>CM051839.1:14015490-24015490 GCA_028451465.1 Erethizon dorsatum
TTGTTAAAAGGGTAGATCTCATGTTAAGTGTTCTTATACTTTTTTTTTTAAAACAAGAAGTGCAAACCATGAATTTAAAAATTGATAAGCTGGATTTAATTGTAAGTAAAGTTTTCTGATTAACAAAATACATTCTTAAGGAAATTATTAGCTAAGTCAAATATTGAAAAACAACTGTAACACATAGATTCAGCAAAAGCACTTGTGTTGATATGAAAAGCTCTTAGAAATCAAAAATAAAAAGGAAACTATTTTTTAAAACAGGGAAAAGACTTGGACACTCCACAAAAAAAGATAGATGAATGGCCAATAAGTATACAGAAAAATTATAAGCAAGATTAGTTACCAAGAGAATGCATATCACAAGCACAATGAGATATGACTACAAGCCCACTAGGGTAGCTAAATAAAAAAGACTGATAATATGTTGTTGGGTATTTATAACTTTTATACATTTCTGTGAGTAGGAGCATAAAATTTTACAATACCTTTGAAAAATAGCTTGACAGTTTCTAGAAAAGTTAAACATGAATCTGCCCTATGATCTAACAATTGTTCTCTTTACTCAAAAAAATATAAGCACATTTTCATTCAAATATTTGTATGCAAGTGTTCATAGATGCTTCATTCATCATTGTCAAAAACTGGAAACAAGCTAAATGTCCATCAATAAGAAAATGAATAAACAAATTGTGGCATGTCACTACAACACAGTGCAATTCAGCATTAAAAAGGAATGGGATGTTGATTCATGCAGCAAATAAATGAATGTAAATAACACACTGAGCAAAAGACACTAGCTACAAGAGCACACACACTCCATGTTTTCTCTTACACCAATTTTAACCACAAACAAAACAAGTCTACAGACAAGTGTGCATGGGGTTGTGTGAAGTAGCAGTTAACTGGAAAGAGGCACAAGAGAACTTCTGAATAATCAAAATGGTCATTATCTTGCCTTGGGTGGGGATTACATACGTATTTGCAATTGTCAAACTCATCAAACTGAACCTTTCATTTCTGTTATATTGCATGTAAAGTACATGCCAATAAGATATAAATATGTCTTAGTAAATATATACCACTTTTCAACAGGTAGAAAGGAAGTGAACTTATTTAGGAAGAGTAGCATCATCTTAGCGCCCTTAGCATCGTCTATATGGAATCCGTAACTCCCTTTGCAAAATGTTACAGCATAGATGGGAGCATTTCAAAAGTCAAAGGTCCAGTGAATCAACAGGTTAGAAGGTCCACACAGAACACTTCAAAGAGAAAGGGAGGGCCGGTGAGATAGCTCAGCGGCATAAGCACCTGCCTGGCAAGTGCGAGGTCCTGAGTTCAACTCCTGGTGCCCACATACGAAAAAAGGGCTGGTGGTATTGCTCAGCGGCACAGGCACCTGCTGGTGCGCGAGGTCCTGCAGTCAACCCCCGGTACCCACAAAGGAAAAAAAAAAAAGAGAAAGGGAGACAAATCCCTGGGGACAAAGCAAAACTTTGATCCATAAACTTAGGCATTTCACAAGATGTTATAATGACAATTTTTTTCATGAATATTGATTGGCTGCTCTATTATTAAATTTATTTGGACATCAGCAATTAGTCATATACTCTTAATTTAAGGGTTTAATAATTTGGGATACGGATACTTCCCCTATTTTTGATTAATGATGTTTTTGTAATTAATCAACTTTGAAGCACCAAATGAAGAGTGATTTTAAAGCACCAGTAGAGGCAAAATATTACACTGTGGGGGTGGGCATGAAGGAAATCTTATTAACAATATATACACCCATGGGATACCCTGCAGATTATTAAGGTTCAATGACTTGGTCTGTAGTTCTCAGAATACCAGTTTCTTCATCTTGAAAATGGGTTTAATAATGACTTCCTCGCAGGATTTTTATGGAGATTGAAGAAGAAATCACAGATACTATATTAACCATAGTGTTTGGTTTGTTCTCAGTGATCGATAATCTCAACTTCTTTTTCCTTAACCACGCATCTTGTCTTCCAGACTGAGAGAAAGGTCAGCTAACAGAATTTATGCAGTATTTCAATATCATGTAGACTTCAGGTTCTTAAGAAACCAATTTAGAAACTCAAGTGAAGGCAAATTATACTAAACAGTAAAATCTTTTTATTTTCCATGGAAAAATTTAAAGGAAAGTGGACACTTCTGTCTAGAGAATTATCCTAGAACTAAATTGCCTGGAGCCTATAACATACATGATGTAATAAATTTACATCTAACCTTGATAAGGTCATATTTTCAGAAAGGTTCTAATGGGAGGTTGCTAGTAATTGGTACTAAAAGATGTCTTAGGATATACATCCTCACCAGAGAAATGTTCAGTGTCTACTTACCACCAAATTATGTCCTATAAGCTGATTAGCTGAGGATACAATGAACATTTATTTATCCCCAGAGCAAAAAGAATGGGGTCAATGTACACTTCTGCAAAATAGGGCAGAAATTCAAATTTCAACCACAGGAAAAAACAATTTTGTGACCTAATCATATGTTTGCAAATTTGATGGCCTTCATCAATGGGATGTTGACAGAGCCTTATTCTGTACTTTCCAAAATGCCAAACTACATAGGATAAAGGGGAAAGAGAAACAAATTTTGATAGTGACATTCGGTATCTTCTGTGGCTTCTAATTTTCTCTTTCCCCTGAAGTTTCCACTGTACTGTTTGAAGAACCTTGATTCCCAGCTTGACTCCCTGAGGCTGATTAACATAAATAATATTCTGAAAACACTTCTTTTCTGTGTTTCAGTTTTTGGGTGATTTAAAATGGGGCGTATGATCAGTACACATCTCCAAGATATAAGGAAATTATACTTTTCCTTATAACGTGGAAAATAAGCATAACATCATGTGAATCCTAAAAGGACTCTAAGATCCCTGTACTTCAGCCCAGCCCTACCTGCCAAGCATTATCTATTCATCTGCCATGAACTCGAAAGCTGGAGGATGTAAAGGAGGGAACAGCAGTCATTCTGAACCAACACTCACACTCCTCTCATTTATTATGATGATTAACTGCTTTTCTGCTGAAGTCAAAAGATAATCAGTCTTAGGCCCAGTTGTTTAAAAGAATACCACAACTAGTCATCAGTGCAGTAGCTGCATCAGGGACACAGGGGAAACATCACCATTTCTTTTTAAAAACATCTAATTCTAGTGCATATGTAAATGAACATGAAATAGCAAACTACCGTGTCTATTTGACTTCTTTATCTCCAAGGAATGATAAACTCAATAGGAAAACACAAGCAACTAAGCAATCTCACTCAGCTAACTAGCATTCAACCAGTACAGAACAGACTCTCTGGGTCAGTCTAATATCATCAATAGTTCGTTTGCTGGAACCAAATAGCTAAATTACTTTAATATATGTACATGTCTATGATTAATTAATCTTCCAAAACATATACATATTCACAGTCTTATTTCTTACGCCTTAGAAATATGAGGCTCTTCAAGTATTGAGGTTGTTAAGTGCTCACAATTGCTGTCTAAGCTGTACTTTGAAGCACTTGCCTCCTCTCCACCACCCACCCCAAAGGAAAGCATAAGAAAGGAGAAAAAGAGACGCCAAGATAAAGACTATAAGTCCATAGCGACTATTAGAACATTAATGAACTGTGTTTCTATTTACACTTCCTTCACCAGAGCTAATTGTTAGCTATTTTAAGGAAGAGGTTATGCTTTAATTAACAGCATTTGGTAAATAAAAGCTGGTTGTATTTCTTAAGTATGTTCAAATTTCAAAAATTTTATTTCACAGCAGGGGTTTCAGTTCATCTAATACTTTTATGCGATTAACACTTCTGATCAAGGAAGGAAATCTTTAAAAAACCCCAAATAATTAATTTCCAGAACTGAAGTCAACAAAAAGCATAATTAATGAGTAAGCAAAATGTTTTATCTCTAGAGTATTAATGTGCAAGCATATTATAACTGAAGGTCATGAAAGGGGATAAAAACACCTTTGGTACTTAATATTTCTAACTCTGATTTTTCTAAATACTTAACAAATCCAAGAATTTAGGAGGAGCATTTTCATTCCTCTAACACTGCTCCTTCCACGTTCTCTGTCCTAGCTATACCTGTTAGAGGGTTGAGTTTAACGATGTGCTTTGCCAAACATAAAACCCCATAATTTCTGCTCGCTTTCCCTTCATCTGAATCTTTATCTGCTTTACTGCTTCTCTGCACTGTTGTATTATCCAGTCTCACCATTCATTTCAACTAGATCAACATACTCAACTTAGTAAGTTTTCTTCCTTTCCATCCATTTCTCTCTTTTTTGACGGAAGATTAGAAGAAAAGAACAAAGAGTTGGGCATGGTGGTACACACCTGTCATCTCAGAACTGTGGGAGGCCGAGGAAGATCACACGTCCTAGGCCAGCCTGGGCAACTAGTGACTTAGCGAGATCTTAAATTAAAATTTAAAAATAAAGTAAAATAAAATAAAATAAAATGACAGGGGATGCAACTCAGTGAGAACTCTTCGGGTTCAATCCCCAGTACAACAACAACAGCAACAAGAAGGCAGTAAGTGTGGAGCTCTGTGCATAATCCATCAAACTTGGTCCTGATGTCCCACTGCTAGTGTGCTGCTTTTCCATGCAGAGCCTTAATAATCATAGCAATCAAGAGGAATGGGAAAGAGAAGATAAAACTTCCCAGCAAATATTTTTCCATTGCTGTTTTAACCAAAATTCTTGCCTCTTTTTCAAAGAAGGCGATTCTAATAGAAACAACAAATGTAAGACCTCTTAAGAATAACAAAGTTAGAAAACACAAGAAATGATTTTATTATTCCCTTTCATTATTCGATTTTCATACTTATGGGGAACTGTGAGCCAGTAGTTGAAACAATAACAGCAGTAACAGCCACAACTTGTACTTACTACTTACTCAGTAGCACTTAGTCTTCCCAACATTTTACATATAGCAAGCTATCTGATGCTTATAACAACTCCACAAGGTAAATATTATAAAAGAAAATGGAAGCACCAAAAATTAACTCTCCCAGAGACATAAAGCTACTAAGAGGAATAAATCGAGTCTGGCTGTAGAACCTGCCTTGTTAATAACTGAACCAGACCCCTCAAATATTTCTATCCCATGCATACGCATTTAATTGAGATTGTGTTCTATAGTTTTAGAGAAATGAACTTTCCTGGGACTAAGATGAGCAAAAATGCTTCAATATAGATTATTTTTCCTCTACTAAATAATCCCAGCATTGAACTGAATGTAAGCTCCTCCTACCTATGTTACATGCTTTGCAATAAAGACTGAAAAGAAGAGAAGTCATCACAAGGAAAATAGAAATGCTTCAGTGAGGGCAGAGTGTAAAGCTGCCTTTCCCCCATAGGAGGTACGGTGTGGCTCTTCAGGCCTAGCAGCATCCCTTAGCTTCTGCCCGAAAAGGAGAGGCCACTTCTCTCTTCTCCACATCACCCTGACAGTGTTCTCGCCTGTCCAGGAATTGTAAGTGTGAGCTCTAGGAATTCTTCCCAGATCCCTAACAGCCGAACCAGGAGAGATGATTCAGTTGGAAGGAAATTCAAACCAGTTAGCAAAACTGAAGAATCTGGGACAAAAGACTAGTGGGACTTTACATTTAATGTAGAAAGACCAATTAAAACTTCTGCCAAGTGCTTCCTATTACATTTTTTATTGGCTTTGGTGTAGTAACAACACCAGAAAAAACAGATTCTATACACTGCATGAAAGAATAAATTGTAAGAGTATTCTGTCAAATTCCTGTTTTAGAATCATTTCATCTAGAAATTTTTAAAATATTATTTAATCTCTCATTTGCTTTTGACCCACAATATTACCTCTTTTAGCTTAAAGCAACAACCAAAAAATAAATAAGTAAATAAATAAATAAATAAATAAATAAATAAATAAATGTAAACCAATGGATCAAGTCAGTGTTTTTCCGAAAAAGAGAAAAATTTGTTCCAAAAGCTTTTGCTCCCAACAAATTGCCAATGTGGCAAAGAGTAAAATTAATTAGAAAACACCCAGCAAACTATAAATACAAGACAAGTATAAACTGTACAAATAAGCTCTCCGGAAAGTGGCAGTTGCATGGAAAGTCTAACACATTGAAAGAGCGTAACTCTTTTTCTCAAAGTCAGAAATAAGAGCGTGTACTTACAGTGTCATGAGACTTATCCTTGACATCATAGACGGTTAGCTTTATTTTGGTCTCCTCATAGATGGGGTACTCTGATGGGAATATGACACCAGTCAAAAACAGTGGGTCTTTTGTTCCCTGAAAGAGCATAAGCAGACAAGTTTGATTTGAGAAGGCAGCAACTGCAGTGGGCAGCATGCAGGGACACATGAGCATGAAGACAGCGTGTCTCAGTTTTTCTAGGAAAGAGTTCTATTAGAAGAGAGCTCTGAATTGCCGAATTTTGTTCATGGGCAACAGCAAGGACCAGGGCCTCATAGAACTGAGACAGCTGCCAACAGTGGATGGGCTTAGCATCAGAGCTGCTGAGGATGAGTCTTGTGAAATGATTTATTTTCATTACATGCAGAAGCTTTCTTTAGGCCCAGTTGTCAATCCACTTACAGTGTGTTTAATAGCTATAACCTATAATTTATGAAAATAATCTAAGATATTGGCCAAATTAAAATGAAGCTATTTTCTCAAAAAGGTTCATTTGGTAAACTTCTGGTGCCCATGCCTTTCCTTGCTATGATTGCGCTGAAAGCCGTGCTCTGAGAGGGCCCATTTGGTTTTAGATGTTCTACTGTGATGTTTTTCTACAGACCGACATGAAAACTAAAGAGGGTACTCTAAATAGGGTGGATTTGGGACTATGAAATAACTGGCTCAGGATGCAGTACACAGGATATTTCAATGCCTCAGAATTCATTTTTAGAACACTTCTGTTTAAAATTAAATTATATATAATTTATATGTATACATATATATACAAAACATTAAATTATATATCATGGGAATATTTGCTCAAGTTCTATAAACCATGTCTATGGAAATTTCTGAAACCTCAACTTACTCATTCAAATGTTGATTCATTCATTCACTCATTCATTCTTTTATTCAACAAATATATTTTGCTTGGCACTGTATCAGACACTTGGGGATAGGTTGTGAATAAAACAGTCAAAAAAATGAAATACGCATTCGAATACAAAATTTTGAAATGAGCCAACGTAAATCATTTTTCATGGCTAATATGGTAAATTTAATGATGTGTGTTTCACCAAAATAAAAATATTGATAGGGAGGTGATGAAAAACTCAGAAATAAATAAATTATTTTAAAGTTTTGGCCATATTTCAAAAATAATTAACTTGGAACCTATAAAATTAATAATTTTACAATTTTACTCAAGTTGTGTTTATATGAACAAGATTATTTTTGTTAATTCACCTACAGCATTAACTACCCATAGAAATGTAAAATTTCCAAAGAGCAGATTCAGGGCTACATGAATATCTGGGTCATTCCCATTATAGAAGTGACTCGAGTTCAGTCTGAATCATTGATTCCACTAACTGCATCAAAGCACGCGGGCAACGCTGAGTGAGCCAGGTCTGGGGCAGGCTGCTTAGATTCTTAGGAAGGAAATCTTCATTCCAAACAGATGCATCTCAAAGTCTAAAAATAAAACAAGTCAATCTGAAGGAGTTTAGAGTACACTTTCTCCAGTCGCAGATGTTCCACTAAGTGTCTCTCACTAAGGTTGTGAAACGTGTGATCAGAACAAAATTATCAAAAGGGAAATACTTCCCCTTTTGAATGTGATCCAACACAATAACGAGTTTCCTCCTGACACATTCTGAATTCTATATTAGTAACAGTAAATGTAAATAGGAAATCGCTCATCGGATGAGTAATACATACACCTTTTGCCTGGAAACATCACAGTTTCTCAAATTAATAACCTAACTTTCTTTGAAAAACACTAAACTTTGAAAGACACACACGCAGCAGACAATGTAAGGTTTCCACGTTTAGACTGAAGAACAAAGGAAAAAAGGAGCACAAACACATGACATGTTTAGAACTCCTATGCCTACTTTACAACTTTTCCCTAAAATACGTGTTCACATCATTTCATTTAAAATTTATATGACTTGTGTTTCCCTCTTCATTCTATTCTCTGTTTGGGAATTCAAAGCAGAAATTACTATGTATGGAAGAAAGATTAGGTCTTTCAATGAAAAAGACAAGTTCTTCATCCATGTGTTTGTTCTGCTAAGTGATTAATAACCTCAGACATGTGTTACTAAACGATGGAGGACAGTAACAGTACAGCTAGGGACCATGAAAGAAATCATTTCAGCTGTTCGCTGGGAGGGTGGGGAGATAGAGGAGAGAGAGAGAGAGAGAGAGAGAGAGAGGACCGCGGGCAGACGGCATGCTCACCTCTACAACCTCAGTGCTGGAATATCTTGTCAGGCTCTGCTCTGCAGGGTGGATTACTGAGGTCTGCACCAGGGTATTCAGTTTCCGATCACGGACAGGAGCCACAAGATCCTTGCATGCTTCCAAAGGCAGAGAAAAGAGAAAGAAAAGAAACTATCACCATATCTCCAGGAAAACTCCTGTCCCAGGCTGAAAGCAAACTCAGCCGCGACGCTGGAGGAAATCTCCTGGGACCCAGGCTGAGTTTACAGAGGAAGTCCTCTGGAAGTACCTTACAGAAATAGGAAGTCACGTGCCTCGGAGCTGCACTGAGAGTTCATTTCCACTGACCACATTTGCCGCTCATGCAAGTCTTGACTGCTCTGAGAGCCCAGCTCTCATGCGTTACTATGCACATACTGCTCAGGGACTTCAGCGACTCTGGTTAGTCACCAATCCCCAGGCTTTAATTCACACTCCTTGATGAAGTAAGTTGGTCTGAGCTGCATCCATATCCTGCAAAGTAGTTAGTCCCTTCCTGACACTGGCAGCATTAGTTCAAATGTTTGAATGCACACTGGGACCTTGCCTACCTCTTCACTATCACTGGATTCCTACAGTCACATAAACCGCCCCAAAACGGAAGAGCAGGCTTCTACCACTGCAGCGTACAAACAGAAGAGGAATCACTAGCGTGGTTTAAAAAGCCTTCCATCTGGAGTTCAAGCCCAGACTGGGAGAGAGCAACCTGGAGCAGGATGAGTTAATTCTTGCCTGGGGGCCACGGTGTTAAGAACTTTACCCTACACACCAGGCTCAAGTTACAGACTCTCAGCGCCATACCATATTTACTTGAATATTTTCTCCCCTCACATATCATTCCCCCCTTCTGGGAAAGAAAAATCCAGTAAAAGATTCCTTTCTAGCAAGTCCAATACTTTCTCTTGTTATCATGTGTTCTGCCCTTTGATCCCCTCTTTTTAAAATCAGTATATGTTTGTGAAAATGACCGAGATACGATATGCATAGCACTAATTTCCCAAGATGAATGCATGCATAATGTATTTATTATGTACCCTCCTTTTGAACTAGCAGCTTCTTGCCTTGAAGTTGGGGAACACCGTGATGCCCAGTGCCCTCTTCAGAGGTGGCTGAAGTCCAGCATGGCTGGTGGCTTGCCTGAGCTCAAAGGAAGAATAAATGCTGGGCCGTTAAGAAGGAGAGACAAGAGCAGTCCCCAATATAACTATTACTGTTGCTGTTTTCTATGCCTGCTTTCAGACATAGAAAACAGGCTGGAACTATGGGTTGGAGAACTGAGAAGTAGCCCTGGGTCCTGGCTCTCCAGGGGTAGGGTGCAGGGTTCCATAAGACCCCTACCCCACACCTCTGGGGAGAGCAGGAAGGCGGAGAAGGAAGAGTATTTGTGCTATATACTGACACTTACGTGGTTCACAGCACCTCCATCCACTGAGACAAAGGTAATAGGGTTTACAACTAAAACTTAAAATAAATTACAGATGTAATTATCACCTTTCAATCACTGAGAGATCATCTCACTTACAGAAGCAGAATGAGATTTAAAAAACAGGAGTTTGAAATGAAACAGCCCTGGTTTTAGTCCAGGCCTGATAGCTAAACAACACTGAGAAAATTATTTAACTTCGTGATATCTTCTTGTCAGATTTTAGGATTCCCAGCTCTATCTGGCATTTTGTCCTAAGTTTTCCTTAGTTAAGCCACACGCCTTAAGTGATACAGGAGAGTGTAGGAACCATGTGTAAAAAAAATAATAGCCACAGTTTATTTAACCCTCACTGTTTTTGAGGAACTCTGCTCATCTCTTTGTTCCTTAAAATGGTGTTTTGAATTATTATTTCAGTTTTGCATATTCAGATCTAGCTTGGAAACACAAAGTGCTCATATTTACGCAATTCGACTTCTCTGGTAGCTATTCATGCCATGCCCCACAAGCTCCGCTTCTTTCCTTGGCTTACTGACTGCTCCTCTGCACAAAAGAACCTCTTGTTGGCCGGCCCGCCACCATGGTTCTGTTTACTCAAGCTAACAAACCTATGCTTTTAAAAAATACTAATGGGAGGTTTCCATACCATCGACGTCACTGGAAGGAAAGCGAAGGCTAGGTTTAGACGACACTGTTTTTGGCAGCTATTTTGATCACTTCCTTGACTTGCTTTATAAATGCCTTTAATTTTCTCTCTCCTTTGGTTTTCTGCTCACAGTGAGCATTTACTAATGTTGACAAATACCTGTCATTGGATTTTAGAGCTGGCTCCACTGTGCTTCAAACATATGCATGCCGCCCTTTCTGGTGATTGCTTCGCCTCTGTCTCCTGAGCTCATGACACCTTTGCTCAGAATAAGTCATTTCTTTTCTGAGTTCTTATCAGCCTCGACTGTGGGCTGTGGTTAGTTCCCGGAAGCGAGCAGCTGCCCTCCATTGCATCAGAGAAACTCTCACACTCACTCCCATAAGAACAGAAAAAATCTCTGTTAAATGCAAACTGCCCCAACTGCAGACCCTCCAATACCGAGCAAGGAAAAACAATAATAACGGCACTTTTCATTTCCTTATGTTCTACATCTAAAAATCAGGCATAGAAAACAGCAACAATAATAGTTACATTGGGAACTGCTCTTATCTGTTTTCTTCCTAACAGTCCAGAGCATTTATTCTTCCTTAGGGTTTAGGTAGCAAGATGTCTCAGAGAGAGCCTGAAATCAGGCAGAAATCCTGAGATGTAGCCCCAGATTCTCCACTTCCTAGGTCTGTTGTACTAAGTAATATACTCTTGGGCACTCAATTTTTCATTTGTCAACTCAGTTGTCAGGGCTTTTGTATGCAAAAATGTTTACTAATATCGTTGTCCTAATTTTTACCAATATTTGATATGTTGTTATTTATGTAACATGGTTTTTATTGATTCAGTCATACTCAGACAGCTCCTTAAAAGCTGGTGCCAAGTCTAATGCCAAACCAGTACATGAGTCATTGCCTTTCATCAGGTGAAACCGAGGCATGTCATGGATCTACGCATACAGAAACCGTCTCCCTGGAGGAGATAAATGGTGACTGAGTGGATTGCTCCATAGAGGTATTACTCATTTGACCACTACAAAATTTAATCTTCATGGGAATTATTTAGTGCCAACAGAGAAACCAGAAAATCTATTTTCAAAAATAGCTTATAGTTATTAGTGGACCTTAGGAAGAGAACAGACTGTCTTCTGATTTGATTGTTCTAATACTTGAGTGTCCAGAATCTAAAAAGTAATGATCTTTAGGGTTCTTGCTGAGTCAAATATTCCATCTACCTCAAAATACCATTGTTGTTTTGTCTTATTATTATATTATTATTATTATTATTATTATACCAGAGATTGAACCCAGGGCCTTTGTACAGAGCTACAGCCCTAGCCATTTTTAATTTTTATTTTGAGAAAGGGTCTTCCTAAGTTCCTCAGGCAGGACTTAAACTTGCAATCCTCCTCACTCAGCTTCCTAGAGTACTGGGATTACAGGCATGCACCACCATGCCTGTGCTGTTGTGTGTATGTCCATTTAAGTATAATGTTTAGTTTGATTCAGTCATTGTTTCTAAATCAGGTCATTCTAGCAAGCGCATAGAGTCTTTCCATCATTCTGGCCAACCATGTCTAGAAGCTTAAAATATTCTCTTGACTCCTCTCAAAGAGCTGAGTCAAGCAATATTCAAGTCAAAGCAGAATGCTTAAGGAGTTTTGAGTTCAGCAGCACTGCTGCAATGCCAGGAGTCCTAAGCCCTGCATCGGACATGCAGTGGGTAAACAAGTATGCGAGGGCCAGTCTTTTGCTGGAACAGTGGCCTGAGCCCTGGGAAGCCTGAGTGTATGGTAGCACCAAGCACCTTTCTCTTACACTCTGAGAGCTCCTCTTTCTGTAGGGTGGGTCATTTTTCTGGCTTCATTCCCATTTATCTCAGTTCTTGCCATCCAGGGTTAGTGGTATCTAGCAAAATTTATCCAATTCCCTACTAAAACTTAGCCAGAGGAAATCAGGCTTAAGAGGAGAAACCACACAGTATAGTATATAAAAGATAAAGAAATGTATTTGATGCCAGGATCAGGCCTAAAGCTCTATAAGACTTTGGACAAACCACTATCTCTTTGAGGCTATATTTTCTTATCTGTAAAATGGAGGCAAAATAATAGATCGTAAATTTGTTATAAAGACTGTATAAGGTATTGCAGAGAGTATTAGGCATATGACAGGCATTTTCTGTTAACATTACCAATATTATTATTATTAGCATTAATAATTATACATTAACATAAAAATGGATTCATCTGTCTCACACTGTTATACTAATAATATGCTCAAGATATTTCAGGTTGATCCCAATTTTATATAAAGACATTTTTTTCAACAAAAGCACTTATTAATTAGATAACTGATTTTTTGTACCCTTTTATTTCCATATACTTAAGTAAATATTTAAAAACCTATGACTGTGCTGTGAGTTAACTTCAAAAGACTGAGGCATATTCGTGCATCTCACTCTATGAAACAAGGTGTGCACTCTTACACATTTTCATTTCACCTTTGATCAGATGCGAAGCCAACAATAGCAGAAAGCTTTATTTTCTGTCTCCCAGTGGATGTGCTACAGTAAGCGGTCAACCCATCCTCTAAAAAGGGGCAGAATGGGAGGTAAACGTGCCTTTAGTCAGAGGAGTTTGGCCCACGGCAGTTTTAAATTAGCAACTGAGATGTCTCAGGGGTCATGAACTTGCTCTGCGACTCTGCACAGTCCCTTCCTGAAAGAGGAAGACTTTGAAAGCTAATAAAACCTCCATCTTACACTAAAAATAAAAATAAATGTTCCAGCTAAAGTACAGCACAGACTACATACCGATGACCCTGATGACCACATACCCCTTGCACCCTACCTGCCCAGACTCATCACCAGGAAAATGGAAAAGGTAAATCCAAGCCATTCTACAGGGGACAGGTTGCATCCTAGAACAGAAGGGTGACCTTACACACACAAGGCTTTAGGGGGAAACAAGCAAACAAAAAAACCATTTGGGTCCAGCCTCCCTCAATCACTATTCTTGTGTTATTAACAGTGCTAAGAGAACCAGGCCCTTCCTTCAGGATTTGAGGAAGACTCCTGCAGCCTAGAGCACAATTTTTATTCACTCCTCAAATTTTTAATGTTTGGTCAAGTTTCTCAAAGACGTCACATATATATTGTACTCCTTGTACTCCAGAAAATTAGATTCCACTAGTCAACTGACAAAGCAATTTAGGTTATGTTTCCAGTCCAATAAATTACTGGACTCCATTACAAGATTTCACTGTTACCATTCTATAGCAGTGATTACATTTAGATTAAATCAATTTACATCATACATTAAGAGATATATGGAACACTTAAAAGCCTAATAGTCCCTCTCCCTAATTACTTTGGTAGTACAATATGCTATCCTGCTTTTAGTTTAGTCTGCCTTTCTGTATTTTACTTTTCCTTACACTCAGGAATGTTAAAAAGACAGGAACTTTCTAAAGCCTAGAACGTCAGCCTCTACAGTCACATCCTCTGAGCAGATTTAGAAGACAATGTTGCCTACTTCCCAGCACACTGCATCCTGTGACAATTCAACTGCTTGCAGCAAAGTGGTATAATGTGCAATGCTTCAAGTCATACTAATATCCACACAACGAGAATTACACAAGTAGCAGGGGATACTCTATTCACTTTTGACTATTTACTTACAGTTACTTCTCAGGAGAATGTTACTGAATCACACTGAACTGATTTATGGCCATTAATATATATCTTTCTGTGTTCATTCTATATTCTGCATAATCACTAAGAGTCTGTAATTCATCCAGTATAACATCTTATCACGCCCTCTCTGTTCCTTCTCCCTCATTTTCAATTGAGCAAGCTTGTTTTCAGTCATTTTTTCATTCAGTAGTATTCCTTTTTGTTCCCTTTTCTGTTACATCAAATGTCCTCTCTAACATGTAATTCTCTCATCACTCTGAAAGACGAGTCATGGAAGTCACCACTCATATATTTATAAGACCCGGGACTCCAGGGCTTGAGGACATATTACTCTTAACGAACAATAGCTTCTACCCTCAGTTAACTATTTCTAAAATCTTTTTTTTTTTTTTTTGGTGGGTACCGGGGGGTCGACCTCAGGACCTCGCGTGCCAACAGGCACCCGTGCCAACAGGCACCTGTGCCGCTGAGCGATATCACCGGCCCCTTTTTCGTACGTGGGTTCCAGGAGTCGAACTCGGGCCCTCACGCTTGCAAGGCAGGCGCTTACGCCGCTGAGCCATCTCACTGGCCCTAAAATCTTTATAGAAATATAACAAAAATGTGTTTTTTCCCCCTTAACTGTAGTGTGGGAGATTTTAATTAACACCCTTCCCTGACAAATAGGTGACCATGCATACCTATCAACATGAGAAACATTTATTGGAAAAATAAAAATACATGTATGAAAGTTGGTGTGGAAAAAGATTAGAAAGTTTGAACTGTTTTATTTCTTTTGTCTTTTTAGGCACTGAGTTCAAAAGTTTATTGTTCCAAGTTTAAAATCTGAGCCTTTTTTTTCAAGAAGGATAACGCTTGCATAACTTGTGACAACAATATGAATTTTAGGTTTCTAGAAGGAAAATTCCATGTTTCATATATAAAACTAAAAAATCAACCCAGGAATCTAAAAACACACTCAATGAATGAGTGAATGAACAACCAAAGCCACCCCAATGCAAGAATCCCTCAGGCAGATTAAAATAAAGCTAGACATTTTTGCTCTCATATTGCAACCATAAAAGCATATATCTCCCGGAGGGAAGAGTATCTCTTCATTTTGCCAATAGCTCAGTATTCAAGAATCTGAATTATTTTCAATAACGTCATTCTGCTCGCTCTGGTCCTCTGTCTTTTCAATGGTGATTAAGCTTTGTAATGAGAATTTTAAGACTCTCAACACTCTAATAATAGAATCCAAATAAAAATTGGGGAATGGATGAGGCTAATACCATAGGGAGGACATCAATGACAGAATTCAGAAGGAATATAGGCAATAATTTACAAGAGGGAATTTAAAGATTGTGTTATAGGTATATTGCTTCGGAATTCTTGCTACATTGAGATTTGAGATCTGCTGTTCCTAAATTTTGATAGAACTGACTCATTTATAAATTAAACTGTTTTCCTTGATGTAAAAGACTAGATTCAGATTGTTGGGAAATAAGCCCTGAAATAAAATTTGCTATGTTTTCCCATAACAGAACAATACAAAAATATGTCACTACATTCTGTGTGTGTCAGTGTGTATTTTAAATAGAAACATGTCAGTCTTTTAAAAGAAAAATAAAATGGCTAAGAGGATGAAATTTACTTCTTTAGTTGGGAACATTATTGATGCTAAAATAAACTTCACACCCAATACCAGTTTCCAGTTTAAGTATTATTGGATAATCTGAAAGGAGAAAAAAAAATGCAACCTCTTCTTGGAACAATGGTGCTCTCAGAAGTCTCTTCTATCTTATTGTCTACTGGGGAACAGTGAAGATGCCAGCTGTATGGCAGACATCTCATTTGCATTTGAAAGGAAGAAATTTTGTTCAAATCACTGTTGTTGGTACAGGAAGACTCCCATTTTGGAGCCTGTCCCCTGCTCCCTCCTCTTCTCTCATGTCAATGCTTAGATAATCCTATTTTGTCTTATTTTCCTGACTATTACCTAGGTGACAGAGGCTTCATCCTCAGGCAACTGAATTAAAAACCAGCTGGTGCCCACATCTCTCTGATTGTGATGTCCCACATTATATGCCATAAACTCCAAACTGGCCTGGCCTCACTGGATGCTGCACACTGACTTGGCTCTTTCTCTGTGTGTTCCAAAGCCATGTTCTACTTTACAGACAGCAAGTGCTCACAGCTTTCTGATGTTCTTTTCAGCAGGAACATATGTGCTGCTTTGGAAAGGAGGAAAATGTTATTCCAAGAGGAAAGCAGGTTCCACTGAATATTAAAAGGAAAAGTGCAAGTCACTCAATGGAAATGTGTAGTGTTAGAACTAGGATCGAAGAAGAGGAAGGAGAAACATGGGGAACAATCTTGCTTAGGCCTTACTACCCCCTTCTCCAGGAATTTAGATGACAATATTTCTCCAGAACAGCAACCATTGACATAGGAGCCAATAAGCTCCCCATTCAGGACAAGCATAAGGTTCATTAGTGGAGTCAGCAGTGTCTGTGATTATTGGGGAGGGCTGCTTCCCTGGTCTACCTGTGAACCAAAGGGTGAGGCCACCATGGTTGATGAAGAAGGACACTTACAGGAAGGGTAGCAGGTCACTCTGTCCCCAAAGGTGGATGGTTAAGGCTAGTGTACTCAAGGTGGCTAGACTCTGAGGACACACACTGATATCCCGGAAGAACTTGGGTATCTGAGGAAGAATGAAGGCAACAGGGCCCTGGAACATTACTGTGAGAAGGTTGACAGTCTACTGAGGGAATCCGAAGTCCACTTGCCTGGAAAGGAAGAAATGAGCAGCACGGGAAGCCACTGCTAAATCAGGATGATTTCTTATATAACAGACCAACCCATGGGTCTGGGCTTCCCCAAATCTTAAATCAGGCAATTTTCAGATACGTTTTCTCAAACCAAAATGTTTTAGAAGGACTGCACTGTATATGTTGTGCTTACAGCTTGAATTTCAGGGGGTAGTGCTTAAATCAAAGAAAAAAATTCTTATTTTAGTATTGTTTTCTTGTAAACGCATTGGAAATAGTAGTTATGTGGGGGAGTTAACAGTTTTTAATGAAACTGTGTCATTCTAATACCAAATATTTTGCAAGTACATTAAAATACAGAATCAAAGACACATAAACAGATAGATTAGGAAATAAGGGGGGAAGGAATAAAAAAAATGGTGGTTCTAGGGTGATAATTAGCTTCTTCTTTAATTGTCAGCATCTACATCATTCTTTAGAGGTGGATAAATTTTCAAGAGCTTGAAGAAGACAACTTCCCTTTTCACTTGAGTCTTCAACCATACATATGATTTTGTGTAGAGTCGCTGTGGACAAAAAAAGATCTCAATACTTGTGTTGAATAATGGGGTCTTGATGGTATCAATTCCTCTGACATAAGATGCGACTATGAGGAAATACAACAGTGTTTGCACTGATATGCTAAAGCTATTAATAACTAGTGGGTCCAGGATATAAGAAACAGGAGGAGGAGTCTGCATGTGAGAAAGAATGTGGACTAGTTTGAGGGTACAAGGTCTAGTTATTTAAAGCAAAACCTACTATTTCAAAGATTTGTGGAAACAATGCAGCTCAGACAACTTAGAAGTGAGAGAGAATGGTTCTAAAATAATTAGAGTTTGGAGGTCACAAAAAGCATGTTTCTCAGAATGTTTAGGATCTCCAAGGAGAACAGTTCAAACCCACAACTCAGCAGAACTGCAAGGTAAATGCAGAAGCCTTCAGAGCCTTTTATATTCTTCTAGAACAAGGGGTAGATTAGGTAAGATAAGAACAGGAGGCATTTTCTGATTTGTATCTCCTTGGCAATTCTTACTTGCTTTGCACTGTACATAGCCAAAAGTTGACAGTTGATTCCAGTCCCGAGTGTGTAACTTTGGATTTTTTATGGTATTTCAGTATCCTTATCTGTAGATGAGTATGATAATTATATTTATTTTCCCTGAGCACTTGTGAAGACCCAATTAAATAAAAGGAGTGGGAAAAATTTATTAAATTCCCAATAATGTATAAAATAATGTACTTCTCACTTTCACATATTTAGCTCATACGTGCTATAAAATAGAAATTATCCATAACAGATAAGGAATTAGAGTGTCATTAAAGGGAAG
Source organism: Erethizon dorsatum (assembly GCA_028451465.1). Lineage (NCBI taxonomy): Eukaryota > Metazoa > Chordata > Mammalia > Rodentia > Erethizontidae > Erethizon > Erethizon dorsatum. The sequence goes on from CM051839.1 coordinate 14,033,831, forward strand.
GGAGTAAGACAAAGTAATAATTCAAATAATACCACCAAGTGATCACTTAGATGCCTAGCACCATCCTTAGTGCTTTAGGTAAAGCGTTTCATTTAACCTGCCGAACAACACAGTAAACAGGAAATTTTTAGGATCGCACGGGTAGCCAGCAGCAGAATCAGGAGATCCAGACAGCCCTACTCCTACTCTCACACACTGTCCCTTGGTGTCGCGTGCTTAGGCTGAAATGCAAGCTCAAATCTTCTGGCCAGCCCATTCTATTATTTATGTTGTCTATTATTCTTCTTGTTGCTATTTGTATACATCTATTCTTAAGAGCATCTCAATAAGAGGAGTGCATGCTTCCTGATGCTGTCATAATAGAGATCTCAAAGTTATATTGTGAAGAACTCAGGGCATCAAGTTTGACACGTCAATTCTGTACCTCACTGTCAAAGGCAGTCTACTTACAGAACCAACTCAGTCTGCTTGCCCTCTAACTGATTCTTCTTGCCAGTTCTCTCTAAAAGAGCCATAAGGTCATTAAAACTCTAATCCTCCATACATTATTCTGTGAACAATGAAACAACGGCATTCACTAAGAATTTTGAAACGAATCATTTTTTAGAAATAATGTGTCAATTAGAAGCACACAACATTTCAAGAGCATTTTTAAAGATATCAATTTATATTTTGAAGAAATGTATGGAGATTTAGCAATAGAATCTATGCATGTATTCAGCTCCTGGTTGTTTATTGAATGCTTAAAATGTGCTTGGCATGATTCTGTGTGCCAGTTTCACAGTAGTAAACCAAAAATCAAGTTCTCTCTTTTATGGCCTTTTTAGTCTACTGGGAGAAGAAGTTTTTTAAAAAAAAATGGTGAAAGTTCTAAACAGGGTGAAAAAATTGAGAATGCTGGAGGATGATAGATCAAGAAAAGCTTCTCTGATTAGGGGGCATTTGAGCTGTGACTGAAACATACCAAAGAACCAGCTGAGGAGGAGGAACAAATATTTGCACTGTTTGAGAAGAAGAAAGACCAATGAAGATGATGTGATGTGTACTAAATGAGTACTAGGTAAGGTATGAATGGCCTACTTCCTTAAGGCTCATGTAGAATTTGGTCAGATGTTCTGATTTTATTCTAAGAGAATGTGAGCCATTGGGGGATTTTCAATGGAGTGGGGATTAAGAAATCACATTTCTATTTTTAAGGGATTATTCTGTCTGCCTTGTCAGGGAGGGATCATGCAGGGACAAGAACCCATGTGGACCACTGAGAACCCTCCTGACTGGCCAAGGTGGGAGGTCATTGTACCTGGAAGTAAAGGACAATGGTGGAGATAGAGAACAGTGGTCACATTCAGAGTATATTTTCAACATAGAACACACAGAACATGATGATAGATTTGATACAAGGTTGGAGAAAAAAGATCAAGCTTGGTTGTAGTTTGGGTATTTGAGTAGCAGAGATGGGCATCACGGGAGAATAAAATATTTTAAGGGACAAGAACAGGGATCAAAAAGTGAAGGTTTAGCTACCTTAAGTTTAAAATACCTCCTAGACAAGGAAGTGCTAATATCCCACAGCCAGTAAAGATGAACAGGAAGCAAAGTGAGGCAGGAGTAACAAATTCTGGAAACATAGACCCATAAATATCACTTTAAAACCCTTGAACTTGAAATTGCGTAGGATAAGAGGGCATTTAAATTCTTCATGGAGATAAAACTGACATTCTGAATTTGAATAAAGTTTGACCTGGAAATACCTTGATTGTTCAGACTGACTTCTGCCACCTTCCAGAAGAATCTCTTTACCATTGGTAAAGTAGAGAGATTGGAGGAGAAAATGAGAGAGCACTCAAAAGTTTTAGGTTTCCCTATTCTATGAAGTGACTGCAGCAAGGCATTTAACCTGTCTGGATCTCTGTTTCTTCCATCGAAAAACAGGGATGGTATCCCATTCTCACTTTCAAAAGAGCAAAGCTCCAACAGGAAGCATTTGAAGAAAAACTGTTTTGTACAATGGAACTGTAAATGGATTTTGTTTTAATTTTGTCTTTCACTATATTAGGTCTGCTTTCTTCCCCATGGCATGCCTCCCAGGTAGCCTAGAATACATTTGGAGCCATTGACTTGATAAGACGGTAGACTGACAAATTTCCATTGTGTAGACAAATGCAGGAGGGGAATCTTGCTCCTTCCCAATCTTGGTGGCTTTAGGTTTTACACATATCAAAAGCACCTAATGAAAATAATCCCATTTTAGCCCAATTCCACAACTACCAGTAAGTAGCAACAGATGCTGCAAAAAGTAGGCCCATCCCAGTGACCAGCACTCCCAGTAAGCAGAAAATGGAGGGAAGAAAGTAATTAGGTAAAACACACAGAAAGAAAAACAAACCAGATGGGGTATATTGATCATCAAGGAAAAAACAAATAAAAAAAAACGGAAGATTGAGAAAAAAATTTTGAAGAATCTGTTTAGCCCATGTGGAAAAATAAGTTTAAGCCTGCAGGGTTAAACCTGATCAAAGACATCCCTTAATTAAATGCTAGTACAAAATATTACTCAGAAAGAAACATGACAAGAAAATATACATTTTATCAAAACGTGATTCAGTTAAGTGAAATAGTCATAACAAGAGGAAGTGGGAGAAAAAGTCTTATTTCTCATATACTTCTCATTGGTTGACTGATGTCATATGTTTTAGTATCTTCAGAGTGTGCCAAGCTACAGTTTAGACCAGTGTCAATGTAGAAGGGCTACGTTCCAACTGCAGAACATATTAAATCTTGGGTCACTAGAAACTAACATGACCTGTTAGGATGCCCTAATTGGTTCATTTTCTCTTCTTTCATTTAATCTCTAATTATTTCAGAAATGCAAAAAACAATTTTACAGGTCTTAGACAACCTTTTATTGCTCTTCTCTTTCCCATGCCTGTACTTTTAGTAATCAACCACAAAGAACATGGCCTTTGGGGTTAAAATCTATATTCCTCTACATCCTAGCAGTAAACTCTTGTAAAGAAAGGGCTGATCTTGTCTATGAACCGTGAATGTCAAGAAGCACCGGTGGGCCCACTGTAGGATCAGGGAGAAAACATGAAACGGTGTATACAGCTTAATACTTGCCATGTACGAGAAGTTCAGCAAGTGATAATTATCATCATGCACAAAAACTGCAGGGCCAAGGAAGCACTGGGTATGAAAACGTGACTCACTCCAGCCAATAACACAATAATAAGCATCAGTCATGTATTACATCACACATCACTTTCGGTGTTTTAGGTGCACTGACACTTTTGACCCTCACAAAAATCTTCTAAGTTGGATACTCATACTCTTTCCAGTTTTCACACGAGGAAACGAGAAACCCAGAGCTATTATGCAATTTTTCCAAGATCACATATCTAGGCTATAAGAAAGATAAGATTCAAATGGTGTCAAATGAATTTCACACTCCCAGCTCTTCCTAAGTGCTTTACTCGGGGTCAACTCCAGCCTAAAATGCAAATCCATTTCTTTCAGTCATCTTTATTTTTATTACTGTGTTCTTGGTGAATGATTTGTTCTGAAAATTATCTCCCCAATTATACTGCTAGAGACCTGCTGTTGTCAAAATTGAGACAGCTCAAAGAAAGATGCTTTGCCTGCATAAATTCTACACAAGGAGGTAGTTGTTAGCGGTACAGTGTGCCTGAAGACTCTACTCTGTCCAGCTCAGGGGGAGCCTAGCCTCCTCCAGTTTCATCCAGCAAGGCCCCAAAGCCAAGAAAACCCACTTTTCCAAAACCTGAATATAATTTACTAGCAATGAAGCAATTTTTAAAGAAGGTCCTAATATACATGGAGTAATTATAAAATATTTCAAGAGGAGCTTGAAAACTTTTTATTTTAGTACAGGATTATAAGCAATAAGAGGGAAATGGAAACAAGCATTAAATCATCACCTTAGAAAATAAGCTCTGTGATTTTATTTTTCATATTGTTTTCTACTCCCATTGCTTGAATTGTGTCATCTGTTCCTTCTAAACCAGCCAACGTCTTGCTCATCCCTCAAGACCGGGTCCAAATGTCATTTCCCTAAAAAGGTGCTTTCTGATGCCATAGTTATATTGAACCACTACTTGCTCAGTACCTCTACAGTTAATGTCTTACACCTTTGTTTCTCCCTTATCACAATATGTCTGGCACTACAATGGGTTTTGTCCCCATCACTTCCTGGAAATTCCTCGAAAGCAGGAGTCAATAATGAAAGGGGAACAGCCCAATGGCCAAATGCAGGAGCTTCAGAATCAGACAAAATTCAACTTTTATTCTGACTTTGTCATCAACTTCCATAAGATCTTTGGAAAATTAATCTTTGGGAATCTAAGATTCTTCATCTGTTGGATAAAGATAGTATGTGAGTATATACTCTGGAACCAAGTTACCTAGGTTTAATTCCTGGGCTCATGACTTCACCTATTCATGTCTACACTGCCTTATTTATAAAGCAGGGATGATAATACAGTAATGACTCATAATGAAATTGTGATTTAAATTAATTATCCTCTGCAAAGTATTTAGAACACCTTCTGGCAAACAAGTAAGCACTCCATAAATGTTTGGTATTTTAAATATTATTATCTAGTGGCTAGGTATCCATAACATCTTTTTGCAAAGAGCTAAGCACAGAGTAGATGCTGAAACCATGGCAGCCGATCCTGTGATCTCGGAGGACTTTGCGCAATGCCTTGTCTTTAGAAGTTTCCCAGAAAATCACTTTCAGTGGAATGCAATGTTTTATGAGGCGGTGGTATAGTGTAGGAACCAAGAAAATGTCAATTTATAATAAGGCAATGAAACAAGGCCAGTGCAAGTTTTGTCTAATGTTTAGCAGTTGCTTTTCTTGTTGCTCTGAAGATCATCTTGCATCTTATATGGCAAAGTGATGTTTTCATCACTAGATTACACTCAAAAAGATACTTCTGTGCTTGGTATCCCTTTCAGCTGGCCTGCTATACCATGAAAATCCTGTACTGATGTCATCCATTCTCTTATTGAGGTTTTAAAGGTCAGAGTTTTATAATCATTTGTAGAACACAGCCTAGCAATAGAAGTGGAATACAGAAGAGAATTGATACATAAGAGCCTCTTCAGATTTTTTTTAAAGAAAAAGAAAATGATGCATGATTGACAGCACTTCATAAAGTATGACTGGACCTTACACACAGCTAAATGAAGGCCTCTGAAATGCTATAAAAGCCGTGTCTTTTAAGATATAAGACTGTTTTTCTGGTAAGGCTTATCATGTGGGACACATTTCTATGTATTTTCACATTACAAGCACTGAAAACTGATTTTTTTTTTCTTAAATATCCTGTTGGAATATAGTCGCTTTCTATATAAAATCCAAACTCAGCTCACATAGTCTAATATATGACCCAATAGAAGACCTACATATTTAGCATCAATCCTTTCCCAGTCAAAGACTTAACACCAAAGAACATACTATCTCTTCATTTACAGTCACTGTGATATTTGAAGTAACCTACCTGAAAATCTTATTATTGCACAGGGACATAATTTTGTGATCAAACTAAATTTTAAGCATTGAACTCCAGGATAGTACCTACCATTTATCTGGCACAGTTGTAGAGTGGGCTATATATCCACAAGAATTTTTCTTTAAATCCTCTACATGCATTGAGAAAGTAGCTTCTGCAAGCTGAGTACTTCATCTATGTAATCACACTATGTAGGGTAGAATCAACCTGTCTTGCAGAGTGAAAGTGAAATTAATTCTCTATAAAGCACAGAGAATCACTGGTTTTTAAATTCACACCACTACTCCCAAAGGACCAGGAAGTAGTTAAATCAAGAATCCTACTCAAGCCAAACATATTCACTTTCTCTTCTAGAAAGACAAGATGGCAGTCCTATTGCTATAGTTTGGATACTGAATGTCCCCAGAGGTCCATGTGATAAAAAAAGCTTGGTTCCCAGCCTGTGATACTGTTAGGAGTTAGTAAAATCTTTAAGACATGAGGCCTAGTGGGAAGAAGTGAACTCACTGGGGGAAATACCCTTGAATGGGATACTGAAACCCTGGTCCCTTCATGTCTTTCTGCTTCCTTTCTACAATGAGGTAAGAACCTTGCTTCACCATGTGCTCCCCATCATAACATTCTGCCTCATCACAGGCCTAAAGTGTTGGGCCCAAATGACCATGGACTAAAACCTCTGAAACCATAAACCAAAAAAGTATCTTTCTTCATTTACGCTTGTTTATTGCAGGTATTTTGTTACAACAACGAAGAGGTGACTAAGATATTTATTTGTACCTAGGGGTACAGCTTGTTGCCTGTCTTTTGTGTGTGTTCTGAATTTGAAATCTTCACCTTCAAGAAAGCACCAAGCACTTACTTAAACTGCTCTCCACGTTTAGAAAGGACTCCTCCTTTCCTCTACTCTAACCCTATTTCCTTCACTCAGAAATTGTCTCTGGTCAGTTCTCCTTGGTAAGCCTCATTCAGTACTTCTCATACTTGCTTTCTTCTTTACTCAATCCTTAATAGTCTCAGAGACCATTATTTATAGTCTCAAACCAAGTGTCTTCTAATGATTTCAGGATCACTCATTTGAGCTTTCAAATTGCACTATGGGCTAACTGAAGGCAAAGAATGATTTTTACCTCTTCAGATATGCCTCTTCTGTTGTTCAGCATACTCAGGTTATTAAAAAGGAAAAAAATACTCAATAATGAACTTTGGGTGTAATGTAAAGACTAGAAAATATGGAAGTGCATAACAAAGGAAATAAAAATTCTACTCACTGGTGAGAACCATGAGTAGAGACATTCATGCTTCTTCTTTCATTCCTGTTCTTTTGTACATGCAGACCGAGAGTGTTAAATCACGGACGTACTCTGCATGTGGTTTGTTATCTGCTTTTAAAACCTATATTCTCTAGTTTGATGAGATATCTCTTTGACAGATGAGTTTAATGACAGCCTAGTATTCCATCTGAAGAATGTATGCTTTACTCTAGAAATTAAACAACAGCATAGTCTGATCAACCAAAGTTAATGACAAAGAAATAGTGGCCTGTATTTTCCATCATCCTCCCTGAGTTTGATATATTAGGAGAAAAGCCAAGAAATGAGATGATGAAACAGAAATAAAGAAGGTTAGCTATGCCTTGGAATGCAAGATGATGCATGACCACATGCAGGTAACTGCATTTCTACATGGCTTGTTATTGATTTTTATCTGGGATAATTATAGAAGTTAATGTGAATTTACCAATTTTAGAGAAAGCTGAAGAATATAATCTCTGTTAAATCACTGGACTCTCACATTACTCTTATTTTATTCACTAATAAAACCTACAGAACAGGGCAACTCACTCAGGTCCCCTCCTGTCTCTCAGGATCTATTCCTATTCCCTATTCCTTTTCCCCAATAAATGTTCCCACTCTTAAAAAAAGAAAAATTACAGAAGCAGAGGTGGGGGAAAATAGAAGAAGAAAAATTGTCTCTGGGAAAAATTATTCCGTAAGATACTACACTGATTCTTAAAACGGAAAGCAGCTTCACAGAAGGCAAAAGACCTAACATTTGCATTCAAATTCCATATCTTTCTACCTCTTAGAGGCTCCTGGGGGTTAGTCTGCAGTCCTGATCCTTCACAGATGCCCAGGGCCTTAGGAACAGGTAAAAGTGAGGGGAAAATGGAAGAGGCATGGAAGTAAGATCTCCCTGGCTCTGCATTTATTCTTTCCTGTAGCTGTCCCTGTCTGCCTTGGCATTCCAGCATCACAGCAAATGGTGCCTCAGTATTCTGCCATTTTTATTTTAGCTATTTTTACTTTGAGACCACATCAATTTGTAACTTGGTTTCAAGTCTGGTTAAACCAGTAACCTAACTCTTGTCCTTGAACTCCATTCTTCTCATAAGGGCCTTATTACCAGCTATTTAAATAGAACTCTCCCCTGTTCTTGCTTTTTGTAAAGTTACCTGGGTCTCAGGTTAGGAACAGACCATTTCCGAATCAGTATCCACATTCTGTGTAAGGATCTTTGGACAATTAGTGGCTTCTTTGAAATCTGTATCTAAATAATCCCTCATCTCCTAAATCAGTGCTTCTCTTCCAGGCATATTTGACAGTGTCTTGTTTTTCTATACATAGAACCTAACACCATCTGGAATTATTTCATTTCTAAGTCTTCTATGCCTCTCACAGTATAACTTTAACAAATAAAGTACTTATACTTGTTAGGGATTTCACTCGTGCTTCCGTGTTCCCATTCCTATCATAATCAATTGCAAAACTTATCAACATATGTGAAATGCATATTTCATTGTACCTTGCTTCTGTACCTTGTTTCCACTGACTACCAGCCATCAAGATATAAACTGAAGAACAAGATTTCACAGTGTCAAATAAAGAATTCAGTGATCACTGTCAACACATATATGCCATTCTCTCCACATATTTGACAAGGATTGCTACCTAGTGATTTGGATTAATAATATATGTGATGCACATAAAATTTTTGAAATCATATTCTATTAACTCTGAAGATAATAAATGGTGGCACAAGACAACATTAAAAGCATAATCGAGGGGGATAAACTTAAAATATTTCATAGCAGTTTTTTAGATTAGTCTTCTCTATGCATTTTCTTTTTCTTTTTCTTTTTTTTTTTTTTTTTTTTTTTTGGTACTGGGAATTGAACTCATGATCTCGCACTTACCCGGCAGGCGCTGTGCTGCTGAGCTATATCCCCAGCCCTCTTCTGTATACATTTTCTACAATGGTTTGAAGAAGGAAATATATCTGGATTTTAAGAAATGATCTCTACTTTTAAATATCAGCTTTATCGAAAGCAATTTTATTAAAGCATAAGCAAAGTCCATATTCTCTTAGATTTTAATTATTCCTTTGTTTCTTTGTGAAAATTAAAAGATTATCCTTAATTCAAAGAAATAAGAAAACAAATATGGATGCAGAGTTACAGTTGTAAGGATAAATTATTTAATTTAAATGTAGTCAACCATTCAAAATACACTTAACAGTGGACATGAGGTATTCATTTTTCCAGTAGTGCTTGTCTAGTGCTATCAAGACATCTTTAGCCAATTATCTTGCTCAATTGACTAAGCATCTCCTACCTCATTTACTTGAATAAAGATGTAGCAGAGGAACTTCAGGAAGAAATAATGATTTTATAGCAGCACGCAGACATGGGAGAAACAAATCTCCATGGAAAATAACTTATGCAAAGCAATATAACACCAAGAAATATGATTAGTGTGATTGTTTCTCCAATTTAAAGAGCAGGGCCATTCAAATTCTCAATTTATTTGAATCTTTGGTAAAGCTTATAGAATAAAATATTAAAAATTTGGGTAAAAAAAAATCTCCTATATTGTTTTACTTGTTCTTACAATTTATTCCTTTTCACATCTGATTAAATAAATATGTACATCCTTCAATGGTGAAAATATTTTAGGAAACAATTGTTCTCTCATTCTTCATTACTATGTGCATGAAAGTTAACTATGCAATAAATACAGTCGAAAAATTTCTGGTGTTAAAAATAAACTTAAAGAAAAATGGGACAGAAATATACAGTAAAACTTAAGAGGATTAAAAAGGTATTTTTAAAAAAGTTCTTCAATAAACAGCATGGGTAATTCTGGGCAACAAAGGCAAGGCAGGGGGCATCACTATCCCCGACTTGAAATTATACTATAAAGCTACTGTGATAAAAACAGTGTGGTACTGGCAAAAAAACAGACCTGAAGATCAATGGAACAGATTAGAAGATGCTGAAACAACCCCAGACATACTAAGCCACCTTATCTTTGACAAAGGTGCCAAACACATTCGCTGGAAGAAAGATAGCCTCTTTAATAAATGGTGCTGGAAAAACTGGCTCTACACATGCCGAAGATTAAAACTAGATCCCTATCTTTCACCATGCACTAAACTAAATTCAAAATGGATCAGAGATCTAAATATTAAAACAGAAACATTAAATCTGCTGGAAGGTAGGATAGGTAAAACCCTTGGAGACATTGGTGTAGGCAAAGACTTTATGAATAAAAACTCAACCGCGCGGGAACTATCCCAAAGAATCAATAACTGGGATCTCATCTTATTAAAAAGCTTTTGCACAGCAAGAGAAACCACCAACAGAGTGAAGAGACAACCCACAATGTGGGAAAAAATGTTTGCCAGCTGTTCCTCAGACAAAGGATTACTATCGAGAACATATAAAGAACTCAAAAAAATCAGACCTCCCAAATTTAAAGACCCACTCCAAAAATGGGCATCTGAGATGAATACACATTTCTCAGATGAAGAAATACTAATGGCAAATAAATATACAAAAAAATGTGCAACATCACTAGTCATTCGAGAGATGCAAATTAAAACAACACTGAGATACCATCTCACCCCAGAAAGAATGGCTACTATTAAGAAATCAACTAATAACAAATGCTGGAGGGGCTGTGGGGAAAAAGGAACCCTTCTTCACTGTTGGTGGGAGTGTCGACTGGTACAGCCACTGTGGAAGTCAGTGTGGAGATTCCTCAGAAAACTAGGGTTGGAGGTCCCATTTGACCCAGCTATTCCCCTTCTGGGCATCTTCCCAGAAGAATTAAAAACATCGTACCATAGCGATATATGTGCACCCATGTTTATAGCAGCACAATTTGTAATAGCCAGATCTTGGAAACAACCCAAATGCCCATCAACTGAGGAATGGATAAGAAAGATGTGGTTTTTTTATACAATGGAGTACTATTCAGCCATAAAGAAGGATAAACTGGAGACTTTTATAGGTAAATGGATGCAACTCGAGAAAATACTCATAAGTGAAATAAACCAGAAGCACATGTGTAAGCATCGTATTGTCTCTCTGGTATGAGAGACTGAAGGAGTGAATAAGATCCAAAATGTACAATAGACATGGTGAATCAAAAAGAAGCTGGTCAAAAGGAAAGAGAGACTGGAATAGGGAAAAGAAAGAAGGGAAAGGGAAAAAAATTGTATATATATATATATAAGATGGTTAAGATAGATACACTACCATTTTTACTTAGTTCATTGAAGAGTAAGGTTTGTGCCAATAATGTTTGGACAATTGAATGCTAATGTCTGGTGTCCTGAATAACTAACTTAAAGATAGTAATACGTAATGTATTAACCATTGTTACCCTCCTATTATGTTTGTTTGAAAATTTGTTCTTCTTTTGATTTGTTTTGTTTTTTCTTCTCTTTAAAATAAAAAAAAAAAAAAAAAAAAAAAAAGATGAAAAAAAAAAAAATAAAAAAAAAATAAACAGCATGGTTGAGGACCTTAAAATTCTAAGAAGCCTAACAGTTTAGGGAGTAGATCTTCTAAAAATAATACAATTCTTTGAAGACCCTAAACAATTTTCTTTAGTAAACTTATGTTCAGTTGTTAGGTATTTCTCACCATTTGATAAGATAAAATTATTTTCAAGGACTTTAGTGTATTTTTTGAATAATTTAGAAAAACAAACATTGATTTTTTTAAATGGAAGAACATTATCACGAATAAATCCTTGCAACTGCAAATCCCTTAGTTCTGTAATTTAAATAAAAATATAAGTGACAACGGCATTGCTACTGAACTTGACTACTCTATCATAATAAATAAGACAGTTAGGCCTTTAACAAGATGGCTTATTTTATTTGGAATAAAAGGCAGGTTTCTGCCCAGGTGTGCTGGGTCTGGAGCCTCTACTGCCCTGTCTCCCTAACAGCTGCGACTCCGACTGCTCTGCACCCTCAGATTCCCCCTTTCCAGCAATCCAATAGGAAGGCTGTGTTTGTGCTCATATACACACCACCTTGTTCTAAAAGATCCTCACTTTGTGGAAGGCCTGTGAAAAGGGATTAAGAGAATCTTGTTCTAAAAATGAAAGATGGAGAGATGCTCTAGTAATGAGAGTTCTGCTCAGTGAGTCAGGGGTACCTAGGCTTCTTTTACCTCTCAGCTCCCTTTCTGAAGACAAGTTCATTTTATATCAGAAACCATCTGAAATTCTAGGACATAAAGTGTAGCGTTACTGTTATCTCCATGAAAGTTTGAGTTTTCATACTTCTGCCTATTTCTCAATCGCTGGGGGAAAAAAAAAAACTAGATTCTTTCATTTACAGCACCATGTAGCTATATTTGTGATTTTAAAAATGTTGAAAATACACATTATGTATAATTATTGTCTCAACAAGTTATACCTTACAATTGAATATTTTGATCAAACAAAATAAATTCGCAACATGTTCACGAAACTATATCTTCCTAAAATAATTGGAACCTCAACCCGCTAAAAACAAGTAAACTGTATGCACATTTAAATTTGCCCCAAAACTTCAGAACATATTTCTATTTACATGTAAAGATTTCTATACTAAAATGTATCTCGTTTCTATGCATTGAATATGTGCATTTACAAATCTATAAAGTTTAGTTAAAATAAAATGGAAAGATACTGCTGCCCTTTCAATCCATTTCAGAACCATAAGAGGAGGAACACATAATTGTCTAAATACTTCATATGAACCCTATTTTTACCTTTGTTAAATACTTTTTTGCAGGTAGTTTCCTAGTAGTATTTTTGCAGTTGCACTTGATTCGAGCACAAAGCGCCTGCCACTCACTAGCAAAATAGTGGGCCAGTCTGAGAATACACTTTGAACGTATCCTTGGACAAAGTTACACATTTTTACATGTGACAGATCTTCACAGTTGCTTAAGTCAAAGCTTGGATTTAAAGTTAAATTCTAAGTGTCAAAGATTTGTCGCTAAAATCAATATGGAAGAGTAAGGGAATAAAATTTCTGAGTAAGACAGAAAGGAACAAAAGTCTTATAAATATAATAAATAAACATGCAGTGCAGCACTATGTGTAGCCAGTTTCCAGTCCAAAGAGTAAAAAAGTAAACAGATTTGCTGCAACAGTGATTAGCAAAAAAATGCCATCACGGCATTAGAATAAGTGATAGGCACAGTGTACTTGTGAATACCTGGTTAAGAGTTAAAGCCCTCTCACCAAGGAACTCTAAATATTTGGGCAGCAAACTAACTTATGCAGCAGCCCAGATTCTTTATTAATAAATTGGAAAAAATAACAACTACCTTTATGGAAAGAATTTTTAAATAGAACAACGTTCATAAAAGTTTGTAAAATATGTAATGATTTAGCTAATATACCTCTAACTTGCAAACTACTTATACAAATTCTTATTATATTTATTAATATAAATAAGATGGAATTCCTTACCAAGGATGAATTCCAATTGTGGTTCATTTGCACTCTTCTGAATACCTATAAATAACAGATATAAATTCAGATCTAAATATTTTAATTCATTATTAATGAGACTATGCATGACTGACTTCAGTTTATAAATATAGAATTACCGGAATGAATAAACTTGGGCCATCAGGCCTAATAGTAGAATGCTGTCAGGAGAGGGCATAATGTTGTAGCAGAACTTGTGACAAAAGATTTTATTGGTCCATTTAGCTCTACAAACATAAAGAAACTGAGAAATATTTTTTTTGTAACCATGACAAATAAGAACCATATTTTTCAACTGTGTCTGTTTCTTTTGGAAACATGCAGACAGAAGAAGAGCCTTTAAAAAGAACCACCCCTCCAAGTACTCTCTTGAATGGATTTTCTTTCAAGCCACTCTGACCTGGTATGAATAGAGAATCATTAAACTTCTCCAACAAGGTTCTAGTGGGCTTTGTCGTGGTGCTGGTTGTTCTGATATTTTATTGACAGGTTAAGTCAAAATTCTGTTAATTGGTTCTACTTCTTTTGTTAGCAGTGTGTAAAAAAATATAATAACATGGCTAAATGATTTAAGATCAAGTAAGAGGAAAAATGAGTCTGAGAACAAAGGTGTGGAAATGTAAACATCTACTGGGTAGAACATGGAATGATCAGGCTGCAGTAGGTGATAAAGTGGGAAAAGGGTGCTGGTGACCACACACTGTTCAGGGTCTTCCTGGACCACACTGGATGACTACTGGGAGTCAAAATGGGATAGCGTTTGTTACAACTCATGGGTGGCCAAAGAAGCAAAATTAAAATGTGTGGAAAACTAAGCCATTTGGCAATAAATATAATATTACAAATTTTTTTTTCTTGTTTATTTTTTCTGGCACGTTGATCAGATACTATTTAAATTTACTGGTATTTGGTCACTAATACATGTTTTAAAAACCTCTTTGTATAAAAATAATGTTTTCATTTGCACTGCCTTTTTTTTTTTTTTTTTGGCTTGATAACCATTTATTTTGTTCCTTCCCGCTGACATTTAAGAATGCTATGGTTAACAATTTTAGATTTCTCAAGAGAGGTTAGAGGGACAATCGTAGGTAGGACTTTATAAAATTCAAATAGTCTGGATTTTTTTTAAAGGTTATTAATAATTAACTCTGCTGTAAACTCTGACAAGCAAATTTCTTGAACATTCATCCAACTGATAAAATTTTCTAAAGATAATTTTCATAATGCAAATTAAATGAGAAGGTTAGGGATATATTTGTCAGTGTTAAGTAACTGGGCAACAGAAATCTTGTGAAAGAAAAAGACATAGTCCATACTAAACAATAAAACCTAAGCCCCAGAATTTTAAGCATGAGAGATAACATATAGTTCTTCGAATGATTTTAACTGAGTACCACAAAAGTGATTCTAATGATCAAATACAAACTTGGCCAAATCTCCAAGCTCCCTCCATTTAGTGAACCCGTGCTCTCCGGTGGAGCAGTTAACAGTCTAAGGGTCTTGTACAACAATGCTTCACTGATGCTTTCAACGTAAATGTCTTTTGATTTTAAAGAAAATTTCTGTGTTCTAAAAAACAATTCCACATAAGAATATATAAATCCCAAAGAGAAGATACCCTGAAATAGTAGTAGTATCTAAAAGGTGCCCCGGAAGATGTCTCATGCTTAAAATTCTAGGGTTTAGGTTTTATTGTTTAGTATGGAATACGTCTCTATTAATGTGTTAATATACCTTCAAGAACTTTGATTTACTGTTTGATAATTAACTATTACTCAAGGTAAAAGATACATGGTACATCATACACTCACTACACCAAAGTAAATACTGCACAGGAAACATATCTAGGTGATCTTACGCCATGTTTCTGAATGCACAGCGCTGGTGTGGAGTCAATCTTACCCGCATCTTTAGAGAGTTACAGGGAGAGGGACACACACACTTACTTGTGAACTGAGTGCCGCCAGTATCATTGGTCTGGGCTGTAGAAAGAAAGTGCTGGCCTTCTTCTGATGTTCCTTCCTCTTTGATTTCCATTTTAACCTTCACAGGCGTTTAATTTTCTAAGTATTTTTATCCCAATGTCACCGGCAACTGATAGCTGGTTTAATACAGGTGTATCTTCTCACTAAAGATCTGATTTCTCACTTTGAAATTCTGTGCAAAGAAACATCACAAGTGAAGACCTCAATTACTTTGGAATTCAATATAAAGCCAAAAGTTAAAAAGAGATAGAAACTACAACTGCTTCAGGTAAACTTCCTTCCTGCCTATCCCACTTGTACTTTGAAGAACTCACACAATTAATGTGCCAAACATTCTAGATTAAATGTGTGTTCCAAGTAATTTTTAGATGGCCCCATGAGAGACTTCTAAATCCTGAAAGGTATATTATTTCTCTCTAAGTTAATTCTGTGAGATAGCAGATAGCTATTGGGACTACTTACTTAATATGCACCTAATTTAGCAGCAAGAGGAGACAGCATCTTGTCAAGGCAATAGCCTGTTCTGCAAGGCGAATATTACTACCATTCCTGCCATTAGAATTGCCCTCTATCCTCGCTTCTACATCCACCCTTGTTAACATTATTCATGACCACATAAAGATAATTTGGTGTGACACTCTTCTTCTAAGATGGGCCAACAGGTGAACAGGAGAGCTTCTAGCCTCATTATTACCCATAGAGTCTCTTGCTATTCTGCCTGATAAAGTTTTAATTGTTTAATGATTGTGGAATATGGTGAAAAGAATGAATAATAACTCTAAAAAGCTACAGCTCAAGGGGAAATGAAAGTAATAGCAAATTGATGAAAATTAGCATAGGGAAAGAAAGCCTCTCCAAAAATTTATGCAGACAGCTTCAAATAGTTACAAATTCATTTTAATACTTAGCATGATATACATGACCAAGAATAAATTGAAAAAAATCAATGTTGTTTTAAATCAAGTTACCAGCTGAATTAAATGTGTAGAAGTCTTTAAGTGTCTACCCAGTGCTGTTTAATGAGATAGCAACAATTGAGTTTGGTTTGGAACACTGATGTGGTCTCAAACTTCACAAATCAACAGCTTCACTTTCTGCTGCTCTTCGCAAAGCAGCTTCATTTATAATTCAGCTCAAGTCTTAAGAATCATCTTGCAAAAATTAAACCCAAATATGTCTCAAATCTTTAGAAAACATTACAGCATAGTTGCAGATAAATACGTATTGGTTTCTAATGATAAAAAGAGAAATACTTTCTGGGGTTAAACAGTTATTGTACCATCAATATAACAAATCCAACTTTATGTTTTGGATTGTGATAATACCCACTAATTTCTTTTTTGGCATTGCACTTTAAAGTGTTCCCTGTAACGGACGGACATGTTCCTTGCATCATGTTTTCTGAAGGACAGATGCCAACATACCACATTACAATGTATGTGTCACTTAGATATAAGGACTTTGTTAACTTCACTGTACTTCTTAATCATAAATTCAACCTTTAGCCCTCATGAGTCACCTTCAAAGTTTGAAAGGAGACCTTCAGGAGACAGTATGAATGCATCCTTGAAAAACAGAAATTAAGTACAACAGTGGTGAACAATTTATGAAATAAATGTCAACTCTGTATTTGCCCTTGGGTAATAGGTGGATGAGAAGAGAGGAATGAAGCATACTCCCTCAGCCCAAACTAGCAAGGGAAAATAACTTCAATTTTAGAGGGAACGGAGCCAGCTATACAAAATAAGCTTCATGTACTAACCTTTGAGATTACATTTTCATTGTTCCTTTGTTGCACTGAGGACTAATTTAAGCTTTGATATACTTGTTACACGAACACATACTTTAGAAGGAATCAGTGACAAAGCTCCCAGAAAACAACTGCATGTCAAACTGGTAAACATGGCATTTCACTATGGTTTTGGTGTGGTGCCACAGTTCCTTTTCTGTGTCAATTCGGAAATTTTCTGGTTTTTGTGATCATGCACAAGAATACACTGTGGCTTTGTGTACCACGAGTGTATTTAAAAGGGACAACTTTTAAGCATCTTGACCACTCAGTCCAGCTCTCATATCTTTTTTTTTTTTTTTTGTGGGTACCGGGGGTCGACCTCAGGACCTCGCACACCAGCAGGCGCCCGTGCCGCTGAGCGATATCACCGGCCCCTTTTTCGTATGTGGGTTCCAGGAGTCGAACTCGGGCCCTCGCGCTTGCCAGGCAGGCGTGTACGCCGCTGAGCCATCTCACCGACCCCATAGCTCTCATATCTTTTGTCCTACTCAGAAGACTCACAAGCCAAATGGTTACCAGAAAATACTCTCAGGTCTGTCCTGCTGCCTTAGAGAGACACATGATTGGTAGCTATAGTTCAGCTATGTAAAATTGAACAATGTATCACACTGACCACTGCCAAAATGATATTTCCTAATATTCTGTACTCTTCACACTAAAAGGACAATCTGATATGGACGTAAAAAAGCCATACAAGGAGATTATGGCTAATTAGGAAAAAAAGACTAATAACGTATGGAGAAACTACAGACACCGCATGACAAATGGGTCAGTGTGATGGATCTAACATTAGGAACCTGCAGTGAGATGCTGATCCCTCCTTAGTGACAAATCACACAGCATCTTGATGTCAGGACAGAATGATCTGGTGGTGAATCACAGTACAGGAGACAATGCTACAGAAATTTCCTGAGCTGCAATGGTGCTTTTTTTTTTAATATCACACTTCTTTCTATCACATTATCCTATAACACTTCTCACCAAAGTCGAGAATTTTATGGATACAAATAAGAAAGATGAAAGAACTATAATAAAAATACAGAAGATGAAAACAAGGAAAAGAGGCATGAGATCTCTTAATGATTACATGGAGCAAGTTGTGATCAGGGCAATCAGTCCACAAGTACTAAATAATGCAACTTATTTAAAAGAGTCTTTTCCTTACAACCATCCATCCATGACAGTTATCATTCCAGTGAAAAAGGGGGCAAAACAATTAGGTTTGAGAAAACAGGATATGGTAAATTGGTTTTCTCTCATTCTATATTACAGAGCTACACTTGGTTGGTCCAATTCTAGACTTTTTATATAATGAGCTGAATATACACCTGATATCCACGAAACTGGAACCAGAGGTAGGCATAGGTGAGAGAAGGAGCCAAGGGTAACAGTCACATTCCTATAGGATCTGAAGGCCCAAAAGGGTGGCAAAGCCCATTGGTAGATGGTAGGTGGACATTATGTCCCCCAGTATAAATCTGAAATGGGCCACCTTTCACACTGCCCCTGTGCCAACACAGATCTTTCTCCTCAAAGTATAACGGGATCCATGTATAAATGGACAGAGGGCCAGGGCTTCCATTTAAACCCATGATTCCCTCTGTGCCTCTCCTTGCATGGACGGGCCCGAAAAAAGACTACCTGGCTTTCAAGAGGTCGCAAGGAAGCAGAGCTGAAAGCTGGCAAGTCAGCTTTGGGGTTCCTGACAAAAGTATATGACGACCCTGCAGCGGAAGTTGGGATAATGACATCCCAGGCCAAAAAACAGATTGAAGATCTGCCTAAAACTCAGTAGGTTTCTCTTCCACCCAAGCCAAAGTGAGACCCAGGGAGTGAGATAGTACAGGCTGGGGTAAGATAAGACAGTCTGTGGGTTACTCCAGCCAGGCAGGGGGCAGTGACAGAGCTAGGACTGCCATGCCTTAGCGGACAATAACAATATCCAGCCAGTAATAGTGTGAGAACTGTAAGTGTCATTTACCATTGCCACATGGGTATGCGAGATTCTTCTCACAAAGGGAGAGGTGGGGAAAGAGAAGGCCAGCAGAGAGATATTTAAACAGAATGAGTGTCTTCTAATACGGCTTAGATGGCTTTGTAAAATATGGATTCAAACAATAGTGGATTGAAAGTTAAAAATATTTATTTATTTTTGTTTTGCTTTCCTTTGCTTAATTAGTAGGTACTTATGAAGTCACAGAAGAAAAAGAAGAGAAAGTCCTTTCAATGAAAGTGAAACTTACCACTGGTGTCACAAACTGAATTATTTTAGTTAATTAAAATGATGTTTTATATAGAATATCTTTTAATATCCCAATGTATTTCTGTCTTCACAATAAGCAGATCAGTTGTAAACAGAAGAGTCTTCCAAATAGATAAAATAAATAAGTGACTTAGAATCTGCTGTGAAAAAGCAGTCTTAGTAGGAGAAAGTAAAGTGAATAAATAAAATGGAATATAAGTGCTACGAGAGGGGTAGCACTTGGTATCAATTACCAAGTTGTGGAACAGAAGGGAGGAGCACCCAACCTAGGGTTCAAATAAATCTAGGAAGACTTCATTGGAGAGGGTCCAGGAGATTAACAAGGTAAGGGAGGTATTGGCATTCCAAGACAGCAGAGCAAGAGAAATAAAAGATGTGGAAAAATAAGACAAGTTGCTGAACTGTAGTAGTTCATTTGGGCCAAATGTAACATACTGGTTTTTATCACTTCGTGTTTTTTGTTTTTGTTTTTATTTCCTTCCTAGCAATGCCATTTTTTTTTCAGATAAAATAAAATGATCAACATAACATATAAAAGAGATAACAGCAGAGCTACTCTGCTTGAACTGGGACTAGTAGATACAGTCTGCCTCTGCATTCACCTCTTAGCCTTATTCTTCCTTTTAGAGATTTCATTAAATACCTTCCTGGAACTCAATTTGAAGATTTCCTGAGTTCCCTCCTACCAACCCTCCCCTTCTTCTCTGTTCCCCTCCTTCCCTCTCTCCCTCTTTCCCTCTTTCTTTCTATATTTGTTTGCTTGTTTGTTTGTTTTTGTTTTTAGTTTTGGTTTTTTTGGATAACGAAATGGGAATTTCTTGCAGCCATAGAAAGATTACAGACATAAGCAAAGGTCAGATAGCAGAAGAGCCTGCAGGCCAAACTAGAGAAACTGGGCTTACTTGTTAGAGCAGAAATAAGCCAGATTAAATATACTTTAAGCAACAGAGTGACACAATCATACTTGAATTTTAGAAAGTTCACCACGAATCAAAATAAAGAATATACTGGAAGGTGATAATGATAAGGAAACCAACCTATTTGGAGGTTGTTTTCACATTCCAAGGAAATAAAATAATAATGAGAGGCTAAATCAATAGAAATAGATGAATGGAAAAAAAAGAACCACAATTCCAAAGAAAGTTATTAAATAAAAGTAACTGGTGATAAAATCAGGTGGGATATTAAGAGCTAAAATCATGAAAAACAGGAAACTTCGTGACACTCAATATATTGCGGACCACTTAAACCATCTGGAGGATACAGGAGGAGGAATTGTAGTGCAGAATGAGAATTTAGTTTCAACTATATTGTTGTGGCATGAAAAAATACTTAGAAAGTAATTGAATACACATGGGTCTAGATTCACATGAGTGACATTAAGGCTAGAAAAGTATATTTGGGAATGATTAGCAAATAGTTAAGCCAAAAGAATGTGTAAAGTCACGAAGGAGAATTCATGTAATGAGAAGAGATGTCTAAGGAATCACTAGTAAGACAAAGATATTTAAGGGGACAGGGAAGGATCCTTGCAAAATGTATGGACAGCAGATAGGAGGAGCAGATGGAGTTGTGTTGTCACTCTGCTTAACAGGTGTTTCTCAAGTAGACAAGACCATTGGGTTAAGAGATGACTTTATCTTTTAATGATGTGGAAACACGAGCATACCTAAAGGCTGAAAGGATACAGGCATGAAAAAAGAGAGAGAAACTGAAGATTAAGGACAGAGGGAAGTGACTGATGGGGCAAGGAAAGCTCTAAAGAACAAGTCCACTGTAATGAGAGGTACAGGAGGGACACAAAGATGCAGCATAATCTGACTAGTTAGGCGTAGAAGCTTGAGGGTATTTTTCCCAATGGCCTCATGTTTTTTCTTCCAACGAAAAGGCATATTTAGAAACTAAGTATAGGAAAAAATTTCTCAACTCAACTTCTAAAGCACAGACCACAGATGAAAAGATGAATAAATTTGACTACATTAAAATAAAAAAAGTTCTGAAAGCAAAAGATGGCATACGAAATGAGAAAACAAACCATGGACAGGGAAAATAAATATGGAAGGGTCCAATTCCATTTAGAATTATACAAAGATGTAAAGAGTATCGCTTCCATCCTAATCTCATGAAAAAGCTGAGAAACCTATAAAATCATAGCTTTTCCTTAACTAAGATGAAAAATGAGGTCTCAGGGCAACTAACGGGCTTGAGTTTAAGTTAAAACAGATGCCTCCATGGAACACAGAATGAGAAGAAAAGATATCAAGCCCCAAATAAGCCGTAATAGAAGTCAGTGAGTATTTTATGAATTACCAAAGGTCAGCTCTGGGCTAGCAGGTGAGCATAGACTAGTGCCCGAGACACAATTCAATGGTCCCCTCCACATACTGAAATCTCCGCTCCACGCATCTCACCCATATGCTCATGAGAAAGATGGGGAGCAGAATGGGAGTCTAGAGAAAGTGTGGGGGGGGAATCAGTCATGGCGGGAAAAGCATGAACCACAACTTGGACCTTCCTGTCTGCAGAACAAAAGTGACAGACCCCAGTGCCACAAGAGTACTTCAAAGACTTAAAAATAAGGCAATTAGGGAATGGAAGCAAGGGAAAGTGGGAAATCTTTCCAGTGCAAGAGCATTAAGGATACTTTGATTTTCTTTTGCTATGACCAAAGATCATGCAGCTTTCCTAAAATCCAGTCTGAAAGAGGGCCATAGAGAGTGCCTCTGTCCCTACCCCTAGGTCAGCAAGCAAAATACAAGGGGCAGCAGACTGTCTACCAGAGGGAGAAGCATAAAAGCAGGAGTAGTGAACTTCTCTGAGGCAAAATCTACAGAAAAATCCTGAAGTTGCGAGTAGAGAGCAGTCTCCAGCCATTCAGCCCCATGCTAAACATCAGCGAGCACCAGAAGAATGTCCAGCTAATGATGCAAGGAAGGTAACCACAGCAATAAAAAAAACCAAGCCCAGGTAAATTACTCACTAGATTGATTCCAGCTTCCTAACATACAAATCAAAGGCCTGGCAGTAAAAGGGGAATGACCACTTCCTGGCATAAATACTGTTTACCTCAGACTCTCCTAAGATACACAGCGTATATACAAGGAGGAGAAAAAGGAGGAGAAGAACAACAAAAACCTTGTCAAGATGAAAGGGAAGAACTGTACAAGAGAAATTTTTCTTTTTAAAACTTTGTTCTTTTGAAACTGCCTAACTCTGTAACTGCTTCATGGCTTTGTAATAACTTCCTTGACCCCTGTAACCACAAGAGCACAACCAAACATACAGGATGCCCGATTGTACCATTGTACCAAGCTTCACGAACTGATGATCATTAATCTACCCTTGTACCCAATTATCTCACCCTGCTAGCTAATCAGAAGAATGGCCAGGCTGTTCTGTCTCACCTTTATACCTCCTTTGTACCTCCTGTTTGTGCATCATATAAAAGCCCTAGACCACCAGAGATCAGGGCCTGATATTCTGGGAATGACCCCTATCAGTGCCCGTCAGTGTAAATAAATCTGCCTAAAAATTCTGGGTGTTGTTTCAGTGTTTCTGCTTGCCATTGCAAAGAGAAAATGCAAAAACAGAAATCAAGAGAGCCAGATATACATATCACCCAAATGATGGAACTATAGGAGAAAGAATCAAAAAGAAAATGTGATAACGATTTCTGGGAAAGATGCAGAATTTGCATGACCAGATGGGTAATTTTAGCAGAGAGAATTTATAAAATTAATAACATGGAAATACTAGAAATGTAAACCATGATAACGGAATACAAATGCCTTTGATAGGCTTATCTGTAGATTTTGCAAAACCAAGGAAGGAGGAAATTTGAAAATAGCCCGATAGAATTTACTCAAATTGAAACACAAAGAATAAAAAGTGAAAGTTAAATTGTGTTCAAAAGCTCTGTGACAATAGCAAAAAGTCTAATATATGAGATATCTGAATCCCAGAAGAAAGACTCACACAGAATAAATATTTGAAGTGATAATGATTGAGAAAAATTCCAAAAATATTGAAAGACATTGATACACAGATCCAGTATTGTAAGCTCAGAAAACACCAAGCAAAGTAAAATTTCTCTCTCTCTCTCCCTTGTTCTCTCTCTCTCTAAAAAACCAAGAAAATCAAACAAAAAATCCTGCATGTATCATTTTCAAAGCACTGAAAACCAACAATAGGGAGAAAATTGTGAAGGTTACTGGAGAAAAAAAGGCAAATTATATACAGACTAATGAGGTAAAAAATATAATGGCCTCCTCATTAGAAACTAGTTAATTCAGAACAACAATGTGGTGATATCTTTAAAGTTCTAAGAAAAGAAAGCCTGTCAATCTAGACATCTATACAATGGAAAAATAATTCGTAAAACCTATGGAGAAATAAAGGTGAATGACAAATTCATTATCAGTACTTCAAGAAATGTTAAAAGAAGTTCTTGAAACATGACACAACAGGAAGATAGTTGGATCTATAAAAGAAATGAACAGATCTATAGATGGCATAAAGGAAAGTAAAATGTTAATTTCTTCTTTTCTTGGTTTTAACACAGAGGTTGGAAAACACTTCCCATTAAGGTACTGAAAACCAAGCCCAGGTAAATTACTCACTAGATTGATTCCAACTTCCTAACATACAAATCAAAGGCCTGGCAGTAAAAGGGGAATGACCACTTCCTGGCATAAATACTGTTTACCTCAGACTCTCCTAAGTTACACAGCATATATACAAGGAGGAGAAAGAGGAGAAGAGCAACAAAAACCTTGTCAAGATGAAAGGGAAAAACTGTACAAGAGATATTTTTCTTTTTAAAACTTTGTTCTTTTGAAACTGCCTAGAACACAAATATTTTGTGTTTTGAGGACGTATAGTCTTTGTCACAAACACTGAACTTGTGTTGCAATATGAAAACAGGCACTGATAGTGCAAAACAACAGATATGCATGTGTTACAATAAATTTTATTTGTAAAACCCACCTATATTTTGGGTTTGGCCTATAAACCAGAATTGACCACGCATTAGTTTTGTCAGCAAAATTACTAGAAATACATGGTATGTTTATAGCGCATTAAAGGATAATGTACAACATCGATTGCAAAACTAAGGGAAGAAAGAATGAAAACTATAAAATATGGCTCTTTTATTAAAAGGATAGTTTACAGTTTTACCACTAAAATATTTGAAAGTTGGCTACAATTAATTACAGTACACAGTAATCCCTGGTTAAAAAGTATAATAAGCTAGTAACGGAGATAGAATGAAGCAAGAATACATAACTCAACTATAAGTAAGGAAAAGGAGATTAAAATAGACAGAATATAGAGAAAGTAACTAGCAAAATGTTTTTAATCCAAACTTGTCAATAATTACATTAAAGGTAGGTCCACACAGAACAGATGCACACACACATGCACACACACACACACACACACACACACACACCAATTAAAAACCAAAGACTAGAGCTTTGGCACAAAGCAAAACTTGGTTCATGTTTCATAGCTGTACCTAAATATGAAATAGGTTGAAGCAAAGGGATGGAAAAATATATGCAACAGAAATACTAGTCAAAGCTACAGTAGTTGTACTAATATCAGCCAAAATTGACTTCACGCCAAGGAATATTAGTAGGCGCATTCTTATTTATAAAATGGTTAATTCACCAAGAAGATATAATAATCCTAAATGTGTATGCATCTAACAACAGAACTTCATATTACATGAAACAAAGCTGACAAAACTGGTAGGAGAAATAGATAAATACTATTACACCTGGAGACATTAACATTTCTCTCTCAGTAACTGACAGGACAAATGGATAGAGAATCAATGAACACAGCAGACTTAAGCAATATGACAAACAGATTCATGTAATTAACATTTATGGAACAATCTACCCAAACAACAGAAAGCATATTATTTTCAAAGTGCACATATAATAGTCACTAACATAGATTATATTCTGGGTCATAAAACAAATCTTAAAATTTTTTAAATATTTGAATTAAAACAAAACCACTATTCTATATATCAATATATGCTTGGAGGAAATTAGTATTAAATATATGTATTAGAAAAGACAGTCTCAAGTCAATAATATAAGCTTATATGTTGTAACCAGAAAAAAATGCAAATTAAACATAAAAATCTGAAGAGAGAAGATATGTGTAGCTAATATAACTGATGAGATTTAGTTTCCAGTATATATTAAAAATTCTAGGAAATTAATAATAAAAGGCAAAACAACACAGAGAAAAACTCTCAAAATATTCAAACAAATAATTCCAATTTATTAAATACAAATTGCTAAGAAATACATTAAGAGATTTTCAATTTCACTAGTAATTAGGGAACTGTGAACTAAAATCAAATGAGTTATAATCAGATAGCCATCAATAAGTAAAATTTCAGTTCTCAAATCCTCAAATATTGATGAGGACTTATAGCAATATAAATTTTTACACACTGATGAAGCCCCATCCATAACAGAAAATATTTCAGTCATACCTAGTGAAGTTGAGAAGCAATTCCACCGATAAGCATGTATTCTAGAGGAACTCTTCCAAATGTATACAAGGAAAAAACTATGAAAATATTCATAACTAATCTAATTTTATATTAGAGTATTGAAAATAAGCTAAATGCTCATTAATAAGAAGGTAGACATATTATGCTTTATTTGCTGTATATAGCAGCAAAATTTAATGAATCTTCATTTCATGTAGCAACATAGATAAACTTCTCAAAGCACTGAGAAAGGAGGAAAAGACTTTGGAGGAGCAGGAGTATTAGTCAGCTTTCCCTTGACTGGGACAACATACCGCTTGACAACATAACTTACAAGTTTGATTGGCTCACAGGTTTTAGGAGATTCAGTCCATGGTCAGCTAGATACAAGGCAGAAGAAGCATGGTGGAACAGCATGACAGGAAAGCTGCTCATTTCACAGCAGCTAGAAAGCAGAGGGAAAGGAGGAACCAGGGAGAGAGATACACTGACCAAAGGAATGACCCCCGTTACAGACCTCTTTCAAGAGGTTTCATCTCCTAACAGCACATTTAGCTATGAACTCCACTGATGAGTATAGTGCCCCATCCAAGTATCTTCCCAAACCCACCTCTGAACACATGAAACTTTTGGGTTACATTCTAGATCTCGAACATAACAGGCAGTAAGGCAGCAAGAAACGATAGCATTTATAGAGAAAGGAAGATATGTAAAACAATACTTTGCAGTGCTAAATTGTTTGACATATATATGCACAAGGTGCAATTACAGAGCAGTGCGTGATAAACATTAAATCAGAATTGTTGTGACGTTTGGGAGAAAGGGGCTTTGGGGATGTGATCCCAGGGGGAACACATTGGTCTTCCACTGTATTGGGAAACTTTTATTTCTTAAACTGAGTAATAGGAGCAAAATGCCTACTCAGTTTTCTTTAAACCTTTGTTATATTCTGAATATTTATGGTGAATTTAACTAAAGAGAGGTAAAGTTATGTGTTGACAGGAAATGACAACAAATCACTCTGAGGAGAAAGATGGGAGTTTTGAGTGGGACTTTAGGAGCACAAGGCAAGAACCCATGGGGCTGGCGTAAGGGTCCAGCTGGGCCTGAAGACCAAGATTTATGGGGGTCAGTCTGACTCCCCATGTGGATTTCTCCACAGTGCTTGGCAGTCTGAAGAATAAGACCAGCATAGTCGAACTGTTGGGATTTTGCCTGTTAGTGCAGTGCAGAAAGCGTGATGCCAAGAAAATCATACAAAAAATGTAAGTGAAAGGCTGGATTGTGAAGTCTTGCAGTATATTGAGACATGAGAGAAATATTCAGTTCTAAGTGATGAGAAATTCAGGGCACAGCGATGGAATAAATGGGTAGCTGAAATGGTGCTGAGAGTCCCTACAGTCAGGAAGACAAGCATCAAGGGTGTTAGATAAATTATTTTCCAGGGAAGTTGAAATCATCCAGAAAGCCGTCGGGACCCAGGGACCAGGGAAAGATAATATGCTCTTAGAAAAGTCTGGACAGAAAGGGAGTGTGGACAGTAAGCATGACAAATGGGACCAAAGGTGTTATGTAGCCAGACATCTGTAATCTTAAATGAGGTCATAGCCACTGAAGAGGATTCTTGGGGCATTAAGAAAAAAATAAATAACCCTGCCGCCACACTCTGTGCTATGTACATGCAAGAAATGCCTTGCAAGCACCCCAGTTCTATCAGACAGACACAAAAGAAAACTTTTCTCCAAGGAAGTGAAATGGGGAAAGGACTATTCTTCATAGAAACAAAAGATCTCATAGACATTATGTAATATTTAAAAGTGAGAAAATAAGGGGAAGACTAAGTCATGGCCAACTAAACCCACAGCAAGAGGGACGGTACAGCAGGCAAGGATAAATAATGGGAGGCTCTTGTGGGATAGGTGGTATCTGGCACTGATGGTGTTATGAGGCATTGAATGATTGGGTTTTCTTGTGATCTAAACAGACCCCTAGTTAAAGGTTATTCCTGGCTTGTGCAGATTGACATCCAAGGAGTGAGTGTTGGAGGCTTGATGATGCTACATATCTCCGGCATTTCTATCAGAGCCAAAGAAGGCTATAATACCAAGTGTTGAATCCGCTATTATTTTGTGCCCACCTCAAAAAAAAAAGAGAGAGAACACAATAGCAAGTCTTTGTTGTGCTGATGATGAACTCTTTGAACAGCTAAGCCACTGAATTTTCTCACTTCACAGCAGTCAGTGTCTCAAGACTTCATTCTGGTAAACCAGGTTTAATTCATACTGTCAGGGCATGGGGATGTAGCTCAGTGGTAGGGCTCTTGACTAGTAAATGTCAGTTCTTCAGTTTGATCCCCAGGACCATAAAATAAATGAATAAATGAAGGAACAAATGAATAGAATAGGATAGAATAGAATAGAATAGAATAGAATAGAATAGAATAGAACAGAAGAGAATAGAATAGAATAGAATAGAATAGAATAGAATAGAATAGAATAGAATAGAATAGAATAGAAGAGAAGTAGAATAAAACACATTTACAGTGCCAAATTACTTTAAAACCTCTCCAAGCACATGGAATTTACAAGAAAGAGTGTGGATGGGCAGGAATTTTAAGGATCAGCGAAATACTAAATAGCTCCCAAATGAGGCAGAAGCACCAGAAGTGCGATTCAGATGGAGCACTGCCTCTGCCTCCCCAGTTCCCTTCCCCTCACAGAACACATCAGGCTACTTTGAAGACTACACAAATGTAGGAAAACTAGATTCAGTTTTGCAACCAGGCCTCTGTGCTCAGTAACACAAATTTCTTCAGACTTGACATCATTCAAAAGTCATAGTATAATAGAAGAAGTTTCTGGAAAAATGGTTCATTTTGAGAAAAATGGTATAAATTGTCAAATTCTATATTTTATCTGGAAAAAAATCATGTACATATGTAAAGGTCAAAATCTCCCCTGGCTTCTAAGGAGGGCATAAAGGCAGAGGACAACTCCTGTCAGACCAATGGGTGAGCAGTATGGGAATGTTTTTTCCAGAAAAACATCAACTGCATCAAGAGATAACTGAATTTCTCAGCCCATCTGCTGTGGTTTGGGTACACATCCCCCAAATGCCCATGTGTTAAAGAGCCTTGGTCCCCAGTCTGTGGTGCTACTAGGAAGTAGTGGAATCTTTAAAAGGTGGGGCCTAAGGGAGGATGTTAGGTCATGGAGGGTCCAAGCCACTGACGGGAACACTGGGACCATGGTCCTTCTTCTGCCTGCATCCTGCCTGCCGCGAGACAAGCAGCTCCCTCAGTCACACACTTCCCATTAAGATGTCCTGTGGTGTGACCAGCCCAAAGGTAACAGGCCCAAGCAACCATGAACTGAAATCTCTGAACCCTTTCCTCTTTATAAGTTGATTATCTCAGGTACTTTATTATACTAACAAAAGGCTAACAGATCATCCACATGGTTTGCTACCAATACTAAATTCAGTGAAAACCTGTTTTGTTTCAAGAATAATAAATATTGGGTCGTCAGTCTTCAGTTTGATCAAATATTTTGAAGGCAACCAGTCCAGCTGCAGACTAACACTGTTGTGAGTTAAGGATGATTTCCTTACCTTTACCATGAGAAAGGAGCACTACGTAGGTGATCCACAGATCAAGCTAGACCAGCCAGTAAAGCTTCCAGGTTTTGGTGCTCAAAATTTGGTCTTGGGCCGGGCAGCATCCATATTCCCCATGAGCTTGATAGAAATGCAGAACCTAAGCCCCAACCCAGCTCTACTACATTAGATCATGCATTTTAGCAGATGTGACAGCTACGCACATTTAATCTTGTGGAGCATCATAATGAGGCATAGAAGATCATACAGATTCCAGGTTCACAAGCTGAAAGAGGTGACTAGGAAGTGCTGCCAGATAAAAGCCACTGTGCTTAGAAGGCCCATGTCACTGAATCAGGCTCCTAGACTGATCCCAGTAACAGCTGGATCCTGGCCTGGGCCTCAGTCCCTCTAGCCACCAGTTCATGACTTACGATCAGCCACGGCCAAGATCTCAAAATCTGTTTCTCTCTGGGGACTCACCTACCCTTTCACACCCCTAAAAATTGGCCTCCTCAATATAGACTCGTCATTGAGCAGCCCTGACCCAGGCTTAACTCTGTCCCTAGTTCTTACTCCCTTTAATCTTTGCTGTCCCCAGGCTCAGCTCTGTGACATTCCACTTGGTCCATGGCAAGGACAGATCAAGGTGCCTCCAGGACTAAACAGAGCCAGTTCATGGCACATCAAACTTTGGAATGTATTGGAGGCTGGCAAGGACAGTTAGATGGCAGCTCTCAATAAGAACTAGTGTCTTAATGTCATCAGGACCATCTAGAATACAACCATGCACCGAAAATGCGTTTTAGGTCACATGGTAGTATGAACTGTTGTGACATGTGGAAATAGAGAGAAGAGACAGAATCAACTCAAAGAAATACCTTTCACTAGACAGTCACATTTCTCTTTCCTCAGAAATATGAAATCAAAGAAGGCTCTATGAATACTTATCCATAATCTTCACAGAGTTCTCTCTACTGTTTTTGAAATTCATTTCAGCCAATAGCAGACACAGTTTTATGATATGTTTATGTCATTCTGTGCTATCACTTCTTATGCAATAAGTTAATCTTCCTAACAGATTTTATGAAGTGACTTTACAGGTGAACAACTGAAGGTTAAAAGGAAATTGCTTTAAGGGCCTACTTTCTAATTGGGAAACTGGGGTGTGAACATGAGTTGTGATTCCAAACCCCATTCCTGCCACCCACTTTCAATTTTAACATACAAAGTTTTTCAAACTTTTATTATCCCTTGAGAAAGATTTTAGGACACAGGGGTAAAGAAAAAGGAGGGAGTTCTAGAAGACACATATGTTCACTGTATTGTTATTTATATTATTCTTATTCTTAGAAGATGAAAACATTTTACTCTGATTTGATCATTATATATGGTATGCATGCATTGAAATATCATATCCAATCATTACATGCTCATAAAAACATGTTTTTAAATGCTCACAGAGACTAAAATATCAAGTAGCCATATTTGATCATTACAGACTGTATGTGTTTTGAATTATCACACTCTACTCTATAAATATGTAGAATTATAATAATTAATAAAAAGTACATTATTGGAGAGAGCAGACCCAGAGTGGCATCCCACTCCCACATGAGAGGGAAGACCAGGAGCAGTGTCCTGCGCCCTTGCCCGCCACATGAGAGAAGAGATCTGGACGGAGAAGCAGTGTCCTAGCCCCAGGGGAGCACTGCATGGGGCAGCAGAGGTAAAGACAAACCAACTGACTCAGTCCAGATTGCAGACAACATCTGAGGAGCGAAGGGAGCAACCAGACGCCATGACTGTGGCTATTAGTCCAACAGTGCACTTGAGCTCCCGCCTTGCGGCCTACATTCAGCAGGGAATAGAGGAATAATTACCCTTTTCTTGTTCATTTTTTCCAGGAACCTTTTTTTAATCACTATTAATTTCCTTTTAGAATCCCCTATCTTATTTTTTTCTCCTCCTCCTATTTTGCTTTTTTTCCATTTGCTAGTTCCTCATATCTCCCACCTTTACTAGTATAACTACTACGTTTTATGACTCTCTAGATAACAAGGGAACAAGGACACACCTTGGCTTGAATGGTAACCACAGTCTGTGAAGAACAAACAGAGCGGCCTCTAGTGCGAGGAGGACACCTCAAAGATCCATAGGCCCTAAAGCTAAGCACAGAAAATTGCATCTGGTTGGGTCCCAAGACTGCAGATCATGGAAAGAAACCATTCGCTCAAATACAGGAATTTTCTTCTATGACTGAATCCTTTTTTGATTTTCCTATCTTGTATGATTTTGTTTTTCTTTCCTTCATCAGGTTTTTCAGGGTAATGGACTTTTTTCCCATTTTATTTTTTCTTTTCTTTTAGTTTCTTTTTTCACCTTTTATCCTTTTCATTCAAACTTTTTTCCTTTCCTTGTCTTTTCTTTTAATACACTGCTTTTTCTGTTTATCTTTTTCTTGTTCATTTTTCCAGGAACTTTTTATATCACTATTAATTTCCCTTTAGAACCCCCATCTTACTTTTTTCTCATCCTCCTCATATTTTGCTTTTTTTCCATTCTCTATTTCCTCATACCTCCCACCTGTACTAGT
This sequence comes from Erethizon dorsatum, assembly GCA_028451465.1. Taxonomy (NCBI): domain Eukaryota; kingdom Metazoa; phylum Chordata; class Mammalia; order Rodentia; family Erethizontidae; genus Erethizon; species Erethizon dorsatum. Next base: position 14,065,896 of record CM051839.1, read on the forward strand.
ATAACTATTAAGATTTATGACTCTCTAGATAAATAGTTATCTTTATGTTATTGCTGTTGAATACTGTGCTATTATTAGTAGAGGTAAAGTTTTTCCATTCACAAGCCTCAACACAAAACAAACAAACAAACAAAATAGAAACATAAGGTGACAAGACAACAAAATGCCTCCAATAATTCCCAACTCCCCAAAAGCTGATCCATGGGGCATGAAATGGGAAGAAACCAAAAGCCTTACACCATAATTATCCAAAATGGTATCAGGAAAGCAAACAAAACAGTTCAATGAGGCAACTGACAAGATCACAGAAAATATAAGTAACAAGATACTGGGCCAATTAAAATCATCAGAGAATCTTAAGACATTAGCAAAAAGATAGATGAGCTAAACAAAACAATGCCAAACATGCATGATCAACCAGCATAGAAAAGGATTAGAGTCCATAAAAGGGCTCCAAATAGAAATTCGGGAAATTGAAAATTCTATTGAAAGTATAGGCATGAGAAATGAACGATGTGAGGACAGAGTCTCAGAACTAGAAAACAAGGCTGCCGTCAATGACCAGTTGATAAGAGACATTATGGCTTGTATCTAGATGGTCCCCAAAAGCCTTATGCATTCATTTTTGGGGTTTTGGGTGGTGACTGGATCTTGTGTGTGTGTGATACTGGATCATGGGCTGATGACACTGGATTAGTCCACTGATGGGTTTATAACTGGGTATGATATTGGGAGGTGAAGCCTGGTGGGAAAAGGTGACTCACTGTGCTCCCTGCTTCCTGCCTGCCATGCCATGAACTGTTTCTCTGCCATCTCACCATGCCTTGGAGCCAACCAACTATGAACTGAAACCTCCACAAACTGTGAGCTAAAATAAACCTCTCCTCTTTTTACTTGTGGGTGTCAGGTATTTTGTCCCAACAATAATAAAATAAATAAGACAGATTTTGGTACACAGAAGTAGGGTTGTTATGATGACTGTACCTGACCATAAAATTCAGGAGAATTTGGAACTGGCTTGGGGAAGGAATGTGGAAAGTTTTGGAGATGCAGGCTGGGGAACCATCTCTAGCATGCTGTGAGCAGAGCTTGATGGGAGATTCTGGTCTGAGCTCACACTAATGCATGTGGGGAAAGACCAGGCCCAGTTGGTATCAGTTGGGAAGAAGGAATCCATTGGCACCTGGAGTGTCAGCCTTGTGTATTATGCTTTGGCAGAAAATTTGTCTGCATTTTGCTCATGTCCTAAGACATTTCAGTAGACTGAGATTTAGGGAGGTGGGTTAATTAATGTAGCCAGAGAAATTTCAAGGCAGTCTAATGTTGAGGTGGTGAGATGGCTACTCTTGGGAACTTTTACTAAGCTTTACCTTGAGAATCAAGAGCAAACAGCAGAATTATTTAAAAGGTTTTGAATTAGGCCACAAAAGAAGCTCTGATAAACTTGAGGCCTGCAAACATGGTGCAGAGGAGAACTTGGTTGCTGAAAAGATTAGCATTAAAAAGACAAGTACTTTGAAACCAAGTAGTAGAAAAGACAGCCTGAGGGTATCACAAGAAGCAGCAGGATTCTACCCTTTGCAGCCCCAAAATCACAAAAGTGAAAATCTGATTTGAGAAGAGAGCCCCAGGGTACCATGTTTCAGAATGGCAGCAGTCTGTTGCTGAGGATTAGATTCACAACACTCAGCAATCCAGGCATGTCACCCTGACAACTAAGAGAAAAGGAAGCCTGGCTACTGCTCCGGCTGGCACCAGACCTTTGTTTAGTACACATGGTGCTGGTTTTAGGCACATGCAAAATGCAAGAACTGTGGGGTCAGGAAGGTGTCCACCCAGATTTCAGAAGAAGGTCTGGGAGGCCAGGTAGTGTGCCCCTGAGAGGGCAGTGTGTGAAGCTGTGAATGTGAAGCCCAAAGTGCTGTACAGACCCCAGAAGGTTGGAACATGGATCATCTGAGGAAACTCATGAGGAGTCAGAAAACCCAACCCAAAAGAGAGCCCACAAGGGCTACAACCACCAGCAGTGCAGTAATAAGGCAGGAGACTAGGATGTGGCAAAGCTGATTGAGAAAGTAGGCAGGATCTGTTAATTACAAAATCCCAGGACACCTGAGTGGAATAGTTCCCAAAGCCCTGTATGCAAACTTCTGGTGAGAACTCAAGCAGGTTTTCAAAAGGATGGCCTAGACCTGATGTCAGCTTGAGGAGGGTTGACACAGAAGGACAGTGGACAATGAGCTCTGCTCTACTATATCCTTTCATAGGAGTCCACTCTCATGCTATGGAGTATACTTTGTTTCTTACTTTTACTTGGCCCAAACTCACTTTGTAGAGCCTGTTTCTTTTTCCTACCTTTAATAAATAGAAAGCCTTTCTCCCATTTGTGCTTGTCTTGAACAATTCTTTTCTGAAGACAAAAAGAACCTAGACACTACCTCTACAAGGAGACTCTAGCACCCCAAAACTCGAGGGTCACCCAAACACTTTGGAGTTCACACCTTGCCACAGATTGCCCCTACTGCTGGACATGACCCATAAGAATTGGATTTAATGTTTGCCTTGCTGGAGTTTGGTTTTGCTTTGGTCCCATTTCTTTCTATCCCCACATTTCTTCCTTTTGGAATGGGAATATCTACCTTGGGCCACTGTACGTTGGAAGTGTTTAACTTTTCTTGCATTTTTACAGGGGCTTGGAGCTAAGAGTTTCCCTTAAATCTCAGTATAATTTGGACTGAAACTTTTCAGACTTTGGCAGTTCTTAGAGATGGACTAAATGCATTTTGCAAAAAGGGATGCAAATGAGTATTCTTTGTAGTCAGAGACAAAATGTTATGATGCATATCTAGATGCCCCATCCCCCAAGCCTCGTTCACTCATAGATGGGGCTTTGGGGAGGGCACTGGATCATGGGCTGGTGATACTGGATTTGTCCACTGATGGGTTTATAGCTGGGAGTGATGTTGGGAGGTAAAGCATGGTAGAAAGAGCTAGATCATTGTGGGCACGCCCTGGAAGGATAGATATATATCCCTTCTCTTGATGGCTTGCTGCTTCCTGCCTGCCATGTCATGAATTGTTTCTCCTCTGCCATTCCCCTCTGCTATGCCACCCTGCCTTGGAGCAAGAAAACTATGGACTGAAACCTTTGCAAATTATGAGCCAAAATAAACCTTTCCACCTTTTACTGGTGGGCACCAGGTATTTTGTCCCAGCATTGAGAAAGTAACTAAGACAAGAGACATGTTAAAAACAACAAGAGAATATGAAAAATGGGTCTTTATATCCGTGAATGCCTAGGTCACAGAAACAGAACAAGCCCATATAATCTAACAATGTACCACAACATTGTAGAAAAGCAAGAACAATCTAAACCCAAAGCTAGTATAAGAAAATTATAAAGATCAGAGCAGAAAGCAATGAAATGGAAACCAAAAGAAAAAAAAATTAATACAAAGAATTAATGAATCTAAGAGATGGTTCATTGAAAGAACAGAAAAACCCTTACCCAATCTAATGAACAAAAGGAGAAAAAAGACCCCAAATCAAAGCAATTAGAAATGAGAAACGTGAAATCACAATGGACACTGCCAAAATAAAAATCATTACTAATAAATACTTCCCCAACCTGTACCCCAATATTTTGGAGAATTCAGAAGAAATAAATTCCTAGATACATATGAATTGTAAAAATTGAATCAAGAAACTGTAAAAAACCTGAATAATCCAATAACAGGCAATGAAGTCAAAGCAGTAATAAATAACCTACCAACTAAGAAAAGCCTAGGTCCAGAGAGGTTTACTGCTGAATTCTACAAAAATTTTAGGGACGTGCTAACACCAGTACTCCTCAAGCATTTTAGTAAAATGGAAAGGGAAGGAGTACTCCCAAAGTCATTTCTAGAACCTGTCATTATCCTGATGCCAAAACCAGACATGAATCCAACCAAAGAGAACTATAGATGAATCACTTTAATGAATATAGAAGCAAAAACCCTCAATAAGATACTGGCAAAAAAGAATGAAAAAAGTTCATACATCAAACCCAAGTCAGCTTCATACCAGTGATGAAAGGATGGTTCAACATATGCAAATCAATAGATCATATAAATGGAAGCAAGGAAAAAACATAATCACCTCAATAGATGCAGAAAAAGCATTTGACAAAATTTGGTATCTGTTCATGATAAAAACACTGAAGAAAATAGATGTAGAAGGACTTACTTTAACCTGATAAAAGCCATTTATGACAGAAATACTGTCAACATCATATTAAATGGGAAGAAACTGAAAGCTTTCCATCTAAAATCAAGAACAAAACAAGGATGTCCTCTATCACCATTCCTGTTCAAGATAGTGCTCAAAACATTAGCAAGCGCAATTAGGTAAGAAAAAGAAATAAAAGAGATATCATAGGAAAGGATGAAGTCAAATTGTCATGCAGATGACATGATCTTTTACATAGAAGATCCAAAAAGAAACCCACCAAAGGACTCTTAAATTAATAACCAAATTCAGTAATGTAATGGGATATAAAATCAATACACAAAAATCAACATAGTTCCTGTACGCTAATAATGAACACACTGGAAAACAAATAGGGAAAATTACTACTCAGAATATCACCAAGAAAAATTAAATACTTATGAATGAATCTTACTAAGATAGTGAAAGACTTCTACAATAAAAGCTATAGTACTCTAATAAAGGGAAATTGAAGAGGACATCATAAAATGGAATGATATCCCCTGTTCCTGGGTAGGCAGAACTAATATTGTCAAAATTGCCATATTTCCAAAGTTGATATACAGATTTAACACAATCCCAAAAAAAATTCCAACAGCCTTCTTCACAGAACTGGAGTAATGAATCCTAAAATTCATATGGAACCAGAAAAGACCGAGACTAGCAAAAGCAATCCTAGGTAAAAAGAGCAAAGCAGGAGGCGTCAAAACCCTGATGAAGTTATGTTCAAAGCTACTGTGATAAAAACAGCATGATACGGGCATAAAAACGTATGTAAGGATCAACAGAACAGAATAGAGAATGCATAAACAACCCCAAGAACATTCAACTCTTTGGTCTTTGACATAGGAGTCAAAAACACGCACTGGAGGAGAGAAAGCCTCTTTAATAAATTGTGTTGGGAAGACTGGTTTTCCGCATGCAGAATACTGAATCTAGACTCATATCTCTCACCAGGTACTATACTAAAATCAAAATGAAACAAAGAACTAAATGCTGAACCAGAAGAATTTGACCTGCTGGAAGACAAGATAGGAAACACTCTTGAAGTCATAGGCATAGGCAACGGCATTCTGAACAGTACCCCAGTTGCACAGGAAATTCTTCAAGCATCAATCGATGGGATCATATTAAATTAAAAAGCTTCTGCACAGCAAAAGAAAACCAAAAGAGTGAAAAGACAACTGACAGAATGGGGAAAAATATTTGCAAGTGATTCCTCAGATAGAGGACTCAGACACTCAAAAAATTAGACACTCAAAAGACCCAATCAAAAAATGGACAAGTGAAATGAATAGATACTTCACAGAAGTATAAATGGCCAATAATACATGAAGAAATGCTCAACATCCCTGACCAATAGAGAAATGCAATTAAAACAACATTGAGATTCCAGCTTACCCCAGAAAGAATGGCTATCATCAAGAAATAACAAATGTTGGAGAGGCTATGGGGAAAAAGGAACCCTTCAACACTGCTGGTGGGAATGTAAACTAGTAAAACCGCTATGCAAATAAGTATAGAGATTCCTCAGAAAATGAAAACTAAAAATTCCATTTGACTCATCTATTCCCCTTCTAAGGCATCTTCCTAAAAGAGTTAAAGATACCATATTATAGAGCTACATGCATATGCATGTTTATAGCAGCACAATTCATAGTAGTTAAATGTGAGGGGTGGCCCACATGTCCATGAAAAGATCAATGGAAAAAGAAAAAGTGGTATTTACAAACCATGGAGTATTACACTGATATAAGAAAGGATACACTTGAGTCATTTATAGGAAAATGGATGCACCTTGAGACTAGCATGTTAAGTGAAATAAATCAGACATACAGGCTTAAATATTGCATTTTTTCTCTTATTTGAGAAGCCCAGAGTAAACATAAAGAGCAAAATAAAAGATAGATAATAGTAAAGAGATACATCATTCTCAGAGGGGAAAGGGATAAAGAGATGGAAGAAGAGGGCAGGGAGGGAAGGGATAATGGATGATAAAAAGGAATTGGGATATGGTGTGTACATGTACAAACCCCACATGAGGAATGTAAGCATTATGTACTACAGACCTGTCAAACAAAAAAAGGAAGGGGATCCAGGGATGGGTAGAGGCGGGAGGAAGGGAAAAGAAAGGGGATGAAAAGGGGAATTAAGAAGTGTTCTATACAGGTACCAACTTCCCACAAGGAATGTAAACATTATGTTTACTACACACATGTACTACTAAAAATTAAATAAAAAAATATATATATAGAATTGGAAAAAATTACTAAGATATCTTATACGCATTTACTAATCCTCTCCAAATAAATGTAAATTTCATGTATTACAAACACATATGAATAAAAAACATTTGATTTGGGGAGTGTAAAAATAGATTCTTCCCACAAATATAAAACTCTGGAAAATCTGTAATTTAGCAGTATAGCATTTAATGCTGAAACGCCACAACGCATAGTCAGGAGAAGGAAAATCAGAGCGTGACAGATACTCTTAGATCCTATTTATAATATTCTATTTAAGACACATTCATTTTTGTTTCTTTTACTGGTATCTTATATATAAACATACTTTCATGAACAAATCAGAATGAAAAAAATCCAAAATAAAAATTAGAAATCATTGAGGTTTGAAAATAGAATCTAGTGATAGAAAAATCAGAACAGTCTAGTAATAAAATAGTACCTGGCATGCTGGAGTGGCTGATTCTCCTGACCCTGCATTCCACTTACTTAATGAAAACACTATTTTCAGTTTTTGCTTCTTTGAATAACAGGCACCCCTTTGGAGATCACAAGTCAGTCAAGAAATAATCTCAAATCACAATGAGTAATAAATGATCCTTGAAAATAGCAAAGATTTGACACTTTAAAGGCTAGCACACAAAGCAGCAATGCAGAGAAACTATAATTTCAGTTCATCATTAATCACAATTTCATCTGTTACTTGTTTCAAATTAAGATAAAAGTAATTTTGGTCTCTGCTATAGTTGGACCTTAAATGTCCCCAAAAGGCCCATGGGTTAAGTTTGCTTCACAGGAAGTACTTACTAGGAGGTAGTGGAACCTTTTAAAATGGGACTTTGTGGGAGATCCTTTGATCACTGGGGGGTTGCCCTGCCCGGGGACTATGGTACTCCAGTCCCTCCCTCTCTTTCACTTCCTGGTTATAAGATGAGCAGTTTTACTTGACCATTGCTGTAAAGCTTTGCAAGAGACTTCAAAGCAACAGGTTTACCCAATCATGGACTGCAACTTCTAAAACTGTGAGGCAAATAAACCTGTTATTTTTATGAGTTAATTATCTCGGGTATTTTGTCATAGTGATGGAGAGCTTACTAACACAGTCTCCACTGTAAAAAAAGTAAAAGAGGAAATCTTGGTCAGTCTCTGTGACAAGGCATCTGTACTCCAACTACACAGAGGGCAACAGATCTGTGTCAGAATTTGCATCACATCCAACAGAGGTCAGTGTCCTGAGGGGAGCACAGAAGTCAGCCAGCTGACTTGTTTCATTTTGTTCTGTGTCAGTCAGCAAAAGTGAGAGCAACCTGAAGAATGACAAAGAAAAGATGGGAACAGATGCTTAATTCAATCTCAACCTCTTTGAAATAATTTGGCTGTATGTCCAGCTACTGCCAGTCTTGAAAATATAACAATAAAATACTTCAACAGAAGAAAGAATTAATGAGACATAAAGAAAATAGGATTATTCTGACATAAGAGACAAAAACACTAAGACACAGAAATGGACCGAAGTGTACCCAGCTGGCCAGCATCTACACTGGGATTAGATGATACTGTAAGTCTTTGTTCTGAGGTGAGTTTGTACCCTTCTCTTTGGAGTGTGACATATGTCATTTAGAAGGATAGAAAAACTTCCACGGAATTGTTTCAGGAAAAAGACTGAAACTTCACGGCAACTTTTTCTTTAACTACTACATGTAACTCATTGAATTTTGTTTACTTAGCTAGAATTCATAAACCTGAAGCCCCAAGTGTACATTTTATCAGTTTTAATTTTTTTAGTACATGTTGGGAGTACGAAATGATTATATTCCTCATGGGGAGTTGATACATGTAAATAGTACATCTTTGTTCTTTTTATTTTTTTATTTTTGTCTCCTTCCCTTCCTTTCCGTCCCACTTCACTCCATTTCTTGGTTCCTGTTATCACACAGCAAAGGTTTTTTTTGTTTTTTGGTGTGTGTGTGCGTGTGTGTGTGCATGTTTTAATGGAACATGAAAGTGATATAGCAGAGTCCTGGATGTTCAGCGATTTTTAAATGCCTCTTTGTATCATCTTCTGAAAAAGCTAAGTAAAGGACAGGAATTTATAGTCTACACTTAAATGACAGTTTTTTTCTCTGATGTTTTTCTTCAAGCAAACAGCAATTTTCACATGTAAGAGAGCCCTAGCAGCCCATCTCCAGCCTGTATTGAAGCAGAGATGTACAGAAAAAAATAATTTGGCTGGAGGTTGATTCGTACTTCAGATGTGCTGATGAGGGCAAAATAAGCCTGGCCTCACCAGTTTCAGATGCCACAAAATTCTAATGAACATGGTCTTACACATACATCCAAGACCAGTTAAATTTCATATGCTAGGGCAAAACTAAAACTGAAGCTTTGATTATCTCTTCAGGACCTTTCTAATACAGACATCATCAGAAGTTGCTAATTCACAGAGCTGATTGAATTGATTATGATGATACATTTCAGGTTCAAATTAGTATTGACTAAATTATGTGTAGTTTCTGATGATGAATCACTCATTTTCTTTTGAAATCTGAAATTTCAAAGTAAGACAGATAACGAATTTAATTAAAATTTTATCTTCTGCTTTTTACTATGACAGGCAAGAATAAATGTGTATGTATGATTATTATAATTTCATTTTAGCTCTCCAGAGGAAAGTTCACAGAGTGCTGGAGGTTATCTACAAAGAATATAATATGGCATAACTAAGTTTTCTTATTCCTGCTGCTGTCTCCTACATAAAGATAGTGCATTTTAAATGCTTTCACCACAAAGTTTCCTAACTGTCCAATAGGTACACAACCACACATTCTACCTTAAATGTTTATTTAGTGTAACTGTACTATGATGAGAATAAGAACAAACAATGTGCAGTATTAGGAAAGGAATATTAAAACTGCTAAACACAAATGGAGCAGAATATCTACAAAAAGAACTGGGGTAACCAGTAAGGCTACAGGCCACTATTCTACCCACAGACCTACCCTCAGCACTTCTCTGTCTCATCTCAGGGAGCTAGAGCAAATCATGGATGGGTTTAAAAATTCCCTGTATGGGTTTCTTTTCTAATATCAGATATGAAGGACTGCCATTAACACAGTAGGGGATTATGAGCTCAAGCTTTCTGTAAAAGTATGTCACTAAGTCATGCCTGAATATTGAATAAAACAACTATGTAAACTGTTCTCCATCCTTTTCTATCTTCTCAATCTTGAGTGGAAGATCTCCTACTTTTAGGATTGTTTTGACCCCATGGGTAAGGAGAAGTAAGGAAAAGAGACACCATAAACATACATTCTAGAATACACACCTACTGAATGCCTACTGTCTATGTAGAGGGTACTGCTGTAAATAGAAAAGTTTCTCTTCACATTCTATACTTTCAGAGCACTAATTTTAAAACCGTAATTGGCATAAACAACATAATACCCAGCTGTGTACCACCACTGTACCACCATCCCTGTAGTTTTTATTATATAAACTCTCAGAATATTTTTCCTCTTAGTGAGCTGCTAGGATACATTTTTCAACAGTGTTTGTTCTCTTGTCAAGTTAATCAACTTTTCTTTGTTTGGCTCTTTCCTGTTGTTATTCTGTGTCTTTTAAAAATTCCTAGATTTCACTTTAATATAGTATGCATATATGAACCGCTCTCCCACGGTGTTTATCATTATAATAACTCACCAAGAGAGACATACGTAGCAAGTGGTTAGGAGACCGGGTATGGATGCAAGCTGTGGAGATCCTTCTATCCACTCTGCAACCTCAGGCAATTCACTTTACCATGCTGTTCTTTAGTTTCTTTATCATAAATGGGGAAAATGATAATTCTTGACTAATAATTATGGAGAGAATTAAATACATTAATACTTGCAAAGGTTTTAAGCGTGCCATCTATAGACAAGATGAACAATGGCATCTTGTACTTAACTATGAATAAATATAAGATATATGCTACCTAACGATTCTGAAAAAACATCCAAAAGCAAGAAACTTGTTGGAAGGAGTTAAAATTTGAAGAAGTTAAACATGTAAGGTTGAATTTTTCATTTTTCTATTTTTCTTGTAGTTTTGATTCAAGGAAAGTTTCTGTATTAGTTACTTACCTGTAGCTGGGACAAAAGGAGAGGTTTATTTGGGTCAGTTTTCAGTGGGTCCTTCCATGGTCCTGTGGCTACAAGGCAGAAATGGCATGGTGGGAGGGCGTGACATAGGAAATCTGTACAGCCCACGGTAGCCAGGAAGCAAAAAGGGAAGGAGTAGCCAAGGTCAAGAATACACCCTTGCAGGCCACACCCCCATTAATCCACCTACAACCAAGCCCTGCCTCATGGCACATTCAGCCGTGATGCGTCAGTGGATTACTCCACTGATGACTGCAGTACTCACGCGACCCAACACCCTCCCAAACCCCATCGCTGAATACATGAGACTTTGGGGAGACATTTTAGGTATAAACAGAAAGTTTCCAATTTTTGGCATAATCCCAAAAACAAATCATAAAAATATTTAAAAGAACTAGGCAGCGGCCAGCGGTTGAGGCAGCGTCAGGCATTAGAAATCTTTAGGGGAGTTCTGGGAAGATGGCAGAGTGGTGAGACGCAGACAGGGAGCCTCTCTGAGAGTTGCCGTCCAGATACCGGAATATAGCGGCTCCCAGAGGACAAGAAAGAGGGAAGTGGCTCCCCTGGACCCAGGCAGGAGCTGAAGCGCAGTTCGGGACACTCGGGGAGAGTGAAGAGAGAAACCTCAACAAAGAAGAAGGAAGTGGCCGCTGGCGCCTTCTCCCTGGGTCAGGACTCGCAGCGCTACAGAAGAGGCTCAAACCTGCAGACATAGGGTGAATGCTGGTGCCCCCAAGGGCCTCCGCGGAGCGACACAAGATGCAGTGGTGCAGGGGAGCAGTGACCATGAGGGACTGCCCTGGCTGGCGGAGAGTGATGAGGCTCAGCCCTCCAGCACAAGAGAGCAACTGGCCCGGTGCCATTGTGGGGGGGGGCGGTTGAGCTCGGAACTCAGGGTGGCTGCGGCTCCGTCTATGGCTCCCAGCCGCGCTCAGGCGCGGAAGGTGCGCTGACAGCTGCTGGCCAGATTAGTCTGGTCTCCGCCAGAAAGTGCTGAGATTATCCACTAACCCACCAAAAAGCTGCTGCTGGCTTGCTGGGACAGATCCACATTGAATGGGACTCTGTCTCCACACGTCTACAGCAGAGACAAACTCAGAAGTGAAATTTTTTTCTCTCTCTCGTTTGTTTTTTGTTCTGGTGGTGTTTTTTGTTTTTGTTTTTGTTTTTGTTTTTTGTCTTGTTTTGTTTTGTTCGTTTTGTTTTTTGTTTTTATTTTTTCCTTTATTGTTTGATCTTGTTTTTGTATGAGTGTAAACAGTTTCTAACCCCTTTGTGATTGTGGTTCTAATCTTTTCTTACTTATATCCCTTCCTTCTCTTTTTCCCACCAGTCCTCTGCACCAGTTTCCCAATGTCTGAGGGATAACTCTTTGTCCTCCAGCCTTACATCTAATTCCTTCCTCTTCTTCCAATTCTCTATTTCCTCCTTAACTCATTTTAAATTTAAACTCTTGAGGGCAAAATTGACATATTAAGGACTTGTATACTGCATATGAATTTCTTGTTTGTTTTAGATTTTGTTATATAATCACAAATCTAGTTTATATGGTTAAAAGTGGCAAATAACTAGTTAGCTCAGTCTGTCATTTTCTAGGCTGTGTTTAATGCTTTTGGTACCACTATAGCCAAAAGTGACATAATTGTTCTAAACAGCTTTTCTTTCTGGTATTCCATGACTGAGATTGTCTAAGGGTCACAGAAATATTGTGGCACAGTGCCAAAGAACCAAGGACTGGGCTAAACAGGCAGCAACTTCTCATGTTCAATGAATTGAAGAGGTAGGTTCTTGCATCACACTCAAAACCCAAAACTAAACTACATCTGGAAGATTCTCAGAGAAGTAGTCATCTCCTAAGGGTTTTAAATACTAGCAATAAAGCAACCTACCAGAGGCAATTTACAAACATCACCCCAGGAATTAAACTAAGAAAGAAAACAAAATGAGACAACACTTAAACAAGATGCAACCCCACACATCCAATTCACCAAAGGCAAACCCAGGGGGCAATGAGGTGGGACAATCTGAAAGCCACCCACCTGGCATCTCTGAAGTGGTAACAATAAAGCAATTGAATGAGGCTCTGGAAAAAATAAAATCAGAAATAATTTCTCAGATAACTGCAGAGATGATGTCCACAACGAAGACCATGCTTAAGGACTCTAGAGCAGATACAGACAAAAAAATAGATGAGCTTAAGAAAATTATGGAAGCCATGAATGTTCAGCATACGAAAGACATGGAAGCCATAAGGCAGATTCAAGCAGATATCCAGAAGAACAAAAATTCCATTGAAAGTATTTGTAGCAGATTAAGCCAATGTGAGGACAGGATCTCAGATATAGAAGACAGGCTTGCAATTAGTGGTCATGAAAAGAAAGAATTCTTAAAAATAGCAGAGGACAATGAAAAACCAACACAGCAGCTGGTAGATGAGGCAAACAAGAATAACTTAAAATTGATTGGAGTCAATGAAAAAGCAGGAGATAGCATAAATGACATCAGAACACTGTTCACAGACATCATGGCAGAAAATGTCCCTGGTAGAGAAAAAGAATTTGATGTGCAGGTAAGTGAGGCATGTAGTACTCCAATTAGACATGATCAAAAAAATCTTCAGCCAGGCATATCATAGTCAAGATTCCAGAAATTCAGCATAAGAGTTGAATGTTAAAAGCTGTTAGGGAAAAGAAACAAATCACCTATAAAGGAAAGCCCATCAGAATCACAGCTGACTTTACAGCACAAACCCTCAAGCCAAGAGCTTGGAGTGACGTATTTCAAGTTCTAAAGGAAAATAACCTTCAATCCAGATTGATGTACCCCACAAAACTATCTTTCAAAACTGATGGAGAAATAAAATACTTCCATGACAAAGAACATCTGAGAAAATTTATGACCACCAAACCAGCACTCAAAAATGTTTTGAAGGACATTCTAGAAAGAGATAACAAGGACTACAACTCCAAGAACCCCAACAGAAGGAATCTACCAGACAAGGCAAACAATTAAACAGAGGGAGGAAAAAAAAAAAGAGGGGGAGCCAACAATAGGAAAATAACATGACAAGGATAAGTCAATATATATCAGTTTTAACCGTCAGTGTTAATGGTCTCAATTCACCAATCCGAAGGCACAGACTGGCAGAATGGATCAAGAAGCAAGAACCAACAATATGCTGCATACAAGAAACACATATAATTCAGAAAGAAATTCATAGACTGAAAGTCAAAGAATGGAAAACAATACTCCATGTGACAGGAACCCAGAAAAAAGAAGGGGTAGCTATTCTTTTTGTAGACAAAGTGAATTTCAAGCCAAGACTGATTAAGAGAGATAAAGAAGGTCACTACGTCCTTGTAAGGGGAACAATCCAAGAGGAAGAGATAATGATCATAAATATATATGCAACAAATTAGAGTGCACCCAACTATATAAAACAAATATTAATGGACATGAAAAATCAAATAAGCACTAATACAATTGCATTGGGGGATCTCTTTTTTTTTTTTGTGGGTACCGGGGATCGACCTCAGGACCTCACACACCAGCAGGCGCCGGTGCCACTGAGTGATATCACCGGCCCTTTTTTCATATGTGGGTTCCGTGAGTAGAACTCAGGCCCTCGCGCTTGCCAGGCAGGCACTTACACTGCTGAGCCATCTCACCAGCCCACAATGGGGGATCTCAATACTCCACTGTCACAAAAAGACAGATCAACTAGACAAAAAATCAATAATGAAATATTAGCACTGAAACAAACTTTTGAACAAATGGACTTAGTAGATGTCTACAGAGCGTTCCACCCCACAACATCAGAATACACATTCTTCTCAGCTGCACAGGGGATATTCTCCAAAATAGACCATATACTAGCTCACAGAACCTGCTTAAGTAAATACATAGGGATTGAAATTATCCCATGCATATTATCAGACCATAGTGCGATAAAATTGGAAATCAATGGCAAAAGAAACCACAAGAACTTCCTAAACATATAGAAATTAAAAAGCACCCTCCTGAACAATTAATGGGTCACAGATGAAATTAAAGAAGAAATTAGACAGTTTCTACAACAGAATAATAACAATAGTACAACATACTGGAACTTATGGGATACACTGAAAGCAGTCCTAAGAGGGAAATTTATAGCAGTATATACCCATATCAGGAAAACAGAGCAAGCACAAATAAACAACTTAATAGTGAACCTCAAACTTCTAGAAAAAGAAGAGCGGGCTAAGCTAAAAGCTCGTACAACAGAGGAAATTATAAAGATCAGAGCAGAAATTAACGCATTGGAGACTTAAAAAGCAGTGCAAAGAATCAATGAATCAAAGAGTTGGTTCTTTGAAAGATTAAATAAAATTGACAAACCCTTATCCAACCTTATTTAAAAAAGGAAAGAAAAGACTCAAATCCACACAATTATGAATGACAAGGGTGATATCAAAATGGACCCTGCAGAAATCCAGAAGATCATCTATACCTACTTTGAAAACCTATATTCTAATAAGATGGACAATGCAGAAGAAATGGACAGATTCCTAGATACATATGATTTATCAAAGCTCAATCAAGAAGATATACAGGGCCGGTGAGATGGCTCAGTAGTGTAAGCGCCTGCCTTGCAAGCGCGAGGGCCCGAGTTCGACTCCCGGATCCCACATACGAAAAAGGGGCCGGTGATATCGCTCAGCGGCACGGGCGCCTGTTGGCACGTGAGGTCCTGAGGTTGACCCCCTGGTACCCACACACAAAAAAAGAAGATATACAAATCCTAAATAAACCAATATCAATCAATGAAATCGAAGATGTAATTAAAAATCTCCCAAGAAAAAAAAGCCAAGGCCCTGAGGGATTCACTGCTGAATTCTACAAGAAATTTAGAGAAGATGTAACACCACTACTTCTGAAATTCTTTAATGCAATTGAAAGGGAAGCAATACTCCCAAATTCATTCCTGGAAGCAAGCATTACCCTCATACCAAAACCAGAGAAAGACCCAACCAAGAAAGAGAACTACAGGCCAATCTTCCTAATGAACGTAGATGTAAAAATCCTCAATAAGATACTGGCAAACAGAATGCAGCCAACAATCAAGAAGATTATACACCATGACCAAGTGGGATTCATCCCAGGGATGCAGGGATGGTTCAACATAGGTAAATCAATAAATGTAATACAGCATATTAACAGAACCAAGGACAAAAATCATATGATCATCTCAATAGATGCAGAAAAAGCTTTTGACAAAGTCCAGCACCCATTCATGATAAAAATCTTACAGAATATTGGAATAGATGGTCTTTATCTCAATCTGATAAAAGCCATCTATGACAAACCAACAGCCAATATCATACAAAATGGACAAAAACTGAAAGCTTTCTAAAATCAGGAACAAGAAGACAAGGATGTCCACTGTCCCCACTCTTATTCAACATAGTCCTGGAAACTTCAGCCAGAGCAATTAGACAAGAGAAAGAAATAAAAGGAATAATGATAGGAAAGGAAGAAGTTAAATTATCATTATTTGCAGATGACATGATACTCTACATAGAAGACCCCAAAAACTCCACTAAAAGACAGCTAGATTTACTAAGCAAATTCAGTAGTGTAACTGGATACAAAGTCAACACTCAAAAATCAATAGCCTTCCTGTACATGAATAACAAACTCACTGAAAGAGAAATTAGGGAAACAACATCTTTCACAATAACATCCAAAAACATGAAATACCTAGGAATCAATCTAACAAAGGATGTAGAAGATCTCGACACTGAAAACTACAGTACTCTGAAAAAGGAGATTGAAGAGGATATCAGAAAATGGAAAGATATCCCTTGCTCCTGGATAGGAAGAACCAATATAGTGAAAATGGTCATACTTCCAAAATTGTTATACAGATTTAATGCAATTCTGATCAAAATTCCAACAGGATATCTCACAGAATTAGAGAAAACAATCCTAAAATTCATTTGGAACCAGAAGAGACCTAGAATAGCAAAGACAATTCTGGGCAACAAAGTCAAGGCAGGGAGCATCACAATCCCTGACTCAAAATTATACTATAAAGTTACTGTGATTAAAGCAGTGTGGTACTGGCAAAAAAACAGACCCGAAGATCAATGGAACAGATTAGAAAACGCTGAAACAACCCCAGACATACTAAGCCACCTTATCTTTGACAAAGGTGCCAAGCACATTCATTGGAAGAAAGATAGCCTCTTTAATAAATGGTGCTGGAAAAACTGGCTCTGCACATGCCGAAGATTAAAATGAGACCCATATCTTTCACTGTGCACGAAACTAAATTCAGAATGGATCAAAGATCTAAATATTAAAACAGACACATTAAATCTGCTGGGAGATAGAATAGGTAAAATTCTTGAAGACATCTGTGTAGACAAAGACTTTATGAACAACACCCCAACTGCACAGGAACTATCACAAAGAATCAACAACTGGGATCTCATTTTATTAAAAAGCTTTTGCACAACAAGAGAAACCACCAACAGAGTGAAGAGACAACCCACAACATGGTAAAAAATGTTCGCCAGCTGTTCGTCAGACAAAGGATTACTATGAGAACATACAAAGAACTCAAAAAAAATCAGACCTCCCATATTTGAAGACCCACTCCAAAAATGGGCATCTGAGATGAATACACACTTCTCAGATGAAGAAATACAAATGGCAAATAAATATGCAAAAAGATGTTCAACATCACTAATCATTTGAGAGATGCAAATTAAAACAACACTGAGATTCCATCTTGCCCCAGAAAGAATGGTTATTATCAAGAAATCAACCAATAACAAATGCTGGAGGGGCTGTGGGGAAAAATTAACTCTTCTCCACTGTTCGTGAGAGTGTAGACTGGTGCAGCTACTGTGGAAATCAGTGTGGAGATTCCTCAAAAAACTAGGAATGGAGGTCCCATTTGACCCATCTATTCCCCTTCTGGGTATCTTTGCAGAAGAAATAGAAACATCATACCACAGTGATATATGTGCACCCATGTTTATAGCAGCACAATCTGTAATAGCCAGATCTTGGAAACAACCCAAATGCCCATCAACTGAGGAATGGATAAAAAAGATGTGGTATTTTTATACAATGGAGTACTACTCAGCCATAAAGAAGGATAAACTGGAGACTTTTATAGGTAAATGGATGCAATTAGAGACCATACTCGTAAGTGAAATAAACCGGATACATGTGTGTAAATATCGTATTGTCTCCCTACTGTGAGAAACTGAAAGAGTAAATAAGATCCAAAATGTAAAATAGATATGGTAAAACAGGAAGAAACTGTTCAAATGGAAAGAGAAACTGGGACAGGGGAATGGAGAAAAGAAGGAAGGAAAAAGAAAAAAAATATATTCAAGATAGTTAAGATAGATACACTACTAATTTTGCTTAATTCATTGAAAAGAAGGTTTGTGCTAATATTGTTTGGACAATTGAATGCTGATATCTTGTACCCTGAGTAACTAATTTAAAGAAACAATATGCAATGTTTTAACCATTGTTACCCTCGTATTATGTTGTTTTGAAATTTTGTTCTATTTTTTCTCTTTAAAATAAAAAAGAATTAAAATTATAGAAAGCTTGTTCTCAAAACATAATGATCAGAAATTAGAATTAAATAACAGAAAAATATCTGGAAAATATAAATGTCTGAGAACTAGATAACACATTTCTACATCACATTTATGGGATGCTGATAAAATAGTGTTTACAGAAAATGTAGAGTACTTATATTATGAAATAAGTTTCAAATAAATGAAACGTCTATCTTAGAAAACTAGAGAGTATATTAAACTAAAAGCAAAGAGAAGGGAGAAATAAAAAGCAAAGCAAAAATCAATACAATTTAAAATTAAATCAATAGAGAAAAATCACTAAAATCAATAGCTAATTCTTTGAAAAGAAAACTAATGAAACCAGTAAACCTCTAGACAGACCGATAAAGAAAAGATTTTCATGTCAGAAATGGAAGCAAAGGCATCATTATGAATTATAAACATCAATATAATAAAAAAGAAATATGACAATTTTATGAATAGAGCAATTTAGACAAAATTTACTGATTTCTTAAGTGACACAATCAAGTGTCATTTTAAAGAAGTCCTTGATAACCTCAATAATCTTGTGCTTGCCACTGAATTCACATGTAAAAGCCACAAAGAAAACAGCAGGTTTAGGTGGTTTCCCTAATGAGTTGTACAAAATGTTGAAGAACAAATAGCACATTGTACAAACTCCTCCAGAAAACAGGGTAAGAGGGAATATTTTCCAACTCATTTTATGAAACCAGCATCACCTGATACCAAATTGAAAACATAATGATAAATAAAGAGCAATATTTTTCCTGAGCTTAGCAAATAAATATTAGCCACTGGAAAATCTAATTCAATAGTCCGATAAAGGAAGTATATTGAAGAGAGGCTTATCCCAGGCATATAAAATTAGATCAACATTCAAAAGTCAATCAATATAATTCACTCTTCTAACAGACTACAGAAGAAAAATACTATAATTACTCGAATAATATTACAAATGCATTTGACAAAGTTAAACATGCACATTATTTAAATCCTCATTCCTAAAAAATACTCAGCAATTTAGGAATAGAAGTTCCTTAATCTGAAAGTGTGTATACACAATGCTAAAAGCCTTGATGCTTTGTCTCTAAATGGGAATAGGGCAAGAATGTCTATTCTCCTTTCCTCTGCAACGTATCAGAGGAATTATAGATAAAGAGTCAAAAGAAGAAGAGATGGTAAGACATAGGGAAATAGACTTCTTAGGGATAGGGAAGGAGAGGAAGGGAAGGAAGAAGAGGGAAGGGAAGGGTAGGTATCAAAAATAATCAAAATATATAGAGAGACATATATAAATATAGATATATATCTATATATCTATATATACAAATATATAAAAATATCTAAATATATTAAAATATATAAATACATATATATATAAATATAGATAAATACACACACACACACACACATATATATATATATGAATATCCCAAACAAATGTAATCATTATGTATTTTAGAGATATAACAATTAGGTAAAAAAAAATACTGGGTGTATGATGCTCATGAATAAGGCAAGGAAAAGAAATAAAGACATATTGATTGGATAGGAGGACACAAGCTGTTTCTATTTGCAAACAACATGACTGTATACATAGAAATTCCCCAACAATTTCTACAGAAACAGCTTAAAGTAATAAGTGAATTTGTTTTATACTGTAAGTTGTCAACTTTGTTATCAATAAAGCTGGAGAGGAGAATAAAGTACAGATATATGATGCACCATGGATAAACCTTGAGAATATTGTGCAAAGTGAAAAGATCTCACATATTGTATGATTCCATTTATAATAAGTATCTACAGAACAAAAATCTGTGGGTATAAAAAAGTAGATTAGTGGGTGCCTAGGGCTGGAGAGATATGGAGAAAATTGAGGAGATAGGTTAGGACTGCATGGTTACTTTGTTAGAAAATTTAAATGTTCAACATTTTATTGCTAAGTCTTTCATGGTGGCACATGCCTGGAACCCCAGCTACTTGGGAGGATGAGGCAGGAGTGTCACAAGTTTGAGGCCAGCCTGTCCCCTAAAAAAAGAAAAAAGAGGGTTTGGGATATATTTAGTTCAGTGGTAGAACACTTGCCTAGTATGGCAAGGTTCTGGGTTCAATCCTAGTCATACACTCAAAAATGTTTAATTGTACACCTGAAATGACGGAAGTGTATGACATATAAATTGCATCTCAATAAAGCTAAATTGAGCTTATCAAAGTTATACAATATAAGACATATACATGAAAACTAATTATGTATAGTTCAGCAATAAAAAAATGAGATACTAAAACTTCACAAAGTGAGTCATTAGGCAGGTACACTGTGGTGAAGGCCTGGAATTCCAGCACCCTGAAAGGCTGAGGTAAGGGGATTGCAATTTTTTTTTTTTTTTTGTAGGTACCGGGGGTCGACCTCAGGACCTCGTGCGCCAGTAGTCGCCCATGCCGCTGAGCGATATCACTGGCCCTTTTTTCGTATGTGGGTTCCGGGAGCCAAACTCGGGCCCTTGCGCTTGCCAGGCAGGCGCTTACACCGCTGAGCCATCTCACTGGCCCGAGGATTGCAATTTTTAACCTGGCTTGGGCAACTTAGTGATTTAGCAAGACCATGTCTTACAATAACCAACAAAAACAACAACAAAACAACAACAAAAGAGCCATCTATTATTGCACCAAAAAAGCACATCTTAGGGATTACAGAAAATATGTGAAGAATGAATGTGTGCGCTGTAACTGAAAAATACTCATAAAACAAACCGAATGAAGTTTCTTTAGATGGAGAGGTATACCATGTTCCTTGATTAGAAAACACATTATTGCTAAGATGTCAATTTTCTACAAACTGATCTGTACAATTAATATAGCTACAATAAAATCCAAAAAAAATCTGAAAACATCAAGAAGCTAAATCTAAAATTTATATGGAAAGGTAGAGGAACTAGAATAACCAAAATAGTTGTGAAAAAGCAGAACAAAAGTAGAGTAATTATACTACCTGATTTATAAAACAGCAGTACTTCAGCATAAGAATATACAGAATAAACAGATAATAATACATACTTTTATTCAAAAGATTTGCAAACGTGCAAATTGTTTTAAATGGTGTTAAAACAGTTGATTGCCTATATGTTAAAGGAAAAAAGGACACCTTGTACCTTACCCAGTGAATAACTTGATAATCTAATTATTAAATTTAAAACTAAAGTTTCTAGAGGAAAACATAGGAGAAATTCTTATTGACCTTGGAAAATTATTTCTTTTCTTCTTTCATTCTTTTTCTTTTTCCTTTTTTTTCTTTCTGTGCTTGGAATTGAACCTAGATACCCGCACATGCTAAGCACCTACCCTAAAAAGACAACTCATACATTGGGAAAAATATTTGCAAAATTTATATCTGAGTAGGAATCTCAATACAGTATATTTAAATACCTCTCAGAACCCTATAGTAGTAAAACAAATAACCCATTTAAAATGTGCAAATAATTTGAACAGACATTTCACTGAAGAAGGTACGTGTAATATACTGGCAGTAAATAAGAATATGAAAAAAATACTGTCTCATTAATTGCTGGAAAAATGCAAATTAAAACCTTGAAGAACATTACCACATATTTACTAGAATAACTATAGGTAAATTTCAAAAGATCAACAATACAAATCTCTTGTAAGAATGTGGACCAACTAGACCTCTCATCCACACTGCAAGCGAAAAGGTGAAAGAATACAGCTACTTTGGAAATATGCCTGGTAGCTTCTTATAAAGATCAACATAGCCCTGCCATACGGCTTAGTAATTCAACTCCTACATATTTATCCAAGAGTAATAAAACTTTTGATCATTTAAAATCCTTGACATAGACTTGTTTTAAAATCAGAAAAATTCAAAAACAACCCAAAAGATTTTCAAATTGTTTAAAAGAAACCTATACAGATGACATGGGCACACACACACACACACAGAGATCACACACACACACACACACACACACACAGAGTGATGTCTGCTAAATGAAATGCCACTGAACAATAGGAACGACTAAATTCTGATAAGCAAACCATGGGTAAGATTCAAGCACAGTGTGGTAGGTGAAGGGAGGTGACCTCAGAAGGCTTTGTACTATACAATTCTATTGATGTGGCATAAATGGAAAAGGCAGAATTATACAGGTAGAAACAAGCCAGTAGTTTCTAAGGGTTTGAAGTAGGACAGGGAGGTTGACCATAAAGGGATGACAAGAGGGAAGCTTTGGGGCCAATGTAAGAGTTGTGTCAAGACTGGTAGGGATGGTTACATAACTTTTTGCATCTGTCAAAACTCAAACAAGATGACATAAAAAATATAAATTTTACTGAATATAAACGTTTACACAATGAATAAAAATGCACAATATTTTAGAGGTGGGCAGTAAATATTATAGTATGATTCATTTTAATTATCCCTATTACTAATATGGTCAGACAAGTAGCAAATGGCCTAGAAGAAGTGCAATTTTGATACCAACCAATATGAATTCAATTAAAAGAAACATAGGGACAGTAAAAGACACAAGCAGAAATCCATTTGATAAGGTAGTAAAGAAGGATAAACAGGGACAGAAATACTGGGTCATCTATGAAGAAGTCAATAGATCAAATCACCAAGACTTAATTGATCCACTCATGTCTGGGTGGAGTTGGGTTGGGCTGGGATGAATTTGGTTTGATTTGGTGGTGCTGGGGACCCAAGGACTCACACGTGATAGGCAAGTGCTCTACAACTGAGCCAAATACCCAACCCACTTAAGATTGAGCTGAATACACATCAACAAATAAGGGGCTACCTAGGAGTCGGGATGGTGGGTAGGGAAGCAGTACCCCTTCTGTGAAGGGGCAGTTCTCAACATCATAGGGGTATCCACATCGTAAATCAGGAGGAATACCCAAAATAAGAAATGTCTACAGAGAAAGGGATGAAGGAACATATTCTGGGGGCCCCTCTGCCTTTGTAGCAGTGGGCAGTAGGACAGAGAAGAGGATGGAAGAGTTATTAACACATTATGTGGCTTGGCTTTCACTAACTCTTTGTCAAATTTCATTTCCACTAATGAGAAACAAGAGGCAGTGCCTAAAAACAAGCAAAAAATCAAAGGCAGAAAGACAGTTCTCCTAGTAAATACTGTATGTAAGAATCCTTCTTACATACAGGACATGGTATTGGATATGAATGTAAGAGATTTGTACATAAAAGTCTGGGGACAGATAGAGGAAGAAAAGTAAAGGAAAGAGCTAAGGGATAAAAGAAAAAGAAGGGTAGAGGGAAGAATAGTGGGAAAGTCAGTAGGGCAGAGAATATTGAAGATGTACAGTATTGAGAGTGCAAGCAAAGATAAGAAGCTAATCGTGCGGAATGTCCCCAGTTTGGCCGATCTGATGGTAGTAGAGAATGGAGGGCACCAAGAGGTGAATGCACAGTGGCACCTTGCTTTACGAACTTGATTCCTTCCACGATTCTGGTTACAAATTTAAGTTGGAGGAGAACCGAATCAAATTCAGTGGTTAAGTTCGATGTTGACTTTATGGGGAATTTAATTTGGTTCTCATCCAATTCAGTTTGCCGTTAGAATCATGGAGAGAACTGACTTTGTGAACCGAGGTACCACTATACCATCATCGAATGAAATGTTTCTTTCACAGGAAGGCATTAACCACTCTTGTTCTGACATTAGATATGATGCTTGTAAACCAAAGGAGATGACAATTCGGGTTATGCATTTACTGGCATTCTTAGTTCGTAGCCATACTCAATCAATCAAATATTAATTGAACATCATACATAGTACCATGCAAAGTGTTATGCATAATTCAGAAATAATATATTGCACTGGCCCTAAGTAGTTTATAATCTGAAAAGCAGAATCTAGAACATCTACAAGAAAAATATAGTTTGAATAAAAGGATTAAGCAATATGCCTTTGAGTCTTTGTCTCCAGAGCATGAAAGCAATAAGCACTTTCTCAATGTTTTTATTTGCAATATTCTGTGCTAAATATTATAACATTTATTCTGAAAGTTAGCATTCTTCATTTTACTTTCTTCTCTTTCCTTCCTTTCTAGAACATAATATTGTATATCTACAAGTGCTATTACATACCAATCAGTGTCTAAGTCAAGAAAGAAACAAGACAGACATCATGTTGAAAAATGAGGTTTGAAAATTCCATTTTAGAGATGAATGAAGTGACGGTAAGAATAGTTAAAAATTGGTCTTGAATTACACAAAAAGTAAGATAGCGTGCTAGCATTTAGCATTTACCCCAGGCTTCAAACTTTAAAAACATTATTTTGGGCTGGGGATGTAGCTCAGTGGTAGAGTGCTTGCTTAGCATGGGCCTAGTACCAGGTTTAATCCCCAAGACCACAAAAACAGTTCTTACACTGAGGAGAAATTATAATTTATAAAGTTTGAAAGACTCCTCATTTGATTGATGAAATTTCTCTTTAAAGACAAACCCTTAAAGATCAATTGGAAGCCAGATAAAAAGTTACCCAGGGCCGGTGAGATAGCTCAGCGGCATAAGTGCCTGCCTGGCGGGTGCGAGGTCCTGAGTTCGACTCCCAGAACCCACATACGAAAAAAGGGCCGGTGATATCGCTCAGCAGCATGAGCGCCTACTGGCGCACGAGGTCCTGAGTTCGAACCCTGGTACCCCCCCAAAAAAAAAGTTACCCAGAGGCCAGGTGATTTTCAATCAGAAATGGTAATATTCTGGCCCAGTGAGATGGCTCAGTGGCGTAAGCGCCTGCCCGGCAAGCGCGAGGGCCCGAGTTCGACTCCCGGAACCCACATACGAAAAAGGGGCCAGTGATATCGCTCAGCGGCACGGGCACCTGCTGGCGCGCAAGTTCCTGAGGTCGACCCCCCGGTACCCACAAAAAAAAAAAGAAAGAAATGGTAATATTCTAGTCCCCCATATTTGTGCTTCAGTTTTGATCCCTTTTCTTTTTTTCTTTTTTTAAAAGGCCATTTTCAATTAAGATTTCTAATTAGATTCCAAACTTGACACACATCTCTAGTGGAGAACAAATGGCCACCGCAGTAATTGGAAGGCAGCTGTTTCTTGTTTTCTCAGGACAAAACAAAGCTCTTTGTTTCTAAGTTTTGAAATCCTGTGGAATTTTTCACTATTTTCTTCTTCTGTTTAAATAATAGCCAATTTAACTGAAAGATGCTGAATTGGTCTAGGAATGTCAATGCCCTTCTTAACATGTATGCTGAAAACCTCTCCTCTGAAATGAGGATAAGTGAACTCAAATACTCTAGGTCTTTAAACGGCTCACTGCTGTGAATACAAAATCTCCACATTTTATAAGATGTGGAATCCTTCTTTAAAGTACTAAAGTATGCATTAGCCCCAGTCATTTACATCACTTTATTAGGAACTTAAATTATGAGAATTTTAAAAAGTCAATAATTGACATTTTTGATATAAAAGAATATGAGTCAGATTAGCTGAGATGCAAACAATACTTTTTGTGGTTTTTCCTTTGTTTGGACTTTAGGCGCCATAAAGTTGGACTGGATTATGCCTATTTTATCCAATTATGTAAAATCATTTCATAGATCAGTTTCCCATGTAGCAGATCTTTCATGAATATGTGATAATTTAATAGTAAGTACTACTAATAATTTAATTCTTTCAGATTTCCATCTCAGTCTAACCTAACTGAAGCTTTCACAACTGGTTTAAATTACACATAGAAGTCAATTTTTCTTTAGGATATGGACGGAGTCACACACACCCTAAGATACCAAACTGGTATTATTATAAAATATTTTGCAAATAATAGGGCAAATAAAGTTGCATTTATTATCAGTCATAACACGTGTTGTATGTTAATTATTGAGACTGGCTTCTGTACCTGATTTAGGTTGTATCCCTCAACACTTCTTCTCTTTAATGATTATTTTGCTGGTTTCAGGGCTCTGCAAAGGACGAAAGAACAAAATGTTAGGACTTGGTGTTTCATAGGAAACTTACAAGGTATGCACAGATATAATACTCAAAACCCTATAATGCCCATTTTTACAAACTTGGAGACTTATCATCACCACAGGATCCACAGAGCACATTTCTTTCTTATTTCTGGCCTCATTCAGGTCATAGAGCTCCATTGGAAGGAATTATTCCTTACCCTTATTTACTGCTCACATGTACTACATACTATTCTAGGCCAAAGCATATTTTAAATTACATATAGTAACTCATTTATTCGTCATAACCACGGGCAAGAAAGGGTTAACTCAGCAGGGCTATTTTACTCAAATCCTGCATAATCCAAGACTGGTCTTTGATTTTTCCTGGGAGATAAGTTTGAGCTATTGATAGTCTGCCTGTTAAGAGGTTTTATAAATTATTCTTCTGTTTGTTGAAGCCTTGGGCAATGCTGTTCCACTCTGACCAGAGAGCATTGTTCTACAATGTAATTACAGTGAATATTTGCTTCTGCTTGAAGGAAAGGGACACTGGAGGTAGCTGAGGTGAGTTCTTCAGGGCCACATGCTTATGGGACTAACCTTAAAGCGAAGTCGGAGCTCAAAGCCTGGCTAAGCTTCGCTGGTGTACCACACTTCATGTGTCACACATTTTGCCTGGGAGCTTTCAGCATGTCCCTACTCGACTCCACTGGGTGGGGAGACATGGAAGTTTGTTTCTTGACCCTTTTTCTTTTACTGATTTTAGTCTGCATCCTTTCAGAGTAATAAAATGTGGTTAGGATTACACAGCTTTTCTGAGCCTAAGGAAGTTCTTGTAGCAAATCATGAAGCCTAGGGGTGGTCTTGGGGCCTTCAACACATCACTCTGTGAGGCAGGTACTGTTACCCCCGATGTCTCGAGAATTTGCCAAAGACAGCCGAGTAGCTCAGGCGGAGTCCCAAAGCTAGTTTAAGTGTCAGCATTTGAATTCGCAACCAGTCTAGGGCCAGAGTTTGGTAATTTTATCACTATCCAGGTTTTTTTTTTTTTTACCAAAACATTTGTTATAAGGTATTTAATAAGTGTATTAAAATGCTACCTGGTCTTTTTTCCTATTTTTATTGTCAGGAATGATCATTTGCAAATTATATATTTATTTTCTGTTACTAAGACTCCATTTTATCTGTGAAAAAATCCAAAAACTTACTGAGTTAAATTTATTCTTTAGCCCCTTTACTTTTTTCAGAAACATCTTTCCTCTTGTCATGTTAAAAATGCAGATGTGGGGCCGGTGAGATAGCTCAGTGGCATAAGCGCCTGCCTGGCAAGCACGAGGTCCTGAGTTCGACTCCCCGTACACACATAAAGGAAAAAAAGGGCCAGTGATATCGCTCAGTGGCACGGCTCCTGCTGGCAAGCGCGAGGTCCTGAGGTCGACTCCTGGTACCCACATTAAAAAAAAACAATGCAGATGTAACACAGGACTGTCTCATATACATGATCATATGTCTCTCTCCACCTGCAGTTGTCCCTCAGGATCCATGGGGGATCGGTTTCACGACCCCACTGTGGGTACCAAAATTCGCAGGTGCTTACGTCCCTTATACAAAGTGATGTAGTATTTGCATATGATCTATCCACGTTGTCCCTAACCCTTAAATCATCTCTAGATTACTTGTAGTACCTAATACTACAATACAAATGCTATGTACTGTAAATGATATACTATGATATACTATATTGCTCAGGAAATAATTTTAAGGAAAAAAGCCTGTGCATATTCAGTATAGAAGCAATCTTTTTAATATTTTCAATCCAGAGTTTACTGAATCCAAAAATATGTATGAATGTTGTGGATTTGGATATGGATATGATGGGCTAAGTGTAATATATATATATATTACACTTATATATATTATATATATATATAATATATATATATTATATATATAATATATCCAATTTAATTAAATTTGGGGAAAAATAATACTTCAGTTTTTCTTAAAATTTCTCATTGTTAAAGTCTGATAGATCTAGACATACTTTTAAGATAAGAGTTTGAAAAGTTTCAGAGTAACAGAAAGCATGAAACTAGTTATTCAATTGAAAGTAAAGAAAATGCAAAGTGTCTGTTGATCGCTAAACACAAAACAGAAAAATAATTACGAGGAAAAGTCCTAGATTTGCTTTTTCAAGCTTTAATATAGGTAGATTTTGCAAAAGACATCTTTGTCTAATTAGACATGATCTTTAGGTGTCTGAGATAGCAGCTTTATTCTAGCATTTGGACAAAACCCTAATTTATGTTTTATCCTTTTCAAATCCACCAAAGCTTAGCATCGTGTCCTGTTGTACACACAGAGCATGGCAGTGCTCATCTTTATCAGCAGACCAGATCACACATTATTCTGAGTTGTCATTACATCTGCAAAGATGGAATCCACCTTATCAATACAATGTGGATGCACAGAAAGCAGCAGAGTCTCGTGTGGTCCATAGTTGCTAAATAAGCCCTTCAATAATTTTTAAAAATGCAAGTAAAGCATGTAGAGGAAGTGCAACCTCTCATAAGGGATGATTAAATATATTGAATATAAGCAGGATAACTGTGCAAGTCCAAAGAACTAAAGTTTATGATGCCGAAAGTTCAAATATGTTACATGAGCCCGAGCCTTTCTGACTTGTTTTGTCCCCATTATGGTATCATCCATCACTTGTCAGCTTCCATCATTCAGCAAGGACTAATATTTACTCAAACCTACTGAAGTGTTCGATCATCTTGCATAAGTATCCCACAAAGCAAATGCAAACAAAAAAGCCTCATTTAACACATATATCATTACCTTCAAAGTAAATGATCAAATAGTATGTTTTGATACCTTAGGACATAAAAATTTTCTTTAAAAACAAAGTGTATAAAATTCTGCATTGAACAACTTCTTAATGCTAAACTGAAAGCTATTGTGTAGGATTAGAATGTGGCACAATAAAGCCTCGAGGTTTCCTGCTCTGGGCTTCCACTTTACGCCACAGAGGTTGGTACATTCCGTGGTCCCTGTAATCGCCCCTTTGTGGTCCTAAACAGTACATTCATTACATCAAATCTCTCCTTCTACCCCGGAGTATTGTGACGAGAATGTAACTTACATAAAAGTTGACTATTTGCCTTTTCCGTGTTGCCCCATGGAAGAAACCTGGGCTTGATATGCCTAATGTTGGCCCTAGACAGCCTGGGTGACTCTAGGACAAGCACTTCCTCAGTGAGAGATCTGGTATATTACACAAAAGGCTGCAGCCAACAGGCGGAGCCTGTAGAAGAGATTATAGAGACAGCACACTGTGTACGTCAGGGAACTGTGCTACACGGAGGCCTGGTAGCGTCTAAGAAACCCACAAATCTGTCCTGCAGAAGGGCCAGTATTTAAATACCCACCTCACAGATCATTCACATATAGTTACTAAAAGCTATATTTAAAAACTATCTCTAAAATAGCTGTAAATATTCAATATAATCTCCAAAAGCAAATGTTTAAAAACTTCTTGTTGTTGCCTAACTCCCATCTCTTACCATAAAGGCAATATAGGATTTAGCTGACAGTGACTTAAGCTCAATATAGTCTTCAGTATAACCGAAAAACTATAAAAATTTTTGTTACAATTATCCCAGCAAAATCCCAGGATGCAGGGTAAATTTGCAACAATAACTGTTCTATATAAGAGCAACAAATAGAAAGTAATTTTTTTCAAAATAAATAAATACAGCTCCCAATTGCCACAATAATATCCTGAATACTACAGCAGTGACAACACAAATCAATAAAATACTTATGAATAACCCTGTAAAGAAAATTATAAAAAGCTGTAAAATGAAATAGGGAGCTATTATACATGTGTGAGTGAGGAAGTATTTACAATATAAATATCAATTCTTCCAAATACTAATTTATATTTTAACATAATTCAAATAAAAATTCTTGTGGGAGTAATTTTAGAGCCTTTTAAAATTTTTGAAGTTCATTTGAAGAAAAAGTTGTGGATCATAAAGAAAATTCTAAATATGAACATTAATGAGAAGTCTTGTTGTAATGATAAAATATATGATTATGGTACATTTAACAGTACAGAAATGGCTCTGAAATTGATGTTCAAATTAGTGTGAAAATATAGGTATTCCAGAAACATATACTTTATTTATGTTTTCATTCAACAAATACATGCCAGTCATATGCCAAGCAATGTTCTGGTTATTAAAGGGACAAACACAATTCCTGTTCCCTTCCATTAAGTTCAGTGGGAAAAAATTAATAACTATTTTCATTGCAGGAAAAACTGATATAATGTGAATAGGAATCCATGGATGTACATAAAAAGAGGAATTAAAATTACTGTATAATAAAATGAGAACCACAAATAGATAAAAAAAATTAAGTAACTGTTTAACAATTATTGAGATAACTGCCTAGCTTTTGCAAGGCAAATGTGTTCCATGAGATATAGATATAAATCCCAGATGTATTATGGGAATAAATAAAAATACAATGCAACATACAAATAAAGATATATGAGGTTGATTATTGACATGCATTTTTGGAAAGATTATATATAGCAAGCCCTTTCCAGTCCTCGTTGTGGTCTGGGAAATTTATATTTGTAATCCCATGGAAAAGTTATTGGAATTCTAGCAAGTTAATTTTAATCTACCACTTTAGTGTAGCCCACGGCAAGAACAAAGACACTAAGGCACATTTATAGTTGTGGGGAGCCAAGGGCTCCTAAGTCCAGCCAAGATGGTGGTTACTGGAACAAAGGCCTCGACCCAGGGCTGAACCTGGGTTTTATTAATTCTTGAGGAGGGGAGTGGCTTGAGGATGAGTGACTGAGAGAATGTTGGGAAGTCCATGAGTACCATGAGCTGGGCTAGGTGGGTGGCCTAAAATCACCTTTGCAATATGCAGAGGAAAAGATATACAGAAGGAGTAATCTACATAACATAATTTAAGATAGTATCTAATGTTTTGGGGTCAGTGCTTTAGCTCTGATGTGTCATCTTTTACGCCCTGGGAAGTCATAGCCTCTTTCTCGAGGCTCAATCCAGCCGACAGCATGGAGCATGGCTCTCCGTCCTGCCAGACTCACCCATGTTTTGGGAGCTACAGGGGTGGGGAAGCACTGACCTGTCGCCTTGCTTTAAAGACTACATATCAGCACCTCGGCTGGACCGATTCACATTGCTTAAAGCCAACTGAAGGGATAAGGGAAAGTCCCAGCTAGCTGTACATATCAGTACATAAAAATAGGGCCAGGTTTAGCCAAAATAGAGATAATTGCTCTTCTTTCAAGGAGAGTCATCCAGGACCAGGTGGTCCTCCACAATTATATGTATTTCTGATGCCATGAGTACTAGAAGATATTACAAAGAAAATGCCTGACAGGTTTAACTATGAAAAAAACCCACCTATATTAAAAATTAATAAAATAGTAGATCTGAATTTTTTGGCATCAATGTAATACACCAAAATCTATTTTCATTCAAATATTAAATATCAAATGAAAAACAGTCAAAGAATACTTCACAATGAACAAATGACTCATTAGTGAACATATGGAAAAACGTTCAACCTCATTAGTACTCAAGAAAACAACCATTAAAACAATGATTGATGGGGCCGGTGAGATGGCTCAGCGGCATAAGCACCTGCCTTGCAAGCGCGAGGGCCCGAGTTCGACTCCCGGATCCCACATACGAAAAAGGGGCCGGTGATATCGCTCAGCGGCACGGGTGCCTGTTGGCGTGCGAGGTCCTGAGGTCGACCCCCCGGTACCCACAAAAAAAATAAATTAATTAAAAAAAATAATAAAACAATGATTGAAAACATTTCATCTAAAAAAATTGGAAAAGAATAAAAACGCTTTGATATTTGTTGCTATTTTGAGCTTGATTTGAATGCTGCCTTTCTGCATCCCCAAGGGTGTTTTCTGAAAATAATGAAGTATTCTTATCCTGCACCAACATGTCTACGAAGCATTCTAATCATATGTAGTTAGTGGGAGATGCTCATTTCAGTCACATCATATTTTAACACCCAACAAATCATAATAGTTTTAGGAAAATGACTATTAAATATTCATCGTGGTCTTACAGGTATCATAGCCAGCAGGTGCAATAGATGTGATAAATGTGATGAATGTGGAATAGATGGATAAAGGAACTTGTTTCTTCATAATAAAGTCTATGAAAATATGGCACTGGTTTCTCAAAAAATATGTTTCCATACCCTTCTATCTAGTAATTCTAATTCTAGGTTTCTATTTAGGTGAGTAACTCCAAATTAGAATAATAAAGTATATACAATGAATTTCTACAACATGACTAAGTAGGAAAAAATGGAAGCAACCCAAATATTTAATAACATAGAAATTTGGAATGAACTGTGTTATATTAACTTGGCAGCATATTATAGCATCATTATAAAGATATGCACCAAAAGTTTAAAATTCACATTTGAAAAAGCCTATGCCAAAATGTTAAATCTAAAGACAGTTTTTCAAGTGGTACATCTCACTTATAAGTATGTGGTAGTATATTACGGAAGACAGAATAACAATCCCATCTTCATTACCCTTTATCTCTGTGATCAAGTTACTTAGCCACTATAAGCGTGTTTTCTCATTTATAAAATAGTAAGGTAGTAACTATATTGTCTATCCCAAAATGCTATTATTTTTAATTAATAATTAAATTAGAATTCAAGCGGTGTTAACACTCTCTCATATCATCTCTCATATAATGAGTATTCGGTAATTACAGTTATAGGTTTCATTTTAGTTATTAAACAAAATCTAAGCCTATGCATACCAGAAAGCTTAGATGGCAAAATATCATGTGTTGGCAATAATTGTCTGGGTGGCTGGGCCATCCAAAACCTTGGGGACATCTCTTCTCTATCTGGGAAGTGTCCCCCCCTTACAAGTTCATACATCACCACGACAGATGCCAGAAATCCACTCCCCAGTCTTTGCGGCAGTTAATGTACAAGCATGTGGCCTCGTCACCTGTGACGTCACCCTGCAGAGCTTCAACCCAGGAACACATGCTTCACAGAAGCCAACTGGCAGTCGGTTCTGAGGGCTGAGGTCTTTCCCAGTAGTGACAGAGGTTCCACCCTTGGGCCCAACGTCAGCAGTGTGGTCAGAGACGCCCAGGCCAGTGAGCTTTTCCCAGAGCACTGCTCACATGTACCTGGTTGGAGATAGTGCTCCAGACAGGGTGTCCTCCAACCCCGACATCTGTTCCTTATTTTAGCTGACCTTTGACACATTTGCCTCCATTAACCCCTTATTCCATGATACCTGAGCGCGCACGCAGATGTGTGTGCATGTACACACACACACACACATATTTATGATTGCATTGATATAAAGACATTATATTATATAATGCAATTCTTCAATTTAAACAGTTATTTTTTCCTTTGATTTTTTTTTTTTTAATGTGGGTACCGGGAGTCGACCTCAGGACCTCGCGCTTGCCAGCAAGCACTTGTGCCGCTAAGCAATATCACCAGCCTTTTTTTTCCCTTTATGTGGGTTCTGGGAGTCGAACTCAGGACCTCGCGCTTGCTGGGCAGGCGCTTATACCACTGAGCTATCTCACTGGCCCTTTCCTTTGAATTTTAAAAAGAAATTAAAATACGTTCCTGGGCCCCTAAATGCACTGTGGGCTTTGGTACTAGACCTACTGTGTCCATCGGATAAGTCCACCCTGTTCAATGTTTTCAAATGAATTTTTTTCACTTTAAAATAGTTCATGTATATTCTATGTTTTCAGCTAAGAAACCTGATTGTACTGATTGCAAAACTACAGTGAAAAGTTTTAACATTTTTCACTTCAGAAATTCTCACATGTTTTAAAATGTATGTATTATTTAAGAGAAAATAATACATTTATGAAGGGAGAAGAAAATGTGATCAATCAATGTTTCATCAAATAACGCCAAATGAAAACCCATGCACACCTCAGAATCTCAAGCTAGACAGGTACTGCAGGGATGACTAGGGAAAAAATGGCATTAGGTCTAATCACTCATCTGCCATTTAAATGACCTTTATCCTATATACTGACCAAGTTGTCACCTTCAGTAATACTAGACTAGGAAGCAAATCAGAATCTTATAGTTTGTTTAAAAATTCTTCTTGAATACCAACCCAAAATATGTATTTCTGAAATGCTCTCTTTTCCCTGACTACATCGCCAACATCTGAATATTCTTTATAATCCCAGTTTAGATACCCTTTATCAATCTTCAGAATTACTCCATAGCTCTCCAACTCAAAAGACCTTCACACACTTGTTCCTTTTATTCTGTACCAACCCGTGATTTCCCCAGGTAAGCTGTTGCTCCCAAGCAGGGATGGGAATTTCTAAGTTAGAGGTACTTTCTTCTACAGCTTCAGATCACAGGCTTCTCATTTCCTTGACTCCCACAAGAAAGAAACACAATTTCACTGGGTCATAGTTAAAAAGAAATCTGTAATCTAATTCAAAACGTAGACATTTAATTTTTTTTCTTAAAGCAGCTAGCCAAAATCAAATAGTGAAAAATGCACAAAACTGAGAATCTACAAATACTGATTCTCAGTCTTGGTTACATTACTTAATGCTATGGCCTATAAAATCCAAGTCAAGTTTCTCAGTTCCTTTCCAGATAATTTAGATGCTTAATCTTTGATGATTTGATTTCTAATAAAGATTTAGATCCCTTAAGTCATTAGCTAAGTGGAAAAGTAAAATTAATGAAACTGCTGGTCAATGTCATTTCATTTGTGTCTATGATTTTCTTCTAACCAATCACCCGAGGAAGTACTAAGTGCACTTGGAATAAAAATTGGATTGCTATAAAAGTTATGGTAACACTGCTTTGTAGTAGCCAACTATGAAATAGCAGCCACTTAAGTCTAAAGTTGTTAAATCATAGGTCTAGTTTTTGGTGGATAAGAGCAGGAAGGTAGGGAGGGAGCTCTGCTTTATGAAATCTTTCAGAAACCCAGACTTGAGAGAGACCCCATCATATTATAGACCGGTGACTTAACCACCCTGCATATGGGCAATGCAGCAGGGAGACTAGGGAAAAAGCAGAATAAGTACTTGATGGGCCAGATCTAGAAGTGTCCCATGACTCGGCTTGGGGAAAGGTAGAACCAGCAACTGTACATCTCCATCACAGTCTATTACAGTTAAAGCTTTGGTGGGGCCCAAGGCAGGCAGCACACATTTGTCTATACCAACGCTAAAGGCAAAGTGAATGACTGGTAAATAAATAAATGTGGTAAAACTGGCATCTGAAATAGCTGACAACAAGAGGATAATCAGAAGAGTGTGATGATTATCAGCAGCAAGCACCTGAGGGGGAATAAACACAAGGATCCGCAGGAGGCAAGAACATTTAGATGAGAAGTAGCAGAAATATTATTGCAGTACAAATCATATTAGAAAAGAAAATTTCCAAAGTGTTTTTCCATAATCTTATAACAAAAGTTAAAAATGCTCCTCAGAAATACATGCAGAGCATTTGATGATCTTTCCCCTTCCCGTCTTCTCCTTTAGTAAGTGCCTACATGGAGTTTATCTTGCTTTATGGCTTTGCATTTAACTTCAGGCTGGAGACACCTTCCATCAGGTTCTTGCTACCAGCCGCCAATTTACCAACCCAAAGAAAGTCTTTCATATGCCCTGTTCCCATTCTCACCCTTTGGAATTCCCATATTATTTATGACATGAGAAGCTTGCTGTCCATTGTTTATTGGCATATTGTTATATAAATTTACTTTTTTTTTTAACTCTTCACTCTATCATGTCTTCCTCTGCATAGATGGCAATTAGAATGCTTATTTAGTGAATGTTTTAAAAGGCAAAACAGATTTATACATTAGTTTTTTTAAAAAACATGTTGCATATCAGAATTACTTGGGAAATATAGATTCTCATTCAGAGCATTTTGGATACATATGCTACATCACCCAAAAGCTCCTGGATGATTTTATTTCAACAGCTTTGGGGGAAAAAAGAGATGAGTAACTCTGCTGAATCTTAGTTAAAAACATTAAATCACATTTCAAACCAAAAATCCAATGAGGTCAATGATTTTAATTATCCAAATATAAAGTGATAGACATATGATTTAGCACTGGGAAGTTAGATGGGAATGGCATTTGTTTCAGAAAATGAGCAGTTAAAACTTCCCAAGAAAGGAGCATCTCTTCCACTTTTTTTGATCTCAGTACATGGAAGGTGGTAGAAGAGCTGACAGTGGGTGAGTTACAATGTAGTAATCATCCCAGTGACATTAGCTTTTTTATCCTCCTGAGAGTGAGAAAACAAAGAGTGAAATATTAGAGGAAATGACATAGGACAACAATATATGGGTAATAGTGGAGAAATCAATATAAAACACAAAAAGTCAACAGCCTGTAAAAATATTGGTGACTGTGCATGAAATTCCTTATGATAAGCCCAGGAAAAATACATGTGGAAAATAGACACGCTAAACATGGATAATAAAGGGAGACAAAGATATCATTGTAAGGGGAAAGTATTTTTTTTTTGTTTAAAATTCAACTAGCTTTGTCAGTTTTGAGATAATGCTACATAGCTTTCAAGTTTTCCCTCTTCAAGTAGTTTCTTGCACAAGTGGTAAATACTACCAGTCAAATGCCATAAACTGTCACCTCTTAAAAATTGTCTTTCAAAACACGGCATGTCAGGCAGAGTAATGAAGACAGGGAAGCTCTCAATACAGCCCACAAATCAAGAGTTATCTAGGAATAAATGTTTCTTACAGATAACTTGCAAGATTACCTTTCAAGGAAAGCCAAAGCAAATATAAACACATCTTTTTAGTATAATGAAGGATAGGAATTGGCTAGGAAAAAACTTCATGATAATGACCAATCAAAGAGCAATGGTACTCAGGATGTTAAAAAAAAAAAAAAAAAAAGCAACTGGCTAAAATTTTTCCCACTCTGCAGGTTTTCTTTTCACACTGTTGGTGATTTATTTAGCTGTGCAAAAGCTTTTATTTATTTATTTTTTGTGTGCGTGGGTACCGGGGGTCGACCTCAGGACCTTGCACACCAGCAGGCGCCCGTGCTGCTGAGCGATATCACCGGCCCCTTTTTCGTATGTGGGTACCGGGAGTCGAACTCGGGCCCTCGCGCTTGCAAGGCAGGCGCTTAAGCCGCTGAGCCATCTCACCAGCCCTGTGAAAGCTTTTTTAATAAGATGAGATCCCATTTGTTGATTCTTTGTAGTATTTCCCGTGCGATCTGGGTTTTGTTCATGAAGTCTTTGTCTACACTTATGTCTTCCATTTTTCTACCTGTTTTCTCTTCCAACAGATTTAGTGTTTGTGTTTTAATCTTTAGATCTTTGATCCATTTTGATTTTAGTTTAGTGCACGGTGATAGACATGGATCTAGTTTTAGTCTTTGGCATGTGGCAAGACAGTTTTTCCAGCACCATTTACTAAAGAGGCTATCTTTCTTCTAGTGAACATGTTTGGCCCCTTTGTTAAAAAAAAAAAAAAAAAAAAAAAAAAGGAGGGACTTTTTAGGGAATACCATAAATTCTCCCTTACAATCATAGGTTAGGACTTCGGAATAAAATAATTTTATAAAAATCTGACCATAGAATTAGCTTTATTGGCTAGACGTGTGCCCATAATCACAGCACTCTGAGAGGCTGGGGTAAAATGATCACAAGTTCAAGCCCAGCTTGGGCAACTTGCTGACTTAGGGAGACTCTGTCTCAAAACAAAAATTAAAAAAAAATAGGGCTGGAGATGTAGCTTAGCAAGAAATCTCTGTGTTCAGTCTGCAGTATCACAAAAACAAAGTTTACGTCTTTGATGATTTAATATTATATTCAGGTCCTATATCTAAAAATATGATCTCATTATCATCTTGGCCTTAGTTGTTACCACACACTGAAAGGGTGACCAAGGCCCAAAACATCAAGGCCAAAAGAAAAGGGCCAAAAAATGAAAATACACCAGACAGTTTCTCCTCTTTAACACGAATCTACAAAGCTATTGAGATACATGTTTATGAAGAGTCCATATGTGAGCAGTAAGAAAGTCATGCCTTGAAAATCCAGAGGGGTCTAGAAATGGGGGATTGTGTTTGAAGATCAAAGACACAAAGATAGGTGTTAAAAACTGAGAATGTTATTGGGTCAGTTACAAACTTGCTCCATAACTGCAGAAAAGGTGGTTGGTATTATAGTTCTTTGAAATACTGCAGAGCCTGGATGCTGAGCCAACCCACGAGACACAGGTGTTGCTAAACCTGCATGTAGTGACATCCCCTTAGGAGCTTGAAATCAGCTGCAATAGTAGAAATGGGTAAACACTTCAAAGCAAGAATTTCTGTTTTATTTTTCTTTCTAGACAGTCAGTTTACCAGCACATCTACCCTGACGGGACATGTTCAAGAGCTATGACTCCAAAAGAAGGGACACTTCTGAAGAGATTTACTAACAGAAATCTCAGGAGGAAAATAAAGCCCAGCAAGGCCTAGATAAGTTGTTGTGGTAAAGACAAAATACCTCTGAGGTACTATTTTCCAAGTCAGGGCAGTTAAGACAAATAAAATGCGTATCAGTATTAGATGCTCTCAGTGGATTCAAAAGTGAATGATTTTACATCTCTCATAACAGGAGCCCGTTATTATATTAAATTCAGAAGCCTATGTTAGAAAAACCATTCTGGGCCAAAATCAAAAAGAAACAGGGTGCTCAGATGCAGCAAACGGTACCTGTGCTTCACGAGATAGAAGAAAAAGGGAATCGGTTGAAGAAGCAGAGAAAGCTATTTAATCCTCTTTTGAGCCTATGTCCAAAGTGAGAGAACAGCAGGAAGAAAAGACCAAAGGCAGATTGTTCTCCTTGAGAGAAATACAAGGCCTGAGAAAATATTTCCACTGCTCCTAAAGAGGTGAACACTACTGAATGTCTGAAAAATGTGCAAACGGAGCTTAGAAAAAACTGCCACATGGGGCATTTGGTCTTCACTGGACTATAAGGAGAGACGGCCCCCCATATCTACCAATGAGCCTCACTCTCCACGAGCTTCTGAGGGACCCCTGTGGCTGACACAGGGCACAGTCAGAAATCAAGAGAAGGGAAATTTAGAAGTTTAACTTCTCAGGGCTATATGTGTAGATCGAATTTCTCCTTTGCTATGGGTATTTATTATAGCATCAAAATAATTTATCCAACTTGCATTATCTGGATCATCTTTGCTCAATATCACAATTAATTTCTGGAGAAACCTGGCTCTGTGGCCAAGGCCAATTTGTGATGAGAAATAAAGAGAGTGGGTTTTCGTTTACGGTACAGCAAGATCTTAAAGTTCAATAATGCACTGTCCTAAAATACTATATGACCTCAACATCAGTGCAGTCCAATAGATGGTTTTGTGACAACGCAAATGCATTCCATTCTGCCTACCCTAGAGTGATTCACTAGCTACAGAGCACTTTCAGGTGCACTGTGTGATCAAGAACCTGGATTTTTATTTAATACATTAGAATTTAAATAGCCATATATGGCTCATGGCTACTCCACTGGACAGCACAGCTCTAGAATAAATACTAATTTCGCACCAGATACACAAAGGAGCAATGCTATTTCCAACTTCATGAATAGAAAGTAGAACTTCCTGGGGATGAACTAGCCTTCTCTCATGGAGGCCAGACTCCACTCCCATGAGCCATACAGATGACTGCTAAATTCAAATGTGTTATAAGAACAAAAGTAAGATGGCTCACAGGATGAGGGTCCAGTCTTCAAGACTAATTTCTAATAGGACTACACTGGAGAACATGCCTACCTTTCTCTCCCCTCCTCACATACGGGCTTTCCACTGTTTTGGATCCTCAGAGGTTGCATTCTCTCTCATTCTTCCTTGTGAGCACCCAGTGACTGTGAGCCCCATCCTATGCAGGGAACTGTATCTCCAGCCACAACCGGGTATGTAAGTTAGTACCCAGATGAAATATTAGGAAGTTCAACTTGATATCAAGTATGTCATATCATCAAATCAAGGTCTTCATAATGAAGTTGTTGCTTACAAATCCATTTGCCTGATTTTGATGCTTACACATCAGTCACATGTGAAACACAAGGGGAAAAGAAAAACGTTATTGATTGGCCAATGCCCCCGCTCAGGACTTCAATAGTGCATATTTCTGATGTTTTAATAGCTTCCAAAGTAAAAGGAATGACTTGCATT
This sequence comes from Erethizon dorsatum, assembly GCA_028451465.1. NCBI lineage: Eukaryota > Metazoa > Chordata > Mammalia > Rodentia > Erethizontidae > Erethizon > Erethizon dorsatum. The sequence goes on from CM051839.1 coordinate 14,106,370, forward strand.
TGTGATGGACTCTTATTTTCTTTTTTAGATTCGTATGTACTTATTTGTTTTCGTTAGTACACATTTGCAGTATGTAATGATTACATTCATCATGGGAGTCGGTACATCATCACTCTTTTTTTCTAAGACTACATACTTAATACCTGTGAGCATATATACTAGCTGTGTACAGCTACGTAATCAGAGTGTATTAAGGTAGTCATGATCCATAGGGGTTAATCATATGCAAGTGCTTTGTACCGAGATTAACACCTTTCCTGACTTTGCTGAATTGGGCCAATGCACCATTATTCACCTCTATGTCATCTAGTACTTCTCCTTTACAGCATATCAAATATTTATTTGTGTGACTCATTAATGAAGATCTTACCATTCCCACTGGATTATAAACTCTGTAAGAAGTTTGAGCTTTTAAATTATTTTATTTCCATCGCTTGGAATAATGACTGCATGTTTAAAATGCTCAGTAAATAAACAATGCAGTATTTCATCTAATGACATACAAGATTATCTTCAATATGATCACACATTATGATACAAAGACAATTTTTGGATTTTTCTTTAGGTACTGGCCTCAGATATAAAAGTTATGCAAAAAACTTCTTGTTTGGGGGGTTGTAGCAATTTCCAGGAAAAAAAAATTAAAATTGGCTATAACAATAGAAACCACAATAATGGCTGGATTCAGGCGATGCTTCTGCTTACGTTCTACAGGTCCACGTCAAGGGTCTCACAGTAGAGTTTGCTAGATAATTCAAAGTGCACAGCACAGCATTCAGACCATGTCAGCAACCTCAATTTATTGTCACTATGTTCCAATAGCATACTGAGAATTTCAGAAAAAGTAATAGAGTCAAGGCAGGATAGGAGCAGTTTACTAAACCAGGATCCTTACCATTTTGCCCAACTAGCTCCTCCTTATGCTATTTTTGAAGCTCATACAACAAAGGTCAATGGGAACTCTCTGCAAATGAATATTATGAATGGCCCAAGGAGCAGTGCCATCTGATACTCAGTTTTAAGCTTCCATTTTTGCATTCTAGTTTCTCTAGATCTTAAAAAATTGTATAAGCTTGAATTCATGTATTTTATGAATTAATGTAGCATCTGTGCATATTTTAGAGCAAACTAGAGTGCAGACAACTGAGACAGGCTGAGTGCAACCAGACTCCTATCAACAGAGGAAGTGAGGAAGATGGCTGAACTAAAATCATGAACAGCAAACCAATATAAATTTGTGGAATTCACACTCACTGGAAATGCTCAGAAATTCTTTGGGATTTTGCTTTCTTGCCATTGTATAGAATGTGGACTCAAGCCTACTGCTATTGAGATATTAAAAGATAATGTGATACTGGAAACAAAGTGACATATCTATGGAATTCAGCACTCTGATTAATTGGAACAGGGTGGGTGGAACCTGAGAATCTTCAGGCTACTGCGAGGGAACGTGGATCTTGATGATGGAGTAGTTGATGAGGACCAGAGACTGCTGTGCATCAAGACAGATTTAATTTAAAAATATCAGAATACGTTTCCTGCCCTGGGATACATGTACAACAGTTACTATTTGTCTTGGTTACTTTTTTCTCATTGCTAGGACAAAATACCCGACACCCAAAATTAAGGAAGGAAAGGTTTATTTAGCTCACAGTTTGTGGAGGTTTCAGTCTGTAATCAGCTCCCTGCAAGGCAGGGTGGCCTGGCACAGGGGCAACAGTTCAAGTTGGCAGAAGACAGGAGAAGCGGCAAGAGCAAAAGGGAGGGAAATAAGCCTCTTTTCCTCCCTTATATTGTAAGCAGGCTAACCCTAGGTCCGGGGTAGCACTCACACCATCTCCCTGTCCTCTTGCACAGTGAGGATGTTTATGAAGTGAGGACCCTGGCCTCCTGCTGAGTTGTTTAGTTAAGCTTCTAACCTCATGTTGATACAATGTATCAACCAATACACTACTGTATCTTAGGAAAAATATTTAAAATTTTAGAAAGCTCAGAAAATAGCACCCAAAACAGTCAAGTAAGTGAAGTATGAGGGTCGCTACATGCAGCCAGCCTAAAATGGTTAAAACTTTGCTAACTAAGAAGTGGATATGGAGGAACATCAACATAAAAATAAACAACTTAAATCGCTACAACTTACAGATTTAATAAAGATTTGTTCAACAAATCTCAAAGTATCTAGAGCAAAGGGATATGCCTTGGGAAGTGAGATTACCACTATTTTATTTATGCAGGTTAGAAATACAATCTGGAAATATACATATCTGACATAAATTTGTGAAATTTATGAAAAATTAGGCAATAGACAGTTTTTAAAGGAAATCTTGAATGCAGCCTATGTTTACAGCTGAAAGCCACAATCTCCAGTAAACATCTTATTGCTTCTTTTGACAATCAAACACTAGGAGAGGTGATTTATAACCCCAAATTCTAGAATATTTTTCAAAACCCAAATTAATTAACTCTTCATTTTGGTTTTCTGAGACAAGAGTCTCACTGGCCTGGAACTACTGGAGATCCTTCTGCCTCAGCATCTAGATGCTGGGATTACAGTTATGTACGCCCCCCCCCGGGCTTTATATATTATTAAGGTTTTGGGATTTTTAAAAATTTGTTTGTTTTTGTTTTGTTTTGTTGAAACAGGGTCTCACTATGTAGTTCAGGCTGGCCTCAAACTTGCAACAAGCCCCATGCCTCAGCCTCCTGAGTGCTGGGATTACAGAAATCTGCCACCATGCCTTTAATTCTGCCAGAATTAGATTTTATTATTTAATTCTGTGAGTGTTAGGTTTTATGTAGACAGAAAAAAAGGGGCACTGGATAAAGCATACCTGGAAAAGAAGCAATTAATTTAGGGGATGAGGAACTATTTATATACATCTGGCCCAAAAACCAATTTAAACAGTAGTAAACATGTTATGAGAAAAATATTTATAAATTAAGGCATGCTATAGAAAAAGGACTCTATGCAGATATTAGGAAATCAATTTCAACCAGGGATCCTAAACTTAGTTTTAGATTAATAATTATATATTTCTATTTTAGAAATATCTATGCGACAAAGATGAAATTGAAGTTATCAGATTGCTAATATGTCATTTAGGGGAATGAAGCAGAGATGCCCGGCTGATCACAGAGAATCCTTGCTCCACATGGGATTTTAAGAAATTAGTCTGTTCCTTTCTAGAGAATGAAAATAGCATTCATTGAAGGCATGCACCAATAAATTTTTTAACCTGGCACCAAGGGAGATACGAAATTCCTTTGATAGAGGAGACTTTGATCTTAGACTAGAAAGATGAGAGACAAGAGCAAAGCAATGAGAATCTAGGCATAGTCTCAATTTTCATTTCAATATTTTTAGGAATACTTCAATGAAGTGGAAATTTCCTCATAGAAAAGAAAACAAACAAATCTTTAGTATTCACTAAACTTTTTGACTAATCATAGGTATCTCCAAACTACACACACACACACACACACATACACAAACAATGATACACATTCAAGGGTCTGTATTCGAAAATCTGAGTTTAACTAAATATCGCATAGACCAATACTGTTTTGTTAACTAAGACAGAAAACTATTCATTATAGCATAGTTCAGACAATTCGGAGACACTAAGACACTAATTTAATATTTAGGATAAAGCTAGCATGAATTAGAGAAGGTATCATTGTTTCACTTTTATAAAAGTAAAACCTCAACCTCTAAGAACTAGAAAGTATATCAATAGCTTCCTATTTTATAAGATCCACTGCACAAAGTGTTTTCATTAGAGGCTCAGGGTAAGAAACTGAGATTTGAGTAACTCTGACTCTAAATCCAGGCATTTAACCCACACTGTATTTTAACTTCTGGTCCAAGGTAACATGCATTTATGACTAGAACTAGCAGTTAAACATGCTAAAACTCCTTATTATATCAATTACCTTGATTACCTCCCACATCCATCCATCACTAACTAGCTATCTGAATAAGACCCTGCGTAGACGCTCATTGAGCCTTTCTCCTTTTGCTCCCGCACACACTTAGATGAGGCTTCCCAGCATTCTGTGTAATTAAGTGACTAAGATCTGGCTCGTATAGTGTAGACAGATGTTATGCACACTTACTCCAGATCTGCCCTGGGAAACTCCTTCTACAGACACCAAGCAGCGCCAGTCCACAAGATGAAAAGATCCTAAGTCCCTGTATGGCCATACAGAAGGCTTTCTCTCTACCAGCAATGGTGAGGTTGGAATTTATAGGGACCTTGAACAAACTTTTATTCTGATGAAGTTACTAATATTTGGGAATACGCAAAGTGGTTTCACCATTTTATGCTCCCATCAGCAAAGTACAAGAATTCCAGTTGCTCTACAGTCTCACCAACAATTAATTGATAGTCTTCTTAACAGTAGATGTTTTGTCCACATATAATAGTAATTGTTATTTTAATTTGCTTTTTTCCTGATGACTTACAATTTGGAGCATGTTGATTATGCTTGGCACTCATTTGTTACATCTTCATTTAAGAGCTAGCTATTCAAACCTTTTCCCTATTTTCAACTGGATGTTCATCATTTTATTATTATATGAGTTTTATTATATTCTGGGTACAATTTTTTTTTGTCAAATATGTTTTGACAGAACTTCTTTGTAAGGAGTACTGTTTTCCTGCCCTGTGGCATGCCATTTCATGTTCTTAATGATGTCTTTCAAAGAGCGAATTCTAGTTGATGTCTTACAAAACCTAACTTATTAGTTTTTCATTTATAGTTTGTGCTTTTTTATGAGAATGGTCTATTTTGTTTTCTTTAAAAAGTTTTATATTCTTAGCCAGGCGTGGTGGCCCACTCTGGTAATCTCAGCACCCACCCAGGAGGCTGGAGGATTGATGCAAGTTTGAGGCCAGCCTGGGCTACATAGTGAGTTCAAGGCCAACCTGAGCCACATTGTAAGGCCCTGTCTTAAGACAAAACAAAACACAACAAAAAAGAACAAAACAAAAACCAAAAAGACAAAACAAAACAAACAAAAAAACCAAAACCAAAACAAAAAGAATCTAAACATTCTATATTCTTGCATTTGAAATTTGTAATATGACTCGTCTATGGAAAGTAAGAGCTGGTGTGCTTTTGTCACATAGATTTCTGCAGTTGTTCCAAAAACACTTGTTGTTAAGAATTTCTTCAATGAGTGACTTATATTAAAAATTAATTAGCCATTATATGTTGGTCTATTTGTAGAAACTATTTTGATCCACTGACCTATTTGTCTATCCTTGTGCAACTGCAAGTATCTGGATTATAAAAGAATTACATTAAACCTTGAAACTAGGGAATATAATTACCCAACATTGTTCTCTTCTAGATGTTTTATCTATTTGGAGGCCTGTGCACTTTCAAATAAATTTTGTATTAGATCATCAGTTTCTAGTTCCCCCTCCAAAAAAGTCAGCTAGGATTCCAATTTATATTTCATTGATTTATATGCCAATTTTAGGAGAATTGATATTTTAATAAAATTGAGTTACTTAATTCATAGATTGAGCATGGATTTAAGATCTTCTGTAAGTAAAATTTTGGAGTTTTTGCTATAGGAATTTTGTACATACTTATTAAATATCCCTTAGTATTTTATTTATAGGGTGTGCTTTTTAAAATAACATATCTAAATTTTATTTTGTTTCTGCATATATATGGAAATATATGTGTATAAAATTGGACTTGTATCATATGCCCTTTCTCTACATACATATTTCCAGTACTTGCATTTTAGATTTTTCTTCATACACCTCTTCTGTTAATAGTTTTACTTCTCCTTTTGAATTGTCATGCATTTCATTTCATTTCATAACTTTTAAATACATTAGGACCTCTATAACAATGTTGAATAGAAAGAAGACACTTTGGCTATTCCCATTCTTAGCTGGAACATATTCAAAATTTCACCATTTAGAATAATGTTTCCTGTAGATTGTTTATAGATGCACATTATTATATTAAATAAATTCTCTAGTCCTAATTTTCTGATAGTTTTCATCATGAGAGAGCGATGAATTTTTAAATGCTTACTCTGCATCCACTGAGTTGCTCAGAGTTCCCGCAATCATTCTGCTAGTATGGCACAATGCATAATTAGTTTTAGAATGTTAAACCATTCTTGCAATCCTGGGATAAACTCCAGATACTCATAATATATCATCCCCTGTACATAATATGAAATTGATTTGTCAATGTTTTCTTAAAAATTTTTCTTCTCTGCTTATAAGGGATAATGGAATGTACTTTCTTCTATTATATTTGATTATGGAATCATGGTCTCTTTGCAAAATCAATTGTGAAATGCTAATTCCTCTTATATTTTACAAAAGTTTGGATCAGACTTGAATTTTTCTTCTGTAAATAATTGATCTATTTCACCAATGAAGCCATGTTGACTTGGAGTTTTCTCTATGGAAAGATTCCGAGTTGCAAATGTAATTTGTTTACCACATATGGTAGTACTCATATCGTTTATATCTTATGTGAATTTTGATAAAGGAGATATTTTTCATCTAAATTATAGTATTTATTCCTAAATCCATAAAGTTGTACATTGTTCATAACTTATTCCCTTATATTCCTCTTAATTTCCAAGCCTAAAATATATGTATGCATATTTATTTATTTAGTTTAGTGATTCTACCAATTGTTGAGAGGGAATGTTAAAAATATTAAGTATGATTGAATATCTATGTATTCTTTCATCTGGCAGCTTTTGCTTCATGTATTTTAAGACTGGTTATTCATGTACATCCTTACGTACAATAGTTATTTCATATATTAATTGACATTAGAAAATATTTCTTCCTTTCAGATAATAATCTTGAAGTTTACTTTGTCCGATACTAATATACCTACAGTCTCTTTGTAATAATTACTGTTTTCATGTAACATGTTTTCCCATCACTATACTTGAACTTACATATGTAATCTCCTCTATTATGGACAGTATATATCCTTTGGGGTTAGAGAGAATCTGATCCTATTATAACTCCCTTTATCTTCCTTTCACAAGTACAAATGATATGCATTTATGATGCACAACCGGACGTTTTGATATATTCATGTACATCCTAGAACGGCTAAATCAAGTTAATTAACATATAATTACCTCAACATAATTTTTGTGTAAAAACGTTTAAATGCAAACTTTGTTCTTAGCAGTTTTCAATATATTAACCCTAACTAGAATCACCAAGTCACCATATTATAGAATACACTTCCTGAACTTACTCCTCGTCTTTTGTATCTTTTGACTATCATCTCCACAATTCCTCACCCAAACACACTGCCGTAATTACTGATTGACCACCATTCTACTTTCTGTTTCTATGAATGACTTTGTTAGATTCCGCATGTAAGATTATGCAATATTTGTCTTTCAGTATGTGGCTTATTTCTCTTAGCATAATGTCTTCCAGGTTCATCCACAGTGATACAAATTACAGAAATGGTGAATAATATGCTACTGTGCATTGATAACCCCATTTTCTTTACCCATTTATCTACTGATAGGCACTGCTTCTATATCTTGGTTGTTGTCAATAATTCTATAATGAGAATGGGAGTGTAGATAAACTTTGACATATGGATTTCATATTCTTTAGATATATATGCAATATTGCAGTTGCTGGGTCATATGGTAGCTGTATTTTTAATTTTTGAGGTGGTTCCATAATGCTTTCTAACATAAATTCCTACCAAGAGGGTATAAGGCAGAAGAGTTAAATTAAACCTTATCTCATCCATGCAAAAAAATCAATTTACAGTTGATTAAAGCCTTATATAAAAACTAAAACTATGAAACTACCAGGAGAAAACAAGGAAAAAGCTTCTTGACATCATTCTAGTTAAATTATTTTATTAGATTTGACACCAAAAGCAGAGGCAACAAAAGTAAAAATAAACAAATAGTGGTGCACCAACACAATATTCTATATAGCAAAAAAACAATAAAAAAAAAAAACAGTCAACAGAGGGAAGAGACAGTCTACGGAAAGGGAAAAAATATGTGCAAACTGTACATCTGGAAAGGCATTAATATCCAAAATATATAAGGAACGCATATAACTCAATAGCAAGAAAACCAATAATCCAATTACAACTGGGAGAAGGATATGAATAGACAGTTCTCAAAAGAAGACATAAAAATGCCCAGCATCCATATGAAAAAAAATGCTCAATGTCACTAATCATGAGGTGAAAGCAAATTAAAACTGCACGGAAACATTACCTCACAACAGATAGAGTAGCTATTCCAAAACAGACAAGAGATAGCAAATGTTCAAGAATGGACAACATACTATTTTATTTCTTCTGTTGCCTTTTTTTAACTTTATATCTTTTGTACAATTTTTTAAACAGTAGCTTTAGTCGCTGAGGATGTCGTTCAGTGGTACAGCATTTATTTGCCTAGCATGTGCAAGACCCTGGCTTCAATCCCCAGCACTGTACAATAAAGCAAATAAATAAGTAAATAAAGAAATAATAAGTAATAGTACCTTTAAAGATTAAAATTTGTATCCTTAGCACAATTCTAACTATTATCATGCTATTGGAAGCATGTGTTATAAACTCCATAGGTAATACTTTAACTGTTCTAAGTCATTTACAGGTAAAGAAAATAATAAAAATATCAAATACAGACTTCCCTATTTACCAACATATGTAGCATTTCTGTACTCTTCATTCTTTCTTGTTGATACAAGTTCCTATATCTATCAGCTCATTTCAGCTGCAGATTAGCTTCTCTTGTGTACATTTCTGCAATGAATTCTCTCAGATTTAGAAAGGTTCTTATTTCACCCTCTGCTTTTTCTTCTTTGCATCCATTCATTGGATATGAAATTCTGATGATTTTGCTTTCTTTTTAAAACTTTAAAAAATATTGTTCCACTATTTTCTGGCTGCTGTCATTTCCAGTAAAAAATAAGCCATAATTTGTATAATGGTCCTTACCTAGGGGAAGTGCAATCTCTCTGCTGGCTTATCGCAACCGTCTTTCTTCCTCCTTGGTTTTCAGTCATTGAACTATGATAGGACCAGGGCTGTTTTCTTTTGTATTCATACTACTTGTGCTTTTGACTTTCTTGATTCCATAGACTGGTTTTCTCATTTTCAGAAAATGTTGAAAGTGTTGAGCCCTTATTTATTTAAGCATTTTATTGCTCCATCCATTTCTTCTCTTTCTCTGGGACTGTACACATATTACACATCGTGAGATCATGTCACGTATAATGGGGACTACACCTGTGCTCTCGATTCTTCAAATTGGGTGATTCTGTTTATCTGCCATGCTCACTCTTTCCTCCCGCAGTTTTGATCTGCTGTTAATCCCTTTCAGTGACTTCACTGAAGTTCAGATTTTACTCTTCTCATAGTTCTAGAATTCCAATATGTTCTTGTAGTTTTCATTTCTCTCTTACTTGATTACTACTTGCTCATTCGCTTTGTCCTGTATTTGCTTTAAACTCCTGATAATATCAGTAATAGCCATTTTAAAGTCCTCTTATACGGGTTGACTTTACTTTTCTATTTTCAAATCTCAGTCATCAAGGTTCCTGTTTCTACTACTTTTTCCTTTGGAAACGGGGTGATTTTCTTGCTTCTTTCCATGACTTAGACTATTCTTAGACTAGATTCTCAGACCTTAGAATTTCTGAGTATTCTTACCAAAAAGATGTCAGTATCTCTACATTGTAAATTCACCATTATCAGTCTCACCAATGGGGTTTTCTGACATTTTTAATCTCAATTACAGAGACTATGTTATAGTTTGGATCTGGAATGTCCCTCCAAGGCTCAAGTGCTAAAGGTTGGGTCACCAGCCCGTGGCACTACTGGGAGATGGTGGAAACCTCAAGATGAAGGGCTTAGGGGGGGGAAGTTAGATTGTAGGGAGTGTGCCCTTGAGGGGGTTATTGGGGCCCACCCTCTTCCTTCCTGGTCCCCAAATAGTAAGCAGCCTCTCTGCCTGGTGCTCCCACTGCTATAATGTACTGTGTTACCACAGGTCCAAAGCAACAAGACCAAGTAACCATGGACTGAAACTGTGAGCCAAAATAAATCATTCTTCTTTTTAAGTTATCTCAGGCTTTTTGTCATAGCAAATGGAAACCCAACTAATACAGATTAATTTTATTCTGACTTTCAAAGATTTTTGCTTTACTCTCATTCAAACCTCAAGATGTATTAAATTATAAACCATCTGTGTGTTTAACTCCAAATTTCTCCAGTTTTCTTCTATGCTGAGTGACCATTCAAGCTTTGTGGGTCTCTTTCCTCTGGGAGTTTTACTTCCCTTGGCAAGACACTTGATCCTTAGCCTTCATCCCACATAGACAATATCCCTTCTCATGACTGCAGATTATTCTATTATATGATGTAAAATGTGTTTGTGTATTCTACTGTTAACAGATATATGACAAATTTCCACCTTATGGCTATAAAGAATAGTGCTGCTTTGAACATTCTTAAATACATTTTTGTGAGTTTTACGATTTAGATTTAATATGTCTGCCAAAATTCTCATGTGTGTGTAATGTGATTGGATCATGGTGGGTGCTATGCTCATCAGTGGATTCATCTATTGATGAGTTAAGTATCTGAATGTGTTGTTAGGAGATAAGGACTGGTTGGAGCTGAGTCACTGGGGTGGACCTGGAAGAATGGATTCTTGTCTCCAGCTCCTGTCTTTTCTGGCTGCTTCCTGGCTGCCACAGGATGAGCATCCCTCCTCTGTCCAGGCCCCTCCACCAGGCCATTTCTACCTTGGAACCAGATGAGCAGGGACTGAAACCTTAAGCCAAAATAAACCTCTGCTCCTTTAAGTTGCAGATGTTGGGTACTGCGTCTCAGCCACAGGAAAAGTAAATAAGAGTGAATATACAAAAACAGGTCTGTGAGGGTTGTATAGCAGCAGAATTTCTGGATCATGGAGTATATGTATATGCTCATCTTTAGTAACTATTGTGAGAGGTTTCCAAAGAGCGATTTTCTATTTACATTACCACCAGCAGCAAATAGGAGTTTTCATTTATATATACAACTCATATCTACCAGCCTCTATGGCTCACAGCAATCTTCTAATGGGTAAAAGTCACTTCCCACAGAGGAATGTGACAAAGAAATATACTGAGAAAATTATTACTACTTTAAAAACTGAAGGTGACTGTGATTTTATGGGAGCATCAACTGTTATTACGAGGACTCTATCTACTTTAAAAATCTTATTTTAAAAGGAGTTAATTTGAAAACTCTGGTTTAGAGGGGAAGATAATCTTTACAATGTGTTAGAAGACACAGTTAGAATTGTCAAATATGGAGGCAAACTGTGACGCTTCATGTCTAATTTTTTTTTTTTTTTAAGGAAGGATCACACTTTTCCAAGATGTAAAAAACACTTTGAAATGTTTGGAAGGAGTTTTCTCCCAGTAAGAACTGGTGGTCAGGATCATTCAAGTTATATGAAGCAGAAAATGCTCTTTTATATCTGTGATCTTTCTTGAATCAGGGATAAAAGAAAAACATCTTTCCCTAAAAACCATTCACTCTTTTCAGCGAGCTGGAATGGAGGTTTAATGTTTACTTGACTTATCAAGAAGCAATCCAGCACTCAGAGGAAAAAATGTTAAATTGAAGCCTCATACATACAATACAGCAATAAATAAACACCTAAGAACAACAAATTATGGTTAACATGTTCCACAGGAGTAAAACAGAGTTTAACAGGAAACATGCACTAGTACAACATAAAAAATAAAAAACCTTAGAATTGAGTAAAATTGAATTGCTTTAAATGTATATACAACATATAGTTTGCTTCATTGGACAGCAAATAAAGGCCAACTAAGATTTTATTATGTTTCTCAGGTTATGAGATAATTTGGGTTTTTCTAGTGAGTATTTATAAGATTTTATATAGGACATACTGAGCAAAGATAGGAATTTCTTTTACTAAAACCTGACTACATGATGTTCAGACATCTGTTGGAGTCAGAGTTATCCTGTGTTTGTTGTCATCCATCACTCCACAGGGATCATTATTGATGAAAGATACCAATTACCAATTCAACAATCCTTAAATATCCTTCCTTTTAGCCAATACAGGTGGGCAAACCTCCAAGGTTGTTAAGAAATTATTTAAATTCCATTATATCTTGAAAGAGTAATTCATAAACTTCCTGGTTTTACTTCCTTGTTCCCCATCTCACCTCTGCGATCTGACCAAAGCCCTACTATTCCATTAATGACCTTCACTGAGAATGCTAAGGTGCCCCTAAAGCCAAGTCCCAAGGCTAGACCCAGGCTTTCCCAGTGTCCCTCTCTGTAGCCTTAGAAAAACTACGTGAAACAAAAAGGATTCTGGGAACAACAAGAACAAGAACAAACCTGAGGTGCCCCTTTGTCCTCCAAAACAAGTTCTAACTTTTGGCCATTTCTGAATCAATATAGTGATGTAGAACTATCAAAAGCCAAGGAGAACAATGAGCTTACTTCTCAAAATGAAAGTGCTGGACATGATTCTGAGGAACTTCACTGAGGTCCAATAAACTTTACATTGGGGGACAAACTTGGTACATGAAATCACACAAAAGTGAAAAATTACAGAGAACAATCTATCCAGAGAAATAGTATTTGAATAAGATCCACTACAGTGGACCTGTTCAGGACACACACACACACACACACACACACACACACACAGACACACACACAGCTAATACACTGGACTTCCAAAGATGTCATTAAAAGCAAAAGGAAAGGGATGATCATTACCACCAAGAACCAAAATATTGGCCTGGAAAATCAAGAGTTATGTGTGAAATTCAAGAACAATTGAAAATATGTAGAAGGAACATATGGAGAGGGAAAAGATAAAGCAATTTGGATTATAAATACAAAAGACTTAATATACATAAAGAGGGAAAAAAAGAACAGATAAAGAAAAAGTGATGATTGACTTTGAGTAGATAAGAACTTTCCTAGGGGAAAGAAAAAGCAGCAAACAAGCAGTTGAAATAGCTCCCACCAAGCTGTAGACCTCACTGATGCAAAAATACATATTCCTAAGCTGTGGAATTAAAATTCCAAAAGAAAACCACATAGCTTCAAAGCACAGAGAAAACTTTACCTAAGAGGAAAAAGCAGCAACAAAAACAAAAATAACTGGTGTTTCTCAAATGAAGCCCTGAAAGCTATTGAGGAAGTGGAGTAAAAGTGAGAACTAATTGAGAAGCAAGGCTGGCAACACTAAAAGCCTTTTACCAACTAACAAGAAAGGAACAATAACATAAAGAATATCCTTCATGTATTGTGTGTGAAGATACTTGGAAAAATAAATGGATAACGAGGTCAGAAATTGCAAAATGAGAGAAGCTGAGTCAAGCAAATACTGGTGAGAGAGCTAAAATAGTAGCATAATATGTACCAGGTTAAGAATGCTGATACTGTAAAAATAATAATGAAATGGAAGTACATAGGAGGTTAGTTTGAAACAAGATAATTATTTAAAAATTAGTTTTTATCTTCTTTAACAATAATAAACTTTAAAATGAAAAGATATGCCATTTATAGTACTTATAAACATTTCAAAATACTGAGCAATTTAATAAAAGTGGTATGGTACCTACAATATGTGAAGAAAACCAAACAATTCTACTTAAAGTTACAAATAAGATCTAAAAAAGGGAAGATCATTAAGTGGGAATAAATAATAATATAAAATGATAGTTTTTCCTCAAATTGACACATACATTTGATGGAATTGCAACTAGAATGCCAACAAGACTTTAAGTAGAATTGGATAAACTAATTTGGAATGTATAAGAATAGGTGCACCAAAATCGCCAATAAAATGATGTAGTGAAGAATAATGAGGAGGCACATAAAAACATGATTAAGACACTATATCACCAAATTGCTATGTATTGGGGGAGAATAACAGATTAATGTACTGAGAGCCTAGAAATGGGTCTCACTATATATGATAGGTAAAAAAAGAATAGATTATTAAATAGATGTGGTGATATAACTATCTCTCTGAAAAAATATAAAGATTTACCCCTATTACCATATGTAAAAAATAAATTTCATATCAATTATAGACTTAAATGTAAATGAACAAAAACAGGAGACACTATCTATGTTCAAGGGGCAGGAAAACCTAAACAAAATAAGAATCCCACAACTTATATGATTATATGAAAACTCCTTCTGAGGCAAACATGTCAATAGACAAGTAATACAGTTAGAAAGATATATTTGTCAAGCAAATGGTATACAAAAGATTAATTATGTAAAATATATATATCAAGAAAAAAGTGCAACAGAAATATGAGCAAAGAGCTATAAAAACTTGGTTCATAGAAGAAGACAATTTTTAAATTTACCAGTATAGAAATTCAAATAAAACTCAGAAAAATGTTATTTTGTACTTTTCAGGCTTTCAAAAATTAAAATGTAAATAATGGCAGAAATATATTTGAAAAAGGCACTCTAATATTTCGGGGGAGTGTGAAATATTACTATTGCTAGATTGCGATTTGGAAAGCAATGTAGCAATATCTACTGGAATATAAATATGTCCAATTTTCTATGAAAAAATCCCATTCCTGAGAATATAACCCAGAAGTCCCACTTCACTAATACATCTGTAAAAGATGAAAATGGGTTTTTTGTTCATTCTGACCAAAAATAAACACCAGAATAAAAACAAGGCCTTGCTAGTAGCTGTAATACACAGGAATGGCTAAATGAGAGGTGATATATCACACAAAGGAAAATAATTCAGTCATTAAGAGAATGAATTAGAACTTTATGAGTTGACCAGAAATATTTATTTTGAATCATAAAAAAATACAGAGAAATATGAAAAAAATCACCATATTCACTATGTAGATGATTATTAATATACATATTAATTACAAATGGTGCAAACATCTATATTCTAGCAGCATATAAAATGAAATATGCAATGACAAATATTAGGATAAATATGAGGATAAGTATTATCTTACTTGTGGAAGTGGTTAGAATGGCACTTTGTGTTGACAATGGAGAACAGGGAGACATCAGGAAAAAAACAACAGAAAAAGAGCTATAAAAAAATTAACAGGGCTGGTGATATAGCTCGGCAGTATAAGCGCCTACCTGGCAAGCGCGAGGTCCTGAGTTCGACTCCTAGTACCCACATAAAAAAAAAATTAACACTATACAAATATGCAAAGTTACATACATGGGTAAATTTTTCACCGTTAAAAGTAGTTGCCAATTTGCTATTTTTAGGGTTTTTTCTTAATGTCTAGAAAGTTTTCCTGGGTATGATTAAGAAATGACAGGGAAGCAGCGGGCCAACAGGCTTTGGTGTTAGGCAGCTGGAGTTCATATCCCAAGCTACCACCAACTGGAGGAGAGGTTTCCATTGCATTTCCCAGGGTGGAAATTTCCTCACTCTTTGTGGGAATAAAATGCAGCAACATAATTAAGTTGGTTAGCACATTATCCAGCACATAGCAAGGGCTCAGTAGATATTGGTTATTAATACTATCAATCCTGCAACTACTGCAAATAAGCCAGATTTGGGTCCCAGTTTGAGAAGTGCTCTAGTTAAAGAAGAGAAGGAGGGGTTGGAAGTAAGATTATTTTGACATTCAAGAGTAAGTGATTGGGAATCATGTGGCTATATTTTAAATTTTCCTTTTCTGGGTTTGGATAGGTATCAGAGAAAACTGCTATCTCTTAAAATGAGATTCTAGGTCCTAAAAATCTGTCCTTCACCTAATTTAAACCATTCTAAATTTCAATAATTCTCCTATGCCTAGATATTCCATTTATTTTCCAAACAATTCTTGCAATGCTTACCAAAAAGTTCTTTTAGGATCCAGTAATAGAGACTAACTCACACTTTAGGATCATCTCTTACGCGCCAGGCATTGTGGTGTATGTGCAGTAACGTCAAAAGTATGTTCGATTTTACCCATTTTGAAGATAAAGAAATAAGTAGCACCATAATGTCAAAGTTTGTTTTGAGGTTAGGTACTCTAGTTCCAGATCCAAGTCTTGTTCTAAAATAGCTGCTGCCATTGATGTATGTAAGTGTTCTATAAACAGTAAATATTCTACAAATTTAAATTTAGCAGGATATTTAATGGGATTTTTCAGTTGCCTTAAGTCTTGGCTAAGGTCATAAAATTCAGGACAGCAGGTAATAAATGTTCACACATTCTAAAAAGTGCCAGACACTCCTACCTAGACCTGCTGAGATAAATCCAAACTTGTCTTCACCTCCTCTTTTCATCATCAACCAGTTACATACTATCTTTAGTGAATATAAAGTAGGTTAGACAGTGAGCCTTTTTAGAAAACTTGTGGACCTGCAAAAGTTAGGGGCAAGCTTTTCACCTCTTCCTTTCCACACTGTGTACAAGAAACAACTCGTTACATAAACATCAGCTATTGGGCATCAGAAACAAAAGGCCATTTCCCAGATTACAAGAGCACTGGAAGAGAAACTTGTTCCCAGACTTCCCCATCCCAAAGCTAAGAAGGAAGAGTGTACAAGCAAAGTGCAGAGGGAACGGAAACATAAATGATGCCTCTCCTCGACCCTGTGAGTCTGGGGTACTCTTTTGCCAAGCCTGTGCTGGTAAGATGGGGAGACAGATGCCATAGATTGTAGCAGCTAGGAAACATATGATATGTGATATAATTTTAATATCAGAAAAGGAGAGTCCTACTATCCAATGACTGTTCTAAGGTTATATCTGGCAAAGCTATCTGGAAAAGAAATCTTTCTGAGTTATTCTCTGGGATAGAGAAGGGAGATCAACAAAGCCTTTTGGAGGACAATGGAGGCAGAAAGGATAAACCTGCCTCACGGTTATTCCTTACTGTCTGCTGACCTAAGCAACCATTACTTCTTCCCTATGTTTTGTCTGACATTGCTCACATTTCTCTCTTGAACTTTTTTCCAGCATTCTAGTCTTACCATCCATGATCCTATTGCCATAATAATTTTTTTTTTTTTTGGTGGGTACCAGGGGTCAACCTCAGGACCTCGCGCACCAGCAGGCGCCCATGCCGCTGAGCGATATCACTGGCCCTTTTTTCGTATGTGGGTTCTGGGAGTCGAACTCGGGCCCTCGCGCTTGCCAGGCAGGCACTTACGCCGCTGAGCCATCTCACCGGCCCCATAATAATTTTTGTAATGTCTCTGGATAAAGTAATATTTTCTTTTGTGCTCCTATTGCTCTTAAATCTAAATAATCATACAGTACTATAGCTGCGAGCATAGTCAGTCTCCTCTGAAGTAATGAAATCTTGTGCCAGGCATGGTGGCGCAAACCTGCAATCCCAGCACTTTGGAGGCAGGAGGATCACAGCAAATTTGAGGCCAGCCTGTGCTACATAGTGAGTTAAAGGCCAGCCTGAACTACATAGTGAGAACTTGTCTCAAAAAAAAAAAAAAAAAAAAAAGAAAGAAAGAAAGAAAGAAAGAAAGGAAGGAAGGAAGAAAGGAAGGAAGAAAAAGAAATATTCCAGGATGTGCATGGTGCCTTGTCTTTTACTTCCAGAGCTTAGCACAGTATTTTTTTTTTTTTTTTTTTTTTTTTTTTTTTTTGTGGTACTGGGAAACAAACTCACAACTTCGTGCTTGCCAGGCAGGCACCGTGCCACTGAGCTATCTTCCCGGCCCCAGCACAATATTTTGCTCAGGCTAAATTTTCAGTACAAGCTGAGTAATTGCTGTGGAACAAATCGATGAGTGAAGTCAGTCACGGGTTCCAGGACCTTGTTGTATCTGCTATGCCTGTGCCTCTCGAGGATAAACCGGAAGACCTTCTCCAGTCACGTGCTGCTTCTGCTTTCCTGAGGATTTACCAGGTGAGAGTCAAGACAATCTGATGCAGTCAAACACCGAGGAAAATTTAAATGTAGGTATCATCCGTGCATGAAGCAAACAATCACTATGCTCTTAGTATAAACAAGACGGTACCTACCCTATTCCTTTAAAGAGCTCACAATTGTATAAAATAGACCTCAGTTTGAAAAACGTAAAATCATCACGGGCTAAGAGCACCAGCTGCTTACACTCAGGGTTGGTGGAACTTGGATATGGGTTGCAAATGAAGATGCAGAAATGAAGTGGTCGCAGTCTGAACACATTAAACCAGGACCTGGCACCAATAGCAGAACCTTCCACAGACATCCTTTGCTGAGAGTGTGAGCAAAAGTTCTATAAATCCCATCCCAACCACTGAGGTTAATAATGGTGCATCCCAAATTCACCCTAAAAAGATGAACATTAACTTATCCAAAAATGCTTAAACTTTTTTCAGCTTGACTAAGCTTGAGACAGGTTTCTTTCTATCTGATCTGATCTTAACTCATTACTCTAGAAAACTCACTATTTTGATTACTTAGCTATCACTTTGAGATGTAAACCTCCTCCCAGCCTCTTGCCACTTTTACAACCCAGGGATGTCTTTCCAAGGACTTGCCAACTATCCCTTTGAAATGCAGTCATCAAAAAATACAGATCCCCTAACTCCCAGTCTATGTGAAAGAACGGGAGCCTAACCTCCAAAGCACCAATTTGTAAACCCAGGCAGCCCAATTACAGTGATCAACTTTGCATTTAAAATCCCCCAGCACTGCCACTAGATCACTCCAGTGTTTAAGAACTCTTCTCCCTTTTGTTTCAGCAGAGCTGCATTTAATCTCTTTCCCCTCTTGCCATATGCCTGACTACAGTCTTCCTTGCCTGTTTAATTGCACTCAGTGCGTGTTCCTTGACACTCTTCACAGCATTTCAACTGTGGCATAGTGGTAGGAATAGCTGTGGTTAGTAATAAATGATTCAATAACATTTCCTAATGTTATCAGCCAGTGGTTCTTAATGAAGGCCACTTCTGCTCCTCAAGGGACATCTGACATAATCTGGAGATATTCCTGGTAGTCACAATTTGAGGAAGAGGGGCAGGCTAGCTGCTGGAATTAGTAGGATGATGGCCTGGGGTGCAGCTGATCATTTTACAATTCACATGTCAGTCCCTAGACACAAGGAATAATCATTTAACATTTTTATAATACTGTGATTGGGAAAACCTGATAAACAATTAGGATCTTCTTTGGGGCTTTGCTAGACTGGAGAAATTAAGCTGTGCCAAAATGCTCACATCAAAACAGATTACAGCTCCTGAAACACAACAAAGATAGGGAAATGAGAAATAACTATAAATAGCTCTGGAAGAGAATACCAATGAGTGACACGAGTAAAACCAATAAAATTCATAGAATTTGAAAGTTATTTTGTTAACACCAAACATATTTTGAAAATAGGGACTCTACCAATTGACTATCAAGTAAATAAATGAGGAAATAAATGACATCTAATTAAGTCTTAAATTTATCATTTAATATTTTAAGACCAAGTTAGCTCTTCAAACACCATTATTTTTATGAGAATTTAAGATCCAATTAATCCAATTTGTGGGCTTACTGAGTCACTTTGGATTCATAATCCCCATGAAGGTATTTCCTAGTAAGAATATAATTAGATATTTAATTAGTCTACATAGACTAATGAACTGTCACTCTGCCATTATCTGCTTTCGAGGTTCATCTCAGTCAATTTATTTACACAATAATAACTATGATTAATCCCCAACACAGAATGCCTCTACCTATCAATATCTCACTGATGAAGCAATGGCTCTTCGGTTAACCCATGCCCTGCTTAGAAAACATTATTGAGCTTGCAGTGCCTGGCAAATTAACATAGCAGGTTACATGATTTCTTTCTTTCTTTTTCTTTTTGTGGGTACCGGGGGTCCAACTCAGGACCTTGCACTTGCCAGGCAGGTGCTTACGCCACTGAGCTATCTCACCAGCCCTACATGATTTCTTTTTCATTCACTCAAAAAGCAGCTATTGTAGGAATAATAAATAATAAAATATTTAATTCACTTGTGGTGCATTGATATCATTTTATTTGACAAACATACAAGAAAAGAATAACACCCTTCTCCCCTTCTGCATACATCTTAAGAACTTGTATCAGGACAAACTAGATTTACGTAATTGCATGTAGCTCAGATGCAAATGAATTTTGCTTGGTCTGTAATGCAGGGCTCGAGCACATTTTCATCAATTACGTAATGACTAAAGGACCTTAAATACCATTCCTTGTTTTTATTTCTACCATATTTAAAGCTTTTGTAATTTTTTCTTATGCCTTCTTAGAAATATGCTTAAGATTACCTGAATTTCCTCAAGAGAGACAATTTAAATTTAAAAATACAATAGCATATGAGAAGGAAAAGTGTGAAATCCCTTCTGACTCCACTCAATAACTCATTACCAAATCAATACATAAGGAAGGGTTTTAACCACTAGATTAAAAGAAGTAGTTCAAACACAATGGATTTCTCACCCCAAATTTTCTAAACCAATTTTTTCTTTAGATAGAATTATCAGTTCCAAACTGAATGTAACTTGAGTTTCTGAAACCCTGAGGACTAAGGAATATTTTGCTTAATTTCCTATTCCTCTATAAGCAGAATTGTATTCAAATTTTCAAATTTTTTTTTCTTTATGAGTTCCACAGGATGCATTTTGGTTAGTTCAATATGGTATTTTTACTTTCACATTCTTATGTATGCAGTTCTCAATTTTTATCCTTTTTTTATTTTTTTGTGGGTACTGGGGGTCGACCTCAGGACCTCGCGCGCCAGCAGGCGCCCGTGCCGCTGAGCGATATCACCGTGTGGATTCCGGGAGTTGAACTCGGGCCCTCACGCCTGCGAGGCAGGCGCTTATGCCGCTGAGCCATCTCACCGGCGCTCAATTTTTATCCTTAAAAAGAATAAAATACCCAAAACGCTACTCCTCCTTAATGTACTTTTAAAAAGGGAGGTATTACGTGCAACTTCAGTGAGGTTCAGATCAGGACATAGAGCTGAGATTACTTTTAAAGATAATTATAACAAGTGTAAAGACTGACAAAGCCACAAAATTACCCTTTACAACAACCCCAGAAGTGAAGCAAATAACCTATCTGACACTCCATCTAGAAGAGAAAATATTTATTTTTTTTTTTATTATTTTTTTTATTTTTATTTTTTGTGGGTGCCGGGGGGTCGACCTCAGGACCTCGCGCGCCAGCAGGCGCCCGTGCCGCTGAGCGATATCACCGGCCCCTTTTTCGTATGTGGGATCCGGGAGTCGAACTCTGGTCCTCGCGCTTGCCGGGCAGGCGCTTAAGCTGCTGAGGCATCTCACCGGCCCGAGAAAATATTTATTGTATGGAAATCCGTACAACCTTTTCTGTAAATCAGTACCTGTAACAGATCCTGACTGACAAATGTCAGCATGCTAGATTATTTGGAACCAACACTACACCAGTGTATTAACTGTTTAAACCGATGGTTCCAAACCCTGGTTACACATTAGACAACCCATGGAGGTTTTAAACATTCCAGTGCCCAGAATATTTCCAAATCAGTCACATCGCAATATGTAGACTGAGACCCAACCATTGGCATTTTTTAATGCTTTCCCAGATGAGAAATAAAAGATTTCATGACAATGGCCACTACACAACAGAGTTAAGAGAAATATTTAGATACAGGTTCACAATTGAGGACTAAAATTAAAGAAAAAATACCTTTTCACACCTACATATGACATTTAAAATGAAGTTTGAAGCTGCTACTGGGATAGATTTTGAAATCTTTGTATTTTTTTTTACAGTACTATTAAAAAACAAAACGAAACAACAACAACAAAAAAACAACTCAGGTTTTCTCTGTGTGTATATCCCAGTTGGGGCGATTTGATTTGCCTGAGCAAGACTAATATATGCAGTTAAATATTACTAACTCACTCAATTGACTGCAGGTGAAATAGAAGAATTAGCCACTGGCTATTCAATTTTATTTCCTCAAAAGCAGGATAGCAGTAAAAAGCTTGACACAAGAATATCAAAATATAGGAGAAAAAAGCATTTAGCTTCACATCTTATAATAAAATACCATGTTCAGTTTAGTAATTTATTCAGCAAAAATATTGAGCACCTTTTAAGATTATGACACTATGCTAGGTCCTCAGGATACAGTAATTGCTGAAAAGACATCTTTGCAATGCTCACTGATTTACAGCCTAGCTGGCCTACTCGTAAGTCAGGATGAAGATTACGATCATCCACACATTCACCATAACCCACAATATTGTGAAATTATTAGTAATCTATAATGTTCTAGATGAATCACCCTTTGTTCATATAATATTTTCAGATTATATTAGTCAATTTTCTATGCCTGTTCCTATATTTAATCTTCGAAAAGAACAAGACTGATAATGTAAACATTACTACTTAAGACTGTGGAAGTTTCATGTCAAAGAAATAACAATTGTACTTCCACCTTTCCCAGATTTCCTATTCCTTTCTTGCTCTCTTCTACTGTCTTATTTTAAGCATCATTGTTTTTGTATCATTATTGTAACTGACATGACTACAAGGGTGAGTCCCTAATGTGTAATTAATAATAAATGTCTGAAAGCAAGAGCTACGACATTGCAAAACTGTTTATCTATTTCAAACAACTTGTAGTTCATCGTTATTTCACATTTTCCTTAAAAATGTAATTTGTGTTCAATATACTCCAATAAAAATGTAGGCAATAATTACTTATATCCTACCACCACTGTGCCCTTATTTTTGACATTAATGGAAACTTTTCTCTATCAAACTTTCATAAACATCAAACTGAATTTAAAATTCTGTGTAGTTTTTTAAAATTTTTCTTCACAGTATGTACTAAAACTTTTTAAATGTCATGAAGAACTCTTTATAAACTTTATTTGAAATAGTTTGCAGCTGAAATTCTTAACATAACAGGGTACCTGAAAAGCTTCAGAATATTAATGAGCAAATATGTATGCATTGCCTGCTAAATACTGGACACTAGTCTATATTTGAAGAACACAGAAGGGAACAAAGACAAGCACCTTAGTCTACTTGGGCTATTATAAAAAACTACTACAGACCAGGTAGCTGGTGAGAAATAGTAACTTATTACTAATGTTTTTGCATTGGGGGTGCTGAGGAGTTTTAAATCAAGATGACAATACATGTGTTAAGGCCTGTTTTCTGGTTGATAAGTGTCTTTCTTTTTCCCTGTATCTTCGCGTGATATGAGGGGCAGTTTAGCTTTCTGGAGCCTCTTTTATAAGTGTGCCATCGCATTCCTGTGGGCTTTATGCTAATAACATATCATCTTCCAAAGACCTCAATTCCTAAAACCACTACTTTGGGGATTAATATTTGAACAAATGAATTCTGGAGGAAGACCAATATTCAGAGTATTCCTCTTCTGTGAAGTTCATATTCTTGTGGGAGAAACAGTCAATAAAAAATAAATCAAGATAATTTCATTTGAGAAAATTAAGAGTGGGAAGAAAGGGGCTGAAAAAAGGAATGAAGACGTGTTATGTGCATACACCAGCTCCACACAAGGAAGGTAATCATTACGTGCTGCAAACATGCACTAATAAAAAAGAGCTTTAAAAAAGATAATTTCCGATAGTGACTCTTGTTCTTGTTTTGAAGACAGGAAACCAGTCATGAGCTTCTCACCTTCTGACTGCGGGCTGCTTAGAGAGGCAATGTTCAGGAAATGTCTGGGGTATGTGCTCATGTTTGCTCTGAGACTGAAATGATAAGAATCAGCCACGTGAAGCTCGTGAGCATATAGGAATGTGAGAAAAGCCGAATAATACTCATTTCCTGGAAATTCTTAATTAGCTGGAACAAACAGCTTAACAAAGGCACAGGCAAAGAGTGAACAAGCTCTCAAAATTGTCTTCCTCACTAGTCTTTATTTGGTTTATCTAAAGGTGAATCTCAATCAGAGTTCAACCTTGCTCAAAAGCCACCTAGGGCCAATGGCCTTTGCTACATCATCCCCATTCACAATGAGAACTGATAATGACCAAATTCCTTCCAAAACTTCTATCCAAAATGCAGTTAAAATGTTTAGGATAATTTGCTTGGAATCTGTGTTGCCCTTTAATTTTACTATACGTTTAGAATAATTCCTGACTCTGTGTGTGTGTGTGTGTGTTTGTGTGTGTGTGCACTCATGGGGACTGAACTCAGGGCCTCACGCATGCTCAGCAGGTGCTCTACCATGGACCTACACTTCCAGGTCAACTTTCATTTTTAGAGCTGAACTACGTCAGGCTGGCGTAAGTGGTTTAGTATCACGGGTAGGAGTCCAGGCTATGGACAGTTGCTAATGGTAAGATCTTACTGTAGCTTGGTGGGGAAGACTCAATGCTCAATTTCTTTACCACAAAACTAATATTGTGATTTTTAAAATAGACAATATAGAGAATTCAGCTGAGAGGCTAATTCACATGCCTTCAATAAGTGAGAGGTGAGCAAATAAAAGAAAGAGAATAGGACACAGTCACACACACCCACATACACTAATCTGAGATTATTTTAAATATTATATGAAGATCTCAGTAGTATTAAAAATTACATTTAATTTAGTCATACCGTGTAGGTTTGAATGCTTTCCCAAAACACTTCGTTGTTTGTGGTCATCTAAAAGGGGCTATCCACCAATTTTAACTTGGATGAATTATTCCATGTGGGATTTGGGAAACTTGAAATCCTGAAGTACAGAAACGCTAGGTCACAGAGTTCACATCAAGTTTCAAACAAAGCTCTCATGGGGCACAGAAAAGAGAAGAGGAGGATCCCCTCTCACTCCTCCTCAGTGTTTCTTTCTGTTCTCAAACCCTTAAGTGACCTCCTCTACATTAAACAAGTGTTTTCAGGAAAGACTGTCTTGAAGCCCAGAAACTGCATGTGGAATACAACTCCAAAAGACAGCGGGATAGCTGAGCCCTGCACCCAAGGAAGGAAAGGAATTCAGAAGGCAGCCTTTCCACTGAGAGAGTCCCTGCCCTTTCACTAGTCAGTGCAGGGCCAAGAAAGGAGGGCTGACTAGGTGGGCTTGAGTCAGAAAACTCCCTGGTTGTGTTACATACATATATATCTGTCTGTCTGTCTGTCTATCTCACAAAAATATAATGCACGCCACATATATAATATATATCACATACAATATACAGTGATACCTTGGTTAACGAACTCAATTCTCTCCATGATTCTGGTTGCAAACTGATTTGGACAAGAACCAAATCAAATTTCCCCATAAGGTCAACACTGAATCTAATCATTGAATTTGATTCGGTTTTCATCCAACTTGGTTTGTGACCAGAGTTGTGGAAAGAATCAAGTAGTGAACTGAGTTATCACATATATATCTTACATATACAATATATATCACATATGTATATATTATATATAATATATTGCATATACTCTATATCACATAAATATCACATATTATATATACATATATATCACACACATAAACATGTATATATATGAATATGATGCTCCATGGCTAAAACTAATGTTTGAAAGCCACCGAGACAGTAAATGTGAGGGTCCTTTGTAAACTGCAGTACAATTTTCTAATGCTAGTTTCAAACATTATTACAGCTGTTTCTTGGTTCATGTGAATATTTAAGTGTCTGTATTATTAGAAATTAGACATTAATTAGATAATGTCTGAAGAATAGGCATGGTTCCAAGTTAAACTTTCACTTTTCTTTCTACCATCCTGTACAATAATCACATTTAAAATGCAGACCTAAAGAGATTCATCCAGTGGAAGAAGCAGGAACAGTTCACTAAACTTTTCCATCATAAATTTAATTCACACAGGCTCTACGCAGTCATATTTTGGAGAGAACAAAGCCATGAGACTTTCTAGTTGGTGTGAAGATATTCAGGAAAATGTTCCCTGTCTTCCTTTACTGAAAGTAAGTCATAAGGAAGTCAATTTGATTACCCCACTTGGGTATTTAATCTCAGGTTATAGCCGAGTAACAGAAGAATACTAAAACATAATCACAAACAAGAGGAACCCAACTTATTTATTGTACATTATTTGTTCTAAGAAATGGCACACAACTATAGGACACTGTGTGGACTTAAGTAACAACAGTAAAGATGTATAATGCTTCCTATGTGCTGTGTATTGGTTTACTTGCTTCATACATGTTTGTCATTTATTCTTCACCACAACACTATGGACTTAACCCCAGGATTCTCCTCTTAGGAATGTGGCCCAGAGAGAGCAAGTCACCTGTCCAAGGTCAACATGAGAGCTGAGATTCAAGCCTAGGAATCTAGATGAAGAGAGCACTATACAAGGTTTTAGATTTTAGTTTCAGTGAAATGAGGAAAAAGAAATTATATTTCAAAATAAATTCTGTCAATCTCTCCAGTATGGTTTTGTGCCACTCAGGATCAACAGCCCACACTTTTAGACCTCGTTATGTACTCTGGAGTCCACTTGGTCTTGGCAACTACCAGGAGATTAGAGGTGAATTGAAGAGGTCAGGGTATTTGTTTTTCTGACTCTTCTCAGACTGACCACTACGGTTGGCTCATCCCTCTGCTGGAAGCTACACCTCCTTTCAAGTGAAGCAGCCCTCTCTGGAATCCGAGACTTCTTAATAAAAGCTCCTAACAATAGCTCTCCACTGTTACACTCACTGGGGAATTCTATCATGTTTGTTATTTTCTCTAAACTCTGACCACATCTTTGCAAAGAGTCCTTTCATCAAACTGTCCTTAATTCATCACTCCATAAATCTACGCAATGCATTAATTTCTCAAGCTTGTTTACACAATACTCCTAGACGAGAAATGTAGCATAACGCTCTCCGTCCTCACCACCCACCTTCTGTACACCAGATCTGTGAAATAAATTCTACAGCAGCCCAAATGGAGTTCCATCTCATCTGTGACAAGCCTACCTGAAAATTATTTTTCCATTTTCTAGGTTATGTAAGAGGCCATGAATTGAGGTCTCAAATAGAATAGTATTTTTATTATAATAATAGTTGTTGGGTCTATTAAAGCACCATGAATGTCAAGCAATAGTGCAGTAACAGAGTATTCATGCTAGGTGTTGGTCTCTGAGTTGAACGACCTTACTGGAGTCTCGTTTCATTTGTCATAAATCAAACACTTAGCTTAATAGAAAAGTTTCTGATGTTACACAGCTGACAATCTAAACAGTTGACTTCCTGGAACCAGATAATAAAATACAGGAAATGCAAACTCATGGGACACAGAGACACAAGGTATATCCTTCTCTTCCTTTTAATATAGTCATGCATTAAAAGTATTACACGCTTATGAATATGTCTTGTCCTTAAAGAGAGCGAGCATTTCAATGGACCTTAATATCTCCTCTTAACCTGCCTAGGCGTTTACTGTAGCAGCCCACCTAGTGATAGAAATTAAGCTACTTCCACTGAAAGATATATAAGAACAACACCCTGAGCCACACAAACACAAAAAAAAAAGTATGGCCAACCATCTCTTCTTCAGTCTACTGCACCTTAAGAGCGCTGATAACTCTTCTCTCTTCCACTCCTGGCTTCCATGTAGTAAGTCTAACTTTATAACTGCATTTCAGATGGCCTGGTGTCAAAGGGTACATTTTCCTTTACCAGGTCTTGATATTTGCAAAGTTAAATGTATCTGGCAATAAATGCTCATTTGAGCTTATAAAGCTCATTTGTTTCATCGTCACATGAAATGCTTATTTGAGTTTAAAAAGGTCATTTGTTTCATCGTCAGAAAACGTCATAGCATATGAAGTACCAGGGGAACAGATGAGAGATAGACATCTCCCTGAATTATAATTTCATAGAACAAGGGCTGGAGAGGAATGCATAATACATTGACCTATTTCAGTAATTACCATTTAGAGAACATCTTGGAGCACTTCTGGACTGGTAGGAAGCATTGAGCAAAATTTAAAAGTCAGGAGCTCTACATCTCATTCCTCCAGTTCTAATTCCATCATCAACTTGATGTGCGACACCAGACCTCCCTATTATCAAATGACAATTATATCTGCGTGATCTGTTTGAAAACTGATTGGCATTTCTGAAAAGTGATGCACATGTGTGCAAATAATAATAACAAAAAAGCCTGTGATACTTCACCTAACAAAAATTAGTCAGAAATTATTTTTAGGATCCTCACTGGCAAGCAGTAAAATCAAGATACAGTGGTTCTTTCATTTGATACATGCTATTTCCTTCCCTTACCACCTACAGTAGACATCCTCCAAGGTGACCTCCTCCAGGGACCTTCACCTTGTGTTACTTACACTCTCACCTAGTTATCTCCCACAGTGATCAGGGCCAACCTATGTATACAGTGCTTTACTGCAGAAAACGTAGTGTGTCACTTCCAAGGTTAATTTATAAAGACCACTGGTCTTGCCTTGCTCTCTCCTGTCACTTTTTCCAATAGAAGCCAACTGCAACATGAAGAGGGCACTCAAGCATTTCAAGAGGATGACCCATGTGCAGAGCACTGAGGCCCCCTACTGAAAGCTACCATGGACTGCCCAACATGGGATTAAGCTAGCCTGAGAGAAGGCCTTCCTATCCCAGCCTAGCCCTGATGGCTGAAGCCCCAGATTGCAATCTCCTGAGAAATCTCAAGCAAGAACCACCCAGCAAGGCTACTCCAATTTTGTAGATCCACAGACACTGTATGAGATTATAAATGAATGTTATTGTAAGTCACAAAGTTCAAGGATAATTTGCTACGTATCAATGGGTACCTGAAACACTCTTCATGCACCCTGTAGAAGGCTTATGTTATGTGTGTATGTATGTACACGCAACCTATTTTTCAAGTGAGCCCTCCATGGGGGAACACAAAACATGGAAGATACTAGTATTTCTACGAGATAATAATTTGATAATGGCACACTTTCAAAAAAATGATGTTCTAAGTTACATGTCCATAGTTGCACCAATACATACAATGAAGGTCCATCTGTAAAATGTTCTCACCCAAAGAATTGTTTATAAAACTAAACAATAACAACGAAGATGAAAAATCACATTTTAATAACTTTTGAGTACCTGTAGAATTTTTTTTAGTAAAATCTGTTAAAAACTTCCAGTATTAAATTCTGAAACAATAATAGAAATAAAACAACAGATTAGTTTCCTAGTATTGATTGAATTTATTCTAGGAAAATCAGGATTTTGAATTAACCTAAACTGTGTTGAAGGTATTGATACTATACCTATCTATTCAATTTGTATACAAATTATGCTTTCTCCAAGGACAAAAGTTTTCTTTCATGCAAATCCACCGAACAATTTTTTTCTGAGTTGTAAGAACTATAACAAAATGAAAAAAACTTAAAAATGAAATCCAAATGTTTTATCTTTAGGTATCAGCAGAACATTCCAAAAATAATAAACTAATATAAAGGGTAATAGTTTTAGAATGAGAATCATAAACTGCTTCTCTGAAATACTCAAATGTACAAGGGTTAACTCATTCACCCTACGTCATGAATTCACTCTAGATAGATTTATATACTGTTTAAAAATAGTGCCTATTTATTTCCACTTAACATTTGTATTCAATATGTCTATAAATTATTGAAGAAGTAAGAATGAGACACATTCGTTTTTAACAGTAAGTTGGTTAGATGAGGACCAGTGAAAAACAACTAAAATATCAAGTCAACAAATTTTTGTGTAATCAATTCTATTTAATTTATTATATTAAAATTACACTCTTATTAATCAAGGAGTTTAAGATATGTCTAGTGGTCACAAATCCTTATGTAAAATCTGTGAATTAGATATATGTTTGGTATAATTTCAAAAGAATTGAGTTATTTTACTGTGAGAAACCACTGATGATTTAATTCTAAGAAATCTTATATATTGGATTGTATCCAATACCTATATATTATGAAAGTATCATTTCTCCTCAGACACTTCATACTACTTGTTGAATGGGATGAATGCATAAATAAAAATTATAGTCTCTAGCAAT
This sequence comes from Erethizon dorsatum, assembly GCA_028451465.1. Lineage (NCBI taxonomy): Eukaryota > Metazoa > Chordata > Mammalia > Rodentia > Erethizontidae > Erethizon > Erethizon dorsatum. Next base: position 14,136,380 of record CM051839.1, read on the forward strand.
TGGTTCTGCCAGCGGTGCAAAAAAACTCCATTTATTTGAAAAATACTATTACTTTGTGTCCTATTTAAAACTGTGTAAGGGCTACTTTTACTACTACCCTCCTGCCCCAAACCTACATTTAGTATAATGAACTACATAATAATTTCTAAGAAAAAAATCAAATAAACCATCAAAGCATTTCAAGCTAAAAGGAATAAGACTTAGGTCCTGACATCAAGGATATGGAAAATATAATCAGGGAAATTAAGTTAAATTACATAAAACAATTAGAGAAAATTAAGTGCTATGATGTATAACAGCATTTCCCAAAATATCCATCAGATGTTAATAGATGTTTCATTTAAAAAAGACTTCCATGGTCAAATAAGTTTGGGAAATATTTCATAAGACATTACCCTCTTGGCAATTCTCAATTCCATTAGCATATTAATGACTAAAAGGTTCTAAAGCAGAGAAAATAGTTGTACTTTTCAGAATATCCAGAAGTTTGGTGGCCACAGAAGCATTTAAAATTTTCTCTTTTTAACCAAGAAAACATTCAAAAAAGCAGGAAAGAGAAAAAAATGTCAGTTACTTATCACATTTATTGAAGACATTAATATTTTGCCATATTTGGTTCAAATTTTTAAAATCTAAATAATAATAAAATTACTTTATATTCCAGAGGTTAACAACATTGTAAAACTGATATATATTCTTCTTCTCCATGATTTTATAGCTTTGATTCACATATTTGAAACAGCAAATAATTTATAGCATTTTTGCATTTTAAATTTATAAAAATAATCATTTTGAACTCTTTGTAATTCTTAAATTTTATTCAACATTATGTTTATGAGATCTATCTAGGATAATGCATATAGATTTATCTGTAATTGAGGAATTATATTCTTCGCATAAGTAGACCATACGAATATGATTTCATACGCTGGTTCTTAAATATTTATAAGTTCAGAGTGAGGAATTAACTAAAATATTATTCCTTCTTAATAGCCATATAATAACAATTGTGAATTAGAGTCTTGCACTGCCACTGACAAGACTGTGTGCATTATTTGTGCTCTGCTGGACCAATAGCCACACATATAAAACAATGACAACTTTTTGTGTATGGTTGTGACATTTAAATTACACAGACAACCTAATATGTCCACACAATTAGCATAAGACAAATTATGTTTATCTTGCTCACTGGTGTTAATGTCATCCTACACTACTCTATGGAAAATACTATATTCTTGTTGTACCTACTATAACACTCTGGATTCCACGGATGTCTTCTGGCATTTTAACATTTTTGTAAATGGGACCTTGCTGTGTTACCCATGCAATCTTGAACTCATGATCCTCATGCTTCAGCCTTCTGAATAGCTGAGATTATATGTGTGTGCCACCATGCCCCGCTGGGATTTTAAGGTTTTATTTATGGTATTTTATTATTTTTAACTGTATTAAATAAAATAATGCTCATTATATAAGACATGTACTGTTTGTTGAAAAACTGAATAGGAAATGGTTAAAGTAGTGATGGAGAACTCATGTTTGTTCTATATTTACACTGAAGGTTCATACTTAACACATGGTATTAAACAATTTATTAAGATATGTTCATGCTCAATTGTAAAAAGGTTACATTGGGATGAAATATTAAAATATTCTCAAAACCAAAGTAAATAATTTAGTAGCCCACATTAACTATCTAATAACCTGTAGATGATATCTATATTGTTTCTAGTGTTTTATTATTCAAATAATGTTAGGGGTGAACATCTTTTCATATAACTATGTAAGGGGTGAGAAATTCTCCAGCATGTGCTAAGAAGATAAATTACTAAGTCACAGGTTCCAACATTATTAACTTTTTCAGAAATAAGTGGTACTCCAAAACAAGGCATTCATTACCCAAGGAATCTTCAAGGATTCTAATATCCACAGGCATCCAACTGCACTTCATGCCAATCTGATAAATATGAACTTGTACTGTGCTTCATTTTGAAATCTGGACATATTTTCATAAATATAGTGGACACCTATTTTCCTCTTTTGTGAATTGTGAATATTTGAAATAGCTGATTACATATTTTCTAAATTAATCCTTCATTGACTAAATTTATTGCAAATAAATTCCCTGGCTTATAACTAACTTTTCACTTTATTTATAATGACTTTTTTGTATATTTTCAAGTTTTTATTTTTATCAATTTTTTAAAGTTTATACTTTAGTGTCAGGTTTTTTTTTTTGTTTTGTTGTTTTGTTTTGTTCTTGGTGGGGGAGAGTTACGATTGCTAAAATCCTGGGATATAGTAAATTGGAACAGAGATTGGAAGGTCAAATTTCAGGAGATTTTGTTATAATATGATGTAATTTATTTATTTATTTATTTATTTTTTGTGGGTACCAGGGGTCGACCTCAAGACCTCGCACTGTCAGCAGGTGCCCGTGCCGCTGAGCAATATCACAGGCCCTTTTTTCGTATGTGGGTTCCGGGAGTCGAACTCAGGCCCTTGCGCTTTCCAGGCAGGCATTTACGCTGCTGAGCCATCATATTGCCAGCCCAATATGATGTAATTTAAACCACAAGAGTTAAGCAATATAAATAAAGATCAGAGAAGAGGCTGTCACAAAGAACCTACCTGATAAAGTCCTGGTACAGGTTAAATGAGAAATAAACATAAAATGTGATAGCAGATGATGGTAGATGACAGTGATATGTGCTTGTTCATTCTACCATCCCACTCCATCCCTATCCTTCCAACTTGGGATAAGAGCCCACCTCAGCTCAAAAGTTAAAGCTTAGGAAAGAATGGCTACTATTAAGAAATCAACTAATAACAAATGCTGGAGGGGCTGTGGGGAAAAAGGAACCCTTCTTCACTGTTGGTGGGAGTGTCGACTGGTACAGCCACTGTGGAAGTCAGTGTGGAGATTCCTCAGAAAACTAGGGTTGGAGGTCCCATTTGACCCAGCTATTCCCCTTCTGGGTATCTTCCCAGAAGAATTAAAAACATCGTACCACAGCGATATATGTGCACCCATGTTTATAGCAGCACAATTTGTAATAGCCAGATCTTGGAAACAACCCAAATGCCCATCAACTGAGGAATGGATAAGAAAGATGTGGTATTTTTATACAATGGAGTACTATTCAGCCATAAAGAAGGATAAACTGGAGACTTTTATAGGTAAATGGATGCAACTCGAGAAAATACTCATAAGTGAAATAAACCAGAAGCACATGTGTAAGCATCGTATTATCTCTCTAGTATGAGAAACTGAAAGAGTAAATAAGATCCAAAATGTACAATAGATATGGTGAATCAAAAAGAAACTGGTCAAAAGGAAAGAGAGACTGGAATAGGGAAAAGAAAGAAGGGAAAGGGAAAAAAAATTGTATATATATATATATATAAGATGGTTAAGATAGATACACTACCATTTTTACTTAGTTCATTGAAGAGTAAGGTTTGTGCCAATAATGTTTGGACAATTGAATGCTAATGTCTGGTGTCCTGAATAACTAACTTAAAGATAGTAATACGTAATGTATTAACCATTGTTACCCTCCTATTATGTTGTTTTGAAAATTTGTTCTTCTTTTGATTTGTTTTGTTTTTTCTTCTCTTTAAAAAAAAAAAAAAAAAAGTTAAAGCTTGACTTTTTAAATTGACAAATACATACTGTATGTATTTATCCTATATATTTTGTTTTAAAATCTGTATTAGCTAAATGAACATAATGGGCATGTGCATTTTTCATATACTTATCAATTTTTGTGGTGAGTGAATTCTTCTGTTTTCTTCTAAAACTTTCTATTTTCCACATTGGAGATTTTATTTCATATGCTATTTATATGTGTATGAATCACCAAGCAATTAATTGTCCCAGTCACATTGATTAATCTATTCTTTTTGTAAGGATTTCCAATGCCATCAGAAAAGTCTGTGGAATAAAATAAAAAAAAAAAAAAGAAAAATTGGGGTTAAGAGAAGGGAAAGGAATCTCTATTTCATGATTCAATCATAGCACAGAGGTTGCATGAAAGAAATAACCTCCAGGTGGGATCAGAATGCAGTATAAACAAAGTATTAGAACATGGGTTTTGGTGTTATACAAACCTTCATTATATAAATATCCTGTAAATACCCTTCTGTAGTACTTCCTGTGGATAGATAAATATTGCTGGAAATGAATTTCTTCATTTATACAGAAAATAGTATGATTTACTCATATGTCATTTTAATCTATATTTAAAAGTGGTTACTATGTTGACCTTAGGGGTTCAAAGAAGTTAACAATAATAATTGTAGCTCATTTTGTTGCTAATGATAGTAGAAATAACTGATTAAGTTGATAGCTATGAGTTTGAAAAGACAAAAAATATCTGAAAGAAATTCCTAGGAAAGACAGTATTAGGCCATTGCCTAACTACAAAGATGAAAATCTGAGATGACTTCAAGCTGGAGTTTGGAGGACAAGCTATAAGAGGAATGGAAACATACAACTCAGGACTGAGGTTCTCAGAGTGGAGTTCCAGCAGCAACTCTGGAGAACTTGTTAGAAATGCAAATTCAGGATTGTGGGCTTGAGACTAAGAAACTCACGTGTGGACCCCCAAGCTGCAGTTTACATAGCCTCCCAGGTGATGCCGAGGAATGGTGAAGGGTGAGAACACTGGATCATTAAAAGTAGGAAGTGATGGTGAGAAACCAAGTTAAAATAAATTATGAGAAAATGTCAGAGATGGAAGTGTAAACTTGTCATGTGATGAGTCAAAATTCTTCTTTTCTGATACCTTTACTTGCTTTCGGTTATTAGTTTGGTTTAACCAAACAGCTTCACAATCTCAGAATCATTTCTCAGCTTTCAAATTCTCCTTGCAATCCATCTACATGACAAAGCGATACCACGTTTGTAACCCTTAATCACACTCTGCTCTTCCAAAATCTGCTTCCTCTGTTGTCCTCCCACTTTGAGCTTGAAGGCTCCTCAGAAAAGATAATTTGTCTGGCACAATTTCATCTAACATTAAATACTAGGTACATTTACAGAAATTTATTAATAATAAATAAGGGTAAGAAATAGCCTAGAATCCAACTTTTAATAGTAGCAATCCCTGGCCATTAAATATAAAATAGTTATCAATGTATGTATGCTTAGTGACTCCCCTCTCCAGTACCTGAAAAACAGCAGTCTGAAAGAACGTGCTGCTTCTGTATTTTTACTTTAAAAACAAATTTCATTTTGCTTCTAATAGGCTTAAAAGTGCAGAGTAGAGCATTAACCAGATACAAGCAGTACTTGGCTATTTTTGGATTTCTACATTGTGGTGTTTTAATAGTTTTATTGATTCTATGATGCAAATGGGGGTGGTGAAATAATGATTGATCTCACAATAACCTATCAGAGACCTGAGCAGTAAGCTCCTTTTGCCCATAATGAGTGTCAATTCCAGCTGCAAAGGTTCAGCTCAGCTGTGGCCGCCAGGATCAACTGTAAAGACGCCCGAGATGACTGCATTGGCCACGGAATGCTCCGAAGCAGGATGCACATGGGACACCATCTGGATTTTAAACTAGTGACGGCAGTCTTGTAACATCTGTGAATCCACGTTTACTAAAAAAAAGTCAATCTTCAGGGACTTGAAATGTGACTCTCTTATTAATTATAACTACAAGATAAATCTGGCGTGTTCTTCCTTTTTCTTTATAATTATATCACATGCAGGCATACGTGTTAACTTAAAAATCTATGAAGATATATGCAAAAACACCCTAAAATAACAAAGTTTTTGTTATCAGTTTATAATACATGATTAGTAATCTAGACAAAATCAACCTATTGTGGAAAAGCCTTACATTTTTCAATATTTTAGTTATTTAAAATAACTGCTTTTTTGGTATGAAATTCTGACTCTTCACAATAAAAATCTATTTACTTGTGCATTCATCTACAACCACAACTAGAAAATTTAAAGCAAGTTGTAGGGTTGAAATTGCCTGTTAATTTTATTAAAGAAAATTTGAAATACCCTCTAACAAATTTAAGTGTATGAAAATGACAGAACACATACACAACTGCTAGGTGTCCTTTTTGTCTTGCTGGAAGGAAAATGTATGATTTTTTCATCCATAAATATTTTTTAAATCCCCTGTCATATCTTATTAATTGTAGCACTGATATTAATGACACTAAGGAAATACGTACTTAGAAATATATAAAAATCTTATTCAAAGTTATATCAGAATATTATTTATAGAATTTACACAAAACAAAAACAAACATGTATACATGCACACACACACACTCCTCAAAAGCATATTTGCAATGCTGCCCTTGATAACTAAAAAATCAGATGTAGATATTAGAAGCAGCAAGTAACAGAGAGTCAAAGCTGTTTCCTTGATAGGTAAGATCTTGAACAAGTGGGTAGAGAAAATTAAAGTGAAGCTGCATTTCAACCGTCATGAATTGATAAGCAGAGCCAATCATATGCATGTTCTCTGCAGGAAAAACATAAAAACTCTGTAAAACCCATTTCTTTTTTAAATAAAGTGAATGTGTGTTCCCTTTCCTTAGGACTGCTTGATTATATTGTAAAATATAAATCTGGGGGAGAAAATTAATAATTCATCTGATATAATAATTGGAATAGTCTAGATCAGCAGTTCTCAAAGGGGTATTTGCACTTATGAAACAAGTATAATGGTGGGTAAAACTGCTTTTGATTTAGAACAAATCAAGACAGTAGAACTAAGATATACTAATAGACTGTATTTACCATTTTGCACTAAACTATTCAACGTAAGACAGTCTTTGAGGAAGCAGTAAAAATTACTAGCTGCATTAAGTCTTGGCCATCAGATACACACTTTATTATTCTATGTGACCAAAATTTAAAGTGTGCATAAAGCATTTGTGCTGCACAGTGAAGTAGAGAGTTGTATTAGTTACCTATCGCTGCGTAACAAATTACCATCCCGAATTTAGCAGCTTCGAACAACGTGTATTTATCCTTTCAGTTTCTGTGGGTCAGAAATTCACGTACTGTTTAGCTGACTCAGATTCCTTACAGAGTTCTAATCAAAGGGTTCACTGGAATCGCAGTCATTTTCAAGCCCAACTGGGGAGGCATCCACTTCCAACTTCATGGGTATGGTTGTTGGGCTTTCCTTTAGGGTGTCTGCCTGGTTGCCATGTCTATGTAGGCAATAATGAAAGAGCCAAAGAGAGAAGCCCAGAAATCACAGACTTTTAAAATCTAATCACCAAAATGACATCTTCTCATTTTTGTCACATTCTATTTGCTAAGCAGCAGTTCACTAGCCCCCGTCACTATGGAATGAAGGGAATTATACACAAAACTACGAATTCCAAGAAGCCAGGATTAGTGACAGCTGCGTCAGAAGATGCCTCCCGGGATAGACATCTCTGGGAAAAGCACTGGTGTGAACGTGTTGAGAAACTGAATTAACTGCTCTTTTCATCAAATACTGTTTTCATTTGAAAAATAATTAGGACCAAACTATAGTTATTCAGGCTTGGGTACTTTGCAGATACTTGCAGAATTGAATACATATTTTTTAAATGAACAAAGAAAGTTTTGTCACTTCAAGGAAAACAACAATGAACAGTGTTTATTCCCAACGGTAGAATTTGAGGACTCAAATGAATGTCATAATTTTGGGAAACCTATAGTGCTGAGTATATTAATTTCTCAATAGACGTTTTTCCTAAAGAGACTGTCAACAATAGCAGAGAAAATGGAGTTCTGATGTTGGGTGATGAAATGTATTAGCATTTAGGTCTGTGAAGCTCAGTGAGCCAGTTTTCTAAATAACTAATGAATGCTGAGACAGAATCATACATCTACCCATTTAAAGACAAAAGGACTGGATGTAACAGTATGAAAATGTTGATAAGGTTTCAAATTTTACTATCCAACTAACCTTTATGAAGCTACCACTTGCAGGGTTTTAGTGTAGTATAAAAGGAGAAGATCTACAATTATCTTTGGAATACTTCATTGCCAACTGTATAACTAGATGAGGCTAAATCTTTTACATGTATTTCAACCACAACAAACTGCAACAATTTTCTGCAGAAGCAGAGCTGAGAATTCAGATATCTTCTATTCAGCAAATAATTAAAGCATTTAAAAATCTTTATAAAAACACCTTTCTTCTCATGAAACTTTTTTATTTTTGGCAAATATAGTTTTTTCATAAAAATATATTTTATGTTAATATGTGTTTTTTTTTACTTTTAAATAATATTTTTAAATGTTGCTGTAATTCTTAGTATTTAAATGTTTCATTTAAAAGTTTTATCTAGAAATTATATAGGTTATTTCCACTGATTAATCATCAACCTAAGATATCTACCTAGTCACACCTAAAATGGGGGGGGCAGGAAATGCAGTTCTGCGTATGCCTTAAAGGAAAATCAGAAATATTTAGAGAATAATAGCAATGACTACCATGCATGCCAATTTTAATGGTATCTTAGATTGTTCAAACATTGACTTGAAAGTATTCTGAGCTGAATTTTAGCTCAGGAGGTGTACTCATTTTTTTACTTCTGCAGAAATCTATTGCCACAAATGTGTCTTAAAACAACCCAAATGTTTATCTTACAGTTCTGGAGGTCAGAAATTCTGAAACCTGGGTGTTGGCAGGGTTTCATTTTTTCTAGAAGATCTGAGGGAGAATTAATTCGCTGCCTTTTCCAGATTCTCGAAAATCTCAATTCTGCAATATTCATTCCTTAAATCAAAAGTAACTGAGCACCTGTTGTGTATGAAACATTATTCTAAATGCTGTGGATACTGAGCTGAACAAACAGTGGAAGTCCCAAATGTCACTGAGTTTACATCCAAGTGGAAGGAAAATCAGAATAAACAAGTAAAAAAAATTACACACATTTATTAGGAGAGTAATACATAAAATGGATAAAAATAAGTCAGAAAAAGGAATTGACGGTGATGTAAGAGGTGCTATTTTACACTTGATCTTAGCCAAAAGGCCGAGAAGCGATTAAGAGGTGCTATTTTAAATAAGATAGTCATATAAGGTGTTTGATAAGACGATGATTGATTAGATCTCTGAATAAAGTGAAGGAGCAAATCAAGGTATCTGGGGGAAGAACATTCAGGCATTGAAATAGAAGAGGCCTTAATGTGCGACGATGCTGGAAATCTCTGAAGAGTCAAGGAGGGTTACGTGTGCCTGGAGAGAGGGGAGAAGCAGACAAGGTCAGACCTAGTGCTAAAGTGCAAGTCACCTACAGCGTCATGGGGACCGTGATGATAGCAGACTTTACTCTGAGGCAGGTTGCCAGAGCCCGTGGATGTAAGGAATGCTGTAGTATATAGCTTATCGTTTTAAAGGGTCACTGACTGCTGGGGAGAGAATATAACCCCAAGGGCAAGGGAGAAACCCTGAAGTATGTCAAGAAGATAATTTCAATAATTTAGAAAGGAACTGAAGTTGTTTATATGAGAGATGTAAGGTGGAGGCATTGTGAATTTTCTGGATTCTGAATCCAGTCTGAAAATAAAATGAATTGATATACTGATAGTTTAAATGATATGGGCAGAAGAGAGTTATTATCAAGGCAGTTAATACCATGAAAAGTGGTTATTCTTCCAAACAGAAAGGAAGAGAAACAGACACAGATGGGAAGAAAGGGAAGAAGGGAAAGAGAAAGGAAGTCCGTGCTCAACTTTTCATTGCAAAAAGCATTTGTAGCCGAATGAATAGGTCGAATTCTATGATTTGGGGAAGCTCTTGGATATCAGTCGGAAGAATGATGAATCATATGTAAGCAAAACGTGCTTTTCTAGCATGAAAAATTGGGAACGGTGTTGAGCAAACTTGCCACATTTGGTAGTTGCCTGTGCATATTTGTGCTGCAGCTATGAGAAGTAATTTCATTTTTATGAGCCCAAGTTGATGATTTTGACATTATTACAAACATGATTTATTGTTACCTAATCCACACGTGAGTAAAATGGTATTCTTCTCCAAATGGAATAAAATTTTTCTTGAGTAGATTCTTTAACAAGCCTCTATCTACAAAGGTCACATTTGCTGTCATTTCCCCTGTCTTGGACAAGGCAAAGAACCCTGCCAAATAAACCAAGATGCTGGTCAGAGGCGGATGGTTTTTCCAAAAAAAGTGGAAGAATTTGCTAGTGCCATTTACAAAGACCACTGATCAATTTATTTTAAAATGTTAATATTAGAGCATAAATTAAGCTGAATATAACTGACAAAAGATGTACATTATTCATCTACATTTTAATGCATGGCATTTTACATAAATGGTATTTTTGTTTTTAATGTCCTCTTGTGTCAATAGACAGATGTTAAATCCTGAATCAGGCTGACTTTTGTTATAGATAGCCAGTTTCTACTTTCAATTCATCGCTGTGTTAATTTTATTTTCTAATTATTATTAAAATGTATGATGGCCCCATTCTTCACCATCATCATCATGGTCCGTACAGTCTTTTGTGGCCGGGCTGCAGCAATACTCTCTATCCTGACCTCTGCATTCACTCTTACCCAGCTCCAACTCTTCTCTGCAGAGCAGTATGAATGATCTTAAAAACTCAAATCAGATAACATATTTTTCCTGTGCCTAAAAACTCATAAAGGCTGACAGTTGCTCTCACGGTTGCTGAGAGGATGGTGAGGAAGCGCCTGAGGCCCCCAACAAGCCTGCTTCTGGTTGCTCCATCCCCTTCTACAGCAGAAGCCCGCTCTGTTCTCACTACTCTCCACTCTTTCCAGCAACAGCTCTGCTCCCTCCCAGCACAAGGTGATCCTCTGACAGGACACGCTTTGCTCTCCTGCCCTCTTGGTCCTTATCCTCCAGGTCTCTGGTCGTTCTCCTTCACTCTTCTCAGGAAACATTTTCCTAATCGCCCCACTCCACCCCAACATGGTCAAATACCCCTGTAACATTCCCTGATCACCCTTTGCTTCTCTACTTCATAGCAACTGTAAAACTAACCTGTGTGATGAGTATTTGATAAACGACGCCTCCCCCCTAGGTGGCCACTAGGCTTCCACAAGGAAGAACAATGTCAGTTCAAGTTCAGTATCAAATGTTTGCAAAAATTATTCACAGAACAAGAGAAATGTTTAATAAAAGACAAGTAAGCCTTAAAATGGAATATTTTAAAATAAATAAAAGCAAAAGACATACACCAACACCTAGACATTTAAATAATAAAACATAATTGGGAAATCAATAATTGAAGAAAAATAAGCTTGGTGATTTAGATCTTTTGATTTTACTCAAAAGCCATTCATCTGTTAACCTGCTACCTCCTGGGCTTTCAAAACACCTTACAGTTTTGTTTTGCTTTATATAAGTGATTTTAAACCACAATGGTGAATATTAAGGTTTTTCTATCATTAATGGTAAGAGATTCAGATGCCACTAATTCATGCATTTAGAAAGAAAATGAAGTACATGTCAAATCATAGCCTGAAATTAAAATAAGTGCATCAGAAAATCATTTCAGTAACATAGTGCCCAAAATTACAAGTTTGAGAAGTGCTTGTGCCATTTACCCTTTTATCTTTGGAGGTCAAAGCCTTAAATGTATTATAAATAAATCCTCAGTCTCCCAATCTGGATGAGCTTGATCTCAGTAGTATGAATATGTGCACAAAACAAATTCTTACGCTGCTCTGCAGCAATCTTAAAGCTCCAATAAAATTCAGAGTCTGCTTCGAAATCAGAGGCAGTCTCTAGGGAGGTTTTACGGTGACTCTTCATCTGACCTTCACCTGGTTTAAAGATTTAATACGGCAGCCTCTCAACCATATAATTAATGAATGACATCAATGTTGCCGTAGAATACAAAATATACAAAGGTGTTTCTTAAAAATGCAGCCCAGCTAATCAGGAGGCTAGGCTGAGGCAGGAGGATCACAAGTTCAAGATTAGCCTGGAAATTTTTAATGAAATCCTATCTCAAAATAAAATGGGCTGGGGGGATGTAATTTGGCACCAAAAAAAAAAAAAAAATCAAATGTCAAGAATAATACTGAGTTTTATGGTCCAAGTTGACCCAACAACTTTCTGTGCCCATTGTAAGAACTGTAAATATTTTTAAGAAGTGAATCCATCCTCAACACTAATTCCAATTACTATATTTTATAAGACTTAAGTAGGAGCACATTTTGAGTTTCAGGAACAAATCAGGTGAATCAGGCCAGCAATATAAACACTTCACCTTATCCATTATCAAAATGCTTAAACAAATGAAATGATGTATTCATAAGAACATGAGTACATTTTAAAGGGTGAAGACATTGCATGAGCACCCAAATCCACATTCCGCACTTGCCTCTTTGAAGGTTAGCATGGCAGTCATCAGTGCAAGTCACCAAATATTTACATTTTTGTCCCTTTGGGTACACAATAGAATTGCTAATAAAATCTTAGTGGAATCAGTGGTTGTGATTTTTTAATAAGAGCTCTAATAGGTAATGTGGACTCTGGAAGTTCCTTTCCCATTGCCACTGCACTGGCATTGCTGCTGATGGTAGAAATTCTCCACTCCTGAGTTTTTAATTTTAAATACATAGCTCAAGCCCTAAGTAACTCACTGTGACATGTGTCCTAAGTGAGAAAAATGCTTGGCTGTTTAGGTCTTTAAAAGTTCACCCTGAATGATATATCTTTGTAACTTCAAGTCATGAAAATAATTTCAAATTACGTCCTGTGATGCTGCTATGGTTTGAATGATGGTGTCTCCTCAAAATTACTTGAAACATAGGCCCTAGTACAACAGTATAGGAAGGTGTGGCCTTTGGGAAATAATGAAGTCATGAAGGCTCCACCCTCATGTATGGGATTAACACCCTTGATAAAGGGCTTCTAACAGAAGTCCCGTCTTTGCTTTCTACCTTCCATCACGTGAAGACACAGTAACAAGGCGCCATCTTGGAAGGAGAGAGGATCTCTAAGCAGACACCAGGGCTGGTGCTTTGATCTTGGACTTCCCCATCTCCAGAACTGTGACATATAAATCTCTACCCTCCATAAATTAGCCAGCTTGTGGTGTTCTGCTACAGCACCACAAATAGGATAAAACAAATAATACACAACTAGATAATGAAAAGAGACCAGGAAATGCAAAGGTTGTAGAATGTTATTATATTTCATTTTTTAAAAATTGCCTCCTTTATATTGTACTTAATTTTTCTTTTTAGCTCTTTGGTCTTTGAAAAGGTAACTGGGTATATTTCTAAAATTATCTAAGAGTAAACAAAACATTTTTGTATCTTTTTCACAGGTACAGCACAATTTACTTGTTACTGGAAACAGTATCATTTGTTCTTAAATATGTTCTCTGGGTAATTAGGAAGTCACTCTGCAGCTAGTATATTCCAGTCTAACATTTATATTAATATCTAAAAGAAAACCGATTATCATATCTAATCAAAAGGCATACACATCATCTTGAGGGACTATACAGATGACTATACTTATGTACAATTTTTTTAGCAATGCAGTATTTGCACTGCAAGCTACATGAGTCAGTTGATGAATCAACGAAAGTCCTACCGACCTAAAAATATACCTTTTGACTGCTGTTTGATGATGTCCCTCCGGTTATATAACTCAGAGAACATATGAAAGTTTAGTTCATCTACCTGCATAGAACTGGGTACATCTGTTTTTCTTGCTTCCAAATAAATGTCAACAATTTTTGTGTTCATTAAACAGAAACATTCCTAACAGAGATTTAATACTCCCTACTCTTTGGGCAATGTACTATTCACCTCTGTGCCATAACACGTCTTTAGACTCTTCCTGACCCTACATAAATGAGAGCTTACTATCTGGCGTGCAGAAGTGAGCAGTTTACTTTGCCACAGCTGCTCTTCTTGATCAAGAAGCGCAAAAAAGTAACTGAGCAATTGGAGTTCTCTCATCTGTAATTTAGGGTCAATAAAATCACTTACCTCAAGGGATCATGAGGATTCAATGAGCAAATCCATGCAAACTGTCTAGCACACATTAGTTGCTCAATAAATTGTAACTATTGTTAGGATATATATTATCTAAATCAGCAACACGAGTGTGGGTATTTCCCAAATTGAATCCTCAATGTTCTTTTTTCCAATCATATTCTATCATATTAAAATCCCATCCATTCTCTAGTTTTCCATTATCAAATCTAAAGTAATATTCCTAAATTTTCATACTTGTCACTGATTCCCAGGCTATTTCCAACTCCCTTTAAAATGTGTCCAACAGAATGTCCAATAATTTTCTCAAACTTCTTATGTCTGCATACATCACATCTTGCATTCTGATGTGGACAAAGATGGCCCTTGAACTGGTGCCCTACTTAGAAGACTCTGTTGTAGGCTTTTTGTTTTTTTATGTTATGTTTTTAAGTCAGGGTCTTCTAGCATATTTCAGGCTGGCCTTGAACTCTGATCCTGCTGCCTCAGTCAGCTGAGTACTGGAATAACAGGCATATACCCCCCATGTCCAGCTCTAGCCCTTCTTTGACCTTCTCACAGCAAAGATTTTGCAGAATAGAGAGGTCTTATCACTATATGGTTACTTCAAAATTGCCTAATTTTTTAAAGAAAGAAAGATATTATTGATGGTTTAATAGCATAAAATCAAACTTATTATCCGTATAATATAAGGATTAAAATAAACACAAAATACTAGCTTCATGAAACCTACCAAAGTCTTACATTTAATATTTCTATAAACAATGCTGGCTGATTTGCTGAATCACTCTTTTTGTGTGTATCCCTTGATAATTAGCTGCCCTCCTTTTCTCCATTTTCTACTTCAGAAAGCATTTATGATTTTAACTTCTAAAAATTCAAACTGAAAAATTTTGAAGCAGGGAGAAGATAAATGACCATTAATTCAATAGATAATCAACCACCTGAAAATCGACCAAAGACTATGTCATCATCATTTTCTGCCTTTCTAAAATTTAGGATTTTATTTCTGTCTAAAGAACCAAATTGCTATTTTCTCAAAGAAAAAGAAGTGGCAGCTGCGTGTTGAGTGGCTTGTCCTGGAATTTCTAGAGCTGGAGTTGTATCTTCCTACACTTTACACACAGTCCCCACCAGAATTTAAGGGATGCAGGCAATGACACAGGAGATGGGAAAGGCCACCTCCGCATGTGCAAGACTGAGGACCATCCTGATAGCCTTGCCCCTCCACTCAGCAATGACCTTCACTATAGACCTGACCACAGCTCGGGGAGCTGACACTGATTTTTCTGCTCTGCCTTTGGCAAGGATCTGCCAGGTCAAATAAGCAGTTCATTTAAACATTTTTAGATTTCACTTTACCCATCTCTTAAATGAATGGCCCTTCACATCTAAAACTGTCCCTATATGTGTGACCTATCACTTTGGGAAGTTAAGAATTATTACAAATCTCATCTCAGGAATCAGTGTTAAATATGCCTCTCTTCATTTATTTACGTGTGTCATCATTCATTCATAAGGCCACACAGTTTTAGAAAACATGGCAAAGAAATACAAAAACAACACAGTAGCTAATGAAGTATAGAGACTTGCAGGAGGAAACAAAATCTCTCATACTGTCAATTTGACTCTAATTTCAAGGAGTTTAGTAGGCATAAGTAAACCTGGGTGGTGTATTTTCAAAATAAAAGCAGCCGAGTCCTGGGTGACCATGAACTACAGATTTCTAAACATGGTAAGGTGGAGGGTGAAATGGATTCTGAATACAGTATGAAAGTGGGAAGGCGGGATTCTCAAAGGGAAATCAAAGTACATACCTTGGACAGAGATTGAGGACTTAGGTCTAAGATGTTCACTAATGAACAAAAAAAAGAAAAACCAGTCTTCCAGTATGAGACAAAAGATGAAGGAAAAAATAACTCATCACAAAAACTTCAGAAATTAACAGTTGGGTCCAAAATAATCCCAAACTGGAATATTTAGCAAGTATTCCAAAATTTACCTTGAATCTTTGAAATCTTGGTTTCAAAAGAAATAGGTAGAAAACTGAAGTAGGTGACAGTTTAGTATGTAAAGACTTTTACTACAAAAAAAATATATCATTCCTAATTCTTTAACTTTAAAAATTTTGGATAACTTTTTGTACCTTAAAAATAACAAGAAAACCCTCACATAAATCTGAAGATTTGAACAAACGTGATCGTTCATGAGCTTTACGGGACAGAAACCAAAGAGCACAGCTTGGGTTTGATTGCTAATCATCCATATTACCCCTTAATGTAAGTGGCTTCCCGTACTCTTTCTTTGTGAGCATTATTTTTTAAACACTGAACATATTCATCACCCACTGCTAAATTGGTCAAATCCAAATGGCAGAAAGGACAGCCAACAATCTGGAGTGTGTTAAAAATGGGAATTCATTAAAAACAATTTATTGTAAACTCTGTGACAGGGCAGAAATCTATAAAAGTAATGCAGATATTCTATGATCTATTCATCGGGATATATACATATGAATACATATACATATTAAAACACACATATATAACAGAAATCCACACAGTTACGAAGCTAAATACTGGAGTTATAATCATTTAAGCAAAATTATACTTATTTGGCCTAAATTTCCATAACACCAGACAACATAATTCTTCGTGGTATCATAAAAGCTAACTTGGGATGTATATGCCCACTGAAGAAATATGACTTGTGCTAAATGGTACTTGAAAGAATTTGAAGTGTTTTCTTATTACAAACATTGAGAAGTACATAAGCTGAACTTCAGCAAATGAACCATTTGAAATTCTAATGTTTCACAGATAAACAGTCTATTCACATGACCATACTGCAGGCAAGGTTATAAAGGGTAAGGGAAATAAAAAGTTTCCCCAGAATTTTTTCTACCAAAAATTTCCCTATTCAAATATATCTTCCTACAACTTAGAACTTATAGAAAGACCTTTACAATTAAGAACACAGTATATACGTTTTCTTGCCAAAGAAGTAAAAACGAGAGAAACCAAAAATAAATAAGAGAATCAGTAACAATGTAGAGCCTAAAAATTTGATCGATTATACTTCAATGAACCTTAAAATTTTTGTAAGACAATTCAAAAATATGTATAGAAAAAGAAAAAATATATAAACTTGAGCCTGGCTCTATTCAGGTCTCTTTCTGCGTACATGCACAAACAAGCTACAAACCACACACACACACACATACAAACACACACACACACACACACACTCTCTCTCTGAGGACATGTTCATTTGTTAACCATTGCTCCCAGGTTGCAAATGTGGACCAGAACTATTTTTTCATTATCCAACTCTTTTTTCATTCTCAAAGGTTTGGATGATCTCCAGATACCTGAATATCTGGGGAAGTCATAAAACAGCCAGATGACATTTATTCTGCATATCTGCGTGACAATATAACAACAACAACAAATGTTCCCTACTGAAGTAGAACATGTTTCAAAGCATATATGAAGAATTTTGCCAAGCAGAATGGTTCTGCCTCTAAAAATTGACTTGTGTTATACTCAACCAGCTCATCAATTAGGTGAGTTCTGTCAGCAGATCCACTTAGTGGACACTCCAGAATTGGAGTTCAGCTGCATTAACTGACCAAAATACTTAGACAGTAGTCTCGATAAAAGACACAATGGAAGGTACCTCTGCCCCCTCCCCCTTGCTTGCCTTCATTTATTCCTGCTCACACACACTCTTGGCAGACGAAACCTTCCCTACTGAACATACAGCAGTGAATCTCATACAGCACTTCCTTGCCTGATCCTCCAAGGCTGTCTATGAGAACCAGGTGAAAAGCCTAGCCAAGCTGAATAAACTCCCCTATCATTCCCCAGCTCAGAGGTTAAAGTTTTCCTTTTTAAATCACTTTTACATTTTATGCTTTTAAGATATCATTTGGTTAAAGGATTCCTTGCGGGAAAGTGAGAGGTAGAGGTGG
This sequence comes from Erethizon dorsatum, assembly GCA_028451465.1. Taxonomy (NCBI): domain Eukaryota; kingdom Metazoa; phylum Chordata; class Mammalia; order Rodentia; family Erethizontidae; genus Erethizon; species Erethizon dorsatum. Next base: position 14,154,348 of record CM051839.1, read on the forward strand.
GGTATGAGTTATGATAAAATGAATTAGCATATTTTAGATGACTTTGAGAAATACTAATTTGTAGAGAGGAAACATAACTACTAAGGTTTTAGTGAAATAACCAATCCAGAAAAAAGAAACGTCATTTTGTGACTTTACAGCTCATAGTTTTCAATGCTGAACAATATTGCCTCATCCCAATGTAACACAGTTTATCCATTTACCTACTAAACGACACCTTGACTGCTTCCAAGGTTTGGTAATTATTAGTAAAGCTATTTTAAGGAGCACTGCAGGTTTTTGTGTATGTGGGTGAGTGTTTGATTCTCATAGCACTGGCAATAAGTTCAGGACCTTCACATTGAGCTATATTGCCAGCCATTATTTTTTTCTTTTTTTCTTTTTTTTTTTTTTTTTTTTTGACACAGGGTCTCCCTAAGTTACTTAGTTGCCCAGGCTGGGCTTGAACTTGTGATCCTCCTGCCTCAGCTTCCCACAGTGCTGAGATTACAGGCCTGTACCACCACATCAGCTATCATTGCAGGTTTTTGTGTGGATATATATTTATGCTTCATTTGAGTAAATACCAAAGAATGCTGTTGCTCAATGCAATCAATACAGTGTGTTTAGTTTTTAAACAACTAGCAAACTGCCTTCCATACTAACTATACCATTTCATATTTCTACCAGCAATAAGTAAGAATTATTTTGGGCTCATCAGCATTTGGTAATATCAATGTTTTGGGTTCCATTTCATACCTCCATTCAAAGAGGTGTGAAATGGTATATATCGTTTTAATTGGCCATTTTCCAATGATGGATGATGCTGAACAACTTTTCACATGCTTATTTGTTCTCTGTATATCTTCTTTGATGATGTGTCTGTTCAAGGTCTTTTGCTCATTTTAAAAAATCAGGTTGTTTGTTTTATTATTACAGACTTTTTAGAGTTCTTTGAATATTTTTGGATACTATTTATTGATCTATGCCTTGTGAGACTATTTTCTCCTGCTATGTGGCTTATCTTCTCATTCCCACAATACTATATTCCTCAGAACAGAAGTTTTTAACTTTAACCAAGTTCAGCTTATTATTTATTTCATTGATTGTTCCACTGTGCCTTTGGTGTTTGATCTAAAAAAGCATCACCCAACCCAAGTTCCAGATTTTCTTGCATGTTACCTTCTGGGAGTCTTACACTTTTGCTTGTTAAATTTAGGTCTCTGATCCAATTCACGTTCATTTTTGGAAGGTTGTGTGGTCTGTGTATAGATTCACATTTTCACATGTGGATGTCCAGCACCTGAGTCACCACCACTTACTGAAAAGACAGCCTTTGCTCCATTGTATCACTTTGCTTCTTTGTCAAAGATCGGCTGACTATAGCAGTTCCAGTTCTGAGGTTTCTGTTCTGTTCCATTGATTTGTCTATTATTTTGACAACATTTTACTGTCTTGATTACTATAACTTTGAAGCTGGATAATGTCGGTTTCTCACTTTTCTCATCTTTTGATACTGGATTGGCTATTTTGGTTCCCCTTTCCCTTCTCCCTCTTCTTCGCAGAAGACCCAAACCTTTAAAAGCAGATTATCAATATGCACAAAGTAATTTGCTGGGATTTGGTTGAAATTGTACTGAAGCTATACATCAATTTGAGGAAAACTCATCTTGACATCTTTGAGTTTTGCTACCCATGAATTTGGAATCTTCCTGCTTACTTTTTCTTTGATTTCATTTTTTAGAAACTTGTAGTTTTCTTCATACATAGATCTTGTACATAATTTGTTAGATTTATCCCTAATTTCTCCTTTCAGATGCCAATATAAATGGCAATGTGTTTGAAATTCTGAATTTCACTTATTCATTTCAGATACAGAGAAGAGCAATTCACGTTTGTATATTAACCTCCTATCCTGAAAACTTGCTATAATTACATATTAGTGCCAAATGGTTTTTTTGTTTTGGTTGGGTTTATGGGGTTTTTTTTTTTCTGATTCTTTTGAATTTTCCACATATATGATCATATTATCTGCAAAGTCAGTTTTTATTCCTTCCCTGTTTTATTTCTTTCCTTTTCTTGTTACATCACACAGTACTTCTGGTATGATGTTAAAAACAGTGGTGAGAAGTAATTTCCTTGCCTCCTTCCTGATTTTAGCAGAAAAGCTTCAAGATTCTCATACTAGCCATAGAATTTTTTTTCTTTTAGATATTCTTTATTGACTTGAGAAATTTTTCCTTCATACTTAATTAAATGAGATTTTTTATCAAGATTTGCTCCTTACTTTTAATCAATCCTTTGGAATTCTATGTGCTTAACAGCTTAGAATAGAATTCTAGATAAATCTGGCATTAAAGCACTTCTGTGTTCTGATTTCCCCTAGAATGTAACCAGGTATTTCATTATCAAAATAACATATTACATGGCATATATGTGAAGCACCATCTAAAATCTATCATCGATAGAATTGTTAATAGTTTTTCATATTTCCCTTTCAACATTTCAATTTTGATTCTTTTTTTTTCTATCCCTCTTAGCTCCAAGTCACTTTTTTTCAAAAAGGAAAAATACTTCTTTACAGAGATCCCCAATTAGTATGAACACACAAGCCTCAGTTACTATCTTAATACATGGGGTGATGTAAAACTTGGGGTGATGCTCCTGCCTCAGCCTCCTGAGTGCTGGAATTACAGGCAGTTATAGGTGTGCACGACCACACCTGGGTAGGACACAGTTGTTTTATTTTTGATGATGTTTAGAGTCTATACCCTATGGAACTCCTGGTAGAGATTTCAAAGCCGTCATATCTTTGGGACAAAAGCAATAAAACAATAATTAATATTTATATAGATATTTAAATAGCGTCAGTAAATCCCCCCAATTATGGTGAATAATATTTAGTTTTAACTGATTAGCTCACGTAATCTTTAGAACAGTAAAAACAGTGAAGTGTCATTGCTCTATTGCAAATAAGGAAACCGAGACATAGAAGCCTTTACATAGCTGAAAGATTTAAACCCAAGAAGCCAATGACAAGGAGAAAAGGAGGATGTCAGTTAGTTCCAAATGTCTACTGGGGTGTGGTTGGCTAACACTTCTGGCTAAATTCCCAATTTACTTTGAAATGAACAGAGGTTTGTAGGCAGGAGACCAACAGCCAACAGCCAGTATAGTCTTGTAGTCCTGTACTCTGCTCTGCTAGTCAGCAGGGATTTGTGTACTGGCACCAACTGGCTGTTGGCTGTTGATCTACCCTTAAGTGAAATAAATCCAACTCACATGTGTAAACACTGCATTGTCTCCCTAGTGTGAGAAACTGAAATAGCAAATAAGGACCAAAATGTGCAATAGATATTGAAAAATGGGAAGAAATTGTTCAACAGGAAAGAAGAACAAGGGTAGGGGAAGGAGGAAAGGAAGGAAGGGAAAAGGGAAAAAATGATTTAAAAAAAAGGATAAAATGGAAACAAAGCTTTGTAAATAGGGAAGGGAAGATGGGCTGAAGCGAGGAGAGGAGACTGGGAAGAGAAATCAAAATATATCACGTACAGGTACAAATTCCCTATGAAAAATATGATCATTATGTATATCTAAAAAGTACCAATATACTTAATTATATATAAAAAAAATACAAGACAACAAGAACACAGGTGTGCTTTTTCTCTTGCAACACACTATCAATTTATTGCCTCTCAGCCCCAAATCCATCCTTTAATGCCTGCTTTGCAAAAATTCAAGATTAGACCTTCAAATACAGTCATCTTTCTGCCAATGGAGAAAGCACTCCTTCATCTGTAGAAGGCATCACAGAGATATTTCCAAAGCTTTTGGGGGTTTGTAGTGTTTTGTTCTTTTGGTTCACGTGTGCTTGTTCTGCTGGCTCCTGCAACAGAAATTCTGGCTGCTCACTCACTCCACTGTTACAGCATGCATGGCTTCCCGGGCAACTAGTCCTTGCACCACATGGCATCCCCATCCCCCAGCTTCTGCAGTGTTTTTGGTCCTTCAGTGCCCAGCTCCTAAATCTCAGGAAGTTTCTCAAGTGCTCAGAAGCTGTATTGCTGGTTGCTTCTCCAGCGTTCTGCTTCAGAAGATTGTAATAACCAACACCACCCACCACCCACTAGCCTCCCCGATGGCCCGGTCTGGTGGTTTTGGAATATAATGCCTCGGAGAACATACCTTTCTGCCAAATATTTCCCCAAGAATCCTAGATGGTGGCTTTACTACACGTTGTAAGAGTACATTCCCAGCAAGTTCTGCCTGAAAGGCACCAGAAGAACTTCTCTGCCATCTGTAACCATGACTTCCTCTCTCCCAAAAAGGTCTAGATCTCAGGCCTGGATATAGGATTGGGAAAAACTCTGCTTGGATACTCTATCTTATGCGTAGAGGTTCTGGTTGTGCCTTCTATCTACTACTGTTACATTAATTAGAGACCTCTTTGTATTCCACTTTCCTCTTATAGTTGGTAACCCTTACATTAAACTTTCTCTGTTCAAATTAACATGTGGTTTCTATTTCCTGATTTGACCCTGACTGATTGGATATTCAAAAAAATTTCTCCCCCGTTATAATATGGCAACCTTCACCAGAAAGGAAATAAATCATCTCATTTTTCACATATGAAAACTGTCAATGAGCAACTAGTCAATTTTTTGACTCTCATGTCTGATACAAAATTTAAATGTCTGCTAATCTTTAAGCAATCTTTCCTCTTAATTAAGAGACATGAAGCAATTGCTTAGGGTTGTATCTGAAACAATCTAGGATAGGAGCTCAAATATTGAAAATTAAAGGTTGTGAAGTACTTTTCCCTTCTTGGGCTACAAATTAATTTTGGCGTCCTGAGTCGCAGCTCTTTGATACTTGTTTATTTCAATAACCAATTTCATATGAATCTCATTTCCCTCTCAAATTGGCAATACTGTAAAGCATAAAGCCATTTTGTCAAATCAATAATAACCAGATTATTGTATTTAATACACATAACTCAGTAAGATTAAATAAGATACTATACATACCAAAGAAAATTCACTAAAAGAATTAATCTTTTGCACACTGTAAACACTATAAATCTTCTTTGTTCAAAATAAGCACCAATTGGTTTGATTGTAAAATTTTAAAAAGCTACCGGATTGTTCAGAGAAGGGGAAAAAATGCATATTTACATGCTGCAAAGAGTATTTTCCTCATTATCACTGGTGAAAAAAGCTCTCTGGAAATATTACAATTCTCATGTCTAAAAATTACATTAATAGCCTTTGGAAGCCCATTTCTCAAAGTATTGATAAATGTGCATGACTTAAATTGTATCTTGTTTATACTTACAAATAGCATATTACTCTTACATTTGAATGTATTAATCCCAAGAGAAAATATTACATTACTATTCACATTTTCAAACTTCCAATTTCAATCACCAAATGCTGTTTCCAATTAAGTTTAGGAGCGCACTTTGTTCTAAATATGGTTTAACTCTGCGGCTACTGTACCACCTCTTAGCTAAATGAAAATTTGGTAAATATGATCACTTCTATTTTCAAGTAAATGAATTTTTATGCAAACTCATTCCCACTGTCACACAATTAATTCCCCATTAGCATTATAATCTACTAAATTTGTGTGTGATAGGCAGAAAATGAAATGGAATGTTTCTTTCTGGTGGAGATAAATCCATTAGAGAAACTTTAAACTGTGTAGCTAAAGGGTCATTTTACTTCATTGTAAAATAAATGTCCTGTTTTTCCTTAATCTTAAAATTCAATTGTAGAGTCGGCACTTAAAGAAAAGTCCCCCTAAAGATGCTGAGTAACGTTTGCACTCCTTCATTGCATGGCATTTATTCCTCTTTAAATCTTCAACTATTACCCCAAGTTTAAATTTTATAAGACTTTACATGGCCTTAGTTATTTTTAACTTGGAATTTCCATAAACTACATGTTGTATACAATCACTGAAATATTTCTGAAATATTTTAAGCACTATGAAAAGCCTTTAGCTTTTCCTTAAAAGTAGGTTTTTAAATCAGATGTTTCATTTTAGATGCCGAGGGCACTAAATATAATCGACATCAAAGTCAGGCAGGAGGATCTCGCCAGGAGGAAGCCTCAGGACACACTGCAAGAGCCTGCTATGTGGCTGTTGTATTTTCATTCTACATGAAGTTATAAACGGCAGGAGAAGGAGATGTGTATGAAGAGAAAGTTGTATGTGTCCTTTGGAGACAGTTGAGCTCCATAACTGAAGTAGGAATATAATGCAAACTCCTACAGAGTGAGAGAAGGTTGGACTGTTTCGGCAGCAGAACCGGAGATGTCACTGCTGTATTAGAACCAATCTGGCTCTGAAATGCCATCAGAGTACATTTCTGAGTGTGTTCAGCAGATCAGATCTGGGAATCCACAGAAGGGCAAGCTAGCCTAACAGTACTTTGTCTTCTGCCCAGTGGGAGAAGTAGAGCGGGAAGGAGAATGGAGGGAGACCTAGGGAGGGGCCCACCACAAGCTGAGCGGGAGACTACAGCCTGATGGACGGAATGCTTTTCCCAGATCATGGGATTCACCATCCGAGGAGACCTTCAAAAGATACAGAGGCATCCGTGGGGGAAAAATTTAAGAGTAAACCAGATTATGACGTTACCACTCAAGAAAGAACGTCACATTTTTATATTCCTTCCCTACTGTCCTTTGGCGACCCTGGCAGGGTTGGAAGCTAAGGCTCCAGAGAAGGAGGGAGGGACAGTCCAGAGTGAAGACAGATGAGGCTTACCTACTCAGTTCCCTGCAGACAGGTGAATGATCAAAACCACCTCAGCCAGAGAGAATGAATGAAGATTGAGCCCTAACTAATACATTGGACTAGACAAACTGTTTTAAGAATTGAGACTGTATTTTGTGTAAACAGTGACCTTAAGATTTTCCGTTACCCAGGATAATGAACTTGGCAGAGGAAAGCTTCTCTTACTAAATCTACTTTACATGAATGCTAGATACTAAAACATGTAGATTTTTATCGTTACATTGTACAGCCTGCACTTGATCGGTGATTTATATTGTCTATAAAAATCTATAATTTGAATCTGAAAGACCCTGATTATAGGTGTGTAAGGAAAAACATGAATAAATAGTTTATCTAAGTTTATCTGCATTGACATCGAAAGAAAAATGGGTGTGGAGCATTAGAATAAAAACCTATCAAGGAAAACAATACCTATATTAATTTAACTGTGCAGCAGTTTTATACTTAGTAATAATATCTAATATGTGCTATGTACTCATTTTGTGCATAGCACTACCCTGGGAAGTTTGTAGTGAGAACACGTATAATGCTCTCAACAATTCCCTGAGGTCAGCTAGCTACAAGGTCACTGAGCTACTTACTAAGTGACAGAGATGGATCCAGACATAAAATTCTTAGCCAATATTTATTATAACCAAAGAAAAATACAGACAAATGGGACTATTCAGTTCATCACAGATCTCCTGCTCTGACCCAAAAGGACAGCTCATATGTGAACAATTACCTATCTATACCACAGTTTTCAGAGAACTTCCTTTACCTTCAATTTTCACATACTACTTTATCTCCTCTATATAAGGAACAAGAGATAGCAGATCTAATACAGGTATACCTAATGGTTTGTAGTTCAAATAACTGGGGATGCAAATTTGGGGAAAAAATTACTGAGACAGTCATCTTTCAGAGTCAGTTTATTTCATATAGAAATTATTTGAGAGACTAAAATACCATTGGTGGAGTACTTCTGAACACACTTTATGTCCCACACTGGGAACCTAGGAGCATTAGATAGAACAGTGAGGGTCATAAGTCAGTGTCCCAGATTCTCTGTCCTGCTACGTCATGTGTAAGAATTAAAATACCATGTCCGCCTTAAAATATTCTAATAGTCAAACTGGGTAACAAAAATGGAAGTGTTTAAGAGCTGTTTAGTAATATTGTTAACTATAAATACATAATCCTCAAACAATATCTTAGAGTCTTAATATCCTCTGTTGACTTAAATTTTTTAAAAAGCTATGTCATTCAGCAGTAATACAACTTAGACAAAATACACCCTTGAGAACACGCAATACACAATCAAAGGGGATGGTGAATTTCTACTAAAATTAATTTTCCAGTTTATAAAAGTAATAAATGCTTTTGAGTAATATTAAGAAGCTAAAAATAAATATAAGGGATATAGATATTACCTATAATTTTACCACCCACATGCAAACACAGTAGTATTATAAGCTCTTTTAAAAAAGGAAGATCATATTATAGCCATTTTGTTTAGATTAGTTGTACTTTCACAAGGTAACCAGGATGGTGAATAAGCTCTCAAAAGGCTAGACAGTTACCTTCCGCAAATTCGGAAAGCTTGCCCCCAATCAGTATTTTTTGTTTGCAAGTCATATTTCTGGAGTCTCCAAGGTCTCTGAGAATTCAAACCAGATTTTTTTAAATAATGAATCATCTGACCAAATAGTGGGTATGCCCTGGCCCTTTTCCCTCACCTTGGGATCTTTCAGACATATTGAAGAATGCTTCAGCATCTGAACTCCCAAGTGCTTGCAGGATGGCCTGGGCAAGAATTAAATATCAAATACTTGTAACTGGTTCCAAAACTCTGCACTAATTTTCTGCAACACAATTAGCAACATTTGGCAAAAGATAAATGTCCTTCGTCTTGTGGATTACTAGCAAATCAAACAGTGAAAAAGCCAAATGGGCCATCAGAGGTCATTGAGTTTATGTCCCATTTTATATCTCAGGAAAACTAACGACCATGAAGGTTAAGTGACTTGGCTGAAGAGACAGTGTGTTGAATGAGGTTCAAAGCCTGGATGGCAGAAGAAAACACTGCCTTACATTTCCTAAGAGGGTAATGATCATCTGCAATAATTTACATTGAAAAAATTATGCCTCAGTTCCTTTCTGGGGCGAACAAATTTGAACACCAGTTTGCTACATCATATATGATCTTTCCTTGAGACTAAACTATTATGAGAATTCATAATAAGTAATTACTGATCCCATCATCTTCAGGTAGCAACAGCCCAACTTCCTTCATTTATAATCACCATATATATATATTGTTTTGTTTGCTTTTTTGAGGCAGAGTTTCACTATGCAGTTCAGGCTGGCCTTGAACTCACTTTGTAGCCCAGGCTGGCCTCGAACTCGCAGTGATCCTCCTGCCTCAGCCTCCCGAGTGCTGGGATTACAGGCGTGCACCTGTGCACCACCATGCCCAGCCTACCATATGTATTCGAGAGCCTGAAATCTTAAAGATTAAAGGAAGGTGTCTTTCCTGTCTTTGGAAACATGCTTGGAAACATGCTTTGGAAACATGCTTGACTCTGAGCATTGGTCAGCCTGGAGAGAAGTCCAAAGGAACAGCTCTGAAAGGTAAACACACTCCAAACTTCTCTCCAGTGGCAGCAAAGCTATCCCTTGGAATGCTTAAATGGTAGAAGTCACAAGTTGCTGAACACCAGTCCCAACAGAACAGTGTCTGCCTCACGGGCAAACCTTGAGTCATGAGCTTGAAGGCACATGTGTGGAAATTATTAAGGGAGACTTAGTGCCTCATGTTTTCCTGTCAGTGACAGAATGACAGCCAAAGGATTCCAAAGAATACAAATATCCAGAGAAACAAAAAGATCATCAAAGAAAAAGTCGACTTCCTAAAATATAAATGGGAAGATCAATATAAATTAGAAGAAAAGGCTAAGTCAAGTGGTCATATCTTATAAAGAAAAAAAAATGACATGACAATAAAATATTAAAATGCACAACATATACTATTGGAAAAGCAAACTTAATTGCCTCCATAACAACCTATCTAAAGTATTTAACTTGGGGCATTTTCTGGTATTAATAAACACCTTCAAATGAAGCCGTCAGTTTGATCAAATGCTTTATAGATATGCTAAAGCTTCACTGCAGAATCCTTGAAATGTAAATGTTTTCAGAATAACAAAAAGATTACCTTTTAAGTACTAAATACCCGCCCACCCACACGAGCACGTGTGTGTTTGTATAAATATATATGGAGAAATATAGCGATATAGATATACAGATGCATTTAACATTCTGACAGACAATCATTCTCAAATGTATTAAACTTTATGAGAGCTTCCTTAAAAGCACATTGGGCATAATGTAACTTTTCTTGATGAGCCAAAGTCATCATTGTGAATATTAATTATTATACTATGCTGTAATAAACTTATGTCTCTGAGGCCCTCAAAAAATATATACTCTCTACTGCCCTTAAAATTACAGAACGTCAAAATTAAACAGGATTTGAGCACTCATCCAGCCTTCTCAATTTCAGATAAGGACACTAATGTCAAGACAGGAGCAATGTGATTTAATTAAGGGACACGTACGGTGACACATCCAGGTCTCCCAACTTTGTAACGAGGGTCCTTTCAGTGAACCCTTAGTACACAACACCATAGTCTACACTTGTCACTAGTTCTGCCTTTTTACAGTTTTCCTCTCTCCTCCTTGGTTCTGTTTTGTGTCCTCCTCTTCACTATTGTTGGTAACAAAATCTCCTTCTCCTGTGTAAGTGTGAATTCAGAGGAAGAGCTGGGCAGGTCTGGCATGGATGAGGGGTAGGGACCCGAGTTTATCAGAAGGTGAGAGCTGTCCAGGTAAAATTGAGAAAAATAATCATGAAATAAATAAGACACATGAGCTGAAATACCATCTGTTATCTCTCATTTGAGTAAGGCAAAGTACACATAAAAAGCAAAATAAAGGATTGCTAGAAGGAAACAGGGAGACAAAGGAGGGGCAGAGAAAGGAAGGAGAAGTAAAAAGTTTTAAGAAATGTCATGCACATGTACCAGACACCCACCACAAATGTAAGCATTATGTGTCATAATCATCAACTAATACTAACAAGAATGAGAATGGGGAAGGGAGATTTAGAGATGGAGAGAAGTGGATGGCAAAGGAAAGGAGATTAAAAAAGAATCAACTTGTGTTATGTACATGCACATACTCCCTAAGATGAATGAAAACTTCATGTACTGCAAACATATACTAATAAAAAACAAAGCCTACAGAGGAATCCAACCTAGACCTCAGACCAGGGCTCAAATCAGATGTTGGAGCTGAAGGTACAAATCCAGAGGGAGGAAGGGTGCAGGGATCAAAACACCCAGGAGCAGGAGGTCCTGGAAGGAACACGTCACAGGAGGTGGTGTAGGTGAATTCCAGTGACTAAGATGTCTGTGCCTTCCTTCAACCCCACTCCAGGGTGATTACGTACTCAAAATAAACACAATGGATGGAAGCCAGGTGCGGGAAGAGTGTCTGTTTTTGCTTTTTTTTTTTTTTTTTTTTTTTCCATAGTCCCTCAGTCATCCTATTTTGAACCTGATTTGGGAAAGATCCCACTTCTTGGATGGTGATGACAGGTTTCGTGGAGATCTGAGTGAGCAACTGAGGGGTGGGGGTGCTGAAGGAGGGACACGAGCTCCAGTGAGGAGGTGGAGGCTGTGGTGGGTCCTCAGTCTCCCTTGCTGCTTCCTGCTAAACAGCTCCTCCAGGCTTCCTCCCAGAGCTGTCTAAGGCTTCAGAACAATAAAATTCCAGGTAGGTGAGGTGCTCCTCTGTGTTTTGGTTTCCATGTCAATAAACAGATAAGGCGACAGCCCAGGGACTCGGAAGAGGAGGAAATGGCATTATAAAATCAGCTGCATTTGAGCCTGTCTGTCCTGCAGGAGGGTGAGTTTTCCCTTTCAGAAAGAATTGCCCTTTTGTTTAAAACGATGCTCCCACAGGTAAATGACCTGTGCCGGATGACACACTGCCAAGGCTACTGCCTCTGATTAACACTTCTTCCACTCCCCTCTTCTCCAGATCCACTAGGATGGAGTCCTAAAAAAACCGGGTTCACTAAATAGCTTAACATTGTTCAGGTCTCCCTCTTAGAGCCAGGTGTTCCAAGTGGTGGTCATGGGTCAGGTTATTATCATCTCAGAGGAAAATGCTCCCCATGTTGTGGGCAGAGCAGATTCCATTATGCTTTTTTTCTCTCTTTCCTATAGTTGCACAGAAGTTTGCACAGTCTGGAAGACAAATTGGTATTCTCTGTAGGAACAGACAGGATGATTCACGCTGTGTGCTACATAATTAAGGTCTGTGAACTCAAAATGAGCAAAGCAGGATGTTAGTAATCTTGCTAAGGGAGTGGCTTGAGAGGGCAGCCATACCTTGTTCTTTATTTTAATCTCTTTGACATAAGACAGTTTAACTTCTGTGAAATAAAAGAAATTTACACAGAATAGAAATTTTTTTCAAGTTTGGCTCCCTTTCCTCTTGATCTCTCACTTCTCTCATGACCAATATATATGAATTTTTTATTTTACTTCCAGGAAACCAGGTTTTTCTGTCATCCCTTGTGTTTTGAAGTTACCATTCAATCCATATAATTATTAATGCCCTACAACAAACCAGAGAACCAAGCACTTCAAAGCCACATAGGAAGACAATGTGGTTCTTGCTTTTACAAAAGCTCATAGTCCAGCTGGGGGAACAGAAATGAAAACAAATTACACGGCACTGGGTCACTATAAGCAAAATGTAAATTCTATAATCCCAGCCTCTTTAGATATAAAATGGCAACACTAAAACTAATTGTGCCATTGGCATTATAGATGTGAAGGATTTAATCTATGTAAATCACTGAGCAATACGTTTGGCACATATTAGTATATAATACAAATTAGGAAGCGATAACCCAAACTAGAAAATGTTCTAACCAAGGAATGATAAAGACTCACAAAAACAAAGGAAAGAGATGACCACTCTGCCCAGAAGAGGTAACATTTGTCATTTTATGAACTGGACATGTGTTGCTTTATGGCCACCCAGCAAGCACACGTCCTTTCTTTGGCAATACCATCCGATTTCCTTGGACAAGGTGTCTGTCCCCCTTGCTTAGACCATGTGTTTCCGAGGCAGTTTATTCTACTGCTAGTTACACAGCATGGAAAGTAGGCTTTTCAATAGTAGTGTCTGGGCTGACAAATGGAACCTATATAATAAAGCACGGTGCATTGGAAGTGGAAAGAACTAGTGGGGTCGTTTTCCTGTTGTGATTTCTTTTCTGAGCTTGCACAAAAGTGATAAGGAAAGCAAGGGAGACAAGGAAGGAAACTGGATTCCAAGTTGTAAAATGGCCCACAGGGTTTTAAGGCAAGGATTCTACTATTACATTTCTGTGATGTAAATCCTGTCCTCCTCAAACCTATTTTAACTTGTCAAACATGCAAAGGTCTACTGTGAGCATTTCTGTTACAGAGTGGAGTTGCAGCAGCATGCTAGCATTGGCAAACTGATCCATGCACAAAACCAACCCAGTCAAGAAGTTTAGAGTGACAGAAAGCCAGGAGAATGCCAGGTACATATACAAGATTTCAAAAAACTCAATCGCAAGAGGACATAGGACTTCTCTAGGGTACAGAAAAATGATTAGTGCCAGTTTTACCTACTAAAGGGGGAAGGGACATGTGACAGTTAAGCTGGATTATCAACTTGATTGGCTTGAGAAACACCTAGGGGTTAGAAAAGAACACTTCTGGGAGTGTTTGGGTGGGTCCCTGGCCCCCTCCATGGGGCTGTTCCCTTGCTCTCCTCAGGTGCCAGGTACTAAGCAGCTTTGCTCCACCATGCTTTTCTGCCACGACGCTCCTGCTTGGAAGCCAGTCAGCAATGGACTGAACCCTGTGAAACTATGAGACAAATCAGACCTCTCCTCCTTCAAGTTGCAGGTGTCAGGTATTGTGTGCCCACAATGGAAAATTTACTAGTACAAGATACCCTTAGTGACATTTGTGCTTTATTTTAAATTCTGCTCAGGTTCATTTGAATTCTGGTGTGATAGACAGTTCCATCTTGTGTAACTCCCTGCCCTGGTTACGAACCAGGAGCAAATATTTGCCACCCTGTGAGGGGCCTTTTTCAGAGGTATAGCAATTGACTCAGCATCAACCAGGTAGGTCATGTGATTTCTACCACAGAGTCACAGGAAAGCTAGAGAAAGCATTATCAAGTCACTCTTACGGAATTGGGGTAAGGAAGTTATTCAAGATTGAATCCTTGGGCCAGTGAGATAGCTCAGCAGCATGAGCGCCTGACTGGCAAGCACGAGGTCCTGAGTTCGACTCCCAGAACCCACATATGAAAAAAAGGCCGGTGATATCACTCAGTGGCACAGGCCTCTGCTGGCACATGAGGTCCTGAGTTCAACCCCTGGTACCCACAAAAAAAAAAAAAAAAGACAGAGATTGAATCCTTGTGGCAGAAAACCAAGTACATGCCATGTAAGAGCAGCATTTCTTAAATCCTGATGTTCATGAGTGCATGTTAATGTACAGACTTTCATTTGTTGGTCTGGGGTAGAACTGAAGTTTCTGTATTTCTAACATACTCCCTGATGACACTGAGGTTATTGGTCTGGGATCCACAGTTAAAATATCAAGGCTGAGGGCCGGTGAGATGGCTCAGCAGCATATGCGCCTGCCTGGCAAGTGCAAGGGCCCGAGTTCAACTCCCAGAACCCACATACGAAAAAAGGGCCGGTGATATTGCTCAGCGGCACAGGCGCCTGCTGGCGCGCAAGGTCCTGAGGTCGACCCCCAGTACCCACAAAAAAAAAAAAAAAAATCAAGGCTGAAGCTTCTCATGAAGTAACAAACAATATAGGATATTTAAATTTATTCAATAAACTCATCTCATACACAGAATTTTTGAAACTTGGACTCTTTTGGCAAAAAAAAGAAGTCACTTTTGGGAACCTTACTCTACCTATCTCAGCACAGTCTCAGACAAAGTGGATACCACAGCACAGTGTGATCGGGCATGCTTTTGCATCTTTGGTAAGTGTCACAGATTACCAAAAACTAATGATATTCTTCCAATACGCAATACCAAGGACTAGAAAAAAATATAGAAAAGGAGGCAACTCTCAGAGAAATAAACAGAATCTGAAGAATAAAGTTAGCAATAACTACCATTATGATGTTTGCTATCTACCAGGCACTGTATTCAATGTTTTATCACTTCAACTCTTAGTATCATGGCAATTCTATGAGGTAAGAATGATTGTTATTTCTATTTTCGAGAAGAGGAAATTAAAACCAGAAAGGGCAAGTTATTTACCCAGGGTCAAACAGTTTTGGATAGGCATTTGAACACATGCTCTCCTGCTGTACAGCACACACTTGTAGCCATATTTTCTCCATTTCCTACCTCCACTGCACCACCAAAATAGCTTTCTCCATCATGCAAGATGTAATGACATTTTCAGTCTCTGAAGCAGCCCTGGGTGCTAAAGAACTGCCCTCCTTTCTCTGAGAATAATCTTATTATAGTGTCCTGATATTCAGGGAGGGTTGGACTCTTGGTTTCTATCCTGTTTTTCTTGACGACCTCAGTTTTCTTTCCAGTACCATTCTCTCTTATTTGTCCACTCAAGGCTAGGATTCCTCAGGGCTGAGTCAGAAGCTCTTCTATTTTCTCTCTGTAGTTTCGTCCAGTAGATAATATCAATCACTGTTTGATAATCACCTCTACTCAGAAAATTCCTCTCATCTCTTATATATTCAACTTGACATCTCTATTTTTGTGTCTGTAAAGCTAGATCAAATGCAGTAAATCTAAAAAATAAGACCAAGATTGCTACCTTCACCTTCAACCTCCACAAAGCATGCTGTAGCATAAGTTGCTGTCTGTCTTAGTTATTTCTCAATGCTGGGACAAAATATCCAACACTCAGAAGTAAAAGGCTTATTTTAGCTCACAGTTTGTAGAGGTTTCAGTCCATAGTTTGCTGGCTCCAAAGCAGGAAGTCATAGCCAATGAGCATGGCAGAGGAGAAACACTTGTGGACAGTTCTACTCACTCCTTGCAGCTTTCCTCAGATGATCCACATTCCTGGCTTCTCCAAACTTCTAGAGCCTCCACTCCACCTTCAGCTTCACACTCACAGCTTCACAAACTGCCCTCTCAGGAGCACACTGGTTGGCTCCTGACATCTTCTTCTGAAATCTGGGTGTAAGCCTTCCTGACCCCACAGACAAGAGGAAGTGAGACTTCTTTTTCTTTCCTTTTTTACTCCATCCAGGTTAGAAGCCTATTGGTTGGTGTCACCCACACACAGGGTGGGGCCTCCCTCTTCAGTAAGTCCATCATCCACATCCAGAACCATGCTAAACCAATGAGTGGACTAATCCAGTGTCACACACCCAGGATCCCATCACCTGCCAAATTTCCCACCTATGGTAAGTGCATGAGGCTTTGGAGGAACATGTAGATACTGCATAAGCCATAATATTATGCCCCTGGTTCCCAAAAGACTAGTGTGCATCCTTTTACGCAAAATAACTCTAAGAGTTGCCAAAGTCCCAAAAGTTTCAGCATGCTATAAAGTCTAGGTCTAAATTCTTCTCTGTGATTTAAGGCAAACTCTTAGCTGAGAGCCCCTGTATGAAAGAAAAGATAGTTAAACACTTCTAACACACAATGGCACAAGATAAATATTCCATTCTAAAAGGTACAAAAAGGGGATAGAAAAGAATGGGAACAAAACAATTCCACAATCCAGCAGGGCAAACATTAAGACCTATACTTCCATGTCCACCATCTAAGGCAGTCTGTGGCAAGACGTGAACTCCAAAAGGCTTGGTTGGCTCTGCCCCTACAGCACTTGCAGTGGTTATATCTCCCATAGATTCTCTCTTTGGCCAGTTTTGCTCACTCCTTGCAGCTTTCTTCAGATGATCCACATTCCTGGCTTCTCCAACCTTCTAGAGCCTCCACTCCACCTTCACCTTCACACTCACAGCTTCACAAATTGCCCTCTTAGGAGCACACTGGTTGGCCTCCTAGGTCTTCTTCTGAAATCTGGGTGTAAGCCTTCCTGACCCCACAGCTCTTCCATTCTGCATGAATCTAAAACCAACACCACGTGGATGATGACAGGGTCTGCCCCTAGCTGAAGTAGTAGCCAGGCTTCATTTGCTCTTGGCTGTAGGGCTTGAGTACCTGCATTCCTGAGTGCTATGAACTGAAACCCAAGAAACAAATTCCTGAGGCTGCTCTCATTCTGGAACATGGTACTCTGAGGCTCTCTTCTCAAAGCAAGGTCTTTCACCTTTATAATTTTGAGGCTGCAAAGGATGGAGTCCTGCTGGTTCTTGTGATGCCCTCCAGCCATGTTTTCTAGTGTCCTGTTCTAAAGTACTTGGCTTTTTTTTTTTTTTTTGCACCAGGAATTGAACTCATGACCTCGTGCTTGCCAGGTAGGTGCTGTGCCACTGAGCTATATCCCCAGTGACAGTACTTGGTTTTTTAACATTTAAGGTCTGAGGATATAGCTCAGTGGCATCAGTGGCATCATTGCCTGCCTGGCAAGCACAAGGTCCTGAGTTTGATTCCTGGTACCAAAAAAAAAAAATTTTTTTTAACACTAATCTTTTCTGCAAACAACATCTCCTCTACTCTATCTTTACAGACTGCAACTTTACCGGACCTTCTTTCTGGCCTAACTCAAAACTTTTTAATTCACTCTGCTGAGCTATTTGCTCTAGATTCTCAAGGTACAGCTGGCTAAATGTCCTCAAGAGTAGCCATGACACTACCTCAACATTAGACTGTCTTGAAATTTCTTCTACCAGATTAATTAGTCTGCTGACCTTAATCTCCTTCACACCCAGAACTATCTAAACAAATCAGTAGACTAATCCAGGCTCACCACCAAAGATTCAGTATATCACACTCAGCCACTTCCTTAAAGCCCCATCTATGAGCATATGAGACTTTGCTGGGGCGTCTAGATATAAGCCATAACCCTGTCTGTGCCCCATCCCTGTCCTCTTGGAATTATTATTTCACCACATGCCCCTAATTTCTAAATGCTAGTATTTGTATTCCTTTGTCTGAATGTTTTCTCTGACCACCAGAGGTCATTGTGCTCACCCCATGGCAGTCCAAGAATTGAAGAATTGATGCCTGCTGGTCCAATTATGATGGACAGAGCAAACTGCAGGACAAGTACCCTCGCTCTCTTTAGGTGGGATAACCTGAAGCACATGTTCCATACTGGCTACTATAGTTCCCTAATAGGCATAAGCTCTGGTACTGCATAGTGGGACAAAATTCCTTGATAATGGACCTTTTACTGCTGCTCTTCCCTTCTCGGTCTCCCTCACTCCTTCACTGGTGTTTCCTGGGAACAATTCCCAAAGAAATCACTTGTGCTTAAACATATCTTGGGTCTGGGGAAGACCATACCAAGACATATTCTCCTCAGACTGTCTTCAATCCTTGCCTTCTCAATGCATGGTGTATCATCAATCTAACTCCACTGACTAGAACTGCAGCAGCACCTTCCAGTACCTTCTATTTCACATCCATTAAGTCCCACAATTCTGTCCAATAAATAGCTTCAAATTGTCTACTTTTCCATCTTCTCCACAAACCACCTAATCTAATCACTGTCATACCAGATCTAGAATAGAAAAACAAAACAAAACAAAACAAAAAATAACCTTCTAACTTGTCCCTTGTATCCATCCTTGATTTTTTAATTCACTAATAAATTTTAATGCAAACTTGCCCACATTCCACTTTCTAAGTGCTCCCTATTTAAATGCTTCTATGGCTTTCAGGCTATTGATAAACAAACTTAACCAGAGAACAAGATACTGTGGGACTTGTTTTTCCTGTCTTTTTCAGTTTCACCTGATATCAAACTAGACCTCACACCCTGGACTACACCCACCCTGAATCTTAAAGCAGTGTTTAAGCATTTGAGTGAGGCATAAAACTTTTTTTTTTTGGTCAAATCAGAATTTTATGTTAAGGAAATGAGAGAGGAGAAATACATTAGAATGTTATTTGTTATAACTCTGTTTTCATTTGTATACATCATAATGAAAGGCATACTTGTCACCAAAGATTACAGCCAAAAAGAATTTGAAAGTTTTGCCTTGAATATACCATGTTCTTGCCTGCCACGGAGCCTCATCAGAAAGTAAAAGCTACCAAAAAAATTAAAAGTCATTACGAATCTAAATATCAGGCAACATGATGGCTAGCAAAAAAAATTAAAAGTCATTACGAATCCAAATATCAGGCAACATGATGGCTAGCAACTATACCAAACCAAAGAAGATAGGTTAGGACATCAGGTGGGGACTCAATCCGCAGATGTTCCCCATACCATCAGAGCACAGATTACAGGATCTCTACAGGAGACTCTGGTACACAGTGAAAGACAAATGGAAGAAGGACAAAGCTGTGACAAAGAGATAATATTCAGAAAGCTAGTTCAGTGGCCCAGGTGAGAGATTGTAAGCACATTTGTAAAGATGGCATCTGTGGGGTTGGAGAGGTGGAGCAACCTTGAAGGATGCTACAGAGGGAGAATCTATAAGATTTGATTATTATGAAGTCTATCTCTTGTATTTATTAGACACTACAAAATGGGAACTGAGCATTTTACAGTTGATTTATATAGACTCCAAGGCCAACTTTAATAGGGCTGATTGCAAATTTTTTAAAAAGCAGTCCTATGTTTCTACCCACTAGCAGCAGGTATGTATGTCCTGTGTGTGTGTGTGTGTGTGTGTGTGTGTGTGTGTGTGTGTGTGTGTGATTCAATGACAAAGGAGAGTTCTTAGCTATGGGTAACCAGTGAAGATACAGCGGGAGGACTGTAGGATGTGGTGAATCCAACCTGCTTAGTTAACAGGTAAGACAACTGAGGTCTGGAACTTCATTATCTTACAAACTAAGAAGCAAAGTTAAAATCAAAGCTCAGGCCTTAAGCCAGCTAGAGGAGTGCTTGGTCCAAATATTTAGCATGGCCACACGTGTGATTTCTGAGCATGACCCTCATGAGTCTCCTATTTCCATACCAGCAAGACCAAGAAACTTCTCTGGCCCAAGTACAATCTTTCCAGGTGGCACAAACTGTGGGGACGGGGGCACCACCATATCACCCCTTAGTAATAGGGCAGGTAATTGCTGAGCCTCTGACTTCAGACAGGGCTTCAAGATATATTTAAGTGGAGAAAAGTAATTAATTTGTAAAGGAGAATAAGGATGAGAGTAAATTAAACAGAAGAAAGGCCATTACTCAAGACAGTGAGGGGGGAAAGTGAAAGAACACAATCTCTTGAGTGGGTTTGAGGGATACAGGGGAAGAAGCATAAAAGAAGAATCTAAGACTTGGAGACTGGGAAGAAATCTCCAATGACCAAAACAGGGTCACTTGAGAGCTGGCTCATAGGAATAAAAAAACCTTAGTTCATTCTAGGATAAGTTATCTTGGCAAAGAGGGCAAGATATGCATGTGGAGATTTCCTGCGTATGTGTTACTTGGGAAAAATGCTTTATATCACCTACGGCAGTTTTATTTACACTTTGAGTCAGAAAGACAAGTTCAGCAGTTACAGTAAGAGGGATAAGGGCCCGAAAGAGGTCCACAAATTGCAGGGGAAAGTATCGATGGCAATTTTTTATCACCTAAGCTGATACTGGGAAAACTGTACTATCTCCTTATATATTCAAGCAAAAGAATAGAAGATAGAGGGCCAAAAGGGGCTTTTTGTTCTCTTTCTTTGATGCATCAAAACTGATCCAGCACAAAGGTGCTCCTCAGAACTGCCCTGTTGTGACCACCAGGGCCCAGGGCCCAACCTCCAATAATACACCCCATGTCAGGTTTTCACCCAGGTGCTTGGCCTGAGAGACACGTTCAAAGTGGCTTCCTGGAGAGGTGTGAAGTTCAAGGGCGAGCATCTTTCGAGTGCTCATGACTGCTGACAGAGCTCGAGGAAGCCTGGCAGCTTTCCAGGCTCAGCTTCTGACAGGAAATTTTGACACAGAATTGTGGAAAGGAGAAATGAAAGACCAGATAAAAGTTGGATCTGAATTTAGGTTCACCTGTGAAGATAAATATGGATAAGAGAACAAGAGGAGTGTATAAAAGCCCCTTTAGTTACCAGCAATGGAACTTCTGTGAAAGTCACACTCACTACAAAGAATTGCTTCAGAGAACTGTAGAGACACAAAGGCCTGGATGTACATGAGGCCACACACACAGACATGCACACACGCTGACTACCAATACAGAGACACACAACCTCTACGAAGAAGAAATTGAGGCCAGAGAGGTCACGGACCTTGCTGGTGGTCCCATGGGCAACTGTTAGTGGCAGAATCCACAAATATACTCAGGATGCAGATATAGGCATGGTAAGCATTAACCCCCAAATTGTAGGGGTGTATGCTAGGTATCTGATAAATAGTAGAATGGATTTTAGATGCAAGAATAGGAAATATCTGCATTGCAGTATAAGATGGAACTGAGATAACTTCTATTCCATTTAAAATGGAATGAAGACCCAAAAAATCTGAAATAGTAATGTTTTCCCTGTGCTTCGACCCACAGATACTAACATATCCTAGATACAGTACAGTACCTCTTCCCGCACAGAAGTACCTATAACAAGCTTGACTTACAAATTAGGGGGCTGAGGCTGTAGCTCAGTGGTAGAGCACTTGCCTAGCATGTGTAAAGCCCTGGGGTCAGTCACCGGTAACACACACAGGCAAATCATAAATTAGGTACAGAAAGAGAATAACAGCAACTAATAATGAAACACAGAGCAATTATAAAGAATATGCTGTAGTAAAAAAAAGTTATTTAAAACTTATGATTTGTGTATTTCTATAATTTTCCATTTAATGTTGTTGAACCATGGTTTTGAAAACCATGAAAGTTAAGCCATGAACAGGGAGACTATTGTATTTCTCAATCCTGAAAACTCATAAATTCTAGTATTGATTTTTTTAAAAATCAGTCCCCTATGGTTGATAAAATAATGACTAATGTTGGTGAAAACTGAAGTCACGCTTTTAATATCACTTGTTCTTCAAGAGAATAGCTCTCAAACCCTTAAATTTAATAGGAAATATATATTACTATGAGTATAAAATGATATATATAAAACTATATATGTATATATAAAACTAATGGGATTATTCAGAAATTTGCAAGAGATCAAAATTTAAAATATTTTTATCTGATGCACTAGAAGGCCAAGCCATAACAATTATAAAATTCTCCACTTACTGATTTTTTTCGGATATATTTTCTGTTAGGGAAGAACGAATCATTACATTGATTAAACAGAGATTTGAGGTGAGATGAAAATATAATTCTAAAGTAGAAATCAATTCAGAAAATTATTTCACTGAATGGATATCCATTTTATTTTATAAGTGGAAAAACTGAAGTAAAAAGACTATGTGCCTTGTTCAAGTTGCTAAAGTTGATTTATGAATGGAGCAAGAAATAGATGTTTCTCTTCTAATACCAATTAAAATATATAACTCACAAGATTTTTTGGTACTCATCTTCTACAGATCTATAAAAACTGAAATATTGATTTATGCACACACTTTAAGAAGTTTCATATAAATTTTTAAAAACAGCTTTTTGTGAAGTGTTTTTATGTACATTTTAAGTCTGTGGTACTGTGCCTAGATTTTTTTTCTTTTCCTTTTTTTCCTGAAGATATTCACAGGCAGCAGAAAGGAAAAATTAAGTTTAATCACAGGAGAGTTCCAACTTAGAAATGGAAAGAAAAAGAGACTATTATCATAGAGAAAAACTAACACAGATCTATAAGGGGGAAGTCACTATATCATTTCAATTTATGTGTCTGCAAAGGAAAAGTTACCAAGCTTTTGTTGCTTGAACAAGGATAAGGATTTTCTTATAAGACTTTGAAAGATTTTGTAGTTGAAAAGTAATGTGAAAAACAGTAACTTCTGTCACTGAATGATTCTTATAAGGCTCAGCACCTTCAATAAAAAGATGCTTCTGTTCAATTTCCAGTCACATCAAATTCTCATTACAAACAGCTAAATCCCATCTCTTCTTGAGCCAGACTGTATCAAAGTAACAGCTTTATGCATTGAATTTTGCAACAGACACTTATATCCCATATATCCCAGGTCACAAAGCAAATTCTAGGACTTTTCCCTCTTGATGAATACTAGGATTGGATGCCAAGCTTCAAGGAGACCAGGAGCCAGGAAGTAAGGTGACCAAAGTGCCTTTGAAGACAAGAAAGAAACCCTATTGCTTTTTGAAAACAGAATCGTCCAGTTCCAAGTGCTTGCATAAAACACATTTTTTTGTTGAAGGGAAAAAATAAAGGATTTCTGAGAGTTTTATCCAGAATCTATGAAGAAGAAAATTAGAGACAAAGAAGTCCCTGAGAAGATAAGCCAAAAGCCTATTTAACAATTTCCATGTCATTCTCTCTTCTTATGCTGTCTGCATATGTTAGATATTTCTATATTTCCTACAGTCTGATGAGAAAGTAAAGTTAAAAGACAATGTAGATAAGAATCCTAGACAGACCCTGGAAATCAAGATGAGAAGGTGCAGAGACACCAGTAATGAATGCTAAGGTGCAAAACGCAAGCTCTAAGTCAAAGCAACCCTCACCTTCCTAGGAATGAGGCCAATGGCCATCCCCTCAAGATGACTCTGACCTTTAAAGAAAGCTTTACCTAAGCTGAGAAGTCCCTCCAGCAGGCAGAAAGATGAATGCCACTTTAGAAAGAAAATAGGTCACCTGATATGACAGGATGAAAGTACAAATTTTTCAAGGTAATAAAGCTGAAAGAAAGGTAAAATTCAAGGATACAAAAATGTTTTTTTTTTTTCTTGGCAAACATGTTCTTAATTATATTTGAGTGTACAATTTGCTGTGCTTGGGAATGTTGGCTTCTTTTAAAGAAAACTAAATCCATGTAATTAACTGAGTAGCATATTCTTATATGTAGTTCTCTTGAATAGACGCAAAGGTTACTCCAGAACAGGCAAACTGAAGACAATTTACGTGACATAGATGGAAAAGAGGCAGCACCATTTGGTAGTGGGCTGGTTTGAAGATTAAAATGAAATGATGCCTATTTATAAAGCAAGAGTAGTGACAATAATAGAAAATCAGAATCCGGTATATATTACATTGTCAATGACAATCATCAAGTCATATACATTACACCCAAGGAGTAGATTACAAGAAATTGGTCATAATATGTTCTAGTGCCTCCAATCCAGAAGTGGAGTCTATTTGCCCATCTGTCAGTTTGAGCTGATGGTGTGACTTGCTTTGGTTAACAGAAAGTGGGGAAAAATAACATTGTACCAATTCTGAGCATAAGCCTCAGAAGAATTTGCAGACTTTTCCCTACTTCTGCCTCTCTCTCCTTCTAAGAACCTGCCACCTCCATCTGACAAGCCCAAAGACAGGGTAGCCTTCCAGAGGATGAGTCACGGCCAACCCTGCTATTTCTCCAACCAACAATCAGCCGTTCTCCAGAACAGAGTCACCTCGCTGCCAGCACAGAGCACAGACAGATGAGCAAGTCCCCTGAGTCAGAACAGGCCAGCTGATCCCAGACCTCATTGCAAACCCAGAGAATCATGCGTTAAACAGCCATTGTCCCAGGGTGATTTGTTTCACAGTTTTGGGGTGATCTGTTACACAGCCAGAGACGATGGATAGACTCCGTCTATTCCTTTTCATTGGTATATGTTTGCGATACATAAAAATTACATTCATCTGAGAGAAGTGGTACCTATGCATGTAACATTTTACTCATCTTCACTTGTCTTTGCCACTCTCAACCCTCCCCTCTCCTCCATCACCAGATCCCCTTCCCCTCTCCACTAGTCTAACAAGCTTCTTGCAAATTCTTAACTTAATTTGCCAAATCTTTACTAAGTGTGACCAAGGTGCCAGACACATGGGCAAAGCTCGGAAACAGTGCTCGGGGAAGACAGAACTCTCTGTGCACAGTGTGGGGCACACAGCGCACTGGGGAAGCAGCAAGGCTCAAGCAGAGGCAGCTAAGTGAACCGATTCGAGTGTAGCCAGGGGAAGTATGGTGAGGGGGGTATTTCAGACAAAGTGAACAGTGAAGTTATGAAGAAGTGGAATGGCAAGGTGTAAGTAAAGAGGTGCGGGGATTTATAGTAGCACAAAGTTGGGTTTTACTTGGGGAGTGGTAGGAAACAAGATTAAAGAAATGAGTAAGAAACAGACTATGGGAGGTTTTACTCCCACAGATACCTTGGACAGAAATACATTGATACAGTAATTATCAAACATTAGAGCACGTGAAACAAATAGAGATTGTTGGGTATTCTATCACTTATAAAGACTTTTTGATTCAGTAATTCTTTGCTGGGGTCCAGACTCTGGGCTTCAAATTTTTTCATTCTGCATTTATAGTATGCAGCCTCAGAGGCTCTGATACAAGTTGTTCTTGGAATGGATAACACTTTGAAAATCATCACTGTAGCAATGAAATGGCTCCTGAAATGATTTAAGCAGTGACTTTTTTATTCTTATACTCTTTTTCTTACTGTTTTCAGGTCAGCATTTACAACTGTTTTTGTTTTTGTTTTTGTTTTTTCTGGCTGTGGTCTGGTAGGTAAATGTAAACATTCAAAAAGAAGTAACAGCAAGACAATCTGAACTAGGAGAGCGGGAGTAAGGATGATGACTGGTGCGTGGAACGTTTAGGAGATTAAACTGCCAGAGACTTTTGGTGACTGGAAAAATGGACCAGTGGTTCAAGGTGGACCAGTATCAAAGATAGCACTGGATGAAATGAGATTTGAAACAACCTGGAGATGTCCAGAAAGCTCTGTTTTGGGAGTCACAGGTACAGAATCTAGAGTCATCATCTGAGAGCCAGCAAATCAAAGGATGAGAGTTGGGCAGAGCCCCAGGGACAGAGAACAGAAAAAGACAGAACACAGGCATGCCAGCACCTAAAGGGCAAGTGAGAAGTAAACAGCAGCTCAGGCAGGCTGAGAGGAAACTACAACAGTGTTTAGAGAAAAACATGGGGATGATCGTGACGTCACAGTCCCAACAGCTATGAAGCAGCTTTGTTCTGGGTAAATTGCCATATGTGGTTGCCCTATTTAAAAATTAAAATGTGCCATTTATGTTTTTTTCCGATCATTGCCCGTCCAGTGTCACTAGAGTTTTAGATGCAGAAGACTAAATAGGACGTGTTGAGAAGCTCGTGGAAGGAAAAATGTGAAAGTAAAATGTACACAAACCATTTTAAGAAAACCCGAGGTATGCAAAATATTTAAGAATATTAAAAAATATATAAGTAATTACACACCTTGATGAACAATCTTTCAGAGTCTCTCTGTCCATAGATAACTTTAAGTCAATAGGATCTTTAAAATACATATCATGTACACATATGTTATATATGAACATTTGTAATAAATTTTGTCTTTTTCACTCTCAAATGTTGTCATCCTGAATATTAATAACCTGCATCAGGACTGACAAAAATTTTCTGTAAAGAGCCACAGAAGAAATATTGTAGGCTTTGTGAGCCTTACAGTCTCTGCATCAGCTTTTCAACTCTGGCTTTGTTTGGTAGCCAGAAAAAGCCTTGGCTAATAGGTAAATGACTGGGACAGGCGACCTGGCCCATAGGCTCTTGTTGACCACACCCTGATCTATATAATAATTTGTAATGATTTCCCACTGCTTGTGGCTATACTATATATTAGTAAACCAATTTCGCTTCAAGAAGTGTATTCCAAGGAGATTTTCAAATGTTTGAAAACTTATGTATAAATATGTTTAATGTAGTTTTATATACTACAATATAAAAAATGGAAACCATGTAAATGTTTAGCAAAGGAGATTGTTTTTTGGTACATATAATGATTTTTGAAAGAAATTATCATTATTATTATTAATTGTAATTATTATTATTTTGAATTATTATTTTGAAAGAAATTACTATTTCTTTCAAACTGGTAAATTTAGAAGACTAAGTATATTTTCATTTATTTCCTGAATTATCTTGTCCACAACTCTGATCAATTTTTCAAATGAAAAAATTTGAAAAAACTTCAAAACCATTATAATATGTATTCTCCTGTTATTTTTAGTTGATCAAGGCAGAAGGATAAAAATATATAAGATTATATAATCTATATAACTTACTCAAATTTCTCCAATTGTCTCATAAATTCTCATTTCTCAGGATTCAATTCAAAAATACTCTGCCTTTTATTTGTTCTGTTTCCTTAGCCTTCTTTAATATGGAACAGTTTTTCAGTATTTCCTAGTCTTTCCTAGTACTGTGATACACTAGTATTAATGAGTCCACCTAATGCCCAGGCCCTGGTTTCTAAATACTATTCTATTCTCCAATATAAGAAAACCATGGCTTCCTGGAGAAAAAGCTGAATATAGAGCTAGGCCAGAGAAATTACAGGAGGAATATGTAATATCATCTGCCTGAAAATATAGAAGTGCTTGAGAAAGAAAGAGTGAGACAGAGAGAGAGAAGGGGGAGGTGAAGGAGGAGGAAGAGAAGAAGGAGAAAAAGGAAGATGACAAGGGTCATTCAAATCTCAGAATGCAAACAACAAAATAAATCATGATAGTAATGGATTATAACCCATGGAATAGCATAAGGATCCACATGCCTGTACTAACAAAAGTAAGTCAATGAACAAACAAGTGGATGGGTAAATAAATAACAGAGGAAGAACTTTTCCTTACTATAAAATTCCAACTAGTATCTATAGATTAAGGAGTGATTGAAACTGGAAATTACTCTTTGGAAGACACTACAATAATAATTGTTTCAAGCAAGAATCATCAATGGTATGATAGAATTAGCAGTAAAGTTGTGACAAATAACAAGATATTTAAAAATTCTCAAATCATTTCCCCATGAGACACATATTATGTACAAAGATATGTAGTACCAGTGTAGTGGGGAAATTTGACAGATGCCTCCTCCACCAACTAATCAAAGTTAACATTTTCATTAATGGAATAATTTGACACAAAGCACCTCAATATGACATACTAAAAAGGTCACAACCTCATTTTTTGGTACCCTTGCCAAAAAGTAAAACTGAATTTAAATATGAGGAAATATCATACAAAATGTACAGTATGCCAGAGCCTAGTCGACCTCATATTAGACACATGAGGGTACATACTGATGTGTTAGATGCACTTGCAGTTTGGCCTTCATTCAGCTCACAAAGAGATGTGTTTAAGGACTTTTAAAAAGAAAAATTGCAGGATAAGAGCTGTGCCTCAAGGAGATTAGACAGCAGTGGAGGATAGGATACAAAATGAAGGGGGTAGAAATGAAAGCGATAGAAAGCATTGAAGCCTGTAACAGACCCATTACAATACTGCAGGACCATCGTCATAATACTCTAAACTCGGGTAATGGCCACAGAAGTGCAGAAGGGGAGAATAAGCAGAGAAATAATATGAAGAATAATCAAAGTGATTTCCGATTCATTGACTACGAAGGGGATGGAGAAGGAGGGAAAGGAAGATCCCACCTCACTATCATGGGCACAAGGGTATGCAGGCAGGAGGGGAGTCAATGAGAGAAGACATCAGGGCATTCTGTTTTGTGCAACTATCTGGGACATCCTAAAGAGAGTGTCCAGCTGGCGGCAGGAGAGATAAAATTGCAGTATGAGAAGTAAGGATCACAGATAAGAATGATTGAGTTTGACAAGAAACTGAATTTAAAGACAATGTGTAACTTGTTTAGTGTTATAAACCCAGTGAGAGGAAGAACCAGTATTTCCCCAGCTCTCCTAAATTCAGTACCTTCTATGGCTAATATGAACTTCTGTGTATATCAGGACTCTGCAAGGGGTTAGAAAGAACTGTAAACCTTTGCAACTATCAGTTTCTAAGTGCACAAAAAAGTCAGATATATGTGCAAAATTATACAAAACTCATTTTTAAAAAACAAAGGGAGTAAGTGAAGTTCCATTTTTATCTGGGAGTTCCATTGGCCTTTATACTGAAATCAGGACTATTTTTGGAGCCTCCACAGGATTTCAATCACTCTGATGGGCTGCCAGAGCCCAGCGGGCTTCAGAGGTAATCCACTCAAATGCCATCATCTTACAGATCAGATATTTGCTCCTACACAGTCAAACATTTCTATATAAGTAAGATGAAAAAGACATTGATAGAATGGGATTTCCACGGTGTCTCAAGCTATTTTAAGAGCAATCAAGAGCTAGACTTCTCAACTTCTATTTCTTTATAAACTGGCAAAGTGTTGCATCTCAAATAACTACTATGAGGAAAAGGACCATCCTTTGAATGAATTTGAATCCATGCACAGCAGAATAACCTGGGTGAGCTCTGAGTGTGGGCAGAGGACCACCACCGGGGAGAGGGTTTCACGAGCCGCTGCGGATCAATAATTATAAGCAGTTCCTCTTGCAGCACTCCTGCTGGTGCTAGAGAGGGCTGCTGTTGAACCCAGGAGCTCCCCCTTCATTAGGTGAGATGAGGAGGCTGAGAGAAAAGACGCAGCTCAACCTCTCTGCAGAAAGAGGAGCATAAAAAAGAAAAAAAAATCTCTTATTTTAGCTAATATATTAAAAGGCTGAATGAATATGTGCTGAAATAAGTAAGTTTATTCCCATTAAATACTTTTTTCTTATTTCCAATACCTACAATAAGAGTGAAATAGATATATACATATTGGCAAAAAGTACACATAAAAAGAAATATCCCTTACATAGAGAGCATGTCTTAAATTACCACAGCTAAAGTAATCATACTCTTAAATCCTTCCTCACCACAGTACATTACATACTCTAAGAAAGGCTTCTCATTATTGTTGTTTATTTATTTATGCTCCTGAAAAGGAATAAAATAAATTCCTAATTCAGATACTGTCAAACCATACACTACTTTCTTGCAATTATAATACAAATGTACTTAAGACGCTGCTCGCCTCCAACAACCATATTTTCAAAACAGAAACTCCCTGCGATTTGCTGGGAACAGGTGCGCGCTTAGAACAGAGCACAGCTTCAGTGAAAGGATTATAGCTCCACAGCTTCACTGGGAGAAACTGTAAACGCTGGCCGCAACTCCTCCCCCTTTACATTCTTTCCCTGGGGAGAGAGTTTGATTTTGATTATCTTCCCCTTTTCTTTTTCTTTCTGTTGCGTAGAATTATAACACATAAGGTAAAATAGCCGTCTGATCTTACCAAGGAAATTATTTTTCTCAAGTCGTTTCTTTCATTTCCAAGTTGGTTCCTGGCTCCAGCCTTTATAAAAACCTGAAACTTCGTCACTCCCAGTGACTCAGCAAGGTTCAAAGTCTGCCAAGAGCTACCTGAATACTTGACGCATCCAGAAATCAGCTTGCTGTCATGGAACTCTTACCATTTTTCCTCATGTACAGATGGGGTTTAGCGATTTTTAAGCAGTAACTAAATAAAGAGTAAGAAAGGATCTGGTTCTCGGCCTTCATTGCTAGCATTTTTTCCTTTTCTGCTTAATATCATATAAAATTGTGGGGCCAGTGAGATGGCTCAGCGGCGTTCGCACCTGCCTGGCAAGCGCGAGGTCCCGAGTTCGACTTCCAGATCCCACATACGAAAAAAGGGGCCGGTGATATCGCTCAGCGGCACGGGCACCTGCTGGCGCACGAGGTCCTGAGGTCGACCGCCGGTACCCACAAAAAAAAAATAATAATAAATAAATAAAATAAAATTGTAAGTACTCCAAAGATGTTAATGAAAAGTGCACACGATATTTTTCCAAAATGCCCAACTTAGGAAAGTGACAACTCTAAAAAATAATGGTGTCTTTCTCATCACTGATGTCCTGACAGCAGAAGAAACAATTAATAATCCTGTTAGATGATCATATATACACTTAACAGCTACCGAAGATGCTATTATTCGATAGCATTAATACTGCAATAGACAAATCAGCACTATTTAGGATTGAGGCAGAATTGCCTCTCAGTTGGAAAGTATCAAACACATATTTTTAAACTTCTCCGTAGGTGATAATCCAGTCATTCAGAGAGACATTTTTATAGATACATGGACAAACTGCTGTGGTAATTGCAAAGAATTGTTAATATTTATAGGTCAGAAGACTTGACCTTTTCAAACGTAACTATTTTGCTGAGATCAGAACTTAAAAATAAACTAAATGTGATATTTACCTTAAATGTTTTAGATAAATGACAGATCAGATTAATGAATTATTTCAGTTTACCATTTCATCTTTTTATTAAGTATATGGGCACAAGTGGGAACGACTACACACACTTACTGTCCCTCTGTCTTATAAATCCCAGATGGGCACTGGATGACAAGAAAGAAAGGAAAAACTACATAGTCTCCCTTTATTTATCTTTGGTAAAGGTGAGGGGTAATCATGGCCTGTGATGGTTCGATTCCACAGCCTTCTGGAACAGTCAGTACGCATTTCTCAGCAATGTCATAGCCATTTAGCCCATCACAGCAGAGCCACTTTCCTCATGAAAACATTACTAGGAGAAACCCTTCTTATGCAGTGCTTTAAACCATCTGCTATGTTCAGCTTTTACAGTGCGAAGCAAACAGCAACGAAAAGCAGAACAAAATTTTGGGGATAGTAAGAGCATCTAAAAAGCATAAAAAGAATACATTATTAGGGACAATACAAAAAATGAACAGCAAATTAATATGCAAAAATGCCTAACTGCAAATAAGCATGGAATTTGTTGCTAAAAGGAACATGGTCCTCTATACATTTAAATATATTCCCACTCCATCCAGAAGTGATTCACTTACTTTTGTTTCATTTCTACAGTACTGAGGATTGAACCCGGGGCCTACGTGAGCTATATCCCCAACTCTTTTTTTTTTTTTTTCATTTTTTATTTTGAGACAGGGTCTCACTACATTGCCCAGACTGGGCGCTAACTTACAATCTTCCTACATCCACCTCCCAGAGTGCTGGGATTTCAGGCCTGGGCAGCCACACCCGACTGACTTCTGGTTATAAACCATCACATGGTGGTATGTACCAAATCTATTCCAAGTGCTTTATAAACATCGAATCACTGGATATGTGTAACAAATAAGCTTATGAGGTGAACAGTGTTTATCATGTCTATTACACAGAGGGGAGAAACTGGGCAAAGAGGTCAGGATTGGAGTCAGGCAGACTATAAAAAATCTCTGCCTTGGGCCGGTGAGATGGCTCAGCGGCGTAAGCGCCTGCCCGGCAAGCGCGAGGGCCCGAGTTCGACTCCCGGATCCCACATACGAAAAAGGGGCCGGTGATATCGCTCAGCGGCATGGGTGCCTGTTGGCGCGCGAGGTCCTGAGGTCGACGCCCCGGTACCCACAAAAAAAAAAAAAAACTCTACCTTTAGTACTACAGTGCTGTAGTACCTGGTTTTGGTTCCTATCTCCTAGTGTAGTCATAAAAGTTTTCTCTAAGATGGAGGCAACCCAAAAATTGAGGCTGGTAGTCTAAGAAGATAAGTTTCAAAATCAAAGTTATCACTATCTTCCAAATTCATAAATTCACTGAATATGTGTTTTCTTTCCTGAAAAGCTTTCATTTAAAACATGGGTTCACCCCATAAATGAAAAATGCTTTCATACAACACTAATAAAGACTACAGTGAACAGATCCATTACAATATATGTATATTTAACAAATGCCACCTCTCAAGCATAAATTTGCTCTGTACAGGAAACACAAAGGTATAAAATAAAATCAATATTATATTTCTTTCCTCCCTCCTGTAAATACAATTTACTGTTTTGGTTGAGTTGCTAGGTGTAAGAATCAATAAGAACCCTATCCCCCCCAACTTAAAAGAAATTACAGAACCTGGGAATAAATAAAACTGTGAAAAAAATTGTGTATGCGTCCCTATAAAGAACTGCAGTATGCACTAAAGAAGTCACACTGTTTTTCAGTGTCCACGAAATAACAGAAAGATGACAATATTGCTTCCTTATGTTTGGTATTAGTTCATACCAAACAATGAACTAATTTTCAATGACATTAATAATGTTCTTTTGCTAAACAACCACATTTCAGAAGCACCATCTTCTTTTTTCTAAATCCCTGAACACTCATTTGAAAATTAATTTAGAGCTCTCATTATCCTTTTTCCTAGAGCCACCAAAAATTTTCCATACTTTATGAAAATTAAGTAATATTTTATGACAATTTTTTTATTAGGGCATAAGAGGATAATGTCTCTTAAAATGCAATAATTTGGAGAAGAGGGATAAAATACAAATTGAAGGTTTGGTAAAATATAATTTCTAGCTAATTTGGATAGAAAAAGACTCAGTAACCAGCAAGGGACGACAAAGCCATGTGAAGGCGGAGACTGAGCTGGTTCTGAACTAACACCCTGAAGATGCTCTATGATCAGAACATTTGAAACTACATTTAAAAAAAGAAAAAGAAATGCATTAGCAAGTTTTAAATGGTTTAACTCATTTCAACATTTCTGCATATAACTTAATGCTTTCACAGACCTCAGATGAACTCACAAGTAGCACACTTGTGAGCATGCTCGACTTAATTGCTAATGAATTTTATTGCCTTCTCCTTTATTTCAGACCTAATTTCTCTTTTGCTACATCTGCTCAACCCTGCTCTCCACCCCCAAGGGAAGACATATCCTTTTCCCCTATGAGAACCCAAAGCCCCACATCAATCCTTTTCTCTTATCCTAAAGATGTGTTTTATAACTACCTATTATTCTACCTGGCTCACACTAAAAGCTCTCTTTCTACTGACCCCAGCCCACATACACAAAGAGCTCCAGGAGTCTTCACTGAATCCCCCCAGTTAGGAGAACATGGAATGAGACAGGAGGTGGAGGGGAAAAGGTGGGAGGCCTTTCCATCCCTAGCTGGAAATCTTAAAATACATTCAGAAAAGCTGTGAACCCACCCAAGTCTCATCCTCATTTTTCTTCTCTTCCTCCCTCTACCTTTTCATTTTGATCCTTTACCATGACTTCTCTCACTCCATCAATGAAGCTCATGTAAGCAGATTTTTAAATTTTTAAAAAATTAAATAGAAATATATATTATATATAATACATAGCTAAATGATTACTTCAGTCAAACAAATTAACTTATTTATCATCTTCCATTGGATTTTCTTACATGAAAGAAGTTGACTAATCAAAACTTATATCTACTGATTAATATTTATGTTTAAAGTAGGCCAGTAACGATTACATGTAATCATAAATGCCTAAGAATCTTTGTTGTCTTATTCATTACAGATCTGTATTATTGTACCATGTACTCAGTCTACAAATTCTTGCATACATAGCATAATTATCTCCTTGCAATAAAAGAATCAAAGAAATACTGTTCCACACCTATTTACAGATTGAAAACATTGGCACGATAAGTGAAAATGTAAGTTTTATTAATAGGGAATTAAATACAATGATACTATGAGGGTTTTGGCAAAGTAATGACAAAGAGCTCCTTAGAATAAGATTATTCCAATAGTAAAGAGAAAAGTTAAAGAAATCATAGACCAGTATCTCAGCCAATTGATATTTTGAAGACGATGTTAAAAAATACTGTGTAGTGAGGCATGATGGTGCATATCTGTAATCCCAGCACTCAGGAGGCTGAGGCAGGAGGATCATTGTGAGTTCGAGGCCAGCCTGAGCTACATAGTAAGTTCAGGATGACCCTGAACTACATGGCAAAACCCAGTCCAAAAAAAAAAAAAAAAAAAAAGGTGTAATTCTATGTGATATATAGAAAGCTTACAGTAATGTTTACTAATAAAATAAGTGACTTAGTGAATGAATGGATTTTGTGGTTTATGCAAGGAAAATTAAGTTTGTAAATATTCAGCCATTGTCTCAGTTCTGTCTCACTGCTTCATAGTTAATCAATGGTAAAGATGTGTTGTCTTGGATTGTCAGTAATATGTCCCATTAATTTTATTTTCTTATTCTAGAACCCTTCCTGTCTTTGACCACGGTATGTCAAACTGGTTGTCAATTAAATCTAACAACCTCTGTATTGTTGCCATGTAAAACTATGAAATTCTGCTCAGCAGGGTGAGGAGACGATTCTGTCCTGAGCTGATGATGACTGCGCCCAGGGCAGGGCTGAGAGCGTGGTGCACCTGCGAAGATCAGCTGCGGAGTGCAGCCATCCCACAGGGCTGCTCCAGCAACAAGTACGAAGTGTGTCACATTAGGATGGATGCGGAGAAATACACAAGGATTTACTGATTGGAGATTTTCAAGAGCGTGACTTTTTAAAATGTGGATGAAAATGCTCCAGATCTCCGTCATATGAACTCTCTGATCTTAGAGTAGATTTTTACATTTCCTTACCTCTCTTCAATTTATTGTAAAATGTGAGTGAGTAATACCTTTAATGCTTCTGAGTTCCATGGTTGGTATGCAATAAACATCCAGTGAAAGGCTGACAAGTATTAAGGTACTCGTATAGAATGCAAAGAAAAAGTAAACATACGTATATTCACACATAAAAAAAAAATCCAGTCAGCTTTCTTTATCTGTAGATTCAACCAACTGTGGATCAAAAACATTTGGAGGGGCCGGTGATATCGTTCAGCGGCACAGGTGCGAGGTCCTGAGTTCGACCCCCGGTACCCACAAAAAAAAAATGGAAAAAAATTGTGTCTGTACTGAACACACACAGAGAATTCTTTTCTTGTTATCATCCCCTAAAACATACAGAAAAGGAGCTATTTACACATTTACTTTGTCCTGGGTATTATAAGTAATCTAGAGATGTTTTAAAGTCTAAAGGAAATGTGCACAGGTTACACACACATATTGCATTATTTTATATAAGAGATTAAGCATCCACAGGTTTGGGTATCCATGGGATGTATTGGAACAAATTCCCCACTGATACCAAGGGAAAACTGTTTTTAGGAATACTTAAATATATACCCTTGTCTCTCTGCAACTGCGATGGTTTGAATGTGTCCCCCAAGGTCTACATGCTGTAAAATGAATCACCAGTGCGATTTATTGGCAGGCAGTCTAGGGACAAGTGTGCAGTCCATGAGGACAGAGTAACGCCATTACCACAGGAGTGCACTTGTTTGTTATAAGAGCAAATTTGACCCCTTCTTGCTCTTCTGGATTCTGCCAGAATGGCACATTCACCGGATGATAGCTGCCAAGCTCTCGGAATTCTTAGCTGATAAATATCTATTCTTTATAAATTATTTATTCGTGGATATTCTGTTATAGCAGCACAAAGACTAAGACAAACTACCTTTTCCTGATTCCAATCTTTCCACAAGGCTTTCTGGTTCCTACAGAAAGAAAGGAAGTATCAAGATCTGTGTCATGGAAAGGAGGGGCGTTATGACTGTGAAATGTATTCTTCTGTCATTGGGTTCATTTGCCCCCTGCATGTATCCTTTACATTCAATTTTCTTATATCTTTCTATCTAAAATCTATTTTAAACTTAAAACCTACTGATGGGCTAGTGCTTTCACCAATCCTAAATGCCTTCATATAACATTCTGGATGAAAACCCGTTTCCATCACTATATCCAGCTGTTTACAATAACCTTCTACTGCAGTAGGTAGTCCTCACACTGTCACCAAACCTTATTGAGAGAACTAGTCTCCTCCCTTGCACTCTATAACCTGACCTGGAATATTCTTCAGCATCTTAAGAATGAATCTGCCAGTCTTCCAGATGCTTAAGGTCCAATTCTGTCCCACCATCCCTCCAAGCCTTCCCACACTGCCTTAGCCCAGCACCATCTTTTGTCCTTCAGAATTCTGTCTGTGGACATTATGGGCAGGCCTTCCTGGCATTAAATGCTGCCTCTACAGTCATTCTGAGCCATACCCAGGCCACAGAAAGTTACTCAAAGTTTAGACACAAGAATATCCTACAAGACACCTTGTTCTCATATCAACTTCTAGCTTGCTGTTACAAGCAGCAGAAAATCAATTTATCGAAAGAATACTTTTAAAAATTCTCAGGATTCAATTCAAATATCCTCTCCTTGATAAAGGAATGGATGGAAATGTAAGTCTAGTAGAAAACAGAACAGCTTTTCTAAATAATATCTAGTTAAGAGTGAAAGTCTCAAATTTTCCAATAAAACCACTATTGATCTTAAATTTGGATGAAACAACTTTCAACTCTTGTAAAGATCAAAAATAAATTTACTGTGGAATGTGGTTTCCCTGTGGAAGTGTTAGCTACATTAATTGGCTCTCAGTTCAACTCCAAATTCCAATCAACTCATACTTCAGCAGAGTCACAAAGAAAGGGCAAAAAAAATAGAAAGAGAGAAATAGACACAACAGAAAACAAACAAATGAACAAACAAGAAGAGTTACACAGTCAGCTTTCTGTCACTATAACAAACAACTGAAATGATCACCTTATAAAGGGGAAAGGTTTATTTAGGCTCACAATTTCAGAGGTTTTAATTCATGTTCCACTGACTCACTGCTTCTGTTCCCACTGCAAGGCAGCGCATCATGGCGGAAACACACAGTAGAGGAAACTGCTCACCTAATGGTAGCCAGGAAGCAAAGAGAGAGGAGGATATGGGGTCCCACAATCCCTTTCAAGGACACGCCCCCAGCTACAAAGCTTCCTCCCACAGACCCCTCCTCTCAAAGGTTTCACCACCTCCCAACAATGCCATAGGTTGGCAACCAAGCCTCTAACACATGGGCCTCTGTGAGACACTTATCCAAACTACAGCAAAGAGTTTCTGCTTGATAGAAATAACAGGTACATCTACCCACAGGGAAAATCAAAATAAGAATTACAGAAACTTTTTTTTAAACTGCAGAAGATTTTTAAAACCTATCTTTCCATTTGAGAATACTGATGCTAGGAGTGAGCTGTGAGTTAACAAAAATTAATTCACTGAACCAGTGTTTTCTACCAATCATACACTTTTCCCGCCATAGCCCACTGTCTTTCTAATCTATTTTTATTTCTCCTATAGCATAACCTTTAAAGTCCTACGATAAACAATAATAACACCTCTGAATCAGTAGTTCCTCATCAATAAGATGGAATAACCAAGAGTAGGTAGCTCACAGAGCCCTTATCAGCATTAGGCGAGATAACAATAGTGCATTGCTTAAGACAGAGAAGGAATACTGTAAACAATAAATACTACTGTCACTAGCTACTATCATTTGTCTAAATCTTATACCTGTTTCAGAAAACAGGCATCTGAAAAGATGGCATGAAACCAGAGTAAGTATGAATATGACATATTCAATGCCGTGTAACAGAACGAAGCCTTTAGTAATATACCCTACGACTGCACCCTTGATTCCATGGTTACTATGACTATTAACTACCTTATTACTGAAATAATTCAAAGTTCTATATACAAAACCACATACTGTCAGCACCCAGGTCACTGTTAAGACACTGAATCCTTGCCTGTGCCTTCTTACGGCTGTTAAAACATACATTAAGTCGTAGGGTGGGAGATCTAATGCTTTTTAGCTAGTCTAGATATCAGAATAACCCAGATTTAACACTGCTGCATTTCCACTCAAATGGGCTAATTCACGCATTTAACAACATTTATTTTTAGTGTTGAGTCCTTTTTTTTCCCTAATATGCATCAACATTTACTTGTGGCTGGGATATAGCAATGATGAAAGCAGGAAAAATAAAAATCCATAATCTATGAGAACTACATTTTCAGGGAGGAATGGTCTAAGATAGCAAAGGGAAGAAATAAAAGTGTGTATGCTTTGGAAATGCCATCAATTAAGCCGAAAGTATAAGTTGGGCCTAAATTTGTAGTAGAGGTTTTTTTTTTTTTTTTTTTTTTTTTTTTTTTAAATAAAGTGTTATCTTTTACTTTCTGGTAAGATCTTAGGTAGGACCACCTACCTGAAGTGTGGTCAATTGTTTTTCCTCATACACTTCTTAACTTTCCTCTCTGTACCAGAGATTCCAAATGAGAATATTACATCAAAAAAGGTAACACTTGCCTGGTGTAACGGCTCAAGTCTGAAATTACAACACTCTGGGATGCTGAGGCAGGAGGATCACAAATTCAAGCCCAGCCCAGGAAACTTAGCAAACTAGTGAGACCCTGTTTCAAAATAAAACAGGGGCTAAGGATATAGCTTGGTGCAAGGCCCCTAAATCCAATCCCTAGTACCTCAAAACAAAGAAACAAAAGACACACACAAACATAATATTAGAGAAATCTATTGACAATTTGGATAATAATTATAAATCGTTGTTATAAAATAGACTCACCAACACTTTGGTATATAATCATGTCTTGAAAGGAGAAAAAAAGGCCCAAAACTCATTTTAGGACCCATTCCCCAATGTTTACCATGCTCACTTTGCTCTTTCTTGCTAGTGCTCTGAATTTAAACTGTTTTTTTTTTTCGGGTACCGGGAGTCGACCTCAGGACCTTGTGCAACAGCAGGCGCCCGTGCCACTGAGCGATATCACCGGCCCTTTTTTCGTATTTGGGTTCCGGGAGTCGAACTCAGGACCTCGCGCTTGCCTGGCAGGTGCTTATGCCGCTGTGCTATCTCATTGGCCCTGAATTTAAACTCTTAAAGCACGGCCTGTAGTCTGTGATAGCTTTCAATGGCTTGAACTGCAACCTCATCCCTCCACACTCACAACATAAATATCAAATCAAAATCTAGAGATTGTAACCACAAACAATTCAAACATAACTGTATTTAACAGACCATTCCAGCACTGGTAGAGTGTGCTCTGTTTTCTGTTGCAAGGTCCCTGCTTTTTATAAACATTTTATTTAAAAAGATATAGAGAAGCTGAAATGGGTGATTTGTAATAAAAAATAAACACATGTCACATATAGGCATATAAATGTAAATGTGAAAATTTAGTGCAAATTTTACAGATATAAAGGTAGCACATATTTGTAAGTAATAAAATATGCAATATTCTATTAAATTCCATGTAGCCACTGATTTCTTAAATAATACTTTCATTGATTTTTGCCTCTTGTTGTATCTATACCAACCTATGATTACAATTCAACTATGATATGACCATTCTTTATGCTACTAAACACTTTCAAATTTAATCTTCCAGATTAACATATTGTCTATCACTTTCTTAAGCCTAGATATTCAACAAAACAATAAGTTAAGCCTTGTTGTGTAGTGTTTGCTAGCTGTGGTAAAAATACTTTCATGGCCAATTTCAAGCAACCAACATGAGATCACTGAAGGCAAAGTTGGTCAGCGATAATAGCATAAAATTGCACAATTTTTCACCAAAAAGATGCAATTTATTTTCTATACCTAACCCCATGCTAATCTACATGGGCAACACAAAGTCACATCACACAACTCCTGTGCCAGAAGAGGTTCTCTGTCTGTTCGAGGAAATGCAATGGGAAGGGAAATCAAAAGTAATCCACGGAGCTGTGGGTTAAAACCAACTGGTTATTTCATGAAAGATATTTAGCCTGTGAAAGTCAGAACCATCAGGCTGCCTGAGTCAAGTCCCAACTTTTTCATTTGCCAGTTATGAGAACTTACAGAAGTTTACTTATTCTCCAATGCTAGTTTTTCTTATGTGTAAAATGGATCTCTACAGCCGAGTTTGCTTTCATTTATAGTACAAAGCAGTTCCTTAAACTTCGTAAATGTTGGCTTTTTATCATTATTCTAATTGGACATCATGAATATCTAGCTGCCCTCAGACTCAAGACTTCAACTGCAGTTCCTAGCTCCATGAGGCTCCTCCTCATCTTGGATGCTACTTTTCCAAAACTAGCACAGGAGACTCCAGCAAGATGCATGCTGTAATCTCAGGTGACATAACCACACAATGCTACATAATATGCTACAGACGTGCAATCAGGTATCCTGTCACATTCTGCCACCTTTTTTTGGTTAGGAAAAACTCACTCTAGAGGAGTGGATGCTAAAAGGGGACAAACAAGTGTTGACCACAGAGCCTCCCTAAAGCTGTCTGCTATGCCATGTAATGATGTTTGTTTTGTGAATAATACAAGAGTCAAGCATGTGATGGTACAAGGCCAAGACAAGATGATGAAGTTACCCCATCTCTACCACAGAAAATCTTGATTTTCTTCCTAAGCAATGATGAGGTTTGTTTTCATGACTATCTTGTCACTTTTTCCATGGATGCCAAACCTTCCTCATTCTTAGATGCTCTCATAGTTTGCTTTGGCTGCTTCATAAACACTATGGATGAAATAAGCAGCAGAAATTGAGCTCCCCACCGTTTTGGAGGCTGGAAGCCCATGATCAGGATGTCAGCAGGTGAGGTTTGTCCCGAAACTTCACTCTTTAGCCATCTTTTCCCTCTTTCCTCAGAGAGTCATCCATCTGTGTATGGACATCCTTGGTGTCTGCGTGTGTTCAAAACTCCTATTCTTGTAAGGAAATAATTGAGATTGGATTATTGCCCACACTAATGGCCTCATTTTAACTTAATAGCTTCCTTAAAATCTTTACCTTCAAATACATCATTCTGAGATACTAGGGATCAG
The DNA here is from genome assembly GCA_028451465.1 of Erethizon dorsatum. NCBI lineage: Eukaryota > Metazoa > Chordata > Mammalia > Rodentia > Erethizontidae > Erethizon > Erethizon dorsatum. The sequence continues at coordinate 14,195,811 of CM051839.1, forward strand.
GGCTCCAACATATGAATTTATAGGAGAGTAGTACATTTTAGCCCCTAACATTAGACTCTTTTAGAAATGTTACAACACCAATCAGCTTACAGTTGAACATCTTTCAAGCAATTTGCCCACCTTGACTATGATCCATTATATTTTCATGTGAAACTTTAATTCTCAGAAAGAAATCATACTCCTGCTAATTTTAAATTTCTAAGAAATCTGTTACTCTTGTAACTGAAAAGTAAGCATGTCTTATGACCTATCCCTACCAAAAAAGACACACGCGTGTGCACACACACACACACACACACACACACACACTCATTAAACCCAATGTTTTGGATATTGTACTGAACAACTTCCTTCACATATTTAATAAAATGTATCTGAAACCAAGCTCACATCATTGTCCCTATATTCATGAAGCCAATATTTAAGTTGGAGAAGTAGAAGGAGGGGTCAGCATTAAACAAGCAAGTAAACAAATACAAATCACATTCATAATATGAATTACACAAAATGATAAATGCTATGAAAGAGATAACACTAGTGATCTAGGGGAGAAGAAACCTGTTCTACGTAGAGTGGTAAGGGTATTTATTCTGTTGGTTCTTTTTCTCTGGAGAACATCAACGCACAGGTACTAGCAAATGGAGCAGAGAAAACAGCAGGGGGATGGAATGAAATGAGGCCAGATCTTGTGGGCACTGTGCCGTAGCTGACAAACACCAGTATTCACCAGCAGATCACTGTGGTTAATAAAGCAGGCCCCGGAACTCAAAGTTTGGGTGTGAATGAAATGCTCAGGTTTACGCATTATCATTTTCACACATTAATTGCGTTAAGATTCAACTTCTAACTTTAAAAGCAGCAAGGAATTATTGCTTTAGTATGTCATCATGAGGCTCACATGAGTTAACCAACGTAAAATACTCCGTATCTGACATATGTCTGTGCTCACCAAATATGAGCAATTTTTTTTTGCAGGGTACCGGGAATCAAACTCAGGACCTTGCGCTTGCCAGGCAGGCGCTGTGCTGCTGAGCTGTATCACCAGCCCAATATTAGCAATTTAAACATGAAGCAAACCCAATGTACAATTTTGCTTTTTATGTTACTTCCTATTTCAAACACACCTCTGAAGAGATAATTTTAACAGAAAATTTTCCTTGATTAAGGATCTCAAATTAGAGATATGGTTAACTTTGAGAGGGCTGAGGGCTAAATAATTTACATATATCTCTGTTTAAAATCCAGGTGTTTAATTCTATCCCCCAAAAAGAGATCCCTGTGCAGGTTACAAAGAATATATTTATATGGTACCTTTTTTGTTCAAACAGTAAGAGAAGACAAAAACAGGTACTGAATTTCAAATTTCCTTTTGTTAGTTCCCTCTACTCCCCAAAATGCCTGAGATATTTTGGAGGCCTTAAAAGCCAGAATGTGTTCCATTATAGGGGATAAAATTAAACCAGAGAGATAGAGAGACAGAGAGACAGAGAGACACAAAGACAGAGAAAGAAAGAGAGACAGACAGAGAGAGAGGTATTAAATAAATTGGGTCAAAATTATTTAATCTACCTCCCACACAATTTCACCTTCTGGGGTTAAATTTTTATAACACAGTGCCATTTTATAATTCACTGGGCCTGATACATACATTGTTGTGTGGAAATTTGTTATTACCTGGAGTCTGGCCCAGTTTCAGGAGTTTGCATAACTGCACAATATGTATAAGATTTGTCGTTAGGTCAAAGAGTAATCCAGGCCTGTTTTCTTGTTTAGTCACTGTGAACTTTCTGGTAGAAATACATATGAAATAAGTGTGGACTACGAACTAGAAGGGGAGAAAAGCGGCATGTCTTATCTTGGGTTATAAAGAGCAGGACCAAAGAAAAGAGAGCAGAGAAAAAATCATCAGGATTGGAAAAATAGACTTTTGCTTACTCTTTAAAGAAAGAATACGAAATCCAGGAGGATGAAAATAAGACATATTTTCCATTGCTTGAAAAGCTTTAGGAACTTTCCTCCGGGTTGAGTAGTGCACAAAGAAAAGGACTCCAATATTTCTGCACAGCAGTTCTCTCTCAGATCCAGCTTCCCAAGTCCTATTGGAAATCAAGGACAAACAAACGGACCACCCAAGCTGCAGTCAGATTATTAGGTTATTAGGTTATTGACTCATATGCTATCTTTCAAATCATCAAGGTCAATAGGTGGCAATTCACCATGAACCCAAGGTTACTAAGACAGATAGGAGCTCCATTCTCTCTACACAATTATTTCCCGTAATTCAACTTCCTTTAGATTACCTAGTGGGAAATTTTTCAAATTACCTTATGATAAAATGTTATAACTACTCTAAATTGGGCACCAGTATAGTCGTATTCTTTATGAGAGGTTATTTTAGAGTCTTGCAGTCACAAACTGATCCTGAATCTACAGGAATCAGGAATGGTGCAATGGATGCTACTTAGAAATTACTAGAGGTAATGACTGCTGTGAGAGACTTATCTCTTGCAATTGTGTTGAAATGGAAGAATATTAATCATCCCAAGAAAAGAAACCTATTTATAAAAAGAAAAAGCTATGCTATAACTATGCACGGTGGAAGCCAGGAACCACTGTATTGTTCAGTAATCTGGCATGTGCATCCACACTGCTTCTCTTCCCAAACACATCACACCTGCCACTGCCAATTTGTTCTCACTGCTAAAGTTCAAATGGTCTTGAACACCTCCCCTACTCATTTCCCTAATCCACTGAAAACATAATCATCTAACGTAAAGAAAGTAAATCTACTCACAGACAGCTACGGGCTGTGAAAAAGCAGATATTACAAAAATTATAAATTAGTTTTTACAGACCTCAGACTGGACCTAGTACTTGTATCTTATACTTATTAAAGCTGTCAAGCAAAGCCACAAAGATATATGAGAGGTGAAAGGAGAACATGCAATTTCATTTCTTCTATGCAGGTCCTGTTTAAATGGACAGGAAGAAACACGGCTAAACAAGAGTCTATAAAACTTTAAGTAATATGCTCAAACAGTATTTTCCCATGCTTGTGGAAGAAGCTGTGACCAAACAAAGATACAAATTGATGACATATGAGAGAGATGGTGCTAGTTATTAATAGGAGCTTAATAAATTATAAAAATATGGAGCTCCTTTGTAACGGCCCTTTGATAGCAAGTTTGGTGTGTGGGAAGTCAGTCTCTCCATAAAAGGAGCACAGGCCTGGCCACTTGTGAGAGGCCGAGTGCAGCTTCCCCATCTGGCATTTTCCACATTTGTCAATCTACGACTGCTAAGTACAAATCAGAAAAAGCATAAATAAAAACAATTGCCCTCCATCAGTGCCCCGGACACCCAAAATGCTTAATGCAGAATACACAATCATATTGTAACACACTGAGAGTTTGGTACTTCGCTTACCACATATTTTACTGTTTATGTCCAGCCAATCTACATTTTTTCTAGCCAGAGATTAATTTCTATTCATATTGGTATTTACATACATTATGCAGAGAATACATTACTTAGAATGAATCTCCTTTATACTAATTGATGAGTTGTGTGACCTTAAACAAATCTGAACTTCTCTGAGCCCCATAAAAATGGATATAAGAATAATATTATACCTCTCACTTTCAAGCACCAAATAAAATATGTGCCCCTCTAATATTGCTATCCTTGCCAGTTTGCTAAATGAAGTCGTATTTATTTTTTAGGCTAAAATTACAACAACCCTGACATCTTAGCTGACTACGCAAGAAATCAGCCCCTTTCAAAGACTGTATCAATTATTTTTTGAGCATCTAGGAAAGAGACTTTACCAGATGTGGTCATTTTCCATTTCATTTCCTACTTTCACTTCTTATTCTTGTTGGCCAGCTCCTGCTAGGGTAAGGAAGCCTCAACTTCCCCATAGAGAATGAAGCAACTGTGGAAATGATTTTGTACAGTGCCATCAGCTGTCTGTGGATGTTGGTGAGGCTGCTGGTCATGAAGTTGCTGAATCAGAGTCAGGGAAAATGGTCTTGTTCCCAGCTCCTGTGATAGGCTTTATACCTGGGCCATGAACATCCCACAGGTACAATGTCCTCCCTCTCTCCTAGACTCTCAGAAACTTCTGGAAGGAAGACTTTATTTTCAGCCTTCCCTTGCATTCCATAGGGAATCAAACGAGTCCAAAGAACTAAGTGGAGAAAAAAATGCCTTGTCATCCCTGCCAACCATCTGTCTTTTCCCAAACCCTCTAGAGAAGTTTTCTAATTTCCAGACACAGGCCTTGAGCAACGACATGAATGCAACCAAATGTGGGTGAGGACCGTAAGAGAAGTGGGATATAGAACAACACACGACTGTAAGATAGGTGGGATATAAAACACATGAGGCTCAGCTCAGTCAACTGAAATGCCTGTTTGAGTGGATGGGCTCATTTACTCAGTAAGTATTTCACTGAACTAGTTACTGAATGATCTGGATGTGTAGAGCAGAATCAAGAAACAATATCATTTATCTTGTAGCTTTCAAATCAACTCTTTGATAACCAGTTCTTCCTCCAAATAGTATTTCAGAAGGTTGTCAAAGACTTTTCTGCCCATTCCCAGGTACGCTAAGGATATTAAACCATTCTATTTCTATCAAAATCTAAACTTCAATGTCTCAGTTTAAGTCTTTCATCATCCCACAGCCCAAGCTCTGGTCTCACGTTGGAAGCCTATGGTGGTGGAAGAGGGCATGTTCCGCCTACCACCCTTCCTGTCCTGTATTCTCTGTACTCCCCTTGTCTGACAGGGAGCAAGGATGTACGAAAGTGAGTAACAGCTTTATTTTGTTTTCTTTATGGCAAACTTTAAAAAAAATCTTTTTATTTTAAGACAGTTTTAGATAATCATACAAGTTGCTAAGATATCAAAAAGAGACCCCATACCGTTTTCTACTATTACTAATATCTTAACACAAATTAATATGGAAAGTTTGTTAGAACTAAGGGAGTAATGTTGGTATTATTATTATCTAAACTTCAGACTTAATTGACTTTTCCTTAGTTTCTATTTATTTTGTTTCCTACCCAGGATCCCAGCCAATAAACTTTATTCTCCTTACACATCATTATCTCCTTTTGCCTATGACGTTTTCTCAGCTTGTCCGGCTTTATGTAACAAGTTTTGGGGAAGACTGCCCAACTGTATCATAGAGTGTCCCTTGCCAGAGAGTCATCTAATGTTTTTCTCATGATCAAACAGGGACTTGGGGAGGAAGTCCACAGAGGTGCAGTGTCACTCCTTCCACATTAAATCAAGAATAAATATTGTGATTATGATTTCTCACTGTCGATGTTGACTTTGATCATCTGAATTAGGCACTTTTTGTCTGATTTCTCTACTGTAAAGGTATTCTTCTTTTAGGAAAGAGAGTCACTTTGTAGATTACAGTTGTGTAGTGGAAATGATGCTGTACCTCATGGAGAGCAGAGTATTTACATGTTATTTGAATCCTTCTGTATAGAAATTTATTCAATTATTTATTTATGTACTCATGAGTATTTATTTTAAACTTTGAGTTATAATCCAATATTACTTTACTTTCATTCAAGTTTTCCCAGATTTGGTCAGTGAGAGTCCACTGAGTTGGCTTTTGAGTCCCTTTGACGTATTATCAGCATCGTGTATGTGGTGGGGAGAGTACAAGGCAGAGAGGTGCTCTGGTGTGGGTTGTTGTTGTTAATACTTTTCTTACTTTCTGTCAGCACAGTACAAGATGCTGGGGCTCATGTTATACATACACTGTGCCTATCCTAGACTGCACCATCTGGCCGAGAAGCCTTTGTTCCTTTTGTTGAAGACTGCTGTTGGAAACCAAGATTCAGTTGTTGTTCTTTCTCGGCTGTCAGAAGTTTACTTCTTGAAAGATAACCTTTCTTCCTTGTGGGGCGCTTTTCTTCAGAGACAAGCCTCTTGGAAACTGACCCTTGCACGTACCTAGCCCAGTGGATGTTCTCTTCCTTTAGCACCTATGACTCTCCTTTCAGACATTGCTTCTGGTGAGATAGCTGATACAAACGCTTTCTGTGGAAATTAGCTAATGCAGGAAAGCACACCCTCCGGCAGAAGTTCACTTACTCCTCCTCCTCTACCTCCTCCTCCTCCTCTTCCATCGCTCCTTTCTTCATGTTTTTTTTTTTAGTACTGAGGATTAAACCTTGGGCCTTTGCACTGAGCTTCTTCCCCAGCATTTTTTATTTTTATTTTGAGACAGGGTCTCTGTAAAGTCCCACACTGGGCTTGAACTTGTGATCTTCCTATCTCAGCCTTCCAGAGTTCTGCAATTATAGGTATGTGCCTGCATATCCAGCTTTCCCCACACCCATACTCTTTGGCTGAGATCTTTTCAAAGCCACTCAAACCCATAGGACAAGCAGTCATACCCTCCTTCATAAAGTCTTGTTTAGCCATTGAAAAAGTCCAGCATTGCTCTTCCTCTATGGATTTGCTATCAGGAGAAATTCCAGAAAATATCTCATAATTTAGCAGGTGTAAAACAGGCAGTGATTGTTCTCTGTGTCCTCCAAACGACAGAGGCACGTGTCAAACTCAGTTGTTTTCCTGGAGTCTCCCTTCCCCTGGCTTCAGCTGGGAAATAGAGAGCATAAGGGACAGAAGGACATAACAACTATTTCCAAAGAACTTTACAGTAAAAACCTTCCCAACAAATCTTTAAGTCTCCTCTGATATAAACTGGTGACAGGGGCAAAGGACAAAAAGCCCCAGAATCTATTTGGAGTGCTCTCAAAGCCCTAGATAAATGAACTACCTCTTTGAATGTGGTAGATTGTTGCTGTCCCAGTTTTTTTCCACAGCATTTTGAAAACAAGTTCCACATTTTATATTCTTCCATTAGTAAGTATCTGCAACATACAAAGCTTTGAGTTAGGAACTGGGGATAACAAATCAGAGAATAACACATAAGTGATAATAAGAATTGTTCATAAGAGAGATGTTTCATTACCTTCATGTTAGAGAGATTGTAAAATGCTAAAAAAAAAAAAAAAAAAAAAATAGAGACACTTATTCACCCAGTAAGGAAGTAGCAGGGAATTTCAAGAATGTGCAGATAGGGCCGGTGAGATGGCTCAGCGGCTTAAGCGCCTGCCTGGCAAGCGTGAGGGCCCGAGTTCGACTCCTGGAACCCACATACGAAAAAAAGGGCCGGTGATATCGCTCAGCGGCACGGGCGCCTGCTGGCGCGCGAGGTCCTGAGGTCGACCCCCCGGTACCCACAAAAAAAAAAAAGAATGTGCAGATAAGGAAGGCTTCCGAGAAGTGATACATAGGTGGAAATGTGAAGAATGAATGAGAATCCGTCAGTAAAGAAGTAATTGAGTGTTCCAGGTAAAGGAATAGCACGCAGAGGATCCTGAAAGTCAAGAAGGGTTGTGCTTGTTTGTAAGATGTCAAATTCTGAAATACAGTGGGTTTACAGGATGTGAGAAGAGGTATATTAAGAAGTGAGGCTAAAAAGCACATGGGACCTTCAGTGCTATTTTCAAACTCAGGAGGCTTGATGGGAATCAGATGATCAACTGTGAATAAATTTATAGACATATTTTCACTGAATTGTTGGAATATTTTTCCACTATGAATTTATTGGTTTTCTAGATAAAAATCAGTTTAGCCACATGGAAACACAGGGTTGTTATGCAGTGGGCAGTTGTTAGTAAGGATGGAAAAGGAGGGTTAGGAAGAAATGACATGAGCTCTAATCTATTTCCAAAGGTCATATATCTTTTCCCTGGCTAGCTTCCACAAAATTCACCATTTTTGTTGGCTGCCGCTAGTTATGCACTAATGATGTTTGGTCTTACTTAGCTTATGGGTATTTTTAGAATTTCCTGGGAAAATAAAACCCCTTTAAATGAATTTTACTGTCTGAACAGTTATATATCTATTGATGCTGAATAAATAATCAATAACCTTCCTTAAAAAGCACCAGGACTGTTGAGTACTATCAAACACTTAAGGGAAATAATACTGATTATTACTGATTCCTTCCAAAATAAAACAGAAGCAAAAAGAACACTTCTACTTATTCTATTAGCATAGCATGACTCTTACATAACAACTATATCAAGACATTATAGGAAAGGTAAACCATAGACCAATATCTCTCATGAATCTAAATGTAAAAATCCTCAACAAAAATATTAGTGAATCATCCAACTATGTACAGAAAGAATTACACACCATAGACAAATGGGATTTATTCCAGTTCTGCAAGCTTGGTTCAACATTTGAAAACCAATATAATTCATTGCATCAACAAGCTAAAGAAGAGAAATAATATGATTATACTAACTGATATAGAAAAAGTATTTTTATGAAATCCCACATCCATTCATGATTAAAAGAAATTATCAGCAAAGTATAGAGGGGAACTTCCTCAACTTGCCCACAAATAATTTTCAGCTAAAACTGCATTTAATGATAAGAAACTAGAGACTTCCCTGGGAAGATAAGGAAAAAATACAAAATACACTCTTAGCACTCCCATTAAACTATATTACGAAAGTCCCATTAAACTATATTGTGAAAATCTAGATGGTATAAGATAGGAAGTGAAAACATAAGATATGCAGATCAGAAAAGAGAAAATAAGTTTGTCAGAGCTTGTGCTAAATTAAAAAACTTCCTCTGTAAAAGGATGTTAAGAGTATTAGACTAGTTACTGAAAAGGAGAAACTACTTGAAGACCATAACATCTACCTGACTTGTATCTAAAATACATAAAGAACTTTTCAAGAACAAAATTAAGAAAAACTTCAGTTCTTAAAATGGGCAAAACATCTGATCAAAGAAGATAAAAAGATGGCAATACCAGAGAATATGAAAGATACTCAATATCATTTTTCATTAGGGAGTTGCAATTTAAACAACAATGAGATACCATTGCATACATATTAGAATGACTAAAAAAAACTTGGTAATACCAATTGCTGGTAAAGATGTAGAACAACAGAACTTTCATTCATTGTTGATGAGAACACAAAATGGGGCCACCACTTTGGAAGACAATGTGAAGTTTCTTACAAAGCTAAACTTGTCATGTGACCAAGCAATTATGTTTCCAAGTATTTGCCCAACAGATTTTAAAACACATTTATCCAAAAATAACATTAGATTTATTGTACTTTTATTTATAATCACTCCAAAATGGAAGAAACTAAATACAAATCAAAACTAGTAGCAGAATGAATAAGCAAATTCCTGGCACATCCATCAAATATAAAACGAAATATGCAATAATAAAAATAAACTTTTAAAGTTTGGAAAGATACATATCACTCATAAGTGAAAGAAACCCATTTGAAAAGATTATGTGTGATATTCTGGAAAAGACAAAGTTATAAAGATATTAAAATCTTCACTGGCTGCCAGGAGTTAATGAAATGAAACAAGATGGCAGACCAAGTAGGTGAAGCACAGAGGACTTTATGACCATGGAACTATTCTGAATGATACCATAATGGTGGGTATCTGATACTATGCCTCTGCCAAACCCCATAGAAATCTAAAGCACAAAAATAAATTTTGATGTATGTAGATTTGTTACAAAGTTAATTAGGAGACAGGGGGTTTTCCTTTTCACAAGGAATGCAAAATGTAAAAATAAATAAATAAATAAATAAATAAATAAATAAATAAATAAAATTGTATTACAAATATATTAAACAGCCTAACTGAAGGAAGTGGTGGGAGAAGGTAGTGACCAAGTAACTTTGGAAATGAGTATGGTCTGTAAATCCAAAGGCAAAAGGGTCTGTACACAAGCACTGTATTCCAGCTGATAAAGTTCCTACCACATGAGAAGTCAGGTTAATGATTTTGATATGGCTACAAATGTATGCTGAAAGTAAAACAATTAAGTAAATGGGCGGCAGATGGTTGAAGCCAGCCTTCTCATTGTTGACATAGGTGAAGATTAGCAATAGGAGGCACCTAGAATGATACATCTGTCGATGGGTTACAGTTGGATTAACAGTATGAACTCACATTATCAAGCTAGCTATTAGATGATAAACAGGAAGATATATAGAGAGATACTTATAGATACGTATATATGTGCACATATTAATATAAAAACATGCATTTTTCTTGCGCATCTGTGGACACAACCCAGAACCAATGACATTGCAGCAGCAACAAAGCACGACTAGTACCAGATGTTAGTTTGTAATGCCATTCTCTGAAACAAGGTAACTAAATTCTTTGGAGAAAAGGCTGACTTTCTAGCTAGGACAGGAAATACACAAGGTGAGCATGGAAGTGCCAGGAAAAAAGATAAAAGCCCGCAGGATGAGGTTATGTCAAAGGGATACAGGAGCCAAGTGAAAGCTAGAAAAATTTGAGCAAAATATATAAAGCAAGAAATAACATATTATAATACAAAGTGTATAATAAATAACCATGCATCCATTCTGATACAAATAAATAATTGAATAAATAAACGAGGGAAAGGGCAAATATCTAGTACAGAAGAATTCCAGGTAATTTATATAAATATCCAGCCCTCAAGGAAGTGCAGGCATTTCCCAGTCTTTAAATGTGGTCTACATAGAGTGACTTCTTTCAGTGAGTATAGCATGTGGAGAGTAAATTTACTTGGACCTCACCTGAGATAAATAAGGTAGATAATATGGGAGTGGTCAAAAAATACGATGAATGTTTAAATTTTTAAAAATTTATTACAGTAAAAGACACATAGTCAATAATCTCCTTCAAAATTCTCATCCTTGCTCCAAACACACTCACCTCGTGATTCTTTCCATTTTTTGAAGCAGTTCTTGAGGTCCACTGTCATCAATGTCTTTCACTGCCCTGTTGTGGCTGCCTTGATGTCCTGATTTAACTCAAAACATTGTCACCGTCATTTTGATTTTGGGGAAGAGCCAGAAGAGGCACAGTGCCACATCCATTGAATAAGCCGAATTAGAACATACTGCAATGTTTTTATGAGCCTGCTTTCCCCTTGGATGGCATTCTGCAGCAGAATTCACCACATTTTTTGATTACACCTCATAAAGACACAAAACAGAACTTCTAGAACTACTTCAAAAAGTGGCAAGAATGATGGGATAAGTGTGTTCAAAGAGAGGGGGATTAATGACACAGTGTCTTTTACTGTAACAATTTTTTAATTTAAACATTCACAGAATAATTTGATCACTCCTTACTTGTACCCTTGACATGATGTTAGAAGGACACTTACCTCTCTGGCCTTCCCCATCAGAATGTATAACCCTAGACTAACCAAGAGAAAAATCCCAGACAAATCGCAATAGAGTCACATTCTACAAAACGCCAAAAGCTGTCAAAGTCATAAAAGTAAATCAAGAAGCCTTCTCTCTTCCCTTAGATAAGTCTATTTCCCTTTTATAACAGTTTTATTATTGTTGTCATTAAATTGTTCCATGACCATATTATATGTTTGCTGTGACAAAAAAGTAACATTGCACTGGACATTTCTCACTATAAATCTTCTTCCTTCTTTTGCATTATTTCATGAGCTAAATTTGGAGAAGAATGTTTACTGAGGCAAAGTACAGAATCTTTATAGTGCTTGACAATGTGTTCCCACTGTATATTTTTAAAGGTTTGTATCAATGTCCACTGTCAACAGCAATAAAAATAATAGCTAATACTTTTCAAATGTTTATTTTGCATCTGTTACTATTATTAGTGCTTTGTTTCTATTAACTTGTTTCTCACAAAAATTTTGTAAGATGGACACAATTATTATTATCAATCCCATCTATTTAGATGAAACTGAGAAAAAAAATATCCAAAGCCTATAGCTGATAAGAAAAAGAGCTAGATTTAAATCCAGACAGGTTTCAGAGCTGTCACCCTTCCTTGACTACTGACATGGGTTATATCAAAGGTCTAGATATCATAGTGTAAACCTGGCATGCCAGCTAATTTGTAGTGACATAAAGGTGTGCATGGCGTCTTTGCTGTTTTGGTGGCATCTCTTCTCTCTGCCTGTTTCTTCCTGATGTTTACTATCATGTGAAAGAGAACTCTTGACCACTCAGAGTGCTAGCAGTTTGTACAGCTACAAACTAATATGTCTATGACGGAAGGCACTGGAACCATGGAGTTTGCTAAGTTTTCCTCGTCGCCACCCTTGTTGTAAGCTGTCCATTGTGGCAGAAAGGTCAAGGCTGGTCAAGGGATGTTTATTCTGGCATAATGGAATCTTGAGGTACAAATGCATACAACTGAACTACAGTGAAACTAAATGTAAAATTTATTAACTAAATTTGGATATTTTGAGAAGGAAAGGAGGAATTCTTTTTCACTTGTACTCTGGGGCAGCAGATATATACAGAATTGTTCCAAACAAACCTGAACATCTGGTCATCCTGAGTGCAGTCAGTAAACAACTTGGCAATACACAAGTGCGTGAACAGTCATTCGAGGGAGTCTTTTGCTTTTACTCTTCAGGTGCCCCTACATTTTGGTCATCTAACAACACTTTCTTTATTATGAATCTATCTTACTTTGCCTTTATAAAGTGCTTTGTTCTCACAAATGTCTGCAACTATTACTCCCATGCCCTGTGATTCTGATCTGTATTTTGTCAAAGTAGAGTCTCTTTCTGTCCCTTTGATTTGGGAAGGCTTTGTGACTTGCCTTGACCAATAACACATGGAGGAATTAGTATTATGTGACATCTGGGGACTGGGTCTCAAGAGACTTAGCAGCTTCCTCCTCTGTCTACTGGAATGGTACTCTCAGACCAGCTTCATGAGAAGAAGCTCATGACAAGAGACTCACTAGCTAGCCCATGTGTCCCCATAGAGGCCAGCCCCGCTGACCACCAGCTGAATGACTGAGCCCAGGTAAGGCCAACAGCAGACACAGCCAGACAACCCCCACCACTGTGAGAAATAATGCGCCATGATGTGATTTATGCCACTAACTTTTTTCTTTGGTTTGTTATATGTATGATAAAAGGTAACTGGATCATATCCTTAGACTATTTTACCTTCCTATCCATAGTTGTAGTTTAACAACCCAATAAAGCCATTAGAGCTTTTATTTAAGACACCAACTTTTATAAAACTGTGAGTTTTAAAAGCACCACAATCCTTAACAAATGGCCTCTCTGCTATGAACTGGAGAGCTCCCCTGCTGGTGCTTTGTAAAAGCCAGTAAAGTAGGGAGCTTAGTTTATACCAAGTCACAGCCATCTTCATGGCCCCAGAGGCTTAACATCTGCATGGATGAAGGGCATTCCTTCCTGCTTCTTGTCCTGGCTTCTAAAATTGTGTAATCTCAGGTACCAGGTAACAAGACATAGCCTTTCTTGCTTAGGGTCCAGAGCTATTGTTCATTGATCAATAGCTATTATTACAATCTACAAAGTATCAGGCTAGAAGATTCACATAATGTCATTCAACCCTCCCAACACCACGATGTAGGTGACAATGGAGAAAATTAAATCCTTGCTCAGAAAGACCAGAGCACCAATTCAAGGATTATGTTCTAGCAGAATCTGTAAGATTTTCTGTTTATTTTTTTTTCTACTTTAATATCTAGACTTTAAGAGGGTTCTGATTTCTTCAAAGAGCCTTTCCAGTGATCTGCTAATTTCATGATTGCATACATGGAGTGCAATGAACTACGAAAACTATTGTAAACCCACAAATCAACAGCACCACCCATGTCCTTGGGGGTAAGGTTTAGATGAGACTCATGCCAGCTTTTTCACACTTTACAACAAATTTTCTATGCTTTTCATATAATGTTAAGAGAAATCATTGAGAAAATTGTTACTGAGACAGATTTAGAAGACAGAAGCCTAAAATCACTCAGAACTCTTTATCCTAAACTAGGCAAACCCTCCTGAGATAGGATTTTAAATTCTGGAAGGTGGTTGTCAGCAGGTTTCAAAAGCCAACTTATTGCCATATAAATCCCTTTATCAGTAAGCATCTTTCCATTTGGGGAAACATAACGAAAAGCATGATAAGTGTCATTTAAGAATCTGTGGTATTTCATTAGCAAATTGTATTCACTGTGATAAAATATTATTCATTTCACTAAGACTCCTATTGACTTTTCCTGTAATACCGAAAGTAGTAACAGGGAACAGCAAGTGAACTACTACAACACTGGGATCTGATTCCTTTCTATAAACAAGGAATTTATAGCTTGAAAACCAAATTTCCCTAACTCCATAATGAATTTGTTGTGGAAAGAAGTCCAAGACAACCTTCCTGCATCAAGAACAGCTAAACAATCTTAAACTATCAGATTAAAACACAGCTGTTCAAACACGTATTTTCAAATATTTTTACATCTTAAGAATGTCTGCCCAAAGAAATTTTTCCATCTTTCACATGCAGCATTCTGGCCTTGAAAGTGCTAAATTTCCATGAGGAAGCTGCTGGCAATATTTCTGTTTATTAGAGAGAGAATACTGAAATCAGATTACTCTGGACTCAGATCAAATTATAAAGTGTGAAGTTCTGAAAATGACAGTTTCAACTTTTGTGGAACATGTATAAATCTTCTAAGTATTTGGAAATCAGAGGAAAATTCTTGAAAACACAAAGTGATGATTAAATTTTAAAATTCTAGTTTTCCTTTTTTCTTATTATATCAGATTATAGGTCAATACAGAATAAATTAGAAAATCTAAAAATGCAACAAATCTAAAATATAAATAAATCTATATGACCTCATATGAACATGATTATTAACTCCTCAGATTTTATAATACTGTTTTCAATCTTACATAAATGCTATTTAAGAAAATACATACTATACTTATTCGTTTATGCAACAGTTTCGCATATCACCACGCCTTTTAATTAAGGCAAAGAAAAGACAAATTCTAAAGCTGCGTAAATTCTATTACATAGATTTCAATAATTCATTTGATCATTTTTATTAAATAAAATTATTTATTTATTTGATTATTATTGATTATTTATTTATTTGATTATTATTGATTATTTGATTATTATTTTGTTGGGTGTTGTGAAATATATAGAATGTACATGAGTATTTTATTTCAGTATAAAACTAGCTACAAAATTAAATATGCAGATGTATTAATGAAATCCACTAAATCCACTAAAGGCTATCATGGTAGCTTTTTATTACTGCACACTTAGAACATTCTCTACATAAGTTAATGCAAGGCATTCATAAATTGTTATTTGTGCTTATGCACAGGTGATTTAGCTTCACACATTTTAAAGTGCTCCAGACGTGGCTGCCATAAAGTTTGACACCAATATTGGTCATATTCAGACCTCTTGGTCTCTAAAAAAATGTACTTTGGATTCTTGTCTGTCCATTGGATCCAAAATAAAAGAAGAAACTTACTGAGTTGTTTGTCCAGATATTTATGTACAAAGCAAGTTTAACACTAGTAGTACATTAAGTCTCTGTAAAATATTTTCTTCATTCTTTTCACACTGAAAAACACAGTTATACAGAATAATTGCACAGAAAATAGACAAATTTGTATGAATGATGTGCATTGTTTAAAGGATGCATATTATCTTTCAGGAACATAGGGTCCATGTCCTATATCCTGCTAGAGACAGAGGGAGGAAAAGACCACTCCAATATATTCCTCAACTCCTTAATAAATCTGATTTTCAGCATGAGTGGTTCCTGGTCTATGGTGCAAATAGCCAAATGGCAGCAGCCCTTCTAATGACAAGGACAACAAGAAACATTCCCATGACATCAGTATCCAACCTTCTTCAGTGGTTCCTAGGCTCTCTGCCAGCACAAGACACTTCCCATTATCTGAGATATTTACTGTGGTATCCTCAGAGAGAAGGTAAGCATTAAAAAAGGGTTTGTTTTGTTTTTATTTTTGAATGAGTGAATGGATTGTCAAGGTTCTGTTGCCTTCTAATTATAAACAGCTGCTTGACCTGCCCATTAGTTAATGGTTTCCTAAAAAATGAAAGTGGCAGTTTCCTTTTGGAGATTGATGCAGGATTACAAGAACTTGTTTCCTTAACTGTCTTCGATAAAGAAAAAGAAATAAGGGCAGATCCTCTCTTGCCTCTGTGAAAATATCCCACCTTTGACATTACAATAAATTTGGAGAAAACATACCTGGTAATATAAATGGCCTTAAAACAAGAAAAGACTCTCTAAGCTGGGCGTGGTGGGGCATGCCTCTAACCACAGCACTCAAGAGGCTCAGGCAGGCGGATTGCCAGGAGTCTGAGACCACCCTGGACCACACAGTGGGACCCTGTCTCAAATAAACATAACAAAAAAAGGAAAAAAAGAAAAAAGAAAAGAATACCTTCTTTGATATCAACATTTGGGTATATGAGGGATTTATGTTTCCTAAAACTTCTAATTACACTTTCCATTCTTAACACCCCATAATGTTCTACCTACTACGCTCAAAAGTACTCTGTGGCTTGTTTACTATTTTTAAGACCTTGAATATAGCAGATGTTCAATAAATATTCATGGACACCCCAGATTACAGCAGTCTCTCTGGTCTCCACTGTCTCTCCCACTCTGAATTCCCTCTATGTCACCATCTAGGACTTGCCATCTTTAAAGACTGGCTGGTCAGGCCCCAACCAACTAAGAATCAACAGAGGCTCTTTGGTAGCTGCGTCCCTACCAACGACTCTTTTCTTCACGATCCTCTCCATGCTGCTGAATCCCACTATCGCAGCCTGTTTTCCTCTAACTTCAAATGTAAACTTTCTGTCCCCTCAAGTGGTCCCCCAACCTTCACCCTTGCCAAATTACATGTGTGCCAAATTACACACACATCTGAATCTTGGAGACTGCTCCTTCCTGCTGCAAAAGAGTCTATTTCTCCCTCTCAAAATCCTACTTGTTCTTCAAGCAGAATATGCTTCATGAAATGACCTTCTCTTCTCACTCTATATTGAAATTTCCGCTAGTCTTAAAAAGTATTTACTTATCACCCTTGTCTTGCTGCATTTCTGAGGTTTCCCTTTCCTATCAGATTCTCTCTCACAGCTCCCAATAATTTTCCAGCAGTGTCTTAATGCAATTGACATGAAGTTCATGAAGCTGTGTATGAAAGTTTGAGCCAAGGCTGCCTACCAATTGCCTGCCAGCTAATTTAATACACCAGCCAGGTCTTCCAGAATGTACAATATTGCAATGTATAATTCATCAAAATGAATTTGAATGTTTCAGCCCAAGCAGAACAAAGGCCTAAAGTATATGATTGCATGCATATAAGTATATGTGTTTTTATCCTAAAAGAAAAAGAAAAATGGTTTCTCTCCTACTCCTCCCTGGGTACTTCTCTTTTCCCTTTTCTAAAAAGATTTTATGTTCAACTTCACATTGTTGGATATGATATTAATTCAAAGTTTTCAAAATTTCATTGACAGGTCCCTGAATGAACATTTATAACATTGTCCCCAAAAGACTTTGTTGCTCATAAAAATTATGATCCAAAATGTTTCTGGAAAAAACCTCATTTCGAGTACCATCTATAAATATCCACAGTGCTGATGACTTCCTAAAAACCATTTGTCTGCTTAGTTGCGCTTATTACTCTAACTTCACACATACTTATTTTCTCTTGAATAGGAAAAATGTTTCTTGAAGAGTCAAATGTTTTCTAAATCCTTCTGATATTGCTTATTTGCTTGCTCACTGTTCATACACTATCCCTCATTAGCTGAAGGAAGAATGTAATTTTTCACCAAGATAAGTGAATATATTAGCTTTCCAATACAGCACTGTCCAACAGAACTTTTTTATGATGATAGAAATGTGTAATTTGTTTTGGCAGATACAGTAACCACTAGCCATATCTGGCTATTGTGCACTTGAAATGTGGTTGATGGGACTGAGGAGACGTCTTTTTAACTTTAGGTAGTATAACTTTGAATAGCCATCTGTGGCTAATGGCGACCACATTAAACACTGCAATGTTAATGTGATCAACATTGTTAAGGTTACATATATACCTACAATACAGAAGAAAAATTAATACTCAGGATAAAATGACATTGGCTTTCAACAGCAAATGCCTCTCAGATTTGCAGTTGATATCTGAGTAAACAAAACAAATATTTGAAAAGAATATTCTTTAGGGCTCAGACGTATGTTCGCAGTTAAATCTCTAACTAGTTGTGTGGGATTAGTAAAACTGTTTTATTTCTTGGGGCCTCAAAAGGTTGAAACATGTGACTAACAACTTTGAAATTATCTGATTCTGTATTTGTCTCAATCTTAGTATCCTGAGAATATATTTGAGAATAAAGTGAAATATACATTTGCTTTAACATTTTGAAAACTGGAAAGCTACAGGGCAATATAAGCATAAAGAAAAATGTGATTCAGGATTGCCAATTTTTACATTTTCTAAGATCTTGATACTGAAACTTCATAACTTGTTCTGAAACAACACAGAATATATGCTGATAATTATAAATATCTGTAATATCACAGATCTCTTTGTTTGGTTTTGCTTCTTTCCAGGAAAAGCAAGTAATAGCAAGTATATGATACATACTAACTATGTATTAAGCCTGACCCAGGATTTTGAAAGTCAGTATCTTTTATTGTAGTTTTTCATTTGTGAACAAATACTTTGTATGCAAACGATGAATTGACTTCTCAGATGCTTCACTTTTCCTTTGGGAAGTGCTTCTTGACAGTCAGGTTTCTGCAGCTCACTGTATCAAAAACACAGATTCACATGTACTCTGCATACACCAGTGTGGTGGTGAGCTTATCTGCGCAAGCAACCACCCTGAGGCAGAAGGGTGGCTAGAGGAAGGAGGTGCCTTCCAGGTGCAGGCACCTTGTAAATGACTAATGCTTCGGCCTCTGAAGTGAGAGATCCACATCGCCATAGGGGTACACGATGAGCCATTTGTGTGCAAAAAGAAAATGTTAACACTGCCACTCATTCTTACATAAAAACTGAGACATTAGGCCTCAAATGTTTAACACACAGTGTATAGGGACTATTCATTACCTACTATAACATCCATTCTCTTTTAGTCCTTTCACCTGCCATAACATAATTCTATAGAATGACTGGCTTAAAAACAACAAAATACATATTTCACAACTGTGGAAGCTGGGAAGTCTAAGACCAAGTCACCAATAGGCTTGGGGTCTGGTGAAGGCCCACTATGTTGTTCATAGACATCTTCCTATAATCTTCCATGCGTGAGGGACAAAAATTCTGAGGCCTCTTTTATTAGGGCGTAATCTCATTTATGAGGTTCCAGTCTTATGACAGAATCACCTTCCAAAGGCTTACTTTCAAATATCATCACATTGGGCATTAGGGTTTCACACTTCAGTCTGTAACACTTCCCTTTTTGCTTAGTAACAGAATGCAGTTTAATCTGTTGCCAGTTAGAATAAAATTTGTCACTTCCTGACCTTTGCACCTAGGTTTTGGCCTCCTGTAATATAATCATAAATAATGTAAGGGTCATCTAAGAAATTTTCTCAAAAAGAAGTACGGCCTTTTTTCTCCTTTCTTCCTTCCTGATGCTTAGAATATAAATGTAATAACTGGAGACGCCATAGCTACTTCTGAGTATGAGGTGGAAGATCTGTAGCCTGACAGAGAAGAATTATTTGGCAATTGCATGAGGATGTCTGGGAAAAATTTCTCTTAATTTTTTAAGCTCCTATTCTCAGTATGGGTCTTTTAATCAATATAGGTATGATGGTCCTTCGCTAACCTCTTGATTCAAAATAGAAATGATCATTGTGGTAGCATAAAATAGTCCTTTAACCCTATGATCTACAAACCGTCTTAGTATACATTCTATGAGAAATAAAAACTATACAAAAGCTGTATGTGTACTAATCTTATATCTTATAAAATGTGTTACTAGTCTATATGTGTCAGTTAAGCTTATGTAAAAGAAATACTAGTACCTTAAACTAGATTAAATTTTCTTTATTTCTCTTCCAAGCTTGCTGCTTGCTGCCTTTTGCCTGCCTGCCATGCCATGGGATTGTTTCTCCTCTCTCATGCCCGTCTGCCGTGCCACCTTGCCTTACAGCTAGCTAAATATGGGCTGAAACCCCCACAAACTATGAGCTGAAATAAACATTTCCTCCTGAAATAAACATTGTCTCAGTAATGAGAAAGGTAACTAGGACAGCTGGCCTAAGCACACTCAAAATTGAGAACACTCAACTCCTGACCTATAAACATTCATTCTACCCAGTTGCTTCCCTTGAACATTAAGAGTTTTTGACCTTCTAGAAGTCTCTACTCCTGGAGCCAGTGTTTCTACTGAAAATCTTGCTTGAGAAGAAGTAGATCCCAAGATTCCCTGGTGGAGATAAGAGTACAGCTGACATACATTCATTCCAACTCACACAGATTCATGACTGATCTATATCCACCCACCCACAAGTCACATTCTCTAAGCAATGGCAGCTGGGAGGGAAAACGCTTGAAGGCAGAGACCACTACCTACTTTTCAGAGCATAATCTTCCCTCCCACCAACAAAACCTGTGCAACACCAAGGGTTCAAGATCCATAGCTGGAGGCCACCTTCCAGCACCATCTTCACACCTGGAGTTGATGCTAAATGGACATGAGGGGAAATGAGCTTTAATGGTACAATGGCAGAAAACTCTGCCACAAATTTCATGAAGTTTAGCTGGTGAAGTAATAAATAAAACCTGGCACTGTTCCAGGCACTGAGTATCTGCTTCTCAAGTACAGTGTTCCCTGGAGTTCAGAGAAAACATCAGTGATGAAAGGCAGAGACACCTGGTTTAAATCAGATGATAAAATAGTCAACCACAACACAAGTCCTACAGAAAACTCTGCTGGAGGATGCACTCATTACTGTTCACTTTGTCTTGCCAAGGTGGATCAAATTAACACAACTTCCAGGCAATGCAATAAAGAAGACAGCATGGAAGTTGGAGTTTCTTATGTCACCTGTCATTCTTCAGGATTTATCTTCTTTTTTGAAGTGGACTACCTGAAATTATTGCAAGTTATCAATCAAACTATCAAATTTAAGTAGGAATATGCTGAAATGTCACTATAATGATGGATGGTAATTAAAATCATACTTCGTAAAGGAAATTAAAGGAAATTTGATTTCATTTACTCTATGTGCTAAAGTAATATTTCCAATGGGGTACATTGATAAATGGATATTGAAAAACTTAATATTGCTAAAGTGCTCATACTAGTCATAACTATTTCAGATTCAAAGCAATACCTATCAAAATCCCAATGGCATTTTCTGTGGAAATAGAGAAAACATCCTAATACTTACATGGAGCCATAAAGGAGCCACAACAATCTTAAGAAGAACAAAGCTGGAAGCATTGCACTTCCTCATTCATAACATACTGCAAATCTACTGTAATTAAGTCTAGTACCATCATAAAGGCAGACATACAGGCTAGTGGAATAGATAGAGTCCAGAAATAAACCCACACATACGTTGTCAACTGGTCTTTAACAATGGTGTCAAGAATACTTACTGAGAAAGGATAGTACTCAATAAGTGGCTTGGGAAAATTAGATACACATGTGCAAAAGAATGAATTTGGACCCTAATCTAATACTATCCACAAAAATCAACTCGAAATTGAATAAAGATTTAAACATAAGATCTGAAAAGGTAGAATCCATAGAAGAAAACATAGGGGGAAACTTTGTGGCATTGGTCTTCACAATGATTTCTTGGATATGACACTAAAAGCATAGGCAACCTGAACAAACAAAACTAAGTAAGTGCGATTGTATCAAACTTCAGTAGAGAAAAAAAAAAAAAAAAATCAACAAAATATAAAGAAAATTTATGCAATGGGAGCAAACATTTGAAAGCCATACCTAATAAGGTGTTAAAATCCAAAAGAAGTAAGGAACTCCTTCAACTCAAAAAAAAAAAAAAAAAGAAAAAATTGGTTGAAGAACTTGAATAGACATTTTTTCAAATATAACATACAAATGACTCACAATATGTAAGAAATGCTCAATGATATTAATAATCAGAGAGATGCAAATAAACACCAAAATGAGATATCACTTCAAATCCGTTAGTAACATTACTATAAAAAAAAAAAAAAAGGAAATGTAACCCATGTTGGTGTTGATGTAAGAAACAGGAACCATTGTGTATTCTTGAAATGCAAAATAATGCAGCTGCTATGGAAAACAGCATGGAAGATCCTCAAAAACATTTAAAATAGAAATACCACATGATTCAGCAATCCCATTTCTGAACATTCATGCAAAAGAGTAAAGCTCAAAATCTCAAAGAGATATCCTATGTTCACTGCAGCATTAATCACAACACCAAGATGTGGCGATAGTTTAAATGCTCAGTGACAGGTGAAAGGATAAACAAAATATGGTACAGATCTATTCAGTGGAATATTATTCAGTATTAAGAAAGAAAATCTTGCCAGATGCAACAAAATGGATGAACGTCAAGCACATTATGCTAATTGAAATAAGCTGGTCACAGGAGGATAAATCCTACATGTACCACTCAGATTAGGTAAATTCACAGTCTAAGCAGAAGTAGAGAGTGGATAGCTGTTGCGATGGGATGGGATGGAAGAGGTCATGATGAACTGGTATTCTACGAAAATAAAGTTTCATTTTTGCAAGATGATTAAGTTCTAAAGTTCTGCTTTACTGCATTGTATCTATAGTTAGCAATGCTGTACTGTACACTTAGAAACTGGTAAGACGCTGGATCTCCTGTTAAATGTTCTTACCACAATAACAAAAAGATAAATGGATGTTAAACACCACATTAAAGATCACATCTCAGAACTGAATTATAGGAAAAGAAAGGAAGGCAGAAACATATTTCTTGAACAATGAAAGCAAGGATTCTTTCTGAAATGTTTGGGTACATATAATTTAACACAGAATCACAGTTCTAAAATTTGAGAGTATGTAAGATGAGTAGGGCCCATTTAGCCTAACCTCTCTCTATTTTAAATATGAAGCAACTGGAGTTTTAAAAAGCTAAGGATATTCACTAAATTATAAAGCTAATTTGCATCACAGACTGGAGAAGAACTCAGGTCTTCAGATTTTATTCAAGTTTTAATTTTTTCATTATTTTCACGTTTTTCCCTGAATATCCAATTTTAATATTTTTAAAGACTAATTTAAAATATAACCTTTAGAGAGCTGTTTGGGATAATGAAATTGCTTTGTATCCCCATTGTGTTGGTAGTCACACAAGTCTATACATGTGTCAAAATTCATAGAACTGTACACCACAAAATAAAAATTAAAAATATCTAAAAGTTAACCTGTAATGTTATTGAAGAAGCTGACTTTTTACTTAGGGTATTTGAATTTCTCATCTGTAGTTTTTAATTATTCCCAATAAAAGAAGTCAAAAATAAAATGCAGAATATTTTAACCCCTCATTCTTTATTTATTGATTCTGTTTGATTTGGTGGCCTACTTTTATCACATGCATTTTCCTCTGTTATCAAATATAAATGTTAAATAAAGAAAGATGAAAGAAGTATAAATCCTCCTTATTGATCAAATCCCTCCCTAAATGAGAATAATATTTGTGAAAAATTTACAGCTTATTAGCAGAGAGGAAAGCTATGTGGATCTACTAAAGGTTTAGAAAATCATATACAACGAGGTCACTCTTAAATAGCTCCTGGTGAAACAGATAATAATTACAACAACCCACCTATTACAGAGTCCTTGTGTACTACACACTGCATAGGATGGATGTCAGTTATTTCTAGCTCAGAACTAGAAGAAACAGAAGTATTATTAGATGCAATTATTAGATAGTATTTAATACTATCAGAGGGACTAAATCCAGTAAATTATGGCAGAGTGGTAATGAGTAGATTGCCAAAGTTGGGCAATGGGATTCAAACTGCATCTACATTCTCTTTTCACTCTGAGATATGCAATAAGTTGTTTTTGTTTTGTTTTGTTTTGTTGTTTATCTCAACCTGTTTTATCACTGACAAAAAGAATGATCTTCCCCGCTATGCTGGACAATTGTGTGCATTAAGTATAATAATGTATATACATAATAACAGTAAACATTTAGTGTTTGCCATGCACAAGACATTATTCTAAACATTTTAGTGCAACTTGTTTGTCTGCAGAAAAAAATGTAAAGTCAAGGGCTGTTATTATATTAACGTTACAGGTAGGAAGACTGAGACAGAAGACTATGTAACTTAATGAAGGACATATAGTTAGTAAGTTAAAAAAAAAAAGTGCTGTTTTGACGCAAGAATTCTTGCTGCAAAGCCCATGTATTTAAACAACTTTATCATTACTACCTCACATATAAACAACTTGGCACACAGTAGATACTCAATTAATGGTTGCAGCTGTAACTGCAGCTTTTTGAGTTTTATGGCAAAGTAATCTCACTGGACTCCTAAGAAGCTCAGTGTTGGCCAGGGCTACAAATGTTAGTGAAGTAAATAAAACCATTTTGCTAACACTGATACTTTTCATTACATTTTCCTTTTAACAATGTGACAAAGCCAGAAATTTCTTTTTAATGCTGATATTAATCAAAAGTGAAGGCTTCCATTAAAAAATCCTCCAGCCCTTATTCTCTCTCCTGAGCTCTGAACAAAGAGCTCCCAAGTATTTCCATGTACACACCATATCTGCTTATAATGGGTATAGCACAAAGGGATTGGAGAGATAAAGAAATGGGCTATAAAATGAAGAGCAAACTGGGAGTTTCTATAGTTCAGTGCTGGTGAATGAATGGACTGTCTCCAAGAAAAGAGATGATGAGACTGCTTGAACAGAGACGAAAGGAACTCATCAGAGAAACTCCTTGGACTGAAATAAGAGGCTCAGCGAGGTGATTATAAATAGAAATATCAATGGCCATCCAAGGCACTCCAAGAGCAGCAACTAACTTGGTACAATAGATCGTAGGCTCTGTATATAAAAAGTGTATTCACAGAATTGTGGCACCTTTACCGCATCAATTTGTAGACATTTTCTATTAAGCCCATGAGAATTAATTTCTGCCAAAAGGGGTGCTTTGGCTTTTTGAAACTCCTCTGTGGGCTTTTAGCATCCTTTTGTTCCCCTAGATTCTCATACACTTCTGACTGCCTCAGGTTACCTGTAGGAATCACCTGAATGTATGAGGTATGACTGAAAACTATAGTGAATGTTT
Organism: Erethizon dorsatum; assembly: GCA_028451465.1. Classification (NCBI taxonomy): domain Eukaryota; kingdom Metazoa; phylum Chordata; class Mammalia; order Rodentia; family Erethizontidae; genus Erethizon; species Erethizon dorsatum. The sequence goes on from CM051839.1 coordinate 14,221,016, forward strand.
AAATTTTTAAAATTTATTGGGCCAGGGATATAGCTCAGCAGCACAGCACCTGACTGGCAGGCACGAGGTCATGATTTCGATTCCCAGTACCAAAAAAAAAATAATTTATTTCAGTGAAAGACACATTTTAATTGACCTCCCCCCCAAAAACTACCCCTTGCTTCAAACACATGTATCCCATTGTTCTTGACACTTTGTGAAGCAGTTCTAGAAGTCCTCTTCATGAGCGTCCTTAGTTGCATTGTTATGGTTGCCTCCAAGTCTTGCACCAATTCAAAAACTTTACCTTTCACGGTCATTTCGACTTTGGAGAAGAACTGGAAGTCACACGATGCCAGATCTGGTTAATAAGGTGAATGAGGACATACCACAATGCTTTTGTGAGTCTGCCTTCCTATTGGAAGGCACTTAGTAGCATCAGTCACTGGATCTGTTTTATCAAACCCCATTAAAGATATGAAAGAGAACTTTCAGAACTGCTTCAGAAAGTGGCAAGAACAATGGGATAAATGCGTTAAAAGTGTGTGTGAAGGGTATATTTTGAGGGGACTTGATGGCAATATGTTTTACTGTAACACATTTTTTAAATTTAAAATTCACTACATATTTCAATCACCCTTTGTGGATGATCTAGATCAGAATCATTTTCACTTCTCCCCCGACTTCCTTATTTAAGGTCTTCCAATTATAGCCTGAGAATCTGTATGTCTCCTGCATTTTCTCCACTCTTACTGTACCTGCTCTGATTAAGGCTGACATTGTCCATTCTCAGAACAACTAAAACAGCTCTAAAACACACATAGTGCATTGCTGTGACCTCCACTACTTTGCTTAACTATGTAGATCTTCCTGGCTTGGTAAATTCTCAGTACAAAGCTCCATGAGGTCCATGCCCCATGACTGGAACTGACACATAAGATAACACCAATTGGCTATATCCTTACATCTAATGTATCCTTTATACCTTGCCAGAGTCACCCTCCTAAGACAGAGGTCCACCGTGGAGCCCAGATGCTAATACGGTCCCCAGCGTTCTCGTCCCCTGGCATAGCTGCCTTCTGTCATTCTCTCCTTTTGAATATGTGAGTAAATATGATAGACCAGATTCCCAATGATTAGAGTTAATAATCAGTCCGCTTTGAATTAATCCAAAGGTTATCTGAGTGGTCTGTCCTAATGACCTAAATGCTTCAAAGGCACAGAGCCCTTCCTACAGTCAGAGACACTTGACGTGACTGAGTCTCCAGTGCCTCCTTTGAAGATAGCAGGACCGTATGGCAGGGGTTAAGAGCAAACTCAGGGAGCTGAGCTCAATCCCAGTCAACAGCCAGAAAGCAGGGGCCTCAGTTCTCCAACCACAAATAACTGGAGTGTCCAACAATCAAGTGAACTTAGAAAAGGACCATAGATAGGATCTAGGAATTCAGCCCAGCTCACCCCTTATTTCAGCCATTTGAAAAATCTTACCTGCCCAATATGGCAAATAGGTTAACTGCTCTTTACACTTGGTAAAGTTTCCTCAAGTAAATATTATTGGATGCTAGAAGATGAATAATTCTTCCATTCTCTGGCACATACCTCTATCAAAAGATAACCATATATTAAAACTGTTGGACATATATTAAAACTGTTTCTTCAGTGTTTCTCATTTGATGAAAGTGCTTCATAACTGGATATGATTAAAGGATCCAGGTTGGAAGACTTTTCGAAGAGGCTATCGCTGAAGTTTTAGACACACAGCCCTTCACTGTGGCACTAGAGCACCGACCAGGATAGCAGGCTTCAGGCACGACACCCGTGCAGGACATCAGTGCCTTTCCACTAACTACGCCACACTCAGAACTCCTTCTTCACCAGCTCTGAAGCACAATTTTCCTGCCATTATTATTCTGTAAGTGCACAGGTTGTTTATATTTTCTTTTGATTCATCCTCTGACAGGTGCTTAAAATGTGGCCCTACTATATTACAGGATTCCTAGTGTTTAGCTTCTTTGCAGAGAAAACACATTCATTCCCTATGACAGGTTTAGTCTTCTGAAGGACTTCCCCTTCAAACAAATGATAAACGCAAGTAAGTGCCGAGGCTGAACACAGGGAACAAACATGTTGGGCGGGGGGTGTGAAAACAGAATATCAAAGAGGTGGCACAAGGCATTTATTTCCTAAGAAACACAGCACATCTCACCATGTCCATAAAAGGCCAAAGATACCTTTCACGCATTCTATTTCTTCCTCTCTCCTCACTATTTCTACAGAAGCAGAATTTAAGCCTCTTTCCTGAAATTAATAATTCAGCAAGCAGAATTACTACTACCCAGATGAGAGTGTGCTGTTCTCTTCCAGGCCCAAGCAAGTAAACAGAGGCAACTGATGGGTAATGAGCATGCCCAGGGGTTCCTCTCTCAGCCCAACTCAGCTGGAAGTGATGAAATTCTTGGGCATATATTAAAACTGTTTCATGGGAACAGACAGTCAGCATTGACTGATTACTGAGTTGAAAGGTAAACCTTGGTGGATGTCAGTTTTCATTTACTCATTCACTCATTCAACAAATGTTTATGCACTGTTCCTAATGTGGCAAAGTACAGCATGTACATACAGGGTAAGAAATGGCTACTGAAATGGGGTTAAATTTTGTATAAGTATGTAAAGAAAATGAGATTAATTTTAACAGGAGGAAATGTAAAACTTCTACTTGAAAAAGGAAAGGTTATTTATTTCTAGATGAGTTGAAAGAAACTCCAGAATATGTGATGCATGTGTATATGCATGTGAGTATGGGGGGGTGTGCGCATGTATGTGTGTGTGCATGTATGATCAAGTATGTGTTTGTGTGTCTACCAATCTGTGGGTGAGGAGGGCACAGAAAGCACATTGAGGTGATCCTAAGCTGGTTCTTTACAATCATGAGACAATGTTAGGTTGTATAACAGAACACCTTTCTAACACATTTATAGGTCAGAAAACAATATAGCGTCATGAAAAGAAATGTCACAGTTGGAGGAATAAACGAGAAGTTCATTGTGACAAGAATTCAGGTATGTGAGGAGTAACAAGTAAAATGTAATGTTGAAAACAGGCTGGCACATGTTTGCAAAAGGTTTATGGAGCATAAAATAGGGATTTTTTTTTCCTTCCTCCAGCCATTCTTCTCCTCTACTCTTCTCTAGATTGCCCCTGCACCTAAGGCAAATATCTTCTGTGGCCAATCAGAATCACCCTTCTAGAAAAGCTGACGTAGGGTCAGTGATACAGTTCAGCGGCATAAGCTATTGCCTGGCAAGCACAAGGTCCTGAGTACGATTCCCGGTACCCATAAAAAAAAGAAAAAAAAGCTGACATAGAGATGGCTCTACGGATGGACACAGGATCTAAGCAGAGCTATGAAATGGACCACGGTGACAAATTAAGATCAGCACAGGGCATAAGCCAATTTTCTAAGCAATTTCTAGGATTCTTCTTACTACATTGCAGAGGAAAAAGGAAAGATATACTTTTTCCCCTTTCTGGTGAAGATGTAAAGATTTAAACCCAACACTATTATAGTAGAAAAGCTCATGTGAAGCAGGGTAAAATCTACACCTGCTGAAGAGATGTGAAAGACAAGGGAGGTACTGTCCTCACTGTGTTTTGTTCTTTAAATCCACTTATTTATCAGGCCAACCCTGTCAACCTTTTTCAGTAATTTGTTTAAATAAGCCAATGCTTTCATAATCAAGCTAATTAAAGCTGGATTTCTGTTACAACCCAAACAGTTAAGTTTTCACTTTATTTTGTGAGTACTTATTTATTTTTTGCCAAATGAAATTTTTTTTTAATTCAGGTACTTTAGTTTTATATTCTAAAAACAGTGATATTTTATGTTCATTTGGGAGGTGGTGAAATGTTTGATTTTTCAACAGGTGAACCAAATAAACTCCACCAAGGTTTTTAGTTCTGGTAATGACATACTGTGTAATACAAATCAATACGCCTCCCAAGGACAATTAGAACATCTGGATAAAGTATTATAAAAAGTAATGTATTTTAAGTCTTTGTTACACTAATAAGAGAGGAAAAATTTACCATATCAAGAGAGAATGGAAGGCAAAAGCCCAGAAAAACAAGCCTGACTTTTGGGGCTAATTTATTGAGGAATCTGGAGGGTTAGCTAAGAAGCAATTTACACAGCCTTAAGAACACTAAGAAGAATGGGATTGGAGTCCGGGGCCTGCATGCAAATGTGGAGAGGTAGGTAAATCCACGTTGAAAATGAAAAAGCACAGTCTTAGGAATAATGGTGACCTAGCAGGAAACATCCCTTCACTGGAATTGACACCTGCCTTCGTCATCATGACTGGGAGTGAATTGAGACACTCCACTATTGCTAATGCCACTAGAAACTACAAAATCCTCTCTAGGGAAACAAATATCATGCTAGAACTCAAATGATTTCTCCAATTAACCAGTAGTTCACCACATAATCCAAATAAGAACACAATACAACAAATCAATAGGGACCAAACTCCCCAGATTCAACAGCAGAAATGGAATAATATCACCTTCAGAAAGCAAAATAGACTTAAGGTGGTTGTATTGTTCTGCTCAGAGATAAAAGACAAGATTGGACATTTTGGCAGAGAAGAAGCTATAAACAATAATAGCACTGAAATTCCAGAACCTGTAAAAATGATAACTAAAATTGAGAACGCAATGTTCTTTTTGTTTTTTGTTATTGTTTTTGTTTTTTTGAGGCAGGACCTCACTATATAGCCTGCACTCACCTCAAATTCAAGATCATCCTGACTTAGCCTCTCAAATGCTGGGATTACAGGCATGTGCCACCATATCCAGCCCAATGGATATTTTTGGGTTTTTTTTGTTTTGTTTTTTAAAAGCAAAATAGTAACAGTTGACAAAACTATTTAATAAACTTGAAAATAAGTTGGAAGAAAATATGTAGAGTGAAGGATAATAGAAAAGGATAAAAATGTTAAAAAGATGGTAAGGAATAGAGAAAGGGTATAAGAATTTATTATCTGGGGATAATTTACATTAAAAAAGAAGGAGCTATAAAAAAGATGGCATAACTGCATTACTGCAAAAGATATTGAGAACAATCCAAAATTGCTTGAGGATATTAAGGCACAGATTCAAGAATCTTTATAAACTCAAAGTATTATAAATAAAAATAAAGCTATGTAGGGCCGGGGATATAGCCCAGCATCACAGCACCTGCCTGGCAAGTGCAAGGTCGTGAGTTCAATTCCTGGTACCAATGAAAAAAAAAAAGCTATCTAAACACATTAACACTGTAAAAATTAAGTACTAACATTTCTTAAAATAGGAGGTAAAAAGAGATTTACCTTCAAAGCAGCAATAATTATGCTGACAGCTAACATATCTACATACAAAAGAAGCTAAAGAAATAAAGTGATATATTCACTTGTTTACACATACATGCCATTGTATAAGTTATTTACAAAACCTTCAAGAATAATGGTGAAACAGAAATATCTCTAACAAATAAAAATTAAAAGAATTTTTCAACAACAGATTCATGAAAGGGACAGTAAATGATGTACTTGATATTGATAAATGAAAATGGAAAGTTAAAAATACAGGAAGAAATAAAGAGCAGCAAAAATAATAAATATGTGGATATCTAAATTAGTATTAGGGCTACAAAATAAAAAGTACATGTTTTTAGTAAAAATATATTTGAAAAATTAAATACACAATAATAATGTACATAAAGCCAAAAACAAACTGAGCTCAAATTGAGTTAAAATATTCAAAATTCCTTGCATTATCAAGAAGAGGAGACAATATCAATTAATATTAAATTTTGATAAAAAAAGATGCATGTTGTAAGCTCTAGAATAACTAATATTAATACCAGTCTGACAGGAAAAAAAATTTTTCATCATTCCAAATCATACAAGAAAAGACAGAACACAGCAAGATGTGTATTTTAAAAGAGTATTGAAATAATAGGCATAGATTAGATTTAAACACTTAAAAAATAAAAGAAGATAAAGTGAAGTAAAATATCTCAGTAATAAAAATGTGTTACATATGCAAATGCATAAAAGTTAAAAGTAAAAAATAAGAAACTTATATATGATCCAAACAAAGATGGTCTGCCATATTAATGGATTCTGTATCCACGGATTCAACCAACTGTGGATTGAAAATACATATGAAAAAATCATGTCCTTACTGAACATTAACAGACACATTTTCCTTGTCATGATTCCCTAAACAATACAACTGTTTACATAGCATCTATATTATGTTACATAAGTGATCTATAGATGACTAGTAAGTATATAGGAGGATGCAAGTAGGAGGTTATATGAATGCACTATGCCATTTTATATAAAGGACTTGAGCAACCTCTGGTTTTAGATGATTTTTAGTGTAAAAATTCTAAGCAAATTACTTGAAAAATCAAATCCAACAAAATATAAAAATAATACAAAACAATCACATTCAACCTGAGAATGCAAGGTGAGTTTAACGTGTAAACTAAGCATCGTAATTCATCACATTAACAGAATATATGAGATAAAAAATATAAGATTATCTAAATAAATACTAAAATTTTAACAAAACTCACCATTCTCGATGACAATTTCTTCAAAATTTTCAGTATGATATTGAAAAGGAGTGAAAAATGGTGCAAACACCCCTGCCCTTTTTCTGATCTTAATGGGAAATTTCTAGTTTAACATCCTTAGGTATGTTGTTAGCTCTAGGTCATTTGAAGAACAATAACAGCAAGGTGAGAGAAATTGCTCTACTGGAAATCAAGACTTAACACAAAGCTAGAGTATTTATGTGACACTCTACAACTTTTTCAAATAGATAAATGAAACAGAAAGACCAGGAATGCTTGAATTCCAAGAAAGTTTACCCTGTACAATTGGGAAGGAGTAAATATATTTTTTCAATAATTTACACTAGGGCAATTTGATACCAATATGAAAAAATCTAAATATGGAATACAAAATAATGAAGCTCCTAAAAGATAATAAACTGCACTATAACATCATTGTCTCAAAATGGGGAAAAAAATCTTAAAAGAATTTAAAAACAGCATCAAAACACTGAGAGCTAAATTAGACTACACTAAAATTAGAAACTTATATTCATCAAAATTCATATTAAAAGAGTAAAGAGACAAGCCAGAAAGCTGGAGAAGACAGTTTCAACATACAATTAAGAATTTTTAACTCAAAAAAATTTTTTTAAAGATAACACAATAAAAAAAGAACGAAGGGCTGGTAGAAAGGTTGTGTTGTATTGCACTGCTAGGTATGTTCCCATCAGAAATGGACAAGTACCCAAGAGACACACAAGGATGTTTCTAGCAGCATTTCCAATAGCTGTCTCAAATATCCATCAAAGTAGACCAGGTAGCTAAAAATGCACTCCACCCAGGCAAGGAAATGTTACACAACACCAAATATTTTAAATACTTCCTAAAACAAGATGATGATTATTGCAAACACCGTGGATGAAAAGAAAACAGACAAGAATGGTTCACATTATTTACAGTAAAGTAAGGGTCTAAAAGTGAAGCAGCTATTCCAAGTGATTAGGGATGCATAATTAGATATTAAAATTATAAAGAAAAATAAAGTGATGAAATCCAAGCAATACTAGTGACTACATTTAAGGAGGGGAGCAATGTAATGAGGGCACCAAGAAAGTATCCAGTGTACTGGCAGTTTAAATCTCAATCTAGTGAAGGTTACAGGCATGTTCACTTTGATAAATATTTGAGGAGACTATTTTGTGTATTTGTCTGTATTTTAATAAAATTATTTTTTTTATGTGGGTACTGGGAGTCGACCTCAGGACCTTGTGCTTGCCAGCAAGCACTTGTGCCACTAAGCGATATCACCAGCCCTTTTTTTCCTTTATGTGGGAACTGGGAGTCAAACTCATGACCTCGCGCTTGCCAGGCAGGAGCTTATGCTGCTGAGCTATCTCACCAGCCTAAAATTAATTTTTAAAAAATTAAATTCTAAGGCTGGGCAAGGTGGTACACACATGTAACCCCAGCATTTGGGAAGTTGAGGCAGAAGGATCATGAGTTTTATGTCAGCCTAGATACACTGCGACACAGGGTTTCACTGCTGCAACCCCCACCCTGCTTCAACCATCCAAATAAAAAAAGAATATATATATATAGATAGATAGATATAGATATATAGATATATAGATATAGATAGATATAGATATATAGATATAGATGTAGATATAGATATACACATCTGCCTTATCTATCTCCACTATTTTCAAGCTTTACTATGAAAACATTTAACAGCTAGTTGGGTAGAAGCTTTCTTAAGGATGTCATAAAATTTAAAAATGAAGACTAAAAGCAACAAGTTACTAAACAGTTTGGTGCTGGGTGACATTTTTTAATTTGAATCACACCTGAAAATAATATCAAGAAAATCAATTGAGTCACCAAAACTCAGCAGAGGATATTCTTTCTTCTCAATGTGTTCGCTTCAGCAACAGAAAATTCAGTTCAAGGAAGACTTTCCTTTATTGTGTGACTTTATTTGAAGACCAAAGAGAATCTTAGCTTTATGGTACTAGTTTATTCTATGAAGAAAAAGCCTATGTCAATATCTGTTATCAATGACTGTACAATATAATTACTGAAAATCATGATGTAACATTTAAAATTTTGTTATGCTGTGTGCTACTTCATCATCAAATAAAAATATACAGGAGATTTGTCCATTCATTTTAAATTTTGCCTCATTTGTAAAAATACAAAAATGTTAAGAACATTTGTAAATGTTGTTAGCAAGTTTAAGGAAATTTATAATGAATAGAACTGTACAAAATTTCAGTGAAAAATATACCCCATTAACTGCAAAGAATTCACTAGATTTGGCAGTTGGGACGCACAGGTGCTTTTAGTATGGATAGTGCTATGGTTTGACCATAGTTTAGTTTCCTATGCTAGAGGCTTGGTTTCCAAAGCAGTGGTATTGAGAGGAATTGGGGCCTTCATGTAGTATTGTGAGTCATTGTGACACCACCCTGAGAAGGGATTAATGCTCATCTCCCAGGAGCTGGTCATGCCTCATGCCACTGGAGTGGTTGTCACCAGAGCAGGTTGTTGAAATCCTGATGTCTCCCTTCAGGGTGTCTCTTTGCATATGCCCCCTTGCCCTTCCAAGCCTCTGTTGTGATATAGCTAGAGGTCCCTGGCCAGATGCCAGTGCCAAACTGCTTGGACTATCCAGTCATCAGAATTGTGAGTTACATAAATGTTTCCTCCTCATGCATCCAGTCTCAGGAATTCTATCATAGCAGCAGAAAGTAGACAAAGACAGACAATTTCAGTGCAATACAGGAAGAAAAGAAATATGAATGGGAATCAAAGCAGTGCAGACAGTTATTTCTTTCCATGTATCCGTTCTCCCATCTTCCTTCTGTATAAACCTCATAAATTTAGCTATATACATGACTGTCCTAATAAGACTATATTTCTCAGCTTTCATTGCAGTTATGTGTGGCCATTTGTCTAAATTTTGGCCAATAGAATGTGATGTTTGCAATTTCTGTGCTGCCCACGTCTTCTCCCCTTCCCACACATAGAAAAACAGACATGACAGTCGCGCTAGAGAAGCATTTATAGACCATGAGCTAGGAGCCAAGTGTTAAGCCTGGCAAAACAGTAAGATAAAAGGAGTTTGGGTCCTTGCCAATGGAATTGTTACATCAGCTGTGGACTTCTTGGCTACACCACTCAACTTTGGTCTTTTTTTCAGCAGTAGCAGATCCTATCCTAATTAACACTGTTACCACAGACTTTTCCAGTAGCTTATTAGCAACAAGGAAGAAGAAACTGGAAGGGTTAAGAATAAGAGAAAGATGATTTTTAAGACAGAGATGAGCACATCTTCATAGGTTGAGATTTTAATGAAAAAGGGCCCTTTATTTTACAATCAAAAAGAAAACTAAGATGCAGTTAAAGGCTTTATAGTGACAGAAACCTGATCAATGGTGGCCTGTCATCAGGCATGAGATAAGGGATGACCACAGGGGGACATTAGAGAACATTTTGATACTTTGAACTGGCTCTTATTTTATCTGGAGTCAAGGTTACATGATTACATATGTTTATCAAAACTCACTGAATGGTATCCTTAATGTGGATACTCTTCCCTGTAAATTTTATCTGAATGATGTTTATTGTAAAAAAAAAAAAAAGCAGAACAATTAGCATAAAAACCACAAAATTTCCAAAAATGGACACTTCCAGCCTAACATAACAAACACAACTCTGCATCAAAGTAAGTCTTTGTAACATTTTCAGACTACTGGGAGCTAAAACTCTTAAGTACTTTTGGAGAAACAAAGCAAAAGCACAAAAAGCAGATTACAGACAAAAGATCAGAAATGAGCATGATATTAGACCTCTCTATAGCAATATTGGAGAAGGTCAGAAGCAATATCTTCCAACATCATGAAGCATACTTCAAAAACTCTATGTAAAAAATGTTCCAGTCCCAGCCAAACTGTCAATTGAGTATGAGGGTAAAATATTGACACTTTCGGATATTCTGGAATTCGAACCTTTACTTAACAAACATACATTTGTTGGAAAGTGAAGAATGTCCTCCACCAAATGAGGACATAAACAACGAGAACAAAATAGAGAAAGACAGCTATATTAGTCACCTTTGCATTGCTGGGATAAAATAATCTGACTTCTGCAATTTAAAGGAGGAGAGATTTATTTTGGCTCACAGTTTCAGAGGTTTTAGTGCATGATCCTCTGGCTCTAAGGCAGAAACATCATAGCAGAAGGGCATCATAGAGCAAAACTGCTCATTTCATGGATGCCAGAAAGCAGAGAATTGAAGGAAGAGAAGAAGGGGCCAAGAACCAGAAGTAGTCCCCCAGGTCATGCCTTCATGACTTACCGCCAACTAGTCTCCACCTCCTAATTGCTCATTAAGCTAGAAACTAATCAACAGATTAAACCACTGATGAAATGAGTACCTTCACAATCCAATCACCTCTGCCTTCACTATCCAATTAAGGAATCTCTTAATCCAGTCACGTTGACAATCAAGATTAACCTATTCAACAGCAGATCCTGGGGACAGGGATCACAGCTAGGTGAAGGACAAAAAATTCCTTTAAATGATGGTGAGAGAAAATCCCTTACCTCTGGGGTTCAAAAGTAAAGGCCAACCAGTTCAGACTGTTGTGAGGCAGAATGGTTCTTCTCCAAAGAACATAGAAGAAAAAGCCCCTCATGGTTTAAACAATGTGTCTCATCTTACTGAAAGAAGCCTTACAGCATTTTCTCTTGAAAAGTGCAGGCTGCATAAAAACCAGACAAGTCAAAAACAGCAATTACTAACTGCAAGAAAAATAGAAAGACTTTCATGAAAAGGAAATTATAATGTTCTAGGCTGCTAGATGCCTCAGTGGCAAACAACACGTAAAACTGAATAGATCAGTTCCATCAAGAAATGCAAATACATCATTATTGGTCAACAGGAATGTTTTATCTCTTTCAGGGCATGTTGATAAGCCTGCCTGATATCCACAGATACTTACTGGTAGCTGAATACGGAGCACAGTGACACCTTTAGGGGATACAATCCACCAGAGCTTCCCAAAAGAGATTACACATAATAAGGGTTCCTGAACTTAGAAAATCCACCAGTAACCTTCAGAGATATTACCTATTCAATTTGCACAGCAACAATATGCACAATAAAAGGTTACAAATTTGGTGTAGAAATCAGATATTCTGTTTTCTAATTCATCACATGAAACTCTGGTTTCAGAAGTTAATGCTCTTCAAAAAAAACAACAATAACAAAACTCTCCCAGGAATCCTTTCATCCTTACTGTACGGCATCAATTTTCCTGGTTAAAAAGATACTTATGAAAATCATCTTGCCTACCATCCATCTCAGTAGGTGGGATCCATTATCTCCACAGGTGCGCAATTCTTGTCACTTTATTTTCTAAACTTTCACTTACAGGGAAGAGTAGATTAACATTTTCTGCCCTCTGTGAATCGTTTTCACGTTATGGCGCCCACAATGATTTCAATGAAAAACACTCTTTCAGAATTGTCCCTACTCTAAGTTAGAGGATCCTCCACATGCTAATTTTAAATATCTGCCTTGAAAATTATCTGATGAGTACAGCTAATTTTGTGCCCAGTACGTTATGTGCCTTAAGGCACCTAAATGAATTATATTTCTAAAGAAATAAACCTTGCCTTACATTTTCCATAATTAACAGCATGAAGCTACGGTTAAGCAACAAGACTTAAAAGAATTCTGTAAAGTTTATGAGTGGCACAATTAATTGTGAGAGTATAAAAATTAGAATCTGTGGCAACATACTGTAGATTACAATCTTAATTAAATTTTTTTCTCAAGTATGTGCATTATTCCTTTTAAAGTCCACATGAAGGGCATGAGTAGCCTCCGAGCACTCCAAGCTATCTGCCATTCTTACTTGTACTCTCGTTAGCTTCTTTTATTTTTGTTGGTTTTCAAAAGCACATGTACTGTGATTAGAAAGTTACTATTCCTTATATATTGACAACCATATAATGTATAGAATATTTGAGTGCTTAATTCTGAAATGTCAGATTCAGGTAAAACAAGTACTGAAGATTGACAGGAAAATTAAATCACGCTTCTGAGGATGCTTAAAATTTATCCATAACAGAATTAAAACATATGAGCAGTGGTAAAATAAATTTCAACAGGTCAAAAATCATAACCAAATACTCTCTCCACTGTGCAAGAGATCACAAGAGGAAATAGCTTAATTACTGCATAAAAATTTCAGTTAGACACTATATAGATTCCTAACGCTGACTCCTTAAAATGGACATCAAAAAGGTGGTAGAATTTGAAAAATAGATTATAATCTCAATAGGAAATGACGTTTGAGTCCTTCCACTTACAATGTTGTATCTTTTTTGATAGATAAACACGGGAGCTCCTTAATCTAACAACGGTTTCTTAGTTGCAAAACCCTTTAAAACACTACTGGATCTTTCTTCCATGCTCTGTCAGATCTCAAGGATAGTTACTTAAAACATGAATATCCCAGCCCCATTCAGCTATTGTGCACCAGCTATTGACTAGGAAATAGTGAGGCTGGAAGATATAGATGTTGGAAGGCTTTCCTCCAAATGAGAAAAGAGTCTATCTTAAGCTTTTAGTACGTGCATAGTTGAGACAACCTTTTAGTAGATAGATCTCATGAAAAGGTACTTTGAGTTCAAGTCTTCCAAACGGTCAGAGAGCAACTGGGTGAACAGCATCCTAAAACAACCAACCAAAGGAGTGAGGGAGGGGGCCGGTGAGATGGCTCAGCGGCTTAAGCGCCTGCCCGGCAAGCGCGAAGGCCCGAGTTCGACTCCCGGAACCCACATACGAAAAAGGGGCCGGTGATATCGCTCAGCGGCATGGGCGCCTGCTGGCACACGAGGTCCTGAGGTCGACCCCCCGGTACCCACAAAAAAAAAAAAAAAAACAAAGGAGTGAGGGAGAGTAAGCATGGCTTGGTCCCCTGTGTACTTATGTGGTCATGCTTGTGAAAACATCGGGGAAATCTAGAGACCTCCACTTTATTGCTTTATTATTAAAGAGTATTCCACATGTTACCAATGGGGCATTCACAGTAGCAATCTTCTGGGCCATTGATGACCAACTATCCAACAAAAATTCACTCTTTGTTTTCCAGAGCATGTTGTTGAAGTTGGGAGGCAGTTGCCCAGTCAGAGATCCACTTCCTAAGTATCTTGGATTCTGTATTGCCAGTGTGACTAGTTTCCACTAGTGTGAGAAGAGATTGTGTCACCTCCATGCTGAAGCTTTTAATAAGCAGTTGGACCTGAGGTAGAGAACTCAGAAGCACCAAAGGTGGAAATAGCCTGAGTTCCCCGAATGATTCCCTGGAGAACTCCTCACTAATCAAGTGGACTCGTACAGAAGTGAAATATAAAAACACTTAGTTTATTAATTAGAGCAGGTAAAATAATCCTGTAATTCCAAATTCAATGGTACAGTAAAAGAAAACTTGATGTACAGAATTTGTTTAATTCCTAGGTAGAGAAATGTCAGATAGCTTGCTATAATCTTAAAATAGATGGGCTGCTCTCACCATTAAAAGGTTATAACCATTTAAAGGTACTCCATTAGTCTAAAATATTTAATAAATGTTAAGAACTATCATTTTTTTAGCAAGGATTAAAGTTATTGAGACAAGTTGGGGTTCCTTATTGAAGTAAATTATTATTAATATTAGTAAATTATCAGTTTGGAAAATGAAAAGCTGATAGACATTAAAAGAACAGATAATGGTGAGAATGAGGAAGGTAGAAAGGACAATGGGTGTTTTCTTCACTAGAAGTAATTAGGTAAACTATTCCATCTCCATTTTCTCCCCTTTGAAATGTTTAATATCTGTCTTGTTTATCTATCTAAAAGGTCAAGTCAGAAAAAAGATATGACCGCCCTTTAAAACCTGTCAAATACTAAGAAACATAAATCAATATCAATGATAATACACTAGAAAGTCAAAATAAGTCTGTAGATTTTAAGGCAATCAAATTACATTAATTTATCTTTGAGATTAGATTTGGAAGTCCAAAGAAATTTGTAATTTTACATTTTAATAAAGGAAATAAAATCTAGAAGTAAAATAGAGGTGAGAATTAAGGTGGTGATATATTTAATAATGGATTAAACTGATATTTTAATATAAGCAATGCAGCCTTTGTTAGAGAAAAGAATATTTATACAATTAGATTTTTTCAACACAAGGAGCAGGTCTTCTTGAAACATATATATTTTTAATCTATCTTATTTACTGTAATAATCATATTTAATGTTTTAAATGGGTCATTTATTTTTCATAAAGAAATAATAGATTTTAGATTTGTAAAGACCATTTTAATTATGTTTTGATTTGTTTCTAAGAATTTCTATAGCAACTGTCACCATAGTTTTCAGATTTTGAGACAAATCTATTGAAAACTTAGGAAAACCTTTCAGTAAGTGAAGAGTTTCACTTGCAAATTGAGCAAAGCCCAAATTAGAGTACGGAATATAGGAAGAAAGTGAAACAGTGTTTTTAAAACTTTTTGTGTAAGAGAACGAACATCTTGGAAAAACAGCTCCCGATATTCCAAAAAGGTGACAAAGGACTGAAACGTATCCGATAAATGTCTAACTTACCTGTGTCCTTTGAGATATTTATTGTAACCTGAATTTCCAGAAGCAACACCAAGTACCTATCTGGCCTGACGGCACTGACCGTCTGTGTAATGGATCCACCTGGCTCACAGAATGGCTTCGGTTTTGGCCCAAATGAGCCAGCACGAGAGGCCCTTGCATCAGAAGACATCAACTCAGAGACTTCTTGCTTTGTCCTACTTGCCACCATCTGTGCCACCCTTGCCAGGACTTTGATGTCGGCAGGCCGTGATACCCCACACAGCCCAGATGCTCTACTTCCAACCCAAGATGTCTGCCTGGCTTGAGGCCACCTGGTTCTCTTTGCCATCCCTGCTCCCCACTGTGGCCAGGTCCCTTTCCAGCGACACAGTCGACATTCCATTAAGGTCTCACCCAACCCAAGCCCATTCTTTCTGGGCCGGGACCAGGTTATTGTCATGTAATGCCTGGTACTGCACCATGTACAAGCTGCAGAATACAAGAATCAAGGTGGAATATTAAGACCATTGCTAACATATTAAAAGACTCAAATGAAGTTTATCACCTTTTCATTCAGAAACATGAAGACAAATAGTGAAATAATAGTTGTATACCTAATATTTATAATTTAAAATTGTTTTAAGAACTTCTTTAAAGGAAAGAAATAATAGAAATGAAATGTAAAATTTTGATTTAATAAAAAATAATAGAATCTGGGGCCAGTGAGATGGCTCAGCGGCCTATGTGCCTGCCTGGCAAGCACGAGGGCCCGAGTTCGACTCCCGGATCCCATATATGAAAAAAGGGCCAGTGATATCGCTCAGCGGCACGGGCGCCTGCTGGCGCGTGAGGTCCTGAGGTCGACCCCCGGTAACCTCAAAAAAAAAAATAAAATAAAATAATAGAATCTTAAGAATAGCAAAATTTATAACAAAAATGCAAGAAAGCAGGGAAAATAAAGACATTAAAATTAACTTTTTTTAACCAAAATATTTATATTTCATGTATCTCTTATGTCTTAAATTTCTTTTCTAGTAATTTATTTTAAAGAAATAATGATTGATGTGCCAAAGACTTAACTATGAAGTTAGTCACTGTAACACTGTAACTGTGTTTAATTGTGCAAAAACATTAAAATAGTCAAAGGAATTTATTATGTCATGTACCATAAAAATACATCCACAAAGCATTTTAAATGATGTAAAAATTTCAGAAGATTTTAAGTGATAGCACTAAAAACAACTAGTTCATATTTAGAATACCAATTGTTTAAAAAATTAATACGTATTAATATATTTATTAATATCTTCCTATATACAATATATATGTATAGAGAGATAGAACAAAATAGTAGCAATTGGGGGAGAAGATTACTGATCCATTATCCTTATTATTCTCCAAAAAAAATTTACTCCTGCAATAAAAGTGTAAAAAAATATATATATATATAATTTCAGCTTAATAAAACTTTTATAACTTATTTAGAACAGCTGCATCTAGGAAAGCTTAAAGATGCCAAGACGAGGAAGAACTTAGAGGTAAACTAAAATCAAAAGTAATCAGTGATAAAACCACCACTTTCACAAAAATAAACTTGGTTAAGAAACATTTATCAATATTATTCTTTCATTACCATATAATCCTTGAATATTTGATTATATTAATGAAAATCTTGCGATGCAATATTAATTTCAAAACAAAAACTAGTGATATATATACACACACGCATATATGTTATAAGACCAATTAAAATACGCAACAGAGAGCCGGTGATATAGCTCAGCAGCATAAGCCCCTGCCTGGCCAGCACGAGGTCCTGAGTTCAACTCCTGGTACCCACATATTAAAAAATATATATATACATATGCAACAGATGTCACATATTACATTAAACTAATACTAAATACACATGTAGAGTTTTATATGGTTATATTATGTGCTACAACTATTATGATATATTCATAATAAAAACTAAAATAAATAAAGCCAGACATTTATAATGATATTCCTGGGTGATACATTATGAGTAATTTTTGAAAAATGTACACATCATATTTTATATTTATAATACAAATTATTTCACATTCAGACAAAATACTTTAAAATATGAAATATGTATCAGCTGTTGAAACTAACCATATTATGTAATGTATAAGGTATAAAATTTGAAGAGACAAGTAATAAAAAGGTAACATAAAAAGTAGGTTTTCCTTTTGTTTATAACAAATTCATTAGCATCATTGCTCAGAACCTGGAGCACACAGAGAATGATACTTTTAAGAAAAACAACAACAAAAAATCAGTGACATGAATTTCCTTTTTCTGACATTTTTTAGGTTATTCTAAAATTTAGCTCTTCAAAATAAAACACTTTAACATAAGATTGACATTCTGTCTGTGTGATTGTGTGTGACTTCCTTGCTGCTGAACATCTTGTACGATGGTACAACATATCAATGTGTAGCGATGTCACCATCACTTGCTTTGGGAACAGAAGGGTAAAGACAAGTACAATCTATCAACCTTTTAATTTGCTAACGTCTCTTAATGAGGACTAATAATCCTAATATTCATTTGCTCAATAAATGAGCCATTTTATATGAATAGGTCAACACAGCCTAAGGCTATTTCACGCTGTTTGGTCAGTTTTTAGTGGTTGCTGGAATTCAGATGCTATAAATACACACAAAGAATGGCCACTCATATCTTTAAATATGGATATTATAAATAAAGGAAATCATTGCACATAACACATGTTTGTCAACATCTGTCTTTCTTAGACTGGACAAATCATTGTGGTCTGGCACTTGAGCACTTAAACTCTGGGGCAGTACAGACTACATAATCTCAGAACCCCTACTGGATTGGTTTATTGTTAAGTATTGCTCCCCAAAGGATAAATCACTCTCAGAATTTATGTTTCTACCCAACTGTAGTCTCCTTCTCAATGTCTGCTATGTTTGCCCAACCTTCATGCTTTCCCTAGGACTTGGATACCTAAATATTGGAAGCTGCTTGCACCATCTTGTATCTTTGATAATGCAAGAATGTGGCTCCACAAGGGCAGATCACCAAGACCAATAATTGTAATGCAGTTGTAGCTGATACCTGGACATTAGCAAGAGTGGGAGTGCAGGTTCTGGAGTCAAACTTCCCACTTCCAGTCCTATTTAAGATGCTTATAATTGTGTAAAGAGTGACTTGTGTAACTTCTCTAAGCCTGTGTCTTTTTCTAAGAAAAATATCTCCAATGGGTTGTCTTGGGAATCAAATAAGGTTACATACAAGAAGGATGACACATGACCAGCCCTTCGTGAAGGGATGTAGGAGGGGGATATCTGTGGATAGTGAAGGATGTAAGACCTTCAAGAGCTCAAAGAATGATGAGAGTCCATGGCTTCCTCTGTCCCAGCAGGAGGCCGCAGAATAGATGACTGAGCAGAGATGTCTGGTTCAGGATCTAACTTCGCTGAGGAGGATTCAGGTTTAACTCTGGGTCAGTAAAAGGTAGAAGCCGAGATAATTAGGCATACGGTAAGTGCCAAGGAAAAACAAAGACCTCCTTGCTATAAATTCACTGAAATGCAGAACTAAGTCTTTGAAATTTCAACCAGCAAAGAAGGCAATTATTTCTAGATTACTATGGAGGGAAGGAAATACAGATGTAGGTAAAAGTTGAAGTTACATCATATGAAGAGAAAGTGAGTGGGTCTTTAGAACCGCCCTTTCTCTTCAGCCATATGAAAGCATCATCAGGGCTAGCAATCTCCGTAAAGGACAGCTGTGACCATAAGCCAATCCCTCTCTCAGAACCAGATATTGTGTGGATTACAGAATTACACACAATCTTTTAGCACAATATCATATGACCTAATTTTTCTTTCAATGCTTTCCTGACATATAATTCACATGTACCTAGTTCTCCAATGAAACAGACTCGGAACCACAGTGTTCTTTTTCCTGCCTCTGAGTTTTTACTCTTATGCTTTCTCCTTCCTGGAAATTCCTCCTATGTTGTAACCTTGCTACAACTGGCTCCTTTAAAGGCTCATCTCCTATACAACTTGGTTTGTATGGGGTTGTAACCTGAATTGGGCATAATTTTGAGTTCCAAAGATAAGACATGAAAGGAGTAGCCCAGTTAACCAGGGACATGTGAGAAATCTGTGCACATAATCCTCATAATTTTAGGTTCTATAGGCATGGGGGCTTGTTTCCACATAGTAACATTCTCACCAGGGGACACAAAATTTCCAGTAACCTTCTAAAAATTTTATTGTACTGAGGTATAATTTATGTACTTCTAAATTTACCATATTTAATATAGAATTCTGTGAATTTTGTGAGGTGCATATAACCAAGGAACCACCACCAAAACAGAAATAAAATAATTCCATCATCCCCTAATAGTGTCTCATGCTCTTTTATAAGTCATCTCCTTCCCTAACTTCAATATCTAGCAACAACTGGTATAATTTCTGTCCTTATGGGTTTTTTTTACAGAATGGAATCGCCCAGTATGTAACCTTTTAAGTCTGGCTCCTTCACTTAGTATAATGTGTGTTGGTGCATGCATCAGAAATTCACTTCTGGGCCGGTGAGATAGCTCAGTGGCATAAGCGCCTGCCCAGCAAGTGCAAGGTCCTGAGTTCGACTCCCGGTACCCACATAAAGGAAAAAAAGGGTCAGTGATATCGCTCAGTGGCACAAGTGCTTGCTGGCAAGCGTGAGGTCATGAGGTCGACTCCTGGTACCCACATAAAAAAAAAAAAAAGAAGAAGTTCACTTCTTTTTATTTCTGGGTAGTTTCCTATTGTATAAAATGCACTATAGTTTACTTATCAGTTAAGCAGCTGAAGGACATTTGTATAATTTACATGTTTTGGCTCCCATGAATAAGGTTACTATAAACATTCACACATAAGTTTTTGTGTATTTATGTGTGAACATAAGTTTTCATTTCTCCTGAGTAAACACTTAGGAGGATTGCTGGGTCATTTGCTAAGAGTATGTTTACTTTTATAAGAAACATGCAAAATATTTTTAAAAATGTCTATTCTATTATTCATTCCTCCCAGCAATATTTGAGATTTCCAGCTGCTCTGGATTCTCAGCAGCCCTTAGTATAAACACAATCTTGCTTTTTTTCATTTAGATATTCTAATAAATGTAGGTAGTGTCTTCTTTGCAATTTAATTTGCTTTCCCAAATAACTAATGTTGTTGAACATTTTTCTTTCTCTTTATGTACAGCTCCTTTAGCAAAGTGTCCCTTCAAATAGTTTCCTTTATATTGTGTTTTTTGTTTAGTTACTGAATTTTGAAAACTCTTTATAAAACTTCTAAATAAAGTTCTATACCAGATACGTATTTTGCAAATATCTTCTTCTTCTTCTTTGTGGCCTGTTTTCATTCTCCTAACGATGTCTTCCAGTAAGTAGAAAACTCCAATTTTCAGAGTCTAATTTACAGTTTGTGGATTGTGCTTTTAGTATCATAGTTAAGCAATCCTTGTATAACCAAAAACACAGATATTTTGTCCATATTTTCTTCTAGAAGTTTTAGGCTTTATATTTTACATTTAGGCCTATGATTAATATTGAATTAATTTTTGTATAGGGTGTGTGGTACAGGTAGAAGTTCTTTGATTTATACATGGATATCTAATTTTTCTAGTATCATATGTTGAAAAAACTTTATTCATTGAATTGTTTTTGCACCTTCATCAATGTTATTTGACCATATACGTGAGAGTCTATAATTAAAGTTCCTCATCTTTTTTTTAAAGTTGTCTATCTGTCCTTTCTCTAGTACCACACTATGGATTATAATAGATTTATAATAGTAAGTTTTGAACTCAGATAATATGCATCTTCCAACTTCATCCATCTTTATAAAAAATTATATCTGCTATTGCAGTTCTTTTGCCATTTCTAATGATAAAATCATCTTGCCAATTTCAATTAAAATTTTGATATTGACTGAAATTCACTAAATCTATTCTGGTTCTTAGAGACAAAAATTTGTAAATTCAAATGTGGTAAGTTTATAAAAATTGCACTGACTCAGTTTGGAGACAGTCCTGTTCAATATGAACCTATGAGCGTCGCTAGTCACTCTGGGCTCTTCAAACCAATAAAGCGGTAAAGCAGGAAAGGAGTCCCACCACTGATGGGGCAATCAGCCCTGATTGTCATGAGGAGATAGAAATGCCATCACTTGAGGGAACAGAGAATAATACATCTGAAACTAATGATTCTTGGTGCTCTTCTACTTGGTGTTAATGGTAAGTAGGCAAGTGCAATGCTACACCCAGCCTGAGAAGGACACGGGAATCAGGGGCTCAGACCCATTAGGGATTTGGAGCAAGAAAAATCTGCATCCCATGATGGACCCTGCTGCTCCTTTGATTTTGCAATGTGTCTGAAGGGTGAGGCATGCCAGGGATTCCCAAGGCTCTTCCCAAGAGATTGGCTAAGGACTCCATTACAACTACATTTCTGCTTAAATTCTTTGCCCACCCTTTTCCTCCCAGTTTCTTATAGGTCATTTCTGGGAATACTTTCCAATATACTTCCTGAATATAAACCTGCTCAGGGTCTGTTTCCTGGGTAACCTATGCAAAGATGCAGCTGCACATACCTCTTCATCAAGTTCTCGGAGTCTGAAGTGTGGCACAGACACATTTTTTCCTAAAGTGTTTTCACATGCTCATGATGTGCATTTCTCACCAAGAATCCCTAGTGTATGCACTGACTTTGGGCAGTGTTTTGACCCAATTCTTCTGGCTCCATTTTAAGAAAAAGATGTCTTTCAAAGGTCTATAGTACATGAGGGAAGAGTCTTATTGAGAACAAATAATGGTAACTATTTATTTTAGAATGTCAGATTTATTTCAGATTGTTAGATTATTTAAATTGTAATTTGTTGTTTCAGGAGATATATAAATATAAAGGTACATCATCATGATGTTATTTATTAGAATACTGTTGTGATGATCTACAAAATTAAACCCAGGAGGCCTGCTGACCGGCATTAGAAATACTGTAAGGAGTGAGACATACCAAAGAGGTAAACCATGTCAGACTTCTAGCCCTGCGTCACGCCTGGTTCCTGCCAATCAATAAAACTACTTTTGTTTTATTGGAATAAATATTCAATTTCTGGTATCTGATAATGTCCAAAGTGGAAACGAATATCTCAGCTCCTCCTGTCTGAGGATATTGGCTGGTTTTATGCTGCATAGCCAACAGGTGTTTTCCATTAGACAAGTGACTCTGTGTGTGATCATGAGCAAATCACTTTACATCTCTAGGCCTCATTTCCTTACCTTCGAAATTTACATGTTAAACTAGCCATCCCTTAGGTTTCTTCTAAAATGACTGATTCTAAAAGAACTGATTCTGAAAGACATCGATTCTACTACATGCTGCTTCAAAAAAAGAGATCTTACACTCAACATAAAGTACTAGTAAAAAGGAATTGTATATATTGCAGGTCTATTCACAAGATACATTCTGAATCTGTAAACTAGAAGACACACTATAGAGAGACAGTCCTCAAACGGCTTCACTTTATGCCTAAGTAACTGATCTGAGTTACACCAGAGCATTGGAGCACTGGAGTTACTTGGAGAATTTAGCAAGTAGGACGTTTCACCCATCCAGATGTATGCTATTTTCTTTAGGTGAGCAATGAAGAATTGCAAAAAGAAATTCCTGAGTCCTCTCCCAAAAGTAGTTAGTTCTCTTCTCTAATTCTTAAAAGTTCCTTAAAAGTAAGGCTGGGGGAATTGCTTTATTGTTCCAAGGAAAAAAAAAGAAAGAAAGTTTAAGTAGTAAGCCATTTCCTTACTACAATAAAAATAGATTTGCTTACGTCTACTTCAATTTACTTTTGGCTCTTAAGATACCACTGCCATAATTAGTTATCCAGACCCTCTGAGCAAATACACCTTGGGGATAAGCTACTGTGTTCACAGAAAGTAAGGAAGAACTTTAACCTACTACGTATGTTTTATATATGATTTCCTTGGAAGGAAAGGGCCTACTGCTTTCCCAATTCAGATAAATATATATCTAGAACTTAAAGGCTTGGCAAGACCTTTTATTTTTGGGGGGATGCTGAAGATTGAACCCAGGGCCTTCACACTGAGCTACATTCCTAGTCTTATTTATTTGTTTGTTTGTTTATTTATTTATTTAAAGTCAAGAGCTTGCTAATTGCTAGGTTCTCCAGGCTGAAGTCAAATTTTATTTTTTTATCCTCCCACCTCAGCCTATCAGCTTGCTGAGATTACAGGTATGCACCCCCATACCTGGCTAAGACAATACCTTTTTTAAAACAAGACTCCTACTAGGATAAAGAGAACCCTGTAAGAACATCTTGGAAATTATGGGGCTATTTTTGTCCTCTGGTAAAGTCCTACATGAGTATTTATCTGTTGCAAGGTTGTCGTATCTTGTGACAGCTTACTTTTCTCTTTAGTTCTCCATTTTTATGGCATTAGACTGGTTTTATTTAAATTATGTGCATTAGGCAGGTTGCGTTACTTCTCAATTCTGTCTCAAAATGGTAAAGCAGATATTCAAAATAGCTGGTACAGAAAGGTTGAGAAGCGCTAATTTCAATAAATATCAATAGAGTGGGCATGTTTAGTTGACATGTGCTTAACCATAGTTAGTCTCACCTGGAGCACCATCATCAACACCTCAAACCCACACTGAGGTCTGCGGTTCAGAAGATGAGAGTCAGCAAGAGTTACCCAGCACACAGTACGTTCCACAGGGGACTCTTCAGGCATTCACTAAAGTTCAGTGCTCATCCAGGAAACAGTACGGTTACCTCAGTACCACAAGACAGCATTCTCCTCAAGGCAGTCAAGTGGGCAACAAGAGAGATGTATACCTTTCAATAATGCTCCCTGTATCAATAAATAAAATACATACACTATCGCCTTCTCCCCACATTAGAGTCAAGCAATTAAATATAGCAATGGGTGACAACTTTTAACAGAAAATCTAGTTTCTATCCTATCTTTTCCATTTTCTTTTCAGCAATGGATAAGCTGGCTGGTTACTGCTGGCCTCACCCTTTATCCAGTTTGAGTTCTGACTTAGAGAAATGTGAGGAGCGGCTAAAGCTGGAAATTGATCACACATGTGGGGCGAGGCAAGGCCAGTCTGAAAACAAAGAGTGCCCAAGGTGGGCTACATAAACAAGCTGCTCCAGTCCAAGGTTGCTAGGCAAAGGGGTGTCACATGACACCAACCTGTGAAAATGTATAAATAAACGTGCTGCCCTGGTTGAGCAAGTTCCTTTTCTTCTCAGCTGGAGAGAGGGCTCCATCTGGCCTCGTCTTTCTGTATACTGTCTCTTTTTTTTTTTTTGTGTGGTTACCGGGGTTCGACCTCAGGACCTCATGCGCCAGCAGGCGCCCATGCCGCTGAGCGATATCACCGGCCCTGTTTTCGTATGTGGGATCCGGGATTCGAACTTGGGCCCTTGTGCTTGCCAGGCAGGCGCTTACGCCGCTGAGCCATCTCACCGGCCCTGTATACTGTCTCTTACCTTTATTTCTCCATCCTCTCACTGTCTTCGCCCGGGGAACTTCAAGAGCTGTGCTAGACACAGCAAAGAAAGAACAATGCAGTGCATAAATCTAGTGACATGTCCTATTTGGTGAATTCAAACTGAACTTTATTATTTTAGGTGAATTTTAAAACAGCATTTTAACATAAAATATTAAAATCTCACTTATTCCTATTAATTTGGTGTCCTTTTTTTGTGCCATGAACCACAGCCAAGAAATCAACAGGAAAGCAAATCAAAATATTTGTTAGCTACAATGCATTTCAAAATTACCTAGTCCATGCCAAATCCTGTTGCCATTCTTACCTACCACATCCCTCAAGGGAAGCACTTCAGCGAGCATGATCATTTAAGTTTGCTTCCAAATTAAAAAGGCATTTAGTTACCCCTGTAAAGCAGCTATTGCTAAACAACTGAAATCTTTATTTACAGCTGGGTTATTCATTTCTAAATAACCATGGAAAAATTAAAAGATGGAAAATTTTAGCATCAAAGGCTTCTCCCTGGCATGAAATAATTTCCAGCAAGTGTGTAATATAAACGTCTTTATTTAACTAGTTACCTGATTGCTGTTTAGCAAGTTTCTTTCTTTTAAAAGTGCCCTGTGTACTAATCATATCTACCAGAAATGTATTAGTTCAACAAATGCAGTTCTAGAATTGAATATTAGAAACACTGCCTCAGCCATCGTCCCATTTCCATCTCCCAGGCATTTCATATGGGTTTTAGGCTTAGGATTTAGAAAAGGGTTTGAACTACCAGTGCAAGCTGGAGCTGACTGAGAAGGTCCTGGCTCCCTCCCCTCACCTATGGTTCTTGTAGCTTCATGGTATCAGTAGCTGCATGGTACCAGGTGGCAATGACATACACCCAGAGCACAAACGTGAGACAGACACGCTTCACAACCATTCAAAAGAGTCAGAAAACCCAAGTATCATTTCCTCTTTAGTAAATTCTCTTGATAATCCCCCTTCTCAAGAACCAAGAGGAATAATCCTGTCTAGCCCTAAGACCACACACTTATAGAAAAGGGTGCTGAGTTGGCTTAGTTTTCAGCCAAGATTATATCCAATATATGTAAGTATATCGTTATGTTGGGTTATGTCCATAAAACTCCACTTGCCTGTAGTTTTACTCAGTATATATTCTTATTGACTGTAATTACATGGTCCTTTAAACAACCTAGAACACACATTTATGCTTGTATCGTTTTTAAACCATATACAGTATTTTTAATGAGCCATGGACCTAAAGTCAATGTTCTTTGCTAGCATAGACATTATATGGCTATTATCACATAAAGAAGAGGAACAGCCTGTTTAGAGCAACTGATTCCACTTAAACTAGAGATGCCAGCACCAACCAAGGGTGTTCACAGACAGAGGAGAGCCTCCTGAACTAAACCTGACTTCACTAAATTCTAAATACAATTCAGTAGTGAGATAAAAGGCATCTGAGACAAGAGCAACCCTTTCTCCTCCTTGCTGTAGATGTTAATTCATTAGCCATCTTTGACTACAAGGTAAAGCTGAAGAAAAATAAGAGAGATTAAGTAAGCAGGAAAGGTTGAGTATTTAGTGCTTAAAATGAAAGACTGAATTTTAAAGCGGCATTAATTTTGGCAGTAAAGCAAACACCTTCAAAATAGGTCAAGAAAGAGGGAGACATAGAGGGGAGAGAATTAAGGAGGGAAGGAAGGAGAGGGAGGGGAAGGAAGAAAATGAAAGGTTTTTCAAAAGATGTATACCTACAAATGCCAAAGAAATAAACGTAGTTAATGATGAGAAGCATAAGGCAAAGATGGGTGAGTTGTTCTAATGTTGCTTTCTTTTGCATTTTGCTTTTTGCCTGTTTGTTTGTGGTACCAGATATTGAACCCAGAACCTTCACACTGTACTACACCACTAGCCCTTTTTACATTTTTTTATTTTATTTTGAGACACGGTCTTGCTAAGTTGTTAAATTGCCCAGGCTGGGTTCAAACCTGCCTCAGCTTCCCAGAGTGGATTATAGGCATGCGCCATCACACCTGGCTAGCAACGTCACTTTTAAATCTGTCTTAAAATTCGACATAGCGAATGGTATAGCATTTTAATGCTCCATTACATTCAATCTTTAATAAATAAGGCTGGAAGGTATTTCTGACTACATCAATGCACTATTTCATCATGGACAATTATCCCAAATCCACGCAGAGACGACCGGAAAGTTCAGTCGTAGAAACCACCACCTTGTTCTGTTCACCGTGTAATTTAGTTTCAATGTACGCTTTGGGAGGTTTTACTCTTGTCATTGTTCTGGTGCTCCGTGTGTGTTAGGTTATTCCTGAAGCAATATCTGTTGTAAAATTATTTCATCTGCTTCTGACATTTGAAAACAAATGTTCTAATGATGTGAAAAATGATTTTACAGGAATTATTCTATCAATTCCCACAACTTCTCTAGTTTGTTTGGCATTTCTCCCCAGAGCAAATATTTAATGTAATTATTTGGCAAGATCTCTCTCTCTCTGTCTCTCTTTCTCTTTGTCTCTGCTCTAAAAACAATACTCAGTTTTACTTTGCACATGAATTGAAAACAAATGACTTATATTTCAAAAGCTGAAGTGATATCATCACCTTTTATGAAGAGTGTCATTAATGTCAATTAAAAAATAAACTCCAGAAAAGAAGTGATATTTCTATAGTATGCTGTAAATAAAATTACAATCTTTAAAAATCATTATGTTACTGATAAAACAACTATAATATTGTTTTCCACTAAAATACCATCACTAACTCACCCATAACATTGCCTACTGAAACACACAGTGTCATTTTCAAACAAAATGCAGATAACTGGCAGAGCAAGCTCACAGGAAAATCTTGCATAGCAAAATAATTGGGTTGTTACCCTGACACCTCCCATACATATCACCTTTATATAAAAATAACTACATCATCTAACCAGGATTCAGTGATAGATGAAAATTAAACTGTGCAATAATTTATATAATAAAATCACTAACTTATTTTATTGACTATAACATAGTTATATTAACAAAAATAAATGATACAGTATAATTAATAAAATTATCACTAATTTAATGTGGCATGAGAAGATCAAATCAGCAGAACTGATTCAGTGTTTTCAACTACCCTAATGTAAAGCTGTATAAAAGTTGTTTTAATTTATATTGTCACAACCTTATTCAAACAAAATAAATAGCTAACCTGATGGAGCAACTGTTTTGCTTATACAGACCAGAAATAAAAATAAAAAAGCAGGATTTGGGAGATGAAATAAATCCTAAACATATATACTATCACAACAGTATATACTAATATACTGTTTTCTTGCAGTTCATGAAATATAAAGAAGTCTAAATTGATGATAATTTTATGTAATAGTAACTTTAAGTTTGAGAAAAAAATCAGACTTATCACATAAAATATAGCCTCATAATTTGTGTACATTTTAAATATTTAATATTTGGGAATAAATGTATTTCCTTGCCTTGCTTCTATATGAAGTTTACTTTCATAAGCATCACTCTCTTGTGTATTGATCATATGATATTGATTCCCCTCCAACTAGCACCTTAGTATGGTGCCAAGCATAGAAATGGCAAAAAAATATTCGTTGGATGAGTTAAATTGTCTGCATAGAAATCTTTGCCAAGGAGACATCAATAACCTATATTTTCTGGAGCTGTTCCATCTCACCTAGGTTCATAATGAGTAAAGAGAGGTTAAGCACTACCTGCTTCCCATTCCAAGGTAGAAGTTTCAAGATAAACCTCAGGGTTATTAACATTGAATCAATAATTCATTACTCAATATGTCCACCTTTCTCCGAGATGAAGTGTGATTAATATTTTCTATGTCCTTGCATTTTTCTTAACACTATTTTCAAGCTGATTTAAGATCTTAAACATTTTTAATTTTATACTTTTACCACTATTATAAAAATATTTGCAAAGGTTTCAAATAAAAACAACACCAAAACAATTAAGAAAAAAAATCTGTGAAATATGCATGAGAATAATGCCTTTGGAGCTCAGCCTACCTCGAAGTTCAGCTTGGCATGATCTAAATAAATAACTCCTTGCTAATTCATCCCAAGTGCTCTACTTCTGATTTAATAAAACATGGGTAATTCCTATAAAGTAGTAATGGCTCACTCACTGGCAATCTTTGGCTTCAGCGTCAAGGCACTGGCCATCCATCAGTTGTCACAAAGACTACGCACCTGAATGTCTTTAGCATTCTGCTACGTTGCTTCCCTCTTTTAATAATTCTGGCAATGGCCCTTGCTATGTGCAAAAAAGAGGAATTCCTTAGGGATAGTTATATACCATTGTGTTAAACAAAATACATGCAGAAGTGGAAACACAGGATCCCACTGACTTGTTTTATGAATTCTCATCTTCCATCTCCCTTGGGGCAAGGTGTGGATGGGGGCAGGTCAGTTTCAAGAAAGTATGCTTTGGAACACAATGCAGGACAAGAAAAAAAAACTTACATCCCTACATCCCACCTTAAAGTGCTGTTTCTCATTCCCTTACATGTCTATTTGAGAATCTTTTGTTTGATATTAAAACCACATCAGTAAAGAAGAGCAACAAGTTTTGATTGGTACCTAGTCGTGTTAAATAACGATGATGATGGCTTGTACAGCATTTCATGTTGTGATTGCCGAGAATGACTTGGTTCCTTAATATATTTTTATTTTTAACACCATTCTTATGTTGTGCTTCATTCAGTGGATATGGGACGATTAAGATCATTTTAAGTTCATTAGAAGTGTTTTTTGGTTTTTTGGTTTTTTGGGTATTTTGTTTGTTTCTTTTTGGCCAATTACATTGGCAAAGGTAGTTAAAGGGAGAAATAAAAAATGATATTTACTGCTTTACGCAAACTTTAATTCAACTTAAAATATAGACATTCACATATATTTTCCAATTTTCTGAGTTTGAGACAAAACTTTTTCTTTGTTGTTTCTATGATTGGTGGGCCACATTGTCTTTCTTTAGGGGAAAAAAAAACAGGAAACAATATACATAATTTGAGCTTGAATATCTCAAAAATGAAGTCTACAAAAAAGGGTTAACTGGCAGGTTTGGGGTATCCAAACCCTGCATAATCCAAACAAATAAATGATTTTTAACAAGCTCCTGGGAAATAACCCATAAGAATTTGAAATATGCTGGCTTGTAAGACTACCTGGTATGCCTAAGGCCTCGGGCGATTTCAAACAGTTTATGCTAACAGTGTAAAATGGTGAATGCCTATGTTGTTTTTGTTTTTCATCTGGAGACCTAAACCACACTGTGTCAGTTTGGCATCTTGGAAAGATGAGCTTTCCGTACCGATGTGACTAACCCAAAATGAGAACTATAGACACGTTCCAGTGAGCCTCCCTGGTTGGGTATATTTTATACATGTCACAGTCATTAGTAGGAGAACTCTGTCCCTGCAATGTCATGGTGAGAGCTTCTGCTGAAACTCATTGTGTTCTCTCCTGAACTCCGCATGTGATGCTTGATATTATATGTCAACTCGACTGAACTAAGGGATACACAGATATTGTAATGTAAAATATTATTTCTGGATGTATCTGAAGGGTGTTTCTACAAGATACTAGCATTTGAATCAGTAGATACAGTAAAGATCACCCTGACCAATTTTGGTGGGGATTATCCAATCTGTTGAGGGCCAGAAAAGAACAAAAAGGTAGAATAAGTGTAAATTTGTTCTCCAGTTGAGTTGGGACATCCATCTTTTCTTACCCTTGATACTGTTACTCCTGGTTATCAGGCTTTTGGACTTGGACTGCCACTTACATCACTGACTCCCCTGGTTCTTAGACTCTGACTAAGCTGCACTACTGGTTTCCCTGATTCTCCAGCTTACAGATGGCGGATAGTGGGACTTCTCAGCCACCATAATTATATGAGCCAATTCCTACACACAGAAAATTATCTCTTGATGGAGAGAGGGAGAGAGAGATCCTATCGATTGTGTTTCTTAAGAAAATCCTAATACACTGCTTTATTCCTCTGCTAATCTGCATCTACATTATTTTGATGAAATAAATTATAACCAAGAGTATAAAACCTTTTCTAAATTCTATGAGTGGGGGGTTTGGGGGGATTCTATGAAGGTGGGCTTGGGGAATGCAAAATGAGAATTTAAGGATCCTCATAAAACAGTAAGACATGGGCCGGTGAGATGGCTCAGCGGCATAAGCGCCTGCCTTGCAAGCGCGAGGGCCCGAGTTCGACTCCCGGAACCCACATACGAAAAAGGGGCCGGTGATATCGCTCAGCGGCACGGGTGCCTGTTGGTGCGCGAGGTCCTGAGGTCGACCCCCCGGTACCCACAAAAAATAAAACAGTAAGACATAAAATACATCTAGATTTTAATATTTCTTTGTCTATTAAAGATGTCTTACCCATACTAACAGTCTTACACTGTTAGCATGAACTGTTTGAAATCGCTCGAGGCCTTAGGCATACCAGGTAGTCTTACAAGCCAGCATATTTCAAATTCTTATGGGTTATTTCCCAGGAGCTTGTTAAAAGGCTATATTAGCCTTTATTAACTACTGGAAATGATTCAATTTCTTTTCAATTAATTTTATCAATTTAAAAAATATCAAGTCTGTTTACTTTGTATCCATATTTTAACAATTTTCAAGTCTTAATTTGGTCACTTAGTGGTTATGACAACAAATTCAGAACTAAGAAAGTAAAATTCCTTGAAAATCAGAAATAAACTACATCTATTACATGACAGGAAAAAAATATTCTGGGTATTGGTGGATAAAGTTAAAATAGCCTCTTCTCAAGAATCCTGCACATGGGATGCTGAGAAGCAGACAAAGAATTGATATCTGGAATTTCATCCTCAAAGTAAAGACTGTTTTGGTTTAGAAATATGGGGCAGAAAACACATTTAACAGAAACTGAAGGTAGAGGTGTGGTTACCAATGTTTGGAGAGACCTGGGGAGATTGAGTGATGGAAAAGTTTAATTAATAAGTACTAAGTTACAGTTACAGAGGAGTCAGAAGTTCTAGCATGCTGTGGCACAGTAGGGTGATTTTAGATAACAATAATGTTCTGTACATTTCGAAACCTGGAAGAAATGACTTCCAATGCTTCTACCGTAAGCAATGATGCATGTTGGAGGAGACAGATATGTTTACCCTGATTTAAACATTACGCAATGTATACATTTTTCAAAACACCACCTGCCACCACATGAATACATATAATTTTTATGTATCAGGTAAAAATAAAATTAACTCATTTTAATAAATAATAGAAAATAACTTTGGTATCTAATATATCCATCAATGGCATGGAAAAAAGCCTAACTACAAGAGTAATTTAACTACTGGAACAGTAAATAAAAGAATATTATACAATAATCCATGACCCATCCTGGCAGATGATGCAACTGGTAGAGGGAAAAACTAGAGGAACCAAGAGGCTTCTCACATGGCTCCAAAGAAAACCACCAAGGAGCCTTAACCAAATAATATCTAATATATTAGTATATTATTTAATAATTATTATTAATGGGCATTATTAATATATGTTGATAATTATATATTAATATTAATATATTAATCTTGATTAACACAGGTCTTTTTCAATTGGTTTTAAACACCCAGCAGGAAAGTGTAACCAATAGAAAAAATTAGAGTAATAATAATATTAAATGGAAGGTGATGCTAGATATAAAAACGGGCTGTGAACACTGCATCAGCCCACACTAGCAGTGTCCAGCTGCACTTAATAACATGTTAGCCTACGGCCATAAGAAGACATGATTCCCTCTCCCACTAGTGAGATCAGAAAAATAGCTCCCAACCTGTTAGATGTCAGATGTGCTGAGTTTGTGGTCTCACAACATTGAGGAATAAAGTCACAAACCAAAGGAGGCTGGGAGAGTTTTATTGGAAGTAAGAAGAATAGCTCCCGGGTTTCCAGGAGGACTCCTGAGTGGGCGGCTGCATGGCCTCTCAGTCCAGGGCTACTTATAGATCTCCAGAGCATAAGAATTGCTCAGTTGTTTAGTGGCTACCTATTGCTGGTAGCTCTGTGGACCTAAAATGACCAATTGGAACTCAAGCTCTCTAACCCAGCTCTTCAACATGCAGAGTTTAAAGGAAACTGGGATTGTAGAGAGAAAACTGATTATTTTTCATTTTAAATTCTTCAGCACTCAGGAGCTTAGTAGGGGGTGGCTATACTAGGGAAAAGGCTGCATTCCGTATTGCATGAGGAAGCTTACTCTTTGTCCAAAATCTTGGTTCACTGTCTATTCTTATTTTAACTTTTATCAATATAGCTGTTCACCCAACTCTATCTCAGGCTCTTCTGCTAGCTAGCTGCCTTACTCATAAGCTAACTAAATAAACTATTTTCTACACTAGCACTTCCAAAAATGTGTACTTCAGCCTCTCTGAGTATATTCTCATTATGTCATTTTAATGTACTTTCAAGTACAAAGATTTAGCTTCTTCTACAGGTGTACCCATAGAATAGAAAATGGCAATATAAATATTCTAGCTACTAAACTTTGTTACCTTTGTGGTATAAACTTCCCATTATCTACTTTAGACTTTATATATTTATATTGTCTGGAAGTAGTCATTGCAAAAAATATCTTGTAGTTCTACAAAATAGAGCCCTATAGTAAAAATTTTAATGGCCCAATAGTTAAAAAAACAAAGGTATCTTTCCTTAGTGTATTCCTTCACCATTTTATAATTAAAATAAGAGAATGTTATATTTCTTTGACAGAACAGAGGACAGTCTATATGCTCTTAAACTCCACCTGTTGTGCTTGGTGTAACACCTCTGGAGAAATAGAAGTTAGTTTTACATTCTTTTTTTTTTTTTTTTTTTTTTTTAATGCAGGTACCAGGAGTCAAACTCAGGACCTCGTGCTTGCCAGGCAGGTGCTTACGCTGCTGAGCTATATCACTGGCCCTAGAAATTAATTTTAAAGATAAAAGGTCTATGCCAAATGCTCCCTAATTTTGTCTGACTTTTACAATGTTTTGAGCTATTGCTCCGTTTTTAATTTTTAGCTTCTGATGATTTAACATAGTTTAAAAAAAAATAAAGCTTTAGCATCAATGACTTGTTCTTGTCCTCTTTTCCAAACTATCAAAATATGATGGTTCATCACACAACAAAACCGATCCCTTTTGTCTCCTTTAGATCATTCTGGGTGAGATTTTTGACCCCTGGCCAGGCAGCATCAGTGCCCCTCTTCAGCCTTGAGTAGTTATAAGACAGACCCTCTGCCCTTCCACAGTTCTTACGAATAAGGGATCAAAGTGTGAGTGGAGGGATAAGTTAGGATTGAAGAAATAAAGATAGGTAAAAAGTAGACAAGGAAAAAACATAAATAAAAACTGTGCTTCTGAAAGAAGTCATTTTTATTCATACTAATGATTACATTCATCATGAGGAGTTGGTACCCGTGGTAATCGTACTTTTAAGGAGGCTGCCACTCCAAGACCCAAGGTTGTCCATATTATTATTTTTTAGGTTTGTTTATGCTTTGTTTCTTCTATGCCTAGAAAGCCCAAAGTCATGTAAAGATACTTCACACAAATTAGTTTAATTGTTAAAGGGCAGAAACCTAATTTTAAAATAAAGCAACAGATGGAGAGTTCAAAGAATGTTTTTAAGCAAAACATCTTAGATAACCCATCTAAAAAAATTGATGGGGCTCATGCCTCTCACCTGTAAAATGGGTCATTATTTTTCTCTGAAGGAGGCATCCTTTCTATAAGACCAAGACAGAGCTTCCTATAGATTCACAAATTCCACAGACTTCCGCCACCAAAAGCACACAAATATTCCCAGCTCCAAACTGTAACACAGTTCTCTCTCTTGAGGACACAAAGTCTAATTCCTTAAGTGTTCACTTTTAAATTCCTGCCTAATAAATTCTTTAGGCCTCCTTAAAAACAGTATGTTGAACAATAAATGTATCGAAGTGATTATATATGTATACACATACACACGCACATAATGAACAGAAAGTCTCAGGAGAATTGATCTCTAGGATTTAGGATTTAGGATAGATGATTTTCTAGATAAGTGAAGGTTAACTCAGCCAAAGCTTTTCTTATTGTTGATTCCCTAGCCATCCTGCCTTAAACTTCTCAATCTTTAATAGAGAATATGCATTTAGATATAGAAACAACTTCCTACCAAGGTCATTTCTTTTTCACCTTATCAGTGTGCTTTGTGTTTCTGTGACAGCAGAGGAGAGATGTCGATTGTTTTATACACCTTCCATAAGGCACTGAGAGCACAAACACGCCTTCTTGGTGCTAGTGGAATAAACCACAGTACCAGAGTAAGCGAAAAGACTTTTCCCCTCAGGGAGGCTTTGGGAGGTCGTGGGTGCACAGAATGAGCACTGCGATTTAAACAGAACACGCAGCCGGTATCTGTAAGGAGGAGAAAAGATAAAGCACAGGGCAATGCGCTTCTGTGGCTTCCGAGAGTTATCAATGAAACATGATGGAGAAGAGAAAAATGCTACCTACAACTTATAAACTAACAGGACTTCTTACAAAGGTCATATGAGACATCCCCATCACTACCAACATTTGGAAAGAAGACAGACAAATACCTTTTCATCAAGTTATTGCAATCCTATATTTTACTCCTAGGCTTGAGGACCTGAGGTTATATGAATCACACACGTAAACAAACAAGCAAACCTTAATACAATCCATTAACTTTTGCAGTGGGCATAACATGATAAATATACCGCAATTAGTATAAATATAAAGGAATACCAAAATCATTCTGTACTTAGGAAACGGAGGGAAATTTCAGAAAGCTTTATGTAAGAATTGCTATGCAGGCTGAGTCAGGAGAAATGAATATACATTTATCAGGTATCGGGCAGTAACAGGACTATGGGCATTCCAGGCAAACACAAAAGCAAAGGAAAATATGGTATGTTCCAGGTCTAGCCATTATTTGGGGGAGGCTAAAGCATAACATATATAGAGAGATGAAGTGGCAAGAAAAAAGTCCAGAAGGCTGTAACTTGGATTTGTCTGTTCTAAAACTCCTTTAATTTGCATGCATAATAAAACTGTTTAGGGCTTTGTGATTATCTTGTTTGCAACTGACGGAAAGAGTTGCTGCCAGGCAACAAATTTTCCCAGATAGATTTGCCAAGATTTTTGGTGGGTTTTATGAAATAAGATAAAATGAGACATTCTTAGAAGGCAATATGCATCTTTCTGAATGGCTCTGCTACAAAGGATTGCATGGATGAGCCCTTTGTGGCAACTCAAGTTATCAGGGTCCAAAAAGCTCATATAGTATTTCCAGCAGCATATGACTGAGTGTTCACAGAGCTACAAGTATGACAATTTTCTCAGACTGAGGATCAGTCTAAGTTAGTGATGCGAAGTCTGCTATAAAGATTTCTCTCCTGCTCCCCCACCTACCCCTACTTAGGCGAAACAACTGTCCTACGAGTAAATCCCAAATACCTCAGTAACCATAAACCAAGAAATGCATGGGAATTAGGAGAGAGGTAGAAAGGCAGTCTAACAATTTTTAAAAAATTAAAGTTAATCACATAATTATGATTTAGTACATACAATTAATATTTAATTGCATTTTCACCGATGGTTGAAAAACATTGTTTTCAAAAAGGTATCCTTGATATTTAGCCACAGCCATTTCAGATTAAAATGAAGAGCCAAAATATATTTAATTAAATATACCCTGTTCACATCATTTCTATGCACTTCCACGTTACTAATTACTTGGCAAAATTATAACTGGACTAAATTGGCATAAGACTACAAGGAAATTATGCAGAATGATAATATAAAGCTCAAGAGGCTAGTTTGAACACTGCAGGCTGGTTATATATTAATAAAGGGAAATAAAAGGAAATAAATCAAAGAACATATGTGTGACTTTGAACACTTCTAAAACTTAACATATTTTAAACTGCTGCCAAAAAGTGGATATTTATGTTCACTGACATTACACCCTGATTCAGACTTAAGTATGTCTTCAATAATTCCGAAAGGCATAGCAGTCAGTGATATATGAAAGGACTACTGCAGCCTCAGATATGCGGGTTCCCAATTTTACAAGCTGGCATAATATTACTTAATAAGCAGAAGCTGCCTTCTGCCAACACAGTCCTATACTTGCCAGAGAGAGGCAAATATATAGTATTCTACAAGAAGAACATCTGAATATTTACCATTTTATAGATCCCCCCTGACTGCAGAGAAGAGAAAAAAAGCCAACTGCTCTTCAAAACAATCCTTCATTTTGGAGACATTTTTAGGGAGTAATATTTCAAAGACTGTTCCAGAGTGGAAAAAAAGGTTTTATAAACAATAAATATTTTAGTGTCGTCCGTGGTGCAAGTTTCATGTTATGATTTTTTGATACGGCATATTTTCATTCTGCAATCAGTTCCAAAAATAAAAGTGGTCAAGCATTTCCCTACCAAGCTACAGTCATCTTTAAATTTCCAAACCAATTACACTCACTCTGAAGCCAAACTGTTTTCTTTGTGCAATTTTTTCCCAGGCATCTTAAAAATGTATGTCAACACAATTGATCTAAACAGGAAAATCTATAAAAGTTCCAGCTATATACTAAGTATCAAAAGATTGACTAAAAGAATATATGAAATATAAAGGAATATTTGATTTGGAAAACTAGACTTTTGAAATTTATAACTAATTATAAGGCACAAATACACAAATCCCAAAAGGCTTTTTTTTTTTTCCATTTAGATAACTCTGAACTCCAAGACTGTGGACTAGCATGTCCAGAGAACTTGTTCTAGAGAGTCAGGTGGGAATTGGGGCTAGAAATGCTTCCAAGATATCAGGACTGTAATTCCTATCCTCTACCTGGCCCTAAAAATTTGAAAAACTCTCTAGAATGCTAGAATTCAAATGCTAGCATGGTCTGGGCTAACAGGTTGCTATTAACAGACAAGAAAGTTAAGACAAGCTCCTTAGGCAGGAAATAAGAAAGCCAGAAACTCATCAATTGGAATGAAGAATGCTGAGTAGAGAGAAATGGTGATTCTAGTAACTATGCTATCAGTCAGGGTAAGCAACATATGGCAGCAGTTTGAGTCAAAGCCAAAACACAAAACCTGAGCTCAGGTCAGAATAAGGGTCTAGGTGCCCACAGTGGGCAGAACTCCTCAGGAAGGCCAGAGTACAGATGAGGTCAACAGGTCAAACGACCATTCTGTGTAATGAAAAACAGGGCAACAACCTCATCATACCATTTTAATACCAAGGAAATATCAGCAAACCCCAAGCTATTCTTAAATCTTTAACATTTTTATCAGCCATTCTGAGCTCTACAATCACTAAATGTAATCCTCAACTATTGTATAGTTTCTACAGCATAGTGTAAATTTAAATGACAATATAGCATTAAAAAAAAAAATTTCAGGGCCGGTGAGATAACTCAGTGGCATAAGCACATGCCTGCCAAGCATGAGGTCCTGAGGTCGACTCCCAGTACCCACAAAAAAAAAAAAAAAAAAAAAAAGATTTCATCTGTAAGTTTTAGTCCTTGTTTATTCTTGAATTTCATGTCATGTATAATTTGGAAAAATAACCCTGGACTAAGAGGAAACAATCCCAGCAGAGAGATGATTACGTTTTCTTTATTTCTACTCCCGAGGTATTACAGAGAAAGCCATCCAGTCAAGAAAATTAGAGTAAAACTGTCCCTGTCATTAGAAATAGCAGATGACAACCAAGATTTGTTCCTAGAAACCAAGTAGATTTGGATAAGAAAAATAGTAAAGTATTTTTCCAGTTTATGGGAACCAATAATGATGTTTCACCACTAGTAAATGGAGACCTTTTCTACTGAAAGCTGAGAGTTTTTAAGAAAAAAAAAAAAAAAAAACATGAGCCAAATGAAGATAAGACACTGACCTCTCATAAAAAATCAAGGATATGTTCCAATACAGCAGAGAACCCATTAGTTTAGAAAAAGTTTTGATTGTTTTTACTTATTAATATTCAACTCATTCTAAAAGGGTTTCAGGGAAGTTCCTAAAATAGCTCTAATAGCAAATTAAGCACTGAGAAAATCAAGACAAAGAAAAAATAACCATAGAAAATTAAATAAGACTGATTAGGATTTGCACAAAGACATATATAGCACAAGGTTTTACAGAGTTACTTTGTTAGGAAACAAATTCAGCTTTAGTCTTTCCAGAACTCAAAACAAAAAAGGATGCAGGGACAGTGAGATTGCCAATTTTCTCTTATTCTATTGTCTTTCCTCAGGAAAACTCTTCTTGAAGGAAAAACAGAATGCTCGGAGTAGCACAGGTCCCATGAGTTGTGAAGATTCTGCAGGGCAAAACCTGGCAGGAAGATGACAGCCAAAAATATGGGGTAAGTGGGAGGCATTGGAAACATTAGAGCCTGCTGGCTGCCACATTCAAATCAGGAATAGCAGATACAATCCTGGTGAGGATGAATGATATGGATAATATTTGCTGAAACACTGCAAGCAGTGTGGGATGTTGTGGGACTCTTGATAATCATATGCATACCCAAATTTTCATCCTTGTCTGGCTCCTGCTTCATCTACATTGTCAGGATGACACTGTCCTCATCCTCACACCAATTCAGGCTTGTCCCCCCTCCTTCCTTCGTCTGTTCCTCTCCCTCTGTGGAACCCGAGTTCTACTGGGACAGATTTGACTAAGCTTCATTCTGTACCTCTTTCCCTTGAAAGAAACACAGCTCTCACTGACAACATCATCCTCCCTACTCACTTCTCAGGACTCGCATAGCCTATGACAGATTCCGAAGCTGCACTTACCTTTCTTCTGCACACGCCTGTCCCTTTCAGAACATGTTTACTTTTAACCTAAAGTCCTATTTCTTCCCGTAACATTTTTCCTCCTTTAAGTTTCAGCCATGAGTCCCCTTGTATATTTAGTCAGCTTTCTTCCCAATGGGATACAGTACTGGACACTCACAGCCTAAAGAAGGACAGGGTTAATTTGGCTCAAGGTCTCTGGAGATTCCATCCATGGTCTGCAGGCTCCAAGGCAGAAACATCATGGCAGAACAGTGGGATTAAGCAAAGATGCTTTTAGTTTGTGGCAGCAAGGAAGCAGAGCAGGAGCACAGCCCCAGACAGGAAACCTCGAGAGACTACCCCCCCCAGGCAGATACATGCAGAAGTGGGTTCTATCTATCCCCAGGCCAATCCCAGAGCCAATCAAGTTGAAATCCCACCCTCGCTGTCATACCCCTCGCTTCCTAGACATATCCTGACGCCATCTTAGGAAACTAATGGTTCTCCTGTGGCACTGCTGCACCTTCTATAGCCACTAATAAGAAACAAACCTCTCACCAAATTAACTTATATATTCGCTTGTCATGGAGAAGCAGGACTGGTCCTCAGCACCAAGTGAAGGTGCCAGCACATTGGCAGATGATAAATATTTATAAAATGAGTGAAAATTTTTAACAGTCTCTTACTCAGAAACTATGTTGAGTGCTTCCTATGGGCAGTATTAAATTTCCCATAACAACCTATTTTATTAAATCTAAACCAAAAAGCTATGATTCATTTAACAGAGTTAACCAAATTCTGTTTCAGGGTTATTTTGGAACAAGAACCCACAAAATATTGGAAGAGCTGTTGGTATTTATCTTATGGTGTGAATTCATAAGTCGTGTGATGCTAAACTTCTTAAAGAGGTAGCCAAAGCTGATGGTATAGAATAGCCCATAGTACACATTTCCCATTCTAAAGCATTAAAACGTCTCACAGTTGTTAGAGATAAATATGTGTCAGTAAATAAATTCTGTTGTAGATAAATGTATATGTTCATGAACAACTGAGACATTCTTAATATATTGAGATTTATCTTCCTCTTTCCTGAGAGCACTAAATTCACCATTAAGTATTAACTGTGCAATTTTAAAGATCAAACTTTCCCTGTCTTGCAAGATAGATAAATACATACATGCACACATACATTAGAATAAGAGATGGCAACTACTGGCTACATAGCAAAATAAACTGGCATGTATACATTTAATAACCTTCTGTGATACATTATGCTATGTATACTGCTTTGGAGTTTTACTGAAGTAACATGCTTAGCCATATTTTGCGGAATGAAGATCTAGTTACCATCAATTTAGCACCAGAATGTTAAAACAAGACCTGGTTCTTTATATCCTTTTAAGACATGACAGGGGATCTTTTACTGATCCACGAGTACACGAGTCAGATGTAGTGCAAAGAACAAACACACTGGCTGACAGCTTGAGCCACTGAGTTGTCCTGTGGGTAGAAAAAGGGTGGTCTGGAGGGTCTTGCCCTGAAGACAACATGGAAAAAAATGTTTCAAATGTTATTTTTGTTCTTGTGAGTTGGGGAAAATATGTATCCTATGAAACAAATAACACTAGATAACATGGTACGGAAAAGATCTAGATAACAGACCCCATATTTAAAAATAAATGGAAAAGGCTTTTAATTCTACTTCTCATTCCTTGAGCTTTTCCTTGGTTTTATCTGTGGCCTCCCTGCTTCTGCATCCACTCCTCACAGGACGCCTGCTGCCTTCAAAATTTCCTTCACTTAAAAAGACTAGGTCGGGGGCTTACTGTGCTCTTGATTTAGTGTCAATTTAGCATTGAAACAATCTTGAAAGAAATTGAGGCTCTCCTGCAGAGAACTGCTGGAGAATTGGCAAAACGGAACAGGGATGGAACGGGAAATGGTTGCCACCCCTTCCTCCCATAAAGCCTCCCCCCGCACCTTCAGCTTCGTTAGAGAAGCCAGTTTAGACTTTCTAAATAGCTCCCGATACTCACTTGCCTATCTCAGGGCATAGTGGAGTTGACCGTTTTGTACAACACGACAGGAGATTGGAAAGGATCCAGGGCCCCCCTGCACTTCCTCCTCACGGTCCTCCAGAAGCAGAGAGCATGGACTCCCAGACCTTGTCCCTCAAAGCTTAGACAAGCACCCCTGGATACTGCTGATACCAAGCAACTTGTCTCTTTGCACTCTGCCGATTCAAGCCCGGAGTAGAATCCTCAGTTACCACAGAGCGTGCTATCTGCTGTGTGATGACCAGTGGACCTGTGGGCCTGCGGACCTGACAGAGCTAAGGACCTAGCAGGAACCACCTGTTCAAATCCATCACTGTGCACCCAGGAGGATCACAAATTTGGGCCCAATCAGGACAATTTAGCAATTTAGCAGGATCCTGTCTCAAAAATAAAAACTGCAAAGGCCCTATGTGCAATCCCCAGTACAAAGAGAGACGAGGGAGAAGGGGAAAGGAGGGAAGAGGAAAATAGAGAGGAAAGGAGAGCAGGGGCAAGGGGAGGGAGGGAAGGGGAGGAGAAAAGAAGCAAAGGCTTAGATTCCAACTTAGCTTCTGCAGGTTCTTCGCTTTCTGAGGTTTACTGACTCCTCTTAAATCAGGAGAATGAGTGAGAGGACCTAAGACACCCCACTCCAATTTAAAATCTATAGTCAATTACCTGGTATTCTCAAAACAAATTAATACTGTATCTTCACACATAAACCTCACAGGTCATACAAAATTATTTTTCTGTCACTGAAGATAACTGTTCAGTAACTGTCATGGGATAAATCAGATAAGTGTCTACTACCATGATAGTTACTTTTAATAGGTTGTTAGAACATACCAATGTTTACATAAGCACAATTCAGGATCCTAATAACCTCAATGAAT
Source organism: Erethizon dorsatum (assembly GCA_028451465.1). Taxonomy (NCBI): domain Eukaryota; kingdom Metazoa; phylum Chordata; class Mammalia; order Rodentia; family Erethizontidae; genus Erethizon; species Erethizon dorsatum. The sequence continues at coordinate 14,263,621 of CM051839.1, forward strand.
GTGGTGTTATATGCCATAAACATGAACTAAGATTAATAATATCAACAAGAATGAAAATAGGGAAAGGGGAATTAGAGGAGGAGGGAAAGAAAGGGGAGAGAAGGGGATTTAAAAAAGAAATGAGCTGTATTATATATACGTACCCATTCCCCAGCGTGACTGTAAAATACATGTACTTCAAGCATCTATTAATAAATTTTAAAAATTAAAATAAAATTAGAAGTAAAAAAAGAAACAAGCAAAAGATACTAAAGACAAAAATAAAACTGCTAGTAGTAAATATCTCTTTTACCATTTTGTTATTCTCCGTCTTCTATTTGCTTACAAGACTTACAGTTAACCTGAAAATGTTACCGGATTAAATTTACCAAGTCGGATTTTCTCTAAGTTTCTTTAAAAACATATTTACTTTAACTATATGTATAGGGAAAGATACCAAGCAACATTTTCAGGAAATTTTTTTCTGAACTAAGAGGAAAAAATTAAGAAAATCTGTTTTCTTGCATTAGAACATTCCATTTCAGTATCGGTCCAATCTAAAAATACAATCTTGGAGGGCAGAGGAGAAGATATTCACAAATATTGTAACAAAAGTTACTGTATTTAGGCCACCTTACTCATTCACTATTTTTTATTAAACAGTAACTATGCCAGTGTAAAAAATTTGTTAAATTACTTGACAAAATAATTTTCATATTGGAGACAAGAAAATTACTGAAATTATTTAGGAACACACAAAGATACAAAGTTCTGAAACTGAGGCCCAGCCATAACCCAGGAATTAAAGGTTTCCACAGATGGTACTAATACTCAAACACCCCTGCCAAGGATGAAGCACTATTTCTGTTAGCCAGAAATCCCAAAACAGATAATTCTGCCAAGCTCAATAGCTATTCCATTTCCCCAAAAAAAATGTTTAAGAATTAATACAACACTAAACTTGAATAGTGCTGGAAACACTCTTTCCCAGGCAAAAGATATAAATGTTTCGTGTGTGTGTGTTTGTGTGTGTGCGTGCATGTGTGTTAAACAAAGGACCAGGCATAATGCAGCTGTCACTTTCCTGATGCAATTATCTGTAAATTAGTAGTTTATTTGTAAAGTACTATGTACAGATCTATGATTGGAAATAGCTGGTTGAAAAAAAAATAAGATGTTGTATCATGTTGTTAGCAGCATGCTTCAAAGGCAGGAACCTATCCAACAGATATGATTTAATAAACTGTGCAGTAGAATTTAAATCAGTTAAAGAATGCTTATTAAGACAGCTAGAATACTCTATCCAGCAGAGCACTAAGTTATTTGGAAGCAAATCTTAGCTGTCAGACATAGGGCTCTGTAGTCACTACACATCATTCACACACAAGAAGGTAATTATTTCTTATTAGGATGTAGGATCACGAGGGACAGGATGAGCCAAGATGAGCCTCGAACTTCGTGATAGGGTCAGAGTTCAAGAGCAGGAGAATGAACTGGTAGTATGAGAACTACATAGGTGAGCCTGTGTCAAGCACAAAAACTCTGAGCATTGAAGGGGTCATCAGGAGATGAAAAGGTTAGAAGACACTGGGACTCTCAGAAGACAGTGTTTAAGGTCCAGAAAGTCATATGGCAACACCAGCATGCTGGATAAACTGAGGCACAATCCGATCACAATCGAAACATTTTCTCTTTGCCCTTTCCACGTCCTCTGACAAGACAGAGCATCCCTGGGCCTGTGAGCATTTACACAGTCCTAAAGAGACTAGAACATCATAGGAGAACGTCACAAGAGACCCTCATGCATGCAACAACAAATCTTGTTTCATGTTGTGCACAGCAACTCAAGGGATGTCTATAAAACAAGGTTACCATCCTCAAAGAGCACACAATCTAGCTAAGGGGACAAAATACACACACATACCAGCACAAGACGCTCACTGGACCAGTGCCTGATTTTGTGGCAAAAACACTCTCTGTCCCCATCATAGGCTTAACACCTGCCTCCCATACAAACTACACCACAGTTGTCTACCCAAATGTGTCGGACATCACTGCTGACAGCTGCTGAAACCCTTTTCCTGGCATCTGCAGGGACCACTCCTCCCCCGGATGCCTCTGCCTTACCATGGCTGTTGCTCGCACAGTACTCCGAACATTTCATAACTAGGCACCACACAGCCACTGCTATCTCTTCCTCTCAGTCTACCAACCCCTTTGCAGCCAGCCATTGAGGGGCACAGTGAGGGGACAAATTAGATAACATCAAGGGTGTCCACGGAAAAGCAGGCTCATAGTTCCACTCTTTTACTATAAAATTACCTATTATGTTACTTCCCTTTGCATGCTTTACTTGTTTTTATAAAAAGTACTTTCTTCCAGCAAGGCAGTAGAGAAAACTTGAGTGTGCCTCTCAGCACACTCCACTGTATGCATTTATCATTAGAATGGTAATGATATTGTTAAAATGGTAAGTCAGAGAGAGTGAAACACAGTAGGGCAGTTGGAAAGCTTTCACTCTTTTAGTTTAAAAGGATGTCACTTATAGTTTATTAACCCAGTGATTAATTTTTTTTAATTCTTGGAATTACTTCTTATCCATGTAATGTCAATGTCTGTTGTAAGAAATCTAAATTATGCTGTTATTAAATTATCTGTTGTACAATACTTAATATTTACCTGGAAGAGGAAGACATTTAGGTGATAGATTTCTAACGAAAAGGCATCTGGGACTGCACATAGGGCAAGTGACCCCAATGTTACCCTCTCCTCTGATGCTGGTAAAATTCCCCCAACCTATCCAAAGCCATCAATCTGACTCCTGGAAAAGTTGACTAAGTTAACTGAGTTGCCAATGATAACAAGAGTCTGGTATCAACTGTAAAAATAAATTATATACATAAGCAAATTAACCAGAAGAATACTCTAACCAAATAGGCAAGCCAAGTTTGTTGTTTCTGAATAGGTTTTAATCACATGGTACTGTTATATTTATCTTTTCTTAGAAACCTCATATGACTGGAATAAATAGTCAATCACAGTCAATCCAAAGGTTTGGTCAACATATTCTGAGTGGGCTATTCTAAATAACTGAAGGACAAAAGCTTATTTTTCTTTAGATGGTCAGAGCATATACCAGGAGCTTTAAAAAAGAGAGAGACAAAAATGAGCAATGTGCAAGGAAAAATAGGAAATGCAGCCATTAGAATTACCCAATATCATGAGTTGAATGCATTCAGATTGACATACTGGTTCAAGCATAAATCCTATATCAGCAGCCATGAATAAAAGTTCTGATATAAGAAAAAGACATTACCATTCACTTTCTAGGCATTGACCTATTTAACGCTTTTCTTCTTCTACATTCTATAATAATAATAATAAATAATAATAATAATAACATCTGTATTACATAAACTGAGAATTTTTAAAACTCCATTTGAGAATTTCAATTTCCCAGAATACTGAATATTTAAAAAATAAAGGGATATATACACTAAGACTAACTTCTCAGAATATGACACCTGATTTAATTTAGAGTGTAGTGACTGAAGACTGGTTGTTAAAATTTTGATATGTATACAACACACTCAGTCTGAAATGAATCTTGGTTTGACTCCAGCTAAGTAGCCACAGCCATTTTATGAGGGCCATTGTTAGCCAGAACACATTTGTACTAGTAAAAGAAAACAATGTAGTTACGGATCTTACAACTAAGACAAAAAGTTCCATCATCTAGACCAATATGAATCAATAAAGATATCATTATCATTAACTACTTTTTATAGAAAAAAGACAGGTGAGATAAATATCTAAGTACTATAAATTATCACTGAAAGCCTAGGTCATAATTCATCTTCACAGTAATTGTTGTCATAACTCTTATTTTTTTTTTTTTTTTTTTTGCTTTCTGGTCCTAAAGTTGAACCCAGAACCTCTCAGATGCTAAGTACATGTTCTACCATTAAGCCACACCACCAGCCCTTCCTCTCATAAACCTATCTCTTACTTATCTCATTGCTAAGACAAAATACCCAACACCTCAAGTTAAAGGAGGAAAGGTTTATTTCAACTCACAGTTTGTAGAAGTTTTAGTCCATAGTTGGCTGGCTCCAAGGCAGGGTAGCAAGGCAAAGGGGCACGGCAGAGGGAAAACAGTCCTTGCAGAACAGCCAGGAGGCAGCAAAGCAGCAAAGCAAGCCTCTCGTTCCCTACAAGCCTTTTGGATAGAGCCACCCACACCCAGGGTGGGCTTCCCCTTATCCACATCCTAACTACGCTAACCAATCAGTGAACTAATCCAATCATCACACCCTTAATCCATATTAACACACCCTAGATGCAGTCAACTCCTAAAAGCGCCATCTATGAGCATATGAGGCTCTGGGGGGACATCTAAATACAAGCCATAACAACCTGAGATTTCAACTTCCATGGATATAACTCTGTCTCTCTTCTAAAGTGATTTTTTCCAACTGTTTAGAATCATCCATTTTCATTGCCACATCCTGGATCTTGTCATTATCAATAGTCAGACTGTCACCAGACCTCAAGTGTACACATCTCATTTCTTAATTTTTCTAACTCACTCTCATATCCAACAAGCTTTAGACTAGATCAAGATCTAGTAAGGAATCCAACTTCGGGTTGAAAATCTGTCTGGGAAAATTCAGGCACAGCCACAGGCAATTACAAAGGTTTGACTTCGCAGGCCTCACAGAGAGCTGCCCCCAGCTCAGACTTGGTGCGCAAACTGTGCATTGCTGAAGGGACTTTCAGTCAGGTTCTGAGGCCCCCAGTGGCAGCCATGCTCATATTTACATCTGCATTCTTAGCTCAGCATGCAAGCTTCTGGATCAGGCCCAGGACATCTTCAGGAACCCCTGCTGAGCCCTTTCTAGCAAGAGAAGGGCAACCTTGAAGATACTTTTCTCTACCCTGACTCAGATGTTTTTCACTCCGAGCCCTTCCTTTTCACGCTTCTCCCTGATTCTAGGTACATAAAGATACGAGAGCCTTTTGTTCAGAGCTCCATCAGCAGTACAGTAGTGGTTTTCACATGTGGAAGGATCCAACTGACCCTCAGCCAGCACTACTGTATGGAAAATCGAACAGGGATGAGAAGAGGGGCTTCCGTGCTTAGAGAGAGATGCTTCTCTGGTTTAGCATCTTGCTCCTACTATGGCAATAAGTGATGAAAGGCTTGACTGTTTCTTTCGTTTGGGTTATTGTCTTAGTCAGCTATTCTGACACTGAGCAGCTCAGCTCGGCTCTCTCAGCTCAGCCAGGGCCCGGACATCCGCAGTCCATTGTCAGCATACCTTCTCGTGTCCTCAGTTCCATTCTGATCCAACGCAAACCTCATGGTTGCTCTCTTGTTCACAACCCAAACTACCTGGATTCATTTCCATGATATTCACTTGGGAAAAACACATACTTGGGAAAAACAACTCTCTAGCTTCTCTTTTCTACCTGTTCAGTTGAATATGCCTGCAAAAAGGACCCATAAGTGCACCAACCAGTGTTACTTTATACCTTTGACCTTTATTTTCAACATCCTCAAAAGCCTGGCAAACATACCACTCAACCCTCTTTCTCGTGTTTCAGGCCTGTTAAATACTTTTATTTTTATTAAATGTCGGAATTCTCCTCTGTTCTCTATCTCTCAGATGACCTTGCTGCCTATTTCAGTAAGGAAACATAAGCAATCAGAAGGAATCAAAGCTCCCATCAGAAGGTTTTCAATATCTAACCTTTTAACATCCTCTGCACCTAAACATCCTTCCTCTTTTCTATGCGCGAACTCTCCATGCCCATGACTCAAGGCAGCCCTTCTACTGTGTGTTCAAACACTCTTTCCTACTCAAGAGCATCTTTCCTACAGCCTCCTTCCTTCCACTGCTTCTTTTCTTCAGTATAGGAATTATTTCTCAATTCTCCCATCTTAAAAAGTAAAAAAATAGTAACTACATCTTTTAGCAACTACCCCTTTTTTCTCCTTTCCTGGACAGTAAAAGAATTATGCCAGATTTGCCTATCCTCTTGATCTTCAAATTGTTCTTTCCAATCCTTTTGTAAAAGCTACTCCAAACAAACTCTTGTACTTAATCATGCCACTAGCAATTCTACTATTGTACAGCCAACGAAATCTTTGTTCTATAACCAGTGGTGGTCATGAGATTATGACCTAACAGCTAAGCAATCAGCAAAGTTTCCGGAAACTGAATAATGATTTTCCTCTATAGTCAACATAAGATGCAAGGTTCAAGGAATACATTTACCCTATGTTAAAAGAGATTCAAGGTAGTAACTTCTAAAGTCATAAGAGGCTAAAAAACTAGGCTCATTAAGTGTGGAATTTGTATCAGTCCATAGATGTTTTTTTTTTTTTTTTTTTTTTAATGGAGAATTCCAATTCTCATTTTATTAAATTTTTACACCAACAAAAGTCAATTCAAGAATGTAAAGATCACAAGGATTCTGGAGCCACACATGCTGCTTTTCCCAAATGAAGTCCAAGTCCCATTTTTTAATCATTGTATTAAATTTGAAGCATATCTCAAACAATCAGGTATCAGTTCCATTGGTATAATAATCTTGACTTCAGGAAAAAAAATAGTTTGGGGACTAGAAGAATATTACAAAGGGTGGCTGGCTGCAGTATAATTCTTGGTCTGGTGTATTATCCTTGATGGGCAAAGCAGCATCATTATCTTTAACCTGCTTGCTTAAATAAAAGAAGCCTAGCTGAATACTCAATTTGGCTTAGAAATTCAATGACACACCCTCCATATTCTTACTGTACAGTTTATGTTGGATAACATATATTTTTAGTACTGTATTTGTGTAAAAATTATTTTATTCTTTGACTAAATGCCACTTCTGATGGTTTAGGACAGGGATATAATCCAAAATACGAAAACCAACCATATATACATATATTTTTATAGAAAGTTATTTACCACTGGGCATGGTGGCACATGCCTGTAATTTCAGCACTCAGGAGGCTGAGGTAGGAGGATCACTGTGAGGTCGAGGCCAGCCTGGGCTACATAGTGAGTTCAAGGCCAGCCTGAACTACATGGAAAGACCCTGTCTCAAAAAACAAAACAAAACAAAACAAAAAAGAAAAAAAAAGTTATTTATCAATGTGAAACTCTTGTAACACTAAATATCCAACAATTGGGTAATATGTAAATAATATTTTGTGAATTTAGATTATACCAGATATTTATAACACTGCTGCTATTTGATAATTAGAAAGTATATTTTAAGTGAAATGTAGGAAAATCTCAACAGAAAAATGCAAACATTTGATAATTAAATTCTTATTTGGCAATTTCTTGTTCTTTGATTTGGTACTAGACATGTGATATCGTTCTTCTGCACTAAAATGTCAATGACAAGTCTTAGATTTCACTTTAGTGCACAAAACAGAACTCAGCCTTGAATCTTCTAACTGGGTTGACATAAGTTTTAATGAAAATGCTATATAATAATAAATGCTATAAAGCTATGTAAATATTAAACACATGTAAAAACTTCTAGAAGTACTCCCGGCTGATTAATCACTGTCCCGGCAATGTCTTGCAAAAGAGACTAATGTGATAGCAAAAACCCTGGATGTGCACTCATTAAACTGCTAACACTGAAGCTAATAGGAATACAGATGGTTCTTTTCTCCTTTTGCTTTTCCATACATTTTTAACTTAATATTTTTTGTAACAAGATGAAAATAAACATTTTTGAAGGGAGTTTGAATGTTCTTGGTGGCTTGACTGCTTTGTTATGTTGAGAATATACAGTGATTAAATTTCACTTCAAACTTTAGATTAAAATAAGGACTGATTTAAATGTTACTTCATAGCCTTTTTCTTGTTTCATTAATAATTAAACTCGATCTGTCTTGCCTCTGTATCATTATTACTACTTTATCATAATTATGATTTTATAGACATAGAATGAAAAATTAGCTGAATAGGTTTAAGATATGTTAGGAGGGAAAACCTGAAGAGTCATCACTTGAAACCTCGGAAAGGTCACCTCAGCTATGTCAGTCCCAGACTCAGGGTCAAACCAGGTTACACTAAGGGCTGCTGCTTGCCAGCTTTGCCTGCATCCTGTGGCTGGCGGAACTAGGAAAGGTATTGGGTTACTATAAATAGCATGGTTACTTATTTATGCAACAGAGAAAATACCATAAATCTTAGAAGCAGGTAAAGCTGATCTGCTTCCAGATTCACGACTCTTTTGGCATCTTATTTTTTTCTTTCTTGTCCTTATCTTTTACCTATATTCTAGAACACAAACTTAATAGCCTTAAGCAGCATTGCTAAATATTTTCTTACCTGCCTCTTGGATACAGGCAAAGTAAGAGGTGAGTCACATACATGGACATGCACTTTCTTATAAGCTTGAAGCACCATGGGACATGCCAGCTGTTCCGGGCCTTGGAACGGATAGATGGTGAAAGTAGGGTTTGGAATGGAACAGGGTGCAATTACCTGAGCTACATAACAAAGGCTCCTTTCATCTTTATCCACAGGTACAGGATAAAGCAAACCCCAGTGTGTGACTTGGCCATTAAAGGAGAATTGGAACCAGGCACTGGCCATTGCCTGGAACACAGCACAGGAGGCCAGCGGTGGAAACATGCCAGCAAGCTGTCCCTGGGGCTCTGGTAGTTCTCAGACAAGGGCTCTGGCTCAGGGGCAGTAATTTATGACAGCTCAGCCCCTTGCTCTACTGCCATATGCTTCGTATCTGCTTCAGTTGGTGTCCCGAGGTTCATTATGGGAGACCAGTCTTCCATCAAAGTAAGAAATGACAAAGGCAGGTGGGTATATCTGCCAAGGGTTATTGGTTCTACTTGCAAGAAAAAATTTTAAAATGGTCCCAACATTTCTCCAAAGGGGTTCGTGCCTATGTGACTGATTTTAAATCAGGAGTGTTCAGAGTTAATGGGCTGCCCTGCTGGGCTCAGGTCAGGGAGGAATTTACTGAACACACAAGAAATCTAATTCTTCTGAGAGATGATAATAATTGGACTAGCATAATTGCTTCTCACCAAAACCATGTAATAGTCTCCAATCTGGGGTGACTCAGACTGTCTTTTCTTGGGTCAGCTAACAACTTCATTTTGCCTATTTAGCCCTTTAATTCATGTAGTTCAAATACATCAGCAGCTAGATCTTCCCAAATGCTTTTTCATTTTTCTTCTTTTGGTTTCTACCGTCTACCTTCCCTTCCCTTTGGGAAATATTAAAAATCATGTTTTAGGTGGGATATTTACTTACAGGATAGGATCTATAAGCCAGGACGACCAACCAGAGTATGCCATGTCCTGGCAATACGGATTGGTCTAGCAAGTCATGCAACCCAAGCAGAACCAAGCAAAGCCTTCCTTGGGCCTTTTCAGCTGAACTAAAATGGAAAATTGCTTCTTAAGGAACTGTATAAGGCTGGGACTATAGCTCAGTGGTAGAGCACATGCTTAGCATGCAAGAAGGGCCAGGGTTCAATCTCTACACCACACACAAAAAAAGAAAATTCTTTAAAATAATTTTATACATATGAAAAAGTGGTGAGAATGACTTATGAACCTTCCTGTCTTCTACAGCCCATTCCAACACTTATTCACTCACAGGCGATCTGAAAAAGGATTAACTATCTCTTCACACTGGGCTGTAGGGCCTATGAGGACGGTGAAAAGAGATTTTCCTGTCGGTGGAGAGAACCTTACTTCAAAATAAACTCCAACCGAATGCAGCAGAGCGCCGAGGATACCATCTGAGATCCTTAATCCAGCCAAGCCTGAAGCCACTGCCGCCTCTGTACTTTTTTACTTGAGCTGGCTTTAGGATTTCCCATCTCTTGCAAAAAGAACTGTCTAACTTTAAAGAAACAGAAGTACTTTTTTAAATCTTGTGCTTATTTCTGAGGTATCCGCAAAATATAAACTTTAACGAAGACATTTAAGGGAGCAAAGGAAAAGGGGAGCTCTAGAAATATTAAAATCATCAGCATTTCAATTTCACTCTGCCAATAGAATAATATCAGTCTCATTGGGACAGCCATCTACCAAAATTTTACAATAAATAACATCAATATCATTAAGAGATATAACAGAGACAGAGAGAGAGAGAGAGAGAGAGAGAGAGAGAGAAGAAAAAGAGAGAGAGAGAGAGAAGAGAAACAGAGAGAGAGAACAAAGGATAAGTATTTTCGCCCTAAAAACATCCTGACAAAATAATCAAGTCTTCACACCCACACTGAATTTCTGCTCCTGAATTATCCTCAAAGCAAAGAGTGAATGAATACAATCATTTGGTGTACCATTCTGGCATATCTGATGAATTATTTTTCCTGGCTGTCCATCCTTCACCATTCACTTTGCTAGTACTTGAACTTTGTTTTGCTAGCTCTTGTGTAAGATCTTCATACACTTCTGAAAAGAGGTCCTCCTCAGATTTGGTTCCATCCAGGTATACAACCTCCCATGTGATGTCGTCCATCTCTTGTCTGTGCTTTAAGTACATGGGCCACACGTGCCCGTCAAAGTACCCAGGCGGGTCTGGGGGCTCATAGACCCTCGTACTGTCGAAACACCAAGGAAAATTCATGTTGCTCCTTCTCCTCTTACACTCTTCATATGGGATGGTCAGGAAATAGCTTCTATTCCACAGAGTATCAAGGGGCTTATAATTAAACAGAAGGAAACCTTCGATGATTAAAATGGGAATTTCCTCTGTCCTGCTGCCAGCTGTTGATCCCAGAGAGTGTCTTGGATTCTCCATCCAGCAAGAAATGGCTGCCATCATTTTTTCCATGTTAAGTGCTTCAAGCACATCATACTGGAAAAATCCATTTTTATCTTTCTCTATCTCAGACTCTGGCTTAAAGAAGTCATCCTGAGATATGACGCTGCAGTTTGGGAGGTGTTTCTGCAAATTCTTAGCCAGAGTTGTCTTTCCACCATTTGTCACACCACCGATTCCAATGACAAATGCTTTCATAATTGGCGGTGAAAATCACGTCTTCCTAATATTTCCTGGCGCCCGGCGCGGGCCTCCTCGCTGACGGCAGGGCCCCGGCCGCTCCTTCCCCCGCGCGGTGCGAGCCGGAGAGACAGATGTTTTTAATAATAAACCTTTTTCATTTGAAATAGAGGCATAAATTTTAACTTTAATAATGGAAGGACCAAATGGACAGATTTTATGGGTTCTCTTAAAATATACAATACTGAATTGAATGTGGTTTTAATAATTTTGGGGGGGTATCTAGCATTTCTTTGACTCAACCCATGACAGTTGCATCTTCAAAGATGGAACCAATCAGTCATATTACAATAAAGTTGTATCTCCGTATTTCTTTTCATGGCAGAATAGAAAATTTTTTCCATTTCTTCTAAATGTCTACTTAAACTCCATTGATGCCTTTGTTCCTTCTTTTAAATAATAGCATTCCTATATAACCAGCTAGTCATCATATATTTATCTAGTTTATTACTCTTTGTTTTTGCTCAGGCTCACATTCACAGAGCTAAAATTTTAATATTTGCAGCAGCTGTGTTTGCCTAGCTCAGATTATAATCTTTTCTTAGAATCAGGTCACATGACTCTTGTGAAATCGTGTGGTTTTGCGTTTATGTATCAGTTAAATGTCTTGAATTTATATTGTCATGCCATTTTTCAATTTAAAAAAAAAACTATCTTGGTCAAGAACTTGGTTGATATACCTAAAATATTGAAAAATGTAGGTACTTAGATGATTTAAACAATTGTTATCTCAGAACATGCTATAGTCAAATTAGGTTACTACAACAGCTAGACCAGAAAATAATGAAAATTGGCCGTGGCTACTTTTAAGTCACACGGGATTTCATTGGGAAAACATCTGGGACTATGGGAAGTAGGAAAGACAGTCTTGGATAACCGCTGGGATACAAGGAGCCCTGGCAAGGTAGCAGGAATCACAGGCCACACAGCAAGCACCGTGTGGTTTGCCCATAGGTGAATTTAGGGAACGTGCGGATGACAACTAAGCCATGTTGTAATTACCCCCTCGCTGTTCCAAGGCAAGAGGAGAAGTATCACACCCATTTGATTTCCGTAGTGCTTAGGAGACACCTCATCCTACCCAGTCCATGCACAGTAAGAGATGCTCTCCACCTAAGACAGGAAATGATGTGGAACAGCCAATAAACTGAGGATGGTCAACATTAAGCCATGCTTTACAAGTGCCACACAGAACTCTTGCATTAAGGGTGCCATGCCCCAACAGTTGCAATCAAGCTGAAATGATCATCAGAAACACTTTGAAAATGACAAATGATAGCAGAAGGCACTGAGCAGTCACAGAAAAGCCCAGGCCTCATTTTTATAAAAATGGAATTGCCTTGGTGACAGCTTGGACTTGTTTCTCTTTTATCAAATATATATTGATATATATGACATTGTGTACTTTATTTTGAACACCAGTTGGGAAGTTACCCTTCTACTAGATAGCTTTCTGAAGCATTGTTTATATTCAAAGCTTTCAAGAGTCAAGAGTTGGTAGCTCTACCCTCATAAACAAGGAACAGAGATAACTGTGGAGAGCCTAAAACTCTGGCTCTGTGGGCAGTAAGCCCTCCCACATTTCTACCAAATAAACACTTGGTAACTACAACAGTAAACTACAACAGTTCCTCGCACTTGCTAAACACGAGGAACACCTAGATATTGTGATAATTCAGCATAAAATGAACTAAATCAAATCAGGTCATTGGGAAAAGCTATGCTCCCACTCACACTGATGCCCGTACAAGTCAAGCCCAAATTGGGAGTATCAGAGACTTGTCATCAGTCCTGCCAGAACAAGATTTTCCTGAAGTAATTGCACACACACCATCTTTTCTGTGCCCATAGTTTTGGCCTCTTTAAGCTTTCATTTCTTCATAAAAGTACCCATTTATGTTCAAACTGCCTTTTATTATTAGACGTGAGAATTTCCAAACAGGCATTGGGTAGAGTTCATTTCATGTATATGGTTCTCAGAATTATTATTGACTGGACCATCTTTAAAGTTATCTATTTTCCCCTGTGCCAAACTTTGTCATAATTCAGAAAGGCAAATTATTGTTTCAAAAATGTATGGGGCCAATGAGATGGCTCAGCGGCATAAGCGCCTGCCTGGGAAGCGCGAGGTCCTGAGTTCAACTCCCGGAACCCACATTAAAAAAAAAAAGTATGAAAATGGAATTTTATCTATAAACTATGCTTTAATGACATGGAGTTTGGATTCACCTTGGGTTGACAGACTAATATTTTTTTGGATAAAAACTGGTATCTGCAAATAATTTTCCCCTAACTTTGTCTGGTATCCTTTCTGATCTTGGATCTGGTTCTATTTAAAGTTACTTAACACTGAAGAAGGTCTTTTATTGTTGCTAGTGTTTGATATTTTGTTGGGTTTTTGTTTTGTTTTTTATTTGTTTGTTTTTGAGCATTAGAGATTGAACCCAAGGCATTGGACATGCTAAGCACATACTCTACCACTAAGTTACAACCCCAGCTCTAAGGTTATTTTTACAGGGAAGTACTGATGTCTATACTCACAGAAGACAAAAGGCTAGTATATCTAGAGTACTTGAATTGGAAAGAGCACTTGTTTTGGAATCAAAATGTTGGTTTAAACATGGTTCGGAAACTCATTAACTGTTTTGTTTTGGGCAAGATGTTTAACTCCTCCAAGGCCCAATTCCCTCACTTGCAAAAGGGAGATAATAATATGTAACAATTAAAAGGAATATCTCATGGAAAAAAAAATAGTATAATGCCTCTCCCCCCACCTCTTGCGTGCGTGTGCTTGCTCTCTCGGTGAGTTTTTGAGGCTATTTCTATCCTTTAGCTTACATACTTGAGGAAATTACTAATTTTCTCAGCTTCCAGAAGGCAGGGACAAAGGTGAAGGTACAAGCTCCACAGCTGAGACAGTCACTTTAAACCCAAGAGCTCTCCTTTAGGGGTCACCTGTGGCATTGAACCTCGCAAAGAGAAGTACTGCCTCACAAGTGTCAAATCTGTGCTTGAAATCTCAGAGTTTTTAATTAATGGGTTTTCACTTTTTGAAAAGATGAGTGAAAACCTTACAATAACACATTTTTTCAGTTAGTTAGATTAAATGGTTAGAGCATAATACTATTATGGGCAGATTTCCTGCTAAGTGGACAATATGAGGGGAAAAGATGAAAGGATTAACTTTAAACCATTTGTTAAGAAACCTAAAGAGAAGAAGAGCTTCAGGAGAACAAAAGCAAGATGTGCTCCAAGATGTGCTCCAAATTTAGTGATGAGTCCAATGAGTACCATTAAATAAATCAGCATGGGGTTCAGAATATAGGGTTTGGAGCTTACGAATACAAATATATATATATATATATATATATATATATATATATATATATATATGTCTTGTTTTCTCTTGTGCCATTTAATTTTGTACAGCATGTCTCATTATCCTTGAAAGAATGAGTGTTGCAGGTAATATTTCTCAGAATCAGTGAGACCTGAAATAAAAAAGGGCTCTTCTCTTTGAGTGCAGAATGCACTCGTACCAAACCCTGAAGCTCAGAGGAGACTGGAACACTCTGGAAGTGAAAGGTGGCTGACCCGCCTAGAAGTCATGGAACCACATCATCTGTGCTCCATCCCAGTAGCTCAGAATGGCCAGGTTTCTGAAGCTCTACTGTCTAGGCCAGCCAGTATGAGAACATTTCCCTCAAGGTGTAGAGGACCACAGTGTATCCACAGTCTGCTACTTAGCTAGCTAAGAACAATAAGTGACTCTGGAACAAAAGGAGGGCAGTACCCTTCCCCAGCAAGGGGGCATCAGTAGAAGTAGCTAACAGTAGAAGTGCTTCACGGAGCGAGGATTCAAGGTCTCACCTGAAACACAGGATACAAAAACAGACGGCAATAGGAGGGGGCCAGAATGGACAAACCACAGGAACATATTCCAAATGCATAGGAGGCAAACTAAAAAACAAAACAAAGGGCCGGTGAGATGGCTCAGCGGCATAAGCGCCTGCCTTGCAAGCGCGAGGGCCCGAGTTCGACTTCCGGATCCCACATACGAAAAAGGGGCCGGTGATATCGCTCAGCGGCACGGGTGCCTGTTGGCGCGCGAGGTCCTGAGGTCGACCCCCCGGTACCCACAAAAAAAAAAAAAACAACAAAAAAAAAACAAAACAAAGACATGTTGGGGTGAGGGTGATAAGGTAGTGTGGGGATGATCACACATTGAAAATATTTTTAAGGGACTACATTTCAGCAAAAAATCAGTAGAGAACTCCTGCTGAAAAAAGAATTTAATTGCATTTCATTATATAATGGGGAGTACAGTGATCTAGGAATCATACATAATTTGGTGAAACTACCCCTTGAGACATTTATTTTATTTAAATTGTTTATAACCGAGATAGTTGTGACCTCCATTCCTTCAAAGAGCAAAGAGAAGCTGTCGTATAGAATTCCCTGAACTTTTACTCATAAAACTTACACATTTACAGACTTCTACACATCTCTTCTATTCTTTCCTCCTATTACCAAAGGGAAATTAAATTTAAAATTAATCTTGCAAGTCTTCTCTGTGCTTTCCCTTCCTGTGTGCTTGAGAATTCTATCATGTGTGCATCCTTCCTCCCTGCATTTTCTAACTTCTCTTCTACTCATTTTGCTCTATCATCAGGTAAACATGCTAAAGATTGCTTTTTTTCTTAAAGACAACATGAACAACTCTCCCTCAAATTCCTGTTCTTGGTCATCACTGAATTTATTCTTTCCACTCACGAACCTCAAAACAAATGACAATTCTCTACATATACCCCTACTCATCCTTCATGTCATAGTAATCCAGCTTCGTCCCTTATCTTCCCCCCAAAAGTGCCTTCCTCACCACCAATCTGTCACTTGAATAGTCACCAAATCTAGTTAATTTCTTAGTTCCTTTGTTATTTCACATTTCAGGAACATTTAATATTATTGACTATTATCTTCTTCTTGAAATTCACCATAGACTCCTAATTTTCCCTCTAATCCTATTCTCAATCTCTTTTACTGGCTTTTTCCTTCCTCACACTATTCTTAAACTATCACTTCTCCCCAAGTCATCTTCTATTCCCAATGTAAACATATTTCTGTGGATTAGGTAGCTACCTTGATGTTTAGGGTCATCAGGTCTCAATGGCTAATCTAGACCACAATTCTATGCTGAACACTTCCCAGAGCATCTCTCCTATCACCTTAAATACAATATATTGCTTGAATTTATCATGATGTACCACGAACCAGTTCTTTATTGTACATCTGTAAGAAACACAGAAATCATCTTCAACTTAAGTGATGTAATCAAAAGTCTAGATACTATCTTTCTCTTTAAGTGTTACCAGTGCTCGCTGCCCACAGAGAGAGAGAGAGAGAGAGAGAATTCAATCATATTGGCCTTACTTCCAAAGACAGATGGCTTCTATTTATCCCGTTCTATCACTCCTGAATAACTGCAATTGGAGGTAATTGTAGCCTAATAGTTAAGAGCATGAGTTTTTCCGGGAGCAAATGAATCCCAGCTCTGCCACTTACTTATTGTGCTATTTTCAACAATTGACTTATGTCTCTAAGTTTTCAGCTCTTCATCATTACAACTAGGATAATATAAAGCTCAACCTTGTGGGAGTATGATAGTAATTTAATGAGATACTGCATAAGGTCTTATCGCAATGCTGAAAAGTGACCAAGCCTCAGTATACCATGTTAGTTAGCTACTAAGGCAACAAACCAACCTTACTCCTTGGTATATTCTCCACCATGCAAACAAGCAAATAAAGTCAGTTCTCACGTTAAAACCACTTGATGGCTCCTTTTGCACATGAAATATGGATTTGAGCTCCCTTCCTTCCTGTATCTTCCGTAAGATGGTTCACCAGAACCTTCATAACCTGGCCTTTGTCATTCTCTCAACCCTATCTCTCAACTTTTATTTCTGTTTCCTGTTACAGTCACAGGTAATTTCCTTCACTTCCCCCCAACAGTCATCTCTAAACTTCAGGAATACAACTTTCCACATTTCTTGCCCACTACTCTTTGTCAGGGTCCAGCACTCAAGGCCACTGAATACCCATAGCACCTTGGAATACTCAGAGCATAGCACTATTGTAGCTGCTAAACTTTCTCGTATCCCCTCTGGATTTTAAGATCTATGCATAGGGAGCATACACATTGTGTTTACCTTTGTTAAATCCAAAAAATAACAGATTTCCTGGTCCTTGATTCATTCTTAGTAAAAATTTTAAGAGATTATACTAGTAGATGCTTAAATAAAATAGGCTGCTAAGTGACCTTATACACAGAAAGGGTGTAATGGTTGATATATTGTGTTAACTTGAGAAGTTTAGAAGTTTAACTAAGTGACTCAGCAGGGGCCAGGGTCCTCACTTTGTAAACATCCTCAGCCTGTGCAAGAGGAGGGACCCGGAATGGTGTAAGTGCTACCCTAGAGCAGGTACTCTGCATACAATATAAAGGAGGAAAAGAGGCTTGCTTTCCCGCTTTTTGCTCTTGTTGCTTTTGTTGTCTTCTGCTCCCATGAATGGTTGCCCCTCTGCTATGTGCCACACAGCTTTGGAGTCAGCTGATTATGGACTGAAACCTCCACAAACTGTGAGCTAAATAAAACCTTTCCTCCTTTAACTTGGGGTGTCGGGTATTTTGTCTCAGCAGGGACAGAAAAGTAACTAAGACGAAGGGGTATTCTGTTCATTGTCTAATGTGGGTAGGGGTGTTTGTTTATAAATCTGTCTGCTGTGTGTTTTGTTGATCTGAATCAATATCCAGTGTTCAGTCATCGTGACAGATGATCAGACACTAAAAACCAGTAATCCATGAAGCTGCATGGCTAAGGTGAAATACGTAAGAGTATTTTTAATACTTACTTCAGAGTCAAATCCCATCAGCTGAGGTTTAAAGCAGGGTCTCACATCCATTCATATGCCTACAGGGTCCAGATAAGCATCACAAAGGAGTGATGCCGACACCATAAATAAATGTATATTGTATAGTGCTGAAGGGTGAATTGAAAGGAAAATACAGGCCAGGCCTCAATCCAGCAAATTATTCTCAGATCTTCTAACTGGTTCTTTAAATCTTCGAATCTGAAATCTGCATGTGAAACTCCTTATTTTAAAAGTTGGCTTATTCAAATAAGAGGAAACAAGTAAAACAAATCTATGGGCCCTCTTAGATCCTATAAGTTGTCAATTCACTGCCTTAGCTTTAAACCAAGGAGAAAGAAGACAGCATCTGAAACTGCAGTTAATTACTAACCTGTCATGTCTATCAATGTTCTAATCCTGCATTAACAGCTTCTCCGGCTCAATTACTATTTCAAAACTTCAATATTATCCTCAAGCACCCTCTTAACGTTTAGCACCATCACACTGTTAGCAGATCTTAATTCCAAATCTATAAATCACAGTAATTAGTAACCAACCTTTTTGTCTTCCTGTTCCCAGTCTATAAACCTAGCTCTGATTGGAACTATCCAACCTTAAAGGAGAGGTGGCCTTTAGCTACTTTAAGGAATTCCAACACTTTCTCCTCCAATACTCTGCTCCCCTTATTAAGTATCCTTTCTCCCAAGAATCTTTACCATCTTCCTATGCGACTTATTTGACAGTCTCATGTGGCCAGAAAGTGGATTTTCCTTTGATTTTTCAGTTCCTTTTGCCTCCTGCCCACCTCTCATTTCCTTTAAAGTTTATTTTTCATCTTGTCTGTGAACTTTGCTAGTATAATATAGATACACAGAAGAGAAACCAATGATTACCCCTATTAGGCTATGCTGACTTTCCTGACTTTCAAAAACTATATTACTCAAATCCATTAGTTTATTTGATGACTATTTCCTAGCCCCTACTATATGCCAATCCTTGGAAAGAGAGGCTCATTCTAAATCTCACTGAGGTCAAAGCTCCCAGGCACAGCTAACCCGCTCTGCCCAAGGTCACAGATTTCCAGCTCAGATATCATAAGGGACACACCCACATTGTTTTGTTGGCAGGAAACACTTTATCTGTGAACACAGCCAATGCCTTCATCTGCACAAGGAGTCTTTTTGTTTTTTGTTCCAAGGAACTTGTGCATGCTAAACCTACTCCCTACCACAGCCTACAACCCCAACCCCCATACACAGAGTCTTACTAACCCAAAATAACTATTGACTTTCAATTTTGTGACTACAGATTGAAGAGTAATGCAGAGATTATGTTTCTGAAACTTTCAACACAAAGGCCAGCATACAATACTGACAGATGTGGTAGAGAATGTGAGAGTGATGGTTCCAGATGAGAATTTTTATGCCATTTGTTGCCCATGATCATGATTCCCAATCATGAATCAAGACCCTAGAGTGAATTATAAAAATCAACTTACTGGATGTGACAAGTATTTAATAATTACATAGAAGAGAACGAAAATATCTGAGTACATTGCACCTATGACAAAGTAGTTGCTGCACCACAAAATACTATTTCCACCTATCTCCATATATTGACATGTGTGCACATGTGCAGTAGGTTGCTGTAGAAGATACATTTCTTAATGTGGACTGTGATAAAAACAATGCTTTTGCAAAGTCACTTGTCTGTATCTACCAAGCTTCTTGAATAAGTAATGTATATTCTCTGTCTACACCTCTTTACTTCTCAGGCTCAATCTGTTTCTGCTTCTGGAAAAATTGCTCCTGACACTGTCACCAGTGGCCTTCTATTTGTCAAATCTGTTGCACCTCCTTCAGATACATTCCCAGTTGATCTCTACATACTGAATATTATTTAGACCTCCTAAAGCTTGCATCACCTTTGCTTCTGTGACTTCACTTCCTAATTATTTTCCATCTGTCTCTCTGGTTTTTCTATATAGGTTTTGTTCTCTGGTTCTTCTCCCTGCATCTGACCTTGAAATCCTGGCATTTCTTTAGAAAACAGCATGGGTTTAAAGATGCCACTGACATGAAGACTGATCTTTACTTCTGCACACGTCATCCCAATATTACCTCCTGACGCCATCCACTAACATCTTTGGCCTAGATTATCACAATAGCCTAATGACTGGTCTCTCATTTGGTTATTCTCAAAGGTGGCTGCACTGACTCTGATGAAGGGAAACTCTGATCAGCTCATTCCTTTGATGAGAACCCTTCCTCTGACCGATGTCCTCTCTGAGGTCTTTGCTTAAGCAGAATCTTAGTGGCAACTTTTGGTCCTCCTATTTAAATATACAACTTCCCCCCTGCCACAAGACACCCTGTCACCTTCCCAGCTTTACCTTTCCTCATGCCTTTATTCTAGAATACTATACAATTATTTATCCTGTTTACTGTCTGTCTCCTCTTACTGGGATATAAAATCCAGCAGGGCGGGAATTTCTGTCAGCTTTGTAGATTGCCATATTCCCAGCGTCTAGAATTAATGGACCATAGAAGGAGGACAATATCATTTATTAAAAGAATGAGTGACTATCATTAATCATGTATTCTTCTTCTACAATGGTAGGCCTGAGTGCAGAGGGCTCTGTGTACTACTCTCTACTGCTCTCTGTCCATGTAACATGGTTTTAAAAAGGGCTTTTAACCATCGTTTTGGTCTGCATGTGTCCACCCAAAATTCATATGCTAAAAGCTAACCAACAATGTGATAATATTAAGAGGGACTTTTAGGAGATGATTAAGTCATGAGCATAATACCCTCATGAGTAAGAATAATAACCTTATAAAAGAGGTGCCAGGTATCTGTTTGTCACTTTTGCCTTTTCCACTGTGTGACAAAGCAGTAAGAAGATACCATCAATGCCCATCTTGGACTTCCTAGTCTTCAGATCTATTAGAAATAAAATTTTATTATTTACAATTTACCCAGTCTAAGGTGTTCTGCTATAGCAACAGGGATGGACATTAAGCAAAAATAGGAGGTACTGATGTGAAATTGACTGAGAATAATAGGCAGGTCTTCAAAGATGAAGATTCTGCATCCTGCCTCAGCTGTATTCCTGCTGGCTGATGCCACAAGATGCACATTCCTGAGTGTTGGCCTGATGAACCCACAGCACAAATATTCCAGGTATGCTGCCATCAGCTCCTTGTCACGTATCTACTCCATCACACATATAATCACTTTTATTGGTGATTCTGAAGGGTGGAAAAGATTGTTCACTTTCTTTTATTTTCCTGTCAAAAGTCCATAATGTATAATGAAAAAGAAAAATATCAATAAATTGTTTCCCACATATTCTAACCAATCACAACTTCAGTTAGGTTTTTTCTTATTCACTATTCATGCTAGTATTTTAAGATGATATCTGTCCCCACATAAATGCCAATAAACACTTTATGATTCTTTTCCCAAATAATAAACAAGTACTTCTTACTCACTGCACCCAGGGAGAAAAAAGAAAACAAATTAATATTTTCTACACATCCCTACTTGATTCCCATTTGATTTTCACAAAATCACAACTCTTTCTTAAATATCACTATTATTCCCATCTTACAGATGAGAAAAATGAGGCAGAAAGAGAATAACAAGCATGTACAAGGTCACTGGGGTATGAGGTAGAAAAGCTAAGATTTGACTCTGAAGCTACTTGTTTGTTAGAGCCTATGAAAGAAAAGGAAATGGGGATTATGAGATATCTTGAGAAATGTCAAAATTTATTAGACCCAGTGGCTGATTGACAGGAGGCTAAAAGCAAAAGAGGAATAAAAGATGACTTCCAGGTTTCTAACTTGGGTGAGGGGCTAGACAATGGATCTTTAAAGGATCTATAGGAGGGAAAAGGTTTAGAGTATAAGTTTATGGGGTCAATGTTCGATATAAGTTTGTGATGCTTGGAATGCAGCCTGGGCTACAGATATAAGTATGGAAGTGGAAACCATTTAGGTAGAACCCCAAATCATAGAGGCCAATGAGTTCACCCAGGAAGAAGCCCATTATACTTGGCAAATAGAAAATAACTGGTTATCTGAGAATGAGTTCAATAGAATGAAAGAGTAAATGAAAGACTATAGTGGACCCACGAGTGAATGGTTGGTGATAAAATAGCAACAGCAACGGAAATCTACTCTTCCAGGAAATAGCTACTTAAAAAGGGAAAATGTGACTGAACACTCTCTGGAAGTCATACCTCATTGCTAAATTTTTCTTCAACTAATCATCTCCCACTAGACATCTATTAGCAACCTTTCCAGAAACATAGCTTTGAAAGTCTCCTGTTCCAAAAAGTCCTTACCCAACTTGGTTGCTGTGAGAGTTCCCCCAGGTGTCTCTTTAGGAAATGCTCCCTCCATTGGCCTCTCCCAGTCTATCAGGGTCTTAGGATCCTGCTTACTTAGCAAAGTTAATCTATCTGAATGGATGCTAAGTAAGTGTTCCGCTTCCCTGGTAACTTTTGTGTTGCAAAACCAGCCCTCTTGGGACACAGTGTTTTATTGTAAAGCAGCATCTCCAAAGTATGCTTCACTAAAACCTAGTATCCTGGCTATAGTGAGTATTACATAAAAATACACACTAAAATATAAAAAGATTTCCTGGTCCACTAATTATAAGAAATGCTAGGTTAAACAAAGTTAAACAGGTTTCTTTCCAGCTGGATTTCTCAGATACTAATTCTAATGTTCATCATAAAGTATAGGAGGGGAGACATAAAATTCAGCAATTTTCCCAAAACTACCTGACTAGAGGACCTTTTTAAGGGGTCACCTCATCACGTGGGTCGGAAATTTAGGAAACTATCTTGCTATAGGGACATTAGTGGACAGCATTTCGGGTGATGTGCCTAATTGGTTAGAGATCAGCAACAGCATTTTTCTTTTCATGGCTCAGGAATTATCCCCTCAGCCAGGTCTCTGTTTATCTGTCTTCCGCACTCTCCTCACACAAGGCCATAAACCCAGGCACAAACACTTTTAATGGAAATGAACCCTTGCTTGAAAGTTTATATTTCTTTTTCCTTTTGATCAACTAAATTCTACAGTTCCCATAATAGTAAAAAGGGGAAGGTTGGGGCTTGTGGTGCTTTTTATTTCACAACTTTATGGTAACTGACTACAAATGAGATGAGGCTGATGAATAAACTTGTCCATCACTGATATTATTTCCCTGGTTCTTTTTTTCTTTTCTTTTCTTTTCTTTTCTTTTCTTTTTGGTAGTTTGCAAGCTCAGTTGTTACAAGGAAAATCAATAAACAAGCTTTCAAGGAAACCTACACCCAGGGACAGTAAAGACGCTTTTGCCTTGACTTGATTCTTTTTCTTTTTTAATATCCATATCACAGCCAGAGTAAGCTTCCAAGTCAATAGGAGCCCTGCGTGCTCATGAGGACTCTCTGCTGGGAGAGCAAGGACCCCCAAGTATTTGCAAAGGGATATGTTTCTCACTGGAATATCTTCTATGAATTCAATTGTTCTGAAAGTCAGGCAAGATTTTTATAAAATCAAATTACCTAGAAAATAAACCACATAGTGTCTATATGTCCAGGGGCTAGGAATGAAGAAAAGCTACAAAAAGTAGCCTATTTTATGTGATGTAAATGACACATAACCCTATCAACTGGAGTGTAGATTCTCATCTCTGTCCTCTCCAGAGCTCATACCTAGGAAAGAAACCAGATCTTCTGAGCTCTCTGCTCAAGGTCAAAAGCTTTCATATCATTGTCTTCATTAGGATTTAGCCTTGGACCACATGTGTGAATTGCAAATCAGAGGAGAGCCCAATAGAAGTGTGAGATGATGGAAATGGTTTGTAACTTTCACTCTTCAATATGTTAGCCAGTAGCCACACATAAATATTGAGTACTTGAAATGTGGCTTATATAGCT
Organism: Erethizon dorsatum; assembly: GCA_028451465.1. Classification (NCBI taxonomy): domain Eukaryota; kingdom Metazoa; phylum Chordata; class Mammalia; order Rodentia; family Erethizontidae; genus Erethizon; species Erethizon dorsatum. The sequence continues at coordinate 14,287,506 of CM051839.1, forward strand.
GAAGAACTGAATTATATTTAATTTTAATTTAATTCAAATTTAAATAATTACAAGTACCTAGAGCTACCATATTAAACAGCATAACAGTGGAGAGTGAGAGTAGAATTTGTCCAATCAGATGTCTAGGCTTTTAGTAGGGGACATGGCGCAACACATGTATCCTCAATCCTGTCTCCGTCCAAAAAAAGTTACATTGCAAAGCCAATGGAGACGACAATAATCAATACAAACTGTCCACAACTACCAGGTCAGTCAAAGCACATTTAAAACATGGAGTAATGTGAAATGGCAATTACTGGGTGGAACGGGACCAACAGGTATTTTAGGAAGAGAAGAGAGCTCTGGGAAGGAGGTCAGAGGAAAAGCACCATGGTGGTATTGCTGTTGTCTATGACTGCCTAACAAATTATTCCAAAATTTAGAGGCTTAATATGGTAACCACATTTTTTTTGCTCATGAATTTGCATTTGGGGCAGGAACCACATGGGGAATGCTTGTCTCTGTTCCACTCCTCGTCACCTAGGTTGCCCCAAGGCAGGGAACCAGAACCATCTGAAGATGTGGTTATCACATGGTTGGCAGATGATGCTATCTATTGGCTGAAACCAGAGAAGGGGATATTCCCAGGACACCTTACAAATAGCTGAGCTAAGGGGCCTGGACTTTCTCATGTGATAACCAGCTTCCAAGGACAAGTGTTTCAAAAGAGTCAGCCAGGCTCCCTATCTTCATTATGACCTAGCTTAGAAAGTCGCATAGCATTGCCTTCTACAGTATCAGACATAAGACCACTCATATTCAAGAAAAGGGAGAATCATCTTCACCCCTTGATGACTTCATGGGGACTGCCAAGGAGGCTCTGGAAGAGCATGAGGGACTGGAAAAAATGCTGTGCTCATTTTTGCAAAATAATCCATCACCATTATCACAATGTTTAGGCGTCAAGTGACAGAAACCTTAGTCAAGCCAGCTTAATAACAATACTAAGAAATTAGTAAGCTTAAGATTTCAAGCATGGCTGGACCCGTGGCTCAAGCAATACAATCATTTCTCATACTTGCTCATTCATTTTTTGTCTTAACTCTTACATCTTCTTTCTTGCTCCTTCTCCTCACCATCTTCCCTTCCTCCTCTTTCATTTTTAATTGTCTTATTATCCTTCCCAAATGACAGAACAACAAATTATTGTAAGGGAACATCTAAACAACTTTTGTCCTAAAGGAAGAGTCTTTATTTTTGTATAGCATGTCTCATGTTAGGGCTGAGAATAATTCTGTGTAGGATACATACCCACCCCTGATCAAATCACTAAATTCCAGGAAATAAAGTTCCATGGTAGGACAAGTAGAGGTCCCAAGTCTACCCCAGCAGCCAGCTATTTAATATCACTTTCTTTCAGATTTCTTATATATAGAATAAAATTCTGGCATATTGATCATAGAAAGAGCCCCCATTTTCCATCCACCTGTATCCACACAATTGTGATACATGATTTGGTAGCTCTTCCCATCAAATAGTGAGGTCTATTCATCCCTCGATTCCAGGTTGGTCCTGAGGTTTGGTTAATAGAATGCGATACTTTGCCAGTTCTGAGGGTAGGCCTCAAGAGCCTGTTAATATTTATGCCTTTCTTTTCCCTGGTACCCTTATAAGAACAAGCTCAGTTCAGACTGTTCAGGGAAGAAAGAGTATATAGGGCAAAGCTTAATCAGCCCAGTTGCCCTAGCTGAAGTCATCAATATGAAAGAGTTCAGCCAAGATCAGCAAAACAAACCCAGAGCTGGCTCTGGCTGACTACAGATAGATGAGCAAGCTGCACTAAGAACAGCATAAACCACCTAGACAATCTGCAGACATGTGCTAGTAAGTTCTGTGGATATTTCATAGTAGTGCCATGACAAAAGAAATGTGAAACTGAGATCATAATAGTCCCTAATTAGTGCTATCGTAAGATTGCAATGGACTGCATGCTTATATTCCCCCAAAATGCGTAAGTTAAAATCCTAACTCCTAGGGTAATGGTATTAGGGAGTGGGATGTTTGGGGCTTGATTGAGCCATGGGGGCTTTGCCTTCATAAGTGGGATTAGTAACCCCCCTACAGAGGCCCAAAAGAGCTCATGTTCCCCATACACCATGTGAAAGCACAGCTAGAAACAATCTGTGAACCAGAAAGCAGGGCCTCAGTAGACACCACCTTGGTAGACACCATGGTGCCTAACCATGGACTTCCCAACACCCAACAATCCAAATTTATGTTGCTTATTAGGTATCTAGATTAAGGCAGATACATGAATGAACTGATATACATAAAGTGTGTGGACCACTGCCTGGCATCACATAAATACAGTTGTCCTTTGGTATCCATAGGGAATTGGTTCTGGTTCCCTCACGGATACCAAAATCTGCAAATATTCAAGTTCTTTAAATGAAATGGTATAATCCTTCCATATAGGCTGAGTATATGCTCCAGAATACTTTAAATCACTCCTAGATTACTTATGATAATTACTATAATGTCAATGGTATATAAATAGCTTGCATTCCTTTGTTTAGGAAATAATGAGAAAGTAGTCTGCACATGTCCATTATAGATGTGATTCTTTTTTTAATATTTTTGATCCCCAATTGGTTGAATCCATGAATGTGGAACTCTTAAACACAGAGGGCTGACTGTAGTCAATAAATATTTGCTATTATTATTAGCCATGCCTGCCAAAATAGATGATTTCCAATGCCTTTTATATAATCTATATATATATTTCTAATATTGGATCTATGCCTAGCTATCGTACCATCAATTAGATCAAATATTAAGTTTCCACCTTGCAAAATGGACAATAAAATTTTTATTGCGTGGTTAATTGCTATTGCTAACAATACTTATATCAGGTCAAAAATTAGGTCAAGAGTAATCTTATCTACCCTAGTCTTTTTTATTCACTTTTATGCATTTATTTTATGTATGATATTATTGCAGATTTGAAAAGGATAAGTGATCTTCCCCTCCCAAAAATTATATCCCTTACTTTAAAAATAACTAGAGAAAACATGACCCTTTGTGTGAGTGGGGAGGTAGGGAAGGAGGGTTCTTTCATAGTTGCTTTTCTCTGTCCAAGCTCTTTCACACAAATCATTCATTCACTCCCTCAGTTTCAGTCCGATTATGTAATAGTTTTCAAACATCTCAAGCTATAATTTCTCTTTCAAACCCGAATTTTAAGTTTCCATTTCTCCTTTACTTCAGTGCTTGAATATTCTACCACCTCCTTTTTCAATAGGTCTGGATTCACTACTTTCTTGTCCATAGCTCACCAAACACATGTATGAGGTATGATCAAAAATATGGTGAATGTTTACATTAAAAATGTTTATTATAGTAAAAGCACATTGCCACTAATTCACCCCAAAATACTCCCCCTTGCTTCAGGCACACTTATCTTTTTATTCTTGACACTTTATGAAGCAGTTCTGGAAATCCTCTTTCATATTTTCAGTTGTGCTCTTGTGGCTGCCTCAATATATTGACTTGCTTCAAAACATTTACCATTCATGGTCATTTTAATACTGGGGAAGAGTCACAAGTTGCAGCCTTCCAGATCCAATGAATAAGATATATGAGGACATAATGTAATGCTTTTATGAGCCTGCTTTTCCTTTCTGTTGAATGGCATGTGGCAGGTGGACTCACCATATTGTTTTTTTTTTTTAATGTGGGTACCGGGAGTCGAACTCAGGACCTTGTGCTTGCCAGCAGGTGCTTGTGCCACTGAGTGATATCACCGGCCCTTTTTTTCCTTTATGTGGGTACCGGCAGTCGAACTCAGAACCTCATGCTTGCCAGGCAGGCGCTTATGCCTCTGAGCCATATCACTGGCCCCTCACCATATTCTTGATCATAGATGTCTTGTAAACAGAAGATGGAGGACTTCCAGAACTGCTTTGGAGAATGACAAGAATGACAGGATAAGTGTATTCAAAGTGAGGGAGAGTATTTTAAGGGGATTTTATTATAATGATTTTTAAAAATTTAAATATTCACATATATTCTGATGAACCCTTATATGTCATGATAATGTAAGTAAATGTAAGTTAATGTAACTAAAGCTCCTAATTCAGTTTCTTACACATAACAGGAACAGTACAAGTATTAAATATACTAGGCCCTATTATCATTTTTATTTTCTAGTTTACCTTCATAGTAACTCTAGGTATAGCCCTGATGAATATTTTTGTTCCATTAATGCAGAAATCAATACAGCCAAGTGGTTAAAATTCATAGGTCACTAAATACAAAAGTATTGGTGAGGTGACCATGTAGGGTTTCCAATACACACCAATGAGATTAGTGACTATGAGAGACAAAAAATTTTGAGAATAAACTTTATGGATATGAATATTGACACTGGCCCAGTGGAATTGAGAATGGCTATTATGTATGTGTCAAGAAGTATTCTAAGTTAATATTAATAGCTTCATTTAACTAACTCAACCATTTAAGTATTTTTCTTTCCTTCTTTTGTAGAAGTCATCACAAAGCAGAGCAAATGAAGTACCTTGCTTTTGATCGGGTAGCAATAAGCTAATAAATTGCCCATATTTCACTTGACTTCAGCACATCTGACTACCAAGAATTGTCCTTTCTACATTCTGCTATCTCTGAAAGGAAGAACAAGAAGTTGGGGATGGGGAAAGAAAAGTCAGCTTCTAGGCAGAGAAAATGCAAAGTAATTAAGATAGAAACAAGTCACATAGAAGTGGGGTTAACCAGGTTATGTGGGCTTCGAGGCAACATGGGGGTGAGAAAATGGTTGGGAATGAGTTTAGGAGCGCATAAGCACACATTCCCATGTTTATGACAGTTCCATTCAAAGAGTCAAAATATAGAATCAACCCAGATGCCCTTCAGTAGGTGAATGTATGTATAAAGAAAATGTGGTATATTTATGCAAAGAAATACTATCAGCCATAAAAAAAAGAATGAGACTCTTTCATTTGCAGCAACATGGATGGAACTGTAGGTCATTAGGTTAAGTGAAATAAGCCAGACACAGAAAGATAACTACATGTTCTGAGAACTACATGTTCTCACACAATTCTGGGCACTCAAGTCAACCTTGTAGAAGAACAGAATGGAATAGTGGTCTCTTGAGATTGGGCCGAGATGGAAAGTTCTGTAAGGGGCAATAAAACAGAGTGGAGGAATCACTTCGAGTTCCTCTTTAGCACAATAGGGTTACTACTGGTTAAAACAATCTACAGAATATCTCAAAATGACTAGAAAAGGAAAACACAAAATCGTTAATACATAAAAATGATGAATGTTGAAGCAATGGAAATCCTTATTGCTCTAATTTGACTACTACACATTGTACACGTGTACTGGATTATCATAATGCGCCACATAAAGACTTACAAATGGTATGTCTCAACAAAAAAATAATAAAAATAGAATGTACTGATGCATATGAAAATGGGAGCTAGCTTCTCTGTGTAGAACTAGACAGTTTGTTTCAAATGTTTAGCCTCTGTATCCACAATACCATAAGAACAGCTATCATGGAACTATATAGAAAGGATGAAGAAAGTAATGCATGAAGATGCCCCAGTCGGATCCCAGCCCTGACCTGGTCTAGCAGGTTAAATATCAGAATTATAGGCCAGTCTATTACAGATCCAGTGAGCTGTATGCTTTCACCAAGTTCAAGGTCAAGAGTGCCTTAACTGCACATCTGGCTAAGGATGTGCCTTTCGTTTATTAGCAGCATTTGCTGCTTGTGTCAACTCCATGTGAGGTAATTACGTGGGTCAAGTAACTAAAGCATGATTTCAGTGTTTGCCTCATCACGTGTAAGCATGAGTGAAGAAAATAACCACAGTTGTAAGGAAAGACTTTTGGTAACTCATTTTTACTACAAGTTCTAAACACTTACATAAAATATAAGAAATACAGTGTTATGAAATAAAACCAATAATTCTCAGATATAACAACTTCTGTATGAAAGCAATTATCTCTTCAGCCCTATACTAGCTCCCCTAGCTCACTGTTACCAACTAGAACAATTACTTTTTTAAAATCTTTAAATTGATAAGGATATACAATTTGCATTAATATATTTGTTGGTGGAATTTGCTACAGAAAAATTTTGGCACGGTACTGGAGATTGAAGGTACATCCCCAGCCCTTTATAATTTGTTTTGTTTTGTTTTGATTTGATTTGAGATGGTCTCAGTGAATTGCCCAAGCTGGGCTTGACCTTGTGAGCCTCCTGTCTCGCCCTCCAAGAGAGTTGGAATTACAGGCATGTGCCACCATGCCTAGCTACTAAGATATTTTTAATGCAATTTAAAGCAAATTTATTTTCTTTAGTAAAAGTGAGAAATGGGTGAGAGTGAGATATGGGAAAAAAATTATTTTTTTCATTATTACTAACAAATGTGCTTGGTATTTGGTCAACACACAGTCAACATCCCATAACTGAATTCTAACTGATGCCTAAAATTTAACATGTTAGACTGAATCTTCCTGCTAATGCGAATATAATCTGACCAGATAATAACTGAATTGTTTTTAAATCTATCAGTATTTAATAGAACATTTTCAACGCTACAATTTTCTTATTCATTTCTGTGAGAAAAAATTTCCAATGCTTTTACCTACTTTTTAAAGAATCAATTACATATATTATAACGAATGGTAAAAATCCTTTTTTCATATGTCCACATTATTTTATGTGTCAATTGGTGAGCAAACATCCATAATATGCTATGGTATCCATCAAAATGTTCTAAGTATCTTGTAACAACAGAACACAGACCCAAGATAGTTTAATGATTACTAAGTAAATAGGGCACAGATGTGAATACTGAAAAATTAATACCACACAATCTCCTGATGGTGAACATCACGAAAAACACATCTACAAAAACAAAATAAAATAAAGCCAAAATCCAAATCTTTATGCGATGATAGCATCAATGAATCATAAAGTGTTGAAACAGAAGTTTAGAGTTGTGGCAGCAGGTAGGATTTCTGCCAAATCACTCAGCTCTCACAGATTACTCTTCATAAAGCCTCACTGGTACAGGAAAGCCAGAAAGTAAAAGTAATGTGTTACATATGGACAGAAACTAGTTTAAAAATAATTTCAGGATATTTTACATACTAATTTTAATACTTCAAAAATAGGTCTTAAACTTTCAAATTGAGTATTTATTATTCTCCAATAGGATGTTCTAATAACATCTTTTGTTACAAATTAAGGTCATAGAAACCCTAGGAGGTTGTTGCTGACATCTAGTGGCATAATTTTAAAAAAGCTAAATGCATTTGAGAGAGACAGAAAGGGGCATATATACATATAATATGCAATATTAATTAGATAGAAAGACCTCAATGGGTTACTCTCAAGGTCTACTGGACATCCCACATAACAAATTATCTTCAGCCTAGGCCACATTATCTTCAATAACTTGATTCCCCTTGATGCTGGTACCACAAAACCAAAGAAACGAAAACTAACGTATCTGTTAAAGCCTTTAAAATACCAACTCCCTCAAAGCCATTAGTCATTTACTGAGAACTGCCAATTCCTGGGGATCCCCAACTACTAACAGCTCCATCCAAACCCGCAATAGACCTAATTTCATATCAATCTCCCAAATAACAGTAACCATACTCCAACTTCCACACCTAGCATTTAGGTACTTTAAGATTCTCCCTACAGAGACTCCGTTGTAGAGCTGGGTATGTGTTATTTTAGACTGTTTTTCTACAAACAAACATACATATTCTAAATGACCACAAAATTCCTACACACAGATTCAACAATAATCAAGGACTTCAACATAGCCACCAGGGACTGCTTCAATGGTTTCTAACCGTACACATGAATGATATACAGAAGAACACAGAAGAAACTGAAATTTGTGCAAAAAATTAGAAGCACAGGGATAACTCCAACAGCATGCAAGTAGATCTTGTAGCCTGTGTGTGCAAGTGTGTGTGGTGTGGTGTGGTGTGTGTGTGTGTGTGTGTGTGTAGAATAGCACAAAGGGGAGACTTTCTAGCTCTGGGATGCATCTTCACTCTAACATTTTGAACATAGTAGGTAAACATTTAATTGATAAATAAATAAATGAATGAGATGGCAATTCCAGTATGACTTATTTTCCTGTTGATTCTGATGAAAGCTCTGGAATAGGTAGTGTTCTCACAGGGTACTGATTTGCTCTTAAGCAAAAGTGACTTTGTTGAGTAGCTCAGGCTAGATTTTTCTCCAATGACATTTGCAAAGTGGCATAAAGCCAAGCTGTGATAGAACTAGGCCATATCCCTTTGATGAAAAGAGCAAGTTTCTATAGTGGCTTTATAAATTAGTGGGTTTGAATTTAGATTTTACTTTCTTTGAAAATAAGTGATAAAAATAGAGTAGGCACTCAAGGTACTGCTAATTAATACAAAACATAGCTAAATTATGACTCTTATACTATAAGGCAATCTCTTTTAGGCTTTTAAATTTTCCTTCAATGGAAAAATCCTGGAGATTCAAGAAGTATATTCATTCAAAATGTGTCTGCTTTACTCACAAATGAAAGTGAAAGAGATTGGCAGAAGATATGGGTCCTTTCATATACAACGAATAATATATTCCCACAAATATACATGTATGTACACATAGGAGGATACAAAAATATGTGTAAATCAATAAGACTATGATACATACTACATCTAACTGACTTTACTGAGTGAAAGTAGGCTAAGGGAGACAAGGACAGAGGGTTGTTAACATGATGAGGGTTCAGAAAGCTAATTTTTAAAGATAAGTTTTAAGGTTATAAGGTTATAGGTTCAGGTTATAGACTGTGGAATAGAAGAAAGAAAACTATGCTTCTACTCAGTCTACCATAAGCCTAGATTTCAACCTAAAGTACATCAAAATGTTTAACTATTTACTATCACATTTTGATTTTTTATAGAAAAGCTAACTACATTTGAGAATGAAATTTAATATTCTTACACAATAAAAACAAATTCTAGATGTGAAATTTTCTTATTTGAAAGTCTATTTTTGGAAAATACAAACATAAAAACCGAATGGAATAATGTTACATATCTTTCATATATGTGAAATATATATAACATCATAGATATATAAATCTCACTAGATGTATTGAAGGACACTTTGCATTTTGACCTGACTAATTAAATTTACCTGTATTTTTGGATTATAAAATTAAGAATATAGTGACTGCACCAATAACTTCTAGTAATAAGACACTACGTGAAAATTTACTTAACTATCCCTTTTAAAAATGTCAAATGTAGACTTTTCAGGTATCTGCACACAGAAAAGTACCTGTTAATTCAACATGTTGCACTCTAGGCTCCTTTGCCAGAGTTAATGTTACACAAAATGAATGTGTTCGTCATTATTCATTTACAATTAGGGTAAACCACACAGTCGTATTCGTCTAAAAAATAGCGTCTTTATGAGTATGTCTTAAACCTTCACTATTTAAACATTGAAACTTAAATGTATATGTCTTATCTGCGATAACAGAGGCAAAGCATCAATACATTAGCACTCTCTACCTTATTAATAAGAATTCTATGAGATGAAAAACACCCCTGTTTAAGTGAATCTGAAGAATGAGCCTCCAGAGACCTCGATACGAACCCTTTGTTCTGTACCAGTTCTCCCACCTCAGTCCCCTCCTCCACTCTCACACAAAGGCGGACAGGCCCTGGATCACAGTGACTTCGGGAGTGTTATCATACCAAAGCACGTGACCTCCGGCACTGTACAGAACACATTTATTCTCATGATGAAAAGAAGCAAATTTTGTTATTCCAGGTTCACAGATGCTAAAAATTCTACAGTGTGAATGAGAAGTTCCCTCCTTACCCCCAATCTCCCTCTACTACTTTCAATTCAAAATAAATCTATATATTAAATATATAAAATATATTCCTAATTAATCGAATGTATCAGTATATGAATACCTCTGGAAAAAGAAAAATTTCACATGAATGCATTCTGGAGGGTCCATCCTTCTCTCATTCTTTATTTTCATTCTCAAGCATGGGGATCCATGACCCTCTTTACCGGCTCCTTCTCACAGAATGTGAAACACATTTCATACTTTCTGAACAGCACCGTCTTCCGCTGATTTCCCCATCAAGAAGTATTTTCTACCTCTCGTCTCCCTACCTGTCATGTAGTTCACCCTCAACTTCTTCCACATGTTGTCTAGGTGTTAGACCTTGTTATCATGTCCTTTGGAAAGCGCAGTAACCCTCAACTCATTTTATTAACTATTTTCAAGTATGTTGGTTTGAATTAACATTTTGAAGTAGATGAAACTTGGATTAGAGCATCCTAATTAAAAAATCTCCTTTAGGAGAGAGAAGCTGTTTTCTCAGAGGATTTACATTTCCTTTGAAGAATTAGCTGAATGCCAAAGGTAAGTGCAAAGACTCCAATTTATAACATAAGCATTCATTTTTGCTAAAGTGCAAATAAAAGTTCAGAAACAAAATTTGTGCCAATACCCATTAAATTTAAAATTCTACTTTTCAACATTCGTATGTTTTGGAGGACTTCAACAATTAGTCAAAAATAAAAGTCAGCTCCAATTAGTATGTAAGGACTTATAGTACATTTCAGTTAGTATTATGTTTATATACATACAGTGATATTATAGATATATACATAGACAGTACCCAGTAGATATATCTAGTTCCCCTCACAGTTCTGTCTGAAACTTTTCTGTAAAAATATCTTTTGAAAGAGCAGTTTTACTCATAAAATATACATATATTGTGCTTCTGTACTCACACTTTGTTTACATGCATATGTCATTAGAATATTTGCATGAGTTTGTATATTCTTAGGACAACATACGTAAATAAATCACATAGCAATTTGAAAATATAGCAACTAAATATGCAATCTGTTAAGCATAATCAGGCATGCTATTCAACAACTGTATAATTCAATCTTTCCAGAGAAAATATGTATTTTATATGAGAGTGTCTTTGTAAAACTTGATGTAGTTTTCTAGAAATTTATAACAAAATTTTTTGCATCATCGAACAATAATATATAAAGCCATCTGACTAATGCTATATTTCCTCATAAAGGAAAAATGAATCACTCTTCACTGGACCCTGACAAAGGTTTCATTCTCTTATCTCTTAACACATGTAAATATGTTATAGCAATGGAAGTTATTGCCAAATAAAGAGAATGCAATCTTCTCCTCAAGATACTATTAATATATTAGCATTAACAAAAAAATACCATCATAAAAGTAATCATTATCCACAATGTTTCCAAAAGCTATTATATATTTAAAATTTTACTGTTCATTTTATAAATATGGTGATCACCATAAATCCTTCCTTCTGCTTTTCAGATGATTTACATTTTTGATGAGTCACTCAATATTGAAAACCACTGATAAGGAAAGTCAATAGTTTCATGCAGCAAACAGACTAAAAAAAATATCAATTCAAGACTACCTTGGTCTGACTTTTCATAAAAGACGGCAGATATCTTGCCAGGTAACACCATTTCTTTGGGTTCTGTGGACAAAGAGAAAAGAGTTGAACAAAAACAAACTTCTTTTTACTCTTTAAGTGGTTCTTTAAAAAGACTGATTAGTAATAAAGGTCAGAGAAGAAAATCATTTAACAAAATATTCAGCTCCATTCAGCAGCTGCCTTGGGAACCACTTGCTTTAAATGCCAAATAACCTCCCCAAAGGTCCTCTCTCCCCTGCAGCTGAGAACATGGGTGACGGACAGAGACCCAGCCTGACTTCTCAGCTTCTGTTTCTTCTCTTACATGGCAATAACACTTGCACTTCAGCAAGGAAAGCATCAGCTTCCATCCTTTCAAAAGATAAGACGTAAGCATGTTGGAACAGACTATTGACTTGGAATACAACAAACTGAAATTAAATTTGCAATTATCTAAACTTACTTTCCTCCCTTCCCTACTGAGTATGGGCTTTAAAATATTCATGAAATTTTGGGTCTTTCCACAAAAGTGATAAGATGAGATATTGTGGGATGACTCTGTAAATAATTGCTGATTACCCTCCTTATGAGATGCAATTTCAAAGCTTTTCTGTGCTGCAGTGAGGAGGAAAGTACTTTGCAGAAGTCAGAAGTTGTGAAAATATATCTCATTCCCTCCCTTAGCATATAGCAATCTTGAGGAGTATCCCATAAAAGATTTTATCGCATCATTATCTGAATGTTCACATTGGAGGGTAAGAAATTCAGTCTGAGCAATAGCTTTCCAGAAAGGGCCATCACACAGATAGGTAAGAATTTTAAATTCACGCCTTAAGAAAGTTATTTGACTGAAGGAATGTGAACAGTTAAAAGTGGCATTGATTAACTGAATACAGCAGTCATTACAAGAACAGTCATATGAATGCAATCACTACAACGTTTTACCAGATGTATGATCTTGGGAAAGTAAATTAAACTCTTGTAAGCCTTTATTTTTCATCTATAATATGGGAATGATAACTCTTCCTACTTCACAGAGTCTATAGGAAAGCTAACTGAGATAAACACAGACAATAGACGCACAACATCAAGCTAAGCATTAAATGTCAGCCAATATCAATGCCAACATCATTATTTTTTTTATTTTAAAGAGAAGAAAAAATAAAATAAAACAAAAAAGAACAAAATTTCAAAACAACATAACAGGAGGCAACAATGGTTATCTTTAAATTAGTTACTCAGGGTACAAGATATCAGCATTCAATTGTCTAAACATTACTGGCATAAACCTTTCTCTTCAATGAACTAAGCAAAATTAGTAGTGTATCTGTCTTAACCATCATATATATATCTATATCTATATATATATATATATATATATATATATATATATATATATATATATACAATTTTTTTCTTTTTCCTTCTTTCTTTTCCCCATTCCCCCATCCCAGACTCTCTTTCCTTTTCACCAGTTTCTTTCTGATTCATCATATCTATTGTACATTTTGGATCTCATTTACTCTTTCAGTTTCTCACACTAGGGAGACAATACGATGTTTGTACATGTGCGTCTGGTTAATTTCACTTATGAGTATTTTCTAGAGTTGCATCCATTTACCTATAAAAGTCTCCAGTTTATCCTTCTTTATACCTGAGTAGTACTCCATTGTATAAAAATACCACATCCTTTTTATCCATTCCTCGGTTGATGAGCATTTGGGTTGTTTCCAAGATCTGGCTATTACAAATTGTACTTCTATAAACATGGGTGCACATATATCACTGTGGTACAATGTTTTTAATTCTTCTGGGAAGATACCCAGAAGGGGAATAGCTGGGTCAAATGGGACCTCCAATCCTAGTTTTTTAAGGAATCTCCACACTGATTTCCACAGTGGCTGTACCAGTCGACACTCCCACCAACAGTGGAGAAGGGTTCCTTTTCCCCACAGCTCCTCCAGCATTTGTTATTAGTTGATTTCTTGATAATAGCTATTCTTTCTGGAGTGAGATGGTATCTCAGTGTTGCTTTAATTTGCATCTCTCGAATGACTAGTGATGTTGCACATTTTTTTGTATATTTACTTGGCATTTGTATTTCTTCATCTGAGAAATGTATATTCATCTCAGATGCCCATTTTTGGATTGGGTCTTTAAATTTGGGAGGTCTGATTTTTCTGAATTCTTTGTATGATCTCGATAGTAATCCTTTGTCTGAGGAACAGCTGGCAAACATTTTTTCCCACGTTGTGGGTTGTCTCTTCACTCTGTTGGTGGTTTCTCTTGCTGTGCAAAAACTTTTTAATAAGATGAGATCCCAGTTGTTGATTCTTTCTGATAGTTCCTGTGTGGTTGAGGTTTTAGTCATAAAGTCTTTGCCTACCCCAACGTCTTCAAGGATTTTACCTATCCTACCTTCCAGCAGATTTAATGTTTCTGTTTTAATATTTAGATCTCTGATCTATTTTGGATTTAGTTTAGTGCATGGTGAAGGATATGGGTCTAGTTCTAATCTTCGGCATGTGTAGAGCCAGTTTTTCCAGCACCATTTATTAAAGAGGCTATCTTTCTTCCAGTGAATGTATTGGGCACCTTTGTCAAAGATAAGGTGGCTTAGTATGTCCGGGGTTGTTTCAGCATCTTCTAATCCGTTCCATTGATCTTCGGGTCTGTTTTTTTGCCAATACCACACTGTTTTCATCACAGTAGCTTTATAGTATAATTTCAAGTCAGGGATTGTGATGCCCCCTGCCTTGCCTTTGTTGCCCAGAATTGCCTTTGGTATTCTAGGTCTCTTCTGGTTCCAAATGAATTTTAGGATTGTTTTCTCTAATTCTGTGAGATATACTGTTGGAATTTTGATCAGAATTGCATTAAATCTGTATAACAATTTTGGGAGTATGACCATTTTCACTATATTGGTTCTTCCTACCCAAGAGCAAGGGATATCTTTCCATTTTCTGATATCCTCTTCAATCTCCTTTTTCAGAGTACTGTAGTTTTCAGTGTCGAGATCTTCTACATCCTTTGTTAGATTGATTCCTAGGTATTTTATTTTTTTGGATGTTATTGTGAAAGGTGTTGTTTCCCTAACTTCTCTTTCAGTGAGTTTGTTATTCATGTACAGGAAGGCTATTGATTTTTGAGTGTTGACTTTGTATCCAGCTACACTACTGAATTTGCTTATTAAATCTAGCTGTCTTTTAGTGGAGTTTTTGGGGTCTTCTATGCAGAGTATCATGTCATCTGCAAATAATGATAATTTAACTTCTTCCTTTCCTATCTTTATTCCTTTTACTTCTTTCTCTTGTCTAATTGTTCTGGCTAAAGTTTCCAGGACTATGGTGAATAAGAGTGGGAAAGTGGACATCCTGCCAACATCATTGTTACTATTATTAGCATTATTCTCTGTTTTAAAAAGTCTCACTGCCCCATTGAGGATAAATATTCTAATGAGCAACACGGAAAAATGATTAAATCCTATCCTACTAGACATTAACTGATCTGCCCATTTATTAATCAGATTCTGATAACAAAGGAAATAAAGAGTCATTTCAAGTCTTTAGCAGGAGGGGGGAAAGGATTGAAACTATTTCAGGAAGGTTACTAGTAAGCTGTCACCTCTTCTTGCATGTCTCCTCTCAGTTTGACGGAGGCTTTTCTTTGAAGAAGCCTCCAGGACACTGGGATACACTTCAAGATTCACTTAATGCAACTGGCCCTGGTCTACTCTCATGCACAGTCAACTGCACTCAAAAAACACAGCTCCTTCTGCAATCCAGGGCCTATGACACACTTCAGAGAAACTACAATAAACAACGAGATTTAAGAAAAAACAGTGTAGTGAAAGAAACACATCTGGGGACAATTATTTTAAGTAATTGGTGAAAATACTATCATTAAACAACATATAATGTGTTGACACAGCAGAAATTATGGAAAGAATATCCTGCAGGAAGTTAAAGGGAAAAAGTGCCCATTTAAAAAATAATCCTTAAAAAGAGTCAGTCAGAATAGTTGAACTAGTACACATGGCTGATAACCAGTCCTGTCGGTGGGAGAAAATTTCACAAAACAGAAGGACTTTGAGGGCCGGTGAGATGGCTCAGCAGCGTAAGCACCTGCCCGGCAAGCGCGAGGGCCCGAGTTTGACTCCCAGAACCCACATACGAAAAAAGGGCCAGTGATATCGCTCAGCGGCTGGGGCACCTGCTGGTGCGCGAGGTCCTGAGGTCGACCCCCCGGTACCCACAAAAAAAAAGAAGGACCTTGAAAGACTAAGTCTGGATGTTCGTTGTCCCCAAAGGCCCATGTTTAAAGCGTTGGTCCCATGCCAGGGCGACACACCCCTGTAATCCCATCACTATGGGAGGCTGAGGCAAGAGGATCACAACTTTGCAAGTTTGAGCCAACCCTAGGAAATTTAGTGATTTAGCAAGAGTCTGTCTCAAAATAAAAAAAAAAAGTTTAAAAAGGCCTAGGGATGTAGCTCAGTGCAAAGGCCCTGAGTTCAATCCCCTGTACAATAGATAGATGGGTAGGTAGATAGATAGATATCTAGATATCTAGATAGATAGATAGATATCTAGATATCTAGATAGATAGATAGATAGATAGATAGATAGATAGATAGATAGATAGATAGATATAGACAGACAGACAGAAATGAAACTAGGAAGCATCCCTACCTGCAGTCACACACACAACAATCCCTTATAGGCAACAGCTAGACCAAAGTCTGCATAACATCTGTTGCTGGTTAAGTTATATGATATGTTGAAGTCCTCCTACCCTGGTATTTCTGAATGTGATCTTCTTTGCAAATGAAATCATTATTGATGTTATTAAGATATAAACTAATATGAGGATTCACTATAGTGAGAGATGAGAACCAAGATACACACACGAAGAGTGGTATGTGAGGATTACAAAGACACCCCTAGAAAAAAAAAAAAGCCAGTCACCACAGAGGCAGAAACTAAAAAAGAAGCATCTTCAAGACAATGAATGCCAAGCTAAGCTAATGCAAACAGGCTAAAAGAAAGGTTTTATAGATTCTCCCTGAAAGCATAATCCTGATACCATCTTGATTTTGGGCTTCTAGGCCCTAGAAATATGACAAAGTAAGTTTCTCTTCTAAGCCTCTCCTTTTCTGCTAATTTGTTATAGCAAACATAGGAAACTAATAAAAGATCATTTCAGCCAACAAGAATCAGACACCTTTCAGACTTTGACCCTTCAGAGCTTAAAAAGAACTTACACAGTAGCTACTTTAGCTCACCAAACACATTCTCACATTAGGAAGCATCTAGCTACATAGGAAAAATACATAGAAATTAGAGGTTATGGAAATATGTCCTATTCCCTCCCTTAGTCAGTCTCCAGAGCTAGAATCTGCTGTGAGTGGAAGACAACAGCCAATGAAGAGGGATTTGTTGGTCTCATTTCTCCCCACTCCCTGCTTTTCCCAAATAGTTAATCTCATGTCCCGATGTCTCTGAAATATGAAGGAGTAAAAAGGGAAATATGAGGAAAGAGTAGGTAAGTTGTGAAGGGAAAGGTAAACTTTCTGGTCACTAAGCCAAGAGGCTCACTCTTTGGGACAGGGGTGTGTTTAAGGCTAATTCTCTCCTTGTGGATCCTTTCCCAGATTCTTCAATGATCTTACCTCCTCCACTCATGGGAGACCTTTCGTCTGGACTATTGTTGATGTGGATCACACTGTCTCAGTTTATCACTACATCCATAGCTTCAAGTGACACCATGAGCATCTATCTACTGAGACTGGTTCACCAGCTGGGCAGCAGTAAGGGAAGGAACTAAGCAACCTATGCCAACCCTCGCACATTTGTGGCACACATCTCCTCCAGAGTAAACTCTATAACACTCTCCAGAAGAGTAGGGTCATTGCGATTTGGCACCTCTGCCTTGATGTATATTAAGCTACTCATGAGCTCATCGCTTGTCATTTATGGATATTTCTAGCACATTTAGCTAATTCCAAATAAATCTCTCTGTAATCCTCAGATCTCCCAACCTTTTGGGATGAGGCACATGGGAGTTACCAAACCTCTCCTCTTTGTATTAGGAAATTTCTACAAGGTCATCTAGCTCATATATCATGTTAGTATCTGATACCTATTGCTTTACAGGGTCAAAATTTAACAAATTTACAACCTGTGATACTAATTTTTCACAAGCTGTATTTTAATAGACCTACTGGATGAGCAACTAAAAATTATGCCTACTGGATGTATATAGTTTAATAAAAAATTATGGTGAACATTAAAATTTTTAATAAATTTATTAAAGTAAAAGATACATTACTATTAACCCTGCTCAAGATATTTTCCCTCATTTCAATTACACTTATCCCATTATTCTTATCAACTTCTGAAGCAGTTCTGGAAGTCCTCTTTCATAAGTGTCTTTAGTTGTGCTGTTGTGGCTGCTTCCATCCCTGAAACTATTCAGAACGTTTACCTTTTGTGGTCATTTTGACTTTGAGAAAGAGCCAGAAGTCACACAGTACCAGATCTGGTGAATAAGGTAGGTAAGGATACACTGTAATTGTGTTTATTTGACAGAAATTGGTGTAAATATTTGATCAATGGGCAGTGATCATAAAATACGGTATAGGTTTAAATATATATATATATATATATATATATATATTACAATATATAAATATATTTTTTTTCCTGAATAACCATAAATTTTACATTGCTATTCAATACTATCTCCCTTACTCAGTCAAGCACAGTACCTGGTGGCTGCCACATTGTTCAACCTCAGTTCCATTCTCTATGTCTCTTTCTTCTGGTTGTGATTTAATTCTTACATCTTAGCACCTCATGAATTTACCACCCTGTCAAAGCTTTAATGCGAACTTCTCTACAAAATGACCTCCAGTTATTTTGGACTCTGTTGTCCAAAATAACAATAAGTAAGACTCTGTTATTGATATGATCGGCACATAGGAAGAAAGTCCCTAATAAGTGCATACCCAATTGTTATCTATTATGTATCTAGTAATGTAAATAGGACAGAGCTATCTTATGCAGTGTAAATACCTTCCTATGTGCTATGATACAAATGTGAAAGTGTTCCTTATTGTTGCCACATCAATTTTTAAAACATTTGGACAAATTAATAGAAAAGAGGCAGAAAACAAAAGAATAGGAGAGAGGTGACAGGAAATCATATAACAGGGATGCTATTACTCTGATATTTATCCAAACAGTGGTGTAGGTGGAGGTGGAGGGAAGGCAGCACAGAAGTGGCAGTTGGCCCTGAGTGGCACATTTTTTGGGTGGCATTATTGGCTAAAAGGAAAATTATATGATAAAAATTATGGTTTTTTGAACTATATTTGATGTTAAACTAAGGTTTCCTATGCAGTTCTGAATGCTGCAGCATCTCTAGTCACATGACTGTTTACATATGAGTGGCTGATTTTCACACCCACCACGAGCTGCACAAACTCTAGCTACTCCCTAGTAAATGTAATGTGCTTGCATTTCTGTATTTGTCCTCACCTTTCTTCCAGGGATATCATTTGGCAAAAGGAGGATTAGAATTGGTACAAGATAAATGAACTAAGAAAAAAGCAGTCTAAATTTTTATATCTGTAAAGAATTCTGGATGCACAGAAAAATCAGTCTTGAATATCAGACTTTCTTTAAAGAAAAAACAATTTTAAATTAAGAGGAAGTTTCCAGTAAGATACTGGAAGTCAAATTTAGAGAACTAGATTAGTGTTTCATCAGTGCTGAAAGCAGACAGAGCATAGAATATGATGCAAATTATATGAAAACAATCTGCAGCTCAAGAGTCCATGTGCTAAAGGGTTGGTCTCCGGAATACGGTGCTACTGGGAGTTATGGAGCCTATAAGACTTGGAGGCCTAGGGAAAGGAAGTTAGGTCATTGGAGGGTGTGTCCTTGAAGGCGATATTAGGAATCTACCCACCCCCACCCTTTCCCAGCCACTATAAGGTTAACTGGCCTCCTCTGCCACGTTCTCCTGGCATAAGGAACTATGTTGGCACAGGATCAAAGCGAAAGGACCAAGCAAACATGGATTGAAATCTCTGAAACCGTGAGCAAAATGAGCCTTTCCTTTTTCAACTTGATTATATCATGTATTTTGTCACAGTGACAAGAAGCTGACATAAGCTATATTGGGAAGAGGAAGACGGACAGAAGAGAAAGAGGGTGAAAAGAAATTCCTCATTTCCATCCTCTCTACCTTAAACCCCCTTATGAAAGTGGTATGGAGAAAATAAGGGCATTGGAAATACCAAACTAGTTTTCAGGCCATAGGCTGGGGAAAATTCAAGATTCTCAGAGAAAAACAGCATGCAGTACGTAACACAACATGAGAGAGTTAGAGGGCACAAGCAGAGGGAAGTATGTGAAGAGATGAACCTGAGACAGAATCCCATTACAGTATCCTCACAGGCAGTGTGGGTGTCCGGGGGAGAAACAGCTTCTCAAGTGCCCTGAGGAGGGAACATGGGAGTACAGAGTGGGCGTGGTCCCACCTACTCCTCTCCACCAAAATGAGGTCACGAGAGTATTACCCACGAAATCACAAGACCACAAAGGGACAAGCAGAAGAAAAGGGAACAACTCATAAAACCATTTAACAGCCAACCAACCCCAGTAAAAAGGACTGAAAATTATAGTCCAATATCACTATTTTCCAGATGGGAAAACTAAGCACCAGAATGACAGACCAATTTACTCAAGAGTATTATGCATATAAAGGGAAAAGAAGCATTAATTCCAATTTTTCTAGCATCAACGCAAATGCTAATGCACTATCCCACACTGTAAATCCAGAGTTCAGCTTTTATTTTTACTGTGAATATAAATTTCATCATTTATTTAAAAATAAAAATTTCAATTTTATTTTACATGAAAATAATTTTATTTCTTTTATTAAATAATGAAATATCTTTAAAATTAAAATGATAGAAAATAATCCACAGAAAATTGTTAGTAAACTTACTTATTTCATTAGTAAACTTAGCAAAATTACTGAATTCAAGGACATAACATAAAAAACCAATTGTGCTACCATATAACAATCAACTAGTGAAAATTGAAATTATAACACTTAGAATAAAATATCAAATCCCTAGAATAAATCTAACAACAGATGTTCACGACCACTACACCAAAAATCTACAAAACATTATTTAGAGAAAATAAAGCAGATAAATAAATGAGAGAGATGTGTCAGGCTCATAGATTAGAAATCTCAATGTTATAAATATTTCAATTTTCCCCAAATTGGTTCAGGTATTCAGTGTGATCTCAGTCAAAAGCCCAATAATGTGATTTTAAGTTTGTTTTTTAAATAAAAATTAACAAACTAACATATATACAGAGATGCAAAGGACCAAGATTAGGCAAGGTGGTATTAAGAAAAAAAACTGGAGCTCTTAAATTATAAATATAAATAAGATAGTGAGTAACTGGTGCAAAGCAGATGAGATGGAACCAAATACAGAATCCAGAAACAAAATCACACAATTTATAACAGTAAATTAGAGTGAGTTTGACAACATACAGCTGGGGGGAAAAGGTCAATATTTTCATTAAATGGTGCCGAATGAATTACATATCCACTTGGGGATGAGGTGAAATTCGACTCCTAAGTATAAAAAAAGTCATCTTCAGAGGACTGTGTATCTAAATGTGTAAGATAAACATAAGAGTCTTAGAAGAAAATGTCTTTCCATTGGGGTAGACAAAGATTTTTTAAACAGCATTTAAGTGGTAACCACTGAGGGAAAAACTTGGTAAGTTTGATGGCATTTAAATTAAAGCCTTCTATTTCTTTTTTTTTTTTTTTTTTTTGTGGGTACCGGGGGGTCGACCTCAGGACCTCGCACGCCAACAGGCACCCGTGACGCTGAACGATATCACTGGCCCCTTTTTCGTATGTGGGATCCAGGAGTCGAACTCGGGCCCTCGCGCTTGCCGGGCAGGCGCTTAAGCCGCTAAGCCATCTCACCGGCCCCAAGCCTTCTATTTCTCAAAAGACACCAAGTATAAAGAATGAAAGAGTAAGCCACAGAATGCATGAATATTGCAGTATTATATACCATATTGCAGTATTTATACCAGGCAATAACTCATATTCAGAATATATAAAAGTAAACTCTTACAAATCGGTACGGAAGAGGCAGACAACTCAACACAAAAATGAGCAAAGGACATAAGCAGAAATTTTACGAGAGGGCATTCAAGTTTACAGTGAACATGTCAAAAGTTTCTCAACTTTGTTAGTCATTTGGAATACAGGTTAAAATCATAATGAGATGTTACTGAACCAGATAAATGTGATTGATTTAAAAAACAAGACAGATAACACCAAGAGTTAACAAGGTATGGAGCAACAGTACTGGTATATCCTGTTGGCTGAGGTGAAAATTGGTACACATATTTGAAAAATAGTTTGGTAGCATCTGTTAAAAGTAAACATATACATACCAAAAGGCTGTGCAATTCCACACTTACAGTTACAGTGCTACATTGGTTCATGAACTTTCCACAATTCTGGTCACAAACCAAATTGGACAAGGACCAAATCAAGTTCAATGGTTAGGTTCGATGTTGACCTTATGGGGAAATTTGATTTGTTTTGTGACCAGAATCATGGAAAGAATTAAGTTCATGAACAAAGATAGTATTGTATAGCCATGACAAAGGCTATGTATGTTCATAGTAGTACTATTCACAGTGGAAATGAACCCAACTCTCCAGCGACAGTAGAAATGATTAATATTTATACAGCAAAGTGTTAAACATTAATGAGAACAAACAAGGCCCAACTGCATGAACAACATAAATAAACATCAAAAATAATGTGAAAGGAAGAAACCATAGGCAAAATATGTATACTACATAATACCATTTTCTTAGGGGTTGGATTGTTGAGATAGTGAAACTCTAACTTTCAATGTGCTTATATTTGGAGACAGGACCTCTGTTATGATTTAGCTTTGTTGTGTTCCCCAAAGCCCCATGAATGTGCTAAGTACGCTGTTAGATGGTGGAGTCTGGTCAGAAGAGGTACAGAGGCAGTCACTAGGGGCATGGTCTGGAAGGGTATCTCTGTCTCCCTGGCTCTTTCTTTCTCTCGCCCTCTGCTTCCTGACCACCATAACATGAGCGACTTTCCTCCACCATACCCTTTCGTCATGCCCTTCCTGCCTTAGAACCAACTATGGACTGAATTCTTCATAACCTGAGAGCCAAAATAAACTTTTTCTCTTTTAAATTGTGTATGCCAGGTATCAAGTCTTAACACTAAAGAAAGTGATGAAGACAGACTCTAAGGAGACAACTAAGGCTAATGAATTCATCTGTGTGGTATTCTTATCCGAATAACTGATGTCCTTATAATAATAAAGAGAAGGTGTTGGCTGCAAGGAAAGTTCTCAGGAGAACCCTGTTGGTACCTTGATCCTGGACTTCCAGCCTCTAGAATCATGAGAAAATAAACTTGGATTGTGTAAGCCACCCAGCCTATCATATTTTATTACAGCAGCCCTAGCGAACTAACACTAACTTATGATGGTCCAACTTACAATTTTCCAATTTTATGATAATACGAAAACAACACGCATTTAATAAAAAAAAAAAATCACATTTTGAGTTTAGAATTTTGATCTCTTCCTGAGCTGGCGACATGTGGTACTATACTCTAGTGATGCTGGGCAGCAGCGGCAAACTAGGGCTCTCAACCACACGACCACGAAGGGAAAAAATAGTCTGTGGCACACTTGGTTGATAAGATACGATGTTCAGCACATTAGGTGCATCAGGTGCACTTACAACCTCTGATATTTTCAACTTACAATAGGTTGATCAGGATGTAACCACATGGTAAGCTGAGAATCATCTGTACGCCTCAATATAAAATGTGGAGGAAAGATTCTTGGGAAGTGCACAGTGACAGAGGAGACTTGAGAACCTCTGGGTACTTTAATTGTTCTCTTTCTTGATCCAGCTGTTGGATCTTCAGATGTAATCATTGCAAAAAAAAAAAAAAAATACCAAAGTGTACCCTTAAGATTTGCCTTCTTTCTATATGTATGTTGTTTACACTTCAAAAAAATACTTTAAATCACATTGGGAATCTCAGCTCATCTGTCTATAGCCCTTGGGAAAAAAAGGGAAGAAATAGATTTTTTTAAATGAGATAATCAGGAAGAAATAAAACAATATATTTCAATCCACAGATGATCTTCATTAGCATCTACAGGTGCATCTACAGCCCTCGCAGTGCTGCTTCAAAGAAAAAATATTAGTCTTTTCCTCGAATACAAACTACTTTCTATAATTTTGACTTGAAAAAATTGATCCTCAAATTGCTCATTCATTTTTTTTGTGTATATAAAGTTAGCATAGAATAAATGGCTATTCAGTTTTAAAACCTATTCATAGAATATGTACTTAAAATATATTTGAAGAAAGTTAAATTTAGACAGCTTTACCTAGGAAACACTCATAATCAGATTGTGGTGCTATACTTCCCCTCTGAAATTAACTCCTTTTGCAAATATGGATTCCTTTTTTTTTTTTTTTTTGTGGGTACTGGGGGACGAACTCAGGGCCTCACACTTGCAAGCAGGCACTTGTGCCGCTGAGCGATATCACCGGCCCTTTTTTCCTTTGTATGTGGGTACCAGGAGTCGAACTCAGGACCTCACACTTGCGAGCAGGCGCTTATGCTGCTGAGCCATCTCACCGGCCCCCCAAATGGATTCTTGTATGATTTTCCCTTGAGTATTAAGTTTATGAAAAAAATGATTCCAAAAAAGAAAAGCACAAAACAAAAGCTTAGAATTGTAGAGACCTTTAGAAGTCTCTGCATTTAAACTTTGGGAAAAAATAGGAACAGAAAAAATAAATAAACATCTTATTTGTCTCTATAAGCAATAAAACAAAAAATCTTTTCTGCTCTGAGTTATAATTATTACTAATAGTGAAAGATTACAGAGGTAGTGATGAATGTCCAGGTATTTTTAAATGTATGTTTAAATCCATGCCAGAGAAAGGCAGAAATAAAATAACAATAAAGTCAAATTCATGATGTAAGACATATTAGCAGCTAACCACTAGACACAATTAATATCTAGTCTTACATCCTATTTTTTAATAATCAGACCTTTACTTAGCTGATTTGAACATCCTTCTCTAATGATACAATGTTATCTTTCAGTATCTTCAGATTTGTTCCAACATTCCTACGAATACCCAAATCTTTCAGCGTTCAAATTCCTTATATAAAATGGCATAGTATTTGTATATAACCTACACACATCCTCCTGTATACCTTAAATCATCTCATCTCGATTGTTTTGTAACACCTTATACAACGTGAATGCTACTTGAATAAGTAGTTGTTACACTGTATTTCTGCTCAATGATAAGAAACACTCTGTACATGTTTAGGGAAGATGCAATTTTTTTTTTTGCAAACGTTTTCCATCTGCAGTTGGTTGAATCTGCAGATGTTGAACCCAACGATACAAAGAGAGAGCTGATTGTACCCTGATTTCACTGATAATTCTGTTCCCTCAATCATTACTTTTTACTCTGTGTTGTTTTTCAAATAAATAACCCATCTTTTTCATTCCTAACTTAGTAACAAGATGGACTCAAAGTTTCTGTTGTTTGCAAATTTGTTACAATCTTAGTCTGAATTAGTTTAAAAGTAACTGCTTGTTATTATTATGATAATAAAAATAAACATTTAGTTCTGTCAAATACAAGCCAAACATTGTTCTAAGTTGCTCTCTTGCTCATTTATACTCATAATAACCTTCCTAGCTGACACGTTTTATGGTGAAGAAGCTGAAGCACAGTTTGGTTACAGTAATTTGCCCAAACCACAGAGGCAGTGAGAAAAAATAGGACTTGTAGCCAGGTAGCTGGCACTAATCCTATGCCTCTGAATCCTCTGCTGAGCTAATGTACCTATGTTTATTCCATGTGCATTGCTGTTACTATGGAACATATTCTGTCTTATGTCTTATTATTGAAATATATTACCTGTTAGTATAAAGTCTCCCATTTTATTTTAAATCTGTAATCTCAAAACAGCTTTCTATTCTGTGTTATCTTTGCTATTTTCTGTATTTTTATGCATCTATTAAAATTGTGAACATACCATATCTTGAATTTACAGTAGATGCTATCTCTTAAGAGTTTAAAACAATTCAGATACATCATTATGCTTATACCAAAACATACATACGCATCTAGGTCTATTTATAAACTGCACTTTATGTATTTGGTTATATATTTTCTTACCTGCAATCTCACACTGCAGCCAGTCATTCTCAGTCTCAACCCTCCATACTCAAAGCGTGGCCCGTAAGCCACAGCCTCCCTGTCACTGGGGGCTCGTTAGAAATACATAATTCCAGGCTCCAACACAGGCCAAATGGGTCAAAGTCTTTGTTTTCCAAGAACCCCAGATGATCTGAAGGCACATTAAAATTTAAGAAAGCTGCTTTATATAATATATTCCTCTAAACCGAGAGCTTTCTTAATCCTTCTTTCAACTAATTTATTTCCCTAGGTGAAAGATACTCATCAATTTTACCACTAAGTGTTCTACTCTATTAAAAATTATGATTGAGTGTTTCTCTATCCCTATCAGCTTTCCAGCCAGAAGTATTACTGCATTTTACTAAATTAATTATTTAGGAATAGAAAAGTTTCTCTGTCTGAAAAGCTAGCTGTTTGCAAGGTGCTATATTCTCCACATGTGATAACACATGCCATCAACTGAAAAAGAGCCAGAACTGACAGGCTTTAGCTCTGGTGTATAAATGTCTGGCCTTGTAAATGTCTAGAAGAGTTCCTAAGGTAAAATATCAATAGTGGACAAGCTACTGTTTTCTCAAAATCCTGGGTGACTTTATGCTGTATCATAGCACAGTGTTGACCTCAGTCCCTTTGTGAATTCTTCTCAGGGTTTTTTTAGCACTCAGGTATTCACTTATAAGCTACCCGAGGGGTTTCCTGCTTCTTGTATAAATTGACCTGAAGAAGTTTTGGAAAAATAACTTAGTAGTGATACATGATACTTGCTTCTGGCTAAAACAACTACTGTCAACAATAACCCAAACCAAATGTAACAACTACATAAGACCTTCAAACAAAGAGAAATATTCACATTGAAAACTATCAATACAAGCTTCAATAAAAGGCAATTAATGCAAAGAATATCAAATTTATTTCAATTTTTAAAACAAGGCAAAATTCTGTGTCAATAAGTACTTGATACTGTTTAAAATAAAATACCACTACATAACTCTTGAATTTAAAATTAAGTACCACTATGCAAATCTTGAAAACAAAAAAGTATGAAACTTTTAAAATTATCTTACCTCTCTGTATTAGCTGTTGAATAAGTTTTCAACATAAGAGCTAGTTTAGGATAGTAATATTAGTTCACTTCAGCATATAGTGTCAAGGAAAGTAATTTTTAAAAATTTTGCCACTAGGAAAATAAATGTATATACTGGATGTTGGTGGTAATAAGGAGATAGTTTTAATTCTGTCAGATGAGATAACCATATTATGGTTGTGTAAGATAAATTTCTTTATCTTCTAGAGATGAATACTAAAATAAATTGGGCTGAAATGTCAAAAAACTGCCAATATAATACACTAGGGCACACCCCTACCATTAGAAAGAAAAGAAAATCATCACAAACAGAAACAGACAGGAAGAGGGATATTAGAAATTTAGAAAAGGCCTCAAAAATAGAGAACTTTCAGTAGCAAGGCAGGAAGCTTCAATAAATTATTAGGCTATTTGACTAAAAATGATGAAAGAAAAAATAATTTTTAAACACATTATTACTGAAATAGCACACTACATTTGAGAAAGGCTGCTGACACCTTTTATTGGCCCTTGCTCAAACCAATCATATGATAATTCTTTACATAACTTATTATTCTTAGTCTTTATAATACCTGTTAAAAGATACATGAAGAACACTTTCCCCAGTTCCATAAACTTTCCGGCTTAGCCCAAAGACGAAAGTTCTATCAGTAGGAAGTCTCCGTGAGTAATTCATTAAAAGAAGTACAAAGTATAGTAGGCAATTCTGGATGTGCAAAATAACTAACAATAACATTTAGGCTAAATTAACTATTACTCTTCACCCATATTTTTCTAGAAGCAACAACAACAAAAACAACAAAAAACTGGAATAGAGGACATAAACAAAAGTAATTCAGCAGAAAAAAATAAATAATCAGAAAATTTGAACTATAGTTGAATATCACCATATTCCACTATCAAAGAATGACTGAAAAAACAGAAAGAGGGGATACAGATAAAAGTACACTACATGGTACTCAATAAGTAGATTTATGCTTCTGGAAACACAACCACTAATAATTCTAAAAAGTCCATCTGCTTCAAAACATTTAGAAATACTTCATAAAATAAACAAACATACTTTAAAATGCACTATTAAGCTCACCAAAAGTAAGAATGATCCCACTGGACAAAATGAAGGAAGAGTTAAAGCAATGGTAGTATGCAAATGCAAAAATGTGGGGTTCCCTGGTGGTACTTACTAATACTAGGATATTAGAGATTTGGCTTTTAACAGCCTCATAGGAAATAGTAGACAAATCTTTATGCTTCCCAAATAAAGAAAAGGGAGTCGGAATTTAGAATATCCAAAAGTCCAAAAGGGTGGGATATTTGAACAACAAGAACAAAAAGCCTTCCAACAGGGATAAGTAACAAAGGGGAATTATCTGTGACATCCCTAGATTTAAGTAGAGGGAAAGAAAATCTAAAAATGCATAAATGGTGTTCCTTCCAATAGCTTTTGGGTTTATCTTTATAGCAATTGTTAAGCTCCAAAAGTCTTCAATAGGAAAAATTAACTTTAAAAGAAAATTAATTCCTCTCAAGAAGAATATAACCTCAGAGCTCTCAGAATTCCCAAATTTTAAATAAACCAAAACTGAGCTCATAATCTAATATTACACAACCTTCATAAAGGAAGAAGGCCTTCACAAAGAAGAGTTCAAAAAATCAACAAACAGTTGAATTACACTGGCAAGGAATTCAGATTTTGAATGTCAGATATAAAGCATAAAATGAGTAGGTTTAAAATTCTCAAGAGGTACTGAAAACATGAGAAAGGAATGATAGGATATAAAAACCAACAAGAATTCTAAAAGACTAAAAGTAACTTCTGGAAATTAGAAAAATACACATTAAAAACAAAATTACTAGCAATAAAATTCTATAAAATAGCAATCTCAAATAAAATTGCAATATATACATCACTTGAGAAATTATATACAACTTCAGTGAGTTAATGAACTGCAAGATATACTTCAATAATTACATAAAATACAACAAAGAGAGAAAAACCAATGAAACACAGGTAAGATAGAGGACAGAACACAAAGTTCTAAGGAGTAACCAATACAAGTCTCTAATGAAAAGATAAGAGAAAATGGACAGGCCAAGGCCAGGACTTGGGGAAGACAAGGGAGGCAACTAGGTCAAAAATTTTAAGGAAGCATTTAATTTCCTTAAATTTTGCCACCAATGGGAGACAATCCCCAAAAAGACAGTGGCGAAAAATTTTCCATAATTGAAACTTTAAGTCCAAAAATATAAAGTTTTCCACACAAGATAAATAAGGAATTTGTACCTAGACATACAAGTTAAACTGTACACTACCTCAGACAAAGAGATCCTAAAAGTACCCAGAAATTACAGAATGGTTTTTGGTAGTCTGATCACACTCCTGTTCCCTGAGCATTCACCCTCCTTTTGATCGTTGTTTTCAACTCAATGGAAATGTCTCAGAAGTTCCGTTCTTCCTCTGGGCAACAGCCCACAGCCAGAGCATGATTTACAAAACGTCCCCTCACTCTGATGGGGATATTTCTGTGGGACCCTCAAGTTGTAGAGTTTCTTGTGAGATAAAACTGATCTTCCACTTCCACTACCTTTGACTTCCTGCTTTTTCTATCTTATTTTGTTTGCTTAATTTCTTTTTTTATGATTTCAGCTAGCAAAATTGATCATCCTTGTGTTGAGTGTGACTCCAGGGACTGCAAACTAAGACAATTATCAATAGGAAATCACAAAAAGAACAGCAACACATTCACAAAGCAGAAATGGGTGCCAGAAGACTGTAGAATAACAGTGTAGGAACAGAAAAAAATAACTATCACTTGCCGCTTTCCCAAACTTTGATTTAAGGATGAGAGTCAAATATATAGTTGGATGTATCAAAACATAGTTTACCACAACAGATCTATGCCCAAGAAAATTTTAAAGGACAGATTTGAAGCAGAAAGGAAATAATTCCAGATAAGAAGTATGAGATATAAGAATAGCTAAAACAAAAAGTAACAATAATTACTATTCAAAATATTAATAATAATGTTTAATTAAATGAATAACAAAACAAAGTAGAACCTAATTTTTATGCCAAAAAATAGAGATGGTTAAATTCAGGTTGTTAAATTAGGTTAAGCTTAGGTTGATGAGGAGACAACAGAGATGAATTAATTCTATCTTGTAAGTATTCAAACAAAGGTTTAAGGTTAATTTCTAAAAAAGTAGTAATCAAGTATATTAACTTCAAAGAAGCAGAGAGAAGAGAAAACCTCAATCATATAGAAGGGATGAGGGGGCCGGTGAGATGGCTCAGTGGCGTAAGCGCCTGCCTGGCAAGCGCGAAGGCCCGAGTTCGACTCCCGGAACCCACATACGAGAAAAGGGGCCGGTGATACCGCTCAGTGGCACAGGCGCCTGCGGGCGCACAAGGTCCTGTGATCGACCCCCCGGTACCCACAAAAAAAAAAAAAAAAAGGGATGAGGAACTTCTATTTCTGGCTACAATGGAATACCTAGTCCTGGATTAGTCCACTCCAGATAAACAACCAGAAAGTTGAACAACATACATAAGGAGGGTCTTTAAAGGCATTTCTATGTGCAGCACAAAGCTGCACTTCATGAGTGAAGGGAAAGCCCCACGATCGCCCAGATCTCGCTTTAGAGATAATTTCCCAACCACAGCAAAACAAGCTGGGATCCAAGCAAAGCACAGGGGCTTGCTGTAATGAGAAGGCAGAGACTAACGGGTAAGGGAGACAAACTAAATGGAACAAGCAAAGCAAGGAACCAAAAAGCTGTTTGGAAAGGAAATCTCCAGTGTCTAAGTAGTACTCCCTGTGAGTTCTTGGTCCAGCTCAGGGTTACACATGTGCACGGGCAAGAACACACGAGGCTTTTTGGATAGCTGCTGCTCCTGATTAAGAATGCACTATAGACACTGGAGGTCACGCGGTTACCATAGATACTGGAGTCTGTGCCGGCCAGAGTGGAGATGCCTCACTAACGGTCCTGATACCACAGGCAGCCAGCCGAGAAACTGCCGTGTCAGGACCGTGCCGAGGAGAGGCAGTGTGATAAAAGAAGGTATTTTCCACATCCTCTCTTAGAATTTTTTTTGTCCTCAAATCTTTATTTTTAATAATATATATACTTATTAGTACATGTTCATGATACATAATGAATACGTTCATTTTGATAAGGTCTGCAGGAGAGACGGAGTTCAGAGATTGAGGCGAACCAAGTTACAGTTCCCCTCAGCACACAGTAGGTTTGCCGAAGATCTCTCCTAGCAAAACGTAAACCCGAAAAAATACACCTTCTAAGTAATATTCAGGAAGTTTTCAGCAGTGTCTAGGATGTAATTTTTACCAGATATGAAAGAACAAAATCTGACACATCGTAAAGAAAAAGCCATCAAAAGAGACTGACCGGTAGATAATATACGTCTTGCATTTAGCAGATGACTTTAAGTCAGCTACTAAAATATATTCAGAAAACTAAAGAAAATGAGTTCAGAGGGCTGAAAGAAAAGATGGTCTTAATGAAAGAACAGATAGCCCCAGAAGAGAAATAAAAGCTGTTTAAAATAGTAAACAGAAACTCTAAAATTGAAAAGAAAGATAAAATATAAAATTCAACAGCAAATTGTAAATGGCAGTGATAAAGAGTGAAGCTGGGAGCAACAGACATTTGGTAATCTGAAGAACAGAGGCAGGAAATGATTGAAGAAAAATGATAAAATTACATCAGTGTTCTGTGATAGGTGCAATAATAGTCTCAAAGAGAAAACAGAATCAGTTGTAAAGTAGAGAAATAAGAAGCCATGTGTGGCGGAACATGTTTGTGTTCCCAACATGTTAGGAGACTGAGGCAGAGGATCGCAAGTTTAAGCCCAGCTTGGACAACTCAGTGACTTAGCGAGATCCTGTCTCAAAATAAAAATTTTAAATGGGGGGGATATAGCTAAGTGCAAAGGCCCTGGATTCATTCCCAGTATAACAATGATAATAATAATAATAAATAATAGCTAAAATATACTCAATTCAATGGGAAAAATCAACTAACAGACTCAAGAATCTGAGAAAACTTCAAAAATGATAAAATCAAAGAAAATTATACCAAAGCACATCATAGTTAATCTACTGGGACCAAAAAAAAAAAAAAAATGTATATACACACAGATACACACACACAAACACATACATATATATGTACACATCTACAAGCACACATGCACACAGAGATATAAAAAGAAATATTACTATTACATCAGGGACAAACAATTTTTAAAAATCACTGACTTCCCAATAAGATAATCCAGCTAACAATGGAACATCTTAACAATGCTGAAAGAAAAACATTTCAGAATTTTATATTAAATGAAATTATCCTTCAAAAGTAAAGTAAAATAGGTTCTTTACCATAAACAAAAAGTGAGAAATTATTTGCAGCAAACAATACAATACTTTTTATTGTTATTTTGGGGTAGCAACTATAAAAGAGGCTCCAGAAGGTTCTTCAGAAAGCATTCTGGGGAAGGCCTTGTTGTCACAGGAGGTGACAGCTCTGTGTGTATCACTGCCCCTAAAGACCTTCCAGAGGGACAGGACATGGAGGTAGAGGACAATAATAATGATGATACCATCCCTGTGCAAGCCCTGGCTAATATGTATGTTTCCATCATAGTTTTTATTAAAAAATTAAAGACTAAAATGGATAATTTAAATAAGGAAGCTTCTAGATAAGAATATAAAATGTTTTTGTGCAGTTGTACCATATGTTTACGTTTTCACTTAAATATTACTATAAAGATTCTAAAACTTGTAAAATATTAAAATGTTTACAAACTATAAAGTAAAAACATTATAGTAAGCTAACGTTAATTTATTGAAGAAGATAAA
This sequence comes from Erethizon dorsatum, assembly GCA_028451465.1. Lineage (NCBI taxonomy): Eukaryota > Metazoa > Chordata > Mammalia > Rodentia > Erethizontidae > Erethizon > Erethizon dorsatum. The sequence continues at coordinate 14,320,358 of CM051839.1, forward strand.
AGTGTCCATAGAGTTCATGTAGGGTAAATGTACAGCCTTCACAAAGTCTACAACAGCGTAGGGTCCTGTGAGAGGACTTTGTGCTCACTCTCCTCTCCCTGACTCACTCAGCGCACCTTCTACTCCTGAAAGCTCCATTCATGCTGAATGCCCTATGTGGGTGTGATATTTTTATCTTTTACACTGTATTCTTATGATACCTTTTGTATGCTCAGATAGGCTTAGATACACAAATACAGATGATTGTGGTATGACTGCCTACAGTATTCACCTCTGTAACATGCTGCACACATCTTTATCCTAGGTACAATAGGCTATACCATATAGCCTAGGTGCGTATGAGGCTTTACCAAATAGGTTTGGGTAAACACAGTCTATGATGTTCACACGATGATGAAATCACCTAACGGCACTTCTCAGAATGCATACCTAACTCTAGTGATACCGACTATCCATTGCAAATAGCTTTATCTTCATTTATAGATTGCCTGTGACTGCTTTTGTGCCACAATGGTACAGCTCAGTAGTTGTGACAAAAACCGAATGGCTTGCAAAGTTTAAAATACTTACTCACTGGCCCTTTGTTGGAAAAGTGTCTCAATCCTTAGACTAAATACTCCAATTGAATAGCAGATCTTATGAGAATTAAGAAGCTAGATCTAACTAGGTATGTGCTGCCTACAAAGTAGTCAGTTTAAATGTGGAAAGACAAATATGTTAAAAGGATGAAGAAGAATGTAGAGTGTAAGCAGGAAGCATAGGAAAACCAGTGTGGTTATATTAACATAAGGTAAATAGACTTTAAGACAAAATGTGTGTCAAGAAATGAAGTTGGATATTTCATAATGCTGAAAGAATCAATTCATCAAGAAGACATAAAATCTTAAATATGTGTGCACCTAATAATATGGAGTCAAAACTCAGGAAGCAAAAGCTAGTAGAACTACAGGGAGAAATTAGCAACCCAATACTCACGATTGGAGATTTTTAATACCCTCCCAATAATTGATATTATCAGAAGACAACAAAATCAATAAAGAGAAAGATAATCTAAATAACAATACCCAACCATCTTGATGTAATTGACAATTACAGAATAGTATACACACAATGTTTCACACACGGAATACTCACCATGACAGAAGATATGCAAGATGTAAAATAGACCTTAATATTTTTCAAAGATCAAAATTTCAGAGTATGTTCTTTCTCAAATTGCAGTTAAATTATGAATCCGTAACAATTAAATATATAAATAAAGCCCAAACAATTGGAAATTAAATAACCCACTCCTACATGAACAGTGAGACAAAGGAGTCACAAGCAAATTAGAATATGTTTCAAACTTAATGATAAGAATGCCACAGATTAATATTTATACAGCAATATTAAAGCACTGATTGCAGGGAGATTTATTGCTTTAAATGCCTGTAATATTAGAAAATAAGATGTAAGTTACTGATTTAAAATACTAAAAGAAGAGCAAATTAAACTCAAATTAAGGAGAAGGCAATTAACATTAAAAACCAGAACAGAAATCACAAAAATAAATATACACACATGATGGAAAAAATTCTAAAAGCAAAAATTGATACTTTGAAAATTTTAATAACATTGATAAACACCTTGCAAACAAATCAGGAAAAAAAGAAAGAAACATCACCAAATGTGTATTAAAATTAAATATTGCTATATATCATACAGATATATATATCTTCTTTCTCAAGAGGAAAAAGAAAATGAACAACTTAATGCTGATTAATTCAATAACATATAAAATGGATGTATTCCCTAAACAATTCAACATCTCAAAACTGACTCAAGTGGAAACAGAAATGTCAAGGGTGTTCCTCTCTTTGCTAAATTTTCTGGATACAGAATTGGACACTTTCCCACAAAGAGAAAAGAGAAAAAAATAAAAATATATAAAAATATAAGAGGAAAAAAGACAAATTGGAAGCACAAAATAATACAAATAAGAATTTCTAGTGTATTATGAAAGCAATACGTAAAAGTGAATTATGATGTCCTTTAAAAAAAGTTTGCAACTTCAAAAAAAATGAAATAAATTTAGCACTAAGGTCTTCAAAAGATTCAAACTTGCAAATGAATACTGAGTATTAACAGAATGGTCAAAGGAGTAAACAGATAAAAGAAGCAAAAGAAACCATACTTAATATCAGACAAAATGCATTTTAAGACTGAAAGTAGTAGTGCTGTAAAGAGGAATCCACACAATGACAGGAGATCGAATTCCCCTGCACACTCTTTACCCAGTGGACAATCGTGAAGTTGTGTCCACCTTGCTTTATGAAAGTTGATAATATATGAGCAAAATTAGATATTTACTATCACTTCATCACCGTGGGAAATTCTAACATACCATGTTTAAAATATTTCTTCCAGTTCTTGATATAACAAGAGGACAAAACATGAATGAATACATTGAAGACTTGAACAACAAAAACAATAGGTACATATAGAATCATATGCCTAACGAATATGAATGCAAGCATGTTCTTCTCAAGTGTGCATTTACCAATATTGACAAAGTACTAGATTCTATTTTTACTTATTATTGTTCTAGTCACAATAAAAATAGAGATCATACACACAGACATCTACACAAGGAAAGACTCCAAATTATTTTTTTGTTTATCTTGTTTTATCTTTAGTTCTTAATTTGTTATTTTAAAAATTGACAAGTGCCAGAAGGTATGTATCTTTCCCTAAATTTAGTGCTTATGCCCACCCCTAATTCTCACTTAAAATTTGCCAAGATGTTACGACTAAACTGTATTTTTGTACTACCTAAATAAAATCTAGAGTACTTTATTAAGGAATACTTATCTCTTTTCAGCATCAGCTTTTAATTACTTGTGTTTTTATTTTTATTATTTTCCTTTGTTTACCCCCCAATTTTTTTTTTTTTTTCTTTATGTGGGTACCAGGAACCCAACTCAGGACCTCGCGTTTGCCAGGCAGGCGCTTATGCCACTGAGCTATATCACCAGCCCTTTTTTTTTCATAAAATTATACATTTGTTTCTTTCTTAAAATTCTGCCTACTCTGCTCTAGTTCCAGACTGAGTCCTCTCCCTCTTCCTTATTAGAGTTTATCCATCTCGCTGCATTTTGACGAGCGACAGAAAGGATCAGGTACATGCACATGCTTCTCCTGCCCTAGCTTTGGAAGCCAGAGAGTCTTATTTACTTCACATTCTATCAGGTGGAGCAGTTACAAGCTCCTGCCCAGATCCAAAGGAAGGAAACATCACACTTGCAATGGGACACATGTGGGTCACATGGAAAAGCACACAGGATGGGGTACACACACAGGTATGGCCAAAACACAGCCTACAACAAACTTTGGATAAAGCAATACACACAGGAGACGTGATCTTGTAATTGATGTTAAACTAAGAGGTATGATGATTGCTTTGAAAAATACTAAAAATCAAATCTCTCTCTCTTTTTTTTTGTTCTGATATCTGAACAGAGTAGTATAATGGCTAAGCTTTGGAGTCAGACACACGATAATTCAAACGAGTTACTTGATTCATGAAATGGAGATGGTTATGTCTTACATGGTTGTTAGAGAATTTAGTGAGAATGGCTTTAAAGTACTTAGGCTGGTGCCTGACACATAGAAAGGATGTAGTCATTGTTATGAAAGCTCATTGAAAATTTTTAAAATGAGGAATATTTGGAAAATACGAAAGTATTCAGTGAGGAAAATAAGTCACTCATAATTTCACTATTCGGGATAAATGAAACTCATTTAAAAAAGAGATCTTGACAGAGCAGAATAAGAGTCCTATTATTTTAGAAGATGCAATTTAGTAGGAAAACAGTGGGAACAGATGAAAAGCCTGCCCTGAACCACCTTACAGTTTTCACTAAATGGGCAGATGCAGAGTCGGGGGTGCAGGAGAGGCTCACAGCAGCGGGAAGAGGACAAAGACCCAAGGGAAAGGCAGTGCAAGTTCAACAAGAAGGTGGTGCATATGTGAAGCATAAAGCTAAGCAGGTCCCAGATCTGGAAGCCACGGGAAGAGGCCTGCCTGCCTGAGCAGCATGAACTGAGAGCTGAGGGGTCTCCATGGGAGGATCCCCGGGCAGCAGGGGCTGATTACACTGGAAGTGAATGCTGAGTCAGAATTCAGGTGTCAACTTAGGCAATTTAAACTTTATCTCTGTAGGCACTGGGAAACTTCAGAAGGTTCTGCAGAGAGAAGGCTATGACCAATAGAAGTGTCTTTTGGATAACTTCATGTGAAACACATCAGAACCTAGAAACTCAGGAACTAAGTGCAAATATCAGATTAGAGAACTAGGTAAAAAAAAATTTTGGAAAATGGAAGAGTCAATAATTAATACAATAAGCAAAAGAACTAAGTATAAGAACTAAGGATTGTAGAAAGACAGAAGAACTGTGCAGCCACATAACACATTTGGAATATATGTATAAAAATAACATTATGATGGGGCGGTGAGATAGCTCAGCAGCATAAGCGCCTGCCTGGCAAGCGTGAGGTCCTGAGTTCAACTCCCAGTACCCACATAAAGGAAAAAAGGGCCGGTGATATCGCTCAGTGGCACAAGCGCCTGCTGGCAAGTGCGAGGTCCTGAGGTCGACTCCCGGTACCCACATTAAAATAAATAAATAAATAAAAGTAACATGATGCCAAGAAATACTGAGAAAAAATATGGCAGAAAAGGAGCTAGCATCTGTGATATAAGCAGAATATTGTGGGGTAATTCCATTCATCAGTTTTAAAAGTGAGATATAACTATAGTATAAGTGAATTAAGAAGCAAAATGAAGATTTTGTTTGCTTTTGTGGTGCTGAGGATTAAACCTAGGCCTTCACACTGAGCTACATGCCCTGCCTTTCTCTTTTTAAATTTTCAATCAAGGTCTCACTAAATTTCTAAGTTGCCCAGGCTGGGCTCAAACTTGCCATTTTCCTGCCTTAAAAAGAGTCAACATAATGGATTAACAGGGTAAAAAAAAAAAAAAAAAAAAACAAGCTTGATGACAGCTAACCTCAAGTACAGAGAGAGGGCATTAGTGAGAAAGGTGCCTCTTAGCTGGTTTCTGCAGTAAATCTGGAGAACTACGCAACACAAAACCGTCTTACACAGCAAACAAGTTATAGTTTCCCAGAGAGCAATAAATCATCTCCTGTTAAACACAACTTCTTCTGTCTCTGTCTGTGTCTGTCTGTCTCTTGCTCCTGATTTTCATGATAAAATTCAAGTAATATGCATCCCTGAAAATCTTTAAGAAGTAGTACCACTAAAATGCTTCATAAATTCATATCCTTAAAGGCCTTAAGATACTTATAACCCCATGTTTGTGCTTCTTTGCCCTGTGCTATCCAGTAAGATTCTCTTCTAAACTCAAGGCTTTTGCCTAGAGCAGATGGATCTAAGGGGAAAGAGACATCCCTTGAAGTCAGTAGAACGAACCAACCACTGATATGATAGCCATATAGTATCATCATTTATTTCATATTCAACGCTGTGAGATTTTAAAAAGCATTAAATAATATCACTCAGACATAAGGAAGAGATAGCCTTCTATAAAACTCTTCCTGGGGGCCGGTGAGATGGCTCAGCGGTGTAAGCGCCTGCCTTGCAAGCGCGAGGGCCCGAGTTCGACTCCCGGATCCCACATACGAAAAAGGGGCCGGTGATATCGCTCAGCGGCACGGGTGCCTGTTGGCGCGCGAGGTCCTGAGGTCGACCCCCCGGTACCCAAAAAAAAAAAAAAAAAAAAAAACTCTTCCTGGAACCTGGAGGATTAGGTGTAAAGTCCTGAAGAAACAAATTTACATTATCTCATTCTGGTCTAGCTGCTATTTTGCTCTGCATGCTTTCTGTTTCCCATGTCTCCACCTTAGTACTTTCCCATAAGTTTCTGAAGTCATTTATTTTGGTTTCCCCAAAGCATGTCATATCCTCTGTGTTTCATTTACTCCCTCAATAGCTTCAATTTTCAACAACTTTACATTTTTAGGATATGGAATTCTATTTTAATTCTCTCAGAGGGTCTACCTCATATATGCAAGGTCAACACACAAACACCACAAGCCTAGAATCACCTAAGTTAACCTCTAAGCCTCACTTGAGGAAGTAAAAATTTTTAAGAGGTTTAGAAAGGAAGCCAGTCACATGAGTTAAAGATCAGTGAATCACATCATAACAAGCTGAAAAAGAAATTAAATTATTCCGTGTAGAGAACAGAGATTTAGAAGACCAAAGCTACCGCACAGACAGGAATGCAGGGCCTGGGAAATAATGGGTGTTCCATTCCAGCAGGAGGCAGTCAGTCCTAGTGACCTTTTCCTAAAATTCTACGTTAAATCTCACAGGGCCGTGCGCCAACAACTTCCTCTATTCAACTACAAGTTCTGAAGACTGAAGAATAACAGCCTGAATTCCAGCCCAGGCCCATATGGCCTGAACTCCTGAGCCTTGGAACTCTCCGCCTTTCATGTGTCAGAAGTGAAACACCCTGCTGCTTACTGGGGGAGAAGAAGGAGGCTTCATCCTTTCTCAGCTTTACCATTTGATTTTAAGCAACCAGCTGGGGAAATTCTGGACTTAATGAGCCCTTCTTTTGTCCTTGGAAGAGTCACAGGATGCAGCTGTCAGGAAGCAAGAGTGGTGCAGAAGTCTTACAGATTCTCTGGAATCCTCAGGTCAGGTAACATCCTATTTTACATTTATCAGTTACCAGCAGCCTGACGACTAGAACTCTACCTCCTGTAATTTCTCCAACAGAGGAGGATCGCATGTGTCTTCTTTATCAGCCGCATTTTCCTGCACATTCTAAGAGGTCTTTGAAGAAAAGCAAAATTTCCTTTTTTCTTCTAAGAACAAGGGAAGGAACAGCTCATATTAACAGATAATTACTAGAACTCAGTGGCCCAGGAAGGGTTTCCCAATATCTCCTCTCAGTCAGGCACTGAGCTGGGATCTACAGATCTCATTGGAAGGTGTAAATAATTTCTGGCACATTCTGTTCAGGTGAGAGCAGCTCTTCCCAGAAGAGAGTTTTAAGCCTCAGGACATGGAGTAAAACCTTTATTTTGGCATATCCAGAAATGTCTAACTCAGAACTTTTAGTAAGAATACACATTCACTGAGACATAAGGTTTAAAAAATATTCAAGACCATAGTTTTATAAGAACATATTTAAAATAATCACACTTATCCTTACACAGGTAAGTTATATTTGCTTTAATAAATTTTATTTCAAATCCTTTTACCAAAGTTAAACTCCTAACTGTACATGGGTGAGGTAGTAACCAAGGATGATATCATTTCTTTGTTATTCTCATTATCATAAAATATTTAAGCATATCCAGCTAGCTTAAGATTATTGTATTACAGATGCTTTAGCACATACTTCATAGTCAAGCCAAAATTGATTTGTTGTCAACATGCTAATTATCATGTTGTCATTGGCAGTCCAGCTGTATGATGAAGATCAGGTCAGCCAGGAGAATCTCTTAAAACAAATTTGCATATTGATTCCCTTCTCTCCCCAATCTATTTTTGACCAGGTTTGAGGCCCGCTGTGAGCTAGAGATACTTGGGGAGTATACATCCTTCAAACAGAGAAGTCTACAGCCATACCACCGTGAATGCGCCCAATCTCATCAAACAGAGAAAACCTCCAATTTTTAAAAAATTTGATTTAAGGATGAATTTTTACTATTGAAACCTTACGATGGTGGAATATGCTTCTCATAAAGGAAATAAAACATTTTAAAATATGTTACTCCCTTTTTATGGATAAAAAAGGTGAACTCATATCAACATGTTTATGACAAAGAAAATAGTTAAGAACTACACAAGCATCATTTTTGGTTTGTGCAAATGACTACAAAAAAGTTAGGATGCTTATTATGTGTAATTTTATTGAAAAACTCTGGTGACAGCTTGCTTCCACCTTGCTGACATTCTAAGTACCAGTATCTACCTACTTCTTTTCATTTTCTTTCCTTTTTCACAACCATTCAATCCAGGTTTTACTGACTCCTAAGAAAACCCTGGAAGACTTGGAGACTGATGTCCACCTTCAGTGACTGAAAAATCAGAAGAGTAACAATGCTACAATTCCAAGTAAGGTTATATTTCATGGCATATATGACAACTGTGGTGGTTTCCAAACCAGCAGACCAGTAGATCTAGAAAGAAGGGGAGTGTGATTTTTTTCATTCAAAATTTCCTTTTATACCTCTAATAATTCCCCTGCAACTCTTCTTTAATAAAAAATAACTTCAAAATATTAGCTATGGGGCTCTTTTGCATTCAGTTTCTCAAGTAAATGAGTCATGCTGTTCTCCAAGACAGCTTTTCCTAATGAGCTGCTTTATTTGGGCTGAAGCGATGGTGACCCTGAGTGGGACAAGCAATGAAAATAATGGTTTAAAACCCAATGTATCTGGATGTGAATCAGCCAGCTACACTTTGTGGTGAATACCTGCTTTTCTTACCTTCCTTCTCCTCCCTGCCCACACCAATATTCACCATCATTTGCCATATGTTTTCATAGTTATGCCAAATTCTTGGAGTACCAGTTGAAATGCAAGTTTATGTTACTTAACAAAATGTATCCTTTTCTAAAACCAAAAATATTTTAAATGTCAAAGCTATATGCCAGAGTATAGGAACAGAGTCTTAGACTCTTTACCAGCATATATATATATTTATATATTTTTTTTTCAGTATGGAATGATTTGGCCTTATGAATTTGATTTTGCCATTAGTTTTTTACTTTAATAAATTTATAACTATGAGGTTTTGAGACTAGATATCAGATAAAATTGCTTAATTGGGCTGGTGAGATGGCTCAGCCGCATAAGCACCTGCCTGGCAAGCGCAAGGGCCCGAGTTCGACTCCCGGAACCCACATACGAAAAAGGGGCCGGTGATATCGCTCAGCGGCACGGGCGCCTGCTGGCGCACGAGGTCTTGAGGTCGACCCCCGGTACCCACACACACACAAAAAAAATTGCTTAATTATCCATTATTTTTCTTGTTGCTGAGACAAAATACCTGGCACCCAGAGTTAAATGGGGAAAGGTTTATTTAGCTCACAGTTTGTAGAGGATTCAGTCCATAATTGGCTGGCTCCGAGGCAAGGTGGCACGGCAGAGGGGCATTGAAGGGAAGAAATATTTCATGGTGGCCGTAAGGTAGCAAAGCAAGTAAGAAATAAGACAAACCTTTTTCTGTCTCATATTGTATCCAGGCTACCAGGATTAGGGTGGTGCCAAACCAATCAGTGGACTGATTTAGCAATCACCCACCCTTTTTTTTTTTTTTTTTTTTTTTTTGGTGGGTACCGGGGGAATGACCTCAGGACCTCGCGCGCCAGCAGGCGCCCGTGCCGCTGAGCGATATCACCGGCCCCTTTTTCGTATGTGGGTTCCGGGAGTCGAACTCAGGCCCTCGCGCTTGCCGGGCAGGCGCTTAAGCCGCTGAGCCATCTCACCGGCCCCAATCACCCACCCTTAATCCCCACATTGCATCATGAATCAATCACACACTCTAGATTCAGCCACCTCTGAAAAAGCCCCATCCATGACTGTACGATGCTTTGGGGGAACATCTAGATACAAGCCATAACAATCCTCAAACAAGTAAACTCTGCCCTATGGGCCTTTGTACAATCACGTTAGAATTAAAGACAGCCAGTCTGCTCAGCAATATGCTGATATGTATGCAGAAAAACATGAACTACAATATCTTGCATTATTAGTATAACACATTACAATTATTATTACACAATTCTTCATGATTATACCTGCTTTCTGTTGCGCCTGCCTCAAAGGATTGCAAGAGTTAAATGAAACAATGCAAGTAAGTTCTCCACACATACTTATGTCACAATAAATGGGAACTCTTGTTTTGATTACTAATTCCATTGTCTTCTGTGGGTGACATACATGTCTATTTTATCTATCCTCCTACATCTGTTAGTCTTTTTTGCACATTAGCATTAAAATTAAGTGGCCACCAACTTTCACTCACCTCAGCTTTTCTTTCCCAACGTTATTGAATAATTCATATTACGTGAACTCCTCAGACAATGGTCTATGTGTCAACTTCTCTCAGTTTTGTGGCTCTAGATTTCACTAAGATGGATTAAAAACAATAATACATTGACTTTGTATGAACTTTTCAAACAAATGTATAATATTTGTTTATCTAGTCCACTAAAAACCATAACCTCTTCCAGATACTTTCTTCTGTCAATGATCTCAATTAGTCCTATCTTTTAAAAAGATATTTATTAGTACGCACATCATGGGGAGTTGGTATGTGTACATAACACATTTTCATTCTTTGTATGTCCCCTTCTCTTCCTCTCCTCCCTCCTTCCATCTGTCGGCCCCCTTCCCATTTACAGAAGTACTATCTTTCCATCAATTTCACTCACAAGCTTTAATTTTAACTTCTTTTAAAAGAGTAGTTGGAAAACTGACAGAAAAAAATTGAAACAAAAAGAACTGTTGCGGGGCCGGTGAGATGGCTCAGCGGCTTAAGCACCTGCCTGGCAAGCGCAAGGGCCCGAGTTCGACTCCCGGAACCCACATACAAAAAAGGGGCCGGTGATATCGCTCAGCGGCACGGGCGCCTGCTGGCGCGCAAGGTCCTGAGGTCGATCCCCCGGTACCCACAAAAAAAAAAAGAAAAAAAAAGAACTGTTGCTTTTGAGAGCAAAAGGTCTGCCCTTCTGAGCGAGGATGGAGCATTTCTTTTTTTTTTTTTAAAAAAGAACAAATTTTCAAAACAACATAATAGGAGGGTAATAATGGTTAATGCATTACATATTGTTATCTTTAGGTTAGTTATTCAGGATACCAGATATTAGCATTCAATTGTCCAAACATTATTGGCACAAACCTTACTCTTCAATGAACCAATTAAAATTAGTAGTGTATCTATCTTAACCATCTTATATACATATATACAATTTTTTTTCCTTTCCTGTCTTTCCTTTCCCTATTCCCCCATCCCAGTCTCTCTTTCCTTTTGACCAGTTTCTTTTTGATTCACCGTGTCTATTGTACATTTTGGAACTTATTTACTCTTTCAGTTTCTCATACTAGAGAAACAATATGATGCTTACACATGTGCGTAAGGTTTATTTCACTTATGAGTATTTTCTCGAGTTGCATCCATTTACCTATAAAAGTCTCCAGTTTATCCTTCTTTATACCTGAGTAGTACTCCATTGTATAAAAATACCACATCTTTCTTATCCATTCCTCAGTTGATGGGCATTTGGGTTGTTTCCAAGATGTGGCTATTACAAATTGTGCTGCTATAAACATGGGTGCACATATATCGCTGTGGTATGATGTTTTAACTCTTATGGGAAGATACCCAGAAGGGGAATAGCTGGGTCAAATTGGACCTCCAACCCTAGTTTTTTGAGGAATCTCAACAGTGATTTCCACAGTGGCTGTACCACTACCACCAACAGTGGAGAAGGGTTCTTTTTTTTCCCACAGCCCCTCCAGCATTTGTTATTAGTTGATTTCTTGATAATAGCCATTCTTTCTGGGGTGAGATGGTATCTCAGTGTTGCTTTAATTTACATCTCTCGAATGACTAGTGATGTTGCACATTTTTTTGTATATTTATTTGGCATTTGTATTTCTTCATCTGAGAAATGTATATTCACCTCAGATGCCCATTTTTGGAGTGGGTCTTTAAATTTGGAAGGTCTGATTTTTTTGAGTTCTTTATATGTTCTCAATAGTAATCCTTTGTCTGAGGAACAGCTGGCAAACATTTTTTCCCACGTTGTGCGTTGACTCTTCACTCTGTTGGTGGTTTCCCTTGCTGTGCAAAAACTTTTTAATAAGATGAGATCCCAGTTGTTGATTCTTTCTGATAGTTCCTGTGTGGTTGAGGTTTTATTCGTAAAGTCTTTGTCTACACCAATGTCTTCAAGGGTTTTACCTATCCTACCTTCCAGCAGATTTAATGTTTCTGTTTTAATATTTAGATCTCTGATCCAGTTTGAATTTAGTTTAGTGCATGGTGAAAGACATGGGTCTAGTTTTAATCTTCGGCATGTGTAGAGCCAGTTTTTCCAGCATCATTTATTAAAGAGGCTATCTTCTTCCAGTGAATGTGTTTGGCACCTTTGTCAAAGATAAGGTGGCTTAGTATGTCTAGGGTTTTTTCAGCATCTTCTAATCTGTTCCATTGATCTTCAGGTCTGTTTTTTTTTGTTTGTTTGTTTTGCCAGTACCACACTGTTTTTATCACAGTAGCTTTATAGTATAATTTCAAGTTGGGGATTGTGATGCCCCCTGCCTTGCCTTTGTTGCCCAGAATTGCCTTTGCTGTTCTAGGTCTCTTCTGATTCCAAATGAATTTTAGGATTGTTTTCTCTAATTCTGTGAGATATGCTGTTGGAATTTTGATCGGAATTGCATTAAATCTGTATAACAATTTTGGAAGTATGGCCATTTTCACTGTATTGGTTCTTCCTATCCAGGAGCAAGGGATATCTTTCCATTTTCTGATATCCTCTTCAATCTCCTTTTTCAGAGTACTGTAGTTTTCAGTGTAGAGGTCTTTTACATCCTTTGTGAGGTTGATTCCTAGGTATTTCATTTTTTTTGGATGTTATTGTGAAAGGTATTGTTTCCCTAATTTCTCTTTCAGTAAGTTTGTTATTTGCGTACAGAAAGGCTATTGATTTTTGAGTATTGACTTTGTATCCAGCTACACTACTGAATTTGCTTATTAAATCTAGCAGTTTTTAGTGGAGTTTTTGGGGTCTTCTGTGTAGAGTATCATGTCATCTGCAAATAATGATAATTTAACTTCTTCCTTTCTAATCATTTTTCCTTTTATTTCTTTCTCTTGTCTAACTGCTCTGGCTAAAGTTTCCAGAACTATGTTGAATAAGAGTGGGGGCAGTGGACATCCTTGTCTTGTTCCTGATTTTAGAGGGAAGGCTTTCAGTTTTTGTCCATTTAGTATAATATTAGCTGTTGGTTTGTCATAGATAGCTTTTATCAGATTGAGATAAAGACCATCTATTCCAATTTTCTGTAGGATTTTTATCATGAAAAGGTGCTGGACTTTGTCAAAAGCTTTTTCTGCAAAGGATGGAGCGTTTCTATGAAGGACCAAGTATCAGTACAGGATTACTCTAGAACCATGTTCAAATTATTGTTTAGAGTATGCTTTTGTGGTCATTGATTGTAATATGTCAACTTGACTTGAGTAAGAAGCACCAAGTAGATTAGTAAAGCGCTGGGTGTGTCTCTGGATGACTGTCATGTAGGCCAGAAACTGAAGAGAGAAGACTGATCCTGAATGTGGGTGGCCCAAAAATAAGCTTGTAGTCTGAATGAAATAAAAAGGAAAAGAAGAGGAGAGTCTCCTTTTTTCTTTTTTGGAGGGGCTCCAGTCTTCACCATCTCCCTTAGATGCTCATCTCCAGCTTCCGGTGCAGACTCTTCAGCCTTTCAACACAGACTCTCAAGGGATTCTGTGAGACCCTAGCTGATAATAGCATTAATTAATTTTTTTAGAGAGAAATAAAATGTAAACATGTGGTCAGCAGAATGTTCACTTGATCTTCAGCAAAAAGCCTCTACTCAAAGCATTTTAACTATTTTGAAAATTTTTTCAACAGCATAATAACCATGTGTACTCTGAAAAAAGAAAATGTTTTTGAGGTTTAGGAGGACAGTGAAACTTGGTAGTTCCTCACCCAGAAATTATTTCCCATAATCACCTTCTTCCTTGTTCAGAGAATCTCCAATTTCTTCAAATTTTGCTTACTAAACCCCAATTTTTATCAGCTCCATCAGCTCCCTCAGGTTAACTGGTTGGTCTTCATATCCAGCTGGCAGCTTTAGTCCTGAAGGATAATTCCCATTTCTCCATTTCTTGCCAGTGATTGCTTTAAATGCTGGAGTAGATGATACAATTCAGGTGAGTAAGACAGAAGAAATCCAATCAGAGGATTCTAAAGAGACGACAAAAGAGCTGCTCTTCTGCTCCAAGATGCCTGCCTGTTCCTACGAAACCGCAGCTGCCATTTTGGGACTATGAGGGAAAGTAGCCTGAGAGGAAATGCTCAAGATGGCAGAGTGGGAACATGAAAAAGTAGGAAGGCAGGATCTTGATGACATTAGGAAACTGCTAAATTAAGTACCTTGGAACTCTAGGGCTCTTGATAGGCAAGATAATGAATTTTCTTATTATTTAAGACATATAAGTTGGGATTCCACATACTTGCACCCAAAATCAACCTAAGCTTCAGCAATATCATTTTATGAGATTTTTATCAAGAGCTATAAGATGCCTAACTTTACTACTAGGAAGGGAGGTCTCTTCCCTCACTTTCCATTCCAAGACCTGTTCCCTATCAGCTTCCAACTCTATAGGATGTGCTACTAAATCTGAGAAAGAAAGGGTATTCCAAGCATTAGGCAAACGAATAGGTGTATCAGATATGAAAGAGTCTGAGCAGTCCATAACATTCACCAGAGAAGAACAGACATAAAGGGCAGCTTGAACATACAGCATTTGTTAAATTTATCATTCTGGAATGCCTATCTAGAATTAATGAATCCTTAAGGTTATCTGAATGAAGCATGTAAGATTGAAAATGTGGGTAGTAAAGAATGGTGGCCAGAAATGGCCAAGATGAAATATAGTAAAAGCACATGAAAGTTACAGATTTGCATCCTAGAAAATGCAATGCACAAATTTAGAAAAGATCTAACGAGGAGCCCCACTGGTTTTAACTGCTCTCCAGTTTGGTGTTACGTGGCTGTCATAAATCTGTGCTATCTCACCTTTATTAACTGAGTACAGTGTTGCTGTGGCTTCCAGGTCCAGCTAGATATTACTATTATATGTGAACTTTTTCAAAACTGATGAACAAAATTCATTTTTAAAGTAGTTTTAGGTTCACATAAATTGAGTAAAAATGTACAGAGTTCTCATAAACCCTCTATAGTCTCTCCTAACACACTCTCGATCTCCCCATTATTAACAATCTAACCACCCACACTATCGGGCCTACACCAGAATCAATGGATGTTTACATTGACATAGCATCATCTCCCAAAGTCCACAGATTACGTTAGGGTTCATTTCTGGTGTTGTATAGTCTATGGGTTTTGACATGTATAGTGACATGTGTCTACCATTGCAATATTGTACAGAACAATGCCAGTGTTCTAAAAATCTGTGCTCTGCCTATTCATCTTTCTCCATAATCCCTGATAATCATTAATCATCTTACTCTTTACATAATTTTTCCTTTTTCAGAATGCCTAGTAGATGACCCATACAGTATGTAGACTTTTCAGATTGGTTTTTTTTACTAATATATACTTTAAGATTCCTCCATGTCTTTTCCTACCTTGATAGCTCATTTCTTTTTAGCACTGAATAATTTTCCATTATCTGGATTTGCCAGTTTACTTATCCACATGCCTACTAAAAGTAGCTTCCAAGTTTTGGTGATTATGAATAAAACTGCTTCAAACACCCATGTGCAGGTTTTTGTGTGAACATAAATTCTCAGTTCGTTTGGGCAAATACAAAGGTACATGATTACAAAATCCTATGGTAAGAGTATGTTTAATTTTTTAACAGTCATTCAAAGTATTTTCACTGTTTTATATTCATATCAGCAATGAATAAAATTATTTTTTGTTTCTGTGCAGCTTTTTAAAAACACACCAGCTAGACCCAAATCCAGTCCTGTAAATCAGAGTGACCTGGCTTTGTACATTTTGTAGAATTCCACAGGCAACTGCCAAAGACACTGGCCTAGATTCTCAATCAAGCAAGAACTGCAGGACGTGACTCTCAGTAGATCTCATGGGCAGTATATTAGTTAATCCTGAGAACTGTGGTTTCAAAAAGGCATTTAAATGTTGCATTGCAACCTAGGGAAGCCAAGCAGGAAGCTGTGGTATCTTGCAAGCACATCACAGGACGATTAGATGAAAAAATGAGGACATTTCATCTAGAAGTGAAAGGACCAAACCTTTCAGGCGTATCATCCCTAACCTTTACAGCAATTGAGAAAGATCCCACTGATATTCACATTTGGTAGACGAGGAAACCAGCACTTAAACCTATGTCTCACCAGATCCAAACCCATAGCGACTTCTCAAAGAACATCCCCAAAATAAATACTAAATTCCCTATCTCCAATCTAAATGTCAACCTTCATTTTCATGATTACCCTCAATTCACTTTAGAATCCACTTAAACTGAACTATTCGTTTCCTTCTAAGTCCAAAGAATTCTGGCAACAAGACTTACATTAAAGCTGTTCTTTTTGATTCTAACTCCAGTTTTTCTTTTCTCCACATCTTCCTAAACACAAACTCTATTCCAAGACCATTCCCAATCTTTCTTGAACACCTCAAGTCAAATAAATTCATCCTCAGAAGTCTCACTATATTTTATAGTAGCTCTCTTGTACTTAATATTTTCTTCTTTCTTTTTCTTTATTACTACATGTTTGCAGTACATAATGCTTACATTCATCTTAGGGAGTAGGTACATGTATCTACCATCTTAATTGTTTTTATTCTCTTCCTTTCCCTCTCTCCTTCCCTCTGCCCTCCATCTCCAGATCCCCTTCCTATTTGCAAAAGATTGTCTCCCTATTTCCTACTGTCTTTTCTTTTGTTTTTTTTCAAATTATTTATACTTCAGGTTTCTCATATAAGAGAAGTTATGCAATATTTAAGCTTGCATATCTATTTCACTTAAAATTTTGGCTAAGGTTTATCCATTTTCCTATAAATAACTCAAATGTATCCCTGTTTATGGAAAAATAGTGCTCCATTATGTATAAATAGCACATTTTCTTTATCTAATCTTTTTTTGTTTTTGTGGGTACTGGGGGTCGAACTCAGGACCTCATGCGCCAGCAGGCACCCAGGCTGCTGAGCGATATCACTGGCCCGTTTTTCGTATGTGGGTACCGGGAGTTGAACTCAGGACCTTGCGCTTGCCAGGCAGGCGCTTATGCTGCTGAGCCATCTCACCAGCCCATCCAATCATTTAATGATGGATATATAGGCCACTTCCAAGATTTAGGTATTACAAGTCATGCGCTATAAACATGGGTATACATTTATTGCTATGGTATGATGTCTTAGTACTTAATATTGCTTGTATATGTGTATGTACATGCTTTGCATGTATATGTGTATGTGTGTTCTTTGCCTAGTAAGAATTCTTGTGTCTCATTTCTCCTACCAAATTCTAATTTTATTCCTTCAAATCCCCTCCAAAGTTGAAAACAGTAGTATTCACAGGGTAGCTAGCCAATGTATATTGATTAAATGAGTCTGGGAATGGTGGCAGACTTGAACCACAAAGAAGTTAAATGATTTATCCAGGATCATAAAGGTAATTTGTGTCTTATGCAGAATTTGCCTCAGTTCTTTTATAGAGCTTTTCATGTTATATTTTTTAAGTTGTATCAGGAAGCAGTTCTGATGCACTTAGATAACAAGGAACCAACCAAGAAAGAACATGTGAACTACTGGGTTGACTCTCCAAAGGGCAGGAAAAAAACTTGGGACGAGTGTAAAAATGTTTAGTAACTCAAAAATCTGTTGTTGTATTTTGGAATGATATGTTGCCTCAGATAATTAAAGCCAAACTCAAGTACTTCAAACCAAAGCCTATCATTGCAGTTACTAAATATACAACTGTCAAAGTTCACAAATACACAGAAACCTACATTTCTAATTAAGTAGATAGCATTGTGGAGTTGAGAACACACTCCCTGAACAGCTGGAAAATGCTGTTCTTATGCCATCATATTAAAAAACAGCAATAATTCATTTTAACAGCTTCTCTGCCATGTCACACATGGACAAGAGAAAGAAAACATCTTTTAACTAAAAAAAGAGACATGGGAAGAATAATGTAAAATCGGAGAACTTGGTAGAAAAACACAGTAAAAATATACAAATTTTTGTTTTACCCAAACGGACAATTTACATAAATGACCAGCAATATACTTGAAGTTAATGTTAACATTTACAAAAACCTTCACAATCAGTTCCAGTGCGGAAATCAATCACACTAAAGAGCTAAGATACTCTTAAGGAACAATAAATTATGCAGAAAATACTTTCAATGATTGACTTGGGAAAAAGGGGTGGGTAGTCAACATTATAAGGAAGCCCAATACATAAGGATGGCTAATTGCAAAAAATAAAAGTGAATCTGATCATTTTAATAATTCCAACTGTTCTTGCAATAAATTTCATATAGAACCACTGAAAATCAGACTGATTATGAAGGGAAGAGTTCCTTGAGTAAAATGTGGGTCTTTTGCCACTGACCCTGCAATGGTGTTGCCACCCCCAGGAACACTGCTGTATCACTTCTTGTGATGCAAGCTAGAAAACTGGTGAAGGACTGTTTCTGGGTCCCATTTGACATTTTTACATATTGAGTTTCCACTTTAAGAACAAAGAAAATATATATTATGTAATATATTTTAAATCATCACCAGGAAAATCTTTCCATACAGAAATCTATCTTATCACATGGTCAAGATTGAAAAATGTGGCTATTTTAGTATTCATATCAATGTTTGTCACATAACTTAGTCATATTTTCCCCTTAATTTTGTATTTCAATAAAAAAGTTCACACTGGATATCACTGTAATCTTTGTCATGAGGAATTTTTAAAGCCCATTTCACGTTAAGGAAATTTACTTGAAAGTCACTTTCAAGCTGACCAAGAACATTTGATATTTGATTGATTCTATTTTTTATACATTGACAAAAGTAGGAAGATAGCGCCAGCCTTTTATCAGATGTGACATGAAGTAGACTGCATTAGGAAGTCCTTAAGGGAACACTGGGGCAGCCCAGACTTATTTTCCATTCAAATATGAATCAATCACACTCTGAGACTGTTAAGATAATACAACACACTCTTAGTCGAGAGTGTAACATGAATCATTTCAAAACATCTCAAAACATACAAACTGTGTATATGTGGTAGCTAGCTTATTTTGACTGCTAGTTAAAAATGACAATTTCTGATCTTCTAGACCCAACCTGAATTTAAATTCAAAAATATCTGAATTTAAAAGAAAAGTGTGCAAAAAAGAAAAGAAAAAAAACATGTAACATAACTTCAATCTACGGCTCAGGGGTTGACTGCCCTTGATATTCTCAGACAGAGAGAGTTATCCTTGATGCTGTATAAGCCAAGGGCACCCCCCCCACACACAAAAAAAACTCATTTGTTTATTTATTCATTTGAATGTACCTTACATGTCTGCTAGGTGCCCTGCCTCACACTCTGCAAGCCCTGGCATTGTGGAAGTATTTTAGATCCTCCAGAGCTCCAGGGACTCCAGCTGAAACTAAAGTGGAGAAATAGCAACTCACAACCACACCCGCCTCACTTCTCCAACTGCATCCTCATCGTCACACACAGCCACACACAGCCACACCCACCCACACACCCACACACACATCCACACAGAAAATAAATCCTTTAGAAAGTAGATCATCTTAGTACCATAATTAAAACTCTTAGCATAAGTCTAGAAGCCACCAGACTCCTACGAGGTGAGTTTACTCAAGAATGAAAGTAATTAGATTGAGCTACTCTTCTAGTTAAAGGTAGCTTATGGCATGTTGCTGAGCAGCAAAGGAATTCTAAAGAAGCACAGGTTAGCAAGCCAATTTTCTCCATGAATTTTCCTGGCTAGTTAGCATAACTCTAACCAACTACTGCATATTATTCTAAGAGACTGGGAGAGCATCTATGTTATCTTTACCCACCGCAGTAGAATAAAAAGTATTGTGGTAGAGGCCAATGCCAGCATTTGAAGAGGTTGTATTAGGAGGAAAAATACTATAAAAATGAAACCTTCACCTCTGTCCATGCCGCTGCTATGGTCTGAATGTGTTGCACCAAAATTCAGACACTAAAGTTTAATCATCAGTGTTGTAGTATTCAGAGGTATGGCCTTTAGGGGTTGATTAGGGCAGAGCCTTTGTGAACAGGATATACAAGAGATGCAAGAGAGCAATTTGTCCTTTTTGTCCTTCCTCCTTCTGTTGTATGAGGACCCAGTAACAAGGGATGATCTTGGAAGCAGAAAGGAATCCTTGCTGGATACCGAGTCTGCTGGTGCCTTGATTCTGAACTTCCTAGAGTCCTGAACTGTGAGAAATAAACTTACGTTGTTTATTAATTACCCAGTCTAAAGAATTCTATTACAGCAGTAGGAACAGACTAAGATAGTCACCTCGGAGAATGAATTTAAACTCCTTCAGCATTAATTTCTACCTGCTTGCAACTACTTTATCTTATCTGAACCTTAAATAATTTGTGAAAATTGTTCAAAAGTTAATAACTAAATATATTCTGAATCTTTTCCCAACTACATTAATTTCTCAGCACTAAGAGAAGCCTTTCCTAATTTTATAAAAATCAGTAACACATTTTACTTATGAAATAAAAATAGCAAATTTAAGAGAAATACTATTGTGATACATATTAATTTTTCTCTGTACTGGTTTGAATGTTGAATGAAAATGTGTAATACCAAGAAACACATTATAGAGCACCAAGATATTGCTTTGGTAGACACAAAATGGAAGTGAAATGATACATGATTAAAAAGGGAAACAGAGTTTGAGAATTACAATATAGTATCATAAGGAAGAAGTTAGAAGCCATACATACAAATTTCAACTTGATCTTGATCCTTTTCTAGAAGAAGAATAAAAAATGTCATCAGGAAGTAGCAAACTAGTAGCCACAAATCAATGTGCCCGCTGTACCACCAAAGTAAAAGTGAGACTAGAATCAATTTTAACTAAGATTCAATTGTTATGCTTATGCTGCTCTGCAGCTAGGAAATTTTCCAAAGACAAGAACACAAATTTTGATTTAGTAAAAAGAAGGCTTTAAATTTTAAAAAATCAGCAAAGAAGCAATTGTAAATAGTCAAGACAGATGAAATTATTTAGGGTTTTACAAGTAGAAACAAAAAGAAAGTTCTGTGTAAAGTATGATTAAATATATTCATGGACGGCTTTCTAAAAGCTCCATCTGCTGTTAAAAACTCTTTCAGCTTATTCATTTATAAGATATTTTATTTCAAGTTCAAAAAGTTACAGCAAAATGCTAATGTTATTACTTAATTTATGAAAGAATAAATTTTCTTTTCTAAAAAAAGTTTTATAACATTCTCAAGACATTTTCCAAACCCATTTTTAATGTCAGACAAAATTACATATGTGTAAACCATAAAATATGTAATTTACATCCAAAACACAAAATGCATGCAGTTAGTATTATGTAAGTAAAATCCCACAAACCAGAAAGGAACTACAATTGTTTTTTTCACTAAAATCACTGGATTCATTCTTTGACCCTTTAAAAGTGGTTGTTGAAAAAGTATGTGAATGAACACGTACATTAAACAGATACCAAAACTCTCAAAGGTCATTTTTAGCTTTATATAGTGATAAAAAATTGAAGGCAACTGTCAGAAAATAGCTTGCACAGCACCACACTGGGCTGACATCAAAGAAGGTGTTGATGTTATAGTTACTTTCAGATAAAAAAAAAAAATAGTTTCGGGCTCTGACGATACTCAGATCCTACCCTGTGAACCTAACCATCTTATTTTGACAAAAACAAAGAGAAAACTGCTGTCTCAGGAGCATATCAGAATTCAGAGCAGCCATTATTCCTCAAGAAATGTTCCTGAGAGATGGCAGTGTCCTGACAGCCCAGGGTTTCCTTGTTAGGAAGCTCCTATCCTCTGCTCCACTCTCCCATCTCCGGCCATCTAATGACCAGAATTTACTCTGAGAATAACAGACACTTCAAGGAACTTACGAAACCAGAGACCCACAGATATACATGTCAGAGCATAGAGGTTGGGAGCAACATGGCTTGTGTTATGGTTTAGACCAAGAATGACTCCCAAACCTTTCAGGCCCTTTGAGACAGTGCTGCTGGATGATAGCTGGATCATGGGTCAACATGGCTGAATGTGCTGTTAGGAGGTGCGTCCTGTTCAGAAGAGTTGAATCACTGGGGACATGACCTGAAAAGGTATCTCTGCCTCCCCAATTCCTCCTGTCTCTGTGTGACCTGGTCAACAGGACACGAGCTGCTTTCCTCCCCCAAACCCTTCATCATGCCCATTCTGCCTTGGAGCCAGCTGACCACAGACTGAAAACATGGGCCCAACCAACCCTCCCCTCCTTAAAGTCAAGGGTGTCAGGTGTTTGTCCCATGGATGAGAAAAGCAATTAAAACAGCTTGAATATGAAGGTAAGAACACTAGATTTGGTTAGAAAAGCCAAAGAGAGCTATGAAGCTACTGGTTTCTCAAAATATTGTATGATATAAGTCAAAGCTACTGTTTGCTTCCAGTTAATGAGGCATTATTTTATTCAATAAACATCAGTTCATCTGAAGCTGGTCTGTAGATTTTCTCTAGCCCATTAGATTCTCACATAATGTTATTTTTCTTTCCAAAGAAAACAGAGTTTCTCTTCCCATTGAAAATAGAGATATTGAATCAATATGGCCTCCTATAGAAAAGTTCAGAACACTGAAACATTTGCATAAACATACTAATTATAGATGCTGTAATCAGTGACAAAAATACATGGGAACACCTATTCATTTAAACCACCATGTTCTTATTACTTTTCATTTTATTTATATTGTACAACAAATATTAGTTGTTTGACAATATTGATAGACAAATATTATTTGGTTGACAATCAGTCAATCGCTTATATCATTTACTGCCATGGTTTAAAAGATATACACCTAAGAGGGAAATTTATAGCGGTGAATTCTCACATCAGGAAAACGGAATGAGCACAATTAAACTACCTAATGTTACGCCTCAAGCTTCTAGAAAAAGAAGAGCAAGACAAACCCAAAGCCCATACAAGGGAGGAAATTATAAAGATCAGAGCAGAAATTAACACAATGGAGACCAAGAAAACAATACAAAGAATTAATGAATCGAAGAGTTGGTTCTTTGAAAGAATAGATAAAATTGAGAAACCCTTAGCCAACCTTATCAGAAAAAGGAAAGAAAAGACTCAAATTCATGCATTGAGGAATGAAAAGGATGAAATCACTACAGATCCTGTAAAAATTCAGAAGATGATCAATACCTACTTCAAAAATCTTTACTTTCACAGGATGGAAAAACACAGAAAAAATGGACAGATTCCTAGATAGCTATGAATTACAAAAGCTGAATCAAGAAGATATAAAATTTCTGAATAACCCTATATCAGTCCATGAAATGGAAAATGTAATTAAAAACTTACCAACAAAGAAAAGCCCAGATCCTGATGTATTCACTGCTGAATTCTACAAGAAATTTACAGACGATTTAATGCCAGTATTCCTCAAAAGGGAAGCATTGCTCCCTGACTCATTCCTAGAGGCAAGTATTACCCTGATACCAAAACCAGAGAAAGACCCAACGAAAAAGAGAACCACAGGCCAATCTCCCTAATAAACATAGATGCAAAAATCCTCAATACAATACTAGCAAACAGAATGCAGCAAATCGTCAAGGAGATAATGCACCATGACCAAGTGGGACTCATCCCAGGACTGCAGGGATGGCTCAACATATGCAAATCAATAAATGTAATACATCATATCAACAGAGCCAAAGACAAAAATCACATGATCATCTCAATAGATGCAGAAAAAGCTTTGATTAAGTCCAGCAGTCATTCACGATATAAACCCTACAGAAAATTGGAATAGATGGACTTTACCGCAATCTGATAAAAGCCATCTATGACAACCTAACAGGCAACATCATACTAAATGGACAAAAACTGAAAGCTTTTAATCTAAAATCAGGAACAAGACAAGGATGTCCACTATCACCACTCCTATTCAATATAATTCTGGAAACATTAGCCAAAGCAATTAAGAGAAGAAAGAAAAATAGAGGGAATAAGGATAGGAAAGGAAGGGCCAGTGATATAACTCAGAGGCATAAGCACTTGCCTGGCAAGTGCAAGGTCCTGAGTTCAGTTCCCGGTACTCACAAAAGGAAAAAGAAAAAAAGTATAGGAAAGGAAGAAGTTAAACTATCATTACTTGCAGATGACATGATACTCTACATAGAAGATCCCAAAAACTCCACCAAAAGACTCCTAGAGTTAATAACTAAATTCAGTTGCATAGCTGGATACAAAGTAAACACTAAAAAATCAATAGCATTCCTGTACACAAACAACAAACTTACTGAGAGAGAAATTAGGGAAACCACACCCTTCACAATAGCAGCCAAAAAAAAATGAAATACCCAGGAATCAATCTAACAAAGGAAGTAAAGTATCTGTATATTGAAAATTACAGTACTCTGAAAAAGGAGATCAAAGAAGATATCAGCAGATGGAAAGATATCCCTTGCTCTTGGATAGGAAGAACCAACATAGTGAAAATGGCATACTCCCAAAATTGTTACACAGTTTTAATGCAATCCCAATCAAAATACCATTAGCATACCTCACAGAACTAGAAAAAACATTCCTAAAATTCATCTGGAAGCAGAAGAGAACTAGAATAGCAAAGGTAATCCTGGGCAACAAAAGCAAGGCAGGAGGCATCACAATCCCTGACTTGAAATTATACTACAAAGTTACTGTGATAAAATCAACATGGTACTGGCAAAAAAACAGACCTGAGGACCAGTGGAACAGATTAGAAGATGCAGACACAACTCCAAACACACTCAGCCACCTTATCTTTGACAAAGGGGCCAAACATGTTCACTGAAAGAAAGATAGCTTCTTTAATAAATGGTGCTGGAAAAACTGGCTCTCTACATGCCGAAGACTAAAACTAGACCCATGTCTATCACCATGCACTAAACTAAAGTAAAAATGGATCAAAGATCTAAATATTAAAACAGAAACACTAAATCTACTGGAAGAGAAAGTAAGTAGAAATCTTGAAGACATAGGTGTAGGCAGAGACTTCATGAACAAAACCCAAACTGCACAGAAAACACTTCAAAGAATCAACAACGGGGATATCATCTTATTAAAAAGCTTTTGCACATCAAAAGAAATCACCAACAGAGTAAAAAGACAACCCACAGAGTGGGAAAAAATTTTAGCCAACTGTCGCTCAGACAAAGGACTTATATTTAGAACATACAAAGAACTGAAAAAAATCAGACCCCCCCCAAATTCAAAGACCCAATCCAAAAATGGGCATCTGAGATGATCACATACTTCTCAGATGGAGAAATACAAATAGCAAATAAATATATGAAAAAATGTTCAACATCATTGATCATTCGAGAGATGTAAATTAAAACAATACTGAGATTCCATCTCACCCCAGTAAGAATGGCTATTATCAAGAAATCAACCAATAACAAATGTTGGTGGGGCTGTGGGGAAAAAGGATCCCTTCTCCACTGTTGGTGGGAGTGTAGACTGGTGCAACCACTGTGGAAATCAGTGTGGAAACTCCTCAAAAAGCTAGGATTAGAAATCCCATTCGACCCAGCTATTCTCCTTCTGAGTATTTTCCCAGAAGAAGTAAAAACATCATACCACAGCAATATATGTGCACCCATGTTTATAGCAGCGCAATTTGTAATAGCTAAATCTTGGAAACAACCCAAATGCCCATCAACAGAGGAATGGATAAAAAAGATGTGGTATTTTTATTTAGTGGAGTACTACTCAGCTATAAAGAAGGATAAACTTGAGATATTTATAGGGAAATGGATGTAACTTGAGACCATACTCATAAGTGAAATAAACCAGATGCACATGTGTAAACATCGTATTGTCTCCCTAGTGTAAGAAGCCAAAAGAGTAAATAAGATCCAAAATGTACAGTAGATACTGTGAACTGTGAAGAAACTGTTCAAAAGAAAAGAGAAACTGGGATGGGGGAAAGGAGAAAAGTAGGAAGGGAAAAGGAAAAATAAATTAATATATATATATACATATATATATTCATACACAAGATAGCTAAGATAGTTATACTACTGATTGCTATTAGTTCATTGAAAAGAAAGGTTTGTGCCTATATTGTTTGACAATTTTTCATGCCTATATCTTGTAATATGAGTAACTACTTTGAAGATAACAATTTTCAATGTAGTAACCATTGTTACTTTCCTACAATCTTGTTTTGAAATTTGTACCACTGTTTTTATTGTTTTTCTTTAAAATAAAAATAAAATAAATAAAAGATATGCAAGCACAGAATAGTGATAGAATAAAATGTAAGTACGATATAAATGTTTGTTTCCTCTAATGTCTATTTAAATATCACCTGGACTCATCAAATAATTCACTTACATTGAGTCTGGCAGTTAGCAAAAGGCATAATCTCTTCTCTCATAGGAAAATCCTAAGTAAGATGAATTTAAGGAATCCTTCCCTACCCAAGACCATAGGAGGCTGGGGCTGAAATGTGACTTAGAGATCGTCGCATGTGACAAGGTGGGTCCCGATCAGAAGAGATAGGTCACTGGGGGCAGGACCTGAAAGGGTCTCTCTCCCTCCCCACCTCTTCCCTTCTCTGTGTGTCCTAGTCAACATGACAGGAGCTACTTTCCTTCCTGAGAGCCTTCCAACATCCCCTTCCTGCCTTGAAGCCAGCTGACCACGGGCTCTCAACCACGGGACCAAAGGCTCCACGGATGATGCCAGGGCTGTAGCTGTACAGGGAGTGGTCAGGCACTTACATGTGTGCATTCGGAGAGAGGGGAGGAAAAGCAGGTGATGCAGAGATTTCATCAGACTCTTAATAACTGAGAAATTAAGAGCATCCACTTTAACTCAAACTCTTTATTCTACACATTAGGAAAGTAAGACCCAGATGGGGGAATAAAGTCACTCAAGATCATGCAGCTATAGCTGTTCGTGTTTCAGATGACACTGGCCTCCTAAAATGTAATCTAAATGTTCCTTCTACCTTCTACACCACCTCCATTCAGGTACTTCCACTGTGAAATCATACAGATGAAACTCTTCAGAATAGGAACTTAAAACATTTTAATATTTCCTCTGTCACTCTTCTATACTGCTCTTATTCTGGGAAAAACAAGCCAAAAACCTTTAGAACTTAGAAATTGGAATTTATTTGGAGGGAGATTAAAAAGTCCAAAAAAGCAATATACCCTTCCTTCTAAACCTAGAACATTTAATTTTTCAACCAAGACAAGTTTTAAACAGAATAAAGGTAGGTGGCTCATACCATGTAATTGGAGATTCTGACATCTGCTGCCATCTTTAGTCAGTGTGGAGAGGTAGTCATGAAAATGGGCTATGCAGCCAGACTCTGAGTCCAAACCCAGTCTCCCTCCCTTTCCAGGGGTAAGATCTTAAGGTACTTAGCCTCTCTGTGCCTCTGTATCTAATACAGTAGAAACAGTGGTGGTGCTTGTCTTAATTTAGGCTTCCCCAAAATTGGAACTGACAAGATATTGTGTGCAAGTTTACTTAGATGATGCCTCTGGATGAGGTGCAGAATGGCAAAAGTGAGACAAGAACTGCAGGGGAGTGAATTATAGAAGTTGCTTCTCCAAGCAAAGGGAGTTTGATTTAGTCAAGGTCTCTGAGAGTTTACAGAATGCCTCTTAGAATAACCTATCCAAAGGGTGGAGGCTGGTGAATCTACCCACCGGCTCACACGCACCCATGCTTGAAGATTGAACTGAGAATCCCTCTTGCTTTTAGCTGGTCTCACAGACAGATCTAGTGACATCCCGTAGCTTTAGAGGGAGCCAGAGACAGAAAGAAGATTGACACTCAGTGTGCTTGTGGTGAGACACTCAGCACGAGTCCGAGCTCACACGAAACTGTCCGCCACAGTGATGACTGAAATCACAGTCAAGTCAAGGGACAGTGACGCAGAGCACTGGAAGCTTTGGCTGTATTGTCTACCTCAAAGCATTACTGTAGAGCTTGAGTAAAGCAATTCATGTAAAGCAGTTAGCGAAGAGATTGTATCAGCTCTTTTGATATTTACTGCGTACCAGACATCAAGTACTATGTGATACCCCCAAATAATAAATGAATAAATAATAATGCAGATTCTGCTCTTTATCTCTCTGGTCTACTAGAGGCAGCCAAGCATTTGTCAACAAAAGTTACGAGGATTGTGATGAAAGCATTCCCTGGGTTTAACTGCTACACTAGATGGAGCATAACGTGTGCTACTCAGAGATTATAGCAATTGGAAGGGCTTCCCAGAAGAAGTGGTGTCAGCACAGAATCTTGACAGATACACAGAATGGCCTCAGGGATGGGAAACATTTCAAAAGCGACAGCAACATACACAGAAGCAAGTCACAGGAAAAAAAAGAACGTGGAGTTTTAGACAACAGCAAGGAGATCAAGGGTACTGGAACACTGAGTCCCATAGGGGACTGTCAGTGAACAAAGCCATATCATCAAGAGGCAAAACCACAGTCATGAAGGATAAAAAGCAGTTTGCCTTAGTTTAGAATTAATTTTATAGGCAACAGAAACAATTTGTAGGATTTGTGGTTTAGGAACTTGCTAGAAGTGTAAAGGATGGATTTGTGGGCAACCACACTGGGCGCAGAAGGAAGCCTATGAAAGGCTATTACAATGGCCCAAGGTAAATGTGAAGCACCGTAATATCCAAACTAGTGGCAGTGAAGGTAAGGGGTGGAATGCATAGGTTTTGGACATGGGATATACACAGAAGTTGAGGGAGGATGTTTCTAAGATGACTTCCAGATTTCTTGCTTAAATAATTGCTTGTTGAGTAATGCTTTTTAACCAAAACAAAAACTAAGTAAGAGATACACATCCCAGAGAAGGAAGAAGAAAAGAATGAATTTAATTTGGATCTGCTAATTTTGAGGGATTCAAGCATGTGCTGCCCACATCTACTGTGCCTGTTTCCTTTGCAAACTCACGCAAAGGGACCATGATAAGGTGAGAAGGGTACAAAGAGGCCCCCAGAACACTCTGCAAGGCACTTTGAAGTACCTTTCTGAGCCCCAAACTGAAACTAGACCTCAATAAGTACAGTTGTGCTATTTTAGCAAATGATAAGCTACATGAAATCACCTTTTAACTCCACTAATTTATTATATCATCATTAAAGTAGACATTAGGCCTGTGGCACTGGGGTTTTTTATAATATGATGTAGATTAATGTGATGTCTGAAATTCTACCAGTGATGATTTATTACTCTTACCATATCATTCTCTCCGGGAATTTTTATTTTAAAAGTGAGAATACCATTGGCTCCAACATTGAGATGTTATTACTCATTGACAAATCTGTTTTCCTTCCTTAAACTAGGTGGGAAAAAGGCACTAAGGGCATGAGAGCTTTGATGTGGGGTCATCTGAAGTACAGAGGGGGAGGACAGGATTGGAAGAGACTAATTTTGTCATCAATGGGCCCAAGACCTGTGTGAACAGAAGAGGGGCTGGAGTGGAGGAGATGGTCACCACCAGTGGGAAATCATTAAAGCCCAACTGCATTACTGTAGCTCTTTGAACTCAGCCCATAAAATCAGGTCTGATAAATGGTATGAAGAAAAACCTATATTGAAACCAACTGAATCATCTTTGCAGAATACTGATAACAGTTTTTCATTTGTAGTATATTTTCTTTTGATTACTATATATTAATTGTTCACAGTAATGGGTTTAAGTGTGATATTTCCACACATTTAAATAATCAAATCTAACCTCCCTTTAGCCACCACAGCCCCTTCCTTTCCAACCTTTAATAATCACAATTCTACATCCCAGATCACCTCTTGGTCACTGGAGTTTGTCAAGGAACCTGAAATATCCCCTTGGTTGGGAGAAAAACCTGCAACCTTGGTCCAATATCAATGTTCAATTTATATATTAGGTTATACAATCTAAAATTTTACAATAAAGATAAATTTTGATTTAATAATGTTAATAAAATTAAAAGGGCTATAATTTATGAGGAGATGGAAGCCAGTCCCTTAGCTTGTAGAGAAGAGGAGCTTTTCTCACAGATCACTTTTTTCAGTGAATTAATAGCATTGGTTTTGCTGCCTAATAAACTCGTATCCTGAGCATCAAATCTTCATCTCTTCTATTAAGTGAAATTATTCCCACTGCCCTCCTACTACATTCTTTCATTAGGCAAGTACCTTAGGTCAGAGTTTCTTTTACCAATTATAGGCCTCATCAATTCTCCTATCTAAGTTTTAAAGGGCTCTAATAGGAATTTAAGTTTCCTATAACTAACAAGCAATTCCATTAGAAAAAGAATGAGGGAGGAAAGAGTGATTACAGAATTAAAGGGAAAACACATACAGTTATATACACAGCACTACTCCGTGCCAAATTCTCTGAGAGGCAGATACAAGTACGGTGTTTACAACCAGTGGGCTCTTCGTCAAGCATGAGAAACAGCTGTGATAAGCACAGATAGCCACAAAACAAAAAAACCTTAGCCACAGGAAAAAAGGACCACTGGGTACAGAAGGAAGGCACACTGCCAATGAGCTGCCACCATTCCCTCCACCAGTCGGCCGACAGACACATATTAAGGATGGTGTTATTTAGATGCAGGAGGCCTCACTCTAGATGGGAAGAAGACAACAGAAACATCGTGCACATAGGAAGGGCCACAGAGAAGGTGAGTTCATGGGCTGCTCCTCAGCATGGAGCTCAGGGAAACCCTTTCTGAACACCTGAAGGAGGTGGTCATGAAAAGCTATGGGAGAGCTTCCAGCTGAAAGTGCAGCAAGCACAGAATTCCTAGGCAGAAACAAATTATCTTGCCATGTTTTAGGGACAGAAATGGGGACAATGTCACTGCAACATGGTGAGCAAAGAAAAGACAGAAAGAAGGAAAGCCTGGAGGTTACTCATGGGTCAGATAACTTGGAACTTGGGTTGATGTGGTTAGAAATTTACATTTAATTAGAAGCTGCTAGAGGGGCTTTATGGAAAGCTGTGTTCTAATGAATGCTGCAGAGTCTTCTCTAGGCATCATGTGAAGAATATATTTTAGTGGAGCAATAAAAAGGCAGGTAAACCAATGGGAGGTTCTGGCTGTAGCTCAGATGAGGAAATGGTGGCAATAATTCAGGTGGGAGATGATGGTGGCTTGGACCAGGGCTATGGATAAGGAGCTGGTGCAAATGTGTAAGACTCGGGATATATTTTGGCAATGAACTGGCAAGAATTATTAAGAATTTAGTGTGTAAAATGAGGGAAAAAAAATAACAATTATGCTCAGGATAAGCCTGAGCAGTGCTATAAATGGCACTTTTACTGATCTTTTTCAAGGCTTAAATGAATGCAAAAAAAAAAAAAAAAAACTAAGAATTTTCTAGCCATATTAAGTTTGAGATTCTAATTACAAACTCAACTGGTTTATGCATATCACTGGATCTATGGGTATAAGAGAGGTAAAAAGAGGTCCAGGCAAGGTATATAAATTTGTGAGTCACCGGAGAGTAGATGGTTTTGAAACTATCTTAACAAGGCCCTACGATGCATCATTCAGCTTATACTTATGAGGCATCTGTAGTGCATCAAACAGATACTAGTGCTGTGCTGGGAAAAGCAGGATGCCTATCTTTAAGGAGCTTATGAAAGAGATTGTGGACATGTGTTTCTGGGCGGAAGTGAGATGTAAATAAATGAAATGCATAGCAGAAAGAAGTAAGGGCTGTAAAAGAGAGCAAAGCAAAGTGCAGCTGAATATGTGATACATTCCAACTGAGCAACCTTTTTCTCACAGTTTATAACATTTCACATGACCTTAAATAATACCCGCATATCAGGAGGTGGATAAAGTGGGGGAAGGCTGAAGGTCCAGGGTGAGCAATAGTGGCAAGATGCAAAACTGAATGCAAAACAGCACCTGGGAGCAGGAAGGAATGAACAAATGAATATGACACAGTCCCCAACAGTAAAGGAGCTTGCATTCTATGTAAGGAGACCCATAAGTACACAAATAATAAAAGTGGCCAAAGGGGGCAAAGAAGAGTATTCATGGCATAGGGAAGCAAATTGGTATTATAAAAGTTGATGCTTTCATGACACAACCTAGAAGGACAACTGCTTTTAGGGCATGAGTTAAAGAAATGGATGCTCTCAGAGACTGATGCTGGAAAGTAAAAATTAAGGGCCTTCTCTTGGTCTAGAGAAAAGAAAGAGATAGGCTGAAAAAATGATCTTATGCCTGTGAATTCCCAATAAAAAAAATACCTGTACAAAATCTGGTACCCACACTCTGTAACATTAATTTGACCATAATTATATCACCAAATAATCTGAAATCTAGTAGGGTACAACCGAGATATTAAACCCAAAGGTTAGAAACATCTAAAAAATTATGTAATTTACATTTACTGTTGCATGCAAACCATCAATACAGATCTACAAGTGACAGATTTCTACTTACCATATACTTATGTACTTATATTTCTGAGTGGCAGAACTAATTGAATACACAGCTTATTATTAAAAATCATGTGTGCTATACACACATGTTTACATGCCAACATGCACACACACATTGTTCTTCATGTATTAAGTACAAGGATAGTTCTTGGTAGATCTACTGGAACTATTTTTTTACTAGAAGGGCTAATTTTTTTTTTTTTTTTTTTTTAAAGAGAAGAAAAAACAAAACAAATCAAAAGAAGAACAAATTTTCAAACCAACATAATAGGAGGGTAACAATGGTTAATACATTACGTATTACTATCTTTAAGTTAGTTATTCAGGACACCAGACATTAGCATTCAATTGTCCAAACATTATTGGCACAAACCTTACTCTTCAATGAACTAAGTAAAAATGGTAGTGTATCTATCTTAATCATCTTATATATATATATATATATACATTTTTTTTTCCCTTTCCCTTCTTTCTTTTCCCTATTCCAGTCTCTCTTTCCTTTTGACCAGTTTCTTTTTGATTCACCATGTCTATTGTACATTTTGGATCTTATTTACTCTTTCAGTTTCTCATACTAGAGAGATAATACGATGCTTACACATGTGCTTCTGGTTTATTTCACTTATGAGCATTTTCTTGAGTTGCATCCATTTACCTATAAAAGTCTCCAGTTTATCCTTCTTTATGGCTGAATAGTACTCCATTGTATAAAAATACCACATCTTTCTTATCCATTCCTCAGTTGATGGGCATTTGGGTTGTTTCCAAGATCTGGCTATTACAAATTGTGCTGCTATAAACATGGGTGCACATATATCGCTGTGGTACGATGTTTTTAATTCTTCTGGGAAGATGCCCAGAAGGGGAATAGCTGGGTCAAATGGGACCTCCAACCCTAGTTTTCTGAGGAA
Organism: Erethizon dorsatum; assembly: GCA_028451465.1. NCBI lineage: Eukaryota > Metazoa > Chordata > Mammalia > Rodentia > Erethizontidae > Erethizon > Erethizon dorsatum. The sequence goes on from CM051839.1 coordinate 14,353,773, forward strand.
TCTCCACACTGACTTCCACAGTGGCTGTACCAGTCGACACTCCCACCAACAGTGAAGAAGGATTCCTTTTTCCCCACAGCCCCTCCAGCATTTGTTATTAGTTGATTTCTTAATAGTAGCCATTCTTTCTGGGGTGAGATGGTATCTCAGTGTTGTTTTAATTTGCATCTCTCGAATGACTAGTGATGTTGCACATTTTTTGTATATTTGTTTGCCATTAGTATTTCTTCATCTGAGAAATGTGTATTCATCTCAGATGCCCATTTTTGGAGTGGGTCTTTAAATTTGGGAGGTCTGATTTTTTTGAGTTCTTTATATGTTCTCGATAGTAATCCTTTGTCTGAGGAACAGCTGGCAAACATGTTTTCCCACATTGTGGGTTGTCTCTTCACTCTGTTGGTGGTTTCTCTTGCTGTGCAAAAGCTTTTTAATAAGATGAGATCCCAGTTATTGATTCTTTGGGATAGTTCCCGTGCGGTTGAGTTTTTATTCATAAAGTCTTTGCCTACACCAATGTCTCCAAGGGTTTTACCTATCCTACCTTCCAGCAGATTTAATGTTTCTGTTTTAATATTTAGATCTCTGATCCATTTTGAATTTAGTTTAGTGCATGGTGAAAGATATGGATCTAGTTTTAATCTTCGGCATGTGTAGAGCCAGTTTTTCCAGCACCATTTATTAAAGAGGCTATCTTTCTTCCAGCGAATGTGTTTGGCACCTTTGTCAAAGATAAGGTGGCTTAGTATGTCTGGGGTTGTTTCAGCATCTTCTAATCTGTTCCATTGATCTTCAGGTCTGTTTTTTTGCCAGTACCACACTGTTTTTATCACAGTAGCATTATAGTATAATTTCAAGTCGGGGATTGTGATGCCCCCTGCCTTGCCTTTGTTGCCCAGAATTGCCTTTGCTATTCTAGGTCTCTTCTGATTCCAAATGAATTTTAGGATTGTTTTCTCTAATTCTGTGAGATATGCTGTTGGAATTTTGATTGGAATTGCATTAAATCTGTATAACAATTTTGGAAGTATGGCCATTTTCACTATACTGGTTCTTCCTATCCAGGAGCAAGGGATATCTTTCCATTTTCTGATATCCTCTTCAATCTCCTTTTTCAGAGTACTGTAGTTTTCAGTATAGAGGTCTTTTACATCCTTCGTGAGGTTGATTCCTAGGTATTTCATTTTTTTGGATGTTATTGTGAAAGGTATTGTTTCCCTAATTTCTCTTTCAGTAAGTTTGTTATTTGTGTACAGGAAGGCTATTGACTTTTGAGTATTGACTTTGTATCCAGCTACACTACTGAATTTGCTTATTAAATCTAGCAGTTTTTTAGTGGAGTTTTTGGGGTCTTCTGTGTAGAGTATCATGTCATCTGCAAATAATGATAATTTAACTTCTTCCTTTCCAATCATTATTCCTTTTATTTCTTTCTCTTGTCTAATCGCTCTGGCTAAAGTTTCCAGAACTATGTTGAATAAGAGTGGGGACAGTGGACATCCTTGTCTTGTTCCTGATTTTAGAGGGAAGGCTTTCAGTTTTTGGCCGTTTAGTATAATATTGGCTGTTGGTTTGTCATAGATAGCTTTTACCAGATTGAGATAAAGACCCTCTATTCCAATTTTCTGTAGGGTTTTTATCATGAAAAGGTGCTGGACTTTGTCAAAAGCTTTTTCTGCATCTATTGAGATGATCATGTGATTTTTGTCTTTGGTTCTGTTAATATGCTGTATTACATTTATTGATTTACATATGTTGAACCATCCCTGCATCCCTGGGATGAATCCAACTTGGTCATGGTGTATAATCTTCTTGATGATTTGTTGGATTCTGTTTGCCAGTATCTTATTAAGGATTTTTGCATCTATGTTCATTAGGGAGATTGGCCTGTAGTTCTCTTTCTTAGTTGGGTCCTTCTCTGGTTTTGGTATCAGGGTAATGCTTGCTTCCAGGAATGAATTTGGGAGTATTGCTTCCCTTTCAATTTCATTGAAAAGTTTGAGAAGTAGGGGCGTTAGGTCTTCTCTAAATTTCTTGTAGAATTCGGCAGTGAATCCATCAGGGCCTGGGCTTTTCTTTGTTGGGAGGTTTTTAATTACATCTTCAATTTCATTGGCTGATATTGGTTTATTTAGGATTTTTAAATCTTCTTGATTCAGCTTTGGTAATTCATACGAATCTAGGAATCTGTCCATTTCTTCTGCATTTTCCATCTTAGTAGAATATAAATTTTCAAAATAGGTATAGATGATCTTCTGGATTTCTGCAGGGTCCGTCGTGATATCACCCTTTTCATTTTCAATTGCATGGATTTGAGTCTTTTCTTTTCTTTTTTTAATAAGGTTGGATAAGGGTTTGTCAATCTTATTTATTCTTTCAAAGAACCAACTTTTTGCTTCATTGATTCTTTGTATTGTTTTTTTATTCTCCAATACGTTAATTTCTGCTCTGATCTTTATAATTTCCTCCCTTGTACGGGCTTTTGGCTTAACCTGCTCTTCTTTTTCTAGAAGCTCGAGGTTCACCCTTAAGTTGTTTATTTGCGCTTGCTCTATTTTCCTGATATAAGTGTTTAATGCTATAAATTTCCCTCTTAGGACTGCTTTCATTGTATCCCATAAGTTCCGGTATGTTGTACTGTCATTATCATTCAGTTGTAGAAAGTGACTAATTTCTTCTTTAATTTCATCTGTGACCCATTGGTTGTTCAGGAGGATGCTGTTTAATTTCCATGTGTTTAGGGAGTTTTTGTGGGATCTTTTGCCATTGATTTCCAATTTCATTGCACTATGGTCTGATAATATGCATGGGATAATTTCAATTCCTTTGCATTTACTTAAGCAGGTTTTATGAGCTAGTATGTGGTCTATTTTGGAGAACGTCCCATGTGCAGCTGAGAAAAATGTGTATTCTGATGTTGTGGGATGGAACACTCTGTAGACATCTACTAAGTCCATTTGTTCAAAAGTTTGGTTCAGTTCTACTATTTCATTATTGATTTTCTGTCCAGTTGATCTATCTTTTTGTGACAGTGGAGTATTGAGATCTCCCAATATAATTGTATTAGTGCTTATTTGATTTTTCATGTCCTTTAGTACTTGTTTTATATAGCTGGGTGCATTGGTATTTGACGCATATATATTTATGATCGTTATCTCTTCCTCTTGGATTGTTCCCTTTACAAGGATGTAATGACCGTCTTTATCTCTCTGAATCCTTCTTGGCTTGAAGTTCACTTTGTCTGCAAAAAGAATAGCTACCCCTGCTTTTTTCTGGGTTCCTGTGGCATGGAGTATTGTTTTCCATCCTTTGACTTTCAGTCTATGAATTTCTTTCTGAATTAAATGTGTTTCTTGTATACAGCATATTGTTGGATCTTGCTTCTTGATCCATTTCGCCAGTCTGTGCCTTTTGATTGGTGAATTGAGACCGTTAACATTGATGGTTAAAACTGATATGTATTGACTTGTCATGATATTTTCCTGTTGTTGGTTCCCACTCTTTGTTTTTCCGCTTTCCGGCTATTTAATTATTTGCCCTGCCTGGTGGATTCCTTCTGTTGGGGTTCCTATCTCTTTCTAGAATGTCCTTCAGAACGTTTTGGAGTGCTGGTTTGGTGGTCATAAATTTTCTCAGATGTTCTTTGTCGTGAAAGTATTTTATTTCTCCATCAATTTTGAAAGATAGTTTTGCAGAGTACATCAATCTGGGCTGAAAATTATTTTCCTTTAGAGCTTGCAATACATCATTCCAAGCTCTTCTTGAATTGAGGGTTTGTGCTGAAAAGTCAGCTGTGATTCTGATGGGTTTTCCTTCATAGGTGATTTGTCTCTTCTCCCTAACAGCTTTTAAGATTCTGCCCTTCTGTTGAATTTCTGGGATCTTGACTATAATATGTCTGGCTGAAGTTTTTTTTTGATCATGTCTAGTTGGTGTTCTAAAAGCTTCACTTATAGGGGTGTCAAATTCCTTTTCTCTTCCAGGAAAGTTCTCCCTGATTATGTCTTTGAACAAGGTTTTAATGTCGTTGATGCTATCTCCTGCTTTTTCATTTATTCCAATTATTCTTAAGTTGTTTATCTTTGAGTCATCTAGCAGCTGCTGAATTGATTTTTCATGGTCCCTTGCTATTTTTAAGAATTTTTCCATTTCATGATCACTAATTGCAAGCCTGTCTTCTATATCTGAGATCCTGTCCTCGCATTGGCTTATTCTGCTACAAATACTTTCAATGGAATTTTTTATCTCTTGGATATCTGCTTGAATCTGCCTTATGGATTCCATTTCTTTCCTATGCTGAGCATTCATGGTTTCTATAGTTTTCTTAAGTTCATCTATTTTTTTGTCTGTATCAGCTATAGTGTCCTTAAGCATGGTCTTCATTGTAGACATTATCTCTGCAGTTATCTGTGAGATTATTTCTGTTTTAATTTTTTCCAGAACCTCATTCAGTTGCTTTGTTGTTACCACTTCAGATAGGCCAGGTGGGTGGCTTTCGGATTGTCCCACCTCGTTGCTCCCTAGGTTTGCCTTTGGTGAATTGGATGTGTGGGGTTGCATCTTGTTTAAGTGTCGTCTCATTTTTTCTTTCTTTAATTCCTGGGGTGATGTTTGCAAATTACCTATAGTAGGTTACTTTATTGCTAGTGTTTAAGATCTTTAGAAGATGACTACTTCTCTGCAGTATCTTCCAAGTGGAGCTTGCTTTTAGGTTTTGAGCTTTCTGCCAGATCCTACCTCTTCAATTCGTTGGGTATGCGAAGTTGCTACCTGTTTGGCCCAGTCCTTGATTCTTTGGTACTGTGCCACTGTATTTTCTGTGTCCCTTAGTCAATCTCAATCATGAAATATCAGGAAGGAAAGATGTTTAGAACAATTATTTCACATTTGGCTATAATGTTAACTAAAGCATCAAACACAGCCTAAAAAATGATAGACTGAGCTAACCAGTTATTTACCACTTTTAGCTGTATAGAGTTGCGGTTATATAACAAAATCTAAAACACACCAGAAAAATTATATGCAGTATACAAGTCCTATGTATGTCAATTTTTCCTTGAGGAGTTTAAATTTAAAATGAGTTAAAGAGGAAATAGAGTATTGGGAGAAGAGGAAGGATTTAGATGTAAGGTTAGAGGACCAAGAGGGATCCCACTAAAATTGGGACACTAGTGCAGAGGACAGGTGGTAAAAAGAGAAGGAAGGGATTAAAGGAAGAACAGATCACAACCACAATCACAAAGAAGTTAGAGGCGCTGTTTACACTCATATAAAAAACCAGAGAGAATAATGAAGGAAAGAGCAAATACATATACAGAAACAAAAACGAAGATAAAAACAATAAAACAGACAGATCAAAAATAAAACCCCACCAAAAAACAAAACAAAACAAAACAAAAACAAAAAAACCCTTCGCCAGAACAAAAAACAAATCAGTGAGAAAAAAAAAATAATAAAAATAAAAATAAAAAAAATAAAAAGAGTCAGTTCCAGGTGTTGACTCTGTTGTAGGCAGGTACCTTGTGACAGAGTCCTGTTCTGTGCAGGTCCGTCCCAGTAAGCCAGGAGCGCCCTCTGGCGGGCGGTGAGCAGAGGCGTGTACTTTCAGGCAGAGACCAGTCTAGCTCGCCTCCGCTCTCAGCGCCCTTTCACGATCCCTGGGCCTGAGAGGCTCAGCGTGCTGTCCGGAGCGCGGGTTCCCTGCACTGGTTCCCGCCGCTCTGGTTTTTCGCCACGCCCCCCACAATGGCACCGGGCCAGTCGCTCTCTGGCGCGGGACAGGTGTGGCTGAGAGTCCAGTCTCGTTCGCCTGCTGACCTCAGCACACTTTCGTGGGCCTGAGAGGCCCCGTGCTGTCCTGTCCGGAGCACAAGTTCCCAGAGCAGTTTTCGAGCCCCTCTGAGTTTCGCCACACCCCCCACAATGGCGCCCGGCCGGTCGCTCTCTGGCGCGGGGCAGCTGTGGCTGAGAGACACTCACCACCGGTCAGCGCCGTTCTCCACCGCTCCCCTGCCCCGCCGCTGTCTCAGGATCCTCCGTGGGGGCTCCCTGGGCGCCAGCTGCCACCGTGTGTCCGTAGAATTGAGCCTCCGCGGCGCTGCAACTCCCGGGATAGTAGAAGGTGCGCGCGTGCGGTCTGCTCCTTCTTTCCTTCTTCTTTGTTGGAAGTCACCCGTCACTGGTGCCGGGGGTCCCAGATTGCGCTTCAGAACTTCTCTGGGTTTCGGGGAGGCATCTCCCCCCCTCCTGCGCTTTCCGGGTCGCTATATTCCCGTGTTCCAATGGTAACTTTTAGAGAGAGTTTCGCTGCCTGCTTCTTACTCATCCGCCATCTTGAGGTCCTCCAGGGCTAATTTTTTTAAAAAGATTGAGCTTTTCATGTAATACACTTGTTACAGAGCTAAAATGATAGAGGATCCCATAATTTTGTATTCGTGTCTGTATTTCTGAAGTTCCACAATTTTTAGAGCATGAATCACAAAGTAAAGGCACAAAGTAGAGTAAAGAAGACAGGCACAAGTTATAGAAACACAAGAACAAGAACACACTATTTTCAAAATAGTATAAGAAGGGAAGTGACCAAAATTTCTGCTGTTGTTTCCCCAGAAGAGAACGAAACTGATCAGGAATTCCAGAGGGTAAAGCCATGTGGTCCTAAGGAGAGGAGTAGGAATGCTATTCTTTAAAAGCTTTTGCTATTCACTGGAGTTGGCCTAAAGCAACATTATATTTAAAACCAAGATAATAATATCCAGTATTAAAACCACTGTGGGGTTTTACTTGGTGTCTTGATTTGTTTCCTTTAACTTTTTATTAGTTCTCTTTTTAAGAGAAGAGTGCATGTGCATAAATATATTCTCAGAGGCATCTCTTAAATCCAGTCCTCACTGTGCTCAACAATTACTTCTCTCTTTCTTTCCAGAGTGTGTAATTTCGAGATGATCAGAGAAAAACTTGCCATCTGGATGTCATAAGAAAATAACGAGTTTCTGAGGCCTGCCTGGAGCTCCTGAACCAGTGCGATTGCAGTGGGGCCGGCTAACACACGTGGTTACAGCATCTGAGAGACGCGGGGCACATTGTCGTCCTACTGTTCTTCACTGTGACATCCCTTTGGCCTCTGCTTCCAGAGCATAAGCCGGAGCGCTCCACCTCTCTCCAGAGGCAGATCTGTCACATCCAGACAGCTCTAATAGCATAAACGTCTTCTTTCAATCTCTGCTGAAATCTCCTTTTGTACGACTTTGATCAATTTCTTCTTGTTCTGCCCTGGAAACTATACTGAGCATGACTCCTTAATATTCAACATCTAAAAGATTTGAAGGTAGCAATTATAAGTACTTCAATTATGACTACTTTATAATAAGTACTTCATAAGTATCCCCTTTCATTTTGCTAGATTAAACATCCCATATGTAACCTGTTTACCAGAGTCACTCATTGCTTTTGTATTCTGTAGATCCTGTTTGTTTTTTAAAAATAAACCAAGTATTTTAAAACTGTTCTAGACTTACAGAAAAACTTCAGATAGGTCAGGATTCCCATATATCCTGCACATGGTTTCTCTTTATTAACAACTTAGTGTGTTACCTTTGTTGCCGTTAGTGAGCTGTCTTGGTTACTTTTCTCTGGTTGCGGAGACAAAATACCCAACGCCCAAAATTAAGGAACGAAAGGTTTAATTAGCTCACAGTCTGTAGAAGTTTCACTCTGTAATCAGCTGGCTCCAAGGCAGGGTGGCATGGCACAGGGGCAACAGCAAAAGCAACAAGAGCAAAATGGGGCAGCAAGCCTCTTTTCCTCCCTTATATTGTAAGCAGGCTACCACCCCCTAGGGCGGGTGTAGCACTCACACCATCTCCCTGCCCTCTTCTTGCACAGGCTGAGGATGTTTACAAAGTGAGGACCCTGGCCCCCTGCTGAGTCGCTTAAACTTCTCAAGTTGACACAGTGTATCAACCATTACAGGAGCCTATATTGATACATTATTATTGATCAAAGCCCACACTTCATTCAGACTTCATGTTTTTACCTAATGTCGAGAATTCCATCTAGAATTACATTAGGTTTCTCTTGGCTGTGACAGTTCCCTGCTTTTGATGGCTTTGATACATTTGAGAAATACATGTATTTTGGGGAATATCCTTCAAATGGAATTTGACTTTTTTCTACTTAGACTGGAGTTATTGGCTTATGGGTGCCAGTATCATAAGCGTCTGTCAGGATTCTTCACTGCAAACTATATATACCTGCCCCTATCCACTAGGTAATTTCTCAAAGAACGCCACTATGCAGAGTCCATGTTTAAGGAGTGGATAGTTATGTTCCATATGCTTGAGAGTGGAGAATCAGAATATATTATTGGGAATTCGTGTGTGAATACAGGTCTTCGCCCTCCTTTCCTTTCTTTCTTTCTTTCTTTCTTTCTTTCTTTCTTTCTTTCTTTCTTTCTTTCTTTCCTTCCTTCCTTCCTTCCTTCCTTCCTTCCTTCCTTCCTTCTGGGAAATCTGGCTCCTACCATTTGCTAGCCATTACTTAATTATTCAATTCCAGTGACTTTTATAGCAGTGTCAGAATTTTAAACTTATGGTCAGTTGAGAAACAACTGTATCAACTACAGCACAATGCTTATGTACAGTTTCTTCTGACTTTGTTCTTATGGAGTAAAATCATATTCAAAGTTACTTAAATCTTATATACCCATCTCATTCAGTCACATTGTTTACTACATTGGTAATACATTTATTTTATTAAATAGAATTATGCCTTCTATCATAGAAATTGTCCAACATAATAATAATTTTTTAATTTTGAATTTATTGAAATTTGGTCATGCTGTAAAGTTCTATGGGTTTTGACCCAATGTGTACTATTTCCCAGTGTCCATATCCATCCTTACAGTATCATATAAAACTGCTTAACCACTCTGAATATCTCCTATGCTTTGCCAGTTCAACTCTTCTCTACTCCCTCCTGAACCACTGATACTTTTAACCATCTTCATAGCTTTGCATTTCTTGAATGACATAATTGGAATTGCCAAATACATAATCTTTTTAGACTGGCTGTTTTCATGTGGCAATATGCCTTTGAGATTTAACCATGTCTTTGGGTGGTTTGGTATCTCATTTCTTTCTGGTGAGTAATATTCCATTGTACTGTATAGGTGTGCCACAGTTTATTTATCCATTTTCCTATTGAAGGACATCTTGATTGTTTCCAATATTTTGGTCATTATGAATCAACCCAGTATAAACTTTGCAAGCAGGATTTTGTTGACTTTAAAGGGTAACTACCTAGTCATATGACAAGATCATGTTTTACCCTGTAAGAAACTTCCCACTGTCTTCTAATGTGACTGTACCGGTTCTTAATTTTTTTTATTTCTACCTCCAATGAATGAGGGTTCCTATTGTTCTGCATTCTCTTCAGCAAGTGATATTGGAGCCTTTTTAAAATTTTAGCCATTCTAATGAGCAGCATAATGGCATTTCAGTGCTGTTTCAACTTGCAATTCCCTAATAAAAAATCATGTTGAGCATTTTTTATACGCTTATTTACCACCTATATGTCTTTTTAAGTGAAATATTTATTCACACATTTGGACCATTTTTAAAAATAATTAGAATGTCTGAATATTCTTTACATATTTTGAATAGAGTTCTTTTATCATACGTGTTACTTAGGGAGAAAACATTATTTCTCATCATAATGTTTGATGTTAATTATAGATTTTTCGTAGATGTTCTGTACCAGTTACCCCTCTATTCATAATTCGGTGAGAGATTTTATCATAAACAAGTATTGCATCTTATCAAGTGTTTTATCTGCATCAACTGATATAATCACAAAATGTTTCTTCTTCAGCCAGTTGATAGGGTAGTTTTCTGTCTTTTAAATATGGTAGCCTTAATCTTGTTTGCACAATATGGTCTGAATGTTACTTCTTTTGTTTCTGCTAAGAAAAGTAAGATATACACGATTTTTCCAATGTGTAATTTTCAATAGGTACTTGCTTCCAATAAAAGCCTCAAATCTATTTTCCCTCATGAATTATTCTTAATTTAGATGGCTTTCATTCTGTAGGTATGCAGCTGGTTTTTTATTCTTCAACATAGGATGTTAGTCTTATTAAATTTAATTTTCTATTCATTCAACAAATATAGAGTATCTTCAGAGTGCTCTTCTATTCTAGGTACTGAGGATTGAACATTGAACAAAACAGAAAATCCTTGCTCCCTCAGAGCTAGCATTCTGCTACAGATAACAGAATATCAGCAAATTGAAAAAAATATATAGAAAAGTCCTAATAAGCACTGTGAAAATATAAAGCAAGTTCTGGGAATATAGGAGAATACTGGACATGGAGATGCTAGTTCACTGAGCATGGTCAAGAAAGGCTGCTACCATTTAATGTGACACTTGATGAATAAGAAGTCAACTTAAGGAGATTTTCCCTTGAACCCTGCTTTCCAGCATGTTTTGTCATTCAGTGTTGCATTATTAAATGCAGTCAGCATGACACATCCAAGGACAGAGCTCTGTTGGCTGTATTAGTTTTGAACTAATGTCAACTCACCTAAGTGGAAACTACATTTCTCCCAATTCCTCTTTTCTGGTTCTGAGACAAGACTGGCCACAGGAGAAACTTAGGTAGACTGAAGTTCTGAGTGAGGCAGCAGCACTGATTTAGCTCCTACCTATCTGTCCTGAATCCACTGGCTGATCTCACTGCCACACAGAGACCGCAAGGACACAAGTGCTTCGGCTTCTCTTTCTTCCGCCATCTACCTGCATCACCGGAATTGAAAAAGTAGAGGTTCCAGACCAACCTCATATATCCTAGTTTGTCCTTCCTCCCCCATTTCACATCCCTCTGTTTTTCCTGACGTCCCACCCTGCTATCAGTTCCCAGAACTAAATAAGGTAAAACCCCTAAAATTAATGCCTTCTTCCATAACATTCCTAGGGATTCCACTTCTTCTAAACCCTGGCTGACATAGGGACACTCTCCTTCCCTCAAACTATACCCACCTCCTTTCTTCAAATTCCTTTCCTCAAACTATTTATGATTCAAATTATAGGTGATCGTTATTCAACCAACTATGAATTCATATGGTTGTGCTATTATTTGTGCTGCATATGAACTATAAGTGTACCTTTAGGAGCTTTGTGAATACCCACTAAAATCAAAACCATCATACCTATAGCCTTCCCTCAGCCTCACAGCCTTAGAAGCGCATTATAAGAAAAACAGGTGAGGCTAATTTAGCATGATTCCTGGTGATTACCATTTCTATTGCTAAAAGCTGACAAGTTACCTGTTTAATAATTCCTCCCAGAATTTTGTAGGAAATTGCTGTCAGGCTCACTACCCAGTAATTTTCAGGATTCATCTTTTTCTTTCTTTGAAAAAAAAAAAAATGGCACCTCTCTGACTCCCTGTGATTCGTCAGATTACTGGCAGTGCTTCTCTAATCACCGCTATAAATTCTTTCTGTACCCCAAGGATGTAATTTGTCTGACCCCGGAAACTTATATTAATTCGAAGCAGTCTGATGTGTTCTTACTGTTTCTTGCCAAGACCATCACCAGCTATGAGCTAGGGCCTATTACCCACACACTCTAACCAAGAGAATGCAAGTTGGGTGCAACCCATAAGGACGCAGTGCTGCTCGGCATGTGGTACAATGTGATGCTTCCCAAATGTTGATGTGTGTATAATTACGCAGGTAATAACTGAAGCACAGAGAGTTATTCAGCAGGTATAGCTGGGCCTGACACTCTGTGTTTTAACAAGCTTCTACAAGTTGCAGTTCTGTTGGCCTGTGGACCACTTGTAGAATTGTAAGGACACACTGGGGCCAGAGAACATTTCCTGGGAGCATAATGAAGCTTTAAGATCCATCACTTGCACTGGCTTTCTTGGATGCTAGAAGTTATCATGAATTACAGAATATTCTAGTTGAATTCAAGGAAGCCAAAATGCATCTCTATGTAAATATTTCTGGTAAAGTGCTTAAAGATCTCAGAAAAATAAGACCCAAATCTCAAAGGTTTGAGTAATTTGTTGTGATTCCTCTCTCATTCCAAATAATCAATTTATATCTAATAATGTAAGCAACCCATGTGGGCCATGGACTTCTACATGTGGGAGAGAAACCCTAGGTGACTCCAATGCTCCCCACCTCCTGTTGTTAAGGTCTTGGTGTAAACTCTTCCCCTTATTACCTGATTCTGGCCAAAAGAATATGCAAAAGTGGCATCACTTTCATGAGTAAATTACAGCAGGCTGAAGAGAAGGGGAGGGAAAAAGAGAAGAAGCAACACACCAGACTCTCCTGCTGGTCTTGAGGAGTTAGTCCTATGTGACTCCTGCTTGAGGAGATGGCCACAGGTATGAGAAATGTGTGGCCTTTAAGAGCTCAGGCGCTCAGGACCTCAGGCCTACAATACCAAGACAATGGATTCTGCCAACATGAGATTGGAAAAGGACAGTGAGTGCCAGGGATGAATGCAGCTTAGTGACACCCTGAGCAGAGGGTCCATTTCAATTGCGCCCTGACTGCCATAACCCAGCAAGGTTGGAGTAGTTTGTTACACACAATAGAAAACTAATATAATGCACCAACTCACTTTGGCACCCAAAAATCATCTGTACCATCACAGAAGGCAAAGGTTCTTCAGAGGGTGGTACATCCCCAAAACTGAGGCCTTGATTCCAGATCACAGGGCTGCTTCTTTCTCTTAGTCTGCCTAGCAGGCTTCAGTAGCTCCAAGCTGCGTCTCCGGCAGAAATCTAGAGGAAGACGTCCGCAGCCCACCGGCAGCAATGGCTACGTAACTTTAAGGCCCATTATGAAGTGAAAACGTGGGGTCCTTGTTCAAAAGACTTTAAGAATTACATGATTGTGACAGCAGAACATTAAATGGAATACATTATCCAGCTTTACAAAAAATGGGGATAATACATGTACAAAGAGGAAAGGTTTGTTTTGGCTCACAATTTCAGAGGCTTCGGTCTGTAGTTGGTTGACACTGTTGCTCTAGGTCCTGTGGCAAGGCAGTCTGTCATTGTGGGAACATGGAGCTGCTTGCCACATGGAGGAAGTAAGAGAGAAAAAAGAAGGGGCTGGGATCCTAGTATCCCCTTTAGGACACACCCCCAATGACCAGAAGACCTCCCACTAGCCTGCACTTCTCCAAGTTTCTACCCTTCTCATTAGCACCACTGGGGACCACATCTTGAACACGCAGGTCACTGGGGGACACTGACCCAAACCACAGCACAAGTATGAAGCTAATGCAACTGCCCTATGCAAATGCCCTATGCACCTGCACCATTCTCAGACTTACTCATGAGTCTAGATCTTACCATTATTATGAGAGATACATATTATGAGATATGCCTTGAGCAAATTATTTAAACTAACCTCAAAGTATTCATTTTAGAAAATGGTACACTGTAAGTTTCAGGAATTTAATGCAAAATTTAAAGGAGATGATAAATGTGGAAGTCCCTGCCCTAGCGTAGATACTCAATAAATGTTCGCTTTTTATCTTCCTTTTGGTCCGCTTATTATTGAACCATCCGTATCAAGTAAACACAACCTTTTCATTCATCTTTCCCCCCCAAATACATTCAATACAAAAACACATTAGTTACAGGTAAAGCCAAAAATTATTTCTCTTAAAAAACTTGTTTTCAGATCCTATTTCAGCTTTTTAAGAAAGCAGCAAGTAACATACAGGTTTATAGCATTAGGGTAAAAATTTCAAGATTTTCCAGAATATATCTCTGCTGCCTTACCACCCTACTCCTATCAACCCATCATTACAGAATTTCTCCCATCAAATACAAGTGAGCAACCTGGCACATGCCCATCCAAATCAGTGACTCACCGCAGTTGATCCTCAGCTGGGTATGTCCAGGCAGCTGGACGGAGGATTCTAAGAATTAAAACAGTTGAGTAGATTGAAAAAAATTATCTGGTGATTCTAACAAGCAAGCATACAATTCTACATCTCTGCTTTGTTGAGAATCACTATATTAGAAAGAGTTCCACACAGTTTGCCCTTCAGGTACAGGGTTATATTTTGTTTTCTCCTATTATTATTATTATTATTATTATTATTATTATTATTATTTTGGATCCACTACTTTTATGACTTGCTACTACTTCCTGACCTTTCAGTCATGTAAAATTTTGTGCAGGCAACATAGCACTTAATATTGGAGGTGAGACTGGTTCATAGGTACAGACATACAACTACAGGTCTAAATTCAGAATTTTATACTTTCCTACCCCAGGAGTAAAAGAACTAATGTAGCTGTTGGGATATAATTTGAATCACCAGCTTAATTTTTATGTAAATAATGAAGTAATTTCCTATACCCATAACTACTAGAGTAATGAGGCCCTGATTTTTAGGTGACCCACTACTACAGTCCTTTCCAACCAAATCACAGCCCAAAGTCTCTGGCATTCTGGGATAAATAAAATTCAGGGTTTCGTTTTTCCCTGGGACAATTTTATAAATACCAGTTATAAGTAATGAAATTATTAAAATTATATATTAAATTCATTATAATGAGTTGAATGGTATTTTATTGGCTATCTTAGGACCCTAAACAACATCAATAGCACTGTTTTAATTACATAAAGACCCATGCCAGTCATTTATAAGCTAACTTGCAGAACACAACCTGCGCATAATTTTGAATACATGTGAATCTACGACATCTAAAACCATAATGGGTACAGACCAAAGAAGATTATGAAAATGGACACAGATGCATCACTGGTATATATGTTTACTAATCCATAAAAAAAAAGCTTTCTTCCATTCTTTCTATAAACCCTGGCCACTATTAGTATTCATCATTTTGTACCAATATATAGCTGTATGGATGTCAATGCAGATACAACATCCCTCTCCTCTTTTCCTAAATTCTATGTTCAAAGAATAAATGATAAAACATGAAATTTTTTTTTTTTTTGGTGGGTACCAGGGGGTCGACCTCAGGACCTCGCGCGCCAGCAGGCGCCCGTGCCGCTGAGCGATATCACCGGCCCCTTTTTCGTATGTGGGATCCGGGAGTCGAACTTGGGCCCTGGTGCTTGCCGGGCAGGCGCTTACGCTGCTGAGCCATCTCGCCGGTCCAACCATGAAATATTGATCAATGATCCATCTAGGAGATTAGGAGGCTGTATTTGGCTTTTAAAGAAAAGAAAATTAGACTTTTGAGTTTAATAAAATAAAAATTGTCAAGCAGAAGAAAGGCTTGAAAGAAGGAAAGCAGTAAAACTGAAATGAAGCCAAAAGAAAATAGTTAAAACCACACACTAGATAAGGGGTACAGTGGCAGAAAGCACAAAAGGGAGTAAGAGTGAATAAAAGAATAAACTTCAAGGGAACTGAGCCAGAAAATAAGACCTGCATTATGTCTAAGAAGAGGTATCCAAAGCTTGCAGGACAATTGAGACAAAAGAGTTCTTATTTGTTAAATAAATAGCATCCATTTTGTATTCATACCTAAGAAAGAATAGAGCAACTTCTGGCACCTCAATGGCACCTTAAATAAGTTCAGGTTCACTTTACAGAGAATCACATCTTTTCTTTAAAGTAAATGTTATTTTCAATTTATTAATGTCAATCCTATAAAGCTAAGAATCTATATCCTCACATATGATAAAATCAAAGGAAGTTTCTCCCCTCTGACCTTCAACACAATCTCAGAAGAGCGGTAGCAACGAAAGGTGCACATCAGAGGAAACAGAGACGGGAACTCATTCATGTGAATTTTCAGGGACAGCATCAGCAGGATTAAATGTATAAAATGGTGAACAAAATGCGGCAGAAAAGCATAGTTTTGTTCAACATGATCCATGCTGAGGACACATACATTTAGCACTAAGAAATTAAGGCATTAATAAACTCCAGGAAAAGAATTTCAATTTAATCCAAAATTCGATTCCATCTAGACTGAATCTGATCTTAATGTACTTCTCATAAAGGTGTCACAAGCTGTGTGACTGCTTCTTCTTTGGTGGTGAATATAAAATTAATGAGAATATAGAAAATGTCTATGAGCTCATTTATCTCAAGACCTTAGAGGTTTAGAGAAATCAATTTCATAATGCTCACTGAATCTCCGAGCTACAAAGTGCTATAACAGTGCAGACTATCATTGCTTGGCTCTTCCTGCATGGAAATGGCCTTCAGACTCGCTAGATTTCAGCCCAACAGTGGTGGGGTTGCGTGGCAGTATGAGAGCTTGTCAGAAAGTGGGAATAGGATGAGGTGTGTCTTTCATCCTAGAGGGACAACTGGGGGCTCCTCCCTCCAAATCATAAGGAAACCTGCACTCTGTCCGTCCTTCACAAGTGTGCCCCTCAGGTTAAGGCATCTTCCTAGTGTTGATCCTATTCCCACTGGCAGGGCTCACCCCCAACCCTACCCACGGGCTGCGCTGCTGAAGACAGACATTCATTCCTCTTAGACAGAAATAGGAGAGGACAACTTTTAGTCACTCTATGAAAGAACCTCATAGCCACCAGTGTAGTTCAATATGCAGTGGCTCATCTGAGGACATGCTGATTTTCCTTCCACCAGAAACATCCAGGCCATTCCTGGCCCAGAGAAGATGCAAATATGAAGTGTGTTGTCGTGGTTGAATTTGATAAACATTTCCTATCTGTGATTTAGTGAAATTGGAGAAGCTTAGCAAAGCCAAAGATAAAAAATTAGAGACTGCATAGAAATTTTTGCATAGGCTAATCAAATCTAGAGTTCCAGTGGGAATGAATGTTTATAAATTAAGATATAAGTCTCCACATAAGGCATGCACCATTTGCATGACAATGGTAAATGTATTGAATATTACAGTAAAATGAAGTAAAACCCCATGAAAATGTACTTTCCATAAGAAAATAAACATTTAACAAAAATTCAATTACTACCCTTTAAAGAATTACTGCAGAAAGGCCACTGCTTTACTTGCCGGTCACTGTTTCGGCTGGAATGACTTATTCCTTCTTTTTGTCTTGCTAACCTTTTTTAAAGTAACCTTATTTTAAATTAAATTGGATATCTTCCATATTGGCAGTGTTTATGTTACGGAGAACACCAAAGCACTACGCACAGACACTTTTTATTGACCTGGCTTCCTTTTCCCTCTTCTCTCTTAGATTTTAGTTTCTAGTTTCATTTTTATGTATCCCTTGTGGAAGATTACTTTTTTTAAATACCACATTTCGCTACATTGGGATTATAATAAACAGAAATTTAGACTCCTCTGTGTATTCTGCAAAACACAAAAATGACAGAAACATGCAATAGGGAGAAGAGAGAATATAATAATGCTTCATGTAGCACAGTACCTGCTTTCTCTGAATCCTCCCCACTTCTTTTTTTAAATCAATTATTGAGGTGGGCTCAGCACTTAACAGGCAAGGTTCAGGTGGCCAAACAGGGAATGCAGAGCAGGATGAGAGGATGAGTGGAATGGTTAGAACACGTAAAGTTTGCATCACTGAACTAAAGGATAAGAGATAAATTGTTTCAGAAGAAGACTTTTTAAGGTTTTATTTTATCTTCAAATGACAGAATAACTACACAAATTTATGAGGTACAATGTGATGTTTAGGCAGAATGACAAATGCCACATAATCTCACTTAAATGTGGAATCTAGGAAAGCTGAATTCATGGAATTAGAGAGTGGAATGGTAACTATCAGAGGCTAGGAAGGCTGGAGTGGAGGAGATATTGACTAGTAACAGGAGGAATGAGTTCTGCTGTACAGCTGGGTGACTGTGGTTAATAATAATAACATTGTTATTTCAAAACGAATAAATTATAAGAATTTCAAGGCTAATAAAATGCTGGGAACTTTCAGTTTAAGCTCCAGTATGTAAAGACCTTAGAAGTCATCATTCCCATGCTTACAGCAAGAAAAAAGCTGAACAAACTAAAAATTAAGAACTTTTTAAAGACCAGCCAGAGAATTAAGGTCATGGGGCAAACTACCACCCCAAAATCTGGGAGGACAGTCAAATACAGAAAATCCCTGCCAGGCAAAGCTTACCTGAAGTAAATGTTGCTGGAACAATAAAGTGCTAATAGCACTAAAATGGTAATTTTAATGAATTAGAATAATGAATTAGCTAGATGTTAGCTTGAGAGTGACAAACAAAGCCTTAGAGGCCAAGTGTAATGGGGCCCCCAATTTTGATGGGTTTTACCTCCAAGAACCCCACCAGGTCCTCAAAGTAAAGATCTAAGAACCCCCACCCCATGTTTCTGGAAGGATGAGGGGAAGAGTAACCTTTTTAAAATGTAGAGCATTCTTCGTAAGAATCTTCTAGAAAAGACTCTACCGGAGCCTTATCATATGTAGGGGTAGGACAATTGTTCAGCCCCAGCCCCCTGTCTCACTGAAGGTGAGAAACAGTAAAGGACTAAGAAGTACTTCGGTGGAGGGACACAGGTCCACAAAAAGACTGAGGAAGAGTTTGTCCAAAAAGAAAGAATAAAAGAAATAAAAATAGAGTGATACAGGGGCTGATTTTCCAAGAGGACATAATAATCTTTAATGTGTATATACCTAATAACAAACACTTAACAATGTGAACCAATAATGATAGAACTGCAGGAAAAAATAGAATCCATTACCACAGCTGCACACTTTATCACACTTGTTTTCAGTAATTAATAGAATCAGAGGATAGAAGACCAGTAAGGAAATATTTGAACTGACTAATATAATAAGTAAACTTGATCTGAATGATATTTATACACTAGTTCAACCAATAATGGGATATACATTCTTCTCAATTTTGCATGACCTAAAACTTACTTACTTGAATACATTTTTGAAAAATAAAAATCACACAGTATGTCCTAAGATCAAAAAGGAATTTGATTCAAGAAAAGAATGAACTATAAAATCCCAAAATATTTGGATGTTAAACAGCATACTTCTAAACACATGGATCTCTGAGAGAAGTCTTTGGAGAAAAAAAAATTTTAAGTAAAAATGTATAACTGATTATTCTGAATACAGGTAAAGTCATACCTAGAAACTTATAGTATTAAAGACATTTACTTGGTAAAAAGAAAATTCTAAAATCAATAGTCTAAGCTCATATAACTGTGGTCTATTCACACAAAGGAGTGTTATTCCCTGACAAAAAGAAATAAAATATCGAACCTTAAGACATATGAGTGCATACTGATAAGTGAAAGAATAGCGTGAAAAGGCTACTTATCACATATACCATTTCAATTATGTGATATTCTACAACAGGAAAAACCACAGAGACTTTAAAAATCAGAGTCTGCTTAGGGTTCAGGAAGGGGCAGGAGGGATAAGTACGTAAAGCAAACTGGCATTAAACTATTCTATATGGCATTATAATAAAAGATTTATGACATTATATGTTTTCAATACCATGTAAAATACAGTACAAAGAGTAAGTTTTCATGCATTTAGATTTTTAAAATAAGTTAGCATAGAATTCAAGGTATTTAAGGAAACAATGCAGACGGTGACAAGAGAATCTAAATGGATTATAAATGTATGAAAAGGTGGCGGGAGTTTTTTTCCCCTGAAAGAGGGGGGTAAGGTTTTGTCCTAAGTGATTTTGAATACAGACTGTAAGACTAAGAGCACAAGAAACCACATATAAACACTATACTCTAACTGATAAAAATTTTTCTCACAGGAGAACAAGTTAACAATTCTCATATAGCAATAGATCTATTCTAGAACTGAACAATTAAGTAAATGAGTGGAAAATGGTGGGAGAGAGCCAGGATTCTCACTGAAGGAGTGGGAATTTATAGAAAATCAAGAAGAGGAGGCTAGGAAGATTTAGGTAGTAATGATTACAACTGAAGTCATCAGTCAGAATGCAAATTACCTTACCATAAGGCAGAGATATGTATGTATGCTCCCAGGTTAGTATGGACTCTTTATTTCTTTGCACCAACTGAAAGAGGGTAATAAACTGACACCCCGATAAAAACGAACATTTTCTAACATCTTTCTCTAATAAAAGAAACTGGGGCTCTTCAGAGAAATGACGAATTCGAGGACTGGGCAAGAAATATAAAGACCATCCTAAAGCATCTTGTAACAACAAAAAATAAGAAAGTCCTCAAAAAATGAAACCAAAAGCCATACATTGATAGAAATACATCAAAGGGGAACCAGAACCTAGTTAAAGAGCTCCCCTGCCCAAAACTGGAACAGTTTAAACAACAAAATAGCACTGAGAATAAAACAAGTATTCATAAATTAATGTTGACTGGTAATTGGGGTTTAAAAGTAGAGCATACTTCCCTACTCCTTTAGTATGGATTAAACTCTGTAACTTCTGTCCAAAGGAACAGAATAAAAATGATGAGAGAAAAAAAGTAACTTTACAATGAAGAAATCTGGCAAGAAGGGCTTCAGTCAGAGACCAAGGTCAATATCAACAGAGATAAATCTTGTCGATTGTACATAGCCTCAATATGAAGTGATAAAAATGTCATTTTACTGTTCTTATGTTCCTTCTCCCCCCACAAAAGAAATAACTCCCGTGAAATCAATCATAAAAGCACTTCAGACAAATCCAAATTGAGGGCTATTCTATAAAATATCAGACCAATAATCCTCAAAACTGCCAAGGTCATCAAAAACAAGAAGAAACTGTCATATTCAAGAGACACTTAAGGACACAGGAGAACTTAAAGTAATGCACCCTGGATGGGATCCTGAGAAAAGTATAACAACATGAAGTAAAAAGTAGGAAAATACAAATAAATGGTGAGCTTCAGCTAATAATAGTGTATCAATATCTATTCATTGATGATATTAAATATTTAAAATAAGGGAAACTCTGTGCAGGAGTAGACAGGAACTCTCTGTATTCTCTTTCCTATTATGCTATAAACCTGAAACAATTCTAAAAATAAAATCTATTAAAATGAATGCCAGGTTTAGTATGATTTTTTAAAAAATCCTATTACTATGGTTTGAATGTGTCCCCCAGAAAGCATTGTGTGGGAAATCTAATCCCCAGTGCAAGAGTGCTAAGAGGTAGTTCTAATGAAACGTGATTAGGCCATGAGGACTCTGTCCTTGTGAGTAAATTAATGTCCTTATCATGGGAGTGGGTTCCTTATAAAAGGACACTGTCTCTCTGTCTCTCTCTCTCTCACTCGCTCGCTCTGTCACATGCACACACACACACACGCACCCTTCACATCTTTCTACCATACATCATAGAATGACACAGCAAGGTGCCCTCATCAGATGCCAATGACTTGATATTAAACTTCTTATTCTCCAGCAGTATGATAATAAATTTGTAAGTTACCTATCTTGATCACTCTGCTATAGTAGCACAAAATAGACTAGGATACTTATATTCTGGGTTCTATTCCAATTCATACTAATAAATTATTTTAGGATACTGAGTAATTAGATTTTCCTCATAAACTATAGTTTATGAAACTACAGTTAGAAATTAGAAAAATCAATTACAAATCTATATACAAACTCTGCTTTGGGAGTTGATGCTTAAAGGATAAAAAATCCTCTAGGAGTTAATTATTGCCCTTTAAATATTAGTGAGAGACACATTAAAAAACCAATAGTAATATAATTACAATGCAGGTTCAAAGAGACTCATGAAGATTTGAGCCAGAAAATATGTTGTAGAGAAACTAGCATAAAATTAGCAAAGGTGGAAGAAAGAGAGGGCGGAAATGTGATGGTAGAGAGAATAGAGCAGCTTGGGTCGAGTACAGAGAAGCTCAAGTTCAGATGGGAGTGATTGGTGCATATGCAATTGTAAGAAGTCTTAAAGCCAGCTCAAGAAATATGGATATCACCTCTGTTTGCAAAGTCCCAAAAATCCTGACCCATGTGTCAGAGAACATAACAATTATTCCAGCAAATTAATAATTAAAGCAATTTTAATTTACTTCAAATATGTCAAAACATTTCTTGAATATAATTTTATTTAACTTTTCACAGATCTTGAAATTAGAAAAAACATGAGGTAAAAAATTCCTATGTAGAAAAGATGGACTTTTTAAGATAGATGTGAGACTAATATATGAATTTCCAGATTCTTATAGAAGAGGAGTTTTCTTTTGCTTTCACAGCATCTTCTACTAGTAACGTTGAATGCTCATTAAAGATTAGAGGAACTCAGAAATTCCATTGGTAGATTTTTTTCAAAGCCAGTGAGCTTATATAGGGAAAAGAAACACAAAACTGCAGCAAAACGCCAGGATATAGCTCAGTGGTGCAGCACCTGCCTGGCAAGCACAAGGTCCTGAGTTCGATTCCTGGCACCAAAAAAACCCACAAAAAACAGAAAACTGCAGCCAAAAAAAAAAGCCCTGCAGATATAATAAATTTGTAAGAATATTAAGCTATGTAGTTATATTTTCACATTTTAATTACATAAATATATAATATATAATTATATAATTATATAAATATCTATCAAATGATGCAAAATAGAATATTGTTTAAATTGAGACCCTCAGGCTGGTGATATAGCTCAGTGGCATAAAGCGCCTGCCTAACAAGTGTGAGGTCCTGAGTTCAACTCCCAGTACCCACATAAAAAAAAAATTGATACCCTGTTTTTTTTTTCTTATGTTGAAAACCAGGTAATACAAATGTCCTATTTTCCTTTCTCTTTAGAAATGTGAAAGGGAGAAGTATTAACCCCAGCATTCCAAGCAGGCACAGTTAATGATCCACACTTCATGGTACCAAACTCTCTAAAACCAAGCATAAAAATCATCACAAACCTTCCTACACTTAAGGATATTCTGCATGAGGAGAATCAAAACTGGTGGAGTAGGGCCAGGGATTTAGCTCAGCGGTGCAGGGCCTGCCTGGCAAGTGTGAGTTCCTGAGTTCAATTTCCAGTACAAAAAAAAAAAAAAACTGGTGGAGTAAAGACTGGGAGCAAAATACAAACTCTCCAGGACCTGAAATCAAGATTTGGAAAACAACAAATTAGTGAAGAACAAAAAAGCAGATCTCTGGGAATTGGAAGGGAGCACACAAGAAAACTAGAAACCAGAGAAAGTGGAGAAACTGAACACAGCACCTAGAAAAGAGTGAAGCAGTGTGGAACATGAACACTAGCTCACTGGGAGGGATACGTATCTCTGCTAACACAAGGTAAGCCCAGAGAGGGTTGGCAACCCCAGGGAGAAACAGCAAACCAGGCAGGAAGTGCTAGCCCCAAGAAGAGCCCATGGTTATTGTAAACTGCAGAAACAGAATGTGGCTTTACTCTGAAAGTAACTCCTTCCACATGGTGGGCCAGAATTAGAGAAGAAATCCAGTGCAGCATTTCTCATATTTGAGAGTGTTTACTCAAGAACCATCTTGGAAAAAGATGAATTATATAAGACTGAACTATGGGACAACTACACTTTGAGTTTCTGAGGTCATCCTACAGTGAATGGGTGAGACACAGCCACAGTAGACAGTCACACAGAGGGTGTGGGTTTGACACAGACCCCCTGAGAAGTTTAAACTCAGGCCAGGAAGGATACATGTATCCCATCCTCTGTGGTGAGAAGCGAGGATGATCATGTGCGGCATTCAGAGGGGGCTAGGTTAGAAAGTACTGGCATTAACTCTACCAAACTACTTGACCACCCACATACAACCCAGCTGCCTATATCCAGAACAGAATTCAGTCATCTGTGTGCTCTCCTCATCTTCCAAAATGATCAGGAATATACCTCGTCTTAGACAGTTGCCATAGCCTGGGGTGTATGGGCAGAGGGAACTCTGGAGTAGTGAACACCTCACAAACCTGTAGGCCATAAAACTAGCTGGAAAAAGCAGTGACTTGAGATCCTCTGTGTAAAGGAACACTAAAATGGAAACACCTGGAGTGAATACAGCCCTAGGGCATACACCATTAACCAACAAGCCCAGCAGGAAAGCCTAGGTGGAATTCAGCATTCACACAAACTGAACAAACTGGGAACAAAATATGATTTAGTAGTGACTCATTGTCCCACTAACATATATGGTGGAATCCATATCCTGAAAAGAATGCGTTTATGGATTTTTTTGGACTCCTTTCTCTTTTCCTTCATTGGTTTTGGGGGGACTTGGGTTTTTCTTTCTTTTTGATCTTTCTTTTCTTTTTTTTCTTTCATCTGATCTCTGTTTTTACTTCTTTTTCTTGTTGGCTCTTTTCTGTAACCTTTATCAAATTCTATCAATTTTCTTTTACTCCTTTATTGATCCTTGATTGTACTTCTCTCTCCTTCTTCTCATCTTTCTTTTCTTTATTTTTAAAATTTTACTACTTTCATTTTCACCTTCCCCACCCCCTTGATCTTTACTAGTATTACTACTAAACCTTATTAATCTTTAGGTATTTAGTTGACTTCATGCTATTATTGTTGAATTCTTTTATACTATTAATGGTGGTACAATTGTTGCATTTGGTAGATATTTACTGTATGCCAATATTTGTTCTCTTTCTGTCAATATTATAATTATAGATCTCTTTTCCACTGTTAATGATAACTTTTCTTGGTTCTTATGGTATGTCAATATCCAGGTTGTCTTTCACTCTTTTTTGTTATTGATCTTATTTTTATTGCCAGGGTGATACAGTTGTTGCTATTAATTGGTTTTTAATGTAGGCCAATATCTGGTATGTCTTTGTGTCATCAATAGAGCAGTTCATTTCCAAAGAACTTGCTTCTGGGCCAATTACACTGCAGCCTCCTCTCCTTAAATTAATAGAGGTGGTGAGATCTCAGGATAGAGGCAAAGGCCTCTAGAGAGCCACATCCAGAGCACATCACAAGAAGGCAGATACTAAGATTTCTCCATACTAGCAATGAAGTCTTTTCAGAATAATTTGTCCTCAACCCTGACAACACACACACACACATACACACACACACACACACACACAAAGAAAGAAAGAAATATGAGAAAACAAGGCAACAAAATGCCTCTAGACACTCTCAACTCCATCAAAACCAATGGATGCAGCATTGATAGGGAAGAAATCAAAAGCTATACAGGCAAATTAGATGAAAGGATAGCAGGTGATATTAAAAAACAGATTAATGGGGGCCAGTGAGATGGCTCAGTGGCATAAGCGCCTGCCTGGCAAGCGCGAGGGCCCGAGTTCGACTCCCGGAACCCACATACGAAAAAAGGGCGGGTGATATCGCTCAGCGGCACGGGCGCCTGCTGGCGCGCGAGGTCCTGAGGTTGACCCCCCGGTACCCACAAAAAAGAAAAAAACAGATTAATAAAATGCTCACAAGCTCAAAGTTGATATAGCTAAACAGATAATGAATGCAGTAAAATGATCAGTGAGCTTACAGAAGACAGTAATAAACTAGCTGAGTTAAACTAAATAATACAAAACACGAGTAACAAGTTTAGCAAAGAATTAGAGTCCATGAAAAAGTTCCAAAAAGAAATCAAGGAGATTAAAAATTCTATTGAAATTATGGAGTACAGAAGCACCCAGTGTGCGCAGAGAGTGTCAGAACTAGGAGACAAGGCTACTGTCAGAGATGAATTATTCAGAGATACCTTAAGAACAACAACAGAATATGAACAATGGATCTAATAGCTGCTTGATGATTCAAAGAAAATGGATCTAAGGTTGATTAGAATTATACGTTTTGTTTTGTTTTGTTTTTAGTGACAGGAATTGAACTCAGGACCTCATGCTTGCCAGGCAGGCACTGTGCCGCTGAGCTATATCCTCAGCCCCAGTTGATTGGAATTAGTAAAAAACCAGAAGACAGAATAAATTGAACAAAAACCTGTACTCTGAAAGATACTGAAGAATATCCTATACAAATACAAAGAAGTGAACAAAGCCAAAAAGACGGAAAGAATACATCAAGCAAGGTGAGTATGTAAACAAAAGGAGAAAAATAAAGGATACAACATCAGAAAAGGTACACAATGACTGAAATAAGTCAATAAATTGCAATAGTGACTCTCAATGTAAATGGCTTCAACTTCCCAACTAAAAGATAAAGTTTGGTAGACTGGATCAAAAACTAATGTCAGTGGTCTACTGAATTCAGAGACTTCTCTAATCCAAAAATAAATTCATAGTTAAAAAATCAAAGGATAGAAAACAATATTGCACACAACAGTACACCAAAAGCAAGCAGATGTAGTTATTTTACTCCCGACAAAGTAAACTTCAAGGTAAAACCAATGCAAAGAAGCAAAGAAGGTCATGACATGCTCCTTAAAGCAACAATTCTGCAGGAAGAGATAACAATTGTAGATATATATGCACCAAATATCAGTGCACCTAACTTTGTAATACATTACTGGACATAAAAGATCAAATAAGAACCAACACAATCAAAGTAGAAGAGCTCAGTACCCCACATTTACAAAGAGATTTATTGAACAAAAAAATTTTATAAAGAAATATCAGTGGTGAACAACACCTTTGAACAAATGGACTTAACAGAAATCTACAGTCTTCTACTACAACAGAATATTCTTCTCAATAGCACACAGAACTTTCTGCAACATAGACCACAGACTAATCTATAAAGCTTGCTTAAATAAATACAAAGAGAAATGAAATCAGCCCATGTATACTTTCAGATCATAGGTCACTGAAACTAGAAATCCACTGCAAAAGAAACCACATAAATTATACGAACACCTGCACATTAAATAACACACTCCCAAACACTCGATTGGTCATGCAAGATATCAAAGAAGAAATTAAATAATTTCTAGAATCAAATAATGCCAGTACAACATACCAAAACCTATTAAACACAACACACCAAAATATAATTAAAGCAGTCCTAAGAGAGAAATACATTGCTGTGAATGTTCACATTAGAGAAAAAGAATGAGATCAAATAAATAAGCTAATGCTGCACCTCAAGGTACTATAAAAAGAACATCAGGCCAAATAAAAACCTACTACAAAAAGGGAAAGCATAAAGATCAGAGTGGAAATTAACAAAATTTGAGAAAAAAAATACAAAGAATCAATGAATCAAGAACTAGTACTTTGAAAGAATAAATAAAATAGGATAACTCTTAGCCAAACTTACCAAAAGAAGGAAAGAAAAGATCCACATCCATGCAATTAGAAATGAAAAATAATCAATCAAAACATACACTGCTGAATACAGAAGATCATTAGGAACTACTATGAAAAACTGTACTCCAACAAATTGAAGAGTCTTGAAAATAAATGGATGGAGTCCTAGACATATATGAATTACCAAACTGAACCAAGAAGAAATAAAAACCCTGAATGATCCAATAACAGGCAATAAAACTGAAAAAATAATTTTTAAAAACCTACAGAGTGGGCCGGTGAGACGGCTCAGCGGCTTAAGCGCCTGCCTTGCAAGCGCGAAGGCCCGAGTTCGACTCCCGGAACCCACATATGAAAAAGGGGCCGGTGATATCGCTCAGCGGCACGGGTGCCTGTTGGCGCGTGAGGTCCTGAGGTCGTCCCCCCGGTACCCACAAAAAAAAAAAAAAAAAAAAAAAAACCTACAGAGTAAGAAATACACAGGACCCAATGGATTCACCACTGAGTTCTACAAGACCTTCTAAGAGGAGGTAATGTCAGTATTCCTCAAACTTTTTAATGAAATTGAAAGAGAAGTATTCCCAAAACATTCCTGGAAGCTAACAGCACCCTGATTCCAAAACTAGACAAGAACCCAACTGAAAAAGAAAAGCTACAGGCCAAAACTCCTCAACAAGATACTGGCAAAGACATGCAACAAGTCATCAAAAATATCATACATCATGATAAAGTAGACTTCATTCCAGGGATGCAAGGATCACTCAAGATATACAGATCAACAAATACACCACATAAACAGAAACAAAGACAAAAATCACATGATCATATCAATACACACAGAAAAGGCTTTTGACAAAATCCAGCATCTATTCATGATACCCTGAAAACAACAGGCATAGAAGGACCTTATCTCAGTCTGATAAAAACCATTTATAACAAACTTACTGCCAATATCATATTAAAGTGGGCAAAGCTAAGAGCTTTCCCTCTAATATCAGGAACAAGACAAGGACATTTACTATAGTACTTGAAGCATTAGCCAGAGAAATCAGACATGAGAAAGAAATCAAAGGGAGGGCCAGTGAGATAGCTCAGTGGCATAAGCGCCTGCCTGTCAAGCGCGAGGGCCCGAGTTTGACTCCTGGAACCCACATATGAATAAAGGGCCAGTGATATCGCTCAGTGGCACAGGCGCCTGCCAGTGCACGAGGTCCTGAGGTCGACCCCCGGTACCCACAAAAAAAAAATTATTTTTTCAGTTTTATTGCCTGTTACTGGATCATTCAGGGTTTTTATTTCTTCTTGGTTCAGTTTGGTAATTCATATATGTCTAGGACTCTGTCCATTTATTATATAAAGAACTCAAAAAATTAGACCACCTAAAATAAAAAAACTAATCAAGAAATGTGCAACTAAAATTAATAGATATTTCTCAGAAGTACAAATGGCTAACAAGTACATGAAAAAAATGCTCAACATTGCTGTCAATTAGCAAATTGCAAATTAAAACAAAGAGTTCTATCTTACTCCACAAAGAATGGCTATTATCAAGAAATCAAATAATAACAAATGGTGGCAAGGCTGCATGGAAAAAGGAACCATTCTACTTTGCTGGTGGGAATGTAAACTAGTACAACCACTATGAAAATCAGTATGGAGACGCCTCAAAACTAAAATTAGAAATTTGATCAACCCAGCTATTCCCCTTCTAGGTATCTTCCCAAAAGTGTTAAAGACATCATATTATAGTGATACATGCATACCCATGTTTATAGCATCAAAACTCATAATTACATGTCCACGAACAGATGAATGGATAAAAAAAAATGTGGTATCAACACACAATGGAGTACTGCTTTGCTGTAAAGAAAGATAAAATTGAGTCATATGTAGGAAAATGGACACACCTTGAGGCTATAAAATGCTACCTTAAAGAAGGATAAATTTTAGTAATTTGTAGAAAAATGAATACACCTTGAAACAATAATGTTAAGTGAAATAAATCAGACACAAGCTAAAATGTCACATGGTTTCTCTTATGTGAGAAACTCAATATAAATAAAGTAGCTAAATAAAAGATAATAGGAAACAAGGTGACAGATTATTTGCAAATGGGAAGGGAACCGAGAGATGGTGGCAGGAAGGAGAAGGGAAGAGGAAGTACAAAGAATTAAGATGTGTTATGTACAGATACCACCTTCCCATGATGAATGCAATCATTATGTACTGTAAACATGTACTAATGAAAATAAAAATAATAAAAGAATATTCTACATGAAGGAATAACAATTCCTAAATGTTGTATAAAAACTTACTATTTACCAGTTGCTTTCACATACATTTTCTTTGGAACTTGGACTTCAAGGGTGGGGTAAAATAATGTGATTTTGTGAAAAGGAAACAAAGACTTGGAATACTGAAGTGAACTGACCAATACTACTAGATGCCTAAGACAAGGACTTACTAGCTTTATAACCAAAGCTTAATTTTAAAGCATCAAAGACTTCATTTCAGAAATTTACTGCTGTATGAAAGATTGTTAAATAGTGCTGCTCTGTAAGGGTTTTTGTTTCATTTCATGGAATTTCAGTAATTCAGCAAATATCTTCCTCTATGGGCAATTTGCCAGGAGAAGAATTGGTTTCATACCAGAGGGTTAGAAATTAAAATAGCAGCAATTAAAATGGGGATTTTGTCTATAGCATTAACACACTGTCCACTGCTCAGGCTTCAAAATGAATTTTACCAAAAATGTGTGTAGGTATAAGCCTTACAAGGGGCAAACAGACTGAGGAGAAATTAGAATTGAACAACCCTGTGATGTGGCCACTTAACCTCAAGGTTTCAAGTCAGCCTATAGCATTCCCTGCCCTAACATGGCTTTTGATTCTTCTTGACTATTAATCTCTAATTCTATAACTATTTTAATATCTCAATAATATCTTCTTACAGAAGCTCTCTCTAATACCTTAGCTCCCGCTGCTTCTTCCCCAGGGATTAAGAATAGGGTTTTGCTTTGTTTTGTTTTGTTTTGTTTTTTGCCATCTTTTTCAGAAATAATTATTCCAGAACCATAATCCTCCAGGAAAGTCTGGGCTCTACGACTAAGCTCTGCCACTTACCTACCCACTACTACTATCTAAACCTGTACTATCAACGGACTGATCATCCAAAATACTCATTTGCCAAACAGCTATAAAACACAAGTATAATCAAAAGTAAAATTCAAAATAGATTCAGCCACGAAAAATTTGTTCCCTAATCTTCTTCCTCATGTTGCCATGTATTAGTCAGCTTTCCTTTTGCTGGGACAAACAACTTGTGAGGCTGGGTTCATAGTCCATGGTCAGCTGGCTCCAAGGCAGGAACCTCATGGGGAAGGGCATGGTGGATCAAAGCTACTCACTTGGTAGTGGTCAGGAAGCAGAGCACAAGGAAAGAGTACCAGCAAGAGATACACCCTCGAAATGCACACCCTACCTCTAATTGTGCCCCACCTCCCAACAGCACAGTCATCTGTGAACATCAATGAATTAGGCAACTGATGAGTACAGAGCTGCCATGATCCAATGACCTCTCCAAAAGTCTCTTAATCTCAAGTTGACAATTAAAATGAACTGATACACCAGTGGATTAATGGATTGTTTTTGGTGATGGCGGCAGTTATTTGTACCTATTTATGTTTCTATCCACCTACATATTTACCCATCTACCAACCTATATATCTAACACACCCCAATGTGAAATGCGTCTATTAAAAGGACAAATAGCCAAGAACATCTATGACACTCCTAAAATGACCAAGAATAGCCACGGTACTACCAAAGAAAAGGAAAATCAATGGATGAGATTAGTCTTAACAGATCCAGACTTCAATGTTTAAACTACAATAAGGTATTAAGAATATCAACATGTAGTTTGGGATGGCGTGGATAGGGGTTAGACAAACCAAACACGAGCAGTATATTCTTCCAAGAATCAAACAGTATAAAAGCTTGATTTATACACACTAAACTGAAGGTCAGCAGAACAAGAATGGAGTTCTCAGTAAAGGGAGTTGCAAAAAAATGGGGAGGAAAATCAGATTAGATTCCTACTGATGCAAACACACACGCACACACACACAACTCTATGTAGGATAAACAACTCAATGTCAAAGACAAAACTATAAAATTTTTAAAAGACAAAAGAGTATCTTTAATACCCTAAGGTAGAAATGATTTCTTAAATATAAAAAGCCCAATTATAAAGGAAAATGTAGACATACTTGATTATATCAAAATGTAAAACTTCTCTACTTGGAAAGGCATCATGTAAAAAATGACATTTCAAGCCATAAACTAGGAGATAATATTTTTCATATATTAAAATATTAGCATAAATATAAGTAAAACACATACACAAAATGACCAGAAAAAATGGCACACTCCCTAAAGAGAAAAATGGCAACTCTTCACATGAAAGGCAGGGCCGGAGGTATAGCTCAGCGGCACAGAACCTGCCTGGCAAGCTTGAGGTCCTGAGTTTGATTCCCAGTTCAAAAAAAAAGAAAAGAAAATACACATGAAAGGCAATTTAAAAAGCCATAAGATTAGGGAAATTGGATAAATTGGAAAACAAATTGGCATTATGTAGAAGGGTATAAGTATATAGAAGGGTATGTAGAAGGGTGCAAACAATTTAACAATTCAACTCCTGGATATGTATTTTAGAGTAACTTTCACAAGAATATCTATTTGTCCTTCTTTGTAATGGTCAAATTAATTCGAGTAGAATTAATAAATTATGACATACTTATTTTGTTAAATATCATGTAGCAACAAAAATGAATGAACCACAGCTCTACACAGCAAAATGGATGGATCTCAGCAATATGAAGATACAAGATACAGAAGCAAGATACAGAATGATACACAATGGTTTCATTTCTATAACTTCAAGTACATGAATTGAAACTGTTCCTTAGCTATAGAAAAATATAGATACAAATATGAAGAAAAAGCAAGGGAATTAAGACTACAAAATCAAGAATAGGATTTACTTACCAGGAAGGACAGACAGGGATGACAATAAGATGCATCCCTGAGGAACATTAAAGGTAACGCTTCTCTTTCTTAATGTGAGCGGTAGATGCACAAGACACATTGATTTTCACTGTCTATACCTCATACATATTTAATTAAAGGGGTTTTTTTTGTTTGATTTTTGCAATAGCTAACAAAAATGAGTCATCTCAAGTTCCTCTTAATATCCTTGGGTTGATAACCTAGCCTTTTTTAGGCCTGTTTCCTAAATTTATAAAATGAATTAATGGTATCTACTTCACAGGGCTGGATGAAAATATGATATAATTTATAACAGTGTTTGCATATAGTAGATGCTATTATTTAGATCTAAAATGTCCCTCAAAAGTTCCGTGTGATCAGAGACGGGGCTTTTAGTTGAGGGGATCATGCAGGCACATTCATTGATGAGTTCATAGCTGAATGTGCTTTTAGGAGACAGGGCACAGTTAAAAGGGAAAAGTCAGTCAGGAATGACCTGGCAGGATGTATTCTTTTCCCCTTCTCCTTCCTTCTCTTTCTGCTTCCTGGCTTACATGGGTTGAGCCGCTTTCCTCCACCATGCCCTTCCATCCTGCTGTCCCTCCCTTGCAGCAAGCCAACAACGGACTGAAACCACTAAAATTGTGACTCAAAATAAACCTCCCTTCTGTAAGTTGTTGGTGTCCAGTATTTTGTCCCAGCAATGAGAAAGTAACTGATACAGTAGATGCCCAGTAATCATTATTATCACTAATGACATTAATATCATATCTATTATTGTCAATACAGCCATCAATGTAGTCAAAAGAATGAATCTATGGACTCTGCTTATCAATCTCTTTAATCCTTGCCATAATCAGTAAAATTTAACTCAGTCAATGAGTTATGCCTTTAACTGATTACTTTATAAAGCTCACATATCTGCTGTGGTTCTCATCACTACAAATTCTATTTCTAAAATTTTCATAGTTGCTGATTCTATTCAATGTGCTTCTTATATTTTCACCTACACTAGGTCATTATTTTCAATGATGGAAATGTACAATAGTTTCACATTCATTCCATTTTTACAATCATTCCTCCTAGGATAAAATCCTCATCACTAAACTTGGTTACACTAGTCAGTTAAGCTGCGAGTGTAGCTCAGTGGTAGACCAGGTGCTTAGCATGTATGCAGTCCTGGGTTTAATCCTCAGCACTGGGACAAAAAGAAAGAAAAAAGAAACAATTCCCTGCTCATACTATTCATAAGTAATAAATAGGAGCAGCTGGAAGAGGAGGATCACAGCTCTACTTTCAACACATTCCTTTATGTGATGAGTACATTTGTAGCATGAATGAAGAGTTGTAAAATGAATGAATTAACAAAGGGTAAATAGACTTAGCAGAATCTAAGTTAAAGGACAAAGCAGAAGGTTTGCCATTTGTTTGTTCAAAGACAAGGGCACGATTAACATAACAAAACAACACAAAAAGAATAAATCTATAAAAGGAATCAAGGGTTCAGCAGTCAAATTAATGAAATCCTGAGAAGGGGAAAGTTGCTGGGAGATGTATTAGAATAAAATGGAAAAGAAACTGCAGTGAGAGAATGAGAGCCCTCAATGCGCTTGGAACCAAAGTCAGCAGGAGCCAGGGACAGTGGAAAAGGACCAAGGATGCTGAGTAAGGAAGACAAGAGAAGTCTGCTAACAAGAGGCTGTCACAGCAGCCCCACTCCCTGTCAGGACACATAGGTAAGGCCACCAGCAGCTGTTGATATTCAGATGAAAAAAGCCCAAAAAAACTGAGAAGGCTTATTCTGAAGATTTGAATAATTACTGTAGAAACTATTAATACCGAAATTGATAACTATCTTTTCTGGCATTTGTAATTCTCAGACTAAAAATTTCCTACTCGGTCACTTTAGAATATTGAGAGCCTACAAGACCCTGCCGCATATAGTTTCCAATATGCCCCTCTATTCAGGAAAAACTGATGCAGAAAATAGTTATATAGATATACATACATAGATATAGACGTAAATATACATATATACATATATAGATGAAAAGAATCATACCACCCACCTGGTGGTCTAGTTCTATACTATTAAACATGGGCAACTGGAAAAAATTAGATGTATTATTCCCATAAAAGACAACACAAGAGGGGCCGGTGAGATGGCTCAGCGGTGTAAGCGCCTGCCTGGCAAACGCGAGGGCCCTAGTTCGACTCCCGGAACCCACATACGAAAAAGGAGCCAGCGATATCGCTCAGCGGCACGGGCGCCTGCTGGCGCGCGAGGTCCTGAGGTCAACCCCCGGTACCCACAAAAAAAAGACAACACAAGAGAAAAAGACGTAAAAATTTTAAACAAGCTCTAGAAGAAGGGCCGGGGATATAGCTCAGTAGCACAAGCACATGCCTGGCAAGTGCAAGGTCCTGAGTTCAACTCCCGGTACCAAAAAAAAAAAGCTATAGAAGAAAAAATCCCAAAACTAAGATTATTTTCAGTAATGAAGCTCAAGAATATAAAAGCTAACAATTATTTAAGGTTTACTATGTGTCAAGCTCTAACCTGACAATTTTTCATGTGTAATCTAATCTTTCTAATGTTCTTACAAAAGACTATATGGAAAATCCTAAATTCAAAGAAATGAAGAAATATTTTTAATGTCACACAGTAAGTGGCTGAACCAAGATTTGCTCCTGGGCCTTCTCCCTGCAAAGTCTCTAGTCTTAGCCTTATACTGTGTTGCCTTCTGAAACACAGCATCCGTAAAACTGAAGGAACGTGCTGTATTACCAGAGTATAAAAAAGCTTCCATAAATGTCAGTCATGATTACCAAGAAGGAAACTGGAAAATAGAGTCAAGGAACTTTCTCAGAACACAGAGCAAAGACAAAAAGGAAGAAAACGTAAGCTAAGAGAGGAAGAGACATATAAGATCTATATCTGAGTGACTGAAGTTCTACAGAGTGAAGACAGAAAAGATAGGTGTTTTCACATTAGAAACAATAAACAAATTTCCCAGCTCAGGTCATAATAAAAGACAAAGAAATCTATACATACTTGTATGCCATTTTATACAAAACGAATATGTTAAATGCTTCCAAAATGAAAGAAAACGAAAGGTCACCAACAAAGGAATGACACTTATTTTGTTACAGCCATCATTCAATGCTAGGAAATAAAATTAGAGTAACATTTTCAGCATTTACAGGAAAAATTTTTTAAACTAAATTATCTATTTTCAAATACGAAGTAAAATAATAAAATATATTTCCAGATATTCAAGAATTTGGACAGTCGATCTCCTGCACACTCCCCTGAGGAAGTTACTTGGGAGTGACTTCATCAAACAAGAATGGAAACCACAGAAGAAAAAGACGAGGAACATGAAAGTAAACCAGAACGAAATGAAAGGACACTCAACTATGTAGCAAGCCTACAAAGCAGTTGGTTTGAATTAACACAGAAAGACACTAAGTCACCAGTAGAAAAATCTCAAAATAAGGAAAATTACAGTTTCCAATTTATATTCTAAAATAAGTCAAATGTAAAGAGTGATATTCTGAAAATGATAAGCATTCCTTTAATGTTACCAAAAGGAAGGAGTGTTTGGGAGGAACAGAAATATTAGGAAAAAAGAGAAAACACAAGGCTGTTTTTACATACGTAAGCCAAATGTGGCATGATTTTGAGTAGTTAGTAAGGAATAAGCAAACTACGGTACTCATCTCATTTTGACAGCGGAATCCAGAGGCATGAGAAGTGGGTAACTGGGCCAATGAAGAGAAATGGAATCTTAGCTCATCACCTTTAGAATACACTTAAAGTGTGAGAGAATTTATTATGGCTTCAGAACAGAACGTAATGTCATCTATCTTCATAGCATGCAAGTTCTAGGTAACAGAGGTTGGAAGGTGCAGTTGGATAAATGTACAGGGAAGAAGAGAGGCACTGATGTCCTCCTCAAACATAGTACAGTATTAGGAGAGCCCATCTAAAGACGAGGGAACAGGGCCGGTGAGATGGCTCAGCAGCATAAGTGCCTGCCTGGCAAGCGCGAGGTCCTGAGTTCGAACTCCAGGACCCACAAAAAAAAAAAAAAAAAAAAAAAGACGGAACAAGAGTGAAAAGTAAAGTATATTATCAAAAGCAACACAGAAGCATTAGTGAATAACCTTTCTGAAATATGTAAGTGTTCCCATCCATAGCCATACCACCCTGAAGACACTCAATCTCATCTGAAATATGTAAATCTTCCAAACGGAAAAGGAGAGACAATTGTGTGGAGAAGACTGTATAATGAGGAAAATTCCATATTTCACAGTGAGAACTAGAGGTAATATCAAAACTGATACATTTGTGTGTGAGCATGATTTATCAATATTATTAACCAATAGAAGAACCAAACTCAGAAATGGTTTAAGTAGTAAGTGAAGAAAAAGATGAGAAATGTGAGATTGATTCTTTTTTTTTTTTGCTGAATAATTTGATACTAGTGATCTTTTATCCATGTACACATAGTACCATATTACACTGGTAATTTAAAAAAGAAAAAGAATGAGTGAAGTTTTAAAATGCACATATATTAGATTCAAAGGCTGTAATTCATGCCCATAGAAACATCATAAAAGTTAAAACATAAAGAAATCCTCTAATTCAACCTCTGTTAAATGCTTTACGACATTAGTTATAAATGCCACTCAGAAAATCTCTTGTCTTTTTGTTCTCTCTCTCTATATATACTATATATATAATTTTTCCCAATTACTTCCTGAAACCCATTAGCCTCAATATATTTTCAATTGTTTTGTGTATTTTTCACCAATTTTCAAGTATACATATAAAAAGTCACATATATTGTAAGAAAATTGTGCATTTCTGAAAAATATATATATAACAAATGATGGTAATTCAGCTCTTGGATGCAATCACTTTTGATTCTTTAGAAAATATCCTTATTTTTTAACATAAC
Organism: Erethizon dorsatum; assembly: GCA_028451465.1. NCBI lineage: Eukaryota > Metazoa > Chordata > Mammalia > Rodentia > Erethizontidae > Erethizon > Erethizon dorsatum. The sequence continues at coordinate 14,390,890 of CM051839.1, forward strand.
TGAAATCATACCACAACTAATATTTGTTTGTTTCTATTTCTTTGCAAAAGTAACATAAACATATTTTCTATACTGTTAAGCAAACTATTCAATATCATTTTAAAATAAATGCTGAGTGTTTATAAAGTAGTATATAAAATGTAGTGAAGTTGAAAAAGAGAAATTATAAGTGAACAGAGAAGAGAGATATTCAGTTTTAACATTGTCACATATTTGTTCCCATATTTTCTATGTGCATATATACTATGGTTTTTAATAATTGGCTATTTTATCATTGTATCTGCAAGTTTCTTCCCTGCTTTTTCTTTAATAAAAGTATTCCTCCTATATATAAACCTCCTTCTAAATATCTTTTACATGCTTTAATCTATCAAATATTAATTAACTCTTGTCCTATTAAGGAGTTAGTGTTCTTCCAATATTTCCATTATTCTAATTGTAAATAATGATATAATGAAAATATTTGTGCATGTTTTCTTTAACTCTGTTGGATTGTTTTCATAGCATAAACTTCCAGAAGTACTAAGAGGTATCCAATAAATTTAAACTGTAGAAAGATCAATCTGAGTAAAATATTTGAAAAAGCATTATAATTTAAGTAAAGGGAGGGTGATTATTTGACTTGTGTAAAATGTTATTGCACAAATTAAAAACAAAAAGTTTAAATGAGAGTTCTGTTCTTGTGCTTTGTAAATCCTACAGAAAATATGATACCTTTTAGGTAGAATATGCATATAGCAATCACAGAAACAGCAACCTCCTTTCTCCCAAAAGTGAGTAATAATTTATATGAGGCAAACAAACAACACTTCCAGTTTTCCTCCTTTTATGGCCAATGTATCTCTACAGAAGCAGTAGAGCAGGTAAAGATTCTGAGTCAACTATAAAGTACTAGTGCTTATTTACGAGGCTATTAAAAGGGTCGCCTTAACAAATCATGTGTCCTCTTTGATCTTAATAATTCCAGCATAGCGTCCAGTTAAGGTACTGGTGTATATCTCATCAACCAGAAATTGGATCCCTAGAAATATTACAGAATGATGTTTTTCAAGGTATAAAGGACAGAAATTTTTGTAAGGTTTATTTGCACATTCCTCAAAAATAAAGGAAAAGACCCAGTGACTATCTCTCAGTATTTTAAGTTCCAAAGGCAAAGCACAAATAAGCTTATCATTAGTTTATAACCTTGAAAATATCATACCGGTGGCATGCATTCAGTTTAGAGATTTGTATTAACTGAGTACTAAAGGTTGAGAGTTGTGCCCAAAGTTTCCTCCTTAGTGCTATGCTTGGAATTTCCTAAGTTCCCATTAAATGAATAAAGGTGAATGAGGATGGTAGCAATGACTCAAGGAGATACACTAAGCTGAAGAAAGCACATCATTCCACGTTGGAAAGAAGTTGCAAGCAAAGGGATGTCTGAAGGTTCAAAGTCTGTAGAGAAGGTCACTTAGAGCAGCTGAAAATAGACCCATGACTGGAAAAGATTTGGTAAAAACTGAAGTAGAGAAGGAGCTGTCCAGAAATAAAGACAAAAAAGGTTGACCAGAGATAGATCATAAATGGCCTTGTATATCAGATTTAAATACTTTTTAAAAATCACTGGTCAAGAATAAAAGTCAGGGGCCGGTGATACAGTTCAGCAGCATAAGCGCCTGCCTGGCAAGTGCCAGGTCCTGAGTTCGACTTCCGGTACCCACATTAAAAAAAAAAAAAAAGAATAAAAATGGGCCGGTGAGATGGCTCAGCGGCGTAAGCGCCTGCCTTGCAAGCGCGAGGGCCCGAGTTCGACTCCCGGATCCCACATACGAAAAAGGGGCCGGTGATATCGCTCAGCGGCACGGGCGCCTGCTGGCGTGCGAGGTCCTGAGGTCGACCCCCCGGTACCCACAAAAAAAAAAAAAAGAATAAAAGTCAGGTCAGGCATGGTAGTGCACACCTGTAATCCCAGCACTCAGGAGGCTGAGGCAGGAGGATTACTGGGAGTTCGAGGCCAGCGTAGGCTACAAAGTTCAAGGCCAGCCTACATAGTGAAACCCTGTCTCAAAGAGACAAAATGAATAAATAAATAAAATAAAGAATAAAAGTCAAGAGAGTCATGGAGAAGCCTTCCCAAAAGCGATGGTAAAATTGCTGACCAGACCCTGAAACCACCTGTCTGCTTGCATATTAAGAGAGGAAAATGGCAACGACCCTTCCCCAGCTGTATTCCACACATTCAGGCAAGAATCCTGTTTCTTGAAGCTGAAAGCATTCCAGTATCTTCTGGGATTTCTGCAGAGAGCTGGCCTACCAGAATGCTGTGGGAGTGACGGAGAAGTGTGGCCTGCCAATGTCAGCTCCGTCAGTTCAGTGAGGCTGTGGGACTGCAGCTTTTAGCCTGGGAGTTCTTTCTCCTCTTGCAGTTTCTGCTTTAAAAGTGATGATAATTTTAAAAATAGTTCTGACCACCTTCCGTGGTCAAAATAATAAAATTGAATAGTGATTGATAGAAGATATGAAACATCAAGAACTAGTTCTTTCAAATACCTTTAACAATAAAGGGGGGTTTTGCAACAACCGTCAATTAGTTAACTGGTTCATCATAATTTCTAAAATATATTCATGTACTAATCAGGCAGCAGGTGCAACAAATGTTTTTATCAAGTAAATCTGGATGAAAGTTGTTGAAATTGTCAGTAAAAGTATTTTAGCTCTTTCTTCTTATATAAGAACAATATATAAGAACTTGCACAAAGACTCAGCATTTTTCTATATAAGAGAGAAAGGTTAACTATTTCTACCACTTTACATTTGAATCTTACTACACAGAACCCTACAAAGGTTCCCTTCTGTGTAACTTCCCTTCTGTGGTATAATGCAGAAATAGAGATAAGAAATATGCCTCTAGTTTCCCAGAGGAATTCTACTAAACTTTAAAAATAAGGAACAAAAAGAGAAGAGTCAATACTCTCAAACACTGCAAAACAAAAATAGGGGAAATCTCTCGATTCTTTTTATGAAATGGGCAAAACTAAGATGACCCAGAAAAAAATAAATAAATAAACCCTCCAGTCCAATTTCACTTACAATAATCAGTAAATAAATCCTAACTTATAACTGTCCCAGCCCGACATGTGGGTCTTCTGATTTTCTTATGCTGCTCTGCGCTTTCATTTTTCTACAGCATTTTGTATTCATCTTCTAGAACTGACTCAAACTATGTATCATGATTTTTACTTACTGTTTCTCTCTCCCACCATAATATAAGCTGTAGGAGGGAAGGGCTCTTTGCCTGTTTTGTTCACTGTTGTGTTCCATATACCTACAACAATCCCTAGCACACAGCACTCAATTGATTTTGTTTAGATAAATGACTGAATGATTCTATTATTACATGTGAAGAGAAAGCACAAAGTATTCTCTATAGACACTAAAAAAGCCAGTGAATGAATAAATATTCTTACTAAATACTCATCTAAATAGAAATTGATGGCTATCTCCTTAATATGATTTACCTAAAAAACATTCTTAGTGGAGAAACACTTGAACCTTTCCATTTCAGTGAGGTAAAACAATGTCCACACTCACTAGCAATACTTAAAATTCTATAAGATGCATTAGGTGGTTAAGATGCATTAGATAAGATTATCCAAATAGAATATAGTCCAACGAAAATATATCAAATTAACATAAGATTTAAAGTGGTACCAGAACATAAAATTAATATATAGAAATCAACAGCCTTTATACATACAAACAATAAACAATTAATAGATAAAATAAAATAGAAGATCCGAGTCACGGCAGTAAAAACAAACAACATATAAAAGACTTCCAAGTTATTTTTCAAATAAATGTGCAACATTTTATTAGAACAATCTAAGCATAAGTTAAAACTGCAATTGAAAAAGTAATGAAAGTATGCCATAAAATGTAAATTCTTCCTAAATAAATTTATAAATTTAATATTACAATAAAATATCAACAGTTTTGTTTTCTGAAAATGAACAAGCTGATTTCAAAGTTAATGTGGATCACCCTACAACATCAGAATACACATTCTTCTCAACTGCACACAGGACATTCTCCAAAATAGACCACATACTAGCTCATAGAACCTGCTTAAGTAAATGCAAAGGAATTGAAATCATCCTATGCATATTATCAGACCATAGTGCAATAAAATTGGAAATCAATAGCAAAAGAAACCCCAAGAACTTCTTAAACACATGGAAATTAAATAGCACCCTCCTGAACAACCAATGGGTCACAGATGAAAGTAAAGAAGAAATTAGACAGTTTCTACAATTGAATGATAACGACAGCACAACATACCAGAACTTACAGGACACAATGAAAGCAGTCCTAAGAGGGAAATTTATAGCAGTAAATGCCCATATCAGGAAAAAAGAGCAAGCACAAATAAACAACTTAATGGTGAACCTCAAACTTCTAGAAAAAGAAGACCAGGCTAAGCCAAAAGCTCATACAAGGGTGAAAATTATAAAGATCAGAGCAGAAATTAACGCACTGGAGATTAAAAAACAATACAAAGAATCAATGAATCAAAGAGTTGGTTCTTGGAAAGATTAAATAAAATCTACAAACCCTTATCCAACCTTATTTAAAAAAAGGAAAGAAAGGTCTCAAATCCACACAATTACAAATGAAAAGAGTGAAATCACAATGGACCCTTTAGAAATCCAGAAGATCGTCTATACCTACTTTGAAACCTTGTATTCTAATAAGATGGAAAATGCAGAAGAAATGGACAGATTCCTAGATACATATGAATTACCAAAGCTGAATCAAGAAGATACAAAAATCCTAAATAAACCAATATCAATCAATGAAATCAAAGATATAATTAAAAATCTCCCAACAAAGAAAAGCCAAGGCCCTGATGGATTCACTGCTGAGTTCTACAAGAAATTTAAAGACGTAACACCACTGCTTCTCAAACTCTTTAATGAAATTGAAAGGGAAGCAATACTCCCTAATTCATTCCTGGAAGTAAGCATTACCCTGATAACAAAACCGGAGAAGGACCCAACCAAGAAAGAGAACTACAAGCCAATCTCTCTAATGAACATAGGTGCAAAAATCCTCAATAAGATACTGGCAAACAGAATGCAACAAATAATCAAGAAGATTATACACCATGACCAAGTGGGATTCATCCCAGGGATTCAGGGATGGTTCAACATACGTAAATCAATAAATGTAATACACCATATTAACAGAGCCAAGAACAAAAATCATATGATCATCTCAATAGATGCAGAAAAAGCTTTTGACAAAGTCCAGCACCCATTCATGATAAGAACCCTACAGAAAATTGGAATAGATGGTCTTCATCTCAATCTGATAAAAGCCATCTATGACAAACCAACAGCCAATATCATACTAAATGGACAAAAACTGAAAGCTTTCTCTCTAAAATCAGGAACAAGACAAGGGTGTTCACTATCAAAACTCCTATTCAACATAATTAGCCAAAGCAATTAGAGAAGAAAGAGAAATAGAAGGAATAAGGATAGGAAAGGAAGAAGTTAAACTATCATTACTTGCAGATGACATGATACTCTACATAGAAGACCCCCAAAACTCCACTAAAAAACTGCTAGATTTAATAAGCAAATTTGGTAGCATAGTTGGATACAAAGTCAGCACTCAAAAATCAATAGTCTTCCTGTACATGAATAACAAACTCACTGAGAGAGAAATTAGGGTAACAACACCTTTCACAATAGCATCAAAAAAAAAAAAAAAAAAAAAAAAATGAAGTGCCTAGGACTCAATCTAACAAAGGATGTAAAAGACCTCTATATTGAAAACTACAGTACTCTGAAAAAGGAGATTGAAGAGGATATCAGAAAATGGAAAAATACCCCTTGCTCTTGGGTAGGAAGAACTAATATAGCGAAAATGGCCATACTTTCAAAATTGTTAGGGCCGGTGAGATGGCTCAGCGGCTTAAGCGCCTGCCCGGCAAGCGCGAGGGCCCGAGTTCGACTCCCGGAACCCACATACGAAAAAGGGGCCAGTGATATCGCTCAGCGGCACGGGCGCCTGCTGGCGCGCGAGGTCCTGAGGTCGTTCCCCTGGTACCCACCAAAAAAAAAAAAAAAAATTAAAATTGTTATACAGATTTAATGCAATTCCAGTCAAAATTCCAACAGCATATCTCACAGAATTCGAGAAAACAATCCTAAAATTCATGTGGAATCAGAAGAGACCTAGAATAGCAAAGGCAATTCTGGGCAACAAAGGCAAGGCAGGGGGCATCACAATCACAAAATTATACTATAAAGCTACTGTGATAAAAACAGTGAGGTACTGGCAAAAAAACAGACCCGAAGATCAATGGAACAGATTAGAAGATGCAGAAACAACTCCAAAGATACTAATCTACCTTATCTTTGACAAAGGTGCCAAACACATTCACTGGAAGAAAGACAGCCTCTTTAATAAATGGTGCTGGAAAAACTGGCTCTGCACATGCTGGAGATTAAAATTAGACCCATACCTTTCACCATGCACTAAATTAAAGTCAAAATGTATTAAAGATCTAAATATTAAAACAGAAACATTAAATCTGCTGGAAGATAGAATAGGTAAAGCTCTTGAAGACGTTGGAGTAGGTAAAGATTTTATGAATAAAACCCTGATCACATAGGAACTATCACAAAGAATCAACAACTGGGATCTCATTATAAAACCTTTTGCGCATCAAAAGAAATCACCAACAGAGTGAAGAGACAACCCATAATGTGAGAAAAAATATTTGCCAGCTGTTCCTCAAAGGATTACTATCGAGAACATATAAAGAACTCAAAAAATCAGATCTCCCAAATTTAAAGACCCTATCCAAAAATGGGCATCTGAGATGAATACATGCTTCTCAGATGAAGAAATACAAGCAGCAAATAAATATACGAAAAAATGTTCAACATCACTGGTCATTCGAGAGATGCAAATTAAAATAACACTGAGATTCCATCTCACCCCAGAAAGAATGGCTATTATCAAGAAATTAACCAATAACAAATGCTGGAGGGGTTGTGGGGAAAAAGGAACCCTTCTCCACTGTTTGTGGGAGTGTAGACTGGCGCAACCACTGTGGAATCAGTGTGGGGATTCCTCAAAAAACTAGGATTGGAGGCCCCATTAGACCCAGCTATTCCCATTCTGGGTATCTTCCCAGAAGCATTAAAAACATCGTACCACAGCGACAGATGTGCACCCATGTTTACTGCAGTACAATCTATAATAGCTAGATCTTGGAAACAACCCAAATGCCCATCAACCAAGGAATGGATAAAAAAGATGTGGTATTTTTATACAATGGAGTACTACTCAGCCATAAAGAAGGATAAACTGGAGACTTTTATAGGTAAATGGATGCAACTCAAGATCATACTCATAAGTGAAATAAACTGGATGCACATGTGTAAACATGGTATTGTCTCCCTAGTGTGAGAAGCTGAAAGACTAAATAAGATCCAAAATGTACAACAGATATTGTAAAATGGGAAGAAACTGTTCAAAAGGAAAGAGAAACTGGGATGGGGGAATGGAGAAAAGAAGGAAGAGAAAAGAAAAAAAAAAATATATATATATATGTGATAGTTAAGATAGACACACTACTAATTTCTCTTAGTTCATTGAAAAAGAAAGTTTTGTGCTAACATTGTTTGGACAATTGAATGCCAATATCTTGTACTCTGAGTAACTAATTTAAAGATAACAATATACAATGTATTAACCACTGTTACTCTCCTAATACGTTGTTTTGAAATTTTGTTCTATTTTTTTCTTTTTAAAATAAGAATTAAAAAAATAAACAAAGTTAATGTGGAAAACTAAATAAATCTAAAAGGAAATGTATAAATTAATAACAGCAGGAGAGAACTTGATTGTCCATATTTTGAAACATAGTATATTATAACCTCAACAATCTAAACAGTAACGACACATGACTTAGCCAGCCAAAAGAGCAAAACCGCCTGTTGCCGCTGTAACAATTAGACAAAAAATGATGGCTTAAAACAACACAAATTTATTATCTTAAATTTCTAGAGGCAGGTGTCTGAAAAGAGTTTCACTGGCTAAAATAAAAGTGTAACCACTGCTATGTTCCTTCTAGAGGTTTAGGGAAGAATTCATTTTCTTTCCTTTTTCAGCTTCAAGAGGCTGCCCAAACTTCTCAGTTCACGGTTCCTTTCCCATTTGAAGCCAATAACAGTCAAGTCTTCCTCAAGTCACATACTCTGACACTAACTTTTCTGCCTCCTGTCTATTTTTTAAGGACCCTGTGATTACACTGGGTTCACCCACATAACCTAGGCCTGTCTCCCTATCTAAGTCAGCTGAATAGCAAAATCAATTGCATTTGCTACCTTAATTCCATTGCCAAAAAGCTCCGTCAAAAAGCTCTGCCAAAAAGCTTCCATCTGCCAAAAAGCTCCATTGACAGATTCAGGAACTAGGACATAGACCTCTTCAGGAAGCTATCACTCTGCCTACCACACCAAGAAATAGTTGTGAATATTTATAAATGATTTTAGACATGATAAACCTGGCATTCAAAAAGCTTGGAAAAACTTGAATTTTTTAATGAGCTATTTTGGAACAACCAGTGATCCTCAAAGAAAGGCTAAATCAGAGCATGCATCACACACTACAATAGAATAAAATCCAAATGTATTAAAAGACTTAAATACAAAGAAATGAGGCTTGGAAATATTAGAAGGCATGTTGTATGATATATGTTGTATGACCTCATGGAAAGACTCTTCTAATTATGACAGCAGTAGTTACAGTTAAAAGTGGCCACCATTGTTAGTGTACTTATTTTCCTGATTTCTTTTTCAATGGGTTAGTTACTGGTGTATAGAAAAGCTATTGTTATTTTATGTTGATTTTGTATATGGCTATTTTGCTGAATTTATCACATCTAAAACTTGTGTAGTGGAGTCTTTAGTGTCTTCTTAGTATAGGATTATATCATCCATAAAAAAGGATAATTTGACCTCTCCCTTTCCAATTTGTATCTCAGCTAATTTCTCTGGCTAACACTTAGTATGTTAAATAGAAGTGGTAAGAGTAGACATCTTTTTCCTGTTCCTAATTTTAGGGAAAATGCTTTCAGTTTTTCCCTATTCCGTGTAATGTTGGCTATGTGTTTGTCATATAGAGGCTTTATTATGCTGAGATAATATCTTCATTGCTTTGGTCATGAAAGGATGTTGAATTTTGCCAAAGGTTTTTTTCTGTGTCAATTGAGATGATCATATGATTTTTTTAAATGTTTATTTTTATTAGAGCATGTTTGCAGTAATGATTACATTCATTGTAGGGAATAGGTACATAAAAATAACATTTTATTCTTACTGTGTATTCCATATATTGATTTACTTATATTGAACCATCCTTGCATCCAGGGGATGAAACCAACTTGATCATGGTGTATGATCTTTTTAATGTGTTTATCAATTTGGTTTGCAAGTATTTTATTGAGGATTTTTGCCTCTGTGTTTATCAAGGACATCGTTCTATAGTTTTCTTTCTTTTTTTATTGTTGGTGTGTCCTTATCGGGTTTTGGTATCATCCCTCAGTATCCTATAGAGATACACACATACTAATGTTTATTGTGGTGCAATTCACAATAGCTAAGTTATGTATCAACCAATGTATCTGTCAACAGATGAACAGATTTAGAAATGTGGTATATTTATGTGCAAAGGAGTATTATTCATTCATGAAGAATAATGAAATCATGTCATTTTCAAGAAAATGGATGAAATTGAAATCATGTGAAGCAAAATAAACCAGACTGAAAAACATAAGTATCATGTTTTCCTTAATATGTGAAATCAAGGGGGGAGAAAGATGACAAAAAGAAGGGAGGCTGTTGTGGCATATATCTAGATGTCCCCCCAAAAGCCTCATACTATTACTATGTAGAATCAATATGCAACTAGATAAATGAGAAATAGGGATGGGAAAAAGATTTTTTTTTTTTTTTTTGGTGGATGCGGGGCGCCGAACTCAAGACCTCGCGCGCCAGCAGGCGCTCGTGCTGCTAAGTGATATCACCAGCCCTTTTTTCATATGTGGATACCGGGAGTTGAACTCAGGACCTCGTGCTTGCCAGGCAGGCATTTATGCTGCTGAGCTATCTCACTGGCCCAAGATTTCTTATAGCATATTCCTCTTCATATTTTTTGATACTTCATAATATCTATCATCTTTTCAAAAATTTAAATGCATTTTTAAAGAAAGAAATCCCTACCTCTGAAACATGTCTGAATACAATCTTAAACAAGTTAGAAAGTGAATGAGAGAAGTAAAACCAAACACTAAATCTCTCTAGATCTTCAACAAGGCCAACAGCCCAGTCTTTCCAATGACCACCACTCCTGTAACCATGTCTGCCCCTCAACATATTCATCTAGCAAAAAATAATCATACGTGATTCAGCGATACCTGATTGTGGTGATGTACTGAGCTGCTATGCACCTTTGCCATGCTATGTAACCTTGTGTGTGTGGACCTGTGTGCGTCTGTGCATGTGTGCGTGTGCACTAGACTATAAGCAACATCAGTTCAACCAATATGATCCAACAAACGCTGTGTGCTGCATTTTGTTCTTAGATGAAGCCACTGGGTTCAGTGACAGTGAATATTATAAGGAAAGCATGAAATGTATGGTACATAAAAATGAGAACCAAAAACAAAAAGACATCGAGCAACTCTCCAAAACAGGTGATGTTTTAATTTAAAGCAGACTACAGAAAGAGAGAAGGTGAATGTTCCAGAAGGGAGAAACTGGATATGCAAACTGATAAATATGTAAAGCAACTGAAGATGATCCTGGAGAATAGTCTGTTGCTAAAATGAAATGTGGTATTCAGAGGCCAAAAGAGGATGTCAGGGGAGGGCAGCAATTAATTGTCAAGAGCTTTGACAGTGTATGCTACAAAATTCAGGCCTCATCCTTGGGTGACATGGAGCCAGAATCGCTTTCACCAGGGAGAACCAGGACCTGGTGAGCACAGTGGAAGAGGAATTGGAAGGGAAAAGACCAAAGCATGCAACTTTCCACGGAGATGTGAAAAGCGTGATGTTTTCCTGAGGCTCCTCTTTTCATCTTCCCCAGCAACATGCATAATAAATGGCACACAGTGGCATTCAGTAGCCACTGGTGGTCCAGAACATCATTGAGCATTCCTGACAACGCTTTAGTTCTAAAAGTCAGATAGTGCGGGAGTCAATCTACCTGAAACTGTCCTGATCTTTTCCAGTAATATTTGATCTAAATAGGCTAACATTTATACTAGAACTTTGTAAAAAACCAGATTTGCTTTATATGCTATATGACATTTATTTCACTGTGTATAGGTTCTATAGGTGCCGTGGGTGGTATTTTCATTTTTCAACTTCGTAATAAACATTTAAGTTACCCAACTTACATCATCTCCCATTATCACCTAATAAAAAGGGGCCGGTGAGATGGCTCAGCAACTTAAGCGCCTGCCCGGCAAGCGCGAGGGTCTGAGTTCGACTCCCGGAACCCACATACGAAAAAGGGGCCGGTGATATCGCTCAGCAGCACGGGCACCTGCTGGCGCACGAGGTCCTGAGGTCGACCCCCTGGTACCCACAAAAAAATAAAAATAAAAAAAAAATAAATAAATAAATAAATAAAGACTTGCTAATTTCTGAGCTTCAACACACACACACACACACACACACCATTCACCCTTCCACTAGATACTTCCTTTGGTATGAGTAGTTTTTCTTATTTTATTTTACCAAATAATAAATGCAGAAAGAATCATGAAATAGTGTTTCACCATAGGTGAGGCTCTCTAAGATGCTTAAAGTTTTTCAAAAAGAGAGTGAAAATACAGAGAATTCACAGGATTTCTCAGATAGAAATTTGGATGAGGACACATAAAATGAAATGGAGCAAGATTCTCAGTGAATTTGTAATACTTACCCTAAGACTTAAATTATCCAGTCAGAAGGAAAACAATTCACAACCTTTAGAAATAGAACCGACAAATTGGGCCTGGTGGTGCACGTCTGTTATCACAGCACTCAGGAGGCTGAGGCAGGAGGATTGCCAAGAGTTCGAGGCCAGCTTGGGAGGGCTACAAAGTGAGTTCGACACCCACCTAAACTACATAGTAAGACCTTACCTCAAAACAAACAAACAAAAACAAAAAAACCCTAATCTCGGCTTAACTTCCAATTGTATACATCTTTTTTCAGTACATCAAGACTATTCTCCTCTAAATAACATTCATACGTAACTAATAAAAATATAACTGGACGTATTTAGAGGAATTATACTAGAGGAGAATTTAACAGGATAGTCTGCTCAGAAACAGCCTTTCAATGCAAACGTAAATCCCTATCATTCTTCATGTTTACTCCACTTACGCAGAATCAGAACAACAGAAATTGCCTAGTAAGAGATAATTCTCTCAGAAAGTTTTATTTCCCCATGTTGCCAGACTATTTCTTTATACAATCTGAGCCACAGGAAGAAAATTAGCTACATTTTTGAGGATGGCATAACAGTGCCTGAACTGCTAATATTGTTACCCTGAATATTGAAATAGTAGCATCTCATTTCACAAGCTTGATGCTTTCCATGATTCTGGCCACAAACCGAGTTGGACGAGAACCGAATCAAATTCAATGGCTAGGTTCAATGTTGACCTTGCCGGGAAATTTGATTCAGTTCTCGTCCAGTTCCATTTAAAACCACTGTACAAAATTCAAAAATGAAGAATCAAATATTCAGATTGGTAAGTAAAGAAGACACAGATATTACAGTTTAGATCTAAAATGTCCCCCAAAATTTTCATGTGTTCAGAGTTGGAGCTTTTGTGATGTGACTGGATCACAAGTGTTCCAACTTTATCCCTGGAGCAATCCATTCATGAGGTGACAATTAGATGGCATTATTAGGAGGTGAGGGAAGCAGGAGGGGGGCCTAGTTGAAGTGGGCAAGAGAGGATGACCTTGGGCATTATTCTTTGTCCCCAGCCCCTTCCTCTGGGTTCCTTCCCTTTTTCTCTGCCATGAGGTGAGCAGCTCTCCTCCCCGTTCTGCCATGCAATTTCTGCCTCACCACAGGGCTGAAAACAATGAAGCTGGCTAACCATGGACTGACAGGCTGAAACTCTGAGCCAAAATAAATCTGTTCACCTTTAAATTGTCTTCAGATATTTTGTCAATGCAGGGATAACCTAACATACAAGGAATTTTAAACTTTATTTTCAGAAATATTTGTACATGAGTGATTTCACAAGTTATACTGGATTAAATACCTCATTACTAAAGAAGGAAATTTTTTCAATCTTTAATAGATTTTTATCAATAAATGATGTTCTGGAATTGAGTATATGATGAATGAATTTTAATGTTATAAGCATAAAATGGAAAATAGTCAACATCTTCATTTAGAAAAATATTAAAGTTATTATTCTAAAAGTAATTATAGTCCTTCACATTTAATTTCCATTTATGTGATATAAGAAAGGATGTTTACAAGAACTAAACAGCAATGCTAAATTTTAATCCTGACTTTGCATATTGCTTCAATACCTAGTAATTATTGTTCATGTCAACCTTTGATATAAACAAAGGTTTTTCTTTAAGTCCAACTGTTCTCATAATGGTAGTTTATTACCATTTATTAGTTCTATTAGAGGCTTATTAATCCTATTAGTGCTATAATCCCCAGCACTCTGGGATGCTGAGGCAATAGGATCACAAATTTAAGCCCAACCTGGACAACTTAGCAAGAATCTATCGCAAAATAAAACATAAAAAGGGCTGCAGATGTAGCTCAGTGCAAAGATCCTGGGTCCAATCCCCCATATCACACACACACACAAAATGGCCTTGCAGAGTGTGTTTAGTTTCTAACACCAACAACACTGTATTCAGGACAAATATAGTTCCTTTGATATATTCATTCCTTACCCATCTTTATGAACTGCTGCAGTGATACCGTGCACTGCCCATTTGGTATAAATATAGATTACCGAGGATAGATCCATAGACTGAATTTCCATTTACAAACTATTAATAATATTCTATCATCATATAAAGAAATTACTGATCCAAATACAAAGAAAAGGAAATTGTCCAAACATCCTGCAATATATACTAGAATTTACTTCAAAATGGTGATAGTTGCAAAATTTATCCATATTCTTCCCTCCCCTATGTCCTTATGACTGATTTCCCTAAATCAGTAAGACACAGGCAAGCTGCAGAGAACAACTCTGTAAAATGTTTGTTTTTCCTATGTTGATAAAAAATTGAAAAGTTACAGGACATAATATGCCTTTGGTCTCAAGAATTTACCATCAACTTGTACAATAATGTGACTATTTCATATCACTGAACTATTTACTTAAAAATTATTAAAATTATCAATTTTATATTATGTCTATTTACCACAAATAAAAAAGGAATGATCATGAAAACATTTATCCATGATGTTGTCACTTCTTATTTAATTGTGGAATAATATATATCACATTTTTCATTGTGTATTTGAACAAAGTTTACAATGAACCTTTGTTCCTGTGGTAGGTATCTGGCTTTTTACGCAAAACAACTTTGATCCCTCATTGTTATCTATTCATTGATTTGGAATATAAATATCTTACTGCCATAAATATGAATAGTAACCTACTGAGATCAACCTTTCAGTCATGAGACCAGTGCTAATACATATAATCATATTTTTAATACTATATTAGTGGCTTCATAAAATTAGTTCACCTCACGTCTATTGAATTTCTGTGGAGCACAAAGGACCTTCCCAGATGCTTCAATAAATAACTGCAAGCTCAATACAAACCTGCAAGCTTTATATTCAGACTGTATATGTCTAGAAATACATAGGACTGTTATGAACCTGACACTGTAATCCCAAGGTCACTAAGGAAAATTCCCAAGACTGAAACCTCTTAGTGTTCTGTATTCTATATTCATATCTGATCTCTAATTGTCTTGTCCCAAAGAAAAGTACCTTATACATAAATTAATATTCAACAAACATACATCGGTTTAGCAGTATTTCTTCTTGATTTTATTAATTATACACGTCCAGACAAAAGGCAGCTGTTTGCTAGACATTTAAAAATAGAGCAGTGCTTATTTGCAGCTTTTTTATTGGGTGACATCCTCATTTCTGGCTTGAAGAAACTATGTCTTCACACTCAGTGTGCCTCAACTTGCCTTTGAGGTTGACATTTTTGACAGCTGTGACTGAGTCCCTTATTCCCCTGGTGGCTCTGTCTGGACTGAGCGCTTGATATGAGAGATTGAACCCTTTCTGTTCTCCCATTCTGGGGACTGGGACTGAAATAAACGATGAGCTCTCTCCAGATCCCAGCTCTCTCAGACTTGGGTTGAGACTGGGCTTTACTGGTGCTGTTTTCTGATTTTTCTTCATGAGATCAGAAGTACAGTTCTGTCTCCAAAGGATGGGTACTCCTTTCACTTTGCCTACTCTGGGTCTCAGATGAGGGCAGGATTGCTTACAGGTAAGAGTCCTTAGCTTTTTGTTTCCACAGATTTATCATAAGTGTTTTTTATGCTGCAGTTTCATTTCCTTTGCTTTGTGGTATGGATCTACCAATGACTGTGACCAACCCTCTTTAGTTTGACCCCATAAAAACACATGACAGCAAATCTTCCTCCAAAGAATTAAAAAAAACAAAGGCATTGCTCCTTCCAGCCCAACAGCCATATAATTATGGCCTTTGCAGAAGTGTTGGCATGACTGTGCTATGCAGAGGTCTCGCAGGTACCCCAATAAAAGAAGAAAGTTTCAGGGACATAAGTTCAGTCACCTGGCAGGCACCTCAGCACCCCACTTACAAAAAGTAGTTGAACTTTTGAGACACTTGAAAGAGCACAGTCAGGGCAAGAATGATACCTGTAGTTAGAATAAAGCTCACAATTGCACGTTACACCCTGGACAACCCAACTTGATCACATCGCAAAGGACTCAAACTAATCGAAAATTCTGCATCAAAGGCTGAGTCTTCCCCTAAAACCTCCGACTGGCTTCATGCATAACACTGATGGCACCTCCTTGTGCCAACAAGTAGGAAGTGGTATACTCTACCTAAAATCAAATGGTCTCTAACTAAAAACAATCTTATATTCCAAATTGCCAAAATGGGGATCTTTTGAAAGTCTAAAATTGGTGTATTAGCTTATTTACTCAGGAAAACTAAGTTTTAAAACTAAACAAAGGAGTGGATGGTTTGTTTCACACAGAAAAACCATCCCCCACAACAGCAAATCAAAATTTAACAGAGACTGTCTGGAAACTAAAAATCTTCTAGAGCTATTTTATTTTACACTTCCTCTGCCCCCTCCATCACTCCTTGGTGGTCGGAGATCCCAAAGGCCAGCGTTCAGCACTCACTACCACCAGGGCTTGGGTTTGATTCCTGGTCGAGGAACCATAATATTCTTTGGTGATCCAGATGGAGAAGCTGTGGTTTCCCCTTATATCACTCTTAAGAAAAACCCTCATCAAGACAACCCCTTTACCTCCCACGGGATGTTCCAAGGATTCACAGCAGGGGAAATCCATTTCTGCTTACAAGAATCTTAGAGAAACTGAAATGCCCATTAACAGAGAACTTAACCCTGGCTCAAATGAAGACTGGCTGGCACCACTTTTTCTGTTCTCAACCCCACCACTTTTAATTATCCTCTTCCCGGGAGCACTAGAACTATTCAGATGTGAGGGTCTCTTGTGTTACTGACAAGACCCAACCCGTTATTTTCAAATGAGGCCTCTTGCAGATTCTCACCTCTTTCTCCTTGTCCTGTCTACACTGATACAGCTTGGTAGGGAATCTAATAACATACACTTTTTGAAAGGGGGAATTTTTTTTAAGACCTGGACTAAGCAGAAAAATTAGGACAATGAAAGTAGCCAGAACACTAAAACTCAGGCTTCTGTGGTCTACAGACCCTAAAATTCCTTTTCTACAAGATTCTCTTCTAAAATGACTGCACCTTACAATAAATTAAAAGAAAATCTCTAAAAAGCTCTAAAGAGGTTTTCCCAAGCACTCCCTCCAATCAGGCTGGCAAAGATAATGCTCTTTGCCCTACTCCTTAAGCGCTTTGCCCTAGAGTCAGTAACCTAATTAAAAAGCAAGCTGCATTGGAAAGACTTAAAAATGACTTTCTGACATTTTAGTTGGCTATTTTAGAACTCTTTATAAAAGAAATTTACATCTATAAAGGAAATTTCCATTTGTAAGAGTGCTCCCTCTCTGCTTAACTCTTAGGATAAGGAAAAACTTTAACTTAAATCCGCATAACAAGCCTCACACTTGACCGCTTTATCTCAGCTGGGCTTTCCTTGTGCCCCTCATTGCCTCAGCAAATAGTGGTATTTAGATCTAAATTCTGTTTCTTTAAAATGTACGTGGTTAGCTGGGCCTGCTGGCACACACCTATAATCCCAGCACTATGGAATGCTGAGGCAGGAAGATCATGAATTTGAGCCTAGCCTGGGCAACCTAGTGACTCAGTAAATAAATAAATAAAAATTTTAAAAGGGCTGGGAATACAGCTCAGTTTTAAAGATAGATATAGATATTCAAAGAGCCATACCTTCCTTAAGTGAGTATTTAGGTTCACCTATCACTTGGGACAATACAACAAGTAATAAAAGAATGGTAGTCTAATAGCCATATCCAACCTGCAGCTTTCATTTTTTTGGATTCTTTTAATATTATAATAAAAATATTTTTAAGAAGGAAATTTTGTTACTTATATAACTGAACTGTATTATATACCATATTTCCTCAAAAATAAGACCTAACTGGAAAATAAGCCCTAGAGTGATGTTTCAGGATGTTTATAATATAAGCCCTACCCTCAAAATAAGCCCTAGTTAAGATCACCAACCAGACTGAAGTATTTAGTATGACCACTGCAATACATGACAGATGTACTGAATTGTAGAATGATAATATTAATGAAATATAAATAAATAATATTATTGACATTAATACTTAAATGATAATATAAACTATAATTATTTGTAAATGCTCAAATGGGTCTCCTTGGAGAGGTAAATGCCTGTGTAAAAGAGTGAACTCAAGACTTACTGCCCAATGACCAATCGGAGTGCAGACAATGCATGAATAACATGTGTGCTTATAACAAATAGATGTGGTTGTGTCTAATATGAGTCTTCACAATTCAACATGTAGTGTGTTGTAACAGATATACTTAATGCACTCGTGTGAAATAAACATATTCTGAATTTTGGTGCCTGCAAGTTTTCACCGCTTTTGTATGAACCATCATCCTTAACTGCCATCGTCTTTGTTGCCACTCCTCTCTCCTAACTCTTCAATTAACACTTGATTTAATGGAAACTTTATGCAGCCTAGCCCACAAGAGGTCGTGACCTGAGTGAAGAATTCATGGGATTAAAAACACTGACAGCTGTGTTGCCAGTGCACTATGAGAAGGCTACATGGACAAAATGTGCTCATTTATGGAGAGCCCTTTTGTTGGACAAGGGAGATTGGGGCCAATGGTTGTACCGGAAATAAGAGTCACAAGAAATTCAGACTAGATTTCAGGGCTTGGAGAATTATGACAGTGTTCCTGAAAAAGATGACATGACTATATTGGAATAAATGTAGATTTTTGTACATGAATCAATACAGATTGTTCTACCTGAAAAAATAAGACATCCGCAGAAAATAAACCTATTGCATCTTTTGGAGCAAAAATTAATATAAGATCTGGCCTTATTTTCAGGGAAATGCAGTATTTTACATGCAGCTGAAGACAATTCCTCTTCACTCATAAAAAAAAATAAGGGGAATAAAGGTGGGTTGCAATGTTACTGGGTTTTGGGGTGCTGAACTCTCCTTCTAGAGGTGGTTTCTAGGTTCTTTCTGTCCTGAGCAAAGAATTGACCAAGAAAACCGCAAATGGTAGCAAGGTTTTACATTTATTAATGGTAGAAAAAGAACAGGCTCTGAAGAGTGAGTTTGGGCCAAGAAAAAGAAGAAAAAGAAGTACATTCTGAGGGACAAGCGTGGACTACTATGAAAGAACACAGTTGCAAAGAGCTCAGTGACAACTCTGCTTTTGCATTTCCCACTCCTCAGGCTGGGGTCAACTCTAGGCCAACTTCCTGCAAGAAGTCCACATGCAGGGCTTTTGGAACTGTTCTGCACATGGCCCTAGGTTTTTGTAATTAACAGGTTATGCCTACTTCCCAGCCAGTCTACCACACCCTAATCTCTTGCCTCAGTACATTGGACACAGTTGGAAAGGGGGAAAAAGGCTATTTTAAAGCTACCAAGTGAAAAACCTAAATGAACATTATCCTATCTTTGTTTCTATCTGCACCTTTATGTATGAGTACATGTGTGTATTGTGTGGTATTTCTACATGTATGTTTATGTCTGTAAATGTGTTTGGATATTGTCTATGTAGTACCAGACTGACTTAGAAATAGTTGAACACTCATAAATTAAAGAAAATGAATCCAAATGTTTTTCAAAGTGTATACCAAATTGAGAAAGTTTTAAAATCAAGTTATAGAAAAAGAAATCAAGGGCCGGTGAGATGGCTCAGCGGCATACGCACCTGCCTGGCGCGCGAGGTCCTGAGGTCGACCCCTGGTATCCACAAAAAAAAAAAAGAAAGAAATCAAGTTATACTAAATTAATATTAATTAGATACCTAAGTCATTTCTACATAAGTTAAAAATCCTAAAACATCAACTATTAAACAAAAATATAAAGCTCATATCTGTTACCTAGCTGGGTCTGAGAGGTTCCAAAGCTGCTATAAGGACTCTAATCCACCTTTTTTGTAAAATAAGTTTGCAGGTTCGCTGACTTTCCTCAAGGAAAAAGATTTTTATAATGCATCAGTAAGAGGCACGAGAAGGGTTTATTAGGCAGGTATTTTAGGATGCACTCAAGAGTGGAGTGCAGGTGCCCAGAGAAATTAGACGTGTTATTTCCTGGAACAAGGAAGATTTATGCTTCTCTAGAAGGGGTAGAAACCTCTGGAGATTGTGGCCCACGCCCAAGAATGGAACTAGCACACACTGTAGGAAACAGAGATATCAGTGACCCCCTCTGCCCTGCAACCTCTACCAAATACTTCGTTACAAATAAACCTTGAGCTCCCAGACTCAAATATAATATTTAGTTAGTTATTCTCAAAGTACGGCTAATCTTGAGATAGGATTATAAATTATTATTTTTGATGGTCATCATTCCTTTTTCTGTTTTGCTTTAAATTGCTTTGTCATTTCTGTGTCCCAATGTTTCAAAACTGTAGGAAGAGGTAAAATTGTAGTGACCCAGTAATTGGACAAGATTCAGAAACTTTCCACACTTGTGTGACTGAGACCTCATATTGCTATCTATGATTCAGCCCCAGCCTCAGAACTATGGCCTTCTCTTTCCTTCCCATATGGGCTATGACTAACTAGAAATGAGCTTACTAGCAAGGTGGGACCTTCAGTCCTTAACACTTGAGATCCATTAGTCAATCATCAGTGCTTCCAGAGAAAGATTTTGATCAAAAAGAGGAAAGGAGAAATGATTTAAAATGTCACAATAAGAAGGACATAGCATGAGGGAAACATGAAACACAAGAATTCACCCATCTAGGTTATGCTGACCAAAGGCAGGTTTCTGTGAACTTCTTTGATGCCATAAAGATAATAAATAGCCCCAGAACCTCTCTCTCCCAAAAAAACTAAACTAAAAATCTTATACAACTGCAATATTGCCATTTTTTACACTAGTTGTTAAAATACTAATCTATCCTCAATCAATCATTAATTTCTATAGTTGTTGCCTTAAACTTAAAGATATTGCTGTAGCAGGAAAGGCTGACAATGGGGCCGGTGCAATGTTGCTGACAGTGTGTCCCCAACTTCAAGGTATACATCTACCAAGCACACTGCAGAGGGACCAGGCAATGGAGTTATTATCTTCAAACAGCATGATGTGGGGATGGAAGAGGGTGTGTGACAGGGCAGGCAGCATTTATGCAGGCATTGTTGAGAGAGAGCCACGTCAGGGTCACCCCAGGTCCCAGTTATAAGGGAATCACTAATATCAGTGGCATATCCTGCCCTTGCCCAAGGGAAATGTGGCAGCCCTGTCAACTGCATGGACACACTAAGGGGAGAATTAATGAGGAGATCATGGGAAAGTTTGATGTCATTTACTATATCAGGATTCAGAAATGGACATCACAGTTATCAATATCTCCCAAACAAAATATCACATTGACACTGTCTAATAATCAACCAATGATTTGGAAATTAGTGGAATAATTTGATCAGTAATTTGTATTACAATTTATAGCTCTTGGTAAACACTCTTAGGATATGTATTACTTAGATAGTAAAATTATTAAGTTAGATGGTTATTTCATGAATTTTCATTTGTAGATTGCTTTATATATTAATTCATCTGACAGTATGGCTATTAATATTTTGAAAATTACTTTTTCATTTTCCTTTCATCAGCCCCCAATCCACCAGAATTAGAGTCCATATCTATACTTGCTTACCAATAGATACTTAAAGTATAATGCTAACACAGTAGATTTCAAAATATTATCTACCAAGAGATAAAGTAAATGAATAAATATATATTCAGCTATCAGGTACCATTTCCCACTCTCCCTAAATCCCAGTCAAAAGAAATTATTAAAAACCTCTGAAGGGTAAGGTACCACAGGAATTCCATGGAAGTATGAAGGTAAAGAGTTACCTACCCCATGCTCTCACACAGCTGAAAACCTAATGAGCTATACAATTTCATGGTAAAAATAAATACATAAATAAATAAAACCCCTAATATTTACTCCTTACTTCTGTGTTGAACCATATATTCAAGTGACAGGCATTTCAGATATATTTAAAATTCCCAAAAATAAAAGACTTTACGATGATCAATATTAAACTTATATTCATAATATACAGCAATCCCGGCATCCAATGTCGAACCACTGCCTCAACTTCTCTTTGTGTGCTTGCTTGTGATCTAAGTCCTAAAAAGTTAAAGTTAAAGTTAAAAATGATCTCACTGTAGAGGCAGTTTCTTCCTCTCCATTCTAGTGCTATATATACCTTTTCTAAACCAACAAGCAGACTTAAACATGCACTGTTCATATCCCGAGCCAATGACAGCCAACGCTATCACAGAATGAAATTAATGAAAGTAACACTATCTCACAACCTTGTAACCCTTTGGTAAACGTTAGGTCGTTTCAGAATGGAAACTAATATCTTATTCTGGACATCATTACAGAAACCTGTTCTGTCATTTCTCATCATTCACTTGATAAAACATAAACAAAAAAACCACAAAAGCATCTTTCAGGAAAAACCTTTGCATATCGCCATTTGAACGAACACAGCCCAATTTATTTGCAGGAGTCGGCTGGGTTAATGCAGTAAATAAGTATAACACAATGTTTCTCTAATATCAACCTCTTCCTTTTATTCCTGTTTTACTAAGCAATGTGATAGTGTTTTGTGTTATCCAGTTGAGCTTTGCTCTATGCCTTGTCACTAGCAATAAAAAGATAAAGAAATAAACAATACCACATAAAAGAAGTTGGAAAAGCTTTCCAGTGACACAGATTATAGATCCAATCGGATAAACATTTTCATTTTAAAAGATCATGATGCCATCCACAAAATAAATGTATACTAAATCAATGATGTACAATATATTGGTATCTTATATACCACAAACAACAAAATAACAGAAAAACTCCACCTCTTATCTCTTTCTTTCTTTTGTTATGTTACATTTTGTGTCTTTGGGCAATATTTATATTCTGAACTGAAGTTTTAGTACCTAATAAAACATAGCGGTAACTACTTTAAAACCATACTAGTTTCTCTAATCAAGCCCTAAAAATCTCCTGCTCCAAATCATCAGAATGGTCCCAATTTGGTGTTGCCCCTGAGCAGAGAGAAACGTCATAGAAAACACCCCTACTTTTCCCCCAGCTGTGGATGAACTGAAAAGTGTTTTCAGATGCAGGCTGAGGGCTTCTGCGAAAGGGCAGTGACTGGACAGTGGGACATAACCATTGCCCTCTCAGGGCTTTTCCCAGTCTTGTGCAAAAAAACAAAGGGGAGAGGCTTTCTCACCAGGGTGGTGCTATGGAGAGGTGATAAATCCACTAGGCGGGGCTCTGTGGAGGGTCTTTAGGCCACGGGGAGCATGCTCTTGAGGGGACTCACTCTCTTTTCTTCTGTCTTTTGCTACCTGGCACTGAAGTGGTGGCTTTTCTCTGCCACATGCCCCTACCAAAAGCAACAGGGCCAACTGATAAAGGACTGAAACTTCCATAGCTGCGAGACAAAATAAATCATTTCCCTTTATAAGATGATTACTTCTGGTGTTTGTTACAATCACCGCGTTAGTCAGATTTCCTGTGGCTGCACAAAATACCTGACACCCACAGTTCCAAGGAGGAGAGATTTATTTTGCTCATGATTTCAAAGGATTCAGTCCAGGCCTACCTTCAACTGCGCTGCACCTCCTAACAGCACGTTCAGCTATGAACATTAGCAGATGAATACACTGATGAGTATGGCACCCAATGATCCAAGCACCTTTCAAGGAGTTTCTTAATCCAGTCAAATTGACAATTAAGTATCACAGTGACAGAAAGCAGACTGATACATGGAGGAATGGTAAGAAACCAGATGAAAGGGATAAAGGATGACCACATACCCTCCTTCTTTGTAGAAGAGATTTTATTTTAAGGACAATGTCTTCATGCAGAAGTATGAAGCCTCCCTGGAGGGTTGGAGGAAATGGTGGTAGGAAGATTCCTTTACCATCTATATCTCCAGTCTTTTCTCCAATATCATAGAAGGTTTTTTTAAAGCTATATAAAGCATAAAACAATTTTCAAACATATTAACATAAATTTTAAAATATAAGTCTTTTTCCTGAGACAGTATAAATTAACTAAATACTAAGGTAAAAATGAAAACAATGATAGAAAATGGATATCACTCTCTGGTTGAGCTACCTACCTTCACCAAACACACTGTCCTCTTCTCCATAATTATTTTATAGAGGCATTGTATGAAGAGGGAAAGAAGTAGTAGAGACTCTTTAAATTCACTTTGACTGACCTAAAATTATACATAGGACTTAGAAGGCATCTGAAAATGTTCTCAGTGGCCAAGGCAGGAACAATGTGAGCAACAAACTTTATAAAGTACCTGGGATTATAATCCAAAGCATTAAGTAAATAGCCATGAGTTCATATAGAAAGAAAAAAGAAAGAAAAGAGACAGAAGAAATTTCCTGTGCAGAAGAGTTCCAAATGATATATTTAGATACCCCACACGTCTACCCCTGCTCCTCATGTGTGAGCTGTGTATAATAACTCCCTTCCAAAGACTCCAAAAGAGGAAGAGAGAATAATGTAATGATGTTATAGTGGAGACACCTGACAAACTTTCTCACTATTGATCAAGGCTAATGACAGTGTTAAGCCATGTAGGTGATACATGTTTTTTCTTTTTTTCTTTCTTTCTTTCTTTCCTTCTTTCTTTCTTTTGTTTGATTGCAATACTTGGGAGTGAACTCAGGGCCTTCACACTGAACTACATCCCCAGTCCTTTTCTTCCTTTTTCTTTTGAGACAGCCTCACTGAATTGCCCAGGCTAGGCTCGAACTTGTAATCCACCTGCATCAGCCTTCTGGAGTACTTGAACTACAATTATGTAATGCCCAGCTACTAACATCATTTTTTAATTTGTATGTCCAAAACTGTTCTAAAATAAAAATGTATTTTAACAAAAGTTATAAAAATATAACTCCATTGTGCCACTCATACGTTTTAGTTTAATGAAACAATTACCATTCGGGTTACTCTTTCTGTTAAATGTGATGAGAAAAACAAATCGAACATCCCACTCAACTCGTGTGCTTCTGCAGGGACCCAGTTTTCATTATTTTTTTAACCTTCCGAAGACAAACTGATAACTAAGACAGGACACATACTAGCTTAATTTCACATATAATTCTATATGCATTAGCTTCATTCTGTATATATTTTTCTTTGTTACAAATCAGGTACCTCATTCAGAAGCATATTTTAAAACTCAAGATGTCTTGCTTAAAAGGACAGATGAAACACTACTGCAGAAAGCCCTATTTTTTTTCCATAGGCAGTTCATATTTTTAACTCCACTTTTGTAAATTGCCTGCTTTGAACTTAAACAAGATGTGTTTTCTTTTCATAGTACATCTTGTGCACCTACTGTGTAAAGAAAAGAAAGGTCTACTTTCTATTATAAATGTCTACATGCTAAATTTGGGTCACCGCCAGTATTTCTGTGGTAACAAACTGATGTCACAAAAGTGATCAGGCAGAAAGGAAAGACTTGTCTTCTGCTGTGACAGTAAAGCTTGTCAACCGGGAAGGCTCAGGAGTCGCCTCGGGGTTACTAAAGCATGCTTCTAGGTGTGTGTGGGTGAGTCATAAAGACATGACCTCAGGGTCTGAATCCGGTGCCTGGACCCTTCCTCTCTGGTGTCGTTTCCCTGCTCTGCTTTCCAGCCACCATGAACTAAGGAGCTTTGCTTGGCCCCCACTGCCCTTCTGCTATGATGTTTTTTGCCTTGGAACCAGCTGACCACGGGATGAATTTTCTGAACCATGAGATAAATTAAACCTCTCCTCCTATAAGCTGTGGGTTCTGGGAACTTTGTCCCAGCAATGAGAAAGTGACTAATACATCTGCCTATCTTCCTCAACAACCCTCCTGGGGAAATGCCTCCAGCTATGTACATACATGGGCCTGAGCCTTTAGGCATAGCCATCTCATTAAAGTGATATTTTGCCACTATCCAATCTTAGGGTTGCAACACTTACAGAAGGAGGTATTTCTCAGAATAAATTAAAGCACGTTAATCTTAAAGTTTCTAATTTCCATTTCATAGGAAATTATTTCACAACAACATTGCGATGATATTCTTTTGAGTATGTTTTCTTGCTGGTCATGCCTTTATGTTAGCTATGCTGCCACAGGAAATGTTAAATACTTAGTGAGAGAAGGGAAAAGGATCTACTTAGTCATTTCCTTCAGGTCACAGCCTTAAATTTACACAGGCTTAAAAAACAAATAGTCAGGGGCCGGTGAGATGGCTCAGTGGCGTAAGCGCCTGCCTGGCAAGCGCGAGGGCCCGAGTTTGACTCCTGGAACCCACATACAAAAAAAGGGGCCGGTGATATCGCTCAGCGGCACGGGCGCCTACTGGCGCGCGAGGTCCTGAGGTCGACCCCCGGTACCCACAAAAAAAAAAAAAAAAAAATAGTCACCGTTCCATGGTATCTGACTTCCTTAGGAAGTCATATATAAATATATAACTATATCAATATATATAATTTATTTTCACTGTTGTTTATAAGCCTGTGTTATGGCTTGTGTCTAGATGTCCCCCCAAAGCTTCATGCAGTCATAGGTAGGGCTTTTCAGAGGTGTCTGGATCTAGAGTGTGTGATGCTGGGATTAAGGGTGTGTGATTACTAAATTAGTCCACTGATAGGTTTGGAATATTTCTGGGTGGATAATGGGAAGGCTTACCCTGGGTGTGAGTACTACCTGCCTTGGCAGGTAGCCTGGATATAATATTAGGGACAGAAAAAGGGCTGCTGTCATAGCTTTCTACTTTTTCTCTGCTATTTTGCTGCTTTGCTGCCTTCCACCCACCATAAACTATTTCTCCTCTGTGATGCCCCTCTGCCATGCCACCCTGCCTTGGAGCTAGCCAACTATGAGCTGAAATTTCTACAAACTGTGAGCTACAATAAATCTTTCCTCCTTTAACTTTGGGTGTCAGGTATTTTGTCTCAGCAATGAGAAAAGTATCTAAGACAGCCTGTTCTTATATCTTGTGTTGCACTCATTCACGTAATAAGATGGTTATTCATTTTGATGATAATGATGATGACAATGCTGATGATGCTGTGCTGCTGTTAAGATGATACATGTATGTGCATACAGAAATTTTGGGTAACAATTATTATTCTCTCTCAGAAATGCTAGATCCCATTTCAATTTTTCAAGATATTTTTCTTTATAGGACATTTCAGTGTTCAGTGTAAAATTATCATTTAACAGTCATTTAGTAAGCACCTGCTGAGTTCTAAGTGCTACTCTAGATATAGCTACTCTAGATATAAACAAATAAGGTTTGTCTTTCAGATGAGTTTAGAATCTAGTGTGGGGCATGTACAGGGTTGAGTATCATCTTCTGAAAATTCATGTCCACGTGGACCTCATAATGTGACCTCATTTGCAAATAAGGTGTGTGCAGTTTTAATCAGTAAAGTTAAAATGAAGTCATTCTGTGTAGGGTGGGCCCTAATTGAATGACCGCTGTCCTTATAATAAGGGGCAACAGAGAAACAGAGATATGCGCAGAGCACACACTGTGAGTAATGGAGGCTAAGACTGGGTGATATGTCCACAAGCCAAGGAATGAAAAGAATCAGCAGTATCTACCAGAAGTCTCTCAAGAGCCTTCTCCTTGAAAGCCTTCAGAGAGAGAATTGCCCTGTTGACACCTTGATTTCATACTTCCAGTGTCCAGAACAGTGAGAGAATAGATTTCTGTTCTAAATCATCAAATATACTTTGTTATAGAAGGTCTAAGTTGCTAACATATGGGATGAGATAGACACTACATAGACAAGGATTGCTGTAAGAATAATTTCAGTGTAAATTGAACTTTTAAAAATGGTATATGCCATAACTTCCATATTGAAGTGGATGTCTGAGATAGAAAATTAGAAAGCATATAACAATTAAGATGGGGGTCAAGGAGGAAATGGGATTTCATTATTTTCTCCATTGTTCATAGCCTGATCTCACACCTTGCACTGCACACATTCGTTTAACAAGGTGGAGGATCATTCTGGCTGCAGGATAAAAGTTTCTTAAGTGATGTTTCCAGCTATGGCTAAAAAACAACATAAAACTAAAGATGTGTGAAATAAAATTATCAGTCACAGACCTGATGAGTTTCCAAAACACAAGCAAGCAGCTTTCTACAGCCTCTGCTATCCCCAGGCACTCATTCCCCCCAGATTACTGAGTCCTTAGAAGGTCAGACTGCATCTGAAGGGCTTTAACCCTTGAGCACTCCACTGCCTGCGACCCTGCCCAGACTTTTCTCACCCTTTTCATGGATCAAATCTATCTTTTCCAAGGCACCCGGGTAAGTGACAGGCTGACAATAATGCCTCAGCCACCACAAGCCCTTGGAGAGTGGTGACTGATTAAATGCTTAGCATGCTAACTCTTAGAAACCACAGAGCCAGAGATTAACCTCTCAGCGTATCACCCAGGAAGTCAGCATTCAAGTAGAACTAAGTCAGTTTTAAATAACAACATTTCTTGGATCTCTTCCATCATTATATCATGCTACTTTATATGCTGAATGTACTTAGACTAAGAAAATACAAATAGCTAAACCTACTTTATGACAACTATGGACTGACATTAAAAGGAAACCAACATAACAACAAAAGACACCAGGAAATTTGGACTTCTTAGATAAACTTATCTGGGTGGCTCTAGGGTTTCCTTTCCCTGGAATTAGAAAAATAAACAGCCAGCTTTACAGAAATGGACAGAGAGAGAAAACAAATGAGAGAAACAATAGGAGAAAAAGGAAAGAAAGGTGCATGGATAATAAGAAGGGGGGATCAAGTAAAAACTAATAAGGAAATGAAACTCTAATAATGTTAAAAATGAAAGGGCAGTGAGAAACCAGCTTCTCCTAGCATTGTCTAGAAAGGTGTGAGAGAAGTGACGTGAACATGGTGCTGCTCACTCTGCAGCCACTTGGTCCATTCTAACACCCTCCACCTGCCAGGTTTACATTTCCTCC
The DNA here is from genome assembly GCA_028451465.1 of Erethizon dorsatum. Taxonomy (NCBI): domain Eukaryota; kingdom Metazoa; phylum Chordata; class Mammalia; order Rodentia; family Erethizontidae; genus Erethizon; species Erethizon dorsatum. Next base: position 14,419,885 of record CM051839.1, read on the forward strand.
CCAACAGCCAAATTTCAATGACCATCACCCCTTCACTGAAAAATGCCTGCTCTCCCAGAAACATGAAGGCAGCTATTCATGCCATTACGGGGGGATGTTTTACCAGAGTAAAATTTCCATGGCTTCTCTTCTTACAGAGACTATTCCAGGGCCTGGTCTACAAAGAAAAAAAAGGAATGCTGTGTGTGTGTGTGTGTATTTCCAAATATATCAATTTCTATAGTTAAACAATTTCTTTAGGAATCAAAATATAATTAAAATTAATTATATGCATCAAAGTCTTTATTGTAAAAATCCCATTAAAAATATAGAAATAAAAACTATGGGCTTAGGGTGTAGAGCATGTGCTTAGCACGCATGAGGCCCAGGATTCAATCTCTAATGCCAAAAAAGAAAAAAAATATATATATATATATGTATATATATATATACATAATCAGCGTTAGCATGAAAAAGACTCTTCGGTTAGGTGAGCTCCTGGGGCCACCTCCTGCCACAAGCTATAGTGAAGTCACTCTCTCGCACGCTGCCCCTACACTTTCGAGCCCTGTGCCCGCGGATCAGAACTCTTCTGTGTTCCAGGGCGCCATGACTATCAGCTCACTGCTCCACTGTTCCTGTTTTGAGAGCCCCTCCCCCTCCCCATTCTTCATAAAAAAGCAACCGTTCAACATTCCCTAACTCTCCACCCTGTGCTGTTTTTATCCAGACGGTAGCCTTCCCACTGATATACTTGCTTATGAGCCTTTAGTCTGTTAGTATGTAAATGCCAAGAACACAAGGACTTTGCCAGTTTGGTTTCTTACCTCATGTCCAGCACCTAGAAGAGTATTTGGCTCCCACCACTGTCTCTAGATAAATCTTTGTTGAGAAATGAAGGACTCTCACTTTTGCATTGTGTGTTAGGATTGTTCTGTTACATTTACCTTAGAAGGAAGAATAATCCAGACATTTGTATTCCCAACCTTCCTGGAAATGCTTTGGGCAAATGAAAGATCAAGAATTTAGGAAAGAGTATACACAGATGAAAGAAACGGGCAGCTTTAGCAGTCTGAATAAACAACTTCACTTTCAAAACCAAGAATCTTAAAGGGCTGCACCTTGGGCTCACCTGTTCTTAGCCTGCCTTTATCACATGGCTTGTGGAAAACATGCTGAGATGCTTGATCCACTTCATTCAAACCAATGTATAAATGCTTGCCCCCCACTGACAGCAGAACAGAGCCTAGTCATCAAGCTACAGGTAAAAAAATGCACACACAAAATGGGACATCTTAAGCTGGCAACAAGAAAATTCAAAGGAAGTCTAGGGGGGCATGATCTAACCAGAATTCTAAATGAAAATTAAAATCTACCACTATCTACTAATCTGAGTGAAACACTGGTACATGTTTAGGCTGCAAATTCTATCTGCATTCCTTCTCTCTCCAGCAGGCTGTATTAAAAAAAAAGGTTATTTCTGAAGGCCATAGCAAGTTGGTAAAATGAAAATTCAAATGTACGTTTGTGATAGAGGTTGTGTCAATGTCCCGTCCAGATTGCCAGTGCCAACAAGGGCCACCTCACCAGGGAAGTTAACACACACAGACGCACACAGCTCAGAGCCAGGGACTGACTGACACCCTTGGTGGACAGCACTAGGTGTGCTGTGGTTTGTGATGTGACTTACTCCACAGTCCCTGTCCTTACTCGGCAGTGAATCTTCACCTACGTAAGCTAGAATTCACCTCCAGTCCTACAAACTCAAACTAAAAGAATATATTTCCAGGTCAGGCTCTTGACTCAAAATCCAAATAATTTTGGCCTAAATTAGATCAAATTGGAATACGTGGTACCTCATTTTAAGTTCACATGTAAATTTAACTGATTTTGAGCAAGTTCTTAGAGGTAGAAAGCAATTGTACGTAAAGATGAGAGTTTCCTATTTCAGTTGATAAGTTCACTGTCCTTCTATTCTGAGAGTATGTTGAAAAGACAAATGGTCATTCTTTATTCAAGTAAATGATTGTAATGAAATGTACTGCAACATTTTCTCTTTTGGCTCCTTTCTGCTTATATAGTAAGTTGGTTTCCTTATGTATAGTTGGTCGATTGGCCTTTCTTTGTTTTCAATCTTTTAATGTAGAAAAGTTGACTCTGGAACCTGAAGGAAATAAAATATTTAACTAAATTAGAGTCCTTTTCTTCTAATTTTAATTCTTTCCTTCCTTTATGAAGTTGGATTTGTATATTTGTTCAAGTATATCTTGTATATTTGATGGACTGTAAGAGAACTCTCTCAATGTTTCTATTATAAGTTTATATTGGTTATAGTCTGTTAAGAATTTAATCTGTCTCCTGCATTTTATTAGCGAACAGTGTGCATTATCTTCACAATATGCAGACATGCTTCTATCTGGTCAGTTATTTCTCTTAGGAATTATAATGCCTCTTGAGAACTTGGTCAATTACTTTTTTATTTTTAGTGCACATTTTTTAGTAATAACATTATAAAAAACTTTGCTGAAGGCACACTATTTATTACATTCTCTTGAGCTTAAATTCCCTTGAGTTAATTTATTTTCTTGATTTATATGCTACTTTCTATTGGAATAGTTAGATTTATTTATATTTTAGTCAGTTTTCTATTTTCACACATTATGTTAGAAATACACACTGCCTTAATTAAAATGACACCACAAGGTGCTATACCTTTTTTGGAGAACATGATATTTTTTCTTGTGGCTTAGAATAATTCAAAAATTATTAATAAGCATGAGAAAAGTACATATTTCTTATACCATACTGCTGCTTACTTGATTAATATTATTATTATTATTACTGTTATCCCTATACATTATTTTTCAAATTGCCAACAAATATGTAACTTTAATGCATTTTTTATTTTTCTGTTCATTCTGTGAATTTCTCCTTATAACAATACATACAATATTTTCCTATTTATTCAACCATCTTATCAGTAAACAGAATGATACTTCTTTAACTTGTCTCATAAATGGAGATAACAACATAATGGAGATAACCACGAAATCCCTCAGAACTGTGGAGAGGACACCACCTGCAGGTAGCAAGCCCTCTGCAAACATTAGCTCCCTGTAATTCACAGGTAGCACAGCTGTTTAGGTCTGGAACACATCACAAATGGGTCACAGACACATCAAAGAAGGAGCACCCGGGGAAGTCATCATCTAAAGATGAGCTACAGGAACTGTTCTGTGGAAGAAAGATTAGATTTGTTCTGTTTCCCTAAAGACCAGTGTTAAGAACCAACAGGTGGAAGCTATGGGAAAATGGCCTTTGTTCCCCTGTGTGGAATAATTTCTCAGTGCCTCAGGAGGAAGTGAGTTCCCTGTCACTGCAGACTTGGAGCAAAAACAAGGCAGCCACCTATCAGAAGGACTGTGAAAGTGATTTTTCAACCAGCTGGAATGCTTGACTGGAAGAATACAAAATTCCTCGCCATTGGACTAATAAAGAACAATTAAACCTAAAGCTCACTGCATGTAATTGTGTAGCACTGTGTGACACACATTAAATGCATTATCACATTTAATTATCACTTCATCAAGAAATGATAAGATGATACCTCTTGTATAACAGATGGGGAAATAATGGCTTCCAGGCATTGTCCAGCCTGCAGCCCTGGGTCAGACACACCTGTATTATAAGAAAAATTTAAAAATAATGAAAGTTTTGTTACTTACATACATTAACTATATTACATTATATAATTCACATGCAGCCCAAGACAATTCCTCTTCACTCAGTGTGGCCCAGAAAAGCCAGGCATGTCCAACCTGTGACCTGGATGCCTTAGAGGTCCAGACAGAACTTAACCATGAGCATAAACTACCTTCCAGGAAATGATGAACCTGTCAACAATAACAGTGGAGGTGGACATTCCATCCTTTTTGTTAACTTAACTTGGCCCTATAGTTTGGAATTCCTAATGTATCAGTCAATATGCATAGTTATGCTATGTTAACAAACAACCCTTACGTCCTATCTTCTTACAAAGATGGCTTTCTCACTCACTGCACATGTTCATATGGGTTGGCCACGGAACGTGCTCCTTTTCTCCTAATACTGGATTTGAGTTGATGGAGCGACCGTCTTCTCAAAAGATGCCAGTGACCACAGGAAAGGAAAAAAGGGAGCTCCAGAAGGTGGCACATGGCAGCTAAATGCACAGGTAAAGAAATGACACAAATCCCACTTTTGCTCACAAGTCACAGAGTTAGTCACTTGGCCGTCCAACCAAAAAGAGCTGGAATTAAATCCTACAACACTTAACAATTAAGGAAGTATTTGGTAAATGGAACTGAGAAGTTTCTAAGCATTTTCTCCTTCAGAAGCTGTCAATACTTCAGTTTCCCAAAATGTTTCTACAAAATCTCAATGAGAAGGAATTTTTCATAGTAGTGCAATATAGTAATGGCATTGTCCCTTTTTCTCTCATGGTGTTTACACTTCCAAAAGTGTAGAGTTCCATCTAACACCAATACAAACAATTAAGATGTCAAATTCTGTAAGAATATAACACTATTTATTCACTCCCCAAACAATCCACTAGAGTGGAGACACTGACACAATTTTAACAGGTAGCCTATTTAAAAGCACAGTTTGAATTTCTATTAATCTTCAACATGTTAAATGACAAATATTCATTTTTTGTTAAAATGCTTTGATGTTGTTTACAGATCACATAAATCACTAAATATTTTTCCTCCTAATAATCTTTACTTTCAGAATTAATTCACAAACGATTATGCCATCTTTAAAACACAAAGGACTGGTGGTTGTATAGCTGGAATGATAATATTTTAAGATAATAGCCATTTTCCTAGCCAGGCATAGTGGTAACACGCCTGTAATCCCAGCACTCTGGGAGGCTGAGGCAGAAGGATCACAATTTTGAGCTAAGACTGGACAACTTAGCAAAACCTCATCTCAAAACTTTAAAAAACGGATGAAGATGTGCCTATATGCAAAGTCCTGGGTTCGACCTCCAGTACTGAGGGAAAAAAAAGCCATTCTCATAACCCCAAAGTCTCTAGTGAGAAAGTAAAGGTTGCGCCATGCAAGAACAATGAAGCTTCGTGAGGGCTGATTTTATGTCAGCCTGACTGAGCTGAGCCATACCCACGTAGGTGGAAGACATGACCTTAGTCTGTGTGTGGAGTACTCCTGGTGGATGATGAGCATTTGAATCCACAGACTGAGTAAAAAAGATCCACCCTCACAAATGTGGGTGGGCATCCAACACTGAGGGCCCAAATAGGGAAAGAAAAAAAAGCAAAGCAAGAGCAAATTCACTCCCTCTCCTTGAGCTGCCCGTGAACACCCGCACTCTTGGCTCTCGGGCCTTTAGTTCCTGAGACTGTTCGTGTTCTTGGGCCTTTGGACACATGCTGAATTACACCACCAGCTTTCCTGGATGTCCAGCGTACAGACAGCAGTTTGTGGGACTTTTAGATTTCCATAATCCTGTCAGCCAGCTGCCATAATCAATTGCCTCTCATCTATCCACATAGAGTCTATTGCTTCTGTTTCCTAAGGAACTCTAGCTAATACTGTCCTCTAAGCTTTCTTCCTTAACCACTCTTTTCTCTCTCTCTCTCCCTCTCTCCCCTTCTCTCAAACACTCCAGAGCAAGCTGAGAATAACTGCTATGTGTTGTCATGAATCTATTCAATTAAATGAGCAGTTACTTTGAAACTGAGAGTTAACCATAACTCTAAGAGCTATAGTTGTTCTTACATAAATCACCAACTCCAAAGCACAATCCAAAAGCTTTTTCTCCACAGTATCAGAAGAGAAAATGTCTTTGAGTATGAGCTGACATGGGAATCTAAATCCTGTTTCAATTTCCCCAATCTTTACTCAAATACTGGGTTCCCCTCAAATACTTCCTTCTCTCCCAAAAAGATAATATGAGACATTAACATTGCTCTATTTCATACAAATGAATTTTTAAAAGAGATTTCTTCCTTTATTAAAGAAAAAAGTCTGGGGACAGGAGAGAGAGAGGGAGGGAGGGGAGGGGAGAGAGAGAGGGAGCATGCTAAATTTTAATATTGTAAACTGAAAATTGTTCAAAATGGAAATATTCAGATATGGAGATACCTTTCTTAACGAAGTGTTGATGACATTCTTTAAAGCCCTTCCATTTTATCGCAAGAGAATTTAAAATAGGAAAGGTACTGGAGGAAAGAAAACTTTGGCGATTTTGTGTAACAGCACAGCAACCTTCAATTTGTGTGCTAATTCTCTTTGATTAGTAAACTACATATCAGACTTTTCTAGTAACCATTCTTCTTTTGACATATTTTAAGGGGCAGGCTATTTGCATTTTGTAAATGTAATGTTATTTTCTTTCTTTTGACTTCTAGAAGCCCTGGTATTTTTACAGAGGAGACACAGTTACCAGAATTACTTTCATATGAGTTCTAATGATCTAACTTATCAGCATCAGCAGTTCCCATTCACTTGTTTTAGATTCTGAGTCACAAAATTTGGATATTTTGACTAAATGTATTACATGTGTTAAAGATTTTACTGTAATTTTATCTGGCTGTCTTCAAATCTATCAACAAATTGTTTTCTTTCTTAATATTTTACTAGTATGTACCTATGAGTTCTACAAAATATTGGGTTTCAATGTGATATTTTCATGCATGCATGTATTTTTATCATATCCACCCCCCATATTATTGTCTTTATTTGATGTTCAACTCAGTGTATAAATGGAAAGCACGTATTACATGTAAAACATTGCGTTGCATATCACTGAGAATCCAACAGTGGAATCCTGATCCCAAGAAGCTTATGGATGAGTAGAGTTATTGAGAGTGGCACGTAAACCAATAAGGAGACTGCACGGAAGCATGTGAAAAGCAACACAGGACAGCGAGCGTGCTCTGGTGCACAGCGACTGAGTATCACACCCAGCTGAAGGTCTTCAAACTGGACTGCTTCTCATTCGATTACCTGTGTGCAGCCTTTAAAGTATGGGGAGAATTTTGAAAGACAGAGTTGATACAGAAACAAGAGCACACTGAAAGGAGAAAATATCATGAACAAGCGCATGTGTTTGGGAAAATCAAGTAGTTTTATTTGGCTGCAGTGTAGGGAACAGTAAAAAAGAAGAAGTAAAATGCAAAATGTACCAGAGTCATACAGTGTTCCAGAGAGAAGGAATCTCAGAAACCCTGTCTTCTCTTATCCCTTACTCCTATAGATGTGGAAAATAAACACCCCTTTCACATGTTTCTTGGTTTAAGTGCACTATTCTAAACATTTATTTTTAATTTGATTGTGTTTTCCCTTTCTTGGTCAGGCTCAAACATAATTTCAGTGTAAAAGCTCTAGAAAATTTGCTTAATAAATCTTCTATGAAATATAAATATATATACATATGAAAACAATAATCACATCTTTTTTTCCAGTTCCTTTTTTTTGGAACCAGGAATCAAACTCAGGACCTCGCGCTTGCCAGGAAGGCGCTGTACTGCTGAGCTATATCCCCGGCCCTTTTTTTCCAGTTCTGATAGCCAAAATTTGAGCACAATACAGCCTTTCCTTAAGCTTTAGTTGATTTCATTAAGTTTATTAATTTATTCAGCTGTACAGAGGAATGAAGCCCATATATATTCAAGTTGCATAGACTAACCTCTTCATTTATATAGTCTCATATATCAAGATAACGGCACACAAGAATTAAAAGCATCAGCTACTGTCTTTTGCTTAAAAATTGGTGTCCTTTAGATTTGCCACTGGAGATTTTGCCTGTTGTTCCCAACTCTCTGAAGTCTTATTATTCACTAATTCTAATCCTCTTCTATATTCTCGCAATGCTAAATTCTGTTCTTAAAATCAAACATAAACAATGAAAAGACATTCTGTCTTCATGGATTAGAAGAATTGATATTGTAAAAATTCCATACTACACAAAGCAATCCATAAATTCAGTGTTATTTTTAATCAAAATAAAAAGGGCATTCTTCAAAATAAATTTAAGATTCTAAAATTTATATTAAAGCATGAAAACAACCTGAATAGCAAAAAATTTCTTGAGCAAAATGAAAAGCAGGAGGCATCACACTATCTGATTTCAAAATGTACTGTAAAAATGTAGTAATTAAAACAGTATGATATTGGCATATAAATAGATCTCTGAACCAATAGAAGAGAATAGAGAGCCTAGAAGTAAACTCATACACCTACAGCCAAGTGATATATATATATATTTTTTTTTTGTGCGTACCGGGGATCGACCTCAGGACCTCGCACTCCAGCAGGCTCCTGTGCCGCTGAGCGATATCACTGGCCCTTTTTTTGTATGTGGGTACCAGGAGTCAAACTCAGGACCTCGCGCTTGCCAGGCAGGCGCTTATGCCGCTCAGCTATCTCACCGGCCCAGCCAACTGATATTTATAAAAGGTGCTAACACACACAGGAGAAATGCAGTCTTTTCAGTAAATGGTTCTGCAAAAAATGGATATGTGTATATAGCAGAATAAAACTAGACCCCTATTTCTCACTAGTTATAAAGGTCACCTTAAATGAATTAAAGATTTAAATGTAAGACCTAAACCTATGAAACTATTGGAAAAAAAGAGATTAAATACTTCAGAAACAGTGGCATGGGCAAGGACAAAACCCCAACAGCACAGAAAACAAAAGCAAAAATAGGAGAAAATGGCCACCTAGAGGATGTCAGCAAAGGTGAGTGTTCACACATTTGTACTGGAGAAAAGCAGATACCCTGCAGCAGGAGCAAAAGATAAAATCTGATATAGGAGGGCAAGTGATAAGAAAATCAAGAGGGACTGAAATCCAGTGTCTAGGAGGTGTGTGAGAAAAGTGGACCATTCCTGCACCCAGGCACCTCGCATCCCCGCCCCAGATGCAGCGCCCACACCATCTTGGGAGAGGATTGGTCTGGGGAGGGAACCAGCCCTTCAGTGATGGCCTGGCTGATGAAATAGACTCACAGTTACTCCAACTTCCCTGTGGTGCAGGAGTGAAACATATGCAACCTGAAGGTTCAGAAAAGCCAAAAGCAGGAGAACTCCCTGTCCTATAAACAATAGTGCTCTAGTACCTGCAAGGTGGTAGGGGGACTATGGGGAGAGAGAAGCCTTACAACACACACACACACACACACACATCACCCATTCCCTCCGTTTAAAATAGGAATGCTGTTTGTGGAATATTCAGTGCTCTATCCACAATTGCCAGTGGGCTCCCAAGGGATATCCCAGCACCTCCTAGCTAGGTACTGCAGAGGACAGGGAAAACCAAGTATGTGACAAGTACATGGGGCAGAGTGGAGTGGGGAAGATCTGTGACAGGAGAGACACTGGTGCCCAGGTCAGAGGGGGAATCGGCAGAGCAAGAGCTCTCCTACCATCCCCTCAAACACCAGAAAGGCCTGAGGTGGCATTAGGCCCTGCTTGTCACCCCGCACTGGCAAAGGGGCCCTTTGCCAAGCCTGGGGGTGACCCCAGGTTCCACAGGTGGGGCTGAGACAGATGGCTGTGGGCAGAGAGATGGGGAACAGTGCCTGGACCTGTGCCTTTTGCCATATTTTAGACAAGGAAAGCCTATGGAAGGAAAACACAGAGACATCTACCATATCTGCTGCCCAAATTGACTGATGCAATCGGGTCCACGGAGAGCTGCAGTGGGTCACACCCAGCGCACAGCTTGCAACCAGGAGACATGTTGGGAGTGAGCAAGAGCCCTCACTGATTCAGGCAGGCAACTGAGTTTCCTGGAAGAAAACTGCCTGGCTGCTCCCAACGAGACTGTGGAGGTAGACTCCAGTGTAGAGGTAGCAGTGTGTGAAAGCGCTGGGTTAGTGTTATAACAACTGTGTGAGGGCATTTATTTTTGCTTCTCTTATTATTTTGGTGCTTGTAGCTATTATTTCCTTGCTTCTGTGTTTGATTTGGGTCATCCTGGTTATTTTATTTTCTGTTTTTATTTATTTTTCTTTTTTTCTTCTTCTGGTTATTACTTCTTTATTGGTATTGTTTGGTTATTATAATTTACTTTATTCCTCAGCCTTTGCCCCTTTGACCTGTTCCTTCTTTTCCTGTCTCTTCTATTTTTTGCCTCTCTTACCTCTCTATTCTTTTCTTCTCCTCCCTTCCTCATTATCTCAACTCCTTGCCCTCCCCCCTCTTCCTCTCCAACTATCTAACAACATAAATATAACAGGGGCCCGTGTAAGTGCATTAGAGATTAAGAATTAACCAGTGCTATAAATTAAACAGTACCATTCAGGGCATATCAGGGTGATCCAAACAAAGCTAACAACAAGTGTATTAAAAGTTCCTGACTATCTCACAGCTTCTTTCAATCTCTAAATACACTTCCACCCATCTGCATACCTCCTCCTATCTACACAAATATTCTCTCAAACTCCCTTAATACTAATCCTTTATCCCAGAACGAAAAATAATTCCAACAGAGTCCAACCTCCGGTCTATTTTTTACCTATTGGCAGTTCTCTCACCTCTCTTATTCTCACTGACATAACCCCTGCCTTTTCCCCTTCCTGTATCCTTCCCCCAATGCTCCATATCCCAGATGATATCCCACAAATAGCAATATAATATAGTCTGTAAGGAGTATTGGAAAAAGGATAAAATTATCAAAACAAGTTTTAATGTTTATGATTGATGTACATTTGGATTTGTTGATGTTGTTATAACAAGGAAAAATTCTCTCCTTATAACACAGTGACAGTTATAACTCAACCCAACTAAATTGAATAGGTTGACATGCAAAACATCTCTTCATAAGTAAAACCAATAACACATCACTGGAAAACAGAACCTAACTAAGGAGACCTTCAACCAACAACAAATTCTCTTCATTCCTTCTGACCTCAACTTTCAGAACAACAACAACAAAAGGAACACGAAGAAACAAGGCAAAAAGAATGCCTCTAAAGACTCCCAACTCTCACAAAGTAGAACCAAGGGGCATTGATGCAGAGGAAATCAAATACCAGATAGCTGAACTGTATGAAATTATTAGAGGAAGCAAACAACTAAGTGAGCTCAAAGATGACACAATCCAAAGATCGATGAACTAGCAAACAAACTGATGAAAGGGTTATGGGGGAAAGAAATAAAAAATTGGAAGAGCTGACAAAAGTGGTTCAAAATACGACTGACAAATTTACCAGTGCAATAGGCTCCATAAAAGGATGCCAAACAGAAATCTTGGAGATAAAGAATTCCATTGAATTCAAAAACAGCAGAAATGACTAATGTGAAGATAAGGATTCAGAAATTGAGGACAAAATGGTATCACATGATGATATACTCAGAAAAACTTTAAAAACGATGAGACAGCAAGAAAAATTCATCCAAGAGCTACTAGAAGACACTAAGAAGACTAAATTAAGACTAATTGGAGCCAGGAATAAATTAGAGGGGGGCCGGTGAGATAGCTCAGTGGCATAAACACCTGCCTGGCAAGAGCGAGGTCCTGAGTTCGACTCCCGGTACCCACATACAAAAAATGGGCCGGTGATATCACTCAGTGGCACGGGCACCTGCTGGTGCGTGAGGTCCTGAGTTCGATCCCCGGTACCCACAAAAAAAAAAAGAAATAAATTAGAGGACAGCACACATGGAATAAAAAAATCTACTTACAGAAATCATAGCAGAAAACATTCTAGTATGAAGAAAGAAATCAACACAGAGGTAAGTAAGGCTTACAAAATGCCAAATAACTATAGTGAAAAAAAGAAGCTCCCAAATCATAGTCAAAATCCCAGAAGTCCAACATAAAAACAGAATATTAAAAGCTATTAGAGAAAAAAAAAATCACTTCTGAAGGTAAACCAATTAGATTTACAGCACTTTTCAACACAAACTTTAAAGGTCAAGAGAGCTTGGAGTGAAGTATCTCAATGACTAAAAGTGAATTTCTAACCCAGACTAATATATCGTGCAAAATTAACTTTTCAAAATTGATGGTAAAATAAGGAAATTTCATTACAGAGAACACCTTAAGAAATTCATGAATATCAAACCAGCACTCCAAAAAATACTGAAGAATATGCTACACAGAGACAAGAAAGCCAACAAAGCCAAAAAGTCAGGTAGAATGAATACATCAAGCAAGATGAAAACTTACACAGACACTGAAAAACAAAGGAGTTAACAACAGAAAAAGAACTCAGTGAAGAATAAGTCTCAAAGTAAATGGCCTCAACCCCCCCAATTATAAAACACATTCTTGAAGGCTGGATCAAAAACCAAAATTCAATAGTATGCTACATTCGAAAGATGTGTCTATTCCAAGAAAAAAAATTCACACACTAAGGATGGAAAACAATATTCTATGCACCAGGACCCAAAAAATAAGCAGAGGTAGCTATTTTATTTCCAAACAAAGTAAATTTAAAGGTAAAACTGGTCAGAAGAAGCAAAGAAGGTCACTACATATTAGTTAAGGGAACAATTTAGCAGGAAAAGATAACAATTATAAATACATACACACCAAATATTGGTGTACCTAACTTCATAAAACACTACTGACATAACCACAATCAAAGTGGGGTAGTGCAATACCTCACACTCAAATTAAATTGATTAAACAAAAATTAGTGAAGAAAAATCAGAGCTGAACCACACCTTTGAACAAATGGGCTTGATAGATATCTAGAGAGTATTCTACTACAACAGAATATGCATTCTTCAAAGCAGCACACCAAATTTTCTCCAAAATAAATCATATAATAGTCTACAAAGCCTGCTCAAATAAATACAAAAGAAAAGAAATCATCCTGTCTACATGATCACTTCATAGTGAACTACAACTAGATCTCAGTTGCAAAATAAAACACAGCAATTTCACAAACACCTAGACATTAATTAACACACTTCTGAACACTCAATCTGTCACATAAAGAATCAAGGAAAAAATTAAATAATTTCTAGAATCAAATGGTAACACCAGCGCAACATACTAAAACTTATGGAACACGATGAGAGCATGTCCTAAGAGAGAAGTTTATCGTTGTGAATGCTCACATTAGAAAAACAGAGTGAACTCAAACAAATAACCTAGGAATGCACCTCAAGATACTAGAAAAACAAGAACAGTCCAAATGCAAACCTAGGTCCAAGTGGGAAGTCATAAGATCAGAGTGGCGATTTTTAAAAATTTGAGACTAAGAAACAATACAAAGAATAAATGGATCAAATAACTGGTTCTTTGAAAGAATAAATGAAATAAACCCTTACTCAAACATACCAAAAGAAGAATAAATGAAATAGATAAGTCCTTACCCAAACATACCACACCCATGCAATTAGAAATGAAAAAGGCAAAAATCACAATATATAATACTGAATCCAGAAGATCATTAGGAACTACTATGAAAAAATGTATGCCAAAAGAATAGAGAATCTTGAAAAACTTGGACAGAGTCTTAGACATATATGAATTATCAAAACTGAACCAAGAAGACATAAAAACTAAACAATCCAACAACAGGAAATGAAATTGAGACAGTAATAAAAAATCTACACAGGAGCCAATGGATTCATCACTGAATTCTACAAGAACCTGAGGGAGAATATATGCCAATACTCCTCAAACTCTTTAATGGAATTGAAAGAGAAAGAGTACTCCCAAAGTCTTTCTGGAAGCCAGAATTACCCTAATTCAAAAAGCACACAAGGACCCCACTGAAAAGGAGAACTACAAGCCAATCTCTTTAATGAACATGGATGCAAAAATCCTCAACAAGATACGGCATAGACATGCAACAAATCATCAAAAATATCATACAACATAAACAAGTAGACTTTATTGCAGGGATCCAAGGATCACTCAACGTATGCAAATCAACAAATATAATATACAATATAAAGAGAAGCAAAGACAAAAATCATATGATAATATCAATAGACACAGAAAACTTTTTTTTTAAATAAAATTCAACATCATTCATGATAAAAACCCTAAAAAATTAGGTATATAAGTATATAAGTTTTAGGTAGGAGAAATAAATCTTAGTGTTCTATAGCACAGAAAGGTGGTCCTAGCTTATTGCAATGTTCTGGTATTTCAAAAATATAGAAGAAAGGATCTTGGATGTTTTTACCATAAAGAACTATCTTTCTAAAGATAGATGTGTTTACCCTGTTTTGAACTATACAATGCATAACATGATGCCTTATAAATACATGTAATTTTTATATGCTACATTAAAAGAAAAACCAAGTAAAAAGGAAAAGATCAAACACAAATAAAAAACAAATGAAAACCCAACAAAACCTTCCCATCCAAATCTCTTGGAATTGCACAATCCCCTGAAGAGTTCTACCTTTCTGATTCTTTGGTTGCAGTGTCTGCATCCTTAGGACTGTTCTTTTCACCTATTGTTTCTCTGTGGAAACTCACAGCCAGGTAAGTCTGTGTTTCTATTCACTCGGACAAGAGCTCTCTCCACTTTCACCTTCACAAAATCAACTCTCCAGCTTCGAACATACGGGAAGAAGGAATGACCCAGCAAGCTCTCTAAAAAAGCCAAGATAAAGTACAATAACCATTTTCATCTGTACAAGCTCTTGGAAGCTCGTGACTGTGGTTGAAGTAGCTCTTCCTTTGCAGGCTGTGAAACTGGCAGCAGCAGCTCTTTGTCCACAGTCCTGGCGGTGCTTTTCTATAGCCTGTTCCTCCCAGCGTCATCGTCCCTGCCATTGTCTCCAAGGCCTCAGCTGAGAGACACATCAGTCTCTGCCATACTGCATCTAATAGACACTCACTTCAAGGCCCAGCACCTCTAGTTAGGAAAAGTCACAAGCTCCTCATTTTGAAAGGGACTCTTTGGTTTGCCTCTCCACAGCAGTGGCTCCATGCTATTCTTCACGAGAAGAATGTTAAAGGCACCAGCCAGCCCCGTGCTGTTGGCATCAGAGTTCTGCAGTATTGATAAAGTCTGATTTCACCCTCTTCCTCTCCTTCTACACATTCAAAGTGGTTTTCCTTATCTGCAGGTGTTTCATGCTCTGAATATTTGCAGAAGTCAATTGTATTTTATCTGTTCCACTTGAAGCAAGTATTCAAGCCAAACCATCCAATTTAATAAAGTCGCTTACAAGCTAGAAGTTTCTAATGTTAATTGGAAAAAAAGCCAATAATAATTTGATACCATTCAACAAAAAACATTCAATAATATCCACCCCATCCCCCCAGTGGAGAGAAAAATCCCATCACTGGCTGAAACTGTCGAGAATTCTATGTGCTTGCACGCATCCCAGACAAAATATATATATATGAAAGGTGTAAAAATCACTTTTTCTACAGCATGAAGAGACAAATCCAAAGCTAAAAATATATTTTCTGAAGAGAAGTGCAAACATTGAGAAAGTGAAGTAAAATCAGAACATGTATCCATTGAGTGTCATTACTGTTCCATCCCTCCCTCCCTCAATTCAACAAACTGTTCTCTAGAGAGACAAATTATGGTTCTCCTTTTCATTCTTTCATTCAATAAATAGGAACTAGAGCCCTTTTATGTGCCTGATATAATGCTGAACACTAGTGAGATGGGTGAAAAATACCAACACAATCCCTGTCCACAGAGAGATGGCAGCAGTTTGTGAATTGAAGCAATAACTGACAGATAAATGTATGGTGATACAGGAAGCAGGAACTGGACAGAACACTGAGGTGTCCCAAATCAAAGACAGTCAAGAGAATGATCCTGAGAAAAATGACAAGTCACAAAAAGAGGTAAATTAGGACAACTAAGTCCTAAAATTTACAGGAAATTAAAGAAATCCTTCAGTTGCAAGTTAAAATGAACAACAAATCAAGAAAGGGTAAAACAAGTGTCAAAACCCAGGAAAGTAGGCTTTGGGAAATTCAAAGTCCAGGTACAGGAGGATGAATGCTAAGGCCTTGGACCTGTACCGGGTGAAGTGAATGACATGGGCCGACACAGAACTGCAACACACAGAAGGAAAAAGCTTCCACCCAACAACAAAGGGAGCAGATGAGGACATCTGTTAACCTCCATCATATCCCTGAGCAGGAAAAAAAAATGATAGCCTTTCCGAAAAACTATGTATAATCATTCTTTTACATAAATCTGCAGTTTAAGTGACACTATTCATGAGAGGGTTAGTGGAGGACCATAACATCTTATAGAAACAATTGCAAATCCTATTTTGAGGAAAAATCCTTAACTGAAGTCCCTTAAGAATGGCATAGATTAACTTTAGCCAGATGTGCTCACATTGAAAGAACATAAACTGAAGCAAACAAGCCATTGTGAACAAGAGTGAACAGAAACAAAAACTATAGGACATCGAGACCTAAAATATCAGACCTAATAGATACACTGTAAGTAACTATACATGAGATGTCTAAATAAACAGTGATGAAAATTTGAGAAGGGGACAAGTATCAAAAGCAATGAAATTTGAAGAGGAAATACACAGAATGGGCTAGTTACCTTATGTCAACACTTCCAGATCCACTCTTCGACCTTTTCTACCAGGATCTTTGGCCACATAGCAGTCACGTCATGGGCCCAGGCTTCTGAGGAGTTTGTCCAATGGAGAATGCAGGCAGGATATTAGAAGGAGGAGGGAAGGTGAGTACAGGTGTTTATGCCCATGACTGCCCTGTGAGATCCCCAACTTGCCTCTGCCTCCTGAGAGAAGGCCAGCGCTCCTTTCAAGGTAAACGCCGCACATTCCACCTTCTGCTGGTTTCCCATACCCTCTCCTCCACTGCGGGTTCTGCTGCTGCTATTCATGAGTTTCTACATTCTTCCTTGTGGTTGGCTTTTATCATAACCAGAAGAAAAAAGAATGCTACAAAGAAACGGCAATTAGACTGACAGTAAAATTCTCAGTAGTAACCATAGAAGCCAAGGAACTACGGAGCAAACAGCTTCAAAGTGCTGAGAGAAAACTGTCAAGTTGGAATTGTGTAACACTATCTACCACTCAATAGCAAGCTCCACATAAAGCAGTTTAAGATAAACAGGAACCAAGAGGGTTTACTATCACAGACTTTCATTACAATAAGTATTATACTTAGAAAACAACAAAGTTACCAAAAAAGTATTAGAGTATGAGAATTTAGTAAAGTGGCTAAGATCAACACATGAAAATCAATAATACCTCTATATGCTATTAACAAAGTCAGAAGATAGAATCTCAAAAGAGATACCAATTTTAAAATAACATAATAAAAATGGGATGGCTAAGAATAAATCTAACACAAGATGTAGAGGGCCTTCATAGAGCAAATGTTTAAACTGTTGAAGGACACTATGGAGAGACACACTGTGTTTATGGATGCAAAGATTATAACCAATATTAAAAGAGGTCAACTCTACCCAAATTGCTCTTAGTGCAACTCTGTGATGGTCAGTCTTTACTGTCAACATTATTAGGTTGAGAAATGTCTAGGAAAGTAGTAAAGCACACATCTAGGTGTGTCTGTGAGGATGTTTCTAGAGACAGTTTTCATGTGGGACACCAAACTGAGGGGGGACCCATTCCAAATGTAGATGCACCATCCCATAGGTTGGGTCCTGGAGGAAACAAGAGGAAAAGAAAGAGGAAGCCGCCCGGGCCATGCTCTGGCTTTCTCTGCTTCCTGGTTGCCACAAGTCAGCAGCTCTCCTCCATCATGACCTTCTGCCTTGCCACACTCCCAAAAGCGATGGAGCCCACTGACCAAGGCCTGAAACCATGAGCTGAAATAAACTTTTCCTCCTGTAAGTTGTTATTCTCAAGTACTTCATCACAGTAACACAAAGCTAACACAAAAGTAAATCAGAGGAATAGGGCCGGTGAGATGGCTCAGCGGCATAAGCGCCTGCCTTGCAAGCGCGAGGGCCCGAGTTCGACTCCCGGATCCCACATACGAAAAAGGGGCCGGTGATATCGCTCAGCGGCACGGTCGCCTGTTGGCGCACGAGGTCCTGAGGTCGACCCCCCGGTACCCACAAAAAAAAAAAAAAAAATCAGAGGAATAGTTAGGGGAGAGAGACACAGGCATGTTTGTATATTCTTATTCGGAATAATATATATGTATATATATGGTATTTCATATTCAAGAATTAAATTTAAGGGGCCGATGAGACAGCTCAGCAGCATAAGCGCCTGCCTGGCAAGCGCGAGGGCCCGCGTTCGACTCCTGGAACCCACATACGAGAAAAGGGCCAGTGATATCACTCAGCGGCATGGACGCCTGCTGGCGTGCGAGGTCCTGAGGTCGACCCCCGGTACCCACAAAAAAAAAAAAAAAAAATTAAATTTAAGAAAAGGAGAATTCAGTATCAAGAAAATCAAAGGAAATTTGTTGAAAAGGAATATTTCACACAATCTGACATTGCTAAGTGGTCAAGTAAGATGAAGACAGAGGAATATCTGTGAAAAGTAAGATGAAGTGTCTCTTTTAGTGACTTTAACAAAAGCAGTTTCTCTGGAGTCATGAAGGTGGAATCCAGACCAAATGAAATGGGAAAGTACAGGAAGTGGTGACCATCTCTGCTAAGATGCTTGGCTTTCCCAAGGAAGAAAGAGAGGGGGTCTAGAAGGGAATATGGACCGGAGAGGGAATCTTACTATTTTGAATGCGTCAGAACCTTGAATATGTTCACTGCCCAAAGAAGGAAGCAGATAACAAAGAAGAGGAGAAGACATAGAAGGAATAATGCCATTAGAGGTCCCTCAGACTGCGGGAAGGAACAGGACTGAGTACAGAGTTGCAAGATTTAGAGGCAGGCAGGAGAGGAAAGAAGGGTGACAAGATGGGGATGGGGTGGGCTGTTAGAGGAAGCACTTTTTTTTGGCTTCTAGTTTTTCTGGAAACAAAGAGATGAGAAGGCATAAGGATACATCTTTCCCTCACTCCATTTTCTGGGGCCCATTTTCTTTCCCTCACTCCATTTTCAATACAGATAAATCATGTAGGAAATTAATAAAAGTCGGATGAGCAGGAAAATACCAACATCTTCATGTAGATATTTATCCCTATCAGATCTAGGGTACACTGCTTGGTGATTCCAAGTAGCAATCACAGTCTTCAAGTGTAGGCCAGAGATGGCTTTCAGCTTGCAGCTCTATTTGATTCTACAAAAGTTCTTAGGAAGACGGTCTCTAAGGGGGAAATAATACAGTAAGATTTTGCAGTTCTCAGTGGCACTGAGCAAAGCAATGTGAGTTGTCTGCTTTTGCATATTAAAACATCAATCCTCCCACAGGGGAGCAGCTCTAGTAATTTCTCTGCAAATGTCTTCTTACAAGGATTCATAAGGGTGAAGGAAGATTCCTCACTATTCATTAATTTAAAGAACATGTACATAGAGATCCCCTTGTGCTTTCAATGCATTATGATCAGGTTGATCATACACAAACTCTTCCTGTGTTTTTCCAAAATGCATTTTTCCTCTTCTCAAGATGAAGCTCTTATGTTGAGGGATCTGCAAATGAATCTTACCAGAGAGATCAGCAAACAAAACCAAGAAGGCCACAGGATGCTGGCTCACAACAGGCTTCCATTAAAAGATACAGGATCCTTCAGAGAAGGAAATTTAATCCATGCTTATTTTGATGCAGATTTGTCACCCAAAGTATGCTTGTTTTTTTCCAAATGTATTGTCCTTACAGTGAGAATGAATTCCCACGATATCTGTATTTTAAGGCGCTGTGGTACAAATAAACTTTAGCATACTGGCACCACACAGTGTAAGCAAATTGTTCTTAAAAGTATACACTGTGCTCCTCCTCTAAGACAGCAGGAGGGAAAAGCAATCCAAGATGTACAGTGGTTTTTCCTACATTTAGCGCCAACTTCTATAGATGGCATTAGCCACAGGATTTTACAGAGGTTAACATATATTTCTATTTATGTGGAATGCTCTGAGTGGAAAAATTCAGCAACAAATAAAATTCTAAGGGCCGGTGAGATGGCTCAGCGGCGTAAGCACCTGCCTGGCAAGCGCAAGGGCCCGAGTTCGACTCCCGGAACCCACATACGAAAAAAGGGCCGGTGATATCGCTCAGCGGCACGGGCGCCTGCTGGCGCGCGAGGTCCTGAGGTCGACCCCCCGGTACCCACAAAAAAAAAATTAAAAAGAAAAGAACACTCACCTTCAAACTGGTAAAAGAAAATGTGGGGTTCCCTCTCACTTCTACTGATATTTTAAGGGACAGATTCCAAAGGCAGGGCCTTGAGTGGTGGATGCCTAAAGAATTTGCTCAGAAGCCCAGACCCTCGCTTTCTGAATGTGTGACCAGAGCACGGTACCTTACCTCCCTGTGCCTCAATTCTCCCACCTGGAAAAGGGGGACATCTCACACGCATGGGGTGAATAACAGCATTAATGTGAATTAAACACATACAATGTCAAATGAGTATTAGATACCATTATTTTTATCAAAACAGAGTAAGTACTTAAGTTCCATCGAAAGTAGCTTTTTCTGCATTTACCTTAACCTTCAATTGTCGGTTCCCATGGGTAAGAAGAAAGTGATAAAGAACTCTACAAATTATTCATCCTCAAAGAGAAAAAATTCGCCCCCATCACCATTGCACAAATAGTTTACAATTGTTTTCCATAATCTGCCTGTCAAAGTGTGATCAATATTTCACTGGTTCAACTTCCATTGGCGCTGAGGCTGTTGTCACAAACTCCTCTGGAGTTGAGGCAATGTGGTAAGCAGGTGCTTGATTCATGGTAGGCCTTCCGCGAATGCTGGCTGCCTTCCCATTGCCTTCCCTCTGTCCCTCCCCAATGCCTGCAAATCCACGTGCATGAAGGAGCGCATCTATGCACAGTTACACACACTGACTTTTCAGATACCAGACTCTAACAAAGGAGTGCTCACCTATGCACAGTTACATACTGACTTTTCAGATACCAGACTCTCATTTAGTAAGACAAAAGCTTCGCTGATAGAGCAAAGCTCTTCTAGATCTTCATCAAAAACCACCATTTCAGATCAGTTATCTTATTATATTATTTCCCATTTTTTTCAAGCTCTATCTCATACCTTTACTTACTCACTGAGCCTAAAAAAAAGCAAAGCGATGTTTTTACTTAGGTAAAATAAATTCTACTCTGCTAGTTAACTATTTATTCATTTGCTGAGAGAGTGAGACAGACAGACAGACAGATAGTGGGTGCAAGGAGGAGGGAAGAAAAGGATAGGAAAGTAATTGTTGTATAATTGTTGTGTAATATGTATCATGCATTCTACCCGGCATTGAGCCCAGAAAAGTAACTAAACCCTCCCCATCCTTGAGGAGCT
Source organism: Erethizon dorsatum (assembly GCA_028451465.1). Classification (NCBI taxonomy): domain Eukaryota; kingdom Metazoa; phylum Chordata; class Mammalia; order Rodentia; family Erethizontidae; genus Erethizon; species Erethizon dorsatum. Next base: position 14,441,202 of record CM051839.1, read on the forward strand.
TGCAGCCTAGGTGAGGAAACCATAAAAAACAAATAAAAACTGAAGTAAAAACTCCAAATAACCGGGTGTGGTGGCACACGCCTGTAATCCCAGAACTCAGGAGGCTGAGGCAGAAGGATTACCATCAGTTCAAGGCCAGCCTAGGCTAAATAAGCGAGTTCAAGGCCAGCTTGTACTACTTAGTGAGACACTGTGTCACAACAAAACAAAAAACAAAAACAAAAACCTCCAAATAAATCAAAACCAAATAAAGACATCAAATAAAATAAGGAAACTAAATAAAAAATTAATTTCATGATGGTATACGAGCTGATATAACAGCACAACTATACCTGTAAACCTGAATTACATGTGTTCAGCGGGGGAATCTCCTTGTTCTCATTCACTGGTCTTATCTCTAAGCATAATTTTAAAATGTGAACTTAAAAATCTGAACTTGTATTTACACTAATAAAATATTTTATATCTACTTTATGTAATAAGATTTCATTTAAATTCTACTGCCAATATTTAGAAAGCACTACACAAATAACTATATTATTTCAATTCTTCATTAATTCAAATAATAATAATAAATATTAATCACAGAAAAAGAGTACCTTGAAGACTTATTATCCACTGAAGACTTACTGTGGCCTGACACCATTTGCTCCAAATCCTTTATTGTATTTAATCCTCATAACTTCCTGGCAGGGTGGTGTCAATGAACCAGCTCACAGATAAGCCTGGCTTAAAATTCATTACAGTAGGCTTCGAATTGATATTTAAAATTTTTCTTGGTTTTGCCCACAAATAAATCCTTGATCTTTTTCAATTTTCAAATAGAAGATGACCATGTAGTTAGATGACATTTTTTTTTGTTTCTTAATTTTCACAAAATCAATTTCAAATCTATTATTTGTTTTGTTTTAAGTCAAGTTTAGGCCACGTGCAGCCAGAGTAATTCCAATTGAAAACACTAGCAGAAAACACATTGAAGTATACGTTGCTTGCCTTTTATTGGAGCCTTGTTTGTTCATTTTTTGGTACTGTGGATTGAATCCGGGCCCTATGCCCTGAGCTACATCCCCAATACTTTTCTCTTTTTTTAATTTTTTGAGACAAGGCGTCTCTAAGTTGTCCAGGTCTTGTTCTACATGACAATATACATATCTGATAGCTTGAGGAATATGTAGTTCACCTCGCTTTTTCAGGTTTAGTAGACTTAAATTCAAATGCATACAAGGATCAGGCAAATAACACACATAAGTCAAGTGGTTCAGGTGATGATGACAGGGAGTGGTAGAGACCACAGCACATAAATAGACATCTTTGTCTAAAGACTGTTAAAGTCAATTTAAAAAACAATTTAGGCTGGGCATGGTGGCACACACCTCCCGAGTATAATTCCAGCACTGCAGATGCTGAGGCAGGAGGACTGCCACAAGTTCAAGGCCAACTTGGGCTACATAGTGAGTTCAAGTCCAGTCTGAACTGCATAATAAGACCCTATCTCAAAAAAAAAAAAAGAACACATAAAATAATTCATACTTCTGACCTGCCTAATGCAATCTAAATTTAACTCTTAAAAATGTGGTTTTTTGGGCTGGTGAGATGGCTTAGCGGTGTAAGCGCCTGCCTGGCAAGCGCAAGGGCCCAAGTTTGACCCCCGGATCCCACATACGAAAAAAGGGCCGGTGATATCACTCAGCGGCACGGGTGCCTGCTGGCACACGAGGTCCTGAGGTCGACCCCCGGTACCCACAAAAAAAAAAAAAAATGTGTTTTTTTTTTTTTTCTTTTTGTCATCTATTCTGGTTCTAGGTGAATGCCAAACAAAATGTAGCTTTCTCATTTATGATACCCATGAAATTAACTGATTGTATATGTAATTCAAATTTTTAACTTATGCTCAGCCACTCACTTTCACCTCAGAGGAATGAATACAGTGTTCATGGATACATTTAAAACTGCAATTGAGCTCTAACTGATCATTCTGAGTGTAGGATATAGCAGAATAATAAATATATTAATACTTGTCAATATGAATATTATACTTTTATAGTTGTATTAGTCAGTTTTCCCATTGCTGAGACAGAATGCCCAACATCCACAACTTAAAGAAGAGGTTTTATATGGCTCACAGTCTCAGATAATTCAGTCCATGGTCAGCTGGATCCAAGGGAGAAACAGGATGGCAAACCATGTGCAAAGCAAAGCTGCTTAGTTCATGGCAGCCAGGAAACACAGCAGGTGAACAATGCCAGAGCAGAAGAGGGCAGGGACCAGACATAACCTTCAAGGTCACACCTCCACGACCCTCCCAGACACACCCGGAAGTGTGCTCCACCAATACCCTGGACAGATCCAAAGACGATCAGGTTGACACAATCCACTTTAACCATCACAATAGTGTGTTTAAATCATAGTGTATTTAAGTCATACTCTCACTTAATTTTCATGGTAAATTTGTGAAATAACTAGGATTTCTACTTAATAGATGAAAAACCACACTGCTGTCATCTCGATCTGGAATGTCCCTCAAAAGCCCATGTATTAAAGGGGTGGTCCTCAGCTTGACTCTGAGGTGATGGAATCTTTAAGAGGTATGGCCTAGTAGGAGGATTTAGGTCAGTGAAAGATGCCCTCGAGGGGACTGAAGACACCTGGCTCTTTTCTCTGCTTGCTGGCTGCCATGAAGTAAGCAACTTCCTCTTATACACATTAATGCTGTGATGCCCTGTCTTACCACAGGCCCACCACAGTCAACTGACCATGAGCTTGAACCTTCAAAATTGATTCGACCTGGCTGAATGGAGGAGGAGCCGGGTTGGAGTTACTCAGAGAAAATCAACTAAAAACGTAGGTAACTGGAAGAAAGGGAGGGACATACGTCCTGACACCAAAATCAATCTGAAATAAAAGACTGGTACATAAAACAAAATGTAGGCATAGGACTTTATAAATTGGTGACAGAGCCTACAGGGCTGCCTGCAGAACCTCTTACTGCACACAGAACAAAAATTGCCATTCTGGGAATTTCCCAAAAAACTGATGGACTGCAATAGCATGGCCAACCGAAACCACACAGCATAGATTTGGGATATAAAGCCCCTCACTTCTTTTGCCTTCTTCCCAATAGAGGACATTGCAGCCTGGCAGCAAATTTTGCTGGCACACACAGGAGTGAGAGACCCAGAAGATGCTCTGTCCCTGATCATCTGCCAGGTTTTTTTTTGTTTGTTTATTTTTGTTTTTTTGGTGTGTGCCACAGCGGCTAATTGGAACCTCTGGTGACAATAAGGTCAGGGACCACAGAGGTGGCGATGAAGGTAGTGAGTGGAATAGCACCACCCCTCCTGCCCTGTTCCCAGCGGCATGAGAGGAAGAGGGACTCGAGACTTAAGCAGCACTGGGCTGTGGCAGGGCAATGAGTAGGAAGTCAGCACTTCCCCTACCCTGCTCCCAGCAGTGTGAGAGAGGCAAGACATGCAGTACCAGTGTCGTGGAACAGCGGAGCCTGTACAAGGGCTGAGAGAGGCCAACTGCACACAGGACTGGGCACAGCTGGGCTGTCTCTGTCTGAGGGCATCACAGCAACTGAGAGAGTGATGCAGAGAAAAACAGGGTAAGGAGACGTGGGTAAGTGACAGAGGGACACACAGAAAGTTGCTAACTGAGACTCTGGCCCCGGTCCCCACATCCAGATACCAAGATCAGCCCCACACCCAGCACTAATCCTACTGCAGACTTGCTGGGGTTACCTGACACAGATTTGGGCAGTCCTGACTTTGACACTACTGCAGAACTGGGGACATCAGAAAATTTTTATTGTTTTTTGTTTGTTTTGTTTTGTTTTGTTTTCCTTTTTCTGCTTCTCTTTTTGGTTGTTTAGGTTTTTACTTTTATTGTTTGTTTTGTTTTGTTCAGCTTTTTTCTCTTTCCTCAACTATCTTTCTTGGTTTTTTTTTATATTTTCAAGTAAGTGAACATCGTCTCTAGTCTTTCTGGTTTGCTTCAATATTCTTTTGCTTTTTCCTTCATTCTTTCTCTACAGTCCACTTCTCCAGTTTCTCAAACGTTGGGTGATCATCCTTTGTCCTTCAGCATTACCTCTACTATATTTCCCTTCATTTATCTCTCTATTTTCCCCCATTCCTCTTAAATCCCCCCACAGGGTAAATTTACTCTACTAAGGAGAAACTCACTGCATATAAATTCCTCGTTTATGTTGGATTCTATTATATAACTGTAGATCCTGCTCCTATGGTTAAAGGTACCAAATTATTAATTATCGAAGTTTGTCAGTTTCTAGGCTGTACTTGATGCTATTGTTATTACTAATTGTACTACTTTATAACCTGTCCTAATCAGTTGTTCTCCCTTGTAAGAAAACACTGTGATTGCCTGGGGTCATAATCATCACCATAATGCAGTACCAAAGGACTGGGTGCTGAGCCAAATAGATAGCAACTTCTCACCTCTAATAAATCAGGAAGGTAGGAACTTGGGAGAGACACAAAGGCCAAAAGCCAGCTACACCTAGAAGACATCTCTGAGGAACTGACATTTCCTAGGGAAGCCTTGATACTAGTGGTAGAGTTACCTAGCATAAGCATTTTACAAGCAATAACACAGAAAACAAATTTTAAAGAAATAGAAACTGACAGGACATAGAAGCAAAATGCAACCTCAACCTCTGGGCCACCCAAGACAAGTCCAGGGGACAAAAAGGTAGAAGATATAAGAAGCCACCACCCCCACACAAATTTTCTGAAATGGTACCAGCAGAAGTTAAAAAAAAAAAAAAAAAAACATGAATTAGGCTATAAAGAAAATCAGATCAGAAATAATCTCTCAGGTTAAAAAAAGAGATGACAATCATAATGAAGGACTTGCTTAGTGAATCTGAGTAGACATAGATAAAAAACAATTGAGGAGCTTAGGAAAATGATAAACCATAAATGCCCACAGAGGAAAGAAATGTCATCCATGAAACAGATTCAAAGAGCTATCTAGGAGATTAAAAAGTCCACTGAAAGTGGACACAGCCAAATGAACCAAGATGAGGATAGAATAACAGATCTAGACGGCATAGTTGCGGTTAGCAATCAAAAAAGAAAAGTTTCTTAAAAATAGCAATGGATCGTGAAAAATTAATACAACAGCTGCAAGATGATGCAAAGAAGAATAACATAAGATTGATCAGAGTCAATGAAAAAGCGGAAGATGGCATAAATGACATTTTAAAAAAACCTGTTCACAGAACTAATGGCAGAAAACTTTCCAAGCATGGAAAAAGAATTTGACATACAGATAAGGGAGGCATATAGAACTCCAATTAGCCATGACCAAAATGAATCTACACCAAGGCATACAACAATCAAAATTCCAGAAATTCAGCAAAAAACAGAATATTAAAAGCTGTCAGAGAACAGAAACAAATCACCGATAAAGGAAGGCCCAACAGAATCAGAGCAGACTTCTCAACACAAACCTTTAAGTCAAAGAGAGCTTGAAGTGAAGTATCTCAAGTCCTGAAAGAAAACCTCCAAACCAGACTGATGTACCCTGCAAAACTATTTTTTCAAAAATCAATGGAGAAATAAGATATATCCATGACAAAGAACTGAAGAAATTCATGACCATGAAACTAGCTCTCCAAAATACTCTAAAGGATATTTTAGAAAGAGATAATGAAGACTACAATTCCAATAAGACCAATAGAAAGAATCCATCAGACAAGGCAAGCAATTAAACAGAGGGGAAAGACAGGGAACCAACAACAAAATAATAATATGACAAGGATAAGCCAATACATATTAGTTATGACCATCAGTGGAAATGGTCTCAATTCACCAATCAAAAGAAAGGCTGGCAGAGTGGATCAAGAAACAAGATCCAACAATATGCTACATACAAGAAACACATTTAAGTCAAAAAGAAATTCATAGACTAAAAATCAAAGAATGGAAAACAATACTTCATGTTACAGAAAGCCAGAGAAAAGCAGGGATAGTTATTCTACTTGGAGACAAAGTGAACTTCAAGCCAAGACTGATCAAAAGAGACAAAGAAGGTCACCATACTTGTTAAGGGAAAACTCGAAGAGGAAAAGATAACAACCATAAGTATATATGCACCAAATACTGGCACAACCAACTATATAAAACAAATATTAACAGACATGAGAAATCAAATAAGCACTAACAGAATTGTACTGAGGGATCTCAATACCCTACTGTCACAAAAAGACAGATCAACTAGACAAAACATCAACAAAGAAATATCAGAACTGAACCAAACCTGTGAACAAATGGACTTAATAGTTGTCTACAGAGTGTGCCACAACACAAAATCAGAATACGCATTCTTCTCAGCTGCATATGGTATGTTCTCCAAAATAGACCACATACTATCTCATAAAACATGCTTAAGTAAATGCAAAGGAACTGAAATTATCCCATGCATATTATCAGACCATAGTGCAATGAAATTAGAAATCAATGGCAAAAGAAACCACAAAAACTACATAAAACCCATGGAAATTAATGGGTCACAGATGAAACTAAAGAAGAAATGAGACAGTTATTACAACTAAATGATAATGTTGATACAGCATACCAAACTCATGGGATGCAATGAAAGCAGTCCTATGAGGAAAATGTATAGTGGTAAACTCTTACATCAGGAAAACAGAGTGAACTCAAATAAACAACCTAATGTTGAATTTCAAACTTCTGGGGAAAGAAAAACAAGTCAAGCCCAAAACTTGTACAAGAAATAAATATAAAGATCAGAGCAGAAATCAATGCAATTGAGACTAAGAAAATAATACAAGGAATCAATGAATTGAAGAGTTGGTTCTTTGAAAGATTAAATAAAATTGACAAACCCTTCTTATGAAAGGAAAGAAAAGATGTAAATCCATGCAACTAAAAAGGAAAAGGGTGAAACTACAACAGATCCTGCAGAAATCCAGAAGATCATCAATACCTACTTTGAGAACATGTACGCAAATAAGATGGAAGACACAGAGGAAATTGACAGACTTATAGACATATATGAATTACCAAAGCTGTATCAAGAGCATATAAAAATTCTAAATAACCCAGTATCAGTCAATAAAATTGGAGATACGATTAAAAACCTTTCAACATTAAAAGCCTAGGTCCTGATGGATTCACTGGTGAATTCTACAAGAAATTTAGAGAAGATCTAATGCCATTACTCCTAGAACTCTTTAATGAAACTGAAAGGGAAGAAATACTCCCAAAGTCAGTCCTATCAAAACCAGAAAAGGGCCCAACCAAAAAAGACAACTACAGGCCAATCTCCCTAAAAAACATAGATACAAAAATCCTCAATAAGATACTGGCAAACAGAATACAGCAAATCATAAAGAAGATTATACACCATCACCAAGTAGGATTCATCCTAAGGATACAGTGATGGTTTAACATATGCAAATCAATAAATGTAACACACCATATCAAAAGAGCCAAGCACAAAAATCACATGACCATCTAAATAGATGCAGAAAAGGCATGTAACAAAGTCCAACACCCATTCATGATAAAAACCCTACAGAAAATTGGAATAGATGGTCTTATCTCAATCTGATAAAAGCCACCTATGATAAACCAACAGCCAACATCATACTAAATGGTCAAAAACTGAAAGTTTTCACTCTAAAATCAGGAACAAGACCAAAGATGCCCACTATCACCACTCCTATTCAATATAGTTTTGGAAACATTAGCCAGAGCAAGTAGACAAGGGGAGAAGTAAAATTATCATTATTTGCAGATGACATGATACTCTACATAGAAGACCCCCAAAAACTCCACCAAAAGACTCGATTTAATAACCAAATTCAGTCTCATACCTGGATACAGAGTCAATGCTCAAAAATCAATAGAGTTCCTGTACACAAATAATAAACTTCCTGAGAGAGAAATTAGGGAAACTACACCTTTCACAATAGCATTGAAAAAAAATGAAATACTTAGGAATCAGTCTAACAAAGGAAGTAAAAGATCTTTACATTGAAAACTATAGTACTCTGAAAAAAGGAGATAGAAAAGGATATCAGAAAATGGAAAAATACCCCTTGCTCTTAGGTGGGAAGAACCAACATAGTGAAAATGGCCATACTCCTAAAATTGTTATATGGATTTAATGCAATCCCTATCAAAATACCAATAGCATACCTCATAGAATTAGATAAATCAATCCTAAAATTTATTTGGAACCAGAGGAGACCTAGAATAGCAAAACCAATTCTGGGCAACAAAGGCAAGGCAGAAGGCATCACAATCCCTGATTTGAAATTATACTACAAAGCTACTGTGATAAAAACAGCATGGTACTGGCAAAAAAACAGACCTGAGGATCAATGGAACAGATTACAAGATGCAGAAACAACTCCCAACACATTCAGCCACCTTATCTTCAACAAAAGGGTCAAATACCATCTCTGGAACAAAGATAGCTTCTTTAATAAATGGTGCTGGAAAAACTGGCTTTCCCCATGCCAAAGACTAAAACTAGATGTCTCTCATCATGCACTAAAATAAAATCAAAATGGATCAAAGATCTAAATATTAAAAAGCAACATTAAATATGCTGGAAGTGAAAATAGGTAAAACTCTTAAAGACATTGGTATAGGCAAAGAATTTATGAACAAAACCCCAATCCCATGGGAAATATTACAAAGTTACAAATATTTTAAGATTACAAAATATTACAAATTGCATGGGATCTCATCTTATTTAAAAGCATTTGCACAGCAAAAGAAATCATCAGCAGAGTGAAGAGACTACCCACGGAGTGGGAAAATTTTTTTGCCAGCTACTCCTCAGACAAAGCATTAATATCTAGAATATATAAAGAACTCAAAATGATCATACCCCCAAATTTAAAGACTCAATTCAAAAATGGGCATCTGAAATGAATACACACTTCTCAGATGAAGAAGTAGAAACAGCAAATAAATATATGAAAAAATGTTCAATATGAAATGAACATGTTCAATATCAAATCTTGGTCAATAGCAATATCAAATGGTCATTTGAGAGCTGCAAATTAAAACAATCCTGAGATTCCATCTCACTCCAGAAATAATGGCTATTATTAAGAAATCAACCCATAACAAACGCTGGTCGGGCTGTGGGGCAAAGGGAACCCTTCTCCACTGTTGGAGGAAGTGTAGACAGGTGCAACTACCATGGAAATCAGTGTGAAGAGTCCTCAAAAAAGTAAAAGTAGAGGTTCCATTTGACCCAGCTCTTCCCCTTCTCAGTATCTTCCCAAAAGAATTAAAAGAATCATACCACAGTGATATAAGCATACCCATGCTTATAGTGGCACAGTTTGTAGTAGCTAAATCTTGGAAACAGTGCAAATGCCCACCAACTGATGAATGGATAAAGAATATGTGTTTTTTTTATATACAATGGAGTACTACTTTGTCATAAAGAAAGATAAGCTTGAGACATTTCTATCTAAATGGACGCACCTTGAGACCATACTCTTAAGTGAAATAAATTGGACACACATGTAAATATTGCATTGTTTCTCTGCTGTGAGACACCAAAAGTATAAATAAGGAGTGAAACGTATACTAGACAGTGTGAAATAGGAAAAAAATGTTCAAACGGTAAGGGGAACGGGGGGAAGGAAGGAAAAGAAAAGAAAAAAATGAGAAAAGAAGGAAAAAGTGGAAATAAAATTTTTGTAAATAAGAAGGAAAAGGCTTGAAGGGAAGGGAGGGGAATGGGAAAAAAAGAAGGATCAGGATGTATCAGGTACAGGTACAAACTCTCAACGATGAATGTGATCATTATGTACATCTAAAATTTAGCAATAAATTTAATTAATTTAAAAAACTGCAAGGCAAAACCAACCTTTCTTTTTTTAAAGCTTATTATCTCATGAATTTTGTTACAATAATGGAAAGCTGAGTAACACACAGACTCAGGAAGAATACAATGACAACACAATAGTCTAGGTTTGGAAAAGTGAAGGCTCAGTCCAGGTCATTTTAATAAATGAAACAGTCTGTTCGATGCAATGCGGTTACATCTACTGCTAGAATGGGTGGTGCCAGAATCAAAAAACATGCATTTAAAAGAAAGCAGTCATTCCTATTTGGATTAGCCCACACTATTCTTTACTAGGCCCACACCACAATAACTTACCCATACTGTCTGATAGGAACTTTACAACATCAAATAATTGCTACCTTTTAATTCAAAATAATCATTTTGACTCTCCCAATATAGTTTTCTACCTAGACATCCTCATATACACACTAGCTAGTATATATATTATCAAATTTTAGTTTTAAAGACATGCTACTTTTAGCCAAGTTCCAAAATACATTTTCATACTACTATTGAACTGATATAAAAACTTGGCATCTTTATTAGTGACTTTACCATAAGTCATTTTGAATTACTTTTTAAAATATTCAGGGAATAAATTATGAGAAAGCCCATGTGCACTTGCTAGGTGACTTGTTTCCCCATTTGATGCCCATTTAATCAGTATTACCCTAGCAATTATATTTGTTGTATACTTATTGGTAGACCATAGCTTTTCCCACCTCACATCCATCCTACAATTTGCCATTAGATCAATATTACCTAAGAGACTATACTTGTAATCTTATTGATTGATTATAGTTCTGTCCCACCTTAAGCCTGCCTCACCTCGTGGCTTTGCTCAATAAAACACCAGGGAAAAGCGGGGTTGGTGGGCAACCCACTTTCTGGGCCTTTCTAGCTTTCTCAGATAGAAGCTTTCTTTCTCTCAATAAATTCTTCCTACTCTAAAAAAAAAAAAAAAAAAAAAAAAAAAAACTATGAGAAAATAAGTATCAGTGCATAAATAAGTATCCAATTTCTGCCAGTAGAGGACAATGAGTGCAGATTTTATACCATCTCTAGGGTAATTATTATTCATAGAATGTTCAAATAACACTTTCATATACCAAAGACTATATTTCCTTTCTTTTGACTACAAGAGTTCATTTGGAAACTGCTACCTATTACTCTCCCACTACTAGTCAAACATGTTTCCAAAGATAAAAAGACCAAAACACCCATCTGCCCAGCTCCCTCCTGGTTTTAGTATTAAAGTGCTTCAGTTCCATGTAAATCAAGATGATATTCATCCTAAAATGGAACATGGAAAAAAATGAGTAGGTCCTTGATGATGTCTTCCCAAACTAAGATGGCAAATTTTTATAATTTTTTATTACAATTAAGGTTTAGCCAGGCATGATGACACACACTTGCAATCCTAACCACTTGGGACTCTGGTAGGAGGATCTTGAGTTTAATGCCAGACTGGGTAACTTACTAAGATTCCATCTCAAAATAAAATAAAAAGGGCTGGGAATGTAGCTCAGTGGTAGTACACTTGTCTGGCATATGGAAGGCTCTGGGTTCAGTCCCCAGAACCACAAACAATAAAAACTTTAAAAGTAATAATTGTTTATTTGAACTAATAGAAGCAGAAAACTCTAGAAGAGTGTCTTATGGAGTAGAATTTCAAGTTAACCACTTAACAGTTTACCCCAAGGATCATTTGGGCAGTGCGTTTGTTTATGTACTGACTATCTGGAGCGTCACTCCGGCAGGTGTCGTTTCATCCAGTCGATTCTTGTGTTGAATACATTTGATAAAATTGTCATTTTTATATTTGTTATTATATTATCTTTTTAAAATTAATGATCTAGTATTTAAATAATTGGACTAGTAAGTGGTTAAATGTTGTGTGATTTAAGATTCCATTGAAATTTGTTTAAAGCACAGTATCTGCAGTCTCTTTTCCTCTCTCACATAGTACTTGTTAGCATCACATCACCAAAAGACTCTGAAAAGTTAAACAAATTGGAAACAAAATTCCCTTGAGGCTTTGAGAGGATTTTCATCACTGCCCGTGCTTTGCTGCTTCAAGCATTCAACCAAGAAGAAACCTAACCTAAGCATGGAAATTAGAAAATCTTATCACAAGCAAATTATATGCTTTTCACTTGTTTCCATTTGTTACGGAGTTCAATTAACCAGCCTCTGAAGTGCAAAGTGGGTGTTGGCAGCATCTGACTTGCGGACCCACCTATGCAGAAGCTCGCAGTTGTAGGCAGAGAGAGAAAAATGGCTCTTGCACAGCTGCAATGCCCACAACTTGTGTGTAACGTGCACGCTCAATTTCACCACACAGAAGACTTGCCCTGGAAATCACAAAACTAGGATTGGAGGAATAAGGAGTGGGCCTGTAGGACCCTCTCTACAGAAGCTGTCTGTATGCAGTTTCTGAGACAGGCACCAGTTGATGTAGGATCCAGGTGCCTGAGAGAAACACATTTTTCAGCTCCAAAACAGCTTAGAGGATTCAAGTAAACAAAACTAAACCTTTCTCGGCTGCAGTCCAAAGAGCAAATTGTTTCATACACCAAGGTCAAAAGGAAGAGACTGAGAGTATACATTATGTACCATTTAAGAAAGACATAAGTAAACTGTGTATATGAAAATATTTCTGCACTATTTTCACATTTTAAAATCACTACAACTAGACTACAGATTCAAATACATAAGCTATAGCTTCAGGTTAGGTACCCAACCCTGCCACTCCACTACAACAGGCCAAAATTGATTATTTCAGAGGTAATTTTGTTGGATTGGAAAGATGAAACAAAATTTCCCATTAAACAGTGTTTTCTGCCTTGTATTTTGTTGATATACAAAGTAATACATAGCCTGGTGTGGTAGTGCACACCTGTAATGCCAGCACTTGGGAGCCTGAGGCAGGAGAATCACGATGTGTTGGAGGCTAGCCTGGGCTACATAGTGAGTTCGAGGCCAGCCTGAACTACATAGTTGAGAGCCTGTCTCAAAAAAACATTATTCTTAGCCAGGGATACAGCTCAGTGGCACAGCACCTGCCTGGCAAGTGCAAGGTCCTGAGTTTGATTCCCGGTACCAAAAAAAAAAAAAAAGTTTATCATTAAAAAAGAGTAATACATATTTTTGGATAATGTTTTGACACTTCATTAGTGATTTGTTCAAGAAATTAAACTATTTTCATACAATTTAAATATTTATATTGAATGTATCTTTTTAGGTTAAAAGTAAAATAATTTAAAAATATGGTATGTTGACAGCAAGAATGTAGCCTAGCAATGGGATAGGTATGCATCCCTTCAAGCGCCCCTGCCCTGAGGACCATGACACAACACAGGGCAAGATGTGAATGAGAATGAGCATGGAGGACACCCGGAGGCTCTCCTTGATAGAACAGCAGTTATCTCCATTTTTGGCTAAACCTGGCCCTATTTCCATGTACTGAGATGTACAGAGCTGGCTAGGACTTTTCCTTAGCCCTTCAATTGGCTTTAAGCAGTGCAAGTCAGTCCAGCTGAGGTGCTGATGTGTAGTCTTTGAAGCAAGGTGACAGGTCAGTGTTATTCCACCCCTGTAGCTCCCAAAACACATTGGTGAGCCGGGCGGGATGGAGAGCTCCAGTGCTCCACACTGTCGGCTGGGATCAAGCGTGGAGATAAGAGTCTATGACTTCCCAGGGCATAGAATATTACACATCAGAGCTGAAGTACCGGCCCCAAAACATTAGATACTATCTTGAATTGTGTTATGCAGTTTACTTTCTGCATATCCTTTCCTCTACATACTGCAGAGGTGATTTCAGGCCACCTACCTAGCCCAGCTCCCAGTACTCACAGACTTCCCACCATTCTCACAGTCACTCATCCCCGAGCCACTCCCCTCCTTGAGAATTAATAAAACATGGGTTGGCCCTGGGTCGAGGCCTTTGTTCCAGTAAACACCATCTTGGCTGGACTTAGGACCCCTTGGCTCCCCACAACTATAAATATGCCTTAGTGTCTTTGTTCTCGCCATGGGTTGCACTGGAAGTGATAGATTGGAATTAACTCTCTAGAATTCCAATAACTTTTCCATGGGATTACAAATATAAACTTCCCGGACTGCGACAACGACTGGGAAGGGCTCTCTATAAACGAGAAAAGCTAATGTGGGCTGTGGGGAATGCAGCATTGTATTGCTCAACTTTCTCACTGCTGGAACAAAATACCTGACACTGCTACTTAAAGGAAAAGAGATTTATTTTGGCTCATGGTTTTGGTGGATTCAGTCCATACCTAGCTGGCTCCAAGGTAGAAATGTCATCACATTGGAAAGCTGTTTAGGACATGGTGGCCAGGAAGCAAAGAAAGAAGGGAGGCCAGGGAAAGAATATACCATTCCAAATCAGCCCCCAATAATGCACCCCTTGTGACAGGGGCCCACCTCTAAATATAAGACTTCTGGTGGGACATTTTAGGTCAAAACTATAACAAGCATTGAGCATGATTCCTTTGTCAGTATGAATAGTAAATCACACAAAAGGAAGTGATTTGCACAAAAATGACTGATGTCTAACAACTATCCTTACATACAGTATGAAAAGTCGCCAAACTTCAATCTTCACTAAGAGATACATCAGGCTCCTAGATAAGAAGACAGAATCTGGGCCAGTGAGATAGCTCAGCGGTATAAGCGTCTGCCTGGAAAACGCAAGGTCCTAAGTTCAACTCCCGGTACCCACTTACGAAAAAAGGGCCGGTGATATCGCTCAGCGGCACAGGCGCCTGCTGGCTCACGAGGTCCTGAGTTCAACCCCCAGTACCCACAAAAAAAAAAAAAAAAGAAGACAGAATCTTTTAAAGTTGTCAGTTTTCCTCAATATCAATTATTCATCAAGGATAGTTCAATTAAACTCTAAAAATAATTTAGAGAAGTCTTAAAAAGCGACATGCACACACACACAGAGGAAGAGAGAGAATTGGTTTTTTAAAAAAAGATATTAATCATTCCAGATATTAAGGAGATAGTAATGACATTTAAGCCTATGTGAAATTAATAAAAAGAACTGACAGAACACTAGAATGGAAGAAATATACCAGAACCAGAATCCCACTACATGGGAGTTGGGAGGGATTGCATGTGCATGTATGTCTAGAATAAGGTAATAATATGATATGATGTGATAGAATCACAGTAGAAAATGGATGATTTAAAAATTGCTGTTGGAAAATGCTGAACTACTTTTAGGAATAATCTCAATTTAATCCTTATACACCGTAGCCACCAAAAATTGTGGGATGGACTGAAAAATCACTGAAGAATTAGATTAAATTGTCTTAAGGAAAAACAATTCAGGTAAGTTTTAATCTGCTTCACGAGGGAGAAAGCACTGTCAGCACACACACAACAATGGAAGAAATATGACTTTCAACTTAGCCACAAACATATTCTCATATACTAAGAAGTATATTTTTATATACTGAGAAAATAAATCATGAAAGGTCAGTATCTCTAGTATAACACCTGAAAGTTGAAAAAGAAAACCAAGGTCTCATTATGCAAACACACTACTAATAAGAATTACTATTAAAAAATGAAATATAAATTAAAAATGAGCATTTCGAAAATGTTCAATCTCATTTAATTGAAGAGTAGTAGAAGATAAATGTACTACTTTAAAGCCTAAATTTTAAAACAAAATCCAACTTGATCTAAGACCCAATTCTATCAATTACCAGTTGTGTGATCTTGGGTAAGACACTTAACTTTCCAAAAAATATATTTCCTAAACTTTAAAACAGGACTGGGAACTGGGGTGTAGCTTGATAGCAGAGTGCTTGCTTAGTATGTATGAGGCCCTGAGTTCAATGCCCAGCACCAAAAGCAAACAACAACAAAAAAAATAGGAGCAATGAGTAACATCGTTGTCTTTTTGCGCTTGTTGCAGAAAATAAATGAGATAATATAAAGCTATGAACAGCCTGTAAGAGGTTTTTTAATTTTTTATTTTTATTAGTACATTATTTGCAGTCCTTAATGATTACATACATTGTGGGGAACTGATACATGTACATAACATATCTCAATTCTTTGTTTTTTCCCCTTACCCTCCACCCCATTTATTGCCAGCATCAGATTCATTTATTTACCTTAGAAGTCCTTATAAAGTTAACTATCATACATACAGGTTAACAACCAGACTAATAAGCCAAATACACTAAATCAAGGTACTTTTTAGATACATTGTCCATGCTGGACTACAATAAATTTTTTTCTCTCTCTTGTTTCCTGTTATCGTCTTTTATTTTGAGTTTTATATGTTGAGTTTCTCATATTAGAGAAAACACATGATATTTAAGCTTAAGTTTCTGATTTATTTCATTTAACATTATAGTTTCAAGGTGCATCCATTTTCCTACAAATGACTCCAGTTTATCTTTCTTTATGGCAGAGTACCACAACTTTGTGTATAAGTACATTTTCTTTATCTATTCATCTGTTGATGGAAACGTAGACTGCTTCCAAGATTTAGTTATTATGAATTGTGCTGCTATTAACATGGGTATGCATACATCACTGTGGTACGTTGTCTTTAACTCTCCTGGGAAGATACCCAGAAGGGGAATAGCTGGATCAAATGGAATTTCTATTTTTAATTTTTTGAGGCATCCCCATAACTGCTTTCCATAGTGGTTGTATCAATTTACATTTCCACCATCAATGAAGAAGGGTTCCTTTTCCCCAAAGCATTTGTTACTGGTTGATTTCTTTATGATAGTCATTCCGTCTGGAGTGAGATGGGATCTCAGCATGGTTTGAATTTGCATTTCTCGAATGGCCAGCGATATTGAGCATTATTTCACTATTTGTTGGCCATTTTTACCTCATCTGAGAACTGTCTATTCATTTCAGGTGCACATTTTTGGACTGGTTCTTTAAACTCAGGATGTCTAATTTTTTTGAGTTCTTTATACATTTTATCTATTAGTCCTTTGAGCAGTAGTTGGCAAAATTTTTCCCACTCTGTGGGTTGTCTCTTCACTCCTTCAATGGTTTCCTTTGCTGTGCATAAGCTTCTTAAATTGATGTATTCCTATTTGTTGATTCTTGGTATTATTTCTTCTGTAACTTTGCCTATATCTATGTCTTCATGTGTTTTACCTAGTTTGTTTTTGAGCAGATTGCTTCTGACCTAATGTTTAGATCTTTGATCCACTTTTGATTTCAGTTTAGTACGAAGCGAGAGATAGGGGTTAGTTTCAAACTTCAACATGTGGATAGCCAGTTTCCCCAGCACCACTTGTCAAATAGGTTATCTTTCCTCCAGCCCCTTTGACAAAGATAACACAGCTGAGTGTGCCTGGAGTTGTTTCTGCATCCTCTGTTCTGTTTCACTCATCTACAAGTCTGTTGCCATTACCATGCTGTTTTTATCACTGTAGCTTTGCAGTGTAACTTGAAGTCCTGGATGGTTTTCTCCTTGCCTTGCCCTTTTGTTGCTGTTATATCGATACCTTTTGAACTAACACATTTTTTAAAAGAAATAATATTCCTCAGTGCTGGGAAGATGATGACATGACTTATTTATTTACAGGAAAAGTGAAAATAGTATGAGCTTTCTGAAAAGCACTTTGCCATATGTACAAGGAGCTTTTAAAATGTTCATACCTCATGTAAAGCAATTCCCCTGTATCTTATTGAAAGCATTTGTTACCCTCTTTTATGCCTTATTTCCATATTTTAAACAATTTTTCTTAACATTAAAACAACAATTTAATTTCTTTTGAAAAATAAATAAATAAAATGTTCATGCCCTTTATGTGATATGCCACTTCAAGAAATCATTACTTTAAAAAATGTAAACAAGGACTATTACAAAATGAGACCAAACAGAATATATTCATCATTTTGATAACTGTAAAAACATTGCCAACCATCTTAAAAACTAAGTTAAGATGGTTAAACAGGGCCGGCGGGATGGCTCAGCAGCATAAGCACCTGCCTTGCAAGTGCGAGGGCCCGAGTTCGACTCCCGGAACCCACATACGAAAAAGGGGCCGGTGATATTGCTCAGCGGCACGGGTGCCTGCTGGCGCGCGAGGTCCTGAGGTCGACCCCCGGTACCCACAAAAAAAAAAAGATGGTTAAACAATTGATAATGATTCATATGGCTAACTACTAGAAAACAATTTTTTTTAAGTTAGAAAAGTACTTACTGGCATGAGGAAAGTGATTTTCTTTTGTATTCACTGCTATGAGCCAGAATACAGGCTAGTATAGTACCTGACATACACTAGATGTCAATCAACATCTAAACGTACCTGGCATACAGTAGGCACCAATTAACACCTAAACTGAACAATAGAATTCTAAGTTAAAAAAAAAAAAAAAAAGGCAGAACACTCATTACTCTTTTTCTCTCTTACAGACACACACACACACACACACACACACACACGGACATAATATCAACTTTTATAAAAGAATCACTGGAAATTCTAGAGAGAAATGTAAAATATTAACAACATTGTTTTTGGATGATCTTTTTCTGCCACTTTAAACTTTTCTCTGTCGATTACGTTTTTTACAATGGAGACTTCTTACACTTATAATCAGGAAAATAGTGAAGAGAAAAAAGAAAAGAAAATTCTAGAAGTCAAGTAGAAGTCAATGGCTCAATTATTTCTCATTACACTATCCTGAATATATAGCATTCTTCACTCCCATTGAAATATAAAAAAGGAAAGGGGATATTAGTGGCATGAATAAGTCAGGAGGTAGTCTTTAAAACATAGCCCAGGAAAGAAAATATTACAGTGAAATTTTTAAAGGCAAAAAAATCATATGTCTAATATTAAGAAAATTATACAGGTGTTTTTCTCCCTGTATAATTTATACATATGAAAAATATAGCATGGTAGACACCCTTTAGATACAAATTACTTGTTTTCTCTACAGTGGAGTTATATTTGCTTGTAGACACATAATGCCACAATGATTTATACACAGTGCTTGCTGTCAATTTTTAAAATCTGAAAAAATTCTATTCATTTAAAACATCAACTCTACAGCATCTAAAAGGTGTTGCAGCAGGTCCCTGACATTTTCAAAGGGAAAAATAAAACAATTTCAGATTCCCACATTTGCAAAAATCCCACAGATAACTAGTCCTAGAAGTGACGTGACCTGTCAACCACAGCAGAGTGTTACCTGGGTAGGGGGGGCTGCTAGCCCTGAGAAATCAGTCTCAGGCCTGTGTGACTTCAATTCACACCGCGGAGAAATTATAAATCACTACATTTCACATACCGTGAAGATGGATGGTAACATCTTGACTCACACAAAGCTAAATTCTTGCATTCCAACGTCTGCTCTATCTACAATGCCTGCCTCCTATCAAAGTAAAATGTGCATGTAAAAGGTCTGTGGCAGTAAGGTATGCAGTCAATATTTCTCTTACTCTGAGAAGCCTATCCAAGCATTAGTTTACCACGTGTGTGCCCACCTAATAAGTTCAAAGAACATTGCTGCATGCTCCTCGATATTAAAAAATTATGACATAGAATCTAAACTGAAGCCTATTTGTGTCATATTTTTCATAAACAAATTCAAGTACATAATTTATCTAATGCCAATTTTTCTGACTTTAAAGTGAAATATGCAGTGTTTTCACTGTAGTAATTATTTTTAAATTGCCCTTAATATCACACCTATATTTGTAAATAACTGTTTCATAAGTATGCTTCCTTTGATGTAAGTCTTATGATTTGTTTCTAAAATGTGGGGAAATGTTCATGGGATTGTACATGAAATAAGAATGGTTGTGATTTAACAATTACTTCAGGTGTCTAACAGGTATGTAGGGTTGGGCTTCACTGTACTACTCTACTTTTTAGCTTTGAAATTTTACATAGTAAAAAAAGTCATTTGTTTTGCATGGCTTGGTAGCACATGCCTATAATCCCAGCACTCTGGGAGGCTGAGGCAGAAGGATCACAAGTTCTATCCCCAGTCTGGGCAACTGACAGACTTAGCAAGATCCTGTTTCAGAATAAAAAATAAAAATAAAGGTCTATTTTTTATTTAAAAAATAAAAATATAGCTCCATGTGAAGGACTTGAGTTCAATATTCAATATCCTCCCCCAAAAAGAGTGTTTTTGTTTTTGTTTTTAAACAAGTGAATTTCTTAATTATGTCAATTTAGATTTCCCTTGGTCTCCATTCCTGTGATAGCCACATGCTGTGAACGTGGCTGAAATGCCACCTTGGTCTTGAGGATGCTCCATTCAGATGAGCAGACAAAGCAGACATCCTATTCTGGTGCACAGACAAGGGAATAAATTGATTAACTCTGCTATGACTCATAATTTAATCATTTGGCCAAAGTCGGGGATGTCTACATCCAGATGAATCAAGGAAAAAAAATGGTTTAGATAACGTTCAGCTGTCATAACGACCAATAAATCATAGTGCGTCATGGCGGACCCAATTTGGTCCCCGTGGTGGCCAAGCCATCACTACCACAGAGGACACCAGGGGGTCTGCTGAAGCATCAGTGAGTAGTCTGCACTGTTTATTCTATTTTATTTTTTGCACTGTCCCAAGGGTAAAAAGATAAAGGAAAATTAATAATTACAGCTTTGACTACTTGAAAAATGAATTTGCTCAACTGGTGTTATGAGAAGATTAGGATTAAAATACAAATGGTTAATAGTTACTACAATTTCTATTTAGAATAACCATACTTTTTCTATCATATTCATTTACTTTTCTCTTTCCCTTTCTCTTACCCACTTATAAACAGAATTCTGGCACATTTAATTCAATTAACTCCTAACGTTTGTTCTTCACATAAGCAGACCCCTCATAAAAGCAGTGTTAAATATCACTATCAAATCGTTAAAGTATTTCAAATAATAGATCTTCTAAATATACTCTTAAGGATTTATACGCCTGTTGATTTTAATTTCATTAACTCACTGGTGATATAAATAAAAATTTTTTTAAGAAGCTTTAAAAATGAATTTACTGCAATTAAAATGAACCAAGGCTTCTAAGCATAGTACACTGCCACCTAGTGCTAAATGTCTTTTTAATGCCAAATGCAGAGCAGCTCCAGGAACACAGAAATGCTGTCTTTTAAAGCAAATTTACCCAGAAAAGCAAGTCTGAGACATATTTAGTCACAAGATTTTCAGCATACAGTTATTCAAGTAAATAAAATGACACACACCAAAAAAGTCACATATCTCATAATCAGAAAGATATGATTAGATTAGTAAATATTAAAAAGTTCCAGATTTTGTTAATGAAGAGAAGAAATTTTTTAAAATGTGATCTTTGGGCCGGTGAGATAGCTCAGCGGCATAAGCGCCTGCCCGGCAAGCATGAGGTCCTGAGTTCGACTCCCGGTACCCACATACGAAAAAAGGGCCGGTGATATCGCTCAGCAGCACAAGCGCTTGCTAGCAAGCACGAGGTCCTGAGGTTGACTCCCGTTACCCACATAAAAAAAAAAAAAAGTGATCTTTCATACTGTGTAGCAACTATGTAACATATTCTGCTATGAAGGTGACGTGCTGATCTCTAAGTGGAATACATGGTTATGTAGCAAGTCCAACATATGAAGATGTTCAAAAAGGCATCAAAGTACACAAAAATAATCCCTAAATGATATGGGACAACAACTGCAATCTCCACTCACATGCAGGTTATAACTTCAATTTAAGATGCCACTGGTTTTATTACTTCATTTTCCCCATTGGAATGATTTCAGTGGTTTGGTTGTGCTAATTGCTGGTGCTCGTCTCTCATCATTTTGTCTTCTTTTTTTTTTTTTTTTTTTTGTGGGTACTGGGGGTCGACCTCAGGACCTCGCGTGCCAACAGGCACCGGTGCCGCTGAGCGATATCACCGGCCCCTTTTTCGTATGTGGGATCTGGGAGTCGAACTCGGGCCCTCGCGCTTGCCAGGCAGGCGCTTACGCCGCTGAGCCATCTCACCGGCCCCCCATTTTGTCTTCTTAGAAAAAGCAAAGCCCCATGAAAGTTAAATGATAACCATGTGAAAAGTACTAACGCAAAGTTCCCTGTGCATGACAATGCTATGGTCAGGCAGAACTTTTTATCTGATTGGTATATTCTAAAATGATAATTCTGCATCTGGCCTACTTGATGCTCTATACTTACGAATTAAAGTAAAAGGTGAAAGATGCATGATTCTGTTGTTTTTCATAGTGGAAATACTAAAAAGATTCTCTTTCAATCGCAGTTGCTTAACTTTTTAAAATGCACACTCCCTTTTGAGAAACAAAAAGCTCAGGCTCTCTCAACAGTATTTAAAATTTGTAAATGAATAATTATAAATAGTTAATATGCGGACATGTTTAAGATTTATATTTTTCTTTTATCTTGGAAGGTACTTTTCATTGCCCTTGTTACTCTAGTCATTCAAAATCACCATGACACAAGCCTGTCCCTATTTCTCACAAACTTTTCCACCCTTAGAAAACATCAGAAAAAAGCATTGAGTAATTTCTCCACTAGGCCTGTTGCCTTGCTTTATTTTCATAACCAGATTAGCAGGTAAAAACAGAAGGGTGGGTGGGTGGGTGGGTAGATGGATGGATGGATGAATTGAACTTCTGCCTTTGAGGGAAGTGGTATCTACATCTCCATGAAAATCGTTAATGTGGCTAATTCCCAGAGGAAATTCTAATCAAACCCATATGATTTAGAAAACGACAGTACTCAAGATATCCTTTAATCAACTGAACTAAAGTACTGTCTATTTCACTTAATTCCACTGAGGACTATTTTAAGTCCTCCAACAAACAATCAGTACTACTAGTTGGAATGGCTATCTAAGGCAGAAAAGAACTTACTCAAAATATTGCAACTCAATAAACTAAGTTTAAGACAAATTAATTAAGAAAAACCAATGCATTGTGTTGTGATGACATCTATAATAGCTAATATTTGGTAAAATTAGAAAATCAACTGTGAAAAATACCTAAAGTTAAGGCTCTTAGTTATTCCATTGGAGAGATATCACTGAGATACTTCCAGCGTAGAAGCTAGTGGCTACAACTGTGCCGTATCTAGTAAAGCCCTGCTGCAGATGAACACATATATATAAATAGGGTTATAACCCATAAAATTTTATGAGTTTTAAATGCTTTTATTAACCTACAAAGTAGTGAAAATGCATAAAGGGAATGAGCATCTCTTAATTTAAATGACAATTGTGCTGGAGACTTGGAAAGTTTCCTTAATTTCCCCCCACATACTTAGTGTCTTTTCTAGGTACACACAGTATCTAAAGTTTCAGAACACAAAGACTATAAACATTTTTACACAAAAAATTCAATCATAGCATCATCATTTGGACTTATCTGGAAATAAATGTCGAAGCTGAAATTATTGGTTGAATAGTGCCATTTTTAAGCATCAATATTAAAGTATATATGATTATGAGTGTGTTAAGGGGCTCTCTGATCAAGGATTTCTAACTCAACAAAAAAACATAGAAACAACATGGCTTTTTGAGAAGATGTCTTAGGGCTTTAGAAAGAGATGGGTCCTGTTTAAAAAGTAAGGTAGAAAATACAGAAGAGACTGATGCCACTTTCCACTAAACATTTCACTTGAGAGTATTTAAAGCAGGGCTTTTCTAAAAACCCCATGTGAAAAGACAAGGATTTATTCCACACAGATCATAAAATGTATGATACTTACATATCTAATATTAGCACTACTGGGCATTGTTCACTCTGAAATATTCAGTAAGCATTTTACTCACTAATTATGATCCTATGGTTTTTTTTACTTTGTACTTTCACATATTAGATACTTTCCTAAAAACTGACATCTATTTGGTTGCTAAGAGATATAAAATCAGTTTGGAAGGCTTCTGTGCCTCTCTGAGAATTGCCTTCTTGGATTTTGCCTGAGGGTAGTGAAAGTTAACTCTGTTTCCGTGTGAGGATTTACCTTATTTGTAACAGAAGATAATTCGAAGATTTCAGAAAATAAATGAATAAATTCCAATTTGCACAATTTAGAACAAATATCTGGCTTTTCTCAGAGCTTAATGAGTTTCCATTCCACAAAACTAAAATATAATCACATTATTTTATAATCAAATTTAACTGATGAGTCTACAGTATGAAAGGCATTTAGGGGCTGGTGAGATGGCTCAGCGGCGTAAGCGCCTGCCTTGCAAGCGCGAGGGCCCGAGTTCGACTCCCGGATCCCACATACGAAAAAGGGGGCTGGTGATATCGCTCAGTGGCACGGGTGCCTGTTGGCGCGCAAGGTCCTGAGGTCGACCCCCCGGTACCCACAAAAAAAAAAAAAAAGAAAGAAAGGCATTTAGTATTTTGACAAAAATCTTGTAAGATATGAAGTCATTCAATGGACATCCCCAAAATGACGTTAAACCTTACATCCCCAAAGTGAAGTTTAAACCCAACAATTGTAAGAATATCTTGTGCCTTTGACTACATGATTCTTTGAGTGTCTAGAGAGACAACTTGGTCTGTGTGGCTGTTCTTACACTTTATCAGAGTCAAACCAGCGAGCTGCTATAAGTAGGTACTTCCCAACGGGTCGTTAGCTTATCAAAAATAAATATTTGCCTAATCAAAGAAAATATTCCTGTAAAATGAGAGCAGTATTTTATCAGCAAATATGTTTCTTAATGACACTGAGCCTCTTCACATGCACATTTCATAACCTTTCAAGGACAAACTTTTAAATCATATTAGAAAAAAAAATGCATTGAAAAAGGGTACCATTGCAGAAGCATTTTGAATTACTATAAATCCAACAGGTTCAATTTTTAATTCCCATGTATTTATCACAAGGCTACTGATAACGTATTCTAATTTCCTATCAATGCTTTGCTGGAGTATTTCACAAAGGCACATGAGGAAGTGCACTTCCTTACACACTAAGTGAGCTGACAATGTCTGCTTACCCAGTCGCCTTACTCAACTTCTGACCATCAGCCGGCTGCCCTGTTGGTGATTCCTGCACCTTACCTGCTGCTTTTGCACCAAGTCATATTACTACCACTTTGGGTCTAAGATCCATAAAATTCCTGTTACAAGCAATGTCTTTGAAGTAGGAGCGCAACTGAGAAAGGGCTACCAAGTGCCCCTCTCCAGGAAGAGAAGATGAAAGTTTCCTCCGTTTTCTAGGTTTCTGACTATTTTAAGAGTCACACCTTTATAAACAAGTTCTTTCAAACTGAGGAGGTAGGCAAAATAACACTTGGACTCAAATATAATGACCTCAGATAATACTTAAGGAAGAGGAAAGAAAACTGCTTCAGCGATGAAAAAAGAAGCAAAACAACCAATCTCCGTCACTAAAGGTAACAGAAAACCCTACCAGTTTTCCCCACTAAGTTTTTGTGCAGCACCAACAACTAAATCAATATGCTTATCCTCGCCCTTAAGAAACCTCTTGTCCCCAATCAGAAACTGCTGGGTCCCTCTCTACTGGGTTTTTCCAGTAACTTTTGTGCAGCAACAACCTAATCAATATGCACATCCTCACCTTAGAAACCCTCTGGTCTCCAAACAGAAACTGCTGGGTCGCTGTCCATTGTGTCCTCAGGGACAGAAACCGCCACCCAAAGGGATGAGAATTCAGAGGCACCGGGAGGGGCAAACACAGGTACGTGAGGCTCTAGCATCCAAACCTGTTAAATCCATTCAAGAACCAGGCTCCTGGACATGCCCTGCTGGGGGGCCTCCAGAGGGGTCCGAAGAGCTCGAGGAGTCGGGAGCAGCGCAGTTCTCACCCTCCCAACAGTGACCTCCCCGGCCCCTCGCGCCGAGGCCCTAGCTTTCTAACCCGTAGTGAGACCTCTTCGGCTAGGATAAGCGGTGCGTGGGTGGTAGCCAGGGGAGACGAGCCCGGCTTCTCCGCCGGAAGGAGTTGCTGCGGGTGCGTCTGGAGGTGGTCGTGGGGAGGGGCGCTTTAGGAAACACCAGGAAATGGGATAACTGGCATCAGTCACCCTCACTGCCCACTGCCCCTTCCACGCCCTCGGGACCACTTCTTCGGAGGCTGACGGCGGCGGCCGCCTGTAATTGGGATTAAGGGTGAGAGCGAGCCCGGGCCACCGCGGCACCTGTCAAAGACCGTGCCGGTGGGCGCAGTCTTGGAAGGTCAGCGAGGCCAGAGCTCGGAGTTAGCCCGGGCCCGGAGAGTGAGTGTCAAGACGCGCGCCGGGCGACGCTGGGCGAGAAGGAAAGCGCGAGGCCAGGGGTCCCCCTAGGAGAGGCGGCTCCCCTCGCCCGCGGGCGGCAGGGCTAGAGGGGCGACGGGGGCCGCGACACTGTGAAACTTAGTGCAAAACGCATACACCCCCGGAGGATGTGCCCCGCGCCCTCAGACTCGCTCTAACGCCTGCCGAATCCCCCACCATCACCCACCCCACCCTACGAAATTCCCCACCGAGCCCTGGGGTCCCCGGCGGGTCATTACCTGTGCCGGAGGCTGAGCGGGGGGCGGCGGCGGCGGCAGACACTTTCGGCGGACTTTCCTGCGCTCGCGCGCGAGCGTGTGCGCGCCGAGAAGGAGCTGTAACCTGCTATTTATAGACCGGAGCTTCGCGCCGGGGCCGAGAACCCGGAGCAGACCAGCAGGCGGCGGCGCACGGCGCGGGCCGCGGCTCTCGAGCTCCGCCGCCCTCAGCTCGGCTCGGGGCTCCGGCCGCGCTCCCGCCCGCCCGCCGCGCGCGCCCCGAGGAAGTTGGTACCCGCGCGGCCGCCTCGCGCGCGGCTCACACGCCCCCTGGCGCGGTTGCTACTTTCCCCTGCCGCCTCCCGGCCTGCCCCGCTTCCTCCTCCTCTGCTCTCTTCGAGCGGTCTCCTCCCAATGTCACCAGCCGCCGAGAAGCGTCGGCGGCGACAGAGACAGTCGCGCAACTGGCGCAGTTCGCCTCCCGCGACTGACGGAGCGGAGTTGGTGGCCCAGCCGCACACCTCGAAATGACCCAAACGCGCTGGTTCCGAGCGTTGACACCCGCACCCAGACCCCCTGCGCGCGGGGAGCGACACCCAGCCTAGGGTGTGGGATCACTGCTGCGGTGAGGAGGGGTGACCCAGGGTCGCCAAGCTGCGGCCAACAGGAGAAACCACAGAGAAAATTTCCAGCGGGAGGAGGCGCCCCAGACCTGGGCCAGGGACTATCTCCACGCCGAAGGGTGGGGGTCGAAGGTGTGTGAAGCGGTGTCCCACGTTCGGGGGATTTTGGTCTGCCGCCGCCCTGGGACGTCTCTCTTGACACTCCTGCCTTCTGGCCCAGGTGGGCATCCGGCCGGGGAGACCCGGCCACTGGCTCGGCTTGCAGCCCGCAGCAGCCCGCAGCCGCCCACTGCCAGTCCCCGCGCTGCAGCGAGCGGCGGAGGCCGAGTTGCTCCTAAGGAGCGTGTGACACGCCTTCCACAGCCTGAGTGCGTGGGGACAAACCCGATCTCGTAGTGTTTGGGGTGTCAGGAAAACGGGGCATGTAATCGCGCAGTCTGGAAGAAGACTAAAACTCCCCCACTTCCTTGCAGACAAGCCCACTGGGGAAAGCACGCAGGCTGGTTATTCCAAGCCGTGGGGTGTGGGGCAGATGAGCCTCCCCATCTGCGCCTTACAGGTGCCACCTGGTGGTTCCCTTGGAAAGGTTTTGTCGGAGCTACTCACAGAGGGTACCATAGCAATGCCTGGAGCTGGCCCACAAGGGCCCCCTCAGCCTTTCTCCTCTTTATGGGTCCTTTAAATTCACATTTCACGTAAAATAGACTGGGAATGCTTGCATGAAAGTGTAACATTTGCCAGGCGAAGAGCCTATAATCCCAAAGTCAGGATGGCAAAATCAATTTGGGTTAAGTCAGTGCTTAACAGTTTCGCGAAGTGGGAAGCTGTCTGCCCCCAGCTGTCACCCCTGCTGTCGCTGCCGGGATGCAGGCATCCATTCTGTCTGCAAGCATTTGACTACTACTGGGTTACACGCTTTGTCATTGAGGGCAGGGACTTTGGTTGTTTGGGTTGTTTGGGTTTGGGGGTGTTTTGTTTTCACCTCTGTACTTCCAGAGCTTCCAGCAAAGCCCCACGAGCTGTAGTCTCAACAAATGGTTGTAGAATAAATGAATAAAAGCCCGGCATGGTGGTGCACACCTGTAATTGCAGCACTTGGGAGGCTGAGGCAGGAAGATCACTGCCAGTTCAAGGCCAGCCTGGGCTACATAGTGAGATCCTGTCTCAAAAAACCAAAAGAAAAAAAAAGAATAAATTAATAAACACCATGGGCCAGAACCTGTTCTTGGCCTATTCTCTGAAGCCCTTTCTTTTCCTTCTGTTCAGCCCATCTCCAATCTGCTCAACTACAACAGGCAAGCAGAAACCCCTAAAGGACATCCAGGATTTGGAGGCAGATTCATTTATGTCGACAGGTGCTGATCGGGACCATTCCCACAATATCAGGGCCTGATCTCTGGTGGTCTAGGGCTTATATGGGATAAGCAAACAGGAAGTACAGAGGTAGAATGGCCTGTCAGTTGGGGATTGGTTTATACAATGTGCATCACAGTGACCAGCTATGCATCACAGTGTCCAGCTGTTTCTAAGAGACAGAAGCAACCAGAACTGGAACAGGAACTATTACCTGGGAAACTAGGAAACTGAAGCATACTGGCTGGGGCAGAGGGCCATCTTCTGTTACACAGCCACAATGACACACAAGCTGAATAAGGCGAAGTGGGAGGGTAAAGGGCCTCGATTGTCATCAGGCCCTGTCAGGGTGCAGGAAACCCTTAAAGAGCTGGTTACACTGTCGCGGAGCCTTCTGCATGGGGCAGTACTGAAACCACCCACTTCCAACAGGGTGAGTCCTGCTAGGAAAAGACTGCAGCTGCCACAGGGCAACTTTCAGCCTTTTGGGCAATAGTTCAGCCTTTGGTTAAAATACAGAAAACAACATTTCAGTCTTTTGTTAAAATACAGAAAAATTGAAAGGAGATTAGAACATCAGGGTGCCAGAGTTTTGCCGCTAAATAGAAAATACTAACATATTTGTCCTCCACATGGAGGGGTGTGTGCCTGTGCGTGTACGCATGTGTGCGCACACGTGTGTGTGTGTTTATGTAGACTGCTGTAGTACTGCCAGAAGTTCTAAAACACTCCTCCTAAAATACAGAATTGTAAAATAGATGCATTTACTGACTCCGGAAATGAACACTTAAAGCAAGGTACCCGGAAAACCCTATTATACAGTAATTAAAATTCAGACATAGATCACGCTGAGCAAGCCCTTCCACAGGGCTGCTGAGGAGTCTCTGGTATGCCTGTGCATCTCTCTAAAACATTTACATTTGAGAGAGGCAGTCAGGCAGACAGACGCAGGCTGTTATCAGGACCCTATCAGATGTATGTGCCACGTGACATTTTAAGAAATCCATCCATCAGCCTGATATTTACCCTTTTTTTTTTTTTTTTTTTTTTTTTGGTTATTTGGTGGCATTTTCCTTGAATAAGTCTGGAGGATTCAGATGCTTCTGTGGTTTATCATACTCAGTCAGCCTTTACTTTTACAAACCTTGAACTTTCAGCTACTTGTGCACCCAAAACATAACTCTATTTGCCAATGAAGGACAAAATATTTTTCATTTCCTTTTGAAATGTTTTTGTAGGGCCAGCAGTCTGAGGTGATTATCAGTAGTTACCTTGCTGTCTAAAGCAATAAAATCAAGCCGGGATCTCCAGAGCTGGTATCCCACCCACTTTGCAGTGAAGTAGCTTACAGTCTTTCCATACGTTCATCACTCCTGGAGTTTTTTATTTCGGGTGAGATTGCTGCAACACAATGTGTATCTAGAGTTTTATAATCTCTTCTAAAAATTAGTGCCACACAGAGGGTCTTCCTTAGCCATAGTGTTGATTTGTAGTATTGGTACTCTATAAAGAAAATCCTTGTTTTCGTCTTCTATCCGTCAGTGCTCACTAGAGAAACAGATTTAATGTAAGATATGTAACTGAGAATTTACAAGGAAGGCTTACAATGGCCGCCCACAGTCAGGTGCGGAGGAGTGCAAAAGATCTGTCTGCGTGCTGGAGATCTGAAGGATCCAATCAAAGGTCAAGGCCTGGAGCTCACTATAGCATCCTGTGAGAGTCTATATCAGGACATCCAAGGGTCTGTGCTAGAAGGCTGAAAAATCTGTGCTGGAAGCCAGGAGGTGACATGCAAGGTGAAGGTGAAGACTGGAGCTTCTCCAATGAAACAGAAGTGAGCCTTTCTTCGTTTCCCTTTTATTCCATTGGGCTACAAACCTCTTGGTTGGCACCATTCACACCCAGGCTGGGTCTTCTGTCTTCAGTAAATCCCTTCCACCATACCCAGAACTATGCTAATCCAATTTAGTTGGGCATTTCTTATTCAAATTGACACAATTAATTATCACATACCTCAGTTTTTTCAAAAAGTTATCTGCAAGAGTTAAATTTGTTATTCATGTATTTAGATCATCTGGTGTGTGTGTGTGTGTGCGTGCACACACATGTGTGTGAATTTAAATTAATGGGTATGTTGTTAGAAATAAAAACTTGACCTAACTAAGGTGAAAGGGTAAATTATTGTAAAGGTACTTGTGTGTCTCGTGGAATCCAAGAACAGGAATGAAGCTTGGAATTAGGGACAACTGGAAACCAAGACATGCCATTGGAACTTTCTTTCTCCCTCTTTGTCTCATACACTACCTGCTCCATTCACTCCCTCTCTCTATCACTCTTTCCTCTCAGACTCTGCATGGCAGAGGGCATCATAGAGGAGAAACACTTCATGGCAGGCAGAAGGCAAGAGGGCAGCAAAGCAGCGAAGTAGCAACCAGGAAGCAAGTGATGATAGCAGCCCTCTTTCTGTCCCCTGTATTCTATCCACGCTACATGCCCTCAGGGTGGGTAACACTCACACCCAGAGTGGGCCTTCCTATAATCCACACACCCAGAACTATGCCAAACAATCTGTGGACTAATTTAGTAATCACACACCCTTAATTCCAGCATCACACACTCTAGATCCAGCCACCTCTGAAAAGCCCCACCTATGACCACATGAGGCTTTGGGGGGACATTCAGACAGAAGCCATAACGGAATGTAAGGAAGAAAACATAAGGATCAATAATTCTGGGGTGTACAGATGCGTATGCAAGTCTAATGCTGAGACAGAATATCCCTTATGGCTGGCAGTGCTCTCAGGTGGCTTGTCCCAGTAGAAGTAGCAATATGAGTTTCTGCTCTCTTGACATGAGACTGGGTAAGTATGAAGAAAGAATTAAGTTTCTCACAGACAGTTTACTTTAGCTTCTGTTTTCATGGCAAATTAAATCAGAGATTTTTAAATGAAGCAAATGGGTGCAAGATGATTTTACATTTATTGAAGATAAACAGTTCTCACTTTAAGTAATACACTGTATTTCTAAAGTTGTATATAAATTATATATTTGAAATTGAATCATATTTCAAAATATTATAGGATGGAAATTTTTCACATTCTTAGGGTTATAAACCCCTATGAAAATTTGAACAGAGTTGTAGAGCTGTTCTCCAAAAAAAATGAGTTTATGCACACACATTTACAGCAGGATGATATATTATTGGCATCTAGATCTTCACACTACACATTGCGTTTGTCTTCTCCCAACCATCCTTATTTGAACAAGTGAAACAAAGACTCCAGATTCTTGAGCAAAACATGCAAAGTACCAGTAGATATTTGGGGGGCCACATATGTGAATCCAGGAGCTAGCACCCTCTCCTCCCACTCCTGCCCTGAATGAGACCTACGTGAGCTATAGGTAGCAAAGGAAGACAAAGATCTTAGAAGGAAGGTAGAGAGTGGCAATGTGGGGAAGACTTGTATTTATCTGCTAGTGCTGCTATAATAAAATACAAGAGACTGAGCAGCTATGGAGATTTATTTCTCAGCTCTGGAGGCAGGAAATTCAACAGGTTTTGTTTCTGAAGCATCTCTCCTTGGCTCAAAGATGCCACCCTCTCTCTGAGTCCTCACATGGTCTTTCCTCTGAGTACCCCTCCCTGAGGTCTCTTTGTGTATTTCAACTTCCTCTTTTTATAAGGACACCAACCAGATTGAACCTAACTGTCTGTGAGAAACTTAATTCCTTCTTCATACTTACCCAGTCTCATGTCAAGAGATCAGAAAATCATATTGCTACTTCTACTGGGACAAGCCACCTGAGAGCACCGCCAGCAATGAGGGATATTCTGTCTCAGCATTAAGACTTGCATACGCATCTGTACACCCCAGAATTATTGATCCTTATGTTTTCTTCCTTACATTCGCTATGGCTTCTGTCTGAATGCCCCTCCTTTTAACCTAATCATTTCCTATAAAGGCCTGTCTCCAAAAATACAGTCTCAGGTACTAGGGGTTAGGGCTTCAGTGTATGAATTTAGGGGAAATGAGGAAAACATTCCAAAGCAAGTCTAAGAGTAAAGTCAGGATATAGATTCCCTTTTATTTAAAGAGAACCCAAGAGTAAAAAGATTTGTAGCCAGTTTTTCCATTGGATTATTTTGAAAATCTCAGTCTTGATAGAAAAGCCTAAAACATATAAGTGTATGTACAATAGAAATATAAATGTCAGTTTGCCTAATCTAGATCCTCAAGCACTGATGATCCCTGGACTTTTGCATGCTGTCTAAGTGGTAGGAGGACTCTGGCACCTATGGACTGGAAGAAGCCTGGAAGCCACTCGGGAGAGAGAGTCCATGGAGCAGGGAAGCCCAAGAGACTGCCTGGGAGGACACCCAGGTTAATGCCAGTGAAAAAGTAAAGGCTGATCGAGTGAGATAAACCATAGAAGGATCTGAATCCTCCAGGCTGTCTACTGATTAAGGGACACATGGCCACAACTGACAGAGCAGTGACCTCAGTATGCTCGGTGGCTATGCACCAGAGCCATGCGATGCTTCACACACACTTGGAAGACACGCGTGAAGTCAGCTGTTCAGAAATAGTAGAAGCCATCACCAGCCAGAGATGTCCCCC
Organism: Erethizon dorsatum; assembly: GCA_028451465.1. Taxonomy (NCBI): domain Eukaryota; kingdom Metazoa; phylum Chordata; class Mammalia; order Rodentia; family Erethizontidae; genus Erethizon; species Erethizon dorsatum. The sequence continues at coordinate 14,474,146 of CM051839.1, forward strand.
AATGTCACAATGCTTCATAAGTCACCTAAACCAATAAGCTACGAGAGAGATCATCAGTACCGTAGACTGGATACGATGTGAACCGGGAAGGCTTGGTTTCGATTCGTAGACAGGACTAGTAAGAAAACTAAATTAACTTTTCTGAGTACAAATAGGGGTGTATAATAAGTTACTTTCATGGTAGAAAAATGATGTTCTACTTTTTCTACCTGAGGTTTAAAGATTCTACTTTATACCTCTACTGTATCTTTCATACTTCCTGTGTTTCATACCTTGTCAGAAAGCTCAGAGATCTCCCTGAACACATCTATGTTCCAGATTAAGAGTATTTTCCCAGGCCGGTGAGATAGCTGAGCGGCATAAGCGCCTGCCTGGCAAGTGCGAGGTCCTGAGTTTGACTCCCGGTACCCACATACGAAGAAAGGGCTGGTGATTTTGCTCAGTGGCACGGGCGCCTGCTGGTGCGTGAGGTCCTGAGGTTGACCCCCGGTACCCACAAAAAAAAAAAAAAAAAAAGAGTATTTTCCCTAGGGGATGTGGTTCTTTAAAGCTGATTGTTGTAGTGAAACTTCTTAACTGAAAAAGTGTGTGTGTGTAAAATTCTCTACTAATGTATAATCTGGTATTCTATTTTCTTAACTGGAGTAGTGTATATAAATTATGGCACAATATCTTACATGATTATGTTTAGTAAATGCCAGAATGCTAAGTTTCCTCCTATATCATTCTTTCTCTTTTTCTGGTAGCTCTTTCATAGGGTCATAATGTCAGAGCAGATATAGAGAAAGAATTGAGTTGCCACAAGGGGAAAAGTCATCTGAATTATTTAAAAAAACATTATCCTGTATTACACAAGTAGGTGAGTATGTATATGTGTGCAATCACTAACTTTTGAAGACTTTTGAGATTCCACATTAAATTTTGTATACACTGGCATGCTTGTTTTTACAGCACACGCCACAAAAATATAAACTTACAGATATTTTTCTTTGTGAATAGAATATAACTGTCTCACACAGAATGCACCACAATATTCTCTAAGGTAAAAGCCTTAGAAATCACTACAGATAGCTCAAAAATGTTCTTCCTTTGAAATACAGCACTTATGAGTAAATGGAACTATTTGAAACCTAAGGAGAAAGTTGAAGAAATTTATCAATGTGAAAAGACAACCAAAGATAACCATTTTATTTGGCCTAAAGTAAACTAACATTTTATAGGATTGAATTTTGGTTTCATGAATGTAATAATGAAAGCAAATGAATGACTCATTTTGTGCTTCCTATAAAACATAAAATGCCAGAGATAGTTTTTTTTTTTTTCTGGTTTTGTACCCCAAAAGTGTAGGTGAGAGTAGACACGCATTTTTTTAAATATTGAATATTTTTTTAAATATTGAATGTGCTGGGTGAATAATAGCACAGGGCAGTGGGACCACCAGCTATTCCAAAGTGATCATTTTGTCAAGCTTTCTAAATGGATACTTAACTCAGATCATACGGTCAAGTCTATTGTTTTTTGGGACAAAGTACTTTGGTGAGTTTTTGTAATGGTAAAGCCAAAAAGAATACTGTTCTATAGCTGGAAGTCCAGTACACTAGGAGATGGCAGAACTCTATGTAATAATAAAAAGGGTTTTCTCATTGTAGGTCCTGTTATATCTCTGATAATGATTACATTTCCTGGAACCAGCCTTTGAACTAAGGTTTAGGGATAATGCATGAGAGAGAAACTGGATTTGTCTCTTTCGCTAGACCTCAAAAGATGCGGGGGAAGCGGACTCCAGGCTGGGAGTCTATCATCAGAGGTACTTCCCTTTTGAGGATGGAAAGTACTCCCTGCATCATGTTAGCAGAACAAATAGCATTCCCTCTGCACCGCCATTCTGCCCCATCCCTGCATCTTATCTCAGAACATGTTAGCAGAATACTATGGGCTGGGGAGTCCTAAACAAACATTTATTGCTCACAGTTCTGAGAGCTAGGAAGTCCAAGATCAAGGTACTGCCAGACAGCATGTCTGTGAAGTCCATTTCAGGTTCATAATCACCCACCTTCTTATTATAATCCCAGGTGTTCAAGACAGATTAACAAGCCTTTCACATTCATTCTTATAGGGACACTAATCCCATTCATGAGGGCTCCACTGTCATGACCTAGCTACCAGAGAAAGACTCCTCAGCCTAATTCTATCACATTGGGTTTCAGCACTTGAATTTGGGAGGGAAACATACATTCAGGCCATAATACTCCCCACTCCAACTATTCCTTACAGATGGACTTTTACATTAGAATCCTTGAGAACTCTGTTATTTGCTTGTTCTTTCTCCACTGTCATTTCTTTCTGTATTCATCATCCATCAATGAGGTGTAAAGCACAATAATAGGAGCTTACCTGAGCCTTGGTAATTCTGTTCATCCTCTGAGTGACCAAGAGGGCAGCAACAGTCTGGAGAACCCAGCAGTAGAGTTGGAACCAGATGAGGACTGTTTGTGGGACTCTCCAAATTGGCAAATGGGTACAGCACAGAAGAGTACAGCAGCATTCTTTGGGTTGAAAAAATTCCGTACTTCCTAAAATCAAATGTGATGCCAGATCCAAGCACTCTTAATTGTTTGTTAAGGAATATGTGACCCATAAGGTCTGGAGAAGTCGCAAACATTTGTGTGACAGTGAAAAGGACCAGAATTGCACTAAGCAAACATGAACTACTAGGAATCTGTGCTATCTGGCCTATCTGCTCTCTGTCTATCTCTCATTTTTCTCTGCCAGCTAAGCTGCTGGCATTGCTGTCACTGGGTCCTGGTCACCTTCTACCAGACAGGTGTGAGAGGAGTAATGAAAAGAAGTTGGGAGACTCTGCCATTTATGACCACAGTTTTGCTCTCTTCTGAATCCTTCCCTATGAGCATTACTACTTCTCAGCAATTGCATTGACAGAGCTTCTATTTAAAGGATCCCCTCTCTCCTCTTCCCGCTAGTTGAATGTTCTCCATTTTCTTTAGTCTAAATTGTAAAAGATAGATCAGATTGATGAAGGTAATTAACATCTCTCCTAAAGGAGAGCCTCTTGTAACAGTCCAGCTCATAGGTTACTGACCCATACATAGGTAGACTGTCCTTAGATAAGTGGTCCATGCTTGTCTAGAGATGTAAATGTGAGCACGGCATCATTTCTGAGACCAAGGAGTTGTGAGCTGGGGATATCAGCCTGAGAGGGATATTGAGCACCAGATTGACAGCGGTTCTTACTGAAACAAATGCACCTCCAAGTACATAAGAAAATAGCGTTTGGTGAAAGTATACAAGCTAGCAGTAAAAAATGTTCCTGCTCAAGGTCATGGAATCAGAGATTTGAGTATTTAATACTGTAGAACACACTTAAGAGATGGGGTTAAGCCAAGGCAGCAGAGGAAAGTCAATCTCTCACCGTTCAGTCCAAACTCCTAATACGTTATTCACTCTTGAGCTTTCTTTTTCTGAAATAAGGAAAATACTGCCGAGTCTTTTTTTTTTCTGCTTTTTTATAATAAAGCATGCCATTGTGGCTTTTATTAGTTCTGAAAGAGAAAGCATACTATGCAAAATTGTAAACCACAGATTGATTGTCTCTTGATAATCTTTATTCCAGGGAGGCTGCAGTTTATTTATACAAGTATTGATGAAAGTCTAAATTTTTATTATGCACAAACCAATTTAAATTGTTCTTAAAATGAATAAAGAAAAAAGTCACCTGTGCTTGAACAATTACACAGTTTTCAACAATCCCTGAATGTTTCTTTCATTTAAATCCCTGGTACATAGCTATTTTCATATTACCTATAGGCAGAATTTTTTCTGGGAATCTGAAGGCAAAGGTGAAGTAGAAATTTGACTGGCTTCTACTTGTGTCAGACAATACTCTCAGTCAGAAATGTTCTACTGGTAAAGCAGTTCAAAATGAACATGGCAGGGACCTAACTATCCAAGCCCCTTGGTTCCTGTGTCCCTCTTATAGCTGAGCTACCTGACATGCTTCCATAAGCTCAGCCACTTCTCAATTCCAAAGGCCCTCAATGGTAGGGATTTGAGGACAGCCCCACAATAGCGAGGAGCCAGGTTCAAGATACACTTATTGTTCATCCATCCCAGAATCTGTATCTGTTTCTCCTAATTTGTTTTGTTGTTGTTGTTGTTGTTGTTGTTGGTTTGTTTGTTTGTTTGTTTCTGAACTCCAGAATTAAAAAAAAATACTTTCTGAAAATTAGCTGTCATGGACATGTTGCTGAACTTTCACAAAATTTATCTCCCATCTTTGACATCAAAGTTTCTTACAAAGTATTAAAGTATTTCTGCTCACCAGGCCTCATAATTACAGCGTTATCAAAATAATGGTGCAGCATGATATTCTGCAGGCTAGTGAGATGGCCAAAGTCCCCACAAGAGAAAATCAGGGGTCAGCAAACTATAGTCTGGAGAGCAGATCTGGCCCGCAGCTTCTTTTTGTAAGATTTGCAAGCTAAGAGTGATATTTAGATTGTAAGCCTGTTTTAAAAAGAAAAGAAGAACACGCAACAGAGACCATATGTGGCCTGCAAAGCCTAAATTATCTATCTGGCCCTTTATAGGGGAAGTTGCCAATCCCTGAACTAAATTACTGGCAGGAACAGAGATGACGTGGTCGTCGGTCCATTGCAGCTCTTTCCAGTTGAAAGGAAATTACGCCTGTGGTCTCTTTGCATTTAGGTATTAAAAAAAGTTTTCTTTCCAACTTGATAACTGTGTATCAAGCATCAGAATCTGTGCTTATTGGCTTCAGAAAATGAACCCCATGTACCAGCAGCATCAGTTGGAATCATCCTCTCATTAAGTTTGTGATAATATATTGATATTATTCCATAGACCTAACTATCTTCTCACTGGTCAAAGAGAAGAGCTGAATGAGGATGTAAGAGCTTAGTGAAGAGGTGGGAAAATGGGAAGGGTAGGAGTTACTACCCCTGCCCTTCTCAACAGTTTGATAGAAACACTTACCTCCATAGTGCCTGCAGGTACATAGCATGGTTTTGGGTTCACATTTTGGTGTCACTCTTAGAGAAGAGGCCTCTTGTTGCCCTTCCAGAACCTTCATTCTTAGGGCCAGGGAGCCAATGTAGAGATATTGATGAGTATGTTTCCAGTGTGGAGATACTGATAAGAAATAGAGAGAGTAACTAGAGAACCATTCACCAACGTGTCACACTGACCCCGCTGGGTGCAAACCCAGACCAAACCCCATTTATATTCCTTGACCCCAATAAACCTCCTTTGAGTAGCGGGCCACAGTGAGATTCTAGATCCCTTGGGACTAGCATTAGCTGGAATTCACATCAATAATGCCTCTAATATCTGGGTGCTTCATTTTCCTAAAGATGACCACAAGCCCTTTGTAGAGGAAAACTTGGAAGATGATCTGGAGAACATTCTTGTCACATATTCTAGGCTACTTCCTCAAGAGTTCTTGGCTTTCCTTTTCTCTGTGGGCTGTGGGTCTGTGGATTGGTAGAGGTATCATTACACATAATTTTAGTACCTCAGGTCACCTAAAGTTGGTTTTTATTTCAGTTCATACAGATCAGGGGAATAACTGTCCATACATCTCTTTTAGTTCTAGAATCTTCCTGATCAGTTAGCCACGGCCAAAGGTCCCTAGTAGTCAAAGCTTGCAGTTGTCACTCAAGCCTTGTTGCCTGCGATGACCGTACCCACTCGGCCTCTGTCTTCAGTCCCTGTCATTGTGCTCTCCCCATGCATTCTGCCCCCTAGGACACCCATCTCCCCAGATAAATCAGAATCCTTCTTCTGGTAGCAGTTCCTACCCTCAAGTCTGGCCTGCACTTCTCTAGATTTCTCTTGATGAGACTAATTCTTCAATGAAGGACATGGCCTCTGGGTCCTCTAATAAGGAAGGCATAATTAGGTGTAAATGAGTGATTTTTCACGTGATAAATACACTCCATTATTTCCTTCACTTTACATCCATTTCTCCACATTTTCCCCAGAAATTATTGGCATCATAATTTAAGCATTGACTAGCATTGCACCCATATTTCTGTCAAACACTTCAAGCTGCTCAAATGAGCATATTGAACCCAGAATCTCTGGCAAGTATACTCAATGCAAAATATTCAACCCAATCTAAAATTATTCCTCTCCTTTCATGCTTCGGAGCTGTTGGGATCCTTTCCCACACATACTCCAGGTTTTTGACATTGCAAATTAGCAAAATCTTATAATTCTTTTTGTTGGGTAAGCCGTTTCCTTCCAGCTTCATCCATGTTTGCTACCATGCCAGTAAGCTGGGATTGGATTCCGGTTATGGATCTGACAACACTGGAGGGTTGGACTTGTGGAGGAATGGCGTCTCCTGCAGTGATAGTGAATTTTAGGTGTCAACTTGATTAAGAAAACCTAGAGAACTGAAAAAGCATTAATATAAGGGGTAACTGTAAAGGTGTTTCTAGAGGAGACTGGGGTCAGTGGATTGGATGGGGGCTATCTGCTCTCTATATGGGCAGGCACGATTCAATTGGCTAGGGGAGAGGAGAGAACAGACAGAGGTAGGGTGAATTCTATCTCTTTCTCGCTCTTTCTCCTTTCCTCCCTCCCCCTCTCCCTCCCTTTCTCCTTTTCCTTCTTCCTCCCTCTCTCTCCTGAGGCTCTGAAGCCTTGAGACTTCAGAACCCACGCCAGTAGCCCCACTACACATTCTGTGTTCTTAAGCCTTTGGCCTTGAACTGGGAATCTACATCAGTTTCTCTGGTTCCAAGGCCTTTGATCGTGTACTGAACCACAGTACTGGCATCCCAGGGTCTCCAACTTGCAGACAGCCTGTCGTGGGATTGATCAATTTATTGGCACAATTGTGTGTGCCAAGTCCTCTAATAAACTCTCTCTCATTATACCTTTATCTATACCTGTCTATCATCTAGGACCTATTCCTTCTGTCTTACTACCCTGACAAGCAAAAGAGGAACAGTATTGTGAGAAGGAAAACAGGTTTTACTTCTGCTTCTGAAGAATCCAGATTCAAATTTGAGCTTTTAAGATTCTCAGAGACACTGGAATCTACCAAATGTCCCTAATTTTAGTTTTCCTGGTCCCATTCTTTCCTATAAATGCCTGAGGGCTCACATTAGAGATGTGTTAAGTCTATAAATCCACCCACCGTGCAGTTCAGCACTGAAGGAGCCACTCTGGTTCTGCTGTTTGGCTCAGTCAGTTGGTCAGTTCAGCAGTTACAGTCCTGGAGCAACCACGAAAGCTCCCTGATTATCTGACCATGCCTTAAGCAGAGAGTTTTAAATTCCATTTTATCACTTTTTTTCCCTTTAAGTTCTCTGAAACAGATAAGCAAATCCACCCTGGCCCAAAACACACACACACACACACACACACACACACAGAGCCTTCAGTTTCCTATTTTTTGCATACTTACCAGCATTCCCTAAGCCAGCAACACCTCACCTTTGACAGGCTCCTTATTCTAAAAGCACTGCATCAATGATTTACTACTCCACCAGATGTAGCACTGTCTATTCTGATGCTAACAGAATCTCAGCTGCCTTCAGTTCAAACTCATGAACTATGATGAATTTAAACTGAATTAATCTTAGGATCTCATTTCTTTGAGAGCCTTTTGCTTGCAAGTACTGGAGCCAGTAACTACACTATTAGAATTTAATTGTAGGGAACACAAAACAAATTCTAGATTGTGCCGACAGAAAAGAACTTGTTTTGTGGTATAGTAAGTGGCTTGTTCATAACCTGAAGAGACTTTAGACTGACCTTCCAGAAAAATCTCCTTAAAGCATGAGGCAAAAATGGACCACCCAGGGTGCTGTTACCATGGTCATCATCAGGAAGCCACCTGAAGAATCAAGAAGCCATGACAACAGCTGCTTGCTCAGGCTCAAAGCATTTCCATTTTGATCTGCACCAGCAAAAATAGGTACCTCCTTTGTGTTACCCTCCACTCTTTTTTTCCCCCCCTAATTTTTAAAAATTGGGGCAAAATATGAATGACATCAAATTACCATCTTAATTATTGTTTTTGTTTTTGTTTCTGTGTTTTTCTTTTTCTCTTTTCTTTTGTTTTTCTTTTTGATGCTGGGGATTGAACCCAGGGATCACTGAGCCAAATCTCCAGCACTTTTTATTTACATTTTTTATTTTGACACAGTTCTCTTATATAACCCAGGTTTGCCCAGAACTTTCAATCCTCTGCCTTGTCCTCCCAGGTAGTTGGAATTACAGTTGTATGCCACCATGCTTAACCATCTTTAAGCACACAGTTAATGGTATTAAGTACACTAACGTATGGCTATCTTCATCATCCATCCTCATAACTTTTCTCATTTTATAAAGCTGAAGCTCTATACCCATTAAACACTAATTCCCATTCCCCTCAATTCTGCCACTATTCTACTTTCTGTTTCTTATGATGGGGTCTGCTAACACTGACAGGATTTCCTACTTGTCTTGCCATATGTCCATATACTGACTGCTGTTGATTGTTCATTAAATAAATATCACCCTATCCATTATTTTGCATTACAACTCCTCCTCAAGCTGAGCTACTTTCCTGGAGTGTTACTATCTGGTCTCCTTCACACACTTTCTGCATACAGTTTATTGCTTGTAAGATTAAAGTATTTTCCTACCCTGTGTGTTGTCTTCTTGTAGCACTTACTTCATGAAAGAACCTATAGCCAGCCAATACCATTCAGTCAAACATGTTGCATTAAATTCTGCAAAATACTGGTTAAAAATTATAGGGAAATCAAGTTAAATAGATTACTATTCCAAATTCTTAAAGAGGTTCATTTTATCCCTTATGAAGTTGCTAACAATAGTATTAATATTTATCAAGTCATATATAGGCACTAAACAATATCTTGAACCTTCCTTTTAAATCAGGTTATGTACAAAACAGTATTCTTTTCCTGATTCAAATATTTCCTCTTTTTCCCAAATGAGTGTTAGGCTGATCACTTATCCTCAGTTAACCAGATTTATCCTAATAAGTACCCTCTTGCCTTCAAAACTCCATGACTATGTAGGCTTTGTGTTTGAATTTAAGATTTTTCTGAAGAATCTAGTACAAAATTAATTGTGTAGCTTCTTTCTGCACATAACTGAATTTAAAAAGACAACCATTTTGTCTTTTTTCTGTTAGAGATTCACACACAGATTACATTTCCCCTGATTACCTCATGACCTTTTATGCTGGCCATAAGAGGATTTAAAAAGATGGAAAATGGTCATTTTGTCAAGCTATGTTGAATTTTTCCAATGTTTGGTGCTTTGCAGAATTTTATTCTTGATCCTGTGCAGTTTATATTAAGCTGAATATAGTATAGGTAGGAAGCTCTGTTTGTTTTTATTTGAGATTTTTGTTGAATTGCTACTTTTGCCACCAATAAAATGTCCAATTTGTTCTAAAGAAACTGTTATAGATATATTCTTTTTTGAGATTTGGTCTCTAGAATATATTCCAAATTTCTTAGCCTTGATGAGTTAGAAAATTGTTTTTGTGTAAATGTGTGTGACATGTTTCTTTCTAAAAATAAATTGTGATTGCCCCCAGGTTAGCCTTCTGAAATTACATAATTTTTGTTAGCTATTAATATCACTCAGAATTTCTCCTTCCCTGCTGTTTATAAAATCAACACATTGTATTTCCCACTAACACCATCATCCCTAAGTCACTCTTTTTTTCTTTTTAAAGGGTATCCCAGCCAGGAGAGGCATTAATTGACTGATATTCTGGGCAGGAGTAACAGGAAATTTGGGCGTCTTGCACAGGCCCCTATCCCCAAGACCAACCCTTTGGATTGAATATTCAGACTTTCAAAATAGACATTTCTACTTGTTCTCTTTTAATTGTTGCCACACTGTTTGCCGTGGTACATGCAGGTCTTATAGTGGGCTATACATTCACAAGTGTTTAACTCTATATCTCAGATGGTTAACAAAATGAGTCAGAGCAGGTAAAATCGATGGCTTTGGTTCTCCGCAACTCGTCTCCATGATTGATGGATTATTGCAGCCAGGCTAATTATGCAGCCATTTATATCGATAGTTTAGAGCAGCAGTGGTGAATCCTAGTGACTAAACTTGCCACAATAAGATTTGTTTCTTCTCGCCCTGCACAGATGCAGAATAGTTAAAATATCTTGAAAATTTACATAATTTTTAGGTCTAATTCTATATGGCCCCCAAACCATAGAGAGAACATAGATCTCTAAGCACTTGGAGAAGATTTTAAAATGTGACTTAGAGACTAAGATGGAAGTGGCAAAATCTTTTCTTACCAATTTCTAAATATTATCCTACTTTTTTCCTTTTAAAATAAAAGTAGTCTGGAGATTATGCATGCACTTAATTTATATATAAGTTGCATCCGCCTATATCATTATATTTATAGAGTCGATTCACTATCAGATTGACCTTCAATTTTTTCTTACATTTAAACACTAAGCTAGGTGAACCCTTAAGGCTTTAGTTATTTTATATTTAAAAGTCAAATTTTGAAAGATCTCTTGGTTTTGAAGACTATCTTTTATCTGTAGGAGGAGAAAAGCATTCTTTACGACAGTATTACACCAGTGACTGTGGTCACTTATGTGTGTGTGTGTGTGTGTGTGTGTGTGTGTGTGTAAATTGCTGGCTAAGAACCACTGATGTTCTAAAGACAAATACAACAGTAGTTCTTCTAAATGGAAAAGGTTATAAAGGACTATTGACTGGCAAGTTGTAGGTAACTCAAATGACTACTGAACTGCTGAAAATAGGCAATGCTCCATTTGCTACTTACCTCAAATAAATGAAGCTCTTCACGAATACCTTTGTAAAAGGTCAAAAATGTCTTACTCCCATCTCAGGAGCAATGGCTCTAAAAGATACAGTGCTCTATGTCTTTCCTAGACAAAACAGAAGGGTACCAATTTTTAATTGTAGGACACAAGGCTTTCTTAATGGCCTTGTGACTTTGGAACATTTAAAAGCCCGTCTACTAACAAGACACAAAAACAGAAGAAATCTGAGCAAAATGTCAATTCAAATGTTACATAGGTATTCACTTAACTGTATTTAAATGAAAAAAATGAGTTGTATGTATTTTTCAAAAATAATTTATTTGAAAATATTGAATTTCATTTGCTTTGCTTACTTATATTTAACTGAATATGAGAATATGCAGCATTATAACTTAAATATTGAAAAATGCTGTAAGAATGACCTGTGGTTTTGATTAAAGTAATACAAATGCTAGTGTGAAATTTTTATTATGATAAAATAGGTATTTTTAATAAGGAAAAGTAAAAAATTTCTACTCATTGAGCCACCATTGGTGATTGTAAATTTCAGGACAATCTACCAGACCTGCAAGAGTATATGTTGCAGTAGAGTCTACCAAAAAATTATTCTGTGGTTTTTTGAAACAAAATTGTCTTTAATTACAAAAGTATTGGTACTTATTTTAAAAATACAGGAGGACATTTTAAGTAAAGATATTTCATAATGTCCCCTGAGATATATGCTTTTGATATTTTGATGGATTTTATTCCAATATTAAATGGTTAAAAGTACAGAATTTCAAGCCAGTTCAAATTATTGCTTAATCCCTTGCAAGCTTTGAGATTTTGAGCAAATTCCTTAACTACTTGTGTCTTAGATTCAATATCAATAAAATTGTCAAAATAATGGATCTAATTCAGAAGGTCATTGAAAAGATTGAATATAGTAAAAATGTAAAACATTTAGGAAAAAGTCCTGGTACATGATATGAGTGCAATAAATAATAGCTTTAATTATTATTGTTAAGGCTTTCCCATTCATGCATTTATTTTCTATATTATTCATTTATTATGTTTGGGGGGTCATCGTCTTAAAAAGATATTTGTAAACCTTATGGAAACTGAAAAATAAGGGCAAATTTAAAAATAAAATTAAACTCATCTTTATATTATCAGACATAACCACTGTTAATATCTGGATATATAGTTTAAAAGCAACCTATGATCATGATAGACCTCAAAAGATCAATAGAGAAAAATATATATAATACATAAGAATAAATTTGATAAAAGTAGTAGGTGTACATGAAAGTTAGAGACATTAATGAGGAAAATTAATTTCTAAGTGATTAAAAAGATCTATCATGCACATTAATGATAATACTAAATAGTGTTAAGGTAATTCTCCCCAAAGTGATCTATAGAGTCAACATAATACCTGTCAAAATTTCAATAGGCCATTTCATTTTGTTTTGTTTTGTTTTGTTTTTGACAGAAATTGGCAAGATGATCCTATACAATGTAAAGGACTGCAAAATACCTAGAATAGCCGAAATAATTTTGAAAAAAGAGCAGAGTGAAAACATTCAACTTCCTATCTCAAAACTTAATGTAAAACCACAATTAACAAGACAATGTGGTATTTGCATAAGGATAGGCATATTTTTAGACAAGTACAAAAGCAGCTCATTTGCCTTTTAACGAATGATACCTAGACAAATGGATATCCACATTTAAAAAACTTAAACATTGTATTAGTCATTTTCCATTGCTGTAACAAAAGACCAGAGGACAGGTCACTTGTTAAAAAAAAAGTTTACTTAGGTCACGGTTCTGGAGGTATGAGAGTATGGCACCAACTTTTGCTTAGCTCCGCTGAGAACCTGATGGTGGATGGTACCACAGCGGCAAGAGGACGTGTGTGCATGATCCTGTGGCAAGACAGGAAGCCAGAGACTAGGACTGTTTTGCTCCCACATACCACCTACTCCTTTTTTTTTTTTAAGGAATGGGGTCCAGTTTAATCCATGTAAAACATCAGGATCAAGTACACAGCAAAGTCAAAGAATCATATTGCTAACTGACAAGGAATGTAAGAAAATGTATCTTCATTAACCAGCATGTATAACTCTTCTAGTGAATAATCACAGTAAACATGAAAATATTTTATTTTGAAATAAATGTCAACTGTTCTATATTAAGCCCCCTCCTTTTCTTCTCTTAAAGTTATCTCAGCCAGATTCCATAACTTTTCTGCATTTTTAGCTACTAGAATAGTCTAATTCTCTAATTAGTCCTTTTATTTATTTTTTATTAGTACAAGTTTGCAGTATATGCAGTTTACAGTCATCTTGGGGAGTGGGTACATATACATTATATAACTTGGTTTTTTTTTCTGACCCCCTTCCCCTTCCTTGCCACTTTCCTCCCATCACTTCTAAATCCTCTTTCCCCTTTTTTGTTCTTGTTGATGTTTAATCTTAGCTCATATTTGTGGCATATATGTTTACATTCATTGAAGATATATGTTCCTCATCCCACCCCACATTCTCTTGAACCCCTTCCCATTTGCAGAGATCTACCCCCTTGTCTCCTTCTATCTATCCTTTAATTGTGTTACTTGTTTGTACTTTGCCTTACTCAAATTAGAGATGCTACATGGTATTTAAGCTTATGTGTCAGATTTATCTCACACAACATTATATTTTCCAGGTGCATTCATTTTCCTACAAATGTCTCCAATTTATTCTTCTTTATAGCCGAGTAGCATTCCACTATGTATAGATACCACATTTTCTTTATAAAGTCACCTGTTGATGGGTATACAGGCTGCTTCCAGGATTTAGCTATTATGAATTGTGTTGCTATAAACATTGGTATGCGTGTGTCACTATAGTATGACATCTATAGCTCTTTGGGGAAGATACCTAGAAGGAAGATAGCTGGGTCATATGGAATTTTTGTTTTATTTATTTGAGGAATTTTTATTCAGATTTCCATAATGGCTGTACTAGTTTACGTTCCCACCAACCATGAAGGAGTGTTCCTTTTTCACTGCAGCCACACCAGTATTTGTTATTTTTTGATTTCTTGATGATTGCCATTCTTTCTGAAGTAAGATAGAATCTTAGTATTGTTTTAATTTGCATTTCACTTATGACTGGGGATGTTGAAAAAACAACAAAAACAGCAAAAAAATCAAGATTCTGCTACATTTTTTTTCATTGTTGTTGGCCATTTTCATTTCCTCCCCTGAGAAGTGTCTGTTTATTTCACTTGCTCATTTCTTGATAGGGTTTTTGTTTTTTTTTTAGGTGGTCTGATTTTTTGGATTTCCTTATATGTTCTAGATATTATTCTTCTGTCTGAGAAATGGCTGTCTAAATTTTTTTCCATTCTGTAGGTTGTCTTTTCACTCTACCAATTGATTCCTTTGCTGTGCAGAACTTTTTAATTTGATGTAATCCCAATTGTTGATTCTTGCTGTTATTTCTTGTGCAATTGTGTACAACCTACTCTTGTGGGAACTAATCCTTCTTCTAGACTAGCATTATTGCCTTTCTAGAAGGGCAACTCCAAGAATCTAATAACCTTCTACTAGTTCCCACCTCTCAAAAGGTTCTACCATCTCTCACATCACTGGTTGGAGACCAAGTTCCTAACATAGGAACCCTTGGAGGAATAACTATGTCCAAACCATAGCGGACCCTTATCTCACACCACACACTGAAATTAACACAAAATTGATCACAGAGTTAAAGAGCTGAAACAATACTAGTTTTAGAAGATAACACAGGAGAAAATATTAGAAAACTTGGGTTAGGTAAACACTTCTTAAAGACAACATATTACCTATACATGAACAAAGACCTAAAAGCAAAAAAAAAAAAAAAAAAAATCAAGATTCAGCTACATACTGTCTAAAGAAACCCACCTAAAATAAAATAAGTATAGATTATAAGTAAATGGATAGAGAGAAACATATCCTGCTAATGCTAATCAAAAAACACAAGAATGCCAATATTCATTTTAAACAAAACAGACTTCAAAGCAAGGAAAGTTATCAGAGATAAAGAACAGCGTCATATAATGATAAAAGGTTCAATTCTCCAAGAAGACATAACAATCGTTAATGTGTATGAGCCTTAAACTAGAATGTCAAACATTAGGTAAAAATGACTAGATCTTCGGAAAGATATAAATAAACCTACTATCACAGTTGGAGACTTCAGCACCACTCTATCAGAAATAGATACATCCAGCAGATGGACAAGAACATAAAGTAAAACACACTATAACAATATCTAATGTATATGTAATAGGCAACAGCAAAATACACATTTTTCTCAAGCTCACATTCACCAAAAGAGACAATTCTGGGACTTAAAACTGTCTTTAATTAACTTGAACAGAAATTATACAATGCATGCTCTTGCATCACAATGGAATTAATAGAACTGAATAACAGATAACTAGAAAATCCTAGAAATACATGGAGATTAAACAACACACTTCCAAAATTCACGTGGGTGAAAGAGGAAATATTAGGATAGATCTGAATATATTTTGAGAAAATGAGAACACAACTCATTAGAATTCATAAGTTTTACCAAAAGCAGCACTTGGAAAGATATTTATATGTAGTACTGAATGCATATGTTAGAAAAGTAAGTCAATAAAATCAATAACCTGTTTCCACCTTATGAAACAAGAAAAAGAAAAGCAAATTAAACCTGAAGTAAACGGAAGGAAAGAAATAATACAAATCAGAGCAGAAATCAATGAAACTGAGAACAAAAGCTCAATAGAGTATTAAATACCAAAAATCTGGTTCTTTAAAAAGAGATTGATGGGCCAGTGATATATCTCAGTAGCATAAGTGCCTGCCTGGCAAGCGCGAGGTCCTGAGTTCGATTCCCAGTACCCACATAAAGAAGAAGAAGAAGAAAAAAAGAGAGATTGACGACATAAAAGTACGAGAATTATTAGAGAAGGGGAAGGTGGAGGAAAAAACAAGAGGGATGATTACATGCTATGTACATGTAATAAAATGCAAAAATGAATCTCATTAATCTATAACTAATGTGCACTAATAATTAAAAATGAAATTAAGGGCCGGTGAGATAGCTCAGCGGCATAAGCGCCTGCCTGGCAAGCGCAAGGTCCTGAGTTCAACTCCCAGTACCCACGTAAAGGAAAAAAAAGGGCCGGTGATATTGCTCAGCAGCACAAGCGCTTGCTGGCAAGTGGGAGGTCCTGAGGTCGACTCCTGGTACCCACATAAAAAAAAAAAAAAAAAAAAAAAAGAAATTAAAAAGACTCTAGGTGGGGGCCAGTGAGACGGCTCAGCGGCGTACACGCCTGCCTGGCAAGCACGAGGGCCCGAGTTCGACTCCCGGAACCCACATATGAAAAAAAGGGCCAGTGATATCACTCAGCAGCACGGGCGCCTGCTGGCACATGAGGTCCTGAGGTCGACCCCCAGCACCCACAAAAAAAAAAAAAAAAAAAAACTACTCTAGGCTCAGAGAAGAGGGGAGAGGACATAAAGTACTAATATCATAAATAAAAGAGACAACAACATTACAGATCTTATGGGCACTAAAAAGAAAATAAAAGTGCTGTGGAAAAACTCTGCAGTCACAAATTTGAAAGCATAGATTAAATGATGCAATTTTTTTGAGAGACACGAGCCATTAAAACTCACACAAGAAGAAACAGTCAATCAGAGTAGGCCTACATCTATTAAAGAAATTGGATAAAAAATGAATAACCTCCCAAAGAGAAAGCACCATACTAAGATGGATTCATTAGTGAATTTTAACATATTCTAAACATTTCTGAACAATCTCTTCCAGAAGGTAAGAGAAGAGGGAAAACATCCTAAGTCATCTTTTGAGGCCAAGACTAAAACAAAACAAAACAGAAATTACAGAAAAAATAGAGACCAATATCTCTCATAAACAGAGATGCAAATTCACAACAAAATATTAGGAAACAAGTGTAACTATGTATAAGCAGATTTACACACCACAGTCAAGTGGAACTTATCACATGTATGCAAGACTTGTTCAACATTTGGAAACCAATTAATATAACATATTCACACACTAAAAAGAAAAAATCATATCAATAGATGAAGAAAACCATTTGATAATGTCTAATACTATGTAAGATTCTTTTTCAAAACCTCTTAGTAAAATAGGCATAGATGGGAACTTCCTCAACTTGATAAAGAATATCTACAGAAAACCTGAAGCTAGCATCATACCTAACAGTGATAAACTTGAAGCTTTTCCAATAACATTAGGTACAAGGCAATAAAGTCCTCTTTCTCCACTCATACTAGACATTGTACAGGAATATCTAGGTAATGTAATAAGACCAGTAAAGAAAGGGTAGAGAGATTGGGCCGGTGAGATGGCTCAGTGGCTTAAGCGCCTGCCTTGCAAGCGCGAGGGCCCAAGTTCGACTCCCGGAACCCACATACGAAAAAGGGGCTGGTGATATCGCTCAGCGGCACAGGCGCCTGCTGGCGTACGAGGTCCTGAGGTCGACCCCCCGGTACCCACAAAAAAAAAAAAAAGGGTAGAGAGATTAAGACAGAAGAAATAAAGCTGTCTTTGCAGGTGACAGTACCATTGATGTAGAAAATCTAAAAGAATTGAAAAAAAAAAAAAAACAACCTCCTAAAACTAATTTTAAGTCATTATAGCAAAGTGGCAGAATACAAGATTAATACACAAAGTAAATCACTTCCTTGTATACCAGCAATGAGCAAGTGGAATTTGAAGTTAAAAATACAATATGATTTCAAATATCACCCCCCAAAATGAAATGAGACTAATATAATAAAATATGTTCAATATCTGTATAAGAAAAATTACAAAAACTGATTAATACAAAGGCTAAGTAAATGGAGAGGTATTCCATGTTAATGAATGAGAATACTCAATATTGTCAAAATGTCAGTTCTTCCCAATTTGATCTATACAATCAGTGGAATCCCAATCAAAATCCCAGCAAGTTATTTTGTGGACACTGACAAACTGATTGTGAAGTTTCTAGGGAGAGACAAAAAACCCAGAATAACCCCTAACATGGAAGGAAAACAGAAGTCTGCTCATCCCTTCTTTCCCACAACCCCAGTGGTTGGTAACTACTAATCTTTTAAATGTCTCCATAGTTTTACTATTCCAGAATGTCACATAGTGACTTTTCCAGAATGTCACAAAGCTGCAATCATATAATACACAGTCTGTATCCTTTCCAGATCAGTTTCTTTTACTTAGTAATATGCAACTAAGTTTCCTCCATGTCTTTACAAGGCTTAACCGCTGATCCCTTTTTAGTGTTAAATAATATCCATTGTCTGGATGTGCCAAAGTTTACTTATCCATTCATCCACAGAAGCATATCTTGGTTGCTTCCAAGTTTGAGAAATTATGAGTAAAGTTGTTAAATTTTCACGTCCTTTGGGTAAATATGAGGGAGTTCAATTACTATGTGATTTGGTAAGAGTATATTTAGTTTTATAAGAAACTGCAAAACTGTCTTCTAAAATGGCTATACCATCTTTCATTTCCACCAGCAATGAATGAGAGTTCTGATGTTGTCAGCCTTTATTGTTGTCAACGTTCTGGATTTTGGTTAGTTTGATAGGTATATAGTGGTATCTCATTGTTTTAATAGTATTCCCTGATGACATATAATATGGAACATCTTTTCATATGCTTATTTTCTATGTTTATATCTTCTCTAGTCATGTGTTTACAAATGTCTTTGGTTCATTTTTAAAACAGGTTGTTTGTTTACATAGTTTGAGTTTGAAAAATTCTCTATTTTGAGTAATAGTCCTCTAGCAGATATATATTTTGCAAATATTTTCTCCAGTCTGTGACTTTACAACTCATTCTCTTGTCATTGTCTTTCACAGAGCAGTTTAATTTTAGTGAGGTCTGGTTTATTAATTATTTCTTTTGTGGTCATGCTTTCAACATCGTACCTAAAAAGCATTCTAGATTTTCTCTTATGTTATTTTCTAGGAGTTTGGAGTTTTATATTTTCAGTTTTAAATTGTGCACTTCATATTTAGGTATAAGAAACATTCTGAGGGGTCGGTGAGATGGCTCAGTGGCTTAAGCGCCTGCCCGGCAAGCGCAAGGGCCCGAGTTCGACTCCCGGATCCCACATACGAAAAAGGGGCCGGTGATATCGCTCAGCGGCACGGGCGCCTGCTGGCGTGCGAGGTCCTGAGGTCGACCCCCCGGTACCCACAAAAAAAAAAAAAAAAAAGAAACATTCTGAGTTGATTTTTGTGAAGAGAGTAGTCTCTCTGTCTCTCTCTCTCTCTCTCTCCCCATATATATATATATTTATTTGTATTTATCCAGTTGTTCTAAAACCTCTTGTTGAAAATTCTATCTTTGCTCTGTTGTATTGCCTTGGCTTCTTTTCAAAGATCAGTCAACCCTATTTATTTGAGTCTATTTATGGGCTCTCCATTCTACTCCACTGATCTATTTCTTTATTCTTCCAACAATACCACAATTTCTTGTCCATTGTAGCTTTATATTAAGTCTTTTTCTTTCTTTTTTTCTATTTTAAACAGAAAAAGAAAAAATAACAGTAGAAAAGAGTTTCAAAACAGGCTAGTAGGACAGTAACAATAATCAACACATTTCATATTGTTATATTCACAGTAGTTGTTCAGAGTATAAGACATCGGCATGAAACATTGTCCAGAAAATTACTAACACCAAACTTTTCCCTCTGTGGACCAAGAGAAACCAGTTGTGTACCTCTCTTAACTGTCTTGTGTATATATATGTTTTTTTCCCTTTTCCCTTCCTTCCTTTTCCCTTTCTCCCTTCACAGTTTTTTTTTTCTTTTGAACAGTTTCTTCCCTATTCACAATATCTACTGAACATTTTGGATCTTGTTTACTCTTTCAGTTTCTCACACTAATGAGACAATACAATGTTTACACATGTGGGTCTGATTTATTTCACTTCTGGGCATGATCTCATTTACCTATAAAAGTCTCAAGTTTTTCTTTATGGCTGAGTAGTATTCAATTCTATTAAAAAAAAAAAACATCTTTTTTATCCATTCCTCAGTTGATGGGCATTTGGGTTGTTTCCAAGATTTAGCTATTGCAAATTGTGCTGCTATAAACTTTGGTGCACATGTATCGCTGTGGTATGATGTTTTTAATTCTGCGATGATACCCAGAAGGGGAATAGCTGGGTTGAATGGGACCTCTAATCTCAGTTTTTAAAAAAATCTCCACACTGATTTCCACAGTGGCTGTAGCAGTCTACACTCCCACCAACAGTGGAGAAGGGTTCCTTTTACTCCACAGCCCTGCCAGCATTAGTTATGGGTTGATTTTTTTGATGACAGCAATTTTTCTGGGGTGAGATGGAATCTCAGTGTTGTTTTAATTTGCATCTCTCAGTGTTGAACATTTTTTTATGTATTTATTTACCATTTGTATTTCTTCATCTGAGAAGTGTATTCATCTCAGATGCCCAATTTTGGATGGGGTCTTTGAATTTGGGGGTTCTAATTTTTTTCCATTCTTTGTATGTCCCAAATATAAGTCCTTTGCCTGAGGGACAACTGGCTATAATTTTTCCCACTCTGTGGATTGTCTTTTCACTTTGTTGGTGATTTCTTTTGTTCTACAAAAGCTTTTGAATAAGGTAAGATCCCACTTGTTGATTTTTTTTTTTTTTTTTTTTTTGTATTTCCCATGTGGTCTGGGTTTTGTTCATGAAGTCTCTGCCTACAACTATGTCTTCAAGATTTCTACCTATTTTCTCTTCCAGTAGATTCAGTGTTTCTGTTTTAATATTTAGACCTTTGATCCATTTTGACTTTAGTTTAGTGCATGGTGATAGACATGGCTCTAGTTTTAGTCTTCAGCATGTGGAAAGCCAGTTTTTCCAGCACCATTTATTAAAAAGGCTATCTTTCTCCCAGTGAACATGTTTGGCTCCTTTGTTGAAGATAAGGTGGTTTAGTGTGTCTGTAGTTGTGTCTGCATCTTCTATTCTGTTCCACTGGTCCTCAGGTCTGGGGGGTTTTTTTGTTTGTTTGTTTGTTTGTTTGTTTGTTTGCCAGTACCATGCTGATTTTATCACAGTAGCTTTATAGTACAATTTCAGATCCAGGATTGTGATGCCCCCTGACTTGTCTTTGTTGCCCAGAATTGCTTTTTCTATTCTAGGTCTCTTCTAGTTCTAAATGAATTTTAGGAGTGTTTTCTCTAGTTCTGTGAGGTATGCTAATGGTATTTTGAATGGGACTGCATTAATCTGTATAACAGTTTTGGGAGTATGGCCATTTTCACTATGTTGGTTTTTCCTATCCACGAGCAAGGGCTATCTTTCCATTTTCTGGTATCTTCTTAGATCTCCTTTTTCAGAGTACTGTAGTTTTCAATGTATAGATCTTTTACTTCTTTTGTTAGATTGATTTCTAAGTATTTCATTTTTCTGGATGCTATTGTAAAGGGTATGGTTTCCCTAATTTCTGTCACTGAGTTTGTTGTTTGTGTACAGGAATGCTATTGATTTTTGAGTGTTGACTTTGTATCCAGCTACACTATTGAATTTGGTCATTAAATCTGTAAGTCTTTTGGTGGAACTTTTTTTTTTTGTGTGTGGGTACCGGGGGGTCGACCTCAGGACCTCGTGCGCCAACAGGCACCAGTGCCGCTGAGCGATATCACCGGCCCCTTTTTCGTATGTGGGTTCCGGGAGTCGAACTCGGGCCCTCGCGCTTGCAAGGCAGGCGCTTACGCCGCTGAGCCATCTCACCGGCCCTTGGTGGAACTTTTGCAGTCATCTACATAGAGTATCATGTCATCTGCAAATAATGATAATTTAACTTCTTCCTTTCCTATCCTTATTCATTTTATTTCTTTCTCTTGTCTACTTGCTCTGGCTAATGTTTCCAAAACTATATTAAATAGGAGTGGTGATAGTGGACATCCTTATCTTGTTTCTGATTTTAGAAGGAAAGCTATCAGATTTTGACCATTTAGTATAATGTTAGCTGTTGTTTGTCATAGATAGCTTTTATCAGATTAAGATAAAGACCCTCTATTTCAATTTTCTGTAGGGTTTTTATCATGAATGGGTGTCAAACTTTGTTGAAAGCTTTTTCTGTATTTATTGAGAAGATCATGTGATTTTTGTCTTTGGTTCTGTTAACATGGTGTATTACATTTATTGATTTACATATGTTGAACCATCCCTGCATCCCTGGGATAAATCCCACTTGGTCATGGTGTATAATCTTTTTGATGATTTGCTGCATTCTGTTGGCCAGTATTTATTGAGGATTTTTGTGTCTATGTTCTTTAGGGAGATTGGCCTGCAGTTTTCTTTTTTGGTTGGATTCTTCCCTGGTTTTAGAATCAGGGTATTGCTTGCTCCCAGAAATGATTTTGGAAGTATTTCTTCCCTTTCAATTTCCTTAAAGAGTTTCAGCATTAGTGGCATTAGTTCTTCTCTAAATTTCTTAAGTCTTGAAGTTGAGTAGTGTTATTTCTGTAACGTTATTCTCCTTCAATGTTGTGGGGTTATTTTGGGTTTTCTGTCTTCCCATATAAACTTCAGAATCAGTTTGTCAGTGTCCACAAAATAATTTGCTGGGATTTTGATGGGAAGTCCACTGATTGTATAGATCAAATTGGGAAGAACTGACATTTTGACAATTTTGTTGTTTATATAGAAATATCCTTATAAAAATATATGCCACTCGGGCCGGTGAGATGGCTCAGCGGCGTAAGCGCCTGCCTTGCAAGCGCGAGGGCCCGAGTTCGACTCCTGGATCCCACATACGAAAAAGGGGCCGGTGATATCGCTCAGCAGCACGGGCGCCTGTTGGTGCGCGAGGTCCTGAGGTCGACCCCCCGGTACCCACAAAAAAAAAAAAAATATATATGCCACTCAACGGTGATCGAGAAAGCCACATATAAACATACACTGATGGATTCCACCCTCAGTGATGTATCTCTGAGTGTCAAAAACAGTGTGTGGTCTACACACTAATACACAGAACCATCAATGGACTTTGCTGAAATTACTTATTTCCAAACCACTCAATAAGAGTCTTGTAGGTAAAACATAGAAGTCTATATTCTTAATAAAGTCCCACATAATTATTATTTCATCAATTCTTAATCATATTGAAATGCTGTGCTATAAGCAATGCAACATAATGGCACACTGTTATAACAAAGGAAAGATCTGGCCAGCAGGATGTTGGTGCACAAAGGACTTGCTTATGAATTCAAAGGTGGGCAGGGTACGTAATCCAGAAGTCAGAACTCCTTGAGGACAAATGGCTTAAGCTGAGATCTCAATAAGGAGTAGGAACAAATTAGGCGAGAAGGACATTACGAGGCACTAGCAGTTGGAACATGATAATCAAGTGTGTATAATTAGGAAGACCTATTCATTCTCCTGCTTCCTTGGGAAAAATCTTCCCTGTACCCACCCCTATATCCCACAAATAAAGAGGTAGTTTGTTAGGGAGTGGAGATGTCTTCTGATTGAGGGTGGGCACCGTCTGGACGAGGAGCACTAAGATCATATGAATATCCTAGTATCAGTAAACCTAAGTGCATATCAAGATGATACATAAACTTGGATTTTACTTGTTTTAACAATTCACTTATTTTCAACAAATTTATGGAGGTATGATTTACATAGTATATAATTCACTCATTTTGACTTTTAGTAATTTTATTGAGTTGTACAACCAGCATTATAACCTAATTTTCAAACATCTTTATCACTTAAGTAATACACTGTATGCCTATTAGCTGTTAATCCCTGGCTCCATCCCATGCCTCATGCCCCAAGCAACCAGTAATCTACATTGTGGCTTTATAGATTTGCCTTTGCTTAACATTTCTGTAAATATAATCATGCACTTTTGAGCTACTATGAGCAATAATAAAATGAATATTTGTGTGCAATTTTTATCATGGATATATTCTTTCATTTATCTTGAGTAGACATGAAGGTATGGTTTGCTAGAATGCATGGTAAATTTATGTTTAACTTTTAAATAACCTACCAAATTGTTTTTCAAATTGGCTACGTTATTTTATATTCTCACCAACAATGTAAGAGGTTTGCCAGTTCTCCACACCCTTGCCAACACAATTTACTGTCAGTCTTTTTTATTACAACCATCCTAGTGGGTATGAAATACAGTGTCATCATGGTTTTAATTTCTATTTCCCTGCTGACTAATGATGTTGAGCATTTCATGTACTAATTAACCATTCATATATCTTCTTTGGTGAAATGTCTGTCAAAATATTTTGTCCATTTTTATTTGGGTTGTTTGCCTTTTTATTATTGAGATGTAAGAGATGCTTAGACATTCTGAATACACACCTTTTATCAGGCATATGATTTGCAAGCATTTTTCCCTTTGACTGACTTACCATTTCATTTTCATAGTGGTGCTTTTGGAAGCACAAAAGTTTAGAAATTTGAAGAGATTCAATTCATCAATTTTTTCTTTTATAAATTACATTTTTTATTGTTATAGCTAATAAATCTTTGCCTATTTCAGATTCTTAAAGATTTTCTCCTACATTTTTTCTTGAGATACTTTTAGCTCTTACATCTTTCTCTGATTCACTTTATGTTAATTTCTGTGAATAGTGTGAGACAGGGGTCCTTTCACATGTCACAGTATCATTTGTTGAGAAGATTATTCTTTTTGTACCTTCATTGTGTTTGTCCCTTTGTGGAATATCTATTTGACCATAAATATTTGGGTTTATTTGTGGACTCTCTGTTCTATTTTTCCACCTGTGTAACCTATGCCAGTACCACACCATCTTGGTAAATTTTCAGATTTGAAAGTAAATATCCTTCAACTTCGTTCATTTAAAAAAATTACTTTGGCAATTCTTGTTTTTTAATCCACTTATCATTGGTGATTAGTTCTTAAACAAGTCAAGTGCCTCTGAAACTTCATTTGCCTGTCAATTATTTTCATTTCCTGTACAATGACAATTGGTTTTATTTAATTGGTATGTTTGTGATACATAATTTATACATCCATCTTGCGGAGCTGGTACACATACATTTTGTATCGTTATCTTTTTTACTTCCCCTTCCCTTCCCCTACTCCCTGCAGCTCTAGATGCCTTCCCATTTGCAAAAGGTCTAGCTCCCTGTGTTCTTTTATCTATCTTTTGTTTTGACCTTTAAATTATTTATACTATGTGTTTCTCATATCAGAGAAACCATGTGGTAGTCGAACTTGTCTATCTGATTTACTTCACAAAATATTATGGTCTCAAGTTGCATCTTTCCTACAAATGACTCAAATTTATCCTTCTTTGTGGATGAGTAAGTACTCTAGTGTCTATATATACCACATTTTCTTTATCCATTTATCTGTTATGGACATATAGGTCATTTCCAAGATTTAGCTATTATAAGGAGCACTGCTGTGAATATAGGTATGCATGCATCAGTGTGACATGATGTGCCTGTTGATTTTTTTAAGTCATTCAAGTGTTATGTTTTCATATAACAACAAGGAAGAGGAAACACAAACTGCTTTTGAGGTGCTTTGATTGATCAGTAACTATAGGGATATAACACTGTACTTTAAATACTATATGTGAACATGACAGATATGATTTCATAAAAATCATGTATACTTTGCACCATGTCATTGACAAAACAGTATAGATATTATTCGGTAAATATGTGAATATGAAATTTTAGGAGAAAAATATCTCCACTCAGTTATTTCATCATCAATTCTTGATTATTCTCATAGCACATAAATGCTTTCCATATGCAATATATGATGACATACACAAAAATCTTTGTTGTAAGTACCAAAGCAAGTTAAAATAGATGTGCAAACTATTATGATTGATACAAAAATATACAAGATCTCCTGGTAAATATGTCTCTTTTATGTTTTTCTAATACATTTTCTAGGAAATATGTTAAGGAGAATACAAAAATATGATAACAATCAGCACAAGTTTTATCATTTGATAATATCAACTGTTTATTAGCTGCTTATGAATATATTATCCAATAAACCTTTAATAGATTTTTTATGAGTAAAACAAAATGAATATCACAATATCAGCATCCCAGATATATACAGCTACTATAAACAAGATAGGACTCTTTGGAATCATACTTAACTTGATAATTGTTGGATAGAGTCTTTTAATAGATTCTGCTGTTAAAAGCGATGGGCAATATTTACACATGACTCTATCAGTAACCTGGATGAGGTCCTATAATCAAAGGCATCATGATGTTGTGGAGAATTTTCTGGCTATTTTTTCACATAGAAAGGAAGTTCTCCCAAGTAACTCTGCACTAATATTTACTACGCTGAACTGTATTATTCATTTTGAGGAATGATAGGAGATTTCCTTCTACATGGATCTTCAAGACAGGTCATAAAATAAGACTTTCTGGATAGAATTCATCATTTTATATTCCTGAAATAGAAACTTTTAAGCAGCACCAATTCACCCTTTGACTGGATACTCCTGGCTTCCTACTGTCATCACTCATATGTGAACCAGTTGTGACATGCCCCTGTGCACCCTGCATCATTGCAGATACCAGGCACTGTTACCAGTCATTCACATAAAAGATGCTTGCAGCAGGGAATACACTCTGTGTGTACCTTTCAAAACATCCTTAAGGTCTTTATCCAGAATAAAGATTACTGCTGATTTTATGAAAAATGCATGAAGGCCAGCTGCCTGGTGTCTTTCATAGAACCTATATAAAGTCTTCCAAAATATTAAGATCAAACACTACCAATTTTACTTAGTTCATTGAAGAGTAAGGTTTGTGCCAATAATGTTTGGACAATTGAATGTTAATGTCTGGTATCCTGAATAACTAACTTAAAGATAGTAATACGTAATGTATTAACCATTGTTACCCTCCTATTATGTTGTTTCGAAAATTTGTTCTTCTTTTGATTTGTTTTGTTTTTTCTTCTCTTTAAAATAAAAAAAAAAAATATTAAGATCAAGTATTGATAGAAAAAGCAGATCAACATTACACGTCATGAAACCACTTAGCCAAAGCCAGCTGTTAGTTCCATAACTTCCCATCTCCATTCTCTCAGTTGTACTTCTTATGTTCCGTGGTATATAAAATGATAATAGATGAATCAACACTAATTACATTAACTAACAAGACTTTAACATCCCTAACAAAGCCATTCTTTTTCAATTTTTTTACCTGATCATACAGATTAATTGGTTTCATTTTGGCATAACATACCTTGACAAAAAAGTATTTCTAAGTCCATCATTCTCCAAGCACTAACCATATTCTATTAATATTAGATCTATTAGAAGCATTTTTTCTGCAATCAACCAAAATAAAAAATGTCACCCAAAAACAACTTTAGGACAGCTATATTCACTCAGTCCCTAACTCATAGGCATGTGCATGGGAAGCAGCTTGAGTGCTGTAGAACACTGCTTCTCAAATTTTAGTATGCATTTAATCACCTGGGATCTTCTTAAAGACATATTCTAGGTCAGTAAGTCTGTGGTGGGGTGTAGAATTCTATTTTTAACAAGTGCCTACATGATGTTGAGGCTGCTTGCTGTTGAACCACACTGAATAGTTCAAGGAAGTTCATGAATGGGGAAACCAGACCTATGAGCATGAAAACATTAAAGCCAATGATGCTTTCATCCTTTCAGTAGTTTATATACAAGTGGCAGAAGAGTTAGAATATAAATGAGGAATAGGACTTTAGGGAAAAAATAGGAAGTATTTATAAACCTAAACATTATTATTGCCCAGCGAAGACCATTGAAATCACTGGTCCATTTATTTGTTCATTCATTTTTCATGCACATGAAATATATTAGGCACATACTATATGCAGGCACTGTGATAGATTCTGGAGTGTAGTGTTAGAAAGGTAACATTCAAGTAGGAAGATAGACCTTTCTCAAATGGGAAGGGAATCAAGAGATGGAGGGAGTAAGAGGGAGCAGAAAAAGGGAATTAAAATGTGTTCTGTACATGTTCCAACTCCACACAAGAAATGTAAACATCATGTTCTGCAAACATGGACTAATAAAAATAAAAAATAAAAAGAGAAACTCATGAACTCATCTAAAGAAATAGTGAATTTTGAGATAAATGCAACCATTTATTTCATATACAAGAAAGAGTAAAAACAGAGGAGAAAGTGTTTTACTAGGCAAGGTGGAGATAAGGCAGGCAGCTCAAAGATGTGTTCATAGCAAAGTTGAGAATGAAGTTTTTATGTGACTTGACTTGTACCAAGTACAGTTCTAAGTGCTTTACGGCTCACAATGACCCCGTTAGGATAAATGTGTATCCCTATTTTATAGCTGAGAAAACAAAGGTGGAGAGAAAACACATCACTATCAAGTAAATAACTTACTGTTGATAACTGATAGCATCAGGATTTCCTCTGCCGGTCTCACTAATACAATTTATCGGCACATCCCATAAAGTAGAAATTACTGGTAACCAATAAGATTTCCAGGTCCTCTTTGAATGTATGCATGGATACATTCTAATGCAATGTGATCAGAAGTGACATGCATAACTTCCAGGAAGAAACATTTGACAACCAATGTACAATTTTCTATGCTCTCTTCACCAGGCGCTGGGTGTGATCGTTAACTGATCCTGATCGTATCAACTTGAGTAAGAAACGCCCAACTAAATTGGATCAGCATAGCTCTGTGTGTGGCTGAGGGGATTTACTGAAGACAGAAGTTCCATCCTAGGTAGCCTTGTTGTCTGAATGGTATAAATGGGAAAGGAAGAAGGAAGGCTCGCTTCTATTCCTCTGGAGGAACTCCAGTCTTCACCTTCACATTGGACCAATTCCTGGCTTCCTTCAGCTTCCATCGCAGACCCTTTGGTCTCCTGCATGGTACACTACACTGAGCTCCAGGCCTTCAACTGGATCCTTTGGATCTCCAGCACACAGACAACTCTTTTGCATTCTACCACACCTAATTCTGTGGGTGGCCATTGCAAGCCACTCTTGTAAATGCTTATATACTTAGATATCTTGCATTAAATCTGTTTCTTTAGTGAATCAGCTCCTGTTGTTGATGTGGAGTCCCTACAAAGTCAAAACATCCTGGAATGCTGAGCCTCCACAAAAAGAGAATGGAATCACCAGATTGTCTTTCAGACCCAAAGGAAGCTGTAAATGCAAGAAATAAACTTCTGTCTTGTTCAGTTACATGGATTTGGATGATATTTGCACTTAGCCTAACCTAGCCTGTCTTGATAATACACTATAGTAGAGGCGATGTGCAGATTATCTTGCAAAATAAGGGTGATTTTAAGTCACCAGAGAAAGGGAGCAAGTAGGAGATCCCAGATGGGAAGACCAACGTGGGCATAGGAGATACTAGGAGACATAAAACTAGATGGTCAGCTTAGGAAACTTCAGGCAGTCAGGCTTTACTGGAGAATATATTTCCAAAGAAGTTGTGGAGAAGGAAAGAGAAAAGGTATGCGCCTCAGACCCATCTGGAGTGAAGGGAAGGAATGGAGAAGGAGCGAGCGTCCAGGCAGTATCACTCAGGACTGCACGTGGAGGGTGGCAGTCAGACTGAATTCAAGGTTCCATGGGAGAAGGAAGCCTCTGAAGAGGAAATCAGAAAAAGCGTTACGCTGGGAACAGAAAAAGCCACAAATAAGAAGGAAGAACAGAGTGAGCAGAAGAAAAGATGCAAAGCAGATCTGGTTTTAAAACCTACAGCGAAGTTAGAGGAGACAGAAAGCGTAGAGATGGGAGAGCGGGCTCACACCAAAGAAACCAGGGAAGAAATATATGCGTCTATTTGTAAGCTATGTCTGCTTTCGCCCACACACCTGGCACATGCTGCTCTGTAGTCTGCCTTTCCCATATGCCTTCACCTGGATGCTGCCTATTCACTCTGCCTGGAGATTTAGCCTCTAGAGGTGATTACCTTCCACTTTCCCATTGCCCTTGGTCCCACCTGCTGTATCTAGAGCTTCGCAATGACATCTTCATTGCTATCACAACATTTATGTAACGGCATTTGGACTGCATTTATTGGTTTGCCTCCCCAATTTTGACACACTTCTTTGAGAGGGTGATTTTTATCTAATTTCTTTTTGTGATACCAACACCAAACTCAAAGTTTGATTCATAGAGGTCACTTAAAAATTGGTAGTGACTGTGGTAAACCCAGGGAAAGAATCCTCCACAAATGTTTACTATATGCTTTAGGAGCTCAGAATTGTGTCTGAGATAAAGAATAAAATTTGTTCATTCTTAAAGAATTTACTTATTAAATATTTTCAATACTTATTCCATGTGATGGGTAAATGTGCGGCAAAGATAAACTGTCCATTTTTGTGGTGCTTGTATAGTCATGGAAGAGATGCTAATTTAAAAAATACACATGTAAATATAACAGTTGTTCCCAAAGTCTCCAAGGATCTCCAGATTGCTAAATCTGACGCTTGATACCACATTCCCCCATTTTACCTTTGCTTTTCTCCACCTCCTGAGAAGTTTTCTTCTCACATTCCAAACTTTAAAAGTTGGTTTACTCTAGAAGTTTTCTGTTTCTTTCCACATTCATTTTCTAGCTGTTATCTCACCCAGATCCATGGCTTTGAATGCCATCTAGATGCTATTGATGCCCAAATTATATTTCCAGTCCAAATCTCTCCACTGAACACTAAATCTATATGTCCCAACTCCCCACCCTATCGGTATGTCTTGTAAACATCTTAGGCGAATTACATCTAAAAGTCAATTTCTGTTATTTTCTTCTTGACTAACTTACCCCACAGTCTTCCCTGTCTCAGGTAGTTGCAACCACATTCTTGTAGTTTTGCAGAACAAAAAGCTCAGTCTTATTCTTTTTTATTTTATTTGTGTACATTTGCAATACATAATAGTTATCTTCATTTTGGGCAACTGGTTCATCTACATAAAATATCTTGATGATTTTCGATCCTTTCACCCCGCTTCCTTAACATCTCTATCTCCGAAAAGTCTGTGGTTTTTGTTTCCTACTATCTCTTCTTTATTTTATTCTTTTTCTTATTTATATTTTAGGTTTCTCATACAAGAGAACCCTGCAATATTTTACTCTGTCTGACTTAACAGTATAGTCTCAAGTTTCATCCATTTTTCTGCAAATAACATTATTTTCTCTCTCTCTCTCCCTCTCCCTCTCTCTCTCTCTCTCTCTCTCTCTCTCTCTCTCCATCTATCCATAGGAAAATCCTATATTAAAAAGTATATTACTATTGGGGAGATTACAATTGGTGGAGTAAAGACCAGCTGCAAAATATAGCCTTTCCAGGACCTGGAATGGAGACATCTGAAAAAAAATTAGTGCAGAAAAATTGAAGTAGATCTTTGGGAATCAAGAAAGGCTGACAGGAAAACTAGAAACTACAGAAAAACTGCAGAAACTGAAGATAACCTACAGAAAAGAACAAAATACTCTGAAAAGATAACCCCAGCTCTGAGAGGACCCATTACCACTAATGCAAGGTAATGCTGGAGGGGGTCAGCAGCTCCAGGGAGAAACAGTGGACCAGGCCAGCAGCACTAACCCCAAGAAAAGCCCATGGTTATTAACTGCAAAATCCTCATGGGGTTTTATCCTGAGAGTAATGCCTACATGGCAGGTGAGAGTTGAAGAAGAAATCCATGGCAGTGCTGGCCAAATTCGAGAGTATTTAATTAGGAGCAATTTTGGGAAGGGGTTAATTGTTTAAGACTGAGCCACAGAGCAACTGCGCTTCAGGGTTTCTGGAATTTCAAGCTACACCACAAAGCTACAGTGATATATACAGGTTGGTACTAGCACAAGTCAGACGTGCGGATCAATAGAACAGAATAGAGGATGCGGAAGTAACTCCAGGCACATTCAGCCATCTGATCTTTGACAAAGGGGCCAAAAACATCCACTGAAGGAAAGACAGCCTCTTTAACAAACAGTGCTAGGGAAACTGGCTATACACATGCGGAAGACTAAATCTAGACCCAAATCTCTTACCCTGTACTAAAGTAACATCAAAATGGATCAAAGATCTAAATGTTGAAACAGAAATACTTAACCTGCTGAATAATAAAATAGGTAAACTTCTTGAAGACAGAGGTGTAGACAAGGACTTTCAGAACAGAATCCAAGTTGCACAACAAACATTATCAAAAATCAACAAATGAGATTATATCAAAATAAAAATCTTTTGCACAGCAAAGGAAACATTCAAGAGAGTAAAGAGACTATATACAGAATGGGAAAAACGTTTTGGTACTCATTAGGAACAGGACTAATATTTATAATATATAAAGAACTCAAAAGAATTAGACTCCCCCAAATAAAAGGCCCAATCAAAAAACGGGCAAGTAAAATGAATAGACACATCTCAGGAAGAAGTACAAATAGTCAATAAATAGATGAAAAATCTGCACCATCTCTGGGCATTAGTGTTGGAGACCGGGCTGTACAGGGTTAAGTTGTTGAACACAGGGACCTCTGTTTGTGTTGGAAAAGAGCACGTGCATGGTGCTCTGGAGTCAAGATAACCACAGCTGAGGCAGCCAGGACACGGGCCACTGACGCTCCCTATTCCACAGCAATAAAGCTGCCAACCTTAGATATCAAACAGTCCTCTTAATTGGCAAGATTTAGTGCTTGTAGAATTCTTTGAACTAACTTCCCAAGGTCCTGCTCAGTTCCCGTCTTGCCTCAGTATCCCCTTCCTTTGAAAACCAAATAAATATGGGCTGACCAGTGGAGCTTTTTGTCTTTGCTCCTGAGAGAGTTTTGAACTTCTGGAAGCCCCAAAATTACACTACTGGTCTCTTTTATTTAAGCCGTTTGCCATCTACTTGTTTAGGAGATTGGAGCTAGGCCAAGACTCCAATACATTAAAGAAATGTAAAAATGTTGAGATTCCATCTCACTCCAGAAAGAATGGCTATCATCAAGAAATCAAATAATGATAAATGCTAGTAAGGCTGAGGGGAAAAGGAACTCTTCTATGATGTTGGTGGGAATATAAACTAGTACAACCACTATGGAAATCAGTATGGAGATTCCTCAAAAATACAAATTCCATTCAACCCAACTATTCCCCTTCCTGGTATCTTCATGAAAGAGTTAAAAACATTGTATGAGAGGGTTGCATGGATACCCATGTTTGTAGCAGCACAACACATACTTGCTAAATCTTGGAAACAGATGAGTAGATAGAGAAACTGTGGGGTTTATATACAATGAAGTACTACTCTGCCATAAAGAAAGATAAAATTTGGGCCATTTATAGATGCATATTGAGAAAATATGAAGTGAAATAAATCAGACACATAATATTAAACATCACATGGTTTCTCTTACATAAAAAACCCAAAGCCAAAGAGCAAAATAAAAGATAGATAATAGCCAACAGTGAGATAGACCTTTTGCAAATGGGAAAAGGACCAAGAACAGAAGGGAAGGAGAAGTAAAAAGAATTAAGGTGTGTTATGTGCATGTCCCAATTTTCCACAATGAATATAATTATTATGTACTTCAAGCATGGACTAATAAACCAATAAAAATAAAACCTTGGGGAAAAAGCAAAAACAACCAAATTATTAATAACTCTACTTCTTGCCTTCTCATTGCCACCATTCCTGTCCAAGTCAGCATCATTTCTTATCTGAATTATCTCAGTAGCCTCCTAATTTTATTCCGTCTTTTCTCCACAGAGCAACCAGAGTGATCCTGTTAGATTAGATTATGCCATTCTTCAACCCCTGTAGCTATTCTCTATTTCACCTATGCTAAATATCAAGGCCCCAATATGATTTGAGCGAAATAAGTTCTATCCTAAAATTTATCCTGTGCTTTCTGCACTTATTTTTCCAAGATTCATCTCACATTTTAAAACAAGAAGCCAGTAAACACAGAACTATTCAGCAATGATCCAGGATGTCTTCTTTCATACATATTTTCTAAATAACAGCAGCAGAACAGTTGAAGGGAATGGATCTATTAACTCTTAGAAATTGCTTGAGAAATCGTAGTGAGAGTTTTTTACAGGATATTGTGAGTCTGTTTATACAGGTTCCCAGGATCTGTTCCTTATTTAAGTTAACATTAGAATTGCAAGGTAATCAGCTGGAACAGAGATTTAGAGAGGGGGAAAAAGCCTACTTCAGCTGATAGAGTTTAAGAACCATTCCTTAAGACAATCTCAGCAATTTTTGTGCTATTTATTTCTTCTTATTCTGTTTCACCACCAAATTACAGAGGTTTTCTCTGCTAACTTACAAGTATTTACTACTTACCTCACACTAGACAAGAAACTTAATTTCTATTTTATTAGACTGAGTGAGTATATGTCAGAGAGAGAGAAAGAGAGAGAGAGAAGTAAAAGGAGATAGTTGGCTAGAATACAGAAGGGGTAGTCAGCCACCAAAAAGTCCACTTGGGCAATAAACAAATCTAAAATAGAAGTGTAAAAGTGTTTTTCCATTCCATTCATTGAAATCTAAAGAAAAAAATTAAAAATATAGAGAAAAACAACTGACTTTTGATTTACTAGAAAACATCACAGCCCTAAACCAGAAGCTATTTAAAACACCTACCAAATCTAAGACTAAATCAAGAAAGGATGGGCAAAGGGACCATATTTCTATGCAAATCTCAGGCACAATAAGGAGCTCTCTGAAAGTAAATGGCAAACTATAAGCAAATAAGCCAACAAACCCTGCTTGGCACTAGAAATGTGATAGGATTACATGAACATCTCTGAGCCCCATTCAACAGCCCGATGTGGAAGAGGCACACCTAAGCCGGTGATCACTTACAGAAAACAAGTGTGGAAGGATGGAAGGGAGAAAGAAAATGACAATCAGTGGTGTAGCTGCTGAAGGAGAGCAAATGCCAAATCATGACATAAAGGACCTGAGATGTTCTGGCTTCTCTTTAAGTTCTAGGAATTCCTGCCTGAGGTAGCCAGTGATCTCTATCCAGACAGCCTGTTTGGTCCTTGCTGTTAGCATAAAGAATTTATCTTCTTAGGCTATCTTGTGTCTCCCAAAGGCCATGACAGGGAGCAATATAACCAACTAGTATTCCAAGTGGCCAGGCAGAGGCAGCAGCAGAGAGCATTTCCCCCACCAATTCCAGCCACCAACAAAGCGAGGTATCCTTACTCTGTGTGTGTGTGTGTGTGTGTGTGTGTGTGTGTGTGTGTGTGTGTGTACTCATCCTGCATACTGAGCGTGACAGGCAGATGTTATCAGGTTGTGTATAGGAAGTCAAGACAAGTGAAATGGATTATTGCCAGTCAACTTTAAACAACTGTATGTTAACTCCTGTCACTATGTATGAACATATCTAGCAGATTTCACTGTGGAGGCCAAAAGTACTGTGCATCTATCAGCTTCATCCAGTTTTATCATAATGCAACTATTTATAAAATACTTTATTGTATTAAAAATAGAAACCTCTGAGGCAAATGATTAGACAGGATCCTAGAGCAGCAAGTTGAACTATATATGGCAAATTTCTAGGCATGCAAGCAAAAAACTCAACTCACTTTTAAAGGGGAAAATTAGGTTGTTTTCAAAATTACTTATAGCAACATTAATAGCAGAATACAGGGAAGCATTCACTGAAGTTTCCAGAAAAAAAGTTATATTATTCTCCTATTATTCTGTTATGAAATTTTGTTTTTCCTTTTGTCCATAAAATAAAATTCAAAAAAAGACCTTTATAAAGGAAAGCAATTTCCAGTGTAAAGAAACCAAGTCATGCCTGAAAATATTACTTGATGATAAAATCCAACTGGGTAATGGATGGAGGAGCCAATGAAAAAAGACAATGTGAAAATTGAGTGTGCAGAATTACATAGTCTTAAACAAGGCATGGTAAACAGTTTATATTGATAAACAACACAGTATACAATGAACTGTCATGAGTTTGTGCATCCAAAAATATATATAGCACCAATATTACTAAAACAAAAACTATAGGAAAATAGAAACAAAATAGGAGAAAAATTAACTTTTCCATCTCATAAGAGCTTAAGGAGACACAAAAAAATAATAATGATATACAAAAAAATAATGATATCTTTAAGTAACAAGATAAATATTTAAGGATATTTGAGAAGTGAATGTTCTCTTCCCAAATGTCCAGGGAAATTCATAAAACTACACATACACTGAACCACAGAGAAAATATGACTACAAATCATGTGTTAAAGTGAAGTCTTGACTGGAGGTGGTAAGGTCTGAAATTCTACATTGCTCACCAGGTAACAGATCTGCTTTTAGTTTAAGGATCAATATTGAGTGATACAGTCCCAAACAACCTTGTTTCAGGAGAACAATAAAACCAATATTTCAGAATATCACAAAAGAAGTAGAAACTCAATCATATTCAAATAAATTTGAAATTTCCTATTTTTTCCAGAAAATATATAAAGTTCCAAAATATGTTCCAAAAGAGAGATCCATTTAATTTATCATTACAAGGAGAAAAATATTGTTAATGCCTATTTAAAATATATATTTTAAAATGAATTATTTCTTCATGTTATTTAAAGGGTTTGTGATCTGGTTTTCAGACTTTTCTTTCCCGTGAAATTTTTTTGGTGAAATATAATTCATAAACATAGAATTCACCTTTGTAAAGTGTCCATATATTTAATTTAATCACAAAGTTGTGCAACCACTACTACTATTTCCAGATAATATGTAATTCCAAAATTTTGTCACTCCAAAAAGAAATCCTGTTCATTACCGGTTATTCCACATAGTCCCCTCCTCCCAACTCCTGACAACCACTAATTTACTTTTCATTTGCCTATTCCATAATAGACTGAATGTTTATGTTGTTCCTAAATTCCTGTGTTACAATACTGATCTGTAATGCAATGGTGAGGTCTTTAGTGGATGATTAGGTCATGAGGCCAGAGCCATCATGAGTGGAATTATTGCCCTTATAAAAGAGGTTGGAGAGAAATTCTTTGTCTCATTTGTCATGTGAGGTTATAGCAAGATGAGTCAGAACACGAGTTTCACTGGACACCGAATCTGCTGGCATATTGATCTTGGATTTTCCAGTCCCAGAACTGTGAGAAATAAATTTCTGCTGCTAATAAGCCACCCAGTCTATGGTATTCTGTTCATCAGAAACATGAAGTTTCCCATTCACTTCTGTACTTTTAAACAATTCGTGCAGCATTAAGACGTTTTGATGTTTCTCCTGTAAAGCCAGCTGAGCCTGGCATTTACTTGTGTGGTAATTCCAGTACAACTTTCTCTAATTCTCCTATACAAAATGGTCTGTTTAAGTTTTATCTCTAAGGCAGAACAATTAGTAAAACTATTTTCATTTTAAAATGACGCTTTATATTTTAAAACATTTTCATAAAGGAGATATGCAAAATAATCTCTTTCGTTTTTTATTTGCTACTCTTACAAAAGTTATCGCATCGCATCATTTTTTTGAGACTTCCTAGGTAGTTTGGTTTTATTTATTTATTTTTTGGGGCTTGCTATGTAATTCAGGCTCGCTTTGAACTTGCTATGTGATCCTCTTGCCTCAGCCTCCCAAGTGCAGGGATTACAGGAATGTGCTACCATGCTCAGTTCTCATCATATCATTTCTTATTTTGCATATTTGTGATTATGTTACTTATTTGGGACTATTGCTTAAAATTTATGTGTTCTCACTTTTTTGGTTAAGTTGGCTACTGGTATGACAGTGAAGCTTGATCGTCAACTTGACTTGGACTATGAGACAACCAGCAGATTAGTAAAACCCATTTCTGAGTGTGGCTACGGGGTCATAACCTTGGGGTCTGTATCAGGTCCCTTGCCTCTTCCTCTCTGCCACTCTTCCCCTGTGTGCTTTCTGCCTGCCATGAAGGTATCTTTGCTCTACCAGGACCTTCTGCCATGATTTTTCTGCCTTGGGTACAGATATCATGAACTGAACCCTCTGAGACAGTGAACAAATAAACCTCTCCTTTTTAAGTTGTGTATATTGGGTGTTTTGTCCCAGCAATGGGAAAGCTGACCAATAGAATGATTTATCTGCTTTTCTGATTTTTTTCCATCTACTGAGTAACTTAAGGGGGGATACAAAGGCAACTGTCCCTCTTTTGTAGTTTCTGCTTTTTATCCAGTTAATAATAGTCACTGTCCCTTAATGTCTATTCTGCCATTCTATCTTAGAGCCCCTAAGTTTTAGCAGAGCACATGACTCGAAATAATAACATTCTTGAACCTAAACTGTAATTCTATATGGTGAAGTGACTAAATTCTGGTAATGTAATGTAAGTGATTATGGTGTTTGCTTTTTCCAGGAAATGTCCTTAAAAGCAAATACACACTTTTTCTCCTTCTTGTTGATTCAAATGCAAATAAAACGGCCAGAGCTCTTGAAGAGGAAAAGATCTTGGAATATAAGTCAAATATGGTGGTACGAAAAGCTAAATGGAGCTTGCCAAAATAATTAAATTCTATACAAAATGTCTACTCCAGAATTTTATCCAAAAGAATTTGCTTAAACAATGGTTACTTTTTGATTTTTCTTAATCAAATGCAACCTTAATAACAATAAAATTAACTGAGGAAATATATAAATATTTCCACCCCTTTCTTTTTTTTTTTTTTGTGGGGACCGGGGGTCAACCTCAGGACCTCGCGCACCAGCAGGCGCCCGTGCTGCTGAGCGATATCACCGGCCCTTTTTTTTCGTATGTGGGTTCCAGGAGTCGAACTCGGGCCCTTGCACTTGCCAGGCAGGCGCTTACGCCTCTGAGCCATCTCACCGGCCCTTCCACCTCTTTCTATCTGGACAAATCTTTCCACAGTTGTCTGTGGAGTTTCCATGAAATCTATATTTATAAAATGTTTTTGGAAAGGTAAATGATATTTTCAATTGTTGAGAAAACTATTTCTTAGTCATTTGCCTATTTTACAACCATTTCTTAGTCGAAATTCAGTAGTGACAGATATTCAAGTTAGATATCTTAGAACGCAAAATACACAGTTTAAATCAGCTGGTAATTTTTGTGGTGTTATGGCTGCCGTTCTGTTCTGAGTTGTTTTGTTCTGTTTTTTAAAGGGACGCTGTCATCTACCTTTCAAAATAATATTCTGTGGTTACTCAAGCAACTATAAATAATGATTGAATGATGGTCTCTTCAGAGGTACTCCTGAAATAATGCTTTAGTTCATAATGTCTTGTTCAGGAGCTCTCAGCATGAAGAAGATGATTTATATATTGACAAATTATATTGCTAGTTCTGAAATATTGAACTGATATGAGAATTTAGTAGCAGCAGTAGTGAAACCAACTCTTTCAGTAAAGTTAAATGGTCTGAATGTAGTTGTACCACTATCCAAATATCTATCCAGCTTATAAAGTGCCAATGGCCAAAAGTTAAAATTAATTCTGTTGTCACAATAAAAATAATCAGGCAGAAAGGATAGTAACTATGGAATTTAGAAACAAGTTGCAGAATTTAGGATTACAAAAAAAATTTAAAGATTGTTGAAACTGACCTTTTCATTTTATAGAAGCTGTGGTCTGAAAAACTTATATAGTTTACCTAATGTTATGAAACTAAACCAGGTTTATGTGATTCCAAATCTAGACTTTCTCCTATTCCATATAGTAATGTTATGCTTTATATGATGGATTCTTGTTCACATTGGATACTAACCTAAAAATGAAAGTTCATATCTAAATAGATCTCAAGCCAATGTTGAGACATGCTAACTTAGCTGCCTTCCAGTGAAACAACTGGTGTATACCAAGCCCAACTAAGAACACTAAATACAGTACTTTCCATTCCCCAGTGTTTATTTGTAGCCATACTCATTTGTGGTATGGCTTCACATGTCACAAAAAGTGCAAATTCACACTTTTTTCTGTATATGAACCTAATTACAACATTCCCCATTCATTTGTAGACCCAATTGTCAATAATTAACCTTGGCATCTGCTACACAGTCATTCTTAGAGTGAAATGTGCAGGAATTATTGTTTAATTAGATTCTATAATTGAAACAAATGAAAAATGAGCCAAGTATTTTAGAGTCAGCAAAGCTATGATTTGTTTGTGTTTTTCTATTTAAAATGTATCATCGTTTTTCAAAATGCTAAAGTATGGCTTTTGAGAGGTTTTTTTTTGCTTTTGCAAATAATATCTATATTTCTGAAGTATTTATAGGTCTTTCATCAGAAGACAGGCAAATGGCATATAAATGCATAAATGAAAATACAAATTCAAATGACTATTTTGTGACAAGGAGCTATTATTATAGATTTAAGCAAGGTGGTTAGAATATCTCTAATAAAGGAAGATAGGAGCAACCCAAGTTGTCATGGGTACACTCCTCACTTGCTGCCTGCTTTTTTTATCCTTCATATTCTGATTATTATATGACAACCTATTGTTCCATTTTTTTCTAAGGCTCCAGTATATTTCCTTGCCCTTTCTCCACTTAAAATTTTTCCCAAATATTCTGATTTCATTCTGCTCACTACACATCTTTTAGAAACCTCATTTTCTTCTAACAAATCTATTGGTTCATGTTCGACCTTTAAATGCAGTCACATATGTGTATATAAGTAAAAAGCATTTTCATTTTTCATGTTTTCCACAGTTATCAACTTCTTTTATAACTGCTTAAGCTCTGCTACCAATTTGCATGAGTCTTAAAAACTGCCAGCTAATTCTATGAATTTTTATTTTATTTAAGAGAGTAAAATAGCAGTCAATCTTTTAATAAAATGGAAATAAAGACCCCTTTCCTCATCATTAAACAACCAGAAGTTTGATTGTCTAGTGAAGTTTCTGATTTTACTGTTATCATGTACAACTGCATATATTGATTTTAGTATTAAAAATAAGGTGAAGTGAAATAAGTAAGTCAACTTCTGGAATCTCCAGAAATTGAGACAACATGAAAGCTACATTTCCATAGTTGCTAGAAGATACAGTAGTAATCTTTAAGTCAGAATATTTTAACCCACAGGGGTTAAATACAGTAAGTACTTACCAAATTGAATGATGGGGCGGAACATGGGTTGAGCATGGCCTTTGTTAAGCTGCCATCAATGGAGCAAAGTCCTCTATATTTTTTTCAGTCTGTGGTTCATTCAGGTCTAGACCTATAACAACAAAGACAATTGGAACTTTGAAACTCAGTTACATAAAGGCACAATCTTATCAGGACAATAAAAGAAGATGTGGGAGGCTGGGTTTTCTACAGGAATTTAGATTTTCATCACAAGCTACTGTATGTGATTTCTTAGCCATCACTCTGAAGAAGTAGGTAGTGAAA
Organism: Erethizon dorsatum; assembly: GCA_028451465.1. Lineage (NCBI taxonomy): Eukaryota > Metazoa > Chordata > Mammalia > Rodentia > Erethizontidae > Erethizon > Erethizon dorsatum. The sequence continues at coordinate 14,515,371 of CM051839.1, forward strand.
TCCTCTTGACTTTCCACTCATACATCTCTCTGAAGCCCAAACTTATCGCTGCTAATCCCTCTCCTGCAGCACTTCTCCTAGACTCCTACTATTTGATAAAAATTAAAGAAATTCTACATCAGGAGCTCTCCAGCTTAAAATCAAAGTAACTTTTTCCTTAGTTGCTCACCAGAATATAAATTGCAAGAATACGAATTTTGTCCGTCTTGTTCATCCCTATTATTCTGTATCTGGCTCATGACACACAGAGGGTCCTGGGTAAATACATATTGAATGAGTTAAAATGAATGAATGAGTAAATGAAAACACTCAAGTAGTCTCTGGTGTTCTAGCTGAGTTTTAGGCACAAAGCCCTTCTTATAACTGAATTAAATGAAGGATTTTTGATGCGCTGATTTCCTGAGTTTTTCTTGTCCTACAATGTTTCTGTGAATAAGAACACTGCCCCCTGAGCTATGATGCCACAGCGGAGTCCCTCTCCCACCTGCTTCCTCATTTCACTTGTGCCAAGAAAATCTTAATTTTCTTTCCATTGTGTCTTTCAGCATCCACATCACTGTGCTCCTTTCATGTAGTAGGATTCTTGTGCATTAGGATTTGCCGTGCATCTCTAAACTAGACATTCTCTGCTGGAGAGGTCTTGTGAGTCTTCCTCATCATCCAATCCTGTGAAAGCTGACACAGTGGACATAAATGAAGGTTTCTTCTGGAATTACTTCTCCAGACACATTTATTTATCATAGTGATCTCAACAGCAGATGATGTTGACCAAGTCATGGTACATCTTAATGGAATAAATGGTTTCATGACAAACTATTCTAGCTTCCCATATATTTATGGGATATATTTATAGCCATCACTTCGGTATCTAAAAAAAAAAATGTCTGAAACCTTCTCTGTGAAAAAAATTTGGAAAGACCTTTGTGTACATGTATCCATCATGTGACAGCTTTATTTATTTTTAAAATAGATCTTAGAAAGACAGAATCAGAATAAGAAGAACCAGAGATTTTTGGTGTGTTAGGGCTCTCCAGAGAAACAAAACCAATAGACTATTTATTGATGTAAAAAAGGGGATTAATTATGGAAATTTACTCACAAGATTGTGAAGGCTGAAAAGTCCCACAATCCACAATATGTGAGCTGGAGAACCGAGAAAGCTGATGTAGTACAGTTTGAATCTGAAGGCCTGAGAATCAGAGGAACCAATGTCCCCATTCCAGAAGAGAAAGTGGTTTCACCTTTCCTTTGCCTTTTTCTTCTATCCAAGCCTTCAAAGTACTGTATGATATCCAACACACACTGGTGTAGATGCATCTTTTTTATTCAGTCTACTGATAGAAGTACTGGAAACACTCTCACAGACACAATCAGGAATAATGTTTCTCCCTTACTTTAGTAATTTAGATATCCCTTACTTCAGTCATATTGACACATAATATTAGCCATCACACTTGGATTCTTAGATTTCATCTGTTAGTAATTATGTAGCCGCGAACTTGCTGAACAAACACATTTTATCTGGAAAACAGGAACAATAATTCCAAAATCATAATGTGTTTAGAAACTAAAAGAAAGAAAGAAAGAGAGAGAGAGAGAGAGAGAGAGAGAGAGAAGGAAGGAAGGAAGGAAGGAAGGAAGGAAGGAAGGAAGGAAGGAAGGAAAGAAAGAGAAAGAAAAGAAAAGAAACTAGGACTGGGCCTGTAGCTTTGTGGGAAAATGCTTGCATTTTACATGAGGCCCTGGGTTCATCCTAAGCATTGCAAAGACAGAAATGGAGACAGACAGACTATTACCTTTTCCCATAAAATACAATACAATACAATAAAATAAAAAATTGCCTAATGATAGTAAGTACTTGATAAATGTAGCTATTACTACATTTCTTTGAAATCATCTAATACATGCTGCCCTTTTGTTTTGCCTCTACTAGCTATGGTTAATTTACAAGTGAGACAAAATTCACCTGCGTTTGGTTCTGCCCTCAGCAGATCTCCCTTGGGGATGCTCCTGCAATTCAGACAAATGTGGGGCCATATTAGGATAAACAGGCCAACCTGCTATAATAAGAAAACCCAAAATACAATGGCTTCAATGAAAAGTTCATTTCTCTTTCATCATAACAGCCCTTGACAAGATAGCTCTGCATTTTTAACAAGTCATTGGCTTGAAGCGGGATGCTTTGTTATTGATATTTGTAACTCAATGGTAAGGGGATATAAGTAGAGTGCAAAGAGTCTTTTTCCCCCTTAAATAAATCTTGAAGTTGCACAGATCACTTCCATTCACTCCCCATTGGCCAGAACAAGTCATGTTGTTGCAAGGCAGGGGCATAAATGCGTTTTCTAGGTGAGTGGACCAGTGCCTAGGCAAAAATTATGGTAGGTGTTATTATAACAGGAAGAAGAATTTAATCAAAAATAACCTTTTTCTTATACTACTACTTATATAGTGGGTACTAAAGACCGCGAATTCCTAGGTCTAAATGGTTCCCATAACACAGTAGTATGTGTAGTAAAATAATTGGCCTCCAAAAATGAGTATGTGGATGATCCAGGAGGTGTGAAAAGAAAAGGAATAAAATTAAAGGAGAAAACAGAATCATTCTTATTTATTTAATATAAAAAGAAAAAAAGAAAGAAACTAAGCTTTGCTGATAGTTAACCTTGTGGCTTGACACTGATTCTAAATCATCTGTCCTGAAATAAGAGTAGAGAGATTTTACCTGCTTTCTCCATCCCTATTTTCAGTATATTCTGACATATCACTAAGTATTGCAATTAGTGAGGGCCTAACATTCTGCACAACATCCAAACATTCTACCTTGAGTAGCAGAGGGAAAAGGATCTGTTGAGAGCCCACCAGATTATAATCTACTCAGCAAACTGAAACATCAAGGGGAAAGGCTAAGTAAACAAAACATACCAATGTCCAAAACACAGAAACTCTGAGGGCTTTATTCTCAGCACATTATAAAAAGAAACAGTCACCAAATACAAGAGGCTACTCCTCTATATAGTGTTAAAAACAAAATATCAGATAAACTTTCTTAAGAAAATAAATTGTGATACAAATGGTTTATCTCCACGAGTAACTTTTATAACACTTGATGATTTTCTTCACATGAAGAGAAAAAAATTGGCAGCATATTTTATATGTGATAAATCATTTAATTATCACAGAGGAATCCTAAGACAGAACAGAGTTAAATAAAAATCCACCATGAATTTGGATATCTACAGATCTCTACCTCCCAAAACAAACCCTTCACTAGATCTTCCAGCCTCTAAGTGTGATCTAAGTGTGATCTGCTTATAACTTCACAGCTGATGGAGTCCTGAGTGTCGTTTGTACCAGGAAGTGAATGCTGACAAAATCACTGCACTAATATTTGGTCTGAATATCTAGATCTATTGAACTTAATATCTCACGAAATCCCTGTAGGCCAAGATTTTTCATAAGAAAAAAAAAGTCAGAAAAGAATGTAAATCTTGACCTGTAACTCAAATTATCCATCAGACATTGTGCCAGATATTGTTATTTTAGGGAATGTTAAAATAATCTGATCTTTACACAAAGATAAAATCATAATAAATTTAGAAATTCTATGTTTTATTCTTAATTTTTAAATTTGGTTCTTAATTGTAATGACCTTTTTTTAACTTACCAAAAATATGTGGGCTCTAGTCTTCCACGTTGAATGCTCCCTAAGTTGACAAAGATGCCACAGCTTGAAAAACATCCCTCTAGCAGGGACCTCTATGGTATCTGCAGCTCTCAATGAACCTTTGCCCACAGTTCAAATCAGGAGGTGCAACGAAAGCAGCAACATGGATCATGTGCATGAATGTGTTTAATAGCAGTTACAGGAAGCTCAATCTGAAAATTTGAGCATTCCCAGCTCTCTTTTTAGAGATATACACTAGAAAATAAAATGAAAAGTTGAGTATTTTCCAGATAATAGTTACCATTTTATATGTAAATTATCATGATTGTTTTCCTATTGTAATGAGAGATAGTTTGTTATAGAAGAAAGTACCAAGATTTGGAGACAGAAGTTGCCATATACCTGGTTTTTCTACCAAATGAAATGTTTCCTATTGAGTTGCTGTATGTAACTCATACCTCACTTCATTCTCTGTAAAATGAAACAGTAATGATACTCTGAGATAGCGTGTGAAAACTAAATAGGGTAGCACTTAAGTACATGGTAACCTAAAAATATTGCTGACTTTTCCACATAATTTCTCAAGTCTTCATTCTACTTAGCCTAAGAAATAAGATTAAAAATGTGGTTTAATCTTCTAAAAAAGACTAATCTTTTATCTTACTCCCCATAGTTAAAATTAAGGGAGATAGGCATCCTCAGAAATGATAATGTCAAGTAGATGCAATTCATCTTTCTTATAATATTTCAAGTGTCAAAAATCATCCCTTTTTGGCACCAACCCTAACATCAGTCAGAAATGGTAATGTCAAAACCACCATTGCACTTTATATCATCATGTACACCGTAATTTTAATATGTCCTTTATTTCAAATTATCAAATTATTAGGAATTACCACCAATAGCATTTAGATTTGTATGAATGGGGGAGTAAATACATTTCTCAGGTATTTGATTAAAGGAGAAATATAAGGCCCTGAGACTTGCATAAGTGCATTATAAAGTTCATTACAGAGCTTTAAAATATTACCTTTGTTGAATGAAGTAAAATACACATAGAATATTAATAACCCTTCTAGACTTTTTGTCCTTTCATCAGTGCAGACCTTAATTAAAGAGGCTAATACAAATGTAAGAAAACCACACAAAAAATAAATAACTGAACAAGAGCACATACTAAGAGAAATCAATTATGATTGTCACAATGACCTTCAATAATAAAAGAACAGTTCTTACTGCAGAGTGTTTCTGTTCAATAAGTGGATCTGAGGTTATCTAATATTTACATTAAAGTTCTAAACCAAATAGAGTTTTGAATCAACTTACAAGTTCAAGCACAAATTCAGCTTCCCCACTCTACAAGATTTGTGGGTTCCAGGTCATAGTCCCACGCTTTCCATTCGTCATTACAAGTGCTGGATGACATTTACCTAAAACATCTCACTTGAGGCAGCAACCTAGTATACATTCATTTCTTCTTTCTTTTTGTAATAAAAGTCACAACATTTCTGCTTGGCATGGGACCACCCAGATATCAGCTTTCTGCCCAGCCTCCTTAAAATGAGGTGTACTAGTGACCACACTGCCTGAAGAATGAGGAGCAGAAGCAACATGTGCAACATCAAGCTCATCTCTTTGAGTCAGCACTGCTACCCTGTGCCTTCTCTTTAACCTTCTGTTTTGTTTTGTTTTGTGGGTACCTGAGGTTGAACTCAGGACCTCGCACCCCAGCAGGCACCTGTGCTGCTGAGCGATATCACCGGCCCTTTTTTCTGTATGCGGGTACCGGGAGTCGAACTCAGGACCTTGCGCTTGCCAGGCAGGCGCTTATGCCACTGATCTATCTCACCGACCCCCTCTTTAACCTTGTTATTTCCTTGGAAATTGAGATAACTCAGATAATGTTGCAAGTCACAGATTAAGAAAGAGCTTTCCTATTGCTACTAGACTCTTAAGCATAGGATGGTTATATTAGAAAGAAAGAAACTTCGCTTTTGGTTGAGACAGTGTATTTGGGGTCCCTTAGTTGCAGCACAATGGGCTGTATTCTAACTCATAGCCCACCATATAATTAGCTGCAAAGGATGGAATAAATGGATGTTAAAGATTATAAACCAGTGTTTTCCAGTAGTGTTCCAGAGCAACAACATTGGAATTACTTTAGAATGAGTTAAGAATGAAAATTCTTGGACTGAATCCAATACAGTACTACTGATTCAGAAATTCTTGTAGTAGGGCCTAAAGCTGAGTGATTCCATTGCTTTTGGGCCTGTGGCAAGGCAGCACATCATGGTAGTGACCATGTGGGAGAGCAAAGCCATTCACCTCTTGGCTGAGAAGTGAAAGATAAAGATAGGGGAAGGAGCTGGGTTTCCACTATCTCCTTCCAGGGAATGCCCCCAGTGATCTAAGACCTCCCACTGAGTTAAACCTATTAAAGCTTCCACTACTTCCCAATAGTGCCAAACTTGGGACAAAGCTTTCAACACATGAGCCTTTGGGGAGCAGTCTAGATCCAAGGTATAACAAATGTAAAAGCACACACCCAACCAGAAGCAGGTTTGTTAAACAGATTATAAGGGCAGTCATTCTTCTGACCCTTCTGGAGGGCTTCAACCTGACCTTAAAATCCTCCAAAATTTAATAATGTGACCATTTATTTGTTCATTTGCTTTTTCACTCATTCATTTAACACTGATGAAGTACTCATCTTGTATTCATGCCATGTGAGACACTGAGAAGCCACATTCCCAGGTCTTGAACTGCACTTTCAGGTTGGGGAGACTTAATTCAATGTAAGAAAAGTTTCATGTTAGATGGAAGATGATCAAAAAGGAGAAGTTTAAGGAAAATATGACATTTACCAAAAGAAGAATAAATGGAGACTAGTCCAAGCAAAGGGCACAGCATGAGCATATTTTGGGTGCCATGTATATTAGATGCAGCGTAAACAATCCAATGTTATTTAATCATTCAAGCACTGAGTGCAAAGGGGCAGAGCTGGGACATAAGGCTGAAAGAGCCAGTTGGGGCATCATTTATGAAGATGGCCAGGGCATAAATGGAAAAGCACACTAGAGTCACCTGTTGTGCCCCAGGGGATACCTCAGCCTGAATTGCCTTACACATTAAACACAGCCCATCTCCTTCTCCTTCAACTGTCTCTGCTTCCTGCCACTTGGAGCTATGTGTTGACTGTGAGGAGGAAGTCACCCAGGACAACTGGTAAAGGGTGAGGCATTTCATCCTGGAGGTTAGAGGCCACAAGACGTCTTCCAAGCAAATAGCCAAGACCAAATAACAAGCCGATTTCTTCTGTCCATCTAGACATTTGCTCCACTCTTCTAGCATTTAGCATGAATAAATGGATCTCTGAGCAAAGGTGCTGAAATCCAAAAAAGATCGTAAAAGTTTGGGCTGGGAGAAAGGAGTGTTTTGTGACCTTTATGCATGTTGCATTAAAAAATGTACATCATTGACTTCAGCTTCCAGAAATAAAATAATAGATGAGCTAAAACTTTTGTGCTATGTATAGCCAGGCATCTGATAAAGTACTGTGATTCATTGCTGGGTGCAATCAAGAAAAGAAAATCCATTGGAATACAGTGAAATAAAGTTAGAAAGGTTAGCAACAAGCAAAACCAAAGCCAGTGTTATTCTGGAGGGAAACCTGTAACGACTCTGGGTAAGAAATCTAGCGGCTTGCCTCCTCTGGTTTTATGGCCTCTTTCCCACTGGGACCTGAAGCAGAGACCAGTTGGCTGCTCCAAGAAGCTCAGCTGGCTTCATATCAAGAACATCTCAAAGACTCCAGGCAAAATAAGTAAGAACCTCTCTGGGAGAAACACAAATTACAGCCACTAAGAAATGACATTTCACAACTACCAGATTGGCAATTAATTAATTAACTGATTAATTAAAAAGTCTAACATTAATAAATGTTAGGAGACTATTAATGAGAATTCATATACATTTATATATGCACATATATATTAGTAAAAGTATAAGTTGAAACAAAATCTCAGAAAATAATTTGGCATTAAAATATTTATAAAGTATGTATAGTTCTAAGAGAAGTTCTAAACATCCCTTGCAGAATTCAAGGAACTCTCTTCCTTAAGATCACCCTCCCACTCTCCTTTGAGCAAACCAGCTTAACTCTGAATAAAAGCCTTTCTATGACAGACTAGGGAGAGCTGCCTCCCCACAAAGTTCTTTAACTATAGTCAAAGAACAAGGCAAACCGGAGAAGGCAAACCAACTCTAATCCTAGACCGTAACAAAGAGTAAGAGACCTTCATACTCCACAATGCAAAACCAGCTCCAAAGGATATAGTCTACACACTAAAAGAGATACAAGGTGAGATGGAAAGGCTGGAAACAGGTATGGAGGTGGATTTGAAGCACAATTAGATCAAGAAGAACAAAGCATAAGCCTTGACCCAGCTGAATTAATGAGACTCTCTTCACCCAAGATTTAGATAATAAACCTGGCAGTGTGTTAAGAGTCTACCAAGTTGACCAATAGAGGCAGGATTGAAAAGTTATCTACATCAGAGTTCAGCAAACTATGGCCTGTGGGCCAAATCCAGCCCACCATCTGTTTTTGTAAATAAAGTTTTAGAGAAGCCTAACCAAATTCATTTATTTCAATACTGTCTGAGGTTGTTTTTGAGCTGTAATGGCAGGTCTGAGCAGTTGATAGAGAGACTCTATGGTCCTTATAGCCTACAATATTTACTGTCCAGCCCTTTACTGAAAAGAGTTTGTGGACTCCTGATCTACATCATTGAGGTCAAAATGCTGGAATACTAGAGAAGGAAGCCCAGTGATAAATGGAAGGTTGGAGTGGATCCATTGTATGTAATTAGTTTACCACCCCTCATCTTGTGCCCTGAGCAGCCTAGAGAATGTTTCCACACCAAGGCATTGATGGAAAGGGCACTAGGATGTTGAAAAGCTCTGTGCTGGTTGTATTCTGTAAACTAAAGATAACGATGGAGGGTGCTGTGCTAAAATTTGGTTTTCTGATCTCAGAGGAAATAAAAGAGTCCCAGTGGGATAGAAACCAGATGTTGGCACTTAACCATCAGCGATAAGGTATGTGCAACTAAACAATAAGCCTCTGGGAAAATCTACTTTGGCCCAGAAGGATTTGTGGGGATAGGGAAATTGATCATAGGATTCCTACGAATGAAGCATATGGGCTGCATATTAAGGTATTTCTATGCGTGTATAAGCAGAAATAGTCTAGATTTAGGTATCAGAAATTTAACTCACTACAGTGGGATTTGTAGTCTTTTACTCAACCACACTTAGTCCAATTAAGTCCAGAGGCTCTTCGTTGGCTGACAATGAGGATGGGACTTTTGAGAAAAGAAAGACAAGGCAAATGGCCAGAGGCATATTCCAGTACTTCCAGAGGGTCCTGTGGTCAGTTTGTACACTAAGGCAATGGAACTCCTCAGACCTCCAGGGGCTGGTTTATTAGAGTCTGATTCTAATCTGCTGCTTAGCCCAATCTCTGAAGTACCATCATGATCCAGAGAAGGTATATATGAAGGCTTGGCCCAGGTCTAGTCGGTCCAGCGGAAAGAGTGAGATTTTTAAGGTATTTATCCTCCAATCCCTTCCCAGCAATGTAACCACAGCCTAGCCTCCTCCCTAAGTCAGCTTCTCAGCTCTTGTCTTCATACTTCTTTCTTTCTCTAAGTTTCAGTGATCACTTTCTCCCCTTGTTGCTTCAGGTATAGGCAAGGTAAGCAAACTTTGCCATTGCTACTCCTAAACTCTGGTTTACATAAACTCTACCCACATGCCTTTATAAAAATTCCACATATTAAACTCTTTCATTATTGTCACAGTATCATACAACAAAATCCACAAAACTCCAGTATCACTCAACCGTAAGTGTGTACTACTTGAATGTCCACTATCAGCCGGATAGTCGGCTACTCAGTCTTTAGTCAGGCCACTCATATGTCTGACAGCTGGCTGATGGATGATCTAGAACAGCCTCAGGTCTGCTCTTCATGCTTTTCAACCTTCTGATTATCCTGGGCGTGCTCCCATGGTGCTGGCAGAAACAGGAAAGGAAGCCCCAAGGCAAAAATACAGTCCAGGCTTCTGTTTGTAACCCTCTGCTAACATCGCATTGGCTAAAGTAAATTACAAGGCTTATCCCAGCACCCAAAGGCAGGTTGGGGAGGTGTGGAACATTGGAAAATCTCTGCAAAGGTACACATCAAAGGAAATAAGAAGAGGGGAAAGTTATCATTGTAAACCAGTGCATTCATCAACTCACTGGATTTGAGTGTGACATCTTTTCCCATCTAATGTATTTAGATAGGTAATTTGAGTTTACCTACTATAAAATCAAAGATGAGAAATAAGCCAGGCAGTGTAGCTATAGCACCTATGTCAGTAGGCATCATCTTGTCTTGGTTATTAATAAAGATAGAAGCTACTACAACCAAAGGACAAAGGCAAACCAGAGAAGGCATACCACCTTTATGCAGTAAGGGAGCTGTACCACTTGTCAGGCTCAACAGAAAGGCAAAGAAATAAAACAGAAAAGGAGGTAGCATCCTCATTTAAATATAGATCCTCAGATACATGTAGGTGCAGGATATGAATGAAGAAAAGAAACATGAAAATCTTCTAGAGAAGAGAATCTGAGACATTAAATATAAACAACATAAGAAGCCCCAGAATTTACATTTATCGGCTCCAGCTACATGTTAGTTCTTGTGGATCTAAAGTTATTGGCTTATGTTGAACAATAAGGAGTAAGAAAACCTATGAACATGAGAACATTATGACGGTTTTAGAAAGGCATGTAGACTTATTTGGTCATTCCTGCCTCCCTCTTTAACATTCTTACTCTTTGTCATGTGGACGTCCTTCTCATCGATGTCATTTCTTGCCCTAATTCTAATCTATTAGCTTTAAGAATACAACTAAGATGAAATACTGGGTGTGTTCTAGTGTTTATTTATGTATGTCAAAAGCTTTCCTGGTTGGCTGCCACCCACTTCGATAAATTCTCTCTCCTTTTCTATTTAGACTGGAGAATAGTCTAATGTCTTAAATTAATCGTGGATGTCAAAGTGAGGTAAAGAAACTCAGAAGCTCAGAAGTTAAGTATGCAAAAGCCACAGTTTATAAAGCAAGTTACTTTCTTATCACATAGAGAATTCTCATTTAAATGTCATTTCTCATCTCATTATGGCAAATTGAGGAAAACCATGTATGTCTATGTTGGTTCAAAGTAAAAAGAGGAAAACAATATCCTTCCCCTATCTTTCTATGTCAGGAGTGGTGGTAAATAGGAATGAGGCAAAAGAGGGTATGAGTAAGGAAGAATATCACTATGCATTACAAAAATACAAGCTATAGCATTTTAGAGACAGTTTATACAAAGGTCTCTACACTTCTTTTCATTATCAGAAAATATACTTCCTCAGACATTAACAGGCTACAGTTTTCTCCCAGTCCTTGTTAATAGTTGACTTTTAACAGAACGCCAAACATAAGACACAGTGGAATGTCATCTTTAACAATATATTAATATTTAAAATCCTGTAGAGTGCCTACGTGACGGATCAACCTTTGTCTGAAATCTCCTTTATAACAACATTCTATATTCTGTGTAATAGTGCATATTTTGCATTCCATAGTCAAGTGTAACTCTTAAGCAGAACATTGGTGTCAAAAAAATACTAAAAATATTGCCAACCTCTAAACTTTTCTGGATATAATAATCTCCTCTATTAACAAAATCAATCCTGGAACATTCACAGCTGGAATTAAAAGAAGGTGTGTTGTGTAAGGATGACAGGTGGACACCATACCACACCTCTGTTCTCCCTGGGATCGCCTCCTCCTTTTCTGAATTCCAGTATCCTGGGCTGGGGTAGAAATTATTGTTGTTTCCTATTTAATGCACTTGGTCCCAACCAAGTGGTCCAATCACATTAAAACAGTGAAGATCACAAAAGGGAAATCTACTCAGAAAGTAACATTAAACTTGATACGTATAATGGCTATGATATTTTGAAAATAATATAACCATGTGTTTTTAATTCCCTACAGCTCTCTCAGGCATTGTACCAAGGAGCTTTCATTGCTTTAGTGAAAGAACCTGTAATACCTAGAAAAAATTAATTGTCCAGATTTGAATGTTAAATCAGATTTATTAAATTCAGAGCAAGAAAACAGTCTCAAAAGCCAGGTTTCCCTGAGCAAGAGCATCTTCTTCCCCCCAAGCCACATGCACACATACACACATGCCCACCCCTTAATTTCCAAAATCTTCCCTTAAATATTATGCACATTGAAACCCCCCCCCCAAAAGCATGTGAAATCACAGAGAGGTGGTGCAAATGGGTGATGGAAATCTGCCAAAATGAAACCTACTAATATGTACATCTAATATGCACTGATGAACCCAGTCTTTTTTGCCTCAGCCTCCCAGAATGGTAGGATTACAGGTGCACCATCAGCATACCCAGCAGACGGTATTTCTGTACACAGCGAATTATTAAATGGAGAAATCAAGATATATACTAAGAAAAAAATCCCCACCCAATGGCTAAGTCTCTCTTTGAGGAAAAGAAAGAAAATGTGATTTGAGGGAACTTCCTGCTCCCTCCCCTACCACTGGAGGCAAACCCACTCCTAAAAGTCCTTGGGTGGAGAGAAGGTGGCTGAAATTCTCGCACGAGTTAGGGCACCTCTCAAAGTAGGAGGCATCTTTCCTTCCTCCACAGGACAAGCCCCTCAGAGAAACCCTGGTTTCTCCATGGTGCAGCTTCTAACATGGCTCCATAGCAAAAATGTAGAAATAGCTGAGGGAGGTGTCTGCAGAGCCCCCACAGTCCTTGTGCCTGAGAGAAGATGCAGAAGCTCCCATGTCCCTAAGAAGGATGAAACATCACTGAGGATGCTAAGTAGCACGCTTGCTATGTGGTGGGGGTGGGGGGCCCATTTCCAAGAAAAAAGTAACTCCGGAGCAGATGCCCTGGGCAAAATGCCCAGAGGATAAGTAGCATCCCCGGCCATGCTTCACAGGGTGAACATCATGAAGAGAACAAATGAGGAAGCTCTGTCAGCAAGCAGGGATCATTGACCTTGGTCACGTGAGAGGGAGGCTCCTACTGGCCCTAACCAGAGGCATTCAGCAGGAAAAACAGACTGCAGCCTCACCACCGCAGAATACTCAAGCTTCCTATCTCGAAAGCAGAAGGGAAGAAAACTTGACAGACTGGAAGCAACTTGTATAGGTAGAATGAACTTTGCATCAAGTGACTTCACCCCCAAAAGGCTGTTAGATGATACAAGATGCCAAATAGGTTGCAGCTGGTAAGTGCAGTGCTTACCTTCCCTGCAACTCGCAGGAATGAGGGAAGAAGCATTGAGCTCCGATACAGGAAAAAGCTCCACTGTTTATACACCCTTATTTGTAACAGTTAAATTTAGCTCTCTGACATAAAGAATGTAGCTTTTTAATGTCTAGCTTACATGCTACAGAAAATGTAATTTCCTCAGAATACAATAGTTGTTGCCTTCCCTGGATTGTCCTTTGAACACTGTCCTGTATTCCTGAACATAAAAAATGGTTAGGGTAGGAGCGTGGGTTTTGGAGTCAGGCAGACCTGAGTCCAAACCCGACTACCCTGTCTCAGTTTGATCCAGTTATCTAGACATATCTGACCTCAGAGTCTCCCTATTTAAAATGAAGATAATAACTGGACCTACCTCATAGAAATGTTGCGAGAAGGGAGTGAAATTTGTATATAAAATACTTAATAGAATGTGTGCTATACAGTAAGATTTTGCTGTGTCTCGTGTGTGTGTGTGTACACTTCCCATAAAAATGCCCTAAAATGCTACCAAAGTGTACAGGATATGTATAGCCTTGCACTAAAGGCCCCATTAGTTTCACGTTCTCTGGAAGGTGATCTAATTTTAATGTGGCAATTCCTCAAATATAGAGATGCGTTCAAGGACTACTGCAGGTCCCCGTAGTCTCTGCACCTCGTGGCTTGTGTGCTGTGTCACTGGCATTCAGTGTGATGCAGTGATGTATTCAGGGGCTATGTAGGAACATTAGTCACACCAATGACTAATAATGGCTAAAACTTACAGAGCAATTTTACTGTGATGCACACACATGCATGCTTTGCATGTATTAACTCATTTAATCCCACAGCAACCCTGGTAGGTAAAGACTAACCACTATTTTATAGATGAGGAAATGGAGGCAAAGAGAGGGAAGGTAACTTCCCCAAGGTCATTAGTCAGTAAGTGGTAGAGCTGAAATTTGCAATTAGGCAGTCCAGCTTAATACACCAAGCTCATCACTCCTCTACTTGGGAAATGTCTTTTCTCTCATCCTTCTGGCATTGTAGAACTACTATTCTAATGGAGTATTCTCTGACTCTTCTAGGATGTCTTCTCACTGAATTTTTCCTGTTTTTCTCTGCTTTCTTTCTTTCCTTTCTTTTCCTTTCTTTTCCTTTCCTGTCCTTTCTTTTCTAGTCTTGGTACACCACAGGCAATCAATGAAAACAACACTTCTGTGAGTGAAACACCAATCACATTCCATGCACTATTACTGTCATGTCTGGGTCTTCCAGGCAATATATGTGCATCTGAGACATCTGAGCTCACAGCTGCTCCAAAAAGCTGATCCATCTAAACATTTCTGCACCTCTTTCCTTGTAGACTTGACTCATGAAGCATCCGGATGTGTCAGATTCAACTCTTGGTCCTGAGTCAGTTAAGTACCGCCTGACCTGTGGATGTGCTGATGCTCCACGGTCTTGACCGGGGCTCTCATGAGACTTCCGTGGGAGTGCGCAGGACAGCACGTATGGCTCTGTTTACAAGGCCTCATTGCCATGATCATGTGGACACCTGGAGCCAAAACAGACTTGCCTCACTGATTCAGAGGAGCCAGAACAGTGCTATTTTGCATATCTGCATGATGCTTAGTGTTGTCTTATTTGTTGTGATTTATAATGATGCTGTAGATTAGGATGTGAACATGTCAGGATGTGTCATCTTACAGTTTCAGCAGATGGTGATGCTGAGTCAGAATAATGACTTACGTTCTGGGCTATATATATATATATATATATATATATATATATTTTTTTTTTTTTTTTTTTTTTTTTAATATGCGGGTACCGGGAGTCAAACTCAGGACCTCGCGCTTGCCAGGCAGGCGCTTATGCCACTGAGCTGTATCACCGACCCATGAGCCTTATTTCTGAATTGCCTTTCATGTCCAGATTATCTGTAGATACCTATTTAAAATAAATTTAAGGTTAAACCATGGAGGAAAAGGGAAGCCCAGGTATGGATGACTTAGACTAAGTACCTTGTACAGAAATGAAAGCTTTCTCCTGAATTATCTGATTTATTACAGAGTTACTATTCATCTGACAACCTAGCTTCAAAGGCATTAAGAAAATTTCCCAGAAAGAAAATTCTGAGGAGCATTGCTGTAGTTTGAATATGGTATGAGTATGTCCCCAAAGGTCCACGTGTTGAAAGTGTTGCAGAGCGGGGGACTGGGGGCACATTTAAGAGGCGGGGCTTAGTGGGAGGTAATTAGGTCACGGGGATCCACCCTCCCCAAAGGATTAATGCTGTCTCTCAGGTGTCGATCAGGTCTTGTGGGACTGGATCAGTTCCCTCTAGAGCAGGTATTTGTAAAAGAGAAAGCCTGGTGCCTCCCCAGCATCTTGCTTCCTTGCTCTTATGCATATCCCTTCTACACACAGCCATTCTCTTTCCGCTTCTCTGCCATGTTGTAACACAACCATATGGCAGCGTCACACTGTTTGGACTTTTCAGCACCAGAATTCTAAGCCAAATAAACCTCTTTTCTTTATATACTAGCCCACATCAGGTATTCTGTTATAGAAACAGAAAAGGGACTAAGGTAGACATTAACTCATTTTTATACATAAAAGGGACATTAAATCCTTTGGCTGTATCTAGAGACTAAGGAAAGTGCCACCTTCCATTTTCCACTGATAATTATACTTCAGATAGCTACTAAGGAAATATTCTTTTTTCTCATAAACAAAGTTTATGCCTATGTAAATGGCTAAGGTTTTTCTATGCATAAAGGTGCTTTAAAAGCTGAATATCTATAAATTCATTTTATGCTTAATTTTGGGGACAAGGTAATTCCAAAGAATAATTCTATTAAATGTAAGTAACTAAAATATTATTAATAATTCTATATTCCCTTAAGTGGCTTTTAATCCTTACTTCAGTATCAAGGTTTTTATTATCAATAAAAATGAAATTGCACATTAAATATCTAAAATATAGTTATGATTTAAGCATACTACAAAGTGTTTATTATCGTATTCTAAATTCAACTAAAATCAAAATACTCTGAACAGTTGAAAGGAACCTCAGGACAATGTTTGTTTCCCTTTTATATGTGTAATTTACAGGAACTAATTAAAATACTTTGAAGGAGAGGACCCCATTTCATGCATTTTTTAAAAATAAAATTTCAATAAACCCTAGAGCAAGACAAAGATCTGGGAAGTGAAAAAAACTGGGATTTGGGAGCCTCTTGGTGGTCGCTGAAGCATGGACGACCACCAGGAAATAGCACAGGCAGTGAAGACAGCTGGAAGACAAGTCTGCGGCAGCAACATGCCCAGGGCAGGTAGAGGAGGAGGGCAGAGAGCCCACGAAGTGGACTGGTAAAGGGTGGCAAAGATACATAAAGAGCTCCCAGAAGAAAATAGTGTCATTAGGAAACGAAAGGGAGGGCATCCTGTGTGCAAGGACTCAGGATGAGTGAGGAGGATTTTCCTGGTGTTTAAAAAATAAAGAATGGGCGTGGTGTGCGACTGCATGCCATACACATGTGGGTGATGGCCTGGCCTGTGCCTGCAGTAATTGTGCAAATGATTGGTGTATGATGGAGACTTTTCCAAGTGTGTGAAATGGTGTCACCATAGGAAGGAGGAAGTCTGTTGTTGAGTGGGATACTTTAATTAACACTCAAGCCCAAAGTGAGTTTGTCACCTATGTCTTTGAAGGGAGTTTATCCTGCCACACTAGAGAGAAAATACAGATAATGACTGAGGGCACTGTGCTGGAGTCAGCCTCCTTGGGTTCATGTTCTGATTCACTTATTCATTTACTCACTTACTTGGGCAAGAGAGTATACCTGCAGGGTGATGATAATAAAAACATCTACTTGGTAAGATTGTTATGAAAATTAAATAAGATAATTGCACATGAAACCATTAGAACAGTGCCTGGCCCATAACAGGTGCTCGGTTTACGCTAGCAACTGTTAGGAATGAAGTGTGGCACACTACTTTTGATGCCATGTGTCTGACAAATTAATTGATATGGTGTGAGCTCCTGCCTCTTCATGTATTAAGTCGAATGTGTATTCTTCACCAGCTGGTAGGCACCGAAGATGCTACATTCCTATTTAATATGCATACAGTGACTGGTTTCTGGAACTCATTGTGTCTTGTTATCTTGCAGCAGCTTAGTGTATGTTTAGGAGGGGTCGTCCAACTTCCTGATCAAGCCTCATGATGCCAACACTGCTGTCTGTGAACTTCCTCCGGAAACTCTTCCTCACTGTCTCCACGTGACAGGAGCACCCTCTGGGCCCAGGCTGTGCAATACATGCCCAATTTTCACTGTTCCAGGATAAGGAAGGGCCATATTTTCCATCAAGTCTATAGTTCATCTTCTCAGCACAAATGTGTGCAATTCCTGGCAAATATGCCTGCCCTTCTCCATTCATCTTTTTCTGGAATGTTGGAACCTAGTGCATTTGCATGTACTCTAAAAGATGGTAACTCATAGGAAAAGCAGGCTGAAGAATGTGGATTTTTTTTCCTGGCACCTCAAGAAATGTGCATTTGGATCAGAGCAGGCAGATGTCTCTCAGTCCCAAGCAAGAGGATATATCTACTTTCTTTGAGGATACTCTTCACTTACCTTCACCTGGCACTTAGTTGGGGACCAGGATGTGAAGAATGGCATCCTCTGCCAACTCTCAAGTAGGTGCATGGGCACAGCTAGCCCTTCCTCCCAGTTTTCCTCAGTCTCCTAATTATCATGGTGAATTCTTCATCCCCTTCTAGGGACTCATCTTCCTCACTCTGTTTAAGAGGTTAAGGTGGCTAGTCCCCTTGGAGTGCCTCATGCCCTCTATGAGATCATCACTCCATCACCAAAACAAGATGGCACACATGTTTGTTTTGTGAGTATGCAAGAAAAACCTCAGGAAATCTCATCTTTAGGTG
This sequence comes from Erethizon dorsatum, assembly GCA_028451465.1. Classification (NCBI taxonomy): domain Eukaryota; kingdom Metazoa; phylum Chordata; class Mammalia; order Rodentia; family Erethizontidae; genus Erethizon; species Erethizon dorsatum. The sequence goes on from CM051839.1 coordinate 14,533,350, forward strand.
CTGGGCAATGGCGATCTAGAGTAAGATAAATGTTGAGGATCTGCCTTGAACAATCTTGAGCTGAAATCACTGGCTAAGTTACTGCTAGGAGTGCTGTGGAGTTTCTCACTCTTATAATCAAGCACAGTCTCCTCCCTCCTTCTCTTTACCTCCAGGACATCAGGAAGATGACTTTCATATCCCAAAGGGTTATTGCACCTTGGAACACATGACTAATGAGAACCCCATCAGAGGTCACCTTTCAAATTCCAAAAGTCCATATTTCTGTAATTACTGTCTACAATATCTAGAGACCTAAAATTAAGATAAAAGTCTTCCAAGATTTCTGCAGTGTGAATATCTACATAAAACAGCTAGGGGAAAAAATCATTCAATTCTATTTGGGGTTAAGAATAGCTTATATCTTGAGGGTGGGTGAGATGGCTCAGTGGCGTAAGCGCCTGCCTGGCAAGCGTGAGGGCCTGAGTTCAACTCCTGGAACCCACAGACGAAAAAAGGGCTGGTGATATTGCTCAGTGGCACGGGCACCTGCTGGTGCACGAAGTCCTGAGGTTAACCCCCGGTACCCACAAAAAAAAAAAAAAAAAAAAGAATGGCTTATATCTTAAATTAGGCACTTTTATAAAGAAGAAAAAAAGTAAATTCACTAAGTTCTTTTTTTAAAAAATCCATTTTTGGAAAATAGAATCCATTTTAAAAGCAGAAATATATGCTGATGGAGGTAAGGATGTAAAGAAACTAGAAACATCTTGCCCTGTTACGACTCATTAAAGTATTCACTGGACCATAGAATATAGCATCTGAGAAGCAAACAGGGCTCTGAACATTGCTTTCTTAATTAAAATTCCCTATTAAATTCACTTGAAATACATAGCTTAAAAAATAAATAAGTAAAAGAGAAAATGCAAAACAAACATTGATATGCACTGCTCTAAGTACTGGCTATTTGTTTTTCATCTTGCAGGGTAGTTCAAGTGGTATGATCATGATGTAGTTAAAAATATAATGAGGAATTGGTGCCTGTAGTTTTATAGGGTTCGAAGACTGGTTTTCATGCACCAGGCTTTTTTGTTGTTTAAACTTTGTTACTATCATCATTTTTCTAGCTGTTGAGTTTAACCTTTGAACACCCAGACTGCAGGACCATGTAGGGTGCTCAAAAACAAATGAAAAACATTACTAGGCCCTATGATCCATGGGGCATGGCATTCCACAATGAAGTTTGCATGAAATGAGGCCTCTTTATATGTCTGTGTGTTTTTAAGCAAGGGATGAACTGTCCAATTTATAAACTACTGTCTACTAATTTAGTTATGTGACTCCCAACACTGAGTGAATGGAGAAAGAAAACAAGAGAAAAAAAGAGAAAGAGAGAGAAAGAGAGAAAGAGAGAAAGAGAGAAAGAAAGAAAGAAAGAAAGAAAGAAAGAAAGAAAGAAAGAAAGAAAGAAAGAAAGAAAGAAAAGAAAGAAAGAAAAAATTTAAAGATTAGTTTACACACAGATAAGGTAAGAATTATTGAAATAATCATAAAGTCCGAGGACTGGATCAGACCCCAGTTTCTTCTAGATTAATGTTTTCTACATATGCTTGGAATAAACTGGAATGTTGCTAAAACTATCTTAAAAATTAAAAATTTATAAAAGAGGATTATTGGGTTCCCTCTCAGGTTAACTGAATTAGAATTCCTACTGTGAAAAGCCTTGAACAAACAGTTTCAAGTACTCTTGGGTGATAGCTGACAATGGTTAGTCCAGGCCCAACTTTTATTTGAAATTTGAATCTCTCTCAGCCTTTGTGATTCTTAATACCTCCTGTGCAGTACAATCAATTGCAGTGTTGTTCGGTTTTGTTTACAAAATAGAGTCCCTTGCTTTCTCTACAGATTTATTGAATCAGACACAGAACTGGGGTTGTGGTGGTTAATTTTACATGTCAACTGGAATGGGCTAATGGATGTCCACATAGTTGGCAAAACATTATTTCTGGGTGTTTGTGAGAGTATTTCTAGAAGAGATTAGCATTCAAATTACTGTACTGAATAAAGAAGATCCACCATCAGCAATATAATTGGGCACCATCCAATCAGTTGAGGACCTGAATAAAACAAAAGTGGAGGAATGGTGAATTTCCTCTCTATGTTTTAACTTGTACATCCTCCTTCTCCTGCCCTTGGAAAGGGCACTCTTGGTTTTTGAGCCTTCATCCTTGGGCTGGGCTACACCCTGGGCTTTCTCATTGTCTAACTTGTAGACAAACTATTGTGGGACTTTTTGGCTTCCATAATCTACTGAGTGAGTTAACCCATCTTAATAAATCTCTTTCTGTGTATCTCTATATATTCTATTGCTTCTGTTCTGCTGGAGAACCCTAACTAATTCCGGGGTTTTAAACCTGTTTTCATTTCGTTTGTCTGTTTATTAATGTCCCCAGACAATGCTGATACACAAGCTGATTTAGGGACAACTATAGCCTTGTTTTCCCTGTCAGTTTAGCCTATCTCTGCTGAAACAACTCTAAGCTCAGAGCCCTACTCACTTCCACCTAACATGATTACAAATATTTTGTCTTCTCTATATAGAAAACATTTCTCTACCTAGGAAAACTATTTACCACTCTCCTTTTGCACATAGACATACATGATTTATGAAAAGCAGTAGGTACTTTGATTCCTGCTATCGATATATTACAATGAGTTGGAGGTAAGTTTTTGTGTTGTGATGTCTTCTCCAGGGAAAGATAGGAGGAATGGGAAGGAGAGGAGGGAAATCTAGTTAAAACCTGTTAGGCCTAGCTAGGTAGCAAATATACAAAACAATTAGTTGACTGGTCAAATTTTTAATTAGCTAACTGATAAATACATGAGAAATATGGCAGTTGACAATATAGCATTATACATTTTTTTTATGTGGGTACTGGAGTTTGAACTCAGGACCTTGCCCTTGCCAGCAGGCGCTTATGCCACTGAGCTATCTCACCAGCCCTTTTTTCCTTTTTATGTGGGTACTGGGAGTCGAACTCAGGACCTTGCACCTGCCAGGCAGGGGCTTATGCCGCTGAGCTATCTCACCGGCCCTATATACATTTTGAATACTATAAAATTCAGCTATTTAGGAATCTCTTTTTTTTTTTATGTGGGTACTGGGAATCGAACTCAGGACCTTGCGCTTGCCAGGCAAGCGCTTATACCGCTGAGCTATATCACCAGCCCAGGAATCTCTTTGAAAAAATGTCTGTTCATTAAATGAGCAAGTTCCTTATTCTAAATTGATGTTTTGAGCTTCTCTAATGATTTGGCAAAGAGGCCAAGGATGAAGGCTCAAATTTGGCAAAACCAGAAAAACTCCACACTGAATTTTCACATTGTTTTCAACAAATACATGTTGAGGGTTTACTATGTTCAGGCATTATTGTTGACAAGGGGGATACAGCAAGAAGCAAGACCATTCAAAGACCCTACCCCCCTGCCCTCATAAACTCCATTTGATAGGGGGTTGGAAGGAAACAACTTATAATTAAATGAATGTATGTAATAAAATATGTGGTAAAGATGAAGCTATGAAGAAAATAAATCAGGCTAAGCAGATAGAGAATGACTGGAAGACTTTTATGGAACACGGCACCCAGCACATCGCCATTAGCTGGCATTCATTAGTATGATTTATGGATGTGTATCAGCTTCTTTCATATATGATTTTAATGATGCTGGCAATGTTATTTTCCATATTTATGGACATAGCTTCAAAAGAAAATCTTGCAGATTGCTACACACAAACCTTGGCTGGTCAAGCCCAGCCTTCTGACTGCAGGTACCAGTGCAGGGCCTGTCACTGTGGCTGATTTTCCCAGCCTCACAACTGCTCAATACCTTGAATCAAAATGAGCCACCCCTGTCATACTGCTGTGTGCTGTGTCTGCCCATTGAGAGTACCCCCATTCATCGCTAACTGACAGCAGCCCCCTCAGCGGGTGTCACATCCACGTTTCCGGGTGGACTCCCCACAGATGCCTCTGTGGAGGGTTCTTGCACATCTGTCCTGGAGCAGCCGCTGCGGAGTCCTGCTGCCAACCATCCTTAGTCAGTGTGCTGTGCCATCACAGCTTCACCATTTGCACACTGGCTGCTTTCCAGGGCAGCTGGTAAAGGCTAGAATGGCACTGGGTGCTCTGTATTTATATAGTGATAATCACCACTGTGGAATGGCTACATGCTGATCAAACGGTACGTTCAAATGAAACCAAGACAAATGCACAAATTCACTATCTCTTTCAACCTCTTTCTGAAGAGGGAAGCAGGAAAAAGTGAGCCATGAACAGGCATTAGAAATAACTGGGTTACAAAGCTTCAGAACTAGCGAGCTTCAGATGTCTCAAATAGCACCTCTGTGGTGCTGAAGACAGTGATACCGAGCCTCTTAGCCCATATTTCAACCCAGCACTTGAGAAATAGCCACGTGTTCTATACTCAAATCACGGCTTTTATGTTTATAGTTTGTTTCTGTTGAAAGCTCCCTTATATACATTATTCATTTATATTCACTGGGTTTTCATTGAAAAAAAATTTCTTTACATGCACTATACAAATAAAATGGGATACAAGGACATTTTTAAATGTGTTGTTCAGAAAATTTCATTTTACTCCCAGATACAAACCATGTCTACAGTTAAGTCGTAATAATTCATGCCTATGAATGGAAACAATAGATAATCCAAAATAGTAAAAAGGCAGTTATACCACAATTGTACCATAGAATTCAATAAGCTTAATAATTGATTTATCAAATATCAAATTTCACTATGCATCTCCTGCTTTTACCACGGCTATTACCATCGTTCCCTCATCTTGAGGCTTCCATAATCCGTAACTGCCATGACACCACTTTGAATTCTTCTACCCACCTCTTGGACAATTCTCTTACTCATTCCCTAACTTTAAGGGTGGACAGGTCCTAAGTTTTAGTGTGCCATATCTTCTCTTCCTCAAAGTGTCATCCACTTTCTTCACATATTCAATTTTCATCTCTTTGTGAGAGATTCAATAAACTTTAATTTCTATCTCGATTGGCATACACATGGTCCCATAGGAATTGCCACTTAAAGGGTACTAGAATAAGCATTCTTTCATTTGAATTAAAATAGATTCTATCTTCACACTATATTCAGAATTCAATTCCAGGTGGATTAAAGAGATAAATATTTTTTAAAAGTTTTCCTACAAAAGCATGGAGTGGTCATTAGTTTGAAGATGGATAGACAGATAGGCAAATTGAACTTCATTGGTAACATCTTCTGAGTTATGCTAAAGGCACAGGTTTATTCAGTGAAAATCAAAGGCCAAGTCAGTGTATTATAGATGCACAAACAGGGGCTAATGGGTACAAGTCAACCCGCCACAAGTCAGTGTGCACATTGGATGCACATTGAACTATGCAGCACTAATAACATTCTGAACATATCATGAATGTCATTAAACATATTGATTGTCATATAATAGCAGTAAGTCTTTTATCATGCATATTTACATGTGCTTCCAGATTTTCTAGTCCCCCTATTTGAGGAGAAAGTAAATGATAATGTTATTTAAAGTTATGGGTTGAAGGAGACATTTCTAAATACGTTGAAAAACGCAAAGACGATAAACATTTAAAATATACTTTCAAAGGTCCCCAAAGAATGCATACTGATAACAGTGACTAGTAAGTGGGAAATTTTATTTGTTCTAAAATTTGAATTGAATTTTTTTTTTTATGTGGGTACCGGGAGTCAAACTCAGGACCTTGCGCTTGGCAGCAGGTGCTTGTGCCTCTGAGTGATATCACTGGCCCTTTTTTTCCTTTATGTGAGTACCAGGAGTTGAACTCAGGACCTCATGCTTGCCAGGCAGGCGCTTATGCCACTGAGCTATCTCACCGGCCCCTGATTTATTTTTAATAATGAGAATATTTGCAGATATTTTTATATACTTTTAAAAACAGTAAACATGAAAAGTACTATAGAGTCCTTAACTAAGCTATGAATAATCAATATATTTACTGGAATAATATTTATTTCCCTGTCAGCACACTTTTTTTAAGTGCTCATAAAAATACAAAATATAACATCTATAATATCTTCAACTAAGCATGAAGAAACTTACAGAGAAGAATAAATTTCTCTCCCCAAGTTACTCAAGTAGAAACCCAGCTCTAGAAGTCTATAAGAAATGTCAGAAACAGATATAACTATTTTGATTAGATTAGAAATGTCAGGAATGAGAAGAGGAAGTTCTGGGAAACAATACAGTAATAAATAATGGATTAAAACAGCTGTTTCTCAACTTTTTTCCTTTGGAACACTAGCACTTCAGAACATAAGTGCTCCATAGAGGAATTGAACTGCTTTGTCATCCAAAAAGTTTTGAAGAAATCTTTGCTAAGCATGAGTACATTTCTTAACCTCCAGACTTTATGAAGCTCCCCGTGTTCATACACAGGTGTATCTCTAACGAGGGAGATGGTATTCCCACATTGATTTCAGCTCAAATCCCTTTTCTGTGGCAGCTATTAACAGCTCATGTTATGCAAAATGCTTAGCAATATGTCTAGGAAGGTGATTAAATTAAAACAATTAGTGCCAAATATAGAAATAACAAATTGCAGCCCCGATTCCTTAGCTAATCAAATAAGCATTTAATATATATAGGTTTTACCATGTGTTCCTTTGGTCCAAAATCGCAGCAGAAACTTGTAGAAATTCATAGGAAATCTTGGCCTATCTGTATCCTAACATGTACTCCACATATTCAAATTCACATCCTATTTAAGAAAAGTATGTCTGGGCTTCAGGGAATACTTTCCTACACTTATAAATCCTCTTTTATGATCTACAATTAAAATATATAGTACGTTTTAAATTATTAATGAAGTTGTTCTCCAATTGCTTAAGAGTTTCAGATCAACAGCTTTGAGTTCAGAACTTTGTATCTTCTGGATGTAATTATACTAAAACACTGCACACCAAAAAATGTTTAGCAAAATTCTCATAATTCAAGTTGTTAATACTGATTAATAGGGTCTATATTCACAAATAAGTCAAATTAAATATAATAAATACATTAAAGTTATTCAAAGAGATTAGCCTTAAAAGAGTTTACACAAATGAAAAAATGAAAATATGTGTAATATGTAGGAGAATTTTCATTGCATATTAACACAAGCATAAATATATACACACACTTATATGAATATACACGCATAATAGGGATCTCCTTTCCATTTCCCTCCTTATTAAAAAACCAGTGAACACCCCATAGAGAGATATAGTTAAGAAATATCTCTCTTCTCTCCTGGATCCACTCTTTTTGAGACTAGACTATAAACACTATGAGGTCAGGAATCAGATTGCTCCTGTGAGCACAGACATGATTGTATTTATATTTTCACAGAACAGATCAATAGGCCAACATTAAACACCCGCTCTAGTTTCAGTGGAATGAAAATTTACCATTTAATCATTCTGTACCCATAATTAGATTAAGTACAAGTATATTACAATAATGTCTAAACACTATGTATGTGAATACTGGAGTCTCTAATTTCCTAATCATGCACACTTTTTATTAGTGAAATTATGTTTTAAGGACCTGACTAAGAAATTTGGCAAATTTATATCTTTCCTAAGTCCCACCTCTGCTTCAAAATGCTTAATCTTCTGAGATTGATAAAATGCTCCAACTTCATAGAGAACTACTGGTTAACTTTCTAGAGAAACAAATCTAATAAAAAACATGCAAGACTTCTACACAGAAAACTGCAAAACATTACTGAAATAAATTTTAAAAGATGAGAGGAGAGAAGAGGGGAGAGGAGAAAGAATGAATTGGAGAGAATGCTACAATGACCCGAAAGATCCAATTTTTACTTTATCAGTTCCTTCCAGAACTGATTGGCCCCTAAATATAATGGAATACCACTGAAAATCCTGCAACAGATGTTGGTAGAAATCAACAAGTTGATTCTATAATTTCTGTGGGAATATAAAAACAAAGAATATTTAAGACAAACTTGAAGAACAAATTTGGAGGGTTCATACTCCCCAGATATCAAGACATTAGAATCCTAAGTAATGAGAAAAGGTGGCTTTAGCACAGAACAGATCAATAGGCCAATTAACAGAAACCAAAATCTAGAAAAAGACACAAACATATACATAAATTCACTCAATCTATGACAGTTGTATATCCACTTAAAAATGAATCTGACTACCTCACATAAAACTCAATTCCAAATATATTGTGAGACTAAGTGTGAAATAGTAAAACTTATAAAAATTTTTAAAATATCTTGCAGACTGTGGGGACAGACCCTACAGTGGCCTCCATGATTCATGTCCCCAAGTGTTCACATAATGTATAATCCCATTCCTTCTACAAGTTGGTTTGATCTGTGACTGGGCTGTGTCAAAAGAATATGGCAAAGTGAAAGAATTTCTAATGTAAATAAGTCTCAAAAAAGTTGATTTAGAATTATTCTGGAAAGAAAAGTTTTCCTCTGTGAATCTGAGTAAGGTAAAAGTCATTAGGAGAGGGACTGGGACCTCCCTAAAAGAGGGACTCTCCTTAAAGGGTTGATGAAATCACTAGCAAGTTGGAGCAGCCCCATGATAAGGAACTACAGGCAGCCTGGAGGAACCACAAGGTGGCCTCAATGACCTGAGGGCAGCCAGCAGCCAAAGCCCTGCAGAAATCCACAGCCCCCAGCACAGGCACATAAATTAATTCTGCTAACAAGCTAAGTAAGCTTAGAAGTAGACAGGTCTCCAGATGAGGACACAACCTGGCCAACATCAAGCTAAGCCACACTCCAACCTCTGACCCATAGACTCTGTGTCATATAAGCTGCTGGAGATAGTGTCATATAAACTGCTAAGCTTATAGTAATTTGTTTAGCAGCGAGAGAAGACTAATACAATGACATCAGGGCAGGCAAAAAATTTATTTAATAGGATGCAGAAAAACACTAGAAAGGAAAAATAGATAAATAAGATTTCATCAAAATTAAGACCTTTTTGCTTGCCAAAATCACCATTACAAGAGTAAAGAGGTAAGTCAAAATATGTGATGTTTGCAAGCATATATTCAAAGAAAGTACTCAACTCCATATCACACAATAGTTCCCCTTATCCCTACTTTTGCTTTCCTTAGTTGAAGGTCACTAAAGTCAACCTTTTCCAAAAATATTAAATAGAAAATTCCAAAATAACACTAAATTTTATTATAGTATACTGTTACAATTTTTCTAATTTATTATTAGTTATTGTTAACGTTTTATTGTGAATAATTAGTGAATTAAATTTATCATGGGTATGTAGGCATAATAAAAAGACACAGTAATACAGGTTTTAGTACCATCCACAGTATTTGTCATTCCCCGTTAATACTAGAGTAGCTCTACTCTTGTAATGTGTACTTTATGAGTAAATGGGTCTACTGTATTTGGAATTTCTAAAAATCAATAAGAAATATATAGACAACTCAACGTTGTGATGGGAAAAATATTTAAGCAGGCACTTTGCAGAAAGGAGATCAAATGGTTATAAACATATGCATAGGTGTTTAATATCATTATTCTTTCAGGAAAATGAATATTAACCATAACAAAAAATCACTACACATCTACCAGGTAGCTAACAATTAAAAAAAAAACATTAAAATTGGCACAACTACTGAAAATGGCTAGAGACTGTCTGCCAAAGATGAACATACACATATGCTATGGTTCTTCCATTCCATGTCAGGTACATACCAAACAAATACTCATTCTTGGATGGACAAATAAATTATGATATATTCATATAGCAGGATACTATACAACTTAAATGAACAAGTAATTATTACATGTACATCACAGATGAATATCACAGAGCATTAAATGAAAGAATACAAACACAAAAGGATACACAGTGTATGAATCCACTTACATAAAGTTCAAAATAGTCAAAGCTAATTTATGGTTAAAAAGTCAAAATGCTGGTTAATTTGGGGTAATGAGTGGAAGTGTGAAAAAAGGATGACTTCTGGGCAGTACTAAATGTTCTATTTCTTGATCTGGGTAGTATTTACACAGGAGTGTTTATTTTGAAAATTCATAGTAATACCATTAAGATTTGTGCATTTTTCTGTATGTATGTTATATTTCTGTAGAAATTGACAAAAGACAAGAGAATAAATAGATCAATCAGGAAGTTACATATCAAAAGAGGATTGAAGGTATAGTTAGTTCATTGTAATTTGGGTAGTAGGATGGACAAATAGGTCAATGAGCAGATTAGAAAGTTGATTATCATACATATAAGGCCACTCCACTTGATTTATACTAATAGATCATAACTTGGAAATTTTCAGAGCCCAAAGAAATGAAGAAAAGAGATTGTGAAATTATGATGCAGAATAGGTAACAGTAAAAAAAAAAAAATACAGAGAAATTGAAAGAGAAGATACAAAGTGGAAAAAATGGATATTCACTCCAGAAAAAAAAAAAAAAAAAAACACTATTGAAAGTTTCTTGAGAAATTTTTCTGGAAAGTCTTCAAGTGGTGACACTTGAAAGGAGAAGACAGTGATGAAATAGAGTCCTGGATCAGACCCAGTACTCTATAGGAAAGTCTTCCTAACAATGGCTCACAGTGCTCAAAGATCATGAGATCAATACTAAATGATCAACTTGACCATATTGAGTGGGTACTGAATAAAAATATGAAATATTCATTAATATGTAGCTCCACTCTGGTTCTGGTCCTATCTTCTGCTACATAACAAACTAGTCCAAAATTTAATGGCCTAAAACAAAAACGTTATTATCTTTCATGATATTCTGGGTCAGGAATTTGTGCAGAGTTCAGCTAAGCATCTCCTACTATATATGGTGTCAACTGGTACAACTCAGCATTACTCAGTTTGTGAATGGGCTCATCTGGAGGGTCCAAGACAGCCTTACGTACACGTCTAGTGCTGTGGATGGGATGCCCAAAGGCTGACTGGGCTCAGCTGAAACTGGTTATCAGAATCAGGCTCATTTGGGTTTCCTGGTCATGTAAATCCTAGAGTAGCTGGACTCCTTTTACAGCAGCTGAGAGCTCCCAGATGGTGTTCCAAAGGGAACATTCCAAGAGGCTCCAGTAGAACCTGTAATGCTTCCTATAACCTAGTCTTGGAAGTCTCAGAACATCACTGTTGCCTGTTCTTTGGATTAAGCAAGTCAATTTGGCCAGCCTAGATTCGAAGGTAGAAGAGCAAAATAGACTAACACTTACAGAAAGGATAGTGTGCCTGTGCAGGGAAGACAGAGGTAGGCCACCCATCTTAGAAACATGTTATTATACCCCATCATTTCCATGCTATTACAAGACATTCCTCATACTAAGTCGGTGGCATACACTTCATTAGAATTACACAGAGAACAAGAGTCAAATTATAGCTTTTGCATGAGAAGAAATACTAACAACTGGAATTAGCACTAGAAGGTGCTGACAGATGCCAGCAAGGGCAGTTGACAGCTAGTACTAGAGGAATTGCCCCAGTACTAGAGGAATATATACATTGATATTCAAGGAGAATGGAAATGGGGAAATCCTCAATGGCTTCACAAATTCTTGAATTGACTAAGTTTATCTTAAAGTGACAATTGTTAAATATGCCCACTAGGCAGGATGAGTTGGGGCAGAAATTAATTTCAGTTCTAGGGAAATAAAATTGTATCTTTCAATGCCTAACTCTGTGGGAAATTAAATTTATACCTGTATAACTGTTTTAAGATTTTGATCCTCTTGGTTTGATCATCTTAATTATTTATACACTACAATTTCCATAGCTAACTCCAATGAGCAATTTTTTCCTATCCATTTCATTTTTTAGGGAAATCTTCATATTCTTCTTATAGTCTTATAGCAAATAATGCAATGCCTTATTATTTGCTTCACTTCCATAGTTTAGATGACTCTTTAAACTCAATTTGACTTAGACATAAAATAGTTACTATTTTGAACACTTAGTTAATTTCTATTGACTCATACTCTTCTATGGCACCCCTGAGATTGTCTGGCCCGTTACTTGTGGAGGAGGGCCTACTGTCATACCTTCCCAGGTTCATTATTTGTTTTCTTGGAAGCTTTTGTCCTTGAGCAAAGTTATAATATTTCTTTGGAGACAGGTAGGCAAATATTCACTGAGATGAACCATATAAAACTGAAGCAAGACAAGTTATGTTTGAAAGACAGACAAAAATTCAAGGAGTAGAATTTCAAGGGCCAAACATGTATTCACCGTTGAAGATTTATTTACCATAAACATGCATTAAAAGCTTATAGATTCAGTTAACCCTCACCAGTAACACAGGCAGACATAAACACACTGTAGTTTTTTCACAAAGGAATTTTGAGTTGTCTTATTTCCATTGTGGCTTCCTTTTGGCTCATTCCATTTATACTACACCCAAAATTCTTGTATTTTTAAGCCATAGGGAAGGTTCTATTCATGTTCAAATTTTTTGATTTAAGAATATTGCCGTTACCTTTATCTTTTATTTTTTTATTTTAATGTAACACAAGTAGATAATAAAGAAAATACAAAAATCACGCTTTTTACTTATATGAAAAATTTTCAAAGAATCAAAATCTCCAAACAAAATTATTTAGACATAAGATGTAATCAGGTTTACCATACAATTCAAAGATCCTTCCGCATGAAATAGCAGGACCTCAGCATCACACACACACCTTAACTCAACATGTAAAGATTTTATTCTAAATAATTTATCGTACTCTTAACTCAGCCAACATAAAAGAACCTTATTATGGCATATTTCACTCAGTTATTTTGCAGCAACCTCAGCCCCAGTGGAAGCCTCAGTCACTAATAATATGAAAACACTGAAACTTTATTGAGTGATTAGCACAAGAAAGGCACTCTGATAGGCAATGTGTGTGCTTGCTTGCACCTAGTGCTCACAACAAAATAGCCTAGCCATAATCCTATGAGGTAGGTACCATTATTAGTGCAATTTTATAGGAGGAGAAACTGAGTCTAAGAGAGTTTAAATAAATTTCCTGAGCTGCAATCATCTATAACCTTGACTATAGAAAAATTCTTCTTATTTACACTCCTGCTCCCCTTTGGCATATTCCCTACAAAGAGCTGGAATCACTTTCAGGAATGTTCAACTATATCTCTCCTCCAAAAGAACAAATAGCTGACTCTGAGCAGATTCCAAAGTTCTTACAACACCAGAAAAGACCCCTGTGGGACCTAGACCCCCATGACCTTTCTGCTTTCATCAACTAATCTTCATTCCCTACATTTCAGCCTTGTTTGTTACCTTGTTGAAATTCCTGCAAAGCACCCACCGGGCATTTGCCTTTCTGTCCATGACAGACACTTTTACTTCAGATTTCCACATTTCTTCTCTCATTCTTTCAAGTATTTCCTCAGATACCTCTTTCTTAATGAGATGATCTCCTTAAAATTCTTTTTCTTGGGCTGGTGAGATGGCTCAGCGGCGTAAGCGCCTGCCTTGTAAGTGCGAGGGCCCGAGCTCGACTCCCGAAACCCACATACGAAAAAGGGGCCGGTGATATCGCTCAGCGACACGGGTGCCTGTTGGCGCGCGAGGTCCTGAGGTTGACCCCCTGGTACCCACAAAAAAAAAAAATTCTTTTTCTTCATAACACTCATTACCTTATAAAACATGTTAAATAATTACCTATTTATTTTCTTCATTTTATACCTCCATCAAAAATGCAAGTCATATGTATATGTGTATATATATATATGTATATATGTATATATATGTATATATGTGTATATATATATATATATATATATATATATCCTATAAAACTGCTTGAAACATAGTAGGCCATCAATAAATATTTGTTGAGTGAATAAACAATGGCATAGATTATGCCATTCAAATAAAATGGTAGGTATCTGTTATACTGCCTTCTTTTCTTATGTTTTATTTTTAACTAACAACATCAAGACCTCCTGGTATCAATAGTAGCACAGAAAATTTCCTTATCCCATGCCCAATACTCTCAATTACTACCTTCATCCTTTCTAAAGCACCCCTCTAGCCACTGGATATCCCTGGAGATCTGGTTTTAAGTCATGATTTGTACCCTAGCCAACTGTGTGAATGCCATCGTTCTAGGCATCTATGCAATTTATATGTAAAAAGACTTGTACAACAATATTCATAGAAATTGTATTCATGGTAGCCCCAAACTGAAAAAGTACTGGGATCCATCAATAGGAGAATAAATAAGCAACTTGTGACAATTCCAAATAATGGAATAGTACTCAGTACTAAATAGGAATAAACTACTGAAGTATACAACTGCCTGGATGAATCTTAAAAGCACTCTAATAAGTGGAGAAAATCCTGACACAAACTTTATATATTTTACTATTGTATTTATATGACATTCTAGAATAGGAAAAATTAATCTATGGTGGAAAAAATCAGAATGAGATTTTCCTCCAAAAGTAGGGATTTGAAAAGCCCTGAAAGAATTTTCTTGGATGTGGTAACATTTGATACCTCGATATAGGTTTGCCTGATATAAGTACATAAGTGTTTTGGCCAAATACTCCATCACTATACTGGGAATATTTATATATTTTAATGGATATAAACTTTATAACAGAAGAAAAACAGCAACCTGATGTTGAATTCCAGTTAACAATGTACATGCTGAAATATTTAGGCAGAAGTCCACTGATACATGCAATTTGTATCAAATGCATCAAAAAGAAAAAATGGATAAAGGGAAATACAGACACATGATAAAGCACCTAAAGCATAAAATAATTGTTGTTGGTATACTTTTTTCTCTAAAATTCTTTCCAATTCTTACATATTTAAAAAATGTCTTAATAAAGTGTTTTTAAAAACCCAGCTTCTGGCCAGTGAGATGGCTCAGCAGCATAAGAGCCTGCCTGGCAAGCGCGAGGGCCCGAGTTCGACTCCCAGAACCCACATACGAAAAATAGGCCAGTGATATCACTCAGCGGCACGGGCGCCTGCTGGTCCGCAAGGTCCTGAGGTCGACCCCTGGTACCCACAAAAAAAAAAAAAAAAACAGCTTCTAACCCCCCTTTCTGACAGTCCCCTCTGGATTGCAGACTCTTACTGCACCTGGATCTGCTCTAGAAGACGAGTGTGCAGGAAAACTTCAAGGCCCTGGAGGCTTGAAGCCAGGATCACCAGCTCCTTCTTCACCATCACCCTGGCTATTTAAGGGTCTGGGTCATAGGAACCCTGGCATCTGAGTTTGAAAGAGTAGCAGTACACATTCTGCCCGTAAGGACAGAATTACAAACGGGTCTTTAGACTCACGGATTAGGTATTATGCTCACAAAGTTTTATATAAACTCATACATGGATGTCTAGGTATAAGAAGAGGGAATTATCTCAACCTTGTTATAATTTTATCTTTTTGTTCTCCTTATAAAAAACACACTGAAATTTATTGCAAGGATCCTTATAAAAGTCATAAAATAATGTAAAATGATCATAAAACCAATCACATATTTTATAGGAAATAGAAGAATAAAATCACTTTTTGTGAGATGTCAGATGCAAAGAACTTTATCACTTAAAGAAAAACAACTTTCTGCCACCTATAAGCATTTAATTTCTTTAACTTCTTGTGCCCTTGCAGGAATAGAAAGCCATTTTATTACTGCCAATTCAAAAAGACTACTAATGACAAAGACCATGCTTATAGAAACCTTCATTGTGAATTCTCTTAGCTGAAAAATCTTCTGATAATTGTCTCTGTCTTGTCTTTTCAATTATATTTACTCAGATTTTATCCCCCTACACTCCAGCCAGAAACAAAAGGAAAAACTCAATTCCCAGTAATCATACATTTGAAACCAGTAGCTATCATGATAAGCTAAAATCTAACTTTGGCCTATGTAGAAATGTAAAGAAAAGAAATTCAGAGATCACAGGGCAACACAAGTTTGATTCAATATGCTTCTAAATTTGCAAATGCTATTTAGGAATGAATTTTATTTTTATTTTTTTTATTTTTTTGTGGGTACCGGGGGTCGACCTCAGGACCTCATGCTCCAGCAGGCGCCAGTGCTGCTGAGCGATATCACCAGGCCTTTTTTCGTATGTGGGATCCGGGAGTCAAACTCGGGCCCTCGCGCTTGCCAGGCAGGCGCGTACGCTGCTGAGCCACCTCACCGGCCCAGGAATGAATTTTAAAAATCATAGATAAGTTAAATGGAACACTAGCCCACTTCAACTAGTGAGACCCTGTGAAGAAAAAAGTTTAAGGGGGACTTCAGAGAAGTAAAAAAAAAAAGAATATATCTTTTTGAGATGATTCACAAAATAATCATTGGAGAATGGAAGCAACTTGGAACAATGAAGAAATACTAAGCAAGAAAAGTGAGAAAGACAGTGACAATGAACCCTCCGTCTTCACCAGAAATGGATCAAGAAGGGACGGTCTGTGCTGGAAATGTGGCTCAGTGGTAGAGCTTTTGCCTGGCATGTGTGAGGCCCTGTGTTCATTCTCCAGTACTGGAAAAAAAAAAAAAAAAAAGGAGAAAGGAATGGTCTACAACTACAGCGGTCAGTTTTTCTCCTCAAATATGACTCTATCCTCGTCAGTCTCTCTTCTCAAACATGACTCTATCCTCCTCTAGTTGCTAACCACGCTAAGTAACCATGATGTCTGTGGTCTCATGGTCATAAAAGGAAGGGAAGAGTTTGGAAACAGACTGGTTTAGTCTCCATCTAATTTTTTACTTTTAAGTTTTTGCACTTTTATCTTTTCATGGCTCTTTCTCTTCTCTGTGTAAAAAGTGGGTGTTATTTAAGATGACTTTCTTTCTGGCCTTTTTTCTTTTTATTCTCTTTTCCTTCCTATACTGGCAACTCCTGAAATTCTGGCCCAATTTTTTTTTGTGTGTATATGGGTACCGGGGGTCGACCTCAGGACCTCGCGCACCAGCAGGCACCCGTGCCGCTGAGCGATATCACCGGCCCTTTTTTTGTATGTGGGTTCCAAGAGTCAAACTCGGGCCCTCGCGCTTGCCAGGCAGGTGTTGAAGCCGCTGAGCCATCTCACTGGCCCTCTGGCCCAGTTTTAATCTCTTTCATGAACTGTAAACTAAATTTCTCTCTTCCCAGTCATCTTATAGGTACATAAAATTGCACGTCGAAAACCAACCTATTATCATTTCTACCTAAAATCTTCCCCTCCTCTAATATTTTTGATTAATGGCACTGCCATCAAAGCAATCCTCCAAGTCAGCAACCTTGAAATGAACTTTAGACCCAAACCCTCCCTCTCTGCCTGCCACATTGTGTATATTTTGGTCTCCTCCTCTCAGCTGATGCTTCTTGAAAGTAAGGACCTGTGTTATTCATCCTCCTTATCTCTGTGCCTAGAGGATATTTAGTGCACATCAGATATAAAAGGTAGGAAAGAGGGAAGAACAGGAGGACGGATGAGGATAGGAACACAATAAAAGGAAAAGGAAGGAAGAAGAAATGAAAAGAGAGTGCTCTAAGGAGGAAAGCAATTAACAATGGTACTGAGCTATCACCCGTAATAGGATGTTGAAAGGTCATTAATCCCTGACCTGTAATTCTGAGAACAGAGCTCTCTTTGCTGGAAAAACATTGTGAGAGGTCCTTAGTATAAAATTTAAGCTCCCAAGGGCCTCAACACCGATCAATGAAAGCTTGAAGAGAGTGGGGTATTCTATATAATACAAAGTCTGAAGAATTCCAAGGCAAATGTGAGGACAAGAGTGAGGTGCAGAAAGAAATGAAGAGATGTAAAAAAAAAAAAAAGTGTAACCAGATGTTCTTTGTCATGCGTGGAAGCAAACAAAAAAGTGACCTGAATGTGAAATATTGATTAATATTCAATCAATATTGAATTGAGGGAAAGGTGCAGACGGGTGAGGGGGGCAAAGGGAGACTGGATTTTATCAATGTATACTGTATGCCTATGTTGAAATAACACACTGAATTCTATTAATGTGTACAATTAATATATCTTAGCAAATATCACATAATTTTGAAAATGAAACAAAGAGCTTATAAGCCCAGCACTCAGGAGGCTAGGGCAGGAGGATTGCTGTAGTTTCAAGGCCAGCCTGGGCTAGATAGTGAGTTCAAGGTCAGCCTGAACTACATAGCAAGACCCTGTTTACAAATAAAGGAATAAATAAATAAATAAATAAATTACTGCAAACAAGACCAGGATAATGTACTCACCATTATGACTTTTGAGTCTTCAGCTTATGAAAGTTTGGCATGACTGGATTTCTTTTTCTTGTAATACACTGAAATGACAAAATTTAAGATCTAAGTTTACATAGGTTGAAAAATAAGGCAAAACTCATAAGCACAAAAGCCAGAGCCACAGCTGCTGTCTGGGTTAATATTCACAATCACACCTGATGGTAGCAGGATCATCAAGGATGTGGCAGCTGAACCCTGAGGTCTTCCTTTGCCAGATAATACAGGTGATGAGGTCAGATGACCAAGAGTTCTTTCTGAAAGATCAAACCAAAGTTACAAATTCAAGTGCTCAAGATTGTACAAGACATTGATTTATTCCAAATTCAAAGAGACAAGGCTAAACCAATTTAAAATTCTAACAGAAACCCCAGAACTTCAGATTTGATATTGGCTAATCTCTTCCTACCCTCATTTAAAATAGTGATGTACTCTCTAAAGAGAAGCTAGTGCAGCCTTGAAAATAGGCACTGGCCTATGTTGCTTGAATTTAAGAAAAGCCGTATCAGCTAAGGATGCTCTCGCAGTAGAACAATTATTTTTACTATACCCCTTCAAGTGACCTGTGTTTGTCAATGAGCACTTGAACTCTCAGAGGTAAGAGAAGCAGTAGAGGAACACGGGTATTTCTAGTAGTTTGAAGCAGAATTATTTATGTCTGCCAATATCAGCTTCTCGCAATAGAACATTTCCCGCTACTAGGCCACTATATCTTTCCTATTCATTTTGATGCTATACAGCCTCTTTATTTCTTTTACATGCTTCCATCCAAATTTTATAACTAGTAATTATATGTGTTGGCATGTAAAAAATTAGTGTAACTACTCATTTTGGCAGGCTAATGAGGTGCAGGAGTACAAAATGCTAGAGGTATAGGATTTTATAGGAAATTCTTCTATCATACTTGTTTTTGTAATAAACCGAATTGTGGACCTCCAAAAGTATGCTGCTGCCTTATAATAAAACCATTCGCAGCAATAGATAAGTGAAGAGATTCTTACTTTTCAACATTTTTAGACACCTCTGCTATAGAGAAAGTTCTGTGGGTTGTTTTTGAGGCAGAAAAATGAGTTAATTCCTAAGAAACACACCAAAAGCTGATGTTAGTCATCAAAATAAAGTACCAAAGCCTCAGATCCATATGAATAATCTCCATCTTGTGGAGGTTTTAACAACCTAAGGTAGTACCTACTCTGCTGTCAGCATTTAAGAAACCTTTTTTACTTCACTAATTTCCTTGGTTTTTGGCACTATTCCCAGTTAGTGCCTTCTCACTCCAAGTTGCCCTATACCACAGTAGTAATTTAAGTTAGAAACATTGTTCAGATATTGCATTTTTCAACTGTATAATTGCCTGCCAGAGGCACAATTTTCCATTTTGGTTTACGGTACCAGGGATTGAACCCCAGGCCTTCTCACTGATCTAAGCACCCAATCTTCTTTTTATTTTTTGAGATAGAATCTAGCTAAGTCACTAAATAGCCCACACTGGGCTTGAATTTGTAGTCCTTCTGCCTCAGTTTCCCAAAGTGCTAGGATTTATAGGTCTGAGCCACCATGCTTGACCAAGAAACAGTCTTTTACTTTTTTTCTCCTTTAAATTAGTCATATTTGGAAGCTAGCTTCTATGGTATAGCAGTAAAGAAAAACACTGGTAACATCCCCTAGACATTTTTTCCTTTTGAGACATTTCCTTGTCACCCAGTGACATGAACTCAGCAGTCTGTACTACAAAGCAGGAGCCACTGAGCAAGCTGCTGTTTGGCCACTGTGAAAAAGAGAATCAACCAACTACCAATGACAGTAACATGAAATGCAGAATCAAAGAAACACTTTATTTCACCTCTGAGCCCCTGCTTTGCAATTGACCTACTTTTCACAGCCTAAAACAAGCTTTCTCACTGCTTTCTGACATAACTGTCCAAACAACTAAAGTTGCCAAAAACGTCACCTATGTGAAACTTGCCTATGTTACAATTCAATCAGTATGCAATTGAACAAAGAATACGCTAAAGACCAAAAATGCTATTTATATAAGAGTGCCTCTCACTCTTCTTCAGAATCTATTTATTCTTAGTGTGCGCAGAATTTGAAGAAGCTTAAAGGCAGTGCAGAGTAGTTATTAAGAGCACAGGCTCCAGAGTTTGACTGAGTTGAGTCTTGGCTCTGCCATTTACTAGCTTTGTGACCTTGGGTGAGTCACTTAAAACTCAGCCTTCTGTTGGATTGTTCATAAGATACAGGAAATAATAATATACTTTATAGTGCTGTTGTAAGGATAAGATGAATTAAAATATGTAAAATACTCAGAACTGTACCTGGCACATAGTTTTTGTTTAACTTCTAAGCCCACAAAACATTATAAACAGCAAGAAAGAAGACAGAGTTTCTACAGGCAATTGCATTAACATCAGCCAGCAGTATCAACTAAAGTTTCATGGAAGAGGGAAAGTGGTACTTAAAAATAGATATGAAAACTGGGGACATTGAGTAAAGGGACAAAGGCTTGGTGAGATTCAAGGGCATCATTCTCCTACATCATAGCAGAGTAGTGAAAATTCACGAAGAGCAACCTGGACCATCACGTCCGAGGATGTTACTCTTTCTGAGCTTTGATATTTACAGAGATGATCCTGAGTATTTAAGAAAAGATTTTAAATGCTTAATAATTCAATTGAAAAGCAATGTGGAAGATATCTATTCAAAGAGCCATTATGGTTTGGATGTGATATGCTGCCCAGGGCTTATGTGCTGGGGGCTTGGTCCCCAATGCATCAGTGTTCAGAGGGGCTTTGGGGAAGTGACTGGATCATGAGGATTCTAACCCCATCAATAGATTCATCCATGGATGTGTTCACAACTCAATGTGCTTTTTTAGAAGGTGGGGCCTAATTAGATGAAGCAGGTCACCTTGGGCATGACTCTGAAGGGAGTGTTTTGTCCCTGGCTCTTTACTTGTGGACTGTTTTTCTTCCCTCTCTACTTCCCAGCTTCCTTGACGTTTGCAGTTTTGCTCCATGGTGCCCTTCTGCCATGATGTTCTGGCTCACCTCAGTCCCACAACAATAGAACCACCCACCACTGGAACAGGCCCACATGAAGCCTCTGAAAAGACCATGAGCCAAACAAACAGACAAAAAACAATGAGCCAAAATAAAGCTTTCGTCACTTTAAGTTGCTTTCTCAAGTATTTTGTCACAGCAGATGAAAGTTAAGTAACACAAAAGCCAAATTAAAAGTTGTTATGTCCTGATAGGTACTTACTCAGTTATGAAAAAACCCTCAGTTATTCAGAATGAGTCAATCTTGATCTTGTATAAGACACTAAATGAAGGTAAAAAGAGCATATAGCAAATTCTCTGAGAAGTGATGGCAAAGACTGCTAATACTCCCTACTTTTTATTCTCTGTGTCTTCTTTTGAGAAATTGAAATGCCCTGAGTAGCCAGGTGTGGTGGTGCATGCCTGTAATCACAGCCTGCAATCAGGAAACTGAGGCAAGAATATTGCAAGTTTGAAGCCAGCCTGCATAACTTAGCAAGACCCTGTCTAAAAATTAAAAAAAAAAAAAAATTTAAAGACCTGGGACTGTATCTCAGTAGTACAGTGACTGGCTAGCATGTGAGGAGACCTGGATTCAGGCCTTATTACTGGAAAAGATGTCCTGAGTATATGGAGGATATGACTGTATGCATATGAAGACATGTCCAAGTCTCCCCTCATTTCAGTGCCAAATTTTCATCACTGCACGTGAGTAGAAATCTGTTCTGTGACTTCTGTTGTGATTCTTTTTCAAGAAAACTGCTTTTCTTCCACTTCTTCCTCTGTCCAGAATCAGTATTCAGAATATGACCAGGTAAGCTATCCAGCTTCCACCATGCACATGGGGCAACACAAGGAAATTACTGAACAGAAACAAACTGGGTTTCCTGGGTACACTTGTGGAGGGATCAGAGTGCCCTACCTCCTCTGGGCCCCACAGCCCCCTCAAGGCAATTATCTTCTACTTCATTGGAGCCAGAGCAATTTGAGGTTTTTTGTTGTAGCAGTCTATTATTATCTTAATAAACTTAGAGAAGATAATAGAAATTAAATATTGTATGCAAACATTGGGCAATTTCCTGTGTTATGCCCTACAAAGGTGCAGAATTAACTAATTCCAAATTCGGTGCTCAGAAACTTTACAATCCAGAAAAGATGAGCCAAGTATTCAAATAATTACATTACCTAGTTGTCGATATTACTCGTTTTCTGAGCGTTATAAACAAGGCATTATGGGCTCAGAGAAAGAAATATGTCTATCAACTTGGACCAGGAAATCTTCTATCAGGAAAATCTGTAGAAGAATCTATAATTAATAGATTACAAAGATAGAAATAAACATTGAAACGAAGGGGAGCACTCCAAGAAAGAAAAAGTATGAATAAAAGTATTATTGCAGAAAGGTGGATGTAAGCTAGTTTGTCTTTTTAGAATAGAGGATAGGGTTGAAGGGCCTTGGAACACACAAGCTCAAAGAGTAAATTGCACCAAATTGTAAAGAGCAGAAAATTATTATAGTATAAAATATTTATTGGGTTTCCTCTGTATGCAAACATTATCCTCAAAATAGCCTAATCTTTTATGTACCTACTACCTCTAGCCTGGGGTGTTTACATCTAATTCAGCAAGCAATGAAAATGTGAAGGACTATGAGAAAGAATTGCTGCACTCTACCTAGGGGTGAGGAAGCCTAGACATGCAGTGGTGTGCAGTGCACTATGTAAAGAGGAATAATGAGGGCATTTCTGTCAGAGATAAAAAAATGAGATGGGGTTTGAGCTAGTGTGGTGACACTGAAACTGGAAAAAGAGGGCTGGATTCAAAACATTATGAAGAACTTGGCAAGTAATTATATGATTGCATGGAGTCCTGTGAAAGAGGAGATGGAGGAAAGCCTTACAGTTTAAAGCCTGAGCCCTAAAAATAACAGAATAAGGAACCATGTGTTACATTTAACTTAAACTTGGAGGTAAGGAGAGCGCACTAGACTTATTGAAAGGTTTCTGGAGTCTACACACAGAGCCTATGCTTTCCCAGTACCCATGTGTATCAGTCAGTGCTTAGTAGAGAAATAGATTTAATGCATGATGTACAAATATATATATAAGGATTTACAAGTTAGACGTATGATAGCTGCCTGCAGAGTCAGGTATGGAACAGTACAAAGGGCTGTCTGCTTGCTGGAGATCCAAAGGATCCAGTCGAAGGCCTGGAGCTCACTGTAGTGTCCTGTGTAAATCCATACTAGGAGGCCAAAGGGTCTGTAATGCAAGGCTGAAAGGTATGCAATGGAAGGCTGAAGACATGTGACAATGTGCTGGAAGCCAGGTGACAATGTCCAAGGTGAAGGTGAAGACTGGAGCTCCTCCAATGAAACAGAAGCAAGCCTTCCTTCTTCATTTTCGCTTTATTTCATTCAGGCTACAAGCCTATTGGTTGGTGTCACTCACTCCTAGGATGGGTCTTCTGTCTTCAGTAAATCCCTTCAGCCACACCCAGAACTATGCTGATCCAATTTAGCTGGGCGTTTCTTACTCGAGTTGATACAATCAGTTAACTATCACAACATGACTTATAATGTAAATTTGGAAAAATAGCTTTATGTCTCTAAAAATAGGGAATAATAAGATTCAACTCATAGACTTTATGTGAAGATTAATATGATCACATTAAAAGAAAAGGAAAAACACCCATCTAGTACTGAAGTTTGCACATAATACTTTCTAAACAAGAGCTAGTACTGTTGACATTGTTCCTACTGTGTTTCTCCTAGAAATTATGAAAAACTGGGGGCAAAATATATGTCAGCTTTCCATCACTGTGACAAAATATGAGAGATAAGTAACTTTTAATGAGGACATGTTTATTTTGTTTCACAGTTTGGGAGGTTTCAGTTCATGGTCACTTGGCCCCTTTGCCTTTGACTCTGCAGTGAAGCAGTAGATAATGGCAAGAGCAGGTGGTGGAGGAAGCAGCTCACCTCACAGCACCCAGGAAGCAAAAAGAGGGAGAGGGAGGGACCAGGGATGGGTTTTCCTTTCTGAAGGCACACCCCGAATGACTGACTTCCTCCCATTAAACTCCACCTCCTAAAGGTTCCACAACTTACCAGTAGCACCTCAGGCTGGTGATCAAGGGGCTTTGGGGGACATTCCAGATTTGAACTATGGAAAAAGACAGATTTGAAAGATATTAATTGAAGATGTTAACACTGAAAAATTTATCAAAGAAAAAACAAAAGTTTTTGATGAAAGAACCATAGGAAATTCCTCCTTTATTGGAGAAGGGAATCAGTAAAGGAGAAAGAGTAGAAAATATAAGTGAAGTAAGAAGAAATAAAAAATGAGGAAAAGCAAAGCAAAATTAAAAGCAGAGATGGTCAAGATGCCAAATGCTGCTTACAGAATAAAAAAAGAGTTGGATTTAAGGAAAACAGTATTGATTTTAACTGCAGTCAAAGTAGTATTTGTCAGGACATGGAGATCTAAACCTATTTACCAACAGATGGGAGAAAGATGGTTGGGAGAAAGATTACATTAACAAAGGAAAAAGAAAATCAAAGGAATAAAATCTCAAGGAAGAAAAAGGCATTAAATCAACAGCACAGGTGGAAAGAGGCATTTTCCTCTCCCAGAGGAAAGAGGCAATTTCCTCATGGAGGAAAGTGACAGAAAGGGGTTGAAGTTTAAAGAAATGAAGACACGAATAGCAACTCTGCGTAGTGAGAAAGCGCACCTCCACCCTAGAAAAGTAATAAGTGAGGTCATCTACTGAGAGCATTTGAAAAGGATAAAATTAAAGACATGAAAAAATGCTCACAGCTTTTTTTCCTTCCATAGGTGGAGGGCACTTACCCAGCGAAGGACATTATTCCTTCGTAATTCTACTTTAGTAACATTTTATCATGGCCATTTTTCCCCTCAAAGCATTCATTTTTCCTAGCATTTGGAGAATGTTTTCAGAGAAAAGCATCTGGAGTGGCTGGCATTAGTCCACTCCCTAATGTTAACTCTTAAGTGCAAAAGGAGTAAGTGGTAGTGATGGTGGTAGATGAGATGCCAAATTGCATAGAACATTCTGAACGTTACCTTCCTACAGAACAATTTTAATGCAATTTTTATAAATCTTCTTTCTTTACCCACTGTACTTGTTTGGATGATCCCCACCCCCGCCCCTGCAAAATGCATGTTTACCCAGAGACTCAGAGTGTGATTTTGTTTGGAAACAGAGAGTTTAGTTAAGATGAAGTTGTACTGGATTAGAGTAGGCCCAATCCAGTAGGACTGATGAAGAAGAAAGAAAATTGGATACATCCAGACACAGAAGAAAGACAGCCACATGAAGATAGAGGCAGGGATCAGTGTTATGCTGTCAAAAGCCAACCAACACTTGGGGCTTTCAGTAGCTGAAAGAGGAGAAAAAGACTTGCAGTCTTCCAAGGCAGCTCTGTCAACACTTTGATTTTTGGACTTCTGGCCATCAGAACTCTGAAGGAATAAATTTCTATGTTTATCCTCATAGTAGAAAACTGATATACCCATCAAAAAGAAACAAGGGAGCTAAGTCCTATGACTAATGGATGCTTCCAATTTTAGGGCTCCTGAGGAGCATCCAAAAAATTGGAAGTGGTCTTTTCTACCACAACTTAGCTTTGTTGGGTTTGCATCCCTGTGTAGAGACAGCATGAAATAAGTATCTTACACCATCATTGTAAGCAAAGTAATGGCTTATCTTACAGCCCTGAAAAATTAATGGAGAGTAGATGTGAGAAAAAGAGGATCTTCAAGATCCTTTATAGAAAATATTGGCCAAGCATTATTAATCTCAAGGTTCCACAGAAGAGGTCAGTTGAATAAGAATGAGAATTAATCACTTAGAATAATCTATCAGCAGAAAAAAAAAAGTAGTTTAAAGTCCTAATTCATGATCTTTTAAAAAGAAAGACACCAATTAGAACACTGAGCCTGGAGCAAGGTACACTCATGAAAGCCACACAAAGTGCTAAGGTTCTACCAGAACTCCTTGATAACACATCAAAGGGAACCACTGCCAGAGGGAGTGGAGAGGACAAAGACCCATTCTGTGTTTGAAGACAGCATTGCTGAATCTTACCACATATTTATATAACAACAGCCTGACTGTCTAGGCTTTGAGCCTATAAGATATCACAGGAGGAAATAAATCAAAATTTAGAGATCAAGGTCCAGGATTGTGTTGCAATCACTCTGGAGAGGTGATGAAAAGATCCTACACAGAGGCGTACCACAGCAAAGAAAGAAACAACAGGCTTAAGCTTCTCCTTTTTCTTGAAACAATAAAATTATAAGTGAGATAAAAGGAGAAAATTGTTCTTTTGACAACTCCTGGGAAATTTTCTGGATTCATTTACATAAAATGGGAAAAAGCTATAGTGAAGTAGAAAGTACCATAGTAAAAGAAGTTATAGGGGAAATTATTTATAAAGAACATTAAAATTTGATTTGAAAATGGACTGGAATCATTACACACTTCTAAGAATTTAACTAGCAAAACCAAATCTACTTTTCAAAAGGATGCTTCTTACTGTTCTGTGAGTAACATAGTCTACACAACCAAGATAAAGATTTTTTTTTAAAAGAATGAAGCAATTAAGAATCAAGACTGGACTATGTATATAAAAAGATTGGGACATATAATTAAAATTGATTAAATTAAACAGACTTGTAACCAGCTCTGTATTCTTTTCATGAACTCATCAATCAAAACTTCCAAACTTTTATTGCCCCCACATCAAAATAGATATTCCATCAATCCTTGCTTACAATCTATGGATCCCAACAACTTTGTTATTGTCTCTCATCTCCACCCTTTCTTCACTTTTCTGCCTATACAAATAGAATTCCACAGTTCATCATTATGTTACCAGGTAGTCTCCTTGTAAAAGTGGCTTGCCAATTAAAAGTTACTGGGGTTTGTGGTGCTCACATCTCCTTCTGGATTCCAGGTTCTTCTTATCATGAACAAAGAATTGAACAAAACAGGAAAAAAAAAAGTTGACAAAGTTTATTTGAAAAGGTAAAAGTGAAGAGTGAGGGAGAAACTCACTTTCCAGAGTGAGCTTGGGCTGAATAAAAGAAGAAAAAGTCAGATAAAAGTACACCTCAGAGGACACAGTGGAGGTTATCATGAGAAAATCCTCAATAGCCAGCTCTTTGTGGCATTTTTATCCTTCTATGCCATCCAAGTCTCAAAGAAACCCACAAGAACTTCCACATATGGGTCCTGAGAGTCAGTGCTGGGATCCCACAACTCACACTTATATCAGATATAGGCCATCGTATTGAAAACCTTTTTGAGTTCTCACAAGAAGTTCATGTGCAGGGCTTTGAGAACTGTTTTGAGCATGTGTTCCAGGATCTTGTAATTAACAGGTCATGCCTACTTCACCAGTCAGCTTTGCTGTGCCCTAATCTCCTGTTTCATTTCCCCCCCGAGAGACACATATCCCCTATAGTTCTTTATGGGGTGCTGAGGGAGTAGAGGTTTCTGTCTTCTAGAGCTTTTTCAAACTAGAAAGGACTATAGACCCTACCTACTAGGGATTATGTGTTCTCCAACTACCTTGGGGTGCTGTGGCTTACTGGCTGGGTTGAAGAAAGAAAAATTCCTTGTCAGACAACAAGAAAAGAGTTAATGACCATTGAGCTGCCTGTTTGACAGGAGAAAGAAACTTTACTATTAGCCCAAATATGAGGAGCAGGTCAGATTTCTACACTTCCTGTAGCAGTATTGGAGTCTTGCTTTTTGAAGAAAAATCTCAAAGTCTTCCAGAGGCTCATCGTAGCTTTCTCTTTTTGGGTGATCTTGTTCATCAAGACAGTTTAGGTGAGACTGGCTGTATTCTAGAAAGATGAATCTAATTATCTATCCCAGCTACATTTACTGCAGTGGGTGTGGCAAGGATCACTGAGAAGGGGCCCTTCTCCCTTGGCTTTAATAGGTCAGCTGGTGTCTCCTCTCTCCAAGTTTTTATGAGCACTTGGTCTCCAGGACGGACAGTACGGGGTTCTCCTGGGCCAGGAGCTGGCAGGACTCTGTTCCCATACATTTGGATAGCCTGTCGTAGTTGGCCCAAATTAATGAGATATTGTAAGAGTCTCGTGGTCTCTGGGTCTACTATCATATCAGAGGATAGAAATGGCCTCCCATAGAACATCTCAAATGAGCCCAAACTTAACCTACTATTGGCATGTTGCAAACCCTTATGAGCACCCCTGGCAGCAATCAGAGCCAGGACTCAGGTGTCTCTTGGAAAAGTTTTGCCAGAGCTCACTTTAGAGGATTTAGTTGGATTTCTCTACCTTTCCAGAAGATTGAAGCCACCAGGTGGAATGGAGGTGATACTTCATTCCTAAAGCCTTTGCCACTCCCTGAGTTATCTGTGCCCTAGGTAAGGGTCCCCAACCTTTTTTGTCACCAGAGACCTGCTTCATGGAAGACAATTTTTCCAATGGTGGGGTGCAAAGGGGAGTGCATGGGGGAGATTCTACCAATGATTCTGCCAATGATTCACAAGAGCATTCGCAGTTCACAGGTTTGGAATCCTATGAGAATCTAATCCTGCCATTTATCTAACAGGAGCTGAAGCTCAGGCCATAATGTGAGCACAGGGATGGCTGGAAATACAGATGAAGCTTCTCCATTTGTCAGCGACTCACCTCTTGCTAGGCACCCTGGTTTTTCACAGGCCATGCACCAATACCGCTTTAGGAATCCCTACTGTAGGTCTTATCTCTACTCAACACTTATCCTTTCTCCATGTTTTATACTATACACAGCCCTTATCCCTCCAACACTTATCTCTCCTCTCTTTTTTACATTATAATTTTTCCTGTCTCCAAGATGATTGCCATTAGCATACAAACTTAAGATCTTTAAAAAAAAAAAAAAACAAACTTGTTCCGATACTCTTCTTTAGTTGTTGTCTTTTTTTCTCTGTTCAATTTTATAGATAAACTTAATTTTATGCCCTGAAAATTGGTCCTTGTCCTTAATTGATCTTTGTCAGGCCAATTGCCCCACCATTGTAATAGGAAATGGTAAATTCTTATTTCACTTCTTCTTGACTATCATCAGCATTTGAAACAATTGCTCTCTTTCCCTTTGAAAGATTTTCTTCACAGGCCTTCCAGAACACCACTTTTTCTTTATTCTCCTAATTTAATATTGGTCTTTTTTGCTTTTTCTTTTTATACACCTAGTCAGTAAGTAGTATAGTGTGTTAGGGCTCAGTTCTTAAACCTCATCTCTCTTTTATCTACATTATTACAAAGTTGTTAAAATCTAGTCTTGTGGCTTTAAAAAGCATTGCTATATGGATAACTGTCAAATATATCTTCATTTCTCAGACCTCTCCTCTGAACTCTAGAATCACATATGCATGATTCCTTATTGTATGTCTGTTCCTGGGTTAACAATGTATGGAGCACTACATGTACATTTTCATTGGAGGTATACAATTCTAAAATTAACACAACCAAAATGGATTTCTTAATTTCCCTAACTGCACCCAAGACTTTATAGTCTTCCCCATGTATTTTTCCTGTTGCACCAACCAAGAACCTTGAAATCATCTTCAGCATGTCTCCTTATCTAATTTAACTCATTACCAAGGCGTTTTGTATAAATAAATACGTATATCCCATATCCTCTGATCCAAACCACCATGTTCTCCCTTTAAAATTATAGCAAGATCATTATTACTAACCCAAGCCCCTGCTTCCTACACTATATTTCCCACACATCAGTCAGAAGGATGCTTTCAGATGTAAGTCAGATCAGATCGCAGGAACTGTGAAGGTTGTGAGAACTTGGCCTACTAGCAAGCTGATGAGTTACCCTCCTTCCACTTCAGAGATACTAGCAGAAGGCACAAGATTACTGTGTCAGAGATAAAAGATAATTTATTAACCACAGTAATAGAAACAGTCAGTATAACACTGTTGTACCAGTTCCTTAGACCCTAACTCTCACCAGAGGATGTGGAGGGCCAGGAATTGCCGGCATAGGCACGAGGTGTGTCACAGAAAAGCCCTGAGGGGAAAATCTGATCTTATATAAGCAGCCATAACATAACTGCCTTTCCTCCTCTCCAGATGGAGGGATCTCTATTTTATTCCCCAGCAATTAAAAAAAGGCTGCTTTAGAAAAGAAAGCAACTCTGCCATCCAAGTCTACTGCTATGCAAACATTATTAAAAAGACAGTTAAGAGCAAATTATTTGCTAATGCCTTTGAAGATGTGCAGAAATATGAAATATCTAGGAGGAATTTTTTCCCAACAATCACTTCTCTGCTTAAAACCCTTGACAGTGTCCCATTTTATTCATAGTCAAAGCCAATTCCCTAAAATGTTCTAAAAGGGTCCAGGTAGTATCACCCTCTGTTCCCTGTTAGACCTTATCCCCTATACTGTCCCTCTCACCCTCTGACTCCACCATACTAGCATCCTTACTCTTCCTTAAAAAGTAAAGTATGTTCCTCCTTTGACTTACATATAGAATCTCTCTAGCAACATATCTATCATGCTCATTCTATTTAGTTGTTTCTCTGATCTAATATTACCTTATCCAAGATACCCTCTAAGACCATTGTATATAAATAAATTATTATAAAATAATATCCTCAGCACTCCCTATCTCCCTTTACCCTATTTTATATACTTGCATTGTTTATCATTTCCTGACACATTATCTATTTGCCTGTTTACTGGTTTATTCTCAAAGTCTATAATGCCAATGATTTCCTAAGAGAATTTTACATTTTTATTTTGATAAAAATAAAACTTTTTTTTACTTAGCTAAGTAAGATTAAACTAAGAGTAATTTAAGCCAACACTGGAGATCCACAAGTATTTTTATTTACAAAATATCCAGCACTTCTCAAATATGAGAAACAAGAGTGCCTTATTTTGCACATCCCCATATTTTACATTTTGTTGCTCTCCTACTTTTCCCCCTCTCTGGAATAACCCTATAAATTTAGAGGAACTGGACTATATGAGTTTGATTAACCAAGACCAATATGAGTCTTGCCTTACTGTCCTCACTACTGAACATTTTACGTATGTTAGCCCATGAAATTCTAAACATCAAAACTCCCATAATAGTCAGTGTTCTCAGGATTTGAGGCATTAACTTCACCCTCAAAAGAAAAACTGAAATGTACTTTGTTGTCATATTATACATTTTAATGGGCAATAGCTATCCAGTCTGTACTCCAAGGCCAGTTGAGACTTCGGTTTTGATGAGTGAATTGTAAAATTGTATTAGAAGATGACTATGGTCCATCTAAGAGCAGAACCCAAGAGTTCTGTTTAAATTCTAATCAACTCTTGTACTGGTGTGTTCAGGCTGCCATAAACAAACACCATACACTAGATGACTTCAATGGCAGAATCTACTTTCCCAGAACTCAGGTGGCTTGAAGTTGTATACCAGGGTGCCAGCATGTTCTGGTTCTTATGAGAGCTCTTTCCCTGGCTAACAGATAGTGCCTTCTCACTGTGCCCTCACATAGCTAAGAGAGAGTAAACCCCCAGGCGTCTCCTCTGGTAAGGACACTGATCTCATCATGGGGACCCCATTGCCTTAGATTTCAAAATTCAGTCCACCACAGCCTCTATTATGAAGGATGTCAATGAGGTAAGATCTTTCTTTTGGGTCTTCTCCATTCAGACAAGGATGACTTAGGTAACTCATTTGCTACCATTTAACTCAGCTCAGTTTGTTGTTTCTAAGTTCCTATAGACTGGGGTGGCCAATAATATTTCGGTTTTGTCTATCAAAAAGATCACAAGTCAAAATGGACTCCCTAAAATTTCTACCTAAAAGAAGTAATCTGAAGCTTAACAGAGAGACGCTTTTACTCTTATCCTAGAAACATCAGAGATCCAGTACAACCTCCTTTCTTTTTCAGGCGCTTCTGTAAAACTATAAGCAAGGAGCTTCTTTTACTGCTAGAAGTCTGTGGATGCTTAGATCTGGCACACATCCCGCCTGTCAATTATCAGAATTGAGCTACATGTTATCAATCTCTATGAAATATTTTGGAGGAGAGGATGATGAAAATGATTAATATCTGAAATCCAAGCTATTTTATTGTTCTCATCAATTTCCTATAAATATAACTCTTACTGAAATTTTTTAGAATGACATGTCTTGTCACTCTTTTATTTTCATTACTTTGCAATGTGTAAGATTGTGCAATGAAATGTGACAAAAAATTGCAAATCAAAAAATCCAAACTTATGGGCCAGTGAGACGGCTCAGCGGCTTAAGCGCCTGCCCGGCAAGCGCGAGGGCCCGAGTTCGACTCCCGGAACCCACATACGAAAAAGGGGCCGGTGATATCGCTCAGCGGCACGGGCGCCTGCTGGCGCGCGAGGTCCTGAGGTCGACCCCCCGGTACCCACAAAAAAAAAAAAAAAATCCAAACTTACTTCAAAAGAGTAACCTGACAAACAGTTCTAATTCACTTACTGCCTACAAAATAATTATATTTTTTTCTCTAATACTGGACTCCAGAATTCCCTCTCAAAAACCTGCCTCTAGATCACAAGCTTATAAACAGTATAAGGCAAAGATATTTGTGACAAGCTGTTTACTCCCACTAGCAAGTTAAAAATGTAAGATTAAAGTGAATTACTATTTTTGGACATCATATTGACATAGATATGTATAAATGATGGCATCCAGTGTTGGTGAGGCTATGGTGGGATTATAAATAGAGAAACTTTCTGAACGGATGCTTGGCAATAAATATCAAAGGCCTTAAACAGGCCTCTTGCCTCATCAATTTCAAGCACTATTGTATTCTAACAGAATACAGGTGCACAACAAGATTTAGTTCTAGAAAATTCCTGTCCTGTTGTTCATTATCTTAAGAATTTAAATACCACCCAAAGTTCCAATGATATGGAATTGGTTAAGTAGACATGATACATCTCTACAACAAAGGACAAAAATGTTTTAGACTAACATGTAGTAGCATGGGAGGATGCCCCTAATCTATTGTTAAATGAAAGAAAAAAGGGTCTGCAAACAGTATGCACAATTTATTCTATAAAAAAAATAGGTTATTAATTATTATGCTCAGAATGGATCTCTCTGGAATTTTGTTATTTTTCAGCCCTTCTGTTTATGTTTTCCAAACTATCAACAATAACAATTTTAAAACAAAGATTAAGGTTCTTTAATCCATATCCCATTTTAAAAATTCAATGACTTCTACACACTTGTAAATACACACTTGTAAATACACAATCCCAGCACTTGGAAAGCTGAGGTAGGCAGATGGCAAGTTTGAGGCCAGCCTGAGCTAGATAGCAAGACCCTACCTCAAAAAAGAAATTTGTTATTTTGTTTAGGTTACAAGGAATAGAAATTCATTCATGTTACCTCAAATAATAAACAAGGGCTTACAATGCAGATAATTAAGGAAATAAGTGCAGTGGTTGACTATGCTGGTCCCAGAGTGGGAAAAGAGTTCTAAATATAGCACACTTGCAAAGCTTCAGCAGATGTATATCCTTACAAATATATTCTTGATTTCACACACACCCACCCACACACACACACAACACACAGTGGTTTTCTTATCTCATTAATTAATTGTCAATGAACTTGTAAGTTCCAAAAGGTCAAAAATAATTTCATCTAATTTTTTAAACTTTCTGGTGGCCAGTAAGATAATAAACATTAAAATTATACCAAATTAATATTTATTAAATATCAGAAATGTGGGATGGAAACGGGCCTTAAAATTAAAAGTAGTTAAAAAAAAAAGTGTTTGAAAAGTATTGCATTTCATGTCTGGCTAATATCTCCTAAATTAAATATTCATCAATTTTCCCCCAAAATACTGCTCAGCATTAGATCTATTGCTATTTAGGAGTCTGCACTGGTCTAATCCTTTGTTTAGAAAATGATCACTCAGAGCTGAGTCCTGCACACCAAGTTGGTCTGCCTAAAGATTTTATCACTGCTGAAAATCATCATTCAACTTACCTTTAATTTTTTCTTTCTGTTCTATTGACTGATTTTGTTGCACAAGTTCATGTTGGTCAGCCAGGTGTAGTGGCTCACAAACACAATCCCAGCACTTGGAAGGCTGAGGCAGGCAGATGGCAAGTTTGAGGCCAGCCTGAGCTAGATAGCAAGACCCTACCTCAAAAAAGAAATTTGTTATTTTGTTTAGGCTACAAGGAATAGAAATTCATTCATGTTACCTCAAATAATAAACAAGGGCTTACAATGCAGATAATTAAGGAAATAAGTGCAGTGGTTGACTATGCTGGTCCCAGAGTGGGAAAAGAGTTCTAAATATAGCACAAAATTTAGAAGACATGAAAACAAATACTGATAAATTCAATTATCTTAAAAAATAAATCCAGTGAATGAAACATTTTATATATATTACAAACCAAAGGATAATTAATTTATTTAATATTTTGTGTGCATGTGGAGAGAGAGAGAGAGAGATTCTAAAATCCAAATCCAGTAGAAAAAAAGACCACCATCAACTTAGTGGAAAATGGGACAAATATAAGCAGTTCACAGAAAGAGAAATATAGGCAAAAATGCTCAATTTTACACTTGTAAGGAGACGCAAATAAAAACTGAAATTAGGTTCTATTTTCACCAAAATAAAAATTAGTAAAGATATAAAAACATCTTTTTTAGTCACTGAGACAAAACACCCAACACCTGCAACTTAGAGGAGCTTCAATTTGCCCACCATTTTTAGATATTTCAGTCCATGATCAGCTGGATCCAAAGCAGAAAGGGCGTGGTGGAAGGGTCTAGATGGAGGAAAGCTGCTCACTTCATGGTAGCCAGGAAGCAGAGAGAGGGAGGAGCCAGGGAGAGAGATACATCCTTCCAGGTCATGCCCTCATTGATCAACCTCTTCTGACCAGACCCCACCTCCCAACAGCACATTTAACTCTGCATTCTTAAGTGGATTAATCCACTAATGAGTATTGTTCCCCCATGGTCCAACCACCACCAAAAGCCCTGGCCCTAAGCATATGAAGATTTGGGGGACATTCCAAACTCAAACTGCAACTGCTAACCCACAAATTTGGAAAAAGTGTAGTGCAGCAGATACTCTTGTACATTGTATATGGGAGTGTAAGTTGCTTGACGATCAAGAAGGATTTCATAGAATGTTCAAAATTGCAAATCACAATTACTTGGTTACCTTCTAGCCCAACTATTCTATGCCTAGTTGTCTGATAGATAATATATCTAGTTTTCTGTAGACATGTTATATATCTGCTAAATGATATATGTAACATAGGTATCCAGCATTGTTTATAATAGCAAAAGATTGGCAATAACTGAAATGTGTATTAACAAATGTATGACTTAATTATATTTCTTGCATACAACAGAAAATATGACACCTTTAAAAAGAGCAAGGCAACTTTTATGATAGATAGACAGATAGAGATATAGGCCTGATATTATAAAACGAACATAGTGAAGTGTATAATCATAGGCATACGATGGTAGTATGTATCTAAACAGAAGTGTGTGTGTGTGTGTGTGTGTGTGTGTGTGTGTGTGTGTGTGTGTAATATCACAAAAGAACATACATACCTCTGGGAAGGAGAGATCAGGAGGCAGGATGAAAAAAAGACTTTTTTGAGACATTGTCCCTTTGTGTAGCCCACGCTGGCCTTGAATTCACAATCCTCTTGCTTCAATCTCCAGAGTAGCTGGGATTACAGACATATGCCACTATACCCAGCTTCAAAATAAATTCTTTTTTCCTCTTTGAGTATTGAATCCAGTGCATGAATTTCCATTTTCATACGCACACATGAACAGACTTGAAACTTATCTTTTCACTGAGTGGACTTCTTAGTGAAGTACATGAAAGGAACTAGGCTCCCCAAACCCTAGGACAGGAATTGGCAAACCTTTTAGAGCTTTCGATGTTAACAAACAGCCAGCTGTGGCATGCAGGCCACAGGTTTACGGCCACTGCTCTAGAAGAAAAGTGTAGCATGACATCTATGTAGCCAGATGAAAGCCACTCCTACTAATAACCTGAGATACGGAGAGCTGTTCTTGATGGAGGTAGTGAGCAAAATCACATAATTAAAGGTTAAAGAGTCCTCTGAGAAGAAAGATACTGAGATCTTGACTCTTTTTTGACATTATTGTTATAAAAATCTTTCTAGTGAATAATACAGTGCCAGTGGCAGGAATGACTTACAGTAGTCCCCCAGGAGGATGTTACCATTGGGAAAAGCAGCTAGACTGGTGAACTAGCTCAGAGCCAGGACTAATAGTCCCAGTGGAGGGGCTAAGAGCAGAGCAGTGGCTGTGGATCGGCTTCCCTGCTGGGCTACTTCTTGCACAGTGTTCACCTTTTGAGTATGAACATGTGAGTGTGAACCAGAAGTGCACTTGGCAGCCTGAGTTTGGAGCACACTCACAAAGTACCACACTATGAGAGAGTGAAATCATTTCCTCAAAAAGCATCTCTGCAGATTCTGGACATCTGCCCTACTGCTCACACTTTCAGTATTAGGAGCTTAGTATAATGTGACCAGTTAGGCTAAACATCCCCTCCCTAGAATGGAAAACTACTACTAGACCCGCATTAATGGCATTGCAGCTATGAATTGAATGACAGAAAATTGCAAGACCTTTCATAATTAGTAGCAGAATGTAGCAGTGACAGAAACAAAATCTTTCTCCACAAGAGTTTAGAAGTATGGCTATTTCTTTGATCTAAGTGAGTACCCAGGGGTTATAAATAATTTTTAATATGATGGAAGGGGATAAAATTTCTGAATAAGATACTGGACTTTCTAGCAATTTTGGGACATGAATACTTTGGGACTGGCATCACAGTGTCAATACGAAAAATTAAATAGCTTTGTGTTAGAGTGCCCACCAAGCATTCACAAGGCCCTAGGTTCAACCCTTGACACCCAAAATAGATAGATAGATAGATAGACAGATAGACAGATAGGCCTTTGTACTTCAAGTTTTTGAAGTAGGCCATATAATTATGGAAAGTCTAGAAAAGAAGAGCCATTCATCTCCATCTCCAGCTTCAGAGATGCTCAAGAAAAGCAAAAAGACCCTCATGCAGAGCAGAATCCAAATAGAGTTGGACCTCTTAAAGCTTGGGATTGGAAGCTTATTCACTCAGAATTTAGGAAATGAGTGAACTAATTCAAAACTTTGTCCAGAGGAAAATGCTCCCTAAATTTATAAGAATTAAAGGTTTTATGCTTCTCTCTTCTTCCTCCTGAAACCAGTCATTATGCCTAACCCTTTCCTGAATGGATTACAGTGTGTTATGATTAAATCTGAATTTAATTGCACTCCCCAAACACTTTTGTTGTACTAACAGCCCCTAATGAGACTATGAGTTGAATATATTAGATTTATAACAATTATGCTGAGAATGGAACAAATGATCGTTAGTTATTATGATAATGTGGTGATCTTTTAGACATGAGCTGATTGAGGACCAGCTTTCATTACAAAACAAGGATTAGACCTTGATTTGATGGCTTCTCATCATTCTCCAAGGTTACAGGAACAAATGTTACAGGGTTACTGGGCAAAGATAATGGGGGATGGGGGTCAAGAAGTTTCACACAATAAGAAAAGCTCCAAAATGCCTTTTTCAAAAATATTGGATTTAATATTTGAAAGAGTTTCAGATACTTAAAAAAGCCGAAGATCTCAGTCAAACTGCTTGGCAACAGCTTACTGTTCAATAACTGGGGGGTTATTTTGTGGCTTTATTTGCTCTCTCAGGAAAAACTGAGATTGCAGCCTTGTAGAGACATTAATTCAATTCTGAACTAAAATTTGAATTATTTTTTTTCAGACAAATTTTAGAGTAATACAAATCTAGATCATTTCAGTTTTGTCCAATTCTGTAGCATGTTGAAAAACAATAAGCAAGCCACTTGTGGGCAAAAGGAAAAAATTTAAATATATGTATTCTGTCTCATGTTTCATAATCCTTATTGACTCTTTCCTCAGTAAAACATTTTACTGTACACAAAAGCAAGATTGGAACCTTTCTACAAATTGAATATTATGTTTCACTTACTAGCTGTACCTGGGGTTTTGAGCTGTAATGATTTTTCTTTTGGCCACCCTAATAATTGACAAGGAAATATATGCGTTAATAAACATATTTCCCTGTGCCTATCACTGCACACTAGCATAAAACTTTAAAAAAGAAAAGATGTGACATTGGTTCTCTATAAGTAAATATTCAGTAGTGTGTGTTGTGACCTAGTTATCCATATTCTTTACTATGAAAGCCTTTTACCTTCCTTAGTTAATAGCTGTCAAAACTCTTCTGGTATCACAAGTACTATGGAAAAGCCATATTCTGACGGAGAAAGCTCTACTCCAAGCAGTGACCCAGCTTATCTGTATTTATCAGCAGTGGCCCATCTTACCTGTATTTATCAGGAGTGACCCATCTTATCTGTATTTATCAGCATTACAGCGCACAAGATGTTTCTCTGGCACTGCATTAATAATGAATGATGGTAATAAAGTTGAGAGATCAATGATAAATTAATTAAAATGAATAAAATCACAGTAGCTGAGAAAAGGTAAAGGATAACAAGATAGAAACAATAACTGAGAAAATAAAAGGACAAGTTAAGCAAAAACAAAATGAAAAATTCCTGGGCTGGTGAGATGGCTCAGCGGCATAACTGCCTGCCTTGCAAGCACCATGACCCGAGTTCGACTCCCGGATCCCACATACAAAAAAAAAAGGGCCGGTGATATCACTCAGCGGCACGGGTGCCTGTTGGCGCGCAAGGTCCTGAGGTCGACCCCCCGGTACCCACACAAAAAAAAAAAAAATTCCTAAAGCAAAAATGATAATTTTATAATGTAAATAGCTGGAAGTTGATCCAACAGAAAGTAGCTAACTTATCAAAATAAAACACCCAAGAAGTTCTAGAAACAGGCCAGAAAGAATATTTCTGAAAAATGGAAAGTGTTTTAACATATAAAAAGAAAGGAAGATTTAGAATTTTTAAAAAATAAAATATACAACCATTTGAAAATTACCCTATCAATACGTTAAGATGTATTTAAATTAAAATCTCAGTGACAGTTATCCTATGTAACAGACTCATCATTTCCACCACTCACTATCACCCTTGCATGAGTTAAGGTTCTCTTCCCCTATTTTCCCTCTTAGAAATTTGTAATTATTGCTGACTATGCATGATAAAGTTCATCTGTTATTAAATACCAACACCTACGACACTCGTGATTCATTTACTCCTTAGACTAGATTATCAACATTTCAAAAAGGACATATGTTCCACAGACTAAATAATTTTATGTATTTATCATGATGGTGAAAAATCTTGTAAGGATAAGGACTTATTAGTTATCTAACATGAAACTTGTCATTAGTCCCCAGGGACCATCTCAGTTAGGATGATCTCTTTAAAGATCGAAATAGACTTATCAAGGTAAAAATACAATTTAAGACCTCAGATTCCTAGAATAAATATCACACCTGCCAATCCTTCAAATTCCTTATCTCTCTACTCAGTGACACTTTTAATTTGGTATTTTTGTAACTTCTCAGGCTGTATATATGTGGAGGTGAGGGTATAATGTAACAAAGATAAATTATTCTTTAATGATCCCTAACTTAAAGTATGTAGTGAATAACTGAGTGGTCCTGAGTTATTGTTTCCAAACAATTGGAAAGGAAGAAATTTCTATTTCTGCAGGGCTCATGTCTTTAAAAGTATTTACTGAGTACTTAGAAATCTAAATACTGAGTATTTAGAGGAGGGCATGACAGAGTAATACTCTTGTTTATTTGTTGTTGTTTTTTTAATTTAAATAGTTTTGTGGGTGGACTTTCATAAGTTTTATAATATCTACATTTTTAAAATTATAGTATAATCACATTCATACATGTAAACACACATGTACATTGAATGAATTGCTAATGATTCTGTTATTTCAAAACTTTCAGCAGTGCAAATCTGGTGGCCAAATGTATGATTGGATGAAAGTTAGATGTCCAGTACTGCAGAAGGCTAGAAATGGATAATCAAATTGGAACTAGAGATCAAAAGCTAGACAAGTAGTAAGGGATTCTAGAGGATGCAGTTGCCTGAGATTCTGATAAGTCAGTGCATGGAGAACCAGAAACTACGCGAAGCCAAGATGAGAAGGGAGCTAGAACCAGACCAATGAGGACACTCGCTTCTAGATGAAAAACCAGTTCCACAATGCCCACAACTTTTAATACCAAAGGTAATTCACATCTGAAAAAATGCTAACTGGATTCGTCTGATTAGAGGTGACATCCAAAGCCAGAGTAAGTATACCTCTCAGTTCCCGGGAATCCTCCTATGAATCCTGTGAAAGGTTGTGCCTCTGAACTGTTGTGAGAGATGCATTCTAACATTTGAAGTAGATAATGGATTTGCACTGAGCTGCTTGAAATGTGTACAGTTTTCACAAGCTTTCAATTCTTTTTTGCTTTCGTGGACTATTTGTTTAAGGACACTCTAAGTGACCATTTCCACACATTACTTCTTAAAAACCTTTCAAGTATAACCTCTTATAGTCCCACCTCTCAGACTGAGATACAAAATTAAATTCCAAGAATTTTCATGAACACTCAGAGGGCTTTCAAACAAAATGAATTTTTCCCACAGGCAATTAAACACCTTTGGGAATGACAGTTCTGCACAGTTTGAGTATGAAGTTCACATATATTCATTTTTTGTTTAGTTCAAAAAATAAATAAGAATGAATCTCCTCAAATTCATAAAGGGTCTTAAAATAAAATTGAGGTGAAACATCAGAATATATGGGTGGTGATGATGCTCACAACTGAAACTGACACATACATCTTCATCCTCATGAAAAGAAAAAAGAGAAAATGGAAAAATGATGAAAATTGTAAGAGTAACGGAAATAGGTTAAAAAATCAATTACTGATCAATGATTTCTCCCTAATTATAGCTTCCATAGTTTATAAAATAATCATTGACAAGACTTCCAAAAAGAAACTTATTTCTATGGGAAAGAAGTGAAAAAAACATGACATATTTGCTAGGTACAGTACTTAATAATGCAGATTGTCCCATCCCATTCATTTTTACCTCTCTTTCTATGTCCATTCACAAAGCAACCACTTTTAATGCCACACACTAAGTGATGATGGTTGATGGTGCCTTGTTTCCTGGTG
Source organism: Erethizon dorsatum (assembly GCA_028451465.1). Taxonomy (NCBI): domain Eukaryota; kingdom Metazoa; phylum Chordata; class Mammalia; order Rodentia; family Erethizontidae; genus Erethizon; species Erethizon dorsatum. Next base: position 14,574,971 of record CM051839.1, read on the forward strand.
GTAAATTCAACCTTTGATCAGAGGAGGGTGAAGTGTCCACTTACAGATTGTACTGGTTATAGACAATCTATAACAGTGGTGACGAACCTATGGCACGTGCGCTGCAGTGGGCACACAGAGCCCTCTCTGTTGGCAGGTGAGCCAAGTGCCCCCAGCATCGCCCCAGCAGCCATGCATTCAGGTTTAATTGCAGTGTTGGAACTTCGTGATAAATAAGTGGGTTTTGGGTTGCAGTTTGGGCACTCAGTCTTTAAAAGGTTCACCATCACTGATCTATAACATATTATTCAATTTTCAAAATATCTTAAAGTAAACTTATTTCTTCATACTTTAAGAATTGAAAATGAAAAGCCAAAGAAATGTCTTACTCTATATATAACAAAGAAATCCTAGATGAATGATTGGTGTATACCAGAAATATTCTGGAGGTTGTATTCATGAAGTTGGTTGTCAGTTTAAAGTTGATAAGGGAATTCTAACAATAAAGATGCAGGTAATATATAAACTCAAAGATAATGAAACTATCATATTACTTGACAAATATCAGGCCGAGGAAAATAATCCCTTATTCAAGTTTAAGAAATCAGAAAGAAATGGAATATTTGAAATATTAAAAAACCCTCTGTAATATAAAAGAAATAACTTAGGTATTTGCTCTAAAAATAAAGAGATGTCTACCCAATAACATTTACCCAAGAAATAAAATAAAAGTTTATATTCCTTCTGGTTTTTTCAATCTCAGTGAAATATAAGTAATCATGGACTCAATAAAGAGATAAAACAATATGAAAATTGAGCTAGCAGAGTAAAATAATACAGAAACATCCAAAGAAGTGTAATTAAACATAGTATAATTAAATTTTTCATTCAAGCATGTAAAGGGCAGAATTAAAAACTGCAAAAACTTTAATTAGTAACAACCCAGAGAAATTCTCTAGAAAATGATAGATATAGTGAAAGAGAAAATGCAACATATGAATAATCACCACCACTGAGAAAGAACCAGAAGGAATAGAGTAGCAATCAACAAAGATCTACTAGAAAGAAAAAATAAATAATAGTGCCCTACAGTAGAAAAAAAATTAAAGCAAAAGTGTTGATAGATCAAAGATATTTACAAAATTCTAGGCAAAATTAATATAAAATATGCTAAATTAAATATAAGCTACATACATTTTTAAATTCCAATATAGCATTTTATAAAAACACAGGCAAGCAATAGATTACTTTTTAAGAATCAAAAAAAGTCAGGCCTGCTTCACTGAGCCCAGAACACCAGAAGCAGGGGAGAAAAGAGATTCATCCTTTACACCCAAACAATGTAACATGACCAAATGGCTTGAGGCATATGCTGCCCATGTGTAGGTAGCCTGAAAAATTAAACAAGATTTTTCCTCAGTGAATTGAGAAAAAAATAAAAAATAAGAATGAGAAACTATAAGTATAAAAGGATTATGTCAAACAATTTAAAATATTAAATACTGGCAAATATGGGACATTAGTTAGAAGATGTGACAAGAAACTTAAGAGACTAGAAAGTACAGTGGTAGGAACAAGACTGCAGGCTACTTTTCTGTAAGTCCACAGGTGGGCAGGCAGTCCCCATAGGGAGGCAAACAGCCCAAAAGGGTCACATGAGGATCCAAACTCCTCTATCCAGTTGCTTCGCCATCTCATAGAGTACTGTCCTCCCGCATATGGTAAGAGCTGGCATGGACAATCATGTCCAGAAACTGGGCCATGGAAATTGAGAAACAGAAGATGTGAAATCAAGCAGTTTTCTTACATAAAATTTATCTGGAAATCACACAAATCACTTTGCTCACATCCAGTTGAGCAAAACTTAGATAATTTTACCTAGCTACAGGGAGATCATGAACTAGAGCCTCTAGCTTAGTGATACGTGACCAATTAAAACTCAGATGCAGGGCCGGTGAGATGGCTCAGCGGCATAAGCGCCTGCCTTGCAAGCGCGAGGGCCCGAGTTCGACTCCCGGATCCCACATACGAAAAAGGGGCCGGTGATATCGCTCAGCGGCACAGGCGCCTGTTGGTGCGCGAGGTCCTGAGGTCGACCCCCCGGTACCCACAAAAAAAAAAAAAAAAAAAAAAAAAAAAAAAAAACTCAGATGCATTTGTGCGTGTGGAAAGGAGCCTTGTGTAAAATAAAAAGAAAGCAGAGAGGATAACTGATAGTAGGGTTCAATTAGCTAACCACTATTGTTATCACATAAAATTAAAAAGCAAAAAGCAAAGCTGAAGCTAGAAAGGGAATCTATAACCAATTAAAAATAGTAACTCATATTTCTTACCCTAAATTATTATTAGAGGACCAAGACAAGAGGATGAAAGGAAAATATAGAATTAGAAAATTCTTATTTGTTAATTAAGGCAAAATTTAGCTTTAAATATATTTTTAAAAAACTAAAGTAACTTCTATGTGAGGTTAAAACAAAATTTTTTCTTTTCCTATGTATTTTTTAGTATATGTTTGATACTAATGAGTACATTCATCTTGGAGAACTGGTACATGCACACATTGCATCTTAATTCTTTTTACTTCCTCTCCCCCACCCCACTTCCATCTCTTGGTCCCTTTCACATTTTCAAAAGGTCTGTCTCCCTGTTCCCTATTATAGGTCTTTTATTTTGCTCTTTAAATTATTTATTGTTTAGATTTTCCATGTAAGGGAAAATATGTGATATTTAATCTTTTGTGTCTAATTTATTTCACTAACCATTACGATCTCAAAGTGCATCCATTTTCCTACAAATGACTCAAATTTATTCATTTATAAGGCTAAATAGTACTCTCCTGTGTACATATACTACATTTCTTTTAACTATTCACCTGCTGATGGACATATAGGCTACTTCCAAGATTTAGCTATTATGAATTATGCTGCTATAACCATAGGTATCCATGTATCACTGTAATACTCTGTCTCTAAACTTTTTGGGAAGATACCTAAAAGGGGAATATTTGGGTCTAATGGAATTTTTAGTTTTAGTTCTTTAAGGAATCTCCATGCTGATTTGCATAGTGGTTATACTAATTTACATTCCCACCAACAATTTAGAAATGTTTCTTTATCTCCTGCAGCCCTGCCAGCATTTATTATTGTTTGTTTCCTTCATGATGGCCATTCTTTCTGGAGGAAGACTGAATCTTACTTATATTTATTGGCCATTTGTACTTTTTCTGAGAAGTCTCTATTAATTTCAATTGTCCATTTTTTGATTGGGTCTTTCATTTTGGGGGGTCTAATTTTTTGAGTTCTTTATATATTCTAGATATTAGTCTTCTGTTCAAGGAATAGCTGGCAAATTTTTTCCCAAACCATAGACTGTCTCTTCTCTCTTCTGGTTGTTTCCTTTGCTGTGCAGAACCTTTTAAATTTAATCCCATTTGTTAATTCTTTTTGTTACTTTTTGTGCAATTGGAGTTCTGTTTAGAAAGTCTTTGCCTATGCCTATGTCTTCAAGAGTTTTATCTATTTTACCTTACAGCAGATTGTTTCAATATCCAGGTCTTTGATCCATTTTGATTTTTTTAGTGCACAGTGAGAAATATGGATCTAGATTCAATCTTCTGCATGTAGATAATCAGTTTTTCCACATCGTTTGTTGAAGAAGCTAACTTTTTTCCGGTGTGTGTCATTGGTGCCATTGTCTGAATCTCCCCAGGGTTGTTTCTGCATCCTCTATTCTGTTCCTTTGATCCAGATGTCTGTTTTTGTGCCCGTGCAATGCTTTTTTCTTTAATCATGGTAGCTTTGTAATATAGATTGAGATCCAGAATTGCAATGCCTCCTACTTTGTTCTTGTTTTTCAGGATTGCTTTTGCTATTCTGGGTCTATTCTGGTTCTATGCAAATTTTAGGATTGTAAAGCAACATTTTATCTTTTGATCACTAGAAAAGGAAAAAGAAAAGCAGAGAAAAAAAATCCAGTAACATTTAAAATGAAAAAAGATGGATAACGGAAATGAAATCATCCAAGGAATTTGAACAAAAATAGAATAATTGGATTTGACTATTCAGGAGAAAAATCTAACAATATTGAATTTCAAAACTCACACGTAACATAAAGTTACCAAAATGCTAACAACAAAGGGGAAGAAAGATTTACCAGGCAAAATCAGACCAAAGGAAGGCAAATAGTAATATTAATTTCAAACAAAGTAAAATCAAATGTCATCTCTATTAATAAATACTTTAGGCTGGTGAGATGGCTCAGCGGCATAAGCACCTGCCTGGCAAGCGTGAGGTTCTGAGTTCGACTCCCAGAACCCACATAAAGGAAAAAAATGGCTGGTGATATCGCTCAGCAGCACAAGCGCTTGCTGGCAAGCACGAGGTCCTGAGGTCGACTCCCGGTACCCACCAAAAAAAAAAAATAAAAATAAATAAATAAATAAATACTTTAACTTACAATGAAAATAAAATAGTCGTGAACCTCTATGGTGGAAGTAGAAGGCATTACTGACAGAAAATGATTTTTGTTTTAAAAATTTGAAACAACTTATTTTTACAGGAAAATACTGACCAAAGTTCCATAGAAGTTTGAATAGTACTATGAAGAAGGCTATTTATTAGATAAAGTAGACTTTATTCTCAGAGAACACTTACCATAAAGTTAACATGTAGTAAATAGTTCATGACGATAGTATTAGTAAGTCCCCAAAATCAACACAGTATAAAATCCACAATTTCTACCTAAAAATTAAAACTGGCAAGTAGCAAAAATTGAACAAAAAAACCCAAATCACTTGGAAAGTTTTTTTAAAACTTATTAAATAACTCTAGCGTGAACAGAAAAATCAAATTACAATAATTTTTTAAATTAAAAACTCTGGTTATAAAATAAAAATGATAGTAAATGAACTCACAATTCAAATCAAATTAGCAAAAAAGTCTTAGGAAAACAGGATGTGTAAAATTATTCACTGTATTCAGTTATTTATTCAAATATATTTTGGCAAAAGCCTAATATGTTCCAGAAACACTGCAAACACTGGAGATGCAGGGAATTTATATTTTATCAAGCAAACATATAAGCAGATAAGTAAACACATAGACAAGTAACTATATAACAGTGTTATTTAGAGATCACTATTGTAAAGAAAAATATAGTAAGATAAGGAGTTAGAGACTAAAATGGGGTAGAAGGGATTTGCAGTTTTACATAAAAATCATTATAGAAGTTTTATCTGCAAAGGTGACATCTGAAAAGAGACTTGAAAGAAAAAAATGAGGAAGACAAGAAAATGTCTGGTGGAAGAGTCTGATGAAAAAATGTGCAGAAACTGGCAAATCAGAAATCTGAGAGCTTAGAAAAAATTGTCAACACAACTTTTAATATTACCAAGCAATTAAAAAAGAAAACATGCACACACAAATACAAGAGGATATAACAGCAAACATAAGAGAAACTTTTAAAAAAGTAAACATTTGGATGATACAGCAGAGTATTGGCTTTTATTCTGGTTAAAGTGTGAAGTGTTTATGAAACTTCAAAATGATAAATCCCAAAATATTAGCTCAACTTTTCTCTAAGTCACACTTCAGTCAGAAGTCACGTGATTCCCAGCACATCCTTGCCTAGCAATTCAGCTGCCCTTTCAACCTGCGCTAGACTCTTCTCTTACTTTAATAGCCATTTTGCTCCAAGAAAGCCATCTCATCACTCACAGAGTTGCTGTAGACAAGTAGAGAACAACAAAGCCACAATGAGATAAAAGTGCTGGATGCACACCCAGGTTTGCTCTGTCCAAACTTTATCTCAGCCAGATTTCAACTTCCTTAAGTCATTGTTATTAGGGGACAATTGTGAAGATTTGAAACCAAAATACATTAAATCCACTAAAGAATCATATAATGTGACTATGAAGCAAAGGCACAAGTGATATGTAATTTTTAAAACTATTTTAAAAGTTAAATCAAGAAATAGAAAACTTAGGATATGGGGTTTTAAATGACATTTTCCTGTGGTCTGGGAAATTTGGATCAATGTTCAAAGAAACTCTACTTTAAAGAGAATAACCAAGGAACTGCCAAATATCCACTCTAGGGCTTATTAAACGAAATCAAAATTAGATCTGTTCCCTTCACCCACATTCAGCCGTCTCCAGATTATTTAAAGAAAAAGCAATGATAAAAGAAAGTAATGTACTACAGCATTTGCCTGAGATGTGAGCTGTCAGCCTAAGACAGAAAGTGGTGGGGTGTCTCCTCTATTTTCCCCCTTTCATTTAATTGAGGAGAGTCTCTAACAGAACCAGTCAGAAATCAGCTGCACCTGAAAAAAAGAGGAGATTTGCAGACCCTTTTCCATTTCGATAATTAGTGCAGAACAGATGGACCTTGGTTGTGCCAAGTGCAGAGCAGACTGTGGCAAGAGAGCTCTTGGGAGAACCGGGCACATACTTCCTATAGTTAACTTGAGCAGTTGGAAAGAGCAGGACAAAAAAGAGAGCAGCGCGGGGGCACCTTCACTTGGATAATTTCAAGTAGGTGATACGGTGTGAAATGGCAGCCTGAAAGCCCACTATTACAGAATTTAGCTATGCTGCCAGGGTAGCAAAGAAGTTCCTATAGCACTCCAAAGAATTGAATACTTGCAGCCTGGAGTTCACAAAGCTATCAAAGACAACAGCAGTTCAGTGTAAGACTTTTACCACACTTCTTTAGTCTCCCTGCATCCTTTCTCAAACCTGTAGGAGCCAAGAGAAGCAGATAGAAGGAAAAAGGGGAAGTATGGGGGGAGGTCAGTGAAATAACAGACCTTGCCTTGTCTCCTGCTGTAGTCTCCAGCCACGGGCCCTACTTGGGACTGGGCTGTGGAGAGTGGTTGGAAGAGGAAGAGCTTTAAATTTGAAATAGGATAATAAAAATTGTGCCACTCAACTTTCCATTACTGTAACAAAATATCTGAAATAAGCACTTTGTAAGGAAAAATGCTTATTTTGGCTCACAGTTTTGGAGGTTTCAGTCCATGGTTGGTTGGCTCAATTGCTTTGGGCCCTATGGCAAGGCAGCATATCATGGCACAGCTAATGCTAGAGTGAAGTCTGTTCACCTCATGGCTGGGACACTAAGGATAAAGGAAGAAAAGAGAGTCCCCAAGTCCTCTTTGAGACCATGACCCTCAATAACCTAAAACCTAGTACATTAACTACCTTTAGCTTTACAAAAGCATCTTCTACTTGGCTCCCCCTCTAATGTTCCCACCATCTCCCAATAACACTAAGCTGGGGACTAGATACTCCAGATACCTGAAGACTTCTGAGAACAAAAACAACAAAAACAGACTAGGATACACTGATGGCCTAAGAGACCCATCATATAGCATATAGAGATGAACAGGAGTGAGAGATTACAAACTACTGAAAAATAAATTGGCAAATCCCTCTGAGAGCTTTTGCAAACAAGCCCAGAGAATCTGCATACAGTGAGAAGGTTTTAGAAACTCCCAAACCATGACTGGGCTGACTGATGAGGGTCCTCTCCCATATGTGGCAGGCTGTGATGACCCACAGAAGTGACCATTTACCAATGTGCACATACCAACAGAACAATGCAAGGAAAGAGAAAAAAAGCAGGAAAAAATTACCAAAACAAAAGAACAGCATAAATCTCCAGAAACCAATACTAATTTAACAGGGATACCTTATTTATCTGACAGAGAATTCAAATTAACTGTCATGATGTTCAATGAGCACAGGAGAAAAAATGCATAGACAAAATGAGAACTTCAACATGGAGATAGAAAACATTTTAAAAAGTTAATGCAAATCTTGGAGCAAAAATATATAATAACTGCACTGAATATTTTGCTAGAGTGGTTTTCTCTGTTTGGATGTGATGTGTCCCAAGGGCATGTGTTCATGTTTCGGAAGCCTGGTCCCCAGTGTGGCAATGTGGAAGACAGTGGAAGGCTTCTCCCAGTGTGGCATACTCAGCCAGGTGCAGGGACTATGGCAAAGGACTGCCCTAAATTGTCCTTCTGGATTTGACGCAGCTACTTTTGTACTTACCTGGAGTATAGGAGGTACTGAACTGGTTTGTGGATTTCTCGTGTATTAGTCTGTGTATTGTTGTAGAGTTAGTGCCTTGGTGATAGGAGTCAGTGGCTTGCTATTCCACCATCATGGTGACGTCCCCCCAAAACTGACTTTTTACTGCAAATCCACGAAGGCTTACATTTACTGAAAGCCTTTGGATAAGAATTTTTATGTGGTTGTTTTGATTAGAATCTTACTAAATAAGGGGAAAAGGCGAGTAGTTCGTCTGCTTAAATTTACATGACCTATGAAGAAAATGGGTATCAAAATAAATGAAAATTTTGTGGAACTTCAATTTGTATGCACATTTACTATGGTTAATACTTAATTTGACTATAATCTTTATGAGGATATATGGGAAAAAATAAATAAATGTAACAAAGTTCAATCTTTATATTCACAAACTTTATTACATGCATGCATGTGTTATGCATGTGCTACATACATGCATATTTAACACATGTATATATATGGATACATATATGTATATGTTTGCATAGGTACACACATGCTAAACAATAAAGTAGCTATTTTCCCTTGAGAATAGATAACCAAAATATAATGAAAAATATCCTATATGAATATTTTCCTTCATGAATAAAATATGTGAAGTCTTTCTATATAATAAAAAAGGGTTATTTTGACCTGTCAGGAAAACACCGATATACAGTGTATATACGATATATATACAGTCTATATATGATATATAGATGGCATCCACTTATCAAACTTCAAGGGATTGGAACTATAGTTTGATATTATCAAAGAAGGACCAAAGCACAGAAAACATTTCTTTATTGAATGATACAAGAAAATTTATTGATATTTTTATGTTTTGTTTTATTTTGTTTTGTAATGATAAATAATAGTTTAGACAATATTAATGCAAAATATTTTCAGTCTTGAGAAATATATTTGTTAGAACCTTTGGTTAACAAGTAACAAAACCCAAGCCAGGCATAGTGGCACGCACCTCTAATTCCAGCACTATGGGATGCTGAAGCAGGAGAACTGCAAGTTCAAATCCAGCTGGAACAACACAACAACTTCACAAGACACTGTCTCAAAATTAGAAACAAAAAAAAGCCCTGAAGATGTAGCTCATTGCAAAGGCCAAGTACCAAAAACAACAACAACAAACCAAATTCAGATAGCATAATTTTCTAAAGCGTGTTTATACAAGAATATAAAGGCATCTCAAAGACAGATTAAGCTGGCTGGGCCTCAGGACAAATGGAAACCAGGAGTTCCAGTGCCGTTATGACTCTTTCTCCACATTTCACCATTATATATTAGTATAAGTAAGTTTCAGTCTTCTTTCTACCTCTTCAATTTAGGACTTTCCGTTTTTCTAATTCATAAGTCAAAAAATATGGCCAACAACAAATTTTGAACTCTACAGTTCAAAATTTAAAAGATCAGATGGAAGAAAACAAACTAGAAAGCCTTAAGGAGGTCAGTCCTTCTGTACTAACATAGTTGCTCTAGTTACAACCAGGTAGATTGAGTTAGTGGAGGTTACAAGTACCCAAATGGGGCATGCAATTCCAGAAGTTTCCACTACAAGGAGTAAATAGCTAATGTAGGGATAGTTTGAAATGTTCCAATTATGGAAATATACTCTATGACTTCACAATTTCTTTTAGATTTTATTGTAGTGGTTTAAGTAAATGTTGTGTTTGTTCTTGAAAAAGAAAAGACAGTAGATCCTACAGTAAATAATTAACAGTCTCTTCTATTTGTTAGTGTGCCTTGTGAAAGAATTAGTCCAGAGATAAGAATTCAAGCTAGTAAATATGTATAAATTAGGACAATCATCTAGCACAGTGAACAGGGAAAAGGTGTGACTGGTATTGTGGAGGGAAAGATATTGAAATAATCAGCACACGCAAAACAGCAGTGAGGAGAAGCAAATGAGATATGGGATATCAGCAGAAACCATGAATACAAAAACAAAATGGGGCATGATATTGTCCTATATGATATCTCTTCCTTGCCATTTGGAGAATTGAGTGCAGAAGTGATCATCAAAATACGAAGAGCTGTAAACTTAATAAAGTGACTCTATTTCCCACTTCAAGCACGAAAGTAGTGAAAGCACTTTTCTAAATTTGAACTTAATATTTCTTAGCAACCTGATAAGTTAATGATAAGTAAACAAATAAGATTTTCACACTGGCATTACATTCATAAACAAGAAAGCAGGGCCGGTGAGATGGCTCAGCGGCGTAAGCGCCTGCCTTGCAAGCGCGAAGGCCCGAGTTCGACTCCCGGAACCCACATACGAAAAAGGGGCCGGTGATATCGCTCAGCGGCACGGGTGCCTGTTGGCGCGCGAGGTCCTGAGGTCGTCCCCCCGGTACCCACAAAAAAAAAAAAAAGAAAAAAAGAAAAAGGGGCCGGTGATATCGCTCAGTGGCATGGGCGCCTGCTGGCGCGCGAGGTCCTGAGGTCGACCCCCCAGTACCCACAAAAAAAAAAAAAAAAACAAGAAAGCATCCAAAATTCATTTACTATCAGAAAATAAGTATTGCAGCCAGCAATATTACTCCCTGTAAAGTAAAATCACAGTGAATGGGTTGAAAATAAATATCCCATTGCTGTGCACAATAGTTGGGGTTGTCGTGGTGGACCAATATCATTTCTCTGAGAAGTTTTACTTCCCAGAAGTAGCATTCAGTGGTGAGACGCAATAGTCTCATATGACATTCATTTATAGAATCATATTACTTTATTCCCTTACTTTCAGTGATTTAATTTCACATTACTTACTTATGCTAAAAACAATCAAATTCAAACTGTTCCATATGCTTCCTTAGATTCTAAGTTTTTTGCTATTTTCAAGCAAAGATTCAAAATCCTTTGCTATTAATTTTAAATTTTTTCATAATTCCTGAAAAATTCATATAAATATAGAAATGCTAATCTGCTCACTGTAATATATATCTGCTTAAGCCATTGTTTTCTATCCATATTTATACTCATTAAACTATATAAGTTGTTTACTAGAACCCCAAATTCTCTATGCTACTTGTTCTACATATCCCATTTCTGAGCTCAGTAAACTTACACTATTTCAAAACCTTGGGCAGAAAACTGAAGTTTTACTGTTATAATATTTAGACCAATGTTTATTTTTGGAGCGTAAGATATATTGATAACCAGGATATTAATCAGTGTTCAGGTAACACTACAATGTCATCAAACTTAGATTGTCACAAGCAGATATTTGGAGGCATATTATTTTCCAACTCAAATTTTAAGGAACTATATTCCCAAAGGTATTTCCTCTCAATACAAGATTCTTTTATTTGAAGCTCTTTGAAATAATATTGACTTTAATATTAATAACTTGAAATCATATGGAGTCTGCCATCCTGATAGAAAGACAGAAGAATGCCCGTTTTCTTCTATCATAATTCATCTATGAGCCTTTAATCAGCATAACTGCTCATTGTTTTAATTATGGTTTCAAATACAGTTTACTCACAATTGGAATACACTCAGATGTGTGAGATTTTATTACTACTTTGTTACCTGTAATGGTTTACTTCTGTTTCTGGAGTAAGAGATGTTACAAATACAAAATAGGCACAAACAATATATTTCTTGTTGATCTTTGCTAGTATGTGTGTTCTACATGGAAAAGGGTCTAATTAAGCTCAAAATACAAATGAGCAATAAAAATCATTAGAGTCTTTCTACAAAATATTAAGAACAATTGTCATGAAATTAAATCTCACTCAGTAAGTTAAGTATACTTGGGCCGGTGAGATGGCTCAGCGGCATAAGCGCCTGCCTTGCAAGCGCGAGGGCCCGAGTTCGACTCCCGGATCCTACATACAAAAAAGGGGCCGGTGATATCGCTCAGCGGCACGGGTGCCTGTTGGCGCGTGAGGTCCTGAGGTCGACCCCCTGGTACCCACCAAAAAAAAAAAAAAAAAAAGTATACTGAAAATATTTCAGGATACCTTGAGCAAAAACATACATGTGAGGATGACACATTTATATACCACTCTATCTCTTGATAAAAAAAAAAATCCCTCGCTATAATAAGAATACAAGAATTAGTTCCTTTTTCTTTGTTACTTTTCATTTACCCTGCCAGTCAATATTTAATCTGTACACACATCAACATGCATATGTTCAGGAGTTATTAGAATATTTCTAATTACTAATTTCCATCAATCCAGGAATTCATATGCCATTTATAAACCATCTGATTTCCCAATAACAACCCTGGATGTTAGAAAAAATGATATGTTTTCATAGTTCAGAGGCAAGTGTCTCAAAAGTTTAACTTCCCAGACACCTTTTCTGAGGGATGTATTCAAAGGTATGCTACCCTAAAATGAGTGATAAAGAAAGAAAAACAAGACATAGATTCCAGGAACAGGAGGTCAACACAGGAAAGTGGGGGAAAGAATTTGCATGAGCTTGTCAAAATGAAAGCCCAAGTTGACAGCTATTTGGGAAGCCTACACTGAAAATCTTCATGGAATAGAAAGAAAAAATGTTCCAGAAAGGACGCTTTCATAAAACAATAATAAAAGCAGGTGGTATAGTTACTGGAAGATTATCTGAGAAGTTTGACTGCTTAAAAAATTATATTCAAGGGCCGGTGAGATGGCTCAGCGGCTTAAGCGCCTGCCCGGCAAGCGCGAGGGCCCGAGTTCGACTCCTGGAACCCACATACGAAAAAGGGGCCGGTGATATCGCTCAGCGGCATGGGCACCTGCTGGCGCGCAAGGTCCTGAGGTCGACCCCCCGGTACCCACCAAAAAAAAAAAAAAAAAATTATATTCAAAGAGACTTTACAAAGCCATTACTGGATATAGAACAATTTTGCTTTTGATTTTAAAAAATTAAATATAATACAAAATATGGTAATTATCAACTCCAAAGGGAAATGATATGACTAGAACTTATAATCATGCCACACATACCACATACAAACACACATAACAGTGAAAACAAACTCGATTTCATAAAATTTGTGGTAACTATATTGGAAGGTAGGGAAAGGATAAAGAGAAAAAAACCTTATATTATAAAAAGAAATCAGTAGATAATGTCTAAAATGTTAAGAATCATGATAACAGTTTATACATATTTAAAAATCCAGAACTAAATTTTAAAAAATTGAAACAGTTGAAAATAGAAAGTAATTGTCTCTGAGAATAGGCAATGGGGAGGAAGGTAGACAGGCAAAGTACAAAGAAGTTTGGGGTCTCTGAGATGATAAGGTGACCACATATTCTGGTTTGTCCAGGACAGTCTTGGTTTATATAATCAGATGACAGTGCCTCTATATTTGTTTAACTAATCTTCTATTCCACATTATCTTGTACCTATATGAAATGTGAAGTGATACTTTTTAATATGTAGGCTTCATTTGCAGGAGCAAAATATCAGAGTTCATTATGCAAATTTCAAATCTATGCCTTTAGATAATTCAAATGTAAAATAAAGAAATACTAAGAATGGTTTGTTTTTCACAAGACTTATGGAATAAAAATGAGACTTTTAGAAATTCATTTAATTGAAAGTAAAATATCTAACATTATTGTGAATATCAATGAGGAAAAAAATGCTTATTTTTCCAGTTGTAATACATTTACAAATTTTGATGGAGGTCATCATCATGGTGAAAACCATGTCACTACTAAATTAAAAACCTAACTGCGATGCACACACAATTCATAACTGCATTTAAATATGATATTTTCCATCAGTTACAAAATAAATTGTTAAAATTTAAAAATATGTTATATATACATTCAAAATGACTGCAAAATTTTGCAACAGAACTGTGAAATGAAACAACAATGAAAAGCTTACTCATGGTAATATGCATTTTCTCTTTGTTACTTCTCATAAAATATTTAAGCCTTTGAAAACCAACTTTGTAAAACAAAGTTTTAAGTATCGTTAAAGGATATGGAATTTTTTTCTTACCAAGTCCTTCATATTTTGACTGCATCATGTTGAAACTCACTTGGAAATCTATAGTTAATGTTTAAATTATTAAAGGATCAAAAATCTTGAGATTTTATGGCTTTTACTAAATTGCAGGAGTTAACAAGGAAGTCTTCAAACAAAAAGATACAGAAATTTGGGCTACGGTTGTAGCTCAGTGACAGAGCATATATTAAGCCCTGGTTTCAATGCCTAGAACTCTTCCTGCCCTGCCCCACCCCAACCCATGCACCACCAAAAAAAATCTGAAATTTATCATAAAAAAAGCAAAATAAGAATTTTTGTGACACTGTATATGGCTTGTCCTCTCCAAATTCACATTGAAATTTTAATCCCTATTGTGAAGTATTAACAGGGTAGAAATATAATCTGACTTTGGCATTCAAATCCAATACCTTTAGGAGATAATTACCATTAGACAAAGTCATCAGTGTAGGACCCCATGATCACATACTGGTGGCTTTATAAAAAGAAAAGAAATCAAGACACACAACCTCATTCCCTATCTCTTACCAATGACCTGCGCTGCCTCAGAATTCTGCCAGTGAGAAGTCTATCTCCCTTGACTTTGGATCAGAACCATAAGCCAAAATAAGATTACTTTATAGCTTACACAGTCTGTGGTATGGTTTTATTAGCAACAGGAAATGGACTAAGACAACAACAAAAGCACATTCCATGCGAGAAAGAATTGATAACTTGGATTTTATTTAAATTAAGTGTTTCTACCCTGTGAAAGACAATGGTAAAGGGATAAGAACCCAACCTATCAACTTGAAGAAACTATCTGGAAAATATATATCTAGCCAAAGTTTTATATCCAAAATATACAAAGAACTTGTAAAACTCAATGATTACAAGAAACTTAATGGAGTAAAGATCTATATATCTCACTAAAGAAGCTATACAAATGGCAAATAAACATAGAAATGATCAAAATCATTTATCCTTGTGGAATTTCAAATTGAAACAACAAAGAAATACTTACACAACTAATAGAATGGCTAAAATCCAAAAACTTGAAAATGCCAATTCCTGGCACAGAAGCAGAACAACATATATGTATATACTGAAATTAAACAGTAATTAAATGGATGGAAGTGGTGGAATCCAACTTCTTATAGTCAGAGCAGTTGTATGTAAGTAAGGGGAGAAGACTGGATATCATAGGAGCTCATGCCTAATTTAACATGAAAAAATGGTTATATATTAAGAGTTATATTCCTGGATTTTATATATCTATAAATTCCTATATTAATGTGTAGTTATTTATAGATAGGTGTCCAAACACAGGCAAGTACACACTCATACACTTTCTTGCTTTGTCAGTTAAAAGAACCAAGAAGCAACATCACCCCAGTACTAATAAAAACATCTATGAATTTCTCATATGATTCACAAAAAAAACAGCCAAATGTAAGAAATACAGAGAAGGAATCAATGGCACATTTGAAAGAAAGAAAGATAGATTAAGAAAGAAAGAAATTCTTCTCACCTCTAGGCAAAAAGCCCTCCACAGACAATGACTGGGGGGAAGGGGTATGTCAAAAGACCACAAAAATCAATTTGGATGAGCCATTAATGGCCAAGAAACAACCTGAGCAATAAAATAAAGTATTACAAGATTACGTCTCACAGAACAAAATACATATCCATGGGCCCATACTAATGTGAAAATTAAATTAGGTACAGTAGATAATTTCTATGAAGAAGAATTCAAAATAATTTAAGTAGATAACCTCAAGAAGGCAGAGTATAATTCTTACTCATTAAGGTTGAGCTACACAGAGTGACTACTTTCTTAAGAAAACAGAATGGAAAAAGTGGAAAAAATTGTGATTTACACCGGAGAAAACAAACACTACCTCCTCTAGGTAATTAAGGTTAGCATCAACAATGTTAAATTACATTGATAATACAAACCCTTTATATGATACGATAAAAAATGACATGTTACCTTTGTCCTTTTTCTGTAAAAAAATAGCCCAAGTCTAATCATGAAGCAAAATTCCTGGTAAACTGCAATTGAGGGGCATTGTACAAAATATCTACCTATGAAACTGTATTACTCAAAAATGTCAAGCTCATCAAAAACAAGCAAAATCCGAGAAACTGTCACAGCCAATGGGAGCCTAAGGAGAACTGACTAAACATAAAGAAGTATGCTGGATGGGATCCTAGAACAGACAAGGACATTAGGTAAAACTAAAGAAATCCAAATAAAGCAAGTGTTTTAGTTAATAATGTATCACCGTCCATTCATTAATTGTCCCTAATGCATGCATATTGATGTAAGAATTAATAGGGGAACTAGGTTTAGGTATACTAGAATTCCCTGTGCTAGCTTCATAATTTTTTTCTAAATATAAAACTCTTCTCAAATTAAAAAAAAGTTTTAATTTTTAAAAGTGAACAGTTAAAGTAAATAACAAAAGCATAAAACTTCAATAAGATTTTGTTTTAAAATTCCAATAATTGCAATTGATTATTTTGATTTATTGTCAATAGACCTTCAATGTTCTGGATAAATTCACATTCTCCATACATTCTGAATAAAAATGAAATTAAATTGAGAAGGCATTCAGTTTTAAAGCCTCTAAATATGACAAAACTGTTATGAAACACGGATAGAAATAACTTCATGAAACAGTTACTGGAAAAGGTAATTGTTCAAATGCAGAGACATCAATGCTGGGGACAAGAATCATAAAGATTCAAAGAAATATGACACCATCATAGGAACACAATAGGTTTCCAGTAAACCAAAAAAAAAAAAAAAAAAAAAATGAAAGGAAGGAAGGAAGGAAGGAAGGAAGGAAGGAAGGAAGGAAGGAAGGAAGAAAGAAAGAAAGAAAGAAAGAAAGAAAGAAAGAAAGAAAGAAAGAAAGAAAGAAAGAAAGAAAGAAAGAAAGAAAGAGAAAGAGAAAAAAGAATACATTGACTTTTTTAGGGAAATTTCAGAAAGATACAAAGGTGCAGAGTGCCTATTTTTAAAATAATGGGTGAAAATCTCCTAAAGCTGAGAGGAAATATAAATATCCATGTATTAGAAACTCAAAAGTCTCCAAACAGGTTCAACTCAATGATTTGGGTAACCTTAAAAGCAACAAGAGAAAAGAATCTCATCACATGGCAGGGAACTTTCATAAGGTTATCAGTGAATTTCTAGTATTTATACCAAAATCAGACCAAGATAGTATATAAAGAAAGGCACATCAGTTATTTATGAAGTTGGACAAAAGTATCCTCAACAGGATATTAGCAATTTGAATCCAACAATAAATAAAAACAAATTATAAACCTTGATCTAGTGAAATCTGTTCCAGGTGTTTTACACCTGTCTCAACATTTAGAAATCTGTTAATGTAATCCACCCCATTAATAAGCTAAAGAAGGAAATCATATAATCATACCAATAGATGCAGAAACTATATTTGAGAATATCCATTATTCAGTCATTATAAAAACTCTCAGCAAGTTAAGAATAGAGGGAAACTAACTCAGCTTGGTAAAGAACATGAACAAGAAATGTATAGCTAACATCATACTCACCCATGAAAAACTGAGTACTTTACCTGAGATTAAGAAAAGTGCAGGGTTGATAAAAACTATGAAAAAACAGGTATAGGAGAATCTTATCTCAATCTGAATAAAGCTATTTATGATAAACCTACAGCCCACATCATAATAAATGGGGAAAAGCTGAAAACTTTCCCTCTAAAATAAAAAAGACAAGGATGTCCACTATAACCACTCCTGATCAATATAATACTTGAACATAGACAGAGAAATTAGGCAAAAGAAAGAAACAAAAAGTATATGTATAGGAAGGGAAGAAGTTACATTATCTTTATTTTGCAGATGACATGATCCTTTACATAGAAAACCCAAAAGAACTCCACCAGAAGACTCCCAGCATTAATAATAAATTCAGTAATGTAGCAGGACACAAAATCAACACACAAAAGTCAATAGCATTCATGTAGACCAATAATGAACTCACCAAGAAAGAAATAAGGAAAAATACCACTCACAATAGCTTCAAGAAGAAGGGGCCGGTGAGATGGCTCAGCGGCGTAAGCGCCTGCCTTGCAAGCGCGAGGGCCCGAGTTCGACTCCCGGAACCCACATACGAAAAAGGGGCCGGTGATATCGCTCAGTGGCACGGGTGCCTGTTGGCGCGCGAGGTCCTGAGGTCGTCCCCCTGGTACCCACAAAAAAAAAAAAAAAAAAAAAGAAGAAGGAAATACTTAGGAATTAATCTAACCAAAGAAATGAAAGACCTTTACAAAAAAAACTACAGTGCCTGAAAAAGGAAATTGAAAAGGACATCAGAAAATGGAAAGATATCCTATGTTCCTAGATAAGCAGACCAATGTCACAATGGCCATACTTCCGAAACCAATACATAGATTTAATCAATCCCAATCAAAATACCAACAACATTCCTCACAGAACTAGAGAAAACAACCCAAATTCATATGAAACCAGAGCAATTCTGGTAACAAAAGCAAAGCAGGAGGCATTGCAACCCTGGAGTTCAGGTTATATTACAAAGGCACAGCGAAAAGAGCAGCATGGTACTGGCACAAAACAGATACGTGCATCAGTGGAACAGAACAGCACATGCAGAAACAACACCAGGCACACTCAGACATCTGAGCTTTGACAAAGGGCCAAAAACATACACTGCAAGAAAGATGGCCTTTTTAACAAAAGGAGCTGGGAAACCTGGCTATTCACACACAGAAGATTGCATCTAAACTATATCTCTCACCATGTACTAAACTAAAATCAAAATGGATCAAAGAATTAAATGTTAAAACAGAAACAACCTGTTGGAAGATAAAATAGGTAAAACTCTTGAACACATAGGTGTAGGCAAAGACTTTGTGAAGAGATTACCAACCACACAAGAAATAACATTAAGAATCAACAAATGGGATTCTACCAAGTTAAAAAGCTTCTGCACAACAAAGGAAACAACCAACAGAGTAAAATAGACAACGTGCAAAATGGCAAAAATAAATTGCCAGCAATTCCTCAGACATGTGACTAGTATTTAGAATTTATAAAGAACTCAAAACATCAGCTACCCACAAAAAAAGGGCAATTGAAATGGTTAGTCACTTCTCAGAAGAAGAAACACAAATGGCCAATAAATAAATAAATAAAATGGTCAACATCTCTGATCATTAGAGAAATGCAAATTAAAGCAATACTGAGATTCCATCTTACTCCAGAAAGAATGGCTACCATCAAGAAATTAAATAATAACAAATGCTGACAAGGCTGCAGGGAAAAAGGAATTCTTTTACATTATTGATGAGAATGTAAACTAGTAAAACTACTATGAAAATCAGTATGGAGATTCCTCACAAAGCTAAAAATAGAAATTCCATTTGACCCAGCTACTCCACTTTTAAGTGTTTTCCCCCAAAAGAGTAAAAAACATCATTTTACAGTAACACATGAATATCCATGTTTGTGACAGCATAATTCATAGTAGCTAAATTGGGGAAGAACCTAATATATCCATGAAGAGATGATGAATAAAGAAAACATAGTATTTATACACATTGGAATACTACTTAGTCATAAAAAAGGATAAACAAGGGTAAACTTGAATCATTTGTAGGAAAATCAATGTATGTTGAGACCATATTGTTAAGTGAAATAAATTAGACACACAGCTTAAATAATGCATGATTTCTCTTATATGAGAAACCCAAACTATAAGTAAACTAAAGAGTAAAATAAAAGATAATAGGAGATACTATAGATCGTTTGCAAAAGGGAAGAAGACTAAGAGATGAAGAGGGGGGTGAAGGGAGGAGAAGGGTATTATAAAGTAATTAAGATGTGTGATATACATGTATGAACTCCCCACAATGAATGTACTGCTAACATGTACAAATAAAAATTTTAAAAATAGAAAAAGCACAAGGTTGTCCACTCTCACCACTCATAGTTAAGACTACTGGAAGCTCTAGCCACTGAATTAGGCAAGAAAAAGAAATAAAAGCCATTCTAATTGGAATGAAAATACTAAAATTATTTTTATTTGAAGATGACAAGGTAGATTGTGTAGAAAATCTATTTAAAAGTAACTAATATGAGTTCTATAAGATCACAACATAAAACATCAACACACAGAAATTAATTATATTCCATACAGTTACAATGAATTTGTGGAAGTCAAATTATAAACACAGTATCATTTACAATCACCCAAAGAAAATTAAATATTTAAATATATAATTAACAAAGCACATATGGCATCTGTACAGTGAAAAATTACAAAATAATGAAAGAAATCTAAGAAGACTGAACTAAATGAAGAAGCATACTACTATGTTCACTCAGAATAGTAAAAATGTCAATTATCCTCAAATTGATATATGGCCTTTTTAAACTCTTATCAAAATCCCAGAAAGACTGTTTTAGACACAAACAGTCTTATTCTAAAATTTATGTGGAAAGATATAGGTCCTGGTATAGCTAAAAGAATCTTGAGAAAGAAAAATAAAGTTGGAGTGGTCATCCCACCTAATAGTAAGCCTTGGTATATTTCTATATAAATGAAGACAATACAGTGTTAGAGGAGAGAAAGACACATAGACCAATGGAAAATAATATAGAGCTCAGAAATATAATTTTTGACAAAAGATGCAAAAGCAAATCCATGAAAAAAGAATACCTTTTCAACTAATTATGGTATAGTAATTGGGTAAAAGAGAACAAGAAACAGAGAAAAAAACTAAAGCTCACACCTTACAAAGAAAGGTCAAGTTGAAATGGGTCACAGACTCAAATGCATAATGTAAAATCATAAAACACTTAAAAAAATTAGAGAAAATCTTTAGAATTTAGGGCTAGGCAAATAGTCCTTAGACTTGACACATCCATAAAGCAAAAACTGTTAAACTGAATCTCATTGGGATTAAAAAGACTGACTCTACGAAAGACTTAGCTGATGATAAGCTCTGGAATGGAAGGAATTATTTGAAAATCATGTATCTGACAAAGAACTCATATCTAGAATATGTAAAGAATGCTCAAAGCTAAAGAGTAAAACAAAAACAAAAAGAATTCAGTTAGAGAATGGGCAAAGGCACGAACGGACATCTCACTGAAGAGAATATGTAGATGGCACTAAGTACATAAGAGGTTCAACTTAATTATACATTGGAAAAATTCAAAATAAAACCACACACATTTAGATATCACTGCACACCAATCAGAATAGTTAAAATAAAATATATTGACAAAATAAAACATTAATAGGATTCAGAACTAAATAACTCATACTTTGTTAGTGACAATGTAAAATAATATGGCCATTCTGAAAAGTTCTGGACATTTCTTATAAAACTGACAAAGACATAGCTAGCATATGACCCAGCAACAGCTGTCTTAAGCATTTATCCTAAATAAGTGAAAGTTTATATTTATGCAAAAATCTGCATGAAAATATTTATAACAGCATATTCATAATAGCCAAAACATAGGGAAAAAAGACATCCTGTAAGAGAAGAATGTTTAAACTACCACGTAAGTGGTATCACTTAGCAATGAAAAGGAATAAATGATACATGTACCAATTTAGATGAATCTCAGGCATTATGCTGCGTGAATAAAGAACAATTCCAAAATATTACACATTGTGTGATTTTATAACATTCTTGCAGTGATAAAATGATAGATAGTAGTTGACAGCAGTTAGGAATGGTGGAGTGAAATTAGAGATAAGTGTCTTTATGAAAAGACAGTCCCAGGAATCTTGAGCCACATGGTGCTGTACCTGCTTTGTTTTTTTACCATGCTGATGACGATGGTGGTGGTGGTGAACCAGTTTGTTACTGCTGTTGGAGGACATCTGAAGAGTTTCCAGCTTTGGGCAATTATGAATAAAACTACATATGTAATTATATATATTGGCTCCTTTTTGCTAATCTTCTATAGCATTTCATTCCTTATTCATTTCTACTTTATTTTATACTTGTTTTCTTGACTATTGCTGTGACTTTCCTCATATTAACTGCTAAATTTATAACTAAATCTGTTCACTTTTTGTACTTTGTCGTACAGTTCTTGTTTCTAAGATGATTTTTGTGTTTTTTTTGGTTAATTTCCTTATTGTTATTAGTAAAGTCTTTTTCCCATACTCTCTTGGGAGATGTTGTTCTTATATTTTGCCAATATTTGTGCATATTTTTGAATTTATAATTCAATAATTTTTATATCTGTGATTATTTAATTATTAGAGTAATTTTTCTCCCTTTAGTGGTTATTTCAAGGGGAAGATTTTCATTCCCTAAAATGTTTTGCTTTCATTTTCTATTTTATTCTTATAATAGTTTTTTAAATGTCATCTGCCATTTTCTATTCATTTTGTGATAATGTTTTCTCCTTGGTCCACAATAATGATGTGAATGGACAGAAGTGATTATTTTGGCTGATGTACTAAATTGTTTGTTCATAAGGAACTATATCTGGGTGTGTACAAATGTTCAATTTCTTTAATCAGTGCCCCTTGGGAGGTGACAAAGAAAAGTTCATGCATCTTCTGGTTTGTGATTCCGGTTCTCCCTCCCTAATTTCCTACTTTTTATTGTTGCTTTCCCATGATCATCTACACTACAAGCAGTCCATCTGCCCTAGCAGTGGTGTCTTTCACAAACTGTCACCTCACACCCAGCACTATAACCCTTTCTCTTTCAATTTCCCTGGAACCAAATATCTTATACACTAGATTACAAACCTTTTATAAACCTTTTCAATTCAGTGTGAGATTTTATTTTACTGAGGATAATTTTATCTCTGTTTCATCTCTTGTACAGGCCCTGCACCCACTCACTTTTCTTCCTCACCTCTACTTTCTCCTTCTCCATGTAAATTTTTCCACAGAAGTAGGCTACAAAGCAAGGTGTAGTATTTTTAGGTGTTTATTAGTATATATGCTAGTTCTTAAGATTTGTATAATCTTGTATTTGGTTATCCAGAAAGCATGGGATGTAGATAATTTGCTTTTTCTGTGGATCTACAACATTTTGCTGTATAAATGTATATTTAGGTGGCCACAAATATTCTACAACAATCCCAGAGACCCACCGATCATATTAAATCCTCTTATGCCTATTTATTTCCCAGATATTTGGAATCGTTCTATCTTATTGAATTTTTCTCTATCTATACTTAGGACTCAGTTGAACACACTGCTTCAATATCTCCCTGAGATCTTGCCTCTTGCATAGTTGTTTTCAGCTCCTTGAACTTCAATTCACATTTCCAGACCAGGATCTATGTCATGCATAGTGCTCAGTGCTGTTGGTTCCTTAGCTTTGGCTCAAAACCTGTGGTCTTTCCCCTCTCCTCTATAGTTGTCAGTGATTCTTTAAAAATATCCTAGTTTCATTCTGACCATACATTTTAACTGACTGTCCATTCAGACAGATATTGAAGATCCTATCATGTTCTTGGTTCTTTCCAATAAAAGACCTCCAAAGTTAAAACAATCTTTGTATAATTTCATATTCCAACAGAGTTTTACATGTGGCAATACTAGTTATATATACAACAATGATATCTGAAATACATGTTTTGGTGGTTATTCAGAAACCCACCTCCTTGGGTAGAGATGAGAGCCTCATTTACCCTCTCGAGTCTGTGCTTAAGGAACCAGGGTAATGAAAAATCCAGATGTGGAATTGCAACCTCTTTGCTTGTATTTTGCTGGAGCATATTCAGCTCCTTAGGGTAAAAACCAAGCCTGTGGGGCGCTCAGCTGGATCTTCTGGACAACTTGGGCTATCAAGGACAACAGAAAGTTAAGGAACCTACAAAACAATCAAAAAACAAAACAAAAAACAGTGAAGTGCTGAGAGACACACAAAGAAACTAAGTCATTCCTCATCCCCAAGGCCATAAAACTGCAATGAAAGAACAGAACATGAACACAAACTCTCAGAAGCCAGGGAAGCACAGAACTGAGCAGGATGCAGGAGAAGTAGCAGAGGCCCAGGATGAGTAGGTGAGTGGATGGAGGAGCACATGGTGAGTAGACGGATGAGCATCAACTAAAGGCAGTGCTGGAATGAGTTCAGTTCTCCAGACACTTTCTGTGAGTGCTACACAAGTCATGGTCTGGTTCTCAAAGAACCTACCAACAGGGAGAAAAAAAAAGAGTCAAGAACGTTACACCACAGGAAAAGCTATAAGGTCAGCTTTGACTTTTGAATGGGAGTGTTATACATGAGCACTTCAGTCAAGGACATGTTTTCATAATAAGAAGGCTACAGGAAGATGATTTCTCCTTCCAGTTCCATTATTAGTATAATAATTGGTATAATAATAGTATTCTCTAACTATTGGTGTAAACATATTGCTGTATTAGTTCACATACATAGTATTTCCACCACCGAACATGACAGATATTATACCCGCAAAAGGTACTTGACAGTTTCAATTTACAATCCCAAATTCAGCTCTGAAATGAAAAACCATGGAGCATTTACTGAAAAAAATTGATTTTAAAAATATATTTATAGGGCCGGTGAGATGGCTCAGCGGCTTAAGCGCCTGCCCGGCAAGCGCAAGGGCCCGAGTTCGACTCCCGGAACCCATATATGAAAAAGGGGCCGGTGATATCGCTCAGCGGCACGGGCGCCTGCTGGCACGCGAGGTCCTGAGGTCGACCCCCCGGTACCCACAAAAAAAAAAAAAAAAAAAAAAATATATATATATATATATTTATAGATACTTGGCAAAATTTGATGAGAAACTTTTTTATACTACTCTTTACCATGTACTTTTAATAGCACCTTGGCACGCTCTATTTTTTTATACTAATTTCCCTAAAGTAAATGGATTTTTATGTAAGCAAAGAATAAGATTAATACTTTTAATACATTATCTAATAGTATAATTTAGAGAAAATTGAGTATTAATGACTCAAGGTCCAAATTAACATTTAAGTAAGGGTAGAAAGATAATAAAACACAGACTCATTATGTGATTTTAGTAATTTTGCAGCCTAATTATTTTTATAATTTAAGTAATTCTCACTTCCTTTAGATTATCACTTTTTTTCTGTTCTCCTACTAAACACACATTGATTTAAAAATATTTAGTCTACTTTCATGGTTGTTTTTGCAATCCCAAGTGAAAACTTATTCTAAACAATTTAATCAGTATCTTTACAAAAATAAAACTGAAATTTGGGTGACAGCATTCACTTAGTTCTGAGTCAGAAGTTCTGGCCTGGCTTTCTTTGTGGTTGGGAGCAAGCCCAGCCAGGACCACCAGTGTAAAATAAAGCTGTTCACTGCCTCCAAATTCCAGGTGTCATTTCAGCGTTTCTGCTTGCCATAGCATCTCGTGCGTCAGACAGGAAGACCAACCGTGCTGACGTCTTTGGTCACCGATCGTGGCCCTCACGGACAGAGCAAGGACTTCTCCCAGTCCCCACAGGAAGATGCACCCTTGAGATTTCTTGAGTCCCCTGGGAGATCTGGAGGAGGATTCCTGGCTCCCCACTGGAGCATCTCACATCAGACCCCAAAGGGAGGAGGACGCATTCTGTCTGTCTGTCTGCCTGCCTGCCTGATTCCAGTAAGACTCCCGGGGGCACCCCAGTTAGTCTGTGCTGCTCAGCTCAGGCAGAAGAGCTTGATCAACTCTTGTTAGTCAAGGCCACCCTCAAGGGAAGGGGGTTGGAATGTTTAACCTCTGAGTCTGCTAAGTGACTGTGTGAGTGGAATGGAAAACGTAAGCAATAGGCCGCTCCGTCTGTGCACCAAGACTGGGAAGCACTGGTTGGGGTAGCTAAGCTCAAGACAGAGGAGAAGGAGAAACGTTTCTTTTCAGCTTGGAGCTTAATAAAATCTGCTTTAGATACATTAAATACTAATACCCTCCAAAGTTTCTGTTTCAGAACGGAAAAAGGAAAAGGGCCACCCACTGTGCACAGAGCCACAAGAGGCTTTTGAGACTCCTGGACCTGCTCACCTCTGCTGCCCTGGACCTGTGCCATGAAACGCATGATGGCATATAAAACATATGATAGCACAAGAGCGAGACCCGTGCCAAGAAAGATGGCTTCTCCCTCTCAGCAAGGCGGGACATGATAGCGCATGACCATATCCCAGCTACCGGGAGACAAAGATGAGAGAAATGCTCAGTTTTACAGTGCTTACTAGAGAGATCAAGAGATAAAAAAGCAAAATATAACCCAATAAAAAGTCACTGAGGCAGTATGAATTAATCTAAGGCCCATACGTAATAAAAAAATTACAAATATTAAAATCATTGATATCAAAATGAAAAATAACCGAAAGTGCAGTATTAGGCTCCCAAATGCTTATAAAACACATCTTTTGGGAGATAAAACACCTACTTTAACTCCAAGAGGTGTATGTGAACCTCTATCTCCTAGAACGATAAGATTATTAACTGGGGAAGCCCATCTAGTGCCTAAAGAAATTAACAAAATGAAAACACTTTCATTTTCTCTCACTCTCTTCCAAAAGGTTAAAAATAGCCATTCAGGTCCTTCGATTATTGGTTTCATTTTCTGTTTGGCAAAACAGCCAGAGTCAATCGTATCATTTGTCTCTAGAGACAAATTTTGCTAAAGATTAGAGATCCACTCCGGAAAAGCTCTTAGATCTTAATTGTCTTTCTGCACCTGAGATGGTTAAAATTTAGTTCCTGTGCCATACTTCAAGTCATTCTTCTGTCCCGTCTCCACTGCCCTGCTCCTGAAAAATAACACAGTTTGCGACAGTGTTTGTTCCTATTCAGTTCTCTTCTCCATGGCCACTAAATTTCAAGACCGAAGATCCAGAATGGTAAGTTTCCACTCCCTGGGGCCCTTTCAGAGTACAGCTGATCTTCACTTATCTCTGGGTTATCTTTAAAAAACTGGGCTAGATTTAATCCTGTAGCTCTAAAAAAAATAAATCTACAAGTTTTAGTCCAAGTTTATCTACCTTTTAGTCCTTAGGCAAAACTAAAGATTAAATACTCTCTCCCTTTAAAATGATGCTGACTGGTTTTTTTCATAGCACAGGACAAACTGATTTTTTTATAACCCATATAAGTTCATTGATTAAAAAACATTGCTAAGGAAACCTCATAAATTTAATAACAGTTTTAAACTAAAACAGTTATTTAAAAAAAAAATAGCCACAGTCCCAGTCCCCAGAGGACTGCCTCATCCTGATTTCTCTGCAGAAGATCTTGCAGGCCGGCCACTATTCTCAGAGATAATATCTTTCTACACCCAAACCTGCTCAACCCCCCTAGATAATTACAATTACCTTTAGCAGTCAGTCCCATTAGAAAAAACAATTACATATGCCTATCAAAACAACAGTTTGGATATTCTAATCAGATAAACTGTCTTTCACAAATGTTAGAGGTTTTTATTCCTTCCAAATTCTTCTTATAAGAGATCTCTACTAATTGACCTACAAATAATTCTGACTAGTCTATTTATCATTACAAACTTTTAGAATTGTAAAAGAGCTATTATAATTCAATTTGGCCAAAAATATATTTGAGTGCACTCTGATTTTATAAATATATTTGTCTTATGTATATTTGTTTATTTGCCTGTGTGTCCAATCTGTAAACAGCTGTTTTATTTGAGCTCAACAAATTTTTCTTCTTTTGGCAATTTTGGATTTTTGAAGCATTTGTCTGTAATTTTACTTGGCTTATAAATAAATGTCATCAAAATTAAAGATATGCTTCCACCCAAGTTACCAGCTGGTCAAAATGATGTTAAAATTGGTTTTATAATTGTAAAGCATATTGCTGTTTATATATTATGACTTGAGAGTCTCTTATTGTTCAAAAATAATGTATTAATTGTTATGATCTGGTTTGCATAAGTCATCAAAACTTGTTAAGATGGGGAGAAACTGTTGGACAGGACTCCAACTGATAAACAAAAAAGCAGCCGCCTGGAACAAAATTATCCAGTTCTTGTTCATTAATAGGAGTCCCCAGTAATCTCCATACCTTATAAGAGCCATCTGAAAATGTTGTTCAAAATATATTATTGTGATATGTTTACATTGGTCATCGTCAAAACATTAAGTTTCTAGAAATAAGAAAATAAGGTTTCCTGATTTAAAGATGCTCTGGTAAAAAAATTAAAAAACAGAAGTTTTCATATGGCTATGATGACTCATTATTGCTGCTGTCATGTATTAAATGTATTCATGCCTTCAGATGTACAGGTCTTCTAAAATGTAAAACTTGTTTATAGTGATAAACATTTTCTTTCAGATTCAGACATCTGCCTTTCTCTTGTGCTCCAGCTACTTGTGATAAGAGGTTCATGCTAAGCAAACATAAGGTCATCAGTCGATAATAATATTTTTAACAAAAACTTATGTGATACGTATATGCTATGTATGTGCCACTAGACTTAAGGATGCCTAGACATTAAACAGTCCAGACAAGGTCACACACTTCAATGACATCCCATTAAAGGACAACAAATTAGGTAAGAGCTTCTTATGTACCAAGCAGTGATGATTGACTAAAAAGGCTGTTCTATGTCAAAACAGAGATTTAAGTGTGTTACAAAAATGTCATCATGATTGTCATGCTAAAATATTATGTATGGCTTTTAATCTCAATTTTTTTCTGTAAAACTATGTAACCATTGTCTGTAAACATTCTACAGAGATTCATCTACTAGTACATCCATGGTTGATAAGAAATAACAGTTCTTTGGCTGTACTTTATATTTCAAGGTGCTTGATATTTAGATAAAACTTTTAATAATTAAGCTCACTGCTCCCATTACATTATGTAATGTTATTAATCTTCTCTTCTGGGTGTTCAACAACTAAAGTTTAGAGGCCATAACTAAAAAGATAGATAGGCTAAGAGGACAGCCAATATTTTGGCCCCAGCCTTCTATGGTCAATGAGGACCCGGGACATGAGAGAACCTTTTCAGCAACATCCTACAATTCTGGTGAGTTATACAACCTCCTGAGTAGAAGATTGTTGAACCACAGGGGAAAAGACATCAACAGTGTATAGTGTGCCTAAGGAAAGTCACCAGGAGAAAAACTCTCCCAAGCTTTCACAGAAAGCAACTTGGTCAAGCAATGGCCATGACTCATCCAGATGGCTGATGCTGACAGAAGAACTGAGAAACTCTATTCATGGTTCCAAGGTAAATCCTGAGAACACTTCACTGACCTTGATTGATAGATAACAAGAGGTTAATGTTTATTAATATAAGTCTCAATTAAACTTGGTCTTGAACACCCAGCAGAAAAGTATAACCAAGAGATATTTAAAACAAGGCCATAATAATAAGCTAGATTTAAAAAAAAAACTCAAATCACTAGCTCCTTCTGGCAGCTTCCTGTTACACCAATAACTAACCACTGTTATGGGTCATTAAAAAGTACAATAAAATCTATAAAAACTCAAAAAATCCTTAAATTCTTTAGGTAAGATCAGCTAAAACTAGAAAGACTTGTGACAAAATTTCGGACTCCATCAATAGAGACCAAAAACAAACAAAAAAAAAAAAAAAGAAAAGAAAAAACAAAACAAAACAAAAAAACAATGAATTGCAATCACTATTCCATCACCCATAAAAACATTTTTTGGACTTGACCCTTTCTCAAACCTGTTTTTCCATTCTAGCATTCATGCTTTGACTACATATGCTCTAAATTCTCAAAATTTGTTTATTCCTGCCTAGAGGCTGCCAAACTCCAAGTGACCATACAGATAAAACCAATGATAAATATGCTAGATTCCTTCTACTGGGATCCACCAGCTCAACCTTGTAAGAAGCATTCATACCTGGTAAACTACAAAATCTGAGACCCACTAGATTGGCTCTCTAGGGGGGTCCCTGACTGCAGTCTCCCTTCACATCGACCCTTCTCAGCTTGAAGCGGTTAAGATGAAAATTACACCCAGTGTCCCCTAACCACAGTTAGGGATAGTTCTTAAAAAATATATTATAAACAGCTAAGTTAGCTGCAAATATTACAGGCAGTTAGATAGGGGTGGGCCTTTGACGCAAAAGACAATTATGTCCAAAGACAGATTCACTAAAGTCAGGCTTTTAATTAAAAAACAAAGCAAAACAAACAAAAAAGAACCCTTCAGTCATGGAGCCCATGGTTGAGACCCCTCCTTGGCCCAATGTCTTTTTTTTCATTCTGCTAATAGGACCTTATCCTTAGTTGGTCAACATAGTTTGTGTCCCAGCACCTAGATTCTGTTAAACTACAGATGGTCCTTACCTGGGATTCATAAATGGCCCTGGAGTCCCAGACAAACCTAGTCCCCTATTCAGCCTTAAACAACAAAAACACGATTTAAACAAGCATGTGTAGACAAAGATTTGTCTAGATAAAAATAACAGGGGGGAATAAAGCGGAAAAGCTCCTTTTATTCTATTTTTATTTTTCCAACCTGACCCATATAATATGACCTCCTCACTTGTTTTTCACGGATGCCCACAATTCACTTCCTGGTTCTTCATCCACACCAACATCTTGGGCACTATGTTTCCATTTTCTGTTAGACCCACCTATTCCCCAAAGTCATGGGACCTGCCCTGCCCTGCCCTATTAAAAACCCACACATTCTGATTCTGTACTTCCAACCTGTAAAAGCCTATAAAAAAAAGAAGTTCCAATGACTACCATTCAGTTTCCAGAATCAGGCAAATGAATGTTATTCAGTTGTCATGGGAAGAGGTAAGAAATGCTAACTACCTCATTGGCCTCTTGATGTATTCATTATTGATTTTTTTTTTGTGAGACACATTTCCTATTCATGATTGTCCACTGTAAAACCAAAATGGCCCCGTTAACAACGTGATTGAGGCCTAAAATTACTGTTTTGAACCTTGCAATTGACATTAATATTACAGAAGTTAGCATGTTGCTTTCGATACAGAACTAGGGCTCAAAGATCAAGCTTCATTTGAAATAAAAAGTAAAATCGTGAATGGGGTAAAGGAGAAAGTTCTCAGCAATCTTTATATTCCCCTCAAATACTTCTCAAAACAGGCTCCTTTGAAATCTATGTACCACTTTACTTAAAGTTCATCGATTTATCAAAGAAGTGAATCCAAAACCCAAAAGTTTTAGAAAGTTATTCAGCAATTATTATGTAACCAGGAAGAAAAAGCCAAAAAATTAATGTCAGTGAAGTGAAAATACAGGAAGACCTACAGAGTTTGATAACATGCCTGAGTAACTGAACCTAGCAGACATTTTCCTCTTGATTTCTTATGACAAAAACAAACACATATTTTAAGCAACTTCTGATAAAGTTTTTTGTTTCTTGCAATCAAATGAAATCCTGAGAAATATATATATATATGGTGAAAAAAATACACTAGGAATGGTGGAGCACACCTTTATTTCTAGCACTAGGAGGCTGAGGCAGGAGAATCGCAAGTTGATCGTCTAGGGAACTTAGCAAGACCCTGTCTCAAAATAAAAAATAAAAAGGGTTGGGGATGTAGTTCAGTGTGAAGCCCCTGAGTTCAATTTCCAGTGCTATGGAAAGAAAAGAAAGAAAGGATGGAGAGAGGGTAGGAGAGGAAATATTAACAAAAATTTTCATTGAGAAAAAACTACACTTGAATGCCATGAATTAGGTTCTTCTAAGATGACTATGCTACGCACCATGAAACTGAGATAAAATAAAAGCAAAGGGGATGCTAAATAAAGTCAACAAAGAGTTCAGTGAAATGCCATTCACTCAAAAAGATTAAGTAAAATGCCATTTTTACAAACAGTATTTGACCTTCAAAAAGCCAGTATCTACAAAATTTTAAAGAGTTTGAAAACCACTCAGATAAATTCTTTTTCAAAGCAAACAGTCCTTATGTTGGTAAATCTCATTCATGGAGGAGAATAGAAAGATAACTTCAATGCCATCTCCAAGAAGGCAAAAGCCGCAAGGTATCTTTAGATGGGCTAAGATTACAGCAGCAACGTTTTAAGATGGAAAGAACAAAATAACACAAAAAGCCCTTATGTTTGTTTATGTTAAATATCTGACAATGAAATTCCCTTAAAGTTAAAAAGATGGAAATGTTTTTATAGGATCTAAAGAATTGTTCAAATTTCTCCTTTATTAAAAAAATCTGAAGCTTTCCTATCAGGATACAAAAGAAATGCTATTTAATAAATAAACAGACCAGACAATTTAACATCTATATGAAGTTTGACTTATATGAAGTTTGACACCTTAAAAAATTCAATATTAATAAATTCGAATATTTTTCACAGTGTACTGTGACATGACCTAACTTGTAATTTACAAAATGTGTGTGTGGGCTTATATCAGTTAACATAGTTTGCCTGAAAATAACAGAACATGTAATTCAAAGTAAATTTAACAATGAAGTTTTGTATATCTTCACCTAATTAGAAATCACTGATAAATGTTGTTTCAATTCTTTTGGTCTATATTAGGCTTGATTTCTCTTGTTCTCCTCCAGATTTAAGATCCTCTCCATGCTAGTAATTAGATACCATACTTTCCCATATCACATTTACCCATGAGAATGACACAAGGAGAAACAATGAGTCACTTCTACCAGTTTTCCAGAAGTTCAGCAGATGGATTAATAGATACCAGATTTACCTTCTTGCAATAATAGAAACAAGGCAGGAAAACTATATAGAGTGGATGTTTTTGAACACTGTACAAAAGAAAAAAAAAATGGGACACTGACCTTTGAGAAAAAGTAAACACACAAAGCAAGCTTCACTTTCACCCTGGCTTTTGGCCTGTGCACACTTTCAAAGTGCCTGAGACAGAAGTGAAGCCTGAATCGTCTTACCAGGTATATAATAAATATTGTAATTGAGGATTGCTGAGTAAGACTTTGCTAGAAATGGTGCCAGAGAAGAGGAAGCAATGGAGAAAAAAATACATGAACCTATTTGGAGTTAGTTAAAGCCTTTGGCCAAATTCTTAGTTGTATAAGTACAGGGCAAAACATTTAAGATCTGACAAAAGTCAACTAATAATCTATAACCTGAAAGGAGATCCGACAATTCTGGGACTCTGACAACCTGCAGACCTTATACAACTTTCTAAGCATTCAATATATTTAACCATTTTGTTATGTGACCTTAGAAAGGCACAATTTAGGAATAGGATATATATTATATATATATATGTATATAAATATCCTATCTCTAAACCTATATATATATTATAGATAGATATAGATACAGATATACCTGTAATGCAAAGGCTACTACAAACCTGTGTAAACAAAGCTGGCAACAATAGATTAAAAGAACTAAGCTAAATTGTCAATATTACATTAACTTCCTGACAACAACAACATCAACATTGTGTAAAGACAACATAGTTTAGACCCTCAACAACATGACCTTTGCAATATCCAGCATACAATAATACACTACCAGGTGTCTAAATTTGTAGGAAAATTTGATTCAAACCCAGGGGAAAAACAGTCAATATA
Organism: Erethizon dorsatum; assembly: GCA_028451465.1. Classification (NCBI taxonomy): domain Eukaryota; kingdom Metazoa; phylum Chordata; class Mammalia; order Rodentia; family Erethizontidae; genus Erethizon; species Erethizon dorsatum. The sequence goes on from CM051839.1 coordinate 14,608,527, forward strand.
AATAGTTCTCGATATTACAAAGATGATAATGATGCTGAAATGAACAGGTAAGACAATTAACGATAATTTTACAACATTATGAAAAGTTTGTGGGCTTGTCATTTTGTCTATTTTAGAGTAGAAAAGAGATCCACTTCCTAATTTCCCTAATATAAAATAAAATGTAATTTGATGTCCTCACTGTTAATCACCCTAGACTGTAAAAATGGAGGGAATTCTCCTTGGAAAAGAAGAACTAGGAACCATATCATATCCATAAATCTTGACTATGACTGACCCATGTTTTGTCTGACTAATAATAGTATGATTTGGTAGAAAATATAAAGTCAGTAGATGTTGGTGGGCATTATCATTTCAAACACAGTTTAAGAAGATATGATAAAATAGCCACTTATTTTATTTTAAAGCCTATCCCTGAGTTGTCCAGTGTTCAACCAGAAAAGTAGAATCTAGAATGTATTCTTTATGTTTCAAGCAATAAGACTTCTCATATAATAAATTACAAGATTACAATTAAAGAGAGGACAATATAATTAATCCGATTCCAAGTGAGTGAAAGAGTGTAGAATGAAAGTCGGAAAAGTTAGAACTAACTCTTAGTTCTACCAGTGGCTTTGAGGAACTTAGAAAATTATAAGCATTGTAGGATACGGTTAGCAGGGAACACAGCTGCTCTTGTAACATTATGGGTGACTTTTAAGTAAGTGCCTAGAGGCTACTGCAAAATCTCAAATTGCCCTTTGTATGTGGCCACTATTGCTAAGGGAGCAAGAGAACAGAAGCTTCTCTTCAACCTTTCAAATCACATGCAGGTGTCTTTCATTGACAGAATATAACCTGGAATAATGTTGGCCAGGATTCTGAGAATTCTATAATGTTGGGAAAATCGTGGAAGAAAGACAATGGCTTTGAGTAGCCAGTATGCTATCAGAACTATCTCCTGTTCATCAATGCTTATAATAATGCCTTATAGTTGTAAAGTCTCTTCACATGTTTTCTTACTTGAGCTTTGCAATAACATTTTGGGCTGGTATGATGACTCTCATTTTACAAAGGAAAGAGGTGAAACTCAGAATGATAGGATTTCCCCTTTCTATATTTATTCTACAATATGCTAGTTGGCCTTAAAACATTGGGTTTTATTCTAGAAGATATATTCTTATCAAGGAAATTACTTGACTCTAGGATAGAAATTTAAGTTTCATAGTAAATGACGTTTTATAATGAATACTGCTAAGGATGTTCCCCAATAGAATTTACAGGCTTACTTCTTTAAATAACCCTTTATTTATATTATCTTTAAATGTGATAATTATTAATGTTTCTAACTTATTCCTAAAGAGAAACAATTCTGTGTACTTCTCTTCCATATATGGAAAGGATTTAAAACTTAGGCAATTGGATTTTACCGCCTACCAGTAATCATCACTTGTAAGATCAGTAATGTTGGGCAACATACAGAAATTTCTTTAACATTTAATTGACAAACCTAAACACATAAAATAGCAATGAAATACTACAATTATTATTAAGATGCACACAACAAAATAATCTTTTATATTTGAGGGCACTAAGAAAACACAAATAAATAATGCAACTACAAATCATATATCATGGACTTATGAAATCTATACTTTCTATAATAAGCAACCCACAAACTATAAATTCAATCTTTTACTAATTAAACTAATATCTATGTGTATCTATATCAGTACATTTTAACTGTATCTTTCCTAAACTTTCTAGAATAAAATGACACATAGATATTTCTATGTGATTATCATATCCGTACCACGACAATAAAATAAGGTATACATTTTAATAAAATAGGTAGCACTGAAGATAGTACTGTTGATTGTCTGTGGGGACAAATTATCAACTAATCAGACAATGGAAATCACTGTAGAAATAAAGACTCCTGCAAGAAGAAATTTACACTAGAAAGGGGAAGGTTTTATCTCATTTTATCTCATTATCTCATTAATTTTTAAAAAAATATTTTTGTAATCTAGACACATACCTAAGTGTGTCTATAATTACAATATAGCCCTCCCTTTCCTCCTCCACTTTAAACTGCTCTCTTCTTCCTCCCCCTCCTGCTCCTGTTCCCTTCATCTATTTTTTTCTCTTCCTCCAACTTCCCTTCCTCCTTACACATCTCTACTTCCCTCTGTCCCTCCTCCTCCTCAGGGTTTCTAAGATTTCCTACCAACTAAAATTGGCTATATCATAGAATGACCTTCATAAACAGGAAAATTTTTGGCACAACAGTGATGTAAAAAATAATTTTTAAAGAGCAATGATCTTTAAAAATCAGTTCTGAAAACTAATTTTAAAGAATACTAATTAAGTCCCTTGAAGGTATTAAATGCTGCTCTATGTGTTTGAAAAACATTTCCCCCTGTCAAATTGCATATTAGGTAGTTATCTAAAGCAAGATTCACACTGAAGCCAGTGCTAATGCACAGCATGCTGCTTCCCCGATCTCTTCTCACTGGAGACTTTCATTTATGTCTACACTCTGGACTACTTACAGATTGCCTGTGAATTCATCTATTCAAGCTAATTATAGGGACATCTTCCACTTGCCTTCAAGTGTCTATCAAATATAAATATCTATTGATCCTTCTAATATCATTACATCCTCATTACTTACTACCTCTCTTTCCAAAGCAGATGGCAGAAAAATTACTGTGATGTGGCGACCTCATCACCCATTTACAAATCTTTTTACTTAACTGGGAAATTTCTTTTTTGCTTTTCTCAAAGGAACAAGAACACTCCTCCTACCCCTGATAATATTTTATCTCTAGAAGAACTGAGTGGAAGAGGGAAAAAGTGAAACAAAAAGCATGAGAGGACAGGAGGCATCTTAAATTGTAACCACAGTAATTCTTTATTAAGCAACTAACAGAGACTAGAAATCTGCAACTCTGACAATCATCCTTAAGGTACAAAAACCTAGTGCTTGATCACAATCTAAAAAGACATCTTATCAATCAATACTTGAAGACATTTTTCATAATAAAAATATTGCATATATATTTAGTACTTCTAAGAATCTTTGCAAACAGTACATTGAGTCTTATAAATCTGTAAAAAAAGTCTGAATAGATTTCTTTCTTTTTTATTTACAAAAAGAAACTAAGGATATAGCTTAGTGGTAGAGTACTTGCCTAATATGTGAAAGGCCCTAGGTTTGATCCCCAGCACTGCAATTATACTATTAATGGTAATGGATACATACTGTCTTAGTCACTTTCCCATTGCTGGGACAAAATACCCGACATCCACAACTTAAAGGAGGAGAGGTTTATTTTGGCTCATGGTTTCAGTCCATGATTGGCCAGCTCCAAGGCAGAAAAAGAATGGCAGAAGGGGATGGGGGAGGAAAACATGCTCAAACCATGGCAGCCACAAAGTGAAAAGAGAAAGGAAGAGCCAGGGATGAGAACACCTTTCCAAGTCATGCCCCCAGTAACCCACCCTTCTAACAAGGCCCCACCTCTAAATGAGAATTTGGGGGGACATTTTAGGCCTAAACCATGACACACATATTTTTGTTATTAAAAATTCAATTAAAAATTAAAACTAAAAATAATACATAAATTCAAATAATATAGTTCTTAGAGAAAAATGTGAAGGTCTCTCTTTTTTCAAACACAGTATCCTTTTGACTATTTCCCTATGCATTTATACATGTGTTCATGCACACAATTTGGGAAGGGAGATATTCCTAAGTGTGATGCTACATATGAAATTTCATGAAACTCTTTTCATGGTAACTAACATATTTTAAAATGTTTCCATGACCATACCAAAATTCTACTCAATTTTTAACCTGCCACACAACAGTCCATAATATAGACAGGAGTCAAAGTTATCATTCCTGTTATGGCTTGTGTCTAGATGTCCCCCCAAAGCCTTGTGCAGTCATAGGTAGGGATTTTTCAGAGGTGGTTGTATCTAGAGTGTGTGATGCCAGGATTGATTCATGGTGCAATGCTAGGCTCAAGGGCACTAGAATTAAGGGTGTGAGTGGTACCCACCCTAAGGAGCCTGGATAAAATGTAAGGGTTAGAAAGAGCTGTGGTTGTCCCTTGATGCCTTGCTACCTTCTCTGTGCCATGGACTGTTTGTCCTCTGCCATGTCTCTTTGCCATGCCACCCTGCCTTGGAGCCAGCCAATTATGCACTAAAACCTTTACAAACTGTGAACTAAATAAACCTTTCTTCCTTCAACTTTGGATGTGGGGTATTTTGTCTCAGCAATAAGAAAAGTAACTAAGAAATTCCCTTAGACTAAGTTTAATTCATAAGGATAGGCTAAGAATCATAACAACCCTAAAACTTCAACATTTTGTCCCCACGGAGTTTATGTCTATTTATGGGTTATTTGGGGGCATTCTCTTTTTCGTGGTCACTCAGGGATCGAGCATCTTCTTATTCAGGGTCACCCAGAAGACAGAAAGAAGAGAGAAAAAAAATCTCAAAGCACATGCAGCCTTCAGTGTCTTGACCTGAAAGTGTCTTATCTGTCATGCTCACATTCTGCTGGCAAGAACTGGTCGTGTTACTTACTATCAGGGCTGGGAAATTTGCTTGTGTTTGTGCCAAGAAATAGAAACAGACTCGATGAACATCTAGTTAGTCCTTATTAAATTCCACATTAATTCCATCTTTTCCCCCTATTTAAAGCAATGTTATGCAAACCCCTGCTAGATGCATCTTTGCACATATAGCACTTTATGGTACTATATATTGGCACTATGCCAATATTTCTTCATAATAGATATCTAGACCAGGAATGCTTAGGCAAAAAGGCAGTTGGATGTATTTTCTAAAATTGTTTGAAATCACTAAATACCACAGATGGGTAGTTTATAAAGAATAAAAGTTTATTCAACTTACATCCTAGAGACTGGGAAATTCAAATGCATGGTGTTGGTATCTGGTGAGGGAATAACACAGTGGAGAGAATCACATGTGGAGATAGAGCAAGTGTGCTGCCTCAGGTCCCTCTTCCTCTTCCCATTAAAGCGCTAATGCCATCATGGGGGTCCCATACAAATGACCTCATTCTAATCTTAATTACCTCTGAAAAGCTGTATTTACAAATACCATTAACATGTGAATTTGACAATTAAGTTTCCAATAAATGAGATTTTGAGGACATGTCCAAATCATACCACATTCCTATCTCTTGATTCCTATGTATTCATGTATATTACTTTTTGGAACCTAGCATATATGATCTTTTATTATTATTTACCTTTTCATGTGTATCTTGTGTCCCCATCTTAATTACAAACAACTTGAGAATAACCATTTGTGGCTTTTGGATCCCCAACCCTGGGCACAGTGCATAACAGTATGGGCCCCAGATAAACATTTGTGAGGATGCCAATGAAATTGAGCATTCCAGTGGAAAACAGAAAACAAAATGAAACCGAAATCAATCCAACTATTCAAATTGAGAAAAAGAATCTGAAAAATCTATAAAGACTAGTTAGGGAAAAAATTGAATGATAGCATTTAAAAATTCAATAACCCACAGGAAGCTGAAAACGTTTGCAAACACTACATTGAAAATCCAACATAAATGTATGTCAAATTTAAAGTATCATTGTGTGTGTTTGTGCATTTGTTGTGTCTCAAGGCAAGGTTAAGGGTGCATGAAAGTGGATTTTTCCATTTAAGAGAACTAAGAATAATTTAAATTAAAGAAAAAAAACTAAAGAAGAAGGGAAGTAAAGGAGAGGGAGGGAGTGAGAAAGGAGAGAAGAAGAGAGGGAGGGAGAGAGAGAAGAAGGAAAAGATAGACTAAGAATTATAACAATGCTGAAACTTCAACACTTTTTTATTTTATGAAAAAATAAAACAAAATTTCCTAACAAAATAAGAGAGTAACAATAGTTAATACATTGTGTATTATTTTTTCAAAGTAGTTACTCAGAGTCAAAAAAGATTCTTAGAAAGAAAAACACAGTAGCACAAAACTTTCTTTTCAATGAACTAAGGGAAGGTAGTAGTATAAATGAAATGAGTTAGCATATATATTAAAATATTTTGATACAATGAAATAGGTAATTTAGGGAAGTATTTGAACTTCTTTCTACTTTCTATTTACCCATCTCTTATTTTGCTTTTTATTTGCATAAATGTGTTTATGATTTTCTCGTATAAGAGAAACCATGCAATTTTTAAATTGTGTGTCTGACTTATTTCACTTAACATTATGTTCTCAAGTTGCATCCATTTACCTATAAATCCCTCAAGTTTATCTTTCTTTATGGCAGACTAATATTCCATTCCATTGTGTATAAATACATTTTTCTCATCCATTCATCCATTGATGGACATATTTGCTGTTTCTCAGGTCTAGCTATTATAAGTTGTGCTGCTATAAACATGAGTATTCACGTATCCCTGTAACATGATTATTTTAACTCTCTTGGGAAGATACCTAGAAGGAGGATAGGTGGGTCAAATGTAATTTCTATTTTTAGTCTTTTCTGGAATCACCACACTGATTTTCATAGCGGTTATACTGGTTTACATTCCTACCAACAATTGAAATTTCAACATTTTGTCCCCATAAAGTTTATGTCTGAACTTAGGTGACAACCAAATGCATCCAGATAAGAAAGTTTGCTCAACTAACTAGAGTACAGAGATCCAAGAAAGATGCTCACATATATGGAACCTAGTATATATGACCTTTTATTATGTCTGGAAAGTACAAACCAGAAATTAGATCAAAAAAGAACTGTATGGAACTCTGAAAAATTGTCCAAAGCTATCAGTAAAATTTGTGAATGCCCTTTGTGGAATATGTGGGACTACTTAAAGACCATCATCATGGTAGACATTTTCATCTGAGTAGTATTGTGGATTGAATCTGGAAAGTCCCCTGGAGGCTCGTATGTTCAGAGATGTGGAAGATGATTGGCTTATGGCGGTCCAGACTTGCTGTTAGGTGAGGCTTGGTTGGAAATAGGTCACTGGGGGCAAGACCTTGGCTCCTCTCTTCTCTCTCTGCTTTCTGGACACCATGACATAAGAATCTTTCCTCTACGGCAGGCCCTTCCACTATGCCATTTATGTGTTTGAGTCAGTCAACCATGAGCTGAAACTTCTAGAACTGTGTGCCAAAATAAACGTCTCCTCCTTTAATATTTGTTAGATGTTGGGTATTGTGTCTCAGTAACAATGAAGAAAGTGACTGATAGATTTTGGTATAAGAGAAGTGAGATGATTTTTGTGACTACTTGACCACGTGGTTTAGAAGCTTTGGAGCAGAGGACTTTGGAATGGTTTGGAGATGCTAGCTAAAGAAGCCCTACAATGCTATAAACTGAGCTTGCTGGGAATTGTGTTCAGAGTGGATTGAAAAGCAGATGGTAAAGACCAGGTTCAGGAGGTTTCAGTTAGGAACAAGGACTCCATTAGCAGCTGGACTCAAGACCATATGTGTTACAGTCTGACAGAAAAAATGTCTACATTTTGCTCATGTCCTTGTGGGAGACTGAGATTAAAAGGTGGCAGACTAATTAATTTGGCTGAGGGAATTTCAAGGCAGCCCAATATTGAGGCTTACACATGAGTACTGCTAGCAGCTGTTAGCCATATCTACTGTGAGAATCAGGCACAAAAAGCAGAGCTGAATAATTTGAAGTTTTTGCTGGTAGCCATAAAAGAGGAACCTGTAAAGCTTTTTCCCAGGAGAGATTTATTGTTGAAAATATTATCATTAAAAAGATGCCAAGGGCCAGTGAGACAGCTCAGTGGCATAAGCGCCTGCCTGGCAAGCGCGAGGTCCTGAGTTTGACACTCGGAACCCACATACGAAAAAAGGGCCGGTGATATCACTCAGCGGCATGGGTGCCTGGTGGCGCACGAGGTCCTGAGGTTGACCCCTGGTACCCACAAAAAAAAAAAAGATGCCAAGTACTTTGCATCAATAGGAAAGATGCCTTGAGGACATCTCAGGCATCAGCAATACCCTTATTGGCTTGAGGCTATAAAAGGGTAAAGGTAAACTCCTTTAAAGACTTTGCTTTGAGAAGAGAGCCCCAGGGAACCCCACTGGAGAAAGGCTGTCTAGGAAATTGGTTCCCTGGGATTTGTTTCACAGTGCTGCACCATCCAGGCATTCAGAGGCCAGTGTAGTCATGATCCAAGGGGGCCTGGCTATTGCTCCAGCTGGTGGTAGACCTTGGCATCATTCCCATAGTGCTAGTTTTACAGGCATGCAGAATGCAAAAATTTGGGGATTAGGGAAGATCCCATACAGATTTTAGATGAAAGCCTGAGAGGTCAGGCAGTGTACCCCTGAGAAGCCAGTGTGGGAATCTGTGAGAGTGAAGCCAAAAGTACAGTGGAGAATCCTGGAAGTTGGAGAATACAGGAATGTGGAACATCTAAGAAGAGCAGCAAGCAGTGAGCAGAGGGAACCCAAGAGAGGAGCATGAGTGCTACAACTGGCAGTGATGGAGGGGTGGAGCCATTCAAGCCATTTGGAATACACATTTGGCAACAACTTGCCCTGGGTATTGGACATGGAACATGAGATGTACTGTTTATCCTTCTGGGTTTTGGTCTCGTTTTGATCTAATCTCTTTCTATTTCCCTGTTTCTCCCCTTTTGGAATATGAATATTTACCCTGTGCCATTGTATGTTGGCAGTGTTTAAATTTCTTTTTGATTTTTACAGGTGTGCACAGCTGAGTTTGCCTTGAGTCTCAGAGAAGACTTTGTACTTTTCAGCAATGTTGGAACTGTTAAGGCTTTGGTAACTCTTAGAGATAGACTAAATGTATTTTGCATGAGATTCACATGAGTCTTTTAGGGGCCAGGAGCAGAATGCTGTGGTTTGGATCTGAAATATCCCCTTAAAACCTCATGTGTTTAGAGTTAGGGCTCGTGGAAAGTGACTGGATTATGGGGGTGTAACAGCAGACTTGCTGATAGAGAGTGAGGCCTGTTCAGAGCTGGGACACTGGGACCTGACAGTCTCTGTTTCCTGGCCACCATGCCATGAGTAGCTTTCCTGGCACTTACATGGCAGGCACTTCCACCATGCCATTTCTGCCTTGGAGCCAGCTGACCATGGCCTGAAACTTCTAACGCTGTGATACGAAATAAACATCTCCTCCTTTAAGTTGTTGGTGTCCAGTACTGTGTCTCAGCAACAAGAAAGGACAACTTAAAGGAGATGTTTGTTTTGGCTCAGTTACAGTCCATGGTCAGCCGGCTCCAAGGCAGAAATGGAAATGTTGTAAAGGCCTAGGCAGAGGAGAACTGCTTATGTCATGGTAGCCAGGAAGTAGGAAGAGAAGAGTAGAGCTGGGAGGGAGATACCCCCTTCCAGGACATGTCTCCCAGTGACCCACTTCTGACCTCACACCACCTCCTAATAGCTCATTAAGCTACAGATTTATCAGTGAACTAATCCAGTGATAATTATATTAACCCCATGATCCAGCCACCCTCCTCAGCACCACTGAGAGGGTATGCATTTCAGATCCAAACCACCAACAGGTGTGGGAAAGAAGACAGAAATAGCACTGCCTCACAAAAGCAGATGCTCAAGCTGCTTAAAGGAGCTAAGGTTTTGGAAAGTGTGATCCTGTCTAGATTTCTGAGTAGCTGAGTTGAGATGGAGAGTAGGCAAGGCAGGTAAGAGATAAAACTTTTTTTTTTCTGACCTAGTATCTCTTTCTCATTTCTACTTTTCCTTGCCTGGCTGTCTTCTATTTTCCTCTCTTACCTCAGAACCCCATCCCTTTATTTTATCTCTTTGCCTTAAACAATTCAGCTCTCAAAGGCATATTATTGTATGGAAAGGCTCTTCATTTCATAAATAACTAAAATAGTTGTCAACATTTAGAAATAAGATCTAACATTGCATATGTCAGGTGCCTCTTAAAAACAAACTGAAGGTCTGTCCATACCAGGTCCTGGCCCCACAGGAACAAGGAAATGGTGCCCAGCAACTTTTGTCCCTCCAGGCCAGGCATGTCCAACCTGTGGTCTGCTGGCTTCATAAGGCCTGGATGGATGGCTAATAATGCGGTCCCTAACATTACAAACTTTTAACATTGTTATGTGATTTTTAACTATATTTTTCATGATTCAGTTCCTCAATGCTTGAATGCAGGCTACATGAGTGACACTAGAACACTGTGTAAGGAAGAACAGTGTGCAGTGCTAACTCTGCCTCCTGAAGCTGGTCACACACAGTCAATTGTAACCTATGTGTATTAATTGCTTATGTGACTTGGTGAGTAAAACACAGTGATTACCAAAAGTAGTACTTGAAGCTACTTACATATATGCGTGACTGTGAAGACAGGTGTTTGTTGTTATTAAGCAATATATAACTTTTCTTATTTAATTACTGAACTTGGGCTTTTGTTATTTTGTAAAATAACTCAATAAATTAAAATATAACTGGGTGTGGTGGTGCATGCCTATAATCTCAGCACTCTGGGAAACTAAGGCAGGAAGACTCCAAGTTTGAACTAAGCCAGAGCAGTTTAGAGACATTTAAAAAATTAAAAATGACTAGGGACGCAGTTCACAGTGAAGATTCTGGGTTCAGTTCACAGGAAAGCAAAAATCAAGGAAGGGTGGGAGAGAGGGAAGGAAAGAGGGAGAGAGAAAGGGAGAGAGGAAAAGAGGGAGGGAGGGAGGGAAAGGAAAGAAAGAAAGAAAGAAAAAAAAGAAAGAAAGAAGAAGAAAAAGAGAGAGAGAAAGCAAGCAAGCAAGCTAGGGTGTTTTTTACTTATATATATTAAATATATTTTATATGAGGCCCAAGACAATCCTTCTTCACAGCCCAGGCAAGTGAGAAGTTTGGACACCCATGTTCCAGACAGAACAATGTTCTCCATGCCCTCAGCACGCAGCCAGTCGGATCACCCCCAGTACAACCAGCCAGGCCCTTCGAGGGTAGAGATTTGCTCCCCATTGAGCAGTCCTGCTCCCTGTCTTTCTTCTCATAGGAAGCTTCTTCTTTTCTTTTTCTTACTTATTTTTTCTTAGATTTTCACAAAGGGTAACTATTATGCATATATTACTTGTTTCTAATTGTAACTGAACAAATAGGACTTTAGTTTTCACTTTACTTCATACCACGCCCATACCAAATAATATGCTTTTAAATTAGTCCTTGACTAATGATAAAAATATCCTTAACATACATCCAAAAATAAATAAATAAAGCCATTTTGCTCTTATTTTATTGCTACTTAAAAATCAGTACAAGTGGCAAGGTTTGTCAGTGTATAGCAGTGAAAAGCTAGCATAAATATTTTAATACGTATATATAAGCTTCTCTTTGACGACCATGAATAGAGAGGTGTTGTTAATTTGTTTTTTAAAAGAGTGGTTTTTGGCCTCTGTTTCTGCTCCTAGAACAAAAGAAGCACTGTAGTGTCCTTGTGCACAGTGTGAACAGAAATTTAGTCCTCTTAGAGCTTGTTTATAAAGAGCCTCCCAATGTCCTCTCTGACCAGACATTGCCACCACACTCAGCTTCTCATCTGCTTAGCCTCATGCTGCATTGACAGCCACTTCCCTTCCTGTTGAACCATGACTTCTAATGTAGCTCCCCATTTGCATATTATTTGCATGTTTTAAATTCATTCACATAATTTTGATAATTGTACATCTTTCTGGGCATATGCAGCATAATGATCCTGCCATGTTTTTGAAGCTGTCAGGTGAGACTCATTGCTAAAAATGTATTCATTTAGTTAAAATTATTTATTATAGAAAGCCTGCTTGGTGCTGTTGTTCCAGAAGCTGAAGTACATCAGGGAATATGATAGTCTCCACATTCCAAAAGTGTGTTTCTTCTCATTTTTATAGACAAGGAATCAAAGATAACTAGGGGCTTCACTCAATGTTCCTTCTATCTAAAAGAGCCAATGTCATAGCGTTCCATATTTTTTGATGTTTATACAATTTCTCATTTCCAAAATTATTGTGCTTATTTTGATTTTTGCCTCCCCCCCACCCCCTCTTGGAGTCTTGCTTTTCGTCCTTCCTTTTTCATCCATGCAGTTTGTTTAAATGTCTGTCCTTCATTAAACTCCATGATTTCATGGCAAGACCAAAACAAGAAAACAGAATGTATTGTTTGTATCAGTGTTAATGATCATGTTTGCGTTACTTAGTTCCCTTATTCTTACATTTTAAGTTATTATCTTTTTCATACAAATTCACTTTTTTCCTCGTCTCTCTACAAACTTTTGTAAGCCTTCCAAAACAAAATACTGTAATGCAAAATATACTCCACAGGATATTCAGAGATAGTAATTACAGCACTCTGGCATTCCTGCTTGTTTAAGTAGGTTTTTAAAACAAATTTAGCACAGATACATTTGGAAAAGTCCCTATTTTTGTAAAACAAAAAAAAGTAATGATAAAAGAGTTTTCTATCCGGCATGCTTTCAGTCATGCCACTTTTTAATTCTTCACATTTCTAATATTTGGAGGTAGTTTCTTGAAATACTTTATTTCTGTTCAGAATAATTTCTTTGAATAACTATCTTTAATATTTTAATATTTTAAATCTGATGCTGGACAAGGTGTTTTTAAAAGTCAACTGCTAACAGATAAGTCTTTTGCTTTGAGCTCCTGGAATAGTCTTGGACTTTTACCTCAATCGGAAATAAAATTTATGGTGCTATGATTATTTTCTCAGTTGTAGTTCCTTCGTTAACCCCTTCTTATCTTCTTGCTACCTCCAATTTTCTCCTTAAATTAATTATTTTGGCCAGGGGTGGTGGCACATGCCTGTAATCTCACCACTCAGGAGGCTGAGGCAGGAGGATCGATTTGAGTTTGAGGTCAGCCTGGGCTACACAGTGAGTTCAAGGACAGCTAGAACTAAATAGTGAGACCCTGTCTCAGAAAAAAAATTAATTATCTAAGTCAACTATAGTCAGTAAGGAAACTGTACTGTAGGCTAGTTATGTTCTGTTTTTACTTACTGAAACATGGATCAAATATTGACTATACTCTTTGCTCTGACTGCAGGTACACAAGCAATACTCCAATTAATAGTTCAGTTTTTCAGATTCCTTGATACTAGGAAGGAGGGTGCCCAAGAGAGGATAATGTGTATTCCAGCAATTACAAACAGAAATGCTCCATTATGGATTATTCAGAAATGGTTTATCTATCAAAATCAAAGAATTTAGTCAACATGAGTCTGCAATGGAGCAGCTAATTATCTGAGTGTAATACGAAATTCCTGTTTCTAGGATTATAGTGGAATCATTTCCGGCAGTAGTGATATTGCTTAGAAGCCCTGTCACCAGCAAGGATTGTCACAAGCACCCACCATTAGCAAAATGATGCCATTACTAAGTGGATGCCAAGCACCATACTCCACACCATAGGGCAGTGATGGTGAATCTTTTAGAGAAGAGTGGCCAAACTGTAAACCAAAACCCACTTATTTACTGCCAAGTGCCAACACCACAATTAAATCTGAATACTGAGGTTTTAGTTCAGAAAAAACAACTCATACATTAATATCATTTGTCTTAAAGAAAAAACAAATAACGCACATGCCATAGGTTCACCACCGCTGCTACAGGGCACACCATATGCAGCACTGCAGGGCTTCTAAACAGTCTTCTTTCAGGGGTTTGATCCGTGCTCACAGGATTCCAGAGATGATCTTTTGCAATATAATTCACAGTGGAGAAAAGAGACTCTTAACAGACTAACTAGGACTACTATTAAGAACCAATAATTCTGGGCAGGGTAAAACTTGATTGTGATTACAGATATTTTTTAACAATCAGGTTGAACCAAGGAGGCCAATTTCTCTTCCTCCACATCCAAGATTAAAAAGCACACCCAGGCAGGGTTGGGGGTGTAGGTGTAGCTCAGTGGTAGAGCACTTGTTTATCATGTGCAAGCCCTGGGTTTGATCCCCAGGAGGGAGAGAGAGACAGAGAGAGAGAGAGAGAGAGAGAGATCACTACCCAAGACCTCATATGGGTGAAACTCCTCATGGAGAAGAGGCCCCTGAGCAACTACAAAGTCACCAGTGTGGTGGAGAAGGTATACTACAGGGGTCAGACTGCACTATCACTCTTGTTTCTTCACCCAAGGGGGTAAAAAGTCTCTCCACCAATGTTTTTCCTGGAATCAGTGAACAGTGAGAACTTGTCACAGAATGAAGAAAAAACTGTACTATCCTACCTTTCTAATATTTAAAGCATGATAAAGAGATTAAACAGATGGAGAAACAAAAATGGCCTGCTATAAAGCAGCTAACAGTCAAAAGCTACAAGGGGCAGTCCGTATAATAGTGTATGTACTTTTTAAACTTACTTAAGACACACCATCAATACAGCAATGGCTTGCTGAGGGATGGGGTAGGGGTGTGCATTTATGTTTATATCTATTCAACTATAAAACATATGCTGATTTTAGAAATTAACCAAAAAGATCTTTTAATACAGTAATAATAATGTAAGCACAAATATTTTTGCATTTGTCCTAATGTAAATTAAATCTATATCTAATTTCTGCCATTCGTAAAAGATAGAAAAAGTGACTAAGCAACAAAATCAATACACTTAGGGTAAAAATGCAATGAAATAAACTTTCTTGATCAAGATAATTCTTTTTAAAAAAGTGTTTCTCGGTGAGAAAAAAACAAGAAAGGAAGGAAGGAAGGAAGGAAGGAAGGAAGGAAGGAAGGAAGGAAGGAAGGAAGAAAGAAAGAAAGAGAAAGAAAGAAAGAAAGAAAGAAAGAAAGAAAGAAAGAAAGAAAGAAAGAAAGAAAGAAAGAAAAAAAGAGAGAGAGAGAGAAAGAGGGAAAGGAAAGGAAAAGAAAAGGAAAGGAAAGGAAATAAAAGGAAAAGAAAAGACAAGGGCCTTCTGCTTGAGCTGGGGCAGAACTCTGCATTCTTATGTAATTAGCAGTACCTTCTAGGAAACACCTGGTATTCATGATACAAAGATGAAGCAGCACCTTCTGGGAAATATCTATATTCACGATACAATCATGAAGCAATTTTCTGATAAGCTGTCACAAAATTCAAACCTTTTTAACAAATTAGAGTTACACTACGCAGCTTACAGTCATTTTATAGTAAGTCTAATCTTCTAACTAGACATGCTTTATCAAAAAATACAATCTAACAATCATTACCTAACTATTTAGTATTTCCCCAGAAGCTCTTCCCACCAAGAGGAAATCTTTGAACTGGCTTTCTTGGGATATTCCTCCCATGGCAAGTGTTTTTTTAAAAATTGGCCCATGCTCACAATCTGAGAGGCAGTAACACAAGTATTAAATCACAAGTGATCTGAATAAACTACATACTCGTCTCTTTCCTCCAAGGAAGACTATAGGCTCCGGTTTAGAGGCAACAGTATAATTCAAGGAAAATCCAGTGAGGGAGGGTGATACAGTACAAGCTGGAAGCTCAGGGAGGACAGATTATCATTTTAATTAGGGAAAAAGAGAAGTTCAGTTTGAGATGGGATAAAGAAAATCAGTTTGCCAATCAAGGCATAGGCTTCTTCATCAGCAAAAATTCAGTTCTAATCGCATCTAAGAGAAGATCATATATGGGGGTCAGTTTTTTAAAAAACTAAATTTGCAAGGCTCTGGACAAAAGTACTCTCATAGATTGAAAAATCAATGAAACTTTCTAAAAGATTTATTGGTGGTTCCCTGGCTCTATTCTGAATGTGTGCTTCTCTTCCTATTGTGCTCCACATCTGAGAAGTCCTTTTGGACTGAGTTCCTGAACGGCTGCTTTCAGAAGGTCACACTGGGAATTCTCTGCAGTAAAGGGATGACACAGGACATCAGAGCAGGGCTGATTTTTGGATATTATTGACCATAAAATATCCACATCCCAACGTGGCAGTGTCAGAGGGACAAGGCTAGGCTTATCAGATCTACTGATAAAAGGTATAGATGCTAAGAAAGATAAAGATAGGAACTCATAGCCTTAGTCACAAAACAGCTTTATATCTTCTATGGTGGCAGAAATGGGATGATCTGATTTCCTCCAAAAGCAACGCAGTATCAGTTTTTATATTGCCAAGTCTCAAATGCAATGCAGATTAAGCAGAGATCTTATAAAAATAGGTGGGTAGAATTTCAGATGTATGGCAAGCTTTTTAAGCCTTCTCTAATCAATCAGTGGGCCTCTGTATAATCCATAAGATTCTTCATCCCTAAAGCAACACAGGAACAGATGAAGCCTATAAAAGAGAAAAAGAAACAGGTTTCCTATGATCCCCAACTCTCTCATCTATTTCTGTGGTTCATTCAGTAAATGTTTGCCAACAGCACATCACATCCCAGACACTGTCCTCTAAAGTATTTAAAAAATGAATATTGAATAAGATAGGAGCCCCGTATTCAAGAAAAATTAGTCTTTTATTCCTAAACAAATATATAACATCCGAAGATAATTATGTAGAAGTTTAAAAGTTACAAATTCCATAAAAGTCCCAAAACAGTACCATGAATATAAGGAAATGTAATTATGACAAAGTCATATTTAAAATCAGTGCAGAAAGATGATTACTTTTTTCCAAAAAGATAATTATTGGCAACAGGCATCATTTAGGAAAATATAAAGTCAGACTTTATCTAAACACACAGATATGTCAGATGAATTTAAGAAATATAAACAAAGTAAAACTATACAAGTACAATATTAGAGAAATTATTTTAGAACATCTTTATAATCCTTAGGGCTAAGAATGACTTTTCTATGAATAAAGAGAAAGATATTTAAATTTAATATTTTAAAATCAAATCCTCTGATTAAAAATTGTCTCCCAAAACAAAGACAAGCAACAGATCAAAAATAGATAAATAAAATGTTTGCAACATATAATGATTACTATTAAGAACATAAAAAGAGTTCTTATATGCATGAAAAGAAGACATGGGTCAATGCAAAAATGGCATAAGATGTGGAGACAAATTACAGAATAAATACAAATGACTAATATATTCATTCTGCCATTCATTCAACACTTATTCATTGAATCTTACTATAAGTCAGGTACTGCCATTTACATCAGTAGAGATACAAAGACAATTAAGAGATAATTAAAGTAAGAAATATAATTTGCTCATCAGATTGGCAAAGTTTATAGAAATTTATAATATTAAATGCAAGTAGGATATAGGAAAATGAACACACTCATAAAGTTTGAAAGTATAAATTAGCATAGACTTTTGAAGTATAGATTGGCAGTGTCTATCAAAATTTTAACTGCTCATATGATTTTTATGAGAAATTCTATTTCACTGAGTCTATCCTACAGAAATATTCATACCATGCACAAAGATGTACAAGTGTTGTCACTGAAGCCCCATATGTAATTGGAAAAAATGGAAAGGGTCTGTGTAGTCACATGGTAAGTTTTAAAAGTTTTGCTACACATATGTTATAGAATATTTAGCTATCTTTTAAAATGTAGATTCTACGTAATGACATTTTAGAATCTGAGTTACTATGCAAAAAAGTTGCAAAGGGCCGGTGAGCTGGCTCAGTGGCATAAGCGCCTGCCTGGCAAGTGCGAGGGCCCGAGTTCGACTCCCGGAACCCACATACGAAAAAAGGGCCGGTGATATCGCTCAGCGGCACAGGCGCCTGCTGGTGCGCGAGGTCCTGAGGTCAACCCCCGGTACCCACAAAAAAAAAAAAAATGTTGCAAAAACTTGTGTTTAATGAAAGGAATATGTGTATGTACAGCTCCAAATATAAATGCATCCAAGGGGAATCAGAAGGGGATGCGACAAAGCTGCAGAGACTGGAGAGGAGAAAAGTTGGGGTGGAGAGGGACCCTGTATTGTCGATGATTGGATTGAAGAGAGATTCAGGGCATGTGTAGGCCTTGGAATCAAACTACATGTGTTCAAATTCTGGTTCTGTTGTTTTTGAGATGTACAAACCTGGATTTTCCTTTTTTTTTTTTTTTTCCTGTGGGTACTGGGGGTCAAACAAAATTGTGTTATATCTCCTTCTTCTACAAAAAAATGTAGAAAATAAAAACATATCTGGACCAATTAATACAATAAATATTTCAATTCTTATAAATCAATATTTTTGTTTTCTTTTTAACTTGGCAGATATATCTATAAAGAATTTTCCTGAAGAGTCATTTAATAACTAAAGCTAATTCCAAACTGCTGTGGAAATATTTCCCACATATGGAAAATATGTTTTTTAGATGATCACTATTATTTTAAAGTTACATTTAATTGTCCACAAAAAAATCTGTTTGATCAACTCTTTCTTTCTAAGAGTGATTATTCTTTAAGAAAGATCATTGTTGCACAACCTTGCCAAATCTTAAGAATCACCTGGGCAGCTCTTTTTGAAAATACTGATCCCCAAGCCCCTCCCTTGGAGAATATGATCCAATTGGTTTCTTATGTGACAAAGAAATCTGTAGTATATACAAGTACCTTAGGTGATTCTTACGAGTAGGTATGTTAGGGACACCCGGAACTAGACTACCTCTGTCATGAGCTATGTCTCTATTTCACAGGAAGCCACTGGTACATAAGTCACTGGGTGAGCTTTTCTCCTTTCTTGTACCTCAACTTTATCTTTTCTAATCTAGACCCTTTAGCTTTCCACAGAATTTATGGTCAGTGTATCAAGATCCATCAAAAAGAAAATGAAAAAAGGAAACATTGTGCTAAATTATAAAGTAATGTGAGGAGTTCCTACGCCATAGTTGGAACTCCATCATTATCTCATTGTATGCCCTTTAAGAAAATTTCAGAATTTTCTCTACTCAAGCTATGGAGGGTTTTTTGTGAGTGTGCAGATTTATTTTTGAACTCTTTTAGTTTTTATTGCTAAACTGAATGGAATTTCTTGAGTGTGGGTGTGGGTGTGAAAGGAAGAGGAAGAATAATATTATATAAGGCTCTATGAAACACCGTGGTTTAAAAACAGTAATATACAACACCCATCTCCTCCCTTCCCCTCAACAAGTAAGACTTACTGGAATCTAATGTTTTCCTCTCCGATCTTATTCCCCTCTCTCGTCCTTAAGATAGACATAAATTCTGTCTTTTGTATTATACTATTATACTATTGTATTATACTATTTTTATAGTGTTGTCATCTATCCATCAACAATATATTGATTAGATTTTGATGGTTTTCAACTCTACAAAAAACTCACAATATGTTTTTGCAGTTCAGCTATATTGATGCACACATATGACAGCTGTTCAATCATTTTCACTGTCATTGTGTATTTCCTAGTATGAATATGCCAAATTCTATCTACCCTGCTGTAGATAACTATGTGGATTGTTTTAAGTTTGGGACTATTATAAACAATGCTGCCATGAACAATGCAATGGCATGCATGTTCTAAAAGAAAAAAAGTTCTAGTTTTCTAAGGTTATGCCTGGGAGTGGAATCATAATGTTTGCTTATGTTGAAATTTAAAGTTATTGTCCAACATGATATATATGATTACACTCCAATGTTATCTGAGAGCTTTTGTTGCTCCATATTGTTGAAAATTTTGATGTAAGACTAAAATTTATATCCACACTCTCACCTACTTTTAAACTGACAGGTAAAAAATTATATATGTATATATTTATGGTATATAGCATAATAGATATATACACATTTCAAAATGGTTCAATCAAGCTATTTAATATATATGATGCACTACATATTTTGTGGTGAAAACACTAATTTTCAAATGTACAAAAGTTATTACTTGTAGTTACCATAATGTACAAGAAATCTCTTGAACATTCCTCCTGTCAAACTGAAATTATGTGTCTAAAATTTCTCCAATCTCTTCCCAGCTATCCCAGTCACATCTCACTACGCTTCTATTCTCTGCTTTTATGAGTTCCACTTTTTTTAGATTCTACATATAATTGAGATCAAGCAGCATTTATCTTCCTGGACTTGGTTCATTTCACTCAGCATAACATCCTTCAGGTTCTTTTATGGTGTCACAAATGACAGGATTTGCCTCTTTTTAAAGGTTGGATAGTATTCCACTGTGTACATATAGTACATTTTCTCTATTCACTCATCCACTGATAGACATTTTAATTGATTCCATAGCTTGGCTATTGTAACTAAGGTTGCAACAAACATGGGAATGTAGATCTCTTCTCAACATACTAATTTCAGTTCCTTTAGATATATACCCAGCAGTGAGATTTCTGGATCATATGTTAGTTCTATTTTTAATGTTTGGATGAACCCCCATACATTTTTCAAAATGACTGTGCGAATGTACATTCCCACAAACAGTATGTAGGGGTACACTTTTCTTCATATCCTCATCAATGCTTGTTATTTTTGTCTTTCACACCTGTCTTCAGGTGTGACGTGGTACCTCACAGTTGTTTTAGTTTGTGGTTCCCTGATGATTACTGATGTCAAACATCTGTTCACATACCTGTTGGCCATTTGTTTGTCTTATTTTGACAACTGTCTATTCAAGCCCATTTTTTAAATCAAGTTATTTGTTTTCTTACTATTTAGTTGTTTGAATTCATTATATATTTTGGATATTAACTTTTTATCAAATGTATGGTTTGCAAATATTTCTCCCATTCTATAATGCGTCCTCACTTTATTACTGTTTCCTTTGTTGTGAGGAGGCTTTTTAGTTTGGTGTAATCCCACTTACCTATTTTACTTTTTATTTTTGTTCATGCTGTGCTTTTGGGGAGTCATAAATAATAAAAATCACCCAAGCCAATATAATGGAGTTTTCCCTTATGTTGTCTTCAGGGGTTTTGCATTTAAGTAATTAACTTATTTTGAGTTAATTGTATAATAGCACCTATTATCACAGTGCTGGGATTGAACCAGGGCTTTATCTGTGCTAGGCAAGTGCTCCACAACCAATAAAGAGATTATCCTTTCTGTATTATGTATTCATGGTATCTTCATCAAAAGTCAATTGACTAATAAATATACAGATTTATTTCTGGGCTTGTTATTCTGCTGTGTTGGTCTGCATTTGTTTTTATAACAGTATCATACTACTTTGATTATTACAGTTCGTAGTAGATTTGAAAATCAATTAGTGGCATGCTCCTGGCTTTGTTCTTTTTGCTCAAGATTGTTTTAGATACTCATGGTCTTTTTGCTTCCATATGAATTTTAGAATTGTTTTCCTATTTCCATGAAAATGTCACTAGAATTTTGATTGGGCTTTCACTGAATCTGTACATTACTATGAGTGACTTGAACAGGATTAATTCTTCCAATCTGTGAATGTGGAATAGCTTTCCATTTATTTGTGTCTTCTTTAATTTTATTGACAATGTTTTCTGATTATCACTGTGCAGATCTTTTACTTTCTTAGTTGAATTTACTCCTACGCCTTTTTTGGTAACTGTTATAAAAGGCATTTTTTTCTTGATTTCTTTTTCAGATAATTGTCAGCATATATGAATGATACTCATTTTTGTATGTTGATTTCCTGTCTTTTATAACTTTACTGAATTTATTAGTTCTAACATTTTTGGTGAAGCATTTACTGCTTTTTATGTATAAAATTATATCTGCAAATAGAGACAATTTGATACCTTTTTTTTTTTTACTTGGAAGATTTTTATTTCCTTCTCTTGCCTAATTGCTCTGGCTAGGACATCAAGAACTTTGTTAAATAGAAGTGGCAAGAGTAGGAATCTTTGTCTTGTCCTTTATCATGGAAGAAATGTTTTCAGCTTTTCATCATTGATGTAATGTTTGCTGTGTACTTGTTATATATGACCTTTATTGTGTTGAGATACATTTCTTCTATACCTAATTTGTTGAGAATTTTTGTCATGAAAAGATGTTGAATTTTGTTAAATCCTTTTTCTGTATCCACTGAGATAATCTTGTGGTTTTTGCTCTTTATTCTCTTAATGTTGTGTATCACATTAATCAATGTGTATATGCTGAATCCATACTTATATCCCACATATAAAAAGGCTTTTTAATATTTTGCCAATATATATATATATATATATTGTGTGTGTGTGTGGGTACCGGGGGTCGACCTCAGGACCTCGCGCGCCAGCAGGCGCCCGTGCCGCTGAGCGATATCACCGGCCCTTTTTTCGTATGTGGGTACCGGGAGTCGAACTCGGGCCCTCGCGCTTGCCAGGCAGGCGCTTACGCCGCTGAGCCATCTCACCGGCCCCATATTTTGCCAATATATTAACTATAGAGTGGTATCTTGTTATGGTATCTTGTCTTAATTTGTGTTTCCTTAATTTGAATGAGATAAATACATTTTATGTCTATTAGCCATTTGAATCTCCTCTTTTGTGTATGCATATTCAAACCTTTCATCCTTCTATTGAGAATTTCTTTTTTAATTGATTTGTAAGAGATCATTGTGTATTTTAATGTTAATCCTGGTTCAGTTACATGTGTTGAAAATATCTTCCTACTTGTGACTTGCCTTTTCACTGCCTTTATGTAGCTCTTGATGGAGAAGTTCATAATTTCAAAGTAGTTAAATTCAGTCTTTTCCTTTAAGGGTTACAGTTTTTAAATCACATTTAAGAATTCCTTCCCTACTCCGTGTTATGAAGTTAATTTCTCATACTGCATTCTGAGTTTCATAGCTTTGCCTTAAATATTTTAAGTCCCCACTTTACCTGGAATGGATATCTGTGTATGCCATGAGGAAGGGATTGAAATTTTTAAAATTACATTTTGCATTTTCTATTTACTCACTGCTGGTATGTAAAAACAATATTAATGTCAGTAAATTCATCTTGTCTGGTAACTTTGCTGATTTTTCATATTAGTTCTACTATTTTTACAATTTATTTTATTTGTGGAAAATCACTGCCTAAAAATACTTTTTGTTTCTGTCTAGTGCTTTACCACTTATTCATTTTATTTATGAGATTAGATAAGATCTCCAGCACAGTGTTGAATGGAAGCAATGAAAATGAGAATTCTTGTGTAGTTACTAGCTTTTAAAAAAATGTTCCTAAACATACTAGGTACTGGATTATAGAAGTATCTTTCTATTCCTATTGCTCTTTTATTGTTGTCTACTTTGAAATCATAATACATGTTCAATTTGATCAACTTATTTTTCTAAGGTGCTGAATAATAGCCTCCAAAGACATCTAGGTTGTAATCCCAAGAGCCTGTGAATATTTGTCTTAAATGACAAAAAGACTTTACAGATGGAATTAAGACTTTTGAGATGGGGAGAATATGCTGGATTATTTGGGTGAGGCAAAGCAATTACACGATTTCTTATAAAAAGGAGGCAGCAGGATCAGAGTCAGAAAGAAAGAGACCAGAAGATGCTACGGGGTTGATACACAATGGGCCCACAGCCATGGAGTGTGGACAGCCCTAGAAGCTAGAAAATGCAAATTCTACCCTAAAGCCTCCAGAAGGATGCAGCCCTGTCAACATCTTGATTTTAGCACACTGAGATGAATTTTGGGCTTCTCACCTCTAGAAAAATTAGATAAATTTGTTTGTTGTTTTAAACCAGTAAATTTTGTGGTGATTTTTTTACAGCAGCAATACATGACACCGAGGCTGTGGTCGTGGGTTTTAACCTCTTTTAATCAGAGATTATGTTAAATTACTTCATCAAGTTAGGTTAATAAATCATCCTTACATTCCTGAGATGACTCTTGCTTAGCTAAAATATCTTTTGAAAAAAATTCAGTTGTAGAATTCATTTTAAAATATCTTATTTAGGACTTTCACAACTATATTCATAAATGAAAATTGTCTTTAATCTCCTTTCTTAAATAACTGTTTTATATATGTATCACAGTTCCTAGACAAATAAAAGCAAGTGTACTCTTCAGTGAAATGATTTGGTTCCGCGAGGTCATTCAAAGACCCAGGTTCTATCTTATTGCTCCACTACCTCAAGAGCTTTGTCCTCACTGTTATGATCCAAGCTGGGTCACCATCATGCCTGTGTCCAACTCGAGAGAAGAGGAGCAAGAAATGGAGCACAGCCAAGGCAAGCAGTTTCCTTTGAAGCAAGTGATAGAAGTTTCATGTCACAACCTCCCACTCAGTAACACAAGTATTGCACTCTTCTCTTAGCTTCTGAAGCATCTTGCTTACAAAAATGTATACTTGTAATTTATGCATAAAGAAATATTCAGATAAGCCTAAACTGAGGGACACTGTACAATGTAATTGGCCAAGGCTCTTCAAAAACATCATGATGATGAAACACAAAGGAAGGATTCCATATTAAGGGAGACTAAGGAGACAGGATAACTAAATGCAATGTGTAACCCGAGATTTAGATTCTGGATGATGATGGCAAAAGAGATGTTGGGAGGACATTAGCAAAAACATAAATAAAGCTTGTAAACTAGATAGTAGTTATTATTTGTAATTTCCTAACATTGATCATTGTAGTATGGCTATATAAGATGTTAACAGTAGGAATCTGGATGCACACAATTTTCAGTACTACTTTTCTAACTTTTTGTATGTCTGAAATTATTTCAGAATAAAAGGTTAAAAAAAACTGTATGTGCTTTTGATCTCAGGTTTAAATCTTTAGCCCAAACCTTGCTTCTGAACTACAGACTAGTGTTTTCAGCTGTGTCATTGATGTCTCTATGGCACAGATCATAAGCATTTTGAGCTTAATATTTTAAAATTGAACTCTTGCTCTATCTATGAAAAATCTCTTCTTCCCAAAGTCTTTTCCATATCACTAAACACCACCACACCATTACATCTCCAGTCACTCAAAGCAGATGCCTTGACTTAATTCCCTATATACAACCCATGATTAAAATCTGATCCTATTTGCAAATATATATGTGTGTGTGTGTGTGTGTGTGTGTGTGTGTGTGTAGTATTTGAGTCTCTCCATTACCATGATTACTGAAAGACCAGACTCACCTGTGTAGTATATTTTAACTAGAGTCTGTGCTTGGATTAGAGCCCCCCCCCATTCTCTAAACAGGAATATATATGACCTCTTTAAAATGCAAATTTGTTAACTTTCCTCATTTTCAAAATTCTCAATCTGGTTTAATGAAAATACAAGGTGTAAGCCCTGTGTAATTTTTCTGCCCTCACTAGCCCTCTTTCAGACACGCACTCTTACTGCCCACCATCACTCGCCAACTTCCAGATTACCATGTGCATAAGATTCTTTAAAAGCTACAATTTATTTGCTGCATCAGGTCTTCTACAATGAATTGTTATTTCTTCTTTCTTGTCCAGGGTGCTCCTCCTATTGCCTAGTACTCTCTTCCTTATAGTTTTCCTTGACTAGTATTTTTTTCACTCTTCATATTATCTTAGATTAAATGTCATCTTCTTCAAGAGGCCTTTCTCATTACCCAACTCAAATGTCCCCTGCATGTTACAGTTATCAACCTGCCCTTTTCCTTTATAGCACATAGGAACATTTTTAATTACAGATTTATTTGTCCCTTCTTTGGTGTCTGTATTCCACTAGACTACAAGCTCAGTGACAGCTGAAATCAGGTCTGTTTTGTTCACCTTTATATATAAAGTACCTAGTTTATGTTTAACAAATACACAGTAAGCAATCACATAAATAAATTAAAAATATCTGTGCAGGGATGCATAATCCTCATTTAGCTGGGAGACTAAGTAGTTCTGGTTCTGATTCACTGCATGAAATGTGAAATATGACTCCCATTCAGGAAAACCTTCAAGAGATAAACCCTGAATTTAATGCTTAGTACAAGGGCTACTATATCCTTCTGAGTACCAAGCTAATTTTGTTTTGTAGTGGTAGTCTTTCTATGTTAGACCTGAGGGATTATTTCTACATTTACACAAGATACAAAGAAGATATCCTGCTCAGTAAATGTAGTTAATCCTTTTGTGATTTAATGTGAAGTGATTTCTTGACCTAATATGCTAATTCGCTGTTCTTCTACCCTCCAGTTGCCTCTGGAATTCTATATTGCAGTATATTGGGAAGTACATGCCGGGCCTCAGTAACTATCTCTCCGTGTGTCTCAACTATGCTATTGAGAAACCTAAATTATATAGCAGAACAGGTACTTCTTGTATTTGGGCCAGAATATTCTGGGTATGGGGTTGTAGTGGAAATATTCTTATGTAACCTCCTGAACTTTGGAAAATGGGATGTATGAGAGAACTGGGTTTGCAATAATTTGGCTTTGAAGATTTTGTTGAAAATATATTAGTTCCAGAAGCAAAATAAGAAATTAGAAGGGAGATTTCATTTTAAGGATTTTTAATTTCACTGTGAAAACTTGATAACAGAAATGAAAAACAGTTATTCATATTTCAAGCTTTCTTATTACTGCCATTTCATTAATACAATTACTGTCATCTATACATAATCCCTTCTAATTAGATGAGTTGAATAATCCAAAATCAACTGTAGAACAGGGAACAAATTTTTCCAGAGAATGTGACCAAAGAATTAATATGCGGGCAATGTCATGTGGACCTATTTCAGAATCTCCTATGATTATTTCTTGGTTTTTCATTCCATGAGAGATATCCCTGACTTTAGATTTAGCTTTTAAACCCAATGAATTAATGGGACAAATAACATGAAAAATAAGAATTATGAGAGGGAAAATCATCTGCATTCATTGAGTCTTTTAGTTGCAAGAAACAACCCTCAAAACAAACTATATTCAGCAAAGGGAAATTTTATTGGAAACAAGTGAGTGCAACTTATATGTTCAAAGAGGAACCAAGGAAGCTCTGAAGACTCAGGGAGTCTCTCCCTGGGATTGTCTTTCCCTGCCTTTCGTCAGTCTCTCGGTTTCTCTAAGCAGTGAAACACACAGAACCACCAGAAGCTCTGAATCAAATTTTCAGCTTTATTGTAACAAAGAAAGAGAAAATTTCACCTGTAGAGCCATTTACGAAAATATGACAAAGAATTACTCTGATTAGCCCAGCTTAGGTTAAATTCCCACTATTTTACCAATCTAATGTGTGGGAGAAATATAACAATCTAATCGAGTAGGGTTGGGTCATGAGCACAACCCTGAGGCAAAGAGGTAGAGGAGTACTATGATTAAACCTCTTCTAGAACACCAGGATAAGAAGGGGTAACTCACTTCTTCTACCCAAAGCTAAGAAAGAAACATCTCCTGTTATAAGGAGAAGAGAGAAGCTGAAGAGACTATAGCAAAGATACTCATCTGACATTCTGTATCTATCCCAAAGAGACAAGAAACAAAGCACGGATAAAAGTTTAAATTCAAAATTAAACTTTCCTTCACTTTGTAGTACAAAGTGAGGATTTTTCCCGCTATCTCCAGAGACACACATATATGTCAAAACTGGAAACAGCAGGATTTCTACACAGGAGATTTACAGGAGTTGTGTGCATCTTATTTTTAGTGCATCCTAGTTTTTAGAGAAAGGTGTGATAGGTAAAATAATGACCCCACAGACACCTATATTCTTATCTCCAGTATCTGTAAATATGTCACCTTATGTCATAAAAGGGACTCTGAAAATGTGATTAAGGGTATGGACAATGAAAGTCAGCAACTACCTTGCCTAGATTATCCAGGGGTCGGGGGCAATCTAATTCCATGTGTGCTTAGAGGTGAAGAACCTCTGTGTGGCTCTGATTATAGAGGAACTTGAAAGAAGAAGACATAAAGAGGTGATGCTGCTGGCTCTGAAGATGGGAGAAGAGAAGCAGGTGTTAGGCAGTGCAGACAGCCTCTCTAGACACTGGGAAAGGCAAGGAAACGGATTCTCCCTTAGAGCTTTCTGCAAGAACCTAGCCCTGTCCACACCTTGACTTCAGCCCAGTAGACCAACTGTCAGACTTCTGGCATACAGAACTGTAAGATAATCAACACATGTTGTTGTGTATCACAAAGTCTGTGATAATTTGCTATTGCAGCATTAGAAAATTAATATAAGGAGGTATAAAACTCTTCATAGAACTTTAAGAACAATCTACCATACACAGAGTATGTTAATATTATATACTTTCAATGACAAGGAAAAACTGCAAAAACTTCACCGTTCTGGTGAAGTCTCAAGTCCTTTTTAGATGATTTTTCCAATGAGTAAGATGTGAGGACATAAATTACACCACATTCCCAATAGGTGTCACACTCCTTGTGTCAAAAGATCAGCATACCAATATACTTTGCTCTTCTTTCTCTCCTGACTTTCATCCAGGCAGCCTAAACATGAAAATATTTCAAAAAAGTCAACTGAATCTATTATAATTAGACCTCCACTTGGTTATGGTAGATTTTAGCCATTGTATGATTTTTGAGTTTTTCATATGGCGATTAATAGAGAAAAGAACCATAAAGAAACAACTCTGATCTTATAGACGGAAACGTAGGGGTGGGGAAGTACTGTATATGTCTGAGTCCACATTGTGGATTACAGCTGTAAAAATAAGCCATTCTATCTTTCAGTTTTCAATCTTTCAGCACTAAGATTATGGATCTTTGTAAGCAGGAAGAATTGGAACCACATCTGTCCTCTGGAGAAGAACTTCCACTATAAAAAGAACTCCACTGAGACTGTGAGGAGAGAATTAAAATTCTGGAAATCAGTGCCACTTCCTTATTTGTTCGACTACTCCATAAATAAGAGTTCTAAATTTACTCATATTGGCTAGACATAAGTGAATTAGAGTAAACCATGTGTAAATTATATTAGCCATTCTGCACCACCTGGTCATAATGGGCCTTAAGGGCAGGACCTTTATTTGTTCACTGCTTTATACTCAGTGCCTGGCAGTAGACACTTCATACAACAGATACTGAATGTAAGAAGAACAGTCCGGTCTTATCATGGCTTTAACAGGTGCCAGGATGTCCTGCTTTTCTCGGAGTCATCCTAATAGAATGTAATCCTATTAGGATGAATGTTTTCTCCAGCTAAAGAACAGCCAATTCCAGAACAGTTCCTCCTTCTGCCCAGAAGTTCATGCCAGTTGCCTAAAATGAGCAACAATCCTTGTGAGTGTTATAAAGACACTGACTGCTTATCTCTAAGGGAAGCCAGGACATTAGGTGAAAAATATCAACTGTTGTAAAGACTTGGTAGTGATATTGGAGGGAACTTTCATTGTCACACAATTTCTGTCTCCTTCTTTGCAAACAGAGAGCAACAACCTGTTCCTGCCTTGGGCTTTTGTGCAGCTGCTCTCTCTGTTAACAGTGCTCACCCCCAGGATTGTACAAGGTCACCTTCTTCTTATCACTCTTGGCTTACCTCAACTATCACCTCCTCAAAGAGGCCATCTAAAGTACTGCCACTGCCTGTCCTGCTTTATCACACCACTCTATTTTATCATTACCTCATATTTTCTTGCTTCCCTAACTTATTTTTGCTTTTGTTTTTGTTTGACTATTTTCTGTATTCCAACTGAAATTTTATTAGTTGGAATACCTCTCATACAGAAGTGACCTTTTCTTCTTTACCTCTGTAACTCTAGCCTCTCAAACACAGAATATTTTCATAGTGTGTGCTTGTTATGCCTAAATACTCAGATTCACTCATGCCAGTGGGACAAGTATAACAGTTATGAGCAAACTGTATTCATAAAGAAATAGGTGAAAAAGCAGAATATATTAATGCACATCACTATGATTGGTGGTTGTGTACACCCAGCTTTATAACCTCAGTCATCTGAATGCCATGATGGACAATCTAAGTCTTTTGACAAGATCCATCAGAAACCAATGTATCATCACCTCATACACAATTATCAAAAGAGTCAGGATCTGAAGAAATTTTATCTTTCACAAATGCAGATGTACAAAAAAAGACTTTTTTTATTTGTTGAAGTTTCAATATTTGTATGTACATGCACAATGCTCACACACAAAGTCAACATTGTGAAAGTCTATTTGCAAAAAAACAAGCAAACAAAAACCAAATGAGAACTCTCTAAAGGTCATTAAATAATTTATACCTCATATATGGAAAACAAAGCAAGGAGAGATACTGTATTAGTCAGCTTCCACATCACTGGGACACAATACCCAACACCCATGACAGAAAGAAGGAGAAGTTTAATTCGGTTCACTGCTTCAGGGGATTCAGCCCATGGCTGGATGGCTCCAGGCAGAAGCATCATAGTGGAAGGGCAGGAGACAGCAAAGGTGCTTAGTTCATGGGAGCCCAAAAGTGGAGCAGGGGAACCACACCAGCAAGGAAGAGATGGACAAGGAATATGATATAGTCACCAAGGCCATGCTTCCATAACCTACCCAGACACACCACGGGGCAGTTCCCAATTCAATCAACTGACAATCCACCTTAACCATCACAAATACATAGCACTGCAAATTGTAAAAAATTATTCAGACAATTTAAAACAGTGACAAAAACTAAAAAGAGGGGCCGGTGAGATGGCTCAGCGGCATAAGCGCCTGCCTTGCAAGCGCGAGGGCCCGAGTTCGACTCCCGGATCCCACATACGGAAAAGGGGCCGGCGATATCGCTCAGCGGCACGGGTGCCTGTTGGCGCGCGAGGTCCTGAGGTCGACCCCCCGGTACCCACAAAAAAAAAAAAAAAAAACTAAAAAGAAAAAGAAAGAGAAAAAACTAAAAACAATTTGACATGCGATTCTAAAAAGGTAATATGGGATAGATGATGAAGTTGCAACAGGTAGTACATAAGAGTTGGGTGGCATTCATGTTAAGTATATTTTGAAGTCTTGCATTGCAATGAATACAGTAACTGCCTTTGTCTTTTGGCACAGAGCATATGTTCACATTCATTTTCTCCAGAATGGGCTTTCTACCCATTATATACTGCTTCCCCCACCACCACCACCATGGGAATTATGGTTTTTCCAGTATTTTGGCTTTTAGGATTTCAACATTCTGGTTTTAATGACCTGTGACTGCGATTTTGGGGATTTCAACATTTGGGATTATGACATTGGAAATTATGTCTTTCAAGATTATGATTGGTACTGCCTGGCATAAAGTCAATTTTCAAGAAACATTTTTTAGAGAAAAGGGCTATTCAATTTAGTGGAGCTTAATGTTTTGAATGAAAAAAAGTGACAAACACCATTTTTCAGTCTAAGAAATATAATTTATTATCCTATAAATAGCAAGACATATATTTCAGTTTTGTAGTAACTAAAATACATAAGGAGCAATAAAGATAAAACCTTAATGTTTGCCAAAGCTACAAGAGGGAATAATAACTAAATAAAAGCACGATTCTTTTGTTTGATATAATTTTAGGCGAATAAAGAAATGGCTAAACATTGCCAGCAATTGCCACTAAAAGCATTTTAATTCTTCTTTAAGATTCAGAAGCAATATCTGAAATCTTCCTCATTTTTTGCAGAAAAAAATTTTAATATAGTGATTCAAAAGTGTTTCACAAATTTCACAGTGAAATGAGCCCATCTTGTGGCCTTTTATAATATTACCACTTTTAAATTGAAATATTACTGATTACCTGTAGGTTTTAATGATGTTTATTCAACAAACAACTTTTGAGTACTTACTATGTGGCAGGTGTTAAGGTAACTACTGGGGATGTGCAAGTGTGAGAAAAAAATAAGCTCCCTGCTCTGAATTCACATAAATCTAAAGAAGAGGCAGAGTTTTAAGGAGATACATTACAGCAGAATACTTAAGTGTTAGTATAGAATGGCAAAAACTTCAGTTATTATGCTAGAATTAAGTGTCTTTAAAACTTAGAATAAAACTGTTATATTCCACTTCCAAGAATAATTCTAATCACTACAGAAATCATGTATCATTAGAGATTGAGTTAAATATTAATTTCCAGTCTTCCATTTCATGAAAAAGGTAATACAGATTTTCTTAACCTAGTGAAATCACCGAAACCTGAGAACACTGACTCTCAATCTAAATCACTCTTTCTTACAGTGTACAGTACTTACCATTTTTAAATTACCTTCCTATGCATGTCCCCTATTGGTAAGTAAGTTTTCTGTCTCCCTATGTCCACCTATAACTAGGTATTTAAGGAAATGGAAAGGCAAAATATTTTTTGAGAAAGTTATCGATATGATATCGAATATTTTTAATTAAATAAGAAATGGAAATGAGATCCCATTCTTTATAACCTAATAATTTGTGGGAACAAGATGGGAATGGAAATAGAGAAGATAAGCAATCTTTAAGGCTCTGTGGGAGAAGCAGGTAACTGACTAGGATTGGCACCTCCTATCTCCAGTTCTGAGAAGCAAACACTAGGAAGATCAGTCCCTGACCAACAAATGGCCATGTCCAGTATGGTTGAGACAGGAGAGGAGGCATGGTCAGTCAGAAAGAAGGGTGTCCCTGTACTCCTGTGTAACAGAGATGCTGAGATGAGAGTCCACAGGATGACTGTGGAAATACCATGGCAGAGAGAGGCTGACACTGATTGCTTCTGTTGCAGGATAAGCATCCTCCACCAAGATAAAATACAGGATATAGTAGAGACATAAAAGGAGCTTAGAGTTATACAGAACTAAAGAATGGCCAAGTCAGTAGGAAGGGACTATAAGAATCAGGACTTGACCAAGCTGAAAAAGGGTAAAGTCCAAGTTTACCAGGTCTGCCCAAAACCTAGGATATCATGTAGGTTACAGTCATATACCATAATGTCTGCATCTTTCTACCCTTTCTGCGTAGAATACAGGCCTCACTTGCTTCTACAATATATTCAGCAAACCAAACATTCTTCCTAAGAGTTTTCTTCCTTAAAAAGCATAAAAGAAAGAACTGAGAAAAGCTAATTGTTTAAAAATATATTATTCTTTAATATGTACATGATCATAATATTGAACACAGGGTTTTGTGGCAAAAACCAAATTAAAAATAATATATCAAAGGCAATGGAGAGAAACAGATTTTAAGTTTGATATAGGTTCTCTGGAAAGATCTATTTGATAGAAGTGTCCAAGATGATCTCAAACTGTCTTCCCCTTCATTGCATCTTTGTTTATTCAGTTAATTCAACAAACATCTTCGAACACCTTTACACCAGATGCTATGCAAATAATTAGTACAAATGCAATCTAAAAGGAGAAGGAATCTCCTTCCTCCAAAGTTTTCAAAGTAGAACATTAGATGAATTCTGCAGCAACACATTCAACAAATACGTGCTGAATGTTGACTATGCACCATGTCTTAGTTACTTTTCTTATTGCTGAGACAAAATACCGGACACCCAAAGTTAAATGTGGAAAAGTTTATTTAACCCACAGTTTGTAGAGGTTTCAGTCCATAATCAGCTGGCTTCAAGGCAGGGAATAACCATTCATGCTGGAGGAAGACAGCAAAAGCAACAAGAGAGCCTGAGACAAGCCTCTTTCTGCCCCTTTTATACTCTATGCAGGCTGCTGGGATTAGGGCAGTGCCAATCCAATCAGTGGGCTGATCCAGTGATCACCCAGCCTTATTCCCAGCAACCTTAATCCCAGCAAGGCACCACCAATCAACCACACACTCTAGATTCAGCTACCTCTGAAAAAACTCTATGACCACATGAGGCTTTGTGGGAACATCTAGACACAAACCACAACATTCCACCTCTGGCCCCCCAAAGACTCCTGCATATCCCTTTATGCAAAAGGCATTTAGTCCATCTCTAAGAGTTGCTAAAGTCCTAACAGTTTCAGCACTGCTGAAAAGTCC
Source organism: Erethizon dorsatum (assembly GCA_028451465.1). Lineage (NCBI taxonomy): Eukaryota > Metazoa > Chordata > Mammalia > Rodentia > Erethizontidae > Erethizon > Erethizon dorsatum. The sequence goes on from CM051839.1 coordinate 14,642,183, forward strand.
AAGTCAAAAGTCTCCTCTGAGATTTAAGGCAAACTCTTAGCTGTCAGCCCTTGTACAAACAAAAAGAAAGTTAAACACTTCCAACATCCAATGGTACAAGACAGATATTTACATTCCAAAAGTTACAAACAGGGATATAAAGGAATGGGACCAAAGCAATTCCAAAAATCCAGCAGGGAAAACATTAAGTACTGTAGTTCCATGTGCACCATCCAAGGCAATTTGTAGCAAGATGTGAACCCCAAAGGGTTTGGGTGGCTCTGCCCCTACAGCACTTCTGGTTGTTGTAGCTCCTGTGGCTTCTCTCTCTCTGGGGCCCACTTTGGTGTCTCCTTGCAGTTTTCCTTAGATGATCCATGTTCCTGGCTTCTCCAAACATCTGGGGTCTCCACTGCACCTTTGGCTTCACACTCACAGCTTAACACATTGCCCTCTCAGAGGCACACTGCCTGGCCTCTCCGGCCTTCTGAAATCTGGGTGGAAGCCTTCTTAACCGCACAACTCTTACATTCTGCATGTGCCTAAAACCAGCACAATGTGGATGATGCCAAAGTCTGCTGCCAGCTGGAGCAGTAGCCAGGCTTCCCTCTCTCTTGGCTGTACGGGTCAAGTACCTGGATAGCTGAGCACTCTGAATCCATTTCTGAGGAACAAATTCTCTATGCACATGGTGCGGCTTCTGCCATTCTGGAACCTGGTGGCTGCCACCATTCTGGAACATGGCACTCTGCAGTTTTCTCCTCAAAGCAAAGTCTTTCACTTTTGCAATTTTGAGGCTGCAACAGGTGGAGTCCTGCTGCTTCTTGTGATCCCTCTGGCCATTTTTTCTATTATCCTGTTCCTTTTCAGCACTCGAGATCTCCTCAGCTCCATCTCTATAGTCCACAACTTTACTGGAGCTTCCTTTCCAGCCAAACTCAAAACATTTTAAATCATTCTACTGGCCTGTTTGCTCTTGATTTTCAACATAGATCTGACTAAAAGCCCCAACAGCAGCCATGCCACAGCCTCAACATTAGACTGCCCTTGAAATATCTTCTGCCAGATTAGTCTCCTGCCCTTAATCTGTCTCAGGCAAAGTCTCTGGACAGAAGCAAAATGTACATAAACTTTCTGCCAAGCCATAACACACTTCATGTGAAATCCAATAGCCAATGCAGTCCTTCTTCCCAGAAGAAACCTCCCAAGGCCGGTCTTTACTGGCAGGATTTCTATCAGCCTTCTGGTCTTCTGAGCTCTGACCAGAATCTCCCAAACAGAACAGCCTAAGGCATTCCAGCTCTGCTTTTTCAGCTGGCATCTCCCAAACTTTCCAATATCTTCACATAAGCTATTGCCAAAGGCTCTTGAACCACATGGTCAGGTATAGTCACAGCAATGACCCCACTTCTCTGGTACCAAATTCTGTCTTAGTCATTTTTCTTGTTGCTGGGAAAAAATACCCAACACCCAAAGTTAAAAGGGGAAAGAGGCTTCTTTGCTTTCTCTCGCTTGTTGCTTTTGCTGTTTTGTGTCACCATGAACTGTTGCTCCTCTGCTATGTGCCACCCTGCCTTGGAGCCAGCCAATTATGGGCTGAAACCTCTACGAACTGTGAGCTAAATAAACCTTTCACCCTTTAACTTTGGGTATCTGGTATTTTTGCCTCAGCAATGAGAAAAGTAACTAACACATACCACATGCTCTGCTAGAGTACTAGCCAGTAATGAAGTACCAACAATTAATGCAAAAAATGGAATGGGTTGTAGAACAATTAGACCAAGTAAGCTGTCATTGTTTCATCAAGACAATCAATGGATTCTACAGCAATGAAGATGAGCTAAGGAGTGTGTGTGTGTGTGTGTGTGTGTGTGTGCGTGTGTGTGTGTGTGTGTGTGTGTACTGGGGAGAATCAAACTCAAGGGTGCTCTGCCACCTACCTACATTCCCAGTCCTTTTTATTTTGACAGGGTCTTCTAAGTTGCTCAGGCTGGCCTTGAACTTGTGAATTTCCTGTCTCAGCCTCCCACATAGATAAGATTTCAGTTGTGTGCCACCATGCCTGGAAAATACCATGATTTTATGAGTTCCCTCAGATCTCTCTATGGGAAGATTATTCACCTGAAGAGTTAAAATCAATTCTCCATTTAAGAGATTCATGTGTCAACATGACAATTTTCTTTCATAAATTTAAGTAAATAAAAAGCAATTTCCTCCTTTTCTCCTACTCCTCATTCATTAAGTTTATTCAATAAATATTTGTTAACTTATTATGAGCCCGTGAACTATACTAAATGCTCAGGACACAACCATAAACAAAACCTTCTCAGTTCCTATTCCATGTTTCTTGTTCTGTTTTTCATGGGTTGTCCCTATCCAAAAGGCTCTGGAACTCTAGACTTCTGTATCAGTCTACTTTGCATTTTTATAATGAAATACCTGAGGTAGTTAATGTATAAAGAGAAAAAAATTATTTAGCTCACCATTGGTTCAAATCCAAAATTGGGAGGCTTCATTTGTCTTAGCCTCTGGTGAATGCAGCACATCAGGGCAGGAGCACATGTCAAATGAGTGCTCCCATCACAAACTGGAAAGCAGCAAGGAGGGTTGGGCAGGGTCCCACAATCCCTTTCGGGGGCAATTATTTAACGAGTTAAGGAATTCCCATTAGGTCAGGCTTCCTAAAGGTTCACACTTCCCAATACCATGCTGAGGACCAATCCTTCAACACACAGACCTTTAAGTCACACTATCTAAACCATAGCAATGTGTTTTCCTGTAACAAATCCATTTACCTCATCACCTGCCTCAACAACTGTAGTCAAGCACCAAGGTGCCATGTTGATCCAGCATTATCTAAACTCAGGGTTTTTCTAAGAGATTCTCACTTCCTCTGAGTAATGGAAAGAGAAGCAGGGCACAAGTCTGGCTGAGGATTTTTCAATACTATCTTAGGTTTTCTTTGCCCTAAAAAGACTTAGAGTGTGGAGGCAGGGGGGAGAGAAGACAGGAAATTTCTCATTTGCAGCTTTCTCTTTCACTGTCTTCTACATCCCACTCCAAGTTTCTTTGCCCTTTCTTCTTCTCCCCATATAACAAATATATCTTGCATTCTCCCTACTCTATAGAGTTTATAGAAGAATTCTACTCTAGTCCTCTGACCTTCTGGTACTATTCCAAGGAAATGCCTCAGGATTCAGGAAGCCCATTTCTCCTTGGAGTGACTAGCTCTTGCAATAAAAAATCTGGCCTTCACAAGTATGTTCCCTCTATGAATTATTAAATTTAAAACTCATTGGTGATCTTATTCTTCTAGCCTGTTTTGTCTTCTTCCCAAATCACTGAATGGGTGAAGAACCACAAAACAATAAGAGAGAGTGGGGAATCTCAGTTGAAGATCCCCAAACAGAGGCCTGCTGCTTATATTTGAATAATTACTTGAAAAATGTTAGTTGCTCACATCATGAGGTATCCTTACAACAGGGACTGTATCTATTTCCCTCCCCAGTGTGTTGCCAATTAATGAAGACATGGTCCTTGCCCTCACAGTGTTAGACTGCTCAGACAATTACACAAAAAATTACAGTGCAATGTGTTCTGTTCTATAACAAGAAATTACAAAGTGCCTTAGGAGACCATTTGAGGGTGACTTAATTCAGACTTGGACACCACAGGAAGATCCCAAGAGGAAGAGATAGAAGAGCAGTCACTTGAAGGGTAAAGAGAAGTTAGTCAAATAAGGCATCTGTAAAGGATTCTATAAATTATGGTCCAGAGCTTGGATTTATTTGTAAAAGCAAAAGAAAACCATCGAAGCATATAAATAGGGGACTGGGAACATTTTAAAAGTTCACCCTGTAGGACAGAGATTGCACACCAAAAAATATCTGGAGGTGGGAAAAGCTGTTCCAGGCAGTTTTAATTCCAGGTGGCCTGGCCCAAGGTACTGACATTGGTACATGAGTTGGTGATAAAGAAAGGTAAGAGTGAGAGGAATTTAGGATAAAAACTAAGTTTCTGGCTTGGGTAACTGGGTGGTACTCTTGATTGATATGTAAAACCAGAGAAGGGGTTTTGTGGAACAATCTCCAAATGTTATTTGGAACAGTTGTACATAGTAGTCTCATGTTCATTTCTCCTCAATATATTTTACAGTTCCCAGAAAGTTGATTTTTACACATTTCTCCTCACTAGCAACAATCACTTTACATTCTCAGACTTTTTCACTCCCATTTCATTGCAACATTATTTACCTTAACCAAGATATGGACTCCACCTAAGTGTCCTTCAATGTATGAGTGGATAATTAGGTCATTTGCAATAACACAGATTAATCTGGACAACATTCTAAGTAAAATAAGCGAGGAAGGCACTGAAAGATAAATATTACATGATCTCAGTTATATGTGGAATCTAATAAAGTTGAACTCATAAAAGTAAAGAGTACAATGATGATTACAAGAGTGGGGAGAGATGTAGAGAGAGAGGGAATGGGATGTTAATCAGTGGGTACAGTGTGTCAGGTAGACAGAAGGACTAGGTTTTGAGATCTATTGCACAGCAGTGACTCGTCAATAATAATATATTGTACCTTTCCAAACAGCTAAGAGAGTACATTTCGAATGTCTCTCCATAAAAAAATGATAGTTCATTGAAGTAATGGGTACTAATTAACTTGATTTCATCATATACCAGTACATACGTATCACATTATACCCCATAAATACAACAATTATAATTTGTTAATCAAGAAAGGATATTAATAGTATATTTTTAAAGATTAAAAATAAAAATGAACAAGTTATGAAAAATTACATTCATATGTGAATATCATTTTGAATGAGAAAAATCACATTATAAATTTTAAAAGCTGACAAATACTATAAACATCTCAAAAGCTAGAAAAAATAATACGTTTATTAACTAACTGCCTAGCAGGGCTCTACCCCTGACACAGCAGGGGTAGAGATAGTCCTAAAATCCATTCTTATAGTAGGATAGCTAATAATACCTGTACAGAAATGACTACAAACCATATAAATATTATATACTAAAATCGAACTAATTATGTTTCCTCTTCAGGCTATTATCTGTCTCTACCTTTATCCATTGCATCTCACTCTTTGTCCTTCCACTCACTACCCGACATCAACACACACACGCATGCGCGTGCATGTGCATGCACACAGAGGCACACATAATTTTTAAAGCTTACATGTTTGATCTTTGTTAAAATCATTAAAGGCATAAAAAAGTCTTAGAATCTATTTTATAGTCTGGCTTCTTTAAGATAAAAATATGCCAATATTGTCTCCCAGTGCAGGACAACTTAATCAGTAGCCTTATTTAGGAATGAGATACTATTGAGGAATGAAGATTAATTTCAGCCAATTTCAGTGTCACTTAGTCTCCTAGTATCTTCCATAGAACTAGATTAAATCAATGCCTAATATATCCAGTTTTAGAAATTTGTCATCATGAATAACTACAAATTAGCAAAAATTGACTTAAAAGATGATTTGGAAAATGAAGAACTAAAAGTGGAGGATAAATAAAGAACACTAAAATACTGTCAGTTGTTAAATTTCAACACACAGAAGTTGAAAACCCTACTTTTATGAATATTGTATGGATGATGGCCTGAAGGTATGTATCTTTATGGCTCTATATGTTATTATTTTAACTTTGCTTTTGTTTTCCATTACTGTATTTTTTTTAACTTGGGATATTCTCCTAAGACAAAAATTGAAATCTTTTGTAGGATAACCTTATAAATTTGTACATAATTAAAAACCCATAGAAGCTTGAGTTACATATTTTAAGAGCATTTTTCTATGTTCCGCATCTAGTTTTCCAGATTCTCAAATGTTCACCTTTCATATGCAACTAATTCTTACTATTGCATATATTACATGTGAGTGGCTTGCAAACACACATACATAAGTGCCTTCTGAGTTTCCACTTCCAGCTCTGAATAATTAAGATATAGAAGAAAGAGCATAATATACTGCCATTGCCTTTGTTGCATTATTTTGTTTTCCCTCTAGGCCCTGATGTATAGTATAATGTGAAATAATCTTCCCCTCCCCTCATTAAACAATTCAGAAGACTTCCATTACTCCCCTTAACAACAGGTTTTTTCTTTGTGTTAAAGATTTCTGTCAAGATATTAACCTGCCTACTTCATTTACATATTATTTTGTTTAAATTAAATCAGAATATTTTGAAGTTTTCTGTTTCTTTTTCTTAGAAGAATAACATTTTCTTTAAACTATTTTTTAGTTATTTTCAAGATTTTTAAAATAAAAATATGATAAGTTATCATCCTAGGACAATGTATTAGAATACAGAGTAGAGACTCTGGAATTGTTCCAGCTTCACAAATTGCTAGCTGTGAGTTTTAGGCAGATTATTATTATTTAATCTGAGGCTCAATTTCCTCACCAATAAAGGAGAGTGAAGCTAGTATCTATCAAAGGTTTTATAAAACTTAAATATGAAGATATAAGTAATTGATTTTAACATAGAATCCAGACCAAAATAGGTATTTAATGTTAGACATTATCACTAAAAAAAGGGATAAAATGGGAAAAAAGCTTTGTAAATAGGGAGAGGAAGGTGGGTTGAAGGGAGGATGGGGGATTGGGAAAAAAAGAGGAACCAAAATATACCATGGACAGGTAAAAATTCTCTATGATGAATATGATTATTATGCATATTTAAAACATACTAATAAACTTAATTAAAAAATTGAAAATATATTTCTTTTCTCCAGTACACATTGGTTAATACCACAAAATGAAAATAATAGGTTTTTCACAGACAAATAATGTCTCTCTACCTTCCCTACCAAACAGCAAATAAATCAAATTAAATGCTGGTTTTTTAGTGTGAAGTAAGTTATAGTTTGAAAAGAAGAGACAGGTTAATTCAGTAAAAGCTGAGTCATTCTTTGTAGACAGCTTCACTGTAGCTTAACCAAAAAAGGTATAAAATTCTCAAAAGAAAATAAATGCAAGCAGCAAGACTTGAGAAATAATACAGACCCTTTAGGGATCTGACAAACAGAAGCTTGGAGAGGAAAAGACAGGAAGAGGTTTTCAAAGTATGATGCTACAAAACAAGTTCCCTATGAAGGCTTTCACTACTCCACACATTTGTTAACTCCTAAAATATATACATAGAATATTTTACCTTATGTTTATAAAAAAGATCCTACTATTCTCCAACTCTTTTCCCAGGCACTGGGAATACACACATGAACAACAATAGTATTACTATAATAACTAACTGAATGATATGCAATAATGGCATGTCGTAAGTGTCTTCCTGAGCTCAGAATATTAACTCTAGCTATCTGGTTGCCTAGCAATTAGATTAGACTTTGCTATAGAAAGAATGGAAAAAGAAGAACTGAGTTAATACTCAATAACTTACTTTCGAAACTATGATAATGTACTGAAATCTTAGTAAAAGCAAGATGTTTTGTGTGTGAAAAGATTTTCCAAAAATTGTTTATTTCCCCTTTCAACATATGAAAAGCTAATTAATTATGAAAGGCTTTGCTCATGGCATCCACTTAAAGTGTAAAAGACAGCTTTTCAGCTGAAGACAAAACAGCTTTAAATTCATAGGACAAACTCTAGAAACACAAAAGAAAAGCATATTAGTCATCTGGCCCAAATAGTTGTGAAAATAAAGACAGCAGGGTAATCAGGCATAAGTTTCCCCATTTTTTTTTTTTCCTTTCCACACTTCAACCTAAAGAAGAAAATGCAATATTAGATTAGCCAAGAGGGATGTCAAAAAAGGGGCACTTGCAGGAGCTCAAGTGAGAGCAATTAACTCAGGGAGTGCTACAGGATCCTGACCAACCCAACTAAGAAGAGGCAATTATACCAGCCACAGAGGTCAGTCTTGAATGCCAGGAAGACATGCTCACCCAGGTAGGTTGGGCACATCACCTGGAAGCAGAAGGAGCTCAGGATGTCACACTTGAACATGCTGCCATATCCTCACCCAGATAAGGATATTTTAGCCTCATTCATTCTCCTGCTCCTTCCTGTGTCCATAGATTCTGGCACTGTCTTAGGGAAAAAGAAGGGAAATGGGGAGGAGGTAGTATATAAAATTTTTCCAAGTGGTATTAAACACTGATTAAATACCCAGTTTAAAATTTTGGATTAAATCAAGCTTTCCATTAGTTATTAACTTGGTTTTTATCCCCTTCCAGTTAGTTGGTGGAGGCTCTATGGAAGGCAAAATTGGTTGCAAATTGTATTCATTAATTATAATTCTTATTATAATTCTGTGTGTCCATATTATGAGGTAGGTTAAATTTTTACCTCACTAAACTAATATTTACTGAACTGTAACCACGTGTCTGGTTTTGTGTCCCCACTTCCTACAAAGAAGCCCACAGATAGAATCCTGGAATTTTGAAATACTAGCACCTGAAAGAAATGCAGAAGAAATCCAGTCCCTCCTGAAGGGTTAACTGACTTGTTCAAAAGCATCAATGAGTCAGTGGCAGTCAGGATTAGACCTTGTTTCCTACCCATAGGACTCTGCTATTTTTCCTATAGGAAACTAGCTGTAGGAGTTAAAGATGGTAGTAGGCAGAATTCTGAGAAGTTCCTGTAATTTCCATCCTCCGCTGTGGATGTGCTTCTGCCCTCTATAATCCCCTTTTTGAGTATGGGCAGTGTCCACGAATATGAGATTTCATTCCTGTGATGAGTTACATGTATGGCAAAAGCAGCAGAGAGAACAGACGTTATTCTGAAGGTCCTGACTTAATCAAGGGACTGTCTTTCCAAGAGGGACTCGGATTCTCCCTGAGGGCATAGAGTTTCTCCATCTGATCTTAAAGAAGGGAGCTGCCAATTCTGCAAGAAGGCTGACAGGTACTTAAGGATGGGGACTTCTGGGCCTTTGGGAGCTGAGAGTGGCCCCTGGATGACAGCCAGTCCTACAGCCTTAAATATCTGGATTCTGCCAACAACTGCATAAGCGTGAAGGAGAGTCCCAAGCACCAGAAAGGAATGCAGCCCAACTGGCATTAGGGTTACAATCTTCTGAGAGCCTAAGAAAGGACCCAGATAAGCCATGCCAAGATTCTTGGCACACTAAAACTATAAGATAATAAATGAGTGTTGTTTAAACTGCTAAGTTTATGATGATTCATTATACAGCAATCAATAACTAATATTAACATTCATTCCTACTTTTCACTCAGTATGTACTAATACCCAGATGTTATTAGTGATTTTTTTGTAAGCGTATTGAGATTTACTGGAGTGATTCTTGGGATTCACACTTTAATTACACCTGTTAATCAAATATTCTTTGGAACCTAGGATTGCCTAACTATATATATTTTGCATACTCAACATCTGTGATAAAGCCTTTTGTAATACACCTAAGTCTTGCCTGACAAGGTGAAGTTATGCCTCCTTACCGCAAAAGAACAAAAGAATAAAGGTGAATGTTGTGTATATAAAGTTAAAAATCAAAAGATGGGTTTCCAAGGAGTGGTGGTTGACAGGGTAGAGAAATCACTTCAGAAACTGGTCCAAGTTTGTCTTACTGAACACAGTACTTCAAGTTTGAATAAATCATGTGTATCAGATGATGACCAGAATGAAATTACTAGATGCAGATGGAATAAAAAGGAAATACTTCCTTGTCAAATGAATCACATGTATTTCTACAGACTCTAAAGGTGTTAGAATAAAGATACTAGCTGATAAATGCATAGTGATTTCATGTTTGTTCAATAGGTTCCAGTAACATTAAGTTCTGGTTGTTACTACTTATCAAGATAATTATTCCAGTACCATCCACTCACAATTGAAAAACAAACTATGTCACAATCATTTTATATTTTTCCTTAGATGCCAGCCAGAATAATCTTTAGATTATAGGGTATTTATTGATAATTTTTTTGTTTCATTTAACTAATGCTCAATAAGTGTCAAACCTGGAGTTGGGTACCAGGAATAAAATGATAAAAAAATATAATACCTGTCTCTGAGGAGCTTGAATTCATATAGAGCTCCTTTAATATCCTTTGATATCCTCAGTACTATTCTAAACCCATCTGGTAATAAGAACTAATGATGCTAGGTTATTTACCTGAAGAAATTTGACTCTAGTTGGGGAAACGGAAATAAAATTTCTTAATACTAGTGCTAACTTGGATGAAACTGATTATCCATGCCATAAGATTTCAAAAAGAGAAAATTCACTCTTGGGTAAAATAATCCTAAAAGTCTTAAGACTAGAGCTGAACCTGAAAGTGTTGATGGAGTTTAGGAAATCTTAAAAAGGGACATGGGGCACTCTGGGTAAGAAGTGCATTCTGAGAGAAGAAGATGTAAATAGAGCTTGAATAGACTATGTTAGAGGCACACAAAGAAAATAGGCCTATGTAGAGCAGAGGTAGAGAAGTGTAGAAAGACTGCCAGATAACGAAATAGCTTTAACTATACCTATGGTTTTGCTCTGTGTTTTCTCATTTAAAAGCTGTGTCATGTTTGTAGTGGGTGTCGTCAAAATCTGTTTGTAATTTCAGTGATAATGTATAATAAAGCAATAAAACTGTTTTCTGGATAATATACTGACAATTTTGCCCTCTTCTTGACTAGTTCAGCAAGTGTCCCTATGCAGATATTCTGAAAACCGTATTGGAGAAAGAGATAAGACCCTTAGAATACAAGTTAATATAACAATAAATGACTGTAATCAGATTTTGGTCACTTTCCACTTTTCAGATTAAAAGAAGGAACTTAATAAGGGTACAACTTTAATAAGGAACAATACTTTGTGAAATCAGACCTATCTAAATTGCATAGATTATGAGGGCCCTGTTTCCACTATGATGCATCTGTTGCTGGGAAAGAAACACCGACATATCCATAAAAGCAGACCCAAGCCTCAGCCTCAAATATCTGGCTTGAAACAGACACAAAGTTGTTGTAATAATGTTTAGAGGAATGGGCACATTGGAGAATGTAACATACTGACTTTGTGGTTCTCATGGAAAATGTATAATTGATTTTAGATTTGTGAGTTTTAAGTTGAAAAGTACGAGACTTTAACCTAGGTCAAAGGATTTTACTCCTCACCGAGTGACTGTATCTCTGGAGGGTATTAATAAATTAGACTATTAATTCCCTTAAGGGAGCTATGCTTCAGTTAGCTTATAGAGATAAATAAGCACTTATCTAAATCAAGTCTTCCTAAAAGAACTAAGAAAATAATAAAACTGAATTTTAATATATTACGTGACTTCTGGCTTTTACCAGAATAGTTTTCTGTGATTTATATTGGCTTTATTACATTTCTGATTACTTAAGAGGAAAAGAAAACACTCAAAAAACAAAGTTACAGGCATTTGACAAAGAAATACAGTCTCAGAACCTCATAACATAAAGGATCCTAACAGGTACTTTCAACAAGTAACACATCAAAGAACTGACTCTCGGGTACAGGTTTCTAAGCTGATGCTGCTACGACAACTACAAATGGACCAAGTCAAGATTTCCAGGACTTTTTGTATGAAGGAGGTAGCTCATGGGGCTAGATTCCTAACCCAAGATCCAAAAGAATGAGAGAATTTAAATAAAACTGAATGAATTGACACAAGAAACTGTGTTATAGTAGCTTGTTTGGAATAGTTTTGTTGCAATATTCCATTTTCTGGATGCATTAAATATGGTTTTAGATTTGCAACATCAACTGAAGGAAGCATATATCATTAGTGCTTATGCTGCACCTATGTAAATAATTAGGTCAACCTATTTGCACGTGTGATTAAGAATAATCTCTGAGGCTGGGCGCAGTGACCACAAGCAGTTGCAGCTACTCTAGAAACTAAGCAACAGGAGTTCAAGACCAGCCTGGGCAACATAGACCATATCTCAAAAAAAAGAAAAAGAAAAAAAGGGGGGTATAATTTTTGAGAATAGAGGATCCAGAAATAAATTCATTTCTCTATAGCTGACTGATTTTTGACAAAGATAACAAAAATGCACAATGCACTATGGGGAAAGGAAATTCTGTTTAATAAATATTATTGAGAAAACTGGACATCTACATGCAGAAGAATGAAATTAGACCCTTATCTCCCCCTATTTATGGTAATCAACTTAAAATTAGTCAAAGGTTTAAATTTAAGACCAAAAAATATGAAACAACTATGAGAAAATGTAGAGGGAAATCATCATGACGTTGGTCAGGGCAGTGATATTTTGGATGTGACTTCAAAGGTACAGGCAGCAAAACCTAAAACAGACAAATAGGATTACATCAGCTAAAAAGCTTCTGCATTGCAAAGGAAACAACAGAGTGAAGAGAGAACCCATAGAATGGGAGAAAGTATTAATAAACTATACATCTAATAAGGGCCTAATATCCAAAATACATAAGGACCTCAAACAACTAAATAGTGAAACAAACAACCTGATTAAAATTGGGCAAAGGTCCTGAATAGCCATTGCATAAAATAAGACATGCAAAATGGCCGACAAATATAAGAAAAACTGCTCAACATCACTAATTATTAGGAAAATGCAAATCAAAACCACAATGAACTATCACCTCACATTCATTAGAATGAATGTTATTAAAAAAAAAAAGACAAAAGAAGTACTGATGAGGATGTGGAGAAAAGAGAACCCTTAGCAAACTGTTGGAGCAAATATAAATAGCTGTTATAGAAAACAGAATAGTGGTTCCTCAAAAATATAAATGTTGAATCTAGCAATCCCACTTGCAGGTATATATTCAAAGGAAATGAAATCAGTGTGTCAGAGAGACATCTATAATCACATATTTATTGCAGCACTAGTCACAGTAGTCAAGATATAGACTCAATTTAAGTGTTCATCAAAGGATGAAAGACCACCATACTTTTTTTTTTTTTTTGTGGGTACCGGGGGGTCGACCTCAGGACTTCGCACGCCAGCAGGCACCCATGCTGCTGAGTGATATCACCGGCCCTTTTTTTCGTATGTGGGTTCCGGGAGTCGAACTCGGGCCCTCACTCCTGCCAGGCAGGCGCCTACGCCACTGAGCCATTTCACCGGCTGACCATACTGTTTTGCAGGTCACTACACCAATCCACATTCCAACTAAGAGTATAAGGAACTTTAATTTCTCCATATGGTCACCAACAGTTATTTTCTGTTGCTTTTTTTTTTTTAATGGAAACTACTGTAATGGATATGAGGCAAAACTTTGCTATAGTTTTGATTTGCATTTCCTTAATGATTAATGGCATTGAATATTTTCTCATATGCCTGTTGGCCAACTATCTATCTTCTTAGGAGAAATAGTTATTTATGTCCTTGATCCATTTTTAAGCAAATTGTTTATTTTGTGGTGGTAAGGTTTCAAGTAAAATTTTAAGTCACATCGAGGTAGAAGTTATATAAAATAAAATAGGGGGCCGGTGAGATGGCTCAGCGGCATAAGTGCCTCCCTGGCAAGCGCAAGGGCCCGAGTTCGACTCCCGGAACCCACATACGAAAAAAGGACCGGTGATATCACTCAGCAGCACGGGTGCCTGCTGGTGCACAAGGTCCTGAGGTCGACCCCTGGTACCCACAAAAAAAAATAATAATAATAAAATAAAATAAAATAAAATAAAATAAAATAGACCTTTTTAAAAAGAAAGAAAATATATGCAGAAAATATTTATAAGGAAAGAAATATTTCATTTCCTTTATATTCAGCCATAAAAAAGAACAAAATTTTGTGATTTGTAATATGGATGAATCTGGAAGACATTATGTTAAGTAAAACAAACCAGGCACAGAAACACTAGTACCACATGAACTCACTCATATTTGGAATATTAAAATGTTGGTCATATAGACGTTAAGAGTAAAATGGTGGGGGGCCGGTGAGATGGCTCAGCGGCGTAAGCGCCTGCCTTGCAAGCGCGAGGGCCCGAGTGCGACTCCCGGAACCCACATACGAAAAAGGGGCCGGTGATATCACTCAGTGGCACGGGTGCCTGTTGGCGCGCGAGGTCCTGAGGTCGTCCCCCTGGTACCCACAGAAAAAAAAAAAAAAAAAGAGTAAAATGGTGGGGCCACTGAGATGGCTCAGCAGCACCTCCCTGGCAAGCACGAGGGCCCGAGTTCAACTCCCAGAACCCACTTATGAAAAAAGGTCCCGTGATATCGCTCAGCAGCATGGGCGCCTGCTGGTGCGCAAGATCCTGAGTCGACCCCCAGTACCCACAAAAAAAAAAAGAGTAAAATGGTGGTTACCAGAGGCTGCAGAAAGTAGGGCTATGAGGACTAGGAAGTGTTGGTCAAACAATGTATAATCAAAGTTAGTTAGGAAGAATAAGTTTAAGAAATACTTTGTATAGCATGATGACTCTAATTAATTTGATAGTCTTGAAAAATGCAAGATAGTGGATAAGTGTTCTCACTTCAAACATAACTCCAGATAATGCATTGAATATTTAGCTAGATTTAACTCTTCCACAATGTGTACATACTTGAAAATAAAATGCACACAATAAATACATATAATTTTATCCACCAATTTAAAAATAAATAAAATTTTAAAATAATCTTTGGTATTATGATCCCCAGAGAAATTACAAGAAAAAATTGTAAAAGATTTTTGAAATGGGAAAAAGAAGATGTATGAGTATCTTTTCAATGGAATGGGCATTGTCTAAGGTATGCTTCCATGCTATCTGATTTTATAGAGGTCTGCCTCTTTTATTATCTCTAGCTGAGCTACTATACAACTGTAAACTGCAAAAACTAGAAGCAGTGAAAATTAGCCTTATCTATAAATATGCAAATTTTTTCCAACAAAGAAACACTGATTTCACCACAACACCAAGGAAGTTGCCTATTTTGTATCTGTTTGAAAATTTATTTTGGAATTCCTGATTGCTATTTGTTTTTTGTTTCACATATTACTGGCTTCCTTTTTAGTTAAATATCTGACACATGTTCATTATATTTGTGCAAGACACCTGACTTTGGCTCTTTTAAAACAATTTATCTTTTAACATATATAAAATTATTCATTTAAATGGGCATGGTATAAATTATTTTATCATAAATTTTATTTCAAACTTTCTATGGAGAAGATATTCTAAAAGACCTAATTCCAAGATTGATGTCTTGTTAGAGATATTTTATGATAAACATGAAGTGGTTGGGTATGAGAATAAATATAGGATTAGAAGTAGGTGATTAGAGATCATTAAATTTTTAGGTCTGGTTAAAAGTTGTTAGGGTGCTCCTATGATTAATAACCACCACAGGTTACCCAGAAAAGGGTTTTAAATTTATCAGGTAAATTGCTTGAGCATTTAATCAGAAATGCTAGTTATTTCCAGAGAGGTTATTAGACTACACTGCTAAGTTTGGGAGCTAATTTTCTATATCATGAACACATTTAGAAGAACCTTAGATTTTGCTCCAGTTTTATTAGATTTACAAAAATAAAGTTCTTAAGGGAGTTTTGCTTGTTAAAGTCATAGTTTGCCTAGCCAAGTATTTAAAGGGTTTAAAAGGAAAATCAAATGCATTAAATGCAACTTAGAATGTTTCAGAACATCAAATTATATTTATAAATGGGATTTATTGTTTGAGTTTCATCTATTGATCTGAGTTAAATGACCATAAATCAAAAGTCATCTAAAAGATAGCTATTTTATATAAAAATTACAAGATTTAGAATTTTTAAAAATAAGTTGCAAGTTAAATGAACAAAAAAGGTTTTAGAAATGTTTTAAATATTTTTAAAGTACATAATTCTTTCCATATTCAAAACCAATTTTAGGCAATCAAAACTCTAATTGACAGAGGCTGAAGCTGAATTGCACTGTATAACAGAAGTCATCATGCCTGTAAATTGTTAAAAATCAAACTAAAGAGAAAAATATCAGTGATTCCCTTATAATAAAGAAAGTAGTACTGTTTTTGAAACTTTTGTCTCAGTCTTATGTTTGTGCATATGTGTATGTATTGGTGAAATATAAAATTTATTACTGAAGATCACAGTCAAGTTTTTAAAGTCACTGATACTGACATATTAATACCCTTATATAACTCAAATTCCCTGTCAAACTTCATCAACTGTTGAAAGACATTCTGAGTCTCAGGAATATTATTAGGTTTCCTCAAATTGTAAAAATTCTGTTGAAGAAAAAAAAATTTAGGTTTTGCTTTTGTTTTCCAGCCATTAACAATCACTTAATCTATCACTTAACACTACTTACATCTTATTAAACTAAGGCATTCAAATGCAGGTCATAGGATATATTTCTTCATAAACTTGCTCAGTATCTTTACTTCCCATTTACTCTCTAATACAACAGAGATCTACTTATTCTGAGTAGTCCCTCTGTCCCCAATCTAAATCTGTTTCTGAAATATCATCAATAATCTCTTAGCAATTGGTCTCCTTTCTGTCCATATCTTATGTGAGCTCTGTGATGGTTAATTTACGTGTAACTTGCTGGAATAAGGGATGACTAGATAGCTGGTGATGCATCCTTTCTAGGTGTGTCTATCAGGGAGGGTACTTCTGGAAGACATTAGCATTTGAACTATGTGCCTATGAGGGTACTTCCAGAAGAGCATTTGAACTGATGGACTAAGAAGATCTACCCTCATCAACATGACTGGGCATCGCCTAATACACCAAGGGCCCAAACAATATAAAAAGGTGGAGAAGGTAGAAATTCTCTCCCTCTTCTTGAGCTGGACCTGCCGTCTTCTCCCCTCAGACATTGGAGCAGATCATATTACACCCCCGGCTTTCTTGGTTTTTCAGTTTACAGATGGCAGATCACAGACTTCTTGGCCTCCACAATCACATGAGCCAACTCCCATAATATACAGTCATGTGCTGCTTAATGACAGAAATATATTTGGAGGAATGCACACTACATAATTTCATCATCTGAAAACAACATAGAGCATACTGTATCTACACAATCTAATGTTTGCAGGGTACTGGGGTGTTGAGCTCTTCCCGGGGGTTCTCTCCAGGCTCTTGTTGCCCTGAACAAAGAATTGGACAGGAAACAAAATAGCGAAGTTTTACATTTATTAAAGATATTAAAGGTAGGAAAAGGAAAAAGATAGGAAAAGAAGCATGCTCTGCACAGTGAATTTGGGCCAATTAAAGATAGAATAAGAAATACACTTCGAGGAGTGCAGAGTAGGCTGGTGAAAGGCTCACAGCAGCCACGAGGTTAATGGCTGCCGCCTTTTATATCCCCCATTCTGACATCAGATCTAGGCTGTCCCTTCAAACCTGTTTGATTTCAAGCTGGAAGAACTGAAGGCAGCCTTCTCAGACTGGTACCAGGTGGGTGCCATGCTTGGGTGCATATTTCCTGGATCTCCAGGATTGACAGGTCATGCCCACTTGCCCAGCCACTTTGCCAGGCCCTAATCTCCTGCCTCACTAAGAAGACCATGGCATTAATGTATAATATAATTTTATGGGACTACTGTCAGTTATTGACTGAAATGTCATTATGCAGCATATAGTTATATATGTATATATCACTATATAGCTATATAGCTATATATACCTATATATATCTATACATAGGATAACCGTATCTATAGATATAGATTTATCCTTCTGGTTCTGCTTCTCTGGAGAACCCTGAGCAATACAAGCTCCATGACATTTGTGTGTATTAATCATTTCTTCCTTCTCAACATTTTTTCCTTTCTAGCTGACATGGCACTATTTCAATCAGCATTTTTCTTTCCCATATACGCAACTCCTCTTCATCTTAAAGGTTGAGTTTTAAATTTCATTCCTTCTAAAGACTTTCAGAACATCACACATCAAGCCAATCTGTCTTATCACTGAAGTATCATAGCTCCTAAATTCTATACCATACTGTATTAGTACTTTAGCTTTTTTTGTCTTATTCTGTTTGTGGAAAAAATTTTAAAACAAAAACAGTTAATTGGCTCATAAGCATCTTATCTGTAGGGTTCCTTAGCTACATATTTCAATCATAACATAGACTGACTTTTCTTGTTAGGTGTGGTGGTACACGCCTGTACTTTGACAGGCTGAGCCCAGCCAGGGCTACAGTGAGTTCAAAGCCAGCCTAAAGTATATAGCAAGACCCTATCGCAAACAAAACAAAACAAAACAAAATGTAGAATGACTTTTCTTAATGCTGCCCTTCTTTTTAGGTTTTAAGAGAACTTCCCAGAGTGGAAATGTTATATCCAAAGTTTAATTTTTCTTATGGTGAATTCCTACTCAATCTTCAAGATTAGTTCATATATCATTTCTTCAGTGAAGCCTTCCCCAGCACCATTTCCCCTAAATCATTAATTAGCTCCTCCTCTGACTTAGTCCATTCAAGCTGTTATTTTTTAAAAAACTACTTTAGACTGAGTAATTTATAAACAAAATAAATGTATTGCACATGGTTCTGGAGGCTGGGAAAATTAAGAGCAAGATGTTGGCAGATAGCATGTTTGATTAAGGCCCATATCCTGGTTCATAAACAGATATCTTCTTATTATATCTTTACTGTTAATCTGGTAGGCTAATAGTTTTTATTAGGATCACAAACCCTTTATCTTTAATTTTATAAGACTTATAAGAATTTTATAACTTTCCAAACATGATAGGTATTTCACAGTTAAAGCTTTTTAAGAATACACTTTAAATAAATTACTTGAAAAATAATAATCATGATTCTATAGCAGAAAGAGAAATGGTGAGTCAACACTTTGAATTTTTAGATAGGACATTTTAGTTCTAGGAAGTTTAAGGATTCTGTCCAAAATTAAACAGATAGAAAGTCACATCAATAGATATCCAACCTAGTTTTCTGATTACCTATCTAATATATTAAGAAAGTTATAATTACCTTTATCTTTTTTTTTTTTTTGTGGGTACCGGGGGTCGACCTCAGGACCTCGCGCGCCAGCAGGCGCCCGTGCCGCTGAGCGATATCACCGTCCTCTTTTTTGTATGTGGGTTCCGGGAGTCGAACTCGGGCCCTCATGCTTGCCGGGCAGGCGCTTAAGCCGCTGAGCCATCTCACCGGCCCCAATAATAACCTTTAAAAGATCTGCATTTGTCCACACGAAAGCCAAGAAACAGAGGATGAAATATTTCAGAAGGTAGTGGACAAATTTTTTCTACACTGCTAGCTTCATTGAGTTTTTGTGGTACATGAATAAACTATTTCCCTAGGTCAAAGACAAAGACAAAAGCATAAAAAGCAAAGCCCAGGGTTCAATCTCTAGCACAGTAAAAAAAAAAAAAAAAGAAAAAAAAAAGTATACGTTAGGCCAAGTGTGGTGGTACATGCCTGTAATCAGGATCGCTGTGAGTCCAAGGCCATCCTGGGCTATTGTAGTGAATTCTAGACTAGCCTAAACTACAGAGCAAGACCCTGTTTCAAAAAAAAATTTTTTTTCACTGAGACAGAGAAGAGGAAGGGAAGAGCCAGTAGGCAAGATGTCTTGGATGCTGGAAATTAAGAGTTTGGTCTTAGGCATTGTTATGGCTTATATCTAGATCCCCGCCCCAAAGCCTCATCAAAACTTCATGTGGTCACAGGTGGGGCTTTTTGGAGGTGGCTGGATCTACAGTGTGTGATGTTGGAATCAAGGATGTGATGCTGGGATTGACTTATGGTGCAATGCTAGGATTAAGGCTGCCCCACCCTGGATGGGTAGCCTGGAAGGATAATAAGGGACAGAAAGAGTGTTGCTTGTTGCTTGCTGCTTGCTGCTTGCTGCCTGGAATGCCATGAACTGTTACTCCTCTGCAGTGTTCCTCTGCCAAGTAACTTGCCTTTAAGCCAGCTAAATATGACTGAAACCTCTACAAACTGTGAGCCGAAAGAAACCTTTCCTACTTTAAATTGTGGGTGTTGGGTGTTTTGTCCCAGCAACAAGTAAGTAACTAAGACAGACTTTTAAAATTTAAGATGCTTATTTGCTAATCACTCTGAGGCAATACACAGACAGCTGGATATACAGCATGTAGTTAAAGGAGAGAGCAAGAATATAAAGTGATGGGACTAGAATAGATTGCCTAAGCAAAGAATAGAGAAGAAAAGTGGGCTACATTCTGAAATGTATAGATCAAACAAGAGTATCTCATGCAAGCCAGGGAGACTGAGGTCTGAAGAAAACCAGGGGACTACAGTGTCCTAAAGGTCAAGTATAGTAAGTTTCAAGAAGAAAACAATCAGCTGGGTCAAATGCTGAGAATGTGAACAACATAGGGGAGGAAATTAGCTGTCAGATTTGCCAACAAGGAGCTAGTGGTTGACATCAGGAAGAGCAGCTTCAGAAAAGTAGTAGAAAAAAATCAACCTCTTATATGATCTAGGTAAATAAGTCAAATTCAGTGTGGGGCCAGCAAAGCTCAATGTGGGGCTATATTGAGATGCTACCAGCTGAGGGATTGGTTGCCAATCCTTCTGTATTCTATATCATTTTTTGATAATTTAAACTATGAACATGTTTTAATATGATATTTTAAATTACTATATTTTATACTCGATCTCATGATTAATTCCTCATTAGATGAAGAATCTGCTTAAAATGAAGCAATCCAATTATTAAATAAATGAAAAATCTTAATATTCCATTTTCATGAAGGATGCCTTGAGGAGCAAAACCAGTAGCTCAAACCACAGAGCAATTCTGGGTAAATCCAGGCTTACAATAGAGAACCTGAGAAAAAATGGAAGACTTTAGGAGGAGAGGACGTAATGCTCACCTTTCAAACATTCCACGGAAATGGTTTATTCAGGATTAAAAATCTATAGGTAGACATGTGCCTTATCCTGTACTCCTACTACCATTTTAGCCTTATCTTCATGAGCTCACACTCAGATTACTATAACAGGATGGTGTGTGTGTGAGGGGGGTGTGTTTGAGTGAATCTGACTCTACATATATTGCCAAGTTAATCTTAGTAATATATTACCTTGCTTATACCAATCCCTGCTGAAAAATTTTACGTCCTCTTTAACCTAACACAAAAAAGCACAGTACTCTATAGCTATTGACAACAGGCAAAAACAATTCAATGTTCTGAAAACTTTACCCTTACTCAATGCTTTTCAGAATCTAAGCCCATATCTGCTGTAGCTTGGAATGAAACGTCCCTTGATTTAAAGGTTTGGTCACCTGCCTGTGGCACTCACGGAAGGCACATGACAAAGGCTAGTTAAATTCTTTATTATGTAAAAAATACACAGCATTATTTCTCAGAGCATTTAAGGAGAGTAGCCAAGAATCCTGGAAAAGAAGGGATTAGGGAACCACTGTAGTAAACAGAACTAGGCTTCAGTCAAGGAATATTTTCTACCCCAGACCAGGAAACCCTGACCACACATGCACAGCTAGATTTCATAATTTCTATGTACTAATAATAATGGCAACTTTTGATTCACAATTCTTTTGAACAGAGGAATTGCTTCAAGGACTATCATCTACATCCAGATTTGATGTGATCTCAAACACATACATCAAGCTTGACATAAAAATCAGGTAAGATTTTCAGGGTCTTGGGAAATGATGAGCATATTTTGTGCAATATATGTAATTGTTACCAGAGAGATCATCATTATTTGCTGGTGACATGATACTCTACATAGAAGATCCCAAAAACTCCACCAAAAGACTCCTAGAACTAACCCCAAATTCAGCAGGGTAGTGGTATACCAAATTAACTCTCAAAAACCAATAGTGTGGGGCCGGTGAGAAGACTCAGCGGCTTAAGAACCTGCCCGGCAAGCGTGAGGGCCCGAGTTCGACTCCCGGAACCCGCATACGAAAAAGGGGCCGGTGATATCGCTCAGCGGCACGGGCGCCTGCTGGCGTGCGAGGTCCTGAGGTCGACCCCCCGGCACCCACAAAAAAAAAAAAATAGTATTCCTGTATACCAATAACAAACCCATTTTATTGTTTAATATACCAATAATATATTCCAAGTGTGGAGTTAAAGAAATCTGTTCACAAAAAGATTATGTATGTTTTTGTCCATTTGTGCTGTTATTACAAAAATACCTGAGGCTAGATAATTTAAAAACAACAGAATTCTGGAGGTTAGAAGTCCAAGGTCACAGGCACTGACAGGTTCGGTGTTTGATGAGATCCCTATGTCTGCTTCCAATATGGCATTTTAGTGTTACATCCTTTGGCACAAACTTTATGCCCTCATGTGACAGAAAGGTAAAAGAGAACCATCACTAATTCCCTCCAGCCTTTTATAAGGTCACTATCCCATTCATGAGGGCTCTAGAATCATGATTTAATCATCTCCTAAAGGTCCCACCTCTTATTACTATCACACTGGCCAGGAGGTTTCAACTCATAAATTTGGGGGGACAAATTCATAGCATTTATATTAACAGATTTTCTAGTTTCATAATGTTTGTTTGCAATTTAATACTTTGAGCAAAAACTGAACTATAAATTATTCATTACGCTGAACTTTTATTTCTTTAAATACAAGAAGTCATAGTAGATCCTTAGAATTCTGTAATTGTAGCATTTCCAAACTATAGAAAATTTAAGATCCAAATGACCATCAGACACCTAGTATATATTAAGTATGCCCAATAAATGTATGTTGAATAGGATTAATAACCTTATAAAAGGATAAAGGGCATTAGCAATGCTTATGTTTTATCCTTCTGTCTTCTGTCATGTGAAGCCAAGATGTTTGTCCTTCCCAAAGGATTTAACAATAAGGTTCCCTCTTAGAATTAGATACTGGGTCTTCATCAGTTACCAAATCTGCCAGTGCTTTGATGTTGGATTTCTATCCTCCAGAACTATAAAAAGTAAATTTGGTATTTGCAAGTAAATAATTAAAAATATCACTGATGGAATAAATGAGTGTTAAAGATATTACCTGAAGGAAATATCATAATCAGATTAAACAAAAATATTTGAAAGCACGAAGCAGGAAACATATAGGCCTTTTTATACTAAATAAAAGAAGCACAGAAAACAAAACAAATTTTAAAATGAAGCAATTCTTTTTTTTTTTTTTTGGTGGGTACCAGGGGTCGACCTCAGGACTTCATGCGCCAGCAGGCACCCGTGCCGCTGAGCGATATCACCGGCACTTTTTTCGTATGTGGGCACCAGGAGTCAAACTCAGGACCTCACACTTACCAGGCAGGCACTTATGCTGCTGAGCTATCTCACCAGCCCTGAAGCAATTCTTAACTTCAAGAAAAATAAAAATTCAAGAAAGGAAACAGACATGGCTTAACTATGAACAATATATATTTATAACTATGTACACAGTCGCTGCTCATTTAAGCAAAAGTTATAACATAATTTTACAGGAAGGATAGAAAAAGAAGTGTGCATGTCTGCAGATAGGTGTCCTTATCTTCCGTAGTAAGGAGTCAGCAGAAAGAAAGCCAAACATTTAAAAATCAAAAAAGAATAGTATATAGAAATATGGTGGAAATAATAGAAAGAATAAGGTAAGTGTTGAAGGTTGTTGGAGAGAGTTGATATTGAGAGGATAAAGGCTAGAACTTCTTTTTTGTTGTAAGCCTTGTAGTGGTTTATATGCATTTGTGTCTGATAAATAAGAACTTAATTATAAAAATGATATTCAAATCAAGTGTTTCCAGAACCCCAAAAGCTTCTCTGAGGAATTCTAGGAAAGGTACTTGAAAATTATTGATGGCTCCCTCATGAAGACATAGGTATGGGTAAAGTATTTCTGAAGAAAACCCCAATTGTATAAGAAATAACATCAGGAATCAACAAATGAGATAAAATCAAATTAAAACCTTTTGCACAGCAAAGGAAACAACAAACAGTAAAGAGACAACCTACAGAGAGGGAAAATTTTTTTGTACAGAGGACTAATATGTACAATATATAGAGAACTCTAAAAAGTTTGGTCCCCTGCCATAACAGAAGCAATCAAATATTGACAATTGCAATGAATAGACACTTCTCAGAAGGAGTACAGGGGGCTAACAAATACATGAAAAAATATCCACCATCTCTGGGCATTAGAAAAATGCAAATTAAAAACAACACTGAGATTCCATCTTATTCCAGAAAGAATGGCTCTCATCAAGAAATCATATAATAAAATATGCTGGCAAGACTGTGAGAGAAAAGGAACCCTTTTATATTGTCAGTAGGAATGTAAACTAGTACAGTCATTATGGAAACCAGTATGGAGATTCCTCAAAAAGCTAAAACTAGAAATTCCATTTGACCCAGTTATTCCCCTTTTGGGTTAAAGAGTAAAGACATCACGCTAGAGTGATACATACATACCCATGCTTATAGCAGCATAACTCACAATAGCTAAATCTTGGAAGCAGCCTATATGTCCATCATCAGGTGAACAGATAAACAAAATGTGGTATTTACACATAATAGATAACTAGTCTGCCTTGAAGAAGGATAAACTTGAGTCATTTGTAGGAAAATGGATGCACCTTAAGAGCATAAGTTTAAGTGAAATAAACCAGACATACAAGCTTAAATATCACATGGTTTCTCTTATATGAAAATATAAATATAAAATAAAAAGCGAATATAAATAAAGAGCAAAATAAAAGATAAATAGAGAGACAGGCCTGTTGTAAAATGGAAGGGAACCAAGTAATAGATGAAGGGAGATAAAGGGGAGAGAAAAGGGATGAAAAAAGAATTAAAATGTGTTATGTACATGTACCAACTCCCCATAGGGAGTGTAATCATTATGTACTGCAAACATGTACTAATAAGAAAATAAAAATTGAAAACAAAGCTAAGGCTTCCTGAGACTTTCTTAGAATACTCGACAAGGTATTTTAATGATAGATAACAAAACCTTAAGTAATTTTATGAGTATTTTATTTGGGGTCACTTGGGTTATACTATGACAACACTGAGATATCCCACTTTACAGATGAAAACAAACTGAGTTAAATTACTCCTTCAAGAGTATACTGATAGTACAAAAAAAAAAAGTTGTATGAGTTGTTACTTTTCTTTTTTAAGTTCAGACACAGAAATTTGTATTGTACTTTCTTATTTTTGA
Source organism: Erethizon dorsatum (assembly GCA_028451465.1). NCBI lineage: Eukaryota > Metazoa > Chordata > Mammalia > Rodentia > Erethizontidae > Erethizon > Erethizon dorsatum. Next base: position 14,667,236 of record CM051839.1, read on the forward strand.
ATTGTAAGATTACTCAGTATTAAAATTCATTTTCAGGTGTGAAGATCAAGAAATAACAACACATCAAATGTAGAAACTATGTAGTTGTAGTTTTCTCTGTTGCTTCATAATTTAACAAAAATAATTCCACAATTCAACACTTTTAGCTTCTTCATTGAAGTCTTCAGTTCCTACCTCTTTAGGCAACAATGAACCCCTTTAGATAAACCTTCACTTGTTGAACTACAAAAGGAAGCACTTACCATGAAGGGACCCAAACTCAGCAATCTATACCTACAAACTTCATTAATAACTATCTGCAGATTGGTAGCTATCCGGTCACTTGACATAACCGATGTTGCTATTTTGTCCTCTAGAAAGTTTTTCCTAGATCAACAGTTGTGGTGGTGCAAATCTATAACCCCAGCAGTCTGGGATACTGAGGAATGAGGATTACAAATTCAAGCACAACCCAGGCAATTTAGCAAGACCATGTCTCAAAATAAAGTCTTAAGAAATTGAAAAACACAGGGAGGAAAAAAAAACACAAGGTGCTGGGGTTGTAGCTCAATGTGAAGGCCCTGGATTCAATTACCAGTACTTCAAAAAATAAAAAGTTTGTTTTTTCTTCATTTACTTCAATTTCAGGTCTAGCTTTAAACAATTCAAACATTTGGGAAGGGCACAGACAATGGAAACTCTAGTAAGTTTTGAAAACCTTTTCAGTTTTTTTTCTTAATGGATTAATCTCAAGCATTTTTTTCTGGAATAGCTACATAAAAATCTACATGAATTTCATCTTCCAAAATCTTCTCAATCAGATTGGTTCTTCCTGGAAATAACTCCATTCTCTATTATTATTCTTCATAAATACAGCAACTATATTGATTTCTGGAGCAAATGAGTACAGAAAACTAACAACACAGCAAATGGTATCACTTTGTTCCTCTTCTCCAGGGCCATATGTGTGTCTCATTGAGATAAATGCCTTGGTTTTGATTGGTTAAGTTCAGAATTTGAAATTCTTCAGTAAGTGAATGGCTTTCTCCAACTCATATATCTGTGTTGGGTATAAGCATTTTAAGTAGACATTATCCTCGGGTTTACTTTCTATATGCAAGGTATGACTATGTTTTCTATCACATTTTTGTCTTCATGTGATGCTTTTTTCTTTGGCATCTGTTTGTTTCCTTTGCAGGCTTCATAGCAGCAGCACCAAAATGTCTAGCAGGCACCTGAATGCTTACATAATAAGTGTAAAAGAAGTCTGAAAAACCATCTGGGAAAAACTAGGCTTTCGGTGAGATATCAAACCCTACCAAAGCCTCATAACAACTATGCCATGTTGACCATTCAGGACTGTGTTATGTGTCTACTTTTTATTCCCACAGAGCACCACGAAAGATAGTTAACTTTTCATTGTCTAATACAAATTTCTTTTCCTAAAATTTAATCCCATTCAAAGTGAAATTGGAAAAGATGTTTATTAAGCTATTTGCCTGTTTCTACTTTGTTATTCACTTCACTAACCTAGTTTCAGTTATTACTATTCTATAATTTATTGTCAATCATAAAATTTATTACAAATTTACAATATGTGAAAAGTTATCAGCACCACAGGAATGCATGAGCTATAAAACGCTACCAAAGCATGAAAATTTATTTATGGGTAATGGCAGAAAACAAATGATAATTGCATACTGATGGTCTGTTTGAATACAATATATCTTGAGGTCAGATTCTAATTTCTGATAACCTAGTGCTAGTCATTTAAATGTAAATTATAGAGAATGCCTACAGTACATTGGCACTCACAGATGTATTTGGGGAAGTGTCATTAATAATGTGAACAATCTACAATAAAGAATTTGGCTGAGGGTTAAGACTTTGTTTGGCATTTAAATACCCCAAGTAAATCAAACATTAATTTTGCCCACTAAAAATATTTAACTTAAAAATTCTTACAAGGTTTTTTTTATGAATACAATCAAGTTTGCCTCAAAAACTATACCTTCTTAGGGCACCTAACTAAAAAGCAATGATTCAAAAAAGTTAGTATAACTATTTTTAGGAGTTATCTCTACTCCTTACATTCCATGTTTTATTATAGGTTGTAGTGACGGAAACAAACACAAAATGCAATTACAAGTGAAAGGAATGGTTTCCTGCATCAACAGGGCCTCTATGTTACTAAGCAACATTTTTATGACTCTATTTGGATTCTGTTTTGATTTTGCCATCACTATTAACTCAGAATCCTAAGTTCTGTACTGTATGCCACATTGCTCAAGTTCCCTGAAGAGATCTGATCAGATTGGCTATTTATCACAAGAATATTGATACCGTGCAAACCGGGCTGTTCTCTCCTGAAGTCGAAGAATGAAATTTTGGACAGAAGAAGGTAGTTAAGAGGAATATTTATTGGAAGCTTAAGAAGAAAGATAGCTCCTGATAGTTGGGAGGGGTCCCAAAATTAGTTTTCCCAACATAGGCTCTTTGCCCAGATCTTTTCTTAAATTAGTTTTTATTTTTTATTAGTATATGTTTGAAGTACATAATGACTACATTCTTTGTGGGGAGGTTGGTACATTACACTTCTCAATCATTTTTCATCCCATTACCTTCTCCTCCCTTCTCCCTCCACCTCTTGATCCCCTTCCCATTTGAAAAATATCTCCTTACTTCCTACTATCTTTTATTTTGCTCTTCATAGTTTGGTTTTTCATATAAAAGAAACAATATGATATTTAAACTTGTGTGTCTCACCTATTTCACTTCACATTATGGTCCCAAAGTGCATCCATGTGCAGAATCTCTTAAGGACAGGCAGAGTGTAGGGATCTGCCCAGTATCCAGGCAGAGTGTAGGGATCTGCCTAGTATCCACCTATCAAAGGTGGTCCTAAGGGTTTAAAATGACCAACTGGGACTCAGTCTCTCTAAAACAGGTACTCAGCAGGCACAGTTTAAAGGGAACTGAGTTTAAAAGAAAACTGGTTACTCTGCATTTTTAAATTCCTCAGAACCCAGTCCTGGATATAGGGAGATGTATACTTAGTGCATCCCATTCCACCTGAGGAATTCCTTTCCAGGCACCAAGTCCTACTGCCTGTTCTTTCTTAACTTCTATCACTGAGGCTGATCGGCCTGACTCCATGTTAAGCCTGTACCCTCTCAGCTACCTATCATAAACTAAAAAGCTAAACTATCTCTTACATTTCCCCCTCTGAAGAAGTATCTCTAACTGCTATGAGGGAAGGCAGATGATGACCGATCTAACTTCCTTGTGCTGAGAGGGATCCGTGTAGGCGGGGAAGCAGTCAGGAATGTTCTCCAGAGGGCCAATCTAAGGGCCCACAATAGAAGTCATACTGGTAGGGGTTGTGAGGGAGGGCTGACAGTTATGCGCTCTCCCTCCAGAGGGTTGGCCTAGTGGAGCCTGGCAAAAAGAGTCCAGTATATTCACTGTTGGCTCCATCTGCATGACTACTTGGAGTTTGACAGTCTCTAGGCAAGAAGAAACAAATTTCGGCCAGAGATTAAGAATACATGGCCCAAACATAAGAACCAGAATGAAAAGACAGATGGGGGTGATTAAGGGAAGGAACCAAGTCCAGACACAATTCTTAAGGAACTGGAGTAGGGGTTGTAACCAGCTGGGTCCTAGACCTATCTGCTCATAGTGGTTATCTATAGATTTGGTACTTTTTATAGTCTTTCAGGTTTTTTTTTTCACCTTATGTTAATTACTTATCTGTAGGCAACAAGTTTTGTACATAAGTGTGCAAGCTCCTCTGGTTTCAGCTATAAGAAAATCAAGGGTTCTGCATTTCTGAAGGACTATCTCAGCCAGGGAATCTAAAGAATTTTGTTGTGCCTCTACAGCTGTCACCATGGTTGTCCAGTCTTGTTGAAACATAATAGTGACAAGTTAGAGGTATAACTGGAAACTGCCAGCAGGAGCTAGTTGAGTATTTGAAGCCATTTTATGTGATATATATATAAAATTTTATGTTATAGCTTATATCTAGATGTACACCAAAGCCTCATCTGGTTATAGGTGGTGCTTTTCAGAAGTGAGTGAGTGATTACTAAATTAGTCCACTGATTGGTTTAGCATAGTTCTGGGTGTGGATAAAGAGAAGTCCCACCCCGAGTGTCAGTGGCACCACCAAACAGGCAGGTACCCTGGAAGGGATAAAAGGGAGAAGCCAGCTTGCTGCTTGCTGCCTTCTGCCTGCCCGCCATGCCATGAGCTGTTTCTCCTCTTCAATGCCCCTCTTCCATTCTACCCTGCCTTGGAGCAAGCTGACTATGGACTAAAACCTCTATGAACTGTGAACTGAAATAAACCTTTCTTCCTCTTAACTTGTGGAGTTCGGTATTTTATCTCAGCAATGACAGAAGTAACTAAGACAGATTTTGGCACAAGAGTGGGGTCATTGATGTGACTGTAGCTCACCGTGCAGTTTAGGAGCCTTTGGAATTGGCTTGTGCAAAGTGTTTGGAAAGGTTTGGGGATGCCAGCTGAAAGAGCAGCTGTGGAATACTTTAATTCCTTTAATGTACACTTTAATGTACTTGATGGGAGATTCTTGTCAGAGCTCAGAAGACCAGAATGCTGATAGAAATGTTGCTGATAAAGACCAGACTCAAGAGGTTTCTCCGGGAAGAAGGACTGCACTGGCCGCTGGACTCCAGACCATACGTGTTATGCTTTGACTGAAAATTTGTCCACATTTTTCTCTTGTCCAGGGACTTTGCCTGAATCTGAGATTAAGTGTGGCAGACTAATTATTCTTACAGAAGAAATTTCAAGGCAGTCTAATGTTGAGCCAGTGGCATAGCTACTGTTGGGGAATTTTAGCCAGATCTATGAGCAAAGAGCCCAGCAGAATGATTTAAAACATTTTGAGGCGCCGGGCCGCCCCGTCCGGGTCTGAGTGCCACAGGCTGTGCAGCCTCCCCAACCACCTGGAGGTTCCGGCAGGCTCTCGGAGGCAGCCCCCGGGCAGCTGTGTCGTGGGTTCTCAGGGCCTCTTCACTCAGGTTTCTCTGCCTCACGTCCTCTCCGGCCAGCTCACCCACCTGCACTGCCATCCTGGCCCAGGACCAAAGTGGGAAGATTGTCTTGGAACTTCTGCATGGTGTTTCAAAGGGCAGTGGAGAACAAATGTAGAAGAATACATGTGCACGTCCAGTGAGCAAGAGCATGTTCCCGAACTCAATTTTGGGTCACCCACCCTTCACTCCAGACCATCAACATCATAATAACTTCTTTGCCCCGTCACCAACTTTTTACTCACACCAGCAGCTTGTAGATTCACAGTTCAACATCCAGAATGCGGCCTTGTCTAGAGCTATGTCATTACAGCAACTAACGTATGGAAATGTCAGTCCAATAAGACCTCAATGTCCCCAATATTTCAAGGAAGGAAGAGATTAAGTGATGAAAAAAACCTGCCTCTTGACAGTAAATGGCAACGATTCCATTCACCCCACAAAGAGCCAACTGTAGTTAACCAGATAGTGCCTTCATCAGGTGAACGAAGATACACAATGCCACCACTGTTTCATACACCCTACGTACCAGAGACAGTTGGATGTGTTCCACCTTTTCGAGAAATACCATTTTTAGAACCTAGAGAAATCACACTGCCTGAGGCCAAAGATAAGTCTAGTCAGCAGATCCTGGAGTTATTTGAAACATGTCAGCAGCAAATGAGTGACTTAAAGAAGAAAGAACTCTGTCAGGCACAGCTGCAGAGGGAGAGTCAGCTGCTGTTCCCACAAAGCAGACTTTTTCTGGTCGGGTCTTCTTTAAATGGATTTGGTACCCAGCGTAGTGATGGTGATTTATGCCTGGTTGTTAAAGTAAAGCTGTTTTTTTCAGGTAAATCAGAAGACTGAAGCACAGCAAATGCTCATGGTAGTCCATAAACACTTCTGTACTGGACTTTCTGGCTACATGGAGAGACCTCAACTGATTCGAGCAAAAGTGCCAGTTGTGAAGTTCAGGGATAAAGTCAGTTGTGTGGAGTTTGACTTGAATGTAAACAATATTGTTTACACATTCCTTCTCAGAACTTATGCATACCTTGACAATTGAGTTCGTCCATTAGTGCTGGTGATTAAGAAGTGGGCAAATTACCATGAGATAAATGATGCCAGTTGTGGTACTTGGAGCAGCTAGAGCCTTGTACTGATGGTTTTGCACTATTTACAAACCCTACCTGAACCCATCCTTCCATCCCTCCAAAAAATTTACTCAGAATCTTTTAGTCTTGCTATCCAGCTGCAACTCATACATCAAGCTCCATGTAATATTCCTCCTTACCTCTCAGAGAATGAATCGAGTCTTGGGGACCTCCTACTGGGCTTTCTTAAATATTATGCTATAGAATTTGACTGGAACAGTCAAATGACTTTAGTTCGTGAAGCTAAAGCCATTGCAAGGCCTGATGGTATTGAGTGGAGAAATAAATACATCCATGTAGAAGAACCTTTTGATGGAACAAATACAGCCAGAGGCATGCATGAAAAGCAGCAGTTTGACATGATCAAGGATCAATTTTTAAAGTCATTTCACAGATTGAAAAACAAAACAGATTTGAACACTATACTACCTTTAAGAACTGCTATCCTGAAAAGATAACTGGCCTCTACTTCTTAAATTCTTCTGAGAAATAAAGAACAAGCGTTACACCATAATACATTTTGTTTACCTCCATCTAGGTTCCTTTTTAATTGTTCTTGTTTTCATGTTTTATTTTTAAAAGGTCATACTGATATAAAGACTGCATATTGTATTAGGACATTTCCTAATAAAATCTTTGGATTTAAAAATGTTAAAAAAAAAAATTTTTTTTCGAGTTTGGCCAGAAAGGAAGCTCTGGTATCAAAGACGGTGTAAAATTCTACCTAGTAAACCCTTCCATCTGTTGTACGGTAGTCCAGACTCTGGACTCAAATCACAGCTTTACTACTTGCTAACTAAATAACATCAAGGATAAGTTGCTTAATCTTCCTTGACCTCACCTTTCTCTTCTATAAATTAGGGATTAGTGGCTGAGGGTGCTGCTCAGCGGTATATGCTTAGCATGCACAAGGTCTTAGGTTTGAACCCCAGCACATTCATGTGATGAAGATCAAGTGAAAAATTCCATGGACATCACATAACACTGTGCCGAGCACATAGTAAGGGTACAATTAATACACATTACTTCATTAACATCACCACACTGGTATTATATTAGTTCAAGCCTCTGTCATTTCTTGGATACCATCTTAACATATCTGCAAGAGCTTCCTAACTGATCTTGTGTCCAATCTTGTCCCTTATCAGCCCATTCTTCATAACACTACCCAAGAGTCTGACCTAAAACATATCAACATAGATTAGAAATGCAAAAAACTATGAAGTGAATGTTTTATAGAATTGTAATTGATCATATATGGAGGGGAAAAGTATCCCCAACTTGGATCTACCTGAAAATTAGTATCAGGTCAATGTAAAGAAAAAGACCTGTGATCAACTTTCAGACACAAATCACACTTCCCAAATATTGGCAAACTTCCTCCACAGTAAATATCTTTCATATCCATTGTTTGGCCTAGCCCACCCAAGTGGTTAAGATCATTTATTGTAATCTTGCAGTTTCTGATTCTTTGTTGATAACCCATAACATTAAGAAAATTAATGTTTATAACTGTCTTCAATATCAAAGGAAGTCCACTAGGAATAGCTGAAGTAGTAGTACTGAACTTTTTGATAAGTGCATTTAAAACTCTGAATTATCAACAATATGAAGAACGTTGGAGAATGAAGAAGGTGCAGCATGAAAGAAAAGTTAGTTGATAATTTAAAATTGTAACCAAAGAACTATAAAACCTTGAGTAAGTTTAAGTCATTTTGGAAAAATAGTTATCATTTGATATAGAAAACTTGATAAAAGCAAAATTCCAGCACTGAATCCTATGTTCCTATTCTATTGAGGAAAAAACTCTTGCAGCAGGAGTTGAAAAAGAACACCTCTTAATCTGATAGGCTAGGATAAGCTAATTTATTTGTATCCACAAATGCTTATCTGTTAGATGTTTGCCTACTTCTTATAGTCTTCTGCCCTAACACTTGTCTTGTCTTAGTTGAAATCTAACCAACCTGCACTATCTATATCAAGCAGGCTGCAAAAATTGCCCCCCAAGAAGATAAAGGCTTAGTTTAACAAAGCAAAAGAATTACTCTGAAAATGTATAAATAATTAGGAAAAATTTTAATCAATCTTTAAGACACATTCTGAAAAGTCAACTGCATACAGCAGCATTTTCATTATTATTTATTGAATTACATTAGTCAAATAGGCAAAAAAATTAACGTTCATCCCTTAAAAAGCAAATAAAGCAGGATCATCCACTCAAAAAATCTAAAGAAATATTCAGAAAACCTTATTTTTATAATCGAATCAGCCAGCTCTGCACTGAAATGATTCTGTAGTCTACCAAACCTTATGGAATAACTAATGTCCTCTTTGCTGCTTTCTTGGAAATAATTTCATCTGTAATATATCCTATCTTGGGCTGTGTTATTAAAAAGTTATAGAAAATAGAGATTGGAATATCAAGATTAGCTCCTTCACAGATGAAGCCACAAAGTCAGTGAAGCAGCATTACTCATACCATACAGAAATAGAATAAGATATACAACTTTCACTTCTATTATACAAAAAAAGTCAAAAGGCAGTGTGACCATTAATCTGGATTTGTCAGATTCACTAGATTAATAAATTCCTAATAGATTAGGAAAGCATGTGCCTGGGTGTTTCTAGGTGGCTCATGAAGGGTCTTAGGACAAGGGAGAATTAAAAAGGGACTCACTGTATCTAGAAACTAGTCCTTCCTCAGGGGACACACTGGGAGGCTATAAAAACCCTTCGTGATTCTTTCCATATGAGAAAAGATGCTACATGGGAAAAGGTCAAGTTTTCACAGGGCTGACTAGTGGCGACCACTCGACAGGTCTGCAAAGCTTGCCCACTCTGTGCTTACAATAACCCTGGCAAGCCCGAACTATCTCTTCATTAGAACTTGTACAGAGGAGATGGACATACCCTGGGGAGGTCTGGCAATTAGACTTTATCAACAGGCCACCATGTGGGGGTTTAAGTATTAGTCCCAGTTGACACCTTTACATGCTGATTTGAGGTCTTCCCTACCCATTCATAGAAGGCTATGGAGGTAGTCAAGGTGCTCCTCAAAGAAATCAACCCCCAGTTTGGACTACCCTAGTCCCTCCAGAGTGACAATGGACTTTCTTTTACCTCCCAAATAACTCAGGGGGTGGCAATGGCATTAGGAGTAAAGTATCGTCTCCATTGTGCATGAAGACCTAAGTCCTCCAGAAAGGTTGAGAGAGCCAACAAGAACCTAAAGTGACCTCTGGCAAAACTTTGCCAAAAGACACCTGATTCTTGGCTCTGATTATTACAAACAGCCCTCATGAGGATTCAAAACACCCCCCAAAACTGGACTAAATATGAGTTCATTTGAGATATTATATGGGAGGCTTGTATCTTCTGATATGGTAGTAGACCCACGGACCACAAAACTCTGGGCCAAGTACAACAGGCTAACTACGTGGAAACAAAGTCCTGCCAGGTCCTGTCCCGGGGAGACCACCTAGTATCTGCCCTGGAGACCAAGTGCTCATTAAAACTTGAAAGGAAGAGACTCCCGCAGACCAGTTAAAACTAAAATGGAAGGGCCCCTTTTTAGTGATCCATGCCACACTCACTGCAGTAAAGGTGGCAGAGATAGATAGCTAGAATCACCTTCCTAGGATAAAGACATCTCCACCTGAAATGTCTGAGGAAAAAGACCACCCAAAAGAAAAAAGGCACTCCTGTGAACCTCTGGGAGATCTGAGGCTCCTCTTCAAAAAGCAAGACTCCAGTTCCGCTCTGAGTGCAGGTAAGTACAGTCACTATAAATGGGTGCTGGTAGCCTAATATACCACTTAGCCTCCACAGGAAGCAGGGAAGTCTGACCTGCTCCTTCTTAAATTTGAGCTCTGTATCCCCAGTTACTCTCCTGCAAATTCACCAAGCTCTCTCTCATCGAACAGGCAGCTCAACAGTTCTCTTTTTCTGTTGTCTTCGGACAGGTTTTCCTCAACCCATACAATATCCTAAGGTAAAGAGCACGTAATCACCAATATGTAGGGCCTTCAGTCCCTTTCAGCTGGAAGTAGATATATGTAGACAGAGCCCCCCACACCTTCAGCAACTCTTAAAGAACTATGGGGATTTATGTCTCTCAGGAGGAAATTGGGGTGTGGCAAACTGACTGTACAAGCAGGCATGACCTGTCAATCATGGCCAGGACAAACGTGCAGAGCTTTTGAGCTCTGCACCTGATACTCATCAGAGAATGCTGTCTTCAGCTCTTCTGGCACAAGATCAAGCAGGTTTCTGATAGGATGGCCAAGATCTGATGTCATAATGGGGGTAAAAGATGGTGGCCATTAAGCTCATGGCAGCCATGAGCCTTTTTACTGGCCTGCCTTGCACTCTGCAGGGTGTACTTCTTTTCCTGCTTTAACTGGCCCACACGCACTCTGCACAGCACTTTTCAGAGTACTTCTCCCTTCTTTTCTCCCTGCTTTCAGCTTTAATAAATAAAACCTCTACATTCTTTGCTTGTCCAATTCTTTGAACAAAACAAGATCCTGGAAGGAACCCCTATGCACCCCAGTACTCATTAACACTACCACACAATTTTGACTAAAATTTTCTTGAATCAACAGAGCTGTAATATGCTGGTTAATGCCAGAGCCAGGCTGTTTGTGTTCAGGTAGCTATATGACCTTGAACAAATTCCTTATCCCATTTATGCCTCAGATTTTTCATCTGTAAAATGAAGATAACAATAATCATCTAATCCATGGGCTTGCTGCAAGGATTAAATGAAATAGTAACTGGCACAATGATATACAAAGGTTAGCTGTTATTGTAATTACTAAGATTAAAATGGAACCATTTTATATACACGGCATTCATACGGACTACTTAACTTTAAGCAATCACTTCCTAATCCGTTCCTCTGGATATCTGGTAATAAAGCTCCACTCAGCTATGCCTGAAATCCATGTTTATTCCATTTTGTTTCCTAGCAAAATGTTAGTTTTTCTTTAATTCTACAAGTATTTATCAGATACTTACTATGTGCCAGACACTATGCTAGGAGCTGAGAATACAATGGTGAATAAAAATTCATACTACTCTTTCTCTTTAGTGCTTGCATATAGTGAATGGGAGAAATCATCAAAAATCCAACAATTGGAAAACATATGGAAAGCATTAGCTATTAAACAAACAAACAAAAAAAAACTACAAGGTGGGTTACATGATGCTATATGAAGACCAATTTACCAAAAATCAATTTACAGAAAGCCATTTTGCCACAATTCAATTTTCTAAATGACTAATCACTGAATTCCCTAACAGACAATTAACCAAAATCCAGTTTGCCAAAAACCAACCTCCATAAAATCAATTTGATGAACAGTAGTCTGCCAAATCATTATTTCACCAAATGACCAATGCACAGAATTATTGAGAATTTTCTGAAGTCTTCATTTCACAGTTTTGATGCATTCTTTCATGACAGCTCTTTAACCCCAAATTTGTCTGGGCTGAAAGTCAGTTCCATATTTTCACATTTCAAATGTCAGATCCTTCTCTAATGTCCAATGATCCAATATCCAATGTAAATAAATGGTGAGCTTCTCCTTAAAAGGAGTTTGCTATCATCAGACTTCGGCTTCTGCCAGAAAGACAGCTGCAGAGAACCCACCTAGATGAGGGTGATGAACTAATCTTCTGCAAATTGTTTGTTGCCAAACTGTTGTCAGCAAATTGGTCTTTTGTGGAATTAACTCTCAGTTAACTGTTTCTCAGTAAAATTACCTAGAGCCCATGTGTTGAGGGCCTATACTAAAGAATTTGGCCTTTATGGGTAAAAAACAGCTTCACCAAGGAAAACAGTAACTGAACTAAGTTCAGATGAATAAATGAAAAACAGCTAGGTGAGAGGAAAATTAGAGAATATTCAAGCCAAAAAATTTCATAAGCAAAGGCATTTGGAAGGAAGAAACACTGAAATTATGAGTTGCAAAAAGGCCAGTGTGGCTGAAGGACACAGAAATAGAGGCACAGTGTGAATTGAGGCTAGAAATGTAATTAGGAGCTGGAGACCATGTAAAGCCTTGCAGACCACGATGAAGATTTCTGTTTCTACTTTAAGAATGAGAATCTTTCACATGTTTTAAGTAGGAGAATGACATGATCAGGTTGTATTTTGAAATATCATTTTGCAAGTGGTGTAGATTTTACATAGACTAGATTTTTAAAAGGGTGCTGGTGTGGGCTACTTTCTTACTCATAAATTTATTATTGCAATAGGTCAGGAGAGGGATGACAGTATTTAGACTAAGAAATAAGGAAGAAGTAGAACAAACCAAATCACTTACAGGGTTTTTTTATGCATTTATTTACTTATTTATTTACTGTCTTTTTGAGACAGGGTTTTGCTATGTAGTTTAGGCTGGCCTTGAACTCACTTTGTAGCCCAGGGTGGCCTCAAACTTGCACCGATCCTCCTGCCTCAGCCTCCTGAATGCTGGGATTACAGGCGTGTGCCACCACGCCCAGCCAAAGTTATTTAAAAGTTAGAAAAAACAGGATTTGTTATGATGGTATTGACCATATGGATGAGGAGGAAAGTTTCATAGATATGTTTTATATTTTTGTTTTTATAATTACATGGTAGTGCTATTTCTGAGAAAGGAAATACCAGAAGAAACACAAACTTATATATATATTCTCTCTCAATGTATTGCTACATAAGTATGTATTTTATGAATCTTTTAGAATATCTTCTTTCAAACTTTAATCTCCTGAGAGATTAAATGTGAGTCTGGTTGAAGTTGTTTTATGCAATTTAGTGCCTCATTGATATTCAATAAACTATTTTTATCTAGGTGCCATCATTACTAGCTAGTTGAACTTATGTAACTAATTTAACCTCTTTGTGCCTGAATATCTTCAACCTAAAAATAACAGTAATAATGTCTGCCTGGGAATAAACTACTTAGATAGAATATGTTTGCAATCTATTGACTCTCTTTCCTCGAGAGAGGTCCCTTAGAAAGAAAAAGGATAACCTTGTTAAGTCTTCCTATGAATGCCGTACTGGCAGACATCCTGACAAACACATTAATTGTATTTCCTAATGAGAGGGTGCTAATCTATGGAATACCTTCAACAGGATTAACCTGGTCTGTGTTTGCTGTTTATGATAAGGAAACCTGGGGTCTAGGAATTATGCGTCACGACCCTGGAAAATGTTATATGAACTAGTAATTAAGTACAAGATGTTAAAAGTGTCATTGCTGAAAAAGCTCCCTTGTGTGTAAATAACATAAGGGAATTAATTATAATTAATTCATAATTAATTTATGAAGACTACACACATTAAGTAGCCTTCATAAATTAATCTGTGCCGGAATGAATCCAGATGCAACAGAAAAGGGAGGCGGAGCAGTGTTGGTGGTTCTGGAACTCTCTTGGCTAAGCCTGTTCCCTGTGATTCCTTGTTATGCATATTAGTAAAGCCTGATGCAGAGTAAGATGTCCGAGTTTTGTGTGTCTGATTTGACAATACAATCTTTTGTGTTAAGATTACTGCTTCAGAGGATTTAGCATTACCTGAGTTAATGCTAGGAAAGGTTTAAAACAGTTCAAAACATGTTTAAAACAGTGCCAACCTCATAGTAAGTGTTGCTATTAATATATAATCATAATCCCAAGAACAAGAGCTATTATTTCCAGAGTGAATAGCATGTAACAGACACACATGCTAAGTGCCCTTCATATATTATTTCATTAAATCATCACAAAACCTCTATGTTCTATATTTATTACCTTTTTCTATATGAGAAACCTGAAGGTTACAGATAATTTAACTGTCCTAGCAACACGTAGTAAGTTCTTGCACTGAATTTTACACCTGGTGATCTAATTCATGTGTTCAGCGCTTGCACCAAGTCTCAAGTGACACTGTCTTTGTATGCTATCCTATCTTCTAAAAGTCCACTGCAACGGTTCTATTTTAATATGGTGAGAGAATAATTAATTAGCTAGCACCAAAATGGCTTTATATGGTAATGCAGTTTCTAAATGTGACTGAATTCCACCCAGGGAGTTACTAATATCAGGAGAAATGTATAAAACAAGGAAAACTATCTCATTATTTTTTACTTCATTTCTCAGAATGTAATAAGTCTTTGATATTTCACTAAGCATAATCCCCTGCTACCCTGAAAAAGAGAAACAAATCAATACTATCAACTTTGTCAACAGTGCTGAGATTAATATATATGACTAAAGTATTATTTTGGAGAGTAAAACATTGTTTACTTAGAAATGACATAGATACACCACACCCTTTATTACATAAATGATCATTATAAACCATAGGCGCTGTCTTACTTTTCTCTAAGCACTCAATAGACACTGAGAAGTGTCATTTTATTAAGGACATTCACTTTTTCATGTTTCATTTTTTTATTAGTACATGTTTGCAGTACATAATGATTACATTCATCATGGGGGGTGCATACATGTACATGCCACATTTAATTCTTTTCATGTTGTTGTTGTCCCTTTCCCTCCCCTCCGTCCAGTCCTTCTTCCCCAGCACATTTGCAAAAGCTCTATTTCCACTTTTTTCTTTAAATTCTGCTTTTAAAATTTAAATCCTTTTTCCTTCTTTATCTCCCCACTCCACTCTCTCTGGTTCCCTTTCCCATGTGAACATATTCCTACTTCCTAATATCTCTCCCCCATTAATAATTAATAGTATTAAATAACAGTAACAGAAAAGCGATGAGGAAAAGGATAAATAATAAGGAATGGAGATTAAACTAGAGGAAAAAAGATAAAATAATAAGGAAACTAATTGAAAGAGAGACATCAAGAAAAGAAGAGAGAGGGGGCCCTAATTAATAAGTAACATAAAATGAGGAACAAGAAAATGGGTGATAGAACTCCAAACTCCAATAACAAAAATAAAATGAAAATTAAAAATAATATCAGTAGAGGAGAAGAAAAGCAAAACTGGGTAGGAAAGTGGGCTAGGTATGATACAGAAGAGTGAAAGTAATAATATGAAGAAGATAGTGGACTGATACAGGAGACGGTAGGAGTGAATGAAAGAGAGCACAATATGGTAAATTAGAAATGAGAGGAGGAGGTAACATGCTGTTAATTTTCCTTCTGAAAAAGAAGAAATTTTGCTGTGGGATCTTGAGGTGAAGGAACTAGATGGGGCGATGAGGAGAGAAAGAGAACCTAGACATGAACTATGTCAAAACAAACAGAAGAAAAACAAACAAAAACCAACCAAACAAAAAATCCTAAAAAAAAACACCAAAGATAATCAAAATATGCCAAACAAAACAATACAAAAAAATCCAAAACTCAGAAGATATACAAAAAATCTCAGTTTAAACACTCTGACAAAAGAATGTATATGTGATTCACATGTAACCACTTTGCCAGAAAGCCTGGGAAATGGCAGTGACTGGTACGTAACCAAGTCCTCACTCTCTGAAGTCTGCAGTTTCTTCAGGTTGTGTACCCACTCACTAGAGTCCACAGATCCTGCCACTCTGCTGGGGGTGTGGGCAGGGGTCCCTAGCCCTCAGTGAGTGCTGGCAGAGGTTCTACAAGAGAGGTGTGGTGGATTAAGTAACGGTCAACTTGTAACACCCAGCTGAACTGAATCAGCATGGTGCTGGGTGTGGAGGGCCCACCTGAGGATTGTTGCCAACAGCATAAAAGGAGAACTAGAGGGGAAGATGGTGTGCTGTTGGTTGTCCTGGAGAAGCTTGTCATGCTGGCTTTCCTGATATGAACTCACCTGTTCTCATCATTGGAGGAGCCTGGGACCTCACTGTTGCTGAGGATGGCTGCGGTTCTCTTTGGGGGAGCTCTGGTCCTTACCTTGAGCATTGCTTCCTGGCTGCAGTGCAGATCCCTCAGCTGCTGGCACAGATCCTTCATCCCGCTGGCACAGACTTTCTGGCTTCCACTACTGACCTTTGGGCCTTCCCAGTGCAGATGCTTGATACAGACTTGCATGAGACATTGTCGTGGGCTCTGGGCCTCCAGCTGGACTTGCGGAGGACATGACCATGGGCTCTAGGTCTTCAGCTGGACTCATGCAGGACATTGCCGTGGGATCCAGGCCCTTAGCTGGATTCTTTGGGTCTCTAGTGTGTGGACAGATTTCCTGCACTCTTTTGCATTTGACTCTTTGGGTGAATATTATAAAATAATCCTATAAATTATGTGTCCTGTATTAAATCCTTTCCCTTGCAAACCCTAACTACAACAAGAGGGCAGTGGCTGCAATTCTTTCTAACCACTATGCCACAGAATCTGCACATTTTCCCTTTGGAATCTGGTTGCTGGTAGCCCCACCCTGTGTTCTCCACAGATGGACATATGCTCTTGTGACTGGGATAGCATGCTGGAATGCACAGCAGGAATAGAGTCAACTTGGTCTGCGGCTCCCTCTGTGTTCAGGGCTAGCACCTGTGACTCCGCAGTCCAGCGGGCATGCCGGACTCGTATGAGGCTGTTTGGACCACTGCCTATGACTTAGCTGACCTGTGGGCAAAAGAGCTGGTTCTAGTCAATCTGTGTGTACTTGTTCATGACTCAGCAGGACCTCTGGGCAGGAGGCCTATTTATACTGGTGTGGAGCAACAGGACTGTGTGTGTGCACTCCAGTGAATAGGTTGGCTGTCAGGACTGGCAGGTTTGTGAGCTGCTGCAACTCAGCTAGGATATCCTTAGCCTGTATATCCTCTCTCTGGGGGTGGAGGGGGCCCTCAGTCCACAGTGTGTGCTAGAGAACACAGAAATGCTGCTTTCCCGTGTCTGGAAGGGGGAGGGGGTATATATGTGAGGCTGGTGATCACAAACTGTGTCCCAGAAATCTGGTCTGTGCAGCTCTAGATTGTCCCTCAGACTTTCTGCCTCACTATCTAAGATGGCTGTTCCCCAGTGGAGCTGGAAATGGGGGTCAGCTGAGCTGTCACTGCTGTGCCACTTCCCTTTTTATTTTACATTTTTTTATTGTCCATTTGTTTGACTGACCTATCTATCAGTTTTCCCTATTAACTTTCTATTTCACCATGAAAGGCTCTTTTCCACCTTCCAAATGCCTTCCTTTTCAGTAGATCTTTTCTGATGTTCTCTGATACGACTCTTCCTCTAGTCAGCCATGTTGTAAGATGAATATTCACTTTGTAAAACATGTAAATTGAATATTAAATCGTCTTTCCATGAATTTCAGCACCCTACATGACACCCGGAATAAAGTGATTAAGCAATATTCCTGGAGCTGACACAGGTAAATGGAAGGAAATAACCTAATACGTAATGTTACCCTGAAAACACTGGAGACAAGCTTCTTATTGCACTTACGTTTTCAGTCTAGATATCAATCTAGAACAGTTTTTTCTGCCAAAGGGAATAAATTATAACCTCTGCTGTTGCAGAAAACAAAGGAAGGCAAAGAAAATAAGGTATATAGCACTCATAGTAGAAAAAGATTACACATATTTAAAATAAGTTTTAGGACTACAGATGCAGAGGTAAAGGCATTTCTGGAAATAGTAACAAGGGGTTTGACACAAAAAGATCACCATTCTATCTCAGATTTGTAAGAAATAAGAACCCTACAAAGTAAAATTAGAAGGACTTGGAAGAAATCTAGATTGGGCAGAAATAAACACTTTCTAAGGAAGAAATGGAAATTTGGCATTGTATCCTATTTGTGAATTTATATTTAATTTTATATATCTATATACAAGTTAACTATACATTAAAGTACATATCCTTTGTTTTTAAAAATTATAATGTGAGGAATTTCTTAAGTATTACTAGAAAGGAGGCCCAGAATTGAAAAGATCTGTGGGGAGAGGTACTGGCCCCATGCATCCCGCATGTTCTTATAGGTGTGCCAAAAATGCAAAGCCCAGATCACTCCTTGCCCAGATCATTTCCCAAGGTCAAATTTGCTGCAAGCAACCTTGAAAGATAAAGTAATTCCTTAATCACAGATAAAGAGCAGTCTTCCTTACTGCTTGCTATAAAAGCAGTGGAATCTCAAGGTCAATGCTGCTCTCTTCTAACACAATTTATTCCATGTGTAGACTTGCAGCTGTATCCTCTGGTTCACCCCATAAAATGGGGGACAAAGGGAACCACAAACATATTGATGCTAATGCTTCTTGTGCCATAAATAATAAAGTGCTTCCTCTCACACCCAGAAGACATATGTCTTCCATCAGCATAGATGAAACAGTTGACAAAACAGTATCAGATTTATTACCTTAAGAGCATGGCAATATCAAATCCAAGAACTGATAAACCCTGCCTGAACCTCTAATAAAGAGAGCTGGGATCATTTTTTAAATTTTTAAATAATTTTACAGATTTTTTTACACCAAATTGCCACTAACAATACTACAAATTGCATTTAAAATCTCGCTGAGAGTAAGTAATGACTCCTTAGCCATCAGAGGTAAGGAACATTCTTTTCCATACAATCTG
Organism: Erethizon dorsatum; assembly: GCA_028451465.1. NCBI lineage: Eukaryota > Metazoa > Chordata > Mammalia > Rodentia > Erethizontidae > Erethizon > Erethizon dorsatum. The sequence continues at coordinate 14,685,897 of CM051839.1, forward strand.
AACAGTGTAAGGCATCTGTCGCTTTATAAAGTCTTGTCAAAATACTGTAAGATACTGCAGCACAAATGGAAAAGATGATAACAAGATGGAGGAAAAGTACATGCCTGTCTGTTGAGGGACAGCCAGAAGAATGAAAGAGATTAATAATAGCAGGATACGGTTCATAAAACAATTATCACCAAAGGTGGTGTATTAGGGTTCACGAGAGGAACAGAGAGAGAGAGAGGGAGAGAGAGAGAAGATAGAGTATTTACAAGGTAGACTTATAATGCCCATGTGCAGAGTCAGAGGCGAAAGGATACAAAAGGACCATCTGTGTGCTGCAGAGCCAGAGGATACAGTCAAAAATCAAAGGTTCAAAAATCAAAGGTCTCGAGCTTACTGCAGAGTCCCTCATGAGTCCATATCAAGAAACCAAAGGGTCTTCACTGGAAGGCTGAAGAGTGTGCTGGAAGCCTGGAGACATGTCCAAAGGCAATGGCAAAGACTAGAGCACCTCCAAAGAAATGAAAAATGATACTTCCTCCTTCTTTTCCTTCTTATACAATCAAGGCTACAAGCCTATTGGTTGGTGCCACCCACATCCAAGGTGGATCTTCCCTCCAGTAAATGAATCATCCAGACACTCACAGAAATGTGCTAAACTAATCCACTAGGCATTTTTTATTCAAGTTGACACCACAATTAACTATTACAGGTGAGAAGAGATAGAAGTCACAACCACCAGAAGTAACAAAATGGAGAAAAAGAAATGTGAAAATGTATTTTTATTTAAGTGGAAAGGAGAAGTTGATATAATAGTCCTCGATCATTTCAATGCAGTAAGAATGAAAGGTGTTACAAAGCAGGTGAGGCAGGCATAAGGTGTTTCAGTGCTAGAGGAATATAAAATATTTAGAGATGATTACAAAACTTGTTTAAGAGCAATGAGGCCACAGCTAAGGGCAGATAGCATTAATTAGTAGTATAATCAATTTGTCAAGTTTCAAGATTTAATCTTAAAAATATTTGAACAGTCTGAAAAATTAGGAAGGCTGAATTACGGGACTGGCTCCGTATTTGACTCCAACAATAAAAATTTAGCTGAATTAAGTAATGCTTTTGGTCTGTACTTACTGATAGTCAAAACACTCTTTATGTAAAAAGTTCATTTATTAATCATAAAGTAACCTATAGGAAGTTAAGTCTACTGTGGTACATATCTTTGCAAGAAATTTAAAAACCTTGGAGTAGAACAAAATGAAACATTAAAATAACTAGAATTTGTATTTGATGTAAGCTAAACTGAATAGGTTGAATATTTTATCCTTGATATCTATCACTTTCAAATCATTTGACCAGTCCCAAAATATGGGCCTAAGTAGAAGGTACATTAAGACAGAAAATTTTTTGGCTAAATAGAGAATCACTGATTTTACACTGTAAAATTCATTAAAAGAGGATAGGCTTTCTTTGGTTACAGGATAATATACTCAAAGTTTCTATTACAATCCTTTTTTGTTAAAGCCTCATTATCTCTTCATCTCAAACAAACCAATAAATACCCACCAAAATTTTTTTCTAACTTTCCCATCAATTCCACCCCTCTCTTTTCATGGGAACATTCATAATACAGGAATTCTATAATTAAAACATACTTATAATATTTAGTCAAGAATAACATTGTCTTTATTTAATAACCATTTGGTATCTTCAGTGTTTTCCCTTGAAATGTTCTTCCAAATAAGCTTCCAGTATTCTGAGCTTCCTAAAACCAATCCACATGTTGATAATTGAAATGGTATACACCTTCTATTTTCCTCATCTGCTAGTGACCTTCCTCATAGTTATAAACGAAATCCAAAATCAAAACATTTACTTTCTCAAGAAGAAAACAGAAGAAAAGAGAGGTGGGAGGAGGTAGGCAGGAAGGAACTTAGCTTAAAGAGTTAAAGGATATGGTTCAATAATATCCTACACTGCTATTTTTTTCTCAGCCAAACCTTCAACTGACAAAGGAAGAGAAAGAAATACACTTGGCCATCTGTATTCAATGGATTAAAAATATTTGAAAAATAATTACATCATGTGTATATTTTTCTTCTCATTATTCCTTAAACAATACAGTATAATTATCTGTATAGCATTACATGGTATTAGGTATTAAAGTAATCTAGATAAAGATGGTTTAAATTAAGTGGGAGAATGTGTTAGTTACTTTTCTAGTTGCTGAGACAAAATACATGACATCAAAAGTTAAAGGAGGAAAGGTTTATTCCAGCTCACAGTTTGTAGAGGTTTCAGTTCATAGTTGGCTCCCTCCAAGACAGGGTGGCAGGGCAGAGGGACGTTGCAGAGAAGAAACAGATCATGGAGCTTTCCTCAGATGATCCATGTCCCTGGCTTCTCCAACCTTCTGGGGTCTCCACTGCACCTTCAGCTTCACACTCACAGCTTCACACACTGCCCTCTCAGAAACAGACTGCCTGGCCTCCCAGGCATTTTTCTAAAATCTGGGTGGAAGCCTTCTGACCCTACAACTCTTACATTCTGAATGCACCTAAAACCAGCACCATGGTCTGCTGCCAGCTGGTGTAGTAGCCAAGCTTCCTTCTCTCTTGGCATTAGGGGTCAAGTGTCTGGATCACTGAGCATTGTGAACCCAATGCTGAGTAACAAACTCTCTAGGCCACCATCATTCTGGAACATGGTGCTCTGTAGCTCTCCTCTCAAAGCAAATTCTTTCACCTTCGCAACACTGAGACTGCAAAGGCTAGAGTCCTGCTGTTTCTTGTGATGTCCTCAGGCCATCTTTTCCATTGTCCTTTTCCTTCTCAGCAATCGAGTTCTCCTATCTTTGCAGTCTCTCTATCTCAAACAAACCAATAAATACCCACCAAAATTTTCTTTCTTGCAGTCTCTCTATCTTTGCAGTCCACAGCTTTACTGGAGCTTCCTTTCTAGCCAAACTCACGATGTTTTAAATCATTCTACTGAGCTCTTTGCTCTCAATTCTCAACACAGATCTGGCTAAAAGCCTCAAACAGTAGCCATACCACCTCCTCAGCATTGGAGTGGCTTGAAATTTCTTCCGCAAGATTAATTAGTCCATCGCCCTTAATCTCAGTCTCAGGCAAAGTTTCCAGAAATGAGAAAAATGCAGACAAACTTTATGCCAAGGCATAACACAGATCATCCAGAGTCCAACAGCCAGTGCAGTCCTTCTTCACAGCAGAAACCTCCTGAGCCGGTTCATAACCAGAAATATTTCTATCAGCATTCAAGTATTCTGCACTCTGACCAGAATCTCCCATCAAGTACAGCTTAAGGTATTCCAGGACTGCTTCTTCAGTTGGCATCTCCAAACCTTTCCAAACTCTTCCCACAAGCCAATTCCAAAGGCCTCTGAACCACATGGTCAGGTATAGTCATAGCAATGACCTCACTTCTGATACCAAATCTGTCTTACTTTTCTCATTGCTGAGATAAAATGCCCAACTCCACAAGTTAAAAGAGGAAAGGTTTATTTCAGCTCACAGTTTGTAGAGGTTTCAGTTAATAGTTGGCTGGCTCCAGAGCAGAGTGGCATAGCAGAGGGGCATCACAGAGGAGAAACAGTTCATGGTAGGCAGAAGGCAGCAAAGTAGTGAAGAAGCAAAGCAGCAAGCAGCAAGTGACAAGCAGCAACTCTCTTTCTGTCCCGTATATTTTATCCAGGCTACCTGCCCTTGAGAGTAGCAGTCACATCCAGGGAGTGCCTTCCCATTATCAACTCCCAGAACTATGCCAATCCAATCAGTGTCCTAATTTAGTAATAACACACCCTTGATCCCAGCATCACACATTTAATCCCAGAAACACACACTCTAGATCCAGCCACCTCTGAAAAGCCCCACCTATGATCACATGAAGCTTTGGGTGGACATCTAGACACAATACATAATAACATGTATAAATATGCAAGTAAAAATTTTATAAGGGACTTGAGCATCTATCATTTTGGAACAAACCCTTCACTGATACAGAAGGACTGCTGTATTTCTTGTGTGCCTATTATGTGTCAGACACATTATGTATAGTAGGCTTTTTTAACCCATAGAACAAATCTAGGAATAAGGCAGTACTCATTTTGTAAATAAGTAAAGAAGTCCAAGTAACTTACTCAAAGCCACAAATAAACAATGAAGAGGAGGCAAGCCAGTGTAGTCTCTCTTAAAAAGCAAGAATGTTTCTCCACTAATCTGTAACTCAAAGTGAAAATGTATATAGCATATTGAAAAAAGAAAGATAATTGGCCTGCTTTGCTCCCACTTCTCTGGTCCATTATTTGTCACCACTATAGCCTGCATTTCAAAGTCAAAAATAACATTTTAAATAAACACTATGAACTGCTCTACACATGACTGCTTTATAGTTGAAGCTGATTCAAGCAACATCCTCCTAAAATACAAATATTTTCCTCTACACTGGAGCTTGCAAGAAATTATTGTAACTTGTTTTACTGAGAAGTAAAGTTCCCTTGTTATACATCTTTGAGAAAATATGTATAAGAACTCATAAACAAGGAAGTATATTAGCCACTTTTCTATTCAACACCTGAAACTTAAAGAAGCAGAGACTTATTTTGGCTCATGGATTTGGAAGGTTCAGTTCCACAGCCTGGCTCCAAGGCAGAAACAGCACAGTCAAAGGCATGCTAGAGGAAAGCTATTCAACCCATGGCAGCCAGAAAGCAGAGAGAAAAGTCAGGAGTCAGAGACAAGAACACACCCGTCTAGGTTACACTGCCAGTGACCCACCACTCTACTAAACAGGTTCCACCTCTGTACACGTGAGACTTTTGGGGTACATTTTAACCTGACCCCTTAAAGGCTCATGCTCATCTCATACAAAATGCACTTAATCCATCTCTAAGAGCCACCAAAGTCTCAACAGTTCCAACATAACTGAAATGTCTCCTCTGAGACTCAAGGAAAACACTTAGCTGGGAAACTGCAAAAATCAAAAAGAAATCTAAATTCTTCCAACATACAATGGGACAAGGTAAATATTCCCATTACAAAATGGAGGAATAGAGGACAAGAAAGGAATCAGACCAAACAAGACCAAAAACCAGCAAGGCATACATTAGACCCTGTATCTCCACATCTAGAACTTGGGGCACGTTGTGAACAAAAGTGAAATCTAAAGGGCTTAGGCAGCCCCACCCCTACCGCATTGTGAGTTGCAGCCCACGTGGCCTCTCTCTTGGGCTGGCTCCACTCACAGCCTGTGGCTTTCCTTAGCAAATGTTCTACATTTTTTGGCATCTCTAGCATCCTGAATTCTTCACTTCACTTAAGACTTCACCCTCACAACTTCGTGCATCACCTTCTCAAGGGGCACATAGCCTGGCATACCAGATTTTACTCTGAACTCTGGATGGAAGCCTTCATGACTCCGTAACTCTTGCATTCTGTATGCTGAAAAACTAGCACCAGATGAATGATGCCAAGGTCAGTCACCAGCTCAAGCAGTACCCTAGTCCCCCTGGACCATGACTGAAGGGCTTCTGAGTGCCTGGATGGCTTAACTTGAAGACCCAGTGTACACTGGCTCAAGGTTTCAGAGATTTCCATTCATGGTTGCTTGGCCTATCACTTTGGACCTGTGGTAGCAGGTATACTTCATGGTGGAACACATGGCAGAGGAAGCCTGTTCAACTCGTAACAGTGCAGGAAGCAAAGAAAGGGGATGAAAGAGGCAGGGTCCCTCAAGGGCATACCCTCACAGACCTAACTTCCTTCCTCTAGGCCCCACCCCCTAAAGGTTCCATCACAGGCCAGTAGTGCCATAGGCTCGAGACCAAGCCTTTAACACATAATCCATTGCTCTCCACCTCTTCTGCCAGCCAGTTAGTGCTTTGGGAGTCTCCAACCAGAAAAATGATAACCTCTCAACATTTAGCCATAGACATGATTATTCTGAGTTCTTGTTATAAATATGAATAAAAGAGAGACATGGGTTCAGCTTTACAGGCGATTTGAACAAAACAAAATATAGCCAAAAATTAACATTCTCAGTAAATTTTCTTTCCTATGGTATATGTTAATAATTTAAGACAATACAGAATAAAGGGAACTGTTTTTCTGTGTCTACAAATATTCATGTCTACTTAGGTTTGAAGAACCTCACCACCATTTTTTAATTTCGAATTCTTTTTCAGCCAGATTTGACTTTTGAAATTTAAAAAAAATTATATTTTAGGGCCGGTGAGATGGCTCAGCAGCATAAGCGCCTGCCTGGCAAGCACGAGGTCCTGAGTTCGACTCCCGGTACCCACATACAAAAAAAAAGGGCCAGTGATATTGTTCAGCAGCACAGGCACCTGCTGGTGCACGAGGTCCTGAAGTCGACCCCCAGTACCCACAAAAAAAAAAAAAATTATATTGTAAGTTGCAAGTTTTGCTTGAATGTAACAATAGGGGAAACGTTTACCAATAAAAAAGATCCTACTACTACTGAAGCTCCTGTCAGGAAAGAGGACAGAAACTTACTGCCTGGCTTTGAAAATATATCATAATGACAATGAAAATCTTTGAGATAGCAGCAATAATTGTACCTGGAGTCAACTGAAGATAATGAATAATAAGCACTGATTATCTTCAAGGTCTTCAGATTCCTTCATATAACATACTATGTATATATATAAACAGTAATATACCACACTGTGCCCTTTACACAGCAGACATTTTGCCACAGGCATTTCACTGATGATTAGCCTAAGTCTCAACTTGTCCTTGAATCTGCCTTGTAGTTGTACAGTTTTAAGCTTTAATTCTGAAGTAAAAGCTTTTATCGAACATTTTTTATCAAGATCAATCTAGGGCCGGTGAGATGGCTCAGTGGCGTAAGCGCCTGCCTGGCAAGCGCAAGGGCCCGAGTTCGACTCCCAGAACCCACATACGAAAAAAGGGCCGGTGATAATGCTCAGCAGCACGGGCACCTACTGGCGCACAAGGTCCTGAGGTCGACACGCGGTACCCACCAAAAAAAAAATTTTTTTATCTCATATCCTTGCCACAAAAACCGAAGTCATATCTTTTGTTTTTCAATCTTTATTTTTTATTAGTACGTGCTTGTAGTACAAAATAATTACATTCTTTGTGGGAAGTTGGTACCTGTACATAACACATCATATTACATTTTTTTACACCCTTACACTCCCTTTTCTTCTCTCACCCATTATTTCATGGTCCCTTTCCCTTTTGCAAAAGATTTACCTGCATATTTCCTGTTATGTACATTTTATTTTGCTCTTTATTTACATTTTGGGTTTCTCATATAAGCGAAAACCACATGACATTTAAGATTGTGTGTCTGCATGATTTCACTTAAAATTATGGGCTCAAGTTATATCCATTTTCCTACAAATGACTCGTTTGTCCCTCTTCATGGCAGACAAGTATTCCACTGTGTACAAATAACATACTTTCTTTATCCATTCATCTGTTGATAAACATACAGGCCCCTTCCAAGATTTATCAGTTGTGCAGCTATAAACATGCGTATGAATGTATCATTGTAATATGACATCTTTAACTCTTTTGGGAAGATTCCTAGAAGGGGAATAGCTGGGTCAAGTGGAATTTCTAGTTTGAGGTTTTTGAGAAATCTCCATACTTACAGTGGTTGTACTAGTTTACATTCTTATCAACGATGTGCAAAAGTTCCATTTTACCCCACAGTCTTGTCAGCATTGGTTACTATTTGATTTTTTTATGACAGCCATTTTTTCTGAAGATGAGAATCTCAGTGTGACATTAATTTGCATTTCTCTAATGCCCAGAGCTGTTGATATTTTTGTGTATTTAATGGCCATTTGTATTTCCTCTTCTGAGAAATTTCTATACATTTCAGTTGCTCATTTCTTGATTGAGTCTTATATGTGGGGGCGTCAAATTTTTTAAACTTCTTTATATATTGTAAACAGTAGTCCTCTGTCCAAGGAGTAGCTGGCAAAATTTTTCCCATTCTGCATGTGTCTCCTCCCTTTCTTGGTTGTTATTCTTGCTGGGCAGAAACTTTTTAATTTGATATAATCCCGTTTGTTTATTCATTTTACTATCACTTGTGCAATTGGGGATCTGTTCATAAAGACCTTGCCTAAACTATGCCTTCAAGAGTTTTTAGGTATTTTAGCTTCCAACAGATCGTTTCTGTTTTAATATTTATGTCTTTGATCCAGTTTTATTTTAGTTTAGGATGTGGTGAGAAATATGGGTCTAGGTTAAATCTTCTGCATTTGGATAGTCAATTTTCCCAGCATTATTTGTTAAAGCAGCTATCTTTTCTTTCTTATATATTTTTGGCCCCTTTGTCAAAGATCAGATGGCTTGAATGTGCCTAGGGTTGTTTCTGTACCCTATACTGTGTTCCATTGTTCCATGTGTCCATTTTTGTGCCAATATCATGCTATTTTTATTATTTTAGTTTTGTAATATAACTTAAAATATTGGCTTTTGTTGCCTAGGACTGCTTTTGCTATTTAGGGTCTCTTCTGGTTCCATATGATTTTGGGGATTGCTTTCTCTAGTTCTCTGAGGAATGTTGTTGGTACTCTGATTGTGGTTGTATTGCATTGCTATATCAGTTTTGGAAGTTACGACCATTTTGACAATATTATTTGTGACTATCCAGGAAAGGGGGATATCTTTCCATTTTCTGATGTGCTCTGATATCTCATTTTTCAGAGCACTTGTAATCTGTATTGTAGAATTCTTTCACTTCTTTGTTTACGTTAATTCCTAAGTATTTAATTTTTCTTGATGCTATTGTGAATGGTATTGTTTTCCTAAACTCTATCTCAGTGAGTTCACTATTGGTGTACAGGAATGCTATCAATTTTTTTGTGACTTTTGTATCCTGCTACACTGCTGAATTTGGTTAATTCCAATTCCAAGGAGACTTTTGGTGGAATTTTTGGATCTTCTAGGTAAATGATAATGTCTTCTGCAAATAATGAAAACTTTTCTCCTTTCCTACATATATCCCTTTTATTTCTCTTACCTCACTGTTCTGGCTAATGTTTCAAGTACTATATAGAACAGGAGTGGTGATAGTGGTCATCCTTGTCTTATACCTCATCTTAGAGGAAAAGCTTTCTGATTTTCCACATTTAATATGCTGTTAGTGATAGGTTTGTCATAAATGACTTTGATTAGATTGATAAGATCCTTCTGTAACTATTTTTTTCAGAGTTTTTGTCAGATGTTGGATTTTGTCAAAGGCTTTTTCTGGGTCTACTGAAATGATCACATGATTTACTGTCCTTATTGTTTATGTGCTATATTTATTGACTTTTATATGTTGAATGATCCTTACATCCCTGGGATGAAGACTAATTGGTCATGATGTATAATCTTTTTGATGAATTGTTACATTCTCTTTGCCAGAATCTTATTGAGGATTTTTGCATCTATGCTCATTAAAGAGATTGGTCTGTAGCTCTCTCTCTAGTTGGTATCTTGTCTGGTTTTGAAATCAGAGTTATTCTAGCTTCAAGGAATGATTTGGGAGTATTCCTTTCCTTTCAATTTCATTAAATAGTTTCAGGAGTATTCACCTTAGATCTTTCCTAAAGTTCTTGTGGTACTCAGTGTTGAATTGACTGGACCGTGAGCTTTTTTTTTTTTTTTTTTCAGTTGGTACTTTTCTTTACCATATCAATACTGGTGACTGTTACCAGATCATTCAGAATTTATGTATCTTCTTGATTCAGTTTTGGTAATTCATATTTATCTAGGAATCTATCCATTTTTTCTGAATTCTCAAATTTATTGGAATACAGGTTTTCACAGTAGTTACTAATAATCTTCTGGAATTTAGTGGTGTCTGCTATTATTTCACCTTTTCCTAATTGCACTGATTTAGGTCTTTTCTTTCTCTTTTTGGTAATATGAATAAGGGTTTGTCAAATTTGTTTATTCTTTCAAAGAATCAGCTCTTTAATTCATTGATTCTTTGGGTTTTTTGTTCCTTTTTGTGTAGTATTTTGTTTTTTGGGTTTTTTGTCCCAATGCCATTAATTTCTGTTCTGATCTTTATAATTTTCTTCATTGTACCTGTTTTGGATTTAGATTGTTCTTGTTTTTCTAGGACCCTGAGGTTCATCATTGGGTTATTTATTTGGGCTGCTTTTTGACAGCTATGAACTTCCCTGTTAGAACTCCTTTCGTGTGTCTCATAGGTTCTGGTATATTGTGTTGGCATTATTGCTTGATCTAGAAAATGTCTAATTTCTTCCTTGATTTCTTCTTTGGCCTGCTGATTATTCAACAGTGTATTATTTAACTTCCATATGTTTGCATAATTTTTGGTTATAAAGTCAAATCTATAACACAAAAAATTTTCAGAGAAGTCAAGGTTATAGAAGCTCTTCTTCCTCTATGAGTACTCTTTTCTTTATGGTTTAATCTTTAATATTTTTAATTACATAAATCATACATAAGTATGTATGTCAGAGATAAAAGTTTACTACATGCCTGTAATCCAAGCACTGTGGGAGGCTGAGGCTGGAGGATCACAAGTTTGGCCCAACCTACGTAAATTAGTGACTTATCTCAAAATAAAAATTTTTAAAAACTGGGGATGTAGCTGAGTGCAAAGACTCTGAGTTCAATTCCTAGTACTGAAAAAAAAAGGAGTACTCCATTAAATACATTTACCTTAATTTACTCATTAGTGCTCTACTAATAGATGACTTACTACCTACAGACTATTTAGTCTTTTGTAATCACAAAGACAGCTACAATAAAAACTCTATGTCTTTTCATATTTTTTATCTACGCATCTTTGGAATAGATTCCTACAAGATTACTAAATCAAAGGTAAATGAACTGCATTGTTTGTTTGTAGTACTAGGGATTGAACTTAAGACTTTTGCCCTGAACTACATTCCCTAGCCCTTTCTTAAGTTTTATTATTTTGAGATAGGGTCTTGATAAGTCACTAAGTGATCCAGTCTAGGTTCAAACTTGTGAACCACCTGCATCAACCTCCAAGAGTGCTGGGATTTACGCCTGTACCACCACAGCTGGCTGAACACATTTTTATTTCATTGCCACATTCAACTCCATATGAGTTATATCATTTTACATTCCCATCAGTAATGCATGAAATGGATGTTTCTCCACAATCTCACTGACAAAGTATATTGTCAAATTTTGGAATTTTCATCTGATACGTGAGAAATACATTTAGGTGTAGTTTTAATTTATATTTATCTCATTAAAACCAATATTGAGAAGATTTTCAAATGGCTAAGAGCCATATGCATTTCTTTGAAAATTATTCCATCCCATTTTGAAATAGGGTTGCTGGCCATTTTATAATCGACTTTCAGAAATCCTTTATATATTAGGAATATAATCTCCCTTATTTTATATGACTAACCTGCAACTATTTTTACAAATTTGTTATTTATCTCATGGCTTCTTCTTTCCTCAAATTATTTTTCATGGGCTGGTGAGATGGCTCAGCAGCGTAAGCGCCTGCCTGGCAAGCGCAAGGGCCCGAGTTCGACTCCCAGAATCCACATATGATAAAAGAGCCGGTGATATCGCTCAGCGGCACAGGCAACTGCTGGCATGCGAGGTCCTGAGGTCGACCCCCAGTACCCACACACAAAAAAAAATTTTTTCATGTACTCAGATATTTCAATTTTTCCCTTAGTGTATCTATACTTCCAATCATATTTTATTTGTATGGTTTTATTTTTATGTCTTATTTTTGTATTTTTCCTATCTATTTTAGCAGATTTTCATTCAACCATTCTTTCCAGTCAGAAAATTTAGTACATTCTTTATAATTAGGGTATAGTGATTAATTCATAAGACTGATGAAAAAGCACTGAAAAGAAAGAATGACATTTTATTAGTAGACTTATACATATGGAAATGCTTTGTGTTTTATGGATTATTCAGGGCATGCAACTTTTCTGTTCTGTTTAAGAAATCCTGGAAAGCTGGCCCAAAAGTTACTTTTCAAGGGTCTTGCTCAGTGACTGCCCTTGAGCCCAAGGGTGGCATCAACTTCCTTTTAGAATTTCTCCAAGACCCTTCAAATAAGAACTTGAAAAGTCAACTTTAATCCCCAAATGGTGTGTGGTTTTCTTTTTAAAGATCCATCATTTGGTCACTGATTTGAGATCCTTGAGGTCACATACTAAATATCCATGTGCAATCTAGTCTTCCAGATTTTCTTTTCTGTTCCATTCTGTTCTGTATATCTTTTCATGTACCTATACCAAATTGTTCCAAATTATGTTAGTTATAAAGTCTTTTCTAAAGTCTGATAGCCTAGTCTTTTCCTCACTCCATTGCTTCTATTTTTCAGGACCTTCTTGGCATTCTTGTTTTGTTTTTCTAATGGAATTTTACATTCAACAGAAGTCTAACTCCAAGAAAAAAATAACATGCCAGTATGTGATCCTTTTTTTAGCAAGCAAGTGAAATTACAACACCCCTCTGCTTAAAACCCTCCAATGACTATGCCATTTAAAGTAAAAGCCAGAGCATTTGCAATAGCCAGCTCTTCTTGACCTTAGTTCCTAATACTCTGCACCTTACTGATTTACTTTAGCTGCACTGGTCCTAGCATTTGCTAGTTTTTCAATAGGGCTGATCTTTCCCCAAGATGTTTCTATGATACTTTAAACCTTTGCTCAAATGTCACCAATTTAACAAGGATTATTTGATCATATTACTTAAAATTGTACCACCCATCCTATTTCCCCTCTTCCCTGATATACTTTTCCTCATGAGTGCTAAATATTTTTTATCATACATTTTCCCACCTTACCCCAAGAATGTATGCTCAATGCCACATAGGATTAAACTGGAAACCAGCAAGTGGGAAGAATTTTTTTTAATTTAAAAAAAAAATTTCATATTCTAGCAAATCATATTTAGATCAACTCTACAGGGAACAGGTCATCTAAGTATTATCACTTCCTAAATTGCTCCTGCCTTATATCAGATCTCAGGTTTCTGACCTAGTTAAAACATCGTATTTAGTCTGAGAAATTGAGGCCTACAGAGGTACACAACACCTGAATTTAAATTCTAGTCTGTCTGCTCCCACAATCTGACTTTTCCCAGAATTCTAAGATGGCTCCAATATCTAAGTCTTTCAAAGTGAATTTCTTTCTATACCATTCCTTGAAAAAAATCTTCAGTGCAATTCACTGTACACTGAGAAAATTACAACATAATAGCGTTTTAACTATGTCAACATATGGTTTGAGTTTTCTGGGCTTATTTTCTCGCCCCTAACATAATGTGGGAAGGGACTGCCTTACATTAATGTACTCAAACCTGGTTACGCATAAGGATCATTTGGGGGTCTACTAAAACTACAGACTTCTGAAACATACTCCAGTTTAAAATGTAACTAACAGATCTGGCAAAAAGTCCAAAACTCACCTCAATTTTAGATGGTCTAAATGGCTTGTTTTTATAGATAAGAACAAGAATACAATCCATGGGGGGAAAAATAGTTTCTATTATAATCTCGATTGTGCCCTCTCCTATCCACAAATCCCTGTGTTGCAGCTCTGACCATCAGTGTGACTGTATTTGGAGACAGAGCCTTTAAGAAGGTAATTAAAACTAGTGAAGTCATAAGGCTAGAGCCTAATCCAACAGAAATGGTGTAAGAAGAGAAACATCAAAGGTCCTTTTTCTCCTTGCATACACAGAAAAAAGGCCATGTAAGAACACAGCAACAGGGCTGGGGACATAGCTCAGCGGCACAGTGCCTGCCTGGCAAGCGCAAGGTCCTGAGTTCGATTTCCAGTACCAAAAACGGGGGGGGCACAGCAATAAGGAGGCCATCTACAACAGTAAGAAGCCTATTGGCCACTTGATCTTGAACATCCAGCCTTCAAAACTGTGAAAAATACATTTCTGTTGCTTTAAACCACTCAGTCTGTGTTTTTTGTTATGGCAGCCTAGACAGACTAAGTCTCTATCTAGATTTATTTCTTGCCAATAATCTGTTGTAGCAATTTCATATTACATATTTATATAATTTATTATATATATATATATATCTTCACATTATATATTTTAACAGTATATATCTTCATGTATGTGGAAGTATAATATGGAATTATTATTGCAGCCCAGACACACTGGAGTCTTTGTTACGCAGAACACTAATTAGTATATAACTCATCTCAACATTTTATCTTTTGAACCTTAATAATGACTAGAAATAACTCTATTTATGGCTATCTTACTTTCCTTAAGGCTGGGACAAAATACCTCATACACACAATAAAGGAGGAGGAGTTTATTTTGGCTCATGTGTTTAGTGCATGCATGGTTGGCTGCCTCCAAGGCAGAGAAGCACGGCAGAAAGATCTAGTGGAGGAAAGCTACTCACCTTATTGCAGCAGGCAGGACAGGCAGCTAAGGAAAAGCCAGGCCCTAGGGAAGTGGGATGACCCAGTGAAGGACAAGATAAGATGGAGCCTGAGACTGAGGGCTGACCAAACACACACAAACACACACACACCAACAATAAAAAACAGGCTCTAGGATGAAGATACAATGGCCAAGGCCAGGGCTCTGGTGGTCCAATAGGCAAGGTTCCCTCATTAAATTGGTGAAATTCTCCTGCCCAGGAATGTGATAAAAATAAGGTGATACCAGTATCACCAAACCTCTATTCATACCCCTCTGAAGAATGTCCTTGTTCTGCCTGTGCTGATGATTTTAGATAAGTTACAATTAATGATCCTGCAAAACTACACTTGCTATGGACCCTGAGTTTCTATAGGCTGACCTCTAGTCAAACTTTCCTCGTTGTAACCCCATTGGTTGGCCTCAGTTTGACGAGGAGTGGTCTAAAGTGCGGTCATTTTCATGTATAAAAACCACAAGATAGAGAGTCTATGGCAACCCACTTCTGGGTCCCCACATGCTTTCTGGAGCCTTCCTCTAACAAACTTTTTTTCCTACTTATCTCCCAAATCCTCAACCCCACTCTTTGGCACCAGGAGACACAGACTCAGTTTGTCTGAGTACCTCACGGCAGCCAGGAAGCGGAGAGAGTGAAGAACGAGCTGGTTATAGAGATACACTCCTCCAGATCACATCCCTGTCACCTCCCTCTACTGACCAGACCCCACTTCCTAACAGGGAGTCTGTTATAAGTTCCCATAGTCCAATCACCTTCCAAAAGCCCCCTCTATGAGCACATAAGGCTCTTGGGGGGATATCTAGATACAAACTATACCACTCACCATCATGACTTATCTATAACATGTTTTTTTCACTTGTATCTCATTAGAAAGAGCAAGAATTCATGTATAATCAGGTCATTCTCTATGCAATCATGATTCCACTGGCCTCCTAAAAATATGATTCTGGGCTGGTGAGATAGCTCAGTGGCATAAGCGCCTGCCTAGCAAGTGTGAGGTCCTGAGTTCAACTCCCATTACCCACATACGAAAAAAGGGCCGGTGATATCGCTCAGCGGCATGGGCGCCTGCTGGCGCACGAGGTCCTGAGGTAGACACCCGGTACCCACAAAAAAAAAAAAAATGACTCTGAGAACTCCATTATCATAGTTTCTAAATTCTACTGAATGTGCAGTTTCAGTAGAAAAAATAAAATATGATAAAGTCATATAATTCTAAGTACAGACCACTTATGAAGTAGGGTTGGATATTTTGAGGGGTTTTTTTTTCAAGTTTTTTTGGAAATAATTATAGATTCACAGAAAACTGCAAATACAGAGAGCTCCTGTATACTCGAGATCAATCCAAATTGTTGTGTCTATCAGTAGTTTGTTCCTTTTTATTGAGAAGTATTCCATGTTATGGATGTAGTAGTTTGTTAGTCATTCACCAACTAACAAACATTTCAGTTGTTTCTAGTTGTTGCTTATTATAAATAAAGCTGCTATGAACATTTGTGTACATATTTGTGTCAACACAAGCCCTCATTTCTCTGGAATAAATAGTAGTTAATTTGTTTGGTCACATGATAGTTGCAGGCTTAATTTCTAAGAAACTGCCAAATAATTTTCCAGAGAGGCTGAACCAGTTTGCATTTCCACCAGCAATGTACAAACAATCTGATTTCTTTACATCCTTGCCAGCATCAGTAGTGTCATCGTTTTTTATTTCAGTTATTATATAGGTATGTGATATCTCCATGGTTTTAACTTGCATTTCCTTCATGGCTAACAATGCAGAACATCATTCCTTGTGCTTATTTGACATCTGTATATCCTCTTCAGGGAAATATGTCTTCATGTCTTTTGTCCCTTTTTAATTGGATTGCTTGACATTTTCTACTGTTAATTTTTATTGGGGTGATTATAACATAAAATTTGCCATTGAATCACTGTAAGTGTAAAATTCAGTGGCATTAGCTACTTTCACATTGTTGTGTAATCATAACCAAGTTTTCAGAACTTTTCATCTTCCCAAAGAGAAACTATAAGCTTTAAATAACTCCCTTTCTCTCTTCCCCACCCCTTCTGCTAGAAACCTGTATCATATTTTCTGTCCCTATTATTTTGTCTATTCTAGGCACCTACATAGGTGGAATCATACAACATTTGTCCTTTTACTGGCTTATTTCATTTAGCCCAGTGTTTTCAGGGCTTGTCCATGTTGTAGCGTATACCAGAATCTAATTCTTTGAAGCATGAATAGCATTCCTTTGACTGTAAATACCACATTTTATTCCATCCATTTATTCAGGTATATTTCCACTGTTCTCACCCTTTAGCTGTTTTGAATAATACTTCTGTAAACATTGGTGTACAAGTATCTGGAAGAGTCCCTACTTTCACTTCTTTGAGATATGCAGCTAGAAGTAGAATTGATAGATCATATGGTAATTTTATATTTAAACTTTTGATGAACCATCAAGTTTCTAACAACAGTTTCTCTGTTTTATTTTTTGTTTTGTTTTGTTTTGTTTTGAGACATGGTCTTGCTTGTAGCCCAGGCTGGCCTTGAACTCATAGTGATCCTCCTGCTCACCCTCCAGAGTGCTGGGATTACATGCATGCACCACAACGCCCAGCTAGTGTCACTGTTTTACATTCCCACCAACAACACATGGTTTTTCCACATCCTTGCCAACACTTGCTATTTTCTACTGTCTCATGTTTTGTTTTGCTTTGTTTTGTTTTGTTTTGTAATAATAGCCATCCTAATATCTGCAAAGTGGTGTCTCACTGTGGTTATAATTTGTCTGTCACATAGGTAGCGATGCTGAGCATCTTTTCATATTGAGTGCTTTGTACAGCATATCTTCCTTGGAGTGTTGACTCAAGTCCTTTGTGTGTTTTACTGCTGTTGAGTTGTAGGAGTTCTCTGTGTGTTCTGTATAATCCCTTATCAAATATATGCTTTGAAAATAGGACTTTCTGGGCCGGTGAGATGGCTCAGCGGCATAAGCGCCTGCCCGGCAAGCACGAGGGCCCGAGTTCGACTCCCGGATCCCACATACGAAAAAGGGGCCGGTGATATCGCTCAGCGGCACGGGCGCCTGTTGGCGCGCGAGGTCCTGAGGTCGACCCCCCGGTACCCACAAAAAAAAAAAAAAAAAAAAAAAAAAAAAAAAAGAAAATAGGACTTTCTTTTCACATTCTTGATAATGTGCTTTGATGTACAGTAGTCTTCTACTGTTGACTTTTCAGAGTTCATTTTCTAGATACAAACCCTTTGTTCAATATATGGTGTACAAACATTTCCTCCCAGTCTGCAACTTGTCCTTTCATTCTCTCAACAAAGTCCTTCACTAAAAATGTTTCTAATTTTCTAATCCAATTTATTGATTTGTTGCTGGTGTCAAGTCTCAGAACTCTTACTAAGGCTCAGGTCTTCTTTTTTTGTTGTTGTTGTTTTTTTTTCAGTACTGGGGTTGAACATAGGGTCACCTTACTGAGCTACACCCCCATGCCAATTTTCTCCTTTTTTTTAATTTTGAGAGAAGGTCTCACTAAGTCACTAAATTGCCTAAACTGAATTGCCTAGGATGTTTGAACTTCTGATCCTCCTGGCTCAGCCTGAGTCTTGGGATTATAGGCATGCATCAGCATGCCTCTCTTGTCATGTTTTCTTCTGAAAATGTTATGGTTTTTATGTTTTACAGTTAAATCCATGGTCCATTTTGTGTTTTGTATAAGGCATGAAGTTTATGCCAAGGTTTTCGCCTATAACTATCTGATTACTCTAGCATTATTTATTGAAAAGACTATTTACATTGAATGGCTTTTGCCCCTTATATCAAAAATCAGTTGAGTATATTTGTGTGTGTGTTGCTGGGTACTGTAATTTATTCCAGTGATCTATGTATCTATTCCTCTGCCAATAACAAACTGCTTTGATTTCTGTGGCATATAAGAAGTTTTAAATTCAGGTGATTGATCCCTTTCATATATTTCTTCCTTTTTAGAACTGCAGTTATTCTGGTTTCTTGCTGTTTGTTTGTTTTTTTGGTTTTTGTTTGTTTGTTTGTTTCTTTTTTTCTGGGATTGCATTAAGTCTGCATTTCATTTTGGGTATAATTAACATCAGAAATATGTTGACTCTTCCAATCCATGCACACTACCATTTATTTCAATCTTTTCTGATGTCTTTCATGAGTGTTTTGTTACTTTCATCATACCATTCCCGTACCTGTTTTGTTAGATTTACACCTAAGCAGCTTTGATTCTGAGCAATTAAGGGTAATATATTTTTAATTTTGGTGTTTATTTGCTCATTGATAGTAAATGAAATTACAATTGATCTTTATTTATTACCTTGTATTCTGAAATCTTCCTGAACTGATTTATTCATTCTAGAGATTATTTTGTAGAATCTTTGGGATTTTTCTTTAAAATGTTCTTATTTCAATAAACAAAAGGTCATCCATAATTGGGTATGGTGATGCACACCTGTAATCCTAGCACTCTGAGAGGCTGAGACAGGAGGTTCTTAAATTTGAGTCCCATCTGGTCAACATAGTGACTTAGCAAGACCCTCTCTCAAAATAAAAAAATAAAAGATCTGGGGATGTAGCTTAGCCTGAGAAAGTCAATCCCCAGAACTGGGAAAAAAAATGTTCACTCACTCGAAACATTGTTAGATTGTTTACATGATTGAAGGTAGTGTTCTGAGATATAGAGGTGACTTGAAAATTAACTTGGAACATAAAAAAGACCGTAAGCATTTGAATAAATAATAAATAAGTTATTTTCAGATACTAGTTAAGTACTATGAAGACAGAAACACAGTATCACAATAGAGTGGTAGTCTGGAAGTGACTCCCTGGTACAAAAGCCCTGACATCTAAAAGAGTTTGACCTACAGGAGAACCCTAAGAAGACCATTGTGGCTTGCATAGTTAGCAGGAAAGAGGTGGGAATATATAGGAGCAACTTTATGCAGGATTTTACAATCAGTGGTAGCCATTTGCACTTTATTCTAAATAAGATAAGAAGCACTAGCATACTTGAAATAGGGTAATGAGATTAGTCTGTTGCTCAACATAAATCATTTTTTAAAATCCCACAATATCAAAGTGTATTCTTTACAGCTTTTTTCCTTCACAACTGAAAAGATGTGTATGAATATAAACTGCATAGTTTAAAAGCAGGAATTATTTGTAATTATTTTACATAATGGTTTACTGACCACATTTGCATTTAATCTACACAGTGTGTCTATTTTTGATTATATAAGGTGATACAATGTTCCTAGAGGAAAATGTTAGTAACCTCAAAATATAGCCACAGCAGTTGGCTAACTAACCACTGTTTCCCTTTGCTTATTACAATCATAGATACATACACATATACTTCTCACCTAATGGTATGATGGAAATAATAGAGGCTCTGGAGTCAGACTTGTGTATTTAACCCCTCATGACTTCATTACATTACCATAAAATCCAGCTACCTACATCAACTTACAAAAGTTTGTTTTGAGAATTAGAGATAAAGTATAATACATTGAGTCTCAAGCACACAGAGCATACTTAATGACAATTCCCATCCTTTGCTTTTTCTCTTTCATCCTCATCACTTAGTTCCCATTTTTAGATCTAAGATATTTCTAGAACTAATTAATTAGCAAACGGGGATATAAACTAAACCTTTACACAAAATCTTAAAGCCCTTAGCAAAATATACTAATCTAATAATTAGTGGTATGGCTCACTGTAACAAAACCCTTCCGTGAACTTCTTAAAATATTTTAAAATGTTGAACAGTAACAGAGTAGTATGATATAACTTTTAGTTATGAAATAAATTAAAATTGGCCACCTTCTTTTGAAATCCTATAACCATAGAAGGGCATATTATGTACATTTTTTACCAGTGGCAAAAGAAAAAACATGTGCTTTGAATACTTTGGCATACGAATCTACTACTCCATTTCATGTATATGTCACTCGTATTTTATAGTCACAGAACTTTTGGAAGCCAAACAGGATGGAAGCATGTTACAGGTACTATGTAGACTGAAAACTAATTGCATTCTTTTTCTTACATACAACATTTAATTTCTCAAGTTATATTAGCAGAAAAGGGAAATTTATGGATGATTCAAAGCAATCTGTCGAGTTTTTTGTTGTTGTTGTTTTTATGTGGGTACCAGGAGTCGACCTCAGGACCTTGCGCTTGCCAGCAAGCGCTTGTGCTGTTGAACGATATCACCGGCCCTTTTTTTCCTTTATGTGGGTTCTGGGATTCGAACTCAGGACCTCGCGCTTGCTAGGCAGGCACTTATGCCGCTGAGCTATCTCACCGGCCCCCGAGTTTTTAACTAAACAATGTTTTTCCTGTCTGCTCTGTAGTAATCATTTCACTGCTATTATTCAGAAATCTTTATCCTGTTTGTACCTTAACAAAAATCTAATTCCAAATCTTCTCCATCTCAAACCCATAATCTTACCACTCCTTCCTAATACTTTACTTTCTATATCTGTCTTCCAATGTAGCTTACTAACCCCACTAAAGCCAAACTTCTCGGTAGTTCTACCTATTTGAAATAGGACAGCCATTTTTGTACTTGGCCATGTCTGTCTTTTAGATCCATCAATTACTGCACTTCTATCTTCAGTCTCTTCCTACAAATCAAGTTGATGTCAATTTCTCCCTTCCAGTTCCTGTCTCCTCTAAATTGCTATTAAGATTTTCCTGGGCCGGTGAGATGGCTCAGCACCGTAAGCGCCTGCCTGGCAAGCGCCAGAGCCAGAGTTCGACTCCCGGAACCCACATATGAAAAAAGGGCCAGTGATATCGCTCAGCGGCATGGGCGCCTGCTGGCTCGCGAAGTCCTGAGGTCGACCCCTGGTACCCACAAAAAAAAAAAAAAAAAAGATTTTCCTAATCAGCTAGGCATGGTGGCACAAACCTGTAATCCCAGCACTTGGGAGGCTAAGGCAGGAAGATCACTACAAGTTTGAGGCCAACCTGAGCTAAAGAGCAAGACTCTGTCTTAAAAAATAAAAATAAAAAAAATTTTAAAAAGATTATCCTGGGCCGGTGAGATAGCTCAGCAGCACGGGCGCCTGCTGGCATGCGAGGTCCTGAGGTCGACCCCCAGTACCCACAAAAAAAAAAAAAAAAGATTATCCTAATCAATGTCTAAATACGTTAATGTAATCATGCTTGTAACTTAGTAAAAACAAAAAAAAAAGACTAGCAAACTGAAACTGACAATTTTTTCTTTGTTCTACTGTACATTTTAAACTATTTAAACTTCTTTCTGTATTACAGAATGTGAACGTCTGATTTCACAACTGTATTTATTATGGGAAAAATAACTCTCAACCTGTTAGATGTCAGATATGCCAAATTCTTGGTCTCACAACATCAGGAAATGATATTTCAAACCAAAGGAGGAAGTTAGGAGAGTTTTACTGGAAATGAGAATAGCGTCTGCATTTCCAGAAGGGGTCCTGAATGCGTTGCCACGGAGGCCCTTTGTCAGGGGTACTTTATACAGCAAAATCACAATGTGGGTACAATATGGGTCAAACTCAATCAACCTACAGGATTACACGTATAGTCACTTAGCTAATATTGACCCCATAAGGAAACAAGTCAGGTAGCAAGGGTATAAGGAAAGAACAAAGGCATCCTTGGAAAGGGTTAGGCTCAGATGGTCTGGTAACCCACCTATGCATCTGACACCTAGCTGGCCTCAACTAAACTGGTGGTAGTACTTAAGCATAATCTGAAATTGCTGTTTATCTCTAGGAAGGCTTGCAGGCCTGGCTCTCTTCAGATTTGCCATAATCTGCTTGTCTCATCTTCTGCGCTGACTTCCACAAATTCCTAATCCCTCTCTGTGTCTTAATCTCTAACTTAGCTATTTATATTAACCAAGTCTGAAAGCAATTATAATTAGGTAACATTTTCCAATGTGAAGGCTAAAGTCTGAATTCTCGTTGAGAACCTTTGGAATTTAAAGAACACATACACGATTGATATTGGAAAATGGGATCTTTTGATGCAAAAACAGTAGAAACTCATGAAAGAGGACTTCCAGAACTGCTTCAAAATGTAGCAAGAACAATGTGTATTCTACGGGACATGAGTATTTTAAAGGGAATTAATGACTACGTGTCTTACTGTAACGTTTCACCACATATTTTTGATCACTATATAAATATGTGTGCGTGAATTTTTTTTCATTTTCCTTATCATTTGAGGGGCATCTTACAAATTTTAAATATGAAAAGCTAACTGGATATTTGCCTGATAAAACAAACCTCCACGGATACTAATCCTCGTTAAATGTGCTGCACGTCACTGCCAATATTGTCCCTACTTCGGCAAACACGTAGTGAGAGCGAGCCAGTCGCGTTTTGACTCTAGCGCATTTCAAAAATTCTTTTTATTTGCGTCAGGGTATGGCTATGCAGTCCAGGCTGCTCTTTCTGCGTTTCCAAAACTTTCTCATTTACCAGATATTACATAAATAGCTCTTTCTCCGGGTCTCACACGTAACCTGACCCTGAAAAACCCGGAGACCCGGCGGCGGGAACACTAAAGCCCGGTCACCTGTACAAGTTCCGCCTGGGGCGGCTTCTCCCGGAAGCGCTCCTGTGACTCCACACACGCTTTCCAGTGACGCCGGCCAACCGGCGACACTCAGCCGGAGTTGAGGCGGCCCCTCTGGGGCGTCAGGAGGGGACGGATCGAGAGGGCGGTGGGGAGGGGGCTGGGGAGGGGACAAAGGGCGGGCCTTTCGAGAGGGCCCTTTGGGCCTCACTTCCTGTCTGCTACACTTCTATATCCGGGTCAAAGGTGATCTCCGCCTCTTCTCCGCGGCTGATTCCGGCACCGTTTGTGACAGCGCTTCCTGACTCAGCCCCGGGCCGGTTTCTTATATTGATCGGCCGGGACCCCGAAGCGCCTCTTCCACCCGCCGGCTCGCAGCCCCGGGCCCTGGCCCGCCGAAACCGGGGTCCTTGCTGCCTCCTCCGCTCCGATGCTGACGGAGCGCGGGCCCGGGGTAGCAGCCGCGTTCGGGCCTCTGGCGCTACACTTAAGCCAGCCGGGGGTGGTGTATGTTCGTAACGCGCCCCGGCTTGGATGGCCCGTCCTACCCGATAAATGTGGCTGCTGAGGCGGCGGTGGCGGTGGCCGGTCCCGCTGCTGCAAAGCTCCAAGTTCATCTCCGCCCCGGGGCTGTCCTGCCCCACCTCGGGGCTGCGGCCGCCGGCTCCGTATACCCTGACCCTGGCCTTGCAGCGTGGCGACAATGGACAAGATCCTGGAGGGCCTGGTGAGCTCCTCGCACCCGCTGCCCCTAAAGCGGGTGATTGTGCGGAAGGTGGTGGAATCGGCCGAGCACTGGCTGGACGGGGCGCAGTGCGAGGCCATGTTTGACTTGACGACCAGGCTCATCCTGGAGGGCCAGGACCCTTTCCAGCGGCAAGTGGGGCACCAGGTGCTAGAGGCCTACGCACGGTACCACCGGCCGGAGTTCGAATCCTTCTTCAACAAGACCTTCGTGTTGAGCCTCCTTCAGCAAGGCTATCACTCGCTGGACAGGAAGGACGTCGCCATCCTGGACTACATTCACAACGGCCTGAAGCTGATCATGAGCTGCCCGTCGGTGCTGGACCTCTTCAGCTTGCTGCAGGTGGAGGTGTTAAGGATGGTATGTGAACGGCCAGAGCCGCAGCTCTGTGCCCGCCTGAGCGACCTTCTGACCGACTTCGTGCAGTGCATCCCCAAAGGGAAATTGTCCCTCACCTTCTGTCAACAGCTGGTTCGGACGATAGGCCATTTTCAGTGCGTGTCTGCCCAGGAGAAAGAGCTGCGGGAATATGTTTCCCAGGTAACAAAAGTGAGTAACTTGCTACAGAACATCTGGAAGGCCGAGCCCGCCACACTGCTACCTTCCTTGCAAGAAGTTTTTGCCAGCATCTCTTCCACAGGTGAGGGTCATTGTATTTAGGAGAATATCTCCTGAAATTCAGTATGCGTCTGTCACGTGCACACCATGTCTGCTTCCTCCCCTCTAAAGATTCTTAATATCTTCATTCAAAATTTTATTTCAATACGATGCTTTATTCAGAATGTCAGTACCTACCTTAAAAGCAGGCAGTGTTTCTATTTTAAAGGTTTAAAACATCCAGGTCAAAGACCTTTGTCACTAAACAAGTTACTTAATTACCCTGCCTCTGCTCAAATTATGGAATGCCTTGAGGATGACAACTACAGTGTAAAGCTTCATTCATTAGTGACTAATGGTAGTATAATGTTTACAGTACCACGTTATTATTGTATGCGACTCTATCATTTTGTTGTAATGAGTTTTTTCCGTTTTTGAATTCCTCCACTTATTTAATTCATGGATTGTGCAGTTCTATTACTAGGTTATTCCATTTAAATATGCAGTTTTTAAATATTGGCGTTTTCTGTCTACAGTAGTGTGATTGAGAGGGGATACAGGTAGAATGAGGAAAGGGGGACTACCAGGACTTAAATAGGTGTACCTTGAACTCCATCCTCAGAAACTGGGAAGAGTTAACTGATTCTTGGCTAGAGAATGTTTTCTCACTCAGGAATTTTACCTGTGTGTCTGTGTTCTTAAAAGCTTTGGAGCTTTCAGATCTGTAGGTTGTGAAGTTGTAGGTCAAAAACCAGGTTCATTTCCTTTCTACTTGGAACAACCATTCCCTCTAATTGTACTATTCAGGGGTTCAAAATTGAACTTGTGAAGAAGGTGTCCTCGTTTTATCTTAAAGGCCAGAAATAAGGGTGGCGTTTTAACAAGCTCCATGCATGCTGAGGAATGTAATACATCACGTATATATTTATAGTATCTGAGTTGGTTAACTTTTTTTCTCACTATAATTTTACTTGTATTGGCCACCTTATAGTGTTAGATTTTCCTCCAAGTTTTTCAACTATAGGAATAAAGGTGCTCATATTGGATTTGCTTAGTTTTTATATAATTTAAGCAAACTACCCAAATTCACAATTTTTACTTATTTTTAAAATTTTCTTTAGAACAATATGACTACTGTAACAGGTTTGAGTAACTTTGAAGCTTCAGAAATGGGAATTGAAATGATATGTCGCATTTCTTTTCTGACTACTGGTTGGCCAAATGTATATTTTAGCATAATAGTAAATATTAAAGAATGCAAAAAAATCAGTTTATGGACTAGAATGGCAATACAGTACAGGATAACAGTTTTTTTATAATTCACTATTTTATCTGTAGAATGAGTGATCATTGCTATTCACTTGTAATCTTGTTTTCATAAATCAGTATTCCTTGTGTATTAAAGACTATCCGCAATATGTAGCATAACTGCTTCCTGACCTTTGCTGCACATATGTATATTTTTGGCAAAGTGTTTTTTTAAATACTTTACTTAAACCTTCTTGCCATATTTCTTTTCTTTTTAATTGAAAAACTAGATGCATCATTTGAACCTTCTGTAGCATTGGCAAGCCTTGTGCAGCATATTCCTCTTCAGATGATTGCAGTTCTCATCAGGAGTCTCACCACGGATCCAAATGTAAAAGATGCAAGTATGACCCAAGCTCTTTGCAGGTACTTCTTCCTGACACTATCAACAGTAATGGTAAATTTGAGAGGAGCAGATATTTTGTTATTCTTTCTAAGAATGAAAAACTTAAATACTTGAAAGTAAAAATCATGGAACCCAATATATAAAGATGCTACATATTAATTGGAATGACTTTTTTATGTTTTTATAGCTTGACAGGCATCTCAGTAATTCACAGATCCATTTTCAAGTTAGCTTTTATTAAACCCCCAAAGCATGCACATATATATACTTACTGTACAGACAGCAGTTGGTAGAATTATCAACATATATTTCTAATTTCTTTTTTTCTTTATTGTTTCCTGTAATCTGGGTTTTTCCCCCCAGCGAAATACATACTTTTACTTTCTCTTTCAGCTGTGTTTAGTGGGTAATACATTCTGTCATTGTCTCTTTGAAATTTGTTTTTTCTCCCTTAGTCTTATGTAGATGACTTGGCAGGATACAAATTCTAATTTGATAACTTTCTCTTTAACATTTTATAAATAATGCTGCATTCTCTTTGGGTGTCCATTGTTGCAAAGGGGAAGTCAGCTATCAATCTGATTGTCATTCTTCTGTAAGTAGCACCCTTCTCTGGTAACTTTTATGTTTTTTGGGGTTTTTTTTTCCCCTTAATGTTTTGCAGTTTTATTGTACATTTCTAGGTATAAATTCAATGTTATTTGTCCCTCTCAGGATTTTTATACTTTTATTCAACCATTCATAGATTTATTCAAATCACATATGTCGAACAGTCACCATGAGGGCTAGTGAGTATTCAAAATATCCTGAACAAACTGATAAAAATATCTGCCCTCAAGGACTTATTTTCTACTTGGAGAGGCAGACAGTAATCTGATAACATTCCAACGTGTATCCTAATTTCAAAGATGTTAAAATGTAGAAATGACCAATCATGGGTGTCCTAGTTATTCTGACACAACTTTTCTTGCCTTAGTGGTATATAACTAATTATGTATCTTAAAATTGATCTTGTTTTAGGCTATATCACAAATATGATAAGAAAAATACTGTGTTGGATAATGAGTGTTCAGGGAGGAAAATGTGGACAAGAGGAGGCATAAGGCATAAGGGAACAGTTTGCAATTTTAAATAAGATGGATGAGGAAGGGTTCTTTGAGGTGACCATGACAGTAAAGACATGAAGGAAATGAGGAAGCAAACCTGTGAATATAGTACCTATGGGGAAGAATATCAAGGCAGATAATAATTAAACTTAAGAAAATTAAACAAAATTTTATAACTGTACAATAATGCAAAAGCCACTTAATATAATTAAACTTAAATTTTTTTTAACTGTACAATAGTGCAAAAGGACTAGTGTAAAAGCAATAGTGTTTTCATTCATTCTGCTGGGCTCTTTGCTTCTGATTCTCAACGTAAATCTGGCAAAAAAAAACCCCCAAAAGTAGCCAAGCCACCACCTCAACCTTAGACTGCCTTAAAATGTCTTCTGCAGGATGAATTCGTCTGCCACCCTTAATCTCAGTCTCAGGTAAAGTCTCTGGACAGGAGCAAACTGCAGACAAACTTGCTGCCAAGGCACAGCACACATGTTCTGGAGTCCATCAACGAATGCAGTCCTTCTGCCCAGCAGAAACCTCCTGAGCCTGGTCTTTATCGGCAGCATTTCTATCAGCCTTCTGGTCTTCTGAGCTCTGTCCAGAATCTCCCCTCAAGTACAGCTCAGGGATTCCAAGGTTGCTTTTTCAGCCGGCATCTCCGAACCTTTCCAAACTCTTCCCATAAGCCATTCCCAAAGGCTCCTGAACCACATGGTCAGGTAAAGTCACAGCAGCAGTCCCACTCCCAGTACCAAATTCTGTCCTAGTTATTTTTTTCTCATTGCTGAGACAAAATACCCAACACCCAAAGTAAAGGGGGAAAGGTTTATTTAGCTCACAGTCTGTAGAGGTTTCAGTCCATAATTGGCTGGCTCTAAGGCTGGGTGGCATGGCAGACAGGCATTGCAGAGGAGAAGGAGTTTGTAGCAGGCAGAAGGTAGCAAAGTAAGCAAAGGATGACCACAGCTCTTTCTATCCTTTATACCTTATCCAGATTATTACTACTGCAACTATTGAGTTTCTTTATTTCAATGACTTTTTTCTGAGCCTTTGTTATCTATCTGTTCTTATTTCATGTCTGCCTATGTTTGTTGTATATTTATTTTGTGTGTGTGTGTGTGTGTGTGTGTAGCACATTGAAATAGAATATGGGTATAATGATTTGGAGCAAAATGGTTTTTGTCCAATTATAAAATTATAGTCATCAGTAACATGTAGATTGAAATGTTTATGTTGGGTTCTCAGAAAGCTATGTGTTTACTAATGCCACTCTCTAACACAAACTCTAGGAACTTTAATGTTTTCCACCTTTTCTTCCACTTCACTTCCGTGTTTGAAAAGGCTATTTCCACCTAATTTTTCTTCATTCTTCTTTTTGCTCTTAAACTTAATGGAATCAATTTAACTGTCACTTTTACATATTGCTCAGGCAATCTTTAATTTCCAAGATTTGTGGAAATGTTTTATGTA
Organism: Erethizon dorsatum; assembly: GCA_028451465.1. Taxonomy (NCBI): domain Eukaryota; kingdom Metazoa; phylum Chordata; class Mammalia; order Rodentia; family Erethizontidae; genus Erethizon; species Erethizon dorsatum. Next base: position 14,714,511 of record CM051839.1, read on the forward strand.
TGAGAAAAGTCTGTGTGTGAGATAGATGTTGCAGATAATCTTGCTCCTGTTGAGTGGCATCTATCACTACTAATTTATAATGATATCCTTGCCTTATATGATTGTATTTTCATCTTAATATTTTTGTATATGTTGTTCTTAAAATTCTAGTCCTGTGACATCATGCCTTTAGGATTTTCTTCCTATATAGTGGTACAATGGTTCATGAACTTAGTTCTTTCCATGATTCTCGTTGCAGAGTTCATTCTGCTTTCAGCCAGAATCACGGAAAGAATTAAGTTCTGTGTATCCCAAAATGTAGCACTTTCCATGCTTTATGGTCATTTTTTTGTAATCCAAAGAAATGCAAATATAAACACCATTCCAGGACCAGACAGATAACATTAAAATATGAAACAGGCCAACTGCAAGTATAATGATAGCTAATGGAGTACACAGGCAACTTCTAAAGCCAATCCTCAAGTTCAGTTTTCTTTTACCACAAGAAAATTGCAGTGCAGTCTGGCTTGATCTAAATTTTCAAAAGCCTGAAATCCAGCTTTCCGTGTAAAAGGTTTTAAGTTTTAAAACACTGGGACAAGAAGTACTGAAGGCCAGATATAGCCACCAGGTTGCCATGTGAAGGTGAAAGTTGATTTTTTTCCTCATACATTATGATTAGATTTATTTCATAATGTTGCCTGTTTTAATGTTATGCTCTTAAAGTTGCATGGTTTTTCTTTTTAGCTATAGAAAAATACTTTCATTCACTCCACAAATCAGCTCCTACACAGTGCCGGGCACTCTGCTAAATACTAGAGATTCAAAAATGTGTAAGATTCAAACAAGGTCATTGCTATTGAGTTTATAGTCTAATGCAGGAGATAAGACTTGAAATATGTAGGTAACAACTGTAGTTAAAATGTTCTTTAAAATTGTAAGGAATTAAATAAAAAGTTAAGTAAAGTGTCTGTAGAATTCAAACTGATAATAACCAATGCATGGTAGATATGATTACTCCCCTTAACCATAAAAATAACATCCTGCAGTGCCTGTGCCTGAGAGGGTTAGGGTTTATACAAGTCTAATCAAATTGAAGCAGAACTGATAGATAATTACAGTGTGACAAAAAAGCTTGGCAGAGGTTAGTTCAGATACCAGTACCATCATTTGATAATTGTGTGTGACCATTGACAAATTTCCTAACTTTTTTTTTAAATTGAGGGCAGAAACTACTATAGTCTCAGCACCTAGAACAATACTTGCTGAATAACAGACATGCAGGTATTTGTTTTATGAACGACTTGTCTTTTGGGGCAGCTATAACAAAATACCTTAGACTGGGTAGTCGATAAACAGAAAGTATTTTTCTCCTAGTTTTGAAGGGTGAAAAGTCCAAGATCATGGCATAGCAGATGAGGTGCTGTTGCTCATCAGTGGTGCCTTCTACGTGTCATGTGGCAGCAGTGGCCAGGGAACTCCCTTCCGCTTCTTTCATAAGGGCACTGATCCCATTCGTGAGAGCTCTGCTCTCAGGACCTAGTTACCTCCCAAAGGCCCCACTTCTTAATATCAGCACACAGAGAATTCAATTTGAGCACATGAATTTTAGAAGGGCACAAACATTCAAACCATAGCAACTTCTAATTTGTGTGACTACATTACATTAGATCATTTAAGATTGGTCATGAAATTGGTACACCTGGGATAATGTAGAGTGGATACTTATGAGAGGGGAAGCCAAAAGTAAAGACAGAGGAAAAGACTGACTAACTCGAAATAAAGAGCCACTGTGAAGTGGGATTTTCTGTTCTGTGTCTGCTCTTAACCTTTACCAGTACTCAGTAGATTAAATTAAAGGGGGTGTGGCCTTGAGTCTGGTGTGATTCTACTGTGGGTGCCATTCCCCTCAGGGTAAAAAGTCCACAGAGCCAAAGAAGTACCCACACATAACCCTCCCTTATACCACATTATTTTTTGTGTGCATATTTCCATATATGTACTAATACGATTTTCTCTTAAGCAAAAATAGATTTTTTTTAAATATACTGCTATTTTAAATTTAACAATATTTCACATCTTTCCACTTTAGATTGCCATAGATAGATTCATATAGACCCACCTCCCTCTTTAAAACTTTTCTTAATGTTCTGCAGTATCACTATTACATTTTGCCTTATTGATGGTCATTTAGGTTTATTGTAGTTTTTCCGTATCATAAACAGTGCTACTGTGAATACTTTTTATACATGAATACAAGCTGTTTCTTTTTTCCTTTTCTATATATGTAGAATGGCCACAGATTTTATAAGAATCAACCTTATAGTAGTTGGAAAATATGGAACAGGCTAGCAGGGACTACCTTAATGATTTGTAGCCATCATTGTTGGAGAAAGCCAGGAAGACAAGAAAAGAAATAAAATTTGTGTAGGTAATGGAAGAACAAACAGATAACTTATAGTTAATAATGCATTTGGACTTTGGGACCACTCTTGATGTCTCTTGAGACATTCTAATCTTAAAAGCAAAAATCTTGGTAAAGATAACGCTGCAATACAAGCATAGATATAAAACACAGCTTTTATGAAAATAAACTCAATTTCTATGTTAGTCCTTTTAACATGGTCATTGCTATTTTGATCACAGATTTATATCTCCAGTATTTACATTTGATGTTGTATATAATCAAGGTGTTTATATTTGTATTTGACATTGTATACAATCACCATGTGTTAATGTTTGGTAGAAGAGAGACATTCACAATATTTCCAGTGTCATACATTACTTCATTTAATCTTCAAACAGTCCTGTAAAATAAGCGTGCTTATCTATAATCTGGAAATGAGGAAATTGATACATAGAGAATAAGGAATTTAGAGTTCCCAGCTAATAAATTGTAAATTGAGACTTTTAAACCAGTCACTCTGACTTCAAAACCTGGAGTTTTATTTTCCCTACTATTTTCTTCATGTATAGTCCCCAAAATTAGATTACAAGGTCAAATAATATGAATACTCGGCCCAATCGCTTCCCAAAAGAGTTGTACCAGTCATTGCAGTAAAAGTCTAGCTTCAATACCCCACTTTATCTTTTTTCCATTGAACTGGGTTGATACTCAAGAAGAAAAACACTCATTAATAGAAAATGTGACCATTAGCATATTTATACATTCAGTGCCTTTTTATGTATTTGAGGGTTTTTTATGTTGTGTTTGTATTGTAGGATTTTGAAAGAGATGAAGACACCTGTTTCACAATTCAAAATATAGCCTCTTTTAATAGTGTATGACATATTAGACTGTACTTACCAGGAAGGAGAAATCTTGGCTGTCACCTTTGTCTTAGTTCTGATATCTTATTTCACCTGTTCTTCTTAGAGTAAGTTTGCATAATAAATAACTGATGTGGCTATATAGCAGAAATTTTAAATTTTGCACTTATGAGAAATCAGCACATTTTTTATGTGTTGAATATAAGCAACTGTACGCTCACAAGATTCCTTGGCGATAAGCACCCGTTACAGTACACTCTTTTCCACATCTTGTTCAGTGGTTTTTACCAGCAAGCTTAGTATGTGAGTGATTATCTACTCTAACTTTTGTTATTCCTAACAAAATAATGTTGAAAATATTTTCGTTCTGATATTTTGTTTTCTTTCAATTTTCAGAATGATTGACTGGCTATCCTGGCCCCTGGCTCAGCATGTAGATACGTGGGTTATTGCACTCCTGAGAGGACTAGCAGCTGTTCAGAAGTTTACTATTTTGATAGATGTTACATTGCTGAAAATAGAACTGGTAAGTGGGAGTTTATAAATCTGTTAGAGTGTATGGGCTCATACAATCAATATTTTTATCTCTGGATTGTCTGCTTTAAGACATCTAATTTTGAATATATTCCTTTTCTGGATTTTGTTTTGAATAGGCTTTAGAATTTTTTTTAAATGCCACGTAAATATATATAATTAAAATAATTGTGCTATTTTCAAATATTTAATGTGAAAACACATTCTTCCCATTGTCTGTTTTATTGTTATTGTTGTTTTAGTACTAGGGATTGAACCCAGGAAGCAGTAAGATACCTCTGGCGTTTTTTGTTTTGAGACAGAGTCACACTAAGTTGCCCAGGCTCAAACTTACAGTCCTCCTGCCTCAGCCTTCTGAATAGCTAAGATTACAGGCATGTAACACCGTACCAGGCTCCCATTATCTCTTGAACCCAATTAACCAAGCCTATTACTCTATCAAATTTATCTCTAGTCATTTCTTGGGTCTCTTCTTATTTGACCTGTCAGCAGCATTTGACACAATTGATCCACCCCTCTTAAAACATCTAGGGCATGACGTATTTTCTCTTGGTTTTTGTCCTGCTTCACTGGCATACCAGTGTCCTTCTGTGCTCTTTCTAACTTTTAGACTACCTTAAAGTTAAGTCTTTGGTTCACTTTCTTCTTAATCCACACTCGTAGCATAGATGTCCCGTGTCTTTAAATAAGGTCTCTAATTTGACTTGCATTTTCATATTTCTCATTCATTATTACCCCTTTTACTCCATCTATCCGGCTGTTTATACCTGGATCTCAAATTCACCTTTCCCACAATCTAACTCCTGATTCTTGCCTCCCTAACTCTGTTTTGCCCATCTTCACAAATGGCTCCATTATCCTTCTGTGCACTCCGCCAGAAACTTTGCGCTGTCCTTCTCTCTTTTCGTTCTTTCTCAAGCCATAGCCTACAAAGGCTACTAACTCCATCCTTAACATAGATTCAGAATCTTACCACTTTTAACCTTTACATCGCTGCTACTCTGGTCCATGTTTATTATCATTTCTTGCCGCATTGATTGCAGCGGTTCCCTTGCTCCTGCCTTTAGTGCCAAGTAGGTCTCACACAAGGTCATACATGGTGTGGCCCGGTGCTGCTTCTCTGATCCCGTCTCCCGCTGTTCTTGCCTTAGCCTCTTGCTGTTCTTACAGCTGTCCCCAGGTGTATGCGGCACACCAGGAGGGAGTGCTGCAGGCCTTTTCAGTGGTGTTTGCTCTGCTTCCAGTGCTCTTCTCCCAGGTATCTTCCAGGATTATCGCACTGCCTTCAGTTTTATACTCAGGTGTACTTTTTTCATGAGACATTTTTTGAACACCCTATGTAAAACAGCAGACCCCTCTGCCGATAGCAGACCCCTCTGTTCCTGAGAGCCTGTTTGGAGTTTCTAGCAAGGGACTACAGCTACTTGAATACCCTTGACCGAGGAAATGGGCCTCCTCTATCAGGGGTGGTTGTCCTCTTCGACTGAGCACACGGCTCTGGGAGGGATGCACATGGAGCCGTGAGAGAGGAAGGGGACACCCACCTAGCCAGCCAGACCAGCCAAATCAGTGCTGGCAATCAGTGGGGTGACAGGTGTCGCTGCCAGATCGCCCTCACATCCCCCTCTGTTCTTCATACCCTGCTTTACATTTTCTATAGCACTTATCACTGTATGTTATATGTCTCTACGTATCCTCTAGTTTGTAATCCCTATAAGGTGGAGATTATTCATCAGAGCCATTATTGTTTGTCCAGTGTCTGAAACAGTGCTGAGCGATAGTAAGTGCTAAATAAAAGTTTATTGAGTAAATTGAATGAGTAGTAGACCAGGGACCTTTCACCTTACGAACATGGTTTGACAGATTTTCATTTAATCAGGGAGTTTTAAGAATTGTTTAGGCCATTCAGGTGTCCTTGATCTCAGTCATGTTGTTCCCTAACTTCCTCCTTCCCCTAAAGTTGAACTACAGATGTTATGATGGAATTTTTCAGGAGGGGGAATATTCACATGAACAGTTTTTAGCCCTAGGGAAATAACTACTGATTGAGCTAATGATTTTCCTACAAACACTTAAGGTGCGGTCTTATTTTGAAGGTTTTTAATCGACTTTGGTTTCCACTTGTGAGACCTGGTGCTCTTGCAGTTCTTTCTCACATGCTGCTTAGTTTTCAACATTCTCCAGAGGCGTTCCACCTGGTAAGTTATGACACAAGCTTTCTATATTGAAAAAAAGTCTTGTTTTCAAAACTTAAGTTTACTATTGAGTCACACTTCTGTAAAGTTAAAACATCATAGATGAGTCCTAAAATCTTTTCTTTTTTTTTTTTTTTTTTTTTTTTAATGTGGGTACCGGGAGTTGACCTCAGGACCTAGCGCTTGCCAGCAAGCGCTTGTGCCGCTGATCAATATCACCGGCCCTTTTTTTCCTTTATGTGGGTTCCGGGAGTTGAACTCAGGACCTCATGCTTGCCAGGCAGGTGCTTACGCCGCTGAGCTATCTCACTGGCCCCCTAAAATCTTAACTATTTTGCTATAGCTTTATGATTTCTTAGAAAATTGAGATTGTGAGATTTCTTTCCAAGGAGTCTATTTTTAGAACTTTTTGTGTCTCACCAAAACTGCCCCACTTGTAACCACTGCCAGCAGTTGAAAGTTACTGCTCTACATGGGGGATTTCTCTGATAGATGTCTGTGACCTTTGTGAGCAATGTAGAAGGATTAAAAAATGGCTGAAAACTACTGACTGCTTTCAAATTGCAGAATGATGAAAACATCAGTCTTGGCTTTATAGCCCCAGAATTACACTTTCATATTCTCTGTTACTTCATGTCCTACAAATGCTGTTGATGCCACCTTTAAATATATCCAGATGCTACCATTTTAAACCAGCTGTCTTGCTGGTTTTGATTTGATCTGATTATCAGTTACAGCAGGTGGGGATTGGCAAATTGTCATTTTGGGAAGCTGTCCACTGACCTTCCTGGGCCCTCAGGAAAGCAGTGTCTTCGTGTGGTTACCCGCGTCCTGCGAGGTCTGCTCCTCTCCTTTACTGGACTGTAAAAATCCTAGGGATACTGATCTACCGTATCGGAATTCAGAGGAGACTAATGAAGAAGTAACAAAATCCCAGTTGTTAATTTTTAGCTAGAAACATAACTAGTCAGAGAACCAACCATATACTCACATAGGTTGCTCATTGCCTCATTTCTACTGGGGGAAGTTCCACAGGCTTTGTAGGAAGTAAACCTTACTAAGAAGTAATGACATTGCACATTATCACTTAGGATGAGTGATTTCTGCAGGTAATTGTCCTAATTTTTGTGAGTTCAGTGTGAAGTAGTAATCTTATACCTGTTACATAAACAAAATTCAGACTCCAGAAAATGTAACAAGCGTACTACCAAAGTTTTCCAAGGAAGAATCACTTTGTTTTTGTCTTCACAGACAACTGTGTATAGTCTACTTGAGAAAAATTGTTTTCAAAATTTCTAGGAAGGAGAGTCTCTAAAATCATGTAATCCTCCATTCTAACATTTATTACTCATCACACTGAGAATGTTCCTTAATCTCTGTGGTGAAGTCATTTAGGATATACTCAATCTATTTCCTTGCTCACAATTTTTTTTAAAAGATTAGAGATATCTCCTTACTTTTTGTATTGCTTTTCTTTTCTTTCTTTCTTTTTTTTTTTTCTGAGATAAGTAGTTGAAATAACAATGTTTGACTTTGAAATATTTGGCTATTGACTTAAACAAGTATTAAATCATATACTTAAGAAACAGATCTGAAACTAATCTGGTTTAGTAAGCCTAAAAACAAAGACCAAACTACTCCCTAGTAGTGTGTACAGCTTGATCCTTTACTCAAAATAACTTGGACATCTAGCAGTGAGTCATGTGTTAGTTAAATCACCTGTAACTCCACATAACTCAGTGACGGACTCAGGTTTTACAGTGTGGCTAAGTATGAGCAATAACTTGGAATCAATATGAACAGTAACTTGGAATCAACAGTATCATTATCCATTATATATTTAGAATATTTAAGGGCAAACCAAGATTCATATTTCAATGTGTGTTGCTATAAGCCAACTTTCATTTCGTTTACTTTTTTGTAAGTGCAAAAAATTTAAATAGATAACTGTGGCACATAGTTATGAAGGAGAAAGAAAAATGGGCAAGCTACAAATTTAATAGGTTTTATGCATAAGTTATATAGTAACTTATGTTCAGTGAATATTACAATATTTAGAAGTTAAATGTCTGTTTTAAAGTGTATCTGTACAACTAAAGAAGGAAGTCTTATTTCCTTATCAGGAATGATTTTCACCATTTAGGATATAGTAGTTTGCAACCATATAAAATCTACCCTACAGAAGCTTTTGGAAGTTTCAAAACTATGAATTCAATGATTATTTAAAAAATTCTTTCATTTCTCTCCCTTCACCTCTGAGGAAACAAAATAATTTTGTATTTCTGGCATTTTAGCAACTGAATATCATATTCATGTGGCTTTAGGGGGCAAACTTATTCAGATTTTCTTAGAAATGTAGAGTTGATGGTGACAGCGTTAGGAACTGCTAGTGTCACAGTCACAACACCTCCTTTGATGGAGATAAGATTATATAAGCTAGTATAAATAAAATGTAATTTAAGACCACAAGCACAAGAGTAAAGCCAAACAGAGCAGAACAGAAATAGTGCTGTTAATTTAAGAATATAATTATTTTTAAGGAGAAGGAAAGAGAGCTGATTGGGGCATTACTAAACTGCTATTATTACTGTTTGATGATATGACCTTAATAAAGCACCAACTTTGCTTTTATTGAGTTAGCAACAACTCAAAAAGAGTTCTACAAATAAAAGATGCCCTTTACAATAAGAAGTATAAATATGTATATCAGATCATAGACTATAATTAATAATCAGGTGGGAAAACTGTAATACCATCCTAATGAATTGAGTCATTTCTATAAAATAGAATTTGTTTCATTTTTGTAATCTCTTGAAGGTGTGATTGTCTCTGTATTTGTTAACGTCTTAGCCTAAGTTTACAATGAAAAGACATTGTTGTGCTGATTATCAATATTAATAATTTTCTACATGTTTATAAGCAATGAGCATTTAAATTTTTCTTTTCTGGGTTTTTGTTTGTTTGTTTGTTTGTTTTTGGTTTTTTTAGCCTCATTTCCTTAAAATAGGAGAGGCTTCTGATTCCCTTTATTTTTAGAACCTTCTCTTTTTAGGGTGGGGATCAGGGTTTGTTATTAAAGATATTCCATCTAACATAAGACATTGTTCCTATGCTTATCAAAAAGGAAAGTGATGTTATCTGACCTACAATTTTGGTTACCCGTTATTTCAAATCTTTTCTTGAGGTAGACTTTAACTTGCAGTGTGTTTTAAGTGGAAATTTTTAAATGGACACTAGATGGAGCTCTTTAGCTAATTCTGGGTGGGTTTTTTTTGTTTTTTGTTTTTAATTTGTTTCTATTGAATAATCTGGCAAATATAATGGCCCTAATATTTTTCAGCTGAAGGCTTTTTTTTTTTAAAGGATGGCAGCAATGACTAAGATTTGTATTTTATATCTTAGATTGTATTTTACATGGAGTATAAGAACAAGGAGGGGCATATTAAATGGAAGTACAATCATATGTGACTTTGAAAACTAGATTTGCCTTAATATTCCCAAAGTTTTTAGCTTTGTAACTTTTTTAAGAAAAGACTATGACTGAAGTTTCAGAAAAGTATTTGCTTATCATGTAATACTCTACTTGTAGGCTAGAGAATGTGTTACTAATTTATAAATTAAGGAATACTTGTCCTTTTCTCTCTTCAGATTGTTCCTCATGTCCTTAATTTGGTTCAGTCTTTCAAAAGTAATGGCCAGCCCTCCAGTACAGCCTTCTTAGTGCAGTTAACAGAATTGATACACTGTATGATGTATCATTATTCTGGATTCCCAGATCTCTATGAACCTATTCTGGAGGCAATAAAGGTATGATGATAGTTCTGTCACCAACATTTGTGGAGCTGCAGACTATGATGTAATAGATGAACGTGGTAAAACATTCCTAGAACCAGCTATTCAATTTACAATTTTATGATATTCTGTTTTTTGTTTGAAAAATGCAGTTAGAATTAGGTTTCACTAATGTTTAGAAATGTCTCATTTGCTATCACTGTTCTAAATTAATAACCATTATTTCTTTGGTCTGTAATGCCATCAATTATAAGGCATATTCTTAAATCTATAACATCTCTTGGGAAATTTGTTTGGAAAGATATGCTACATTAGGATTTTTTTTTGTTTTTGGTACCAGAAATCAAACTCATGACCTTGCACTTGCCAGGCAGGCACTGTGCCACTGAGCTATATCCCTGGCCCTGATATGCTACATTAAACGAATATATATACATATATCTATATGTATATATATGAGATTTGCACCCCACTATCCAGTGTTAAAATATGTAAAGTACATCTAAGAATCAAGGAAACATAATTTAATAAAATATATAACTTTGATTCCCTCCCTTTCTTCACTTTTTTTTTTTTTATATGCGGGTGCCAGGAGTCGAACTCAGGACCTTGCACTTGCCAGGCAGGCGCTTATGCCACTGAGCTATATCATCGGCCCCTCACTTTTTTTTTAATTAGTGCATATTGGTTATACAGATTAGTGGGTTTCATTTTGGCAGAGTCATATATGTATATAACATACTTTGACCATTTTAACCACATCCAGCATCACTCCCCTTACCAAGTCTTCTTTCCTGGTTTCCAATTTTGGGAGGGGGTTCAATGTGTATAATATGTTTTGATTATATCTGTCCCTATTACCCACACTCACAGCCCCTCCCCCTTATTCCCTTTCTCTTATCTAATAATAGTCTCACTTCTCTTTTCTGGTCATCATTTTCCCTTTTTTATAATTCTGTCTTTGCTGTAGACTCTTCAGGAGTGTCACAGAATCCTTACCTGAATTATTTATGGGTTTCCCTGTTTTTTACCTTTGTATAGATAGTGAATCCAAAAAGTACTGATTCTGTTTGTGTTGAACTATGGGTTACAACAAGGATCCTTTGTTCTCAGTAAATTTACCGTGTGATCAGAGTGTATCAAAACAATGGGAGAACTTAGCCAGACATAATCAGATGTTATTAGATAGCAGTTCTATTAATAATGCTTCTTTTTGAGATTTAAAATACAATATAAAGATTTTGTTGCTTTTATGTCTTCTGTATCTGAAAAGAACTAAAAATATGTTCTTTTTTAATTAGCTAAACCAACCTAATTTTGTTGAGTCCCAAACATAAGATTGTTAAGTAACTAATTTGTAGTGTTGATATGACACTTTGACATTTCAGAAGTAAATTACATACAGGAGCATTTTGTCATGGATTTGATAGTAATGTTACTCTCTTTCAGCATTGTTGCTGTGTCTACTGATTGCTGTTCTTCAGTTCTGTACTGCTTTTTATGTTGAAAATTCTGATAACTTACATGGGTTCTGAAGCAGAAAAGGGTTTACTTATTCTTAGCCTAAGGAAAGCACTTTCTATTTGCTATCAACAAGATGAACTAAAAAAAATTTTTTTAAACCCAGGAAATGAAACCTTAAGATCTATGTACGAAACTGTAATAGCAGTCTAGAAAAGCAAGTCAGTTAAGTATAAATGATTTCACCAACTTACCTTCATTCTCCAGTGGTCTACTCATGCTTGAAGTCATTTATACTGAGCATTTTATCTTACAACCTCATGCTTCACTAAGTGAGTAAGGAGAATCCGTATGTTGTAATAATTATCTAGATGGTAAAATATGAGATCGAGTTTTATTTTCCGAAGTCAGAGGTCATTTTGCTGAATTACACCTCTCACTTTTCATCCCTAATTACTTTAGACTTTCACTGTAAGGATTAATACTGAGCAAATATTAGTGGTCACTGAAAAGGAAACATTTCTTGTTTTCATCACAAAATTTGAAAATAAATTGTTTTTGTGTAGCTTAGTCAATTGTGTGCTTTAAAACCTTGTTCTACTGCCTCTGAATCATACTACAGCATACTCACTGATTTCAAAGTTTTATTTTACTTGCACTTTGCTGGCAAATATGGAATATAAATAGTTCAAATGTGACTTGAATTCCTGGCTCTCAAAGATTCTTCAACTTGCTAAAGTGCCATGTAACATAATTTGATTTTTTAATGACTACACGCAAGTACTGTGAGTGATTTCAAAACTAAGTAGGAGCAAAGAAAAAAATTTGGGTAAGGGGGGTAAATCTTTATAGAGTCAATTAATTTAATAACAAAAATAGTTTTTACTTTATTTTTAAACTGTTTTTCTCGGATTTGTAGGATTTTCCTAAGCCCAGTGAAGAGAAGATTAAGTTGATTCTCAATCAAAGTGCCTGGACTTCTCAATCCAATGCTTTGGCATCTTGCTTGTCTAGACTGTCCGGAAAATCTGAAACTGGGAAAACTGGTCTTATTAACCTAGGAAACACGTGTTATATGAACAGTGTTATACAAGCATTGTTTATGGCTACAGAGTAAGTTTAAATTTGAGGCTTTTCATTTTAACTGCAGAAATTAATGCATGCTGATGAAACATAAGGAGGCGAGCACTATCTACATGTTTGTTTGTTTGTTTTGCAGTTCTGGGGATTGAACACACTGTCTTCACACTGAGCTACATCCCCAACCCTTTTTTTTTTTAATTCGAGGCAAGGTCTTGCTGAGTCATTAAGTTGCCTGGGCTAGGCTCACACTTGCAGGCCTCCTGCCTCAGCCTCACAGAGTGCAGGGACTATAGGAGTGCACCACCATACCCAGCTACATGAAACCACATAAATGTTAATATTTCCATATAATTGCCTTATTTCGAAATGAAACTGCTGTTAATGCTCAAAAAATATTAAAATGTTAACTTACATAAATTCTACTTGATTTATATTGCACATTACATTTAAATGCCACTTCTAAAAAATTTTCTGTGATTTGATACTTAATAGTATAACAGAGGGATTGTTTGAGCCTGTTCCAAAGAGTTGTGTCCTTCAGTGCTTCTTTGCTATTTATCCATGTCTTTGCTTCTATTGTATTGTCTTACTGTACTTTTTTAGCCTATGTATCTCTAGGAGTCCTGTTTAGTTTTTTCGGGTGTGTTTTTTGTTTTGTTTTGTTTTGTTTTGTTTTTGTTGTTGTTGTTTTTGAGACAGAGTCTCTCTCTGTGTAGTCCAGGCTGGCCTCAAACTCACCGTGTAGCCCAGGCTGGCCTCGAACTTGGAGCAATCCTCCTGGCTCAGCCTCCCAAGTGCTGGGATTACAGGCGCACACCACCACGCCTGGCTCGTATTTAGTTTTATGTGCACATAGGTATTTTGCTATCTATCAGATCAGCAATTATTTTCTTGCTGTGTAAGAAGCTTCACCTGTGCTTCCCACCCTAAGAGGATAGTTACTGAACAAGTGTATACTTTGCTTTCATTGAATTTACTTTCAAATCCATTTTCTTTTGCAACCAAGCAAATAGGAAATCAGAGTGTTAGGTATAGGAATGCTATCCATAATAGTATACGACTCTGGCGAACTTTTCCTGATAGCAGAAATAGGGTTGGTATTTTCTCCTCAGTACCAATGAGGTATTCATGGAGCTTTTCCAGAGGTGTAGAGTTCCAAGCTTTTCTAAGTTGTTATGTCCACCTAGAGGGCTCATAAACTATTATAGTTAGCTTTAGTTTATTTCTTAGCCCCAGAATGTATTATATGCACTAAAGTGTTATGAGTATGGTTTAGAATTTGGTTTCTATTTGGAATTTTTTAAAGATTCACTTTTAGACATTAAGTAACACTAGGCCTAAGACTGAAGAACAAACAGCTCACACCAGAGGCGGCCGCCTCACTTTACAAACGGTGGAGGAGGCGGAGATGTGAAGCAGCTGTAACTTCCAGAACAGTTCAAAGAACACGGCTGATTGCGTGGTGGCCAATAATACTGTCTCAAATTGAGAAGACAGCATATTTTGTTTCTTAGGTAACATATTTTTTTCATGGCTAAAAAATTATAAATATATAAATATATAGCATAAAAATCAGACACACTCATTCCCAAGGTAATTTGTTAACAGTTTTGTGTGGATTATTACAGAACTTTTTTGTACAGTTATAAATCCATATATAGTACAAAAACAATGGCATTGTTTTCTTTAAAAAAAAAAAATACTCGCAGCTGGGCGTGGCGGTGCTGAGGCAGGAGGATTACTGCAAGTTCAAGCCAGCCTGGGCTACATCGTGAGTTCAAGGCCAGCCTGAACTGTATAGTGAGATCCTGTCTCACACAAAAAAATAGTGCTCTAAAAAAATAATTGCAGAGAATCCTATTTATATATTCTTTTCCAGCTACTTGATTTTATCACGTTTTTGTGTGTTAAAAATGTTTGAATGTAGTGTCAATACAGATTATGGTATATCATTCTGAGGAAACAAGTGTGCCATGATTTATTTAGCCATACTCTTATTGGTGAAAATAGATTGTTTTCCTCATAATTAACATCTCTCCATCCATGTGCAGATATAGGTTTTAGATGATGCCAAATTGCTCCCCAAAAGACTGTAGCTTTTTGAGTTTACATGCTAATAACTGACACTAACTGTGACCCCATACCACTGGCAGCACTTGATGTAATTAGTCCTTTTAATTTTTCCCCATTTAGGGAAATGTCTTTTTGGGATTTTTTTTTTGGTTTTGTTGTCCCAGGCCGGCCTTCACTTGTGATCCTCCTCCTCCTCCTTTAACCTCCCAAGTATCTGGAATTAGAGACAGCCACCACTACACCAGCTTGTCTTTTGTTTTAATTTGTATATAACTGACCATCATCAAGTTTTTCTCTTCTTCTTTGTTCATTTGTTTTTTTCTTTTCTAAATAATCTTTTCTTTGTGCATCTTTATCATGTTTTTTTTCTTTTTTCATGTTCACTTATATATATTCTGTAGGATAATTCTATGCTGCATGCTTTCTTCTGGTCCTGTGATTCAAATTTGTGGAGTGTTTTGTTTGCAATGTTTTTTTATTTTATGTAATCAAATTGGCCATTTTTTTTCACTTACAGTATCTGGATTTTAAAAGCCTCTAAATTTCTCCTTTTTTTCTTTTAAATATGTCAATAGGGTTGTATTTTACTTTTAAATTCTTATTCCTATGTGTTATTTGTGATAACATAAAATCTTGTCTACTTTGGTTTATTTCAAAATGAATGGCCAGTTGTACTCTTTAAATCACTCTAACTTTATAGTGTTTTGATGATAGCATTTTTTATTTCATAAAACTTGAAAGAATTTAAAAGCTGTTTAAGGGCCGGTGAGATAGCTCCACTGCATAAGCGCCTGCCCGGCAAGCACGAGGTCCTGAGTTCAACTCCCGGTAACCACATAAAGAAAAAAAAAAGCTGCTTAAGTTATAAATTAATAGCTGAACCTATGCATTACTCAAGTTTTCTGTTTCTGGGATAAAATGCCTGACACCTGCAACTTTGTAAAGGAGGAGAGGTTTAATTTGGCTCATAGTTTTAAGATATTTCAGCCCATGGTTGGCTGGCTCTGAAGCACAAATATAATGGTGGAAGGGCATAGTGGAGGAATGCTGCTCGACTCATGGCATCAAGGAAGCATACAAGGATAAGGCTGGGGACCAGATGTAGTTCCCAAGGTCATCCTTCCATGACCTACTTCCTCCAGCTAGGCCCTACCTCCTCAATACCTCATTCAGCCTGTAGATGAAGTTTGTACTCTCACACAGTCTAGTCACCTCTCCAGGAGTTTCTTAATCCAATCGAGGTGGCAGTCAGTATTAACCAACATAGCCTATTTATATTTGCTAATCCAGAAAATAGGAATAGTGTCAGAGAACACATAGGCCATTGCAGGACCATATAGTAAGTGTTCATTTAGTGTCATTCTCCCCTCCCCTCTTCCCTGTGTTATATATAGGTAGGTAACTTTGTTAGGCAAAGGAATATCATGTAAGTGAAGTTATAGTTTGCGGAGGATAGTAAGTTATTGAACCAGCTTCCTTTTAGCTTTTTAAAAATACTAGTTTTAAAAATTCAGGTGTAAATGAATACACATGATTTACAGATGTAAATCGCTGTATTTTATTCTCTTTCAGTTTCAGGAGACAAGTATTATCTTTAAATCTAAATGCATGCAACTCATTAATGAAAAAATTACAGCATCTTTTCGCCTTTTTGGCTCACACACAGGTGAGTTTCTCTTTATGTAGTATGTATGTATTAACTGCATTTGTTCGCATTTTTTTTTTTTTTTTTTTTTTTTTGTGGGTACCGGGGAGTCAACCTCAGGACCTCACGCGCCAGCAGGCGCCTGTGCCACTGAGCGATATCACCGGCCCCTTTTTCATATGTGGGTTCCGGGAGTCAAACTCGGGCCCTCGCACTTGCCGGGCAGGCGCTTAAGCCGCTGAGTCATCTCACCGGCCCTGTTCGCATTATTTTTAACTAATGAAATTGTCATATGTCTTACCTAAGATGAGAATTCATTTAGAAGTGCTAAAGCCACTGCCTAAACTATCTAGATATTGGGATATGCCTGAGTTTTTATTTCTTCTCCCTGTTTTCCATTGTTGTACATGAATATCATGCTGACTTATTTCCTATCCAATAAATAATCTCCATGAAGAAATCACTTTAAATTTATCTTTTGTAATTTACAGATACAGAATAAAGATTTGCACACTAACAAGCAACTAAAATAATTTTGTGGGTGCTTTGCGTTCTTTTTTCTTCCTTCTATGTCCACTTTCATTATGATTAAAAATCTTGGGCCAGTGAGATAGCTCAGCAGCATAAGCGCCTGCCTGGCAAGCGTGAGGTCCTGAGTTCGACTCCCAGTACCTACATATGAAAAAAGGGTCAGTGATATCCCTCAGCGGCATGGGCACCTGCTGGCACGTGAGGTCCTGAGGTCGACCCCCGGTACCCATCAAAAAAAAAAAAATCTTTGTACATCTAATTGTCTTTTAAGTTTTAGAACTCAAAATTTTGTGATCTTTTATTTTCACATATTAATTCAAGAAAATAAATTTATGCTAATGGAAAAGGTCACATTGTAAATAATCATTCAGTAGGCATCTATTAAGAGATACTATATGTATCTATTTGTAGTCTATGATAAGCATTCCAGGCGGAATCTTATGTTCAAAGAAGTTTAGGTTTTGAGCATATACATACATATGATACATACCATTTATATGTAACTTACAGTATCATTTTCTGGATTTACTCTGATTGCCTTTGTCTCACAGAAGCCTAAAATAATATTAAAAGACTAGGTCCAGAAAGGAAGAGAAATTCATAATTGATGGAATTGAATTGTTGAGAATGCTTGGTTTCCTGTTTACAAGCTGAGAAATATCTCCAGGATAATTTCTTAAATGGAAAAGAAAATTGAGATAGCAGGGGAGAAGAATTGGCAAATTTCCTAACTGCTATGCTCACATTCTGTACATGTACTTAGCCAAGGAAATTTTCCAAAAACTACATATACATAGGTCTATAGAGTATCCCCCTATTCCTTTATCCATGACATATATTCACTAACATATCTTTTTCAGATTTGGTTTTTCAAAAATTATGGACTCAAATATAAGACCATCATAGAGGGATAATGCGAGGCCATTATATCAAGAGTTAGAGAGACCTAGATTCTAATTAATATTCTTTCTGCTACTCATGTAGCTGTAGGACTTTGGGCAAGTCCCATAGTTTGTGTAGGTCTCAGTTTTCCTCTGCAGGGTGAAAAGCTGGGACTAAGCTGTATCCTGCCCCCTGGTCTGATACTTTAGTTAAGATTGAGCCAACGTGATTTTAAGTAATCTTTATTAAGCCTTACATATCACGATTGTTTCATTGTAAGAATCACTTCTCGGTGTTTCCTTTACTGCTGTCAAAAGAGGGAAGCGTACGCACCCCGGATATTCTTTGAGGCTTCCAGACCTCCCTGGTTTACTCCCAGATCACAGCAAGACTGCTCTGAATACCTCAGGTTTCTGCTGGACAGGTAAAAGTATTTTTTAGATTATGATCTGAGTTGTGTTTTCTCATCAGTTTATTTCCATATAATATTGTTCTTACTTTTGCAAATATATTTCAGGTATTGATCTTTAAAATACCCTTGCCTTTATGGTTTATTTTTATAGAGTTTTGTTTTTAATTTGATTTCTGTTTTGGATTTTCTTATTTTAGACCAGCTGTTAACAAAGTCTAACAAGTGCTCCTGAGGGTTCCCAAAACTCAGGAATCTGGGGGTCTTCTCTTTTCCAACTACATATTTGTGGGAAGCCAGATTTTTTTGATACACTTCATCAAAAAAACATACAGCAACAGATAGAATACAAAGCAAATATGAGGATCCAACCATCTTGTATGAAGCCAGATACTTAAACAATGCCCTTCTCACTATAGGGGGAGGAAAGTAAAAATAAAACTTTAAAAAAACAAAAACATTATTTATATTGACATGTAATGGGTTTTGTGTTAGTCAGCTTTCTTCATTGTGACAAAATACCTGAGAATGACAGCTTACGGGAGGAAACATTTTGGCTCAGTTTCCGGTTTTAGTCCATGGTCAGCTGTTCCATTGCTTTTAGGCCTGTGGGTGGCAGAGCATCATGGCATAAGGGTGCACCAGGGGGATCTACTCGCCTCATGGCTGCCAGGAAGCAGAGCGATCCAGAGAGCTGATGCTGGTAGGCTTTCTCCTCCTGCTTTTGTTCCATCATGCCCCGCAGCACGGACAGACCTGACCACACTCGGGGATGGGCTGCCCCTCAGTGTGCTGTCCCATGTGCCAGTCATCTCTGCAGATACCCTCACAGACACACCACGAAGTGCAATTTTCCTATGCGTTTCTCAATCCGATCGAGTTGATAAGTATGATTAACCATCACAGCTTTTATTGCTTTTAAATATGTTAGTATCTTATTACTCATAGTCTCAATTTTTGAACAGGGTCAATACAAATAAATACACCCCAAGTAAACAAAAGCTTTTGGGCTCTTGCAGTATATTTAAGAATACAGAGTCCCTGGAACCAAAAAGTTTAAGAACCTCTTCTTTAGACCAATTTGTAATCATATAGATGTGGTATATTTTACTGTCTCCTTACCACCTAAATGATAAAACCTATTATCTTCTTGTATCACCCTGTCTTTGCTCCTTTCAGTTGTATGAATGACTACTAGTAAAGTAAGTTGGACTCAGTTCTTTTTTTGGAGGTGGGTGGGTACCAGGAATCGAACTCAGGATCTCATGCTTGCCAGGCAGGTGCTGTGCCACTGAGCTAAATCCCCAGCCCTCAATTCTTTCTTTAACCAAAGGTATATTCAGTGGTTTCTTTGTGCCAGACTTCTATGACGTGCCAAGCAGGGATATGTAAGATAAGGAATTGATGTATGTAATTAACTATAATGTAATACATGCTATATTAGCAGTATGAAGAAAGTATAATGAGAATTAGAATACTAATAGCTCCTTAACTTTTCTTCTAGGATCGCTAGTCAATACTATTCTTGATTAAAGGAGGAGAAACTTAATTTTTTAATTAAGCATTATATTTGATTGATATAATTTGTATAAACAACCAATGTTTGTAAGTAGAAACACATGTAAACTTAAGTCAAGTAGCTATATAATGCTGTATGTCTCCTGCAGACTCCATGAAGAAGAAAAGATCTTGAAAGCCCAGTCCTCACACAAGCCTTCTGATGGCCGGGGGTGCAGTGAAGCTTCTTCACAGGAAGGAGC
This sequence comes from Erethizon dorsatum, assembly GCA_028451465.1. NCBI lineage: Eukaryota > Metazoa > Chordata > Mammalia > Rodentia > Erethizontidae > Erethizon > Erethizon dorsatum. The sequence continues at coordinate 14,734,125 of CM051839.1, forward strand.
CCGTAAGGCAGCTGAACTAACAGAGACCCCTTTCACAAGTGACAGTGAGAAGACTTTAATAGAAAGAATGTTTGGAGGAAAACTACAGACTCACGTATGTTGTCTGAACTGCAGGAGTACCTCACAAAAAGTAGAAGCCTTCACAGATCTTTCCCTGGCCTTTTGTCCTTCCCCTTCCATGGAAGACTTGTCTTTCCAAGATCCAGCATCATTACCCAATGCACAAGATGGTGGCCTAATGCGAGCCAGTGGACCTAGTCCTTTGGAAGAACCAGTGGTTTATAACCCAGCAACAGCTGCCTTTGTCTGTGACTCAGTTGTGAATGAAATAGGCAGTCCTACTGGTGAGTTCCACTGTACTGAAAACACTTCTGTCTCTAATGAGGCTACCGAGATTCTCCTCAATAAAGATGTACCTCAGAAACCAGGTGGTGAAAATACACCTTCAGTAACTGACTTACTAAATTATTTTTTGGCTCCAGAGATTCTTACTGGTGACAACCAATATTATTGTGAAAATTGTGCCTCTCTGCAGAATGCTGAGAAAACTATGCAAATCACAGAGGAACCTGAATACCTTATTCTTACTCTCCTGAGATTTTCATATGATCAGAAGTATCATGTGAGAAGAAAAATTTTAGACAATGTGTCACTTCCACTGGTTTTGGAGTTGCCAGTTAAAAGAACTACTTCTTTCTCTTCATTGTCAGAGAGTTGGTCCGTTGATGTTGACTTCAATGATATTAGTGAGAATCTAGCTAAAAAATTAAAGCCTTCCAGGACTGAAGAACATTTCTGCCCAAAACTGGTGCCCTACCTACTAAGTTCTGTTGTTGTTCACTCTGGTATATCCTCTGAAAGTGGGCATTACTACTCTTATGCCAGAAGCATCACAGGTACAGAGCCTTCATATGAGATGTGCCACCAGTCTGAAACTCTGGCGTTGGCACCCGCCCAGAATCATTTCATAGGGAGAGACAGTCCCCATGCTGCTATTGAACAGGATTTGGAAACTAAGGAAATGTCAAAAGAATGGTTCTTATTTAATGACAGCAGAGTGACATTTACTTCATTTCAGTCAGTGCAGAAAATCACCAGTAGATTTCCAAAGGACACAGCTTATGTGCTTTTATATAAAAAGCAGAACAGCACTAATGGTTTAAACGGTAATAATCCAACCAATGGACTCTGGGTAAATGGAGACCCACCTCTACAGAAAGAACTTATGGATGCTATAACAAAAGACAATAAACTATACTTACAGGTAAGTTGGAAATAGATAAACTTCCTTGTTTGTAGAAAATACTAAGCAGTTGACAGGTGGTTAATTGGATCCTCTAATTTTGAAATCCAAAAAACTGTTCAAGGAATTCTGAAGTTTGAGTTTAGATTTATATGAAGTGAATTTAATCTATATAATTAAATTGCCATACTTCTAATGTTGTGAATTGATTGTGAAAAGTAGCAATTAGATGCAACATAGAAGACCCATTTCTTTTAATTATAAAAGATATGCTTAGGCCTGGGCATTGTGGCACATGCCTGTAATCCCAGCATTTAGGAGGCTGAGGCAGGAGGACTGCCGGAATTCAAGGCCAGACTGAACTACATAGCAAGACCATCTAAAAAAAAGAAAAAAAAGAAAAAAAAAAAAACAAAGGGTATGCTTAGATTGTAATTATAGAAAGTGTGTCTTTAGTTTAAAAAGATAATTCTTGGGGCTGGTGAGATGGCTCAGCAGCATAAGCGCCTGCCCGGCAAGTGCGAGGGCCCGAGTTTGACTCCCAGAACCCACACACGAAAAAGGGGCCGGTGATATCGCTCAGTGGCACGGGCGCCTGCTGGCGCACGAGGTCCTGAGGTCGACCCCCGGTACCCACAAAAAAAAAAAAAAAAAAATAAATAAATAAATAAATAAATAAATAAATAAATAAAAAGATAATTCTATAATCATGCCATACAGAAACATAAAAATTTTAATAAAATGTGAGTATTGGCTCTCTTCCCTCCATCAGCACCAGGAGAAACAACTGCTAAACTTGGTATTGATTCCTGCAAGTTTTTTGTGTAAATATTTTGAGGGCTGTTTATCAGCATTTAGATGAGCAAGATAAAGAAACACTAAAAAGAGAGAATTATTAAGAAAGAATATGGTCTTTGAGCACCTGGGCAGTAAAATCAATTAGTAAATAAAAGGTATGAAATACATTTCACATGAGATGGATTTATATGTAAGCATACTTTTTTCAAGGGGTTATTTTATTTAAAGTAAATGAAGATCTTGCTGAAAGTATTTTTCTTTAAAACCTGCTAAGAACCAGCAGCAAATTATAGTGAAATTGTAGGAAAAAGATATTGTAGGTATATTAATGAGATTGTTCAAATGATTTTATGAGTTTAAATGTGGAAATTTCTAAATATTTTGTTTGAAAGTCACAAAACTGAAAGACATAGGCAGAATAAGAAAAATGGGCCATGATAGTACTGATTTTTAGAGGGAAATTTTCTCAAAAACTTTGAAATTTACTGCATTGTAAAATACCCAAATAATGCTATGATACATTTTTAAATGAGTATAACAATATTCCAGAGTGACACGAAAATAATTAACCTTACGGAAAAATATAGAAATTTGGAATTTTTGTTTGAACATTTTGACTAACAAAGACTAACACCCAGTCAGATGGTGTATTATCAAGGTAATAGAAATAAAAGGTATTCATTTGTATCTTTTTTGTTCGATATCATATTAGCACTGCTTACTGACCTTCATGCTTCTGGAGGATTGGAGTGGTAGCTTTGATCTTCATGATTCTGGAGGCTTAAGTTGAAAGTTTCTATAATGTAAAATGTAGACAGTAAGGCCCAGTGCAATCTAGAGTTTTGGAAATAGGCAGATGATGATTTACATATCAGTTATTGGGTAAAATATTTATTAAATGAGAGACTTGGGTTTTAAAAAACAAGAAATTAGCTTATGTGATCAGATTGCCAAACACTTTTGTAGCCATAACAACTCCTTGTATTGCAGTCTAGTTCTAAAACAGTTTTGCAGTTTATCTTGTCATTTACCTCAGTACATTCTGACTACACAATGTCTGAGCATGAGAAGCCACTCTTTTCATTACTAAGGCTTCTGTGTTACATAAAGAAAACGTGTTATGTATTTCGTGAGTTCAGGTTTTTAGTGTTCTAAATGCCATCTTAAGTCTTGGATTAGAAAGTTGTTTAATGCAAAAAACATATCCACATTTATTTGCTTATATTTAGACTGGCTGTTAAAGCTGCATTACCAACATGCCTTTTTAAAGCAAACTATAATAATATTCAACCATAATTAGAAACTTAAATATAATTTAGATTATGATTATTTACTTTCAAATACAGTAATGTAATTGATAAAGGCTTGAATTGTGAAATTTCTCTTATTACTTAATCAAATCATTGTGGTATTTTAAAGTTTGTGTTGGGAGTACTGTATTGTTTATTCTATTTTGCTGATGAATATATTATAATAATTGCCAGTCAATGGGGAAGTGTGGTGTTGACATTTTATATACAGCAATTTTCAGCACTCATTGGTTAATTTTGAACACATAAAGGATACATCTGTGTTTTTGGTCTTATTCCCATTTTGGTTTTACCACCTGAGTTTTGAGGCATAGTTCAAAATTTGTGTCCATTTCATAGTGTTTCATGTTACAAAGCATTTCATGCTTTATAATTGATTACCATGTGTAGGATACCACTTTAGTTATAAGAAATAGCATTATACCTATTTATAAAACAATTATAAAAACTTAGTGAAAGGATGTAGAGTGAACATTTTGAGTTCCTTTACTCTGGATCAGTACTGCAAATGAAGTTACCATTTTACACATATCAGGGTAGCTGCATTCTTTTCTAATACTTCATACACACATTAGAAACCCATTGTAGGATAATTTGAAGTCTTTTTTAGGATTCAGTTTTTAAAGATACCATTTTTTTTGTGTGTGTGTGGGTACCGGGGGTCAACCTCAGGACCTTGCACGCCAGCAGGTGCCCGAGCCGCTGAGCGATATCACTGGCCCTTTTTTCGTATGTGGGTACTGGGAGTCGAACTCAGGACCTCGCGCTTGCCAGGCAGGTGCTTACGCCGCTGAGCCATCTCACCGGCCCAAAGATACCATTTTTAAATTAAATCTAGCCACAACTAGATTTACAGGTGAAGAAGAAAATATTACTTTTTCTAGTATTAGCCAAAGTCATTTTGAAGAGTCTCAGTATACAGTCCTATACGAGAAACCATTTTCTACTCTGTGTATTCTAGCCTGACAGGAAAACAATGCAAACTGCATTTCAAAACAAATTTTGGATTTTTCTCTTTTTTCCTTTCCCTTTATTCCAACTTCCATTAGAAGTGTGTATCTACATCATTGTAATGTCTGGATTAAAATCCCATAAGAGAAAGATTGTGTAAGAACCACCACTGTTGCACTGGGGAGATTACCAGCTCACCTGGTCTGCATCAGCCATGAGGAAAGCTTTCCAGCTTTTTTTTTAATATGTGGGTACTGGGAATCGAACTCAGGATCTCACGCTTGCCAGGCAGGCACTTATGCCACTGAGCCATATCACCGGCCCTCCAGCTTTTATTGCTTGCTCTTTTTCTTTATCTCTTTAGAGAAGATGGTAGTTTAACTTATTTTTTTCTGTTTTGTTTTTTTGAGACAGGGTCTGCTTGTGTAGCCCAGGCAGGCCTTGAACTATCATTGATCCTCCTGCCTTAGCCTCCCAAATGCTGGGATTACAGGCATGCACCACCATGCCCAGCAGTAGTTTATCATTTTTAATTTTTTTGTTATGCATACAGAAGAATATATATAATAAAATGTATGGTTTAAAGAAAGATAAAAGAGGATTAATGTCAACAGTTTTACTTGCATTAGAGATTTAAATACACTGAAAGCTATTTGTCCCAAAGAAGCAGTAATTCCGTTCTTTCACTTTATCTATAGTCTACTATGAAGTTAGAATTAATTTTAATACTTGCTTTAAATTTATGATACAAATTACATGTGCTATGAGAATCATAATTTTGACATTATGTGCATGGTTCTCATCTATAATGAAAGAATAAAATGGAAATCAGTTTTTTTTACTTTTATCTATAAGCTTATCTGTTGAAAACATACATTTTCTCTGCCAGCCATATATTTATATGAATCAAAAAATAAGGGCCGGTGAGACGGCTCAGCGGCTTAAGCGCCTGCCTTGCAAGCGCGAAGGCCCGAGTTCGACTCCCGGATCCCACATACGAAAAAGGGGCCGGTGATATCGCTCAGAGGCACGGGTGCCTGTTGGCGCGCGAGGTCCTGAGGTCGTCCCCCCGGTACCCACCAAAAAAAAAAATAAATAAAAAAAATAAATAAATAAACATTCTCGGGCCGGTGAGATGGCTCAGCAGCATAAGCGCCTGCCTGGCAAGCGCAAGGGCCCAAGTTCGACTCCCGGATCCCACATACGAAAAAGGGGCCGGTGATATCGCTCAGCGGCACGGGCGCCTGCTGGCGCGCGAGGTCCTGAGGTCAACCCCCGGTACCCACCAAAAAAAAAAAAAAAATTCTTGAGAAGCTCTGTGTCTTGAAATGGAATACAGATTTCATAGGTGTCAGAAGCAATGAAGTTATTAATTTTATGTGTCCATATCTTCTTGGTTCAGTTTTGGTAATTTGTATTTATGTAGAAATCTATCCATTTCTTCTGAATTCTCGAATTTATTGGAGTACAGTTTTCAAAGTAGTTACTAATAATCTTCTTTTTTGCATTTTCCATTGCAATTTCAGCTTTTTTGTTTCTAATTGCATTGATTCGGGTCTTTATACCTTTTTTGGTAATATTAGCTAAGGGTTTGTCTATTTTGCTTATTGTATCAAAGAACCAGCTCTTTGATTCATTAATTCTTTGAGGTTTTTTGTTTGTTGTTTGTTTTATTTTTTGGTCTCAATATGATTACCATGTTCACAACAGTCTGTAATTTGTATGTCTCCATGCCGGGCAGCTTGAACCACCAGTGGTACATGCATGACTGTTCCATTGGGTGGCTTGTACCACTGGTGGTACAAATAGACCTAATCACTTTTATCCATCTTTTTACTAATAAAATTAATTAAAAGCTGCCTGATGGGACTGTCCAATTTGTTTTGTGACCAGAATCGTGGAAAGAATTAAGTTTGTGAAACGAGGTACCACTGTAATTCAGCTGTTTGGCTTTTGATTCCTCTCCATTGATGCCCGTGGATCAGCTTTGAGGAAGTTGGGAGTTTTCTAAGGCATTTTATTACCTTGTTTTGTCAGGTTTCCTTAGGTTGTTTTGGTTTTTTACTGGTGATTTAGAGTTGACTATGCAGTAGTAGGAAGACTTTGTTGCGGTATGGAGAGCTCTGTAGTTACTGTCTGCTTTCCAGTGATAAGTTCTAGGTGTGGCTGTCTGTAGTCCTTTGCCTCTGTCCCAGTATCTGACCACCTCTGTTGATTTGGGCTCTGAAGTAATTGTCCCAGCACCTAGTTCTCTAGAAATGAACCTCAGTATTATTGATGACACAAAGACAAACCAGATATTGGCATATAGTAAAAACCAATTGATAGTAACAACTGTGCCACCTTGGTGACAACATCAAAATCAGCAACAATAATGGAGCGAAAGACAAACTGGATACAGTGATATGGTAACACGTTGGTTCACGAACACATCTGTTTGCAAACAGTTCTTCAGTTGTTTTGCAAACAAAAGCATTCAAGAAAATTTTGCTTCCATTCACAAACTCCGCATTAGGTGACAGACAGACACAGCTATCTTCCCCAAAATCGTAAAACAAATTAAGTTTGTAAACTGAGGTACCACTGTACTGACATACCATAAGAGCCAATAAAAGCTACCACTGTATCACCCTTAAGAATCAAAAAAATGCTGGGTATAGTGGCTCATGCCTGTAATCCCAGCACTTGGGAGGCTGAGACAGGAAGATCACCGTGAGTTCAAGCCCAGCCTGGGCTACATAGCAAGACCCTGACTCAAAAAACACCCCCTCCCAAATCTGTAATTATAATATAGACACAAAGACAGACCAAGTATTGATATATAGTAAATATCTACTAAATACGACAACTATACTACCACTAACAATAGAAAATAATCCAACAAGAATAGCCTAGAGTCAGTTAAAAATGTGTGATTAATAGTTTAGTAATACTAATAAAGATGGATGGGCTAGGTAAAATGAGAGAAGTAAAATTTTAAAAATTAAAAGGAAGATGAGAAGAAAAGTAAGATAAAGGATCCTATTATGGAGTAAATTAGATAAATAGAATTAGATAAATGTGACAGGAAAAATAACAAGAAAAAGAAGAAAAAAGAAAACCCAAAAACACCAATGAAGAAAGAGTCTAAAAAAATTCCTCTGTGTTTTTGAATGAGTGGTTTCTTTACAAGGTCTGTAGTATTGGAACCTGCCAGATATAGGGGAAGGCTAGTGAGTCACTACTAAGACCTGTTTTGCTTCTACACTCATACTTTTCTTTGTGAATGCTGAATCCTGTCCCACCTTTGCTCCTGTGGGTAGTTGGTCAGTGGTGTCCACCCTAGGGCTATATTCACTCCAGCCCCTCCCAGTTTCCGTGTGCCTCTGTGCACCCCAAGTCAGTGCTTTCTCTGCCTAGCTCTATGGCCTGTGGATTTGTGAGGTGCCCCCCATCTCCAAGGGCCCCTTTGAATACCTCAGACTGTGGCATATCCCTGATCACACTGGTAGATGGAGAAAGCAAACAGACTGCTGAGCTCTGTGCTGGGTACGGTCAGCCCCGTGGGGAGATCAACCAGTCTGCTAGACTTAACGCCAGCACTTTCAGGCCCAGCTCCATCTGATCACCACACATGAATCGCCTGGCTTCTTACCACAGATGTGGGACTCCCATGTCCTTCCCAACCTGAGCTTCAGTTTCACAGGGGTCTGTGTCTAGCCTGGACCCTCTCCACGAGTTTTTTTGCAGCCATCTCCCACCCAGTCACTATGGTAGGGTGGCACCAGAAACCATGAAGTGTAGTAGTTCTGTAGCTCAGTCTTAAATAACCCCTTTCCAAAATGGCTCCTAATGAAACACTCAACTATAGTGGGCACTGCACTGGATTTATTTTTTTCCAACTCTAATCTGCCATATGGAAGGAGTTAGAGTAAACCCCATGCTGGCTTTGCAGTTTACAATAACCATGGGCTTTGCTGGGGGCTAGCACTGCCAGCTCCGTGTGTCGTTTCTCCGTGGGACTGCCAGCCCTCTCCAGGTTTACCTGGTGTCGGTGGAGACGGAGCCCCTCCCTCGGAGCTGGGTTTGGCTTTCCAGACTGCTTCGTTCTTTTCTCTGCACTGTGCTCAGTTTCTCCAGCTTTCCTGTACGTGGTTTCTCGTTGTCCTGTTAGCTCAGTCCCAGTCCCCAGAGATCTACTGTTTGCCTTCACCCAGTTGTTTTCCAGGTACCTTGATGCCAGGACCCAGGAAGGCTGTATTTTCTACCTGTCTTTACTCCACCATTTTTTATCTTTGTCAAGGCACTTTAAGTTAAAAAATTAGAAATCATACTATTTTTATTATTAATATGTACTATATATTGAAAGTTCTTCCAGATGGTTGTAACAAGGGTTATGCTTACTAGCAGTCGCTTTCAGACCTTATTGTCACCAGTCCCATTTGAAAACAGTAGACATATGTTCATGCGTCAGAACACTGGCGTATTATTTCAAGGAATTTGTAGGCCCCTAGCTTTAGAATGCAGTTTTACACTTTGCCAAAAGAATTCACCATAGTTTATTCACATTGTTCCTATTAAAGCTAAGCACCTAACAGTGTTCCGAGATTAATATTTTTGAACACCTGATATGTGCCTGGCACGTGGATGAGTATGACAGTTTCCTGATAAAGGTTGTAATAATTTGGGAAATGTTTAAGTATTACTGTAAGGAAATAGGCTTCACTTTACTTCTCATTGTTTTCTGAGATCTAACTTACTGTTTATTAAAAAATAGCCTAAGAAAACAGTACAAAAAATTTAGGCTTCATCCGTTATTTATAACTTTTACTGTAATTATGCACTTCCACAATAGCCCCAGTTGCTGGGCATACTGTCACACACCTGTAATCCCATTACTCAGGATCACCATGATCGCAGCTAGCCTGGACTACATATTGAGTTCAAGGACAGCCTGAACTATATACCTAGACCCTGTCTTATTTTTTTATTTACTTATTTTTTGGGGGGGTAGTACCGGGAATCAACCTCAGGACCTCTCGCTTACCAGCAAGTGCTCATGCCACTGAGCAGTATCACCGGCCCTTTTTTTTCCTTTATGTGGGTTCCGGGAGTCGAACTCAGGACCTCGTGCTTGCCAGGCGGGCACTTATGCTGCTGAGCTATCTCACCAGCCCATAGACCCTGTCTTAAAAAAAAAAAAAAAAAAAAAAACCCAGTTGATAAAGAATGGATAATCTATTGTATAACCTTTTAATTTTATATTCTGTATAATAATAAATAATTCCAGACTGGCTTCTAACTCAAGGTGATCCTCCTGCCTCAGCCTCAAAAGTGCTGGGATTATAGGCATGCACCACTGTACCTGGATATAAAATAAGATATTGAGGGCTGGTGAGATGGCTCAGCGGCTTAAGCGCCTGCCTGGCAAGCGCGAGGGCCCGAGTTTGACTCCCAGAACCCACATACGAAAAAAGGGGCCGGTGATATCGCTCAGCGGCACGGGCGCCTCCTGGCGCACGAGGTCCTGAGGTCGAACCCCCGGTACCCACAAAAAAAAAAAAAAAAAAGATATTGAAACAGGTGGCTTTTAGGGTCTGTCATTTGGGGCCTTACAGGCAGATTTTGTTCTATTCTTTGCTTCAGTGGGATTTGGTAAAGATTAATGTTGACATTTTGACAGTTATTGAGATTTGAAGGATGCTTATTAAGGCTTAAGCAGTTTTAGAATAATTATGTATGTTACATACCTATCCATTGTATTTAGGATCTTAATTTCATAAAAATTATTTTTAATTTTAGGAACAAGAGTTGAATGCTCGAGCCCGGGCCCTGCAAGCTGCATCTGCCTCTTGTTCATTTCGGCCCAATGGATTTGATGACAATGACCCACCAGGAAGCTGTGGACCAACTGGTGGAGGGGGTGGAGGAGGATTTAACACAGTTGGCAGACTCGTATTTTGATCTTGAGAGAGTCTAAAATGCATTTGGTCAAAAATATCCAGTGCTATGACTGTTAAAATGTCAGACTATAACAAATACCATATCTATTTTTTATTTTTCTTTTCATTAGACCCTTGTACTTTAAGAAAACACAGTGCTTGTTCTTATTTTCTTGACAATACATTTATTAACAAAATGCATCATGGGAAAAAAATCTACCTCTTAAAATTCCATTTGCATTTATGTTTAGAAATGCTTGACCAAAATGTTCAGAGGAAAAAAAATGTACTTGGTCTCTAATTAAGCTGTGTTAAATTTGATAGATGCCTTTAAATGATCTGTGTTCAGTTTTACTGAACAAAAAAAGTATAATTCCTGTAGTATCCTTTCTAAAATAATTGATGCTAGGGTAAAAGAAATATTGATTTTTAAAAAAAGAAAGAAAATCCTTTATTTCTGGTATAATTACCCCATTATTTAATCCAAGTCTTTAAAAATACTAGAGATGATCCAGTCTCTTAAAAAGGCAATAACATGAACTTTATCAAGCTGTAGTACTTTTCATTGCTGTCTTCAGCATCATTGTATCTGTATTTCAAGTACAAATGTTTTTTAAAAGTATTATTTATACATATGTGCTGAATCGACTTTAAGAAAGGTGCATGAGGGCCGGTGAGATGGCTCAGCGGCGTAAGCGCCTGCCTTGCAAGCGCGAGGGCCCGAGTTCGACTCCCGGATCCCACATACGGAAAAGGGGCCGGTGATATCGCTCAGCGGCACGGGTGCCTGTTGGCGCGCGAGGTCCTGAGGTCGACCCCCCCGGTACCCAAAAAAAAAAAAAAAAAAAAAAAGAAAGGTGCATGATCTTGTAGGAGCAATGTTTTTACCTAAAAATAGCTAACTTTGTAGTATTCCTAATTGTTCAAGGATTTTAAAATTCTATTTCAGGGAGTATATCTTCTGTGTATTTTGAAGGAGGTGAGTTCTGTATGTGCCTTGCAGTACTGTAATTCAAAAATAGGAATCTTTGGCTGCAGAAAAGTTTTTTTAAAAACGAAATGTTAGGAAGTAATTTTTGTGCTAATGTTATAACTTTTTGAAAGGTATTAGATTTTGCAGAAGTAAAATCTGATGGTTCTAAATCAATAAATGTTCTAAATCAATAAATGTGATAGTAAATTTTTAACTCTTAGAAAAATTCAGAGAAGGTAAACCTACTTAAGTAAATAAATCTTTTTTTGTTTTGTTACTTAATCCTCAAAACATTAAACATCAATAACATATTTGTAGAGTTGTATATCTGGAATTTTTTGTTTGTTCGAGTCATATGTTTTGCATAGTTCTTTCTGCAACATAGTTTCAGATAAAACATTAAAGTGCCAAATGCTGCCATCTGATGTTTTGTTGCCAGGAAACTGGAAACAGCTCAGTTCTCCTGGGTCTTGATTATGTAGTGTCCAGGAGTTACACCAAATATCCTCCTTCCTGAAGGTTTTAACTTATCCATGGTTGTACATTGTTCTGAAGATTGTTCTCATTTATTTTGAAAACATTTTAAGGAAATAATGTTCTTTGGTGATTTGGGGTTTATCTTTTTCCCAAGCCTTTGTGGCAGTGGTTAAAAAACAGTTCCTCGTGTTCATTCCATTACCTCCCACTCCTAACCTGTTTCCAGTCACCGGGAAGATTAGGAAAACAGATTACATTAAAAAGTAGAAATTCTTTACTGAATTAATCAAGATCAGTCTTCCTCATAAATGAATGAACAAGAATTTTCATCATGCTTTTCCTGGGCTTCCTCTTATCCTAATAGTGTTTTTCTCAGTTACTCTGTGTTCAGTTATCCACTGGCAAGATAGTGATTTATAATCAAATTATATCAGTTTTAACATTTATTGAAATTGTAAAGTCATTTAATATTTGATGGATTAATATTGAGCTAAGATGCTTCTAGGGACTTCCATAAAGGCAGTAAGACCCACACAGTTCTGCCTATAAATATCAACTATTTCAACGATTTTATATGGCAATACAATATGTATAAAGGTTAGATTCTAGTTATATAATAATACTGGGACTATTCAAAGTATAACCTGATGCCAGTACCAAAGAGTTGAAGTTAAAGGCTTCCTTTTAGATTAAAAATAAAGTAATACTAATTATTTGCTGAATTTAATGTATTTGGCACCCAAATAAGAAGCTTCATTCAAAAACCTAGGTAACTGAACTTTTAAAATAATATAATTTTTTTTTCTTTCTCTTTTTTTTTTTTTTTTTTTTTTGAGACTGGGTCTCACCATGTAGTTCAGGCTGGCCTACAACTCACTATATAGCTAGCCCAGTCTGGCCTCAAACTCATGGTGATCTTCCTGCCTCAGCCTCCTGAGTGCTGGGATTATAGGCAACCACCACCACACCCAGCAAAATAATGTAATATTTTAAAGTGCTCTGGTCCTTACACTTCTCTGGTTTTTTATTTGTTTATTTGTTTGTTTGTTTTTGTGGTGCTGGGGATTGAACCCAGGGCCTTGTGCATGCTAGATAAGTACTCTGTCACTGAGCCACATCCCCAGCCCACATCTCTGTTATTTAATTGTTGCTTTATTTGACATATTAGGTCTTTTCTTTCTCCCATATTCCTAACCCGTGTACTTTCTTCCACGTCTTGAAAATGGTTTGAGGTCTAACTCTGAAGGCCGACTAGGGTACTATCGCGATTCTCTTTAGTTCAGTCCAAGGTAATCAGTTTAAGTGAAGTTGCCCATTGCTGCTGAAAAGAGCACATTAGGGCTTCACCACAAACCGAACATAAAGCTGGAAATCTGAGTCTGTTCCTTTGAAAGATGTTTGTTGACACATGGAGAAAAGTAGAACTTTTTCCAGAATGATGCGAAGAAATACATGTGACATGGTCTCGCAAGCCCTTTAACCTGTCCTGCAGGCGCCTGTGCAACTCTGACTCATGACATTTACCTGTCGGGTTGGAGGAAGGACTCGAGTGCATTCTCTACTCAAGCATCACCTTACTCGTCTCTTCCAGCTGAAAGATCAGGGAAGCAAGGCAGCTACAGGACTAGAGATCCCAAGCCTTTGTTCCGATCCCTTACGATGCCAGTAGGATCCTTTGGATATAGAGATAAAGATTCCTTACGATGTGTAGAGGTCCTGGGCATCCTTGTGACAGGTTCCCACAGCTTATTAACTTACATCTAGGAAGAACAAAAATATTTCAAACGTAAGTCTTAAGCTCAAGCCCATAATGTTCCTTTCTCATTTAGTTCTGTTCTTTTCATGATGTTATCTATAAAAGTAGTTAACTTTTCATATATGTAATACCTCTTTAATGCTCTCCTGTTTAAGTGGGGATCAGACACCTACCATGTGTCCAGCACAGCTTTTAAAAAATTGGCATCGTCTGTGCAGTTACTGGAAATCACCATCCAATATTATGTACTTCGTTCCAGATGTACAGTTTATATTACATACTCTACATGAAAATAACTTAGGGGGTGAACTCAGGGCCTGCGCACTGAGCTATACCCCCATCCCTTTTTACCTTTGTATTTTTTATTTTGAGATAGAGTCTCACTAAGTTGCCCTCATTGGGCTCAAACTTGCAGTCCTCCTACCTCAGCCTGCAAGAGTGCTGGGATTACACACGTGTCACTGTGCCTGGCTGAAGGGCCCTTTTTAGATGACTAGTTCAGAAGGAATGATACTGTACATTTACATGTAGTATCTTTTCTCATAAAAGTGTTTCACCACCTGTTTTTCTCTATTGAGTTTAGATTTTCAAAACTTCCTAGAGGATGTTATTTACATTTTATAAGAAACTTATTAGGAAATATTAACTTGTCACCAATAATCCAGTAATATCATGCAGAGGAATAAGAAATAAATCTTGGCTAATGTAATCCTGTAACTAAAAATTTTAAGTGTAACAGCAAGGAAATGTGAATTAAAAGATGTCCCAAGAAAGTTTAAAAAATTTTTCTAAAATATACACCATTCCATATATTATTATATAAAACTGTCATATATCTCCATTGTTGGACATATTTTGTTTTACTATGTTGTGGTCCTATTTTCAAGGTAAATTAATCTCAGAATGAATGGGGAGTTTAAAAAAACTACCTTGTTAAAAAAAAAAAAAAACTGCAGTTTTCCCATATGAAAAGGAATTGCAATAGAAATTTTCAAAGAAATGAGAATCAAGCTTTTTATAAAATCAACAATCTGAGTTTCAGAAATTCAAAAGGATTTGTTACGTAAAACCTTAGCCCCCAGTGTTACATAACCAGTGTGGATTTAACGTTTAAAAATAGAATCTAGAAGTCAGCCAAGTGTATTGCCAGCTCTTGTCAGTGTCTGTTATGGCCTGCAGTTGTTTTTCTCTTAATAGATATGTTTTCATGTTATGGTTTGTATTCCAGACCTAGACACACGTGCACACGCACACACACATGCACACACACACACATGCACCTTGATTTCAGAAACATGAAAATGTTGGCTTTCCCTGGCTAGATCATCAGAACCTCGCATTCATGTTAAAATCACTTGGAGAGCTTTTAAAAAATAATACCATGTTCAGGCCTTATCCCAGACCAATTAAATTATGTGGGCATCAACGTCTTTTATAGTTCCTCATAGGATTATACTATGAGGCCTGGGTTGAGGACATCTGGGCTAGAAATGGAAATTTTTTCTCAAAGCTTTTGTCCAAGGAGACTAATGTGAATATTCTGCCTCATGCTATACACTGACAGATATTTGTCTGTTTAAGTTACACTAGCTCTCTGAATGCACTTAAATCTACACCCTCCTTCACCCCTTTATGGATAAAGAAAATAAATCAGATTAAGAACTTGCTCGACATCATGCAGCTAACTGAAATTTTAACTCAAGTCTTTAGAACTCCAAAATCCATGCTCTAGAATGGAGAAATTAACAAGTAGCAGAAAAGTGAGCAGGATTAAAGAAGGAGTAAGCAATAACATACTAATAAAGACAATAAATGTTACAAAATAAAATTTCTATGTATTTTGCACTCCGAACATGATTCTTAAAAAATTAAAATGAGATTGGCTTCGTTAAAGCTTCTGTGTAAAAATCTAAAGATTTGGGAGACCTATTCTTAGCAAATACTGCACCTATTTAGTCTATCTACTTATTTTACAAGCCTTCTCTCTTCTATTTTTGCCTTTCTGTCCTCCATTTCTATTAGATCTTATATTACTTTTTTTTTCATAATATATGTGCAATGTCTAGGTCTTCTCAGTAAACCGTGCCATTCTCCTTACCCTGCTTTCTCCTCTCTGCCTTCAGCTAATTCCTCCTCACTTTTTCAGTATATTCAAGTCTTACACTAACCTCCCAAACTGATTCGTCTATCTTTTTATCCTTTGGTTGTGTGTTATGTTTCTCTTTGAAAAACCCATGGCTTACTAGTTGAACTAAACTAGCCCCAGACTAAAGGCTAATCTTATACACTCAATCAAGCCCAACAAAGATTAAAAGTAAGCTTTAAAAGGGTCAGTGTCTGGTTAAAGTAATTTAACTGCATACAGAACAAAGTGCAACAACTTTTGAAGGCATGGACCCATCATTTAAGAAAGCAAAGTTTTTATCAAGAAATCAACCAATAACAAATGCTGGTGGGGCTATGGGGAAAAAGGAACCTTTCTCCACTGTTGCTGGGAGTATAAATTTGTGCAACCAATATGGTAATCAGCATGGAGATTCCTCAAAAAACTAAAAGAGGTTCCACTTGACCCAGCTATTCCCCTTTTTGGTGTCTTCCTGAAAGAGTTAAGAGCATCATACACAGCAAAATATATGCACACCTATGCTTATAGCGGCACAATTTGTAATAGCTAAATCTTGAAAACACCCCAAATGCCCATCAACAGATGAATGGATAAAGATGTGGTTTTTATATACAGTGGAGTACAAGTCAGCCATAAAGGATAAACTTGAGACATTTCTAGGTAAATGGGCGCACCTTGAGACCATACTTTCAAGTGAAATAAATCAGACACACATGTAAATACCGCATGGTTTCTCTGGTGTGAGAAACTGAAAGTGTAAATAAGGACCAAAGTGTATAATAGACATTGGGAAATGGGGAGAAAATGTTCCCCTGGGAAGGGAAACAAGGGTGGAGGGAGGGGGAAAGGAAGGAAGGGAAAAGAAAAACTAAAGAAAATAGAAGAAAAAAATGGAAACCATGCTTTTGCAAATAAGGAAGGGAAGAGTGTTGAAGGGAAGGGAGGAGAATGAGGAAAAAGAAGAATCAAGATATATTATGTACAGGCACAAATTCCCAATGAGGAATGTGATCATTATATCAAAAGTACCAATAAAATTAATTCTTTTAAATGCTTTTTTTTTTTTTTTTAATGCAGGTACCGGGAGTCAAACTCAGGACCTTGTGCTTGCCAGGCAGGTGCTTATGCTGCTGAGCTATATCACCGGCCCTAAAATTAATTTTTTAAAGAAGCAAAATTCACAATATCCAGCAACAAATCAAAAATTATCAGACATCCAAAAAAGGAAGAAAATGTAACTTATACCCAGGAGAAAACCCAATCAATAGAAACAGATCCAGAAATTGTGGAAAGTGGGAATTTTCAAACTAGGAGTTTGAAAGGGATGTCAAGAAAAACAGGAACATAATGAGAGAAACATAAATGTAAGATTTCAACCAACCACCTTGGTCCAACAAATGAAGACACACCATAATCAAGTTACTTAGTGGTAAAGAAATGATTAAAAGCAACTAGAGAAAAGATATATTAGGTCAACAAACTATATACAGCCCTCAGGCCAAGTCTGTCCTTCCTCCTGGTTTTTTTTTCTTAAGTAAAAAGTTTTACTGGAACACAGCCATGCTTGTAGGTTTGCATATTGTCTTTGTTTTCACACTTTTGTGGCGAAATTGTGTTTCTCTGACAAAGACAGTATCACTGGCAAAAACCAAAATATTTACTAGTGTAGAAAAAGGTTGTAACCCTTTTATAAAGAAAGGCAGTAGGCATCAAAAATATGCAAGCTAGAAGACAGTTGAATGACATCTAAAGAGGACAAAATGGACAAAAAAAAAAAAAACACCCTAGCGTATATTCACAATATCCAATGAAAATTACTCAAAATGAAAGTGAAATCGATACTTTTAGATAAAAGCCAAGAGAAGTTTTCCTTGAATCCTTGCACTGCAAGATACATTTAAGAAAATTCTTCAGACTGAAGGAAAGTGATACCAGATGGAAACCTGGAAAGAAGAATGCTGAAAATGGATTTGGCACCATTGACTTGATTTACAAAATATCCAGGAAAGGAGCTTTAAAAAGCCCAAGTCACACTGTGCCCAAGAGCAGCAATTTGGACCTCCTGCTGCTTTCACGGTGTATCAAGCACATACCATACAAACTGACACAAGACTCCCAGGAAAAGAAGTACAAACATGGACAAAAGAAGGGGTTGGCAAACGACAGCCTGAAAGCCAGCCACCTGTATATGTAAAAAATCCAAAATATATGAATATTTAACTTGCCTATATAAACTTTTAGGATTAATCAGTTCAGCAAGATCTCTAATACAAGATTAAAGACTAAATCTATATGCCAAGGATAATCATTAGAATAATATTAGAAAATAATGTTAGAAAAATTTAGAAAACTATTTCTGGTAATATTAAAAAAGAAAACCTAGTTTTCTAGAACTACAAATTCAACATTTAGGAAATAAAACATGTACAAACCACACAAAATAACAAACATTATTTAGGAAATTGATCTAGGTAAATCATGGGTTAGAGATTTAGTATGACATAAACATAATTTTTCCTCAAACTGACCTGTGGTATCATGCAATCTCAATCTTGGTATTCTTTTTTGTATCAAATGAGCTGATTCTAAAATGGAAATGAACACTTCTAAAATTACCCAAGACACTATTGGAAATGAAGAATAAGAAAGGATGATTCTCCTTACAGGATAACAATACTTGCCAAGCTAAAATAATTAAAAGAGTGGGCTCATTATTCCAATTTGAAAATATAATTTAGAAGTAGACCCATGTTTATATGTGTACATGATTTACATAGAACTTCAGAGCTAAAAATAGCAAAGTCCCAAGTAAAATGTGATGATTGGTCACCCCAGACATCAGTAGCTCTTTGAAACAGTGTTGAAAGGAAGGCTTTCCAATAAATTTTAGTGAGACAATTGGATAATCATGTAAAATAAGAGAATTTCTGCCCTTGCTTCATATTATATTCAAAATGTATTTTGGGTGGGTTATAAAGATAAACTGAAAGGCACAATAACATTTCTGAAAGAACACCTGGTAAAATATCTTCAAAATCAACAAGAATGAAAATATTAAGCAGGGCTAGAAAAGCCTTGCTCATGAAGAAAAACAATAATAAAATGGATTACTTTAGAATAAAAAACTTCTGGCTAGGTGTGATGGCACGTACCGGTATTCTCAACACTTTGGAAGTCTGAGGCAGGAGGACTGAGAATTCAAGCCCAGCCTGGGCAACTCGGTAACTTAACAAGACTATCTCAAAAAATTAAAAAAGAGGAGAGGACTAGGAACATCGCCCAGTGTGAAAGTCCTGGGTTCAATTTCTGTACCATAAAAAAAAAAAAAAGGTGAGAGAAAGAAAATAAATGGAAGTAAAGATTTGAGCAGGCATTTCAAAAGACAACAATTTTTTTTTTTTTGTGGGTACCAGAGGTCGAACTCAGGACCTCGTGCGCCAGCAGGCACCCGTGCCGCTGAGCAATATCACCGGCCCTTTTTTCGTATGTGGGTACTGGGAGTCGAACTCAGGACCTCACGCTTGCCAGGCAGGTGCTTATGCCACTGAGCTATCTCACCGGCTCCCAAATTTCTAATAAACATACAAAAGAGTGAAATTCATTAATCAAAAAATGTAAATACATTTATGATGATACATCACTGAATGCTCCTAGAATGAACAAATGTATAAATATCAAATATTGGTGAGGATATAAAATATAAACTCTCTTACACTATTTATAGAAGTATAAATTGATAGAACTGCTTTGGAAACTGGCAATATAAGCATATATTCTGTTACCCTGTAGCTCTACTGCTGAGGATAGATCTGACAGAATGTGCACAAAGTTTTAATTATTCAAAGCAGTACTATTTATAATGGCCTAAAACTTGAAACAATCGGCATGTCCATGAAGAGTACATTGTGAATATTCATATGTTAAATTGGTATACAGCCATGAAAATGAATGAACTCAAGATACACTTCACAGCATGGATGAATCCCATAACCGCAACCCTGAGGCAAGCAAACCAGACACAAAGGAATGCACTCTTATTACTTACTCTGTTTATATAAAACAGGCACAGCTAATTTGTGGTATTAAAAGTAAAGATAACGTTACCTTTGGAGAAAAGGGAGGGAGAAGGGATCAGAAGAAATTATTAAATGAGGGGACTTCTGAGGTGTGATTAAAGTTACATTTTTACCTGGATCATTTATTAGGTTGTATTCCTATTGTGATAACACATTGAACTGTATACTTATAACTGTATACTTTTTTGTGTTGTGTTCTTTTTGGTACCAGGAATCGAACTCAGGACATTGTACTTGCCAGGCAGGCGCTGCGCCACTGAGCTAAATCCCCAGCCTTGCATTTTATGTCTTTAAAAACTTTAAAAATTTAATTATAACTGACAGTTCTTTTGAGACAAGCCTTACACGGTGCAAGACTAGAGGTAGGAAAATCATTAAGCTACTCCAAGAGCCCTAGTACTGGGCAATGGACTTCAATATGGGCATTGGAGAAAACTGAAGAAAATCTAAATTGAATATCATTTTAAAACTCCAATTAAGTTATATGTCAGTTCCTCAGGTCCACTGTAAGTGCTCAGTGGTCCCATGTCTCCATGGCTACAAACCCTAATGGACAGCGCAACTTAGATAGTGCTGATGAGCTACACCATATCATTTTACACTTCCTTCCTATCTTGCCCATTATCAGGATACTCTTTAAAAAATTAAATACATATCTACTCCAATTATGAAGTAAATGAAAATGCTTTAGAAAAATTCTGTGTACTTATCTTCCTAAAAATTTTAAGTCGATCCTACTTCAAGAATGGACCATATGGGCCGGTGAGATGGCTCAGCGGCTTAAGCGCCTGCCCAGCAAGCGCGAGGGCCCGAGTTCGACTCCCGGATCCCACATACGAAAAAGGGGCCGGTGATATCGCTCAGCGGCACGGGTGCCTGCTGGCGCGCGAGGTCCTGAGGTCGACCCCCCGGTACCCACAAAAAAAAAATAAAAAAAAAAAAGAATGGACCATAGTATGAGTTCTGAAAGAAGAACTTATAACAATATTGATGGCTTCCCCATTATTAAGGAAACACACCATAATTATTTATTAATGCTTCTGCTGTTGACATCATTTTAGCCAGACTGCCTATAGCTATAGTAAAGGAAATAGCTTATAACACCTGTTTTACCCTATTAAAATATCTTGTCTCTTAAGTTTATTTTTACTTCTTAGTCTTATGTTGTACTCTGTCCTCTACTTCCTACCACTGACCCCATTTTCATGAAGCAGACAATAACAAAACCGAGTATTTTTCAGGACGTCTGTCTTGTGGTTTATTTATATGGTCTCGATATCAAAATCACAACATTCCAGCATGGAGCACTAGCACTGCTGCCATTTAATTTCTCCAGAACAATCTATACTTGGCTAAATCCAAGACATATGCTTATAAATACTATTCATGCTCTATTTTTGACAGTTTATACTTCTAGAGAACTTTATATTCAGGTGTGAAAGACAAGCTTGACCTTAATTTGGTTCTGCCTGGAGCAGTTTGTTCTCAAACCATAGTTGAGAGTTAATGAGGAAAATATTGAAATCTAGGCTCAGAAAATGGAAAACTAATTCGTTGCTGAAACTGATGGTATACCTCTGCTGAATATGACTTTGCCTGGATAATTTCCACTCTCTTGACTTTTAATTATCACAGAAGCAATTGCATAAGGAGATTAACCAATAGTTAGACAAAAGTTTATTGCTTTCCACACCCATGACTAAGATGAACATAAAATAATGATGATGTTGA
The DNA here is from genome assembly GCA_028451465.1 of Erethizon dorsatum. Taxonomy (NCBI): domain Eukaryota; kingdom Metazoa; phylum Chordata; class Mammalia; order Rodentia; family Erethizontidae; genus Erethizon; species Erethizon dorsatum. The sequence continues at coordinate 14,755,486 of CM051839.1, forward strand.
TGGTGTGTTGCTGTTGTTGCTGTTGATGGTGATGATGATAAACTTGTCTTGTGATCTCCATTGCCTTCCCTTAAATCCCAACAAAACAGCAATAGTGAAAACATTCCAAGCTGAAGTTGGAGTCTTGCTTTGGGAAGTGACTGCCCAGAACAGTCCACTCTGCCTTCACTGAGGATATTCGCTGTCAATAAGAAAGACAGCAATTGTTGGGAACATCATTGAATATTCCACTATCCCTTGTTGAAACATAATGAATAGGTCATCGTGACTAGGCACTTATAAGTATACCAAGACCTAAATTTGTGTTAAATACTTAAAATAGATTGGCTATCATCTGGCAAGTAAATTATCTTCCCAGATCTACTATTAAGACATAATAAGTGCTTTAAACAATCCCTGTCTCCATTTTCCAGGCAACAAACCATCAGTCAATTACTGGAGGACTGGTTGTTTTTAAAAAAAAGACGATAAATGAGTAATTGTTTGTTATAAAGAGGAGCTTTGTTAAAAACAGGTACGAGCACAGTTGGCAAGTTTGATGGTAACCCCCAAGCCTCAAGGTAGTCGCTGACTTGCTATCTCTCTCTGCAGAAATTTAACAAAGCTGTTAAACAAGGAGCCACATAACTAAATATACTTGAGCATAATTCATTTTCTGCCCCCTCTCAATCATCTTTGAGAAACTTTTTGTTTGTTTTGCAGAGCTAAGGATCAAACCTAAGGCCTCACATCTACTAGTCAAGCACTCTACCACTGACCTCTACCCCACCCCCATTTATTGTCTTAAAATATTCACAATAACTCCAACAGGTAGCATTATTCCTGTTTTCATGCTGTGTAATAGAGGCTAGGAAGAATAAGTCATCTGGCCAAAGTTAAACAGTTACTCTGACAGCTGGCAATGAAATAAAAATATCCTGAGGGTCACATACATACATGGGATCTGCTCGGAAAACCACTTTGCCCCACTTTCTTCACCTACCCTTTCCTCCACCAAGTTGAGTAAGTAGAGCTACCAATATCTTTTTTTTTTTTTTTTTTTTTTTTGAGAATTCACTATACAATTCAGTTCAGACTGGCCTTGAACTCACTTTGTAACCCAGGCTGGCCTTGAACTCACAGTGATCCTCCTGCCTCAGCCTCCTGAGTGCTGGGCTTACAGGCATGCACCACCACGCCCGGACTAGCTGCCAATCTATCTTACACAGAGAAGATATTTCCTACCTTCTCCTCTATGTCTTCTCTTCTGTGTCATCCTCCCCTTTGAAGGCAGCATTACAGCCTGTGTAATGAAGTTTTATCTTAATAAAAATACCAAATATGGGTTCTCTCTGGAGTACAGGTCGCATATTCCTATGACGAGCCTCTTACTGAATGGAATCACTGAAAATGCAAATATGAGATTGACTGCCCATAAAACAACACATTAGCATTGGAGAAACTTTGGAGTCACCTCCAGGCAATGCCAAGTCCTTCAAGATACCGCCATACATTACAGAAAGATAACAGGCTTATCATTGACATCTTAACAGTATCTGTGATGGTTAATCTTGTTCTTAACTTCACTGGATTGAGAGATGCCTAGAAAATGGTTAAACACACTTATGGGCATGTCCATGAGGGTATTTCCAGAGAACACTGGCATGTAAGTCAGCCGAAAATTTGATTCATTTGTAGGGAAATGGATGCACCTTGAGACCAGAAGTTTAAACGAAATAATCAGACACACAAATATTGTATGGTTTCTCTTATGTGAGAAACTCAAAGTATAAATAAATTAAACAGCAAAATAAAAGATAGATAATAGCAAACATTAGCAAACATGGAGGTAGAACTTTGCAAAAGGCAAAAAGACCAAGAGATATAAAAAGGAAGGAGAGGGGAGGAGCAGGGAAGGAGATTAAGAAAAAGAATTAAGATGTGTTATGTATACATACCAACTCCCCACAACAAATGTAATCATTATGTACTGACAAACAAGTACTACTACTAATAAAAAAAAATGCTGAGTAGCGAAGACCCACACTGACTATAGTCGACATCATCCAATAGGCTGGGGGCAGGAAAAGATCAAAAAGTGGAAGAGGGGGGTTGCCTTGGTACTTTTCTTTTGCGCTTGATATTTTTGTTTCCCTGTCATCGCCTTGAACATCAGATTCCATGTTCTTCAGCCTCTGAATTCAGACTTTACCAGCTGCTTTCTAGTTAGCCTCCAAAACTGAGCCTCTGACTGTGTCACTGGTTCCTCTTGTTCTGAGGCTGTCAGCTTCTCTAAATTAGCAGCTACTAGCTTCCCCAGCTCTCTAGCCTGCAGAGAGGTCCAGCTTCGGGTCATGTAAACTCTTCTAATAAAGCCCCTCTCATTACTACACACACATTCTATTGGTTCTGTCCCTCTGGAGAACAATGACAAGGACAGCACCCTTCTGCTAGACAGAGAGCATGGGCAGGAGAGAGATAATGCACTTCTGCAAATCCAACAGAGTCATGAAGTACAATGCCAGGATACTTCCTGGCAGGACAAAAATGTTCCGAGCTCAGAGTGTGCTCTTAACAGGAAGTTTTTCCAGAACCCAGTGATAACCTTGTGATTTTTGATAAACCATTTCTCTACTTTTTTTAAATTTTGAAACAAAACCCCTTGGAAGTCATCTCTATCAGATGAAATTGTTTAGGATTCACAAAGTGGGTAGAAAATTATTGAAGAAATGTAGTTACAATTTGTAAGGCATATAACCTGTGCAAATTGTAGAATAAGATAATGTAGGGAATTTTCAATTTGTAGAGTGGGCACTGGGCTTTTGAAGAAAAGCATTGGGTTCCATTGTGCTTTCACCAATTGAATGATAAAACAGAGTCAAAAGCCATGGAGAAAAATTATTTCATTTAGCAATTTTAGTTATATTGGATTTTCTGTGAAATCATGGGCTCTTTATCTTTAGAATGATGCATTTTTATAACTTCTATTTAATTGGGTGACTTCTTAGGCCATGACATTTGGGAGGAGTTTAATCTACTGTAAATATAACCTGTCTTGGCCCAAAACTTCATATCTGACCTGCCCTTGAGGATAGAGCAGCCAGAGTCTTGGGGCCTAGTTGAACTGTTGTGAAAAAAGGAGAAACGGAGTATTAAGAAAGGAGAATAAAGACAGAAAGAAAGTCACAGAGAGGAGCAGGCTTGAGGACTGTTACTACATTTTTATAATTTTATTTCATACTTAAAAGTGTAATTTCATGTAAAAACTTACTTAACATTTTTAGTATATACCTTTTGATAACTGATCTAATTACATATGTAGTTGTTTGATGTAGAAATATCTTGTACCATGCAGGTGCTATGAACCTAAGCTGGTCAACTCTAAAACTCAAATATTGGAAAACTCTCTCTAAGCAGCTGCAACTCTGCAGGGAGTTGCTGCAGCTACAGAAAAAGAGCCTCCTTCAAAGGCTGTAAGAGTGAGCAGTCGGGCTGTCAGAGCCCCTCTCCAATGTGAGATGTTAAGAGAGCTAGATTAATTTATTTCTCTTAGTATTATGGTCTCAAGATCTATCCTACAAATGACTCAAATTTATAAGGTTTGAGAGGCAGTGACACCCTCCTGCAATCTCTCCTTCCCAGTCCTAGGTCTCCACTGCCCCCTTCCCGTCTTGTTGCATCTTCCCCATCTCCCAGTGGTTCATCTAATATACTGTCACTAATTCACAGTAACTTCTAATCAAAAATCCCCATTCAGGTCAGGCCTGGTGATGCTTGCTTGTAATCCCAGCACTCTGGAGGCTGAGGCAGGAGGATTGTTACAAGTTGAGGCCACCCTGGGATACATAGTGAGTTCAAAGCCAGCCTGAACTACACAGCAAATCTCAAACAAAACAAAACAAAACAAAAATCATGGTTTTGAGTTTTATAAAAAACCACAATTCTGAAAGTAGGGATATTGGAGGCCAAAGCAAGTTTTATTTTTTTCTAATGTTAATTTTTCAAGACTGGTAAAACCCAGTGCAGAGTGTTTTCTGAAATCCAACAGATTTATGCATATGTAAGTTTAAATTTTTATTTATGCACTCTTATAAGTGTTCATCTGAAAAAAATGAAATTGCTCAAGTTGTCAAAACCAAGAAATAATTTTTCAAAGCCAAAGAAAAAACAAAGCTAGGCAAATATTATTTCAGAATTATTTTTCTGTGCTAACTGTAGAAATAATAGGCTAGAAGTAAAAAGGAGTCTTAAAAATCACAGTACCAGGAAAAGTTAAAGAGTATTCAATAACTATACTTAATATATTTACACTTGTGGCATGTAATTATATTTTCTGCAAATATATTTAGAATATCTCTGAAGGAATACTCAATAAACTCTTAGCATTAATGCTACTGGATATTTGTTTTTTACAGCAAATTTTTATACCTTTGAATTTTACACTATGTACATGTATTTCTATTTTAATTTGTTCTTTAAAAAAATCACCACTTACCTAATGAGACCATGAGCCTAATAAGTTCTCATTGTTGAGTTAAAGGGTTTTTAATCAATAGTGCCTCTCCATTCTACAATTTTTTGGTTTGACTTTTGTTTTAAGCATCTGCATTAAAGGAGGTCTTAATGTGTTTTATTCTGTTCTTATGCTATGAAAAGAAATAAAAAGGTAGTTAATACAATAGTGTAGGCATAGATTGGCAAAAGGATAGAATTAGGATAGTAACAGCAGGAAAAAAGAAGACAAACTGATGAAAAAAAGTTTTAGGACATACTTTAAAATCCCCGATGAACCTCTGAATTCTGGTAAGAGATCTTTATCATTATCAAGGTCTTTATCATTCTCTTGGACCTTGAAAGAATACAGTATCTCTAGGGGTTGGTAACTTTCTAAGGCATCATTCAATGAGAATTATGTCTCTCCAGCCACCCTATGTAAATTTATTTTTTGGACTAGAAAATGTCAGATATAAAAACTCAACTGTCTAATGGAATCTCCTTGTACCTACCTCGCAGAATAATTCCCCCAGAATTATTCTGAAGCAAACACAAACACCACTTAGTCTTTAAGTATTTACACTTATATCACCGAATCCTAACAATTATTTTTAAGATAAAAATTAACCATAATAAAAATTTCACACCTTAAGAATTCAGAAGTGGCGCACAAGGCTCAACTGCAACACACTGCTCACTGACACCTCTGCTGCAGGTGCCGATGCTCTGTGGTTGACAGCAGAGGAGAGGAACCAAGTTATACTTGACCTTATAGCAGCAGGACGGTCAGTACTAGATGAGAAAGATGCCATCCTCAAAAAATTCTCCTTCAAAATTATTCATCAGGCCTTTGGCTTTATGTCCTGAGTTGCCCCATAAACAGAGAAGAGGAATCATCACCCAGAATGGTTCAAGAGTACAGCGAGGTCCAGATAATAATATTCACCTTACAAGACTGTGGGGAGATGACTGAAGATGTGGAAGAGGCCACAGTTTTTGGAAAGAAACCGTTTCTGGATAATCTCTTCCAAAATGCATGTAAAATCTTATATGCATGTACTAATAAACTAGAAGTTTAAAAATTAAAAAATTAAGTTTTAAATGTAGTCTACTTTTAGACTACATTCTGTAAAATCAGTGCTTAAATACAAAACAATTTAAACCTGAAGAAAAAACCTAACAATGCTTCCTTAACACCAGATTTTCCCCAATTGTCTTATAATAGTTTTTACAATTTACTTGTTTGAATCAGAGGCCAAATATGGTCCATAAATTGCAATCAATTGCCTTGCCCCCCTCAAACATTTTAAGTCTATCATTTTGCTCTCTATATCTCTTATTTTCCTTGCAAATCTTATCATTGTTAAAGAAACCAATTTTTTTGCTGTTCTGTGGTTTCCCATAGACTATATCTCTAGGGGTTATAATCAAATTACTGTTCTGAAGATATTCAGAATAGTTACTTGTGGTGTGGTTATACCTCTGACTTGTTATGGAGTTAGATTCATCTTTTTAATTCATATTCTTGGCACTTTTTTAATTTAATGTCTTCAATTTTAAAGTTGTATAAAAATAAAAAAAGTTGGCAAGAATGTGGAGACAAGGAAACCACACTGGTGGTGGGAAAACAAACTGGCACAGCCATTATGGAGAACAGTATAGGGGTTCCTCAAAAAAACTAAAAAAGGATGATATATGATGACCCAGCTATCCCACTACTGGGTATAGATCCAAAGGAAATTAAATCAGTATGTCAAAGAGACAGCCGAACTCCTGTGTTCATTGCAACACTATTCACAGTAGAAAATAATTGGAAACAACCAACATGTTCATCAACTAATGAATGGCTAAAGAAAATGTACATTAAAAGTAGAACACTATTCAGCCATAAAAAGAAATACTCTCATCTGTGACAAAATGGATGGGACTGGAGCTCGTTATATTAAGTGAAATAAGCCAGGCATACAGAAACAATTACCACATGATCTTACTCATATGTAGAATCTTAAAAAGTTGACCCCACAGAAGGTGAGAGTAGAATGGGGGTTACCAAAGGCTGGGGAGACTGTGAGACAGGGAGGGATTGGGCAAGATTGATCAAGTGGGTATTAAGTTATAGTCAGACAGGAGCAAGACGTCTTAGTGGACTATCGCACAGTAGGGTGACTATAGGTAATAATAACGTAATGCCGATTTCAAAAAGCTGGAAGAGATTTTGAACATTTTCATCATAAAGAAATGATAAATGGTTGAGAACACAGATGTTTGACCTGATGCAAACATTACAAAAAGTATACGGGTATCAAAATATTATATGCTGCCCTATTAATGCATACAGTGTTTATGTTTTTATGTATCAGTTAAAAATAAATTTAGTTTTTAAATATTGTATAAGACATATGTGGTTTCAAAATTTTTAATACTACATAGAAGTGTATTCAGAGGAAACCAACTTATATCCCTTCTTCATTCTATTTCCTCCCGCACTAGTATAGTAAGCATTTTTGTTTAAATTTCATAGTTTTTTTAATCTACAGTTTGCTATTTTTAAAGCATAGTATTTTTGGATGGGATACAATTCACCTCAGAACCATGATCAAGATGAACACTAAAGTGTGAGAGTTAGATAATTAAATAGTAAGTAAGCCTGTCAAAATGTGATGTTTAAAGAACATGGTGTCTTCTATCTCAGTTACTTTTCTCTTGCTGAGACAAAATACCTGACACCCAAAGTTCAAGAGAGAAAGGTTTATTTAGCTCACAGTTGGTAGAGGTTTCAGTCCATAATCTGCTGGCTCCAAGACAGGGTGGCATGGCAGATGGGCAACAGTTCATGGTGGCGGAAAACAGCAAAAGCAACAAGAGGGATTGCATCCATTCTACCCGGATTAGGGCAGTGGCAATCCAATCAGTGGACTGATCCAGCAACCACCCACCCTTAGTCCCAGCACCCTTAGTCCCAGCATTGCACTACGAATCAATCACACACTTTAGATGCAGCCACCTCCAAAAATCCCTATGGCCACATGAAGGTTTGGGGAGACATCTAGATACAAACCATAACACCTTTCTTTTGTCTCATTTTTAAGTTTTGGATAATTTTTCTGAAGTGTTCATAATAATTCAATAAGCTAAAGGATTGTTTTTTACACACTACTTAGGTTGGGTTTCATAGAAGCAGAACCTGAGAGGAGGGTTTGAGTGATTTACTGGGGAAGCGATCTCAGGAAAAGAGGAGAAATGGAGTGAGGGAAGCAGAGTGGGCTGGGGGTGGAGAAAGCCAAGCAAAGATATAGCCTGTGGCGACCAGGTTCTGATGCTACAGGGAATGCTGGAAGTCACATTGTACCACAGGCAACCCCATCTGAGGCGAAGGAGGCATCCTTTTTGCCCCCCTTCCAGGAACTGGTGTAGGTCTGTGCAGTCCGTGCAAGTGGGAGCTGAAGGTACAGCAAGACTGACCACCCAGATGTGACAGCTGGATTTGGCAGAGAAGAGCAGCTATCAGTTGTCAGCAACTAACACTCAAAACACCTGGAGACAGGTGAATCAGCTACTACAAGTGAGCCAGGAAGCCTCTAAAAGCATCCTTTACATGTACTCTTGTGTATGGATATTACATTTTGTGCACACACACACGCACACCCACATACACGTACACACACACATGCACACATGTAGAAAGGTGAAGAAGAAAATGAAAGAGGATTAGGAGAAAGAAGACAAAGGGAAGAATGTAGTTACTGCAGTCATTTAAACAGAGATAATGATTACAGTATCTGGGCTAAAGTGATAGCAGCAGGGATGAAAAGAAGCAGAGAAAGTCAATGGATGTTTAGGAAATAAAGTTCATAGGACCTGTTGATTGATTACTCCCCAGGATACGGAATCCAGTATTGTTCTGTCTGCTCTGACTGGATGCGTATGAGCGCGGGAGCTGGGAGCTCTGAAAGAGGTCCAGATGCAGGAGGGCGAGGCTTCCAAGAGTATTTGGGATGTGTTTGCTGAGTTCTTAGTCCCTGTGATAGTAAAAAGTTGCTTCTTCGTCACCTTATTTTCTCTCCTCATCTTCACTCTGAGAGAAGGGGATGTTTTAACAACATAACAGCAAAGCCACTCTAGAGGAATAATTAGCATTAGCAATAGGAAAACTTATTATTTGGAGGTTTTCTCCCTAACAAAAGAGCAGGGTAAGCAGGACTCCAGCACCAAATGGAGCCAGGAGCACAGGGGCAAAGGGGCAAAGAAAGCAAGGCAGAGAGAACTTCAGCAGCCTCCTCAGTGTGTATGTCCACTCAGACTACAGAGTGGAGAGGGAGGACGGGAAATACTTCCCATCCTTCCATGGCCTCTAAGCACCAAATGTGTTCATAACTGACTGAAAGGAAATCTTAGTCCTCTCTGGCAATAAATTTAAGTCTGAACCTAAGTGGTGTGATAAAAATAAATGTGATGGGGGTTTAAATTATTTTAAATTTATTACAGTAAAAGACACATTGCCATTGATCCTCCTCAAGCTACTCCCTCCCCCCCCCATTTGGAATGCTTTTACCTCATTCAGGCAGTCCTTGACACTTTCTGAAGCTGTTCTGGAAGTCCTCTTTCATGTCTTTGATTTTGCTGTCCCAGCTGCCTCAATGTCCCAAATCTACTCAAAACGTTTATCTTTAGTGGTCATTTCGATTTTAGGGAAGAGCCAGAAGTTGCACAGTGCCAAATCCAGTGGACAAGGTGGATGAGAACACACTGTAATGTTTTTGCAAGCCTGCCTTCCTGTGGCTAGCACTCAGCAGCAGCATAGTTTTTGTTTTTTAATCACACTTCAGAAAGACACTCATAGAAGAGGATGTCAAAACTGCTTCAGAAAGTGGCAAGAAAAATGGAATAACTGTGTTCAAAGTGGGGGGGGGAGTTTTTGAGGGAGATTACTGGCAATGTGCCTTTTACTGTAGTAAATTTTTTGTTTAAATATACACTGTACATTTTGACCACTCCATTGTATTTCAGCCATATTGGGCCACATAGAGGGTTACAATTGTTAGTGGTATTGTTTTGTTTTGTTTTGTAATATAAGGTCAAACATCAAAACAAAAAAATAGAAAATATCTCCCAGTATGAAATCTATTTATTTCACTTCTTGGTTATTCCAGAGTACTTTATATGCATATTATACATATTTATATGTGTTATGGCTTGTGTCTAGATGTCCCCCAAAGCCTTATGTGGTCACAGGTGGGGCTTTTTTGGAGGTGGCTGGATCTAGAGTGTGTGATGCTGGGATTAAGGGTGTGTAATTACTAAATCAGTCCACTCATTGGTTTGGCACCACCCTAAACCCAGGAGCTTTGATAGAATTAAAAGGGCAGAAAAAAGCTGCTATTATCACCTGGACTCGCTGCTTGTGACTTCTGCCTTCTGCCTGCCATGAACTGTTTCTCCTCTGTGATGCCTTTCTGCCATGCCACCCTGCCTTGGAGCCAGTTAAGAGATTGTGGAGAAACCTCCACAATCTGTGAGCTAAATAAATCTTTTCTCCCTTAACTTTGGGTGTCAGGTATTTTGTTTCAGCAATGAGAAAAGTAACCAAGACAATATGTACATATACCAATATAGATGTACACATGTTCTTCCCACCTTTACACAAATATTAGCATACTCTTCACATTGTACTACCCATTGGATTTTTTTACTTAGTAACAGAGGAATCTTGTTTTTAGCTTCCCATGATTCTACTACAGTATAAGCATACTTCATAATTTAACTAGACCTTTATTCATAAATATCTAAGTAATTTACAATATTTTGTTATTATAATGATGTTATCTTGAATAGGCATCATTTTGCTTATCAAAAGTATATCTGCCATTTAAATTCCTAAGAATGGAACTGCTGGCCCAAAGGGTGTGTTAAAATGCCCTCTGTGAAACTAGAAAATGTATCTTCCTACACAATACATGGCTGAGTCTAATTCCCTCAGCCTTGCTAGCACTACGTGGTATGTAACACTGGGCTTTTTTTTTTTTTTTTTTTTTTTGTGGGTACCGGGGGTCGACCTCAGGACCTCGCGCGCCAGAAGGCGCCCGTGCCGCTGAGCGATATCACCGGCCCCTTTTTTGTATGTGGGTTCCGGGAGTCGAACTCGGGCCCTCGCGCTTGCCGGGTAGGCGCTTAAGCCGCTGAGCCATCTCACCGGCCCCCGACACTGGGCTTTTATCCAAACTGACAGCGTAAAAATGGTATCTCGGTATAGTTTTTGTTGTTGTTTGCAGTACTGGGGATGGGACCCAGGGCCTCATGCATGCTAGACAAGCATTCTACCATTGAGCCAGTCCTTTAAACCTCAGTCCTTTAAAAAAAATATTTTTTTGTTGAGACAGTGTCTCACTAAGTTGCCCAGACTGGTCTTAAACTTGTAATTATTCTGCCTCAACCTCCCAAGTAGCTGGGATTACAGGCATCACCACTGTACCCAGCATCGGTGTAGTTTTTATTTTCATTTCTTTGTTTGTGAGGGTAAGCATATGTTTGTGTGTTTAGGGGTTTATATTTTTAAAATGGAATTGTTTGTAGCTTTTGCCCCTTTTTCTATTGTGTTGTTGGCCCTTTATAAACTGGTCAGAAGTCTATCTTAAGGACTTGGCCTTTGGTCTGGGATTTGCGTGGTGAATAGTTTATCCCATTTTTATTGATCTTTTTTCCATATTTTGATTTTATTCGTTTTGTTTTTTTCATAAAGAAGTTTTTATGCAGCAAAATGCAACATTTTCTAAGAGCTTCTAGATTTTGCATCATAGTGAGGAAAATGTTCAGAAGGTGAAATTTAATTGTGCACTGAAAATACTTAGTAGGTTTTAGGGAAAAGAAATATTGAAAAAAGTAAGAGATACTGAAGACTCTGGAGTATTGAAAAGCCCCACCTGCGAGTGCTGCCAGAATTAAAGTACAGCGGAAGGGTCATGTCAGTTCTTGTTCCAGTCTTGGGCAGGGATAAAAACTGCCAAGAAATGGAAGGCTAGGGCTTTTTAAAAAAATTGATATATAAAACACATAGTGTGTTTAGTGAAGTGCATTAGTCTTAAATTTGCAGCTCAGTAAATTTTCACATAGGTATATCCTTGTGTATGACCGTCCAGATGAAGAACTGCGAGTGCCAAGTTCTTGGTCGCCTGGCACACGCAGGAAGAAGGGATTTTCATTCTGTCAGTTAAAGAACTGCTTCCTTAGTGCAATGTTGTGGGAAGGGCAAGTGGAATGAAGAGTGATGGGCAACCAACCAATGTGGCTGGAGTGGCCCACATCAGTCTGTTCCAAAGGCTGAGGGTCCTCCATGAATTCCCCCTCTTGTTAAAATGTATTCACATAGAAGGAGAGAAAACAAGCCTCCTGAGAAACCAAAACAACAGGAAAGGGTGACTGAGAGGTCATCTGGGACTCGTGTCAGTAGACAAAATAAAGATAACTGTATGGAAGTGGGTCGAGGTTTAGCTTCCAGGTTAGAAGCTAAAGAGCTTGAAGAGCTTGAAGACGAAGACTCAGGAGAACTCACTTACACTATTCAGCTAACATTCATTCCTTTGTTTTTACTTTAATCTTCCCAGCATTCACTCCTCTCTGTTGGCCCAGCTTACATCTCCAGACGGGAATGAAGGAGAAGCAAAATAAGAACAAATATAGGCCAACACAAAGGTAAGGCACAGAACAAATCCTCATTCGCCTCTTACCTTCTATTCATTTTCTTCCCACGTCCTGAGGGAACTGTTAGAGTCATACAGTTCTAAAGAGACAAAGGGCATAAAATCAAAACTAAAATTCTTTTCCCATGGACCCCACACCTAAAGCAAGTTCAACTCCCTGGACACAACTGTGAAAGGGGGAAACTCCCTCATCTTGATTTTCCTCCTATGCGGAGTCTGACATTCCTGGCCTCTTTCTGTTCCACCACGGAATTCACTTTTAAAAACTACTTAATCTGAGGGTAGATTCAAGAAAAATAAATCATGCATGCCTGGCTCTGCTTTTTTCTTTTCTCCTGGGAAAGGCATTCTTTGCTACTTTTCTAGGAGTGGACTCTTCCCAAATTCTGGGAAGAGCTGCCTTGGCCCAGCACTTTTATAACTGCAGGGATAAAATTCTTCCTTGTGAAGTGCATTAGCACGCCTTTTAGCTTTCACAGCAAGCTGTCCAGTATATTCCAACTTAGCCTTTATAAATAATATAGTAGTATTCAAAGATTCCATCAACCTTGCTCCTTGCCTTGTTCCTCCATTTGTTCAGAAACTGGATGGGAAGAGGAGCTCTGCTGATCTGTTCTTCACAGAAGCTCCAATACCATCTATTTATGACTGTTGAAATTTAAGTTCAAAGCAATACACTTATACTTTTTTTTTTCCAGTACTAGGGATTGAACCCGGACCTTCTGCATCTATACAAGTGCTCTAATATTGAGCTATATCTCTGGCCTTTATACTTCTATTTCTTAATGTATCTGGTTTTTGTTTTGTTTTGTTTTGGAGGTGGGGACCTGTTGACCTTTATGAATAATGAGGGATCTACAAGTAGCTACTTTTCCTCCTGGTTAGCATTTTTTTAATTTTTTAGCTGTACTATTTTAACATTAATGAGCTATATCTTGTATTGCTTAGTCTACTTCAGACAGTATTTCTCAACTCTCTAGTTTATGAAATGAGGAATTAATTTCTATATTTTGCTCCAACTCCCCCCATTTTCTACCTTATCAACTCTAATTTTTATATTATTAAGGTTTATGTTTTTATTTATGTAGACTTACATATATGTGCATACATGCAATTACTATAATTATCCTAATCTTTGTCAAAACGCTAAATTATAAAAATTGAAAAGCATTTATTACTATTTAAAATGATATGATTCAAGAAATGCCATTCTCCCCTAAACAAGTAGCATAATCAGACCCAGAGAGGGTGAAACATAATCCTATGGCATTAAACCTGTGCTACTTGAAGGAACTTTTTCCCACTCAAGGTCAAATGGGTATTACTTTCTTACATTCCAGCAATCGCTCAATGCCCTGCCAGGTTTTTCATTTGCTTCATGTTTATGGAATTAGTTTTATATGGATTGTTTTCCCCATTGTGTTAATTTGCTCAGGCAGGCTGCCATAACAGAATACCAGAGATTAGATAGCATAAGCAACCAAATTATTTATCTCATAACTATGGGGGCTGGAAAGTCCAAGATCAAGGTGCCAGCAGGGTCACTTTCCCTGTAGGCCTCTCCTCCGGGCTTGCACATAGCCATCTCTTTTCTGTGTCCTCACATTGATCATTTTCTGCACATGCAAACGGGAGTGAGCTCTAATATCTCCTCCTTTTCTTTCTTTTTTTTTCATAAAAAACTTCATTGGGGCCGGTGAGATGGCTCAGCGGCATAACCACCTGCCTGGCAAGTGCGAGGTCCTGAGTTCGACTGCCGGTACCCACATACGAAAAAAGGGCCGGTGATATCGCTCAGCGGCACAGAGGCCTGCAGGCACGTGAGGTCCTGAGTTTGACCCCCGGAACCCACACACACACACAAAAAACTTCATTGAACTAAAATTTACATACCACACAATTTACAAACTTAAAATGTTGGATCTATTCAATAGGTTTTAGCACATGGACAGAGTTGTACAACTATAACCACAATCAAACTTAGGTCATTTTTGTTATACCAAATCAAAACACTCTACCTATGGGCTATCATCTCCTAATCCCTTCCCCCTAAATCCTCTGAGCTACTCTCTATCTGTAGAGAGTAGATAGATAGAAAATCTATCCCAGATTTCCCTATTCTGGAAATTTTTTTTTTCCAAATAGACCATGCTTATAACAATAAAGACCTTAATATATCCAAAGAAATGTAAATCCTGCATGGTGAGCTCCCACACCATATTGGAGTGAAACCTGAGACCAGAAACATACTTAGAATATATATTTTCTCTTTCTCTTTTCTCTCTCTCCACTTTCCTATTAAATTCTCTTTTCCCCCTCTCTCCTTTTCCTTTTCTTATAAGGACACTAGCCCCAGGGGTTAAGAACTTACCTTTATGACCTTCTTAACATTACCCTCCTTCTAAAGGTCCCCTCTCCAAACATAGTCACCTTAGGGTTTAGGGCTTCAACATACGAATTTGAAGAGGAAGAGGACACAATTTAGTCCATAATATTCATGTTTGTCTAAAATCTACAATAGAATATGGATTCTCCTATGTTCATATATAAGAAAGGTATTCATTTACCAAGAGTCTGGAAACTAATCTGGGAACTTCCTATCCTCCTCCAGGAAACATGCATAAGGTTTTATAAATCCCAAGGCAAATTACTCTTATCCTCATATTGGAGAAAAACCAAATTCTCATCTGGGACCCAATCTGAGGACTATGCTATATGCCCCTGTATCAGTCCTTCTGTGCTACTACAACAAAATACCTGAGACTGGTAATTTATGAAAACAGAAATTGATTTCTCTTAGTTCTGGAGGGTAGGGATACAGGTTCAGTGTCTGGAGAGGGACTGGTTTGTCTTTCTTGGATGGTGCCTTCTTGTTGCATCTCCCAGAGGAGCTGAGTGCTTGTCCTCACTTAACAAAGGAGCAGAAGAGGAAAAGGAGGGACTTAAGCTAGTCCCCTGCAACCCTAATTCATTCACAAGGGCTTAACCACTTCCCCCAAAGCCCCACATTTTAATAGCACCATAATGGGTATTAAGTTTTAACTTGAATTCTGGAGGGGACACATGCAAAGCACAGCAGTCTCTAACTTCCTCTCTCCATCAGTGTCACATCCTAGTAAGGTCCAGTGATAGACTCTGACCTGCATTGAGGAAGGAAGCTGCCCGATTGTTCCAAAGAAGTGTCCATGCACCCCAAGTAAGAGTGCAAATTGCGACTTTATTCCAAAATTGGTATCTAATTATTTCAAGAGCTGACTTAGAGCTGAGCTAACAGGTGTTAAGGTAGTCAACTAAGATAAGCCAAACTGCAAGTAACAATGAAATCTTTACTCTCTTACTGCAATAGGATAAGCAAGAAGCCAAACAGGAAAAGTGCGGGCTCCCTAGAGCTCCATTTTCTCCCGCAGAACAGCTCTAGGTAAGGTGTGATATCTGGGTTGGCTATCACATAGCACACTGGGGGATGTCTCACAGGCCCCAGGGATGGGAGGCAGGGACAAGGGCTGGGAAAGTACTAAACTTTCAGGGCAGAAAAGTGCCTTGAAAGGAGGCCCCTAGAGGGAGGCATCTGACCTAGGAATGCAGAAGTGCTAGTCTGTGACTCCTCAGACATGACTTTCACTTAATGTGTATTTCAATCATCACAGATAACTGAAGTCAGAATAAAGCTAATTATCACTGACTTTTCTCTGGGATAAAGACACTGAAATGCTATCATTAGATGCTATTATGCATTTTATGAGCACTTTTCTGTGTTCAAATTCAGAAATGGACACAACTGCAAGACCACTTAGTAAATAATATTTGTTTTACTGTTTGTTTTGATTACTGTAAAGAATATAATTAATGGTCCATTATTTTTGTTTGTTTGCCCTACAATAGCTTTTAATTGACTTCCTAGTTTTACTATTCGATTCACTGTAGTTTTAATTATAATCTCAAATCCTTTTTGGCAGGAATAATTTTGATAGAAATAATCATAATAAGAATAAAACATAATTGAATAAAGATATTAATCTGGGTCTGGTGGTATATGCCTGTAATCCCAGGACTCTAGGATGCTGAGGCAAGGGGATTCAAGTTTGAGCCCAGCCTGGGCAACTTAATGATTCAGCGAGACTCTCTCTCAAAATTTAAAAAAAGGGGAGGAGGGACGGTTGGGGATGTTGCTCAGTGCAAAATCTCTGGGTTCAATCCCCAGTACTGAAAACATAGGAAAAAGATAATGAAATATATGAATATATGTCAACTAACAGGTAAAAGTTGTGGCTGCTGCCTGAGAGGTTTTCATCCTACTAAAAGATACTTCAGATAGTACCAGTAACTCATAAATCCTCATTCTTATTCCTGACTCCAGAGACTAACTGCTTCCTTGCTGTCAATCTAGTCCCTAAACTAGGACAGAAAAATCAGGGAGGGGTGGGATGGGATATAAAAGAGATGAAATTCACAGCCTGAACCAAGCCAAAACACATTTCCACCCATTTGGTAGGACTTTTTAAAAGCTTGCTAAAGCAAATTTATCTCCGCAAATGTATATTTTAAAAGGTTGGATATTGAATGTGGAAAGAAAAATGAACTGTGGTGCAAGATTGAAGTGTTAGGTGAAATTTCAGTAATTGTGCCCATTAACTGAAAAAATATTTGCTTAGGGTTTCTTTTCAGCTCTGCCCCTTGGTTAGGCAATGGAACAGGAATGTGCTGGCTGAGGGGAGCTCTCCTGCCTTTTCACCTACCACGTTTTCAAAGCTGGAACTTCTCCAGCTCTGCCTTCCTACATTGAGTGTATTTACATACCTTCCTCCATGTAAATAAATACCAGTCTGAAGGTTAAAGACAGGCTGGATTAAAGTGGAAATTGGCAGAATGGAGGGGGGACAACCATTGAGTATCATTTTTCTGCTTTTCCCCACTGTGCCCCAGGCTTGGAACACTGTAAGGGAGCAAAAGATGGCTTCCGTCCACCATTCTAGGTTCCTTGGCTGGGCTACAAATTAAATTCCCATAAAACCAGATTAACAGGAGAAAAACCAAAAACATATGAGACTCAAGAAGGGCCAGATAGGGCTTACCATAGCATCCTGAGCTACAGGAAGCAATAAAGGCTTGGGGCTTTCTGGTGGGCGGTGGTGGACACAAGTTACTGGAGGGTGACGGGAGGAAATGTGTGGTGACTGAGGGCTGCCTCGTTATGCAGATAGTCTCTCAGGTCATAAGAGCGCTCCTCAGGAAAACAGGTGACAGCCAGCATAGTGTCGACCTCCAATTTCAGGTGAACCCAGTCAATAGACCCTGGTTGATAATTTGTGTTCTTTTTTGGGGTGGATCATGAAAATTGAGTTCCTTTTGGGGATCAGTCTTTAGGCAGATGAGAAGAGCTCAGGAAAAGCCTTTGCCTGACTCCACCTTCCTCAAGTGTCCTCAGTTCAAAGGAATATCAGAGCATATATTAAAGCATCATAGTTTGGGGTGGTATTTCCAGAACTCCTGTAACACTGTAAGGTTAGGTAGAATGATATTAAAATTAGCTGTGAATTTCCTAGGGTTTTTTCCTGGCTTCAGATAATTCATTATTTAATAGTAGGCTCTAGTATTTCCTTTCCTTGTTGTTTTGTTTTGTTTTGTTTTGTTTTGTTGACAATGGATTTAAAACTCCTCCCTAGAACTATGGAGGTTCCTCAACAAACGGAAAACAGAATTACTGTATGATCCAGCTATCCCAAGGAAATGAAATCAACATATCAAAGAGACACCTGCATTCCCACGTTTGCTGCTACTCTATTAAAAATAGCTAAGAAACCTTGATGCCTACCAACAGATGAATGGATAAAGAAAATGTGGTATGTATATACAGTGGAACATTATTCAATCATAAAAAAGGAATGGAATGCTCTCCTTTATAGCAAAATAGATAGAACCGGAGGACATTATGTTAAGCAAAATAAATCAGACACAAATTCTACATGTTTTCTTCATATATGGATGTTCTTAAAAGTTGATCAGAATGCATAATGGTAATTACTATAAGCAGGCAAGGGTTGCAGGGAAATGCAAGATAGAGGGAAGTTGGATAAAAGGCATGCAAACAGAAAGACATAGTAAGCTCTAGTGTAGGCAGCATGGCGGGGTGACTGTGGTTCACAGTAACCTACTTTATGAATAACAAGAGTCACCTGAAGGCTCCAAATACAAAGTAATGATAAAAAGATAAAAAATATTAATTACCCTAATTTGATCAGTACATATCATATATACATATTGAACTATTACACTGTAACCCACAAAATATTTATAATTATTACATGTAAATTAAAAACTTTTTAAAGTTTAAAGAGATTAAAAAAGCCACCTAACCTTATTTGATCATTATATACTGTATATGTATATGGAATTATCATGCAGTATCTCACAAATCCATACAGTTAAAATAATAATTTTTTAAAATATAAATATATATTTTTAAAGGTTGGTTAATATAATTTATATATTTTAAATTTATATACTTAAATACATTTTATGCAAAATAAAAATTTAATGATTACATCATTTTTAAAAGTTAAAAGTTTTCCCCACTACCTTGGGGGAAAACTTTTTCTTCCATTCCCTTCATAATTGTTTTCCTTTAACCTGCCTCCATCTGCTTCTGCATGCAGGCAGCCAATAGTGTTCAAAATGTAAAATATATTTTGCCAGAGTTCCTGTTTTCTATTTCCATGTTTGGACATAGAGAATATGAATCTGGAAGCATAGATTTTTCCATCCTTTGAAAAATTAATGTATGCCGTAAAACAAATTTCTAAATGAATTCAGGTGTCCTATGTTATTTTTTAATTACAAGTTATTTTGAACAGAGTCAGATCTCAGCTGCCCAGATGTTTTCAGGCTGGACATGGGCAGTGCTATTCCCAAGATTCCCATTGCTCTTCTGGCCCAGATTAGCAGATATGACCACACCCACTCCCAGCCCTGCCCTTTTAGGTGCTATTAAGGGTAATGTCCCTTTAAGGCAGGAAATAAGGCCAAGGTGCTACCTCAGCAGCCTTACATTCTTCACCAGCCAGAACTACTAACGGTCCTTGGTGTTCTACTGCACATGCTTTGGGACCACCATGTATAGAATGACTGCTGCAGCCCCCCCTTATTCTTGAATGGAAGCCAAATTATCCTAAAGGATGTTCGAGCAGATACCCCTCCTATTATTCAATTTACTAAGAAGAACAAAATACTTACACGAGAGTAATACATCTTTGTCGCTTCCTCACAACTACATCATTTAACACTTTGGACAATTCGTAATGCACTTGGATTAACTATAGGGGTTATCCTTCGCAAAGGAAATGTAACAAAATTAGTCATAAGCAATGAGTCAGTCTCATCCCAGAAATCACTCTGAAGCGCGGTACAAGCAAAGACAGTGAAGACTTCACGGAAATATGCCAAAAGCAATATATAGAATAAGAAACCACCCGGGCTATTTTACATCTAAAATAAACAATAAGAGCAATATTATAAACCATAGACAAGAAGGAACTTGAATGAACCCTAGTAAACGTTACCCATCCCGGTAGAACATCAACTTGCCAAGGCTTGGGGAAACACTGCATCTAACTACCGCTGTTACTAATAAAAAGCGGGAGTCGGGATCTTCACACAGGGAGAATTGTCGTTCATACAAGTATGTGACATCGTGTAGTAAGGAAAACAGAGTGTCACCTGTAGATTAAGCATGAAGTGAAGGTGAAATCCACAGACACATCCTTGTCACTCTATGCTTCTTCCATATCAATCTGCAATCAGGAAACTTCTTATCCCACTAAGAAAAACCGTTTTAGTCAATGAGGCACAAAACATAAGGGGACAAAGGAAATCACATCCAGGCCTGGGTTTCATGATCTAATTAAAGCAGTGAGCTGAGTAGGGCAGGAATTTCTAATTTATTTATTTGTGACATAAGTGTATATAATGTTGCCTAAACAAAAAAGATGATCAATAAAATGTTTACTGGACAAATTATGGCATGCGTGAATAAATAAGCAACCATTCAACATTCTCCACACTGAGAGATGAACTAGTCCCTTGTACATGTAAACATCAGACTTGTCATTTGCAGTACTGGGGGTTGAGCCCAAGTCTCAAAATTGAGCCACACCCCCAGGCCTTTTAAAATATTTTTTACTTTAATACAGGATCTCACTAAATCATTAAGTTGCCCAGGTTGGGCTTGACCTTGTGATCCTCCTGCCTCAGCCTCCAGGAGTACCAGAATTACAGACATGCAACACCATGCCCAGCTGAACATCAGGCCTTTTGTAAAATATTTTTGCAGTGTAGTAGTCTCCTTTGTTTGCTAGTCAGCTACCAAATATTATATCTAAAATGTCTTTAAATCAAGTCCATAAGCATAGATTCATGTTTTTTTTAAAGAATTCAGCAAGTAAGTATTGTGTACCTGTTGTGTTCAAATCACTATGAAGGGAGGAACTCTAATATGAAAAGCAAATCACAGGTATAAGGCAAAGCAAGAGTGGAACATAAAAGTGTTGAGAGTTTGGATATTGTGAAGAAATAAAAATACGGACCCTTGTTTTAATCATCTGAGTCTTCATGGGTCATTACTAGATGCTCAAATAAAAAATCCTTTATATCTTTTCTTGATTATATAGGATAGATTGTGTAGTGGATCGAAAACTGGTGGTCAAATTGTAACACCCAGCTGAACTGAATCAGCGTGGTGCTGGTGTGGAGGGCCCACCTGAGGACTGTCACCAACATCATAAAAAGGAGAACTGGAGAGGAAGAGGTGGTGCTGTCGGTTCTCCTTGAGGAGCTTGTCGCGCTGGCTTTCCTGATCGGAACCTGGCTGTTCTCATCGTCGGAGGAGCTCGGGACCTCATTGTCACTGAGGATGGCTGTGGTGCCTTTTGGGGGAGCTCTGGTCCTTACTCTGAGCATCGCTTCCTGGCTCTGGTGCAGATCCCTCAGCCTGCTGGCACAGATCCTTCATCCCGTTGGCACAGACTTTCTAGCTTCCACCACTGACTTTTGGGCCTTCCCAGCACAGATCCATGAAACAGACTTGCATGAGACATTGTTGTGGGCTCTGGGCCTCCAGTTGGACTCAGGGGCATGGCCATGAGCTCTGGGTCTTCAGCTGGACTCGTGCAGGACATTATTGTGGAATCCAGGTCCTTAGCTGGATTCTTTGGGTCTTTAGTGTGTGGACAGATTTCCTGCACTCTTTTTGTATATGATTCTTTGGGTGACTACTATAAAATAATCCTATAAATTATGTGTCTTGTATTGCTTCCCTTGTAAACCCTGACTACAACAGATTGTATCAGTCAGGATTTGGTCAAGAAAGCAGAACCCCTCTAGGTATTTCAAACAGAAAGGGATTTAATACAGAGAATGAGAGCCCTTACACAAAACTATTGTGCAGGTTAGGAGACTAAGAGATAATAAATATCTGACCATCCCAGCAGGGCCAAATCCTAACATACAGGGGAAACTAGGCAGGTGTGAGACTGTTGCTAAGGTCCTAACAGAAATCCAGCTCAAAGATTTAAGTCTAGAGTCAAATGCAAATGTTTTATGTTCATCATTTGGATTCATTCATTCTCCTTTTGTAGTTTTGCACTCTTCCTAGTATTTTCCTGTTTAAGACTCCCTCTAGCAGCATTGCAGTGTGATATCTCAGGAGGTGGGTCCTCCTCACTACTGTTCTGTCGCCCCTGAGAATGAATAAGACCTAGCAAGCAGCTTACCTGTGGACTTCTTAGAGAATGACGTTTTACTACAGCCTCAGCTCCTCCAGGCTGGGTTACCTGACGCACTGGGAAGGCTTACCGTCCTGGGGCAGGAAGGGTTGGTATTGTCAGCGAAGGTTTTGCAGAGGAGGGTTGAGTGTTTTGTAGGTTCCTTGAATAGACAAGACAGTAGTAAGCAATCAAAGCAGTGGAAACAACATGTGATAAGTCTTTTCTAGGATTTAACAGGAAGAAGAAATTTTCTCTCTGGACTACTTTACATTTTCTTGTAATCACTCGACAGACTTTCGTTACTGACTCCTTTTTAGCTTAGTGATATCTATTGGGAGAAGATGGCATACTCTAGAAGTAGGGCTGAAGAGAATATAGAGTGTAGAATTATGGAGCCATACTCCCCTCATTTAAAACATTGCAAAGCAAAAAAATAGTTTCCAGCAGCCCTCCCAAGTGAGACCTCGTGGGTCCTATCAGGAAGAATAAGCACTTACTGCCTCACCTTCCCTGGCTGAACCTCCTCCCATCCACGAGGGAGCTTCCTGGCCACCCAAGCTGGGAGCTGCCTCTGCCTGCCCTGCCCAGGGAGGAATGCTACTGGGAACAGGCTTGTGACCACCTAAGTGGAGAGAAGCATCCAGGCCTCCCTCTTCTAACCATCCTCCTTAGGTTAGGAGTGCTGAAAAGCAACAGCAAGTATCAGGTTCTTATTTTGATCTGTGATCTAAGAAAAATACTCTTTTATCTTTTCCCTCCCGGTCTTCAGAGGGCTTTTCTTCTGGAAGCACTATAGAAATGCAGGCTCCAAAAAGCCACCTAGGAGGATGACCCAAGGCCAGCCCAGGGATCTACGCCCCTCTCTCCCGTGCACTTCTCAGGAACAGTGCCAGAGTCAGCCAAGAGCAATGGAGAGGCTGTGCAAGGCGGGACATGGAGGGGTGGGAGGGCTTATTAAGATTTTTAAGTTATTTCTTAACTAGGTTCCTTTACTCAAGGAGAGTAGCGATAAGCATTTAAAAAGCACAAATAGGGCCGGTGAGATGGCTCAGCGGCATAAGCGCCTGCGCGGCAAGCCCGAGGGCCCGAGTTCGACTCCCGGATCCCACATACGAAAAAGGGGCCGGTGATATCGCTCAGCGGCACGGGCGCCTGCTGGCGTGCGAGGTCCTGAGGTTGACCCCCTGGTACCCACCAAAAAAACAATAAATAAATAAAAATAAAAAATAAAAATAAAAAGCACAAATACATTGAGAACTTGAGCAAAGCATTAGGATGCTTTTTACAAGACAGGAAAGTACGTAAGAGAGAGGAAGGAGGGACTTTGATTTTTTTTAAAAAAAAATGAAACTAGAATCTTTAATATGAGGCAGCCTGGATTTGGAGTTCCATAAACATTCAAATTCATTAGTAACATATAAAAGAGACTGGGGCCGGTGAGATGGCTCAGTGGTGTAAGCGCCTGCCTGGCAAGCGCGAGGGCCCGAGCCCGACTCCCAGAACCCACATAAAGGAAAAAAAAAGGGCCGGTGATATCGCTCAGCAGCACGGGTGCCTGCTGGCGCACGAGGGCCTGAGGTCGACCCCTAGTACCCAAATTAAAAAATAAAATAAAAAATAAAAGAGACTGGGTATAACTTGTTAATATTTCCCTTTTCAATGTGTTTATTTTTGCCTGGTTTGAGAAATTACCTCATGCTTCAGTTTATTTTTTCCCATTATATAACATAGAACATAATTAAGGATCTAATCCTTCCTTTATATTAATCCTCCATAATAATGAATAATCAGTCATAACTAAAAGGGGATTAAAATTTAAAGGCTAAAAAATACAGGTTGAGCAAACATAACCAGAGTGATGTGGCTGTAGGAGTATCTTTGCATGAAGAAAAGCGACACAGGGCATGTGCTACAAGAGAATTTCTTTGTGGACAGTCAGTTCATCATGCAATAGCTTTAATTAAGAGCCCATCATGTTGTGTGCCTAAACACAATATAGCAAAATTGACTATCACCAAATTGAAAAAAAAAAAAAAAAAAGATGTCTAAAGTGTTGAGCCAGGCATAGCGGTGCACTCTTGTAATCCTAGCACTCAGGAGGCTGAGGCAGGAGGATTGTTGCAAGTTTGAAGCCAGCCTGGGCTACATAGTGAGTTCAAGGCCAGTCTGAACTACATAGCAAGACCCTGTGTCAACCCCCTACACCCATAAAGACTGTTGTGTTGTTCTGAGTAAGAATTAGACTAAAAATGTAAATGTAAAGTATTATTTCTACATATCCATAACTGGCTTGGTATGCTCTGTCATCAGATTTACTACTCCAGAAACCTACAGTTATAAGGCCTAAAGAAATTACAAAGGTTAATAACAATTCCAACAGATAATATTTTTGAAACCTGATTTTTGAAAGCTCCTGTCTAAAATAAATCTCACAATGTCTCCGCTTTCAGAGTATATCTCCCTATAGCAGAAAACTCCAAAACAGTGGGTTTTTCCTGAGAATTTCTCAGAAGACTGTTATACAAGGGACTCCATAAAGCTTTTCCTAACATACCAGAAGTATTTCTGATCTGTTCAACCACTACCATTGAAACAAATTTCAACCTTCCAAAGTGTGGTTTTCTTCTGCAGTTCCCTAATTTCTCCATTTTTGATGATATTTACAAGGTCATTCTTGGCTTTGATTTTCCAAATAGCATTTGTCTGTAAGCTCGATATTGGAATTTTATGGGGACTAATTCTTCATTGTTAAGAATAGTCTCCCAGGGCCGGTGAGATGGCTCAGTGGCTTAAGCGCCTGCCCGGCAAGCGCAAGGGCCCGAGTTCGACTCCCGGATCCCACATACGAAAAAGGGGCCGGTGATATCGCTCAGCGGCACGGGTGCCTGCTTTCACGCGAGGTCCTGAGGTCGACCCCCGGTACCCACAAAAAAAAAAAAAAAAAAAAAGAATAGTCTCCCATGTTATATGAATTTAGTATTTCTGGCCCTTGCTCACTAAATTGAGTAATATCACCTACTCGTCCTGACAATATAAAATACTCATATTTCCAAGTGCTTACCAATGGGGAATGCTGTTTGTGTGGTTGAGAGCAACTCTATTTCAAATATATGTTGGTGCATTTACAATTGCTCACAACCCCAAAAGGCAATTTACACTTCTTGTGAGTGGGACGCTAGATTTCGTACTCGTCATTCAGGTTCTCTCTAGGAGTATATTCATCTCTGTTCAAATCACAGTTCTTTCAAAATACAGGTCCATTCATACCATTAAATGCGACTATTGTTATTTAGTATTTTCTCTTTTTATTTGTACATTAGAAGTTTATAATTTTTCGATGTTTACTTATTTTACCTGAAGACAAACAAATGTAGGCCTAGAACTGAATGTGTTTGCTTCACCTAGAAGTTCACTCCCAGGTGCTCCTCATCTGAAAGTACAAATGGAAGTGTTTTCCAGATGTTTCCATTGTTACCAATTTTATTCTCTTCCCAAAAAAAGGTCTATCGATTCTAGTAGGAGGAACTTTTTATTCATTGAGATCTTTTCCCAGAAATGCATGTGGTGCATCTAGACTGGGTAATTTATAAAGAAGGGATTTATTTTTTATAGTTTATGGGGCTGGGAAGTTCAAGGCCAGAGGCTTTGCACTTGGTCTTAACCTAGTGGAGGGTGGAAGGGCAAGAAAGTATATGGTGGGGAGAAGGTTTGAACGCATCCTTGTGTCAGGAATGCAGTCCCAGATAACGCGGTTCATCCATTAGTGAAGGCAGAATTCCTGTGACCCAGTCACCTCTCGAAAGTCCCACCTCTCAACCCTGTTGCGTTGAGGATCAAGTGTGTAACTCGTGAACTTCAAGGAACCCATTCAAACCATGGCAGGAGGAATATAAGGCCCCTGGTGCCCCTTAGACCGCAGCTCATCAATTTTGATAAGGCCTGATGAGCTATGTTTTGAACATTTGTGTCTCCTAAGATGACAGAGCTGTCAGTGCTCCAAGGAAATATCACTCAGGTTATTCAGCATAAGAAAAAAACAAAGTAAACGTATTCTTAATTTCACATGATGTTTAGAGAGAAGCCTCTTCTTTCTATGCACAGCTTATAATCTTAGCATTATACAATTTTTTTATGAACAATAAAACACATTAGAATGATATTGAAACAAAAAAAGAAATTGCCCTTAACTCCACTTAGCTCCCAAATTATTTTGTATTTTTCTTATATCTCCTAGATCTAACCTGTAATTGTAATCATAACATGTATTATGTATTTTGCTTTTTAAACAACCATATCACATTTTCTGTATTCTTACCTTGCTTATATAGTATTTATATTTAACGGTTGTATTCTTGTTGATATACTGTAACTTACTAAATTATTCTTAGTTTTAGGTATTTTTTCCTTTTTTTTTTTTTGTTTGTTTTCTTTTCTATTACACTTTGAAACATCTGTCCTACATCTGTCAAAATATTTCCCTAGGAAAAATTCTCTGGAGTTGTATTACTTGGTCAAAGGATGTGAAATGACTCTGTAGTTCTTACTAAATATTATCCCTCTAAGGGGGGCTATGACAATTTTAAATGTTCTTGTTACATATATGTATCTGAATTTACCCTCATTTTATGACATAAAGTGGTAACTCTAAATTGCATTTCTTCCATTACTAGCAAGAGCACCCTTTCTTTGATCAAGCCCTGTTCTAATTCTTTCATCACTTTTGCAAAGCTGAGGGTATAATACCAGTCAGTGAGTTCACTGTTCCCTCCACCCAAGGTTAACTCAAATTGAAAGGAAAATCTCAACAAATATGAAGTATTGTTTATTCCTTGTATTCGGATGAACATTTTCTTGACTTCCTCTTACATTGCAAGGAAAAAAACAAATACTTTGTGAAAAGCTGACATAGTAAGTTAATGCTCCTTTGGCTCCTTTCACAAAAATAGAAATTTGCTCTAGTTACCCAAAGTATTTATAGAAAGTACATTGGTGAATCTAATGGAATTTAAGGTAAAATATCGAGGTCATCTAAAATATCATCTAGGATACATCTTATTGCTAATAACAAAAAATCTAAGCACAGCTCTAGAAATAAAAACATTTAATTATGTGACAAAATAACATTCTAGATATTCCAAAATGTTTCTGCCCAGAACAAAGTCATCAAGGAACCAGTCTCTTTTGATTCTTTCATCTAACCAGCCTCAGTCATTCTTTGTTAGGTTGCCTCATGACCAAAAGATGGGTGCCTTAACACCAGGCACTCCATTCAAACGCAGAAAGCAGAAACAAGGGTAATGGTTAAGGCAGAAGAAAAGTTTTCTTTATTCTTTTTCTTTTATTATTATTTTTTTTCGTGGAACAATAAGCATGTCCCTGAAGACCCTCAATAGACTTACTATCACGTCATATCTCTTCACATAGAACTAAGTTTATGATAATGGTCAAACAGTTAATTAATATCAGTAGATTATCACTGGGTTATGACTTTAGAACTACTCTACACCTAGACTCAAAGTTGGGCCTATTTCTCGTCAGATAAAAATTTTTTAGCTGGCACAAGAGGGAAATCATGGTGTTTGAATGGAAGCTATGGCTCTCAGCAGGCAGCCATAGTGTGTGCCACATGTGGGAAGCAGGGAGTTTGTAGATATCCCAGCCTTTGGGGAGTCAAGTGTGCCATAGCTCTTTCTTGTTCAGCCCAAGCCTGGGGTCAGAGCCTCGTTTGATGTCAGCCACTCTGCTGCTATGGGGGAAAATGGTAAAGGCTCAGAAGCTGCCTAAGAAATCCTTCTTGCCTCAGGTGCTTTCAGCTTCCCCACCTTCTCTTGCCTTTTTTGGGGGGAAATTCATGTTAACTCCTTCTCCCTCATTGCCAGCCCTCTTTTTCAAAATGGTTGAGTGAAAATACTATTAGGGGCAAAGGTTTTTCAAACTTTTCTAGTCACAAAACAAGCACACAGTAGGGATACAGTAATGATTCTGCTACCGTTCTTCTAGGAGGTAAACAGTGAGGTACTCAACCTTTCTATGCTGAAGAAACTACCTGAGGGAAAATAATGTACTTAGTTTCTTTCCAATCTTTGCAACCAGGCTCCTGGTGAAGATTGGTGAGATGATCCCCCAAGAACTTGATAGTATTTTAACAAAATATTTTATGAAATGTGTCTTATGATAAAAAAATAACAGTTCAAATGGATTTGTTATATATATATATATATATATATATATATATATATATATATATATTTCTTTTTTGTGTGTGTGGGTACTGGGAGTCGACCTCAGGAGCCCGCCCCTGCGAGCAGGGGCCTGTGCCACTGCACAATATCACCGGCCCCTTTTTTCCTTTATGTGGGTTCTGGGAGTCCAACTCAGGGCCTCGTGCTTGCCAGGCAGTTGCTTATGCTGCTGAGCCATCTCACCGGCCCTACTTTCTTCTTGATAAAGAGCCTATGTAGAAGAAGTCTATGTAATCTCTCTTTGTCATTGGAAAATTCAATTACACTATGACTCTAATTAAGAAAAAAAGTGTTCACACCCTTAAATGAATCACAGTCAGCAGGACTAAGATCTAATTAGAAACACTGCTGCCATCTGAGATTACTTATGAGCCAAAAACAAATTGCTGAAACAAAAACAGAGAGATTCCCAAAGGCACTGGAATAGTATCTGGATTGAAAATTGGGTTAATATTTTCCTTCCTGATTTATACACCCAGCTCTGGATCCATTATTATTACATAGAGGTTCTTGTTTTTTAATCATCGAATACTATTCAGGATTTTGCACAGGAAGCAGACCCTTAGTAACAGGAAGCCTTTGTAAAAATTTTCTCCATTCAGGAAAAGGAATAGAAGTCAGGAAAAGGAAGATGCACTCTAGAGAAGGAATTTCCCATATGGTAGAGTGTGTTATTCCCGCATGCAGCTGAAAGCCACTTCCTTTAAAAAGCCTCCCTTGATCCCATAAATAGCAATTAACTTCCCTCCATTGGAGACTATCAGGCCTGATCATTTTAATCTCTTCCTAATATTTATTTAATGACTTACATTATTGTTAGTTATTTACCCATTAATCTTCCTCACCAAAGTTGTAAGTTCTTGGGGAAACACTCAGTTCTTTCACATTTTTGACTCTTCCTCACTCCCACTAGTGTCTGGAATAGTTAATTATTAAATAATAACTTCTATTGTGTTAATATCAGGCACTGGTAGGGGCTGGGCAGAAAATGGATAGGAAAATGAGCACTGTTTTCTTTGCATATTGCTTATAGGCCTGGAATGGATAAGAAGCATGATTGACAAAGCAGTAACAGCAACATGCTTACATCCTAGGATAGCAGTTGAGGTACTTAGAGAAGGGTCATTTCGAAGGCATGGCTGCACTGAATGCAAGGGCAGTGTATCCCACAGCTAAAATGAAGTCTGATGTGCTTGCCAGGAACTTTTGTTTGAGGCGGAATATGAACCCTAGGAAGCTGAATAAGTTCATGTGTCAGTTAACTAGTCTTAGAGTCTCCGATGACAATTATGTAAATGTCATTTTTGTGCTGTATATGTATTAAACTGCAAAGGACCCCTGAAGGCACCCTGAGGATGAGGGGTGGGCAGGAGAGAACCGTAGCTTCTTTAATTCCCAGTTTCATTGATTGCTGATTTTAATGATGGTCTTGCTACACGTTCCTAAAGCCAATTGTTTTCTATCCTGACACGTATGTGACCTTCACCATTCATGAGGAGTTTGATGAACTGAATTTGTAGATGCCTGTTGTATGAAGAGAGGTACAGGAAATGGCGGAAACATACAGCCAAAGCATACTGCCAAGTTCCAGCACACAGCAACTGAATAGCAAATAAAAGATCATCTCAATTTGAGGGGGGGAAAAAAAACAGATTCAGCTACATTAAGAAAATAAAAATAAAAATGGCAACTGAATCACTCATTCAAAGAATAATTATGAATGACTTAGTCCCCATATGTGACTCCCGAGTATGATATTTGCAGTTACTATAGTTTGGTGGTAGCTAAGTTTTGAGTTTGCCATTGCTTCCTAGACACATTGCCTGTGGATTGGATAAGATGCAGATGAAGATGAAGTAGGACCAGGGAGAAAGAATAATTCTCATTGTTCAGCACATGCATCCTGTGGTGTTCTGGGGGTTCTATGAGCCCAAAGAATACTGTTCTAGTTGTTCAAACTTGTGCAAGGGCAGAAGAGCGTTGTGGAAACTATTTTGAGACGAATAAAGAACCGATCCAATAAACTTACAAGTAAATTATCCAATTCTAAACCAATGAGGAGTAACTCTTCCATCATTTTAACTGCTGCATAAAATAGCTTTCTGTTCCCATACCCCACGCAACTTCTCAAGAGGGACAGCAGAAGACAACACACACAGAGACATCCAGTTTGGATGAGATGGCCTAGGGTCTTTCTGCTCAACTATAAACTTTGTCAAAGGCAGGAGGAACAACCAAAGGAGAACTACAAAAAGTGGTTGAAGAAGATGAATTGGTCTGGGACTCTGGTGAAAGAGGGACAGGTCAGTGGTGTAGCATCTTGCATCCACCCACCCGATACAAAAAGACCACCCAGCCCTGTCAATGTCCAATCCATAAACCTGGCAGTGAAGGTTTCAGAGCAAGCTCCTTCCTCTCCTAGAAGGCCACTCAGACTCCACAGGCTTGTATTAACTGGGTGCATGGCAGCTAGGAGAGCTCCTGTCCTTCCCCACAGGGCCTGGCACTCCCCTTTCTTGCTAAGGAACACTTGCAGGTGGGCAGAACTGTCAGGAGAGACCTTGCTACACAAGGCAGCCCAGTCAGGAGGCCTCTTTGTTTCACAGGCACAAGGTTCTCCTGTGCCTGGAGACACTAAACAATCAGGGGCATGAACAGGGGCAAGCGACTAAACACCACGAGTCACCCACCCTCAGGCCTGGGGACCACCCCTCCATTCCTTCAGTCAGTTTAAGCAGGATGCAGGGGGAGCCCAAGGACACCTAATTAACCAGGCAGACTGAAATAATAATGCAGAGGCTCTGGAAGTTAAACTGCCGTTGGAACCGCAGCCCCCCAAATTAGGCCAACACCTGTGTGCTAAACCTGAACAGGATAAATGCTGCTAAAGCAAAACATTTAAATGGCAAACAGAGTCTCCTAACATAACTGATGAAATGTCCAGGATACCACTGAAAATCACTGTCAAACTAAGAGAATCACAATTTGAGTAACATATGAAAATCAACTGAGGTCAACCTCAAGAAAAATCAGAGGTAGGAGCTATCAGGCAAGGATTTTAAAGCAGGTATCATAAAAATTGTTTACCTGTCCATAAATTCTCTTGAGACAAATTTTAAAAAACAGAAAAATCTCAGCAAAGAAACAGAAGAAATTATAGAATTGCCTGTAGGTTTTTGTCACTATGATGAAATACCCAAGAAAAACAATTTACAGGAGGAAAGGTTTATTTTGGCTCATGGTATCAGAGGCTTCAGTCCATGACTGGCTGACTCCAAGGTAAGAACATCGTGGTGGAGGGGCATGGGGCAGGAACATTGCTCACCTGTGGTAGCCAAGAAGCACAGAAAGAGGGAGAGAGGCAGACAGTGTCTAGAAATTAATGGCTCAAGAACCAAAATAGTCCCCAAGGTCATGCCCTCGTGATTCACTCCCTTCAACAAGCACCCATATCCTATTTCCATCGCCTCTCAATAATGCTATCAAATTATGCTATCAACAGCGGATTAACCCACTGATGAAGTCAGATCCAATTACTTTCTGGAAGCCCTACCTCTGAATATGTGAGACTTCTGGGGAACATTTTTAGATCTAAACCATAACAAACTGAAAAAAATTATAAGAGAAATTTGTAAAAAAAAAATGTTCACTGCAGTGGGCTCTGTAGTAGAGCAGAGCTGACAGAGAAGAGAAGCAGTGAATTTGAGACAAGTACAGTGGGAAAATAACGAAAGATCCAACATTCATATCATTGCAGTCAAATGAGGTTTAACTGAAAGAGTATTTAAAGAAATCACAGCTGAAAAGTCCCCATATTTAGTAAAAGACACAAGTCTACACATAGAGGAAAATTTCAGGATGTAGAATAAAGTCAAGAGTTCTTAGACTTGACACCAAAGGATAATTTATTTTTAAAAAATGATAAATTGAACCTCATAAAATTTAAAATGTTTGCTTTGTAAAAACAAAAACAAAAACAAAAATCCACTTGAAAAGGAAAGGAAGCTACAGAGCAGAGAAAATATTTGCATATCATACACTCATCAAAGGGCTAGTGTCTAAAATTTAAAGAATTCTCAAAGCACAACAGGGATAATCCAACAAGAAAATAGGCAAGAGATACGAATAGATATTTCACAGAAGATATACAGACAATAAGCACTAAAAAAGATGTTCAGCATCATTAGTAATCAGGGAAACACAAATTAAAACCACAATAAGGTACTACTGCATACCTATCAGAATAGCTAAAATAAAAATAATGACAATACCAAATGCTGGCAAGGATGTGGAGAAAGTAGATTGCTTACATATTGTATATATTTAGAGAGTATTGTTAGCATGCTGATTAGTAACCCCAGCTGCAGGGGGAAAAAAAATCTAACTGACAACAGGAAGCAACAATTAATTATCTACTGGTCCTGTCAGCCAGACAAGAAGAAAATAAAATTAAGGAACTCCACCTTTCCTTAACCAAGCTGCATTGTAAATGCAAAAAAGCAATTTGAGTGTGCGGGAAATACCTTAAAACAAAAAGAAGAACAAAAGGGGAGGGCAGAATGCAGCATGTGAACTTTGAACTTTTCAAAGTCTAACACAACCTAAAACAGCACTATATTCTCAGGCAGAGGGGACTGACTGTATATGCACCTAAGCTGGAGGTCACACTGGAAAGTAAGTAGCCACGATGGAATGAGAGACTTCTACAATTCAAGCTAGACAAGCTGCTAAGCAGTGGTCAATCTCTCTGTGTTACAGTAAGCTAGCAGAAGGCAGACCTATACCTGTCAGTACAAACTTCAAAAAACAAAGGATGCAATGAAAAATGAAGTCTATGTTACATAATCTCTGTTTGTAAATTACAAGTGGTCTGTAATTTTCTGAGTCTTACAGTGAAAGTAATTGTGCATGTACATACAGAGAGAGAGAGAGACAGAGAGAGAGAGAGAGAGAGAGAGAGAGAGAGAGAGAGAGAGAGAGAGAGAGAGAAAGAGAGAGAGAATACACACAGTGGTAGCCAGGCAAGTTGCAGGCTGACTTGGACACACCAGGCTTTGTGTATGGCAACCCTGCCTGTTTAGGACAACGCTAGAATTAACATTGCTTCTCATCCCTCTTGCAATAGCAACCAGACTGAACCCAGTGGTGCTGGGTTTGATTCAGCGCCTTCTCTAATTGTTCTGTCTCCTGCTACTCACTGCAGGAGGATATCCCTGATCACGTCTGCGCCTCACACAAAGCCCAGGAGAACTTGGAGGGAAAGGATGTGATGGAATTGCTATGTCCCACCTCTAGGTGAGATTAGAATAGTTTCAGTGTTGGATTAGTTTGGTCAGCTGGGTTCAGTTTGAAGAGGTAATTAGAAATCAGAGGGCATATTCCTGGCCTCCGCTAAGCCAAGCCACCCATACTAGGAGGTAGGTTAGATGGCGAGCTCATTACTTTCAAGACGAGGCCGCTCACAGGTGCAGTTTGCTGGAGTGATATCAGCACATTATTCCATTCAATAATGCTTCTGAGAAAACCATCCCCACAACAAAATAGAGCTCTTTAATTTAGCAAGAAAAAATAATCTAGGCATAAAGATTAATCGGTATTTCCAAATAAGAGTTTAAACTGGAAAAAAGATTGGCGCAACAGTTAAAGAAATTTGAGCAGATAAGCTCTTGTCAAACTTTTCCTTCCCTGTTAGCATGACTCCTTGGTTGACATCTAACCATCTTCTCCAGGACTGGTTCCTCCACTGAGTCTTCTTTCAATGCCACTTCCTCCCAGGGTTAATGCCAAGAGCCACAGTACTCTTCTCCTTACCAATGTGGCCCTCCTCTGAAGCAGACTAATCGGCCTGACCAGTTGGTTGGCGGCCCAGAACTTCCTTTTTCAAATGACTGCTCTGTTCCTGTCTTCTCTGGAGCTCTTGCCTGTGGCCAGACAGAAAAGGGAAGAGTCTATGAGGAGCAGAATGAGAAATGTTCCAGACATGTTCTTCTGCCTTTTCCTGCCAAGCTGCGGTCTCCCTGACAGCTGTCTCCTTTCATCCTTTCCTGTCTCACTCTGTTCTAGTACCCCCTTCCCTTCTGTCTGATTTTTGAAAACACAAGCAAAGATGTTCTGATGGTGCAGCAGGCCAAAAGGACTTTTCCTCTTGGTTTTGGAACTCTTTTGAAAAGCTAACTACTGATTTAACTTGCTTTATCAAAACTTCCTAATAAAACCCTACAACTATAAAGGAGCACAGCATGGCTATTGGTTTCTACGTGGAAGTACAAAATTCTTGAAGCTTTCTTATTTTTTTCACTCAATTTTAATTGATGGATATTCATTTCTATTTTTTTCCCAAAGATTTAACTTTCACATTTATCTCTTTAAATTCTCTGGAAATAATTTTGAGGTAGAATATAATTTGTTTTGACAGGGTTACGATTTAAAATCCTTGTTAGATATTTAGTTGTAAAATCAATATGTTCTCACTGTGAAATATGTAACAAAGAAGCTTAAAATAAAAAGGGAAGCACTGTCCTTTCCTGTTTCTCAAAACCAAAATCTGGGGAAAACAAACCCCATGATTCTTAAGTTAAAGAAATCTTAATCTTACCTGTATACCCAAGTTGAGCCCAATTCGTAATAGGTAAACTGCGGAATCAGCATAGGTACCCGTCAACAGACAAATGGATAAACAAAATGTGAGCCATACACACAACGGGGGAGTATTCATCTGGAAGGTTGAGCAAAATCATGTCATTTGCAGGCAAATAGATGGAACTGGAGATCATCAAATTAAGTGAAATAAGCCAGACTAAAAAAAGATAAATATTACTTTTCTCATCCGTGGAATCAAAGAGAGACAGAACATGAAAGAAAAGGGGGACTATTGGACAAGAGGAAAGGAACAAGGGTAAGGGGGTAAAAATGATCAAAATTTGTTACATGCATACACAAATCTGCCAGAATGAAGTCCTTTAATCTGTATAACTTATATGCACTAATAAACTTAATCTTAAATAAGGTAACACCATATATATACACACATATGTATCTAGATTATATTTTGTCTTTAGATTTTATCTGACAATTGATTTTATTAATTTATTCTTTTTTAAAGGCAATTAGTTATTTCTTAATTATTTCAGTAGTGAGAAAATAGAAGTATTCTGAACTGTTTAGTAACAGCACAATGGCTGAAGTAAATGGGAAAACTGAGAAAAACTAGGAAATATTAGGAAGATGAAGGAAGAAATTGAGAGAGATATGAATCTATGGCGAAGCAGTGTGTAAAAGCAAAACTATAAGACACTAAACATGAGCTGTGATAAAAATTATAGTGAATTATTAAATTTTTAAAAAATGTATGACAATAAATAACATATTGCCATTAATCCCCCTCAAAACATCCCCCATCACTTTGAACATATTTATCCTCTTGTTCTAGAAGTCTTCTTTTGTGTGTATTCTGAAATTCCTTTCATGAGTGTTTGTACAAAGTATGATAAAAAATACAGTGAACGCCCCTGCTGAATGTCATCCTACAGAAAGGCAGGCTTGTAAAGTGAGTCCTCATCATCCTTATTCACCTGGTCTGGCACCGTGCAACTTCTGGTTCTTCCCCAAAGTCACAATGAGCATGAAACCTAAACATTTTGTATCAATTCAGAACATCAAGGCAGCCACAACAGCACAGCTGTCTTTGTTACTTTCTCATTGCTGGGAGAAAATACCCAACACCCACAGATTAAAGGAGGAAAAGTTTATTTTAGCTCATAGTTTGTAGAGGTTTCAGTCCATAGTTGGCTGGCTCGAAGGCAGGGTGGCATAGCAGAGGAGCATCGCAAAGGAGAAACAGTCCATGGCAGGACAGACAGAAAGCAGTAACCTGCAAGCCTGCCTTCTTTCTGTCCCTTTATATTCCACCCAGGCTACTAACTTATTGATCGGTGCCACCCACAGCCAGGATGGGGCTTCCCTCTTCAGTAAATCCATTCGGCCACATCCAGAACTATGCTAAACCAGCTAGGGAACTAATCCAGATATTGAACACACTTAATTCATATCCACATACCCTAGATCCAGCCATTTCCAAAAAGCCCCGCCTATGAGCACATGAGGCTTTGGGGGGCACTTCTAGATACAAGCCATAACAGCAACTAAAGATAAAAAGGACTTCCAGAACCGCTTCAAAAGTGGTAAGAACGATGAGATAAGTGTGTTCAAAGTAAGGGGAAATATTTTGACGGGGGATTCATGGTAATACGTGTTTTACTGTAATACACTTTTTAAAAACTTAAACATTTACTGTAGATTCTGATCACACCATGCAGGCTTTCCAAGAACCTGGAACATCTCGTAGAAGAGTAAGGCAGTGCAGGAGGTAAGGCAAAAGCAGGCGCACATGTCAGAAGATGAGGAGTCAGGGTAAAGAGGCAGCCATTAGTGCATTCATCAGAATGAGCACCGAATGGAAACATCCATGCAGTTTGTCTTACACCATCAAAAAACAAGAAGTCAAGGTGGAAACAAATTATTCTTTACAGAAAAAGTCCAACCAATAAATGCAGAAGCATTGTGGAGACAGAAATCCCTATTCTACAATCACTGCAACAATAACAGATTCAACAAAACCCTATGTGGGTTCCAAAGCTAGTTGGTAAAAGATTATTTAGGAAAAAATATTTATATAGTCACAAGATTTCATCCTATAAATTAATTATTAATTTGAGAGGGACAAGGAGCTTTTACCATGGAAAAATCTGGCAGAAACTGCCTTAATCCAACAATTGAATTTAACATTTCCAGTAGCGAGGAGGACTGACACACACCCCATGTTGTGATTCCCTGACCACCAAATCATCTGGGTGTTGCTCCTGTCCAAAACATTTGACCAGAATTGAATCCTGAAGAAGCAATTGGACAAATAAAAACTGAGGGGAATTCTGCAAAAGCAACTGGCCTGAAGTTTTCTTTAAGGCAATATTATATTAAAAAAAAAAAAAGAAAGAAAGAAAAGGAAGAGGAGAGAGTAGGAAACTGCTCTAAATCTCTAAATTTGAGACCTAAAACCATATGACAACTAAATGTAATGACTCATCCTTTATTCCACCCTGAATTTTAAAAAATAAAGCTTTAAAGGATAATTGGATAATGACAAATTGATGAGTGGACAAAAATAAGTAAATACCTTTGTTCTCAGGAGATATAAGGAGAAATATTTAGGCTTGAGGGAGTAGGATATCTGTAAAGGGCTCAAAGCAAGAGAAATAGAGAAGTGAAAGATTTAAAAGTCTAAACAAAGAGTGCTCACTGTCCTTATCTTACAAATTTTCTGTAGGTTTGAAATCCTTCCAAAATAAAAGATAGTAAAAAGAAAACAATACAAGTGTTCTTCCCTCAGAAATGGAAAACAGCTCTGTCTACCTTGTGCAGAATAACCCGGGAAAGGCAGGATACAGGAGGACTACAGCCCAGGAGCCTGAACTTCTGCGCCCATATTTCAACTGTTCCACATATTATGTGGCCTTGAACACACATTCCTTAACCTCCCTGCACATCCATTTACCAACTATAAAATGAAAATAAAGATAGCACCAACCATATAAAGTTCTGTGAGGACGAAAGCATTTAGAATTGTGCTGGAAAAGAGTAAGCACTCAGTGTAAGCTGTCAGGGGCTGGGGATGTAGCTCAGTGGAATTGGACAGTCCATTCTAAGATGTAAATGAAAGTGCAAGGGGCTAATAAAAACCTTGACACTGGTAAGAAAGAAGCCAGGAACTTGCCCTACCAGTTATCATATTTATTATAAAGATATTGTAATTAACAATGTTGTCTTGCCATGGTGAGCTATAGAAGAGAATGTGGATCTACGCATTGGTAGCCAGGTGACAGATGACAGGGTCGATACTGCATTTCAGTACAAGGTATACAGGTAATACAGGATGGGAGAAAATATTTGCCACCTGTTCCTCAGACAGAAGGCTAATATCTAGAATATATAAAGAACTCAAAAAATTAGACTCCCCAAAATAAAGACCCAGTCAAAAAATGGGGAAGTGAAATGAACAGACACTTCACGGAAAAAGTATAAGTGGCTAACAAATATATAAAGAAATTCTCAACATTGCTGAGCATCAGAGAAATGCAAATTAAAACAACACTGAGATTCCATCTTTCCCCAGAAAGAATGACCATCATCAAGAAATCAGTAACAAATGCCATCAAGGCTGCAGGGGAAAAGGAACACTTCTACATTGCTGGTAGGAATGTAAACTAGTAGAAGTACTCTGGAAATCAGCATGGAGATTCCTCAATAAACTAAAACTAAAAATTCCATTTGACCCAGCTATTCCCCTTGAAGGTATTTCCCAGAAAAGTTAAAGACATCGTATTACAGTGATACATGCATATCCATGTTTACAGCAGCACAATGCATAATAGCTAAATCTTGGAAGCAGCCTGTACGTCCATTAACAGGTGAATGGATAAAGAAAATGTGGTATTAACACACAATAGAGTATTGCTCTGCTGTCAAGAAAGATAAAATTGGGCCGGTGAGATGGCTCAGCGGCGTAAGCACCTGCCCGGCAAGCGCAAGGCCCCGAGTTCGACTCCCGGAACCCACATACGAAAAAGGGGCCGGTGATATCGCTCAGTGGCACGGGCGCCTGCTGGCGCGCGAGGTCCTGAGGTCGACCCTCCGGTACCTACAAAAAAAAAAAGAAAGATAAAATTGAGTCATTTGTGGGAAAATGTATTCACCTTGAAACCATAATGTCAAGTGAAATAAATCAGACACACAAGCTTAAATATCACATGGTTTCTCTTATATGAGAGACCCAAAATATAAATAAAGAGTGAAATAAAGGATAAGACAGAAGCATGGAGACAGATCTTTTCAAACGGGAAGGGGATCAAGAGATGGAGGGAGAAGGCAAACAGGAGGAAAAGGAAATGCATAAAGGAATTGTTATGTACCTGTAAAAGCTCCACACAAAGAATGTAAACATTACATACTACAAACGTGCTATTAAAAAAAAAAAACTTTTAAAAATGTAATCAGGTATGGGCTGGTGAGATGGCTCAGCGGCTTAAGCGCCTGCCCGGCAAGCGCGAGGGCCCGAGTTCGACTCCCGGAACCCACATACGAAAAAGGGGCCGGTGATATCGCTCAGCGGCACGGGCGCCTGCTGGCGCGCAAGGTCCTGAGGTCGACCTCCCGGTACCCACAAAAAAAAAAAAAAAAATGTAATCAGGTAACTATGCAGTGCAGTTCATCAATGAACCAGTTCTAAGTGCAGTAAAGTTCTAAATGTGTTGCTGTTGTTGTTTTAGACGGGGTCTCCCTACGTAGTCCAGTCCCGCCTTGGACTCACTATGTAGCCTGGGCTGGTCTCGAACTCATGGCGATCCTCTTACCTCAGCCTCCCCAGCACTGGGATTACAGGCCTGCGCCACCACGCCCAGCTAAAGTTCTAAATGTGAATGGCAAGAAATTAATCTCTAAGGATAGGACAAAGGAAAAATATCTCCACAACCCAGAGGGTAGTGAAGAATTTTTTCAAAGATTTTTCTTAATTGACAATTTTAAAGGAAAAATTGATAAATCCAGTTACATTAAAATTAAGAATTTCTGAAAATCCACCATGAAAAGCAGTGAAAGACAGCCGGGTGTGGTTGCACATACCTGTAATCCCAGCACTTGGGGGACTGAGGCAGAAGGATTGGTGGGAGTTTGAGGCCAGCCTCGGCTACATAGTGAGTTCAAAGCCAGCCTGAACTACATAGTGAGACCCTGTCTAAAAAAAAAGGGTGAAAGGAAACCAACAAAATATGATGAGATACTTCAATACAGAAAAGCATGCAGACTACTCTGGGAAGCAGAGGCAGGAGGATTGCAAGTTCAAGTCTAGCCTGGATAATCCAGCAATTTAGCAAGACCCTGTGTCAAA
Organism: Erethizon dorsatum; assembly: GCA_028451465.1. Taxonomy (NCBI): domain Eukaryota; kingdom Metazoa; phylum Chordata; class Mammalia; order Rodentia; family Erethizontidae; genus Erethizon; species Erethizon dorsatum. Next base: position 14,795,591 of record CM051839.1, read on the forward strand.
ATACAAGATAAAAAATGGGCTGGGGATTCAGCTCAGTGTGAAGGTCCTGGTTTCAGTTCAATCCCCAGTACTGGACCAAAAAAAAAAAGGACAGATTAATAGAAAACAAAAAACTAGGCAAATAACAAACATATTAAAAATATTCAACAACTTCATTAACAATTAGGGAAAAGCAAATAAAAACTATAATAAGATACCACTACCTATCTATCAGATTTGCAAAAACTAAAGTCTCCCAATGCCAAGTGTAGAAAAGGTGAATCAATGGGAACTTTCACAAACTTTATAGATGGTATAAATTGGTCTGGCCATTTTGAACAGTTTGTCATTATTTAAAAATCTAAATATGTATACACAGTACAGCTTCAGTAATGTCACTCCAATTCACGCACACAAGCATTTGGGAAGAAGTGCAAGAATGACCAAAGCAGCATTGTTCGCAGTAGCTCCGAACTCAAAACAACCCAAAGGTCTATCAACAAAGAATGGTTAAATAAAATGGGGATACTAACCAGCAGTGAAAATACAGAAACTATTATCTGTGTGGATGGATTTCACAAAAATAATGTAGACCAAAACAATTCATAAAAGGATACATGAACTATATTTCACTTATAGATGGTATAGAAGCAGGTAAAACTAAAAACTACATCACTTAAGCATCCAAACATTGATGGTAAAGCTATAAAGAAAAAAAGTGAATAAATATGAACTTCTCTTGAAAGGAAGGAAATGAAACTGGGGAGAACTTTGGAGGGAAGTTCTGAAACAGTGTCAACGTTTTAGTGTATAACTTGGTGGATGTGTAGAAAGGTGTTTGTTTTATTATTAAAAAGGTACATACATAGTTTAAATGCTCTTATGTATGTGTGTTTCACAATATAAAAGAAAAACAAATTTAAAAATAATGAGTCCTTACTTTCAGCCAAGATGAAATAACAGCAATCAGATTTATTCTACTGGCTGAAACAACTAGAAAAATGGACAAAATATGGGAAACAATAGTTTTCGAGCCTCGAACATCAAAAGAATGAAGGATAGTGGTGTCCCAGAAAGAGAAGAGCTACAGCGAGAGAGAATTCCAGATATGTGCAGAGTCTCCTTCAAGAATTCACCAGTTCTGGTGATCGCATGCAAAAGGAGACCACCCAAGTTTGAGGGAAGAACCAGCAGAAAAGTTTGAAAGGAACAACACTGAGCCACAGGGCAAGTTATGCCAGAGTAATATTTATTGAGTGACTTTTATGTGTCACACAAGTTAACATATATATCTTGTCTACACAATTACCCATAAAATAGATAATATCTTCATTTTACAGAAAAAGGAAGCCAGGGCTCCAAACGCTAATAGCTTTTGCAGGATTGCACTGCTAGTAAATGTCAATGGCTGGATTTGAGATTAAGTCATCTGAACAGAAAGCACATGTCTTTTGCAGGTCATTGTGTTGTTTCCTTACAACGCAGCTGTGAGTGACAAACTCAGAGAGGATTAGCTTTTCTCCTCTTACTGGTTAAAGCACCTTGCTTCCTTACCAAATAATTACTTGAAAGCTGTACCCTACATTTAAAATGTACATCTTTATTAAATCTTAGAAGTGGTGTAGCTTTCCTTCATCCTTGAATTCAAAGTCAACTTTCTTCAGAGAAAGGCAGTAGTTTCACTTGATTCACTTAATGATTCATTGGATGCCTACAGTTTACCAAAACAAACTTTGTACAAACATCATGCGATATTTAAAATATCTGGGTGTTTTTAATGCTTTTTTTCTACAAAACCTTTTTTGTCTTCAAGAATGTTAGTAGAATCTAGGTGCCTTAATAAATCATACTTGAATTCTGTATCATATAACATCTTCTATGTAGAAAACCCTAAAGACTCCACCAAAAAGCTGTTAGAACTAATAAATCAATTTGGTAAATTTGCAGGATACAAAATCAGCTGTGTTTCTGTACACTAATAATCTATTCAAAAATGAAATTAAGATAACAACCCCATCTGCAGTAGCACCAAAAAGAATAAAATAGGGCTGGTGATATAGCTCAGCGGCACAAGTGTCTGCCTGGCAAGCGCGAGGTCCTGAGTTCGGTTCCCCTTACCCACATTAAAAAAAAAAAAAAAGACTAAATAAAAAAGAATAAAATATTTATGGGTAACTTAACAAAGAATGTGAAAGACTTGTATACTGAAAATTATAGAACATTGATGAAAGAAGTTAAAGATAAAAATAACTGGAAAGACATCCCATGTACATGAATTGGAGGATTTGATATGGTTAAAATTCCATACCCCTCACAGCAACCTACAGATTCAGTGGGATCCCTACCAAAATCCCCATGGCATTTTTTACAGAAATAGAAAAAACAATCCTAAAATTCATAAGGAATTACAAAGGACCCTAAACAGCCAAAACAACCTTGAGGAACAAAAACAAAGCCGGAGGCCTAACACTCCCTGATTTCAAAATGTATTGCATACAAAGCTGCAGCAATTAAAACAATACGGTACTGGCATAAAAATAGACAAAACAACAGAACAGAATAGAGAACCCAGAAATAAACCTATACACTCAGTCAACTGATCTTTGACCAAAGACACAGAACGGGGAAAGGATAGTTTTTCAGCAAGTAGCGTTGGAAGCATTGGATAACCACATACAAAAGAATGAAATTGGACCTTTTTATTACATTGTACACAAAACTCACCTTGGTATGAATTACAAACTTAAACATAAGACCTGAAACTGTAAAAGTCTTAGAAGGAAACATAGAAACTCCATGACATTGGGCCAGGCAATGATTTCTTCAATATTTCTCCAAAAGCACAGGTAACAAAAGTAGAAATTAGTCAAATGGAATAGCATCAAACTAAAAAGCAAAGGAAACAACTAAGGGAAAAGAATATCTCTAGACAAAATATGTGCAAACAATATACATGTATCTGATAAGGATTCAATCTTCAAAATACATACTCAATGGCAAAAAACAAAGAACAACAAAATTACCTTCTTAAAAAATGTCAGAGACCAGGACAGGAGACATACAAAGAGGTAAAAGTTATATAAAAGGATACTCAGCACCACTAATCATTAGGGAAATGCAATTCAAAACCACCAGTGGATATCACCTCACACCTAAATGGGATGGTCATACCAGAAAAACAAATAAAAATGTTTATGAGAATACGGAAATTTTGGAACTCTCACATCATTGGTGGGAACATACAATGGTATAGTCACCATGGGAAATAATATAGAGGTTCCTCAAAAAAGTAAAGATAGAATTATCATATGGTCCAGTGACCTATTCCTGAACATTTATCAAAAGAATTAAAATCAGCCTCTTGACAAGATATTTGTAATTCCCATATTTATCTCATCCTTATTCATAATAGCCAATATACAGAAACAAGCTAAATGTCCATTGATAGATGAATGGATAAAGAAAAGGTGGTAAATACATACGATGAAATATCACACAATCTTTAAAAAGGAGGAAATCCTGCAACATTCAACAACATGGACGTGTCTTGAGGATATACTGAGTGAAATAAATCAATCACAGAAAGACAAACTTTACAAGATCCCACTTATATAGGGTACTTAAGATAGACACACTCATAGAAGCTAAAGTGAGATGATGGTTTGCCAGGGGCTCAGGGAGAGAAAAATGGGGAGTTAACACTCAACGGATACTATAAAGTTTTAGTGATGCAAGATCACTAAATTCTAGAGATGCTGTACAACATCATGGTTATAGTTAACAATATGGTATTGTATATTTAAAATTTTGTTTAAAAGGGTAGATGACATTGAAATGTTCTTACTACAACAAAAAATGAATTAGAATCTCAGTGGTAGGTTTAAACAAATGTTCACTCTAAATAAAATCTTTCAACTTTTCTGTACACTGAAAATTTTTATTAAAATGTCAGAAATAAAAAATACTGGTGATTCTCCAAGTGAGCTCTCTGGACCAGCAGCAGTCACAGCCTCACCTGAGATCCTGTTAAAAATGCTAAGGCACACCTGGGTGTGGCGGCACACGTCTGCAATCCAGAACTCTTGGGAGGGTGAGGCGGGAGGATTGCAAGATTGAGCCCTGCCTGGGCTACTAATTTAGCAGCTTAGTGAATCTCTGTCTCAAAATAAAAAATAAAAACAGCTGGGGATGTAGCTCAGTGGGAAGGCCTTGGGTTCAATCCCCAGTACTGAAGAAAAATCAGGAACTCTGGTAGTGGAACCCAGCAACACAATCTGAAGCACATTCAAATTTGAGAACCACTGCTCTATAGTTATGGTAGATTCAGCCCCGAAAGTGAGTACTTTTCATCTGCTTGAAAAAGGCTTCCCCTCACCTCAAATCTAAAGGAACTAACCCCAGTTTTTCTCATCCTCTGGAAAAAAGCCACCACCCCAACTCCCACCTTATCCCAGCACAGGATATTCACATTGTTTCTTAAAAGAAAAATAAATACAGAAAACCAAAATCAAAGCTTCAAACCAACCACAAAAACACTTGGTGTGTGTTTGGACAATATGTGAGCGAATGTGGTATGTTTATTTTACTGTTTTAGCTTAAAATCTGCACTAAAGGAGCTGTAACATATATACAGACTGGCAACAAAGAAACCAAACCCATTTTTAAACACTGGAAAATAGTAAAAACGTCCCTACATCCTGGTTCTGCTTGGTTATCTGCTATGGAGTCAGAGTTGGATGTAATCAGTTAATATAATCGCTTGCCATTAAAAATTGTTCACCAGAGGTTATGTCCTCATGGTTCTCGAGATACTGCATGGAATAGATGAAAGCCCTGACCCTTATTCCCAGTGGCGTTCTGTGCTTCTGGCTTAGCTCTCCCTGGGAGAAAAACTGAAAACTTTCTTGGTACCGAGCCATGCTCCCATCTGGGATAAAGATTAACAAAGAGGAAAGAAGCGCTTGTTCAGATTACAAATGCCAGATGCTGCCACATGAATAGCCCTGCCGATCCCAGGGTGTTCACTTCAAACGTGTGGTCTTCAAACCCTCGTCTCCGAAGAATGTGCTGGTGACTGGTGGGCGTCATGGTGGGAGTCCACTGCACGCACCAGCACTTACTCTAAGATTGCCACTGAGAGATTCAAGGGAAACTCCTGGACTTAATTATGGTTTATCAGCTTTCACAGAGCACAAAATGTTTCCCAGATTGAAGATTCCACAGCCAAGGGAACCATGAGAATTGTTAAAGAGATCACTATGTTGACCTCAAGGCAAGAGGATATAAACCACCATCAACAAAGGCATTTACACCTTATAGTACTGACTTATAGAAAGACACTCTGTCTTTGTAAATAAAAGAGCTCTTTGATTCTTTTCCTTGCAAAATCTAATGGAAGACTAAATGGGTCACGGCTAATGTGCCAAAAGAAAGTAGTAGAACAAAAAGTGAGTGAGTGATAACAGAAAAAAGAAGACAGAATACAATAGTCAAAGAAGAGAATGCAGAAAGGGTAAGCCAAGAAGGGGAAATAATAGTGCAACAGATCTAACTAAGGTTCTAAGTCAATGTTTTTAATTATAGTAACAATTTATACGCACCCTCCAAGGGTGAAGAGATCATGAACTTCAAGATGCACTGAGTCAGAACTGATGATTTTTTTCTTTTTCCTTGGATCTACTATGGCTTGGCTGCCTCCCTTACTGATCCTGTCTTTATTTAAAATATTCTTTCACTATAAATTTTCATGCATTAACTTTGATTTTTAAAATATTCCACTAGGGGCCAGTGAGATGGCTCAGCGGCATAAGCACCTGCCTGGCAAGCGCAAGGTCCTGAGTTCGACTCCCAGAACCCACATAAAGGAAAAAAAGGGCCGGTAATATCGCTCACCACTTGCTGGCAAGTGTGAGGTCCTGAGGTCGACACTCCCGGTACCCACAAAAAAAAAAAAAAAAAAAAAAAAGAAAATCCACTAAAATGCTATCTAAGTTGATTACTGAGTTTATTTGCTTGTTTTGCCGATCCTTAAATTTTGCATCCAAGGTAAATGCCTTACTCACTTCATCCTATTCCTGGCCCTGTGGACCTAATTTTTCTTCAAAATTTGGTCTAGAGGGCCGGTGAGATGGCTCAGCGGCTTAAGCGCCTGCCCGGCAAGTGCGAGGGCCCGAGTTCGACTCCCGGAACCCACATACGAAAAAGGGGCCGGTGATATCACTCAGTGGCACAGGCGCCTCCTGGTGCGCGAGGTCCTGAGGTCGACCCCCCGGTACCCACAAAAAAAAAAAAAATGAACAATGACACCTTCCCACTGCAAAAGTGAAGACACTGAAATTTAGTACAAGTAGTCAATTAAATAGTTTTTACTAATATCTTTGTCTTAGTTACTTTTCTCATTGCTGAGACAAAATACCTGACACCCAAAGTTAAAAGAGGAAAGGTTTCCTTAGCTCACAGTTTGTAGAGGTTTCAGTTCATAGTTGGCTGGCTCCAAGTCAGCACGGCCTGGCAGAGGGGAATCGCAGAGAACAAACAGTTCATGGCAGGTAGAAGACAGCAAAAACAAGCAAGCGACAAATGACAAGGCTCTTTCTGTCCCTTATATCTTATTCAGGCTATCCGCCCTAGGGTGGGTAGCACTCACATACTTAATCCTAGCACTGCACCAGGAATCAATCCCAGTGTCACACACTCTAGATCCAGCCACCTCTGCAGAGCCCCACCTATGACTGCATGAGGCTTTGGGGGGACATCTAGACACAAGCCATAACAATCTCGTTACCACTTGTTAAGGGAGCACGGAGTACTAAGCACTTTACTTATGTTATCTTTTATAGTCACTTTAATATCCATGAATAAGAGATTCTACTATCCTCATTTTCTATGAAGGAACTGCGGCTTAGCGAAGTGATCTGTCCCTAGCCAAATCAAGCAGTTTGTTAATAGTGGCTGGGGCCAGGTTTTTAACACGAGTCTGTCTGCTTCCAAAATTACAGTGATTTCTTCTATATCCACTTAACTGTTTACCCCAAGCTTCACTCGGGCAGCGCATTTGTTTACGTACTACCTTGAACATCACTCGGGCAGGTGTCATTTCAACCAGTCGATTCCTGTATTAAATACATTTGATAAAGTTGTCATTTTTGTATTTCCTGTAATAAAAGCTTATAAAAATTAACAAAAAAATGCAATTTTTGGCCATCTTGTATTTAAATAATTGGACTGGTAAGTGGATACCAGGGGTCAGTAAGCTTTAGCCCACATGGCAAATCTATTGTGCCACGAGCTAAAAATAGTTTTTACTTTTTTGTTGTTGTTGTTAGACAGAGTCTTGTTACAAGTCCAGGCTGGCCTTGAACTCACAATCCTCCTGCCTCAGCCTTCTGAGTACTGGGATTACAGATATGTGTCACTAGACCTGGCAGGTTTTTACATTTTTAAATGATAGAAATTAAAAGAAGACTACTAGTTCGTGATATGAAAATCACATGAAAGTCAAGTTGCAGTGTTCATAAATAAATTGATCAGAACACGGCCCATCTGTATTAACTATGGCTGCTGTCATACTGCATGAGAGTTGAGTATTGCTATGGAGAACAAATGACCCTCAAGCCTAAATAAGTACTACGGGGTCCTTTAAAATATAGTTTGCTCACTACTGCTGTGTACTACCTTCTTTCTTAATTTGGCAGTGACTGCATTTAGGGTATCATGTTTAAAAGTCCCAGCCTTAAAAGGCTTTTTTAACCCCTACTGTAGAAATAATCAATGCTCTTGGAGCATCTCTTCGCTCTTCCCTGTGAAAGTTAAGTCTCCCTGCTTGTACCTCAAGCCTGCACCGGAAATGTCATTCCCACCTGAATGTCCTGCCAGTCAGAACATGTTATGTTTCTCTTTCACTGAATCCATTTCTCCATTTAAGCAATATAGAAAAAGAGAAATCTAAACAAGAACATAGATACGATTGCTGGTTTTTTGGTAAGTCGTGGATTTCTGCTGTGATTGATTACAGCAACCATAAAAAGTCGACAGAGAGAGAGAGAAAGAGAGAGAGAGAGAGAGAGAGAGAAAGATCACTTAAATAGCAACAAAATAATACTTTTCAAGCTATATGATTCTATGAATTAAGAATGACCAAGTAAAACTCACCAAACCACACTGCCAAAAAAAAGAAGAAGAAGAAGAAAGAAGAAGAAGAAAAAGAAAAAGAAAAAAGAAGAAGAAACAAAGATACTGTTGCAAAATTTTGTTGAAATATCTCCTTTCTAACTTGTATTTCCAATAGATTTCTGCTGCCTGCATTTCCTTTGACATTCACTCTGCTGACCTGGCATGCCAGCCATCATTATGTAAAATGTTCTGGGAATCCAGCAATCAGTTGCCAGCATCCTGGGTCTAGCCCCCAAGCATTATTCATAATGCTAATGTCATCACTATGAGCCAACCATATTCTCATAATCCCCTTCAAACAGTGCAAGGAAGAAAACTCTAGAGAACGGTCAGTCCCTGAGATATCAAAGTGAAGGCTGCAATGCTGCAGTTCACAAAACTGTGGGAAGTCTGTTTCTCTAGCGCTTGCTTCCTGACTCAAGCAGTTTCCAGTGCTTTCCAGCTGTTCCCTCCATCTTGCCATGTTTTGGTGACTATGACCATCCATGAAAGGAATTCATTGAACTAATGTAAAATATTATTAACAGGCTGGGCAGAATGCTCTTCCAAGGATAATGAGGTAGAGGTTCCTGGGCCAAAATAAATTTCCATAGGTAGAAATTCTATTTCTCTGCCTGAATTCAATGGCTTGATACTTCTTTCCCAGTCTTCCGCCTTAGTCATCTTTCCATAGGGAAAATATTCCCAACAACCTAAGCATACCACTCAGTTTCAGAAACCCAGCAGGCTTTTAGACCAACTTGGGATGATGCCATTGAATTTTGACAGGCTAGCTGCAAGGAGAAGACTTAGATCAGAAGCAGGCTTGCTTTTAAACCGTCTTGTCTGTGTGGCTGTTTTCTTTTTTTCTTTTTTTTTTTTTCCTATATGGTTCCAAAATAAATAAATATTGTTGACAGTGTCTACTTTGGAAATTACTTTTTCTTCTTTGTCATTCTCTGTGTGATCCCAAGGGGCTACTGATGAGAATTTTTCAGGAGGACGAAAGAAGAGCCGCTGAAAAGCGCTGGCTGCTCTTCCTAGCGACCCTTTTTCGCATGCGGGTGAGCTGTCAAATCAGCCAGTGCAATCCTTTTAAAGGTTCATTTGGCTCCATGGCCTCAGGAAAATAAGTATCCTTTAGTCCAGAACCAAGACCAGTTTGAAAAGTTCTCTTTAAGATTCTTAATAATATGCCAGAAAGAACTTAGATAACTAGGTGGTATAGGACCAACCCTTTAAAATTCAAACTACTTTTGGAGGAAAAACAAGCTTTTAAAAAAAGACAATCTCCAATGAGTGCAAAGATAAACCTTTAAACTGTGAGAAGGAGCTGACTCAGATCCTGTCAGCAAGCTTCACTGAGGTCGAAGGACTTGTAGCAACATGATTCTTTTTTTTTTTTTTTTAACTTACACAGCAACTTTTAACCAGTGATCTCTAGAATAGTCTACAAAAGTAAAATTGTCTAATATTTCATTGGAAGGGGCTGGTTCAGAATATCACCATGGTCTTTTTAAATCCAGGTGTCTGCACTGTTGGGCTGTATAAATATTTGTCATGGGACTTGACCTGTGACATGCAAAATGTTTAACAGCATCCCTGACTTCTACCCATTAAATGCCGGTAGCATCACCTCCCCTGTCTCTCCTCCTTGTTGTGACAACCGAAAACGTCTTCAAGATTGCCAAGTATCCTCTGGAGGGCTAAAGAGCCTCCAGTTGAGAGACATTGCTCTACATGAACACACCAAGGCACAAAGCAGTTAACAGACTTATCCAATCGTACTCCACCAGAAAGCAGTCGTAAAGCTGGAAGGAGAAAACCACGACGCCCAAGGCCCAAGCTTACAGCCTGTACCACCACTGCTTCTTACCTCAGTGGAACTCATCCCTCAGGTCACCCAAGTTCCTAGTGTGCTCCCAAGGTTGGTTAGTTTGGGAAGTACAACCACTAGGATTTAGTCGTCAGTATACGTTTTCTTGTGTGCTACACAGAACGCTTGGCTGTGTCGAGTCTCTCTGATTAGTGTTACTCTCCTGGGAGTCAAGTGAATTCTGAGCCTATCGTTTCTCTCAAAGGGAGCAAGTCTGGATAGCATGAAATGGACCAGAAGCAACTCTGTAATTATCCACGCAGAATCATTTATAGATTAAAGTCTTTATGAAGCGCAGCGTTGCTTGGTGGGACAGGATGTGAAGGCACGAGGATGCTACAAAACAATTCAAACAAGAGAATGAACACCTTTTGATTTTGTTATCTCCTAAGTCCATCAACTACATTTTTTTGTTTTTGTTTTTGTTTTGCAGAGCATTTCTGGGAAATGGTTACAACATGTACATTCTGTTAACTGATTTATTTAAACAGAATATTTCATTTGCATACAATTTTTTGCTCTGTCAGTGCTTATTTCTTGATAAATTGTAAGACGCCTGTCCCCTCCCAGTTCTTTATTTGCATCAACATGTGAACTTGGTGATCCCTCTAAATGAGTCACTAAAGGCAGGTACAGATTAACCTGAGCCATGAACCACCTCAAGCAGTTGGGGAATAGAGAGACAGGTGCAGTACTTCCTTTTTTTTTTTTTTTTTTTTTTTGCATAGGCTAACAAAAACTAATACATATGCATAGACAATTATGCTGTGAGGTAGAAGGCAATCAGTGATCAAAGGGGAACAGGTGAAGCATGTGTTTTTGGCATTCATGATTTTTAGCTTCATGATACTGCAAAAAATTAGATTTTTATCACAAGTGGGAAGGTGACCCTAAATTTAGGGTCAAAAAATCAGGGCTAAACTTCTTTCTTCCATTTTCCAGACGCATATTTTTGAGTACATTACTTAACTTCTTGGAGCCTCCATTCCTTTATACACAGAATGAGTTCAGTAGCACCTCAAAGAGAAATTATGAAAAGCATAACTTTTGTTAAGCCTTCAGGCAAATGTATGGCTTGTAGTGTTACGAATCAATTATGGCTACATTACATTGAATGTTTACCTTAGAAGTCTTTTTTTTTTTTTTTTGATTTTTGAGAAAGGGTCTCCTTATGGAGCTCAGGCTGGCCTTGAACTTGCTATATAGCCTAGGCTGGCCTCAAACTCATGACAATCCTCCTGCCTCAGCCTCCCAAGTGCTGGAATTACAGGCATGTACCACCATGCCTGGCTACGAAATCTTTTAATATATTACCTTTAGCATATACAATAATCCCATGAAATAAGCATTACTGTTCTCCTTTTATAAATTAATAAATTGAAGCCCAGGGAGGTTAAGTGATTTGTCTCAAGACACACAGCTAACATTCAACAGATTCTAGTGAACCCACCGAACTCAAAAGCATGCATACTTTTTTCAAGATATGAACAAAAACTACACTGAATGTTTAAATTTTAAAAATGCATTACAGTAAAAGACATATTATTAGTCCTCCTCAATATACTCCCCCTCCCCCTCTTTGAAAACACTTATACCATCTTTCTTGACACTTTCTGAATCAGTTCTGCAAGTCTTCTTTTGTGAGTGTCTTTAGTTGTGCTTTCCTGGCTGACCAGATATCATGAATCAATTAAAAAATGCTTACATTTGCTGGTAATTTTGATTTTGAGGAAAAGCCAGAAGTCCCCTGGTGCCAGATCCAGGGAATATGTTGAATGAGGGCATACTATAATGGTTTTAGAAGCCTGCCTCCCATTGGCACTTGGCAACAGCATTCACCATATTTCTGACCATACCTCATAAAAAAATGCATGAAAGAGGATTCCCAGAACTGCTTCAGAAAGTGGCAACTATTATGGGATAAGTGTGTTTGAAGTATTTTGAGGGGTATTAATGACAATAAGCCTTTTACTGCAATAAGTTTTTAAAACTTCAGCATTCACAGCATATTTTTATCACTCCTTGTGCACCACCATGCTTTCATTTCACCATAAACTTTTTTACATAAACTTTTTTTACATAAAAAGACGAAATATGAATAAACAAGTTAATGTGGTATCTGCTAAAATATAGGAATTGATAAAAAAAAACCATCGAGAAGAATAGTATTGATTCAAAAACAAAATAGTATGTTTCAAAAACAAAATACAAGAACAAATACAAGTTACTCTGAATAGGATTATTAAGAAAATGTGACAGGGCTGGTGAGATGGCTCAGCGGCATAAGCGCCTGCCTTGCAAGCGCGAGGGCCCGAGTTCGACTCCCGGAGCCCACATATGAAAAAGGGGCCGGTGATATCGCTCAGCGGCACGGGCGCCTGCTGGCGCGCGAGGTCCTGAGGTCGACCCCCCGGTACCCACAAAAAAAAAAAAAGAAAATGTGACAAAGTTAACATAGAATTTGAGATTAAAAATAGAGTGAGGATGCTTACAGAGAGCCTACTCTTTCTTTAGATTGGTGGGTTAAAACACTGAAGAATGAGGACCTGAAAACCTCAGGGGCTTTTCTGACTTTGTGTTCGAGCTTGGAACCCAGCTGTACCTCTCTCGTGGCAGAAAGAAAAGATCAAGTTATAGCTGTATTCCAGGGTATGAAGGAAGGCAAAGAATTAGCTCTTCTCAAGAAATGAAAATATCTTTTTTGGCAGATGATAGCACAACATATCAGGTAGAAATAATGTATTTTTATACTTTACATATTGAAAATATTGCTTTGGTGGGAAAGAACATGGAGACATAGTGTCATGAAAAATATTCGAGGCCAATCATTTAAAGCAATCCCCTCATAAAGTAGTCTATGAATATGAGTTGACCAACACTTCATAACCAGCTCTCAATTATCTGCAAAAGGCTTGCGCATCTCCTTGGCTACATCCTGCCATATAGGTGTGTTCTCCCAATACAAGAGAGTAATGCTCATAATAAAGGGACTTTCATCATGATCCAGGCAAAAAAAATAGAGAGATAAATTTCTAGGAGAAAAAATCATAAGAGCCTCCAAAGCCCAAGAGAAATTCATCTTTTTTTAATTACCTATTGCTTTCTTCCATTAAGGCTGATAATTGGGGTTACCTGAGTTTCTAACCCTACAACACCACTGAACTCTGGAGATTAGCCTGTTTTTATAGATGATGAAAATGAGCTTCAGAGGTTAAGCAACTTGCTCCAGGCAATGCAGCCAGTAGGTGCCAGAACCAAGGCACCTCAACCTCATTTAACTTTCTAAGGCACTCCCCTTCCAGTAAAACAAACAAAAAAGTGAAATGAAGCAAAGGCCCTGCTTCTCTTTAATAGCGTGATAAAAAGAGTTGAGATCTTGGCTCAGTTCTCCAGCCTTACACTTCATCAGCTTCCAATGGTAAATGTTATACTTCATTCTTTTCTTTTCCTTATATCCAGCAACTTTCAGGCCCCTGTCAGTGTATATGCTCATTAACCAAAGAACAATACTAATAGTAGCATTGCAAACAAAACCAAAGTGGGAAAACAACACCAAGATGTATGATTCTATCCAAATCAAACAGAAAAGGACTTTTCCACTTCAGGTCCAAGCTTGGATCTATCATCTTATTAATAGCAATCATAAAATTTACCATTAAGCGTTGATTCCATTAGCTCTAATTTAGACAGTAGAAATTAATATTCCTATCTCAAGTTGAGAAAACTAAGCAACTTGCTGAAGTCCACTGGCCTACTAAGTGCTGGGATCTGGATGCAAACCTAGGACTTTCTCACAAACCTGCAATCTTCCTACTGCACCAATATCTGTAACAAAGAACTGTAACATCTACAACAAAAAGCTATTGGTGTGTTCATATGCTCCTCTTGAACTGTTCATAAATATTAAATGTTGGAAAAAGTCACAAGACTGAGAAACCTGAATAGAGCTGGGCGTGGTACACGCCTTTAATCCCAACACTCAAGAAGCAGAGGCAGGAGAATCGCCGTGAACTCACTACATAGTGAGACCCCGTCTCCAAAAAAAACCAGAAAACTTAATGCATCCAGTGCTCAGAATCCTTTGCCACTGTACTTAGTACCTGGAAGTTTCATGCTTCCACTCAGCCAACCAAAACCAGTTGAATGAAGAGCAAGCTGGTATGATAACCAGTGAACTTGGTGGTGGGAGAAGTCCTGAAAGACACTTCAAATAGCTCTCGATACAGTAGTAGCAACAGGAAGGCATTGGATGCCCCGGAGAAGCAGAAAGTGGCCTCAGCCTCAAAGAGCAGCCCAACTGCAGTGCCCAGGCGGGGCCCAGCTGGAAGCACCCCCCATGTGATCCCTGGAAAATGCCTTACATAAGATCTTTCCTCAGCGAGTGATGAAGCCAGCATTAGGAGTCAGGTGCCAGATGCTAACACAAACATCTGTTCAGAAGACAGGGCCAGTGTCTAAACTGTATCTTCAAGAAGCAAATTGAGTCAGGCCTTCTTCCTCAGCCGGACACTGCTCCGCAGGTCCAAACAGCATACATGCTTCATTACCCACCAAGGTTCTGATCCTACCTGTCTCCTCTGGGTAGCATACGCCCTCTGCCCTAAAACTTAGCTAAGCTTTTATATGATAGTCTGCATTAATGTCACCCTGGAGCCTTGTTAAAGCTGAACAACAGAGTTTTTGATTCAGTCCGTCTGGGACAGAGCGTGGAATTTGCATTTTTACAAGTTCTCTGGTGCTGCAGGTGTTGCTGGTCTACTGACCACACTTGGAGAATCACCGTTACAGATCTACACTCAGAATTTGTGCCCAGGGTCCTACCCCTTCAGAAGGAGAAGGCAATTTCCAAGAACGAACACTTCTACATAAGGCAAGAACAGCCAGCCAGTGCCTCTGTATTAGCCACTTTCCAGACACTAAGACAAAATACCCAGCCCCTGCAATTTAAAGGAGGAAAGGTTTATCTTGGCTTCCGTTTTAGGGGGTTCAGCTCATGAGAGGTCAGCTGGCTCCAAGACAGAAATGGCATGGTGGGAGGGCTTGGCAAAGGAAAGTTGCTCAACCCATGGTGGCCAGGAAGTAGCAGGAAGAAAGGGAGGAGATGGGAACAAGAATACACCCTTCTGAGTCACGACCCCGGTGACCCTTTCCTTCAATCAGGCCTCATCCTAACAGTGCATTCAGCTATGAAGTGATAAATGGTGAGTATAGCACCCTCAAGGTTCAATCATCTTCCAAGAGTCCCACCTCTGAATACATGAGACTTTGGGGGGACATTTTAGATCTAAACCCTAATAGTCTCCTTTTCCAAGAGTCCCACTTGGACCTTCCTAGGGCTTCCAAAGGTGCAGGGGCCCCTTCCAGTTGACAGGCTACCTCAGGCCTGTCTCTCATTGCACCGGCCACATGGGAAAAAAAAGAAAGAAACAAAAGAATAATTTGAGGAGGAAAATGGTTCATTCCCCTCCAAACTATTTTCCAAACAGTAGGAAAATAAAGAAGCTAACCTCCTTACCTCTTTCCCAGACACTCTAATCTCTATTTTGATGACATAATTATTAATCTTCCCTTTTGTGGAAGAGTAGGTTTAAATTTAGATGTATTTACAGTCCTGTGCTTTGCCTAATGAACAGTGCTTTGCAAAAATTTACCATTAAACAAAGGAATTGATGCATCTACTAAAAAAATAGTTACAGAAATTTTTGACCATCCCAGGGATTCATGTAGAAAAGTAATCAACATACTAACATGCAGTGACTCCCAATTATTTTTCTCTTTAAACCTACAGTTTTTGGAGGTGGTTTTAACCCTGCAAATTAGGGAGGCTAGAATTAATTCTATAATGCATTAGATGGTTCTGGGATAACGATTGATTTTTTTAAAATTCACGTGACATTCAATTAAGGAACATGTACAAATCATTACTGCTACCGGTTGGAATGGTAATTTATAAAGCTTTAGGGATTGGAACACATAGAATATTTTTAGCTTGGAAGACATGTTACAGGCTGGAATGTTTGTGGGAAATGTCCCTTACATGAAGAATTCCTGCTCCAAAATGCCTTGACTAATTAACATAAACAGCTTTAAGGGAAAAGGGAACAGCCTTTCAGTCCTGGCAGGACCCTGGCAGTGTTCTTTGGAAAGTCCAAAGCAAGCCAAACTCAGGGAAGCCAGGTCACTTCCACTCAAGGCTGGTCTAGTTCCAGGGAAACGCCTTGGGCTTGGGACAGCTCTGGAAAGTCTCTGCTCTAGTTGGCAGCAAAGCGAAGTCCATTTCTTCTTCTGCTCCCAGGTTCCCTGAAAGAATGAGTTAGTTGCAAAGCCCCGTGTGCGAGCCACAGCTGAGCAGACCTGGAGAACCCTGTCAAGATGACCCCAATCCCCTCTTCTGTACTGTGAGCCTGTCCTTCCAGAATTCCAGAATGGGATGAAACATTTTGGAATATAGTACTTACTGAAAGTATCTTTCCAAGCTTGTTAAACTACTTTATTTTATTTAGTTCTTGCATTAATCATGAAAGACAGGGATTTTTGCCCCTGCCATAACACATGGTGAAAAAGAAGTGCTCAGGGTCATCAAATGCCTGGCATTACGTGCACATTGGTGGCGGAACAAGGAGAGGGACAGAGCTTGCTGCACTCCACAGTAATCATCTTTTCCACCAGATCCCTCTTACTACAGAAAAAGGAAAAATTCAAACCAGTTCTACACTTTTAATTTATTTAAAGCCATTCAGACACTAAGTGGGGAATAAGGAGTTTGCAGGCTTTTCTCAGTGTATCAGGGCACAATTCCCAACAACAGATCTTGAGCAAATTGTGAAGTGGGTGATATTGAGTTTGCAACCGTCCCATCTCCCAGCCTCCTCTCCCACCCATCTTCCACCCAGGGACAGCATTGCCCCTCTGTCAGAGACCTCCTTCTGCTCCTGAATTTTCCAGAATCCTGGTGCTGTTTCCCATCCAGTGTCCTCAAGATCACATAGTCGTACGAGGGTCTTCTGCTTTGCACAAGAAGAAATCTATCTCAGTACCTCCTTGGAGACAAACACCCCTTCCCACCTCTCCTCCAATCCCTTATTAATACTTCCAAAGTGTCTATTTACCTGGGCTCAACTAGTGAAAAGAGAGTGAAATGTTATCTAAGTAAATGACAAATGAGTTCAGCTATTCAAAGAGATTTCTGTATTTCAAAGAAAGGGCTTATAATAAATTTCAAAAGCTAAGTGGATAATGTTATGGGCTGAGAGGGCTTTCTAGATTTATCCCTTTGCCTCTATCACTTTTCTGTCTCATTCTCCAATCAGTCACAGGGCAGTAGGGAAGTTTGCCAACTTTACCAGGTTTTGACTTGGTGAGACTTTCTGAGGCTGTAGTTTCTTCCAAATTAAAGAGGTTCAATGTTTCTATGAATAATCTTCTATCTAAGAGTGGAATAAGGCCAAAAAAACCTACAGAGTTCAAAGACCCCTCATGACTTCTCCAAATTCAAGGAGAATTGGATGGTGTAGTTTCCCTAAAAGTATGCCATTCAACACCATAATCAGAACACTATTTCAATTTTTTAATATAAAGTAATCAAAATGTTCTTTGTTTAGACATGTTATTTGCTAAGGATTGTTGAATTGCTGGTAGATCTTGTATATATTTAGCACTACGGTATTTTATAGCTAGCTATACCAATACAATATGGAGAAACTGAAACATTAAGTGTGATATTTATGTTTCCAGAAAAAGTTACATAAAGTGTGTTTTACTTATCATTAAGGAAAAATGGACCAGGTATTTAAAACCTCAATGCTATATCATCTGAGCAGAATGAACAGAGAATCCCTACTGGTGTGGAAGGCCAAGCTTGCTTCCTGTAACAGTTGGAAACAGACAGAGCAGGAAATTATGAACAGTGGGAAGAGGAGAAAAGCAGGCAAGAACTAGAAAACCCTCCCCTGGCCCTTTATCACCTAATCTATATTTCGCCTAGCTGCTGTCCCAAAAGATACCTGCTGTAGCAGACAGACCATATCAGTGATGTCAGAAGAGATAATTAAAATGACAACCACTGCTCCAGAAGTCTTATCATTGCTTCAATCCCACTAGCCACTTAGCTATGTTTCAGTCACACCCCCGGCCCTTTGGACCCTAGGCCTCTGCTCAAGGCGAATCCTCGTCCTGGCCGATGTTGACCCAACCCTTGATCTTCCTTCCACTAATTGCATGTTATTCATTTCTCAAAGCTCATTTCAAACATTACTTTCTTCAGGGTGTCTTTCTTTGTTCTCCCCAACAGGGTCGCATTTCTCCCTCTGTGTGTACCTGATGGGCCTTGTGTCATAGTGATCTCTGTTCTGCATTTGTCATATTCTCCCTATTAGAACTCCTACCAGGAAAGGAACCATAGTCTGTCCATGCTTGTATTTTTAGTGAGGCTTGGCACAGCATTTGAATGCAGATATTCAATAAATGTGTTTTTCAATGGATGTGGGAGGGAAACTGTAGAAGGGCAGAGAAGAGAAATAATTCCAGAATATTTCCCTTCTGAAAAGGGAAATAAGGGTAGTTTATAAATTTTCAGCATCTTCCAGGACTCTTTGCCTTGTTTTGAAAATGAACTTCAGTGTCTTATTACCACACTTTCCCTTCAATGAGTTGTGATCCTGCCAGAAAAGTGAATCCCCATCCACAGGGATGACAGTGAGTAGACTATTGCTCACAGTGCAAAAAAAAGAAGTCACAGAAAATAGTCAGGACTGTTTGTCTCCTACACTGACTTGTTCAGTGATCTTGTAGGTCAATCTCTATAATAAAGCTCTATATCTAACCCCCCCAAATTATCTTTAGTGTGTGACATTTTTCATATGTGGAGACCTCCAGCAAAAGGGTCTTGTGTCCTGAGGCTCTACAGTCGCCTCTGAACAAAGGTGTAGAACAGTTTAATTTTTTTATCCAAAAACAAAATATGGCCTTAGGTAGCAATAACAAAAGATTCTCCATGCTAAATTTTCTAACATTACCCAATTACCCTTGGGGCATTTTAATTTTACTAAGCAATTTAGTAGTTTGCACTGCATTATGGGTATTTTTCCCACCACACAGCTTTCCCCAAGTACAGATGCTAAGGATTTCTTTCTATACCACACCTGCCCCACAAGGTCAGGGGCTCAGCCTCCTGAACAGTGTTCTCAAAGGGCCTGAACCACTGACAAGAAAGCTATCTGGGCAGTTTGTGCAGGGTCACAGCAGTTTCCAGGAGGCCCTGGCTCGTCTTCAAGGGTGATGTGAGGTTAAGGAAAGGTTTGTCCTTGGCTCCCTTGCTTTTGTACTGGACATTGCCAGGCAGCATATTCCAAGACACCCTCCTTCTTCCTTTCCCTCCATATCTGGTGCCCTCTGCCAACCATGGCTCCACTCATAGCCTCCCTATGTTAGGACATAGACCTAAGGTAATCTCAGTAATCTATTTTCATTATCTAAGCTCTAGCTAGCAGGTATAATACTGAATAGAACCTGTTTCTGCTTCTTTAACTTTTTCACTACATGGTCTGGACTTTTGTCGTTGCTCTTTGGTTTTCCCAGGGAACAGGCTTGTTAGAAGCTCAAGCTGGGTCTAGGGGGTAGCTCAGCAGCAGATCACATACTTAGCACCAGCAAGTCCTGCATTCCAGCTCCAGCCCAGCACCAAGTAAATAAATAAATAAATAAATAAATAAATAAATAAATAAATAAATTTTCAAAAACCATGGTGGCACATGCCTGTAATCCCAGCACTCAGGAAGCTGAGGCAGGAGGAGCACCATGAGTTTGAGGCCAGCCTTGGTTACATAGGTGAGTTCAAGGCTAGCCCACACTGCATAGTGAGACCCTGCCCCCCAAAATTAAATAAATAAAAATAAAATAAAATAAATTTTTGTAAATTGTTTAAATGCTCAAGGATCCAAGTTGGCAGACCTACATGCTCTCAGCCTAAAAAACAAATTCTTCTCCAACCATGAGTCCCCAGGAGCACCTGCTGGATGCATCAGATCTCAGAAAAGAGAAGACATTCCTCTTTAACTAGCACCCCGCCTTCACCATGCAGTACATATCTTTATCAGGTTCCAAATGTCTCAGCCTCAATACCCTTTCCCCATGCCCCTCTCTGTTACTTGGCAGTGGAACCCAGTACAGTAAGCTGCCTCCACTTTCTTACAGACCGGGGAGAAAACACCTGAATTCTCCACATCAGTGCACTTTTGCCTATGAATACAGGGCTGCTACCCAGGTGTTAGAAGAATGAAAGAGAAGCTGGGGGGGGGGACCTAAAACAATGCTCATCAACATCACAGTTTTTCCTGAGGACAGGAAAAACTGTTAAGAGTTAGCAATTTATCTTTAATTCCCTCTGATAGTACAAGCTTCACCCAGAGGTGCCTCCCCGTGGGAATGCACGAGCCCATATGGAAGTATCAGCTCCCTGGAGCTCCCAGACAAGTCTCCTAGAAAGGAAGAATAATAAATCTCTTCTCTGTCCACTTCTCTAATATTTTATTGGACAGATTTGCAATCCAAGATTGAGAGGGTCAGTGTCACAGCTACGTGCAGGGTTTTAAAGTAAAAAAAATCTGGGTTCAAATTGTGATTCTGTCACTTAGTAAGTTTATGACTGTGAGCATATTACTTTAGCGTTCTTGGCCTTCATGTCCTCAAGTGAATAATGGCGCGACATCCAGCCTGCTGGATATGGTGAAGATAATTCACGTTCCCAGCACAGTAAGGACTCAGGGGCAGTTACAAACCAAACTGAGTGAGGACTCAAAGCGATAGGCTTTTACGTGTGAATGGTGCTCCCTGGAATTGTTCAGTGAAATGCCTGCAGGGACCTTTTGCCTTGTAGCTCTGGGAATTTGTAAGTAAAGCTGAGGGCCTTTGAGAGGCCACATGAAGCAGAAGTTAGACATGAGTGGGCCATTCTCAGGAGTATCAATTACACATTCAGTTTCACCTAAGTATAAATTTGGTTCAGGGTGATTCTGGAGCTACAGAGAAGGAAATGTCTTTCTTTTTCCTGCATAAAGGGTATATAATGATATACTGCAGAACTTATTTAAGGGAAAGATTTGGCATTTGTGATCAAATAAACATCTTGGACTTTTAAAAGAACATTATAAAAATAGGAACTTTATTACTGTAAATTCATGCCAGGAAACCCTAGAATTGCTGAGTGTGTAATGCAGTGTGTGGCAGAAGCAGGAGGGCTGTTATGTAGATTAGACATAATTAGAGCTAATGATTAGACATAATCATTACCATCAAGGAGCTTCTAGTATGAAGAGCAAGAATTCTTACCTGAGAATTATGGATGAGCCTCAGAGTAGCCACAGCCTCCAGAAATCATACACACAACTGTGTTTGAATTTATGGGCAATTTCTGGTCAGAAGGCCCAGAGCTTTCTTCAGACTTTAAAAAGAATCCAATAGAAAAAAGACTAAGAATCACAGATCAAGACTAAAGTACCATTTAGTGGTATTAACTCCTCTATAGGATGCTACAAAAATAGATTATTTACAGTCATCTAATTCTAGGGTTCTCACATTGGTTTAGATAAAAGACATGCTTAATTCTTGGCCTGCTGAGTTTAAAGATAGGCTTAGTCTTTCATCCCTCTGTAAACATGTGATTTTTCAATACTTATGGATTTCTCACAAATTGTCCATAAGACTCGCGCCAAGATCTATGTTTCCCTTGGTATTACACTTGGGCTGCTCTGAGCCACATGGTAATTTATGACTGGCCCACTGTGTTGAGCCCTCCTCCCTGTATGACTAACAGGAAGGGAAGTTTGGCAGCAACCCTGCCTTAATGAATGAAAAATGCAAACCTTGCAAATCCCTCTGCATTTAAATCCCCCAGAGTCCTGATGCAGACACATTTCCAAAAAGCCTGCATTTCCAAGATGCAATTTACTGCCCTTAAGATTCCTTGTAGGCTACCCAAAGTATACAGGCCTTATTAAAACAGATTTTATCAGCCAAGCAAATGTACTGATTTTGTATTACAAGATGGAGAAAGTCGGTGAAATGAGAAGCTTCAATTGGAAGCGATAAATCACACATTGTCATTGCATATTTCAATTGCACAAAGGGTCAGGATAGAGGAGACCTACTATCTCTGTCCCCACATTGCTTCCCTGCATCTCACCATGGTATCTTAAAGAAGGAAGGAGACTTCAAACTACTTGCACCCTTGCAGGGGGTGTTTTTCATAAAATCAAATGTGGACCAAGGAAGAAATTACCTCTGAATTTTCATGGATAGTACCAGACATTTCTTGCATTTGTAAACTTCAACTCAGTAAGGCAGAGGTTCTGGGGAGTTACTAGCTAGAGGAAATCTTTGTTATTATATGGAAAATATGCTTTCCTGGAGCACAGAGATACTCTTCACCCTAGAAATGGGATTTTATTATCCAATGTATGATACAAATTATAGTACAGTTTGAGGATCCATTATTTGAAACCCTTGAGGGCAGATGTGTTTCAGAATTTTGAATTATTCAGGTTTTAAAAGACTAATATGCAACATATATTCTACACTTAAGAGAGGATGAGACACCTCCCCATAATCAAATACCCTTTCCGTTTGTGTTAGTGTTCTATTGCTGTGACAAATGCCTGAGAAAATCAACTTCAAGGAGAAAACATCCAGGGGTGGTGGCATATGCCTGTAATCCCAGCACTCAGGAGGCTGAGTCAGTAGGATCTCTGTGAGTTTGAGGCCAGCCTGGGTTACAAAATGAGTTCAAGGCCAGCCTGAACTGCATAATGAAACCCTGTCTCAAAAAGACAAAAAAAGAGAAGATTTCTTTTGTCTCATTACTGCAGAAGTTTTAGTCCATGGTTGGCTGGCCTTGTTGCTCTGGGGCCTGCAGCGAGGCAGAAGATCATGGTGGGAAGCACATGGCAGAGCAAAGCTGCTCACATTGTGGTGGCCAGGAAGCAAATGGGAAAGGAAGGGGCCAGGGTCCCAATACCCTTCTCAAGGGCAGCCCCCAATGGCAAAACTTCCTTACACTTGGGCCCACATCCTAAAGGTTCTACCACCTCCCAGTAGCACCATAGGCTAGGGACCAAGCCTTCAATATAAAAACATTGGGGAACTTTCAGATCCAAGCCGTAGCACCGTTCTTTCCTTCTGCCAGTATTAAAGTATTAATTATATCTCTCTTCATAGTTCCAAGGTAGGGATGGGTATAGTAACCCATATTGTATAAAAACATTGTTTATACAATGACAGTCAATTGCAGGGAAGCCGTGTCTCTCCTCACATCTTTCTTTCTTTCTTATATGGAGAAAAAATTCTTTCCTAGAAGCCACAAGGAAATTTTCCCCAGATACCACTGTCCAGAACTGGGTCCCAGACATTAACCAATATGCATTCCAGACAAATCTCATTCCCTGCCCTTGGAAGGGTTATATCTTCTCTATTTACCATGCCACCATAGCAAATAAAAGCCTGGTTTCTTAAGCAAGAAATAGTATTGCATAAGGTTGCTAATGATGGCTAACACCCCGGGTTGCCTCACAGGGTGGAGGCAAGGTCCTCTATTTTAGAGAGAAAACAGTAGAAACTGCCTAAGTGCCTTCTGATGTAAGTATTAGCCCCTTGGTATTTAATCTTTCTAATTTTTTTCCCAAGAATTCCCCACAGACATTGAAACTTAGACTTGTTAATCAGGTACACAGACTAATTTTTATTGGCTTATCCAGTGGTGATTAGTGTCCCACCTTGGGATTTCATATTAAAGTATGGTGCTTTACCCTCAGCAATATAAGAGAAGTTGTGGAGGAAGTGGAAGTAACAGAGGATAAAATGAACAACAGAAGCATAGTTTATAGTTTATATTAGGGATACAGCAAATTATGACCATTGGGCTAAATCTAGCCTGTTTATATTATGAATAAAGATTTATTAATACACAGTAATGCCCATTATTTTACACATCATCTATGGTTGCTTGTGTACTATAATTGCAGAGCTGAATAACTGCATTGGAGATCATGTGGCCTACAAAGACTAAATGTTTGCAGTGTATCCTTTCCCCCCAAAAAAACTTGCTGGTCCCTAAATTGGGCCAACCCATGGAAGTGGTTTGTTTGAAGTCCACATACATCATCTATGTCTTCTTCCATACTCTTTAATGATAATCAGACACATATAAAAAGATGGCAATTTCCATTCTCAGACCAAAGAAAGGTCCCAGAAGAATTAAGTCATGGGTATGTGTGTGTGTCCATGAACATGAATTTGAAAATTGATGCAAGAAGCTCTATGACTAGGGCAAAAGTGATGTAGGGAGTATTATATAGGACCTCCAAATAATCCAAATAATATAAGGGAAATATAACTCCTGACCTACTAGATGTCTGATATACTGAGTTTGCGTTCTCTAAAATCAAAGAATGATTTCTAGGAACAATGGAGGTTAAGAGTAAGAAATATTTATTAAGAGAAAGAGAGCTTCTATCTAAGACAGAAGAAGGTCCTGAGTGGGTGATCCTGGGGACCCTGCTTCTCAAGGGAGTTTTATAGAGCAAAGCCACAAGGTGAGGTAGGTATAAGGTGGGAGAAAACTATAATCATTAATCTTATACTTGTAATAAGATTACAAGTATATTTGCTTAGGTAACATTGATCCAATGGGAAGTCACAAAGTGGGCATGAGGTGGGACAAAACTATGGTTAACCAATAAGATCATGAGTATAATCTCTTAGGTAACATTAACTAAATGCAGATTAAATGGGGAAGCAAATCATACAGCAAGTGTACAGGGACAAAACAAGGACTTTTCCTGGAAAGGAGGGACAGGGAGGTTTTGGCACCCCACCCAAGGTGATTGATGCCTATTTAGAATATCAGTCACTGCTGTTTATCCTTAGGGGAAGTATGTGGGTGTAGTCATTTCTCTCTGTCCTAAGGCCTGACCTTCAACTAATGGACCCCAGCCACAGTTGTCTTCTGCACTGATCTTTTCCAGGGCCTAGCCCTGTCTGACTGCCTAGAATATTTCTAAATAATTTAGCTGTCTGTAATAAAAGCACCACAGATGAGCAAATAACAAATCAGAGAAACTTAGCAGTTCACACAGATTTTCAACACACAGCCAGTGTTTGGATATTATATTTGGTGTAAACCTGCAAGGGAGTGAAGTAATAATGCTTCACTGGTTTGAGAGGAATCTGGAGCAACTGAAGTGATTCCTGCCTTGAGTCAGAATTGCTCTGGCAAGTGACCAGAACTGAGCCACACAAGGAGGGATCCGCACCACGTCTGAGTGTCACTGAGATCAACAGAGGCAAGGAGTGAACACTCAGCAGGGGTGCTGAATAAAACTACTGGTCCACTTGGAGTTAATTAATGAGACCGTAGATCTAGAATCACTGCCCCCACCTTTGAGAGTACTAAGAAAAATCAACTACATGCCAACTGTTTTTTTTGCAAGATGCCCTTCTACTTGTGTTCAGTCCACATACATCATCTAGGTCTCCTTCCCCACTCTT
Source organism: Erethizon dorsatum (assembly GCA_028451465.1). NCBI lineage: Eukaryota > Metazoa > Chordata > Mammalia > Rodentia > Erethizontidae > Erethizon > Erethizon dorsatum. The sequence goes on from CM051839.1 coordinate 14,821,134, forward strand.
TAGTGACATAGCTGTAACATGATGCAAGATTATATTTTAGGTTAATGTTTCCTGGTGGCAACTGGAAAAGCCTTTTCATATCAACACTAAAAATACCTGGAAATCGTGTTGTGAGATGGGTGCCCTGTGGACCCTCAATCCACCCCAGGGGTGAGGATCCTTACAACCCCATCAAAGGGCACGTTCCCCTCCAAGAGCCAGTGTCCTTGCTTCTTCCTGTACTTCTGCAGCCCAGATCTCATAGGAAAGCTTCCAGGACCCTTGGAAATTTAGGTATATTTGGCTTGAACTCTTACAGTAGCAGCATATGCAAAACTGGGGCCCCTTTTACATGTTTCCAAGAATTCCTGGCCTTTTAACTTCATGCCACCCTCTACATATTCTACCTCTGTTTCTATAATCTGGCTTTTGTCCTACTAAGGGATGAATTGTGTCTCTTCAGAAAGGTGTACTGAAGTTCTAACCCCCAGCCCTCAGAATGTGACCTTATTTGGAGGTAGTCAAGTTAGAATGAAATCATTAAGTTGGGCCCTAATCCAATATAACTGATGTCTTCATAAAAAGGAAAATCTGGACACAGAGACAGATACATGGAGGAAAGATAAAGTAAAGAGACACAGGGAAAAGATGACCATCTATAAAGCAAAGAATTCCTGAAGCCACCAGCTAGGAAAGATCCCTCCTAGAGTCTTCACAGGGAGACTATCCCTGCTGACTCCTTGATACCCGTCTCCAGAACTGTGAGAAAATACATTTCTATTGTTCTGAACCATCTAGTCCGGTACTTTATTATAACATGAGCCTGACGCACAGAAATTGAAGAGACTGAAGCCCAGGAAGGTCACTGTTTTGGCCAAGACCCGGGAGTTCTTTCTCCAGACACATTCCTCAGCATCTTCTCCTGTCTTTTCAGAAGACGGCTGCCTCAGGCAACACTCTGGTGGCTGATGATAATGACCGTGATGACGTGGCCACAGTGTCTTGTAGTTCTGCTCAGTATTCTGAGAAAACAAAAAAGAGATTTAATGGTAAACTATCTTTAGAAAACACAGCATGTTTTTATATTCCTTTCTTGAAACTCTGCAGTAAATAATTTGGGCTAATTTAGTTTAATCTAGCATATTAAAAACATATTCTTTGTTTCAGTAAATCTTATCTTTCAGTAAGTTACCCATATTGGAAACTATCAGACATACGATTCACACCCCCCCACACACACACACACATTCTTCTGGTCATCTCTACATTACTTGCTACCACCCTGGTTTAAATCACTATAGTCTTTCTTAAATAGTCATCTAATTGGATTTGCCTGTTTCCAGCCTGCCCTTCTTCTAACCCATCCTGCAGATCATAGCAAGGGTAATGTAAAAATGTAGAAATCATCTAGCTATGCAAATTCTTAAAATAAAGTCCAGAATCCCTAAATTGACCCAGTTTCTTTCTGTAGCCTAAAAGTCTTCTTTTTTAAGGAGAAAATATAATAAAAACAACCATACAAAATTTCAAAACAAGATAATAGGAGAGTAACGATGGTTAACATGTTGTGTGTTGTTATCTTCAAAGTAGTGGCACAGATTACAAGATACAGGCATGAAAAATTGATCAACAATATAAGCACAAACTTTTCTATTCAATGAACTAATAGAAATTAGTACTATAACTATCTATAGAGAGAGTTTATATATATATTTTTTTCCCTTTCCCTTCCTTTTCTTCTTTCCCCCATCCCAGTTTCTCATTCCTTTTGAACAGTTTCTTCCCATTTCACAATACCTATTGTACATTTTGAATCTTATTTAATTTTTTAGCTTCTTACACTAAGGAGACAATATGATGTTCACACATGCAAGTCTGATTTATTTCACTTATGAGTATGGACTCAAATTGCATCCATTTACCTATAAAAGTCTCAAGTTTATCCTTCTTTATAGCAGAGTAGTATTACATTATGTAAAAAAACACATCTTTTTTATCCATTCCTCGGTTGATGGACATTTGGGTTGTTTCCAAGATTTAGCTATTACAAATTGTGCTGCTATAAACATGTATGCACATATATCGCTGTGGTATGATGTTTTTAATTCTTCTGGGAAAATACCCAGAAGGGGAATAGCTGGGTCAAACAGGACCGCTAATCCCAGTTTTTTGAGGAATCTCCACACTGATTTCCACAGTGGTTGCACCAGTCTACACTCCCACCAACAGTGGAGAAGGGTTCCTTTTTCCCCACAGCCCCACCAGCATTTGTTATTGGTTGATTTCTTGATGATAGCCATTCTTTCTGGGGTGAGATGGAATCTCAGTGTTATTTTAATTTGCAACTCTCGAATGACCAATGATGTCAAGCACTTTTTTATATATTTATTTGCTATTTATATTTCTTCATCTGAGAAGTGTGTATTTATCTCAGATGCCCATTTTTGGATTGGATCTTTGAATTTGGGGGGTTTGATTTTTTCAATTCTTTGTATGTTCTAGATATAAGTCCTTTGTCTGTGGGACAATTGACTAAAATTTTTTCCCATTTTGTGGGTTTCTTTCTTTTTTTTTTTTAATAATGAGAAGAGTTTTTCCAAGTTGCCCAGGCTAGCCTTGAACATGAAATCCTCCTGCCTCAACCTCCTGAGTAGCTGGGATTATAGGTGTGCATCAATGCACCTAGCAAAAACTTAGTTATACTACTTTCTAGTCACACAGAAATCTTTTCTGTCTTTCAAATGTTCTATACCACCTCTCCTTCTGATATAGGGAGTATAACATAGGGATGATATAGGACCTCCAAATAACCCAAATAATATAAGGGAAATATAACTCCTGACCCACTAGATGTCTGATATACTGAGTTCCTGTTCTCTAAAATCAAAAAATGAATTCTAGGAACAACAAGTTAAGAGTAGGAAGTATTTATCAAGAGAAAAAAAGCTTCTGTCTAAGATGGACAGATGGGGATCCCATGTGGGTGGCCTGGGGAACAGGCTTCTCAAGGGAGTTTTATACAATAAAACCATGAGGTGAGGTGGGTATAAGGTGGGACAAAACTATAGTTAACAGGCTCAACATTTCCCCTAGAGTATAGAGGAGTGATCAGGACCAGTGTGTCTCAATGAAACTTGTCCCCCAAGTCTTAAGAACAGCCACTGACCTATCGTCTTTTAACTGATAGAAGGGGTCCCATGATTTACTAGTAGGCATGTATAAAATATGAGCTAGATTTCATAAAAAAGACCCATTTTATAGCATTTCTTATCAAAGTCCACTAAAGGATGCTCTAACATTACTCTTCCTAGCACTGTTGTCTAACAAGTCAAACAAGGAACACCAGTAAATTCAACAACTAATGCAAATGCAACATATAAATTTACCATCATTTTAACAAAAGAAAATGCAAAAAAGACACAGCCCTAAGCAATTGACAAGACAAAGCATAAAATTCAAGGCATAGGCAATTGACAAAGATATACTATTTTATTTATTTATTTATTTATTTATTTATTTATTTATTGTGGTGCTGGGGATCGAACCCAGGGCCTTGTGCATGCAAGGCAAAAGCTCTACCACTGAGCCACATCCCCAACCCAAAGACATAAAAATTTAAAGCATATACAATTGACAACCAAGGATGACAATTTTTGATTACCTAAGCAAGTCACAATCCAGAATCCATGAAACAAAAGCAAGCTCTCCCCTCTGTCCAATTATCTCAGTGGAACCTCCAAATGATATAGGGAATATGATATAGAGATGAAATAAGACCTCCAAATAACCCAAATATTATAAGGGAAATGCAACTCCTGACCTGCTAGATGTCTGATATACTGAGTTCGTGTTCTCTAAAATCAAAGAATGAATTCTAGGAACAACAGAGGTTAAGAGTAGGAAGTATTTATCAAGAGAAAGAAAGCATCTGTCTAAGAGGGACGGAAGGGGGCCTGCATGAGTGGCTTGGGGAACACACTTCTCAAGGGAGTTTTATACAGTAAAACCATGAGGCAAAGTGGGACTAAGGTGGGACAAAACTATCATTAACTAATAAGATTACAAATATAATTGCTTAGGTAATACTGATTAAATGGGGATCAAATGGGGAAGGAAGTCATGTAGCAAGCACAATGGAATGAACAAGGACTTTCTGGGAAGGAATGGGCTAGGGAGGTTTTGGTTATCCACCCAAGGTGATTGATGCCTATGTAGAATATGAAACGCTGCTGTTCATCCCTAGGGGAAATATGTTGGTGTAGCCACTTCTCTTTGTCCTGAGGCCTGACCTTCAACAAATGCACCTCCAGCCACAGTTATAATATGTTCTTATCTTCTGCACTGACTTTTTTGAGGGCCCAGCCCTGTCTGACTGCCTATAAAATTTCTAAATAACTTAGCTATCTATAATACTTCCTTCCTTTGTATTGTTAAATAAAACTCACAGAAGGTACCTGCACTAAGCCCAATAGACCATTTTGAAATGGAATAAATCATGCTGAATTTCCATGTCACTAAGCTACAACTGAAGTTCTTTATCTGATCTGAGAAATCAGGGATAATAGTCAAATACTCAAACAGACCAGTTTTAGCTGACATGATATGAGAGTTCCATGTGCTTCAATCTTTACAAAAAAATGTAACTCGGAAATGACCAATCCACTTTTTGTTCTCTATTTCTGTCTTCCTCAGCCCTTTTCTGTGTATCAAATCAAACTCCTCTGCTTGGTTCATCAGCACACTCTATTTCATGGATTGTGATGTTTCCCAGTTCTAAATTTCCAAATAAAAGCTAATTACAATATTTAAGCTAAATTTGTTGTAATTTTGTCTTTTGACGGCATATACCACTCACTCTGCTTCACATTCTCTTTTACTCTTCATCTCGCTGAGTCCAATTTACTCTTCAGGTCTCAAATAAAAATTCTCTTCCCTGTGCTGTTAACTACAGACCAGGTTATATCACCTGGTTACAGGGTCCTACACATCCCCTCAACTTTTCCTGTCATAGCATTAATTGCTGGAATCTTTTTGTCAAATAAAATCTATAGGAGGCCATTAGTTAGGACTGAACTCAAGTCTAATAACAATAGCTCCATCCCCCACTAGAGTAGGGACTATATCTCATGCTTGCTGCTGAAGTCACCACTTCCAACAAAAGGCCTACCATATGCTAGCTCTTAAGAAACATTTGAAAGAATTCAAATGAATTTGTTAATTAATTTGACCATAGTAGTATACATGTGTGTATTTTAAAAAAAATTTTATTAGTACATATGTGTTGTGCATAATCATCACATTCATCAGAGGGGATTTGTTCCTGTATATAATATGTCTTAATTCTTTTTTCCCATTCCCCTTCCCTCCCTTCAATGCTTCTTCCTCTCCCCATTTACAAAAGCTTTGTTTCCATTTTTCCCTTTCTATTCTTTTTAAAGTCCCTTTTCCCTTCCTTCCCTTCTCCCTCCTCTCTCCCTTGTTCCCCTTCCCATCTGAACACATTCTTCCTATTTCCCAATATCTATCCTCTGTTTTGCACCTTATTTACCCTTCGGGTTTCTCACACAAGAGAAACAATGCAATATTTAAACTCGTGTGTCTGATTTATTTCAATTAACATTATGGTCTCAAGATGCATCCATTTACCTAAAAATGCCTCAAATTTATTCTTTTTCATGGCAGAGTAGTATTCCATTATATATAAATACCACATTTTCTTTATCCATTCTTCTGTTGATGGGGATATTCATTGTTTCCAAGATTTAGCTATTACAAATCATGCTGCTATAAACATGGATGTGCGTACATCACTGTGGTACAATGCTTTTAACTCTTTTGGGAAGATACTTAAAAGGTCACAGCTGGGTCAAATGGAACCTCTAGTTTTAGTTTTTTGAGGAATCTCCATATTGATTTCCATATTTGTTGTAGCAATTTACACTCTCACCAACAGTGGGGAAGGGTTCCATTTCCCCCCACAGCCTCTCCAGCATTTGTCATGTGATTTCTTGATGATAGCCATTTTTTTCTGGAGTTAGATGGAATCTCAGTGTCATTTTAATTTGCATTTCTCAAAGACCAGTGAAGTTGAACATTTTTTTATATATTTATTTGCTGTTTGTACTTCATCTGAGAAGTGTCTATTCATTTCAGATGCTCATTTTTGAATTGAGTATTTAAATTTGAGGGGTCTGATTTTTCAATTTTTTTTATATATTCTAGATGTTATTCCTTTGTCTGAGGAGTAACTGGTAAAATTATTTTTCCATTCTGTGCACTGTCTTTTCACTCTGTTGGTGGTTTCTTTCAATGTGCAAAAGCTTTTTAATTTGATATGATTCCAGTTGTTGATTCTTTGTAGTATTTCCTATGTGATTGGAGTTTTGTTCATAAAGTCTTTGCCCGCACCCATGCCTTCAAGAGTTTTACTTAGTCTATCTCCTAGCAGCTGATTGTTTCTGTTTTTATGTTTATTTACTTATGTACTTATTTTATTTTTATTTTTATTATTTTTTTATGTGGGTACCGGGAGTTGACCTCAGGACCTCGCACTTGCCAGCAAGCACTTGTACCACTGAGCAATATCACTAGCCCTTTTTTTTCCCTTAATATGGGTTCCAGGAGTCAAACTCAGGACCTGCCTTGCCAGGCAGGCGCTTATACCGCTGAGCTATCTCACCAGCCCTATGTATTTATTTTTTTGAGACAGTATTTCACCATGTAATTCAGGCTGGCTTTGAACTCACTACGTAGTTGAGGCTAGCCTTGAACTACCGCAACATTCCTGCCTCAGCCTCCCAAGTGCTGGGAGTGCTGGTGTGCACCACCACATCTGGCTTTCTGTTTTTGTATTTAGATCTTTAATCAATTTTCATTTTAATTTAGTGCATGGTGAGAGATATGTGTCTAGGTTCATTGTGGACATGGAAAGCCAGTTTTCCCACCACAGTTTAATAAAGAGGCTATCTTTCTTCATGTGAAGGTATTTGGCCTTATTGTCAGAGATAAGGTAGCTGAATGTGCTTGGTGTTGTTTCTGCATCTTTAATTCTGTTCCATGGATCCTTGGATATATTTCTTTGCCAGTACCATGTTGTTTTTATCACCATAGCTTTGTAGTATAACTTCAAATTGGGAATTGTGATGCCCTGTGCCTTGCTCTTGCTGCCCAGAACTGCTTTTGCTATTCTAGGTCTCTTCTGGTTCCATATGAATTTTAGTATTGATTTCTGTAGTTTTGTGAGATATGCTATTGGTATTTTAATTGGGATTGCATTAAATTTGCATAAGAGTTTTGGAAGTATGGCCATTTTCACTATATTGGATCTGCCTATCCAAGAACAGGAAATATCTCCCCATTTTCAGATATTCCTCTTTGATCTCTTTTTTCAGAGTACTATAGTTTTCAATGTAAAAGTCTTTCACTTCCTTCATTAGATTGATTCCTAAGTACTTCTTTTATCTTGATACTGTTGTGAAAGGTATTGTTTCCCTGATTTCTCTTGTACTGAGTTATTCATGGACAGGAATGCTATTGATTTTTGAAGAATGATTTTTTTTATTGGTACATTTTATATATCCATAATGATAACATTCATCATAGGGAATTTGTACATGTACATGATATATCTTGCTTCTTATTTTTTTCCCATTCCCCTCCCTTCCCTTTAACCCCTGTTCTTCCTTATTTACTAAAACTTTGTTTCCATTTTTTTCCTTCTATTCTCTTTTTTCTCTTGTCTCTTCCCTCTCTACACCTTCCCCCTTCCCTTGTTTCCCTTCTCATTTGAACATTTTCTTCCCATTTCTCAATATCTATTATATATTTTGGTCATTATTTACACTTTTGGTTTCTCACACTGAGAAAAAAATGCAGTGTTTAAACATGTGTGTCTGATTTATTTAACTTAAGAGTATGGTCTCAAGGTGAATCAATTTAGCTAGAAATGTCTGAAGCTCATCTTTCTTTATAGCAGAGAAACATTCCATTGTCTTTGTAGCTTGCTATGCTACCAAATTTGGTTATTAATTCTAGGAATCTTTTGGTGGAGTTTTTGGAGTCTTCTATGTAGAGTATCATGCCATTGGTAAATAATAATAATTGAACTTCTTCCTTTCCTATTCATATTTCTTTTATTTCTTTCTCTTGTATAATTGCTCTGGCTAATGTTTCCAGAGATATATTGAACAGGGGTGGTAATAGTGGGCAGCCTTGTCTTGTTCTTGATTTTAGAATGAAAGCTTTCAGTTTTTTTTTTTTTTTTTTTTTTTTTTTTTGTGGGTACCGGGGGTTGACCTCAGGACCTCGCGCGCCAGCAGGTGCCCGTGCCGCTGAGCGATATCATCGGCCCCTTTTTCGTATGTGGGATCCGGGAGTCGAACTCGGGCCCTCGCGCTTGCCAGGCAGGCGCTTAAGCCACTGAGCCATCTCACCAGCCCATGATTTGCATATTTTGAATCATCCCTGCATCCCTGGGATGAATCCTACTTGGTCATGGTGTACAATTTTTTTGATGATTTACTGCATTCTGTTTGTCATAATCTTATTGAGGATTTTTGCATCTATGTTCACTAAAGAGTTTGGCCTGTACTTCTCTTTTTCAGTTGGATCCTCTGGGTTTGGTATCATGTTAATACTTGCTTTCAGGAATGAGTTTAGGAGTATTGCTTCCATTTCAATTTCATTAAAGAGTTAGAGGAGTAGTGGCATTAGATCTTCTTTAAAGTTGTGGAATTCACTAGTGAATCCATCAGGACCTGGGCTTTTTTTTTTAGTTTTTTTAATTACTTCTTCAATTTTATTGACTGACATCAGATTATTTAGAATTTTCATAGCTTCTTGATTCACCTTTGGTAATTCATATGTATCTAGGAATATGTGCACGTCTTCTGAGTTTTTCCATCTTATTACACTACAGCTTCTCAAAATAGGTACTGATGATCTTCTGGATTTCTTCAGGATATGTTGTGATTTTGTTCTTTTCATCTGTAATTGTGTGGATTTGGGTCTTTTCTTCTTCTTCTTTTTTTTTTTTTTTGATAAGTTTGGCTAAGTGTTTGTCTATTTTGTTTAATTTTCAAAGAACCAACTCTTCAATTCATTGATTCTTTGTATTATTTTCTTATTCTCAATTCCATTAATTTCTTCTCTGACTTTTGTCATTTCTTTTATGTAGTTTTTGTGGTTTCTTTTGTTATTTATTTCCAATTTCATTGCCCTATGATCTGATGATTCTCATGGGAAAATTTCAATTCCATTGCATTTGCTTAAGCATGTTCTGTGAGCTAGTATGTGACCTATTTTGGAGAAAGTCCTGTGTACTGCTGAGAAGAAAATGCTGTTGTTGTTGGGTGGAACACTCTGTAGATATCTACTAAGTCCATTTGTTCAAAGGTTTGGTTCACCTCTGATATTTCTTTGTTGATTTTTTGTCTGGTTGAATTGTCTATTTGTGACAGTGGGATATTGAGGTCCCCATTACAACTGTATTAGTGCTTATCTGAATTTTCATATCCATTTGTGTTTATTTTTTATGGTTGGGTAAACAACTATTTGGTGCATATATATTTATGATTGTTATCTTTTCCTCTTGGCTTGTTCCTTTAACAAGTATGTAGTGACCTTCTTTGTGCCTTCTGATCAGTGTTGGTTTGAAATCTACTTTTTCTGCAAACAGAATAGCTACTACTTCCTTTTTCTGGGTTCCTGTTTCATGGAGTATTGTTTTCCACCCTTTGACTTTCAGTTTATGAATTTCATTTTGAGTTAAATGTGTTTCTTGTATGCAGTATATTGTTGGATCTTAATCCATTTTGCCAATCTGTTGCCAATCTGTCTTTCGATTGGTGAATTGAGCCCATCCCTATAGATGTGCCAGATTGGGACTTTCAAATCCACAGAAATTCAGGCTGAATGTGGCCTCTGGTCAGCGGGGTGGGGACTGAGTCAGTTAACTTATAGAATTCTGGGTATCTCTTGCCAGCCTGACTATGGCTCCCTGACCATGGACTCCTGTGTCCCTCACCCAGCCACTGTGGGAATTTAACACTGGAAGCCCTGAGATGAAGCCAACCCTTGGCTGCTCTGAATTACAGGTTCAGTCAGCCCCTCCCTAAAAAGGTATCCAACCAGGCACCCACTCCAAGGGATATGGCAGATGCTTGAACTGGAGTCACTCACCAGCTATTGTAGTGGACAGCATCTACTGCTCTATTCCACTGGTGTGTTTCTCCCTGTTGGCCTCTGAAGTCACCTGATTTTACTGTGTTTCTGTAGATTTGATCTTCCTTTCTCTTGCCACAAGGAGTTGGGGAGAAACTGCAGATTGCCCTTTCCTTTTTCTGCACTGTGGTCTGACACTTCAATTTCTCTGTAGGCTTTAATTTTCCCTTCAGAGACTTCCTGGGTACCAGGGATCAGCCTCTCTCTTTCTTGTCTTCCCCAAGTTGTTATTGTAGCATCTGGATTCCAAATCTTGGAAAGGCTGATTGCTGCTTACCACTCTGCCATCTTCCTGGAAGTCCTGCACATGTGCACTTATATTAACCTAACCCATAACAGAAAACATTATTCTACCTGTTTTGACCATCATCCTTATGTGGGATTCAAGGATTTCCAGAATCTTTCTGGCCTTCCTAATCAATGGTTCTAGTCTCACTTTTCTGCACTGGGGTCTTGAGGATATTATTTTCTAGACTAGGAACGTTAGATTCTGGCCTCTTTTCTGACCAAAACAAAATCACCCATCAAAATACAGCTCAGATCCAAACCCTATAGGGAGCCTGCCCTGCCTTTACAGCAAACACTAATTTCTACCTTCTTTGAATACTTTTCAAACCACTAAAAGTCTGTACAAATAATAGTGCATTTGGTGTATATAGTCTTCTTGTACTAGAGTTGGTGTAAAACTTTGTCAAATATTAGTCACTGTTTTCTCCCTTCTCTGCCTGCCTCATTTAAGCACAAAATAAGACCTGAGCTCTGGCCACAGAAAACAACACAGACAAAAAAAAAAGAAAAAAAAAAATGCCCGATGTTTGTGTCCCAGAAGCCTGAATTTCTAGATTTAAAAAAATTAAATGAAAAGGCAGACTCATAAAAAAATTCTCCCAGACTGGGTGAAGAGGGGAATAGGAAGGAGAGGTACTGAACCAAGAGACATCAGTAAATCCCAGAGTTTCTCAATCTTTTCCAGGTGGACTCCTGAGCAGGGGTCCACACCTCTCTCTAAGCGATGCAGGGAGCAAAAGCAGCAGGTATCTGCATAATGCTTACTGGACAGAGCTCCAAAGAGACAGATAGATCCCAGACAAATGGTCTGCAAGGTGCATCTGAGCAGATAAAAACATAAACATCACAAATATTCTCAACCTCAGCTTGGCAAGAATAATTTCTGAGTCTTCCAGGCACAGTATGAGAGTATCTGAGAGATTTGCTGAACCTAAAGGGGCCATGCAGGCTCTTTCAGAATGAAGGACATTTTGGTAGCACTTTGCACACGAACACTGGAGCAGTGGCTGCCTCACAAATCATTCAAGGAACAAATGGGTCTTTTCCCAACATCTTGATACTATTTATACTCTCTAGAATTTAGACAACCTAGAGATTTATCCTACTAGACTAAGATTCTTGGTAGAAGGGATTTTATAAAATTTCCCCTTGGTATCTCTTCACATGGTGCCCAGGGTAGTGTCTTTTACAAAACAAAACAAAATGCTAAACGACTAATTTAATAAATCATGCTTCCTAGAAGGAAATCCCAGGTCTCAGACTGGAGTCTCCAAGAGAAATATATTCCTCTAAGCCAACCCTTTGATACCCTGAAGTCTGCGGTACTACACACTGAACCTGAGAATTCAGGAGAAAAATTTTAATAAAGAAAGCCTGGAAATCATAAGTAGATTATAACAGTTTTACATGCCACTAACTAATGTCATATTTTTGCGTAACAATTGCATGAAAAAACATCCTTAAGGTCTGAACTAATAGGCTAATAAAACCTTAACTAGAAAGTCATGCCATTTTTGGAAATCATATGAGTACACAAGTTTTAAGCACTCTAGCTTTATTTTTATTGACCTCTAAATCACTCACAATTATAAAATAATAACTGGTCTTTATTTTATTCTTTGCTTATTGCTAGCTTCAATGTTTTCTCATGCAACTAATCTTCTGGAGATAATCTATCACTTACCTTGGAACTCAAAGAAGTAAAAGTTTTAAAAAATTATTTAATATATAATATATAAATAAATATATCAAGGTTTTTTAAAATGAGGAAATCTCTGATTTTAAATTTTCATAAAAAGATAAAAAAAAAAAAAAAAAAGAAAGGGGCAGGTGAGATGGCTCAGCGGCATAAGCGCCTGCCTGGCAAGTGCGAGGTCCTGAGTTTGACCCCCAGTACCCACATAAAAAAAAAAAGAAAGAAAAAAAAAAAAGAAAGAAAAAAGAACCTCCAGTGAATTGTGTGACTAAACCACTTGACCATCATTTGCGAAAAGCTACTTTTACAATGACCGTATTAGAGTTCGGGTTCAGGAAAACACACTTTTAAGTGAGGAGGATTTGGAAGCCTGAGGTGAAATTGTCCCTATTGCAGCAAACACTGTCAGGATGTTCCACAGGCATTTATGCAGATTCTCAGTCTACACCTGGGTTTCTCATTCCTATAGATTAGGCATCTCATTTGTTCTTATGCTTCTTGATCTTGGCTCTTTGTAATTGATAGGCCTCATGATATCCAGGTCTTTGGGGGCTTTGTCTGAGCAGGGCAAGGGGAGAGGGTGACCCATGGTTTGGGGAGGGCTTCTTCACAGGGACCATGTCAGCAAAGCCAATGAAGCAACAGAGGTCACTTACTCAGCAGACAAGGGCCGTTCTGGGGTAAGTATTCTATCAGTATAACTGAACTCCCCATTCTTACCTCTGGGGTTACTAAAACTAGTATTTGCAATTGTCCCAATACTGGTTATACTATTTGTTTTACATTTCAGCTTTGTTTACATGTTTACAGGCTTGTGACAGCTCTTTAAACCCATCTCAGTGCCAAGAATACCTGTTGCCAGGTCCATTGTCTGACCACAATACAGCTTTTCAGATCTGATACCCAACTGAGACTCTAGTCAACGGCTGATCGTAACTGCATTGCAAACAAGTCTAATCGTGCAAGAGTACAACAGAGCACAGTTTTCAAGTCTGTGGATAACAGAAAGCTAGAAGTCATGGCTAGTATGATGGAGAACTTGAAAAGCTTTTCAAGAGTTTGGAAGGTTAGTTCAATAACAGAGTGAAATTTAACAAGCCCTGAGTTTGTGTTCCATCACCGTCTCATAAACACATATAATAGAAAAAGTGGCTTGGCTATTTTGCGTAAAAACACTTGTGCCTTTTATTGATTATAAGGTCAGTGTGATGTGACTTAGTTGCTCTAAAGGCTAATCTTCTTGTGGGCAGCATTAGTAGGATTTTGTCCAAACCACACAAGGCAATAATCCTAATATATACTTCTTCAACTGGTCAGGCAATACCTGACTACTCATGTGTTACCTCCATTCAACAAAAGGGCCATTACTAAACACAGACAACTTGAAGGAAACATGCTGGGATGGACAGGTCTGGGCTTTCCAGGACATAAGGAATTTCTGGACAACTGTTAGCCAGAGCAGTGACTCTGTATCAATTAAAAATCTTCTGTTTCAACAGATAAATCAGTTGGCTTAGGCCAAGGTGTGTGGGGGGTAAGAACCATAATGACACAAACAAGGCTGCCAGTGAGACGAGATGCATAGGTGTGCCTGAGCTGGCTGTTTATCTCCGGCATCTACTCTGATTCTTTGATTCCCATAGAGCACTGGCTTTAAATATTTTGAGTATCACCCCTGGAAACAGGAGTAGCTCATTGAATCCAAGGTTAGGAATACAGCTGTGTGAGCTGAGTCAGGGCTTGAGCCAGGAAATGGAATGTCATTGGGAAAACTGGCAGTATTGGCTCTCTTCTTCTCCCGGCTACTTCATTCTTCTTCGTCTGTGTGAGACAGCTTTCTCTAGACCCCATCCCACTTGCCAGAATCTGCCTTTTCCTCAGTCCCAGTTCCATGTTGCCAATAGGAAGGATTCTGCTTGGTGTAGCACGGGTCAAGTGACTACCTCGTCTCCATCACCTGTGGCCAAGCGGCTGAAGTATCCCAGACAAACATGGCTATTGAAACCCTCCTCTATGAACTGAAAGAAGATAATTAATGAGATCATTGTGTGGCAGGCAAATACCCCACAACTTTTTACAGCAGTTACTTCACCTTCTTGGATGTAAAATGCCCCTTTAAGAACCTGGAGAAACTTAGGCTTTCCTCTACACAAAAACACATACACAGAATTTTGTTTATGCTTTCAAATGATTCCTAGAACCTTGGAATGCATCCCTTGATCCCGGAATTTTTAAAAAATTGACCTAGAGATGAAATACTTATGAGAGAAAAGAGCTGAGGAACTATTGGAGGAGGGGATTAAAATACATAATGTGTGCATGGGTTAAAAAAAATTATAGAATGCTACATAAAAATGAAAAACATGGTTCTCTCTAGACGTAGTATAATAAATGACTCTTACTTTGGCTGTGTGTGTTTATTTTTTCCACTAGAACATGATCACTTTTATAATCAGATATAGCATTTTTAAAAGAAACGGAATTTTCAGTTTTCCACACAGAATTTAAAACAGCACCAGAAATTGACAAGAACACAGATTTTGACTCAGTGGTGCTTAACAATGATCATATCGTCCCTTCGTCTATCTTTGTCATCCTATAATCAATCCCCGAAACAGAAGCCAGTTGTGTTAACACGTAAGTCAAAGTGTATCTCTGTTCTCCAAGGAGCACAGGCTCCTGAACTCACTCAGAACCACAGCCAAACTCCTTGTACTGGACTACGAGGTCCCACATGATCTGGTCCCTATTAGGCCTTCTGTTTCATCTCCTACAACTCTCCCTCAGCTCATTCTGAGTCCTATACGTTCCTTCAATTCCACCACCTCCATAAGTGTATCCAAATGGCATGTTCCCAATGAGGCTCACCCTGTTTTAAACTGCAGTTCCCCTCTTCCATCTGAATGAATCAGATCAGGACCATGAGACCAAGGCGGCATTCAAAAACACCCCTTAGTTCTCATGCTTCTAAAATTTCAATTTCCCCAAACTCACACGCTGCCTGCCCAAGGGTCAGTTCCTACACGAGCTGCACAAGCTGCTCCCTTAAAAGCCAGTCATGCGCTCTCCTCCAGCTTTCCTCCTTCACAGTACACAAACCGCCAGCTGCCCGCTTGAAGAACAACCCTTCCAGCCCAGATCCAGCTCCTCTTCTCAACATCTGCCCCCTTCTAACCCTATAGAACCCCTGAGTCTGTAAGAGAAGAGCGGCGTGGTCCTCCTACCAGCGATCCCTCTTAGGGTTGTTTTAAATAAACCTGTCTTGACTCTCAAGCTCATGTCTTTGTTCCTCCTTTTTCCTTACATCTTCCTCTCACCCTCCTTTCACACCCAACTGGGACAGAGTCTGGGGACAGTGACCAGGTAGCACCTGGCACCCCTTGTACTACCTGACCAGGGAAGGAAGGCCTCACTCAGGCACGGCTGAACTTCTGAGTTCTAGCACCATCACCACAGCCATTCTTCACACTCCATACTCTTTTGTCTTTTTCCCACAGGACTTCTCACTTTCTGAGACATCCATGTAAATTGCTTTCTTATGTTCCTATTACATTTTTCCTCACTGGATTGTAGGCTTCAGGAGACAGAGAATTTGTCTTTCCTTTTTTTAGCTGTTGTCTGATTTGCTTAATACCAAGCACTCAGAATGGTGCCTAGCTAACGGTAAACACTCAAACACTTTGTTGGAGGACAGAAGGGCAGATGAGAAGGAAGAGTAAAGGAAATAAAAGAGAGTGGGGGAGAAGACTTAAAGTGGTCAAGCGAAGAAGGAGATAATTCCACAGCAAAGGAATTTCCAAAATGAGGGAGAAGGTTGGCTTGGACAACTTTAAACTTCCACTGCAAATCTAATATTCTACAATGATAGGACTCTTCCCGTCTGCTCCCATAGCCCAGGTTCTTCAATTTGTTTTTATTTTTATTTGGAGATATGGTCTCCTGATTTTGCCCAGGCTGGGCTCCAACTCCTGAGCTCAAGCCATCTTCCTGCCTCAACCTCTCAGGGAGCAGGGAATACAGGCACATGCCCTTTCATCTGGCTTTACTTTGATTTATTACTTATCAGGCATTTTAGAAGCATTGACTCAAGGAAAAGAAACCACTTAGGTTACACTAAGTCAAAAGAAAGACTTTCATTTAACACGTGAAATCGCATAGACTGTAAGGGCAAGAACTTTAACGTGGTCCCTTGGGAGACTACAACCAGATGGCCTCCGTCCTTCGTGGATTCATCTCTCCCTCAGCAGACCCCTACTGCTCCTTCCTGGAGAGCGATGAGATGTCCCACTTCTCGTCAACTAACTACAGTCCGTTCAATTCCAAATTCTTCAGGAACAAATCTAATTGGTTTGGCAAAGCTTCTCAATTGTTTTCCCATGGTTCATCAGCTGTCACCAGACACAACAGCATCAAAGAGTGAAACCGTGACCAAAGATTCCACCCTGGTAGGCTTGGGAAGGCAGGCGGTTCTCAGGAAGAAGCATATGGACTCAGCCAGCAAACAGACTAGCACGCCAAGGCACCGCCCCGCTGGAATCTCACTGCATTAACATTCTGAACAATCTAATTGCTTTTCCCAAGCAATTTCCTGTCTGGAAGAGGTTGCTGATTTCTTTGAAGCTAAAATAGGCACATCCCTCACTTATAAAAATAATAAACAGCTTTCTGAGAAACTTCAGAGGAAATTTCTCCACCACCTAGAAAAGCACAGTGAAAAGATTCATCTCCCAGAATAGGAGTGGCAGAGACTTTAATCTGGAACAGAGCTAGCAACATGTTGCAAAATTCTGTACCATGACGACAGATGTACACTGAATTGTTTTTTTTTTTATTATGAATAAGCTTTTTAATTGAAGCATAGCACAAATACAGAAATATGTACAAATAATACATGTTCGGCTGGATGAATTTCCAAAAGTAAAATGCCCATGTAACCAGCCCGCAAATCAAGATATCACCATTATGACCAGCAGGAAGAAGTCGCATTTTCCTCCACTTCCACACACTCAAGGTTACCAATCTCCTGCTTCCACAAATCAGCTTTGCCTAAATTCCTGTTTAAGTTTTTTGCCCTTTTTTATGTTGGCTTGACTTTTTTTTTAATGACCTTATTAAGGTACAACTGACATGCAATAAAGTACATGTATTTAAAGTGCCTGTATTTGATAAATTTTGGCACAAGTACACACCATGAAACCATTACCACAACCAAGAGAGTCAAGCATATCCATCCTTCCTAATCCCAGACAACCGCTGGCCTACCTTCTGTCATAGGTTAATTTATATTTTCTAAAATTCTGTAGAAATGGAATCATGTCACATGTCCCTATTCTTGTCTAGATTCTTTCATTCAGCACAATAATTTGGAAATTCATGCATGTCATTACTTATATCACTAGTTCATTCCTTTTCATGACTGAGCAGTATCCTATTATATAGATACACCACATTTTATCTCTTAACCTGTTAATGGATATTTTCCTTGTTTCCAGTTTGGGCTACTTCCATCCAAGTAGTAACCAGGCTCGACCTTGCCTAGCTTTAGAGATCAGACAAGATCAGGCACACTCAGAGTGGCTGAACAAAGACCAATTTGGGGCTACTTAAACTAAAGTTGTGGGCATTCTCTTGGATAAATATTTGGGAGCACGGTGTCCAGGTCATATGTTAGGTGTATGTTTAACTACATAAGAAACTGCCTAAATCAGGCATGGTGGCACGTCTGTAATTACGCCTGTAATACCAGCACCTGGAAGGCTGAGGCGGGAAGATCACTGAGATTTCAAGGCCAGTCTGGGATGGATAGTGAATTCCAAGAACAGCCTGACCTACATAGAGAGACCCTGTCTCAAAAAAAAAAAAAAAAAAAAAAAATTGCCCTAATGCCTTTCATTTTATATTATCAAAAGAAGTATATGAGAGTTTTGATTGCTCATCTCACTAACATTTGATATTATCAGTATTTTTAGAAATTCTAATATATATGTAATAATTTCTCATCGTGGTTTTAATTTGCATTTTACTAATGAATAGTGATTTTTGAGCACATCTTTTGACATGTTCCTTATCCATATTCTTTTGTTTTGTTTTGGTATTTTATTATTTTGAGGCAGAGTCTCACTCTGTAGTCCAGGCTGGCCTTGAATTCACTATGTAGCCCAGACTGGCCTCAGACTTGCATTGATCCTCCTGCCTCAGCTTCCTGATTGGTGGGATTACAGGCTTGTGCCACCACACCTGGCCTAATTGGCCCAATTATCCCTATTCCTTTTCAGTTAAAATCTGTGCAAATCTGTTATTGCATTAGTCAGCTTTCTAGTTTCTGAGATATAATACCCAACACCTGCTACTTAAAGGAGACAGGTCTAATATGGCTTACAGTTTGGGGGGATTCAGTCCACAACAGGCTTGCTCCAAGCAGGCAGAAACAAACTGGTGGGAACTGCAAAGTTGCTCAGCTCATGGCAGTGGGGAAACAGAACAAGGAAACAGCTCTACAGAGATAACGGCAGACAAGAGATAGATAACCACAAGGCCACACCTCCAGAACCCCCAGACACTCCCGGAAGTGTGCTCCACCAATCCTCCAGGTGGATCCCAAAGCCAATCAAGTTGGTGCTCCATCCTAACCACACAGCCCCTCCCACCCCCTCTGCAATCCCTCTCCCTCCCCCTTGCGCTACCTCCCTCTACCATTCATTCCTCATCCCCACGCTGGTGACTGAACTGAAGCCCTTGTATGTGCTAGGCAAATGCGCTAGCTCTGAGCTGTGTATCTTACATTCCTATTTTTTAATTGGGTTGTTTGTTTTCCTATTACAAAGTTCGTAGTTCTTTATATATTCTGGATATGGTTTCCTGGACACACTAGGGATTGAACCTAGGGCCTATATAAACACTGAGCTTTATCTGCAGGCCTTTTTAATTTTGAGACAAGGTCTCCCTAAGTAGCCCAGGCTGGCCTCCAACTTGCAGTCCTCCTTCCTCAGTCTCCCTGAATGCGGGGATTACAGTTGTGCGCCACCACCTCTGGCTAGAAATGCTCTTTTATCAAATATGTTTTGCAAATATTTTCTCCCAGTTTGTGAATTGTCTTTTCCTTTCCTCAACAGTGTCTTTTCAAGGGGAAAGAGTCTTAATTTTGAGGTCTATTTTATCATTTTTTCTATTGTGAGTCACGCTTTGAGTATCATGTCTAGGAGATCTTTGCCTAATTCAACATCATACAGATTTTTTTCCTGTATTTTCTCCTGGTTTTTTTTTTTTTTTTTAAATCAGGTTTCACACTTAGATCTGTGATCTATTGTGAGCACATCTGTGCACATGCTTCAAGGTATGGATCAAAGGTTTGTTTGGTTTGTTTTTGTACTTGGATATTTCTTTCAGGATCAATTATTGAAAAGAATGTCTTTTTTCCTTTGAATTGCCCAGGCACCTCTTTCAAAAATCAACTGACTATATTTGTGGGTCTATTTCTGGACTCTTTTCTGTTCCATTAATCTGTCTGTCAGTCTTGGTGTCAATACTATACTGTCTTCGTCATTGTGGCTTTATTGTAATTATCAAAGTCAGGCAGCATAAGTGCTTTAACTTTGTTCTTTTTCATAGTTATTTTAGTTATTCGAGGTCCTCTGCATTTATACACAAACTTTAGAATACCCTTATTAAGTTGGGGGGGAAAAAAGAGTTTCTGAGATGATGTGGTATTGACAGGGAATGTCTTGAATTTATTGATTGATCTAGGGAAAGTTGACAACTTAATGATATTCTCTTTTGATTCACCAACTCAATATATCTTACCCATGCCTTTAATTTTTCTTAGCAATGTTTCCTGTATATATGATTGTCTTAAACTGGGAATTTTTGGCCATTAGGCTTTTAAATATTTTTTCTTTTTCTTTTTTTAAAAGTTAATTTTATTGGTACATTTTAGATATACATAATGATCACATTCATCATAAGGAATTGGTACCTGTACATAATATATCTTGATTCTTCTTTTTTACCCAATCTCTTTAAATATTTTAATACATCCCTTCCTCTTTGGAAAGTCCAATTGCACATATTTTAAGCTGCTAGAAGTAGTCTTTTCTTCATTTATACTCTATTCCTTTTTTTCATTCTTTTTTTCTTCTCTGTTTCATATTGCTGCATATTCAAATTTACTAACCTGTGATATCTCAATGTTTAATTCTATGCAGTATATTTTTCATGTCAAGCATTGTAGTTTTCATCTCTAGAAATCTGATTTAGGACTTTCCAATTATCTTCTATATTTCTACTTCACATGCTAAGTCATTCCTCTAGCTTCTTGAACACAGGCTAAAGAATGATTTTGTTTGTTTGTTTGTTTGTTTGTTTGTTTGTTGTGCTAGGGCTCAGATTTAGGTCCTCACATATGCATCACACAACAATGATATTCCCCTGGCCATGAAATAGAGTCATTATAATTGTTGTAATATTTTTGTCTAATTCTATTATATGTGTTATTATGGGCTTCAATTGATTGATTTTTTTTCTCCTCATTTGAGGTTGTATTTACCTTCTTTGTATTTTGATTGGATGTTAGACCTTGTAAATTTTATGTTGTTGGGTGTTGGGTATTTTGTTTTCCTATAAATATACTGAGTTTTCTCTAGGTCATACTGTAGTTGCTTGGAAATAGGATAAATCTACGTGGTTTTACTGTTAAGTTTTCTTAGGCAAGACCACAGTAACATTTAGTCCACAGCTACTTTTATACCACTACTGAGACAAAATCCGTCAGAGAATTTCACAGTGTGCTGGTACTTACTCGGATGATATTTTCTGCTCTGGCTGGGGGAGGAGAACTATTTCTAACCTATGTGACCCCTGATGATTCTGGCCCCTCTCATCCTTTCCAGTGTTTCTTCCCCCATCATCAGGTGGTTTCTTCATCTGCATCTGCGGGTCAGTGTGCATCTGAAGGCTGGAGAGGGACCATGGGGATGGGGCCCTCTAGAGCACTCTGTAGCTCTTTCCTGTCTGGTAATCTATCCTGCAACCTCTAATTTATCTTCCCCAAACCCCCATTCCATTGTGTCAATTCAGAGAGGGCTTCAAACTCCCTATGCTGTGGCCTAGAAAGTCTTTCCGTTCAGTAAGCTGGGAGAATAGTTGGGCTTGCCTTGTTTGTCTCCTGTCTCCAGGTATCACTGTCATTCATTGCCCAGTGTCCAATGTTATGTAAATTATGATTTCATATATTTGATCCTTTCTTTAAAAGTTGTTTCAGTAAGCCAGGTAAATCTAGTCTCATCTATTCTAGCTTGGTTGGAAGCTGAAGACTTAGATTGCCCATACCCTTAATTCTGGGGATGATTCATATATTCCAATTACAAGCTCTTTAACAACATTTGTATTAAAATATCATCTTCCATCCTATGAAGAATAGATTTTAACACATATGTATTCTTCCATTTATTTTTGAACTCTTTTAAAGATGATTTTTGATGAAGAGATGGTCTCAGTTTTAATGTTACTGAACTCTTATCCCTTTGTTTACTTTAGGGTTAGTGTTTCTGTGATTTATTTATTATTTGTGTGTATGGTGCTGGGAATCTAGGGCCTCACACATGCTTGGAAAGTGCTCTACTACTGAGCTAAGTTGTCACTTTAACTTTGAAGCCTACAATCCATCTGGCATTGCTTTTTGTGAATGTTGTGAGATGGGGGTTAAATATCACTTCTTGCCATATGAACAGCCATTTAACCCGGGACCACTTATCTGAAGGTCTGTCATTTCCCCAGTATATTTCAGTGTCACCTCTGTCATCAGTTTAGTGACCGTATAAGTGTGGGTCTATTTCTTGGCTATGTATACATATAGCATGGACTTGAACTTAATAAATGGCATCTATCTGAAATGGTCACCCAATAATTTTAAGTTTAGAAGAAAACTGAGTTAAGTATGTTTTGATTTAATAGAATGTTAATACTCGCCAAAAATAGAGAAAATGCAGTTTGAACTCAAAATTAAAAGGAAATTATTATATCAAATAACTCTAATACTATTATATATAATATTTTCATGTCATAATCACAGAGACTTTGTTTACATTTTCAAACTCTCTTTTAGCCCTATTAGTGACCAAAATTTTGAAATATAAAGCTACAAACCATAGTACGCAACTCAGGCAGCGATATCAAAATGTGTTTAAATTTATTATACCTCTTATTAATTGTAAATGAAATATTCTAAAAACAGCAATGTTTTACTCCCTTGTCAAAAGATTGTTTTCTCATTACAATAAATCTTATTCCAAAAATACTTTCATTCTGAGATTTAAACACAACTTCCTTAGATTTTTTTTTTTTTTTTTTTTTTTTGTACTGGAGATTGAACTGAGGGAGCATTGAACTATACCTCTAACCCTTTTTATTTTTTTATTTTGAGGCAGGGTCTGACTAAGTTGTCCAGACTGGCCTTCAACTTCTGATCCTCCTGCCTCAGGCTTTCCAGTAGCTGGGATTACAGGTGTGCACCACCATACCCAGTTAGAAATGTTTTTTAAATACAAAAACAGTTCTACCTTTAGGTAATTACACAAAGCACTGTTTTTCACCTTTTGGAATCGGGTCCTTCTGAAGACACTTTCTTCCTAACCACCTTACCTTCAGCACCCTCTCTGGCTGCCGTGTTGGTAGTAAGCAGACACAAACGTGGGTTAGTCAGCCATTGGATCAAAGTCCTTCTCTAAATTCCATCATTCACTCATGCAGCAAATACATGCTAAGTGCTTATTATATGCCAGGCACTCTGGTAGGCATCTGGTAGGATGCAAACAAATCAAATAAAGGAAATAGTCCACCTTCAAGGGAACTCCATCATCAAGTGAGTGAATAATGTTACTAACAGGGGAAAGGGACCTGTGACACACGTTCTGAAAGAGAAGGGCACAGGACAGTAGGAGAGTAGGGAATATGACTCAACACAGGGTATGAGGAAGAGGTTTCCCATGGGAGCAAAGGGTGACCTAGGATCTGAAGGGTGGGCAGAAATGGACCAGCCTCAGTAAAAGCAAGGAGGATGGCAGCATTCCAAGGACAAGGAGCAACAAGAACAGAAGCTTGGTGGTGAGAAGAGAGGCCCGTGTGTTTGAAGACTGGAAGAAAGCCTGAGTGGTTTGGTATCGAAGATGACAGGAGACTGGTAAGGTTAGGCTGGGTACCGTGGAGGGGGAGGCCATGTGCATGTTGGTAACTCATGTTTAAGATGTTGGCTTGTATCCTGTGATCAATGGGCAGCCATTGAAATGATCATATTTGTGTTCTATAACCATTACTTTAGTTAAAAAGTGGAGAATCTATTGATTAGGGGAAAGAGACTGTAGACACACATATATGACCAGAAACCCAGATGAAAGCTGAAAAAGCTTGAAAAAGGGTGGTAGTACATAGAAATGGATGGAATGGAAAAATATGTCATAGGCAAGCTCACCTGTATTTACGTGGGTTGTTGATAAATGATGAGAGAGCAAGGAATAAAGAATGAGCTACTGAGAGACAGAAAGAAATTGGAGAAGGACACAGATTTGGTGAGGTCTCGGGAAAGATTCATGATTCTGATTTTGTTTATTTTGTGGAGCCACAGGGACATATGGAGAAAACAGTTGGATTTACAAGTTGGTTGTTCAGAAGAGAACGAGCTAGGGGTGGAAACTTGTGAAGTGTCTGAATATAGATTGTAATTGATACTACCACACATGAGAAAGTACTGAATATGAAGAGAGGAGGTCCCAGGGCCAGTAAAAGAAGAGCTTGCAAAGAGAACCAAGGGAGTTAGAAGACAGGAAGATTTAAAACTGTGATGTCTCAAAAACCAAGGGTACTGAGAATTTTGGACCAAGTAATTGAGAAATATGGAGACTAAAAAATTCAGGTCTGATTTGGTAATGTGGGGGTCACTGGCAACCTTGGCAAAAATCAGAAAGAAATAGGGGTGGTAGCCAGAAAGAAGCAGGCTAAGGAGTGAATGGAAGATAAGGAACAAGAGCTTTGGCTTATAACTACTAGTAGAAGTCTGCCTATGAAAGAAGATTGTCTATGAAAGAAGCTAAAAAGGAATAGAGAATATAAAGGGGTTTTCATATTGCTTGGTTTTTTAGAAATCATCTATATTTAAAAGGTGACGAATACTTTAACTCGATTTTCAATTAAAACTGAAGTAAACTATAATCCACGGCCTACAATCCCTTTCTAAAATATAATACAATTCACTTTCATTTTAATTAGCCAGTAGTTCATTGAGAAGAACTGTGCTATTGTTAGGGAAGAATTAAACAATCTGCAAATACGTATCATCATCAATTTCTCATAAGATAAGGCTTACAATAGTTAATTTTATAGGTGCCACGGTGGTCTTTTTTGTGCTGCCTCAAATGCAATCCACTACATCAAGGTAAAGTTGGGTATTTCCTTCCCAGCCACTGGCTGCCAGAAACTCACTGATATGGCCAGTGAATGCAAACTTCATACTTTATATGAGAAATACAGACCCACAGAAGAGCTGCTAATGCTCTGGGTGAAGAATGAAAGGGTTACGTGCTCCCAGTCAGGAGTGAGGATGACAAACAAGGCTTCCCCATGAGGCAAGGTGTCTTGACCCATTGCTATGTCTGCCTGCTACTGAGCAAGGGGCATTGTTGTTACAGACCAAAGAGAAGTGGAGAAAGGCAGCACAGACCTGCCGGGGGTTGCACTGTGGGTGCCAATCCAAGCCATCTCAACTTGGTTACCTGCAGGTAGGTTTGATGTTTGATGGCTAGAGGTTGAAGGAGATTTCTTTCAAGTACTTTATTTTCCAGGAAATCAACAAGAAAAGATCTCCAGTTGATGGGTAGGGAAGTGTATCAGTCAGTGCTTACTACAGAAACAGATTTAATGCAAGATATACAAATATATAACAATTTACAAGATTGGCTTACAATGGCTGCCCACAAAGTCAGATGTGGAAGAGTGCAAAAGCCCTGTCTGCACCCTGGGGAAGGCCTGGAAGGGTCTGCACTGGAAGGCTGAAGAGTCTTGCTGGAGGCCAGAAGACGATGTCCAAGGTAAAGGTGAAGGCAGGAGCTCCTCCGAAGAAACAGAAGGGAGCCCAACTTCTTAATTTCCTTTTTATCATTCTGGTGACAATCCTCCCTAGGGTGGGTCTTCCACACCCAGAACTATGCTGAGCCAATTTAATTGGGTGTTTCTTACTCAAATTGACACAGTTAATTATTACAGGCAGTGTTTAGAAATTTGCTAAAGAAGTTTTAAGAGTTATTGCAAGCACTATTCATAATAGCTAGAAAATGGAGATAAACTGAATATCCATCAACTGATGAATTTAAAATGTGGTATATGCTACAATAGAATATTTAATTGTTTAGCAATTAAAAAGAATGAAGAACTGATACAACATGGCTAAACTTTGAAAACATTATGCTAGGTGAAAGAAACCAGTCACAAAAGGTCCTAAATTGCATGATTCTGTTTATATGAAATGTTCCAAAGAGGCAAATACAAAGAAACTAAAATAATAGTGATTGTCAGAGCATAGGATGAAAGGAAACGAGGCATGATTGTTAAGGAGAATGGGGTTTCTTCAGGAGGTGATGAAAATTTTCTGAAATTAGTGGTGTAGTTTAAAATTTTATGAATATAAAAGCACTGAATTGAACACTTGAATAAAAAAGGTGAATTTTTGGTATATGAGTTATATCTCGATAGAGATAATAGGTTAAAAAGAAGAGAAAATAAGAAGAAAAGTTGTTGCAGAGAATAGACAAGGAAACTTTCCAGATGAAAAAGGATTGCCAGATACTGAGGTGTGAATGTTTGTATCCCCTAAAATTCACATGTTGAAACCTATTCTCCAAGGTGATGGTATTAAGTACATTTGGGGAGGTGGTTAGGTCATGAGGTCTTTGCTCTCGCCAGTGGGGTTAGTGCCCCCACCCTGGGTCCTGGGGATTGAACCCAGGGTCTTCACACTGAGCTATATCTGCAGCCCCCACTTTTTTATTTTGAGAAAGGGTCTCTGTAAGTTGCCCAGGCTGGGCTCGAACCCTCAATCTTCCTGCCTCAGTCTCCAAGAGTGCTGTGCTAACAGGTGTTTACCACCATGCCTAGTAGGATTTGTGTTTTTATAAAAGTGGCCCAAGGGAGCTTCATCCCTTCTGCCATGTAAGGAAACAGCCAGAAGGTACCATATATGAGGAACAGGCCTTCTCCAGACACTCATCTTCTGGTGCCTTGATCTTGGACTTTTTGGTTTCCAGAACTGTGAGCAATAAAATTCTGTTGTCTATAAATTGCCCAGTTTAAAGTAGTATTTTGTTGTAGCAGCCTGAACAGACTGACCTTACCTGAAATATCTGG
Source organism: Erethizon dorsatum (assembly GCA_028451465.1). Taxonomy (NCBI): domain Eukaryota; kingdom Metazoa; phylum Chordata; class Mammalia; order Rodentia; family Erethizontidae; genus Erethizon; species Erethizon dorsatum. Next base: position 14,847,703 of record CM051839.1, read on the forward strand.
TAAGATGGTAGAAACATCCATGAAGCTAATGAAGCTTCACTTCAGGGTCTCTCATTGCTCAGTCCCAGAAAGTGTAGAGAAGAGTGCAGGGAGGGGCAGCATGTCCCAGTTGGGAGATGTGATGGTTGATCTTGGTTGTCAACTTGATGGATTGAGAAACACCTAGGAAAAATTAGTAAGGCACATTTCTGGTTATGTCTGTGAGAGTGTTTCTAGAGATGATTGACAAGTGGACAGCAAACTGATGGGGAGAACCCCCTGAATATGGGCAGCATCATCCAATAGGGTGAGGGTCTAGATGGAACAAAAGCAGGAGTAAGCCAACTAGCACAGGCTGCCGGCTCTCTCTCCCGTGCATCTTGGTTGCCATGAGGTAAGGAGGTTTCCTCCACCACATCTTTCCACCTCGAAGCTTCCACCTTGCCACAGGCAAGGAGCACCCCAGGCAGGTCCACAGGCAATGGAGCCAGCAAACCATGGATGGAAACCTTTGAAACTATGAGCCAAAATAAATCTTTCCTTCTTTAACTTGTTTATTTCACATATTTTGTCACACCAGTGGAAAACTGGCTAACAACACAGGAGGAAACACCAAGCTGTACTCAGGAACTTATGCATGTAAGGATTCTGTAAATCACCTATAGATCTTAGAAGAAAGGCATTTCTTCAGCAATTTGTGGGTGATTTATTTGGTCATTCTAAATTTTCGTCCTAATTTTGTATTTGCAATCACATATTCTTCCTTCCCTTCTTTTTTTCTTTTTTCAGTGCTGGGGAGTGAACATAGGACCTCACACATTCTAGGCAAGTGCTTTACCACTGAGCTGTTCCCCCAGCCCTGTGTATTTCTTTTCTTTTTTTTTTTTTTTAATATATATGCGGGTACCAGGAGTCGAACTCAGGACCTCACGCTTGCCAGGCAGGTGCTTATGCCGCTGAGTTATATCACCCGCCCTGTATTTCTTCTTTAAAAAGGACTTCCCAAATTGTATAAACTTCAGGCCCTGGCAAACCAATAGGGTGATCCATGCAAGATCTATGCCTGTGGATAGTTAAGAATCTATTTGAGGTCACTAAACATGAATCTGTAACAATGCCATTCGTGTGGCTGCTTGGGTACAGAGGACAATGGAGGCAGGTTTGTCCAGAAGTGGGATTTTTGAAATGGAAACATGTTATTGGAGATGGACTACAGAATTTAAGCTGGAGGAAGGGGGTGGGTATTAAGGAACAAGGCGATCTGACAGATCACGAAAAAACAGAGGCATCCATAAGGTAGAAGAGGTGTGAGAAGAATGTATGGGAACAAATAAAAAACTCAGAAGGGTGGTTGAAATCCCTCAGGGTTGACTGAAGTGATCTGACAATCACAGGAGATAACATTTGTTTGCTTTCAGGCAAAGTCTAAACTTGAAGATCTCCAAGGATCTGCACGACCTGCCCTTTGCCTGCCTCTGTAATCTCACAAATGCTAACAGCTCTCTGACTCCAGGCTTCGTGGCTGTCCTCAGTCTGTTCTTTAGAGGCTGCCTCTGACTGAGGACCTACGGGTAGTAGTTTTCTTTGATCTGGAAAACTCTCTTCCAGGCCAGGCCATCTGCCTGTTCTGAGGAATCAATTTAAAGTCTTCCTCAGAGAAGCCTTTCCTAACCTATCCTCTCTCCTCACTTGGAAAGTGTAGATCCTCTAATATATGCTCAAACCAGACTACATTTTCCTTCCAAGCATTTATCAGCTATACTATAGACATTATGGGGTTACATAGCTAAAAAAAGTTTTTCTCCTGGATAGACAAGGGCTGAAACAAGTCTGCCCTTCCTTTCTATTGTATCCCAGGTCCTCAGGGACTTGCAAATACTAGACATTCCATAAATATTTCTAGTATGAAACTATTTTAAGATATTTAGATATAATAGTTTTCCCAGCATAATTTTAGTGCCCACAGATATAAAATGTTAGATTTACAGAAGACCTAAAAATAGCACATAATATAAAAATAATGCAAAATTCCTCTCTAAAATACATACATAGGGGACTATCTTCAGCCTCACCTCAATCCTGATTTGATCTCTAGAAATATGAGTCTAAAAACAATGTAGTAGAAGATAGGGACACTTCTCATAAAGACTTTTTATATAGAAATGAAATAACTGCCTCCCTTATTTGAAATAAAGAAAAAAATGCTGAAAATTACAAAAGCTAAGTAATAGACAATATAATTTTCTATTTTAAAAGGACTTTATGATATGAGTAGAGATGGGAGTGATCCCTCCAGTATATAGGGATGTTTTGTCACCAACCTAGTGCCTATTTTTTTTTTTTTGGTACCGGGAATCGAACGCATGACCTTGCACTTGCCAGGCAGGCACTGTGCCCCTGAGCTATATCTCCGGCCCCTAATTTCAACCTATAACATTTTCAAACACAGAGGAACTCCTACAGATGCGTGTTATGTTAATATGGGAATGCCCAAGGTTATGTTTTCCATAAATGCTGATAATCATTTCCCCGTATTTTGACACTTTTAACTGAATACTTATTTTCTAAAATTTATTTTGAGGTTTTGTTCCAAATATGTTGGAAAACATACTTGTATTATAGGATCACGTTACACTCATGCTAAAGCCCACGGTTCACTACTCAGTTTGGAGTAGCCCTATCAATGCTAATTATTAATGCTTTGACTCGGTGGAGATGCACACAGTGGGAGAGGTGGAACACAAATACAATGACTTCTTTTGGAGGACTTAACAGCATGATCTGTGTTCATACATAAAAAGAATCGCTTTCGTTCTCGGCTACCATAAAAATTATAATTGCTTGTGTTCTAAAAAGCCTTAAAATTCTACGATAAACAACAAACAGCAAACTCCTCCAACATTTACCAAGTGTCTGGCATTTAAAATTCTTTCTCATTTGCATTAAAATTCTGCACTATTGGTATTATCACTCCCATTTCACATATCAGGAAACTGAAACTCAGCGACGTGATGTAATTTGTCTGTTCCCACCTTCAGGTACCCAGGAGTCTTCACCTGTGCTTTCGACAAACTAACCCTCTCCTTGCTTCTCTTTCAGTCCTCCTTATAATCATTCCTTTTGTTTGTTCAAAAAAAAATTATTCATTTGTCCAGGAAACAAATTTGTTTCTCCTCTCTTTGCATCTTTCAACACTCTGCCTCTGGCTAAATACCTCCGCAGCCTTAGGCTCACCTCAGTTATTCTTTCATATCTTACACTGTGTTTATTCCCCTCGGGGAACCCATTAATCACAATCTGTAGTTTTGTTGACCCTTTGCTTATTATCCTAAGCCCTCCTCTGCACGTACACAGTGACCTTTGTCTGGTCACCATCCCAGCACCTAATTTCTTAATACAACCTAAAACGTTTTCAAACATAAATTCTCTACGAATGTTGTGTTAAAAAAGACAATGCCCCAGGTTATTTTCTTCAGAAATATTCATTTATTTCTTCCTATTTTTAGCACTTTTATCTGATTGCGTACATATTATCTTTTAAATTTTGTTTGGGGGTCTTTGTTTCAAATATATTCGAAAATATATTTCTATTATAAGATCAACTCAGGTATAATACAGTAATTGTTAAACCCAAGGATAGCTTTTCTACGCAACAACCCCGGGCAGATTTTTAAGTAAATACAAAGTGGAAGAAACAAGCAACAAATGGAGGGAAGGGTGAGCCTTTAACGTGTCCCAGAGATAGGTCCGATCCTATCTTTCGGGCCCACTGAGCGCCCGCAGCACGCGGCCGGACCGCTCCGGGCCAGCGCAGGGCAGCCCTCGGCGCGCCCCTCGGTCCCCCGCTCCGGGCGGGCGCCATGGCGCGTTCTCTCGTCCTCCAGGTCGCAGCCTTTCAGCCTCGCGCGGTAGGGACCGGGGAGGGATCGCTGCCTCCCTCGGGCGGTTTTCTTTTCAGGCTGTCAAGTAGAGGATTCCCCCCACCCCGACCCCCGATCTCGGGCACAGCACAAACTCCAAACCGACGCCGGGCAGCGTCGAGATGGAAACCCGGCCAGCGGTGGGTCGGCCCCCGCTCCTCCCGCACCGCGCCCCGGGGCCCTGCCCTCCCGGAGGCCTCCGCCGCCTTCCCGGACGCGAGACGGTCGGGGCCGCGGGGCGGCGAGGACCCCGCTCGGGCTCGGGACTACACATCCCAGGGTGCCTCGGACTCCCGCTCCCGCCCGCCCTCCTCCGTCCCCTCCTCCCCGGCTCTTGTTGTTTTGGCTGGAAGTGCCGCGGCGGAGTTTCAGAGAAAGTCTGGGCAGAAACAGCCCGGCCCGAACGTGGGAAGGGGCGGAGGCAAGGGGAAGGGCCGCGGAGAAGGAGGGACCGAGCCTGGGCCGCGCCGCTTGGAACCTGCCGTGCGCCCCGGGTGGGGGTGGGGGAGGCGGCGGGGGAGGAGCGCGGGGCCGGGACGGCGGGCTCCCTCCCCGCGCGGAGCCGCCCAGCGCCCAGTGCTCCGCCGCTGCCCGCCCTCCTCGGCGGCCGCGATCGCGGGCCCAGCCTCTGGCCGGACCGCGACCTCCCAGCGCCCGGCGCCGCCCGTGCCTCGGCGCCCACTCGGCGGAGCCGGACTGCCCCGCGTCCCTGCACGCGGGCGCTCCGGGCTTCCCTTGTCCCTCGGCTTCCCGGGCGCCGCGGAGGAGCGACCCACCCTCCCCGGAGGAGAGGGAAGGACGGGATCGCGCCGGGCGCACCGAAACCGAGAGCGGGCGAGCCGGAGCGGGAGCTCTGTGCACGCCTGTGTGCCGCGTCGTGTCGGCTTCGGGAGGCGCTCCGGGGAGGTCCCGTCTCCAGGGGGCGGAGCGCGAGGGACCGAGGCTCCGGCTCCGCGTCGGGGCAGAGTCCCGCTGAGCCCGAGCGCTGCCGAGCGAGGCGGCCGGCGAGCCCGCGCCCGGCTGCGGACCTGCGGAGGGGAGCGCGGCGCGCGCGCCGTCGGGGCAGAGCCGGGTCCCCCGGGGCGCCGGCGGCGTCGGGAGCGCGCCCACCGTCCCCCAGCCGCCGGCCCCGAGCCGGACAGGCGCGCACCATGAGCGGCGGCGAAGTGGTCTGCTCGGGGTGGCTCCGCAAGTCCCCCCCGGAGAAAAAGTTGAAGCGTTATGTAAGTAAAGCTCGGGCCGCCGCTCCGCGGGCCTCGGCGCCCACACCCTTCCCGAGCCCGCCGGTCGCGCCCGGGGCTGGGCTGCCGCCGTCGCGTTCCTGCCTTCGGCCCGGTTCCCGACCGGCCCCGGCGTCCACTTGGCGGGGAGACTTTCTCCTTCCATCATTCCCGACGGCCGGCCGGGAGGGCCTCGTCTCCCCCGGGAGGGCCCAGATGTCCAGCTTCGAGCCGGGTGCACGATTTTGTTACTCCTTTTAACCAGGGGTGGGGTGCGATGGGGAGACAGGAGCCTTCTTTGTATCTGCATCTAATTATGATGTGGCTGGGGGGTGTGTGTGCCAAATTTCCCGCACTAGGAAAACGGCGGAGATTTTTAGCACTCTTCTGGCTTCGCTTCGGTCCGCGCCTCCTTTTCATTTCCCCCCTGTCCCTCCAGGTGGGTGGCGCGTAGCGAGCGGGCGCTGGACCCGAGAAATGCGCAGTAAAGTCTAGCATCTCGAAAGCGCGCACAACGGAAAGAAAGCAAAGTTCTGACGCGCCCTACAGTTTGCTTAGCAGGGTTCACATTTTCGCGGTTTTGAATTGAGGGACACTGGAATTTGGCCCTGGAGCCCTGGCGTTGTGGTGCGGGAGGAGGGCGCTGGGGGCGGGTGCTTGGGCGCCTAGGACGCGCTGTCAAGCGCTGCAGAAAGGGACAGCTGAAGCCGGCAGGGATTTTCTGTGTTTTGCGCTTCTTTTGCCAGGGCACCAGAGCGGCTTAACTGGTATTTGTGTAATTGATACAAGATGCTGATTATGTATAGCTGTTAGGAAAAAATATTCCTTGAAAGACCAACTTTACCGTAGCGGGAATTTGTGTCTTCGGGAGTCTGAGATACTATTCTCGCTCCCTATCGCTGGTGCTCTTATCAGTGCCCCCAAGGAAAGAAATGACACTTATGGTGTGGCGCATGTTTTTCTAGTAAAATGTGTTTGCAAGAGCACAATGTATACCCCCTTAAGTATGTTCACTACCTGTGCTAATGGAACCTGTTACTAAGCTCAAGTTAATCCCATTAGTCACTGTTTGCTTCCATAAAGCAGTGAAGTGCAATATTTAACTTCACTGACAACACATCAGTGAGTTTCTGATTTACTTTCTGCCAGAATTTATTATAGACAAATCATTTCATTGAAGGAGTTGGTGCCACAAATCGTAAGCAAGCCCCCTCGAGAGGCAGAATCCTTCCAAATCCTGTCTTTACATCTGTCACAGTTTGCCTGAATATTCTGGTAAAGATATTAACTTGATTCCAAAAATTTGAGAGTGGCAGTGCTTCTATATTTCCAGCTTTTAGTTCTAAAGAGAAGGTTGTGTGGGTGAGACAGGAGGGGGCAGGGAGTCATTGTTTTGTTTTGTTTTGTTTGTTTGTTTTGTACTAGGGATTGACCCTAGGGCCTTTGCACTGAGCTATATCCCCAGCACCCCCCCCCCACCTTTTCTTTTTCAGACAGGGTTTTGCTAAGTTGCCGGGGCTGGAACTTGGGATTCTCCTGGCTCAGCCTTCTAGAGTGCTGGGAATACCACACCCAGCTGTGATTGGGTATTTAGGGGAAGAAGAATAATACATTTGTTGAACTAGTGATAATGGAGATCGAATACATCTTTTACATGGTTTATGGGTTACACAAAAGCGGCTGTACCCTGTGCTGGGGACTACCAGCAAGATTAAGATATACAGTAGGAAAAGGCCCTGCTTTTGGGGCTTGCAGTGAAATGTGATATTAACCAGGAAGAAAATTTAAAAAATTGTTGTAGAAATGATCTTCCCAAACAAGAGGGAAAGTGTAAATGTGTGTGTGTATGTAATTTGATGCTTATAGCAGTTTTTTAAGGAGGCATTATATGTTTTGTAGCAGATAAAACAAGCTAACAACTCAAATATGCCAGAGGTGGGATTTGAACCCAGATCTGCCTGACTGACTGGGCTGTGAAAGGTTAATGAGTCTCATCTAGTTCATTTTCAGATGTGGAGCTCAGAGTAGGTCATCTGTAAAGGTCCTTTCAGAAAATAACTTCCTGTGAGTCTGTGAAGTCCAGTTGAGGATGCAAGGAAGAGGTGTGACCCAGTTGCACTGTGCTAAAGAGATGTACGATCCAGTCTTTGCCTTTAGGGGGCTTCTGGAGTCTTCCTGATGAGATCAACATGTACAGAAGTTAGCGCAAAGAGTTTGTGACTGTGTCCAAGTTGAATGGTAAGACTGTTTCAGAGACGTTTTGAGGAACAAGCTCAGTGTAGAGTGAAACCATAGAAATATTTAGAGAGATCCTTAAATTGTGATTTCAGCAGGGGGAAGAATATGTCTACGAGCTGGGAGGAGGGTTTTGCTGCTGTGTGGAGCACTAGCACTGTGCCAGTGAAGTGGATGAAGGGGTCCCAGGAAGGCAGTGGGCAGGTGGCAGGGTGGGTGGGTGGGGGGTCCAGAAGGATGCCACGGAATATTAGAAATTAAATGATGCTTACCTTAAATTTTTTTTTTCTTGCAGTATTGGGGTTTGAACCCAGGGTCTTCACATGGAGCCACATCCCCAGCCCCTTTTAAACATTTTGATTCAGGGTCTCACTAAATTGCCCAGGTTGGGCTCAAGCTCGGCATCCTCTTGCCATACGTGTGCCTTGAAGAGTGCCAGGATTGCAGGCACACACCACCCCCTGCCACTTACCTTAAATTTTATCCGTGTAGTTGTCCAGAAGATTTTTGACTTTCTCAGATTATTGAATGTTTTTACTAAAGTAGTGTTGACCATGGGAGATAGAGGCATACATTCATACATTTCCTGTGCTTGTTTTCTTTCATGCAGAATCTTTTATTTTATGCATGGAAGTATTGTAGGCTACCCAGTAGGCAAAATGATGCTTAGTAATGGTCTCTACTTATAAAAAATTTGGGAGGTGGATACTTGGGATTGAACGTAGAGCCTAGCACATGCTGGGCAAGTGTCCTACTGCTGGCCTGTATCCCCATACCTTTTAATGAGCAGATTCAATATGAAAAGGTATCTTTTTTTTGACGCAGGGTCTCCCTATGCAGTTCAGGCTGGCCTTGAACTCACTATCTAGCCCAGGCTGATGTCGAACTCTAGGTGATCCTCCTGTCTCAGCCTCCTGAGTGCTGGGAGAAAAGATACCTTGAATGCTTAGTACTGCAATTATTAAATAAAACTTCCAGGAGTTTGAGCATCATGATTTTGCTGGGAAATACATCACCCCTGAGACTTTGACCGTTGTCTCCGTGAGTATAGGCTACTAGTCCAAACACTGATTAAGATGATCCTTAAGGGCTCGTAGGTGACAAAAATTTATCTTTAAAACCATCTCAAATTATGGCTCTCAGTGAATTCCACTTACAACTCCATTTTTTTTGTTTATTCCACAGTCAGCAGGAGCAGTATTATTTTCTTCACACGCAGGTGTGTTCATCTGATATGGAAACCTTTTTTTTTTTGTGGGTACTGGGGGGTCAACCTCAGGACCTCGCGTGCCAACAGGCGCCCGTGCCGCTGAGTGATATCACTGGCCCTTTTTTCATATGTGGCATCCGGGAGTCGAACTCAGGCCCTTGCGCTTGCCAGGCAGGCGCTTACACCACTGAGCCATCTCACCGGCCCTGGAAACCTTTCTTAAAGAGAGTGAAAGTGACGTAAGATAAAGGAAAGTGTGAAAGACTGATGTTCAGATCCCTGGTCTTCTCTTTTTAATTTTTTCTATATTTGCAAAAGGTTAAGAACTACTTGTGTTATGTTTCATTCTCTGTAAAGTTTCTAAGTCTACTTAAAATGGAGGTGAAAATTATGTTTTTTCCAGTTTTGCTACTTCTGTGTTGCTGTTTGCATCCTGTTATATATATATATTTGTATATATATATATATATATATATAATTTTTTTTTTGTGGGTACCGGGGGTCAACCTCAGGACCTCGTGCACCAGCAGGCGTCTGTGCCACTGAGCAATATCACAGGCCCTTTTTTCGTATGTGGGTTCCGGGAGTCGAACTTGGGCCCTCGCGCTTGCCAGGCAGGCGCTTATGCCGCTGAGCCATCTCACCGGCCCTGCATCCTGTTATATTAAACAGCTACTTTTTACTTTGTCAAGGACCCAAGTGGAGTCATATACAGAACACTGTCACTAGGGTTACAGAAAAGAAGTAAACTCCTGGTGGCATAATCAACAATGGTGCCCAGATTTTTAACAACTTAAATAATTTTTTTAACTGACACAGTTGTACATGTTTATGGTGTACAGTGTGACAGTGTGATAATTCAGTACATGTATATAATGCGTCATGATCAAATCGGAGCAATTAGCATTTCTACCTCTTTAAACATTCTCTCTTTTTATTGTCACCCGCAAATGCTTCTCCTCTAGTTCTTTATAAAATGTATAATAAATTACATACTTCAGGTTTTGAAAAGGTATTTAAATAAACACTGGTGGGATTTCCATCAGGACTTAAAATTTTAGTTGAAATAAAATGTAAGTCTGTAAACAAAGGATTGCTTCAAGCCAGCTGGCTGCCACCCCGGCTCTCCAGGAGGAGTGTCCCCATGGCTTGCCTTGAGCCCAGACACCGAGCTGTCAGTGTGGGGCAGGTGTGCTGTCTCAGCAGGAGAACCTGCCTCCGAGGCCAGAGCAAGGTGGCCTGGTAGCTGACAGCCAGCGTGGGAGCACGGCCTCAGCCAGCTCTCCAGTGGCTAATCTGTACCCAGCTTGGGCTCTGCCACTCCACCGCTGTCAGTTACCAGGATACTTCTTGTCTGGACTTGGAAAATATACTCTTGGTTCTGGAAATGGGCCTAGACACAGCAATAGCCTCTCCCACTGGGTGGCCACCTGACATCAGACATCAAGGAGGGAGGTGGGGCAGGTAGAGTCTCAGCATCGCCCCGTTTCAAGGACAACTCAGACCCTGTGCTGTCCTAGAAGTCCCTGCTCGACTGTGTCGTTGCAACAAAGAGGACTGTCACGTCTGGAAGTGTTATACCCCCTTGGCATTTACCACTACCTGTCAACAGATTCCAAAGCTTTTGCTTGCAGTGACTGATAGAGCATCACCATTCTGTTGGAGGGCATTTTTTTTTTCTTGCTGTCCTTACTTTAGTAAACATTCATTTCGAATTCCCGATATTTTCTTTTTACCTTTTCAAATGTGGCGGGATTATTGTTTCTACTAACAAAGATCTTTAACTTGCAATTATGTTAAGCCTTTATAATAGTTTAATAATAGTTAATTCTTCGGTTGTGCCTGGGCTTAATGATAAGTACAGGACTCTTCATATAAAACTTGCTGAATTCTTAAATTTGACTGCTGTCTTCTGGGAATTAAAATTATCATTTGCAAAGTTTATTAGTTTGAAGGATACTTTGAGAATTCTGTGGAGTTTTTAAAATTATCTTTTAAAAGGTCATCTTTAAACAAAATAAAATAATATGACAAGAATTATATTCGGATAATCTGGTTGGTAGGTGAATTGGTTATTTCAGTGCATTGTCCCATGATTTGCTTAAGAAATATGTGAAGTCTGGGCTGGGATATAGCTCAGTAGTAGAGTGCTTGCCTAACACACAGAAATTCCTGGTTTTGATTCCCAGTAATACACACATAGGCACGCCACAAAACTGGTCATGGTGGTTCATGTCTGTAATTCAGCACTCTGGGAGGCTGAGGCAGGAGGATCACACATTAGAGCCTAGCCTGGACAAGGTAGTGACTTAGCGAGACTCTATCTCAGAAAAGATCTGGGAATGTAGTTCAGTGCAAAGGCTGTGATTTCAATCTGCATTATCACCCCCCCAAAGTTAGAAAAGAGGTATGTAAGGACTAGCTGAATGTTCATATTTTAGAGTCAATATAAAATATGTAACTAAGGTCTTAATTTCCCAGACTGAGAAAGTGTGAGGTGATAGATTTAAAGCATTCATTAAGTGTCAGCACAGAGGCTGGCGAACAGAAGGGACATTGTAGTAGGTGGGCTGCTGCTTTCCTTTAGGAAGATTTTATTTTAAGAAGTGATTTGAGCTAGATCTAGTGGCACATGCCTGTAGCCTCGGTTCTCAGGCAGTTGAGGCAGGAGGATTTCTGGGAGTTCCTAGCCAGCCTGGGCTACGCAGTAAATTCAAGGCCAGCCTTGAACATACAGACCCTGTTTTAGAAAGAAAGAACCAACTAGTAATTGACACCAACCACTGATGGTTTTAGTGGGTTCATTGTGCTGCCATGGAAGGACACTCAGACTGTGTGTCAGGACTGTGTGCCACGATTCACTTGAATCTTTTATATTTTAAGCAATTCTTTTATTCCTCCAGGCCCTCTACTTGGCTTTGCTATACCCCCCCATGGGATTATTTGACCATTCTGATCCTCAGTTTCTGTATCTGTAAAATGGGGAGGGGCAACAGATCCAAGACCTAAATGCTGTTACGGTGGAGCTTTCGTCTTGGGTATTTCCTTGAGTGGAAGGGGAGGTGGGGAGCTGCTCAGTACCTTCCTTTTGGGGGACTATACCTTAGTTTATTGTTCATCTTAAATATTTTAGCGAATGTATTAGGAACTGCTGCAGCAGAATCCTTTGTGGATTCTCTGCTGTTAGTCTCAGCCGGGCCTTTGCTGTGTTCCTGAGCTGGATGCTCTCTCTCCCCCAACACTGGCGCCCAGCTCAGCTAGGCTGAATACATAAACAGGTATTTCAGGAGCTTTTGTAACGTGCCGCATGTGGAATGCCACGAAGGGACAAGCCCATTCCCTGCCCTTAAGGAGTTTCTAATCTATTCATGAAGACAAGCTGTGAACGCAGGAACATTTAAATCCTTTTATGAGAGAGAATGTTAAGGGGCCTTACGTTATGAATTGCCAAGTGAGGGATGCAGATAATAATTGCCTAGGAGTTCAGACTGAGAGCTAAGGTGGGGAGAGGGCTGCCAGGGAAGACTTCACAACTGAATTTCAAGCTCTGTTCTGAGGAGAATTGAGATCCTGCCTGCAGCAAAAATGAGATCATAAGGGAGGCTGGATTTGAAGGAAGAACGAGGACATCCCAGTGAAAAGCAGTGCTTCGGAACACTTGTTTCATGTGTGGGGTTTGGATGTCAGCTGTAACTTCTAGTTTGAGAAGTTCCCGTTTCTCCTGTGAGCTAATGCTCTTGATGGGCCCTGAAACCACAAGTGCATTTTATTTTTTACATCAAACTGGAAACAAACAGAGCGACCTGTTTGGTCACTTGAGTTGATTAAAATTCTGAAGGACATGTGTTATTTAAGATTTCTTTATGTCTGTTTCGAGCTAAATAATTCATTCTGGCAAGCCTCTAGTTTTACAGCCGAGAGGGAGCATGTTCTGGTGGGAGGAAGAATAAAAGAGCCTTTGATTCCCGAGCTTCTGAGTTCCAGCAGGAGGCCAGCGCCGCCTTGGGCTAGCTTCTTATTTGGGACTTTGGAAGCCATCTTAGCCCAGCTGTGTGACTGCTGCCAGCCAGCGTTGGAGGAGGAGAATCACAGCCCTGGGTCACGTTAAACCCCTTTTGACTGTCGATGGAGGACTTTCTGTCATTTCACATTCCTTGACTTGACGTGGTAGCTGATTTCCACCGAGTCAGAGCGCCATCTGAATCTGCCATTTGCACTTTGGTTGAAGTCACAACATTTCTGTGACTCCTTTTCTCTTAGTCCGCCTGTCGACCAAGTACAGAAAACATAAGGAGTCGCGAGTCTCTATTCTCTCCTTTTGGACTACAGCACAAATGAAATTAGCATTTTTCTTTAGATTACTCTGGGGAAAAGTGGCCCATTGTACTGTGGATTTCCATGTTTATTAAATAAGTAGCTTCTTCTACCGCCAAGCTGGTGGCTTCAGGGGCCTTAGTGAATTGTAGGTGAAAAATTAGGCCAGGAAAAAGTCATTTTAGCAACTGGATGTTTTGCACCATTCCAGGCTTGTAAATGTGAGCACCTTACATGATAGAAAAATGCCTTAATGAGAAGAATCTTTTATATTTTAAGTAATTCTTTTATTCATCCAGATCCAAAGTCTTCCTGGTTGAAAAGTTCTCATTGCCAAATGCGTAGAAAGTAAAACCTAACAGGGTTTTGACCCTTCTGTAGCCTGCTTTATAAGAAAAGAGTTAAGACTGCATTGTAATGCATATTTGGTTGTTATCTCTGTTACATTAGCTCTTGAAGCATTCTGATTACAACTTGTAGCTGCCAAGCCCTGTCCTGCAGTATTATCTGAAACAAAAATTTTCCGTGTGGTTGCTTTAGCAGAGCTGCTATATGTAACTCTACCATGAAGGTGTAGGTCGTAAAGCAGAGAACTTCTGGAAGGGGAACTGTGAGTTATGTTATCTTAAAGTTTTTTTCTGCCATTTAATAGTTTTTTTCCTTAATTGTTTGTGTGTGTTTCATAAATGTTTATCATATTTCTAAATTGAGGTTTCTTTCATTTTTATATACTGGAAAGAATGCCAAATTTGTTAAGAGTTTTTCTTACTGTGTGTGTGTGTTTTCTTCTCAGCTTTTTACTTTGAATTCATACTTGGCCTAGGTAATTCCCCAAGTTATGTGTTCTATAAAACAATGTCCGAAAAGGAAAAAAACAAATAGCTACATTGTTCTGTGAATTAGAAACAATATACCAAGAGTGCAAACATTTCTTTTCAATGTAAAAATCTTGGGTCTTTTTTTTTTTTTAAGGAAGAAAAATACTAAACTTTACTTGAACTATCCTGTTCATTGTTTTTCCTTTCCCGCTTTTATTTGTTATCTTTTGATTTGACTCATGTAGTTTGAATTTTTTTAAGAGAGTTTATATGTTTTCTTTAAGAATGCTGCATACGGGACAAAGCCTGTCATGACTTCGCTTTACATTTTGAGATGGAAGTGAGAAGAGGGTATCTTCTGCTCGGTAGAATGGGGAAAGTTGTAACTCACTTTCGTGATGCCTGGTTTAATTGGATTTCTCCTTATTGCTGAGAGTAGGTCGCTATTATATATGAAATGAGCAAGTAAATGTAATTTTAATCTGGAGTTTTGTCTTTGGTGACATGGAAATGCAGGATGGTAGCATGAGTTGTACATGGAGAACTCAGCTATTTCTGTTGTGGGTTTTATTGTTGTAGTTAATGTGTACATTTTCCTGTTGCTATAAAATTGTTATTTTCTAACTTTTATCAATTGGTCTGCCTCAGTTAACTTTCTTGGCATTAATTTGTGTCAACATTGTGTGATAATGGAGAGTAGGAATAACACTGTTCCACCTGACGTGTAGGTTGTCTTTCTCTCCTGAAATGCAGTTTTTAGTTACTGCTGTATTGGGAAATGTGGTTAGGCCGCTTTCTGACTAGCAGAACTCCGCCCTGAGATGACTACCTGATTAAAGAATTAAGTGCCTGGTGTGCTTTCTCAGCTCCAATCCGTAACACATTCCCATAAGTGTCTTGGCCCGAGTCGTCTTACTAGCCAAGATTAAAGTGCTTCTGACTGGAGGGACGACCCCTTGATGATCGGGAGAGAAGCACTTTAATCTTTGGCCTTTGGAAGAGAAGTATGTGGTAAACTGCTACCTTCCACGGTTTGAATTCCAATGGTGGTGTGTAGAGCTTGGTGAGGAATGATGACCTCATTCAGCTAGGGAGGTATTATTTGAACCCCCTACCTTATGACAAAGTTATAATTATCCTCAAAGTTATGCAGGAATGTTTGGATTTTACAAGTTCTTCCTGACAATTTTAGGTTTAATGTTTGAAGTGTTGAAGAGAAGTAAAAGGAGACACTGAGCTAGTAAGAAGGTAAAAATATTTGGGAAGGTAATTTGTGCCTAGCGCTGCTGTTACATAAAACCTTCGGCTTCTGAGTCATCTTCACTAGGTATATAGGTCACTTATCTCCAAAAAAAGGGGCACAGCGATGCGTGCTGTCCAACAGCATTCTTTTCCCCTTTTCTCTAAGCAGTCAAATAATCAGGGGTCATATTTATCAATGTGTATTGCTTCAAATAGGAAAAGCAAGCCTGATACATTCTTCTAGATTTTCATTATGATCTACAGTAACACAGTAAGAGGTATATACACATGATCTGTTTACAAAAAATTACAACTTCATTTGTCATTCTTTGGTGTTTGTAACAGGATCTTAATTTTCAGAGGACAAGGATGGTATTTGCAATTTGTCTGAAATGAACAGTGTGATACCTTGCATAGTCTCTTGAATAGCATGACCACATAATTGTAGAAGTCTGACCTTAAAATCATAAATCATCTTGTCCAGTGTTCTCAGTCTTTTCTAATTCAGTTCTCATGTGTTGTTTGAAGGTCCTTTGGCTTTTCATCCAGTCTAATTTTCTGTGATTTGGATAAGAAAAACAACAGCTATATTGAATATCCTTTTCCAGTTATCCCTTCTCCACTAGCGGAGAAGAATCCAGCCTCCTCATTTTACAGGGAAGGAAAATTAGCCTCTGGGAGACTAATTGATTTGTCTGAGGTCATACAACTTAACCAGCTGCTCCATTAGGGTCAGATTGTCACCTCTCAGGGCAAATCCTTTTAGTCACCAAATAAGTACCTGCTGTGACCAAGGCACTGTGAAGAACTCAAAAGGAGAGGACCAAGAGGACACTGTCCTTCCCTCCAAGAGTTTATGTGCCGTTAGGGGACAGAGTAGGCGATGTCCTGCAAATTATGTTATGACCAGTGATGTGAGAGGCAGAGGCCTAGAAGGATGGATTCAGCATGGAGATATTAATTCGGGGATGCTAGAGGCTTAATGAAGGCTGCAGGAGACATTTCATCAGGACCTTAAAAGATGTATTCCACTTTCAAAGATGTGGCCGGGGTGAGACCCAATTTCTACTTCTCCATTTCCCAGCCAGACTCCTTAGTAATGGAAGATGGCTTGGATCCTTTTTCCATGATTCTTCTTTCCTCCTAACTCTCTGCAGTGATCTCTTTGTTGGCAAATCCGATGGACGCATTTTAGTTCTTACTTTTTGTGGAACTCTTGACTGTCTCGATGGAGATGCCAACCCCTTATCTCAAGCCATGTTCTCTCCTGTGCCTTCCGGACAGGCTGTGTTTTCCTGAAGTGCCAGAGTTCAGGGTTCCATTGCTAGCACTAGTTGGTCTCTCTGTTCCCAGCGCTATTAGTGGTTCTTCAGCCATTGTGAGGTCATGAACTCCTATGAAAATTTGATAAAATTTCTAGAATACAGTACTTACAAAGGTGATTCTAGCCTTTCAGGGTTTCTGACCTTTAAACCCCATCAGATGATCTTAACACCCAGTTTCATGCCCCGAGGTATTTGCTGATCATCCCAAGCTCTCTTGGCCCCTTTCTCTTTCTAGGTCTGCGGACCTAACTGCTTAGAGGCCCATAGCAGATCTTCTCATTCTCTCCCTCACCGCAGCCTTTCTGCTGTTTCCATTCAATGACTACCCCTACTGCCCTCCTCCAGTGGTTTGACTCAGCAGGTTTTCTTCCACCCTCCTCTCTCCCTCATTCTGCACACCCAATGGTCAAACCCTGTGTGTTTCACTTCCTCAGTATCTCGATGTGTTGGCCCTCCTGCAGCCTGAGTTTATCATTGCCTTTCTTCTGGCTTGCTGCAATAGCCAGTTGGTCTCTCCCTGCATTCATTCTCGGTTCTCAGCAAGCTGTCTCTTCATCAAGGCAGCCAAATGACCTTCCTGAAGCGTTGTTAACTTTTGTGAGCCTCAGGTATTCATGCCTTCATGGGCCCACTCTTCCTCTATTAAAAAAAAAAAAAAAAAAGAAACTAAATAGGCTGGCTGTGGTGGTTCACACCTGTAATCCCAGCACTTGGGAGGCTGAGGCAGGAGGATCCCCACAAGTTCAAGTCCAGCCTGGGCTACATAGTGAGTTCAAGGCCAACCTGAGCTGCATAGTGAGACTCTGACTCAAAAAAAAAAAAAAAAAAATAAACAAACAAAAAGTGTATATATATATTGTGTGTGTATATATATATATATATATATATATATATATATATATATAAAATAGCTGTGTCAGTGTAATGATAAATATATTTCAAGTTGGTCCTGTTGTTATATATTCATTATTGCAGGCACTGTGCCTTTTATGTCTAATGAGTACACTGGCTCTGTTAAATGAGCAGAACCACCCTTTTCTCCCTATCCGGGGGCCTTCCCCTTATACTCAGGGCCTTTACGCTGAGCTACATCCCTGGACCATTTTCTTTTTTCCTTTAAAAATTTTTTTTGAAACAGCATCTTACTAAGTCACTAAGTTGCTCAGCCTGGGCTAGAACTTATGATCCTCCTGCTTCAGCCTCCCAGACTGATGGGATTTCTGGTGTTCCCTACCATACCCGGTGTCTTAGTTACTTTTCTCATTGCTGAGACAAAATACCTGACACCCAAAGTTAAAGGAGGAAAGGTTTATTTAGCTCACTGTTCATAGAGGTTTTAGTCCATCGTTGGCTAGCTCCAAGGCAGGGTGGCTTGGCAGAGGAACATCCCAGAGGAGAACCAGTTCATGGCAAGCAGAGGATAATAAAAACAAGCAAGGGATGACCACAGCTCTTTCTATTCCTTGTACCTTATCCAGGCTACTTTGTGCGGGTAGCACTCACACCCTTAATCTTAGTGCCCTTGATCCTGGCATTGCACTATGAATTAATTCCAGTGTCACACACTCTAGATCCAGCCACCTCTGAAAAAGCCCCACCTCTGACTGCATGAGGTTTCGGGGGACATCTAGACACAAACCATAGCACCAACTGAACAGAAATACTTTGAAGATAAAGTTGGCATCATACATCAACTGCTTGACTAAGACTATGGAAGGCAAGGAGGACAAGTATCTGTGTTATGTGGCGCTTTTGTAATGTGGCCTAGAGAGCTAGCTCACTAAAAGCAATACTAAGATTTTTGTAGTTTAGTCTTTGGAAATGGAAAAATTTACAGAGATATTTCCAAGTTGGTCCTGTTGTTATATATCCATTACTGAATAGGAGAAATAGAATGTTACACTTAAAAGGTATATTCTCTCTCTATATATATATTTATTTAAGATAAAAACCATGAGATTTTTTGTGATGTCAAAAATGTCCTATTTTAGCTGTTTTATTAATATGCACATTTTTTTCATGATGCTTCTGTGTGGCGGGGTGGGATGTGGTCTTTGCACTCTCAAGGGGACATCTGGCTGTGCTTGGAGACGTTTCTCTTTGATTCAGCTGCAGGGAGGAGCACTTCTGATGTCTGGTGCATCGAATCAGGGGTGCTTCTAACCACCCTGTGGTGCACAGGGCAGCTCCACAGCCAAGAATTACCTGGCCCAAAATATCAGTGTGGCACAGTCAGGAAACCCACGTACGGAGCAATCCCTCATAAGGCTTGGTTTTTCCATTTGCACTTGTCTATTTATTTTCTTTGCATTTCCACAGAGAACTGTAATTCAGATGCAGGATTGTATTATAGCACTGGAACCTAACATTTATTTTGGGGACTTCAATAATGTTGAGAAAAAGAGTTATGGAGATGGCTGAGCTTTTGCACCCCAGAGATTCTAAGTTTAGCGATAGGTGAGATCTCTCTTCAAAGATCTGCTGTTGTTTGAATCTTTAACAAAATATTCATTTTGGACTTGCTCTCTTAGCCGGAGCACAACCTATTGTTGTCTGGGTAGGGGGGAGGGAGATGCTGAGTCATTTATTCATGCTTTTTATTACTTCTTGGCTGGAATATCACCATTCATTGTTCGTAAGCCGTCCAGCTTGTTTACTTTTTTATAAATTACATGTAATCAAGTCCTCTTGCAGGTCTGGCTACTGTAATTGGCAGTAGCCACTGAGCCGGGCTGACGAGTCTGTATTTGTGCTGATGTTTCACCTTCAGCTCATGCTCCACTCCAAGCTTTCTTGCCTCTTCCACCCTTATTTCAAAAGGAAGGTGAGAAGAGAACTGTCACTGTGCCTTCTCCCTTATTTAGAGCTTCAGTAGAGTCCTTTCTGTCCTTTGGTTTGGGGAAAATCGAGGGCTTGGGGTAGTGGTCCTCGGACTTCAGCACATATAATATCACTTCGGTCACTGAAATCAACGTTCTTCCTTCATCTGATGTCTTTAGTAAGTCTAGGTGTAGACATCCTGCATTTTCTAAATTTGAACCCTGCTGGTTCTGATGTAGATGATTCTCAGACTATATTTGGGGAGATCCTGAGTTGGGCAAAGAGGGACAAAAGAGAGAAGAAAGAAAATCCAAAAGCAGTAAGAACGTATGAAGAATGAAATAGGAAAGCAAGGACCAAAGTTCAGAAAGTAACTTTATCTTCTCTTCTGTGCGATGAAGGAAATATACTGTGATGCTAAAAAAGATAGGTATTTAGTTTTTTCCTGGCAGTGATTGACATTAGACTGTTCCTTAAAGAGGATACACTTAGAGGATGCCAAAAATGGAAGAGAAGTTTTGGAAAGGTCAAGCTATGGGAAAGTACCTAAGCATCGCTGAAATGCTCAAAAGACATTATTAAATCAAAGAAGGTATTAAGTAGGTATTGATTTAAAGATGAATGTGTGTTCCAGAGTTAAGTTTGCAGAAGGCTTAAAGATGAAGAGGAGAGATGGAGGAGGATTAGTTCTTCACTAGAAGGTCTGGTTATTCTGGTTATTGGATCTGAAAGCTTATTATGAGAGTCCAGATTTCCTTGAATAGTTCAAAATTCAAATAACCTTTCCCATTGTCTATAAAATACATGGTTGGCTTCTGTAATTTTTGGTTAGTTTTGAGATGTAGTTGATTTGTTAAAGGGCAACAGAGTAGTTTTGCTAGACTAAAGAAGTTATCTTGTTTTTATATTTCTTTCTGTATTTATGTTTATATTTTTAATCCAAAGTCCACACCAGAAAAGAATTTGAGTCAGACAGGTGGACAGACTGTATTTTAGAAAATCGGTCAAGAAGTGGTCCAGGTGGGAGTGGTTACTTAACCCTAGCCGTGGAATAAAGAAGGAATTTATTTGTGACTGTTCATCTACAGAACTCACTCTGCCCCTAGAAAGCTATCTTTTTTCTTTTTTTTTTTTTTTTTTCCACCTA
Source organism: Erethizon dorsatum (assembly GCA_028451465.1). NCBI lineage: Eukaryota > Metazoa > Chordata > Mammalia > Rodentia > Erethizontidae > Erethizon > Erethizon dorsatum. The sequence continues at coordinate 14,867,933 of CM051839.1, forward strand.
GTATTTCCTTAGGGGAATTTTATTGTTCATTTCACTTACCTTAGAGAGAGATCTTGACCAAAAAAAAATAAATAAAATAAAAAATTGGAGTTACTTATAAGGTGATGAGCGCCATCAGCTTTTGTTAAGTCATTGATATTCTCTCCTTATGCTAACAGTCTGCATCAAAGCATTCGCTTTTTCACAAACATGTTAGACACCCAGATTGTGCTTCAAAACTTTTTACCACTCCAGTACCATGTTAACTCGCTCACCATCCTCCCTGTTGGCCGTCCTTTCGCCATCTTTCATGCTGCCTCTCTTCTCCTGCGTTCATTTACTCTGGAACACTTAGCCTCTCGGGGACCCTGCCCATCTGCCCACAAGATCTTACAGCATCTTCATATCTGCTTTGTAAGTGCTGAGGATCATTATTGTCATTACATGGGGTGTCCGCCACACCCACTCTTACATGGGCAGTCCAGGTGAGTTTGGTTAGCAGATTACTTCACTCCCACAGCTAATAGAAAGGTTCTGCTGGAAACTGGTGGAGACCCAGGGCCACTTCTGCCCTGGCAGCCAAGGAGGGCTGGGCTCCTGCGGCAACCGACCCTGCTCTGGGGACTGGAGACTGGGTGTAGGACTTGCCCTCTACTTTTCAGGTGACCTTAGTTTCTTGCTTTCTTGTGTTTCTTAAGCCATACACTTGGTGGATCTTTTTCTTATTAACCTCTTAATATTCCTAATTACTTTGCCAGATACTTTTATCTGGAATCTATTCTAATTTATATGTGGTTTAACATAGTGGTAAGTGTCTCAGACAAATGCTCATATTTGCTAGAAGCAAATACTAAATGCTCTTAGGGAAAAGTATAATAATAAGTAATCATCCAATCCAGCATAAAAACACTGTTTATAAATGTCAGTGGCAGTTATTAACTTAGTATTTTATTTTAGGTTTAACAGATAGAAAAAAGGGTTATCAAATATTAGGCACATAGATTTATTGCTTTTTACATGTTATTAAATGGAAGAGTTTCTTTAATAATGTAGAACAGAATATTTATCACTGAGCTATAATATATATGTTTAGTCTTTTATTATTTTCATATTTGTGTTTAAATAGAACATATACATAAATTGACTGAAATGTCATAGTATATTGATACTTTGTTTTGCCATAATTTTTAATACAATATATTTAAATCTTTACTATCTACCTACTTTTCCTAGGGATTCTTAAGCAAGTAGAGACACTTTTTTTTTTTTTTTTTGTTAAGCAAATGTGTTTTTTTGTGGTTTTTTTTTTTTTGGCCCAACTTGGAAAATTAGTTATATTTTCAGAGAACTGTGTTCTTCTGAAAGGAAATATTGAAATATTTTTCATCTTTTGAAATAAGGTCTAGCCTTTAAAACATTCTTGTCTGTTGTCACATAAGATCTCTTGCATAGTTAAACCATAAATTTTCAAAGTGGAATAAGATTTTTAAATTGTGATATATGTATTGAAATACTTAAAGGAGAAAAAATAACTCAAGGAAGATGAAACTGATTTTTCTTACTCTAATAAATGAAGAAAAGTTCTTATTACTCTTTCTGTTAGTGAGAAAAATGAGGCCTGTAAGAAATTTAAGCCTAAGAAATACTGAGGCCAAGACCACATGGTTCCAGCAGGCAGAGGTGGGGCCAGGGCACAACTTCCTGATGCCAGGCTGGAGACTTCCAGTGTGCCCAATCTCAAGGACTTGCTGTGATTTCTGAAATTCAGACGCTTGCACATTGCAAGAGCCTTGTTGATGCCCTCAGAGCAGTGACAATATAAATTCATCCCAGTCTGACTCTTTTATTTTCAGTTGTGGTTTAAAAATAATAAAAATTCTAACAAAAATAATAAAGGAAGTTAATTATGTGGGATTTGCTCACCTGATCCACACAGATGATCATCCTTTAGTGTACACCGGGAAACCTCACACCCCTTTCTGCCCCTGAGGAAAAATTCTTTCCTGATCCTTGATTCAACGCTGTGTTTAATCTTGAGCATATGAGAATGAGTCACCATGGTAAGTGTGCAATCCCCATTTATACCTTCCTTCCCAGCCCCCTTTACTTTTTTGTATTTGAGACACTGGACCCTGACTGAGGCACGGGGAGGTGTTGAGATTTTTTTGGAACCAGTGCTTTCTGTTCTGCAAATGAAGCACCCTGGCCTGAGTTCTGAAATTCAGGCTATGTGTGGAATGTCTGTGTGGATGAAGAAACAAACACATGCTTTTTTGGGGAGGCAAGGAGGAGAAGAGTGGAAATTTTAAGACAGTCTAATTTTGTGGGGGAAATATGGAGATTTTTAGAATACATCCAGACCAAATATGACCAACTATGTGCTGTGTGATTTTATTGTTTACAGTTGCTACACAAAAGACATACTTGACATGGAGCTAAAGAGATACTGTTGACTATGCATTCTGACTGATAAAAGAACTGAGTTCTGCTTTGAGTTCCTGTTATGGATATCTATACAATGTGTAACCACTCCTTCCGTGTCTTTATTTGTAGAATGAAAAATATTTCACTAGGAAATCATTTTTAAAGGAGTACAGTACTTGTACAATGCCTCAGAATTCTTTAGGATACTCTCATAGAATGTAAATCATCAATGCTTGTTTTTACACTGATAGAGCAATCTGGGAGTGGGCGTGACTTGAACATCAAAATGAAAATCTCTATCCATTTTTAAATACAACACATCTGAGCGAAGCCATTCTCCCCACATGCTTATTTTAAATTGGCAGTTGTTCAGCCACCAGGCGGTAATCTCACTTAGCAAGTGTTTGGCACGCCTGTTTTAACCTGCGCAGGTTCAGTTCACACAGAGAGGGAGGGGTGTGGTTATGTGATGCAGGCCCCACGTTAGCCTCATTAACATATTTGAATAACTGTATTTGAATGTTTGCCAGCTGAGCTAGGCTCCTTGGAGGCCTGCCAAATGAGCAGTGGGCATTTCTGAGGAATGTAGAGATTGGAGCCTGTAATTTTTTTTTTACTTTTTCTTCTTGGAGGAGAAAGATTTTAGAAGACTCTGTTTAGGATACTTCCTTACCCTCCCAACAAAATCTGTTTTTGTTGTTGTTGTTGTCTGGTTTTTGTCTGTTGTTTGTCTGGTTGGTTTTTGTTTTGAAGTACGGGGATTGAACTCAGGGCCTGCCAACTGAGCTATGTGCCCAATCCCCATTTTTATTTTTTATTTTATAACAGGGTCTCACTAAGTTGCCCAGGCTGGGCTCAAACTTTTCATCCTCTTGCCTCAGCCTCCCAGAGGCCTGGACCACCACAACTGGGTGTTTTTAATTCTATAGAAACTTTTGGATCTTTTCTTTCCACCACGTTTTTATATATTTTTTTTGCAAAGTACCATAGGAAGTGTGTGTCTCAGAAACCCCTGGGTAATTTATCCTGGCTGTGTTCATTTTCCTGCTCAGCCTGGCTTTTGCTTCTGCAGAATCAGTCCCGAAGCTCTTTCTGGAAGCCGAGCTGGACAGGCTCTTCTGTAGAGATGCAGCCAGACCACAGCAGGCAGTGTACACTCGGGTGCCTTTGGAGTAAACGCCTTCATAAAAAGGCCTGTTTTGTGGCCTTGAGGTAGAAGAAATCAAAGATAGATAAAAAGACAAGGGAATCATAACTAGAAAATGTACTTTTAAAAAGGACTGCAACTTTTAGGACCCAGCCAAAGTTATCTAAGGTGATTTGTATCAACATTTTGGGGGGGCGTTAAATGTAGGCTCCTTCCCTTTCAGACTTATTACACCCAAAATTCTTCAAAAATCTTGTCTATAAATTGGCTTAATTAAAAAAAATAAAGAGCAGAACCCTAAGATAAAGGAACAAGTTGAGAAAATCTAAAGAATGTTTAAAATTACCGATTCAAATAACAACAACAGCTGGCCCATACCTATGGGACTACCCTCTTAGGGGATGCCACCTTTTCCCCGAGTTTCTTTCCGTTCAAGAGAAGCTTAAATGTTCCCCGTTTCAGGAAATGATGTGTCTCTCTCTGAGGGCCCACACTGTATTTCTTTGAGTGTGTACCTTTTAATTTCTGCATAATAAAATGCTTCCTGCGCCTCCTCTCGACTAGTCCTGAAAATGCCTTCTCTGCAGTGAGAGTCGCAAATCTACAGACTTAATCTATGAAAAGTGTGGATTAGAGTCCTTATGTCAGCCTCAGGTACCTCTTCAGACCCTGTCAGGTGACAGCCCGGCGTCTGTATGTGTCCTGAGACACATTTTTGATTTGTCATGGACACCAATTTGGGCCATAAAACTAGGCAAGGGAGGAGTCAGTCAGATAGGTCTTCTCGTGTGTTTTCATCTGCAGCTTTTTAAGAGCGAGAAGAGGGAGCAACAAATGCTCAGCTTTCTAGTTCTCACTTTGGGAGGCGGGTCAGGGAACACCACAATCACCACAGAGCTTTTTCAAAACCAATTCACCTTCATAATGTTTTTTCCCATTTCCCCTTTGTGAAGGGTAGGTAAGGACGACAGTGTAATAAGGCAGCATGTAAATAACCAGCGCAGCTTGGTGGCGTTCATAGTCGGGCCAGTTTGCAACCCTGCCTAAAGCCTACTCTTTGGGATAAATTCAGACAGCTGATCACACTAGTTCTTACCCTCCTATCAAAGATTTTGAAATATGTTAAATGTGCATTAATAGGATTGCTATAAGAGGATTCCCCTGCCCCTTTAGGGCTTGTGGGGGGGCGGCTTTTGTTTTTTTTCCTTTATCTCTTTGAAGGTAATTCCTAGGACTTGTTATTTTTAAATCACATATGTGGAGTATCAGAAACAGGAAGGCATGAATGTGATCCTTGCTTTTTTTTTCTTTTTGGTGCTACTGGCTATTGAACTTGGGGCCTTTACACTGAGCTATATACCCAGCCCCCCACCCCTTTCTTTAATTTTTTATTTTATGACAGGATCTCACTAACTTGCTAACTTGCCCAGGCTGGGCTTGAACTTATGATCCTCTTGCCTCAGCAACCCAGGGTTCTAGGATTACAGGTGTGCGCCAAACCCAGCTTGATCATATTTTTAAAAACACTTTTAAAAAATAAGATTCTAGGAAAGATCTCTGGTACAATAAGCCAAGCCCAGCATTTTTAATAGATTTTTAAAGATTTATTAGTACATGTTTACAGTCTATAATGATTACATTCATTATGGGGAGTTGGTATATGTACATGACACATACTCTTTTTACTTCTCCTTCCCCTTTTAATAAATTTTTATATGAGGGTATTGGGAGTCGAACTCAGGACCTCGTGCTTACCAGGCAGGCGCTTATGCTGCTGAGCTATATCACTGGCCCTTAATAAATATTTTAATGAGCCATATGTGTTTATATTTTAATCATGTTTGTGAATAGTAAGTTTTAAATTTTTAGATTGAAGATATTAAATGTCAGCTCTCTTGCTGAACTTCAGTTACTTGTAATTTTGACAGTATTGTTTGTAATTTGTATAGTCATGACCACCATCTATAAACAATTTTGATTTTTCATAACTATGTTTTCCAGTTGAATGTATAACAGACTGTTTACAAGAAAAACTTATAAGTAATTATAATTTTCATGAAGCAGTGTAGGTTAATGAATACCTTTGATTGTCAGGTTAATATTTTCCTTTTTATTATAAAATGACTTTGTGTAGCTTCTCTTTTGTGTTAGTTTGTTGTGTCGTAGGAATACTTCTAGAATGTTACCAGTTTCACTACTTACTAGGTCTTCAACATCCATGAAAGTGGCAGACATGAAATCTGTTTTTCGAACAAGTACATGCATGAAACAAAAACAGTTTATTCAGGATGTAAAACAACACCAGAGAAACTTGAGCTCCAGCTCTGAGCCCACATTTAAGTTGATAACCTGTGTGGGGGAAGAAATACCAATTACCGATAATCTCTTTAGAATTCATTAATATTATCAGGCTCAAGTGTGAGTTATTCAGTATATATATTAGATTTAAACAAACAAGAACTAAATGAAATGTGAATACTGACTTTATTGTGCTGTTTAATGTCAGTGGCTAACTACTATACTTGTCCGTGGTGGGGATACATAGAACTTTTTAATTGGTTTTTGTGTTCTCCGTGTTTTTGTCACAAAGCACTGCAAGGAGAAGAGTGATCAGGCTGCCTTCAGGTGCAGTAAGGTTTAATTCCTTTAGCCATAGTTCAGCTCCTCCTACTCTAGCTGCCTCCCAGCTCCCCAGTTTATTTACATATTGAATAATCCAGACTGGATTGTCCCGTTTGGTCAGTTCCTCATAAACTGCAGAGCTAAGTAAATGTGTGATAACATTGTAAATGGTATTAGAAGTTAAACAGTCCTTGTGGAGTGATGTCCAAGGGGCCTCTGTCGCCAGGTGCCCTGGGACTGCCCTCTTTGGGGCTTTCTCTGTTTTTCTCTAAGTAACAGGAAATAAATGGAGAGCTCTAGTGATGCCTGCTCAGATGACTCCTCCTTCCACATGATATGCAGTGTGCCCTGTCTGATACTGAAAAATCTGATACTGAAAGTAGATGTCCACTGTTTCCATTAATGAGTTTTGTACCTAGGCAAAACCAATGAACAGAACCAGTAGGACCCTTTTCATCTGTTAGCGCCCACTGTGAAGACAGGGAAGGCTACAGAAGTTCTGCTTCCTTCTTACCTGGTGTATAAGGGGAGAACATTTCTGCGTGCTTTGTGATGACAGCTGTGTTCCCCAGCCGTATGGTTATTGGGTTTGCAGAAGCATCGCTGCCCATATGTCCACCCTAGTGAAAGGCGTGTCGTGTCTTCAGTGGGAGTGCTGCGCGCTCTGGCTGCGTGCCCTGGTCAGTGTTGTGTTGATGATAAATGACCCGTTTATCATCAGACCACCCAGAGAGGTTGATATGGAAGTCTTTCCTTGAATTCTTCTCTATATGGCAACTTTCTGATATTTTCAGGGGTCCCAGTGCCAAAAGAGAGTCTGCTAAACAAAAGTCATTATGATGAACTCCTACCCATGTTACTGTCCGCAGATTATCTACCTGCTCCAACCCCAGGGCTCCTTGGTTCAGACACCAGGGAACTCTAACCTAGACGATCTCAATTTAAGATCAAAGTACTTTTTCCCCCATGAATGACTCAGTTTGAACTATCTTAAAAGAGCCTCTCGTTTCTGTGGGTCAGAAGGTTACAGCCTTCTTGACTTTTAGCACAGTTAGTTTGTAATGATTTTAGAGAGTAGAAGAGGAAATGGCTAAAACTATATGGCCTTATGCAGATGATCTAACTTCATGTAAATCTGTTAAAGATACAAGATTCTTTGGATAAACAGGCTCACCACTTACTCTTCTAGTCTGAAGTAATGAGGGAGAGAGTAATCTATATAGATTGCATCAGTTTAAAAAATGAAAATTCCAGGGCCGGTGAGATGGCTCAGCGGCTTAAGCGCCTGCCCGGCAAGCGCAAGGGCCCGAGTTCGACTCCCGGATCCCACATACAAAAAAGGGGCCGGTGATATCACTCAGCCGCACGGGCGCCTGCTGGCGCGCGAGGTCCTGAGGTCAACCCCCGGTACCCACAAAAAGAAAAAAAAGAAAAAAAAAAAAAAATGAAAATTCCAGAACTGGGAAATTTTTCAGTTTACATTCTTTTATGTTATTTTTCCTGTTTTAAATTTACTTTTATTTTACTTTAAGATCTAAACTTATATTTTATTTACTTTAAGATCAAAGCGACTTTTTCCCTCTACTTTTTATTTTTGAACCTAAGATTAAAACCTCTACATTTGTAGAATTACCATCTTTTCAGTGGTTAATTGTTGAATTTTAGAGACCTTTCGAGGACAAAATGGAAAATAAAATTAGGGTTAGGACAAGGAGTTCAACTTGGATATTTTAAAAATAGCCGGGGCAGCAACAACAAAAAGTGGAGAATAACTGGCAACACATACTCTTTTTCCTGTAAGTTCCTTTTCCCCAAACCCTTGCCTCATGTTAAAAAAAAAGTTTTCTTGCAAGTTGTTTTTTCTCAGAATCCTGCTGCTTGCTGTTAACTTTGTGCCAAAGTTTTGTTTTTCATGTGACTTCTGTAGCAATTTGGGTCTTACTGACCAGGCACTTTGAAAAAGTACATTGGTAAATATTAGTGGTGATAAACCGAAAGGAATATTTAATAAAAGGACTTCTTATACAATTTAGTTACAGTGTCTTCAAAAAACCAAATGCATTACCTAAGGTGTCTGAAGTTAGATGATGCTGAAGTTAAATAGAAAAAGACCAGTTCTAATTAAAGTATGAGTGCTTTTTTCTTATAACCATTGAAAAATTATATTTTTTAGTTCCTAGCGGGTCGTACCTCCAACGATGTATATTTTAAAATTTCTCTGTCAGGCTAACATAAAGTGATACTCCTGACTGAGATAGAATGCCCACAGTGGGCAATAGAATGATATCACTGTTTCCTTGGGAATAAGTAAGCTGGGAGGTAAAAATTCAGGTTTTTTTGGAGGGACATCTTCGGCCATTAAAAAAAAACAAAACAACTTCAGATGTGAAGAAGTAACTGGATGTTTATTAGGAGATCACTCTACTGCATCTCTTGATCTGATAGGTAAAAGCAGATCATATTTTACATTATTACTGTTAAACTAGCAGGCGATATATTATTCATCCTTTTTAAGAAGCGATACCAGAAATGCCAGTAACATCTTGCTTAACCAGCTCACCGCCTGACTTCCTGGGAAGATTTCACTGCACTTGTTTACTCTGTAAGCCTTACAGTGGCCTTTGACCAAAAGCAATAAAATGTTACCTGACTTGACATATCAGTCAGGATTCCCAGCTATGCCAGCAACAGGAATCTTGGCTAATTTAATCAGAAAAGGAGTTAATTAAGGATATTAGGTAGCTTGTAGTCTCTCTGGGAAAGCTGAGAACCTATCTTGGAAACTTGTCAACCAGGAGCTGTGCTGCTGGACTGGTCCAGGGAATGTGTCACAGCTCCCCACTACGACGACCTCTGGAGACTTTATTCACTGGCCCAACCTCTGAACAGTTTTCCTCTTGTAACTACTTGAGATTAAAAATCTGGAATGGAGGGGCCGGTGAGATGGCTCAGCGGCATAAGCGCCTGCCTTGCAAGCGCGAGGGCCCGAGTTCGACTCCCGGATCCCACATACGAAAAAAGGGGCCGGTGATATCGCTCAGTGGCATGGGTGCCTGTTGGCACGCGAGGTCCTGAGGTCGACCCCCCGGTACCCACAAAAAAAAAAAATAAATAAATAAAAAATCTGGAATGGATTTATTTCGTAATACCAGTTTACCTGACCATATGCCTGCATTTTTGGTTGCAGGGGTGGTTGAGAAAGCAATTATCCGCAATTTTCAGCTTTTGTAATAGTAAAGTTAGTGATTTTGCAAACATTGAAAGGGCAACCTAAAAGAATCATGTAAGCACATTATATATGGCATGTTGAAGATAGATGTGGAAGGATAAAAGAATGCATACAAATGCTACCCTCTTACAGTGCTTAGCATAAAACATCTGCTAATACTAAGAGAAGAGAAATATGCAAAATCCATACTTTCTCAGTATTCTTATAACAGCAGCATCCACAGACATGATAAGAGCAGATATTCTGTTTATTAAGAAGTTGTTAATATGCTGGATAGTTTTTTTTTTTTTTTTAATCTCCAGTCGACACAATGACTTTGAAAAGTAGACGTTATTGCCCTCACTTTTACAGGTAAGAGAACTGATACTCAAAATAATTTCCAAAAAACACCCATGGCTCAAGTATGGTGGTGCTCAGATTAAACTCTTTTGTTTACTTCAAAAATCCCTGTTCTTGTTATCATACCAGGTACCCCCTCGCATGAAATCTCGTGAAAGAGCACGAGATGACCTCCTTGATTTAAACCAGCAAATTGTGAGGGCACTTATACATAATGTCCCTTAATAATTCATAACTTAGCATTTGTTATGAGCTGGGATACCTTGCTGTGCCTAGGAAAATGACGTGGGTCAGGATTCCTAAAACCTGAGAGTCTTTAGGTACTTTGGGCGTGAGGTTCTCTGGGAGGAGTTTGTAGAGTAAGAGATGATGATGCCTAACAGAACGCTAGCTTAGGGGCTGGGTCAGAAAGGGAGGAACTAGCCAAAGACTGAGTGGATTTTATTTGGTAGGAGGAGAACCAGAATAGAGACCCATTAGGGGAGCCTTAAGAGCACAGTTTAAGAAGGAGAGTGTGGTCAAGAGCCAGGTGCTTCAGGAATTAAAAGAGAAGGTGAGAAGTAGGTCCCTGGATTGAACTGACCAAGCAGAAAGTTATGGTGGCCTTGAGTAATTTGAAATTGTATGCACTGACTCTTTCCTTTCTGTGTAAATGTGCCAAGAAGTGCAATGATAGAAACCCCATACTATTCTGGGTTCACTTACTCAATGGACACAGGCAATTTTGTGTTTACATTTTTAGTTCTGTTTTTTGATGCAGCTTTTAGTTCCTTTTTTACTATGCTTTGGTTTTGGTCTTTGGGGCCACATCTCTGGTGAGTAAACAGCCTAGATGGATAAGGATGTTTCCTATATTCCATGCCCATCTGTGGCTTTGGAAGTCATCATCTCTTAACAATAATGAATCTGTTATTTTATATCTGCCCACATTGAAGCCAATCTGCCACTTTCCTTCCTATGCAGATGGCCTTGTGAAATCTTCCGTCTATTTATACTGTTTGTCTTTTTTTTGCAAATCAAAAGAGTCTAACTTTACCTTATGGCATCATTGTAATTAAACTTCAGAAAGGATGGTCATTAAATTTTACCTATTTACAGTTTGTAATTTCTCCTTTTTTGAGAGAACCATTTGAGAGTACTTGACCACAGGTATAAAAGTATACAGTTAGCCCCTCTATATCCGTAGGTTCTGCATTTTTGGATTCCGACCAGTCACAGATCAGAAATACTTAAAAAATTTTGCATCTATGCTGAACATGTACAGACTTCTTTCTTGTCATTATTCCCTAAACAATACAGTATAGTAATTTTATAAAACACAAGGTGATTTAAAGTATATGGGTGATGTGGTAGGTTATATACAAATGCTACCCCATTTTATATAAGCAACTTTTATGTCTCTGATTTTGTAAGGGAAGGTCCTAGAACCATTCGCCCAAAGATGAGGGGTGACTCTAGTTGCAAATAAGAAAGTATCCCTAAATGGATTATAGAAAGCTGTGGAGAAAATTAGATAGATATTGGAACATATTTTAATGTCTGTAAGGGTTAGATGTCCAGAGTAGAGTCTATCTTGGATGGGCCCTTAGCAGGTCACTTTTTCATGATTTTAGGTGCAACCTCATCTTGTGCATCCCGATCCCAACCGTACATCTCCTAATCACCCTTCTGATGTGGGGTTTGGGTCTGGAATGTACCTCAAAGGCACATGGGTTGAAGGCTTAGTCTCTGGTTGGTGTTACTGGGGCATAATGGAAACTTTAGGAGATGGGTCTAGTTGGAAGAGATATATTTGAATCCCCGTAGCCCCCCCATTTCCTGGCCACCAGGAAGTGAGCAGCTTTTCTCCCCCATGCCCTTCCACCATGATGCTCTGTCTCATCACAGACCCATAAACAATGGAGCCAGCCAATCATGGACTGAAACTGTGAGACAAAACAAATCTTACCTTCTTTAGGTTGATTTTTCTTAGCTATTTTATGACTGATGGGAAGGTGACCAACACGTCCCCTTTCAGTCCTTTCTCATCACCTGCAGTCTCACTGTTCGCTTGTCCTCTCCCTTGACCCGGCATTGATGCCATCCATCTCTTCTCTGTACTAGTTCACCCCTGTAAAAAGAGGTGAAAGAAGAGCGGGCAAAAAGATCTCCTTGCATCTACTTTTTGGTTGGTTGTTTCTGTTCCTCATCTCCTCTCGTGCCAGTGATGAAATGGATCCAGATGGAGGAAGCAGGAGGGGGAAACGATACCTAACATTTCTAATGTTCTTTTCTTTTTCTGCCCATCATACTCCTATCCCTTCCCTAACCACCCCCATTCTCTTCTCTTTTCTAACCCTTCAGCATTTTTCCTCCAGTTAGACTGTAAGCTTACAAATCATGTTGTCGATGGCCTTGCTGGGTCCCCCAGTGCCTAGTACAAGGCTTGTCACACAGCAGGTACTCAGAGTATGCTTGCTTGGGGCTGAGGGTGTAGCTGTGTGGTAGAGTGTGTGTTTAGCCTGCAGGAAGCCCTGGGTTTGGTCCCTAGCACCACTGGTGGGGGTAGGAGGAGCTTGCTTGGTGAGTGAGAAAGGAGCATAAGGAGAATCTAGGAAGTAAGCCATCATCTTTCTGTATCCTCCTTAACAACTTGAGCCTGCCTAATTCCTTACCCACATATCCCTCCATCTCTGATCTCAAAGGTGGTTGCCTCCTGCGCAGCAACACGGAGGCAGTTCCCGCAGTGGGTGCTGAATGCATGTTCACATGGGGCATTTTTTCTGCATGGTGGTTGTGTATATCAGAAAGTTACACTTAAGAAAGCTTTTGTGGGCTGCCCAAAGCAGTGATCCATACTGTACAACCTTGTTTCTATAGGAAAATGCATTCTGAGTTCAGATGAATCTATTTCCAGATAGACTTGGGTTGACAGCCTTTCCATTAGTTGGGGACTGCCGTTATATGTTTTCCCATTCAGGCTTTTATTCATTATTAATATATAAATGGACAGTGGGCCATTTCTTTACAGAAGGGCCGGAGTCAGAAGTCTTTTCTTCTGGGATTATTAATTATTACATTAAAATGAATTTCATTCATCCCACGAACATTGGTAGTTTATTTTGAATGTATTTATAAAGTGCCTGGCACATGCTGGGCTTTGTAGGAAGAATTCACATGTGAAGAAAATAGAGACTGTGTCCTGGAGAGGTCATAGGCAGATTTCCATTTAAATAAAAATTGAATCCATATAGCAAAGTCACTTCCAGTTCTGAAATTCAGTAATTCTTTGATTTTTTTGAATTACTGTATTCATTTGCCCATTTTCCTAGTCATATGTGGTTCTGTTATTGAATGTATTTTTAGATAATAATGAAGAAAACATTAATATTATTTTTTTTGGTTACATGTATTCTCTTTAATTGAAGGATTACTCAGTGAAATTTAAGTATATAAAATGCACTAATTTTAAATGTATTTTTAAAAATATATGTCTTTATCAATTTACAACAGTAAAACTACCACCGACATCAACATATTGAACAAAAATCTAACATATGAATGTCACATAGTCTCTTCAGTGTGAAATATCTTGTAATATCCATAAAAAAATGTTGCTCTTTGTTTCTGTGACTTAAAGAGTTTCTATTACCTCTAAACCCTTTTAACCTTTGTTTTATGCAGGTGTATCTCGGATTAGAGATAGATTTTTTTTTTAACTCAATTTGTATCTTATTAATTGGGAATTAAAACAGTTTATGAGTATAATTCACCTCTATCTCTGTCAGTGTTTTTTGTGCAAATTTTAATGCTTCTTTGGTGTTTTTATTCACTACTTTTTCTTGTTTTTTTTTACTTCTTTTTCAATTTCAGAAGCTTGTAATGTGCATATTCTATTTTGTCCACAACTCAATGACAAATTCACTTATGTAATTGCTGGTTTTCCCAGTTCAATATTTCAAACATATCCATCCCTCTGCAACTAGTGCTTTGGAAATTTTCTCTTTACATTATTAGTATTGCTAGTTTTTTTGTTGTTTTTTTTTAAAGGGAAATAAAATGGTACCATTTTCTAGTTTTGTCAGATTAGCATTTAGAATGTCTTTACTGTACTTGTCCTGTCCGCACTTTTAGCTAGCATATATTTAGCTTAACAACATGCATCTTTATCTGTAATATTACATGACAAAAATAAAACAGTATTTATTTGCCCAATACATTGACTATTTGGAATGTACTTTGACAGTTTAAGACTACATAAATTGAAAACTTCAGACCTACCTTACCAATCTATTTTGCATTTGGGTTTATTACCCTATATATAACAATTTTAGACTTCATTATTCTTAACTAGTTTTAATGATTACCATTAAATCTTTCATATACTGTAATTGTCTCCCTATGCTTCTTACGTTTTTCTGTCGGCTGCAGTAAATCATTCAGCAAATTTTTCAGAGAATGTTCATGGTCGATGTATTTTCTTAACCCCTTGGTATCTGAGAATATCTTCCAGTTACCTTCATAACAAAATACTCATTTGACAGGGTATATAATGCTTGGGTCAAAATTATTTTCCCTTAAAACTTTGTAAATGTTGTTCCATTGTCTTCTGGCATTTAGAAGTCAGTCTGATTTTCGCTTTCGTAGGTAACCTGCTTTCTTCATCTGGATACTTGCAAAGTTTTTTCTTTATTTTTGAAATTAAAAAAAATCACCAGGATGTCTAAGTTTTGCTTTCTTTTTGTTAAATTTTAGAGGTACTCCATGAGCCTTCTCCATTTGCAGGCCTACTTTGTTCTTTGACTCTGGAAAGTTTTCTTCAATTAATTCCTTAATTATTGTTTCAGCTTCATTTGCTTTCAGATGTGGCTGAATCTAGAGTGTGTGACTGATTCATTGTGCAATACTAGGATTAAGGGTGCTTCGAGTATAATTATTACCAGTAGATTGTATCTCCTGGATGGCCCCTCTGCATCTGTTTTTCTCCTCTTTCCGTATCTTAAGTTTTTTTGCCTTTTCCTCTGCATCCCGTGAGACAGTCTTGTTTTGCCTTTACTTTAGCAGTTTTATCTTGTGACTGACGCAGCTTACATGCTTCCTTTAAGTCAATACCACTCTTTAATACCACTAATACCACTGCTTTATAATTAAGCACACACTGCTAATGAACTCTTATAAAATGTTCATCACTTTTTAGCTCATCTATGGAGACTGGTACATCTGTTTCAAAAGGAGGCATTTTCCCCATTACTTAGCTCTGTTCTTTTTTTTTTTTTTTTTCTGAACCACAGTATTATTACCTTTTCAACAGCCCTTCTTTGCAGTGGGGTCCAAATAAGTGGTGATCCTAAGTGCCAAAGTTAAAGAACATTCAAAATGGCTCCAGTTACTTCATCTCTGCATGCCTCATGTATGGGCTTGAATATTGTTGACATTCTTGAGCAACAGTAGCAGTGACAGCACCTTTATAGCTTTTAAGTAATTTAAA
Organism: Erethizon dorsatum; assembly: GCA_028451465.1. Classification (NCBI taxonomy): domain Eukaryota; kingdom Metazoa; phylum Chordata; class Mammalia; order Rodentia; family Erethizontidae; genus Erethizon; species Erethizon dorsatum. The sequence goes on from CM051839.1 coordinate 14,883,140, forward strand.
TTTGACCTTGTCATTAAGGATGCAAAATCCAGGAACAAGCAATTTTATTTTTATTCTAGATTTTTATGATGAAAGGAGTCACACATTTCAAGAAATTGACATAAAAATAGAATGATAGAGCTTGACTTTAAAAGTGTATTTTGCAAGGATAATATATATGGGTATTTTCTTAGTTACTTTTCTCTCATTGCTGAGACAAAATACCCAACACCCAAAATTAAAGGGTGAAAGGTTTATTAACTCACAGTTTGTAGAGGTTTCAGTCCATAATCGGCTGGCTCCAAGGCAGGATGGCACGGCAGATGGGCATGAAAGAGGAGAAACAGTTCATGGTGGGCAGAAGGTAGCAAAGAAAGCAAGAGATAAAACAAACCTCTTTCTGTCCCTTATATTGTATCCAGGCTACCAGGATTAGGGCAGTGCCAAACCAATCAGTGGACTGGTTTAGTAATCACTCACCCTTAATCCTAGCACCCTTAATCCTAGTATTGCACCATGAATAACTCACATACTCTAGATTCAACCACCGCTGAAAAAGCCCCACCTGTGACCACATGAAGCTTTGGGGAGGACATCTAACAGGTATTAAGAACACAATTTTTTTTCCAGTGCTGAGGATTGAGGCCAGGGTCAATGCACTGAGCTACATCCCCAGAACCCATTTTTATTTATTTCGAGACAGGATCTTGTTGTGTTGCCCAGGCTGGGCTCATACTTGAACCTCAGCCTCCCAGAGTACTGAGATTATGGCATGTACTGCCATGTCTTACTTTTTTTTTTTTTTTTTTGTGGGTACTGGGGGTCGACCTCAGGACCTCGCGCACCAGCAGGCGCCCGTGCCGCTGAGCGATATCACTGGCCCTTTTTTCATATGTGGGTTCCGGGAGTCGAACTCGGGCCCTCGCGCTTTCCAGGCAGGTGCTTATGCCGCTGAGCCATCTCACCGGCCCTTTTTTTTTTTTTTTTTTTTTTTGGTAGATGATTTCCTGTAGTTTTCCAACTTTTTACAGTAGTTGTTATTCCTTCATTACCATAATCACACATGTATACACATACACATGCACACAATACATTATTTCTTCTGATAAGTGCAGATATCCCAGTGATGTATGTTTCTTTCTCAAGATCAATTACCCATAAATCCCTCCCTCAATCTATCTTAATCTAATACTTGATAAACAAAACCTAGTTGGAGCTGGAATGTGGGTAGTCCAGATGTTTATAGGATGTTTATTCTAAGTATAAAATATTATTTAGAATTCCCTGAGTGAAACTCAAGCCTTTTTGGGGGGCATTCTGAATTTTGACTTGGGTTGTATAGAAATTGTCATTTTCTGCCATCAAAACTTGGAAAAGTTATCTGGTTGTTAATTTTAAATCTGTTGTGAACCACAAACCTTGTTATTGGTGGATCTCTTTTATTTTTAATTAAAGTCTGTAATTCAAGTAATGTATTAACTGGCAGGTAAATTAATGGCTGCTTCCTCCCAAGACTTGGAGATAAACAGTAACTTTCTAGCTTGGGGAATTCCATTTAATGCTCAGCATCTACACATGGTAATCCCTGAATCAGTGCTGAAACTTGAATTTGAAAATACATGTTAGAGTATTCTTTTCCTTCTCTATTGCTGATGAACCACATATTTTGCCTCTTCTGAATCATTTTAGCAGTTTCTTTTAATGTAAAAATCAATCTTTAGCTAGAATCTGGACCCTCATAATTATGGAAAATTGAAAGCCTAGTGAAAAAACAGTCCATAAATTTTTCAGTAATTTGCATCTGTGCTTCTTTAAGAATTATTTACTGTTCTGTTAAATACAGAATGATAACTCACAGAGATGTATACAGCAGTATTTCTATTGACCAAAAAAAGCTCATTATAGAGTCAACATGAATCTTAATTTACTAAAACAAACTTGATGCATATTAATTTTGTTTAATACTTCCTGCTTTACCATTGTTATGGCTTGGGTCTAGATGTCCCCCCAAAGCCTCATGTGGTCATAGGTGGGGCTTTTTCAGAGGTGGTTGAATCTAGAGTGTGTGATGCTGGGATTGATTCATGGTGCAGTGCTAGGCTCAAGGGCACTAGGATTAAGGGTGTGAGTGCTACCCACCATGAGTAGCTTGGATAAAACATAAGGGATAGAAAGAGCTGTGGTTGTCCCTTGCTTGCTTTGTTACCTTCTGCCTGCCACAAACTGTTTCTCCTCTGCAAGGCCTGTCTGCCATGCCCACCCTGGCTTGGAGCCAGCCGATTATGGACTGAAACCTCTACAAACTGTGAGCTAAATAAACCTTTCCCCTGTAACTTTGGGTGCCAGGTATTTTGTCTCAGCAATAAGGGAAAAGTAACTAAGACCCATTGTAGAAAAAAAAATAGAGTCACTTTCACAAGTGCAGTGGAAAATTGTTTTTAAGTAAAGTTTCTGTTTTAGGGAAAAAAAATCACATTATTCAAGGTAATGAATCAAAGTTAAAATGAGAGAAATGCTTTTATTTATAACTCAAAATTAGCTACACAATAAATAATAGTTTCATTTATCTCAAAGAAGGTAAACAGATTCAGAAAGTTAAGACCAATAAACCATAGGTGTGCACGTTAGGGGATATTGTCCTTCTATTTGTCCCTCATACGTGTATAGATTGTCATAATTGGTAGGAGTTTTGTCTTTTTACATGCAGTTCTATATGATCTTTTTACTTTCACTTGCTTTTACTCATTTTTTTTTTTTTTTTTTTTGTGGGTACCGGGGGGTCGACCTCAGGACCTCGCGCGCCAGCAGGCGCCCGTGCCGCTGAGCGATATCACCGGCCCCCTTTTTCGTATGTGGGATCCGGGAGTCGAACTCGGGCCCTTGCGCTTGCCGGGCAGGCGCTTAAGCCGCTGGGCCATCTCACCGGCCCTCACTTGCTTTTACTCTTAAAATGAGCATTTAATTAGTCTAGACTTATAATCCTTGGATAAGTCAAGTTTTGCTTATACTTGAGGGTTTTTTCCTCCTAAGTTCATCGTGTATGGCAAAGCATAACAGCAGAAATGTAAGTGTTAAGAGTATAGCTCACTAGTTAAGTCCAGCCAGGCATGAGGTCTAGCACACACACAAAAAAGGCAAATATGACCCAGAAAGGAAAGGAAACTTGTAATGCTCTAGTCTTTGTGTCTTTCTCAGAGGAAGTTAGAATAAATTAAATAATAATGTCAGATCTACCTTGTATAATTAAGAACAAATAAATGAATCAGATAACACAAAACAAAAATCAGTATCTAAAAGTCCCCCTTTTTCATACAACCTGAGAAAACATACACAATAAAATGCAGCCTCCAGTTTTCCAAAAACACTTTCATTTGATGGGCATCTGAAACAAATAGATACTTCTCAGATGAAGAAGAAACAGCAAATAAATACATGAAAAAATGTTCAACATCACTGGTCATTCAAGTGATGCAAATTAAAACAACGTTGAGATTCCATCTCGCTCCAGAAAGAATGGCTGTTATCAGGAAATCAACCAATAACAAATGCTGGAGGGGCTGTGGGGAAAAAACCCTTCTCCACTGTTGGTGAGAGTGTAGACTGGTGCAACCACTGTGGAAATCAGTGTGGAGATTCCTCACAAAACTAGGACTAGAGATTTCATTTGATGCAGCTATTCCCCTTCTTGGTATCTTTCTGAAAGAATTAAAAGCGTTTGTTTATAGTGGCACAGTTTGTAATAGCTAAATCTTAGAAACAGCCCAAATACCTATCAGCTGATAAATGGATAAAGAAGATGTGGGGTTTTTATTATATAATGGATCACTACTCAGCCATAACAAAGGATAAACTTGAGACCATACTCTTAAGTGAAATTTCAGACATGCATTTTCTAGTGTGAGAAACTGAAAGAGTAAATAAGAACCAAAATGTATATTACATAGTGTGAAATAGGAAGAAAGTGTTCAAATGGGAAGGGGAACTAGGGAGGGGGGAGGGGGAATGGAAGGAAGGGAAAAGAAGAAAAACAAGAAAAGAAAAAAATGGAAACAAAGCTTTGTAAATAAGGAGGGGAAGCGGGGTTGAAGGGAGGGTAGGGGAATGGGAAGAAAAAAGAATCAAGATATATCATGTACAGGTACAAATTCCCTAAGATGAATGTGACCATAATGTATACCTAAAATGTACCAATAAACTTAATTTTAAAAATTCCATTTGAGTATTAAACCTTATGCCATGTAAAGGGTACTAGTCTCTTAATGAAGTTCTTTGCTTTGTTTTCAGATATTGAGCTTCATATGATTTGTGTTAATTTATCATTTATTTTTCAATGCCTGAAGTGAACATGATTTGGGGGTTTAAAAAGATAGCAGATTTGGAGGCTGAGGCAGGAGGATGGCGAGGTGTTTGAGGACAGTGTGGGCTACATAGTTCAAGGACAGCCTGAACTCATAGTGAAACCATGTCTCAGAAAAACAAAACAAAACAACAACAAAAAACAAAAACCCTCTCACAAAACAAAACAAACAAATGAAAAGATAGATTTCCACCTCCCCCAGGAAAAATTTAAGACAACGAATATGTACTCTGTAAAGTTTGATCCTGAGCCAGGCTTGGTGGCATAGGCCTGTAAGTAATTCCAGCACTGATAGATTGAGGCAGGAGGATCAAAATTTTGACCCCATCCTGGGCAATTTAGTGAGACCATGTCTCAAAATAAAAAATTTATAAAGGGCTGGGGATGTAGCCCAATGCAAAGGCCCTGTTTTCAATCCCTAGTACTGCAAAACAAAACAAAAAAGTTTCACCTTGCTGTTATGTTCTATGTTCTGTGTGTGTGGTATTCTGTATGCATAGTTACTTTTAGGTTCTTTGTTGTTGTAACTTGTCTCACAACTTCGGTCCTTGTTGCTGAATAATGTCCCATTGTATAGCTATATCAGTTTGTTTATCCCAAATGAACTAAACTTATTTTTTAATCGCACAGCCCTCAGATTCCTCTTTATTTTTCCCAGGCTCATTTCTCTTACCTCTCTGTCTGCATCCCATGTCTTTCATGGTGGGGTCTTCATTTTACTGTTTTCTTCTTGGAGGACTATCTCAAATGGTACTGATACAGGAGAAATATAATTCCTAACCTGCTAGATGTCAGATGTGTGGAGTTCGTGTCCCTGAAATAGAAGAATGAATTCCAAAGGACAAATAAAGTTAGGAGTCGGAAAGGTTTATTGAGGAGTAGGAATAGCTCCTGAGAGAGAGGAGGGGTCCCGAGTGGGTTGCCACCAAGGCCCTTTGTCAGGAGTAATTCTTACAACAGAGTCACAATGCGTGTATAATGTGAATGTCTTACATTTTTCTCATGAAAGAGTGAAGAGTTATTATAGTTCACAGTTTGTAGAGGTTTTAGTTCATAGTTGGCTGGCTCCAAGGCAGGGTGGCAGAGCAGAGGAGAAACAGTCCATGGCAGGCAGAAGTTCAGAAGGCAACAAGCAGCAAAGTAGTGAAGCAGCAAGCAGCAAGAGCAGCCCTCTTTCTGTCCTTTATATTCTATGTAGGCTGCCTGGCCTTAGAGGTAGCAGGAACACCTAGGGTGGGCCTACTCATTGTCCACATCCAGAAGTATTCCAAACCAGTCAGTGGGCTAATTTAGTAATCACACACCCTTGATCCCAGCATCACACACTGTAGATCCCGCCACCTCTGGAAAGCCCCACCTATGACTGCATGAGGTTTGGGAGGACATCTAGACACAAGCCGTAACAGTGGGTTAAGCTACAGTCAACCCATAGGATTACAAGTAATGCCCCTTAGCTAATATTGATCCGGTAGGGAAGCTGGGCTTATAGCAAGGCTATATGACTGACATCATTAACATTGGCTTATCTGTGACTTCTAAAACAGGGACGTTTTGGGAAGCAGTGGGTCCAGGTGTTCTGGTCACCCATCTAGGTGTCTGATGCATATCTGGATTTAGTGAACTGGGTGGTACTGATTAGAGTATCCAGTAGTCTGCATATCCCTTAGGGAAGTGTGCAAGTCTGGCCATTGTGACTTTATCTTGAGGCCTGCCTTCTTCAGATGGGCCTCCAGCCACAATTGTGATATCTGTATTTTTCACTGACTTCCTTAAGGGCCCAGTCCCTCTCTGACTGTATATTAACTTCTTTCTAACTTAGCTGCTTATAATGCTACATTTTCTGAAATTTTTTTAGCCTTGACCCCATGGGTGTATTAGTTAGCTTTTCATTGCTGGGACAAAATACATGACATAAAACAGAGGTTTATTTTGGCTCACAGTTTCTTTTTTTTATTATTTTATGGAAAAACTTAAAAATTTCATAACAAAATAATAGGAGAATAACAATAGTTAATACATTGAGTATTGTTATCTTTAAAGTAGTTAATCAGCATACAAGATATGGGCTTAAAAAAATTCTCCAAATGATATTAGCACAAACGTTTCTTTTCAGTGACCTAAGAGAAACTAGTAGTATAACTATCTTGTAATTTGGTTTTTTCCTTTTCCCTTCCTTCCTTTCCCCTTTCCCCTATCCTAGTTCCTTTTCCCTTTTGAACAGTTTCTTCCCATTTCACAATATCTATTGTGCATTTTGGATCTTATTTACTCTTTGAGCTTCTCATACTAGGGAGACAATACAATGTTTACATATGTGCATCTGGTTTATTTCACTTTTGAGTATGGTCTTTAGTTGCATCCATTTACCTATAAAAGTCTCAAGTTTATCCTTCTTTATGGCTGAATAGTACTCCATTGTATAAAAAGAACACATCTGGGGCCGGTGAGATGGCTCAGCGGCATAAGTGCCTGCCTGGCAAGCGCGAGGGCCTGAGTTCAACTCCCAGAACCCACATATGAAAAAAGGGCCAGTGATATCGCTCAGTGGCACAGGCGCCAGCTGGTGTGCGAGGTCCTGAGGTCTACCGACCCCCAGTACCCACACACACAAAAAAAGAGCACATCTGTTTTATCCATTCCTCGATTGATGGGCATTTGGGCTGTTTCTAAGATTTAGCTATTACAAACTGTGCTGCTGTAAACATGGGTGCACATATATCACTGTGGTATGATGTTTTTAATTCTTCTGGGAAGATACCCAGAAGGGGAATAGCTGGGTCAAATGGAACCTCTAGTCCTAGTTTTGTGAGGAATCTCTACACTGATTTCCACAGTGGTTGCACCAGTCTGCACTCCCACCAACAATGGAGAAGGTTCCCTTTTCCCCACAGCCCCTCCAGTATTTGTTATTGGTTGATTTTTTGATGATAGCCATTCTTTCTGGGGTGAGGTGGAATCTCAGTGTTATTTTAATTTGCATCTCTCGAATGACCAATGTTGTTGAACATTTTTTCACATATTTATTTGCCATTTGTATTTCTTCATCTGAGAAGTGCTTATTCATCTCAGTTTTGGCTCACAGTTTCAAAGGTTTCACTCTCTGGTCATCTGGCTCCAAGGTAGAAACATCATGGTGGGAGGAGAGCGTGGTGTAAGGAAACTGCTAACCTCAAGGCAACCAGGAAGCAGACAACAGCAATATAGCCAGAGAGGAAGGGGCCGGTATAATCCCCAAGGTCACACTGACCCCCCAGACACACCCAGAAGTGTGCTTTACTAATCTCCTAGGCATTTCTCAAGATAGTGAAGTTGATAATCAAGGTTAACCATCACAGTTGGTAATAAGCAATCTCCTTTCTTTCAGATTTTCTCTTATTTTGTCCATGCCTGTAGTTTCTCCTTGGGCTTTTGATCCTTTGTATACTTTCATGTCAAGTATAGTCTATAAAACAAGTTTCTTTTGTTACCAGAAATAGCCTTGCAAATAACCAGCAATTAATCAGTAGCTTTTAAATTAATGAGTGAGATTATTGGAGATTACCTCAGTGTCACAAGACAAAGGCTGCAACATAGGGTGCTTGATAGTTCTTTCTGTTGAAATGCCACAAAAGTGTACCTTATTTCAGGAATTAAGGATGGTAGCTACATTTGCGGGGAGGACACTAGTCTTTTCACTGTGCGGTGATCTAGTGCGTGGCACCTAGTTGGAATTCAAGTTTGTAGACTTGGTGGCAGGATTTGAGGAATTTTCCATGTCTCTGGGAAGGATATTCTTTCTCTATTTTTTTTTTTTATTTTTTTTAGTAAATGTACTTAGAATCCCAAGTTTAAAAGGGAACGAGTGAAAGCATTTGTAGGTCAAATGAGGAAAATGTTTGGAGAGCCCTGGAGCAGTTGTTTTTCACTTTTATGCGAGATCTGTTACATTTAGATATGACCATTTGGATATGGTCGGCAAATGTTTGCTTTTTTCCTTTTCTTGCCAGAGGAGTAAGTTCAGTTACCACTGAAGCCTTAGTAAAACAAGAGTATGTCCTAGCAGGAATTATAACATTTTCTTTCTTTTAGTATTTATTTTTATTAGTACATGTTTGCAGTGCATAATGATTGCATTCATTGTGGGGAATTGATACATGTACATAGCACATCACAATTCTATTATTTCCCTTTCCTCTCCACCCTTGTTTTTTTCATTTTTAAATTCTTTTTGCCAGCATCAGATTCATTTAGTTATTTTATATGTTCTTATCAAGTTAATTATCATAAACATCATAAACAGGAAATTATAAAATTTTCATACTTTTCATTTTTATCTTCCTCATTGCCATCACTGTTACTACAAATATTCTTAATTTCTACAAATATATGCAATCTAAAATATTTTAAGTATAATACATCAGTAGTTGTTCTTGGGCATAGATCCCTATGGACATTTTTTTCTTGTGCAGTTCTCAGGATTTTGTTCCTTTTCGTCTATCTTATAAATGCTATTTTAAAAATTTTCCTTTGTCTGAATTCATCCAACTTTAGTTATACATTTCTTATCTGATCTTTTGTTAGCCTGATGCTTACTGTGACACTAAGCCTCATAAAGAAATACCAACCCTTACCAAATGTTTCAGTTCACTTTATATCACTCCATAATGAGAAAAGACACTATTTTCCTATAGAGAGAATCTTCGTAAGATAAAATCAATGCAAGGTGAGAGTATCTCTTGCTCTAGTAATTTCCACAGAAGGTTAGTTTAGCCTCAGTAATGAAAGATGAAAAGAGAAATTTGGTGGTGTTTGCTCTTCCCCAAACTCATTTCTGAAGAAGGGACATAATGTATGCATGATTTTCTGATAACTTCCTTGGGTGCCCAGAATCCGGTAACTGGACAGGGCTTTCTGTTTCTGAGGAATGACTGGCTGGGAAGCCCCTGCCTGAAAACCTGCAAACAGCCACCGTGGAAACAGCAAGTCCAGCCGCAGGTGCAGCTGTGCTGAGACACAGGACTCCTTTGTTGGGACCTGTGCATGCTGTGTGTCTCTCCACTTCACAACTGTTCTGAAAACTGGCTTCAGACAAGGGAAAGGCCTAGCTATCCCAGCAGCCCTGCAGCTGAGGAGGAAGAGTTGCAAGGCCGGCTGAGTGTGAAGGAGCCGCATCTAGCGGGTAGAGCTGTGTAGCAGAGTTCTCTCTACAAAGCCGAGCATGCTCCTTCCCTTCTCCCGAAACTGAGCACACAAACTAAACTGGGTGTGCACTAGCAGGAGTAGATCAGGGGCCCTGGCAGGAGGCGGACGGGGTGCTCAAGTTACATGATACGAAGACTGTCTCATGAAAAGACTACAAAAATCAGAGGTACATTGAGAATAGGAAGGTAAATAAAAGCAGGCAGGACAAAGGCTAGTAGCTATACATGAAGAGGAAAGAGGAAGGGATGTAACTAAACTGCAAGAAGATGACTGTGTGGAAAGCTTGCCTCCTAGGAGCTGAGGTCTCCATCAAGGGACAAGGCCGTCCACTGAGAGCAGTCAGACGCACAGCCAGGGCATCTGTCTCCTGACCTTGCACTCCTCTCCTTATCTCTCACCGTTGTTCCCCATCGGCCAAGCCCACCTGAAAGCTGGAGAACAGGGATCCATGCAGTCTGTACCTATTCAGCACCCCCAGGCTCAGGACGGGGTAGAACCTGGTGCCAGCTGGTCGGGAGGGGAAGGGGAAACTGTCCCACAAGGTTGTCTTCCTAATGGGACACCCCTGTCATCCCACTGATACTATGGAACTCTGTGAAGAATCACTGACTCAAAAATACTTGAGGCTACCCGGTTCAAGCATCCTGAAAATGCACATTTCATATTCCTTCAACATCTGCAGTAGTTTAATATATTCAGTTATAGAGAACAAAATCATCCTCCAAGGGGTATTTTGTTCTGCTGTGGGATAACTCTATAAGGAAGTTTTTCTTCACGTTGACATCTGCCTTCCTGTAATGTCTAGTGCTTGCTAGTTCTCTTGGAGGTACACAGAACAAGGCTACTCTGTTGCCCTGGATTTTTTGTCCCTGTGATAGCTTGCTTGTTTGTTTAACAATCATTCCTTTATTCAGCGTATTTGCTGACTGTCTGCTATGAGCCAGGATTTTTATTTCCCCGTGCCGAGTATGAGCTGTGAACAGAACTAAGCCTCTGCCCTCCTGAAGCTTGCATCCTCGTGGGTAAAAGACTGACACTGAGCAAACAGATAAGGTGATGTCTCTTGGTGATAACTGCTGAGACCAACAGCTGTGAACTGTGATCACAAGGGAAAACTGCGTTTTAAATTGGGCTTCAACTCATGATGAGTCAACCATGTGATATGGTGCCAAAGCGCCTAATTCCGTCTCAGGCTGTGTGAATAGTGTGCCCAGTACTGGAAAGGTCGGGTTTGCTTTCTTATTGTCCCGCTGGCTGGAGTATTGGAGAGACACTGACACAGTGAAACTTGTTCAGGGGCTGTCCCCGGTATAACCTTTTAAATAACTGAAGAAAGGCATCGGATTCCCACCGAGTGTTCTCTAGGCTAAACCTTCCCAGTTTTGTCAACGGTGTCTCACATGGCATGATTTTTGTACTCTTGACCATTCTTGTCTTTCTCCAGATAATTAATTTCCTCTTAAAATGCTGCTCTGAGAATTTAACTCATTTCTCCAGATGTGGTTTCCACTTGGGTAATGCCAGTTTGACTCTTTCTTCCCTTGATCTGTTATTTCATTTTAGTAATGCAGTTAGGGATTGAATTTCCTTTTCTTAAAAAAAAAAAAAAAAAAAAAAAGCTGTGTTATTTCTGATTTCCTGTGTTGAAGTACTATTAAGCCAGATCTCCAGCATTTCTGTTTGTACAGTTTGTGTGTATTTAAACATAGTACCCAAACTCTTATCTCTGTTAAAATGTTACCTTATCGCCATCCATGCAGTATTCTACATGAAGATCCTTTTGAATATTCTTTCATCTGACTTTGTTAATTAATTAATAAGCACACTCTCAAACTTCATCTAATATAATTGCTTTGTTAAAAGAGAAAAATGACAGCAGACCATTCTTTCAGATGACAGCAACTCAATATTAGTCCTTTTTTAGGATGGCATTGAAGATAACCATGAACACTCTTAACTGTGTTATCCATTTCATATTTCTTTATTTTATCCAGACATTACCAAGAAATGGAGACAAATACTGATCATGGCATTTCCATCCGATACCAGGCTTATAAAGAGAAGTGTTAGGATAAGTCAAAGTGATACTTGAAAGTTACTGCCATCCCTCCCTGCCACCCTCTTTTTAGTCTGTCTACTTAAAAACCCAGATTTTTGTTTGACTTGCTCCCAAGCTCACCTCTGCACGGTTTACCCTTTGTGTATTTATCCTTTTCATCTTTTCTGGAACTTCTGCTTTCATGTGCAGTTGGTCATGGCTCCTTGGTTCCTTAGGACAAGGTGTGTCTATAATGTAAAGTGTGTTTTTGTTTCCTTTTTTCAGGGTGTGCCGCTGTTTTCAGTTCTAAGTCCCTTTCTTGATCAGATCTCAAACATTGAGGTGGTTCTGCTTCCTGACTTTTGTGAAAGTTGTATCACCTCCTTCTCCAGGATTTTTATCTCATGTCTGCTGAAGCTTAAGAAAAAAGTGGGAGAGTAGAACCATGTGGTGCAGTCGCTACTGCTGTCACTGTTGGCTGGCCCTGGACCCGCCCACCCTTTCTGATTTTCCTGCAGGGAGCAGACTCTTGCATTCAGTCTCAAGGCATTAGTACGTATTTTTGGTTGGGTTTTTAATTTGTGAGCTCCAGGTAAGATTACGATGTTTTCTTTTAGGTGCTTCCATATTTATGGCTAAATCAAGACAAGGAGAGTATTGACCTTATTCTGCCTGGGAATATTTTGGTTTTCCAAGGAGTTTAATGTGCTGTTTTATATGCTTTTTCCAGATGAAATATATAACATTTTAACTGTTCAAGTGTCCAAGAACGTGTTCTTTTTTTGCTGACAGTGTGACTTTCTAGAGGAGAGTTACTGAAGCTGTCTCTTGCCTCGTACAAAACTGACCATGGATCCGAATGTTGTAAAACATGCCAAATCTATAAATTCAAGTGACTTTTAACTGAGGGTTTGTGTGGGGTGTGAGTAGTAGACATGTGCTTGTGCTGATTGGAGGTCAGTATCTTAGCTAAGTTTAGAGAAAAGAAGCTGCTTAACAGCTTTTTGTGTGCTGCAGAGAAAAAGCTAAATCCCATCTGGTGTACACTGTAATGGGAATCTTACTCTGGAGACTTGCAGAGTATGTTTGGGTTTTCTAGATTTGGCATTTGCTTAAGTATGTGCAGTGTGAATTTCATACCAAGTCTCTTATTTTTTTCCTTTGGACTCTAACTGAATTTTAATTGACTGAAACAGTAGCAGTCATCCTTACATTTACAATCTGTGGTACTACCGAGTTCACATGGGTACTGTTGGCCAATAGAGGCGGCTCTGAAAGCACTACTCTGGTGGTGGTCATGGGTCTAGTGCAGTGGTGGCAAACCTATGGCACGCGTGCCGCAGTGAGCTATTTGTATCATTGAAAGCCCCAAAAGGTTCACCATCACTGGTCTAGTGGATACCTGGCTCAGTCTACACTGTTCTAGAGGAACTGACTTTCAAAAAGATCTTGGTTTGGAGGAAACATTGCATGCTCCCTGGATTTGTCCCAGAGCACCCTAAAGCAAGTGACTTGCACTGTGCAGTCATTGCCCTGACTGCTAGGCCTTGCTTACTCACTTGTCCCTACAAAAACATTATAGAGCCAGTAAGCCCGGTAACTCTTGGAACACTGTTAGTCCTTTTAGAGGAGCGTTTGATTATATCGTCCCTTAGAAGGATGGGAGCGATGGTCATGGCTGAGGAACAGCTGTAATCATTTTGGTATGTTGAAAACATTTTTTCTTTTAATAGTGCTGGGGATCGAACCCAGAGCCTCGTTCATGCCAGGTAACTGCCCTTCCACTGAGCTACATCCCCAGCCCTTGAAAACACACGAAGGCTCCTTAGTCCTATCTGCTGGTTAAATGTTGTCTTGCTTCCTTTTGAGTATCCTGTGGACCTGTGTAAGCCCATCTGCTCCTTCTCTCCCTGAGTACTTACCCCTTGGGTGGTCAGGAGACCATTTGTCTCATTTGCTAGGTGGGAGTACTTGGAAGGCAGGCACTATTGCTTATTTGGCTTGCTTCCCTGCCCTGGTCATTGTGTGACAGGAGACAGGGAAGAAAAAGAGCTGAGAATAAGCTCTATTGGTTTCTGCTTCCTATTTGACCCTGGAAGACCCTTAAGTTGCCTAAGGATATGAAAATAGCAGATATTGCAGGAAGTGGCCACCACCACTTTCTGAATGTGACAGATTGTTTAGGTTCCCAAGCTTGTGATTCCACAGCAGGACTTCTCAACCTCAGCACTGTTGACATTTTGGCCCTAATGTTTGTTGTGGGGTCTGCCCTCTGCATTGTAGGATGTTGTCCTAGGTCTTTACCCTCTAGATGCCAAGAGCACACCCCCATGACAAACAAAAATGCTCCAGACATTGCCACATATGTTCTGGGGCCAAAATAGCCACCTCTGGGTACTTACTACTGCTGTGCAGGTACTCAGGTCTGGGAGAGACCAGCCAGTAATAGAAATTCAGCTTTGGAAGGGAATTAGATCTCGTCTAGCGCATTGTCGCCTGCAGCACTCCTCACCCCCCGGCCCCAGCCCAACACACAGCGTGAGGAAACTGTGATCTGGGGGAATTAGAAAAAACACAAGTACGTGAGGTGATTTTGTTTTGAGGCTGCAGGGTTATTTAAGTTTGTTTACAGATTGTGAACATGTGTCTACTTTCAAGTAACGAAAAGAAAGCATAAATTTACAGACATAGATGAGCAAGAGGGCCGTGATTAAGATCCCAGAAAAACTTATGTCCAGCGCCACGATAAAAGAATTTAAGATGTATGGTGAGCATTTTTCAGATTCAGAAGAATAAAGTCAACTCACCAGAGAGTGACTGGATTCCTGATGCAACCCTATGCAGTTGTATGGGCTTCATATTAGCCTATCTTACGTACGCGCATCAAGAGAAAGGGATATTTAAAGTAACAATTAATTTGCTTAAAAAAAGAACTGCTTATTATATCTAGAAAGTAGATATAATGATGATGAAGAAATAGCTGATATTTCTGCTATAGTTATGTTTTATAAGGGTACTTTGTATCTTACTAAGATTTCTCACATGAACACCAAATTAAATATTAGCTGGTTGTGGTTATTTTAAGACTTACCTCAATAACCAAGAGAACTTGGTTCTCACAATTTGTACCTTTTGATTACAAATAGCTTTAAACAGGTTTACGTTGTACTTCATCAAAAATTACAGAGGACCAGCTGACTGAGACGCTTTGCCACAGAAATTAGGCAATTCAGACTTTCTCATGCGTAGAAGCCCTTTTTACTTTGATCCCTATCGTTCTTAGTCTGTCTTTTCAAGAGAAAATGGCAGGGTACTGAGCTACTGGGACCACACGATATCTGCTATTTGAGGTAATGTAAAATCTGAGAGATGTTTTTTCCCATGACTTTTTGCGACTAGTAGACTACTGTATTTAGATTTAGTTGGATCGTTCTCATTTGGTTTTGTGTAAGCCTCATACAGACACATCTGAACTTATACAACAACAAAAATATATCTAAAAAGTTGTAGATAAATCTATTTTTAATAAGTCAAGTTAATAGCATCAGGAGAATTTGTAAACTGAACTTATTCTAGTATTCTGGACACTTTTAATAGATGCTGGTACAACTATGCTTTGGTTTATCTCTTTTTTTATAAGCTGTTTCTTTTTTTTTTTTTTTAAATGTGGGTACCGGGGGTCGAACTCAGGACCTCGTGCTTGCCAGCAGGCGCTTGTGCCACTGAGCAATATCACCGGCCCCTTTTTCCTTTTTATGTGAGTACCAGGAGTCGAACTCAGGACCTCACGCTTGCCAGGCAGGCTGTTAATGCCACTGAGCTATCTCACTGGCCCTATAAGCTGTTTCTTAAGTACTAAACTTGATACAATTCTCAGCGAACAAACTTTCAACCACAAAGGCTGGTGATCTTTTGAAAATTAATAACTGAAAACCTGACAGTTTTTGGTATTTGAAATCCCTTAGCAAGGAGACATTTTTCTCAGAACAGATCTTTTGGAGACCCTCAAGAAGTTAGTTATGCTGGCAAGAGGTCCTTTTTGAGCTTTTTTTGTTTGTTTTGTTTTTTTTTTTGTGGGTACCGGGGGGTCGACCTCAGGACCTCGCCCGCCAGCAGGCGCCCGTGCCGCTGAGCGATATCACCGGCCCCTTTTTCGTATGTGGGTTCCGGGAGTCGAACTCGGGCCCTCGCGCTTGCCGGGCAGGCGCTTAAGCCGCTGAGCCATCTCACCGGCCCTTTTTGAGCTTTTTGGAACATTGCAATATTAAATTGATTTTTCTTAAAAATGGTTTCTGAGCTGAGTAATTGTAGAATCCTGGAAGACATGAGGACGTCAAATGTCTTATCACAGCCTTAGGGCTGAGGGGACTTTCCCACTTTTTTTGTTGTTGTTGTTAATGTAGTCCGTCATCATAATATGTGGGAGTTTTATGAAATTTCTTCTGTTACATTGAAATGCTTAGCTTCGCATGCCATACGTGCTGCTCTGTGAAAACAGGCTCTGTGTATGTCCGTGGAGGTTTACATAAAATGAAAAAGAAAAGTGAAATGCAAGACATTTCTTGACTTTTCAGTGGTGACTGTTTTTAGCCATGTTCCTGTGTTCAAAACGATCCCCTTTAAGTCGGATGGTCGGAACTTGGAACGGAGCTTCTCATAGAAACAACAGCCTAGTATATGCGGTGATAGAGCTTCCAGATCAGCCCTCAAAGATTATTCAGCGCGTCAGATACTCACATGCTTTGCAGTACAGGGCAATGATATAGAGCAAATATCAAAACATTATTATTTAATGGTATTTAACCTGCAACTAATTTCAATAGTAGGAATTAAAATGGAAAATTTTTAAGAAAGAATAAATTTCATTTTTCTTAAAAGGTGGTTTCAGAGGAAAAATAGTTTTAAAGAGACTTAGTGGTATAGTGGAAGACCTCCCCAAGCAGACTTGAAGATGTGCTACTTAGTAGTGTAGTTCAGGTGTCTTGGTCAAGTAAATCAGCTTCTTTTTTCTTTGTTTTTTTGGTGGCAGTGGTACTGGGGATTGAATCCAGGGCCTTTGCACTGACCTGTAATCCCAGCACTTTTTAAAATTTTTTATTTTGTGACAGGGTCTTTCTAGGTTGCTAAATTGCCTAGGCTAGGCTTGAACTTGCGATTTTCCTGCCTCAGCCTTCCAGAGTGCTGGTGTTTACAGGCGTGTACCACCATGCCTAGCTGTAAATCAGCTTATTGAGCCTCAGTATCTTCAAACGTCATGGGGGTAGTTGTGAGGATTGGAGCAGGATATATACAGGAAAGTGATTTGTAACTATAAAGTCCTATAAAAATACAATGTTATTCTGGTTTTCTTAACTATGAAAAATCCTACGTCCAGGCCTTTCTCTTCCTTGACACTCGTGCATTCATAGCAAAACTCTTCATGCTTAACAACAATTAGTAAAGTGCCACACAGCTCACAAATATAATAAATCCATGTTATTTTGAATCATATACATCACAGAAACATTTGCTTTCTGGGAAGCAGTCGACTGGAGTTTCCAAAGTAATCACTCTCTTCTCTTTTTCTCCCTGTCTCTCTGTCTCTGTCTGTCTTTCTGTCTCTCTCTGTCTCTGTCTCTCTGTCTCTCATTTTTCTTTTTTCTGAATCTCTCCTGTTCTTTCCTTGTCTGAGTATCTGTTAATCACCTCCAGTTTCAGATTACACATGGGGCTCTCACTCTGAGGCGTGGCCTATCTCTGACTTTGTGTCTTGGGCCTCAGACCAGCTCACCCTCCCAGCCCCTGCAGTCGACTGGTTCTTCTGCTCAAGGTCTCCTTAGAGACCAAACAAGCAGCCTCTCTGGAGGGGTCATGGCCTCCCAATAGTGTTTCTGTGTTACTGACCTAGCCTTGATTCCTGGTGCCAGGAGTAAAACTAAAAATGCTCAGGTCCTAATTTCCCAAACCCGAGGAGCTTTGCCAGTAATACTATTGTTAGGGAAACGTGGGGGGACCCATTGGCCATTGCAGAGCAGAGCTACTCCCTTCTCTACCTCATTCTCCGGGGTGGAGAGTGGGAGGGCAAGGGAGACTACTTGTATGCAGTCTACCAAACAAAGAGTCAAATCAAGAAGGTTAATTTTCACTGGGCATGGTGACACACGCCTGTGATCCCAGCACTTGGGAGGCTGAGGCAGGAGGATGGCTGAGAGTTTAAGGCCAGGCTGAACTGCATAGCGAAACCCTGTCTCAAAAAGACAAAAACAAAAATTAATTTTTGGGTCAGAGTTATAAAATTCAAGGAACAGACAGAGTAATAACATTTACAGTTGGAAGAGAACTTAGAGATCAGGAAGTATGATTTTTTTTCATTTTATTTTTTTTTTTTATTTTAAAGAGAAGAAAAAACAAAACAAATCAAAAGAAGAACAAATTTTCAAAACAATATAATAGGAGGGTAACAATGGTTAATACATTACGTATTACTATCTTTAAGTTAGTGATTTTTTTTCATTTTAGACTGGAGGAGTCTTGCGCTGGGTAAGTTGACTGATTTGCCATGTCTGCTGCCGGCCAATCTTGAGTCCTGTCAGAGGACATCCTGAAGGCCGCACGTCTGGGTCTTGTCACCTCCTCCGTTCCCTGTTTTGTATAAGCATTTGCTGAGACCCTGGACTTTATCGGAGACTAGAGATGAAATTGGAGGTAGCCTGCTCTACCATCTCTAGCCCTTCCTCCTGCCACAGAGGGGGTTAGTATTTACTGAGCTGGGCAATTACTAGGAGTTGTGGAAACAAGAACTATGATATAAGTCCTCTTTTGGAGCTTACAGTGTTACGTTACATCATTAGAGGGAGTTTACTTTGTTCTGTACATGCACTGAACTGGGTGTTAGCGTACTAGGTTCTAGTTCTGTTTCTTCCGCTGACTCTGGCTGAGGCTTAGAAAAGATCATTGAACTCCTGGGCCTCGGTGTCTTCTTCATGAAATGAGCAGATTGAACCTTGAGACCTTCTTATCTGTACTTTGTATGAGTCACAATCCTATTCCACTATTTTATTTTTCATCATCAGGCTTTTGCTCCCTGCTAGTCTTTTTATTTCAAGATACTCTTGGCCAGGCTGTAAACACAAATTACTTTGTGTGCTGATGTGATAGGCGGTGGTACAATTCATAGAACCACAGGCTAGAAAAAAAACTAGAACTGTATAATGGTCTGTCTCTTACATTTTAATGCAAGACTTCACCCCAAGCTTATGTAAAATAATTTGGATTATTATATACTCTGGGAAGTCTGCCTAAAATAGAATATAACTGCTTTTGAAAATTCAAGGACTAAGAAAATAAGTTAGAAGATGATTATTATAAAAGAACTTTTGACTTTACAAAGGAATTTAACCTCAGAATTCTTAATAGTTTCTTAAATACATTAAACATGTAATATGAATTACACGTTTAGTGTATTTATACTAGAAGTACATAGTACTGTATACTTAGAGTTCATAGTTCTCTGCACCGTATTGAATGTATGCACACCAAATGTTTTCTCTAAACTAATTGGGAGAGTTTTCCATGGTTTGAGAGCTTTGTTGCTGTTGTATTAGGATTTCCTTCCCTCCCCCATGTTCCTCTCAATAGTACAAATTGCATTCGTTTATAAAACAATCAGTTAAAGTATGGGGGATCCTCTCTGGCAGTTGGATAAGTCACCTGCTTGCAGGGTGACCCTGTCACTGAGGAGGTGGGACAGTTACTGTAGTGACAGGAACACGGGCCCTGACCATAGGTTCAAATACCAGCACTGCCTCTCACTAGTGTTATGCAAGAGACCTACCCCCTCAAAATCTATTTTTCATCTGTCACATGGGAATAATCTTAATCATGTTTATATCACATGACAGACTGGAGCCTTTATCATTTCTGAAGGGGCTGACACAAAGTAGGAGCTTCATGAAAGTTAGTGTCTTGCCCAGAACTGTAGCCCCCTTGAGGCTGAGACCCCTTGAGGTGTGGGGGTTGTGGGGACACAGAGCCATGGCTTCTGAAGCCAGCAGCCTGCATTCAAGTCATCCAAGTCTGATCTTTTTTTTTTTTTTTTTTTTTTTGTGGGTACCGGGGGGTCGACCTCAGGACCTCGCGCGCCGACAGGCACCCGTGCCGCTGAGCGATATCACCGGCCCCTTTTTCGTATGTGGGATCCGGGAGTCGAACTCGGGCCCTCGCGCTTGCAAGGCAGGCGCTTAAGCCGCTGAGCCATCTCACCGGCCCTCCAAGTCTGATCTTGAAGAGTCTCTTACTGTTATTGCTGTTTTCTCATTTGCAAACTGAGGCGGTGCCGGCAGTGTTTACCTCGAGGGGTTGCTGGCAGTCCCACCACCTTCAGTTGTGTAAGGTGCTCAGAGCAGTCCCTGGCATACAGCAGGCCTTGTTTGCCGCCCTCTGTTTCAGTGAGGATTGTTTTGTTGTGAGAGTTCTCCGCAGACTGTTTTTTTAACATTGCATGAGGTGGCCGTCGGCTTTCGGAAGACCACCAGTACTTGAGTGCTGGAAGCTCTTGCTCCTGAGCAGTGCTCGGCTGGCGGCTTTACGAGGAGATAGCTGTGCTCTGAGTCTTTCATCTCTCGCACTCTCCCGCGCGTGCGTTCACTGGGCCGGCTTTTGTTATTAATGTGGAGAGGTTGAAGTCACTGCCTTGGGTGCAGGCCAGGGAGCATTACTGAGGTCGAACATTACTTTCCTAGACTCTGGTCAGAAACAGGATGATGGAAGTCAGAGGGACGGGGACGCTGCCTCCTTAGGCAGCCCACAGGAAAGGTGTGTTTGTTTTCTTCATCATACTTCGGTCAATAGATCAGAATCCTATTCAGTGTCTGAGTGATATTTTCTTTCTCTTACTCGTGTACAGTCGTTGCCCTGCTGGGCTCTCATGTTGCTTGTTTTCTGGTTAGACAGACTCATGCTGTTTTGTTATGCATTTTTCTCCATTGTTTCATTGTTGAAAATCTTTTTAGTTGATTAAACGTCTATGTAAGGCAGGTAGAATTTCTCAGTGGAGCTGTTTCTTTAGGTCCTCTATAACATACTAAAGTATTTTATTTTCTGCTCTACTTTTTGTATTTGGGGCTTGGAAACTACGTTTTTATTGTTTTGGGAAAAGCAATGGAATTTTATCAGGCATTTTCCTGAAACTCCCTACCTTCTCTTTTTCCTGAAATATGTCTTTCCAAGTCCTGTTTTGCTCTCTGAAGAGGTTCCATCATTTAAAAAGCACAGGAGCGAAAGCTGAGGCTGTTTTGATGATCAGTTGGCTTCATGAAAGAAGATATTGTTTGTCAGGGAAAGATAGAGCCTGAGAAAGAGCCCTTGAGGATCATATGACCCTTAGTGTGAACGTGGAGCAGTGATCTGTTAGCTTGAGCAGTGCAGATTTTTTTTTTCAGTATTTCCAAATAAATATGTGGCCTCAGACCCTGTTTTGCCTTGTGACGGGTAAGGGTGGGTGGGGGAAGGAAGATAGCATTCTCCAGATGTAAACTTTATTCTGACTTGTGTTTTCACATTGTGGGGGTTTTCTATAGTTTTAGAATGACCCATTGTGAAATTTTTTTTTTTTTTTTTGTGGGTACCGGGGGTCGACCTCAGGACCTCACGCACCAGCAGGCGCCCATGCCGCTGAGCGATATCACCGGCCCTTTTTTCATATGTGGGTACTGGGAGTCGAACTCAGGACCTCACGCTTGCCAGGCAGGCGCTTACGCTGCCGAGCCATCTCACCGGCCCCCCCATTGTGAAATTAAAACTGATTGCTATTTGATTTTAGCTGCTACTAAATTGTGACATACATGTACTTATATCTAATATAATAGGTTTTTTTGCTCTTTACTTAATTTAAAAGCAGTAATGATGAATCATAATTCCTAGAAATATTATTCTTCCATAATGATGTGTCACAGATGTTTGAGTGCTCGACGCACTCCCCTGTCCATTTGAAACGTCAACTTAGTGGAGATAAAATGTAGATAATAGCTCTGTATGGTGATGAGTCTGGAACCGTCTCCAGAGATTCTGCATTTTGATATGTTATGGTACCCTCTGATCTTTCTGAAACCGTCAGATCATTGAAACCTGGTGTGCTGGTAATCTCAGAAGCTCTTCGGAGATTTCGATATGTGATTCAGATGTAGATTAGTTTGATCTATTCCCAAAACCACATTCTGCACCCTCTTAAAGAACACATGAAAGGAGGAGGAGGCTGTGCCCTTAGTGTCATGATACTCTTTATGCTTCATTCTTCTAAAAATGTGTACTGGGATTGGGGATGTAGCTTAGTGGTACAGTGCTTGCCTAGTGTGCATGAGGCCCTAGGTTCAATCCTCAGCACCACCAAAATAAAAATATATACTATTGTGATAAAAAAAATTTTCAAATCTAGATAAAGAAAAAAAAATCTTTTTATTCTACCAGAGAAAAATTACTGTTAAAATGTTGAAGTATTTACTTCCAGATTCATTTTCTATTCTATTATTTTAATAACTACTATAAACTATTTTAAAACTTACTTTTTTATGAACATAATATATATGAGATTTTCCATATCCTTAAATATTATTTGAAAATATTCTTTGAAAGACTTTCAAATAGCTGCATATTTTTGTGTCTATTATAGTTTTGCTCTGGAAAGAGTTAAAGATATTCTATAAAGTAAAAATATCCATTTCAGGGATGTCTTCTCTACTAATTTTAAAAATAATTGGCTTAAAAGAGTAATTGAGAACATGCAAATTTTATGCTTTACTCAATATACATTTATTTTTTCTTCGTCTCATTTCTGTAACAAAACAAACACTTTATATCTTGGTGTAGCAACAGTTAATTATAATAATTTTTAATTGACTATTTTTCATAGCTGTTAAATTAGTGAAGTTTTAAAAAAATCAATTTTTATCCCATTAAAAGTATCAGGCTAATTTCGAAACAGTCCTTTCTCTTAAATTTGAAATAAGGTTTAAGTTTTTTGCAACTAAATTTTGGATTCCTCTACCAGGATCAGTTGGTGCCATTGGCTCTGCTTTAATTTCGGGGTAAACGTGACTTTCCTTGGGCCTCCAGGCTTTACAGGACAGGAAAAGCCAAGGCAGCCGTGGAAATGGAACCAGATGGTACCCATGAAGGGTGCCAAGCCCAGCAGAGATAGATGCTACATGCGACAGACGAAGGACAACAGCAAATGTCGATGATCCCACATTTCCTGGAGAGAAAAGCTCTTCCCTTTTGCTCGTGGATTTTGCCACTACTTGTGCAGGCTCTGCTGGGCCTGGTGTAAAGGTTTCATGCTGTTACTTCTAATGGGCAGTAGAAGTGGACATGGTGAAACTGGCAGGGGCTGCCTGGCAGCCACCTGGGCTGTCTGATGAAATCCTCTTAATGCATTCTCAAAATCTTCATGTCATTGGTTTACTTGGCTCTTCAAGGGGAGTAATAATTAAACCAAAGCCATCAATCATTGAGTGGATCTTACTGACAGTTTTCAGTTTGAAAACTGAAACCTAGCACAATCTCTAAATAGCACCCTAGATTTGACTGGTAATATGACTGGATTGGGACTGACACAAGTGAATTGATTTCAGAAAAAGAACGTGTCTAAGAGTCATTTGTCCCTGAATTTGTATGTCTGTGCAGTCATTTTGCTCATATTTTGTAACCTCTCTAAAGTTTATCTGTCACAGTGACCAGAACAACGACTGCTTTAAAGACAAGTGAGAGCTTGTTATAAGCATGTAGCACAAAATAAGCCCTTGCTAGATACCAGTTACCGTGGTAATGGTAGATTTGTGCTAAGTCGTCTGACCCCACTGGGTGAGTTTATGATTGATCATTAGGGTTCTGTAGTCCTTCAAGTTATTTTCCTTTCTGAATTAATTGTAGCTTTGTACCATGAACTTGAAAATACAAAATCTTTATTAAAAGATCTCTAAAATACGGTGACTTAAACAAGTACAAAGGTTTTATTGCTTTTCTTCTTTATCAGGGCAGTCCCTGTGATCTGTACTGTTCCATAGTTAAAGTGGTACCTCAAAAGACAAATTCCTTCCAGTTTGTTTCTCTGACATGCTGAGTGTCGCAGTCATCTCCACACTCAAAGATGTTTCTCCGCAATTTCATTTCAGCCCAGAGAAGGAGGATAATCAAGAAGTTGTATGGATCATTTTCACTCACATCCAGTTGACCAGAACAGTCACAGGAGCACAGCTAGCTGCAAGAGAGGCAGGGAGAGAATGCACTTTTGCAAACCAGACATCCCGCTAAATCTTCCATTATTACAGAAAAAGAATGAGGAAATGGTGGTCTGAATGTCAGTCAGCCTGCTACCTGTATTTGTAAATAATATTGTATTGGAACACAGCTATACCTTTTGGTTTATGAATGTCTATGTCTACTTTCATGTTCCAGTGAGAGAGTTGGGTAGTTGCTACAGAGACTGTTTGCTGAAAAGCCCAAACTTATTTGTTATCTGACCATTAGCAGAAGTTTGCTGACCTGTACTGTAGAAAACAGGGAAATGAGCATTAGGGAAACAACCCGCAATCAGTGTCACAGTTTGGGACGTGGTAAGCAGGAAAGGCAGAGTTAGGACTTCGCACTTATGAAGGACTGCCATCCCACAGGGGTACAGGGAGTCGGTGTGCAGGTGACTGCCGGAGAAGTAATGATTAGGGATAGATTTAAGGAGCCAGCCAGTAACCTGCTTGAGGTAAAGAGAGAGTATATAAAAGACTGCATACTCACGCGAGCTTCAGTGTTTAGAGCATCAACCTCAAGGACCCCTCCCCAGCTGCAGATCACTGCTGTCGTGCATTTGACTCCTGCTTCATGGATGGAGTCTAGGTTGGCCCCTCTCTACTCGTGGCTTCTTCTTCACCCTCCCTTCCGGAGTCTCAGCCTCCTCCAGAGTCACTTCCTGTACGTGTGGCTCATATGTTAAAGAACTTCCAGCGAGTCCCCATACCTGGTTACCTGCTTGATAAAGGCCAAACTCCTTAGTTTGTCACTTAAAGTCCTCCCATTCCTATCCTGTGTTCCTTCTTACATATACTCTGGAGTCCAGCCTGACAGAAGCACGTCATGCCCCCTCTGGGCATTGCCCTGTCCATGTATTTGTTCTTGTTGTGTCCTCTGCCTCACTCTGTCCAAAGGCTCTGGGGACCTGGGACCTGGGACCTGGGACTATAGCTGGCATGTGGCAGGTACAGGAGGGTTCTGACTTTACTTGGGCGTCTCCTACATCCGTCTCTCCCTCTCCAGCTGAGCCTCTTCCCCAGTCCTAAGGGTGAGTTCTCCCTCCTTGACTGCTCATAGTGCCCTGTTTAAATCTCTCATGTGTGTGATTATCGCTAATTTTGCAGAGACGGGATCTGAGGCTAGGTACAGATCTGACAGAGCTATGCAATCTGACTTTCATCTGGTGTCCAGTGATTATCTTATTGGTCAGTGCAATAATGATGCTGTCTACAAACACGACCAGCAACAAATTACTGCCCCTTCTAAAATTTACTCTTATTATACATGACGAATTTAAGTCCAGATGAAAACAGAACTCTAACAAGCATGTTGAAAGTGAGTGCTGGTTAAGATCTTAAGATCCCAGAGTGATTTATTTTTAGGTTGTTTTTAATGAAAGAAAATTGCATGTTAAAACTTTTTCTTGAGACCCCAGAAAGTATTTGAATGGGCTCTTATTTGGAAGTTTTAAACAGTTCCCTGAAAAGCCACAGCTGAACCAGAAATCAGAGTGAACTTTTGTGAGGCATAAAGTGGAAAGCATGGGCAGAGCCCTTTCTGAGAGCCAGAGAGGGGCTCCTGCAGGAAAGCTGCCTGGGCCGCTCTTCAGAGCAGGAACGGAGCATTGTCTACACCAGGATTCCAGGGACATACCTGACGAGTCAAAGGTCCAGCAAAAATCACTCTTATTATACCGACGGAAGGTAGTATTTTGACAGCTTCACCTTTCCACAGTCAGTAATCCAGTGTAAGAAGAGCTTTTATTTTTATAGAAATGATTTACCCTGTAGGGTGCCAACCTTTTTTTTCCCTCTGACTTTTAAACCAAGCACAGAATGAGGAAACCAATATAAATAATGAAATACTCGCTTATGCTGGCAAAGAACTCTCATTGTTCACTCATCTATTAATTAAAACCTAGTGAGCCTGGCGGCAGTGTTGGGAAGCAGATGGGTAAGCATGAATTTTAAATGCATATTCAGACCTTCTGCAAGGCACTGTAGGAAAGATACCACCTCAGTCTAGCAGCAGGGCTTCCCCTGTGTGTTCAGTAGTGGACGGGAGGTGTAAATGCCATGGTGATAATTGGGGTGTTTGACAGGAAGGAAAGAAAGCAAAGGGGGCCTCTTTCCTTGTGGTTTTGTGCATTTTGAGATTGCTAAAGAATAAGACCATTCTGGAGTTTTTCTCAGGCTTAAGTTAGGAAAAAAAACCACATTCCCATTGCATGAAAATTTCTGCTTTGTCTTTGCCTTTTACTCTCCTTTCTCTTACTAGTCTGTATGCAGTGTCTGGTAGAGTACTCAACGGACGGTAAATGCTCAGTATATATTTGTCGAATGAATAAATGAGTGCTATTAATTATAAGAGCTTTCCGGAGCTTGAAAGGATTCTTAAGCAAAATGATTTTTCAAGATGTAAAGACAAAAGGCGCTTATCTTTCAGTCCCTCTCCTCCCTTTACTCTGTTTGCCTCCTCCAATTCATAACTCCCTGGCAGCCTCTCCTGGTTTAAAAAGTTTGGGAGAAGTGCAGGTGTGTGGCCTTGTATTACTGGGAAAACCCCAGTGTTATGTAACAGTGTTTCATGGGCTCTTTCATAATAAATGATATCAAACACAGCCACAGCAAGTTCATTTTGAATTAATAATCCAGCATCTTACGGTGTTGACGTAGGGTTCAGAGATAGGCCTGGTGTGGAGCATCACAGAATTGTAGAAATGGAGTAGACAGTTTCACCTCGAAGCTGTTCCTTGTTCTGCTATCTGACTCCTTCAGTGTTTTCGAGTTTTACACGGACTTGATCTTCAGCTAATAGTAGATCAAAGGTATTTGTGAACAAAGAAAATATATCCCTGGATTTTGAGCTCATAATGTGTCTATTTCAGGTATGTAAGAGAGACCATGTGGAAAAAATCTCAATTAGAGTGAAATTATTTGAATAGTAGGCTTCTTTTTAGGAAGCAGTATGCTATACTGGTTAGTTGTGTGACCTTTGCACCAAGCAGACCTACCATCCTTCTTTATCTTTTGTCCTTAGAAAAACAATGACTCCACCCTCTGAGTAGCAACAGTTCTTTTCTTTCTCTTCTCTTCTCTTCTCTTCTCTTCTCTTCTCTTCTCTTCTCTTCTTTCTTTCTTTCTTTCTTTCTTTCTTCCTTCCTTCCTTCCTTCCTTCCTTCCTTCCTTCCTTCCTTCCTTTCTTTCTTTCTCTTTCTTTCTTTCTTTCTTTCTTTCTTTCTTTCTTTCTTTCTTTCTTTCTTTCTTTCTTTCTCTCTTTCTCTGTCTCTCTTTCTTTCTTTCATTCGTTCTATCGTTCCTTTTCTCAGAGGCTCACAAATGAGATAATTCAAGTAAGGCACTGAGACCAGAGCTATGCATAGTGAATGTATATACCAGCTGCGATAAAACTCATGCTGCTGAAACAGACTGCAAAATCTAATCAGTCAAAGGATATATAATTAAATTTCTTGCTCCTGTAACAAGGTGAGCATTACAGGCTTGCAGAACAGTCTTCCTCCTTGCAGAATTTTAGGGACCCAGGTTCCTGACACGATATTGCTTCACCTCCCTACATCTCAGAGTCCATGTACGTAGTCAAAGCTAGGTCGTGGGCTTCGCTGTGTCCCAGCTGCAAGGAGAGGGAAGGGTATGGGGCAACATGCTCAGTGTCTATGGACCTAGGCCCAGAAAACTGCCAGTCACTTTCATTTGGGTCCATCTAAATCCCATGACTTGGCTGCCAGAGAGATTGAGAAGTGTCCTTCGTAGTTGCATGACCATGTACCCAGTTACAGCTCATTCACTGGAGGAATGGAAGAACAGATTTGAGTGAGCAGCTAATGCCCTGCACCAAGGTGCTTAGTAAATGTAACCATTACTTGTTGAAAATAATATTTCAAATAAGGAGTTAGGCATCCTTGTTCTAGGGGAAGAGGAAATAAAGCATTGTTGGAGCACAGAACTTGAGTCTGCTGTAAGGGGTCAGGGTATTTTGGAGGGGGAGGATCCTTTATGTATCAGCCCTAAAATCCAGGTAATCCTTAAGAGAGAAAGGAAAAGATGAGTAAAAAGCAATGGAAAGGATGGGAAGGCGATGCAAGGAGTGGCTCCTGATTGGCAGTGTTCTTTCTTGCTCTCAGGGAGCTGCTGGGGCTGACAGGAAAGTCTGCTTATCGTTACTTTGTATTTGGAGACTTGTAGCTCCTCTCCTATTATTATAAAACATTTAATAGGTTATTGTAAACTATAGTCACCTCACTGTGTTGTAGAACACCAGAACTCATTACATCTTTACAGATTAATGGGTTTCATATTGGCAGATTTGTGTACACATACGGCATAGATCGTTTTCCACTCCTTCACTCCTCTTGCCCTTTCTTATAGAACTTAACTTCTATCTCACAGTGTTGGGTACCAATCACCCACTATCTCCACTCCCTGCCCCTCAGCCTCTAGTGATCAATATTATTCATTTTAGTTGATTTTTTTTAGCATGTATAAGAGAGAACATGCAGTATTTGTCTTTTGGTGTCTGGCTTATTTCACTTACCATGATGTCCTCCAGTTCTATCCATTTTGTGCAGTGGTACAATATCATTCTCTTCACAGTTGAATAATATTCTACTTTGTATATCTACCACATTTTCTTTATCCATTTTGGATCAAAAATACCCCCAAGACATTCATGTATTCAAAGGTGGCGCTTTCAGAAGGTGATTGGATCATGAGAGCACTAACTTCATCAATGGATCAATCCATTAACGAGTTTATAAATGAATGGGGTATTAGAAGGTAGGCCCAATTGAAGAATTAGATCACTGGGGACATGAGTATGAAAGGTGTATCCTGTCCCTTGCTCCTTCCTGTCTCTGGCCCTGTCTCTGTGCCTGTCTCTCTCTCTTTCTCTCAAAGCAGTCATGCTCCTTGCAGAATTTTAGGGATCCAGATTCCTTCCATGTTATTGTTCCCTCTCCCAACACCTCAGAGCCCATGTACATAGTCAGAACTTGCTCCCTATCTCTCTCTGTCTCTGTCTCTCTCTATCTCTCCTTGGCTGCCATGAGTTGAGCAGGTTTCCTCCATCATGCCTTTCTGCCCTGATGTTTCTGTCTTGGCCCTAGACAACCATGGACTAAAACCTGACACTGTGAGCCAAAATAAGCCTTTAAGCTGTTTATGTCAGGCATTTGGTCAGAGGGATGAAAAGCTGGCTAATGTACCATTTATCCATTGATAGGCATCTAGGTTGATTCCGTATCTTATCTCTTGAATAGTACAGCCATGTCACACAAACTTATGACAAGGAGATAGAAACATTAATAACTCTGAGTTGACCAGTACATGTTTTGGAAATAACACTCTGTGCTCCAGAAATGCGTGCAGTTAATACAGTCGTAAAAAATAAAACTTTATTTTAGGGCAGGGCATGGTGTCATATGCCTGTAATCCCAGCACTGGGGAGGATGAGGCAGGAGGATCGCTGTGAGTTTGAGGCCTGCCTAGGCTACATAGTGAGTTCAAGGCCAGCCTGAACTGCATAGTGAGACCTTGTCTGAAAAAAAGCAAACCAAATCCAAAAAAACCCTTTATTTAAAAAAGAAAAGAAATGGCTGCTCTGTAAACTTAACCCCTTATCTGGCCTGGTAAGGAAAAAGTACAGAGTTCTAAAAGCTGTCTTTTTGGGGAGCAGTGACATTACTTCAAAGCATAAAAGAGAAGGTAGAGAAGAGGAGAACTGCACAAGGGAAACATGCACACTGAGTTTTCTTTTTAAAAGATCAATTTCATTCTGTGTAAAAAAAAGAAAAGTGCATACATATTCATTAAGATTATCACTGACTCGTGAATGTCACCAAAGCAAAAACACAAGTAAAATACCCGAGTTTCTGTATTTATAAGAAAGTACTTCAGATAAAAATTAACTACTAAGTAAGCAACTTTTCTGAGCAGAAGAAATGCACAAATTCTTAAAGACAGCCAAGCTGTGAGTAAAGATCTAATGTTACAGCAAATATTGTTAAATGCTTGCAAAATTTGCCTCAAGTTGCTTGTGTGTGTGTGTGTGTGTGTACTTAGCAACTGCTAAAAACAATTAGAAGTAGTAAAATGATGTCTTGAGTTGCTGCCCGGTATTTTAAAAAAAATCTGCAATTTTAGGTTTGCCAAGTAACATTCACTGGGCGCTTTTGTATAAAAGTAATGCTCATATGTTTGATAACGGGGTAATTAATCTTTAAGAGAAGGCATCTGCTTCTGTTTTTATAAGTAACCTACTGCTTAACTGCTGAGACTAACTACAGTTACTTTAAACAGATGGACCCAAGTTAATAGGGAAGAAAGTAGAAGTGAGTTGATTTCTCAGTTTTTATTTTTCCCCCATTAAAATGGCAAAAATAGTTAACAGTATACACTTTGAACCAAATTTTGTCTACATGCTTACTTGTAAGGAGCAACTTCTAAGAGATGGGATTTGTAGATAGAGTTGTCATGGTAGTGTCAAAAGCCAAGATAAGCTGCTTAAATTCCAACTTTCTAGTTGCATGTATTAAAATGATTTCGGCATTGTTGAAATAAAGCTTTTGGTTTTCCAAAGACAATTAAATTGTGGTGAAACATATGGAGATTACAGACACTCAGTATTGCTGTCTGAAGAGGATGGTAAATGGTGATGAAGGTTTTAAATTTTGTGATCAGTCCTTGCCAGACAACCAGGAAGAATATAGGTCAGTGATGTCCACATTCTTATGCTTTCCAAACTCCTCAGGGGTCTTAAGGTAGTAGATGGTGTGCTGCTTTTCTTTTGTTTCTGACATCAAAGGTGATGAATATTTTGATAATGCAACAATGAATTATTGTTTATAAGACTTTGAAGAAAAAGGTGTTTCTTTAGTATGCAGAGCTATTAATATAAATGTATCAATGAGCAGATTACAGTAGAACAAATGAGTCCAACAGATGAAGAAGAGGGGTATCCTGAGTTTTTAATTGTGAAAGTTAAATTGTAATGTTGTTGACGCTACTAAGGTTTTCTTTTTATTACTTCCCATTAGTGATAATTGTACCTGGTTCTTGTCTATGAGCTGTCTGTATCCACAAACCACCCACAATTCTTTGAATTTTGATACTTACATTTTCTTTTCATTTTTGCTTTTTTTTTTTTTTTTTGGTTGTTGTCATTTTTTGAGACAGGGTCTCACTCTGTAGTTCAGTCTGCCCTTGAGCTCACTGTGTAACCCAGGCTGGCCTCGAGCTCATGGGGATCCTCCTGCCTCAGTGTCCTGAGTGCTGGGATTCAGATGTTGGCTTTACCATTTGTATGACTTGGGCAAATTACTTAATCACTTGTCTTGTTTTCGTATCTACAAATGAGAATAATTACAACCTACCTCATAGGGTTGTGGTCAGGATTCAGTTAATGTACAAAGTGCTTGTAACGATGTCCGATACATAACTGTCCAATACATAACGAGTACTCAGTAAATGTTAGTAATTGTCATTATTATGCTAGAAATATCTTGAAAGATCATCTACACTAGTTCTTGCTTTCAAGTGGTCAATATCTAAATTATCAAAGACTGTTTTCTGATTTCTGCATCAAGAATGAAGGGCCATTTTCTTTTTAATGGTGCTTGCTTTACTACAAAACAAACAAAAACGAACAACAACAACAAAACCAAAAAAAGAAAAGTCAGTATGGGTCCTTAATCAGATGTAAAAATATGCTTGAAATCATAAAAAGAAATATAACCATAGCTATTTTCAAGTTAAGGATAGACCTCATTTGTTAAGTGGCACTTAAAAAAAAAAAGCAAACACGTAAGTCATTTGCTATGTATAAGGTAAGCAGAATAAGTGAAGTGGAAATAAGAGATGTGGAAGAGAAGATAATGTTAGAGAGAGAAGGAAGGGTAAACAGAAATAAGAAAGGCCATCAGTAGAAAAGGAGAAAGATTCATATCAAAAAAGGATGATGTCCAACTTTGCCATCCCTTCTCCCCTTGGGAATCTACCTCAGTTGTCCTCTACATCCAGTTTAGTTGCTCCTGTTCAAAGGCAATGTGTTACTCCTTTTTCATTATTTTCCATTGCAGAAATAAATTTTCAGCATCAAGTCAAGTAACGTTTACTGAACATATGTATAAAGTGTGTTCTCTCAGAACACCTATCACATCCATATATACATATATAAAATCCTATTTTTGTATATTTATTTTTTAAAACCAGCAGTTTTGCCCCCTTTATCTACTCGCCTCAGTCACCATTAAACATTTGAAGAGTTTCTAAATACAGTACCTTTATCTTCTCTGATACTTGTTTACTTACACTTTCAAGTGCGAGAAGAATAAATGTAGTAATTTACAAAATACAGAAAATGTTTGTTTAAAAAATTGAACGAAGCAGAGTCCATTCACCTTTTCCTCCTTTTTTATTCTGGTTGTGTGCTCTGTTGATGGGTATTGGGCTGGAATGATGAGTGTTCAAGGGTGGGTATTTGATGATGTCTGGGGACTGGAGTAATGGCTTGCATGGAGATTACACAGTGAAGCCGCACATTGATTACCTCATCTTACTAGCTGATGGAGACATTGGAGGACAAGATTGCAGAGCTTTTAAGCCTATATAGCTCCCAGGATCTGCTTCTAAGAGCTTGCTAATTGTCATCGCCCAGAGGGACTGTGTGAAGAATAGTGGTGGCTCAGTCCACTAAAATACACTGTATGACCATGTTACAGTAGTTTCCCACATCCTTGGGATTGTGTAGGTAAGGTTAGGACTTTCAGATCAACTTGAATTTCCCTGCATAGTGATTATGGAATTCTAAAATAAACCCTATTTGTTTACTTATCTTTGTCTTGCCCCTTAGAATTTAAATTGACCAAGATAGGTAAATTTCTGTTCATTGAACTACTGTCCCCCCAGCTGCTAGAACAGTGGCACATGTAGGTGCTCAATAAATATTTTTGGATGAGTGAAGGAACAAATGGATTATAGTTAATCATTGTTTCCAACAAAATGTCCTCCCTGGGTGCTTATAGGTTGCCAGCTGATATTATTTTAAATGTCTTTGTGCTAAGAATGTTTTAAATTTTGAGTGCTTTCTGCTTAACAAATACACAGTTGAATACATACATAAAAGGGAATTTGAACATGAAACCTATGTTTTCATGAATTCTTATTTTTGCAATTTAAAAACAAACAGCAGGATTGTTAGATGCAAGTAACCTAGGCAGTTAAGGCCTTCACCTGTAACTCACAACCCCCACAAATATTTGAGAGAACTTTTAAAGTTTTGTTATTCCCGTTATTCTAAGAGGATAATATAAGAACTTCTAATTTTTGAAACTGTGTTGTTTCTAACTGATGTGAACGACAAAGCACTATTATAAACCCCTCTCCTAGGCTCCTTCCTTTAAACGTGACTTCCATATATGCATTCCGAGGACTTGCGTTTAACAGAGTGAGGACTGAGTCAAGAAGGACAAGAGAACGCATGCAGGGATCAGGGACCCCCTGGAAAGATAACAGGGTTGGCAGGATGAAGGCCACATACCAGGCTTGTCAGCCCCTGTTCCTGAGTGGAGAAGGGTAGGGGCCAGATTTCTAGCAGAGTGGAGCCAGGGAGGGAGAAGATTGATGCAGCTGGATGTGTAATGGGAGGCCTGGAAAAAGGCGAAGATCTGTTAAAGGCAACTGATGAAGTAAAAAAAAAAAAAAAAAAGAAGAATCCATTGGAACTTGACCCAAGAAGTATTCTCCTTCAAGCGGCATGGGGGGAGGGACACTGTTGCTGGATGTGTAGCGATTATATTTAATCCTAGCTCTACTTGGGACTGCAGTGAAAAGACACCCATGGTCATGGTGGTGTACATGCTGTTTATTAATTTAAACTCTTTGACTCAGCCTTTAGAATGAAGAAAGATAGACTGTTGTGCTGGTTCTAGAACACATTATCAGCTTCAGCAGTGTAGACGTGTCGGTGCAGCAGATGGAATTTAGGCAGTGGAAAGGCGGGAGGGAGGATGGACGGAGAGGATGGAGCTTATTGTTTTGGAAGCTTAGAAGAGGCACTCTCAAGACTAATGCGATAAACACCAGCTTAAGTAGATAGCTTGGGTTCCTCCTGGTTGAGAGATTGGAACTGGTGGTATCACTACATTGAGAGAAAAGGGGGAAATGATCTGTCGAGGCAGGACTTTAAAATGATAAATACAATGTCTAGAAGTAGATAGATCAAATATAAACATAATATTTGGAAATACGAGGTGTCTCTTTTTTCAGTGTACTCATGATAAACTGAACTCAGGCCAGATGGTTCAAATGCAGACTCTAATAAAGGGACTACCTATGTTCCTTTCAGCTTGGTTTAGGCCAAAGTCTTTATACTTCTGGAGTTGAGGGACAGAGGAAGAAATAATAAATCTGCAAAGGTTCAGGGATGGTGGTGCACACCTGTAATCATAGCACTCTGGGAGGCTGAAGCCAGAGGACTGCAAGTTCAAGCCCAGCCTGGGCACTTTAGCCTTTTAACAAAACCCTGTCTCAAAATAAGAAATAAAAAAAGGGCTGGAGTTGTAGCTCAGTGTGAAGGCTGTGGATTTAATCCCCAGTATGCCAAATAACTATAACAGCAGCAGCAATAAACAAAACAAACAAACAAAAAAACTCTACACACAAGCCCAGTGAGCATGGAACAATGGAAGAGCAGCCACCTGGGGGTGCTGTGGCCACAGATGCAGGCACCCACTGCTAGAAAGGAGGGGAATAATGCCCACCCTCCCGAAACACAGACAGGGTCACAGATTGGGTGGGATGAGGTGATGTGGGGAGGGGGTAAAGCAAGGCGGACCAGCATGCTTCTCTTTAGAGTAGAACTAGGGGCAGTGAGCGGGGCATGGGGGCCCAGGCCTGTAATCCTAGCACTTGGGAGGCTGCAGCAGGGGGACTGAGAGTTCAAAGCCAACCTGGGCTACATAGTGAGACCTTGACTCGGAAACCAAAAGAACTGTGAGAGGGAGAGAATTATTATGTTACCTGATAAATTCTGTACCATTGATATTTTAATCTCCTGCAAGTATGAATTTTTTTTTTTTAATGTGGGTACTGGGAGTCGACCTCAGGACCTTGTGCTTGCTAGCAAGCACTTGTGCCGCTGAGTGATATCACCGGCCCTTTTTTTCCTTTATGCAGGTACCGGGAGTCGAACTCAGGACCTCGTGCTTGCCAGGCTGGCTCTTATGCCGCTGAGCTATCTCACCGGCCCACAAGTATGAATTTGATAGAACGTTTTACTCTAAATATTTCCATTCAGTACCTGTTATTTCACCCAGTGTGCTTCGAGTCAAACAGCCTCTGCCCCCTACGTTGCTTGTAGTATGATAGGGATAAGGTGCTAAACAAACCAGAAAAAAAGCATAATAAGTACTACGAATTGCGATTGATGCTATGGGTTTGATTTGAGAGCACATGAAAAAGTTAATGCTGCACATATAAACTTAATTCTTTACTGAGTGACAGTGCACTCATTTTTTGCAGTATAATGAATTATTTGGAAGTAGGAACAATTCTTTCCTGAGTAGCCCAGTTTGCTGTACTTAACTATAAATACACTACTTGCTGCAAATCAGATACACAAATGGAACAGCTGCTGCTTCATTGTTTTGTTCTTTGTTACTCATTTTAATGAATAATTTGAACAGGCTCCAAAACATGAAATTAGACATATAAGCATGCTTTAAGAATTATATCATATTAGTGTGTTTAAAACTTGAGTGGTGATATCATTGTCTAAATATAGTAAACTTTAAGAAAATGAATTATTGGAGCTGTTTTGCCCTCTATAAATACTTTGGCAGTAAAACAGACAAGGTATAAAAATTAATCCAAGTATAGAAAGCTTGGAAAATTCCCCCACCTCTTTCCTCCCAACCTATGACCCTTGATTACTGGAATAAATCTTTTGGGAGCCCTTGGTGAAATTTGCTTTTCTAGTAGAGTTCTGAGCAACGGCAGAGACATCGGGTAAAAACATTACAAGCATAGGAGTTTTCGGCTGTCTTTCTCGATGCTTCCTGTTGCTGAGAGTTTTGTTCAAAGGAAACAGGTATATGAACAGAAGATGGGTTTCAGCTCTCATCCTGTCCGCCTGTCTTAGCGTTTCCAACAGACTGAGAACCGAAATACACAAGTTTTATCTTCCTACATCCTGGGTGTTTGCTTATTAAGATAAATCTCTGATCACTTCATCTACCCTGGTTTAGGCCACTGTACGCTTTCCTCTGGGCAGAAGCTCATGAGGGTCTCAAGCGGCTGCTGGATCCATGCGAGACAGAGTCAGAAACGGTTAGGAACTGTAATGTGCCCAAATTATCATACCAAACACTTCCACAAAGGGTGTTGACATTGAGTAAGTGCTGTTTACTGGAGCGCCCTTTTTTCATTTCAGAATTTTTTGGTATGGATTCTCTCATTTGATCCTTTGACAGTTCTGAGAAGCATTTCTGTTGATACAAGAAGAGTTTTATGTGTTCTTAAATCCAGGAGGAAATCCGGCATCACTTCTAGAGATCATTTTGTTTATGATAATCGCAAGTAATTATGCATTCTGGTTGTTTTAGAGAGAAGAAACTGAACCCCTGGATCACTTGAGGTCAGGAACTGTGTCCAATCCTTGTCTCCCCTTGAGGGATCATCTTCCAGTGTTTTGTTCAGCGAGTGCCATTTGTGTAACCCTGGCTGGCTGTCCTGCGAATGTGTGTCACTAGTCACAGGGGCGGAGGCCCCTGATTGGTTGTTTACACAAGTCAGCAGTAGCGCCTGTCTGCCTCCCATTTCAAGGACTGTACGTGTTAGTGGGAAATTCTAGTATAAAATGAACTACCGGGCTTAGAGGAGAGTCCGCTGTGGCTGAGGATGAGATCATAGACAAAACCGACACACCCCTCTTGAGACGGAAAGATCCCCGTGAGATAAGGGTGCTTTCCGAGGGAGTCACTCTGCCCTGCCTGCTGCCCTGAACCAGTGTCTGTCTTTCTCTTTCTCTGTTCCTTGAAGTGCTTTAAAGTGAATCGTGAGATTTCCAGAGCTGTCTTTATGGGCATGACTTTGTTTTAACTATTTATCTCTAAGACATCTGAAAACCAAAAATAAAGGGGCCAGACCATGGCAGCCTAGAAGCTAGCAGCCGGTGAATGGTGTTCTTATATGTCGAGAAAGCCGCATAAAAGCTGGGTACAGTTGAGAGATGTCTGCTTTTCCTTAAAAGGCAGTGATCAAAGGTGCACAAGGAAATAGTTAACCTAGGTTGATACAAAAGTTCTGTTTTTAAGCTGAGGTGCTGAATAGGAATTCACCAGTTACCTGTCTGTTCTTGAGTGACTGATTTGTAAAAGCTGAAAGTAACCTCTTTGTGCTTTGTATTTTATTTTGTTCTGCTGTATTTTCATTTTTCCAGATTTTTGCAGTACCTGCCTTTCTTAAAAGCATTCCCTGGTGATGAGCACTCCACTAGGGGGCAGACAAAAGAATGGAAAAGAGAGGAAACTATTAGTACACTTCATTCCCTCAACATTTTGCTATGTTTATTGCTCTTTCTGGACACAGTGGGGGAAAGTTTTTCTCTGAAGTGGTTTTTGCTTGCTTTTGTCTACTCTTAAAATGTACACATACTTATACAAGTTTCATGGTAGTTCGTCGATTTATTGTGGGTTTTTTTTTTTTTTTTTTTTTTTTTTTTGCTTTTTTGGTATGTCCATCATCAAACCACTTACTATTGAATACTAAAAGATTATTTATTGATGACTATAATGATAATTTCTATAGGCTTCATCTTATACTGCTCATGAAGACCATCATTTATTTACCTCATTTATTTATTCATCATTTATTTACTCACGCTTCAGTCTCTGCTTTTTTGTCAGGCCTTGTGTGTGTTAGGTTTTAAGAATAGAGCAGTAATGGGAAAGAGCCTAGGAGATTGAGAATATTCCAACCATTAGCTGTGGTTGCCCTCTAAGCCATTTGGTGAAGAAAGCCAAGCCATAATGAAGGGATTCTTGATAGTTACCTTACGGGGTAGTTTTTATTCCTGATTATTCTTTTTTAAACTGCTCATAGTGGAGTTGGAGAGGCGGCTTCACCTGAGAGAAGCCCTTCCTATTGCTCTCTGCCATGTCTAGGACGCTAGCCAAAGAGGTTCTGTTTTCTCATCCTTCCTTTGTCTTTGCCCCACCAAGAATTGAATCCAGTTTCTAAAAAGTGATTTCCCTCAGCCAACCTAGCATATAATCTTTAGGAATATATCATTGGTTTTCTTTTTCTTTGTCAGTTATTTAACAGAATAACAAAGTGGTGTTTTTGTTGTTTTTATTTCTTTATTTGAAGCTTAGTCAGATTTTTTTCCTCTTTTCTATTAGTACATGTTTGTAATACATAATAAATGCATTCATTGTGGGGAATTGGCACTATACATATTGCATCTTGATCACTGCTGAGTCAGATTTTCTTTTTTTTTTATGTGGGTACCGGGAGTTGAACTCAGGACCTCGCGCTTGCCACCATGTGCTTGTTTTGCTGAGCGATATCACCAGCCCTTTTTTTCCTTTATGTGGGTACTGGGAGTCGAACTCAGGACCTCGCACTTGCCAGGCAGGCACTTTTGCTGCTAAGCTATATCACCGGCCCCCTAAGTCAGATTTTTAAGTAGAAATTTTTTTCTTTTCAACTTGCCTTCTATTTGGGGGGATAAGCTGTTCTTTGCTCGGTGTATAGCTATAAGTAAGCAGTCTTGTGGTTTTTTTTTTTTTTTTTTTTAAGGTATAAACATTTACATGACTGCTTTTGTTTTGTTTTCGAGACAAGGTCTCGCTTTGTAGTGGAACCTGGGCTTGAACTCACTATGTAGCCCAGGCTGGCCTCGAATGCATGGCAATCCCCCTTCCTCAGCCTCACAGCTGGGATTACAGGTGTGTGCTACCACATCCAGCTACATGACTGTTATATAAAGGTATTTTCCTGAGAATGTGTTCAGGTTACAATGCCTATTACAAGCTGAAGTATTAAGAGATCTTTTTTCTGGGGAGGTTAGATTTAATCAGTGTATACTATATGCATGTATGGAAATATCACACCATTAATATGTACAATTAATACATGATAAAAAATAAAAAGATCTTTTTTCCTGGGGTAAGTTTTTCATTGGTTAGGTTTAATGAATCACACTATACAGTATGAGGCTGCAGTTATTAGTGAAAGAAGTCATAACACTTCAGTTGAAAAGATGTATGTATTTGGTTTAGTTATTATTTGCTTAGACCATCAACTGCATACTGTACTAAGTTAGGTGTGGACTATTAGGGCATCCTTTGAGTTACAGTTGTATCTGGGATGCTGCACTAAGAAAGTCCTTTCGTATTTTTATGATCTTAAATATATTTTGTTATTGGGTTTCAGAAAGTAGTGAGGTCTTTAGCATTCCTTTCCTAATTCTAGCTTAGTAAGAAAGTCTTGCAAAAGGTAAAAAATTGATTCCAGCTACTCAGGAGGCACATGACACTGTCCTAAAATAAAATTTCAAAAAGATCTGGGGATGTAGCTCTATGGTGGAGTGCTTGCCTAACATGCATGAGACCCTGGGTTCAACACTCAGTGATTTTACACACACACACACACACACACACACAAAACCTCCTCAGAAAATCAGAAGTGTGGGTCTTGAAACCACAGATACATTGGTACTTTCATCTTAATTTTTAGCTACATAAAGCTCACACAGTGGCACCTGGCTGTAATCCTGTCTACTTCAGAAGCTAAAGCAGGAGGATGGGAAGCACCAGGCCATCATGGGCAATTGAGTGAGACCCTGTGTCAATCAATCAATCAATCAATTAATTAATCAATTGATCAGTCAAATAAATACTAGCTACTTAAAGCATGTATATGAATAAAATTAGATGAGAATGTGGGGGAAGATACCTATTAGTGGTTGTGGGATATTATATATAATTTTCTTCTAACTTTTCAGTTGACCTTTTTTCTAATTTATTAAAAATGAACTTGTTAAGGAAAATACCTATACCACTTCTACAATTTTATTCGGGAGGATACTTATTTCCGCCACAGTACTTTAAGAGGCATAGGTGCATGAAGTTTATCACATACAGGTATAGGACTGAGCTTGTTGCTGCAGGTTTTTCTTCTCTTGCTTTTTCTAATAGCTGCGACATATTTCAGATTTCTTAAAATTAAAGGCAGAGGATAAAATTTAAGGCAATCTGACCCCAAAATTCTTATCAAAGTGTATTTTATAGAAACCAAATACACTTTTTCCTACACTAATAAAATATTTCTGTGAATACTTGATAGTTTTGGTGCAGCTGCTCCCAGCGATCTTTGTCGATATGAGCTTTTTAAAAATAATTGTGTGTGCCTGTGTACATATTTTGTTTGTGCGTATGAGTGTATGGTGTTGGCAGTTGAACCCAGGACCTTTGCATTGAGCCACACCCCCCCCACCCTTTTTATTTTTTGAGACAGGGTCTTGCTAAGTCGCTGAGTTATCCAGCTGGCCTGGGCTCAAACTTGTGACCCTCTTGACTCAGCCTCCCAGAATGCTGGGATTACAGGCATGCACCACCATGCCCGGCAGCGTTATGATTTTTATTGGGATCATTATCCCTGTGTTTCATTTAGAATAACCCATTTTTTTCAGGAACAGGACAAGACAGAGCTATTTTCGACATACCTGCGCTCACATACCAGATGGGAATGTGGGGAATATGCCCCATCCCACTGCCTTCCTATCCGCATTCCTCTTCTGCAGCAGTATCTTTGGTCTGAGGAATGAGGATGGGAGAAGGAAGTGCTGGACTGAAGAGTAGATTTGTTGATGGAAAAATACAGGCAGGACATCCTCCTTCAGAACTGCACTGAGGTCAGGACCCCCCACAAAGAACTGGGGGTTTGTGGCATTTTGAAGCCCTTTAATTAATGCAGGAGAGGCACCATCTTTTTCCTTTCCTGCTTGCCTTCCCCTATGCAAATCTACCCTTCTTCACTCTGGCTAACACCAGCAATTGTATATTTGCACTAAAACACTGAAATGGGAATTTCTGGGGTGCAGTATGGGATGTCCAGTGACATCCCTGAAGACCAAAAGCCAGTGCCTGCGCTCTGAACTCAGGGTTTATATTTAGAGGACAGTGTGGATCCTGTATTTTTAAAACGCTGTAAACATGTTTATGTGGTTATTTTTAGTTTTTACAGACGTTAGTGAACTTCCAAGTTGGCAAGTCAGACAGTTGGGTAGTCGGCTGTCCCTCAGATGCCAGCATTCTGTGAATGGCTCTCTTTATCCCCCAGGGGTCCCAGCATGTTTAAAGCAGATGAGGTTGTCTGTGTCAACTGCACGTGGTGTGTCCGTGTATCAGTGATTGTTATTACACAGTTATGAACTAACTTGGATGACAGTTTCGCTTGGAGTTGAAGATGAGAGTGAGTACTGCCAAATGGCGCTGTCACTTCTCTGGCAGAAACAGCTAGCCTTTTTGCTCTGTGCCCCAACCCTTTCTCTTAGTCCTCAAGCATTAAATCGTGCACACACGAATCCTTCCAGTAGCTGTTATTTTCAATCCATCGTATCTGTTTCCTGCTGGCCAAAGATTAGGAGGGTTGGGTGGTGGAGAGGGAGATAGAAAGGTAACAGGAAAAAGAGAGCTAGTCCCATTTTAGGGCCAACACACTAGAGAATGGGCGAGCTAGCCTTTGGATCTTTGGAAAACAAAAAGAGGTAGATGGTCAGCATATCGTATGATGAGGTCATTATCTGCAAGTCGCATGAGTGAAAAATCGGTTTCCCCAAAATATCGTGTTTAACAAAAAGGTGACACCCCTGACTCCAAGGTCGGGGTCCGGGGTGGAGTCCAGGGTGGAGGGAGGCGTCCTCTTCAGCACCTGGGCTGATCGTAGCAGATTCACGTCAGAGATCTTGACTTCGTTATGGACTAATTTTTGTCTTGCATTCAATTTTGTACTTAGTTTGCCTCTCTCGATGAGGTTATTCATCTTGCATGTAGAATTTAATGTGGGTTTTTTTGTCTTTTTTTTTTTGTCTTTTTGAGACAGGGTTTTACTATGCAGTTCAGGCTGGCCTTGAACTCACTCTGTAGCCCAGGCTGCCCTTGAACTTGCAGCAATCCTCCTGCCTCAGCCTCCCTAGTGCTGGGATTATAGGCGTTCGCCACCATGCCCA
Source organism: Erethizon dorsatum (assembly GCA_028451465.1). NCBI lineage: Eukaryota > Metazoa > Chordata > Mammalia > Rodentia > Erethizontidae > Erethizon > Erethizon dorsatum. The sequence goes on from CM051839.1 coordinate 14,925,199, forward strand.
GCTTAGAATTTAATGTGTTTTAGTGGCCCCAGAATATATAGTTTATCTCTTTGGAAGGATATCATCCCAAGGAAACTTCCCATTGCCACATATCTCTGTTCTGGGAGCTTCAGACTGAGTTTTAGAAGAAAGTGACACTAAACATTGTTCTGGCTCATTACATATAGATGTAGTTATGGAAATTTTTAATTTATTTTGGTAACACTTCAGTGCTTTTCATCTAGTTCATAATGTGAAAGTGTTGCTTTTGAACTGTGATCCAAATCTTAATACAGCAATGTTTTACTTTATTATAAATTGTGAATATTAAATAAGAAAATTACAAGAGAAAATGGAAAGTTTTTATATGTTTTGCTAAAAATGCAAAAAGAAACTAGTTCTATCCCAGAAATAATTATTTTGGATTGGCTAATCTGAACAAGAAGTAGAATTTAGAAATCTGCTGGTTTTATAAAAGACAAAATTTGAAAACATCAATATGGTTACTGGTGTTATGTTTTTTTTTAAATACCAGTTTACAATCGAAGGATGTTCTTTTACAAATAATGACAGCAGTAACATACGTGACGTGCATTCGTTGGGTCAGGTAAGCTCGTGGAACACAGCAAAATCAGGAAAGAGGCACACATAGTTGTTATGATCAGAAGCCCAACAGTTTACAATAGCAGTGCCTCTCCCTTAAGTTAAAGAACTGTCTATTAAAATGGTGCTGTCCATAAGACAACTTCTTGGTACATACGGCTAAATTTAAATTAAGTAAATTAGAAAATCAGTTCCTCAGTCACACCAGCCACCTGTGGCTTGTGACTCCCGTGATGGTCAGTGCACTGTTGGTACCATGACAGAAAGTCCTGCCAGACAGCCCTGCTCCAAAGCTGCGATTAGAATTTTATCTGTGAAGAAACATTTAGGTATGATATCAATTTCCACTACATAAAACAGCAATATTTAAGACCTCACTTTTTTTTTTCATTTAAACATACACGTTGACATTGTTACTTCATAGCATAGGCGTTTTGTCCTCATCCTCTGTGATGACATGACATTTCACCTTCTGAGATACTTGGAAGCCATTACACACACACACACACACACACACACACACACACATACACGAACAATGTGTTATAACTAAAATATGTGGACCCCTCATAATACTGTAGGTACTAGCAGAAGTTGTGGGCTCCTAATATTGGGATGGTTTCAGTATGGGATTCAGATAGACTTGTCTCTTGTTTAAGTTGGTTTTACTTGTTTGTTTGTTTGTTTGTTTGTTTGTGGGTACCGGGGGTCGACCTCAGGACCTCGCACGCCAGCAGGCGCCCGTGCCGCTGAGCGATATCACCGGCCCCTTTTTCGTATTTGGGTTCCGGGAGTCGAACTCGGGCCCTCGCGCTTGCCGGGCAGGCGCTTAAGCTGCTGAGCCATCTCACCGGCCCTTGTTTGTTTTTTTTTCCCCATTGAACCTTGTAGAGGTGGAGAGTTTAGAGTTTGGGCTGAACTCGTACAACAATAAGAAAGCCCACTGTTGGTTTGTTGTGTCATTCATGATCCTTGAAGTTGATGAAGAACAGAGACAGTATCTTCAGGGCCACCCGAAGACATTTGTTCATTCGTTCATCAGTCAGGGGACAGTTGTCACACATGCCCTTTTGCCAAGTCCTTGCTTGCTGTGCACTGTGCTGAGCTGTTTAAGAGAAATAAGACAGGGTCTTGACAGGGGAAAGCAGCTATAGAGAGGACTGGTTGAAATCGAAGAGGAGAATACTGTGATGGAGATTTGTACAAGGGACACCCTGGATCAGCAGCTGACCTGGCACAGGTGACAGGGGAAGCAGAATATACAGAAACGATGGTGGTGTCTGAATTTCTTCACACCAGATTCTACTTATTGCAAGTGGAAAGAAGAGTTTCTTCCGTGATTTCTCAGTATTATGGAAATTTTGCAAACTATGTAGGAGAAAAAACAAAACCTGTAAAATACAATTCTAATTTATTTACTCAATTTCTTACTGCTGGTGACCATTCCAGTTTGCCCAGAACTTGGGAGAGAGGTAGGGGGTTGGATATGAGTCCTAAATATGGACAGTCCTGGGCAAACAGGGATATTGGTCATCTTGCTTTCCGTTGTACATTTAGATAGTTTCAGATATTTACTAATAGAAACAACACTATGTTGAACATTTTAGTGTCTAGTATTTAGCTGAATTTTGCACTATTTCCATAGGTGGGATTCCTAGAAATGGAATTAATGGCTCAATGACTGTGGGCATGTTGGAGCTCATGAAAATGGTCATGGTGCTTTGCTGCAGTTTAGCTGTATTCAGCCAGATTGGTAAGATTCTGGCTGGACGTTTGCACCACCTCTGCCTTCACAGGTTCTTAGAGAGGCACACAGAAGACAGAGCCAGATAGGCGTCCTTCACTGCCCACAACTCCTATTCAAACGTCAACTGTAAAGCCAGAGACAGGCCAGAAGCTGCTCTCTGGAGGTGGGGTGCATGCCCTTAACTCTGCTTTCCTGTGCCCATGTCCTGACCTGAGCTCGCTGACTATTAGTGCAAATGGAGGTAAGAAAAGGGTGAGAGGTGATAAACCTAAGGAGGCTGACTCTTCCATTACATGCAGAGCTGTAGTGTCACCCAGGTCGCATCCATCTCTCATAGAAAGGGGCACAGTGACCCTGGATGAACTCTCAGCCAGGTTTGGGTCTCTCTTCAGCCTCCTGGTCAGATTAAGGGAACCTGGAAAATCCTCACAGTTAGTGTGGACTCATGTCCTGAAATTGGGACTGTGACAATGAAATAACACAAATAAAAGTACACATGACCTAGCCTGTGCTGCTCTGTGAAGACTTAATGCCATGAGGTGACTCACTTTCCTGTGAAACGTTGGTCATCAGATTTCCCTAGTTGGGGCAAAAAACAGACTGTCCTCATATGGAACTGTGCTGTGTATGAAGAGTGTTAAAGTGAAGTCCTGCTTCCAAGGCCCTTCACCTGAACCAGCACTCCTGAGAACCCCTGAAATAGTGCAGTGTTTCTGATGTGTCTTATTTAGGAAAAACTTTCCTTTATCAGATTCTCAAAATTGTGCCTCAGAAAAGGTTTAAGAACCACTTTGTGTATATGAGTTCTTTGCTTTTTTATGGGGGTTGTTTTATGTGGAACTTAGGCCTACACTTTGTGGTAGACATCAATTTAGCAGTGATGGCAATACACAAATTATATGCACTATTATTGATATTATAAAATTCCCTGGATTTTCCCCTGGCTGCTGTAGTATTTGAGTTAAATTTGGTTTTGTTTTTCTGGCTGTTTATTTTTTCCCTTTTAAAATTGTTTTCTTTCCAGCTAATCTGTTTCATCCAAGTAATGTATATAAACTCAAATATTTAAAAGGTTTATGGAACATTTGAAAGTCTGGATCTAGGTATTGTTCTGCATTATTTTCAGTGTGTTCTTTTGTTTATATTACTAAGCTAAAGTTAGCACAGACAGCACAAGGCTAGAAAATGGTGACAATAGTTTGAAAACAGGAAATTTTAGGCTTGTGTGTGTGTGGAACAGATGATGGTAATGATAGAGCCAGTGGAGTGGAAACTTCCAGTGAGCCTGTTTTTTCCTTATTTTGCTCTATGAGAAAAGATGGAGCTTCCTGGAAAACAACTCAAGTATTTTAAAGCACATGGTTTGCTTTTGTCCCTGCTTCATAGTTAATTTGTTTTTCTTTATTTTATTTACCCTCATAGTATTATTATGGAAATTTAATATTTTTAATAAAGTCATTCCCAAGGAACTTGTTTTAGGTGTTGAGATATCCAAATGTATGACCATTAATTGCTGTGGCTTTTAAAGAAAATTAAAGTAGTATAAATATTATAACCCCTGGACTTTAAGCAAAGAGAAAGAGAAATGCATTCCTCTATTTTCAGTGTTCCCAATGGTCCTTACTTGTTTTTAACCCTGAAAGTTCCAGTTTTTAAAACAGTCATTAGTCTTTATTTGTCTAAGGTGTTTTCTGACTCAGGCTCCTTCCAGATGGATCCTGAAATTCTGGTTTTCAAAGAAAGGTTAAATTCATTTGCTAATTCCAAAGTAGTATAAAAATGTGATTTCCATGAATACCGAAACTTTTGTATTTTGTTTTTGTGCACGTCATTCCTAGATTTAAAACTTTTATTTGACTTTCTTTTTAGAGCATTTTTGGGCATATACTTTTTTAACATGTAATTTTTTAAAAATTATTGTAAAGTAATAAATGGAAGGTTCCTGGAAAAAAGCAGATTATACCAAAGTATATAAAATAAACATGTGCAACTTGTCTGATCCTCCCTTTCATTAAACACCTAGAGTTACCAGAGTTAAAAATTTGGTAGGCGCGCGCGAGGTCCTGAGGTCGACCCCGGTACCCACCAAAAAAAAAAAAAAAAAAAAATTTGGTAGGTATCTTTGCAGACCTCTTCTCTCATGGTAGTTTATTGCATGTGTACACACACACAACCATTTCAGACAAATGGAATTATACCATATGTACAATTCTGCAACTTTCTTTTTTCATTTAATAGTTATCTTCGCAGTTTTCATATATATAGATCCATTTCACTTGTTAGGTGTTTCGCATAGATTTATCGTACAGATGTCCCATAATTTATTTAATCTTTACCCTGCTGATGAAATTTAGATTAAAAAAGAAATAGCACTTGGGGGCTGGGAGTATAGCTCAGTATAGATTATTTGCCTAGAATGTGTAAGGCCCTGGCCTCTACCCCCAGCACTGTCAAACGAAACAAAACGAAACAAAACAAAACAACCCAAAAAACAAGGCATTTCATCTTATAAGACCACCATCTCCAACTCTGACATTTTCCAAATTTCTGAGATTATACATACATTTTGAATTCTGCTGAAGAACTCATAGTTCATAGTCTTCTTTTCCAAAATATCAGTTATGAAATACCTTTCAAGAGATTTCACAATAAGCAAGTTCCACTGCACTTTGGTGAAGCTTCCTGGTGGAAGGGCAGTTGGCCCAGGAATGTAGAAAGTACTGTTCTTACTCCACTGTTAAATATCAGCAACCACTGTGGGACCTAGACTCCATCACCGGCCAGTGCGTGCTGTGGCCATCTGTGGAGGTGAGAGATTGGAGAGGTGAGGCAGGTGAGCGGGGTTGGAAGACCCTGGTGTTCCAGGGATTTTGACTTTAACAACATTGGGCTTTTGTTTTCTTTCCCTGAGATCTTTTCATTTAAGTCACTGGGTCTCTGCAATCATTTTGGTGAACAGAGAACTTGAAAAGCGTCTTATGGAGGCCTTAAGTACTTAACAATGCATGAAACAACAAAAGAAAGAATGGCCCTGGGATCCAGGGTGCTTGATGTCTAATTGGGAAGATAATTTACAAGCACTTGGAAAGTTTGGAAGTGTAAAATAACCAATGGTTCCAGTCAGTCCCAGGGCAGAGCAACAGACATTGCAGGCCAGAAACTGATGATTGGGGATAGAGGGGCAGTGTGGGTAGGAAAGCAGGAGGATTGGAAAGGATCTTGAAGAATGGACCAGGTTTGAAAACAGTTCAAGATTTTTACCAGTGGGACAAATGAGCAAAAATGGAAGATCTAAGACCACATTGGCACCGCAGAAGATGTTGAGAAAGAATCAGACAGCAACTTGAAAGAGCCTTTGGTTGTTTTTCTTCCTCTCCTCTTAATTCTATTTTAAAGAGCAGCATAATTCTGCTTATGGGTTGAACCTGTGGTTTTCGGTCTTGGCAGCACCTTAGAATTGTCCATTGAGGGCCGGTGAGATGGCTCAGCGGCTTAAGCGCCTGCCCGGCAAGCGCGAGGGCCCGAGTTCGACTCCCGGAACCCACATACGAAAAAGGGGCCGGTGACATCGCTCAGCGGCACGGGCGCCTCCTGGCGCGCGAGGTCCTGAGGTCAACACCCCGCTACCCACAAAAAAAAAAAAAAAAAAAAGAATTGTCCATTGAGTATTTAAAACCAGGACTGACACCTCTGAACCCCTTTACCTCTAGTCCAGTGTGATGTAGTTGGTCCAAGATGAGGCACCTTTTTTTTTTTTTTTTTTAAATTAAGTTTTCTGGATATGTTTAATGTGTAGTCAGAGCTGAGTGCCACTGCAGCACCCTTGAGCTCCGCTTCTTTGTCTACCCATATATTGGTTATTGCCTCCGTGATTACCTCCTCTAGGAGAAAGGTACAGAGAAAGGGCCAGGGAGTCTTGGCAAACATCACACCATCATTTGGACTATAGGGAGGTCAAAAAGTAAGCATGTGGCAGTAATGATATTTTTCTTTAAAACTGAATCCATTAGCTGTTTAGGCTAATTTGATATATTTTGTGAAATTGTTAATAATATTACAGCAAGTAATGGTTTCGGATTAGTCCAGACTGAAAATCTTTTCCCTCCCACTAAGTAACGAGACTCCATCTGTTCTTACTGGTACCCTGCAGTGTGCGATAACCCTGTTTTAAAACCTAGCTTCACTGTGACAAGTCTGTCTTCGGTTTTGCTTAAATACAGAAGGTATTTTAAAAGAACAGTTCTTCTAAAGTGAAGTTCAAAAATACTTCATATCTGTAGAGTTTCAAAAACTAATTTATTTTTTATACACCTCTGTCCTCTGCTGACGGTTCTTGAAAGAGTTGGCCAGATTGCAGTCATGTCAGTGTCCCTGTGACGATCACATACAGTGTGAGAACTTCTCCCATCCCCTACTGGAGATTGAATCCAGAGCCTTCACACTGAGCTACATTTCCAGTCCTTTCTTTTTTTATTTTGAGATGGGATTTCTCTGAGTTGCTAAATTGCCCAGGCTAGGCTCACACTTGTGGTCCTCCAGCCTTAGCCTCATATTTTTATCCTTGCTTCAGAGACTTTTTTTTTTTTTTTTTTTTTTTTTTTTGACTGCATATTAAACAGACATTAATGGAGAGCCTCCTTGGGGCTGGGCAATGGAAGAAATATGATGAGAGGTGGAAAGACCTGGCTCTAGACCTCAAAAATGCAAGCATAGGGATATCAGACACGTGACTAGAAAGGAGGCAGGAATGGAGAGCTCAGAGCCAGCCTGGAGATGATGCCCAGAAGAGTGCTGAGTTGAATCCAGGGGGTTGGATCATGTGCTGAGGGACAGCATGTGGCAGGGCCAAAGGCAGGACAGAGCAGAGGGTTGGGAGTGGGGGCTGCAAGCCTTTGAAGTGTGGTTGGAAGGTAGAGAGATAAAAAGCAAGGCTAGAAAGATTGGGGGTTGGAGGTAGGAGTTAGCTAGAAGGGCCCATGTGCCCTTCCAGAGAGTTTGCCTTACCCTGTGGTATAGACAGTCACTGAGAAAAGGGATTGATATCAGTGTGGTACTTTTACACTACATCAAGATGCAGGCTTGCTGATAAAGTCATGTTACTATAATATTCATTCAACTTCAAATTGCTGTAACTATTACTGCACGTAAGAAAAGACAACCAAATAGTTCTCAACTGTGAAAACTTCTTGCAAATTTCTCTTTATTACCTGCTCACAATAGAAGTCAAATTAGTTAAAATGATTTTCTTTTCACGTGAATTTTGTTTAAAATTGCTTTGAGGATTTGGTTTTGAAGATTTCTGGAAAACTTGTCCATTTTGTCTGTTACTGCTTGGCAGGATTGGTAAAGCAGTGTACGGCTTTCTCTGAGGCTACCAAGGCAGCAAGGATAAAAATAGGACAAACTTTAAGAATCCCAGATATTTTCAGATAACAAAGACTGATTTATGCAGGCCCGTTTGTGCTCTGACCAAACATAGAGATGCTTTTGTGCTGTGATTAGCAAGGGTGCTGATGTCAGTCCTCTTGTCAAGCTTGAAGCTTTATTCTGTGGCTAAATTGTGCTTTGTACTATAATCCAGAGAACCTTTGTATCTGCCTTATTAAAGTGTGTAGTTTATGTAATTGCTTTTGTTTTCCAGTTATATTGGTGCCAGATTCAATGAGAGTGACTCATTTTGTGACTGAGAAAAACATTCACATTTGGACCATGTTAAAAATAAATAAATAAGTGGCAGGTGCTACTTGGCTAAATTCTGTGTTTTAATGTGGTAATTTCCTGCTGTAAGCGGTCATGCTTTGTATAGTGTCTATCGGCCTCTGTAGTCACTAGCCCAGTGTATTTTGTGCAGTGTACCTCAGCACACTGCTACTCATTTCTTAGCTATTTTACTTCCTAGGGGCTTTTAGAATTACAACAATGAGATTTCAACAGAGAAGCAAAGGAATGGATGGGAGAAGCCACAGTCAACTAGAACACAAGGCGTGACATAGCCAAAGGACATATTCCATTCTTTTCTGTTTTTGTTACTTTCCCAAGATGTTCATGCATGTATTTTGGTACAGTTATCTTAGTTATGTTTGTCATGTAAACATGCATTGTTGGAGCTTTTTTCCTCAGGTGAAAAGGGTTTTAAAGCCCCACCTTTCTTTTCATTGTATCCCATATAGCAAATTTAATACTTTCAAAAATTTTACAACTTTGTTCTTTTAGGAGAACTCTGTCGATTGTACAAATATTTCAGTGTACTAGGCACTGTGATGTATATTGGGTATGGAATAGCAAACAAAGCAGATGTAGTCATTATCTTCTTGGACTTTGCAGTGTGGTTAGGGGCTTAGATGCTGAACAAGCAAATAGTGTATGTGCGAAGAAAAATTGATCTGTAGTCTTGTACAAATCATGGCAGAGTCAAGTAATAGGATCCCCAAGACTACGTCCTGCTTTCATTGGGATGGTTGGGTTGAAGGTGGTTGAGAAAGGGGAGAGGGCTGAAGGGCAGGAGACCAGGAGAAAGAACACGATAGACCTAGGAAATAGCATGTGCAAAGGTCTCTGAAGCAGGAGTTTGGCCTCCCATAAACCATATTATCAAAAGAGAGAAGTGACGATTTATAAAATTTGAGAGAAAAGACAGAAAGTTGCATTTAAAAGATGGTAGATGAACTCTGCAGGCACAGCATTGTTGCACTGTGTGGTGTGGGGGCGGGTGACCTCTACCCAGCCCAGGAGCCTCAGATGTTCGCTAAAATGCAGCAGAGAAATCGTACTACTTAGTCTGAATCATGAGGGAGTGGACGAAGTATATTCAATGAATTATGTAGTAAGGCATGTTGGAAAGATTTCCCTGCAAGACATTAAAGTTTGAAAAAGTTATTTCTGTATTTAAAAGTGAAACCTCCACTATCTGGAGAAATCACCAACCAACAGGAAAGACTCTTTGATGGCCCTGAGTAAATAATGTAATGCTGTATTTTCTTCTCCTGTATTTCCCCATTATTCTTTCATGCTCACTGCTAGATAGGGCATTACCTATAGAGGCTTAATTTTACTCATGGATGACTTTCATTTATTTTGAAGTAAATAAGTATATATTAAATGAATGCATTGTTATAATCCAGGGCCAAATTTATATGAATCTAACACTTCGTGAGTTTTCAGTAATACTTAAAACATCTATAGAAACTCTACTCTGTCTTCTTCCAAACACCAATTCTTTACTTTTTTCTCTGAGCTGCAGTCAGATGGAGAAGTTAATTTAAAGTACTAATGATTTTAAAGAACTACATAATATTTTTAGGCCTTTACAATTTTTCTAATAATTTCCACGCTAAAGGATTGCATACATTTTTCCACATATGAATAGCCATCTACCTAGCAATATCTCTGCAAATGTTTGGCCAGAATTGCTATGGGCTGAAGTATTTTCATATATGTTAAATATTTTCTTCACAAGTAGCAAGCTCCACGTGGGTAGGAATCATAAATCCTCTACGTGTCTTTTTTCCTCATAAGTATTTTCAGAACAGTATTTTCAGAACAACCAATTATCTAGGTTTTCTTGAATGGATGTAACTTAAAGAATCTCTTAAAATACTAAGCCTAAAGTTACCACATTTATGAACCCAGTTATCTGTACAGTTGTCTGTTGTATTAAAAACAGAGAGGCCCAGTTTCTGGATCACTCAGGATCCTTCATGGTCATTTTCCGACTCTGCCTCTGACTGTTGTCTTATCTTTCTAGCTCCTCCATCAGGGAACTACAACTCAAAAATCACTTCCTATCAGAATTTATTATAAAATTTGGTGATAACAGAAGCTAAGACTAAATATCTAGTAGAGAAGCATGTGTATTTTAGTTATTAATCCTTTTATTTTCTCTTTCTTGCATGTTTTTCAGGATAAAACATAGCCAGTTACATTTTTTAATTGGCTCTATAATTCCTTTGTATTACATTTTCCAAATTTTGTGAGAAACAAAAACATGGAGAACCTATCATTGCTTTTGGGGGTTTTAGTAGATATTTTCTTATAAATAGAGTGATACATATGTTTTACTAACATACATATGTTAGTGAAAACATAGACATTATTTTGGGGAAATTGGCATATGTGAACATCAGTTGGCATCAGGAACATTAGTGAGCATTTTTGGTCTGATTGGATTGTCTGCTTAGCATGAAACTTGTAAACTAAAATTTCTGAAAGCATAGGGCTGCCGTTATCTTAAGTTGTCACTGAAAGAGAGACGTGTTATTTCTGGTTATAATTTCCCAAAACTAAAGCATGGAAACATTGTGCCTGGTGCTTAGTTGTGATATGCAAGTGGACAGAAAGGGCGGTGAGAACATGTGATCCCGCCAGGGTTTGTACGTTGTGCTGTTTCTCAGTCCTTCTGCTGCCCAGAGTGACTCTTTGGGTGATGTTATGTCAAATGTCCAGTCTTTTAGCAGGTGTCTTAGTCACCTTCTTGTTGCTGGGACAAAATACCCAGTACCTGCTACCTAAAGGAAGAGTGGTTTATTTTGGCTCACAGTTTTAGTCCACGATTGGCTGGCACTGAGGCAGAAACCGGATGGCAGAGGAGCATGGTGGAGAAAAAGGTGTTCAACTCATGGCAGCCAGGAAGCAGAGAGAGAAGGAGAAGATGGGTACAGGAGTAGAATCCACCGATGAGTACAGCACCCCATGACCCAATCACCTTCCCAACACATCGAGCTCTCGGGACGTTTTAGATATAAACTATGACCATAGGTGACCGAGACTTGCAAAAATAGACCTTTTAAAAATGTAGCTGACCGCTCTGAAAGATGAACCTCAAAAAGGAGTAAGGCTTGGTTTTGTTTCCAGGCACAGAGGTAGGGGTTAAAGATCGATGAACGAGACTCGGTCATTTCATTCTGCTGTTATTATTCGGTGAATATAGATTTTGGAGAGAGTGGTAATAAAGAGATTTTAGCCCTTCTTAGGCATAATATTAAACTCAGAATTTAAAAATACAAAACCTTTGGAGGGAGGAGATAGGATAGTCTAGATTACCAATATATGTTTGTTGGGAAGATGAGGAGAAAGACTAAAAATGTTGTATCTCATATCACAGAATACAGATCTTTGTGAAATCTTAAGTGATCAGCTGGCCAAAAGAGAGGCAGTCTATTGCTTGCTTCCTAGGCAAGAAGCCAGGAAAGTTTCTAAAGCTGTTTTTCCCTCTTATCACTCCTTGCCCCCACAACACACACACACACACACACACACACACACACACACAGACAATGAGTTCTATAGTTTAAAATCTGTAAGAGGCTTACGAAGAGGAGTGATATTACAGCATGAAAAGCCATCGTTTTTTTTTTTTTTAAACTGTGGGTAAAATACAGTTTACCATTCTGTTTTGACTATGCAATGTAGTATTATTAAGTACATTCATGTTGTACAGCAGTGACCACCGCCCATCTCTAGAATTCTTTAAATCCTCCCCACCTGAAACTGCACCCACTAAACACTTAATTCCCTGCATCCTCTCCAGTTCCTGGAAACCACTGTTCTGCTTTCTGCTTCTGCGAATTCGATCACAGCAAATATCTCATGAGAGGAATCATACAATATTTGTCCTTTTGAGATTGGCTTGTGTCATTCACCATAATGTCCACTCCTTTGCTTGTTTATGTCCTTTTTTCCCAACATCATTTGCTGAAACCATTGTGTTTGTATATTTAGTACAAATCAAACTCTCCTTGGTTTGTTGACTTGATATTATATCAGAGGAGAGTTCCTAGAAGATTCTAAATATATACATCAAGCTAATTCGAGCATCAGTTAACTTTGCTGTTAAGAGTGGCCAGTTATCCTATGGAAAAAAAAGTTGTGACTTTTTCTAGACAATGCACTTATAAAATCGGTTTGATAAATGTGTGTCTTTTTTTTTTTTTTTTCAAAAATTCTCTCTAATACTAAATGGATACTTTGTTTTGTTCCTAGGCATGGAAGAGGAGATGGTTTGTGCTACGCAGTGGCCGTTTGACCGGAGATCCAGATGTCTTGGAATATTACAAAAATGATCATGCCAAGAAGCCTATTCGTATTATTGATCTAAATTTATGTCAGCAAGTCGATGCTGGATTGACATTTAACAAAAAAGAGTTTGAAAACAGCTATATTTTTGATATCAACACTATTGACCGGATTTTCTATTTGGTAGCAGACAGTGAGGAGGAGATGAATAAGTGGGTCCGGTGTATTTGTGACATCTGTGGGTTTAATCCTACAGAAGAAGGTAAGTTCAAGATTTTATTATTCAACATGAATTCTCCCTGTTTGCTGCATTTTTTAAAATGTCACAAAATATTATTTCAGTTACATCCTATAATGTTTTGTTTTATAATAGGAACTTGACATTTGGAAAAAATCACTGATCTTTTTGGTCAGTGTGGAGAGAAACTTTTACAGGTTTGAGGGAGAGAGAGAGCGGGGGGGAGAGAGAGAGAGAGAACAGGTAGATAGGCAGACAGACTGACATAACCATTACAGAACAGAATCTAAATGTCCTTCCTGAACAAGAACGTGACAAGAGAACATCTCTAAGAGCTTTTACTGCGTTTTGACAAATTAAATTGAACCATTTGCCACTGTACATATTTGGCTATTTTCGACCTATTAAAAAATGCCACTTTTTGTGTGTTCCAACCCAACTCTTTAGGTGTTATTATAAGAACTACATTAGCTTTTGGAATTATGAAATCACCAAGGTTATCAATACTTAGAAAAAGCAAATAGAAATTAATCATAAAATACAATGAAGAAGTACCAAATGCATGAGTTTGATTAGCACAAGTCCTAAAAAGAGCGTGGAGGAAGGAAGAGGGGTGTGCAAGGTTTAGGTAAGCGGGAGTAGAGAAAAACTTCTCAGGAAACCAATTGTAAATTGTAGGCTTTTGAAGGAAGTTGTATTTCTATATAAGTGAAAGTAGGGATACAGTCCTCCAAGCTTGGGGACTTGGGGAGAAAAAAGACTTCAAAATAGAATAGAATTTTACTTGACTGAAGCAGAAAGCTATGAATAAAAGAGGCAAGGGAACAGCTGCTTATAGAACTTGAATGAGGAACAGATTTGGGGTGCCTATCCCAGAAACAGCGTAGTGATTAGTGGTCATAGAATTTTGTGAGTCTTCTCCAGGTTGTTTTCTATAGCTATTCAACCATTTATTCCCGGTCTACTTCTCTACTTCTTTTTCTTTTTAAACATATACTCAGAATCTGTGTAGGGTACCAAGGACCAGAAAGAAAGGTGAACTGGTATTTACTGACCTTACTGTCTTCGTGGCTATTCTGCAGTTCCCCTTATTCATGGGAGATACGTTCCAAGGCCGCAGTATAGGACCAAGCTATGTATACTACATTTTCCCTCTCTCCATACATATCTGATTTTATTTGTAAATTAGGCACAGGAAGAGATTAACAACAACAATAATAAAAGAACAGTTGTAACACTGTACTGCAATTACATTGCCACCATCACTGCTCTTGCTGTTTGGGGCCATGATTAAGTAAAATAGGGACTACTTGAATACAAGCACTGTAATACTGGGATACCACAATAGTTAGAATCTGACAACCAAGAGAGCTAAGTGACCAACAGGCAGGTAGCATATACCATGCAGATACACTGAACAAAGGGATGATTCATATGTCAGGCTGGATGGGGCAGGATGGTTCAGAAAAGGCACACAATTTAAAATTTATAAATTGTTTATTTCTGGAATTTTCCATTTAATATTTTCAGACCACAGTTGACCTTGAGCAACTGATATTGCAGAAAGCAAAACTGCAGATAAGGAGTGGGGAGCCAGATGTGGTGGGGCATGTCTGTAATCCCAGCATTTGGGAGGCTGAGGCAGGTGAATTGCAGTGAGTTTAGGCCAGCCTGGGGTACATAGTTCAAGGATAGCCTGAACTATGTGGTGACAGCCTGTCTCGAAAGAATGAGGAAAGGCTACCACACTCACATTTTAAAATGTGCATTCCCAAATATCTACACTCAGGAGGGCTGAAGGGGTGGGGAGATTATTAATAAATATAATCAACATCAAGTTTTGGATTGAAGAGAAATTGTAGCCATCTCTGAGCACTGCATGCTGCTTCCCCTGTGGTCAGTATGCAGGCCTGGAGAAGGCCCTCGAAGGGCTGGGTTGGCCTGGGGTAGGGACAGGCCCTGGGGTGGGAACTAGGAGTCATCGTGGGCCAGCACTGAAAGACCGGTGCAGCGGGCAGTGGCTCTGGTTAGCCAAAGCTGGTCCCGGGAGCTCAGGAACAGACCGTGGACGAGCTTGAGTGATTGCAAGCCTCAGGAAATTGCTTCATCGGGCAATTAAGGCTTCGACTGCGCTCACGAAAGTACTAAATATGTTCACAGAGTAAATGCATCGGGGGTATCATTTCTAACTCTGGTTGGACTCCTTTACTTTTCTGCTTGCATAGATGTCTGTATTTGAGTGCAGTGAAGGATTTTAAAGTTCAAGTCACATAATTCGCTTTTCCGTGGTTGTTAGGATAATTGTTATTTTAGACACCACGTTAGTTTCATTATGGCCAATTTTCTGTTGTAAATAACTTGTTATAATAGTTTTGTTGCTGCTGTTGTTCCTCTGCCTGCTGCCTTTTTGATTTCAAAATTGTTTTGGGGGAACTCAGAGCAGACTTCTGTCGCCACTGGTTGCCTGCAAGGCTAATTTGTAGGTGTTCTTCCACAATCCTCCTAAATTTAACAAAGGAAATGAGATGCTGACTTAGAGGATGTGCCTTTTTCAGTCAGGGAATGTATCTAATTTTTGGAAGCCCATTCAAAAGTGGGTGGAGTGGAGAAGCCCCCAAGATAAGAATTTCTACCACATCGAGTTTGCCAGCGCTCTACTAGACTGCGGGCACTCATCCCACACATATATATGGGGTGACTAGCCAGGGGGACAACTGGTAAACCTCACAGAAGTGGAACTGAGCATCCAGTAGGAAAGGATTTATTATAAGAACTATACAAAATAATGCATTACACTTGTCGATCAGTGTGAGTTTGTATATAAAATACTATGGATATAGATACAGTTCTCATCTTCATAGCATTTGTAAGTTTGTCACTGGTCTAGTAGTAGAGATAGTCAGATAATCCAGGAATTCATAATACCTGTTGCTAAGCACCCTGCTGCAGAAAAAATGGAAAACATGATTTAATCTTAAACTGATCAAGAAAAACCCAGTCAGTTTTAAATGGATCTGTGACTATTGCTGGTAATATACTGAGAACTTTATTTTTGTAGTTAGTGGAACATTTTCATTGATTTTAGAAGTCAGAATCAGTTGCTTACCATGTCTGTTTTCACTTTATAAACCTCTGCCAGTATAGGGAGTGGCAAACTTTTTAAAAACTGGAAAGCAACAGTGACTTTTCTAGTGGCAAAACTCACAAGTCCAAATTAGAAGTGTATTTGGATTGGGTGAACTCTTCATTTGTGAACTTTTTATGTTCACAATATATATAGGGGTAAGAAGTTTGTAAGAAAATCCATAGAATGATTAATCAAATTTGATATGTGTGGTTTGTGAGTTGGTTAACCAAGAACAGCTGTGCTAATCACAAGTCTTTTTTTTTTTTTTTAATGTGGGTACTGGGAGTTGAACTCAGGACCTCGTGCTTGCCAGGCAGGGGCTTATGCCGCTGAGCCATCTCACCGGCCCCACAAGTCATTTTTATCTGTTCATTAAAACAAGTCCCAAAGACTTCAGTTTGCTAACACTTTCTCCATTTAGTTCATGAGCTTTATGTAAACATAACTGCACTCGATTTTAGATTTTTAGATTTTGTTATGTAGATTTTTCAAGCTTGTTCTGGCCATCTCCCCCAAACAGCCACAGTCAGAAATGTCTTAATTTACTACATTGAAGTATTTGTTGAGTTTGTTGGAATAAATCTACAAAAGATGAACAGTTCATTAAGTAGTGTCAAGAAGCCAAAACATTTTTTATTGTACTCTATAATTTTGGTTTTCAGTGGATAGTAGCAAAACTACAAGAAGGCTTTAAAATCAACTACTGTTCTCCCTCAGATGTTTGTAGTAGCTGACTTTGCTAAAAGTCTTTAAAAAAAAAAAAATTAGCCTAGCATGGATGAGGCCCTGGGTTCAACCCCCAGCACACAGGTGGGGATGGGGGACAATAACACATCTAAAGATTTGTGCCAAATTCTAAAGAGCAGAGAACTGCTATTTTCCTTTATAATCATATTCTTAGAATTTAATGCAACAACAATCAAAATATCTCTCTTCTTCCATTAAATTTACCACCTGCTTTATGTTCTGTTGCTTCCAGGTATGCCTCGCCACCAATCCCTAAACACTGGTGGGTATTTTGTTTTTACCTGCATCTGTCCCCTGAGCCCTGTGCTCTTCCGACTTCAGAGGGCTGAATGTGTTCCCGTTCTTGGCTCGAGAACTGGCTAATACCACAAGATGATTTTTCACTATGCTAGTTTTAGGCCAGATGTGGGAAGCAATAAAGTATGCTTGGATATCACAGTCTATGAAAATAACTATCCCTAGTCCCTATGAGAATAACTAATTTTCCCCTGAAAAACAAAAGGAAAGGGGAAAAATCTGACCTGTGTTTTGATTCCAGGAACCTCTCAAAATATCGTTACCATGTTATTTCCGCTGCCCCAGGTGACCACTGCTATTCTTGAATACTCTAAATGCTGGCAGGCTGTATCTGTTTTTAAATTCTAGCTCATTGAACTGAATGTGGTTCCTATGAATGCTTTTCTTTAGTAGATTTGAGGACAGAAACTAGTTTCTTTTGTTTTTCTTGGAAATGTGCGGATTTATTTTTGTTCCTACAACACCAAGGTGGAAGCTGTTAAATTTACTAAACAAGTGCTGGGAAACACAGCTGAGGGCTGCAGGGAGCTCACCAACTTCAGTAAAGGTCTTTGGGCGAATTTTAGGGTGCAAGATTAGGAAGCTGCCCCTGGATTAGTTTTTCTCAAAATGCATAGAATATAGAGGCTTAATAAAAAAATGCAATTCTCTGTTTGATAGTCTTTCCTTTAGTAAAGTAGATAAGGTAACATTTAAGAATATGTATATTGGGCCGGTGAGATGGCTCAGCAGCCTAAGCGCCTGCCTGGCAAGCGTGATGGTCCTGAGTTCGACTCCCGGTACCCACATACAAAAAAAGGGCCGGTGATATCGCTCAGCGGCACGGGCACCTGCTGGTGCGCAAGGTCCTGAGTTCGACCAGCGGTACCCACACAAAAAAAAGAATATGTATAATATATATACATATCTTCTTTTCCTTAAAGCAGTCTTTCTTAATCAGGGCATTTAAAATTTCTTTTTATTGTGGTATAAATTACTGTAAATGCCACAGGTCTTTCCTGTTCCATATAGTTTTATGTATCCATCTTTATCTATACACAGATAGGTGTCTCTGTGACTGTATCTTAGATTAAGAAATGGCACATGTGTACTGCCCCAGAAAGTTTTCTGATCCTCTTCCCAGTAAAGCTCCCTTCTAAATGTAATTTTTTTTTTTTTTTTTTTTTTTTTTTTTGCTTCTGTCATCATAGATAGCTTTGCCTGTTCTCGAACTTCATATAAATGGAGCCACTGAATCTGGCTTGACTGGATTCATCCATGTTTTAGCTAGCAGCAGTTCACCATCCAGCACAGCGGTGCACTGTGTGAATGTATAAACATTATGGTTCTACTCAAACGTTAATGGACATGTGGGTTGTTTTCAGTTAATACAGATAAAGCTGTAGTGAACATTCTTGTATGTGTTTTTGATGGACATCAACAGTTCTTTGGGATATACACCATAAGTGGAATTGCTACATCATAGGACAGTGATGGTGAACCTTTTAGAGCTTTTAATGATACAAACAGCCTGCTGCGCCACGCGTGCCATCGGGATATATGTATATTTAGATTTAGTAGACTTAGTTTTAGTCTCCAAAGTCATTCTACCAGTTGCTTTCCTACCAGCAATGTGTGAGAATTCCACTTAATCCACATTTGCACTAACATTTGGTATCATCAGTGATTAATTTCAGCTACTCTAGGGAGTATGTGGTCTATCTTATAGTTTTAATTTGCATTTTCTGAGGACTAAATTCAACTAAAGAGTATATTTGGTTTTTTGCATGTTTTGCTTTATTACACATTTACAAGCTACTACCCCAGATTATCTTGGTTTATTGAGTGTCCTGTGGTAGGGCCCAAGCGCCTATGTTTCTAAAATACCACACCAATGATGTGAACGGCTGTCTAACCTCCGGATAAGAATTACGGTATTTGTCAACATTGTCTAAGGATTTATTTTAAAGTCTCTAAGAATGTTTTGACAATATATTAAGGAAAGAGTCAGGACAAGTAAGATATTGTTTCTACCCGAAACACATTCAGTATATCATGGAGTGATTAAGCGTCTTCAGCAGGTGATTAAGTTGAAGAAACTGCAGATTGCTTCACTGATAGTTGCTGCTACTGCTGTTTCCTGTTAGCATTCATTTGTGAGACTTAGCTTCATAAAACCGTCTTTCAAAAAATGGTGTGTTCAGAAGTGAGGAGAGGGCCGGTGAGATGGCTCAGCGGCATAAGCGCCTGCCTGGCAAGTGCGAGGTCCTGAGTTCGACTCCTGAAACTCACATAAAAAAAAAAAAGATGTGAGGAGATGGTCATATTGGCGTTAATGGTAATGAACATTCTTATTTGCTAAGGCAGGTGTAGATCTATTCAAAATACTTATCTTTACTGAAAGAAAAATTTTACAACACATACCATAAACCAGTAACCAATAAAAACAGTAACCTTGACCTATTTACCTTTCATTGTGAACATAAAGGTAAATCTTTGACAATGGAAACTTTAAAATGTACTCTTTTTTTTTTTTTTTGTGGGTACCGGGGGTCAAACTCAGGACCTCACGCGCCAGCAGGCGCCTGTGCTGCTGAGTGATATCACCGGCCCTTTTTTCCTTTGTATGGGGGTACCGGGAGTCGAACTCAGGACCTCGCTCTTGCCAAGCAGGCGCTCATGCCGCTGAACTATCTCACCGGCCCAAAATGTACTCTTACCAGCAGACACAGCCCATCTTCAGAGAAGAGAATCTCATCTGGGTTCCTGACAAAATCATGGGTTACCCCACAGCAAGGTCAGGGTATACAGAGTAATGGCTACAAATTCGGAGAATCTAATACATCAACTTTGCAACATTCTACTTTACCAATAAGAAAGAGTAGGATTACTTCTTACAGTGCAAACTCTTGTGCTTTTTTTTTTTTTTTTTTTTTTTTTTTTTTTTAATGACAAAAAATGGGTTGGGGGTTTGGGTTTTTGTTGGTTTTGTTTTGCTGTCTGGGGATCAGACCCAAGGCCTCAAATCTGCTAAGCAAGTGCTCTAACTACTTAGCTACATTCCTCAGCCCCAAAAGTAATTATTTTGAATATTTAGAGGTATTATCTAGAAAAACACTTATACCAAGCATTATAGTTCCAAATAGGATAAAACTATATTAGGTGAGGGGTCATATGCCATGGTGTCTTAATTACTTTTCTCGTTGCTGAGACAAAATACCTGACACCCAGTTAAAGGGGGACGGGTTTATTTAGCTTACAGTTTGTAGAAGTTTCAGTCCATAATCAGCTGGCTCCAAGGCAGGGTGGCTTGGCAGAGGGGCATCACAGAGGAGAACCAGTTCATGGCAAGCAGAAGATAGCAAAAGCAAGCAAGGGACAACCACAGCTCTTTCTATCCCTTATACCTAATCCAGTCTACATAGGGCAGGTAGCACGGATACCCTTAATCCTAGTGCCCTTGATCCTAGCATTGCACCATGAATCAATCCTAGCATCACACACTCTAGATCCAGCCACCTCTGAAAAAGCCCCACCTTTGTCCACATGAGGCTTTGCGGGACACCTAGACACAGCCACAACGCCTGGTTTATTGTTTGTGTATCTCATCAACTCACAATCTGCTTCTCTTTGCTGAAAGCTGGTTCACAGAAAGGCTTTCTTCAGCAATACTTATTAGCTTTCCAAGTAAATTTCAATTAGGAGTTTGCTCCAGTAGCTTATTAGGCCTTTAATGGCTTTAATTATACTCTTCATGCCTCCTGAATTAAGAAATGGGAATTTTACAGGCATAAGTAAACCCTAAACTGATGTTTGATTCTTAGAAGTGTGATACTAGCATTACTTAGAAAGAGCAGTAAATCAGAAACTCTAGCAAGGCAGAAAGCAGAATGGTCTGTTCTGTTACTTGTAGTATAGAATAAAGTGTAAATCACATGCCTTTATAAGGTGGAACAGTGCCTTTTTCAGACCAGTCGTTTAACGTTAAGCAGAAATTTTAAGTTAGAGAATATTTAGACTCAATACAGTGCCTATGTTAAAATATGCAGAGTTGAGTATGTAGTTAACATGAGTAAAATTATCCCGAGGACTAGGAATATTATGGATGTTAGGGATATATTAAATGTTGGAAATTATGCATTTTGTGAGACAAAGTGGTAGAGCGATCTTCTCTCCCCTTTGTATTAGGCCTTTGTATGCCAATATTGTCAGGAATGATTGGGGTTGCTTTGCAAGGCTGCTTAAAAAGTCTCTTCTCTCTAGAACTTGCTAATGAGCATGATGGAAGATTTTCTAGTTCTTGCCTCTTAAAAGTTATTTTTGAAGAAGGAACCATTTAATTCCTGGCTTCTTTTCAGAAAATTGAGATCTTGAGGATTTAAAGAGGTTAAAATACTTTAATCATTCACAGGTAGAAGTAATGGAAGGTTAAAAATGAGGTGTTAATAAAAGCAGGGTCAAATAAATATATTCCCTCGTTGGACGATTTCCTTTTCGAACTTAATGTGGATCACTCAATTCAATTAGTGTTCAGCCATCAAGTTTAGAAAAAATATTGAAGGAAAAATGTATATATGGAAATCATTTGGAATAGTTATTGTAGGAGTTACAGTAAAAAGCTAGAGCACATACAATTTTTTTTTTATAATGAAATTTTCAGTTATTTTGTTGCGGTCGAAACAAAATATTGAACTAAATTATTCAGTGTTACCAAGTATACAAAATACACTTGTGAATACAGCCTGTAGGACACATTAACTGCTTTCTGATCTTTTTTCCTTCTCAAATGTTGTATTTATTTTCCTTAAATTCATCTTTAAAACATAAATATTTTTCATAGTTCTCTTGAATCTACAAAGATTTATTCTTTTTTTTTTTTTTTTTTTTGTGGGTACCGGGGGGTCGACCTCAGGACCTCACGCGCCAACAGGCACCCGTGCCGCTGAGCGATATCACCGGCCCCTTTTCCGTATGTGGGATCCGGGAGTCGAACTCGGGCCCTCGCGCTTGCAAGGCAGGCGCTTACGCCGCTGAGCCATCTCACCGGCCCTACAAAGATTTATTCTGAGTTGTATTTAATCTGTGCCATTTTAAATTCCCTTAAAGAAAATCTCTTTGTATTTGCAATTGAACCAAAAGAGTAAAGCATTTCATGGGGTATGTTGTATACATCACTTCAACAACAAATATTTATGAGTACCCACTGAAATTATTATATAATGTTATATAAACATCTAAATGTTTATTTTTATGTTACTACCATTGTTGTTCTTATTTCCACAAATAAAGAATTAACTACTGGCATGAGGATTTTGTTGCATAAACCTATGTGAAGACTTCACATTAGGTGAAGCCTCATAATGATAAAAGAAATTAGCCCAACCTCTTTGCTCAGGCCTTATTCTCTAATTGAAAGAAGTTTCCAAGCTTCATTAGCATCTGCTAGGGCTCACAGAAGCGAGTCCTAGACTACATCAGTGGGTGAATGGGTCTGCCAGTGTTGCCAGTGCCCCTTGCTTTAATCTCTCCCTGTTTGACAGAAAATGCTGCGTGAATTTCTGCTCTGTGACTGAAGCATCTTTTTCAGCATCTACTATACTAAAGGCACAGTAAGCTTAAGCAGTGCTGATCCCCTTTTGTTTGCTATTGGGACCCACAGTTGGAGAAACGTCCTATTCAGGCTTCACAATTAGGATATGACCTTCAGTCTTTCAGAGGAAGAGCTGTAAAATGAGCTCCCTGGACTTTGTGGTGGTGCATATATGCATCTTATTGTTAAATATATAAAGACATTATGAGAAGCATGTGGATTTATTTCTAAATATCTAGAGAAGACAGAGCTGATGTTTAGCACTTCTGTAGTGAACTGACAGGACAAATGACCTTTGATTCTGTTTAGCAGAATATCCCTCCTCTTACCACATGTGAGCATCTTTTACCTAATGTAATGTAAAAATCTCAGTTTCAACCCAGCCTTTTCTGTTCTAATATAAACAGGAACAAACAAACTTTTTTTTTTTTTTTTTTGTGGGTACCGGGGGTCGACCTCAGGACCTTGCGCGCCAGCAGGCGCCTGTGCCGCTGAGCGATATCACCGGCCCTTTTTTCGTATGTGGGTTCTGGGAGTCGAACTCGGGCCCTCGCGCTTGCCAGGCAGGCGCGTACGCCACTGAGCCATCTCACCGGCCCACAAACATTTTTGTACATGAACATTTGCCATTTTCTGCGTTATTTATTGCCTTGTATTTCTAACCAGGTTAACAGAGCATATTCCTTCTGGGCCTTTAAAATTGTGCTTGGTTATGTCAATAATGACAGGGGAATTTTTATTTCTAGATTTTCAAATTACTTCCTTCTGTACAATTTCTCTTTTTTATGTACTTCTCAGAACATAGCTAAGGGCTTAATAAATTTTTTCTTTACTGGCTCACTCCCTTTTCATGAAAATCTGCAACAGTCCCCAAATGGCAAGTGAGGCTGCGAGCTGAGGGAGGACACTGCCTTAGAGAAGCCCTCTCCCTAAACATGAATAGAACCCATTTTCACCAGTGCCAGAATTATAAATATATCTCCCTTGTCAGACGTAAAAAGAAAAGAATGAGCAACAAAACAAACTTAGGGTAAAGAGCAGAGGCTCATACTCAAAGCCGCTTGGGTCTGTGAAGCCCGTGTCATCAAATGGGTCTCCCTGAAAGGTTGGCTTGGCTTGGAAAGCATTTTATTATCATGGAAAAAATAAAACTGTTTTGTGCTAAGATTGTAGAATGCCTTCCTTCCCCACATCTCAAAACTAGTGATTGTCCAAAGCAAGGTTAACCTTGGCTTTCTTTAGTGCCCGTGCGCAGAAGGAAGACTCCTACTTTTTTCTTTTTTTTTTTTTGGTGGTACTGGGGATAGAATCCAAGGCCTCATGCATGCTAGGCAAGCACTGTACTACTGAGTCATGTACGTCCCTAGTCCTTTTTACTTCTGTTTATTTTGAGACAGGGTCTCACTAAGTTGCCCAGGTTGGCCTCACACTTGTAATTCTCCTGTCACAGCCTTCCAAGTAGCTGGGATTTTAGATCTCTTTGAGAAGCACCAGATAACTTCCTACAGACAACGCCATGTCAGTATTATTTGCTGTGAGAGACAATGCCATGGTTTGTTTTTTTTTTTCCTGATTTGTGTGAGGAAACAAAACTTTAAACTAGCTTTGTTTAACCCAGACAATTTCCTTTTTTGTAAAATGTGATCAACACTGGGCCGGTGAGATGGCTCAGCAGTTTAAGCGCCTGCCTTGCAAGCGCAAGGGCCCGAGTTCGACTCCCGGAACCCACATACAAAAAAAAAAAAGGGGCCGGTGATATCGCTCAGTGGCACGGGCACCTGTTGGCGCGCGAGGTCCTGAGGTCGACCCCCCGGTACCCACAAAAAAAAAAAAAAAAAAAAAATGTGATCAACACTGAGAGTACTCTGGCATTGCAGATCCCGTGAAGCCGCCTGGCACTTCCTTACAAGCACCTGCTGATCCAGCTTTCCCTATAAACGCGGCAGCACCGTGCACCCAGGCGGAGCCGACCTCTGCCGCTCTACCTCCTCCTTACCAGCTCATCAGCCTCCCACCACACCCAGAAACTCTTGGCATCCAGGACGATCCTCAAGACTACCTCTTGCTGATCAACTGTCAAAGCAAGAAGCCTGAACCCATCAGGTAAATTGTGTCTGCTTTTGAACCTTGATTGAAGGCTCCCACCCTCAATGTGAGCTTAGATTGCAAGCTGATATTTTAGATTTTTATTCCCCTATTAATGATTGCAAATATTCAGGAGCTTTTTAAATTAAAGACACGCAATCTCTGCTACTTTGGGCAGAGAAGGGTTGTAACCCACCAGGCTCTTTTGGAAATCTGGCTACTATTTCACACTCTTTGTTACAGACTCACAGTATTACTTGCTTAACAGATTTCACTGATTTATAAATGGTGATCTTGCTCCATTTCTTATGTGATTGTAAACCAGCCAAGGGTCATCTTTTGTTTCTGAAGAAGGAGAGGAATACCTACTGCTAGAAGATTTTGAAAGCAAAACGATTCCATTGCAGTGAGTGTGTTGTAGTTGCTTTGGATCCGTGTGAGAAATTAATCATACAGGTAAAATCCCAATATGACAGAGTCTACTGAATATACAAATTGAGTTTTAGTGAAATTTGATAAAATCAAATATACTGTTAAAAGCTATGCAACTTGCAATTTCATACCTAGCAATGAATCAGCAATTACCCCAAGCTTTGATTTTTTTTTTTCCTATATACTTCTTTCTGCTTAAAAATTTGTAGTGCAGTGCTTGAAGTTTTACCTTAATTGTCCTTGACATTTGATGCTGAGTAGTTAGAGGGCTTAAAGCGACAGAAGGAGTCGGAGAGCATTGTTTTACTATTTAAAAAAGAAGCAGGAGCCAGTGAGATAGCTCAGCGGCGTAAGCACCTGCCTGACAAGCACGAGATCCTGAGTTCGACTCCCAGTACCCACATACAATAAAAAGGGCCAGTGATATCGCTCAGTGGCACAGGTGCCTGCTGGCTTGCGAGGTCCTGAGTTCAACCCCTGATACCCACACAAAAAAAACAGGAAAATGTTCAACAGGTTAGCTAAGGCCTTAACAGCCATGTGACCATTAGTGATGTGACCATTAGTGATATCGTTATCAATTGGGTGTGTTTATTTACAATATAAAAGTGCAGGAGAATGGGACATTACACATAAATGATTTTTTTTTCCGTTACTTGGGATCAAACCTAAGGCTTTCACACTGAATTATATTCCCAGCCCTTTTCATTGTTATTATTATTATTATTATGAGCATCATTACTTTTTTTTGGAGATAGGCTCTGACTAAATTGTCTAGGCTGGGCTCAATCTTGTGACCTCCCGCCTCAGCCTCCCAGAATGCGGGGATTACAGGCATGTATCACCACACCTGGCAGAAAGATGTTTTTTTTTTTAAACATCTTATTACTTTTACAACAAAATAGTTTTTTAATGTTAAAAGTAATTGTTACTGAGCTAGGGTCAGACATAGCCCTTGTTAAACTTTTTTTTACATAGAATTTATTAATTTCTATATATATAATTTATACATATTCTATGTATATTTCTATACATAGAATTTATTAAGTAATTTCTATGATCCATACCTTGAGATGATGGACACACCTCATACATTCCAAAGTTGTTTTTCTATATATTTGTTGTAATGGGATTTTACCTGTAAGAGCAAGAAAATTATATAAATCAACACTAGCTAATAATACCAAATTCTAACTTGATTGTGCTTGTTTGCTGTGAGTACTTTAAATTACACACTTGCAACTTTGTTACCTGTGGTACTAAGATTTTATTTTCCAATATCATTTTTAAAAGCCAGTAGCTAAGTGACAGTTTTTCAGTACATTTTCAATACATTTGCCTTTTATGTAGTGTTTTCCACTGATTTCATTGGTATCATAACTTTCCTTGTTGCAGTAGAAATTAAGTGCAAAGTTATTACCCAGATATATTTGCCATTTATATTTTGCAGAAGTGACAGTTGAATATGAATATGAAGTGTGCGCCATGTGCCCACTATTATGCTAGGTGCTATGAAGGTACAAACTAATTGTGTAACATACAGTCATCTCAGAGACAGTCGCCTGTGGAGTTTGCAAGTAAGGCTTGTTAAGATGTCACAGAATGCAAGCATTAAATATTTAATGCTTGCACAATAGGTGACTATTGCCTTGCAAACTCTTGTTCATTCTACAAGACATTTCCCCAAACTTGTAGTTGGATTGAATGTCTCTCCAGGCTTTTATAGCATGGTCAGTGCGCCTGTGTATCTCTCTTTTGTCAGAGAATTAAAAATAGCTTGAAAGATTTACTTATTCTCCAGTAAACTATAAGCTAGTGAGAGCAGGAAGCTTTTCTTGTTACTCATTTTACCCCTGCTCTTAGCTTCTGCATTTGAATTAAATGAAGTACACATTTTAGAGTGTGCATAGATGCATTAGAAAGTCAACCAGGGAACAGCAAAAGTGTTTTTAAGATGGAGAAATCACTAAGAAGTTTCATAAGAGAAGTAATATTTGAACTACACTACAAGAAAAGGAGTATATCATTAGTAACATGTGCAAAAGTCTTTTGAGGGAAAGGAGAGGTGAGAATGAACATGGTGGGAGGAAGACAGGGAAGAGGAGAGTCTGATGAGGAAAAGGTTTTGATTTGGGGAGCAGTGGGACCTACAAGGTGGAGCCCGGTTATTACAGCAGTAGCCCCAGTGCCAAGTGTGTTACTTTCTGACTTTGTAGTTTCCACACCCTATAGAGACCTAATAGGTTTCTCTGAGTAGGTGAATAATATAAAAACTTTATGTTGAAAATACTGCTCTTATAGCAGTATAGTCCCACGGATAGATCAGAAAAGGGAAGCACGAGAGTAAAATCCAGTTAGGAAAGTTAAGTACTGAAGCTGTCACCTGAGACATGGGCTTGAACATGGGGAGGTGGTGGTGGTTGGAATAGATATGTGGGTAGGAAGGACTTGGGACTCAGTGCCTGAGTGATAGTGGGGGTCAAAGAGAGGATCAGGGTCACTGGATTTTGAGCCTAAAGAATCTAGAGAAAGGCATTTCTGTGGGTGGAAGTCAGGAAGAGCAATCAGTTTAAGTAAGTTGGATTTGGCCTGGGACATATGAGCAAGGTCATACAGGGATAAATAACCAAGTAGAAATACCAGTTTGAAAATATGGGACTCACAGTTCGGTGAGAAGATGGGCATTGTCAGCATTCAGAGAAGAAGGTGAAAGGATGAAAAAAGGAGGATTCTCTAATGCCATAAGTAGTAAAGGGCCAGGTAGTGGAGAGACAGGGGAAGGAGCTAGTCTTTGAAAAAAAGGAATGATCGGAGAAGGAGAAGGAAAATCAGGACAGTACAATATGGTCCTCTGGTAGCAAAGGGGGAGACTTTGCAGGAGAAATGAAGTATGCGGTGCCAGATGTTACCAAGAAGTCAGGGAGGATACGTCCTTAAAAACAACTATGGCAAGTTATTTAAAGAAGTATGTATTTCAATTCCTACAGGAGTTTGGACAACATGTCTAGATAGTTCTGCCATCTTGTTTATCATTAAGGAAATGAGAGTATGTTTGTATCGTTAGCTTTATCTTGGCTTACACTAAAATTTTATGATACCTCAAAATGCAGAGACTGAAATTGTATTCAAAGTAAAAATATCCCCAAGTGAGATTTCTTCAAGTTAATTATTGTTTCAAGTTGATTAACTCTATGCCATGTATTTTGACCCTCTAGCATAGATGTAAGTGTTTTTTCAAGAAAATTAGGAGAAGGGAAGAGACATGAAACCTATTAACTTGTTATTTGTAGTTCATATTGAATTTACCCAGATTCAGGTAATCACTTGACTTTTAGTCTCACGGAACAACAAATTTGCCCCAGGCAGGTTAAACAGCAATGGATCGACTTTATAAACTGGACTGGCACCAAGTTTTTGCATGCTCTTCATAGGAAGTGATTTTCCTGGTTGTCTACACCTTCTTCATTTTGTCTTCCCAGAGTTTTGCAATATATAATTCTAGTGCCTCAGGGTTATGGTTTTTATGTGTGGATCTCCGTGGTGGAATTGGTGGTGTGAGCAGGTACAGGACTCGAATTAGAACACTTCTGGTGGTGTGCGGTGGTGGTTTTGTTGTCTGGTGTATAATCATAAAAAACTAAAAGAACATTTATGTTTTAAATCTTAGGGATCACACAAAAAAAATCTAACAGAGAAAACAGATTTTGATTGCTAAGCTATAAATACGCTTACCAAAACTTTTACGATGTCCTGACCATGTTTTATTTTGCCATTAACAATTTTTACTTAGAACCCATGCTGATTCTGCAAAACCCACCTCATCTGAGACAGACAGCAACGATGACATCCCTACTCATAAAAACCCTGCTTCCTCCCAGAGCAAACATGGGGTGAATGGCTTTTTTCAGCAGCAAATGATGTACGACTCTCTGCCGTCACGTGCTACGTCTGTCTCTGTAGACTCCAGCCTCTATAACCTGCCCAGGAGCTATTCCCACGATGTTCTGCCAAAGGAGTCTCCATCGAGTACTGAAGCTGATGGGGAGCTCTATGTTTTTAACACCCCTTCTGGGACATCAGGTGTAGAGACTCAAATGAGGCATGTATCTATTAGTTACGACATTCCTCCAACACCTGGTAATACTTACCAGATTCCACGAACATTTCCAGAAGGAACCTTGGGACACACGTCAAAGCTTGATGGTATTCCAGATATTCCTCCACCTCGGCCACCGAAACCCCATCCAACTCATGACCGTTCTCCTGTGGAAACGTGTAGTATCCCACATGCAGCCTTAGACACTGACAGCAGTTACTGCATTCCTACAGCAGGAGTGCCACCATCACGAAGCAATACCATTTCCACCGTGGATTTGAACAAATTACGAAAAGGTCAGCTCCTGTCTGCTTCTACTCTGTTAGAGGCTAGTAACTGTTGGAGTAACTGTTCTGATGTTGAATAGGAGCCTTTTTTTTCCTTTAGTTCTGCAGTTACGTACTCATGTAGCCAAGATATTAGAGGCTTAGTAGATCCCTGGCAAGGGATGTGTGTGTGTGGGTGTATGTGTGCACGTGCGTGTGCGGGTATGCATATATGCATGTATGTGTATGCATATGTTTTTGTGTGGACGTATGTATGCACTTGTGTATGTGTGAATGCATGCTGTACTGGAAGGGAGAGAGTAGTTTCTCATTCCTAAAGAGGTGTGGCCTCTGTAATGCCTTCCTGCCTCAGGAAAGAGGTACCTCTATCCCACTTTCCATGACTCCTGGGTGGATAGGCTCTCTGTTGGAGAGAGGAGCAGGAAATGGACCAGCCACAAAGCCTCCCCTAGTCATACCCTTTCCTGTATTTGTATGCCATTACGGCCACTTCTATGTCACATCTGTTGGGCTCTGTTTCTTTCCTTCCTACATAAGCAGTTTCTGTCTTGTGTCTACCAGGTGATAATTCTGTTCCAATCAAGCTATTATTCTTTTTACCTGTTTGATTATTTCAAAGCCTTAAGTCTTTTCTCTTATTAGTAGTCAATCCAATTATTGCTAATGGGTTTACCTATACCATCTCCTAGAGCCTAGGATCAAAAATTAACAATCTTAAAGGAGGAAAAAGTGTGGATTATTTTCTAAAATTCTTAAAATGCTAAATAAAGAAAGCCAAAGTTCTTAATGCACATATCCTAAAAAGTCTGTGTTAAAATGTCATATTTTGTTGTAGTTTTCTGGCTTATAGTCCAGAGGATTGTTTGTTTTTGTTTGTTTTTTCCCCATACTGAGGATTTAACCCAGGGCTTTGGGTGTGCTCGCCAAGCCCCGAACCACTGAGCTACATCCCTAGCCTTTCTGGCTATCTTAAAGAAGATGAAGATTTAATATAGCTTTAAAAATATTTTATCAGTAACTTATTTAACTCTTCAATCAATTTCTTAGTCCCTTCTTAAAGTGACTGTATAACCTGGTTATGAGTTAGTGAGATATAAGTTAAATCCATGGTAGTGCAAAAAAAAAAAGAAAGAGAAAATTAGAGGCACAATTTCTCGTCTCCATCTTTATATTTACACACTGTATCATCACAGGACTAGAAATTCACTTTCTTCCATCATGATCAGGTATTGCTCTTGGTTAGCATATGAGTGTGTATCTGCATTTTCTAGTGGTTCTGTGTGCCAAGTTCAGGTACTACTGTTCAGTGATCATTCTTTTAGAAGTCTGTGTGTGTGTGTGCGCGTATGCATGCAATTATGTATATAAAGAGAGAAAGAGAATAGGTAATTCTTGATTACCCTGAGAACCTGCAGAGACAGGAAGAAATGCTGATAGCTTGTTCTTTATTCCAGATGCTGGTTCTCAAGACTGCTATGATATTCCACGAACGTTTCCAAGTGATAGATCTAGTTCACTTGAAGGCTTCCATAACCACTTTGTAAGTATAATTGACCTTGGCATTGTCGAGATTTCATTGTCAAAATTTTCATGCTGATTAGCTCAAGACTAAATGAGATCATGAAATGAAAGTCCCTCTAGATCCATATGAGTGGGTGTGAGAATTGTATTTTCATGTTTGACAGTAGTTTTTGTGTAGTAAAAGAAATTTGTGTGTGTGTGTGTTTTAGAAAATCAAAAATGTGTTGACAGTGGGAAGTGTGTCAAGTGAAGAACTAGACGAAAACTATGTCCCAATGAATCCCAACTCGCCACCACGACAACATTCCAGCAGTTTCACGGAACCAATTCAGGAAGCAAATTATGTGCCAATGACACCAGGGACATTTGATTTTTCTTCATTTGGAATGCAAGTTCCTCCTCCTGCTCATATGGGCTTCAGGTCCAGCCCAAAGACCCCTCCCAGAAGGCCAGTTCCTGTTGCAGACTGTGAACCGCCCCCCGTGGATAGGAACCTCAAGCCAGACAGAAAAGGTAAGGAGCGCACAGCAAAGAAAAGATTGGAGGAGTGTGCAAAGTCACATCTGCATTTACCTGTCACTAAACAGAAAACTGATTGCGGACTGGAAGCTCCAAAATATTTCCTGTTACTTTGGTCATCAATTTAAGATAGCAGTACTGCTATTGATAGGTTAAAAAAGATGACATGTTGATACCCAGGTGAGATTTGTAAATCTCCTGTCTCTAGAGTAGAGGTTGCAAAGTAAAATACCCACAAGGATTAGCGGGCAACAGGGAGAATTAGCAGAAACGGTATGCTTGCCCCATCTAAGTGGAGTAACTCACTCCCGCTCTGCTGCAGTCTTTGTTGATTTGTGAAACTATGGGCTCACATAGTCAGACAAGTGAGAAATACATACAGGATTTTATAGGTATTATCTCTTGATTTTTAAAATTCTATCAACTCATTTATTTTTTTAAAAACACTAGAGGCCAAAACTAATATTTCTGCAAACTCAATGTGGCCTTCTGTTGCTATTTTGTAACCTTGTTTCCAGAGTATATGTTATCAAAGCACATACAAAATTATTAATGTACTGGACATAATTATTTAAAAATAATGAGAATGTTGGTACAATCTTTTCCATTTACTTGTATAACAACTTTTTAAAAAATATTTTGCCTTGGCTGGGGAATGAATAATGCTTATAATCTGTTCTGTCATAGTGGATTTCATACATAACATTGTGTTGTAAAGTGGCATGGTTTGTTAAGAACTTTCTGTAAAAGGAACTTTGCAGACAAGTTGGGCAATATCAAGTTTTTAAAATTTGGGTTTAAGTCATCTAAATACAGACAGCTGCTCTGTTGCAGCATGCCGTTCGTATAGCTTAATCTTGACAACCAGAAAGTTAAATGGTACAGTTTCTGGCTCGCTGTAGGGATTTCAGCATACTTGAGAAGTCTCGTGTGCTCTGTGCGGCTTGTTAAGAATATGTAATATTCATGTATATTTCTCATTGAGTCCGGGCTTTGATCATTAATATTGAGTGCTAAGTTCCAGTTGTTGGGGACAGACTAAGACTCAGCCTGTCTTAAGAAAAAGGGTATGATTTGGTTTTTTAGTAAGTCAGGATGTACCTTTGCCAAAACCAGAGCATCATCAGAACCTGAGGCAGTTCTGTGGGACCGTTACCGTGTCCTGTTTTCTCTCTCTCGCTCTGCTTTTATCTTATGGGAAGTCTTTGTTTTGTTCTCTTTCACATTCTTCCTGTCTTTTCTGTTTTCTTCTGCTCTGTGTCCTCTAAGTGGGTTTTTGCTTGCTGAATGCTTTGGCCTACAGCGTCCCTCTGTGGTCTTGATTCAGCCTCTTGGCTTCTTTCTACAAACCCTTGCAGCTTCCTTGCCAACTTCTAATTGCCTCATTCATTATTTATTCGCTTCAGCTTCAGATTGCTTAAAGACTGTTCGATTGGTCTAATTTGTCTTTTCGACCCAGGTCACGTGATAGATTGTAGGCTGTTATTGGTTCGTGTGTCCACCTTTGATCCCAAATTAGGAAGAGACCTGCGTCACACCCAGGGTTTCCCAGCAGCAAGGCTGCTACCAGGGGTGGTTAAGGGTGTGAGCTCACAGGATTCTTCTTTTATAATGTTTCCTTTTGCTTCTCTTTGTCTTCATTTATCTCTAACTCCATTTTAGACATCATTGGTCACTTTCTTCTTAGCATACACTATGTAATAGTGTATCTGCACATGTATAAATTTATAATCAATTTACAGATCACCAAAGGATAGAAATGTGCCATGAACTCTGAAATACTGAAAAATATCTTTTAAAATATTAAATTGGCACTTTCCTTATTTTTCTGTAATTAGGTCATGTTAGCAGCAGATCTCTATTATTTTCTCTATTTTTTAACCCCAAACTTAACAGTTTTGTATCTTGAGGTCCCACATAAATGCAGAGGTGGCACCATTTGGAGAAGGATACAAGCCTCTGTTTGCCACAGCTCATGTGTCCCATATGATTATCTATTATTTTATGTGTGTATCACATACTACAGCTTATAAATATTACATTATGGATAATTATACTTCTGTGTCAATACAGAAAAAGTATTACGTAGTTTAGTGCACGAGAGATTAATTGTCCTAGTTCTTCAAAACAACCTGAAGTGACTTTACAGTAGAATAGATCAAGGTAGGTTCTGGGTCACTTGGAGATTATGTTCATTCCTTTAAAAATTAAGCTAACTGGTGGGGAAGAGGGGCTGAGGGAGTAGTTCAGTGGTAGAGGGCTTGCCTAGCATAAGAAGGCTCTGGATTTAATCCCCAGCACCACATACATATATACATACATACATAAGTATACACACACACACACACACACACACACACACCCCAACTGAACTGTTCAGAGACCATCCTGAGCTAATTGGTCAGATTATTTGTTTGATGTATTTGCTTAGACACAAACTGAAGTGAGAAAGAAGACCCAGAATGAAATACCCATATAGTTATTGGCAAAACCAAGAACAATTTTAGCAAAACTGTAAAGAAGTTACTAAAACCATAGTACATACTGTAAAAAAGGTTTTGACTTTTTGGGATTTTTTTTAGTACTAATATACTTTTAAATAAATATATAGGAAAGGAGGCATGAGAAAATATTTAGGGCAAACTTTGTCAACTTTCTTTGGAAAGTTACAACTACTCAAAAAAACCTAGATTAAAGCCCAGATTCATACCTTAAAACCAACTTTATTCTTAAAAACCTAAACTGTGTTGGGGCCGGTGAGATGGCTCAGCGGCATAAGCGCCTGCCTGGCAAGCGCGAGGGCCCGAGTTCGACTCCCGGAACCCACATACGAAAAAAGGGCCGGTGATATTGCTCAGCGGCACCGGCGCCTGCTGGCGCGCGAGGTCCTGAGGTCGACCCCCTGGTACCCACAAAAAAAAAAAAAAAAAAACCTAAACTGTAAAAAATGTCTAATTTGGTCATGAAATTCTTTTCATTATTCATAGCATCAGATAAATGTTTTAATTTCAGGCTCTGTGACGTCAGATGATAACTTAATCTGTTATTTCAATATTTTTTATGAACTAAAACTCAAGAAAATTCTGTGAAATATGGCTTGATTAGTTTTAGAACTTCTTATAACTAGTTCAACACCCAATGTAACTGGTGGGAGGGTCTTCAACAAACAAGTGACATTCTAGTCTTCTTGATACCTCCAGTTTTAGACATCAGCTGCTGTAGACTGCAGTACAGATGAGTTTTTCAAATACTTTTGAGTAACTGAAGCTGCAGAAATACATAGATGCTCTGAATGCTGACACCTAATGTATTATCAAGGACCTTTTTGCCTGCCACCCCGTTTGTGGTAGCTATATTTTCACCATCCTATTTCTGTCAGTATTGTCATTGTTTTGAGCCAGATTTTGCATATACTAATAGAAGGACGTTTTAAGCATGGTGTGACATATTTGGAAAGCAGATGAGTCACTGGAAATGCAGGCCAGCTTATGTTTTGACTACTTCAATTCAAAGTTTTCTATTTCTAATGGAAAGTTATTTTGTAAAATTTGGGAAATCTCCGTAAGATGTCTGTGTGGCTTCTCTAAAGCCACCTACCACATTTAATTGCTAACCTCACCTAAGCCCTACGTTACATCTTCTGATGTAACATAGCCGCTATGTGGACCCCAAATGCTCTCTTTATATCTCATTTTGGTTGGCTTTGTCTATTCATGCCTTTCTGTAATACTTGTGAACATCAGTTTTTGTACTGCTTTTAAAAAGCAGTACAAAGTTTCTAACAGTGTTTTTTACCCTAGTTTGGTTAAAGTATGACCAGGTCTGAGTCCTTACCTGCCAACACCTGGAAGACCAATGCTAGGGTGTTTCTTCCTTGGATGAGTCTTTTTTAGGCATAGTGATGTATTTACTCTAAACATTTTTTTCGAGAGACCCCCCCCCCAAGACATTTTTGAATGCAATTAAAAATTACCATGCTTTTTTTTTTTTTTTTTTTTTTTGTGGGCACTGGCGGTCTACCTCAGGACCTCGTGTGCCAGCAGGCGCCCGTGCCGCTGAGCGATATCACCGGCCCTTTTTTCGTATGTGGGTACCGGGAGTTGAACTCGGGCCTTCGCGCTTGCCAGGCAGGCACTTATGCCGCTGAGCCATCTCATCGGCCCTACCATGCTTTCTTGAAAACCACATCTACACAATAATATGTTTGGAGGATGAATGAATGATACCA
Source organism: Erethizon dorsatum (assembly GCA_028451465.1). Lineage (NCBI taxonomy): Eukaryota > Metazoa > Chordata > Mammalia > Rodentia > Erethizontidae > Erethizon > Erethizon dorsatum. Next base: position 14,960,685 of record CM051839.1, read on the forward strand.
GTAAATACAACTAGATTTTGATGAACAGGTGTTAAAGTTCATATCTAAAATCCGGCTTTGGATTAAAATTGTTACAGGGGTGCATTTTTATAGCATAGCTTTTTTTCCTAAGTATTCTTTCCATTCAAGTATTATTATCACTGTTATGTTATTATATTCCTCTTTATACAGTGAAACCATTAAAACAAGTATAAACATTTTTTAGTACTCTTTCTTATTCGTTGGAATTAGCAGAAGACAATCTTATGAATTACTTTTCTTCTTTCTTCATTGTGGTGATGCCCACTAGAAATAATAACATTATCTATAAAACTTTTGGTTGAGTAAATAATGTAGGCGACATTAAATCTGTAATAATACAGAAAATAGAATTTCCATGCTGAGTCGAATTTATGTAAGCATTACACATTAGTATACTTACTAGTATATATGAACTTTTCAAAAAAGATTGCATCTGCACTCTTCATTGAAACATGAGCCTCATGTGACTGCCTTGGCCATATTTGAGATGACCAACTTTTGAAAAACATCTAATTGTTCCCTTTTTCCTTTTAAAGGACAAGCAAGAGCTGGGAATGTAACAGCCCTGGGTTCAATCCCCAGTACGGGGGTGGAGGGGAAAAGGACAAACAAAAATGTATGAGATTAAATACCAGCTGCAAGAGAAAGGCAGTTCGTTCATTAACAGTCATGCATCACAGATTTAAGTGCTTACCAGTACCCTTTGCTAGGCATTTTTGTCTCCAAACTCGAGGAAAAAGTTGCTTTCCTGAAGAAGCACATGGTCTAGCAGAGGAGGTAGAAAAGTAAACACATTATCGTAATTACCGAGGAAGGGGTTGCGGTTGAGGTAAGCTTTTGGCATTCTAAGGAAAGCTCCCCTGAGCAAAGTCTGTGAACACATCAGAGGCAGTTAAGTGATGTTAGAGGAAGGCAGGGTGATGCAGGAGCTTCTCCTTAGAAAAACAGTATCTGCAGATCCTTTCGCAGAGCAGGGAGATGAGACTGGCTCACAGTAGTGGGTGAGTGGGTAGGTGGCCCAGGAGGGTGGGAGGGAAGGAAGAAAGGAGGAAGGAATGTCAAATGCCTTGCAGGCGCCTGATCCCAAGGGGGTTATAATCCATGCTAATGAGGTTGACTTTATTCTGAGCGCACCATTGAAAGATTTTATGCAGGCAGGTTACGTAATCAGGTTGGCTCTGGAATGCTCCTTGTGGTAAGAATACAATAGAGAAAAAGAATTGTACCCTATAATGTAAAATGTTATAAAAATCCTGCCTTCTGCTTCATTTCCCTTAGAAAGTACTTGCCCAGTTTTCCAAATGCAAGCTTCTTGAAGCTTTGCTTGGGATAGGATCAAATGGGAAAGAGATAACAAAAATCCCTTTCCTGGCTCCCTCAACTTGGGGGACTTACAGTGAATTAGAAAAACAAGAAGTACACATTCAGAGAGGAAGAGGAAAGAAATACAGAGAGACACCAGGCACACAAAGTGCTGTACTGATTCCAAGAGCGCCCTGCATTGGGCTCCCCATCTTCGGCTTGCGTGAGGGGTGGGGCTATACGCGGCGCCTTCTTCCCGGACGTCACTGTTTGAAGAGAGCACGCGTGCAGTTCGCAAGGCTGTTTTCTTCATCATACTTGGAGTCAGTTCCTTGAAATAAAAGTCATCTCGTTGCTTCTGGTGGTTTTAGTAAGTTTTAAGAGTGAAAGTGCCCTCCTGCATGAGAACCCAAAATGTATGAGAGCAAAGCTGGGAGGCTTATGCGTCACTCCATGAGTACTTTGCTTCTAAGTAGCCAGTGTTTTCTAGATAACAGAGTTTTTATTTTTTTATGTCCTTAAAGTAGGCTATCATGATGAGGTTACAGAGCAATGTAGTAGAAGAATGTTAGCCCAATACTCCAAAAGGCTAGAATTTATTTCTTTTGACACCATTTATAACACCACCTCCCTTCCACTGAATGTGAATGTACAAATCATTTAACGTCTGTTGGCATTAATTTCCATATTTTAAGGTGTAAAATTAGATAATTTCTAAATCAGAATACTCTTAGTTTTAAAATTCTGTAATTCTGTGATATATAGAGAAAGAATACAAATTCATGGGGGAGACAGAATTATCACCAGATAAATACCTGCATTGTTTTACAAACGATCGTAACATCAGAGTACAAATTAATTTATGCTTCGTGATCAGTAGGGACCACTTCACCTTTATGCTTCTTGGCCCTTTATTATAAAATATGCTAACATACATTTAATAAAAATATATCAGATGAATAAAAATAAAAATACTCTATCCCACATGCCTTCAGCCGTTAGAGAAACGTGATAAAAGAAAAACCTCAAGTACTAAAGTGTTCTTAATTTGCAGGATGGAGATTTGGCAAAACCAAAATAGCTTCAGCTTACACACAGTCACGTGTTTGAATTTTCTCTCGGCTGTTTCAAAATAAAATGCAAGCTTTTGGTTTTTTATTCAATGTTGACCAAACACTTATCTGAGGCTGTAAAGAATGTGAAAGTTTTTTTCTTAAACTTTTACTATTTCAAACCATTAAAGCTAGACTGATTTGAACCAGTCTGTATATAGTACCTGAGTTATGGTGTTAGGTAATAATACTAAGTTTAAAGAAAGATACATTTGCTTCCCTGGAAGAGAGTCCTTTTTAGTGAAAACAAACTATTATGTTTTCTTACAAAGTAAAATTAATATAGGGATGCAAGAGAGAAAGCAGGATCTGCAGTGACTAAGACATCCACTACAGCCCCTGGGTAATATGAGAAACAGGAGGGTTTGTGGTGGGTCGAAGAAGAATTCAATTTTGAGCACGTAGTTTGAATGCCTGAAGAACATTCACATGGGTGTTTGTAAACTATTAAAGGTACAGCTTAGAAGTTTGGGGGAAAGATCTGGACCAGAGATTAGAATTTATAAGGTTGAACTCCAAATTAAGGAGCAAATTACCTGGTCCAGAGATCGACAGGCCCCCTAAGAGTATAGCACAGTTAGAAATTTCATCCCTACTCAGTGCTGTTTGCCAAACTATGCTGCGTTCTTTGTTTGGGCCTAGTCCAGAGAAAGTCAAGTGAGTTAGATGTAAAGGTTGATTGAGGCTCAGATGAATCACTGTTTACTCTCGTTCGTGAGATCACTGCATTACGTACGTATTACCGAACCTAGCTCGCTTTCATGTTTGCTTTAGTGTTGTTATTTATTTTCAGTTTCCTTCTACAGTCTGAAAACCATTCACATTATTAACACACAGACAGTAGAGGAGGAGATAGGGCTGAGAAGTGTCATCTTATACGTTGGACTTCCTCCTTTCATAAGTAATATGGGGGGGTGCTGCTATTTGGATGTGACTTTTTTTTTTTTTTTTTTTTTTTTTTTTTTTTGGTGTTTTCAAGACAGGGTCTCACTATGTAGTTCAGGCTAGCCTTAAACTCACTATGTAGCCAGGCTGGCCTTGAACTTGCAGTGATCCTCCTGCCTCAACCTCCCAAGTGCTGAGATTATAGGTGTATGCCCAGCCTTGGTTATGACATTCATTTCTATTTGCAATATAAATGCCAAATTGAGTTAAGAAGGGCATAGCAAAATAAAGCTAACGAAATACCTCAGTGACACAGTGCAGTTCAATGCAGCATTCCTCTATTATAGCTTTTACCCAAAACATCACCCATAAGCTTTTCACGGAGCAGAAAACACATGTAAGTTTTATAAATAAATGTGTTTTTTAAAATCCTACTTAATGTATCATATTTTTATATTAAAGAAAACTAAGGGATACCCTGAAAAAGGAGTACCCTTTTAGTGCTCTGGAAAAAGGATAGAGGAGATGAAATGGAACTCAAGTCAAAAGCTCACTGATCTCATGAATCTGCTTTTGCCTTGTATGTCCCTGGGTCATGTGATGTTTTTGAAAATTACTCTGATTGAGTGCATTCTCACAGTCACTTACACTTGAGTTCCTTGTGACCATCAAGAATGCACTAGTTGTGAAAGTAAGAAGGCCTTCAGAGATAGGTAATGATTTTATATATCTATTTAAAGTATTACAAATGAGCCCGGCATGTTGGCTGGTGCCCATAATTCAGCTGCTTTGGAGGCTGGGGTAGGAAGAATACAGGTTCAAGTCCTGCCTGGACAGCTTGTGAGACTTTGTCTCAAGTAAAAAGGATTGAGTAGCTCTAAGCAGTCAAAGGATTCTAATTCCGGCATCACCAGCCACCATTCTGTGTGACTCTGGACAGGTTCCCACTGCTCAGTGGTAACATGAAAATCTGCTTTAATTTCCTACAAGATTTTTTGGAAGGTTAAATGAGTCTTTAGTGTACCTAGCACATAAAAGTGATCATTATTAGTGCCTAAGTATAATGGTATTTATTTCTCCAGGCAGTCTTACACTTGTGTTGTAACTTGAGAAGTGGGAGACATTGATTAATAAAGCAGTGATAGATATTGATATGAAAGAACTTCAGAAGGACTGAAATTTTAAAGTCATACATGAGAAATAGAGAAGACAACGATGTAGGCACAGGAGAGCATAATTCAGGAGAAGAACATGATTTAAAAAGCATCTATATCTTATACTAATGGCACCTTCCCCATTCCCCGTCATTTCCCCAAATTACTGATGTGAACTCTGTGTTGTTTATAAATTCATTTGGTATCTTGGAGCACAGTTCATTGAATAGGACTTGAAAGCAACTGATTATGCTCTTCTCACATAACAGGGCCATTAATTCCTCTTACGATTCCTTCTCTGTTCTTTTCAGTTTGAAGATCATTCTCCTAGCTGGAGAAGACTAAAACAAGATAAGCATAGAGTTTCTGTTTTTATCTATTGAGATTAGTTTCTCTTCCTTCACAAAGAGTAGGTTTGTTCTTGCCGTGTTTTTCTTTCTCTAAGCACAGGTTTTAAAAGAATCTCCTTGTTATTTTTTGGTAAGCCTATGATCATTCTGGACTGCAGCCAGCAGGCCAGTATTCATACAGGCTTGGGTAACTTTCTTCTTGACCTCAATTACCTGCTTGTTCCCTTTTACTACGTCCCATTTTAAAAGATCTTTTTCAGTACCAAATTGACAGATCATTAGCATTTTAAGATCAAATGAAAGTGGTCAAAGGCGATGACTCTTAAAATATAGCCCTGAGGTTTTATGCCTAAGGATTCAGAAAATGGTACCATTGCTAATGCTGTTGGAGGTAGAAATATGGCATTGGTTTGGAGTAGGGATGATCAGTTCATATTAAAGAATTGGAAGGACAATTGGAGATGACCCGTCAGGCAGTTGAAATGTAGAATTAAAGAAAATGGGAGGCTGGGCGTGGTGGGACACACCTGCAATCCCAATAGTCTTGAAGGCTGAGGCAGGAGGATGGCAAGATTGCCAGCCTGGGCAATTTAGAGACTTAGCGAAACCTTGTCTCAAAATAAAAAGAGGTGGGGAACATAGCTCAGTGCAAAGGCCCTGGAATCAACAGCCAAAAAAGAAAAGAAAAGAAAAGAAAAAGCGAGAAACCATAACTAGGTAGATATAGCAGTTATTCAACTTAATTATTTAACCACAAACATAGATAAGATGCTGTACAAATATACAGTCACCTTCAGAAGATAAACAGTGAGAACAATAAGGAAAGCTAAAGAACTAAGGAGAATGAATCTTTCCAAAAAAGAGTGTGAAGTACTGTCCCCCGAGTAAATACCAACAAACCAAAGTAATTCTAAAAGCATTTTGTTATTATTAAATATTGCATCATCCTGTGCCAACTATCAGTTAGATGTAGTGCCCTCGTACACATCCATATATACAGGGTAATAGCTATAAACGGAAATGTAGCAGTAAACACCATTCTTCTTTTCTATAATTGAGTTACTTTGTGACTGTGTCATACAGAATGTTACAAGATCTCAAACTAAACTGAGTGGTTCAAAACTGAACCCCAAATGCTTTCCTAAGAGTTTCTATATCTCAGAAGGGATAGAAGTAAAGACATTGTGATCTGTGATTCTGGAACTACTCCAGCATGTGGGAAGCCAGAGGAAACCTTAATCCTGCCTGGGATTAATGTTATGACCTGAGTGAGTCATGGTATTTCATCCATAAAATGAAGAAGTTGGATTTGATCTAAGGGCCTTTTGGTGCTAAAATATATTAATTTTTCCCATTAATAAAACTTACCCCTTACTTTTGCTTTTTTCAAAAGGTAGTGTACTATTTGGGGGAGTTGGAGAATTTAAAAACTAACATCTCCCTTTGTTTTAATGAAAAGTGTCCTGTCATTATGGGCCCTGGTAGCATTGGGGTTTAGGGAATAGATTTTACCTTGAATTCAAATACTCACATTTTAAATGAAAGCTGCCTCATTAAATTAAGGTATAACTGTCTAATTTAGAAAATTGGTTAGAGGATCTTCATTTTTTTTTTTTAATAAACTAGACAGTCACATTTTAAGAAACTTTTAGATTTCGTTAAGTAAGATGCTAGGTATCAGCCTTTAGCCAGAAAATTCTATTTTCGCCACCTGGTAGATGTCAACTCTACTTATGAATTCCAAAAAAGAGAAAAATTTGGTTCTGTTGAGAATAGGGAAACTTGAATAACTAATTCAAGTGATGCTGCTACTCTCGCATCTACCTTTCTAATGGGAAAGGGTTTGAGACCAACAGATGGGTGTCAGCCCAGTATTTTATATGGGTTTTCAGCAGTACTTGTAAGTGGCAGATATTAAGTGACAGAAAAATGATGGTAACTGAGTTTATGTTCTTAAGTTCTTAAATTAAAAGTTAGATGATCAGTAGTAGCAGAATATAAATATGTAATTCTTGCAGGGTGAAGCCACTGAATATCTAGGAGAAACAAATCAGTGTTGGTCTTGGTTTTGGTTTTATATTAGCAAATGTTACAGTGGCCACCTGCATCTTCACAAGAGCTTGGATCAGGAGGTACAGGAATAGTCAGATTTCTGTTTGAAAAACATCTCTACCAATTAGAAAAGTAACATAGGAAAGCAGGCCTTCATGCTTTCTCATGAGAAACCAGACTTCAAAGAAAGATGTAATCGATCTTGGACAGAGCAATTGTATAGTTTTTCTAAACACGTGAGAAGAAAAACTAACATGGCACATGTTTTTCCTCCCTTCCTCGTGTAAAGATAACTAACCAGACTCCTTATCCCGCTAACCCTACAATCCTCTACACCCTCTGCTTCTTACACTGTTGCGCCAGCCTCCTCCTTTCCATTGTGCTGAGCATGCGTGGTGTGCAGGAGACTGAAATATTTTCTACAGTTTTTTGTTTTATGCTTTTGGGATGTGATATTTCTACACAGGGCTCTATTGATTTTTTTTTTTTTTTTTTACAGAATCCATTTTCCAATTCAAAATAACATTATATTAAGAGAGTCTTCTTTTTACCGATTAGGTCAAAGTCCCAAAATTTTAAGACCCAAACCCCATGGTTTAGAGCGAAGTGATTCACAAACCATAGGTGACTTTCCTACAAGAAGAAAGGGTATGTACTTTAGCACCGCATGCTCTATGGGACATTGGGAATTCGTTTACTGTGGAATGTTTCTTCTTCAAGAGAAAAAAAAAGAGCCTTAAATACTACTGCTACTGTTGTAAATAAAGCTTCCCAGCATGTTATTTCTAAAGTCAACGCTTCCCATAGTACATGATGAGTCTAGTTACTATGCCATTAACAGCAGCATGTTAAATATTTGATTATGTGATATTCAGTCTTGTCCTTTTGCATTATTCCTTTAACTTTTTAGACAACAGTACATTGTTTTCTTTAAGCTTATTAACTGCTTGTGAGTTCCAGTTGTCTCTTGTCTTTATATGTATATATGTATCTATATAATATGTATGTATTCTGTCCTGAGACATCATAAAGACTTATTTCTATGTATTAATTGTGCTATTACTTAGAAACTGACAGCTAAACTGCTGATAGCCTTTGCATGTCAAAAAAGTAAAATATTAGCTAAGCATAGTGTTGCACACCTATAATAGCAGCTACTTGAGAAGCTGAGGCAGGAAGATCACAAGTTTGAGGCCAGCCTGGGCAATTAATTTACCAAGACTTTATCTCAGAATAAAAATTTTAAAAAAGAGGATGGGGATGGAGCTCAGTGGTAGAGTGTTTGGCTGGCTTGCATTGGACCCTAGGTTCAATTCTCAATGCCTTAAAAAACAAAAGTGAAACATTAAGAATGAAATAATACAACATTCTCTACATATCTATTTTTAAGTATGTAGACAGTAAAAATTGTTTTGAGTTTAATAAATGTGTTTAGTTTTCACTATATTTGAGTTAATAAAAATACTTGGTTATGAGCCTGTGGAATCTGTATAGTCCTTTGAAATGACTGCCTATATTGTAATTTGATGGTAATTATAACATAGTTGATTAAAATTACACATAGATGAACAAAGATTAAGGAAAATGAAAACCTTTCTTTATAGTGTCAGGATGAAACATAACTAAGATATTTACCAAATATGTTTAAACAGTCTTCTAAAATATAATTAATATTAACAAATACTAGTGTTTTAGGTTTTTTTGCTCACTCTGAAAAAAATTCAGTCTTAACATTAAGAAAAAGGCCAAGAACTCTGTAGTACATATTAAAGTAATTGTCTACTGCAGTAATAAGTAAAGACCCTTTATTTTCAAAAATTGAATAGAAGTATTAATATTATCTAATTTTATTTAATTTGATAAAGGAGACATAGTTGAATTAAACTAAAATTTTGAGATTATTATTTAATTACAGCCATTTCTTAGCATATAAAGATATAATTTATCTTTGTTTATTTCCAGATTGAGTGTGAATTATTTTTAAAGATTTGATCATTAATCCGTGTGTTTTTAGCACAATTTTATTTTGGTTTTAGTGAAGTTTTTTAAATCCTTCCTGTGCATCATTTTGCATGTATACTTGTATAACTGATGCTTTGATATGGAAAAATGGGAATATTTTTACTAGATGACTAATATCTATATTGAAGATAAATTAGTAAAAGAATGAATTAATAAAATAATGAAACATAAATCAAGCAAGTATAAAGGAATTGGGTCACATTAGTCTTTCTTATTCTCTTTACTTTATATTCATAAAATATTTACTTAAATTAAGCAACATGTTATAATAGAGCTTTAAACTTGAAGTTAATAATCATGAAGCATTTAATTTAGCTTTTGCCATGTAGTGTTTAGCTATGTGACCAAGCTGGGTATGCCAAGTAATATTCTTGAGCTTTATTTCCTGTGTGAAACTAGCATGTCGTTGATGTAATCTGATTGTCAGATATAAATTGAGATATAGAGGATCTTGTTTTCCGAAGTTTGTACACTAAAGTCTCCTTTTTTCTTTCTTTTCAGCCAAGCCAGCACCTTTAGAAATAAAACCTTTGCCAGAATGGGAAGAATTACAGGCGCCAGTTAGATCTCCCATCACTAGGAGTTTTGCTCGAGAGTAAGTACTTTGTTTAAAATATGTACTTTGAAGGGTCGGTGATATGGCTCAGCGGCATAAGCGCCTGCCTGGCAAGCACAAGGTCCTGAGTTCGACTCCTAGTACCCACATTAAAAAAAAAATATATATATATATAAAATATATATATATATAATCTATATTATATATTTTTTTTTACATATATATATATATATTTTTTACATATATATATGTATGTGTACTTTGAGTAACATGACTATCTGGAATTGTTTGTTATCAAACAAGATAACTAAAACAGTGATTCTCAGAGGATGTTTTGGGGAGCACCCCTTTTGAGGTTCCATGAAGTCAAAAGTATTAAGATACTAAGAAATAAAGTTGCCTTTTCTATTCTCTCTGTACAATAGAGTTTTCCAGATCCTATGTGGTAATAATCATGTGACAGTTAATAGAATGTGTATTTTTGTACTCTTGTATTTAAAAAATATTTCTATTTGCATTTCTAATATAGTGTTAATGGAATAATGTATATAAAGTATCTCAAGGTTCTCAATTTTTAAGTGTATTAAGGGTTCATGACACAAAGAATTTCTGACAACTACTGATCTGGAAAATATAGTAATTGCTTATAGAACTTATTGAATTGAGATTTATTTAAATGTATATAGGGAAGTGAGAATAATTTATTAAGCTACCAACTTGCGTTGAACATGTATTTGTTTAGAGGTCTACATACAGGTAGTTTTTTAAAAACAGGAATTTTTAAGTTGTTCTTTTTATGGATTTCTACTTACCCACAAATTACTGATAATATTTATTTTTATTTGCATTATAGAATACAATTTGATGTCCAAAGAGTGCTTTTGTAATAAGCATATATATATGTATATATATATATACACATACTAGTTGTGTATTCATATGTGTTCAGTAAATTCTGTTACAGTAAATGTATATAATAAACAAATGAATCTACCAGAAAGATGCACACTATCACTTATTTTTATTTTGAGAGTGAATTTGGGAATCGTATGCGGGTTTGTGTTTATGATGATAATTTTTGTGGTCAGCTCCTCCAGGTTTCCCATATCCCCCCGGCCGGATTCAGTGCATAGCACAACATCGAGCAGTGACTCACATGACAGCGAAGAGAACTATGTTCCCATGAACCCAAACTTGTCCAGTGAAGATCCAGTACGTAAAGTTTTTGTCCTAATCTCTCCCTTCTTTTTTTTTTTTTTTTTGGTACCGGGAATCGAACTCATGACCTCGCACTTGCCAGGCAGACGCTGTGCTGCTGAGCTACGTCCCCAGCCCCTAATCTCTCCCTTCTTGAGCAATTCTTTGAAAACATTTTTCTTCCACCCTTTATGTTTTACCCTCATATCTTTCTCCTCGTACTTAAGGGAAAACAATCAGAGACAACTTTTTAAATGTGTTTTGCGTTTAAAAAAAGTAGTATCACAAAGACTAAAACCAATAAGTGGCCAATGTGTAATATCATCTATAACTATAAACTAGTTGAAAATATAATAAGTTTTTGTGTTGGCCAGCTCTCCATTATTAGACCAAATCCTGAGATAATTAATTTATAAATAGGAAGAATGTATTTGAACTCACAGTTTTGGAGGTCCCAGGCCATGAGTGGTCGGCCCTGTCATGTGGGGCGTGTGGCAGGTGCGAGTGACAGGGCACAATTACTCACCTCATGGCTAGGAAGCAGAAGAAAGTGAGGAAGGGGACACACCACCAGTGGCCCAAAGACCTCCCCTCATCCCATCTTAAACATGCTACCACTTCCAAACAGTGCCAGCCTGGGACCAAGACTTTAATACATGGGCTTTGGGGCACAGTTTAGATCCAAACTACAGCAGTTTTCCAGTTCTGCTCATTTAAGGTGTGCTTGATTTTTGATACTCCTTGAGAAAACATACCAGAAGCATTTTATAATGCACTTCCCAGGCTATTTTCTCACGTGCAAGGTCTTTGATAATCTTTCAATAGTATACCCTTGGGTTTAAAAGAAGACCTGTTATAAACATAATTTGTTTCTGGTTGTTATATTACCACAAGGCATGCGACCTCTCTGATAGCAACAAGCATCTTGTTTCCCAGGAATCAGGAGGTTAGCAGAAAATACTTCAACTGTCCAAGAATACAAACCAATCTTAATTTTTAAAAATATTTTGCTTTTGCTTTGCTTTGCCTTAAATCAGATTTAATGCTTGTTCAGTGCTTGTTTAATGCTTTAACTGATAAGAGTATCAGTTATGAGTAGGGTTGCCTCTTAAAATCAAAATAAGTAACTATGACTTACAACGGGTTTACTTATATTTTTTTCCCATGCAAAAGTCTAGAAAGTCAATCCCGACCTGTAATCCCAGCTGCAAGGGTGAGGTAGGAAAGAGATAAGAAAAGAAAGTGATCATTAGGGCAATGTTTACCAAACCTCTTTAATTTTGGAACTTAATGTATTTATGAAATACCCGGAATTTCTCAGAATCTAATGTGTGCTTGCGTTGGTGAAATCAGCAAAAAAAAAAAGACATAGTCCTAGAGAAGTTGAGACAGGATCAGACCAAATGAAGACTAAATTCTCTGAATTGAAGTTTTGAGGCTGAATATATTTCCTAGACCAGTGATCCTGAGGCGGGCAGTGTACCGTGAAACATTCTGTCTTGTCATAGTTAACTTTCTCATCGCTGGGACAAAATACCTGATGCCCACAAGTTAAAGGAAGGCTCACAGTTTATAGAGGATTCAGTCCTTAGTCAGCTGGCGCCAAGGCAGGGGGTGTGGCTGAGGGCATCAGGGAGGAGAAAGAGCTCAGGGCATGGTGGCAGGAGGAATGCAGAGCTCAAGGAGGAGGGAGGAAGACACACCCTTCCCGGCCGTGCCCCTGGTGATGCCCTCCCAGGCTTTCCCGCCCAACATCACATTTAGCTATAAATTCACCAGTGGACTAATCCAGTGGCATCACTCCCACATGATCCAGTCACCTCCCAAAAGCGCCACCTATGGGCACATGAGGTTTTGGGGGAACATCTAGATACAAAACGCAATACATTCATGTAAGGATCAAGTCACACATTTATCAAGTGAGCCTGTAGCGTGACCCCTGAAATCTGAGTGAAGGTACACCATTACTACGGGTCTAAATATTGTGATGTAGCAGCAGCGGCAACACAAATATCCTCGAACAATTTTATGCATTTTAAAAGCATTTTAGAAAAACCTGGCACCACTGTTTTGTTATTTAATTTAAGGAATACTTATAATAACTCTTAGTGACTTAGTTCTTCTCTAAAAAAATCTGTTTGGGAAGATACTGGGTGAAAGGCTGGAACAGGATGTTCCCAGCCAGGATGAGACCAAGAGCAAAGAATGTCCTCATAGACACACAAATTTAACAGTACTTAAAGCTGAAAAAAATTAGTTCTAAAGGGAATTAAACATAAAATTCAACTAGCAGTTCTGAGAAGTGTTCTTCAAGGGTATTTTTGGGATTAAGTGTACAGGTCACGTGCATGGATGGCTTCCTTTGATAGCTGTAGAATACCGTGAGCACTTCAGGCATTTCCAGGCAGGGAGATGCAGGTTGCAGGTTCTTTTATTGGTCTCCTCTGAAGACAGACTATCACCCATGCTCACAGCTGATTTTTTAATGTGAGAGTGAAATACGGAGCCATTCAGGAAAAAAAGTTGTTGATTTCAGTTTCTTCATGAATTAGGAAGGGGGATTGCTATTTCTATGCATTGAGCATCAAAACTTTCTCACTATTATTGTGCCCTTTGTGTTATTTGCAGTGTTTTTTTAATATTTTATTTGCAGTAGTTAGGTTTGATTTACAAATCTGTTGCTCCAAACGGCCCATCACATTGACTTGGGCAGGTGGCTCGTTACGCACATACTGCGTAGCTCACCGTGTGAAATCCAGGGCTTACAGTGCTGCTTACCAAGCTATGGGCCCTGGCACGAGCTGTGTTGCTCTAGAGGAATGGGCACCTTTCTCCAGCTCACAGGCAGGTTTTGTACTGGCTGTCAGCAGCTCAGCTAGCACACGGCGGCGCAGATGCACTCTTTCTCTAGCAAGTGTCCTTTCCCCAAAGCACAGCTTTCTCTGTTTAACGTAAGCAAAAAGAAAGGAAGTAGCAACCTAAAAAAAATCAACAGAATCGCATTTATGTAGTTTTCAAATTGATGTGTTCATTCCAGCCGGTAAAACTGTAAAGTTTGTTATGTCCTCGTGATTTTCTTTGGAAGGATGCTCATGAATAGTCACATGGCAGAGGCCATAACAAGGGTGCAGTCCTGCCTCAGAGAAGTCTGTAGCATTTCTAGATGGGGAAGAAGCAACTGGGCATGCAAACAGGATCCTTGTTGGAGCACATTCAGAAAACCATCATAATCGGGTAGAATGAATCTAGGGACATAAATTCCAATCATCCTTTCCTTTTTACTTAGCATGGTTCTTAAAGTTCCTGATAACCTACTTCTTTTTTCTGCCTCTGGCTTTTTTGTTCTTGTTCATCACTGTCCTCTATTTTCTTTACCTTCTTTTAGAGAGCAACTGTTTTATAGTTCCTTCTAGGAAGAAAATAGGATCAAGCTAAGAGAAGGCAGAGAAAATCGAATGTCCAGAATTCCAGATGATTGAAATAAAACAGAGCTTGTCAGTGGAGTCATCTGTAAACTTTAGTTAGCATTTTCACGTAAAGCCTTTGAATGACATGTAGAAAGATTCTTTTAAGTTTAACTTAACTCAAGGACTGTAAGGATCCTTTATTATAAAAATATAATTGAGTGCAGATAAAATTTTAATTATGTTCAAGTTGCGCTTTCAGGACCAACTGTAGCTTGATGTCCCCTCCTTAGTTAAACCAAATTTAACTTTTGAAACTACTTTTAGCTTGCTCTTCAGTTTAAATCAATTTGTAAATATTACTTTTAATCCCAGAAGTTTACTTTTCCAAGCAGACATTTCTTCAAGCTATGTTCTCTTGGAAATAAGTTATTTATGCTTCAATAAATGACAGACAAGATGAGTGGTATGCATTGGCTGCAGTGGTCTATGCCTGTAGCCCCAGCTACTCAAGAAGCTGAGGCAGGAGGATCACTTGGCTCAGAAATTCAAGAGCAGCCTTGGCACATAGCCAGACTTCACCCACTAGTGAGTCTCAAGTATATTTGACCACTGGTTTTACTCTATTGTGCTTTCAGAATCTTTTTGGTAGTAATAGCCTGGATGGAGGAAGCAGTCCTATGATCAAGCCCAAAGGAGACAAACAAGTGGAATACCTGGATCTAGATTTAGATTCTGGGAAATCTACACCACCACGTAAGGTAAGTAAAACCTTGTTTTATAAATACACTTAGAAGCCCGGCATGGCGGCACGTGCCTGTGATCCCAGCACTCTGGGAGACAGAGGCAGGAGGATCACAAGTTAGCATCAGCATGGGCAACTTAGTGACTTAGTGAGACCCTAATAATCTCAAAATAAAAAGGCTGGGAATATAGCTCAGTGTAAAAGCCCTGGTTTCAATCCCCAGTAACACAATACATACATACATACATACTTTAAACTTAAAGAATCATCTCCTTTGGGAAAATTTTATTTAATTTAAATTTAGAAAAGTCTAGCTCAGTCATAGAGCACTTGCCTAGCATGCAGAAGGCCCTGGGTTCAGTCCCTAGCCCTGAAAAATAAAAAATAAACAAACTTAGTAAAGTCTGTTATTTAATGCTGCTTAGGAAATCACACATAACAAAATTACAGAGACTTAAAATTTACTTTTTCTTTTCTGAATTTACTTATAAATTTACAGAGACTGATAAATTTACACACTTTCTGCTCTCTTACTGTTTACCATTGAAATGATTCCTAAACAAATTCTGAAGTTAATCAGTGTCTCCACTCTCTTTAGAATATTAGCTAAAATTATGTGCTATTTTTGTCAGAAATTTTATTTTTTTGTTAAACCCACAAACTGCATAGTACTATCACTCTCCTTACTACATAAACAATACTTAAATTTCCCTACATATTTACCACCTTCTCATTCCTTCTTGAATCTCAGGCTTTCCTTCTGTAATTTTTCCTTCCTCCTTGAAATATAGCCATTAGAAGTTCCCTTAGTCTGTTGGTGGCACATTCCTTTCAGTTTTTGTTTAATTTAAATGTCTTTCTTTTGCCTACATTCTTGGAAAACAAAATTTTGTTGAGTGTTACAGTTCTTGACTGGCAGTAACTTTCTCCACGCGGAAAATATTGTCCCACTGTCACCTCGCTTCTCTTCCTGTTGAAAGAAGGTGCTGCTTTCATTGCTTTGTAGGTTGTCTGTCTTTCTGTCTGGTTGATTTTAAGCTCTTTTCTGTCTTTAGTGTTTTACAGTTTTATAACAGTGTGTCTAGATATATAGTAGATTCCTTTTTACGTATCTTATTTGGTCCAAGTAGTGCTGCCTTTTTTCTGGATTTATATTTTTCTCAGTTCTGGAAAATTTATTCAGTATCTTTGGATATTGCTTCTCTGCTAATTTTTTATTCTTTGAGGTACCTTTTGGTCTTTATTTATTAGAACTTGTTACATTTCCCATCTCTATTATTATTATTATTTTCATCTTATTGTTTCTCTGCAACTGGATAATTATTTTACATCTATCACTAATTTTCTAATTTTCAATGACTAATTCTCAATTTTTCCTATTTGTTTAGCTCTTCATTTAATTTTTATATTTCTAAATGATTTGAATCCTTTGGGATATATCTCACTGATTTTAATAGCTTCTTATTCCTTACCTAATTTATTCCTTTTTAGTTTTATTCATGATTTCTTTTCAATATTTTATGCATATATATTTTCTACTGCTGAGAGGCAGCAGTTTCAATAACTGACATTCTTGAAAGTTTAAGTCAAGTTTGTTTCTACTGCCCACAGAAACAATGGCTTTTTTCCTTTATATTTATACATTTTTGTGTCAAGTTCATTGCTGAGTCCCAAGGACCTAGATCTCCTTCAGAAAGAATTTTTTTTTTTTTGCTAAAAACCAGGAGGTACAACCAGCCTGGGACCACATTACTTCTCTTCAAGGGCTGGCCTCGCAGGATAGCCGCGGTTTCATTGTCACCTCCTTCCTCGGGCCTCCTGATGGCCCTGCTGAGGTTGATGGTCACTCTAAAGACAACACCACCCTTGCTACGCAGCAGCTCACGCCTCCTCCTATTTCTCTGACAACTTACCTATTTTCTTTATTTTCTAGTAAGTCCAGCAGTGAATTGGCAATTATATCTATTTTAAGTTATCTAGCCTCCAGTTGGATATTAAGCATAAGAGGGAATTGACCTATATAGTTTGTTCCTCAATTACTACTTTGCAAAACATATTTCTTAACTCTGAGAGTAAACACTGATTCAAGTTCTCTGGGCTTTCAAAAACGTCAAGTTTAAGCTAAAAAGTCAATCAAGCTGTGTATGCCCGTTTTCTACGAATTTCATCTGTGATCAGAGCATTAGTTTGAGTTCCTTTTGTTGTTGTTCGAATTCTTCTACAGGACCATTTTAACCAAGAGAAAATAGTGTATGGTTAGGAGAGAGATAAAATTGATGAATTGAAGTCATTACTGTTATGTTTTTGTAGCCCAGTAGAATTTCAGGAGGATTCAGAGCACACATGTGTCTGTGTTTTGAGACTGAATTTCACTCAGAAACATTCCTTTATTATGTGGCACTTCCTGGTGTTTTCTCTGTTTTAGCAAAAGAGCAGCGGCTCTGGCAGCAGCGTGGCCGATGAGAGAGTGGATTATGTCGTGGTGGACCAGCAGAAGACCCTGGCTCTGAAGAGTACCCGGGAAGCCTGGACAGATGGCAGACAGTCCACGGAATCTGAAACACCAACCAAGAGTGTGAAATGAGAACACCGCTTTGCCATTTCTGAGCAGCAGTGAACTGAATTGTGAAGATAAACCCTGCTTGAAGCTGTCTCGACACTTCTCTTAAACAGATCACCCCATGAGCAGAGTTGAAATCAAGGGCCTTTCAGACATAAACAGTTTGGACTGTAAATGGTGCTTCACGGTAGCTGAACAATTTGTAACATGTAAATACCGTGGGAAAATAGTATTGTTTAGTTCCCAGAGAAATACTTGTCTCGTAGTTAACACACTTGTAGCATTACTGTATTTATGCACTTTTCATTTAAAACATTGGTTTGGGTATTCCCAATGTACCTTAACAGAATTCCTTGAGGAGTTCTTGTTTTTCCTCACACTACTCTATATAACAATACTAAGTTAACTAAGCTACTTTTAGATCTGGACATTGCTGTTTAATCTACAGCCTGACAACATAATGAGAAGTAGATTCACAAGTTAGCTCTCTCCCGAAGCTTCAGGTAGTAACTGTTAGCCTAAAGTAGGGTATAATTGGATTCGTCCTTTTTAACTTTCCAAAAGGCTAAGGATAATGTACATACAGGTGTCAGAATCCAGTTCTTTGGTTCATGTACATTTAGTTTTTAATGGTGGATCTTTGTTATATTTTGTTAATTACAGTGTTTTTGGTTCATTGAGTGAAGATTCTGCAGGGTGGGATCTTGCACCTTTGAAAGACTGAATATAATTACACTATCAAGTAAGCTTGAAATCATTGATGGCATGCAGTGATGATGTGCTCTTACACTTGCTAACATGTATTAAACATTATTTGCAAAAGGTAGATGATGTAAAAATCAGGTACGTACCCGGCACTAATGTGCTAACACACTGATCAGGTTTAGACAATAAACTTTACTCGTGTTCTCATTAGTCCTAGTGTTGGTTTCCAGTTTAGAATTAAAGAAACAGTTGACATTTGCTCTTAGTAACAACAGCATACTGTGATTTTTTTAATTAAACAGTAATTCAGATTTATCACTCTTAAGAATGAAATTCTGTCTTTTGACACCATAGTGCCCTTTCTATTTTTTTTTTACTCAATATTCTTCTTGGCCTTATATTTAAATCCCTATGCAATTAATGTTTTATATCTGCATTTTTAAAAAAAAATAGATGTTATATAAGTGATTCTCATATGTAGCACCTATTGCTTTTCCAGTAAAAGAATTAAGGATTTTATACTGTGATTTGTATTCACTGCCCCAGTTCACAAAGTAGTGGAGCCTTGCTGTAATGTGAAATCTTATAGTCATGGACCCCTTCCAATCAGATTTCTGAATTTCAGAAGATTGGTATAAAACTGTGACATGGATATCAAGACCACAAATTATAGTGAGGCTACAATTATATTCATGTGTCATGGCTTTTGCAGCATAATTTAGAGAGCAGATATAGTTTGGTTTTTTTAACCTAAATTATGTACAACCTCTTATGTATTGATCTGAGACATACTAACAGATTTTGGGGGGCACAGATATAAAAGTGCCACCGCTGAGACAAGACCCTTCCATTCAGATCTCTAACTGTTGCCTCAGTATACACATGTGCCCTGATTTCTGGCCCATTGGCCATAATACTGTGCCTAATTAATGTCCTAGGTTTATTTCCCCAATCCACAAACTAAGTGTTCATAACAAGATGAATTGTAGACTAGTAACATTTGATGCTTTTAAATGTTTGCTTCTTAAAAAAAAAAAAACAAAAAACAAAAAACAAAAAAATATCTAAAACCCAGAACTGAATTTCGAGGTGAATGTTTCAATAAAAAAGATTGTTTGAGTTCGGTGTGCAAACTGTTTTGTAATAAAAGCAAAAAACAAAATCTAAAATCACTGACATGTGCCTAAACTATCAAAGTACACAACACGGTTGGTGTGTAAAGATCCTGAATTGTGTTACCTGCAGGATGAGCATATTTTGAAGTTTAAAACACAATAATAAATGTATGTTTAATTCAGAAATTTAAAAAATTTATCTTTAAAACTACCTATTGGGAAAGTCCAAAGCAATTATGTCTGTTTTTAAGTGTAATTTCTCCTTAATTTTTTACAAGTTACTATTTTTGTAGATCTACAGTACTAATTTTTAGAGATCTTACCATTATGTTGACTATGTAAGAATTAGTGTGCTGGGTGTACCTTAGTCAAAGGTAGAGTACAAATTTAGCCTCTGTAAGGCCCTGGGTTCAATCCTAAGGATCACCTCCCTTGAAAAAGGAGAAGAATTAAGAAGGATGGTTTGCTTTAGAAAACTGAATCACATTAAACATTGTATTAACAAATTAAAAGGCAGTTTCCTAGAAAACAGTATTTTAAAATTTTTATGTGTTCCACTGGTACGTATTGCCTGGAAAGTCCAATTTATAGTATAAATGTATATTGAGTCCCCATTTGTGATATTTTAGTTCATTACAATGAATAACGAGATTTCTGAATTATTTCTGAATAATGTGTATTTGGAGTTATAGTGATAAAACCTCAGCAGCCAATTTATTTCTTCACCTTGACTTATTTGAGGGTTATTAAGTACAAATAATAACAGATTTTAAACCAACATTTCTGGAGAGCTTTTAGTGAGAGGTAGCTGAAATTATAGTCCAAGGTTTATATTAAGTTTAAATTACCTTGGTAGTGGAACTTAATACATAAGCAATCTCCAGTGTGGTAAAATGTACCTTTTCTTAAGTTTTTAAATATGTATTTAAACTAAATTGACTCATATCCTTTTTTTTTAATCATATCCTTTTAAATCAACCCTAAGTCAATTTCAGGAAGCTAGACTCTGGCAAGGCATGGCATGAAAACCACTGGTTAACCATGTCACTGTTACGATATATCAGAAATGTTTTTCTCCCACCCTTTTAGTTATTTTATAAAACTCTTAAGATTTTGATGATGGTTTAAATACCAAAGCACAATTCTGCTTTCAGAAATCAAAGTTTAGACTTGAAAAATTTAAGCTACTTAGCTCACAGAAGATATCAGTCAGTAAGCTATATATGTATTTTTAATCTATACTCTACATAATTTTACTGTGAACACCAGAAAATTCTATAAAGGTACTGAGAGAGAGAGTGTGTGTGTGTGTAGAGAAAGCATTGTATTTAATCACAGACTAAATTTAATTTGATACAGGAAATACTGTTATACTTGCACATTCAGGTCATAATTTCTTCTGGACTTCTTATATTTGATTAATGGGGCTTACAATTTTCCTCTTGATAAGTGTGTTTAAAGTGGAAATTGAACATCTGTGTTTGTTTTTTAGTATTGGGAAGTTGTGTGCTTCCCCCCATTAGAGAAAAAAGTATTTTTTTATGTTTTGCTAAAATATTAACTACTTCATGCTTGCACACTATTCCATAGACACTGGTTATAATTGTTGGCTGCTGCAGACCCCTTAATGCCTCCTTCTTTTGGCCCATTCAAAGTACAGGCACTAGGAGTTTGACTGAGTACCCAGCCTTTGGCAGTTTACAGCGACGCGGGCTGATCCTTCTCTTCCTCCCTTCGGGTCATCCTGGTAGGTCCTGATCCTTCACTGTCCGGTACATCAGGTCAGTGCAAAGGACTGTCCTACGACCAAGTCAACTGGGTGCACACAGCAAGGAAAAGACTGTATCCTGCTGTAATTACTCTCAGTAACATCTGACGTCATGTGTAAATTTTTACATAACTTCAAAAACTGAACTGTGAGATGAAAGGCCATAGTGTGAGCAAATATTGTGGACATTAAGATAAAAATTAGTTGTCAGGATATTTAGATTGTCTTCTTTTCCATAGACTTCTATAGGTTCAACATAAACTCTGCATTTCAGTGAACTAATCAGTTAAGGGATTAGCATAGTTTCTGTGTCCGTTACAGAAAGACCCAGTTTTGTGTGAGCTCTGATAACCTCAGTCAATTGTTGATAATAATCCCAAATTTTAACAGCAGAATCTTATGTAAAACTATTTTTCTCCTTTTGCATATCTTTTGTAAAGATCCCATTGTAGATACTTTCTGCTACCAAATAAAACTTTTCAAACAGTTTGGTTTCAAGACCTTTAAATAGACAATTCGGACACTGAGATTTTATAATAAGGACATATAAACATATTTATAAATATTTAATAAGAATATGTAAGTGTGTATTTCCAGCCCATCCTTAAAATCTTTTCTTTTTATTGATACATGTTTGCAGTACATAATGATTTCATTCATCGTGGGGAGTTGGTACATGTACATAACACATCTTAATTCTTTTTTCATCCCTTCCATCCCCCCTCCCATCTCTTGGTTCCCATTTGCAAAAGATCTGTCTCTTTGTTTTCTATTATCTGTCTTTCATTTTGCTTTTTATATTTTGGTTTCTCATGTAAAAGAACCATGTGATACTTAAGTTTGTGTGTCTGATTCATATGACTTAACACTATTGTCCCAAGGTGCATTCATTTTCCTACACATGACTCAAGCTTATCCTTTAGCCAGAGTAGTACTCCATTGTGTATAAATGCCACATTTTATTTTATCTATTCATCCATTGATGGACATATATGCTGCTTCCAAGATTTAGATATTGTGAGTTGTGCTTCTATAAACGTTGTTATGCTTGTATCACTGTAATATGATTTCTTTACTCATTGGGGAATGATACCTACAAGGGGAGTAGATGATTGGAAAGGAATATCGTCTTTTAGTTTTTTGAGGAATCTTATACTGCTTTCCATAATGGTTATACTAGTTTACATTTCCACCAACAGTGAAGAACACCCCCCCCAACACACACACATAAAAGTGTCCTCCCACCCCTTCCCTTGCCAACATTTGTTATTTGATTTCTTGATGGTAGCCATTCTTTCTGGAGTAAGGTGGAATCTCAGTGTTGTTTTAATTTGCACTTCTCTAAAGGCAAGAGATGTTGAAAACTTTAAATCTTTTATCTGAACCAAAACCTCAATTGTGCTATTAATTGTAGTCCCAGACCCACTTTTCAGTCACTCGTTTTCTGTTATGCTAAAATATGATTTGCTCTAAATAGAAAGCACTCTTGAGACTGCGACCACATGCATATGCCCTGTTATTTCTCTGTCCAGCCAATGTTACCAGCATTTTATTGAGTAAAAGACTAAATAAACAAAGGCCTGCATGTAACCTTTGCCATCAGAAAGTATTTTATATGTGAAACATGACCTGGAGGATAATACAGTTTATTATTTCTAGAAGAGTTTTCAAGCATCCCCAGTAATTCAGAAACTTCTGGGGATTGGGAAAAATTAACCCTTTGTTCCATTCAGCCCAGCATTTCATAACTCTGAGTCTCCTTAAATCATATATATATTTTTTGAGGCAGGGTCTCGCTTTGTAGGTTAGGGTGGCCTTGAACTCACTGTGTAGTGTAGGCTGGCCTCAAATTCATGGCAATCCTCCTGTCTCAGCCTCCCAAGTGCTGTGTGCCACCACACCCAGATCTCCTTAAATCATAGGGTAGGACTATCTTCTTTGAGGTGGCACTAACCTCCTCTTTGTGCCACCTTATAAATAAGCATTTAGTTTCTTGGGGAAAAAGCTACATCCTTTGATGGAGAAACATTTTTTGAATTGCAGTACCACCTTGGGGGAGAGGGGAAGTTTTGTTAGTTTTATGCAGAATAAATTGGCAACTCTGTAACTGTTGTTGCACATGTAAAACTGGGTCAGTAATAGGAGGCATTTTATTAAATGTGATTGTATAACATTCCCCCTAAGATTTCATGATTTAGTTTACATAAATTATTTAAATAAAAATAAATGATCACATGTAGAAAATTAAGTTTCTTAGGTGTGTTTCTGTACGTCATTAGACAGGATTTTACCACCATTACGTCTGGAGACTCATCTTTGATTAGTGTGTGATCTACACAGTGCCCAGAATATGTGGAGTATTCCATGTGAGGGGTTGTGTAGAAAACTAAATTCCCCCAAAAGCTTACTTTATCAAATATGGCATTGTAATGGTTAATTTTGTGTGTCACCTTGGATGGGTTGTGGTGCTTATGTGTCTGATCAAACATTTCCTATGAAGATATTGTAGCTGTGATTAATATTTGCGATTAATTGATTTTAAGTAAAGCAGATCACTCTCCCTGCTGTGGTTCCAATCAGTTGAAGGCCTTCAGAGCAAAAGCTGAAGTTTCCCAAAGAAATCCTGGCTTAAGACTATAAGGGCTGAGGGCCGGTGAGATGGCTCAGCGGCGTAAGCGCCTGCCAGGCAAGCGCGAGGGCCCGAGTTCGACTCCCGGATCCCACATACGAAAAAAGGGCCGGTGATACCGCTCAGCGGCACAGGCGCCTGCTGGCATGCAAGGTCCTGAGGTCGACCCCCGGTACCCACAAAAAAAAAAAAAAAAGACTATAAGGGCTGACAGTATAAAGGGTACAAGTCGCTCAGTGGTAGAGTTTGTCTAGCATGCACGTGGCCCTGGGTTTAAGCCCCAGCAAAGAAACGATAGAGGGAGAGAAGGAGAGAGGAAGTGAGACACAGGAAAGAGAGAGAGGAGAGGAGAGAGAGAGAAACAGTATAATTCTGCTTGAATTTCATAGAAGTATATATGCACACATAAATAGTATATATGCACACACAAATATCCTATAAGTTCAAGGCTAGCCTGGACTACGTAATGAGGCCCTGTCTCAAAAAAAAAAAAATTTCAACAATGAGCTATAGATACTAAACACGTTAAGCAATGAACATGCGTTAGTTCATTAATCTGAGAGCCTCTTACAAATGTACCAGCCAGTGATTTTGAAGTTTAATTTGAAATGTATTGGCCGTTTTTGCTCAATTTTTTTTCTCTGAAATTCTTAAATTTCTGAAGCCATTTACTGATGATAGTGAACCAAGTTTTCACTTTTGACCATTACTTTATCATTAAATTGGCATCTATAGTGAGGGAAAACAGTATGCTAAGAAAACAGATGATTGGATTCTTGTTAATAGGGTACAGGGTCCTATAAAGAACAGAATTTCATTGGTAACTCTGGGTAATAGTCTTGGCTGTTTCTGAGATGTGTTTCTGTACATCATTAGGCAGGATTTTATCGCCATTATGTCTGGAGACTAACCCTTAGATCAGAGTGTGATTTATGCAGTGCCCAGAACATAGTCTTGACTGCCCTGTCACATGGTATGACCCTAATTCCTGTATTTAGTTATCCCTACTTTTTTTTTTTTATGTGGGTAGCGGGGCTCAAACTCAGGACCTTGCGCTTGCCAGCTGAGCGATATCACCAGCCCTTTTTTCCTTTTTTTTATGTGGGTACCAGGAGTTGAACTCAGGACCTTGCACTTGCCAGGCAGGCGCTTATGCCACTAAGCCATCTCACTGGCCCAGTTACCTCTACTTTAAATTTTCCTTTTGTATGTAAAACATGATTATATACATCTACAACTATTTTTTATAATCAGCTTTGTTAGAACAGTGAGTCTGTAAGTTGCCTAATCCTTATAGACAAAGTAGTAATTTTGGTTTTCTAATTAAAGAGAAGATTATAAATGTCCCATTATTGTACTGGATAGTGACTTATTTAAAATTCAATAATTTCATTAAGGTAACTGCTAAATGTATAGCATTATATGAGGTGCTGTGGGAAACACAGAAGAAATATGTATCATCTTTGTCTTTACAAATTAACACATATGGCATAAGAGAAGATCCAGGACAGTGATTCCAATTACAAATAATTAGAACAAATCATTCCAAATTTCCAACCATGAGCTACCAAAGAAAAGACAGTGTTGTAGTCAAGACAAGCTTCAAGAGATGGAGATTGAACTGGGCACTGGATAATTTGCGAGAAGGAAAGGGCAACATCCCAGAACAGAGAAATGTGAATAATTTATTTATTAGCTTGTTACTTGTTTAGTTGTTTTATAAGAAGATGATGTAAAAGGACAGACAATGTGGAGAACTGTGTGTTACATGGGAATTATGGATATTGTATTAGTTATCTTATGCACTGTAACAAACCAAAATGCAGTGACTTTGAAAAAATATTAACAGTCACCTACTCTCATGGTTTCCATGGTCAGAAATTCAGAAGTATCTGGGATGGGCAGGCAGTGCTGGTCCAGAGGTTCTGGTGAAATTCAGTCAGATCAGATGAGACTCTCATGAGACTGTCATCCAGCCCTGAAGGGTCTGCTCTGGTAGTCACTCTGATGGCTGACAATTTGGCAGTCCCTGTTGATGGAAGTCTCTGTTCCTCTTTATATGCATTTCTTCACAGAGATACTTCAGTATCCTCATAGTTCAAGGACTGGCTTCTCCAAAGCTAGTGATTTAAGAGACCAAGCAGAGACTGCAAGGATCTTTTATGACCTAGCCTTGGAAGTCACACAGTGTCACGTCTGTGGCACTTTGATGTGTTGTACAGTCCACCCCTTGATTTATTGTGGAAGGAGACTTACAAGGTGAAGAATACCAGCCACTTAGGGCCACTGTAGCTATCTCAGAGGGTCACACTCACAAAGGCAGAAGTCAGAGTCAATAGATGAGGCCAAGGATGATGAGGCTTTGGAAAGCAAGTGGAACTTGAGTGAATTGAGAATTAAGAACTTCAAAGTGCCAGACAAAAATCCAAAGCATGGAAAGAGTAAGCCACAAGAAGTCATGTATATATGGTATATACGGTATAAATTCTTAGTTAATGCTCACAGTACTGGACAGGTACAATTATTTTTTGCAGCCTTCAGTTTAAACAACTCCACGAGAATTTCCCTCAATTCCACCAACTAGTGATGATAGTCCCTTCCTCTGAAAGTCATAAAATTAGTAACAACACATATTTTTCTCATTTGGCTTTTGTGATGGTGTCTGAGTCCTCTAGGGCTGCCAACATAAATAAAGTAGTGCAGACTGGGTGGCTTGAACAGCAGAAAATTATTTTTCACAGTACTGGAGGCTACAGGGCCAAGATCAAGGCATTGGTCAGTGGGTTTTGTTTCTTCCAAAGCCTGTTTTCTACTCATAGATGACCATCTTTTTACTATCTTCCCGTGGTCTTTTTCTCTTTTATGTGGTAGTGGCTGTGTCCTCCTACATTAAGACCACAGAGTCTGTTGGTAAAACCTCCTCCACCAGATACAGCTCTTACTGGATGTCAATAACAGCTCCTTCCACCAGCTCCCTTAGTTTATGAAATACAAACCTTGTCATCTGTTATGGACCATGCCTAGTCTCTCTTCTAAGGACACCAGTCAGATTAGAGCCCACCCATAATGACTCAATCTTTTTTTACTAGTATATGTTTGCAACACATAATGAATACATTCACCATGGGAAGTTGGTACAAGTATATATTGAATCTTAATCCTTTTTACTTCTCTTCTCCTCCCCTCACTCTCCTCCCCTCTATCCCTAGACCCTCTTCCCATTGCAAAAGATCTACTAATTTAATCTTAATTACTCTTTAAAAACTCTATTTCCAAGATTTTTTACAAATGGGAAGAGGGCCAAGAAATGGAGGAGGTAGTAAAAGAAAGGGAAGTAATAAGAATTAAGATGTGTTATTTACACGTACCAACTCCCCATGATGAATGTAATTATGTACTGCACAGATGTGCTAATAAAAATAAAAATTAAATTAAAAAACATTTCAAAAAACATAAAAATAAATGCAACATGGTAAAAATATCCCTCTATCTCCAAAAAATGGTCATATTCTTAGATACTGGGGGTTAGGATTTAAACATGAATTTGGGGCAGGGGACACACTTCAAGTCCATAACAGATGTCAATCTTAGATTTAAAAACTTTTCTTATCAGTATAGTAGTCATGTTCCTGGTAGGAAAAGTCAGCACACTAAAAGGGACCACTCAAGATGGTAAAATGAAGGGACAGAGGAACCAACAAGAGGTGGTTAAAAACCCTGAGCAACAGCCAGTGACTAGCAACAGTAAGCAGCTGTTACTGCTTCTAGAACAAGGAGAGCCAGTGGTAGGAGCTGGTATTGACACCCAGCAAGAGCTGTATCTGGTGAAGAATGTTCACCAAAAGAGTCTTTGGGCTTCATGTAGGAGGACACAGCCTCTACCACATGCAGACCAGCAGGAGTGGAGACTGGGGAATTCTCTTGTGATTAGCCATTGGCTAAAACCAACCAGAAGCCAGGGAGTCTGGAAACCCAGGAGGTATAATACATACGGGTCAGTTTCTGAGGCATGTGACTAGGCAGAGAAGATCAGGCAGGGCAAACAGAAAGTCCGCTATGATCATCATATTTATCACTGTCAAACCAATAATGCAATTAACAGACATTTATTAACCATCGACAAGAAAATAAAGGGTCTGTGGAAGACTGACTTGCTTAACTGCATAGCCAACCTCTTTCTAGAATGCCTTCCGGTAGTTTGGAAGCAGTAAAGATAAAAACTACATTTCCTAGACCTGCTTACAGCCAAAGCTCTGCATGTCATTGGATTTCCAGCAGTCAGATTCACTTAAGCTCAGAAAATGAGTTCAGTAGAGAGAGACAGTTTGTATTAAGTAGATGAAGTGGTGGATTTCAGGTCCTTGGTCTACAGCCAAGGTGGTGCATGATTGGAGCCAAGAAACACAGCACCATGATGACACTATGGATTCAATGGTTGGTGCAGTGGCCTCCTCCACTTGGGTTCCTGCTTGTTCCCCTGTCTGGTAGTTGTTGGCACTGTTCTGAGAATCATTCCTGGAGACCCTTCATAGCAGCCAGGGAGGGTAAACTCTTAACTCTCTGAATTAATTTCCCTTATGCTTGAAATTATTAGTGTGGCTTAAATTTGTTGAAAACTGACACGGTAACCAAGCATTTTGCATTCTGAATTTTTTTTCTTCTCCCACACTGTAAAACTATGCAATTAAAGGAAATTTGTAGAAGAGCAGAAATGCCTGCAAGCCATGTTCCTTCCCTGTCTTAACTGAATGAGCTTTTTGCATTCTTCTTTTTGCTTTAACTACTGTCAATAATATTTTCCTAGGTCTTAAGCAACTACTTTGTCTTCTGCATAATATTCTGCTACATAGTTCATCATAAATATTTTCCTAGGTCTTTTTTTATTTTATGAAAAAATAAAATTTCATAAACAATAAGAGAATACAATACTGTAGTTATTACACTGTGTGTTATCATCTTCATAGTAGTTACTCGGAGTACAAGACATAAACCAAAAAGATTCTTACAAAAAAGAAACAAACAGGTAATGATACCAATCTGTCTTTTCAACAAACTATGATAAGCAAGTGGGATAAATGAAACCTATTAGGATATATATTGAAATATATTTAAAACAATGGAATTTGTAATTCAGGAAAGTATATGAACTTCTCCTTATTTCCTATTTATCTCCCTTCTATTTTGCTCTTTGTGTTTCTCTTTTGTGTGTCTGACTTATTTCCTTAACATTATGTTTTCAAGTTGCATGCATTCACCTATGAATGCCTCAAGTTTGTCTTTCTTTATGGCAGTATAGTACTCCATTGTGTATAAATACCACACTTTATGAATTCATCTGTTGGTGGAAATATATGCTGTTTCCAAGATGTAGATATTATAAATTGTGCTGTTATAAACATGGGTATGCCTGTATCCCTGTAATATGATGATTTTAAGGCTTTTGGGAAAATACCTAGAAGGGGGATAGCTGGGTCGAATAGAATTTCTATTTTTAGTTTTTTGAGGGAACTCCACACTGATTTCCAGAGTGGTTATACTAGTTCACATTCTTACCAACAATGTAGTAGAGTTCCTTTTCCCCATAAGCTCTCCAGCATTTGTTATTGTTAGATTTTTTTGATGACAGCCATTCTGCTGGGGTAAGATGGTATCTCAGTGTAGTTTTAACTTGCATTTCTCTGATGGCCAGAGACAAGCATTTTTTCATGTATTTATTGGCCATTTGTACTCTTCTTCTGAGAAGTGTCTATTCATTTTAGTCTCCCATTTTTTGATTGGGTCTTTTATTTTTTGTGGGGAGGGTCTAATTTTCTTGAGTTCTTCATATATTCTTGATGTTAGTCCTCTGTCCAAGGAATACCTGACAAACAATTTCCCATTCTGTAGATTATCTCTTCACGCTGTTAGTTGTTTCCTTTGCTGTACAGAAGCTTTAAATTTGATACAATCCCATTTATTGATTCTCAATATCATTTCTTGTGCCACTGGAGTTCTCTACAGAAAATCTTTGCCTACACCTATGTCTTCAAGAGTTGTACCTCTTTTATCTTCCAGTAGGTTCTGTTTTAACTTTTAGATCTTTGATCCATTTTGATTTTAGTTTAGCACATGGTGAGATATATGAGTCTAGACTCCATCTTCTGCATGTTCTATATATATCTAATTTTCCTGGCACCATTTATTAAAGAGGCTCTCTTTTCTCCAGTGTATGTTTTTGGCTGCTTTGTCAAAGATCAAATAGCTGTATGTGCCTGGGGTTGTTTCTGCTTCTCCTGTTCTGTTCCATTGATCCACGTGCCTGTTTTGTGCCAGTACCATGCTGTTTTAATCACTGTAGCTTTATAATATAACTTCAAGTCTGGGATTGTGATCCCATCTGCTTTTCTTTTGCTACTCAAGACTGTTTTCACTACTCTTGGTGTCTTCTAATTCCATATAAGTTTTAGGATTGTTTTCTCTAACTCTGTGAGAAATGATGTTGGTATTTTGATTGGGATTGCATTAAATCTGTATATCAGTTTTGGAAGTATAGACATTTTGATTATGTTGGTTTTGCCTCCCTAGGAACAGAGGATATTTTTTCATTTTCTGATGTCCTCCTTGATTTTCTTTTTCAGTCTGATGTCATTTTCATTGTAGAGTTCTTTCACTTCCTTAGTTAGGTTAATACCTAAGTATTTAATTTTTTTTATGCTATTGTGGATGGTATTGCTTTCTTAATTTCTTTTTCAGTGAGTATACTATTAGTATATAGGAATGCTAATAATTTTTCTGTATTTATTTTGTATCCTGCTACACATGCTGAATTCGGTTATCAATTCTAGGAGTCTTGTGGTGGAGTTTTTGGGTTTTACAAGTAAAGGACCATGTCATCTGCAAATAATGATATTTTGACTTCATCCTTTCCTATATGTATCTTTTTTATTTATATCTCTTGCCTCATTGCTCTGGCTTATGTTTTGAGGACTATATTGAACAGGAGTGGTGATAATGGACATCTTTATCTTGTTTCTGATTTTAGAGGTAAAGTTTCCAGCTTTTCCCCATTTAATATGCTATCAGGAGTAGGCTGGTCATAAACGGCCTTTATCATGTTGAGATAAGGTCCTTCTATACCAGTGATGGTGAACCTTTTAGAGCTTCAATGATAACAAACAGCCAGCTTCAGCATGCATGTCATAGGTTCAACACCACTGTTCTATACCTATTTTCATCAGGGTTTTTATAATGAATGGATATTGGATTTTGGCAAAGGCTTTTTTTTTATACCTATTGAGATGATCATATGATTTTTGTCCTTGCTTCTGTTTATGTGATGAATTATATTTGCTTATGTTGAACCATTCTTGCATCCCTGGGATGCGGCCTATTTGGTATGATCTTTTTGATGATTTGTTGCACTCTATTTGCCAGTATCTTCTTAAGGATTTTTGCATCTATGTTCATTAGAGAAAATGGATTTTTTTCTTGATCCATTCTGCTAATCTGTGTCTTTTGATCAGCAAATTAAATCCATTGATAATTATAATTGATAGGTATTGATTTATACTTCTCATTGTATTAATTTTCTGTTGCTGTTCTACTTTCTCTCCCTTCTACATATTTACTATCTCTACCTAATGTATTTATTTTACTGGATCTTTGGGCATTGTTAGCTTCATTGTCTCCTTCTAGGATATACTTGAGAATTTTTTTGGAGTGTTGGCTTGGTGGTCATGAATATCTTTGGGTTTTCTTCATCGTAGAAGAATCTTATTTCTCTATCAATTTTGAAAGATAATTTTGCAGGATATAACAGTCTGGATTGGAAGTTGTTCTCTTTAAGCATTTCAAACACTTCATTCCATGTTCTCCTTGCCTTTAAAATTTGTGTTGAGAAATCTGTTTTAATTCTTATAGGCTTTCCTTTATAGGTGATTCATTGCTTTTTGTAATAGTTGATACATTGTGTCAACTTGAGAAGTTTAGAAGTTTAACTAAGTGACTCAGCAGGGGCCAGGGTCCTCACTTTGTAAACATCCTGAGCCTGTGTAAGAGAAGGGAACGGAGATGGTGTGAGTGCTACACCCGCCCCAAGGGGGGTAGCCTGCTTACAGTATAAGGGAGGAAAAGAGGCTTGCTGCGCCATTTTGCTCTTGTTGCTTTTGCTGTCTTCTGCCGCTTTGAGCTGTTGCCCCTCAGCCATGCCACTCTGCCTTGGAACCAGCCGATTATGGACTGAAACCTCCACAAACTGTGAGCTAAATAAACCTTTCCTTCCTTAACTTTGGGTGTTGGGTATTTTGTCCCGGCAATTACAGAAAAGTAACTAAGACACTTTTCTTTAGCAAACTTTAAATTCTGTTCTTATGTTGTATTTCTAGTATTTTAATTATTATGTAGCATGGCATGGATTTTTTTCTGATGATGGCTATTCAAGATTCTATATCATTCACTTATCTGTATGATAAATTCTTTTTCTGTGTCTGGAAAGTTTTCTGCTATTACTTGCATAAACAGGTTTTTTTATGCCTTTTGTGTTGCCTTCTGATTTTCGCTAATTCCAATTACTCTTACATTAGGCCTCTTTGCATCATCTCAGAGTTGTTGGATCCATTTTTCATGTTTCCTTGTTTTTTTTTAAAGGTGTATTTCATTAATTGATCATTGATCTCCGCTCTGTCCTCTAGGTTCGACCCTCCATCTTCACATTGGTTGCTTCTGCTTCCCATATTTTCAATCATGTTTTTAATATCCTGGATTTCTGTTTGGAACTTCTTTATGGTCTCACATTCTTTTCTCTTCTGGACACTCATGTTTTGCATCTCTCTCTTAAGCTCCACCAGCTGTTCATTAGTATCTGATTTAGTGATGACAATTAGGCACCCCTTATATTTACATCTAGTAATTCACAGCATTTGTTTCTGCTGGATGTTGGTGGCAGTGCCAGAACTCAAACATACCACTAGGTGGCCTTCCTCAGGACCACCCAGTCTGATGATTACTTCCACTGACCTTAGCTTCCCACAAGGTAATACAGGCACCATGATCTTCCTGGTCTGAACCTAGGTCTCCCAGGGGATCCCAAGAGACCCCTATTTAGCTCTTGCCCTTAAGACTACGTCCCAAGGTTGTCTTTCACCGAGTCTCTGCGGAAGGATATCACTTCAGTGCTGAAGCAAGCTTCTCCTGGGTATTGGTCTCTTCTTCAATCAGGTCAGCCTATTGGTTGTCAACTCTGCTACCTCGTGCTTTGGAGAACCCAGGGAATGGGGGCAGGGAAGGTGGAATGGGTACTTCCTAGTGCCTCCAGCCTCGGGCATGGGTCTCCACCAGCTGCTGGTACCAGCTGGGGGCAAGGCCTCCTAGGTCTTCAAGAATAGATTCCCAATACTTGAAAAGCTTTTAAAAAGAGATAAATCCTTCCAGGTCATGCCACCAGTGACCTGTCTCTTTCAAACAGAACCCAGTTTCTAACGGCAAGTCAGCTATAGCATCCCTATAATCCAGTCACCTTCCAAAAGTCCTGCATTTGAGCACAGGAGAGTTTGGAGGGTCATTCTGATCTAAAGCATAACAAATATGAAAACTTTAAAAAATAGACTATGACAATATTAAAAAATCAAATTACTTAGAATACATTTAAAATAGGATGTGCAAAACTAGTACAAAACATTATTAAGAATGAATAAAGAAAATAAAAATACAGACATATACAACATGATAGTCACATTTCTGTTACTGTGGCAAAATACTTGAGAAAAACAAAAGGAGAAAAGGTTTATCTTGGCTTACAATTTCAGAGGTTCAGTCAATGGCTTATTGACCAGGTTGCTTTGGGCCTGTGCTGGAACAGTACATCATGGCAGGAGCATGTGGCAGAGCAGGTCTGTTGACCTTATAGCAGCCACTGAATGAGAGAGAGACAGAGAGAGAGAGAGAGGGAGAGGGGGAGGGAGAGGGAGAGAATTTAGGTGTGTCAATATCCCCTTCACAGGCACACTCCCAATGGCCTAACTTCTGCTAGGCCAATCTTAACAAGGTTCCATCATTTCCTAATAGCACTACAAGGGGGTGACCAAGCCTTTTCCACGTGGGCCTTTGGGGGATATTTCAGATCCAAACTATAGCATACAATGCACATGGATTGGGTAATTCAATGCTGTGAAGATGGCAGTTCTCCCCAAATTTGACCTTTATATTCAATGCAATCACATTAAAAAACCAAGAAGGCTTTGTAAAATGAATCTGAGAAGCTGAACCTTAAATTTTCATGAAAGTGCAAAAGACCAAGAATAGCCAAAACGCTCTTTAAAAAAATGTGGAAGAGAGAGACCTCAAGATGGCGGATGAGTAAGAAGCAGGCAGCAAAACTCTCTCTAAAAGTTACCATTGGAACACGGGAATATAGTGACCCAGAAAGCGCAGGAGGGGGGGAGATGCCTCCCCGAAACCCAGAAAAGTTCTGAAGCGCAATCTGGGACCCCCGGCACCAGTGACGGGTGACTTCCAACAAAGAAGAAGGAAAGAAGGAGCAGACCGCGCGCGTGCACCTTCTAATATCCCGGGAGTTGGAGCGCCGGCGGAGGCTCAATTCTACGGACCCACGGTGGCAACTGGCGCCCAGGGAGCCCCCACGGAGGATCCTGAGACAGCGGCGGGGCAGGGGAGCGGCGGACAACGGCGCTGACCGGCGGTGAGTGTCTCTCAGCCACAGCTGCCCCGCACCAGAGAGCGACCGGCCGGGCGCCATTGTGGGGGGTGTGGCGAAACTCAGAGCGGCTCGGAAACTGCTCTGGGAACTTGTGCTCCGGACAGGGCAGCACAGGGCCTCTCAATTGAGCCCACGAAAGTGTGCTGAGGTCAGCAGGCGAACGGGACTGGACTCTCAGCCACACCTGTCCCGCGCCAGAGAGCGACTGGCCCGGGGCCATTGTGGGGGGCGTGGCGAAAAACCAGAGCGGCGGGAACCAGTGCAGGGAACCCGCGCTCCGGACAGCACGCTGAGCCTCTCAGGCCCAGGGATCGTGAAAGGGCGGCGAGAGCGGAGGCGAGCTAGACTGGTCTCTGCCTGAAAGTACGCGCCTCTGCTCACCACCCACCAGAGGGCGCTCCTGGCTTACTGGGACGGACCTGCACAGAACAGGACTTTGTCACAAGGTACCTGCCTACAACAGAGTCAACACCTGGAACTGACTCTTTTTATATTTTTTATTTTTATTTTTATTTTTTATTTTTATTTTTATTTTTATTTTTTTTCTCACTGATTTGTTTTTTTGTTCTGGCGAAGGGTTTTTTTTGTTTTTTGTTTTGTTTTGTTTTGTTTTTTGGTGGGGTTTTATTATTGATCTGTCTGTTTTATTGTTTTTATCTTTGTTTTTGTTTCTGTATGTGTATTTGCTCTTTCCTTCATTATTCTCTCTGGTTTTTTATATGAGTGTAAACAGCGCCTCTAACTTCTTTGTGATTGTGGTTGTGATCTGTTCTTCCTTTTATCCCTTCCTTCTCTTTTTACCACCTGTCCTCTGCACTAGTGTCCCAATTTTAGTGGGATCCCTCTTGGTCCTCTAACCTTACATCTAATTCCTTCCTCTTCTCCCAATACTCTATTTCCTCCTTAACTCATCTTAAATTTAAACTCCTCAAGGAAAAATTGACATACATAGGACTTGTATACTGCATATAATTTTTCTGGTGTGTTTTAGATTTTGTTATATAACCGCAACTCTATACAGCTAAAAGTGGTAAATAACTGGTTAGCTCAGTCTGTCATTTTTTAGGCTGTGTTTGATGCTTTAGTTAACATTATAGCCAAATGTGAAATAATTGTTCTAAACATCTTTCCTTCCTGATATTTCATGATTGAGATTGACTAAGGGACACAGAAAATACAGTGGCACAGTACCAAAGAATCAAGGACTGGGCCAAACAGGTAGCAACTTCGCATACCCAACGAATTGAAGAGGTAGGATCTGGCAGAAAGCTCAAAACCTAAAAGCAAGCTCCACTTGGAAGATACTGCAGAGAAGTAGTCATCTTCTAAAGATCTTAAACACTAGCAATAAAGTAACCTACTATAGGTAATTTGCAAACATCACCCCAGGAATTAAAGAAAGAAAAAATGAGACGACACTTAAACAAGATGCAACCACACACATCCAATTCACCAAAGGCAAACCTAGGGAGCAACGAGGTGGGACAATCCGAAAGCCACCCACCTGGCCTATCTGAAGTGGTAACAACAAAGCAACTGAATGAGGTTCTGGAAAAAATTAAAACAGAAATAATCTCACAGATAACTGCAGAGATAATGTCTACAATGAAGACCATGCTTAAGGACACTATAGCTGATACAGACAAAAAAATAGATGAACTTAAGAAAACTATAGAAACCATGAATGCTCAGCATAGGAAAGAAATGGAATCTATAAGGCAGATTCAAGCAGATATCCAAGAGATAAAAAATTCCATTGAAAGTATTTGTAGCAGAATAAGCCAATGCGAGGACAGGATCTCAGATATAGAAGACAGGCTTGCAATTAGTGATCATGAAATGGAAAAATTCTTAAAAATAGCAAGGGACCATGAAAAATCAATTCAGCAGCTGCTAGATGACTCAAAGATAAACAACTTAAGAATAATTGGAATAAATGAAAAAGCAGGAGATAGCATCAACGACATTAAAACCTTGTTCAAAGACATAATCAGAGAGAACTTTCCTGGAAGAGAAAAGGAATTTGACACCCCTATAAGTGAAGCTTTTAGAACACCAACTAGACATGATCAAAAAAAAACTTCAGCCAGACATATTATAGTCAAGATCCCAGAAATTCAACAGAAGGGCAGAATCTTAAAAGCTGTTAGGGAGAAGAGACAAATCACCTATGAAGGAAAACCCATCAGAATCACAGCTGACTTTTCAGCACAAACCCTCAATTCAAGAAGAGCTTGGAATGATGTATTGCAAGCTCTAAAGGAAAATAATTTTCAGCCCAGATTGATGTACCCTGCAAAACTATCTTTCAAAATTGATGGAGAAATAAAATACTTTCATGACAAAGAACATCTGAGAAAATTTATGACCACCAAACCAGCACTCCAAAACGTTCTGAAGGACATTCTAGAAAGAGATAGGAACCCCAACAGAAGGAATCCACCAGGCAGGGCAAATAATTAAATAGCCGGAAAGCAGAAAAACAAAGAGTGGGAACCAACAACAGGAAATTATCATGACAAGTCAATACATATCAGTTTTAACCATCAATGTTAACGGTCTCAATTCACCAATCAAAAGGCACAGACTGGCGAAATGGATCAAGAAGCAAGATCCAACAATATGCTGTATACAAGAAACACATTTAATTCAGAAAGAAATTCATAGACTGAAAGTCAAAGGATGGAAAACAATACTCCATGCCACAGGAACCCAGAAAAAAGCAGGGGTAGCTATTCTTTTTGCAGACAAAGTGAACTTCAAGCCAAGAAGGATTCAGAGAGATAAAGACGGTCATTACATCCTTGTAAAGGGAACAATCCAAGAGGAAGAGATAACGATCATAAATATATATGCGTCAAATACCAATGCACCCAGCTATATAAAACAAGTACTAAAGGACATGAAAAACCAAATAAGCACTAATACAATTATATTGGGAGATCTCAATACTCCACTGTCACAAAAAGATAGATCAACTGGACAGAAAATCAATAATGAAATAGTAGAACTGAACCAAACTTTTGAACAAATGGACTTAGTAGATGTCTACAGAGTGTTCCATCCCACAACATCAGAATACACATTTTTCTCAGCTGCACATGGGACGTTCTCCAAAATAGACCACATACTAGCTCATAAAACCTGTTTAAGTAAATGCAAAGGAATTGAAATTATCCCATGCATATTATCAGACCATAGTGCAATGAAATTGGAAATCAATGGCAAAAGATCCCACAAAAACTCCCTAAACACATGGAAATTAAACAGCATCCTCCTAAACAACCAATGGGTCACAGATGAAATTAAAGAAGAAATTAATCACTTTCTACAACTGAATGATAATGACAGTACAACATACCGGAACTTATGGGATACAATGAAAGCAGTCCTAAGAGGGAAATTTATAGCATTAAACACTTATATCAGGAAAATAGAGCAAGCGCAAATAAACAACTTAAGGGTGAACCTCGAGCTTCTAGAAAAAGAAGAGCAGGTTAAGCCAAAAGCCCGTACAAGGGAGGAAATTATAAAGATCAGAGCAGAAATTAACGTATTGGAGAATAAAAAAACAATACAAAGAATCAATGAAGCAAAAAGTTGGTTCTTTGAAAGAATAAATAAGATTGACAAACCCTTATCCAACCTTATTAAAAAAAGAAAAGAAAAGACTCAAATCCATGCAATTGAAAATGAAAAGGGTGATATCACGACAGACCCTGCAGAAATCCAGAAGATCATCTATACCTATTTTGAAAATTTATATTCTACTAAGATGGAAAATGCAGAAGAAATGGACAGATTCCTAGATTCGTATGAATTACCAAAGCTGAATCAAGAAGATTTAAAAATCCTAAATAAACCAATATCAGCCAATGAAATTGAAGATGTAATTAAAAACCTCCCAACAAAGAAAAGCCCAGGCCCTGATGGATTCACTGCCGAATTCTACAAGAAATTTAGAGAAGACCTAATGCCCCTACTTCTCAAACTTTTCAATGAAATTGAAAGGGAAGCAATACTCCCAAATTCATTCCTGGAAGCAAGCATTACCCTGATACCAAAACCAGAGAAGGACCCAACTAAGAAAGAGAACTACAGGCCAATCTCCCTAATGAACATAGATGCAAAAATCCTTAATAAGATACTGGCAAACAGAATCCAACAAATCATCAAGAAGATTATACACCATGACCAAGTTGGATTCATCCCAGGGATGCAGGGATGGTTCAACATACGTAAATCAATAAATGTAATACAGCATATTAACAGAACCAAAGACAAAAATCACATGATCATCTCAATAGATGCAGAAAAAGCTTTTGACAAAGTCCAGCACCTTTTCATGATAAAAACCCTACAGAAAATTGGAATAGAGGGTCTTTATCTCAATCTGGTAAAAGCTATCTATGACAAACCAACAGCCAATATTATACTAAATGGCCAAAAACTGAAAGCCTTCCCTCTAAAATCAGGAACAAGACAAGGATGTCCACTGTCCCCACTCTTATTCAACATAGTTCTGGAAACTTTAGCCAGAGCGATTAGACAAGAGAAAGAAATAAAAGGAATAATGATTGGAAAGGAAGAAGTTAAATTATCATTATTTGCAGATGACATGATACTCTACACAGAAGACCCCAAAAACTCCACTAAAAAACTGCTAGATTTAATAAGCAAATTCAGTAGTGTAGCTGGATACAAAGTCAATACTCAAAAGTCAATAGCCTTCCTGTACACAAATAACAAACTTACTGAAAGAGAAATTAGGGAAACAATACCTTTCACAATAACATCCAAAAAAATGAAATACCTAGGAATCAACCTCACGAAGGATGTAAAAGACCTCTATACTGAAAACTACAGTACTCTGAAAAAGGAGATTGAAGAGGATATCAGAAAATGGAAAGATATCCCTTGCTCCTGGATAGGAAGAACCAATATAGTGAAAATGGCCATACTTCCAAAATTGTTATACAGATTTAATGCAATTCCAATCAAAATTCCAACAGCATATCTCACAGAATTAGAGAAAACAATCCTAAAATTCATTTGGAATCAGAAGAGACCTAGAATAGCAAAGGCAATTCTGGGCAACAAAGGCAAGGCAGGGGGCATCACTATCCCCGACTTGAAATTATACTATAAAGCTACTGTGATAAAAACAGTGTGGTACTGGCAAAAAAACAGACCTGAAGATCAATGGAACAGATTAGAAGATGCTGAAACAACCCCAGACATACTAAGCCACCTTATCTTTGACAAAGGTGCCAAACACATTCGCTGGAAGAAAGATAGCCTCTTTAATAAATGGTGCTGGAAAAACTGGCTCTACACATGCCGAAGATTAAAACTAGATCCATATCTTTCACCATGCACTAAACTAAATTCAAAATGGATCAGAGATCTAAATATTAAAACAGAAACATTAAATCTGCTGGAAGGTAGGATAGGTAAAACCCTTGGAGACATTGGTGTAGGCAAAGACTTTATGAATAAAAACTCAACTGCACGGGAACTATCCCAAAGAATCAATAACTGGGATCTCATCTTATTAAAAAGCTTTTGCACAGCAAGAGAAACCACCAACAGAGTGAAGAGACAACCCACAATGTGGGAAAAAATGTTTGCCAGCTGTTCCTCAGACAAAGGATTACTATCGAGAACATATAAAGAACTCAAAAAAATCAGACCTCCCAAATTTAAAGACCCACTCCAAAAATGGGCATCTGAGATGAATACACATTTCTCAGATGAAGAAATACTAATGGCAAATAAATATACAAAAAAATGTGCAACATCACTAGTCATTCGAGAGATGCAAATTAAAACAACACTGAGATACCATCTCACCCCAGAAAGAATGGCTACTATTAAGAAATCAACTAATAACAAATGCTGGAGGGGCTGTGGGGAAAAAGGAACCCTTCTTCACTGTTGGTGGGAGTGTCGACTGATACAGCCACTGTGGAAGTCAGTGTGGAGATTCCTCAGAAAACTAGGGTTGGAGGTCCCATTTGACCCAGCTATTCCCCTTCTGGGCATCTTCCCAGAAGAATTAAAAACATCGTACCACAGCGATATATGTGCACCCATGTTTATAGCAGCACAATTTGTAATAGCCAGATCTTGGAAACAACCCAAATGCCCATCAACTGAGGAATGGATAAGAAAGATGTGGTATTTTTATACAATGGAGTACTATTCAGCCATAAAGAAGGATAAACTGGAGACTTTTATAGGTAAATGGATACAACTCGAGAAAATACTCATAAGTGAAATAAACCAGAAGCACATGTGTAAGCATCGTATTATCTCTCTGGTATGAGAAACTGAAAGAGTAAATAAGATCCAAAATGTACAATAGACATGGTGAATCAAAAAGAAACTGGTCAAAAGGAAAGAGAGACTGGAATAGGGAAAAGAAAGAAGGGAAAGGGAAAAAAATTGTATATATATATATATAAGATGGTTAAGATAGATACACTACCATTTTTACTTAGTTCATTGAAGAGTAAGGTTTGTGCCAATAATGTTTGAACAATTGAATGCTAATGTCTGGTGTCCTGAATAACTAACTTAAAGATAGTAATACGTAATGTATTAACCATTGTTACCCTCCTATTATGTTTGTTTGAAAATTTGTTCTTCTTTTGATTTGTTTTGTTTTTTCTTCTCTTTAAAATAAAAAAAAAAATGTGGAAGAAGTCCTCTGCAGGATATAATTTATTATTAAAAAATTGCAAATGATTCAGTGTAA
This sequence comes from Erethizon dorsatum, assembly GCA_028451465.1. Taxonomy (NCBI): domain Eukaryota; kingdom Metazoa; phylum Chordata; class Mammalia; order Rodentia; family Erethizontidae; genus Erethizon; species Erethizon dorsatum. The sequence goes on from CM051839.1 coordinate 15,001,715, forward strand.
TAGTGTTGCAAAGAAAGGAAAATATGCCAGTGGAATTTCTGAGAGCACAAAAATGGTACCACAAATATATTTATACTGAATTCATGACCGTGAACCAAACAGATATCCATATGAATAAAAGACAACTGACTTCTATATCATATCATAAACAAACACCAATTCCCACTAAACTGTAGAAAAAATTGTGAAAGGCAAGAAAATAACGAAGTTTATATAGGATAATTTATTATGATTTGGAATAAGAGAAGTTTTTATTTTTTATTTATTTATTTTTGCAATAGTAGGAATTGAACCCAGGGCCTGACACATGGTAGACAAGTGCTCTACCTCTGATCTTCCTCCTCGGACCTTTCTGTTGTTTATTTTGTTTTTTGGTTTTTTTGAGACAGAGTCTTGCTACGTAGTGCAGGCTAGCCTTGAACTCACTTATGTAGCCCAGGCTGGCCTCAAACTCACAGCGATCCTCCTGCCTCAGTCTTCTGAGTGCTGCGATTACAGGCATGTGCCACCATGCCTAGCTCTCCATTTTTTTATTTTGCAACAGGATCTTGTTAAGTTGCCCAGGTTGGCCTCGAACTTGCAATGCTCCTTTCTTAGTGTTCTGAGTAGCTAGGATTAGAGGGAGTACTATACATCCCATTAAGAGAAGATTTCTTAAATAGGACAAAAAAAAAAAAAGATTAATCAAAAAGACAAAAGGGCTGGGGATGTAGGCTAATGAGGGTTTGACCCCCAGTACCACAATACATAAATAAATAATTAAAAAAAAAGACTAGGAAATTGTATTGTATAAAAATTAAGAACATCTTTTTATCAATAGACACCATCAAGAAAATCAAAGACAAGACACACTGGGATATATTTGCAACCCAGATAATTGACAACATATTTATCACCTAAATATATTTAGAACTCCTACAGATCAATAAGGAAATTACCATAATCCAAAAAGGCTGAAACAAGAGAAATAAGTGGAATTTTTACAAAAATATATACAAAGTCTCAAATAAACATATGAAATAGTTTGACCTTTTTGGTAAATGTGAAAATGCAAATTAAAAACAATTATATATTACTGCACATCTACAAGGATAAATAAAACTCTTAAGATTGCCAATAAAAACAAAACAAAATACTATTAATATGACCTGGCAATCATTGTTAAAAACAGATTTTAATAATCTCATTATATTTTGCATACATTCTCCACATCCCGTTTCTAAATTTCATATATTAGTCTAAATAAAATCACAAAATAATTTTTCTTATATTTTTTCCTATAAAATGATTTGAATAAATGCTATAATCACATCAAAAACATATTGTACAACAGTCTTCTCGCCCATGGTCATGTTAGGGGTTCTTCCAAAGGACTTATAAGGTTAGATTATCTTGATATTACTTTATTTTTCCCTGAGGTTTTAACTCTGAGTTTATAGCAGCTATGAACAAGTTGTTATTTAGTGGACAGCAGCCTCTGGTGCCTGAAACTCTACCTTCATGGGACGTTTGACAAGTGGAATATATTTATATAACTATATTTTCATGGAATTACAGTTGTAAAAGTTTCTTGAAGCCAAATGGTCTGCCTCATGTCTTTAGTAAGTCAGCTGTGGCCAGCTTGCAAGTGTGGTCTTTTTCTTTAAAACTTCAAGAGCACGTGTCCTCGCAGTTGCCTTAGTAATCACGTGTGCAATTGGTGTTTTTGGTTCTAAAGCATTTTTCCATACATTTTGTTTAACTACAACAGGAGTTACTGTGTTCACTTCCTATTGAGATGGAATTTACATACCATGTATTTCACCCATTTAAAGCACACAACTTTTTAAAAAATATATATTTGCAGAGTTATACAAACATCACCCCATTTAATTTTAGAACATTTTTATCAGCCCGGAAAGAAAGTCTGCACTCAATAATACTACCACCCCCCAACTCTATCCCCAACCCAAGCAGACACACAAATCTACTATCTGGTACTATGATTTTCCATTTTCTAGACACTGAACATACATGGAATTATACAATATGTGATATAGTCTTTTGTAACGGGCTTTTTAATTTAGATAATGTGTGTGAAGTTCATCTTTAGTAACATGTAATCAGCACTGTCTTTTTTTTTTTTTTTTGTCTTTTTTGAGACAGGGTTCCACTATGCAGTTCAGGCTGGACTTGAACTCACTTTGTAGTCCAGGCTGGCCTCAAACTCGCAACGATCCTCCTGCCTCAGCCTCCCGTGTGCCACCATGCCTGGCTAGCACTCCCTTCATTTTTGTTTCTTTTTAAAAAATTTTTATTTTTCTTAGTACGTATTAGCAGCGTACGATTACATTAATTGTGGGAAATTGGTATACATACATAACACATCTTTTCCCCCTTTCCTTTTATACCCTTAAAAAATTTTTTTGCCAGCATCAGATTCATTTATTATTTTATAAACCTATATAAAATTAATTATCATAAATACAGTTTGTCAGCCAGATTAACAAGTGAAAAAAACATGCAAAACACATAGGACAATTATACTAAATCAAGGTACATTTTTTTGTTTGTTTGTTTTTGTTTTGTTTTGTTTTCTTCGTTCTTTGAGACAGGGTCTTGCTATTCAGACAGGCCTTGAACGCACTATGTAGTCCAGACTGGCCTGGAATTCATAGCGATCCTCTTGCCTCAGGCTCCGGAGTGCTAGGATTACAAGTGTGCACCACCACACCTGGCTAAGGTACACTTTTAGATACATTATCCATGCTGCATTATGATAACTATTTTCTCTCTGTTTTTTTCCTATGGTCTGTCATTACTTATTTATATTTTGGGTTTCTCATATGAGAGAAACCATGCAATATTTAAGTTTGTGTGTCTGATTTACCTCAGCATTATGGTCTCAATGTGCATCCATTTTCCTACAAGTAACTCTAGTTTATCCTTCATTATGGCAGAGTAGTACTCCATTGTGTATAAATGCCACAGTTTTCAATCCATTCATTTGTGGGTGGGCATATAGGGCCTCTTCCAAGATTTAGCTATTATGAATTGTGCTGCTACAAATATGGGTATGCATACATCACCGTGTTCTGATGCCTAGGGTATCTTTCAGGAAGATATCTAGAAGGGGAGTAACTAAGTGCAATGGAATTTCCATTTTTTTGAGGCTTCTCCATAGTAATTTCCATACTGATTGTACCAGTTTATACTCCTACCAACAATGAAAAAGTGTTCCTTTTTCCCTGCAGACCCTCCAGCACTTGTTAGTGGTTGATTTCTTGATGATAACCATTCTTTCGGGAGGGAGATTCAATCTTAGTGTTGTTTTAATTTGCATTTTTCAAATGGCCAGTGATGTTGAACATTGTTTTCATATATTTGCTGGCCATATGTACTCCTTCATCTGAGGAATATCTCTTCACTTCAGATGCCCATTTTTGATGGGGGAAGGATCTAATTATTTGAGATCTTTATATACTATAGATATTATTCCTTTGAGAAGTAGCTGGCATAATTTTTTTGCCATTCTGTGGGCAATCTCTCCACTCTTTTGCTGGTTTCCTTTACTGTGCAGAACTTTTTAAATTTGATGTGGGGCCATTCGTTGATTCTTTTTTTTTTTTTTTGTGGGTACCAGGGGGACGACCTCAGGACCTCGCGCGCCAACAGGCACCCGTGCCACTGAGCGATATCACCGGCCCCTTTTTCGTATGTGGGTTCCGGGAGTCGAACTCGGGCCCTCGTGCTTGCAAGGCAGGCGCTTACGCCGCTGAGCCATCTCACCGGCCCATTCGTTGATTCTTGGTGCTATTCCTTGTGTAACTGTGGTTCTGCCCAGAAAGTCTTCGCCTACACCTCTATTTTCAAGAGTTTTACCTATTTTGTCTTCTAGCAGCTAAAGTGTTTTAATATTTAGCTCTTTAATCCATTTTAGTTTAGTGAATTGTGAGAGATACGGGTTTATGTTCAATCTTTGGCAGTGTATAGCCAGTTTTCCAAGCACCATTTGTTAAAGAGGCCATCTTTCCTCCAAGAAAAACATCTGTCCCCTTTGTCAAAGTCAAGGCAGCTGAGTGTGCCTGGAGTTGTTTCTGCAACCTCTATTCTGTCCCATTGCTCCACAAGTCTAGGTTTTTTTTTTTTTTTGTCAATACTATGCTGTTTTTTCTTTAATCACTATAGCTTTGTAGTATAGTTGAAGTCCTGCCTTGCCCTCGTTGCCTAGAATCTTTTACTATTCTAGGTCTCTTCTAGAGACCTTCTAAATTTCATATAAATTTAAGGATGGCTTTATCTACTTCTGTGAGGAATGCTTATGGTATTTTGATTGAAATGGGGTTAAATCTGTATAACAGTTTAGGAAGTATGGCCATTTTTACTATATTGGGCCTGCCTATCTAGAAACAGGGTTTTCTTTTTTTTTTTTTTTTTTTTTTTTTTCCTTTTTGAGACAGGGTTTCGCTATGTAGTTCAGGCTGGCCTCGAACTCACAGAGATCCTCCTGCCTCAGTCTCCCAAGTGCTGGGATCACAGGTGTGAGCTACCATGCCTAGCTTTTTCCATTTTCTTTCTTTTCTTTTTTTTTTTGTGGGTACCGGGGGTCGACCTCAGGACCTCGTGCGCCCGCAGGCGCCCATGCCGCTGAGCAATATCACTGGCCCTTTTTACGTATGTGGGTTCCGGGAGTCGAACTCAGGACCTTGCGCTTCCCAGGCAGGTGCTTACACCGCTGAGCCATCTCACCGGCCCTCTTTCCATTTTCTGATGTCCTCTTCAATCTTGTTTTACAGAGTATTGAAGTTTTCATTGTAGAGGACTTTCACTTCCTTGGTTAATTCTTAATTATTCTATTTTTCATGATGGTATTGTTTGACTGACTTCTCTCTTGGTGAATTTGTTACTGGTATACAGGAATGCTATTGATTTTTGAGTGTTGACTTTGTATCCTGCTCTGCTACTGAATTTGGTTATTAATTCTAGAAGTTGTTTGGTGGAGTTGTTGGGGTCTCTTGTGTAGAGGATCATGTCATCTGCAAAGAATTATTATTTAACTTTTTCTGTTCCTATCCATCTCCCTTTAATTTCTCTCTCTTGTCTAATTGCTCTGGCTAATGTCAAGAACTATATTGAACAGGAGTGGTGATAGCAGGCATTCTTGTCTTGTTCCTGACTTTAGAGGGAAAGCTTTTAGCTTCTGTCCATTCAGTATGATGTTGGCTGTTGCATTGTCATAGATGGCTTTTATCAGATTGAGATACAACCCCTCTATACCTACTTCTACACCTATCTTCTTCAGGTTTTTTATTATAAATGGATGCTGGGTCTTGTCAAGTGCTTTTTCTCCATCTTTTAAGATGCTCGTGTGATTTTTGTCCTTTCTTCTGTTTATGGGGCACATTACATTTATTGACTTGTGTAGTTTGAATCATCCCTGTGTCTCCGGAATAAATCCTACTTAGTGATCATGTATGATCTTTTTGCTGATTTGCTGCATTTTGTTTACCAGTACCTTATTGAGGATTTTTGCATCTCTCTTTTTTGGTTGGGTTTTTCCTGGTTTTGGAATTAGAGTAAGGATCTTCTAGGAGTGATTCAAGGAGTACTGCTTCCCTTCCAATTTCACAATTTCATGAAAGATTCAGAAGTATTACGGTTAGATCTCTGAAGTTCTTGTAGAATTTTGCAGTGAACCCATTGGGGCCTGGGCTTTTCTTAGTTGGCAGTTTTAAAAAAAAATTATTGCTTATTCAAGTTCATTGATTGATATTGGATTATTCAGGATTTTTGTACCTTTTGGTACAGCTTTGGCAGTTCATACGTGTCTAGGAATTTATCTGTTCCTTTTGAATTTTCCATTTTATTAGAGTACCAGTTCTCGAAGTAGTTACCAATGATCTGGATTTCAGCAGAATACATTGTGATTTTACCAGTTTCATTACTAATTGCATGGATTTGTGTCTTTTCTCATTTTTGGTAAGATTGGCTAAGGGTTTTTCTATCTTGTTTAATCTTTCAAAGAACCAACTCTTTGATTCATTGATATTAAATTTTTCATCTCAATTTCATTAATTTCTGCTCTGATCTTTATAATTTCCTTCCTTGTACTACCTTTGGTGTTGGATTGTTCTTGTTTTTCTAGGACCTCGAGGTGCATCAGTAGGTTACTTATTTGCCCTCACTCTATTTAACTGATGTGGGAATTCGCTGCTATAAACTTCCCTCTTAGGACTGCTTTCACTGTCCCTTAGGTTCAGTATGTTGTACTGGCATTATCCTTTGATTGTAGAAACTGTCTTCCTCAATTTCATCTGTGATAACTGATTATTCAAGAGGGTGTTATTTAATTTCCATGTGTTTGCACAGTTTCTAGCTTCTAGTCTTTTGCCATTGTTTCTAGTTTCATTGCACTATGATCTCAACATATGCATGGAATAATTTTAATTTTTTTGGCATTTACTTAATCATGCATTATGGGCTAGTATGAGCTGTATTTTGGAGAAAGTGCCATGTGTTCTTGAAAAGAATGTGTGTTCTGTTGTTGGATGAAACACTCTGTAGATATTTATTAAGTCCATTTGTTTGAATGTTTGGTACAACTCTGATATTTCTTTGTTGATTTTTTGTCTATTTCATGTGTCCACTTGTGAGAGTGGGATATTGAGGTCCCCTGTTGTGATTGTATTGGTGTTTATCTGATTTTTGATGTATGTTGGTGTTTGTTTTATGAAGTTGGGTACACTGGTATTTGGTGTGTGTATGTTTGTAATTGTCTCTTCTTGTTGGATTGTTCCCTTAACCAATTTATAGTGACCTTCTTTGTCTCTTCTGATCAGTCTTGGTTTGAGATCCACTTTGAAATTAAGGTGTCTACTCCTGGATTTTCCAGGTTCCTGTTGCATAGAATACTGTGTTCCATCCTTCGATTCTCAACCTATGAGCTTCTTTTTGACTGAAATATATTTCTTGTGTGCTGCATATCATTGGGCCTTGTTCCTTGATCCATTCTGCCAGTCTGTGTCATTTCATTGGAGAGTTAAAACCATTCTTATTGAGTTATTACTGAGAGGTATTGACTTCTTTCTGTCATTGCATTATTTTATTATTGGTTTTCTTATTTTTTCCTTTTGATTAGCTGCTAATCCTACCAGATATGTTCATTCTTTTTGACTTATGGGCATTGTTGGCTTCATCATCTTTTTCTAGGATATCCTTGAGAATTTTTTTAACACTGATTTGGTGGTCATGAATTTCTTGAAGTTCTCCTTGTTGTGGAAATACTTTATTTCTCCATCAATTTTGAAGGAAAGTATTGCAGAATACATAAATTGGGGTTGGAAGTTATTTTTTATGGCTTGGATCATTTCACTCCAAGCTCTCCTGGCCTTTGAATTTTGTGTGGAGAAACCTGCTGTCATTCTAATGGGTTTACTTTATATGTGATTTAATGTCTTTCTCTAACAGCTTTTAAGATTTTGTTCTTGTGATGAACTTCTGGTACTTTGAGTTTAATGTTCTCTGTGGTCATGGTTATTTGGGGTTTTATATGCCTCACTTATCTGTCTTAGTTACTTTTTTTGTTACTGAGAGAAAATACCCAACATCAAGAGTTAAAGGAGGAAAGGTTTATTTTGGCTCACAGTTTGTAGAAGTTTCAGTCCATAGTCAGCTGGCTCCAAGGCAGGGTGATATGGGAGAGAGGCATCAGAGAGGAGACACGGTCCATGGCAAAGCAGTGCAGGCAGAAGGCAGAAAAGTGGCAAAGCAGCTTCTTTCTGTCCCTTTTTATTTCATCCAGGCTACCAGCATTTTGAGTGGTTCCATTTACACCCAGGGTGGGGCACCCTTAATCCCAGCATCACACTCTTAATCCCAACATCACATCCTTAATCCCAGCACCACATACCCTAATCCAGTTACCTATGAAACTCCCCACCTATTACTGCATAAGGCTTTGGGGGACATCTGGATACAAGCCATAACACTTATCTGTATGTTTATTTCTTTCCCTATATTTGGGGAATTTTCTGCTGTTACTTCTGTGAACAGCTTTTATTTTTATTTCATTAGTGTTGTTTTCTGAGTTTTCACTTCTTTCAATTACTCTCAGATTAGTCTTCTTCCATCACCTAGCAGCTGTTGAATCCATTTTCCATGTTCTCTTCTTGCTTTTAAGGTGTCTTCAAGTAGTGGGTCTTTGAAGATCTCAGCCCCGAATCGGACCACCTTGGGTAATTTGGGAGGGGAGGATGCCATGTAATTAGCCCAGAAGATGAATTCTCTGGGAATGTACTCTAGTACTGTTAATGTCACAAAAGCAACCTGACTGTTGGCTTACAAACAAATAGGGAGAATTATGCAACCCTGTTAATAACAAGCAAATCAGCTACAGTAGTATTTTCAAAGAGAAATTGGATATTAACATACCATAACAACAAATTATGTATCACCCTTATCCTTAAAGAAGGAACCCATAAGTATAAACATTACAATAACATAGATGCTGATTTACAGCTAATATGTACTAAAGGCAACAACTATATCTCTGCTAATTATAGAAAATAATTAAATAGTAATTTTATAGAGTTAACTATTAAAGGATTAACAAAGCTTTATTAACAAAGCTTTAACCCTATAAAGATATAGGATTTGGGAACAGGGAAATGTAAGAGGAAAATTTTGAATCTTTAAACTATATGAAAAAAAGAAAAAGATAAACTATGATATGAGATGCAGAGATAAGTGATACAAAGGATCTTATTCGTGAGTAGAAGGATGTTTGTAGAATTAGGCGAATGTAAGTGAAAAATGACAAGAAACGTAAGATTAAAAAAAAGAGGGAGGAAAAATATAGGGAGGAAAAATAAGAGAGAAAGAAATTAAAGTGCAATAAATTAAAAGGGAGAAGAGGAAAAAGTAAAGAAAGAAAAAAAGAAGAAAAAGAGATACATACAAGGAAGGACAAAGAAAAATTCCTCAAGCCCCAATATACTGGTGAAGAAAAAAGGAGGAAAGGAAAGAAGAAAAAAGAAAAACAAAACAAAGCAAAATCCCCTAAAAGCAATTCACATACTCAGAAAAACAAAAAGCAAACAAGAACAACAACAAAAATTTCTTTGTGATGTTGAATGTGTGGGTTTCTACCAGGCTGTACAATTCTGGGGTGGCGTCCAAGTCAAGGTGTGGCCCTGCTCACACTGGCAGATAAAGAAGGCGGTCAGACCGCAGGTTTCCACTGGATTCAGGCACCGGCAGCAGTAGGATTAGGGTCAGGGTACCAATGCTGTGACTTTCAAATGCAGAGCAATTCAGGCTGAGCCTGGTCTCTGGCCATGGGGGCTGGGGCTGTGTCCTTTAATTTAAACCCCTTTGGTGGTCTCTTTCCAGCCTGACCATGGCTCCCTGCCATGGCTGTCTCCCATTCAGTCACTGTGGGAACATAACACCAGGAGCCCTCAATTGAAGCTGTCCCATGGCTGCTCTGAGTTTTGAGTTGGAACAATGAACCCTTCCCAGGAAGGTGTCTGACCAAGCACTCTCTCCAGAGAACAGGGCAGGTGCTTGGACTAGAATCACTCATCGCCTTAGTGAGAGTAGAATCCTGCACTCTCCCTGCAGCTCACAGCCCTTGCCAGTCCATCTCACCGCGCCATTCTCCTGAAGTCTTCTGGAGTCTCCAGCTTTCACTTCGTTTCTGTAGATTCTCACCCTCTCCCTTAAGCAATGAGCTGGAAGCTGGAGAGAAAGCACAGATTGTCCCTTCCCTTCTCCACACTGGGTTCTGTCTCTTCAGTTGGTCTGTAGGTTTTAATTTTCCTGTCAGAGGCTTTCTGGTTCCTGGGGTTCTACTTCTCTCTTTTCCTTTTCTTCCCCAAACTGTTAATTTCCAGGATCTGGATTCCAAATCCTGGAGAGGCCGAGATGTTGCTCACCAGGCCACCATTTTCCTGTACGTCTTCCTTTCTATTTCTGAACCGTATTTTATGGATATACATTTTAATTATCTTTTCTTCAGTAAATGGACATTTCAATTATTTCCACTTTCCAACTATAATGAATAACGTTAGTAATGGCTACACACAGCCAGTTGCCCTCTTTTCACGGTTGCAAAAATGGAAATCTTCTGAGCTAAAATGACCATTCACACCACGGTTACACTAAGGCTCATGCCTTGAGGACTCCACACTGCCCACTGCCAACACCATTACCAACACCTCAACCATAGTGTCAGCCACTGTGCCTGATGTCTCATCTATTAAAGTCACCTTAGATTCTATCATCTGTCACCTCCAGTTCTTCACCCCGAAATGATCATCTATCAACTATCACAGTTACCCATCTCTTCCCTCCCTGCCTTCCTTCCTTCCCTCCTTCAGTTCTCAGACAAGTTTTATCTCAACTTTATCCCCAAATCACTATGACTGGATGTGGGCTCCCTGAGGGTACTGCACGTGATATCCACTTTCCAATTCTTTCAAACGGAAATATTTTCCCGTAGGGGAAGGGAGGGAGTCCTCTTTGCCCTCTTCCAATCCTGCTTCAGATGAGTAGTCTCCTTCCTCCTTCCAGGACATAGGCGCTTCAGACATCCTCCTCTCCGGGAACTGCTCCCACTCACGCTCAGCGGTCACTCACTCATGCCCCAAACTCCAGCGCCTTTCCCATTCTTCCTGCCTTTCAGCTTTCCAAGAGGCTTTAACTTACATCAGGGCAGTGCACACAATACACTAACCTCTTGCCATTCCTTGAACTCTAATGACCTTTTCTTCCACCTACTTCAGCCACCACTCAAATTTCCACCGTGCACCCTGTAACATCCAGCCTGTTCACCAAAAGACCAGCGGGCGGAATCTCCTTCTCCTCCCTTTTGGTTTGGGGGCGGCCGGGAGGAGAGGGAACCCGAGCGCCCGGGAGAGCGGCGGAGGCTCGGGCGCGAGCCGCGGGGAGGAGGCGCCCAGGACGCGCGGCGGCGGGGGCGCCGCGGCACCTCGGCTCGGGCTGAGCGCGAGGAGGGTCACCTCCCCGCTGCGTCCCCTTCGGGAGCGGAGGAAACCTCGAGCTTCCGGCCTGGCCGCTCCCTCGGGAGGTGAGCGGAGCCAGCGGCGCGGAGGAGCGGGGCTCGCCCTCGCCCTTGGTGCTTTCGCTGGGCGGGGAGCGCGGCAGCAGCACGCCCGAAGCCGCTGTCTGCCCGGCCCGCTTCCCGCGGAAAAGTCACGTTTCCACCGCTGTCTCCTCGGGGGACGCGCTGCGGGGCCCCTGCTGGAGCGTGGCTGCGTCTCCTGCCCGCGCCCCGCTGCGCGCCCACCCCGTCCCAGCGCGCCGGGGGAGCAGGGCCTGCGCAGGGCCGCCCAAGCCCACGCAGGCTGCGCGGAAAGCCCACGAGCAAACAATGAAATGGGACAATTCTGGGGACTGTTTTCCTTGCCCACCCCGCGCACTTTGTCAGCCCGCGCGCCCCGCCACGCGCTGGATGCTTCCTCCCTGCGTCCGGGACGCGTCCGTTTGGGCGCCCGCCTCGCCCTTCAGCTTCCTCCCGGCTCTGTCCCAGCCGCAGTCCGGGACTGAAGGAAACTTGTGTAACTTTCTGCCGCTCCGCCTCCCTGTGCCCAGCAGAGGGCGCCATTCTATAACAAATAGTTCACCTGTCAAGGTATTGTTTTCCTGACCGCTCACTGATTAAATGTTTAGGTTGTTGGCTCCTGGTTATGATGAGGATCAGAGGTTCCGAATACCCACTTTTGCTTTTCCATTGCTTTATAAGATTAGCACCTGACACTACCCCACTGGCCCTTTTACTCCTAAATTTGGTTTGTTCCTCACCCGAGTGTGTTCGAGATGGCAGTAGCCTGCCTTGTGTATTCCGGTAGGTTCCGGTGAGGCGCAGTGAGCTCGGTTTGTAATCTTTTTCCAGCTTGCACCGGTGTTCACTGCGCAGAGACGAAGGCATAAGCGGCTTTCTTTGTTGCGGTTGCTTTATTGCGCTGCGCTTCATTTTGTCTCCGGGCTCTCTACCTCTCAGGAATCATCTCCATTTGTGCCTATCTTGCTGCATCTAAGGTCGTGCTCTAGTTATGTCTGTGCTGGCGACGCTTTGTAGCTGTGGGGTCTCCTAGATTTTAAATCTCACGTAGTGGATGCAGCCCGTTTGACAATTGTTCCGGTGAGAGATTCTATATGATGGCAATAGGCACCTTTACTGCTGGGGAGATAGAGGTAGGAGGGAAAACTGTCAAATACTTCAATGTTAATGTTATGGATGCAGATTTGGGATCCATGGTACTCTATCACCTGCAGTGAAGGTCTTGTTACAGATTCCTCTGACCGCTATTCAGGCATTTGTTGATTTCTCACAATCTGAGGGTATGAAAAAAGAAAATTTAAAAATTCAGTATTATTCTTGTAGTCTCACAGATAGACATGGATTGCAGGGCTTCTCTGCTTTTTCACCCTCATAGATCAGAGCTAAAGCCTTCACCCTCAGAAAACATATGGGACTTGGGGTGATCACACTCAAAGATTTAGGTAACTATTGCTCTAAACAAACTACCAGAAGTATGTAGGGATGAGTGTAAGGGATATTTTCCCTCCAGAAAGCTGGGGAAGCCCTTGCAGGACTTCAGCCTGATCTACTGTTTTTCAAATGGCTAAGGGAGCCCCTTGAGCCCCATCCTCTCCCCAGTGAGTTAGTGGGCCGTGGTGTGGAGAGTGCCAAGTTTAAGAGGGCCCCTGGCCGGCTCCACTTGTCAAGAATTTCAGCAGACACCTCTGCTTAGTAAGTGCTTTGGGTATCACAAGGGACACCCTGTATACTTAACAGTTCTCCTCCTCCTGCAGGGGACTCCCTCTGAAAAAACTCAGACCTAGTTTTTTTGTCCATAGGCCTCAAGACATGTCATGAAAAATATCCTAAAAACCACCTTACACATCTCAGCAGCCTCGCCATTAGACCGTGTCCTTCAACAGTGGAAAAGATTTGACCCTGTCAGTCTGAAGAAAAAAACAACTTATTTGCTATAACAATGCAGTTTGGGTCCAGTGTAAACTAAAAATGGCAAAAAGTGGGTACAGAATGACAGCTGTTAAATCATTTCTTCATAAAGTATAGAAGGCGGAATGAAACCCCTTATGTTGGGGCTTTAAAGGCTCTTTATCTCTGGACAAGCCCGGATGTTAGGGCATGTAGAGTGGCCCCTGAGAAGAAAGAGAGGGATATCTTTGATGATCCTGTCCTCAGACCTCTCCTTGACCTCCTCCATACAATCCTTAAGACAGTAAATCAGTTATTCCCCTCAAGTAACTCAAAAACTCCACCCGAACCTTGCATCCCAGAAAAACTCAGTATTCCTCAGCGCCCTCATTTTGCTCCTCAGACCACTTTAAACTAGTGATACTGTGGGGTACTGGGGGGAGTAGAGAGAAATGGGAAGCTGCCAGGTGGGTGTCTTGAGTGTGCTGTTAAGGCTTTGTGATGTTTGGGAGCAAAACGACTGCTTCCAGTTTTTACTCTTGGCCTTCGACTAGTTTTGAGGTTTTTGTAGTCCCAGCTTGAAGATTTCTCGGATTTTTCTATCCTTAATGGTATGAAAATGATACTGTTTTGAAAATGAGCTTTAATGTAGAATTAACACAATAAAGAAATGGTACCTATAATCCGGGCACCTAGGATGAGGTAACATCACAGTAGTCTTCGAGAGAACTTTTAGTGATGAGGGTAGGTTTAATGCAATACAAATTCTGACATTCTGCAGTTTTCAGTGACTGAGTTCTGTTTCTAATCAAAATTATTCATTGTGACCTTTTTATTGTGGCTTTGAGTTGTTATTTTTAAATTAAAATTAAAGTAAAGCTTAAGTATAACCATGAATATGAAGCCAGGCATGGTGGCACACGCCTATAATCCCAGCACTTAGGAAGCTGAGTCAGGAGGATTGCTGTGAGTTTGAGGCCAGCCTGAACTACATAATGAACTCTTGTCTCAAAAAACAAACAAAAAAGTGTGGATGTGATGACTATTGCCATATGAATTCAGTGGTATTTTGCTCTTTTGTAGCACTGGGGGTTGAACCCACGGCCTTAAAACATGTTGGGCAAGTGCTTTGCCCCCAAGCCACATCCAGAGTCCCTAAAACTGGTGGGTTTTTGTTTGTTTGTTTTAATCTGTCAAGTGAAGAAATTGAGTCTTTCGATAAGTAGAACCTGTGATAGAATTCAGGTCTGGCTCCAAAAGCAAGCCTTTTCTCACACATCTTGCCTGATCACTATTTTAAAAAGTTTGACAATTTCATTTAGAAGAATTAGTTATTTTTACCTTTCTAGTGTAGGGATACCCATATTTTTAAAAAACGAATCCATCTTATTCATTCTTTCCCTCTTCACTTTATAAGTGCTCTTTTAATCTTTTCAAATGTATTTTCTCTTATCTGTTTTCTTAACAGAATTCAGAATCACTGAAATTCATGGATTAAAAACTAGCTGTGGGGGCCGGTGAGATGGCTCAGCGGCTTAAGTGACTGCCCGGCAAGCGCGAGGGCCCGAGTTCGACTCCTGGAACCCACATACGAAAAAGGGTCCGGTGATATCGCTCAGCGGCACGAGCGCCTCCTGGCGCACGAGGTCCTGAGGTCGACCCCCCGGTACCCACACACACACAAAAAAAAAACTAGGTGTGGGTACACATGCATAAAATATCTGATGATCTTAATCTGTTTGTGTTTGAAAAAAGATATTTTAAAATGCCTCTGTTGTGTTTAAACTTAAGGTCAGTTTTTCCAAAATCAGAAAGTAAATCCAGGATTCATGAACTTTTTTTCTGACAAAGTTGATTTTCCCAGAAATAACCACCTTCCTATCTATTCAGTTAAATCTTTAACTGTGGTAGAAATAATGACTACTTTTGGAAAGCACATTTTATTTTTGTAGGATATATTTGACATTTAACGGTTTTCCAGCTGGAATTTTGCAAACAGGAGTAGGTTGGTGGCTTTGTCACCTCTATCTGTGGAGACCAGAGATTTATGATGAGCAGAAGGATACACTAGTGTGTAAAGGTTTTAGCAATGACGTTAGACTTGATTTTAGGGCAGTCGAGGCCTTATTCCCTAATAATACAAAGGACCACAACCCTCTTACTTTAAAATCGCTTATAGTGGGCCGGTAAGATGGCTCAGCGGCATAAGCGCCTGCCTGGCAAGCACGAGGTCCTGAGTTCGACTCCTGATACCCACATTAAAAAAAATCGCTTATTGCTTTATAAGTGTGCAAGCACAGATTTATACATTAATAAAAATATACGTGTACCAACTTAAAAAGAAAAAAACAGTCTCCCTATGTTGCCCAGGCTGATCTCAAATTCCTGGGCTCCGGTGATCCTCTTGCCTTCGCCTGCGGAGTAGCTGGCACTACAGTGTATAGGACTGTGCCTGGTTCGAGCTGTATTTTTTTTTTTTTAATGGATGAATGGAACTTGATAGCAAAAAAATTGTTGCTATATTTTGTTGTTAATCATATTTAAATGTCAAAATGAATACATGTGTAAGAATAGCACGTCTATTAGTAATTTAGGAGTTGGACAGTAGTTAGATTATTCATTTTAGGCGTAGATATTCTTTTTGTAATATTCCAGGTGATAGAAATCAGAGTTACTAGTGCTGCTTCTCATGTGGACATTTGTGTAGCAGTACTGTAGATAAATGTAATTGTATGATAAAAGGGGATCTTTTTTCACATTTCGTAGTATTTGGTTTCATAACTTTTTAGAGAAAAGATACAGATTTTGTCATAAGACATATAGAAAGTAATTTTAGGATGATATTGATCATAATTGTTTTTATCTTGGCAGCGGCCATGCCATTTACACGATTGGCTTAAATGGGTTGCTATCCTCATTGTATTTCATCCATATCAGATTTCCTGTGAGGTTCGAAGACAGTCATTTATGTATCTAGGGAGTTTGGGGCAGGAGTATACTATTTAGGAAGTGTTTTGGGCAGAAATCACTGTGTAACTGTGAAATGATTATTCTTGAAGAATAATTTTGTGGTTTTTCCTTCCTATTAGGAAGTTGTTGATGATGCAGAGATCGAAAAGAAATCCAAGGGCTGGGGATATAGCTCAGCGGCACAGCGTCTGCCTGGCAAGCATGAAGTCATGAGTTTGATCCCTGGTACCAAAAGGGAAAAAAAAAAAAAAAAAAAAAAAAAAAAAGAAATCCAAGCACCAGATCTTACCTATGAATAAAAATGGTATGTTTAGACAGTGAAGACGATCTGTAATGAAGTTTTTTTTTTTTTTTTTTTTTTTTGTGGGTACCGGGGGTCGACCTCAGGACCTCGCGCGCCAGCAGGCGCCCGTGCCGCTGAGCGATATCACTGGCCCCTTTTTCGTATGTGGGTTCCGGGAGTCGAGCTCGGGCCCTCGTGCTTGCCGGGCAGGCGCTTAAGCCACTGAGCCATCTCACCAGCCCCTGTAATGAAGTTTTTTATTAGATGACTATGTTTAATTTTTATAATTAGAGCACAGATATTTTTATATATGTTTAAATGGAATACTGTAATTTCTGTATCTTATTTACCTATATAAACCAAGTCAAAGTATTCTACGAATCCATATAATATGATGTAATTATCTAATTTTGTTGACACTTCAAGATTTTAGCATTTGAATTAAGGCGAAAACCAGAATAGGTATTCTATGTAGGTTTATTCTGCATATATTTAGAATTTTACTCTACAAAGAATAATACATTCTCCTTGCTCACAGTATTCTGATATTGTAGATAGAACAGTGGTAGAAAGAATATCCAAATCTCCCTGTGTTAACTCCCCATGTTTAGCAATATCTGGCCCATAGATTTTTTTTTTTTTTTGTGGGTGCCAGGGGTCAAACTCAGGACCTCAGGCGCCAGCAAGCGCCCGTGCCGCTGAGCGATATCACCGGCCCTTTTCTCATATGTGGGTACCAGGAGTTGAACTCAGGACCTCACGCTTGCCAGGCAGGCGCTTATGCCGCTGAGCCATCTCACCAGCCCCGGCCCATAGATTTTTACACATCGTGTTTGAAATGCATTTTTCCTTATTCTTTCACTTTCTCTTCACATTCAGCAAATACTTTCAATTCTTAAATAGGTTCAAAATCCTAATATTATATGTACATATGTAATTGTATACATACACAGTATGTAATCTGTGTATTGTGTTGCCATATCTATTATGCACATGGTAACACAATAAACAAATTACAAATCATGGCTTTAGATATTCTATTACATATCTTATATATGTAAATGCCTGTTCAGCTATCAAATTATTTAAAGGGAATATATTTGCAGGTCAACTCTTTAAAATAAATACTACTTTAAAATGAATACGCTCTTTCATGTGTGTGTGATACTGGGGATTGAACCCAGGGCCTTCATATTGAGTTATATCCACAGCCTTTTTTAAATTTTCTGACATGGTCTCACTAAGTGGCCCAGGCTGGGATGAACTTGCCATCCTCCTGCCTCAGCCTTCCAAGAGCAGGGATTTCAGGCATGTTCTACCACAGTAAGGCACATGAAGCCAGTATTTATTGCTCAGCAATGTCATTTAGCTATTCCAAAACAGGACAACTCTGACCAATCATTTTATTCCATTTCTGCCAAACTCTTGTTTTCTGTCTTTCCCCACAAAAAATTGCAGGCCTATCTCTATTTTTTAAACTTACATATAGCTTCTGCTGTCCTATGTCTTTTCTTTCTCAGAGAGAAGAGTTAATCCAAAGTTATTCATTATAATTTCCATTGGATTTTAGATTATTCCTTAACATCTGTTAGTTTTTTCTCCTTTTGCCACTTTTCTTTTACCTTTTTACTATCTCAAAGCACTTTCATTTAAACCTTATTCCCTCAAGGAACAAAGTGCCCATTTTCCCCCTTAATAATTAAGGACAATGATTTGAATACTCCAAAAATTTTTACTTGAATGTCTTGATCTCAAAACATAATTATGTTAATTGAGTAGTCTTTTTTTTTCAGCCCTAACTTCTAGCTGTATGAGGGTTTTTATTATATGCAATTTTTTGCTAAATATGCACATACATGTAATGAACTCAGTTCAGTGCTTTAAAAACATTTTACAATCTGAAAAAGAAAAACTACTAAGGCTTGTCATCAGTAGGGCATTCCTAGGGAGGGCTGTGTTGACAGCTTGTCATGATTTTTGTGATCTGGCTGCTTTTTGTGGGGAGGGCAGTACTGGGAAATGTAGCCCAGCTTTTTTTTTTTTTTTTTGTGGGTACTGGGGGTCGACCTCAGGACCTCATGCGCCAGCAGGCGCCCGTGTTGCTGAGCAATATCACCGGCCCTTTTTTTTTGTATGTGGGTTCCGGGAGTCGAACTCGGGCCCTCACGCTTGCCAGGCAGGCGCTTATACCGCTGAGCCATCTCACCAGCCCTGTAGCCCAGCTTTTGCATGGAGCTACATCCACACTCTCCCATTTTTTTTTTTAAATTTTGAAACAGGGTCTTGCTAAATTGCTTAGGCTGGGGCTCTAACTTATGAGTCTCCTGCCTCAGGCGCCTAAAGTCCTGGGATTACAGCTGTGCACTACCAGCCTGGCTAGATTTGTGGCTGTCATTTGTGACTCACTGAAACATTATCACCATGTGCCTTGCTGATACCAAAAAGGGGTTCAGTTTTTATAGTAGTGTGATTTAAAAAATAATTTTTTCCTTAAAAATATATAGCTCTTATAATGTCCAGTGTTTGCTAGGTAAAACGTCTTTCGTAGTTATCTAAAACTGACATTTTAAACATTTATAACCATTAGTTTTAATGGATTTTTGTGTTTATTGAGCTTTTCCTGTCTTTTGTTTGACCAAGCTATTATTGTATCTATAAAAAGTCTACTGCTTTGCTGCATGCTGCTTGTTGCTTCACTGCCATATGCCTGCCATGGACTGTTTCTCTTCCGCAATACTCCTCTGTCCTGCCACCCTGCTTGGGAGCCAGCTGGCTATGTTCTAAATCCTCTACAAACTGTGAGCTAAATAAACCTTTCCTCCTTTAACTTTGCGTGTTGGGTATTTTTTGTCAGCAATGAGAAAAGTAGCTAAGACAGATTTTGACACCAGAGAATTGGGGTCATGGCTGTGACACTACCTGGCCATGTGGTTCAGGAGCCTTTGGAACTGGCTCTTGGGAAGAGTTTGGAAAGGTTTGGAGATGCTGCCTGAAGAAGCAGCCCTGGAATACTTGATGGGAGATTCTGGTCAGAGCTCAGAAGAACAGAATGCTGATAGAAATTCATCCAGTAAAGACCAGGCTCAGGAGGCTTCAGTTAGGAACAAGGCCTGCACTGGCTGTTGGACTCCAGACCATGTGTGTTATACTTTGGCAGAAAATTTGTCTGCATTTTGCTTTTCTCCAGAGACTTTGCCTGAGACGACGCGTGGCAGACTAATTAGTTTGGTGGGAAAAATTTCAAGGCGGTGTAATGTTGAGGCAGTAGCATGACTACTGTTGGGGGTTTTTAGCCAGATCTATGTTGGAAACCAAAAGCAAAGAGCTCAGCAGAATGATTTAAAATGTTTTGAGTTGATTTGTACTTTTTGGAATGGAAATGTTTATCTTTTGCCATTGTCTGTTGGAATTGTGTAAGTTTCTTTTCATCCGTATAGATGCTCTCAGCTAAGAGTTTGCCTTAAATCTCAGAGAAGACTTTGGACTTGACCTTTTCAGCAATGCTGAAACTGTTAGGCCTTTGGCAACTCTTAGAGATGGACTAAATGCCTTTTGCATAAAGGTGTATGCATGTGTCTTTTGTGGTCCAGGGGCACAATGTTACAGCTTGTATCTAGATGTACACCCAAGCCCTCATGTGGTCATAGGTGGGTGTTTTGAAGGTGTTTGAAAGTGGATTTAGGGGGTTAGAATATGAATGGGATTAAGGGTGTGGATAATGGAAGCCCCACCCTGGGTATGGGTGGTACCAATCAGTAGGCTTGTAGCCTGGATGGAATATAAAAGGACAGAAAGAAGGCAGGCTTGCTGCTGCTGCTGCTGCTTTTCTGCTTGCTGTTTTGCTACCTTCTGCCTGACACATCATGAACTCCTTTAACTTTGGGTTTCAGGTATTGTGTCTTGGCAATGAGAAAAGTAACTAAGACAATGCCTTTAACTGAGACCTTGCAGTGAATTCAACACTGGTACAATTATAACTTCATTTACTAGACAATCTTGTTGTCATAGTTACTTCTTGCATTGCTGAGACAAAATACCCAACACCCAAAGTTAAAAGAGGAAAGGTTTATTTAGCTCACAGTGAGCAGTGGCAGAGGGGCATTGCAGAGGAGAAATAGTCCATGGCAGGACAGACAGGAGGCAGAAAGCAACAAGCAGCAGTGATCCTCCTTTCCCCTTTATATTCCATCCTGGCTATATGTCTATTGATTAGTGCTACCCACACCCAGCATGGGGCTTTTGTCTTCAGTAAATCCATTCAGCCACACTTAGAACTACGCTGAACCAATCAGTGCACTAGTCCAATACCACACACCCAATCACTTCCCAAAAACCCCACCTATGAATGCATGAGGCTTGGGGGGATATCAAGATACAAGCCAGAACAGGCATGATCTGTTGTTTTGTAAATTAGATGAAAATATTTGTTGCAAATAGAAAATTGGAAGCCTCAGAATTGGGAAATAAGTGGTTTTACTCATCTGAGCCCTTAAGATACACATCTGGCAATATTATTACTTCAGAAAATCAGTTTTTAAGGGGATGTATCTGAATTTTTTGGAATGTAGAATCTCGACATGACTATTTAGTTTTTCTTTTTTGGTACTGAAATTGAACCCAGTACTTTCATACTAAGCAAAATCCTCAGCATTTTTTTTTTTTCTTGCTTTTTGCTTTTCAGTTGCCGAGTTACTAAAATTTGCCCAGACTGGGCTTGAACTTGCTGTTCTCTTGCCTCAACTTCTCAGAGTGCTGAGCTTTACCAAGTTCTAGTTAATATATAGCTATTAATGTATTTTAATAACAATTTTATGTATACTTCTGTTATTTACTGTTTTGGCTAAATTCATATGCCTGTTAAGAGATTATTGAAGAATCTTGGTCAGCCATTTGACCGTTATGTCAAAATAGTAGCTGGTAGTGTTGTGGGAAAATTGAGTCAACAGTAGCCGGAAGCTCAGGAGAAGAAAGGAAATTTTATTGATGCTAACGGACCCCAGAGGAGTAATCTTCAAAGCCTGAGGTGTTGATTACAGAGAGCTGGTCTTTTTTATAGGGTGGCAAACAGAAGTTATAAGAATGAGATAAGCTTTAGCTGAAGGTTATGGTACAATGGGTATCTTGTGGTGAGTATGTAGCAAATGTTTTTAGCACATTCACAGAAGTTTCAATTTGATAACAAATCATATGATTCAGCTGAGTTCAGGGGCAGAGAGCAGAATGGCTACAGCTTGATTGAAAAAATGGCTGCAGTTAGGTCAGGATTTTTACAGGTAGATGAGAGACTCTATCTGGAATGAATTATCCCCCTTCCGCATACCCTATGTTAAGGATATGATTGGTATTTAAAATTGTTCATCGGCTGTGAAGAGTTCGGGAGTAGAGAAGTCTTTTCAAAGATGGAAAAATAGTAGATGAAGGCTGAATGCGGGACAATGTGGAAGAATGTGAGGCTGCAGAAGGTTATGAGGGAAAACAAAATCATCACTGTTGGAATGGACTGTGTTAAAGAAAGGTTCTGGGTTCAATCCCCAGTAACCACCCACCTCACCCCCAACACAAGTAGTTTTTATTTTTTGAGATGTGACACATGCTTGTGATTGTTTCCATTTCCAATACTAAAATGCAGTGCTTTTTAAATATTGTCTTATGTGTTGTACAGAATGGGCTAAATAGAATACTGCCTAATTTTTGGAACATAGATCACAAAGCTAGTATAAAACTATATGAGACTATGAGCACACATTTGCTACTTACTGTTTACGAGTACTCTTGATGTTACGGAGCATGCTCACAAATGACTGAATGCATTACACAGGTAGCCCTCTTGAGCTCTCAGGCCCTGCCATTGTCTTCCCTGTTGCTATGGAAACACACATGCCACCTGGAACTAGGCAGCTGTCACCCTCCGGCACTTGAACTTCAGACATCAGCTTTGTATGTAGTTATGCCCTATTCTCTTTCATATATGTACATATTTATACCTCCTATGTGTACATGCCTTAGTTACTTTTCTCTCTGCTGGGACAAAATACTGGACACCTACGGGTTAGAGAAGGAAAGGTTTATTCCAGCTCAGAGTTTGTAGAGGTGTCAGTCTATAGTCAGCTGACTCCAAGGCAGGGTAGCATGGCACAGGGACATTGCAGAAGAGAGAGGCCACAGCAAGGCAGATAGGAAGTAGAAAGGAGCAGGGTGAGCCTGCCTTTCCCTTTTATCCCCACCAGGCTACAAGCCTTTTGGGCAATGCCACCCACACCCAGGGTGGGCCTTCAGTCTTCAATAAATCCATTCAGCCACACCCCAAACTGTGCTAACTCCAATCAGTGGACTCATTTAGTACCACACACCCTAGATCCAGCCAGCTCCAAAAAGCCCCACCTATGAGTGCATGAGGATTTGGGGGACATCTAGATACAAACGATAACTGTATAAAATACCTGCAATATTATTTAACTGCACAAGGTAAGTGTCACATCTGTTTAACTTTTTAGCCATCACCTATCTGTGTCAGGATATGGGAGTTTTATACTTATTAATTGTACATAATGCTTTATCGATCAAAAAAATAAAAAGCCCTTTGCTTTGTGAAGCATAAGTTAATGCAGAGCATGTAAGAGGGACATGGATATTTGCTTTCTTTTTGTTCTAAACCCAGGGCTTATTTGAAGTTATGATGCTACTTTTTATCTGACTCTTCTCATCCCTTTCAAACGCTGGGAAAATGCGCTCTTACTGCTTCAGCAAATGAATGTTAGATGTTTGTGACACTTGTTCTCACAAACTGGTGCCCTAGGTTAACAGTAAACATGGAGGGTTTTGTTTTGTTTTGTTTTGCGTATTTAAGTGCACTTCATTTGGGGAAACTATTTAGAAGTTTTAAAAGCGAGTAAGGGTGGGATCCCTGGGCTCGGGCTGTCCTGGCTCAGTTTCCGTCTGCCTCAGCATCTCAGGGCCCCTCATGGGCTACCGTTCAGTGAGCCGTTTATTCACACTGACTGTGTTTTCGACTGTGTTTGAAGCTAGGAAAGAGTGATGAGCAAGGTTGATCACCTCGTTCCCCCTACACACATCCAGAGAGGGCACTGGACTGTTTAATCAGCAGCCACTTCTGTGGTGTTGCCTTCGACAGGTGACATTCTGGATGTGGCACCCGCGGTGGTGTTTGGATGCAATCTAGCAATGGATGATCAGAGATTGGATCGAGAGAGCTGTGTGTATGTGTGTCTGTATAAATAAAAAGAGGAACGAGGGGGGATTTTTCAGTACATAAAGAGGCTTTGGGGGACATCTAGATAACAACTGTAACAGACCCACTAATAGACCGTGTTAATTTCAACAGCACATAATGAGATAGACAAGCTTTCAGAAACCTATAAAAATAGTCACTTCAGTGCTACTTTAAAGATGAAAAGGAAAAAATCTGAATGTCAATAAAAGGTTGGTTAACGAGTTATAGCTATACAACAGAATAAGCAAAAACAGAAACTCCAAACGACAGCAAAATTATATTTTGCTTACTGACAAAAGAACTATAACTGCAATATACTGAACATATATGGCTGAGTTCCACAAGTTTTTGTAGTGTAAAATCATTTCTGTGCGGTTTTACACCAGACACATGTATATCAAAACGTTAATCATTCTTTCTGGCAGTAGGATTTCATGAATTTTTCCCTTTCCTCTTTTTGTACTGTTGCTATTCTGTTAACTTTGGTGTATTTGTTTTATTTGTTTTGAGAAACCCCTCTAACCTGCCCTTTTTACTAAACCAAAACCACATATAGTTTTGCCTTCTATTTTAAAGAATATTTGCTGGTGAACACTTTCTGTACCATTCGATATACTACATCATGTTTTCTTTCAACCTGCATAGAATTCTATTATGACAGCAGGACCAGGATTTATTTTAATGATTCCTTTAGTGTTGAGAAAATTAGGTTATTTCAAATTATTTTTGATACATGGGACAGTGACCATCTGATTATTTCTTTATGAAAATCCTGGGAGGGTTAACAGGTTGAACTTGTTTTTAAGTACAGACATTTTAATCCACCTTCTGCATTAACAGTACATTAAAATCAACACTTTTATTACCCTTTAGAAAACTGATATTTAAGAAAAAGCAACAATTATGCAAAAGTGAAAAAAACTAGTTTCACGCATAAAAATTTTCCAACTTTAAAAAAATTTTTTTTCCAACTGTGTGGAGTGGCCTCAGTTCGTCCTTGAGAACGGTATAAAATGAGAAGAGACAGTCGGTCACAAACTGCGAACAGGATTTACATTTAAACATTTGTAGTAAGAATAACTAAAGCTATATTAAAATTTAAACCAGAGACTTGGTACAGAGTAATGTTTCAGGCAGATTTTCCTAGGATTTATTACTCCGTTTGTGGATTAAAACAGGCTTTTAACATCTGCTGTAGACGAATATGTATACAACCTCGAAGTCCTCAGAAGAGACGGGGAACGCCGTCCCGAGGGTAAACGCTCACTCATCAGGGCTCAGAAAGACAACAAGAAGTAAAGGACAGACATACATGGAGGAAAAGGCTTGTTCAGCCAAAATAAAAAAGCAAATCTGTAATGGCTTTTAAATCCAAGGGTTTAGCTTATTACCTAGTCTGCCCTACATAACATTGTATGTATTCTAAGGCAACACCTTAAATAAGTACAGTTTCAACAAAATTGTGACCTTGAAATCAGAAAATAAAGAATCAGGGAAACAATTTTTCTTCAGGGTGGTATTTTAGTCCAAGTGAATTTACTTCTTAAAATAAATGCTTGAGGGCCAGTGAGATAGCTCAGCGGCATAAGCGCCTGCCTGGCAAGCACGAGGTCCTGAGTTTGACTCCTGATACCCACATAAAGGAAAAAAAAGGGCCGGTGATATCGCTCAGCGGCACAAGTGCTTGCTGCCAAGCGCGAGGTCCTGAGGTCGACTCCTGGTACCCACATTAAAAAAATAAAAAATAAAATAAATAAAATAAATACTTGAGATTTATTTTAGAACTCAATTATAAAGATGTAGTGTAGCATCTGAATAGCAAAAACATTGTCCTAAAAGTTCACTTTTTCCACTCAATAATAAAATGATCATTTAAAATAGTTCAGAATAGGAAAGCAATGAAGGAAGGATAAAGTTATTCAGACTCCTATCCAGCCACTCCTTTGTACATGTACTCCTTTTTCTTTTTCCTTTTCAGAGCTGCAGGTCGAACCCAGGACCTGGCATGTGCTAAGCAAGCTCTCTACACTGAGCTACATCTTCAAGTATAAGTTCGTTCTTTCAGTAGCTATCATGTACTAAATATAAAAATTTGTGTATTTTATTAGGGTTATTCTTAAGAACTGACTAATATTTTGGTTGACAGAACGATCATAATATTTTTCACTAGTTCCTATCACTGGGCTTTTGGTTGTTTGCAGGCTTTGGTATGACAAATAATAGGCTTTATACTCAAAGCAAATACTGATCATTTCTTTAGAATAATCTCAGCATTTGGGAGGCTGCAGCAAGAAGATCACCATGAGTTTGAGGCCACCCTAGGCTACATAGTGTGTTCAAGGCCAGCTTGAACTACATAGTGAGATCCTGTCTCAAAAAAAAAAAAAAAAAAAAAAAAAGAATACATTCCCAGAAAAAGAATTATTGGTCAGAAAGAAGAGGCACATCTGGAAGAACTTTGGATAGCTAGCCATATAAAGCTTTAACACAATGCATCACATCTAAATTATTATTCTGCTGAAAGCATTAACCAAAAATTTTATTTTATTTTATTTTTTTGTGGGTACCGGGGATTGACCTCAGGACCTTGCGCGCCAGCAGGCGCCCGTGCCGCTGAGCGATATCACCGGCCCTTTTTTCGTATGTGGGTTCCGGGAGTTGAACTCGGGCCCTCGCGCTTGCCAGGCAGGCGCTTACGCCGCTGAGCCATCTCACCGGCCCTAACCAAAGATTTTAAATCAAATGCACATACTTTGAGCTCACAACATCAATAGTTATATCTTCAGAACATTTTAGTTTCTAGAACTGTGACAGTCTTAATTTCCTTTGATTCCAACTATATGATGTCAAGGAATTTTATCCCGTTTTTATTTGAACCTGGACTGTTATAAACCAATTAGACAACTTCTCTTACTGAATATGCCCGCCGTACGTGTATGTGTTTTTCTTGTTGGTATTATTTATTTAAGCAGCAGTGTTTTTATTCCTGATATACCCACAGAGCTATGTGATGAGAATCCAAGATACATGAACAAACACAGTCAACAGGCTAGAGTATGAGTCACCAAATAATAAATAAATATGTTATTGTATTTTTAAAGTATAAAAAGGTATAGATAAAGCTTTTTCTACTTATTTGTATAAATTAAATTTTGAGATTAAAAAGAAACAATCAAGCTTTATTCCAAGAAACAATGCTTAAAAATATTTAGAGTTCCAGAGATCAATTTATTATAATTACAAAAAGGATGTTTACTTACCATTTGTGATGCACTGTTTATTATCAGTAAATAAGTCCAGACATTTTTAAAACCAAATTGTCCTTCATGATATATGGCAAGTGGTTGACAGGTGCTACAAAACATGGTAAAATGGGATCACTTTGTGATTAACTAAATCGTATATTTTAAAATACAGTGACAGCAATACTTAAACTCAGAAGTCAGTTTATTTGAATGACCCTATCATCACTTGACTTTGGTCACAGAGATGATTCAAAAATTAAAACAAAAGCATTTTTCTGGAAATGTTACCATGACTATTTTGCCAACTTGAAGGAAATACAAAAATAAGACCAATACATTGAACTAGAAAGAGTGAGTTAAGTAGAGAGTTATTAACTTTAAAAAAAACACTATGTTGCCTAATTTTGAAACAGTTGATTGTTAAACATATATGTCTGTAAGTATAGTTCACTTTTCCCCTAAATTATCTTAGAGGTCAATACGAAGAGCCAGTCCCTTCAAATAAATTTCACGGTTAGTATAAAGTTGTATGCTCATCTGGTTTCTAAGCTGCAGAGAAATAAAGCACATCTTCATGAAGAAATGTATTCGTCTTAGCTGACTAAATAATTCCTTGCTCAAGCAACTGTGTAACGAATTGAACTGTTCATTCACCTTTCTTTCCATCTTTCCTTTGTGAGCACACAGAATGTTATTAAGGACTAAGAGATAAGACATACAGTCTACCTCCATTAAATTACTTGACATCCTTGAATTTTTAGGAAATAGCTTCATCAAGTGGCTTAACAATATCCTATGTTTACCTCAAATTCTAAAAATCTTGACAATGTTTAAAGAAAAATACTACTTTTTCGGATAGTGCTCCCAATACACTCTAACTATGATACATCCTTGTAGTCATCCTGGAGTCGCGTACTTTATGCAAGTCTCTATAAAGCTCTGTGAATGCTCACATTTGAAAAAGCACCGTTCTGGAAGTGCTTCACGGCATACTCTGGAGAGGATGAAAATCCCGTGGTGGCTCTTTGCCTGCTAACATTTATCCTAGCAGAGTCAGGCTTGTATATATTGTGATTTTTGCAGCAGACTAGACTTCTTTTATTAACAATTCACACTATTTGTTACTCAGTTGTTAGCATTTAAGGGTAAAGGGATTTTTTTTAATGATGTAAAATCTGTGTACTTACAAAGCAATCATGGTGGTAATTGGCCTAACACCTGTGCACTGGAGAACACCTAGTTTGCATCTGAGCAGAAACGCCCTGAAAAAGAACTTAGCATTACAACTATCTATTTTAATAACATCAGAACATTCTCAAAGCCTTTAAATTAAAATCACTTTGATAAATAACGCCATATTTTTATATTTATCTCATTCAGTTTATTCATCCTAAATAGCAGTGGGAGAAGGATGTGGATGACAGCAAATCATCTACATACCATTTTAAAAATTATTCTACAAGCATATCTTCTGAAAGATCTCCCTTTTTATGTAGTCTTGAGTTCCAGAATAGTGCCACACACAGCAAAAGGGACAGAAGTGGGCCGCTACAGTTTGGATCTGAAGAGTCTCACAAAGGCCCGTATGTTAAAGGATTGCTGCCCGACCTGTGGCACGTCTGCAGGACACACATGATGTGGCTTACATGTTAGCTTGGTGCTCTGGGTGGTCTGCAGAGAGCAGTTCAGGCAGGACAGTTGAAAACTTGATTCAGGTTGTTAGCAGTGGACACTGCAGTTTAAAAATCTTTTCTTACAAGTTAGTGGCATTTAAAAACTATAGCTGAAATTCACAACTATGAGAAGTCTATACAATTCATTAACCTCAAAAATAGTTCCTATATTGTAATGCAAGGAAATATTTCAAAGTAATGTCTTATTTGCTTTAAGATGTTTATGTGTGAATTTTGGTAGATAAAGTCATAGAACCTATATATTGTTAAGATACATTATTTGTTAAAAGTATTTAATGCAGTAGAGTATATTATATCATCTTTAAAAATAACCATATGGGCTATGCCAGTATGAGAAAGTAAAGCAATAATTTAATGAACATACAGAACATAAATATATATTACATTGTTTAACTATTTCAAATTATTTCTACAATAAAGAAGGGCCTAAAATAACCACAGTCCTGTCATAAAGTTTGTAAAATAAGTGCTTCTCAGTGGTTTTTATTAGGTCAGAATTTAAAGTTCATATATATATATATGTAAATGTATATCTTAGGTAAGTATTTACCTTGGGGTTTTCCAGCTTGAATTACTTTACTGATGTCACAATATGGATATGACATCAAAAAGTACACAAGGGACTTTTTGCAAAACGTTTGTGAAAACAACAAAGTCAAACAACAAAGTCAAACAACAAAGTCAAATCAACTAGAATCCTTTAATTTGGGAAGTTAGCTAAAAGCTAACAAAATTCAGGATGTGGGTCTCCAGGTAGTTTATCTGATTCAGTTAAACTCCAATATCTGAACAGTGGATCAGACTTCAGGAATAAAACTACCTAACTTTCAGGGAATTGGTGAATATTTGCAAATCAAAGCATTTCTAGGCAGCCGCGTTAAAATACTGGAACTATTTTATCCACCCGGTTGCACCTCTCCACCTGTAGCATCACGTGAAGAGCCACAAGCAAGAAATCAGGCAGGTTTATGTCCAAAGACGGGTTGTTTACAAGGAGGGCATTTCCAGTTACCAAGTCTGGGCGTCTACAGTAGGAATGCAGTAGATTAGATAGAAGGGCAGGGACTGAAGGTAAAGGACCCTCTTACCTCCACTTTTTCCAGCTCCCACACACAGGGGAACCGCCACGACAGTGGACAGCAGGCATATGGCGACTGCCAGTGGGCGGATCTACTGTCTCCAGTTCTTCCAAGAGCACAGGCGAGGCATCTCAATCAGGGTTTGCTTTACATGGGAGTCTACATTGGCATCACTCTGATTTCCCGGTAATTCTTCACACCACCAATAGATTAGACTCTCCCTAACATTGTATCTACCTCCTTTTCCTTTCCAGAGCTCTCAGATAAATATGTAACGTTACCTGGTACAGCTGACACGATTTCAGCACTGTAATGGTCATTAATAGTTCTGTTAATCATTCGGTAACATTTACATGCCTCCTATCGGTTCAGTCCCATGGCTACAAAATTTCAAACAAGTTTGTCTGGACAATTTAGGAACATTACTATATGTGCTGAATTCTCCAAAATGAAATAAATTTTACTTGGCCTCAAAGCAAGAGAGACTCCAACTCAGATGTTACTGTAATTCCATCTTGATGAAGGAAGGGTTCGAGAGAAACCAAAAGGAGGCAGTAGGATGGAAAAGTCTTTAACACTTTTCTAGCTCGTTTTGACTCTGGTTCAACTATTTTTTTGGAATTCATTTCCAGAGCTGAAATATGTAGAATGTACCTTCTACATTTCTAGATGTACATTCCCATGGCAAATAAAGATTTTGGAATTTATCTACCACATTTTTTTCCTCAATTATACCAAATAATAGAAAGGTGACTAAATTTAGAATAATTTTCTGGCATTATATATTTAAAACATTACATTTAAAGTTGTTTTTTTCTTCTATGGTGCTCACTGAAGAAAATATGTGGCAAAATTATTTTGATTCAGTATTTTTTATTTACAGCCATGGTTGTGTTTTTATTTTAGTAAATAAAATGCTCAAAGTAGAAACTTAAATGAGTGATGCCATTTTGTACTGATCTAACATTATAAAATTTCAATTATGTTTTTTTAGAATAAATTATATTTAGATGATGTTCAGCCTGCACCTTAATAAGCACAATGAGCACAACATTAATTAGTCGAAGTCAAATCTTTAAAACATTTCTTTTATTTATTTATTTTTTCTTTTTGAGACAGGGTCTCATGATGGCCTTGAACTCACTATGTAGCCCAGCCTGGCTTTGAACTTGGAGCAGTCCTCCCTCCTCAGCCTTTTGAGTGCTGGGATGACAAGCACAAACCATCAACCCCAGCCATTTTATCTTTCAAAGACAAAATTTTTAGAGGACAGTACATAAATTATAAAAAACCAAAGCATCTTAAGTTTATTTCTCACTAATATATAAGTTACTGGTTAAATTAATCTAATTAAATTTCACATTTGGGACTAGGAATGTGACTCAGAGAACTTGCCTAGCATGCACAAGACCCTGGGTTCAATCTCTAGTACTCATAAAAATAAATAAATAGACTTCACATTTGGTCATCTATTTTCTGTATTACTAAATGCTTTTAAATAGAGAGTATTGACACAGTATCAATACTGATACAATTTCTCTTTTGATATTAAATACTTTTTATTAGGAATTATTTTACTAGCAAGTTTTGTACTGATTCATACTGTGATAAACATCCACGTCTCTTCTAAAAATCAATCTATTTTGTATGTATTCAGATGAAAACACTGAAGAGCCACACCATATCGTCTCTACTAATCTACTTATCGTTTCTTTTTATAATGTGTATTTGACTTCCATATTGTTGAAGAACAGATTATTATTGATAGAAACTTTACAATACCCTATTTGCAAAATGCTTTTTTAAAAAATAGAACACGTAGTCCTGTTGACTTCAAAAAACTTTGATGGAGATTTATTTTTAATTTCCTGAAGCATAGTAAGCCTAAGAGTAATTTTTCTACATTAAAATCTTCTTTGCAAATCTAAAAGATGACTTTTTTTTATGTGGGTACTGGGAGTCAAACTCAGGACCTCGCTCTTGCCAGGCAGGCGCTTTTGCCACTGAGTCATCTCACCAGCCCAAGATGACATTTTAATACAGACAGAAACATCACTCCACAACTGCACACAAGTATTCTTTATGTAGAGTAAGATCTGGTCTGGGGTTGTAGTTTAGTGTCTATGTACAGGGGTTGCTTAGCATGTGCAGGGCCCTGGGTTCCATCCCCTGCACCATCAATCAATCAATCAATCAATCAATTAATCAAATACCTATTTTTAATGATGTTTTATACTGGCAGTGATCCACCTTTGTTCTCATCATCCCTTTCATACATTCTTTGTTCCTGGTAGGAGAGACACCAAAACCATTCATAGTATTTCTGCTTTTCCGTCTGGACAAGTGACTTCCCCAGAACCACTGAGAAGCACAGACCAGGAGTCCAGCTAGTCAGAAGAAAACGGAGACAAAGTAGAAAATAATATTGTGATCCTATGGCACTAAAAGCCCTGAATTCTATTCCCAGCACTGCAAAACAAACAAAAAAACTGAAAACTCTATCAGTGTATCGTACAGAATACTGTGGAGAATGGAAAATAAGATAATAGATTTGGCATATGGTGACAAAATAACTGTTGCGTAATTCTTGATTTATTCAAACTTATTACGTATTTTTTTTTGGAAGGGAAAAAGTGAGAGCTGGGGTTTTGTCCAAGTGTTCTACTGAGAGTCCCTCAGACAGAAGCCCTGTAAGTGGAGAAATGTTTACCGACCTCCTCGCCGTCATTTAACACGATGGTCCCTGCTCTCTCCACCAGGGCAAGCACCATCAAGGCGCAGAGCTCTTGCCTCAATGACATTGACTTATTCGCAAAGGCAGGGAGCTGGTGCATAAATCCCAGGAGTTGTTCTGAAAACAATGCATCGTCCTTGTCAAAATTGCAACTTCTATTTTAAAAACGTCTTCAGAAATGCTTTAAGCTGGGGACTTCAGTGTGTGCCTGTACTCCCAACTACCCAGGAGGCTGAGGCAGGAGTCCAAATTTGAGGTCAACCTGGGCAACTTAGCAAAACCCTATCTCAAAATAAAAAGAGCTTGGGAGGTAGCACAGCACTCTCTGGGTTCAGGTCCTAGTGCTGAAGAAAACAATGGCTAAAAATGCTGTAAGGTTCTTTCTTCGTAAATGCTGTACAATTTTACCTACTTATTTAGTACAAGTTAAACTTCTGGCAAGTATACATAGATTTGCCACCGTGGAAATGGTGACATCTTGTTGATTCAGAGGCAACAGCTGACACTGTAACCCAAATTCCAAAGGCACTGAAGAAATTACTTAACTTCAAATGGGGAATTTCAATTAGAAATGAGTTGTGATTTTTTTTTATTTTTAAATTTTTCTTTTTATTTTATTGGTACATTTTAGATATACATAATGATCACAGTCATCACAGGGAGTGTGTACCTGTGCATGCTATATCTTGCTTCTTTTTTTCTTGTTCCCTTCTTATTAAGAGCTGGCTGAAAGAAAATGAAGCTCTGAGAATTTTCCAGTAAGTCAGCAGGTCCATTCTAGTGCTTTCTGGGAAGGTAGATATCTAGAAAATTTAGCAGAAACAACTACCCTTAATTCAAAAATATCCCAAGGAAGATTTTTTTATTGGACGTATTTTGTTCATTGCTAACGACAAGTAAAACAGAAAGATACACTCCATAAAAACATTACATTTCCAGAAGGACAGAGTGGTTTCCTGTGGCCCAGCTGGGTGTCATCAGGTTCTGATTGGACCCTACATCCTTTCTCCTGCACAGGACTTTTCATTATACAACACGGCTGTGGTCATCAGGACAATCATAAAGCTGAGTGGTACCCAGGGAGCCTGTCCACTAGGACAGTGTTCTTCAACCTGACCCAGATTTATATATGTGCCAGGAAATCAATTTACTGTAGCAACCAGCAATTTTTTAAAAAGAAGAAAAAACATCAAATCACATCACTTATAGAAAGAATAAATTCTGCTCAGTGAAACTGTTATTTTTATAATAAGTAGGTGTGTCTATGTCCTGCCTCAAAATAGATTTAGTCCTGGGGACAGTAGTAAAGCGATTGTGAATATCACGGAAGGAGGTAACCCATACCTATCCATATGAAAGGTCGGAATCATTGTTCTACAAATGCACTGGGCTTCTGATTTGATGTATAGAGGCAAACGAAGAAGTCATGGTACTTAATTCTGCTGTCCCCAGCCTGTTTCCGTAGCTGTCACCCCTCCTACATCAACCTTGAAGAATTACAATACTACTTATAGACCACAAGCATGACATTTTCTCCCCTAGCATTTGCTGAATTTCCTTGGGGAAGCAAAGAGTCATAGCTTTAAAGAAAATGTGACACTAGAAATTAGCTATTTGTCAGAAATGTTTTGAATTTAACATGTTTAAATAATAATAGAAGTCAAATAATTATGACAAACATATACAATTGGGGAAGGATGCAGAAAACATAAAATATCTTCACTAATATTTGCTTGAATGCTTTTTTGTGTGTGTGTGTGTGGGTACCGGGGGTCTACCTCAGGACCTCGCGCGCCAGCAGACAGACACCTGTGCCGCTGAGCGATATCACCGGCCCCTTTTTCGTATGTGGGTTCCGGGAGTCGAACTCAGGCCCTCGTGCTTGCCAGGAAGGCGCTTACACCACTGAGCCATCTCACCAGCCCCTGAATGCTTTTAAAGTGACTTGCATAGACATGTTTTTTTGCTTTCTGACAGAAAAGAAATTAACCTGAGGTGTTATCCCTAGATTTGCTTGAGATCCTCAACATGACTTGCTGTCTTGGAGTCAGGCCCTTTCTGATTTTGTCTGTAGCTCCAGTAGTTTACACAATACTGGTTTCAAAATTATTCTTTAGAAAAAAGTCTGAGTAATTAATACATGCATAAATAATGTTTGTGTATCTGTCCTTATTTCATTTTAAATACCTATTGTACAAGGTGTTAGGCATTGTCAATGTATCAGAACAACTTAAAATGTAATTACGTATGCATACTTTCAAAACAAAGACGTATAAACCAAGTACAGAGTTCTGAGACTCCATAATCACAATTCCTCTGATGAAGTGTATTTGAAGAGTGCTTGTGTAAAGCAAGTACGTGCATCGAAGGTAGATGCACGGTGTCCTTAGGAGTAGGCTGTGAAGGCAGGGTGGTCTATAGGTTGTACTGGGGTTTTAACTCTTTTATATAACGTGTTTTTAAAACAGCTGCTTATTTTATGCTTGGTAAAGATTTTGCATTTACCTTTCCCCAACATATAAGCAAGGAGTCATCATTGGTCTGGTCGTGAAATGTAAAGCACCTTTGTGGGAATGGCTGTCTCCAGAAGAGGTGTCCCTGGCACTGCGGGTAAACAGGGCTGTCTCGGAGCTCGGGAGAGCTTGCGTGTCCCTTAAGCACGTTTCACCTGTCACCTGCACCAACCCTAACAGCATGCAGGCCGTGGGGCTCCAGGTGAGTAAACAGGAATCCTAGAGAAACTGGTCATGCCTACTGATTTGTGACAGAACCAGAAATAAAACCTGGATTTTGGTCTTCCTAGTCCACTTCTCTTAGTGTTTTTTTCCTTAGTCTCCGGGTGGTTGATTGAAAATACAGCGTAGTTTGCTAAAAAGTACTTGATTTAGGTAGTGCAAGATAGATTAAAATTTTGTCTTTTTACAAAGAAGTAAAAAATAATTTGGGGAAAAGAAAAATGATATACTATGAAAAGAAAAGAAAAAGCTGTTGAAACTTAAGTACTTTTGAAAAGCACTTGATGAAAAATAGCAGTTTAGAAAACTAGATTAAAGCCAAAGACGGCTGCTATTTTTGCTGCTGTCCTCGGATTTCCTCGTATGTTTGGAGATGTTCGTGCGGCGATTGCCCATCATTACGTCTTCTCCCACAAACCCTATGTGCAGGAAAGGGAAGAAATGGTTCCAGGCGTTCCTGGCCATGTGGGGCGTGTGGGATCTCAGAGTCGATGTCTGCGAACAAATCAGACATGTGGGTATCAGCCATTTAATTCTTCCAAATACAGTAAGTAGGTTACTCTATTTCTCTCATTGAGGGCATTTATTAGTTAAGGAAGGAAAAGAGAGCTGTTAAGAGCAGCACCATGTGCAGGCTCTTCAAACTGAGTGGAGAGAAAGTAGGGAGGAGGGCGCTTGTATTTAGAACGGGTAGTTTATTATATTAAAAATGCCTTGCCTAATGTGGAAACCTTTGTATTGCTTTAAAGGACGGATCTTCACGGGACAGCGTAGGCAAAAATTTGCTGAGGGTCAGGATGAAAAGGAAAACACACCCTCGGTGTGGCCGTCCTCATTGGACAGGTTTTCCTCGGCCTCCTTTGCGCCACCTGGGGGGACGCGGCCCGCGGCGCGATCTCCATGCCCGAGGGACCGGCAGCGACAGCGCCGACACGGGACAGCGTGCCCTCGGGGTCCCCGGGGCGTCTGCGGCCCGGACGCGGCGGAAGAGTGAGGCGGCCCCGAGGTCCTCTCCGCGCGGGTAGCTCGTCCGGCTGGCGCGCGTGTCTTTATCGGAACCGGTTCTGAGCCGGGAGTTCGCGGCGGTTCCGCGTGGTCCCGCGGAGCGCACGGCTCGTCCGTCCGCCGCCTTCGCCACGCGGGGAAAGCGGCACCTTCCCGCGTCCCCCGCGTGGAGTGGAAGAAGAGGGCGCTTGCTTTTGTTCCGCTCCGAGTCTGCGGAGAAGCCCTCAGCGCGCAGCCGCCCTGCGACTCCCCCGGGGAAGGAAGCCGCCGCCGGGTCCTCTGCAGGGGCGCGGCTCGGCGACAGGTGACCCCCAGGGGGCGCTGCGGGGCCGCCTTCCTTACACCGGGCGCTCGCGCGGCTGCGCTGGGGCGGGGCGCACCTGGCGCTGCTGACCCCGCAGGTGTTGGTGGCCCAGCAGCCGATCGTCCTGCTGCCCACGGCGTGTGGTGGGTATTTTGCACGGCATCTATTTTTATCTAAACTCAAGAACTGGTGGGGAACACAGGATCCCAGGAGGAAGATCGGGAGCCTTCTAGCTGAAACAGAGGACATCCTCGCCACACGCGAGGAGATCCGCTGGCCGAGGGAGGCGCCTGGGGACGAGGCGCCTGGGGACGAGGCGCCTGGCTCCGGACGGTGACCTTCTCCAGTCCACAAAAGGCCATCGCGACTTCGCTTTGAAATTTACTAACTGCCAGGACAGCATTTGTACTTGGATTTGACATCCAGTTCAAAAAAGATTTACACATAAGCCACACAGAAATAGAGGGAATTAAAACCAAATTGAACCGTGAAAAATGTCACCTTAAAGTAGTATTTTGCTTCTCCAAGCTTTCTACTTAACACACTTAGTCCTTGGCTCTTGGGCACTGGTGTGAATGTGCTAAAATTTTCAGGCTGGAAAAAAATGTTTTTTATCTGTCATAAAATGTTCTCTTTTCTCCGCGTTTTAACATGTCTGAAATTTGGGTGCACCTCTGCTGTCCAGGAGGTGACAGTCACGTAATACTCCTGGCCCGTGCGCGTGTGAATTCACGGCTTGTGGTGTCCTCCTCCCCTCCCTGGAGTGTGTGCTGTTGCCATCCAGCGTGTCGGGGTTAGTGGGCACTTTAAAATGTCCTCAGAAGATCGCACTGTGACTCAGCACTGACAGGGCAGGGTGTCGCCTGTGCAGAAAAGCCTGGCAGCAGAACAGCGTTTGATGCCCGTGAAGCGAACATCGATCGTTGGCGGTATGATCAAAAGTCCACATTTTCTTGCAAAGCAATCACAAAATGCTTTACAGGGCCTATGAAAGGAAGACACCCACAAGCAGATGAAGCTGTATGATGCTTCGTCAGGGAGCCACGTGGACAGGGTTGCCCATCACACTCCAAGCGATGCGGTTGAAGGAGGGAGAAATTGCCAGAACCCTTGGCTCCATGATGGAGAATTCAAAGTGAGGAGAGGTGCTGTGACCCATTCACGCATAGAGCCCACCTGTCAGTAATTCATCAAACATGGCTTTGTCCAGAGCTTCCCGCTGACAGCACACAGAAGAGGCAGACACTCGGTCGCCTGGCCCCTTGAGGCCAAGGCTGTGCGCCCTGGGACTGTGCTATGAAAAGTGCTTCCGAAGAGTTGGACTCGGAATGTGAAACTGTAGTTATAACTTAAGCAGTTTATTTCACACATTCTTACTGTATACACAAGATTGATGAGATAAAAATCTGTTTAACTTTGGAAGCACTTCTACAATAAACATAAAATAAGCATTTTCCTGAGAGATGAGGCCTTGTGCCCCAGTGTAATGGCACTGTTTTTTCTTAGTGATACCTATGGTGCATCTTAACGACTGTGGTATCTTAGACTAGATAATGAAACTAGTTGTAACTTTGTTTTTTCTTTTCAAGATAGCCTTTATTGGGGAACTTAATTCTGATTCTTATTCAAATGGCTATCTTCTGTGAAACTTTTTCTTTTTGGTTAACCTATTCAAGATTTTAGAGTAGAAACTTAAGGAAGACTAGGACTCCTCACTTGCTTTGTATGGGAGGACTTCACGTTCAAGGTGTGTGTTGTGGAGAAAATACTTCACAGACAATTCAGTGACAAGACTTCAAAGGCACTGGGTATTGAAACTAAAATAATTCTTGCTAGGTTTCCATGTTTGTCTTAACTGAACTTTGGGCTGAGTGTTTAGTGTGGAAGAGAGATAGGAATTGAAGAACTTTTCAGTTTAGTGTTCCCTGCTTTGGATAAGAATGAAATGCAAAGCCAACTCATTTTATGAAACTGTGTTCTTTTTATGTCTTTAGCCTCTGTCTCTCAAGAACTAGTCATCACTTCTAACTTATGGTGTTGTTTCATTATGTTTGATACCTTATTTTATTTTATTTTTTTTGTGTGTGGGTACCGGGGGGTCGACCTCAGGACCTCGCGCGCCAACAGGCACCCGTGCCGCTGAGCGATATCACCGGCCCCTTTTTTGTATGTGGGTTCCGGGAGTCGAACTCGGGCCCTCGTGCTTGCAAGGCAGGCGCTTATGCCACTGAGCCATCTCACCGGCCCTGATACCTTATTCTTCATGCTGACAATTATATGAATAGTTCATTGGCTCTTGTCCAAGTCATATTCCTCAGGATCACCTCTTTGCTGATACTGTAATAGAGTGAATTCACAGAACATTGCTGTAGTTTTAATATTTGCTGGAGGAAGATTCCCCTGCAGCTAAGAAAGGGGCACAATCATGCTGTCTTCATTTCTGAACTGGGTGTAATGTGACTGATTATAGGGCATAAAAAGCACTGACACGCTTCTAGCATTAATTTTAATGTTTCATATGTAGCTAATGCTAAATATCACATTAAAACAGTCATCAGAAGAAAATGCTTAAAAGCATCTTGGGACCAGGAGGATATTTAAATTAGACTTTTTAATAGTGCGATGTTTTTGAGCTCTGGATTCTGCTTTATGTTTGTGTTTTATGGTGGATGGCTAAGGTTTAGACAAAAATTATTGCTATCAAGCTTCCTGTTGTGTCATTATGAAAGAATGACGACCCACATAACCCTCTTCCTTTAGATCTATAGTTATGCCCAAATTAATTCAAGAAAATTCTCTAAATGTTGGGCATTATTTATGTATGCTTCAAGCATCTTATTTTATAGAATTTTAAGAAATGTTCTGCTTAACTTCCTTGAAATATATACCTAAAAACGTTAATAGCTCACTCTTACCATGTTTAACTTGGGAAATGTAAAAAGAAATGGTTTGAAGAGTCCACAAACTAATCCTTTTTTTAAGCCTTTTTTTTGTCATGCACCTGACTTACCCTAGTGTTTATGTCTAAGGCCAATATGAGAGGAAAGAGAAATAGCTAATGTAGAATTAGTTGTGGGTTATGGCCTTTTTGTCTTTTTCCCTGTTTTGTTTTAGTGCTTTTGAAGCTGAACTTACCAGTACTGCATCACAGTAGCATTTTCATTCTCAGTGGAAAATGGACTAGCCTGTGGTTGATGTTAAAGTTTAAAGGAATACGTGCATTAAAAACATCAATGTAAGAATCTTGCCTGAACTCTTCTTTGATGACATTTTCATCAAAATGGTGGTGATCAAATATGCCATCTTTTTGAGGATCGATTCTAAAATTGAGGACTCAAGTAGATTGTCTCATTTCTTTCTCACCCACCCATTCCCAGATCTTTTGCCTCTGAACTTTTTGTGAAAATTGCCTGTGCAGCATTACTCAGATTTTAATGCCAAAAATACTAAATATTTGTATAGCATTATCAAATGAAGTTTTAAATGTTTACATCAAGTTAGATATGGAACTCACTTACTGGATATTCCTAGTGGAAATATATGTGTGTTAGCCATTTCACAGGCATAGGTATGCCAACCCATTTCTTTAGATGTTATTAGGCTTAAAAACTGTTTTAAATCTTGTCTTTAAAATGTGTGCTGTGTATTTTCTTTTGTTCATAGATGTAAAATGGGGTGAACTGAGAAATTTTCAGGTCGAATCGGCTTATTTCTATGTATGAGAATGTGTTTGGTAGGTTTTTTTTAAAGATCTGTTTTATAATTAAAGGGATTTCAAACATTAAATTAATTGGAGTTGAGACAATATAATATAGTTTTGATGACTATAATCTAAACTATCATCAACTAATTTTTCTTCTAACTTCTGGAAGCAGCTAGCTTTAGTTGTATCAATGAGCTGTCAAATTCTCTTGAGGAATTATAATATATGAAAGTAGAATAAATTTTCAAAATACCTTTTTGGGAAATTTTTGCTTTTAAAGTTTTGTACTATAGAAGTTTGAGCATTTTCCTCAAGTAAGATCCTTTAATGTTTATCATCTGTAAATATTAATGTTTTCCAGGGTGGCCGCTTAGATAGTTCTGTTTCATAAAATACTTTATCTTGTGTTTACTACTACTTACTAGTTATGTAACAAAGGTTTTTAAAATATTCTTTATCACTGTGGAGCTAAAACCCTCAATTGAAAGAGGAAAGTATGGAATCATAAGAAACCTATTTCAGTTCTCGATATGGTGGGTAACCTTGGGAATATCACACTTACTGGGCCTTATAGGGCGATAATAATACCCCCATCACAGACTTGTGAATATTATGTGACAAAATGCTTCTAAGCTTTCATACATATTGTTCTTGCTGTACATTAGCTATGATAAACACATAGCTTTTCTTTTAAAATTTCCCTTATATGATGGGAGGTATAAAATGGCACACTGTATTTGTTTTTTGTTTTCATTGACTTATGGTTATTTTGAATTCTTTCAGGGCCTGAGAAAGACTTCATTTTCTCTTCTTGGGTACCCAAAACACTATAGAAACATTCCTAGTTCTTATATGGTTTTGGTTCCTAAGTGTACATTACACAACTGGATGAGTGAATTCAAGAGATTGGGTACCAACCCTTAGATCTGTTTGTCTGATAGTAGATAAAGAACAAAAAATAAATTTGTAGTAGTTCATTAAATTTTTGCCATTAAAGGAGTTTGAATTCAGGCTTGGGATTGCAGGTAGCTAGAGGAAGAGTAAGAGGGAAGAGGTCCTCAAAATACTAGTAAATTACAAATGTGATATTGTCTTGGTTGTTAAGAATCTTCCTGAGGAGGACGCATTAGAGACTGAAAAAAGCTGTAAGAATAGTTTTTTCCTTTTGGGGAGTGATCATATAAAGTCAAGCCATGTTCTCTTATAAGTCTTATCTGTTGTAAAAGAGGTTTGGAGTGTGTGAAGTGGTTGGAAATTTAAGAAGCCAGATTTTTAAGATTAGTGTAGAGTAGTAATAGTCACAATGTAGTAGTAGTTGGTAAACTGTTATGATACTATCAAAATAAATTAAAATGTTGATTGACAATATCCTTTTGGGAAGAAGGCATGGAAATAATAATACTCTAAATAATATACAGCTCAGATTTGGAAGTTTATTCATACAGTATTAAATGATTTTGTACCTTTTTCTCTTCATTTCCCTATTAGAGACAAGTCTAGATTTCTCTTTGGCCTTTATAGATTCTTCGAATATTTTATTTTATTTTATTTTATTTTATTTATTTATTTATTTATTTTTGTGGGTACCAGGGGTTGACCTCAGGATCTCGCACACCAGCAGGCGCCCGTGCCGCTGAGCGATATCACCTGCCCCTTTTTTTTTTCCGTATATGGGTACCGGGAGTCGAACTCAGGGCCTCACTCTTGCCAGGCAGGTGCTTATGCCGCTGAGCCGTCTCACCCGCCCCCTACTTTGAATATTTTAAATCACCAAGTTGCTTTTTGTTTGGGGGTTCAATTCTTTAATCAGTCTTCCCTTTAATTTCCTTACTGTAAAATGAGAATCACAATGGCAATGTGTTAACAATACCTCTACAAATCTGAAAGGAATGAAAATACTTACTGCAAGCTATCCTTCAGTCTTTTTCACTTTGTGTTTAAAATCTGTTTTATCTAAGGATATCAAGGTCTAGTGAAACTGTAGAAAGAAGACATTTTAAGAGTTAGGCTATTGAATTTTGTACTCATTAGCTTTGTCAATTTCTTTTTAGCTTATGACTCTGATGCTTAAATGACTAATGAAGTTACAGAAAGGTAATTCTGTAAGTGCTTACATAATATACCTGCCCTACTCTACTCTTTTATGTATTAGGTTACTTGTCATTAATAAATTTAATACATAATCGCTTTCTGAATGATGCGATTTTTTTCTCTTGCTACACAGGCTCTTTTGTCAGAGATGTTCTGTTAGCAGGAGAATGGAATGTACACGTAACATCTTCCGAAATGCTTATTAAACAGAAGCTAGCATTCAAAATATTTAACTGGAGATACTTAATTATAGATGAAGCTCACAGAATCAAAAATGAAAAATATAAGGCCATTTGATATTTAGATGCAAAAATCATTTTTGTCTTTATTTGAAAATGTGACCCATTTCAGAGTATTCTAATGTTAGGATTTGGTTCTTTCAGTTGTCAGAAAAAAAAAAAAAAAGAGAATAGAAGTAAAAAAATGGAAGCAAAGCTTTTGTAAATAAGGATGGGAAGAAGGGTTGAAGAGAAGGGAGGGGAAATGGGAGAAAAAGAAGAGGCAGGATATAGCATGTACAGGTACAAATTCCCTATGATGACTGTTATCATTATGTATGCCTAAAATGTACGAGTACAATTTTTTTAAATTTTAAAAAATAGGGAATTCAAGACTTCAAATTGACTACTATTAACTGGAACACTTCTTCAAAACATGGGTGAGCTCTGGTCACTTCATAATTTTTTGTTGCAGATGTGTTTAATTCAGGTGATGTAAATATTCTTTTCTGATTAATAGTCATGTTTAATGCTATAGATTTTGATAGTAGAATTGGCTTGCCTTTGAGCACGGTTTGAAGTAAATAATCATTAATTTTTCATACCTTTATGGAGTTAGCCTGGTATTAACCTACTAAGTTGTCTGCATTTTAAGAATTTACTTGTGAGTCTTTTGGTTTCATTCTCATTTCAAATAATTGTTTTCTCCATCTGTAATGACACAAATTCTCACTCTATTGGGGCCTCATGTTGGTCTAACTTTGTTTCCAGGATTCTAGTTGGCCGGTGATGTTTCCAAGGTACTGAAAGCATTCCCAAATAAATTTTTGTATACTGCACTTTACCTGTGTTTTGAGGTTCAAAGATGGCCTTCATGCCTAACAAACAGGTAGAATATTATATTTTCCTTTGTAGCTTATTTGCAGTAATAGAAATAGATGATGGTAGCAGTGGTTAACTAGTCATACCTAGAAACACAACTTGTATATCAAGAGTATGTGCTATTAGTAATTGTAATTTTTGTCTTGGGCAGAATTCATTTTTGAGCCTCTGTTCCCACAGCTGGGGTAGGGGGAGAGCTGCTTTGAAGAGCTCCATATTAGCACACTTAACAAATAGTTATAAAAAACATGTATTTTGGTTTGTTGTGTTAATGGTTATTCTAAAATAATAGAGAAAGTTCTAAAACTATTTAAACTCAAAGCAATTTAGGTCTGTTTTTATACTTTGATGCTTTAGAGATAATTTATTTTTCTTACTACATTGACACTTTTTTTTTTTTTTTGTGGGTACCGGGGGGTCGACCTCAGGACCTCTTGCGCCAGCAGGCGCCCGTGCCACTGAGTGATATCACCGGCCCCTTTTTCGTATGTGGGTTCCGGGAGTCGAACTCGGGCCCTCGTGCTTGCCGGGCAGGCGCTTAAGCTGCTGAGCCATCTCACTGGTCCTACATTGACACTTTTATTAACCTCTTTGTTTTTGTTATAACAATGAATCCTAGGATTATGGTTACTCAACTACAAAGCAAATATATAAATGTACCTTCAGGAGGTAAGCACAAAGGACACTATCTTTATTCAAATCCTATCCAAGCTGGGTGTGGTGGCACACACATGTAATCCGATAGCACTCAGGAGGCTGAGGCAGGAGGATCACACTGCTAGTTTGAGGCCAGCCTGGGCAACACAGTAAGTTCAAGGCCAGCCTCAATTGCATAGTAAAACCCTGTCTCAAAAAGGAAAAAAAAAAAAAAAAATCCTATCCAAGTACTAATGAAATGCTGTATACTTTCACTTTTAGTGTTACTTAAAATTAGTATTGCTCTGGAAAACTTGCATTTGAGTATTCTAATTATTTCTATAAAACTCACTTTCGGATTTTTTAATTCTACTGTGAAACTACGTTTTTGAGAAGAATGTGTGGGAAGTGATATGATTCCTAAACTACTTGTTCTAAAATTAATCAATGAAAATGACACACACAAAAATAAGGGCTTGAACTAAATGGTTTTTATGGATCATAACTCAAATATACTAATTCTAGAAATCATCTTTATATCTCACATCATAGTGCCTTTGTCATCAGTATTATCTCTGACCTTAAGAGAACTTTATGTTTGTTTATCCTACAACTAATTCCTGTTTTGACAGGAACAACTACCTTAGGGATCAAAAACTAGTAGAGAGTCTTCATATGGTAGGTATTGTGAAATAGTGTTAAAGCATATCTTTAGTGGGAAAAATGATAAAAGGTTTACATTAGATTATCTTCCAGTTAACATAAAGCATAATGGCTTTAGAATCAGGTCTGTTTGAATTCGGCCACTTTATGGAGTTAGCCTGCTATTAACCTACTAAGTTGTCTGCATTTTAAGAATTTACTTGTGAGTCTTTTGGTTTCATTCTCATTTCAAATCATTGTTTTCTCCAT
This sequence comes from Erethizon dorsatum, assembly GCA_028451465.1. NCBI lineage: Eukaryota > Metazoa > Chordata > Mammalia > Rodentia > Erethizontidae > Erethizon > Erethizon dorsatum. The sequence continues at coordinate 15,046,386 of CM051839.1, forward strand.
CTGTAATGGCACAAATTCTCACTCCACTGGGGCCTCATGTTGGTCTAACTTTGTCTGTCTGATCTCATAATGGCAATAGGGAATGATGTGTGGTGGTTGTATTGTTAGAACCCAATATGAAATTTTAATTTAATGAAGGGAAAGAGTAATCTCTTAGAGTTCAAAAGATACACCAGGGGAAAGAATTACTTAATGACCATTATAGATAACTTTAAAACTTGGTCCCATTTAAATTTCATAGGAGATTCTAACGAGTTGACTTGTGAAAGGGCTAATGATCCACTGTTGTTTTGAAGTGTAGTGACGGTGTATAATACTTCCGGTGAGCAGAGCTGTGCGATGGTTTTGTTTTGATGCAACCTTTGTTCCTCACTGTGAAGGTTCACAAGTAAAAGTTAGTAGGTAGAGAAATTTCTCTGACAGACCTGGACCCTTCAGGACCCACTGCTGGGACTCTCAACCTCTCTTGACGTTTTGGTTTGGACTGTGGTAAAAGTTTGGGGAGAGGAAAAGATGGTTACCCTGTGTTTTACAGTATATGTAACAGCATCCCCGACACCTCTACTTACTAGATGCTGCGAATAATGTGCCTCCAGTTGTGACAACAAAAATGTCTCCAAATATTGCAAATGTCCCCTGGGAGGCAAAATCATGTCCTGTCCCCCTCCTCTATGACCTAACCTGTCTAACATACCCCGACTTCCATTTCATTTCCTTATGTATTGAACTTAGTTTGATAATATTGCTGACCCACTGTCCACTTTCCATAAACATTCTAATTCCAGTCTTTATTGTTTTAGTTACATCTAGAATTGTCTTTGCTGACTTCCTAGTACCTAAGCCCAAGACTTGGTGATATGTTCTTCAATGAACACCCAGGCAGAGGTTGGCCTGAGTATTCTTTTGCATATTCCATCTTTAGTAATCTGAGCATTAGATCTTAAAACTTTGTATAGGGTATTGCAATGATTCATAAGTGCTTTCCTTGCTGGATTTTGAACCCAAAGGCAGGAAACAGGTTTTATATTTGTATCCACCTAGTACAGTGGGTATGACTATGATAGATATTTTCTTTCTATATAAATTAATTGTAAGGTACTTTAAAATTCTGTGTACTAAGATTTTTGTTAAATAATTGAAGGAACCTTTATTTCAATTTAGTCAGCATTCAAGCTTTTGATCACTTGATTCAGATTTCCTTATTCCAGGGATTGTGGTGTTGAATGTAACTTTGGGGATGTGAAAGGGGGGCAAGGAACTTGATTAATCTTTCTGCATTTTTCCCTGACCCCTTTGCTCTTAGGGGTGAGGTACGTGTAGGTGAAACAAACTAAAGCAACTCCCTAGATGGAAGACCCAGGCAGTTCTGGCAAATCTGTTTATTTTGTTCAGAATAGTTTGAAAGGCTTTATCAAGTCAGGGAGGAGAGACGTGGTGGCCACTTCTACTTTGTCCTGACCTTTACTCTGGAATTCCCACTCTAGTGCCTGTGATCCTAAGTGAAAGGAAGATTAGAAGTCAGTGTGGATACACTTAGGAATATGGTGGGTCTTGAATTTGTCAGTTGTCTAATGCTTTATGCAGCTCCAGAACGAATCCCCATCACTCCCCGAACCCCATCTTAATAGTTCATAGTTTAATATCGAAATGTATGGGTTGGCTGGGTGATTCCTTTGCTGATTTCCCTTGGGTTTACCCAGCTGCATTTAGCGGGGCAATTCTGGAAGAAGCCAGTGGAGGTCAAGGCGGTTGGCTGCTGGCTGTTGAAAAGGGATGTCCTAGATTGTGTGCATATTGTTACCAGACAAGTGTTGCTGATGATTTTTCTTATCTATTTTAAACTTGTTTTGTGATACAGTCAGGATTTTCACAAACCAGTATAACCAGAACAAATGAAGGTACACATTAAAAAAAAACTTTAGTTTTATACATATTAAACACCTCCTTTTTTTAAATGAAAATGAAGGGAGAATTACATACAACATTGAATATATTTTAAAACATCATGTTGAATGAAAGGAATCACTTATAAGTGGGCATATGTTGAATTAGTACATGTGTAGAAAATTAAAATTAACAGACAAAGCTAATGTTTGGTCTTTAAAAGGAAGAATATTGCTTACTTTTGGGGAGAAAAGAATAGAGAGACTGTCTGGAAGGGAGGGCATAAGATGAGTTCTAGGGTGTTTATCTGGGTGATTACATACATACATTTATGTGAGGAAAATTGAGTTGTACACTCATGATTTGTATACCTTGCATGTGGTCTGCTTCCACAAATTAAGATAGTAGATTTAAAAACTAAACATAAAGAGCTAGTAGTGTGGACCAGACATTTCTTAAACAATGTTGGATAATCTGTGTGTAAGTAATTAATTTTAAACCTGAAAGGCAGTGAGTGTTAGACTACTACACCTTTATGTACTATTGTTTTTTATATGTATAGCAAGTATGTACTCACATATAAATAATGAAATTGCATGATTCCTCTTCAGGAACCCCATAGTAATAAATTATATAGTTGGAATGGAGAAGTCCTGAAATTCACCTGAAATTCACCTGATGTTCATAAGCAGAAAGAATTCTATGTATTTAATAGATGGATTTTAAGATTTGGAAATAATGCTGATATTATATATATAAGGCCATCTCTCTTGTTCTTTCTACAGTTTTTCGTCCATTCCTGCTTTGTTACATTAAAGCTGATGTTGAAAAAAGTTTGCCTACAAAGAAGGAAGTAAAAATCTATGTGGGTCTCAGCAAAATGCAAAGGGAATGATATGTGTTCTGAGATTTTTATAACACTACTCTTCCCTTTTGCCATATTATGTAAAATTTAATGCTGATTTTTCAATTGGTAAAATCTGAAATGTTATTTAATGAAGTTTATATAATGAATTTATTGCATATTGTTACAGTGAGATATTCTTGTATGGGGTGAATATAATAGTTTTGTATATTTGAAAATGAAAATAATAGATAAAAATTGTTATAAGCTGCTTTATTAAATAAAAGAATGGTAAGATTAAAAGGAAAATTTCTTAAATTTCATAATACTTGCCAATAGAGAGAGAAATTGGAAAATGCTTACAGAGTAGAAGAAAAAGTAATTCTACCTAGAATTTTCCTTATCATCGCTTAGACATATATATCCTCAGGAGTTTTTCTAGGTTAAGTATATCTCTACATTTTCCTCCTAATTTTGATGGTAGCATATATTCTGTAGCATTCCAACAGAATTATTCATATGAGCAAGAAATGTTTAATCACAGTGCCATTTACTAGCCACTGCCTTATGTGTTAATTATGTAGTATTGAGCAAAATATCATAGTTTTACCTTGTAGAGTTCATAATCCAGGATTTTGTTAGTATTTTTCATTTACTACTATCATTATTAATTATGATTTGTTACTATATGTAATAAAATTTAGTTATTTGAATTGTTTCTTACATGCTAGATTGCATTCACTGAGTGGACTGAACCATCCGAATGAGAGAGAATAGTTAACTATATTGTTGATGCATATTTCAGAGAAATATGATTTGTTTTAGTTACTCTAATGCATCTAAAGTAAGTTGAAATAGCTAAAAATACTGCAAGTGTAATTTTTAAAATATTTTACAGCATAATAAAATTGAGTTGCTATGTTTTGTATGACCCCCTTCAGTCATTAGAGGTTAAAAGTTTTAAAGATTCTGAATTTATATTTAAAATTTGATTTGACAATTCAGTTTTATTGAATGATGTACTCAATTGCTTGGAGAATTGACAGTCATGGTTTATGAAATGAGGACTAAGACTAGATTTTTTTTGTAATTGAAAATCCTTACAATTTTGGTCTCTGTTGTCACCATAGATTTCTTTTATGAATAACATCATTTTTTTTCCTTTTTGCTTTAAATTATATTTTTAAAAGTATAATGACATACACCACCTTCCATTTATTTTGATACTCCTTTTTCCCATGGTGATTTAGAGGATTTTCAAGTCAATATAAATATTTCATAAATATTTGGTCATTTGGGTATAAACCTGCACAATACCTCACATCTTTCAGCAAGAAAAACACTGTGAAGACCTGACACAACTAACTAGGTACAATGAGAATCTGCTCCAAATATGTTTCACTGAGGTAAAGATGTGACACACTTGTTCACTTAAGAAAACAATCTTTCCTTTCAGGACACTTTTTTATATTTAAGCAGGGCCTAGAATGCTTAGCCACTAATTAGATGCTGAATGGCAGAGCTACGTCTCCAGCTTATGCCATGAATCCACAGGAAATAGGTTCCAGCAACTCAAGTTCTTTCCCATTGGTTCTCACAAAGTGTGCTTCTCTGGGCAGGGCCAGAGCTTTTCATGTAGCATTCCTTATTCTTCCCCATCCGACCAAATTACTGGTGGTCTAGGCCGTATATATTGTGTTGCTAAATTTGTACATGGAAGTTACCACTCTAAAAGAACTGCAACTGGAATTTTTTTGTACTACGTTAAATATCCTGGTGTTTTTTCCCAAATTTAATATGCTTTGATTAAATAGTTTGTTAAATTAGTTTGTTTCTATTTGTTAAATAGTTTGTTTCTATTATTTTATAGGGATTTACCAATTGGAATAAGAGAGACTTTAAACAGTTTATGAAAGCTAATGAGAAGTAGGGTCATCAGGATATTGAAATATAGCAAGAGAGGTAGAAGGGAAAACTCCAAAAGTCACTGGATACTGAGGAAATTCTTTTAGCCTTTTAATACAGAAGTCCTCAGGCTTTCAGGGCTGTTGGAAGCTTCCTGTTTTTTTTACTCTGAGTTATGTTTTGATCAGCTAATTTTTCTACAGCATCATGCCTTGCTGTGTGCTTTTAAAAACAAATTAGAATACATCTTTGTCTCTAAAATGACATAGTTGGGTTTTTGTTTGGTTGGTTTTTTGTTTTGTTTTTGTTTTTGGAGGCAGGGTCTTGATAAATTGCCCAGGTTGTCTTCAAACTTGATACTTTCCTGCCTGTAATCCCAGCAAGCAATTCAAGAACCTGAGGCAGGAAGATTTTAAGCCCTGGCCTGATATGTTTTTTAATGCTAACTAACTATAACTGAGAAAGCCAGAACAGGTAGTAGAATAATTGTGTGTTAATTTTTATTTACTTTCTCTCCATCAGTTCTCAAGTATTAGTGTGCTTGTATTTCCTGGTCAGTTGTATATGTGTATATCTTGTGTATCTTGTGGTGAGTCTGTTTGGAATTTTAGCATAACAAAAATTTAAGAGTTGGTATATAACTTAAACCTTTAGCTCATCTCGTATTCTTTTATTTTAGGAAATTGAGAAATTATAAGTGACTTATTTACTTTCTAGTACTAAATGTAGGTTAAATGGAAATGTTTCTTAATCCTTAGCAAATAACTTACAGCAGACACATAAAAAGTTATTTATCTTTACACCCTTCCTCCATTCATTCTACTGCTCTAACTTTTACAGTTGTATGGCTGTATTCTGGGAGAGATACAGTGAGATTCAGGACACAGAGAAGATTATGGCTCAGATTGAAAGGGGAGAGGCGAGAATTCAAAGAGGAGTAAGTATCAAAAAAGCACTTGATACAAAGATACCTTGTGTATTAATAAATATTGTAGTTAATATACCTGCTATCATATGAGACAGTTTTTAAAGGAAAGGAAATAAGGTCTAACATTTAAAATTTCTTCCAAGAAAAGCATTCTAAAATTGTAAATGTTGTCAATATCATTTACCTGAGTGTTTGACTTACTACATCAGAGGTGTTAGGAGTACCTTCTGAAGTATGATCAGAAAGTTTGAGTCTGCACTTCTTTTTATAATATAATAATGAAGACTATAAAGATCTTATAGGACAAAGGTTATAGAATGCAACTGAAGTTATCTGGATAGAAAATTCTGACTTGTAATATAGCTTTTATATCTAATTATAATTATAGTAAAACTGAATTTAAAATAGATTATATAGGATTTGTATTTCTTATAATACCTGACTTTTATTGATTGGGTGGCACAAATCACCTTTTCATCAGCTGCAAATATCAGGTGGACAAACAAAGGAAAAACTATGGAGAAGAGGAGGATCATTTTCTGATCTGTATGCTTCATAAGCTTGGATTTGACAAAGCAGATGTGTATGATGAATTGCTGCAGTGTATTCGCAGCCCTACTTCGTTCACATTTGAGTGGTTTCTCAAATCCAGAACTGCAGTGGTGAGTGCTCAAGGTTTTTTGTGTAATGTAGCTGAGTTCAGAATAAGGGTTGTTTTTCTTTTCTTTCTTTCTTTCTTTCTTCCTTTCTTTCTCCCTTCCTTCCTTCCTTCCTTCCTTCCATTCTTTCTTTCTTTCTTTCTTTCTTTCTTTCCTTCTTTCTTTTTCTTGCTTTCTTGCTTGCTTTCTTGCTTTCTTGCTTACCTTCTTTTTCTTTCTTTCTTTTTTCTCTCTTCTTTCTTTTTATTTTGGTGGTGCTGGTGATTGAACTCAGGGCTTCATGCATGCTAGGCAAGCACTATACCGCTGAGCTACATTGCCAGCTCAGAATAAGTATATTTTTTAAGGTAACTTCAAAAAAACTCTTCGAAGTAGGTTTTTGTTACAATATTCCCTAGTATTAGAGTTAAGTAATTTCCTTAGAAAAATATTCATGCCCACAACTTAAAAATCAGTTTATTGGTCTCAGTGTTTAACATTATAAAACTTTCAACATCACTGCATGTGATAGGACTGGTTTTTGATATCAATACCAATTAGGATCTGAAAGGAAACTTCTGAACATGATGGCTTTCTTGGTTTTGCAAATGAACAGATTTCTATAGAGAAAAATTATCTTTATATGTTATCTGCTAAAACATACCTTTGTTTAAAATTGAAATCAAGGCAACTTGTTGGTGGAAATTACAAGTTTATTATCTACATTTATATTTATAACTCAGAAAGTCCAAAGGAGATGTAATACTTTAATTACATTTATTGAAAGAGAAAACATGAACTGAAGCAAGGGAGAAGCCAGAGAAAAAGAAACAAGGACCAAAGCCTTCAGTAAGTATTCATGAAAGCATGCAGATATACAGATTGTTAAATTTCAGTTTTTTCTTTTTAAGAACACTACTTGGATATTGATGTGCACGGTTGTTTTTGTTTTATTTTTGTAAATAATACAGTTGCATCACTTAAAGAAAAAATTTAACTTGATTGCATTAGGAAAATATGTTATAGTGAAGGTTCTTAAAAATCTGGGGAGGTATATATCATGAATGCTAAGAGTGCACACTTCTTTTGTGAATATATCATAATTTTGGAATAATTTAAGGACTATTGGGAAAACGGTGGATTTGTAAACTTTGCTATTAGCTTCTAAGCTTTGACTTATTGTCCCAGTGATGTCTTAGCAATGTGAAGGCAAGCATTTTAAAGAGTAAAAAGTTAACTTTTGTTGCTATGATACTGTGTTTGTGAATATAGTTCGTGTTTATATTACTCTTGTCATGAAGAGTAATTTCTCTGCTTCTTTGTAGACAAAAGTGTAAAATGAATGGAGCACCTGATGGTTGAGGAAGAAAATGAAGCTGAAACTATGAATGCATGTTTGTTTCATAATCAAAATTTATGGGTGTTCATGAAATGTACTGTACAATGCTCAGTTGTTATGAGATTAAAAGGGATCAGATTCATGTTTATTGTGTTATATTACGTAGTTTCACTTTTTTTAAATGCAGCAGCTCTGCTGAAATTTTTATCATTAACACTTGAAGTAATAAAATAGGCTTTATTTATTAATAAATGTTTCATTCAATTTATTTTTATTATGGTTCCATTTGTGAGGATTGTGCTTTTGTTTATTAGCTATCATTTATACACTTGTAAGGCTTAAAAACTGTCAAACAAGTAAAAAATTGCAAATAACATTTGTCCTTTCAGTCTTCATTAGATGTGTAATTGTTTTAATTCACATTGCCTTTGCAGAAATTTGGGTATTTTCTTTGTGTGCTATTGAGTCTCATCTGGAAAGATTATGTAAACTTGGGCCGGTGAGATAGCTCAGCAGCATAAGCGCATGCCCAGCAAGCGCAAGGTCCTGAGTTCGACTCCCAGAACCCACATAAAGTAAGAAAAGGGCCGGTGATATCGCTCAGCGGCACAAGCGCTTGAGGGGAAGTGAGAGGTCCTGAGGTCAACTCCCGGTACCCACATTAAAAAAAAAAAAAAAAAAGATTATGTAAACTCAACTCTCCTTGATTATTATAGAATAGGGGAAAAGGCAAGACAAACTGTAACTAATTTCTACATACATTTCTGATATGCTTTCCGTTTCTATGATTGGTTCTGAAATGAATATGCCCTGTTCTGTTGGAAGAATAGCCTTCTGATTGTATACCCAAAGACATTTAGTATTTTCTGTTTATTTAATGTGTTGTACCATTCTGTAAAAGGAATTTTTTTTTTAAGTATGTGATAAATATTTTGACAAATGATCTTTGGAAGCAGCCACAACTTAGAATGATAATGTCAGAACTAAAGTGATTTGTTTTCTTATAGGAAGACCCAGCCAAAATAAGTTGTAAATTTTCCATACTGTTAAAATTGGTAACAACTTGTATTCCCTCCCAGCTAAGAGTATTTTTCAGTCACAGAGTAAATGAAAATTTTATTAATATATTTTAAAATAATTTCTAAATGTTAGCTGCAAAACCAAATATAATTCCAGTTTTTATTTAGTATGGAACAGACTTAATAAAATGGAGATACTGAAGCAGGAATGCCCAAATTGGAGTGTCAGGATTTTTACCTGTACCAGAGGCCTTCATGTGCTGCACATGATTTGTATAAAGTTTTGTATCTGCAAGTTAGGTGCATAAACATTTCTTCATTTTTTTAAGGGAATGGGATAAATGTAGCATCGTGAATAAATCTTTTAATCCTCAAAGTGGTATTTTCTTTTCATTAATTTTTTTTCATTTAATTTTTCCCCTTTTCCCTTTGGGTGTTACCTGTAAGATATCTTCCTCTCAAATTTCTGTTAGTTTTAATCTGTTCACATGTAATTGAAAATTCTGAGTTTATGGTATTACCTAATATTGCAATTTTCTGAAATGTGGCATTATGGCTTATACCTAGATGTCCCCCCAAAGCCTCATGTTCCCACAAAGCCTCATAGGTGGGGCTTTTGGGAGGTGGATGGATCATAGGTTTGTGATAATTGGATTAGTCCACTGATTGGTTTAGCATAATTCTGGGTGTGGATAATGGGAAGACTTACCTTGGGTGTGGGTGGCACCAACCACTAGGCTTGTAGCCTGAATGGAATAAAAAGGGAAAGAAAAGCTTTCTGCTGGTTGTCTTCTGCCTGCCCTGCCAGGGACTATTTTTCCTCTGCCATGCTGCTCTGCCTTGGAGCCAGCTGATCATGGACTGAGACCTCTACAAATTGTGAGCTGAAATAAACTTGTCCTCCTTTAACTTGTGGGTGTTGCCTCTTTTGTCCCAGTGACGAGAAAGTAATCAAGACACATGGGATTGCTGCTGTTAATGTAAAAAACAAACAAAACACAGTCTTATTGTAAGTTGTAGATTAAATTGAATTTATTCCTTGCTTTCACCCAAAACTGACTTCTGTGTAATGCTGGATTTTTATTTTATTTATTTATTTATTTATTTATTTATTTATTGTGGGTACCGGGGGTCGAACTCAGGACCTCGTGCACCAGCAGGTGCCTGTGCCACTGAGAGATATCACTGGCCCTTTTTTCGTATGTGGGTACTGGGAGTCGAACTCAGGACCTCGTGCTTGCCAGGCAGGCGCTTATGCTGCTGAGCTATCTCACTGGCCCTGGATTTTTAAATAATAGAGTTGTGACTTCATTTTGGAGTAAATAATTTAAAAAAATGTAAAAATCAAAGAACTCTGTGGAAGTCATTTAAAGTGATGTGTTTCAGAAGTGGGATTGGAAGGAGGTAAACAGTGGAAATGCAAACCAAATCAAGTACACTGCTATCTGTTGAGAGTTTGAAGATTTCTGTAAATATAAAAGAAATGTATAAATACAAAATGACTTGAGAAAAACATGCAAGATAATATCTAACTTGGCTTTGCAGTTTAGCTAGAGATATTTGTGTTTCAGGGGTCAATTTGACATCATATTGAAAATTCATCTAGAATGAAGTAAAGTTCCATTTTTATTTACTACAAATTAAGGGAAGGAAAAGGGATACAAAAGGTCAAACTGTTCATCTATTTTAAAAGAGATATTGGTGGTGAAGATAGATTCAAATTGTACAACTGCTCCAAACTGGTAGACTGGTGCCTGAAGCCAATCTAGAAGAAGCGGTCTGTACATGGGTGACCAGGGTCCCAGCAGCCTGTTACCCAGAATATCCCACTTACTCACTGAGGAAGGTTTTAAATGTTATTTCTGCTAAGAAGGTCATATTCTGCCCATAGATGAAATAAAATCATTACTTCATGTTAATTTAAATGATGTTAAACCTGATCCCCTCCAAAAAAAAAAAAAAAAGATAATGGAAAAATTCCTAATTATTTTTTAAAATTTAGGGCACTTCAAATAGTGAAATTTAAATGTGCTTAATTTTATAGCAGTGCTTAAGTATACTTGTAAGATGTATTAAAGTGGCAGATGGTAACTATAGATAGCAAAAAGCTAGCTGGTCCATATAAGTACATGATACAAAACCAATTAACGTACCAATTTGTTGCTATGTTTCAATTAACTTCTCAAATAGAATCCTATTGTATAATATTATTGAGTTCCTGCTTATATAATATTTTAAATATAGTTACATGTAAATATTTTTCCTTTATGGATCTATATTCCTTAGTTCACATGTAATAACATTTTAAGGAATATTTATAACCCACATCCTGAGAAATGTACTCCTCTTAGTACTCGATAACTTTCTTTTCCAGTTTAGTATTTCTATGTGGGGATTAATTAAATAGGTCTCAGGTTGTAGTAGTTGAAAAGAGTATGAAGAGGTTGAATTGAGTACAAAATAATGTACTCATTTCAGGGATAGAATACAGTTGTTCTTTACTGTGGCCATTTTAAAGGAAGGAGCAGTCAGTTTATATGAACTTAAACTACTGTCTGGGACCCACACAGGTTTGTGCAGGATCACTGCCTGAGGTTTGGCTGTCGATGATCATTGATGAAATTTGACAGCAGAAGCAGCTGGGTAGCATTTTACAGCGTTGTATGCTTTTCTTCTTCCTAAAATAATTTTGTCGGGAGGGTAAACTTTTTAAACTTAGGAAGCATTGGAAGTTTCACCTTAAAAAATGTGTCACCCTGAGTCTGATGTATTTCAAAAACTGAGATCATGCTAATCCTCTCTGGGACTACAGTGATACACCCAGTGATAAAACCTTCACCTTGGGGCTTATTAGAAATGCAGAATCTCACGCCTCGGGCCAGACCTGAATTAGAATCAGTATTTTAATGAGATCCTCAAAGGTAAAACTTAGGCACAATAAAACTTCAAATGCTTTAAAATATTGTGCCAAAGCAGAATAAAACCTCAATAGCTATGTAGCAGGTGTTACTGTCAGACCACCATGACACGATCAGGGTGATTTCACGGGGCAGAGGGGGGTGCTGGGGTTTGAGCCCTTGTGCATGCAAAGTAGGCATCTGTCACTGAGGTACACCATCCTGATTTTTTAAAAATCTAGATATGGAAAGTCATTCAATATTATTTCGGAAATAATGTTTTATCTTGAATTTTGTATAAGTAGAGTTTTAGCAGGGGTTTCTCTGAGTTCTCAGATACTAGGATTTAGGTCACCACATCCCAAGTGTATCAGAGCGTGTTTCACCAGTGTACACTACTATGGAGCATCAACTGGCTGCATTGGAAGCTTGCTGAAAGTACAAATTCTCTTTGGGATGAAGGCATAGCTCAGTGTAAAGTGCATAGAGTGTGCGCTTGGCATGTGGGAGGCTCTGGGTTTAATCTCCAGCACACACACAAAAATCTCAGATCATATTGCAGGCTACTTACTCAGGTTCCCTGGTTGGGGTCAGCAATCTTTGTCTAAAGCTTTCCCAGTCATTCTTCAGACATACTGGAGTTTAGATGAAATTAATTAGAAAATCTCAATGTATCTGTTGCTTATTTTTGAAAGTGGAATAAATGTTACAGAACTTTTAATTATAAATTGCTTCTTCCTACTCAGATTTATAAACTCAATGTGTCAGACTATGAAAGGAAGGATTCTGAGCATGTGGGAAATTCTGAGTAAATGGTGGCTGAGCAGTTTATTTTTGAAGTGAATGCAGGGCATTGTTAGAGCTGCAAGTCTCCAATTACAGGTATGATTATGTACAAATGGTTAAAGAACTAGACTTGCTGACAGAATGACTTTGGATGATTGTCTTATCTCATAGGAAGTTTTTGTGAGCTAGTTTATTTAAGATCCACAAGTACTATATTTCAATAATATTTTTTCATTTGCATAACTGACCTGTATTAGTTACTTTTCTGTTGCTAGGCCAAAGTACCTAACATACGTAATTTAAAGGAGAAAAAGTTTTTTTGTGGCTCACAGTTTCAGAGGATTCAGTCCATGACTGGCTGGCTCCAAGGCAGAAATGTTATGGCAGAAGGACATGGCGGAGGAAATCTGCTGTTTATGGTATCCGGGACACAAAGCAAGAAAACAGTGGCAGAAAGAAAGGGACCAGAGACCAGATATTGTCCCCAAAGTACCCTCTGCCCTTACCTGGTGACCTGTTTCCTCCACCTATGTCTGACAACTTGATAGCCCATTCTGTGATGAACTTGGCAATGGGTAAACCCACTTGATGAAGTTAGTGCCCTCGAGTCTCGTAGTCCAGTCAAGTTGACAAGATGAACTGGCAAAGACATTTACTGGGAAATATATGGATTTCTGAACAAACTTCTGCACATCTGCTCTGATTTGGAATCAGATTTTTGGATTTTTTTGAGACAGAGGCTTGTTATGTAGTTCAGGCTGGCCTTAAACCCACGAGAATCCTTCTACCTTAGCCTCCCAAGTGCTGGGATTACAATTGTTCACCACCATGCCCAGCCAGGTATTTGGATTTTAACTGATAGAAGGAAGTTTATGGTCTCGATCATAATTTATGTACCCTCATCACTGAATCATATCAGAATTCCTTGTTACTCATTTCTTTTCCATGTTTTTCATTGCTTTTAACTTTGTGTTCATTTCTTTGTTTATACCATTCTGTTACTCAGAAAAAATATAATGTATTTATATGATGGAAGATATAGATGCTACTGTCTCAATTTGTAGGTGTTTTTCTTGGAATAGATTTAGAGTTAACTACCAAATGTTCTTACTCATGTTTCTTTCGTTCATCTTAGCAAAAAAAAAAAAAAGAAAAAGAAAAAAGAAAAAAGAAAAAAAAAACTAGTATTGTCGGTAAGTGATAAGATATTCTAAGGAATATATTTATTTGCTAAGATAAAATGTCAGAAGTTCTTGGGCAAAATGCTGTTTGTCACATTATTCATTTGTTAAAAGCTGTTTTATTCCTCATTGATATTATATCTAAAAGCCTCATATTGGACATTGACTATTATTTTAACTTTGTTTTTGATATTAAAGTTTCAGATGTTCGAGGGACTTACCAAGAGCATCACTTCATGCTCTTGGTGTAGCAATTCGTACTGTTCTCAGTAAGTAAGCGTCTTGGTGGTGCTCTAAAAATAAAGTATTTAAGAATGAAGTGTCCTTCTGTCTGCAATTTTAAAATGGTTCAGCCAAAGATAAGTAAGTAAATATATTTAAAATATTTAGCCTTGTGTGGTGGCACATACCTGTAATCCCAGCACTCAGGAGGCTGAGGCAGGAGGATCACTATGAGTTCCAGTCCAGGCTAGGCTACATCGTGAGTTCAAGGCCAGTCTGAACTATATAGTGAGACCCTGTCTCAAAAAACCCCCAAAAATAAAAAAAGTTTAAACAAAGAAACAAAATTTCACATACATAGATAAAGCAAATACGGCAAGATAATAAAAATTGTTGACTTAGGAGTAGTATGTTCATTTTACTTTCACATTTGACTTTTTCTGTATATTCAGAATAGTTCATTAAAACATTGGAAGAAGATATTTGTAATAAAAATGAGAAACAAAACAAAAATCCTCTTTAGATTGTATAAAGCAAAACTGCCTGAGTTTACAGCGGCAAGAACATAGTACTTTGGTACACACCTGGCTGTGTTCTGACCCACTGACCCAGGATTGGCCCCTAAGGTCACTGTACCTGTCCTGGGCTGCAGCCCTCCGTGTGTCTGTGCCCTCTCCCTTCTCCTTTCCTCTTACCTTTCCTCACACTTTCAGTCCTTTTATGTAAAGTTCTTGTTAAGTGTATTCAATCAAATCTTGTTATTACTGGACTATAATTTTAACAATATAATGAAGGACCTTGTTCTATAAGTTGGGGGCAGACAGGGAATTCAGTGGGCTCGGAAGTGCACCTAACTTAAACCTTCCCCACCTACTTGAGTTGGAGGTTGGGAGTCAGGCAGATAAGCCATGGTCTTTCTTCCTGGGGATCTTTCTGCTACTCCGGAGCTTTTGCCTCAGATGGTCATCACTGATCAGCTACCCTTTACTGCCCTCTGGGCCATGTTGGCAATGAGCTGAAGGTTACAGCTCATCTCCGTGCCTGCCTTCACTAAGCCTTTGTGTCACTGTGTGTTTGGGCATATTTCACATTGGTTTAGGAGTGAATTCTTTTTGAATGTGTGCAAATATGCACGTGTCCTGGTGTGCATGCATTTCTTTTAAATCTTGGTATTAGACTAGATGGCCAGTCCCAGTTACAAAGTTCTTATTCTTAGAAGGAACCATAATATTATCTAGATTTTATGATGGCATAAAATCCGTAATTTTAAAAATAATATTTGGGCCGGTGATATAGCTCAGTGGCATAAGCACCTGCCTGGCAAGCACTAAGTCCTGAGTTTGACTCCAGGAACCCACATATAAAAAAATAAAATAAAAATAATATTTTAGAAAATTTCTACATAAAACATGAATATTTGAATATTTTACTTTTTGGCTTGTATAAGTAATGTATTAGTATATATAAAATCTATAAATAAGTAAATATGTGCATATATATTTAGATATCTCCATAGACACAATAGGAAAATTGGCATGATGCTGCTTGTCTTAATCAATTTGCTTGTCACCAGGGCCCACAGTTTAAAGGAGGAGAAGTTTGTTTTGGCTCATGTTTTAGTCTATGCTTGGCTGGCTCCAAAGAGGAAACAGCACGGCAGGCGGCATGGCGGAGGAGAAGCTGCTCACCTCATGGCAGCTAGGAAGCAGAGAGTGAAGGGAGGAGGCAGGGAGGGAGATGCACCCTTCCAGTGCCCCACCCCCCCGTGACCTGCCTCTTCCAACCAGACCCTGCCTCCTAACAGCAAGTCAGCTATACCACCCCATAATCCAGTCACCTTTCAAAACCCCACATATGAGCTCATGAGGCTTTGGGGGGACATCTAGATATAAACTATAACAGAGCTTATTAAAAGTATTAGAAAGAAGGATACACTTGACGCATTTGTAGGTAAATGGATACCTTGAGACCACAACGTTAAGCGAAATAAATCAGACACACAAGTTTAAATATCACATGGTTTCTCTTGTTGGAGAAACCCAATATATAAAGAGCAAAATAAAAGATAATAGGAAGTAGGGAGATGTTTTTCAAATGGGAAAGTAAACAAGAGAAGGAGGAGGGAGGTAGGGAAGAGAAAAGGGATTAAAAAAAAGAACTGAAGAAAAAAATGGAAATAGAGGTTTTGCAAATGGGAAAGGGAACGAGAGTTGAAGGGAGGGGTGGGAAAGGAAGGGGACAAAAAGGGATTAAGACATGCTACGTACATGTACAAACTTCCCCATGATAAATGTAATCATTATGTGTAGAGAGCCATAAATGACCCAGTTTCGCGTCTGAGCATGCGCTCCCTCCGCCCATCCTGATCCTACCTCACCCATTAGACCCTCCCACTGCTTCCCTCAAAGAGATATAAGCCTTGGCACTTCCTCAATAAACTCTCTCTCTCGCCCTCGCCTTCAAACTGCGTATGTGTTTTTCTTCATCCCCATACTGTCTCTCGGGCTACGTGTTCCTGCCCCTGGGAGCTCTGCTGGTCGGAACCTCCGCGGGTCACGACAATTATGTACTGTAAACATGTACTAATAAATAATATAAAGTTATAAATTACCTAGATTTACCTTTGGTTATTCATACAGCAACATGTATGTATATAATTACATTTCCTACATTGGTCTTTTGGTTTTTATTATAAATTCAGCCAGGTCTTCTAATTTCTAGTGATAACTGAAGAAACTCACTGACCTGGAGTAATAGTGACCTCTACTGGAGAATATACATTTTTTTTTTTTTTTTTTTTGTGGGTACCAGGGGGACGACCTCAGGACCTCGCGCGCCAACAGGCACCCGTGCCACTGAGCGATATCACCGGCCCCTTTTTCGTATGTGGGTTCCGGGAGTCGAACTCGGGCCCTCGCGCTTGCAAGGCAGGCGCTTACGCCGCTGAGCCATCTCACTGGCCCGAGAATATACATTTTAAACCAACAATAGCAAAGACTCCTTTCTGCTGAGTACCATCTTCTTTCTCTGTAAGTCCAATGGAAGAACCTTCACATTCACATTTAAGTCATTCCAAGAGTCTTAGTATGAATATATTTTTAATAAGGGATAAATATGTCAATTCAATAACCTTAAGAGGACAATTTTACTGATTCATTAACTGATTTTACAGTAATAAAAAACATTCAGTACTAACTTATGTCAGCTAAATATTTTATTTAGCCTTTATTCTAGTGATGGAATAAAAGACCTGATTTACACCATTAAGATCATGTAAATCAATTTTTGTTAAAAATTAAATATTTAAAAATTTTAATAAAAATTAGGTATCAGGCTTAATTTTTATAAAAACAACTAAAATAGTGGTTAGTAATCTCGACATTTTGAAAAAGGTCTACACTGATATGGATACTTGTTCATTATGAGATTCTATGTTATATTTCTAAAATTGATTATTGATAGAATTTAATATTTTACAATTATCATTAAACACTGTAAAATGAAGTACTGAGTAACAGGATGATGTTAATAGCAAGCAAATCATTCTTTTTACATGGTAATTTGTCAGTTGAAAATCATGGTTCTTGGGATTTTTACAACCTACCCACTGATTATCTTTTACTATTTAAAATAATAAGTTGACCATAGCTTGGAATAAGTGTAAAACTAAAAAGTATTCAGGGTAAATATTGAACATCCTTGTCAGAGCCATATACCATATCATGAGTAGGAGGACATATAGTAAACCCTTGTCAATTAGGTGCCCAGGAATTCCTGAGGCCAGGTACATTTCCAGATTTTGGGAGGTTTTAGTTTTTGTGCTGCAATTCAGAGAACCACGCAGTTAGAAAAGAGAAGTGAATATCATGTTTTATAGTTTGTATTAGCTCTTTATTTTGAGAAATAGATACTTTAGTACTATCATTCCATATTAGTTAACTTTATGTTCTTTATAAATGCACATTTTGATTATAAAATGACAAATATGTGGAATTAATCTTTTAAGCCCACTTTCTTGCCATGTATATACTAGTTGTTTGCTATTGATTATTATATTAGAAAACATAATTATAGTTAATTAATTAAAAACTACTAGTTGAAAAAGTAGTAGAAACTTTTTTGCTGCTTTAAAAAACGGACATCGAATAGAAGAATAGAATGTAGAAATCAGACTGGCTGTATTTCAATTTAAGTACCACCACTTAATAGCCGTCGGTCTTTGTATAAATTATTTCATCTCAAAAACTCAGTTTCCTCATCTGTAATGACAGAATTGTGGTAAGCATTAAATGAACCTAATGCATATAAAATTGCTTCAGAAAACCTCAGTGTCAGCTGTTATTTCTTTTTGATGTTTTGCAGCCTTTGCTTTGCATCAGCCTGCGATGACTCCTGTGTGATTCTAAAGCACAGAGCTGCTTCTTGCCAGGCTCCCTGTCCCAAACTCTACCTTCCCAGGAATTCACTGTTACCCTGCTCCATGGACCCCCACCGTGCAAAAGCCTTAGATGTCTGACTTAGCCCAGTCTTCCAAGAAGTAGATGCCAGGACTGGTTTCAATGTGCAGAGATTTATTAAGAGAAACACCCTGTGAGAATAAAGGGGGAAAATCCAGGAGAGCCATCAGGCCGATGTGACATCCGACTCTGACCCAGAGGGGCTGGGGCGCGGAGAAGTTGTGCGAGAGTGTCCCAGAGGGCCGAGTCACAGGGAATGTTCGGCGAGGCTGTCGGGAAGTCCCCTTGCCGCAGTTTCTTGTCGGTGGAGCGCTGGGTCTTCCAGGAACAGCCCTGCCACGGCGCCCCCGGTCTTTGTCTGCGAGCAGCCGCGGAGGTGCGGTCTCAGAGCCGCAATATTCCTTTTACTTAAAGGATGAAATCCACTTTCATTGTATTGCACTTTTTTTTTTAAGAGTAGTAAAATTTATTGGCGAAAAGGAATGAGGAATAGGAATGGGGAATAGGAATAGCTCCTGAGAGACAGAAGGGGTCCCGAATGGGTTGTCCTGCACTTTCAAAATGTTCCGTTTATCCCACATTAACATTTTCAGACTGAAGTTTTCACTCTATTCCTGACAATCTGTAACTGTTGTTTCCAAAATACACATAGAATGCTTCCATTTCAGCAATGTTTAATATTGTTTTTTGCTGCCTGTTTTATCCACCTTCCTTTTCATTCCTGATGCCTTTCTTCCTGTTGTAAATTTTAGCCATCCGTGTATGCATTTCTGTAACGCCGTTTCTTCCCTACTCCATTTCATTTGGGAGCTATCTGCCCATCTTCTCCACATGAGTGGTATTTCCATTGCTAACAGTTGGGTTTACCTGAGTCATGAAAACCCCAATGAAAGTAGCTGAAAAGAGGAATGCAACGTTACTCCTACAAAAGCCCAGACACAGACGGCTCAGGGTTGGTGCTGCAGCTTTGCTGCGCAAGGCTTCAGGGACCCAAGTAGCTTTGAGATTTCAGCTTAGCTTTCTGTGTCTACAGAGCAGCCCCTCCTTCAGGATCAGGGATGAAGCTCGGGCCATCATGGCCATGTTTGAAATGGTGGGATGGAGGACAGGGAAACAAGGCGCAGAGTATATGCATCCATGGTCCCCAAGGTAGGGTGTCTTGAACCTGTCACATACATTACCTCTTACTTTTTAAAAAAAATATGGAGGTTTTACTAAAAATACCTTAATAGTTGCCTCAGGGATTCAAGCACTATTGATTAATGCTATTTAATTAGGTTTTTCAAATGATTCAATAATTTTGTTCCGAATAAAACATACTGCTTGACCTCCTACTTTTGAAGTACACACAAATGGTGTACTTCAAGTAGCGTTTTTAGTAATCGTAAATTAAAAATCATCTCCCTTCAGTTAAATAGGAAGGTGATATTCATTTGCTTTTTCTGATGTTCTCCCTTTATCTATGCCTCCATAGAATCACTTTTAAATATGTAGTTTAAAGAAAGTATGGGATACAACATGAAATCTAACAGCTTTTTTATCTGAAATAATAACTAGAACAAACAAAATTTATTTATAGCTTCTCTAAAGGCAGTTCCGTTGAATATTATCTTGAGCATCTTCCTTACAATCATCATTTCCATCATTATGCATTCCACATGGCCTTTTAAAATTATTATTTAAGATGTTTAAAAGTGTGGTGGTCATAATATAGAATAACTTCAGTTAGTATATTTCTTCACTTTCCACTTTACTCTTTAAAGCATAATAAACTCTCTGTGAACTTTTATCCTATAAATGACCTGATATGACACATTTTAACTTACAATGAACTTCACATGAACTTTCAGTTACGCTGTGAGAAATATAACGGGTGGAAAATAGGCAGATTTCTCACGTATTTTTAGATGCTGTACTTCGACACGTTCAGCAGAGACAGCAAGGCCAGTTATCTGGCTCCACTGTTTACTTTGCTGTCTTTTATTATCCTGATGGCTCTTTATTTACATTCTGTGCCTGGACTGAGAGGTTTCCTGTAGTTTTGTTTGACTGGCACCATGATTTTAAACCAGTGCTTGTATATGCATTTAACGATGAAACTAATTGAGCCATAAAATATAACAATTCTAAGAGGATTTATTGAACCTGTTGAAATAATATTTAAAATTGTTTAGTTCTAGAGGATTTTGAAGATCATTTCAGGTCTTAGACTAGGAATCAGCCCTAGGGTCCTTTATTTTGGATAGTTTGCAGCTAGAAACCCAGTTTAAAATGCATGTTCTATGTGCAGTCACCTGGGAAAAGGAGAGGGAAACTAACTGCGTGCCAGCTATGGCTCCGCTGCTCTGCACTGTGAGACCGGCTTCCTCAGGTTATTCAATGCTTATGACTCTCTTTGAATGTACTGATCAAACTCATTTTACGGGACAGGAGATGAAGACAAATTGAGCTGCCTGCCCCAACAAGACACAGCTAAACTGAAGTTCAAATCTAGGTCTTCCAGATTTGCAAATCTTTGTCCATTCAACAAGTTCATACTTATAGAAGCAAAAAAAAAAAAAAAAAAAAAAAAAAAAAAAAAAAAAAAAAAAAGAAAAGAAAAGAAAAAAAGAAAGAAAGAAAGAAAGAAGAAAAGAAAAAAAGAGTTCTTGATCAACTAGCTGCTGAAGATCAAAGTGTGATAAAGCTACCGTACTTTTATAATCTTTGTTTTGAGAAGGGAGGTGCTGATTTCTGGGCCCCAGGGGTGTAGCTCAGTAGTAGAATACATGTTTAGCGTGCTTGACGTACATATTTAGGGTTCAACTCCAGGACCCCTTCAGAAAAGTAATATATTTATTTATTTTTTTTGTCTTTTTGAGACAGGGTTTCACTATGCAGTTCAGGCTGGCCCTGAACTCATTTTGCAGCCCAGGCTGGCCTCAAACTCACAGCAATCCTCCTGCCTCAGGGATTACAGGCGTACAACACCAGGTCCAGCCTTTTTTTTAATCTTTATTGCCCAATATCATTAAAAAACTTAGATTAAAAATTATTTCACAAAGCTCTCAGTTATACAAAGATAATAACTAAGATTTCTGCTTCTCTTGAAAATTTCATGTTGTTTGTAAAAAAAAAATAACTACACATTTATTACATTTACCAAATAATGCAGGAATGTATATTATCTGTTGATATGTATCTTCTTTCTTAGAATCAATTCTTAACACCTAACTTATTCCCAGGCCATAATTTATTTATCCTAAGTAGTGTTTCAGATATTATTTAGTTGAGAGCTAGATTACACTTAATAGAGATGTGTCAAATGGCATGCAACTGCATTTAAAAGATCAGAATGTGAGCTGCGTTAAGCTGTACTTAGTCCAGCTTTTCTAACAATTAATGCAGTGATGAGGTGAGGCACCTAAAATCTTTCCATTACACGAGGATGTGCCCAGAGGTCTAAAAGCCCTGATGTGATCTTGCCAGTGATGGCGTTTAAATAGATAGCAAAGAAAAATGTGTTACTCATTTTTAAGGGACTTTCTGATATTCTTCATTCTTTAACATTTAAGTTCATTTCACTAATTATTTATTTATTCATTTATGTTTTTGCAGTGCTGGGGTCAAACCTACAGCCTTACACATTCTGAATAAACTCTCATGGATGTATAACCACCAGCACTTAAGTTCATTTTTACCTCAGTCCTTAGTTCATTTTCAAGAAGGTTTTTTAAACTGTTGTTTAAAGTAACAGAGTTTTATTAAAATAAAGGGATGCTGTTACCCTCTGCCAGTGTTCAGATATTGGAGGGGGAACAGCACAGTTTCAAGGGGCAAATGGGTCTCTTTCTTTCATAAGTCTTTTTTCTGCTGTCATTTTATTATCTGTTTACAGTTTGTGAGGAAGCACATGAATTTCCCTTTGACAATTGACAGGGGGATTTAACTAATGGTAAAGCTTTAATTTCCCGTAAAAAGTAGGCAGAGCCTCCGGTGGTGGTAGGAAATAAGCCTACAAACCATCTTTGACTTTTTGACTTTAAATTGGCATAGATAAATTAATTGGTACAGATAAATTGGTAATTTATCTATACCGATTGATTATAGATTAATTGGGATAGATGAATTCCAAGTAAATTCTAAGTTACTAATACTTAGAGAAAGATGGCAATTTCTTAGATTCAAGGTAATCTTTTTTATCTTAAAGTATAGGTGTCTTATCTTGACACCACCGTTATAAAGCATCATAGAGAAGGATTTTAGGATAGAGTTCAAATTATTAGTACATTGAACATGTATTGATATGGTATTAAAAATAATGAAATTTTTAGACACAATATGGAAATGGCAGAAAAAAAAATTTATGCATTTTTAAAAATTGTAATGCAAATTTTTATTGCTTTTACAAGAGCTTCTGAAGGCTACAAAGAGACACCATTTCTAATAATAAAGTGTTAGTTAAAGACATTAATATAAATTTAAC
This sequence comes from Erethizon dorsatum, assembly GCA_028451465.1. Classification (NCBI taxonomy): domain Eukaryota; kingdom Metazoa; phylum Chordata; class Mammalia; order Rodentia; family Erethizontidae; genus Erethizon; species Erethizon dorsatum. Next base: position 15,068,951 of record CM051839.1, read on the forward strand.
ATAGATTTTTAAAACTTAAATTTCCCACTAATAATGTGCAAGTACATTAGTTAGGGCTTTTTTGTTGCCAGTAATAGAAACTCAAATACATAAAACAGTGTGGTGGTCACATGCAATAAACTTACATATTTTTTATTATATTGGGTACTATTTTGTATTTGTTAAAAATTTTTGACATTTGGGGCATTTCCTTATGATCTAAATATTCTTTAGCATTATTTCAGAAGCACTTCATACCATGCCATTATTTGCATCTATCATAATGTAATTATCTTTGCACTTTGTTTGACATTTAGATTTATATTATTTATTATTTATTATTTTTAATAGACTATTCCTAAAGTCTCTGCCCAAGTGTAATACAAAACTTGATTGGCAATTTTGTAGCAATTAAACTTAAGGCCAAAAATATTTCTGTAAATTCAGAAATAAAGCTAGTATGTATTTGTATTTTGTTATTTAGTTAGCAAAAATTATTAACAAAATTCAGTATTGACTCAAAAGTTTTGAGGAACCCTTCCTCTTTTTTTTTTTCTTTCTTTCTTTTTTTTTTTTTTTTTGGTGGGTACATGTTAAGTTATGAATGAAGCTAAAGCTATATCCAGAAGTGATTTAATAGCCTTACGAGACCTGGATTGTTTTGCTGCTCACATTGTGTTATTATTGAGATCCAAAATGGGTAAAACCTATCAGGAACCAAACATAAAGGAATGTTAGAATTGATCTAATGTAAATTTATCACTGGTTTATTTTTGAAGAAGGTGTTTTGGAAAATTGTAGTAATGTCCACATTCAGATGTTAGGACGTGAAGAAATATATGGGGTGGAAACTAAAGCAAATTTAAAAGTAGTGAGTAGAACAGGAAATTTCTTATTCCAGTGTAAATGAATGGGTTGAAATACTCTTTTTGTTTCTTCTAATGTTGTGGATTGAACCCAGGGCCTTTGCACTGAGCTACAATCCCCAGCCCCAGCATTCCAGAGTTATGGGATTACAGGTGTGCTCTACCATGTCTGGCTTGAAATATTCTTAATCACTTATGTATAAAAGTATTATAAAGATCATTCAGGACCGGTGAGATAGCTCAGCGGCATAAACGCCTGCCTGGCAAGCGCATGGTCCTGAGTTTGCCTCCCGGAACCCACATAAAGGAAAAACAGGGCTGGTGATATCGCTCAGCAGCACAAGCTCTTGCTGGCAAGTGCGAGGTCCTGAGGTCGACTCCCGGTACCCACATTAAAAAAAAAAAAAATCATTCTAGTTGAGGATTAATAAGTTTCAAATTTTTGGTTACTTTGATTTTACCATGTGTATTTTTAAAAAAATCTATAGTTGTATGACAAGTTTATTGTTCAATATGAATTTCATATTTGTGGTAGAAAACACCCTGATTCTCTTCCTTTACTTTCTTGCTCCATCTTTAATATTTGAGTTATATTTAGACTCTACGGTGCCACACATAGGATTTTCTTCAGAATTGTTAAAGTTGTGAATATTTAAATTTTCAACTTCTAATTATTTCTTAATACATATTCTTTTTTTTGGGGGGTGAGTGGTACTGGGGATTGAACCCATAACGTCAAACGTGCGTAAGCACGTACTTTATGCTGAGCTGGACTCCCACTATTATTTTTTAGCAGTGGCTGAAAGTTTCTCAGCCCTTCACTAGAAAAATGATCTGAGATTCAGAATGAGGTTTGCTGCTTACATTTTTAAAACAATTCAATATATAAAGGGTGTCTAAATCTATTTAGAGATGAAAATCAATTTCACTAATCTAAATTAACCCAAGGCACTTTAAGACTAGTTTTTAAAATATGAATGACAGAATTAAGACAAAGCATGATCAATGAATTAATTTATAGATACTTAATTCTAACTTAGTATTGTTTCCTATATCCATATATTTATTCCTAGCAACATTACTACAGTTGTGTCTTGTATTATTTCTAAGCGTTCTGTTCATGTTTGTAATCTTTTCTTTTTTTTTTTTTTTTTTTTTTTTTTTTTTGTGGGTACCGGGGGGTCGACCTCAGGACCTCGCGCGCCAACAGGCACCCGTGCCGCTGAGCTATATCACCGGCCCCTTTTTCGTATGTGGGATCCGGGAGTCGAACTCGGGCCCTCGCGCTTGCAAGGCAGGCGCTTACGCCGCTGAGCCATCTCACCGGCCCTGTAATCTTTTCGAATACAATTTTAACCCAAGTAATTTTATTCACAAAACATGGCATTTTTACTCATTCTGGATTATTTGTAGATATTTCAGTCTGTAGTTATTCATTCACTTAATAAATTAAAATCAAAGGAAAATGGAAGATAACAGTGACAACGGTGACAATAACAATTAACATTAATTGAAAAATTAATATGTGACAGGAACCGTTACTAAGTGCTTCACTTATGTAAAGCCTTTTAGTGGTCACAGTAACCCTTTCAGGTACATTATATTAGTACTGTATTTCCATCTTAAAGATGAGGAAACTGAGGCATCGAGAGGTTAAATAATTATTGTAAGGTCATAAACTAATGAGGGGCAAGGTGAGATTTTGAAGTTCCTTCAGTCTAATTTCAGTATTCCTACTTTTAACCACTAAGTACAAGAGATTCATTAAGTGTAAAGAGACAATTAAAAAAAAAAAAAGATATTTGAGCTGGGGGTGTAGCTCAGTTTTACAACACGTGGTTAGCAAGTGATGGGCCCTGGGCTCAATCTCCATAACCAAAAATAAACAAACAAACAACAACAAAAAACAACAAAACCCCCAAAATTCTAACTGAATTATGAGGGCTTGTATAGCATAAAATTATCATTCATTAAATTTTGGAAGGGGATAAAGTACTACAAATAATATGTTTCTTGAGAGTCTCAGGCAGATTAAAGTAAAAATAACTCAAAGATCTTAATTTCTAATGGGATTCTTTTCCATTTAGAACATTTTCTTCTATATAAAAGTAAACTCAACAGTAAATATTTTATTTTGAAACACTTTTTGAAGAAGTGCAGGTTTCATCATTTTTGCAGTGTGTTATTCATTTCATCCCACACAGCTCTGAAAGTGACAAGAACTTCTTGTGTTTGATTGCATAGCTTAGTGCGTGATGAGGTCAGAGTATAATTTAGGGTCAATTTAATATTATATGGAAATTTTTAGATGCTGGATAAAACCCAGAAACACGAACTGGTTGTCAAATTGCAGATGTTTCACTACACGTAAAAATGTGCCCTTTATTAGTTGCTGGGTGCTACATTTGTAACATTTTAACTCACTGAATTAAATAACTGTATGTGGTACCTAAAATGAAAGGTTATCATGAAAGCAAACTATAGTCTGATTTTTAGAAGATATTCTTTACTAAAAGATATTTAAAACAGTACCTCTGTCTATATTTCATACTGTGACTATGAACTCTAATTTAGTCACATAACTAGTCAAATGGATTCATTAAGTTGTCTCTGAGAGAAAGACTGACAGTAAATATGATGGGAAAGGTAGAAATTGACTTTAATTACTGATCTTATTAAAATAACTGTGCCACATTTTCTCATAATAGCTCTAAGTAGTTAGGAAGCTGATAGAATCTGTAATTCCTGAAAAGGAAAATTAAGTTATGAAGAAATGAACCGACTCAAGAACAAATAGGCGTTTAGAATAAGAGGCAGAGTTAGAATTTGACTTCTACTCCTTTCCAGGGACCTTCCAAGTGACCACACATTCCAAAGAAGATGACTGATGAATTCTTAAAATTTCCAAATAAGATATTTTAATTTACACACTTATACTTCTGTTTCAAATTACAAGAATCGATTTATCCTATTATAATCTATCCATTGACTACAGACAATCTGTGGTATCTATACTCTTTAAAAGGAATTGAGCTACCTTAATATTACATATAGAATTTAAAACCAACATTTGTTTCAGTCATTTGAAACAAAGCAACAGGTGTCAGTGAAATAAGCCAGAAGGAAAATGGAAAAAAATAAGGGGTTTCAAAAATACAATCTTAGCAATTCTTCTAAGTTTTCAAGAATATGTATGAAATTGTTTTCCTATGGCAGAAACTAGAAGTTATTAATTTATGTGGGACTGAAACATTTATTTTAGTAAATCATTTTGTGTGTATGTGTGGTGGAATTATAAAAATTATAAAAATAACCTCATAGTAATCATGAAAACCAGAGATACTTATATGGTCTAGAAAAAAGTGTTCTCTCAGAGTTTGCAAATGTAGATCAGTGCCTTATTTTTAGGTATGTACTTTTAAATTTTTATTCTTCACTAATAGAGCTTTTGAGAACAAAACAAACTTTTCAGTTCACCATATACAGAAGTTTGTATTGGAATTTTTTTTTAGAGAAATTGTGTGTTACGGGAATACAGTTACTGGAGTAAATAACTATACATATTTTTATAGTTACAGCCCTAAGAATCTTTGTTATCTTATCACTATTATCAATTACAGTATTCATTAGTTAGTTTTCATGAACTTGGCAATGTTTGCTAAACTCCAGAGCTCGGGCAACATTTATAACCCTTCTGTGAGACCGAAACAAAATATTTGAATACCTTTAAATATTCATTGATAATTTAATCTTTTCATAGTATGTATTTCAAGTTTATCAAAGTTTTTAGAAACCTACATTAATTATGGCAGTATATGTTTGTATATTCTGTGTATGCCAAATAGCGTATTTGGAGTGGCAATTTCAGACAAGGAAACAAAGTAAAGATCGATTTGGTTTCTTGTGCCCCTTGTCACTCATGCTCATCCCATGTTCCAGGTCCCTCTTTGTGGGCACCTCATGTCCCCAGAATGTTCTGGTCCTCTCTGATGCCCTCTGAAGGTGCCCTGAGTGTTGCAGACCCCAAGCCAGGGACCCTTTCTTACAGTGTGTGTGCTGTTCCCCACAGTGGAGATGGACCTGCTCACCGTGTGGGCCAGGCCTCTCAAAGACTTCAATTTAACTGATCCAGTGAGTTAATTTTGTCACTGGGAGACAACATTTGTTATACCTTAAATCCGCGCATTGACATATGGAGAAATTGAGGCGTGGAGAGGCAAAATAGGAAAATGGGAACAGACAGGGGCTCTTTTTTGGCTTGAAGGAAGAGGAATAAAATTATCCAGAAATATTACTGTCATGGGGGAAATTTCCATTCTGTCTCTACCTCTTCCCTGTTCTTGAACTCCAGCTCCCTCCTTTGCCTAAGGCCCCTTCTGAGGCCCTACCTTATGCTAACATAGATAGATTCTGTGATGGCAGTGGGCATTTGTCAGTTTTGACAAAATTTATATCTCTTTTACTTTCATACTTGGTTTCCTATTCTTTACTTTGTGTAATTTTTCTTAACAAAACTTCTTCAATTCATGTTGACATTAGGGCTCACAAAAGCTGGATCTGCTCCACTTCTGGTTAATACTGCATCTACCTCTTGATGCTTAATGTAAAGAAGTTACAAAACTTTGAAAGAGTCTGAGTTTCTTTTTCTCCGAAGTAAGAAGAAGACTGAATAAACCTGGCCAGATGCCCTTTAGTGTTAAAGGGCCATTTAACAAAAGACAGAATTGGGGACTGGAGAGAGAAAGAGTTGTGTTTTAAGCTATAAATGAATATAGACAAGCAAAATACAAAGTAATATTAGTAAAATATTTCTAATAGTATCTGGCCAATCTCAGTCTTATTGAACATCATATTGTCCATCCATTTAGTTTTTATTGATGACTTAGGGCTGTTACTTTGAATATATGAAGTGCATAGACTGATTCTCTCTTCAGTATTTATTAATCTGCAGATATGCAAAAAATAAAGCCTCCAATTTGTTTTAGTCACTGGCATTTTGTTTGTTTGTTTTGGTTTTGAGTTTCTGATGCATCATAAAACAGTGTCTAAGTGATGCCCAATATGGGAAGTTTAGGAATTCTGTCATAATATTATTCAGATCTTGTTCAATGTTTTTATTCTGGACCAAATCATTCATACCATTTCTTCCAAGGGAACATTCACAACGCATAGTCTACTTTACAGTTCCAGTCAGGGACAGTTTGCAAACCTGCATTGCTGCTTCACAGGAGTTATAGGCTTTCTGGTTTCCAGTATCTGTCCTTGGTAAAAAAGCCCCATGTACTAGCTTTCCCATCACTAAAACACAGTACCCAACAACTTAAAGGAGGAGCGGTTTAGTTTGGCTCAAGGTTTCCATCCATGGTTGGTTAGCTTCAAGGCAGAAACAGGATGGCAGAGGGTCATGGTGAAGAAAAAGGTGCTCAACCCATCCAGCCAGGAAGCAGAGCAGGAGAACGATGCCAGGGAGAAAGGGTCTAGGGACCATATACCCAAGGTCACCTCTATGACCTACTCAGACACACCCAGAAGTATGCTTTACTAATTTCCTGGGCAGCTCCCAAGCCAATTGAGTTGACACGATTAAGCTTAACTACCCATCCCACCATTTCCAGATATCAATTCTGTCCACGTGAAAGTTTTTTAGTCCCAAAAAGCACTGTTACTGGATTTAAGCATAAATAGATCCATTGGCAGTTATTAGGTGGTTCACAGAATGTTGAGAAAACCAAAGCACCTGTTTTGGACATTACCCAGTTATAACTAGCCAACCAACCAACCAACCAACCAACCAACCAACCAAGAGCGGTGGTTGTAGGGACCACTGCTGAATTTGACGGGCTAGAGTTTACCTCATTTGTCTCAGAAGAACTAGGGCCATGCTCCCCAGAAGACGCAAACTCCTTGTTCATTTCTGGTCCACATCATGAGCAGATACTTAGGTGTGTCTGAAATTTAGGCGATGTGCCTGCACCCTAGCTGTAGGATGATTGAGTGGTGTTTTTTACTTGCAGCTCCCGTAATACAGAAAGGCAAGCAACAAAGGAGTTAGAATGAGTGCAAAGCCAGCCTACAGCATTCTGCTTCCTTGCAGATTCATTGTGGGATTTTGGGCAAGATACTTACACTCTTTAATCCATTTTCCTAATACCTAATATGAGGATTTTGAACGAAATAAATTCCGAGAGTCCTTACAGTAACACAATTCTGTGCCTGTACCAGTTAGAATTCTGGCTTCTAGTGGTGGAATCCTTACAATGAACTTGTGAAAGTAAATCAACAGAGTTCATTGATTCGCATAACCTAACTGTGGGAAGAGCAGGAGTGAACTAGCTTTGGGGGTTTCTGGTGCATCTAGCCTCTCACTTTCTCCCCTTCTGCTATCTCTCTACACTGACTATAGAAACCAGCTTCTCTTGGAAACTGGGGAGAGCGTCTCTTCCCCAGAATCCACTTCTAAGCCCAGAAGAACTCTTATTAGCCAGGGTTTGTTACCTTATGGTCAGAGAGTAGAGTCTCTGACCCGAGAAAGGGAATCATGGAGGCTGTCGCCAGAGTATATTTTGAGGTGGTCAGCTACCCTAGTCATTGACTGACGTATATCTAAAATCCAGTATGCCACAATATATGATGTGTGGGCTTTATTTGTGTTTTCAACTTTTATTATAATGTGGGGAGTTTGATGGGAGATATGCTCACCCTGATGACCTTCATCCAGGAAGCTTAAAGTTTAATTCTAGAGATAAAAGTAAAGAAAGGAGTATGGAATCTCGCCTGTAAACAAACTAGAGAATGGTTTGGGGAAAGACCTGAATCCTAAAATGGGGGAATATGGGCCTTAAATCAGTCCATCACCTTAACAACTCAGCCACCTCATCCCCTCCATGGACCTTAAAGGAGTGGATGGCTTTAGCAGTTTGCCAGGCATTTTGCTGTAAATCATATTCCAAAGCCAAGTCATATTTAGTTTGAAGGGTCATTAGTAAAGTATAAAACTAATCTTTTTTCTTGAATTTTTTGCATACACACATACTTTTTTGGATGTTGACTGTGCTGACATTTAGACAATATGTTCCTTTGAAAAGTTATATGATTGTGTTGAAATATATTTTGGTTTTTGGCAATATATATGATAATAAGTCCTTTGGGCTCATGATTTATGAACGTAGCTTGTAAAACAGGAAAAATATCTACTATTTTCTTCTTGGATTCTGGAAATAGGTAGCTCACTGTAAACTTTATCTGGACTGCCAAAAGCATTTTGCATATTTATAATACTCTGTTGGTAATTAGATAGTAGAAAATGTGCAAAAGTTTCAGCCAGTCAAAATTTTGGCATTTTGTTCATTATACAAATGCATTTCTTGGTTTTATCATCTGAAGTACATGCATATTAAGTAGAAAAACTAATTGCAATAAATCCTGGCAATAATCTGGATGTTTCAATAATGTCACATTGTTATTTCTGAAATTGGTTGTAATACTGTTGCATAAGGCCTTTATTTTTAAACTGTTTTAGGACTTGTTGGCCCCTGCTTTTCTGATGATTACTATTAATCATGTTTTAGTTAGACCTTAAATGTCTTGAATACATTTTGTACCCTATTCCAATTGAGCAATGCCTATAAATGTAAGTAGTGTTTTACACATATTCTGTTCACTTATTCTTTCTGGGAATTTCTGTGGCACTAGCCAACAATTTCACAGCCAATAGAGGATTACTGTTTCCTTTTAAAAGTATGATTTATTCATTCCAACAAGTGGATTTACAACTATTTCAATGAGACCAAAGGCACTTTAATTACTATTCATTCCAGTATTTATGTTCTTTTACCCTAGTTCTTAAAGGGCAATGGGAATCTTTCATAGTCCAGTGATTTGATCCACCATCACTGATAATGCCAATTCTATATGGAGAATAATTGCTTGGTGCAAATAAAGCTAAAATCTTGGCATTATAATCTAATCGAGAATTGTATTTGGAGAAACTGGTTACTATAGAAAAATTGTGTCTTCATAGTACAAAATAAAGCAAGAACACTTATAGTAAGACTGTAGGATGTTACAGCAACACTCAGCAGGAACATCCAACCCAGCCTAAAAGTTCCAGGGATGTAATATTTCAGCAGAGAATGGAAAGATTATTAGTAGTGCTACGTGCAAGTATGAATTAGAGTAAATAGCCTGCATGAAATCTCAGGGGTGAGAGTCAAGTTGGCAACTTTGGAGAAGCTGAGGGAGATTCCATTTAGCTGTAGCAGAGGGATGGTGTCAATTGAGGGGTAGGTGTTAGGAAACTGATGCTAGGAGAGGCCAAACCAAGCATAAGATTAGGAAGACTAAGAGAAATAGGCAGATGCAAGGACATTTAGGAGGTAGAATTTACAGGGCTTTCTGAATAGTTGGATTTGAGAAACAAGAGAAAAGCACGAGAGATAATTCTAGACATCTTGACAAATGATATGTAGCTTCTCATAGAGAATGACCACATGGGGGAAGAAGTAGGGCTGCGGAGGCTATGGGACATTCAAGATGGTCAGAAAGTCATCAACATATAGATACTAATTTCATATCAACATGTAAAGGATTTGCAAAAAATAAAAAAAGTAGGCTTAGAAGAATTTGCCATAAAGAAGAAAAACTAGGATAGAATGCTGTTACGGTTGAAATCTAAAATGTCTCCTAAACTTCTCATATTTGTGGAAGGTGATTGGATCATGGGGGGGGGCTATGTTCATCTGTGGTTTCATCTTCTGATGAGCTCAGTGGCTGTTAGGTGGGGTCTAATTGGAGGTGGGTCATTGTGGGTATGACCTATAAGGTTGTATTCTTGTCCTGGCTCCTCCCTTCTCTGTCTCTGCTTCCTGGCTTCCATGGGTTGAACAACTATCCTCTGCCATGAATGTTCCACAGTGCTGTTTCTACCTTGGCACCTGGTGATCATGGACTAAAGGTATGAGGCAAAATAAACCTTTAAATTTTTTGTGTTGTGTATTGTGTTTCAGTAATAGGGAAGTAAGTAAGATAGATATTGGTATCAGAAAAGTGGGTCCACTGCAATGATTGAATCTGATCATGTAGTTTAGAAGCCTTTGGGACTTATTTGCAGGAGGAGTTAGTATAAGTTTGGAGAAATGAGCTAGAGAAGGCCTAGATTGTTGTGAGCAGTGATTGATGTGCAATACTGAACAGAATACAGAAGACAAAAATGCAGACAGGAATGGGAACAGTAAAGGCCAGGCTCAGGAGATTTCAGTTGGAAATAAGGACTCCACTGGCAGTTAGATTAGAGACTATGTGTGTTGTGCTGTGGCTCAAAAGTTTTCTACATTTTGCCTGTGTTCTGAGACTTCGTGTGGGACTGAGATTAAGGGCAGCAGACTAATTAATCTGGTGGAGGAAACTTCAGGGCAGCTCAAAGTCTATGACAAGGGTACTGCTTGCTACTTCTAGCTAGGTCTACAGTGAAAATCAGGAGCAAATGGCACTGCTGAATAATTTGAAAACTTTGTAGTTTTACCAGAAAGGTAGTGCCTGTACAGTGGGGTAAAGGTGAGACCATAATGTTAAGTGAAATAAATCAGACATACAAACTTAAATATGACATGGTTTATCTTACATGAAAAACCCAGAGTGAAAATAAACAGCAAAATAAAAAATAGATAATAAGAAGTATGGAGATAGATCAATCTAAAAGGAAAGAAGATCAAGAGATGGAGGAAGGGGATAAAGGATGGAAAAAAGGAATTGGGATGTGTTATGTACATGTACCAATTCCACACAAGGATTGTAAACATTATGCACTGCAAACATGTAAAAAAAAAAAATAAATAAATAAAAGGAAGAGGATCAAAAGCTGGTGGAGGAGGGGATGAAAAAGAAATTAAGATATTATGTAAATGTACTCACTTCCTATAAGAAATGTACTAATAAACTAAAATAAGAAAAAAAAATTTTAGGGGCCAGTGAGATGGCTCAGCGGCTTAAGCGCCTGCCCGGCAAGCGCGAGGGCCCGAGTTTGACTCCCGGAACCCACATACGAATAAGGGGCCGGTGATATCGCTCAGCGGCACAGGCGCCTGCTGGCGCGCGAGGTCCTGAGGTCGACCCCTGGTACCCACAAAAAAAAAAAAAAATTTTAAAGCCAAATATTTTGCATCACAGCAATAGGCAAGATAGCTTAAAGGCATCTCAGGAAACAGCAAGACCCCACCTTTTCTAGCCTCTTAGTCTTCAAAAAGTAAATCTTTCATTTAAAAAGAGAACCCATGTCCAGCCATTTAAGCACTCAGAGGCTTCTACAGCCTTGATACAAGGGGGCTTGGCTACTGCTTGAGCTGAAAGCAGACCTTAGCATCATTCATGTGGTTCTGGTTTAATTGGCATGCAGAATACAGGAGTTATAGGGTCATGCAGGTTTTCACTCAGATTTCAGAACAAGGCTTGGGAGGTCAGGCAGTGTGCACCTGAAAAGATGATGTGTGACACTGTGAGAATAAAGCCAAAAGTGCAATGAAGACCCCAGGGAATTGCGGATGCCAGGAATATGGGACTTCTGCTGAGGAAAGCCACAGGCAGTGAGTAGAGCGACCCAAAGTGAAATGCAGTGACAGCTGCAACGTGGAATGCCATAAGGATGGGTCTGACCAAACTCTGGTGTTCAAATCTCACCAGAAGCTACTCTGCATGCTGGACATGAACTACAGGATTTAATGTTTGGCCTGCTGGGTTTTGATCTTGATTTTTATCCTCCTATTCCTCCCTCTAGGGATAGGAATATTGTCTCTTGGCAATTTTTAACCTTCTTTTTTATCTTTACAAGGCTTACAGGTAAGCGTTTGCCCTGAATTTCACAGGAGACTTTGGACTAGTATTTTTCAGCAATGGTGGAACTGTTAATACTTTGACAACTCTTAGTGAAGGAGTAGGTGCATTTTGCGTAATGATGTGGACATGAGTCTTTAGTGGGCCAAGGGTGGAATGTAATAGTTTAGATATAAAATGTGCCCTGAAAGCCTTGTGTGTGGGAGATGACTGGATCTTGAGGACACTCTATCTATCAGTGTATTTGTGTATTGATGAGTCAAGTAACTGATTGTGCTGCTAGGAGGTAGAGGCCAGTTGGAGGTGGGTCACTGTGGATGTGACAAGGAAAGGCATATTCTTGTTCCCATCTCCTCCCTTTCTCTCCCGGCTTTCCTGGCTGCCATGAGTTGGGCCCTTTTTTTCTCCACTGTGTCCCTGTGCCACTCTGTTTCTTCCTTTGAGCCAGCTGACCATACACTGAAACCATGAGCCAAAATAAAGCTCTCCTTCTTTAAATTGTGGGTGTTGGGTATTTTGTCTCAGCAACAGGAAAGTGACTAAGACAAATACTTTTAAAAATTCAAGGGAGGAAAGAATGTCAAAGAACACTGAATGATCATGATGTCAAATGCTACAAAGAGGTCAAGTAATATTTTACTTATTAGAACAGAAGGCTTCCCATTGGGTTTTGCAATAAGAATGTTGATGTTGCTGGTGATCTTGGCAAAGATGTTTCCAGTCAAATGGCCAGGGTTGAATCCAGGTGCATCCATTTGGAGAACGAATAGGAAACAAAGCACTGAGATAGTGAACGTAGACAGCTCTTTAAAGAATGTTAGTGAAGGCAGGATAAGGGTGTAGCAGGAAAAAGAAGGGAGATTAGGGAGAGTTTCAATTTTCTATTTAATATGGAGAGACTTGAGTGTATTTAAATACTGGTGATGTGAAATGACAAGAGGAGAGCAAAATGTTGAAAAAACTGAAAAGAGATGAGGGGAATCAAAAGGGAGAGGCCTCTGAGAAGGTGGAAGATGAAAGGACCTACAATTCTGGGTAAGGGGCTCTCTTTAATTGTACAAAGGAGGGGAGAGTGGGCTCAGTAGCAGTCAGGACTGCTTTCAGTTGCAAAAAATAACTCAGCTACTAATAGCGCCTCATTCAAGGAAAGGTTTACTCTTCTCATAGAATAAGACATTTCAGCAATTGCAGACTTTGCTTCTGCATGTTAATTATGTCAGTACTGGGGTTGACATCACTGCATTTGTCCTGGTCTTTTCTTCTGAGGCTGTCATGGAAGCAAGAAAGGGGAAGGGATGGTGTTGGCTACCCTTGGTCCATTAATTAGGAAAGCATTTCCACAGGCCTCCAGGAGAATTCTGCTTCCACTTTGTTGACAAGGACTAGGTCATGTGGCCACCCCTAAATACAAGAGAGTCTAGGAAACTATTTCATCCTCATGGTGGAAGAAATCAAAGGCAACAAGACCTGGGAGTGGCAGATCAACCAAACAGCAGCATCTCCCATGGTGCACGTGCAAGAAGGTAATCTGGAAGTTTTGTAGCACACAGGTGAAAGACTTCCCATCTGATAGCTGTTTTCTCTGAAGTTGGAAAGTAGAGCTTCTATAAAGCAAGAAGAAAAACAGTTGAGATTGGTGAGCAATAGGAAATCACTCTTTGGAGAATCTGAGACACTGGGCATGGATGAAACAGTGATTTCTGAACAACACTGATGTTCAGTTAGAAATTGGAGATCATAGGGTTCATGCTGGCAGGATTATGTGACTCCTCAAGGAGTAACCACTGGACAACAAGAATGTTATGAATATAAAATTACTGTATTGTTTAATGTTTTGACTTTGAATTTTGTTTATGTGAAATTTACACAATTTCTTTTAATTTTTTGTTTATGCTATGTACATCATTACTTGTTTTATTCTAGGTATATTGTTTATAGATTTGTATGCTGATGTCATGGGAGATTGATACATATTTATGTGGATTTTTAATAATTTTTTATTTTGAAAAGTTTCAAATCTATGGAAAAATTGAAAGACTAGTACAATGAATACACCTATTCTATTCACTGATTAACACATTCCCGTAGTTTCTGCTTGTTCTCTGTGTTGTCTCTCTTTTTCTACCCACAAGCACACACACACACACATCCAACACACACACACACACTTATACCCCCAAAATCACCTAAACCTTTAAGGTGTAAACAATAAGATACCTCAACCCTAAATATTTCCACATGCATCTCTTACTAACTGGAACATTCACCTATGTAACCCTGCCACCATAATTATGCCTTAGAGAATTAACATTATCATCTCTAATCTTTAGTATACTTTAAATTACTCTTGTCCTCAAGATCACTTTCAATCTAGAGTTTGAAGGAGAATATTTGAAAACTATTTGTATCTTACAAATTTATTTCAACAGATTTTACAGTGCCCTTTAGTAAGCTTAATGTTGAAATTTGTTTGCCCTTTGTCAGGAATTTCCCTATATTTCTAGGTTTTTAGTTTAGATTTGCACAAAAATAAGTAGTGTCTTGTATGTATGTATATATTTCAAACTTATATTTGCATTGGTTCTTTAGCAACACATTCCTGCTTCCCAATTTGATGGCCCTCTAGTTTTGCCTATGAATATTACATGGTAAATATAAAGGATCTACATTATCTAGTCAATAAACCAATTAAAACCTATATTTGGGTTTGTATAGTGAACTTCACTTTTAATGTTTTAATTGTAAATGTAACAATGTTTGTCCAAGTAGATAAGATAGCTATTTTATTAATATATTAGAACCGTTAATAAAAGATAACCCAGTGACTTAGATGAAGATATTTCACAAAGTAATTAAATTTATGTAAAATTGAAAATGCTAATTATTAGTGTCCCCTGGATGGAGGGTACTGTAAGAAACACTGGGTTTTCCTAAATACAAGCGTAATTCTTTATCAAGGAACTGGAATTCTAAAACATCACAGAAAGGGATATGTAAATAATAGACAAGATAGGGAAATGGACCATGTGCACTGAGGCTGTCTGCCAAAAGCAGGGAAAGGATTGAGGATATACAAAGAGGAACAAATTTCTTGAAGATTTACATTGTCTTTTAATATTCACACTGATTAAATCTGCTAATAAAATTAGGGTGACTGATTACAGTAATTTTGCAAGCATTTTTATTCTCATGAGTATAAAGTTGCCTGCTGCTTGCTGTCACTCTTGCCGGAACGCCTCACTGTCTGCCGGGTTGTAGCAGAATGGCCACCACATCGGCTTGTGTAGAAACCGGGTTTTAGTGCTGACCCTCGGCTGCGTCGGCCACAGGAGCCCGAGATGCCCGAACTCCTCAAGGCTGGTCCAGGCCCAGCGCTGAAGTTCAGGGCTCCCAGCAGAGCAGGTAGTTTCAGTGCTTGCATTATTTCTAACTAGACAAACGATGTCTCACCATCCTTTGGCAGGGCCTTTTGGTGACAAATGTGCCCCCATTAGCTCTGGCTGAAGCTATGCTGCCTGCCAGCTGGGACCTGCACCTGAGCAGCCGCGCCCGACTGAGGAATCGCGATCCCTGACCCACGGCTGATAGCTCTGGCTCTGGGCCTCGGGCCTGCCCATTTGCCTGGAGGACGAGCTCACTGTGTCTTACCTTTCCTGTGCCCCTCTCCACTCATTCTTGGCTGATGATTTTGCTTCATATTTCACCGAGAAAATGGAAGCAACAAAAAAGAATCTCCTTCCTGTCTCTTTCAGAAGCCACATTTGACCTAGTGGTGATTGTGCCTCTGTCCTCAATGGGATCTAACCACTGCTCACCAGCTGCACACCATTCATCCAGGGTCGATTTTGCCACATGGCTTAATGCTTCCACCACTGCCCAGCTCACCCCTGAACACACACACACACACACACACACACACACACACACACACGGGAGTCTGTTATCAAAGCAACAGAGTAAGTCTGTTAAGACGTAGATTAAGACACATTTATATTCAAGACTGATCTCCAATAGGTTCATAATACCAACTCAATCCTCTCTACATATCTAAAATAAGAAGTCATGGCTGTTTTTCTTTTGCTTATTCTAGAAAATATACTTTACAATATGTCCTCAATTGGCATTTAAAGGGAATATAGATTATTTTTAAAGCTTATTCTGCCAGTTATTGTTTAGTATATAAATAGTTTTTTTTTTTCCATCCAATATTTATCTCTGGCTTCAACAGATACTGTTTTATAAACTTTTGAGTCTCTCTTTAGGGAAAATTTGTCAATCTGCTTCAGGATACTATATTGAACAGAATCATTTTAAGTATTGGTCATTTTATTAAAGAGTAAGGGCTTAGAATTATGCATACAAGTCAGGGAAAATAAAAGTATATGAAGGGATCCATTTAGTTCCTTTTAAGGGAGCTGTAACCCTTCTGAGTAATAAATTCTCCCAGTTAATATCTGTGCTATCATTGGCACCTCGTTCCTTTATCCATCCATTAAACAAAAATGTATTAAGCATCTACTATGAGCTAGGCACTACTCTTAGTGCTGGAGAGTCAATGGTAACGGAAACAATAACAAACCCTTGGAGAGCTTCATTTTAGACGGGAGAGATAGACAATGAACACATGAACACAGAAGTAACAAACTGAAGACAGTAGTGAGTTTTATGACTGAAATTGGTGGCTAATAGGCTAGAGCGAGTGGGGGAGGGCGCTTTAGTTGTGGCGAGGAGGCAGATCTCTGGGGAGGTCTCGTCTCAGCTGATGCTCAAATTATGACAGAATAGAGCTTTCCAGGGCAAAGGGGCCATAAGAATAAGAGGCCAGAATGTGGCATGTTTGGGGAGCAGAAGGAAGTCAGTGAATGAGAGGTGACAGGCAGGAGGGGAGGCCAGTGGGAGTCTGTAGTCTGCTCAAAGGGCAGTGGGAAACCCCCACATCCACTCCAAAAGCTATGTGGAGAGGAGATTCAGGCTACTGGTAGGCAGTGACTCTAGGAAGATAAAATGCTTCGCAGCAGTCCAGGTAAGAGAGAAGAGTGATTCAGACTCAGAGTCAATGTAACTACGGAGGGAAGTGTTTAGCCTAGGTGGTAGCACAGATAGGGCCCTTCTGAACCTGATGATAAAGGATTTTCATTAAAAAAATTTCATGATATCTAACAAAGAAGATTGCATTGTTTTTCTTTAAATGAAAATAAGCTGTTTTTCTAAATCACATCACTCGCTGACACCATTAAGTTACACAGTGTCAGAACTGGAAGGGAACACAGAGTCCAGTTACCTGCTTTCCCTCTAGCTTGAATGGGTAGAATTCAGGGACAGCATGTAACACTGGGAATATAAAAAACGACCACTAATGCCTCCTTGTATAATTACAGAACAAATATTAATGTGTCAAAACAGCAAAGTATTTTCTTCAGTTTAGAAAAAGCTGAGTGAATAAAATTCCACTAAATCTTGTTTGCCTGTAAGACATAATTCTTTCAGCAGCCTAGGCTTCTAAATAGCAGTAGACTGATCATAGTTATATCATTTCCTTCAGTTTTGAGCTTTGGTTGTCTTGATCTTCAAATCTGATTCCTTTGTCTGGATTAAATGCCTCAGAATTCTAAGACTTCCTAATGTGAACCAAAACAAAGTACTACATATAATCACTTTAATCATCAGAAAAACATTCACTGTGAAGAAATAAATACTATGTGTCGAAATGCTATACAGTACTTGAATATAAAATTTAGCTGAATAGAAATATTATGATTTAAATTAGTAAGTTTCTGAATATTTAATTTTAAAAGACATTATAGGGCTGGTGAGATAGCTCAGCGGCATAAGCGCCTGCCTGGCAAGCACGAGGTCCTGAGTTCAGCTCCCGATACCCACATTCGAAAAAAAGGCCAGTGATATCACTCAGTGGCATGGGCGCCTGCTGGCGTGGGAGGTCCTGAGGTCGACCCCTGGTACCCACACACACACAAAAAAAGACATTATAATCTTTATTTCCTAAAAATGTTGGGAAATTTGTAAGGAATAGAAGAGACTCAACAGGTATTAAGTGGCACCCATAGGTATCAGGCATTGAGAATATAGCAGCGATTAAAACAGACAAAAAGAAGGTCTTGCCTGCATTAAATTTATGTTCCAATGGGGAGAAAAGCCAAAAAAAAAAAAGCAATTACTGTAGTTAGCAAAATGTCAGATGGTGATAAGTGCGCCTGGGGAGAAAGCATGGCAGAGGTATTCCATCCAGACAGAAAGACCAGCAAACAAGTCTATGAAGCGGGAACGTGGTTGAGGTAGGAGAGCAATAGCAAGGAAGGGTTGGAGTGGAATGAGGGCTGCGTGGAAGCATTAATGGGTGAACCGTGGGGGCCGCATGGATCACTGGAAAGACTTCTACCTTTGCTTTGAATTAGGAAGCTATGGGAGAGTTCTACACTTGATCTTAGCCAAAAGGCCAAGAAGCAGTATTGGAGAGTTCTAAGGAGAGGAAGAATACGACTTGATTAACAATCAGTAGCAAACATGTTCAGACGGTACTGGCTTTTGTATATGTTTGATTGTTGATAGAATTTTAAATATTAATGTTATACTTTTTGTGTGTATTTTGTTTGTGAATAATCATAAGACCCCACGTGACCTCAATAGCAAGAATATGCAATAGAGATTTATAGTTGGGAGTTTAAGCAGAGTTCCGTAGCTGTAAGATGACCTCACTAATAGGAAGAAAATGAGACAAACCCTCTGTTTACCTTTGTTTCACATTAAAATGACTGGAGTTTGACACCAAAATGACAGCTGGTTGAAACAGCTTGAGATTTCAAAGTCTTTAAGTACACACAAATATTATGACTAATCTCGTAAGTGTGCTGGGAGACATTTTAAGAAAGGCCCTTGGCCTAACAGTTTGCTACATTCTCCCCTTTTGGTTAAAGAAAATATCACAATTTTTTTTTATCTTCTGGATTTAAAGGAAATAGAATAATTAACATGCATTTGAACTCAGCAGAACTATGATTAGAGGTCAACACTGTGACTGTAAATCACTTCCTTGTGTACAACCCTGAGGTTCCAATTCCCATAGTTGGATAAAATGACAGATACTGCTCCAAATTAACTTCAGATAATGAGATATGAGTAGTAATAGTACATAAAATGCATAATTAAAATGTATTTTTGCTACTTCCTTTTCTACAACAGAACATGTGGAGGCAGGGCAAGCTCTCTAAAACCAAAGTTACATCAGGGGCGAATCCCTCCCTTACTCTGGGCTCACTGCATTCCACAGGGCACATCTACCAACGAGCCTCAACTCTTTAAAATTTTCTCAGTTTTATTTTTGAAATCTCATTCAAGTTACTTTTTATGCAGTTTTCAATGGGCAATGAAAACTCAGGACGATTGAGTATAAAGAATAGGAAGCTACAGTGATAAAAGAATGATATAGTTTGTTATTAGACGGGATAGATTATCAGCAGGACAGAGTTCAACCAGAAGTTTTCCCACAGGACTTGTAACATTCCTCAAAGACATTAGCGTCAATTAGTGAAGAGCTAATATAGAAAATTAGAGGTTGACTAGGGTCGTGCAATCAAAGAGTGCAGATCTGAGGGCAGAGCTGCAGAGAAAAAAGGTGCTGCCAGTTCTGAGTAGGCAGGTTTGCAAAAGAAGAGGGAGGGGCATGGCAAAATAACCTGAGATGAATGATTTTATTTCTCAACTTACTTTATAATTTTTTAAAAAGGTGGTGCATGCATATGGTACAGAATTGAAGCACCACAACAGAAAATTGAATCCGAAGCTAGCTTTCTGCCCCGACTCCTAGAGTCTAGCTCTCCAGAGGACCCACGTTTTCTCCTCTATCCCTCCCGGAGATTATTTGTGCACACATACAACCTTTTAGATGCAGCTCCTCCTTTGTTTACACAAACTGTAGCATTCTATACAATGCCTACATTTTGCACCCACATGGCATGCAAATCGTGCTATTCTACACTCTGCTTTCTTAACCAAACAGATTACCGACTTCTTTTCTCAGAACAGCCTCCATTGCTTTTCTTTTCTTTTTTTTTTTTTTTTAATTTCCCTTTTTATTAGAATTCTACTTCCACAAAAACCAACCAATTCCTGTGATAATATTTACTGGCGTTTTTAAGTTGCTTTGTGTTCTATGAGATGAGGCAAGATATGAAATGTTCAGATTACCTGATTCCCATAGGTATTGGTGTCAGTTTAATCAGGAATTCATGGACTTGCTTTCTGTCTAAGTCAGATAAGGCTGAAAAGACCTTGAAAGAGTTTTGTGTCCTATTTCTTTGTTTATCTCCTGAGCCCCGTACAAGGGTTTCCCCCCTACATCTCCTCCAGTGCTGCCCTTGACAAGGTTGTCCACGATCTTCATTTTGCATTATTGTCATCTTCCTACTTGGGTTCTGAGCATAACTTGGTGTGGTTAATCCTCTAAACCCTCTTGACTAGGCTTCCACAGCACTACTCCTGCATGGATGTCTCCCACCACATTGTCTAATTCTCTTCCCTTTCCTCTCCTGACTCTTCCTTTCTCTTCCCAACTCCTAAACAATACAGTGCTTCAAGACATGACCCTTGGACTCTTCTTTCATAGCTATATTTTTTCCTTTGATGATCTTATCCTATCTTTTGCCATTAAATGCCTCCTATATGTGAAAGGCTTTTCAATTTATTTATTTATCATCTAAGTCTCCCTGAAATCTCATACTTGTATATCAGTTACTTATTAAACTCCATTTGGGTGACTAGTAAATCTCTCCCAAACTGACACTCGCCCGCCAAGCTCCTCCTCTTCTCAGTGAATGGCAACTCCACGCCAAAAACCTTCATGTCATCCTGGACAACTCTCTTTGTTTCATGCTCCGTACACAATCCTTAAAATGGTCCAGTCTGATCTCTTCTCCTGGCCCTCTTCCGATGCCCAGTGTGCTCTACCCCACATGCTGCTGCCTCAGGGGCTTCACCCTTTATCTTCCCCTCACTCTTTTGCTCATCCCACCCTCACTCATGCCGGGTCTTCTTTTGCAGGTCACTTTCCCAAAGAGAGCAACCTGATCACCCTATGGATTTTTGGATCTGTAACACTTCCTGTCCCTTTCCCTGCTTGATTTTTCTTGAGAGCACTTGCTCCTCATCTGACCTATTATATTTATTTATTTTCTTTATAATCCATTTTTCTGCTATCCCCTCTCCACAAACTCAGATGTAAGCCCCTCAAGGGCAGGAAACTTTATGTTCATTATTGTACCCTTAACATGAAAAGTGTCTCTGACACATAGTAGGTCCTTAGTAGATATTAGTAAACTGAATTCTTGATTTTAAACATATTTGCATTTCTATATATCTTGAGGTGGTAGGATGGAAGCATTTTATAGCTGTCTAAGAGTCAATACTGAAACAACACATGAACTTTGTTTTGTCTGTTTGATAGACTATTTAGCAAACATTAATTATCCCCTCAGTGCCAGGCACTTTGCTTGGCATTAAGGATAGAGAGATGAGGACACCATGTTCCCATGGTCTTAGAAGCTCATGGAGCTCCCTCCACATAAAATCCTATTTTGCAATATTTGATATATACAAAAATAAAAAAATCACTTATCAGCATATAAAGAATAATGAATATTTGTATGTCCACTGTTATGGCTTGTATCTGGATGTCCCCCCAAAGCCTCATGTACTCATAGGTGGGGCTTTTTGGAGGTGGCTGAATCATGGTTACGTGATAATGTCATTATAGGTGTGTGGTACTGGATTAGTCCGCTAACAGGTTTAGCATAGTTCTGGGTGTGAATAATGGGGAGGCCCACTGTTATGGTTTTTATGATGTCTAAATGTCCCCCCAAAGCCTCAAGTGGTCATATGGCTTTTTCAGAGGTGGCTAAATCTAGAGTGTGTGATGCTGGGATTAGGGTGTGTGATTAGTAAATCAGTCTACTGATTGGTTTGCATAGTTCTGGCTAGGATTAAAGGTGTGAGTGCTGTACCTGCCCTAGGGCGGGTAGCCTGCATGCAATATAAGGGACAGAAAGAGTCTTGTCTCCTCCGTTGTTGCTTTTGCTGTCTTCCACTGCCATGAATGGTTGCCTGTCTGCCATGTGGCACCCTGCCTTGGAGCCAGCCAATTATGGACTGAAATCTCTACAACTGTGAGCTAAATAAATCTTTCCTCCCTTAACTTTGAGGGTTTGGCATTTTGTCTCAGCAATGAGTAAAGAAACTAAGGCACCCATCCTGGGAGTGGTATGAGCTGGATGGAATATAAAGGCAGGCTTGGTGCTGCTATGGCTGCTTTGCTGCCTGCTGCTTCCTGGCTGCTTTGCCATGGATTATTTCTCCTCTGTGATGTCCATCTGCCATGCTGCTCTGCCTTGGAGCCAGCCAAGCCGACTATGGACTGAAACCTCTACAAACTATGAGATAAAATAAACCTTTTCTGCTTTAACTTTGGGTGATGAGCACTTTGTCTCAGCAATGAGAAACTACTGTAACTAAGACACCCACCTAAGACCTGAATAAAATTTTACCAATGCAGGCATGTCCCCACATTATTCTCCTATCGTGTCTCCCTCCCCACTACCAGAGGTAATTGCTAACTGGAGTTTGAGTTTGGTGTTTATCATTCCCACACATTTAAAAAACACTTTTGCTGCAAAAGATCCTTACACCACAAAGGTATTTTTGTATGTTTAAATGGTGGCAAAATGGAGGTCTTTTTGTTTTCTTTATGCAGTGTTATTTGTGAGATTGATCTATATCGATACATGTAACCATTCATTTCATTAATGTCTAGTATGCCACTCACTGTCCATTCCCCTATTAATGGACATGTAGGTTGCTTCCAGTGTTCTTGATGTGGTAACAAGGCTGCCTAATAGAACTTTCTGCAATGAGAGAAATATCTATATCTATACTCCATAAGACTATGGCTGTTGAGTATTTGAAATGTGACTAGTATGACTGAAGGACTGAGATTTCAATTTACTTAATCTTATTAATGTGGCTATGACCTCTGTATAAGAGAGCACAGTTCTACACAATGTTTGATTTTGGGTGCAAATGTTAATTTATCTTGGGCAGACTTGTCAGAGCTATGTACTTTTTATAACAAATATTTTTATCACCCTATATATTATCTCGAATGGAAATTCATACTAACTTAACCTACACACATTCTGAAAAATCATTGTGATGCATTTACTATGTTACAAAGTAGAAATATAAGAAAAGAAATCATAATATATTAGGTATTTCATTATGGCAATGTGTTAGGTTTCTGAAACTCTGACAAAATTCCTGAGAACAAAAACTTAAAGGAAGACAGTTTTAGTTTGGCTCACAGTTCAAGGATTCAGTCCATGCTCAGCTGGCTTCATTGATTTAGGCCCGTGCTGAGACAGGACATCATGGTGCTGGGAGCACGTGGCAGAGGAGCTGCTCACCTCCTGGGAGCCAGGAAGCAGAGGGAGAAAGAGGAAGAGAGAGAGAGACAGAGAGAGAGACAGAGACAGAGATAGAGACAGAGAGAGAGGGACTGTGCTGGGCTTCCTTCTTTCCTTCTGCTAATGTCTCCCAGCCTATTGTATGATGCCACCCACATTCAGGGTGTGTCCCTTTGCCCCTAGTTTGGTGTCGTACATTTGAGTTGTCTCTGGAAATATCCTCATAGATGCACCCAAGAGAGTGCTTTGCTGATTCCCCTTTCCCAGACACTTCTCTATCCAATCAAGTTGACAAAATTAACCATCACAGGCAATAACCGTGGATATACTACTCAACATTAGAAGACAAAATGAAGATGTGTATTGTAGTACATGCCTGTAAACACAGCGTCTTGGGAGGCTGAGGCAAGAGGGTTTTGATTTTGAGGCAGCCTAGGAAACATGGTGAGACCCTGTCTCAGAAATAAAGAGGAAGAAGAAAGAAGGAGGAAAATGACTGGATAATGAAGTACTCAAGAAATGCAGGCTGATGTTTGGATATTGGTAACCCTAACACTACAAAGTGTGTTGCTATCAGTGATGTGAACAATTCCTATGGTTCTGAACAAAATAAAATTCAATCTTCTCTTGCTACTAGTTGCATCCCTGAAAAATTCAGTATACAATAAAACCTCACAAAAGTACTTGACCTTTACATGTAAAACAAGATTATATCATACACTTAGATTATTATAAATGGACTTGTCACCTACATGAATGTTCTTAAAGTCACAGTGAATTCTGGACAATTCTTTTTTGAACGAGACCATCCTTCAAATTTTGAGACATGTAAGACAGCAAGCCCTCACCTGCTATATGATGGTAATAACTCCCTCATACCTATTACAAGCAGAAGTACTCCCTCATGTGTGGCTCTGGTTATGTTGAGATCCTTTGATCTACGGTACACAGCCAGCAGCAAAACCACTGGGCCTTAATTATATGAGCATCTTCAAATTTACTGAATATGTACTTGTTCCCTGAAGTAACTCCCAGTTATTCCCAAGTTTTCCTGAGTGTTTAGACCAATTTATGTTTCCATTATCAATATAGGAAATTCACTTTTTCTTCACATGTGTGCAGTTTTTACTTCTAAGTTATACTTACCCTTGGTTATAGTTTTATTGACCTCAACATTTGACTGTTAAAGAACATAACTTACCTATGCCCTAATTCCTTCTACACCCTGCTCCAAAGTAGGGCATTTCTGAGCAAACTAAAATAACACATCTCTAACCTGAATGGGGCATAGAATTTTCTGCCATTTTCCCAAGTGTAACTATGGTTCAAGAAATACATAGCTAATTCTAGCTCCTCTCTAGTAAGCCCAAGGATATCTATCTTTATCTCCTCCTTCTAATTCCCCAGGGTTCTGATAGGGGCAATCTGAGAATTCAGAGCTTGCACTAAAAGCATCTTGCAATCTGAATTCCTGGTTTTATAGAGCAAATGTGTAGTGAGATAAATGGTATCTGTTACTATTAATCAGCGTGATAATGGCCTGAACTTTACTCTTCTGATCATAGCTATAAAGCAATTACTGCCACCATAATGGCAAAAATCACCACAGCTCAGTGGCTTCCATTAACAAGCAGTTATTCTCATGCTCGTGGTTGGCTTCAGCTGGATGGGGCAGCTCTGCTCCAAGTTGTAGGTTAGCTGAACTTGCCTCTAGCCTTTGGGGTGGGTTCAGTATGGCTCCACATGTTTTCGTACTTGGGTGATGGGACAGAGGCCAGCCAGGGCCATGTCTTTTCTAAGTACATCACAAGAGCACAAGAGTCTGAGTCTATCTCTCAAGCATATCGAAAGCTGCTGCTTGTACCACACCTGCTAGTTTTCCAGGGGCCAAAGTATGTCACATGGCTAAGCTCAAAGGCAGGAGGAATACATAATCACTTCAAGGCAAAGGTAGAGGGGACAGGAAATTTGCTGAACAATACCCCAGTCCAACTCAAAAAGTTACCTGTTTTTGCAATAAAACAGTCTGTGATTAATAGAACATGTTTGGCTTTATGACCAAAACAAAGCAAACATCAAAACCGATATCAATAATCAATTGAATAACTGGAACTGAAGGCCTTTTGTGTATGCATGCATTCCCATGTTGTTATTTTCACTTTCAAGCACACTCATTCTGCCTATTTGGTCTGGATTTTTATGCGGCAGCACAGATACCAGAGCTATTTTGTTTGATGCCTGGCCTCAGGGGTTTCTCTGACAGCATAAAAATGGAAGAAGGAACCTCCTCAGTTCTCCCTCACACTCCCGCTTCCACCAAGGTGCTCAGACCCACCATCTCTAGTCATCACTTTTCTGAAGCACAATGAACTTATGAAACTTACTTGTTTCTTCTCCTTACATGAATTAACTTAATAAATTAATATATATTTGTCATAATGAGTCCATGTTAGAAAAAGGAATTAAAACTATTTTATTTTTTAAGACATCTAAGAATAGAATGGATAAACTCTCATATAATATTTAATAGAACACTACACAATAATGAAAATGAACAAATGATAGTTACATTCGATACCATGCGTGAATTTCATAAATGTAATGCTGAATGAAGGAATTCACAGTTGTTCCCTGAAGTAACTCCCAGTTATTCCCAAGTTTTCCCAAGTGTTTAGACCAATTTATGTTTCCATTATCAATATTGGAAATTTACCATTTCTTCACATATGTGCAGTTTTTATTTCTAAGTTATATTTACCCTTGGTTATAGGATGTGTACCATAATTCTGTTTATATAAAGTTCAAAAAGCAGACAAAACTAAATTAATGTTTGAGGATGCATGCTTAGAAGTGGCAAAGCTATAAAGAAGAACAAAGAGATTTTCCTGTCTTTGGTACTGGGATTGAATCCAGGGCCTTTGCTGCTATGGCTCCAGTTCAATTTTTTTATGTTTTATTTTGAGACAGGGTCTCACTGTGTTGCCCAGGCTGGGCTGAAACTTGTGATCCTTCTGCCTTATCCTCCCAGAATGCTGGGATTATAGGTGTTCACCACCACACCTAGCAAGAAATTATTATCTTAAATCAGGATGTTGATCAACTGTTGTGGGGGAGGGGAGGTTTTGGAGAAGGTAGGAAGGAATCCTCCGAATGGCAGGTAGCAATCTCTTTCTTGACATTGTGGTGGTTAGCTGAATCTTGTTTTGTGATAAATCATTAAGCTGAACATGTATGCTCCTTGAAGTGTTCTCTATAAATGTCACTTTCTTGTCAATGGGTCCAAAAAACCCCAACACCTGCAATTTAAAGGAGGAAAGGTTTATTTGGGCTCATATTTTAGTCTATGGTAGGCCAGTTCCAAGGCATGAAGGCATGGTAGAAGGGTGCCTGATACATAGCAGGTGTCCAAAAATAGTTTTAAATATTTATTTTTAAATTAATGTCTATTGTGGTTTAGCAACATTGTAGATACTAGCTTATTTAATCTTTACAATAATCTTAAAAGTTAGATTTTTGTGATCCTATTGTAATACAGGGAAATTAATTTCATGGAGAATAAGTAAGTTGCTCAAAGTCATGCAACTAGGAAATGGCAGAAATGGAAACCCAACTAAGATATGCTTGACTAAATCCAACATTTTCCTGTTATGACACTCATTTTAGCAAAGATAGCTGATTGCCTACCCAACAGCCATTTCTTTCCTCATCCTTTTTTTTTTTTTTGTGGGTACCGGGGGGGTTGACCTCAGGACCTCGCGCGCCAGCAGGCGCCCGTGCCGCTGAGCGATATCACCGGCCCCTTTTTCATATGTGGGTTCCAAGAGTCGAACTCGGGCCCTCGCGCTTGCTGGGCAGGTGCTTAAGCCGCTGAGCCATCTCACCGGCCCCCATCTTTCCTCATCCTTGATGATAAGACTGTAATTTCCCCCCAGTATTCTATATCCTCAAATGACTCACTGGTCTAAGCCAAAGTAATGCTCCCACTCCCATGCTTGTGACCAGTTTAGGCATTTGGCATACAACATGGCTTTGGAAAATGAAATTGGATGGAATTTCTGGTGAAGGGGAGAGCAGGGAGGAGTTTAGAAAAGTATTTCTTTTCTTTCTTTCTTTTTTTTTTTTTTTTTTGAGACAGAGTCTCATTATGTAGTTCAGGCTGGCCTTGAACTTACTTTGTAGCCCAGGCTCGAACTTGTGGATCCTCCTGCCTCAGCCTCCCAAGTGCTAAGATTACAGGTATGCGCCACCACACGCAGCTAGAAAAGTATTTCTGTGGCTTTTCTAACGAGGAAATAGAAGGAGAAACTAACTTTCTCTGACACTTAAGTGTTGCTCTATAAGGATGTGATACCTAGAGGTACTGAAGCCGTTTTGCTGCCAGGAAGGGATTGAGAAGAAACCTGAGGTGTCTAATATGCTGTTAGGCTCTCGGTGCTGTCCAGCAAGTGGTACTCATCCATCGAGTCCTCGGTTCTGCTCAGCTAGTCACATAAGACCTTGTGCTTAGTACTGACTCTGTCAAAACTGCCTCCAGTTTTTAAAATCTCTGTTCCAAGTAGATATATGAAATGAAATACTATTATAGTTTTTATTGTTATTATACGAAATGAGACATCCTAGCATACTCATTAATTCACCAGCCACGTCCTGGTGCCGGGTGCTGGCGAGTGTGGTAGGTACATGACTAGAGATCCGCACTCTAGAGGAGCAAGCACCGACGCTCACCCAGCCTCGTGGGTTCTGAGGGAAGGGTCTGCGAGATGATGCGCCAGAGCAGACAGGAAGCGGCACTTGAACAGAATCCCCCAAAAGCAGCAGGCAATATTCCGGTAAAGCAGTGAGAAAGGGCAATCTTTGCAAAGGCAGGACCTATGAGATGCATCGAGATGTGAGAGAATGTAGCTCACTTAAAGAAGTACAAATAGTTGGTCCATTGGGTTGGGTCGGGAAAATTAGGAAGGGAATCTGATAAAGGTGATCAGAGGCTTCCTACAAAAGGCTCTGGCCAAGCTGTGGGCGAGACTGATTCAGAAAGCAGGATACTCACGTGTGCTAAACGTGATGGTACTTGCATTTTAGGAATATCACTTTGGTAATAATGGAGAGAATATTTCAGAGGCTGAGGGGAGGATACCAGTAGAACTGATGAAAAGCAGAAAATAAATAAAGATGGGCATTTGGATACAAAAGATATTTAGGAAATGATTTACATAGAACTCAGTAACCAAATATGAGAGAAGAGAGAATAATGGGGAATAATTTTCAAAGAAATGCAGAGCTAGTGACGGGCATGGAGGAGGCTTGCAGACTGTGTGTTGAGGGTTCAGCTGAGGACAGAGAAGATAAGCCAATGACCCCAGTGCACATGGGTGAGTGATTTACTTGGTGTGATTTCAGGAACAAAGAATGATGGATTGATCAGTATTGGATGTTGTAAAAGGAAAAGAAAACAAGAAGAGTGAGAAGCTGAAGGTACTGTTCAAGGAGACGAGTGCTGAACCAAAGCAGGTCATAAAAGGAGAATAGAACTTCATTCACAGTTCTGGAGGATACGCACATGTAGTGAAAGCAAAGAGGATCATAGCGCAAAGGGGAGACGATTGTAAGAAAGGCAAACAGTGTGTCTGAAGATTCTAGAAACGGTAAAGTTCTAGCTAATGATAAAGGGAAGGGGTGCGTTGCTACTATCTGTGCAGAGATGAAAGTTTGTGGAGCTAAAGAAGCCAAGGCACTGGGTATTACACATTGAAGACATGGGTTATGGCAGATTGGAGGAAGACAGAAAAAAATGTAAGCCGTGTTCCAGTGTCTCTTGATATATACCAGAGAGTGATGAGAACAATAAGAAGTGAGGGGTGAGAATAGATTTAAGAGGCATATGTTTCAATAAAAGCACTTGCACACATTTGAGTAATATTTAGCACTAAATAATAGCACTTACTCATTCAGTATTTAGCACTCACTGTGTACCAGGTTCTGTTTCAAGTGCTTATATGTATGAAACCCATGTAATTCTCCTATGAGGTAAGACCTGTAATTATCCCCATTTTACAAATGAGGAAAATAAAGCTCTGAGACAGTTAATAACTTGCCCAGCTCGCATAGTCGTGATTCCATCCCAGGCAGTTAAGCCCCAAAGCCCACACTCAAAACTCACATGTCAAAAGCTGACGTCTGACTCTGCCAGGCAAGCCCAGCCAGCTGCTGTGGCTCAGAGGAGCATTCAAGGGCAAGCAGCCACCAGTCAGGATGTAGGGAGGAGGTAGAGACCAGGGTGGGGTGTCATTCAAAAGGATCAGACCAGAGCTGGTCCTTGATAGAACCAACTCCTGTGCTTTCCAGAGTCTACATCATTTAGTACTTAAACATAATTGTGTGTCTTTGAACTACACATTAATATGTAAGCTGCCTCAGGCCTTTTCAGAAATGGGTGCGATATACTTTTAAAATAAATGGTTACATTAATTATTAACTGTAACTATTCAGTTACATAAAGGAATTAACTTGCATGTTTCAAAGAGCTTATCTACTTCTCTCTACTAAAGAAGTGGCAAAGAACAAAACAAAATATCTAATCTTGAATACATGGTTCTGGTTTTTCTCTGGTGTTACTAAGCTTTATAGTAGATCAAAGTAGGGTTCAAATGAACTGGTTTCTTTCTCCCCATTTTTCTCTTCTCTTTTTGTTACCTGCCAGACACTAACTACCCTAAATACTAAGAGCACAGAATGTTCCAAATGAGTAGCTTATTTTGCTTGGCACACTTTACGTTCTGTTTATTTTCTTAGGATTAAAGCCCGAAGAGATTTATATCCTAAGTGCAAATCAGCTTCCTCTTACAGAGCTACTGTTCCTGAAAAGTGGGACTCTGTAACGAGTGAGCACGAGGTTGATATGGACTTCTACGAAAGGAAATTCATGATGCAGATATAAACTGTGCCATGGACCCACCATCAGAAGTCTTTATCTCATAGTTACATTTAAGAATTCTGTACATATAAAACAGGTTATGTGGTTTCAGTTACTATTCTGAAATACATCTACTGAAGGAAGGACACTGAAAAATTTATACTAATTATGACTATGATCATGGATAGGTCAATCCAAATTAAGAGTTGTATTTATCAATTGTAGAGTCTCAATCAATTCATTCAAAATACCTTTGACTTCCTTTCCATCTTCAGAAGCTTCAGAGAGGCAGGTTGGTAAAGGTGCTATTGACTCTTCAAGCCAGCTGTTCTTGCAGCTTTACTTTCTATAGGAACTAGAAGGCTTGCAGGTCTACACAAGGGCAGAGAAAAGAAACTGGCAAATTGTTAATAAGATTATCTTTTATTTCTAGTACAACTGCACTGTGCAAAAAAAATTATTTTGTGAATTCCAGTAGAAGAAAAACCAGGGAAATTCAACAAACCAGTTTAATACTTTTTTGGTTTCCAATTTACAAGTTTCTGAGCTCCCTGCTGTGTGGTGGGGCTTTGGGAGGAGTAGATACGAAGGCGAGTCCCAGTATTCCCTTTCAAGTTGCTAATAATGTGCCTGAATTTTAAATGTATTGTTCTCTGGCTTGTCTGTATTGTTTTGCCATTAACCTATATATCCTTAAACATCTACTTCTTAGTTTTATATAATTTTGAACTTTGTATACATGAAGTAATGGTGTTTCTCTTTTTGATTCATTTTTACTCAAAATGATTTTCTGAGAAAAAAAAAAAAAACAAGGAAGTTGGAGGCATCCTATTCTCCAGTTTAAAACTGTTACAAAGGATCAAAACAGTACGGTGCTGGCACAAAAACAGACACATAGAGCAGTGGAACAGAATAGAGAGCCCAAACATGTGGTCTGCTAAATTTTGGTGAGGACACCAAGAGAATACAATGGAGAAAGGATAGCCTTTTCAATAAACCCTGCTGGGAAAACTGGATTGCCACATGCAAAGGAATAAAATTGGACCTCTATTTTATAACACATACAAGAATCAACTTTAAATGAATAAAAGCCCTAAATATATGATCTGAAATAATAAAACTCCTAAAAGAGAACACAGAGGGGCAGCTCTTGGACACTGGCTTTGGCAATGATTTTTTGGGATATTACATCAAAAGTTCAGGCTGTGAAAGCAAAAATATATAAATGGAACTACAGCAAATTGAAGAGCCTCTGCCCAGCAAAGAAAACAGTCAACAAAATGAAACAGCAGCAGCTGGAGAAAAGTATCTGCAAACCAAATACCTGATGGGAGCTTAATATCTAATTTATAAAGAACTCGATAGTAGGAAAAGAAAATAACCTGATATAAATAATGGCCAAAGGACCTTGAATAAACATTTCTCTGATGAAATTATAAAAATGACCAACAAGAGCTGAGGTATACCTCAGTTGTAGAGCACATGCTTAGCGTGTGTTATGGCTTGTATCTAGATGTCCCCCCAAAGTCTCATGTGGTCATAGATGGGGCTTCTCAGTGGTGGCAGGATCTAGTGTGTGATGCTGGAGTTGATTCATAGCACAATGCTAGCCTCAAGAGCACTAGGATTAAGGGTGTGAGTGCTACCCACCCTGAGTAGCCTGGATAAGACAAAAGGGGCAGAAATACACTGTTGCGGTTTCTTGCTTGCTTGCTTTGCTCTCTTCTGCTGCCATGAACTGTTTCTCCTTTGCCATGCCACCCTGCCTTGGAGCCAGCCAACTATGAACTGAAACCTCTACAAACCATGAGTTAAAATAAACTTTTCCTCCTTTAATTTTGCATGTCAGGTATTTTATTTGAGCAATGAGAAAAGTAACTAAGACAGCATGCACAAGGCCCCAGATTCTATCCGACAAAGATGAATAAATAAAAACTTCCAACCTGCATATAAAAATGTGTACAACATCATTAGTCAGGGAAAGGCAAATTGAAACCACTATGATATACTGCCTTACTATTCTCACAAAGTCAGAAGGAAACAAATGTTAGTAAGGCCTTGGAGAAAAGGCCTGAGATATTGCTGGTGGGACTATTCATTGGTGTAACCATTATAGAAAATGGTACAGAGGTTCTAAGGAATTATAGGTTCTAACCTTTATCAATTTGCTTCTCTCCATTATTACACTTAACATTGGAAATTCAGTTAAATATACATGGCTCAAATTTGCATTTTTGGAAATTCAGTTATAAGAACCAAATGATCTTACAATTTCTGTAACATCTCTCCCATGGTCATGTTCTAGTATTAAGTTCATGTTTCACATACAAAAAATGTAGGACTACCGTATGATTCACCAGTCCCTCTTCTGGGCATACAACCAGGGAAATGAGGTTATCAGCTCAGGAAGATTCCCACATTCCCATTTTCATTGCAACATTTTTCACAGTAGCCAAGATATGGTAACAATTTAAGTGTCAGTCAACAGCTGAATAGATAAAGAAACAGTGGGAGATACATAGATATAGATACAGCAATACTATGCAGCCTTAATAAAGGAGATCTTTCCATTTACCACAATATGGATAAACCTGGAGGACATTATCCTAAGTGGAGAAAAATGTCAAGAGTAAAGAGTTAGAGAGTAAAACAGTGGTTGCTAGGGTTGGGGTAGAAGAGGAAGGGGAAAGGGACAGATGGGTCAGAGGGTATAAAGTGGCAGATATACTGGATAAAGCAGTCTACAGTTTTAATGTACAACATGAAGAATACAGGTAATGGAATGGTACTGTATTTAGGATTCCTACTAAATGAGTAGATTTTAGCTGTGCTTGCAACAAAAACAAATAAAAATAGGTTACTATGCAAGATGATAGACATGTTAAATTTTCACTTAGTAACCATGTTACCATCTACTGTATATGTGAAACATAACATCATGTTGTATACTTTAAATATACATGAAATATTTAAATAGAATTTATTTTAATTAATTAATTTATTTATTTTTGCGACAGGATTTGTCTCACTATGTATTCCAGGCTGGCCTTGGACTCACTGTGATCCTCCTACCTCAGCCTCCTGAGTGCTGAGATTATAGGCGTGATCCACAACATCTGGCAAAATTTATTTTAAAAATTGCTTCTTGAAGTTTATAGTACTGAGGCATGTAGCAATAATTCATTCATTTTTTTCATCTCTGTAGAGTAATCTCCTTTATGGATATGCTGTCGTTTACAGACTTATTTTTGTTGTGCATGGACACTGTAATTTTTATTTGCTTTATTTGCTTATTTGTTTTTCTGCCTGACTCTTACAAACACGGCCATCTGATACATTTTTGTACATCTCCTGGTCTCTCTATGCAAAATCTATCGAGGTTTATCTACCTGGAGCTACACTTGATGAGTCAGTGGACATATAGATCTTTAACTCTCAGATAACCCTAACTTGTTTTCCAGCATACTAATTTACACTGTACTTGCAGTCTACGAGTGCTTGAGACTCTCTCTAATACTTGGTATTATTCAACTTTTTAATTCTTTTAATTATTGCCAGTGTGATTGGTATAAAGTAGTACTTCCTGTGGTTTTAGTGTTTTCTTTCATACATTTTTATTGCTAGTCCTGCTTACTTTCTGTGAAATGCTCATTTGTGTCTTTTGGCCATTTTTTCTTTCAGATTTATTTTTCTTAGTCACTTTGATTTAAATTCTGTTTTGATTCTATATGATTCTGGAAACGAATCTCATATATGTCACAAATAATTCCCTCACAGTTTATGGTCCGCCCCTTTTTTTGAAACAGGGTCTCACTGTATAGTTCAAGCTGGGCTTGAGTTCACTACATACCCCAGGCTGGCCTTGAACTTGCAGTGATATTCCTGCCTCAGCCTCCTGAGTGCTGGGATTACAGGTGTGAGCCACCACACCTGGCACAGTTTATGGTTTGATAGGTTTTGTTGAGGAACAGAATTATGCATTTTCATGTTGTTCAGTGTATCAAACTTTTTATGATTTGCTTTAGATGTCTTTAAAAGAAATTCTTACCTATTCTGAAGTAATATATTTTCCTTTATTTTCTTCTCAAAGTTTTAAAGTTTTGCCTCTCACATTTAAATCCTTAGTCCAACCTGAAAATTTTACAATGTACTCCCAATAAAGTTTTATAAATTTCTCCATAACAGCTTACATATTGAAATAATTATGTTTTCTTTTTTCATAATCTGTTATGCTAGTATTACAGTAATAGGCTTGAGAACATTTAATCAACTTGAATTCTTGGAATAAACTCAACTTGAACATGATGTACATTAAGTGATTTAGTTTGTGAACATTTTTGTTATGATTTTTTATTTGTGTACTAGAGATATTTCATCTCTATTTTTCTTGGTTTGGGTTGAAAGTTATTTTAGCTCACCAAATCTATTAATAGTTTTATCCTTAAAGTATATTTTACAAATATTAGTATATCTGCATTACCTAAATTTTATTAATGGGTATGTTTTGTATAAGCATTAAGCTATATACTTAGTATTTGTGTATTTTACTATATGTAAATTATATCTCAATGGAGTAGTATTCAAATTTTTTGAAAGGTACATAATAAGAAACGAATAACAAGGATTATTTTGGCTCCCATCATCAATGTCAGTAAGGGAGTTAAGTAAGTAAAACAAAAGGAAGATGCATAAACCAACAAAAATAATAAATTCTTTCATTTGCAATGTAAACAAAACTTTCATTAAAAAATCTTGGTATAGGTCTGTTGGTATCAATCTCAGATTTTGTCTTTCAAAAGCGTGCTTATAAGAAACTGAAAGCTTTCCCGTTAACATCAGGAACAAGTCAAGGATATCTCTTCTCACCACTCCTTGTCAATATTGTACTGAAAATTCTGACTAATGCAATAAGACAAGAAAGGGAAAGAAAAGGTGTAGAAAGGAAGGAAGAAATAAACTGCCTACATTTGCTAATGATATAATTGTTTACATAAAAAATCTGAAGGAATAAAGAACAAAATTGGAACTAGTAAATAATGATAGCGAGGTTGAAGTATAGAAGGTTGATACACAAAAGTCAGTTACTTCCCCAGAGAACAAGTTTAATCTGAAATTGAAAACAATACAATTTACATTAGCACCCTAAAAACAAGAGTGAGTACCAAATCCAACAAAATACTTACAGGATCTATATGAAAAAAAAAATATAAAAATGCAATGAAAAAAGAACTAAATGATAGATGATAGATAGATAGATAGATGATAGATATTCCATGATCCTAGATTGGAAAGCTCAACATTATCATGATGTCATTTCTTGTCATTTTGATGTATAGATTCAACACAATCCTAAATGAAAATCCCAGTAAGTTTTTTGTAGATACTGAAACCTGATTGTAAAGTTCATATGCAGAGGCAAAAGACCCAGAGTAGTGAATATAACATTAAAAGAGAAAAACAAAGTCCGAGGACAGATGTTACCCTACTGCAAGATTTACTATAAAGCTATAGTAATCAAGACAATGTGTATTTAACAAAAGACTACATCAGTGGAACAGAATGGAGAGCCCAGAAATAAACCCATACAAATATACTCAGCTGATCTTTGACAAAGGAACAAAGACAATTCAATGGACAAAAGATAGACTTTTCACCAAATGCTGTCAGAACAACAAGACATTCACATGTCAAAACAGAAAAAAAAAATCTAGATACAATCTTACATCCTTCATGAAAATCAACTCAAAATAAATCACAGACCTAAGTGTAAGATACAAAAATATAAAACTCTCAGAAAATAGTATAATAGAAAACCTAGATGCCCTTTTGTATGTTGATCATTTTAGACACTATAGCAAAAGCATAATCAATGAAAGAAAAATTGATGAATTGGACTTTATTATAATTAAATATTTCTACTCTGAGAAAGACAATGTCCAAAGAATGACAAGACAAGCCATAGAGTGGGAGACAATCTTTGCGAAAGACATCTTTGTAAAGGACTCCTACAAAGAACTCTTAAAACTCAATGAAAGAAAATTATCTGCCCAGTTTAAAAATGGGCCAAAGAGCCAGGTATGGAGGTACACGCCTGTAATCCCAGCTATGGAGGGTGAAGCAGAAGGATTGCAAGTTTGAGCTCATTCTGGGCAGCTTAGCAAGACTCTATCTCAAGATAAAATGAAAAGGGCTGAGGATGTAGTTCATGGCTCCATGCATTCAATCCTGAGTATCACCACCCTCAACACACGGGCAAAGGGCCAAAGAGCTAAGGAACATGTAATCAAACCAGATAAATAGATAGATAGATAGATAGATAGATAGATAGATAGATAGATAGATAGATAGATGATAGATAGATGATAGATGATAGATAGATTGATAGATAGACAGATATGGCTAAATAGCATATGTTCTACATGCTGTGTTATCAAGGAAATGCAAATTCAAAAAAAGAAGATGCTATTGTACACATTTTAGAATGGCCAAAATCCAGAACACTGACAACACCAGATGCTGGTGAAGATGTCAAGCAGCAGAGACATCCCATCAGTGTTATTGAATACAGTGGGGCACACACACCTTGGGAGACAGTTTGACAGATTGTTCCAAGACTAAACATATTTTAGATACAGGAGCCAAAGGATCCTTGGTATCTACTCAAAGGAATTGAAAGCTTATGTCCACCCCAAAACCGGTACAGGAATGTTTATGGTAGCTTTATTCATGTTTGCCAAAACCTGTAAGCGATCAAGATATCCTTCAGTAGGTGAATGGATAAAATAAACTGTACTATACCCAAACAATAGAATATTATTCTGCACTAGAAAGATATGAGCTATCAAGACATGAAAAGACATGGAGGAAACTTAAATGCAAATTACTAATGAAAGAAGCCAATCTGAAAAGGCTACATATTGTATGATTCCAAGTATCTGACATTCTGGAAAAGAAGAACTGTGGAGACAGTAAAATACCACCCATAGCCAGGGGTTCTGGGGAAGGGAAGACTGAAAAACGGATCACAGAGAATATATAAGACAGTGAAACTATTCCGTATGAAACTGCTATGGTTTATACATGTCATTATATGAGTATATTTGTCGAAGCCCGTAGAATGTGCACACCAAGAATGTCTCTTAATTGAACCTAGGAATACTAGTTAGTGATGTGTCGACGTACATTCATCAACTTTAAGAAATACACCGTTCTGCTGCTGGATGTGGATGGTGTGGGGCGGGGAGGTAGTACATGTGGAAGGCAAAGAGTTTATGGAAACCGTGCTTTCTATCCAGTTCTAGTGTGAACCTAAAACTGTCCTAAAATAAATTCTTCAAAAAACATATTGCCTTTCTTGCCCATTTTTGAAAGATAGTTTTACTAGAAGAATCCAAAGTCTAAGGTTTTGTAACACTTTGCTTATTCCACCCCTGCTGCTGAAATATCAGATGACCATTGGGCAGTCTTTTAGAAGTAGTATTGCCTCACTTTTTGGTTTTTAAAAAATTTTTCTTTTTGTCTTTGGCATTTTGTAGTTTCATCATGTTATGTCTAGGTGTTCATTTTTTATTTATCTTATTTGGGACTCATTGTGTTTCTTATATCTGATAATTTGTTCTTTCATTCATTCTGGAAAATTATAAACTAATGTTCTTTTTGATAGAATTACTTCATCTTTGTCAAAAGCCATAGGAAATACATCCTGTGTAGGAGTTTTTGATTTGTCCTTGTAATCCACCTGGGATTCTTCAACTATCCTCCGCTGCAAAAGGCCAATTCTTTAGAATTTGAGAGTACGCAATATTATTTTTACATAAACGAATTCATTGGTGGAATTAGTGGCTACTTGGCTGTCAACAATATGATGCAAATTCTGTGGTATCTATAATATCGTCAAAACTTGAGATGACCCTATCTCCGGTCATGGAAAATTGTACAAATGTTCCATGTTCTATTGATTAACACCAACTGAAGACGTTTTATATAGTTTATGAATATTTGAGCCATAACAAATTAATAAGGGATCTCTGAGACTGTTAATATATAACATGAGTATAAAGTTAACTTTTCAAAGGAATTTACAAATCAATTTTACCATTAGATTTTTTAAAAGAAGGCCTCTCTTCTCCCATTAATGTAAAGGAAACACTGATTTGTTTCTCATCACTGTGAAGTCACAAATAGGGAAATGAATAATAAGCTTATTCACGGTCGCTGAATGTCTCCATCTGCATATATTTAGAAGATAATTTCTCAGGGCAGATATTCAAATGCTTCTGCTTCAAGTACATTTCTTAGCATTTGGAAAGGGAAGAGCTTATTTATAATGGCTGCCTCCATTTTTGCCAGATCACCTTGTAACTTGAGTGAAACCTATAATAGAAGCCAGGAATCTCAGTTTTGGACAGAACTTGGAACAGCAAGAAGCATGGACAAGCTGTGAACCCTCTGCATATTAAAATAACAGTGGCACACATTCACTCAACTACTTTTGCTTACTAACCATAACCAGTTCTCACAGTACTTGCATTGGTCGTGAGGAAGATCAAAAGTTAATTGTAAAGAACACTCTTGGAAAATAACAAATGAAAACCATATAGTTTCATGAAACACATACCGAGAAGTTATATATTGCAGGCACTGATTATTAGGTATTAGGACACACAGAAGAAAAAGACCTGGCTGTACCCTCATATAATCTTATATACCCACACGGTCATATAAATCACTGTAAAAGATATACTGTTGTAGATTGCCTGTCACCGTGTGAGTTGACTGGACATTGGTGTGTGAGCCAGGTTTACCACACCCTGGTAAAACGATGAAGCTGCTATTCCTTAGGCACAGAAAGCCCCATTGTGAGGACCTGGCCCCTGGGAGAAGATGTGTCTCAGACCTGGCTGAACTCTCAGAGGACAGGGTGAGCAGCTGGAAATGCTTTTCTAGGGAGAGTGGACTGATGAGACAGCCATCAGTCACTAGTCCCCAAGGAACAAAGAGGCTTTGATTGCAGACCAGCCTCAGGGCCATAGTGCTTCTTTTACTTACTTTGCCCTGACTGCATCAGATGAAGTTCACCGTCACCTGTGCTCATCACCAGCAAGCACAGACAGGACCTCTGGAGGAGAGCTTGCCCAGAAGCAGGAGAGAATTGAGAAACCAGTTACTCTTTTTTCACACTAAGTGGAATGACAAAGCAGTATTCTGCACGTAGTTTGTTGTGCAGATAATTTTTGGTTCCCATATATTATATATGTTAAATAAAAGATATATATTTATTTAGCATCTACATGTAATGTACTATGCATAGTGGGTTACAGATACGAAAAAATTAACATATGGACCCAGAACTCAGTTGCTTTGAAGTGTTGTAGGAAGACAAAACAAAACAATAATATGATAACAAGACAAGCGAAATCACAGAGAAATAGAAATGTAGGAACTGGATTGGCCCAATTAAACAAGAAGCACTGAGAAACAACATAAAAATGAAACAGCAATTCAAGGGCAGATAATTGAGTTAACCAGGCTTAACTGAAAAAAGTGAACAGGCCGTAACTGTCCACTTAGATGTCACTACTTATACAAATATACTTGCTGTCTATGCTGTGGACGTATTACTTGATACATACCCACTTTTGGTGATCATTTATTGTTTTTATCTTATCTCCTTTACTGTAATTTAAGCTCATCTGGGGGAGACAATATCCACACTTACATAGCATAAGAAAATATTGCCATTTATTGTTGCAGGTAGGACATGGGTAGGTTGGGAAATAAATTTGCCATTGCATCATAGTTTATTAAATTTACAGGGTGATTTCACAACGACCATATTAACAATCCTAGGAAATAGCATCTAAACCCAAACACAATGCCCTGCATGAGGAAGGGCATTGAGTTAATCAATTCATTCAACAGGTGTCATTTATTGAAAGTCTGTCTGACTCAGGTTTAAATAGAACAGGTCCTGTGTGAGGGTTTGTGGCTTTGCTGCGATCTAGCATTGATCTGTTTAAAGTGATTCAAATTTTAATAGTGAGACTATCATAGCTTAGTTTGATGCTGGTTTGAACAGAATTATTCACGGTCTAGTACAATATCTTTATAGTTTTTTTTTTTTTTTTGTGGGTACCAGGGGTGGAACTCAGGATCTCGCACGCCAGCAGGCGCCTGTGCCGCTGAGCGATATCACCGGCCCTTTTTTCGTATGTGGGTTCCGGGAGTCGAACTCAGGACCTTGCGCTTGCCAGGCAGGCGCTTATGCCACTGAGCCATCTCACCGGCCCTCTTTATAGTTTTAAAATATTAAGATCAACATTTCAACACTTTTGAAGTTTGGTTGTTTGTAGTATTTGCAAATAAATTGTTGTTCCCACTATAATTTTCCTCTCTGCATCTAGATGACTCTGTCTTGCATTCTTTCTTTTTGCCGAATTGGACACTGATCCTTCCTGAGTGTAAATGGGATATGTGATACATGTAGATTTGGGACTTAGCCCTGATCTAGGATGCATATGCTTAAGCAATTCAACTCTAAATAGTGTGCATCTGTTTTTATCAGCATTTTATCTTTCTTGAGCTGTTAGAGGACTTTACATCATTCCCATCATACACTGCTCTGGATTATTATGAAAGGCTGGTATATATCCAGCACAGCAGAGCAGAAATATTGCTCCCGTAAATGGAGAAATGAATGAAAATCTCTAGGGAGATTTCTTTATCACTTGAAATTCACAGGAAGAGTCTTCATTTTCAATAGAATTGCAGTCACTGTAAAAGTATGGTTAATAATAGTTCTCATAGAATTTCCTGTCTCATTAAAACTACATTTCAGTTAGTTATATGCAGTTAATCAGGATATTTATTGTATCACCTTAATATTTTTTGTTTTTATATGTCCTTGTGTGTTTTTAGTTATATTCACTAGTTTCCATAGTATAATTCATTAACAAAGGCAATGTTTAAAAATCTCGTAATAAGGGAAAATGTTGCTAGATGACTTCTACATTATATCCGGGCAATGCAGCCACCTTCCCTTTAATTTTCACGTTTCTGCCTCTTCTCCTTTCACAGATATTTATCTTGATCACAAGATCTTGCTTTTCGTGGGGAGGAGACCTAGGATCTTTGCATGCTAAGTACATGCTCTACCTCTGAGCTACACCCCAGCCTTATGATACCCATTTCACACTGCCCTGATTAGCGCTGATAGTCTATGGACTATTTTTCATGCACATTTACCTATATGTAAAAATTCCATTAAGATGCACTGGGCATATGTGTGTGTTTATACACATCTTACCCATTCTCGGAGTGAAGTGA
The DNA here is from genome assembly GCA_028451465.1 of Erethizon dorsatum. Classification (NCBI taxonomy): domain Eukaryota; kingdom Metazoa; phylum Chordata; class Mammalia; order Rodentia; family Erethizontidae; genus Erethizon; species Erethizon dorsatum. The sequence goes on from CM051839.1 coordinate 15,110,323, forward strand.
GCACTGAACAATATAGCTTTGTGCTGTGTCGTTAGTAAATCTTCCTGTGAGCATGTTCAAGATCCCTCTATCAAGATGTTCCAACTTTAGCATGTACCTCATAGTATCTGGTGTGGCTCATGATCACAGGCTAATGGTCCTTCAAGGCAAACAAATTAGAGGAAAAAATTCCATCTTGGCTAACTGTCATGAGTAACAATACATGCTATATATATGTTTAAATTTCTTGTTTTCTACCGCCAATTTTGAGCCCTGGAAAGAAAAACTGAATTCTAAGGCTGGTAATAATGCGTCTGTATATATAATGTATGATACGTCTGTGTGTATTACCCACTGAAAACAAATAAAAAGCAAATACCAACAACAAAAAACTTCCATTTGATACCTTTTCACCTTTCCTTTCTGCAAAACTGAATCATCTCTCTGTTCTTTGCCTTGTCCTTCCTTTCCCTCTTAGACCTTTACTCTTCAGCTGTTAGCCTCTTGTGAAATCACTGCAGCACTTCAGTGCCTCTTTTACTGCCTCATCCAATGGTTCCTGACCCTTTTACTAAGTCTCCTAAAATTCTGAATACTGATGGTGCCCTTCTAGTTAGCACTTTCTTTGGCCTGCCCATCTCCTCCTTCTCACTATTTCCCTGAGCACCTTGGCCAAGTCTATAGCTTTTCCTCTGTGCACAAGCTCTGTCCTGGCTGCCTTCCCACTGCAATGTGTGCCGACCCTCAGCAGTTTCGTATCCCACAAAGATTGTACTACCATAGACACTTCGGACTCCCATACTCTATCTCGTGGACCGACTTCTTCTCTCTTGCATCTCACTTCATCTCTTTACCTGTCTACTTCACATTTCTACTCAAAAAGTCATAGACTCCTGGAATTCAAAATGCCCAAGATCAAACTCAGATTTTCGTCCTCTTACCTTCCTCATCTTGCTGAATGGTTTCAGTCTGTGTTCAGCTGCTCTAGCAAGAAGCTTCAAAGGCACCCCTCATCCCACTGTCTCCCTCTTACCACTCCTGCCACCATGCCACATGCAGATCTTATCCATTTGGCTCTAATAGTAATTGCCCCTTTTCTCCATCTCAGTTTTCACTACCTTAGTCTGCCCCTTTCCATCTCTTCTGAGGATCTCTACATGTCCTTCCAAATGCTCTCTGCTTCAGAAGGTCTTGACTCATATGTTTCTCTTCTTGCCAGTTGGCTCTTCTCTACACAATAAAGCCTGGGCTCCCAACATAGCCTCAGCGGCCCTGTACTACCTGGCCCCACACACTTCCAGCCAGACCCCTGACCTCTGCTCTTGGAGAAGAGTACTCCCCATACTCTAGTTGAGATGAGTATTCCAGCTTGCCTTTGTTCACACTGTCTCCTTTGCCGGGCCTCTGGCCACCCACTCACCACTACCTGTGTACCTAGCAAACCATAACTCCCCACGGAACTGCCTGCCTGCTGCCTTCTCCTCACTTTTTGGGCCCCCAGTGAGAATGAGTTGCTCACCTTTAGCACATGCTGCTTTTTTTTGGCATATTACACTGAATTATGAAAATTTATTTAGGGATCTTCTGGTGACCAGGTTCTGTGTCCCATTAGGAAGAGGACTGCACCCCACTCATTGCTATATTTCTGTGCATCCATGCAGAAACTGAATAAATGTTCAATAAATACTTGTTGAGGTGAATTAGAGATTAGAATTCTCCCATTTCTGTTTATGGAATTTTTTTACTGCTCTACAGGTCTTGGCCATATTCTGCAAATTTGCATGAAAGTACTTTGAAACCAGTTACTGTGGGCCATATTTACATTTTCTAAGTACTAGGCAGAATTTATCTTCCTTTCCTTTTAACAACTCCTGGTGAAAACTCACCATGATGACTCTCAGAAGAGTCTGAGTAATCTGATTTTCACAGGCCTAGGCACCACTGCATGTTGAAGAGGCTTAGGGAGAGCATCTCATCTTGATCCTGCTCAGGATTCTTTACAGATGGGGCTGTGACTTCAAGTGTCAGTGACCTCACACGCCCATAGATTTGAGTGTCTATTGTGAGGCCTGCTATTAAGAAAGCACTGTATTTGGTTACCTATTGTTATATTCTTAGGGTATTCGCACACTTAGAAGGGATTTTTGAAATACATATTACTTACACGGCATTTGTCACTCTTCCTGGTACTTGGTACTATGGTGCTTGCCAGAGTGCTTTTGTTTGGGGGCAGCACTGCTTAATTTCTCTGTACGTTTTCTATATGAATACAGTGGCGATGGAATTGTCTTTTGACTGCATAGCCAAAGGCTACTGTCATGTTTGTTTCTGTGAACAATCCTAGGCCACCCAATATCCATATTCACTATATGGTCTCAGAACATCAAATTAGTTTTGTTTGTTTGTTGAGACAGGGTCTTGCTATGTAGTTCAGGCTGGACTTGAACTCACTATGTAGCCCAGGCTGGCCTCAAACTCACAGGGATTCTTCTGTCTCAGCCTCCCGAGTGCTGGGACTACAGGCATGCACCACCATGCCCAGCTAAAATGTCAAATTAGGGCCGGTGAGATGGCTCAGCGGCGTAAGCGCCTGCCTTGCAAGCGCGAGGGCCCGAGTTCGACTCCCGGAACCCACATACGAGAAAGGGGCCGGTGATATCGCTCAGTGGCACGGGTGCCTGTTGGCGCGCGAGGTCCTGAGGTCGTCCCCCTGGTACCCACAAAAAAAAAAAAAAAAAAAAGTCAAATTAGAATCAAAAGCAAACAACATGAATTTACAAAATAGTTGCTCAATTTGTTCCAAATTATTAAGAAGAAACATGGCTTGCCATTTATTGCCTATAAAGTGAAATGTGCTTTATGTTTTGTGGGCATCTTGAACTTTTAAGTTACTTGTTTGGTTCTTACCATATAATTTCTAAAATGGACATTTAGGGGATTTGTGTACCTTGCAAGAGTCATTTGTGAACAACTGACAGGTTATCTTTGTTTTTATGAATTACAAATGACTTTAGTAGCAGGGAGCAGAGCTCTGTGGAAGCTCCCAAATCTCCCAAAGACTGATTCTCTTTCACCAGTTGCCTGCTGATGGTGCTGCCTTCTGAGGGTCCTGTCTGTGGGTGTCCTCAGACTCTGCAGCGGCTTTCAATTCCAAAACAGAGGGGCTTCCTTTCTCTCTGTATGGCTCTGTGCCATCAGAAGGGATCAGTGAGTAAAAGCTTGTCTTTTGTCTAGCCTGCAGCTTGGATAACTGCATCAAAGCAGAGACCGGGAAGCCCCTTAAATTTCTTTTGAGTGTCTGAAGAATAACAGCAATAATATTGTAGAAGATGCATCACATGATGAGTTTCCTACAAGGCTGCAAGATATTTGGGGTAATCTAATCCTCAAAACAACCCTCTGAAATATTATTCCCATTTTCAAAAGACAAAACCGAGGCTTAGAGATGGCTAGCGACTTGTCCCAATCTATTTAGGTGTAAATGGCACTGCCAGCTCTTACAGTCAGATTTTGTTTCCTTCCCTACACCTGAGCTATTTCAGCCTGTTGTTCATTTATATTACACTACATTCACTTGGGTGATGATTCTTCATAATGCTAAATAGAAATTGTTTTTCTCAGTGTTCCAAGTTTGTGGTTGGCAAATGACAACAAACTACCAAATGAAGCTGCAGCCTTTCATCTTTCTAGAGACAATGCACAGGAGGGAGGCCCTTTTAATAAGGTGCTAGCCTACCAGGGAGGAAGCTAGGGAATCTTTCCTCCCAGGAGGTAATTAATTCCTATTGGCCTAACAGTCCATGTAGCACTACAGGTAGTTAGGAGGCTCCATGAAAAGGTGTCTGCTCTTTTTCTTCTGCTTCCAGAAGGAATTTCACAAAAGCTGTTATTCTCCCCACCCCCTTAGGTTAGCTATGTAGGACCTACGCTTTTGAGCTGGGGGCCAGACCTGAACATATGTAAAAAAATTGAAAGTAGGTAGCTAGCCCAGAAGAAAAACAAATGTTAAGATTATCAGTATTTATAAACCCAATGATTTACTAACCTAAATCAGTGTAATAATGATAATAATAGAAAGGGACAAGAATTTAAAGTCACATACTTTAGGAAACCAAATTAATTTATCAGGCTTCTGGTCCAGGGAAGACAAAGTCTAACATGAAAGAACTCTAGGACACAGGGACTGGGCTCTGCTTTTGACTCGCCTGACACTGAACTTTCTACCACCCGGATTCACGTGCTAAGGAGGATATAAAACCAGTGCCATTCAAGTGCAGGGGCCTTCGTTCTGGGCATACTATTAACCAGAACCTCAGCAGCCCTTTCTCATTATCCCAGTAAAACAACTGACGTCAAAACTCGGACTCCATGAATTACAAATGACAAAGAGAGGACATGGAATTTAAACTCAGGATAATTTTATTAAACTCTCAAAGCTGGGGTGGCTGGCAACTGGCGTACAGCAGGTACTCAGTAAATGAACAGATGGTGGTGGATGGACTGATGGAAGGGCAGGCCTTCCCTGGTGGTAGTTAAGGACTTGGGGGCAAATGAGACCTGAGGCTGAGTCCTGGTCCACACATCAGCACTGTGACCTAGCAGTGTTACAAGCTTCAGTTTCTTCCTATGTAAAATAGAGGTGTTACTTCTCATGGTTGTTATGAGGACTCCATGAGAAAATGCTTAGTTTGGTGCCTACCACACAAGCAGCACTAATAAGCAGCACCTATTATGAGCCTTGATATTGTGACCATATCCTCTAATCCACAGACTTCTCTCAAGCACAAGGGCCTCCAGAGAGGTAAGAAGTCTGCAGGTGGAAAATCTGTTAGCCTCCTAAAGGCTTCTGCTGGCCTCTCCATCTCCTTCCTATCCTGGCTCCTGACAGGAGAATCTTTCTCCTGGGAAGTGACAGAGGCTCTGAGGGCCCCAATTTCAGACTCCTTTGCACTGAGACCCAAACACTTCTTGGCTTGGGCAGCAGGGAGAAACCAACCTAGACCTGAGCGCTACACCTGGAAAGGTGCAGTCCTGGAACCTCACCTACAGGCAGCCACACTGTAGCGGTGGCTCCTGCAGGTGGGAAGGGAAGTGGAGGCTGGAGGCCAAGGGGAGGTTGCGGTATTCAGGGCAGTTTACACGCTGACCAGGAAAGTCCAGGCCTTTTCTAAATCACCATGCCAGACCTAGCCACCCACTTGTGTGCATTTAAGGGCTTTGAACATCACGCATTATCATGGAAGATAAACCGTGCAGTAGGGAGGTGTTAGCGCCAATGTGAACCTGTTAGTACAGTATTTTTAGGAAGCCAGCCTCGAGGGAGCTGTCAAAAACTGACCACTCAGCCACAGAAATAAATGCAGCTTTGAGAAAGCACTGAGAAGAAAAAGATTTCTGCAAGATAAGGTTACCAGGATGGTTGACCAAAAGGAGAGAAGGCAAGCAGTCAGCTAACAAAAGCTCATTGTTCGCTAGTTTTTTCAATGGAAAGGCAGGCATAACCCCTCCTCCAGGCATAAGATACTGCAGAAACGGGACAAATGAAGACTTTTCACTGCAAACCTAGGGTGGACCCAGGCCAAATTCCCCACGGGTCGGCAGGGGAAAAGGGCTGCTTGCAAGCAGTTCCTTTGAGAATAATAAAGTTATCTAATGGCATAATATTTTGGGTTAAAGCGTGCAACAGAGGCAAAAATAATCTTCAAGAAATAACAGCCACTCCCTACCCCCATTCATCTCCAAGGCAGGAGAGTACCCACAATCTTGAATGTAACACACCGGTTCATGCCTCCTATAGCTCTCACCTCCTTTTTATTTATTTATTTATTTATTTAATTATTTTTTATTTTTATTTTCATATGCGGGTACCGGAAGTTGAACTCAGGACCTCGCGCTTGCCAGGCAGGCGCTTATGCCGCTGAGCTATATCACCGGCCCTCATCTCTTTTTTAAAGAGGTTCCCCTTGCTAAAAAGGCAGTCAAAACATCCACCCTACCAAGAGACGGGGGGGGGGGGAACTCAAATGCGAATCAGCAGGACACCGCCTGCAGAATACCACGCGGGTGAGGCTATTGAGTGCGAGACTCCTCTTTAATTACATTTTGCTCTAAAAATTCTTTACGAAATGTCCATGCAATTCTCCATGCTTTTATCCTCTGCAAATTTCCAGGTCGGAGACCAACAATAGGGGTTATAAGCTGCGTTAGTGACCACTAGAGAGGGAAACGTCTAATTACCAAGTGCGTTGAATCGCCCGTGTCGCTAGAGGCTCCAGCAGGGGCGCTTTGCCAGAAACGGTGCTCCTGCCTCCAGAGCGTGGGAGCTGAACGCAGGTTGGAAGGTAAGTAAGCGCTCAGGTCTGGATCACGCATTTGTCCTTTTCCACGGGTCCCCAGAATCGGAGGACGTGTGTGAGCTGGTATGCGGCCCCTAGAAGCGAATAAACAACCTTGCGCACGAGTGTTTGATTCGCTTCAGCAACCCTCCAGCTTTTCTTTAAATATTGAGGGAGCATGATGGAGAAATGCATTTTTTAAATATCCACGTGCACTGCCCCTCTCCTTTCTCCGCCTGTCTCCTTCTATTTGTTCGTGGGAGTTTTCTCCTTTTTTGCTGGGACTATGTCACTTGCAGTCATTTGTGAAATAAGTCTCCGATAACAGAGCGAAGGGGACAGATCGTTGATGACAGACGGGGTACTAGCAAAGGCCGGGCCTTGGAGAATAATGGGGAGCTGGCCTCCCCCTGCCCGACCTCCAGGGCCCCCTTCATCTTCCAGGTAAAATCGATGTGTGCCTCATCCATCATCCGCTGCGAACGCCCTCCTGCAGGCGAGCGGAGAATCTGCTCGGAAAAGGCCTATTAGCTCCGAGTGGTTAGCTTTGTGGGGCGGGCGTGGCGCTGCACCCTCGTCCGCGCAGCCTCAGGTGCACACGCTGCATCTCCGGGTGGGGCGCCGCGTGCCCAGGACGGCGCGCACGCAGCCACCGGCAAGGCCCTCCTCGCCACCTCCGGACCGGAGCCGGAACCGTGCGACCCTGACACCGCAGAAACAGACTTGTCACGATTCCCACTTTCCGGGCGGACGGCGGGCCGCGAGGTTTCTGCTGCCGACAGTTGGAAGGCGCGCGCAGAGCGCCGCGGGTGCCCGCGACCGCTCGGGGCCTCGGTTCCGATCGTGGGCGCAGGGGCGGGACCCGCGGGTGCAGCCCACCTCCCGGGATCACCCGCGAAGCAGCCGGATTCTAAAGCTTTAAAGGCGAGATCCGTTTAGGAAAGAATCCGAAGGCTTCCCTGGCGCGCGCACCTGGCGGAGTAAAATGCAAACTCTTGAGTAAGCCGAGGTCTCCGCTGGACTTGGCCGGACTCAGAAATCTCGCCCGAGGGAGGGGACTTTTTCATCCCAAAAGATCCCGAAGGTCCAAGAACGCGCCCCACTCCGGACAGGTGCAAGACCCTGCGCGCCGCACCCTCGAGCTCCAGTCCCCGACGTCGGCTGCTGAGAGGCCCGCAGAGCTCAGGTCTCGAGTGCGGGTCGGAATCCACGGCCGGAGCGCGACCCAGCGCGGGACCCCGGCGGCTTCCAAGGGGCTCACTGCCCCTCGGCCTCCCACAGAGCTCAGCGCCCGCTGTGGGCGTCCAATCCGTGCTCTCGCCGGGTCCGTGACGGCTCTCGACCCGCCCGCTCGACGACAATAAAATCTGAGGCAAAGCCGCCGGGGGAGCGCCGCGCCGCCCTGCGCCCCCGCACCGCTCTCGAGTGCGCTCCCGCGCGGCTCCGGCGAGCGCGGCCTTCGGTGCCCGCGACAGCCGCCTCCGGCTCCTCCTCCTTCCCAGGTCCCCAGCCTCGTTCCTTTCCTGCCTTCTCCCCTGCTCCGCAGTGTCCATACCCCGCGGTGGGTGCCGGGCCCTTGCCTGCAGATCAGAAGCGGCGTGCACCACTGGCCGGCGAGCTCACCTTGCAGCCGGGCTCGGGACAGCGCGGCGGCACAGCTCCGGAGCGCCTCTCTTCCCGGCAGGATGAAGAACCCAATGCTGGAGGCGGTGTCCTTATTGCTAGAGAAGCTGCTCGTCATCTCCAATTTAAAGCTTTTCAGTCTGGGCGCTCCGGATGAAGACAAAAACAGCAACCGATTCTATGAGGTCAGTTCTTTCCTCCGCGGAGACGTGCTGGAGGTGCCCCGGACCCACCTGACCCACTATGGCATCTACCTGGGCAACAACCGTGTCGCCCACCTAATGCCTGACATTTTGCTGGCCCTGACCACCGACGAGAAGCGCACCCAGAAGGTGGTCTCCAACAAGCGTCTCCTCTTGGGCGTCATCGTCAAGGTGGCCAGCGTCCGCGTGGACACAGTGGAGGACTTCGCCTACGGAACCGACGTCCTGGTCAATCGCCTGGACGAGTCCCTCCAGAAGAAGGCCCTGCTCAATGAGGTGGTGGCGCAAAGGGCGGAGGAGCGGCTGGGCTTGTGCCTCTATAGCCCGCTGTGGAACAATTGTGAGCACTTTGTGACCTACTGCAGATATGGCACCGCAGTCAGCCCCCAGGCCGACAAGGTACCACGCGTGGGTCCCGGGGCAGTGGGCTCGGTGAAGACACCCCTTCCCGTCCCTGATATGTTCCCTGGGAGCGGGGGTTTTCCTCTTGGACACCTTTCACACCACTTCCATGCAATTCTCAAAAGTTTTGGTGTAACTAAGGGAGGCCAAGTAGGTAAATAAATGGCGATGTACTTTACAGGGTTATCTTGAAATGCTCAGCGAAAGTGTGTGGCCCTGCGGGGTGGCTTCCAGTGATTCCAGAGCTGCCCAGTTATTGCTGCAGAAGTCATCAGGATATCCACACACAGCCAGTGCAAATGACAAAGGGCAGGAAATCTGCGGCAGTGTGCTTGCAACTTTTCCCAAGAATTCCAATTAGAAAGAAGGTGCCCGTTGTTTTTATTTAATCTTTAACATTTTTTTTAAAGCGTGCCTTTAAAATGGGAAAGTGTGCGTCTTTCTCCCCCTATAAACTGCAGAGTAAATTCCCTTTGTTAATATAAACTATCAAAATTTCCCATCAGCGGACAGCTCTGGTGGTTCCCTTCTTCCCTGTCTGCTCTAGAGAGGCCTTTGCCTTGGTATTGGAGTTCTTTTCTAGGTTGGCTTTCATTCCTTAGTAACTTCATCGTTAAGGATCCTTTGACCATTTTCTGCAGAGGTAGGTTAGATTGTAAGGTCCCCAGACACCAGAACAGATTTTTAAGAAGAGCCCTTAATTGTTGGAAGGTAATTTTTATGAGTTCTTACAAAAGAAGGTACTAAAATTTAAGGTTCTTAAATAAACTACAAATTCAAAGAGAAAAAGAATGGATTCTTTCCTCTTGAAACCTCTTAATTTTTAAAAAGTTAACCTTTTAAGCTTGCAACTCTGTTTGCAATTGGAAAGCTTTTGCAACCTTCAATGTAGCTAAAAAAGTAGTGTTAATATTCACATTTCATAATGGAAACTAGAGTAATCACACAGTGAGCTTTAGTGTTGCTCTTCATGTTTAGATATTTTTTGGACAAAAATTCTGAGTTCATATAACCATGTTCTACATCTTAGATTTTAATTGCGCTACATCTTAGATTTTAATTGCGCTACATCTTGACTCATTTTTTTTGACTCATATGGGAAAATGTTCCTCCTCCATGGCAGAGCATGAAAGTATTATGCTTTTATTCATTGGTATATGAAACTTAGTGTAGATTTTTATAGAGGCAAAATAGACTCAATCTATGAATTCTTTTCCAAGCAAAATAAAAATACAGTTAGAGCATTGTGCAGTGATTCAAGAATTACAGCCCCAGCCCAAGCCTGTTTAGAAATGAACTTCCCCACATTTACAAACACTGCCTCCAAAAGTGCACCAAAGGAAACACGTCAGATTTACTTAAGAACCAAACAAATTATTTATCTGTGGAAAAACAGTCTTTTTCTCTAGTAATTAGGAGTTACCCCGTAATGTAACACATGCAGCACTGTATTATATATTTCTACCAAAAAATACTACAAGTGCTTTTTAAAAGGTAGTAAAATATTTAATCTGCATTAATAACTAGTTGAAGTAGTTTTCCATGTGTGGAAACTTTGTTAGGTTTACGTCAGTGAAGTGTTTTAATTACTGTTGCCGCGTAGCAGCTCTTTAGAAAACTGAGTTTTGGTCCTCACTTTGAATGGTCTAACAAACAAGTTGGCCCCACACTAGATTTCCAGAGTGGGGAAAGTCTCCATCCTAAATTTTCTAACTGAAAGAACTGTTTTGTTGAACATGTCCTGAGAGAAGTAGTTCATAAATCCTGAAGGAGGACCGGTTTCTACATTTTAGAAGCATAAGGAAGTGCAGTATTGGATCTGATCTAACTCTCAAGAATGCTTTGCTTCAGGAAAACATCGCAATTAGTTTGAGAAGGATTTGGAAAAGAACCTTTTATTCTTTGCAATAATGCTGCCTCTCTCTTTTCTTGCAGGTTTGGAAATCATAAAATTTAAGGGATTTGTATATTGTTGTTGATCATTAGTATTTTGTGAATTACTAATCCCTATAGATACAATGGCTATTTTTGTGCTTTTTTCTACTATGATTTTTGTTTTCTGACTTGGCTCATACTGCTTTTTTGTTGCCAAAATGAATTCAAGTCCCTATTTATTTTTTGGGGGGTTCAGTGCTCACAAGACACCTGGAACTCTCCCACCTCTAGAAATGCCTCGTAGGCAGCGGGCCAAGTGAACAAGAAAGGGACATTAGTTAGAAAGAGAAGCTCCTTGAGGAAATCTTTTTTTAGGAGAGAAGGAGAGTCCACAATGATTCTTACTTTCCCTTCATTGTGAAATAATCAGAGAAAAGATAAAATACGCATAGCAATATCAGGACAACTTACTGATTTACCTAGATACACGCCTTCCGTTGTGTACCAAGTTCTTTTCCTTGCTGCCCCGAAAACTTCACTTTGATAATCACTGCTTTAAGGCTGGCTACTTGTTCCTCAGTGTCTTGTTAGTTTAGTATAAAGAGACAAATCAGATGTTTGTGCTATAAATAGACCAGTATTTGGATGACTGACAGGATGCTTCACACTTGTTTAGATATTGTGTTAAAGTATGAATACAGATAACCATACAGTCAAGTGTGTGTGGTAAAATAAGTCATGCATCCTTTAATGGCATTTCATGAGAAAGGCGTTGTTAGGCAATTCCACCACTGTGGAAACATCGTAGAATGTATTTACACTGATGCTATAATCTGGGATTATCATTTCATGTGTTGTCAGTTGTTTACTGCAATGTCATTATGAGGCATATAACTATATTGAATTTGTTTACTCTGTCCAGTAAGAATTTAGAAACCATCCCAGCTGCTTGAGAGGCTGAGGCTGAGGACCACTGAGTAGTTCAGGGCCAGCCTGGGCAACATAGTGAAACCCCATCTCTTAAAAAGAAGAGAGAAGAAAAGGGGAAGGGGAAAGGGGAAAGGGAAAGGAAAGGAAATTTGCAGACCTACCACTTAGTACCATATATGCAACTGTAGGAGACCCTAAAAGCATATACAATTCAGTGTGCTAGAAAAGCTGTTTAAATGTATGAATAGCAAAACTCACATAAAAATGGCAATTGAGGGCTGGTGAGATGGCTCAGCGGCTTAAGCGCCTGCCCGGCAAGCGCGAGGGCCCGAGTTCGACTCCCGGATCCCACATACGAAAAAGGGGCCGGTGATATCGCTCAGAGCCACAGCTGCCTGCTGGCGCGTGAGGTCCTGAGGTCGACCCCCCCAGTACCCACAAAAAAAAAAAAAATGGCAATTGACTGTTAAATTCTGGCAGTGAAGACAACTGAGGTAGAGATAACTGTCAACCCATGTGACAGTGACAAAAGCATTGCAGTGCCTTATATTTATGCAGCATGTAGACTACGAAGTAGCCTTCTGTATAAAAGATCTCACTTGATCTTTAGAACCACCTCAGGATCACATGAAGAAGAGAGCAGTCAGGGAAAGGTAAGTGGTTTCCTTGAGGTCACGTAGCCAGTCGAGATGGAGCCAGGACACTCAAACATGAGCTGTCACTTTCAAATTAAATATATGTTTCTAAGAAAAAATTACACATGTTAGAAGAATGTATTTGTCAGGGGTAAAAAGATACTTACTTTATCTTTATTTCCAGGAGCCAATTATATGTCACGAAATCGATAGTGAATTTAATTAATTTAGTCAGGGAATGGGATATGACCACAGAGTGAAACCGATGCCATACCTTTAGAATTTGGAGAATTATACAAAAGGTATTGGTATTGCCAGTTTTTAGAATGGTAAATTAGAAGAATTGAGTTCACCAATAATCACAGGCTAAATTCCATTCTTGTAGTTCAAGATGAGAGACCCCTTTCATACATAATTTTAGAATATGCTATTGGTATGGTTAATTTAATGGTATTTATTTATTTATTTATTTATTTGTCTTTTGAGACAGGTTTTCATTATGCAGTTTAGGCTGGCCTTGAACTCACAGTGATCCTTCTGCCTCAGCCTCCCAAGTGCTGGGATTACAGGCGTATGCCACCACGCCTGGCCTTCATGTTGTTTTTAACCTTTAATCCTAAATAACTTTTATGTGGTTACATTCCATAATTGTCCGTAAAATTCTATATTTACAAAGGTAACTGCCATTATTAACCTCGTTACCTAAAACATCATTTCAGGGACTGCAGGACATGGAATCAAGAAACTGGACTGTAAGCAGAGAACTTCTAGCTTTCCTAACAGCCAGAAAATGGCTGAGACAACTGTTTTATTACTTGGTATAGGTGGTTCTTTTTAGATTCAGTCACCTTTCCTAATATTCTTAACTTTTGTTTTCCAGTTTTGTGAGTACGTGAAGATAATTATTCGTGATCGGAGAAGCGTTCTTGCTTCGGCAGTCTTGGGATTGGCGTCTATAGTCTGCATGGGCCTGGCGTCATGTATTACCTTTCCTGCAATTCTTATACCGTTCTGCTTATGGATGTCTGGCTAACGTCATACACCTGTGTCAATGTGTGTGCATTCTGTGCACAAATATGTTTATATTTATCGAGCACAAATCACTATAAATATTGTTGGGAAAATGTGACCTGTAACATTGTGTTCTGAATAAAAATGTGATTAAGAATCACCACGTGCTTACCCTGTAAGACCAAGAACAAACGGTTTCTAATCTTCTCACGCAGGTCCCTTGTAAAACACCATTCAGCCCTTGGAAACACGACAGCTTGTGACAGAATTCAGCGATGCAAGAAAATCATGTGAGATGACAGCCATGGGAGATTTGTTTGTGTTTTTTTTTTTTTTTTTCTCCTGTAATCGTTCTTCTGTTAGGCCTCCATTTGAAGATTGGAAGACTTATTAAGATCACCCACTTTATTGTAAGCTTATTCTGCTTTATTGAAGGACTTACATTAAACTGAAAGCATTTTCCTCATTCAGATGAAAATATGTTGGATTAGCCAAAAAAAAAAATCACCAAAACTCAATTTATTTTTTCACATATCACATGTACTCCCCAGTAAATCAAGAATATTGTATTTTCATTATATGAAACCAATATTGCAAAGTTAAGGTTAAATGAAAAAGTAACTGACTCTGGTATAGAAATCTGTATTTTTCTGCAGCAATGACTAATATTATATATCTAGTCACTATTTATATTGAACAATATACTTACAGAGAAGCCTGGCATTTGTTGATTTTTTTCCTTTTATGTGCCACTATGGCTAAAACAGTCTGAGAAATAAATGGATATATGATTGAAGTACTTTAAGTATCTGCTGTACGTGGATGTATCAAATAAATATGCAGATATCTGCATCCACATAGATTGAAAGACAAATTAAGTTTGATCTTCATTGCTTTATTATACTAGTGTGGTTATTACAGAGCATGTTTTGAGGTGAATATAAAAACAAGTCCAATCTTTTTTCTTGTTCCTTTTCATCTGTAGATGTATGTCATTGGAAAGGTTATATTTAAAGTATTTACTAATATTCTGTATAATTTCTGAAAGCCCTCAGATTTGTCTTCTGGTTAGTTTTCTGCATTTCATTTATAAATATAGCTTATGCCTTTAGTAGAATAGATATTATAGTAGTATATGAAACCCAAATGATTAGGACCAAAGAAAATTGCTGTTTTTAAGTGTGTTAGTACTGCTAAGCATGTAAATTGATTTCACTGAGGCTGTTAAGATACAAGAGTTGAGAGGCAGCAGTGTTAAAACAAGCCTTCGAATACTTTTGTAAAATTATTAAATTGTAAAAATTAAGCCACAAGCTAGACTTGCATTTTGAGCATTAAAACTGTGCAGTAACAGAATCATAGAACAATCATGAGTCGTATTGAGAGGATGGGGTCAATCAGCCAGATTTACTCTGATCAGAGCAAATTTAAAGAGCAGATTTTAGTTTAACTGAGATTTTATCACAAAAATTCAGTTGCAGGCTAATAATAATTAAACTTTGTGTTCAATTATTCAGTTTACATATTTATTTAAATATTTTAAATAACTAAAGCATTAAATGGAAACACCAAAGAATAAAAGTGTTCTGTGGGCCTATTTCAGCCATAAAATTATCTGAAGTCTATACTGGATTTATAAAAGCAACCACTATGAGAATTATTATGAGAACCATTGTGCTCTGGAAGGCTGAGGTGGGAGAACTCAAGTTCAAGCATAGGGTGGGCAACTTAGTGACTTAGCAAGATCCTGTCTCAAAATAAAAATTAAAAAGCAAGCTTGGGAAAGTAGCTCGGTGTGAAGGCCCAAAATTCAATCCCTAGTGCTGCATGTGGGTGCGTGCACACACACACGCACACACACACACACACACACACACACACAGGGAAAAGAGAACCATTGTGTTAGTGGTTTTTCACTTCTCCTTGTAGCAATTGTTTAAATAAATTCACTTCTTAAAAATACAATGTTCTTACAAATAATTAACTTTTTTTGCACCTTTTTAAACTTTAGCATTGCAGTCAGCAAAAAAAGCCCCCCAAAACACTTTGAAATTAAGTCCGTGTCCAAAGATGATGATGTCTCATTAAATGTCAAGGAAATTCTTAGGGGTGTAGTTAGCAAAATTAGTCTTGATTCCACATCATTAAAGGAAGATTCAGTTCATCATTCGAGTGGTCATTCTTTGCTAACCACTGACTTGTTGCAATTTCTAAATTACCACAATGAGCTGGGCAGCAGAGATGTAGGCGTGGCAATTGGACCTTCTTGGTTTGCCACCAATGGGGAATGGTGCAATCTCTTCAACACCTCCAGGCCTATTACAATGGCAGGCAAGGTCACAAATTAAAAGGCATTAGTCACATTTGTGATGTGTCTAACTCAGCAGAAATCTGTCTTAGCCATTTTCTAAGAGCAAACGGCCCATATTGTCCTTCAGTTCTAAACTCCCCCACAAATTTCTGCACTTGAGGACAAAGAATGCTCTGGAATCCTCACTGATGCTGTTGAGAAGCCATGGTCAGGTGTAGAGGGTGGAGCCCTACAGAGGAAATTAGCCCAGGAGGTGGGAAATGTGTCCAAAAGCAAAGTGGAAGACAGGCAGGCAGATCATCCAGCGCGGTCGTGTTGGAAGGCCAGGTGGTCCAGCTGTGGCTAGAGGGACAGGCCTCCCTGCTGGATCTGGGCCCTCTGGGCATCTCTTAAACTCCAGCATGGACATTTGCAGCAGAGGGGAGAACAGAACAAACCAAGACCACCTGTGTACCCTCTGCAAGGTGGGGTTGAGGTAGGATGGGGGGGAACAAAGGACAAGTGAAGAGGAGACAAGGAAATCCTAACTAAAAATTGTACTTAAGAAGACTGCAGCTCCCAGGAACCAACCAAAGTTACCCAAGATCATGCATACCAGCATTCCTTTGGTTAAATTTAAACTCCTTCCCTACCAGACCATCATACCCACAATTCCTCAGGAATACTAAAAGTCCATAAATTGGCTTAATTGAGAAAGTAAGGAGTGGGAGCCAGATCCCAAGACAAAGATGCAGGTTGAGCAAACTGAAAAATATTCAACTTATTAAAAAAATGCCCATACCTGTGGAATGGGCCAATACCCTTCCAAAGGGAGGGTCACGTTTTCCCGGGGTTTTGCACCCCTTCAAGAAAAACATAAATGTTTCCAGTTCCAAACTGTAATGGGCCTCATTTCTCTGAGTGCCTGCACTCCATTACTGAGTGTTTCCAAATCTGTGCCTAATAAATCCTTCCCGTGCCTCTTACTGATGCATCCTGGGAATACTTCTGCCAGGGGAGTCGCGAACCTGCTACAAAAAGTAGGGCTAATTCTGTGTTTCAGCCTCAGGGGCCCTCAGACCCAGCCTGGTGAAGGGCCACTTGGAGGGTGTTTCTACAAGGGCCCAAGGGAAACACAGCTCAAGAGACTGCGCCAACTCTGAAACACCTCAGGCTACCATTGTGAAATGGGTGGGTGAGCTTTGCTTATAGTTGGCTGGTCTTGGTCCCTAATACAATTATGATGGTTCTCAAGTTTTTAAGTGTCAAGTACTCATAGTTCATATGGCACTCATAAATTCTAAAGAATGAATTCTAAGGAATTCAATTTCACTGTCCCCCAGAGTTATTACTTTTATTTCTATAGACAGACAGTCAGAGGAAGGAAGATTTTTCATTTCTAGTTCCTCAGCATACTTACATTCAAACATTCAACTCTTCATTCTTTTACTTTCTTTTTACCTTTCTCCTCCCAATAGATTTATGCTGAGCACTTGGCTGCCGGGCAGATGCTGCACGGCCTTCATTCTTTCTGGATGTGGAGGATGAGCCACAGGAGCTCCCTTCCAGCAGGAGCAGAGCAAAGCCGTGCATCTCCCTCGCTTCCTCCCTGATGGCCCCCCATGGAGGTGCAATTCAGGATTGTTTCCCTGCATAAACAAGGCACCTAAGGCCATGCATTGCAAATTTCTCTCCAATCCTTTGCGTATATCTACAGACAGCTGCAATTTATAATTTCAAATCCCCAATCCTAGCACTGGCTCTGGGTTTAAGGTACAGGCTTTCCTTTCTGTCTTCCCAACTTAGTTCTGTTGCCCAGATGGCTAGTTTATTTAAAAAAAGATTTGGTCAGGACCAATTTGCAGTGGATTCAGAGATCACAACCGTTTTAGGGAGGCTGCCACACCGCTAAGATCCACTGGGGGCATAGTGAGGGCAGCACAGGGAGTCCTCCCTCCCTCCCTCCCTCCCTCCCTCCCCTGCTTCCTTCCTTCTTCCCCCCCCTTCGGTGCAAAGGCCCACAGTTAGTGTGGTGATGGGCTTTCTTCTTTTCTTTTCTTTTCCTTTCATTTTCTTTTCTTTGATTTTTCTTTCCCTTTGTCTTTCCCCTTCCCTTTTTCTTTCTGTTTCTTTCCTCCTTCCCTCCCTGCCTCCCTTCCTCCCTTCCTTGCAGTACTGAGGCAGTAGGTTTGGCACAGCAAAGTGTCAGGACAATCAGGCACGACCTGTTGATCAGGAAGACCTGTCCATCACAGCCAGAACACACGACAGAGCCCTGCGTGGGATGGCCCAGATCTGACATCAGAAGGAGGATATAAAAGATGGTAGCCATTGGTCATGTGAGCCACTGTTCTCTCACTTGTTCTCTCATCCTGTATGCAGGATGTATTTTCTTTTCTTTTTACTCAGGGAACTTCTTTGGAGTACAGTACTTCTTTTCTTCCTCTTTTACCATTAATAAACGTTAAGCTTTCATGTTCTTTATTTGTTGCATCCAATTCTTTGAACAGGACAATAAGAGCCTGCAAAGTACCACTGGTTACTGCGATTCCCGGGATACCCGGTAACAGACTTGATGAACCCAGCCAGGAGGTATGGCCCTTCCGGCACAGGTGTTGCTGAAGTCTATGGACTCAAGTCGAGAAGGACTGGTTTCCCCTTCTTGCCCCTTCTCTCCCAGGATGAGCTTTTTGGTTTTCAAGAGAGGCAGGGAGGTAGAGGGTGCTAAAAATTAGTGGAAGCTGGGAATCCGCCAGTCCCACCAGTGGCCAGGAGAGGCGAGCTGACAGGTGTGGAGGGTGAGTCCGCAGCAGTGCAACCCCATGTGGCTGTGGCTAAGGCTTGGCCTCCAGCACGGAGCAGCTCTGGTTCCTGTCAATTGCACAGGGCACTTCCTCCTCCCCTCTTGTTCATCTGCTCATCTCACCAGCCCTGGGCAGCGTCCCTCTGTTTAAAAGCCCTGAGAGGCACAGGTGGAGAAATTACACTCCTTTGGCCATTAGGGGGAGCTGTTGCCTTTCAAAAATTCACTTGTTTAGAAAACGCAAACCCTTTTAACCCAGATGAAATTTGTTAAATACCTTTCCTAGGTATTTTATTTACTTGCTAAAGATTCCAGCGATTCCGTGAGATCCTGAATTTAGAAACGTCTGATCTACCTCAGTTAAATGTTGAGCACTTAGAGCAGAAAATATCACCACAGACATAAAATTGTTTGACAAAGAAATATTTACATAATGTTAATGATTTTACTTGAAAGTTAAAAGATACTAAAGCCAATGTTTAACTCAAGTACTTTCAAGCTTCAAAATTAAATTTGTTTACCTAGTAAAAATAAAATAGCTATAGTTATTTCCTTGGACATGCCATTTTATTGTAAATTAGCTGTAGATAATTGGTGCTTCTAATAAAGTGCCATCAGAATACTATAGTTTCTGTAAGTGAACATGATATAAAATTTATGTTGATTTAATTATAAGAATGTATTTAAAGCTATTTTAGGTGTGTTGTTACTTATAGGATATTATTTTTACTGTTCTAATCTGGTAGTAAAAGTATTCTTAAGAATTTGCGATCTTTGAGGAGGACCTCAAGATGGCGGATGAGTAAGAAGCAGGCAGCGAAACTCTCTCTAAAAGTTACCATTGGAACACGGGAATATAGCGACCCGGAAAGTGCAGGAGGGGGGGAGATGCCTCCCCGAAACCCAGAAAAGTTCTGAAGCGCAATCTGGGACCCCCGGCACCAGTGACGGGTGACTTCCAACAAAGAAGAAGGAAAGAAGGAGCAGACCGCACGCGCGCACCTTCTACTATCCCGGGAGTTGCAGCGCCGCGGAGGCTCAATTCTACGGACACACGGTGGCAGCTGGCGCCCAGGGAGCCCCCACGGAGGATCCTGAAACAGCGGCGGGGCAGGGGAGCGGCGGAGAACGGCGCTGACCGGCGGTGAGTGTCTCTCAGCCACAGCTGCCCCGCGCCAGAGAGCGACCGGCCGGGCGCCATTGTGGGGGGTGTGGCGAAACTCAGAGCGGCTCGAAAACTGCTCTGGGAACTTGTGCTCCGGACAGGGCAGCACGGGGCCTCTCAAGCCCACAAAAGTGTGCTGAGGTCAGCAGGCGAACGAGACTGGACTCTCAGCCACACCTGTCCCACGCCAGAGAGCGACTGGCCCGGCGCCATTGTGGGGGGCGTGGCGAAAAACCAGAGTGGCGGGAACCAGTGCAGGGAACCCGCGCTCCGGACAGCGCGCTGCGCCTCTCAGGCCCAGGGATCGTGAAAGGGCGCTGAGAGCAGAGGCGAGCTAGACTGGTCTCTGCCTGAAAGTACGCGCCTCTGCTCACCGCCCGCCAGAGGGCGCTCCTGGCTTACTGGGACGGACCTGCACAGAACAGGACTCTGTCACCACAGGGTAACTGCCTACAGCAGAGTCAACACCTGGAACTGATTCTTTTTATTTTTTTTATTTTTATTTTTTTTTTCTCACTGATTTGTTTTTTGTTCTGGCGAAGGGTTTTTTTGTTTTTGTTTTGTTTTGTTTTGTTTTTTGGTGGGGTTTTATTTTTGATCTGTCTGTTTTATTGTTTTTATCTTCGTTTTTGTTTCTGTATGTGTATTTGCTCTTTCCTTCATTATTCTCTCTGGTTTTTTATATGAGTGTAAACAGCGCCTCTAACTTCTTTGTGATTGTGGTTGTGAACTGTTCTTCCTTTTATCCCTTCCTTCTCTTTTTACCGCCTGTCCTCTGCACTAGTGTCCCAATTTTAGTGGGATCCCTCTTGGTCCTCTAACCTTACATCTAATTCCTTCCTCTTCTCCCAATACTCTATTTCCTCCTTAACTCATTTTAAATTTAAACTCCTCAAGGAAAAATTGACATACATAGGACTTGTATACTGCATATAATTTTTCTGGTGTGTTTTAGATTTTGTTATATAACCGCAACTCTATACAGCTAAAAGTGGTAAATAACTGGTTAGCTCAGTCTGTCATTTTTTAGGCTGTGTTTGATGCTTTAGTTAACATTATAGCCAAATGTGAAATAATTGTTCTAAACATCTTTCCTTCCTGATATTTCATGATTGAGATTGACTAAGGGACACAGAAAATACAGCGGCACAGTACCAAAGAATCAAGGACTGGGCCAAACAGGTAGCAACTTCGCATACCCAACGAATTGAAGAGGTAGGATCTGGCAGAAAGCTCAAAACCTAAAAGCAAGCTCCACTTGGAAGATACTGCAGAGAAGTAGTCATCTTCTAAAGATCTTAAACACTAGCAATAAAGTAACCTACTATAGGTAATTTGCAAACATCACCCCAGGAATTAAAGAAAGAAAAAATGAGACGACACTTAAACAAGATGCAACCCCACACATCCAATTCACCAAAGGCAAACCTAGGGAGCAACGAGGTGGGACAATCCGAAAGCCACCCACCTGGCCTATCTGAAGTGGTAACAACAAAGCAACTGAATGAGGTTCTGGAAAAAATTAAAACAGAAATAATCTCACAGATAACTGCAGAGATAATGTCTACAATGAAGACCATGCTTAAGGACACTATAGCTGATACAGACAAAAAAATAGATGAACTTAAGAAAACTATAGAAACCATGAATGCTCAGCATAGGAAAGAAATGGAATCCATAAGGCAGATTCAAGCAGATATCCAAGAGATAAAAAATTCCATTGAAAGTATTTGTAGCAGAATAAGCCAATGCGAGGACAGGATCTCAGATATAGAAGACAGGCTTGCAATTAGTGATCATGAAATGGAAAAATTCTTAAAAATAGCAAGGGACCATGAAAAATCAATTGAGCAGCTGCTAGATGACTCAAAGATAAACAACTTAAGAATAATTGGAATAAATGAAAAAGCAGGAGATAGCATCAACGACATTAAAACCTTGTTCAAAGACATAATCAGGGAGAACTTTCCTGGAAGAGAAAAGGAATTTGACACCCCTATAAGTGAAGCTTTCAGAACACCAACTAGACATGATCAAAAAAAAACTTCAGCCAGACATATTATAGTCAAGATCCCAGAAATTCAACAGAAGGGCAGAATCTTAAAAGCTGTTAGGGAGAAGAGACAAATCACCTATGAAGGAAAACCCATCAGAATCACAGCTGACTTTTCAGCACAAACCCTCAATTCAAGAAGAGCTTGGAATGATGTATTGCAAGCTCTAAAGGAAAATAATTTTCAGCCCAGATTGATGTACCCTGCAAAACTATCTTTCAAAATTGATGGAGAAATAAAATACTTTCATGACAAAGAACATCTGAGAAAATTTATGACCACCAAACCAGCACTCCAAAACGTTCTGAAGGACATTCTAGAAAGAGATAGGAACCCCAACAGAAGGAATCCACCAGGCAGGGCAAATAATTAAATAGCCAGAAAGCGGAAAAACAAAGAGTGGGAACCAACAACAGGAAAATATCATGACAAGTCAATACATATCAGTTTTAACCATCAATGTTAACGGTCTCAATTCACCAATCAAAAGGCACAGACTGGCGAAATGGATCAAGAAGCAAGATCCAACAATATGCTGTATACAAGAAACACATTTAATTCAGAAAGAAATTCATAGACTGAAAGTCAAAGGATGGAAAACAATACTCCATGCCACAGGAACCCAGAAAAAAGCAGGGGTAGCTATTCTTTTTGCAGACAAAGTGAACTTCAAGCCAAGAAGGATTCAGAGAGATAAAGACGGTCATTACATCCTTGTAAAGGGAACAATCCAAGAGGAAGAGATAACGATCATAAATATATATGCGTCAAATACCAATGCACCCAGCTATATAAAACAAGTACTAAAGGACATGAAAAATCAAATAAGCACTAATACAATTATATTGGGAGATCTCAATACTCCACTGTCACAAAAAGATAGATCAACTGGACAGAAAATCAATAATGAAACAGTAGAACTGAACCAAACTTTTGAACAAATGGACTTAGTAGATGTCTACAGAGTGTTCCATCCCACAACATCAGAATACACATTCTTCTCAGCTGCACATGGGACGTTCTCCAAAATAGACCACATACTAGCTCATAAAACCTGCTTAAGTAAATGCAAAGGAATTGAAATTATCCCATGCATATTATCAGACCATAGTGCAATGAAATTGGAAATCAATGGCAAAAGATCCCACAAAAACTCCCTAAACACATGGAAATTAAACAGCATCCTCCTGAACAACCAATGGGTCACAGATGAAATTAAAGAAGAAATTAGTCACTTTCTACAACTGAATGATAATGACAGTACAACATACCGGAACTTATGGGATACAATGAAAGCAGTTCTAAGAGGGAAATTTATAGCATTAAACACTTATATCAGGAAAATAGAGCAAGCGCAAATAAACAACTTAAGGGTGAACCTCGAGCTTCTAGAAAAAGAAGAGCAGGTTAAGCCAAAAGCCTGTACAAGGGAGGAAATTATAAAGATCAGAGCAGAAATTAACATATTGGAGAATAAAAAAACAATACAAAGAATCAATGAAGCAAAAAGTTGGTTCTTTGAAAGAATAAATAAGATTGACAAACCCTTATCCAACCTTATTAAAAAAAGAAAAGAAAAGACTCAAATCCATGCAATTGAAAATGAAAAGGGTGATATCACGACGGACCCTGCAGAAATCCAGAAGATCATCTATACCTATTTTGAAAATTTATATTCTACTAAGATGGAAAATGCAGAAGAAATGGACAGATTCCTAGATTCGTATGAATTACCAAAGCTGAATCAAGAAGATTTAAAAATCCTAAATAAACCAATATCAGCCAATGAAATTGAAGATGTAATTAAAAACCTCCCAACAAAGAAAAGCCCAGGCCCTGATGGATTCACTGCCGAATTCTACAAGAAATTTAGAGAAGACCTAACGCCCCTACTTCTCAAACTTTTCAATGAAATTGAAAGGGAAGCAATACTCCCAAATTCATTCCTGGAAGCAAGCATTACCCTGATACCAAAACCAGAGAAGGACCCAACTAAGAAAGAGAACTACAGGCCAATCTCCCTAATGAACATAGATGCAAAAATCCTTAATAAGATACTGGCAAACAGAATCCAACAAATCATCAAGAAGATTATACACCATGACCAAGTTGGATTCATCCCAGGGATGCAGGGATGGTTTAACATACGTAAATCAATAAATGTAATACAGCATATTAACAGAACCAAAGACAAAAATCACATGATCATCTCAATAGATGCAGAAAAAGCTTTTGACAAAGTCCAGCACCTTTTCATGATAAAAACCCTACAGAAAATTGGAATAGAGGGTCTTTATCTCAATCTGGTAAAAGCTATCTATGACAAACCAACAGCCAATATTATACTAAATGGCCAAAAACTGAAAGCCTTCCCTCTAAAATCAGGAACAAGACAAGGATGTCCACTGTCCCCACTCTTATTCAACATAGTTCTGGAAACTTTAGCCAGAGCGATTAGACAAGAGAAAGAAATAAAAGGAATAATGATTGGAAAGGAAGAAGTTAAATTATCATTATTTGCAGATGACATGATACTCTACACAGAAGACCCCAAAAACTCCACTAAAAAACTGCTAGATTTAATAAGCAAATTCAGTAGTGTAGCTGGATACAAAGTCAATACTCAAAAGTCAATAGCCTTCCTGTACACAAATAACAAACTTACTGAAAGAGAAATTAGGGAAACAATACCTTTCACAATAACATCCAAAAAAATGAAATACCTAGGAATCAACCTCACGAAGGATGTAAAAGACCTCTATACTGAAAACTACAGTACTCTGAAAAAGGAGATTGAAGAGGATATCAGAAAATGGAAAGATATCCCTTGCTCCTGGATAGGAAGAACCAATATAGTGAAAATGGCCATACTTCCAAAATTGTTATACAGATTTAATGCAATTCCAATCAAAATTCCAACAGCATATCTCACAGAATTAGAGAAAACAATCCTAAAATTCATTTGGAATCAGAAGAGACCTAGAATAGCAAAGGCAATTCTGGGCAACAAAGGCAAGGCAGGGGGCATCACAATCCCCGACTTGAAATTATACTATAAAGCTACTGTGATAAAAACAGTGTGGTACTGGCAAAAAAAACAGACCTGAAGATCAATGGAACAGATTAGAAGATGCTGAAACAACCCCAGACATACTAAGCCACCTTATCTTTGACAAAGGTGCCAAACACATTCGCTGGAAGAAAGATAGCCTCTTTAATAAATGGTGCTGGAAAAACTGGCTCTACACATGCCGAAGATTAAAACTAGATCCATATCTTTCACCATGCACTAAACTAAATTCAAAATGGATCAGAGATCTAAATATTAAAACAGAAACATTAAATCTGCTGGAAGGTAGGATAGGTAAAACCCTTGGAGACATTGGTGTAGGCAAAGACTTTATGAATAAAAACTCAACCGCATGGGAACTATCCCAAAGAATCAATAACTGGGATCTCATCTTATTAAAAAGCTTTTGCACAGCAAGAGAAACCACCAACAGAGTGAAGAGACAACCCACAACGTGGGAAAAAATGTTTGCCAGCTCTTCCTCAGACAAAGGATTACTATCGAGAACATATAAAGAACTCAAAAAAATCAGACCTCCCAAATTTAAAGACCCACTCCAAAAATGGGCATCTGAGATGAATACACATTTCTCAGATGAAGAAATACTAATGGCAAACAAATATACAAAAAAATGTGCAACATCACTAGTCATTCGAGAGATGCAAATTAAAACAACACTGAGATACCATCTCACCCCAGAAAGAATGGCTACTATTAAGAAATCAACTAATAACAAATGCTGGAGGGGCTGTGGGGAAAAAGGAACCCTTCTTCACTGTTGGTGGGAGTGTCGACTGGTACAGCCACTGTGGAAGTCAGTGTGGAGATTCCTCAGAAAACTAGGGTTGGAGGTCCCATTTGACCCAGCTATTCCCCTTCTGGGCATCTTCCCAGAAGAATTAAAAACATCGCACCACAGCGATATATGTGCACCCATGTTCATAGCAGCACAATTTGTAATAGCCAGATCTTGGAAACAACCCAAATGCCCATCAACTGAGGAATGGATAAGAAAGATGTGGTATTTTTATACAATGGAGTACTATTCAGCCATAAAGAAGGATAAACTGGAGACTTTTATAGGTAAATGGATGCAACTCGAGAAAATACTCATAAGTGAAATAAACCAGAAGCACATGTGTAAGCATCGTATTATCTCTCTAGTATGAGAAACTGAAAGAGTAAATAAGATCCAAAATGTACAATAGACATGGTGAATCAAAAAGAAACTGGTCAAAAGGAAAGAGAGACTGGAATAGGGAAAAGAAAGAAGGGAAAGGGAAAAAAAATTGTATATATATATATATAAGATGGTTAAGATAGATACACTACCATTTTTACTTAGTTCATTGAAGAGTAAGGTTTGTGCCAATAATGTTTGGACAATTGAATGCTAATGTCTGGTGTCCTGAATAACTAACTTAAAGATAGTAATACGTAATGTATTAACCATTGTTACCCTCCTATTATGTTGGTTTGAAAATTTGTTCTTCTTTTGATTTGTTTTGTTTTTTCTTCTCTTTATAATAAAAAAAAAAAAAAAGAATTTGCAAGTACTGGGCCCATGAGATGGCTCAGCAGCATAAGCACCTGCCTGGCAAGCGCAAGGGCCCGAGTTCGACTCCCAGAACCCACATACGAAAAAAGGGCTGGTGATATCACTCAGCGGCACAGGTGCCTGCTGGCGCGCGAGGTCCTGAGGTCGACCTCCGGTACCCACGGAAAAAAAAAAAAAAAGGAATTTGCAAGTACTATACTTTAGATTTTCAAACCTGAATGTCTTCAGTGTAGTACAATGAAATTCTGAAATTAAGACTTGTAAGGGTGTTTTTGCTACTGCTAGTGAAGCAGATATAATAAATATCTGGTCTATGGCTTTCATGTTTTCTGTGCTTTATTAGGCAAGGTAATTGAAATTTATAGATGTATTTGTCAAAGTCTTTTTCTAAGAACATCTTGGGTTAGTTGTTATTTTATTCTTTACTAGTGAAAAAAAATGCTTTGAAATCCATTCTTCCCCACCGTTAGGATAGGTGCTTCTGTCTGAGATTGGGTGATTGAGGTGAGTTCATTGAAGTGTAATTTATAGTCTGGAGAACATCTAGAGAACTGACTGTTTTTCAGTTTGTGATTTATTGAGCACTTGCTAAGCATGAAGATTCACACTTTGAGTGCCCATGATGATTCAGTTATATTATGCTTACTGCTAATCCATCTAATTGTATCTGCAGCCACTGCCCATTTTCCATTCTTGTTCACAAGTACTTTAGATCCTGAGAGACTTGACCAAGTCTCCAATCCAGATAGATTTCTTGGGACTGCTATTTTAATTAATTAATTAATTAATTAATTAATTTTTTTTGTGGGTACCGGGGTCGAACTCAGGACCTCACGCTTGCCAGGCAGGCGCTTATGCCTCTGAGCTACCTCACCAGCCCGGGACTGCTATTTTAGTAACATTTGTTCTATTAGAAAAACGTTAGTTTGCCTTTTAAACTATTCTTTTCATTGCTCCGAATCTAATTTGTTCCTCACATTAATCTGTTCGCAATGACGCTAGCCTGCTTTCTGTTATTCCTGTAGCTTCAGCTGAGTCCTAGTTAGCTCTCGCTTTTAACTTCTCATCCTTCCCAGCTTGTGTAGGCGCTCACTGTGCAGCGATAGCTGTTTGAGCAACTGTGGTATGTGGTTCGTTTTGTTTCTGAGCACTCTGGCTATCCAAACCTGCTTTTCTCATTTGTGCCTATCTTACTGTCTCTGGTGTCCCACTCCAGTTGTGAAACAGCTCTTCGTTTCTATGGATTCTACCGATGCTCCTGAATAACAAGGGCAAAAGAGGAGAGGTCTGGACCCCGGGGTCCTAAGACACCCAGGCTGTTTCAGCTTTGCAGAGCTTGGGGGGAAACGCTGAAGGGCTACTGAAATAGGATAACAATATTTTGAGAAGTTGCTGCAGATTCCTTTGGCCACTGTATTCGTTGATCTCACGGTTTGAAGTTAGGAGGAAGGAGTTTGAAGAAAAAGTCGGTATTTTATTTTTGTAAGTCTGGTGAATGGACCTGGATTGTGGTTTGGGAGTAGGAAAATGGCTGAGAGAATCATGTGGCCTCTCAGCTTTCTCACTTTTATAGACAAGAACTAAATTCTCTGCTTTCACAGAACATGTGAGACTCAGATTCCCTCTTTGTTTCAAAACTCAGACAATAACTTTAATTGCTACCTCTACTGCCTTACCAAAGTGTCACTGGGATAAATGTAAGTGATATTATTTCCCAGGCAGCCAAGGGAGCTACTCCCCGGGGAGGGGGCTCCACTCCGATCTCTTAAGATGCTTTTTTCAGTCTGATCTCTTCCGAGTGAACTGTTTCTCAAGTGACTAAGGGAGCCCCTGGGGGCTTCGCACTTCTCCCTTAGGAGTTAGTATGAAGAGTCCTAAGGCTAAGGGCGACCCCAAGGGACTCTGCTCTTCTACCTGTGCTACCCCAGCTTCTGACAGAGACGTCTGTCTGTCTAGTGCTTGATTCTCACAAGGGATGCCTTGTGAATTCAGCTGGTCTGCCTCCTTCTGCAAGGGACGCCATCTGAAGGACCCCAGACCTAGTTCTCTCTCTCTCTGTAGGCCTCAAGATGCGCCATGGAAACACCATACATAGCACCTCACAGATCTCACCCACCTCACCACTAGACTGTATCCTTCAATACTGGGAATGATTTGACCCCGCCAATCTGAAAAAGGAGCAGCTTAACTGTATCTACTCTTACAACATGGTTTGGGTACAGTGTGAACTAGGGAATGGCACTATGCTGTTACTGAATTCTTTTCTATTGTTAATTGTGATGTAGTTGTTGCATTTAGTAGATATTTATTGTATGTCAATATTTGGTTGTCTTTGTGTCTATATTATTATTGCAGATCTTTTTTTTTTGTTAAGGGTGGTAGCTTTTACGTGTTTGTTAATATTGCAGATCTCATTTCCATTTTTTTTTTAATGTGGGTACCGGGAGCCGAACTCAGGACCTCGCACTTGTGCCACTGAGCTATATCACTGGCCCCTTTTTTTCCTTTATGTGAATACTGGGAGTTGAACTCAGCACCTTGCGCTTGCCAGGCAGGCGCTTACCCTGCTGAGCCATCTCACTGGCCCTCTTTTCTATTTTTAAGGGTTATAGCTTTTATTAGTTCTTATGTCAATATCTAGTTTTTTTTTTAACGCTATTATTATTGCTGATTTCTTTGCTATTGCCAGCAGTGGCACAGTTGTTGCTGTTAATTGGTTTTTACTGTATGCCAATACCTCGTTTGTCTTTGTGTCACCAACATTACTGTGGTTCATTTTCTCCTCTCTGTGTGGTGTTGAGGATTAAGCCCCCAGAAGACACTAAGAAAACCCTCAAATATTATGCTGAGTAGATTGAAGAGTGATATAAACACCAAAACATAATCATATACGAGGCTACATCAGGAGGAGACCCCAGATTCTAACTAAAAAGATGTCCACAGTAGTGACAGCTCATGCCTGCAACACAAGCATTCTGGAGGCCCAAGTCAGGATGATCATATGTTTGAGCTTAGAGAGGGCAACTTAGTGACTCTGTCTTAAAGTCATATGCAAACATTTAATCTTTTTACATTTCTGTTTTGAACTTGGTCTTGGTGATATCTTTGTTTTTGAACAGGTACTTAGGCACTTGGAGAAAGGAGAGCATCAAATATTCCTTAAAAGATAATAGAACTGGATTTACTTTTCAACTGTTGTAGGAAAGTATGAACAAAAGGCAATTATTGCCGAGAGTGAGGAAGCAGGAAATGAACATACCATCCTCATGATCAGCCAGGATGATCACCTTGGTGGTGGAGAATTTGGCTCCCAGCTGCCCTCGCACTGGCAGGCTCAGGGAAACATGAAAGGATTCCTCCTCTTCATAGAAAGAGTCATCAATGATGAGGACCCAGCAGGTCTTTTCAGTTTCATGCTTATCAAAGTGGAGGATGCTGGCATGGTCTTCTGGTTGTGAGATGTAGTCAGAGACATATATCACTGTGGAAGGAATCGTGCCTGTGGCAGAACCTACAGGAATGTGAGGAGGAAAAGATGAAAAGAAATGGAATTCTAAATCAGAATTGTCCATCAGTTCTTTAAACTATTTTTAGGTAATAGTCATCTGAATTATGAGGAACATTTATCTTTCCCAGTCACAAACAGTAATATTATAATTAGCAGGCTGTGTTAGTGAGCTTTTCTTTATGGAACAAAATACCAGCGATAAACAACTTAAAGGAGGAAAGTTTTATTCTGGCTCACAGTTTAAGGAGTTTCCTCTACAGTTGGCTGGGTCCGTTGCTTTAGGCCTGTGGTGAGGCAGAAACATCATGGTGGAAGGGCATGGTGGAGGAAAGTTCTCACTCAGGGCAGCCAGGAAGCAGAGAGACAGGGAAGAGCTGAGGACAAATTACACTCTTCAAAGACTTATGCCCAGTGATCTACTTCCAACTAAGCCTTACTTAGTGCTTAAAGTTTCCACCTTCACCCAGCAGAACCACCAGCTTGGGACCAGCCCTTCAATACATGAGCTCCTGGGGCACATTTAAGATCCAAGCTATAGCAAAGGCTTTTAAAATAGACTGTGGTATTTTGACATGATCCAGATTTGGTGCTCTTGGAGTATACTGAATAAGGTTTGCTTAGATTAGAGGCTAAATCAAGGACCATAAGCTGTTAGAGCTGGCTCAGCCCAAATCTTTCATGTTATGGATGGAAAAACCGAGTGGCAGAAAAATTAAGACTAGAAGATGTGTAACATCATAATGGTATAGATAGAATTCTTCCTTTCCCTGTTCTGCCTACAGTTACATAGCTGTGAGTAGTATGTATGTAATCTGTTCCTTCCTTATACTCTGACTAGAGTTCCTTGTGTAACATCCTAAAATAGCCATAAAATTGCTTGGGTATTTTGTAAGGAGTGCAGGATTAATTGGAGGATTTAAACTTAGATTCTGTGCACTTGAAATTTTTAACAATAATTTTATACATTAAAAATCATCAATATAAGCACACAATTTGATGAGTTTTGACAAATACATATAATTATGTAACCACAAACAATCATAACACAGAAGAAAATCTACCCACAAAGTTGACTTGTACTGCTTGCAATCAATCCATCTTGTTCCCTCTCTTTCAGCCTCTGAAAATCACAGATCTGCTTTTTATCACCATAGATTTATTTGCCTTTATAGAATTTCATATAAATAGAAACATACATTTAATGTCTGGATTCTTTCACTGAGCACAATTATTTTGAGATTCATCAATGTATCATGACTTTGTTCCCTTTTATTGCTGATTGCAGTTCCTGATTATATGGCTGTACCCCAGTTTATTTACTTATTTACCAGTTGATAAATGGTTCTTTCTAGTTCTTAGCCATTCTAAATAATACTTTAATGAATATCCTAAATTTATTTTTGAGTGGGTATGCAATTTTATTTCTCTGTAGTATATACTTAGGAATGGATTTTATGGATTTCTGTACATTTCTGTAGTATTAAAAAGACATATACATAAGTTTAGAGCTAAAAGGTCAAAAAGAAGTCAGAGTAATTTAAATGATTTAGGCAGATTTAGGTAGAATAAAGATTATAAGATAACATTATATTAGCATTTTTTTGTGGTTACTAGGGATTGATTGAGCCATGGCACACTGAACTACATCCTGAGCACTCCTCTATTATTTTTTATTTATTTTTATTTTGAGGCAGGGTCTTACTAAGTTACTAAGTTGCCCAGGGTGGGCTTTTACTTGTAGTCTTCCTGCCTCACCCTCCCAGAGTGCTGGGATTATGCCCAGCTAGAGAAGCAATTTTTGGTAAATAAAAATATTTTTTACCATGCTTCTTGTGACAATTAAGTTGTATTGTCAACTTGATTGGCTTGGGAGCCATCTAGGGGATTAGTAAGGCACACTTTTGGCTGTGTTTGGAAAGGTCATGGAGCTGTGGCTTTGGAAACTATATCTAGTCCTAGGCTGCCTCCTCTGTGGTGCTGTTCCCTTGCTCTGCTTTCCATGAACTGAGACACTTTGCTCTGCTATGCCCTTTCACTATGACATTTCTCCACTGGGGACATCCCATCATGAACTGAACCCTTTGAATCCATGAGCCAAATAAATCTCTCCTTTAAGTTTTCAGGCATTTGTCCCAGCAACAGGAAAACTGGCTAACACAGAAACTTTGTACCAGAGAAGAGGACTCATTGCTGTTACTTGACTATGTGGTTCGGAAGGCTTTGTAACTGGTTTGTGGGGAGAAGTTTGGAAAGGTTTGGAGATGCAAAATAGAAAATGTTTGAATGTGGTAAGCATAGCTTGATGGATGATTCTGGCCAGATTTCAGAAGACCAAAAGGCTGATAGGAATGTGAACAGTAAAGGCCAGGCTTGTGAGATTTCAGTTCAGAATGAGGATTCTTTCGGCAGTTGGACTAAGGCATGTTACATTCTGACAAAAAACTTGTCTACATTTTGCCCATGTCCTAAGACTTTGTAGGAGACTGGGTTTAAGGGCAGCGGACTAATTGATCTGGAAGTGGAAATTTCAAGGTAGTCCAACATTCAGGTTGTAGCATGTGTATTGCTGGCTACTTTTAACCAAATTTACGTGAAAATTTGGAGCAAAAGCAGAACAGAAACATTTGAAAAAATTTTCAGTTTGGATAGAAAGGAAACATATGCAAAGTTGGGGCCAAAGGAAGTATGGTTGCTGAAGAGAATAGCATCATTAAAGAAAAACTAAAGCTAAGCATAGTGGCACAGGCCTGTAGTCCCAGCATAGTGTGAGGCTGATGCAGAAGGATCACAAGTTCAAGTCCAACCTGGGCAATTTATTGATTTAGCAAGAATCTGTCTCAAAATAAAAACAAAAAGGGCTGGAAATGTAGCTCATTTCCTAGGCGAAGGCCCTAGATTCAATCTCCAATACTGGAAAACATACAAAGAAATAAAAAATTAACTACTTTGAATCTGGACAGGAAGATGACTTGAAGGCATCTCGGGAATCATCAGCAAGACCCAACCCTTGGCAACCTCCAGGATACAAAAGTATAAACCTTTCATTTTATAAGCAAGCCCCTGGGTCCAATGTTCCAGAAGGTCTGCCTAGGGAATTTGTTCCCTGGGATTAATTTCACCATGCTAATCCATCCAGGCACTCAGACAGCAATGCCAGCTTCATGTAATTTTAGCAACACTTAAGTTTAACCTAGTTTTAATTCATGTGGGAATTGAAAAGTGATGAAGAGGAAAATGAAGTAAGATGAGGTAGCCAGTGAGGTCTCTCTTCTTCACCAGCTGATCACCAGAAAAAGGTGCCTAATTCTTCACCTGTGCCCTGGGGCTTACACTGAGTAGAGCCTTACACTGAGTTAGTGCCTGGGAGCTGGGGGTGTGGCCAAGGCTGCTCAGATCAGCTCTTGTGCTCTTGTTCTGGTCTTCACACTGGGCTCTTTTTCCCAGTGGCATGTTCTTAGTTCACAGTCAGAGGGTTTCCCAGGTGAGAATGGAGAAATGAGGTGGTAAACAGCCCAATTTGGTAAATCATATATAGGTGCTAAGCTGAAGGATCCACTAAGAGTCTGCCAATCCCTCTGTCCCTGCAAATAAACCAGGAAGTGTGGGCTGTCCCACTAGAAATCAGGTGGAAAGGAGGCTGCCTCCTTCCTGTGGAAGGGCTTCTCATAGGATTCCTCTAGGATCCAATTTCCATAAAATGTTCAGAAATAAAAAGAGGCACCTGAGACTTGACCCTGAATTCTCTATGTAAAAGTCTGTTTTCATGCTCTCAGTGGAACAAAAAGGGAAAAAAAGTTTTAACAGGGTTGGCATCCCTTCCTGAAACACTAACCCTCCGTATGCATGGTAGTGTTCTGTCTCATGTACATCTTTTTGTGGAATTGTAGGGAATGAAAATTGTAAATCTCTAACTGTGTACCATTATAGTATTTTTCCTCAACTCCCCATGTATACTTAAATGTCTCAGAGGACAAAAGTTCAATTTGATTACTTAAACCTCTTTGGAAGTCTTGTTAAATAAATGTTTAACAGTCACTTATTTTCATGAAAATTATGAGCATTTCCTATATTAACAGTTGAACGGAAACCTTATACATGCTTTGTATGCTATCAATAACTAATAAGTATTAAACGTGGTCACAGGTAGATGAAGGAGGTGATGAATTTCATGCTGTGCTTTGATGGGGATCTCAAGTCCCCATCACTGAATTTTCCATTTGCCAGGGCATTGCCTGCCCTTGCTACCTGGTCAAAATGTGTCTGATCTTTTATTAGACAATGACCTGGGGGCTTTGTATTAAAAGAAAAGTTGTTTGGGGGAGAAAGAAGAACTGGCAGAATTAATTCTCCATTACTGATATATTAACGAGCAGAAGCATAGGTTTTGAGATGAAATATATGAAAGGATAGTGGCCAGACCATATATAAAAACAGAGTATTGACCCACACGTTTCAGAAAGAAGTTCAGGAATCCAGGCCCCAATCAGCACCAATGGTCAGGACTTAATGCTGTCAGTTTTCCTAATTTTTATCCATACCTATAAGTAGGACCAATGGCAGAAAGCCAAAGATGCTCTCCTTAATCCATCAGGTAGGATGGCCTGCTTCTTCCTAGCTTGCCTCTAGCCTCCCCAAACCAACAGCCTCCAAATAGGGCATACCTGATACCTTTTCTTTTTATTTCATTCCAAAGTCTTCTCACTCTTCTGCCTGCCACTGAGTCTCTGCCAAATGCAAGCCATGGTGACTAACTCCTTTGTTTCTAGTGAGATCTGAATAAACAGCCTTTTTTTGTATTCATTTAGACAGTCTTCACTTATTTCCACAGTTTTTGTTTACTGTATAATTACTAATAAGTTAGAGAACATGACCGTAGGGAATATGGTACAGGATGGCTATATTTTGACTGTATAGAAGTCAGAATGGGACCTCATTTTAAGGTATCAGAATAACTGTTCCCAATACTGGGGGCATTTGTAGTTGTAAGATGGGAAGGATAAGAAGAAAAACTGAATGGTATATACAGACCTCTTTACACTGTTGTCCTGAGCCACTGAAGACCATAAAAATAATGCCTTTTGTGTATTTTCCACTAGTGTACATAAATTGTTTCCACATACAATGTCTTATTTGACTCTCACAGAACTTTTTAAGGTAGTCAGAATAGATGTTTTTATCCCAGTTTTGAATGAAAATGTATCTCTGGTTGAGGAGTCTGGTTCAGAGCAGCTGGGGAAGCTACGATGGGCCCAGGTGTTCAGGCCCTGCCCTGGGCTTTGCCCACCACTCACACTCATCAGCAAGTGTGAGTGGAGGATTGCCCTGGTCTCACTGACCCCTCTTACCCCTGCCTCCAAGTACCCCAAGCCTCAAACCTTGATGTGTAGAGCAGATGACCATTAGGTCCTGGCTTGGATCTCCAGGAATCAAAAGCTCCCCAACATCCTCTTCTATTTTGTACTCTGCTTCTGGAATATAAACTGTTGATTCTAAAAAACAAATGGTAGAAGACATTTCAGCAAGATTTAAATTTGGCTGGTAATATTTTAACACAACTCAGCAGAAATGTACATAGTTTTTACCCCTGTATTTTTGAACATGATTAACTGTATTAAATAGCATGAGACTGGGAAATAATATTTATTATTAAATAGTCATACAAAAGCAGTGGAATTGGGCTTAGGAGACCCCTTTTGAAAGATCAGAAAGGATAATGAGCATTAAAATGGAAAAAAAAGTCCTGCCACAATAGTCTCCTCCCTCCAAAATGTAAAGTCTTCTAAATAGAGAT
Organism: Erethizon dorsatum; assembly: GCA_028451465.1. Lineage (NCBI taxonomy): Eukaryota > Metazoa > Chordata > Mammalia > Rodentia > Erethizontidae > Erethizon > Erethizon dorsatum. Next base: position 15,145,555 of record CM051839.1, read on the forward strand.
CTAATACATCTGCCTTTTACAGTTCATTTTTATAAATAAATCTTTTGAATGATCAGGTAATAGAATTTATTAATGAAAAATACTTTCCTGCTTTATTCCACAATTTATTCAACATTTATTGAGCAGACACTGTGTAAGATACCATGTTGGTGTCTTAAAATGCTGAAAAAACTTACTGAGTTGTGTACGTGTACATGCATGTATATGTGCATGTGTGTATACACACACATCACTTAAAAATTCACTGAAATGTCAATATGAATATTAGTCACACTGATAGAATGACATGAACTATTTTTTGTTTATGAATTTAATGTTTTCCAAGGCTTTTCCTTAAGAGTGCACTATATAATTAAAATATATCTGTTTAAAAATTAAAAATTCAAAATAGATTGTTACTATTCCTAGTGTTAAGTGGTGAATATCTGAATCAAATTGTATTTAACTGCCTCGGTTCTTTCCCTCCCAGTATCAGATATCCAAGATAGATTCTTCCGTTTGACAAAGCACTCAAAAAGGCGAAGTACTGTAGGAGACCATCCTTTCTTGTTTTGACCATAGAAAGCCTCCGATGTAAATATTCTATTATTCTAGCGTTTGGGATATGCTAATACAGGGGATTCTTTGTAGAACCCTGTGAAGTGCAAAGCCACCTCTCCAGTTTATTTATTTATTTATTATTATTTTTCTTGTGGTACCGGGGTTCGACCTCAGGACCTCACGTGCCAGCAGGCGCCCATGCCGCTGAGTGATATCACCGGCCCTTTTTTCGTATGTGGGTTCCGGGAGTCGAACTCGGGCCCTCGCGCTTGACAGGCAGGGGCTTATGCCGCTGAGCCATCTCACCAGCCCCCCAACTCTCCAGTTTTTAAGTTCTGCAGTTCCATGTGCTATATGAATTCTTTCAATCACTGTGTCTCATTAAAATTGAAAGATGAATTCTAAAGTTCCCCTTTAAAGAATAATTTTCTTTACCCCCAAAAGGCAGGAAATACTATGTTTAGTAAGTTTGCTCCTTTCTTTCCTTCTTTCCTTCCTTTTCTTTCTTTTCTTCCTTCCTTCCTTTCTTTCCTTCTCTTTCTTTTTCTTTCTTTCCTTCTTTCTTTCTTTTTTTCTTTTTCTTTCTTTTGTTTCTGTTTCTTTCTGTTTAAAATTTCTGTTTAAAGAGTTTTCTTTCTTCAGAGGTTAGAGTTTTCTGGATATTTGCTGAATGAATGAATCCATAAAATCCATTGATGAATTCACAAAGATGATATAAAAGTACAATAGAACATACGGGTTGGGAGGTACCCAGCAGCCACGTGCAGGACAGTGGTTATCTAAATCTACATCTGATTTGCTGAATGGGCTGCAGGAACTCCTAGGAGACTGTGTGAAGATGGGCATGAAATAAGCTCTGTGGATTAGCCATGTGGGCTGCAGGGCTACTGCATACATATGGTGCACAGGAAACTTACAGTGAAGATTTGTGTATATCTTAAAGGAATCCTGGTAAAGATTCTCTCTCTTTTTTTAATCTCCTATATTGCTTTTCAAAAATGCTGCAGTCAGATGAAAAATTACTGTCTTGAAGTAATTTACTTCACATTAAATCTTAAATGGGTGTGAACTTCTCCACTGGCTTCCAGAGCTTGAGGAAGGTGTGGATACTGCAAATAGATCCATGAACCTGTGGAGACTAAAAGAACACATCAATCAATGTCACATACCATCTCCAGGGTCCACAATTACAACTGTTGCCATTTCTGGAAACTCCAGTGCAGGCGTGTCAGGTTTTGACAGAAAGATCTGGAAAGTTTCTGAAGCTTCGTACTCATTGTCTGTATGATTCTCACCTTCCACATGGCTGTGGTCTGTCCAGGATTGAATTTGATCTGTTGAAAAGCCTTTGCTTTAAAATCTTTACCTTTTTTTGCAGTTTCATGTTTGGTTCCAATGCCCGAATAAATATTAGCAAACTGTAAATATAAAGCCAAGTGACTGAAGAAAGTTTCCTTCAAAGTTGTTTCTATTGTTTGTGAAAGTAGATAACATACACATTGCTCCTTTTAATGTCCCCAAAAGACACTAATAAATGATCTTCTGATAAAAGAGTGTAAATAAGCAGAAGTGAACTGAATTGAAAGGAAAGCAGGGAAGATTATGACAGAAAAGAAGTCATTAACTTATTTATTTTAGCATATGTACACCCAGGACCTCTGATGTACCAAACTCTGCAAGGCGCTCGGGATTCAGAGATGAGTAAAAAACTATACTAGTTACTAGAGCGCATATTCTAAAGAGAAGATACTAGAATGTGAGCTCTTATGCAGGCAGGAATCTTTGGTTGTTTTGTTCACTGATGAATTCCTGAGACCCTGGCACACAGTAGGTACTCAAGAAATATTTTTGAGTGCCGAATTTTTCAGTCTTTGGAGGAATGACTTTGTGAGTTTTGTTCTTGTGCAGATCTTTACTCATAGTGGCTTGTTTCTTCATGCCTTTAGTGGTGTTTGACTGGGAGAGAATTCTTAGTGATTTCCCAGAGTTAGATTAGTGGAAATGGAAAGGCAGGGGTAGATTGGACCACTGTTAGGAAATAGGAATTAATGTTGTACTAGGATACCAAACAGCAACAGTGAAACAATACCATAACAGTGCTAAAATGGCAAGTGTTAGATATAATGTTGAAAAACATAACGGCTACCCTCTTGTCTTACTTTCTCATTGCTGAAACACAATACCCAATGCCCACAATTTAAAGAAGGAAAGGTTTATTTTGGCTCATGGATTTTAGAGGTTTCAGTCTATGCTTGGCAGGCTCAAATGCAGAAGGGCCTGGATAAGAGGAGAGCTTCTTACCTCGTGGTGGCCAGGAAGCAGAAAGAGCAAAGGGAGGAACCAGGGAGAGAGATACACCTCTCCAGGCCATGCCCCAGCGACTCACCTCTTCCGACCAGGCCCACCTCCAAACCCCACATTTAGCTATAAATTCATCAGCACCTCGTTGATCTCATCTTTTTCCAAAAGTCGCACTCTAAACACCCCAGACTTTTGGGGGGACATCCCAGATCTAAACCGTAACAACCTGTCAATACTAGGTAAGTCCTCCCCTCTCCACAAAATGTTCAAGCAGCATTGAAGCATTGTTTGGTTTTTATTTTAGCATCCCAAATGAAGGCCCACTGAAGCAAGAATACTCATGTCTCCCCACTTCAGCTCTCATGATAAGGTTTAGGATCTGTAGTTGTTTAAATGTGTAAACTCAAAAATTATGGGCTGATACCGGCTATGGTGAAAATCTTTACATAAGTGAGATTGATAGCCTCTTGTCCAATTCCTTTTCCCCTTTCTCAAATAATCTGAAATCCTATAAAATATACCCACAGCTATAAAACATGAAAATAATTTCTAGGGAAAGATAGCTAGTGCTTTCTTTGCAAAACCACTAAGAAAGTCTGCATTCACACTAGCTTGGTAACTGAAAGTGAGTGCCCACATTTAGGACCAACTTCCTCTGGCCACAGTTTGGAAGTGAAGAACTAAGGAAGGGTGAGTGATGTCCTCAGCTGAAGTTTAAGTACAGCAAGTGATCACTGCTATAGGAATGAAGCAGGCATGTGGCTATTTGCTTAATATATTTGGTGAGTGTTGGCGCTATGCAAGGTGCTGAGAATATCACACAGAATTAGGTCCAGTCACCATTATCCTCAAGAAGTTCTCCATATATGGGGAGAAAGGCAGAAGAACAGGTAGTTTCAGTTCTATTTGACAATGCCACGGAACAACAGTGGTAGTTACCACTTGTTAAGCATTAGCTGTGTACCAGGGACCATGATAGATTGATTTAGAATTAGTACCATGTATCATCTCTCAACATACCTTGAGGTGGATAATCCAGAGAATCATCGAAGTTTTTTGGAACATTGCAAAAAAGAGTAAGTGACAGAACAGGAAGCCAAACTCAACAATTTTATGTCTTTTTCTTCAAGATCCTGTGCTTTCATACTAGCCCTGGCCTGGGATGGGATGGAGATATTAGGAAGACTGTCTGGAGCATCAGAGAAAAGACATCTAGGAGGTTTGCTTCTGCGGTGTAGATGTGGTTTGGGGTAGTACAGTATGAGTAGGACTGCCCATAGTTCACGTAACTGCAGATGTTGGGTGATTACCATATGCCCAGGTTGGTGGGGTTGGGAATAACTGAAGATATATTTCTTGACTGTATGGAACTGTATATCTATTGGAGAAGCAGACAGTGGACACAGATCCATTACACGTGACAGGGGATGACAAGTGTTACAATATATACAGGCAGGGAAAGGGGACACAGCATGGCAGAGGTATGGTTTAAATAGGCTGGAAGGTCTTTGAGGTATTCAGTCTGTGAACATTCAAATGGTTCTGGGAATATAGATATTTTTTCCTGAACTAGAATATGAAAATACTTCCTGAGCCTCTAATCCAAACTCAGAAGAAGGCCTTGAGGTCTAAACTGGTGGAGACACAATCCTACGAGAGAAAGGAGGCATTTTTCAGCTAAAGTTCTTAGCAGCAAGTGTCACCACACGTGGATGAGGCAATCTGGGGTGTAAACTGGGACTTGAATAGATCTTTTTCTTAAGGGAACAGCCCTACTCCAGAAGCCTCAGGCCTGGAGAGGCTGGGAAAAGATTATCTTTCCTTGGTTGCCCATTTTTCTCTAGCCCATTTCCTCCCTGGCTGCTCTCCAATAGTTCTGACACGTTGGCTGGATGCCGATTGAAGTCCTGCTTGTCTGGGAGACTCAGAATGTTCATTTGTAAAATGAAGATAAAGTACCTGTATTTGTCTCCTTCGTAGATTATGAAAATAAGGACAAAATGATTTCTGAAAGTTCTGGCAGTGAAAAAATGTTATGAAACTGTATTGCATTATTAGAACAATTATTTTTAATAATAATAATAGCAAAATTCATTATTATGCAAGCATTACACATATGTTTACCCCAAGGAGATGTATATCTGTAGAAGGCCTTTGTAAAATATAGAAAAATTTGGATACTGTACATGTCCTCAAGGAATTTATAATCTAACAGTGGGGTTAAAACAGCTATGCACAATCAAAGGAAATAATTAGAACCAGAAACAATAAAGCATTATGTACTCATAAATAATTCTTTAAAAGAAATAGCTAGAACTAAGTGTAATAATGCATTATATGCTTAAAGATAATTTTTAAAGAAATTGAATGACTTGTGGATTATGGGATGGCTGAGGAATGCCTTAATGTTCCTGGAGTCCTTTGAGTTATGAAAGAAAGAATGTAAAATGGCAAAGAGGGGGAAAGAGGGGAGAAGGATAAAACATTGATCCATATCTGAGCCTAACATGCAACAAAAACCACATCACAGCTTTCACATATAGTTTTCAAGGGCACCTCTGAAACCAGCAATTGATTCTTTTTCATTTCCTGTTTCCATGACCTGCTGCCAACACCCAAGCCCAACTTACTTACTGATGAAGGATGTTCCTCCGAGGTGTGCTCTGTGTTAGGATCTCTGCTAAGAACGTGGAGTCTTCATCCACAATGTAGTGCTCCCTCTCCAAGGAAATTCAAGCCCAGTTTAGAAGGAAAGGCTGATTTGTTAATTTATTTCCTCCTGTAATTGATAGGAGTAAAAGGGAAGTCAGTGGGAGCATTTGATAGAAAAAAATTAACAATCAGGATATGCATTGTGCCTTTTAAACCAGGGATTTCAAAATGCATGCTCACTTTTTTTCTTTTTCCTTTTTGGCAGAGAGCAAAAGTTTATCCTTTTCAAGAGGATGTAATGAGCACCATCCTAAGTCCTATTACGCTTGCTTAACATGGAGGGAGCCAGGTGTCTCCTGTTCATAACAGGCCTTATGAACCAGGGTTCTAAAGAACCAGAGTTTGCTTAGTTTTAAATTCAGGTCACACGTGACACCTCCACCTTCCTTCTCTTCCTGTCTCCCTTATTTACTTCCTTTTTCCTGTCTCTTCCCTCCATCTCTTTATTTGCCCTATGGTTTATGCCTTTTATTATTTGTGTATCAATTTACTTTTGCACTAATCTAGAACCTTGTTGAAGGTAGCTCCTCATTATATTTACTTATTTTATCACTCTCAAGGCTTAGCATGGTGTCTTGAACTCAGATTCTTCAGCGATTAAAAACTGCACAAGTAGAAGGCAGCAGACAAAGAAACAAGGGCTCCGCTTGATTTCCTCTTGTCCACACAAGGCACAGGCCTCTCTGTGGTGGTCTGCACAGCAGCTTACTGGGGTGCAATGTGTATGGGTTGGAAGGAAGAACAAATCTCCCTCTGCTGGAATGGCTGCTACAAATAATCCTTGTAAAAGGACAGGGCAATTGGCCTTTTTATGACTCAGTTTCAACTGATGGCCCCTATGATAGGTCTTAGATGTCAAAGTGAGGGGAGGACAAACCATCATGTGCAAACGTTTATTAAAGAAATCTTTGCTAACCAGTTCTTCAACTACTGAACCCCTTAATCAAACCAAGGATATCAAAAGTGAGCAAGGTGTGGACAAGAAAAAAATTGTGAAGACAATTCTTTAGAAAAGGTTGGCACCATGCTGGGGATCCCTGTTATCACCCAAGGGTGGTGATGGTGTGGGTCACATTGTTCACCTCCAATCTAAAGGAAGTGGGTTTCAACGACCCTTAGAGAGCTCTTGATAGACTCTTCCATATTTGGAGATCAATGTGGTTCTCTCACTCTCAAAAAAACTTAAGTGTTCTTGGCAAGGTTGAGAGAGTAAAGAGAACTTTGCTGGGAAGTAATTCAGCAGCCATCAGAGTGGGACGGGAAAGCCTACATGTGGAGTGGAGATGGGTTGTCTTCCAACTGGGCCAAGTGAGTCATCCAATTCTTCATTTGTGTAGTCTTGTGGATTTTGAAAGCATGAGTCAAAATAATAGGTTATGCTTATTCTCAAGATGTTTCCAAAGTTCTTTTACATGGTCTTTTTTTTATTTTTACAACCATGTTATAGAGTAGGCAAATATTAGTCTAATTTTATAACTAGACAAACAGTTACAGGCAATGGGGTCTCAGTGAGAAGGAAGCTGGAAGCTGACCCCATATTCCTATGAGCTACAGAGGCAGTAATCAACGAGAAATCTATTTAAAAATGAGTTCCCTTTAAATAACTGCTACTCATAGACCCAGGTATAGGATGGCAAACATATTTCTCATACCAGATATAATCTTTCCTCTTCACTAACCCCATCTGGGGCCAACCCTGGAGGAGTGAAGCCTTGTTAATAAGCGAGGGGAAACATGAACATGGAAAGCGTGAAGCTGGCCTTTTGCTATATCACATCTTCCAGTCCACAGTTTCAAAGAAAGTCCAACACAAAACAAGTTCTGAGATTTACTTACTGCTTGGACTGTGAATTCTAGTGAACAGATTCACCTTGTGTTTGATTTAATATGGTCGTAAGATGTTTCTATCTGAGAATGAACAGCAAGAAAACTTATTTGACCTATCAAGTGTCCATGGTAGAAGGAGGGGAAGGACCTTCTCACCAGCCACCAGAATTAAATAAGTGTTGAAAGGACATACAGTGAAAATTATAATTTGATTACTCCACAAATCAGGCTTATTGGACATGCCAGGAATGTACAAATAAATGTATAATATTTGTTTTCATATATTTACTTCCTATTAGTCTTCTTGCTCTTAAAAGTAGTATCATTGATGTTATTGGGAATATTCCGGCAAACAGAAAAAACAAAACAAATGAATATATCACAAATCCTATTGTTATTTAAAAAATGATATGGTCTTGTTTCCAGTTTCAAATCATTTTAATTTTTTATTTATGTAGTCTTGATTCTGAAAACATGAGTCAAAAATAAAGCTTATGCTTATTGTCCTGTCTTTTTCAAAGTTCTTTCATGTGGTCTTTATTTTATTCTTACCGCCATATTATAGAGTAGGGCAAATATTAGTCTCGTTTTATACCTGGACAAATAGTTTCAGGCTAAAATGACTTGACTGAGTCCATGTAAATTAGTGGCAGGGCCAGACCAGCCCCAGTTCCTAGGACTCCTGCTCCAGCGTGTTTTGATTCTGAGCTTCCAGGGCTATGATCCATGCTGCTCAGATAATACAAAAGAAAACTGAGCAAAATCTATTGCAGGTCAGACTCTCTGGATCCAACCATAGATAATAAACTGTCCCCACGATTAGAGACAGAATCATTTCATATTCCTGACATCGCTATTTGTAGTCCAGTGTTTAAAAACATACTCTTGAGTGCAATGGACCCTAATTCAAATTCTGGCTCTGCTACTTACAACCCTTGTGAGCATGAACAAATTACAAAGCTTCAGTGTTCTCATCCACAAATGTGACAGTAGCATGATGTGTTCTGCCAGATGGTTGTGAGAATCAAAGGAACAATGCTACAAATTGCCTGGTATAAATTAAGTGGTCAATTAATGTGAGCAAATTGTTTGAAAGAATATAGAATTGACTTACTAGTATAGGAGGCTATTTTGCTTCTTGTAACCTTTCTTTAACTACAGTTTAACCTGCATTTTTTTTTTTATCTCAGTGGCTTCTATCATAGGAATAGCTTCCACTTTTGTTATATCATTTTACTTTTCAAAGCAGTTTCTTATCAAATTTTCTTTCCTTCTTTCTTTCCTTCTTTCCATTGAGCTATATCCTCAGCCAGTTTTAGCTTTTATTTTTGATACAGGGTCTCACTGAGTCACTAAGTTGCCCAGGCTGGGCTGGAATTCGTGATTTTCCTGCTGGGATTACAGGCTTGCACTGCCATGCCCAGCTTCTAGTCACATTTCCTATTCATTTGCAGCTCACTAGCTGTTGTCTGCCCCATAGCCGATAAAAGGATTACTTTTATTTCGCTTTAGTATGTATATCCCTGAGCAAGATAAGTAAATATAAAAGTGTCCCCACCCTCAGGCATGAGCTCATCAGTCACTGTGACCTGACACCTTAGCACGTCTGTGCTTTCTGCTAAACCCATGATTATTGTTAGGCACCCTATTGATTCTCTTCTGGAGAAATGAGAAAAATGAACTTAGTCTGGACTAAATAAGAAACAGTCTGTGTTACAAAACGTTTAGAAGGAAGGTGTTTTAAATAGAGTGTGTTAGGGGGGAAGAGGCTAGGCAAAAATTGTTTAAAGTGGGTCGGTGAGATGGCTCAGCGGCGTACGTGCCTGCCTGGCAAGGTGACAGCCCGAGTTCGACTCCCGGAACCCACATACGAAAAAGGGGCCGGTGATATCGCTCAGCGGCACGGGCACCTGCTGGTGCGCGAGGTCCTGAGGTCAACCCCCGGTACCCACAGAAAAAAAAAAAAATTGTTTAAAGTCTAAGTGAATCCAAGAGGTGAATTTCATCAACATATGTTTTAGGGCTATGGTGATTAATATTGCTAACTAAAAATCAACCCCAGAAATACAGAAGTAAATCTCCAAGAAACAACTTGATGGGGCTTTGGCCTAAAAGTATTAGGCTACGATGATCAAAATACAGTGTATACATGTATGAAAATACCACATTAAAACCCAAGTTTTGCAAAATTAATAGGCACTAGTAAAAATATATTTAAAAGGAAAAAATAAAATGTAGTAAATATATACATTGGCAGAATTTTTAAAAAGGCTAAGAAAAGTAAAAATAAGTGGTAATAGACAAGAAGGAAGTTTTTTTTAAGTAAGGTCTTTTCTCTTTTCTTCTATAAAGCAACCGGAGATTAACGCTCCCACTTGTGTATCAGTCACAGCCTATGGATTGACCTTAAATATCCACTTCTGTATAGTAATGTGTTAAAGATATTATTATATTTGAATTAATAAGAATTTGTGTCAAAGACAATATTATTTGATTCTGGGACTGGCTTAGTACATAATTCTTAAATCCCAAAGATCTACCATTGCAAATGCCATTTACCTCCAAAGTAAATAAACACTGAGAAAAGTTGTATTGTTGTAATGTTGTTTTTAAATAAAATTTTTTCTACATAGTAGAGATACTACCCATAAATTTTATTTCCCTAGCACTTCCCTCTAAGTATCTCTAATCCCATCAGAAAACAAGACAGGCATGCATGAAAAGGTTAAATAATAGAAATGAATGAAGCAAACTGAACGCAAAGGAAGACTTCCGGGGGAAGGGGGAGGGGGCTTGAAGAGAAGGATAGAATTGCCTCTTTGTAGGAGAGGGAGAGGCCATTTTCATGTGGAGGGAGGAAAAGACAGATTTGGGGACTAAGCAGAGTCCAGAAGGCACACAAGTGCCTGGTTCCTTCTTGAAGATTTGAAACACACTGCTCTTTAGTAAAATGAGCTATTTCTAAGGCATGAAAAGAATTTAGAATAGATGAATAATTATCCCTTCTACCCTTCTTTACCTGGTTTCTGGCATAAGCTGTGTCTTTTTCAAACATGTTGTATTTATTTTTTTGTGATTTCATTATATATTTTATAATTATTATTATAATCATTAATGTTTATTAATTGTACAAATTAATAGGTTAGCATGTCTGTACTTTCCATTCATACATATATTGTGCTTTGATCTATCCACCATTCTCTTTTTGCTCTCTTTCCCTCCCCACTCTTCCTCCTCCCCGTAGTCCATTTCCCTTTCCCTAATAGTCCCTCTTTTACTTTCAGGTCATTGGTCCCCACCCAAACATGTTTTAAAGATGTATCTCATTTTATCAGTTACTGAAAAACTGGATATCATTTGTTTTTCTGTAACACCTCCCAGCACGGCATGTTACAAGAGCAAAGTTAAAATTCTTAGGCTATCGTTTTATTGAACAGTTGTCATGTGACAAAATTGTCATTTTTGGTACAGACTTAAGATGAGTAAAATGGTGAGTCTCAGAGTAATAATCAGAAATCATACATATGATTATCACTGAATGCTCTGTTTTTTTCTTATCACCATTAATTCTACCAACTTTCTATCCTATGCAAAGGATTTTGAGAATCCTAAAATCAATCAGCACTAGGTATTATAAGTACAATGGAACTTTCTTATTGGTACTTGGCTGTAAACATTTAAGCTTCTTTGTTCAGTTACACGTCCTCATTTATACGATAGTATACTCTAAAAGTATACTATTTCAGATTTCTTTAGGCATATAGTAATAAACTTCTCTCCCCCAATACAAATATTTATCAAATTTACATGAAGTTCTAGGAATTTATGGAAACCCTTCGGCCCACTTACAGACTCCTTATACTTGATGCTAGGTGAAGAACAATGATTATGCACACAAATCATCTATAGGTTTCCAGACTAATGAATAAGTTAAATTTTCCCCTAGAGACATTAAACAAATGATTTAGTTGACATAATCATTATGATTTTGAGGAAAAAAAAATTTTAATGTCATCCTGTAGTCCATGAAGAGTGGAGAACTGAAGAGGCAATTACTGATCATATTTCATACACTGTATCTAAATTTTCAAGTTATGCATAGAAAACATCTATTTTACACCAGAGTTTTTAAGAGAGGAGGAGGGAGGAGAGGAGAAGGGAATGTAAAAAGAATTAAAATATGCTATGTACATGTACCAACTCCTTATGATAAATATAATCACTCTGTACTGCAAACATGCACTAATAAAAATAAAAATTAAAAAAAAATACACTCATTTACCACAACAAGTTAATCCCTATAACCTAAAAACATTTCAAGTGTCCTTTCAAGTTCTTGAGCTTGACAATATAATAAGAAAATGTGTTAAATGCACACTAGAATTTTCTCATAGGTCTAAGTTATGGTCTAAGTTTCTGAGGAACAGTTGTAGAAAATTACACTAAATTAAATTAAGTCAGCTCTCCAATTATTCTGCAAATGTTCACCTTACTATTCACCACATGGTGAGGACAGAGCGATAAAATTGATAAAATCTCTCCTCACGGATCTTACTTTCTAGTGAGGGTAAATACTTTGGTGGTAATAAGTGGTATGAAGAAAAATAGTCCAGATAGATAGAGTAACTGAGCAACTCAGAAGCGTTTATTTTATAGAGATTTTCTAAAGGGATTATATTTGCTTAGAAACTGGGGGGAAAAATACACCAGGCAAAAGGAAGAAAAAGTACAAAATAAATACGTCCACATTTGAAAATGAATCAGTACTGTGTTACAAGCGACTGCCTCTTTGGGCTCTAGTCCTTTCTGATGCATTTTGTGTTCCTTGCATGTCAGTCGGGGTAGTAGCTTTCTCAGGCCCAGAGTGTCATTATTGCCATGTAGTGGACATGCTTTTATTCTCTGTTATCCAGTAGCCTTTGAACTCCTTTTCTATGTTTGGAGAAACTGAGGTTTGATGAGTCCCAACTCTTTAAGGAAGAAGGTAGAGAGCATCGCTTTAGAGCCTCCCCTGCAGCTGGGGCATAAGCACATCCTCTAGGCTCTGTCCGTAGCTCTAGACTGTGATTCAGGAGTGTGCAATGTGAGGATTCAGAAACCACATGTTTTCTAGTTAGAGCTCCTCTCTGGGCATTTGGTTCATTTTGTATTTTCTGAACACTAGTCGGCCTCCTCTGCTTCTCCATGCATGTGGGTGAGTTCATTGTGAGACTATCTTTAGTTTACATGACTAACTGAGATGGGTTAGCATCTCAGCGTATCGGTAGCCAGGCTTGGGTCTGCTTAGCTCTGGTGCAATTAGCTGTGGCCTTGCTTAGTGCCAGGGTAAGGAGGAGGGAGTTCTCAGAGAAGAGAGCTTGGAGATTTAGAGTTAACTCAAATGGTAACTATCTGTACATCAAGAGACAGAACTGGGGTGAATGATGCCAGTGCACGTTTTTTAAGGCAGAAACAGGAAGAAATAAGTAAACATCAACATTTTTGGATGCATAGATCAATTAGGTACAGAGAACCATTTGCTTGCTCATTTACACATCCTATAAATAATCACTTTGAAGTCAAACTATCAGGCATAGCAGTAAGGATTTTTCTAAGACTTGCACATCAAAAGACATGTCAGGTGTAGTTCCTTCCCAGAGGAGGTTGAGAGTCTCCACTAGACAATAAAAGCTTAAGCATTAGGCAGTGACTGTGGAAAGAGAAGGGACGGATTAGAGGGAAATTGAGTAACAATGGACAGGACGTAGGGAATGACTAGATTCAATGAGAACTGTCTCAGAGGACTCATAGAACTGGTAGCTGGAGGGGTTGTGTAGATCTAGTGGTAAAAATGTACGCACAGTAGATGTGGAGAAGTCAAGGTGGAAAATAATTTGGGAGTTTGGTTTTAGGTTTTGTTTTGAAGTCATGGTAACAAGTTCAAGTGGAAAAGTTCCTCAGGTACTTGGATATATGTAACAAAGTTCTGGGCAAAGGTAAGAAATTGTAAGTTTGGGAGCAATTGTGATACTGGAAGTTTCTGACAAGAAATTTTAAAATGAAATTTTGAAAGCTTAACAATAGAAAACTAAAAGATATATCATAGTCTTTGTATTTTGCCAGTCACTGCCTTTCAAATGTCCCAGAGAATTGTAGAAGTAGATGAGAATATAGCTAGTATATTCAGCTGAATATCTGACATCAGACATCCTGGGACCACGAAGAGGCTGATTCAGCTGTCCTTTTCCAGTCATTCTCAACATGGTTCTGCTCCGAGTTGATAGCCAGCCCACCCTGGATTTTGAAATCCCAAGCCAAGAGCAAGATGGAGGAAAGGGCTTGGTCTCTACTAGACCCTCTGCCATCATTTGCTGGATAAGGGGTGAGTATGGAAAAGAATGGAATAATAGAAAGTGAGGGTTTGGGCCTAGGAACCTCTTTTAGGATGGAGACTCCATGAGTGAGGGCAGTTACAGGATCCCTGGCTTCATGAGTCAGGAAATTTTGAGGGGCAGTATGGTGAGGGATGTGATTGTTGTCTTTCCTGGGTGGAGAAGCCACTGCTTAGGGAGTAGCTGTGTCCTCACAAGCTTCAGAGGAACTTCTACTCCCAGACCTAGCAGCAGGCAGCTAGGTGGACGAAATATGAATGGTTGCATTTCACATCTATGAGGTGGTTTGATGTGTATGAATAAGAATGCAGAGTCTGGATTGTATGAAAGTCTAATTTGTGTAAGTCAAGGATTTTGTGTAGCTGATACAACATTCTTCAATGAGGGAGAATCTGCAGACAAAGACAATTTTAAAAAACACATTTTGTGGTCAATTGCATTTAGGAGTGAGTGAAGGAAAAACCAGTACAGAAGAGAAAATAAAAAGCATCTGAATTGGATTGTGGAAATCTAGTATAAAATTATTACCTTGTGCTTTGTAGGATATTCAGTGGCATCCATGGCCTCTACCCAGTAGATAACAACAGCAGTCCTTCCTTGCCCCCTCCACATCCCCAAATGTGTCATTCAAAAATATCTGCAGACACTGAAAAGTTCTCCACTGGTTGAGAACTCCTGGAGTAGGTAAAATGAGAGGATTTTGCCTCATCTTCTGACAAAACTTATGTCTCAACTTCTAAGTTTTGGAAGAATAACATGACATTTGGATAGGAATTTGGCATAGATAACCAAATGCTTCCTGACGAAATCAGAAGGTACCCTGAGCACGGCCTGAATTAATCTGAAGAAAATTAGAAGGTATATCAAGTACACTGCCAGTAATCTCCTTTGAAAAACTAGGAATATAAGGGCAGAGAAAAGAGCCAATTAATAGGGTCTGATTTACTATCATATTTCAGGGGCAGCATTTTGAAGTGGAAGCAACAATTTTGTCAGGTTTGGTTGAGAAGACCTCAGGTTTTGGCCTCTCATACCTTAACCATGAGCAAAGCTCATATAGAATACACTCGATAAATAGAGTACGTTAACCACATAGTGAGGGAGGTCCAAGGTTATTAAAACCCTACTGCTCAGTTAGGATGGAAGCCAGGCTCTGCGGGAATAAAAGTCTAGCTGGAGTGTGAGGTATAGCTTTATGCGAGCCGTTCTCAGGAGGAGCCTTGCCCAGCGCAGCGCATTTCCCCAGCAGCACATGAGGCCCCTCCAGCAGTGCCAGTGTTGGTGGACGAGGCTTCAACCCCCATGGCTAACAGGCTGTCACGTTGGTACACCCTGAGCTCTCAGTTTCAGAGAAGTGCAGCCTGTCACTGCATATGTTCCTGGTCTTCAATGAAGCAGCCAACAGAGTGTAGGTCTGCTGAAGCCTAAACTTTCTAAATGCCCATCAAGTTCTCAGGTTTATATGGATTTTGAAGTCTGGCTGTTCAGGTTAGTAATGCATGTAAGGGGTCTGATAAAACTTGACGCAAGATTCCCTTGGAGTTCACCCCAATTTCTCACATATGGGATCTGATAAGATCTACGTATTTGGAAATATGGGGGAGATGGTGGTGGGAGAGGTGTTCACAGGATGGTGGAGTGGAGGGGGCAGCATGGGTGGCAGGTGTCAAGGCTTCTAGCTCTACTTCTGTACAAAGAGTCATTTGGTGATTCATTTTGGGGATGTCCCCAAACTGTCTTGATGATATATTGAGGTCTCCATTTTGGAGAATAAAAACCCAACATGTTACTGTTGTGTATAACAATACAAGTTTTCTATGCCCTTTTTTTCCTTTCTTAAAATAGAGTTCTTCAGTAAATACCACAGATTTTCTTAGATTCCTTTTGCAGGCTGTAGCAGGGGCATCACATGCTGTTTTGACATGAAATAAAGCTCAGTGAAGTCTCAAAACAAGACTTCAGAGAATTAAGGTGTAGAATATGGAATCACTTAATCTATTAAAAATAAAGAGATAAATGCCACATCCCCATCCCAACTTACATATGAGTAAATGTGCTTAAAAAATTGTAAGATGATTCCAAGAGCAATTTTTATTTGGAAATGTTAGGAAAGGGGGAGCCTTGTGAAGTTCCACATAAGAAAACAGAATACGAGTAGGAAACCCATAGAGGCCAGATTTTAGAACCGGGGGCATTCACTGACTTTTGTAAGTGAATTTGGTTGAACCTTCAAGAAAACAACAAGCTGCCAAGCAAACAGGCCTCGGGATGACTTCTGGTTTGGAGTTCTTTTCAGACTCGACAAAACAGTAATTAGGAAGGAAAGATTGGAAGCAAAATAAACCACAGCATAGCTCTGTAGCAATAGTCCCTTTTGTTAAGCCAAACATTACAAATATGGTGAAGCCAGAGATTCAACAGATGGCATTGGCCTCTTTCTTGGCAAGCACTTATCAAGCTAAGGACATAAACTGAGCTTTTCTTTCAAGGGGAAGCATTCTGTTTGCCAGCAATTCCTTCCTGTCAGACCACAAATCAGCAATTGCTAGATCAATAAAAGTTTCTACACAACTTATAAACTCTTGGGTAAAATATTCTTTTTTTCTAGAATTAAAAATGTCTTTTTAAAAAGCACACGCTATAAATGGTCCCAGTGGGATCCACTAAAGCTATCCACCGTCAAATTCATAAGTCTTACAGATCCTTGAGAAAAAAACGGAAGCAGGTTTGTCAGGCATCATTTTGAATGTTGCTATAAGTGGCAAAAATCAAAAAAGGCAGAATAGGTCACAGATGAATTGTGTTCAGTGGCAGCGTGAACCTAGGTACTGCCTGCAGCCATGGTAAATGAGAGTGAGCTTAAAATACTTTTTATTAAAAAGAGTTTTAGAAGATTTTAGATTTTATGTCTGATTTAATGAGTTATACTGCTACATTAGAATGCTATTATGCGGTGATATAGAAGGAAATGTGACCGGGGGAATTATATAAAAGTGATCTAGGCTTTGGTCCTTTGTGTCTTCCTGTCACTCTTCTTCCTCTCCTATAGTGAACTGTAAAAGGCGGGGCTGCATTCAGATGGCAGAAGGCTGCTTACTGTGGATTGGTGTCTCCCTCTGTCTTCCCCTTTCTTGCTAAAGACTTTCTTTTCCTTCATCTTCCCCCTTTCCACATCTATGGTTCATCTTTATTTTTGCTTCTTTGTGTATACATGCCTTTCCCTCCCCTTCCTTCCTTCCTTCCTTCCTTCCTTCCTTCCTTCCTTCCTTCCTTCCTTCTTTCCTCTCCCTCTTTCTCTTTCTCCTTCCTCCCTCCCTCCTTCACTCCCTTCCTCCCTCCCTTCTGTGGCACTGGGATTGAACCCACACTGAACGATATTCCCAAGCCTTTTTTAATTTTTTCATTTTTTTTTATTTTTTATTGAGACAGGGTCTCACTAAGTTGTTAAGTTACCCAGGCTGGGATTAAACTTGTGATATTCCTGCCTCGGTTTCTAAAAGACTTGTTAGGATTCATTATGTGCTCTACTTTTAAATGTAAAATATAAAGAACGATTATTTTAAGCAGCACCCACAAAGATGTTTCTCAATACATTTTTGTCTTCACCAGAGCTTTGGAGTCAAATCTGGTAGACTCACGGAGGTTTGTGATAAAGTCTTATAGTAATGCTTCACACCCGTATCTTTCATTGATGAAGATGAAAAACGTGTGATCTCTGAGAGACAAGTATCTCTACAGAGAAGAAAAAGACTGTCTCGTAAGAGAAGGTGTGCACTGGCTGTGTGCAGGAGCCCAGCAGAGCCCACAGTAGGTTCGCAGTCTGCCACCAGAGGCGAGGAACCAGTGCTCTGGGAGGGCGGTGAGACAACCAGGAAAGCAGAGGGCTGTGTTAGGGCAGAGAGAGTGTATCAGTCAAATCTAGAATTGTTTCTTTGCTCTTACAAGCTTCCCCCTACTATTTAAGCCTGGGAAAGGAGGCAGCGATTAACCCTGATTGTCTTTTCATTCAGGTTCCTCTCCTTGCTTCAAAAATGGTGGAAATTTTTGACAGAGCAGTTCTCGCTATGGGTATTTGCCAACTTGACTAGGTTCTGGTTCCTGGTGCATGGTGAAACACCAGTACAGTCATTTCTGTGAAGACACCTGTAGTCTGATCAACCTGGAGTAATCAGTTGACTCTGAGTAAAGCAGATGGCCCTCTGTTAAGCAGCTGTGCTCAGCCTGTTAGTGGAAGGTCTTAAGAGCCAAGATTGGAATTTGCTCCAAAAGAAGGAATTCTGCCCCAGGATCAAATATGGAAACTCTGCTGGAGCCTCCCACCTGCTGACTGGCCTGCCTGTTTTAGATTCAAGACTGTAACTTTGACTCTTATCTGAATTTCTAGCGTACCTTGCAGATTTGACAAGTCTCACAATGGTGTGAGCCAACAAATATCTATTCCTCCCACCCTCTCTCATCTATCTGTCTACATATTGGTTGTTTCTGTTTAGTAGAATTCCTACTAATACAGTAACCTCATTGTTTCCTTCTGCCCTTTCATCCTCCGACACATGAAACTTCTCCAGATACAAGTATATTATGACATCTCGTATCTTAGTTACATTTAATCATTACTGACATGTTTGGACTCTGTCTTCACATTTTTGTTTGCTTCTTTTAATCCAGTAAGAAGCAACCATTGTAGCTTTTACAATAGGAGTTCTCTGTGGAGGGAGATTTTCCTTTTCCTCAGTGAAGCTGATGAGCAATTTTTTTTTTATTTTAAAGAGACGAAAAAACAAAACAAAACAAATCAAAAAAGAACAAATTCTGAAAACAACATAATAGGAGAGTAACAATGGTTAATGTATTATGTATTGTTATCTTTAAGTTAGTTATTCAGGATACCAGATATTAGCATTCAATTGTCCAAACATTATTGGCACAAACCTTACTCTTCAATGAACTAAGTAAAATTAGTAGTGTATCTATCTTAACCATCTTACATATAAATACATTTTTTTTCCTTTCCCTTCTTTCTTTTCTCTATTCCCCCATCCCAGTCTCTCTTTCCTTTTGACCAGTTTCTTTTTGATTCACCATGTCTATTGTACATTTTGGATCTTATTTACTCTTTCAGTTTTTCATACTAGAGAGACAATACGATGCTTACACATGTGCGTCCGGTTTATTTCACTTAGGAGTATTTTCTCGAGTTGCATCCATTTACCTATAAAAGTCTCCAGTTTATCCTTCTTTATGGCTGAATAGTACTCCATTGTATAAAAATACCACATCTTTCTTATCCATTCCTCAGTTGATGGGCATTTGGGTTGTTTCCAAGATCTGGTTGCTATAAACATGGATGCACATATATCGCTGTGGTACGATGTTTTTAATTCTTCTGGGAAGATACCCAGAAGGGGAATATCTGGGTCAAAAGGGACCTCCAACCCTAGTTTTTTGAGGAATCTCCATACTGATTTCCACAGTGGCTGTACCAGTCGACACTCCCACCAACAGTGAAGAAACGTTCTTTTTTCCCCACAGCCCCTCCAGCATCTGTTATTAGTTGATTTCTTAATAACAGCCATTCTTTCTGGGGTGAGATGGTATCTCAGTGTTGTTTTAATTTGCATCTCTCGAATGACTAGTGATGTTGAACATTTTTTTGTATATATATTTGCCATTTGTATTTCTTATCTGAGAAATGTGTATTCATCTCAGATGCCCATTTTTAGAGTGGGTCTTTAAATTTGGGAGGTCTGATTTTTTTGAGTTCTTTATATGTTCTCGATAGTAATCCTTTGTCTGAGGAACAGCTGGCAAACATTTTTTCCCACGTTGTGGGTTGTCTCTTCACTCTGTTGGTGGTTTCTCTTGCTGTGCAAAAGCTTTTTAATAAGATGAGATCCCAGTTGTTGATTCTTTGTAATAGTTCCTGTGCAGTTGAGGTTTTATTCATAAAGTCTTTGCCTACACCAATGTCTCCAAGGGTTTTACCTATCCTACCTTCCAGCAGATTTAATGTTTCTGTTTTAATATTTAGATCTCTGATCCATTTTGAATTTAGTTTAGTGCATGGTGAAAGATATGGGTCTAGTTTTAATCTTCGGCATGTGTAGAGCCAGTTTTTCCAGCACCATTTATTAAAGAAGCTATCTTTCTTCCAGTGAATGTGTTTGGCACCTTTGTCAAAGATAAGGT
Source organism: Erethizon dorsatum (assembly GCA_028451465.1). NCBI lineage: Eukaryota > Metazoa > Chordata > Mammalia > Rodentia > Erethizontidae > Erethizon > Erethizon dorsatum. Next base: position 15,165,492 of record CM051839.1, read on the forward strand.
GGCTGAGTATGTCTGGGTTGTTTCAGCATCTTCTAATCTGTTCCATTGATCTTCAGGTCTGTTTTTTTGCCAGTACCACACTGCTTTTATCACAGTAGCTTTATAGTATAATTTCAAGTCGGGGATTGTGATGCCCCCTGCCTTGCCTTTGTTGCCCAGAATTGCCTTTGCTATTCTAGGTCTCTTCTGATTCCAAATGAATTTTAGGATTGTTTTCTCTAATTCTGTGAGATATGCTGTTGGAATTTTGATTGGAATTGCATTAAATCTGTATAACAATTTTGGAAGTATGGCCATTTTCACTATATTGGTTCTTCCTATCCAGGAGCAAGGGATATCTTTCCATTTCTGATATCCTTTTCAGTCTCCTTTTTCAGAGTACTGTAGTTTTCAGTGTATAGGTCTTTTACATCCTTTGTGAGGTTGATTCCTAGGTATTTCATTTTTTTGGATGTTATTGTGAAAGGTATTGTTTCCCTAATTTCTCTTTCAGTAAGTTTGTGTACAGAAAGGCTATTGAGTTTTGAGTATTGACTTTGTATCCAGCTACACTACTGAATTTGCTTATTAAATCTAGCAGTTTTTTAGCGGAGTTTTTGGGGTCTTCTGTGTAGAGTATCATATCATCTGCAAATACTGATAATTTAACTTCTTCCTTTCCAATCATTATTCCTTTTATTTCTTTCTCTTGTCTAATTGCTCTGGCTAAAGTTTCCAGAACTATGTTGAATAAAAGTGGGGACAGTGGACATCCTTGTCTTGTTCCTGATTTTAGAGGGAAGGCTTTCAGTTTTTGTCCATTTAGTATAATATTGGCTGTTGGTTTGTCATAGATAGCTTTTATCAGATTGAGATAAAGACCCTCTATTCCAATTTTCTGTAGGGTTTTTATCATGAAAAGGTGCTGAACTTTGTCAAAAGCTTTTCCTGCATCTATTGAGATGATCATGTGATTTTTGTCTTTGGATCTGTTAATATGGTGTATTACATTTATTGATTTACATATGTTGAACCATCCCTGCATCCCAGGGATGAATCCAACTTGGTCATGGTGTATAATCTTCTTGATGATTTGTTGGATTCTGTTTGCCAGTATCTTATTAAGGATTTTTGCATCTATGTTCATTAGGGAGATTGGCCTGTAGTTCTCTTTCTTAGTTGGGTCCTTCTCTGGTTTTGGTATCAGGGTAATGCTTGCTTCCAGGAATGAATTTGGGAGTATTACTTCCCTTTCAATTTCATTAAAATGTTTGAGAAGTAGTGGTGTTAGGTCTTCTCTAAATTTCTTGTGGAATTCGGCAGTGAATCCATCAGGGCCTGGGATTTTCTTTGTTGGGAGGTTTTTAATTACATCTTAAGTTTCATTGGTTGATATTGGTTTATTTAGGATTTTTAAATCTTCTTGATTCAGCTTTGGTAATTCATAAGTTTCTAGGAATCTGTCCATTTCTTCTTCATTTTCCATCTTAGTAGAATATAAATTTCCAAAATAGGTATAAGTGATCTTCTGGATTTCTACAGGGTCCATCGTGATATCACCCTTTTCATTTTCAATTGCATGGATTTGAGTCTTTTCTTTTCTTTTTTTAATAAGGTTGGATAAGGGTTTGTCAATCTTATTTATTCTTTTAAAGAACCAACTCTTTGCTTCATTGATTCTTTGTATTGTTTTTTTAGTCTCCAATACGTTAATTTCTGCTCTGATCTTTATAATTTCCTCCCTTGTACGGGCTTTTGGCTTAGCCTGCTCTTCTTTTTCTAGAAGTTTGAGGTTCGCCATTAAGTTGTTTATTTGCGCTTGCTCTATTTTCCTGATATAAGTATTTAATGCTATAAATTTCCCTCTTAGGACTGCTTTCATTGTATCCCATAAGTTCCGGTATGTTGTACTGTCATTATCATTCAGTTGTAGAAAGTGTCTAATCTCTTCTTTAATTTCATCTGTGACCCATTGGTTGTTCAGGAGGGTGCTGTTTAATTTCCATGTGTTTAGGGAGTTTTTGTGAGATCTTTTGCCATTGATTTCCAATTTCATTGCACTATGGTCTGATAATATGCATGGGATAATTTCAATTCCTTTGCATTTACTTAAGCATGTTTTATGAGCTAGTATGTGGTCTATTTTGGGGAACGTCCCGTGTGCAGCTGAGAAGAATGTGCTTTCTGATGTTGTGGGGTGGAACACTCTGTAGACATCTACTAAATCCATTTGTTCCAAAGTTTGGTTCAGTTCTACTATTTCATTATTGATTTTTTGTCTAGTTGATCTGTCTTTTTGTGACAGTGGAGTATTGAGATCCTCCAATATAATTGTATTAGTGCTTATTTGATTTTTCATGTGCTTTAATACTTGTTTTATATAGCTGGGTGCACTGGTATTTGATGCATATATATTTATGATCTTTATCTCTTCCTCTTGGATTGTTCCCTTTACAAGGATGTAATGACCGTCTTTATCTCTCTGAATCATTCTTGGCTTGAAATTCACTTTGTCTTCAAAAAGAATAGCTACCCCTGCTTTTTTCTGGGTTCCTGTTGCATGGAGTATTGTTTTCCATCCTTTGACTTTCAGTCTATGAACTTCTTTCTGAATTAAATGTGTTTCTTGTATACAGCATATTGTTGGATCTTGCTTCTTGATCCATTTTGCCAGTCTGTGCCTTTTGATTGGTGAATTGAGACCATTAACATTGATGGTTAAAACTGATATGTATTGACTTATACTTGTCATGATATTTTCCTGTTGTTGGTTCCCACTCTATGTTTGTTTTTCCCCTCTCCCTCTATTTAATTATCTGCCCTGCCTGTTGGATTCCTTCTGTTGAGGTTCCTAGAGTTGTAGTCCTTGTTATCTCTTTCTAGAATGTCCTTCAGAACATTTTGGAGTGCTGGTTTGGTGGTCATAAATTTTCTCAGATGTTCTTTGTCATGAAAGTTTTTTATTTCTCCATCAATTTTGAAAGATAGTTTTGCGGGGTACATCAATCTGGGTTGAAAGTTATTTTCCTTTAGAGCTTGAAATATGTCATTCCAAGCTCTTCTTGACTTGAGGGTTTGTGCTGAAAAGTCAGCTGTGATTCTGATGAGTTTTCCTTTATAGGTGATTTGTCTCTTGTCCCTAACAGCTTTTAAGATTCTGCCCTTCTGTTGAATTTCTGGGATCTTGACTATGATACCTCTGGATGAAGTTTTTTTTTTTTTTTGATCATGTCTAGTTGGAGTTCTATAAGCCTCATTTATATGGAGATCAAATTCTTTTTCTCTTCCAGGGAAATTCTCCGTGATAATGTCTGTGAACAAAGTCCTGATGTCTTTGATGCTATCTCCTGCTTTTTCATTTATCCCAATTATTCTTAAGTTATTTATCTTTGAGTCATCTAGCAGCTGCTGAATTCATTTTTCATGGTCCCTTGCTGTTTTTAAGAACTCTTTCTTTTCATGGTCACTGATTGCAAGCCTGTCTTCTATATCTGAGACCCTGTCCTCACATTGGCTTAATCTGCTACAAACACTTTCAGTGGAATTTTTGTTCTCCTGGATATCTGCTTGAATCTGCCTTATGGATTCCATTTCTTTCCTATGCTGAGCATTCATGATTTCTATAATTTTCTTAAGCTCATCTATTTTTTTGTCTGTATCAGCTATAGTGTCCTTAAGCATGGTCTGCATTGTGGACATTATCTGTGCAGTTATCTGTGAAATTATTTCTGACTTAATTTTTTCCAGAGCCTCATTCAGTTGCTTTGTTGTTACCACTTCAGATAGGCCAGGTGGGTGGCTTTCAGATTGTCCCACCTCATTGCCCCCTAGGTTTGCCTTTGGTGAATTGAATGTGTGGGGTTGCATCTTGTTTAAGTATAGTCTCATTTTCTTTTCTTTCTTTAGTTTAATTCCTGGGTAATGTTTGTAAATTACCTATGGTAGGTTACCTTATTGCTAGTGTTCAAGATCCTTAAGAGATGACTACTTCTCTGCAGTATCTTCCAAGTGAAGCTTGTTTTTGGGTTTTGAGCTTGCTGCCAGATCCTACCTCTTCAATTTTTTGGATATGAGAAGTTGCTACCTGTTTGGCCCAGTACTTGGTTCTTTGGTACTGTGCCACTGTATTTTCTGTGTCCCTTAGTCAATCTCAATCATGAAATATTAGGAAGGAAAGCTGTTTAGAACAATTATTTCACATTTGGCTATAATGGTACCTAAAGCACCAAACACAGCCTAGAAAATGACAGACTGAGCTAACGAGTTATTTGCCACTTTTAACCGTATAAAGTAGAGTTGCGGTTATATAACAAAATCTAAAACACACCAGAAAAATTATATGCAGTATACAAGTCCTTAATATGTCAATTTTGCCCTCAGGAGTTTAAATTTAAAATGAGTTAAGGAGGAAGTAGAGTATTGGGAGAAGAGGAAGGAATTAGATTTAAGGTTGGAGGACCAAGAGGGATCCCGCTAACCTTGGGAAACTGGTGCAGAGGACTGGTGGGAAAAAGAGAAGGAAGGGATAAAAGGAAGAACAGATCAGAACCACAATCACAAAGAGGTTAGAGGCTCTGTTTACACTCATATAAAAACCAGAGAGAAAAATGAAGGAAAGAGCAAACAGAGAAACAGGAACAAAAACGAAGACAAAAACAACAAAACAAACAAACAAAACAAAAATAAAACCCCACAAAAAAAAACCCTTCACCAGAACAAAAAACAAATGAGAGAAAAAATAAAAAAAAGTAAAAAATAGAAAAAAAATAAAAAAAACATGAAAAAAAGAAAATGAATCAGTTCCAGGTGTTGACTCTGCTGTAGGCAGGCACCGTGTGGTGACAGAGTCCTGTTCCGTGCAGGTCCGTCCCAGCGAGCCAGGAGCAGCCCTTTGGCGGGGCAGTGCGCAGAAGCGTATACTCTCAGGTGGAGACCAGTCTCATTCGCCTGCCGCTGTCAGCGCACTTTCTGCAGGCCTGAGAGCCACGGCACCACGCTGAGTCCCGAGTGGAGTCCTGAGTGCTGTGTTTTGGTGCCGTGCTGAGTTTCACTGCACCCCCACAATGGCGCCCAGCCAATCGCTCTGTGGCTTGGGACAGCTGTGCCTGTGAGACACTCACCGCCGGCCAGCACAGTCCTCTGCCGCTCCCCTGCCCCACCGCTGTCCCGCTATCCTCCGTGGGGGCTCCCGGGGGCGCCGGCTGTCACCGTGTGTCTGCAGATTTGAGCTTCTGTCGCGCCACGGTTCCTGGGACAGGGAGAAGGCTCCGTGGCCTCCTACTTTGTCGTTGTTGAAAGAACCCTTCATTGGCGCCCTGAGTCCTGAACTGCGCTTCAAAACTTTCCTGCGTCCAGGGGAGGCACCTCCCTCCCTCCTGCGCTCTCCCGGTCACTGTATTCCAGTGGTCCAGCAGCAACTTTTAGAGAGTTTCGCTGCCTGCTTTTTACACATCCACCATCTTTTTCCTCCCCTCTGATGAGCAATTTTGATCTTATCTAATTTTTTATCCAAAGAGCTTTCATGAAAATTTAAACCCAGATCCCTCATGAAAGCAACATAATGGACAAAAGGGGAAAATTAATTTTCTAGGTTTATTAAACTGACCTAACATTTAAAATTGTGGGAAAATTCTAGAAAGAATTAGAAATACTAAACAAAACTAAGGACTGGTTTTATGTAATACATCTAATATCCATTCAAGATATTTAAAGGAAAACTTGACTTTTAAAAGTGATAAATAAGAACATAAATGTACAATAAATATTGTGAAATAGGAAGAAACTCTTAAAAAAGAAAAGGGAAATAGGGAGGGGGAGGGGAAAGGAAAGAAGGGAAAGAAAAAAATGAGAAAAGAAGGATAAAATGAAAACTGAGCTTTGTGAATGGAGAAGGGAAGGGGGTTTGAAAAAAGGGGATAGGAATGAGGAAAAAAAGGAAATAAGATATATCATGTACAGATACAAATTCCCTATAATGAATGTGTTCATTATGTATACTTAAGTTGTACCAATAAAATTAAAATTTTAAAAAAAGTGATACGTTTGGAAATGTTAATTAAAATGTTAGGATATAACAGTGTATTTTTCTGGAGCTAAGTGTTCATTTTTTAAAACTTTAATTCTGTGGTTTACAAATCTTAGTTTTATGAAATAGAGCCAATTTCATATTTTTATACAGATAGCAAAACAAAGAGAACATAATTAAGCCACAATATTTATAAGAAAAAACCTCACATCTGTCAACTTTCACTGTAAAGTCTTAGATGGATTCTACCAGTCATACATTGCCTTTTATGGCTCATATATAGATGTCCCCCCAAAGCCTTATGAACTCACAGGTAGAGCTTTTGGGAGGTGGCTGGATCATGGGTGTGTGACATTGAGATTAAGGGTATGTGGTACTGGGTTAGTCCACTAATTGGTTTAGCATAGTTCTGGGTGTGACTGAATGGACTTACTGAAGGCAGAAGCCCTACCTTGAGTGTGGGTGTTAACAATCAATAGACTTATAGCCTGGAAGAAATATAAAGGGAGAGGAAGACTCACTGCATCTGCTTTTCTGCCTACCCTGCCATGGACTGTTTCTCCTCTGGCATGCTCCTGTAACATGCTGATCTGCTTTGGAGCCAGCCGAGTATGGACTGAAACCTCCACAAACTGTAAGCTAGAATAAACTTTTCCTCCTTTAACTTTGGGTGTCAGGTATTTTGTCTCAGTGTGGAAAATGTTGGATGATTGTATCAGAGTTTCATGGCCAATTTTCAACACTTCACCATAACCAAATTCTCTTTTGTCACATTCATGCTCCACATTCCTTGTTCTTCCATCTTTTTTGGCTCATTTTGCTCATCAGACAATCTTCTCATCAGCTCTTCAGCCTTCTGCAAACTTCTGCATTTCTCTTGACACCACACACTGGCTGCATATATTCTTATTTTTCCTTGGTAAAAATTAAGTATATTATTGCATATTAACATTTTCTGTTACCTCTTAATGAATGTTTCTGGACCAGTGGAGGGAACTTTGAAGAAAATGTATTAACAAACCAATCGATTACTCAAATTGAGCAAACCAATCCATGACATCTACTTTCAAGGTTTGGACTTGACAAAACAGGAAGCTAGAGGGCGAGCTTTCCATTAACATTAGTTATGTAGTCTCTACCCTTGCTGCTTTTGTCATGTCAGCTGTTATAAATCATAAATATTATTGTACAGTCACCACTCCTCAGTTCACATATTTGATGATTCTACAACAAATGAAGTTTGAATTGACTCTGATAAAGATATGTGAAATTAACTTCCAATTGAAGATAGTGTAGACATAAAAATCTGATAATCTGCCTATCCTCCAAGTTACTTTGCCTGGATGAATGAACACCAGCAGAATTGGATGCTGTATTTCCCTACAGTTGCTTCTAACTAGCCATAAATGATAAACTGCAATGGCCCATCAGCTGGAGATTGTCCATGACTGTGGTAAGTTAGGTCCTCACCAGACCCAGGTGAAGAGAATTCTGTGGGACTTTTGGTTCATAGGGACTTTTGATTTCCTATGAATTCAGTGGGGATTCAGGATGAGAGGAAAAGACATTACGAAACACCAACAATCTGACATTCAAACATTCAAAGTATTGAGATGGGTGGTTCCAAGAAAATGAAGGAAGAAAGGGAGATAAAGATGACAGAGGTAGCTTTCATACAAAAGAATCAGTTATGTATTGAGTGGAATCATGTACTGTAATTCAATATTATTATTATTTTTATTTCAATGACCTGTTCCTGGAGCAACATTTTGTAATCTCTGAAGAACTAACAGTTCAAAAGATTTTTAAGTGTTTTATATTTCTGCACAGGTCCCCAGTCATGTATAGCATCTCACCATTTTGTGCTGTATATTAAGTGTTGCTAGTTTCATTCTTGTTTATTTGGTTTTTCTGATGTGCCCTGAAGACAAAAATTTAAAAGTAATTGTTCATTCAGAGGGGTTTTTCCTGCCTTTAAAAGAAAAGAATAATACATAAAGGTTTTAAAAGCCGTAATAAACAATAGAAAAAGAAGCTGGCAAACGAAATGGAATACAGGAATAATTCCCATTCAGACATTTTGGGTCTTATGTGTACGGAAGATTGTGGTAAAGATTATACATGCTTGGTCACCTGCTTTTTTTTTTTTTTTTTTTAAGTATTGGTGATTGAGTTATATCCCCAGTCCTTTTTATTTTTATTTTGAGGCAAGGTCTTCCTAAATCACTAAGTTGCCCAGGCTGGGCTCGAACTTCTGACCCTCCTGCCTCAACCTCCCAGAGTGCTGGGATTACAGGCATGTGCCACCATGCCCAACTGTCAACTACCTGCTCTTAATAGTGACATGAAAATCTCGGAGGAAAAAAATCTATTTTAGTGGTTCTAGAGTCTAGCAAGCCAAAAACTTTATTGTTTGTCTTGGGCAGAAGTGGGCAAAACTAAAATACTAGTAGCTCTGAAATAATTATTACAGAGTCATTTCTATATCTGCTTTCTGTTGCCATATAAAAATTTCCACAACCCTAGCAGCTGAAAAGGCATACATTTATTATCTCCCAGCTTCCGTGGATTAGGATCAAGGCATGGCATAGCTGGAACCTGGACTCATAGTCTCAAAAGACAAAATGAATCTGTTTGTTAGTTGGACTGCATTCATATCTGAAGACTTAATAAGGGAGAATCTGCTTAAAATTTATTCACATTGTTGGCAGACTTGATTTTCTGTGACTGTAACTAAGGGTCCTAACAACTTCTTATTAGCTCTGGACTGCAGGCTGCCCTTACCTTCTAGAGGCTTCCTACATTCCCCTGCCATGTGGGTCTTTCAGTGGGTAGGTGGGTAGTTCACAACATGGGCCAGGTGTTTATTCAAGACCAGAGGAGAATTGTTCTAGTGCACACTAGCAAGATGATCTCTCCTCTCTCTCCTCTCTCTCTCTCTCTCTTTCTCATATGCACTCAGATACATGTATGCATGTGTTGTCCTAATCACTTTCTTCATTCCTTTGACACAATTCTGGGCACCCACAATTTATTTATTTATTTATTTAATGTGGGTACCGAGAGTTGAACTCAGGACCTCGCGATTGCCAGCAGGCACTTGTGCCGCTGAGCGATATCACCGGCCCTTTTTTTTCCTTTATGTGGGTTCTGGGAGTCGAACTCAGGACCTCGTGCTTGCCAGGCAGGCACTTATGCCACTGAGCCATATTACTGGCCCTGGACACCTACAATTTAAAGGAAGAGAGGTTTATTTTGGCTCACCTTTGCAGTCCATAGTCAGCTAGCTCCAAGGCAGGACAGCATGGCAAAGGGTATCATGGACAAAATGCTGCTCACCCATGGTGTCCAGGAAGCAGAGCAGAGAGAGGAGTGTGGGGAGGGAGACATTCCCTTCCAGGCCATGCTCCCAGAAACCTGCCTCCAGACCAGGCCTCACCTCCCAGCACCAAGCCAGCTGTAGCACTTCTATAATTCAGTCATCTTCCACAAGCCCTGGGGGACCATGGACTGAAATCCCTGAAGCATGATCCAACATAAAGCTTTCCTTCTTTTAAATTGATTATCTCAAGTATTTTGCCACAGTAACAGAAGGGGAACACACCAATCTTCCAGCTATCCTTACTTTCCGTTTAATGCATATACACACACATATACACATAAACACACACACACAGGGATCTTCTTTTCTAACAAATGAGTTCACAGGAGAGAGAATTGGAGCTGCAGAGGAAAATCAGTTGAAAGTATGAAAGGTGAAATTATGTAAAAATGCATCACCCTTTCATGCCTTTTTAATAACAGAAAAAGGATCTGCCAGAATGAAGTCACTTTATCAGAAAACAGCCCAATTTCTCATAACGGTTAGGACACAGTGTTACCAAGACCAACTAACATGGCTCTACATTAGAATATGAGAGACAAAAAATACTGTATGTGTATAAAACTGTATTTGGTAGTTAATAAAATTGGAATGTTTTGTACCTAGAGAGATCCCTTTCACATGGGGACTTGTATTAACATTAAGGATGATTTCTAAGTGATTTTTGGTCACTTTACAGCTTACTTTTTTAGATAAAAGAGAAAGATGCAACTGTCCAAATGCTGTACAGGCTTAAGGGTCTACTGACGGAGGTCACAATGTGAAGGTCGTGACAGGTAGTTCTAGATCTTTTATTTTGAGAAAGAGATGAAAGAACAGAGAAATTTTAAATGTAAGCAACTATGAATTTGTTGAAATTATTATTTTTCAAAGTTATTTAAATATAAAATTTTTTCTTTTATTGCAACACCTTTTAACTGCTAGTTTTCTAAGGCTCTATTCAGACAATAGCACTTAAATTATTTTGAACTCATATCAAAACCATATGAGGGGGCCGGTGAGATGGCTCAGCGGCTTAAGTGCCTGCCCGGCAAGCGCGAGGGCCCGAGTTCGACTGCCGGAACCCACATACGAAAAAAGGGCCGGTGATATCGCTCAGCGGCACGGGCGCCTGCTGGCGCACCAGGTCCTGAGGTGGACACCCGGTACCCAAAAATAAAATAAAATAAAATAAAATAAAATAGAACCATATGAGGAAATATTCTATAAATGTCTCTCAAACCTACACCAAAATAACCCTCAGGGAGGCTAAGAGTGAACCTGTCTTGGGGAGGGGCAGAGACCACGCCTGGAGGTGATGAGCTTTGAAGTCTCGGAGACATATTAAAAATTCCCTGTGAATCTTGTATTCTCTTTCATAACCTAAGCACTTGTATTAATATAAAAGTAAAATTCTGCTCCGTAAATATGTGCCAAATTTTCTGAGTCTTCCCACACCCCCTAAATCATTGGTCCAGCCCTTGTATTAAATGACGAGTTTTACTTAGAATAAGAATTAATGGGGCCAGTGAGATGGCTCAGCGGCATAAGTGCCTGCCTGGCAAGCGCGAGGTCCTGAGTTCGATCCCCTGGTACCCACAAAAAAAAAAAAAAAAAAAAAAAGAATTAATGAAGAGATGAAGTTTTATAAAGGAGCAGATCACAGCCTTTGGTTACTGAGCTCCTATGGTCCATTTTACACAAAATTTCTTACCTTATAGTAATCATAAATTTGAAACAAGTGATTCATACATACTTAGAAAATGCCAAGCCTCAGTGTGTTTGCAAAAGCAATTCAATTGCCTTCCTATCAACTGCCACTTGGTCTTAACTCTTTCTACTGGAATAAAGGGTTCTCCAAGGCAGCAAGGAGAGTAAATACCAAGTCCTGAGTTATCAAAACTGAAGGGAAAGTTCTCACTCCTAGGTGTATACCCAAAAGAAATATGGACTTCTTTTTTGAGAGGAAGAAATACTCAAGTAGAATGAACATGTACTAATAAAAAAATCAAGAAAAAAGTTTTTCTTCATTTTGTTAATGTGAGGTATCATGTTCATTGATTTGTGTGTCCTGTGTTCACAGATGGAATTACTATTGTTCAAATGTCCAGAGTACTCAAAGTGATTGATAGATTCAATGTAATTTCTATCAAAATTCTAATGTAATTCTTTATAAAAATGAATATGGAACTACAACAGTCCTTGACCAGTGTCTTGGATAGTTTCTTGTTGCTGACACACAGTACCTGACAACCACAATTTACAAGAGGAAAGCCTTATTTGCTTCACAGATAGTAGAGGTTTCAGTGCATAGTTGGCCAGCTCCAAGGCAGGATGGCATGGGAGAGGAACATCACAGAGGAGAATTGCTCATGGCATGGCAGGCAGGCAGGCAGGCAGGCAGAAGAGAGAGAGAGAGAGAGAGAGAGAGAGAGAGAGAGAGAGAAATCAAGGGAGGAGGGAGGGAGTTACATACTTCCAGGCCACGCCCCCAGTGACACACTTCCTCTGACCAGACTTCACCTCCCAGCATCACATTTAGCTATAAACTCATCGTGGACTAATCCAGTGATACGATCACACCCTTATGATCCAATCACCACCCCAAAGCCCCACCTATGAGCACATAAGACACTGGGGAGACATCTAGATATAAAGCACAACACTACTTGACTTTAAAAGAAACTACGCAGCTGCAGAAATTAAACAGATACATACACCAATGGAACACAATAGCTCAGTAATAAATCCATGCATTTGCAGCAGATTGATTTTCGACAAGGGTATCAAGAGCCCATGGTGAGGAAAAGACAATCTCTTCAGTAACTGATGTTGGAAAAACTGTATATCTATAAGCAGAATAATGAAATTAGGCCCTTTTCTCTTATCACATACAAAAATCAGCTAAACTTGTGATAAAGCATCATGGTACTGGCACAACAGACATGCAGATCAATGGCACAGAACAGAGGACAGAGAAACAACCCCAGACACATTCAGCCACTCAATCTTTGACAAAGGGACCAAGGCACACGCTGGAGGAAAGACAGTCTCTTTAGTTGGTTCTGGGAAAATTGGCCATTCACATGCAGAAGATTGAAGCTAGACCCATATTGCTCACCGTGTACTAAGCTAAAATCAAAATGGATTGGAGATCTAAATATTAAAACAGAAACACTTAAATATATATAGGTGTAGGCAAGAACTTTCTGAACAGAAGCCCAACTGCACAAGAAGTAACATCAAGAATCAACAAATGGGATCGTAGCAAATTAAAAAGCTTCAGCACAGCAAAGGAAATGACTAACAGAAGGGACAATCTACAGAACGGAAAATTTTTTGCCAGCTACACTTTGGACAGAGGACTAATATATAGAATCTATAAAAAAAAAATTAGACTCCTAAAAATGAAAGACACAGTAAAAAAATAGGCAACTGAAATGAATAGACTTCTCAGAAGTACAAATGGCCCAGTTAAAAAAATGGGCTACAGAAATGAATAGGCACTTCTCAGAAGTACAAATGGCCAATAAATACATGAAAAAACATTCAACATCTGTACCTATTAGAGAAATGCAAATTAAAACAACGTTGAAATTTCATCTTACTCCAGAAAGAAGGCTATCGTCAAGAAATCAAATAATAAGAAATGTTGGTGAGGCTATAGTGAAAATGTAACCCTCCTACATTGTTGGTGGGAATGTAAACTAGTATAACCACTGTGGAAATCAGAATGGAGTTTTCTCATAAAACTAAAAATAGAAATTCCATCTGACCCAACTATTCCCTTACTAGGTAATATCTTTCTGAAAAAGTTAAAGACATCATATTATGGCAATACAAGTATACCTATGTTTATAGCAATGCAATGCATAGTAGCTAAATCTTAGAAGCAGGCCGTGTGTCTATCAACAGATGAATGATAAAGAAGGTGTGGTATTTATGCACAGTGGAATACTGCTCTGTTTTACAGAAAGATAAATTTGCATCATTTGCAGAAAAATGGATGCACCTTGAAACTATAGTATTAAGAGAAATAAGCTAGACTCACAAGCTTAAATACTATATGGTTTCTGTTATATGAGAAAGCCAAAATATAAACGAATTAAAGAACAAAATAAAAGATAGATAGAAGAAACAGAGAGGTATATCTTCTGCAAATGGGAAGAAGAGATGGAGGGAGAGGGAAGGGAAAAGGGACTTTAAAAAGAATTAAGATGTGTCATGTCTATGTACCAAAATAAGTACCCAAGATGAAAATAGTCATTATGTATCACAAACATTTGTAGATAAATAAATAGAAGGGCAACACATTTAAAATCAGAACATACCTAGAAAAGCTAGGGATTGTAGACAAAATAAGAAATGATATTTTTAAAATGTTAATCTAAACTCACAATGCATAGATATTTCATAAATAACAAGAATGTAACAATGGCTAAAAGATGAGCACTGCTCCAGGAATAAACATTGTATTCTGTTGGAAGCCTAATTACTTCCTCTTACATCTGACTAAAAAAAAAATCAACTAAATGTAAGACAAAACTATGACACTACTAGAAGGCAGAATTGTGGAAATGTTGCCTGTCATCGGTTTGAGCAAGGGTTTCTCAGACAAGACCTGCAAAAATAGACAAGTGGGATGACATCAAACTAAAGAGCTCTGACACAGCAAAGTAAATGATCAATGCAGTGAAGAGACAACTAATAGAATAGGAGAAAATATTTGCAAATAATACATCTGACGAGAGTTCAGTCTCCTGAATCTAAAAGAATTGCAAACACCTCAGTAGCAAAAATAACAAAAACCCACCGAATACAGTAATTCAATTAAATAATAGGCAAAAGGCCTACACGGATATTTCTCAAGAAGTACAAATGACCACAAGAATATAAGCAAAATGCTCAGTATCATTAATCATCTGGGAAATGCAAATCAAAATCATAACAAGATGATATCATACCCCGTTAGAATGGCTACTATCAAAAATACCAAAAAAGTTCTGGTGAGGATGTGAACTCTTATACACTGTTGGTATAAATTCAAATTAGTGTAGCCATGTGGAAAAATATTGTGGTGTTTCCCCCAAAAATTAAAAAAAAGCTACTGTGTGATCCAGCAGTAGCAAACAAATATCTGCACTTCTGTGTTTATTGTAGTATAATTCACAATAACCAAGAAATGGAATCAACCTAAATTCAATCAATAAAGAAAATATGGTGTAAACACAAAATAGAGTAATATTTAGCCATAAAAAGGATGAAATCCTGTCATTTGCAATAGTAGGCATGAGTCTGGAGGACATTATGTTATGTGAAATAAGCCAGGCACAGAAAGACTAACACAATTGCATCACTTCTCTGTGGAATCTGAGAAAGCTGGTATCACAGGAGTAGAATGGGCTAGTGGGTACCAGAGGCTGGGGAGAGCAGGAAGGGGAGGGGCTGGGGAGAGATGGATCAGTGGGTTCAATTTTAGAGTTAGGTGGAGGAATAGATTCTGTGCTCATAGAACACCTTTTGGGTGAATATAGATAACAAATGCATTGTATATTTCAAATAGCTAGAAGAGAAGATTTTGAATATTTTTACAACAAAATAATAAAAATATTTAAGGAGATGGATATGGTAATTTATCTGATTTTATCATTACACAATATATGCTTGTACACCTGCCTAGCAAGCGTGAGGTCCTGAGTTCGACTCCCAGTATCCACATAAAGCATAAAAAAGGGCTGGTGATATCGCTCAGTGGCACAAGCACCTGCTGGCAAGCACGAGGTCCTGAGTTCAACTCTGGGTACTCATATAAAAACAAAAATTATATATATATGCTTGTATCAAAGCTTCATATTATCTAACCCATAAATATGTGCAATTATTATGAGCCAATAAAATTTTAAAAATAAAATGCCTTTTTAAAAAATCTTAAGAGTATTGTATAGTGTGCACTTCATGTAACTCAAATAAATTTTCTTTAAAAAATCAAGTCTAAGGGGAAGGCAAAGCCCCAGGAGTCATCGATTATTTATATTCAACAATATAGACTATAACATGATCTGGAAAATAGTTGTTTGGGGCTTTATAAATTTTCTGCTCTTTGCATAAAAGTCGTGAGGAAAAAACTAAGCTCTCTTCATTCACTTGCACAATATACAATTTAATAATAAATTCTAGAATTGTTTCATACCTTTCTTGACTATTCATGGACAGAAATTAATCACTTTTTACTATTCCTTAATCACACTCAATTATATTGCTTCTGCAGCACATTGATATTTACTAAGCAACATATTAATCACACATGCTAATGGTTTCTCAGAAAGACTAAATTGTCTTTTCTCTATAACGTAGGTTAATAGTGACTGAAACTTTTTCTTGAATTGCTCTCCATAATAATAATTCACTTAGGTGTACTGGGATCATGCTGACTATACAATAGGAAAATCAGAACCATTCTTAAAATTTTGCCATTGTCAGGACCTTTAGAAATGAGCTATTTTATAGATGAGGACCAGCCTTCAATCACAGACCAAGGGGAACCAGAGCTTGGACTGATACTTAGATTCCCTTATGCCCAGGCCTGTTCCCACATACATAATTTTGTTAGTGTTTCATCATACCCAATGAGCTAGGAAGGAATTAGCATCTCTATTTTAGAAAGAGGTTCAAAAATATGATAAGATTTGCCAATACTATAGGGCTAGAAAATATTAGATCTAGAATGAGAACTTCATGTTCAGTATTTTCCAAGCTGAACTCATTCTCTGCCACCCGATGTTACCCGTGCCCATGCCATTCTTGACATCCTATTTTACTCTTTCAAACTCAAGAATCATTGATTACAACACTTATAATTCTTAAAAAAATTCATCTACTTCTCCTCACCCTTACTGCCACCACCTAAGTTTATACCAATGCTATTTCTCACTTTATTTTATGGCCATCTCCCTTCTTTTAGTTTTGTCTGTACCTGCAATGTATTGTCTGTACTGCAAACACAATTATAAGGGCAAAGCACATGGTGAGTGCTATGGTCTGAATGTTTGTGCTTCTCCAGAATTCAGACACTGAAGTCCTAGCCCCCGAAGGGATGGTATTGAGAGGTGGGGCCTTTGGAAGGTGGCTAGGCCGTGAGGGCAGAGTCTTTGTCAGTGAGGTTACTGCCCTTACGAAAGAGATCAGAGAGAGACTCCTTGTCCCTTCCATCAAGATGTTGTCTGTCTCACTGATCACAGACTCCCAGAGAGGGTTTTTGACTACATTTTTCAACTATGCATCCCTCAGATAACAGTCCCTGGTACACAGACTCTCAGTAAATATTTGTTGAAAAAAAAGAATAATAAACACCTCTCTACCTAAGTAAGGCCGCTGTAGTTCTGGGAGCTTACATTTAATTTTCCTAGGCCTTCCTTACTAGTAGTGAGTGGAAAAGTGGGACATGGGGGATGTAGAAGATGGGGGAGTCCAGAAGGGGACCCCAAGGAGGAGGCAGATAGGGAGGGTGGGGAGAAGTGAGGAGTCCTGCTGTAGCGAGGCCACACTTCACGGGATTGATATGGCATGGCTGTGTAATTAGACTTTAAAGCAATCAAGCAAATATGTAATCATACTTAGGAGCATTTCAGGGAAAGGAAGGAATTTGAAGAAAGTTGAAATCTGAGTTCCAGGGTAGTCCATGTCACAACTTTTCCTTTAGTTCATTTAGTACCTTTCACTGATCCTCTTCTTTTCCTGCAAATTTCAGACTTCTCTTAAAACCGTTACAGACTTGTGCGCTACTTTCTGCTGTCAGACTGGTTGTTGAAGTAGGAGAAGCAGACAGACCACAAGCTGCTCTTACGTGCAGGTCAGAAGCGGAGATGAGTTTATCTCTCACACGGGAGAGATCGGCAGGAACAAAGGGAGTGGTCCGGCCAGGAGTGTTTTTGAATTGCGTTGCAAGGGCAGCTGTTCCTAAAACCACATCCTGACCCAACTGAGCTGTTTTTTTCATCCCTTTCTCTTTTTGCTCTGAAAACAAGACATGGAGATTAGGCATAGACTCACTCTTCCCAAATGCCAGAAAGCTGATCTGGCTGTTAAATGAAAGTGACAATTCTTAAGGCAGGTATTTCAAGCCAAGCATTTTCTCCAAGGCTGAGTGTTTGATCTCAAACCACAAAATGAGCTGGTAGTTTTAGACAGGACTTGACACAGTCTCAGTATAAATGATGAGGTGAACTGCATGCCCTTGCGTTCTCTTCCCTCTGGAATCTAAGCAGCCAGACGCTGTCTGGTGTTCTGTGAACAGGAGCAGCTCCAAGAAGTGACAGCATTTACTCTCTTTGTACACGCGGTGGTCATCAAGCCAATGAAGTGAGCCCCAAAATGTTTCATTACGAGACAAAATTCTTCTTTATAAATACCAAGTTGCTCTGCCTGGATATGTTTGATTTCCTGTATTTCTTAGAAGAAGACAGAGTAGAATTACTGCTCGATACATGATCTTCACCTTGCATAAAGCAAAGGAGCAAAATTGAAGCTTCCTAGAGCTATGAGAGATCAATTCTAGATTTATACTCCCACCACGAACTGCAACATATATTTATTTCAGAATTCAACAAATGCTAAAGGAAGACTACTAGGGAAGCAACAAGAAAGACTAGTGTCCTGGAAGGAAAGATTTATGTCTTTTTACATTGTATGCATACTTGTTTCATAATCATTTATGAAAGATGAAAAACTGTGGAGCATTGTAAGATACTTCTCTGTATTAATGTCATTCTCGAATTGTGATTAAGAGCTCTGGGTCCTAATCGAATAAGTGATATTGACAGTAGATGTAATATTTATAGAAAAATTTATCATATCTGTAAAGTCTTTCTCTCTCTTGTGTGCACGCACACGAGTGTGTATAACAGACAAGTAATTCTACTAATTTATGATATAGCCTCATTTTCTTCTGAAATGATGCAAGGTGTAATGCTTTCACCTGCGTGACTTAATAATGCCTCACAATACGCCTATGAGGAGAATGTTATTGTTTGTCTTTTGGAGACAAGGGAGCTGGATTTTTGTGAGACCAAGGGCCACACACTAGAAGGGTAGGACAAGGTCACCTGAATGTAATGAGCTTTCCACTCTCATCCACTCATTTACCTACCCACTACTGATTCAGTTCTTTCTACATTATATGATAAAAATTTGGGAGCTATGTCCTATCATTATATTCCTTACACACTTAAAATCAAACAAAATGTGAAGTTACAACTGAAATTTATTTATTTTATTTATTTTTATTTTTTGTGTGTACCGGGGGTCGACCTCAGGACCTCGCGCACCAGCAGGCACCCGTGCCACTGAGTGATCTCACCGGCCCTTTTTTCGTATGTGGGTTCTGGGAGTCGAACTCGGGCCCTCATGCTTGCCAGGCAGGCGCGTACGCCGCTGAGCCATCTCACCGGCCCTACAACTGAAATTTAAACAGGCATTTTGGACAACACATGAAACTGAGACCGGGACAAGATTTGTCCAACACAGTAGGGAAAGTTCTTACTCTGCATTATAAAAACAACAGACATATAGACTGTTATAGAAAGGAAACAAGATGGAAACATTTGACCAACTGTTTAAATTGTTGTCTTAGTTCTTTCTCTGCCACAGATCTTGAACAGCCTCCTGGTTAGTCATCTAGAAGCAATTCCCCACACAACCAGTGCGCTTGGCTCCCACTTCCGGGAGAGACCACTTTATCTGTATTTTCTTGCATTTTTGCTTTAATGTCTTCTATAGAGCTAGATTCTGTCTGTGTCACAGAAGGTTTTTCCTTTTTTTTTTTTTTAAGGATTTTTTTTGACTTTTTGATCTTGATGCTCTTATGTCTTTCCATTCTGTATTAATATTTCTTTCTGCTAATTTCCACAAACATCCCCCTTGTCTCCTAGGCAGAGCATTCCTGATTTGGAGGAATACCTATAGACTGTCGGCAAGTTCATCTCATTTTCCCAAGGCTCAAGGTAAATGGAAAAAGGATGACTAATACTTTGTGGGAACGTGGTTTATCTGATCTTTCAAAGTAAAAATAAAATGTTATTGAACAGCACAAAAACAAGTTTTATACTCACTTAAAAGATGCTAAAACACAAAAGACCAAGTCTGATTACCGGGACACCTGAAATCCCATATTTTTAACTTCATTTACTTTTGTAACAGCAAATATTTCCATAAAAAACTATTCCATTGCAAAATACTACCCACTTTCTGAAAGGCAAAAGTGATTCCTGAAAGCGTTAGGAAGATAAATAGAGATGAAAAGGGCTTTAATGACAGTGAGATGTCCTAGGTCTAGGGATGCCTCAAAATTCTTTTCAGGTTCCACAGTGTTTTCTTAAAGATTCCACTATCAAAACTTTCCTTAGAATAGATGGGCCCAGAATAGATGATTAATAATATTGGCTAATCGTATTCGTTTTCAGTTGCTGCTATAACAAATATCCACAAACTTTTACATTTATTATTTTAAATTCTGGAGGTCAAAAGTCCAAAATGAGTCTTACTGGGCTATAATAAGCAGGGCTAGCTAGGCTCTTTCTGGACTCTAGTGGAGTCCAGCTCCTACAGGCTACCACATTACTTGGCTTGTGGCCTATTTTGTTTTAATCGTCACAGAAAACATCTGGCTGAATCCTGTCATGCAGCCATCTTTATTAGTCTCCTTCCTGGCATCCTTCTTCTGCTTTAAGCACTGTGGTGATTACATGGGGTCTTCTGGTAGACCAGGGTCAGTTTATTAGCAACCGTACTTCCACCTGCCATCTAACTTGCCCTTTGCTAGGTAACATCGCATTTCCACAGGCTCTGGAATTTGGAACAGATATCCTGGACTAGGACATCGTTCTGCCTTTCACACTAACAGAATAAACAACGGGAGAAAAAGTAAGTTCTGCCTAGTTGTAGATGTGTTTTTATTCACACCACACTTTGAACTGACAATGTAGATAAATTTAAATCTCAAAACAACTTGAAGGCCTAGAAAATTATATTTATCACTTAGAAAAATCCATTATCTCATGACTTTAAAAACAAGGAACTACAAGGACAATGAAAGATTTAAACAAGATGCATAAACCAAGAATTTTGATCTCTATTTTGCAGAAATAGAAGCAAGCAGTTTGACTAGGGGAAAAACTCCCACAAAGCATGCATATATGCACATACGACTATGCAAAGGCTTGAAACCATTGTGTCACTTTCATAACTGGCTTCCTGATTATGGTGAAATAATTAATATGAACTGAGGGAATGTAAAAAAGCCCTAGATATGTTACTTCTTATGATCGTAAAATATGGATAACCAGTAAAGGAGGCCAAATGGACTGCAATGTTTTATCAATATCCTGCTGGAAACAGTGATTATAATATGGTCTAACTGTATAAGTTAAAAATTCTTGTGACACGCAATGAACTTTGTTCTTCCTACCAATAACTTCATTGAATGACACTTTAGTAGAGAGCAAAAAATCTACTACAAGCTCCTAATTGGTTCTTGTCATTCTCACCCACTTGGGATCTATTTTACCCTACAAAGTGACTACTTTTCATGCTTTTCTTTTCCTATCAAAGAAATAAAATCCCACAGAAATACAACCCACTCTACCCCAGCTTGCAGGGCATAGAAACTTAGACATTGAGATTTCAAAAGAAATTAGTGATCATTCATAGCATCTTCTGCCCAGCATCCTTTCATTTTGGATATAATTTTCCCAACCGATATCAACAAGATGGTATTGTATCCTTATGCCTGTTACATCTCCATGACAAAAATTACCAGATTAGGAGAAGTAATCACCTCAGTTGGAATTTATAATCTCACTTTTCTGCTGTATTATAATGTTGATTGTGAGGTTTTCTTTTGGGGCTCACTGTTATAAATGACTCTCAAGTTTTAAGGTCTAGTTGAAAGCCATGCCCTGTACATGGCTTATGGCTGGATTTCTAGTCAGCATCTTGTTGTCTGTGTGGAGTTTTGTCCTCTGATTTCTAGTCGTGTAATTATACATCTGAAAGCTATCGGCCTGGCCATTAATTTTCTATTTGCCACATTACTTTCTTTTAAATACAGTCTGAACTACTCTAACAGGCACACATGCATTATTCTACTTTAATACTAAAAAAAAAAAAATCCCCATTTTACAAAAATAAAAACAAGGCTAGGCAAAATTAATGTACCTAAAATTATGTTGGTAATGTGGGGATTCTAACCTAGGCTCTGTGACCAGTGCTTCCCAGAAAGGAAAGAAAGACGGGGATAGACACCCAGTTGCTGCTTGCTCTTTAAATCTTTCTTTAAAGGGTCACAATCCTCACGTGGGGAAATGGTCTGAAGAATATTTTTCTTTTTCTTTTTCTTTTATGTGGGTACTGGGAGTTGACCTTAGGACCTCGTGCTTGCTAGCAGGCACTTGTGCCGCTGAGCGATATCACCAGCCCTTGTTTTCCTTTATGTGGATACCGGGAATCGAACTCAGGACCTTGCACTTGCCAGACAGGCGCTTATGCCACTGAGCTATCTCACCGGCCTTTAAGAATATTTGTCTAGCAAGACTTGTAAACCAAAAATCTCACTGTGGCTTTCTAATGGAAGAGGAAATAGGAGACTCTGTTTACAAACACTCCTCCCCCTGACATTGTCAATTCCTACTCCCCAGTATAGCAAAAAATAATAATAATAAATTTTTAAAATCTCTCATATTCAAAAGAGAAAAATAAATAATCTAATTATAAAACAAGCAAAAGACTTTAGTATGTGTTTCTCCAAAGATGATCTACAAATGGCCAGTGAGCATATGATAAGAGATGCTCGACACTACTCGTTAAGGAAATCCAAATCAAAACCACAATGAGATATCACCTTACACTTACTAAGATTGCTACTAGCAAGAACAAAATTAAGAATCTGTATGAGATTTTCACACCAATTAGCTTCTCATTGGTTTGATACATTAAACCAAGCCATCCGACAAGTTCATAATGTCATGCAAATAAGGACGTGCTCCAGCTAGTGTTTAATGACCTCTGGTCATGGTTTCCCACTCACTGGGGAAGAGGAACTGCAGAACTAATGACAATAGCTCAGCGTTGTGCCACAACACATTGACAAATTCCGCATTCAGCTCAACTTGTCTTACTCCTTTCTGGTCTCCGGGTTGGAGCTAGAAAGTTCATCTCAGGTTTCTCTATGTCCTTAAAAGAGTTAAGGCATATATTGTTTCCCTTTTAAAACAGCATTGTGGTTCACAGAATCTTTAGACCTATGGGACTCGTTTGTTGGTTTATAATATACGAGATCAAGCTAGCTCATTTCATTCTTTTGTGCAATTAGGAAAAAAATGGTAGCTTGTTTAGGTGGATAGAGCTTCATGGTTTATGTCTTAGTAAGTTAAAAGTAGGGCTGATGCCAGCATCTGTATGCCTGTTCAGTTGGGTACTCTTTTGTAATGGTGCAGGAGAGTAATTTTAGATATTAACTTTTTAAGACAATTTTAACAATGTAGTATTTTATAACATAGCATATTAAGCCCTCAGAACAAGAATTCTTATGGCTTGATTTTTTCCAGCATTTTAACCCCTCATCTTCTTCTGAAAACAGACTCTTTATGCAAGTGGTAAAATCTACTCCTGCACTGTGTGGCCTAGAAGAGAATTTCTCGGGACAACTTGATACCTCTGATTCACAGAGAATTACAAGTGAAAATTCCCACAGGGTTATGTAGTATGACATTTTGGCCAATGGGTACAATTGTCAATTTGCTATGACTGCACTGTAATCTTCAGCAATCCTCCACCTCTTCAGAATATTTTGCTCGAATTTAACTTTTTTATTCATCTGAGGTCTTGCTATTATTTTTTCCCTATGAGAACATTATGTAGAATCCTTCTTTGCCTGAGGAATTAATATTTGAAATAGCAAATTAATGAACGCATTCTTACACTGTGCTTAAGATGGTGCACAAAATGTGGGCCAAATAGATCTTGTTAAACATCTGACTTAATTTTACAAATGAAAGAAGCTGTAGCTTTTGATGTGTGTAGATGGGATTGAATCTTTATGCTCTGGTTATTTTTAATCAACATTTTGGTTTTAAAACACCATTTCAAGCAATATGTAAATGAGGAAAAAATTAAAGCTCACGACCTTGGCTTCATTAGAATAAATTGTCTATATACTGTAATCTTTAAGCATTGAATGAATCTGAAATTACTCTGAGGGTTCTATGAGTTAACTCACTAAAGAAAATTAAAATGTTAATCTAAAACAGAAATTTTTGAAGCAACAATTTATCATGCTTTCCCTTTTATACTTAATATTTTAAGGCTTATGGAAATTTTACATGCATCTGAAACTTATAGTAATAATGTCACATTAAGTAATATATACCAAATAATAAAGACCATTTTTCAAATAAATCTATTGATTGTTCTGCCATACAACTTCAGTCCTTTCCTGCTATCAAACAATTTAGTACCTCAAGAGTGTGAGATGAAGTTTAGAGTTTCTCTAAAATAACTCGAAGTTGGGTCTATGTATATCCATCAAATGTACTTTCTCATTCCATTAGAGCAGGAGATAGCATTAAATTTAAGATAGTCTAGAAGACAACTTCACAGAGGTGTAAATATGAATTCTTAATCTCATCTAAGACTCACAAGATCTCACCTCTTCAAACAAAAAATAAGGATTATTTTAATGCATATTTTCTGTCTATATACTATTATACTATTTTTATACTATTATACTATTATACTATTTTTACTAATATTATACTATTATACTATTTTTATACTATTATACTATTATACTATTTTTATACTATTATACTATTATACTATTTTTATACTATTATACTATTTTCTGTCTATATACTATTATCTTCTTACCTATCTTAGGTTCTTATATCATCTGAATATCGAATATGATTTTCTGGTGTTACTGATTATACACTAAAGTCAGAATTTATTGTGAAAATTTTATGTTCATATCTTTGAAAGGACATAAAAGTTTAACCTCAGTTTTGCCTGCTGGCTGGTGCTTGTCAGCCTAAAGGTTGAAGAACATTTAGAAGTAGGGCTGGTTAATTACTAATCACACTTGCAAACCACTGGTTTGAGATCCCCTCTGTCAGTCTTAACACTTTCCTACTTTTAAGTGATTACCATATGCACAACAAGCTGATGTGGTATTTATAAAGGAAATTAACTTTCTTGCACTAAGATTTTAAGTTTGCAACAACTGTGCTTTATTGTGTTAGTAGAGTCATTTTAAAGATCACAAAATGACTGAAATATGTTCTTTGAGAATCTAGTTTTCAGACTGGATACTCTGATTTGTGCAGGAGAACTGTGCTTCTAAAAAGGCACAGTAAAATTATACATTCAGTGTAGGTACTACTTTTACATAATTGATATGGGTAGAGGTGGGATTAATAAAATAATAAAACTTCCTAAAAATTTAATAGGGCTTGAATAATATTTAAACCATTAAATCATTTTGATTTATAGCAGACCTATAAATTCTAATCTTTGGACATAGTATTTTAAAAGTGAAAGACACCAGAGAGCTTAGTTTTCTTACTTTACAAAATAGAAAACTAGGGATTAGAAAAATAATCAGTGGTTAAGTCAGATTGGAATCTGGGTCTCTGCAGTACATATTTTTAAAATTTCAACTAGAACATTCCCAAACAGCGATTTGCATTGTCATTGTTGTAACGACTTTTTTGAAATTCCTCCACAAGACAGAGGGACCCACATCCTCAAATAGTACATGTCGTGGCCATGTTGCAAGTCCAGTCTGACTTACAAATCCTCCAAACACTGACCTTTGTTGCACGGTGATCTATATGAAATTTTAGATGATGAGGCAGGGAATGTCAGCTGATTTGAGACTTTTCCAGGAGATTCTGGTACAAAAGAAGTGGCAGGCAAAGAGATTGAAGAGCAGATAACAAAATATGAGAGGAATTGGGAAAATATGTCGTGGAGAAACTGAAAAGAAGTTGGAGTAATATACGAGACTGAAGTTAGAGGGCCTGAATGGGTGATGGGATCCAATGAGGGTGTTGCCTTGCTAATTAGGCAAGTGTGAGCTCGACCAAGTGGCCCCAGTTGGAGTGCACTGCACAAGCCTTGAAGTCAGTTAGTGTCGTGTCTTACAGCTTGAAGCTGAGTTGAGTCAACTCTTGCAGAGGCAAGCTACCAACACAGCATTACTCTAATGGTACAAGTTCAGAAACATGCACATTATGTATTCTCAGTTAAAGCTGGGTAACAATGTCCTGGTGCATATCTATCCAAATGTCCAGTTCACATGCAGGAAACCCTTAAAAACTAGACAAAGTGTTGATTGCAGCACATTAGCCTCATTTTGAAGGATTTTCTTCCTTTTGTGCAAGCTATTTCTTTTTATTCTTACTGGAATGTATCACACATACAGAAACATAAAATTCCTAAGTGTATAAATTGTTGAATTAATGAACACACCTATATAGCCAATACTCAGGATTCAACCAAATACTACCAGCTTCTCAGAAACCTCATCCCTCCTACTAATTACTAATTTTTCCTCACTGAAAGTAACTCCTTTCTTGAGGTTGTCTCTATAGGCTACTTTTGATTCTCTTGTGCTTTATAATAAATGGAATCTTACAGTACATATTCTTTTGAGTCTGGTTTCTTTCACTCAATATTATTGAGAGATCCATCCATGTTGTATGTAGCAGTGACCTGATCATTTTCATTGCTATATTATATTTTATTGCATAAATATATCACAGTTTGTGACAGGCAATCAAATTGTCTCCAGCTTGAGGCTCTTAAGAAAACTGCTGCTGTAAGCATTTTTGAACATGGCCTTTAGTTCACGTTTGTATGCACTCATGTTTGGTGCATAGCTAGAAATGGAATTGCTGGGTGGTAAGAGATGAACATGTACAGCATTGGTTCATACTGACAGTTTCCTGAAGCCATTGTACCAGTTCACACTTTTGTTAGCCATAAATTCCAGTTGCAGTTGTTCCATAATGTTTGTAATACTTAATGTAACTGTCCTTGTACTTTAGCCATTATATTGCATGTCAGGTGGTGATATGGTGAAAGTGACTCCATTTTCTTTTTAGATTCCATTTTGTCTTCACTTAACTCCTAGATGAACTCACTCCCCAAGCCTGTTAGATATTAAGGCACTAACCCATAGATAAACTCACTCCTCAGACCCCTTCCCAGTTAACCATAAAACCCATAAAACGATGAACAAACAGTTACAGTAAACAGACTAGATGTTTGGAGAGGATCTTGTGATAAATCTAGTGATGTTCCTGTGAAATTCCAGAAAGATGATGTGGTGTATTGGTTGCTAAAGTTATGGGTGAGGGGACTTATAATGTATAAATAATATAATGTATAATGTATGAAAAAAAAGACCGGGAGATTGAGGTCTTAGCCGAAGCTGGAACATCATCTGCCAGCCAAAAAAAGAAAGCTCCTTGTGTCTGTACTCAGCCTCTGTGAGTGATTCTTGCGATTTTGCCATAACAGTGGCATCAAACTGTGATTTTAATTTGTACTTGCTCAAAGCTTAGGTTGAATTTTTCCATCTTAAAATCAGATTTTCTTTCATTTTTAAAAATTAATTTTCAAAGTTTTAAAAATATTCTATCAGTACTAGCACTTTTTGTCAGTTATATTTTTTGCAAGTATCTTGTCCCACTCTTGTAATGTGTCTTTCACTTTCTTCATGGTATCTTCTAATAGGTAGGGTTTCATAGCTTTAATATTGTCTAATTTCTCAGTTTTTTAAATGTTTAATACTTTTTGTATACTGCTTAAGAAAATCTTGCTTACCCGAAAGTCATGAAAATCTCTTCCAATATTAGTTTCTAGAAACTCCATATTCTCTTTCACATCAATCTTCAATTCACCTGGAGTAGTATGTGGAGTGAGGGAAGGGTTAATATTTTTCACTGTAGATATTCAAAATAATTTCTTAATAAAGACAGCTTTCCATTACGTAGAGTAGCAATTTCATCATTAATCAAGTGTCTATATATGTGTAAGTCTTTTTCTGAACTGTTTTACAATGCATTGGCCAACTGGCCCACCTTTATTATAGTTTCGTACTTTTAATTATTGTACCTTCAATATTCATATGTCATAATGTACATCCTCTGATTAGTTTTTCTTCTGCCATATTGTCTGAATTGTTTGACTTTTGCATTTTCATATGTATTTTACAATCAGCTTGTAATTTCTATGAAAAATCCTGCTGGGCTTAGATATAAGAGTTTTAAGGGCTCCAAAGAACAATTTGGAGATAATAGCCATCTTTATTGAATACCTTCTGTTTATTTGAATCTTTTAAAATTTCTCTAAACAGTGTTTCATAGTTTTCAGTGTAGAAGTTTGCATATGTTTGCTTACTCTTAGATATTTAGTTTTTTGATTCAATTATAAATGATATAATTTAAAAAATATGACTTTTGATTGTTTATAGTTGGTAATTTTTTTCTTTATTGATCCTGAATGCTGTGACTTTTCTAAATTCACTTAATTCCAATAATTTCCTTATTGATTTTCTTGAGTTTTTGTATATAAATCTTCCTTTTCTAATCCTTTTTGTATATAAATGCTCTCTTCTCTAATAGTTATGCTTTATTTTTCTTGCCTATGCTTATTAGGATCTTCTTTCTGCTAGTGTTAAATAAACATGTTGTTAACCAGGGAAATTTGTTTCTTTTCTGATGCTGGGGAGAAAGCTTTTAATATTTCATCATTAAGTATATTTATTATGGATTTTGCAAATATTTTTAGATATAAAATGAGTTTAGAATAAGAAAAAAAATTACCAGAAATTTCTGGAAATGTAAAGATGGATTAATTTCTTCTGAGTACTCTGTAAGCAATTTTTCAGACATGTTAACAAAGGAATTTTTCTTGGTTACAACCCACTTCTGTTCTTATTTACAGCTTCTTCACCTCCCAGAGTTCCCAAAATGCTGGGATTTAAGAAAGGAAAGGAGAAGGACTAGCCTGGCAGCCTAGGCATGTAATCCCAGTAGAAGCAGGAGAATCACAAGTTGAAGCCCAGCCCAAGCAATTTAGTGAGACATTGTCTCAAAATAAGAACAGAGAAAGGGAGCTGGAGATTAGACCTGGGTTCAGTCCCTAGTCACACACACACACACACACACACACACACACACACACACACACACACATGAATTAGTTAAATTATGCTGCCCATGTTCTCCTCTTTTTTTTTTTTTTTTGTGGGTACCGGGGGGTCGACCTCAGGACCTCGCGCGCCAACAGGCACCCGTGCCACTGAGCGATATCACCGGCCCCTTTTTCGTATGTGGGATCCGGGAGTCGAACTCGGGCCCTCGCACTTGCAAGGCAGGCGCTTATGCCGCTGAGCCATCTCACCGGCCCTCTCCTCTTTTTTTTGCTTCTTAGTATTTTTTACTAACTTTTTAGTTGTCACCCTTGAGATTCTTGGTTTATTAAAATCTAATATAAATTATTCATTTTATTGCTTTTTGGACATAGATGAGGACATAGAATGATTTAACTTAGGTTTCTACCTCCTTTCCTTTTTGCTGTTATTGTTTTGATATTTTAGTTCTATGTGAATTTTATTCTTCAAACTCAATATATTATTATCATTTTATAATTTAATATTTATTCTTCCTACTGCTATTTATATATTTATTTATTCATTTTGTATTCCTATTATTTCATTTAAAATTATTTATCCTACTTGAAGAAACTTTTTAAAAATTTCCTTTGGTACATGCCTGCTTGTCATATAGCCTTTTAGTTTTTGGCTTGTATGAAAATGTTTTTCAATATGCAATATATTAACCATTGTTAATTTCCTATTATCTTGTTTTGAAATTCTGTATCATTGCTATTGTTTTTTCTTTAAAAAAAGAAATTTTTTAAAGAAATTTCTTTAAAAAAGAAAACGTTTTTATTTAAACTTTAGTCTAAAACGTATTTTTGTAAAATATAGAATTCTATGTTGCCATTTATTTTCTTTTAACACTTTAAAGATGTCATTTGTTGTCTAGCTTCCAATACTTCCATTGTGAAATTAACTAGGAGATTGATTATTGCTCTTTCAAAAGTAATCTGTGGGGTGCTTCTTTCTTTTCACTGTTTAAGATTTTTCTTTCTTTTTTAAGTGACTTTTCTTTTACATGTTTGTGTGTGATCCACTTTGAATTTAATCAAGGTGGGCATTACTATAGTGGTTTGGGTATGTTTTGATTATGTCCTCCAAAAATTCATATGCTGGAAGCTTGTTCCCTAGTGTGAAGGTGAAATCTTTAATAGATGTGGGGCCCAGTCTGAGGAGATTAGGTCATTGGGAGTTCTGCCCTCAGAAGGATTAATGCTGGTCTGCAGAGTGAGTTCTGGTGAGCAGGAGATATTACAAAGTAGTGAGGTTGCTATGCACACTCCTGCATATGACCATCTTACCCTCTACTTCTTTACTGTTATAACAGCCCAAGGCTCTCTCCAAAGGCTAAAAAAATGGGGCTGTCTGATGGTCTCGAGTTTTCAGACTCTAACATTGTGAATTAAATACACCTCTTTTCTTCATAAGTACCCAGTTTCAGATATTTTATTATAACAACAGAACGCAGACTAATGCAAGCACTGTAGTACTTTTTGAACTGTAACTTGGTATCTTTTGTCATTTAGAAAAGAAAATTTAGCTATTATATTTTTCAAATATTGTTTCTTTTCCATTTGCTCTTCCCTGCCTTTCTGGGAATCCAATTACATATACTTCAGTCCTTTTCATTAAGTCCCATATATGCTCTTAATGACATGTTTTAGTGTCTAATTGACATTGCTGTAATTTTTAATTGTAGAACTTTCATTTGATTTTGCTCTGAATTTTCAGTTCTTTTTGAAATTATTCCCACTACCATCAAATTTCTTGAGCATATTAATCACAGTAATTTAAAAGTCCATGCTTGATGCCTTCACATCTCCTGTGGATTTGTTTCTTTTGCTTAATTTTTTTATCTTGGCTGTTGATCATTTGATTTCATTTCCTGACATGCTTGATAATTTTGATTAAATTTAGGATACTATGTGTGGAAGATTTTAGAGATAATTCCAGGCACTTCTAGATTTGTTTTCATGCTGGTTGAAGAATAGGGTAGAGGCAAATCATGTAATCCAATCTGGGATTGAGTCTATTCGAAGGGTTTGGATCTTCAAGAAGGTCCTTTTGTTTCTGGTTCAAGCTTACTCCTAAAATGAAACTGATCTGATGTACCAACAGAAATTCGGAGATATTTTCTCTGCTTTTCACTGAAGCTTAACCTTTAATTCCACAGCCCGATAAAAATCTTAAACTATTTGCTCAGCTTCAGCTTTAGGCTGTTGTTTAACTGTTGGCAAATGTCGTAAGGAAAAAGTGGCACTAAGTGTTGGGCTCACCTCTCCACCTTCCCCACCTTCCACTTCTTTCCAGCCTTGGACCCTCAGTCCTGCTGCCTTACTAGCTCTCAGATGCCTTCAAGCAGATATTCTTGCTGGATATCCAGTTTTGCAGTTGTTTTCATGAAAGGTTTGGCCTGCACAAAGCTATTTCAGGTAACTAAAGAATCTGACCACTTCTTTATCCTGCTTTCTAAATATTTTATTTAATTCTTCAGGTTAAAAATAGTGTCCTTGATGTTTCCAATTACAAAAATATCTGAGGAAGAAAAGTAGAAATTAAGGGAAGGACTATTTATCAAATCTCTATTATGTGAATGGGAATTCATGCAACCCAAACTTTAGTCAGTGTTAAAGTTTCTAATCTTCTTAGCTCAATTCTTATTAAACTTTTTATGCTAGCATGTTATAAGCAGATCTATTGTCCCTAAAATCTAAAAGGTCTGTGTGAAGATACATTGCTATTACTAGTTGTACTTCATTTTGAAAGCTGAATGTATTTATTAAAGATAAGGGCTAATATTTCACAATGGCTAAAATCCACATGAGAATGTTTTATGATGGCCGATACAGCTTGGTAATGATAGAATAGGAATGCGTTAGTTTTCTTTTATTGCAAAACAAGATTAAATCCTCTTACCTAAAATAGTTTCTGGGACAAAAGAAATGAAGCATTTTCATCAGCAGTAGATATTTTAAATCCTCTCATCATGCTTACGTATTTACATCTGAAAGGCTAAATTGTTTGGTGAAAAATAGTATCGTATGTTGCAAACAAAAACTCAGGAGCCCAGGAGGGCAGGAGTCTGCACACAAATCCCAGGTGCTCTAATAAGTAGCTCAGGAGCCTTAATTAACCTCTGTGAGTCTCAGATTCCTCATAGTTCAAGTGGGATAAACATCTAAAGGCAGTTTGTAAAGATCTAATTGGGGTAATACTCATAGCCTTCCTGTTCCTTGGTAAGACAAATGAAGGGCAAGAAGAATTTTATTTAACTTTAGGAAATTTGAATTGGAATTGTACAATAAGTAAAGTATCTGCTACTACTCTGGTCCTCTTTGTAAACTCTTACAAAGTTTACCTGCTAGCAAATTTAATTTAGCATGAATTTTTCTACAATCATTTTCAGGAATCGGTTTACATTTTCTGTTTTTTTTTTTTTTTTTTTTTTTTTTTTGGTTACCAAAAGATACAATGGTTTTTTTTTTGTTTTTTTTTTTTTTTTTTTTTTTTTGTGGGTACCGGGGGGACGACCTCAGGACCTCGCGCGCCAACAGGCACCCGTGCCACTGAGCGATATCACCGGCCCCTTTTTCGTATGTGGGTTCCGGGAGTCGAACTCCGGCCTTCGCGCTTGCAAGGCAGGCACTTAAGCCGCTGAGCCATCTCACCGGCCCGATACAATGGTTTTGATCCAGTTAAAAGGACAATGAGCATCTTTTACTCTAGCTTTGCTAAGAGAATGGGAGGGAAATGTATGCACATGTGTTAGTATCAACAGGTGAGTTTTATCCACATTACACACCATTTTACATTTCTGTGTATTTATAATTAGTTTTATTGCATGTTTTCTTTTTATTTTTCTTGTAGAATTAGCTCAATTCTGTACAATGTTGCATAAAAATACATTTTCACAACTTTGGCAGGAGGTTGAAAGTGAGTCATCCGGTGATTCAGCTACCAATGATGACTTGGGTCATGTAAGCCAAAGAAATTTTGACAGTGAGACAGAGCAAGATATGACAGATAGAGAAGTACTGAATAAAGACCTTGATTCAGAGGAGGAAGAAAACAGTAATGTAAATAAATATTTGACTAGACAAAATGCTACAAGATGGTCATGTATGCCTGAATGATCCAATCTTAGAACTAGGTTAGAAAATTTAATTAGGTTCTTGGCAGGGGTGAAACCTATTAGATGGAATACCAACACTACGATTCAATGTTGGATATTGTTTGTAACAGATGAAATGCTACAAGATGTTCTGAAATACACTAATAATGAAATACAAGCAAAATATTCTTTATGCATCAATAGTAATACTCAAAAATATGTCTATCATGACACCTCACTATATGAACTAAAGCCTTCATAGCAGGTCTTTATCATTCTAGTTGTAAGAATCTAAAGGATTTGTAGAGAAGTGACAGATGTGGCCCTGAGATTTTTAGAACAATAATGACACTCAAGAGATTTGGTTTCCTTCAAAATTGCCTATGCTTTGAAGATAAAAAGACCCACCAAGAAAGAAAAAAATCTGACAATTTGGCTTCTGTTCATTCATTTTTTGAAAGCTTTGTTTAGAACTGTCAAGCAATTTATACACCATTCAAATACATGATGATTGATGAACAACTTGCATCATTTTGTGGTTGTTGAAGCTTTCAGCAATATATGCTAAATAAACCTTCCAATATGGTACAAAAATATATGCTTTGGTAGATGTGAAGACATTTTATACCTTGAATTTAGAAATTTATCCTGGAACTCAGCCACCAGGTCTTTATTTGTGCAGTAATAAACTGTATGAAGTTGTGAACAGACTTGTTGCACTTGTTTCAAAAAATAACCCAAATGTCACATTTGACAATTGGTTCACTCATAACATTAGCCTCCTATATGGTGAAGAAAAACAAAGTAGTATTGATGCTATCAACATTACACCGTGATGATAAGATTGATAGTGAAGCCTGGCATTGTGGCACATACCTGCAATTCCAGCACTCTGGAGGCTTAGACAGGAAGATCCTGTGAGTTCAAGGTCAGCCTGTGCTATACAGTGAGTTCAAGGCTGGACTGGATTACATAGCGAGACCCTGCCTCAAAAAAAAATTGATGGTGAATCCTTAATACAAATGAAGCCAGAAATTGTCACATTTTACAACAAAATGAAAGGTGGAGTAGATGTTGCTGATGAGTTACACAGCAACTATGATGTCACTCAAAACAAAGCGGTGGCCAATGGTTGTGTTTTACTTGATCCTAAACATGTCAGGCATAAATAGTTTCATAGTTTACAATGAAAATAACAAGCACAAAATATGACAGAGAAATTTTTTTAGAGAATTGGGACTAGAATTGATAAATGATCAATTACAACAGGGGAAGAATATATATCTGCCCAAAGAACCCCACACAAGAATTCTGGACCAGACCAGTGAACAGACAGGTACAACATCATAGGAACCTCTGAAGAAAACAGGAAGACCAGCAAGATGTCAAGTATGTCCTACCAAAAAAGACAGGAAAACAAAACACATGTGCTGTCAGTGTAAGCTATAGCTGTGTATGAAACATGCAGTTTTCATGTGTGAAGACTGCCTTAAGTATGATAATTCAATGAAAGTTTATTTCTGTGGTAAAGTTTTATTTGTATTTTCATTTTAGTTCACACAGGAATTTATTTCTGCTCTTATTTTTTACATTTTGAGAGCAAGTAAGCAGTTGATGTTAAAAATGTTGATGTTGGGCTGGTGAGATGGCTCAGTGGCATAAGCACCTGCCGGGCAAGCGCAAGGTCCTGAGTTCGACTCCCAGTACCCACATATGAAAAAAGGGCCGGTGATATCACTCAGCGGTACGGGTGCCTACTGGCACACGAGATCCTGAGTTCGACCCCCAGTACCCACACACACACACAAAAAGTTGATGTTTATTCTAAACACTCATTACATACTAAAAATTTAATATTTTATTGACATTTTATTTTCCTGTTAAGTACATATTGTTTAATATAATAAAATGCATGAAATTAAATCAATAATTCAATAGAAATATTCCTAAAAAATAAATGTGGGCCTTATACACCCCCCCATAATGCACCTTTCAAAAAATTTACCCTGATACTCCTATTAAGAGAAAAGTTCAGACTAAAATATAAGTGACTGAAAGAGAAATAAAGAGAAGTTGGAGAAATTCCTTATCACCTGTCTTTCTTATGTGAAATATGAGATAGGGTCATTGATTAAAAAAATAAAGATAGAAATAGAGGATTCGAGAGGGATAAAGAGCTGGAACTGCTACCTCAAAGGATACCAACTTAAGCTGAATGGGCAATGCTGGGTACAGTTAAGTCCAGAGTCCAATAGAGGCCATTATCTTGTAGTCAAAGCCAATAAAAATGGTGTAATTTTACTTTACATTATTTCTGTTCTATTCAATTTTATCCTACCTTATTTATTATATTTTCTTTTAATCTTATTTGATTTATTTGGTAGAGGCAAAGCTGAACATCCTGTGGGTAAGAGGTAAGAAATGACCAGTTGTTTTCATCAGGACTTTGTTGACCATCTTGGATCAGAGAGAGGAGGAGAATGCAAGGGAGCTGATGGTATGGGTACAGTTACTGACCAAAAGGCATAGAAAGCAGGATGAGTTGATATAGGCAAAGCAGATAACGGATACTTTGATGGTGGAAGAGCAGATATGGTGGCAGGAAAGGTTTTTAGTCGCTTCCCTCATTGCTGGGAGAAAATACCTGACATCTACCACTTAAGGGCAGGAGGTTTATTTTAGTTCACATTTCAGCCGATAGTACACTGGCTCCAAGGCAGGATAGCCTGGTGGAGAGTCATGGCAGAGGAGAGCTGATCGCCACATGGTGCACAGGAAGCAGAGAGAGGAGGGAGGAGCCATGGAGGGAGATAAACCCTTCCAAGCTACAACCCCATGACCTACCTCTTGCAACCAGACCCCACCTCTTAACAGCAAGTCAGCTGTAAGCCCCATAATCCAATCACCTTCCAAAAGCCCTACCTATGAGCATATGAGGCTATTGGAGGATATCTAGATATAAACCATAACATTCTGCCCCTGGTCCTGGGTGCAGCAATGATTTGCCTCTGCTGTAGTTTAGATGCAGAACATCCCTGAAAGGCCCATGTCTTACTGCCCTGCTCCCCAGGGAGGAAGTGTGGCCTAGTGGGAAGATCCCAGTCATTAGAGGCATGTCCTTGAAGAGGAGTGTGGGACCTCGGTCTTTTCCTCTTACTCTCTTTTTTTTGTTTGTTTGTTTTGTTTTTGTTTGAGACAAGGTTTCAGTGTGTAGCACAGGCTGGCCTGGAACTCATTATGTAGCCAACGCTGGCCTCGAACTCACAGGGATCCTACTGCCTCAGCCTCCCGAGTTTAGGGATTACAGGTATGCACCACCACTACAGGTGTCTCTTGCTCTCTTTTGCTTTGTGGCCATGAGGTTGGCAGTTCTGCTCTACCATATACCCCCACCACGATGTGCTGGACCAACAGATTGAAACCTCCAGAACCATGAGCCAAAATAAAATTTTGTCTTTTTAAATTATTATCTCGAGTATTTGTTATAGTAACAGAAAGCTGACTAACAAGGCCTACACACAGTGAGGCAACTGAATAAGGAGATGTGATGTCCTCCCTTGTCAGTTGTCCTAAGAAGAGGCAAAGACAACTGTGTTAATTTCTCAGTGTCCTAGTTCCTGGCTGTGCTCTGGTGACAGCTGATTGCAAAATAGGTGCTTTCTTTCCTTACTTTGCTCTGCCTCCTCTCTCCCTCTTTCCGGCATCCTCCACCTTTCCAAGGTCATGTAACAAATCACTTTCCCAATCAGGAGTAGCACAGGAACATAAATCAATGTAATTCATGCATGTTTCTTTCTTTCACAAAGACTTGTCTAAATGAAACACTAAAATATATTTTAGTTACACAAATTAAATGCTGGCTTGAAAAAACATAGTACTTGTACTTTTTAATCTTCAAAGAACTTTACAGATATTAAGGTCATTAATCTTTTTAACACTCCTGGAGTCTTTGAGTTGAACTTGTTCAGTAGATTTAACACAGAGGGCAAGGAGCTATTTGGCTGCCAGATGCAATTTTTAGCTATACTATCTGGCCTTTGAGATGGCATTGGTTTGGCCACTTCTGATAGTCAAAAAATAATCATTTATATTCTTTCTCTGATAATGGGAAGCTGTTATTATGTCCCTCAGTGTGAACTCACTTAGGACTGCACAAAAATAAAAAATTACAAATGGTTAACAATCGCATTAAAATTTCAAAGGGCAATAAAAATAGATGATAATTTTCTCTGAAACTCACAAGTCAACTAAAGCCATTCTGAGATTCAAGTCCCCTCCTTTCCATTGTTTTTTACTTTCATCCTTCCCATTTCTTATCATTGGATTCTCCCTCTTTCTATGCATTTCTCTGTATGCAAGAGATCTCTATCCTCTCGTGATCTTTTCTTGGGTGCAGTTCTTCTTATATACCTGGATCTTTTTTCTTTGCCTTCAGACCCTCTTCTCTTTTGCTTTCCAATGTTTCTTTATTACTCTTCCATCTATAGTATCTATCCCTCCTTTTCCTGTCCTGTGGTCACATGGAGGTGCTTTGTTTCCTAAGCCACACTCTGGGATTGACCACTTTATCACTGTATTTATTTTTTATGGTCACAACAAAGGCTACTGTGATTAATTAAAATTTACTGAGCCTCTACCATGTGTCAGGCAAGTAGGTCACTTTCTATTGTGAAAATTCCATCAAAAAAACAACAATCCAGGCAAGAAGCAATGATTTGCACTTGCTCAGAATCTGCAAGTGGAGAAAAAAATCAAAATATGTTGTCACTTATAGTTTAGAATGAAATTCTTTGTCGTCAGCCTTTGCTTGGTTTTGATAAAGGAAAGCACGAGGTCCCATTGTAAAAGGGACAGGATAAAAGGGAAGACATTGATCCAACCACTAGTGGTGAAATTATGCAATAGGTATTGACCCATAATCGCTCTCAAATAAAAGCAAGAGCCTGAGATGGATTTTTTCTGTGTAGTAGTCAGTGAGGTGGCTGATCCACAAACAGGATTCGATTTCTTAATGCTGCACAAAAATGCCTATGAAGAAGCCGCTGGGAAAGACATCTTTTCTTGCCTATTCGAGGTCACAGAGGTAGTGCAGACTATGGTTTGTGAGTATGGAGGGACATGCAGGGTAAAAATTTAGAAGATAATGTAAGGAGGATGCTGTTTGGTTAGCAGGAACCACATCCTAAGAAAGAAATAAGATCCTACAGCTGGGAAGAGGTCTGGGGTTCAAAATGTCTCATTAGAATAAGCTGTACTTCCAAATCCAGTTAGAAGAGCTGCAAACGTAGGCTTCCTCCCTTCTTTGCTCAGCAGGGAGAAATATTAGCTCCCGAAGTAGGTGGGGAGATGAAAGGCAAAGTGGTTCTTGGAAGCTTCAAGCACTGTGTTACAACCATCTATGGCTCTGTGTTAATTAAAAAGACGTCACTAATCTCCTTCCTCCCTGGCTGGGAGAACACTCCAGGTGATGAAGAAGTTTTCCTGTGTTTTTCTGTAACTCATTCTAAGCCTCATTTTCAGCTCCTGTTCCTTCAGAGCACCAGGAAACTTCAACTTTAGTCTTTTGTAGGGCTTGCTCATCTGTCTGGAATTTATGTTATACTTGTAAAAATTTGCCTAGTGCTAAGAATTCAGGATGTGGCATATGGCCTTCCAGTCACTTACCCACAGTTTTTGTACATCTCTGGAGGATCCAGTGTCTTTTACCACAGCGTGTTGTGGTCTCAAGTTTTGAGCTACACACACACATTTCTCCTCTGGGATTGTTACTTCCTGTCTACTCTGCATAAAAAGCACACAGCAGACTCCCAATCTCTCACTTTCCTCAGCCTTGGAGAATCCCCGAGGTGGAAGTTTCAGCTCTTCCTGTTGCTTCTCGCAAGTATTTTGTTACCATGTTGTCTTCCTTCTGGAACAGGTATGTTGGGAATCTTCTGACCCAAGAAACTGAAAAATTCTGCTTTTCTATTACGTTCTTCCTCTGAGGGAAGAAAGCCATGACTGACCACGTTTTTGAATGAGAGGCACAAGCAGAAACATAGGTTGAATTTCATACACATCTACTCACAGTGTGTCAGAATTCTCAGAATTTAAATAGTTTTAGCCAGCTTTCTGGTGCTGTAGCCATCTATCCTGGGCAGATATGTGCCATGCCTATAAGAGAGAACCCAGTATATTTCTTAAAAATTTCAGTGGATGAGACCAAAATAGTCAATCTCTGATGATTATTTTATTTATTGGCCAATTTCTTGGTTTTGCTACTCTTGCGACTTCTTGTTATTGAGACAGTGTCTGCACATACACATCATTTTAGAATTCTTATCACATAGAGGCACTTAGAAAATCTTACTTGATGCTTATTGCTAATATTTTTTTCTTTTTCTGACTTTTAATTTTTAAAGGATACTTTCTGTTATTGTTACTAGGTTCCCATTTATTATTATTGTTGTTATTATTATTACTAGGTTCCCATTTGGAATAAAAGAAAGAAGAATAACCAATGAAAGGTGAAAATATATGAAAGGAACATTTGAATATTTTGGGAATACTTGTGTGTGTAATGAAATAAGAAGTGGGAGACAAGATAAATGAGATAGATGTAGTCTCTATCCTCAGAGGTCAATTTTTGAAAGCAAGCCTTTATCAGCATCACAGGCATAAATCTATGTGAAACATGTCAACATAGAAAAGATGCAATCTCTTTCATGTGCTGCTTTTCTTAGAACAGAAACTGTGCCCTAGATCACAAGGCAGAAAATGAAAGCAAGAATGATAATGCCAGGCAGGGTGTTTTTATGGAGAAATAGTGCCAGATGCTCTTTAAACCTATGGATGTTTCAGCTCTCAAAATCTGTGGATTCCATCTCTACTTTCCCCCTCTACCTTTTTCTGCATCTGTTCAGAATGATTACTGCAACCAAGAAGAACAAGAAAGAAATGGAATTCTTCAAATCTTGTTTAGGTATAAACCCTATTTACAACAGTATAAACTATTCAGTTTTAAATAATCATAAGAATCCATTTACAATAAAAAACAGTTGGTTTAAAAGCGTGGCAATGGGGAGCTGTGAGTCCTGGGGAGAATAATTGTTTAAAATGATTCATTTAAAATGTAGGACACCACATATAATCTACTAGAAGAAAAATGTGACTTGGAAACTGATATTTTACAACTTCTTCAGGTTATCAGTATTCAAAAACAACCGATGCAATGAAAGTGTTTTTTTCAGATTTCCGTGTACAATCTCTTCCAGAGGCCCTGACAGAGATACTTGGACTCATCCTTTGCTCTGAGAAAGAAAGAGAGTTCTTTTTGTGTGAGTGCGCAGGAAAGGTTACTTGTATTGTCTTGTATTCCCAGGACTCCTACCACAGTGATTCTTTCATAACTGGCTGGAGTAATTACAATAGGATTTCAGTGATCATTACGCTGTGTTAATCATACAATTTTGCAATTACTGTTAGAATGACCACCCAATGAGCCATACAGTTTCAAAACACAGTCATTTTCAGAAGAGATGTAAATGAGAGTTATTGTGCTTCAGAGATTCAAGGGAAGCTGATTAACAGAAATGAGAGAGTGGAGAATTGATTGATAGCTATATTTCTTTATGCCGTGTCACCTCAGTAGACATTCTTTTCTGATTGTACCTGACATTGACATTCCTCTGAGGCCATGCATCATCAGTGTTTTAGAAAAGACATTGAAGGTGACTTGTTGATATTTCATCCTCAGGTGTAGTGAGAAGATACTTTATCTGAACTTCTAAAGTAGCCTTCAGAAGGCTCATTTTATCAGTTTCTCTTTTGTATCCTTTCTGGATCTTTCAATCCTCCTACATTTCTGCTTTTGGAATTTTCTCCCAACAGAGTTGCCACATCACAACAGCAGCTGGCATGCTACAGAATGTGTGCCAGAGAAAACCAAAGCCATTTCTTTTTGGCATGCAAGTTGACCACCAATTCCTTCATTTCCTTCCTTCCTTCCTTCCTCTCTTCCTTTCCTTCCTTCTTTCTTTCCTTCTTCCTTTTTCTCTATTTCACCTCCACACTTATCTCTCTTTTGCCAGTGCTGGGGATGTAACCCAGGGCCTTGGCAAGCAGGAGCTACACCCATCTTCCAGCCACCATCATGCAGCCTTCCCTGTGGGCTTCAAAGACCTCAACCTGGCAGAGACCTGGCCACATACTTACTTCCTTTAGATGCCTGGAAGGTCCTCAAGAGCAGATCATGATTCTCAGTTATGAATTTCATGCTGCTGCTTGGTAGTATCTTTTCTATGCAGTGGCCAGAATGCTGAAAAGTTTGATAAATCTTTATTTATTCTCAATATCCTCTGCACTTGACAAGAGGAAAAAGCTTGACTAGCTGCAGAAAAATTATGTACTCATATCCCCTTGCCATATTTATGGTGTATTTATTTAGCCTTTACCATTTTTTCTACAAAGGAAGAATGTGAGCAATTAATAATCTAATTCCACTCTGAAAGAGAAGGAACTTGTTTTGTGGCATAAAAAATAACAATGACCACACATTGATGAAAATAATATCACATAAGTTGCTTTGCAGTATTATTCTAGGGCTTTTTACTTTTCCTTTTTTCCAAATGACATTTTTCTCCTTTTCCCAGCTCTGACGACATGAAGTATAGATAGAAGAAGTAAGAATCTTCATGTGAATTCTTTATTTCACAGGAGCTTTAGGCTTGAGTTTAAATTTTGAAACTTCTAAAAATGTCATTACCTCGAAAGTGTGCAAAGATACCTCTGAAGGACTGTGAGAAGTAAATGCTTTGAGACTGGCATTTCCTGAGTGACAGAGTTGTCAACTGACTCTTGAAAAAATTCGTGGGTAGGAGTTATGAGTATCATTGATATTTTTTCTAAGGCTGAGGGGTCCTATTTACTTCAGTTAAGATTGTCAAAACTGATGGGGTGGCTAATTGTGAGGTAGGTGTAGGTGGCCAAAAGGGACAAGACATAAATTGTGTTATTTTAATTAAGAGTTACTAGTATTTTGATTCATTAAATCTTATAATGAGAAGGTTAGTAGCATTCAGTATCTTTAAATTAATCATAGCGTACAGAGATTGGAAGGACTTTAAAAGTTACATAATTGAATTATAAGAGACTTAAATAGTTTCTATAATATTTTCATCTGACAAACAAATTTTCCAGGCTATATTGGAATATCTTTAGTAATAGAAAATGCATTTCTTTGCATAGTCTTATTTAATTCTGAGCATTAAAGGTTTTTCCTTATAACAGCAAAAATTTGATTCTCTAACATATGAATCCTAGCTACATTTCTTGGTCCCTTACAGAAGAAACCTAACTACAAACCCACTTCTATGTCCAGATGGCTCTACACATCTGAGATTTTTCACTTCCATACAAAACATCTCTAGGTGAGTGTCAGAGGTTATATGTTTCTCTGTGACACTAGGCTCTATCTGGCTTGACTGTCGCTGCAAGCGGACTATCCATGTAGAATAGACTGGTATTCCTTCTGTCTCGCGGATGCTGAAGTGAAGTATTACAACCTAAGATTGGTTTAAGGGAAAAATGACATTCATTTGACTGCAATTTCTCTTAGTCCATATTTCTCTACCTGATCTATAAAACATAATGAGAAAGCTCGGTTTAGGACCTATTATTTGTAGGTGTACCATGTAGCCACATTCCCCTGATCTACTAATCTAGCCATTGTATTAGAAAAAGAAGATGAGTTCACTTGAAATAACTAGGAATTGATCTGGCTTTGCATCCCTATTCTGTT
Organism: Erethizon dorsatum; assembly: GCA_028451465.1. Classification (NCBI taxonomy): domain Eukaryota; kingdom Metazoa; phylum Chordata; class Mammalia; order Rodentia; family Erethizontidae; genus Erethizon; species Erethizon dorsatum. Next base: position 15,207,965 of record CM051839.1, read on the forward strand.
CATTCTTTAATTTATATTAACAGTTATTAAGCATGTGAAGTTGGAAGGGTTTGGTACTCATTGACTAATAAAATAAAATTCAAAGTAAGCTAATTGTTTTGAGTCCCTAGTGCTTTAGTTAACTATAGCTAATGTAAGGTCTTTATTAGCAAGAAAAAAGAGTCTGAATTGAAATTTTAGGAAGTACAGCAATTATTCATTTGAAATCCAATTCCAACTGCAATTTAGGGTCCAAGGCAACACAGGGCATCACACAGCCAGCGACAGGGAATGTGCGTGTCTGTGTCTATATGTCTGATCTCCGTTCCTCATCTTATAAAGTCGCCAGGATTCAATCATAAGACCTTCACCCAGTGATTTTATCTGAACCTAATCACTTTTCAAAGCCCCTCTCTACATACCATGGTGAGATTACATTTCCATCCTCTTAAAGTCATTACAAGTACCATATGGCTTTGAGGAATAAATTCCTGCATGAGTTCAGGGGGGACAAACCATATTCAAACCACAGCATATGTAGCCAGAAATGCTAAAAGCCAGTGGGCTTAAATATCAGCAATGGAGCATTTCTCAGTGTAATCATTTGTCGATTGTACATTTTTACCCTTTCGGGTGTTTATGTTAAGGACTTGGGGGGTGTAGGTTATGGATCCTTAATTAATTTTATTAATTTTACCTAAAACCATGGCTGATGTTTAACTGGCTAACATTGTGTCACTGGTGTTCTTTCTGACTGATTGGTACTGTGCAGTCAAAGTGGTTCAATATTTTGAGTATTATTCCTGTCTAAAATTAATAAGCAAGAATTTCAAATCCAGTTCCTACTGCACTTTAAGCTCACTGTGTTTGGAATAAAGAGTCTTTGCAAAGGGTCTTTGTTTGAGGTATGGTTTTGCCTGAACAGTGGAAGTCATTCCAAAACCTGTACATCCCAAGCATTGTAAAATTGCTCAGTTCCTTGCAGAGCTACTGTAGGGGGAGTTAAAGATTTTGCTGACTTAAATAATAATTTGTCAGAGCAAATCCCACTCATTCAGTTTTAGAATTCTATCTGATGTTTATTTCTATTCTGTCACCCCTTTTAATTACCAACCTCACATGAATTGGTTTGAAAGATTCAGTGAAAAAGCAATCGTCCATCTGTGTTTATCAAAGGTATTCATGGAATATTAGCTTTCCTTCCATTTAGGTCTTTCACTGGTCAATTAATTGACGGACTGTCTTCAACTTAATGTAAATATAATTTGTGCAATTGTTAATTATATTTTGAAAATGTGTTCTACATAGCAGATCATATTTTATACTGCTTGTAGTATGCTTTTTAAAAAAAGAAATATTATTTTCAATAATAATTTATAAGATCTCAATATGCAAAAGAATACTTAGAAATTAATTAGAATAGGAATTACCTGTATAGCATCTAACATTCAATCAGTGAGGTCCAGTGGAAGGACCACTGGATTGGGGGTGAGGAGGCTTCACTGGTCTTTTTTCCCAGTGAAGTTTTTGTTGTTTTTATGGTTCAGTATCATTATTATTAAATAGTTTTATAATATTCTGGGCCAGAAATGTAATCAGTTCTATGGAAGGCTTTTTATACTTATTTTTATTTTATACATGCTCCTCCAAATAAGAAAGAAAAAACTACAGTTCTCTGGACCTTGCAGTGTTTGAAACTTTATTAAATTTGTTGCCTTTTGCTATGGAGATCAGAAAGGAGTTTTTCAAGTCAGTTCAGAAAAGCAGTTGTTACTCTTGGGAAATGAAGGTACTTGATTATCAAAAAATATGATGTGGCCAGCAGCAGGACTTGCAGCTATTTACCTACATGGAGACAACTGCCCAAGCTAAGAGTGATAAGCAAATGAAACTTTCAGCCCCCATTCTTCAGCTTCCCAAGATATATTTTTTGAAAGGTACATTGTTTCAGTGTTTTCTTTCATCAACTCCCCACTCTTGAAGTTGCCATGCCTTTGCTATTATCCTTTCCTGTGATTGTATTCCTCTGGCAGCCCTTGCTACTGTTGGTTTGCTTGGTATTGATTTATATTAATTTGAACGGACATAAAGAATCAGAAATGAAGCCTCCAACAAAGAATATGACAGCAGTTATCTACCTGCACATCTTTGGTTTGCTTCCAAGTGTTTGCAACAGCAGTGATGGAAATTCTGAAACCCTTCATCCCATCCTGTGTCTGACTTCAGGCCAAGACTTAGGGGTATAAACCCCAGAGGAAGGAAAATTGCAAGAGGGAGGGATGGGGGAAGGGGGAGATGAAGGGAAGGAGAGAGAGAGAGAGAGGGAGAGAGAGCTAACCACAGTATCATTATAGCTTTTTATAGTCTGGCTGCAGTCAAGCCTTTTTTACTTGACTAATACTCTTTTGAGTGTGTTGAACTATTAATAGACAACAGCTTAAACTTAAATTTTCCCAAAAATTCTTTCCATTTGACAGCATATAGTAAGCATTTTAATTCTTTCAAAGGTATAAATAAAAAAATCTTCCTTTTCTTCCTTCCTTCCTTTCTTCCCTTCCTCCCTCCCTACCTCTCTCTCTCCCTCCCTCCTTCCTTCCTTCCTTCCTTCCTTCCTTTCTTCCTTCCTTCCTTTTTCATTTTTGTCCTGGGGATTGAATCCAGGGCCTTCACACTGAGTTATTGAGTCAGTTGCTAAATTGTCTCTATAACCTAGTTGGGCACATACTTGCAATCCTCTTGTCTCAGCCTCCAGTGTTGGGATTACAGGTGTGTGTCACCATGGCTGCCTCATACTTTCAGTTTTACCTTTAGCATGAGGTATGTCTTGATTCGAGACTCTTTTTCTTGCTTGAGAAAATAAGGATAAGATTTTTCCATCCTAGCAAGTTCTAGTCTCTCTGAATTGCCTCAAAAATTCTTGTAAACTGTGTGTGTATAACCTTTCCTAAATTCATTTTTTATAGTGCCCTTTTGCAATTATCAGTTACTACTTTCAACATTTTGCCTGGCAATGAAATCCAAGAATTCATAAGGTGTATTTTATATTTCTGAGTTACCTTGAGTAACAGGCTCTACCAGATGTTTCGTATCTATAAAACAGGGGTTGCCATTTCCCCACTATGTCCCAGCAATTTCCTCACCATTTCTCTGTGCTTTTCTATTAGCATCCTTGCCACTTTTCCAGCATCTATCTGCCATCTCCAATTCCAATGTTTGGCTCACCTACGAGTCTTCCTATTGCCTACTTTTCTCTTGGTCCTATTTGTTGTGTTGTGTTCTGTACACACGGGAGACTCTTACTGAATCTCAAATATTGCATATAGATTATGCCCTCTTTCAAGAGAGAGTTTATCCTATCCTCAGCTTGGGAGCTATAGTGAAAGCCCATCATTTTAATGAAGTGCATTGAGAAGGCGAAGAGCTGGGTTATCAGTTTCTTGGTATTTAATCTCCTTCTGGAGTGGTACAACCTCCTAAGTTTTCAAACAAGAGAGAGCATGAAGTATTCATGGGAGCCCTCCTCCTTTAAGGGTCGTGGCCTCCATTTATGCCTTCTCAGCACTAAAAGAGTTTTTAAAATCTACTTTGATTTTCAGTTGCTTTAAGCTTGGCTCCTTTTTTTTTTTAACCTTAATAATTATTTAAATTCCAAAAATGCCTGAAGATGAATCCAGCTGAGTATCACACTTAATTTTTTGTAACTCTCTTCTCTCCAGAATTGTTCTCATAAATCCTGACTGCCTTGGTAGGATGAAACTCTACTTTTTATCTGTTCAGATTTATGAGAGTACCAAAAGCTCTCTTAGATTATCTGCTTTCTAACAGTGCCTAAGAATTCTTAACCCCACAGCTTATTTCTAAAATTAGCAAATATCCTTAAGGATAAGACATTTCATCTTTCTGTATTTCTCTTGTCTAAAGAAGCTTGACATTTCCAGTTTCAGCTGCCTTGAAAGCTCTCCAGTGTCTTCAAAGAAGTGGTCTTTTTCTTTTTGTGTTTTACTTGGCTCTGTTAATATCAGGTAGATATTGCTAAGTGTATAATACTCCCCTGTTGCAGGCTTCTTGCACATGCATGTAGATTCTACTTACACTTAGGTCAGTTTTATCAAACCTAGACAGAAAGTGACATCTTAGAAACAGAGTCAAAAGAATTTAACAACTTGATTAGCTAGGTATAGAGCTCATAAGAGAAGAGGGAGACAAATATAGATTGGAGCTTATTTGAATGGTTCATGATGTTTTTAACTAAAGGTAAGATATAACAGATTAAAAATTTTTTCATTGTACAGATCCAGTCCACAGATAAAAATATGTAAATGATAAACTATAATTATATAAACTAGAAATGCACAGCTGTTTTTCAATAGAATGTTTTTTCTTTAGTTACTGTTGGCTTAAAATTTTTGATATATTATGTCTCTGAGGTTATTAAAAGTAATTCACTGAATTTGCACAGAGGTTTATGGCTTTAAAACTACTTTGGAATCTCTCATCCAACTCTCACAAAGACAATGTTGTAAGTGGAATATTTATCATTACCTCCCATTTTCCAACTAGTATACTGAGACACAAAAAGTTTAAGATAATTAACTAAGGGGATAGAATAATAACTTGCAGGAATCATGTGGGAACCACTGCTTTTTCCACATATATAAAATTACTCCACCTAGTAATTGTAGCTACTTATAATCCATAGTGAAATTAAAAGCAGAGACCCAGTTACAAATATGTAATGTTCCAGAAATGATACCATGTTTCTTTGAAACATTTCAAAGTATGTATAAACAAGTGCTGTCCCTTCCAAACAAATGCTAAACTAGAGAAATCTTGGATGAGTAGCTTACCCAGCGTCTTGATGTGGACCTGTGTACTCTCAGCCTGTGATCCACTATCTCGAAACTCAAATATATCTTGCAATTCTGGGAGGGGGAGAAGATGAAAATGAGGAGACGACTCTTGCTCAGACTGAGATTGTCTTATAAACCAGGAACTCTCTCTTGAAATGGTTAATATTCCCTTGTTAGAGGTATAATTCTGATACTCTGTAATCTAGTCCCCAGGAAACAATTTCAATTCTCCTTGAGGAGAGTATGGTGGGACCTTGAGAACAGAGAGGGCTAACTGTTTGCCAAATATATATGAGTCAGTCCACAACCTGCTGAATAAAGAACACTTACTATATGTAGGAAGTATTGGCCAGGGAAAATGTAAATAAATTGCGCTGACACAGAACAAAGTATTGGACCATTAAGCAAAATTCATCATGTGATGCATAGAACAAAAGCACCGACATAAATAGAACTCATCTTCCCAAATAGCCACATATTCAAATTTTCAAGTGTTAATAAAGTGGGGCTTGATTTCAAGTAACACTGAATAATCTTACACCATTTGCAATTTTAACTTCTCTATGGAAATGTCAAGACTAATGTAAAGACCTTTTGAATGCAGAAAAAAGCCTTACTTTGTAAAATTATCTGATTTGGTGCTCTGTTATGAAATACTGTTTACGTTATATGGTTTCAGAGACAAAATTTAATATTGAACATTGTCTAAATCATGTAGTTAAGCCCATTTCCAAATGTAACTAACAATTTGACTCTATTTAAATATATCGATTCTGCATTCATAAGGTTGTGTCAAAATGTGATTACTTAACTTCCCTACTTTTACTTCTGCAAAGAGATATTTGACATACCAACTCTTCGTTTCTTCTTAAACTATTACTTAGGTAAGAAATATGATCATAGCTTCTTTTCCCTTCCTGAGGAAAATAAGTGCGCAATAAGTGAATCTAATAAGTCAATATTATCCGAACAAACAAACAAACAACAAAAAAGCAAATTCTAGAAATGCATCTGTTGTATAGGAAGGGAAAACAAATGTTAGACTTGAATAAAACATTCTTTACGAAGTGAGAATGATTGCGATATGTCTAGTATCTCAGATATTCTCTGGCATTCTGGGAGGGAACGGGAGAGGACACTGGCTTCAAAGGGGTAGGGTCCCACAGATTGGGAAATGTCACCCTATGCAGAAAGGCCTTGCCCTGTAACACTCTGTAGTTTGATGCACTGGTGCATTGTGAAATAAATGAATGAATGAATAAACAATTTTTCCTTTTCACCAACTCTCTTACATAATTTTCCCTCCCTAATTCACCTGAAATTAGATATTAGAGGTAAAGGATGGACAGATGAAGCAGCTGAGAAACGTGAGGCTCAGAAACAAGAAGAGGAGGCAGAAAGCAGATGGCTTTTTGCATAATAGGTGGCACCTGATCAGAAGTAAAGGCATCATGTGGAGATGGCCAAGAAGACAGGAGCCCAAGCTCCCTCCTATCATGACTTTAAAAACAAAATAATCTTTTCTTATACAAAATAAAGCATGTCCTGAACTCATGCTGCTTAGTATGGAAGCACCTTCTTGAAATCAATGACCTACGTATTGAAACAGGAACAGTGACTCTGCTAGAAGATAAATAGGCAAAACTCTTGAAGACATAGGCATAGGCAAGAACTTTCTGAACAGAACTCCATGGCACAAGAAATAATACCAAGAATCAACAAATGGACCATATCAAATTAAAAGACTAGTGCACAGCAAGGAAAAAAAAAATACCAACAGAGTGAAGAGGAAACCTACAGAATGGGAAAAAATTTTGCCAACTATTCCTCGGACAGAGGACTAACATCTGGAATATGTAAAGAACTCAAAAGTGTTTGACTTCTCAAAATAACAGACCTACTCAAAAAATGGGCAACTGAAATGAAGAGGCACTTCTTGGAAGGAGTTCAAATGACCAGTACATAAAAATGTTTAACAATGCTGGCCATTAGAGAGATGCAGATTAAAAGAATACTGAGATTCTATCTTACTCCAAAAAGAATGACTGTCATCAAGAAATCAAATAATAAGAAATGCTGATAAGGCTGTGGGGAAAAAGGAGCCCTTCTACATTGCTGGTGAGAATGTAAACTAGTAGAATCACCACAGAAATCAGTATGGCTATTTCACAAAAACTAAAACTAGAAATTCCATTTGACCCAACCATTCCCCTCTAGGTGTCTTCTTGAAAGTTAAAGTCATCATATTATAGTGATACATGCATACTCATGTTTATAGAGCACAATTGATAATACCTAAATCTTGGAAACGACCTACATGTCCATCAATGGGTGAATAGATAAAGAAAGCATAGCATTTATACACAATGGAGTACTACTCTGACATAAAGCAGGTTAAACTTGAGGTAAATGGGTTCATAGGTAAATGGATGCACCTTGAGACCATACTATAAGTGAAATAAATAAGACACACAGCTTAAACATTCCTTGGTTTCTCTTATATGAGAAACCCCAAATATAAATAAATAACTAAATAAAACATAGATAATAAGAAGTAGGAAGATCTTTTTCAAATGGAGAGGGGAACAAGAGATGGAGGGAGGAGGAGGGAGAGAATGGTAAGGGGATAAAAAGAATTGAAAGAAAAATGAGAAAGAGAGCTTTTGTAAAAGGGAAGGGGATGAAGAGATGGGAAGAACAAGGAGGAATGGGAGGGATAGATGTTGAAAACATAATTAAGATGTGATATGTACGTGTATCAACTCCTCATATAAATGTGACCATTATGTACTACAAACATAAAAGAAAAGACACACATAATGGATAATTCCGGTCAATAGATGGAAGAGACAATCTAGAGAATGGGAAAATACTTTTGCCAGCTATTCCTTGGACAAAGGACTAATATCTAGAATATATAAAGAACTTAAAAATTTAGAGCCCCCCCAATAAAGTAGCAAATTAAAAAATGAGCACTTGAAATGAATGGACACTTTTCATAAATATAAGTACAAGTAGCTAATAAGTACATGAAAAACTACTCAACATCTTTGGCCATAAGAGAAATGCTAATTAAAATACTTAGGTTCCATCTTTCTCCAGAAAGAACAATATCATCAAGAAATCAAATACTAACAAATGCTGGTGCAGTTGCAGCGAAAGAGAGTCCTTCTACCTTGTTGGTGGGAACATAAAGTGGTATAAGACGTATGTAATTTTAAATAAAACTTCTTTGATTACTAGTGAGGTTGAGTATCTTGTGATATATTAATTAGCCATTTGAGATTTATTTTTGTGAAATGCATTTTCCTATCTTCATTTTTATGTTGCATTTCCTTTTGATTTTGAGTTTCCTGTATATTCCAGAAACTGATTTTAGACAGTAAAATACATTTTTGTAGCCATTTTTCTATTAGATTGTATTGTTTTTCAATGCACAGAAATTCTTAGCTTTTTGTCCATTCATAAATGTCCTTCTTAATCAGTTTTAATAATTTTTAAAAATTTAATTGACAAATAATATTTGTGAATATTATGGGGTACTGTATCTTTCAATGCTTGTATACAATGCATAATAATCAAACTAGGGTAATTTGTATATACAACTCTCAAATATTTATCATTGTTTTTTGTTTGAAACATTCAAAATCATTTTTATTTGTCACTTTGAAATATGCAGTTAATTGTTGTCAACCAAAGTTACTCTACTGTGCTATGGAATACTATAAATTATGCCTCCTATCCACCTACTTCTTTTTATAACCATCCTCTTTTTTGCATTTCTCCCAAATCCTTCCCATCCTCTGATAGCCACCATTCTACTCTACTTCTATAAAATCAACTTTTTAAGTTTCCAAATGTAAGTGAGAACATATACTATTTATTTTTTTGTGCCTGGCTTGTGTCACTTAACTTAGTGTCTTTTAGTTCCATTCATACTGCTTCAAATGTCAGGCTTTCATTATTTTTATGTGTCTGAATAATATTCCATTGTATTTATAGTATACATTTATTTATCCATCCACTCATAAGTGTACACCCAGGTTGACTGCATATCTTGGCTATTGGTTAATAATGCCATACTAACTATGGGAATGCTTATTTCTTTTTGACATGCTAAGAATTTTTTAGTTTTGATGTATTCAACCTATAATTTGTTTTGTCTTACCATCTTTATTTTGCTATTAAACATTCTACTTATCCAAATGTTTCAAACATATTTTTTATATCTATTAGATTTATATTTTTACATTTAAATCTTTAATTTATTTGGAATTTTGTTTTTTCATAGACTGGGATATAAGAATTCATTTTTGTTTTTCTCCAAATAATAAGCTTGTACTCTCAGTACTAGTGAATGATTCATCTTCTCCCCAGTGTTTGGTGTTGCAAACTTTTTCAAGCACTAAATTGTTATGGCATATATCTAGGAACGTACCCAGAGTCTCATGCATTCATAGGTGGGGCTTTTGGTAGGTGGCTGATCATGGGTGTGTGATGTTGGATTAGAGTGTGTGAATATGGATTAAGCATATATGATAACTAAATTGGTTCATTGATTGGTTTATTATAGTTCTGGGTGTGGAAAATAGGAAGGCTCACCCTGGATGTGGGTGGCTCCACCCAAAAGACTTTAGTTTAGATGGGATAAAATGGAAAGGGAAGCTTACTACTGCTGCTTGCTGCTTCTGCCTGTCCTGCCATGGACTGTTTTTCCTCTTTGATTCCCCTCTGCCATGGTGCCCTCCCTTGGAGCCAGTCAACTAGGGACAGAAACTTCTACAAACTGTGACCTAAAATAAGCTTTTTCTCCTTTAAGTTTGGGTGTCAGGTATTTTGTCCCAGGAAGGAGAAAGAAACCAAGACAAATTTTTATACCAAGAGTGGGGCCATTGCTGTGATGCTACCTGGTCATGTGGTTCAGAAGCCTTTGAAACTGGCTGGAAGGAAGAGTTTGGAAAGGTTTGGAGATGCCTGTTGAGGAAGCAACCTTGTAATGCTGTAAGCCAACCTTGATCAGAGATTGTAGTCAGAGCTCAGAAGACCAGAACGCTGATAGAAATGGCACCAATAAAGATCAGGCTCAGGAATTTTCAGTTAGGAGCAATGACTGCATCAGCTTGGACTTTAGAACATGCATGTTTTACTTTGGCAGAGAATTTGTCCACATTTTGCTCATGTCCAGAGACTTTTCAGGAGACTGAATTAATTGTGTGAGCTAATTAATCTGGCGGAAGAAATTCCAAAGCAGTCTCATGTTGAGATGGTGGCATGGCTACTACTGGGGGCTTTTAGCCAGATCTATGTTGAGAATCAGGAGCAAATAGACTGGCAGAATGATTTTAAAAGTTTTGAGTTTGGCCAGAAAGAAGAAGTCTAGTAAAGTTGTGGACTGCAAAAATGGAGCAGAGAAAAACCTTGTTGTTGAAATGATTTGCATTAGAAAGGCAAATACTTTGGATATAGACAATAGAGAACGTGGCTTGAGGATGACACAGGAATCACAAGGACTCCACCCTTTTCAGCCTCAAAATTGCAAAGATAAAAGACTTTGCTTTGAGAAAAGAGCCCCAGAGCACCATGTTCCAGAATGGTGGTGGCCTAGGGAATTCATTTATTGGTATAAGATTCATAGTGCTCAGCATTCCAGGCACATTAGCCATACAGCTAAGAGCAAAGGAAGCCTGGCTACTGCTTAAGCTGGCAGCAGACCTCAGCATCATACACATGGTGCTGTTTTTAGGTGCATGCAGAATGCAAGAGTTGTGGGATTAGGAATGCTTCCACACAGATTTCAAAAGAAGACCCAGAAGACCCTGAAAGGGTAGTGTGTGAAGCTGTGAGTGTGAGGCTGAAGTGCAGTGGAGATACCAGAAGTTTAGAAAAGCCAGAGATATGAGTCCTGAAGAAAGCTGTATGGCCTTTCAAAGCTGGCCCAAGAGAGAAGCCATAAGAGCTACAACCACAGGAAGCGCCACAGGGACAGAGCCACCTAAGCCCTTTGGAGTTCACATCTTGTCACAGATTGCACCAGATTCTGGACATGGAACCATGGGATTTAATGTTTGGTAGAGTATTCACCTATAACTTGTGTATACTGTCTCTTATATTTAAAAAAAGATCCCTAGACTATATAGATTGTTGTTATACTGTGTTGTTTACAGTACATTATAAGAAAATGTGTGTGCATTTGCAGTAGAAACTTGATTTAAGAAAATATGTTTTTAATTCACAGTTGTTTCTGCAAATGTAGAACCCAGAGGGGGAAATCTGCCTGCATATATAACTATTTAAGCTGGATTTATCCCCTCAATGATCTATTTTTCTATATGAAAAAAGTGTCATTTAAAAATGTTACAACATCCTGGGAAGATAGACTATTTTTAAGAGTTGTAGAATTTCCTGCTTGCGTTTCAAAAATGATTGCTTATTAGTCAGCAAGCTCCTTTTTTCTAGATTGCTGCATGAGCACACTTCATCAGAAAGGCATATTTGGAGTCTGTATAGCTATTTAGTTTTTGCCTTTTCCTAAGTTGGAGCTATGAGCTCTGCTCTTTGAGCAGAGGTTTCTGGGGGAAGGGGTTAGGCCTCAATTATCTGTTGTGAAGTGACAACTGCATACTTCCATCAGTGAGTCATACCTCTTCAGGGTCTTGGAGGGGCAGGTCACTGATGTCCTGCCTGCTTGCATAGTTCTGGAAGATCACTAATTCACAAGAGTGTCTAAATTCTGGGCTTGTAGGCATCAAAGAGGCAGGATTAAAAATAGAACAAGTTTTTATAATAACCTCAGAGGTGTCTAAGAGCATGGCCTGATGTTTAGTTAACCAACCCTCCGTTAACCACAAGTAACCTTTGGTCTCAAGAATTGCTCTGACCTGTTGGCGAGTCAGGACTTCTAGTTTCTGTCCTAAAGTTAGTTTGGCAGCTTCGTCTATTAGCATAGCTAAACAAATCTTAACAAATGTAAGAGAACTAAAATCATGTCAAATATTTTTATTGTATCTTAATGGCATGAATGTAGAAATCAGTAAGAGATGGTTTCTGATCATGGTGGAGTAGACATGGGAACCATTCGCCATCCATTGTCCGAATCAAAATGATGCAACAGCCACTTCTCCCCAGGAAGGCAATGGGCATTCTCCTTAAAAGTCAGCTTGGGCCCAGGAAATGATGATGGTGAGACAGAAAAACTAAAATGACAGAGTGGGGTAACGCTGTGCACCCAGCCACCTTTGTGCTGCTCAGAGGCATTCAGAGAAAATGTGATAGCATAGACATTGACCAGCCGTGCCTCCAAGAGCACAGTTTGGTGACTTCCAGAACTTTCCACAGTCTAGACCTCCCATAGACTATGTGATTGAGAGGCTTGGTGGAAAACCCAAAACTTTTCTGAGCCCTTCTTCCCAGGTTTGGAAAATATTGAGGTAACAAATATGATCCAGTTCCACCACTGACAACTTTGCCCCAGTATTTATCTATAACTAAAGTGGAGTAGACTGCCTTAAATAGTTTTCTGACTTGGAGAGAGGTGGAAAGGAGAACTCTGGTCTAAACAAGATTTTCATCGCCCTTCTTATATAGGTGGCATCCAAAAATACAGGTCCAGGGGAAACAGTTGTCTACATTATAAATTAGAAATACTCCCATGAGGAGGAATATATTTGACTTGGTTGTTGTTGTTGTTGTTGTGTGTGTGTGTGAGAGAGAGAAAGAGAGAGAAAGAGCTAGTTGTTATTTTTACTTCTATTGTGTTGTGCCTTGTTTTATCATGTTTTCCCACATCAAGTGTTTTCTAACTTCATGTTTTTGTTCATTAATTGGATTCAATCACCCTATTTCTTCTCTCACATTTCATTTGTATTCACTTCTCTTCTTTCTTTCCTTTTCTTGTCATACCGTCTCACATCTCTCCTCTCCCCCCCTTATTTTCTTGTACATAAATGTTATCATTAATATCTATTTTTGTGTGTATTTCTTTTTTTGTGGGTACTGGGGGGTCGACCTCAGGACCTCCCGCGCCAACAGGTGCCTGTGCCGCTGAGCGATATCACCGGCCCCTTTTTCGTATGTGGGTTCCGGGAGTCAAACTCGGGCCCTCGCGCTTGCCGGGCAGGCGCTTAAGCCGCTGAGCCATCTCACCGGCCCTGTGTGTATGTTTTTATTATTTTTCTACCCTATCCTACATTGTTACTTTTCCTGGGTTAGTGAAATAGCAGGCATCTTTTAAAATAAGTTGTAAATTATAGGTCGATATATGGCTGATACTTTAGGTGTTAGTATTATTGATAGTTATTCTTTCCATGAAAAAGGAGGCAAGAGAATGAACATAGTACTTTGTATATGTTGTCAATACTTTCACACTGAGGTATAACAACATAGGACATATCACAAAGAAAAAACCACTTACAGGAAAGACCTCCACACAGTAGTTTTAGAGATACCTACCCCAACTAATCTTCCAAGCTCAACAAAAACTCAAGAATCATGAGAAAACAAGTCAACAAGATGCCTCCAAAATTTCATAATTCCCCCAAAAGTGATCTCACAGATATTAAAGTGAATGAAATTCCAGACAAAGAATATTTTAAAAACTGATAGTTAAAATGATCAACAAGCTCAAATAAGATACAAATAAACAGTTGAGTAAATTAAGGAAGAGAATGCAGTGTATAAAAGATTAATTTAGTAAAGAGATAGAGGTCCATGAAAAAGAAGTCCTGGAAATTAAAGTTTAAATTTGTAAAATAAAAACTCAATTCAAAGTCTGGGCAGTAACCTGAATGAATTAGAACAAAGAACATCAGGGTTTGAAGACAAGGTGGATGCAGTAGAACATTCAGCAACAATAAAAAAGAATAACAATTAACAGACAGAATATTCAAGAGTACTTGAACAACTCTAAAGGAACAAATTTAAGACCTATTACCCTTGAGGAAGTACAGGGTAATGGCATAGAAAAATTGTCACTGAAATTATAGCAGAAAAATTTCCAAATCTGGGGAAGGAGATAGACATCCAAGTAATGGAAGCATTTAGAACCCTGAATGGACATGACTGAAAAAGAAGATCACCATGACATATTAGAGTCAAACTGCAAAACATTCAGCACAAAGTAAAAATGTTAAAAGATGCTAACAGAAATGCTGAGTCAGTTATAATGGTAAATCCATTACAATAACAGCTGATTTCTCAACAGAAACTCCAAAGGCCAGGAGGGCTTGGAATAATGTATTTCAAGCCCTGAAAGAAAATAATTACCACCTTAGTATACCATATCCTCCAATGCCATCTTTCAAAATCAAAGGAGAAATAAAGACCTTTCAAGGTAAGTATAAACTCAAGAAATTTATGGCCACTAAGCCATCATTGCAGAAAATAATTAAGCACATGATACTGGCAGAAAAACAGGCCTGTAGGCAAATAAAATATAACAGAAGAAACATAAACAAATCCATTACCTACAGCCATCTGTCTTTTGACAAAAGGGCCAAAAACCTATGATGGGGAAAATAGAACCTTTTCAACAACTGGTTCCGAGAAAACTCAATATTCACATGTAGAAGATTGAAACTAGAATCTTACCTCTCACACTGTACTAAAATCAAATAAAAATGCATCAAAGACCTAGATACAAGGCAGGAAACTTTGAAAGTGCTAGAAGAAACTATAGAAGCCATAGCCATAGGAAAAGATTTCTGAGTAGGACCCCAGTAGCACAAGAAATAATATCAAGAATCAACAAACAGGACTTTATCAAATTCAAAACTTCTGCACAGCAAACGAAACAATGAACAGAGTGAAAAGACAACCTACAGAATGGGAGAACATTTTTGCTAAACACTCTTCTGATAGAAAATTAATATCTGGGACATATAAACAAGTAAAAAACCCCTCAAAAATCCTAATCAATAACTGAGAAAATAAATTGAGTGACACTGCTCCAAAGAAAAAGTACAAATGGCCAATAAATATTAAAAAATTGTTAACATCTATAGCCATTGGGGAAATGCACATCAAAACTATATTGAGACTCTGTCCCATCCAGCAGAGTAGCTGCAATTGAGAGAACAAAAACAACAAATGCTGACACGGATATAAGAAAAAAGGAGCCCTCCTGAACTGTTGATGGGAATGTTAACTAGTACAACTACTATGTAAATTTGTATGGAGATTCTTCAAAGTAGTAAAAATAGATATGCCATTTGATCCAGCTATACCACTATTTGGTATATTCCTGAAACAATTAAAGACAATATACTGTAGTGACACATGCATACCCATGTTTATAGTTGCATAATTCACAGTAGCTAAGTTGAGGAAACAATGTAGATGTCTGCCAGTTGGTGAAAAGATATAGAAAATGTGGTACATATAAACGATGAAATATTATGCAGTTGTGGTAAGATGAATGGAACTGGACCATGATGTTAAGTGAAATAAGCCAGTCTCAAAAAGTTAACTATTGCATGTTTTCTTTTATGTGAACAATCTAAAAAGAAAGAGAAAGAGAGAGAGAAAGGAAGGAAGAGAAGACAGAACTCTAGAATGTAAAGTTTTTAGATGGAGAATGGGATCAAGGTGTAGCAGGGAGGAAAGAGAGGGGGATTAATGAGGATGAAATAATCAAGGTATGTTATATGAAATGAATATAATAAAATGATACTCATTGTTCTGAATTATTAATTTGCATAGGGGAAAAGTCCATGTAATTGGTCTTTTTTTAATGATAAGACTGGAAGTATAGATCATAAAAGCAAAACTAGACAAATGGGATGTCATCAAACTAGAGTTTCTTTGCAGCAAAGGAAAAAACAATGAATGGAAAACTCACACAATGGAGAAAATATTCGCAAAGTATACATCTTATAAGGGGCTAATATTCAAAATATGTAAGGGATGCAAATAATTCAACAGTAAGAAATCAAATTTTTAAAAATGGGCTAAGGATCTGACAGACCTTTCTTAAGAGAAGACATACAAATGGTCACTAGGTATATGAAAAATGCCCAGCATCGCTGATTATTTAAGGAAAAGGAAATTAATATCACAATCAGATACCAGCTCACACCTGTTAAAATGACATTTATATAATAAGCCTTGTGAAGGATGTGGGATAAAAGGAATTCTTGTACATTGAAGGTGTGAATGTAAATTAGTATAGCCATTACAGAAAACATTATGAAGTTTCCTCAAAACTCTGAAAACAGAACTATCATAAGACCTAGTAATCTCAATTCTGAGTATATATCCAAAGGAATTGATCAGTATGTCAAAGGAATATCTGTACTCCTATCTGCATTATTTACAATAATCCAGATGTGGAATTGAATAGGGAAATGTGTCATAAATATACAGTTCAACCTTAAGAAAGAGAGGAAGGAAACACTTTCATTTGCAACTTGGATGAATCTGGAGGACATTAGAAAGTAGTAAAATAAGTCAGGCACTGAAAGACAAATACTGCAAGATCTCTTATATATGTGGAATCTAACAAAATATTGATGTCATAAAAACAGAGAATGATGGTTATCAAAAGTGGCTTATTGGAGGGTAGCAAGGGAGGGAAATGGGTGTTGCTGATCATAGGGTACAAAGTTTCAGACAAACAGGAGAAATGGGTTTTGAGTTCTGTTGCATGGCATGGTCCCTATAGTCAATAGTGATATTGTGTATTTGAAATGTCTCATAAAAATGACAGTAAGCAAGGTATATCAAACATTACATTGCACCCCAAAATGTATACTGTTATGAGTTGTCAATAAAAACTAATATTAACAATTACAAAATTTAATTATTAGTCTTTATTCTTTTAAATAGGGTTTGTTATAGTGTGTCAGAGCCAGTATTTTTTCTTAGTCTTAAGTATAAAAGTTTCTCTGTTGGGTATGCTGTTTCCTGTAGGTTTTTGGTAGTTAACTTTTAATAATTTCTGATAATTAGACTTTTCATTTTTTCTACTTTTTCTTGGGTCAATTCCAGTAATTTACACTGGCATATATATATATATATATATATATATATATATATATATATAGAGAGAGAGAGAGAGAGAGAGAGAGAGAATTTATATATATAGAGTAATATTTATATATAAATATATATTTTATATAATGTATTATTTCTAACTTTATGTAAAGCCAACCATTTCATTTGTTTCAAATTCATGTTCATCAGGGCGTTTTACGTGAGTGGTGGTGTTTGGCTCTCACACTCCATATACTGATATATATTCCCAGCTGCTAAAGAAACACCTTCTTAGTAGTGTATAGAGCTTCCATTCTTTTGTATTAGAGAACAATTATGTTGTTCTCAATACATTTTTTTTTTTTTTGTGGGTACCTGGGGTCGACCTCAGGACCTCGCGCACCAGCAGGCACCCGTGCCGCTGAGTCATATCACCGGCCCCTTTTTCATATGTGGGATCCGGGAGTCGAACTCGGGCCCTTGCGCTTGCCAGGCAGGCGCTTACACCGCTGAGCCAGCTCACCGGCCCCCCACATTTTGATTTTTGTTTCTTATTTGTATGGTATTGATTGGTATGTAGAAGTAGGGGTTTCACCGTTTGTTCAAGTTGGTGTCTTGCAATTCTGAAGTGGAATATCATATTCTTTTGCTACCTGATAATTTTTATTCCATAACACATCGCATAAGTGCACCCCATCTATTTTGATGCTGTAGGTGTTTGGAGACTGCATGTACTTGGTTACCCTTGATTCGTTCAGCTGACTCCTTCACTTCACTATCCGGATGCCGCTGGTCACCACCTTCCTTACCAGGCTCAGGAGGGTCAAATGCGATGGATGGGGTGAAGTTTTGTTGTATATATGATTCTGTTTTTTTTTTTTTTTTACACAGATTAAGTTAAAATTAATGTTTCAGACTATGAAAATTCTTCAAATCATGTTGGTCAAGGGTATAAACTTTCAGTTATAAGATGAGTAGTTTTGGAGGTCAGATGAACAGCATGGGATTGGAATTCGTTAAGATAGTAAACCTTAAACGTTCTGAACACACACACACGTGTGTGCTCATGTATCTGTGGGATAATATGAGCAGATGTGCTCACTATGCGTGTCAAATCTCATGTTATACACTTTAAATATATACAATTTGATTTTCCAATTATACCTCAATGAAGCTAGAAAGAAATAGCCATACCCGAAATGATATAAAACTACGCCAAATTTTCTACTTCATCTTGAGTGTCTTTGTTTTATAGTAAATAAATGTCTCTACAATATGATTTTAATATATTAGGGTATTCCTTGTTTTTTGGTACTAGGAATTGAACTCAGGACCTTGCGCTTGCCAGGCAGGTGCTTGTGCCATTGAGCTATATCCCTGGCCCTACGGGTATTTCATTTTTGGGATTTTTCAGAACTTAAAAAGTTCTTATTTATTTGGATATGGATATATTCTAATTACAGCTAATCTCAGGACATATTCTTTAATTTCAACACTGGAATTATTACATCAGGTGGATCTTGAGACATGCTGGTTTATGAGCCTCAAGCAAGTTTGTACACAAAATGAAGCTGAACACATTTTTTATGGGACTAGCACTCAACTCTATTTCTTTTTGTGATTTTTCTGCCACCTTAGCATTTTTTAGTCCGCACTGAGTTAGAATCATTCCTTTGATCTATTATAAAAAGTGAGACATTTTATTATGGGTCAAATGGATTTGAGAAAGATATTCTCACTGTTTCTCTTTACAGAGCTTCTTACCTAGGGCACAAGGACAGCTGGGTTGATAACACTTTTATATTAGCTTTGTCCTATTTAGGATAATACGACCACTTTTCTTAACCAAAGTATGGCATATTCAATTTCTGTTTTAACTGTTTTGTAGAGTATTGAGAAACTTTACAACATAGTTGTTGCTTTTAAAATTAAATTTTATACCACCATAATAGTAAAACACTGGAAAATGATTTTCTTATTCTTGCTGCAACCTGTCACTAACAGCGTGAGGTGATTCCTTGGTTAGCTGGAAATTACACATTGATTGGTATCTGGGCAGATGCTGCTTTCGAAGTAAATAAGCAGCGAAAGGCATTAAGTGTCTGGCAAAGCCTAAATGTGAAACTATCAGGCATTGTGAGGCTTCCACACCCTGTGTCAGAAGTTTCCTGCAGATGAGGGCACTTATTATTTTATTGTGAACCGTAAAAGGGTAAGAGGAGAGAAAATGGACTTGTGCAGTTTTGGATTTAAGAGGGAAGAAATCTCAGTGTTCTTTCCCTAGGGTATTGCTTCTCAAGGGAATGAAGACATGGTTATATTATTTTTCATCTCAACTGATACATGATCTGTTGAAATTTGTTTATGTATTCTTGCAAGCAAAATTTTGTTGCTGCATTTATGAATCTTAATATTAGAAAAACCATGTCCTCGAGTCTTTAATATTTAGAGTTTTATAGACTGCATATTCTATTTAAAAAAACATTCTCCTTACACTACTGTGCACCTCATTTAGAAGACAACATAAACTTGAAAGAGAAGTATCTCACATATACATAGTACCTTTGGATGGACTGTACATTTCTGCAGGGGTCATTAGGAAAATGGCAGAGCAAGACAGGCATTAGAACAAAAACTGCATTATTTGTAATTGAGGCTAAGTGAACACCAAGGAACTCTTTTTAAGGGATGTGTGGTCTGTATAACCTTTTCCTTAAAATACTCATTTTTGTTTTGTGTTTCCATCCATGAATATACTACAAGTCCAAACGGTATGAAGGATATGAAAACAGTGTCCAATCAATCACTGTTCTTTTATGAACTGGGCCTTCATTCTCCTTCTTTGTTGTCTCCATCAGAATATATTTCTCAATTTTCGTGAAGTCTGATTTTCAATTTAAATCATTATCAATCAGATATTGAAGTAATTCTATTAATTGATAGAGAAAGCTTATTATTTGATAATATCTATGTATCTCTGCAGACAAGAGAGTATCTATACATGTATAAATGAAATACGTAAAAGCCTGTATTTGACATTTAGCTGGCTTAATCATAGAGAAAAAAGTAAAAACACTGGACTGTTACAAACTGGTAGCATGAGATACATAAAGACCTGCTATATAATCTATATTAGTTACCTATCCTCACTGTACTAAAGCACAGAACCCCCTCCCCCCCGGCAGCTTAATTACTTGGCAATTGGTTTGCCTTTTTGTTTTTGTGCTACTATTATTCCTGGCAAATGAATAATAATAATATAATCAGCAGAAATAAATTAGACAGCAAGCCACTCAAACTAATCACTATGGTACTTTTCTCTCTCTGCTCAAAATACGGGCTGACAGCTATTGGGTATTTATTTAGCCATTTCTTGATAGTAGGACACTTATTTGCACATGGGTATAAGTATAGTAAGCATTCTAAAACTACTTATTTTTGTGTGGCCTTAGGATTTGAAAGTCTAGTTAAAGAAAATTTAAGGCATTGTAAGTCTTTAAAAAGTAGTGTACAATCCAATCAAAGTTAGGGACTAAATTGGGAACTGGGTGTATTGAAAAGGATTGCAGAAACATTGAACTCAGTCAGGACTTGGTTGCTCACAAAGCTGAAATTTCAATAAAAGAGATAAAAAGTGGTAGTTTGACTCAGTTCTATGACTGCCGAATAAAGAAAGCTAATTCCAGGTGTCTTTTCTAGGCGGCATTAGGAATATGCCCCGGGACACTCTTGCGCAGCTTTAGATGCTGCCTTCTTACGCTACACTGAGTATGGGATGGGGGTGAGATATAATTAGGAAGTGCTCATGAAGGAAGGGCAAGGGCATGGATCTTACTGCAGCTACTATAAACGGCATCTGTACTTACGCATGAAACTTATTCATCCTGTTTTCTCATATATCCTCTTTTAACTTTGTTTATTTTTAAATAATACATGTTTAGGTGATGAATTTTCAAATTTATTGCTTTAATGCACCCATTAACCCAACGCCTAAAGGATATTAGAATGGATCTGAAGAATGTAAGATAGAAGCTAGGATTAAAAAACTCAATAAATATTTTATCTTTAAAATTTTTATTTTGGGGCCATTTTCTTAATATAAGTACCTTTGATATAGTAGAATATAGTTCCTTTAGGCAGACTTAACTTATGACTTCTTGGGTTAAAAAGGTATAGAAGTTTATGAGAATCACCAGAAGGGGAAAGGATGATATTCATTAATTTGGCTGAGGCCAGGGTACTGATCCATTTTAAATTCAGGTAGCTAAGGGACATTTGCAAAATACTTATGAAGACATGTATTTTTTCAAGCAATATTCTTCATATTCTACTGCCTTGGGAAAACTTTATGGAAAAGAATACACATGAATGAATGATAAATAGACCCCATAAAATATTGGATAATCTTGTCACTAGTACATTAATTTACTTGTATTTATGAATCATATTATATATATATATATATATATTTTTTTTTTTTAAAGCTAATGTTTACGTCCCCTTCAAAATTTATATGTTGAAATCCTAGTTCTTAGTGTGGCTTTATTTGGAGATGAGGCCTCTAAGGAAGTAATGTAGGTCAAAAATGCGATATGCATAGAATCCTGAGCCAATAGGATTAATCTTTACAACATGAGACCCAGAGAGTTCTCTGTCTCCTTCTCCATGTGAGGACACAGTGAAAATGTAGCCATCTGCAAGCCAGGAAGAGGACCTTCACCAGAAACCCAACCCTGCTGCACCTTCACCTTGGACTTCCAGCCTTTATAACTGAGATAAAATAAATATCTGTTGTTCTAGCTACATAGTCTGTGATATTCTGTTTGCTATGATTATGGCAAGCAGGGACTAAGATAGGCCATCACAAGGAATTGGACATTTTTTTGTACACTAGACTGATACCTTGGTAAAAAGAAATCAGATGTATAAGAAAGTAAATGTATTTTAATGTGTAAACCTCAAGTTATTATTTACTTATTTGCTGTGGACAATCATAAATTTAAAATGCTTTTTTTTTTTTTTTGTGGGTATCAGGGGTTGACCTCAGGACCTTGAGGGCCAGCAGGCGCCCATGCCGCTGAACGATATCACCGGCCCTTTTCTCGCATGTAGGTATCCGGAGTCGAACTCGGGACCTCGTGGCTTGCCAGGCAGGCGCTTATGCTACTGAGCTATCTCACCGGCCTAAAATGCTTTTTGAATCCCAATTTCTTGATAGTTTCCATATCAGATAATTAAAAAACAATGTTTGTAAAAAACAGTATTCATTATATGACTAATATATATATGCATTTCTATGCCAAATAATTAAAAAATAATAAGTTTTTTAAAACAGTATTCATTATATGATTAATATATATAACTTAGAGAAAGAAAGTGTGTGTGTATTGGAAGAATATACAGAAATAGCGTTGTGATTACACAATCTTTTTCTGGGATGCTGTATGTCATTTCTTTGTTTTTGCTTACATAATTTTAAAATATTTTAACCATTGAAATGTGTAAAGGGGAGACTAAAAGTCACTGACAAAATCAAAAGCGAGTTCATTTTTGTTGATGGGAAAAATATATATTGTCTTTTGCAGAAAGGCAGAGTTGTATATATTTAGATAAAAGAATTACAGATTGGATGTGCTGTTATTCAGAAGCTCTATAGCATTAATTCCCAATTGCAAAGGTAAAACATGGAAACAAAAAGCACTCAGAATTTCCAAAACAAAGGTAAATATAGTAACCCTAAATTTAAATAAGCTCTCTACTTTGTATCTTTTAGGTAGTTGATGAGGCACCCAGATATTGCTGTTCTGGCAGGTGTAATAGTCACTATCCAGGGAGTCATTAGAGCCAGGTGTGAGAAAGAGCAGTGGATTTGGAGTCAGCAGACCTGACTTCAACTGTCACCAGCTTTGCCACTGAAAATGTCATTTAACACTCATGCATTTGGGGCCTCATTAGTAAAACTGGGATAGCAATTCTGTCTTTTATAGGATTTTCATTGGCATCAAACCAAATGAAATAATACATGCAAAGCTTTGGGACCTGCAACACTCTATGCAAGTGCCAGCAATCATTATTCTCAACATGACTATTAGAATCAAAGTTATACAAATTATAGAAATGTAATAGAAATTTTTGCCCTGAAAAAGCTAAGTTTTGCTGCTATAGTCCTAATTCTGCTAGGGCACATGATTTTGCATATTCTTAATTAATGGACATCCGTTTAGGTACTTTGAATTTCTGTCAGATAGTAAAATCAAGAGCTCAGGAACATTTTTCTATCAATGGCTAAACAAAACTAAACAAGATCAAGTTTTGCAAGCTCCAACTTTTGTTCATTTGGTATTTATCATAAAAATATATTCATTGCTGTCAGTCTTCCAAGGGTTATTACAGTAAATTAAAATCTCTGCCCTACTGGAGTTTATGATCTAATCAGTGGTAATAGTGTGGGGTGACCAATAATACTATAGGAAATGAATATTTAATAGGTCAGCAATAAATATGTGATAGAGCTATAAATATAATGAGTGCTGTGGAAAAAATAAAGCAAAATTAGGGACGAGTGTTATAGGTTGAGTGTCTGCGTAGCAATATGAGGAGATTAAAGTGCCATAAGCTTACCAGAAGTGCTCTTAGGAAGGAAGCAGGACTGGGTAGCAGAAGACTTTGGGGTACAAAGCAGACACAGCTGGGCCTCTGGAAGCTGGGGCAGGCATCCAGAGTTGCCTCAAGTTGGGTGGGAGGGCCAGGCCTTTGCAATGACCAGAAATGGAATACAAGCTGTCCCTTGGGATGGAGGCTGTGGCCTCATCAAGGTGGTTTTCTTCTTATTAGGGCAATTTCCAGAGAGGGCTGACAGAAGCACTACGTTTATTAGAAAATGGGTTGCAGGCTGAAGTAGAATTGCCTTATTTTGTTTTGTGCTTTTTCTTTAGCATGCTCAAGGGAGTCCCTCTCAAAACTCTTTAAAGAGTATATTTAAAGGATATGAAAAAGAAAACGGGAACAGAATTCTATGGAAGAAAAATTTGGCTTTTAGCTTTAGATTTTTCACAGAGTTTATCTACATAATTTCTACAATCATCTATTATTTTTCCACTTGTGTTTATTGATGGGTTCATGCCCATATGAAAGCTACTTGGCCATCATGGAGACACTCCAACATGGCGACAAGCCCAAAATAACAGCATATCATGCACTTCCTCCTTCTTCCCCAGCCCAAAATAAACTTCCTCTCCCACTTTCACACACACTCCAAAAATCTCCCAATCCCCTTCCTGTTTCATCACCTTGCCTGCCCCTCCAAACTCCACCCCCAGCTAAACCCAATAAATGATTTGTCCCACAGCCTCCTCCTCTGAGGGTCCTCTGCATCCTACTGCAGCCCTCCTGCATCCCCGCATTAAAGGCTTCTCTCAACCTTTTCTTTGTCTTTACTCGCACCAGACCTAACATTTATTATTGTTAATATTAATACATTAAAAACAAGAATATCATTCTTCATTATGTAATTGCAAGCATTACTTTTAGAAATGTATGTAAATATCTTCATAAGATGGTACTATATTATAAATTAACTAATTAGTTATTAATCAGTCTCTGGTTTCAAAACTATTGAGTTAGGGAGACTGATAATAAAACAAAATAAAGTACAGTGTATAGGGAGGTCTGGTGGAGGTGAGCCATGGAAGAAAGGTAAAGAAGGAAAATTCTAAACTAAACAACAGTGAAACCAGGAGTGTAAGTAATTCGCAAAGGGTTATTAGTGAAGAAAAAGCCAAGTGGAGCTTTCCTCAGATGATAGCGGGATGACAGTGTGTTGAGAATAGAGATGAAGAAAAATAGCGAGGCAAGGGACTCTGCAAAGGAAAGCCAAGTTCTGCTCTGTGACCGCATACTTAATCATATGTGGTTAAACTTGTGAGAGTCTGTAAAAGTCAGCCTTGAAAGCAAAAGCACAGTTCAGTGGCAAATCAGCTACGGAAGAGGTTTTCATTGCTAAAGAAAGACCCCCCATTTTAAGTTCAGGCCCATCCTGCCTCAGGGAGTGAGCTGCATCTCTGCTCAGAGATGGCTCCAAGCCGTGGTAGTGGCAACCCGGAAACCTCCGAAAATCAGAATCTCAGCACCCAATGATGCGGAGCAAATGACTCACTTCTCCACTGTCCCAGCCCTGAGCTAAGGAGCCTCTTCATCTCCTAGAGTTGTCCCCTGTCCTCCTGTCCTGCTCAGGTCACTCTGCAAAGATGTCCTGGGACTGTTTATAGAAGTTGGCCTTTAAAGCCAATTTTAATCCACGTATTCTTTAAACACAATTCTAGTCTTTATCAACATTGTTCCAAGAATACTTGAAGGTGAACAGTAATGTCAGCTTGGTCAGGAAAATGGAAATGCCACCGGCTTTCCTATTTTCTTTAACATCCCTTGACTGGGGTGATTTGTAAAATATAAAAATGCTGATAGGGGCTGGAGATGTAGCTCAGTGGCACAGCGCCTGCCTGGCAAAAGCAAGATCTGGAGTTTGATTCTCAGTACCAAAAAAAGAAAAAAGATAATAATGTATTGTAATAGTCAGATGGATAAATTCTAAATTTTATCTGTTTTTCATGTTCACAGAAATTTTTCTATAAAAATACTGTACCTACATGCACAACTTTTTCTCCTTTTCTTTTTTTTTATAATCACTTACAGAACTGAGTGGAAATCAGTCAGGAAGATAAATAAAACTGCACGTTGTGGTTCACCATATTCTCATGTGTACTTGAGAGTCTTACACTTGTCACTAATGGCAGTAATGAAATAAAGAAAAAATAAATTAGTGTCTTATCTAAAACGTCTCCATTTTCCTTCACTTGCTTGCATTTTTGAAAAATATTAGTTATAAAAGAGTCTGTACTGACACCTTAGGATTTATTGCACTGAGTGAAAAACAGGGTAAGTGAAAAGTTATTAAATTATTGAGAGTAGTAACTACATTGACTATGCCCTGTCCTTTAAACCTTCTGCTCTCGATCTTAAATACTTTGATTCTAGTAGGAAAGACCCTTTGCGAAAGCTGGGCTGAGGCTCACTTTTTCTTCCTGATTGGAAGTGTTTAATGGTTTCCAGAATTAATGAGGGTAGAAGAAGCTGCCTCATTAAATAAAAGGCATCTTACAAGGCTTTGAATTCCTTTTTACTCTACCTGGTTAGAAGCAGAAATTATTCATGTGTATGACCTCCCCCTAAAAGACAAAAAATGATACAATGATGAAAGAAGTAGCTGTGGAAAGCTCGCAGTATTTCAGTACTAAGCGACAATGTCACCGCCCCTCATATTCTAACAGAACATTAAGATATGGATCAGATTAAGATCAGATTTTTACAGTAGTTGTGCTAGAAATGTTTTGCGGCACATGGCTGGTTTCCTCACCTACTTGTGCTGATGAGCACCAAGCTGAAGACTTCAGGGACTTGCAGTTCTTTAAGCTCTCTGTGCAGGTTTTTCCTCTGGGGTCCCCTGCCCTGCAAACTCCAGCCACCTCTGCTTTCCCTAGTCTCCGCTCTGCCTCTTCCTCTCAGGGATACCGTGGGTTTGGAGCACTCCAGGATAGGAGCTCATGGCGGAGCTCGCCTCTCTTTTGTTCATTCCCTTCTTTCTGCTATCACTGTTCCCGGATGCTAACCCTCACAGTCTGAAAATCACTGTTTCTTAAACTGCGTTTGCTTGGTTTCATGCTGAGGATACGTCCTGTCCCCCTCCCGCATTGCTTCAGCTTTCCTCAGGCTGGTTTCCCATCCAGGCAGCTCACTTCATCTTTTGTATTACTGACTTATTGTCATTTCCTTCTACTTTCTTTTGGTTTTCTGTTGCCCCTTTTCTAACTTCCGGAGTTCATATGTAGTTCTTTAGATTTTAGTCTTTCTAAATCACATATTTACTGTTTTGAAGTTTTGTGCTGCTTTATATGTCTGTAGGCTAGTTATTAAAGTCATCCAAGTTCTGAATTGTAATTAACTCCTGGAGACTTGCTCTATCTTTCCGTAGTAGTCTTCTTTACCTCTGAAAATGCTTTACTCATATATCTGTTTTGTGTGATGTCAATGTAGCCACAGCAACTTTCTAAATTTTTACAGCCTCTTCACCGGTTGATTGAAATACAACACATATGCAGTATGAAGTGTGAAGGGCGCTAATCTCAAAGGCAGAGGTCAATCAATTTTTTCTTTCTTATACCCAATGCCAAGGGTACCAAACCGTGTACCATGCCAGGAATTTACCAGCTTTACTTCAGTGGCTATTTTGCACAAACATCTTTTTCCATTCCTTTCTTTCAACTCCATAAGTTGGCAAGAATCTTCTTTTAGGTGGTATGTGACTTTTAGTAAAGTTACAGTGCATTTACTTATTTCTTTATTGCTACATTAAACCTGAGACAGTATGTATCAGCAACATGCTCTGTGCCTGGTCTCCCTCCAATAACAGTACAATTGCTGTATTCATTTAGAATTTCTGTGCATCTGCAAAGGGAATCTTTAATTGCTGATATTAAAGTCTTAATCCATATTTTCTATTATTACTTTCCTGCCTTTGTTTTTATATCTCATTCTTAATAATGTGAAATGTTTTATGCTATAAAGAATTAGTAGAGGGCCGGTGAGATAGCTCAGCAGCTTAAGTGCCTTCCTGACAAGCGCAAGGTTCTGAGTTTGACTTCCGGTACTCACATTAAAAAAAAAAAAAAAGAAAGAATTAGTAGAAATCCAACTTCTTTCTTCCTCAGTGCCTAACAAGTTCTGACTTGAAAAGCCATTTTTCTTATATGACTAAATTATTGTATATATTTGGGTGTATAAATGAGTTCTTTGTTATATTCCACTTACATGAATATTTATGTCTTTACCCATGCTATGTTCTTTTAATTAATATTTAATTAGCATTATGTTGTAATACCTGGCTGGGTAATCTCCCATTCTTTATTTTGCATTTTCAAAATTTTCCTTGCTATTGGCACATATTTATTCTTCAGTCTTGTCCATATTGACATTCTGAGCTGAATAATTCTTGTTATGTGAATATTGGGTGCGGTGGAGATGAGGTGTCCTGTGACCCTTGACCTCTATCCACTGGATGCCTGCTGCACCTCCTCCACCAGTTGTGACAATCATGAAGTTTGTAGACATTGTCAAATGTGTTTGGGGCTGGGGGCAGAATTGGCCTATTTGAGAACCCTCATCCTACTAAATTTTACAATGATTTTGTTACAGGGACAGTTTAGCATAGTGATTACCTATGCAGATGGTAGACATAGATACCCTCAGCTTGAATTCTGGCTCTGCAACATACTTATGCTCTTGGAAGAACTATTGAGACCCGCTGTGCCTCTGTTTACTGACCCATAAAATGGGAATTAATATACCTCATAGAATCGTTGAATTATTTTTGTAATAGATACAGAAGCATGTCTGGTGTATAGTATTTGATAAATGTTAGTTAGCTATTACTGTATTTCACATGCCAAAATATGTGATTGGCATTTCAATTACAAAATATCAGGGATGGCCCTCTAAGTCATTCAAGTTCTTTTCCATATTCCACAGTAAGTCCTCATAACTTCTTCACATAGTCATGCTTTTTAATAGGCTAAGTAAATGAAGGATACTGATGGGATCTTCCCATTTTCCTGTTCTTCCTGCAGCTTAGCCCTGTACCCCCAGGTAGGAATATCATGCCTAATCCACAACCTTCTTTCCATCTGACCCAAAGGAGAGATTCTGTAGAATTTCTCGTGTGAGGATGGGATTGCTTTATAATTTCAGAGTACAGTAATTTCTATTCTATACTTTCTCATTCTTTTTGTTTATTTAAGCAAATGTTTCCTTAAAGTGATGCTTTAAACTTCTCTATTAAGAAATAATTTAAAGTATTTTATTATGTTTTTAATTGCTTTACTACTATTTCCAAATTATCATTTTATCATTTTTGTAACTAGGTGAGAGATGTTGAGAGTAGGGCTGAGACGAGAGGGACTGTTTTGGTGGAAATAAATGAGGAAATGGTGGAAGAATGGACTACAAATTTATGAAATTATTTTGGCTTCTTACAAGTTCATAGCACTTTCCTTAGTATTAACCACAAACAACTAAAATATTGTAATAACTGCTATTTCTCTACTTACAGTTCAACTGCAAATAGCTCTTTTTTAAAGAACTGTGATTGCCTCTAGAAAATAGCCCCAAGTAGTTGATATATAAACACACTCACTATCTTTTTTCTCCACTTGAATGTTGGAGAATAAACCAATAAACATTTCATGGTTTCTAAGGAGGATGGACTCTTCCACATGATGTTTTCTTGCCAGAGTTGCCTCAATCAGCCATAAAATTCCATTTCTCATGTGTGACTTGAATCAGTCTTTTACATAATTAGATGAAACAGCCGAAAGCTGAGGCCAAGATAAATACCTCTTTAGAATCCATCTTTCAATGCCATTTCCTTTTAGTCATTTTCCTTCGTATTTTAGCAATAGTCATTTATTTCATTCCATTTTATTCATTCCATTTCAGTGTCTTCCTTGGTTTTATGGGAGTAAGTTTATCTCCAGTTTGTCTGTATACCCAGTTCCCTTATACCTCCTATAGCTATTAATAATAGAGATAAAGGCATTAATCTTCTACAATAAAAGCGTTCATGTGTGTTGTGTGTGTGTGTGTGGTGTTGGTGGGGTGACATACAAAGAAACAATACAACAACATACATCTTTCCTATAAGCTTTTGATGTCTTAGTTTTTTAGGGGGAAAATGTGGGAGTATATTGGGGGTACTAGAACATATAAGCAAAATTTTTGAAAAGTTCATGCCAAGTTACAATACTAAAACATCAATGAGAATTCAGTGTCAGTCTCAGCACATTGACTATTATATAAAAAAGTAATCTTTGTAAGTTTTATAGATACTCAAGAATTTTCCCATTTTTAAAAATTTCTGTTTGATGACTAGCAAGACTGAAAATAAATTGGTGCAATTTTGAAATACATGTGCATTAAAAAGTTTAACATGAGGGCCGGTGAGATGGCTCAGCGGCGTAAGCGCCTGCCTTGCAAGCGCGAAGGCCGGAGTTCGACTCCCGGAACCCACATACGAAAAAGGGGCCGGTGATATCGCTCAGTGGCACAGGTGCCTGTTGGCGCGCGAGGTCCTGAGGTCGTCCCCCCGGTACCCACAAAAAAAAAAAAAAAAAAAAAAAAAAAGTTTAACATGAGTTTATTGGTCAGAAGATAGAATGAATTTTGAACAAATTATTTTGTAAAGCAATATAGTAAATATTTTATAAGGTTTGATTTACTAAATTTGTCCAGTAAATGTTGTAAGTCCTAAGAAAATGTCTGAACCTTTCCAGTTAGTATTTACTGCAAGTATTTATTGAATGATTTCTCTCTTTTAGTCTCTATTCCAGAGAAATAGTCGTCTCTCTGAGGTGGATTTTATCTCCGGTGTGGGGGAGGGAAGTGGTTGGTGTGAATGGTTTAACCACTATCTCGTTTCTTCCGTAATTGATCACTAGAGTCCCCAGCTGAAAAGAAGAGGGACTTAGAAATGTCTCGTTCCAAAGAGAACCACTGAATATTTGCTCATACTGGGGCCAGATCTCCTTGAAGTGGTCCTTAGACTTTCCAGAACTTGACCTTCTACTGGCCCAGTCATGCAGAGAAGAACATGGGTGGAAAGAGACTTTTGGGGTTGTGGGGAGTCCTTTTCAGTGACTACATGGGGACAAATGTCCATTTCCAGAATCTACGTAGGGAGAGGAAAGGGATCCTCTGGGAGAAATATTTATAAAAATTGAGGATGCCTGCAGAAAGGTGAGAGAGACTATATTTTTGTTTACTGTTGGAAGGCTGTTCAGACAGCATTTTGCTTCTATGTCCCTATTTCTGCAGGACTAGGGGGAACAGAATTGGGGTTGGATGGCAGGGCTCATTGAAAGGAAGTAGTTCATCAGCTGAACTCCATCCATTTGGTGTGTAAGGATGCCAGAATATCCAAAGGTTCAAATGGAACATGGCTGAAGAGTTACCTTGTTGGTGTCTTACCCAAAAAGACTGTCCCCTAAGCAAACAGATACCCAGAAAGTAAAGCATTCTGAGAAAAGTTGGATGATGAGAATTGAGCAAGAATGGAAGAGTCAGAAATTGAATTCTCATCAGTTGGCAAAGTCTTCTGAGATTCCTTGTACACCTTCGAGAGATCCAGCATTTAGACTCTGACTCTTAGAGTCCATAGACAATCAGCCTATGCAAACCCAGTCTGCAGCTGCAGCCACCAAGCAGAGGACTCCACTGTGAACAGATAAGTAAAAAAAAAAAAAAAAAAAAAAAAAATCCCTTCCTTAATTCCTTTTCTCTGGTCCCAATCTCAGACGAGCTCAAACTTAGAAGAAAGAAGAAGGTAGCTGTAGAACTTTCAATTAGAAATAAGTTAGCGTTTTGAAACTGAAATATTTTAATAACAAAAGAAACTAGAAAGTTTAGTATCTCTTGAAAGGGCAGGAATAAGGAATAGGAAAGTTATAGTCCACAGGGCATAAGTGAATACAATATATAATGTTTTTTTTTAATCCTGCTGAATTAAGACATGTTAATACCTAGTTATACAAATAAAGAGGATAGTCCTAGAAATTAAGTGCTATAAAGAAAAAAGGAAGGAAACAAGATAGAACTTGATGGGGGAAGAAAAGACAAAACTATTTTACCTTAGATCGGAAGGCAAGGCCTATTTCATTCAACAAAATTTTACTAACTTGTCCTATATTGTTCTCACTATTTTGGACTTTGAGGATACATATAAATAAAGCAGACCAAAAAATCAAAAGTTTTCTATGAAGATGGAAAGCAGGAATAATATGGAGGCAGCCAAGCAATGATAGGAGGCAAAAAGTGGAAAAAAATTAGAAAAAAGTTCCTGAGAAAAGAGCAAGCTTGGAGTGCTAGAGTTTCAGGAAAAAGTTCAGTGGTCAGAACTTAGGGCACAAGGAGAAAGCTGGAGGGTTTGGGGGCAGGGATGGGGGTCAGTGAGGTTGGGTGTGTAGGAAGCTCAGGTCCTTGAAGAGCACAAGGACTGGGGATTTTACTCTCATGGATGGAGATTTTTAAGTAGAGGAAGTACAAGATCTCATTTATATTTTAGAAAAATGACTGATTGCTCTGTATTGGAAGGGGTATAGAAAATGAAAACAGGAAGACAAGACATGGAGCTATTACCCTGTTCCAGACAAGATCAATATTCTTCTTAGCAGGGATAAACAATTTTACTTTCCTTTTTAGCATTCCTGTGTCTTAATCTTGATGTTTTGATCTGAGAAATTTAAAATATTCAGCAGTTTTATGATTTAGTAAGCATAGAAATAATTTAATTGCTTTACATTAAGTAAGATTTATGTTAAACTCATTGCTTTCAATGTTAGGATATTATCTTTCAACTGGGAATGGAAATAATTTTCACATGGTTGACAATATTTGGAATCATTACTGTCTTAGTTAATTTCTAGCCTCTAAGACTAAATACCCAATACCCACAAATTAAAAGACGTAAGGGTTATTTCGGCTCATATTTTCAGTCCATAGTTGTCTGATTTCAACCAGGCCATGGTGGAAGGGTCTTGGCAGCGTACAGCTGCCCATCCCATAGCAGCCAGAAAGCAGAGAGGGAGGTCAGGAACCACGACAACAACCTACCCTTCCAGGTCATACCCCTGCGATCTCAGCAAGACTGAAACTCCCATTTCTAAATTGAAGTGACTGTAAATTGAAGAGTTGTCTGTAAGTCACAGTTGTATAGTAACTGGAACGTGTTAGACATGGGACACAGTCAAATAATTCATACTTGTGAATGACCAATTTTGCCAATTATAAGTAAAACCCATGTAGACTCTTCAGTGGGGATATGTGCTTTAGTAGTCATCTTGTTAAGATTTTTTGAACTTCAAAAAAATTAATAACTTCTATTGTGTTTTTTTCTTTAAAAATGTGATATAGACTTACTATAGAAAGTTAAGAAGTTAGAAAAAAAATTAAAAACAAAAAGACCAAAGTTAGCTGTAACTTTACCATCTAAAATTAGGCTCTGAAAACATCTTAGAATCTCTCTCTCTCATGTACACACAATCAGCTCTTAATGTGGAATCTCTCTGTAATCTAAATCTATCTGTAATCTACTAGACATACAACAAACACCATTCCTTGCAACTAGATCTCACAGGTTGCATCATAATGTGACTATAAAGTGGTACCTGGAAGTTTCCAAAATACCGTAGAATTTATACATCCAAAGAAGTCACTTTGGGAGCTCATAATACGCTTTTATTCAAATCCTGATGCTGAGCAGCTGTGTGAGTCTCTTCTCACTGGCGAGTAAGGGGAGGGATGCAGCATATGGCCAGGCCTCCACCCTGTCAGAGTGAGAGGAGAAGCCTCAGTGTTCCACACCCCCATGTGCTGGGTTAGGCAGTCAGAGTGTTCAGGTGTTTGTGAGGGGAATAAGGATCCTACACACGGAAACAGGGTTTACCCATCCTCTTAGGGGGGTGGACTCTTGGAGTCCCTCTGAGAGTTCTGACCCAGCATTCTGAGCAAGATTTGTTATGTCGGGGGCAGGGGTTAAGTGCCCTTGGAGGCTAGGCCCTTTCTCTGCATGTTCTTAATGCTTGTGTCTGTCGGACTCTAAAGTTCAGGTAGGTGAATTAAAATGGGCATAAAATGAACACTAGTGGAAGCCAATCAAAGACCCTCAAGATTTGAGCAAAATTCAGTCCTTGCCTTGGAGAATCTCATAGTATTATAAAGTGGGTCTTCTGCTTGTTTTCAATCACAGTGTAGATTTAGCAGACAGGTACCTGAGATACTTGACTGGATCTTCATTTCTCTGTAACTTTCCCTTTCCACTCTCTCCCACCTGTGATTTCATTTTGTCCTGGCAGCCTCTTAGATGCCGGGCTGACTTCATTGCTCTTCTGTGTGTTTGTTCTTGGTGTTGGCTTTGTTCAGACCTCATTCTTTCTCACTGATCCCATAGTAATGGGTTTTAAATTTTAAAAAGAATTGAAATGACAAATCATAACTACGTACCTGTAAATCTTTTGTGTTATTTTCCTTTATTTAGAAGTAGAGAGGATGATGGTTGTTATCAGAGGCTGTTGGAGAGGTGAGGATGAGGAAAAGGGACATGTAATGTTCTAAATATCAAATGTGTTTTTTATGAGATTCCAATAACAATCATAACTGCAAATGTTGATTGCTCACAAACGGTCCACCAGATACCTTTCTAAATGTCACCCTGATCCACACAACAGCTCTTGGAGAAAGTACTGCTGTTATTATTACCTTATATTCCAAATAAAAGTAACTGAGTCCTACTACATGTTAACTAACTTGTCCATGACCTCAAAACTGATAAGTGGCGGAATTTGCCCATGAAATCTGTCTTTGTACACACTGCACTGTTTTTTGACAATTCCCTGTTGCTTTCTCTCCCTGCTGCTCCCCTCCCAACCCAGAAACTCACACTCGCACAGGCCTTTTGGTGTTCTCCAGGGAGCTTGGTGAGTTTTCAGGGCAAACTTTATTGTGCAAATCACCTTCTCCTTTACACCACATCAGTCAACACTTGTTTGCTTTCAGTTTTCCAGATCTTTAGTTACTATTGATAGGTTGTTATTCCCCCTTCTCTTCTTGTCATTTTGTTTGTATTCTTTACTATCATTAGGTAGAGTCTAAAAGGCCAAGCTGACTCTAGACCCAGGCTTCATCCAATATGATTTGTAACCTGCAGCCTGTTTTCCCATCTGCCTCTTGTTTTTCTTATGCATATCTCATATATTTTTGATTTTGGGTTCCTACCTCTCATGTCAACCCTTGAGTCTTTTTTCAAAACCATAGGTGAATAGGATCCCTCCCTCTCATTTCTACTCCTACAGCACTTGTGGCATCTCCCTGGTGGTGGGCATTGTGTTTTCTCTTTAATCGTAGTCATTTCTGGTCACACTTTCATTTCCATATAGCCCAGAGGCTTGTTATGAGTGTTAGCAGATCATTTTGTGGTGGAAAAACATATGCTTTGAAATTAGATACAGTTGTGTTCAAATAATAACTAGAAGACAAGGGATGATTTAAATTTACAAATTCTCTGTAGTTGCAGAAACAAAGGCAAAATGGGTTTCAATAACTAGTTATGAAGAAAAAAATCTATAAGCAACTAGAAAAGAATTTCCTTAAACAATAAAAAAAAACTTTAAAAATCTACAGGAAATATTATTCTTAGTGGAGAAACATTAGTTCAGATACAATCCCTTCAGGGAAAGGAACAAGAAGGATGCTAACAATCACAGTCACCGTAATATGTCACCAAAGGCAGTGACCGAAACATCTCCCTGTGCCCTGACAGTTTGATGCTGTCATGCATTGCAGTGCCACCGACACCGGCATGTGGGTAAAGGCTGCCATTGCACCACAGTCTGGCTCAGAAAACCACAAATGAGCAGTATTGCATTATCTTCCTCAGCTTCTGGCTGTTTGGGAATGTGATGTCCAAGGTGCCTTTGGCAGAGTGGGGACCAAGTTCCTGAAAGACTGACTGTACGGAACAGAAATCTCTCCCTCTCCCCATTCTGGATTCACACTGGACAGCTATATTATCAAAATAACCAGCTTTAATTGTTCTAAGTCCTTAAATTTTAGACCAAAGCACTTAGCCTGCCTAATTCACAAATAGGTTTGCTGTTTAACAAAATATTTAACGTGCAATATATTAGGTTAGTGTCTGAGTGTTAAGTGACAATGTATTAGATATTGAACACTAGAAAGAAGCCTATTCATGCTATGCTGAGATAAGTAATTTAGTGAGATTTGTCTACAATAACTTAGAAAGAATACTACTTGTCCTCTCTCCCTGTGTTTTAAGGGAGTACTTAGAGCCCAAATTTTAATATTTGCTAACGATTACTTACTGAGTTTAGCAATATTCCAAGAAAGATACTGACTGGAAAGCATTGGCTGATTTTCAACAAGAAATTAAAGATCACAGAGTGTTGTAGAAACCAATTGTTTCTGGACCTAAAACAGTAGAAGATAAGACTGAAAGAGTCTTAGAGGAAAAATACACATCAATTCTTCTCATTAACTGAAGGCACTCAGCCGATGGCTAGGATCACATCAAAAATATTGCTTTTGATCTTAGCCCATAATTTCAGATGCCTCAAAGAAGCTGCTGTTATGCTTGAGGCAAAGATGGATTCAAGTACAAAAAAAAAATGAACAGATTTTAAAATGTGTTTCAGAAATAATTTTGGATGTAGTTACTGGCAAATGGAGCTGACAAAGCAAATTGACTAGAAGTCACTTAAGTTTGTAATAAATGTGTATTGCCAAAATAACCATGAGCTTGACTAGAAAAGCCTGTGTTTATTTCTTCTATAAAATAGTCCTACCCTTATTAAGAAATGTGTTGCATCCTGTATAGTATTCACAATAGAGCCCTCTGATACACATTTCGGATGTGACCACTGAGGTAAATGACCAAGGAAGAAACTTTCACACTACAAAGCCATCACTCCTGGAGAACATTGGTCCTTTCTTCTATGTCCAGGAAAGAAGTTTTGATGGTGTTTGCCAAAGACATCCTCTCACTGTTACAGACCAATGACTGATGTATGTTTTACATTAGTATCTCTTTTTACATCATCATTTATACAGATATCAACGTTTTTCTGGACAAGACTTAGTTTGGAGGAGAAAGAGATGCATGATTTTCTGCTTTCTGTTTCTGGGAGAACAATCTGCTAATGGTTCTCAAGGTGCTAAAAGGAAGAAATACCCTGATTTTTCAAAGTAGTATTTAAGTGAGAAATTAAAATTAATAGATCTGATAAAATATCATATGCTCACCCACTCCTAACATTACACCAAACCAATGTGTTTAATATAAAAATAGCTTTTAAAATATGGCACATTTGAAAAGTAAAATCATATTCCTTCTAAGGTACGCAGATTACATTTTCTGAGTAATGAATTAGGAAAGAGACATAATACTATTTTTCTCTTTCTTTGAAACGTTTATTCTTCAGCTCTCAGAGATGACCTCTGCAGAGTCACGGAACACATTTTGAGTACGCCCAAAAGAACACATGTTTTTGGAGATATGGCTAATGATGCAACACCAAAATGTCCCTGGAGTTTAGCTTTGAAGTAGAGCCCTAGCTTGGGGATATTCAGCGGGAGTTAGCAAGGTTGCACTGCCTATAAAAATCAGCAGCACTGCCTCTTAAACAGCAACAAGAGGAAGGAAATTATTGAATATTGCTGCACATTTATTTTGACCTTCTAAATATATGCATCCATATTTTTGTTTAGAGCGTTACATTTTGACACATAAGCAAAGCCCATAGACATAATTTTTCATTGCTACTTAATAGTTTATTTTGTTAATGTACAAACAAGTGAATTACAACAAACACACAGATGC
Organism: Erethizon dorsatum; assembly: GCA_028451465.1. NCBI lineage: Eukaryota > Metazoa > Chordata > Mammalia > Rodentia > Erethizontidae > Erethizon > Erethizon dorsatum. Next base: position 15,245,255 of record CM051839.1, read on the forward strand.
TACCAACCTGCCAAATATTTACAGCATTTTCATTTTGTATTTTTTGCTATTACCTGTTGCTTTAATATATAAAATAAATTACGAAAACAATTTTAAAGAGCTTTGTTATTTTATTAAAGTACGTTCTTCAAAGTGGAAATATTTGGTCAAAGTGTATAGGTAATTTTGTGGATTTTGGATATATTGCTCTACTGATTCCAAGTAAATTCAGAGTTACAAATTATATTTTTTTCTGTTATACCTTATCTATTTCAACAGAAGATATTTTGCCACATTAATAGCTCTATCAGTATTATGAGTGTATTGAATGAACAAGACTCATACAGTATAATTACGAATAACATTTCATGTCTCCTGTGGGCTCTAAAATGTATTCTGCAAAACTGGCCCTTCCCTTGTTACTGTTAAAAACAGGGTAAACTTCATGACTATTCTGTTCACTATTGGGTAATATAAATATTGTCAACATTGTCAATATAATAAATAAGTTTCTATTCTGATTTTAAAGTAGTTGTTATTTCTGCTCTCTCCTGGATTCAGGAAAGGGACAGTGAATAACTCCCCCCAACACACACTAATCCTTGATTAACCTTCCATCCTCTTGCACTGGAACACAGCAAGAGAAAAATTAGGTAAGAGAGTAGAGTTATTCTGGGCAGACCAATGTCTTCATGGTGGTCCATTTTACTCTGAACCTTTCCCTTGTAGGCGCCTTTGTGGGTTCCTCAGAACTCCCCCATAATTAGGGCTTTTACCTGCTCTTCCCTTGGCCTGTGTACAGTGCATCTTTCTCACTTTCTCACTACATCTTCTTCAGACCTTCAATGTCTGACAACACTTCTATGTTCTGATTTACTGAGTCTATTTAATTTTTTATTAGTACATGTTTATAGTACATATTGATCACCTACATTGTGAGGAGTAGATACATATCCATAATGCATCTTAATTCCTTTTGTTCCACTCCATCTCCTTGCCCTCCTCCCTCCCTCCATCACAAGATCCCCTATCGATTTATCAAAAATCTACTTCTATTTCCAATTGTCTGTCTTTTCTTTAGGTCTTTAAATTACTCGTGCTTTGAGTTTCTCACATAAAAGGAGTAATATGATGGTTATTTTTACGTATCTGATTTATTTCCCTTAATATTATGGTCTCAAGGTGCATCCATTTTCCTATGAATGACTCAGATTCATCACTCTTTACAGTAGTATGGTACTGCATTGTATATAAACATTCTGTTTTCTTTATCAGTTCATCTGTCGATAGATGTATAGACTGCTCCCAAGATTTAGCCCTTCTGAGCTGTGTTGCTATGAACACGGGTATACATATATCACTGTAGTAAGATGTCTTTAACCCTTTCCTTGTAGGAAGATACCTACAAGGGAATAGCTGGGTTGAATGGAATTTCCACTTTTGTTTTTTTGAGAAATTTTCATACTGATTCATACAGTGGTTGTACTAGTTTACATTCCCACCAACAGTATGCGAGGGTGCTTTCTTTCCCTGCAGCGTTTTCAGTATTTGTTATTTGTTTGATTTCTTAATGGTAACCATTCTTCCTAAAGTAGGATTAAGCTAGAATCTCAGGGTTCTTTTAATTTGCATTTCTCTGATGGCTACAGACATTGAGCAATTTTTTCATATGTTTATTGACCATTTGTTCTTTTTCTTTTGAGAAGTGTATATTCATTTCATTTGCCCATGTTTTGATTGGATTTTTTTATTTTGAGGGCATCTAATTGTTTTGAGGTCTCTATATATTCTAGATATTGGTCCTCTAAGGAATAGCTGGCAGATTTTTTTTACCATTTTGTTGGTTGTCTCTTCTCTATGTTGATTGTTTCCTTTGGTGTGCAGAAGCTTTTTAATTTGATATACTCCGTTTGTTGGTTCTTGATGTTATTTCTTGTGCAGTTGGGGTTATGTTCCAAAAGTTCTTATATATACTATTATTAGTTTTTGAATCTATTATTTTCTTAATTTCTTTCTTAATGAATTCATTATCAGTAAACAGAAACACAATTGATTTTTTTTCTGTTAGTTTTGTATTCTGTGGTGATGCTGAATTTGTTTATTAAGTCTAGCAATATTTCAATGGAATTTTTTGGAGTTCTTATGTAAAACATCATGTCAGCTCCAAATATTAATAGTTTGACTTCTTTCTTTCTTATACATATTTCTTTCATTTTCTTTCTTTCTACTAATAGCTTAAGCCAATATTTGAGTACAATATTTAACAAGAGTGATAATAGTGAACATACTTGTCTTTTCCTGATTTTAGAGGGAAAGCTTTCGGTTTTTGCCCATTTAATTTGGCAGCGGGTTTATCATAAGTGGCTTTCATCAGATTGCATAAGTCCTTTTGTATCTATTTTCTTCAGGGCCTTTATCATGAATGTACAGTGGATTTTGTCAAATGCTTTTTTGCATTTATTGAGATGATCATGTGATTATTGTCCTTGCTTGTTTATGTGGTATACTACATTTATTGATTCGTATTTTGTTGTAGTCAGGGTTTGCAAGGGAAACAACACAGGACACATAATTTATAGGATTATTTTATAGTAGTCACCCAAGAGTCAAATACAAGAGTGCAGGAAATCTGTCCACACACTAAAGACCCAAAGAATCCCATGGCTGAGGGCCTGAATCCCACAGCAATGTCCTGCCTGAGTCCAGCTGAAGACCTAGAGTCCACGGCAATGCCCTCATGAGTCCAACTGGAGGCCCAGAGCCCACGACAATGTCTCATGCAAGTCTTTTTCACGGATCTGCGCTGGGAAGGCCAAAGGTCAGTGGTGGAAGCTAGAAAGTCTGTGCCAACGGGGATGAAGGATCTGTGCCAGCAGGCTGAGGGATCTGCACTGGAGCCAGGAAGCATTGCTCAAAGTAAGGACCAGAGCTCCCCCGAAAAGTACCACAGCCATCCTCAGTGACAGCGAGATCCTTCGCTCCTCTGATGATAACAGCCAAGTTCCTATCAGGAAAGCCAGCGTGACAAGCTTCTTCAGGAGAACCAACAGCACCACCTCGTCCTCTCCAGTTCTCCTTTTTATGCTGTTGGCAACAATCCTCAGGTGGGCCCTCCACACCTAGCACCACACTGATTCAGTTTAGCTGGGTGTTACAAGAAGACCACCAGTTGTCAATCCACCACATGTGTGTTAAACCATCCTTGTATGCCTGGAGTGAAACCTACTTGGGCATGGTGTATGACCTTTTTGATGATTTGTTACATTATGTCAGCCTATGTCTTACTGAGAATTTTTGTGTCGGTATCAGTAAAAGAGTGAACTGCTGTTACATCCTTGTCTGGTTTTGGAATCAAGGTCATGCTAGTTTCCAGGAAAAGATTTGATAGTACTCCTTCTTTTTCAATTTCATTAGAGTGTGGGGAAGATTGCCATTAGATTTCCTCGAAGTCCTTGTAGAATTCTGCAGTGAATCCATGAGGTTTTGAGCATTTCTTAGTTGGCAGATTTTTCTATTACTGACCCAATTTCATTGCCTATTATTGAATTGGTTAAGTTTTCATAATTCATATGTGTCTAGGAATCTTTCCATTTTTCTATCTTGTCCCACTTGTTGGAATATAAATTTTCATAGTATTTACTAATAATCTCCTGGATTTTGGCAGCATCACTGGTCATTTCACCTTTTTCATTTCTAATTGCATTTATTGGTTTTGCTTGTTTGTTTTTGTCTTTTTTGAGACAGGGTTTCACTATGCTGTTCAGGCTGAGCTTGAACTCTCTTTGGAGCCCCGGCTGGCCTCAAACTCTCAGCAATCCTCCTGCCTCAGTGCTGGGAATACAGGCGTGCACCACCACACCCAGCTTGGATCTTTTCTTTCTTTTTTTTTGGTAAAATTAGCTCTTTAATGTATGGATTCTTTGTATTTATTTTGTCTCAATTTATTATTTTCTGCTCTGATCTTTATGATTTTCTTCTTTGTGCTAGTTTTGGGTTTAGACTGTTCTTGCTTTTCTAGGACCCTGAGGACTTCATTAAGTTATTTATTTGGACCAACTCTGTTTTTTCTAATATGGACTTACATTGCAATATACTTCCCTTTTAGGACTGCTTTCATTGTGTCCCATAAGTTCTGGTATGTTTTATCAGAATTATCATTTAGTTCTAGAAACTATCTCATTTCTTCCTTGAAATTCTTTCTTCTGTCACCCATTGTTTACTTAAGAGTGTATTGTTTAGTTTCCATTAATTATCATTTGCATAATTATCATTTTTTGTCACTGATTTTTAACTTCATTGCACTATGGTCTAGTAATATTAATAGTAAAAATTCATTTCTTTTGCATTTATTTAAGCCTAATATTTTTGGCTAGTATGTGTTTTATTTTGCAAAACTTCCATGCCCTGCTGAAAAGAATGTGTATTGTGTTGTTGGGTGGAACACTCTGTAGATAAGTGTTAGGTCCATTTGATTGAAGATTTTTCTTTGATTTCTTCTGTGATTCACTGATTATTCAAGAATGTGTTATTTAATATCCAGATGTCTGCAAAATTTCTGTGGTTTCTTTGGCATTGATTTCTAGTTTGAGTGCACTGTGTTCTGGTAGTATAAATGGGATATTGAGGTCACTCACTACGGTTCTGTTGGTGCTTATTTGATATTTTATGTCCAGTAAAGTTTGCTTTATGAAGTCGGGTGCACCAGTACTCAGTGTGTACATATTTGCAATATGTAGTTACCTTCTTAGCCTCTTCTGATCAGTTTTAGCTAAGTCTAGTTTGTCTAAGAATAAAATTGCTAATCCTGATTGTTTTCAGTATTCTGGTGCCTTAAATATTGTCATTTATTCTTTTTTTTTGTCTATGCATTTCTCTTAGGATTAGTTTTTCTTTCTGATACAGACTGCCAAATTGTCTTTTAACTGAGGAGTTGATCCCAATCACATCGAAAGTTATTACTGAAAGATATTGACTTATTCCTGTCATTGCATTATTTTCTGTCACTGTTTCTTTTATTTTTCTCTTTTGTTTAACTGCATACCCTGAAAGATGTATTCATTTCATCTGCCTTTTTGGTATTTTTGGCTTCATTATCTCTGTGTAGGATATCTTTGAAAAATTTTTGGAGTGCTGGTTTGGCGGTCATCAATTTCTTCGTCATGGGGTGTCTTTATTTGTCCATCAATTTTGAAAGACGATTTTGCAGTATATATTTTTCTGAGTTGAGAGTTGTTGCAAGTATCTCACTCCCTGTGCCCAGTAGGGAGATTACAGTGGTTGTGCATTTATTCTACCAGGCAGTCTGCCACGAAGAGTCAACTCCCTCCTTCATCCAGACCCTCTCCCAGTATGGTGTGTACCCTGGGCTTGGGTTGGGGGTGGGGTGCCATGATCCAGGAGTGGTCTGATTTCCCCTCATCTCTACCCCAAGAAACTGGATTTTGGTCCAGCAAATTTTTCTTTTCATTTTCCCTCCTGCATCAAACTTTATCCATCACTCCTGCCTCAGGGGACCTGATTTTCTCCAATACCTATTTGGAGACTTACCCTTAATGTCACTCCCTACGTGGCCCTAGTGGAACCTTCAACACTTCTATTTTCTATCAAGAGGTTTTTACCCCTCCAAGAAGTTATTTCCAACGTGACCAAAGATAACTCACACCAGCAATTTTCTTTTTTAGATGTCCCATATGGAGCCCTCAAGAAACTCTTTTGTTTTCTATTGCCCCCCAAAGTATAGGAATGCTTTTTATCAACAGCTTTACAATCTCTCCTTAATGCACTTTCACGGCAGGACCAGGGCCATGTATTACTTCTTAGGTTTCTCCAGTAAGAGTCAGATGTCTCAAATATTCAGAAGACACTTTCAAGCTCTCTAAAAACCTTCTAGGGCTCTTAACCCAAAGTGAAGGTGAGAAACTGACCCATCCTTCCTCCTTAGGAGAAGGCTTTTTGGCACCTAACAGCTCTCTTTTCTGCACTGTATCTCTCTAATAACCAGCTCCTCACACTTTTACAGTGTACCTCTGTGAAGTCGCATTTCAGAGTTCTAGGCCTAAGTCATTCATGGATTTTTCCTTAGTATCGAACTAATAATTGTACGTAGAAACCCCCATAATTTCATGGAAACCTCAAACATTCTCCACAAGTGTTTTTTTGGCAGGAGGTTTGCAAATAGCCAATCTGAGTGCGTTATTCAGTTTTCCTTACTGCTGATTGGCTTCTGCCCTGTGGCAGATGCACCAGCATTGCTGCATCATAACAGGTTGCTGTACTGCGTGTAGCTATCTCAAGTGTTCCCTAGGTTTTGTTCTTCTTAAAGCCCTAAGATCCCTAAGATGTTGCCAAAACACCCTACACCTTCTAAGGCTTTATTAATACAGTATTTTATTAAATTAAATTACATAACTGCAGGGGACAGCATATTTAGGTTTTAAACTATAAAATAGGCATTATAGGCTGTTTTTTCTGACCAAATCTGAACTTTGTGGTTTTTCACAATTCAAGGGTGCGCCAAAAATGTAACCTCTGTGAATTTTGGGCATCCACTGCATACCTTTAAAACCAACCAAAACTTTAGAATTGCACGATCTTTCAACATTTTCCTCGTAAATTCAGTACCAAGTCTCAAATGCCAACGAGGAAGGTAATCTTCATTGATGAAGATTAGCAGCCCAATCGTCTATTTTATGACATTGCTATCTCAGCTAAGACTCTTTTTAGGTGGTGTAAAACCTAATCAAAACTGGCTTAAGTAAAATGTGATTTATTAACTCGTATAACTGAGAAAGGGTATTTGCCTAGGCACAACTGGATTTAGAGCCCATGGAGACGGAAGTTTATTCTCATTCTTTTTCCTCCCTCTTTCTTTTTCCTCAGTTGTTCTTCCTGTGTTGACTACATGTCCAGAGAGGAGACCCTCCTCCCTATGCAGCTTGCCCAGCTGGCTCTCCATTTCACCATCTTAGATGGTCCACATTAATTTGCAGTGTTCAAATTAAGAACCACAAATGTCTGCATTTCATACCCAGTCAGACTGTGCACTCTCTCGTTGTCTTCTTTCCATTGGTTCCCTGCTGGTGATACCACTGCACACATATTTTATACCACTTTCAACCTATGCCGGACCACCCAGCCAATTGTCAGTTTTAAGGTACTCTGTTCTGTGGTTACATATTTGACCTTTTAAATGTAGATTTAAGAAGAAGTTATCATGAATTGTTTTTATGAGTAAACACCCATTAGGAAACAATAAATATAATAGTAAGAAATTAATAATCACAAATCAAGGTAAAAACTCTTTCCTTATAAATGGATTATTTTCTGTTACACCCAAGTAACATATTACCTTACAGGTAAAACTGTGAAACAGTAATTACACTTATCTCTTTATCTTTCTTCTTCCATGTTAATTATGGCTTAATCTTAAAAAACACAAGCTTTACATAAATTTCCATATAGCATGCTTACATTTTAAAGAGATAAATTAGGGTTAGTTCTGAAAAGCTACTTGTTGCCCATACAAAATCAGATAGTATATATAATTATATCTCAGTGACCATTTTGCCAATTGACATACTATTCCTTTCTTTCAAAAAACATTTGGATGCTTCCTTCTTATGGATTAACCTGCAGTTAATTTCTATGCAGGAAAAAATTTCCAGACTCTATTATATCAACATATAAATAAACCAGACACTATTCTGGTTTAAATACACGTTAGAAAAGACGGCAAAAATTGTACATGTCTGACATGCAGCCCACACTGACATTTGAGAGGTAATACATTTTGTTTTCCTTTTTGACTGCAATTAAATTTTTCTTCTTTTTTCCAATGTGTATAATTGTACTTTTCCTTCTTGGGGATTCAGTACTTCATGAAAGGATGGCTTAATGGCTCTTCAGAGTTTTGTAAAGACTTCTACCCACTACATTTCTCCAATCCTCCTAGGATTCTTATTAAAACATGTAGACTTTTTCTCTGTGTAATGTATTCACCATATACACTTTTCCATATTTTGCATACTGCTGTTTCTCTGCACTTCAGTCTGAATATTCTCTTCAGACCTCTCTTTCACTTTTCCAATTCTCTATTCATCAAAATCTAATATGCTATTAAACCTATGTACTGGGTTTATAACATCAGTTAAATGTACTTTTTTTGATATAGAATTTCCATGTAACTTTTAATAATACTTTAAAAATCTCTTCTGAAAATCCTCATCATGCATATAATTTCTTCCATATGTCAAAGTTGTCTTAAATTTTATTTCTGAGAACTCTAGTATCTTGATCTTCTATGACTATTTTTTGTCTCCATCTTCAACCAGTTTTTGTCTTTTTTGACATGCTTAGTTACTTTTTATTAAATGCTGGCTATCTTAAATGAAAATCATACAGATAATTTGAGGATCTGTATTTTGTTACTGTTTTCTTTAAAAGATTTGCACTATCTGGTGTCAAGAAATTAACTTTCAGTTTAAAAAGCAACTCATCAGCTTTTGTAAAGATTTGTCTACTTCTGGTTCCTTTCTATCTTAGTTTACAGCCCTCTGAGTGCTGTAATTGTAACCCTGTGAACGAACACCCTCTTTTCTGATGGGTCTTCTTATGGTTTGAGTCTTGAATGTCCCCCAACAGATCATATACTAAAGACTCGGTCACCAGCCTGTGGTGTTGTTTAGAAGGTGGTGGAGACTTTAGGAAGTGGGACCTAGTGGAAAGAAGTTAGGTTACAACATCAAGGGACATGGCCTTGAAAGGGATATTGGGAATTCAGGTTCTTCCACTTTGTTCCTGGCCACCATGAGGTGAACAGTTTTCCTCCACTACACACTTATACCATAATGTGCTGCCTCACCACAGGCCCAAAGAAACAGGGCCAAGTGACCGTAGACTAAAACCTCTAAAACTGTGAGCCAGAATAAGTATTTCTTCATTTACACTGATTATCTCAGTTATTTTGTCATAGTGATGAAAGTAAACACAGTCCTTTTCCAGTGCTCAGACCTCCAACCCCATGAACTAACCAAAAATTCTGCTGTGTTTTCTACTATCTCAGTTCTTCCTTTGGAATTGTCATGCATGGAGGGAAAATATAGTGTCAAATATATATCTCATCTTTCAAAGATTCCCTTTTCTTTAGGATCATGAACCCTTAAGTCCCCACTGCTTTGGTAGTTTTCTGACACCTCCAGTCATATTAAAAGAATTATTTGTCTATCTTTCCTAGAGGGAATTGCAGAAGTCTTAAGTGGCACTTTTGGGTAATAGTTAAGAAAATGCTGCTAGTACTGATCTCTTGGATTCAAATCTGGCTGTATCACTTAGGAGTTAAGTACTTTGTGGAAGTCAATGTATTTAATATCTGTGTGCATTAATTTCTTTATCATAATGTGAGAACCAAAATAGCACCTATATCAATGGATTGTTGTGAGGATGAAATAAAGCATTAAAACAACCTTTGTCATAGGTAAGAGATCCTTAAGTATAATCTGTGTTTTAAAAAATTTAAATGATGAGATATTGAGTGCCTAATTGCACTCTGGTGGTATAGTAAGAAATGAAGGGAGAAAAGAATTTTCTAGCCTGTTTCTACTAAGACCTTAGAATGATGAGAGTACCTGTATTTATGCAGACAACACAGTGAAACAAGTCCATTGTTATCACAAAGAGGTCATTTAGGAAGAAGAGACAGTTTCGAAGGTCAGTGCATTCAGAAAAGGCCTGGTGTTACAGAAGAGGCTTTTAGAAGAGAATATATTTTAAAGAGAATGGGCACATTTCTTGGGTTTTAAAGTCAATAGAATCAGTGATTCTTTTGGCTAAATGTATTAATATCCAATAATAATGACTTCTAACTTTGAAGGATTTTGGAGGTAATGCAAATTGTTTATACTGTGCGTGTACTCAAGAGTTGTGCAATATTTAATTTGCATGTTGGTTTCATTATTAGCTGTTAAATACAAATTGTAAGAATTTATCTCATGAAATCCTGAACTTCACATATTTTGAAACTATTTCTCTAAAGGAGAAAGGAACAGGTCAGAATTAGCAGGCAGGAAGATTGGTTTTCAAATTGCAAATGTCCACGATGAGTCATTGTTGTAGTTGAAATATAAACTGTCCCTCATAAGTCTCACATGTTCACAAATGGGACTTTTAGAAGGTGATTGGATCATGCAGGTGCTAACTTCACCAATGGGTCAAGTTCAATGTTCTGATAGGAAGTGGGGCCCTGGTGGAGGAGGTGGGTCCCTGGAGAAGTGTCTTTGGAGAATATCTCTCAATCTGGCTCTTTTTGCTTTCTCCGCTTCCTGGTTGCCATGAGTTGTGGAGCTTTTCTCTGCCAGGCTCTTTTGCCATGCTCCAAACATTTGTGTTTTGGAGCCAACAAACCATTGACTGAACCATCTGACATTGTGAGCCAAATAAACCTCTCCTCCTGTAAATTATGATTATCAGGTTTTTTGTCCCAGTGACAGGAAGACTGACTAATACAATTATCATGCTAAATGTGAAAAAAAATCAGGAGATTTCTCCCTTTTATGAAGATTGTCTGAAAAGCAAAACTATTCTTTCAACTTATTCTAAGGCAGCTGATTTCTTTTTCTACATCCACATAGTGAAAGAGTACATTGTGATATTAAGATGACTAAAGAATATTGGTTGTTTAATTTTGCCAAACAAAAATGAAGAGACAAAAAAGAAATCTAAAATTGAAATTTGATGAAATATTTCTATAGCTTAGTTAAAGTGAATTTTCTACAGGATTCCAATCTGGTTTACTGGTAAGAGTTTGTATCAAGTAAGAGCAATCAAAACTGCCCTTCATTGACAATCTAGGTGGTACTAGATGCCATTTATACCTCATTTTTGATAAACCTCAAAACAGTTTTGTAAAGCAGCATGGACATTTGTTAGTCCTGATATGTCAATTTTATTGGATTAAAAAACACCTAGAAGATTACTAGAGCATGCTGTTGGTGTGTCTGGGAGGTCATAGAGGCATGGTGTTCGGCACTATGTGTGTCCCTCACACTTTCCTCTCTGACTCTTTCATGTGCTCCCCAGCTGCCATGAGCTTAGCAGCTTTCCTCTGCCATGCCCTTCTGCCATAATGTTCTTGCCTTCAAGCCAGCAGACTGTGGAATGAATCCTCCAAAAACATGAGCTAAATTCAATCTTTCCTCCTTTAAGTTGTAAGTGTCAGGTATTGTGTTCAGCATCAGGAAAATTGACTAATCCAAGTAGTTTAACTATTCTAACCTTCATATTAAAGATAAGGAAACTGAAGCTTCATGAATAAATAAAGAGAGTCTATGGGTTGGGGGTGCAGCTCAATTGTAGAGCACCTGCTCAGCATGGGCTGGGCTGAACAATCATCAGTGCAAAAAATAGATAAATTAAACTATGTTTTAGAAAATAGGGTTTAACCTGGGGCTCCAAAATTGATTTCCTTTCTATAGCATTCCTGCTTAAACCTTTATGATGTTACCAAAGAAGGTGCCATTTTGAATATTAAAAAGCTTTTCCAAAATAAGTAACAAGTTTTGGTAGACCCTCAGAAGTTACAAAAATGAATTAAAGCCCTTAGTCTAAATGAATCACTGTTAATTAGAGGACTAAATCTAGACCATTGTCATACTACAAAATAGGTAAAGTGCTCTGAAGTTTTGGAGGACATGTTGATGTCTAGAAGCTGACTGCGATTCTGCTGTTCCCAGCACACGTTTCAGCTAAACAGACCCCCAAAGCTTAAACACTTCAGCATAGCTTAGACACAGTAATAGCTCTATGCATTATGTTGGGTAGAGTATTTTATTTATTTGGATGATATTCAGCTTTTAGGAGTTTCATTGGAGATATTTGCTACATTTGATGGAATAAAACTTAGAATAAACCAGAAGGCTTTTGCTCCTTCACTATAGATTAATATATTAAAATGCCCCATTCAGCTCACTGTTCCTTGTCTCTTCATGTTCTTTCTCCACAGTGTCCCTCAGTTTTTCCTATTCATTTTCTCCTTCATTTAGACGTCTGCTGACATGGATACAAAAAATACCCAGCACTGAAGAACAAAATTTTCTAACCAAATCACCACCCTCTCCCACCCCAGTACCCAATTTTAAGAAATATAACCTGAGTCATCCATAGGGCCATTTTGTCTTCACAGGACAAATTTCCTTATTAAATATTTTATTTAATTATTTAAAAAATACAAAAAAAAAGGTCAGTTCTTCCCACAAATACCAAATTTAAATGTAGAAAGTCTACATAGAGAAGTACAGAGAAAGTATCAGGAAAAGTTCACAGAAGTTAAAGCAATTTGTAATTTAATTACTCTAGAAATTCTGTAGCTTTGTTTGACAGTGTGTAGTCTCTTGCTGTTTTTGACTTGTAAATCACTGTAGAGACAAGATTAGTCTCTTGTCCTTAGCTTAACATTTTATGTTTATTGAAAAAAGTACAATTAAAATTACCTTTGCACTTGGATGATTTATTGGATTAAATTAATCTAATAATTTATTTTACTTTTAAAAAACATATTCTAACAGAAACATTCTATTCTCATTTTGATTCTTTATTTTAAATAGGAAATTTGGTAAAAAAATGTTCCCTTAACATACAAGTATGGTAAGATTTAGATTTTTTTTTTATTTTTTAGAATTAAATTTGTTTCTAGACCCAAATATGTACATGTAATTATTTAATTATCACAAAACAATGGAAAGCCATATGGATTCTTATTAATTGGGAAATACAATACCACAGGAATTTCTTTCTTGTAAATATAAATATATTTATATTAAATGTCTTTACAAATGAGTAAAAGTTGTAATGATTTAGTCTCTAATATCTGGAAACTTCATTTGTATCATTTAAAACAGTTTCTAAAGTTTTATCAGTAAGAGAAAGTAGAGTGGGTTGGATGCATTAAAGAATTTAATTAAAAACACAGAATGACCTACTAAAATATTCTCCTGTATGTAAAGTTTGTACATCTTGGTGCATTTAGAGTTGCTAAAGTTCTTTTGCAAGTCATTAATCCTTTTTCTTATTCAGGATACCCTGACCACTTATGTAAATAAGTCTTTCAGTGGAACACAGTGCATTACTCGGTGCCTTGAAGGAGTTAGTGCTTAACTGCCAGACAAATTATTTTGCATAAGCCAATTGTATATAGTCAATGTCTCACCTTTTTCGTGGAGAAAAACTTTTGTTTTGATTTATGCACTAAATAATGAATGTAGGTACCATTATATATAATTTACATTTATGGCATTTTCAAGCAGAGGTTTTATCAGTGGGAACAAAATGTCAAGATCTCTAGTGTAATACAATATTGTGCCTATTGAGCAGTAGGGAAAATAAATCTTTTTAATAAATGTCCCTTTAACTTGTTTAAAATCATGAAGGAGAACTTAAAAATGTAGAATGAGAAGAGAATTTAGATTGCATGGAGATGTCATAAGTCCTACATTTTAGAGCACCGTTACTAAAATACAATAGAATAAAACAAGGCAGATCAATTCAACTAAAATTTTGAGTCAAAATTTCTAATCAGCTAGTTATAAAATTATGCTAACACAAAAACAAGCATGTGAGGAAATACACATTCTTTATCTTGAAGTATTAATGAGCACAGATATTTTTCCATGGTCGAGTCACTGGAACTCACTGTAATGAAATTTGTTTCCTAAAGTGGTACAACTTAGGTGGGTACGAAAGTGGGTAGGGCCCACTTCACAAGTTCATTTTTTGATGAACTAAAGTCTTGTGTCTTTGCTGAGTTCTTCCACAGTTTTGCTTGGTGAGTACATTCTCACTGATCACTCTCCTGTAAAGCATTGCAGGGGAAACTTTAGAAACAGTACAAGACGTATTCAAACACAACAGAAAATCATTACGCGAAATGAATTTCAGTATTTTTTAAGTCTTTAGGTTTTCTTTGAATGTCACTACTAATAAATGAAAATCACCTAGCTACATATCAGCTCTATTGGACATGTTTTTTAATAAAGAAAGACACAGAAAAAATTTAGAAAATTTATCTAGAAGCATTAGATAGAAAACAAATTGTTCTGCTCCCATTTTGAGATGAAAAACTGACAGCACATATGGGGAGTAAGTGAGTGAGTTGAATTATATATGCATATTTGAGTTTGAGGCAATATCCAAAGTTTGTAAAATATCTTTTAGGAATAATTTTTTAAAAGAAGGCTGCACAGAAACTTACAACTGAATTCTCTGATTGTAGCATATTAAAGAAAGCACTGAGCTGGTCTCTTGCATCACAACCCATACCTTCGCCTTCTTGGTTGGAAAATTGGATTGATGTTATGTGTAGGTTAGATTGATGTTTACGTCCCAGTAAGTGCAAGACAGCAATGGGAAGAGCCTGGGCTCTTAGGGAAGTAAGGCATTTTCTAATCTTCTGCTATTTGGATACCAGGGGAACTCTGCATTCCAAAATTCCCTGTGAGAAATGGACTAGTACAGTCACATGTAGCTGCCACCGTGGGCAGTTGACTCAGATTCACTTATTCTCATTTCCCACCAAGCATAAACAACCAGATTCAAGTTCAAAGAGGTTAGAACAATCCATCCCTGAATTATTTCCTAATGGCTCACATTCCTATTGGGATGACACGGTAACCCTAGCCTCATATGAATTGTCTCGTAGATTACTTTAGAACAATAACGCTTAACGGACTAAATCACCTTAAATAACTGTGTGTTTTCTGACATTTCCCATAAGAGGAGGTGAGGCTCTGTAACTCCTTTCACTCACTTACTAAGATAGTCTTAATAATTTCATTTACACAAATATGGGGAAATTAAATGAACTTGAAGTTTTTTTCACCTGACTTTCCAGTGCCTTTACATGTATTGTGTCTGAGACATCAACAGAGAGCTGGAACATTAATCTGTGGATGCAGAAAGGCACAGGATTCCTGGGTAACCACATTCTGTCTCCTTCAGTGGCTTTGTTGTGCTGCCCTTCTGCTACCCCTGCCTGCCCTGGGTAACATCTCTCTGTTCTTTATGACTCATCATGTGACTCCATCTCCAAATCCTCTGCAACCCATACCTGTCACCTCCATTTCCTTAGAATTGTTCACTGCATCGACCACTCCAGTTTCCTCTGTTAGATTCTCATCTCCTAAAGGACAGAGACACAGATTGGTAATTACACTGTGAGTGTGGTGCCCACAGCAAGCATTTCATACATGTTTGTTGCACTTCACTGAATTAAATTACTGAAGATATTTTCATCCACTGTGGTGTATTAACTGCTGCATACTTTTGTGGTCTCTTCCATAGAAACTTACAAGATTATATGAAAAGCAAGTCGCAAAGGAAATGCTATACACTCAGTTTGTCACCAGAATAAATAGCCGAAAATATATAGAAATTTAGGTAATAAAAAATTAAGATTTGGGTGGCAATTG
The DNA here is from genome assembly GCA_028451465.1 of Erethizon dorsatum. Lineage (NCBI taxonomy): Eukaryota > Metazoa > Chordata > Mammalia > Rodentia > Erethizontidae > Erethizon > Erethizon dorsatum. The sequence continues at coordinate 15,260,689 of CM051839.1, forward strand.
CTCCATTTTAAAAACTGCATCAAAACGTTTTATTGTGAAATAAGGCAGACTAGATAAAATGAATACTTTACAGATATTTGTTATAGCTGCAAGTCTGATTATAAGGCAACCTCAATAAATTAAGTGAATCTGGTAGATGACTGAAAAGCTTTTGCTGTTTTCAGCACCTGCAGATTGAATTTTATTAATCCGTTTTGCTGAGAGTTACAGCTATACCATTCACTCTGAGTAGCAGGATCTTTTTAGGACTAAGGGATTAGGTCAGAATCATTGTGAAACTTTAAGAACTGACAGGGTAGTCTGATGAATGAGATTGTACACAAGATGTGGGGAGCTGTGGTGGATCTTTTAAACTTTGTATTTATGATGCCAAGCTCTAGAAAACTTAGCAAGTTCTTTGACGTTAGATGTCTGACCCCGCATTACAACTGGAATCTAGATATTTCCAGAACCTAAGATCTGTCACGATCATTAGTAGTTATGAGGAAAATTTCAATTAGTTTTGTGGAATGCAGAATCAGGACCCTTTTATTTGCGCATTCAAACTGATTCTAGAAAATTGTTCTTGTTGGAGATTTCCCAAAAAAGCTGTTACTTGAGGTTATGCTTCAGGCCAAGTTTACTAGGAATTATGTACTCTTAGTGAGATTTTCCCAGGGCCATTATGGATGCAATAAATTTGATTGGCTAAGTATTTAGAGTCAGCAACCCCTATTCAGCTTTTATGAATTGCTGTCCTGCCGATATGGAGGCTCCCATCATCATTAGAGTTTACATTTACAATTAATATTGGAATATAAATATCTGGATTTTTTTTTCTCAAAATATCAACATCTCCTACTTTTTAAGGTTGGGAATATATTCTCTTTTAAAATTCTTATAGTAGTAGCATTGATGAATTAGAATATAAATAAAGACCAATTGGTTATCCTTTGCTCAACCCAGAAAGAAGGACCTCATCAATTCATTTCCTTTCCCAAAAGGCAAAAGGCAATGCACATATTCACACCAACCTGTATATTCTACTTCAACAGAATTTAAAGGCTCGCCTGTGTCTTCCAAGGGAGGTGGCTTGCTACCTGGAGATTTCTATGCATAAAAAACAGAAAAATATTAGCACCAGAGTTTTTAAACTAAAGGCACTAAAAATCAAAATACCTCAATTAAAAATATTTTTCAAAACTTTTTGACTGAAAATCACTTTGTAGAGTTGTTTGGGAATAAATCTCTCTTTCATAGATATTAAGAAACATTAATTTCAACTTCTACTTGTATTTCTAAATAGTATTTGGTTTCAATAGGTGCAGTATGACCCCATACATGAACTCTTCCATATTTCACTGCTGTAATTAATAGTAAAAATTCATGAATATACAAATATACAAATGAAATGCTATGAATTTTTCCAACTAAATATTTCATTGATATTTTTTCAGATTTAGAATATTGATCAAGAGAGAAGACAATTCAGTTTGCTATAGATTCTCAAACAGAAGATGATTTTTCTCCAATATATATACTTTTTTTTTTTTAATGTGGGTACCAGGAGTCGACCTCAGGACCTCACACTTGCCAGCAAGTGCTTGTGCTGCTGAGAGATATCACTGGCCCTTTTTTTCCTTTATGTGGGTTTCAGGAGTTGAACTTAGGACCTTGTGCTTGCTGGGCAGGTGCTTATGCCGCTGAGCTATCTCACCAGCCCTCCAATATATATACTTTAGACCAGAGAAGTAAACTCATATTCAAGCCCTTATACAATCTTTCATATAACAACAGCACTCTCAAGTTAATAAACTACTGTGTTTATTAATCTGTAATAAAATTTCTCATTTTCTTAAAGTGTTATGGAAGAGGCATTTATATGGAATAATGACAATCATAAAAGTGAATGATTATAGCAGGCACCTTATAGATTGTTTACAAAGAAAGTAGACAAAGAAACTTAACAGATTTGCTATCATACTTGTGGCTTGACCATTGCAATGTGGCTAACCCTCTATATAAGCTTGTTAAAGGGAATATAATGATTATGGTGTAGAGATCACAGAGATTAAGAACAAAAATTGAATGAAAGCCCTACTGTACCAATCTTTTGTGACCAGGTACTTAGGATGTAGGACATAGGTCCAGTGACAGTATCATAATGTCATCTCCGATGTTATATCTTAAATATCTTATAAAGTTATGTGCTTCAGAAATCTGTGTCATATGAACTTAGAAATAGCTTTAGCGATTTTTAAAAAAATCTCATGCTGAGAATTCATGGATAGGCTTTGAAATATTTGTTTTAGAAAATGTAACAGCAGGAAAAAAGCCAATGTTTTAAAGATATCTAAATATATAATTTTATTTTAAAGATTTTGCATATAAATGCTGTAAGCAGAAATTCGTTACATCTGTATCCATCAAAATATACTAAATCATATTAGACAAAACATTGGGGGAAATCTTTAATTGGGAACATGGAAGACAGATTCATATTGGAGGGTTATCAGAAGTATTCAAATGCAAAAAGAAATTCTGCTAAAGCGACGCAATCCAATTATGTGTCCAATTGAAAAATGGAATTTTAAACAGTTTTCATTCTCTTTGTTTTAATTTTGCTCAACAAACCAAACTCATTTAACATTGTTCACATCAGAATTTAAAGCAAAATTAAAAATTGAATTCTCACCCTTGTCAGTAGCTGGACACAGACAGCAAGAGAGAGGATAGTTCCAACAATAGCAGCTATCACCCCCAAGATAATAGCTATTATCACTATGGGAGAAAAAAGAGAGCAGAAAAATTATATAAGTATGAAATTAACTACCACATATTACTTGAAAAATCAAATAGGTAAAATGAGGATAATATCACCTTGCCTGTTTATAGAAAACATATTAGTACTGCAAAATTTTCTGCATATTTTATCTTTTCCAAATTTGGGGTCTTCACAGTATACCTGTGGGCATTTGGAACTTTGAGTGACAAAATATTTTACCTAGGGTCACATAGCTAGCTAACGACAGAACCAACAGCCCAGAGTTCTGACTCTAAATCCAGTGTTTTTTATAGTTATAATTATAGATAAGAACTATGTGGACATTCTACCTGGACAGGAGAAAGAGCCACAAACTCTTTTTGAATATTAGGAGAGAAAATAATGTTTTAATGTATCAAAGGGTATCAAGCAGATTACAGAATCATTAAACTTGGAACAAAACCGACATAAACAGTTTTGGAATAAGTCAAGTCTTATAAAGCTAAGTCAAACAATTATTATGTAGAATTATAATTATAATCCAGTTCTCCTATATCCTAAGCTTGTGTTTGTTCCAGAGCATCTTCATGCACTAACACAGTGACTACAAATATTTTTCAAATCTTTTATATGTTTTGAATGAAGCACCTTAAACTAGTTAAATTAGAGGAACTCCTCATCTCTGCAGTATATTTATAGCGCTGTCCAATGATGTAAGTGAAGACTATGCATACAGCTGAAATCGTACATTTATTTGGCTAATTTATGTCTAAAAGACCTATTTTTTATTTAGAGTCAAAGCATCTCTTTTAAAAGTAGCTTTTCCTCCTGCAGATGTTGTTTAGCCTTCTTGTCCACTTGGCTGTAGTCTGTGAGATAGCAATGAAGTTGGTGTTTGTTTCCTGTGTACAATATGGACATGGCCAAGAGTCAGTGGAGAGTTCAAAGTGCAGAAAAGCAAGAACATAAATGAATTAAAGCCAGATCTATGGCAGCACCAAGGGAGGGAGATGACACCAGCGATGTCAAACACGAATCGAGATTGAAGTGATCTGTATTTATTGTTAACATCATACCAAGTAAATAATTTTTAAGCTTCTTGTTTTCTTTACATTAGGAAAGAGGGAAATTCAATTGTTTTATACACTAAGAAATTTTTCTCAGTTACCCAGGGTTGATTACAAAGCCAGGAAAATGTAAGTTAAAAGAAAAATTATTAAAAGTTTTGTTGCTGTTTCCAAAGTGCTTATTAAAAAAATTTAAAAAGGCTTCTTGTAAATTTAAAAAGGGAACATTTTGTCTGCCTTGTACAACTTTGTGTGAGCAAAGTTAATGGCATATGCTTTTCTGTTTTAAATAGACACTTATTTCTTAGACATTTCAAACTGGCAATATATAATTTAAAATAAAATGATTATCACTCCATAGTAAATATTTACATACCTGGTTCTGAGAACGGGTGGTCAATTTGCCGTCTTGGTGCTAAAAATAGACAAAATTTGAAAATAAATCAGGATAAATTGGGTATGTATAAAAACTTATAGAGTTAGATTATTTTGTGGGTTTCTCTTTAACATATTTTGGGACTGATTTTCAACCTTCAATATTAAACTAATAAAATTTAGTAGGAAATGTGTCAGTCTTACCATCAGTAATTTCAGAATCTACTTTTAACTATCCAGAAAGTATTCATGGGTGAGAAATAGCTAACTATCCCCTTTGCTACAGGATAGAGTGGGAGAACATTATGATGAACCACCTGTAGATTTCCACTAGAGGCAGTGGGTGTTTTATTTAAATGTAAAAATGACGAGAAGAAAGGAGACACACAGAAAAAACTCTACCCAGATTCCAATCCTATCAAAGGTCAGGTGGCTATCAACTTTCCAGTTTTATACCACAGCCACTGTATGCTTCCAAACCCATACTGTGTTTCATTTGAGCTTTTACAATGGTTCTACTGGATTCCATATCCATAGAAGTTTCTAGTAGATTTATTTGCCTTAAGGTTCCAACCAATTAGTCTACACGTTAGATTTCCTTCAATGTTATCTCCACATTCACTTTTACGTCGTGAAACCCTCTTAATACCACAGGCACAGAAATTTCTCGAATTTACTTATTACAAAAAAACATTGTTGGGCTGGTGAGTTAGCTCAGCGGCATAAGCGCCTGCCTGGCAAGCGTGATGTCCTGAGTTTGACTCCTGGTACCTGCATATAAAAAAAGAAAAAACAAAACAAAACAAAACACTGCACTACAATGTGTCGTGTAGTCAAGGACTCTTATATTTTGTCATCCTTTAGGAGTTATGTATACAGGTTTATTGAAGCTTGTCTCTCTTGTATTGTACCAGAGTATGAGGACTTTGGAGAAAACAGATGAAGTTTAGTTAATTTCTCTGTGCTTCGGTACTCTCTTGGCAAAAATGAATATTATAATGCCTATTTTAGGTTCCTGTGAGAATAAATTAATTATGCATGAAAACACTGATTGCTCCAGCAAGCTGGTCATTATTTGTACAATACATGGCCTGTAGCACCATGTACGTCTCTCATTGGCCCCTTAAATGCTTTCCAGTTTGACACCATCATGGTGGATTCACGTTGAAGTCACTTGAAAGTGAGACTGTTTAATTAGACCCAGAAGCCTAAAAATTAGGCCCATTAGCTTAGCCCAATTCCCTTGGCTTCTGTTCTACTTAAAATCTATTGCTGCCATTTATCTTTTGACATTTTCTCAGTAGTTGTTCTTCTAGCTTCTGATCCCATGGCCACTCTACAAATCTTCTTTCAGGCTTTATTTTACACCTGGAGTATCTTCCCTAAGCCCCTGCTACAAAAGACCTTCTCACTTTCTACTATCCACCAGGTGTCTTAAAGTCATCTTCTTCTCGATAGAAAATTATCGAGAAAGCCTCCTGCCTACCCTTATCTCAGCCCCCAGCTTGGCTCACAGCTATCACTTCTCCGGGACTCAGGATGTGTCAGAACTTCGGACTTTTACATACATCTTACCTAATGTTTAGAAAAAACATTCTGGGGCAAGGTTTATTGGCTTTATTTTTTTATTTTTTATTTTTTTGTGGGTACCAGGGGTCAACCTCAGGACCTTGTGCGCCAGCAGGCGCCCATGCCACTGAGCGATATCACCGGCCCTTTTTCGTATGTGGGTTCTGGGAGTCAAACTCAGGACCTTGCGCTTGGCAGGCAGGTGCTTACGCCACTGAGCCATCTCACCGGCCCTATTGACTTTATTTTAAAATTAAGGGATAGAAGTCCTGCAAGGCAATTCACTTGGAGTCTGCAGGCAGCACAGGCTCAGCCCAGGTCTGAGCCAGCTCCCTTTGCCCACAGGCCCTCTTACCATGGCACCAGTAGATCTCTTGTCTGGCCCAGTACTTCATGGCCACGTTCATCTTTCCATGCTGTTTTAGTTTTAATTTCTTTAACTCATAGTACTATTTCTGTGAGAAATTCCTGACGTGAGAGTTCCTCAGCAATGGGTATCACATCTACTTAGCTTGCATTGCTCAGTGTTTATCATAGTTTCCTCATGGTGACTGGTCACCATTTGAATCCCAACAGGGACTTCACATGTACAAATAAGAACAGACCTGGTGGTCCCAAAGGGCCTGAAGTCACAGCAACTTCTACAGCTCTCACTGAAGGAGTAGACTGACTGGTATCTGTATGAAACAGAAATTAAGAAAGGGATCAAGAATGAGGTGACTAAGTGGACCATGAAATATATCACAAAAGTTTTACCCCATATCCCTCCCAGTGGCAGCTCCAGAATTTCCCGGCTTACAGATGAGGTAAGGAAGATTTGATTTCTTCTTTGGACAATGGAAATGCATGCCTCAAAATAGAGTAGGAAAACTTTTTCAGACCTGGCCCAGAGACAGGGTCACCTGGACCCCTCAGCTGGAAGCACAGATTCATGGAGAATCCGCAGACGACTGAGCACATCTTCTTTGATGCCCCTGGTCTGGATACACAAGGGCAGAGTACCAAACCGGTCTCCTCCTGTCGGCTGGCAGCTAGTGAGTTTGCTCCTGAACTGTGGAGTCAGGAGTCATTGCTCCAAAACTCCCTGAAATGTTTTATTTTCTCTTATAATTTCTGTTTTAAAATTCTTCTTCCTTGACTTGGAACATTTCTACATTTTAAAAAATATTAGTGGCTTCTTGTGGAAGTCCATATATATTTCTTCCAATACTCTATTGTATCTCCCCCCTTGGAGAATGATAAGCTTTGCTAATTTATCACCTGTGAATACTTGGTGGGCAATTAAATGTAGGTACTAAAATTACCAATGTTAAGACTGACATATTATGTAATAAATTTAAATCAGGCCTACCTCCTCATTCATATATATATATATATATATATCACAAATTAACTAAAGAGAATGCAAAAAATACCATTTCTGAATTATTCTTCACTACCCAGGTATAATGATTTTTTTAGATAATATAAAAATAAGTACTTTCAGACACTAACCTAATGATAGGGATTTTGAGCTTCAGCAAATATTAAGATTAAAATTATGGAAAGAAATATTGTCTTAAAATAGACTAAAATATATAAAAATTATAAAAAAGGATAAGCAATGAAGAAAAATAATCTATGCCCCTTAGTAAATGCTGGATATAAGCTTTAGTTTACTCCTACAGAATAGAATGTGGGCTCTCCGTTGCAGCCCTTAAAGGCATGCAATCAGCAGAAGTCGTGTCTATCTATGAAAGTGTTATAAAAACAGCTAATGAGAATAAATAGTAAAAATAATCAGGAAGTGTTAAAGGCCAGAAGCACTGAGTATACACTCAACAAAAACTTGAGATCAGCCTAAGGCTTAGCTACTTGGGAATAAAACTGGAAAAGGCATTTGAAGTGTTCTCCCTTTTTATCGGTTCTGTTTCTCACCTCCCTCCTTCTATGGTTTCTCCCTCAAATCCTCCTGTTTTATATATTTCACTTCATTGTAGCTCATTTACATTTCAGTGTAACTCATTTACATTTAGGACACACATCTATAACCCTTTGCGGACACCAAATGGTGTTTATGATAGGAAAACTTCTTTTGTTTTGAATATCCCCAGCACTAGTACAGATCTCTGAAAAAGAAAGATGTCCAGCAAAACACTAACAGTCATGAGTATTTTGTCAACTTCGTATAAGTATGAAGTGAGTTTCTAGATGGCATCTGAAAGTGAACAAAATGATCCAGCGAAATACCAAAGTAGCATATACAGAATAAGAGCCAGCCCAGCATTGATAAAGGACCAACAAAACATTTTCAACACTGCAGTAACAAGCACACATTTTTCCAACTAGAAAAAAAAAATACGAAGGTGAAAACAGAAAGTTTGTCGGTATTAAATAAGTATTACAATGTTAAAAGTTTAAGTGAGGCCATCTAGGAGTATGACTATGACTACAAACACATCTCCTTTTCCACGTTGCCTACCGGTCAGCAGAACATTAAGGATGACCTGAGTTGGATTCCTACTGGATTCCATTAGGGAGGTGTGGTCCATCTAGGGATGGTGCCCCACTGTTCTGTGTGAATATCTAGAAGGCCATGTACGATGTGACCTCCACTTGCCTCCCTTCCTCAGTTGCTTGACACCCTGCCCTTTTCTCTGGGGCTGCAGCCATGCTGGACATCAAAGACATCACACTTCTCTCATGCCCAAGCCTTTGTTCCTGTTTGTGCTTCCCTTAACATGGAACATTTCCCTCCCTGTCTTTACCTCACTGTGTTCTTTTTAGTTCTCAGTTGGGAACTTCTAACATTAAAGGCAACACATTGCTTAGAGAAACAAAGTCATTTACACTATTTCCAAAACCTGTATATGTTTTATGCAAGTCCTATCTGCACATGAGACCATTGCGAGCTCTTCCCTGGCTTCCCCTAATTGGAGTTAGACTAAAAGTTTCATTAACTGCCATCACTTGGGCTGATAAGGAAAAGGCCCAATAAAATCTCAGGATTAACTCTTTAGAAACCAGATACATGTTTCTTAGACCTTGGTGGTTATTGGACATGTTCTATGCTTATTTATTTGTTCAACCGTTCACAAATATTTTTGCTTCTTTTGCATGACCAATATGAGCTATATACTAGGAGTACAATGAAAATAATTCAAGGTCTGTACTTTGAAGAAAATTCCAACTCTGTAGAGAAGGCAAGTACTTCACTGAAGTCTAACAAAGTATTTTAGGATGTGGGAATAAGGAGGGGCACAAGGAAGGCAGTGGTCAATTCCACTTGATGGAGAAGTTGGTGGAAAGACCTGTAGGATTTCACCAGGCTGACCCTGTGGATCTTTAGGTACAGGAGCAGGAGTGCCATTGATGTTCTAGAATTTGAGACCTCGTTGCAAGCGGGGGGAATTTGTGTGTTCTGGTGGCTGCAGCAGGACATGAGGAAAAGGAACAGAGAAGAGGATGAGCAGCAGAAGGAAAGGCTAAGAGATACTGCAGGGCCACATGTCATGGGCCAAGCTATGTAATGTGGACTTGTGTCATGGGCCAAACTATAGATCATGGACTTTATCCTGAGGGCAGCAGAAAGCCAAGTAAGAGTTTGCACCAAATGTTCAGCCGGGGAAGTCACTGTCAATAGTATGGGGGATTGTGTAGGTAGACAGCACACCCGGAGCTCCCATGTGGCTGGGAGTGACCCAGATAAGCAGGCCCTGAGCACACAGTCCCCTCCTCACAGAGGGTCCTTATCACTTGATGACATTGCCCTGGGTGAAGAAGACCTGCAGCCTGAGGGCATGGAAGGACAGAAAATTATAGCAGTTCATAAAAAGGACATAGCAAAGACCAAAAATAAGATTTAACATCTCTTAAAACTAATACTTTAATGCCTGTTGTTTTCAGTAGAGTGGGAGAAGGTGAAAGGAATATCATCAATATATAAGCAAACTACATGTAACATTTTGGTATCCAAATAAAATGTTTCAGGGAAGAGAGAGCTCACTAAAATAGGCTTGGAACTTTATCAAAATAATTTTAACCCTCTAGCAAATAGTTAGATTTCTTTCACCGGCAGCTGTCCCTCGTGGGAAAAGAATACCATGTAGAATTTTGGTTCAGAAGAAGTAGAAGCTAAAGCCTCAAAGATAAAAAATACCTGCACCCAAGTTTACAGAGAACGATTCATAGTTTTTCTTACATTAGGCTACAGCACCTCAACACAGTAAGGAAATAAAACAGGAATGCCTAAAAGGATTGTGATATGTGTATTATCTTTGCAACAATCTAACAGTAGTAGCTGACCTATAAAATGACTTTTCTCATAGTTTTTCCTCCATTTTCTGAAAAAAAGTAGATAGCCTAAGAATTTCAATAGGACTTCTTACTGGCTTGCTTAATGGTGAAAGGAGGGCACAGATAATGACTCTTGAAAGTTTCTAGTTTGCAAAACAGTATCAGTTTGAAAGAACAACAGTTCTAACTATACACATAAGGTTTTCTTTTTCTTTTTCAGTATTTAATTAAATTTTAAAGAACTTGCTAGGTTTCTAAGATTCACTTGGGGCAATTGAAAGAGTTTTATCAATAGCGTCAAATTAGGGAAACCAGTATTTGGTTGGAAAAAAGCGTCTTTTACATGAATGGAGAAAGAAAAGAAATATCTTGTTATATATCCTCAGATGCTTAATAGTTTACCTCGAGCATCTCTCTAGCAGTGCATTTGTTTACGTAATGACTATCCCAAATGTCACTCAGACAGGTGTCAATTTGACCAGTCAATTCTTGTATTAAATAAATTTCATAAAATTGTCATTTTTATAATTCCTATTATAAAAATTAACAAAAATATGCAATTTTTGGTCATCCTGTATTTAAATAATAGGACTGGCAAGTGCTTAAACTACTTTCAAAATTTAGGAAACTCTACCTCAAAGGACACACCTTGCCTCTCAAAACACCAAGAATATTTAATACTACATTTGGTTACCCCAGTCCTCGTGTCTACCTGTCTCCTAGTTTCCTATAGACCTAATTAGCTAATACATATCTATGGACATATTCAGGTCTAAAACACTGCAAAATATTTATGAATATGTGGATTTTGAACGGGGTATCTTACTGTTTCATCTTTAGATCAGTGAACTTAATAGGAAACACTGAAGACAATTCCTAACCCTTAAACATAACTTGCCTAAAACTTATCAGAAGAGTGTCTGTCCTGTTTTTTGTACTTCTTTGTGCTCTGAGCTCTTAGGTTTCCATAGTTCAAACAGTTTTCAAAAATCTCTTTGCATTATTCCAAGATAAAAGTTTAGTTTAAATATTGTCTTGCTAAATTAGGAATGTAGTTTAAGCTAGAAGGCAACTTAACTTCCCATCTTTACAGACAAGATGCGCCCAGTATTGAGCTTCCCAGGAATGAATGCGCCTTATGCCAACACCACATACTTTTTTTAACTGCACTGAGCTCTGAAAAATTTACTCTCAAGCCCAGACCCCATGCATACTTGCAAATGAATTACTCACTGGTCCATGAGGCATGGGTAGCGTTTTAGGAGAGATGTGAAGGAGGAGTTAAGACACAGAAACAGGTTAAAAGATAGAAAAAGGAAAGTATAATGTGCATTTATGTGGATGTTGAGGAGCAACTATCAGGCAAAGGCTTGCAAACCACAGTAATTCATAAGAATTTAAAGTCTAAGAGGAAAATGAATCTAAATAAATAAGTCAGATTAGCAAGGTCTCAACACCTAGTTTAAAATTCTTGTTCTCAGTCACTGAAATGCCATTTGCTATATAAACAGTGGTGCATCTCCTAGCCATCTGCTATATGTTCTATCTTGTACACCACTTGGCTTTCCCAAACTGCTGACATTTCTAATCTGAAATGTAATTAGAAAGCATAAAAGTAAAATGCGATGTTGGACGCATACCCTGAAGTTTTGCTCCATTGCAATACTTCCAGTGGTTGAGCTCCTGTCATTATGTGATAAAGTCAGATCACACGGCTGCTGGCTTGCATTTTGGTTTCCTCCTGACTTGGCGGTTGATAAAAGCCTTATCCCGCGAAAGCATACCCTTACCTCAAAGGATACACCCTGCCTCAAAGTGCTTTATCTACTTCCCAAGCCAGAAAACTTAATGTTTTAAGTGTTACAATTTTTTGGCATTTTGGTGACCATGGAAACTTATCAATCATGAAGAGTTTTGAAGAGTTAATTTGTGGTAAAACTGGAACAAAAATTCATACCCACTGATCTGTAACTCTGTGTCTTTTCTGTCAGACCTCATTGTCTTACGAAGAATGAATGATAAATGGAAATCTTCCATGAGCCAAAAGATGTTTGCAGTCCACTGCCATGAAGCAGTACCTTAAGGGAACTATTCAATTTTAAAATTCATACCCACTGATCTGTAACTCTGTCTTTTCTGTCAGACCTCACTGTCTTACGAAGAATGAATGATAAATGAAAATCTTCCATGAGCCAAAAGATGTTTGCAGTCCACTGCCATGAAGCAGTACCTTAAGGGAACTATTCAATTTTGCTGTTGAGCCAAAGAACCAACAAAGTCAGTCTGGGTTAAGTTGTAATGATATACAGTACTCAGATGCCTGCACTGTCTGTTGTCATTCATTTTTCTTTGGGGGGAAGGTTTTATGAAGCCAAAACAGCTAATTATGAGTCAGAAAAATTAAACTTTCTAAAAGATAAAGTGCTCTGTGTGACAACATTTGAGCACAGGGGTTTGGGTAGCCCTCAGTGACTTTTGTCTCAACTCTCCAATCAATGACTCTTAAAGAGCATGGCTTATTTGTTGGGGTAATTAGTGGGCCAGGTGCCAAATGCCATGACCCAGTTTCTGCTCATCTACAGATGGCACTGCATTGGCAGTTCCCACACAGCCAATAATCATATTGTTGCCTTTCCTAACTTGGTGCAAAGCAGCTTTCTGTCCAATCTCCCTGGAAGGTGTTATGGCCTAGCACAGTGATGGTGAATGTTTCTGGAGTTTTCAATGATACAAACAGCCCACTTTGGCAAGCATGCCATAGGTTTGCCACCACTGGCCTCGGAGGACACCAGTTCCCCTCAAAGAACCTTGAGCTTTATAGGTACCTTGGCTCTGTTCTTCCTAGCTCTTGGTTATCCTCATGATCCAAAACCATGCCTGAGGTAGTTGGGATAGAGAGAAAAATCAGGTTGCAATCTCAGCCACTGTATATCCTTTTGCAGACACATTTCTGTCCACTGGTCCACTGAGAAAGGAGATCACAGTTTTAGTCTTGCAATTGCCAACAAATGAGAGAGAATTGAGCAATTCCCTGAACTTATCTGGGCCTCAGGTTTTTCCACTTCTGATATGAGAGTAATGGAATAGATATTTTCTAAGACACTGTATCATTCCATAATTATGAACATCTATATGTCTAAGATCATTGTAGCTAGCACTTACTGTAACTTACTGTGTTCCAGCCACCTTCTCTTGCCATCTTTAAGACAATTTGTTGAGGGCTGCTCATATGTATTCATTATTAAATGTAAAGTAGGAAAACAAATACCAGAAACATTGTCAAACTTGCCCAGAGTCACACAGTTGCTAAGCAACAGAATCAGATTTTGAATTCAGTTCTCTTTAACTATAGAAATATCTGCTAAGCCCTTCGGTGAGCCACACAGAATAAACAGAATGAGAACACCAGTTATGTTTCCTTGAAAGTGGATTACGCTCTTCCCAAATTACAAAGCAACTAATTCTCAAGCAAGCCTCACTTATAAGCAAATCAGGGCTAACTGAAAAGATATAAAAATAATATTTCACCTTGTTTATTATCAGAAGGAGGGCTGCACCTCTGACCCACAGTTACAGGGTGACCTAGAGTGGCAAATCCACGTATGGAAAGGCAAATGTTTCCAGTGACTGGAACTGCGCTTTTTCCAGCCTAGTATATTCCCACCTTCCTACTGCTGCCTACCAAAGAACCCTCAGAGCAAAAGGGGATTTCACATACTTTACTTGTGTCAGCATTATTTTAAAATTTTGCTGTTTTTATAGTTGAACTCTATGCACATTAAGTTTGGGCTTAGGTAAATTAGGCTTTATAAAAAGAACTCTAATTCGAAATGAAAATTTTATCTCAGAATTTTCATACCACTACTACTTCCCGTCCCTTGTAGGACAACCACAAATAGCAAGAAGGAAATTAGATCATTACTTCCTGCTCCTACCTGTGGATGGGCCACCTGTGCTGTCCAGGCAGTGACTCTGATGAGCTGCCAGCAGCAGAAACTTCCCCAGACTGGATTCACACACACAAAATTCATATTTCTGGGTTTGGGGGTCCAGATCTACATATCTGAAGGTTCTTATGTTACTTGTATTTACAACTTGAACAGTTTCGGAAAACAATCGGGAATTAGTCTGAATTGCTTGAGAGACAGAAGCATTTGGCACATTGAGTGTTGCTATTCCTTGTGCTTTTGTTTCAGGATTCTCCACCCCCCCAGACACACAAGTGCACACACACATACGTTTGATGTCACCCTCGGCACTTTCCAAAGTGAAACAGACCAAGTTGAAATGCTCAGTGGAAGCTGATCTGGTGATAGCCTCTGGTTCTTGGAAACTGAGCTTGGAAATCCTTAGTCTGAAACCAAGTTTTTTGCATTACAGTTTGGGATCCCTTAGTGCAGAGGTTAATAAACATTTTTCTGCACAGAGATAGAAAATAAAAATTTTAGGCTTGGCAGGGCATGGAGTCTTTATTACTATTATTCATAAATTATTGATAATTAATTCATTTTGAATTGGAACTTGGCTATTTTCCAATAATAATTTATGGACAGTAGAATTTTAAGTTTATATAATGTGTTATACAATATTATTCTTCTTTTGATTTTTTTTAAGCACTTAGAAATAAAAAAAATCATTCTTAAATTGTAGGCTATTAATTATTCTTTTTTTTCTGTGGGTACCGGGGGTCAACCTCAGGACCTCATGCACTAGCAGGTGCCCGTGCCGCTGAGCGATGTCACCGGCCCTTTTTTCGTATGTGGGTTCCGGGAGCCGAACTCAGGCCCTTGCGCTTGCCAGGCAGGTGCGTACACCACTGAGCCATCTCACCGGCCCCAATCATTCTTAAAAGTAGGTGCTGGACTGAATTTGGACACTCATCTTTAATGGGCCCTGCATTTGTATAATTAGAATCTCTGGATATGGAGCTTGATGATCAGTGCTTTTTAGATGCCCTGGGATAATTCAAACACGCAAGCAACACATTGCTTTTCTGCACTAATGGGCCATGAAATAATTTCACTGGATTATCGCAGGCATTAAAAATTGAGGTGTATAAAATAGAAAAGAAAACATCAAAGCGTATCACATATTATAAGGACAAGCATTATTTTGTAAGATTCTGTTTCTTGTGTGTTTATGTGTACATGTGCATGTGAACAGCAAGTTTCAGCATACATTTACCATCTCTCAATAAAACTGGATTATGTTTTATGATTGATATGCCTGGCTATACTCTTATCCGAATAGAGGGACAGAGGGCTGCCAGAGGGACAGAGGGAATCAATAGTCAAAGACTCACCTAATGACACCTTTAAGGTTTTCACAAGCCATTAGCCATTTGGTTCATAAGTAATGTTACCCAGCTTACATAAGATCCATAAAATCAGTTAGAGTTTCTGTATGTGCTGGGCCATTAACATGTCTGGGAGTTTTTTTTTTTTTTGTGGGTACTGGGGGGTCGACGTCAGGACCTCGCGCGCCAACAGGCACCCGTGCCGCTGAGCGATATCACCGGCCCCTTTTTCGTATGTGGGTTCCGGGAGTTGAACTTGGGCCCTCGTGCTTGCCGGGCAGGCACTTAAGCCGCTGAGCCATCTCACCGGCCCTTGTCTGGGAGTTTTGACACAGGCTGCTTTTTAAAACATTAAACTAGGCAGTGGGATCATTAATAAATGTGTGATATGCTTTTCAGAATGTACACGAGGACAAAGCTAAACAAAACATTATGTACATATATATGTATATATATATATATTCAGAAACAAAGAATGTGTAATAAAGTATGGAATAAAGATAAGAAAAATAAGGTAATAAATGTTAGCTGCAAGTTCACAAATGCATATAGATTAAATTTCTGTGTTAAAAGATGTAGAACTTTAATTTGAAGTTAAACGCACAGATTATAAACATCCAATATATACATATATATATATATATATATATATATATATATATACCTATATGCTAGATCACAAGGAAAACAAAATGAAAGAAGGCAAAATGTGTAAAAATTGTGAGCAAAGGTATACTAGACAAATAAAAATAAACATAAAACTAAAGAGAAATCACAACACTAATATTAGACTAAGAGAATCAAAACCAATGACATTAAAAAAAAGAAAATGATTAATTTATACTGATAAAGGATATATTACACAATGATCCTTATGTAAATATAGACCATTATAACCTTATAACATAGCAACAAAGGATATAAAGCAAAAGAAGAAATTGGCAGAAATACAATAGTAGTCTGAATTTTTAACAGATTTCTCCTACTGTGATGGGTCAATAAAGCAAAAACCAAACATCGAAAGGCTCTGAACAGTATCTGCCTTGACATCCCAAGCTATTGGTTTAAACTTCTTTACTTGCTAATAAATAAATGAGGAGAGACTGTCACACCTTCCCACATTCCCGCGCATGCATTCTGAAGGGACATTGCTACATTGTCTGACAAAATATTTTGAGATCTCACATAATCTATCCATTTTTTGTGCTTTGTGTTTATTTCTTTTTGGGTTTTAAGTCTAATTACAATGGGGAAATGAGTGGTAACATCAAAGAAAAAAAAACTAGCCTATATTTTAAAAAAAGGAGCAAAAAATGAACAGAGTAGTCATATGGTCAGAGTTAGCTCATTAGCTACACATAAATGCCATAGACTTTCATTAAAGGTTTCACCTTAATGAAAACAAACAGAGCACTGAATGATGATGTTGTAAGAGTAAGGAAGAGCTATGTCTGGACAACACTATGTATGACAAAGAAAGGCACCGTGATATATTGACTAAGTGCATGGCTCCAGAGTCAAATCTCCTACATTCAAACTAATCCAACTAAAGACTGGCTGGGATTTTTGAACAGTTGATCTCCGTACCTTTGCTTCACAGTAGTAAAAGGGGAATAATAATAATGTTTATCTTATGGAGTTACTGACCAGCTTCAATGAATTAAAAATGCATAAATTTTTGCAGATGGAAAAGCTGACCCTAAAATTCATAAGGAATTGTTAGAAACTAAACTAAACCAAACAACCTTGAAGAGTAAAATTTGAAGATATATTTCATGATTTCAAAAATTATCATGAAAAGATGGTAATCAGAAATGTGATATTCCTCTAAGAGTAAATATATGTATATATCAATAGGTGCAACTGAGAACCCAAAAATAAATTTATATACCAAGAAGGGTTCCAAGACTATCTAATGATGAAAGAATAACAGCATCTTCAACAAATCGTTCTGGGAAAGCTAGCATATGCTTATACAAAAAAAATTAAGTTGGATATTAACCTCACACTGCATATGAAAATTAACTCGAAAGGAATAAAAATTTAAATATAAGAGGCATGACTACAAAACTCTTGAAAGAGAATATAGGAATAAATCTTCATGACTTTGAATTTGGTAATAGATTTTTAGATCTGACACCAAAAGCATAAGCAATAAAAGAGAAAATAAATAGGACTTCATAAAAATTAAAAGGTTTTATCAATCAAAGGACCTTATCAAAAGTAACATGGCAATCCATAGACTAGGATAAAATATTTGTGTATTGTATATCTGATAAGAAACTATTAAGAACACAAAAAGAAATCTTACAACTCAACAACAAAAAGATTAAAAGTTCTTTAAATGGACAACCATTTGACCGGACACTTCTCAAATGAATATATATAAAAAACAAATAGCCAACAACCACATAAAACCATATAATTAGTCATTAGAGTAATGTAAATAAAAATCACAGTGAAACTCTGTGTCGTGTTAGAATAGTAATACTGAGTCCCCAGCTTACAATCGTTTGACTTATAATTTTTCAAGTTTATGGTAGTGTAAAGTTGCACCCAAAAAAGACATTCTAGTTTTTCACTTTTAATACAGTATTCAGTAAGCGACATAGACAATGAATATTATAGTAACTTGTAAAATAGGCTTTCTGTTGGATTATTTTACCCAACTGTCCTGAGCATGTGGAAGGTAGACTAGGGTAAGCTATGATGTTCGGGAGGTTAGGGGTATTAGATGCATTTTTAACTTACAATACTTCCAACTTACAATAGATCTATTGGGACATAATCCCATTGTAAGTTGAGGAACTTACATTGAGGAACTTACATTGAGGAACATCGTAAGTTGAGGAACATTGTAATTTAAAAAAGAGAAAACTACAAATATTGGCAATGATGTGGAGAAGTTGGAACCCTCATACACTACTGGTGGGATGTAAAACGCTGCATCTCCTGTGGAAAATAGTTTAGTGGTTCCTCCATGAGCTAAATGTAAAGTCACTATAACCCAACAATTTTATTTTTAGAAATATACCTGTGAGCATTGAAAATGGGTGTTCAAACAGAGTAGCACAAAAATATTCATAGTAACACAATTTACAATAACCAAAAGTCAGAAACAACCCAAATTTCCTTCAAATAATAAATGGAGAAGCAAACTTGGTATATCTGTACAATGGAATAATATTCAGCCATAGAAATGAATGAACACTACATGCTACAACATGGGTGAGCCTTTATCACATTATCCTAAGTAAAAGAAGCCATATGCAGAAGGCTACCTCTGTACAATTCTATTTATATGAATTGTACAAAATAAGTAAATTCATAGAAATATGAAGTAAATTAGTGATTGTTGAGGACTGATGAGGATTTACTGATAATGGCTATAGGATTTCCTTTTAGAGTAAAGAAGAGATTCTTTAACAAAACAGTAGTGACTAATGCACAATCTTGTGAATGCATTAAAGACTCCTGAAGCTGGGTGTGGTAGTGCATGCCTGTAATCCCAGCACTCTGGAGGCTGAGGCAGGAGGATTGCCATGAGTTCGCGGCCAGCCTTGGCTACACAGTGAGTTCATGGCAAACCTGGACTACAGAGCAAAACCTGTCTCAAAAACAAACAAACAAAAAACAAACAACAACAACAAAAAAAAAACTGTGAAAGATAAAGGCTTCTGACTAATACACTTAAAAATGGTCAAAAGGGATTATAATCATGTGCATTTCACTTCAAAAAATTACATGTATGTAAGGAACATAGAGCAGAGTCAGGGACAAAGTAAGTGCTTTATCACTGTTGGCTATTATTATTCAAAACCTAACTGTATTAGAAACTAACTAATTTTGGAGAAATCTAGAGATGAGCTATCATGGTCTCAATCCCCTCTGTTCATATGCTGAAGCTCACTGGATAATGCAATGGCATTAAGAGGCAGAGCTTTCAAGACATGATTAAATCATAAGGGCAGAACCCTGTGGATGTAATTAGGGCCCTTACAAAAGGGCTTGTGGGATGAGGTTTGTTTCCTTCCATTCCTTCCACGATCTCAGGTTAGGGTTTTCTCCCTAGGTTAGGTTTTTCTCCCCTCTGGAAGGTGCAACAAAAAGGTACCCTCTAGCAAGCAGAGAGCATCTCCCATGTACCTACCACTGGGGCACTAAACTTTTCTTCCCTGTATCAAGTGAATCTATTTTTCTTATTCTATCTATTAATTGCTTAAGTATAATACCAACTTTTAGGGTTGCACACACCATAGAGAGAAACTCAGTTTGGAGTCTCAAAGCACATTGCTCAATCTGAGTTTTATCTAAAACATCAAGGGACCCGGGCTGTGAAGGAAATGAGGGGTGAGGATGGCACAGACCTTTGTGTGCACCCTTGGACCTCTGCATGAGGGTGAGCATGGTACAAGGGGACTGAGGGAAGGATGCACAGCGTTCCAGGGCTTGTGGCTTACAATACCCTGGGAATCATTCACTCATGCTCTGAGTCAGGCATGGGCCAGAACGTAGCCTGATTCCTGGAACGTGGTAGACATCTTTGGGCAATAAGGTGTCCTAAGGTTCTATTTGTGGCCACAGTTTTGATATTCTTAGTTACTGGAGGTAACTAAGGTAGTTAGGGGCTCAGGAATGAGTTGTTGTATCTTAATAGACATAAGCCCTATAAAAAACTGAAAATGGGAAAACGACTAACAATGGGTTAGCTCATCTGTTCACTCTTGCATCCTGTTCTTTTCTCTACCGGATCCCCCAAAGCGGTTCCAGCACAGAGCCTAACCAGGCTGAGGAGCTACAATTACAATGAAATGAAGCAGCCATAGTGCAGGGATTGTGTTCTTTCATTTTGCCTTTCAAATCATTTTAAACTTTTAGTCATTATATTATTAGATTCTCTTTGTACAAAATTTAGAAGGGTTTCAAAAGCAGAAAAAAAATTGTTACCAACAATTCTGTCGCCCAGAATAACCTCAGGTAGTTTTTTCCCTCCATATTTTAGTTTTACTTTAGTTCACGTACCACAGAAAACTGCACAGATAAGAACTTACTGAAGTCGTGGATATTACAGCAATGGCTGGAAATTTATTATGTAAAGCTTGCAGTTCTTACCGTCACTTGGTGATAATGAAGCAGATATAAAACTTGCAGGTGAAGTTGCAAGGATGGAAGCTGATGTAAAAATATAAGCTGCAGAGGTAACATGGAGAAGTTACATTAAAACGTGCTTCCCAAAATCTACTCAATAGGAGAAAATATTTGGTGACTATTCATCTGACAGAGGATTAATACTCAGAATACGCAAGGAACTCAACAACTTAAAAAAATAAGCAATCCAATTAAAAATGAGCAAATAATCTGAATAGGTGCTTCTCAAAAAAAAAAAAAAAAAAAAAAAACAAGGAATGCAGCCGGGTATGGTGGCACATGCCTGTAAAGCACTACAGGAGGCTGAGGCAGGAGGATCACATGTTTGAGCACAGCCCTGGGCAATTATTGGCTTAGCAAGAAATTCTCTCAAAATTAAAATAATAGCAATAACAACAACAATAATAATACCAATAATTAAAGGACTAGGGACTAGGGATGTAGCTTAGTGTGAAGGCTCTGGGTTTAGTCCTTAATACTCACACACAGGACAGGACAAATGGTCAATAAATATATGAAAAAATGTTCCATATGATTAGCCACAAAAGAAATGTAAATGAAAACTGCAATGAGATTCCATTTGACTTCAGTTAGAATGATTATTATTTTTTTTTTAAAAAGCAACAAATATTGTTAAGAGTGTGGAGGAAAAGTAACTCATATTCTCTTGGTGGGAATATAAGTTAGGATAGCCTCTGTGAAGAGAAATATGAGGTTCCTAAAAGAACTAAAAATAGACCTTCTATATGATCTAGCTGTCCCACTCTGGGTATTCTGCAAATCCAAAGAAAATGAAATCAGTACAGCAAAGAAACACTTGCACACCCATGCTTATTACAGCAAAGCACAGTAGCTAACACACAGAGTCGGTGTATGTGTCCATTGGCAGATGAATGCTAAAAAAATGGGGTTTACATACACTATGAGGTATTATTTGCCCAAGTTTGTTACCCTGGTTTGATCCTTCCTAATAGGTAATACCTATTTTAATAATACTTATTAATCCTTATTAGTCAAGCTTATCATAACTAATACATAACCATAGTGTAGTTGTGTCAGACACTGGAGTATGTGCAATGCACTAAATACTTTGTTTAGCCCTTCTGCTATTACTGTGAGGCAGGCACCAATATGGATAATTATTTAATCTGTGCTCCGACATCCCTCAGACTTTCAGATGTTGGACTACATTTGAACCCATTTCTGCCTGCTCCTCATCTCTGTGCTCTTAACCACTACTCTATTTTGTCCCCCAAGGAACTTCAGAAAATGCTGGATGCTGTCTCTGTGTCTATGAAATGCTCGGAAGATTGCTACTCACCCTAGAGGGTTATAGCCAAGTCAATGAGCGAAATACATTTCAGGGAACAGCCTGCTCCTCATCTCTACGCTGGGGACACGTCTTTCTAACACAGAGACACTGCACTGGAGAGGTCATCATTTATAACTTCCTCCGAAAGAGGCCACTTTTAAGAAGGTTAATTTGATACAGTAATACTTCAGCGAAATTTTTTTATTTTAATAAATTGATTTAGATTTTTCTCCAAACCACATAACATGTAAATCAAAAATATTATTTCTTGCATCAAACCTCAGTAACAGATAGACAGAGAGGGGAAACAACTCTCCCGTGATTTCATGCTGTGGCTTGTCTCTTTTTTTTTCTCTTTATGTGGGTACCGGGAACCTAACTCAGGACCTCACACTTGCCAGGCAGGTGCTTATGCCGCTGAGCTCTATCACCGGCCCGTCCCTTTTTGTAAGAGAAGTAGGAAATTATATTTTTTTGAAAACTGAAGACCATATACCTACCATCACCCTCATTAATAACCAGGTCAGCTGTGATGAGCACACACTTGTATTCCCAGCACTTTGGGAGACTGAAGCAAGTGGGTTGCAAGTTTAAGCCCTTCCTGGGCAACTTAGTGAGACCCTGTCTAGAACTGTAATTAAATAAATACAAATGGGCTGGGAACTTAGCTCAGTGGTAGAATCCATTTTGGTTTGATATTCAGTACCACACACACGTACACACACACACACAGACAGCTATTTCATTTAGAAATTAATCTTCTCGCAAATCAAACCAAGCAACAAATTTATTCATACAAATATATTTGTCATATTTGATAAAATTCTTTTAATTCCAGCTAGGCTTAGAATCCAAGCAAACTTCTCATACCAGAAAATGGTGATTCCACCACAAATACTTGGCTCCCTTGTGCAATATCCCCATTACTGTCCAAGTCCCAACAAAATCCCTCTAGCAGATTTAAATCTGAGATACTCCTCATTTATTTATTCATTTAAATAAGATAGAAAAATGGGAGTAGTTTGTATTTTAATCTGTGTTCTGATATCCATCAAGCTAAGAGAAGCATCCAACTAAAATATAATAACATTAACCTAGAAATTTTGCTCACCTGACAACAGTACTGCAATTGTTATTTTCTCATACATCCTGGAATCTTGAGCTGGCTCACGAAGCAGTACAAGAAAACTACTGAGGACAGCAGAGAACATCGGTCCCTGGCCCCACCTGCATGCTGTTATCTTTCCGGCCCACTTTCCTGGTGTCACTATCATGTGACAGGCATTGGGCAGCATTTTATATAATGCAAAGTTGGTAAATGCTTGTTAATAAAGATACATGTCTATCTGCTTAACCAGGAATATGAAAGTGGTAACTTTGAGTAACTGCTTCATGTTAAATTTTCTTTGCATAAATTCAAGGAGATGACTGCTTCATGTTAATTTACTTTACATAAGTTTAATGGGCAAGGCCAGGGAGTAGCTAAAAGCTCCCGAATCAGGCAAAGAATCAGACTGTGGAGGTTGAAAGTCAGGGCACTCAGTCTGTTGTTGAGCTATGAACCTTCTCATTGCTGAGAAGGCTTCATGTAATGTGAAGGCCCTTGTGGAACAAGATGAAAATTGCTTTTTATATTCAGGGTCTAAATGTACTTCAGGCTCACTGTGTAGCTCGGATCAGCTTCACCCTCCCAGTGATCCTCCAGCCTCAGCCTCCAGAGTGCTGGGACCAGGAGTGAAAGCGACTTCTTATATGTGCAAAGCAGTGTCTCAGAGAATTTTAATTAGCATTTGAGTGTTCTGAGGTTTGAAAAGGCTCAAGCTAATGACAAGTCAAATAGCAATGAAAGAGACACAGATGCAAGACATCTTTCGCTGAAAAAGGAATTTGAACAGAGCAGCGAGTGCCTGTGCTCTGTGGAGCCAGTGAGTTCTCTCCAAAATACTACGCTTCGCTATGTCTTCAGGAGTTACTAACCAAGACACTAAATGCAAACACTCACAAACCAACACACAAACTCCAAACCATATTGGAAAGCAGGTTAAAGGTAGAGGTGTGGAAATAGGAGGAAGATAAAATGTTAAAGGGAGACAATCTGAATCCTGGGCAGCAGCTTCTATGAGCATAGGACACAGAAAGCAAAGGATGTTTTGCTCAAGGTCACTAGAAGGTTAATACAGGTTCCTGTCTTCCTTCGTGTGGACAGGGTGACATTTCCTGGCTTGATGGAAGAGTAGCAAAACCTGGCGCTTTCTCAGTGTGGGAGTTAAAAGTTAGACCTCTCATCTCACACGATGTGGAAGAAGAGCTGTATGGTGCCCTCTAGTGGCATATCTGTGTAATAGAAGGAAAAACGTGTGCTCTGAAAATGCAACAGAAAAAAGACACACACACACACACACACACACACACACACACACACACACACACACACAAATACCCTGTTTCTCTTAGCCATTTCCCCAGTCTTCTATTGTTGTGCAAACACATGTTCAGGGTTATTATAAAATCTCACCTATGGGATAAATATATGTGTTAGACAGATCTACCTATCTTTTGAGGATTTGAGATCTTTGGAGGCACCGCTTGCCTCGAGGGCACCTTGTCATCCTAGGAATATCCACTGTGTTTCTCCAGGGTGAGCTAACCACTTTCCTTAACCATCTTTGTTAGATTATCACTTCAACATTAAAGAAAAACAGGAAACGTAAGATTAGACAAATTTGCCACTCAAAATAACCCTGTTAGCAAGGCAGAACTCATATTCTTAGACTACACAGTACATGGTGAGGAAACTAAGGAATGGGTAAGAGATTGCAGACGCATAATGCATTCCCTTATTGGATTTGACTCAAGGTATTTTTTAGGTATATTAATTTAGTTGTCTATTTTAAAAGGAAGTACATTGTAATTAAAAATCAGAAGGAAATTGTGACAATTAAATGTATGAAAAACTTGACGGTGAAGTTATTTATGCTTGGGGTTTTATTTGTAAGAAATATTTCAATTACCTTAAATTCTGAACACAATTACATTTGTGAGTGTGTATGTGTGTGTGTGTATAATGCAGTCTTGCTATATACCCCAGGTTAGCCTTGAATTTAGATTCTCCTGCCTCAGCCTCCTGAGTGCTGGGATTACAGGCGTGCTTCACCACACCAGGGATGGATCCAATTTTCTTTAATAGACCAAGTACATTTTAATTTATTTCTTCTTGTGTTAGTTTTGATGCATTTTCAATTTTATCTAAGTTGTCAAATTTATTGGTATAAAGTTATACATAAAATTCTCTTATTGCATTTTTAATGTCTATTAAATTTCTAGGCCTGTCTTATTCTCATTTCCAATTTGGTAATTGATATTTTCTGTCATGTTTACTTAGTAATTCTTAGTATTTTTGAAGAATGAACTCTGGACTTTATTGCTTTTCTGTATTGTACAACTGCTTTCTATTTGATTTGTCTTTGTTTCACTGTATTTCATTCTACATTCTTTAGAGGTAATTTGGTGTCCTATACTTCTGACTTGTTAAGACAAAAATATATCATAAATTTGTGTTCTTTCTTCTCTACTAATATGAAATTAAGTCTATATTTTCACTAATTAATATGTTAGCTACATACCGCACATTTTATTGTGCCATAGTTTCACTATAATTAATTTTAAACATTTTATTATTTTTCTATTTTTTGAATCATGGATTATTTAGAAGTGCATTGCTTATTGCAGATAATTTGGAGATTTTCTTTACTTTTTTGCTATTGCTTTCTAGTTGAGTTCCCCAAATTCCCACAAGTGTCCTCTGTATTGTTTTAACCCATTATATTTGCAGGAGGTATGCTTTGTACTCTAGCATGTGGTTTATTTGACAAATATTCTATGTATAGTTGAAAGAGGTTGCAATTTCTTGGCTCTGATGTTTTATATAGATCGTTTAGGTCAACCTAGGCACTCACATTTTATTGACATTTCATCTGCTTCTTTATCAGTCATTGAAAAAAGGTGTACAAAATATCCCATTGTGAATTTGTGTCTTAATTCTCCTCATTTTTTCTTTAATATATTTTATATTACTAGGTACACGTGCATTTAGGATTTTTATGGTTCAGTGTTAAATTGTCTTTTCCGTGTTTTATGAAATGCTGCTCTTTGGCACTAACAATACTTCTTACATTAGATTTACTTTCATGTGGTATTAACTGAGCCAAACCAACTTACTTTTATTTAATACTATTTGTATACTGTATCTTTTTTATTCATTTACCTTAAATCAATGCCCTTAAAATTAAAATGTGTCTCTTATAAACAATATAAAGTTGGTCTTTTGTTTTAGTCTATCAAATTTTGTCTTTTAATTGTAATATTTAGTCTATTTAACTGTAGCATTAGAATTTTACTACAGTTTTAATCACAGTATTAGTCTATTTAAATTTAATCAATTCATTTTATTTTTCTATTTAAATCTACCATCCTGGCTATTTGTTTTGCATTCATTCCTCTGTTCTTTTTTTATGATTACTTTCTTTAGTATAAATCAAATATTTTGTTTTCAGGTAGTATAATCATGTATGTTTTAGGCTTTATTTATCTTTTTTATTTTTTGGGTTCCTCATCTAAAAGAAACCATGCAGTGTTAAAGCTTATGTGTCTATTTATTTCACTTAACATTATGGTATCAAGTTGTATCCATTTTCCTACAGATGACTCAAGTTTGTCCTTCTGTATGGTAGAGTAGTACTCTATTGTGTATAAATACCATATTTTCTTTATCCATTCATCTATTGATGGATGTATTGGTCATATCCAATATTAAGCTATTATGAATTGTGCTGCTAACAATATGGGTGCACATGTATCACCGAAATATGTCTTTAACTCTTTTGAGAAGACATTTGGGTCAAATGGAATTTCTATTTTTTGTTTTTTGAGAAATCTCCATACTGTTTTCCATAATGATTTTACTACTTTACACTCACCAGAAAGATTCCTTTTTCCCCCACAGCCTCACCAGCATTTGTTATTATTTGATATTTTTTATTACA
Organism: Erethizon dorsatum; assembly: GCA_028451465.1. NCBI lineage: Eukaryota > Metazoa > Chordata > Mammalia > Rodentia > Erethizontidae > Erethizon > Erethizon dorsatum. The sequence goes on from CM051839.1 coordinate 15,287,516, forward strand.
GCCATTCTTTCTGGTAAGATGAAATCTCAGTGTTGTTTTAATTTGCATTTCCCTAATGGTCAGAGATGTTGAACATTTTTGCATGTATTTATTGACCATTTGAACTTCTGAGAAGTGCCAGTTCATTTCAGGTACTTGTTTTTTTATTAGGTCTTTTATTTGGGGGAGAGGTCTACTTTTATTTTTTAGCTCTTTTTATATTCTAGATATTAGCCATCCAGCCAAGGAATAACTGGCAAAAAATTTTTCCATGCTGTAGATTGTCTCTTCAATCTTTTCATTCTTTCCTTTACTGTGCAAAATATTTTTAATTTGATAGGACCCCATTTGTTGATTCTTGATGTTATTTCTTGTGCTACTGGTATTCTGTTCAGAAAGTCCTTGCCTATACCTGTGTCTTCAAGAGTTTTACCTATTTTTGTCTTCCAGCCGGTTAAATATTTCTATTTTACCATTTAGATATTTGATCCATTTTGCTTTTAGTTTAGTACATGGTGAAAGATACGGGTTTAGATTCAGTCTTGCGTGTGTGGATAGCTAGTTTTTTCGGCAGCATTTATGAAAGAGGCTATCCTTCCTATGGGGTATGTTTTTGGCCCCTTTGTCAAAGACAACACAGCCAAATGTGCCTGGTTATTTCTGCATCCTCTATTCTGTTCCCCTGATCCGTGAGTCTGTCTTGTGCCAGCACCATGCTGTTTTCATCACTGTAGCTTGTTGCAAACTTGAAGTCCGGGGCTGTGACGTCTCCTGCTTTGCTCTTGTTATCCAGGATTGCCTTTGCTAGTCTGGATCACTTCTGGTTCTATATATAAAGAATGCTGTTGGGCATATCTCACAGAATTAGAGAAAACAATCCTAAAATTCATTTGGAATCAGAAGAGACCTAGAATAGCAAAGGCAATTCTGGGCAACAAAGGCAAGGCAGGGGGCATCACAATCCCCGACTTGAAATTATACTATAAAGCTACTGTGATAAAAACAGTGTGGTACTGGCAAAAAAACAGACCTGAAGATCAATGGAACAGATTAGAAGATGCTGAAACAACCCCAGACATACTAAGCCACCTTATCTTTGATAAAGGTGCCAAACACATTCGCTGGAAGAAAGATAGCCTCTTTAATAAATGGTGCTGGAAAAACTGGCTCTACACATGCCGAAGATTAAAACTAGATCCATATCTTTCACCATGCACTAAACTAAATTCAAAATGGATCAGAGATCTAAATATTAAAACAGAAACATTAAATCTGCTGGAAGGTAGGATAGGTAAAACCCTTGGAGACATTGGTGTAGGCAAAGACTTTATGAATAAAAACTCAACCGCACGGGAACTATCCCAAAGAATCAATAACTGGGATCTCATCTTATTAAAAAGCTTTTGCACAGCAAGAGAAACCACCAACAGAGTGAAGAGACAACCCACAACGTGGGAAAAAATGTTTGCCAGCTGTTCCTCAGACAAAGGACTACTATCGAGAACATATAAAGAACTCAAAAAAATCAGACCTCCCAAATTTAAAGACCCACTCCAAAAATGGGCATCTGAGATGAATGCACATTTCTCAGATGAAGAAATACTAATGGCAAACAAATATACAAAAAAATGTGCAACATCACTAGTCATTCGAGAGATGCAAATTAAAACAACACTGAGATACCATCTCACCCCAGAAAGAATGGCTACTATTAAGAAATCAACTAATAACAAATGCTGGAGGGGCTGTGGGGAAAAAGGAACCCTTCTTCACTGTTGGTGGGAGTGTCGACTGGTACAGCCACTGTGGAAGTCAGTGTGGAGATTCCTCAGAAAACTAGGGTTGGAGGTCCCATTTGACCCAGCTATTCCCCTTCTGGGCATCTTCCCAGAAGAATTAAAAACATCATACCACAGCGATATATGTGCACCCATGTTTATAGCAGCACAATTTGTAATAGCCAGATCTTGGAAACAACCCAAATGCCCATCAACTGAGGAATGGATAAGAAAGATGTGGTATTTTTATACAATGGAGTACTATTCAGCCATAAAGAAGGATAAACTGGAGACTTTTATAGGTAAATGGATGCAACTCGAGAAAATACTCATAAGTGAAATAAACCAGAAGCACATGTGTAAGCATCGTATTATCTCTCTAGTATGAGAAACTGAAAGAGTAAATAAGATCCAAAATGTACAATAGATATTGTGAATCAAAAAGAAACTGGTCAAAAGGAAAGAGAGACTGGAATAGGGAAAAGAAAGAAGGGAAAGGGAAAAAAATTGTATATATATATATAAGATGGTTAAGATAGATACACTACCATTTTTACTTAGTTCGTTGAAGAGTAAGGTTTGTGCCAATAATGTTTGGACAATTGAATGCTAATGTCTGGTGTCCTGAATAACTAACTTAAAGATAGTAATACGTAATGTATTAACCATTGTTACCCTCCTATTATGTTGTTTTGAAAATTTGTTCTTCTTTTGATTTGTTTTGTTTTTTTCTTCTCTTTAAAATAAAAAAAAAAAAGAATGCTGTTGGTATTTTGATAGGGATTGTGTTAAATCTATGTATCAGTTTTGCAAACATGGCCACTGTGACTATATTGGTTCTGTCTCTCTGGGAACAGGGGATATCTTTGCATTTTCTGATGTCCTCTTTGATTTCCTTTTACAGAGTACTGTAGTTTCGATATAGAGGTCTTTCATTTCCTGGGCTAGGTTAATATTTTCAATTTTTTTTTTGTGGGTACTGGGGTCAACCTCAGGACCTCGCGCTCCAGGAGGCGCCTGTGCCACTGAGCGATATCACCGGCCCCTTTTTCGTATGTGGGTTCCAGGAGTTGAACTCGGGCCCTCGCGCTTGCCAGGCAGGCGCTTAGGCCGCTGAGCCATCTCACCGGCCCATATTTTCAATTCTTGAAGCATGTAAAAGACATACCACACTTCCCTCCGCCATTTGCACAGTTGTTATATGACTTTCACTTTTATGTGTGTTATAAATCTCACAAGGGGCTGGTGGAACCCACATACGAAGAAAAAGGGCTGGTGATATTGCTCAGTGGCACGGGCGCCTGCTGGTGCTCCAGGTCCTGAGATCGACCCCAGTACCCACACACACACACACACACACACAAAATAAATAAATAAATCTCACAAGACCTTACTATTAGCAATGTAAAATATTCTTCTCCCCTTGCATATTTAAACCTGCCTGTATTTTCTGGGCTCTCTCTAACCCCATGCTTCCAACTGGAACCCTTTTCCTTCCAGCCTGTATTGTTTTCTTTATTATTTCTTTGTTAATCATCTCATGGTGAAGAATTTATTCAGTTTCTGCTTGTATTAAAATAATTATTATCTTTCTTTAACTTTTGAAGGATATTCTAATTATTTTAATTCTTTTGTCACTTTAAAGTTTGCCGTTTATTTTCTAACAATTATAATCATAATTTCTGTTGAAAAGTTAGTTTTATTACTCTCTTCTGAAGGTAAAGTGTGCTTTTGTCATCTGGCTGCTTCCAAGATTTTCTCTTTGCTTTAGATTTTCAGAAGCTCGACTATGATATGTCTGCTGGTAATTTCCTTCCTTCTGTTCTTCCCTTCCTCCCTTCCTTTCTCTCTTAGTGGACTTTGCTAAGCTTCTTAAATTTGTGGGCTGATATTTTTAGAAGTTTTAGAAAAAAATCTTGACCATCATCCTTTAAATATTTATAAGTGCTGTCTCTCTCTACCCTCTGGGACTTCCATTATGCACACCTTAAAGCAGACCTTTTAACTCATACAATTACTCGCATTTAGTTTTTCTTTTCCACTGTTTTTGAAATTCACATGTATTTTTTTCCTTACTGTGCTTCAGTTTTGATATAACTGATGACATCTAATAATCTTGTCAGCTGTGTATTTGTAAACCTGTATGATGATTTCAATTCAGATTTATATAGGCTCCAATTCATATTTGAAATTCTATTTATTTTCACTTGTCTTATGTACCTTTCATTCTGTTTTCTAGAACATATTAATTATAGTTATTTAAAGGTCTTTTTTGACTCCAACATCTACACACCTGTACTTCAGCTTTTATTTGTTTTTATTATGGTAAAATATGAATAACAAAAAATCACCATCTTAACATATTTTAAGTTTATAGTGTAATGACATTAAATGCATTCATATTGTTCTACACCATCAGCTTTTATTTTTAAATATATTGACTATTTGCCCCATTTCTCTGTCTCTTTGAATGGTGAATAATTTTTTTCCCATATAGGATGTTAAGCTTTGCTTTTTGGCTCCCTACCCAAATGGCTTCAATGGAGAAGAAGAAATTTATCTTGTTTTTTTTCAGGCTTCTTCCCTCTATTAGGATTTTGCTGTTTTTTCCAACTTAGCTTCCCAGCCTACTATGCCATCATAAAACTCAGCAAATGTTTGGTGGAGAAAACAGATTTAAGGTTGGGGCTGTAGTTCCCAATCTAATATGTCACCATGCTTACCACGGAATAGGTAGACACCCCCCGCCCTCAACACCACTCCTACAGTGTTATTCTGCTCATGATCTGTTTATGTCCACATGGAAGAAATCAGCAAATAGGCAAATTTCCCTGGGGTATATGACCATGTACCTACCTCTTACCTCTCACATCTGCATGTGACTATGATGCCAGTAACAGTATTTTCCTGATGATGTTCCCTTTTTTTGTCCAAATGCCAAATTAGGAAGAATGATTGTATGGCATGCTTTAAACAATCAATGAGCAAATAGCCAAGTTGTCATTTTTTAGAAAAAAAAAATTTTTTTTCCTTTTTGAGACAGGATCTCACTATGTAGTACAGGCTAGCCTTAAACTCACTATATAGCCCAGGCTAGCCTCAAACTCACAGTGATCCTCCTGCCTCAGCCTCCTGAGTGCTGGAATTATAGATATGTACCACCACACCTGGCCAAGTTGTCATTTTTAGTGAAAGACTTCCAATTTCTTAAAAACTGGGCTAAAGACTGGTGATTGTTGCAATAAATTCTAAGAGTACAGATCCCTACATTGCTGCTAATTTCCTTTTCTTGACTGTAACCTTGGGATGAAAGGGCAGAAACTGGTGTCTTTCTCCAGTAACAAATTAAGTGAGCTTCTACAGGTCCTGAGAGACAGCTGGACCCAAGATAATAAATTTATTTTTAGATTATAATGCAGTGGGGTGCTTGTTATACTGTTATCTGTTGACTCTGTTACTCTTGCTTCTAACAAATCCATGAGAGTAATTAAAAGTCACTGAGTGCTAACCTGGTGCCAGGCCTGGTACTAACGACTTTTTGTGTGTTATGTATTATTCGTGATCATGATTCTTTCAGGCAATTATTTCTCCCATAGTCTGTGATAAAGCCAGCATTTGACTACAAGCAGTCTATCCTCAAGGCCTAGGTTTCTACTTTGTAAGCTACAATGCCTCCTGCTGTTTTAGACCATCTAATAGAAAGTCGATTATCCTGTCATGGCAACAGAAAGCATATCTAGGATCATGCTAAACATTCCCACATGATTAGCCATGCACAAAAAGGCCCCGTTAGTCATTTGAAACCAAATTATCTACAATGGCTTCAGTCACCACAGTCTTCACTTGTGTCATGGAGACTGGTGAAGCCACTTATCTTGGCCCCCGACCAGTTCAGCTCAGCCTCAGCTCATTCTGCTAATGATTCTCTAATTCTCTAATTAGACACATCCAAACCTGTCCTAATGAAGACTCTTTTGATTCCAAGCTTACTTCAAAATAGCTTCCTAGAACAAGAAAATTTATTGGAATGACACAGGGCTATCTCACAGATGCAAGTGTCAGACGGGCTGAGAACATGGGCAGTGCAAAGGAGCTCAGATTTTCACTGATGATATTCACCTAAGAACTCCATTAGTGATAAAGCTTAGCTGCTAACTGCCCATCCTCTGTGTTGTTCCAGAGGCTACATGGGCTGAAATTGTGTCAGATGTCTACATATGCTCTGATCAGCTATGGTCAAAATTAATAGTTATATAATACAACATATCACTACTGACAGCCTACCTCTGAAGGGGAGGAAGTACTCCAGGAAAAGGGGCAGATTCTGGGCAAAGGGTGGAAGCTGGATGCTATAGAAACCTGGGACTTAACTGAGTCAGTACGGCCTCGATCTTCTCCATGTCTCCAGCCCCCAAAGCTGGGTAGAAAGACCTTCTGCAGCCTGTTCATCCAGGCTGAAAACAATGTAAACCTCTTTCCCATGACTCCTGTTCATCAGAATAGAGTGGATACTTTTATTCACTCTATGTGTAGGTGGTTGGGTGGCTGCCACATCTCTACCCCAGTCTACACTGCTCTTCTGAGTGCCAGGTTCAATAATGCACCTTCTTCCTTTACTTCCTCATTGGTGTGCTCCAGAGGAACCTCAAATCCAACATATCCAAAATGAACCTCATATTTTCCCTCACACATTTGATTTTGCTTTTAGAATTTGCTGTCTCTGTAAAGAGGATCACTCTTTACCTGGTTATGTGAGCCACAAAATTTGGATGCAATATTTAGCCTCCTAAATATGCTTTTCACGCTACCATAAATGAGATGTGAGCCTGAATGGTTTCTTCTTGACAGATTCTGCTGGGTCTTTTCCCCCACCATTTGTCTAATGCAAAAAGATTCAGTTATCTCTTTGCCTTAAAAAAACAAACAAGGGCTGGTGAGATGGCTCAGCAGCATAAGCGCCTGCCCAGCAAGCATGAGGTGCTGAGGTCGACTCCTGGTACCCACATTAAAAAAAACAAAGTAAACAAAAAACTGCCAAGGGATGGAGTTGGTCCTCTGTGGTTTAGAGTAAAATCATGTTACACAAATTCTTTTCTTGTTTATATGTTTCAGCCAAATCAGCAGGGCTCTTTTCCCTCGTAGAATGTGACAGAACAGAAAGCTGGCACCCTTTTTATTTGGGCATTCTGACAGTTAGAGACCACCATAGGGACTGAGGACAAGTAGACTCCTGGGATCTTAACCTGCTACTCATCAAAAGAATAACTTTTACTTTTTTTTTCTGAGGTATTCAGGGATTTAACGGCTGGTTTAGCTAAAAAAAGAAAAAAAAAAAAAGTGACTCTTTACTTGGGCCTACAGATGCCCGATGGGTAACTAAAAGCAAAACAAGACTTGACCTTCATTTTGTATCCTTTATTACCTTAAAACTTTGGACATGGGTATTTCAATTGTTTAGGAAATGTTGGCAAAACAATTTTATTAGCCCTAAATTCCCCTAATCTATCTCATCCTCCTTCCAGACTGAGGACAACAAGATAAGAGGTGTACAGGGTCTTCCAGCTACACCCAGGAGTGTCCATTGCTCTAAGCCTAAGGTCGCCTTGGATTCCTGTAGAGCCTCACATGGCGAGACTGCCCCAAGCAGACACAGTTGGCTCATGGGAGCCAAATTTCCCTTCAAGCCATGCGTCTCGAGATACAAAACCAGGACTGAGATAATGATAAGCAGACCCCAGCCTGCCACGGCACTGATAAAACTGGTCTCCATTCATTTATGAAAAGGCCAGTGCGGTCCACCTCTTCAGACCTGTGCCTGTTTAGTTTCTCAGGCTGAAACGTTTTTCCTCCTTGTTTTATTTTTCTTTGTTAGAAGACACTTGATTTTGTCAGGGCTGTTTTTCCCTTTATTTTCTCTTACTTTTAATTGAAAAGTAAATTTATGCTAAATGCCCCTGTTTAAATTTCTGTTAATTTTAATTTCTGTTATCACGGAAGCAGGGGCCTATGCTAGTCAATGACAATTCTATATAGATCCTGGATAGAACACGGAAGATAAAAATCTCCTTGAAAAATTTTGTATCTTCCTTAGAGACAAAGGTCTCACAATAAGAGATGACAAAAGGCATTTTCAAATACCCGATTTCTATCTTACTAGCCTCATATCTTATGAGTTGGTATGGCTTAATAAATGAGGTATATAGTATAAGTTTTTTTTTTTTTTTTTTTTAATGTGGGTACCGGGAGTCGACCTCAGGACCTCGTGCGCCAGAAAGCGCTTGTGCTGCTGAGCGATATCACCAGCCCTTTTTTTCCTTTATGTGGGTTCCGGGAGTCGAACTTGGGACTGCGCGCTTGCCAGGCAGGCACTTATGCCGCTGAGCTACCTCACCGGCCCTACTATAAAGTTTTTAATGTACTGCACTATCTTCAATACCAAATACAATAATTCAAGATTCAGCTTAAGAGAATAAACAAGAAATATTACATCATAAGAAAGCAAGCAAGATTTTAGTAATATAACACTTCAAGGGCCGCTGATATGGCTCAGTGGCATAAGTGCCTGCCTGGCAAGCACAAGGTCCTGAGCTCAACTCCCGGTACCCACATAAAGGAAAAAAAGGGCCGGTGATATTGCTCAGCGGTACAAGCGCCTGCTGGCAAGCACAAGGTCCTGAGTTCGACTCCTGGTACCCACATTAAAAAAAATTATATATATATATATATATATATATATATATATATATATATATATATAAAACACTTCAATAATTTCAATAGAGATTTAGGAATTTATTTTTGAATCTTACAGATTTGTTTAATGAATTTTAAAATGTCAGACCTGGCAAAAAAATAAAACAGCTAGGACTCAGAAATAATCTAAAAGTTATTCTCTAAAAAGACACAAGACTGGAGAATAGGCATTAAATTGATATAATTAGTTATCTGGGAAGAATTTTAAGAAATAAAAAATATGTCTCACTCTACATAGACTAGACTCTTCCTTGGGTGAGCAGGATTGAAAGAGATACCTAAATGTCCCAAGTGGCATTCTGAGTAGGATTCAACTACACATATGGTTTTAATAAAAATAGTGTAATTGGGGCTTTGGAACTACTACCCTCTACTCACAGGAACCTGGCAATGCCCCAGAGCCAACCCACTGACCTTTGCCCTAAGGCCTATTACCTGGAGGTGAAATAAAAAAGACAAAGACCTCTCGGCCTACCTGAGAAGATTCTGAGGTGCCAAACCAGGATGCATGTGTGCCACACTCTCCAACATGACCTATGGTAGTAACCTTTCTTCACTCAGAGCTCATTAAAAGTTCATATGTATGGATCACATATCATGCATCTAACTATAACAGAGTGAATTATGGGAAGTGTCAGGGGTGGTAGACGCAGCTGACAGACTCAGCACCCTGTCAATAACATTGCCAGTCACACAATGGAAGACCCAGTGGGAGGTGCCCTAGTCCTGGTGCAACATTTTAAATTTTTCAACCCAACACATTCAGTGCTTGCGCCATTTTTTCTTTCCACTGGCACAAGCCACTCATTCTGTGCATATCATCATCTAATTAAACTTCATTAAACTTCGCTACTTTTTCCTTACTGTCACACGCCACATCCAATTCTTTGTTGCATGCAAGAACCTCTGGGTCCCTCTGGGACCTCACCACTCATGACAACAGTTTGAACTGGGTTTTCCTCACCAGGCCCTAGAAAGACAATCCTTTAATATCTTCTTCCTAAATCCCCTGAGTTATTCTTTGTGTTTATTTATTTATTTTTACTCTGTTTTCCATTAGCCATCATTGATTTATTTTCCTTGCCTCCACGTAACTCTAACCAATACAAATATAGCAGCAGACATTTGTTCTGAAGGAGAAGGAGCCCTAAAGTCAGTCTCGGAGGTGAGATTTACCAGGGGCCCATGAGGCTTGGATTCAGCCCAGAAATTCTCATCAAGGAATTGGTGTCTTGATGGCAGATTAGTATCTTTTTGGTCCTGTTAAGAGAAGGCTAAAGGGCTGGTGAGATGGCTCAGCGGCATAAGTGCCTGCTTGGCAAGCGTAAGGGCCCAAGTTGGACTCCTGGAACCCACATACAAAAGAAGGGCTGTGATATCGCTCAGCGGCACGGGCGCCTGCTGGCACACGAGGTCCTGAGGTCGACCCCCAGTACCCACAAAAAAAAAGAATCAAGAGCACAGAGCCCAGCAGAATGATTTAAAATGTTGTGAGTTTGGCCAGAAAGGAAGCTCCATTAAAGCTGTGGACTTCACAGATAGAGCTGAGGAGATCTTGATTGCTGAGAAGGAACAGGAGAATAGAAAAGATGGCATGAGGGCATCACAAGAAGCAGTAGGACTCCACCCTTTGCAGCCTCAAAACTGCAAAAGTGAAAGACTTTGCTTTGAGGAGAAAGGCACAGAGCACTATGTTCCAGAATGTTGGTGGCTGCACCATGTTCCAGAATGGTGGCAGGATAGAGACTCTGTTCCTCAGAATTGGATTCAGAGTGCCCAGTGATCCAGGCACTTGACCCCTACAACCAAGAGAGAGGGAAGCCTGGCTACTGCTCCAGCTGGCAGCAGACCTTGGCACCATCCATGTGGTGCTGGGTTTAGGTACATGCAGAATGCAAGAGTTGTGGGGTTAAGAAGGCTTCCACCCTGATTTCAGAAGGCCTGGGAGGTCAGGCAGTGTGCCCCTGAAAGGTCAATGTGTGAAGCTGTGAGGTTGAAGCCAAAGGTGCCATGGAGACCCCAGAAGTCTGCAAAAGCCAGGAACATGGATTGTCTAAGGAAAGCTGCAAGGAGGGAGCAAAGCAGGCTTAAGAGAGAAGCTGTGGGAGCTACCACCAACAGAAAAGCCATAGAGGTGGAGTTCACTCAAACCCTTTGGAGCTCACAACTTGCCACAGATTGCCCAGATGCTGCACATGGAACTACAGGACTTCATATTTGCCCTGCTGGATTTTGGACTTGCTTTGGTCCCAGTCCTTTGTATCCCCATTTATAACTTTTGGAATGAAAATATTTATCTTGTGCCATTGAATGTTTGAAGTGTTTAACTCTTCATTTGTACAAGGGCTTGCAGCTAACGGCTTACCTTACATCTTAGAGGAGACTTGGGACTAGGACTTTTCAGCATTGCTGAAACTGTTAGGACTTTGACAACTCTTAGACTAAATATCTTTTGCATAAAGGGTTGTGCATGAGTCTTTGGGGGACCAGTGGTGTAATATTATGGTTTTAATGTAATATAATGGTGATAGACTTAATACTGGTTCTTAAGGATTGTTAAACCTGTGTTATAATGTTCAAGTTGTGAAATGATAAGAATAAGCATGTCTTTGTATCTAGAAACCAAATTAAAGTAATGTGTCTGGTTGCCAAATTGACAAGGGGTGTTGCTTTGCTGTCTTCTGCCGCCTTGAACTTTTGCACCTGCGCCATGCCACCCTGCCACCAAAGAAACCTGTCCTTCCTTAATTTTGGGCATTGGGTATTTTGTCTCAGCAACAAGAGAAAAGTAAACAAGACAATGGCAATTTCTGTCAAATAAAAACATTACAACTGTGTCCTCAGCCACTTTGTTCACCAGATCTGGCACCATGCAATTTGTGATTCTTCCCTAAAGTCAAAATGACCCTGAAGGGTAAACATTTTGGATCAGTTCAGGACATTGAGGCAGCCACAACAGTACAACTAAAGATAGGAAAGAGGGCATCTAGAACTGCTTTAGAAAGTGACAAGAATGATGAGATACATGTTTGACGTGAGGGGAAGTACTCTGAGGGAGATTAATGGCAATGTGTCTCTTACTATAATAAATTTTTAAAAATTTAAAAATTCACCATATTGTTTGATCACACTTCATATGTCCCACAGTTCTCTTCTCCCCATGCACCCATGGGCCAGTGTAGCACTCACACCCTTAATCGCAGCACCTTTAATCCCAGCATTGCACTACGAATCAATCATACGCTCTATTCAGCCACCTCTGAAAAAACCCTATGACCACGTGAGGCTTTGGGGGGACATCCAGACACAAACCATATCAGAATCCAGTAACTCTTTATTCCTTTTCTTCAAGTGGCATAACCTTGAGTTAGTTGGCAGGTGCTATGCAATTCACATATTTTAACATTTTTGATTATTTTTGGTTACCTCTTAGGCTATAGAATGTCTGAACGATACCAGTGCTTTGCATATAGGCTACCAAAGATTTTCCAGCTCACCCCATGTTCCTTCTGGGAGACAATATAGTCATGTCCAAATGATCATTTCTGTCTTAGCATTATCTGGTAATTTGATATGTTTTGAATATCATTGAATTTTTCATGTTTTGTGAGCCAGAAATTTTCTTTTCTTCTCTTTTTCTTTTTTCCTTTCCTTATATTTCTTTTTTTTCTTTTTCCTTTCTTTCTTTCTTTCTTCCTTCCTTCCTTCCTTTCTTCTTTCTTTCTTCTTTCTTTCTTTTCTTTCTTTCTTTCTTTCTTTCTTTCTTTCTTTCTTTCTTTCTTTCTTTCTTTCATCTTTCTCTTTCATTCCTCCCTCCCTCCATCCATCTTCCTTCTTTCCTTCTTTTTTCTATAGAGATGTTTCCCATCTTTATTATCTACAAACAGATTAATATAGAGAATATGTGTTCCAGGAATTTTTGTTTATATGTTTTTGCTTCTTAAATTTAGTTTTTAGGGATAAAAACATACAAATTGTACATGTTCATGGGTACCACATTGCATTTTGATACACGGATACATTCTGCACAAATTTCTTTTTTTTAGAGTTAACTTAAGCCATAATTGTGGAAAAGTGCAAAGATTTAACTCCAAACATAATAGAAAATAGTTAAAATAACCTCAGTATTAATATTTAAATAAATGACAATGAAATATTAAGTAGCCAGTAAAAATAATGTGGTAGAAGTCTATATAATGACATGGAAAGATAATCATAATGTATTGTTAAAAATACAACTCGAGCTCCTCTTGGCCCCACGTGTCCATGCTGGAGCCTCCAAGTGACGCATCGCAGAGGAGAGCACTTCAGATAAGCCCCAAAGTGTCAGCGCTCACGGGCTGAGTTCAGGCCCTGCCACGAACTAGCTACATGATCTTGATAAGTCATTGTCCTCTCTGAGATTCAGTTTTCTCATCTGCAAAATTAATACTAAAATATGAGGATCCTCCACAATAAAAAGAAGTGACATACTGATACACGCTAACAAAGTATAAAAATACAAGTTGAAAAATAGTGTATCTTGTATGATTATATGGTGGAGAATTACCTACTTTTATGTGTTGCTGGGAACCTATATGTAAATGTATAGAAACAGATTGAAAAGAACGTGTCAAATACCAAGATTGTTTCCTAATTTTGCTTACTAAATATTTTACAAAATATTTCATGAAAAAGTCAGTTACAGCTATTTTATGTTAAGAAGGGGTAGAAAAATTATAGAACAAATAAATATGTAATTTCTGTCTTTGGAGAGCCCTGTCAAAAACAATCTGGTAAATTTGTTCTCAGTTTTGATCACTAGAGGTCACCAAAGTCATAGAATTATTTTAAAGTTTAATTTTATTTTTTTATTTTTTAATTTTTTTATTTTTTCCGTCTTTTGAGTCAGAGCGATGTTTCTGGTCTCGCCTGTTAATGCAGTTTTGTTTACTGGGACATCACTTGATGCTTAGATTTAAAGAAAGTAGACTGTTTGGATTAGTTTTTTTGTTTTTGTTTTTTTTCTAATATTAAATGTTCCCTGAAACAGGCGGCCATCCATCTATGGGACTATTCAAAACAGATGGGTGTTTCTGAAGAATGTGATTTATTTCCTCCTTTGATACCAAAAGGCCTCTTGGCTGATACGTGCTAAATGTGAATTCTGAGTAATGTTGTTAGAGAGAACCACAGAACACCCAGCGGTAGTGCACACCGTTTCAAATGAAACAGCATGGACCATTTCAAGGAAAAAGCGTTGTGCCTTTACTGGTAACATGTGTGGTGTAGGACAGCTTTAATGAAGCAGAACATTTAAGAACACCGGTTGCATCTTTTGAATAACAGACCACACTACCTTTTTGCATGTTAATGACTCTGCTGTCTTTTAAAACTCAACATTAGCCCAAAATTATGGAGAGACAGAAAGATTAGAAAAGTAGATTTAATTGTGCAAACAGTCAAAGAAACGGTCTTACTCCAAAAGGCTCATCAAACACAGCTAGAGAAATGTACAAATTAATTTCAATCTTATAGCATGCTGACGTTCCAGGGAAGTATAATTCATATTAAAAGATAAGGATTTTGGAATAAAACAAGATGTGGTGTGAGATGTGTGTATATTTGTCAGAAATTAAACAGTGGACAAAGATGTAACAGGAGAGAAGCCTCTCCCATTTTCTGTATTTCAATTACCAACAGATAAATTAGTTACCTGGTGATGGGGATAAATCTTTGCTTGAATGCCCTCCTGGAGAAACTAAGTAAAGCATTGTTTTCCGTAAGAAATTCCAGTGCTTAGACACCAAACAAATCTAAGGTTCAGACTTTGGTACAAACCATAAACTAAGAGACTTCCAGCCAATATCAGTGTGACACATTTTAAATTGAGGCTTGTTTCTTACTCAGTGTACTTCCTTAGATTTTTATCTCAGTTAACTTTGAGGTATCCAAGGTCCCCACTTTCCATAAGGATTTTTTTGTTTGTTTGTTTCTTTCTTTTTTTTTTTTTTTTTTTTTTTTTTTAGGTTAAATTAGACAGGCAGGCAAAGAAAATCTAAACCTTGAAAGTAAAAACAACTAGACATAGTGAGCTACACATTTTCACTACTTTGTTTAAGTCACATATTGCAGTACTTGTGATGTAGAACACTTCACATCAGTGAGTTACTTGTTAAGTTGTACACAAAAGTCACATTTTCCACTGCATCTCAGGACACAAGTGAAAACATATTGGGAACCTGTTGTATGATTTATGTGAAAAGTTTAATCAAATGGAAAATTACAGATTGTAGTTAAATACATGCTAAACGTAATTACCACAAAATAGGTGCTAATTTAAACAAAAATTTGAATAGGGGTTCTAATATTTGAGATCTTATGTCTGAAAGCCAAGTGTTTTATGGAATTTTATAGAGTATGCATTCAAAAGTCTACTAGAAACCAGAGACTACATTTGCATTTACAAAAGTCATTCAAACCCATATCTCAAACACTCATTAGTTTTGATTTCACCTTATTATGTTTCAGATTTCTGAGACTATTTTCTTATTACAAAGGAAGTTGCATTTAATACTGAAACCCATATACAACTGTACACACACATATACACAATGCACGGGTATGTATAAACTTATCACTTGCAAAAAATAGAGTCAGTTGTGTCTTGTTTACAAAATGTGCCTTAAAGGATATTAAGAAGGAATGTTTCTTTTTTGAGACATTTTAAATTGAGCCCACCAAAACACCATTTATTTCTTTCATGATACTTCACTCACCTTATCATCCTCTTCTCTATAAGAGTAAAGTTGAACTCCCTTCTATTAAAAAAACAGCAAATTTATGTTATACTGGATCACTTGAGAGGTATCCTAGGTTCTATTCATATTACTGTTTCAGCCTTATTCCACAAAAAGCAAAAAATATGAATTACCTTTCAGAAGGTCTCACTTCTTTTTTTTTCCCCAGTAAGTCTGATCCTATCAAATTACAAATCCAATGTAGTTATTGGACATATAATCTGACCAGTGATCACTTAAGCACTTGGTAGAGTTGAGTTACCAACTGTGGGCTTGAAAAACATCTTAGAGTAAAATTAAAAACTCTTCATAACTCTGAAGACAAAAAGCCTCATTCCTGTACCAGTTCTTTATCTCTCTTTGGACATCTGAAAGAAAGCCAGAAAGAAATTTATTCACTTATGTATAATTGAAAAACTTAGGGAAGACACTATAAAGATTCAGATGTGGTGTGGATGGTGGATGTGGTGATGTGGATAAGAAGGTGTAAGCCTCTGTACTCATTCTCCTCCATGAAAATTGTTACCAGTAGAATGAAACACGTGGTCCAACCAAGGGTGCCCATGGTCTTAACAGTGTTCCGTGGGTTGACAGTTGGTGCCACCTTACCAGGTTGGGATATTATGGGCGTTCCCTGGAGATTTGAGTTGCAATACTCTCGGCCAGAATCTTAAGCCAGTGTGATAGTAGGTAGGATATTTAACCTCTTCGAATCTCAGTGCCATCATTTATAAAATGGAGGTAGTGCATATTTGGAAGAACTTTTCATGAAAAGTATGCAAAAGACTAAGTACAAAGCACTAGCATAATGTCTAGCTTGTAATAAATATTTAATAAAATTCTTTTTCTTTCCACAGAAGGTTGTTGTGTGAAAAAGTGATTGATTATTTGTAAAAACACTGTGTTTTGTAAACCATAAAATGCTAATCAAATGTCCAGTGGATATTAATGCTACTTTTTTTTTTTTGTGAGTACTGGGGGTCAAACTCAGGACCTCGTGCACCAGCAGGCGCCTGTGCCACTGAGCGATATAACTGGCCCTTTTTTCGTATGTGGGTACTGGGAATCGAACTCAAGACCTCGCACTTGCCCGGCAGGCACTTATGCCGCTGAGCTATCTCACCAGCCCATTAATGCTATTTTCAACCTAAAATTTTCAAGCACTAATTCTTTGGGGGGAACACTAGACAATAAAATAGATGGTCTAGAACTGATATAGGATCATTGCCAGATAATCCAAATTCAATTTTAAGAGAATATCTTTTCCCCTAAGGAAAAACATATGAAAAACTAAATTTATTATTTGGAATAGCTGCCAGTTTCCTTTCTTTGAACATGAGGGTGCTCCAGAGGTAGGTAAGGAAATACATCAAGGTGTGGTAGGAAGGGCAAGAGGAAGAAAGGAAAGAGGAAGGATTGCACATGGACTGTGTTCTCAATTACTGTAAGGAATGCAAACATCCTTTTTACATGTAGTTTAATTTGAAGGACAAATTTATTTGACACCTATAATTAGCCACATATCACTTTTTAAATAGGCCTGGAACAGATTGGTCATTTGGGGCTGAAGGTACATTTTCGAGGAGCAGGATGAGCAGGATGCTAGTTCAGAAGTTCTCCACCATGTGCTGGAAAAGTTCAGATTGTGTAGCTGAAGTCTAGGTCTATCCTGGAAAAAGGTGGCGCCATTGGAGGAGCTCTGCCACCCTGGGAGAGACAGTCCCCTGAGGGGAGCACTAAAAGTAGAAACTGCGTTTAGAAGTTACTAGAGCATGGAATATATAGAGGTTTCTCCTGTGAGGAAGTTATAATTGGGATTTACTAAATCTAAATTAATATTTTGTGGAGGTGTTTCTTCATAAATTGGGGCCCTAATGTCCAGCAACTTGTTCTAAGATACCTTAGAAAAATCAAGGTCAGTCTGATGAGGAATGACTAGGCAACAAACCACAAAGAAACAATGCTGAGACTGAGAAATTGCTATGAAAACCACCCTGATCCTACACCATACTATGTGACTTTGGTAAATTTGGTCAAATGATGAGCAATTTTTCCATTTGGAAGAGAGTGATTATATTACTTGCAATGTTGTTATAAAGAAGAAATGAGAAAGTGTGTGCAAAGTTTTTAGCACTGTGGAATAATTAGTAGCTATGATAAGTAGTACTTTTAATAAAATACTCATGAAAATACTCTATCATGTAGATAGGAGCCTCCAGCCAAGGACCCTTAGTGGAAATATGTCAGGAATGCAGGGGTTGTCCTGAAGAATGTTCTGTGCTAACTTTAACTGAGAGTGAAAAATGACAGCTTAGATAACAAAATCCAAGTAAAATAGAAACCTTATTCTAATATGCTCTTTGAAATCACTTCAAATGAAAGTCACATTAGGCTAAGTAGAAACAGCCTCCAGTCTAGAAGTTTCATCTTTCGAACTGTGACAATTATCTTTGTGCCCATAAAACAAATATACTACTTGTTTTTGGCTATGTAGAAAGCATCATTTCAAAATATACTAAACTTTATTATATGTCAGTCAGCTAGAGACATACACAACACTTGCTATATTCATGTAAATATCTGTAAAATATATCTATGGCTATATTTGACCTGCACTGAGTTCTTTTGAGGAAATTCAGCTAACATAATAGATGACCCAGAATTGATATGAGAATCCTACCAGATAATGCAAAGCCAAATTTGAGCTTGTATCCATTTCTTTCTAGTTTTATAATAATTAACAAAAAATTAACTGTATTATTTTGAGTATCTGCCATCTTTCTTCCTCTGAACACCAAAATGTTCCAATGCATGCAACTATAGAAAGACATGGCAAAATAATGTGTCAACTTTAATGTGCTACTTTCTCTTATTGTTCACACTCTGGTGCTTCCTGAGCTGATCTCAAGTCCTGCAGGCTGTGCCACATCTACCTTAAAATCCGCCTGGGAGGGAACAGGATTACCTCGAGAAAGACAAAACCAAACTCCAAATGGAGTGGATATACTGCTGGAGGTGAGAAAAGGATTGGAATTAGTCTTCTTCATCAGGGCAGATTTTGTCCTGACACTGCTGAAATTTCCATTGCCAATCACAGCACTATCTTGAAAGGCTCATTGGAGGCCAGGCTTTGTCACAATCAGCAAGTGCAGTTTACCTGGGTATTTTATTCATGAAAATATTTATAATCTTTGGTATGCAAAGCATTAACATTGTAATGTTCAGAAAAGCAGTCAAGCAGATATAAGGTAACAGTGAGCGAATGTAGTAGATTAAAACAGGTCACCATAAGGTCTTCCAAGGACAAGGCCAGTGGAAAAATAGAAGCCTGGATAAAAGAAGCTAAAAAATAAGGCAGAGAAGAGCATCTGTGGAAGGCTGAGCAAGGTTTGCATTAAGGCGATAGCAGTGGGACTGGAAAGGACCGGAGTAAAGAAAGGAGTGAAATATAGGCGTGGTCTAAGATAACCCCCACATTTCTGGATTGGCAGATGGAGTGATGTTGGTGCTATTCCCACAAATGAGAAAAATCAAAAAGAAAACAGCTATAAGGAGACACATAATAAGTTAGCAATGGCCAGCGTGAAATATTAGATATAGTTAGTAACCAAGAAGATGCACAGATCCACTTATCTTCTAGAATAATATTGAGAAGAAAAGGCAACCAAATATAGAACACTGCACATCAAGAACATTCGGATAATAAATAAATAAATAAATAAATAAATTTGAGTCAATCACGACACAGATCTGTCTTTTATGAGTTATTAAAATTTAAATTGGTGAGACTGCACATTATTAGGAAAATACATTTGGAAAAATATAATAATAAATGTCATGCACATTGACAATATTAGTATTTTATTTAATAATTTTGTTGTAAGATGTTAAGAAACTAACCACAGATGTAGAAAATATTCAAAAAGATGTATGCTACATAATTAAAGGGGAAAATCGAAATCAATCTGGGAATTCAAGAAAAGGGTAGTAAAATAAATCATGATACATCTATAAATGGACTATTAGTCAACCATTAAAAATGGTTTTCTTGAAGAATCCTTAAAAGTGTAAGTACTCTAGTTTTCTTTTGCTGCACAACGAATTACACCAAAACATTAGCTTAAAACAATAGACATATATTATCCATGGAATTTCTCAGGATATGGAGTCTGGAAGTGACTTACTTGGTGGTTCTGGCTCTGGGAGCCTCATGAGATTCTACTTAAGCTATTGTCCAGGGATGTAGTCTTCCCAAGGCTTGAGGAGCTGGCGAAGCCATTTCCAGGTGCGTGCATGTGGCTATTAGAAGGTAGACTTTCTAGGTGCTGGCTGGGGGTTGGTTTCCCACCACATGGGCTCCATCATAGGGATCATCACAGTATGGCAGCTTGCTGTCCCAAAGTGAGCAATGAGAGAGATAATTCAATTATGGAGATGACAGCCATCTGAGACCTTATTTCAAGTAAGGTCTGTCCCTACTATCATTGGCCACTGATTGCACAGACCAATCTTGATACACCATGGGAGGAAACTACATGAGAATGTCAATCACAGGAGGCAGAGATCGTCAAAGGACATCCTGGAGCCTAGCTACTGCATGTATGAAACACTGATGATGAAATAATTAACTGAATGAAATGATGAATATAAAAAGACTTTATTCAAAAAATTCAGAGAAAGAACACAATGTAAAGATATCTGAATATTAACTGTGTTTATCTGTGTTGCATAACTATAGTTTGCTTTATTTTCTTCTCTCTAGTCTTTGATATTTCATAAGAATTTATAATGGACATTTATTTTATTTTTATATTCATAAATGTTAAAGAAACTTGGAAAATACACTGAGCTTTTAACATTATTTTTGCATACAGTATATCAATATTCAATAAAACTCAAGTCCTTGACTGAATAAACACTGATGTACTCTACTGATTTAATACAACTACTTAAGCTTAGGATCAAGAGATTATAGTTTGATTTCTTTTTGAAAAATTCTATATATTGCACAGCACAAGTATTTTGTACAAGTTTAAATATAATAACTAGATTTCTGATCAATGACCATTAAGTTATTTTTGCTTTTCAGTTTTCCCACTTTATAAATGGTACTTTGTGCCTAGACTAGATATTCTCTAAGGTAACTGTAGTTGTAAAATTCATTGGTTTTCAACAGATATTTATTAAATACTTAATAAGTATTTAAAACGTAGTGCTTTCTTAGTCAACTGTACCATAGTCCAAGATTCATGAAAAATTTGAAGGTGTTTTTGGAAAGAAAAGTTGCAAATGTTTATTTTTTACTTGCACCATGAAAGCTAGGCCCTGCCCCAACACACCAGAGGTAGCATTTGGAGACACGAAAAGCAATACAGAAGTTTTCTGCGGCATTTACAGAGCTGCAGTCATCTGCAACATGGAGTAGGGCCTATTTGTGATTCATTTAGTCCTGACCAGTGTCTTGGATATCCCAACAAAGGCCTTTCCTGGTGTTCTAATGTTTACTGGTATTTCCTTCTGCAGGATGTCCGCTCTGCTTGTCTTCCCGCATGAGAGAGTGCAGATGTTCCTGAAAGCATCTTTGCATGGATTTACTTGAAGCAAGATGTCGAGAGAAGGGGCAAGCTTGAAGGGAGCTGTCAGGGCCACAGAGAGGAAAGCTGCTGGGCAGGGCTTTCAGGCTTCTGAAATGTGAGCTGTGCTCTAGGAAACAGCTTCACTTCTGTTTTCTGAGAAGAGACTCTCACTCTACCAGAGGCTAGGAATGTTCTGGTACTCTTCCAAATGTTCAACATCCAATGTCTTCATGACTATCGATACCCTTGGGTCATCTGTTTCTTATGAAGTGTCTCCAAAATATTTCTGAAGTGTCTGAGATGTAGAGACTTGGGTATAAGAAAGGTAGGTCCAAGGAAAAAGAGAGACCTTATTTGACCACAAACAAGGAAGACCAGTGAATGATTTCAAGTCTAGTCAAAAGAACTCTATAAACACATCTCCAAGTGCTAACCACATGGTAAAACTACCACCACTGTGCAGAGAGCTGCAGCCAGGCTTCTAGGCTGTAGGTGACTACAGGTGCAAATAAAATACTTAAATGTTTAATAACTTGTGGTATATTGCACTCTTGAGTGACTAGTGCCTCCTGGAAGATGGAAAGTACTGAGTTGTGCCCCAGGGATCTGAGGACTTAGGACAGAGAGAAATACTTTGAAGATAATACTGTCAAAAGACTAAGTAAAGAAGACAAATTTAGAACATTTCATGCACACTGATGGTAAATACATTCTGCAAAGGGAGGAAGGTGTACTCAAAATTGCATGCAAAGCAACGTACATCAAGTAATTCAGATTCTGGTTAGAGGGCTAATACAAATCTGCTCTAGTGGAAGTATAGTAGGATATATATATCTATATATATCTATATATATAATCTCAAATATATATATAATCTCAAATATATATATAATCTCAAATATATCTATATATATCTAAATATATCTATATCTATATATTATATCTATATCTATATATAAAATCTCAAGTCAATGTGCTATGGAATACAGAAATTCTTGGTCATGTTCAAGTCAAAAGGCAGTTGTAGAATCCATAAAGATTAGTCAGAGGAGAAAAAAAACAAAGACTCCACTAGCTCATCTTTCCCTATACTTCCCCAAATAATGAAGGTCTATCCCAGAGCTTAAATTAAATGAATGAATAATGAATACAAAACAGAAAAATGTTGGGAGGTGGCTAACTCAGAAATTCAACCTTCAAACTGCGGTTCATACCCATGGACTTCTGGTTTTTCAACTAAATCCTTAAATACAAAAATATGGCATAAATTATAAAAATAGAGTCCCCAGGTGGTTGGAAACTATATAAATATCAAGAGTATCATGTGATCTTCTTTTTCAATGGTTATTCTTCCTCATCTTTATCATTGTGAAGTAGGGTTGGTTCTCTGAGATGGGAAAAGGATTTTCTAAACTCATGATGAAGAAGATAAGAGAGTTTCCCATCTTGAGGAAGAATGGCAAGCAGATAGATATTTAGGACCACTTACTATACCAGCACTATGTGTAAAAGAGGCGTAATTAACACTTAATGAATGTTTGTGATACTGTACTATGTAGTATTACTAACTTGAATGTATTGTCTCATATAAACCTATTACAGCTTAGTGAGGTAAACATCATTTTGCTAATGAAAATGTTAGTGATCAAATATGTTAGCATTTGCCAAAAATAATGCCAACTATAAGTTGCATCTTTAAAACATGTCTTTGTACACCAAAGTCAATTTTTTCTACATCCCAATGCTTCTTTCCTGAACAGTCCTACATTAATTAGCCCATGTGGCACTGTTAGCATGGAATCAGCTACTCTGCTCTTCTTTGGGAAAATCTAGCTTGCTTTCCTCTGTGGAACTTGCTTTTCTCCCTAGCTACCATAATCAGCCAGTCTCTCCTCCCCAGACAGATCTAACCTGGCATTCCCATTGACAATGCGACTTTTGTCATTTACAGTCTCTTGTCTTGAATTTTTTCATAGCACTTACTTCTACATGAGAATCGTGTCTTGTATCTAGATGTCCCTTGGGAGCCTCATGCACTTAGTGATGAGGCTTTCTAGAGGAGCCTGGTTCTAGGGTGTGTGACACTGGGATTAAGGGTGTGTGGTACTGGATTAGTCCACTAATTAGTTTATCAAAGTTCTGTGTGTGGATGATGGAAAGGCCCACCCTAGATATGGGGGGGCACCACCCTAAACGCTTGTAGCTTGGATGGGATAAAAGGGAGGGGTTTCTTGCTGCTGCCTCCTGCCTCCTGTCTTCTGCCTTGCCATGGACTGTTTCTCCTCTGCCATGCACTGTTTCTCCTCTGCCATGCCACCCTTCCTTGGAGCCAGCGTCTGAATCCTTAACAAATTGTGAGCTGAAATAAACCTTTCCTCCTTTAATTTGTGGATATCTGGTATTTTGTCCCAGCAATGAGAAATGATAAATTAACTAAGACAATGACTATATATATATATATATATATATATATATACATTTATATATACACACACACACACATATATACAAAATCAGCCAAAAAAGTGTATACACACTTCAGCAGTTTGCCATACTAATAAATGTCTGAAAGCTAATGACCACTGCTTTAAGCACCTCTTGTATTAATCTCATGATGTCTCAATAAATTCAGTAATAAAATATTTATACAAGTTTTTCTTTTCCTGATGTAAACATTTTTCTATATTCTGCCAAACTACGTATTTTTGTTTATTTTTATCTCCCACTTTAGTAAGTAGGCATCTTGGTGGCAGGAACTTTGTCTATTTTGTTTACTCTTCTATCTACAAAAATGAAATCAGTGCCTGGCATTTAAGAGGTGTTCTATAATTACTCACTAGATTCATATTATTAAGCACATTGCTATGAATATTCACTCATTCTGAGGTAGAGGAGAAAAATCATTATCAGCCATGAATCAGCTCTCAGTTCTACTCTGTCCTAATGTACTTTGAATTTTACATTTAACTGAAATGTCAAAGCCTAGTTTATTCATCAGTTTGTCTGATGATCAAATTCATTACCAATGTTAGGAGAAGATCCAACAGATGCCACAGATGGCCACATGTCTACCTATACCCACATTTTCTCTACACCAATGGGTGTTACTGCTCAGAGGAGATCATTCAACCAAAATCTATGTTTTTCAAACCCCTCTCTTTGCAGCATGAGGCAGCTCTATGATTAACTGTCAGTGATGGATTATGAACAGAAGCGTGTGGTTCATCTCAGAGATGACTATTTAAGCCTCAGATATGCCTTCTATACTGTTTCCCTTTCCTCTAGCTTATTGCAAAAATGATGATGAGGTTCTAGAGATGGTGGAGCCAAAAGGTGGAAAGAGTCCAATTCTCTGGATCATTATGTGGCGGAAAATCACCTTGCTAACCGTGGGTGAAAGACCAACATTGCAAATGAGTAAAACCTAAACTATCAGATCAAGCCACTATAATTTTAGGATTCATTTGTTTTAATATTGGTGTCACTTATATTTAAACAATTGTTGAAAAAAAAATTTTAGAACAGGATTTGATGGAAATCTTGAAATAGTTTTGCAGCCATTTTGAACTAGAAGAAAAATGGAAGGTACTTTTTTATTTTTCCAAATTTCACTTTCCAGTTTTATAATACTCTTTGAAAAGTAACCTTTTAAAATAAATCACTGTAATTTTGCCTTTTTGATATAGAAACAGGTCTCTAATTATTGACCTCAAAAATGTAAGTGGGAGGAATTTTCAAATAAAGATTCTTAAAGTTAATGGTGTGGGAAATTTCTCCTTCTCTGTCTCTGTCTTTCCTTTCCCCTCCTCTTTCTTCTTCTTCCCCTTCCATTTCCCTTTCTTCTTCTTCTTCTTCTTCTTCTTCTTCTTCTTCTTCTTCTTCTTCTTCTTCCTCTTCTTCTTCTTCTTCTCCTTTTTCTCCTCCTTCTCCTCCTCTTTCTTCTCCCCTCTCACTGTCTCTGTCTCTGTCTCTCTCTCTCTCTCTAACTGAGGATTGAACCCAGAGCTTTTGCACTGAGCTATATCCCCAGCCCTTCTTATTTTGTCCGAGACAAGGTCTTGCTAACTTACTAAATGGCCCAGGCTAGGCTCAAACTTGCCTCCCAGAGTTCTGGGATTACAGGTATGCACCACCACACTGAACTGCTAATGGAAAATTTCTAATCAGGCAAAATCAACCCTTATCTTCATGTTATTGTGCCTTGCACTTCCAGAGATTAAGATGACACAAGTTCCTTTTCCCAGAAATCTCACTGAGATTGCTGGACTCGGGTGTTTTGGTATCCCAAGAAACCCATAGTCAAGATAAATAGAAAGTGGTTTTGTTGTTACTCTGTCATAAAACTTGAAGAGAAGTAGACTGATTTTTTTTATACTCATGCCTTGTTTTCAGTGGTTGATTTCCTAACTTTGCAGATCAAGTATGTCCATTAAGAAAGCAAGCATGAACTTGTTAGATTTCCTATGTTAAAATGCGAAGAGCTTTTCATGGGACAAGAGTTCTATTCCTCTTGTCAAGGAGTGAGGACAGGTGGAACACACTTGTGTTCCAGCTCGGATGCCTTTTGTCCTCTTCTTCACAAATGAACTCTCCTCTCTGCTCTGGCTCTAAATTACATCCCATATCTGAAGGACTAGCCAATCATACTAATCTAGGTAAGAGGGTTGGTACAAATTATACAAGGTATGCTTAATATCCATTTTTTAATTAGTAAGTCACTAAAATAGAGAAAGGAAGGAAGACACCTGGAAGCCCATGTGTTTCATTTTGCAGTGATCAAACTCATCTTTCACGATTATTGCTCTGATAGGAAGAAGATATTCACAATTGTGTTTCTAAGCAATGTGAACTGAATAAAGGTATGTCAAAATGTATTGATGATATACACAGACAGACATATGTGTTCGTCTTATGTACACCTTAATGGATTTTCATAAACTGAACAGACCTGTAACCCTCATACAAGACACAACACACACACACACACACAACACACCCCCCCACACACACACACACACTCTTACCCTGGAAACTCCCATTCTCCTTTCTAGTCACAATATTAATCATTACCATGTCTTCAAACCACAGAGCTTAATTTTACCTCTTTTTATAATTTTTGTGAATATAATGATATAGTAGGTAATCTTTTGTCTTTTCTCTTGCTGAAAATATTGTTGGCAAGATTTATCCTATCATTGCATATACCTGCAGACCATTCATTCTCCCTGCTGTGTAACATTCCATTGCATAAATATGGTACAATCTAATTATGTATGCTACTTCTGATAGACATCTGGATAGTGTCTAGTTTGGTTTGGGGCTATGACCAACAGTGCTGCTATGTACATTCTAGTTAAATCTTTAAGTACACTCAGATATGTGCTTTTATTGAATATATGTGTATGCACACTTAGGGAAGAATTAATTGATGTTGCCAAAAAGTTTTCCATCGAGGTGGTTATACCAATTCACACCTCCACCTGCATTGTAAAAGAGCTGAGTTGCTTCATATCTTGTCAACATTTGGACTCTTTTGTCTTTATTATTGTAGCCACTCTAAAGCATACTTAGTGGTATTGAATTGTGATTTAATTTTTAATTTTCTTGATGACTAATAACTTGAGAATATAGAAATATGTTTGGATACCCTCCTTTCTGAAGTCCCCATTCAACACTTTTACCCATTTCTGTATTAGATTGTCCCCATTTCCTTACTGATTTATAGAACATCTTTATGTGCTGTAGATACAGTCCTGTGAAATACATATGTAATGTTCTACCGCTTTGATGATTGCCCCTTACATTTCCTTAATATTGCATTTTGATGCATATATATATGTTCTTAATTTCAGTTAGACAAATCTATAAGGCAAGAACGATACTACACTAAGCTTTACCAGGAAGTGATGTGGTTCCATGTGTGCAAGAACTGGGATTCCCAGCACTACTGAGTGGCATATCAAACTCCTACAAATCACTCAATATCTTTTCTTTTGGCTTTCTCTTTCTAATTATAATGCTGGGAAATCAAGAGTTACTCCCCAGAGAGTCATAGCAATAATAAGTGTAATTTTTAAAATTGTACTTCTACCAAAGGATTCCCATGTGAAGATTTAAACCAGTAAAGGCACTGTATAGTTTTCACTGTCAAATTAATACTAGGCACAGACTCCTTCAGGAAACCATCAGTCTTTCAAAAGTAATAAATCAGAAAGCCAACTCCAGTTTTGTACCCCACAGAAAGAATGGCAGTGACTGGAACTATTTTAAGTCCTAAACATATCTATAAGAATCTTCTCAGTCTCTGAAGTTGTAAGATTCCTGAATCAGTGATATTTTTATTTGTGAAAAATCAGAACCTGAGAGTATATTCTAACACTTAGAATTTAATGCTAGAATTAAATCCAACATAAGATTTATGTTAGAAAAACAAAGCTCTTTGCACATAACATGAACAAGTGGACATAGTTCCTGGAAAAATATGGGATTTACTCTTGAAAATCTGTAAATAATTATATTTTTAAAAAATCTTGGCTCTAAAGTGATTTGGTGAAATTATGATTTTCCTTATAAGACAAAAAAATTCTTGTTGTGTTATTAAACATTTTACAACCTCAAAATGCTGTTTTATAGTAGAACAGCTAGAAGTTATGGTTAAAACAATCTTTTGTGGTATGGTGAGAGTTTAAGCAGAGGACATGCTTTCTAGAAGTTCTCCGGATTTCAAGAATCAGTCAAGTGCATGATCTGCCCAGTGGGCCTCTGAGTTCACCATCCAAGTGTGCCACCACTTCTATTTTTGCAGAAAAATCCAGTTATCTAAATCCTATTGTGCCCCTTTCTGTTTCCATTATAGTTAATTTCAGAAAATGTTATATGCAAAGTCCTGTTAAAACCAAAAATATCCTAGGAAATGCCTATAAGAATCATACATGAATAAAACTAAGAAGTGAAAATGTTATTTTGTCAGAGATTGAAGAATCTGTTTAAAATTATTATTAAATGTTTATATACTTTGGTAAGTTGGAAATCCCTCAAAAGTAGATTGGCTCCATTTATCTTTATGGCCTTCATTTTCCTAGCATATTGCTACAAATGTAGTATGTGTACAATTTACAATTGTGGTCTAAGTGAACGTCAACTGTAACTTTTGAAATTGTAAGGTATGAGCTTAACAGAAATTGTCTCTTCTGATGTTACACATTCCAAGTACTTACAACTTAGAAAATGCCTCTTCTGGTAGTAGTTCTGTCTGGATAGGTTCCTTGTCTTATACTAAAAGTGATTTTAAAAACTCTGTATATGTTTTTTATTATACAAAAAGTAATCAAAGTATTAAAAAGTTTTAAACTACAAATTTCCCTCCAGAATGTGTAAAGAGATACCTCCATGGCAGTCCAACATAATTTTTTATGGGTTAAATTTTCACTAAATATGATCCGTTTTATTTTGAAATACAAATATTTTTAAAAGCATAAGTTGTAAGCAACTGGAAAATTGGTTTTAAACACATGCAATATATGATTTCACAAATGTTTAGGATCACAGTGTCATTTCCATGACTATGAGATTTCATAAACACATTCTATAGCAACTCTTTGTGGTGCAGTATGTTACCGCACAACTGAGGTACTTAGTAAACATGAAGACATTTTCTACCCATTATTGTAGATGCGATGCTTTATTGCATTTTCAATGAATATTTTATACAAAGATTTGTGCAAAATGAAAAATTTCCCCTTGGGTTATGTATATGCTGTAAGTGCCTGTGTAGCTAGCAGTGCTTAATCTCAACAACCGCTGACATATCTATTAAGGTAAACTGATATTACACGCAAAACAAGTTCATTTTCATCTGCTGCATTCACAACTCTTGCTGCTCAAACTACTGAGTTAATAGAATTTTCCCTGCCTATTCTGCTTGGTGCAATATTAATTCTGTTTACTTACCATTTAACATATAGCAGAATTAAAACTATAGAAGAAAGTCTCTTTTTCTTATTAGGTTGCTGAAAAAATTCTCATATTCTGTGATATCTGTTTCTAATTTGTCTTTGGGGAAAGGAATGCCAAATAGTTGCCTTGCTTCCCCCTTCAGACATTCAGAACCTCACCAAACTGCAGTCAAACCAGGATGCACACTCCAGCATGGGATTTTTTTTTCCCCTCAGGATCATAGTCAATAAATTTGATTAGTTCATAAAGCATTCCAAGCCACCAGCCCACAAGCAGGTTGAGCCAATACCTTCACTCACTCCCTGTTCTTTTTAGACCACCAGGGCTCTAGTTTGTATTTTTAAACCTGGGTTAAATTGTGGCATAACCACAAACCATTGTATGCTATTAACAGTGGTGTTCCAATGAATGACTGACAAACAAAATTTTAGCACACGAAGCCTACTTTTTTCAATGGTAAACACATGTTATTAATGAAACATTTCTTGTGGGCCCAGGCAGTTTGAAGTCTATCTTGACTGACAAGACTGTATTTTGCTATATGGGCTAAACAAACAAAACATTTAAAAATAGCTTATTAGAAGAATATGTTTTGGTGAATTATAAAGGTATAATTTGCGGATCTGGATTCTGAACTAAATATCCCCTAGTTCTGTATTATAGCGTAGTATTTCCCAAGCGTTCAAAGACAGCATATAATTCCTGTATCTTCCTTAAGAAGATGGTATTAAATTCAACCCCCGGTCCAGCCTCACAGACAGTTATCTTGACGCAAAAAGGACTCAGGTCTCACATGAAATACAGCAGGCGAGTGTCTGTTTTCCACGCAGTTCTAAGGTTAAGAATCCAGTTTTTTGGAGAACCGCTTTTGTTCAGTAAGATGCTAAATAAAGATCAGACGTGATTCATCCTTAGCTCTCTCTAAGTTCATGAGGCAGGTGGGTGTAGATGTTTTCCATGCCTATATGGTATTTTCATTTACCAGTAACCCTGGCTACTTAGTAGGTAAGCATCCGTGAAAATAGACAGTGAGTCTTTCGTGCAATTTTTCCAAACTCTTGTTTAACAGAAAAGGATAGCAAACCCCAACCCAAGTAAAAAAAAACTGGCACTGCATTTTAGATGTCTTTGAAACATTCCAGTGTTTTAGACCACCAAACTTGAACTCACGATGGTTGTGTTTAGTTTTGATCAAATTGGGCGATGCTGCCTCAAGCTAGTCTGCATTTCTTCTTCAAATTTATTCCAACCCTTTTAGAGTGACTAGCACATTATGGAAGTAAAATGTACCATCAGTCTGTCCTGTAGATTTTGAAAAGAGCATCAAGTAGTGAGGAAATGAGGGGGTAATATCACTATTATCCAAAATGTTTTGAATATTAGATATTTCTAGAAGGTATCAGTACTACTTCTAACAACAACGAAGTGGCCAATCAAAGGTAAAGACATTATGAAAAATATATAACCATGCTGTAAATAATGCTTTTCCTTGAATTAGCTGGGTTACTTTTCCTCCACTGAATTGACAAATCAGTGACATAGGTATGGACTAAGACTAAGTTGAAACAGTTCAAGGGAAATGCTGGAGGAAAAATGTCTAGGATCTGCACCAAAGGACAAGTATATTGAAAAATAAGCCTACCCACCTCTACCCATACTTTGTCCCACACTTTTCTCGTCTCTGCTCCACAAGAGCCTTATTGTCAGGCAACAATCCCATGTCCTTTTCTGTCTTCTACTTGTCCAACTACCTTGTGACATGTGATCTCTTTCTACTTGTGACCCTGGTCCTTAGTGTCTCATATTATCTGGAGGTGGCACAGCCAAGAGCATGGGGGTTCCTGGCACTGTCATTTTGGTGCTCAGAGTCCTCTTCCTGCTCTTTGGTGGCTCCTCTTGCCTGTGACCTGCAAAGCACACTCCCATAACAGAGCTCATGTTCTCCTTCCTCACTGAATCATTCCTCCTGACTATTCCCCTAGTAGTGGATTCAGTAATCTAAAAATATTGTCAGCCATGGTAATAATAATTAACTCAAGCCTTCCTGTGTGCATTTCACAATAGAATGTTTGAAGAGACAACACCTTAAACATATTAACGAATTGTACTTGGCAAACCAAGAAGATGCCACTACAGAGCAAGGAAGGCTTCGAGGTGTCCCCCATGTTCTGGTTTTTGAATGATTATTTACGTGAACTATCCATCACGTGCTGCCTGCGGCCCACTGAATCTCTCCTACCTGAAAATTTGCTGTCCAGAAACAACACCTTGAATTTGTTTATTCAGAATTTCCTTTCTCAAGGAAAATAAACCAAAAGAGGTATCATTCTCTGAAGTTTGACTAGGAGGCTTGATCTATATTTAATTAATTTGACCAATGAGTAGAGAAAAAGGAAGGATACCCTAATATATGTATTATGAAAGAAAATTAAAGAGTTCTAGAATTATTTATCTGATAGAGAACTAAAACTGAAAAAAAATTTAAGTGATTAATAATGCATAGAATGAAGACTGGAATCCAAGTCTTCTTAGTTTTCAATTCACTGTGCTTATATATCATACATTGTGATGCAAATTTTATTATATAATTATATCTTTAAACTTTTTAACTATATTACTTTTAACATACTTCATGTAAAAGTACTTATGTTACTGTTAATTAGTTTGCATGTTACACTGTTAAGTATATATAAACATACTATGTATATACAAACATATAAGTGTGCATATATGATGTCTGGGGAATCAGAGATTTAACTTTAAATATACTTCTAATTTGTTTTGACTTTAATATTCTTACAAATATTAGGATAAGAAAAAGCTTCTTTGTCATCATCTCAATATTAGGAAATCAGCCACAGGAAAATATTAACATCCATTTTCTTGCCTTGGTTTTTAAAAAATTGGTGACTGCTCTTTCATAACATTAGTTATGATTAATTACAAGATTAATTAGTTATGATTAGTTACAAAATTTAAGCCGATCCTGGATAAGACAAGTGGCCTTTATGCTTCACACCTTATCTTAAATGAGGCATAGCATTTCTATTCATTTACTTATCCTTTGAGCATTTACCATAAGTCAGGCATTGGGAAAGAGCAGAATAAGACATTTCTGCCTGAGCCAGTGACCATTAATTTTTATCAAAATGTGTTTTTTGTCTTTTTAGGGCCTGAACCTGGATTGTATTTTCCAATCTCCTCTATCATGATCCAGGTAGTAGAATAAAGATGAAAGTTTCATGGTATTTCATAACTGTCTTTCAAACATAACCCATCTATAGTTATTTCTTTCTCCTGTCTTCCACAAAAGTGAATAAGACTCCATGGATCTAGAAGAGGAAAGAATCATAAGAAAAGAGCCTGGGACCTGGAATGGCTTGCAATTTAAATGAGGAGAGGTTTATTTTGGCTCATGGTTACAGTCCCTGGTGGCTTCAAAGCAGAAAGAGCATGGTTGGAAAGGCTTGGGCGGAAGAAAGCTGCTCACATCATGGTGGTCGGGAAGCAGAGCGTGAAGGGAGGATCTTGGAGGGAGATACACCTTTCCAGGTCATGCCCCCAGTGACCTGTCTCTTCCTACCAGAGCCCACCCCCTGGCAGCAAATCAGCTATAAGTCCTCCATGACCCAATCACCTTCTAAACACATGAGGTTTGGGGGCCCATTTTAGATAGAAATCATAACAGCTGTTCTTCAACAGGAAAGGCAAGTTCCAAATTGCAAACATTTTGAAAGCTTTTGCATGTATCTCATTTGCCAGTATCCTATCGCCCAAAGCAAATCATACAGTCAAGCTTTGGAGTCAACACGGATAAGAGAGTCATGGTTCATTGGAAGCTGGTATTATAACCATCACTGCATCAACCTGATGAACACATTGCCTGTAAGGAGCTATTGTGTCCGTAGCCCATGTGTATAGGGGAGAGGAGCAGGCACTTACTGAGAGACTGAAGAAAATACCAAGAGATGGCATGTGAGACATAGAGTTTACTGAAAATTCTTAATAGGAATTAATAGAAAAGAATATAATAGATTGAGACTAACAGAAAAGCGTTTAGTGGCAATGGGAGGGAAAGAAGATTGCCATGAATTTTGGTGGTGGCAGGCCTGAGAAAAACCATCAGAAGGTTCTTGCAATGTCAAGTGGTGGCTGGCTGGACTATAGCACTTGTCTTCTCCACAGTGTTTTGTTCTGCACCTAGTTACTTCAATGACAGGGGCTTTAGAGATT
This sequence comes from Erethizon dorsatum, assembly GCA_028451465.1. Lineage (NCBI taxonomy): Eukaryota > Metazoa > Chordata > Mammalia > Rodentia > Erethizontidae > Erethizon > Erethizon dorsatum. The sequence continues at coordinate 15,320,570 of CM051839.1, forward strand.
ATATAAGCAAGGACATCATTTGTTTGCTTTGTTCTGTTGTATGACCAACGTTCCAAGGAACAACTGACTTAGCATATTGGCAAGAAAGCAGTTTCTATAGATAACACTAGTTTTCCAAGTTCTTGGTGTCCTTTTGGTAATACTTATCTGGACAGGCCAGTCCAGGAATGTTTACAAAGTCCTCCTGACTTGGCAAGAGTCTTGGAAGTACGAAGGGGCATTTCAGGAACATAATGCTAAATACCCTACTTTTTCTCAGGAATGATACTGGAGCTCAGAATTATAAGAAAGAGAGAAATATAAATAATTATAATACTCAATGAGAAGAGTTTGACCTGAAGGGTGAAAAATATGTTCTGGGGGCCCTAAAAAGGAAATAGCTGGGCCGGTGAGATGGCTCAGCAGCATAAACGCCTGCCTGGCAAGCGCGAGGGCCTGAGTTAGACTCCCGGAACCCACATACGAAAAAAAGGGCTGGTGATATCGCTCAGCGGCACGAGTGCCTGCTGGCATGCGAGGTCCTGAGGTCGACCCCTGGTACCCACAAAAAAAAAAAGGGGGGAAATAGCTAACTCTGCTTTGCCTGGGCATATTATTAAAGCTTTCACAAATAAGGTAATGTTGGTCCTGGCTGTTGATAGATAGTAGAAGTTTGCTAGGTGCTCCAAGAGCACACAGTGCAATTGTGGAAAATGAGGAAGAACATCTGATGAAAAGGAAGTAAACAGCACAAGAAAAAAAATAGATGTTATAAAATGTATAGCCTGTGGAGGGTGGTAGAGATTTTTTAGTAGGAAAGTATTAGAAGAAGAGCTATATGTGTATATAGGACCATGTGATGATAAAAGTCTTTGTCAGGGAGATCAGCATTTGTTAAGTAGACAACTGTGGATCATCAAATATACTTTATCAAGAAACTAATAATACTGGTTGTGATAGTTATGCTTGATTGTGTCAGTCTGATTGCTTGACAACTGCACAGGGGATCGGTGGAGTACACATCTGCGTGTGTCCGGGTGGGTCATACAGGTGTGATGTTGGGCACTATAGCTGGTCTCTTACCCCTTCCTCCGCAGGCCTGTTCCCCTATTCTGCTTCCTGAATGCCATCTGCTATGATGTTTCTGCCTCAAACCCACCCAGCCTCGTACTAAATCCTTTGAAACTGTGAGCTAAATTAAGCCTTTCCTCATTTAAATTGTGGGTGTTAGGTATTGTGCCTTAGCAATGGGAAAGTAGACTAATACACTGGTGATCAGATGACTGGTGACTCTGGAAGACTAACCTGAATTAGACTTTTGGGAGCACAATAAGGTGATATTTGCTGACACAGGAGTGAGAATGAGTCTAAGGACACACAACTGGATGTACCACCAAGGTTATTTTCTTAATTTTATTATGATTCAGTGGTGTTTCTATCTTACATTACCATTCTACAGAGGTGGCAGAAAATCAGTTTTGGGGCTACCTCTTTTCTTCTGGTCTGCATCAGCTTTGCAGGGATGACCTAATACAAATGGCCCATGCTACCTTCTGGTCCATGTGCACAGGCTCTGAAAGACCTCATTCTCTCTCTAATTTTATGCTGTGTGGCGTGGGTATATACGGATCACTCTGAGAAACCCAGACATGGTGAATGGGGCAATCTCTGGCTGTAGGTGCCTGACATACTTACTACATACAAGAGTTTTATGACCCTTTAAGGCCTTACAGAATTTAGACAGGCACAACAGGGATGCTGTCTGCTCCACAGTGTCTGACGACTTGGCTCAGAAGACTCATAGGCTGGAGGTGATCTGATGGCTGTGGGCTGAAATCATGGGCAGTTCTATCCACTCCTGTCTGGAACTTGGCTTGGTATGACTTGAAAACCAGGATCGCTGTCAGGAGCCCCTCCTGTGATCTGTGTGTGTGGCTTGGCCTGCTCAGAGCATGACAGCTTCAGTGTAGTCAGAATTCTTACAAAGCCATTCCTGGTACCAAGAACCCATGTTCTAGAAAACAAGGTGGGACATTCATTCATTGCTTTTATGGCCCACTCCATAGGCTCTGCAAAATTACTTCTGCCATTGTTTGAAGAAATTAAAAGCATACACAGATTCAAGTTGAGGGACATAGGCTCTTAATTCTTAATAGGAAAAATGTCACAGAAACTTAGGAGCCATATTTTGAAACCATCAAAAGTTCTCTTATGGCTTATCTGTGATATTCATTTCCCCTTTCAGCCTAAAGACTTTGTTGGTCCTTAGTCTGAAGCTCAGGGTGGGGTAAGAAATAAGGGATAAGGAATATTTGCTCTGACTCACAATAACTTCTTCAAAATATTTTATCCACGCCATTAGTTCTTTCCATTTATTGAGAGTCTGAGTGTTTTGAAACTCAAAGACCAGAAAGAAAGCTTTTATTGTCACATTCCTTCCCTGAGGTTAAAAAGTTCTACAGAAATCCCTAATTACCTGAAGGGTGGAGGAGCAAATAGACAAAGACTGCATGTGTGGTGGGGTGGGGGGACAGTTCTTACTATATTATTTTATATATTTAATGTTTAAGTTGTATTCCACTTAACAGGAAACAAAACAAAGCAAAACAAATAAAAAACATCACTGCTATACCTTGATAATTTTGGTAAACAGTCTTGCTATTCCTGTTTGAAATGACCTCTTTTATGAATCTGTCTCTCTCTCTCTCTCTCTCCCTTCATTATTGTTACAGTTGTCTCAATTTAATGGACTTGGAATGCTAGGAAAATTCCAGTGATTTCAAGTTCTAAAAATCTTGAAATATAGCAATGTAATCCTTTAAGCTTACACCAGAATCTGTACTTCAGTGTTGTCCCTCCTGCTCATATGATTAAATAGTTTAGTTTTTCATCCTCTTCACTACATAAGTAAGAGATACACAAACTTGTTTAGTGCAAAGTTCGTTATCCAAAGATATAAATCCTCAGAATTCCCCATAAAGGTTCACTTGCTGGCAGGCTAAGAACAATATGTAGTGACCTCTTCCTAGGACCTTTCAAATCAGGAACAAAAGCCTCTCCAGAGAGATGTTACATTAATATTGACCACCACAGACATTGTTAATCAGGCATTTAATTATTGATTTTTTAAGCCACCCATCTGCCTATAAATGTAGTTGCTTATTTTGGTTCATACTTCTTTTGTGCTTTATGTCCACACCTATTTCTGAATCAGTCATAGCAATTGGAGGGCCTAAATTTTATCAGTCAAGCCTATTTTTGGAATAGGGGTGACCGGATTAGCATCCTGGGTACTGGGCTGCACAACATAGGGGTAAGTATGTGGAGTCAGATAGTATTTGGTTGTGGAGAAATACATGGGTAAATACGCAATAATCATACCTACTGCTGACCAAAACAAGGGAAAAGTGGGTGTGTGTAGCCAGATGATCAGGATAAATGGTGAATGCCTAATGTTAATTCAAAAGATGACCAGATATTGGTTCAAGGACTGAAAGACCAAGTATGCTAAGAGTGCTGCTGAATAAATTCTGTATAACACTCAGGGAAGCCAATATAGACAGCAAGGTGACCAAGGAATTGCCTGAAACACTTGTAAGGAAGGGAAATCAACTTCCCTAATAGATTGACAGGAAAATCCAGACTCTAACAAAATGATGCCTGATGGATCCTGTGTCAGCAAAGAAGAGAAAAGTGCAGCTGGTTTTAAAGATGAATTCACACTTATCTGATGGAAGTATACTGGCTGCATGCTTAAACCCCTTTCAGACAATTTGGATGTACAGGGACTGACAAACTAATTAATAGACAAATGGCTTTTGAGAACTTACCATGAGCTTTTGTATATTTAAAGCACTGTTCTCTGCTTCAGAGAATGGACCTTTGAAATTCTGGTGCCTACTGGCCAGTGTGAAGAGTAAGTGTTGGGAATCTTTTACTTAGGAGCCATTTTTCTTAGAGCTGCAGCAGGAGTTTGAATAAAATCCAGCCAGACTCAGCTTCTAAACAAGGATGAAATTCAGCTTTACAAAGCTTTCTTGCAAGCCCCAAAGAGCTTATTTATACATTTTTAACCTTTGCCTTTGAAAGAAACATCAGTCTATAATTTCATAAAATGCTGAGTTGAATACTCAGCAAAAGCAAACTTAAACTGCTTCAAAAGTTTTCCTCCTCTGGCACCAGAGCCAGGGTGACAGTCCAGCAAACAAAGCACTGCGCTGCAAGACAGGAAACCTGAGAAGGTTTCCCTGCCTGTACATTAAGGAGGCCTTCAACTTGGACAAGTCACTTCACCTTTGTAAGCCAGGAAGACACTAATGCACTAAAATATTTTAATTGTTATTTTCATCTGATTTTAAGGTGGAAGAATCTGAGTACAGTTAAGCTACTTGTCTGCAGTCAAATACTGAGTCGGTAGTTTAGGAATGGCCTACATGTTCCTTGTCTCCTAAATCAGGACTCTCTCCTCTAGTGCTTTCCAAAATGTACTGATAAATCTGGCTGTGTCTAATGAAAGAGCTTCCATGAATAAGCACCTGCAACCCTGGAGTTCCCACAAGTTTTCCTAACATTCAGGTAGGCTGAGCTAATGAATCTCACCTGCCAGGCAACTCTGAAGCAGAGTCTACAAGCAAGAACAGGACATAAGGAATAATTTCTTGCAGTGAACAAATATCAGGGTGTTCAAACCCTGAACATACTCAGAGGAACGTTACTTGGATCAGTGGATTAAAAGTATTAGCTGAAATGATCTTGCTCATTTGCATTACAAAATAAGTGAAAGCCTCACAGTGATGGAGATGGTACTTTGCAAAGATAACTACATATAGCTTTCTAAAAGAAGGTTCAGAGATAGGAGGGGAAATTGTAAAACAAAAACAGCATAAAACACACCTGTGCTGTGCTCAGTCAGTGATGACAAAGAAAGAGGAAACTGGCACACAGACCTAGCGGTCCCTAGGACAGTTTCTTCCAAGGCAATTTATGAAGATGGTTGGGTTCACTGGGGCCCTGTAAAGCATATCTCCAGTCCTGAGAAGCCTTCAGTTATACGAAGGAGCTCATACAAAAATGTGACAAACACTCTTTTGTTGTAGAAATCTGGTATCAAACCGAATGGAAGACTCTTTGCACCTGAGGAGTTGAAAGGCAACTTTTATTACGCTAGCTGGCTGGTGGGAACTAGATCTCAAATCACCAGATCTCTAGCATAATAAAAGTTGCCTTCCAACTCCTCAGGTGCAAAGAGTCTTCCATTCGGCTTGATATCAGATTTCTACAACATTTCTAGATGTGTTGGGCCAGGAAGACACTATGCTGACTGCTTAGGTCACTAGTGGAGGCCTGCTGGCCACAGCGGGGACACACCTCTGACCTGTGGACAGGAAGGCACCCTCTGATCTCTTTCTCGGAGTCTCCTTGGTGGTCAGGGGAGGGAGCCCCTGCATGGCAGCAGAGACCTCGCTGGACCAATAGGAGATGGAATGCACCTCCTCTGGGTCTTTGGACAAGGTAGGACTGCCCCACGACCCTTTGTTTCAGTCTGTTAGTTTCAGTCAGCCTGTCAGTTTCAGTCAGTGTTGTCAGTTTCCATCCCTGCATGGAGGAAGAAGGCCCTGATCAAGCCTCACCTGCATTAGCCAGGTCAGTCAGCCAGGTCAGTCAGTTTCAGTTTTGGTTTCAGTTAGATTGCCCATCGAGATTGGGGGTGAGAATGTATTAACTTTTGCATGCCTGTGTGTGTGAATGCATGGACTAAATGTGAATGGACAACTCCTGGCTCGAACTGTGTCAACCCCCCCACATTGGCTCCATATCTGTGCCTGTCAAAAAAAAAAAAAAAAAATATATATATGTATATATACAGATGTGTATATGTACAAAATAAAGTGTGTGAATCCAAGGTCACCTGACTCAGCTGGGAACTGGGAAAAAAGTAGTCTAATGAGTCTAAAAATAAAAGTAATTGAAAAAAAGGATTTGCACTATAATGGGTAAAGACATAAAAAAGCAGCTTAGCTTTAATGCACCAGAATGTACAGGTGGGGTGACATAGATAGACTAAAAAAGAAAAAGCGACAAAACACCTGAGAAGCCAGCTGGCCTGATGGCTAGACTATAACAGATACATAAGGTGAAAAGACAGGTCCAGCTGTACATGCCAAGATTAAAGGGACAGAACAGGGGTTGTCTTTTCATTTCAAAGTGAGCAAGGAAACAAGACAGAGGCCAAACTATCCTCCCAGCTTCAGGAGCCCCAAGGCCAGCCCTGAGTTCACCAGCCTGGCACTGCCTGCAAGCATCTAAGGAAGTTTTACAGGAGAAATCAAATTACAAATTTTAACTAATTGGTAATTATACTTTTGGTCTTCAATTTGAGTTGATGTGCATAAAACATTTCTTTTTTTTTAATATGCGGGTACCAGGAGTCGAACTCAGGACCTTGTGCTTGCCAGGCAGGTGCTTATGTCGCTGAGCTATATCACCAGCTCTAGAACGTTCCTTGTACATTACAAAGTTTTGAATTTACATAATTAACTTGCTCTTTTCTCTACTCTGTTGTTTTAAAATAAAACCCTGATTCAAGGTCACTCAGAAATCTATTGGCAGTCAGTCAATCTTACTGTTTGAGAGAAAAAAAAAAAGGGACACTTTAAAATCCAAGCAGCTAAAGTCAAGTTTGTTGCAAAAGGTTATAGTAAGTGGGAAAAAAAATATTAAAAAGGCTATAAATGTAAGAGATATACTTTTGATATTAGAGGACTTTGTATGATAAAAGTCTTGTCCTGCTAAAGAGAGATGACAAGGCTAGAAAGCTTACATATGTTGAGAAAAGCATATGGAAGTAGTTTATTAAAGAATATATATATATGGTCACTTGTTAATTTGGTGGAGCTCAGATTATTCCTTCTAAAAACCCCATGAGGGAAATGGTCAACAGCATGAGATTACCAGTCAAATAATAACTTTTAAAAAACTTATGGGATGTATATGCTATGTGTTACTCTACTCAGTACTAAGATAAATGTTTAAATGTGTTACAAAAATAATGTCATCATGATTGGCATGCTAAAATATTATATGTGGCTTTTGAGGTTTTCTTTCTAAAACTGTATAACTGCTATCTGTTAAAATTCTGCAAGGATTCAACTACTAAGGCAACCATAATTGATAAAAAAAAATAACAGTCATTTGCTATACTTTATATTTCAAAGTGCTTGATATTCAGATAAAATTATGATAATTAAAACCACTACAATACAAATGTCACTGATCTTCTCTTCTGGGTATTCAACAACTAAAGTTTAAAGGCCAAAACTAAAAATGTAACTAGGCTAAGAGGACAACCAATATTTTGCTGGCCCTCCAAAGTCAACAAGGACCCAAGACATGAGGGTGTAATAAAAAATGCCCCCAGCCAGTATACTTTGGTTTGTTAGTTGCCCAGGCAATAGTTCCTGTTCCAGGTCTGGTTGCTCCTGTCTCTTACAAATCGCTGATCACTGTGATATATAGGTGGTCACTATAATGATAGATTGTCACACGGCTAAAATATACCTCTCCTGCCTGTAAAGCCAGTTCAAGATTTTTGAGCTGCCAATGCCACTGTGATTACCCTCACCCTTTGGGACTGTTCTGGCTTCTATATGCTTACTCAGACTGTTAGTCCCTGGGAGACGCCAATCACCTACCTGTCTAAAACATTGGACTCAGTGTCAAAAGAATGGCCACCCTGTTTGACGACACTTAGTGCAACCACCCTCTTAATCAAGGAGGCAAACAAATTGACTTTGAAACATTGAAATAAATGGCCCTGTGGCATCTATGGAAACAGCACCCAAAGGTGAGGGAGAACCCCAGGAAATGACTGATAAGCAACCCCAGCCTCATCATGGCTACCTGTAGCCACCTTCTTGGAGCTTGGAAGGCCCCCAAAGACTAGGCAACTGTCTGTGTGGAGCCTGAGTATGTCTTACAAGCTTTGAAAATGACAAACAGAAAAATTCCTCCCCCTCACCAAAAAATGGCAGAGCGAATGACTTAGCTGTTTTCACTGTCTTCTGCAGGACAGATCAAGAGGCGAATGGCCTTGTCTATCAAGTAGACCATCTACAGCAGATAGAGGAGGACCTTGAGCAATGGCTGGCTGCTATGGAGTTCAGGTCACAAAATGTAAAAAACAAAACAAAACACTGCCTCCTCCAGAAATGTTTCCAGAAGCATAAGTCCTCATGTCCAAAAAACCCCCAGGAAAATCCCCTGGTTTTGCATGGTAGGCCAGCTATTCAAAAAAATGAAAGTAAAAAAACTTCTAGCCCCCTTTATAGATCACCTGATCCATGCTGCTATTGATTTCTTGGCCAAGCTGGGAGATATAAAAATAAAGCACCATGGTAAGGTGATATCTATGAAAACTACCAGCAGAAAAAAAAAGTGGTGTTCTGGGTGAGTGGGGCCATCCCCCAAGGACAGGACATCCCATAGGACCACTGAAGGTCAGTTAGCACCAGATCTGGATGGACCTGCTGTCTGCTGGCCTAGCCACAGATAAGTTAGACAGGCAGCCTTTGGATGTGTTGCTGACTCTGTGGAGGCAATTATGCCCTGAGCACCAATACCAGCCAATGGGCCAGGGCCAGAAGGCCTAAGCAACTCTGGTAAAATTGGAAGAAGTCATTTACTCCATCCCATGGCCTGACTACAAAAGGGAATTTAATAAGTTTCTAGGGGCAGCTGATTTCTGCTGAATCTGGACGCCGTGGCATGCTAAAAAAGAAAAAAAAACAAAACAAAACAAAAAAAAAAAAAAAAACAGGCTGCTTTATGACATGCTGAAAAAGCCCATGACAAAAAGAGATATAATAAATTGGACTTTAAAAGAAACTGAGGCATTCAAACAAATCAAAAGAGCTCTGGCCTCAGCTCCAGCTTTAAAAATCCCAGATGTGACTCACCCCTTCAATCTCTTTGTGGATGAGAAACAACATGTTGCCTCGGGAGTACTAATTCAAACAGTGGGACCCTGGGAAGGACCAGTTGTCTACCTGTCTAAGACACCAGACTCAGTATCTGAAGGATGGGCTCCCTGTTTGTGGGCACTTGCAGCAACTGCCCTCCTGATTAAGGAGACAGACAAATTGACTTTAGGACAAAACCTGACTGTTCAGGTACTACACACTGTTTTTGAGCTTCCAACAGTTGGGGACATCATTGGCTCTCCAACAGCCACATTACTCAGTACCAAGGATTGCTTGTTGATGCTTTGGCCAAGCTGGGAGTTATAAAAATAAAGCACCAGTCAAAGCTCTACACCCAGCACTTACTCGTCACAGAGCTCGGACAGCCCAACCACGATTGCCTTGCACTAACTGATGAACTCTTTGCTAGTTGGCCTGACTTCCAGGTGGAGACTTTAGCAGATGCTGAGTATACCCTGTTTATGGAAGGAAGTAGCTCTGTTAAAAATGGACAACATAGGGCTGGCTATGCTGTTGTAACCACCAAAAAGGTGCTCCTAGCTGGACCTCTTGCCCAAAATTGGTCAGCTCGATGAGCCAAGCTTTGGGCACTTATACAGGCCCTCAGTTGGGCTAAAGACAAAATGGTAAATATCTACAAAGATTCTGGGCATGCCTTTGCTACAGTGCAGTTCCATGTGATGTTATACCAGGAGCATGAACTCCTGACAGTGGAAGGAAAACCAATCAAAAATAAAGATGAAATCTCTCAACTCCTGACTGCAATCTGGAAACCTAAGAAAGTGGCCATTATACATTGTAAGGGACATCAAAAAGTTAAAGACACTGTCACACTTGAAAACCAAAAAGCAGATGAGGCTGCTAAGATGGCCACCAAAGATCTACTTGAAAAGACAGTGATTTGGTCCAAAACTTAAAAGCTTTGTATGAGATCCTGCCAAAAAACTGTTCTTAGCTTACGCCAAGGTCCCCTCCATTATACCAAAGAGGAGATAAAATGGGCACAACAAGAAGGGGCCAATAAAGACCCAAATGGCATCTGGACCGTACCAGATGATAGAATTATCATTCCAAAGGAGTTAGCCTACACCTGGGTTAAACATTACCATGACAACACCCACGGGGGAAAGACTGCTATGGCCCAGCTTCTGGATCACTATTATTACATCCCAAAAACTGACATTGATTTGCACAGCCATTGGCCAAAGATGTCAAATCTGTGCAAAGACTGAGGCCTCAACTGGACCTTGACCACCACCTGGAATCCAACACATGCAACTTTCTCCTTTTGAAGATCTTCAAATAGATTTTACTGAAATTAAGCAATGCCAGGGCTACAAGTTTTTGCTAGTCCTTGTTTGTGCTTACTCTGGCTGGCCAGAGGCATTCCCTACTAAGACTGAAAAGGCCTCTAAAGTATGCAGAGTATTATTGAGAAAAATTATCCCCAGATATGTGCTGCCCCTGACTATGGGCAGTGAAAATGGACTGTCATCTGCAGCAGAAATGACTCAAAAATTAGATAAGAAACTAAATATCAAATAAAATATCCACACTTCCTATATGTCCCAGAGCTCTGGTAATGTAGAACAAATAAATAAAACCCTAAAGTGAATACTAACAAAGTACTACCAAGAAACTCAGATACCATGGGTAGACTTATTGCCTATGGCCCTCTTAAAAGTCAGGACTTCACGAGGACCCACTGGATACACCCCTTTTGAAGTCTTATCTGGGAGGTCCCCACCATTAATTAAGGGCCTCCAGGGGGGTCTATGCCAGTTGAAAAATATCACTTTACAGGAATGACTTATTCAGTTAGGAAAAACTTTCTCCCAGATACGTAAAAATATAGCAGAGAGACCTCCTTCCTATACTGACTGATACACCTACACATACACACAATCCAGGTGATAAGGTTTAAATTAAAAATTGAAAAAAAGATCTCCTGTTCCCAACTTGGGAGGCCCCATTTTTAATTATCTTGACCACTCCCACCACAATAAAAATGACAGAGATCAACCCTTGGATTCATCACTCCAAAATCAAGCAGGCTCATCCCAATGACTGATGAAAGGCCTATCCTGATGAGTTGGCCCCCTTAAAGACAACCCTAAAGAGACAGTGCACTTAAAGCCCTGCTCTTGTCACTCAGGAAGCTGATGAATCAATGCATGGCTAAAGATTGAATAGGCATTGTACATGGGAACCCCTGCCCTAATTGACTCATGTTCTGTTACCCAGTTTGTTTCTTAGTCTCTTTCCTCTTGTTAATCTTGGAGCTTGCTACAGGACTCTGGACTGTATCCCTGGAAGACTGAAATGTTCCCCACAAAATTGCCTTTGTTCTTTTCTATGTTGTTGTAACTGTTGGACTGAGTACCCTCGACAGCCTCTCCAAGTTTTAGAATGGCTGTTATTCTCCTGTGTTCATCCCTGTCAGCCACTTAGTTTAATTCCTATTAAGATAGCATATAATGGCTTAAGTATTAGTCTCGATGTATTGTTATTCTGTTAGGTTCCCAGTTCCTTTTCTCCTGTCAATTTCAGTGTTTGTTATCATTCTCTGGGCTGCAACCCCAAAAGACTAAAAATCCCACCAGAAGGCTGCTTCTGTTCTCTGTTACATAAATATAATGGGTGACTCTTCCTGGTGAGGATCCTTAGACTTTTTGCTCTTGTGGACAGGAGCTTTACTTGGGCCCTTAATGGCTCTCCTGACAGTCTTTCTTCTAGGCCCTTGTGTGATCCGTATTCTTACTTGCTTCCTGACTGGACGCTTTGAGGCTATACACCACCAACTCCTTTTAGAAGTTACTTCCCCTTACCAGCTCCTTAGCACTGATGAAACTGAGGAAAAAATCTTCCCCATAATAAAAACAGGGGGGAATGTGATGGAAATTTCAAAGGCAGCAGTCCAATATCATGTTATGACAAAACATGCTAACCTGGCCCACCACATAGTTGGACCATTAGACTCAGCTAGCCTTGACCACCACACCAGCTATAACTCAGAGACAGTTTGACTCAGCTTTATCTGACTGCATCCAGTTGCATTGCCTGTACTTTCTAGCCTATAAACATATTCTGTTTTGCTTGTCTATTCCAGGAACTTTCCACCTAGGACAGAGTGACCCAGTCAAGGACATGCTTGCCTGATTTCACCTGACCTCTCAGACAGCCCCTTCCCTAGCAAAGCCTGCCCAGAACAAATCTGCCTGACAATATATGCCTTAGCCTATGTAACCAATTATGAAATAACTTGCTATCAGCTTTTGTACTTCCTGCTTGCCAAACTCTAGATAAGCCCTGCCTCACTTAGACCAAAGGCTGGTGATTTGAACTCAGTCCCCCAGCCCACTAGCATTAAAATAAAGTTGCCTTCCAACTCCTCAGGTGCAAAGGGTCTTCCATTCAGTTTGATATCAGATTTCTGCAATAATTTCTTTTCTTTCTTCCATGTAGAATATATTTTATACTTCTTGCACTGTTGAGAGAGATATAGTCATGACCTCAAATAGTCACCCCCCAAGATTAGGACAATCCTCTTTTTCATTCAGTTAGGGCTGCTCAGCCTATAAGTTCTTACAGAGACCGATCATGAGCATGCTGGACTGTTTGCTCCCCAAGTCCTGGTATGGCGAGAAGATGGGTTGCACGTGTCAGACCCTGCGTGCTCCTGGCCCCTGTCTGTCTCCTTTTCACACATTCTGGGGTCACCTGACCTTTCTGCCTGGGCCCATTGTTCCTTCTTCGGGAGTTTTGTTTGCTTGTTTTTTTTTTTTGTTTGTTTTGTTTTGTTTTTATTTTTGTTTTTGTTTTTTAGGGAAAACCCGCTCAGAACTGTACTTCAATTCTTCCTGGCCTGGTGCTGACCTCTCTGTCACAGCTGAAGAATGGGTTTCAGCCTCAAGTCCTGGATATGAAATCTAGATAGTTTTGCTTACCTAAAATTCCAGAACCTTCTGTTTTTCTCCTGCCAGTCTCCATCCCCTAGTAGTTGAGGGTATGAGCAGAGGAGATCAAAGAGTCTATCTGTGTCTTAGTCTTAGCTTTGTGTTTATTGGCTGAATGACATTAGGCAGATTTGTTTCAATGTCTTGTTTGCTCATTTTAAAAATAAAGCTAGTAATAATACCTGTCTTAGAGGATTAAATAAGATAGCACATGTGTTTGCTAGCTTTTCATTACAGAACCAATACCTGAGATAGTCAAGTTATAAAGAAAAAAAGTTTATTTTGGCTCAGTTTTGAAAATTTTAGTCTATTATTTGTAGCCCCATGGCTTTTAAGCCTCTGGGGCATGTGCGCGAAGACAGCAGCACATCATGGCAGAGGGATACGGCACAGCAAGCCATTCATCTCATGGCTGGGATGTGAAAAAGAGAGAGAAGGAAACACTGAAGCCTCACTATTCCCTCCAAGAATGCTCCCAATGACCTAAGAACTCCCACCATCTCTTCAAGATTCCACTACTTCCCAATAGTGCTAAGACTGGGGACCAAGCCATTACACATGAGCCTTTGGGGAAATTTATCCAAAACATAGCAGTATACAATATCCTTAGTGCAGATACAGGAAAATATACTTATGCTGTTAAATATACTTAAGCAATTCATAGGATCAATAAAGTATACAGAAGTTTAGCAATTCCATTGCTCACTGCTTCATTTATATATGAGTCTTTACTTCCGAATTGTGTTGATTTTTTTTAAGAGTTGGGGACTATGTTTAAAGGCTTTTCATACCTCCTTCAAAATTGAGCCAAATGTAGAGCACATGGTAGAATTTAATCATTTTACTGGACTTGAAGTCAGCACAAGGTATAAAATATCTTATTACTAGAGTTCAGATGGAAATTTGAGTTGTGTGTTTTGATGTATAAATATGCAGAATGAGTTAATCTTCAGAAAGCAGAAATTGTTAACATACTGAATGTGGAACACTATTACAGGTGTAATGGCATTGTCCCAGGGCACATGCTGCAAAGCACAGAACTAGGCCATAATTTGACTTTCAGTAACTCTCTACATAGGACTGTACTGAATACAGTTAGCTAATGTGCTCAGAGTAACGTGCCCGGTTTGTAAATAAGATATCCTTCAATTTGGCTTATGAAAAACATTGTCTTTGTCTCCTATATTTAGACTATATAGCAACGATAAAAAATCAAACAGACATAACTTTTCTCTATCAGATACTCACAAAGCAAAGCAGAACAGAACAGAACAGAACAAAGCAAAACAAAACAAAAGAAAAAACAACAGCTGGTAGAGACAATCTGGAAGGCTGAGGCAGGAAGATCACAAGTTTGAGCCCATCCTGGGCAACTTAGCAAGACCCTGTCCCCAAATAAAATATATAAAATGGACTGGGGATGTAGCTCAGTGTGAAGGACCTGGGTTCAGTCACCAGTATGAAAAAACAAACAACCAAAATCAAACCAAGCCAAACCAAACCCAAACAAAAGAAGAAAGCTACCAGGAAACATATTTCTTACAAATAAAATAGGGGTAGTAAAAGCAGTACACATCAACAACCACCAACACAAAATAAATATTTTGGTGTTTATAAGGAAAATATTTTATTTTTCATTTAAACACAATGTGCTTAATAAATGGAGATTTATGAATACTTTCACCAATGAATCATGACAGATTTGAAATACATGGATTATTTTTCTTAGTGTTGAAATTCAAAAGGCAGGAAAATTTTTCAACATTAATTTCAATTCTTACTGATTCAGAGATTTATACTGATATTTTTCCTCAATTGCATTGAGGATATCCAAGTATGTGTGTTTGTTCTACACTAAATTAATCTTCACAGCCTACACTGATTAGCTTGTAATATAATCAGAGAAAGGAAAGGTAAAATTACTAAGCATATCTAAATTTTTTTATTGGCAATTTGAGGGATTGAATTTGTTGATGACCTCAAGGATGATAATAATTAGTATGTATTCTTTGGAGTTGGAATTTGTTGATGATATTTAAGTAATATTGTAAATTCTACAGGAGGAAATATTTTACTCTTTTGTGTTTTATTGTAAAGATAAAGCAGCAAGACATTTTAATTACCACAGGCTTTACTGCTAATTAGGAAAGTTGAAAAGTGGGTTTTCTCCATGCTTTTCTTTATTTTGACTTTTTTCTTCTATTATTTCCCATGGATCTGCCCCATCCACACTTTGCAGTAATTTTATATTGTATTTATTTCAAGGAACACTATGCAATTTCTAGAATCAGGTTAAAGGCTAAACTTCTAGTTTTAAGGAAAAAAAAATTTATGTTCCTTTACTACAAAACGAAAGTTTAGCAGAATCAATGTTTGCTTTGGAATATTGGAACTGGTTACCTGAATGAAGAGTTTTTCACATATGGTTCTTTCAGATTGATGTGATTTATGAGATTCAAAAGTGTTGGTATCATGTCCAGGTAATATTTAGTGTCATGAAGGAAACAAGGTCTGGGGCTCTAGTTTGGTCGTCAGTTTGGTAAAGGATGAAATCTGTATTCCTCAAGAGGCCTGAAGATCATTTGTATGTTGCTGTGTCTGCAGTTGCATACATCCAAAATCATCCTTCCTTTTGAGGCTGTGTAGGATTCTATATGTTATCTTATTTCTTTTTTTTTTTTTTTGTGGGTACTGGGGGTCGACCTCAGGACCTCGCGTGCCAGCAGGCACCCGTGCCGCTGAGCGAAATCACCGGCACTTTTTTCATATGTGGGTGGTCCTGGAGTTGAACTCGGGCCCTCATGCTTGCCAGGCAGGTGCTTACGCCACTGAGCCATCTCACCGGCCCTGTTATCTTATTTCTATCCAGCCATATGTTTCCTTCTAACTCTATCTTCTCACTGCAAGATAGAACTCTGGGTAATGAGGACAAGCCTGGGATCATTTTTGTCATTAGATTACTTCGAGGAGTAATGCCGTCATCAGAGTGATAGTTCTGACTTCTTGGCCTACTCCATCCTCACTTCTTGTCCCCTCCTTTCTTTGTTGGATATGACATCTAATAGTTAACACCTCTAAATTAGGAAAGGAACTATTAAAAGCCTACACATATGAACATTTTCCTTTCTTTTCTTCCCTATCTAAACAGTACAACGGAACAATACTAGCTATTGCTGATACACATTTTCACAAGGCCTTAGAGCTAAAATGTATTAAATGACAAAAATCCCATTGGCTGCATCTTCTCAGCCATCTGCTCTATTGTAGTTCTTGCATAAGTTGGCACTTTCATCTCCAACTCATAGGCTCCTCTTTCAAATTTTCACAATTTGGGGAAAAGGGATGTCACTTATTGGGCACCCCCTAATCCCAACAACTACCACAATCCAAATTTTCAGTTATCACTCTGATTTATTTAGCCTAGACATTTTTTACGATAATGAAGTGCTAATAGAAATCTCCAATTGACATAGCCTCAGTCTTCAATCTTCAGTAAGAATGAAGTGTTTCTGTTTGCTTCCTACAATTTTCCATAGGTGTCTTTTTAGTAACTATGTAATAGTTTCACTTTATAACACCTTCTCATCGCTTGGTCAGAATTAAGTCCTTTAAAAAGCTCTGGTTTTGCCAACATAAAATTTCTCAAAGAACTTCTAGAATTTAAACAATTTATATATTGCCAAAATATGTGTGCCATTAAATTCCTATAAATGATGACATGCATTTATACTTGTTACAGTTGATTTAGGATAACCACGGTAATGGCTTGTGAAATAAATGAGCTAGAATCAAAACATGTGGAGCCTTAATGTGTAATGTTAGACACATCACTTAACTTTTCAGGATGTGATAACCTTACTGTGCCTTCAGAAAAATGACATCTGCTTTGCCTATCTTATAAGACTGCTGTGACATTTACATGATGTTAAAATTAAATAAAAAGTAAGGTATCGCACAACTTCCTTTGTCTGATTAGTCTTTTATCATGTAAAGAAGGTGATCCTCATTTGTTTTTAGCATTCAGAACACTTATTTTCTGTATTTCTGCCATCACTTTGACTTCCTTTACATCTACTTATCAAACTGAGTTGGTCCCTTTCTTCCAGACTATCTTAGCCTGAGTTTCCCAGAAAGCAGATAAAAATTTACAGAGAGTTTATGTAAGCAATGATCCTAGGAAGTAGAGTAAGAAATAGGCAGAATGAAATAGGAAGAAGGAAAATCAGTGCAAAAAATGAGTTGGCCACTATTTTTGGACAATTAATCCTAAAAAGTTAAAGGAGCATTTGAGGACACTATGAGTACATCTCAGAACTGTCTTCTTGGGGATAAAAAGAGAAAGCATTTATCGATCTCTTCTTGATCTGCTATTAGTAATCCCATGGGAAATAACGCCTCTTCTCCAGATCATGTATGCCTGAATGCTTACAGTCCTGACACTGTGTCAGACAGCAATCTAGAGAAGCTGCAGTGTGGACTGATGAGAGGCATTGATAGTCTGCAACTGTGTGATGATAAGACACACTGGATTGTCAACTTGATTGGCTTCAGAGATACCAATGGGTTTAGTAAAGCACACTATTGCGTGTGTTTAGGTAGGCCATAGAGGTGTAACTTAGGATATAATATACAGTCCCTGGTCCTTTCTTCTCTTTCACTGTTCTCCTGCTTTGCTTCCTTGCCACCAAATTAAACCTGTCCTGTTTTAAATTGTGGATGTCAGATATTTTGTTCCAGCAACAGGAAAGCTGAACAATACAGAAGATTGTAGAAGAGCACCTGGGATTAGTCACTGCAGCAGTGGATGCAATAAGGAGGTCCAGTGGACTAAAGTTACACAAAAGAGATGCAAACTCAGACATCTCAATTTTGGGATTCCTAAGCTCTTTTCTCTCTTAGTGTCTCATACTTTTTCTTGGTGATCACATCTATTCTTAAGGTTGAAATTATCATCTGTAAGATTTTAATCCCCAAATTTATATCATTGGCTCAGATCACATTTCAGAATTGCATATTCCTTTGTTCTGTTTTCTACATGGAATCAACTTTAGAATATATCAGGAACACACACATAGTTTTACATGCGTAAACCTAAATTTTATTGGAGTAAGAAGTTCTGGTGTGCTATTGCACAGGGAGTGACTATAGGTAACAACTATGTACTAAAGCTTTTGAAAATCTAGAAGAAAGTATTTTCAAAGTTTTTGAAATAAAGAAATGATAAATGTTTGAGGATATAGATATGTTTAACCTGATTTAAACATTACACAATGTACATATGTATTGAAACATCACATGATACTGCATTAATATGTACAATCTTTGTTATTTTGTTTAAAATTTATTCAATTTAAATAAATTTTAAAAACTGGTACTCTTGACTTTTCCTACAAATCTCTTCCTGCCCTAGTCTTCATCATCTTGGTAAATGGTACCTCCAATTGCTTAAGGAAATATATTACTTATCTATTGCTACGTAACAAATTACAGCAAAACCTAGTGGCTTAAAATAACAATTTATTATCTCACAGCTTTGGTGAATAGAGTCTGGAAGCAGCACACTGCTTGGGTGCTCAGGAGGCTGCAGAGGAGGTGCTGGGGCTGTAATCCTCTGAAGACTTGAGGAAGGCTACAAGATTTGAATTCCAAGCTGGGTGCTCACAGGGATTTTCCCAAGAGACCTCAGTTCCCCCACAGAATGGTTGGCGGGAATCATCTTCCACACTGGTTGCTTCTTTGGGCTGCTTTTCCCACAGAAAGCCATACCACAGGGTAGAAGTAGGGCCGAAGCTACACTGTCTTTTAAAATCTTGCCTTGGGAGCCACGTGTCATCACTTCTGCCATTTTCTGTTGCTCACACATACCAGCTCTGTGTGGTGAGAGAAGGGATTACATAGGATGTGAACACTGTGAGGCGAAATTACTAGGGAAGCTCCCCGTTACTGCAAGAAACCCGAGAGTAATCTTGCCAGATACACTGTCTCATCAAGTCCTGTTGATTTATCTCCAAAATATTTCTCAAGTGTGTCTTCACTACTATGTTTTTTAAAAATCAAATTCATGTCTTGCTTCAACCATAGCTGCCAAATTGGGATTCCTTGTATCTATTGTCGCTTCCATCTAACTCATTCATCAGACAATAGCTAAAATAATATTATGTATGTCACTCTTAAGATTCTTCAATCATCTATATCACCCTTAGAAAAAAATCTAAAACTCTTACTAAGGCCTGTGGTGCCCTTCTGGCTCCGATCCTTGCCTGTGTCCTCGACTTCATCTGTCACTATTCTCCTCTGCCTCATGTTTCAGAACCCTACCCCACCCCATCACCCTATTCACCAGCCACCTTCGTGCCTACTCTTTTTTCTTTGTGTAACTTTGATTAATTTTCAAGTATCAGATTACATTTTAGGAAGATATTTCCTAGCTCTCCAATTTAAATTGTGCCCCATCCTTTTATTCTCCAGCCCTATTTATAACACAAGTGGTCATCATTAGAAATGTTCTCATGTGTTTGTTTGATGTCTGTCTCAGGGGACAGAGACCAGGTCTACTTTGCTTACATAAATCTATCCATTAACATACACAATACCTATCACTGCATAGTTACTCACTAAATAGTTGCTGAATAAGTGAATATTATACCAAAGAAAATCTTCCTGTTGTCATCATTTAAACTTCTCTCTGTCAAAAATTCCCACAAGTTATGAATGACTTTTTATCAAAGAACGAGCATGAAGAATTCTACTAAAGGAAATAAAACATAGGTCACTGCCCACATTGCTGTAAACTTAATGGAATGAGATACAAGCAATCAGAAAGATAGCAAATACAAACAGAAAGAAATAAACAAAAAATATTTCAAGGGAGGCCAGTACAGCACGTAAAGTATGTTGTTCTAAGTGAAAATGCCAGCGTACACTTGCAATATAGTTCACCAGTTCAAGTCGAACTGAAAAATAAATGACTTTATGTGTGGTGTTTGGCTTTCTAGATCATTAATTTACTGACAGTGACAAAAACATAAAGATAAAGCTAACATCTCTGAAAAGTTCATTGTTCATATGCTGTACCCCGAGCATGATTAATCAAATACACTCTTTTTATACAAAACAATGTGTTTTTTTAAATTCCTAATGGCATCAAGCTGAAGCTTATTAGGCACAGTAAGACCAAAGTGTTTTCATGTAATCTTCACACGATAGACCACTTCTTCAGATAAGAGAATTTCAATGCTTTACCAAGTTACAGCTTTTAGAAATTATTTCCCATTTTATATCATCATTATTTGCCCTACAGCTACAGCCTGTTATGTTCAGCATCATATATAACTTTGACTCCTTCTTCAAAAAAACTAATATGTGATTTTTTTCTTCAAATTCCAATTGTTACATACATAATGTCCACTCTGTAAGAACCAGTGGCATTGAAATATTATCTCTTCTATTTTAGCTGTCCTTTTCTTCCTCCTTTTTAACTATCCACACATCTACCTTGGGTATTTTAATAAATTTAATTATCATTTTTCAAATCCATCTATGTACACAATGTTACTTATTTAACAAACCTAGCTGATGAAGGGAGGAAATGAACTGCTTTAAACCTATGAAGGGCCAGTTATAACTTTTTCGTATATATAATCAAAAGAAATTTCTCCTTCGACTGCTGAAGTGAGAACTAAAGCCTCTTTGAAAATATGAACTTACTCTGTTTCCGCTATGATTTCTCATAACTGAAAGAAGTAAACTTTTAAAAAATTACCTTTCCATAGTCAGTTGAGACCTAATTCCTTGGAATGAACATATAATTTCTTAGAAGGTGATGAAAGAAACAGTAAAAAGAAAATGAATTTCAGCACTTAGTCATATAAAACATCCCTGGAAGCTCTCACTACATCTGCAAAGTTGATCTGGCCTAATGAGCAAGTAAATGTTTCCTTAAGTAAAGGGAAATATTTTTTTAAAAACCTATATGTCCATTTAAATTGAATTACAAATACCTTATAGCAACAGGTTGATATTTCCGAACAATTTTTTCATCCATTTCAAAATTATTGATAGAATGAAACCTAAAAATATGAAAGAAGAATTGTTGATAGAATACACTTGTTACTATGGTGATATTTTTGGATTATACTGTTTGCCAGGAACATGGTGTAATTCTGGCTAATTTCAGCTCAAATTAAATGCTCTTGTGACAAAACAGAAATGTCTCTAGGTCACATCAGTATGATTTTCACTGGAAAATTAGATTATTCTTCATTGGAAACATCAGTTACAGGGCATGACCACACAGCTTCATAAATCTTTCTGATGTAAGACATGGAAAATGTGCTCTTGTAATGTAATCGTTATTAATAAGTGTTCTACATTCTCAGGATACCAGTTTGTAATTAGGAAACAACTCAAGGCTTCATCCTGCTAACTACTACTCTAGCAAGTTCCTATCGGAGTTCCAATTACTAGATGATGAAGTGTGCAGGGCTCCCAGAGAACAACATGGGTGGATTCTGGATTACAGCTTTTCTAGAGCAAGTCAGCACAAGAGGGCAAGATTTCAGGGTGAAACAAAAGCTGTCTCCACAGATTCTCTCTCCGGTAACTTCTATTTCACAGTATTTTAAGAGAGTTTCTGTAAAATCTTGCTTAATTTGGTGTCTTTGTGTGGGTTTGGAGAAAAGCACTTGGGAGACGCGTTGTTTCTATACTGTACAGTGATGCAGGCAGCGGTTTCCATGATGAGACATTGGGTGCCCGTGGGTTGCATTTACCCAAAAGCACATTTACCTGATATCAATAGGTGTTTTTGAGCATCCAAGTGTTCAGGATGTGGAACACATGTTTATTTGATTGATATTTTATGGTTCTGTTCCAAGAAGGAGCTTTTTAGGTTGTTCCTTGTATTTCTCAAATATAAAATAACCCAATGCTCCCCAACCTTTTGCAAACGGGACACAAAAATGGCCGTATTTGTACAGTACATTGGGGTAGGTACAGGAAGTTTCTTGAGGCTGAAGGTGACCTTCTGAAGGATCCAGGCCCACCTTGTTACTAGGACTACTGGGGTGGTCAGTATCTTTGAATATCTGAGACCCGAGAATGCTATGGCTGCAAAGCTCCATACTCTGTCCCATCAATCTGCTCCTTGTGTCTCCCACAGATGCCTGAAGCTATCTTCTCTAAATCTAATCTAAATTATCCGTGTCAGCTTAAATAGCACAGCTCAGAACTGCATCCAGTGTTATGATAGTCATGTGATAATTCGTTTAGGCATTTGCCTTTTAGTTCTTGCAAACTATAGCTCTAGGTTAAACATTTTAGTGTCATTTTTTTTTTCTTTAAATAAAAATTATAAGAACTGGGGCCAGTGAGATGGCTCAGCGGCGTATGCACCTGCCTGGCAAGCGCGAGGGCCTGAGTTCGACTCCCAAAACCCACGTAGGAGAAAAGGGCCGGTGATATCGCTCAGCGGCACGGGCACATGCTGGGGCGCGAGGTCCTGAGGTCGACCCCCGGTACCCACAAGAAAAAAAAAATTATAAGAACTGATGAAATAACAACAGAGTACATCTTGTAATTAAGTTTTCTATCAACATTAATCTCAGAATCTTTAGTTAGGGGTCATACCCCTGAAATAACTTCCAAGAGGCAACATTAGATACATCCTTAAAAATCTAAATTTGGGAAATACATTAAATTCTCAATAAAAGCAGGGTAAACCATCAACTAGATATTTTATCCCAAACCTTAGTAACTTCAATATGAAAACATCTGACCTTATTTTTCTGAGTAGCATAAAACCTATTTGTAACCATAGCTTTTTTCTTTATTCTGAAGTTTGGTAGGCTTCATATCTCCAAAGATAAAGGGTACTGTAATTTTATTTTCTATAAAATATACATACCATTCTCTCTCCCTCTCTCTTTCTCTCTATCTCTCCCTCTCCTTCTCCCTCTCCCTCACTCCCTTCCTCTCTCTTACTCCCACACACATACACACACAAACACATGGAATGTTTTCAGTTTCTGCACATGTATGTGCATCTTTAATGGAAAATGCTCTCTAAATGGAGTTTATGGAATCAAGGACTCCATACGTTTCACAGAGGTGCAAATTTGTGTTGTACTTTGTTATATATTCTTTCCTTCCTTTAGCATATTTCCTTAGATTCAAACGTGATTCAGTACTTAATTTTGTTTAAAATAGTTAATTCTATTGTTTTTGTTTCCCAAATAAGGTTAAAACCAACCAGTAAAAAATAGTTTTGCAGAAAAATAAAAACAAAAATAAAAACAAAGAAAACCCTTATTTCCCAGAATCTTGTAGCAGATTTACATTTCTTTCCCCAAAGAACTTGTATTTGTAACTGTCTGGACCAGATATTGAAAAATTCACTGAAGTGTTGAAGAACTAAGAAATTAGTCAGGGAATGTTAAACCTGGAAAAAGTCTTGGACATTAACTTGTTTAGCCCCATAATGCTGTACAAAGCAACCTTAGAAATGAACTATTTTTACATCATCATTTTAAGGAGAAGGAAACTAATATACACAAACTAGTATGACTTTCCCTTTCAGCTAATTAGTGGCAGAACTAACATTGGGACTTAGGTATTCTGCCTTCCACCTTAGTGCTCTTGTTGGTGTACCAGCTCTTTCTCATCAGTTGAAAGAAAAAGGATTAAATGAGATGAAAATCCTGGAAAAATGATAATTTAGTCTTTCATCTATGCACTGTTTTTTTCATAATCCTCTACTAAGAAAGATATTAGCAATATGTGTGTATTTCATCTGAGGAACTAAGTGGTATTTTAGAAAATACACTTGTGGTGAAAATACAGCAAAGAAGTCCAACAGAGTCTGTTAGTATGTTTGCTTGTGATGACTGGGTATGGGATTTGCATCTCAAAAAAGCTATGGAAGTTCTCATGAAAAAAAATTTTTTTTTTTCCTTTATGTGGGTACCGGGAGTCGACCTCAGGACCTCACGCTTGCCAGGCAGGCGCTTATGCCACTGAGCTATCTCACCGGCTCAGTTCTGATGAACTTTAAAGAAGTTTTCACGCTATTTAAGTATGTTTCAAGTTCTTTTTGAAAGTCTTCTCCCTTTTAGTCTTGGGCGAGTTCATTCTTAGAACTCGTCCTTTTGTAAGGGACCCACTACTGTGATAACAAAGCTACTCCTGTGATGACAGGGCTTCTCTGTTCATGAGGACTGAGCTCTCATGGCCTAATCACCACGCACTAGGCCTGATCTCCCAACACTGGTGCACTGGGGATAAAGTTTCCAACATGGTCTTTCTGGGGGACGCATTCAAACTATAAGCAGAGGAAGTCATCAAGACAAATGTTGAGATCTACGATATATCTCAGAATGGACAGAGCTATTGCATTTTGCCTTTGCTGAAAACTGTCTGCAGCTGACTTAGGCAAAATGTGGAGTATTTAGAGATTATTTAGCAAACACATAAATAGCAAATTAACTTTTGAGGAAACTTATTTTGTGAAACGTCTTTTCCTTTACTCAGTACTATATTTACTATGTGCTTTTTTTTCTGAAACTGCAATTTTTTTCAGCTTCCTAAAACTATAGATATCAGGCATATTCTGGTACCATGTAAAAGAAACTGAAATAAACATGAGATATCTAAGATTGTAGACACTGCATTTACTGGAACCTTCAAAAACACGGAGCCATGCATCACCAACCTTGCACTGGCCAGGACTTAGCCAGGAATGCTTTTGGCTTGATCTACTCAGTGTCTACAATCTCACATGGGTGTGATGGGAAGGTATAAATAACTCTGAATATGGAACCAGAGGATGTAATATATGGAACTGTCTCTGTCTTTTGTCCATTTTGTATCCTCGAGTAAGAGGTTGTGAGATAAGACTCAGTGATTTCCATTCTCTTTAGCTGTAAATTTCCTTCGGTTTTGCCAGGACTCTAAACCTTTGCCTACTATTCAACTTTAGTCTAGAATCACTAACCAGCTTTGCTTCTAACTTGGGAATCTCAAGCTTCAGTAGCAGCCCATTTTAAGCATCCTTGGGCTTCTTGTAAAGAAGTCTGAATTTGGTGTGAAGCCTTTTGATGGACTTCACTATTGCAAATACTTCATGTCTCTGTTTCTTTCTACTTCGTCCTCATCAAGGGTGGAAGTTGACGCAACATGACAGAATTAGTTAGCTTTCCTATTCCTGGGAAAAGATACCTGACACCTGTAATATAAAGGAGGAGAGGTTTATTTGGTTCATAGTTTCAGAGAGTTCAGTACACGGTCAGCTGATTCCAACACAGAAATGGCAAGAAGAAACGCTTGCCAGAAGAAAGGTGTTCAATTCATGGAAGCCAGGAAGCAGAAGTCTAGAGACAAAGCAAGAGATGTACCCTCCAAAGGCACACAACCAGTGACTCACATCTTCCAACTGGCCCACACCTCCTAACAGCATATTCAGCTATGGACATCAGAGGGTTCCACTGAGTGTAACAACACCCTTATGCTTGAATCATCTTCCAAAAGCCCAGCCCATGAATTCAGGGGACTTTGGAGTGACATTTATATCCAGACTATAACAATGACTTTGCTTTTCCCAAAGGTATCTGTGGCTATCAAAAAGAAAGTACAGCTATTTGTCTCAGTATTTAACCTAACTAGGCAGAAAATGACCTGTGAGTGTTGTTTAGAAATGTTTTTCTACTAGTATTCCATAGAAATGCTCATAATTTCTCCCTAAGATATCACAGTTGATCTCTTTACTATTTTATTGAAGATGTTTATTGGTTTGGTGAGGTTGACCTATCCTCTTTTCTTCTTTACCCTTACTCCTAAATGGACCTTCATATACATGAGCTCTTAGGCATTCATGTATAATCTCGTTTTCTAAGAACAAATTCTTAGGAAAGATTGCCATTTTTCTTTTAAATGTTCTTGATCATATAAAGCATAGATTTCTAGCAGAATTTTGTAATGACATTAAATTGAAATGTCAATTTGCAAAATGGGTATAATTATAAGCAGTTTATCTGAGAGTTAAGATGCTCTATAGTTTGGACCTTCACTATGCCCTAAAGATCCATGCATGGGTGGTCTGTTTTTCAATTTGGAGCTAGTAGGAGGTGATGGAAACTTTAGGAGGTCATGCCCTTTGGGAGATTTTAGGCCATTGGAGTTGTTTCAGGGCACTGTGGGCCCCTGACTCTTTCTATTTCTCTTTCCCTCCATTAGGTGAATGGCTTTGCTCTGCCATTTACTCTTTCCTCAGTGTGCCACCACAGACTCAAAGCAATGAGGACTGAAACCTCCAATACTGTGAGCCACAAGAAACCTTTTATCTCTGTAAATTGATTATCTCAGGTATTTGTTATAGTACTAGAAAGCTGATTAACACAGGTGCCTTCATATGATAATGTAACATGATGAACTCCACACCTAAGACAAATATCAAATTTGAAAACAATCTTCTTGGTAAATGATTTAAGGTTTAATATATTATTGAAATATACCGTTATCTAAATATTTAAGTTATTTTTCTCTGTCTCACTCTTTTTTATGGATGGGGCATGTATGGAAATGAGTTGCTAAAAACAAGACAAGAAAGTTTTTTTTTTTTTGTGGGTACTGGGGGTCGAACTCAGGACCTCGCGTGCCAGCAGGCGCCCATGCCGCTGAGCAATATCACCAGCCCTTTTTTTGTATGTGGGTACCGGGAGTTGAACTCAGGACCTCATGCTTGCCAGGCAGGCGCTTATGCTGCTGAGCCATCTCACCGGCCTGACAAGAAAGTTTTTTTTTTTTTTTTTTGTGGGTACCGGGGGTCAACCTCAGGACCTCGCGTGCCAGCAAGTGCCCGTGCTGCTGAGCGATATCACTGGCCCTTTTTTCGTATGTGGGTTCCGGGAGTCGCACTCGGGCCCTCGCGCTTGCCAGGCAGGCACTTATGCCACTGAGCCATCTCACCGGCCCACAAGAAAGTTTCTGAAAGTGATTCTATGTAGCTTTAAGTGTGACTGTTCTACCTTCTAGTATTTTTTAACACAGCCCTTTTCCACATTCCAGAAAATTTGTGGTTGTGTTTAAATTCGTAGGATGCAAGACATTTTGCACCAATTGAAATCTACAACCGATGTGCTCTTGAAGATACGTCTCCCTGCATTTATCTTCAGAGAAGGGCCACCCAAGTAGACAAATAGTGGTAAATGTAAGTGAACAGTACAGTTTTTTTAAAAAATTTAGATTTCTAAAAGAATTGTATAACCTATTGGCCCACTCCCCGTAATCTATGTGAGTCTCAAATTATTTCCTGACTTTGCATTTCAACAGCATGGTACGTTTTGGTTTTCTAATAGTGAGGTATTGAGAGTACTTGGCTATACCCACTACTCTAATCTGAGATCTTTGTTCAGCAGATGTTTCCAGTTGTATTCATAGTGTTGAGTTTTGCGTGAGGTATGATGATGCAGAAACCTAGAGAATAATTTGAGAGCTTGCCAAACATTGTTGCTTGTTGCTTAGTATGGGCCAAATTTGAACTTGAGTTTCTACAGATGCAAAATTAGCACATTACCCTCTTCTGTAAAACACAGGCTTCAGGAAAAGAAATTATCAAAGATAATTAAGTTGCTTTTGTATATAAAATCATGATTACATGAGCCCTCTAAAAAGTAGAATAATATCTAATGTGTCAACACTTCAAAACTCAAAAAGCAAGCTCCTCCTGCAAACTGATATGTCAAAATGAGACAATATTCTAAATAATTTGTCAATGTAAAACACACAGCTAGGAGACCCGATAATACATTCAGTATCTACAAAGAAGATGGGGGAAAAAAAATCACGTGGTGTCATATTTCTTCTGGGATTTTTTTTCTTTACTGGTATGGATGGGTGCTTGAGGTTTTATCATAAAGGGATAAAACAGCAAGAAATCATTTACCAGCTTTCAGTTATAGAGAAAAGGCATTCACATCTGTTTCTGGTATTCTGTTGAAGAATCTCTCCAGTTGATAATTTGGATTGGAAGCAAATTGGTTTGTTTTCATAGGTCCTTTTCTTCCAAGTTCAGATAAAACAAACCTATCCTGTGGGTCCAATGGTTTGCATTCTGAATTCTTGGTTTACATGGCACAAAATCCCTCTGTTATATTGCTAACACATTATCCATCTTGAAGAGAACAAAACTAGCTAAGTTTTAGTAGGATTTACATTATATAAACTCTCATGACTGACTACACATTCTGTGTGCATTGTGAAATTAGAATTCTGATGGATTTCTAACATAATTCTCTCTTTTAAATTTATATTCACTTCAAGTGACTTGAGCCTGTGATAGTTACTATGACTTCTTTCTTGGAAGACTCTATTCTAACATTTATCTAATAAGATAAGGTACAATCCAAAGATTCAAGGTGATAATAGAGTCTCTTATGATAAAGTGGTTAGCTTTTTCCTTGATTAATTTCTGCTACTTGAAGAATATGAAGTATTCTTCTTTATTTCTAAATTAATAAAGGGAGACAATACCATCTATAGACAAGTTTTTAAGCTGAAGTTTTAAGATCAAAAGAACACAAAGTCCTCTTCACACAGCACAAGATACATAAAAAAGAGGACAAATACAGAAGTCAATAAAAAGTGGGAAAAAAAGAGATATAAATGCATAAACACTCAAAGCATGTGAAATATGGCTGTTTATTAATTTGGGCGATAGGCTAAGATAACTGGAGCCAAGTATAAGTGAACGAGGGACATAACAGGAAGCAGTATCTTTCCAAGGACTGCTTGGAAAAAAAGAGAAGACTATTTACAATAGGAAGAAAAGGGCAATGTCTTGTATGAAAGATTATTAAACAAGTATTTAATTATTCAAAAAAGTATGTGTCTTTTCTTTTACTTTACTTCTGCAAGAATTCTGCTGTAGTTTTTCCTGAGTAAAGTATATAATGAAAATATCTTACCAAAATATTCCAAAATTAAATGAAAGTATCCAATATGGCTTTGGTTCCTTTAATTAGATTTCTTTTTTAAGAAATTCAAATTGGCTAACTGACAATCCTTTGTAATGGCAGAACTTTTTGAAAATCTTTGCAAGATAATTTTTGGAGGTTGTAACAAGAAACTGAAAAAATGTGAAATTGTTTTAGAAAAAATATTGTCTCTTTGTCTTTTCCCAAGGCACAGCAATATAAACAAGTAACAGATTTCCTGTATGGCCTAATGAGACATAAACAAAGATAGTAAAAGAAATGAACACCAGAACACATTGGTTCAAAACAAACACACAATATGAAATTGGTGACATTCATAGACTCCTTGACACTTATTGTTTGAGATACGTGGACTTTTCCAGTTAAAAAGAAATATGAAATTGCTTCAGCCAGGACCTCCCTGGTTTGCTAAGAACCATTTCAAAGCTATTTGTCAACTTAGCTTGAACTTTCCCTTATTCTCTATCTTTCCTATACTACATAGCTCCATGGATACATTCTATTGTCTGTTGGAAAGATTGATTCTTCATGCACAAATAAATAATTGCTTTTAGATATCCTAAACTTGAAAATCTAAAGAACTGAGCAGAAACAAAACCAATCCCCCTAAAAAAGCAAATTTGTCTCACAATTTAGTCTTATAGCAAATGCCTTCTTTTAAGCAGAACTAACCAACTACATTTTTTTGGTAAAACACACACACACACACACACACACACACACACACACACACACACACACTATTTAAAAACTAACAACAACAACAGCAACAAAAAACCCAAGCGGACAAAAGAGCTATATCATGATTTAAACCCAACGTTGCTGGATTGAAATAAAAGCAATCAGGTCCTCCTAAAAATACACAGACTTTGCAGTTAAATTTGGGTAAAATCCCCAAATCTACCATACACTTGCTATGTGGCTACCATTTATCTAATCTTACTACCTTATTGGGAAGTAGAAATATAAATGTGAATAGAAATTTGTAAACGAAATCATCAAAGAGTCTTTAGAAACAGAAATGACTTTGGGGAGCGAATAGCACCTCTGAAGTCTCAAGTTACGTATTCCTCTCTGTGTTGCCTTGATCCTCACACAGTAAGGGAGTAAAGGGAAGAGCATGGAGTAAGGGTACGCTCTTCACAGCTCACTGAGTCAGGGCTAAAGGCGTCCCTCCGAAACAAGGCCGAATCACTAAGGTTCCTTATAGAGGAAGGGACCCACTGTAAAACTATATCGTGTGTTCTTTATCTTGAAAATAACCCCACAATTTAAAAACCTATGATTTTTATCAAACTAAAACTCCTGTGGATTCCATCTCTTATTTTTTTTGCTAGAAAAGCCCTGCAATAATTACTAATAAAACAATTTTAAAAGATTAAGAAGGCAGAGTTAAGATAATTATCAAGATGGTCATACTTTTGTAAATTAGTTCTGCTCTCAATTATAATTTTAAATAGTAAAAATTTTAATTTATAAGAATATTTACTACTATTATGTTATTATATTTTATACAAAATAAAATATTATAGAAATTATTAGATATTTTTAAAAGGAACTCAAATAGTCTACAGTACAGCTCATTCGTGCTTTTTTATTCTTTAATTTTTCTTAGGCGTAGAGTTCATACAACACTTTAGGCAGTATAGCCACCATTTATTGAATAACAGTAGTAGTAGCATGTGATGAAGATTTAAAATTATTTCAGATATTTGACTTTGTTTTCAAAATGATGCACATGAGCATATTTGCAGTGGAAAAAGCTTATTTATGTGAGTGTTATCCATGGTCTCGGTCACTGGCTTACTGAGAGTGCTAAAGGTTTTAGGGTCAAACAAGTGAGTTGAGATCTGGCTGCTGAAGTTGGTGGTTATATGGGCTTGGGCATGTTGTTAACTTCCTTGAACTTCGATATTTCTAACAGTAAAATGAGGATAAATAGACTGTTAGGGTATTGTGATAAAGAAAATTTATTTATAGTACTTGGGCTCAACACACAGAGGTTTTAAAAATTTGTTTGAAAATTCATTTATTGGACATTTTATGGAGTGTATAAAAGGGGGTCAGTAGTGAAAGTTATAAGTCATAAGGATTTTTTTAATAAGGATATATTTCAAAGTAAAATAGATTTCTCCAAACTAATATTCTCTAACACAACAGATTTTAAATATATAGATACTTTTTATATAAAATTATCAACAATGATATTGAAAAGCTTCTTTTATAGATTTGTAAAACAGCTGAACATAATGGATGAGTACCTATTTTTATAAATAGATCATAGAACAATGAGGAATTTTGCACCTGACTTAGGAAAAACTGCACATTTAGAAGAACAACTCCCTCTCTGAGTCCAACTATTACAACTTTCTATTACTTTTTTCTTTCAGGACCCATAGTACATGATAACCACTAAAAGGTATGAAATATCAAATTAAACGTGTAGTAAAACTGCCCAGAATAATGTCAAAGATTATAATCTGAGTCACTCAGAGGAGACGAGCATTTTATAATGTTAAATCAGTGGCATTACCAATCTCATCCAATCCGAAATACTTGGGATATGTTCCAGATTATGCAATATTCACACATTGAAACAACATGCTTGGGGAATAAAGCTTTATGAAAATCACTATACATAAAAACAAACTGAATTATTACTACTCTTCTTGCTGACAGATACATTTACTAGGTTCACATAACTAATGCGGATCTTCCTCACCAGAGGAGAAACTTGCTTCCTGACTGCATATAAACAATTCTTCCATCGTGGCAGTTCACTGGAGGCAACATCCCTAATTATAGAGATGGCATTCTCTTTGGGGGTCATGTAACCCTGTAATATTTTACCTGTAGGGGACAGGGAGGGCCCTGGGCAATACCACATTTCATAGTTCTTTCAAAATCTTTGACTCACAACTAAATTGCCTGCTATAGAAAATTCCCCATCCCTCTCTCTCATTTCTCTAGTAAAGATAATGATAGTAATAATAATAATAATAATAATAATAGTAATAATGAAGAGGGTCAGAAGAAGAGATACACAGAAAGGAGAGTGGAGGAGACAGGAAAGGAAGAAGATCAAAATAGAGAAGGAGAAGGAAGAAGAGCCCAATGTCAGTCTGCCCACTGACTCTGAAAGTCGCCCTCAAAATGGAAACCTCAAACTTTATTTTGTTTGAGAATTGCCTGGAACTATGTTTTAAAATTCAGTTTTCTGGGTTCTACACTCAGATATTCTGATCCAACACGTCTGAAGTAGAGCCTAGGAAACTGCCATA
The DNA here is from genome assembly GCA_028451465.1 of Erethizon dorsatum. Classification (NCBI taxonomy): domain Eukaryota; kingdom Metazoa; phylum Chordata; class Mammalia; order Rodentia; family Erethizontidae; genus Erethizon; species Erethizon dorsatum. Next base: position 15,352,750 of record CM051839.1, read on the forward strand.
TGAAGTAGATGTCCCCATGTCGGGAGTGGAGGGTAACTCAGGCAAACCACTTGCCTGGCACACACAATGGTTCAATTCCCAGTGGGGTAATAGATAAATAAGTAAATAAAACAAAACTCCCCAAATCTTTAGAAAGTGCCTTGAGAAACATTGCTCTGTACATTTTGGGAAATGGAGACTGTGTCTGAAAAGAGCTCCTGGAGACTGACACTGAGCAGCTGTTTGTGGTTCCAGCCCTGCTGAGGACCCTCTGCCTCCTGAACTCTGTCTCCATCCACAGGCTGCTGCATGGAGTCAGTTCAAGAGTGAGTTTGCTACTGTCCTCTCATGCTCTCACTGCCCACTGTGTCATCACCATTTCCTCATTACACAAAGCTAATACAGGAAGGTGTACTGGTTGATCATGACAACTTAATGAGATTAAGAGACTTCTGGAGAAGTGGGTTGTGACGGCACCAGCCTCATCAATGTTTGTGAGCACTTAGCTGAATGGCCTATTATGATGTGGGACAAGTTGGAAGAATTGGGTTATGGGGGAGGGATGATCTTGGGGATTACATCTGGTCCCCTGCCCCTTTCTATCTGTCTCTTCCCCTGCTTTCTGCTTCCTGGCTGCCATGAGGTAAGCAGCTTCTCTCTGTCATACTCTTCCACCATGATGTTTCTGCCTTGGTGGGAGCAGACCATGGACTGAAACCTCTAAGACAGTGAGTCAAAATAAACCACTCCTCCTTTAAATTGTGAGTGTCAGGTATTTTGTCCCAGCAATGGAAAGCTGACCAATACAGAGAGGTGTCTCATACTTTAACAAAGCACTGGTGTTCACTAAGGGAAACTAACACCTAGGATGTAAAGCAAAGCTGTACAGCCTATAAGTCTTTCCCAATAGCTCCTTCCTACAGGAAAGGAGCAAGTTTCTCTTGTCCTTCTTCGGACTTCCCCAAAATGTCCTTAAATTTTTCTTTAAAGAACATTACTCCCATAGGAATATGGGTGCCCAAGGACTTATTCCTGTTCTCTGTCTAATACCCTCAAAGACATGGTATTGCCCAATATACTCTTAGGTTCTGAAGTTGGAGTATAGTGGTATCAACTATTTGGAAGGCGGTGAACAATGAGGAGTATGGGCTTCCTGAAGCAGGTAGGTCTTGGTGTCAGCTCTGACACCTTAGGTGTAGACTCCTTAAAAATGTGCGGAACCAGTTATGGGTGAAGAGCAATAAATTTGTCTAGTTATTCAGAGCATGCATGCACAGCATAGATGACACACATGTGCACACACACACAGCTCACAGAGACAAACATGTTAATACATACAAACATTACAGTTTTGCTTACAGTGCCATATTAAGAAAGAAAAGTATCTCTGTAAACAAGACAATCTGCACAAGATGACCACCTACAATGCAAATAAAATGTGATGTATTCCAGTAGGGTAATACCAGTTCCTTTTCTGACTGAGCTTTATGCTTTACTTATGTATTAGGAGTATATAAGAAATGGTGCTCATTACTGATCCATCTACTCATAGTTACTAACATAAAGATCCAAGTGAAACTAACATTACATATCGGGGCACATTCTGAGGCATGCTGTGAGAAAAGATACAATATGCAGATTTATGATCTTCCTGTAGAAAGCAATTTTCCAAGGAGATGTTTGGTTAAAGGTGTTTTTACTTCCTTTCTAGTTGCAAAGATTTACATTTTTTTTTTTTTTTGTGGGTACCGGGGGGTCGACCTCAGGACCTCGCGCGCCAGCAGGCGCCCGTGCTGCTGAGCGATATCACCGGCCCCTTTTTTGTATGTGGGTTCCGGGAGTCGAACTCGGGCCCTCGCGCTTGCAAGGCAGGCGCTTAAACCGCTGAGCCATTTCACCGGCCCAGATTTACATTTTTTAGTGTTATTTGTTTTATTATTTTTATTGTTTTATTTTTTAAAAAAGCTTATAGTAAAATTGACTTATTTTAGAGTTCTATAAATTTTAATATACCCACAGACTTGTGTAACCATTAGCCTCATCAGGATACACAGCAGTTCCATCAACCCGTCCTGCTGCCTTAGCCCCTGGCAACTACTGATCTGTTCCCTGCCATTTAGTTTCATTTTTTGGAGACTATCATGTAAATGGACTGATGCAGTATGTACTCTTTGGAAAATGTATATTTTACTCAGAATAATGCCTTTGAGAATTATCCATGTTTTTGAAAGTATTAGTGACTTGCTTCTTTCTACTGCTGAGTAGTAATGTGTTGCATGGGTGTACTATTGCTTATTCACCCACTGAAGAAGTTTTGGATTGTTTCCACATTTCACCTACAGGTTTTTAATGTGAATATGAAATTTCATATTTTTCAAATAAGTATGTAGTGATATGATTACTGGGACAGACAGGAAGTATATGTTATGCCGAAACTTATAAAAAACTGCCAAGTTATTTTCTTGAACAGTTGTGCTATTTTATATTTCTACCAGCAATATATGAACATTCACTTCTGCTTTGTTGGCACCTTGCTAGATAAGTGGTGGCAAACCTATAGCACGTGTGTAATTATTTTTCTCTTAAGATAATAGATGTTAATGTATGAGTTGTTTTTTCTAAACTAAAACCTCAGTATTCAGGTTTAATTGCAATGTTGGCTCTTTGTGGTAAATAGGTGAGTTTTGAGTTGCAGTTTGGGCACTCTCTCTAAAAGGTTTGCCATAACTGAATTAGATCATCTCTGTATTTTCATTAGAGTGTTTAGATCATTTATGTTTAATATAATTATTGTAATAATAGCATTTAACATTACTGCCTTGCTAGATATTTTATACTCATTTCAATTGTCTGTTTCTTTTCCTGATTTTTTTTTGGGGGGGGTTAACTGAATATTTAAGTTTTTCTATTTGTATCTTCAAAATTTATTAGCTTTATTTCTTTATTGTATTTTTTGGTCTTCCATGTTTAATTAATCAGAGTTTGCCTTCAAATATTGTAGTAACATTACATGTTTTAAAAGCTTAGAACAGTACACTTCTATTTTCTACCTCATCCTTTATTGATATCATGAATTTCAATTTTACACCTATTATCCACACCATAACAAGATTACAACCCTTGTTTTAACAACATATTTTGAGATTAAATATAAGAAACATTATCTTTCGATCCATTTATCAACTTCAGTTATCTTTATATCTTTGTGTAGATATAAATTTCCATCCGTTGTTGTATTCCATTTGCCAAAACATATTTTTTACTTTAACTTTTAACATTTTTAATATTGTAGAATTGTTAAGAATAAATTTTCTAAGAAAAAGCCTTACATAAATTTTATTTTTAAAGGTGTTTAATTTGGGGGGTACAGAATTCTGGGTTTACATTTTTCCTTTCTGTTCTTTAATATCTTACTTTTTTGTGACTTCCATAGTTTCTGTGAAAGCTTTATTTTATTTTATTTATTTTTTTTTTTGTGGGTACCGGGGGGAAGACCTCAGGACCTCGCGCACCAACAGGCACCCGTGCCGCTGAGCGATATCACCGGCCCCTTTTTCGTATGTGGGTTCCGGGAGTCGAACTCGGGCCTTCGCGCTTGCAAGGCAGGCGCTTAAGCCGCTGAGCCGTCTCACCGGCCCAGAAAGCTTTATTTTAATATTACCTTGATATTTTTACATGCAAAGTTTCTGCTTTTCAGCAGTTTGACTATGACGGTTTTTATAATGTGGGTGTGAGTGTGTACATTTTTATTTAAGGTGCTTCGGCTTTTTGGATCTGCTGATCTTACATTAATTTTTGAAAAAGCTTAAAGATTAGCTTTCCAAAAGGTCTTTACTTCCTGTTTCTCTTTTTTGACATGGAAGAGGGATAAATAAACACAATCTAGTGGTAGGTACAGATGCTGATCATGATGTCATATAGCTATCTGCAGACATTAAGGACACGTTTATTTTCGCTCATGGTTTCAGAGATTTCTGTCTATGGTTGGCTGGGTCGATTACTTTTAGGCCTATAGAGGGCAAAAACATCATGGCAGAAGCTCACCTCATGAAAGCCAGGAAACAGAGAGAAAGAGAAAGTTCAGAGAGGAAAGTGCCCAGGACCAGTCCAATCCACAAGCTCACTTCTCCACAATTCACTGCCTTCCACTCCGTTCCACCTCTTGCTTCCATCTCCTCCCAATAGTGCCATCAAATCATGATCTCATCAGATGAATCCGTTGATAAAGTGAAAGCCCTCTTGATCCACCTTCCAAAAGCTCATCAGCAACCAAGAACTTCAATGCAATGAGTTTTTTGGGGGATATTTTGGATCTTGACAACAAAATTAAATCAACAATATTAAAAAATTAACATTACTAGAAGATGAAAAAACAAGTCTAAGATTTTTCTATTGAATGAAAAAGTATTGATTCTTCCCTCTGCTGTCAACTGTAAACATATATAATATGTAATTATTTTTTACCGGTAGAGAGAAACAGAGAGAGAGAGAGACAGAGAGAGAGACAGAGAGAAAAAGGGAGGGAGGAAACAGGACAGTTTGTGACAGTGAAAGAAGGACTTGCCTAAGTGTAAAAGCATTTGGAAACCATGTTTTAATTAAATTAAAAAATTATTGGCAAGCAATTTTAGGTAAAATTCTATTGAATATAAAACTTGAATCACTGAAATTGGCTTACTCTTTTTTTTTTAATATGGGTACCTGGGGTCGAACTCAGGACCTCCTGCTTGGCAGCAGGTGCTTGTGCTGCTGAGTGGCATCACTGGCCCTTTTTTTCCTTTTTATGTGGGTACCGGGAGTCGAACTCAGGACCTCGCGCCTGCCAGGCAGGCGCTTATGCTGCTAAGCTATCTCACCGGCCCAGTTGGCTTACTCTTAAGCCTGAAAGAAATCGACTAATTTTAAAAAAACATATCACTCCTCTTTCATTTTGCTAAAAAGAGAACAACGAAAATAAAAACATTTGTTTCTATCTGCCTAGACCAGAATACTCCAATTTTAGTATACCATGCAATACATTACATACATGCATACGTATTATGTACGCAACCCAGCTAAAGGTTCACTTTCTCAGTGGTGTTCCAGTGATTTTCATGGTACCTCATCTCTACTTGCCACTCCTTCCTTCATGCTTCTTTGTGAAGTAACAAGGAATATACATACTGGTCTCTGTTCCAAATCCCTGGCACAGAGCTCCTAAAATCTTTGTGATTTCCTGAGCTATAGGGATGCTAGCAGCATCTTTCGTTCTCATATTTGGTCTTTGATCCTTTTTCCTGACATATAGCTCCTAAATTCATTGGAATTTTCTGGGTGACAGGAGCATCTTTTGTTCTAAGGAGCTTGGTGAGCTCCTAAATGGGGGCTGGACACCAGAAAGACTGAACCATGATTATGAACTTGGAAATTTCTTTTTTTTTTCTTTTTCTTTCTTTCCTTCTTTTCCTTCTTTTTCTTTTCTTTCTTTTTTTTTTTTTTTTTTTTTTTTTTTTTTTTTTGAGACAGGGTCTTGCTATGTAGTTCAGGCTGGCTTTGAACTTACTGCATAGATCAAGCTGATCCTCAAGTATCCCAGTGATCCTCCTGCCTCAGTGCTGGGATTACAGGCATGTGCCACCAGGACCAGCTGAACTTGGAACTTTCAATACCACACTCTGTTCTCCAGAAGAGAAGGACTAGCAATGGAATTAATAAGAGATCTTGCTAATGTGATGAGACTTCTATAAAAATCCCTGAACTACATGACTCAGAAAGATTCTGGGGTGGTGAACGCATCTGTGTGCCAGGAGGGTTGCAGGCTTCAACTTCGTGAGGACAAAAACTCCTGGACTCAGGACCTCCCCAACCTCATCCTGTGTACTTCTTCATCTGGCTATTCGTCTCTATTCTTTATTATACAGTATCTTTTGTTAGTAAGGTGTTAAACATAAGCAAAATGTATGTGAGTTGTGTGAGGTACTCTAGCAAATTAAAGTCTAGGAACAAGTTGTAGGAACCCTAATTTGTAACCAGTCTGTCAGAAGCAAAGTTCACAACATGGGGTTTGTGATTAGCATCTGAAGTGGGGACAGTTTGGTGGGATCAGACCTGTGGGATCTGAAGCTAATTCCAAGTAGATAGTGTCAGGTTAAGTTAAAGGACACCCGGCTGGTGACCGCTGCAGAATTTCTTGGTGTATATTTAGGGGGTGCACTCGCAAACATCTAGCCATGGAAGTGTTTTTAGTTAAGTGTGAGAATACAGAGTACAAATAACTCTTCAGTTTTCTCTGTCCTTAATACTCTTCTTCCTCTTGGTTAATCCTGCTACAAACACTATTGATCACTGCCAGACCTGCCCTTGAAATAGATCCATGGCCAGTACTGAGCATGCTAATATTACCCTCAAGTTCCTGCTTTGGGCTTACTCCACCTCTTTTTTTTTTCCCACAACTCTTGATGTACATTACTCTAGAAAATTTGGGGTAGAGTGGGGCAAATAACAGGATCATATGGGAAATAACAGTTGAAAAGGAGAGGAAAGCACAAATCTCATACTATTATCTGTTGTTAGCATAATTTTCTCCATACTTCTCAACTTATAAATCACTTCTCCTTCCAGATCAGAATATACAGTGTGACTCTTCACTGCACTGTCCCTAATGGAACACCAATCCTGCCCCTATCACAGTGTAACCCCATCACAGAGGAAGGTGCAGTGGTGGACAGCGTTGCCTTGGAGTGGCCACAGGACATGGGAATTGGTGGAGACAAGAAAGAAGAAACAATTGGAGGGCTGGGAGCATAGCTCAATGGTAGAGCACTTGCCTAACATGTGTGAGGTCCTGGGTTCGACCCCCAGTGTCACCCTCCCCACGCACACACACACACTCATACACACACACACAATTGGAAAAGAAAAAGCTCGCTTTCTCATAATCTCCTGGGATTTATTTCGCTTTATACAATAATATCCTTCCTATTGTCTCAGAGCTCTTTGTATACTCAACTTTCACTAAAAGCTGGCTAAAAAACAATGCCTTGCTAATGTGTTCCAGAAACTATTCTAAGGTCACAGTGATCTTTATAATAAAAGACTTATTCAATGTTGGTTTTTCAGCCCTTCTTCTTTAAAACTAAGATATAATCTACCTACATTGACATATGCACGCTTTAATAGTTGGGTCACATTAGGCAAACACATAGAAATGAAGCTCACCTCTTGCAGAAAATTTCTATACTCCAAAAAGGCACGTTGTTTTTCTCCCAGTCAATCCCAGTTCAGAAGCAACTACTGTTCTCTTGCCTGTCATCATTGGTTATTTTCTATTACCTGTTTTAGGAGTTCATATAAATAAAATCTCTCTCTCTTTCTCTCTCTCTCTCTCTTTCACAAACACACACACACACTCTTCTTGTGCCTGGATTCTTTTACTCACCATTCTGTTTTTGATAATTCATCATAACATGGAGTATTCAGGAGTCCATTTCTTTTTGTTCCTAAGTAATATTCCATAATATAAACATTCTGTAGTTTTTCTATCCAATCTTCTATTGATTGATACTAGGTCTATTCCAGTTTTTGAAGTTATAAATAATGCTGCTTTTAAATAAGTACATGAATTTGTGTAGAAGGTTTCCTGTGGACATATGTTTTGTTTTTCTTTAATAAACAATTGGGAGTGAAATGCCAGATCATAGGATAGATGTGTGTTTCACTGCTTAAGAAACTAGCAGTTTTATATAAAAGCAAATACTTTGCTCCTATACCAGTAATATATGTAAATTCCAGGTGGTTCATACCCAAAACATAGTGTTGTTAGTCTTTTTAAATGCAGCTATTAGTTGATATATAAAGCCACCTCAATCTCAGTTTAATTCACATTTCTCTAGCAAGTAATGACATAAGTACATTACATATGTAATTTGCAAAGTATCTTTCCAAGTCATTTGTGATTTTAAAATATATCCTTTATTTCTCTTCACTGTAAAAAGCTTTTATTTTTAAATATTTTCTTCATTTTTAATTGTTTTTGTCTCTTTTATTGACATTTGGGTTTCTGCGTAGATTCTGAGTTGTTTTTTTTTTTTTTTTTCGAGACAGGTCTTGCTGTGCAGTTCAGGTTGGCCTTGAACTCACAGCAATCTTACTGTTTCAGCCTCCCAAGTGCTGGGACAACAGGTGTGCGTCACCAAGCCTGGCTCTGTAGGTCTGGATAGAAGTCTTCTGTCATTGATATGTATTTGTGACTATTTTCTCTTACTCAGTGGTTTTTGTGGTTTAATAGGTAAAAGTTTTAAATTTTGATAAAGACTAAGTTATCAACTGTCCCATATTTAGTGCTTTTTACATCTTTTCTAAGAAATCATCTCTGATCACCAAAGTCTTAAGGATGTCCTCCTTTACAGTTATAGTTTTTATATTTAAGTTTATTACCTATTTGTGTTAGTGTTGTCTGAAGTTAATGGTGTGAAGATGGATTATAATTTTTCCTGTATAAATATTCAGTAACCTCGACATTAATTGTTGAAAACTTGCCTTTTCTCCTTGAATTGCTTTGGTATCCATGTCAAAAATTATTTCACCCAACATGAGTTATTTTTCCAGGTTCTCTGTTCTCTTTTCTTGATGTACTTGTCTATCCTTGTACTACTTTTGACTACTAAATCTTTATACTAGGCCAAGAAATTTTAGGCAAAAGAGGAGATCTAACTTTATTCCTCTTTTTCACTATTTTTTGTAAATTCCAGTTCCTTTGAGTTGCTACATTAAATCATCTTGTCATGTTCTTGAAAAAAAGCCTATTCGAATTTTGATTGAGATTGCATTAGATCTATAGACCAATTTAAACAGAAGTCATAATATTGACTTTTCTATTCCATGATTCTGGTATAGATCACGAATTGAACTGTGTCCTCTCAAAAGATATACTGAAGTCTTAAACTGACATGTGGCCTTCGTAGGAAATAGGGGCATTGCAGATGTAGTTAATTTCATAAGAGATCATATGGACGAGGGAGACCCCTTAATCCAATGTATGTATCACTGGCGTCCTCATAAGTGGAAACAGGACTATGGAGTGCTATGTATGACACTGAAGTGCTGCAGCTCCAAGTCAAAGAATGACAAAGATTTCTGAGGAATCATGAGACGCCGGAAGAAGGCAAGAAAGGATCCTTACCTGCAGATTTCAGGGAAAGCGTAGCTCTGCTGACATCTTGGTTATGGACTTCTGGCTTCCAGAACTATGAGGCAATAAATTTCTATTTGAACGTTCTCAGAAATTTTATATTTTTCTTTTACTTTGTATTCTTTTCTCCAATTACCATTGATTTCCCCTCTTTATACTATGAACTCTTATCTAGACAAGTTTAAACAACTGATTTGGTTATCATTATTTCTTAACTCAGTTTTCTTCTTCAACCTGATATTATAACTGGCAAATTCATCATTCACATACATCTATTATACTATTCATCCAGTTAATGTCTTAAAAATATACTTTTAAAAATAATATTTTTGGGGGCCGGTGAGATAGCTCAGCGGCAAAAGCACCTGCCTGCCAAGCGCGAGGTCCTGAGTTCGACTCCTGGAACCCACATACGAAAAAAGGGGCCAGTGATATCGCTCAGCAGCACAGGCGTCTGCCAAGCGTGAAGTCCTGAGGTCGATCCCCGGTACCCACAAAAAAAAATAAAATAAATAAATAAAATAAAAATAACATTTTCATTTTTGCAACTGTTGATTCTTCCTTCTCAGATGAAAAAACAATCTCTCTTCCAAAATATTTATACTTGCCTAAATTCTAGTTCTATTACTTCTGTTTCTAAGGTTTAGATTCTTCTATTTGTTTCCTTACTTTGATAATATTTGCTATAAGAGAATAAACAACATAGACGTTAAAACTGTGGGAGTTTTCCCACTAAAGTAAGTGAAAAATACAAATTTATTCTCTACTCCTCAACTTTGCAACTGAAATTTCCTGCTAGTCACCTCTTTCTACTTAAGCAGCCTGCTTAGGAGGAGTGGACAAAAAATTGCTGTTGTTGATTTTTTGTTACTTATTTTCATACAACAGATAGACTGATGGGGACATGTTGCTTAATAAAGTGTCTCTGTAGTTAATTTCTGAGCTGAACTGCAACCGTTCCTTCCTAGTTTCTCCAGCCAACAGACTACTCTTCTGTAATTTGCCCTAAGCACTTCTAACATCTGAAGACAGCCCTGTTGCAGCTTCCTGGTCTACGAGAGTATTAGTACATTTAGTTCTCCAAGTAATCTTTGTTATTTACTCTCAGTATTTTTCTGCTCTCTTCTGCATATTTAGGTGCAAATCTCCCTTGATACTGCTTTGCCATTTTGTAGTAGAGTCTTGGGCCACGATTTCCTCAATATTTCTGGTCCTCTAAAATTTGCCTTCTTTAAAAAATGAGACTGTGCATTACATAGTCACTTAAAACATCTTTTACATTATTATTTCTGGAGTTTTGTGTATGGAAGAAGTCAGCATTGTGTTCTTTCCATTGAGAACAAAAGATATCTTTCAAAATATGTTTTGTAAAGTATCAAGTCACTTAAGTTAGATACTTAGAAATTATCCAAACAAGAGAGGCATTGATATTTAAAATCTGTGCATTTGGGGACCAAATTTTTTAGCAAACAATTGTTCTATTCAAGGAGCACTTGTAAGAAATAAATGTGAATTGAAGTATATATAACTGAGAAGGAATCGGGGTATGTATTGTGATTAATATTCAGTATATAGGACTTCCAGGAAGATGGTGGAGTGGTGCGCAGCAGAGAAAGAGCCTCTCTCAGAGTTGCCATCCAGACACTGGAATACAGCAACACAAGGAAGGCAAGGAGGGAAGTGGGTCCCCTGGACCCAGGAAGAATCTGAAGCTAGAATTGAAGCCCATGGGGAGGGTGAAGAGAGAAACTTCAATGAAGAAGAAGGAGGTGGTGGGCAGAGCCCTCTTCCTGAGTTGGGCCTCACTGTGTGGGAGGAGCAGTTCAAACCTGTGGACACACAGTGACTGCTGGGAACCCCGGAGGCCTCCACGGAGAGACACAGCAGGGGAAGGGAGCAGTGGACCTGGAGGACTGCACTAGCTGGTGGTGAGTGCTATGGGAGAGGGCGATTGGCCAAGAGCCATCTTACAGAGGGGTCAACTGAGCTCAGAACTCAGAACAACTGCTGGCTCCATCTAGCAGCTCCCAGCTGAGTTCAAGCCCAAAGAAGGTGTGCTGACGGCTAGAGGCTGGACAGGTCTGGTCCCAGCCTCATGGCCAGAAACCAGCCTGAACTTCAAGGGAAATAAAGGTGCAGGCTCGCTGAAATTATCCACTACCCCGCCATAAAGCTACTGCTGGTTTGCTGGGATGAATCAACACAGATCTGGACTCTGACTCCATACATTGTCTACCAGCAGCAGCAAAGACAAACCTGGAAGTGGACTTTTCTCTCTCCCTCTCTCTCTCTTTTTTCCTCCATTGTTTGATCTTTTGTTTATATGAATATGAATGTGGTTTCTAGCTTCTTTGTGGTAGTTGTTCTGTTCTTCCTTTTATTTCTTCCTTCTCTCTTTCCCTCCTGTCTTTTTCACCAGTTTCCCAAAGGTTGAGAGGTCTCCCTTTGCACAAAGCATATGTCTAATGATTATTTTATTGAGCGAAGGTTTAAATAATAGATCGTTTTCTTTTAATTTATTAGTTCTAGAGTTTGGATCTGAATGTCCCCCCAAAATCAACATGTTAAAGGCTTGATCCCCAACCTGTGGCCCTACTGGGAGGTGGTGCACCCTTGGAAAGGATGTTGAAATGGTGATCCCTTCCTCTCTCTGTATTTGCTTCCTAGCCACCATGAGAGGAACAGGCCTCCTCTGCCAGGCACTCCCACTATGATGTATTGTGCTACCACAGGCACAAAGCAGAATAACCAAGAGACCATGGATTGAAACCACCGAAACTGTGAGCCAAAACAAACCTTTCCTCCTTTAAGGTTGATTATCTTGGGTACTGTATTACAATGATGGAAAACTGACTACTATATTCTATTTCTTTTATCATCTAAATTCCATTTTACCACTAAGCTTCTATTATGCTAATACAATTTTCAATTGTGGTTCTTTTTGAGAAGATTTCATTCCCAGATTTTAAGTGGAACACAAAATTTTAAGTGGAACACTTTTGCTAATACTCATGTTAAAAATACTTCAAATTATAATCTGTTCTCTAACAAGACATACCTTTCTAGGCCAAAATTACACACCTATGGAAAAACTTTATTGGTAGCTCTTAAAGGATGAAGTTTCCTGCTTAAAATGATATTCCATTATTTCCAATTCTCTTTCCCTCTCTCTCCCCTCACTTCTCTCTCTCTGTATAATAATCAGAGAAATAGAATAACTTCTCCCTTCCCAGGAGCAGGGAGCAGTAAGTGATAGAACCCAGAGTAGACTTCAAGGTTTTCCTATTTTTACCCCATTTCAGGTTGATTTAGGTGCAGCTGATTTAGTGCACCACATCAAGGCTGTGCCCAGTGAGCTGCCTCCAGTGCTCATGGTGGGCACATTGATTTGTCTTCCATTAATCACATTCGAGCCCATTTGAAATGTGGAAGCACTTTACTTATGCCATTATTCATAGTCATCCTCTTTTTGCTGAAAAACATGATTAGTCTAAATTCTGTGCCATCAGTAATTCCAATCAGTATAAGTACATGGTAAACATATATATATATGTACACACACACACACATATATATTATATTATATTCCTTACTATTATTTTTACTGTTTACTTAAAGAATGTTTGGTAGTAGTTAAGTTCTCAATTTCTCACAGGCTTTCACAAATCTTATATTATTTTCTCTATTCACCTCCATAGCACACTGACTTTCCTTAGGGAAAATTAGAGGAAAGGGCACTTTCTCATACTATCTGGAAACAATAGATAAAATTGCCTGTGAAACATACTTTATCAAACAGTGCTGGATGAAGGTGAAAGCACAATTTGCTTACAGTTAAATTTCTGGTTCAGTGCTTTTTACAAACTATTTTGTAATGGAAAACAAATGTGTTTTGCATGTGAAACAAGGGGAGAAGTTGTAAACTATTTCCCTAATTAAAGAATGGTTATCAAACATATGGTGTTTTTCACTATAAATAAATCTAGAAGATACCTCACTGACTTGTATTTATTTGTCCTTGCATATCTTGGGTGAATTTGTCTGTGACAAATACATGTATAGCTAGCGCTTGACATTAACTTTCTATTTTTACACAGCAATAATCATGATCTCTTCTCATTAACATTCCTACAAACTTCAAACATACAATGAGCCTGTGTTCCACTTCATCAGAGTTTCCCACACATGGAATGATCTTTGAAGTCAGTTAGAGCCCTCCATGTTGAAGCAAGATGAGGGTTAAACACGGAAGTGAATCCTGCCTTCCACCACTGCAGAACTTGTGATAACCAGATACATTCTATTCACTAACCTGAGAGCTCTGTGTACAGGTGAGGTCTGAGGTATTTATTATACATTACAAGGCAACAAAGCGCTGCTGCTGCTGTGGATGAGCACAATGATCTATACATGAGAACCTACATTTTTTGTTTCTTTTATGACTCTAACTTGACAATAATTGTTAAGACTCTAACATGATTATTTGACTTGGAAATAGATATCAGAGAATGCTTACTCGTATTTAACCTACTACATAAATGATAACCCTTCGAACAGTGGTTTAAAGCCATGAAGTACTGATGATCCCGTTTCTCCATTTCTAAATATTTACCCAATGGTATTGCCTAGTCCTTTGGAGAAATGATACGGCCTCCAACTACTAGATTATCTTTTTAATTCTTTTGTGCTTTCCTCTCAGTAGTTACATGAATGCTGCCTAGTTACATGAAGCGAAGGGTTTTTTGCTGGCTCACATCATTCATTCATTAATTCACCAACAATAATTACTTGAGCATGTAATATTTTCTTACCATCGTATCAGTCACTGACGACACAATGTTAAAGAAAAAATGGAGCTTGTAGTCTTTTATTTATTTATTTATTTATTTTTTTTTTTTTTTTTGTGGGTACCAGGGGGACGACCTCAGGACCTCGCGCGCCAACAGGCACCCGTGCCGCTGAGCGATATCACTGGCCCCTTTTTCGTATGTGGGTTCCGGGAGTCGAACTCGGGCCTTCGCGCTTGCAAGGCAGGCGCTTACACCGCTGAGCCATCTCACCGGCCCGCTTGTAGTCTTTTGCCTTGAATGAAATGACAATGGCTGTATTCTTATTCAAAAGTCATACTATATGGGCCAGTGAGATAGCTCAGCAGCATAAGCACCTGCCTGGCAAGCACAAGGTCCTGAGTTTGACTCCTGGTACCCACATAAAGGTAAAAAGGGGCCAGTGATATCGCTCAGCAGCACAAGCGCTTGTTGGAAAGCATGAGGTCCTGAGGTCGACTCCTGGTACCCACATAAAAAAAGAAGTCATACAATGGCAATTTTTAGTAATAAAAATATATTTTGTAGCAATTAAAGATTAATTTCATTTTTATTACTAATAATATTAATATACAAGTGCTTGTTATTGTGAAGAATCTTTCTTACATTATCTCATTTAATATTTTTCAATAACCCCAGGAGACAGGTTCCTTTCTTTATGTTTAGCTGCTTGAGAGGTGGAAGGTAAAAGGGTTAAATATTTTACCTAAGGTCAAATAATTAGTGAATGGAGAGTTCAAAACCAGTCAACCTTATTCTGAAGTTGATGAATAATAGGCTATAATGCTCTCCAAAATGAGAAGTGTAATTTGCAAGACTTTCAAGTCACATGATATATGGAATCCTATTGCATTGAATACCTGGGATAGGGCTAGAAAGTGCAGAACAAGTTTCACTTTTTTCTTAACAAGTACAAACTGCCACTAAGTAGCATGTGAAGACGTACAGCACCACAGTACACATTTTCTTAAGCGTTTAATGGAATACTGCATTGGGAGTTTTTGTTGTTGTTGTTGTTTCTTGTTTAATATTTTGCTGATGGGAAAGATACAAACCAGATGCATAGCAGAACTGATGCCAGCAGAGGCCACACTGCCTGTCATAGGTTTTTTTTGTTGTTGTTGGACATTTTTGCAGTGTGCTCTGCTCCCCCACCCCATCTCATTTTCCATACTCCACACGGTTTCAGCACTGACTACAGTGTCTTCAATATTTTGTTTTAAATGTTAAGAGACCTGAATATCATAAATGACATTGAAAAAAATAATCCCCTACTCCCTGTTCTTGGATTTGAACTCAGATTAAACAAAATCGAACTTATAAAATTGATAAAATTTTAATTAAGAGTTACTAAGGAGAATCTACATTCCAAATGATTTCAGGAGAATTTGTTCTGAAAACAAGTCTAAGACATAAAGGTTCTTCGAGTATCCTGCCTGTGTAAAATTCATGTATTCTGCATACAGCAAGGCAATGTATTCACTGAATAAAAATACTGTATTGGTTTTATTTTTTATTTTATTTTATTTTTCTTGTGGGTACCGGGGGGTCAACCTCAGGACCTTGCATGCCAACAGGCACCTGTGCCGCTGAGCGATATCACCGGCCCCTTTTTCGTATGTGGGTTCCGGGAGTTGAACTCGGGCCCTCGCGCTTGCAAGGCAGGCGCTTACGCCGCTGAGCCATCTCACCGGCCCCATGGTTTTAAATTTCTACATTAGAGTTTTTTCCTTGGCTGTTACAATTTTCACCTTTGAATAAATAGCACTGATTATAAAGTAATGCTATTCTAACTAGGAAATTTACTTCAACTATGACCATGAAAGATAAGATATATTTGAGCATTTACCTAATAGACAGATAAACATCAAAGACAGAAATTTGCTGTTTTATTCTATGAACCCAATGTAAACTTCTAGTCATGATCAGCCTTTAAATTTGATGATATGATTACCTTATTTTCTGGGGGAAAATATAGAACTATCTTGCCAGGTATGGTGACACATGCCTGTAATCCTGGCATTCTGAGAGGCTGAGGCTGGAAGTTTGCCAAATTCAAGCCTTGCCTGGGCAACTTAGTGATTTACCAAGACCCTGTTTCAAAATTAAAAATAAAAATATTTATTTATATATTATATATATATATATTTTTTTTTAAACGGACTGGGGATGCAGCTCAGTGCAAAGGCCTTGAGTTTTGTCCCTAGTATCACTTAAAAAAAAAAAAGGGCCATCTCTTTCTTGGGTCAGTGCAATAAACTCTTAAGTGGACCTTTAATTTGATATTCCTCTACTCCACTTTGAAACTAAAACCAAAATCATCTTTTCAACACAAACATTTTCTCAGGAACTGGAAAGTCCTTTTCTCTCATTCTTCAAGACTCAATCATATCCTTATCAGTACAAGAAAGATAATTCTTACAGAACAGATAATTGTAGTCCACTTATCATTGAAATTTTATGTGTAATTGCTTCCTCATTTGATATTCTGTTTCCTCATATTCCAGTATCTCTCTGACTTCAAGGACAAGATATTTTTGTTTTTTCATAGTTGATGTCTACCTCACAGAAACATAACTTGTATTTAGTGGTAAATAAATATGGAATAAATAAATAAATTAGGACAAAAGATTAGAAATAGGATTTTGTGTATTTTCTAAATTTAAATGGTTCCATTACATGGGAATTATTAGAGCTATTCAGCACATGTCAAGCACCATATCAAGAAATTCTATCCATCACTGAATTCAATCCTTACAATATCCTGAAAATTCAGTTATTCATGTCTCTCTTTGACACAAGAGTATGCAGTTGAGATAGGTCACCCAGCTAAAAAGGGTTGTAGAGACACACTTCCTCCTGAGGTCTGTGTGAGTACCAGGGCCATGTCGATCCTAGCACTAAAATTTCCCACATGTTATTTGATTAAAAGGTATATATTCCCTGTGTAAGAAACAGGGTCATTTCTATCAAAGGATATAAACAGGAAATGCTTCCATTTTAAACTCTAGTTGCTCCCCCGCGCCCCAGAGTTACAGAAAATGTCTGCTCAGCTTGGATTCCAGGAACACAGTTGACCATCAAAGATAGCTTATCAACAGCCAAGGACTTTCAGTCCCCATACACCCACTCTCTCCTCCCTTAGCAACTCTACCCAGCAGTCCTTTAGCCCCTCCACTGGTACGGCTTAAACTAGCTAATTGGGACAGATTTTGAGCCTTCAAACCAGCCAATGAAAAGAAGGTCAGTTGCTTCTCATGCATTAGAAAATAAAGAGGCCAACCCTGTACCTCACGGTGTGCTCATGCTCTTTTGCAAAAGTAAAACTTGCCCAGTTGAGACTTCTTGGTGTCTGAGTGCTTTATTATCTGCACCAACAAAATTGAGTCTGAGGACTTCCTCCCAACATGGAAATCAGTTTTAATGATGTGGAAAAAATAGCAATGCTGATAAAAAAGGAAAAAAGATTCAAAACTATCCCAGATAATTTATAAAGTATGATCACAGACTTAGGATCGGTGTGGTGAATTAAGTTTTGCCTTGATTTTCTCTCAATTAAGAACATCTCCCAAAGTATATCTATGTTCTCCTTCACCTACTAGTTAGGGAAACATAATGTACATCTAAGCTTTTCTGAGACAGTCCCAGTTGGTGCCTATTGTCCTTGTGAGGTTACTAATAGCAGCCCCTTTACTACGCCATGCATCCAGCTTTACCAAGTGTATCTGACCATCATACATTTTAGGGCTTCTCGCCTCTATCTTCCCAGGACCCATATAATGTTGTTTAGGACCCAAATTCTGGTCTTCACTTACTAAGAACATCGTCTTGCCTCACACTAGTTATTATAATGATTTACCCCAAAAGCATTGTACTCTATCTTTATTTTCTCTATGGCCAGCTATTCTAGTCCATGTTCTGCTTGACTTAGAAGTCTACCGTTCATATGTGGCGACACATGTATATTTTAAATGGAGATTCTTTAACACACAGATATTTTTAATCAAAAGTTAAGTTGGCCCTTCTAATTATATCAGGTTATTGTAGCTGCTTTAGTAGGGAGGTTACTTTGGACTCACCCCAGTTTTCAGCAATACAGATTTTCTGCACCTAACACCAAAACTATATAAGCCACTTTCACTTTTACAGAAAGAGGTTGCATCTCCTTTTCTCCAGTGTCACTTCTGTAGACTTCATTCCATTTCGCACTTACCATCATCTTGCAAAAGTCATCAGCAAATGACACTTGGTAAATCCGTTGGCCTGGTGTGAAGGGTTATCCAAATTCTAGAAAGAAAAGTCAGATAAGCGCATTATGTCTCTTTCCCATCAATGCTATATTGTACCCCTTTCCTCTGTGTACACCAGGATTTTGGTTCCATTATAAATGACTAAAATCAACAGCCTACTATTATAATTTCCTGTGACTTAGCAACTCATTTAACTTACAAATCTTTTATTATTTTACTCAGTATTTCTAGACAATAACTAAAATAGTGAATTTGTTAGAATTTCAGAAGTATTTGTTAGACTTAACTGTCTTTGTTATTTTAATGAGAAAATTATGCAGCCAATGATATAGTTAGTTTTTTTTTTTTTTTTTGTGGGTACCAGGGGGTCGACCTCAGGACCTCGCGCGCCAACAGGCACCCATGCCACTGAGCGATATCACCGGCCCCTTTTTCGTATGTGGGATCCGGGAGTCGAACTCGGGCCCTCGCGCTTGCAAGGCAGGCGCTTACGCCGCTGAGCCATCTCACTGGCCCGATATAGTTAGTTTTTAAAAGAGAATAAATTTTTGTATGGAATAAAGCTGTACTAAGCTCATATTTTAAAAATGTTAATTTAAAAAATATACTTAATATTCTCTGTCCCTTCAAAGGACATATTATTTTCCAAATGGAAATTTTACAGTTATTGTGACAAATGACAGTGATTCAAAAAGTTTCTTTTTTGTCATAAATTTTTCTTTTAAAAATTAGAGGATTTTAAAATTAAATTAATATTTTTAACTCAAATCAGTTTTCAAAATGAGTCTTAAAATTTCTTTCTCTTTACTATGTTAAAAAGAAAAGGCAAAATACATGTTCAAACCGCTCTGTTTCAATTAGACAGGACAGGAACAAGTGCAAATAAGGATAGGAAGGAGAGGAGAAGTAGTTGGTATGGAGTAAAAAGACAACAGAAACTTAACTTTGTGCTTTCCTCCAAGTATTATAAGTTCAGAAATGTGCCTCTACTATTTGTTACTTGCAAAACCAAATAAGAATTTATATAATCTATGTCAATGTTTTCCAAACATCACCAGCATCACCTGGAACTTGTTAGAAATGCAGTCTTCGGCTTTATCCCAAACTAACTGGTAGGTAAACTCCAGAGGTGAGGCTTAGGAGTCCGTGTCGTAACAAGCCTTCCTGGTGATACTCATGCATTTAGAGTTTGAAAACTACTGCTCCAGAATAATAGTATCAAGCCAGGTACTGTCAATAAGCAAGACCGTTATTTTAGATAATTACTTTATGCTCCTCAGATTCTGAGGCCTTTTAATCTAGTTTTGTTCTCAAGGCCTAATGCTCCATGGAGTTCCTTTGATTACATTATTGAATTACACACATTTTGTTAATCCTGATTCTTAGTTAGGGATGATATCCTCCCCCCTCAAACATCTAGAGTGTGTCTGGAGACATTTAGGCTGTTTCAACTGGGAGATAGTTACAAGTATCTACTGGGAAGAAGCCAGGGATGCTGCTAATAATCCTACAGTGCACAGAACACACTCTCAAAACAAGGAATTATGTGGCCCAAAATATCCCTAGTCTTAATATTGAAAGACTTTGCTTTATGATGTCAATCAAGCATACTTTTATAAGTACTCTGTCCTGAAGGCTGCAGTCATTCTGAAATTTCCTAAGACTTCAGGGATTCATAAAGACAAGTTGGTTAACAATAGTAAAGACTGGGAAAGTAGATCTTGACAAGTCCTAGATCTAGTCCTAGATCTAGTTTTGGGCAAGTCCTTCTTTTATGTAAACCCTCAAAAAAGCTTTTCCAAGCTTTGAAGAACCAAGATAAAGGACCTGTGTAGGCTCCCTCACCAGCTGGCAGCCCTTTTGGTAGTGCTGTATACAGGCAATGCCAGCCAGATGACTTTACCCTAATCAAGATTTGTATGAACATGACATTTTGTTTATTCCCTTGCCTTTTTGTTCTTCTGATTCATAAACAGCATAGAAAGTGGAACAATTATCCTTTCTTTTTGCAGACACAGATGCATAAATGCATGAAGTTTTCTACGGGGCAGTGATGCCAAACAATTCATATTATACCTCATCTACTGAACTATAAGATTTCAGGCTACATAAGTGTGCAAAACTCTATATTTATATTTGCATGGGCTGAGAAGGGGCCTCATGGCATTCTGTACAGTCACATACTTGCAGCCCTCCTGGTACAATCAGAGAAAATGCTACCCATAACCCCAGATAACAACTCTTTTTATTCAGATCCAATGGATAATGTCCCATCAGATAGTAAAATATAAATTTAAAAGTTTGACCCAAGGGACTTTTTTTTTTTTTTGTGGGTACCGGGGTCGACCTCATGCGCCAGCGGGCACCCGTGCCCCTGAGCGATATCACCGGCCCTTTTTTCGTGTGTGGGTTCCGGGAGTCAAACTCAGGCCCTCGCGCTTGCCAGGCAGGCGCTTACGCCGCTGAGCCATCTCACCGGCCCAGGGACTTCATTTTTATATTTTCTGGTTTTCATTCTTCAAAGCCAGCAAGAAGGACAACTCTTTGAACAGTTAATTTGAATAGGTTAAAATGTTAAGCATTAAAGACTCCACAATGCAATATTATGGAGAAGCATTTCAACCTACTAAGTAAGGCAAGTGTTATGGTGTAGATCTAGAATATCCCCCAAAAGTCTCATTAGTTCAGAGGTGGGGTCTAGGGGAGGTGGGGTCATGAAGATATTATACTCATCAGTGGATTAACCTATTGATGAATTCATAGATGAATGTGCTATTGGGAGATGGGGCCTAGTTGGTGGAGGTAGATCACTAGGGGCATGACCTGAAAGGATGTATTCTTATCCCTTCTCTCTCTGCTTCCTGGCTGCCATAGGTTACACAGCTTTCTTCTGCTATGCCCTTCCTTCATGACATTTTTGCCTTAGAGCCAAATAACAATGGGTGGAACATCAAATAATGGGTGTCAGGTATTTTGACCCAGTGATAAGAAAGTAACTAATAAGGAAAATTGGTACAAGAGAAGTGGAGTCATTGCTCTGACTATACCTTACCATGTGATTTGGGAGCCTTTGGAACTGGTTTATGGAAGGAGTTTTGAAAGCTCTGGAGATGTGAGCTAGAGAACTCCTGGACTGTTATAAGCAGAGCTTGATGGGTCATTCTGGTTGGAGCTCAGAAGACCAGGATGCCAAAGTAAAATCCAGGGTCAGGAGGTTTCTGATGGGAATGAAAATCCTACTAGGAATTGAACTAGAGGGCATTCATATTATGTTCTGGCAAAAAATTTGTCTATATTTTGACCATATCCTGAGACTTCATATGAGGCTAAATTTAAAGGTGGTACACTAATGTGGGCAGGGGGAATTTCAAGGGAGTCCAATGTTCAGGTGGTGACCTGGGTACTGTTAACTGCTTTTAGCCAGGTCTACAGTGAGAATCAGGAGGAAAAAACAGAGCTGAGAGATGTGAAAATTTGCAGTTTGGCTAAAAGTGAAGCATGGGTAAAGTTGGGGCCTAGAAAAATGTGGTTACTGAAAAGATTAGCTCCATTAAAAAGAAGCCAATGACTTTGCACAAGCACAGTAGGAAAGATGGCTTGAGGGCATCTCTGGCATTGGCCAGACCCCACTCATCACAAGTTCAAGGGTGTAAAAGAGTAAAATTCCTTTGAAATATTTTGTTTTCAGAAAAGGGCCCTAAGGGATGCACCTTGCTCATTTGGAGATGTGCAGGAAAGAATACCCCTGAGTTCAGACCCACACTCAAGGGTCATTGCAGCTCTGATCCAAGGAGTTCCAGCTACTGCATGAGCTGGCAGCAGACTTTGGGATCCTCCTTGTGATGCTGATTTTGCAGGTATGCAAAGTGCAAGAGTTATGGAGCCATGGAGACCTCCACCCAGGTTTTAAAAGATGGCCTGGGAGACTAGCCACCATGCCTTGGAGAGGACCATGGGTGAAGCTGTGAGTGTGAAGCCACAGGTATAGTGGAGGAAAGCTGCAAGCCGTGAGTGGAGCCATCCTAAGAAAGAGTCAACATGGCTGCAAACGGCAAGGCTATAGGGGTGTGGTCATCCAAGTCCTTTGAAACTCACACATCCTCATCATGCAATGCAGGTGCTGGACACGGATGTAAAAGATTTTATGTTTGGCCTGCCAAGTTTCAGTCTTGTTTTGGTCCTATTCAATTCCTCTGTTTTAGATGGAAATGTTCACTCTATGCCATTGCATATTGGATGTATTTAACGTTCGTTTTGATTTTTTTTTTTTTTATGTGGGTACCAGGGGTCGAACTCAGGACCTTGCGCACCAGCAGGCGCCCATGCCACTGAGCAATATCACTGGCCCTTTTTTCATATGTGGGTACTGGGAGTTGAACTCAGGACCTTGCGCTTGCCAGGCAGGCGCTTATACCGCTGAGCTATCTCACCGGCCCCCCTTTTGATTTTTATAGGAGCTCATAGCTAACAGTTTGATTTGGGCCTCAGAGGAGACTTTGGACTTGGCCATTTGAGCAGTGTTGAAACTGTTTACGACTATGACAAATCTTACAGGTGGACTAAATACATTCTGCACGATGAGATGGACATGAGCCTTTTAAGAACCAGGAGTGGTATGGCAGGGTTTAGATCTGAAATTTTCCTCAAAAATCTCATGTGTTCAGAGGTAGGACTTGGGAGAGGTGAGTGGATGATGGAGGAGCTATAGTCAGTGTATTAGTCCATTGATGGGTTCATAGATAAAAGTGCTTTAGCAGGTGGGCCTTTTTATGGTTTAGACAGAGATAAACCCCAGGAGCCTCATGCACTCATAGGCAGGACTTTTGGAAGCTACTAGATTATGGAGGATTGTAGCTGACTTGCTGTTAGGAGGTGAGGTCTGGTCAAAAAAGGCAGGTCACTGGAAATTTTGCCTGGAAGGGTTTATCTCCCTCCTGGCTCCTTCCTTTGGTCTCTGCTTCTTAGTCATCATGCCATGAGCTGCTTTTCTTCTGCCATACCCTCTGCCATGCTGTCTTACCTTGGAGCCAGTACACCATGGACTGAAACCTCTCTAAACTGTGAGCCAAAATAAACCTCTCCTCCTGCAAGTTGCAGGTGTCAGAGATTGTGTCTCAGCAAGAAAGTGACAAGTCAGGCCTGGTTGGAAGAGGTGGTCACTGGGGGTATGATTTAGAAGAGTGTACTCTTGTCCCAAACTCCCTCTTCTCTCTCTCTGCTCCCTGGCTATCATGGGTTGAGCAGCTTTTCTCTACCACGCCCTCTACCATACCATTTCTTCCTTAGAGCCAGCTAACCATGGACTAAACCCTCTGAAACCATGAGCCAAAGTAAATTTCTCCTTCTTAAATTGTTGGTAACAGAGAGAAAGGACAAGTTCCCAATATGGCCTTCAAGGGCATGCCTCCCTCTGTGTCCTACTTTTTCCCACCAGGCCCTATGTCCTAAAATTTCCACCATCTCCCAATAGCACATCAGCTGGGGACCAAACCTTTAACACATGAGCTTTTGGGGGATGTTTATGATCCAAGCCATAACAGGTATTCCTAATAATTTACAGGACAATCAGAAGGTTTGTTCTTATCATCTCTCTTTGGTATCATCTCCAATTCTCCATGGAAATACAGTGATACCCTGGTTTTGTCAAACAGCTCCAAGCTCAAATTTTCCAATACTCAAATGCCAAAGTTTGTAAAAAAAATCTGCTCAATGTTCATTACTTTGTTCAGTAGTCAAACCAAAAATCCAACTTGAAAATCCTGTACAGGCCAAGAGTGAATCACATGTTGTGTCTTGCTGTGGACTCAAAAGTATGATGCTTCAGTCTAAGTGCCACTCTTGAACAGACAATATGTAGTGCTTGTTTTAGTGCATTAGAACATTCATCACTGCACTTTATTTGCTTAACATATTGCAGCCATGACTCCAAAGAAAGTTAGGGATACCGGAAGTAAAGCTAAGAGGAAGACTGTGAGAACCATGATAGAGTTAAAGAAAGAAATCATTGTGAAATTTGTTAAAGTCCTGGAAAAATGAATTTATAAGTGTAATTTTGGGGCCTCAGAACCAATTATTTGGTTTTCCATTATTTTTTATGGGAAAATTATGTTCAATTCTCAAACTTTTCAGGGTTTGAACACCAATTTGGAGCAAATTGCGTTCAACAACAGAGGTGTCACTGTAGGTGCCTCTACTGAAGCTAAGCACGACCTGTGACTAGGTGTCAGAGCCTATGATAAGACTCAAAGACCCCTTTCCTTGGTGGAGCTCCAGGGAGAGCATAGAGAATATGTATTATCCCTTAATCCTCTGGCAGCTCTGGAATATACGCACTCAGTGCGCTTAGAAGTGGAAATCTGGTAAGAAAATGGGAGTGAAGGGGCACCTAGGGAATATGTCTTGAAATTATAGTTGCGGAACAGGAACAATATTTTTATTGTATGTTCAAGAAATATTGTATTAGTAAGAAACTTTCTTGCTAATTTGTATTGTAATTTGTATTATACCAGGAGGTCTGAAAATGCGCAACCAAAAAGGAACTTCTTTATCTTATCCCAATGAAACCTACACAAACACACATCATGTGTACTTTCAGTGATTTTAGATTTTCAAATTTTGTTTTAAAATTCGTCTCTTGAAAAGGGAAGTCTTAATTCTTCATTGTTTGAACGTGGGCTGCACTTTGACTTGCTTCTAATAAACAGAATGGTGGAAGTTACTGTGCGTTATTTAGGAGTTAGTTATAGAAAACACCATGGCCTCCTTCTTGCCTTCTTTATTGTGGGCAAGTCAGCTGACACTGTAAAAACACCAGACAGCCTATAGGGCAATCTATGTAGCAAGGGATTTATAGTCCCATGAGTGAGTCATCTTAAAAATGAATCCTCTGGTCCCAGTCCAGCCTTCAGACAACTGAGTGTAGCCCTGCTCAACTTGACTACAGCCTCATGAAAGACCACACAAATTACTGACCCATCAAAATTGTAAGATAATGAATGTTTGTTGTTTTAAGCTGTTAAGCTTTGGAGTAATTTGTTATGGAGTAATGGATTATTATCTATCTGATAACAATACCTATCTGACTTCCCTCTACAATTTTCAAAAATTGTTAATGTTAGAGGGAGAAAATATAGCCTGCAAACAATAGCATTTAATCTAAGAGGTAAGTAACTGAGTGTGTATTCAGTCTTTGAATAACTACTTAGTAATAAAATCATGTAGGTGAATTGAGACTTTGCCTTTCTGTGGCAGGTTCATATGAATTGTCAATACAATATCTCCATTACCATATGTCTGGCAGAATGCCTTCAAAGGTAGAGGTGACAATTTTTCTCATGATCTTTTGTCCTTGTACCAGTGGTGCTCCTTCCAGTGGAAAGGACAGCCTATTACGTTTTTCCTTGAATCTGAACTGGTCTGATCTTTGACCAACAGAATATGATAAAATTATAAGTCCCAGGCTCTGTTGTCCAGAGAACTTGCCCCCTCTGCTTTTATTTGCTTAGACTGCTAACCTGAGCGACTACCACGTAAGAAGCCATTCTACGTGTTAATCACCAGTCTCCATGCTCCTTTGACCTAGATAATGTCCCTTTACCCATATCTCTTCACTCCAACAGGATGAGAAGAGAGTCTAGCCTGCTGGAGAATGAAAGACCACGAAAAAAAACTGAGGTTTTCCAGCCAAAAGCAATAACCAACTGCAGGATAAGTGAATGAACTGATTGCAGATCTTTCAGACCATAAAATCCCGCAGCTGAATACAGCAATACAAATGAGATTCAGTGAGACCAGCCCACAGAATTGTGAGAAATAATAAATTGTTGTTTTAAGCCACTGTTTTGGAATGCCTGGTTATACAAAAAAGGTAACCCATACGGGGTTTGTAGATATATCAAACTATTGAATTCTTTATTTCCCCACTCAAGTCTGATTTCATCCTATACTCTTCCTTTTAATTTTACCTACTCATCCAGTTTAAAATATACTTTTTTCTCCCTCCCTTCTTTAAGTATCCCCATTCAACCTACTAGCAATTTTTACCAGCTTTCCTTGTATGTTCTAAATATATCCTTTTTTTTACCACCTGAACTTTTGTATCTACTACTTTTGTGTCTTTTGTGTTTACTACCATCCTCTAAATTATCATTAACTCTCGCATCAATTCCCAGAGTAGGCTATTAGCCTTTTAGTAGCCTCACCTCTCCTCTGGATACAATTTATCTCCAGCATGATCTTTTTAAAACATCAGAGCGTGGCATTTCCCAGCTTCATACCATTTTATGTCTTCCTATCATACGTACATGTCCAAATCCTTTAGCATGACTTTTTCCCTGTCAATCTCTATAATCTATAATTTCATCTTGAGATGCTTAACTACAAGCCAATTGGCCATATCTACCATTCTTCCCCAGAATACTCCTGCAGTGTCCCCTATTAATTCTTCATAAAGTGGATCATTTGAAATTACACACACACACACACACACACACACACACACACCACGTGTGTTTATGTGTAAGTCTTTCCATTTGCTTTCATTATATTTTAAAAAAAAACTTTATAAGGCAAGGCCATTGTCTCATTCAGACCTGCACTTAGGATGGTATCTAGGACATAGGGACTCTTCAATTAATTTTTGCAGAATGAAGGAATGACTAATAATAAAATAAACACTTGTCTTCTATAAAAATACTATTCATGATGCAGATGTTCTGAGAGAGGGGCATCCCTACTGATGTCACTTCTCCTTCTAACTTGGCCTCCTCCCCTCAGATGTAATCCAGCCCATGCATTCCTTCTTCTAGTCTTTTTAACTGACAATCCACCATGGCTTCAACCTTTCCCCTTTCAAGAAGTTTCTCTTACTCCTTGGTCAGTCTTCTAAAGTAGGCATTTGCAGGATAAGAACTCATGTTCACTTGTGTTCTTTTTAAAAATTGTGTATGAAAGAAAAATAATAATGGTTAGCATTGGCTCCCGTTTATGAACAAAAATAAATATAGGACTCCCATTTGTGCTTCAGTCTTCTTATCAATGACAGTTACTGACATCTTTGATCTTTACTGAGACTCATTTACCATAGTAATCATATCTTTTGAAGATTAAACATTATTTATTTAGTCAACAATATTTGGTAGAAATAATAGTTTTATTACTTGCAGAACTCTGTCCCTTCCCAGTATACTTCACAATTTCTCAAAATTGGACTGAAGAGTATCAAGCTCTTTCCTCCTCTCTCTGGAGACTGATGGCATCACCAAGCACTACACTGACTTTTAATGTCTTCTTTCTTTGCTAGAGGTGGCACGAGGATAGTTCAGATTGAATGATTTTAATATATTCTGGTAAATCTATGGGCATAGGAGGAATGGAATGCTCTCATTTCTCAACAGAACAATAAAGGTGTTCAGAGGATAGTTTCTCTAGCATTCATTCTTTCCAGATTACTGTTGGCCATTGGTCCTCCAACATGTAATATAGTTTTCATTTTGTATTTTTCTGCAAGAAAATCAAAGAAGTAAATGCTGATGACCAGCATGTGTGGGCATCTAGGGTCAATTAGACAAATGGGTTCGTTCCTCACCCAGCTCCTTCCAAAACATTAAATGAAATATATTCTCTTTTCCCTCTCTTTATTGTCTAATACAACATAAATCTAACCTCCATTAACCTAATCTAGAAATGTGGTCCCACTCAGGGCCAGGGGAAAAGGAAACAGAGGTCTAATAAGTGGGTAGTTTGCTCAGGAGAAATCAAAGGAAGTTTTAAAGAAGAAAGATGAAACTTTGGAGGAATGAGCATACTATTATTATCTTAAACTTAGGTAAAGCAAAAACACTTGTTCCTAATTATGATCAAGCCTACTTTGCAAATAGGCTCAGGTGAGAATGAATCTATAATTAGGGAGAGGAAAGAGAATAGAGCAACTAACCTTTTTGACTGGAATATGATTCAGAGATGACAATGGTCATCTGATCCTTCAGATTAAGAGAAAGTAAATTATGAAAGATTCCATAAGCACACTTAAAGAATGAAAGAAAAAGTTGCTTAGAATTTCCAAAACAGCAGAGAATGTTTATCGGTTTTGGAAAAAGGGAGCTGTAGACCAGAGATGCCCATTTCAACTTTATATAAAAACAGTTGTGTGCATGGAAATGGTTTTTGTCACAGTGTCATTTGGGTGGATCAATCCTAGGTATAATTATTTGAAATATGACAAATAACTATCACTACACTATGTTAGGTCAAGGTCTGCAGTGCTATGCAGCTCTAGTCTCTTGAAGCAGTTAGAAAGCTACAGCAATGAGGACTCCCAAGACTCAGGCTTTGGTCAAAGTGGGCAGATGTTAAAATAAATGTTGATCTTTGGGGTTAAAGGGAAACTCAGGAGTTTACTATACAAAACCAAGAAGAGTCCTTGAAGCTTTTAACCTTCTTTTCAGAGACTAGAAGTCACACATATGAAGCTTTAAGTTTGCTTTAAACTCTTCAATCTGTGATAGACAATAATGTGGTTTCTGTTTTCGCTTGCTAGATTGCCTGTCTCTGTTTATTTGTGGGTTGCAGCTAACTGATCACACACCATGTCTGTTCCTTTGCGGTAGACCAGCACTATTTGCTTTGTTATTTTCCTGGAGGTTGTTTGTAAAGTGTTTCCAGACGTCAAACAACTGGTTTATTCCAAGCACTCTTGTTTTCTAAGCATTTAGTGCACCTCCTCCAGTGACTTGGGTTGAAGGTCTAATCTGTTGATTTAGGTGGCTAAAGTATTTAAGTGAAAAATGGCTGAATGGATAGATAGGTAAGCAGATAATTATACATAGATGATAGATAGATGATAGATAGATAGACTTTTAAAAATCATTTCTGTTTATGGAAATCTTGAGAGTTGTGCATTAGGATAGAGAGAGAAAAAAAGATGGATAATGAGTGCAAAAGAACATAAAAGGGAGAAAAGAAAAAAATCAAGAAGCGGAGTGAAAGTCAGTTCAAGTGGGTGACTACAACCTCTGGCAAGACATCAGAAAAACAAGTTCAGCCCTAAGTCAATTTAACTTTATTGGACCACACTGTCTGAGGCAATTAGAAAAATATTTGTAAAACATCAGATGAGAAAAAGGAACGTGGAGCCCAATAATGCAAAACAATGTTTATAACAGAGAAATCATGAAGTGGGAAGAATAAACACAATTATTCTATCAGCACCTCCTGTTCTTCTAAAGATTACTTAACTTACATGTAGAGAACTCCTCCGAACAAACAGCCAAAATAGTTTCTTGCTAATATATTCTTACCCCCGAAGTAGCTAAACATTTAAAGAACAAAAAAACTTGAGGAATTTTCAATTTTGAGGAATTAGTAAAAGACTTCATGGGATTGCCAACTATTTTTACAACAACTGATAACACCAAGCCAATAAGGAAATAAATTTGTCTTTATAGTTATTTGCCCTTTGCTTTTCACTTTGAGTGAACAACTAATTGATAATGCACACAAGGGATAGCCCAAAGCGAAGACTTCTAATATAGGCTTATTTGGAAAAGAGAATGCACTTCAACTCTCTAGTCAACCAAAGGGACTTTCAAGTTCTTCATAGTTCATGTAAACATAATTCCACTCAGTGTGGTTGGACAGTTGATCTTGTTTTGCCAATTCTTACAAATAATGATAGCTGAGTATTTCATGAAGCTGGCAAACATGAACCCTGTAATCAGTGCTGTCTTCTAGCACAACACACACACACACATACACACACACACACATTCACACTTGCACATACACTCAAGAAATGTTCATTGTCTGCACTGAATTCATGTCCAATAAATGGTGATTCTGCCCCTAACCTCTTCCTTCTCTAAATTCTTCTTTTCTACCAGACCTACTTTCTTTACAGAATTGTCCTTTTTAGTCCTTATCCTTTATCCTTATCCAATCCTTTCTAATTATCAAATTCTGTACCTGCTCTTGGAAAATAATTGTTTATACAGTTTCTTTTTGGACTACAACAAAACATACTATCTGTGTGAAAAAAAAGGCAATTGATAGTGGTCTTTCAAAACTGTCATAGATATTCCAATTAACTGTCACCAAATATTTCAATCCTCAAATCGGTTCTTCTTCTCTGGAAAAGCTGTGTTCATTTAAATCTATGACAGGTTCTCATATTTTAAGAAACAACTATTATGAAATACACACAAATATATTTTTCGTATAAGGTAACTTTTCAAGAAATATTCGGTTAATAAATATTCAGATTCATAACATTAATTTTATTATTGAGCATTTTAAGTCTGGGACTTCATTGGTAGTCATAACCATTCTTTGAAATCCAGTGAGCCTCTTGATTTTTTAAAAACAAATTTTGAAAGCAAAAAGTTCTCTTATAAGTTTACTATGATTATGTACAAGTCACTAGAAAAATCTGGAGGATAACAGAAGGGGTGGTTCTATGTCTATCTTGAGAAAATCCTGGAGAAATTGAATACCAACTAGATGATAAGTTGAAAGCCGTGTGCGTGTGTGTGTGTGTGTGTATGTATACATGAGTGTGTTTGTGTGTGTTTTCCTCTTTATGCTTCTCCTTTAAGAAGTTTTAGAATGCAAGGTATTTATTATGCCTCCCAGGCAAAAGAGCAGAAGAGAGATGCTTCCATGGGCATCTGGTCATTTTTTAAGTACTATTATTGAATCAGTGTTCTTGGAAGAGACTGATGTGGTAAAACATTTCTGCTAATTCCCCCGAAGAATGTCACACTGGGTAACATTCTGTGGGTGGTCATGTAATGAGACACTGGTGTCTGTCTATGACACATACTGTATATGAAAAGAGGCATAGATAAAGGTAACTTGAATTCCATCCCTCTCTGTGTTTATATGATGCTTATCACCATGCTATCTAGACCCCAGACTAGGAGCATTATGACAAGTAAATTTTCCACCTCCATTCAACTGACAACAATGGACAGAGAGTCTGGGCAGGCTCTCGAAGGGTTAATATGCACCCATGCTTCTGGGTAGTCAGAGATGTAAATGGACTGACCCAAGTGGCAATGATTCCCCCATTTCCAAAATGTAAGCAACTGCTTCAGTAGAATACCACTGGAAATGAATCTTCTATATTATAAACATATTCTAAGGGCACTTGTAAGCAGCTAGCTATTTAAACATTTTACCTACCCAGTGACTTTTGTAAAAATATAGCTTTTCATGGTCCTAGTTTATCTTGAGTAATAGCATAGAAAATTTCAAAGGAAGTTTTTTTTCTGTAGAAAAGAGCAACCGTTATAGCAACTCTGGTATATATGTGTGTGTGTATGTACACAATATGTAACATGTACACATATATAATATATACATACATTTTAAATGTATTTAAAGTACCTAGTCCTTTTGTATGTAAATATAACTTTTAAGGACCGACTCCTAGATAGTATCTTCTCTTTCACATCATGGACTTAACACAATAGTACATATAGTTGATTCAGACCAAAACATCAGTAAATCCAACTGGTCTTTTTACAAAGTCAAATTATAACAACGAGATACGTAGGACATCTGTATTTTCTTTTGGAAAGTCTTTCACTTCCTTCCTCTTTCTCCCATCTAACTTCCTTTGTTTTCTTTTCGTCTTGAACTGTAACTGGGGCATTCTGGAACATAGATTTATTCATCTTGACCTCAGCTGTGATTAATCCACCCGAGACAAAGATCAACTTCTGGCAAACACTGGTTCCCTTTCTCTTGCACCAATAATGCAAATTGGCCTAGTTAAAGTATCTGCCTTAGGTGTGGTTGAAAAAGGAAATCCAGAAAGCAAAGAAGCAAAAATTATCTGTGATGCATTTATCAAACACTTACTGGACACCACTATGTACAGGCACAGAGTAGGCAGTGTCTTTAGTTAATGGCTTTTAATTTTACTGAACTTGAAATTCTAAAATGCAAATAAGGCTGAAGAGGATGATGAATGGCTTACACTCCACATTTGTAAGCTCTGTTTTTGTTCAACCACCATATGGTATAGAAACAAAATTATTATTCTCTTTGAGTGGAAGGAGATATGTGGGTAGATTAATCAAATACACTGGCAGCTAAGATGAATGAAACCTTAGTTAATACTAAAACCTCATTGGAGCCATTAGTTCTGACCTTTTTATCAAAACTTTACACAGGCTGCTAACAATTAACCAAATTGATGAATTTGAATTTCAGTTTTTTTTGCCTTTCTTCTACTTGTTATTTGTCAATCAGTACTTTTATTGATAATGCACTAAATACAGAACATTCTCAGACTTGGAGCCTCCAAACCCTCTTAAGGGAAAGCTACCTGGAGAAGTGTTAATATGCTTCTTGAGACAAAATTGTCATTTTTGCAAATAAGTCAGTTCAATGGTTAAGAAATGAGTTTCTTTGTACATCAAGCCTTCTTGGTTTCTAATATAGTAACACATTGTTAATTTCCAAGAGGAAGGTTTAATATTCAGAATTTCCCTTTGTTAGCCAGGTGCTAATTAATATTTTCTGTAAATAATATTCACAGATCTCAGTAAATAGGAGCTGTGGTTTTTGCTTTC
This sequence comes from Erethizon dorsatum, assembly GCA_028451465.1. Taxonomy (NCBI): domain Eukaryota; kingdom Metazoa; phylum Chordata; class Mammalia; order Rodentia; family Erethizontidae; genus Erethizon; species Erethizon dorsatum. The sequence continues at coordinate 15,385,550 of CM051839.1, forward strand.
AGAAAGTGAGGTTAATGTCACGACTGTAGCAGTTATTATTGAGCCATAAAATTTCTAAGAACATACAGATCACTTAACCCAATTGTTCCCAAACAGAAGCGACTTAATTTTTTCTTGCCGCCCATTAATAAATACAGATTCTCAAAATCTCACCCTCCCTCAGACTTAGTTAGAATGTAGATTGATAGAACCAAAACCTTAAAAATCCTGTGTTGAGTCTGATGATTGGTGAAACACGGCAAACACCATGCAGGCCTAACCAATCAGTGGACACATGAGGCTCTCTGGGTCTCGCTGTGGGAGGTGCAGTGAGAGAGCTTGCTGGACCCTGACGTAATGATGCAGACCATCCTGTAAGATGGTCTCCCCCTCCCCATATTCCTTTTTTTTCTCAGCATTTTGCACTAGAAAATCCAGAAATAATGGGATCCCTGGGCCAAGGGAACTGACATTTAAGATGCATAGGAAAAAAAATCATGAAACAAGTTGGCACCATGTAGATTTTTAAATTGAGGAGAAGCAGAAACTTAAAAGAAACAAACTATGAGACAGAAAAACAAGAAATATAATACATGGAGAAACTAAACCTTCCTGGCATTTCTAAAACTGTGATATACACACTATTTTATACCAAAGCGGATGACTCTGGTCATGTAATCCATGGCAAGGCACGTGCAGCCCGCTTTGCTTTTGTTCATGTTCTTCAGTCTTCACTCGATTCCGAAGTTTATTCAAAGTGAAAATAATAGGGAGAGGAAATCTCTCAGGCAGTGGTTCTCAGCTTTGGCTGCATATTAGAGTCACCTGAATTGAGGAGGTGGCATTGAAAATACTGCTATCTGAGCCTCACACAATAATCTCCAGTGTGGTTTCCAGGTGTAACTGGGTTTTCAGAAATCACTCAGGTGATTCTACTATATAGCTGAGGTTGGAATCTCTTGCTAGGTGGGAAGGAGACAAAGAGAAGAACCACTGCCATTTCCCTCAGCTCCATCATGGTGAAGATGGAAGGAAGCCATGAGCTGAGGATGCCAATGTGTTCATTTTCCTGTTTTGAAGGCTAATGTACTGCATCTTTCCCATTTATAGTGAAAATACAGTTTCCTTTAATGATCATTTTCTTTAGGTAAAAACAACAAAAAAATGTAGTTGAGTGTAAGAAAATTTTAAGTTACTAAAAGAGCATTTGGAAACCTAATACGGCAAAAATTGTGGTGGTGGCAGATGGAATGACGTTTGGTAAATGCTGAGCTAGTTTGCATGAGATGAGAACAGGGAATGTAGCTCAGGGTAGCTGAGTGACGAGTGGTGAATTAGGTTTCCAAAGATCCTACTGCTCAGAGTTCCTTGAGCTCCTATTTTTCCTTTGTTGGGCATTCCTTGATTTCTGCACAAAAAGATGTAAGTGACTACCCTTCCCTTCAATATCTATAACAGCTCGACTGGGTCTCTCTATTTCTTATAAGAAAAAAAAAATTTCTAAAATTTCCTTCATAATAAAACTATATAGGAGCTGGTGAGATGGCTCAGTGGCATAAGTGCCTGCCTGGCAAGTGCGAGGTCCCGAGTTCAACTCCTGGAACCCACATACGAAAAAAGGGCCAGTGATATCGCTCAGCGGCAAGGGCGACTGCTGGTGCAAGAGGTCCTGAGGTCGACGCCCGGTACCCACAAAAAAAAAAAAATAAATAAATAAATAAATAAAACTATATATGGGGCTATATAGTTAATAAATACATATATTGTCCTCCTTTAAGTATGGATCTCTATTTTACAACTGTAATATACAAGCATGAAGGCATGTACAAAAATGTATTTTTAAGGTTCATAAAGGGTGTCTGGCTGTCCCTTTAATTTCCAAGGGTGCTTTGGCAGATTGGCTTACCACAAGAAATTTAGTTTAACTTCCAGAATGGCATTCTGCACATGGTCTGCATAAAACATCGTCTTCTAGACCAAAAAAGAATCTAGACAAAAAATCCTTGGGCCGGTGAGATGGCTCAGCGGCATAAGCGCCTGCCTTGCAAGCGCGAGGGCCCGAGTTCGACTCCCGGAACCCACATACGAAAAAGGGGCCGGTGATATCGCTCAGAGGCACGGGTGCCTGTTGGCGCGTGAGGTCCTGAGGTCGACGCCCCGGTACCCACAAAAAAAAAAAAAAAATCCTGTGCAAGCATACATCACACACACACACACACACACACACACACACACACACACACACACACACGTAAGAGACATAGCTAAACTGCTATAATCCAATTGAACAGAACAATAAATAGGTAAGAGTGTTTTTTTTTTTTTTTAACTTGTGAGAAACACTTCATGGAGCGCATATGAAATAAATAGCATCCACAAAAAGGATAAAGTGGGTATTCTGAAAGGTGAAAGGACTTCAGGTAGGGGCAGAGACTTGAGGTGATAAATGCATGTGAAAATGAGAAGATGCTTTGCTGGACTGAAGGAAGAATGGAAGAAAAGAACTGCTAAATAAGAGGCATTTGTTGGTAGGTGCCCTGCCATAAAATCCATGCCTCAGCTTTTAAATATAGTTTAAGACTTAATTGGGGAAAATATTACCATGTTAAAATGCCATTCCTTTAAAGCTAGCACGTATTAAAAACTAACTCTGCTTCAGGCACAGTGCTGAGTATTTTCTACTTTTTGGCTCATTTCTTTCTCCTACACATCCACAAAGCTGGAATGAACATGTGACCTCATCTTCAAGGAAAAAAATGCAAACTCAGAGATGGTAAGTATTTTGCCCAAGGTTGGTAAGTGTCATGGCTCAGATTTAAATGCAGACCTTAGTCCCTAGTTTCTACTCTGAGCATTATAAATATTTTTGAACAGTCAAAGATGTGAATGAGAGAGAGAAATCAAGTGCCTTATTAATTCATTTCTCAGATTCTGACATTTCTGGTTTACAATAATTAAATTTTTCTTATAAAAACTGATACAAAAAACATACAGTAGAACAGAAAATTGGAAAAGATCCTGAAGGTTGGGAAAAGCCACACAATAGAAATGTAGAGAATCTGAATTGCTACATTGATTAGAAAATTTATACTTCAAAAAGCAAGTATAAAAATGGGAAATGTTTATTGTATAGTTATGAATTTACACTTTAAATTCACTGAAACACAGATACATGACACTGGTTTAAGCACATTCCCGAAACATTTTCAGGGACCATGTTTTCTATTAAAATGATTAACTAAATACTTATCTTGTACAGAAAAAATGACTAAAGAATGGATGACATACATTCATCAAATCATTTGATTTCTTCCAAATGCTTTACAACCTTGTCTTAAGACAATGTACAATACTTAGTAAAATTCTGATTTTCCTAAAGGAACCTGATGGTAGAGGAGTTGGGTCCTACAGCAAAAGAAACATAAATCTTATAGAAAAACACTATAACAAAAGAAAAATATTCATTACAGAAGTTTTGTTAGTGTGTGAACTCTTTAATAAGAATGAGAATGACACCCACCCCCTTGGCTATAAAGGCTTGGAAAGATAAAGGCTTTCCACTCAAGCTGTTGCCCAGTACTTTCAGTTCTCAGTCTCTCAGTTTTGCCTTCATCAGTCTATTCTGACCTTGGCTGCCTTCTCTGAAGTTTTAAGTTCTGTAAAGTGAAAAATGAATAAGTGTCTAGAAGCATTTTTTAACTTAACCGTATTTTTGCTAATTTGCATGTTTGTGTGGATGGAAACTCATATCCAGTGTCTCCCTTCTTTTTTAAAGTGAAAGATGCATTTACTGATATTTTTATTCTGATCATAAGAACATTAAAAAATACATGAAAGAAAGAGAGAGAGAAAAACAGAACTCAAGTTTATTTCACATGAATTCGAGTGATTTCAATTACCTTGTCATGCTTGAATTTATCTATCTATACCAAAGACCCACGTGCTTTTGGAATCCTCTATAATAATATGCTACATGGAATCACAATTATATAATTATACAATATAAAAATGATTACTTAAGCAATATTAGCAGTTAACCCTAGTAATTACCTAGACATGTATGCGGGCAAACAGGCATTTGTTTTTATGGAAGACAGCTCTGTTTGAAAATTTTTTATGGTGCAATTCTGGCAGCTCCCCCCCCCCAAATGCTCAAAACTGAAAAGGCACAGCTTTGATTGCTTGGCTGGTGAATAAACTTTCCAGAATGTTTCTCAAATGTGGCAAAGAATGTCACAAGTCAAAGAATCAAAGACAACTCACTGAAGAAGATTTTTTGTTGGGTTGGTAAATAATTCGGCAAGATTTTTTTGGGCTGTTTGAAACTGTAAACAGGAGAAATTTAAATGAGAATACAGTGAGAGAACTAGGTATGTGTACAAGGAAAATCATGCTTGCTCGTACTAATAATATGTTCAGTCATATGAGGTCCTCCAGGGTCACTGCCTCCCCAAAACCAGAACCAGAACAAGGACTGAGACAGGGAAGCACAGAGGCCAGGGCTCTTCCCTAAGGAAACAGCCTAAAACTCATACTTACCCCAAAAGCAGCTCCTTCCGAAAGTATTCACGGTCTATAATTTGATTGAATGGGGAGCTATTTTTCGATAAAAGAAAGAAGCATAAGTTCATCAATTTAGTGAAAAATATTTAAAATGAATTGATTGAATTGACCTTAACTTAGTCAAAGAGAATTCAGATTATTGGCTGGGGAGATGGAATCCAGGAATACGTAGGGCTATTTTATGCACAATTTCCTTGATCATCTCTCAAAGGTTAACATATTGAACGCTGCCAAATGTGAGTTAAGACAAAAGTCAAACCAGAGTGATTTTATGTGTGATTATATATACATAAATATATGCATACGTATAATGTAAATACACAAAAATATATATGCATGAAAATAAAATATTGAGGGTAATCATATGTTAAGAAATGACTCATTCAGTGGGAAGCTTTGAAACATCTTTCTTGCTTTGTTTTACTTTTCACAAAAAGCTTTCTTCAATATCTGGCTCAATATTTAATTACAGTCACTTTTGTCTCAACTCCTATAACTGTCATGGGGTTGTGCTGCTCTAATTGTAACTATTAATAAAGTTCATACACAATATCATAAAGGAAATGTACTGACCTAATTTTGAACTATAATTCTCATGTATGTCTGTCTTTTGATCATTCATTATGCTGCAAGTTTCTTAGAATTTCTCAGCTAAACAATGCATAATAACCTATAGTCAATGAGAAAATTTCTTTGTAGTGAATGAATGAAAAATAAAGATTAGCTAAGAATATCAGCAACAGATAAGTCAAATTAAATTCAGCTGAAGAGTTTATAAAATAGACATTCTCCCCCCACCTAGCATTTAAATTACTAAAAAGACACAAATGCAAACATCACGTAGAGTGAATTACCAACACTGTCAGTTCTTTCTAGCTGTTTAGGTATGTGGCAATGAAATGACCCATGGACAAGAAAAATACACACGTTGGTTCTGCAATATGCACTAAATAATCTAAAGCAAGGGCAGCCACACCAGTTCTAACACTTTGTGCTCACACAGGGATTTCACGGAAAGGGGGTTAAGAAGGCACTGGGGGATATACCAATCTTTTCAGGGGGAAAAAAAGAATGAGGTTTGAAATTCTCCAGACACCACCAAATGAACTCCATTCCCCCTCCCTAAGGAATAAAAACCGAATAAATTCACCTTTGTCTTATAATAAAAGTTTTGGAAAATACAACCACCTAACACAAGAGTATGTCCTAAAAGACAAAGAAAGTCAACAAAACCTTACTTGAGTTGTTAGGACTTAGGAGCTATTTGGTTTTCTTTTTGCTAATGGGTAATTAATTTCTTTAAACTTGCATTAAAGAAAAATGAATGCCTGTTTCTTTAAAACTAGCCTTATTTTACAGAAAAAAAAAAAGTTACCAAAAATTAGTGTCTAAGAGGTGCTCAGTTATAGGCAATTTTATCATATTGCTAGGTGACTAATAAAATGTGGATGGAAGATTTAATGTTTACTTTTTTTCTAGTGCCATAAACCATTCAGTTTTATAGAGTTTTGAACTGTGGTGGCAGTATGTTTAGCCAGGCATGATCTTGTAAAATTGATATTCTATAATGATGATGGCAGGACTTCAGCTTAACTTAAAAGGGGAATCTGGATGCAGTAGGAGTCTAGAACAAAATCAGATTCAATTCACAAAATGCATTACACATTAATAAACATGACTCGGTTTTAACAGTGCTTTATAGCTTTCAAAGGATGTCACATTGGCTGTCTTCACTGATGCTCACAAACTCTGTTATCTTGGAAGTAAGGATGATTATCTCCACCTTACAAATGAAGTTACTGAATGCAAGAGACTAAGTGGCTTTTCTCCGTTCTCTCAGATCCCTTGTTGGAGTCTAGGAGCTTGTGGTTGAGAGTGTGAGGCAGGGGCAAGACCTTCAACGGCGTCAGGTCTGTCCTCTGGCTCACCTGGGTCATTTGAAGGCCGCTATGGTTATAGATCTGTTACCTGCTCTGTCTTTGGCCAGAGCACATCATAAAGTTGAGTGAGGAACGTGGGAACACTCTGAGGGGAGACTGGCAGTGCTGCTTAGAACCTAGCAAGAAAAATGTAGACACCAGGAGACCAGGGGCTCGGTCTGAGACCCACCAACTCAAACACAGAAAGACTATGATTAGGGAAAATAGAGTATGACTCTGAAACAGGATGAAAAGAAACTCTGTCTGGATGTGAGGGACTTTTATCTTTGGGGTAGTTTTATCTTTTGAATGGAATTAGTATATATTAGTTCCATCTGTAAAGCACATACAACTATAGTCATGCCTGGTCTCCTACCCATAATGCCAGTGGTATCCCTACTCGTATTAAGAAAAAGAAAGCTTTAGGTTGAAAAGAGTTCATTATTTGAAAGAAACTTTTATTATGAAAAATTTCAAATATGAACAAAAAACAGACATACTAATATTTTTTCAAACTATGTACCCATGACCCAGCTTCAGCAATTACCAAGATATGACCCAATTTAATTTCAACTAAAACTTCATCTACTGCCCTATCTCCTAATATTGTTTTAAGGCAAATCTCTGAGGCCATATCATTTTATCTGTAAGTATTTTCATGTATATACATATAATATGTACTTTCCATTGAGTGTTAGGTATTATATATACAAAAAACTCAGAAGTAATTTGAAGTCAAGGAGAATTCTTCCAGAAAGGGTTTGTGTTTGCTTCTGGAGGGACAGATTTAGCCACAAAAACTTGCTTTTCTGTGATTATGGAGTTGGGATTTGAACTCAAATCCTTTGACTTTATCCTTAACCTTATTTCTATCATATAATTGTTTGAAATATAGAAGAAAAATAGCGAACATTTATTATAGATCTATTACCTATCATAACTATGGTGTTATATGCATTATACACTTTACCCTCCATATAGCTCTTTCTGCAGTGAAGCAAGTATGTAAGATATTACAATTGTGTGAAACAGGTCATATTCCTTTTTTCTTTTTCTTTTTTTTTTTTTTTTGATGAGAAAATCTCAGAGAAGTTAGTGTTACTAAGCAGTAAGATTTGACCTTAAAGTCTTATCATTTCCATTATCCCTTCCAATAATGTCTTCTAGAAATTAAACCTATAAAAGTACATTTCTTTTGTATCTTTAATGTTTTTAATTGTCCTATATATACCTCTGTGTTGGCAGGTTATTATTCATGAGAAAATGTATAAATATACTACCTTTGAATCAATCATCCTATGTATGGAATTTGGCGACATAAATCATTTCAAACTGAAATACTGAAGAACAAGAGGTCAGTGTGGCCCCTGCAGGGATCCTGGGCATCTCCATTCACTAATGTAACAGATGCTGCCATGCCTCGTTGACTCTGCTGTGCTTTCTGTTAACCTCATGGTTTTGTTTCACATAATATCTTTAAGATGACTTTTCAAAATCATTTTATGGATTTTTTTTAAATGATTTAGAAAACTTTCCAATTCTCCAGAAATAAGATCTCCCTAAGGAAATTCTTAATGAGTCCATCATGTCAAAATTGTTTAAGCCACGAACTATGTTTTGTCTAAGCTCCAAAATATGGATTACTGAATAGCTGTGCATCTGTGCAATATCTCAGAAAAGTTTAGAAGGTGACTCTGGAATTAAATTGCCTAGTATTTGAATTTTAGATATTCTACTTGCTAGATGCATGGTTTTTGCAAATGATTTAACTACTCATTATTCAATTTCCCCTTTTAAAAATGGAAATGATAAAAAGAATGTCTACTTCACAGTGATTTGTGAGAATTAGGTAAAATAATCCACACAAAGCATTTGGCCAGTGAATTTGTATGTCAGTTCTCCCACTATCCCCTGTATTAGTTTCTTCTCTCCCAAAAGAGGAGAGGTTTATTTTTCCTTGTGGCTTGTGGCTTTAAAGATTTCAGCCCATGGTTGGCTGCTCCAGGACATAAACATCATGGTAAAAGGGTGTGGCAGAGGAAAGCTGCTCAGCTCATGGCATCAAGAAGCAGAAACAAGAGTAAGAGTGCCAGAGCGCAAGAGGCCAGGGACTGCAGGTCCACAATGTCACACCCCCATGACTCACTTCCTCCAACTGGTCCCTACCTCCTAGCAGCCCTTTCAGCTTCACAGCGCATTTCGTTTAATCATTAACGGTCAACCTATTGATGAAGTCAGTGCCATCGCAATCCATTCTCCTCTCCAGGAGTCTCTTATTTCAGTCAAGTTGACAATGAAGATTAATTAGCACAGAATTATAATGAGCTATTATCTGGAGACAATTATATGTTACAAAATTGAACCTCATCTTTCTAACTTATTCCCTTCCAGACTCAGTGAAGTTGAATCCTTTAGTCTCTGCCATCTTCCTGTCCCAGGAAGGCTTGGTCATTGACCCCTATAGCCACGAAACACTTAATGATATTCCAGACACCCTTGGGTCCATTTGTTTCCCTCATACACATATCCCTCCATAGTTGGTTCTGTTTTTTCTCTTCTGACAATTTGTATTGAGGTATAATTTTCATACCATACTATTTTTCAATAATTTTTACTAAATTTATCAAGTTGTGAGATCATTACTATAATTTAGATGTAGAACATTTTTATCATTTTGATGTGACCTTTTGTACCATTTACAGTTAATCACTGTTCTCATATGACACCCAGGCAAACAGCAATTTATTTTTTGTCTATATGGGTGGATTTGCCTGGATAATTCATACAAATGCAACCATACAATAGCGTGTGGTCTTTTATAGTACCTGGTTTTTTCATGTAGTATGTTTTCAAGCCTTTTCCATGTTGTAATATGTATTAGTTCTCTCCTTTTTACAATTGAATAATATTCCACTGTATGGACGTAACACATTTTGTTTAATCATTCATTCATTTAAGGACATTGAGATTGTTTCCATTATGTGTCTATTATGAATAATGTAGCAATGAATATCCATGCACAAGCTTTTGTGTAAGCATATATTTTCAATTCTATTGTTTATAAACCTAGTTTAATTGCTAAATCCATGTTTAACCTTTAATGAACCATGACACTATTTTCCAAAGCTGTTGTACCATGTTATCTTTCCACCACTAGTATGTACATATTCTCGTTTCTCCACATCCTAATCAACATTTGGGATTGTTCTTTTTAGAAAATTATATCTATTCCAGCAAATGTGAAGTGATATCTTATTTTGGTTTTCCCTAATGACTAATGATGTTGAACATCTTGTTGTGTTATTATTTCTGTATCTTTTTAGAGAGATGTTTATGCAAAACCTTTTCTCATTTAGTAAAAATTGGGTTGTCTTCTAATGTTGAGCTGTAAATGTTCTTTATATATCCTGAATATTAGTTCCTAATCAGATATATTATTTACAATATTCTTTCCATTCCATATGTTATCTTTTCACAAAAGACTTAGCAGTGTCCTTTAAAGAATAAATATTTTAAATTTTAACAAAGTTTAATTGATTTGGGGTTTTTGGTATCATATTTAAGAAATCATTGCTTAATTCATGGTCACAAAGATGTACACATATACTGTACTTTCTTCTAGAGGTTTTATGGGTTTAACTATAGCATCTAGGTGTTTGATCCATTATTAGTGATTGTTTACCCCTGTATAAGGCAAGGATCAATTTCATTCTCTTGCACATGGATATTCAGTTGCATTATCATCATTCATTTAAAGACTTTTCTTTCTCCTTTGAATTTTCTTGGCACCCTTGATTAAGGTTAATTGACCATAGATGTCTTGGGTTATCTTTCAATTGAATCTATTTTCTATTAGTTTGTGTCTATGGTGTAAGAGCCTACACTGATCTTTTCACATGTGAATGTCCAAATGTCTTAGTACTATCAAAAAGAGATCTATCCCTTCCCTGTTGAAATTGCTTTGACACCTTTATCAACAATCAGTTGTTCATAAAGATAAGAGTTTCTGGATTCTCAATTCAGTTTCATTGATCTCTTTGTTTATTCTTTTTTGTTGGTTATTTTTAAAATTTCTTCACACATGGAGAGCGTTCTTTTCATGTTGGCAACTCACATCACAATTTCTTCTAGGGAAAATAAAGCAAAAGCTAAACTTCAAAAAATTAAAGTTAGGCACAGGTTAAACTAAAAGAAGCCTAGAAATTATAAGAACTGAATATTACTTAATTAGGAGAGTCTAAGATGGGGGTATTTCCCAGCTGATAACTTCACATTTTTGCTAAATGAAGGAAAATTAATGAGAAACATTGCAAAAATGAAAGGTGCAAGGGCAAGGATTGGGAAAGGGACTACATCAATACTGCCACCAGATTTTGTCATGAGCTACACTGCCAAAATTGATTTTCCTGCTACAGAATATGACATCTTTACTATTCCCTTGATAGTAGGCTAAATTGAAGACCAGGAGAAAGGAAAGAATTGTCGACAGAATTCTATGTGCAGTCAATGGTAGCCAGTGTCCTGGGAAGGAGGACTCACGGAACATTACCAATCTTGATGCAGTGCACATGTGGTACTCAGGAAGGAATGCAGAGAAAAGTGACAGTCAAAATAAGATTTGCATGTGCTGGTTCAGCTGATTGACAGTGAAGTCTCCTGTACCCGCCCCACACATCTAGCTGTGCTTGTGGTCAGCCCTAAGGAATTCTGCCTGAGGGTTGTGGGAGACTTAACAAACTGGAGGAAATACAGGGAATAAGGGCCATAGGCTCTTCCTAAACAGATTTATTCTGATATAGAAAACATTGGGAGAAATAGCTTGAGAAAAAAAGAACTAGACCTCACTTGTTGCAGCCTTGGCTCTATTTCTGGTCATTTTAGTTAACAACGTGACACAAACAGAGGATAAAACTACTAGAAAATGTAATAGATTTGAAAGTAGAATTATGATAATTCAGTAACAAAATTCAGTGCACAGGTGAAAGGTTCATTTACTGTGAAGGGCAAGTTAATGGTATTTTCTCCTTTATAAAGAAGACGCCCCAAGAGTGATGTTATGGCTTTTCATAAAAAATATTAAATTCCTAGAGGCAGAAGAGTGGAGTGGGTAAATTAGGACAAGACTCCCTGGATGTGATTTCCAGATCTGCCCCAACTAGCTTTGTGAACATGGTTAAGGATTTAGTCTTTCTGAGCTCCATGACCATTTCTATAAAAAAAAAAAAAGAAAAAAGATTAACTTTATAACTAACTGAGAGAGTTGTAGTACAGATTAAATGGGTCATTATGTGTAAAGAATTTATGAATAACTGGAGCTTAGTAAGTGCTAGATGTTTGCTATTATAATACCTCTCATTTTCTTTGATCATAAATAATTTTCAACTAAAAACTAAGGATCATTTATACCTGAAACCTATGTGTTCCTTTTATTTTTATAGTAAAGTTACTATATAAGTAGAATTAATATTATTTGAAAATAACTAGTAGAAAATCTAAGTTGATGCTTATTTATTGTGTATTAAACATGCTGATTCCTGATTCATAGTAAGTCAGCACTCGTGAAAAGATGAGTAAAAATTAAACTCTTCAAACTGAAAAATAATTGTATTATTTCAGTAATACAGGTATAGTTAATAAATACATACTACTTTTGAGATTTTTGCATATAAAAGATATGTTTTTATAAAATTATTTTACTCAGGGAAACAGCAGAGAAAGGCAAGCTTACATTATTTTCTTGATAGACATGTTCCTCAAAAGTTAAGTACAAGCAGCATATTTGAAAATTTAAAAGTATGATTAATCCCTCTTGTGAAATGACCAAACCTTTGTGTAATGTGAATTACATTGTGAATTTAATTTGTATATGTATGTGTTTACAATTTAAAATAAAATTAAGAAACATGCATAGACGGAGATTAATGCATGGTGGCCCTTTTAGTTTCTAGATGTCCTGGCATTTCCAGATAATTAGGAGACTTGTTATCTCTTTTCTTCGTGGTCATGAAAGCCTTTGTGTTCTGCATGAGAAGTAGATGCCATCCCAGGCCTTGGCCAAGGTTAGAGTCCAGCAAGGTCTTGCATGGGACTGCATAGTACGGTCTATGGAGTTTAAACTAAAGAAATGTTATCCTCTGTCATGTAGAATAGAGAAAGGAGGCTGCCTAAATTTGCCTCTGGGATGATCTTATTTCATTCAAGTGAATATTTTAATACAACGGAGGTCTTCATGACTGTCTCATTCTTAACTTGACTTATAGTTTAATTTTCCACTTTTCTTCCAGTTTTTGTCTCTTCTTTTCCTATCTTAGTCTCCACAGTTGTGTGTTTAATGCTGCTTCTGAAGGTAATTGTATCCTCTGTACTTTCTTCCTCCATTCCTTACCATCTTCCTACTTGTTTCCATAAAATCCATTTCTTTCACCACCTTCCATAACCTGGTTGCTGAAGTCTCTCCGGCCATCCTATCAGAGTTTAATGGTTTCTTTGCACCTAAAGCATGCAGTGTTACATTGTTCCTTGTGGTTGCCAAGCAATGGCATGTCATTAACCCCCAAGGGAATTCCTTGGTTCCCAAACACACTTGTTCAAGGAGGTCACCCTCCAGACATCTGTCTTATTTTCTGACCTGATGTCGGTAAGCAACAGCCATTGGGTCACACTTAACTCCTATCATAGCCATGTGTACCACAAGAAATCCCATACTACAGGGTGATATGATTGCTCTGAGATGCCAACCCTGCCAGATGGATATATTTGTGGGCAGAGTAATTGGCCCTAAGGGGTTCCTATTCCCCACATATTCTGTTCTCAGGAATACAATCACTTGGAGAAACTATGCTTTACCAATAAGGAAGTACCTCATGTTATGCCACCCTGGGCGTCATGCCTACCGCATGTAAGAATTCACAGCTATCCCTCCAACAGCTCTCCATTGTCATGGGCTAAGGGGATAAATGCTAAAAGCCTTGCAGGGCATGCAGTGTCCAGCACAGCTCCATTCTTACTGGTCAGTGTTGTAGGTAAATAGATGTATCAGTTTAGTAATTAGTGCTATGTACCTTGTCTAGTGTGTACTTTAACACACTGTATACTGGCCTGTGTAGCATGCTTTCTTTCCCCTAATTAGCTTCAGTCAGTCGGCCTTCGAAATGAAGCTCAGGTCTTACTACCTGCCACGGACACTACCTCTAACTGACCAAGCCCTACGAGATTAATTCCACTTCCAATTTCCTGTGGGAAAATATTCACCATTGATTTGATCATTATTATATCTCTTCTTTAGAAATCCAAAATTTAGAATTTTGGAAAGGTCTTTAGATAGTAATTTATTTGCTCCTTCACACATTTTATTAACTAAGGCACTGGGGTTCTGAGCACATTTGCAAGGGTCCACCTCTATTTCTCTAAAACTGAGGAGATCTGAAGCTCTACTCTTCTAGAGCTGCAGTCTCGACGTAGAAGAAAATGAAAAATAGAACTGCAGCTTTACAATGCGGAGAAGAGGAAACTCAGCTGAGTGCCAAGGAAGGCTCAAGAAGACAAATAGTTTCAATTCCAAGGGAATAGGTCCAGACTAACAATCAGCCATGAAAGAAAAAAATTACTTATGTATGGAATCACACTTGAGTAGCTGGTTTTAAGAAAGAAGCCAGTGAACATCCACTGCAGCAATGGGATCTAACAGGTATTAAAAACATTTTGAAAATAATTAGAAAATGAGACTTTAGAAAGAAGCCACTAGGAAATGTACAGTAGTGCATATGCAAGTTTGAAGTAGTGTGTGTGTGTGTGTGTGTGTGTCTCTCTCTCTATATATATATGTCTCCACATACCTGTGTATGCATTTATGTACATATACGCATATGTGTGTACAATTTATCTTGTACATTATTGGGTGTTTCTTGAGAGCCATGACTATTTTCAAAGTGTTAGTACCTAGAATACCTACCTGTGCCTCATTCGTGGTGGTTATAATAATAGTTGGTTTTCCATGACGATGAGTTTCCCCATGGTCTTAGGAAATTTTCTCAAGTAGCTATGCAAGTCAAGATGAATGACTTCCCTGGGGTTATACCACACTGGCAGAGTTCTTGCCTAGCATCCCAGCATGCACAAGGCCCTGGGATAAATCCTTAGCTCTGAGAAAATGAAGGAAGAGGGGATTTAATGAGCTGCAAACTTTACTGACTCCCCTGGAATTTTTTGTCTCCTCGTGTCCTAACTGTTGCTGCACTTCCTCCTACAGCCGTTATTTGAATGCCACACTCAGACAACAGAGAGATAGATAGGCAAACCTCTGACCCGTAACAGTGATATCCCACCACTTCCTGATGTTCTGGAGGGTAGTCAGCCCAGGGGCACCTGAACATCAAGCACTCTCTATGGTCTTTGGTGTGTTGATGTGCCAGCAAGAGAACTGCCATGGTCCACTTAGCCAGGTGGTGTCTGGGACAGACCCACATTGGAGTGACCTAACTGACAGAGACAAGTTAGATGCAATTTAACATCTTCAAGGACCACTGGCAATTACCATAGCAGTTGTTTGGAAAGAATGATGCAGCTTTCAGTGCAGGCCTGTCTGAAGTCATCAGCACCACCTCCCTTATTCCTAGGTACACTCATACTTTCTTCTGTCTCTTGCCAGTTTGCACCTCCTGATCCCATGGCTCTGCTGAGGCAGAGCTGCCCCGGAAGCCTTCTCAGCCCAAATTCATTTATTCTCTCAACAGGCCCAACTTCCTCCCAGGCTACAGTCCAGTGTCAAAATACTTTGAATTAACTGTGAAACAAGCTATCTACTGCTCAAGAAAGAACAGCAAGACCAGACCTGTCCAGAGACCAGCTGAACTTTAATAGGGAGAAAAAAGTGAAAATTTAGCACTCACATCTCTTTCAGAAAATATGCATAAGAAGACATTCTTGTTCTGAAATACCAGGAGCATGCAGAAGGATCATTAGGGAAATTTGATATGCATGAGAAAGCACTTACAGGGCCCCTCTGACCCCTGAGGTTCTGGTCCCCTCAGGGGCCCAGGGGTGGTGTGATTCCAGCCAATTGCTATTTATCCACAGGGGTGGAAGCCAAGGAGTATGGCTAATGGAAGTCTTCTGTGAATTCCCAAGCCTTGTTTTAATCATTACTTTCATCCTTCTTCCCCACCAAACCTTTAGAGCTGCTAAATGACCAAGTTGAAATTTCACTTCCCAGCCCACCTTCTGTTGAGGAACTAACTGAGCTGGGAGTAGAGTCCCAGGACCAGACTAAATTGATGGAAAAAACCTGAAAGATCTCTGAGAATAAAGAGATTCCCAGCTTTCTAGGAAAGGCTATGGTAACCAGAACTAGCGGGAGCTGTCCCTGCTTAAGTACGTGCCCTAATCCAGCCTTTATGCATCCCAGGAGCCCCCATCAGTTTGATTATCTGTGGAGTACTATTTCCATACTCCTAAATTATGGGAAATTATTTCTTTGGGTATACCTAGTGTTTATGACAAAAAAGGGATGGAAGTACGAATTTGTATAAATTAAAGGAATAAGGAGAAAAGCTGAGTAGAAGAGATGATATCTGAGCTGAGACTGGTGGGGAAACAGTACCCCATGGTGGATGATTGGCTTCGGTGTTTGCCCAGGCTGGTATTGAACTCACCCCTGTAGAGCCTTTGTCAGCTGTTGGCATCAGTGTATAAAAACGCTCAAAAATAAATCACTAAATCTTTTGCATACATGTTAGATTTACAGAGTCCTCAGCTATTACAATAGTTGTAGGGCCTGACAGAATATCCTCTTCCACCGCTCTTACTTTTAGATACTTTTCACAATGAGAAATGAATTTATTATTTATTTAAGATATTTGGTTCTCTCACAGCTGCCCCTCCCTAGGTTTGTAGAAGAGCTGTGTGGGGGACCAGATGATGTCATATTAGTCATGGCATCATTTTTCAAATGCCAAAGGAAAAAAACCCTTCCTCCACCTGTAAAAATAAAATCGATATCATTTTCCATACATTTTAATATCATGTCAGGAAAACGTTCCATCATCCTAGCTCTTGACTGGATGTCACTTTATACAGTGGGTGAAAAATGATGCTATGCTACTATTATTCCCCCTCCCAAAGCAGACTGAGATTTGAGGAGAAAGCAGATCTGCAAGAAAACATCAAAAAAAAAAAAAAAAAAAATACATTCCCCGCTAGCTTCCCCAAAGAGCAATGATTCCTTTAACAAAATGCTGCAAATAATGACATTTAAAATTCCTTCCAATCTTGAGCACAGTTTTTAAAACTTTCAAAAAGAATTCTACCAAAATATGAAACAGTTCCAAAATGTTTTCAGCACTGATCTTTTCCATATTATACAGTATAACCATATGAGGACAGGGATGACCTCTTTCTTTGTTTTATACGCTACCAATTATGGCAGCTAAGAACTGATAATCATTTTTAAAACAATAATTGTGCATTTCTTTTCGTTGACATTAAATATTCCTTATGGTTAAAATGAATGCGTCTAAAATAATTGTCTCTTCAATTTGAATTTCATTAATTATGATAACAAAAGAAAAAGGATTTGGGCCAGTGAGATGGCTCAGCGGCTTAAGCGCCTGCCTGGCAAGCGTGAGGGCCCGAGTTCGACTCCCGGAACCCACATACGAAAAAGGGGCCGGTGATATCGCTCAGCGGCACGGGCGCCTGCTGGCGCGCGAGGTCCTGAGGTCGACCCCCTGGTACCCACAAAAAAAAAAAAAAAAAAAAAAAAAAAAAAAGAAAAAGGATTTATAGACAGATTTTTCTCCAGACCTACATTTTTTTCCAGTTGTAAGTTAAGAAGGGACCAGGCTAAGTGCAGGGCAAGTAATATTAATTAGGCATCAGTCACCTTGTTCTGGAAAATTAGCTTAAGTTTTCACAAACTTAAGAAAAATACTGGAACAGAATCTCAAGGTATTGATAAATAGAAAATTTCCATTGCTTTTATGCAAATAAGGAGGGAAAATAGAACGACGAAAGAAATTGCAAACTACCAGTATTCTTAAGTATGAAAAAGCTTAGAAGGAATTGTCTACTCATCTGTTAGGTAGCTGTGGTCACTCTGGTTAAAAGCTCACAACAAACCTCCAGAATTTTACCAAATTAAAAATTATTTTTCATGGTAAATTTCTTTTGAAAATATACAAAAGCCTTTTGCTTAGATGTTTTCTTTCACTGATTCAGTAAAGAACAAGTTAAAATTCATAATTCCATGGTGAACCATATCCAAATTTAAACCAGTTTGTGGTCTTTTCACAGAATAATTTTAAGAAAATAAATCAGTGTTTCTTTGGGGGTTTTGTACTCTTATTGTTTATTTCTTTACTAGAATTTGTTTCTAAGCAACTTATCTGTTCTTAAATAAAATTCCTTTCTTTTTTTTTTTTTTCAGTGTGCATGCTATTATCTTCTTGGCTGACAAACATCTTCGAAGACCTTAGCTGTGAGTAAAAATCAGGAATTCAAAATGAATTAAAGAGTATGAACAATTTCATTTTTAGAGCAGAAGAGTAGATAAAAACCCAGTTATGTCCTCAAATACAAACTGGTTTTATGGTTGGGGGCAATACTTACCAAATCTGATCAAATGGCTGATAACATCACACACACACACACACACACACACACACACACACACACACACAGAGTTCTATTAAAATTATCTACGCTTTCTCCAGCTAGTAAGAAGTGTTAAAAAAGATTGAAATTTTGTTAAATGAAACAATTCTCTCACAATGTGATATTGGAAAATGTACTGATAAGCATATCTTGGATAGAGCCATTGATAAGACATCCCTTCCTTGAACAAAGTCTTTGTGCGAAGTGTTTATCATCTTATTTACTATGGTTCCCAACTAGGACTGAATTTGTAGTCTCCCATATGCCTAACCTTTTCTAAATTCCTTTTCACTGCTAAAACTCACCTGCCTTAGGTCTTTTCTCAGGGTCTAAGAGAATAAAATTTTCATTTCTTTTACTGCAGTCCTTATATCTCTTGGAAGTTCTACAGATTTTGTCAGAAGGCACTTGTGCTTAGCTGACACTGTGTGCCTTTGGGACAAAGCTTTGAAGGATGAGAACTCTTATTCTGTCATAAACATTTTTAAAAAATTTAAAATATTAATAGCTTCAGTTTGGTTAAAATTAAATTTGACGGGTGTTGAAACTATTTAATCTATTTAAAGTGACTTTCCGAACCTACTTTTGATCTATCTAAAATTTCCTCATTGAAGTAGATGAAATAGAAGAAAATCTATTTCTTTTGCTTGAGAAAAAGCATCACTGTGATCACTTCTCCCCCCTACTTCTCCAAAAACTAAAAAGTAGAAGTTTGTAAAGAATGAAATTACAATATGAACTATGGCAAGTAAAATATTCAAGGTCAGTATGCATTTGCCACTGAGATTAAAATATTAATATGAGCAGTTTAGACTAGATAATCTTTAACAAGATCCTTTTTATTCTGAGTATATGTAACTCGAAAGTATTTTTCATGAGCATAAATCCTTGTTTAATAATTTCAGATATCGTAGATAATGAAATCACACAACACAAGGCCTTAGAACATCTGGTTCAAAATTTAGCAGGATCTCCTCATTTTGCAGGAAAAAATTAAATACTTGAAGTCCCACAGCTAATAATTCAGCCCAGATCTATTTCCACGGTTTCACACATTCCATGTTGCTCCTAGAAGTGTTTACAGAAACATTTCAGAAGTTAAATAGTTGACATCTTTATTTTAATGGTTAGGATTAAATTTTTAGCATGCATATTGATTGCATTCCTTTCCTTTCTGAAATCATCCTTTTTTTTCTGGAATATATTTCTTAATGTTTGTTTATTGTTATAGTCTGTCTGCAAGTGATAAAATTCTTATTTTTATCTAAAATATCTTTATTTCACTGCCATTATCAAGTGATAATTTCAGTGTGCTTAAATCCACAATTGAAAATTATTTTCCCTTAGCATTTATAAGATATGAACACACTGCCTTGTTTTATGTCATCTTCTATAAATCTAAAAGACATTTCTTTCATAGATAATTTACCTTTTCTCTCTGGTGTCTTTCCTAATTCTGGCTCATGCTTGTTCATTACCTCTTTAAAAATTACTTTCCTCAGATTTTTTTTTTCTATTTTCTTCTCTTATGGAATTCTTCTTCAATGTAAATTGGATTGTACTATATTTTTTGTTTGTTGGTTCTCTTTCAGAATTTCCATCTTTTTGTTTCTGTTTTTTTTAATTCTGTGTAAATTTCTAAGAATTATTTTCTAATTCACTAATTCCCTCTCTAGTTACATCCAATCTACTCTTTAATCATCTGATAAGTTAATTCCAGTGACTACCCTTTTAAAGAAATTTTTTTGTATTCCACATTTTATATTTATTCTCAAAGGTTCATTTCCACCAATGCTATAAAAGTTCATCATGATAGATAGTTCAGACCAAACCTTAATGTAAAATTTTCTTAGCTCCTTTTGGATAAAAGTCAGCCACTTTAAAGTGACTCCTTTATCATTCTATGCTTTCGTCACTTTTTATTATCTATGCTGCTTAGTTGGTAGAGATGAGAGAATAGACATATGTAGTAATCATACACCCTAATTTTCCTGTTATAATCTTAGCTCATTTCTTTATCATGGGATCCCATCTAGTTGAGCAATAATTCCAAAATCTTATATTTTAATTAGTACTATTAATAGTAGTTTTATTGAAATAATCTGGAATGAGCTTGGTAGATCTGCCCTCTGGACTTGTAGTCGCTACCTTGGCTTTCTCTAATATTGTGCATGACAGATGCACAGTGAATAGAATTCACACTTTACTGCTAATAATTCTGAACAGTGGCCAGTGACAATCTGTTTCTATTTTCTTAACTTTTCCTGGATTCAAAATTACTAACATCTTCCCTCAGAGTTAGGATGTGAGGCACTAACTGATAAAATGCTTTGGGTCATGAGCAACTAGGGGAGGTGGACTCCTTCATATGTCAAGGGTAGTAGAGATAGGACTTGACCCTGCTGCTGCTGCTAATCACTGGTGTAGCAGTCAGGTGGGTACCAGCATGGCCTGTGTCATGCATGCAACCACCCAGTTCAAGGCCTTGGAAATAGAATGAAAATTGAAATACATATGTGTATGAATATATATTAGGTATTTTGAAATATATGAAGAAAGTAGAGGTAGAGCATTCTTGCTATGCAATAGAGAGTATTCTGATTGCTGCTACCATGGTGGTTTTGTTATTTATGGTACATTGTAAATCTATAGCTAATTATTTACTGCATTAGTCATAATAGGGTTTTCTGGTAGTCAAGTGACTAAAAAGTCTTAACAAAAATGGCAAGCACAGTGGATCCAATAAATACACAAAGCTGTCCTATAGTCATTTCTCCAGTTTCTGGATTTATAATTGGAATAAATATACCCAATGCATGGCAGAATTCCTGCACTAACTTTCTAACCTAGCAAGAGCCAAGTGAAAAGCCCAGAACTCCTTCTCCCCACCAGGAGAGTAAATCAGAAACAACACAACATATCTGGGTACAAGGATGAGTGCTGCAATCAGACTGGAAAGATTCAGGTGACATCAACCATAATTCTGTTTTTACTTGGGTATCTCTTCTGGGAAGAAGGTAAATGAATCTCAGAGGATATCTGTGGATTACTGTAAACTTTGTTAAAGGATAACTCCATTTTCATTTAAGTTCCAGATCCAGCGTGTTTACTGAAGCAAATTATGGAACCTGATAGGAAGTTATTGACTAGGAAATGTGTTTTCTCTATGCTAATGGGCAGGAACTTCAGGAAATGATTTTCTTTTACCTAGCATGGCTAACAATATACCTTTACTATCTTGCCACAGGCTTTATTGTGTTTTGGATTTTAAGGAATTACCATTATTTTTGGAGTTGGTACATAGTAATCAATGAAATATGTAATTATTTTATTTTATAGTCTGTGAGAAATAAGCTCAAACGTCAACTTGATTGGCTTCAGGGCTGCCTGGGGCAGGTTACTGAAGCACACTTCTAGAAGTGTCCGTTGGGTTATGGAGGTGTGATTTGGGGGCACAGTATCTAGTTCCTGGCTCCTTCCTGTCTGGCACTCTGCTTCCTGGTCTCTGAGAGTGAAGCACACCCTTTTGTTAAGATGTTCCTGCTTTAGAATGTGGTGTGGGAGGCAGCCAAGAACTGACTGAACTTCTGAAACCATGAGCCAAATAAACTTCTCCTGTAAATTTTGGTTGTTGGGTATTTTGTTCCAGCAACAAAAAGCTGACTAATACAGAAAATCAGTGCCAGAGAAGTGGAGTTGCTGCTGTGGCTATACCTAACCAGGTGCTTCAAAAACCTTTGGAGCTGGTTTGCAGGTGGTTTTTAAACTTGGTGAAGCAGAATACAGAAAACCTAAAATGCTTTAAGCAGAGTTTTATGGGCTCTGGTTGGAGTTCAGAAAATCAAAATGCTGATAAGAACGTGAACAGTAAATGCCAGATTCATGAGATTTCAGTTGGGAACAAGAACTTTATTGGGAATTGAACTAGAAGCCATGCATAGTATACAGTGGCAAAATAATTTGTCTACATCATAACCACAGCCTGAGACTTTGAAGAAGACCGAATTTAAGGGCTATGGACTAATTTTGGCAGAGGAAATTTATTTTTCCTTTTTCTTTGTTTTTTTTTTTTTTAACTAATGTGTTGTTTATTCTTCACTCATAGAAAGAATATTTTTGGGCTTTGAAATCATGAAACAAAACAGAAAAGCAAATAAATGAAAATTATAAGCTGAAAGTAGATAGAAGCAATCTACGCAAACCATCAGTAAATGCTATGTCCTCGAGTCTGTAGCAGGACCAGCAAGAACTGAAGATGCATCACAAACCTAATATCAAAGCCATTTTGATTTCCAATAGTTGATCAATATATATAGGAAATGAATCCTCCCTCTTTTCTGCGTTACTTCTTAACCTTTAATTTTGAAACAGTAAGCAATAATGCATTGATGCTACTTCTTCTAGTCTGTAGGATAGTGTTGTTATTGTTTTAACATGTTTAATCTGCATATTTTCAACCTTGAAAAAAATAAAATGCCAAAATCAACTATAGCAAAATCATTTCTATTTTTGGTTGATTATCTGCCAAACCATGAGCCAAATAAACTCCTCCTGTAGGCAAAACTTCATATAGAAGTTTTTGTTGTGGATTTCTATAACTGCATCCCCACCACCTCAATGAAGATTTGTGACCAAAGCTTCTGTAAAGCTTCATTTTCTGTATTGATTCCAGTGGCTTCTCTCACAAGGCCATCTTGCATTTCTTTTTTTTTTTATATCCTTTAACTTTTCATTATAAAATTACCTTGTAGTATAATTTAATGTACCATGATTTGTGTTTTTTTCCTACATATCTTTTGCTGTCATTATTTTCTTCACTGGCAATACTGGGTTTTTTTTTTCTTCTTTGGTTTTTAGTAGATACCAGAATTGCTTTTCGATGGAATCCTCCAGAATTAAAGTCAGATGGTACTTAGGTAACTCAGAATGCACTACATGTGCTAGGATTCCAAAGAATCTTTTAGCCATTATCATATCATTCTGGGTCACCTCTGTTCTACTTATTTTATGAATATTAAAATTGCTCAGTTTAAACAGTACATAGTATTTCAAGCGTGTAAAATTGGCACCTGGATTTCCTTTAGAATTGATTGTCAAATGGTCACTATGATGAAGTTGTGTGAATGTATTAAATTACTGCAACATTGCAAGATTTGTGTCCTTGAATTTAAGGTTTAAAGAATTAGAAATTTTAATCTTCAATTTGAAACACATTTGGACAATTTCATAGCATTCTATGAACATGAAGAACACTGTTATGATAATGTAATTCTTTTTTTTTTTTTTTTGTGGGTACCGGGGGGTCGACCTCAGGACCTCGCGCGCCAGCAGGCACCCGTGACGCTGAGCAATATCACCGGCCCTTTTTTCGTATGTGGGATCCGGGAGTCGAACTCGGACCCTCGCGCTTGCCAGGCAGGTGCGTAGGCCGCTGAGCCATCTCACCGGCCCCGTAATTCTTGCCATCTGAACACTCCAATACCGATCCAGAGATTCGAGGGCTCCTGAGCCATATAGGTAAAAGGTATCTCCATCCACTTCAACAAGGTATATGTGTGTGACAGAGAAGCCTTGCAAAGCACTGGTGAGTCATAAATCCAGAGCCCTCACTTAGTTCTTCAGAATTTTGCTTCCATCTTTCAATATTTCTCAAAGTAGCTCCCTTGGATAGCAAACAAGAAAGGTTCCTCTGGAAATGCAGAGATGGTGCTTCTATTTATCTGACAGGGATACTGAAAAAGGAAAGTCAGAATCTTTTCTATCTTGATTTGTAATATTAGTGGCTACTGGTTGCTGCACGTCCCAATTTTGCACTATGTTGTTATTAACTGTCTTAGTTACTTTTCTCTGGTTGCTGGGACAAAATACCCAATAACCAAAGTTAAAGGAGGAAAGGTTTATTTAGCTCACAGTTTGTGGAGGTTTCAGTCTGTAATCAGTTGTCTCCAAGGCAGGGTGGCATGGCAGAGGGACAGCAGTTCAAGGCAGCAGAAGACAGCAAAAGCAACAAGAGCAAAAGAGGGGAAAGCAAGCCTCTTTTCCTCCCTTATATTGTATGCAGGTTACCCACCCTAGGGCAGGTATAGCATTCACCATCTCCGCGCCCTCCTCTTGCACAGGCTGAGGACTTTTATAAAGTGAGGACCCTGGCCCTCTACTGAGTCACTTAGTTAAACTTCTAAACTTCTCAAGTTGACACAGTGAATCAACCATTACAACATCCTGGAGCATAAACAGCCACCCGAGGGCATGTCATCTACACCCCAGGACGTAGAACTGCTGAGTTACTTAGTTAAGCTGCTACACTTCTCAAATTGACACAACGTATCAACCACTACATTAATCTTTTCTTCTCCTTAAGTAAAGGCTATGACTTTCTTGCTTCTCCTTTGCCTCTTTTGTGGTTATAACAGATGCCGTGTCCCTTTCTTCTCCCATGATTAACTTCTTCTCTAGCTGGTACATCTGCATAATACTCCGAAGGAATTTGTGTGCTTATACTATGCCTATTAAACTATTGGGTTCCCATCAAAACCGATGTCTGAAAGGTAAGTAGAGTCAGTAAGGCCGAAAACAGTGATAAAACTAGATATATTGTTGAAGCTAAGAAACAGACATTAGAGGCAGGTCATGCTGGTGTTAGAATGAAGCTAAAGTCACAGAGGAGACCTCAAGAAGTCAGAGAGGCATGGAATGTAGAGTGTCTATTCAGGAAAGCTTCAGGCAGCAAGAAGTATTAGCCCCTGAGAGAGAACTTGGGGCTATAACTGGCAAGTCTGTAGGGGTAGGTCCACCTAAGACCTCAGGAACTCACATCTCACCACCATGTTCCCTGGAACACCGGAATGGAACTATAGGATTTAATGGTTGCTTTGCTGGATTTTGGTTTTGTATTGGTCCTATTCTTTTCTATCGCCCTATTCCTCCCTGTTGGAATAAGAATGTTTACCCAGTGGTGTTGTATTTGGAGACTAAGTAAATTGCTTTTTGAGTTTTACAGAGGTTAGCAGCCAAGACTTTTCTTAAGTTTCAGAGGAGACTTTGATCTTAGATTTTGAGCAATACTAGAACTGTTGGGACTTTGGGGAAGGGATTATTATATTTTCAGTTGTAAGCAGGATGGTCAAGTTAATCAAAATCATGAAGCTGTTATTGTTTTTATTTGCAACTTAAGTATGGTTTAAAGAAATGTGTTTGGGTGTCAAGCTGATAAAGGAGGGTGAAATGTGACATTTACACTTGTCAACTAGATTGGTGTAGGGGGTGTTTTACTAGTCTTTCAGTTGGTGTTTTACTACAGAAACAGATATAGCACAAAATATACAAATGTATAAGAAATTACAAGATTAGCTTATGATGGTCAGCCATAGGGTTGGATGAGGAACATTACAGAGGGTGTCTGCACACTGGAGACCCAAGGTTTCGGTCCAAGGTCTGGGGTTCACTGCAGTGTCCCATGCAAGTCCATATCAGGAGGCCAATGGGTCTGTGATGGAGAGCTGAAGAGTCTAAGCCAGAAGGCTGAAGGACAGACGTGGAAGCTGAAGAGTCTGTACTAGAAGCCAGGAGATGACGTCCAAGCTGAAGGCGAAGACTGGAGGTCCTCTGAAGAAAAGAAGCAATCCTTCTTCATTTCTGCTTCGTGCCATCCAGGTGATGAGCCACCTTAGGGTGCGTCCTCTATGCCCTAGGGTGTAGAATTGCTGAGCCAACTTAGTAAAGCTTCTAAACTTCTCAAGTTGACACAATCAGTCAGCCATTAGAGGGGGCCACCTAGGGCATCAGTAAAGCACACTTCTGTGTGTCTAGGTAGGTCAAGCTTCCTAGCTCCCTCCTCTCTGATGCTGTTCCCCTAGCTCTGTTTTCCAGCCTTCATGAAATAAGCGGATTTGCTCCATCATGCTCTCCCACCATGGTGTTCCTGCTTTCAAAAATGGTGTTGGAGCCAGTTAACCACAGACTAAACTTCTGAAACCGTGAGCCAAATAAACCTCTCCTCTTATAAATGTGGATGTTAAGTGACTAACACAGAGTTACTCTAGTAAATAGCTAAAGTTTCTTTGGAAGACAATTTCTACTAGTATAGCAGCTTTGTAATTCCCTTTCTCGAGGAAGGAGCTTTCACTGTGATGAACCTGATTAGATCTGGAAACTGGAAAAATGCCATAGTCTTCATTGTAGTGACTGGAGTTTTGGTCATTAGATCTGGAGTCTGCTTTGTAATATACATGAGAAAAATTTTGTATCACTTCTAGGGAAACTGTGACAAATTAACTCACTTAACAGATTCCTATAGATCAAAACATTTTGATTACACTGCACCTCCCAAACCTTTTACTGTAAATGCTCTCACCTCGTGTTTGGATTTCAATTGCTTTTGAATCTGCTACCATTGGATTGAAGTCAGTCTGTCCATCTTAATAGAAGCATTCCCCACCATCATATCTAGACAGAACAAGCATCAGAAACCTTTTCAAGAGGCTCCCCTCCCTAATATTTTTTCTCAAATTCTTAGTGAAAACATCATCTGTGCCTTCTCATAAGATAGAACTGAGGGGTGGAAGTGCAGAGTATACATAATGATTCCAAATCAAAATTTCCAGGCTGGTGAGATAGCTCAGTGGCATAAGTGCCTGCCTGGCAAGCACAAGGTCCTGAGTTCAACTCCCGGTACCCACATGAAGGAAAAAAAGGGCCGGTGATATTGCTCAGCGGCACAAGTACTTGCTGGCAAGCGCAAGGTCCTGAGGTTGACTCCCAGTACCCACATTAAAAAAAAATTTTTTTTCCATCTCCCAAAGCCTTTGAATTCTGTCATCTACATTATGTCAGATCAGTTCTGACGTAGACACTTGCTGGACTCTAAAGCTAAGTCAACAACCCAAATCAATGACTAGAGCCATTTCCATTTGCAATAGTGAGTATATCAGTCAGGCTTCCATAAGAAATAGAACCAATAGGATGATATGGAATATGAGATTTAGTATAGCAACTTGACCTGATACAATTGTGGGAGCTAGTTAATTAGCTTATATGTCACTGTTGCTCCTGTACCTAGCACTAGTTCTGGAAAATACAGGACAGGAAGTTGGACCAGAAAGATAAACATTGATTAAGGGAAGAGCAAGAAAATGTTGCAATCTGTGAGAATGTGCTGATATCCAAGTTGCTTTATATGGTAGGTACAATAATGATCCCCCTAAAGATGTCCACATGTTTACATCTAGAACCTCTGATTATGTTATATTACATGGCAAGAGGGAATTAACTTTGCAGATAGAATTAAAGTTGTCCATCAGCTAATGGTTAAGAGAGAGAGGTTTAATGGGTGAAAGGTGGGAGAGATGAGGCATGAGGGGGACTTGACACATTTTCTTTTACCTTTGAGGATGCAGGAAGGGACCTTGAACCAAGAATGAGGGCAGCCTTCAGAAGGTGGGAATATCTCCAACCTTGCAGCCAGTAAAGAAATGAGGATCTCCTTACTATGAGAGCTGGGAACTGAATTACATCAACAATCTGACTGAGCAAGGAAATGGGTTCTCGGCTGGAGCTTTTAGAAAGGAAAGCAGTCCACCCAACACTGTCTGAGTTCTGGCATATAGAATTGTAAGATAATAAATTTGTGTTGTTTTAATACTTTAGGTTTGTGATAAATTTGTTATGGCAGCAGTAATAAAGTAATACCAAACTTCCAGCTTTAATCATGAGTGTAACCCAACAAAAATGGCTGGTGTGCTTTGTTGTGGCAAGTAGTCCAGAATTCAGAGAAGCTGAACAAGGTAAAATAGCAGCTCAAAGATCTGTGGCTGGCCGGCTGCCCATGCCAAGGTGACCCAGCAGCTCAGTGACAATCGGAGAATGGCGTAGAACCTAGTAATCTGCACACAGCTTCCTAGCATAAAAAGAGTCTGGGTACAGAGTCACCTGTTTTAAAAACCACATACAAAATGTGTTCTTGTGACCCACGGTAACCCAGGATTATTAGTAGAAAGGAATTCTGCTAAATGTAGTTCCAACCTAGCTAGGATAATAATATAATATAAATCTTCCAGTAAGAACTAATACATTCACTTCGGAATCATTGGTAAGTAAGCCTGCATCAATCAACTCGAGTCAGTCTGATGTCATATTCCACTCTGATGACACCTTACAATTTATCCCCACATGTATTTCACAGGTTTCTGCCACTACAAAACTTCCAATTCTTTTGTAGTATAAATCACTTACTTCTGGGTGAAGGTTTGTAACTTTTTCTTGGAGCACAACAAGATCTGCCCCAAACATGAGAACAGTGGCAACTTTCCTTTTCTGTTTATTTCTTATAGGTTTCCTAAATATGCTTTTGACTTCTGTGACTATCACTCTAGACTATCATCTAGTATGAATGGGTGATATGGAGACAGAGGACCCCCTGGGCATGACAAATTCCCAAACTGAAGTCATTACAGACTTCCAAACGAAGGGAAGGATATTATCCTCAGACATGGGAGGCAAGATATTCCCACTGACAAGAAAGGCTCAGCATGACTTGGGAGTCATAAGTTCTCAGTTTTTCTTTTGTTCCTTCTCTTTCTCTTTCTCTTTCTTTCTTTCTAAATCCAACAGATTTTTCTTAGTCTGAGTTTTAGGGTCCCCCAAGCAATCACCTAAAATATTTGGAGGAGCTGTGAACTCAATTGAAATTATAAGTCTGATATCTACACAATTAAATTTTTTATTTAATTTTCCAGGGACAGTAGGCTTGTTGCTATGAAAATAAAGTCTTCTGATATTAAAAAATAATATATTTTTAGAGTTGTTAGAAAAGTCTTTTTTCATTTTCGTGTCTCAAGCCAGGAGTTTAAAGATCCAATCTTATAAAATTATTTTTAAAATACTTCTCTGCACTCAGAAGAATCTATTCCACATCACATATTTTATACCCTTCATTACTGCCATAATGGTCAAGTAAAGCAATCATTTGGTACCCCTAAATATATAAGTGGAATATTGTTACAGCTAACCACAAATTGATTAACTTGATTAATTGCTACTACTTGCAATGAAATAATAGCATCCCATTTTACATTGGTAAGAAGCATAAAAATTCAATCAAGTCCAAAAACATGATCAAGCACAAAAGCCAATGCATTTACCAAATCTCCCTTTGAAGTTCTGCTTTCCGAGTCCACTTCTCATGGTAATTCCTATACCTGTCAGGGTCCAGTTATAAAAGGAAACCACACCAATGATTTGAACAGATAAAAGTTCACATAAACATTTTTTAACTAGATATAAGGATGTTAAATGAATTACTAACTAGGTATAAAGAAAACTGTAAAGTAATTTAATAGCAAAAGTTACACTTAGGTATTATAGTAATAGCAACTGAAGAAAATATTATTGCCCTTAGGGGTGAGGGATGAATGTGGCTCATTTTACGAATGTTGGGAGAACTGGAAACTAAATCCATCTTGCTGTTGTGTGAAAAAAAATCTGCTTCTGGTTGAAGGAAGATGCCTTGCTAGAGTGATAGTCACAGAAATCAAAAGCATATTTAGGAAACCTATAGAATATAAACAGAAAAGGAAACTTTCTTCTTCATCCTCCAAATTTGCAGTCTACCTTTTCCTATTTCTAGAGGCTAGCAAGGACCCAACTGTCAAAATTTATGTTTATAAAACCTAGAAAAACAGAGTATGGAAGAGTGGATTTGCAGTTGAAAATAAAATTACTTGAAAAGTGACATATTTAATAGCTGTTAAGTTTAGCAACAACATGTTACTATTACTAATCTTCCATTTCTTAAGAGAATTAATGGCAAATATTAAACTGCACAAAATATTTTTTACTTCATAGAGGCTGTAGAGGTATTAATCACATGAAAACTGGAAGAAACAAATATGCTAAAAAATCAGTGTCTATATAAAATTTATAGATTATTTTTAGAAAACTGATGAAATATACTAATTTCACAGCTGCATCTGCAGAAAGTGTATTAGTATGTCACTGTGAAGTATAAAATTTCACTTAGATCAAATGGATCTGTTTCTAAACTTATTTCATTGACTTTTGGAACCAAATGTTCCAAAGCACTCCAATACAATGGAGCGATTGCTATGACAAAAAGAACATGTCTAAGTCGGCTCAGACGGCCGTAACGAAATACCACAGACTAAGTAGCTTGTAAACAGTAGAAATTTATTTCTCGCAGTTGTAGAAGCTGGGAAGTGTAAGATCAAGGCACCAGCAGAATCAGTGTCTGGTGAGGGCCCGTTTCTTGATTCATAGTCAAGACCTTTTTCCTAGATCTTCACAAGGTGGAAGGGCAAGATGGCTTTTAGGGTCTGTTTTATAAGGACATTAGTGTCCCATTCATGAGGGTTCTGCCCTCATGACTACTCATCTCTCAAGGACCCACTTCCTGAAACCATCCCACTGATGATTAGGTTTTAACATACATATTGCAGGGAGACACAAACATTCAGCCAATAGCAGAAAACACCAGTAAACAGTTAAGAGATGCATTTAATCATTCAATCAGGTGATACTCATGGAAAATTAGTGATTTATAATATTAGTTGATTTCTTCCATCAAATTCACATCACAAAGTAATTTTTTAGAAGGGCATCTGTTGAAGATGAATCTATTGTATGTTCATGTAAAAAGAGCAACATTATATAATTATTCACTTTTGCAGTATTGATACAGACACAAATTTGGCAGAACACAGAATATCATACGTAAAATAATGGTTTTAGTAAATTAAGAAACTCATAGAGAAAAATGTTCTTGAAATTGACTGCAATATACCTATAAATTATGTCTACATCCAACAAAAGGCAATAGTCTCCCATTTGAAATAGGAACTGCTAATGTTAAAACATAAACATTTGAGTAAAGTAACTGGACTACAGAAACTTTATGATGAAACTTATGTTCAATACAAAAACAAAGCAACAAAAAATAAACAACAACCCAGCTTTTGCTAGGTGATATATGCATTCTCTTTTACTTTACATTTTGGAAATATCATGGCATTCAGACATACTTTGTAAATCAACCTACAAGTCCTACATT
Source organism: Erethizon dorsatum (assembly GCA_028451465.1). Lineage (NCBI taxonomy): Eukaryota > Metazoa > Chordata > Mammalia > Rodentia > Erethizontidae > Erethizon > Erethizon dorsatum. Next base: position 15,416,723 of record CM051839.1, read on the forward strand.
GGCACTGAACACATATTTATTTTAAAAATCATTAGCAGGAAATCTTTTATCAAATATCTAACCCATTGGAAGCCAGAAAACTTTAAGTTTTGCAATAACTACAGAGGCAAATTTATCTCCACAAAAGCAGGGAGATGAACAAATTAAATGATGAAACCTCAACCAGCATACAAGATTTAATTTTGAAAATTTTGCAAATGACTTATAGGAAAAATCTTTTGATCAAACTCCTTTTTTGTAATTGGGTTTTATTATGTCCTGGAATGGAATGAAATTGAAAAGTCCTAGGATTTTGTAGCATCTATTTGGCAAAACATTAAAAAAATTACAAGCAGACACTTTGTTATATGAGTTTTGCCTTATAAAATATTTTGTGAAAAAGAAAAACTCTAATTTGAGACAAAGAAAGAGAAAGTACTTATAAAAAGACATGAACTGGTACATGTACATATTTCATAAAAATCAGAATTGAAAATATCTTTTACTTTGTAAAATTTTTTGTGAGTTACCATGTATAACAGCACCTTTAATGTATTTTCTCAATTAAAAATGCTGTTGGCTACAGAGAAAGGTAAATATGTGTCCACTTCAAATGCATTCATCTATCCTGTAACTTTGAAACAGATTTGACAAAAAGAATAAAATTAGGGAGACCATACTGAAATAATAACACATTATTACAGAAAACTTTTGGTGCATCAAAGATATATGGCTTGTACTACTTCTTAAGGTTTAGATAATATAAACAATTTTTATATTTTGTTAATCTATGAGACCATGTGTCATTTTTTTAGAATAATGTTATTTTTTAAGACATGCTAATGAGGATGTTGTGGGGGGGATGTTGGTGGGAATGTATATTAGTAGAGTCACTATGGAAATCAGTGTAGAAGTTCCAAAAAAACTAAAAATAGAACTACCGTATGATCCAGTTATATGACCCTTAGGTACACCCAAAGGAATCAAAGTCAGCATACAGTAGAGATACCTGCACACCCATGTTTATCATGGCACTATTCTTTCACAATAGCTAAGTTCGGGAATCAGCTGAGATGCTCATCAGTGGATGAATAGATAAAAACAATGTAGCATGTATACCCAATGGATTATTATTCCATCATAAAGAACAAAATCATGTTATTTTCAGGAAAATGAATGAACTAGGGATCACAATTAAGTGAAATAAGCCAGACTCCTAAGGATAGGTATCACATATTTTCTTTCATATGTGGAATTGGGGGTGGGAGGTTGACATAAATGTAAAAGAGCGACTATTAAGGAATAGGATCAGGAAATGGAGGAGGAGAAGTAAGAAAGGGTAATGGAGAGGGTAGATACATCAAAGTATGTTAAATGCATATATAAAAGTATCACAAAGAAATCCATTATTTTATTCACTTAATATAAGTGTTATGGTTTAGATCAAGAGTGTCCCCATAGGCCTCATATGCTCACAGGCGGGGACTGTGGAAGGGGCTTGGATCATGAGGGAGCTGTGCTTATCGGTGGAATCATCTGCAGGTGAGTTCAGCAGCTGAGTGTGCTGTTAGAAGGTGGGGACTGGCAGGAAGAAGTGAGTCACTGGGGAAGGGTCCATCTGCCTCCCTGCCCCCTTCTTTTGCTCTCTGCTTCCTGGCTGCCATGATGTAAGCAACTTTCCTCTGCCCAATCCCTTCCACCATGCTGTCTTCTGTGCTTGAGCCTGCTAAACATGGGCTGAAACTGTGAGCCAAAATAAGCCTCTCTTCCTTTAAAATGCTAGGTATTTTGTCTCAGTGATGAGAACATGACAGACACAATATGCTAATAATTAAGTTTAAAAGAAATAATGTTATTTTTGAAACTAATTTTTGCAAAAAACAATTTTGTAAATCCATCAATATAAATAATATAGCTAATTCCAAGCACTATGTAATAGTGCTGTATAAGCTACATAGCTATTCAATGAATAGGTATTTCAAAACTACAATTCCAATTAATTGTAATGTTCCCTTTATTCTTGAAAGTGCCTTGGCTTGGTATCTTACTCTGCTCGGATTGCCATAACAAAATACTGCCATAGACTAGGTGACTAAAGCAACAGAATTTCACTTGCTCATAGTTCTGGAAGCTGGAAGACCAAGGTTGGGATGCCAGCATGGTCTAGTTCTGGTGAAATCTCTTTATCTGCCTTGTAGTTACCACTTATGATAGGGCAGTGGGATCATGTGTCTTGAGAGAGCAGAGAGACAAAGCCTAATCTCTCTATTTTGCTCCCATAAAAACTAATCACATCATGAAGGCTCCACTCTCATAACCTCATCTAATTACCTCCCAAAGCCCTCATCTCCAAACACTTATCACATTGGGTGTTGTAGCTTCAACATGTGGACCTCAGGAAAAAAAGTCAGCCCCTAGTGCTTGAACAATAAATTTTTGGTGCTATACTTATGAATATTATTATCACAGGGTAGGAGACAATGGGTCTATTACCACTGGGTTTCATCATCCCAGTCCTTGCTTATCTTTCATCATCAACATCTAGCTCTACAGCATCTAAATCAAAATACACATTTCTCTTTAATCTCTAGTTTCCAAGAACAAGTCCATCTTTATCCTCTTCCTGTCTGTGAAGATCTCTACCTTTCTAGTCCTCTCTTGACCACGTCTGTGTTCCTCCTGGAAGATACCATTCCTGCCTTCCACCGTGCTGGGGAGGTAGGAATTCTGTGAGGCTGACCCGGAGCAATTTTGTTCAGACAGCTCACTTCGCCATTACTACACTGCTGTTCAGAAGCCACGGTGAGTGCTGGTTTCTCTAGGAGTCTTGCAACCTCCTTGGGAAGCCAGCCAATGGTTTGCTGTGGCCTCAGATAATCTCACAATAATTCGAGGCTCTTATTGTCACTCCGACTCCCAGCACTTGACTGGAAAGATGGATAGTGGGGTACTTACCAGGAATTCATCACCAGCTAAGATTCAGTAACACCTCTTCATTCTCCCTCCCAGAAAGTCAACTTCACCTCTTTTTGGTTAAAAAAAAAAAAAAAAAAAAAAAAAAAAACCTAGCTCCTAAATGATACCACATTATTTATAGACAAAGTTTAAGATTTGATTCTCATATTCTACAAAATGCAATTGGGATCTTCTATTGAATAACTTACATTTTCAATCAAATACTTTGGCTTTTAAGATTACTGTGGATAGTATGAGTTTAAAAGTAAAAATAAAAATTGAAATGACTTCATTGTTTACTGTCTTTGCCCTTGTCCTAAATTATGAAATCTGGTGGCTCCAGTGAGGTGGAGACACACGAGTGTTGAAAAGACGGATCTTAATTATTACCTTAAAACATCCTGCCCAGAGGGCTAGAATCTTAAAACTGAAAAAAAATCTTTATAAGTTATTTATCAAGTCTACTCTGTTTTATAGGTCTCCTGTGTAAAGCTGAGACCCAAACAGATTAAAGGATTTTCTTTCATGATCATACAGGTTCTGAACAGCCAAACTAGAACTGTAATGAAATCGACCTCCCTCAAGTAGAGAATTTTTTCCAATGATTTGTATTGTTTTCTTCAGGACGTACTTCAGTTTTTTCTGAATTACCCTCAAAACATGGCATTGAGAATTAGACGCAGCCCTTGAAGGATGCTATGAGCATGGTAGAATTATATTCATTTACTGACTTCTAGATGATTCATTTCTCTTGGTTCAGCCTGATCCTCTCATTTGGAGTTTTGACGGTCTCTTCTCAGTGTTAGCTTGTTGTAAGTATACACATTCACGTTGGTGTTTCTATCTAGCTAGGTCTCCTCTTTATGCATCATGTGTTTCATTTGTGAAATTGAATTCAAATTTCAGAACATCAGAGTGTTGTGCAATAAAGTTGCTTTAATAATTCATATTGCTGAGAGAAAGGAAAATGATTCGTACTGTAAAAAGTAAACTCTTTCCAATTAGTGTGTAATCTAAACCTTAACCACTTATTAAAAACATTTTCTCATAGAGTTGCACCAAATTTCTTTCCAAAGAGTTTTTTCCATTTTAAGAACAACTTTTGAGATGCAGATGCTTTCTGAACCACATCCTTTCTACTACTAAGATACCAGTATTTTAACTGTCCTATGAGACACCTTTGCATCTTGGCAAAACTAAATGAACCATATCAGAACTAAGGAAAATCATGCTAAAACAATTTTATAATAGGGCTGAAGATATATCTGTAGACGAACAAAAATTTAATGGTCTTTTTAAATCAGAAGTTTTTTCTTTCTATATGACACTTAATTTTCCCATTTGACTTTGTCCTCCAATGAAGAATTACATAATTATTATGATCTCTGGGTGTTATCAACTCTTTCTTCCTCTATGTAAGGTCCATAACCACAATAAACAAGTAATAATATGCTAAGCATAAGAAACGCACATCCCAGGCAGCAAATAAATCTTTATTATTTTATTGTCTGGATAGGAGAATTGTCTCATCCATTTCTTTAATTACATAGTTTTATTTTTCTGCTCTCAATATATATTGAAACCCCCTTAAAGAATAAGATCTTAAAATGGATTTCATGCACACAATATATACTTTAACAATCCAAAGTAAATTCTTCCATTTTTACAAACTTTTACTCTAAAAAGTAAATAAATCTGCTAAGGGCATTATTATAATTTTAGGACCTGAGTATAGTTATTTAAGAAAACATATGGAAATACAAAATGAGAAATAATAGAAAATGTAATGCAAATGTAAAATAATTTATATAATTATTTCCTGCAATGCTTCATCTCTGAAATGCAGTATTTATAAGAGTGCTTTGCTTTAAAAAACAACAATACATTGTATATAAACCAGAGAGCAAGCATAGCAGCTCTGTTTAGAAAGTAGCAAAGTACCATGTAAAAGGCCTCTGTTTAGTTAGCCCACCCACCAACTAGGGGGAAAAGTTAAAATGAAAAAAAAGGAAGGATGAATAGGAGTTGTTTCCACTGTGTCAAACATGGGATTTTATTTTCTAAACAGTGCTCATCAAGTAAGGTCTTCAAGTAACTATTCAATACATTTATTCAGTAGGTAGCCAATTTGAAAATTCAATCCAACATCATTTTCCTTATTTTTTGTTTGTTTTTAAGGTTTCAGGGTTTTTTTCCCCCTACATAATAGGGCAAACTAGAGAAATAGTAACAATAACCACCCTTTACTTTTGAAATCCATTTTCTAACTTCTACATTTTTTTTTCATTTGGTCTTAATTACAACCTTCTGTGGAAGAGAGGGTATATGAGGAAGCTCAGGCCCCCCAAAAATATATCTGACTAGAACAAGTTCACACAGCTCATTTGTGACAGAGCCTGACTAATTATCTAGAAATATTCCAAGTCTTTTTTCTATTTTTCTATTAGATGACACTAATTACATATTTTTCTTGTTAATTGCTGCTACGAAACTGTATGTTTTAAATACAATAATTATGAGACCTTTATGTGTTTTCTTTGGAAATTTGAGAGCCGATAAGACCCCTAAACTCTTCTAAGTTTTCCAGTTGCACATTTCTGTTTCCTGCCTGGTGTGGTAGGATGACCTAAAACTGCATGCATATAAAACTAAATTAATACCCCCCACCCTGGTTAACCTGAGAGATCAGGTCTGCCATCACCTAGCAGAGAGCGCCAAGTAGAGACCACAGTGTGGGCCATGGGGAATGGGCCACATAAAGGGACCCTGCTGCCTCTGCTGGTGCAGCTCTGCTGCTAACCCCCTGCCCACTGCCAGCACAGGATCAGCATCCATCTGCTGCCTTGCCTGGGTTGTCCTCTTTTGACTTCAAATCTTAGCCCTTCCGTCTTCTTTCCCCTTTCTAAGGCCCTTCATGCAATGCCCCCCTGGGCCCAACCCTTCTTGATTCCGAAGAACTATTTTTTTATTTGCAAACTCTTCATTAGCCTGGATCCAGGACCTCTCCCTGGCGGAACACTACGTGACTCTATGTCCCTTCTGCTGGTTCCAGAGGACTGCAGAGAACGGGGCTCAGATCCTCCCTCTCACTCTCCACATTCATTTCGTTGTCGGCTTTGACTGATTCCATCATCTGTCCCATCACCCCATAGCTCAAGCCCATTTTCCCTTGCCCAGTCCCAAATCCTAATGAGCAAATGTAAGTACAATCTGCTATTTTAACTACACCATATGAAAGTGATGCAGGATTGGTGATCACCAAAACATTATTTACTCTTTTTAATAGTGTCTTATGTGCATCCTCTAAGTTGAGATAAGTCGAAAACATTTCCTACTCTCCCTACTGGGTCTCTTCTTGGTCCAGGTAAAGCCCACCTCAGATGGAAAACAAGAATTCTCTCCCTGCAAGGCCTCCTTACCTCCTTTCTTTGTCATTTTATGAGTCTAGGCCTCTACCTTTCTCCCATTCTGCACTTTGCTGGAAAAAAACAGAAACCAGATAGCCATTTTTACCTTTGCAGGTAAAGTGAACAAGAGTTTTTGCCCTGAATTTTTTCACCTTCCTGAATGAAATGGTTGCACAAACTTCCTGCTGAATCTTAATCCTCACTGATTGCATAGCTTTATAATGCATTACTATATTACAGTAATGTTTATCTTCAACCTAAGCTTCCTGTTGAACTCCAGTCTCACCTGCGCTACTTCATCCTTAACATCTCCTCCTGAATATTAGACAATCACAGTCGGTCTTATCACCGTCTCATTGCTGAGGTTTAACACCCAGCTCCACCACTTAAAGGAGGAAAGGCTTATTTCGACTCATAGTTACAGTTCATAGTTGGCTGGCTCTAGGGCAGAATGACACGGTGGAAGGACCCAGCTGAGGACAGCTGTTCATGTCATGGTGATCAGGAAGCAGAGAGAAGAGGAAGGAACCAGGAAGGGGCATATACCCTTCCAGGTGACACCTCCAGTGACCTGCCTCTTTTTCCAACCAGACCTTCACCTCATGACAGCAAATCAGCTACAGTGCCCCCGTGATTCAGTCACCTTCCAACCCCCTTCCTATGAGTGCACGAGACCTTTGGGAGATTTTTTTTATCTAAACCAAGATATGGTCCAACCAGAGAAACAGAATCAGCAGGTGAACATTGAGATGCATTGCAAGAAATTGGCTTATGCAACTACAGGGGCTGAATAGCTCAGTCCCAAATCCACAGGCAGGCCATCAGGAAGGCCAGCCTGCAACTCTGCAGGGCTGAGGAGGATACATTCTTCATCAGGGAGGCTTTAGCTCTACTCTTAAGGCCTTTAACTTATTAGACCAGGCCCATCCAGATGTTCCAGGGTAATCACTCTTATTAAAGCCAATTCATGGGAGACTTTAATCATGTCAACAAAATACCTTCTTAATGACACTTAGATTACTGTTTCATTGTGATACACTGCAGGAAACACTACCCTGCAAGTACGACACCTTGGCATACTGAGGATTTTAAGATGAAGGAAGATGAGAAGACAATAGAAACAGGAAGGTCTCTCTGTCCTTCTCCTCCCCCACTCCCTTGAAGCGGGTCATGGAAACTGACTCCCCCTCACCATTTTCTCCCTAAAGTGGGGCGTAAAACCTAGCAAAGTTCCTCTCTAACTTTATCCCTCCCTTCTGTCCTGAAGACCCTCAAGGTATAGGTGTCTTCTACACCTGGGAGGAAGGGGTGTCATTAAGACAGGCCAAGAATAATACAAATAAACAGGTCTCACCGTGTTTGCTCCACTTTCTTTTAATAAGATCATTCTCTTTTGTTCGCCAATCACACGTCTGCATTGCTATCCATAAATATGAATAATTTTCCCTGGATCATTAGGTTTTTCATTTCTGAATGTTCCCATATGCATAAAACTGTTATTACACAAATATAGAGCTGGGTGTGGGGCAATGCACTGATACTCCCTAGAGGCTGAGGCGGGAGAATCTCAAGATTGAGGTCATCCAGGATAACATATTGTAGGTAACACAGTGAGACCTTGCCTCAAAAAGAAAGCATGCTTCTTTCTTGTTAATATGTCTTTTGTTATAGGGCTATCACCTGTGAACTTTGTGATAGAGAGGGAGAAATATTTCTCCCCTACAGTTGAATAACTGGGGGGCCTAGCCAAGTAGATACATAGAAAGATCATCACAAATGTCTAATCAGTGCATCTCAAAATTAATGTATCTATAATGAACACCTATTCTTCCCTCCCCTGTGCCCCTTTTGCAAACGGTCTTTGCTTGCAGTGGAAATTCCTTTATTTCAGTTGTCCAAGCCAAAATAAAACACGAAATTAAGCTCTCTTCTCCTGCCGCATGTAGTAGGATAAATAATGTACCCCCCTAAAAAATGTCCAACCACTAATTCCCAGAACTTTTTTATTCCCAGAACCTGTGTGAGACAGGTATAGTCACAATGACCTTTGTAAGAAGGACATAGGGGGAGTCAGGCTTGGAGTAGGAGGGAATGTGATGGCAGATGCAGGGGTTGGATGTCATGGTTTGAAGAAAGGGGAAGGGACCATAAGCCAAGGAAGGCAGGTAGCTTCCTCTACATAGAATCAGCCTGTGGACACCTTTGACTTTAGCCCGGTGAAACTGACTTCAAACTCTGACTTTCAGCATTGTCAGACAACACATTTATTTAGTATTAAGTGACTAGGCTTGTCATGATTTATTATAGCAGCACTAGAGAACCAATGCACCCATTTCCAATCTGAGGTGGGATTCTGTGGGCTCTCCCTTTGATAAGTCTAGAAAGGAACCACTTTTCACCATCTCTCCCACTACCACCTGGCTTTAGCCTACATCATCTGGTTCCAGATGATTCCAGTACTCATCTAACCATTCTTATTCACTGTTTTTGTTTCTTTGGTTCTTGTCTCCCCAGTCATCCTCTGCTACATGTAGCTTCGTGAGAATCAGAAAAGGTGCCCCTTTGCCCAGGCTGGTACACTCCCCTGCCAAGGTGGGTGGCACAGCAAGCAGAGTCCAGACCTAATGTACTCACACAATATAACCGATGGAGCAAACCTGCTGCGGTCCTTTCCGACAGCAATCTGCCGACCTGTAACATGAACACAAATCAGATCATCCCACTGCTCCACTCCTCACCTTCACCTGTCTCCCCCTTTTGCTGAGTCCTTACAAGAGGATGATCAGCCCTGCATCCTGCGGTCCTTGGTTCCTCTCATAGGTCATCTCCTACCACTCTCCCCTCTCAGTATTTCAACAAAACCAGCCTTTTTGCTGCTCCTCAACACATTTTCACTTCTTTGCTCTATTGCCTTTGGCTATAAAGATTTCTTTGCCATACCCAAATGTCTCTCTCACACCCCCTTCAAGTAGTTGATCAAATGTCCCTTTCTAATGACACTTACACAGACTATTTTATTAAAGTTTGCAACCCACACCTCTACCGCATACTCCCTTAATCTTTTATCATGCCTTATTTCTCTCTATAACCTTATATTATTCTAACATTTGCTAAATAAATTAATTAGTGTATTTATTATCAGCTCTATGGAGGGAGGGATTTTTGTTTGATTTATCCACTCTCGTAGCTCCAAATAACATATGGTACCTAGTAGGTGCATAATATTCGAAGGCTGAATAAAAGAGTTCTTTCTGTCTCAATTTGGGCTCCAGAAATGGAGCCTAAATCAACAATCCAGGTGCAACTAACTTATTTGGAAAGCAATCCCAGCAAACACTGTTGAGGAAATGAACAACAGAGAGGCTGGACAGGGAAGGCAGCTGCTAAAGAGCATTTTCAAACCTTATTACATTGCAGATAATGAGCTTAAGTCCACCAGGGGTCCCTGGGAGCCAGTGAAAAAGACAAGCTTCAGAGTTGCCCCTGCCACCCCAGCAGCAAGAGGCTAGAGAGCTGGGGTCTTTAGCCAGGAGGTCTTGGGAAGGACGTGTGTTCTCTGGTGCTCCTTCCTGGCATTCACAGAGAGTGGAACAGATTCCATCCTCAAAGTCTTCAATCAAAGAGGTCACTGCCAGAAGCTGAAGTCAAGCCTTCTCACACGGCAACAGTAAAGGCTGATGGCACATGAGTGGCAGAGCATACGCCAAGTTTCCTCCTATGGTTTGAATCTGAAATATCCCCTGCAGGCCTGCAAGTAAAGGCTTGATCCCCAGCCGTTAGCGCTATTGGAGGCAGTAGAACCTTTAGGAGTCGGGTCTTGTGGGAAGAAGTTAGGTTGCTGGGGGTGTGCCCTCGTGGGGAAACTAGGATCCTGGACCTTTCCTCACTTTCTGTCTTTCCATTCTGTTTACCATGACCTCCTCTACTTTGCCCTTCTGCCATGATCTATGGTGTCACCTCAGGCCCGATGCAACACAGGCAAGAGACTATAGACTGAAACCTCTGAAACGATGAGCCAAAGTAAACCTTTCCTTTTTTAAATTTGATTTTTCTCAAGTATTTTGTCATAGCAATGGGAAGTTGATTGATATACTTTCCCACAAGAAGAGAGAAGAAGCCAAAGCACTACCTGCCACACGTGTTATGAGGAGAAAAATTTGATGAACTTATGTTGTCTTCAGTTCATGCTGTGGGACCCATCAGATCTGCTGAAGTGTGGAGAGGTGTCATTGTAGCCTAGAGATGAGGGACTGGCAAAGGAGACAAACAGTTGTCCAGGGCAACTCAGAAAACACCTTTCTTCCTGGGAACCAAAAGAGAAACCGTTACTGGACCAGGATCCAGCAGAAAAGAGGGAGTGAAATTTACTGGGAACCCCTGAGTTGCTGTTCTCACTGTTTACAGCCAGGATCCTGATTGGCGGGTGCCCCCGCCATAGGTACTGTTAATTATTTTGAATATTAGCCCTTAGAAAGGGGCCTATACACTAATCCAGAGCTGAAATCTCAAAGGGTCATCAAAGCATAAAGAAGCCCTGGGGCAGACATGAGAATCTGGAATGCAATAAAGAAGCATCAAAGAGCAGCAAGCAGTGGGTTGAGAGGACGAGTGGGTGTGTGGTCTGAGTAAATGCCTAAAATGAGAACAGTTCTCTGTGGATGCCTTGATGTCTTTCTGCAGCAGGATATGTTGATAGACAAGGCAGCTGCAGGGACCTGGGAAAGGGGGACCTATGTAAGATACCTTATAGGCAGGACTGTCTTATCATGAAAAATTTTTTTTCTTTTCTTCCTAAATTTCAATTCCTCAGAAGTCAAATACTTTCAGGACCCACGAAGGGAAAATTTCCCTAGAGACAATCAGGATGCAGACTCCATCTACAAAAGTCCAGCGAAGGATTTCTGCCCATTCCTCTCTAGGAGTTGTGATCCCCTCAGTGTTCCTTTTACCTTTTTGTCTGACCCTCCAAGAAGCATCACTTCGCAGTGTAAAGAAAGGGTCAGAATTGCCCTCCCCTCTGCCAACTTCTGCTACAATATCTTTAAGCCTAATGTTATATTTTTCCTCCAAGCCTGACCTCATTTTTCTTAGGTGCCTGGCTGAAAGCCTGGGCCAATTTTGGGTGACTGATCATGATGACGGTTAATTCTCTGGTAACTGAACATAGAGAGAAGAAGTAGGAAAAAAGCAAGTGAGTAATGAAGAACAGATCATCTGAGTCTTGCAATGAGGCTTCTGCTTGAATGGTCAGAATTAGAGATGAAGAAGCAGAAGCCCAAGGTGAGAACGATGAAGTCCGGGATAAAGGGCAACGTCTCGAGGCATTCCTTACTGCTTCAAAACAGTTGACACAGCTTCCAACGATAGAACATCACTTCGAATTCTAATCAAAGTAAGGAGACCACTGTCTCGGGGTGACTGTTCTGAAGACAACCTGACCAGTGTAGCTTCCCAGCCACAGTCAGGTCTAACACTGAGATATGACTTCTGTAGCTGTTCTCACAGGATGGGCTCAGCGCTAGGAGACTGTAATATGGAAAATCTAGAGCTAAAGAATGGAATATATATTCTCTTTAGAATAAAAGGAAATGACTAAAAGCCTGGTAATAAATGTGGCAGCTTACTAGAAAGCCAGGTTTAAAGCATAAAGAAACTCATGTAAGAGCTTAAATCAAAAACAGGTGCTAGGACTGTTTCATGCGGCCATAGAAAGTCAGAACTGGAGGATACCGAGGGAGTTACCCGCTAACTCATCCAGTTCCCACATTGATGTCTCAGGAAACCCCTGTCAAGAGAAGTGAAGTGACCCGTCAATGCCACACACAGAGTCAGATTTATCTCCTGATTCAAAATTAATTTGGGTGGGATTTGAATACCTCTGGCTAAGATTAGTAAGAGAAACCTGTACATTTTATAAGACCCCTTATCAGTTTGAATTCTGAATAATACCTCTTTGACTATTTTCCCTATTACCACATCCTCTAAAGCCTTGTATTTGCATCCTGCTTTTGTCACTGCTGATATATACACTTTTCTAGGGTCTTACATGATTCAAAACCTTGGAGGCCATTTTTGCTGTCTTTGTGTGACTCTTTCCTTCCCTCCTTACAGCCAAAGCACAAGTATGAACTCTCAACTTCTAAGTCTACCTTGTGAATCAGTGGCCTTTTACCTATACTGTTTGTGTCCCATATCTCCCATATCTATTAGTTCTTACACACTGGGAAAATCATCGTGTCATTTTCTGATTGCAAAATCTCTAATAATTTTATACCCGGAAAAAGCAACTCTGATTTCTTCAACTACCTATCTCCATCCTCCAATCCTGCCCTTCCTGTACATTAATAAATAACTGTCATCACTTACCAATATTTTTAATCTCTAGCACCTCCTATCTTTTTACTTTTTCAGATATAAGCTACATGTGCACTTTGCATACAGACTCACACCTCCCCCCACAGAAATGCCTTCCCACTTTCCTCTATCTAAAGTCCATCTATTCTTCAAAGCCCAGCAAAAAGAAAACAAAACAAAATCAAAGACAAACATTTCTCATTATTTGAGTTCCTGTGTAATTTCCTAGCCCTCTGAACCTCTGAGTACATATTATTTCTTTAATAGCTGTTTAACTGTTCTGGATGAATGTGTCTTATAAAGCACCATCCCACACCTCCACTGCTTATAGACTAATTGAAACATTTCTTTTGTGTTCTTTTCAACAGCTAGTGTACATAATACTCAGTAAAGGCCTGCCAAAGAATTAATGATGAATACCTGAGGAAATTGCTGTACACATGAAATCTTTCTTATATATTAATATAGATTCAAAATTCTAAATAGTATTGCTTTCTTGCTATGGCAAGAACCAACATCCCCTAAGAATGTAGCTGCGTCATAGAAGTCCCCACCTAGATTGTCTATTGCCATTTGCCTTGGGAGTTCTCCATTGTCTCCACATAGAGCAAAAGGGAAAGTAAGATAACCTTCAAAGTCCATTCCCTGAGCTGGTGGCAATTCATTCTTTCATTCATTCAATCAGTTGGTCATTCGATCAACAAATATTATTTGAGTATCTATTATATGTCAGGCATTTTCTGGGAACAGTTAAAGATTCCATTTTCTCATCCCCTTCTTTTTTCTAGGAGAGAGCTACTTCTTCCCCTGGTTGATGGTACTAATGATGAACATTTTCACTTGTGCAACTTACAAGTTCAAAATGGACTCTATTTGCATTCCTTGACTCAGGCTTGGCTTTCTGCCTTAGGTTCCTTGCTCCATAAAGAATTAAAATCAAACTGTGTGGCTCCCATCACTTTCACTTTATTTCAGTCTCACCAGCTTCCCTGGTACCATACCGACAACGCCCAGTGGCCTGGACTCTTGTGCATAGGAATTGTCAAAGCCTTCACCTGATGGACATCTACCTTTCTCAGTTTCCCCTAGTGGGATTTTTTAACCTCTGGATCCTTGCTTGGTTTTCTTTCTAAGATTACTAGAAACTCTTTACTCTTAAGGATTTATTCTAAGGGACATTTGATCAAGACTCTGCTTTGTATTTCCCCTCCAGTAATAGGAGCAATGATCAGGATGGTAATAATGAACAGCATCACTTCAGCAAGTGCTATGTGTTAGACACTGCATTAAATGTCCCACTTATGTTATTTCATTCAAGCCTCACAGTGATGCCATGAAATAGACACAACTATTATCTCATTTTAAATGAATGTCCATGGAGTATCTGTTCATTATAGGTTCAGGGAGCATATTGGGAATTGATCCCAGCACTTTTTCACAAGGCTACATCCCTAGCCTTTTTTAAAATTTTGAGACAGGGTCTTTCTCAGTCACTATTTGCCTAGGCTGGCATCATATTGCCAATCCTCTTGCCTCAGCCTCCTGCCTCCTGCCTCAGCAACATATGGGCATATACCATAGTGTTAGATGCTACTAGCAGGTAAATCTAACAGCTCTAATTACCAACTATCTAACTTCATTCGCCATCCACCACTACCACCAAATAGCCTTCTGTCTCATATATAGCTCATTGAAAACAGATATCATCTTTTCTCCTTGGAAATATATTGTTTCCTTATAATTTTAGTAAACCTAAGTTCACACATAGTGTAGAAAATCCACTTTCACTATACCTGTACTCTACACTATTTAGAATATACTTAACTTTGAAATTGAATGAACAAAATAGAATATAAAAATAAGTTTGCTAATATTAAAATTTTATTAGCACTCTAGTTTATGTCCATGTTTCTGAAACTATTTATTCAGTTTCTGTATTATGAGTATGCCAATTACTTATCAATCCTACAAAAATCATGCACCATCAGGGACACAGAGCTCTGAACTAACAAGCACTCAAGAATACTACTCCCCACTCCCACACGTGATTCTTAGGGTCTCATAATTGAGTCACTGTAACAGTGGGTCATGGGAAGAGGGGAGATTACATATTTAAAATTCAACTGGAAACCAAATTTTCATTTGTTTAATTTTGGCAACTCTTTCTCTGTGCTTTCTACCTTTCCAGTTGTGAACCCACTGTAGTAAGTGAGGGCCTTAAGGTAACTCCCAAACACAGGCTGTCCTTCTAAATGCCCAACAGGAACCAGAAGAGAGATCCAAATGGAAAACTTGCTGAGAACTAGCTGCTCGAGCCTGTCTCTCACTTAGATCGTGTGCTAAAGGGCCAAGGACCTCAAGCATGTTTTTTCCCAGGGGGTAATGCAGGAGATCAGGTATCTGAGTCCTTAGTAGCAATGGGTAGAAGTAAATGAGCAAATACTAATAATAAAGCATGCTGTGTGTGGCCGGTTAGCTCAGTTGGTTAGAGCTTGGTGCCCATAATGCAGCATGCTTTCAACCTGCAGCATCCTTTTACATAAACCATTAAGAAATTCAACACAGAGATTGGATTCGATAATCAGGAGCCTGGTCCTATCTTTCCATGTGCTGGAACAGATGCTGAAGGTACTGGAGAAAGTATACTGTTTGTAATGACTGACACTGTGATCACTGGAGTACTTTTTTCTCAGGGCATTGAAAGAAAGTGATGATTTTCCCTGATGCTGAGAGGTTACAGGTACAACTTGCTGTAGTATTCCTTCAGTGATCGTCCTCTTAGATCTAGTTCAGAAATTAATTAAAGCCACACACTCTCATTCAAGAATTCTGAACATTTTATAACTGGCTCAACTGTCCTCCTCAATTTCTTCTATTTAAAGTTGTCGAACATGGATATATTCTTTCTCTTGCCTTTTTTCACACTTACACTGAAGGCTTAACCAATTCCATTCAGAACTAAAGAAAGGAACAATGTGGTTTTGTACTTCATAACAGCAACTGCTCTGTTTATAAGGAACAGCTTTCCTACGGACTCTTAGGAGAAAGATCGTTCCCTGTCCCCCGTCTCCTCTTTGCTGGCTTTCATAAGATTCACCTCTCAGTGTTTATTACCCCACCACAAGTAGGAGAAGAGAAAGCTTTGGTTCCAGTTAAGGAAAAAAAAAAAAAAAAAGTAAAAGAAAAAAAAATGTGTCCTTGTTTCTAGCGAATGAAACAAGTAAGAACGAAGTAGTGGTAAAATAATGTATTCAGGCCCATTGCCCGGCCTCTTTCTGCATGCTTTTCACAAAAGAAACCACGTCAAGGAGAAAAAGGAAGCTTCTGGGCCTAGATCCTCTGAGCGCCAGTCACAGAGTCACAAAGGTGGTGATTTAATGCTGGTTTTCCACCCACTCAGGGCGCAGCCCTACAGCCCAGGTCCCCATGCTGCTGCCAGGCTCATTCATAGCTTTCAGAGGACCAATGTAGGTCTCACAATTTTGTGTGAGTTGAATGAGTTTTTAACTGAGTTTATCACTCACAGTCAGCCCTGAAATGGTCATTGCCCTCCTGGAGTGTGCACCACAGGAACCTGAGGCAATTAGAGAGGTCTTTGTCCTCCAATAGGGGCTTTCAATCCATGTAGACAAAAGAGGAAAAGGTGAGTTTCACTGTAGTCCATCACTAAACTGGAAATTCTGTTTCATTAGTTAGTTAATAAGTCTGTATGCCTGAGAAAGGACCACGGCTGCTGTACTCAGTGACTCCTAATCATATGACCCACTGATTCTGATGCACAGTTTTCCAACTACTTAAACATGAAATTAATGCATTGATTTTTGTTGATGATGTTGCTGTTAGCAGTGCTGGAGATTAAACCCAGGCCTTCGTGCAAGCCAGGCAAGTGCTCTACCACTAAGCTATGCCCCCTGACCTTGCATGGCTCTGTAATAACTATGATTTGATGGGGGGAAAATATCCCATAGGAGGGGTTCTTAGGAATAGATGCATGAAAGTGTTGGGGATCATTGCTTTATTTGCTTTAAAAGATGTCTCTTGTTTAAAAGTGAGTTTTGTAATGTGTACTTATATAAGGATAGAGTGATGCAACATAGGAAGTTTACATAAATTTTCATTAAAGAACAAGGAACTATAGCTATCTAATCTGTACATTCATTGACCTATTCATGTAATTTATTCAAAAATATGTTTTGAGCTTGCCATCCATAACTGCGAATGCAGCATTCTTTTAACTTTTGAGGCCCAAATTTCTTTTGAACAGTTTTTATAGATATGCCACTGTGGAATGCAATTTTCCTCAGTAACATACTTTCTCTAGTGAAACCACTGGAGTCTTAAATGAAGGGTGAAACTGAAGCAGAGAGGAGGTCAGGCAGTTGGGAAGCTCGTATGACGATGTTGGAGAGCGTTAGCTGCAAAAGTCAGACTCAGCCCTGCTGCTTCCTAGTGTTCAAGAACACTGTAAAAAGTTACTTGCTGAAGCCTAGGTGTTTTTAGAGTTTTCCACCTACAAGGAGCTAACATCACCAACCATCTCTAAAGTTGTAATTAGGTTAGATTCCTTAACGCGGTGGCTAGGACATAGCAAACACAATAAACCTTCACTCGTTTTATTAGTAATATGCTTCTCGATCTTTCAAAAGGTGATTCATGTTAACAAACAAGAAAAGTATTATTAAGAGAAAATAGAAAGCATCAGAGAATCTATTCTGAGGACTCCTAGCATTTAATGAGGGTCCTGAGATAAAAATTTCAGCTTGTTTGTGTGATTCCTCATGGAATGGCATGGGGAAAAGAGAAAAAAAGAAGAATGAAATTTTTATCGATGACCAGGAAAGTTGTTTTGGGGAGAACTTTACAAGATAATAAATAATAGGCACAGAATGAGCTGGGCATGGTAGTACGCACCTGTAAACCCAGCACTCTGGGAGGCTGAAACAGGAGGATCATGAGTTCGAGTGAGCTCAGTCTGGGCAATTCAGCAACCTAGGCCATGTCTCAAAATTAAAAAAAAAAAATTTAAAAATATGGGGATACAACTCAGTGCAAGAGCCCTGGGTTCAATTCTTAGTACCATGGAAACAAAACAAAACAATACCACAGAGTGAAGAGATGCACAGCCAGAGAATCAATGTGAAGGGACTCATCACATGTAATGGTGATGGACACCATCTACAGAGAGAGCAAGAATCTTACAAAGAACACATCTTCCAGCTGTGACAGATGACAGGGTTACACACCGGGAGGCTTAGGCAAGAAACGAAGACACAAATGCAAATCTCTCACGTCAGCGTGACTCACAGTGACTTGGCCACGCATTTCAGAAGTGTGCCTCCTCTTTAAACGGCCAAGTCTTAGGTGCTATTGGAAGACTTGAACTTCATAATAGTGAGAGCAAAGTGTAAGCTACATGGAATGCTAATATGCTCTGCAAGGAATTGAGAACTACCGTGGATATGATTTGACCGCTCTCAATTTTCTGTCACCAGTTATCATAGACTAAATTTATGTTCACAGCTATATTCTGATTACTGAAAACTCAGGAAATGGAACAGAATTCAGATGCATGAAGAAGTAGAACTTATCCCATCCAGATCAATCAGATATCAAAGCAAACATTTTCCTCAATGCATTATGATAAGAAAGCGTTCATATCGAGTATATAGTAACTAATAAATGAATGTGATTAAGTAAATTGTCTAGTTCTGGCTTGTCCTTTTTGGTCATGTTCTAGCCACAAAACAGAAAAATGCAGCCAGGTCAGAATAAGTGAACAATGATAGGTCTGTTGAAGGTGGAACTGGGGCCAGTTTGGTACCAAGCTAAAGTGAGGAGGTAACTTGCAATAATGGAACCAAGAATCCTGAGTCCTAATATCAGATACTACACTAAGCTTTTGTGGCTTTGCGTGACTCACTTTACCTTTCAGGGCCAAGATTTTCTGATCTGCAAAGCTGATGGGTCAATCTAGGTAAGTTCTCAGGTTCCTTCCAATCTTACTACTCTGATTTCAGCTGTTCCTTTTCTTGCCCATGTTATTATTTTTTCTATATCCTTCATTTCATTGCTGCCTCTGTAGATGTGAAGGAGGAAAGATTGGGCTGGGAAACAGACATGGGTTGTTGCCATACTCTGAATGTTTCTGTCCACCCCAAAATTCATAGTTAATCACCAAGTTGATGATATTTAGAGCTGGATCTTTTGGGAGGTGATTAGTCATGAAGGCAGAACCCTTATGAGCGGGATTAGTACCCTTATAAAAGGGCCCAGAGAAATGTCTCCCTTTCACCATAAGAGGAAAAAAGCTATTGCCCTGTTGAAGAACTAGCAAGCAGGCCTTTCCCAGACACTAATTCTGCTGAACCTTTTTTATTTTGGCAGTATTGGGGATTGAACTTAAGGCTTTCACACTGAACTACACCCCAGACCTTTTTAAAAAAGGTTTTGCTTTGTGACAGCATCTAGCTGAGTCTCTAAGTTGTCTAGGCTGGGCTTGAGATCCTCCTGTAACAGCCTCCCAGAGTACTAGGATTACAGGTGTGCACCACCATGCCCAGTTATGGAGTCTTGATCCTGGACTTCCCACCCTTTAAAACTGTCAGAAACAAAATTTCTCGTGTTTATAAGCTACTTAGTTTATTGTATTTTCTTATAGCAGCCCAAATGGACTAGGACAGGTATTATAAAGAATAAGTACAGATAAACGGTACGTGCAAAGTACAAGCCACCTTGGCAAATGATCACACTTTAGAAGTTGTACTCACTCTTTTTTCATATTTGAGATGTTGCTCAGCGTTATAAATAGCTACCAGTTCAGTTGCTTAAAAATATAACAGATAGATGTATAATCATATATTGGATGGTTTAATGGTAACTCTAATTACAGTGGTCAAAGTTCCATAACTCGTATGTTGTGAACATTGATTAGGGTTCGTACGGTCTCATAAGTTCAGTCCTACTGAAAGTCATACATTTCTTGTGCAAGCCTCATACCACAAACTAATTACCTTTTTCACTATTCAGTAAAGTTTTGTCTTACCCTTACAACTTTTGTCTTGTTTGCAGTAGTTACTGAAATAACTTTACAAACGAGTTCTTATTATGGAATGGGCTGGAGGCTGATGTATTTGCATTGCTGCTCTAATTCACAAGGAATTGGCTTTCCACTATGACTCATCGCCCATTAACCATCACTTCTTTTTACCCCTTCAATTTTTCTTAACCAACAGCTCTTGGTTTTCTTCTCAGTTCCACTTTTTCATAAGAAATAATTTTTTGTTAACTCATGAAACTTATCTATATGTAGAATAGAAAATAGCTAAAAACTACATTACACTAACCCAATCCATGATGTTTCTCACTCACAAATCCAGTGACCTATAGCTGGCGCGAGTCTCTCAGGTTGTGCAATTCATTAATTAGAGTTTTGTTTTTACATTGCTTTGACTGTCCACCAAACACAAATCACTGGAGCAGTTCCTCTTTCTTTTCACTAACTCGATCCTCACAATAACCTTATGACGAACATGTTATTATTAACCCATTTTTTCAGGTGAGGAAAGAGGCTTACGAAGAGTTTATAACTGCTTAAAGGTCACTTTTCACTGGCGACAAAGCAAATACTTACCTCCAAATGCTTTAATTCCAAAGTTTCCCTTAATTACATCCTGTAGCAAAAATGGTGGATTATTACCTGTTACGAATCTCATGATTCACTTTCAAGTTTTAATTTTGCAAAACTACATCTATAGTGCCAGCATGAGCAGATTAATATTCTTCATGTTGGCAATGATGTTACAGGTGGTGATAAATGTAGAGTTGGAACTAAAAGCAATAATATATGAAAAAATATTCTGTACATCATAAACCAAGGAATATTAGTGCCTGTTAAGTAAATGCAAAAACAGTTTCTATCCATGCTGAATAGAAAAGAATAATATAGTTGAACTTATCTATTAATTATAAATAATAAAAATATCATTTAAAACATTTCTTCATGGCTTCTAATTGGTTTTTTGACTATTATAAAGACCATGCCACTGAAAAGCTGTTTCCCTTGCTTATTTTGTGTTTTTTGTTTGTTTTTTGTTTATTTGCTTATTTGTTTTTAATGTTGTTCTGGGGATTAAACTTAAGGCCTTCACGTTGAGCTACATCCCCATCCTTTTTTTATTTTTTATTTTGAGACAGGGTCTTGTTAATTCGCTAAGTTGCCCGGATTGGGCTCAAACTTGTGGTCCTCTTGCCTGAGCCTCCCAGAGTACTGGGAAAACAGTTATGTACCACCACCCCTACACAAGCTATTTTCTCTTTGGCTTCTACAATCTTGTCCAATACCTTTAGTTGTGGTTTGAAATAAAGTATCTACAGTGCCAGGCAATCTAGAGTTTGACAAAGATTGCAAACATACAATTATTATAGCAAGTTTCTAATTTTGGTACCAGGTGGTATTTGTTTTGCTTAGAAGAAATTTTTTTCTCTTTGTAGCAAAGGACAAAAATTTAAAAGGTTTCAGGTGAAAGTTTCTTAAAGTACAAAAACACAGTTCCATTTTAACACATTCTTCATCTATGTTTATTGCTGGGTTTAGAAGTGGGTGGGATAAAGTACATTCAGGTCTCAACCGCTCTAGCATTTGAATCCTATTAACAGGTGGATAAGACATTTATTTTTCTTAATAGAGTTAAATATCTGGGATTTATTTAGTGGTTTTGAGGGAGACTAGAAAACAGGATTGCAAATAGGGTGGGAAAGTAAGCCAGAAAAAACAAGATAATTTCTAGCTGAATTATGACCTCAAATGGGTTCTGGAGAATGGAATTTCCATAGCTCATAACCTTATTAATGGTTATTTCTGGAGTCTTTGGGGCTGAGGACAATATCCTCTGTAGAAAATGAAGCCTATTTCCTGGCCTGTTTGTCTTTGCTTTCTATTCCCCATCTCATTAATTAATTGTGTTTTATAGGCTAGCTTCCAATAGGAACCTGGGTGGCTTGTTCCAAATGCCAAACAATGGAATTATTACCTCAAGGAGGAAAAAGAAAGAACTTTTATTGGGAGAAAGAATAATTGTACCATGATACTTGCTGAGAGTTACGACAACTGAGCTGAAACGTAAGTTTTTACATTCCCAGCACTCACTGCAAACACATTTACCTGGTGTAGTGACAATAAAAAAGAGCAAAGAGTTCAAAGCAAACTGCAGAACAATTGCCAAAAGAAAACAGAGCTGGGTCCTAGAAAATCTGATGAAAGGAAGCAAAAGGAAATGGTGACAATGCATAGTTGCTATTCCAAACCAAAAGAGGAAAAAGATTCTGTTCAAAGGAAAAAGAAAGAATTCAACTAAAAGAAAAGTCAGGGCAACTGAAAATGTATGTTCCTTATGAATAAGCCCTCCCTTAAGAGGTTTCTGGGTGCAATATTAATTCCAGATGGGGGGGCAGGAAATAAGCAAATATCACCCAAATGATCCGAAAGTTAATGTAACTTCCTAGTGTATGATTTATTTACATAAAAACAATTCACTTGCAGACAGATTCTGCCCAGAAAATTTGCTTCAAAAAAGAGGGGGGAGCATGTATATGCAGCTTAACTGCACAAGCCTGACAGAGACAGGGCCAGTTACAGATAGAATGAGCAGGAACTGGTACTCCGAACATTTGCTGCCCATTTGGAGCTGCTAGCAGTTAATGGTGAGGGGCAGGACCCCAGAGGCTCCTGGTGCACTGCTGGCTGTGGAGTGACTTCCCTTGACTTTGGAGGGTCCCGCCCCTCACAGGCACATCTGGCAGGCACGATCTGGCACTGGGCTTCTTTTTTTTTCATATGCAGGTACCGGGAGTTGAACTCAGGACCTCGCGTTTGCCAAGCAGCCGCTTACACCACTGAGGTATATCACCGGCCCTGGCACTGGGCTTCTTGAAGCCGCCCATCAGACCTGTCTGCAGACTCCGCAGAGGGACAAGGCGGCTTTTCTTAACTGCCCATTCCCTTGGCTTCCAAGCTCTTACACTACGTCTGCAACATCACTCTCAGCTAAGTGGAAGACGTGCAGACAGGATGACATGTCCCAACACAGGCCTGGTGTCCCAGAACTGCTCCAATGGCATGTTATTTCCACACAATGAGAACACATAGGTCTTTGTGCAATGTGCATCTGGAAAACTTCCCAGATCATGCATCTGCCCTCTGATTTACACCTTGCAGCATAAGGCTGACCGGCAGGAAAAGACGCAAAATCTATAAGCAGTGGGTGGGCTATGCTCCCTCCCCCAATCCTCGCCTCCTTCTTATTCTGAGAAACAATCGTGGGTGTTCCCGCCTCCCAAAACTCCCTCCGTTGAAAAAGAAGGGGGGGAAAACTGCTTCCTGGCTGAATAAAGCTGAAACACCTGTGTGCCAGAAACACGCAGATGTGGACAGGCGCGGCGCTGCTGCAGATCCATCTGCCCAGCATGATTTGGGGTGGTGATCAATTAGGGTGGGAAACCCACACCAGAGGGCAAGATTTCTTTGCTCCTCATTATCCCCATTCTTTTGCAATTCTTCTTCTCCCATTTCCCTCTCTGTCACTGGAGCTCTATCAATTATGAATACACAATGCCACAAACATCCCTTTGCCTAAAAAGGCCTGAAAGGCAGCTATATTTCAGGTAGTGCCTTCCTGCTGTCGTTACTCATCCTGCCTTCTTGATCCAGGCTGGCAGGACAAATGGAAAGAAAAATAATACAACACTCAGGGCTCACTCAACCTTTGTCATAAAAAGTCTCCCCTGTATGTTACAGCTGGGAATTCCTGCTCATGTGAAAGGTGCGCTGGCCTTCATTCATTCCAAAAGTATCTACTGAGTACTAATAATGCCTGGTTTTCTGCTAAGTGCTGGAAGGATAGCACCTAGCAAAATGATCACAGCAGCCCTTGATCAATGCAGTAGAAATACCTGCACTGTGTATTGCAAAACAATGTAACATTGTTTAATAGCATCACCATTTGTATTCTGTTGCTTTATCTATAAACTTCTTTTTCTTTTGTATAAAGTAATGTCTATATAGAAATCAGAATGGGTCCAAATTGCTCAGCACAGTATCTAACGTAGTGTCGACAACTGGGGAGTGTGCTGGGAGAATCACAAGACACTCAGAGTTGGAGACTTTGGTAATCCTTTAAGCTCTGGGTATTATGCAAATGAACTCTGCACACAGTTTTAGGACATGGTCTGGGGTGTAGGCTTGGATGAACACAGAGAGGAGATGGAAACTATCAATCAGGACCCCAAATAAGTCAGACTTTGGACAATGAGTGTTTGTTATATAATATTAGGCTTACAGAAGAATTGCTAAACAGTACAGAGACCTATGGACCTTCTACTTGGTGTCTCCTAATATTCACCTCTTGTATAACCATGATGATTGATCCGAACTAAGTAATTAACACTGCTACATTACTACTAACTAAATGGCAGGCTTTACTGGGATTTCTCCAGGTTTTCTACTAACATCTATTTTCTGTTCTAAGATCAAATGCAGAATATTGCATTGCACCTATGTTTTGTTTGGTTTCAAATGTAGTTATTTGTCTATACTCAGTAGATGTCCTACTGATAAGTCAGCATTTGGAAAAGAGGTTCTCTTTGGATCTGTGAAATACAGAGAAGATAGGAAACCAGAGAAAGTGAGAAGATGGAAAAGCTTACATGTTTTTGTTTTGCTTTGTTTTTGTTTTCTTCACCTACCTTCAGGGAGAAGAGAATAGCTTAGGAACGTGGTTTTCCTGACTCTGCCTGTCTTCTTGGTCATGGGAAAATGAAATGTCACGTATTTTCTTCCGATAATTTTGTTACTGTCTTAGAGACTCAATAGCCACTCCTACTGACACAGCGTGGATTGCTGTTTCCATTTCACAGATGGGGAAAACAAAGCCTTGCCTTGTTAGACAACTGCTCAGGACCACAAAGGCCTGTCTAACATGTAAGACTAAGAGGCTTAGAACAGAATTGAGCTGAGCCTCGGAGTCTACCTCAGTGATGAACCCTCATTTTAAGAAACCACAGCTGGGCATGTTGGCACATACTTAGAATCCCAGTACTTGGGAAGCTGAAGCAGGAGGATCTCAAGTTTATGTTCCAACTTAGTGAGAACCTGTCTCAAATTTTTAAAAAGTGGGGGGCTGGAGATATAGCTCAAGGGTAGAGTGCTTCTGGGTTCAATCTCTAGTACTGCCAAAGACAAAAAAAGAAAAAGAAAGAAATACTATTGATTTGCCAGAATATGACAGAAATGTTTGTACAATAAAATGTTTGCAGCAAAAACTGAAAAGGAAATCCTTTAGTCTATTTAGGGAGTTGGGGAGGGGTCCCACATTGCCATAGTGCTGAACTCTGGCTGGCACAGAGATAAATTCTAGTAATTTTCAATTGGTTTAAACTGCAAACCCCAAGCAACTAAGTAACTTGGGGCTTTTCTGTGTGTGTTTGCAAGCCAGTGACTTTGACCAGCTGTGCTGTTCTCTCTGGACCTTGAAGTCTAAAATATCTTGGAGGAACATTCTGAAAGTGTTAGCTGTATTTTGGACCTAGAAACCTGAGCTACAGACATCAAAGAGACTCACTTCTCAATTTTGCACACTTGTAAAGCCCACCAGAAAGAAGCATACGTGCTGGAACTTCAGTAGCAGGTATTATACCGACTGTAAAGATCATTCATCTTAGTCAGAATCGCAAACGGCTCTCCTCGTCTCCCTCCTCCCTCCTCCACCCATCCCCTTCCCTCACGGTAAAAGAATCAACATGAAGCAAAATGTGTTCGTTCCTTTGCACCAATAATGATGTTGACAGGGAGGGGGACCGCTGGCTGGATCAAAGAGGCCTCTCTTGCGGGGCAGTGTGTGGCAAAGGAATAGCGCTCCACAGCTCTTCTCTCTCTCCCTCTCTCTCTCTCTCTCTCTCTCTTTCTCTAACATTAGGCATTCTTTTGCCATTTCGAATTAACATTAAAGAACAAATAACACTGTGATTCACGGCTGTGAAAAACGAAACCAAAAAAAAAAAAATAGGGATACCTCTACAATAAAACTCTATAAAATGCACGAACTGGCACGTTTTAAATGACTCTTTAGTAACAGAGGGGAGGGGGAGAAAGCCTATGAGGTAAATCCTTCACCGAGTAACTCCCCAGGGAGACTGGTAAAAATAAATTGCACAGTTCTAATTTTTCTAGCAGCTTCCATGCTATTCTTTGAAACTGAGTACGAACCCTTTGGCCTAATCCCAAGAGCCGATCTATAGTAAATAGTGCACACTTAATGCCTAAGTTCCTTTTTAGCACCATTCAGACAGTGACTTCAGCCGCAGAGCTTAGTCATAGCAGACATTTTTGTGGTGAAAGCATTAAACCCACATGCAGCTCTCTCTCTGTGGCCACTGGGGGTCATGCTCCCTTCCCATTAGCTGAATAAATCATAAAGTCGGCTCGGACCACCCAAGGAGCGCGACCAGCAAGCCACAGGCGATGCCTGCAGCCCGCTATGTCTTTTCAAAATCTACTGGGGGGTGGGGGGAAGCAGAAAAAGAAAAACAAGGAAAGAAAAAACACTGCAAAACAGACTGGCTGTAGAAAATCATTTGATTTTTAAAAAATGGGATCTCTTTGAGAATAACCCGGAGGTTTTTTGTTTAGTTATTTATTTATTTTGGGAAAACCAAGGGAGTCTTGTTTAAGAAGAAAGGTAGTTGAAAAATAAAGCCACATGCATGCCTCTTGCCATAAGTTGGAGTTTTCTGGAAAAAAAAAAAAAAAAAAAAAAAAAAAAAGATTTTTTTCTCTGTGGATTTTAAATGAAGGAAGGCCACACAGGGTGGCCGGGCTCTTCAGGTAGTTCCGATAAGACACAATGCAGACTCCCAGGGGGCTGCGCGTCCAGCGAGCTGCTAGCTACATGGCCAGTCGGGATTTCACAAGGAAGCCAATGTGTCCTCTAATGTCCCCAGTGTCAAGTGAGTCTCTCCTGCATGGGAGAGATGATAGGGGTGAAAGGCCTTAGAAGTCATGTTGCCATCAATCAGTAAATAAGATAAGAAACAGGAATTTTAAACACAACTATTAGCAGGCAACTGCTATCGCATCAACAGACCAAAGCTCATTATGTTAAACAGTCTCTTCTCAAGGGGGAGGGGGAGGGTGGGAAGGAGGAGGACTGCTTGTGTCCTTGTTGTTGTTTCTGTTGTTGTTTTTAACATGCGTTTTTTAAAAGTACACTGAACTTTAAACAACTCTGCAGAAGTCTAAAAGGCAGCTGAAATTGTGACCCTTCTTCCCTGCCCCTTATTAGTCCTCTACCAAGTAAAGTTTAGCCAGAATGGAAGTATACCAAAAGGAAATATTTTCAAGGTGGGTTCCAAGGGTTTCCCAAAGCCTCTTGGGCAGGGAGCCTCCAGGATCCCGAGAAGTTTGAAGCCAAGTAGCAGGTCACTTGTTTTAATGATGGCCTCTATGGTATCTCATGAACTCAGCAACCTGTTTGCAAAATTGCAGTGGTTATTTAGGAGAACGATGCTCTTAAATTAAGACTTTCTTTGCCCTTTGCTGAAAGTCAGGATAATTCAGGGAATTTCTCCATGAATGTCCACACAAAATTCTGCATAATGTCTTCACAGCCCTCAGCTACAGTAGCTTTTGCTGATCCAGAAAGGATAGACATCAGTTCACCCAGGGCCGTCTTACGTGGTGATTTTATGCCTCTTGCCCACCAGGGAGGAGGGCAAGTTCTCTTACATCAGTTACATTTATGACTTAATATGGCGAGTTGTAAGGTTACCCCCAATTAAAGCCATCCTATATTGAAGCAATTTCAGCTGTCAGCAGCCCAGATCCAAAAAAATCTTGGCAAGAAAGCAAACAAGTCCTCCTATCGATAACCTTCAGCCAATTGTGAATTGGCTAATTAAAATATTCATTTGCTAGAGTTATTACAAATAATGCTAACTACATAATAAAAACCTGTTTCCGGTGAACGCAAAGCATTGTAAACAAACCCTTTAGTCACAGGCTTTCACTCCTCCCTATACAATGACTTTCATTTCTCTTTTTTTCATGCTCATATTTTCCACATCACTGAGAACATGAAACATTCTTTTTTGGCTTCTTTTTGGTTTTTTGAGACAGGGTCTCGCTGTATAGTTCAGGCTGCCCCTGAACTCACCATGTAGCCCAGGCTGGCCTTGAACTTGCAGCAATCCTCCTGCCTCAGCCTCCCAAGTGCTGGGATTACAGGCGTGCACCACAACGCCCAGCTGAAACATTCTCAAGCGGATGGTCTGAAGCATCTTTCCTGAGACAGAGCGCTTGGAAAAATCAGCCCAACTGTTGCATCTTGTCCACCTGTTTATCTGTGGCCCTCCCGACTCCTCTTGGAAAGAGCATCATGTCCCTTCAATCAGGAGGGACACGGCATAGACAGAACGGCATGCCTCTGCATTTGTGGGGTCTCTGCCTTGTGGGAGAAGGTAAACGAAGCCAAAGAAAATAGAGCAAAGAATAGAATCTCTACTGCAAACAGATGAGGTTTAAGAAATAAATTTAGAAACAACTCCTTTTGTTATTAATAGGCATCAGTCACTTGAGAGATTAGCTCCTATGCTGTGTAATTTCCAACCCTCCCTCCTTTAGTCCACCTCTGCTAGAATTGTGAGTGTGGGTTAAGATTGTGTGTGTGCATATGAAGGGACATGTGTTAAGCACCACTACTCAATCTAACCACATTTCCCAAGTCAGGATCATAGGGGCCTACTCCCCATCTCTTTTCTCCCGGGTTCTACTCTTCTTAGTAATTAGAAGATTGTCTTATTCTAACTCTCCTTTGCCCTCTCACCAAAGTCAACCTGTCCTCCCCTGACAGTGTTCAACTCTCTCATGAGATAAGCAGCTACTATAATACTAGTAAGAGACTACATAAAAAATTCAAATTCACTACAAAATCAGCACACACATTTCCTCTCTCATCTCCAGGCTCAAATTAATGAGCAATAATACTTTCACTAACTGAAATTACCACCTCTACCTCCAAAGCACTTGTCAAGTGGCTATTTTTGGTCTGCATATAATGTATCCTTATATTGAGCACCTCCTGCATGCCTGATACCATCCGAGTAGCAGGCATAGAACTAAAAAAGAAAATACAGTAGTAAAGCTTTGAATCCCAGCTCAACATTTAGCAGCTGTGTAAACTTGGACAAGATACTTCACTTTTTAGTGACTCAGTTATCTTATCTTCAAATAGGAAATAGTAAGTGTACCTCAGTAACTATTAATACTCTTGGGCCGGTGAGATGGCTCAGCGGCATAAGCGCCTGCCTTGCAAGCGCAAGGGCCTGAGTTCGACTCCCGGATCCCACATACGAAAAAGGGGCCGGTGATATCGCTCAGTGGCACGGGTGCCTGTTGGCGCACGAGGTCCTGAGGTCGACCCCCCGGTACCCACAAAAAAAAAAAAAAAAAATACTCTTATTACATGATAGACCAAAGGATGATTAAAAAACTAAAGACTTGGTGCTACCTCTGAAGCTGGTACTGAGGAAATTAACATACAAAGATACATTATCCATTCAATGTGGTGCCTGGGAGGTCCCTACTGGGCAAACATTTTTTATTGCTGTTGGACTAAAGTTCAAAATCCTTAGACACTGCCCCAGTAGTCCTGATTCCAGCCCTACCAGTGTTCAGCTCAAGCATAGCTCTTACGCCCCAGACTCGCTTGGGTGTTTTCCAGTCCCTTTGGACTCCTTGGGAGTACAACTATCTCGTGTCTCAGAGCTTCTGAATATGCTGATCTTCCTGCAAGAATACTCTTATTTGCATGAGTAAAAGTGGGGAAACAAGACACGCTTCTCAGAGAAACAGCTTAGAGCCCAGGCTTGGCAAGCTCCTCTCCTCACACCTCCTCTCTGCTGTCTAAAGTTTCTCACACTCATGATTACTATCTTTCTTCCCTTACAATTGGAAGTTCATTTTAAATACATTTCTCATTTTTACTATGGTGTCCTGTGTCTTCACCAGGACTCTGCTTATAGTAGATATTCGGTAGACTTTTTTTTTTTTTTTTTTTTTTTTTGAGTGCATGACAAGGTGAGCTGATCATCCTGAAAAGCCCTTTCAAGCACACAAAAGAAACCAGAGAATGAGCCAGGAGACAGGAGTACACTAGGGATCTGGATTTCAGAGTTGCAGAGATTTCCCACAGTGGTATTTCTCCAGATATACCAAGAAGAGAGGATTGTTCAACTTAATAGTGGTCTTTGGCATTTGAACATCAAAATACTGGAAGGCTAATGTCTAAAATGATTTCTTTTCTTCTTCCTCTTCTTTCTTTCCTCTTCTTCTTCCTCTTCTTCTTCTTCTTTTTCTTCTTCTTCTTCTTTTCTTCTTCTTCGTCTTCTTCTTTTTTCTTTTTTTTTTTTGACAAGGTCTTGCTCTATAGTTCAGGTTGGCCTTGAACTCACTATGTAGCCCAGGCTGGCCTTGAAGTTGCTGCAATCCTCCTGTTTCAGTCTTTCAAGTGCTGGGATTATAGGCATGCATCACCATGACTGGTAATGATTTCTTTTTGTTCATGTGGCAACTGAAAGTTCTCAGAACATTGGTGCAGCTGCTATTAGAAAACTTCCTAAAAACCTAGGGTCTAGAATATTTAGTCAGAAATGGAGAGTGTTATAAAAGTCAGTAGATAAGCTACCCGAAGAGGATGGGTGGTAAGGTTTATGACTTGAAGTCCAAGGCGGGAAGGAGGTTACTGAGCCTTACTGAATGTCTGGCCTCAAGATTTCCAGCTCATACGTGGGGGCTAAACTGAGCTGGGAATTAGCATGGCATCACATTGTGGGCACTGAACATCTATTGCAAGCGCACTGCATATCATTTAGAAATGTTTTCAACACAGTGTCTTAAACAAATGGAATTTTATGATTAACAAAATGTCAAATAGTTAAATTAATCACAAAACTGTTTTTCCTATTATTCTCAGTTTTTCTTCTGTTTAGCATTTAATACCATTTATCAAACTGTGTGTTTCACTTATCAGCATCCATCTCCCAGTAGTAGTAAGTGCCATGGAAGGAAAATTTTTGTGTGTTTTCCTCTGTGCTGTATTGTTAGTTGCATATACAGGGCCTTAACACCGTATATAATGGACACTCAATCAACATTTGTTAAATGAATAAATTCCATTTAAATAAGGGTTGGTTTTCTTTAGTCAGTTGTCAGATTACTCCCACTAGACTTGGTGAATAAGGTGTATCTCTATTTTTAAAATCATTTCTAAAACTATTTTAGAAATATTCTGTGTCTATTAAGTAGGTGGGATTTTTGTTTTATTTTTTCAATAAAAACTATAAGGAAAACTTTCCTGAGCCATGATTAAATCCAGAGCCCTGTAATGTCTGGATATGTCACTGGACACTTCTCTGCAGTAGATTTTGGGGAAAAGTGGTAGGCCAATGTGTGGCATTTCTACCTTCCTCATCAGCACACTGGCTTAATATGCCCGTGTGAACCCAAACGCTAACTGCTCATGAATCATTTCGCTAAGGTGTTGATTTTTTCAGTGGCACTTCCAGTAATTTCCTTAGAATTCAAGTCCAGTTTAAAAAAAAAAAAAATCTCAGTTTATGTTGCTAAATACTAAGTTCCTTATTTTTCTGTGGAATTTTAAGAGATTGGTTAAACTATCTTTTGGGTTACAGAAAAAAAATTTACTTATGAATTAAGTAATACATATTTTGAAATTTAATCATTGTCAGAAGCAGTATCTAAAGTCTAGTTTATTTTCAAGCAATTAAAACATTGCATAAGAAATGATACTTTGAGTCAGATGTGATGGTACATGTCTGTAGTCCCAGCTCCAGGGAGGCTGAGGCAGGAAGAACCTGAGTTAGAGGCTGGCCTGGGCTACATAGAGAGTTCAAGGCCAGCTTGGATTACATAATGAGATCCTGCCTCTAAAAGACAGAGCAAAAGAGAAAGAGAGAGAGAGAGAGAGACAGAGTCAGAGAGACAGAGAGACAGAGAGATAGAGACAGAGAGACACAGAGACATAGAGACATAGAGAGAAAGGGAAATGACACAATTTGGTTGTATTACTTTGAAATATGAACCATCTTTCTCTGCTTCGCACATGGGCAGCTGTTGAGGACACTCTTATAAGACCAATGTGGCAGATCAGCTCTGACACTGCTCCAGCATATCCCTCAATGACAGAGCAGCAGCATCCAGGAGAGAGTGAAAGGACTGTCACTTCAAGCAGAGCTACTGGACAAAATTCTGACTTACCTGGAATCATTGTTAAAAATTGGGCATTGTAGATCTTGAATGAAGAACCTAGAGTTGCTAGATTAAGCAAATGCAAATTCAATATGGTCGTCTAAATTAGAATTTCTAATAGACAATGAAAAATGTTTTGCATAAGTATATCCCAAATATTGCACAGGACATACTTATAATTTTTTAAAATGGTGGTTTATTTGAGAGTCAGATTGAACTAGATGAACCTTATTAAATCTTGGCTGTTCTAAGTACACCCTAGCTTTTTGTTACAGCTGGGAACACTGACGTTCCCCCAATATGTGGACAATAAGCCATTTGGATGCTTCGAATGGACTCATTTTTGCCTGTGTTGTAAGGGATAAAGGGGAACAGATCCCTTACAAGTGGGTGGGCACGTGAGCACAGTCATTTTCATCGCTAGCCCTTGATTTTGATTCAGTCAATTAAGTAGAGGTAAAAGCAAGGCTTTGACAGTGCAAATAGAAAAGGCTTCCCAAATGTCCTAGGTAGTGATGCAGAGCGCCTAACTGCTCCTCCTCTGCCCACTGACTTCTCATGCGTATGTATTAAGGGAAGTGGGGCAAGATTTGAGAGACTAAACTTGTAAGCATATCTCTGACAGTTTACTCTTAATAACATTGTTTGTATTGTGGAAATGAATAGAAAAAGCAACCATCAGTGGCAGTTTTCATGCTGTTAAATGCCACCAAGATAGCTAAACTATGCAAGAAACTTCACTTTGAAAGCTCAACGACTCTGAGTTTCATTTGTAAACCTGGGAGAAGAAACCAAAAATAGGAGGAAAACGAACAATCAGTGAATAATCGAGGCCCCTGTAATTTAGACAACAATTCCTGTAAAACTACTGCCTCTGATAATATTTCTTTTTTAGATTCACCGCAAACTCTGAATCCAGAGTTTACTGATTATATATTGATTACTGATTATATTACTGATTATAATATTGTTATATCAGATTATATCGTTCAGCAATGTTGAGAATGGAAATTACAGGCCCTTCCCTCAGCCTTGCCTCTAACACAGATATCCTTAGAAAAACATTTAGTATCTCTAGACTTCACATTACCATCTTTAAAATGCAAATAATCGTATCTGCTTTGCTATTCTCAGGGAATTATTATGATCTCAGTTGTAATAAAGTCAAATGCTGTGAGACGCACCATGAAAAGCATCAAAATTCATTCCTGCTACTTAATGTACACTAATGCCACAGGCAAGTTTGAAGAAATATGAAATAAACTGAACCAATTCTTATAATAGATCCAAGTGTTAAAGCAGAAAAAAATATGGCAGAAATACAACTTTGGAAAAAAGATTTGGTTTCAAGAGTAATGATTTATAGAAACTGCATAGCTCTATCTCCAGTTTTCTATAAAGTAGAAAGGCGTGTAAGACATGGTCCCCATCCTCATGCAGGTTATAATTCATCTGGAGGAGGGGGAAAGACATGCTTGCAACTCATGAAAACTCAATAATGGTTATAATTTGGTGCCCCATGAGAGTTGATGACAGTAGGTTTCTTTTAGAGATCACAGCGGAGCCTAATCAACATAAGGGAATTATTTCATGGAACTAGTTTTTGGGATAGTTAGGGAAGGTTTGAAAAAATGAAGAGGAAAAGGTAACACAATGGAACTACAATCCTTAACCGAGTGTTTGTGTGGCTTCTCGAAGACAATAAGGAGACTGTCTGACTGAAAGTAGTGTGTAAGAGATGAGCGCATAAAATCGTAGAGCATAACAGATAAGGCTGATACAAGATGATGGCAGGTCTGGAACATCAGGCTAGGACGTATGAACTCCTGAAAGTGACGTATATATATTCACAAACAAACACAAATTATATTGGTAATGTTTTTACGAGCCTGAATTTCTGTTGCATAGCACTGGGTAGCAGTAATTACTGTATTTTTTGTCACACCTCATGAAGACACTCACTAAAGAGGACTTCGAACTACTTCAAAAAATGGCAAGAATGATGGGACAAGTGTGTTCAAAGTGAGAGTGAATATTTTGAGGTGGATTTATGGTAATGTGCCTTTTACTGTAACACATTTTTAAAATTTAAACATTCACTATATATTTTGATCACCTCTTGTACGTATACATAATATATACATTCTGTATATTATCCCAAAATATTTTCTATTTTCTGAAGATAGAGCAACTGACAACTATTCAGAATAGTTGCTACTCCAAGAGGTGCCTCTCTGAAAGATGACATGCATTTTGAAACTTCAGCCACCATCAGCAAAAACGATTACAGCTCATGGCTCTTTCCTTCAGTTTTGCAGGGTTCGTGACTTCTGCAGTCATAATTTTTCCGATTGTTGCATTCCCTACTACTATATATGCTGCTCTGCTTTGAAATTCTGTTGCTGAATATTTTCCTTCCTTCCTCTTCTAAGCTGTGTCAGGGTGGTTTACGGCACAGACAATAGCCATTGTGGTTTCCGCTGTCATCTCTTCTCTGCATGTGTCTCACCCAGGGAACAATCTTCATTTCAACACTGTTAGATTGGCTGCATTGCAGCCTTTTGTTAATTCAGTCCTAATGTTAACTAATGGCATAAATGATTTTGACATATTACTAAAGACCCTGTATCCATATCCATTCCGCTAGCAAGTCCAGGTCTCGGAGCAGGGGGGAGAAAGATTGGCATGAACGCCGCTTTGGAAAAAGCTTTGATTTTGGAGAGTGATGCTTGATAATAGTATCTTGCTCTGTCCACCAGTCCCCTGAAAGACAACCTGGCCTTATGGATTTAATTTTCTGCACCATGATCAATCATCACACTGTTAGATAATAAACTGCCAAGGAAAGAGAATTCAGTGATGATTCTTAGCCATGTTGCCAATGAAAATCTTACGTTGACTGAGTCTAATTTTCTTTGTTGAGTCTTTGAACATGGCTGTGGAATATGGGCTTAATAAAAATTGACCTATGACACAATACTGTTTTAGTCCATTGGTAATGAGGAGTGGAAGGGCCATGATGATGTCAATGGCGACACAGTTGAATAAACTTTTATTAAGTAGCTTGGAGATCTTCATGAACACTAACTAGGAAGCCAAGCTTTTAAAAAGTTGCCAAGGTTATGTGTTTTCAAATGTTTTATAAACACTGGAGCTAGTCCTGGCATTTTTTGCTCTTCTGTGTCGATCAAGATCAAGTCCAACTTCATTTTAAGGTCAAACTTGCCTTGGGGCTTTAGAATTTGTCTGCAGGTTTCTGATCCAAATACAAGAAAGTATCTAGTAGAGGCCATCAAAAGCTGTGCCTCATTTCCTCATTCTCATATATTATGGAAAAGCTTCTTCAGACACCTAAGTAAATCTTCCATCAATTATTTAATATGTATAAAGCTTTTAGAGCTAAACATACAGTACATACTACTGAAGTATTTGCTCTTACAATTATAATTGTTATTACCGCGTATCACAAAATGTTTTGGTATATATATATAGTGTTTTAGGGTTTAGGGGTTTTATCATTTTTTGTAGATCTGCCTCAGAAGACTCATTCCTTAAATTATGTTTAAAAACCTGGTACATGGCAATTTCTTTAAGCCCTGGAGGGTTTATTTGTGAAATTAGGATATATGTATTTAAGAAATCTCTTAAATTTTAATAGAGAAATATTTACTTCTTTGTCCAAAATAAAAGTGATTTCATCTTTGTTATTGGTTTTACTGTACACGACCTTCAATACTAACCCCGGACATTTTGACTGAAGTCTTAACCTCTCTGCCCTCTGCATTCTATCACACGTACATCTTAGCTTCTTGCATCCTTGCAGGTACTTAGAATATTTAATTCTGTGAAATTTGTGTTTTCCTGTTGTCAACAAACATTTTTTCCTTTTATTCAGCATTATTCGACAGAATTTTCTCAAATTCCTGAGGCACATTGTTCTATCAATAGCCATTCTAGTTCTATTAAAGCCAGGTCACCTGAAAGAGTTTTATTTTATCTCCTTCACAGATAAGGGAAGACGAAGACCTGTGTGAGGAAGATGATAAAGTGGAGCTTCCAAAGATCTTCAATAGTTCTGCAAGCTGCTTTGGTCCTCCTCTCTTCTTTTGTAGAATATGGGATGTGAGGATGTAGTTACAGAGCCATCAGGTAAGTATGAGAAGATAAAGGTACAACAGAAGAGTAGCAGGGACTTGGAGTGCTAATGACATTGGAGAGCCTCTGAGGTAGCCTAAGCTTCAATTTATTTCACATGAGAGAAAAACAGCACTCCTTCCCAGTTATGTTAGGCACACTTATTTTCCGTACCAGTTACTAAGGGTCTGTGGTAATCCCTAAGGGACCTGGTGTCCAAGGTCCTCTTTGCCTATTGGGTGTTTTACAGTGACCATTTCTTTTAAAGGGTTTTGGCCTTGTCTGAGAATATAAGGTCCTTAAAAGGAAAAAAATTCTTTATGCTACTATTATGTTTCTTTCCTGTTCAACAGAACATTATATGCTACAAGGATTTTTATAATTTTGTTGGTGGTAGTAGTGGTGCTATCACCATTTGGGGCTTTAAAAATTGGTGTTTCAACTGGCTATGATGGTGAATGCCTGTAATTCAAGCACTCTGAGAGGCTGAGATTAGAGGACTGAAAGTTTGAGCACTGCCTGGATAACTTAGCAAAACCCTGTCTCAAAATTAAATTTTTTTTTTTTTTAATTTTAAGAAGCTGAAGATATAGCTCAGCATGAAGGCACTAGGTTCAATTCCCAGTACTGGAAAAAAAATGGAGTTTCCTGATCAGAAACTGAGTGTTTGACAGGCTTAATATATGCCACATTCAAGGGGTGACCTAAAAATATGGTGAGTGTTTAAATTTTAAAAATGTAAAAAACACATTGCCATTAATCTCCCTCAAAATACTACCCCTTTCTTTTTTTTTTTTTTTTTTTGTGGGTACCGGGGGTCGACCTCAGGACCTCACGCACCAGCAGGCGCCCGTGCCACTGAGCGATATCACCGGCCCTTTTTTCGTATGTGGGTTCCGGGAGTCGAACTCGGGCCCTCGCGCTTGCCAGGCAGGCGCTTACGCCACTGAGCCATCTCACCAGCCTTACCCCTTTCTTAAAACACACTTATCTCACCATTCTTGCCATCTTCTGAAGCAGTTCTGGAAGTTCTCTTTCAGGAGCATCTTTACAAAATGTGATCAAAAATTACAGTGAATATTGTTGCTGAGTGACACCCAACAGAAAGGTAAGCTTGCAAAACACTGCATTGTGTCCTCATCTACCTTATTCACTGAATCTGTCACCATGCAACTTCTGGCTCTTCTCCAAAGTCAAAATGACCATAAAAGGTAAATCATTTGAATCAATTCAGGCCCTCAAGGGAGCAGTAACAGTGCAACTAAAGACATTCGCAATATAGAACTTCTAGAACTGCTTCAGAAAGTGGCAAGAATGATGGGATAAGTGTGTTTGAAGAAAGAGAGAGTATTTTGAGGGGAATTCATAGTAACGTGTCTTTACTGTAATAAATTTTTCAGAAATGTAAACACTGTATTTTCAATCATACTTTGTACATGTATGTGCACACACATGTGTGCTGCTTCTCAAATCTCTAACACTTAGCTTAATTCTAAACGATGTTGTTTTAAATCATTGTTTTGTAACCAAAAGAAAGAACAGCCTTGTAAATAGATAGAAAAGAAAGTCTAGTTAGGAAAGAGAGTATAGGACTACCAAATTTAATTTTGAATTCACTTAATTTGAATGGTGAAATGTATCCCTTCTCTCTGATCCTTAACCTAATGTTTCAGTATGAAAAGGACTAGTTACTTGCTTCATGCTTTGAACATACCTATATTTACATCATGTATCTAACAGTAGTAGTCAGGGCAATAAATACATGAAAATATTTGCAGAGTAGGCTCTATACAGAAGACTCTTACCCAATTAGTTCAGCGAATTTATTTTATACCTGGTTTAAGAATGCTTTCCCCACTATATTCTACTTACGGAAGAATTGTAAATACTAGCAGAATAATTTTAGAAACTGGCTTTGCTATGTGATAGATTTCTAACTGCCTTAAACTTATTTAAAATTTACTAATGAAAAGGGTTCAGTTTTAGTTCTCTCTGTTTAGCTTTAAGTAGGCCCAGAAATAAATAGCCTTTCTTCCTGGAATAAGTTTTTGCTCACCAGGTTGCTCAGTGAAGAAAAAAAAACAAACGAGGGCTAAAGCATATAGAGGTAAAAATGTCACTCTTTTCTTGATAAGGTCTAACTGGAAAAATAGTTTTTAGATACAGAACCCCAGAATTAGACCCATCAACTCAGCTGAGCGCAGGTGCATGTCCCCTGACGGGCAGCCCCACAGTGGGCTGGTTGTGTGCAGGTAAAGTATGTGGCAGCACACCAGACGCCATGCTTTCTGCAGGTAGTCAGCTCCTTAGTAAGGAGTGTCCAAGAAGGGATCTTTTCTAAAAGTCCAGCACTTTTTCTCAAACTCACTGATCTCATCAGTCTCTCCTATTTCACTACTGAGCAGAGCATAGGGTTTGGGTAGGAGACAAGAGGGCAGGAATTTAAGGAAAAATCTCTTTTCATGGCACCTAGGGGAGTGGGGAACAAACTTTCACTCTGACCCCAACCTCCCTCAGGATTTAAACTATCATTTTTACATAGCTGGTGAAAAGTTATTTGGCTTTTTTTCTGCTTAATATTTCTACTGATTTCAGATTTCTTATTAAGTGCTGGGTGCCATCTTCAAAGATCTTTAACAAATCATAACTGAAGATAAGCTTAAAACATTTCCTGAAAGAGTGTGTCGTTTCAAAAGAAACAAGAAGTGCATTCATCAGAGGCTCGTCTGAATCAACAAGGAAGAAATCCAAGGGCTCTGAAGCATCAGCCACATCGGAGACTAAAATTGATGTCATTGGTGTGTCTACACCTAGAGAAAACACAGGCCAAAGTCATTTTGCTGGACCAAAGTCATTTTGCTAAACCAAAGGGCTTCCCTGAAAGCCACAGGCGAGCTGGGAGAGAAGGACTGGGGTTCAAGACCAAGCTGACCTCACTGGTGAAGAGGTATTTCAATATTGGATTCAGGTTTAATTCTGCCCACTTGTCCAAATTCAATACACAAGTGCCTGTTTTATTTCCCAAATGATTAGGTAAGTATATCCGCACGTAAATTTAAACATATTGGTATAGCACATTAACTTGGCCATTCTTATACTAACTTTACCTTTGAAAAGCAAGCAACTAGTACACTTTGGTTGCTTTAAAAAAAATCAAGCTCTACCTTTTAATCTAAATAAGCTCTCAAGAAGATCTTAACTTTATAGCCTGTTGGATTAAACCTACCTAACTCCATGCTTTTCAACACTTGTGTTAACTCAATCACAGAGATTTCTTGGTAATATACAGATTTTGATCTTATCTGAATTGCTATTCCTCAGCTACACCTCTCCATGTAGTCATTTTCCTAGGAGTGATGTACATTTTGGGCATCTGAGTATATTTGTAGAACTAGTAGTTGTGGTAACAAGACTAAGTTTACATGTCTGTCCACATCAGCACCATGTACTCAAGATGAATTTCAGCTGCCAAAAAGGTCACTCCAAACTGCTTGTACAAACCTGTCTTTATGCCCCTGTTTATTATGCTCCCATGTAGTAAGATGTCTTAGGCACCGAAACAGCGTGGCCATATATCAACAGCTCTCGGGTGGTTCCGAATGTTCTAAACAAGAGCAAGGGTGCACTGAACCTCCCATGTAAACTTTATACAACAGATTCAGCAGAACTGTAATTATTTACAAAATGATGGCATGAGAAATCTCTGGATTTATATCTTACGTTAAAGTAACTTAGATGGTGTCCGCAGAATTCTTGAATTTGTGGTAGGTTTGCAACTTATTTTGTTTTATTTTGGTTGCACTTGATACAACTCTAAGGCAATTTTCATTGACATTTCAAAAGGGAAAAAAAAAAAGATTGGACATTTTTGTGAAACGTACGCAACCAGTAAGTCTGGTGCATATGTAGTCCCATAGAAATTTATTGTTGCCTGAGCACAAAATATTGTACATCGGGTGAAATCCTTTTTTATTTTTATTTT
The DNA here is from genome assembly GCA_028451465.1 of Erethizon dorsatum. Lineage (NCBI taxonomy): Eukaryota > Metazoa > Chordata > Mammalia > Rodentia > Erethizontidae > Erethizon > Erethizon dorsatum. The sequence goes on from CM051839.1 coordinate 15,456,849, forward strand.
TTTGCTTTTATGACAAAGTAAAATAATTATTAAAAAATGGAGCATTTTAGAGAAATATCTGTAAATCGTAGGCCAACTAAATCAGGTGGAATTTAGAACTTCATGTCCCTTATTTCGGTTTGTTCCATATCCAAAGCAGCAAATCTAAGCACAAAGCTCCCTTTGAGGCCAAGGGGACTCCCTGTTTGTACTGGCATCCCAGGATGGGCATGCAAAACAGGAATGAAACCTCTGAGAACATGGAAAAACCCGGCATCCATGAAGATTACAGTCCTTAAGTTAATATGATACAATAACATCAAAATATCATATATAATTAAAGTTGGTTATATCATACTTAGTGAACTCCATCACTTAGAGACTCACAAAAATTATATTTTGTCACTTATTCAACTCTCCTTCTATCTTTAAATCCCTACCACCACCCCACACCTAGCAGCACAGAAGTTTCGAATGAGGAAAAAGAAATATACCTCTATGATGGCATATCTACAAAAATAGTATGTTAATTATTTCTTTCCTTTTGTTTCTGAGAAGTTAACTTTTTTTGCATATCCTGCCACAAAAGGATAATTTAATCACCAGAATTCTTGGCTTGTATATTAAAATTACTTTAGTTATGTTCTATTGAGATATTTCAGTAGTGTTTAGCCATAAAGAGCATGAATAATCTGCTATGAATATTATCTTATAACTGTCAACATACTTTCCAACTTTTAACTAAATATTGCCCCTAATACCAGTGAAGGAAAGAAACAGATTACAATCATATCTTCTTTTTACAGCACGAAAAGTGAAAGAGCAGTTAGTTAAGTGTTTTTCTCAAGGCAAAAGAAAATGTTAGGACTAAAAATAAGGCTAAACTCTAAGCTAATGCATTGTGCTCTAACCAGGCCCAGCTTATGAACTGCCTGCTGATTTAGGAGCACGCAGACAAACCCTAACAATCGCCATTATTCTCTGCATATCATTAACTGGGAATAAATTAGGTCAGCTTTTGCAGTCATTAGTCATTTTTTTTCAGACACAAGATGTTATTTATTTGTAGTGCTGAATACTTTAACTACTACTGAAGACCATTTTTACAAAGTCAGAAATTCGTCAAACCTCATTTGGCATATTGAAAATTTTTAAATCCTGAAAAAAATTACAGAATTCAATTTAAATTTAAAAACTGATTTGGATAAAAATAACTTCTTTATATGGAAATAATCTGTTCCTCTAGGAAAATGTGATTTGATAGAATGCCAAAGCCAGAACCAGAAATTATGACAGAAATACAGAGTTGGGAGCCTTGAGGTTTATGTTGCCGAAAGTGGATGCATTTTCAAGAATTCTAGAAGTCACATTAAAGTTCTGTGCCTTTTTTTTAAATATAAAATGTGAAGAACAACAGTTGGAGCTGAATTGGAAACACTGAAAAAAGATATTAAAATAGATAATTATATTCTTTAGGCCAATTATCCTGAGCATCTTTGAAATAGTTGCATTTTATTCATTTTGTAGTTAATTTTACATAAACTACCATGCCCCATAAAACCAGACTCTACTTGGTATAAATTTGTATTGAAGAATGGAATGATATATATATATATATATACATAAAGGTAGGTATGCTTTCATGTCTTTTCTTGAGAGGAGGTGATATTTTAAAAGATAATTTTAGGGTATACCTCAAAGTTGTTAAGGATCCCCCAAATATAGTCTACATTGGTGTCAAATATTGGTCGATTTTCACTACTTTGAATAAACTTTATTTTATTGCTGTTTCAAATGAAGTTCAGAAATAACTTCAGAAATGACAATTTGATTCTTTATATTTATAAAGATAACACAAAAAATAGGATAATTAGAGTTAAACTCTTAAATAGGAGTAAATAAGTGCTACATCTGTTGGAAGTAATAATTGCATTTCAGGTCCAAGATATTCATTCAGGTACACTAGAAATTTCAAATCAATTTGGACCAAAAAAACCTTAGTGCAAACAATCGCACATATTTAAAGCTAGACTCTGGGAAGGAAGAGAAGATTTCATTTGTACAAGGAGCTGTCAGTTATTCAACCTAAGTGGGGATAAACTAAGATATGAACAATCCAAAGAATACTGTGAGGTCATACTCTTTTTAAAAAACATTAACTCCTTTATCCTTCCTGAATAAAAGGTTTCTGTCAAATCTCCCCATTCCTCTCCTTCTAGCAGATTATGAGTCGTGGTTCATTGCAGCAGGAATGGTTAGAAAAGGGTGAAAAGTAGAAGGAAAAGGCACTTGATCTTCCTGGCTCTTACTAACCAAAGCTTAAATCCACTAAGTCCTTTGTAGCTGCCTCTGAGGCATAGCAGATGTCAGGTGGGGGATAGTTTCTCCAAGCTAAGGCTTTGGTTGTTGCTGCTTCTCTGAAATCTTCCTTGAGCCAGAGAGACAAAACTGGGGAAGAGATATGGATGGGTTTCTGAGTCCTTGACAGGTGATCAGGAGGCACAGTGAAAGTAGCATTAAAAGGTAGGTAGATTCAGAACCTCTTCGCAGAAGGCAGCCATTGGGCCCCTTCTTGAGAGCTGAGTCATCTCCTGTCACCTTGACAGAAGCAAGAACTATGCATCACTCAGTCAGCATTATGTAAGGACCATACTGCCACAACCATCAGCACGGTGATTCTTAATTGCCCTCCTGGAATGCCTTGTGTTTATCCTTCCCTGCTGGACACCTTCAAGTTTCTCAAAAGTCCCCCAGAACGTCCCAGGTCATTCTGGGGATGTTGTAATATTAGAGTGGACCAGGAAAGCCCTGCATCTCTGTGTGACACAGGGCTAAATGATAGCAGACTTGTAATACTCCCCAACATATCTGCCCCAGGCACACTGTGTTCTGCCTGATCATGATTTTAAAAGTATTTAATGTGATGTTTGAGTTTTTGTATAAGAATGCATTTGATGTTCAATTCACTTCAAACTCAATCAGCAGGCATGAACTCACCAGAGGAAAATCTCTGCAAATACAAGGATAGCTTAGGTCTTCATGTGTTTCTTTGGTTCAACTCCCTCCAGAAATCAACTAACTTCTTAAATCAATAGGTAAAAGTCATCTTTCTCACAACTTTCCTGAAACATAACATACGTTCAGCATCCGGGATTCATAGGACATCACTGCCAACAACTTGTCATCGAAGTGGTTGAAATCTGTCCACTATAAATCAGGATTTGCTGAATGCCACTCAGATACTAATCATCTACAGGTGATCCCATGTTTAAATTTGGAGCTGTGACTAGAATGGACAAGTTTGAAGGAGAAAAGGAAAAAATGTAAAATCCTGTGATACCAGGTTTCCATTCCTACAAGAGAATCTGAGCAGGCCCAGAGTTATGACTCACTCGGTGCACTGTGGGATATTTTAATTCCACATTTGTAGGAAACTAGTCTTCCAGGCTAGACAGATTGTTAATCCAACCCCACACATGTCTTGGTTAATCAGACCCAATTGCTCAACTTGACTGTATTGCCCCCAAAACATTTGGATTTATTTCCTTCTGTGGATTATCTCAATTAACTGAAAAGGCTTTGATATGGAATGAGCATGTCAGGGAAAGTTTTTCAATTTAAATAAGGTTTTCTTCTCAATTCCATAGCCACTGCTGGGGTTATTCCTGACTAGCGTCTCCCTTTTCCTTAACCACCGCCATCGCCCTGTGTCCATGTTGGTCTGTCTAAACCTGGCAAGTCTCTGTCATAAACATTTTGTGTTATAATGAGCACCATAGCATCAAACACTGCAGAGTCTAAAGGTTATTTTTTTTTTTTAAATTGAACCCAAATGATTGGAGCTTTCCACTAAAGAGTTTAACATTCTCAAAGCATCAGAGTCCGCCAGTGCTATTAACTGATCCTAAAGATGCAAGAATTTCTTTGCAAGCATTTACTGAGATATTGTAAATTACTTAACTACAGCAGTCTACTTTCTCTCTCTTAATCTTGATCTGATCCCTGAGGGGCTATTTATTACGGATATATACAACTTGTCATTAGAAGTGAAGTTAATGTAATATGACACAAGTAGAGCACATTGTTTAAGTGTGTTCCAGAAAGTTAGCAAATTCAGCTTAGTGAATACAGACCTGATCTTCTGCCTGAAAAGCAGCAAGAAAGGAGTGAAGCCAGGGGGTAGGGGCAAAATATTAAACAGTGCTCACTGTAGGTGGCCAATTAATACCCTGTATCCAAGCTGGAACAAATCCTTCCACTATATACATAAAGCATATAATCTCTTATCTGCTTAGGCATTATCAAATATTTTAGCAAATCCTAGTAACTTCAAACACAGGTTTAATGGAATGCAGCGTTAAAACATGCAAAGTCAAGAATCAAGTTTTTAAAGAACATAATCTGTTTTAGAAGGTTTCAAGAGAACTGCTTTGCAATGCCATTATAATTTTATCCCATGAGGAAAGACATCTGATTTGGCAAAACAACATTACATGTGTTAAAGCAAAATGCACAAATTTGCCTTCTTAAAATCAGAGCCATAAGCGGGCAGGCCATTTTAATTTTTTAAAAGCTGAGTGTATAGATATTGGTCTGGCCCTCAACATTTGGTCACCAGGTAATATTAATTTAAGGAGGAAATTCTAATAAATGGCCATAAGATTAACAGTATGATTGAGCTGGGCTATGTGCCAGTATTAGTTCAACATTGTGGTTTGTATTTCATCAAGTTAAAAGTAATACAATTAATTAGACCACAGGCATAAAAAAGCCAACATAATAGAGCTCTGACAAAAGTCCAATTTTCACTTACTGATACATTAACTTTAAAATAGATCCATTTTTCCTCCAGCTATACTGCCCTTTATTCCTAAGTGTCTTCTCATGTTTTCCATCTTCATCCGGGCCTCTACTCGTGCACTCAGGTAGAAGGCAGATCAGGAGGTAGGTAAAGTGAGAGGAATCTCTTTTTCAGAGTTAGGAACCGTGGAGAGCCAGTGAGAAAACCAAAGAAACAGTGAGAGAGAGGCAGACAAAACTGCATACGGAACACTGATATTTCACATACTTTAGCAAAAACCTGTGATAAACTTGACTTAAAAGAATAAGAATTTATGTTTTTTAAATAAACCAGAATGTATAGAGCCAAAAGATAGTTCTAGGCTAAAGGAAAAGAAAAAAGAACAACAAGGCAAACTGTCTTTTTTTTTTTTTTAGAGTGATTTGCCTAGTAGGGATTGCCTAGCTTAAGAAGTCTAGTGCCTGTGAGTGATGCAAGATAACACTTTCTTGTAATTTTATATAGTAAGCAAAGATTTAGAATATTTACAGACCACCCTGAGGAAGAACGTCACTGGCTTCTAGGAGCATGCTCATACCAGAACATTCATCTTTTTATTTAAAAAGTGCCCAGTGGCCCTCAGGCCATATATGGCTGCAAAGAAGGTACACTTTTTGACCTTCTAGTGCCTATAAAAATTAGAGCACAAATTACAGCACTGCCTACTGAAGGATTTTTTTTTTTTTACTTTAACTTGTTATAATGACTAACTTATCAGATCTGGCCACCAGTTGTATTAAATCACCTAAGGTTCCCCATATTTTAAATTCTGGCAAAAAAGACATCACAAAGATATTTATATTGTTCTCAGTGACAGTCTACTGATGTGGAGGCCATCATTCAGCATGAAACAAAGTTTTTCCATCTTTGCATACCAGCAAACTGAATTGCTTTGGTATTCGGGTGCTGTTAGCTTGCTCTGTGCTCATGGACAGGCATAAAAAGGAGATTTGTGTAGTATGTTTTAGAATATAGCCAGACTGGTGTAAGTTCCTTTTTTCTGATTTATGGGTAGGTCTTGAAACAGTCAGCGTTTCTTCTTAGTAAAACTGATATAGGAATGTTTCAAGCTTTCAGTCATGTGGCATTTCTTTGGTTTTTATTCTATGTAATATAGTTGTAATAAATTACAGTGTTCCACTATTTATATTCTCCACATGCATTTTCACAGAAGTTCCCAGGCATTCTGTGTTAGTTGACAGATGCTACAATTTCTGATCTTTAAGATTTGTGGCATTTGTGGATTTTTCCAATTACTCAGTCAGCTTAGCTCTCCCCGACCCCCACTACCACTGGTTATTTTATCCTTGGGAATAAAGGCATTTTATGAGGATAAACATTTACTCTTTTGTGTTTCTACTTGCTGGAGCATGATGAGGCAGTAAATAAATCAAATGACACCATATTTGTCTGAAAGAGCTCTCATACCTACTTCTATACAAACTTAATGGTTAACCTGTTGCTAAATTAGCTCTTTTCAAAACTCTAAGAATGTTTTTTAAAAATTATTCACAGCGATTACTTCCCACCATTTACAACAAAAGAGGCCAGGCAATTTATATAGCATTGCTTTCCATAGACAAGGATATATCACTATGGCATCATACATTTGTCTGCAAGTCAGTCTTCTTGGTGTGTGGATTTCTAAATCTCTTCCTTTAGAATATCCTTTCCATTGGTTTTTATTGAATGGAAGGCTCTTGGCTTTCTCCATAGATAGTGTTCTCTCCTCAGTTTCTGAAATATGTAATATGGATATTCACCTACTATGGCTTATAGCTGGATGTCCCCCTCTAAAACCTCATGTACTAATAGGCGGGGCTTTCAGGAAGTGGGTGGATCATGTGTGTGTGATACTGGATTAGCCCACTTATTGATTTATCATAGTTCTGGATGTGGATGATGGGTTTACTGAAGAGGAAAGAGCTACCCTGTGTTGGGTGGCACCAACCAATAACCTTATAGCTTGGATAGAATCAAAAGGGAAAGAAGGAAGCCTTGCTGCCTCTTGCCAGCCATTCCATGAGCTCTTTCTCCTCTGCCAGGCCTCTCTGTCATCCTGACCTGCCTTGGAGCCAGCCAACTATGGACTAAAACTTCTATAAACTTTGAGCTACAATAAATCTTTCCTTCTTTAACTTGTGCATGTTGGGTGTTTTATCCCAGCAACTGGAAAGTAACTAAAACATCACCATACCAATATTACTATTCTAGAAAACATAGATTTAAGACTTAAACTCTGCAGCCATTGTAATTCATTAAGTCTGAGTGATTGCAACCAAGTGCCAGGGAGTCTTAGATTTGGTGTCTTAAATACCTATGAATTTATAATACATAGGCATTTACGGTTACACACAATGACTTGCCACCTCAAATTCAGAAAATTAGCATTTCCAAACCAACATGACCTATATGGTTTTCTTGACCTTGGTATAAAAAGCAAAATCTGGTCTCATTATATCTACATATATATAGACTTGACAGAAATAAAGGAAAGAGGTAAGAGAGAGAGACCTAAAGGCTAATTTAATCATTTGGCTTTATCCAAAAATCAATAGACTAAACACTTTACTTTGTGCACATTTATTGATTCATTGATTCAAGTAGTATTATTGTATTGTCTGTAGTAGAACTACAGAGGCTGATGAGGAGCATTTCTCAGAATACTGCAGCGCTGGTAGGCATCACACCGCAAATGTGGTTTAAATATTTAGGAGTTCTGGCTTCACTTAGTGTGCCTGTAAGCAAAAGCACCTTAAGTCAAATTCTCTTCTGTTGGATTCAGAAAAGATCATGTGACGTCCTTCAAATGTGTGTAACTGCCTACGCTCTTACAGAAGTGATTCTCTGCTATGTTCTTTGACGTGGTTCTGAAGGGGCACAGGGGACAGCAGCAAAGGCAAATGTTACCAGGAAGGAAAATTGACCGAGTTACTGAGTTGCATCTTTCTTACTCCTTATTCCTGGCTCTCATCCAGAGCTCACATGTTTTAGGGATTTGCGTCAAGAAGCACAGACAAGACGTGCAGACACATGTAATACTGTGTGGGCACTGAAACTCATCAAAAGACTTCACTTGACAAAAATTCTCCTGTTCAAAGAAAGAAATGCTACAAAATATGTAGAATATCGTTATCAGAGGAATTACAAAAAATCAGCATAACTATTTTTAGCAATAGAGTTATTTTATTTCCCGAAGTTTAATAAAAACTTATGAAGACTATCAGAAAAAGGGTAAATATTCATTATGGAAATGTGAATCAGTTAGTACCCAAGAGAAAAGATAAAAGCACTGCACTTATATAAAAATGCATTATAAAAGCATTTTATAAAGGAAAAATTCAGGAGAGAAGTGTGTCACTACAAAATTAATTATTCTTTTGAATAAAGATAACACATTTGCACCATGGGAAACATGGATTGCAGAGAAATATTTTTAAAGTGCTATCAAGTCACCTGTAGATTTATTAGTTCCTCTGTTAGCTTTTCTGTGAATATGTGCAGGTAGGAGCATAATTTATATTACAATACTATGGACTGTATGTTTCTTTAAACATTGTGTTTAAGAACATTTTTACTTAAAGAGGAAATAAAAGACAGAACAGAAGCAAGTTTTATTGGCCTAAAATTTTAAGAAAAGTGTAATGAGGTCCTCATCCCTGAAAAGATTCCTCCTCCTCTCCATTCTAACGACCCTAGGTGGCAACTGTGTTTGCATTCAAGCAGTATATTCTTGAAAGTGGGTGGAGCCATAGTGGTCCTAGGCCTTTGGGATTATAATCTAGTCTACTTTGAGGATATTATTCACACTAGTCTGCCCTTCTCATTCTTAATTTCTTTGCCACTATCTCCTAAAGAAAACTTTTATATAATAAATAAAAGGCAGTTTCTTTTGTGGGAAGAAATGCCATATAACCAGTTAGAATTGTCTCAATGAACTGCTAAGCCAGAATTTGACTTCCTAAAGTAAACTAAAATAAAATGCCCACAGTTTTTGCTAAATTAATTGCAATTGCACATATTAAGCAAAAGGCTAACTGGTCTGTCTGTGATCCAAAAAAGGCAAGAGGAGGTTTTTTTCCAACCAGAGGCCAGAGACAGGCTTGGTGGGTGGCTAGATAGCTACAATGCTAAGTGTCAAGGTGTACTAGGATTTTCTCTGAATACATGCTTATATTAAGTACCTAGGATTGTTAGATCTATTTAAAATTCATGCTAATAGACGTGTGTAAAAACTTTGGGATTAAAAACAACTCGTTTGTCATACTATACAGCAAATATAAGGAGTTAAAATCATCAGCTTGGTGGTAAGACTAAAATCCCATAATTTAATAGGTGTCTTCTTTCTTTGCACCTCTTTGGGCTCCCTGCCCCTCTCACCTTTGCTGCTAACTAGAATCAGACTAGCATAATGGTTAATTCTTAATTATACTAGTTTAATTTTAGGCCCCCGTCTTCTGTAATTCCTTCTAACTTTTTCCCAAACTGGGTTACCTGCCCTCTCATTTCCTCCTACAGCGGATGTTAAACCATCTATCATAACACTGTATAAAAACTTTGCTTTTATAAGTGTCTCCACAACTAGACTGTAAATACCTTGAGAGTGCCATATTTTCCCATCACCCAGTGAAGTCTTAGTTATCGAGCAGATGCGCAACTATATTTATGAAACAAGTAAATAAATGAAATAAAAGAAATAGATGAACAGGAAGGGAAATAAAGTTTTGCCTATCTAGGAAATTGCTAGTATAATGGTGGGATGGCACTTTTGTCTCTTCTATTTATGCAATAACCTGGGACATTAAATTCAAGGGGACCAGGTGAAATTCTTAGCTCTAACTATTGAAACACCTGCTTTCAACACACCTTCCCATCTCTGTGTGTTATTGAAGAGAATTGAAGGCCTCAGCCTAGAACATTTCTCTTGGCTACACTAAATGGTCATAAAGGGTTAATGACCCAATGCTTTGCTTTAGGCCAAAGTTATTTCTAACAAGTCATTAGTCCCCCCATTTGTATCCTAAAAGTCCATAATTATTGCTTAATTTAAGCACAATCTACTATTCTGGCAGAACATGCCTGTCTCTGTCCTTTAAACATAACAAGCACAGATTTCAGTGAATTTAATCAGTTGTTTACATATCAGTTGTTTCTTGGCAATAACAGAAACTGTGCCCCTTTCATTTTCATAAATACTCAAGCATAGTGTCATAAGAGGTCAGATCATATTACTTAGTTCTCCCATGGGTTAACATCATTATATTTAAGATTGAATATTTTTAAAATTAAAAGCTGAGGTAAAATTTTACTTCAGTATTCTATGAGGTCATTCTCTTGTCACCTTTTCATTCAGCAGAAGTTTGATTAGTATCTTGAAATATATAACAACAATTGTCTAATGACAATGCTACATGTTATTTTCAGGCCTTTAGTAACGATTTCAGAAATACCTTGGATTTTTTAAAAATTAGTGACAGTAAAATGTATCATGGATTTTTCTAAAGTTTTTCTTTACAAATATTTACTGCAGCACAAAACTTTGTTATACTTCTTCAGTCTACTTGATAATCCCCTGATTAAACCATCTCATGCTTGAAGGAGCCAAAGAAAAATTGTAGAGCCTGCCAAAGGCAAAGAGACTGTGTATTTCTTTCAAAATTCTATTTTTTAAATAGCTTGTAATTTTGTTTTCTGATAAAATAAACGATGTAGACTAACAAGCCACTCATTGATCTTTGACCTTTTCAGCCACATCAAAAGTGTCTTAAAAGCCAATTAGTGGAAATACAGAGAAAAGGTCATTTTATTACTGGCACTCAACCTTAGAACTGTTACCTTGTACATTGATTTGAAATATCCTGAGAATTCCATTAGAAAAATAGAAAGCAAATGCTTCCATCATAAAGCAAATAGAAATTTGCATGCACAAATAATTTTGCTCTTCTTCATTCTGAATACAGTGATTTCCTTAGTACACTAACATACGCAGTTAACGGTGAGAGCTGTTTTGATCTGTTTTGATGTGGAATGAGGACAGCGCTGACAAATGATGTCCATTGATCATCCCTAAGTCTCATTTTAGCCACTGACTTTAATTGCTTTCTCAAAACAACTTTTGACAAGTCTATTTCAGAAGACACAATGCATAAAAGATCAAACATTTGCTCTTAGTTTCTCTCTTTACTTCCCTGATAGTGTTGATTATAAGCAGGATAACATGGAGGAAAGAGAAAAACCAAAGACGCGGAGGACAACACGCAAGGCTCTGAGCTAGGTATACTTTAGCATATACAATAAAAGACGTAATTAATCTTTAGAACATTATAGCAGGGCAAAAGATGCCACTATCTTGTAAATCTCAATATATGTTGTGTTGAAGCATGATGTCTTTTTGCCATTTTAACAACATATTGTAGAAATAAGTTTTACTTTGGTAATAGGTATTTTTCTGTAGTTAGAAAACTAATTCATTTCATTTAAAAATTCAATGTCTGATTTTTCCCTGAGAAAGATGTTACCTTTGTATATATGGCAGAAAAGCAAATAAGTATAGAAAAAAGCCACCCCAAAACACTACAGCAAAAATTCTAAAATGAAGTATAGCACTGTAATCTAAAAAATACGTGGAACTGGTGGAATAAATTCATCAAGGTCACTTGTAACATAGAGGATCAGGTATTGAAAAACTGTATTGGACTTTTATTTTCTGAGCAGGAATTCCCAGTCCTTTCTTGAATGCTTTTCCTTTAAAGTACAAGCAGACCACTTTCATCGAAACCAGATGCTAATTTCTCTCTGTTCACTTTCAGTTATCAATATTACGTTTGAAAGATGCGAAATATTTTTGTAAAAAATTGGCTATGTCTCTCATCAGGTTATATCCACCACATTGATGTGAGCCAAGCACCATAAATGCCTTTGAAACAAACAAATAAAAAAAAAAATAGAAAAGAAAGAAAAAGAAAATTGGTTCTTTAAACTATATTTTTCTTTAACTTTTTTAAGTAAACAAAATTTAAAGAAATACATGACTAGCACACAAACTTCTTAACTTAGACCTTTGAAAACTGCTGGCACCAAATGAACCAGCCCTTCAAACATTGGTTGGTTCTGTTGTGCTGTACATGCAGCTGAGGAATACATACGAATGAGTTGGTATTCACAAGCACTGAGTACAAATAGGGCAAACCTAAGTCATAGCTACATGGGTAGAACCAATGTGCTAGTAGAGATGGGGCCATATTAAATGCTTACATCCTTATGAAAATAATGAAATCCTTGAATTCCTTTGCTCCTCTTCCCCTGGGCATACAAAAATTCTAAACTTATGCTATTTTCTCCAACTATATTTGTATATTTCACATACAAATCTTTTAGAGAATAATACTTATAGCAATATCTTACACAAGTGTGTCTTAGTACTTTCATGCTGCTATACCTGAGTATAAACTACCTAATAGAAATTTATTTTTCACAGTTCTGGAGATTGGATGTTTAAGGTCAAGGTTCTGGCAGCTCTATGTCTGGTGAGGGCCTTGTCACTGTTTCTAAGAAGGGCGCAGCTAATTCCCTCCAACCTTGTTGTAATCCACCAATCCCATTCACAAGGGCAGATACCTCATGGTCTAACCACCTCCTAAATTCCCCATTACTGAATACTGTTGTGCATAGGATGAAGTTGTAATGTGAATTTTGGAGAGGACACAAACATTCAAATCATAATATAGATAGACATATAAAAAGATATAGATAATATAGGTACAGATGATATAGATATATAGCTATAGATATGATGATATAGATATAGATGATATAGATATATAGATATGGATGATATAGATATAGATGATATAGATATAGATGGTATAGATATAGATATAGATATAGATGATATAGATACAGATATAGATATAGATGTCCATATGCTATTGGTTTAGTTTATCTGGAGAATCTTGACTAATACGGACAAATGGGATGTCTTAGGCATTCTCAGTCTGAGATGTAGAAAGAAGATTAACAGAATGATAAAGCTGCAAAGCATTTTAAAAATTCTAGAAATGAAGAGAGTCCCAAGGGGTGAAAATTTGGTAGAAAACACCATGTTATAAATTTTGTTTTATAGTCTAATGGCAATTATTAAAGTTGTTAAGCAGGTTTATGACTTATGTTCTCTTCCGATATTACTTGGACTAGTGACAGGAGAACAAATTAAAGGTGAGTCAAAGAATTTAACAGATTAAAGAGTGGAACAAAAGTGAAATAACACAGGAAGAGGAGTAACAGTAGAGATGAAGAGGAGTATGGTTTGAAGGTATGATCAACAGAACTAGCTTATGGTTGAGGAGGGTGAGGGAGAAAGAATGATACCTAATGATTTGGGCTGTAAAATTGAAGCAATCAAATGAGGAGTAGAATAGCAGGTGAATAACAGTGGTGATATTTAGGAATGTTTACTTTCTAATTGTAGAAATTCAAATGATGGCTTCTAAAGTAATTGCATAAAAGGATCTGAATGTCAGAAGAGAAGTCTTAATTAGAGCCATTAATAGACAACAATGGTTGTGCTCACCTAAGGAACAAACAGAGATAGAAGACAAGACCTGATTGAAAACTTAAAGTTTAGGGAGAGAACCAGGTCACAGAAAATGCTGAGAAGTGATGAATAAGCAGCATCAGGAGAGCGTCATGTCATAGAAAGTAAATGGAGAAGAGGAGTAAAGAATGGAGGAGACAAGGTGTTAAATAGGGTTAGGAAAATGATAAAAGGATTCATTGAAATTTGACAGAATAGATGTAAATGGGGTGGGAAAAGAAACCAGGAGATTATAGAAATTTGATCATATATAGTAGAGTAAAATATTGTCCTAGTAAATAATTGTCTCCACACCAAAATGATCATGTCGCAACCAACAAAGAAACAAATTCAAAGGAAATCTGAAAGCAGAAGAGGAAATAATTTCAGAAATTGACACCTTTTCTAAAGTGGTATGTCAACTGTATGTAGATCATCTCATGATTCTTAAGCATTATTGATTATTGAGCAGAAATATGTTTTAACAGGTAATTTTTTCTGTATAGTTAAGTTCTTACTATATGCAAAGGAAAAATATGATGGAATTACTAAAAAGTTATTGAAAATATAATAAAATAAAGACTTGATCATATTGATAACTAGGTCTAAAGTTATCTTCTTTCTATAAACAGCTAGAAAACTGAAGGGAGTATATGGAACCATTATTTACATACATCAAGATAAAAAGGAGGTATGAAACTAACTCTTAGGCAAATGAAGCAAAAGGGCACAAACTACACTGCCCTGCACTCCTCCCAAAGACCATTTGCATGATGTAGTAAGGAGAAGCTTCTCAAATAAAGCTTGAGTGTATCACTGACTTCAGAAGACAGAATAGAGGTTCAGGCTGCCCGAGAAAAACAGACTTTAAGGAAGAGAACATTGGAAAGAATTTGGTTGTTAATTCTTGCAGTCTTCTGGTGTAATTTTCTGGGATTTCTATGTAAAGGATCATATCATCTGCAAATTGTGATAATTTGAATTCTCATTTTCCTATATGCATCCTTTTTATATCCTCCTCTTACCTGATGGCTCTGGCTAGTGTTTCGAGTACTATATTGAACATGAGTGGTGCTAGTGGATGTCTTGTCTTTTTCCTGATTTTAGAGGGAAAGCTTTCAGCTTCTCCTCATTATATATGATGTTGACCATTGGGTTATAATAAATGGTTTTTATTAAATTGAGATAAGGTCTTTCTATACCTATTATCTTCAGGGTTTTGTTTTTTATCATGAATGGATATTAGATTTTGCAAAAGCATTTTCTGCGTCTATTCTGTAATCATGAGATTTTTGTTTTGCTTCTCTTTATGTTGTATACTACGTTTATTAGCTTGCATATGTTAAACCATCCTTACACCCTTGGGATATAGCTTACTTGGTCTTGAGGTATATGATCTTTTTGATGATTTGTTGCATTCTATTTCCAGTATCTTGTTGAGGATTTTTGTATCTATGTTCATTAAAGAGATTGGCCTGTAGTTTTCTTTTTTAGTTGAGTCCTTGTCTGGTTTTGGAATCAGAATAATGTTAGCATTCAGAATAGAGTTTGTTCATATTTCTTCTCTTTCGATTTCATTAAAGAGTTTGAAGAGAATTGGTATTATAGAATTCAGTGGTGAATCCACCAGATCCTGGGATTTTCTTAGTTCATAGGTTTTTTATTACTACCTCAATTTCTTTACCTGTTATTGATTGCTCAGTGTTTTTATGTCTTCTTGGTGAGTTTTCTGTCTAGGATCGGTCCATTTCTTCAAGATTCTGCAATTTGTTGGAGTCCATTTTTTATAGTAATTACTAATGATCTTCTGGATTTACGTAGTGTTCATTAAGATTTTGCCTTTTTCATTTCTAATAGCATGGGTGTGGATCTTTCCTTTCTTCTTTTGGTAAGTTTGGCTAAGAATTTGTCTATTTTGTTTATTCTTTCAAAGAACCAGCTCTTCAATTTATTCATTCTTTATACTGTTTTCTTAGCCTCATTTTATTAAATTCTGCTCTGATTTTTATGATTTCCTTCCTTGTGCTAGGCTTGGGTTTGAACTATTTTTGTTTTTCTAGTACCTTGAGGTATATTGTTAGATATATATTTTATCTCACTCTATTTTTCTAACATGAGAATTCATAGTAATGAACTTCCTTCATAGGGCTGCTTTCATTGTATTCCATAGATTCTGGTATGCTGTACTGGTAGTATCATTTAATTCTAGTAATTGTTTAATGTCTTCCTTGATTTCTTCTGTGACCCATTGAGTGTTCGGGACTGTGTTACTTAATGTCCAGGTGTTCATAAAAATTTTGTGGTTTCTTTTGTGATTGATTTCTACTTTCAGTCCACTATTATCTGACAGTGTACATTGGATAATGTTAATTCTTTTGTGTATATTTAAGCATGATCTCTGGACTAGTGTGTGGTCTATTTTGAAGAAAGTTCCATGTGTTTCTTTGAAGAATGTGTATTCTGGTGTGGTAGGATAGAACACTTTGTAGATATCTATTAAGTATATTTCTTCTAAGGTGTGGTTCAGCCCTGATTCTATTAGTCAAATTTTTGTTTAGTTGATCTTTCTATTTGTGAAAGTGGGGTACTGAAATCACCCACTATCATTGTTTTGGTGTTTCTTTGATCTTTTATGCTTGGTAGTGTTTGTCTTGTAAAGCAAGATACACCAGTATTCAGTAAATATATATTTACAGTTGCTGTGTCTTCCTGTTGAATTGTTCCCTTACCTCATATATAATGACCTTCTTTGCCTCTTCTAATCAGTTTTAGCTTGAAGTTTACTTTATCTGAGAATAAAATTCCTACCCTTGCTTGCTTTTGGGGTCCTGGTGCATGGAATATTTTTTTTAATCCTTTGATGTTCTTGTCTATGAGTTTCTTTTAGGATTATTTGAGTCTCTTGAATGCAACAGACCACTGGGGTTTTTTGTTTTGTTTTGTTTTGTTTTGTTTTATTTTGATACATTCTGCCAATCTATGTCTTTTAATTGGGTTTTAGGCCATTTACATTGAGAGTCATAACTGAAGGGTATTGACTTATTCCTGTTACTGGATTCTTTTTCTGTTGTTGAGTCCTTTATTTATCCTTTTTTGTTTAACTACTCATCTTGATTGATGTATTCATTCCATCTTACTTTTAGGCTTTGTTGGCTGCATTATCTCTATCTAGGATACCCTTGAGAATTTTTTTTTTTTTTGAGTGCTGATTTTGTGGTCATGAATTTCTTAAGGTGTTCTTTGATGTAAAGTGTCTTTATTTCTCCATTAATTTTGGAAGATAGTTGTTCAGGATATATTAACCTGGGTTGGAAGTTATTTACTTTTAGGGCTTGAAATACTTCATTGCAAGCTATCCTTTAAAGTTTGTGTTGAAAGGTGTGCTGTAATTCCAATGGGTTTAACATTAGAAGCCATTTTTTTTTTTTCTTTTCTCTGACAGCTTTTAAGATTCTGTCTTTGTTTTGGATTTCTGGGATTTTTTACAATAGTGTGTCATGAAGAACTTCTTTTCATCATAGTTATTTGGTGTTCTGTAAGGCTCACTTACCTGTATGTTCAGTTCTTTCCCCATACTTGGAAAGTTTTCTGCTATTATTTCTCTAAGCAGACTTTTATTCCATGTGTGCTGTCCTCTATTTTTCTCTCTGACTCAAAGTAACTTTAGGTTAGTCTTCTTAGCATCATCTAGTAGCTGCTGGATGAATTTTTCTTGCTTTCTTATTGTTTTAAGGTTTCTCTGAGTATATCACTGTGAGATTCCACTTTATCTTCAACCTCTGAAACCCTTTCTTCACATTGGTCATGTCTGCAGTTTATGAATTAAATAGAATTCTTTACCTCCAGGGTTTCTGTTTGGGACATTTTCATGGAATTCATTTCTTTCGTAAATATTTTTGTTCATGTTTTGGACAATTTTGGTCAGTTTTTCCAATTTTTTATTTGTTTCTCCCATAGCCACATTGGTCAGCTCATTTGATAGTTCTAATATCTTTTGGTTTATGTCCCCTTTGAGCTTGATGAGTTTCTTTGGTTCCTCTTTAATCATTTTATACAGTTCTGCTATCTAATATTTGTTTTCCTCTCCATCTTTCTCCCTTGGGCGTGCTTTGGGAAAGTTGAGAGTGTTTGGATGCATTTTGTTGCCTTATTTTTTTATGTGCCTTTTTTCTGTTTGTTTGTTTACACTGATGGTTGAGTATGCTTCTGCCAGTTCCGTAGTCAACCACAAGGAAACCAAGAGCAGCCACAACCAATGCGGCATGCTTGTCACTCCTCTGGAGGTGGGTCCCTGGATACTGCTAAGCAGTTCTGTGGCATTTGCTCATCAGAGCTCCACTGATACTGGGTAGCTGCTTTCTTATTCAGGACAGGGGAAGAGGGCAAAGCACCTCAGTTTAGAAGCAACTAAGGTTAGCTTCTAGATAAAGGAAATGCTTACATTTGCAGCTACAACTTGCAATACTCAGGAGATAGTTCTATGCACCTGGAGAGAAAATAATGGAAGGGAAATTGTTTGTGTAATTATTTTGTGTTAATTTACTCAAGCCTTACTTGTAATCACATCTCTTGCTAGAGATTCAAAATCCCAGATGTTCACTTTGAAACATCTAGTCTGTGGGTCAGTCATTTATTTTCTCAGCAAACATGTATTCATTACCCAACAGACCTTGTATTAGACTGAGATCACAAAAATAAAGATAAAGTCTCCATCCATAGCACCTCAAAACCCTGAAGTTGAGAGATTATCTATCAGATAAGTGGCATCTTTGTTAGTAAAGCACAGAAACTTATAAATTATATTCTCTTGTGGTCCTCCCCACCAGAAAATCAGCTTTTTTCACTTATATTTTATATCTGATTTTAAGCAGGAAAGAAGAGTACATTTACACACCTTGTACCTAATTATAGATGTTCTCGTGTAATGTCATCTACGTGACATGCATGTGTTATGTATTTTGCCACTAAAGTAAAATCAACAATTGCTCTGAGAAATAAGAGGAATATATAAATGAAAGAGTTAATAAATTACATGGACAAGGCAGAAGAATACAATTTAGATAAGAAGACCATAGAAAAGTCTTCATACATAAGACTACTCTTGATTTGGGGGGCAAGTAAGTATCTGATATTTGGATAAATTGTCAGACAAGGAAACAATATTGTAGGCAGAGGGATCAATATTACCTAAGACATGATATGCAGGAAGCAGTGCTTGGCATAGCTATTAGTGTGAGATGGGGCATGGAGCAGGAAGGAGAAGTGGTAGCAACAAATAGCAGGAGAGTTAGAAAGATTGGCTGTGGACAAACCATAGTGAACAGCCACACCGTGTCAGGAGTGTGGACTCTTTTCTGTAAATGACAGAGAAATTACTGAAGCATTCTGAGCAGGTATATAGTGAGAATTACATTTATATTTTAGAAAGATTCTGCTGGAGATACTTTGCAGAGTGAATGGAGTCATGGAGTAAGTGAGGCCCCATAAAAATTCTAAAAATAAATAAACCTAGAAAAAACCTTATTACAATAATACAGTGAAAGAATGCAAGGGCCTAATGCTCTCAGTGTAGGGAAGGAGGGGAATATCTACTGATCCTTTTGACTTGGTCCTGTTGGAATGTGACTGGTGACAGAAAAGGAACAGACTGGGATGGCTCAGCTTTTGGACCCGGAGCATTAGCTGGGTAAAGAGTGGTCTCATTAAGCACAGTAAAAAAGAACAGCCCAGTAAGTTTCTGGTGCTTTTAAAAGATGAATGAGGTTAGCGAACACCTATATTTGTTTATCATTGAAATAGAATGTGAAAGAAGTGGTTTTCCAGCATATTCAAGGAGAGTGTTTCACAGGAATCTTGCTTCCCTAGTGCTGCACAATGATCAGACAACTGTCACACACACACACACACACACACACACACACTAGTTTTGAGTGATCTCACCCAGATAATGCACTAATATCTCCTATCCTCTTTTGGTAAAAGCTGTTGACATTATGCACTATAATTCAGCGTATAATTTATCCAAAATATCTGTAAAGGTCTTTTGCATCCTAATTATTCTGTGTCTAATTACCCTATGCTCTTAAGAAAATCTCTAGACCTCACTTTTATATGAGAATGTTGAACTAAATGTTTTCTACATTCTCCATTGGCTGCTTTAACAATAAAATCTGTATTGTGTTGTGCAACTAAAAAAGACTTCATTACTGAGTATGTCCTAAAAGACCAAATATAGCTATTTGCATAGAGTAGGCATGCCATTTCTTAAAAAATAGGATGGGGACTTTGTCAGCTGACAGATTCTTTTTTGTGGGTATTGCATCCATTCTTCAAGCATTTTGACATTAAGCTTTTTTTTAGTAGACAATAGGTCTTGGGGAACTATTAACTCTGGAAAAGTACATTAATTTTTTTCCAATAAGATATTCTGATGTCAGAAATGAAATAACCAGGAGTACTTATTTACTACTCATTTTCTTTCATAAAATAAAAATTATAAAACATCCTTTCTTTACCTATACTTGATCTGGAGGTTACTAATGACCTCCACATAACTTATTTTTCTTCATGGAAAGCACCAGGGAAAAATCCTGAGAATAATTTTAAACATTTAGCAGTGCTGTTCTTGACTTTTTAAAGTTATCTTCATGAAAGCAATGTGGGATAAAAGGAAGGTAGTAACTGGGAATTTTTTTTTTTAAAAGTTGTTAATGCTCAAGGAGAATGATTTTGGCATTGCTGCTTGTATAGCTATCCTATCATTTCCCTTTTCTTGTTCATACAGTTGTATATATAAGAAAACCAGGACCTTATTTATGGTTTTGCTTTTTTCTCCCATGGGACTTGCCAACATCCTTGATTTAATTTAAGGCATAAGTGCAATGGGCTGGCTTTAGCTTCACTATAAAGCCACATATTCATGAGGATATAAAAAACATGTATTGATTCTGATAGCCCACAAACTGTTCGGTTTCAGTTGATAGTTCTACTTTGTTCAAATACATTGCATATTTTAAATTCTCATTATGCATCTTTGTGAATGGGAATTTAAGATTTTGTGGTAGTGTTAATCATATGGGAAATCTGGATAGGTCTGAGTTGCTCTTATTTGGTGTTGTTAGTCATATTTGGTGTCCTTTTCATGAAGATAAATTACGTCTTCTATAGAAATAAAATACTGAACACTGAATTCAGTGATGGGATTGTAAGTAAGAAATAAAATTTCAACTCCCTTTCATTCTCAACTGATAGCGTCTCTAGCAGGTGGTTAGGGGCCATGTTGCTATAGAGGTCTGGGCTTCCAAGTATGTTGGCAGTTCTTGGCCTCCACTCAGACCCCGGCTGGTATGGAATTTATTTTTCTTTGAAGGCTGCTCCAAGACTTGAGTAAAATGATTTGTATCTGGGTCTGTTTTGCCTCTCAGGTAGTATCATCCTCCCTTGCAAAGACATTGCCAGGAATAACGTCTGTGGAAGGGAAGGGAAAGGGAGGGAGGAAAAGAGGGAGAAGGGAGAAACACAGCATATCAGTCTAACTTTCTTTTTCAGAATTCTGATAAAGAAAGCAGGACTTACTGTGGAATTCATTAAATAAATATTCCATTGCCAAGGTAATCATACTCGAGTGTTTTGGTACAAGATGGGAAAGATCTAGTTTGATGATTATTCATAGATAGCTACAAGTAAAATATTCAACCACAGTGTGATTTGGTCCATAAAAAGAAGAGCATGTGTGCTACACTGATAGAGCATAGACTGCAATTGTCATTCTGAATGCCACTGTTCCCATGCAATTTTGAGAGATTGCATTTAATCCAGATACCACAATCTAAAGACCATGGTAACCTACAGGATGTGTCTAAAAATGACACCAAGTAGCCCTAGTTCAGAAGACATAATATTTGATGAAGAGTGAAAAAAAGGTCAACATATTTATCTAAGATTCAAGAAGGATTGGGTTACATCTATGAAGATGTGCAGGACTGATCACAGGAGTTGAAATCACTTAAGGAGCTTTCTAAAATGCCGATTTCGGGCCAGTGAGATAGCTCAGTGGCATAAGCGCCTGCCTGGCAAACGCGAGGTCCTGAGTTTGACTCTCGGTACCCACATATGAAAAAAGGGCCGGTGATATCATTCAGCGGCATGGGCACCTGCTGGTGCGTGAGGTCCTGAGTTTGACCCCCGGTACCCACACACACAAAAAAAATAAATAAATAAAAAATAAAATTAAATGTCAGTTTCATGACTCTACCTGAGAATTAGTGAATCACAGACTTAGAGGTTAATTGGTGGAGTGATATGCTTCTTAGAGAAGTTTCTCAAGTGATGTTTATGCACACAAGCCTTTGAAGACCAGTGGAAAAGCAGGACCTAGCAGCTTGGGTTGACAGGTTGTCATACCGTGTGTAAAAAAGACAGGCTCTTGGTATCAGTCCCAGGATGGAACTAAAGCCACAGATTTCAATACAACTAACCCTTGAATCATAAGCATTTTTCACCTAAGATTGTTTTATTTTCTTCTCCCTACCCTTATGTTTTAACAAAGTACATTTACTATACAGATGCTAGGAGATTTTGTGGAATGGACAAATGAATAGTTCTATTATTAAAAGGATCATATATTCTGGTTTGATGGAGCAGTTATTGGCTTTACCTCATTATCCAATATCCTTTCCAGTTTAGCATTTCTCTTGGAAATTTCTGTCTCTCTCCATGGTTCCAAAGTATCCAAAATATTGTTATTTTTATTAGTTGTATTAATATAAGACAAGCAGACTTATCCTATTTCTGCTTTGTACTTCCAGCTTCTGCCATGGGCTCACCACTACCAAGATGAATGAGGTGAACAGAGTTCTCACTTTTAACTTGTGGTTAAAACTGAAAAGTGACCAACAGTGACCTTCTCTTTTTTTCCTGTCCTATTCCAGCTGTAACATAATTAACACTTCCCTTTATAGAACATCATGTGGAGAGCTTGCTGATAAAATAACTACCTTGGGACTCAAACAGCTAAGGCTAGCTAACCCTAGCCAGTCTCAGATGGTGAAGAGGGGGCAATGAATGCTGCTATCCCTGTCAGCTCCCTGGTGGCCCAACCTGCCATGCCATGACCCAGACTGTCACCTAAAAGGAGCACCATGCTACTCTACTACCAGCTAGCAAGATCAGAGGAAAGTGTGGAAAGTTATATGTTAGGTATACAAAAGTGTGTGCCGGAAATAAAGGCCAAGTAGTCCTGCCAAAGAACATACAGCAAGTAATTGGAGCACTCTTGTTACAGTGGTTTTTTTCAGAATTTTGCATGGTGTTAATCTTCAACTATTTACTTATTTTACTGTTTGTTAATTCTATTTTATTTTGCAATAAACCCTTTCAGCAGCAATATGCTGAAGAAAATGAAACTATGTTCAGTGAAAATTTAAGTTCCAATCATATTTCATAAAATATTTGTTGACAGCTGATGTCTGCATAGAGGCAATAGTGACTTCACTGGCCACATGGAAACCAGAAGATGCAAATCTGCTAAAAAGCATTAATATGTACTTAGGTCGAACTATATGAAATTGCTATTTTATAGGTTAGAAAAAGTTTCATAATTAACTTTTAACATGAACAGTGGCAGAGGTACATTTATAAATCATTCATTGACTTTTCATTGAATCAAATGACTATTTCTATAAACTAATTTCACTCATTTTTCATTCTAAGATTATTTTTATGTGTTACCAAAAGTTAGCATTGATATCTTCAACAGTATACAATCTTTGAAAAGATTTAAGTGATGGCAAATTTGTATTAGTAAACATCAGATGCTTCAACTGGAAAATAAGTTAAATGGATTACAACTTGAAGTATCCAAAATACAAATGGTAAAATGCAATGGTAATACGAATATAAATTTTAGAAAACCAAATTTTTATGGTATACAACACTCCTTCAAAATTAAGAAAACCATGAAGCAGAAAGGTACTTGCAATTGGTTCTGCCGTACAAATAATTCACAAATGCACTCGAGTGTACTATACAGAGACAATAAAGCTCTAGTTTCTAAGATGTATGAATACTTTTATATACACATGGAACAATAGTATGGTACTACCAAAATGTGATGAATGCTATGTTGCATAAATAAAATTAATTTAACATGGAGATATGCTGCTCATCTTCAATCCAGCATTGGAATTTGTTGAGCACTAATGAACTACGTTGTAAGTTACCTAAACATGCTTTAATGTCCAGGAACTTTTTTGTGTGAGAATTGTCTAGTTTTGGGTTACAGTTTTTTTTTTAAATCAATTAAAATCTTTAATTAAATTATTTTAAAAGCTTGAAAGCTTTAAGAAAATTCACATAATTGAAAAAAAAGCTTGCTAACCAGAAGTCATTGAAATCTATCTTACTGAAGCAAGTGGGTAACCGAACAAATAATTCCATGAAAACTTAAATTCTAAGCAAGATTTTGTTTTAAAATTCTGTAACTGCATTTCAAAATATTTTGGATTATGGGAAGAATTGTATCATCAAGTTGCTATTTTTAATTGGACAAATTTAAATTCTAATGGAAATGGAATAAAATGGAAATGGCCTACACTTTTATAGCATCTAAATATGGTGAAAAAGTTTAAAAAATTATATATAGAACTTACATATAAAAAGAAAAATACTCAGAATGGAGGCAAAAGCATAGTTCCTGTGGAAATATCCATTTTAATGCAAAAAAAATAAAAAAATATTTGAATTGAAGATGTTCTTGAAGAGTTGAATTTGCTCAGAACTTTCCAGACACCCCAGCATATATATGTATAGTGTGTGTGTGTGTGTGGTGTGGTATATGTGTACATAGTATTCCTTAATTGTAAATATCTTGATATACAGAGAAAGGTCAATTAATGATATCAAGAATGTCAAATGTATTCACCATAAGAAGGTTGCAGACAATTTTTTGAAAAAATTTAAAATATTAGAACCATATTGAAATTAATTTAATCATCAGAAAAATGCCAGGGATACATTTTTAGAATACAGCTAAGATACTGATACAAGAATATGTACATAGAATCCTACAGATATTATATAAGATTTTCTAAGCGTTCAGTTGATTGATTTGATGAGGTGTTTTAAAATGTTGTTTAAATTTGCAGAGATGTCTTATTTTTGCTTTTAAGGAAAATATTTTTTTCAAAACAGAGTTTTTGAATGTAACTATTTTGTGGGTCCACTTATTTATAAAAAATGATTTGTCAATTTGACAAGCATTGCAAAAATTATATAATTGAGGTTTAGGGTGTCTGTCCTTTCCCTCCCGCATGTATGTCAGTCCCGATGATGAACTCTATGGTCACACTATTGAATGCTTCCACCTTTAATGGTTCCTATGAATGATTATACTGCCCCAGAATGGACCAAGCATCCTGTCCCAAGAAGTTTTGAGGAACAGCATAAAATGAGCTCTGGTGCAAGATACTTTGGAGGACATCTGAATCAGGAGAGAGACCAGGGCCCCCCAAGGGACTCGGTCTATCACACTTTGTCTGTACAATCACTTTTTTTTTTCTTTAGATGAGACTGGCTCAGAGAAGAAATGCAAAACTATTGTTTATTCATTGTTATCCAGCAAGTAAGAAAAGTGGGGTGGAAGAAGAAAGGAAGGAGAGAGGGAAAGAACAAAGGAGGAAAAAGCAGACGGAAAGGGAGGAGAGGGGGAAAGAGTGACAAGAGGAGGAGGAATAACAAGAGTGACAAGAGAAGGAGGAATAAGAAGCAAGCTGGTCTCTCCCTCTAAGACAATGCTGACAGGTTGCTTTCATCTGGAACCATACCTAATTTTCACCGGTGAGCCCCATCACAGCGTGTCCTTTTTTTTTTTTTTTTTTGTGGGTACCGGGGGTCGACCTCAGGACCTCGTGCACCAGCAGGCGCCCGTGTCGCTGAGTGATATCACCGGCCCCTTTTTCGTATGTGGGTTCCGGGAGTCGAACTCGGGCCCTCGCGCTTGCCAGGCAGGTGCTTATGCCGCTGAGCCATCTCACCGGCCCAGCGTGTCCATTTTTACACAATGACCTTTATGCCAGGAAATGGGCATGACCCCAAGCACAGTAACCCACAGAACATAATCAAGACATTTGCTGGTGTGTCAGCAGAAGGGTGGAATAAGGGAAGCTTTCATTATCCAAGATCGCTGCAGCCCAATAATCAGTAGTGGGTGATGCACAGATGTCAGGGATCAGCTGGAGTTGGTAGGTCACTGATACCGTGGAGTGAACGAGGTTGCAGATAATTTTGTGAAAAAATTTAAAATATTAGAACTACATGGAAAATAATTTAATCATGAGAAAAATACCAGGTTTGTTGTCACTGTAAGTGCAGGCCAGCCTATGTCGGTATCTCAGCGGAGCACTGTGGGTAAGAATAATGATCTGTCAAGGCCTCTTTCAACTCCACGATGCTGCCCTAGCTGTTACAGTGTGATCGGTAAAAGCATAGCACGTGGAGCCAGGCAGATTTGAATCCAAGCACAGGTCCATGCCTTATAGCCTAGGTGACCCTGAACAATTTCCTGAACCTCTCTAATCCTGTCTTCATGTGTATGGTGGAGATAGTATCTTACTTCATTACATTTTGGTAGGGATGAAATAAAGCAATGTATTACCAGTGTTTTCTATCTGATAATATAAAGTAAGCACTCATCAAATTGCAGTTATTATTTGTTACAAGCATTAGTATTATTGCTATCATTATTGTCATTACGAACATCATTATTATGACAAGGTGGCATTGTGGTTTTCCCTTCTTCCCTCCAGAACTTCAAAACTATGATTGTTACTTCATTCACTCATCCAGTCAGTCAGTCAAGAAAAGTTTATTACATTGCTACTATTTGCAGGGTTCAGAGATACCTGGGATTGAAAGGTAAATAAGACATGTTGTAAGACTGCATCTCTGGGTGGGGAAACTAGACTTTCTGCCTTTTTTTTTTTTTTTTTATATGCAGGTACCAGGAGTCAAACTCAGGACCTCACGCTTGCCAGGCAGGCGCTTAGGCCGCTGAGCTATATCACTGGCCCGACTTTCTGCCTTTTTGAAGACAGTGTTTACTGAGAGGTGACATAACTGATGTATTCCTAGTGTACAACGTAGTGCCTAGAACACCAATGAGAATCTAGTAAAAAAACTTGCTCTACAGGGGTAAATGAATTGATGAAGTGATAATTAGAGTAATACAGATATGTAGGATTAATTATGCTACCCTGAAATGTTTCCTGCATTATCAGCAAATTCTCCATAGAGAACTTCTCTTCCTAATGTTTTCTATTTCACAATCTTAATGCTCTTAAAATAGCTAAATTCAAAAAAAAAAAAAAAACTATTTTTTACTTTCTCCCAGTGATCAAACTCTGAGCATTCAACTTCATGTTTTTTTTTTTGTTTTTTTTTTTTTGTTTTTTTTTTTTTGTGGGTACTGGGGGGTCGACCTCAGGACCTCGCACGCCAGCAGGCGCCCGTGCCGCTGAGCGATATCACCGGCCCCTTTTTCGTATGTGGGTTCCGGGAGTCGAACTTGGGCCCTCGCGCTTGCCGGCAGGCGCTTAAGCCGCTGAGCCATCTCACCGGCCCTCAACTTCATGTTTTAAAACTTAAATACTGTCCTTCCTTTCTACTTGAGACAACTGCTGCCAGACATTTTCACTCACCTAAAAACCATAAAGATTTGCCATCACTTTAAATTTCCTTAAAAGCCCCAACTTTCTTTCCCTATCACTCCCAAGCCTGATGACAGTTCTAATTCTCCTTTCCTTCCACCGACCTCCAAAAGCATGATGCTTGCACCTGTCTCAACCCCATCTCTTCTCAATTCCAGATAACCCTTGTCCCAAACTCAGTTCTCCTCTTATACTCTTCATTAATCTATTTTTCCCCGTGCGATCTTTCTCTGATTTGCTCAAGCGTGTATAGGCTTTTACTTTTCACAAAAAGTCATCACCGAATTCTGCCCTTTTAGCTATATGTTCTTGCTTGTTAATCTCTTATCCCCATTCTCTTCCCAGGCTTTTGTAGGCCACATTTAGACAAAACGGGTCTCCCTTATCTTCACAAAGTTGTCAATGAATTCCACATACTTATTTAACTGCCACTTAAGATTCTCCTACCCTTCGTTATATCTAAACCCACACGGCAGTTTTTTAATGGTCTCCACTCTGAGACTTAACAGATGTAGTCCCAAGAAATGTGCATACAGTGTCTAATGCAATGCATGGCATGTGATGGTGCTATGCTTCTTGTTTGCCTTTTTGTAGTCCTCATCTCTGATTAAGATCCACGTGAGGGTCTTCATCTAATCCATAACACCCACCCACAACTTTAAAGCTTGTCTTCAGGAAGTCATGTCTCTGCTTTTTCACCTGTTTGTAATACAAATAAAAAACAAAACAACTTCAATGTCCAAGTACAAAGAATGGCTAACCATATTCTGATACATCCATTCAATGACATACTATCTATTCCTAAATAATGTTAGCATGTATTTATACTTATGATATGGAAAGCAGTTCACAATGTATTCTTAATTGAAAATGAGAAGTTTACAACAATACATATAGCCTAATAGCATTTAAATAAGTCCTATACATCTAGATACATGTATATTTACACATGACAGCACACATCATTATTGGATTCTTCGTAGCTGGATAATTTAGATGTTTCTTTTTATTTTTTCCTGTTATAAACAAGCTAAGAACATAGACGTGATTTCTTGAAGAAATGCTTTAACATACTCTGGAGATATATGTTAAATTTTAACTAGTAATCTATATCAGGATTAGGGTTGTATACACAGATAATATATATAATTAAAAAAATTGACAAAAATAAGCAAGCCCTACATTCATTGTACCACATGACGCACCGGGCAAGTTAACATCCCATATGAATGCTCCTTCATGGGAGGTGACATACTGAGCCCTCAAATGGCAAAATACAGCAGTTCTCTTTTTAAATGCACACAGCATGTATCTGCTATCAACGCTAAATAGCTTTTCAATTATTTTTGTGTTTACACAAATTCTAAATGGGACCAATTGTTTAAATGCCACTTCATGCCATAATCACTAGTCAATGTACAAGTGTTGGTGTAGCTTGGATTCCTGGGACAAAAATGCATACAAACTCAAACACACTTGTAAAATCCAAACAGAGTCTTTTATTAGTGACCCCTAATGACCCACAATCAAGGCTAAACATCTTGACTAAACAATTATCTTTGGGAATTGAAATGTAAACAGAAAGAAAATTCATTGTTTGTCCTTACTCTGTGTGGCTATTCCTGTCTGGCAATAACACAGCCCCATACATTCCATCAATATTATGAAGTTCTTTCATAATAACATTTTAAATGTTATCACTTTCTCATTTAGAAAACAAAATGAATATATTATATATTTGTATATATAGGAATAAATTGCCTTTCCTATAAACAATATCCATATCAAATTATGTAGGAAATAGAAGCTTTGCTTCTAAAACCAAGTATATAAAATGCCTACTAAATGTTATTTGCCCACTCATGTTTCCAAATCAGTTGGTCTATCTAGCATCACCATATGAATGGCTTTGCAAAATTTGTGCATACTTCTCTGTATAATAGTCCTTAGAATGGCTTCTCAAGAATACCATAAAGCTAGAAATTCTGGTGCTGATTAAAAGTTCTAGAAATAAGCTTAAAAAACATTAAAATGTTTCAGATGGCAAATTTTATGTGCATTTTACCACAATAAAATAGTAAATTAAAATATCAATAAAGTTATAAAAGGAAGTTGTCCAATGGGGGGGAATAAATGGAGGTGTGCATATGTGTATCTAAAGAAGAAAATTTCACAAAGTGTTAGTTTCTGCCTTTTCACTGAGCTCCATGGAAATGAGATGAGAGTAAAGCCTAAAAAGAAATGGATAACTGCACTTTACAAATCTCAAACTGACAGGTCAAAGTCAGTACCATTTGTTAAAACAGAACATTGTAGTAGATAGTTTTGCTTTGAATGGACATTATTTGCTGACTGATTTCCTAAAACTCTTACTATACTGACCATGAATGTAGAATAATCTCAGTAGCTTCCAATTTAAGAGTCAAATGGCCTAGCCACAGAAGCCCTTTGCAGAGTTAAATCCAAAGTAAACTTTTTCTTTTTTTTTTAAAGAGAAAGAAACAATAAAAACAATGTTATAAAATTTCAGAACAAGATAGTAGGAGAGTAACAAATGTTAGTATATTGTGTATTGTTATCTTCAAAGTAGTTGCTCAGATTACAAGATACAGGCACAAAAAATTAACTTAATGATATAAGCACAAAGCTTTCTTTTCAATGAACTAATAGAAATTAGTAGTATAGCTATCTTAACTATTTTGTGTATATATATATATTTTTTTTTTCCTTTTCCCTCCCTTCTTTCTCCTTTTCCCAATCCCAGTAATTTTTTTCTATCTTATCTTTCTACAACATAAACCTGTACAAATGTAGAGATAAACAGTATTCCCAAAAGCTGATAGTTCTAGGGGAATATCAGCTTGTCCTTGCCCTGACTCATGACTTATCGTTCACTTTCCAAAGAAATGACACTATTTTTAAAAAGTGCAAATGTCTTTACATGGCACCCTAATAAATGGAGAGAAAAAGTGCAATAAAAAAATAGTGAGCAATTATAAGAAACTCTTTAGTCTCTTACTTGGCCATCTGTCTTCAATTTCAGGCATGTTGTTTTTGAGTAGTGTCCCATTGTAACCAAATATAATAGGGTAATGAAGTTAACGAACTATGACACGTACCATCATAAATGTGATGTATCACAAAGGCAAAGCCACCCAAGATGCAAAGCAGCTACTGTTTCCTGTGAAGCTACTGGTTTTTACTCTGGGGAAAAGAGTTGCCTCATTTATCTCTGTATTTATTGTAAACTCTCATACCGGTGCCTCATTCTTTCTCTCCTCTCTTGACCTTGACCTCCAGAGAAAAATGAAAAAGGTAGGGAAGCCACAGAGAGAGGCAAGCAAATAAGAGAAAAGTAGAATTTGTACTCCTCTGAAAGAAAAATATGTGTTCTTAACTTTTATGACCAGTCAAATTCCTCAATAAATTACAAAGTCAATTTTGCTAACATAGAAACAGTGGTTGGCCAACTTAGATTCTAGCCATGTCTTAGCATGTTCCTCTACTGAATCTAAGCCCTTTCCTTAAAAAACAACCGTTCGTTTTATATTCTTTACCTTTGTTTAAAACGTGACTAGATACTATTCTCTGAATCACTGAATTAAATTCCTTGCTCACGAAAAAGTATTAAAAAATGGTATTAGGAATGAAGTACACAGTGCTAATAACTGGGAAACTTGAAGATACTGCACCGTAGAAGTCTAGGTTGTCTTCAGTCCAATTTATTTTTGTCTCTAGTGGATTGAGTTATTTTTACAGGGTAGTTGATCATAAAGCTCATTAATATGAAAGATTAAGGATTTCTTTGTAAATTCATTTCATTCTCCGATTTTACTTTCTCTACTTATTCCACTTTAACTACTCAAGTGAAAAAATTATCCTCTCTACTTATTTAAGCAGATTTAGGATAGAAGTTAATTCTTCATTCACAGGTGCTAAAAACCAGCATGGGGCCGGCGAGATAGCTCAGCGGCATAAGCGCCTGCCTGGCAAGCGTGAGGCACTGAGTTCGACTCCCAGTACCCACATATGAAAAAAGGGCTGGTGATATCGCTCAGCAGCACGGGCACCTGCTGGCGTGCGTGGTCCTGAGTACCATGGTACCCACAAAAAATAAATAAATAAATAAATAAATAAATAAATAAAATAAAAAATAAAAACCAGCATGACCATTTCATTGTATAATTCTCCATTTCCTTTGGGTTTGTCCTGCCTAGCATCAATGTGGTGGGCAGAATTTTGAGATTCCCAGCCTGTGGTGGGGATCCTTTATTCCTCTTCCCTGGCATGAGAACATGGCTCTGAATATGATGGATTTCACTCCCATAATCAGAATATCTTGCATAATAAGGTGGAAAGATTATGCAAATAATTAAGGTTCCAAATCAGTAGACTTTCCATTAATCAGAAAGGAACTCCTGTAAGCCCTGCCTTATCAAGTGAGCCCTGAAAAGGGACTAGGCCCTTCCTGAAAAAAGAGATTCTAAATTTGAGGATTTTTTTTTTTTTTTTTTTTTTTTTTTTTTACCTTGAAGGAGCAAACTATGTTATGGAAAAGGTCCTGGCAGAGGATGGTGGGTAACCTACGACTGAGAGAGACCCTAGGATGAAAGCCTACAAGGACCTGTGGATATGAGTCTAACAGCTTGTGAGGAACTGAAGTCTTCCACCAACATGAATGAGCTCGAAGTGGCCCCTGAGCCTCAGGTGAGAACATGGTCCTGCCAGCACCTTGCTTTTAGCCTGCTGAGACTGTGACAGACAACCTAGCTCACCTGTGCCCGGACTTGACTCAGAACTGTGAGGTAATAACACTTTACTGCTTCATGTGTCTATATTTGTGATAATTTTTATATATGGAATGGAAAACTGGCACACACACATGATATTAATCCACTCAGAGGCATTGCAAAGTATTCGATAGTTATTTTCCTAGCTAATCCTCAGCATTATATCCATTTTCTTACTGATCATGACATATTAACTGCAGTGTGTCCTTGAAAACTCATTTGGCCTTTCAAGCTGAAATCTAGATGCTTCCCTTTCCATTTCATGGATGAGGAAACTGAAATTCGTAACAGTTGACTAGTTTGAGGTTACATCTTTAAGTAGAATTTTTTTCAAACCCAGAGCCTCAAATATGTTAGGCAAGCACTCTACCACTGAGCTATACCTCCATTCAGGAGAAATATTTGAAATTCTTATTTCAGAGTTCTTCCCACAATGGTAGGAATGTAGACAAGATTTACTTTTGATGAAATTATGATGAAATTAATCCTTCCCACTTCTGAGCTAGCATAGCACTGCTATATGCTGTTGCTTTTTGTGTTTCCTATTATATTCAGTGCACCCTTACGGCTATCCTGTAACTTCTTTTTCTCAAAGTATCATATTGGCAGAATACCTTGTAACTGATAAGTATTTTAATAATTTTTTAAATTAATGAATGACTTCACTGAGGTTGACCTGGCTATATAGATGGGGGAGATAATTAAATATATTAATATTCTGCAAATTATAATGGGGTACATAAGTGGGGAAAAGACAAGAAAGCAGATGGCTTTTTTTTTTTTAATGTGGGTACTGGGAGTCGAACTCAGGACCTCGCACTTGCCAGCAGGCACTTGTGCCGCTGAGCAATATCACTGACTCTTTTTTTCCTTTATGTGGGTACCGGGAGTTGAATTCAGGACCTCACACTTGCCAGGCAGCCGCTTATGCCACTGAGCCATATCACCAGCCCAAGCAGATGGTTTTTAAAACCAAATGCCTAGGGAAAAGATTATGTTTCTAAGACAATATTTACAACATTTAATAATGAAATATGTATAGCACTATCATATACTCAAACAAATCACCAAATAAAATCATCATTCATGAAATATAAAACAACATTAATGAAAGATAATTTTAGGACTGTGATTTCATTTAAAACGTTGTAAATGTAACCAACTATTTCTTCTTGCTTCTGTGTCATTCACACCGTAGAGACAGCTATCTCAAAAACTAAATCACTGCAACAGTGCCCTCACCAACTTCAGTCACCCTAATGTCTCTTCTAAGGGAACTCAACAGTATCCTGTGTTGGAAAGAACTGGAATACCACTCCGAAATGCTCATCTCTTGCTGTAACAAGGGTTGTTCCTTGAACTTTACACTGTCCAAAAGGCTTCCCACTCTCTAATTGTGACAATAATGAAGAACTTTGGGGTTCTTGAAGGAAATAGCTAATGTTGCTATGTTCTATATCTTCAGGGTGTGGCACAATATTTATGTGTAAATAACAGGTAAAATATATTTTTTTCTTCGGATTGATTCTCCAATTTTCAAAAGCTCATAACTGAATAAAATCAGCTTTAAATTTCAAACATGCCAATGGACAGCAGCCCCAAGGACAGACTAGCCAGTAGGAGAGGATTACAGGGGTCATGCAAATTTTGAGGATTTATATATTTCCTTCCCCGATCGTCTGTTGAAGAAGGGATATAAAAAATGTGTACTTCTTACAACACAGTTTTCTTTATGTAACAAAAATTTTTGTGTCAGGAGAAAATCTTGACTTTTGCATTTGATTTATTCTTCATTTCAGAAAAACATAACCAATGTGAATACTACTGAAGCATGAGTACCATATCGAAAGGACAAAATAAGGAAAAGGACCAAATGTTATCCAAAAGAAACTGCCCTGGAATGTTATTCACTCTGGTTTCAGACTTCCTAATAAATGAGCCCACACTCTAAGTCTCAAACTGGAGTCAGCAAATGACCTTGACCCCAGCCCTAAATGTCACAATAAGGGCAAAATTCAGGAACCAAGCACTTAATAATGGCCTATGCTATCAATGAAATCACAGGTTTTCTATTTGTTAGTTTAATTAGTTGTGGTTTTTAGTCTAGAACTTCTGGAAGCAACAATTATTCTGTGATAAAACATGGGTATTCTTTATCCATAAAGCAATAATTTCTCAAGAGTACATTAGTGGACTGAAAGAATAAATACTAGTTCCAAAGAAGTTTAAATTATCTCTGACATATGACTAACATGTGGCAAAACTCTGGCAAGTCTATCACAAACTTCAAAACAGTTTTGCCGAATAGAATCAGGTTACCCAGTGAAATTTGAATTTTGGATAAATTACAAACAATTTGTAATATAAGTTTACACCAAATATTGCATGGATATATTTATATTAAAATCATTAATTGTTTTACTGAAATATAGTTTTAACTGGGTATTTTGAATTTTTATTTGCTAAATCTAGCAACCCTAGATAGTAGAATAAAAAGATAGTAGAATAAAATCACCATAAATTTTCCAAACAGAACATTTTAGTTTTCATTGGTTTGGTTGTTACCCAAAAAGGAAAGAACAGCAGAATAAATAAATAGTTTCCTGTTTCTCCACTGGTCTATGCACATTGTTCTGGAAAAAAAGTAAGATTCTAAAAATAATTATCCTAACAATGGCAACCAAAACAATAGAGAGACATTTGCTAGATTTTTTAGATATCTAACCTTTAGTCACATTTAAACAAATTTTTCAGCTTTATTGAGGTATAATTGACAAAACTGTATATATTCAAGGTATACTGTGAAATTGACAGATATATGTATTCACTGTATATGTATGAAATAAATCAACACATAAATTGCCATACGTAGTTCTTCTTTTTGTGTGTGTATATGTGGTGAAAAGTCTTAAGATCTACTCTCTTAGTAGATGTCAAGTGAACAGTACGATATTGCTAACTGAAGTCACCATGTTATACATTAGATCTCCGGAATTTATATTATAATCTTTTTGATTTGTTCATCTTATACATCTTGACCTATCTTATCTCATTTCCTCTAACCCCTTGCCCCTGGCAACCACCACTGTGCTCTCCACTTCCATGAATTTCACTTTTTTTAGATTCCATATGGAAATGAGATCACGCTATATTTGTCTTTTTGTGTCTAGCTTATTTCACTTAGTATAATGTCCTCCATGTTTATCCATGTTGTTGAAAATGACAATTTTCGTATTTTTGAAAGTTGAATAACATTCTAATGTATACCAAAATTTTTAATCTATTCATTTATTAGTGAACACTTAGGTTGCTTCCCTATCTTGGCAAATATAAATAATGCTTCAGTGCAAGTAATCTAACATTGTTACATATTTTGGAAATACACAACTGTGGTATGATCCCTTGGCGTGAGAAACTTCAATTTGAATTAATAAAACTGTAAAGATTCACAGGGCACAGAAAATGGTGTAGACCAGCTTATTCAGGGTTCAAGTGCGTGCTGCGCAGATTCATCCGTTCATTCAATCATCAGCAGCACCAAGAGTCAGATCCTGTCCTGGTGCTGATGAATAAATCAAATCCTTTTTTTTTTTAAATAGAAAGTTACCATTCCAGTTGGAAATAATAAATGAATGAATTAATAGAGAAAACGTCTAGTAGTTATGACTTCTATGATGACTTTTTAAAAAGAGATGTAGGGACTGAATTACAGTCATCTCTAAGGAAGTGACATTTCAGTTACACAAGACAGTGGGAGCCTACAAGACTAAGGAGAGACAGCCGCTGTCAGAAGGTGGAGTTAGTGCAAATGTCCTCAGGTAGAAGACCGAGGAACAGCAAGCAGGATCCCTTGGGTGAGTCAGCAAAGAGAAGAGAAAGGCAAGGTCAGTCGGGCCAGAGTTTTATTCTAAGTGCCATGAAGTGACACTGAAAGGCTTTAAGCCAGAGAGTGACAAGATTTGAAATATGTTTTAAAAGAAACCATCCTGGGCCGGTGAGATGGCTCAGCGGCTTAAGCGCCTGCCCGGCAAGCGCGAGGGCCCGAGTTCGACTCCCGGAACCCGCATACGAAAAAGGGGCCGGTGATATCGCTCAGTGGCACGGGCGCCTGCTGGCGCACGAGGTCCTGAGGTTGACGCCCCGGTGCCCACAAAAAAAAAAAAAAAAAAAGAAAGAAACTGTCCCAACTGTTTCAAAGAAGTAGAAGAGTCTGTACACAATTTGCAAGTAAAATTGGAAGAAGAGCAGTGCTAGAAACTTTGACTTTTAAGCATAAGAGATATTGATGACCTGTCTCAAAGAGGGATGGAGGTTATGTCTGAGATACATTTTGGGGACAAAGTTGATAGAACTTCCTACTGGGCAGGAAAGAACTAGATTTGGCATAAGTACCTGTGTGGGTAATAGGACCATTTATTTTGAAGGAAAATCAGACAGTCCCTTGCTCTCATGTGGGATTTATTCTATTCAAGATGTTTTTGAATCAGCTAAATGAATTGTTTAACTTGGAGAGAGAGATTAAATTATGCTGCCATAGTCCTGAAAAACTCATGGGAGAAAGAAGACATGCTTTTGAAAAGTGGGTTAGATTCAAATGGAAATAAGAGGAACTTTGTACATCTCCACAGAGGAAACAAAATTAAGAAAGATGTAAAAATGAGAATGATGATGAAATGTGGTTGGACAGGAAAGGGTGGGGGAATTTATACTGGGCAAGGGGCGAAGGTGAAATAAGCAATATAAGGTATATACGAATATCAGAGAGGCCTTCAAAACTTATCAAAATATTGAATTTTTCCTCTAAAAATGTGGAACCCTTGCCAATTTTCAAATAGGAGCTAGAAGAAATTTCAATTTCAATTCTGCCCCCTTTTTCCTGTTATATCCTCAATAGTATAGCAAGTGTTAATTTGTTAAATGAATGAATAGAAAATGAATGAATGGTTGAATATCTAAATTATGTTTACACAGTGACAGAACAATGGGTGTGAAGAATCAAATGAGAAAGCTTCCTATTTTAAACATCTAGGTTTTTAGATCAGAGATAAAATCTTGTGTATAGTATCGTGGTGTGAGGTGGAAGTAGTGGCACCTTATCACATTGCCCAACATGGTAGGATGACAAAGGTAGATAGGAAATACAACTTTAGTCCCTCAAGAAGGTACTAAAGATTTAAAATTACACAAGAGACTTCTACTTTATCAACAAATTCAGCATAGAATTTAGTTAGTTAATGAGAGGAGGCAAATCTTGGATAAGATTTTTTTAAATGTTCGAAAATAGCAACATGCTTTTCTCCACTATTCATGCACCATTCCATTAGTTTCTTAAATAGCTTGATAACCAAAAGTTTATTATCTTTTTCCAATGTGTCCGCAGTGCTTTTGCTAGAACTTGAAAATGATTTGATTATTTTCTGGGGCGTATCCAATGGGACAATGAATCACTATCTCACTTTTCTTTGTAACCTGTGATAGTCTCCAGAAATAGTCCCCTATTTTCTGCAAAAATTTGTAATTGCCATACATTTTACTTTTATTTACATTTATATTTATATTTATATTTATAACACACATGTATGTTATAGTTTAGTGATGCTAGAGATGGTTATGTAGAATTGCTTACTGGAGAGGCAAAACTAAAAGTCCTTGCTCAGCACACAAAGAGGAAAACAGAAGACGCAAACCCCTCCACTAGAGTCAGTAAGTGGTGTCGGCATGGCACTTGCTTGCAGTTGGCCTCAAAGCTCTCAGATTATACACTCCTTTTATTAGATTGTTATTTTAATGGGACTTTCTAAAGGGCATTTTAATAGCCTCCTTGTTTCAGCAGATATACATTGAAAAGCGTTTGGAATACCTCCCAGTTGCAACATTTTTTGATCTTCACATTTCTTAGAATTCTGACAACCTACCAGGTAACAGTTAGTATGATATTATGCTGACACATTCCAGAGCTGGCAGTTGTTGGATTTGCCAGTGCAGTTAGTTGTCCAAATCCCATGGGTTTGAGATTTATTGCCTCTCCTCTTACCCACCTCTCTTTAGACCCTCACCCTCCTGTTTTTAACTCTTTGACTGAATACACTATGAATCTGTTTTTCGGTACATCAGACCTTTCTGCAGTAAATGCCGAACCAACTCCAAAACGAGTCAGTCACAGAAATTCTTATGTTATGAATTTGCACTTTTTTTTTGTTGTTGTAATTTGAAGAATCAAAGATAGCTTATTTAGGGCAAAGATATTTGCTTTCTTCTAAACACGTGCAGAGTGAGATCACTTTCAGAACTGTCCCTAGTCACAGATGGATCATAAACAGTATCTGTGAACCCTCTGAAAACTAAATGCAGCAGATTGACTCTTGTAGTCACCACTCAGA
The DNA here is from genome assembly GCA_028451465.1 of Erethizon dorsatum. Lineage (NCBI taxonomy): Eukaryota > Metazoa > Chordata > Mammalia > Rodentia > Erethizontidae > Erethizon > Erethizon dorsatum. The sequence goes on from CM051839.1 coordinate 15,495,113, forward strand.
TTTCTTTCCTGCCAAACAAGAACTTCAAGGATGGAAAGGAACAGAGAGGGAAGAAATAATGAAAATGCTTCAAAAGCTGCCTTCAGTGTGGCTTATAATAAAGGCTAGACAAGTGTAGAGCTCCTTTGATATAGGCTTGGCTTCAATCCTGTTGAAAGGTACCCTCCTCCTGATAAAGAAAGTGAAGAGAATTTGAGCTACAGTATTAAATAGTGCCTTGTTGGAAATGGAGCCACCTGACTTCTGTTTCATATTCCCAGGTTTATATAAAGGATGAAAAGAATGAACGAGGGTTGTAGAAATTGTCACGCCAATAAGGCTGTCACACTCTAAGATGGCTCTTGGTCCAATGCATTCCTTCCTTCACTGATTCGATGAAGGTTTCCTGGGCACTAACAATGAGCCACGTGCTGAGCTGGGAGTGCATACATAAAGATGGAGAAAGGGCCTCACCTCAGAGAAGTCAACGCCCCAAAGAGCAGACAGAGACATAAAAAGATACAGTCTGGTACTGAAAATACAGTCACAAATCTGGGCACTAGCGGTTATGAGAGTGTTAGGGGAAGGGCTTCAAATCCACCAGGATGACTTGGGTTAGGGGTTGGCTCCAGAGTTGAACTGTTAACAAGGAGGTGTCAGGCAGTTATTAGGGAGTTCAGCTTGGTGTATAGAAAATTGAGAGGAAAACATAACTAAATACATCTTGCATAAAACCCCCCAAATGGGTATGGGGATTCTTCACACAGTACAGTTTTCTGTTTTATGAAGTGTGTGAGTTGTGGACAAGGAGAAAGAGTGTTGAAGAAATCAGGGAGCAATAAATACAGAGGGCTTGGAGTTTATCATGCAAATCTGTGCTGCCCAACATGCTCTACCACTAGCCAGAGGTAGCTGTTTAAATTTAAATTGAGTAATGTTTTTTAAATATGTGGTTCTTCAACTGTACTAGTCACATTTCATGGGCTGAATAGTCACCTGAAGTTGGGTCGACTATGCGAAGTGAAGGTTATAGAACATTTCCATCAGCACAGAAAGTTCTGAACCTTTAAAGTGCTTTCTACAGGAAAGAGAGGGTCAGGTCTTAGATCTCCTGCTGCTAACTCTGGAGGACAAATTCAAAGTACTAAGACTAATGACAAGAGCTCATATAGTGACACTGTTTAACGGTCCACAGAGGTTCTATTCTAGTGGAACAACACAGACAACAAAAAACAGTAAGATATGTAATGTGTCAGGAAGTAAGGGGGTAGTTGATGGGTCTCAACAACAAATAGGCTTTCTATGAAAGGTCTGACTACGTAGGTTTGGAAAAAGACCTGAAAGAGGTGAAAGTATGGTATAGATATCTAGGAAAGAACATGCAAAGAGCAAAACTTTGCATGAATTCTCTGGCCTATGTAAGACATATTTGCACTGTGAATTAGTTTTTATATTCTTTATTTCATTGTATCAGCCATAGTTCTTCAGAGAAATAGAACCAATAAAATGTGGATAAATAGAGAGATGGATGAGTGTATATATATATATATATATAGAGAGAGAGAGAGAGAGAGAGAGAGATTTTTTTCTCAAGGAGTTGACTTCTGTAATTATAATTATGCACATGGTAGGTGAGCAGTATGGCAAGTGGGCAACACAGGCAGGATTGCTGGGACAAAATACCTGACATCTACAACTTAAAGGAAAAGAGGTTTATTCTTGGCTCACAGTTTCAGATGTTTTAGTACATGGCTGGCTGGCACCAAGGCAGAAACATCATGGTGGAAGGGGATGTTGGAGCAAAGCTGCTACTTCATTTCAACCAAGAACCCAAACACAGGGGAATAGGGTCAGAGAGGAAAGGAGCAAAAATAGTGCCCAAGGTCATCCCTCCATGACCCACCCAGACACACCCAGAAGTTTGCTTTATTAATCTCCTAAGCATCTCTCAAGCCAAACAAGTTGACAGTCAAGATAAATTATCACACTCAATTTTTGCTCTTAAGACCCTGAACTGATTGGATGAGGCCACCCACATTACACAGTCCCCTTTACTTAAAGTGAATTGATTGTATATGATAACCACGTCTACAAAACACCCGCACAGCAACATCTAGACTAATGTGTGATTCAGTAACTACTAGCTACAGACTAGCCAAGCTGACAAATAAAACTAACCATCACACTCATCTAATCCTTGTTTTTCAGATAAGAGAATTGGGGTTTATAAAGAGTAAAAATCTTGTGCAAACTTATTCAGGGGGAAGAGAAAGACCTTTAACAACTTTCCAAGGTTTTCACATGTAATCTGGTACTCTTTTTGCAGCCAGTCTACATAAACTAGACTAATTTAGGCCACATACAACTTCTGCCTTGTTACAGTGTTTTTAGGATAAAACGGAATAGACTCAGAACTGATTTACTTTATGAAGTTCACAACTGAAATCTATTTTTGAATGGAGCTGGAACTGCCTTGAGATTTTTTTTCACCCTCACATTATTTTTTGCTTTGTATAGAGTCACACTCATGAAGAAAATAATTTTATTAATAAACTAACAGGAAAAGAAAAACAAATGAGTCCATTAGAATGATTTTAAAGGCATAAAAGAAATATAATTTTGTCCAACATTCCTTTTTAGAACTAACTTAGCATAAATTAATCTGACCACCCATGTAGTTTCTTGGGATTTCACTGTCAGTATTCAAAATGCCACTTTTCAAAGGTAACAAGAAAAACAGACCAATTAAGAGAAGTCAGATTGGAGCAAACCTTTTACAATGTAATTTTAAATCAATTTAATTAAGCACAAAGCCATTATTAGATATGAAATTAAGACAATATATTACCTATAAAGATATTAAGTTAGAATTGCTACTTAGTGGTCACATTTCATGAAATAATTATATTGCCACACTTCCATTTCTTTTCATTGCAGGGGCTTTATCTTGACAAAATCATTTTTGAATCATCTAACAAAGATGTGCAGGACACCTCATTTTTAATACCATCTTGACTGAAATACAGACCTATAAAAATTTCTTCATTTTGATGGTGACAGTGTAATTTATCATAAAGCAATTTTTTTTTCTTTTTTTTTGTGGGTACCCGGGGTCGACCTCAGGACCTCGCGCGCCAGCAGGCACCCGTGCCGCTGAGCGATATCACCGGCCCCTTTTTCGTATGCGGATTCCAGGAGTCGAACTCGGGCCCTCGCACTTGCCAGGCAGGCGCTTACGCTGCTGAGCCATCTCACCGGCCCCATGAAGCAATTTTTAATGTTAGATATTTGTGTTTGATCTAGAGCTGGGACGATTTGTGATCGCTACAATTTAGCATGTTATATACACCTTACTATTAGAGTGTCAAGCATTTCATACTTAAGGGGGTTTTTCTTTGTTAGTCAAGATTTCATAAAAATATTTTGGCTATTGATATGATTATATAGTTGTTCCCTTTTTATCCTTAGAATTAATAATTTTGAATGTTGAATTGCACTTATTTTTTAAATAAAATAATTGTTTATTCTTCTATTTTTATGTTTTTAATGCTTTGAAGGGTTCTGTGTTCACTAATAGAATTAGGCATCAATCTTCTCAAGTTATTTTGGTCTTAATGGTTTGGTCCTTCTGGTTTCAGTCTTTCATGTTCTTATATCAGTGTTATTGTATTCCATTTTTCAAGTTTATTTGCATAGAGTCAAGCAAAATCATTTCAAGTCTTCATATATTTGTGTGATAACTTCCTCATCATTGTCTTTTTTGTGTACTTGTGATTTCCTTCTCTTTCTCTTATTAGTTTGTCATTGATTTATGTGTTTTTCCCCTCAAAGAATCAGCAAATCATTTACTTGTTACTTTATGTTTTCTACTTCATTAATTTATTTTAACTTTATTTGTTGGCCTTTATTATTTTAATATGTTCTTTAATTATATTTTATAATTACTTTATATATATTGAAATAGGTCCTTAATTTGTTTTCTTATCAACTGCTTACTACTGTAAGCATTTACATTTTGAGCACTCTTTTACTTGTATCCAATATAGTTTGACATGCAATGTCCCTTTTTATTATCTTTATTTCTAAGTTTCAAAAATCTGTAATTTTTACCCTTGAATTTCCTCTTTTCTTTGAGAACTTTTTAAAGACAGTTTAACATTCCCAAGTCTTTGTGTTTGTTGTTTTGTCATTATACTTAATTTTATAATATGGGAAGAGAATATTGTCTCTGCCATATCTTCATTAATTTAGTATGCATTAAAGTTGACCCTGTGACTTACTTTTTGATCAATTCGTATCATTCAGTGGGGATTTGAAAAGATTCATATTCAAAATTAAGTGTGGAGGGCCGGTGAGAAGGCTCAGCAGCGTAAGTGCCTGCCTGGCAGGTGCAAGGTCCTGAGTTCGACTCCCAGCACCCACATAAAGGAAAAAAAGGAGCCGGTGATATCCCTCAGTGGCACAAGCACCTGCTGGCAAGCGTGAGGTCCTGAGTTCGACTCCTGGTACCCACATGAAAAAAAAAAATTAAGTGTGGAGAAACAAACCATATCAATTTAGACTTACTTCGTCAACTTTGTTGTTTATTCCATGTACATATACGTACTTATTTATTTTATGATATAGTGTGAGAAATAAACTTAAAACTTCCAATACGCTATATTTCTGCTTATTTCTTGTACTTTCTGTGGCTTTTTTGGGGCGGGTACTGGCAATCGAACTCAGAACCTTGTGCTTTCTAGGCAGGCATTGTGCCACTGAGCTATCTCTCTGGCCCTGTAGCTTTTGTTTTAAAAGTCGTTGCTATTTCATTAGTTGCATATATTCAAAATGATTGTATATTCATTGTGGGTTACATCCTTTTTTCTTTATAATAATTTTTTTCCTCTGAAATGAACTTTTAAATTATCGTTATTCCTGTTTTTTAAAATTATATTTCCTAGTACTTCTTGTCTATTGTTTTATTTCCATCTTTAACAATTTTTAGACATTAGTCTTGTACAAACCTGGATTGATTTTGTCGTCTAGTATGAGATATTTTTAAATATGAGAATTGTTGATATTACAGGTAAGTTTGATCTTTGGCTCTATTATATGTTAGATAATGATATCTTTATTGCTTTGAAAATATTTTATTATATCTCTCTTTGTTTTGTATTGAGTATGTTTTTGTTGATAATTCACAAGCTGTTATGCTTTAAATCTAAAAGGTCTCCAAAAGTCTTATGTGTTCAGAGGTGGGGCTGTCAGTGTTGGGGATGTAGCTCAGTGGTAGAGCACTTGCCTGGCTTCCATCCCCAGTATCACAAAAAAAAAAAAAAAAAAAATTGAAAGAGAAAGGCAGGGCTTTCAGAAGGTAATTGAATCATGGGGCACTGTATTGATCAGTGGGTGAATCCACTGATGAGTTTGTAGCTGAATGCTGTTAGGAAGTGGGGCCCACTGGAGGGCGTGCGACACTGAGGGCATGCCTGTGGAGGACCTCTCTCACTCTGGCTCTTCCAATCTCTCTGCTTCTGGCCACCATGATGTGACCAGCTTTCTCCTACGCCCCTCTGAAAACACGAGTCAAAATAAAACTGACACTGTGATTCAAAATGAAAACTTTCTTTAAGCTGTGTCAGGAATTTTTTCCCAGCAATGGAAAAGCTGACTGTTACAGAAAGCTTATATTTTCCTTGTGGTGTTACTTTGGTAACCCAAAGTGCATAATTCTTAATTTCTGTAATATCATTGATTCCTTACTATTGGCACTGATAAAAGTAGTACAGTGTATTTCTACTTTGTTCCCTTTTCTCCCTTTCATTTTCATCTCCTGATTATCTTGAACTTCTCAATCCCATCCTCAGTGTCTCATATTTTGTGTCGCAAAAATGTGTAATTTTTCCAATGCTTCTTCCACTTTGCCTTTATCATGGGCAACATTTTTATGGTAAATTGTCTTTCTGTTGTTATATTTACATTTATATTTATTTATATAGTTATATATTCATCATAGTTTTTCTTATTCTTTACCTTATATGTTTAAACATATAATTCTATTGGTTCAATTTTAAACAATCTATTTACCCTCACTATAAAAAAATAAGTAAAATTATACTATTTCACTTTCTCTCCTCTTTTTCCTCCTATTACATATATCATTTCTACATTTTCAAGTTTGCATCATGTCTGTAAGCATAATCCATACATGTGATTTAATGATAATAAATATGTATCTTTTGAGTTAATTTATAATCTATTAGTTTTTCCAAGACAGATTCATAGTACTGTATTAACTGACTTGTAATATGTTCAAAATGCATTTATATTGCTTTTTTATTTGAACAACAGTTGGGTAGAAATTACTGTGTTTTCTTTTTCTTTCTTTAAAGCCATGGCAGTATAGGCATATCCCCACTCTCTTTAAGGAGCCAAAGTTGCCAAGGAGAACTTTGAAATAAGTTTTCCCCACAGAGATGGCTAAACCTTTATGTTGCAACAGTCAACAAATTCTGAATTTATCTTTAAAGTTCAATGATAATTTTTCCTTATGTATAGTGTACCTTTTTAAACTACATTTCAAATTTTCCTACCGTTTTGGTAAAAGGTGAAAGATTTAAGCATTCTGAAGGGAAACCAGAGGGTTTTCCCATCAATTGGGAGTAATTTTTTAGCCTATATCATTAAGTAATTTTCCTATTACTTTTCCTATCCTTTCCTTCAATGTGACTCGTGGTATATACATGTTGAATTTTCTTTGCTTTTCTTAATTATATCTATAAATTTCTTTTGCCAATACTTTATTCACTTGCATTTTGTCTTGCTTGAACCTCTCAATCCTATCCTCTGTGCTTCATGTTTTGTTTTTGATAATGTATGATTTTCCCAATGCTTCATCGACTTTGCCTTTATCATGGGCAACATTTTTATGGTAAACTGTCGTTCTGTGATAATTGTTTTATCCCATTTATGTCCTCCTTTTGTTCGTTAGTATATTCATTTACTTTCTTTATGCCTATCTCCATTTGTAGGAAACTTTGTTGTCAAGGAGTTCAAGTATTTTCCTTATAAAGTAGGTTATTTTCATGAGATTTCTTCCAAGCCAACATGAATCAGCACTGCGGGGGAGTATATGATGTATAGTGTCTCTTTCATCCCCTACCCCTCTGCAAATGCATATTCTCTATCGCATTCAGACTTCTCATTTGGACAAAATAGGACCCAGGGAAACTCCTGGCACTGCAACGAGCAGTACCCTGTTCCCATACATGCATATCCGAGATTGTTAACTGTAAGACAGATACTCTCCTTACTTAGGAAAAGTGTATTCTGCCAACTTTTCCTGAGATCTGCATCCTTTCTTCTGGTGGCTTCAACATCTTTGTCTTTGGTGTTCTACAGGTTTCTCGTAAAACATGTAGAAAGAGGGCCGGTGAGATGGCTCAGCGGCTTAAGCGCCTGCGCGGCAAGCGCGAGGGCCCGAGTTCGACTCCCGGATCCCACATACGAAAAAGGGGCCGGTGATACCGCTCAGTGGCACGGGCGCGCAGGCACCCGAGGTCCTGAGGTAGACCCCCCCGGTATCCACAAAAAAAAAAAAAAAAAAAAAACATGTAGAAAGACATTACATTATTTTCTATCCTAGGACTTACCATATCTCCTTAATATGAGATTTTATGTATTTAACCAAATCCATTTTTGAAATCTTTAGCTTTTTTGATATTTTCCCAACTTACCTCCTACAACTTTTTTCTATTCTGTTAAACGTATTTATAAATATTCAATAGTATGTGTATTTCTCCTACTGTGCAATAATTACTAATATTTGTTTTCCATATAGTTATTCGAGTGTAAGTAAGTTTCCTTGTATATGTTTTGGATAGTGGTACTTTAATAATTGGTTTCTATCACTTCCTAGTTATAGATCTGTCTTTTGATTTTTAAGATTTTGGATGCACAAAAGTCTTCCGAACACATCAATTTTAAATTCTATGATTTTAAAACATTTAATTCCTCTCCTATTTACTTAAAGATTAAAAAATACTTATGTCTGCTTTATTTTAGTATGTAGGATTCAGTTTTTTATATCACCATTCTTATATGAATTTTTTAGCATCTAGAAGCAGAAGCAATTGATTTCTCTTTCTCTAAATAGATCATGAATTTTTCATAACTTTAGTATTTTTGCATAATTCATTCATTCTTAATAGAGTTCCATGATTATTTTTTTAAAAAATATTTCTGGTTTTCATGTGTTTATTTTTTTTAAACAAGTCTGGAGCCAGTTCTTCACAGATTTAATTATTAGTTCTTTGTGATATAGTCACCAACCATCTATCCAAATGTTCCGTTTCATTATTAGTCTTCAAAAATAAATCCTTTTAGCAATTTCTAATGGTTAAATTCACCATCACAAGGCATAGTTTATGAACAAAACAACCTTTTCTATATATTCAGCATTCTCAGTGTGAACACCAAGTCTTTTATTATGTTGTGATACCATGGTACCCTCTGGACATTTGTGCTCAAATTAATATTGTGGGATGTTTCACCTAAAAAGTATTTCATGTCCAAGAACATCTGGAAAACATTGCCAATTTTACTCATTTCTTGGAGATTCACAATGAGTATGAACATATAAAAACCAGAGACATAAATTATACACTAAAGAAATTTGTACAGTGTTGTTCAACCCAGTGTTCTCAAATTTTTATTTCGTTTAATTTCGCCTGATGATTATTAGCAAATCACTAAAATGACGGCCATGCCCTCTCTGTTCAAAGCACAATATTTCCTTTGGGCTACTCTGAGTCCTTCATCACTCTTTTCTGTAATGCCAATTAATCCTCAGATAAGTAGTCATAGAAAGGAGTGTCTCTAGCTGGCAAAAGAAATGCTGAGAATTAGGGCAAAGATGCTGTACTCCTATGAAGTCAGACCCACCCCAGAGCTTTCCACCCCTTCATGTTGCAGGAGCTGGTGACTTCAGGTGAGGAAATGGAGGAGCTGGACAGAGCTGCCCAGGACTTCTGAAGAGAAGCAATCTCTGCAGCCTGCAGCCCACGGAAAGTGGGTCAGCTCACCACGGAGGCGTGGCCCTGGTGGCACCTCAGAGACACTGTGGTAAAGGAACAGACCTCTCATTCATCCTGGGGAAGATAGTGCTTTTCCTTTCCTGTGATAGCAGCCTATATGGTTAGGCGTGACTTCCTGAGGGATTTTCTCTGGATTCACAGAAGGCTCCCTGAGTTCCAGGGAAAGCCTGACTCACCCACAGTCCTGTCAGGGTGGGGCTGGTATGATTTGGATGCAGCTTCCACTTGGCCAGCCTCACAGGACAGTCATTTTTAGTCTAAAATCAGCTGCCTCTGGGAGAAATGGAAGAACCTGACACGGAAGAGGCCCCACAGAGGTGCTGACAGGGATAGTTAAGCCTCCTCTCCCAGTCTTCTCGCTGGTGACACAGGAGGGAGCTTGGAAAAATATCTTTTCCCTCTACAACTTCCTATCTCCTTATAGCAGCCACTCCAACAAGTTCACATCCCCAGATATCCTAATAACTGATACCTCCATAAAATTCCCCGTGCCTTAGACAATGGGATCCACTCCTGGAGCTGGCTTTTCAAATTTGCATTTTGGCCCTTAATTCCTACACAAAAATACTAAGGCTTTCTTTCAATACCATATCTTGTATTCCTTGTCACTTGGGTTTTAAGAATAATCTTGTTCTATTTATTGGCGCCGCCCCCACAAAGAGGTCCGTAAATTCTCACACACTGTCACTCATGTGCCAACACAAACACATGTGTGATTTCTGTAAACAAGCAGAGTGATGGAATTGTCTGTCTGATAAGTACCGCCAAGGAAGCCAAGGGTTTGTTTGCCATTCCTTAAAGCAAACAGTAGCCAGACATCAGATAAAGAGACCATAACAGGTTGACCCTGAGGTTGGCCAACGAAGTACATTGGTGAGTTCCACAGCAAAGAAATAAAGACACAGAGAAGGGACAGTTTCCTAAGATGTTTAAGTCCAGGTCTGGCTCTTTGCAAATCGAGTGTCTTCAAGCAAACTACTTATTCTCATCTTCAGTTTCCTGTGAAACAGGGTGGCAACATGTTGGCTTCACAGGAATCTCATGATTATTAAGTGGGACGATGTATGTGTAATGCATCTGTCCCATCATTACGCCCAGGAAGTATCAACAATTATGGCAACAATGATGGTTTACCAAGAATCACTGAAACCTTAAACACTCAGTATCTGTGAGGAGATTTCAGGAAAAGTACTCGTAAGTGTCATGAAGATTTCTCCAAATATTTGTTTAAAACCCACAGAATAATTGAAAGCATTTTGAAAACATTGTCACCGAGGTATAAGACAGTTGCTGCAGACAGGTTGTTATTTCCACAGTTAAAAAGATAGGTAACAACTTCTAAATTGTCAACTGTCCTTGATTAAAATGTATGCATTAGTTTTCGCTTATTTAAATATTACCCTGCTTTCTTTATTTAACTACTATCCTTCCTTCTTCCCACAAGGAATGTAAACATTATGTACTATACACATGTACTAATAAACTAAAATAATTTTTTAAATGTTTTAAAAAAGGGAAGGGGACTAAAGATGGAGGGAGGGGGAGGAAGTGGAGGAGAATGGGACATAAAGAGAATTAAATGTGTGATGTACATGTGCCAACTCCCCACAAGGAATGTAATCATTATGTACTGCAAACATGTCCTAGTAAAATAATAAAAATTGAAGAAAAAAGAAAAAAACTCAGGTCAGGTTTACCATCCCTGAATACCTCACAGATCCCTCAATCAGAACCTGCGTAGTTTGCTTTCTCCAAGCATCTTCAGTTCATCCCAGCTGCTGAAAATCTCTGCTTTTAACCTTCCTTCAATGTCCAGTGCAATCTTTTGTGTGTAGTTACTGATCAGCAAATGGGTATCACCCATAATTACTTGTGTCAAGATGCGTTTCTGTGTGGACTGTAATGAGCATCTGTGCAAGCTGCTGTAATGTGCCACATCCTCTGCACTTTGACACATCCAGTAAATCATAAGTGCTTTACAAACGAGGGAGATGAAGATTAAAAAAAAAAAATAGTGCGAAAATGTTATACCAACAAATGGATAAATTAGGCAGGTAACAACATGAGAAAATATTTAGAAAGAGGGTTGCCATCTGGCAACAGACCCCCTCAGCATTTATATCACGTTGAATATTACAGTTCTCAAACATTTATGACTTTATTGTTCACTGGAACAATGTACTTTCATCAGGAAACTGAAGTCTGAGTTTAAAGTTTCAGGCACCCTTCCATTCTGTGGGTGAATGAATTCCAAATCGGTTTCATTCGTTCTCCTCTTAATGGTCCTCCATGGAGCCCATCGCACATCACTGAACTGAACGTTTGTAGAAGTCGCACGGCACCACCCATGATAAACAAAAAAAGAAAAGGAAGACTCAAAATCAAAAGGGACCTAGCCACCATGGTGAGTAAATTATCTTTTGTGGTGATAGGGTTGGGAGACGGAGGAATGTGTTTGCACAAAGTAACCACAAAATGCCACGGAGCTATTGATGGATAAGCTGTTTCCGAAACCTCTGCTTTTTTAAAGAAACTGTATTAGTAGCACCAAGCAACTCATTTGGTGCAGATCTGTCTTTCAAATGTTTTATGCGAAAAGCTGATAAGCACAATTAACTTGAGACAGAAACTATATATATATTTTTTCATTTAAACACAGAGTAAATGGGAAATCACAACTTCATACAACCGTGGGAGCAGGAGACAAATACGCTTATCAGAAGCCACACAAAGCTGCTGCATGCATGACACCAAATCCTAGGCAGGGTACAAAGTCAAAGAAATAAAATAGGTCGCTGTGAGTGGAGGTGAATCCCTGCTGAAAAATCAAACCATTGCTATTTTTCTCCCACAATGCATCATTTCTTCTTAAAAATTATAAGACATTCTTAACAGGAATTTTACAGAGTGCTGACTAATAGCTGCATTTCTGGCCATTGTATTCTTATGAAACCCAAACATAGAATTAGAAAAATAAATGAACTGATATGGATCATATTATGTCATTAATAAAGCAAGCAGTGACGTCATACTCTTTTTTTTAGAGAGAAAAAAACAATACAATAAAAACAATGGTACAAAATTTCAAAACAGGATTGTAGGAGAGTAACAATGGTTAGTACATTGCATATTGTTATCTTCAAAGTAGTTGCTCATATTACAAGATATAGGCATGAAAAGTTGATCAAACAATGTAGGCGCAAACCTTTTCAATGAACTAATAGCAATTAGTAGTATAACTATCTTAACTATCTTGTACATATATATATATATTTATTTATTTATTTATTTATTCATTTATTCATTTATTTTTCCTTTTCCCTTCCTTCTTTTCTCCTTTCCCCCACCCAATTTCTCTTTCCTTTTGAACAGTTTCTTCCCATTTCACAATATCTATTGTACATTTTGAATCTTACTCTTTCAGCTTCTCACACTAGGGAGACAATACAATGTTTACACATGCTAGTCTGATTTATTTCACTTGCTAGTTTGACCATATTTCACTGAGTATGGTCTAAAGTTGCATCCATTTCCCTATAAATGCCTCAAGTTTATCCTTCTTTATAGCTGAGTAATACTCCATTGTATAAAAATACCCCTTCTTTTTTATCCATTCCTCAGTTGATGGACATTTGGGTTGTTTCCAAGATCTAGCTATTACAAATTGTGCTGCTATAAAGATGGGTGCACGTATGTCGCTGTGGTATGATGTTTTTAATTCTTCTGGGAAAATACCCAGAAGGGGAATAGCTGGGTCGAATGGGATTTCTAATCCTAGAATTTTGAAGAATATTCACATTGACTTCCATAGTGGTTGCACCACTCAGCACTCCCACCAACAGTGGAGAAGAGTTCCTTTTTCCCCACAGCCCCACCAGCATTTGTTATTGGTTGATTTATTGATGATAGCCATTCTTACTGGGGTAAAACGGAATCTCAGTGTTGTTTTAATTTGCATCTCTCGAATGACCAATGATGTTGAACATTTTTTCATATATTTATTTGCTATTTGTATTTCATCATCTGAGAAGTGTGTGTTCATCTTACATGACCATTTTTTTTATTGGATCTTTGAGTTTGGGGGGTCTGAGTTTTTTCAGTTCTTTATATGTTCTAGATAGAAGTCCTTTGTGTGAGGGACAGTTGGCTAAAAATTTTTCCCACTCTGTGGGTTGTCTTTTCACTCTGTTGGTGATTTCTTATGATGTGCAAAGCTTTTTAGTAAGATGAGATCCCAGTTGTTGATTCTTTGAAGTGTTTTCCGTGCAGTTTGGGTTTTGTTCATGAAGTCTCTGCCTACACTATGTCCACAAGATTCCTACCTATTTTCTCTTCTAGTAGATTTAGTGTTTCTATTTTAATATTTAGATCTTTGGTCCATTTTGACTTTAGTTTAGTGCATGGGGATAGACATGGGTCTAGTTTTAGTCTTTGGCATGTAGAGAGCCGTTTTTCCAGCACCATTTATTAAAGAAGCTACCTTTCTTTCAGTGAATATGTTTGCCCCTTCATCAAAGATAAGGTGGATGAGGGTGTTTGGAGCTGTGTCTGCATCTTCTAATGTGTTCCTCTGGTCCTCAGGTCTGTTTTTTGGCCAGTACCATGTTGACTTTATCACAGTAGCTTTGTACTAGAATTTCAAGTCAGGGATTGTGATGCCTCCTGCCTTGCTTTTGTTGCCCAGGATTGCCTTTGCTATTCTAGTTCTCTTCTGCTTCCAGATGAATTTTAGGAATGTTTTCTCTAGTTCTGTGAGGTATGCTAATGGTATTTGGATCAGTTTTGCATTAAATCTGTATAACAATTTTGGGAGTATGGCCATTTTCACTATGTTTGTTCTTCACCATGAGCAAGGGATAGCTTTCCATTTTCTGATATCCTCTTAGATCTCCTTTTTCAGAGTACTATAATTTTCAATATATAGATCCTTTACTTCCTTTGTTAAATTGATTCCTACGTACTTCATTTTTTTAGATGCTATTATGAAGGGTGTCATTTCCCTAATTTCTCTCTCAGTGAGTCTGTTGTTTGTGTACAGTAATGCTATTGATTTTTGACTGTTGACTTTGTATCCAGTTATGCTACTAAATTTGGTTATCAACTCTAGGAGTCTTTTGGTGGAGTTTTTGGGGTCTTCTATGTTGAGTATCATGTCATCTGTTAATATGATAGTTTAACTTCTTCCTTTCCCATCCTTATTCCTTTTATTTCTCTCTCTTGTCTAGTTGCTTAGGCTAATGTTTCCAGGACAATAGTGAATAGGAGTGGTGATAGTGGACATCCTTGTCTTTTTCCTGATTTTAGAATGAAAGCTTTCAGGTTTTTGTCCATTTAGTATGATGTTGGCTGTTGGTTTGTCATAGATGGCTTTTATCAGATTGAGGTAGAGACAATCTATTTCACTTTTCTATAGGGTTTTAATCATGAATGAGTGTTGAACTTTATCAAAAGCTTTTTCCGCATCTATTGAGATGATCATGTGATTTTTGTCTTTGGCTCTGTTGATATGATGTATTACATTTACTGATTTGCATATGTTGAACCATCCCTGAATTCCTGGCATGAATCTCACTTGGTGATGGTGTATAATCTTCTTGATTATTTGCTGCATTTTGTTTGCTAGTATCCTATTGAGGATTTTTGCATCTATGTTCATTAGGGAGATTGGCCTGTAGTTTGCTTTTTTGGTTGGATCTTTCTCTGGTTTTGGTATCAGGGTAATACTTACCTCCAGGAATGAGTTAGGGAGTATTGCTTGCCGTTCAATTTCATTAAAGAGTTTGAGGTGTATTGGCATTAAATCTTCTTTAAATTTCTTGTAGAATTCAGTGGTGAATCCATTACAACCATTGTTGGTGAGTTTTTAACTACATTTTCAATCTCACTAACTGATATTGGGTTATTCAGAATTTTTACATCTTCTTGATTCAGATTTGTTAATTCATACATATCTAGGAATCTGTCCATTTCTTCTGTGCTTTCCATTCTAGGAGAGTTAAGATTTTCAAAGTAGGTATTGATGATCTTCTGAATTTTCACAGGATCTGTAGCGATTTCACTCTTTTCATTCTTCAATGCATGAATTTGAGTCTTTTCTTTCCTTTATTTGATTAGATTGGCTAAGTGTTTATCAATTTCATTTATTCTTCCCAAGAACCAACTTTTCAATTCATTATTTCTTTGTATTGTTTTCTTTGTCTCCATTGTGTTAATTTCTACTTGGATCTTTATAATTTCCTCCCTTGTATGGGCTTTGGGTTTGTTTTGCTCTTCTTTTCTAGAAGCCTGAGATGTAACATAAGGCAAACTTTATTTGTGCTTATTCTGTTTTTCAGATGTGAGAATTCACTGCTATAAATTTCCCTCTTAGGACTGCTTTCATTGCGTCCCATAAGTTCCCCTATATTGTATCTGCATTCTTGTTTAGTTGAAGATATTATTTAATTTCTTCCTTTATTTCATCTGTGACCGTTGGTTGTTTAGGAGGGTGTTATTTAATTTCCATGTGTTTATGGAGTTTTTGCAGTTTCTTTTGCCATTAATTTCCAATTTCATTGCACTATGATCAGATCATAGGCATGGGATAATTTCAATCCCTTTGCATTTACTTAAGCATATTCTGTGGGCTAGTATATGGTCTATTTTAGAGAATGTCCCATGTGCAGCTAAGAAGAATGTGTATTCTGATGATGTTGGGTGGAACACTTTGAAAACATCTACTAAGTCCATTTGTTCACAGGTTTGATTCAGTTCTGATATTTCTTTGCTGATTTTTTGTCTAGTTGATCTATCTATCTGTGACAATGAGGTGTTAAGGTCTCCTGTTACAATTGTGTTATTGCTTATTTGATTTTTCATGTCTACTAATAATTGTCTTATATAGTTGGGTGCTCCCGTATTTGGTGCATATATATTTATAATTGTTATCTCTTCCTCTTGAAGTTTTCCCCTAACAAGTATGTAGTGACCTTCTTTATATCTTTTGATCATTCTTGGTTTGAAGTTCACATGGTCTGCAAACAGAATAGCTATCCCTGCTTTTTTGTGGGTTCCTGTTGCATGGAAGATTGTTTTCCATCCTTTGACCTTCAGTCTATGAATTTCTTTTTGAGTTAAATGTGTTTCTTGTATACAGCATATTGTCGGATCTTGTTTCTTGATCCATTCTGCCAGTCTATTTCTTTTGATTTGGTGAGTTGAAGCCATTTACATTGATGGTTATAACTGATACGTATTGGCTTATCTTCATCATGATATTTTCCTGTTGTTGGTTCCCTGCTTTACCCCTCTGTTTACTTGCTTGCCTTGCCTGGTGGTTTCTTTCTGATGTTGTTCTTGGAATAGTGGTCATTTTTAATCTCTGTCTAGCATATCTTTCAGTACTCTTTGTAGGGTTGGTTTGATGTTCATAAATTTCTTCAGTTGTTCTTTGCCATGAAAGTGTCTTATTTCTCCATTAATTTTGAAAGATAGTTTTGCAAGGTACATCAATCTGGGTTGGAAGTTGTTTTCTTTCAGGACATGAAATACTTCAAGCTCTTTTTGACTTGAGGATTTGTGTTGAGAAATCTGCAATTATTCTTATGGCCTTTCCTTTATAAGTGATCTGTTTTTTTCCTCTAACAGCTTTTAATATTCTGTGCTTGTGCTGAATATCTGGAATCTTGATTATTATATGTCTTTATGTAGTTTTATTTTGGTCATGGCTGTTTGGTATTCTATGCATTTCATTTATTTGTATGTCAAATTCTTTATCCACATTTGGGAAGTTTTCTGCCATTATTTCTGTGAAGAGTTTTTTATGGTATTTGAGCTGTCTCCAGCCTTCTCACTGACCCCAATCAATCTTATGTTATTCTTCTTTGCTTCATCTTGTAGCTGTTGGATTGATTTTTCATGGTCTCTTGCTATTTTTAAGATATCGTTCTTTTCATGATCCCAAGCTGTAATTCTGTCTTCAAGATCTGAAATTCTATCCTCTCCTTTGTTCAATCTTTTGCATATTATTTCAGTGGAGGTTTTAATCTCTTGGATTTCTGTTTGGATCTGTTTCATAGATTCCATTTCTTTTCTAGGTTGGGCATTTTTTGTTTCCATCATTTTTCTAAGCTCATCTATTCTTTTATCTGTATCTTCTCTAATATCTTTGATTTTAAGCATCATTTCTTTTTGTACCTGAGAGAGTATTTTCTCTGTAGCCTTTTCCAGTTGTTTTTTCACTTCTGTTGTTATCATTTCAGAAAGTTCCAGTGTTTGACTTCCAATTTCCTCTATCTCCAGGCTTGTCCTGGGTGAGCTGGGGGGTCTGGCGTTGCATTTTTCTTCTGCATCTTGTCATTTTCTATTTTGTCTTTTTTATTTTATTTTGTTTTCTATGTTGGTGTTTGTGGATTTCTTATGCTATGTAATTTTATCTCTAGTATTGAGGCTTCCCTAGGAGATGTCTGTTCTTCAGGGATGTTCTCTAGATGTAGGTGATTCTTGATAGCTATTCCAAGAAACGATTCCCAATTTGTAAAGGATGCAAAATTACTATTTGGCTCAGCTCCTAATCCTTTGGTACTGGGCTGTGGTGATGATTATGACCCCATATTATCACAGTGTTACCATACAAGGAAGAAAAAATGTTATGACATGTATGACATCCTGGCTGAAGTAGTACAGTTAGTAATAACAGTAGTTTCAAGTACAGCTTAACTACTGACAAACTATGGTAATCATTAACCTGCTACCTCTGACCACAAGATCAAACTCTAAAGTTATATAACAAAATCAAACCTATACCATGCACTTGTATGCAGTGATTTTCCCATTAGTGGAATGATTTTACTCTTCTGCTAAGGGTGGGGGTGTTAAGATGGGTAGGGGACAAGCTGGAGTGATCAATGAGGTCAAATATAGTAGAGTTAAGGCTGGAGGTCAAAGGATGATTACCCAAGTTTTGAGAAACTGGAGGATGCAGGAGGGAAAGAACGAAATAGAATGCAAAGGAGTAATCAGAAAGGGCAGAGACAACGTTTACTCACTTGACAGTTTAAATTCAAGAAGTAGTTGAGGAAAGAGAGCAAGAGGATCAATAGAAGAAAAGGAAAAAGAAAGATAAGAAACCTAAACAGTGAAAGTAAGAGAGACAAAGAGAATGAAAAAGAAAAGAAAGAAAAAGGAGACCAGAGAAAGACAGAAAAGAAAAAAAAAAAAAAAACCAAATACAAAAATAAACTGCAGAATGCAAACAAAACAAGATGACATCCAACCAGACAGGAAAGGGATAGCCAATCAGACAAACAAGGGAGAATAAAAGTAGTAAAATACTTCTGGTGTTTACGGTTCTGTGATAGTGTCCATGTTTAATCCCAGAAATGTGCTGGGTATGGAGCTGATCTTGGCCTCTGGATGTGGGGGCTGGGACTGCTCTTCTGTTGGCGGAGTTCTCCAGAGTCCAACTGCTGGCTCCTCGCTGCTGCTTCAGACACTTCCAAGTTGCTGGTCTCGCTGATTACTCCACCTTCCAAAGGCATGTGCGTGTCCCTGCACCGGGCCAGGCTGTTGTCCTGGGTCTCGGGTTCCGGTGGGTCCAAGTGTGTCCTTACACTCCTCTTGCAGACACCGCCTTCCCGGGACAATGGAGGAAGCGCAGAGCGCGGATTTACACTCTTCTGGCAGGTCCCACCATCTGCGGGGGCAATGGAAGAAGCATGTCCCTGATGCCATATTCCGAGTGCATAGTGAAGTATAGGAGACCAGCACGAACTCTTAGAATGAATAAGGAACTTCAAGCCCTGAATGTTATCTGGAACATCAGGGATCAGAACAGCTGTACCTCTCAAACGATGTTGCAGGGAATATTGGGTCCATAGGATGTTGCAGGTGATGGTGCTGTTGTCAAACCTTCCATTCTTTTTGCTAATGAACAAATTTGTACATGAGATACACACACACACGAATCAGGCTCAAAGCAAGAACTTGTTAAATATATTTTAATAAATTTTCCAGGACATGTCCTAGAGTTTGTTGCAGTTAGTTCTATGCCGTACTTCCACCTTTTTTTTCTCCAGAGTATGTTCCAAAAAAAAACCTCATTTCACCAAAATACATAAATATATACATTGAAATGCACATAATAGAATATATGTTGGGAGATAATCTAAAGAAATGCCATTTATATCCATTATTGATAAGACTCATGATGCCTATTAGTATATCAAAGGCTTTAATAGTCCTACAGTAGCAAAAACTAAATAAATAAATAAAGTTTAACCCAGCATTTCTAAAAGTTATCTCATCATGAAAACTCTTCTCTTATTAAATATGATATCCACGAAACACAGAGTTTGTGTTGGAATATGCTGATATAGAAAAATATTTAATCACATAAATGAAAAAGTCACACAAAAACAATAAAAAGCAAAAGTCACAAAACAGTATGTGCACTATGACCCTAGCTTTGTAAGGTAATCAACATACTGGTTGGCCTTGTTTTCCACAATACGAATTTTTGTCAGAAAATAACAAGTTATCGATAACATTTTTAGACACTTAATATTATTTTGTTTGGCATGAGAGGAAGGTAATAGAGTAGAACCCATTTTCTAAGTTTCCAAGCATTTAGATCTCCATTAGGGTTATAACTGGAGACAAACACCTTCAGTGAGTGACAGCCCTGTCGTGCTATGCCAGGTGTTGAAAGTTGATTACTGAATGTCATGTGAAGTGCCCCAGGCTCCTATTTCTACTCCTAATTGGTGCACCTGAAAAATATCCATTGAACCGAGCTTTGAATCACCAGCATAATTAGCCCAGCATGTAACAAGAACGAATGTAGAGCAAAGTACTCCTATGCTTTTCCTCCCAAAAGCTGACTGCAAGCAGTTGATCAAATATTACTCAATCTTGTTTGAAACTGTCTTTCCTTCTCCAGTGAACAAACTTGGTTTCTCCCTTGCTGTAGTATCTTAAGAAACCAGAATTTAGAGAAAGTTTCCTGCAGCAGAGGAAAAGCTCAGGGGTTGATGAATATGACAGGACCTATGGCTTCCACTTTAAAGGCTCTCATAATTCCGTGGAAAGAGCTGGATAAATGCAAGGATCAGATTTGCTCATGTTAGCTGTGCTGGGATGTGGCTCTGAGGCCCAAGCAGTCAGGGAGGTAAGAAGTGTTGGAGAGTTGGAAAATAATGTAGTACACAGGAGCCTGGAAAGGCAGTGTGAATACATCAAATCAACCAAGAAGTGTGTGTGTGTGCCTGCGTTAGGCACTCATAAAACATATGAAAAGAGGAGGTATATGACCAGAGGGCTCACGATTGTGGAGAAGGCTTGCTTTCTGGTTGGCAAGACAGCATACCTAGAGGGAAAGTAAAAAAAATAAAAATAAAAACAGTATATAATTCAGTTCTAACTGACCGGATAGAGCCTGGCACAGAGCCTGGAAAATAGGCACTTAAAAGGTGTTTATTGAATTTAATTAGATCTATAAGCCACCAGAGGGCTAGAAAAACTGTGTAGTCACACAGGAAATGAGGATTCCTAATAAGCAATAACGGACAGAAACAATGGCATAAAGAGTGAAATGAAACTTTGGGACAATTTGGGGAGAAGATGATAAGAGATTATAAATAGAAAAACGATAGTTATATTTAATAGGAAAAGTGCTTTAGATCCACTTTCATGTTCTAAGAAGTTAAATAACAATCAAAATAAGTCCTAAGGCCTACGATTTCTATTCAGATAAAAAAGAAGATTTGAAAGAGGCAATCTATCAATGAGTCTATTTTGGTGTTTGTCCTACAGCTATCATGACAATAGCACTTGGGAAAAACTGTCACTGTTTGATGGCTAAGTCAATGTGACAGGCTGAATAGGACCACATTAGAAAAATAGGGCCAGGGATATAGCTCAGCGGCGCAGCGCCTGCCTGGCAAACGCAAGATCCTGAGTTTGATTCCCGGTACCAAAAAAAAAAAAAAAAAAAAAAAAAAAAAGAAAGAAAAGAAAAATAATTCATTTATTCCCAAAATCTAGTTGGATATTTGACCACACTAAAAAACAAATTATGGTGATTCTAGTGTATTTTTACCCATGTATTATAATAAAAAGACATGTAAAATGTTATTTTCTATACTTTAAACAATTAGCTCTAGTCCAATAAAAATGTGTGCATGCACAGGTGCACTTGCCACCTTGAGCCCACTGTGTGACACAAGGAATCCAGTGACATAAACAAGCATTGTTATAAGCTCAAAGAGTAATAATCTGAACAGGCCAAAAAGATACCATCACAATGGTGTCATTAACAGAGAGGAGGTGATCATGATGGAAGCTTTTTATTTCGAGGTACATTTTCCAGGTGGTCTCTGTGCCCCGGGGAGGTGAGCCTTCTCCAAATGAATTATCATTGTCTGATAACCACATGGCAAATTTCTAATCCTGCTAGCTTTGGTTGTACGATCGGAGCCCTGTGTGCATTAGCTTATCGGTTAAATATGAGAGTTCCATTCAGCTTTCTTGGCTGTCAGTGGCAGTTCATGTCGTACACACAGCAAAGATGAGTGGAAGACATCATTGCTTAATATATTGTTTGTTCTGTCACACATCTGTCCTCCCTGTTTGTTGGGGAAAGTAGACCCTTCAAAGTATGGCCTACACAATTTGGTTGATACCGGCACAATGTCAAAAGTAGATGTTCGTGGAGTTTTTGCTGCAGATTATTCTTTAGAATGAAGATCTGCCAAGCACGTTGAACCATGGCTTGTGTAAACTGAATTGCTAATTAGTCTTGGAGTATGACAAACTCAAAGAAAAATCTCCACATTAGAGGGAGTAAAGAAAGAAAAGACTTGCTTATATTTTATATTACATTTTTCTTAGATTACTAAACTGATCACCTTCTCTTTCTATTTGAGAGAGCATAATACAGAGCTTTGGAACTCCAAAATGATTTCTATGCATAAAGTTTCACCATTTGCTTACTTCCATAAAAAACATTTTTGTTCCTGAAATAATTACCCCAGATAAGAAAACTTCCCATCGAAGTAGACCCACAGAACACATATTGGCAGTGCCTCTTGAGACTCAATATCAGGACTTGTTTTCCTCGCAAAGACAGATACCACCAATGTTACCCTGCATTCGCAATGGAAATCATCGCTTGGGCACTGAATCCAGCCACAGAGGATTTGGCAAAAACGGCTGTAACCTCTACTCTCTCCTCACCAGTGAGAATCCCACCACAGTTTTCCATCTGTTGGTGACCTCCATCCTGGATTACCTCAATGCCCTTTGCTCAGAGCTATGGTTAAGGACCTCCCAGGAGCTCCAGCTGTTGGTACAGAATGCATCAGTTGTCAAGTATTAACAGTCACAGGCTGACCTGACTGGAGTGTCTCTGAATCCCCAGGGTGCATGTGGCCAGTTGTCCCAAGCCCTTTCATCAGCCAGTCACTGAGTTTTTCAGGAGATATATTAAGCCCATTCGTGTTTTGCAACTTGTGAACCTCCATGGAAGTTCAGCACCTCTAGACAAAGAGGTAGACTGGATGTAAGTACAAGACAGAAAGCACTCTTGAGAATGTACAGATGTAAACGGGAGTGTGGGTGAGTGTGGGAGTGGAAGTGTGGGTACCCTTAGCTTTGCACAATGAATTAGACAGAAGAAAGCAGTAAGGAAAGCATGATTCTCTTTAAAATGGGCCATGGCATTCATGTGCCTGCCACCTGGAGGCTGGAAATTCTACAGTAAGATGGTCTCTCATCCATGTCCTATCAGCACAACAACTAATTAAGAATTTGAGAAAAATAAGCATGACAGAGCAATTTCCAGCAGATTTTGTAACTAGATTTTGCTTCTCTTTGGTCTTCCGTGAAATCCAAGGTTATCACCTAGTGTCCCAGTCATATTGACCATGGAAATATCATTTAAAAAATAACAAGCCAAAATGCCATTCTTCTGATATGCTTCACTTCCAATGTTTGTTTTTGTAAAATAATTGCAGATCCTTCACTGTACCAATTATGTAGAAGGCTCTGATGTACTTAGTGGTTATCTGGGTTCATTTTCATCCAGAATTTTTGGTTTGGACTACTCAAAAGTTATTTAAAACTGGGCATTAGAAGAAAAATTCTATGATAATAATTGAGAATAACTAAAATAACATGATGAATACACAACATGAGAGTTTATTCAAATAGTTAACTCAGTCGTGTGTTACGCTTATGACTACTTTTATTTCACTCAGAAAAGTCAGTTATGACTGCTGACAGCAGACAGAGAATCAGCATTCAGGGCTATGACAGAAGATTTTAAAGAGTAGGTAGAGAGATGGGTCCAGGTATTAAGGTGAAATCATCCACTGTCGAAATAGAAAGACGTAATCAGGCATTTTAAGTCAATAGATACTCATAAGTTGAGAAAGTTAAATGACACGGAAACGTGTGGATTTAGCATGACTCATATAATTAATCCAGATTTGATGCTGTTGTATGGAACCAAATGTATTAAAATAACTCATTATAGTAAGAGTTACTATTCATTGTTTAGATAGTCCCAGAAGTTTTGGAAAAGAAAACCGTATAACGAATCAGTATATTCAATTGAAATAATTACATATGGAGAACATTATTAAAATATATTGACACAGATGGTGCTCCTGTGACACAGGAGCATGCTTTAGTTAAGCAGGCAATTGCTTCTCCTTAAGAATCATAATCAGGGCCGGTGATATAGCTCAGCAGCATAAGCGCCTGCCTGGCAAGCACGAGGTCCTGAGTTTGACTCCTGAATCATAATCATATCCCTGTAAAGAGCTGAGGTTTCAAGCCTGCTTCTTTGCTCTCTTCCCAACACCATTGCTCCTCCTTTTGGTCCCCACAGTGACCTCAGCTTGTCATCAACTACAATGCTGTTGCAGTCTAGATCTGGGTAGTCCCCAAAAGTTCACATGTTGAACTCTTGGTCCCCAATGAAGCAATGTTCAGAGATGGGGCCTTGGAAGGTGATTTGATCATGAGGGTTCTAACTTCAACTGTGGATTGATCATCCACTTATGGATTCATAATGTGATGGCACTGTTGGGAGATATTTGAGGTGGGGTCTAGTTAAAATAAGTGGATTTTGGAAGAATTTCTTGTCCCCACTCCCTTC
Organism: Erethizon dorsatum; assembly: GCA_028451465.1. Lineage (NCBI taxonomy): Eukaryota > Metazoa > Chordata > Mammalia > Rodentia > Erethizontidae > Erethizon > Erethizon dorsatum. The sequence continues at coordinate 15,519,308 of CM051839.1, forward strand.
CTTTCTGGCTTTCTCTTTCTCCCCTTCTCTGCTTATTGGCAGCCTTGAGAAGAGCAGTTTTCCTCTGCCACTCCCTTCTGCCTCACCATAGGCTTAAAAGCAATGGAGCCAGTCAACCATGGACTGAAACTTCTGAAATCTTGAGCCAAAATAAACCTTTTCTCCTTTAAATTGATCATGGGATTCCTGTTGAACCTCTTCAAACTAGAGGACTAGTGGTAGGACTATCAGGAAGGAAGGAAGGAACGAAGGAAGGGAGGAAGGAAGGGAGGGAGGAAGGAGAAGGAAAAGGGGATTCTGTCATTGTAGCCTCTTTTGTTTTCCAATCAAAATTTTCTCTTCCTCTTAACTTTGTTGCTGTTCATATTTGACTCAGCATCATTATCTCTTTCATATCCAGCAAGTTTGACCTAAACATGGTTCACTTGAGTAAATTTGGTGGATCTAGGGAAGCCGTAGGTCACTTTTACTCCAGCGAACACCACAGCACCTGGATTAGCTCTGTGACAGTGCCTTGTTCACAGAGTAATTCAGAATATGGAACCAAATGGGGGCATGTGGAGACCCTGAGCAACCCTGGGAATAACTGGGTCTCTCTGAAGATGAGGAAGCCAAGATTCTAAATCTAGTCTTGCGCTCTATAGTGGTATGATTTCAGTATATGCTATTTTACAATTTGGAGTCTCATTTTCTTTACCAATAACAATAGAAGGTTAGAACCTACCAGATAAAGTTGCCAGAATGTGAAGAACCAGGCACATCTGAGGGCCCTCAGGAATGTCCTCCACTCTAATTTTAATCAGTCTTCCTCATTCAGGGCTCTAGAACTGAAGCACAAGAAAACACATTAATTCCAAAATACAAGCAGCCAGCAAATAATATTCCAATTATTCATTAAGATTTCAACTACAGACTAGAAAATGTAATTATCTGTTTCTATAATAAATAGTATTAAATAATATCAAGACACCTGAAAACCAATCTCTGCTTGCATTAATATCAGAAATACCATAAAGATGCTTATTACTGCTGCCATTATTCAGGGTTATTGGAAAGTTTAACCAATAGATTAAGGTATTAAACACAACTAAGATAATCAACTACTGAGAAGAGGAGAAATTAATTTCTCAGTGGTCTGCCTAAAAGAATTCAGTGTAAGTAACTGGCCCGCAATTAGAACTAACAAAAGAATTACAGCAAGGAGGGTGGACATTAAGAAATATATGCAAAATCAATACCTTTAAAACCAGTTAGAAATACAATGCAGTATATTCCACCCAAGTAATGCTTACTAGGAAAGTTCCATCATAAAGTAAATCTTATTCAATTATTACAGTGATTATTTAGAAAATAATTAGGTATGGGAATGGAGGTGAGAATGAGTAGCTAATATTTTCAATATTCATCAAAGAGGCAGACAGAGGGACAGGGCCAGGTGAGAAAGGATCAGGAGTGAAGACAAAGATAATGCATAAGAGATACTGGTAGGGGGTAGGAGTTAGGGAGAGGTGGAATGTGAATGGGGGATAGACTACAAGAATTAACAAAGGAAAAACAATTTTGTTGTAGCTGAGGATTAAAACACCATTACTCCCCTCCTTTTTCTTTTCTTTTTTTTTTTTGTGGGTACCGGAGGGTCGACCTCAGGACCTCGCACGCCAGCAGGTGCCCGTGCCACTGAGCGATATCACCGGACCCTTTTTCGTATGTGGCCTCCGGGAGTCGAACTTGAGCCCTCGCACTTGCCAGGCAGGCACGTACGCCGCTGAGCCATCTCACCAGCCCTTCCCTCCTTTTTCTTAATTTGCTGTTATTTTGTGGTAAAAATGAGATACCTCTCACAAACACCCTTAGGCTATATCTATTGATTTAGAATACTTTCTTCTACAAATATTGTTCAGACTTTACCATGGATGCTGGTCATACAGGATTGAGTCAGATGAGTTCGCTGTCACCATAAAATGAGAAGGTCACCGTGTCGCCAGATAGATATTGTAAAGATAAAAATTCTTCTAAAGTTTTAGGTCTACTAAAGTTCTAACAAAATTCTAGTGAGGTTTCTATTATAAATGGATAAAAAAAAAAAAAAAAACTAGAAAACCTGAAAATTAGGAGTAATGAGAAAGTGCATGCAGTTATTACTGTTAAAATATTTTTGTGTTTGTATATGACCGTGCAATCTAATAAATGGCTCAGGAAAAGAAAGCAAAGACACATCCTACTCTATGTAGGAATGTTATTTTACAAAGGATATATTGCAAATGAAAGGAGAAAAAAGAAATGACAAGGTTTTGATATCATCGATTAATTTAAAATTAATAACAAAATTAAAGTCATATCAGAGATCTTTCACTAACATTTTCACCCTGTCCTACATAAAACCATTAAAAAAAGGAAATCTAGGCTTCTGTTCACTTATTTATGCATGGGGAAGTTCTTCCAAAGGGGTGAGAATCAATGAAAGAAATAGGGAAACTAAGGATGGATTCAAATACATACAATGTTTAAATAACTTTGCCAAAGCTTATAAATTAGAAAAAGAAATTTTAGGAAATAAACTAAAAATTGATACTAGTCTGTAAGAAAATAGAAAGTAAACAGAAGTACTGTTTGACACATAATTGCACACTAGGAAACAATGGATTTTTTTAAATCACTATTTTTAAATTTAAAAAACTGGCCTTTACTAAACTCACTACACGGTAACACAAAATCTTCCATATTTTGAAGATGAGTTATGTTTTGTAAAAATTTAAGAACCATAGGTATTCAGCTTGGTACTATCCTATCCCGTTTAGCACAACTTCTAATTCCTTTGCTGATTTGATCTTTTTTAAAGTGGCACTTTGTCTGGAGCCATTCTCCAAATTTCAAGTTAGATTGGCTTCCTGAGTTGCCTGACTCAAGAACACCAAAGCTTTGTCTTACATGAACCAAATCCTCTTTTTTTCCCCTACTCTAATTGGAAATGCTAACTCCCTTATCAAAAAGTGTTTTGTACATATGCTTTCTCCTACCTAATTAGGTAACAGATTACTTTTGTTCAGTGCTTCCTGGAAGTACAAAGAAATCTAAAAGATTAGATAGAACATCTCCGGGTCGGCAGCGGGGACTTCACAAGCTGCTTTTTCCAGCTCCAGCTCTGTCTCAATTCGCCCAGCTCGCTTCATTTGACTGCTTCCACCCAATTATGCCATATTTCCTGAATGCTAAGAAGCACTTTACTTTTCACATTTTAATATTTCTGAATGGGACTTTTAAATAAATTTGAAAATTTCCTTATAACACTTTACTCATTTGATTGGAATAGGGCAGTCCTTTCAATAAAGACAGTGGCTTATTTTCTGTATAACACTTGCAAAATATAAAGCATCATTTCATAAAAAAATTATTTTCTCAAGGAAGCCATCTCTATAAAAAAATAAAAACAGTATGTAAAAAAATCTTGGTAAAATATTGTTTTTTTTTTTTTTTAATTTAGACTTTAAACAATTCCTCTACATTTCTGAAGGATGTACATTATAAAGTTTCTTTCCTGGAATTCTTATAAAAGCAATTCTGAAAGATCTGGAGAAATATTTAACTACTTAGAAGTTGCAAGGAACATTCTTTTGCAAGGAGACACTTGCTTTGTCAGAAACAACCAGGCTGTTATTCAGCTGGGTGCACTTACAAGGCATAAACGACTATGTCCATTCTGATTGCGCGGTGCCCACACTGCATCTGTCATTCAAAGCTTTGAACATCGCCCCGCTGGGTGTTGGTAGATGTTTAGCAACTGCCCCTCCAGAAAACAAATATGGGAGAGGGAAGCCTTGTTGCACTGCATTTGTCAAAATCCATGATCACCCACCAGGGCCAAGCTACCTATTAATGCAGAATAGGAAAGAGATGCCCACAGGCTCTCCCTAGTAGGCTCTTGAAAACCCCTGTATTGAATTCTTGAGAAAGAGATTTCATAAGCTAATGCATGGTTGAAGGAAACCTCAGGCTGGTAACCAGATATCTTGAAGTGGAAGAATTATAATAGGGGAGCCAAAGCAGAAATATGGGTGGCACCAATCATTGTCTGGGTCAGAAGTTAAACAGATTTTTATTGGAAAAAAAGTACTTGTCAAGTTGTGGTTTATTAGAAGAGGGTAGCAGTATAAATATCCTAATTTATTTCACCTATGACATCCATCTTTGGAAAATTTTTCATTGTTCACTCACGCTTTGGGATGAACTCTATATGTGATGGGGAGTGGGGTGAGGAGTGAAGGGAATGTAAATTGCAAAAATGCTTGTTTTCTATGTGCTTTTGATGCAAAACCAGACCCAATTTTGATACAGTCTGACACAGCCTTCTAACCACAGAATTTAAGGCTCTCTTATGGATAGAACTTCATAAATTATTTACATTTCTGGGATTCTTTTCCCAGATTTTTACCTGGGAATTTTTAGTCAAATTACATTCCCTGAGGCAATACACACACAAATACTATTCACTTATCACCACTTCACATAACTGGGGGAAATGAGGGCACAGAAATAGAAGGGATTTGTCCATGAGTATCTCCTTTGTCCAAAAATAGATGCGGGAGTTGATCCAGGTCTTCAAACTTCTAATTCTGTGTTCTTTTTCTCAAACAATATCCATTTGGCTCTGCAGTAAGCTCATAAATGCACAGAGCCCACCAGACAGACATAATGGGTATGGTTGTATTTTGCACATCACTTGAGAAGCCCTTTCTGCCTTGGGCCTCTTGTGAATGGAGAAGTGAAGTGGAAAGGAGGACTGGATGGGGCTGTTCTCTGTGTGGTCCAGAGGCCCTTACTACAGGAAGTGGGCCCTTCTGGTCGTAGTTGTACCAGGAAACTCTACCCCCTTATAGTAACGCCTTGTTTAAAAATATATATGCATCCATATACAAACATACACATCTCTCAAATGTCCAGAGCAATTCTGTATCCATAGAGATTATACAGAAAGGAGAATGACACAGATGCATGTAGAAATTTTTTTAAAGAAAATATTTGCCCACTTTGGGGAGAAACAGTCATTTCTAAGGGAAAGGAAACCTGTACTTAAGCTAAACTTCCTCAGGATTAATTATTACTGTGTTTGGAATCCAAATGACTTGACCCATCATTAGTGGATAAGTGTAGGTTAGGGAATAAATATCCACTCTGTCCACAATAAGACAGGTATCCACACAAGTTCAAAGACCCCTGGACTTTACCACACACACACGCACACACACATTTAGACCATCTTTAGTGCTGCGATGATGACGAAAAGTTGGATGCGTTCTGGAGGCAGCCAGCACAGCCTCAGGCTAATTAGCAGAAACCACAGGTATAACCAACTGCTGGGCCATTCACGTAACCAACACTTGAGCCAGATGCCGCTCTTGGAAAAACATACCTCAGTGTTCCTCATTGAAATTCCGTCTCTGGGCTTATAAAGAATGTACTGTGTGAGCAACACAGGCCTGGCTTGGGGAACTTGGGGCCATTCTGCGAGATATGGTGAGACGCTCTGCTGTTTTCCAAATGGCCGTTCATTGTAAACAGCCTATTCAGCAGGCCTGGGAACCTGGAACAGCCCAGCCAGTGGGGGTTTTATGCACACCCAGCCTCACTGTATGCTGACTTGTAGAGGGAAAGGATCAGATGGGTATAAAATCTCATATGAAATAAATGAACCCAAAACTGCTTTATCAATAAAATTTCATTTACACCTCACATGCGTATCTCTCAAATGACAAAAGCACACAGACACCTCACATCTTTAGAACAAATGTCTTTTTCCTATTAATAAACACAGTACAGACCTCAAACACTTGTGTACTTAATATGTGTTATTTGAAGATGGTGGCATTTGTTGATTTGAATTCATGCACTTGGTTTACAAGGGTTCTTTTTATCCCATCTGACTTAATGTGACTTCAAATCCAGGGCCAATCTTTCTCATGAAGGAAACATTTAAGGATTTAAATGGATTTTCTAACAATGTGGTGCCATACCCCATATATGTTGGCACTCTATATCTTTAATATTTGTAAGGTCATATTGAATCTTGATGTACTTTCTCCTATTTTGAACATATTGCTGGAAAATTGTCTACTCTGGAGAGGAACATTTGGCTACAAAATTAAACAGATCAGATCACAAAAGAAGAATTAATTACAAATATTTTTTGCAGCCCAGAAAAGAAGAAATGATGCAGAGCATATAAAGTGGTATAATGTCTTTCTGGGACTAGTTAATGATTTTTATAAAAAATTGAAAAGCAAAGAAGTGCAAAAAGGGCAGATTAATAATATAATTTTACGGTTTGTAAAAGACTGGCAGGGGATGCAGCATGTCTTAAATATTTTCAATGTGGCAGGAACACTATGTATTCTTATCTCTTTATGTTTATATTGTTTTTCATCTGTATTAATCACCTTTCTCTCACTGTAACAAAATACCTGAGATAACCAACTTATAAAAAGAAAGGCTCTTTGGGTTTACAGTTTTGGAGATTTCGGCCCATACTCAGTTGGTTCCACTGCTTTGGGCCTGTGATAAAAAAGAATACCACAGCTGGAGCACATGGTAGGATAACATTGCTTACTTCATTCCTTCATGGCCAGGAAGCAAAAGAGAGTGGAGGAAGTGGCCCAGGAACCGCAATCCCCTTTGATTGCACATGCCCAATGATGTAAAAATCTCTCACAAAGCCCCGCCTCTTAAAGATTCCCCCATATCCCAATGGCACCACCCTCAAGACCAAACCTTTAACATATGGGCCTTTGTGAGACATTCAAGATTCAAACTATAGCACCATCTAACAATATTCTTTATTCTTTTCATGATCTCCCAAATTATTTCTTCTCTATATCCTGATTTCCTGTTTCTACAGTACAAACTTGTCTATAGCTTATAGAGAACTAAAAAACTAAGACTTCTTTATGTGAACGTGTCCTAATATTCTGGTAAGAAATACATTGTTTGGATACTAGAATAAATCTAAATTCATCAAGCACCTTCCATTCCTCCTATCTCTATTGCTTACTTTGACCCCCATAATTGTAATAGTCACATATCTTGGTGACAGAAGAATAGGGAAGTTGAATACGGTCCGTTATAAAAACAGAGACTTGCACACATTAATATGAACAGGAACATGAATAGAAATGAAATATGTTGACTTAAAATACACAAAGAGAAGGAAGAAGAAGAAGAGGAAGAAGAAGAAGAAGAAGAAGAAGAAGAAGAAGAAGAAGAAGAAGAAGAAGAAGAAGAAGAAGTCACAGAGAAGGCAAACTTTAAAATGGAGAAATTTCTTTGCAGGCTTCAGATAAAATCCCTTACTTAACTTTGAGAATGCTTTAAATAATTCTAAGCCAATATGTAGAGAATTCCATGATCTAAAGACAACAAACTTTTTTCCTGAATATCCAGAGAAAAGTATATTTTCATTTTTGTAATGTGAGATGATTCTGGACAGAGTTAAATGTTCACAATAAATCAAATATTGTTTCAAAGAAATATGAAGGACTTCTGATCTGAACAAGATTGTGTTGATGCATTTCTCCTTATTTCTTGCTAAGCAAATTATAAACCCAGAAAAATGGCACCAAAGACAACCAAAGGAGTATTCTGAAAGATAGTAAACAGGTGGTTTGTTTAGAACCACAAAACTGAAAGAACAACATAGCAAAATGGCATCCTATGTTCATCCCTTGACTCAAACCATGAAACAGAAAGCTACCCAAGCCTCCACTTCCAACATTTGTCCTAGAATGGGAGTTAACTCAGATATGCCCATTATTTTCCTGAATGAAGTAAGACTGCCTTTGATTTTGACATCAGATGGGGCAAATAGCACCAGAAGGGGATTGATTAGGAGCCTTGGCAACAACCATTACCCAGAAGAGGCAATCTGCTCCATCACCAGGCCTGAGACCACCCTATCTTATCTAGAGACACTAAGGCAGGAGGAAAATGTTAACCAAAGGAACTCAGCTACAGAGAGAAGCCCAACCAATCCAGGAAGATTCCTTGGCTCTGTGGGCCCAAGCCTATCTTCTCCAACCCAGAGACACCAGGGTAGCCCAGAGGTACTAGTGGGAGAAGAAGTCACCACACTCTTACCCACTGGGAGACACTTGGAGGCAGCCCTAGGGAAGTCACTTCTTCCCCCTCCATTGGAAACAGCAAGGAACAGTGAGAGCTTCTGTGACACAGGATAAGCTAACCAGGCCAAAATAACATTATAAGATTTTGAAGAGTGAACTTCCAGTGAAATCAAAGCCCATACAAGTAGGCCAAGACTCATATGTTAACCCTAAACAGGATGACTGTCTGGTAAAATAAAAGATTTCATTGAGACCCAGTGACTCCTAACATGATAGAAAAGTCCAGGGTACAGTAGAAAATTATCTGTCATAACAAGAACCAGGAAAATCACACCTAGAATGGGAAAAATAATCAACTGACAATGACACTGAAAAGAATTATTTGACAAGGATTTTTGAAACAGCCACTGTAGAAGTGCTTCAACAATCAGTAATAAGTTCTCTTGAATCAAATGCAAAATTCTTTAAAAATCTGAGCAATGTAAAAGAAGATAGAAAAACAACAAAATGGAAGCTGCAGCATTGAAAAAAAATAAAAGAAAGAGAATTTCACCGGATGACTAAGAAGTAGAGTGAAGATGACAAAGGACAGAATCAGTAAATTCAAGGAAAAAACAGGAATCACCCAATATGTAAAAAAGAAAGCAAACAGAGTGGGAAGAAAAATATCCAGAGCCTTAGGAACCTGTGGAATAATAACAAAAATATTTTTATCATCAGAAGGAGAGGAGAGTGTGGAGCTAAAAGAGTGTTTGAAAAAAATTGTGAGGAACTTCCCCAAAGATCAAGTGTACATACTTAAGAAGCGAGTGAGTGGCTCCCCGGAAAGGAAGAGCACGTTACCTACAGGAGATAATCAATTTGAATGACAGCGGATTTTGCATCTCAAATTATGGAGCCCAGAAAGAAGTGTTATGCTTTTCAAGTGCTGAAAGGAAGGAACTATGTTTCAAAAACTTTATCCAGAGAAAATATCCTTAAAGAGTAAAATAAGGGAGAGATGCTAGGAAACAGGAAGGCAGGTTTTTCTTGATGTGGAAGGGAAATAGAGAAAATAGTGTGGAGGGAAGGAGAAGACAAAGCGACTGAAAATAATAAAGATATGATATATATGTTCATAATTTATACATATATATATGTTCATAATTTATACATATATAATACATATATATCCATAACATATGCATATAGTGAATATATATATGTATATATATCAACTCCCCAAAACAAGCAAAAGAATAATAAAAGAGTTTCTTGCCAGCATGCCTACCATTAAAGATTGATTTTTTAAAAATCCTTAGAGAGAGATGAAAGGATAAAATAAGAAATCTTGAAGTGTCAGGAAAAATGACAAAAGCACTTATAATCCACTACCCTTTTACTCATAAATTTTATAAATCATAGTTGATGTTTTAATTAAAATGATCATACCATCTCATATTTAACACAAGGATATTTTAACTATGGGTAACGTAAAGGGGCTTAATTGGAAGTAAGACTGCCACACTTCAGAGGAAGTGGTAAATTGTCAATAGCAGTAGACTGTGAAAAGGTCATATGTATATTTCAATACCTAGAGAGCAACCATTAAGAAATTATTTAAAAGTATATTCCTCAAAATATTAAATAAATCAAAATAGAATTTTTAAATGTTCAAATAACTCGTAGAAAGGCAAGAAAAGGAACAAAAATCATAAGAAGCAAGAGCAAAAACAATACATTTTTTTACTTTAACCACTAACATTAGTAATTATCCTAAATGTAAATGTTCTAAGACTAATCAAAGGACAAAGATTAGCACAGTGGAATAAGTAAAATGATCCAACTATATGCTGCTTATAAGAGATTCAATTCAAATTCAACTACATAGATAAATTGGAAGTAAAAGAATGGAAAAAAATGTGCAGGAAAACATTTTTCAAGTCAGTATGGCCATATTAACAATTTTTTTTGTGTGTGTGTGAGTACCGGGAGTCGAACTCAGGACCTCGTGCTTGCCAGGTAGGTGCTTATGCCACTGAGCTATCTCACTGGCCCCTGCTATATTAACATTAATAGAGTTCAGAGCAAAAAAATTATTGGAGATGCAGAAAATATACTCCAAAATGTTTAAAAAAATGTTTGGCCTATGATCTCCAAAAACATAGCCCTGAGTACCATAATCCCAAATGTTGAAATCCTGAAAGATAGAAATCCTTAAAATCTAGAATCCTTAAAGTCTAAAATCGCAAAAGATCAAAATCTCAAAAAATATAATTTTGGGGAAAAAAATGACTTGAAAGATTATTTTAAACACATCTATTTACATTTTAAAGGAGATATACTTCGGAAACATTTAGTAACATCACAGAATACTCCATATGTCACTTTATACAATAAACTAAGCAATAACAACATACATACTTGTGCAAGCATAAACTCAGGAATTATAACAAAAATAACAAGGGTATTAGAGTTAGGAATAGATGAACCATTCTCACACAGAATAGATCAGAAAGTGAAATATATAAAAACATGTCACTATGGTTGGTAATTGTGTGCAGTAACCTGCAATACTGTGGGTGTACAAACCTTGATGAAATTGATCAAATGCTGCAGTGGTTTATCACCACCAAAATCTTTAGAAATTGTATCTTTCACAAATGTAAATGTATGAAAAGGACATCTCTGCATTTATGGAGGAAGTTTTACCACCTTAAAATACATACACAATGTTTATATAAAAAGTCAACCTTGTGATCATGTACTTTCATGGACTTGAATTTGTAAAACAAAACAAAACAAAACAAAAGAATTAGAAGTCCTTACAATTCTTTATACAATTTATACCTCCAATAATGTATTAGAAATGATGCTTAGGTAAAAATAGCATAATAAATTATAAAAATAATGCTGGCAATTTTAAGTAGTGTGAAAAACAAAACAAAAACACTAAAAAACTAAAAAGAAAATTTGCCATGAAAAAGGTGTATTACAGGCATACATTATGGGTGATCGCACAAAAATAGTCCAAAAGAGCTGGGTGACTTTCACGATCACTGACTATAATTTCAAGTCTTGTGGAGATAGTTTTTGTTTTGTTTTGTTTTGTTTTGTTTTCCTTTCAGGGATATCTCTCCATAGGGAATATATTCACATTCATTTTCTACGAAGTACTACTCAGTTTGAAATTCTTCTATGATTTCATGTATGCCATACACCAACATGAGAATTCCTTATTAAATTTTCCTATCTTCTCTGCCATGAATGTACGTTGTTTGGGATATGCAGAAATCCATTCCATGTGTGTTCATAAGCAGACCAGGAATTTGGCAGAAACAATAGTGGTGATCGAACAGCAACACCGTTGCATAAGTGTCTGCTTTTCCTGCCATGCACATAATCAGTTTCCAACCAACCAGTAAGTCTGCTGCCTTCTTCAGGCAAATGTGGCTTTAATTCATTAAAAGCTTCTGGAATTTCATCAGTCAGAAGGAATGCCAATGCAGACAAATATGCATTTTTAAACCGAAGTTGTTATTGAACTAGGTCCATTTTGCTTTCCCTGCAATATGTCAATCATTGAATCACGGAGTTTTGCAAAAGAGCGTTTACTTACAATGCAACAATCATGTAGAGATGAATGACAAGCCTCAAATTTACATCTCCAAGATATGGTATAGAGGTATTTATAGGATAAAGAAACAGGGTGGTCTGTGGCATGGGGAAAGGTGATTAGAGGTAAAGAAGAGGGAAGGAATAGTGGCTTACTCATAGGTAGTCAAACTTCATGGCTCTTCAAAGATACATGCTTAGAAAATGGTGGTATTAGTGTAATCTGAGGGTGGAGTTTTTGACCTTCCAGTGTCAAAAGATCACCCATCAGAAGCATACAAAGGCCCAAGTGAAGGGTAGGTGGTGTCAGCCACTTTGAGAGACAAAACATCCTCCAAGTGCCTAAAAAACAACTTAGGCAAACATTACCATCCATATATCAAGGTGTTAGCTATAGCAAAGGCAATGGGAATATACTGCTTAGCTATACAACCTCTAACGTGGTTGATAAAGCAAGTAACTAGAAGCTAGTGAAGCTGCCTCCAGCTTTAATCAGGATTTCCCTCAATGTCAAAGGTTTTATTGTTGCTTATATATAACGTGGCCAATTCCTTTCCCAGAATTTGGCTTTACCTCCTTCATATGTAGCCTTTTTTTTTTTTTTTAATGGCAATTACAGTTTGTTTGTTTGTTTTTCAGATTTCAGCATTCAAGATTTCAGCATTTCAAATTTTAATTTCAGGATTGTGATTTTCCAGATTTTATGTTGTAAGGATTTTGATCTTTCAGGAATTTACCATCCAGGATGATGGCACTCAGGATTGTATCTTTTGGAATTATGACCAGCACCTGATGAAAGTCTCAAGCTACCACAAGACATAAGGATCCTAAATGCACACACAGAACAACAGAGCCTCAACGTGAAGCAAGAACTGAGAAAGTTCAATTCCAAAGTGCACATTTTTCTCATTTTTAATGTTTCTGCAAAAGAGAAACTTATTACAATAGACAATTTAATGTAAAAAAGCTGCTAATTTTAAAAAAGTTATTGAATCAGTAGTATGCTTTACATTTCAATAGTATCTTAGAAATTAAAAAATGGTATCATTCCTTTCTAAGTGTTTCTAAAGTATGAATCTTGATGCATTTTAGACAAAAAAGAATCCAATATCAATTGATTGACAGAATGTTGGAGTCCTCACTTATAAACTGAATTTCTAAATCAAAGCAGACATGAATACAGATGGCCTCTGACTTATGATGGTTTGACTTACAATTTTTCAAATTTATGAAGATTTGAAAGTGTTTTGAACATGCTTTAAATTAGGCTAGACTAGACTATCATGCTATGTTCAGTCTATTAAATGTATTTTCGACTTAACAATATTTTCAATTAATAATGGGTTTCGAGGACATAACCCCAAAATAATCAGCAAAAGTTGGTAAGGGTTGGTTTTTGTCATAAGGCAAAAAGTGTACAGTCTGAGACTACCACCAATAAATCAGCATATAAAAAAGGCAAATAGCCTTTGTTTTATGCACCAGTCAAAGTTTCTAACAGCTTAATTTTGCTAACTGCACATTTCACTTTAACCACTGTGAAATTGCTTGGACTTAAGGCTTGATTTTTATTTTTGTTTTAGTTTTAATGAATAAAGAGCATAAAAAACCAAAATTTGGTTGATGTCTGCTGATGCCACATATATCCCTCAGCAGACACTTACCTTCAGAAATCAGTTCTAGAATTTTTCTAGCGTCTCAAGCAAGTGGTTATATCTCCTACTGTTGCTTTAGTTATCTTGAGCTTCTCCTCAGATATCCAGCGTATTTCGTTGTCTGTTCTAGATATCCAGTATATTTTGTTGAGCTGTAGGTAGGTATGTAGAAATATGACCAGGCAGTACTGAATTGTTTCCAAAAGAGCTGTATAGTTTTAAACAACAACAGCAGAGTTTGCGCATTCCCAGCGTTTTCTATTCTCACAAATAGTATTTTCCAACCATTTGAGTTTTGCCAATTGGCCATCTACAAAATAGTTGTTACTTGTGTTACATTCCTTTGTCTTTTTATTTTAAATATAATAGTTTTTCGTTTGTTTACATTGTCCCATTACCTCTTTTTCAGTTTCTTTGTCTTGTGTATTTTGCTGTGAGCTCCACTCCAGTGGAGGCTGTTTTATCTGTGCGGGTAGGCGTCTGGTGATGAAGGGTGTGAGACTGTCCCTGAGGAGGAGTTCTGTGTTTGCTGGGACCCGGTTGGTCCCAGACCTGTTTTTAAATAAATATTTGAACAGGATGCATTGTTCTTCACAGTGTCTGCTCCCATGCTCACTATTTGGAACTGCATTTTTTCTTTCTGATATCAGGAGATTTCTCTTTCTTTGTACTTGTTTTTGTATTATTTCTGTTGTAATTCTGCTTTCTTTTATCAAATGTTTCTATGTGTTAGAATGAAAAAGAGAGTCCATGCCAGCTCATTCTGTCATATTACCAAAAATCTGCCCTAATTTGTAGTCTGTCTGGTTCGTGGAATTTCTCTGTGTAAAATAATTTCGGATTATAACTTGGTTTCTAATAAAATTTGACCCCAGGAAGAAGAAAATGGACTTCCAGACTGTTATTCTAATAGCTATAACTGCCAGTGTCAATTAATTAATTACACCCTGATTTCAAAACAAAGCTCATTAATTTTCTCTAAAGCAGGTCAGCTCTCAGAGTTCACAACTCACATAAAATCAGTTTTTGAATCCTGCCAGCCTCAAGGTTACATGTTGGATATTGATAAAAATTTCCTAATATTATAAAGGCTACCCTGACTACTTTTGAGACACAATCTGACTATAAGAAATTTTCACCCAATATAACTATTGGTGGCACACATACGTATAACTGGCACATATGTGCCCTAGCACATGCCCAAACTTAAAATACTTAATTAATGTTTCATGTCATCAACCTACGATTTCAAAAATTAATTTTTAATCATGTGAAAGCTTAGTAAACTATTTTTGCATTTAATTTCTTTATGCATAGCACATGCTGTTGATTATGTTAATAGCTTCGAATTTAGAAGTAGGATTAAGCGAATTCTGAAATCAATTCTGTCTTTAAGGAAACTTAGATAATTTATAAGTTTTTGTGATTTAAGTCATTATTTCCCCACTAAGAAGAGATACACAGTTACACAGAACATATTTCTTGCAGTCATCATAACACTCAAAATATTTAATGTGGTTGTGCTCTGCTCCTAGAGCGCTGCCACCTTCCTCTTGCGCTGCCCGGCAGGCTGCCAGGGCAGAAGTGGCCCGCGCAAAGCTGTAGGACATCCTGGGTGTCCTGCCTGGTGCCAGCAAGAATGAGCAGAAGGCATACAGAAAGTTAGCTAAGGAATATCATCCTGATAAGAATCCAAATGCTGGAGACAGATTTAAAGAAATAAGTTTTGCATATATTATCAAATCCAGAGAAGCGCGAGTTGTATGACAGATATGGAGCACAAGGTCTTCCTTCGGGAAGGTAGTGGCAGAGGTGGTGGCATAGATTCTATTTTCTCTCACATTTTTGGTGGAGGATTATTCAGCTTCATGGACAAAGTAGAAGTTGAAATGGCAGAAGAAGAGGAGAGGACATGATACATCCGCTCGAAGTACCCTTAGAAGACCTGTACAATGGTAAAACAACCCAACTACGACTTTGCAAGAATGTTCTGTGTAGTGCATGCAGTGGTCAAGGTGGAAAATCTGGAGCTGTCCAAAAGTCTAGGGCTTGTTGGGGTCGAGGTATACGCATCATGACCAGACAACTGGCTCCCGAATGGCACAACAGATGCAGTCTGTGTGCTCTGATTGTAGCGGAGAAGGAGAGGTAATTAATGAAAAGGACCTCTGTAAAAAATGTGAAGGGAAAAAGGTGATTAAAAAAGTCAAGATTCTTGACATTCCTGTAGACAAAGGCATGAAACATGGACAGAGAATTACATTCACTGAGGAAGCAGACCAGGCCCCAGAAGTGGAAGCAGGAGACATTGTTCTTTTGCTGTGGAAGAAAGAACACAAGGTGTTCCAGAGGGATGGGAATGATTTGCACGTGACGTATAAGGTGGACTTGTTGATGCTTTATGTGGACTTCAGTTCTCTTTTAAGTACCTTGATGGGCATCAGATTGTGATGAAATAGCTCCCTGCCTAAGTAATTGACCCAGGATGTGTTCGTGTAGTTGAGGTGAAGGAATGACACTGCACCATAATCCCTTTGAAAAAGGTGATCATTACGTAAAGTTTGATGTGCAGTTTCCTGAAAATATCTGGATCAACCCAGATAAGCTTTGTGAACTAGAAGATCTTCTGCCATCTATACCAGAGGTTCCTAACATAACTGGAGAAACTGAGGAGGTAGAGCTTCAGGAATTTGGTAGTACTCGAGCCTCGGGAGGTGGTCAGAGGCAGGAAGCCTGTAACGATAGCTCTGGTGAAGAAAGCAGCAGCTATCATGGACGTGAAGTGCCCATCAGCATGCCCATCAGTAAATTCGGCAGACAAATTGCACGGGTGGATTTTCTTTCCACATTTGCCTGATTTGATCTCAGCGACCCAGATGGAGTGCAATCGATTTAGATGAACTGATGGACATCTGTTGGTCTCAGTGTAACTTTTAAAATTGGTATAGTATCTTACAGAGTGTATAATTTAAACTAACCACAGAGCTTTACATCTTCATTTTGACTGTTCTGTAGCAGAATAAAGTACTGGAAAGGAAACAAGACTCTCTTTCACAACTGGATTATAAGTTTCAGTCCTGGTATCTGTGCTTGATTTTTATCAGCTTTGTGTAGATTTTATGTTTCATATTTTAAATTCAAATGCCACACTGTAAAGTTTGTACAATTTGTCCAGCAGCTTTGTTTTTGGCTGTGCCTGCATAAGTGATTTAAATAGAATAAAGAATCTCATAGCCTGTATCTATAATTTAAATGCATGGAAAAATGGGCTTTGCACACAATGGCTTTGGAGCTGACTGGGAACAATGGAAAAAATTACATTAGCAATGATTGTAAAGTTGTTCATTTGTTTTTTTTAACCATTTGTGAAAGGTGAAACTTGATTGTAAAAATCAGTTGATGTAAAAAAATTTTAATTTTACTTAACTGAGGCAAAAATGAAGTGGATAAAATAATTCCAAATATTTTACTTATGCACATTTTGTTTTTTCTTATATTTATTTTTTGAAAGCATTAAAGCATAATTTGCCCTTATTCTCCATTACAATACTACAAGCTAGATTTTCTTGAAAGTTCCAAAAAAATTAAATTTCTTATTTGTAACAATATTTGGGGGCTGAAACTGATAATATTTATTCAAGACTGTTATATAATTGAGAAAACAGCACAAGTAATGAAAACATTTTTGGAAAAGAACTAAGTCTGATATGGGCAAAGCCAAATTCACTCTTTCCACTATTTAATCTTGAATGTGCCCTGGTCATAACTGAATGCCTTAGTACATGTAAATTTTTAAGGGAAGGGAAAATTATACTAATATATATTTGGAATGCTGTGTGGTTTAGTGCTATCCATTGTGAGCATCTTGTTGCTACTACTCCATATCATTTATTTCACATATGTATTGTGTACCAGTTATGTGAAAAACTCTGAGAACAGCATAAAGATGACTAAGAGATAGTTGGCAGAAAGTTGTTTAAACTACCTAACTAAAAGGTGTCTAAAAAACTCACTATAAATAAGGAAATGAAGATAAACTAAAAGCAAAACACAGGAGATAAAACTATGCACAGAAAAATAAAAAGAAAGCTCATTTGTTCTATTAATATCAAATTTCCATCATATAAGGATATATACCATGAAAACCTTTACATTGATCAGTATATCCAGAAGACTGGATGATAATCCTACAAATACATAAAGCTAATAAGACAGCTTCAAAATCCATAAAGAAAAATGTAATAGAACCAAAAGGCTAAATAAATCCATTATAGCTGGGGATTTTAATACTTTGCTCAGTGATTGATAAAACAGAGAAATAAGTATGAAAAAAGATATGAAAGACTTAACAATAACATTAAATAATTTAACCTAATAACTATTTATGGAACACCCCAAACAAAATCTATATAGAATACACATTCTTTTCAAATACAAGTGGAATATTTACAAAGATAGAACATATTCTGGACCATAAAATGAATTTCAATGTATTTTTAAAACGTGAAATTATACAAAGTATGTCCTCTGATGTCAATGGAATTAAGTCAGAAATCAATAATCTTTAACAAATCTGAAAAACTCCCTTTAAAAGCAATGAACTTCAGAATAATTTGATTGAAGAAGAAATGATAAGAGAATTCGATAATAACTCAAACTGGTATAAAAGCCCAACATAACAAAATTGTTTGAATGTTGAAAGGGAGATACATAGTTTGAATGCTTATATTAGAAAATGAAAAAACCTAAAATCCTAAATTTCCATCTGAAGGAACTTGAGAAAGAAAGGCCAACAAAAAACAATGTAGTTTTTTTTTTTTTTTTTTTTTTTGTGGGTACCGGGGGGTCGACCTCAGGACCTCGCGCGCCAGCAGGCGCCCGTGCCGCTGAGCGATATCACCGGCCCCTTTTCCGTATGTGGGATCCGGGAGTCGAACTCGGGCCCTCGCGCTTGCAAGGCAGGCGCTTACGCCACTGAGCCATCTCACCGGCCCTGCAATGTAGATTTTTAAAGTAAGAAATAAGAAATCAATGAAATTTAAAAAAGGAAAAAATAGACAAAATTCATATAACAAAAACCATATTTGAAAAGTTCAATAAAACTGATAAATCTTTAGTCAGACTGATCAGGAAAAATACAGAGAAGATATAAATTACTAATAGCAGGATAAAGAGCCCAGCTCTATAGACACCACACAATTTTAAAATAATATTATAAACAATTTATGATAATATTCACAATGTAAAAAGAACAAATGTCTTAAAATTACCAAAAGTCACTCAAAAAGGAATAGATAACATGAATATCTAGTAAAGAAATTAAACTCATATTTAAAAACCTGAAGGTTTAGATGCTTTCATTGGACAATTCTATGAAACACTTAATGAAAAACTAATGTGAATTCTACACACTTTTCCCCAAAAGGTAAGAAATAGGAATACTTACCAACTCATTCCATGATGCCAACATACCCTGACCCTAAAACCAAATATATCCTGGGAAAGGAAACTATAGGTCAATATTCCTCAAAAACATAGACACAAAAAATCCTTAACAAAATATTAGCGAATTATATTCACCAATATTGTACATAAAAACAGTATGCCAGCCAAATGATACTAAACCCAAGTATTTAAAGATGGTATAACATTTGAAAACCAATATTATTTATTATGTAAAGAGATAACAAAAACTATATGATCATCTCAATGGATACAGGAAAAGCATTTGACAAAATTCAGCATTCATTCATGACAAAAAATTTTCAGCCAACTAGGAATATAAAGAAACTTCTTCAACCTGCTGAAGGGACAAAAACCTACAACTAATATCTACATTCTTAATAGAAAATTGGATGCTTTCTCCCTAAGATTGGAGACAAAGCAGAGATTTCTAATCTTAAAAAATTAAAACATGGTACAGGAAATAAAAATTCACAGAAATCAGAAAAGAAGGCAGAAAAAAACTGTCTTTAACTTCAATAATGTGGCTATATAAGGTAAAAAGTATCCTATGAAATTTAGAAAAAAATGCTTTATTCTACACGATAGCAGAACAAAATATCAATATATAAAAATCTTAAAAAATTAGACACATAGACTATTAGAACAAATAGAGTGCCTAGAAGTAAACTGATTTTCAATAAAGGTGCTAAGAACACACGCTGGGGAAAGGACAGCCTTTTCCAAAAAAAGAGCTGGGCAAACTGGCTACCCAAAGGTCAAAGAATGAAACTAGATCCTTATCTCATACCGGTTAGAAAAATCATCTCAAGATGGGTTAGAGACTTACATGTAAGACCTGAAACAATGAAACCACTAGGAGAAGACATATGGAAAATGATTTAGGACATGAGATTACATCAAACTAAAAAGTTCTGCACCTCAAAGGAAAGAATTATCATAGTAAAGAGACAACCTACGGAATAGGAGAAAATGTATTCAAACTTTCCATCTGATAAGGGGATTAGTGTACAGAATACATAAGGAAATCCAAAAACTAAACAGCAGAAAGCAAATAAGCTGATAAAAATATGAGCAATAGATCTAAATAGATGTATCTCCCAAAAAAGGTGTACAAATGGTCAGTGGATATATATGTAAAAATGCTCCACATAACAGGGAAGGGTAAATCTAAACAATGAGCTATCATCTCAGTTCAGTACAAGTGGTTATTATTATTTTTCTTTTTTTGTGTGTGGGTACCGGGGGGTCGACCTCAGGACCTCGCGCGCCAGCAGGCGCCCGTGCCGCTGAGCGATATCACCGGCCCCTTTTTCATATGTGGGTTCCGGGAGTCGAACTCGGGCCCTCGCGCTTGCCGGCAGGCGCTTAAGCCGCTGAGCCATCTCACCGGCCCACAGGTGGTTATTATTAAGAAGACAAAAAAGGTAGCAAGTGCTGGCAAGGATGTGGAAAAAAAGGAACCCCTGCACATTGTTGATGGGAATATAAATTAGTATAGTCATGTGGAAAACAGTATGGTGGTTCCTCAAAAAAATCTAAGTAAAATTGCCATATGATCTAGCAATCACATTACTGTGCATATAGCCACAGAGATGAATAGATAAAGAAAAGGTGGTACAATGTACACATGGCATACTATTCAGCCATAAAAAAGGATAAAATTCTGTCATTTGTGTAACATGGATGGAACATGTTAAATGAAATAAGCAAGGTGGAGAAAGACAAGCACTGTGTGATCTCACTCATACAGGGAATAAAAAAAAGCTAATCTCATAGAAGTTGAGAGCAGAAATGTTAGTTACCAGGGCTGAGCCTGGGGAGAGTAGTGGGGAAGGAGGGGTTAGAAAAAGTTAAGCAATAGGCACGGAGTTACAGCTAGTAAGTGCAGGAAAGTCTATGCGCTATCGCACAGGAGGATGCATATAGATAAGAGTAACGTGCTGTATATTAAAAAAACTAGAAGGATTGTGAATGCTTTCACCATAAATAATAAATATTTGAGGAGATAGACATATTCAACTGTATTTAAACATTGTGCAATGTATGCCATAAATGTGTAATGTATACACTACATATGACATGTACGTGAAACATTACATGGCTCTCCACAAAATGTGTGATTTTTATGCTTTTATGTATCAGTTTAAATAAAAAAGAAGTCAAACATATCTATCTGTATTGTACTCAGCGTATCTGAGGGGAGGATGTCTATAGGACCTGTATGTGAGCTTTCATAACAATGCACGATTGGAAACTAAAATTAAAAAAAATCATAAAACATGAAATACTTAGTGATAAATCCAGCACAACATGTGCCAGACCTATCCATACACTGAAAACTCCAAAACACTGCTGAGAAAAATAACGACCTACACAACAAATATCATCTACTAGATCAGAAGGCTGAATATTGTTAAAATGTCCGTTTTGCCCATATTACTCTAGAGATTCTATACACTCCCAATCAACATTCCACTTGTTCTTTATTTCAAAATCAACAAGGCGAACCTAGAATTTATGTGGTAAATTTATGTGGAAATGAAAGGATGCAGAAGACCCCAAAACAATTCTGAAACAGTAAAGTTGAAGCACTCACACTACCTAATCTTGAGATTTACTATAATACAAAGTCAATAGGATGGTACGGTATTGATGGAAGAAGACACATAAGTCAAATGAATGGAGCAGGGAGCTTGGAAGCAGACTTCCTTGAAAATGAAAACTTGACATTTTTCAACAGCTCCAAGTAATTAAGTGAGGAGAGGAAAATCCTAACAAACAGTGCTAAAGACCTAAACACTCACATGCAAAAAATTCTCAATCACTACCTCATATTTCATTCAAAAATTAACTCCAAATGATTACAGGCCTGAATACATAGACTGAAATTAGAAAATGTTTAGGAAAAATTCATATGGACTTCCGTTGGTTAAGTTTTTATAAATTGGAACATAAAGCACAAATCATAAAAGAAAACATTTGTAAGTTGGACTTTATTAAAATTCAAGCCACTGTTCAGAAAATTAAAATATCAGTCACAGTCTGGATGAAAATATTGCAAATCTCATATCTGATACAGGACTTATATCTAAATGTATTAAGAGATTTACAATTCACTAAGAATAAGAATCAACTTGATAAAAGAAATAAAAGATATGAACAGGCTGTTTACAAAAAGAAATATATTAATTGCTAGGAAAGATTTTTATTTTATTAGTCAGCAGAAAAGTAAAACTTTTAAAATGATATTTCACTATGACTAAAATTGAAAATACTGCTAGGATAAAAGTTGGTGATAACGTGGGACAACTGAATGTCTTTTGCTGATAGTAATACAAAATGTCATAGCCACAGTGAAAAATAGTTCAGTAGATAAATTTATTCTTACCACATGACTTTTCCCATTCTTTGATATCTACTAAAGAGAAATGAAAACATACATTCACCCAAAAACCTGTATGCCAGTGTTTAGAGAATGCTTATTCATAGTAGCTACAATGGAAACAACTGGCATATCTATCTATATGCTGGTAAACAGCTAAGCTAAGTGAGATTTAGAGAGAGACAGGTTGAGGTCCACTAACTGAGTAATGTGAATTTTAGAAAAAAAGGGGGACAGATAAAATCAAAGAGGGAAAATCACCAAGGAAATAATTCCAAAAAACTTCTCAGAACTGAAAGACTTCGTATTTTTGATTCAAACAGCTCAGTTCATGCTTGGTAAATGGATGAAAATAGACTTTTATCAAAGTACTTTTAGAACACCAGAGACACAAGAAAGATCTTTAAAAACTTCTATGCTTGAAGGAATCACTTAGTAGAGTGAAGAGACAACCTACGGAGTGGGAAAAACATTTTTCCTGTTATTCTTCAGTTAGAGGACTAATAACTAGAATATATAAAGAACACGCAAAAGAAGTAGACCACCTAAAATAAAAAGACAAATCAAGAAATGGGCAAGTGAAATGAATAAACATTTCTCAGAAGAAGTACGAAAATGTGAAAAAATGTTCAACATCTCTAGTCATTAGAGAAATGCAAATTAAAACAAAGCTAAGATTCTATCTCACACCAGAAAGAGTGGTAGTCATCAAGAATTCAAAGAATAACAAATGTTGGTGTGGCTATGGTGAAAAAGGAAACACCCTACACTGTGGGAATGTAAACTGGTACAACTATTATGGAAATCCATATTTTTCAATGAACTAAAATTAGAAATTCTGTATGACCCAGCTATTCTCCTTCTAGGTATTTTCCCCAAAGAACAAAAGACATCATACTACAGCAATACATGCATAGCAATGTTTATAGTAGCGTAATATATAATAGTTAAATTCTGGAAGCAGCCTGTATACCTATCAACAGACAATTGGATATAGAAAATATGGTATCTATACATAATGGAATGCTACTCAGCTATAAAGAAGGATAAATTCAAAATATTTGTAGGAAAATGGATGCACCTGGAAAATGTAATGTTGAGTGAAATAAACCAAACATGCAAGCTTAAAAACCATATGGTAGCTATCGTTTGAGTAAGACAAAGTACAAAGAGCATAATAAAGGATGGATAAAATTGATTTATGTCTTGTACTCTGAGTAACCCCTTTAATGATAATGATACAGTGTATTAACTATTGTTATTCTTTTTATTTTGTTATGAAATTTTATTTTTTCATAAAATAGAAAAGGAAACAAGGGGATAGGTATCTTGCAAACGGGAAGGGGTCCAGGAGACCAAAGGTGAGGGAGGAGGGGGAAGGGGAAGGGAATTAAAAACTAAGATATGCCATTTACAGTGAGTCCGCGACTTACGAGCGTTCGAATTGTGAACTCTCACAGGTGTACTGTATAAGACTCACTTTGTCAGATTACAAACGAATCCAACTTATGAACATCCTCACAGAATGGAACTCATTCGTAAGCCGGGGCCTTCCTCTACAGGAGCCTAATAACCTCAGTGAATGTAAACATTATGTGTCATAAACATGAGCTAAGAATAATAATAACAAGAATGAAAATGGGGAAAGGGAATTTAGAGGCAGAGGGAGGGAGGTGGGTGGGAAGGTGAGGGGATTAAAAAAAGAAAAAAGCTGTATTATGTACATGTACCTACTCCCCAAAGTGAATGCAAACTTCATTTAGTGCAAGTATGCACTAATAAAATAAAATAATAATAAAAAACTTCTGTGCTGGGATTTGAGGATGGGGTGGAACAGATAATATACAAATGATTAAAAATAAGAAAAGATTTTTCATTTTGTGAATAAACTGTATTGTGTATATTTAAGGATATACCACATTGTTATAGGATATGCACAGATAGTAAAAATGTTACCACAGTGGAGGAAGTTCATGTAGTCCTAATATCATGAAGTCACTGTTTTTTAAATGGTCAAGGGGTGAAATCTCCCTATGGATTCCATATAAAGTGACTGTATTACCTGGAGCCCTCATCTTGTGTGTTAGGTCTCTAGACCTGTTTATCCTAGATGTCTGCTACTTTGCATCTTCAAACATACCTATTTCTTCCCTACGCACTCTGCTGCCCCTGGTAGCCACCTTTTTGTCCTCTATTTCTGATTATTGATTTTTTTAAAGTTTGCACATGTAAGTGAGATCATACATCTTTCTTTCTATGTCTGGGTTAGTTCATGTAACACAATTTCCTCCAAGCTCATACATGTGCAGCAAATGGGTGAAATCTCATTCCTTTTTAAGAGTGGAATAATTCCCTTATCTATTATTATTATTATATGTTATATATTAGATTCTTTATCCATTCATTCATGGATGAACACATAGGTTGTCTCCATGTCTTGCCTACTGTGGATAATGGTGCATAAACATGGAATACAATATTATTATAAGTTGGTGTTTTCATCTATTTGAGTATTTGCCCAGAAGAGGGATTGTTGGGTCATTTGGTGGCTCTACTTTTAATTTCTTTAGAAACCTCCACACTAGTCCACAATGGCTGGATTAGTCTACCTTTCCACCAAAGACACACAAGAGTTCTGTTTTCTTTACTCTCTTGCCAACATTTGTGATTTTTTGACTTTTTGATTACAACCATGGATATACTAAAATGCTAGTATCAATATGTTCATGAATATGAGGTGGTATATCATACTGGGATTGATTTTCATTTCCTTGACAATTAATGATACTGAGGGCTTTTTCATATACATGTTGGCCATTTTATGTCTTCTTTGGAGACGTGTCTATTCAGGCCTTTGACCCACTTTTAAATCAAGTTATTTGTTTTTCCACCATTGAGTTGTATGAGTTCCTTGTAAGTTTTAGATATTAACTCCTTATCCAATATATAGTTTATAGGTGTTTTCCCCACACTGTAGGCTGTGTTCCTTTTTACTTATTGTTTCTTTTGTTGTACACAGGAGCTTTTTATTTTGATATAGTCCTGTTTACTTATTTTTACTTCTTGATCTGTTTTTGGTATAATATAAAAAAAATTATTGTCAAGGCTATTTATCAAAGACCTTTTCCCATAATTTCTCTTCTGGTAATTTTATAATTTTTGGTCATTCATTTAGGTCTTTTACTTATTTTCAAGATGATTTCTGTGTGATATAAGGACCCAACTTCTTTCTTTTAATATGAAAATCCAGTTTCCTCACCACCATTTATTGAAGAAACCATCCTCCCGTTATATCCTCTTGGTGCTCTTTTCAAAAATTTGCTGACTGCGTGTGTTTAGATTTATTTCTGAGCTCTCTATTCTATTCTACTATTCTATAAGTCTGTTTTTATACCAGTAACATACTGTTAAGATCACTGTATACTTGCACTATAAAGTCAGGAAGTGTGATGCCTTCAACTTTGTTTTTCTATCTCAGAATCATTTTGGTTATTCAGGGGGCCTTTTACAATTCCATACAAATTTTAGGATTGTTTTTCCTACTTATGTGAAGAATGCCATTTGGATTTTGATAGGAATTCTGTTGACTCTGTGTATTGCTTTGGGTAGTATGGGCATTTTAACAATATTAATTCTTTAGACATCTGACCATGGGATATCTTTCCATTTATTTATGTCTTTTTTAGTTTCTTTCATCAATGTTTTATAGTTTTCAGCTTGTAAATGTGTCTGTTTTTTAAATTTGGTTAAGTTTATTCCTATTCTTTGTTTTTTGATCCATATGGGATTGTTTTCTTGATTGTGTTTTCAACTACTTTGCTTATTGTATGTAGAAATACTACTGATTTTTCTATGTTGATTTTGTATCTTAAACATTACTAAATTCGTTTATTAGTTCTAATGGATCTTTGTGGACTCTCTGGGTGTTTTGACAAACAAGATCATGTCATCTGAAAATAGAAATGATTTTGCAATTTACTTTTCAATGTATATGCCTTTTTGGGGGGAGGTCTGATTGCTTTTGCTAGGACTTCTAGTATTATGTTGCACGGAAGTGTCAAGAGTAGGCATTATTACCATGAACAAGATCATAGTGGAAAAGTTCCCACTTTTTCCCATTGGATAGAATGTTAGCCACGATGCTTTTTTTTACATCACTTGCGATGATCATGTGATTTATTTTTAGCTTTCACTCTGTTAATATGATGAATGACATTGATTGCTTTGCATTTGTTACACCAGGCTAGCACATCAGGGACAAATCCCACTTGATTATGTTATATAAGCTTTTTGATACGTTCTTGGATTCAGTTTGATAATATTTCATTGAGGATATTTTCACATCAGTATTTATGAGAGAAATTGCCCTATAAGTTATTTTTTTCCTTGTGAAGACTTTACCTGCTTAAGTATCATGTTGATGCTGACATCACTCTTGTTTTCAAAGCAATATAGAAGTCAAAGCAGCAATGTTTCAAAAGGAAGATGAAAAATTATTCTATATACTTCTAAGTTGGCAATTTTAATTGTGAGGGAATGAAAGAAATTCTCAGATGTTTAATATTTCATATGTGTTCCCATGCACTTTTTAAAGGAAGCTACTGAGGGAGGTGCCTTACCAATAAGGAGGGTGTGAATAAAACAGAGAATAAGAAATCAGGAAACTTATCAGAGTGAAAGAGAATCCCTAGAATGGTGTGAAGTGAATCTTTGTATGAGATCTCTTTTGGGGGAGGTCGGCCTATTCCAATTACAGCAAGTCAAAAAATGAAACTCATAGAATTATATTTACATATGCTGAGAGGTGGTTTAGAAAACTGAGAATTTGAGGATGAATTAATTATAAATATGCAGGAAACCAAGCAGATGAAAAATTATAACAATTATTAGCTCCCGGACAAAACATCTTATAAGAAAAAAAGGAAGAGAGAGTAGTCACAGTATATACTATTGCTCAACTATGAAAATATTTACATGGTCATAAAATTTAAACATGCAATATTGACCTAACCTAAAAGTCTAACTGTATGTGGAGGATGAGAAAATATTGTAGTTGTGGTGAGAAGAGCTGATGGAAAAATAGCTAAATCTTCATTTTCCATATTAGGAATGTTTTAACTTGAAAATCAAGTAACAGCAATCTAAACATGTTTCATAACCAAAGAATTGAATTGGTCACCACCAGGGAATGGAAAATGGAGAAGCAAAGTGAGTAGGATATTGCAATTTTTTCATCATAAGCTATGTAGAACAATGGTATTATTTAAACCAGGTACTGAAGCAAATGTAATAAAAATTAACATTTAAAGTCCGAAATCCAACTGATAAAAAAATTTTTGGAGCCTAGTGTACTACCCGAGGTATCTGGGCAAATGAAGTGGAGGACACTCTCCTGCCCTCAGTTCAGCCTGACTCTGGGGTACCACCCAGACTCCTCATCTGTGGTGCCATCTACATAGGGATGTAGCATTCACAGGACACTGACCGTGTGTCAGGCACGGCATTAGTAATTCAGTGCAGCCTCGCGCCAGTAAAGTTGGAGCTATCATTGTCTCCAGCTTATGGAGAAGGCTTCTGAGGGAGAGAAGACTTAAGGAACCTGCTGCGGCCATAGTGCTGGTGAGTAGGGTTACTTGACGTTCCTGTTCGTGTACGGTGACTCCAGTTTCTCAGCAGAGGGGTAAAGGATTCTACCTCCCACCAAGATTCACGAAATAAAGGATTCATCAAATGAAGAATGCCGAGCAACCAAAACCTAAAACGTGCCCACTATAATGAATTAAGCCAGATTTAAAGAAATTGCTCCAATCGGTCCTAGAAAATCCCTGTCAAAAGCTAGTAACTGTCAGTGTACAGTGGAAAATAGTTTATGTTTTATGCTTTTCATCATTATTTTTCAAATGAAATAAAACAAAGAAAAGCAGTAATCCCTCCAGAAATCTTTCTCTTCGTGTAAGACAATAGTTTCAGAGACAATAACTTGCAAAAAAAAGGTTAATTAATGCTGCAGGAAGCTGTGTTGTGATATTCCTTGAATCTTTTCTAAAGGAATTACCTGTGTAATTAGATAAATGGACAAAAACTAGGAACAGCACCTCAGGATAAACTCCCAACACTTCTAATGGAAGGGATTTCTTTTTAATTTTCTTTTCCTTTTTCTGATTTTGGCTAAATGAAAATAAAGAGAGTTCAGCAATTACAATATTTCAATGAATTACAGGATATCTTTAAATTTGAGTAAAATTGCTCTCTTTCAGTCAAATTCATATCATTATTTGTAAACATGCATTATCCAGAGATAACCACGATAACCCAGTGTGCATTTTCTCTCATTTTAAAAAAATTTTTTAGTAATGCAATTTTTTCCAAAGCTAAAATTATTATACACGCATTGCACTGCAACTTAAATTTTTTCTACAATAAATAATAAATACTTCTCCGAGTCAGAATAGTTTTCTTTGTTGTTTTTAGTAGCTACATAGTATCACAATATGGCTATGTTGTAATTCATTAATGACTTCATTATTAATACAGTTTCTAATTTTTTATCTAATACACACAATGTCATAATGATCATCCTTGCACAAATACATTTTACATTCGTATTTTTAATTCTATAAGATATGGTCTAGAATTGGTCTTTTAAAACATGAGTGGGTCATATTTCTTTGCTTCAAACCTCCTAATGTCTTCCCAGTCATGTACACTAAAAATCCAAAGTCCTTTTTATGCTATCTGGTCACCGTGCCACTTGGCCTGGACAACGCATCCAATCCCACTTCTTCCTTGTGCTCCAGCCTCCTTAACCTTCTTACACACACACACACACACACACACACACACAGCAAATTCACTCTCCCCTAAGACTAGTTCCTTCTCAGCATTAAGCCCTCATCATGAAAAGCAGCACTTCCTGGAGGCTCACCCCACCTTGTACTCTAACATCTCACCCCCTGCCCACACCACTTCCATCCTGTGCTGCTGCTCATGAAGGGACATCAGAGCCAAAGGCTTCACTGTGCCCAGCAAAGGCTCATTCCTAAATGTTCCATTTAAAAATAGTGGGGCCTTGAACCTGAAACTGAGGCAAGAGGCCTCTTGACTTTGATAGGCCACGTCAGCCATGTAAGGAGCCTTGACACTGTCAGCTGCGATCTATCGAAACCAAGAGGCCTTGCCCATGTTTCTAGTGGAGTCACAGCTCAGCCTCCACAGCAAGATAGCTTCAGAGGGACCCACCACAACGCCAGCGAATGGATTTTCTTTTGATCCTGCTAGAGAGATACCACTCCAGACTTTATTTTATTTAGAAAAACAAAGAACTGTGCTCTTTCTTCTACTAAAGTAATAAAGCTAATGGTCACTAAAAGAATTTGATAAAAGAACTTCAATATTTGTACCTCAAAAGGGTTAAGTGTAGCAATAGAGAGGAGGCTGGTACCAGAGCTTCTTGTCCCTCTAACTTTGATGTTAGGATGTGCATATGGTAAGATTTCATGAGCAACCATATTGGAGGTCTAAAAGGAATCTTACTTTCTTATATCAATGTTGAAAATGAACAGGTTCACTAGGCAGGAATAATGCTGGCTTCATTGTCATCATTAGCAATGAAACAGTCCATAAAATTAATCTATACACAGGTAGTAAGTGTTATGGATCGTGATATATATATATATATATATATATATATATATATATATATACATATATATATAATAGACATTTTCTTTTCAATTTGAGAAGTAATTCAGAGGAAAGAATTTTTCTCTACCTAAACTCCTCTGAATGGGGCTTTGGCAAAACCATTAACAATGCTTGACCTTCAAGACTCCTAACACAAAGTCATACACACCAAATAACAGGCAAGACATTGTCAGGTTGTTCTGAACACCTCAGACATCTCTGCCTACAAGTAGCAGAAGGAAGAAAGACTGCATTTAAATGCAAAAGAGGCTGAATCTGGAGAAAGGCAATTTCATTACAGAAGGCCACATAGTTTCTGACATCAGTTAAATTTAGAATGCCCTCGTGATGGCATTCTAACATGGATAACTGCTTCTAAAATCAAGATAAGTTTGTTTTTGTAAACTAGTGATAATAATGCCAGAAAAGGCCTAATAAGCCACAATTTTTTGAGCATTTCCTCCACAGAAAGCACATCTAAAGAAAGCATTTTGTAATTGATGGTATATTATAAAACATATGAAGGAGAGAAAAACAATGTATATTTTTATCTTTGGGTTTTTTAGTTATGAGATTCCATACTAGGTGCCTTACAAGCACCAGTAGGATTAGACGCACATCACCAATCTTGGCCCAATGGGCAACAACATCAACGATTTATCGTGTAGCAAGAAACTATATATGAGGATTCTATAACCTATTTAGAAAGAAGGAAGTGTTATGGTTAAGCAATCAAAAAGAAAAGGGAGAAGAAGGAAGAGAGAAGGAGGAGAAGAAGGAAGAGAAGGGAAGAAGAGGAGAAGGGGGAGGGGAAGGGAGGGGGAGGAAGAAGCAGCTGTTATATACAAGTTGGAAAATACATTTGCAGTTAATCATGCTATAACAGTTTAAAATTCATTTACTGACTTCTTGTAAAACAAAAAGAAAAAGACCAACAATTCGATAGAAAAAAAGGAAACAAAAGAGGACAGGTAATTCACACAAAAAAGAAGAAATCACCAATATAAAAGTTTTGAAATATGCAAACCTTGTAAACAGATATAATAAGATATTATTTTTCTCATATCCCCATTAAAAAAGTGAAATTTTTTGTTTGTTTGCCTTTTTTCACTGTAGTACTAAGTTTTGTGGCCGTTCTTGAATACCTTGTCAGAAAAGAATTTGGCAATTTTTAGCAAAAGTTGCTAAATTTTGTTTTCATGTTAAGCAATGCAATTCTGTATGAACACAATGCTAGGCAAAAAGTATCAGGACTTCGCCCCCCAACCTCAGTGGAGAACACACGCTCCACCCGGTGTAGAATAAATGCTGTCATAAAGGGAAAGGGGCTGCTATGGTAATGCAGGCTGATTTTCTTTTCTTTTCCAATTGGCTAGAGTTAGCAAGTTGATTGGAGGTGGTGAGGCACAGGGAAGGTTTTCACAAAGTTAATCACTAAGATCTGTTAGGGCCCTTATCAGAACACAACTCAGATTGCTAACCAAATTCCAGTGCAACTGAGGTGATATAAACAAATTTCTTTCAGGATGCAGGGAGGCTAAATTAAAAGTGGTCCCTGAAGGATTTTATACCCATGGGGTCAGGGCACAAACTGCAAAGTAGAGGGGAGCATTCTTCCGACCCTCCAGTTACAGGGCTGATACTTGCAAAACCTGAAACGAATAATGCCTCTGCTCTCCCGGGCCCCACATTCCAGTTCTTGTTCACATTACCC
Source organism: Erethizon dorsatum (assembly GCA_028451465.1). Taxonomy (NCBI): domain Eukaryota; kingdom Metazoa; phylum Chordata; class Mammalia; order Rodentia; family Erethizontidae; genus Erethizon; species Erethizon dorsatum. The sequence goes on from CM051839.1 coordinate 15,550,910, forward strand.
CCTTTAGCGCGTGATTTACAGTGCTTGCTTTTAAAATGCAGATTTTTTTCAAGGTTTTATTGTTAGCATTTGAGTCATTAGAATTGTGGCCTCGGCATATTTATAGGAATTGAGTACATATTCCAAGCATCAGTCTCCACAGCGCTCAACTCACATTCGAAGCTTTAAGCTTTTTGTTCATTTAACACTAATTTATATAAATCGTGTTTTCAGACTAATGCACAACTAGTCCTTCTTTAGATTAATTATCCACTCCCAAGAACATTTTTTTCCTTCCTGCCTTCTTTCCTTTGTATTTGGAGTTGATTTAAATACTATTGATTGCAATCATGGTGTGTGTGTGTGTGTGTGTGTGTGTGTGTGCGAGTGTGTGTATTCAATGTGCATTAAGATGTTTTAAATCAAAGAATTATAAAGACAGTGTGAATGTATACCATTCTCTTTTCTTAGAACACAGTTCTGATGGATGCTAAGAAAGATTTTTGCTAAATGAAAGAAAAGTACAAATATAACAAATTAGACTGTTGTAATTGGCGGATATTGGGTTTTCAGTGGACACAAAAGACTGTACCTTTTAAATCTACTCTTTGCCTTGACTCTAATTGAAAATTTGGTTCCTTGTCAGAATCCACAGGGTGGGGGAGTCATTCTTTTAACTGTCAAAGCGGATTTTCCTTCAGTCCTGGCCTAAGGGAGCTATGACCTGGCTGGAAAATGCCAGAATATTAAAGCAAATTTTAGTTTTTTGACTGTCCCATGTCATTCCCTTTTCCTCTCATGAAGGACTTGGTTCACTGTGGTCCTATTTGGAATATTCCATGAAGAACACTGACAGTGTATCAGATTGGTCACGGTATGAACAATTTTCATGGATAGAAATACAAAGGCCAGTGTTAAATGAAAGCCTTTATAGAGGCTTTGAACAGTAATAAATTCTGATGAAAAGTCTCCCACCCCTGCGGACCATCTTAATCTTTTTCAGGCCCAGACTGGATCATTTACAGGAGAAGCGGCAGTCCTCCCGGGGCAGAAGGAAAGAACAAAACCAGTTGCCTTTCGTGCAAGTTCAGACACAAAATTCACCCCAATTTCACAAAACAGTCTTGGGACATAAAACAAATAAAACATTCTTATCATAGTTTGTCCAATGCCATGCCACCTGAAATTACCAAATTTGCTCTTTGTGTGTGCATAAGGATGAACTAGAACAATAAACTGCTGGATATGGTGATTTATTTTGTTTTGTAACTCAAAGCCACATGGTCTCTGGTGTATGATGGAAGATAACATGACTTCTTTGAAGCTGAGAGAAAAAAAAAAAGAGGGAAAGAATAAATAGTGGTGGCATTAAAATAGAGGGCAAGTAACTCATCACCGTGCGGGTTTCCAAGTATTACAGCCACGAAAGCCAACTGTGCCTGGAATGTGATAAGGTAGCCAGGCCTGTTGTGAAATACTTCTTTGGTAGAAGCTCCGAGCTGACACACCATATAAAGAAGTGTTGCAAATTAGAAGCTTATTTCTTGTCAACATATCAGGGGTGGTCCTTTCTCAGCCTAACAATCTGAGGGAGATGGGGCCTTGACTGAAGAAGTAGCAGAAAAGGCTGGCTTTTAAATCAGAGGAGAAAACAGGCTGAAACAACCTCATCTAGGTTTTAACTCGCATTTGCCCGTCTCTTAAACTGGATGATGGCCAGGGAGTTTGGAGAGAGGTGAGGAACTGAACAGAAGGAGCGAGTGCTTTGAAGTCAAACACACCTACATTCGAACTCTTTCTTCATTATCCATTAACTATATGACCCTGGGTAAATCTCCAGCCTCCCTGGGTGTCTGCCTCCCTTCTGCTAGGAGGATATAATGATGTGTAACTCTTAGCATTGGTTTAAGGGTTAAGTGATACAGCACATATTTCTCAGCATTGTTGTAAGGATTAAAAATGATAATGAGGTCAGCACAATGCCTGGCTTATCCTGATGCCTTCTTTACCCATTCCCTTTAAATAAGAATGTTGAAAAATTAGTAGGATTTAACATTTTTATTGTAAAGCAGCTTGGTCTTACTAGAGGCTATTCTTCAATAGTTTCTGGCTTCCGTATTGACAACAAGAAAATGTATTTGAAAGTTTTCCCTTTATTCTACATCATTGTTTGACGCAGGGGTAGATTTTGTACTTATTTTTTCAAATTCCAATAACAAGTACTTTTCTAGGAGAATCGCAGTGATACTACTTAATTTCCACTCAGAGTGTACACCCTGAATCAGTGTGCCATTGTTAAAGCATGATATAAAAATAACATAAAGAAGAATTAACACCAAGTAGACAATTTATAAGTAAAATACACACCTACCGTTTAGGGATGAATTCCTGGTAGTAAGATTAGTTATGTGGACATAAATACTTTTTTTTTTTTTGTGGGTACCAGGGGTTGAACTCAGGACTTCATGCGCCAGCAGGCGCCCGTGCCGCTGAGCGATATCACCGGCCCTTTTTTCGTATGTGGGTTCTGGGAGTCGAACTCAGGACCTCGTGCTTTCCAGGCAGGCGCTTATGCCGCTGAGCTATCTCACTGGCCCATAAATACTTTCTTGGTAAAGAAATACCAGTGAACGTCTCTCTCAATTGATACTAGAACATTGACCCAGGTAAGATTTATTGGGTATATACAGCCTACAAGGAGCTATAGCTTGGCCAGGAGCGAATGCCTTCTTTTATTTGATCACTACCAAAAAAGTTTACAGCACTGAAATCAGACACCTTTAAACCTAACATCTTACAGAAGAAACTGAGGTTCCCAGGGAGCTGTGCGACCTGCTCAGTGACTGAGGGTCTGAAACAGCACAAACCTGCTTCCATTCTCAAAGTCATGGGTTCTATTTAAGTTGCTATTTCAGTTTCCCCTAACGGACTCTCCCGCTATCCATTAGGAGCTGGAAATACCTAGACAGTTCCTAAAGTTTTGGAAATGTCACACACTACAGAGCTTTCTGATGTGGTGTCCTGTAGATGTTTAGTGATGCTGGGAAAAAATGCTTTTTGGAAAAATGAAGCAGGAAAATGGTTATTGTGGATTAGCCACCCCAATATTCAACCCGAGGACATATAAATAAGTATGGAGAAAGACCCACACTGTTGAAAAATCATCCAGCGCTCTTGAGGTTTCTCTCATCCCCAGCCATAAATATCACTCACTCCTCCACTCATTTGTGGCCAAGTCATACACCCCAATAGGAATTAGAAATTTCTAATTCTTAAAACTAGCTTGATGACTCACTTGCAGTATGGCCCTGGACAAGTCATTTAACTTTCTGAATCTTAATTAGAGAGTAAGAATATTAACTTGCCTTATATGACTTTATTTACACTCAGTAGGGATTCCTATTTTCAAAGCTGAGTTTTTCTTTTTTTTAAGTGGCACTGTCATGTCACATGCATCTGAAAACTAGCCATGTGATTATATCATTCTAATATAGTAAGAGAGAGGAAAAATAAGTTTTTGCCTGGTACTTCTTGATTAAAAAAGCATTCAGGTCTACATAACTAACTCTTCAGAACATTAAATGAACTCTTCACTACACTGTAGCTAAAAAAATAGGCTCAGTTATGAGCATTTTAAGAAATGGCGCTATTCAAAGCAAGGCATTTCTAATTACAATTTGTGGTCAGTAGAAATTTGCTAGTTCTCCATTAAAATACAGTTCAAACATGAAGCTTCTTTAGGAAGGTCCAGAACACAGCTTTCATTCTTAAGGGTAGGTTGTCATTTCTCTGTTATCTCATAATCCTTTGATGATGTTGATGTCATTTTACTTATCACATTGAATTGTAATTATTTATTCCTGTACCTGTGGCTTCCAATAGACCTGAGCACTCATATGCAAAAACCATGTGTTATTCATCTTTCTAGAGCCACTGCCTGCCACACTATAAGTATTATTAAATACATGGCCTATTGAACTACAGGGCTTTGCACACAGGGGAGAGCTGTTCAATTTTAGTCTCATAGCCGATGGAAAAAAGAAATGATTTACCAGTAGAATTTCACTAAATTATCTATAAAAAGTTACTAATAAGGACCTGAATTTTTACGAATAATATTTAGCATCTTCCAACTCTCCATCTTATGTCCTAGAGAGGTTCTTGAGATGGTAGCTGTTATGGTTTCAAAGAGAAGTGTCCCCAAAAGACTCATGTATTGAGGGTTGGTCCCCAGTGAAGCAATGTTCAGAGGTGGGACATAATTGAATGAAGTAGGTCACTGGGGGTGTTTGTTAAGGGTTTAGCTTGTCCCCAGCCCCTTTCTCTCTGGCTCTTTCCTCACTGTCTGCTTCCTGACTTTCAGGAGGTGAGCAGCTTTTCTCTGCCATGATGTTTCTGCCTGGGAGTCAGCTGACCATGTACTGAAACCTCTGAAACCATGAGCCAAAGTAAACTTTTCTTCCACTAAATTGCACATGTCAGGTATTTTTTTTCAGCATCAGAAAGGTGACTAATACAGTGATCTGTGTTCTCCTATACAGACAGACAGAGACACACTCACACAATCACAGATTCACTAACAGAGGTACCGATACACACCGATACCTTCCAATACATTTACATAATCAGGTCTGTAGAGATGTCTACTTCTCTCTATCTCTCCCAAACCAGAAGATATACAAAAAGAATAAATTCTGAAAATTCTTATGATGCTACAGGTGTATAGCAATCCTGGAAAAATTAATTTACTCCCTTCACTAAAAACCATTGATCTTAGTCATTGGAACTTCCTAAAAAGTAGGGAATGTCAAGATATTATATCCATACAAGGAAGTGGGCTGGCATACTAGAACTTGGGGCTGTTGGGAGATTCAGCCCCTCTAGATTATGACAAGGCCAAAGACCTTTGTTCCTCCTATGAAAGATGCCACTTCTACATATGTTACCTTCTGGGTGTGTTGGGAATGCTTGCTATAGAAATTTGAATATAAGTAACCTGAGGATTTGAAGAACACTAATGCTCATTCACAACTGTTTATTATAAACATTTAACTGTGGTTCATAGATATGTCCAAGATAATACAGTAAATTTACCTTTTGCAGAAAAAATATATATATTCTAAATGTAGCAATGACAAAACAAATTTAGGAAATAAATACAGGAAGTATATTGTTCCTTTTTATTTGACGTAGACAACATCATATTTTTTAAATTAGCATGTTCTGTATTATAATTTCATTGTGATTAAAAAGCACAACAGTACTTAGTTACTCATTAATATCTCACCCTAAATTCTTCCCTCTTATAAAGTAAGAGAATAGTGGTTAAGTATTCCTGAGGCAAATTTCCGTGAAAGAGTGTCACTATGGTACAGTCAAAAGCAGCCAGGATGAAGCAGGATACTGTGCGCTCTGGAGTCAGTCTATTAGATCAGCCATAGTGCAGCTGTGTGATGTTGGGCAAGGAACTAAACATCCAGGGACTGGATTTCTGCACCTGCCAAAAGAAATGTCCTTAGATAAGAATTAGCAGGTCCACAGCTCACCCTGGCCAAACTATAGAGGAGGAAACAAATGTAGGACCCTGTCCCATCTCACCCATGGGCAGACATTCATCCTTGCCACATCTGCTGACAAGACTCAGTTACCATAAGCATCACTGTCCCCTCCCTCACCAATGAAGCCTAGAGTGCTATGTGAGATTTTCTGGCTCTTAGCCAGGAGATTTTTCTTTTTTATCTTTGTTTTCATGAGTAAATGTCTGAAGTACGTGATGATTACATTCATCGTGGAGAGTTGTCCATAACACATTTTAATTCTTTTTTCATTCCCTTCTCCTTCCCTATCTCCCCCCTCCCTCCATCTCTTGGTCCCCTTCACTTTTGCAAGCTATCTATCTTCCTTTTTCCTGTTATCTATCTTTTATTTTGGTCTCTAATTTATTTATATTTTAGGTCCCTCATAAGAAAAATCTCACAATATTTAAGCTTGTGTGTCTGATTTAATTTACTTAATATTATAGTCTCAAGGTTCATCCAGCTTCCTAAAAATGACTCAAATTTATTTATCTTCTTTATGGAAGAGTAGTACTCCACTGTGTGTAAATACTACATTTAATTTATCCATTCATCTACTGAGGGACATACAGGCACTTCCAAGATTTAGCTATTAGGAGTTGTGCTGCTGTATAAGCCAAGAGACCTTTCTGCAGGAGGGATGAAATTTCACAAAGGAGGAAGGAGAGGTTTGGAGATGGAAAAAACCAAAGGACACAAGGTAGAAGGAAGGATGCCACAATATTGTCCACAGACTCACCTCCCTGTGTGGGTCTCAATCTTTAGAAACTTGTCCTTCTTGAAACCAAAATGAAATCTCATGTTAACTAGAGCTTTAATCTCTCTCCTCCTTTATTGCAGTTCCTGAGAATTTAGGATAAAAAATAATTGCATATGCCTAAACAATCTGCTATGCTAGCATTTGGAGACTGATTGAACAGAAGGCTTGGAAGCTTGGGACCTCCCCACCCTTCCTGGGTAACTGCGTAGTAATGCTCTCAGCCTGCTGAGTACCGTGAATGCTACTGGAACCTTTACCTGCCCAAGAGGCTTGGGAAGAAAGCCCAAGATGTAGAGAAATCCTCTGAAGTGAATGAGCAAAAAAACATTAATACCAAACCTTCTTATTAGCCTTGCACGTCAGGTAATTCGGACCAAAGGGGTTGGCAGTGGTAAAAGGGACCATTGGTTGGCAAAGGGCCTACCAATCAGAAGGTACAGGGAAACAAAGCAGTAGGGAGCATAAACAAAAGCAAGACACAGTGTCATAGCAGTGTCACGAATAGAGGATGCATCCTGAAACCAGAGTCTTCATGTGGACACTGAACCTAAATCCATATACTGTCTACCAACAGTTTACGTCATCCAGTACCCAAAGGGGGACAGAGGTGGTGACATATACTTAGGGATCTGTCATCATGTGATCTGTTTAAAGTGGAATTGAGCATATCACATAGATGTCATCTATATAATCTTTGATCCCCAAATTGTATTTACTTTCATTTTTTTTTTTTTTTTTTTTTTTTTTGTGGGTACCGGGGGGTCGACCTCAGGACCTCACGCGCCAACAGGCGCCCGTGCCGCTGAGCGATATCACCGGCCCCTTTTCCGTATGTGGGATCCGGGAGTCGAACTCGGGCCCTCGCGCTTGCCTGGCAGGCGCTTAAGCCGCTGAGCCATCTCACCGGCCCTTACTTTCATTTTTGCAGAGCGGTATTGCTCTTATTCTACCATATGATAAATTATGTTTCCATTCTATTTACTAACATTTCTAAGTTCAATAATTCTCCCTTATAATTTAATTGCCAACTAATGATTCTAAATATAATGCCCCCTGAAGTAAAAAAAAGAAAAAGTAAAATTTGCAAGCGGTAGAAAGTGGTAGAATTTATAATGATTTTTCTTCCTCAAACAAAATTCTTCATAAACCTCAAACAAAGAAGTGAAAAAAATCTTTAGTCCTTTCATACAATTTCCAGGTTGACAATGAGTTATGAGTAGTTGGCAATGAAGCCTTTCAAACCAATAATCGCCACTACCTGTGCTTGGAATACCAATCAGGCTTTCTGTAAAAACTTCAGCTATTGATAGCAGAGGTCTGAAAGAAGTGTTCCTCATTTAAGAGGCTATAATTTTAAGTTCATTGCTCTTTATCTGGACTTTATGAAAACAATTCATTAGGCATCATTTTCACCATGCAAATAAGAATGGCTCATAGGAATTTTTCAAATGTCTTTCCCCATCACCACTGAAGAAGTTCAGTGGTTAAAGAAAGCCAAGTTCTCTGGGCACTCTTTCCACTGACTTGGGAGGTACCCTACAAGAACTCACTCCAGTTTTCTCTAACCCATTCCTCTCTGTCTTGTAGGCTGAAGTTGCATTGCATGGCACACTGTAGATCTCTAACTACAATTTACAGAAAAGGACCCAGGTTCTTTCTGATCATGGGCCAGATAATCCCAGCCTTCTGTTTTTATAAGACTTAATCTAAGAATTTTTTAATACTTTTAAGGGATTAGAAGAAGAAGGGGAGGAAGAAGGATAGGAAGAAGAGGTTAAAGAAGATGGGGAAAGAGAAAAGGAGGCAGAAGGAGGCAGTAGAGGAGGAGGCAGCAACAGTGGCAGTGGCAAAGATGATACATGGGATGTATACATAGGATGTTTGCAAAGGATAAAATATTCTTATGGGGAAATTTTGCAGATCCCTGAATTATGGAGATGGCTGGCCTTACTCACAGAATTTGTGATACCATTTTAGATTGGTTAGGACAGGAACATAAGGAAGGTACAAAAAGAAAAACACAGCCAAGCTATCCTTAATCCAAAGGAACTCTAAATTAAACCTTTTCTAAATTTCCCCCACCCCCAAACACATGCAATGTGGCAAACACTGTTGTATGAATTTTCAACAATTTTGGTTACAATAAGGTAGCCATATGTTTGGGGAATGGGGGTCAGGCCCCCTTCTCTATTTTCAGGAGGTAAGTTTGGATGAATCCCGTCAGTGCAATTGCATCCTCTTATCGGTGATTGGTTTGGGACTTCACACAAATTGTAACTCTGGCCAATAAAACATAAGGGTGAGTTTACTGTGTAATGCATAAAAACAATTTACTGTACTTAAAAAGGGAAGCTAAGGAAAGGGCATGTCTTCTTTCTAGGCTTTGTATCTTTGGGTGAAGGCATAATGCCCAACATTGTTACAGCCATCCGGTAATCCACTAACAGAATAGGAAGTTAACCAAAAAGAAATAAGGGGAAAAACAGCACCTCTAATCTACTTTTAGTTGTCTTTTCTCCCCTTTAATTGCAAAGCATTCTGATTTACACTGTATGGGCAACAGATTGTAGGAAAAACTTCTTGGCTACCTCTATGGTTTCACAGTAGAAGAATTTGAAAAGGTAAAAATGCTGATCTTGTCCTGATGGAACAGAGTGATTTACTTATTAATCTGTCCCTTCCAACACACTATTTTTCAATCTGGGTAAACACATCTCTGAATGTAACCTTTATGAATAATTCTTGCTTCACAGGAACTGTCATCAAGAAGTAGAATGGATCTTCCTAACCATTTAGCTGTGTTCAGAAGGGAAATTAGATTTTGGCCTAATCTTTCGAATGGGCTGCCTTTCTGAAATGATTTTTACTCAGTTCATACATGTATCTTTTTACCCACAGATATTTTTTAATAACATAAGGGACAAATCCCAGTGACTGTCAAATTATAGAGTGAAGTTAATTTTAACAGTCAAACGCAAAGTTGCAGAAAGGATAGAGAAAATCTTAAAATCCATATAGCTCACACTCCTACAGTACCCCTTCCACCTCTCGCCCATCCCTGCCCCGTGCCCACATATCACATGCTCCCCGAACACTGCATGCTGTCAGCCATGTGTGCCACCACACTTGCAAGAAGTAACAATAGTTTATTCTAAATGCCTTGGCTTTTACAGCCTAAATTGAGGCCTTTAGTGGCACTTGGAAATTATTTTTGTGGTTTACTTTTATAGATAACACATTTCCCAGCCCTACCCCTTTCTGCTGGCTCCTTCAGAAATTTGGTTGAGGGAAACCACACAGAATTCTGAAATCTGTAGGCCAGGTGCCCACATCACAGTGACTTGGATCCCCACACTGGTGGCTTTTGGCGAGACATCAAAGTCTGTTCTTTCTCTTATTATCATTCCTAACAGGAAATTTGACTCCAGTGAATATATATAATATTTTCAGTAGCTTTTACTCATAACCCATTAATTACTTTTGGTTTTATTTATTGTGCTTCTGGAATTTCTCTTAAATTTAAAACTCTCCAAGAGTCTTTTAATTTTAATATTATACTATTATTTATGGGCAATTGTAGCAGGGGTAGTGGGAGGAGTAAGAAAAAAGAAATTGATGAAAAATTCTGTCACTATTCTCTTTCCCAGATCACTAACATCACCAACTTCCTTTACATTATGTTGCACACTATTATCTTGATTTCATCTCAGAATGTTTTCTTGCCTCTATCTCAGCACAGAAATAGGAAGGTGAACTCATTCACTTGCTCCTTGTTTATTATCCCACAAATATTTACTCATAAGGTATGAGCCAGACACTTAAGAGGCCCTGGAAAATTTCATAGTGAGCAAGATGGACCTAATCCTTGTCATCATGAGGCTCATATTTTCATAGAGGAGACAGATACAACAAGAAAAAACAAAAAATCAATACAGATATGATAAGTGTTATAAAGGGAAGCAAGGATGAGCTGAAAGCCAAACAGCCCATTTTTCCCTTGAAGGGGCTGTTAGTGAGGGAGGACCTCTTTGAGGAATGGAGCGGTGAAGGCACAAGGGAAGCCCATCATAAGGGCACTGTAGTTAAGGCTGCCAGCAAAGATACTAACTACATCCTCCGGTTGTGCTAAAGTACCTATTATATATTAATGGCGGATCCACTTTTGCTTCCCAGCACTTCCAGGTAAAAGAGTCTTCATTGTCTTTATGTCTCCCTTAATAACTGACCAGAACCACAGTGAGAAAGGAAATTTCATGAAACCCCGGGGCAAGTACAGCCTGCCTCTGGCCTAAAATCCTATCCAGTGACTTCTCTGGAGGAATTGAATATCCAACAGTCCTCAAGGAGTACATGATTCCTCCTACCACTGAAGAATGTGAAGCAGAAATTTCTCAAGGCAATGCACACCTGAGTGTGCTGGCCATCAGCCCTGTGCTTTGCGCCCTTCCCTTACCATCCTTATCTCTATATACTCACACTGCAGAAGATCAGACCATTTCCTTCAAAGGAATATTCTCTTGTAAATCTCCAATGCAATCTAACTACATCATCCCGCCATACTCTCTTATCTACATCTGATTATACTGACTCAATATTTTTCACCCCTGTATCATAACAAAACTTTTTTTAATCATCTGTAATAGGTTGAATGGTAAACCCCACAATGACACAGACATGTCTGTACTAGTCACTAACTACCTGTTGCTGGACAAAATACCCGATGCCCACATTTTAAAAGAGGAAAAGTTTGTTTTGGCTTACAAGTTTCAAAGGATTCAATCCATGGTCGCCTGGTTCCAAGGCAGAAATTGCATGGTGGAAGGGCATGGCAGAGGAAAGCTGCTCACCTCATGGTGGCCAGGAAGCAAAGAGAGTGAAGAGAGGTGTCAGGGACAAGAATACCTCTTTCTAAGTCACACTCCCGGTGACCCATGCCAACCAGGCCATACCTCATGATAGCACAGTCAGCTGTGAATTCTTTGATGAGCAAAGTGCCTCCATGATCCAGTAATTTTCCAAAAGCCACACCTCTGAATACATGCAACTTTGGGGGAACATTTTAGATTTAAACCATAAAAATGTCCTACCCCATAAACCTGTAAATGTGACATTTGGAAAAGGGGTTTCTGCAGATGCAGTAAAGTGTCATGAGAACTTACTGAATTTGAGAGGGTCCTGAATCCGATGACAACTCCTTGTAAGAGAAGAGAGGGAATCAGACACACAGAAAAGAAGAACATGCAACAATGAAGGCAGAGATTGGAATTACGCTGCCACAGCCAAGGAAAGTTAGGTGCCTCCAGAAGCTGGAAAAGAGGGGAAAAGAAGATTTTGCCCCTGGACACTTTGGAGGTTCTTTGCAGACACCTCAGTTTGGATTTCTGGCCTCTAGAACTGTGAGAGAATAAATTTCTGTTATTTCAAACTACCAATGGTGTGGCAATTTGTTGTGCTAGCAATGGTAAATGAATACATCACTTGGAGGTGTTGATATTTTAAAGGTTAGAAATTTATATTTTTCCTTTATGTTCATAAAAAAAGCAATTGACAAGTGGTCATTTGCTTAACAGGAATAGATCACAGGTTGCAGAGAGGCATCCCTGGCAAGCTCTACCACTAATATATCGAAGATTGGGTTCTCGGAGCATGTATCACCCTCAGACCTGGTCATACCTCATCCTATAAACAGCAGAATAGGGGAACAGAAGGAAAGCTGGGCTAGGAATTAGAAGCTGGAGTGATTTCTGTCTATGAGTGTAGACCAGAAGTCTTAATTTTTCCACCTTGCCTCTATGTACTTCATGGCAGAGGAGTCTCAATATGATAAAAATGGAAAAATAAAATAATAGCTATCAACGTGAGCTACAGATAATATTCATCCATGAAAAATAAGCCTATGTTATTAGAGGAGAGGGAAAGAAAGAAGAAAAATAGGAGGTTATATCTCATAGACATCACTCAACCTATAAATGAGTAGGAATTCCTCACTCCATGTGACACTAGGTGAGTTCTGCGCAGCCCAAAGTGTCCAGTGCTGCCCCATCACCCTGATGAGTTTCAAAGAGTCACAGATTGTCTGTGGTTCCTTCTTCCTCACAGAGATTGAGGGGGACAGTACAAGTTATTCAGCAGGAGAACATGTGACTAACATGTGCAAGACTATGGTTCAATCCCTAGCACAAAGAAAGGGTAGGGGAAGGGAGGAAGAAAAGGGAAGGAAGGCTCAATTCTACGGACACACGGTGGCAGCTGGTGCCCAGGGAGCCCCCACGGAGGATCCTGAGACAGCGGCGGGGCAGGGGAGCGGCGGAGAACGGCGCTGACCGGCGGTGAGTGTCTCTCAGCCACAGCTGCCCCGCGCCAGAGAGCGACCGGCCGGGCGCCATTGTGGGGGGTGTGGCGAAACTCAGAGCGGCTCGGAAACTGCTCTGGGAACTTGTGCTCCGGACAGGGCAGCACAGGGCCTCTCAATTGAGCCCACGAAAGTGTGCTGAGGTCAGCAGGCGAACGAGACTGGACTCACAGCCACACCTGTCCCGTGCCAGAGAGCGACTGGCCCGGCGCCATTGTGGGGGGCGTGGCGAAAAACCAGAGCGGCGGGAACCAGTGCAGGGAACCCGCGCTCCGGACAGCGCGCTGAGCCTCTCAGGCCCAGGGATCGTGAAAGGGCGGCGAGAGCGGAGGCGAGCTAGACTGGTCTCTGCCTGAAAGTACGCGCCTCTGCTCACCACCCGCCAGAGGGCGCTCCTGGCTTACTGGGACGGACCTGCACAGAACAGGTAGCTGCCTACAACAAAGTCAACACCTGGAACTGATTCTTTTTAATTTTTTTTTTTTTCTTATTTTTATTTTTTTTTATTATTATTTTTTTTTTCTTCTCACTGATTTGTTTTTTGTTCTGGCGAAGGGTTTTTTTGTTTGTTTTTGTTTTGTTTAGTTTTGTTTTTTGGTGGGGTTTTATTTTTGATCTGTCTGTTTTATTGCTTTTATCTTCGTTATTGTTTCTGTATGTGTATTTGCTCTTTCCTTCATTATTCTCTCTGGTTTTTTATATGAGTGTAAACAGCGCCTCTAACTTCTTTGTGATTGTGGTCGTGATCTGTTCTTCCTTTTATCACTTCCTTCTCTTTTTACCACCTGTTCTCTGCACTAGTGTCCCAATTTTAGTGGGATCCCTCTTGGTCCTCTAACCTTACATCTAATTCCTTCCTCTTCTCCCAATACTCTATTTCCTCCTTAACTCATTTTAAATTTAAACTCCTTAGGGAAAAATTGACATACATAGGACTTGTATACTGCATATAATTTTTCTGGTGTGTTTTAGATTTTGTTATATAACCGCAACTCTATACAGCTAAAAGTGGTAAATAACTGGTTAGCTCAGTCTGTCATTTTCTAGGCTGTGTTTGATGCTTTAGTTAACATTATAGCCAAATGTGAAATAATTGTTCTAAACATCTTTCCTTCCTGATATTTCATGATTGAGATTGACTAAGGGACACAGAAAATACAGTGGCACAGTACCAAAGAATCAAGGACTGGGCCAAACAGGTAGCAACTTCGCATACCCAACGAATTGAAGAGGTAGGATCTGGCAGAAAGCTCAAAACACAAAAGCAAGCTCCACTTGGAAGATACTGCAGAGAAGTAGTCATCTTCTAAAGATCTTAAACACTAGCAATAAAGTAACCTACTATAGGTAATTTGCAAACATCACCCCAGGAATTAAAGAAAGAAAACATGAGACGTCACTTAAACAAGATGCAACCCCACACATCCAATTCACCAAAGGCAAACCTAGGGAGCAACGAGGTGGGACAATCCGAAAGCCACCCACCTGGCCTATCTGAAGTGGTAACAACAAAGCAACTGAATGAGGTTCTGGAAAAAATTAAAACAGAAATAATCTCACAGATAACTGCAGAGATAATGTCTACAACGAAGACCATGCTTAAGGACACTATAGCTGATACAGACAAAATAATAGATGAACTTAAGAAAACTATAGAAACCATGAATGCTCAGCATAGGAAAGAAATGGAATCCATAAGGCAGATTCAAACAGATATCCAAGAGATAAAAAATTCCATTGAAAGTATTTGTAGCAGAATAAGCCAATGCGAGGACAGGATCTCAGATATAGAAGATAGGCTTGCAATTAGTGATCATGAAATGGAAAAATTCTTAAAAATAGCAAGGGACCATGAAAAATCAATTCAGCAGCTGCTGGATGACTCAAAGATAAACAACTTAAGAATAATTGGAATAAATGAAAAAGCAGGAGATAACATCAACGACATTAAAACCTTGTTCAAAGACATAATCAGGGAGAACTTTCCTGGAAGAGAAAAGGAATTTGACACCTCTATAAGTGAAGCTTTCAGAACACCAACTAGACATGATCAAAAAAAAACTTCAGCCAGACATATTATAGTCAAGATCCCAGAAATTCAACAGAAGGGCAGAATCTTAAAAGCTGTTAGGGAGAAGAGACAAATCACCTATGAAGGAAAACCCATCAGAATCACAGCTGACTTTTCAGCACAAACCCTCAATTCAAGAAGAGCTTGGAATGATGTATTGCAAGCTCTAAAGGAAAATAATTTTCAGCCCAGATTGACGTACCCTGCAAAACTATCTTTCAAAATTGATGGAGAAATAAAATACTTTCATGACAAAGAACATCTGAGAAAATTTATGACCACCAAACCAGCACTCCAAAACGTTCTGAAGGACATTCTAGAAAGAGATAGGAACCCCAACAGAAGGAATCCACCAGGCAGGGCAAATAATTAAATAGCCGGAAAGCGGAAAAACAAAGAGTGGGAACCAACAACAGGAAAATATCATGACAAGTCAATACATATCAGTTTTAACCATCAATGTTAACGGTCTCAATTCACCAATCAAAAGGCACAGACTGGCGAAATGGATCAAGAAGCAAGATCCAACAATATGCTGTATACAAGAAACACATTTAATTCAGAAAGAAATTCATAGACTGAAAGTCAAAGGATGGAAAACAATACTCCATGCCACAGGAACCCAGAAAAAAGCAGGGGTAGCTATTCTTTTTGCAGACAAAGTGAACTTCAAGCCAAGAAGGATTCAGAGAGATAAAGACGGTCATTACATCCTTGTAAAGGGAACAATCCAAGAGGAAGAGATAACGATCATAAATATATATGCGTCAAATACCAATGCACCCAGCTATATAAAACAAGTACTAAAGGACATGAAAAATCAAATAAGCACTAATACAATTATATTGGGAGATCTCAATACTCCACTGTCACAAAAAGATAGATCAACTGGACAGAAAATCAATAATGAAATAGTAGAACTGAACCAAACTTTTGAACAAATGGACTTAGTAGATGTCTACAGAGTGTTCCATCCCACAACATCAGAATACACATTTTTCTCAGCTGCACATGGGACGTTCTCCAAAATAGACCACATACTAGCTCATAAAACCTGCTTAAGTAAATGCAAAGGAATTGAAATTATCCCATGCATATTATCAGACCATAGTGCAATGAAATTGGAAATCAATGGCAAAAGATCCCACAAAAACTCCCTAAACACATGGAAATTAAACAGCATCCTCCTGAACAACCAATGGGTCACAGATGAAATTAAAGAAGAAATTAGTCACTTTCTACAACTGAATGATAATGACAGTACAACATACCGGAACTTATGGGATACAATGAAAGCAGTCCTAAGAGGGAAATTTATAGCATTAAACACTTATATCAGGAAAATAGAGCAAGCGCAAATAAACAACTTAAGGGTGAACCTCGAGCTTCTAGAAAAAGAAGAGCAGGTTAAGCCAAAAGCCCGTACAAGGGAGGAAATTATAAAGATCAGAGCAGAAATTAACGTATTGGAGAATAAAAAAACAATACAAAGAATCAATGAAGCAAAAAGTTGGTTCTTTGAAAGAATAAATAAGATTGACAAACCCTTATCCAACCTTATTAAAAAAAGAAAAGAAAAGACTCAAATCCATGCAATTGAAAATGAAAAGGGTGATATCACGACGGACCCTGCAGAAATCCAGAAGATCATCTATACCTATTTTGAAAATTTATATTCTACTAAGATGGAAAATGCAGAAGAAATGGACAGATTCCTAGATTCGTATGAATTACCAAAGCTGAATCAAGAAGATTTAAAAATCCTAAATAAACCAATATCAGCCAGTGAAATTGAAGATGTAATTAAAAACCTCCCAACAAAGAAAAGCCCAGGCCCTGATGGATTCACTGCCGAATTCTACAAGAAATTTAGAGAAGAGCTAATGCCCCTACTTCTCAAACTTTTCAATGAAATTGAAAGGGAAGCAATACTCCCAAATTCATTCCTGGAAGCAAGCATTACCCTGATACCAAAACCAGAGAAGGACCCAACTAAGAAAGAGAACTACAGGCCAATCTCCCTAATGAACATAGATGCAAAAATCCTTAATAAGATACTGGCAAACAGAATCCAACAAATCATCAAGAAGATTATACACCATGACCAAGTTGGATTCATCCCAGGGATGCAGGGATGGTTCAACATACGTAAATCAATAAATGTAATACAGCATATTAACAGAACCAAAGACAAAAATCACATGATCATCTCAATAGATGCAGAAAAAGCTTTTGACAAAGTCCATCACCTTTTCATGATAAAAACCCTACAGAAAATTGGAATAGAGGGTCTTTATCTCAATCTGGTAAAAGCTATCTATGACAAACCAACAGCCAATATTATACTAAATGGCCAAAAACTGAAAGCCTTCCCTCTAAAATCAGGAACAAGACAAGGATGTCCACTGTCCCCAGTCTTATTCAACATAGTTCTGGAAACTTTAGCCAGAGCGATTAGACAAGAGAAAGAAATAAAAGGAATAATGATCGGAAAGGAAGAAGTTAAATTATCATTATTTGCAGATGACATGATACTCTACACAGAAGACCCCAAAAACTCCACTAAAAAACTGCTAGATTTGATAAGCAAATTCAGTAGTGTAGCTGGATACAAAGTCAATACTCAAAAGTCAATAGCCTTCCTGTACACAAATAACAAACTTACTGAAAGAGAAATTAGGGAAACAATACCTTTCACAATAACATCCAAAAAAATGAAATACCTAGGAATCAACCTCACGAAGGATGTAAAAGACCTCTATACTGAAAACTACAGTACTCTGAAAAAGGAGATTGAAGAGGATATCAGAAAATGGAAAGATATCCCTTGCTCCTGGATAGGAAGAACCAATATAGTGAAAATGGCCATACTTCCAAAATTGTTATACAGATTTAATGCAATTCCAATCAAAATTCCAACAGCATATCTCACAGAATTAGAGAAAACAATCCTAAAATTCATTTGGAATCAGAAGAGACCTAGAATAGCAAAGGCAATTCTGGGCAACAAAGGCAAGGCAGGGGGCATCACAATCCCCGACTTGAAATTATACTATAAAGCTACTGTGATAAAAACAGTGTGGTATTGGCAAAAAAACAGACCTGAAGATCAATGGAACAGATTAGAAGATGCTGAAACAACCCCAGACATACTAAGCCACCTTATCTTTGACAAAGGTGCCAAACACATTCGCTGGAAGAAAGATAGCCTCTTTAATAAATGGTGCTGGAAAAACTGGCTCTACACATGCCGAAGATTAAAACTAGACCCATATCTTTCACCATGCACTAAACTAAATTCAAAATGGATCAGAGATCTAAATATTAAAACAGAAACATTAAATCTGCTGGAAGGTAGGATAGGTAAAACCCTTGGAGACATTGGTGTAGGCAAAGACTTTATGAATAAAAACTCAACCGCACGGGAACTATCCCAAAGAATCAATAACTGGGATCTCATCTTATTAAAAAGCTTTTGCACAGCAAGAGAAACCACCAACAGAGTGAAGAGACAACCCACAATGTGGGAAAAAATGTTTGCCAGCTGTTCCTCAGACAAAGGATTACTATCGAGAACATATAAAGAACTCAAAAAAATCAGACCTCCCAAATTTAAAGACCCACTCCAAAAATGGGCATCTGAGATGAATACACATTTCTCAGATGAAGAAATACTAATGGCAAATAAATATACAAAAAAAATGTGCAACATCACTAGTCATTCGAGAGATGCAAATTAAAACAACACTGAGATACCATCTCACCCCAGAAAGAATGGCTACTATAAAGAAATCAACTAATAACAAATGCTGGAGGGGCTGTGGGGAAAAAGGAACCCTTCTCCACTGTTGGTGGGAGTGTCGACTGGTACAGCCACTGTGGAAGTCAGTGTGGAGATTCCTCAAAAAGCTAGGGTTGGAGGTCCCATTTGACCCAGCTATTCCCCTTCTGGGCATCTTCCCAGAAGAATTAAAAACATCATACCACAGCGATATATGTGCACCCATGTTTATAGCAGCACAATTTGTAATAGCCAGATCTTGGAAACAACCCAAATGCCCATCAACTGAGGAATGGATAAGAAAGATGTGGTATTTTTATACAATGGAGTACTATTCAGCCATTAAGAAGGATAAACTGGAGACTTTTATAGGTAAATGGATGCAACTCGAGAAAATACTCATAAGTGAAATAAACCAGAAGCACATGTGTAAGCATCGTATTGTCTCTCTAGTATGAGAAACTGAAAGAGTATATAAGATCCAAAATGTACAATAGACATGGTGAATCAAAAAGAAACTGGTCAAAAGGAAAGAGAGACTGGAATAAGGAAAAGAAAGAAGGGAAAGGGAAAAAAAATTGTATATATATATATATATAAGATGGTTAAGATAGATACACTACGATTTTTACTTAGTTCATTGAAGAGTAAGGTTTGTGCCAATAATGTTTGGATAATTAAATGCTAATGTCTGGTGTCCTGAATAACTAACTTAAAGATAGTAATACGCAATGTATTAACCATTCTTACCCTCCTATTATGTTGTTTTGAAAATTTGAAAAAAAAAAAAAAAAAGAAAAGGGAAGGAAAAGGAAGGGAAGGGAAAGGAAAGGAAGGGAAGGGACAGGAAGGGAAGGAGGGAAAGGCAAGGCAAGGCACAAGTCATGCTTGGCTATCTTTGGGGGTTTAATTTTTTTTTAACTTTATATTTTATTAGCACGTGTTTGCAGTGAGCAGTGATTGCCATGTCACAGTGCCAAATTCAGAATTAAACACCATTCCTGGCCATTAGGTCCATAAGCTAGTATTATCTGGGAGTCTTTGGAAGACATCCGAGCACCCTGGGACCACTCACTCCTACCTCCTGGGCCAAGCCTCTGGATGTTACAAAAGAAACGCAGAGAGCCACGGTGGTGGTTTTGAGGAAGGTCTCAGAGGCCTCACTGCCAAAGCTAAACCAGCTGAGTAAACACGAGCATCAGAACCACATAGCTCAGTATAGTCGCCCCACTAAGCCATGAGGTTGACAAGGGAGCCCTGGTTCCACTGCAACAGGGCAAATATGGAGTTTGTCTGCCTGACGTAGCGCAAGATACTGCAGTTCTCAAGCTGCCTCCAGACCACAAATGCTCAGAAAGGGAACATGGAGAAGGGAAAACCAGAGAGATTAGAGCATAGACTGGGACTGACCCAGACTTACAAATAAACGCTTTGACATTCACCTGGAATTGTGTTAGGAAGGACTTGACTTCCCTTCTTCTCCTTGCTTGCAATCAAATTTAATTATATTTAAAATAAAATGCTCATTTGCACTCAGGATTCGTGCAGTCTGCCATGCTAGCTACACAACTTAAATAAAGTCACATATAGTGAACTGGAAGGAAAACTGAAGTGACGTGGATCTGGATTTAAGCTCTACACGTGGACACTTGTATGAGCTGGTTAAGAGGCACATTTACCTACCTAAGGCTCAGTTTCCTGATTTGTGAAATGTAGGAGCCTTGTTAGAGAAAATATGGGGGTTCATTCTTAAAAGCATTACTTGAAGGAAACAGAAAATATCAAATGAACAATGATTAATGAAATGCATTTATAAGTTATCAGGTTTTAACAATTTTCAAGTCTATCTTAAGCTAATGACACAAATTCCTGTAGAAATCAGTACTCCAGAAGCTTGGATACACCGCAGGCTCTCGTACACACTACTGTTTCGTCTATGACTAGGGAAAATTTTGCACTGTAATGACTTAAAGTGGAACTTCTTTAAATTTAAAAGTATACAGACACCATAGAAATCAGTAAAAAATGACTGAGCAACACAAACATACCAATAAATGCAAAGCATGAAGGATGAGAGTATCAGAGTCAAAAAAGTGACTCATTAGGCCAATATGAAAAGTTTAGGTCATAAAAGAAATAGGAAAGAGTAAAGTAGCCCAGGTGGGCCATTCCTAGTAAATAATAAAGTGTGGAAATCAAGGGATAAATCCATGCACACAAACATTGGGCTTTCTGGCTTTTTCAATTATACATATGTTTAACAGATTTCACATTTATCTTAGGATATTTTTAGCAGTATTTTAAATTTCAACTTTTGTTCATTTGTACAGTCAGTGGTCGCAAGCATCAGCACACAGGGCCATTGTGAGAGGGAAGAGCTGCACATATCCAAAGGAGGTCCTGAGAGGAATGAAGAGGCCATCAGTGTCATCCACTCCAGAACAGGACAAGTCAGAACCCACCCCCTCCGGATGCAGGGCACTGTGAGCTCCCGTGTTCTCCAATGGCTCTGCAGTAGGAAAGGATGAATGCAGCAAACGAGGTGCTGAGTGGGCTCCATCAGTGTGAGCAAAGCAGACCTGCCACTTCGAGGCTTCTCCTCCCACCATTCTCCTGCTGAAGGAGAAGGTTTCCGGCGGTGGGGAGAGGGGGTGGGTGGCCAGGGTAGAGCTTGTTCCTCCTCACCTGCTTCCCTTCACTGTGGTCGTTTTCACAAGTCAGCAGGGGGTAGAGGCAGGAGGCAAATCCAGCACATCATCAAAATAAGTAAGTGCTTGGTGCCAAAAGGAAATGTGGGCTAAGAACTATAATGAGAGGGAAAGCAAAGCGGGGCTGGTTCCAAGCAGCGAGATGTGTCCGCCAGAGAGAACAGCAGTCCTGCTGGCCCTGGGACAGGCCAGAGCCTTAATCTGTAAATCACTGTGAAGCCCAATATGTGAAAAAAATGCGGCCACCCTTGGAGTACGGGCACAAGGCAACCAAGTAACCTCCTGCTCCAACCTCCTGCAGATAACCCGTGTGAAAATGCAAAACCACCACCGCGTCCAAGAGAGGGAAAGGGTGGCTTGCCAGAACCTAATTACATTTAATCAAGATGGTAAAAAATGATGAGCACGTGTCCCATAATCCCAAATGAAAAACATACGCACATGTGCGCACAAGCACGTGCGTGCGCGCGCACACACACACGAACACACACTGCTCCTAATACTTGACTACATTCTCTCATCTCCCTTTATAAGCCTACTCTAAAATTTCTGGCACGGGCCTGAAAGTCATTAGTAATTTATCTGAAACGTAAAATTTTACTGCGGCGCATTGGTAGCTATTATGAGGTATAAATCTGTACGGCAAAAAAATGTTCAGTACGGCTCTGGCAGGTTGGATTCCCTCCTACCACTCTTCATCATGCTGCAGAAAGCATTTAACTGTGCTGGGGGTACAGGACTCCCATTTTGGAATTAGAGACATGAGAATACTAAAATACCTTTTCTTTTCTCAATCCGCACTAACCATTTTGAACAGCTTTCTTGGGCCAAGTCCCACTAAAGAAAATGTCATCTTCTTTAGGAAATTTGGATTCAACAAATTGCCTTGCAAAAATTGTTGTGTACAAAATCATCAGATCCAACAAAATCTGTTTTTGCTTTGTCCAGGCTCATATCAAGCCACACTCATCATTTTCAGAGGTCACTGGCAAACACAAGTGTGTTACTCATAAATTCCAACTGACTGTTTCTCTATAAAGCAGAATGAAAGAAATATCACATGTAATACTTTTAGGAGAATTTTCTTATATTCTTGTAGACTTTTTTATGGTTTTCAACAGAATCTTTCCTGGATTCGTTAAATTTATGGTGCAAATATATTTGTACAGCCAAAGTAGTAGGTTTCTGAGCATAGTACCATTAGCATATGATATTTGAATATTATTATTGCAGTGAATTAGCAGAAAACATATGGGACTTAGAATTGACATATAATATGATGCCCTTGGTCAGAGAGGGCAAATATGAGAGCCGATTCCACCGTCACTCATCTCATGTCCACAGCAGATGCTATTAATGGTACAGGCTTCACGTACGCCTCGATCCAGTAGCTTTGTCTGACTGAACAGTCACAGGCTAGGACTTTTTCTCAATCAAATCTTCAGGGGTTCACAACTAACTTACCAATGTTAACACATGAGACAACAAAACTCTCTAGATTAAACTGTAAGCATCATGAGAAAAGGAACCACAGTTATTCACTTGGCATCTCAGGGGCCTTTATGGCTTCAGCAAACATTTTCTGAAAACTGCTGAGCTGTCTGAGCTTGGCATTAATTCTAAGATCTTCCTAAATTAAATTATTTTATTCCTTATTTTATTTTCCTAGAAAATTGGTATGGTGTTAATTGCCAGATACTTCATTATTTTTACAGAAAGAAATTAAATATGAACTTAAATGTTAGCAAAACCATTAATTTATTTGTAAATACTACTACATGCAGCATTATTTCAAGTAAAGTAAATGGGCATGTTTTCTACTCTCTAGTTGCTTAGAGTCTAGAATGAAGTAACTTGAGATACAAATGGCTATGTTTTATGGGGTTCCCTCCAATTATGGTGCCTCCCAGAGGGAAGACATCTATCAACTCTACCAAATTTCGTGGTATCGTGGGCATTTTCCTTAAGTAAGTAGAGCCCTTTACACTACATTGCAAATGACATTGGCGTTACTGGTTACTGCTGTACATCTTTACTGTAAAGACTGCTTTTAGTAATAAGTAGCAAAAAGTTTCACTCAATGTTTAAACTATAAGGGAGTTTATACTGACTCATGTTATTGAAAATACCACAGGAAAACTAGGCTATAGATGAGTTTAATAAAGCTACTCAGTTACATAAATCTTTCCCTTTCTTCCTGGTCCCAAAATGGCTGCAACCCTACCCATAGCAGCACACTTTCTCATTAACATCTTCAACAACATCCTTGATGTTCCAATATTTCCAGGAAAAGATGCGAAATTTCATGGGGTTTGATGGCTTAAATTGGGTGATTTATATACGTGCCCAAATCTTAACCTTATTATAATCTGTTCAAAGAAGGCACTAATCAGATTAGTTTAGGTCATGTGTTCTGCCCTAGAATCAGCAGAATCAGGTAGAATCGGTTTTCCCAGGCCTTGAAACACAAATCAGTAGCTTTCCAAAGGGGTGAAAAGGATAACACACAAAGCGAGCTGACGAACATCCCTCAGAAGAGTATCTCTTTCTCATGCCCTGGGGCAGAGCCTCCTGCGCGATCTGAGAACCAAGAGCAGCTGTCCCTCTCCTGAGTCTCTGCTGTGTGCGCTCCCCCGGGCGATGCAAACCGAATGGAACCCAAATATCCTCTATACAACAGCCGATGCATACCAATAGGGTGTTGGATGAGGCACAAAATTCTGACTGTCGCCCCAGGGTCTACATTTATTTCCTCAACAGTTCATTCTCCTGCAATATTCTTCCACCTTCGCGTATTTCTGAGAAGTCCTATAGATGTCTCTAGAGTATTGAAAAAGGAGCGCCAGGTTTCTGGGCATTTTTTTCTCCAATCGCGTCTTGTCTTACCTACCCTTCACCCTTCCTGCTGATGATGTCTACACTGCCTGAGATAATACATGCAGTTATGGAAGGTGAATCCCTTGCAACTTAACTCCTCATAAATCCCCTGTGCAGAGTTCCCTCATTTAACGGATTCCCACAGTTGCATAAATTAGTCTGTAGCGTCAGTTGGAGCTGGATGTTGTTGAGTCCTGTCTGTGTATCACTACCTTCTCCTCGCCTATGTGCCCATTAAAACCCTCTTCCATTGCCAACCTCTGTTTAAAAAGTAATTTTAAAAACTCAAATAGACTCCTGGGAAAGTAAAGGTCTCCATCTCACTGTTAGTTCAGTTGAAACATCTGTGTAATTAACAGGTTGTTTTGGCGTTGGCTCTAAAGATCTTAGGATCCAATATGCGGCTTCTCACCCGCAAAATATATTGTGCATTTTAAACCTTATTCCTGGGTGCACATTCTCTCTATCTTTGCTCCCTTTCCTCTTTATCCAGTGAGTTCCGTTTCTATCTTCCTGATGATTACTTGCCAATAGTGGCATTCCATCCATGGCTCCCACTTGGAACATTACCTATTCCTTGATCCATGTTCGCTAAATCACTCAGGTCTGTGATTGAAGGTATATGTGACAGTCATATCCAGTGAAACCTTGCACCAGTAATGTGGATGTAGGTCCTTTTTGATGACAGTAACATAAATCTCTGGGAAAGTGAACTCTTAGAACTCTTCCACAATCAAAGGAAAGTCACGTATCTACACTCAGGAGAATTTTTGAATGAGATCAGTTGTCACCACCCAGATAACAGATCCTCACTCAGATGATTCCTACCTCCCCTTAACTGTAATTGAAAAGCAAATCACTTTTACTCTCAAATACAGTGACCAATAGCTCACCCCAGAGATTTCATGTTGCATACCCTCCATGCAGCCCTACTGGTGTCTCGTAATGATCTAGGTTCCACCAGGGAATCTGAGCCTGCCTCAGTTTCTTCTATCAGTCACTAAGATGTCAAAAATTAAAAGTTGTAAGTTGCCCTTGAAACAAATTTCTGATTTAAATAAATAAGTTACCTATTTACAATAAGAAAAGCAAAAATATGACACTTTCTATCAGAGGTCATTGCTACCACACTTCTTAAACAGATTTCTCAGATGTTCACATGCCAGCAGAGAGGGGGCAAAAGTACTCGATATCCAAAGTGAATCCTGGAGGTTACCTGGCGAAAGTAACAGTAGAACAAAAGCATGCAAAAAAATGTTCAGTTTGTCTGAAAGGCCTGGTGCAATAAAAAGGGAAACTGGGTCAGAACATATGCAGGATGTAAAAAGTATGCAGCTTTGTTCGTGGGTGGCAGAGCTCCCCTGTGGCTCATGACCAGTGGTGAAGGGTGCAGGAGGCCTGGGGAGCAGAATACAGAGCAACTCTCAGAGCGTTTGGAGAGGCTTGGTATCGAGGTAAATGCTTAGCAGCTCCCAGCAAAAACCCTGTACAGTACTCTGAGGTCTTCCTACGGTGATTCCTTTTTAGGGAACTGTTACTGAATTAACAGGTTTCCAGGTAAAATGGGCTCCACTTATTCCACAGTGTCATCAATGACAAGTTTGCTGTCACAGGAGTGGAGGTTTGGGATGAGGAGGGCTCTGGAAAGTAGAGGGACAGGAGAAAGGGACCCACTGGCTGGCTTATTCCAGATTATATACTCTTCAAGAGTTTGAGTACAAGAGACCCTCACCCCTAAAATCTGGTCTCTAATAGTTTGGGAAAGAGGATATGTCTTTTAACTTTCCATGTAAATTAACCACTATTCTTAAGGCAGCTGATAATTTTTGTTTGTTTTCCTGCTTGCTTGATTTTTTTTAATTTTAAACAAAAAATGTAAAAAACAACAATAAAACTGTTTCAAAACAGGTTAATAGGAGAGTAACAATAATCAACATATTACACATTGTTATATTCACAGTAGTTGTTCAGAGTACAAAATATAGGCATGAAACTGTCCAGAAAATTACTAGCACAATACTTTCCCCTCAGTGAACCCAGAGAAACCAGCTGTATAACTATATTAACTGTCTTGTGTATATATATATATTTTTTTTCCTTTTCCCTCCCTTCCTTTCCCCTTTCTCCCATCACAGTTTTTCTTCACTTTTGAATAGTTTCTTCCCTATTCGCAATATCTACTCTATAACTTGGATCTCTTTACTCTTTCAGATTCTCACACTAGTGAGACAATATGATGTTTACACATGCGAGTCTGATTTATTTCACTTATGAGTATGGTCTCAAGTTGCATCCATTTACCTATAAATGTCTCATTTATCCTTCTTTATAGTTGAGTAGAACTCCATTATATTAAAAAAACACATCTTTTTTTATCCATTCCTCAGTTGATGGGCATTTGGATTGTTTCCAAGATTTAGCTATTACAAATTGTGCTGCTATAAACATGGGTGCACATATATCGCTGTGGTACGATGTTTTTAATTCTTCTGGGAAGATACCCAGAAGGGGAATAGCTGGGTCAAATGGGACCTCTAATCCTAGCTTTTTAAGAGATCTGTACACTGATTTCCACACTGGTTGCACCAATCTACACTCCCACCAACAGTGGAGAAGTGTTCCTTTTTCCGCACAGTCCCATCAGCATTTGTTATTGGCTCTTTTCTTCACGATAGACATTCTTTCTGGAGTGAGATGGAATCTCGGTGTTGTTTTAATTTGCATCTCTCAAATGACCAGTGATGCCGAACATTTCTTCATATATTTATTTGCCATTTGTATTTCTTCATCTGAGAAGTGTGCATTCATCTCAGATGCCCATTTTTGGATTGGGTCTTTGAATTTTGGGGGCCTGATTTTTTTCAATTCTTTATATGTTCTAGATATAAGTCCTTTGTCTGGGAGACAACTGACTACTCTTTTCCCACTCTTTGGGAAAAACTGACTACTCTTTTCCCACTCTTTGGGAAAAAATTGTCCCAAATTTTTCCAAGTTGTCTTTTCACTTTGCAGGTGATTTCTTCTGTTGTACAAAAGCTTTTTAATAAGGTGAGGTCCCATTTGTTGATTCTTTGTTGTATTTCCCATGGGTTTTGTTCATGAAGTCTCTGCCTATACCTGTCTTCAAGATTTTTACCTATTTTCTCTTCCAGTATATTTATATTTTTCTGTTTTAATATTTAGATCTTCAATCCATTTGGACTTTAGTGCATGGTGATAGACATAGGTCTAGTTTTAGTCTTTGGCATGTGGAAAGCCAGTTTTTCCAGCACTATTTATTAAAGAGACTTTCTTTCAGTGAACATGTTAGGCCCCTTTGTTGAAGATAAAGTGGTTTAATGTGTTTGTAGTTATGTCTGCATCTTCTATCCTGTTCCACTTATCCTCAAGTCTGTCATTTTTTGGCCAATACCATGCTGATTTTATCACAGTAGCTTTGTAGTATAATTTCAGGTCAGGGATTGTGATGCCCTCTGACTTGCCTTGTTGCCGAAAATTGCTTTTGCTATTCTAGGTCTCTTCTGGTTCCAAATGAATTTTAGAAATGTTTTCTCTAGTTCTGTGAGGTATGCTAATGGTATTTTGATTGGGATTGTATTAAATCTGTATACCAGTTTTCGGAGTAGGGCCATTTTCACTATGTTGGTTCTTCCTCACCATGAGCAAGGGGTATCTTTCCATCTTCTGATGTCTTCTTTGATCTCCTTTTTTAGAGCACTGTAGTTTTTAATGTATAGATCTTTTGCTTCTTTTGTTAGATTGATTCCTAAGTATTTCATTTTTTTTGGATGCTATTGTAAAGGGTGTGGTTTCCCTAATTTCTCTCTCTGTGACTTTGTTGTTTGTGTACAGGAATGCTATTATTTTTGAGTGTTGACTTTATATCCAGCTACGCTACTAAATTTGGTTATTAAATCTATAAGTCTTTTGGTGGAGCTTTTGGGGTCTTCTATGTAAAGTATCATGTCATCTGCAAATAATGATAATTATTTGCAGGACTTCTTCCTTTCCTCTCCTTATTCCTTTTATTTCTTTTTCTTGTCTAATTGCTCTGGCTAATGTTTCCAGAACTATATTGAATAGGAGAGGTGATAATGGACATCCTTGTCTTGTTCCTGATTTTAGAATGAAAGCTTTCACTTTTTGACCATTTAATATGATGTTAACTGTTGGTTTGTCATAGATGGCTTTTATCAGATTAAGATAAAGACACTCTATTCCAATTTTATGTGGGGTTTTATCATGAATGGGTGTTGGACTTTGTCAAATGTTTTTTCTGCATCTATTGAGATGATCATGTGACTTTCATCTTTGGTTCTGTTAATATGGTATATTTCATGTACTGATTTGCACATGTTGAACCATCCCTGCATCCCTGGTATTAATCCCACTTGGTCATAGTGTATAATATTCTTGATGATTTGCTGCATTCTGTTTGCTCATATCTTATTGAGGATTTTTACGTCTATGTTCATTGGCCTGTAGTTTTCTTTTTTGGTTGGGTTCTTCTCTGATTTTGGAATCAGGATAATACTTGCCTCCAGAAATGATTTTGGAAGTATTGGTTCCCTTTCAATTTCCTTAAAGAGTTTCAACATTAGTGGCATTAGTTCTTCTCTAAATTTCTTGTAGAATTCAACCATGAATCCATCAGGGCCTGGGCTCTTTTCATTGGTAAATTTTTAATTACATTTTCAATTTCATTGGCTGATATCAGGTTATTTAGAATTTTTATATCTTCTTGATTTAGTTTTGGCAATTGGATTGTATCTAGGAATCTTCTGTGTTTTCCATCTTATTAGAATATAGGTTCTCATAGTAGGTATTGATGATCTTCTTTATTTCTTAGGATCTGTTGTGATTTCCCCCTTTTCATTCCTAATTGCTTCAATTTGTGTTTTTTCTTTCCTCTTTCAGATGAGGTTCATTAATGTTTATCAAATTTGTAATTCTTTCAAAGAACCAACTTTTTGGTTCATTGATTTTTTGTATTGTTTTTCTTAGTCTCAATTGCATTAATTTCTGCTCCTAGCTTTATAATTTCCTCCCTTGTATGAGCTTTGGGCTTGATTTTATCTTCTTTTTCTAGAAGTTTGAGGTTCAACATTAGGTTGTTTATTTGAGCTTGTTCTGTTTTCCTGATGTGAGAGTTTATCGCTATAAATTTCCCTCTTAGTACTGCTTTCCTTTCATCCTGTAAGTTTTGGTATGTTGTATTGGCATTATCCTTTAATTGTATATACTGTGTAATTTTGTCTTTAATTTCCTCTGTGACCCATTGGTTGTTCAGAAATGTGTTGTTTAATTTCCATGTGTTTCTGTAGTTTTTGTGATTTCTTTTGTTGTTGATTTCCAGTTTCATTGTGCTATGGTCAGATAGCGTGCAAGGAATGATTTCAATTCCTCTACATTTACTTAAACATGTTTTGTGGGCTAGTATGTGTCTATTTTGGAGAACATCCCATGTGCAGCTGAGAAGAATGTGTATTCTGATGTTTTGGGGTGGAACACTTTGTAGACATCTACCAAGTCCATTTGTTCACAGGCTTGGTTTAATTCTGATATTTCTTTGTTGATTTTTGTCTAGTTGATCTATCTATTTATGAAAGCAGGGTATTAAGGTCCCCCACTACAATTGTATTAGTGCTTATTTGGTTATTCATGTCTGTTAACATTTGTTTTATGTAGTTGGGTGCACCGGTCTTTGGTGCATATATATTTATGATTGTTATCTCTTCTTCTTGGAGATTTCCCTTAACAAGTATGTAATGATCTTCCTTGTCTCTTTTAATCAGTTTTGGCTTAAAATTTACACTGTCTGCAAATAGAATAGCTATCTCTGCTTTTTTTTTTTTTTTTTTTGGTTTCTGTAGCATGGAGAATTATCTTCCATCCTTTGACTGTTAGTCAATGAATTTCTTTTTGGGTTAAATGTGTTACTTTTTTTTTTTTTTTTGTGGGTACCTGGGGTTGACCTCAGGACCTCGCATGCCAGCAGGCGCCTGTGCCACTGAGCAATATCACTGGCCCTTTTTTTATATGTGGGTTCCAAGAGTTGAACTTAGGCCCTCGTACTTGCCAGGCAGGTGCTTAGGCCACTGAGCCATCTCACCGGCCCTAAATGTGTTTCTTGAATGCAGCAAATTGTTGGATCTTGTTTCTTGATCCATTCTGCCAGTCTGTTTCTTTTGACTGAGTTGAGACCATTTAAATTGATGGTTATAACTGATATGTATTGGCTTATATTTTTCATGTTATTTTCCCGTTGTTGGCTCCCTGCCTTTCTCCTCTGTTTAATTGTTTGCCCTGCTTGGTGGTTTCTTTCTATTGGTGTTCGTGTGTTTGTGGTCTATGTTACCTCTTTCTAACATATCCTTCAGAGCATTCTGCAAAGCTGGTTTGGTGGTCATGAATTTCTTTGGTTGTTCTTTGTCATGGAAGTATCTTATTTCTCCACTGAATTTGAAAGATAGTTTTGCAGGGTACATCAATCTGGGTTAAGATTGTTTGCTTTTAGGGCTTGAAATACCTCACTCCAAGCTCTCGTTGATTTGAGGGTTTGTGTTAAAAAGTCTGATGTGATTCTGATGGGCTTTCCTTTATAGGTGATTTGTTTGTTTTCTCTATGTGATTTTAATATTTTCTTCTTGTGTTGAATTTCTGGAATCTTGATTTTTATATGTCTTGGTGTAGATTTATTTTGGTCATGGCTATTTGGGGTTCTATATGCTTCATTTATTTGTATGTCAAATTCTTTATCCATGGTTGGGAAGTTTTCTGCCATTATTTCTGTGAAGAGGTTTTTAATGGTGTTGTCTCCAGCTTTCTAACTGACTCTAATCAATCTTGTGTTGTTCTTCTTTGCTTCATCTTGTAATTGTTGGATTGATTTTCCATGGTCCCTTGCTATTTTTAAGAGATCTTTCTTTTCCTGGTCGCTAGTCACATTCCTATCTTTTAGGTCTGATATTCTGTCCTTGCCTTCATTCAGTCTATTGTGTATACTTTCAATGGAGTTTTTAATCTCCTTCATTTCTGTTTGAATCTGTTTCATTGATTCCATTTCTTGTCTATGTTGGGCATTCATGGTTTTCATTGTTTTCCTAAGCTCCTCTACTTTTATTTTATCTGTGTCTGCTTTAATTTCTTTCATTTTGATTGTCATTTCTTTTTGTACCTTAGATATTATTTTTTCTATGGCCTCTTTCATTTGTTTTTTCACTTCTGATACTATCATTTTAGAGAGTTTCAGTGGTTGGCTTCTGATTTCCTCTATCTCTTTGTGCTCTGGACTTGTCCTGGGTGGGCTGGGCATTTGGGGTTGCATTTTGTTTCTTCCTCTTGTCATTTTCTATTTTTTATTATATTTTGTTTTCTGTGTTGATGCTTGTAGATTTCTTATGTTAGATAGTTTTATCCCTGGTGCAAGAATTTCCTAGGTGATGTCTGTTCCTCAGGGATGTCTTGTAGATATAGGTGGTTCTTGGTCTTTCTGTCTATCCCAAGAACCTACCTTTCCAATATATTAAGAATGTGGAGTTGCTATCTGTTCGACTCAAGGCCCATTCCTTTAGTACTGGACTATGGTGATGGTTATGACCCCTTGCAATCTCAGTGTTGTCATACAGGGGAGAAAAACTGATTATAACAGGTATGGCATCCTGGTTAAAGTAGTACAGTTAGCAATAGCAATAGACTCAAGCATAGCCTGGCTACTAACAAACTGTGGTAACTATTAGCCTGATATGTTTAACCATAGGAGCAAGTTCTATAGTTATATAATATAATCCAACTTATACCAGAAACTTGCATGCAATGATTTTCCACTTAGTACAGTGATTTTACCCTGTTGTGGGGGGGTTAAGAAGGATAGAGGATAGGATGGAAAGGTGGATAGGGTTAAATATAGCAGGGTCAAATTTGGTGGGCATAGGATGATCACCCAAGTTTTGGGTAATTGTAGGATACTAGAGGGAGGGATTGGAAAAGAAAGCCTCGCAGTATTGAAATGAACCAGAAAGGGAAGAGACAATGTTTACCCACATGAAAGTCTCATAAAATCAAGTGAGATAGTTGATGAAATAGAGGAAGAGGGTGAGTGGAATAATACAAAGAGAAAGTTTAGAGATCTAAATTGTGAATGAGAGGGAAAGGAAGGTAGAAAAGAGAAGGAAAAGGAAAAAAGAGAGGAGAAAAAAGAAAAAAACAGGAAACAAAAATAATCACACATAAAAAAACAACAAACATACAGAAAGAAAAACAAAACAGCAAAACAGAACAGAGAGAAAAAGAGAAAAGAAAAGAAAAAATAAATAAAAACAACAGCAACAAAAATAAATAAATAAATAAATAGACAATACAAGCTAACCCAGTGGACTACTAAGAGGAAAACCCATCAGACAGAGAAAAATGAAAGTAGTGAGATTCCTCTAGTGCCTACAGCCCTGTGGTAGGTCCGAGTCTGATCCCAGAATGTGTACTCCAGCCAAGATTACAGGTGGATTTGTGCTGGGTTTGGGTCTGATCTTTGCCTCTGGATTTGATGGATGGGATTAGTTTTCTGTGGCTGGAGTTCTCCCCAGCCAATTAATAAAGAAAAAAGAAAAGAGAGAAGAAAGAAAAAAAGAAAAAAAGAAAAACAATAGGGAAAAGAAAAGAAGGTGACCCTACCCACTCACTTCTGTTCCTTGTGTCTTTGTCCCCAAGCACAAAGCTGCCTCATCTAACTTACCACCTGCTGGCTCATATTCTTGTTGCTTCAGACTTTTCCACACCACTAGTCCTGCCTGTCCATTGTGTGTGCTCTAGCAGGGGTCCTCCTGTGTCATTAGCTTTCCCACTCATCTCTGGTCCTTGAGTCCCATCAATGGAGGGAGCAGGAGCCTATTCTTGGACTCACTTCCTGGCAGTTGCCACAGCTCAGGGTCAATCTGCTTGTTTGTTTTTACAGTACTGAGAATTGAACCCAGGGTCTCCACACTGAACCCCATCCCCACATCTTTTTTATTTTTTATTTTTGAGATAACTTCTCACTTAGTTGCTACATTGCCCAGACCGGGCTCAAAGTTATGATCTCCCTGCCTCAGCCTTCTAAAGATGCTTTTGTTTAGAAAGAATAGGATAGAGGGCTGGTGAGATGGCTCAGCAGCGTAAGCGCCTGCCTGGCAAGCACGTGGGCCCAAGTTCGACTCCGGGATTCCACATATGAAAAAAGGGCCAGTGATATCACTCAGTGGCACAGGCGCCTGCTGGCACATGAGGTCCTGAGTTTGACCCCCGGTACCCACAAAAAAAAAAAAATAGGATAGAAAAAATATAGAAGACAAGTATTAATTACACTTTTAAAAGAAGGAAATTAAGTCTATTTAAAGTTAAGAAATTGGGCCGGTGATATAGCTCAGTGGCACAAGCGCCTGCCTGGCAAGTGTGAGGTCCTGAGTTCGGTTCCCGGTATCAACATAAAAAAAAAAATAAAATAAAGTTAAGAAATTTATTTTTAAAAAGAAAACTAAAGCTCTTGTAAGTGTAAAAGATAAAAGACAGAGTTAAAGTGAAAAACAAGATGAAACAATATGTCTTGGAAAATGAAAGCTTATGATCAAAAGTGAATTGTATGTTTCAGAGAAATAAATCTAATTGTAAACCATCAGAGTACAAGGAAAGAATGACATCATAGAAATAGAAAGAAATTTAAAAAAAAATTAGTGTTCTAATAAATCCATTGACGTTTTCCTTGATGGATACAATTTCTTTCCCTGTCAAGCTGTGGGGAGCAGCTGAAGCTGGAAATTGATCACATATGCAGGGGCGAGGCAAGGCCAGCTGGAAAACAAACAGCAACTAAGAGGGGCCTATGTGGGCTACATAAACAAGCTGTTTCAGCCCAGAGAATACCTAGCTCCAAGGCAATCCAAGCAATGGGTTGCTAGGTAAAGGGGTGTCACATGACACCAACTTGCTAAATGTATAAATAAATGCACTGCTTTAGTTGAGCAGTTCTTTTCCTCCCATCAGAAGAGGGGGCTCCACCTGACCTCAGCTTTTTGTCTCTTATCTTTATTTCTCCATCCTCTCACCATCCTCCCTCCACAGGAACTTTGAGAGCTGTGTGGGATGTGGCATATGGTGCCTGAACAGCAGGGTAAGAAGAAGTAGTGGGTGAGGGGACACTTCTCATTGTGCACGCAAAAGGAGGAGAAGTGCATTGATATCATCAGGTGTTAAACTTGGGGAAAGATAGAAATGGGCTCACTAGGGCCAGAGGGAGAAAACTGGGTTCCCTAGGGCCAGAGGAAAAAACAAAACAAAAAACAACAACAACAACAAAAAGGCTCATGAGAAATGAAAAAAAAGAGGTGTGTTGATTTTATCAGTTGTTAAACATGGGGCAAACAAATTCTCAAGAGCTATAAATGTATATGGAATTTTTTGTTGTATTCTTGATTCCTGTATTTACTTTTGTGGATTTGCATTAGGGAGTGCTTTAATGGTCATAAGCTTATTGGGACAGTCACAAAGGAGTTGTCTCAGAGCACTATTTTAAAATCAAGTCCCAAGTGGGAAAAGGATGTGGAATAACAGCCACTCTGACGACCTTAACTGAGCCGCAAGCGGCAATTCCCACCTTTTTAACTCACTGTGCTGCGTCACAGGTTGGAACTTCCACCTCTCAGGGAGTGGAGCCGTTTTGCTTCTCTCCCTTGCATTTGGCACTAAAAGAAGCCAGACAGGCGGGGGAGTCCATGGAGGGTTTTCAACATATCTACCCTGTTACTGAAGTTCAAGTTCCCAATAATCCAGGACAAGTTATTCGTTTTCATGAAGCTGTACCCTTTAAGACCTTAAAAGAATTAAAACAGCTACAGCTACTTATGACCCTACAGCCCATTTTACCTTAGGTTTAATAGAACTTATAGGACAACAGATTATGGCCCCAAATGATTGGAAAGGAGTAGCTAAAGCATGTTTAAGTCTGGGAAATTATTTGTTGTGGAAAGGACATTTTTTAAAATTTTGTGTGGATCAGGCCACCCGCCCAGCCATCTCAGTGCAGCACAGCGCCTCAGGAGGGAAGGGTGTGGGCTGAGCAGAGAGAGGGCCCCATACTCTGGCCCTAGTTGGACTCAGCCGGGATGCCCCAGTCGCACCTGCTCACCCGCCAGCCAAACCCACAGCCGTAGCACCCCATTCTCGGCTTGGAGCCATGGGAGCCACAACAGCCCAAATTGGAGGAGGGAAAAGCCAGGAAAAAAATGGTGGCTGTGGCTGTAGAGGCAACAACTGTGGTGTCCTCCAGAGAGGAGAGCGCCGGTACAGCCAAACTGGCCTTGGAGCCCATCCCTGGCGGGGAGGCGGGCACTGACTCCCTCCTGGTCACTGCCACCAAAGCATTGGTGTCGAATGGGAGGCCAAGGGGAAATGGTCCTCCCCTCAGCCAATGAGCCACTGCCAGCAGGGGAGCTCACCCACAGCCCTGAGGTGATGGGGTTATAGCCACAGCCAGGGGCAGGAACAACGAGTGGGAGTGGGAGCCCTGGGCACCCAAATACAGGATATGGGTTTTTCTTATACACAAAAGACTGACAATGGCCCAGCCTATACAAGTGCTGCCTTCCAAACATTTTGTAAAACTTTTCATATTTCCCTTACCATGGAAATTCCTTATAACCTTCAAGATCAAGGGATTGTTGAATGTGCTCACGGTATGCTCAAAATTCAATTACAAAAACAAAAGGGGGAATCTTTCCCTACAAAGTTTACACCTCATAATAGATTTTACTTGGTAGTATATACTATTAACTTTTTAAATTCTACTAAGGATGAAAATACAGCAGCAGAAATACAATTCAATAAGGTAAAGGAAAAAAAGTTAGGAAGGGTCCTTTGGAAAGATCTTCATACTGGACAATGGAAGGGACCCAGCCTGCTACTCACCTGGAGTAAAGGATATGCTTTTGTCTTTCCAGAGAATGCTAAATGGCCTATCTGGGTACCAGAGCATGCTGTCCGGCTATATTATAGACCCAGAGAAGGAGTTAATTCCACCTTTCAAGAAGTTGATACTCAGTCCTATGACAGTGATGCCTCAGAAACCATGCCACAACCAAGAGACAAGGATGGAGCTAGACCTGACCTGGGGCCAATTAGAGGAATTGACCCAGGATGCCCAGGACATGGTAACCAAAAATAGGAATCAAAGGACCAACTAGGTGACTGAGTGGATAGATACTGAGCACAAAGTTACATGAAAAAAGTGGACACAAAAGTTACTAGTATTAAGACAAAATAAAATACAAAAATGTATATTAATTATAGATAAAAGATTTTGTTCCTTCCAAATTCTTAAGAGATCTCTGCTAATTGACCTACAAAAAATCTGACTAGTCCACTTATAGTTATAAACTTCTATAATGGAAAAAGAGTTACTATAATTCAATTTGGTAGAAAATATATTTGAGTGCACTCTGATTTTGTAGGTGAATTGTCTATGTATGTCTGTATATCCAATCTGTACAGATCGTCTGTCCATGTTTGTTTTGTCCGTTTGTCTAATCAGTTAACAGCTGCTTTTTATTTGAGCTCAATAATTATTTCTCTTTTCTCTTTTTCTTTTGCATTTTTGGATCATTTCTTCATAATTTAATTTGGTTTATAGATTTAAAAATCATGCTTTCATCTGGGTTGCCAGCTTGTCAAAATGATATCAAATTTGGTTTTCTCATAGGTCATCAAAAATTTTTAAGATAATTAAACAAAAATCCTTTGGGGTGGGGAGAAATTATTGGACAAGACTCCAATTGATGCATAAGAAAGCAGCTGCCTGGAAACATTATCCAATTCTTGTTCATTGATGGGAGGCCCCAATGATCTCCATAGCCTTATGGGAGACACTCCAACAAATGTTATTAAAATATATTATTGTAATATGTTTACATTACTCATTCATCAAAAGATTAAGTTTTCTAGACAATAAGGTTTTTGAATTAAAGATGCTCTCTTACAAAGGTTTTCATATGGCTATGACAATTGATTTTCATTGGTTTTGTAGTGTATTGAATGTATTCATGCCTGCAGATGTGTGGGTCTTCCAAAGTGTGGAATGAAGATTGCTCATAGTGATAGACTTTTCTTTCAGATTCAGACATCTGCCTTTATATGATGTGCATCTCATTAAAGGACAACAAATTAGGTAAAAGTTTCTTATGCATTAGAATGAGATGATTGATTAAAAGGGTTATGCTATGTCAAAATGGAAATTTAAGTATGTTACAAAATGTCATCATGATTGTCATGCTGCAATATTATGTATGGTTTCTGATTTTTAATTTTCTGTGTAAAAATATGTAACTGTTAACATTCTATAGGGATTCAAATATTAGAATATACATGGTTGTTAGAAAATAACGATTCAATTTTATGTTCTAAGGTGCTTGATATTCAGATAAGATAGTAATATTAAGCTTACTGCCTCTATCACACTGTAATGTTATCGACCTTCTCTTCTGGATGTTCAACAACTGAGGTTTGAAGATCAAAAAACTAGAAAGACAGATGGGCTAAGAGGATAGCCAATATTTTGGCCCCAGCTCTTCGAGGTCAGTGAGAACCCAGGATATAAGAAAACCTCTACTGTGACATCCCATAACTTGGTGTCCCTGGTCTTCTGACCAAGGAGACTGTGGGACCACAGAGGGAAGTAATTTATGATGTATGGTGTGCCTAAGGAGAATCACCAGGAAAGGAAAAAAATCTCCCAAGCTTTCTCAGAAAGCAACTTGGTCAAGCAATGGCCATAACTCATCTAGATGGCTGACACCAACAGAAGTACTAAGAGGTGCTGTGCATGATTCCAAAGTAATTCCCGAGGAGACTTAACTGATCTAGATAGACAGCAAAAAGTTAACTAATACAGGTCTCACTTTAACTTGGTCTTAAATATCCAGCAGAAAAGTATAACCACAAGAAAGCTGTCTACAGATTCCTCCAAACATAGCTCCTCCAACTTCAACTGACCACCCATTGCCTACAACTACAAAACAGAAAAAGGGGAGATGTGGGGAGCAGCTGAAGCTGGAAATTGATCACACATGCAGGGGCAAGGTGAGGCCAGTTGGAAAAGAAAGAGCAACAAACAGGGGCCAAGGTGGGCTACATAAACAAGCTGCTCCAGCCCAGACAACACCTAGCCCCAAGGCATTCCAAGCAATGGGTTGCTAGGCAAAGCGGTGTCACCTGACACCAACTTGCTAAATTGTATAAATAAACACACTGCTTTGGTTGAGAAGTTCATTTCCTCCCATCAGGAGAAAGAGCTCCCCCTGCCCTCAGCTTTTTGTCTCTTGTCTTTATTTCTCCATCTTCTTGCCGTCCTTCCCTCCCAGCCCCCGGGAACTTTGAGAGCTGTGTGGGAGGTGGCATCAACCAAAATGAACCTGACTTATTTCACTGTCAGCCTAGCCTCTTCCTGTTATCTCATAGTTGTCTTTCTGGCTTGAACAGCTGAATGTGGAGCTCTCATCCTGAAGGACTGGCATGTCTGCTTTGTAACGCGCGCTGCGACAAGCTAACTGGGAAAGGCTGAGAGACTAAGGACCTACTGCATGCTAAAACCTAAAATAAATGGAATGGAGCCACTCATGGATACTTAAAAAAGGAATTTATGGCCCATTTCCTCATTTTCCCTTAGGATTTTGCCTGAGAACATAAATTCAATATTTCCAGCATTAGAAAAATATATTTTCCGAAAGGAATATAGGCCAAAGTTTCACATGTCTAATCTACCATTCTAACAAGACACCAAAAGTGGAATAGCCGGGACCTTCATAGAGGCACTGGCTCTGAGGCACAGCCACCACACCTGAACATACTGTGACACTGCTTTGGACATGCCAGGCCTGTTCACTGCTATCAAATTTCTTATTTCAGGACACCTTATGTATTGAGTGGTAGAAAAAAACGTCAACAGCATTTTATTTCAAGCTTATAGTCTCCCTTATTTATCCCCCCTCTAAGGAATTTAAATGGTGACATTTATCAAGATAAATCGTCGATACTATAAAATATATCTCATTTACATAATAGTTTTCTATCCAAAAAAATTTTGCAGACTTTAAAATTCCAAGTCATATACCTAGTATTTCTAATATGCTTTGAAAATCCATTCAGCTCCCCCAGATGCTGAGGACAGGAAATAAAGAAAATAAGTCTTTTTCCTACTAAACCTTCTAAGAGGTACTTAGAGTCAGCAGAGTCATTTTGGAATTTGGCTGGGAAACAAGGATTAACATTCTCATGTACCAAGGGGTATCATCGGATTGTTAGGTTAGAGGAGTACTACCTAGTTGTTTTGGATGGTATGATGGAGAAAATAAACTATTAGATATAAGAGGTGTCAAGTTTGTGTCCCCCAAATACTGAAGAATAAATTTAGAGGACCACAGAGGTTAAGAGTAGGAAAGGTTTATCTTGAGAGAAAGCTCGTGAGAGATAGGCAGGATCGCAAAAGTGGGCAGTTACTGAGTTTCTTTGTCCAGGATAATTTATTTATAAAGCAAAATCATAACAGTTCAAACACAGGGTACAACACAGTTCAAACTAAGCCTATAGGATTGAAAGTATAGTCACTTAGCTAATATTAATCCAACAGGGAAACAAGTCACATAGCAAGGGTATATGGAAAGAACAAATGCATTCTTGGCAAGGGACAGGTCCAGATGTTCTGGTCCTCCATCTGCATCTGATGCCTATCTGGGTTCAATGGACCACAAGGTGCTAATCACAGTATAATCTCAAATTGCTATTTATCTCGAGAGAGGCTTATAGGCCTGGCTATTGCGTCTCCATCTTGAGGCTTGACTCTCTTCAAATTTGCCTCCAGCCACAATTTTGATATCTCCACCTTTTATGCTGACTTCCTCAAGTGTCGCATTCGTCCTCGACTTCATATTAGTTTCTATCTTAGCTACAATAATGAAAGCCAAATTTTTAGGTTATATTGTGCACCTCAAAACTTGTCTCAGGAAGATTTCCAATGTAAGTTGACCATCCATTTCTTATATATCTATTTCTCAAGCCACTGGAAAAGGAACTTGAGATTTGGAGTGCCCTTAACCCAATCAAAGGTATTTATCTCATTCTTTCAACCTTTAAAAGCAGATTCATTAGTTTTCTGGGCCTTATTTAATGTGGCAGCAAAGAGATTAAACTAGAAACTAAAATCATTCAGTGACTGGAGAAATTCTGTGCTGGAGATGATACTTGTCAAGTTACACAGTTTCTTCAGGACATGAAGTAAACTCCTTGAGGACAGAGACAAATCCTCTTTTTAATTATGTGTTCCCTAATCTTAAATAGTGTGGGATACATTATCATTAATGTTCAAGAAATTTCAAATGGGCAAGTGAACAATTGTACTTTTGCCAAAGGATCCATGGTTTAAAACATTTTTTGTCTACTGGAAACTATGTATGATGAACACTTCATTGCTAATATACACATTGCTAAATTTCGTTCTTTCTTTCTTTTTTTTTTTTTGGTGGGTACTGGGGGTTGACCTCAGGACCTCGAGTGCCAGCAGGCGCCCATGCTGCTGAGCGATATCACCAGCCCTTTTTTTGTATGTGGGTACCGGGAGTCGAACTCAGGCCCTTGCACTTGCCAGGCAGGTGCTTAGGCCGCTGAGCCATCTCACCGGCCCTAAATTTCGTTCTTTCACACCTAACTTTCACTTATCTTTTAGTTTACTCATAGAAACAATATTGAAAATTGTTTTCAATTGTTTCAAGAGATACTATCTAGTGACAGAAAATACTTCTTTCTAGGGATATGAAATACTTTCCCATATTTAAAAATATCATGTACAATATACCTGAATTTAAAAAGTCATCTGCAATATGCAAATTTTTTGAAAACATATGTGGAAAACAATTGCCCAATAGCCAACTTTACTTGCTTTGATTACTAATTCATCCCAAAACTTTTAGTAGGGATAAAGTCAATATAATCATTAAATAAATAATAGCCTTTAAAGTTAAAAAATCTGTTTCCATATATACTGGCTTTATATGCATTTGTTGCATTTGTGTTCATCTATCTTTGGACCACATCAGTTATCAACAAGCTGCAGTGGTACTTTTGTTAAGAGCCTCTTAAATTTTTCTACTTTTGAATGGAAACTATTTTAAAAAATCTTAATTTGTGGCATAACCCAACCCCTGAGGTAGATTTTTAAAAATTTTGTTTTAGGTTCAATTCATTGTGTTTGGGGATCACGCTTCCTATCGAAAGTGCTGAGATTACATGTTGAATTTGTATCATATCAAACACGAAGGTCTCTAAACAGCCCTTCTATCAGACTCATCACAATTAATCTACTCAAAGGTTATTTCTTTTTTTTTTTTTTTTAATGTGGGTACCAGAAGTCAAACTCAGAACCTCACGCACCAGCAGGTGCTTATGCTGCTGAGCTATCTCACCGGCCCCCAAAGGTTATTTCCTAGTGTGTCTTCCGGGTTCTCTTTCCTTTTGTGACACTTTCACTTTGTGTGTGTTTTTTTTGTAGAAGTTTGCGGGGAAGGGGAGTGAAGGGAAAGGCTTGGTGGTGTCTGGCCTGTTGCTGAAGGGGAGAGAACATGTAGAAGAGTTCAGTGCCCTCCTGAAAACACCTTCTCCCCCATGTCTCTCTTTCCTCTTGAAGTGCTTAGATCATTGCACCAGCTCTTCATTTTGCTTTTGTTGACAACTGGGAAGTGCAATGTGATCATCCCAGCTGGATATTCTTGGTATTCTCTTTCTTTTTTTTTTTTTATATGCGGGTACCAGGAGTCGAACTCAGGACCTCACGCTTGCCAGGCAGGCACTTATGCCGCTGAGCTATATCACCGGCCCTCTTGGTACTTTCTTTTTATTTTATTTTATTTATTTTTTTTTTTTGTGGGTACCGGGGGGTCAACCTCAGGACCTCGCGCGCCAACAGGCACCCGTGCCGCTGAGCGATATCACCGGCCCCTTTTTCGTATGTGGGTTCCGGGAGTCGAACTCGGGCCCTCGCGCTTGCAAGGCAGGCACTTACGCCGCTGAGCCATCTCACCGGCCCTCTTGGTACTTTCTTGAACCATCTTGTAACAGTAAGAAATGGGTGGTCCTCCATCTGGATCATGAACTGGGGTGGTTAATTCCCCACCCCAAGCCATCAGATGCATCTGTACCGATTGCTTCACAAGCTTTCCAAGAAATCTGGCAAACCAGACAGTTCATTCCTGGTTAGTTCCAATATTCTCTTCAGCAGCAGCATTCAACAAGATATAATATTTTCCACTAGCACGCAGGTATTTTGCAAAGTGCTACACATGCTTATTTGCACAGAGTAGACATTTACACACTCATGAACAATGCTTTATGTAGAACTTGGGGTTTCCTTAGAGGACCTTTTCCCAAGTGCTGCCCCGGCTTAACTCTACTTAACTTGTAAAAAATGAAAGGATTATAGGAGAAGGTGTATGGCCATGGGCCACTGATGGATCGGACTTTCCCTTGGTGACGTTTCCACAGAGCCTTTGAAGTGTGGATTAAACACAATCTTCTTTAATGTTCCCTCTTAGGGATCTTGTTTTGTTACAGTAGCTGATCTTCTGGGGTTAGGTAAGTGGAGAAAGAATGTGTTATGTTTATTTTGCTAATAAATCAAATGCAAGGATGGGAGGAGTCTCCTTTATTACTAATGTTAGCTGCCTCCCCTGTGCAACTATATAAATTATGTGAAGTCTTAATTTTAATTCTAAAACCCAGTAATGCTGAAGGGGTAGAGAAGTAGGTTTTCATTACACTGCTCCCTGGTGGGAACTGTAAAAATGTACATACTCTTCAACTTGGCAGTTCTAATTCTAGAAATTAATCCCAAAGAAATTATAAAGATGTGGGCAAAAATTAATCACTAGCATAGTCATTGCAGCATCCTTTATGGTATAACAAACTTAAAAACACAAAGGTAAAATGAAATATATTCTTCCACCCATAAATTAGAGAAGTAGGTATTCACAGCAGTGTATACATCATAGAAGAGCATGATATCAACTTGACTCTTCTCAATACTAAAGGTAACTTTAGAAAACAATCTCATTCTATACCAAATAACCTCATTTTATACTTTTTTTTTTTTTTGTGTGGGTACCGGGGGGTCAACCTCAGGACCTCGCGCGCCATTGGCGCCCGTGCCGCTGAGCGATATCACCGGCCCCTTTTTCGTATGTGGGATCCGGGAGTCGAACTCGGGCCCTCGCGCTTGCAAGGCAGGCGCTTATGCCGCTGAGCCATCTCACCGGCCCTATACTTTTTATTTTTTAAATTTGATTTATTTATTTAATAATATTACAACTTGCATAAATGTATAGTATTTATCCCATCAAGGTGGCAGGATAGTTCACAAAAAATCGATAGTTATTATGTGATGGGATTAGAAGTGACGTTTATTTTCTTCCTTTTACTTTTTTTTTTTACTGTGAATCTATATTACTTGATTAATAATAAAAATATGTAAAGTTCTTTTGGAGAAAGGAGGGATTGTTTTGTTCCTAAAGTAAATGTGGTCAATTGAAACTCAGAAGTCAGAAAAATACTGAAGACACCGTGCATGCACACGGGACACAGGTCACAGAAGGAAGTTTAGATTTGGTTTCAGGTCTCAAATCTGGGCTCCACTTCACCCACACGACCTCACTCTGTGGGGCTCAGCAATCCCTTTACTCTTCTGAGCCTCAGTTTCCCCACCTGTCAGTGAGGACACCACTATTGCTTTACGTGGCTCACAGGATTATTAGGGTCATGAGCTAAGACAGCTTGAAGCTGGCTAAATGTGTTGAGCGACTATATTATACAGGAATCAGAACTCAAGTCAGAGAACAAGTGACAGGCTATGCCAATTAGCTGAGGCCCTATCCTAATCAGATCTGTTCTTTACCTGCATTCAGCTCTCTACGGCACTAACAAGAATTTTGCCAATCAGTCTCAAAATGCAGCTTGTTTCTCTGTTTCCATCCATGAATTCAACACTAGCAGATGTGCAGGGAGCCAAAAAGCCGGCTCTGTTTTCCTGTGCTAGTTTCCAGTAACCCAGTTAGCCTGCTGCT
This sequence comes from Erethizon dorsatum, assembly GCA_028451465.1. Classification (NCBI taxonomy): domain Eukaryota; kingdom Metazoa; phylum Chordata; class Mammalia; order Rodentia; family Erethizontidae; genus Erethizon; species Erethizon dorsatum. Next base: position 15,595,137 of record CM051839.1, read on the forward strand.
AAGGACACACCTGCAGGGTGTGGGGCCTCAGACAATCCCACCTCACTTTGAAGCCCTTCTTGTCTATGTTAAACACGCCGTGGTATACACAGCATGCTATGTTTTCATTTTTCCACAAGAATGTCACAATATCCACATGAAGGCGAGGTCTTCACAAATCTACAATACTCTGACTCGCCACTGGGGAAAATTACCTCCCACTGCCTCTACTTGGGAGGGTGCCTTTATCTGTGGATTTTCTCCTGCTTATCTAGCTCCTGTCCCCAGACTGATAAAAAATGAAAGTCTAGCACAGTTTGCTATGTCTGTAGAGTGAGTTGCCTAAGCTGTGGGGAACTGTGCTTCTGGATTTTGAGTCACATTTCTCCACATTCAATCCTGCAGAAAAGAACTTGGATTTCTATGAAGGGAACGAGTTTTCTCAGTAGCTCGAGAAAGAGATACCCTTGGGCAGACTGCAGAAAAAGAACCACTCTTTCCCATTAGAATACAACGGCCCAAGTTACCAAGGGGGACATCTACTATGTTGGAATCCTCTGGAATTCCTGCTTCCTGAATTAAGAATGGTAGGGTCAATCACTAAGTATTTTTACTTCACACTGTGTATTTTCAGAACTATTAGAAAAGCAAAAAAAAAAAAATTTTTTTAAGCACCTTTATAAAGTGCTCAGAATTCAGTCTTTACCCTAATGAATACAGTCACTTCAATAAAACAGACTCTTTTCTCTGCCGAATGTCGGGCATTTACCAGGTTAGGTGGGAAAATGGGACCTTGGCAGCACAAGGAATAAACGTAGTTTTAGGACAATCACTCTTCGTTCTGAACCTTTCTGGTGAGCGTTAGGCACAGTTTGGCTGACATCAGTTATGATAACCGGAGACCTACTTGTTCCTAGGTGCCCATCATACTGCCCCCTCTCATAACATTTTAAATCATTTCAGCCATGGTAAATGACAGCCAAAGGAGTGGAGTCAGCCCAGAAGGGACAAAGGGACAGTGTTGGAGAAAGTAAAGCAGAGGTATTCTTGCTTCGTTTTAAAATTATTAATAGAGCTGGTTATAGTTTCTAAGTACACTTGGGATCCCAGCTGCCAGAGAATGGGCTGAGCACTGAAAGCCCTCTGTGATCAGTAGGCCTGGGACAGGTAGTGATGTTGTCCAGCAGGCAGGCAGAAAGAGCCTGCCAGGAGCTTCAGCACCGTCCTCGGGGAGCTGCCTCCACACGCCGGGCAGGCTTTGATCTCTGCTGAGGCTGCCCGGGATGCCAACAGTGCAGTGGGTGTCCACGGGTTCATTTCACAGAAAGCATCAAAGCAGCTTTCAGATGGTAAAGCCTTACAACCTGGCCTCTATTTGAACAGTGAGCAGCTTCTCAAACTAATTCTCAGAACTTAATAAACAGAAATAGAGCTAAGAATTTGAGAGAATGGAGAGGACCAGACAAAAGTGAAGCGAGAAGAGATTTGGGACCAACATCACCCACATACCAGTTTTCCTACCTTTAACAAAAATCATTTGTAAGTATAAGACCATTCGAGTGAATCACAATTTGGCCAGTGATACATACTAAGCTTTAAAAGATCACCAAAACATCAAGCAGAGATTCGTCAGAAGACCAGAAGAAAGAACATCCCCCTGAGGGCAAAAATTAAATAAAATAACACAAGCAAATATGTTGTTAAATAAAATTTAAACTCACTGGAAGGATCTCAGAGAAAGAAAACTTAGCAAATAACCTGTCATCATCCTCGTAATGATTTTCTTCTGACTTTAGAACAATGATGTATTTTTAAAATAATATATTTCATTAGAAACATACAAAACATGGAAAATAAGTGAAAACATTTCTAAATGTTCCTCCCTACCTTAATTTCTTTCTCTATGAAAATCATGTTTATCATTAAGACATTAAAATAATTAAAGCAATAATGAGATGAGAAATGCTGAAAAGACTGATTCTATAATAGATCAACAATTACCATTGGGAAACAAAGTTATGATATGTCCATCCTCCTTTGAATGGAGTGGTAACAACTAAAGGCTAAACATCAGTGTCATTCACCAATAGTTTGTCTTTAAGTGGAAGACAAAAATGCATCATCAAACAAGAAGACTATAATCAATACATATATGAAAAAATCCTCATCAATGAACAAGGAAGTAAAGATTAAAATGAGATAGGCTAGGGGCTGGTGAGATGGCTCAGTGGCGTAAGCGCCTGCCTGGCAAGCGCAAGGGCCCGAGTTCAACTCCCGGAACCCACATACGAAAAAAGGGCCGGTGATATCGCTCAGTGGCACAGGCGCCTGCTGGCGCACGAGGTCCTGAGGTCGACCCCCAGTACCCACAAAAAAAGAAAAAAGAGAGATAGGCTTATTCTCTTATTGAGTTTGCAAAAAATAAAAAATAAAAATATCAATAGCGTCTAGTATTAATCAGTATGGAAAAAATGGGCACTCTCTAATATGGTGGGAGTATAAATAGAAGAAACTTTTAAGGGAAGAAGAAAACACTAGCAGCTACAAAAACATTTTAAATGTACAAATCCTATGGATGAGAAAAGAATCTCAGGGCCCAGGGCTGTGGGTGTAGCTCAAGGGTGCAGCTCCTTCCTAACATGCCGAAGACCCTGGCTTCAATCGTTAGCACAGGAGTGGAGAGGGCTGGTATTTTGCTGCATAACAGAAATTCAATATTTATGCATTCCGGGTTCTCTTTCCCCCAAGTCTTTCTAAGGCTGATATCATATCAAGATGTTGGGGAATAAGGAAAGGTACGTGGTCCTCTACATAGTCATCAGGCCCTGTGGGCATCCCCGCATGAATTCCTAAGTCCTTATCCTGGCAGATCACCGATGCGAGATCCCTTGTTCTGGTGGCATAGCCAGCAACTTTCTCCCCTCCTTTCATATCTTAGAATCATTCTGCCACTCCCGTGCACAGCTAAGCCCTTGGAATCTTGGCCAATTGGTTTCTGGGCAGATTTGTCTCTATACAACACCTAGCACTTTTTCTCCAGGATGCTGCTGTCTACCCAGGGCTGCATTTCCTAAGGCTGGCTTCCTCTTTGAGATTATAGCAGGGAAACAGGATGCGGCCTGCAACTAGGAACTTACAAATACTTCCACTGTCCTCACTTACCCTCCATTACCCCTCCTTCTCCATCACGCTAAACATTTTCTAACCTAAAACAGAAATTCTGCAGTCTTTTACGATGTGTCTCACTCATATTTTGTCCTTGCTAAAAGTTTTCATTACCTAAGGATTTAAGCTTTTGAAAGCTAAAGTCTTGAAAATTTTATTTTTTCCTCTGATTTCAGAATCAGAACATCCCTCCTGGGTGACAGTGAATATGGAAGACCCTAAATGCATGAAAGTGGCAGTAAGGAAAAAACTGGTAATGCTTCCCAAAGATCTATTTTATGACCTAGACATCCAGTACTAGAAATCTCTTACACAGAAACATCGTATAAAGAGATAGGTACAGAAAGAATTATTGTGGCATCATTGGTAGTAGTGAAAAATTTGAGATAATTTAAATGTCTATTTAAGGAGAGATGGCTAAAGAAACTATAGTAAACTCATAGAATGGAATTGATTGTGAACATTAATAAGGATGTAGCCAACTTTTATACTAATTTGGAAAGATCCTATGAATACTGTGAAGTGAAAAAGACAACTATGGAATAATAAGCACCATACGATTTCATTCGTTTAAAAAAAAAATTTCCACACTATTTCTGTGTATGTTTTTAGTATCAGAGCACAGAGGGAAGCCGAACATTTGCAGTAATAATTTCAGAGAAGTAACATTAGAATGAGGAAGAATGCTTCCTTTTTTTTTCTTTTTGTTTTATGACACTTTAAATATTTGATTTGATTTACCAAAAACCTACCATCTCAAAAGAGTTTTTAAAACTAAAAAGTTAAAAGATTAAATACATTTTAACACATGTTAATTCAGTTTGTTAGGATCTTACTATTTTAAAGCATATATAATTTTTGAACAATTAGGAAGTAACATAAAATGAAGGCCTTCCATTTATTGAAATTTACTATTTAGTCATAAATATTAAATCATTTAAGACCCATTGATGTTTATAAGAGTCATTTTGTAAAACTCTAACTAGAAAGTAGATTCCTGTTGTAAAATATAAAAGACCAAAATTTAACATAATTAGAAATTTAAACACCTTATCACTCTACCAGGCTCTATGACTCAAACAAATGCAGGAGATCTTATTTCAAACAAATTATGACAGTTGACCACACAGTGTAAACGTGATCCAAGTTCATATACATGCTAACTGTTCTTTGTTTTAATCTTTAATATAGCCTCCATTATCTGCAAAATTAATTGCTTTGTCTTGAATCAAATCTGGGAATAACATCTTATGCCAGGGATTCATATCAGTGAGAAAGGAGTCTGATTAGCCTGAACTCCAGGACCAAATTGTACACATTTGGCCTGCCTAGAGGTGTTATGGTGATGTAGCAGAGGATTAAAATTATAAGCTTTTTGGAAATGCTGGGCTCAGAGTTATAGTGTAGACAATTAACAATGCTGATGCTACAGCTCCTGAACAGTATCTAATATATTTATATATAATGCAAAGGAAAGACCACACAGAGAATATTTTTACTTTGTATAGAAAGACAGTGACTCACACCATCAAATTAGAAACTATCTTCAAATGAACATTCTTACCCCCATAAGCATCTACTGATATGAGAAGTTTGGACATCATCAACAGTAAGATGTTCTTGTTAATAATTATTTATTCAAACAATATTTGTTGAAGGACTCTGTCTCAGAAACAACTAGTGTTTTTAGCACTTACTTTGACTCAGTGCTATTCTAATTATGTAAATTAGCCTTTTAGTCCCCATAACACCCTATGAGTTGGCAATATTATCTTTTGAACTTTCCAGAAGAGCGAACAAATGGACTGAAATGAGCAACACACCCAAAGTCACAGACTGTCATGGAAGAAGCTGAAATTTGAACTTGGGTGACCTGGCTTCAGAGCCCTGCTTTTAACTCTACAAGCTAAGCTATAAGATAAAGGATACATTCTAATGGGAGAAACAAATGTAAAAAAACAATTCAAATGCAATATAATGCAGTGGGGGTATAAACATAGGGATAAATAAAAACCACAAAGGTCAGAGTTAAGTTTATAAATGTGGGAATTCATATAGGAGGGAGTTGGAAGCAACTACCTGACATTTTGGAATCTCATATTAGTGTATATGACTAAATAAAATATCTTCTTCATCACTAAAAATTAGAGATCTATAAACTTATGCATACTAAACTTCCACACTGGGTATTTTAGAATGCACCTAATTTCAGGAGACTCGGGTACCATTTAATGCCTTCTGTAAGAAACACACTGTGGCCCTGAGAGGAAACAGTGCAGCATTGTCTTTGAGTGAATGAAACCCTACATGGGAATAAGATCTTTAACTTTAATCCCTCACATAAGCAGTCCCAGAAGATCAACTGTTTGAATTTTAAAATTCTTTTTTTTTTCTTTTTGGTACCAGGACTCAAACTCAGGACCTTGTGCTTGCCAGGCAGGCACGTGCCACTGAGCTATACCCCCAGCTCCCTGAATTTTAAAATTCTGCCCTTCCCTCTTTAGAAATCCCCCCCAATAAATGGAATCTCCACCTTCACTTTTCTCTACTCTAGCCATGAACACTCATTTTGGAAGGATGTTGGCATGTCATTGGCAAAATGTACTTGTTGTGCTATTTCTATTTATTATCCTTATACCAGACCTCATTCCAAAATAGATGCATAAGATGCGACATGTGTCCTCTAGCACTTCAGGAATTAAGAGCATATGGTCAATAAAAATGGAATCCCAATGACTTCAGACTGTCACTTGGAAAAGAGAACCATCCCAATGCAGTTATGAGGTTTTTTTTTTTTTTTTTTTTTTTTTTTTTGTCAGTGTCAGCTTTGTCTCCAAGCTCAGGCTCAAGACAAAAATTAGCTGCACAACTCAAGAACATTTGAAGGCTTAGTACATAAACCCATTCCACAGAATATTTAAGCCACAGTGACCTTCCGGAAAGGCCAATGACCACAGAGACAGGTGAAAAGATAAGCATTTTAATTTAAGTCAAAACGTGATGAGTTTTATTATGAGCCTTTTACTAGGAACTCAGAAATGAGTATGACACACATCCTCCTCGTGTTCATTACAAGACCATTTTGGAGGAGGTCAGAGTGCCTGACTCTTGTTTGTCACTTCTTATATTATATTTTTGAAGAAACTCCTTAATGAAAAGTAAAATCTTTGTCAAATAAAGATATCAGTAACATGCTTCCCATGACTGAGAGCCAGAGTTTTTCCCCCAGGGGACTTCCTTATATTACTAGATTAAAATATTTAGCCAGTATGTGGGTTTGAGCCAACATAGGATAAAAAGAAGAGTCTATTTAAATGTGACGTCAAATTGATCATTTTTAAAGTAATGGAATAATTATCTGCCAGATAATGATACTTTTAAGCAATAATCATCTAAGAAGGAAGAAAGAGGAAGAAAGAAAAAAAAAGAAAGAAAGAAAGAGAAAGAAAGAAAAAGACAGAAAGAAAAGAAGAAAAAGGAGTAAAGATCATTGTATTTTGACTGAAAAGCTGAATTATAAAAATTATGGTTGGCAAAGTGATATCTCCTCAATCAAAATAAAACATAAAATGATCTTACTAGGCCAATCACAGCTGTCCAATGATAACAAACAAAATTCCTCAGTTGATGTCTTTCTTTGGACTCATGTTTTTTTCACCTTTTATTTTTTCCACAGAAAACTAAATAGAATGATCAGAGATGGGGTGAAGAAAGAAAGACATTTGGGAATGGTTCTTATGCATATGTTGGATTATCTGAAACACACAGATAAAACTGGGTGTAAGCCTTAAAATAGAGCAAAGTGTTAATTTCAAAATAAATAATGATAATGGTATTTTCAAGATCAGCTCTTTATTCATGTTCTGTGCCAAAACATTTAAATACCCTGTGCTACTCATAACATAATGTGGGTGGTAAAAGAAAAAAGTTATCACCACTTCGACATGTTATTCCTACAGAACCTATCCACATCGATGCTGCAAAGATACGATTAATTTATATAACCCCAATATCCTGATGATTAAACACACAGCACAGAAAGCAAAACATTCTCTTATTTTGAACAGAGGAGAATGAACATAAACTCTACTTCATGCAATTGCCACAACTATTTTAGATAAATAATAAAATAATCTTAATTAACAAATTATTCCAGTGAACCATTTTTAACAGACACATAACTCTTTTTTTTAATCCAAAGTTTGAGCCCACACATACTTTTCCCCATGGGGCTTACTACTTGCTGTGCTGGCAGTTTCATATAATTTGAGATGATCCAGGCGTAGCACTTCTTAATTCCATCTAGATGATGACATTTTTTGTTATATAGATAAATAATTGCTTTTGTATACTTTCTTTTAGGCCATGCATCTCATTTATGCGGCTGTGCTCAGGTTTGGGGTTACTTTTTAATTTAAAATTTATCTTTTAGTCATTTAAATCTAGTTAGTTAAAAACATCAAACACTTAAACTTTTTATCCAATCTAGTTAATCTACAAAGTTCCTATATTTCTTTTGAAGAACCCTAAATAATAATGAATTATTATATTTTCAATAGTTTTTTCTAACTCAAAAACAAGTCAAATTCTCCAAATTCTGTTAAAAAAAAATACTTTCCAAAACAATTTAAAATCTAATTCTTCAAACAGAATATTCAAAGTTGAGATAGGAAAATTTTTTAAACCAAGCTACATTTTTATTAGACCTATAACTAACAGGAGATGGCTCTAGTCTTGGCCTATAAGCCTAGGTTGTACATTTAAATTTAGACCTGACTCAAAAATCTATGTATACTAATTAAACATTGAACCTTAACAACAAATTTAGAGATTCTCTAAGAAAAAAATGTAAAATTTTGCCCAGAAAACAGATATTCTCTGTTATTTCCTTGTTGAAGGAAACCTTATGAATTTATAAGTGTGTGTGTGTGTGTGTGTGTGTATGTGTGCCTATACTTGAAAAAGGGAAAGAGAGAACACCCATGAATGTGCAAAACATATACTTAAATATCACCAATTACAGGGGCATTCCCTACACTTAACTTCCATGTGTAACCTTTGTGTACATATTTCGGTAGAGCCAGAGAGTATTTATGGAATACGGGCAGTCCTGCTGGGAAGTGCTTACCCCTGTGACAGGGCGGTAATGCTACTTGGGTGGACCATATCCAAGAGAAATAAGATAGGGACTATGTGGAGGACAGCATCATAGGGAAGTCAAAACTGTAATTTCCTGATGGCTCCAACCTGTGGGGGTTGGAAGTGGGAAGAAAGAGTGCTTAATTCCACAGCTATTTCCATGAGTAAAGACTTTTCGCTTTGTGTAAATGCTCATTTTCTTCTAAAATCAATCCTTTCTTGTTTCTGACAAAGTATATCTTGCCAGTGATACCAAGTTCAGCAGAGCTACTTAAGTAGCATGGTATACTGTATAGTATGAAGAAGTCAGTGTGCGCGGTGTGAAGAACTGGTTTAGTGGCCACCTGTCTTGATGGTTAGAGCAGGCTGGGAATGCCCCTAATGGGAGAGAGCAGCAGGACGGTTTCTTTTGTGCATCTCACCCATTAACTCGTGTGTGTGTGTGTGTGTGTGCGTGTGTGTGTGTGTGTGTGTGTGTAGAGGAAACACAGGAAAAACTGGCTTGGTAGAGAATGTAGAATGCTCCCTCAAGGAATTTCCAGAAGAATAAAACCTAAAGACCAAGAATTGGGCAAAGACAGTATGGTACAGTGGAGAAGGAGAACATACCTCCAGGCTTGACTTTTACCACTTAATAGCTCTGCCAACTTGGTAGAGCCAATTTGTGGCACTTAGCTATGACTTCTCCTTCTTTAATATAGGGATAATGGCATCTATGTCATGGAGTCATTGTAGGGACTGAATAAAGTTATGGCACTTAGCTGATGTTTGTCTCACACACATACATTTATTTTAAAAGCTTATTAAGAAATCTAGAATTGATCAACTCCAATCCAAGCACAGTACCACTGTATTAGTTCATTTTTCTGTTGCTATTACAAAACAACAGAGGCTGGGTAATTATGAAGTAAATGGTTTATTTAGTTCACAGTTTTGAAGGCTAAAAGTTCAACAACCAGAAGCTTCATCACTTTGGCTTCTGGGGAGGGGCTCGTGGCTGATGGAATCAAAATGGTAGAAGTGCATATGGAAGCCATCACATGGTAAAAGGGAAGCTAAAGAGATTCAGGGCTCAGGCTTGCTCTTTTACAACAATTTGTTGTCACGGTAACTAATTCTGTAATCTCTCCCACAGACAGCAGTCCCAGCGACTCAATTATCTCCCACCTCAAGGTTCCGCCACCTCAACTCCATCACGCTGAGGACCAAACTTCCAACACATGGACCTTTGGAGGATAAACTACATCAAAACACAGCTACCAAATTGCCCAAGAACTTTCCCAGGTACCTCTTGCAGTGAAGTTACCATTTCCATGAGCTCATGTTTAATCCAGAAGAATTTAGTTTATTCTAATTGTACAAAGTTTAGTGGCGTCATGCGAGTGTGTTTGGTCGTCTCCATTTTGATCTATGAAGGCAGGAACTATGCCTGCCTGTTCAATTTGCATCCCAGCTCTGACTTCAGAACCTAGCACAGAATAAGCTTCTCTGAAACAACAAATAAAATAAATGAAATGAATGTAAGGCCTTCTCTCACCTCCAACATGGGGAAAAGCCAACAGCTAGGCCTTCAGAGCTCTCTCCACTCCTCTTGGTTTAAAAATAAGAGACTGAGGCAAGCTTAAGGCATCACAAGGAAAAGAACATTCATGGCTGCCACATTTCTGGAAAGCACCATGCCCAGCACTCAATTGCTCTCTTGTAAGCAGGCAGTACCCATGTTGCCATAAACCCTCCAGTGGTTAACTTTATCTAAAAAGAATTTAGGGGAAAGAGTGCTGGAGCTAGAAATTGGAAGGCCCAGCTTTCAGTTCTTGTTATATCTAACCCATGAACATTTGAGTAAATCAAATTATCTCTGGCAGTCTCTTTTTTTCTCATTTGTTAAATGGGGATAAATCTTTCGCAAAGTAAATACATTCCTTACCAGTACATTGAGAAGGAGGGAAGATGAGATAAGATATATAAAAGAGCTTTGTAAAGCTGTATACAAAGGTGAGAAACTGTTATAATCCACGTTCTTAAAAGCGAGAGCAAAGGCGTATGCTAAGAAAACAAGAGTGAGTATACTTAGTCTAGGTCATAATCCCAACAGAGTGGTTCTTAGCCAAGAGGGAAGAAACAGCTGAGTGCTAAGTGTGTGTGTGTGTGTGTGTGTGTGTGTGTAAGGGAATGGGAAGAAGACACCATCAGTCACTCAGCATCTATTTGCTAGAATCAGCCAACATGAATAAACTTGCCAACAGTGGGTCCAGTTTATTTGCTGATTATTACCTGTCTACAATTCCTCTTCAATAAAACCTCAGGCCCAGATCATGTGGGGAGTCCAGCCACAGTTAAAACAATGTTCTAAAACTTTAAGGTTAGTATATACTAGTTGGGTAGGAGGGGAAGGGGACAAAAAGAAAAGAATTAAGATGTGTTATGCACATGTATATACCCCACACAAAAATATAATCATTAGTACTGCAACGTGTAATAATAAAAAAAACTTCCTTCTTGAAGATTCTTGATGTTATCTTAAAAACAAAATATTTTTATAAGTATTTTTTGGTATCTGCCCTCAACAATCTTGTTTAAATTGTTGCTTTATACTTTATACTTTAAATTGTTGCTTTATACTTTCAAAAGGTATAGTTTATACCTTTTGAAGAAAGGATGTGCTAAGAGGAATTTTAGCCTAACATCTGTCTCAAGAGATAATAAATTCCTTCTCTGCAACATGAAATTCAGTTGTACTATGTTATCGATTCATTTTTAATAATACAATTCAGTGGCATGCTCGAATCAACCAGCACTGACTCGCAGGGACTGACTGTGTGCCTATGTTCCCAATTCTTACTTTCGTCAACAATGCTAGTAGAATTTACGTTATAGAAATTGGCAATTTAAGAGGGCCTTTTCCTTCCTGAGACCCATTGTTCAGCCTTTACCATCCCACCAGTGTTTTGGGATTCTCCTCATATCAAGTTGTTTACTTAACACTGTGTCTACAATTCCTTCTTCCACAGTCATTTCCCAAGTCAATTTCTAATTTCCTTAAGATCTCTGTTTCATAAATTGGTTCAGCTCAAAACTTAGTCTAGAAAACAGACTCGATCATTATTGCTTTTCATAAATCTTGCTTCTCCTCTTATATTTTCCTTTTCTTCTCTCTCTGTTGTCACAGTTACCTACCCTCCTTCATCCAACACATTGTCCTCTCTCCGAATTCTTCCTGTGCCTTTCCCCTAAAACTATCATAGTAAATAACTACAGTAGAAATTCATTTTAAATCCTTTGGTTTACATACACAGAGCCAGTGTCTAAAAATACTGGGGGAATTTCAGGTGAATGAAAAGATGCACTGCTATCAGCTTCATATTTTATATATATGTACACTTTGCCATCTGTCCATGTAGGAAATTTCTTGGAGGGAAGAGACTGTCTTTTTTTTGTGTGTGTGTGGGTACCGGGGGGTCGACCTCAGGACCTCATGCACCAGCAGGCGCCCGTGCCGCTGAGTGATGTCACCAGCCCCTTTTTTGTATGTGGGTTCTGGGAGTCGAACTCGGGCCCTCGCGCTTGCAAGACAGGTGCGGCGACAGGTGCTTACGCCGCTGAACCATCTCACCGGCCCTGGGAAGAGACTGTCTTGAGCACTGACTATAATGTAGCAATAAACCTCATTAGTCCTCTCAGCAGAAGTCTCTTCATGATAAGTACAATTGGACATTTTCACCAACTGATAAGCTTGATTCAGGATCACAGCTCCTTCTCTATTACTTGGACAGTAGACTCTGAATCCCAGTTTTCTGTGAAGTGTGGAGAATAATAAGAGTAACATCCATTTTGCAGAACTGTCCCACAGGTAGGGATATATTCATAAAGACCTTGGTATAGTGCTATAATTGATGATTATTAATTTAGAAAATGTTGTAATGCTGACATGTTAGTAGTCTACTGAAGAGCACAATAAAGTTTTCTCTTTGTCTATTACTATAACACTTTTTGCAATAACCAAAATTTGATTTTATTATAAACTTAAATATCTGAATTTAAAACAGTGATGAAAAGGCAAGACAGAACCTATTCTTCAAAGATATTGTTACAGTGTAAAATATGTTTTAAGCATTTTTATTCATATACAGTTATAAAAGTCAAATCAAACTGTATATGCTATTTTGTAATCTATCTTTTCCACTTAACATATCATGAACCTCTGTGATGTCAATAAACGTAATCACAGAGAGGTGTTCATATCTGCAATGCGTCCCAGTTTATGACAAGCCTAACGTCTATCCAACAGCAAGAAAGTCCAAACATGGCAATGATAACTGAGTGCAGCTTTTAAGCAAATGTCAAGTATCCCTTTCCAACTGGCTGACAGAGAAAGGGATTGATCGGGCAACACTACCACCTCTAAAAAGTTAAGCAGCAAATGATGGGTTTGGGACACTTATCAGCTTTCAGTGTGGCAGAGGGCAAGGGATACAGGGTAAAGGATGGGGATGGGGTAAGATCAATTAATAGGCTATAGGTAACTGGCTCACACACAAGGTAAACATTTCCTTAAGATGCCCCCAAAGAAGAGAACCAGATGGGGGGTGGCTTAGTTCCACCTTCCCTCCCCTACAATGGGGCAGAAAGTGTTTAATTACTCTGCTGTAAACTAGGAGCACTGGCCAGCTCCAGGCAGGACAAGGGCTGTTTCGGTTGCTAATTGGCCGGTTTATAGGGTTTTTTTCCCCCCTCGGGGGAGGAGGGTACTGAAAGGAGTAAAGAAGCTGGCAGGTGATAAGATTTTTAGTGTAAACCTCGGGGCTGGTGCTAATTCAGAGAAAGGACTAAGTACCATAAAGTAACGAAAACCACAGCTTGGCTGTATCCACCCAATTCTCTAAACAAATTTTCCTTACAGTTTTTATTATAAGACATAAAAGACACCATTTGAAATGTTCATTATGGTTGAGAAGTAAATAAAATTTCTCCTAATTTGAAAATTAACATGAAAATGATCAAATGTTTCAAAACTACTGTGTTTGAGTGTGTGTGTGTGTGTGTGTGTGTGTGTGTGTGTGTTTTAATGGATCTGGTCATTATGCAATCAATTGGCTGCTAGCAGCAAAACATGAGTTATAAGGAGGATTTTTTTAAATCAGCACATCAAAAGATAGAAATCTATTATTACTAAAAAAAGGAAAGGAAATGGGGCAACTGGCTTATTATGTAGTTGCTTTTCACATCCTTTTGGATGCAAGCACAAAATTGCCAATGATGTCTCTTAGCAAAATTGAGTCAGGCACTTATTTGGAAAAACCAGCCATAATATTACCCTTTCTTAAATTCCCCCAAATCAACTCATTGGCACCCTCTTGGACAACTGCCTTGACCCCCACCCCAGTCTCTTTCTCCCTCATTCCCTTCTGCTATTTGGCTCAAGGCACCCATGGAATAAAGCAGAGAAAATACTTGTTACTCTGAGCATGACTCGTTTGCACAGAGTCCCATTTTGAATTGCTCGTCCTCCTCCTGTGTGGTCATCCTTCCAGCTTCACAGGCCTGGGATCCACAGCTGAATAACTGCTTTAGGCCCAAAGGGATTGTTATTCTTTATTAAGAGTTACCATTTCCTCCCAGCAAGCTTGGTTAATGAAAAAATCTCTGATTGGTTTTATTTGTTGTGCTTCAGTGTCTTGCTACCATTTCAAGGGTTTAAAATTAGGTTGGTTTCTGTTTCTGCCTTTTCTGTAGCCAGTTAATCACAGGATCTGTTGCCACATTGAGGCCACAATGGGGATGGCACATGCAAGAAGCAAGGAAGCCACTGGTTATAGGGCAAGCTAATGTGCTTACACAACAGGAATTGTTTAAAACACTTTGAACATTATTTTATTTGTTTTTCACCGTCCTTTGCTCCAGATTCATTTCTCTAGGACCCAGCACCATGTTTGGCATGTTTTTAAATGAGCGAATGGGTTTTTGGTTTCCTCTTGAAAGGTTGGCCAAAGTCATAACAGGCTTTTGCTTGGACAAATCAAAACCTGAGTGAGGTGGGGAAATTCTCTGTTCCTCAACAAACTTCAAATGTGAGGCTTTCTGTTTTCCTTCTTGGCGGGCTACTGTGATATGCTGGTGATAATGTTAAAAGTTAGAAGTAATGCAAAACACATTTTAAAACTCAATGAAACCTCTCAAAACCATATTTTAATGAAAAACTTGCAGATTGTCTTTGGCTTAAAGTGCAGTTGGGTTTAAAATACAAGTATAAATGTGCAATTTGAATCTTGCAGGACCCCAAATGTAGACTGAGAAAATTTCCACCTTGACTTCAGTTCCATGCATCCCTATCTGTTATGTTTTATATGTAAGATGTCCCCCAACATCCTCATTCGCTCATAAGTGGCGCTTTGGAAAGGTGATTGAATCATGGGGGTGCTACAGTTAAATGTGCTATTAGGAGAAGAGGTCTGGTCAGAAAAGGTGGGTCATGGGGGACATGACTTAGAAGGGTGCATCCCCTGCCATGGTTCCTCCCTGTATTCCCTGCTTACTGGCCCCCATGACCTGAGCAACTGTCCTCTGCCCATACTCTCTGCCATGTTGTCCTGTTCTGGAGCCAGCAGACTATGGACTAAAAACATGTGCCAGAATAAACTTCTCCTTGAAATTATACATGTTGGGTATTGGGTCCCAGCAATGAGAAAGCAATTAGATACTGTCTGTGACATACATGTTCTCACCCACCACACACTCACATCCAGCTTAATTTTGAGGCTATCCACCCTACCTGCCATCTCTCAACTGACATTGCACTGCATTACATTAATAAGAACTTCTTTTTGTTTCAGGACCTTAAAATGATCACGAAATGTTTAGTGCCATGCATTAAGAACTTCAGTTCTGCTGGGGATGTAGCTCAGTGGTAGAGTGCTTGACTGGGATGCACAAGGCTCTGGGTTCAATCTCCAGTACCTCAAAAACAAACAAAAGGACTAATGAGTTCTGACTTTCTGCTCTTTTCTGGCTTGCACACATCTTTTAGTCTCTTAGTGTCTTAGTTAGCATGTCTGTAAAGTGGAGATAATTTAGTTGACCTATTTCACAGAGATATTGTGCTGAATAGCTCATTAGTGATTATAAAGTGCATTGAAATTACAGTATAATAGATAAATGCTTGTAAATGATATGGCATGTTACAGGGTAGGAAGGCAGCATTCAACCACTTTTGTATATAAGAAAATTAAAATGCAGTGAGATTCTCATATTATATACAATGAGAAAGATGATAGAAAGCAAATCCTAGCTTAGTTCCTTAATGTTTTCATCATTCTGCCTCACCAACAACCAAAAGGATAGGGAGCTTGATGTTGCACTAAACAATCTGAATTATCCCAGATAGAGAATTCCAGTTCAAAGCTGCCTCCGTCTTCTATATGCCAATAAACACTGCTTGAAAATGTACCAACCAGGCAAATCAAGAGCAGGAATAATAAGAGTCACTGAACTTCTGTTTTGTTTTTGACTTAAAGGTATCAGACCAATCAAGAATCTTCTATGACCTTAGCAAGCCAGTGATAGAACCAAAAGATAATTAGTGTAATTATACCAAGAATATTTTAATACTGTGTGGATATAGACACTGGACTCTGTTCTCTTGAATTCTAGGTTTTACTGTGTTATGTAAGAAAAGACCTCGACCCCATTTCTGTCCTCACAAACAGTACTGCAGTTATTTCAGTGTTTTTGAAGGATGTTTACCCCTGAAAAATGAGTAGGGCCAGACACACCTGATCCTTTCTTTTGCCAACTTTGCTGGGGATTGCCAGACAGGAAACACTGCTATAACCACCGTGATACATGACCCACCCTCTGTGGTAGGGACTACATGGTGGAGATAGGATCTTTATGTAAAATGCAAAGAGAAAAGTAAAAAAAGAACATTTAAGGGAAGACAATTCCAAATTATGCAAAAATTAAGCAAAGCTACAAAAATAGTCTGATCATCAAAAACGAGATACAAAGCAAAAATATGTATTCTTCTAAGGAGAAAAATATGGCTATATTTAAAAACTACAACCAATTGATGGTAAGTTTTAGACTAAAATCCAGTTGTAATAACTAGCATCCATTGACTATATCAGTAAATGTTATCCTACATAATTTACATTTCTTATAGCATTTCACTCTTACCACAACCTTTTGAGAAATATACCCATTCATATAAACATTTATTTATGGTTCTCAGTAAGGAATAGTAGGAGACATGGACCACTATTTTACTGTAATAATGTTCAAAAATAATGTTAAAATATATTTTAAAAGACCTTGGAAAGTCAAGGAATGGAGAAAAATTAAACAAACCGTAAAGGCGGGAACCCTCTGAGAGGAGTCATCTGTGACCGGCCATTTTCTTCAGTGGAGGATTTGCCAATTCTAGACATGGGCTGATGCCTTGGCGCTCACTGAGGGACTTCACTGGGAGAACGAGAAATCAGCAAAGCTTTTCGTGGTCAAGTGGAGTTGGCGGGACAATTGGAAACTTCAGGCACCCTAAACACATGGTTAGTTTTTCCCACAGTATATTTGCTGAATTCTGAAACTAGGACTTGTGTAACACAAACTGAAATCTCCTGTAGTACCACAGTATTTAAGAGACAAAGTCCCTCTTGAGGATGGGACTTTCCTGAGACAGATGGCTGGACTCCTCCTCCCGACATTTGCCAAAGTTGGAAGCAATGGGAAGCAGAAGACCAATGACCAAAATCCCAAACCTCCGAAGAGCAGACTGAACCTCCCACAGACGTCCAAGGCTAAGATGATGGAGACTTTCGATAAAAAGCTTTCGATAAAATATCTTGTGAGAATATGCCTGAGAAACTGAAGTGAACTGATTCAAACTGTCATATATACCTACATACCTTAACACAGACTGGCATCAGATGACCCGTTCCAAATGCTACCTTCCTAACACTGAGCCCTCACTGAAATAAGATATCATCTGGAGCATCTAAATATCCTTATGCCCAAAGTGTGACATACAATTGAAATTCACTAGGTTTATAGGAAGCCTGGAAAATGAAATTGGTAATTAAAAAAATAAAATATAATGGTAGTATATCTAAGAAGATTTTAAAAAATAAAGCCCTTATATGTTAAGTCCTATATATGGATATCCTTAAATTCTAATATCCCAGTTCTAATGTCCCAAAGAAATTAAGGGAAAAGGGGGGAAACTAGATGGAAAGATGCTTAACAAGACATTGCAAAATCAACTTATTGCAAATTTATTGCAAAATCAAGACATTCTAGAACTACAAAATATGATATCTGAAAATAAGAACTCCTTAAATAACAGCAGACTTAACTACAGAGAGTACAATTGAACTAAAATACAGGTAAGTAGAAAATATTCATACCAAAACACACACACACACACACACACACACACAAAGATTGGGAGGAAAACAGAGCTGCGTACAAAATGAAATGTATTCAGTGAAAATGTTGAATTAGAATCCCAGAAGGAGAGGAAAATGGAGAAGGATAAAATGAAGTAGAAGAAATATCTGGAAAGATAATATGTAAAAAAATGTGCAAAGCTAGGAAGATAATACCTAAGAAATTTGAAAAGCTAGTGAAAAACACCAGCCACCACATCCAAGAGGCTTAGCAAATCCAAAGCATTATAAATACAAAGGAAATCACACATAAGTATATTATGGACAAACTGCTATTACTAAAAATGAAAAGAAAATGCTAAAACAGCTGAGGAAAACTACTTGAAACCTTTAAAGGAACAAGAAGACTGACAGTGGACTTTTCAACAGAAAATATGAAATCCAGAAGAAAAGAAAATGACATCTTAAAGTCACTGAAAATTAAAAAAAAGAAGTGTATCAATTATAGAATTATAATTATAGAATTATATACCCAGCAAAAATATCCTTCTAAGATGAAGGTGAAATAAAAGTGTTTTCAGGCAATATTTTCAGAGAAAATATTCAGATCTTCACTAGAAAGAAAACTAAAAAGTTGGGAGCATAGATCTACAGAAAGAAATAATGAGCACCAGAAATATATGAATATCATTTTAAAAAATGATAGCTTAATATAAAAGTAATAACACTGTAATGAATAGGCTCTAACATATGATACAAACACAAAATATGTGACAACAATTACACATAAGGTGAGATGTCCTAGTTTGCTAATGTTCTTTCATTATTCAGGGAGTGATAAGGTTATCAATTTAAGAAAACACATTCTTCTCAGAAGCTTCCAGAAAGAATACAGCAGGCTGACACCTTGACTTCAGCCCAGTGAGACCCTTTTTAGATTTCTAAGCTAGAATTATAAGGTAATACATTTATATTGTTTTAAGCCATTGGGTTTGTGATAAGTTTTTATAGCACCAATAGAAAATCACTCTTTGATGTGATTGCCATTATTACAATTTTTTATTCATTTGCTCAGTTTTTAAAAGTATTGTATTGAAGGCCTACTGTTTCCAGGCACTGTTCTAAGGATGGAGGTACTACAGGAAATAAACTGGTAAGGATGTTGCCTCCATAGGGCTTACTTCTTTGTAAAATATAACCAGTGCCAGAATACGAAATTGAAAAGAGCAGAAAATAGCTATATACAATAAGCTGAGTAATTATGTAAAAAGCAAACCTGTTTAGAAAATACAAGAGGTGAATGCTCAGCAAGTGTGAGCAAAGTTGAGAATTTCCTAAGCTTATTTATATTCGCTAGTGCAAGCAAATGATAATATTATGACAAAAAATAGTCCATCCGAAGAGGATCATTTTACCAATTGGATAAATTAAGAATGAGATCTGGTCAATGCAGAGGCATTTCATTTAGTTTATACTTGCATAAGATTTACAGAAAGATGGAACTACATTTCATATTGAAAACTATTTGTACCTTTTACCTATATAACCAACTGTAAGTTAATTTCCTAATAAAGTAAAAATAATTCCATTTTATGAATTTGTCCATTCTACATCATTTTGACTTAATAAAGCAAAAAACAAATTTTAAAATGCTTTGGAACCATTGTAGATTTCCATTCTCTGAATCAACTCACAGTTTTTCAGTGTTTTGTTGATTCTAAGCATTGATTCATGTATTGCATCCTTTGATTTATCTCCATTTCAGATTAGAAACTAGGTACAGTTAGAAAGTGATGCATGACACAAACACTAAAAGAGTACTTCATGGTATGCATTCAAATTTAAAATTCAGTGAAGAGAGGAATGCAGCTTCACTGAGACCAAAGATATTAGATTCCTTCCTCTGGAATGAACTTCTAAGGTAAAAAGCAAGAAAATGTAGCACATCTGATCACCTTCATCTCTACTAAACACTGTGGAGCAGCCTGCCAAAATAAAGAAACCCACTGCATTCAGTGCTACAAATCTTTCAGTTCAAACTTCTGGTTGCAAAGGAAACAGCATCACTTTGCAACATTCCAGTGTGCTGAGTTGGTTTCTGGAGTCTTCCATGTCTGCTCTGCATGGAGGATGAATTGATGCCATGGTCCTTTGTTACTTTCAAAAAAACCACCTCTGCAATTAATAACGGACCATGAGAAATGAACTAATGGAGAGAGTCATCAAATTCAAAATTATAAGTAATCCCAGGCTTTCTGTTGCGTGATACTGATGGAATACTGACTATATTTTAACACCGTAAGGAAACACAAAGAGAATGCTTTTACCAGGTTTGTCTACTCTTCTACTTTTAAATTTAAAAAATCATTTTCTTTGGATAACTTGGCAAGATTGACCATCTGTCAGTGCTACTGTAATGAGTGGTTTTGAGTCATTCTGTTAAGGTCAGGCTTCTACAAGAAAGTGGCACCTTTAACCAAACAAGGGAGGATTTCTTGATGGATACAGCATGATAGATTTATCTCAGGCCTGTAAAAAGCATGGGGCTCACAAAAGAAGAAAGAAACCAAAAGGACATTTGGACAAGGAAATTATATAAAATAGCAAGGAGAGGATAAGGAAAGAGACACAAATATTTTGAAAGCCTAGGGTTCCACATAAACATTCAACAGTAGAAAATGTGTAATATTATATACCCTTAATAATCATGCTTTTAAGAATTATTCATGGTACCAGAAACGGTTCATGATATAATATTATTTGAAAAAGAAAGTAGGAAATCTTCATATTCAGCATGAGAGTAGTTTTGTTATACTTATCTCTACCCCTAGCCCCTCCCACACTCCTTATTGAAAGGTGTTAAAAATATAGAAATGAGCTCAATGAGTTCAATCTGTCTTGAACACAATAGAGAATATACTGATAATACAACTGCATAATGCAGGGATAGAATTGGCTTCACATAAATGTTGGTCCAGGGTTCAAAGTTAATCCAAGACCCACTTCCCACCCAATATCTCTCCACTCCACTTCTGTGGTGTTGCTCCCATTCTCAGGCAAGACCTACCCTAGAGATCTTCTGGGGCCACAGGTGCTCTCATTCAAGATTGGTGGGAAAGACAAACCTGAAAGACAAGCCTGTTTAGGGTCCTGATTTGTTGTCTTGTTTCTCATTCCCAGCCCTGACCCAAAGCCTGTAGCCAAGACGGTATGTTACCTCTTGCATTTCCTGACACTGGACCATTACAGCCAAGAGAGAAAAATTACAGCCAAGTCATATGGGTGGGAGATTTGGTCAACTTTAGGAAAAGGGAATGGAGGGGAGTGTTGGCAAGGCAAAAAAACAAAGGAAATATTAGAAGAAAAGATGCCCGCCATGCTTTAACCTGGTTATCTGGACATGGATTATAGGTGATTTTAAGTGATGTAATAGTTTTAGATGTTATAAAAGAATATTTCAATACAATCTGAAAAAGAAATTATAAAGTTCCATGAGGGCAAAGAGGAACATCCCCTACTATCACTAAAGGTTATACATAGGCTATTAGCTTTATACGGTATACAACTGTACATGTAGTTGAATGTTGTTTTATCCATAGTTTTATAACTTTCACTACAGTTTTATAGTTATATGGGGTATGACCTAAGTGTACAGTGAATGCTTAAATTAAAAAACTTTATTACAGTAAAAGACACACTACTATTAATCCTCCTCAAAATACCCCTCACAACACGCACGCGCCTTGCTTCAAACATACTTATCCCACCATTCTTTCCACTTTCTGAAGCAGTTCTGGACAGTCCTCTTTTCATGAGTGTCTTATGAGGCATAATAGAAATAGGATGAATACTGCTGCCAAGTGCCATCCATCAGAAAGGTAAGTTTGTAAAAATATTACAGTGTGTCCTCGTCCATCTTATTCATTAGATCTGGCACCATGTAACTTCTGACTCTTCCTCGAAGTCAAAATTACCATGAAAGGTAAATGTTTTGAATTGATTCAGGGCATCAAGGCAACCACAACAGTAACTAAAGATACTCACAATTTTTCAAGTTTAAGCATTTGCTGTAGTTTTTTTTATCACACTTCATATGTAGATAGTATGCATAAAATTTTTAATAACTTATAATAATAAATGATAAATAATACATATATATATCTACTATAACTGTAAAACTATAGAGATAGTTATAAATGAATGTACATTTAAAAGTCTAGGATCAAGTGGTCCTGCAAATTGTTTGAAACCATATGGAGAGCATTTGTGAGAAGAGAGTGACTTCACCAACCAACAGTTATGTTATTTTCATAACATATTTTTGAGTGATTAAAGTTAATGGGTCTCATCAATTGTAATGAATTTTCCAAATATTTAGGTAATCATAGCTATTGACTTCAAAAACTTTATTCCTTAAAACAAAAAATGTCGCCTGGAAAACACCATGTCCCTGGCTGTGCCTGGACCTCGCTGAGCCCTTTCTCCTCTAGTCCCATCTATCTCTATGTCAGTCTTGGCCCATTGTCATTCATGTCTCCACAGAGAAAGCAATACACACATGCGCACTTGCACACACACACACACACCAGTAAGGTAGTTTTATGAACATTCTTTTGGACAGATAAAGAATGGGGCCGTATCACATAACATCACCCTATAAACAGCACACTTACTCTTCTTCACACATTCCCCAAATGCCCTTCCCCTTGGCAGCTGTCCATTCCCTCCTGGCTCACTCATCCTGGCCGTCAGTGTCCAGTTTATCTATTTTTCTTTTCTTCCTTCTCCCACTCTTTCACGGCTGCATTGCGTCAGCCTCTCTAGGATGTTAAAGAGGTGGATTTGGAGCTGTGGGACCGTAGACAAATAAGTGACACAGATTCAACCATGGTGGGAAATACATTTCACATCAGGACTTGGTATGTAGCACTTGCATGCATGTCCAACTGAAATAAGTTCCATGAACCAACGAGACACGCTGTATTATTTTTTCTACTGTAGTACATCCCAAATTTATTTTTGAATATTGCTTATACCCCCTCTAAATGATTTCATGATTTACAAATGCCCATAAAGAATCTCAAATCTTAAAAAAAGAAGTGGATCATTCTGGGACTTCATTAAGTCTGTATGTATTTGAGATAAAGAACACTTATCAAATCTAAACAAATTATGCACAACTTGGGAAATGTAAGGGAAGTATAGGAAGATTTGTTTTCCTGAATTCAGAGCAATCTTTGCAAGGAAACACAGAATATCATTGTGGTACAGTGAGCAAGATTCATATTTTAATTTGGCCCTGCCTTCTCCGTCAACATTACAGATGTCAGTTTCAAAGTAACATATGACATAGGTGTTTATATGCTGGGTGGCACTGAAATACTTAATGTGATTTTTAGAATCAACATTTTTTCAACATGGTGGCACATGGAAATTAGGTTTGTTTTCTTTACTGGGTGTTAGGAAAATCACAGCGTTGTCCACCGGATGGCATAAAAGTCACTAAAAACAGATTCTTCTTTTGATTTTGGGGGTAACTAGTCTAGAAGACTTAACTTCTATGACTCAGAAAACAATAGAATTGCACTATTTTGTTTGGTCTTTGGTTATTAGTATTAAGTCAGACTTTTATATATTTAAATTTGTGCACTGAATTAAAGGATTAGATATCAATACTACTAAAAATATACTCACTAACCACCCTCCAAAGAAGTTAGAAACTTGGGAGAAAATCATGGACAATATTCTGTAGCAAATTAAAATTAAAATGAACATAGATGGTTTTGATTCACAGTGTTAATAGATCTTTTCATGTGTAGAACCTTTACCCTTTTTGGTTTTTCACTTTGCATTCAAATTCTTCTCTATGTGTTAGATTCCAGACTTCACCAGTATGTTAATCTCTTTCTTATTGCTAGGACAAAATACTCAACACACACAACTTAAAGGAGGAAAGGTTTATATTGCCTCGTGGTTTCAGTCCATGGTGGGCTGACTCCAAGGCAGAAATGACAAGGTGGAAGGGTATAGCAGAGGAAAGCTGTTCAACCTATGACAGCCAGGAAGAAGGGAGAGAGAGAGGAGGATCTGGGGACAAGAATACACCCTTTCAGGTCACGTCCCCAGTGACCCACCTCCAACCATGCCCCATCTCCAAACACCACATTCAGCTATGAACTCATCAGTGACTTAATCCACTGATGAATATAGTGCTCCCATGATCCAATCGCCTTCACAAACACAAGAGACTTTTGGGAGCCACTCCAGACTCAAACCATAACAACCAGGAAATCCAAGAGACTGAACCTACGCTCAGATCTTGCTATGGCCATTAACACACCATTTGACCTTGGAAATTCGCTAAACTTCTCCATCCTAAATTTTGTGAATTCTTGTGAAGATCAAATGAGATGATATGCTTAACCCTCTCAGTATCTCATAGACCCTGTTAGTCAATCTTCCGAAGTATGTGTGTGTGTGTGTTTTCAGTGTATGTGACTACCATCTATGTGAGTTCCATTCAACCTACATCTCACCAGCACTTGAGATTGTCTGTCTTCTCCACTTTAGTAATTCTCTTAGATGTGTAGTGTTCTCTTATTGTGGTTTTATTTAAGCTATGGAAAATGTAAAAGTTCACAGATTCTATTCAAGTTTTGGTCATCTCCTCACCATACATGTATCACACTGTCTAACAACAGCTCAGATATCTGTCCAATAAATAGCCTTTAACTTTTTTCATATATCTACCAAGACATTATGAGTGTATCCACCTTAGTTTAAATTCATGGATAAATTACTTCCTGGATAAATTACCCTCTCTTTGTCCCATTCTTTACACCTGTAAAATGGAGCAAAGATCACCATCAAACTCATGGAATATTTGTGAAAATTCAAAGATATGAACCCATAAAGTGCTTTGTAACAATGCCTGGAGAATAGTAGCGCAAAATAATTACTAGCTATTACTATCCTTTTTATTCTTATTCCCAGGGTTTGGAGAAGCCAAAGGATAGGTAAAAAGCATGATGAATTGGAAGAGACAAGGAAAAGGCATGAATCTGAGCTGCTTCAAAGCTCTGGGGGTGTCATAACAACCCTACAGTATTGAGAGTCCTACAGAATTACAGATTAACACTGAATCTCTTTCTAAAATATCCCAGCTCTCTGTTCAGAGCAGTTGCCCACGGGAATGCATCTTTGCTTACGTAAAACTACAAGAAGAGAATACTACACATCTAAGAGAATTACTAAAGTGGAGAAGACAGAAAATCTCAAGTGCTGGTGAGGGTGTAGGTCAAATGGAACTCACACAGATGGTAGTCACATACACTGAAAACACACGCACACACACACACACACACTTTGGAAGACTGACTAGCAGGGTCTGTGAGATACTGAGAGGGTTAAGCACACGCATTCCTTATTATCCAGAAACGTCGTGCTTGCTTCGGCAGCGAGTACATCCAGAAATGTCATTCTTTGGTATATAACCAATAGAGATGAATACATATGTTCACCAAGGGACACATATAGGAATGTTCCAGAGACAGCATTTATAATGGCTCAAACAGGAAGCAACTCCAGTTCCATCACGGGAGAATGGATAAATAAATCATGATACATCCATAGAATAGAATGTTATATATTATAGAGAATGAACAAAGCTTGGTTAAACAACGTGGATGAATCACGCAAACATAATGTCGAGAAAATTAGTTGGATATAAAAGAATATATAATTTTGGCTCCATTCACAAGAAGTTTAAGAGCAGGCAAATCTAAACTAGTGGACTACATTGAAATGCCTTGTTTTTATGTCTTTCTCTCTACTCAGCCATATCTCCTTAGGGCCAGGAACTATGTTTCATTTATCCCTCAATCTCCAGTGTTCAACACGGGGCCTGACACATAGTAGGCTTTGCATAAATATTTCTTGAGTGAATGCAAAATAAAACTGAATACATGCTTACTTTATATTTACAGAAACACACTTTGATGCCAAGTTTGCTGAAATGTTGTTTCGTCAAATGGCCTACCCAGTAGTTTACGTCAACTATCTTCTAAGTTCTCCTCCACAAACTTCACCCAAACCAATCATTACCTTTCTCTGCTGTTGGAATATTACTAACCCAGATCTTCTCATCAGAGGAAAGAGACACCATAAGCTGTATTTTACGTACTGCATTTTTCTGATTGATTCTATGATTGAAAGATGAAAGAAAGAAAAAAAATGCTTTAACATATAGCCTCCCCGACCCTGTAATTCACAGATACATTATAACCTAACAAATGTGCTGGCTGTATACTTGTGTGGCTGCTAAACTATGCAGAGACTGAGTAAGGGGGAGAGAGATTTCTGGCTTTGTTATATCTTAAATAATTTTCTGAGATTCACAGTTTATTGCTTTAATATGATATCAAGAAAAATGAAGCAATTATCTGAGACACAGGATGCTATTGATCTGAGCGTGGACATTTGTGCTTCCTGCCCTGAGGGATAATTTTTCATTTTTCTCCTGGGTCAAATCTGTTTAATTCCTGTGGTTTCCCCCCAGTGTGACAGTGTCCTTACAGACAACAGCGAAGAATTATGGCACCTCAGCTATTATCACATCCTAGTCATAGCTTTTTGCAGTTGAGATTTATAATACACAACAGAATTAGAAATGTCAGTTTTTGGAGGTTCCGAAATCAGTTTCATATTTGCTATCTTCCCAGCAGCCAAAAAGGACGAATTAATAAAACATTATGTACAGTACAAAAGGGGAGGGGGGCAGAGATTTACGTCACCCATTAATCAGTGACCTAACCAGAAAAACATTAGTGAATGATTAAAGAAAGATGACCCAAAGGGACTGCAGGGGGATTCAGACAGGCTTTGTCAAAGCCCCCAAATCTAATGTAATTTCAGACTGGCCTCAAAATTCAATTTGTGTGGAACCTCTAAGTCATCCATTCCGCAACGACATACAGCATAATTGCCCTTGAATGGCTTCCAGCACAGCGCTGAGAAAATGTCTTGTTCCGGGCCCTCCGTGCCTGAGGAAGGCGGCCGATGACCACACAGGCGGCCGGGCTGGAGCTGCGTCTGCCGGTCCCACCTGCTGACCGTTGCCCTCAGCAGGAAGCACATGTTTCTGGTTAATTCCTGCCAGCTTTGGCTGTCAGGTAGGGCATCTGCAGCAGGCAGCTCCCGGGGGCCGCCACCTGGTGCTGTCCGTCGGCCTCAGACCAAGGAGGAAAAGGGGAGGCATTCATGGGTGTGCTTATTTTTCTGTGTTTAGGGCATTTCTTGGGACTTAGAGTTTTCAGTTGGCAAGTGAACTGGTCTCTTTAGTTAGGAGAGGGGGGAGAAGAGAAGAAGTTTGCTTGCTTTCCTTTAACTCAGAGTTCCCTTCTTTGGAAAAGCTATTTAGTAATACCTGGTTCTCCCACATTAAATTTGTGCAGCTTCTTCACACTCCTACAGACTTGCTTGAAAATAGACTAAAGAAGTAGATCCTAATCGTCATCATTTGAGGCACACTCATTAAGTCCCATTACTTTTTAATATGCAGTTGTAAACAGAAGTAGGCAAATACAAGTGTTTTAGAAAGAATAGACAAAAATAAATAGAAAGAAAAGACAAACATAAAATGAAAATAAATGTCCTAGGAGAAGGATGGAGCATTCCTTAAAAAAGACCATTTTTGGCTCCTGTCTCAATAGTTTATAGCACACACACAAAAAAAGATTCTTAGTGAATGTCACCAGCTAGATAATATTTCAACCTCAAAAAGACTGCTTGTTTTGGTCCAAAATCAACTTATATTTCATTTTAATTCATAACTTGTGTTTGGCATCTATAAATACAGTACAACTTTCCACAAAACCAATTAAACATAGTGAAGTTGATTAAGAGGCATGATTTGCTTTTTCCAAATTTCTTTAAGTAGTAACACAAGTGTGAATAGGAATTAGCACCTAGGTAAGAAGAAAGCTGTTACCCTAATGCTTTATTCTGTTCACGCTGCTATAACAAAATGCATTAGACTGAGGAATTTATAAACAGCAGAAATGTCTTGTTTACAGTTCTAGAGGCTGGGAAGCTCAAGATCAAATTGGCAGCAGATCTAGTGTCTGGTGAAGCATCACTCTCAGCTTCAAAGACGGTGCCTTCCCTGTATGAGCTTGCGTGGGGGAAAGGCAAAAGGACACCACAAGCCTCTATTATAAAGACATTAATCCCATTTGTCGGCCAACTCAGAGTTCCCAAGGGAGATTTTCAAAGGTGAGCTCCCAAGGTTAAAGAATGCACGTGTGCAAGACATCTGCAACAATAGCAGGCAGCACAGAGCAGAGCAGAGTGCAAGAGCACAAGAGTGCAAAAACGCCAGAGAGCCGCCCGCGTCTTTTTTATATAATTCTTATACAGGTTGTTATCTCATATTTACATTCTTACATAGTGCTGTGACCAGCGCATGTGTGTTTACCCGTGCTAAGTCATGGTTACATAATTGTATCCCACTGTGCACCTGCGCTAGACAAGCGGGGTCACGTCCTTAGATGCCCCTGAGCTTTGGAAGCAGTCTGAGTGGCTCCCCACACCATTTGTGAGAGTTGACACAGTCACCTCCTAAAGGCCATCTTCCTCATACTTTCGCCTTGTGGGCTGTTTCAAGATATGAATTTTGGAGGAACATAGACATTTAAATCATACTACTTAAAGACACAATTAACGTATGTTGGTTAGTAGCTTTTTGTTTGGTTCATCCCACAGATGAGTAATAAAAGTAATCCAATGATAAAATATATGGAGATTCTGGGTTAAGGATAGTATTGGTAGTAACTGGAAGTTAGGTATGTTCAAATGCTGGGTTGGCTCAGTGGATTTTAGGTATGATATCTAAGAATCAATAGGGTTTTTTAAGTATTCACCCAAACACTTATTTACATTACTGCTAGAAAAATTAACATTTTTATCTCTCTACCTCCTACCATTTCTTTCGCATTGAAGAAATTCTTCTCATCATGTGATTTTTTTTTTTTTTTTTTTTTTTTTTTTTTTGTAACAGGAATATTTGAGCAACACAACCATCACATTATGGCAGCACAGGCTTTATTCTGAACTTCAAAAACATTATTACTATGGAAATTGGTGTTCAGAAAGTCAAGTGGAAATTACCACGATGTACTTCGGTTTTAATGGCATTTTTAGCACTGGAAAGAATCACAGTGGAGACAGAATCAGAGAATCTTATACCACCATATTTATGCACATTTTCTAGTAAACATAAGCACTCTACTACCTTTATTTATATGGCCATATTTTCATCCTACCTGGGTATTTTTAGGAAGCTCAATAAAATATTTGCTCAGAAAGTATTGCGGATATGTTAAGGTAGGAAGAGGTGCCAACTCACACAAAGAACTGGATACAAGAGAGGAACAGGAAGTTAAATGGGTGAAAAGTGGTTGGGCAGAAAACACAAAAGAGATTTTAAAAACGTAGAATGACCCTTAACTTAAGAAACAGAGGAATCAGACTATGAAGTTAAAAGCCAAAAGTGTTTTCTTAACTTCTTGTTCCTACTAATGGTTTCTTGGTTATCTTTAACCTCTGATCAGCTGCCTGTGCTCAATGGCTTAGAGAAATCCTTGACAATGAGTGAGGATTTTAGCCTGTCAGAAGCTTCATAAGTGCCCTTTCTGAGCACTGTTTGATTTCCAGTCTCTGTAGTTGGTATTCATCAGTATGCAACAACTACATCCTACTATGAGTTCCTTCAGGTGTGTTTGAAATGAGCAACTGAGTCTCCCTCTGGGATGCCGGTAAAGAGTGACAGTGGCCCCCATGAGAGATGCAGGCTGGATGTACATATGGAAGGGGCTCCCACTCAGCAACCCTGTGTAAGCCCAAGAATTCTCCAAGGAGCTCTTTCAAAGAAATTCTGCAGTCACACACATTTGTCAAACTGAACTGATTTTTCTGAGCAGCAAGAGCAACTGCCAGGCTAAGAGATAAGAAAATCCAGGCTGCCTCTTGATACCTTCTCCTTGGGTTTCAGGTTGAGCTTCTGAGAACCACCCTTCAAAAGGCAAGAGAGCTGCTGCATGTGTACAGCATTGTAAGAGATGGACCTGACTACAGAGGTTTCCTGTTGAGGCATACTCTGTATTCGTGTTCACAGAAAGAGTATTTCACATTTCTTGTCTCTCGTTCAGCTGGCTCTAGAGTGGAAACAAACATCCCCCTGCGTGTACTGTGAGAAATTCCTAGGTTTTGTTTCATGAATTTTTCATGGAAAGCAAAACAGTATTTTTTTAAAGCAGAAGATCTTTTGAAATGTTTTTAACTTACTTTGCCCATTTAATCGGATCAGTTTTCTGTATTGCTTCCCGCCCTTCTGTTATTCTCTCATCCAAACCCCAAATGCTTCAGCCACTGGGCTGCTCAGGCCTCTGGTTTGATAACCCTGCAATTGGTGGGTGGAGTAGGAGGAGAGGCCTCATACCTTTGTTTTTCTGGTTCTCCCCAACACCCTGGTGGCCTACTTGGGTGTCCCACAGGCTCTTGGTGGAAAATAGCATCGCATTTAGCAACAACTCCACCTAGCACAAGCTCCTGGGCTATACTTAGCCAAGGGTGAGAGAGAGCTGGAATGATTGAGGGCCTGCATTATGCGTGTGAGAAGAACCATTTTCTCTCCCTAGTGGTGGGCCACAAAGTAATTTCTGCTTCTACTTTAGCAACCCATGGGGTAGAAGGAATTAAATTATGTTATTTTTCAGTACAACAAAAATGCAATAGGTGTTCCAGGGTGTATTTTCAGAGGAAATTTTCACTACAAAGTTAGAAGGTTATTTTTAAACTAATTTTAAAAATCTGAAAGAAAAATTTTCTACTTTCCAGAACTTCTCATAATGTTGGGTTTTTCTTTTTACGTAGACAGTGAGGAAAAGGAAATAATATGCTATATAGTTCCCAGTATCCATATCTTCATAGCTATACAAGTGATCACACTCCTGTTTCTTTCAAAATGGACACTGTCTTTTGTGTTTGGGAATATTTATAGAAAAATTCATTTAATTTCATAGGCCAGCTTTTTGAGAATCTCAGCTATTTAGAGTTTTGCATCCAGAGCACCATGAGTGGAGTATACCATCTTCCTTTATAACCAGTATGAAAATCTGTCAGGCAATTTTTTTCTAAGTATGAAATCACTAAAATATAGTACACACCCATGCAAGAGTTGTGTGATATGAAAAACTATTTACAAGGTCTGGATTATTTTATGACTTTTGTTTTGTTTTTTGAGACAGGTCTCACTGTATAGTTCCGGCTCACCTTGAGCTCACTAAGTAGCCCAGGTTGGCCTCGAAATCTTGGTGATCCTCCTGCTTCAGCCCACTGAGTGCTGGGATTACAGGGGTGCACCACCACACACAGCATTATGACATTTCAAAACCACCTCCTGCCCCCACTCTCATATTGTTGACCACCTAATCTTTGTGCCCCGTGGTATTCAATGTCTTTGTCTATCATTCAATTATATTTCTTATATCACTTTATTATATAGATCATTGTACTGATTTGTTACATGTTTGTCTTCAATGCAAAAATATATAGCCATCAAGTTCCCTAATGGTATATCAATCACCTTTAAATTTCCAGGGCCAAGAACGCACCTAGAATTTACAGATGACTGACAAATGTTTGTCAAAGGAAAGAATGAATGAATGAATGAGTGAGTGAATATGAAGTTGGAACTGACACAAAGCTATTTACTTTTCAGAACCAAAAAAAGAATAAACAGAGGTATTTTGTGCAGGACTTTGAGAAGATAAAATAATTTATCGGATGGATATATATATATATACTTTTTAAATAAACTTTTTGGAAAGCCAGCAGTGTACATGTCTTTAATCAGATTGTGACACGAGGTGCAGTGGTGTTAGGGGAAGATGGCTGTGTCTGGACTGGGCACACAGATGAGATGCACAATGGGGTAGTTGCTATGGTCTGAATGCTTGTATCCCCCAAAAAACTCATACACTGAGGCCAACCACTAATCCAATCACATTAAGAGTCAGAGCCTTTACAGAGTAATGAGATCATGAGGATGAGGCTCTCATGGGTGGAGTCATTGTCTTATCAACCAGGCCTGAGGAAGCTGGTTCACCCTTTTCCGCATGAGGGCCCAGCAAGAAGGTGCCAGTTATGATTCAGAGAGCTCTCACCAGGCACCATATCCATAAGCATCTTGATCTTAGACTTCCCAACACTCAGAACTGTTAGAAATCAATTTCCATTTGTATATAAATTACCCAGTCTAAGAAACATTGGGATTGCTCCCCAGACAGACAGAGGACTCAGAAACATTATCATAAAAGCCTGATCACATAAAAGACTTCTCGCATCAAACTGATAAGGACATACGAGTGCATATTTTTTTTAAACATAACTAAAAAATAATAATATTTAATTTGGGATACACATATATCTATTCCTTTAGGAGAGTGGTCATATTTAGAATTTAGAATTTCCAAAGTTAGGCATCCAAAGCTAAAAGAAGTCTACAAATTGCAAGAAACACTCTGCTATCCCAAAAAGAGATTTTATAAATAGAGCATTTTGTATATAAGCATATTTATCTACAGCCTAGGAAATTGTTGAACACTGTCTAGGGAATGTGACCTAAGTGGACAAACAATTCAGATAATGTAAATTGCAGTCCAAGGCCTAAAAAATACAGAAAACATGTTTAGTCTAAAAAAAATATAGAAACCCAAAAATGGCATCCAAATTCTGACAAAAGCTTTTCTGGAATGAGGCAGTATAAAAACACTAAATTATAAATTAAAATCAGAGATTTTTCAGTAGAAAATGGTGTGCCAGGGAAGCAGCTTCTAATAGCAGATACCCAAGCTCTCATTCAGTACAAACAGAAACAGGGAAAATGAAACAAAGTCCAATAATCTACTGTTGCAGTTGGGGAAGAATGTTCATAAATGGAACTATTCTAAAAATAATAATAATAATAATTCAGAGCTTACCCTTGCTTCACTTGTTGAAACAGAGCGGCCTTATTTACTCAGCAGAAAGGAAGACGCCCCTTCTACTGACATCTACCTCAGTGACCCAGAACCTTTACCAATAAATAAAAGGGAATAGTTTACTTTTCCAGCACAGATGATATCATTTGAAGCAGGCAGACTACTATATCCCAGAGTGCATTTTTCATATCCATTCTGAAGCCATGTAATCTCAGAAAATAAACGAGAAATAATTTAAAGAGATCCCAGAAATGACACATTGCTTCCGGAAGTGGATAGAGGTAGAGAAATGCTATGGCTCTACGTGCTGGGGTAAGGATTCGTGGGCGCCATCAGCTTAGTGTGTGACTCTGGGTTAGGAATTAACAGTTTTCCTTTGTTCTGGTCCCTTCAAAGCCTCCTTATATTGAAGGAGAAAAAGTGAATGAAAGAAGAGCCACACGAAGATACATGCTAGTAAGGAGTTGAAATATAAGGATAAAGACACAAATCGCATTAGAGTGTATCTATGTAGAAAATCCAGGTTTGCTACCAGGGGACTGAAATCAGGTTGACTTTCTTTTAAACAGGAAAGACCAGAAGACAGTAGAACCACAGTTGCACAGTTTTGCATTAAAAAGTTTGGGAACTAAAAGAACGATATCCCAGCTAAGATATTTTCAATGTGAGGGGGCAACACAATGGTACTGTCTAGAATGTCAGGCATAAAAATCAGTCAATCACATGATCGCCTAGAAAAAATTATAAGAGACAGTGGTCAAGATTAATTTCAAAAATAAAAACCTAACAGCTGGAGAGTTGTCTATGAAAGAACGGTGGTAGAACACGCTGAAACCTATCTAACATATCTAAATTCAAATCACAAATAAGTAAAAAAATTGAGTGTAAATTTCGCAAGAAAATTTCAAAGATATAAACTAATAATCATAATAGTTTACACTGATTATTACTATGTATTAGTTATGTACTAACTCATTTACTATCAATAAAATTTAAAAGATAGATATTATCCTTATTTGCCAAATTGAAAAAAATCGGGGCACAGAGAAACTCAGTAAATTGCCTTTGGTTACATAACTAGAAACTAAGTATAAGAGCCAGAATTAACTAATATGAGAATTTTTTAACTTGAAAATTGGGAGAAGTGGGTAGTGAAATCCCTTGGATGTATATAATACATAACTCCAATGAATGTGTCTAAAATCTCACTCTTTCTTTTACCTCTAAAAATCTTACTTTCCTAGTTCTCATCATCACTTCACCTTTCATCCAGTGCTCAACCCCAAAATATAGAAATTGTTTTTAGTTACTTTCTTTCCTGCATACTCTCTACTTAGTCCAACAGAAATCCTTATTTTCAAATGCCTCTTATTTATTCAACTTCCTCATTTCTACTGTCACATTCTAGCCCAAGTTCTCACTATTCTCCCCACCTCTGATCACTTTCTTAACATCCTAATTCCCATTACTTCTGCCTTAATCTCTTCTATATACTCTTCCTACAGCAGCCACTGAATACTACAGCACCGTCCTTAAGGTTCTCCAGCAGCTTGCCACTGTCCTCATGACAGTGGTAAGAACACAGAGACCCTGCTTGGGTATTAGAAGCCCTGCTATTTCCAGCCTTGTGATGCTTCACCTCTTCCTGACTTTAGCCTGTCCCCTTCAGGCTTTGATTAAGTTTTCAAAAAAGTATATTTTATAGACTATTGGAATAATATGACTAATACATTTGAATTAACATGTATATCTCTCTATCTTCCATTCTCTACACTCTAGCCATGCTATTGGATGGTCCTGAGTAAACGTTGGGTCTAATTAGCAATAAAATTATAGGATAACTACAATACTATTAAAACAGGAGCAAAATTTATTAACTGTCATCAAGACCATGTAGAGATAAGGTCATTGTTAAAAACACTTTTATTAAAAAATAAAGTCTAAAACTGAAAACGATGCATGCAAAAGACTTATATACAAATGTTCTAAAAAAAGACAATGAAGGAAAATGCTAATCACCATGAAATGTGTTAGTCGGCTTTCTATTACTGTAACAAAATACCTGAAATAACTTAAAAGAAGAAAATTTTAGTTTGGCTCACAGTTTTGGAGGTCTCAGTCCATTGACCTGTTGCCTTTAGGCCCGTGACAGGGGGCACATCAAGGTGGGAGTGACGGTAAAGGATGTTCACCTCAGGACCCAAAGCAAATGATGGAAGGAGAGGAGTGGGGTCCAAATGTCTCCAATTACTAGAAAACATCCCATTAGGTTTTACCACTTAAAATTTCCACCACCTCCCAATAGCACCATGCTCTGGATACCAAGCCTTTGAGGAAAACTTATCCAAATCTTCAACACAGAAAATTCCACCCAATATTTTCTCACAGATGGAAGATTCAATCTGTAAAACTTAAAAGTTACTTAAATGGTGACACCTTCAGTCAGGTGAGCTGTAGTTTAGCCATAAGAGAAGAATTGCACTGATTGAGAAATATCCAAACAATATCTATAAAATGAAGGACTCTGAACCATTAATTAGAACTGAGAAAGAGATCTAGGAATCCCTGCGTGCTGCTCCCTAAATACATGGTATGATAAAAAAAAAAAAGTACAGTGAATGCCTACTTTTTTTTAACGTATTACAGAAAAAGACATGCTGCCATTAATCTCCCTCAAAATATTCCTCCTTGCTTCAAACACACTTATCCCATCATACTTTTCACTCTCTGAAGCAGTTCTGGAAGTCTTCCTTCATGAGTGTCTTTAGCTGTGCTGTCGTGGTTGACTTTTGTCCTTGATTCAGAATGTTTATTTTTCACGGTCAGTTTTTCTTTGGGGAAGAAACAGAAGTTGCACAGTGCAGATCTGGAGAATAAGGTGGGTGAGGACACACCATGTGTTTACTTCACAGAAATGGCCTTAACGTGTGATAAAAGAAGGGTGATCAACATATATGGTTAATGTTTAAGTTTAAAACATTTATTCCAATAAAAGACACATTGCCATTAACCCCCCTCAAAATTCCCAAAAATACTCCCTCTCACTTCAAACCTGTTCTCTCATCATTCTTGGTGATAACTTCTTTTAAAATTTAAACATCACTATTTTTCCATCACCCTTGTATAAGATCCTAATATACTGTCATGGCAAAAGGAGCAATAAAATAGCAGATATTAACTGTGGAAATGTCAATAAAAACAACAGTAGACAGTCCCTGCAATGCTATACGCAGGACTGGTGGTCATTGCCCTTCTACAGAGAGAGGAAACTAGGAGGATCTTGGGGTTGAGCGGCTTAGGAAAATAAACTTTAGAAAGCAGGACTCTTTCCCACAGGTTCAAAATTAAAATAATAATAAATATACTATGTGTTTACTGTGAGCCAGGCAGTATGTTAAATTCCTTAGATATGTTAGTATTCCATTCCGTCTTCCCATCCAGCCTAATGGGGAGGGATTTTCACCCGCTCGTTACAAATGAGGAAATGAGTCTCAAAGCTTGAGCTCACACAGCTGGCGAGAGCAGAGTGGGGGCTCTGACACAGCACTGCTTGACTACAAAGCACATTCTCTTCATTGTTAGAGTTTTTATGCTGAGCGACATGGACTTTCCTATTAGACTTTGGGGTACATTTGTTGAAATGCAAAGAGGAAAACCCAAGGCCAAGAGATCCAATCCACAGCAGCACCAGTGAAATACCCTTCCCTGGAAGCGGAACAGGATGAAGAAGGACATACTGCAAAAGGCAGTCATCCACCCATCTATCCATTTCACCAGCGTTTACTGAGGTCCTCCTCTGTGCCACTGTGCTAGCTGGCACTGAATGTGAAGTTCAGAATGGATTTCTATGGACAGAAGGGGATGCTTGAGGTGGGATTCTCAGCTTTTTCAGACCAAACTCATGAAAGGCAAGCATGCTTTGAAGAGAGAATCCTTTCTTTGCATTGGCATAGTAAGCATAATAAACCACCAATCTGATCTATGTCCTGTCTAAATTTAACCCATATATATTTCATGACATGGAATGCTTGAACTAGATATGGTTTCTGAACACTTGAAGAAAAAGCAGTAAGATAATTTTGGAATGGTAAGACTCAGCCTACCTTTTAAATGTGAAATCTGCTGAGATTTCTAATCCAGGAATATTCCTGCATTACTTGTGACTAATAAAATAATTTTAGAGTGGGTATATTTTCTACTACGACTGATATGTGCAGTGCTTCTTAAACTTTTCCTTCACATTTTTCCATCCTCCCTCTCATAACGTTGGCTTTGAGAGTTTTGTTACATGTCATTAATAAAACTTGTGAGAGAATATGGATTTTTTTTAAGAACATGTGAAAGAGAAGTATTCTGTGGTACTGGAGATAGTCTTAGAAATATTTTATTCTATATGAGCAAATAACATCATAGGGTATTTTCTATAATGAAATATTCTCTTATGAATTATGGAAAATTTAATTCCACTAATTGATTCTAGCTAACAAAATTTTCCAACATGGAAATTTTGTGTTTGTACAATGAGCTTACTTGGAAAATAATAGCTTTGTGTTTACTACCAACTGAAAGCCTAAGTGTAAAACAGGCTCCCAAGGGACGGCAGTGACTCGTATCACTGGGAAGGTGAGGCTGAGCCCAGGAGAAAGGAAACAACTTGCATTGCACATGAGCATGACCTAGTGGCTGGTTGGCTGAGTGGCATTTATGGCAGTAAAAGAAAAGGCTACTTGTCTGTTTTCCAAGTGTCAGGGTAAGCGATGTGTACGCAGCTGGTGTTCCTGGGGAAGTAAAGAGCAGGAAAGAACAGCATCCTAGACACAGAGTGTTAGGATGGGAAAGACTTTCCCAGCCTCCCAGTATTAAGCAGTTGGGACTCCCCACTGCCGTCTTGAGCCTGGACTCATCAAAACCACTTCTTTGCAGAAGTAAACAGAATGTTCTTACTGATTCTTCACAAAGAACCAAAAATGATAAACTTTGCCTCCTACTGGCTCCCAAATCACTGCCAAAGTTTATTTAGACTGCAAGACACTTACCAGAGCTTACCATGCTTGTCATAAATGCTTCCTCGAGGGATCACTGGTCAGCATGCAGTTCCATTGCTAAACAACGTATTGGGTGGGGATGCATCAGCCCCAGTGAGAATGTGAAGATGCTATGTTATATTTTGCATCCAAACACATACATCCATGCCTGAGCTGTTCTATATTCCTTTAATATCATGGATTTGGTGCCTGCCAGCATTTTTACTAAAGTTGTCCACATTGCAAATTGTCTGAAACCCTTTTTGTAAATCCTCATTTGTTAACTCATCTTAATCACATAGCTACTGATAGGACAGTTAATGAATGGTTCCCATCAGGTTTTATGAAACTAGATATTCTCTACCCAGAATTATGAAATTAATACATTCTTCTATATCTGGTCTCAGCGATTTTCAGGAAGAAAAATAAGGTCATAATCATTAAAGTTACAGTCCTGCTTAAATAAACAAAAACAAAAAATCAAGTCTCAAATGTTCAATTTGAACATTCTATCACATAAATTTGCATATTATCTTCACAGGCTTATACGTGTAAATTTAACTTTTGAGCCATACTGCTGACATATGTAGATTCAATATCAAGTAGTAAACCATGAACTGCTAAGAATTTTTTTTTAATCACGTTTCTGACTAGAAGTGAAAGTAGCAGTATTGAAAATGCCAGTAACAAGGTATAATTTAACCAAAAGGGGTTTGGACTCCATGTGCAGAGCCCTGGGTTCTACTTTCCAGAGTTATCAAGCTTCCTCTCGTTCATGTTCCCAGACATTTGCGGGAGGCAGGATATGAATAATGCTCTGTATTAGTTAGGACTACTTAGGCTACAAGGACTTTTCTGACGTAGAGAATGTGAGAGACAAGGCTGCGGTAGGCTCTGGGTGGGCCTCGTGCTCCATACCAGTGACACCACTAGGGACCTGTTTCTTTCCACCTGCCCACGCTCGGAGTCAGCATCTTCCTCAGGCTATCCACTTCATGGCCACAAAATGGCTGCCCACATCTGAGGATACACATTCAGAAACAATGTACCTGTCTCACGTTTCAACCAAACTATTTTCATTTTTACTCTCATTAGACGGATGGAGACTGCTACCCGGGAAGCACCTCAGCTGTGCAGGAGAGGTATAGTAGTCCCTAAAAATCTGCCATTTTTGAGAAGGGAGCAAAGAAAAAAATACATGCTAAGCAGAAAAAGTTAAGTGTTCATTTGTTTTTCCAACTTTGACCTTCCTTTTCTTGGGTCTCATTCAGCTTACCCATTTAGACAACAATTTATTTAGGATTAAATTATGATTTCTTCTCCACTCCAAAGAAATTTTAGACTAAATAAAAGGAAGACAAGAGAAACAATCATTTCAGTAACAAAAGGAGAGATTTATGAAAACAAATACCTCAGAATCAAATAGCTATGGGAAAGGTATGGTATAGAAAATGAGAGTGAGGTACAAGGCAGTGATCTGAGGAACATGGAGAACACGGCCAGAGCACAAGGCTGAATAGGGAAAAGGCGC
This sequence comes from Erethizon dorsatum, assembly GCA_028451465.1. Lineage (NCBI taxonomy): Eukaryota > Metazoa > Chordata > Mammalia > Rodentia > Erethizontidae > Erethizon > Erethizon dorsatum. Next base: position 15,634,393 of record CM051839.1, read on the forward strand.
AAAGGAGAAGCTCAGATAGTGTTTGGGTCATAATGCGAAGAACCTTGTGTGATAGTCTGGGGAGACTGAACTTAGTTTATGCGAATAGGTATAAGCATATTCTGACTTGCTTGGGGAAGTGGACCCCAGTGGTCCAGCTCCTTGACCCTCAGACCCTGGGGAAGGCCCCCAGATTAGCTTGGGATCAAAATGTCCTTTCTGTATTACAAGATGTCATTTTCATGCCTCAGCTTGATGTACAACGAAAGGCATTGAGTTATGGCTGCTTTCCAAAATAGAGACATTAACTTGCTGCCTAATTCCACGTTAAAAAAGCACATATCCATTTCCAAATGGGAAGATGTGTGCAACCTTAGAACGAAGAGCAACTTTGATGGTCTCAAAGCCAAGGGCCAACTCTGAGCTCTCCATTTTCTAGAAATTATTCAGCCATGTACATCAGCTGGAATTTGAAAGCCAAGCAAGTCCTAAAGAAAAAGGGAAGAATTTTAAAAGAGAATCAAACAAACACAACAGGACAAATAATCCTGAATCACAAATGAGAACGTTCCCATTGGCAGAGACACAAAGGTAATATTTTCACTAGGATGAATAGTCCCGGAAAAATGCATTCTCCAATATCAGATGCAACCAGGTCTTTCCTTCCATATAAGATATGAATGTCTCCTTTTTCCACTTCATCTTCTTCAGTTATCCAAACAAAATTTTAGCAGCAGAAAAAAATAATGAACTTAGTCTATTTAGGTCCAATATTTCCTCATTAATGTACTAACTCCCTGTCAGTAGTCAAACAGGGCATATTTCCTTGTCTTTTATCACCTTTAGAATTCCAATGTCACCAAATAATTAAACATATGCTATTTAATTTTATCCCAGTGCAAGAAGCAAACGCCTTGAAAGCACATTAATTTCATCCTGAGACTTCAGGAAACTTTATATAGCACAGAGGCAGGCTGCTATTTAAAATGTTCTTTCTAAATTTTTTTTTTAATGTGTGTCAGAACACTTCAACTTCAACCACTCTGCTAAGAGGCTGTTGTTTTAGTTCACAGTGTACATAAAGGAGAGGATCACCATGTGTGAACTAATATTTGCTTAACTGTCTTCATTTCCCCAGTGCCCTGCAATTCAAGTGCTCAATATCCCTTTCTTTAGTGGCCACAGTGGTAACTGAAGAAAAGTTGTGTTGTTTCTAAGTATGCCAAGAAGCTCAATATTGGGCCAAGTCTTTCTCACAGCCGTGTGTTAAAGGATACCTTGACTTTCGTCGTCAAGTGAGGCCAGGAGAGGGAGGCAGGGAAGGGTAGAGGGTGGCCTGGGAGGTTAGCTCAGGTAAGAATAGTCCCAGGAAAATGCCTTGCTTCGCCATAGCCAGAGTTTAGAGTATTTCTCCTCCTTATGTAACAGTTTTGAAAAGAAACGGCTGCTGTCCTGGGGAGTTACATCAAAGTTTTGTAAACTTAAATAGAAAAACAACACCAATAAAAGGGGAGGAATGGGATGGGGAGAAAAGGAAAAGGAAAAAAGTTTTTGTTTTTCTAAATTGTCTCTTTAAGGGGGTGTGGCTTAGTGGTAGAGTGGGTTCAATCCCCAGAACCAAAACAAAAACAAAAAAGAGGGAAAGAGAAGAGGAAAGGAGAAGAGAGGAGGGGAGAGGAGGGGAGGGGAGGGGAGAGGAAGAGAAGGGAGGAAAGGAGGGAGGGAGGCAGGAAGGAAGGGAGGGAGGGAGGGAGGGAGGAAGGAAGAGAAGGGAAGAGAAGGGAAGAGAAGGGAGAGGAAGGGAGAGGAAGGGAAGGTGATATGGAAATCTGCCAATCACAGTCTCTAATTGCAGTCGCTCTCCCCGTGGACACCAGTTGGGTCAGATCCAACATTGTCAATCATTCACTCCCAAAGCTGTCACAGGACTTGGGGTTGCAACACAGAGCAGTAGGATCACAGCTTGAAGTAGAACAAAGAGAGGAAGAATAACATCCGAGTGCCGTGGATATTACCACATTGTTGCATTTGAAGATTTCAGAGTACCCTCCATGACCCTTACTAAGCTTCCTCTACCTGACCTCCATGTTCCCTTCCCTTGGCACTTTGATTCTCCCTGCTCAGATTCCACGACCCAGCATCTTCAAAGTAAGGGTACTGCCTAAATTATGGAGATGGCAGAAAAAAAGAAAGACAACCTGGCTCTTTTTCACACCTCTCTGCCTTCCTGCTCCTCTTCCCCAGACTTCCTAGCCACGTGGGTTTGCAGCCTGCGCTCCCTCCACACCAGCTCTCGTGGTGGCCCCTGTAGTTTCAAAACCAAGATTATTGATGTCACTTTGCCATTTTGCCCATTTCAGAAATGTCTTTCAGGCTGAAGAGTTCTTAGAAATCCAAATCCTGTATCCTCTTTCTCCACCTCTTTATCACCATTGCAGCTTTGATCCAGCCAATGAACCATGCTAAGAGGAAAGCTGTTTACCTTCTCAGAGCTTAATAACAGCAGCGCTTACAGGCCTATCAAAATAACGTCTATGTACACTTGATCCCCAGAGGCTCCCAACCCTTCCTCAGTGTTATTATACAATAAAGCTCTCTTTATAAGATTGCTTTTCAGTTGAGTATTTGACATCGACAGAGGTAGGACAAGTTGTATTTGCCTTCACAGTTTCACACCATGCATCTCTAGAGGGAGCGTGTGTCTCTTTTGGACCACTGGGCATTGTAGAGCAGAGCCAGGAAGTACAAACAGTGCTCTCCTCCTGCCCATCCATAAACCATGCTCTGCACCTGGAGCCAAGCAAGGCAGCAGAGAGTTCTGCTCTCAGCAGCAGCGAGGCCTGTGGTCTCTGCTCCAGGCCAGATTTCTGGAGGCCCCGGTCCTCCCCAGGGAACAGAGCCTAGGTCTATAGTTGAGCCACCTCTGAACATAAGTGTTTTACTGTCCTCTTGCCCTGCTTTCTTCCCTTTACAGGCCCCACTGACACAGCCTCCCAGCTCAGTCAACACTGTAGTTGTCCCTGGCTGAGCCCTCTGGGCAGTTATTAGGTGGATCGCTATGGGGAGGTTTAAGTCCTTGCAGCTGCTTCTTGCTGCAGGTGACAAAGCAGGTTCCTGTGTGTGGCTCACCGGAGATTCTGAGCGTTATCGCAGCATATCTTACCTGTTTGTTTCTTCTTGTCCTCTGGCTCCTGCCCATTTCTGCAAATGTTAAGAGTGTCTTTTCTTCAACAAAGAATTTCCTCCACGCTTTTGTAGTTTTGGTAAAACTCCATTGCTTTAATATTTTTTTCTCCATTTCAGAGTCCTTTCCAAAAAAGCACCACACCTTAAGTGCTATTGGATGCTATGCAATGTCAGGCTGGGTTTATTTCTTTTTCTTCTTTTCTTTCATTTCATTCTGAGTTCGAGCACTTGCAAAACCTCCACCACATAAACCCCAAGTCCATTCTGGGGTTTTCACAAGGCTGTGGGTCCTGGTTCTGCAGCAATTGCACATCTAAATCCTTTTATTTCATCTACTCTTTTATGAGGAGAGAAACGGACATGGAGTCAAAATAATAGTACGATGTTTTGCTTCTTGCTGGCTGTATCTCTTCTTAAGGAGAAGGATATTGGCAGACATAGATAGAAAGATTTCTGTTTTTTAATTTTTTTTTAAATAACCTATAAATACAATAGACATTTGTTGAGTGCTTACTTAAGGGACGGGGCTATAGGTTCACATGCACTGCCTTATTAATCAGTTCAATAATATAATTAAGGTACCAATACAATACTATCCTGATTTTACAGATGGATAAACACACTCAGGCTAAGGTCTCAGGCAAAAAATATCAACTCAGAGTGATGAGTAGAGATTTTACTGAATGCACAACCTGTGTTACTAGCTTCCCTGCAAAACAGCCCCCCCAGAACTAAACTTACATCATCTGAGTTGCCCAAGCAATGCTGTTCCATAACAATATTTCAAATTGAAGCTACTAGTCACCAGCATTCATTTTGCTTATTAGCTCCTCTAAGTTTTTTTAAAAATTCTGGACTACCGATATTTTTACCTAACTTGCTAAATGTCAAATACAGTATTGCTCTAAGGGTTTTCTCTTAAGACACTTTTTATTATTTGCTCAAATTCCTCCTTAACTCAGTTATACTCCTTAGGACACAGCTTCCCTAAACTGTACAAATGAGAGTGGAAATTATTCTAAAGAACCCATTTAGTCACTTCTCACACTTAAATTGTCCAAATACATCTGAGATTACTCCTATATTTAATTTTTAGTTTTGCCTGTTCACAGTATTTTTCGTTCATATTCATAATAGACATCTGGACAATTCTTTCAATGTATATTTCGTATGTTTAATCTCATTTAATCCTCACACCATCCTCATGAAATAGATATTGTCTCACTCTGTAGGTGGGAAAATTAAGGCTCACAGAGATTAACCTCAGTATGAACCTTCCGAGGGTTCACAGCCAGCAGAGAATAGAGTTGAACATCCAACCTAGGTCTTCTGACTGTAAAGCCAACATCAAGAGTATTACATTGCAGTGCTGGTGCCTAATTTGCGGGTGGCTTCCTTCTAAATCTTTACAAGGAACTCTACCAGAAGCCAATATGACTGACCTCTTTTTTCCCTGAAGGAAGGGCTCCTAAGGTTAACAAAGATAAACAAAGAAAAACTCTAGCCATACCAAATGGCTTAGAACAGAATACAGAGCTGAGCCATCATCAGGGTGTGTGTGTGTGTGTGTGTGTGTGTGTGTGTGTGTGCAAGAGCACGCATGCGTGCACACTTGGAATGATTCTAGTGACCCAGCCACTTCTGAAGTTCAAGTCCAGGCCTTTGCTGGATCTGGTAGTCCATGAAATATGCTATTACTCACAGAAGCTTATTTGAAAATTTTAAGTTTCTAGAATAGATAGAAATAATGAACTATGCTAAACATATACAATTTAGCCATTTTTCATTTTAGAATAACAGATTTGCATGCTCACACGAGGTAAATTTAGAGTAACATGCATTTATTAAGGATGCATTCTTAAAATTTACAAAATTTACAAAATTTACAAAACAAAGCACAGTTGATTTTGTTAAAGACGATGAAAGAATGCAGATAAGATTTCTTGATATGGTTTTTAAATGCTTCTAACGGTGTTCTTTTTTTTTTTTTAATCTACTTCTTAGTTACCTGGTACCTCTTGGAGGTACCAACAAGTGTCCCATCACATACCTGGGTGTCACAGCTAATGATAGTGCTCTGTGCATATAAAAGGTGCTGCCAATTCAAAACAGTCTGGGTTTGTGGGGCTGCTTTGCCTAAGGCAGGGACTCTTGCTCTGCGGTCATCTGCTCCATCTCACCCTCATCTTTTACAACTAGGGCATTCATGATCACTCGCGAAAGAACTAATGGAAGTACAGACTCAAGTTACCAGAGCTAATCAAATCTAACTAGCACACTCTGAGGCCAAACCCTTGACTTGGGCCTTGTCACCTTAGTGCTTCAGCCAGCCCGACATGGGAGGTGTCATTTCATGGTAATGGTGGTAACTTTCCATAACCAGAGGTATTCTGCTCCCCATAGAATGTTTGCACCGTCCTTCTAAAAGGAAGCATGGATGGCTGAGCCTGGTCACCTGAATGACTGTCACAGCTCTGCCACAAATTAAACACCCCAGACGGGGCAGGTCCTTCAGACTCCTATTACTCTTGATCTTGTATTACTCTTGTTAACTATAAGCAGAATAACTGTACCTGCTTTACAGGACGGTAGCAGGACCAAGTTGATATCTTTGTAAAAATCATCATTCCTCTTGCCCAAGAGACAAAATCCAAATTTTTTAAAACAATTCTTGAAGTCTCCACTTGCTGTCGAGTCTCATCCTTTGCCACATCTTTCTTAGATTCTCAGCTTCAGCCTCTCAAAAATTTCATTCCCTCCCTCAGCTGTACCACTGTCCTTGGTACATAGGTTGTCTTCTCCTTCCCCATTCTTAACTTTGCTTACTGTGTTTGTCAGGTTTCTGTTGCTGTGACAAAATACCTGGGAATAACAGCTTAAAGGAAGAAAGGGTGTTTTTTGGGGGTCTCATGGTTTTTCAGAGATTTCAATCCATTATCAGCAGACTTCACTGACTTTAGGCCTGTAGTGAGGCAAAAACATCATAGCGGAAAGGCATGGTATAGGAAAGCTGCTCATTTTATGTCAGCCAAGAAGCAGAGAGAAAGAGAGAAAGGGAGCAAGAGCCAGGATATATCCTTTAATAGTGCGTCCTTGGTGACCTCCTTCCTCCAAGTAGGTACCACGCATCAGTGGGCATTAACAAGATTGGTGCCATTATGACCCAATCACCTATCTAGGCCACACTTCTGAGTATTGCTATATCAGGGGTCAAGCCTTTGATATCTAAGCCATTGAGGGACATTTCAGACCCAAATCATAACACTTAGGTAATTAATTCTTAGATTTGACATCAGTTCTTTCAAAGAAGCCTTCTGTGCCATGACCCTTCCTTCCTTCAGATAAAGCTGCACTAGAACACTAGTGTGAAAGCATTCACTTATTCACTGAACAACTACTTACTAAAAGTGCCGGGTTACTGTTTCAGATCCTAGACAGAGGAGACAAGGACAAGGTCTCCGTTATCAGTCTTGGTCAGGAAACAAGAAAATAAATGAGCTAGCTAATGAGTAAACAAGAAATTTAGGTAGCACAGGTTCACAATCCTTTATGGATTTCAAAATTTAGGAGTTTTAAATTTTAGAAAAGTGACACAGTGTTCATACTGGTTTTTTGGTTTTGTTTTGTTTTTTTTTTGTGGATACCGAGGTTGAACTCAGGACCTCATGCGCCAGCAGGCGCCCATGCCGCTGAGTGATATCACTGGCCCTTTCTTCGTATGTGGGTTTCGGGAGTCAAACTCAGGACCTCACGCTTGCCAGGCAGGAGCTTATGCCGCTGAGCCATCTCACCGGCCCCCATACTGTTTGCTAAACAGAGTCTGAAACCAGACCACTCTAATCAAGCACATTAATGTATCTACAGTAAAATACATAAATATTCATAATAAATTGAATAAATAATGGTTATAGTCCTCATACTATGTGGTGCTAATTAGCTTGCACCAAAATTATGGGGGAGAAAACTTTACTTGTCAGATATATTTGGACTTAAGGATTATGGGTGAGGATGATGCATGGAGCTGAGATACGAAAGGTATGAAAAAGCGTGACATAAAAACATCTGGGGGAAGAGCCATCCAGGCTGAAAGAGCAACAGCCAATCAGCCTAGGGTTCTTTTGTTCACTTCAGATGGAAATTGTGAAACAACAAAGTGCAGTTCTGCTAGCAGGCCTGATACCACCAGATGACACCAGATAATGCTGGATGCCAACAGTTGACCCAGCCAGCTGCTGGACACTGCACCATGGGTGGACTCTGGCAGGTGCTGGTCCCTGTGGTTGATTTTCATTGGCTGCCGGTCTCTGGAGCTCTTTGGTGCTAATAGCACTTAGTGTTTATCATTCTTTTGAGCTGACCATTCTGTCCACACTACTCAGGATAAGAATCCCAAGTAGATTTATGGGAGTTTTGGAGCCCACACTACTGGAGAAATAAATAACAAGCAGCTTTGCAGGACCACCAAAGCAAGTCTTTATTTTAACAGGCTGTGCTGCAGCCCACAGGAGTCAGTACATGGGAAAGAGTCCTCCTATACTAACCCAAGAAATGGCTGAGGAGCACTGCATGTACAGCAGCTGCAGACCTGTGATTGGTCCAAGTATAGGCTTGTGACTGGTGCCAGGTTCCAGAACAACCTCAGCTGTCATGGTGGCAATCCTCTAAAGGGGCAGGACTGATACCAGGGAATAGTCTGGAAGGCTGGCTGTGGAGTTGGGGAGGTTAACAATGGCCCTAGATCTTCCCTTTCCTGATCTTAGCCACCCTAGACTACCGTTTCTTCAAAAAGGCAACAGTAGCATCTGAAGTAGCAGGAGCGGGGCAAGGGCACCGCGCTGATAATTGCGCTGGGCTCATGTTGGAGTGGAGTGGAGGAGCGGGGCTGCCACATAGCCAGGGAGGACATTGAACCAAGTTGTCCCTGTCCATTGGGAGGGGGACTAAGGAAGCAAAGGGACATGAAGGGCAGGAGTACAACAGCTTCCAGCCAAGCCACGCCCCGCTCCAGCTGGCACGGGAAAATGGGAGAGCCAGGCACTCCTCACCCGTCTCAGCGCCACGCAAGCAATAACGAATTCTTTAATTTTCTGCTTCCTATTTTTTTAATTATAAACTCAATTAACTGTAGAAAGAGTGTTTTTCTGGTCCACAGCCGCTTTGTGTCCCCAGTGCAAAAATACCTGGCACCAAGTAGATGCTTAAAAAACATTTATTGTGGCAAGGAGTATAACTGAATAACAAAAAAAGGAGGTAGCTAATTATTAAAATGATAAATCAGGGAGAACTTGTATACCACATAGGAAGATCAAGGTCTTCCTAAAACCAGAGGCGGGGTTGGTAACACTGAACCTCAGAGGCGTTCGACTTCACCACTTCACTTTATGCACTCGATTTCGGAGCCCTTAGTTGCTTAGCAAGGATCTGCGGCAGACATGGAGAGAAGAGGCCTTGCTCTGGGATCCTTGCCAGTGGGGCAGTAAGGAGTGTTTGCTAAAGAGCCGAGCAGCTGCCAAGACGCAGTCATAACTAACAGTCATGCCCAGTTATAAATGCACCTGCTCCCCCATACGGGGGTCCACACCCTTCTCTGTCTCCCTGCCTGCAGGGCCTCCTTGGGGCCAAGGCGCTGTAAACCACCCAACCCGCCCAGCAGTGGGAAGACATGGCCTCAGTCCTTCAAAGAATAAGTCTACGTGCCAAGCCTGACATCAGAGAAGTAGTCAACATAAATGAGCCCACCTCCTTAGAGGCTCCCCAGAGCTTCTCTCCACTTCCTCCTCCACATTCCCTTTGCAGGTTTCCTGACACTCTGATTCCTCCAAGTGCCTTCTCGGAGCCTGTGATGTGACAGATGAACACGTCATAACATTGGAGGGCTGCAAGAGACACTGAGAGGTAACTGGAGTCAAATCTTCCCCATCGCAGACACCGATGCATTTAAGTAACCTACATCTACCATCTATACGATTCCACCCTGGAGACAGAAATCCCATGACCTTTCATAATAACCCAAGTTCTTGACAGGTTGAAGGATTTACTTCTCACACCAATGAACACCATGATGCATTTTTGCATTAAAAATAACAACATTAAAAGTTTAACAACTTCTCAGGGCCTTATATGAAAGAATTAGTGCTACATGGCAATAAGTCAGAGTATTTCAATACTTTGTGTTCCTGAATGTGAATGTCAGGAAAGTGATCATTGTTTGGAGTCTGAAAACAAAATAAGTGGCTCAAATTGGAGAAAGAATATAGTTTATTGATTCTTATTTTCAAAAAATACTTCCATGAATTTCTATCCTCCTGTTCTGCAAATAGATTAGTAAAAGGACAATCATTCACCTATGTCACAAATTAGGTCACCAGTACCTGGAAAGCAGAAGTGCCCACTTCCCTGGGTCTGCATCAGGATGTTCATCAGTGTTGCTGACAGGTTCTACTAAGCAAAGTACCTAGAGTCCACTTCTCTAACCCTCCTATCTTCTTAACTTCTTAGGTTCTCTCCTATCACCTGTTAAAGGATATTGGGTATCCCCCTCTAAAGAGTTTATTTTTAAAAGATATTCTTATACAAGAAAATTTGGAAGGAGACCTATACATCTATATATTAGGACAATTGTCCTTTTAAAAAATAATTAAATTATACCCAAATTATAAAATGCAACTTACAAAAGCTCAACAAGTAATGACTGGCCTGTTGTAAAAGTGTCATTGAACAAGACATCACGCAATGCTCTGCAGAAGATGCAAAGTGGATTAAGATGCAGTCACTGCCTTCCATGGAACCACTCCAGTGACACAGGGACACTGCACACAGGGCTCCCTCCACAGCAACCTGTGACAGGTGGGGAGAGAGGAGAGATAACACCCTCACGTCTGCCATATAAACTATAAACAATTTCACCATAAAGAGGCATCTTAGCCTTCAAAGACACTAAGTAGTTTAATATCCTTTTGATTACAAGAAGAAAGAAAGCCACAATTCAGGTGGGCTTCAGCAAGGATGGATTTTTATTTCCTGTGACATGAAGCCCAGAGATAAAGAAGGCTCTGGGTGCAGCATTATTAGCTTCATGATCCCGGTCATGTTCTCTCCATTTTCTCCTCCATTCTTGGAGGCACTTCTGCTTTGTTGGGTGCTGGCAGTTCACACATCACACCCAGACAAGTCCAAATGATGAAGAGAGATGGTTTCTTTCATTGAAAAGATAAAGCTGTTAGCAGCAGATTGCCTTTGTCTCTCACCAGCCAGGAGTGGACCATTTCAAGTTTCCTAAACCAATCTCTAAAAAGGAAAGGAAGTTACAAGCCTTGGTTAGACAGCTGAAATCTTGCATGGGAGTCACCACAGTGAAGGCTAGTTTGGAAATAAATAGACAAAAATGGAGGGTAAGGAACTCTCTGTGGAGAAGGAATTGCACACAAAAGCAAGGAGACAAAATACCAGGTGTGAGAATAAAAAACGTGAACATCAACTCCTGGTACCAAAAAAAAAAGAAATGTGAACATGCACAAGATATACAAAAAACAGAAAGAGGAGATGGGGAAGGGAGAGAAGGACAAGAAAGAGTAAAATGTATTATTTATTCACCATCTGTATGCCAAGTCTTATGCCCAGAAATTTACATATATTTTCATATTTATTCCCACAATGACTCTTTGTGAGAGATAGTATTACCTCAGTTTTACAGATGACAAAATTGAAACTGAGAGTGACTCAGATTATCCAAGTTCACAAAGCCAGTAACTTGTGGAATCAGGATTTAATTGTAACTCATTTTGATTCCAAAATTCATATTTCAAGGAATACAGGAATCTAACTCAGCTACAGAGCAGAGTGCATGTGGAGAAAGCACCAAAAAGTAAGAAAATAATTGGGCATGCATTGTGGAGGAATTTAATACCAAACTAAGGAGTCTGCACTTTATTCTGTGGGCCAAAGGAGGAAATCCCTGAGTGAAAAAAAGCCAAGATTACAACTGTATAGTATTTTGAAAAGAATGTTCTGTAAGTGATTTGCTGAATGGATTATGATGGAAAATCAGACAACTAAATGACCTAAGAAATTCTGGCAATGACCTGGCAAAGCATAACAAGGACTTGACTTAAGTTAATGGCAGTGGGGCCAAGGAGAAATAAAAGATGAATTTTATAGGAATTTGGCAACTGAATGTAGGATATGAAGGATTAGAGAAAGGGAGGTTGGGCGGTAACTCAGAGCTTTGTCTTGGAAACTGGAGGAATGGAGGCATTATCCACATTAGAAAGGACAGCAAGGAGAGTTGCTGGTTAGCTGGCAGGAGGAAAGGTAGGACACTGCTGCTAACTTCTTAAAACTGTCCCTCACCAGAACCTTGATATTTAGAAGAAGGTAAGACAACAAAGCAAGGAAGAGTGGTGCTATAAACTGCAAAAGAAGAAACACACTAATTACTTATGTTTTCCCACTTTTTCATATCTATCGTCAGTTCCCTTTCCTGGATCCCTATATTGTAAAGCAGCTTATCATTTAAAAATGGAATAAAACATACAGCAAAAATATAATTTCACTAAGTCTATTTTGCTACTTGTCAATAAAAGTTTTGACTATAGAAGGAGTTTCCCACAAGAAAACCTGAGTAAAGAAGACTGAAATTCACAAAAATAAGCTGCTGAAGATCAGGCAAAACTATTTCCTTCCCTTAAAAGCAAATGGTCCCCAAAATCCTCCTTAATAATCCCCTCAAAACGTGGCTTAGTTATAAATACACCCCTAAAAAAACTTACCTGAATATTGTACAACAATGCTATTCTCTTACATATTAAAACTGTATTAAACTAAACCACAGTTTCTGTTAAAGTTTCTTTTTTTGTTGTTTTCCTTAGCTATTATGATCAGCATTAGGAAACCCACAATTTTATGATGTGACTCTTAAATTTAACCCAACCTGTGGCCCGGAAGCCAATCAATAAGAGTTTTAGCTGATTGAGCAATGTTACAATGTAATTATTTTTGCTTTGTAGTTATTTTTTGCATATTGGCATGTATGCTATATTAGTTCTCCATTGCTAAGTAACAAATTACAAGTCAGCAGCTTGAATCCCATTTATTGACTCACAGTTCTATAAGTCATCATCCCATGCAGTAAGACGGTTCCTTGCTCAGGACACCGTAAGGTTGAAGTCAACTTGTATGCCTGCTGAGTCTGGCAGTTCTGCGGGGAAGTCCATATTTGCTGTTAGCAGAATTCAGTTCCTTGCCCTTGTAAACTGAGGTCTGTCTTTCCTTACTGGCTACTTCCATCTCCTACACGTTATTCTCAGGCTCTTTCCATGTGGCCACTGTAAGCAGTTCACAGTCTGATATTTGCATCTTCCAGGCTGACCAGAGAGAATCTTCATGGTTTCTTCTTTTATTACCAGCCAAGGAAACACACTGCTTTTAAAGAACTCATATAATTAGGTTAATTACCCAGATAATCTCCTATGTCAACATCAACTGATCAATAACCTTAAGTATATTTCCAAAATCTCCTTGGCATGTGAAACGACATAATCACAGGAATAACACCAGAAGGCAGGTATCATGGGGCCATCTTTGAATTCTGCCTACCATACATCCTAAGAACTGGGTCATAGCTAATATAGCTAATGTTAGTCACTTTGTGTTGTTGTTTATAATAGCTATTATAGCTATTCTGAATTCCTGATGAATTCTGAACTTGTCCTTTTAGTTATTTTCCAATATCCTAATCTAATTTATCTTTTTTCTTGCTCCATTCTGTTACACTTCTCTGTTTTTTCTACTTCCTTATTCATCTTGTATCCTTTCTCCACACTTGTCTTTCTCTGTCTTCAGGTAAAAATATTGTCATTCTTAGTGTGTTTTTCCTACAAGTGCTCTGTAATTACATATAATGTGTTCTCCAGTGTCTCTCATCCAAACCTCAAAGACTACAGGCATTAATTATACCTCACGGTGTATTTGTGAAGATGAGGACAGCGATTGTTCCATTTTACGGATGAAAATTTTAAGATTCAAAGAAATTGACCGTGTTCCCTAAATCACCTAGTGAAGAAAGAAAATAGAAGGGTTGAAGGCTGATAGTGTGCCTTCCTCTACCTCTGAGAATTTGTAGAGAACTTTTTAGACTTCCGCCCAGTGATTTCTGCTTTAAAGCATACCTTCCTTCTCTCGGGTGTCTCTGCTGCCAACTGGGGTTCATACAGGAATGAGAGGTTCAGGAAGAAGCCGCTGGTGCCTCCAAAGCCTGACAGAGTGTGTGGAGGGAAGTGGTTTAGATGAAAGATGCAGAGCGAAACCTTAAGCACAGTCAGACTTATCCAGGGAGCAAGGAGTCGGAGAGTCACCAAACCCCTGAACTGAGATAGCACGGTATAGAACCTATGGACTCCATATAGCTTCTGCTTGAACAATAAGAAAAGTGAGGCTCAGAGAAGTGAAACATCTTAAGCTTCATTCTAGCATGAGCTCAGGGCTGAGTTGTTATCAGATCTGGGTGCTGAGATGGCCACCCCAGTGGCCTTTACCCTGTCCTGTTGCCCGCATTTGTCCTCTCTGCTCCCCATTCGACCAGTAGTGGTAGGAGGAGAAAGTAGAAATTCAAGGGCCAATGTGATGTGAGCTACAAGTATGGCTCCCAAGGTTGGACTGGGGAAGGAAAGAATGGCCTTCAGATGTATTTTGAAAGCATGCACACCTGACACACTTTCTAGAGATCTAAAGAAATACTATCTCCTGGCCATGCATGCTTGAGAGGGACCCCGAGCTCTTTATTCTTCAATTGTGATTTAATTCTGATCTTACTCCTAAAAAGGAGCTGGTCTTACATCTCTATTTTCTACATTCTGTTTATTTTAAAATCTTTTTCTAATTTCTAAACTCTCCAAATTCTCCCCACTCCCAAAAGCCATGTTCCTGCCCCAAACAGAAGGTTTGAGGGCAAAAGAAAATGGCCAGAATAATTCTAGGCTTAGAATTAGCCTAAGCTTCGTGAGTTTATCAGTTTTTTAGTTTCTTACTACCTTATAAAATGTAATGGCCGTTGATTATAAGAAGATATACCGGGCTGGGGATATAGCTCAGCGGCACAGTGCCTGCCTGGCAAGCATGAGGTCATGAGTTCGATTCCTAGCACCAAAAAAAAAAAAAAAAAAAAAGATATACCTTATGATTGTCAAACTGTCTTTTTAACTGGGAAGTATTTCCTGAAGTATTTTAGAAGATAATTTTTCAGAGAAGGACACTACATCCATAGTGTGCAGAAGGGATGGCCGAGTAAATATTTCATGTGCCCAGGTAGAAGCAAAAGGTTTTCCTGTCGCAGGTCCACAGGCCAATCATAAAACTGCACAACAGCATGAAAATGGCAGACTGTGCAGTTCTACTGTGCCTGAAATCTTAGTGTGAGCCTATCTGTGACCTTTCTTGCTTCTAATTTTATAGCTTTCTTTTTATATACATCAATTTAAGGCATGAAGTTTGTGAAGCCCTGGGAAATTCTTAGATGTGTCCACTTGAAAAGTTTTCAAAAGTAAAGTTACATTTTAGAATATTTATCATTTCAACCATAAAAATATCTGTTTAAAAAAAAATTCTGTCTTCCTGAATCTGACTTACTGAGCTACCAAAATCTCTTGGCTCTTTTAATTGAATTTTAAAACTTAGTGTAGAGATATGATATTCATGGATGTATTTTTTTTTTCTTGAATTGAATTGTCAAAATTAGACAAAAAATTATTTTTCAGGTTAAAGCTTCATGAAGGTCAGGTTCTTTTGCTCTACCTAAACAGAACTTTCTTTAAAATTAGGTAAATACCATAGTCCTAAAATACATAAAATTCTTAATTTGAAAATACTATTTTAATACTAACAATTATGGCCTTTTATTTGTACTTTTTCAATATGACAAAAGTAAGAGTTTGAGGCACATCTACTAAAATGCTCTGAATTATACTGTGAAGTCACTAATATCCTTTTAAACAGAAAAATGTTTAAAATTATAAAATACAAGAGAGAGATATATGTTCTTGCTTGTGATACTCTTTCAGGTTTCTGGTTCTTCACAAGCTTCTTTCCCTTGCCCTCCCTTATTGTCCTGAATAAAGTAGAAAGTGTCAGGTTTAGGGTGCTTGGGACGCTTTGATACATTTCAGTACGATTTGTGGTTTTTTTTTAATATTACAAAATTAGCAATAAAGAAGAACTTCCCTAACTTGATTAACATTACATAAAGCAAGTCCTATATATTATGGACAAACTTTAGATACTTCATTGATGTACATGAAGACAAGGTGGTAAGAGCTGTAAGCATTAGAAAGAATGAAATGTCACTGTGAACATTTTCAGATGTTATTATTATCTGTATAGAAAACTTACAAAAAACAACAAATGCTGGTAAGTCTGTTGAGGAAAAGAAACCCTTCTACATGCTTGGTGGAAATATAAACTAGTACAATCACTGTGGAAATCAGTATGGAGATTTCTCAAAAAACTAAATATAAAATTTTCAATAATCCAGCTATACATTTTCTGTATATATTCATAAAAGAGTTAAATCACTGTATTACAATGATATGTGTATACCCATTTTTATAGCAATACAATTCACAATAGCTAAATTACAGAAGTGGGCTATATGCCTATCAACAAATGAATGAATAAAGTGTGGCTTATATGTACACAATGGAATATTACTCAGCCATAAATAAGGCTATCTTTGAGTCATTTGTAGAAAAATGGATGGTTCATGAGATCATAATGCTAAGTGAAACAAATCAGACACAGAAGGTTACATATTGCATGGCTTCTCTAATAAAAGAAACCAAAAATATAAATAATTTAAAGAGAGAAATTCAAATGAGATGGTTGGAAACTGGCAGGTAGATTCTGTGGAGATGGGAAAAGAATCTGAAGAAGGAGTGCAGGACGTAAGAAGAAGTAAAACTGATTAATGTGATATGTATGTGTACAAATTCCCCAAAATGACTGTAAGTAGTATGTATTATATTATATGCAGGTACCTGCTCTTGGGTAGGGATGGCACTCACAGCTTTAATTCCAGCATTGGACCATGAATCAATCACAAACTCTAGATTCAGCCACCTCTGAAAAGCCTGCCCCCCATGACTGCATGAGGCTTTGTGGGGACATCTAGACATAAACCATAACAGGGGGAATGGGCAAAAAAAAATTCTAAGAAGAGATAAACAAAAGACAATCATATGAACAAATATTCAAAATCATTAATAAATTACAGAAATTCAAATAGAAATGACAATGAGATATCACTTTATACCTGTAATTTTGGCAAAAACTAGAAAGTGTTATAATAACTGGTTATGTGAGAGATGTAGTATGTTAGTCAGCTTTTCGTTGCTGTGAAAAAATACCTAGAAAAACAGGGAAGACTCATTTTGGCTCACAGTTTCAAAGGTTTCAGTTCATGGTTGGCCGTCTCTATTCCCATGAGCTGGTGGTAAAGCAGAGCAACATGGTGACAGGAGTGTGTGGCAGAGGAGGCTGCTCATCTCATGGCAGATGGGAAGCCAAGAGAGAGAGAAAGGAGGAGGATCCGGGGACTAAGTACATCCTTCTAAAGCAAACTTCTAGTGAAGCCCCTCTTCCAACTAGGTCCCCACCTTGATGTTTCAGCCACCTCCCCATGGTGACACCAGGTGGGGCCCCAGCTTTCAACACACGAGCTTTGGGGAGACGTTCCACATCCAAACTATAACATACGAAAATAGAGGAACCCTTGTGTGTTGCTGGTGAGAGGGTGGAACAGTGACTACAAACCATCAAGACTTAGTCAATTTAAGTATATACATCCCGGTTAGCCAGTGATCTCATTCTTGGGTGTGAGTATGCCAGAGACATGTATAACTTTAAGTGGAATGAACAATAATATTTACTTTTGTGTTATTTGTGATAGTAAAGGATTGGAGACAATCCAGGTATTCGTCTCTAAAGGAATGAATACATCAAATGTGAAGGAAACACATTATAAAATAGTACACAGAGGTTAGAAATGAAAGGATTAGAAGTACACATAGAAATGGGTCTTAAAATATAGTGTTGAGAAAATGCATAAATGACACTGTCTAGAGAAGAATAACATTTATGCAAATTAAAAACACATATATTTGTGATATATCCAATGAAATACCACTCAGTAATAAAAGTAATGAACTATTGATATATGTATCAATTGAAAATAGCCAATTCCAATATTCATATGGCATTCTCAAAATTATAGAGGTAGAGAAGACTTAATGGTTATCAGGGTTTAGGCACTGGTAAAGGAGGGTGGTGCAGCTATGAAGAGGTATCAAGTGGAAGCCCTGTGGTGATGGCAATGGAATAATGTAGTGTCTCAGATGTAATGATGGGCATATGAAGCTAAACTTGAGTAAAAGTATAAGTATCCTCACAAATATGCAACTGAGTGATTCAAAAACTCCTGAAATCTGAATAAGTTCTGTAAGTTGTACCAATATCCAGTTTTCTGGATTAGATGGTACACTGTGGTTATAGAGTACTATGGCTACAGTGAACATGGCATTGTAGTAGGTTGGGTAACAGATTATTGAGACTATCAGGTACATTTTTTGCAACTTGTGAATCTATGATTATTTCAGAATAAAAGTCAAATGCACAAATGTATAAGAAGTACAAATTTTTCAAAGAACATTTACAAAGAAAATTATATGTGTCAATTATATTAAGATACTTATCTGTAATAGGAAGAGAGTAAAGGAATAAAGAAAAATATAATAGACTGGATGAATGAGTGGATCAACGATGAATGGGTGGGTGGATGGATAGATGGATGATAAATAGATATATGATAGATGATAGGTAGGTGATGGATGATAGATAGATAGAAAATGAGTATTACGCAGGTCAATATTCATAGTAGACCACATACTGAGGCATTAACTCAACCCTCCTAGCTCTGTTAAAAAATCAAGACAAAGGCTTTGGAACACAATGGTTCTAATTTTATAATGAAAATATGCTTGTTTAATAAAGATACTAGAAAAAAATGTTACAGAAGCTATATCTTAATGTTAGGATTATAAATTTTTATCCTCTTTTCTACTTTTTCCAGTGTTCTATAAGTATATTATATGTTACTATCATCATAACAATAAACATTATTTGAAGATATTTAAAATTATAAATGTTATTGCAATTACACACATGTATACATAAATTCTATTCCAACTTGTAGTAAATATAAGTCTTCCAGTCTTGTCTTTCTTTCTTATATTCTTCCTCTGGTAACTCACACAGTCTTATAATCTGAAAGGTCTCCAATTATATGTACACATTATATTTTCTTCATCCACTGATTTATTAATGGGCATTTTTGTTGTTTCCACATTTTGACTATCATGAATAGTCCTACAATGAACATAGGAGTGCTAGTATCTCTTCAAGATCCTGATTTTAATTCTTTTAAATAAATATCCAGAAATTGTGTTGCTGAATAACATAGTGATTCTATTTTAATTTTTTGAAAGACTTTCACACTGTTTCCTATTGCAGCTGCATCATTTTTCATACCCACCAAAAATATACAAGGGCTCCAACTTCCTCATGTTCTCATCTATACTTTTTGTCTTTTTAATCAGAACCATCTTAACAGGTGTGCTATTATATCACCTTGTGGCTTTTGAATTGCATTACCCTGATGAGTTGTGACACTGATCAAAAAAGACATCATTAAGCATGTGAAAAGACAATCCCTGTAGTTGCAGAAGAACCATATCCAGAATACATAAAGTCCAAATCAGCTTGAAATAAATAACAGAAAAATTGGAAAGTGTTCTGAACAGGAAATTCACACACAAATATTCAACTGGCCAGTAACTATGAAAATGTGCTCAAGTTCAGTAGTCATTAGCACTAAATTAAAGCCTTCTAACAAACTAAAAATTGGAGATAAAGAGTAACTTCAAATTTCATGCAGTAAGTGGGTACATTATTGAAACCACTTTAGAAAACAATTTTGGTAATATTTGCTAAAGGAGAACATACCCATACTCTATAGCATACTCTATAGCCCAGGTCCATTTTAGATATATACCCAACAGAAATGCATATATAGGTTCAAAAAGACATGTACAAGAATACTATAGCAGCATGATTCAGAATAGCTAAAACTCCAAAGAACCTAAGTCAATAGAATCAATCAATAAATAATGATAAATCCATATGGTTATTATCCCATAATGATGAGGGCACATTCAGAGACACGTCACTAGCCGAATTCATCATTGTGGGAATATCATGGAGTGTACTTATATAAATCTAAATTGTGGAAGTTAATCGCTTAATATGAACTTGACACAATCAAGGGAAATCGTAAGCATGAGATTTAACAATGCATGCTGTTCTACAGTAAACTTTTTCTTATAAGTAGAATGTGTACACTCTAAAACAGTGATAAAAAGTATAATATATTAAATACATAAACCAGTAACGTAGTCATTTATTATCATTGTCAAGTATTGTGTACTTTATATTTTGTATGTGCTATACTTTCAGATGACTTAGAGTGCCACAGGTTTATCTACTCCAACATCACAACAAATATATGAGTAATATATTACACAATGACATTTTGATTGCTATGACATCAGTAGACAATAGGAAGTTTTCAGCTCAATTATAATTTTATAGGACTGCCATCATATATAAGGTCCACTGTTGACCAAAATTTTGTTTTGCAGCAATGGAATGTTATATAATAGTAGATATGACCAAACTACTGCTAAAAGAGTAGCAAGGGTGAATGCAGGAAACAAAATGCTGAACAAAATAGCCCAATGCCAAAAATAATTTCTGCAAGAAATCTTGTGTATAAGTTTCAATAACTAAAACTGATCTGTGATGTTAGAAATCAGAGTGATAGTTACCTTTTGCAAGAATAAAGAAATAATAATTGAAAGAGTTTCTGGTACAGGAAGAGTTTCTGGTATGCTGATATTTTATTTCTTGTTCAAAGTGGTAATTACATAAGATGCGTCCACACCATAATATTCATTAAACTATACCCTTAAGGTTTCTACATGCATGTGAAACTTCAATAAAAATTTTCTTAAATGTATATCATTATTTAGTGACCTTTACTGAAAAGAGATTTACATTATTTTTTATAACTGCATGTACATTTTGTATGAAGGAAATATGGCATGTGCTTCCAACATGGCAGAATAATGAAATTTTTCTCTTTTGAGCCAAGCACTTCATATTACATTGAAAATAGTTAATAGTTCGATTTCTCTTGCACAGAGGTAGAAGAAAAAATCCAAAATTCCTCATTCTGGAGGAACATGATGTCTAGACTAGGTTTATGAAATGCAAGTTACCATTCCAGGCCCCAGAATACACAGAAGTTTTACAAAAAGTATCATAAAGTTAGAAAAAAAATAAGATTAATGAGATAGCTTATAGGGGTTTAAATGATGGAATAAAAGCCAAAGACGCACTAAAGAAAAATTCCTGAAAAAAAACAAAATATAAGTCCACACTGCAAAACATTCCATTGGCATGGTTGTAGACATCAGAGTTCTGATGGTCATCACTCCCTCCTCTGGACTGATGTGCTTGTCTGTTACCTTTATGACACATGATTATTTTTAGGGCGAGCTGCCATGTGCTATGTCATTTCACAAAGTGGTTCTGGTAAATTCATGGGACGGCATGCTGACACGCAGAGGTTTGGATGACGTCAAGACATGACTATGCTACACTTATGCTCCCAAATCTCAGCCTGCTCTGGACAAATTCAAAAAATATACACGATACCATATGTATACATATAATGCAGCAGACAAGCTTTGAGTAAACACTATTTTCCTTCTGGTGTTACACAAAACTTCACATGAAATATGAAACATAGTAGGTGAGAATCTTCAATATTTTTGCACTTAATTTGCTTGAAAAATATGATGGATTTGAAGTAAATCAAAACTACTTGAGAGCCAGTGAGATAGCTCAGCGGCACAAGCGCCTGCCTGGCAAGCCTGAGGTCCTGAGTTCGACTCCCGGTACCCACATAAAAAAAAAAAAAGCTACTTGAAAGGAGAGATTTTTGTGGAATTTCTCTTATTTAAGTATGCTATCACCAAAGTAAACACGATTTATTTCACAGCCAGGTTCCTTCCCTGCTTAATGATTACTGTTCCTGTTATAAATAGAAATCAGTAAAAATTTAGGAAATAGTCTCTCAATGTCGTGACTTGAAGCCATGATGTTTAAGATTTATTTTACTACACATAAGGGCAGAGGATGTACCTCCGTGGTAGAGTATTGTTTAGCATGTACAAGGCCCTGAGTTTTATTCTCAACTCCACAAAAAATTAAAATTAAATATTTATAATGTAGATGACAGAATAATTTTATAATATAAAGATGCAGGCCATAATGATTACACTTGCTGATCCAATGAATAAATGTTTTATATTTTATATACATGGAAAATTGTAAAGAAGAAATCTCTCTAATAAATTATAGCCCAGAGTCATAGCATATACATCTTCTAAATATCTGGCAAAGAAAAACAATAGAAAGTCATGTAACTGAATAATTATGAGGAACTAGCTGATGTATGATTTTATCAAATAACTCTCTAAAATAAATACATAATTTATCTAAATAACATATATTTAAACAAGCATGGGGCGTTATTTTTCTTATGTCTTCAATGAACCCTCTAAACTGAAGAGAAAGTAACTCCAAAAATTAGTTCAAATATTAATGGAAATATTTAAAATATTGAACATATACAAAGGATTTTTCTCATGTCAGAGGACTATTTCTTTAAGAGCATCTTCACAACAGTGTTATTATATAACTAATGTCATTTAAATTGAAAAAAATCTTTACCATGGATCTTAGAAATTGTGACAATAGCATAGGCTTTTATATCACAAAAATGGAAGTGATATGTTGAAAAACAGGTGTAAAAGCAAATTTGGACATTAAAAAATGTTGAACTGGAGGATTATCTATACGAGCCAGCAAGAGTAAACATATTCATAATGTATGTGATGACAAATATGATCAGGCAAATAAGCTAAAATCATAAAGATAGGATTAATGTGAAAAAGTCATCTCGGCTGTAAGAATCAAAGAAGTGTACATTAAAACCACAGTGAGATACTACTGTTCTCCCACTGGACAGACTAAAATGAAAGGACTGAGAGTAAGTAGTGGCAGGTAAGAGAGCAACTGGAACGCTCATATTGCTGGCGGGAAAATAAAATTTATAACCAGTTTGGAAATGTTTCATAAGAAGTTTAATGAGCACTTATCACATGACCCAGCTATTTAACACCCAAGTATTCACCCACGAGAATGAAAATATATATCCACATAAAGACTTGTGTATGATCCTTCATAGCTACATTCATAATAGCTACAACTTGAATTAACTCATGTCCACCGTCAAGTGAATAAACTTTAATAAATCCATACAACTAAATTCTACCAAGTAATAACTTTTGATAAAACAGAAGTCAGATGAATCTCTAAAACATTATGCTAAATGAAAAAAGTCAGACACAAGGGTAGATATTCTTCAATTTTACTTAAATATACAATTCTTAAAAAGACATTAATTTACAATGACAGAAAGCAGACCAGTTTTGCCTGGAGCCAGGAATAGGCAGATAATTGATTAGAAAAGGAGTGGGGAGGAAAAGGAACTTTTGGGGGTGAAGGAAATATTCTATATGTGATTGTAATAGTAGTTGTATAGATGTATACATCTGTCAAAACTCATTGAGCTTAAATGGATTAAAATGAGTGCATTTGACTTCATGTGCATCATGCTTCAATAAAACTTATTTTTTTTTTAAATTCTTCTAACTCAAAATATGTAAAATGTTTCCATAAACAGCCTTTTAAATATTCTTCAAGTAGCACTATCCTTCTAAAACTTTTCCCAGAATTTCTCATCCAAGTATTTTGATCCCTTTGAAAGCATCGTGAAGGGTTTATACTTCGATGCAGCCCCCGCGATTGAGGTGCAGCTCGTCTGTATCTGCCTCTGGAATAGACTTTTGCTTGACAGGTCTCTGTTGCATTTCAGTACCAAGCCGAGCCGCTGATAACAGAGGGAGATAACGTCGCACTGGTGCTGCAGCACACCCTGACTCCCACTGTACTCTTCACAGAACCAGGCATGCTTTCCCTAAAGAAAACCAGAAGGCTACAGCTGGGAGAGACTTCGGGAAACGTCTAGTGTGGTGGTTTATAAGTCTTTTTCTTTTTGGCAACTGAAAATCTCTGTTTAAATGGTATCACACACAAAGGCCACATACATGAAACATAAAACAGAAGCTCCTTTGTCTTAATCTGAGATGGGGGGACCACAGCCCATCCCACTAACACTAACATCACCCACAACAATGGCCCTCAGGGATCTCCAAGAGCCCCAGCGTCTTCAAATCCAATCAGAAACCACTGCTAAAATATAGAGAAAATTAATGACTTCCTTTTTTCATTCATTTAATGGGCCGGTAACACTCCCACCTTGGGGTGTCTGCACTGGGTGCTCCCTGCTCTTCTCCCAAATTTCTACAAGACTGATTCCCTCACCTCCTTCAGTGTATTGCATAAATGTCTTCTCAGGAAGCCTGCCCAGGCTCCATTTTGTATTGCCACCAAGCCACCCTCACTACCAGCCCTTCAATTCGCCATTTACCAATCTCGATTTTTTCTTTTCCAAGGCTCTATGATCTTCTAAGCATAGAATTCATCATGTTTATTGCTTATTGTCTACCTCTCTTCTCCTAAAATAAAAGCTGTTTAAGAGATGAGATTTTCTTTGTTCATCATTATCTCCAGAGAGCTTAGACTAGCACCCGACACCATCGACATTCAGTATACATTGATTGTGAAATTATTTTATGTCATTTAAGATTATAGCAGAGGCCCTAGCTTTCATGTCTCTTGATTTCTTCTGCATTTATCTTTTTAGAGTTCACTGTGAATGTTTTTATACAATGAAAGAAGTAGGAGGTAAAATTAATTTTTTTTTTTCTCACAAGTAGGCCTAAAGCCAAGGTCACATGGATGAAATTGTGGGTCCCTGAAGAATATATCCCATTAAAATAGCAAAAGTTGAACAAAGGCACACTCATTAGGAAGATATTTTAGGATTCATATACATATATGTATGTGTGTATATATATTATGTATGTGCACTTATGTGTAAGTATGTATTAGTCAGCTTTCCATTACTATAACAAAATACCTCATAAGTGTGAAGGTTTTATCTTAGTTCACAGTTTTGGAGGTTTCAGTCCCTGGTCAGTTGGGTACATTACTCTGTGTACTTCAGAGAAGCAGAAAATTATAACAGGATTATGTGGCAGAATAAGCTGCACCACCTCATGGCTCCCAGGAACGAGGGAAGAGACTGGCATCCTATAATCCCCTCTGAAGGCATGCCCCAGTGACCTAAGACCTACAATTGGGCCCACTTTTAAAGGTCTCATCACCTCCCAATGGTACCACCAGCTGGGGACTAACACATGAACCATAGGGGGACACGTATCCAACATATAGTACACCTAGTATACCCTTCACTTCATCAACCACTGGGTAACACTACATTCACATTACCATTAGTACTCTCTAGCCACCATCATGGCTTATGATTTCACTATTGACCATTCTGTTCTCCAAGGTTCTTCAGCCTCCCTGTCACCTTTTCTTCAATCTTGTACCAACCTCTTACCACACCTATGGGCTCTGCCCTTCCGCCCTCTCTCCTAATCTGCCCACTGACTTCCAGCCACCTTTATTATGCAAAGAAAATACCACTTCTCCTCTTAAACTCAGATCCAACCACCTTTGCATATCTAACCTTTCTCCATGCCCAGGAAGGAAACAGGGATAGGAGGGCTTTAATTTTTCATAATACACTTACCTTTCAAAAAAGTGTGAATTGAAATATTACTTTTTTCATTACCAATGGAAGAAACTATAACAAAAACATTTAACCTATTTTGCTGCTATATTTATGTATATAAACCATGAAAAATAAAATAAATTAACCAAAACTCAATGAATCCAGATCTCAGTTGTCATGCATTCTGTGTCTTTATTTTGATGTCACAAAAGAGGGGGAGCTTAAAAGCAAATAAAAACAGAACAAAAACTCTATGATTTGAAAAAAAATCACTACTTCCAGTATAGGTTTAAAAGATTATACACTTTTAATCCAATTGGATTGGAATGAGTAACTCAGCAGATGATTTATCACATTTGGAGAGAATTGAGGGTCCAAATGCTGAGTATCTGATTTCTATGTTTTCAAACGTGGACTAAATCAATTAAAATTAAAATGGCCTGGAATACATACTAAGTCTGATGTAAGGTCCAAGAATCAAACCTCGTAAGTTTACAGTTGATGGAAATGAGACTAAATAAATAAAATAGCAATTTTAGTTGAATGTCCTTTAATGGCTAGCCATTATTTAATAGCTACTATGTGGGAATACCACTTAAAATACAGTATTTCACAGATATCAGTGTCCAGGCTCAGAAAACACTACTCCAGAGTACTTGGAACTGAAGGAGACTGGGAGGGCCTCAGAAGTAGGAAGGTCACGCCAACCTTCCCCCATTTCTCTGTGCCCTCGCTGGCCATTAAAATCCTCTGACATACCTTGTGTGAAAGTAAGTCATAAAACCCTTGAGCCAGCAGAGTCCTACCCTATGAACGGAGGCCATGAAGAAGCTGAACTAACAGGCCTTCCAGGTTCTTCCCACCAGCTTATTTTCATTAGGGGATACCATTTTTGTCTAATCACATTTCAACACAACTGCTCTCTTCATCAAACTCAAGCCAAAAAAAAAAAAAAATTCATATCTTTCCCTTAGGTCTTTGGAACTTAATTTCTGAAGGCTTTCTGTCATGTAAGTGTCTGGTGGAATAAATGTGTTACTCCACTTTTCTCTTGTTAATCTGCCTTGTGTTATAGGTGTATCAGCCCCGAACCTTGTGATAGGTGAGGAAAGGATGTTACTTTTCTTCCCATGCATTAGTTTATATAGCCTCCTACCAAACTCCTTAGGAAGATACTATTGTTATCACCATTATCACCACTTGCTAAAAGTAAATAAATAAATAAACCAAAAAAAGAAGAAGAAGAAACAAATATTGAGGCATGTGGAGATAAGTAACTTGTTCAAATTCACATACATACTAAGTGACAGCTGGAATGTGAGCTCAATCAGGCTCCAGACTCCTTACCCACCACTATCTTATAGCCTTATTGTAAAGTGACAAAGTGAATGAATGTAATTCAGATTTATATCAGCAAGTTCAGTGACTCTCCTGAGTAGCCTACCTTTTGTCTGCTACAAAGAATCTTATATTATCTTCTTCTTTTTTTTTTTTTTTTTTTTTTTTTTGAGGCAGGGTCTCACTATGTAGCCCAGACAGGCCTGGAACTCAAAGCAATCCTCCTGGCTCAGCCTCCTGAGTACCGGGATTAGAGGCATGCACCATCATGCCTTTTAAACTAATTGTAACTTCAGTGTTTAGACCTACCTTAAGGCACAACATTGTTAAGATTAATTACTTAGGAATATATTATTTTAATCCAGAGAATTAACACAATAATGGTCTTCAGAGATGATGACCTGCAATACAACTTGTAACAGAGTCACTGGCAATTAAGAATGAGAGGGGGAAAAAGTATCTTATTTACTTTTCTCGTTGTTCAGACAAAATATTTGACACATACAAGTTAAAGGAGGAAAGATTTATTTCAGCTCATAGTCTGTAGAGGTTTCAGTCCATAGTTGGCTGGCTCCAAGGCAAGGTGATATGGCGGAGAGCCAGAGAAGAAAGTCCATGGCAAAGAAGGCAAGAGAGTAGCAGCCTCCCTTCCATCTTTCTCTTTTATTCCATGCAGTACACTAGCCTAGTGGTTGGTGCCACCCACACCCAGGGTGGGCCTTCCCATTACCCACACCCAGAACAATGCTAACCAGTCAGTGGACTAATCCAGTACCACACACCCTTAAATCCCAGTATCACACACTCTAGTCCAGCATCACACACCCACGATCCAGCCACCTCCCAAAAGCCCCACCTATGAGTGAATGAGACTTTGAGGGGCCATCTAGATACAAACTATAACAAAAAATATGTGTCAACTAGATGCTCAAAGAGACGAATCTTATTAGATAAGTGCAGTGATTCTCAAAAAGACACACACACAAAAAGGGACAGTCCCAAAGTGTTATTTGCATATCAAGATGATTTTATGAACTTAAATAAGCTTCTAATTTTTCAAATTGTGGAAGAAAAATTTCCCTAAATTAGAAATACTCACTATAAAAGGTGGGTAGAGAAAGGAAGAAGGATTTCCATTGCTCTGTATCACAATTATTCTTCCAACCTGTTCCTCTCTCTATGTATATAACATCAGAATATTAGAAAGTGATGGCTGAGGCAGAAAAGCATAATTGTCAGGTTCTGTAATGACCTCTCTATTTCACCCAAATATAATCTAAAAGTCTTACAGTGGCCTTCCATAAGCTATCTGCCCCCAACCACCACCACCAGTACCCTGCTACCAGCTCTGACTTCGTTCCAGTCCAGCCCCACCAACATTTCCGTTTTTCTTTGAACACACCAGGCACGTTCCTACCTTACAGCTTGAAACTGTTATACAGACCCGCATCACTGTTCCTCCCACTGCCTACATGAGTAATCCTTCACTTCTTTAAAGCTCTGGCTCTACTGTTACTTTCTCCTTGAGAATTACTCTTACCATTTTATTTAATAATCACTAGTCATATCCTCTATCCCCTCAGGCTCTTGTTACTCTTTACTTCCTATATTTTTCTTTACTTTCAAAAAATCTTTTTTCACCATACTTCTCGCTTTCTAATACGCCATCTAGTTGTTAATTTTAAGATTGTTTTTTTTAATCATCTTACTAAAATGTAACCAATAGGTGGAGGGATCTTTTTTGTTTTGTTCATTGACATATTATAGACCATGTCTATTAAATACTATTCATTTGAATTTGCTGAAAGATGAATAGATGAACGTTGTTTCATTCATTTAGCTTTTTGTGCCCTCCAACATATACAAGCTGTAGGAACTCAAATGAGTTAATTAACCTTATTGAATAAAATGTAGGCAATTGCTGTACCTGATTCACTGGATTGTCTCATGAATGAAGTAGGATTATGTATTTAGCACATAGCATGGCACACAGAGAGAATGCACTATCAGCTACTAACAAAAACATAAGCAAATCTGAACCTGAGTTTAGAAAAGTGCCTAATTCCATTCAGGACAAAACATTTCTAGATCTTTCTCTTGACTTATAAGTGAGAGCTCAGAGCCTTAGAATTATGAAAGATACTTTTGCCCAATTTTTTTTACCATGCTGGAACTTGTAGATCTGAAGGTTATTATACTCCAACTTAGTATTTCTTGTCTGTAAAAATGTTGTGTCATTTGCAAACATGGAGATCTCACCATTTACTTTATTTCTTTCAGGTATGTAAAAGAAAAAGTTTAAACCATCCTAATGCTAACTCCTAGGATCTTTATTTGTACTTAGCCTTAGTAACAAGTAACTTCCTTCTATTTGTTACTTCCTCCTATCCAAACTTGGGGTTCAGTCCTGCCAAAGACTGAGTTTGGTCTTTCTTAGGAAAGGGACGGGTTTGGGACAAGATTCCAAACTCTTCTCTGCTTCACCATTCTCATAAGTCCGTGCCTCTTTCAGATAACAAGAGACTCAGAGTAACAACAGTACACTTCAGCCCACAATTTACACGTTTGGTATGAAGTCCAAAAACTAGCATTATGCATAAGACACTACAAAATATCCATGCAATAGAGCATGGTTTAAATGTAGTTACAGAAATAATAATGAAAAGCTGGCACATTACGAACTGATTCTATGAATGCTAAATGAATACAGAACAAAGAGCCAACAAAAAGAATTACTACAGGAAAGGATTAGACTCTAATCTTTTAGTTCTGCACAGGTAGTTGCACAGCAATCCCTCCCTCTTTTCTTAGTTAAGACTGCAATTGAAGGCAGCCTGATCCAAAAGAGATGATTTATGAAACAAGATAGATATCTCTTGTACAACCCAGGAGTAGTGGTCTTTTAAAGAACTAAAATCAGGAACTGGGAAATTTTCAGAATCTTAGAAATTGTTCTCACCTCTTCTCTCATCACAAGCTCACTATTTTTTTCTCATTGAATAACTGCTTTCTCCCCTCAGGATGAGAAGATGTCTTCTCAAAGCTCCCCCACTTATACCACCTCACTTCCAGTCACTTCAGAGACTAACACTGTGGCTTCTGTGTCCAAATTTCCAATTCCTGTAATAGAGAATTGACCTAGTCTGGGTCCAGCGTGGTTTAGACACACTCCCCTCCCTTCTGTCCTCTCACTTGTCTCTCCCTTTCACCTGGGACACAACATGGCTGAACTTGGGAAGAGAAATTGTATGATGGTGTTAAATCCTGAGGGACTGAGGTTCCTGTAAGTGCACAGTTATTCAAAGATTTTCTACTTCCCCATCCTCATTCTAAACTTATAGAAATCTGTGGTCCTTTTGGAATCTTTTCCCCTGAGCTCTTTGAATACCTCATCATAGGGTGGAAAGATGACATTTTTGAGCCTTAGTTAATATTTCCATAGCTCCTTCTTCCTTATTCTTAGCTGGCATCTGCCCCAGTTATAGCAGGGTCTTAATCATACCCTGGGTCTCTTACCTCAATTTAGACAATGAACAAGGCAAGCATTATTTCCCTTCCCTCTAGCTTGCGAAGGAAATTTTAGGTGAAAACTGACAAGAATTATTCCAGTCACTTAAAATATGGAAAAAAAAAAAAAAACATGATATGGTCACTCCCTTTCATTAGAAAGAGGAATACAAAAGGAAAAAAAAACTGAAAAACAATGTGAGAGGCACAATCATTGTGGAAAAAGTGACAACACAAAGGGCAGAATCACAAACTCATGCTAATATTTCAGGAAAGAAAAAAAACCACTATCCTTAGAAAGCATCAAAGGAAAAGGTTGGTATTGTGTGGATAAAATATAAAAAAGTTCAAGGGAGCAAAATTAAAAGTAATTAAATATAATGACTTCTCCAGGATGTGACTTCTGACTGCAAGACTGAAGTTTCTGTTTGTATATTAAAGGAAACTGGAAAAGAAAAAAATTAAGGCTTAGCCTTGGTTAAGCATATGAGTGTTAGTATTCTTTCCAATTTTAAATTGATAGATGATTTTTGGTTCACTTAATAAAGAAATTCAGTGATCCTTCTTTTGAAAGAGTTAAGTGTAAATTAACCAGAAATACTTGTGTTTGGCAATCATTGAAGCCATAAAGTAATTTAGTTTTGTCAGAGGATTGCTAATTTAAACAATGACCTACCCCACACATGACATTCTTGCATTACTAGCAGATTCTTGGCTAATGGCATCATAATTTCCAAAGAGTATTGCAGAAGACAAACGCATAGTGGTGACATTATTGTAACATATTCGATAGCCGTCGCTCACCAAGACCATCTCAGCCCCTCTTCTCTCCCATTCAGAAAATACCTCCTGATAGCATAAAACATTAGTGATGAGGTTGACAGAGTAATTAAAATAAACTGTGAAAAGTTGAACCCTCCTTTTTCAGAATCACCACTTTCCTTTGTAGTTTTAGTGGAAGTTTTGATTTACTGTATTATCTTTGCTTTTATGTCGTGTTGGGTGATACTGCCATCCTTTCCTTTGAGTCATGTGGCATGGCCACTAATGGGAATGATGACAGAGTGGGACTGAATCATAGTCAAGGGAGGAAAACAAAACTGGTTGCAATTGATTATCATCTTTCCAGATGCTACAGCAGTTATAAATTATAAAAGCAGGTCCTTTTCTAACAGCAATGACAAGTGTAAGCAGGGAAAATTAAAAGACTACTATATACCAAGCACTTATTGTATGTGATATAGAGTTGGCCTTCCAGACAGTCAGAATGTCTTGAAGGAAATGGCAAACCAGTTCCAAAGAGAAGACATCAACACATAAATATTTAAAAAACAAAACATTGGTTAGGTTTACCAAAGGATAGTAAGGAAAGAAATTACTGGAGGTATGAGAGAGATTTAAATGAGCATGCTACATCAGAGTCACAGAACCTTCGGTGGCATAGTCTCATTTAGCCCTGACAATCTGTAAAACTGCCATTGTTGTATTTTATAAGTGGGGCTCCAATGTCCCATTAAGTTCAAGTGTGGTTTTCTCACCATCACAGTAATGAGGCAATCCTCCTGATAGTTTGGCTTTTATGGCGTTGTTGGGTGCTGTGTTTGGACAGAGCTATGATGCTGGACACCTAATGAGACCACGGGTTGTCACGGCAACTGTGGAACAAGCAGGTCTCCAGGTAAGAACCCACAGCTCTGGCTTTGGGAGTGCAGGAAAAGGAATGTTTATTCTTCTGGGCCTCATTGACTCATTCCTCTTCTTAGGTAAGGATGGAAACTACTGACAGTGAAGAACATTCCCCCCATAAAGTGGTTTGCCAAGAGATCAGAGGGGACAGGACCAACCAGTCCCAGAGAACAAACACTGTGTACATTTTACCACTGTGATTCATGCTATTCTCTAGGTTGTTGTTTTCCTGTTTTTGCCCTCTCTCCACCTCGAGGTTCAATACCTAAACATGCTGTTTTCCCAGTGGCGTGACAGAGAATCAAGATGAATCATATGTCCACATTCGTGCCCCTGAAATTTTTGTGGTGGTAAATGTGGTGATGATATCTTGGGTGAGGGTTTGTTAGTCTTAAGTCTAGCTACTAATCCCAGAGAAGAAATCTATCAGTTACTAAGGAGTGTGTGAGGTGATTTTACTCTAAGAAAAGCAATAGTTTCCTTCCTGTCAGGTGAGATAGCAAGTAACAAAGTGGCAGTCTCCATCTTCAGTCTTCTGTCACTTAAAATCATAGTTCTTTCTATAGCTGCTCCCAACTGAACACAGAACAGAGAGAGCATGTAACAGCACTTTTCATGAGGCAGGGACAAGTTTCACTACTGATCATTCCTCACGAAAATCAGTAGAGTATTACCGATTCATGGGATAAAGTCTACATACATGTAACCAAAGATGTAAGAAAAGACCAGAATGGCCGATTTTCAGCATAGCAATAATCAGAAGTGTCAAATGCTGGATTTGCTCATGGCTTCATTTTTCAAAGTGTTCTGAAGTCTCTTGTATCCATCAGTCTCATCTCCACAATTAATAGGAGACACTAGTTTACAACTCACCTCCTGCTCCCCACCATCACACCCATTGGTTACTAGGACATAGTGTGATTAGACACATTCTATAATTCATTCATACACATAAAATCTCCCTAGGACCCAGTCAGCTGTGACTTAGCCTGTTACACTTCCTGATGCCCTTCCCTGCATCCTCAGTATTTTCAAGAAGTCTTGGGCCAGTGAGATGGCTCAGCAGCATAAGTGCCTGCCTGGCAAGCGCGAGGTCCTGAGTTCGACTCCCGGTACCCACATAAAGAAGAAAAAAGGGCCGGCGATGCCGCTCAGCGGCATGGGTGCCTGCCAACACACGAGGTCCTGAGGTTGACCCCCGATACCCACAAAAAAAAAAAAAAAAAATGTCTTGCAACTTCTGCGCTTGAAATGACTAACCTCCAAATGAGAAAAAGCTGACGGTAAAGAGAAAGGTTTACCTCCATCATTAGATCACTAAAAATTAAATTTTTTTTTTTTTTTTATTTGTGGGTACCGGGGGGTCGACCTCAGGACCTCGTGCGCCAGCAGGCGCCCGTGCCGTTGAGCGATATCGCCGGCCCCTTTTTTGTATGTGGGTTCCGGGAGTCGAACTCAGGCCCTCGCGCTTGCTGGGCAGGCGCTTAAGCCGCTGAGCCATCTCACCGGCCCTAAAAATTAAATTTTAAATTTGTCAGTTTTGTAACCGCTTGAGCTACTTTTCAGCAAAGGTGAGAGGAACAGATACACTGCACAGTTTGGATATAATGACTAATATATAATTATGGAATACTTATACATCATTGCACCTCAGTAGAAATAGCTGAAGTTGAGCCTAACTTCACAACTGATCTAATAGCTCTGCTTTGCTTGTCCAGGTGAAGGCGACCTTAAAAACAAAACAATCAAATATGTAAAAGAGCGGGGGAGGGAAGGAGAAGAAAAAGAACTAGATTTACAGCAGCACTGGGCTGGGGATATAGCTCAGTGGCACAGTGCCTGCCTGGCAAGCATGAGGTCATGAGTTCAATTCCCAGCCCCCAAAAAATAAATAAATAAATAAAAATAAATAAAGCAGCATTTACATTATAAAATGATAAGATGCTTTTGCGTTTGTGCTCATATACCGATTTTGAGGGCAATTCCAGCACAGAGACTAAAATATTGTTAAGCAAAGGAAGCATGAACTGTCTAGTTTTTCAAAATTTTCAAGAGTACAATGTCCAACTTTTCTGTACAATGTTACTGTATCAGTTTTTTTTGTTTTTTTTTTTTTATTAGCCAGCATAGTGATGCATACCTGTAATTCCAGCATTCTGGAAGGGTGAGGCAGCAGGATTGCAAGTTCTGAGTCCAATTTGAGCAACTTGGCAATTTAGCAAGACTCTGACTCAAAATGAGAAAACACAGAAGGACTGAGGATGTAGTTTAGTGATGAAGGCCCTGGGCTCAATCCCCAGCAGGAAAAAATAAATTCATTTTGTTTTCTGCTTAAAATTTATTCATAGCCATTAAAATAAAATACATTCAAATTTTAATAATAATTTTCAACAATAATGCCAACTTTCTTACTTTAAGGCAATATACATTGTTAAATATGCCAAAATGTTAATTGATTTTTATCTCGGGATAGGGATGTTTGTTTCCTTCGGGGTTTTCTGTGTGTTCCTCATTTTCTGTACTGAGATTGTGTTTCTCTTGTAATTAGACTAAAATTTTAAAAGCTCATTCACATTGTACTCTGGGGGTGTTAAGCAGTACCATTAATTCTTTGAGAGAAAAAACAAAATTTCTTTTCAGAAGGAAAACATAAATTTCATGGGAGAATTATATAACCAAACTATTGTTGGCACCATATTGAAAGAATTCTCTTTGAGTGACTTTTATGACCCATAATATTAACTCAGCAGATTTCCATTTTCTCTGCTCTGGGTGGCACATTAATTTTCTCTCATTGGTTTCCAGGAAGTTCTGTGCAAGGACAAGATTTCCCAGGAAGAGAACTGGGACCTGGCTCAGCAGGCAATCTGCATCTTCCTTCATGGATTCTTTTCATTGTTTGCATAGGACAGAAATGTTTTTGGCCAAGGAAGCATTGGTTTATTAAATTTTCTTTAAAATGCTTATGGGTTTAAATTAAGGAGGATTTCATTTAGAGAAATGCACACAGGGGGCTTTCATAACATGAAGGATTTGAAAAAATGACAGGTTTGACAGTTAATGTAGAATACAAAAACTGAAGTTAATAAAACTGTGTTGCACTTGGGATTTTTGTTAAACGAGTAGATTTAGCTGCTTTTGTCATACAAAAAAAATGATGTAAGATGATAATGCTTATCTACTTTACTATAAAAATCATTTTATTATCTATATGTATCCCATAACATCACATTGTAAACCTCAAATATACACAATAAACTTTACTTCTGGATAAAGAAAAAATACTCATCACATTTATTTCTCACATTCTGTCATGTTATTTGCGCCACTTGAGACTAGGTAAGGTTTATGTTGCTGGATTTTTAAGGTTCTTTTTAAAAGATATCCATCAAAAAATATTCTATGTGTTCACAATGTCATTTAAGAAAACCAACTTCTTAACTGCTCTGAGGACTTTCCCCTTTATCCCTACTGACATTGACTCTGCTGGTTCATGAAACAATATAAAACCTGACTTTTAACTGTCATACATTAATGAATGAAAGTTAAAAATTAGATACTTCTGCTTTTCACAGTTTTCCTGATTCCATCAGGAAAATTGAGGGATCAATCAGCACTGTTTCCCTAAATTTGTGATTCTAGATCTTGCCCTCTAAAATAGGTTGTAGTTGGGCCGGTGAGATGGCTCAGCGGCTTAAGCGCCTGCCCGGCAAGCGCAAGGGCCCGAGTTCGACTCCCGGATCCCACATACGAAAAAGGGGCCGGTGATATCGCTCAGCGGCACGGGCGCCTGCTGGCGCGCGAGGTCCTGAGGTCGACCCCCCGGTACCCACAAAAAATAAATAAATAAATAAAATAAAATAGGTTGTAGTATCAGAGTGACACCACAGTGCACATGAAAATCTGATCTTGTCAGTGGATATTAATTCAGTAATGAAGCAGAAATAAAACAGAAATATTCTCATGTTTTTTATTAGACACTGGCTGCTAAGCTTCACTTTACTGATACGCTTTAAGGACAACTCACCCCCATCTTTTTTTCTTTATGTGCGTGGACATTAACATCCATGTAAACAGAAAGTACGAAACGGTATCATTTAAGAAAAAAGCACCAGTAGCCCCTTTCATGATGCACTAATTTCAAAGTTGCCTCATTTTCCCATAGCTTTATCAGTAGATCTTATTAATTACCAAAATGTAAGGACTTATACATAAAAAATGAAGAAAATATAAACGATATATCCACCATGTTACTATTTCCTTATGAAAGTATCAATAAAAGTTAAGACAGACTACCTAGAAATCACTCATCCGGTTGCAAAGCTCAAGATTCTGATGGGGTGATTTTTGAAATTCACAATATCATTAATTTCAAAAACAATTTCCTGGTCACTAAAAAAGAAAAAAAAATAGGGCCGGTGAGATGGCTCAGCGGCGTAAGCGCCTGCCTTGCAAGCGCGAGGGCCCGAGTTCGACTCCCGGAACCCACATACGAAAAAGGGGCCGGTGATATCGCTCAGTGGCACGGGCGCCTGCTGGCGCGCGAGGTCCTGAGGTCGACCCCCCGGTACCCACAAAAAAAAAAAAAAAAAAAAAAAAAAAAAATAGTCCAATACACTTGCCTGAGCTATCTGTTAGGAGCCTTCTACTTTGCTGATTGAGCTATGATCACATTGATAGCATTTGTGGGAGTCAATATAGATACAGATATAGATAGGTAGGTGTAGATATAAATACACTTATATATTTATGTATCACATGTGTATGCCATTTATCCATGAGAATTTATTTTATTTCCTGATCTTAGCTACTATAAATAGTATTACAGTAAACATGGGAGTGAGTGCACATATATATCTTTTCAAAATGAGGATTTCAACTCCTTTGTGTATATATCCACGAAAAGGATTGCTGAGACATTATGGTAGTTCTATTTTTAATTTATTTAAGAACCTCTGGGGCCGGTGAGATAGCTCAGCACCGTAAGCGCCTGCCTGGCAAGTGCGAGGTCCTGAGTTCAACTCCCGGAACCCACATACGAAAAAGGGGCCGGTGATATCGCTCAGCGGCACGGGCGCCTGCTGGCACGCGAGGTCCTGAGGTCGACCCCCCCGGTACCCACAAAAAAAAAAAAAAAAGAACCTCTGTACTGTTTTCTATGATAGTTGTATCAATCTGTATTCCCAACAATAGCATACTAGAATTTTCTTTCTCCATACCGTCACCACTGTTCATCAGTTGTCGCTGGTTTTTATAATAGCCATGAGTGTGAGGTGATAGGACAGTAGTCTTAATTTGCATTTCCCTGAAGATTGGTGAGTTGAGTATCTCTTTATATACTTATTGATCATTTTCGTGTCTTCTTTGGAGAAACATCTGTTCAAGCCCACTGCCCATTTTTAATTAGATTATTTTCTTTTTATTGAGTTATAAGAGTTCTTTAGAAGTGTTTTACCAGATATATGGTTTGCAAATATTTTTTGCAGTTCATAGTCTGTATTTTATTTTATTGCTTATTTTCTTTGATATGCAGAGATTTTTAATTTGAAATAGTCTCATTTTTAAAAAGAATTTTGTAAGCTGAACTTTTGGTCTGATATAAAAAAAATTATTGCCAAAGCCAATGTTGAGGAGATTTTCCTCTATGTTCTCTTCTAGAATTTTTATTGTTTAAGGCTTTACATTCAGGCTTTTAAATCCATTTTGAGTTGATTTTTGTGTAGGCATCTAATTTTTTTTTTTTTTTTTTTTTTTTTTTTTTTTGCAGGTGGAAATCAGGTTTCTCAGCATCATTTATTGAGAAGACTGTTCTTTGCCTTTGTGTCTCCTTGTCCCCTTGTTAAAAATAGTTGACCATGTGTGTTTTCATGTATTTCTGGGCTCTCTATTCTGCTTCATTGGTCTGTGTATCTGTTTTCATGCCAGTACCATATTGTTTTGATTACTGAAGCTTCGCAATATAATTTTAATTCAGGAAATGCAATGTTCCTGACTTTGTTTTTCTTTCTCAGAATTTTTTGGGCTAGTCAGAATCTTACATGGTTCTATATAAATTTTAGGATTGTTTTCTCTATCTATGTGAAGAATGTCATTGGAATTTTGACAGGAATTTTGTCAAATCTGTATATAGTTTTGGTAGTATGGACATTTTAACAGTATTAATGTGGTATCTTTCCATTTATTTGTGTCTTCTTCAATCTCTTTCACCAACATTTTATAGTTTCACTCTACAGATCTATTACCTCCTTAAGTTTATTCATAGCTTTTTTATGTATAGAAATATGGCTGATTTTTATCTGTTGATATTGTATTCTGCCAATTTACTGAATTTATTTTATCTAATGTGTGTGTGTCTGCACGTGTGTGTAATCTTTAGGGGTTTCCACATATAGGATCATGTCACCTACAAACAGGGATAATTTTTCCTCTTAACTTCCAACTTAGGTGTCTTTTTTTGTTTGTTTTTCTTGTTAATACTTCCAGTACTCTGCTGAATACAAGTGGTAAGAATAGGCATCCCCACCTTGAACCAAATTTTAGTGGAAATGTTTTCAGTTGTTTGCCATTGACTATATGTCAGTTGTAGGGTTTTTTGTTTTTTTCTCCCAATAAATGTACTTTCTTAGGTTAAGGAAATTTCCTTCTATATTTAAATTGTTAAGGGGTTTTATCAAGAAAAGATACTGTACTTCCCTGTATCAATTGAGAATGATCATATGGTTTTTATCTTTCATTTTGTTAATGTGACACATCACATTATTTTATTTGCATATGTTAAACCAGTCTTGTAGCTCAGGAAAAGGTCCCAACTGATCATGATGTATGATCTTTTTCATGTAGTATTCAATTCACTTTACTTATATTTTACTGAAGATTTTTGAAGATATTAATATGTGACAATTAAACAATATGCTCCAGAACAACCAATAGGTCAAAGAAGAAATCAAAAGAGAAATTTAAAAATATCTCGAGACAATTGACAATGAAAATGCAACATATCAAATCCTATGAAATATGGTAAAAGAAATTCTAAGAGAAGAGTTCATAGCAATAAATGCCTACATTAAAAAGATCTAGATCAAAAGTGTAATATTACGCCTCAAGGAGCTAGAAAAAGAGCAAATAAACACAAAATTAGAAGAGGGAAGGAACTAATAAAGATCAGAACAGAAATAAATCAAATAGAGAACAGAAAAACCATAGAAAAGTCAATAAAATCAAGTTATTTCTTTGAAAAAGTAAACAAAATTTTCAAGCCCATAGTTATACTAAGAAAAAAAAGGACTCAAATAAAATCAGAAATAAAAGTGGGGACATTACAACAGATGCCTCAGAAATTAAAAGGATCATAAGAGATGAATGATTATATGCCAAAAAACTGGGTAACCAAAAGGAAATGGATACATTTCTAGAAAAAGGCAACCTATTAGGATTAAATTGGGAAGAAACAGCTTGAATAGACAACAAATAAAGAGATTGAAGAATTAATTTTAAAACCTACCAACAAAAAAGCCAAGACCAGATGGCTTCATGGTGAAATTCTACCAAACATCCAAAGATTTATTACTAATACTGTTTAAATCTTCCAAAACATGAACTACAGGGAATATTTCCAAATGCATATTATGAGGTTAGCAATACCTTGATCCTTAAGAGATAAAAAAAACCTTAAAAAATCTATAGTTCATGTATTTTTAGTTAAACATTATTACGTTATTACTTTATGAGTATAACAAAATGGGAGAAATGTACATGGATCCATGAGTTTCTTGGTTACTCAAACAAGAGTACATTAAAAAAAATACTTTGCAAATCATTTTTAAATAGTGAAAATATTTACCATTGAATGAGTTTTATAGTAATCACATTTGAGAA
Organism: Erethizon dorsatum; assembly: GCA_028451465.1. Classification (NCBI taxonomy): domain Eukaryota; kingdom Metazoa; phylum Chordata; class Mammalia; order Rodentia; family Erethizontidae; genus Erethizon; species Erethizon dorsatum. The sequence continues at coordinate 15,673,898 of CM051839.1, forward strand.
ATGTGAATTGAGATCTTGCTTTTAATTTCCCTGAATAATAATACCTGTTACAAAATTGTTGCCAAAAGACATGGGAATTTGGATTATTCAGATTTATTCTGTAATTTGGAAGTTATCTCTACTTCATACAGTTTAAAGAAAAATTGTTGACAATATTTTAGTTTGGTTTGCTAACTATGCTGTTGAAACCATTCTATTCAGTTCTATTGAGCCATATGTCCAAGAATTATTTTTAATTACAATTAATAGAGATGGAGTACCATTTATTTTCAACAGCTTCTTACTTGCTATTAACCAAACCTTAACTTCTGGTTTACATTTTAATATTATTTTTTCTTCATTTAAAATTCAGAAACATTATGTAGACAATATAATTATAAAAGCAACCAGGCTTCTTTTCTCCTAGACCAATATGAAATTGCTCTTGCCCTGGCCAGTTATTCTACAACCAATATGCACCAATTATTTACAGTGTGCCAGACATCATTCTAGGTACTAAGAAAATAATGATGTAAATAAGAATGTTGCCTCTGGTCTATCGACAGGATAAGAGGCATAACTGCTATTGACCAATAACAACCAAGAATAAAGGGCTCTGTAAAGAAATATGCAATGCTATGAAATTCCACAAGGAACAATTGGTCTTGACTAGGCTTTAGGAAAGTCTCTGTAGAAGAAATCATACTTAATTGAAAAACTGCCAGGCATGATGGCATTTATCTGTAATCCCAGCACTTAACAGGCTGAGGCCAGAGGATTGTGGCAAGTTTGAGGCCATCCAGGACTACACAGTGAGTTCAAGACCAGCCTGAACTACACAGCGAGACCCTGTCTCAAAACAAAACAAAACAAAACAAACAAACAAAAAATGTAATGTAATGCCAGTTAACTCCAATATTGGTTTTCCCTTTATTCTACAGTAATAGTATTTGACCTTGATATACATTTACTCAGAATAAAGGCTGTCTTTTTTTGCAGCTAAATTGAGTCATGCAGATAATTTTTAGCAAATGAAATAGTAGAAGTGTGGAACTCTTGACTTGTCCCCTTAAAGGGAAAGTGTTCCTCATTTTCTGCAGGCTGGAATACAATCATGGTAATAAGACATCCCAAACAACACAAAGAAAACTTTATGGAGAGTTAAAAAAAAAAAAAAGCAGTCAGGCATCTGCTGATATTCAGAGCACAGCAACCACACCAGCTTAGAGAGAGAAAATACTTCAATCTTATTTAAACCACTGTTATTTTTGTTCTGTTTTATACATGTGGACACATACCTTAACACTTTCTTGAGGAAAGAGGCTAATTAAGCCAGAAGAGGAGGAGGACAGCAAACCAGCCAAGTAATTTCACAAAGTTTATTCAAAAGAAATAAATTGCATGACTGGTGTGGAAATAAAAAAGGGTAGCTTTGTCAAGATGAAGCTACAAAGGTAACATAAAAGACCACTGTAGTAATGGCCCTATTATGACTGATATCTAGATATCCCCTAAAACTGCATGTGATCAGAGGCAGGACCTTTGGAAGGTGATTGGATTGTGGGGGTGGCGTAGCTGACTTGATGTTAGGAGGTAGAAGTGATCAAAAAAGATGGGTCACTGGGGACGTAGCCCAGAAGGATTCATTGTCCTCCCCACCTCCTCCTTTGATGCTCTTTGCTTCCCCTTCACCATGCTATAGCATCGTCTCCTCTTCCATGCTATGGAGACAGCTGACTATGGACTGAAACCTCTGCAAACTGTGAGCCAAAATAAACCTTTCCTCTTTTAAATTATGGGTGTCGGGTATTTTGTACCAGCAATGAGGAAATAACTAAAATAGATTTTGTTACCAGCAGTGGGATCATTGCTGACAAGTTGCCCCACTATGTGACTTAGAAGCTTTTGGGACTGATTCATGGGAAGAGTTTGGAAAGGTTTGGAGAAGCAGGTTGGTGAAGCCCAAGGATGCTGTATACTGAGCTTGATGGGAGTTTCTGGTCAAAGCTCAGAAGGCAGAATGCTGAAAATATTACAGTTGGTAAAAGCTAGACACTGGAGGTTTCAGTTGGAAACAAGGATCCATTGGCAGTTGAATTCCAAGCCACATGTGTAATGCTCTGGCAGAAAATTTAGCAACATTGTTCTCATATCCTGAGACTTTGCAGGAGATTGATTAAGGGTGGCAGACTAGTTAATCTGACAGAGGAAATTCCAAGCCAGTCCAACATTTAGGCTGTAGCATGGATATTGCTTGCTTCTTTTAGCCAGGTTTACACTGAAAATCAGGAGGAAAAAGTCCACTTAAAAAGTATTCACTTTTAGCAGAAGGAGAGTTTGGCTGCTGAAAAGATTAGCAATAAACAGCAGCCACGTATTTACAACAGGAAAATAGAAAAATGGCTTGAGGGCCTCACAGGAACCAGTAGGACCTCTTCCTTTGCAGGCTCAAAGTTGAGAAAGTGAAAGACTTTTCTTTGCAAAGACAGCCCCAGGGCACCCTTCTCTGAGGCAGAGAATGGCAGTCTATGGCATTGATTACCTTAGGGATTCAGTCCAAAATTCTTAGCCATCCAGGCACTCAGAGACCAATGCAGCCACATTCAAGGGAGCCTAGCTACTGCTCAAGATGGCAGCAGACCTTAGCATCATCCATATGGTGCTGGCTATAAGGGCATGGAGAATTCAAGAGTTGTGGGGTCAGGAAGACTTCTACCCTGATTTCAGAAGAAGACCTAGGAAGCCAGGCAGTGTGCCCTGAGAGGGCAATGTGTTAAGCTGTGAGGGTAAAACCAAAAGTGGAATGGAGACTATGGAAATTTAGAGATGCCAGGTACATGGTATGTCTGAGGAAAGCCACAAGGAGTGAACAAAGCGAGCCCAAGAAAGAAGCCATAAGGACCTCAAACACCAGCAATGCCATGGGGTTAGGGTCACGCAAGCCCTTTGGCACTGACGTCTCACCACAGATTACCCCAGGTGCTAGACATGGAACTATGGGATTTAATGTTTGTCCTGCTGGATTTTGGTCTTGCTTTGGTCCTACTGGTTTTTGTCCCCCTATTTCTCCCTTTTGGAATGGGAATGTTTGCCCTGTATGTCATGCCCTATTTTATGTCAGCAGTGTTTAACTTCTTTTTGATATTACAGGGGCTCACACCTAAGAGTTTCCCTTAAAAGTCTCGGAGGAGACTTTGGACTTGGACTTTTCCCCAGTGCTGGAACTGTTAGGACATTGGTAACTGTTAGAAATGGACTAAATGTACTTTGCGTAAAGAGATGTGAGTCTTTTTGGGGTCAGGGATAAAATGTTATGGTTTATTTTTAAATGTCCCCCTAAAGCTTCATGTGATCATAGACAGGACCTTTGGAAAGTGATTGGATTATGAGGTATATAGCTGGCCTGACTTTAGGAGGTGGAATCTGGTCAGAAGAGGGGGTCATTGGTGGTGTGGCCTAGGAGGGTTTAACTCTCTTCCCAGTTCCTCCCTTGTTCTCTGCTTCCCTGTTGCCATGCCATGAGCAGCTTCTCTTCTGCTATGCTCCTGTGCCATGCCGTCCTACCTTGGAGCCAGCCAACCACGGACTGAAACCTTCACAAACCGTGAGCCAAAACAGAGCTTTCCTCCTTCAAGTTGTGAGTATCGGGTATTTTGTTCTCTCAACAAGGAAACTGACTTAAGGCAGTCCCCCAATTTGTTCATGCCTTTGAGTACCTTGACTATGTGACTTGCTTTGATCAATAACAAAATACCAGGTATAGTGTCAGCAATGTCTTGAAAAGGTCTTACTCTCACTTTGCGCTTTCAAGACTTAACATCACCACTTGTGAACAAGCCTGAACAAATTTACTGGAGAACAAGAGTCCATGTGGAGTAGAGATGTTCTGTCCCTTCTGGGCTCCCTTAAACCAACCAGCTGACTTGACCAGATTGGATTGTCACAGAAGTGGCTAAATCTGGTCTTTTGAGACATCCAAGAGTCAGACCTCTGTCCCACAACTCCAATAACAATATGAGAGAGACTCTTTGGACTACCCATCTCTAGGCAAGGCTCCTAGGTGACCTCACAGACCCACCAAGACAGCCTAGACAAGAAATGACCAGCTGGGGCCGGTGAGATGGCTCAGTGGCGTAAGTGCCTGCCTTGCAAGCGCGAAGGCCCGAGTTCGACTCCCGGATCCCACATACCAAAAAGGGGCCGGTGATATCGCTCAGTGGCACGGGTGCCTGTTGGCGCGCGAGGTCCTGAGGTCGTCCCCCCGGTACCCACAAAAAAAAAAAAAAAAAAAAAGAAATGACCAGCTGACCTACCCAATTACAAGCAAATAAATTTTTATTTTAAGCTATTAAACTCTGAGATGGGTTGTTACATAGCAAAAGCTAACTGACATAAACAAAGCGCAGAATACATGGAATCTTACAGTTATAATAAATTCATTCAATACTTACAAAGCACCAACTACATACTAGGTGTTGTGCCTAGGAGGCATTGAAGAAACAGCAAAATTCTAGACTCAGCCCTTAAGAATCTGACTTTCGGGCCGGTGAGATGGCTCAGCGGCATAAGCGCCTGCCTTGCAAGCGCGAGGGCCCGAGTTCGACTCCCGGATCCCACATACGAAAAAAGGGGCCGGTGATATCGCTCAGCGGCACAGGTGCCTGTTGGCGAGCGAGGTCCTGAGGTCGACCCCCCGGTACCCACCAAAAAAAAAAAAAAAAAAGAATCTGACTTTCCCTACCAGCTATGCTAAGGAATTTGATGATGCTAAAGACAATAAAGAACTAGTAGTATTAGAGTTCCTTAAAGCAAGGAAGCAACTGATTAGGTCTGTATTTTTAAAAGATTGCTCCAGTTACTATGTAGAAGATAGATTAGAAAGGGAAAAGTACATACACTAAAAGGCAGGTTAGGAGGCTGACACAAGTCCAGGTGAGGGGTAGTTGTCAGTGATATGACTTAAATTTAGATAGTTTCAGTGAACATAAAGAGTAGAGAGATTAGTTAGTTAAGAGGTATAAAAGAACAAGATTTGATAAATGATTAAAAATACAGAATAAGGAAAAATGATGACCAGGATAATTCACAGGTTTCTGATTTGAGCAAGTCGCCAATAAATAAGGGTGCTATTTGAGGAACAGAACAACAAAAGTAGAGGTTTATGTAATGAAGATTATTCATTTAAACTTGAAAATATTAAATTTGAAATGTTCATGAAATATTAAAGTAGAGATATTCAAACAGTAACTATGTGATTCTGGAACTCCACGAGACAGCTGGTCTACATATATAAATTTGTAATTATTTGACATAGTGATGGAAACGCAAGTCACATAGGAGCAGATAAGGATTGCCAAGATGGAGAGCGCTGTACTTGAGGGTAATAGAAAACCCTGGGCAGAATTCACAAGCATCACAATACTTAATAGTTTCATAGAGAAGGAGAATCTACCTAAGAAGATTGAGAAGAAACAATCAGAAGAATAGGAACATGGAGCATGTCTTGATATCCAAAAAAGGGAAAAGAATATTTTAAGACAACAGTGTTCAACTTTACTGAATGCTTCTGAGTGGTTAAATAACACAAGAAATGAAAAGTATTATTTGGCTATAATAACTGGACATGGTAACCATGGGTGAGATTAGCAGGAATCATTTCAGTATAACACTGGAATTTAGAATGCAGATTAGAGTGGGTTGAAAAGCCAGAGAAAGGAATTTAAAAGTGAATGTTGGTGTACACACCGCTTTTAAGAAGTCAGACTGTGAAGGGGAAGAGAAAGACAAATACTACTGCCTACTATTGAAAATGACAAGGGATCCAGTCTAAGGAGGACGGTGAAAAGTGTGAAGACAGAAGGAGACTGACACATCAGGAAAAAGGAAGAGAGATTAGCAGCCTACATGGAAATATGAGGTAGAAGAATAGGCACGGCAGAAATAGTTAAGCAGGAAGCCTTGAAATGTAGAAAGATGTGGCAGGCAGACATTAGGGTACCCCTAAGATGCCCGCCTGCTGGCACTTCTGGGGCCGATTTATTTGTGGGATCCTTTTTCATTGAGTGTGGGCAGGACCTGTGCCTTGTCAACTGAATATATCAAAGGGAATGAGTTATACATGACTGCATGCACATGATTATATCACGTAAGAGTGCTAAAGGCCATCTTGGGAGGAGTCTCCTTTGCTGGCTTTGGAGAAGCAAGCTGCCAGGTTGCAAGCTAGCCTATTCCAGGCCCTGTAATAAGCAACTGAAGATCTCGCTGGATAGCAGCCAACAAGAAAGAGAATGTTTTAGTCTTACAGCTGCATGAAACTGAACGCTGCCAACAACCATATGAGCTTAAAAGGGCAATGGTCAGAGACCCTGAAGCCAAGTCTGTATCCCTAATTCACAGAAATTGTGAGAAAATAAATGCACTTTATTTAAAGTCCTGTTAGGTTTGTGATAATATTATCACAAAGCATTCATAATGAATGCAGAAAATATAGTCAGGGAGAGAAACAAATCTATGCACCTACAGCCATCTAACCTTTGACAAAGGGGCCAAACCATACACTGGAGAAAAGAGAATCCCTTTAGCAAACCATGCTAGGAAAATCAGTTATCCATATGCAGAAGATTGAAACTACAGCCTTATCTCTTACCCTGTCCTAAAATCAAATCAAAATTGACCAAATACCTATATATATAAATGAACTTTGAAAGTGCAAGAAGATATTATAAAGGAAAGTACTTAAAGCTATAGGCACAGACAAGGACATCCTGAACAGATCTTCAATCACAGAGGAGTAAAGCAAGAATCAACAAATGGGATTACAGCAAATTAAAAACTTCTGCACAGCAAAGAAAACAATCAACAGTGCAAAGACAACCCTCAGAGTCGGAAAAAAATGGTTGCCAACTATTCTGATAGAGGACTAATATTTAGAATGTGTAAAGAACTCAAAACCCCCTCGAAATAAATAACTCAAGTAATAAATGGGCAAAGGAACTGAACAGACATTTCTAAAAAGGAGAAATATACATGGCCAACGAGTACATGAAAAAAATGTTCATCATCTTTAGCCATTAGGGAAATGCAAATCAAAACAACTCTGAGATTCCATCTTAATCTGGTCAGAATGGCCATTATCAAGAACACACACACAAAAAAATAGCAAACACTGGTGAGGATATGGGGAAAAGGAACCCTTCTATATTGCTGGTAGGAATGTAAACTACTAAGACCATCAAAAAACAAAAAACTAGAAATTCCCTCTGACCCAGCTATACATCCCCTGGGTATATTCCCAAAAGAACTGAAAATGTCATAATATAGTGATTATAGTGATCCATGCATACCCATGTTTACAGCAGGACAATTAACACAAACTAAGCCATGGAAATAGCCAGATGCCTGTCAACATATGAATGGATAAAGAAAATCATATATATACATATAAATGTATGTATCACATACATATATAAGAATATGAGCCATAAAGAAGAATGAAGTCATGTCATTTACAAGAAAATTGATAGATTTTGAGACCATAATGTTGAGTGAAATTTAAAAAAAAGAATTTAAGTCAGACACAGAAAGTTAAATAGCACTTGGTTCTCTTGTATGAGAAATCTAAAATGAAAGAAACAAAGAAAGAAAGAAAGAAAGAAAGAAAGAAAGAGGAGAGAAAGAAAGAGAGGAAAGAAAAAGAAAGAAGAAAGAAAGAAAGAAAGAAAGAAAGAAAGAAAGAAAGAAAGAAAGAAAGAAAGAAAGAGAAAGAGAAAGAAAGAAAGAAAGAAAGAAAGAAAGAAAGAAAGAAAGAAAGAAAGAAAGAAAGAAAGAAAGAAAGAGAAAGAAGGAGAGATGGTAGGAAACAAAGAGAGTCTTTTTTTGGAGATGGGAAAGAGGATGGGGGGCATCAGGGAAAAGAAGGTAAAAGGATTGAAAATAATCAAGATATGTTCTATGTATGTACCAATTCCCCATAATGAACATAACTATTATGTATTGCAAATCCACACTAATAAGAGAAAAAAAAAGAAAGATACAGTATTAGATTGATTATCAGAGCATGAGCACAATAGTAAAATATCTGTGATAGGATCACATAGTCATCACAGGCCAGCTCTTTTGGAAACACCATAGTCAACAGATTGAGTATGGTCTTTAAATATGTTTGGGTTTATACATAGCTCTGTGACTTACCAGCTATGTGACCATAAGTTTTCTTTATCTCAGTGAGTTTTTGTTTCTTATATATAAAATTTCATTGTAGAGTTGCTGCAAATGTTTAAGTGAGATGCACAGATGCAAAACACTTATCACTATACCTCGGATAGAGTAAAAGCTCAAGTATAGTTCTTCCTGCTGGCTCTTCACTGGAGAAATTTGTTTCAGAAAAATAATTGATTAAATAGATTCAAGAGAGACAGCACTTAGAAGACACTGAAAAACAACAACAGAAAGAAGCCATCCAGCCATATAAGTAGAATAACACACAGAAACTGAGAAGTTCATTATGTCCCAAAAGGATGAAATGGAAAATCCCAATTATAAAGAAAGGAGATAAAGCTTGATTACAAACTTAGAGAATGTAACACTAAAATTCAGAAATAAGATCTCATTCTCTCCCTTTCCAGGAGATACTAAATTGACATTCATTCCTCACAAGATCAGCACATTTTAGAAAGGTCTTTTTCTCCCAGCTGTGAGTAAAGACTTTGTTTCAGAACGATGTCGTGTCTCCAGATGTACTGCTGGCTTCTGGGCTGGCCTTATGTACAGACTGTCACTTTTTTGAGAAGAAAATAAAACTATTCTTCTGCTACAGGTGCTTAGTGATCATCTTAAGCTACCTTTTAAAAGCAATAAACAATGTATATATGGTAATTAGTATAGAATTATTTTTCACAGGAAAATAAAGTGTGGCTCAATATATTCTGGGTTTATACTCACAAGGAAAAACTCGCAATATAATTCTTCATCCCTTTAACAAGAAGAAAAAAATGTTTTAAAGGATATGGGATCCTGATATGGGTTAATTCATAACTATCCAAATGTACTTTGAGAACTAGGTCATATTTGAGGATATATTTTTTCTGATATTTTAAATAGAAAAAAAAGACATACAGTGTAAGGTAAACAAACCCAAACACCAAAAGTTTGAATCTCACAGAATTTCTGGTCTTGTGAAATACAAGTAGATTTTAAAGTTAGAAAGCCTTCCCACGTATTCAACATTTATTCTGAATTTATTCTGAATTTATTCAACATTTATTTTTATGCGTATAAAAATATCTGTAATGTCTAAAAAATTCCCAGGTGTTTGCAACCATTAACAAATGAAAGTGTGTGCAGAACTTCATGCCCTTGGGCAGAACATAAAATTTTGACCTCTTTTGAACAAATAACTGAAGAATTTCTTTATAAGCAAACTACACATTTTGAAAATAAAAGAATTATGTGCAATTCGTGAATTTTAGAATAAGACAGAATTTTTTATCTTGAACCACATCATACAAATAAATTTTAAACTAATCACACTGTATGAAATCAGATAATTTGTTGCCATAAATTTAATAATTTCTCTTGCCCAAAATTTTAAAGACTAAGTTTTTTTTGCTGTAGTTTGTCCCCTTCCAGACCAAATAGTCAAATATAATTGCAAATCTACACTTTAAGCTAAAAAATAAAGATTTTTATAATACAGCATTTTCTTCAGAACAATTATTTCTAGGTGATACTTTAAATGTTCATGTGACAACGTTTAAATGATCATTGATTTGATTTGATCTGAGTAGATTTGTTTTACACTTATCTTTCCCATTTTCAAAGAATTGTTCTGCTAGATTGTCAAATTGCCAAACTTGTGCACAGCTTAATATCTTTGAGGATTAGTTCTCTATCTTGATTAAGGTTCCCTGTTTTGAATACACAACTCTTTTTTTTTTTTTTTTTTTTTTTTTTTTGGTGGGTACCGGGGGGACGACCTCAGGACCTCGCGCGCCAGGAGGCGCCCGTGCCACTGAGCGATATCACCGGCCCCTTTTTCGTATGTGGGATCCGGGAGTCGAACTCGGGCCCTCGCGCTTGCAAGGCAGGCGCTTACGCCGCTGAGCCATCTCACCGGCCCGAATACACAACTCTTAATAGTTTTATGTTGCTCTAGAATTAAAAACATCTAGATGGGGCCGGTGAGATGGCTCAGCGGCGTAAGCGCCTGCCTTGCAAGCGTGAGGGCCCGAGTTCGACTCCCGGATCCCACATATGAAAAAGGGACTGGTGATATCGCTCAGCGGCACGGGTGCCTGTTGGCGCGCGAGGTCCTGAGGTCGACCCCCCGGTACCCACAAAAAAAAAAAAAAAACATCTAGAAATGCAGCTCTAGTATGTAAAAATCAGTTTCACTTAATCATACATAAATGCTCATTGACATATTTTGTTCTGGTGGCTTAGTTGCCACACATTCAGCTAATTGATAAATAGATATTCATTGAGGAATTAAACTTTCCTACAGGGTGGTCTTGATGAGTCAAAGTCAGGAAATTAATCTTGAGTTTCCAAAACACCTAATACACACGAAAGTAATTAATTTATAGCTGTGTGGGCTTCAATTCTGTGAACCTATCATGTTTTCCATATTTGATTAACTGTTCACATGGATAAGGTATATATACTTTCTCATGTCATTTACGTAGGGTTGGGATACAAATGAGTTAATTCGGTTGATGTGATCATCAATTACTGAATCACCTCAGTTGTGATCATTCTGTTTATGGGGTAATTTTGTGATGTAAACTGTTTTCCATTACTGTGTGATTAATTAATGCATTATAAAAGCACTCTTAAATACTACATATCCACTATATCTTATTCATGATCCTGCACATATTACATTTACTTATTTACCTAAAAACATTTATTGCTAGATATAAAATCCCTAGGACAGCAGATGGCACCTTCCTGAGTTTCCTTACAGACAGCCTTACAGGTGGCGTTTTAGTCATGTCTGAAACATGACCAATCTTTCATCAGCACCATTCACACACCTGGTACAGGTGCAGGCGCTGTGACCTGCCGATATCAAGATAGCCTCTTTTGAAAGTCCAGCTCCACATATTACGTGAACTCTTGAGTCTCCAGAGCTCTGTTGATCACTAAGACAACACCCTAATTACGATGGAATTGGGTTAGAATCAGCAACAAAAAGTGTTCAGAAAAAGTCCCCGATTACTTGGAAGCTCAGAAGAGTTCTCAATAACCTGTAAGTCAAAGAAGAACTCAAGACAGAGTCAGAAAGTATGTCAACTGAATGAAAATGAAAGGAAAACATTTTAAAATCTGTGGGATGTAGCTAAAGCGTACCAAGAAATGCCTAGCTTATGAAAATAGTATCAAAAGGCTAGAAGGCATAAAGAAGAGAGGTGAGACTTGCTCCTTACCCTTACCTTAGCATGATGCTCCTGTGTGACCCCTTATCTTGTGTTATGGATAAAAGTCAGTCCCTCCAGTTGAAGTCCTAACTGCCAGATTCCCTGGATTTAACCTTATTTGGAAATAGGGGCTTTGCAGCTAATTAACAGGAAGTCATTAGGGTGGACCCTAATATGATTGCTGTCTCTACAAGGGTAAATTTGGACATGCAGACAGACACATACATGGGGAGATGTGGAGAGAACACTACCCACACACCAAGGGAAAGAATGGTGGAGGCTACTAGAAGCTAGAAGAAGGGCCAGAGTCTCCCTCCTATACCTTAGGAAAAAATATCCCATGGTTCCAGCATCCAGCTTTCTTACCAATAACCTTATTTCAGCATCTCCAGGACCAGCACCATCTGGACAGCAAGTGTTTCCACCGTTCCTCAAGGGCTCTCCAGAAGCTTGTATCATTGAGGTTGTATCATCCTCAAGTTTTCTGGTCCCCTAGTCCCTAGGGATGGGAGCAGCTTCCTGCCATGACTCTTGTCACCCATTCAACCAATTCCTTCTGTTTAATTCACTCTGTGATGATAGCTAACAGTTTATAGGTTAGCCATATTACCCCTGACTGAAAACGATCTCATTCAGAGTGAAAGCTTAAGTCCATAGTATACATTTCAAGATCCTACATAATCTGGGCCCTGGCTACTTCTCTGCTCTCATTCCTGTCATTTTCTTGGTCACCCATCCTGCTCCGGTCATAGTCATGTACGCCTCTTTGCTAATCCTTGAACATACCAAGCATGCTTAGCCTGACTTGCTGCCTATGCTTACACATATCTGCCTGCTCATTTGCTCATGTATGCCTGAATATCCACTCAGTAGACACCTTTCCTGGCAATGTTTATAAATGATTATAATTATACCTTGGTGCCTGACTGCGTTGAGACTCATGGAATTTGGTACTGGACACATTTTGACATAAAACTTTTGTACCAGTACTCATTTGTTTGAGACTTGCCTTGCAAGCTAGAACTGGTCAGTGTCATATGCCTGGTGACTCACTACGCTTTCCAGCCAAAACAATGTACTTGATACTTGTAATTTTTGGTGCTCATTGCATGTCCTAGAATAAATTAACAAGTATTGAGGTACCACTGTATCTCTCCCACGCCCTGCACATTTTCCCATAATTCCTCTTCTGACAGCGCTGCTCTCTGACACTCGATATCTACTTGTTATCTACCCCTTCCAAGAAAATGAGCTCCATGTTCATCACTGTGCTCCTAGCAACCAGAGCATGGTCTGGCACACAACAAGTGCTGACTTTGGAAAGAAAGGTTGAATAACTACAGATAAACCCCTATCAGCAGACTGGCTATTGTGAGTGTTCTAGAACTACAACCAATCTTTAATTTTTAAGACATGTGTATTTATTCTTTGAGTTTCCCAGCTGCCCTTCAAGTTCCATGAGCATCATGTTGCAGGTCTCCTGAACTCCCTTCAGGATGGTGCACTTCACATAGAGGGTGTTCCCATCTGTTTAACAATTAAAGGTTTTTAGAATATAAGTATTTCTTCCACTTTAAACCTTTACAAAAGTATCAAGTCAAACAAGATCACACAGTTACTTTTAGTGAGAGGCTGGTCACTGTACTGTGACACTCAACTAGACTTAGCCATACTAAAGAAGGAAGTGTAACTCCTGCCCACATGGCATTCACAATTTCATGGATAGTCAACTCACATATATGAGAATGAAGGCTGATGTTATCGACAAAGCACATATGAAAATAAATATAGTACATACATGTTGGTTAAATGAAGAACCACGGCTGAAGGGCTGTTCCGACTAGAAAAATTCTGGAGACTTCCGGGAAGATGGCGGAGTGGTAAGCAGTGGAGAAAGAGCCTCCCAGAGTTGCTGTCCAGACACTGGAATACAGCAACACGAGGAAGACAAGGAGGGAAGTGGGTCCCCTGGACCCGGGAGGATCTGAAGCCTGCATTGAAGCTCACAGGGAGAGCAAAGGGAGAAACTTCAGCAAAGGAGGAAGTAGCTTCTCCAAGTGGGGACTTACCATGTTGGAGGTGCGGTTCAAACCCATGGTGACTGCTGGCGACCCCAGAGGCCTCCACAGAGAGACGCAGCAGTGGAAGGGAAAAGTGGATGTGAAGGGCTGCTCTAGCTGGGGGTGAGGGCTGAGACCTCAGTCGTCCCTCAGGAGAGAGCCATGGGCTGGGGGCCATCTTGGAGAGGGGCCGGCTGAGCTTGGAACTCAGAGCCGCTGCTGGCTCCCCCTAGTGGCTCCCAGCTGCGTTCAAGCCCATAGAAGGTGCACTGACAGCTGCAGGATGAAGGGGTCTGGTCCCAGCCTCACTACCCCACCATAAAGCTACTGCTGGCTTGCTGGGATAAAGCAACATGGATCTGGACTCTGTCTCCACACATTGTCTACCAGTGACAGCAGAGTCTTTTTCTTTTTCTCTCCCATTTTTTGATCTTGTTATTATATGCGTGAACATGGTTCCTAGTTTCTTTGTGGTTGTTCTGTTCTGTTCTTCCTTTAATTTCTTCCTTCTCTCTTTCCCTCCTGTCTTCTGCACCAGTTTCCCAAAGTTTGCATGATCCCTCTTTGTCCTCCAGCCTTGCTTTTGATCTCTTCCTCTTCTTCTATTTCTCTATTTTTTCCTGTAACCTTTTTTAAATTTTCTCCCCTGAGAGTAAAATTGGCATGTTGAGGGCTTATTTACTGCATACAGTTTTCTGGTTTGTTTTAGATTTTATTATATAACCACAAATCTAGTTCATACTGTTAAAGGTGGCAAATTAGTGGTTACCTCAGTTTGTCATTTTCTAGGCTGTGTTTGTTGCTATTGTTATTGCTGATTGTACCACTTAAGCCAAAGTGACATAATGGTTCTAACCAGCTGTTCTTCCCGGTATACCAAGACTGAGATTGCCTAAGGGTCACAGAAAATACCGTAAGCCAGTGCCCAAGAACCAGGGGCCGGGCCCAGCAGGCAGCAACTTCTCATTCCCAGCAAACTGAACAGGCAGGATCTTGCGACAGACACAAAACCCAAAAACCAGCTACACCTGGAAGACACCTTTGAGAAGTAGTCACTCCTAAGGGTTCTAAATACCAGCAATAAAGCAACTCACTATAGGCAATTTACAAGCATCAACCCAGGAATTAAACTAAAAAAAAAAAAAAGGAAAAGAAAGTGAGAAGACACTAAAACGAGATGCAACCCCAGACATCCAGTTCACCAAAGGCAAACCCAGGGGCAATGAGGTGGGACAATCTGAAAGCCACCCATCTGGCCTCTCTGAAGTGGTAACAACAAAGCAAATGAATGAGGCTCTAGAAAAAAATCAAATCAGAAATAATTTCTCAGATAACTACAGAGACGGTGACCACAATGAAAAACACGCTTAGTGACTCTACAGCAGATACAGATTAAAAAAAAAAAAAATAGAGGATCTTAGGAAAATGATGGAAAACATGAATGTCCAACATAAGAAAGAAATGGAATCCAGAAAAATTCCTAGAAAGACTGAGCATTGAGCCAGGATTTAAAGAAAGGACAAAGATGGGTGAGGATGAGGGAGGAAAGAGAGGACACTCACAAAAGCAAATAACAAATACACAGATGTAACTTCATTGGTTACCTGGAGTTTACAAACTAAAACACTAAATTTGGCCACTGGCCTCTCTTTTGTTACCTGCTTTATTTTAATACATTCTCTTAAACATATCAAATTTTATTCTGAACTCAAATGCTTTTCTACTTTAAATGGTGGGGTGGACTCACTTCATAAACTCCTTCCAACTCACTCGTCAGGTGTCACTTGAAGTTTTTTCCAGGGACATAATCTGAAATAGATATGCTTTGGTATTCCCCATCTTAGCATTTCTCTCATAGTTCTTATCATAATCTACAGTTGTAAATCTATATGGGAGCTTGTCATTTGCCTGCCTTACTAGATTATTAACTAGGTAGAGGCAGGGTGTTTGTATCATTTTTCTTTACTGTATACATATCACTTAGTACCGTGATTGGCAATTCATAGCTATCTGTCAGAATAGTTCATATTTCTGTGAAGCCCAGAAATCCATATATAAAACTGATTCTAATTCCAAATCCTAGAATAGTTTTTATTTTTATTTTAAACACTTACCAAATTTAAATTGTCCTATCTTCTTTTATTTTTTAAAGTTGTCCTAACTTCTGATATGTAGAAATGTATATCCATCTAAATATATATATATATATATTGTATACATGGTAATATTTTGATTTACATCCATAAAATTTATTAAAATTTATATAAAATATTTCATCTTTTACATTAAATGTAATTAGTCCATGAGAATTGTTAATTCACCCAAAGTCAGGACGATAACTCTGGACAGGATTGGGGTGGGACAGTCACTTTTGGCGCTGGCCCACACAAGGTGCCTGGGTGCAGATTAGAAGAAGCCACAACCTCTGGGTGGCCACGGTGACACCCAATGCACACCGCTTGGTGAGTCAAGCCTGGGGAGCATTTCAGCTCTCCCCTCTAGGCGCCCTGGACTGGGCCTGACCCACATACAGGCGAAAGCCCTGGCAGGGCGACGTGAGCAAAAGACGATGATCTGGCCGCCCTGGGCAGCTCCATTTCTTGCAGAAAAAGAGCCCATTTAATTCATCCCGATGAGCTTGGTCAGAAAGGAGCTCTTTCTCCTCCGTACTTCTGGAGCCTTGGCTGAAGAGGAAGACCTTCCTAGAGGAAGACCATTTTTCATATCCAAATGTGTGGACATCTCTGCCCTCCTGCTGCAACCTCCCAGTGGGCTTTCAAGATTTAATGTTTGGAAATAACCCAGTGTTAATTCCTGATTCCAAGAAACTATGCTGTCCAGGCTGTGGGTGAGGTTTGCAATTTTCCCTCTGGAAAAAAGACAAATCAGAAGTTAGTTCACTTGTGTAATGCTTCTTAACGACTATCTGGAAATTTTATCAGTGGCACTAAGAATAAACTTAGCTATCTCATAAGTGGTGCAGTTATTTGACTTCCATGAACAGTAGACAGGAAAAATTCTAGCTCCCATGTGTCTCAGTACTCTGGGAGGCTGAAGCAGGAGGATCAAAAGCTTGAGAACCTGGCCATCGCTGTGACTCAGTGAGACCATGTCTCAGAAATAAAAAATATGAAAAGGACTAAGGGTGTAATTTAGTATGAAGATCATGGATTTCACTCTCAGACTAGAAAAAAAAAAAGGAAAGAAAGATCATGTCTTGTTTCAGTAATCTTTTATAAATGCTCTACAGCTTGAATCTGAGTATTATAGGTTGTAACAGACATACAATGTTTTAAAACCAGTTTTAATTTACTTTAAAATGTCCTTGGTCTTGAAATATACCCATAAGGAAGGGCTGTCCCTAAACCACTAACATGAATTCATCACTTGGCATGGGAGTGCAAGCCACTGAAACAAGATTTTAGAAGGATCTTTAAAGCTTTGAATAGTGGAAAGCACTCTAGATTGGGCTCCTGGGTCCTGGTTTTCAAGCTACCTAACTAGATGAAATTGTGCAAATGATTTAACCTTGATGGGATTCACCTCAAGATCTATTAAATTAGAGTCTAAAGTTCTAAAGTCCTTACAGTGATTTATATTAAAAGTCCTCCAAGCAGGAAAAACGTCAGCTAAAACAGTCTGTGGAGCATTTATAGTCACACGCAAATAGTACGTCACAGCCGCTGGGAGAAATGTGAAGTAAGTCCTTAGGGCCCTACCTTTAGCTCAGGACTGGGTCAAACATTCCAGCCGGTTCTTCTCAGTTACTCTGATCTCTTCATTTCTTTTGGTAAAACCCTAGCTCCACCAGTAAATCTTAGCCTAGAAAGCTTACATAGCCACTGGGACCACTGTAAAGTTAGCTTAATCAGCTACCCACCTGAACCATCAGCAACTTTCACGTGAGCTTTGCAAATCTGTGTCCAAGAAGTGAAGCAAATCCAAATATGGTGAACATTCCTCCATTGCCAAAATGGGAAGCTGCCTTATCTCCTCATCAAAACCCATCCACCAGGAAAGCAGCTCCCTTGTTAAATACCCAAATGGGCAAAAGTACATTCTGTGTGCAACCCCCTAGAGGTTTGTCCCTTTGCCAACTTTTAGGGACGCAATAAACAACAAGCCACAGCTCTTGGTAATGTGGACATCCTTTTAGAAACACTTCACCCAGTCTTTGTCTAGCTGGGGGAAAGGTTCACATATTTGTGTACATGGGGGTGTAGGGCACAGCCTTTCTGGACACACCAGAAACTAATTCTTCCTCCAGAACTAACACCTCTGTATTAACAAGCCAGGGTGTATGTGTGTGTGTGTGTGTGTGTGTGAGAGAGAGAGAGAAGGAAAGTTGATTTCCCAGCCTGCTGCTTTCTGCCCACTTAGGGCACAGGAACCTGAGTTCGCCTACCGGCATCTGTGGGGCGGGCTTGGAACTGGGCACGGGGGCCCTGAAAGGGGTTCCTGGCGTCAACCTGCCCAAACCCAGGTGAAGCCTCCCGCAGAAGACTCAACCTGCTCCCCGACCCCCGCACACACTACGCCACCCACACGCGTCTCTGTCACTTCAGGAGCTGCAGGACTTTCCGCGAGGGTGGGTGGCCCTTGTGAGAAGCCTCCAAACCCCTCAACCCTACTCGGCCTCTAAATCAGACCTCAGGGGGTGTCTGTCGGTGCGGCCGGAGAGGGAAGCAGGCTGAAAAGCTCCCTCTTGCCCACCCACCCCAGTGACTAGTGGCCAGGTAGGGGTCGTCCTAGCAGCCCCCCCCCACCCCTTTTCTCACCTCCTACGACCCACTCTTCCTTTCTCTCGCAGCCTCAGCCCGGGCAGCGCGCAGGGGCTGCCTGCAGGACACCGAGCTGGAGGCTGCCGCCGCCAGGCAGCCCCGGAACTTCGGGGACGCGCCCTCGAGGCTGGCTTCGGGAGGCTCCGCGGGCCCCCACCCGTCCCCCGGCCCCGCGGCCCCCTCCCCGCTGCAGCCCGCAGCCGCCGGTGCCGCAGGGCGCGCTCGGCCCCTCCCGCCCCTCGCCTCCGCCCGGAGCCGGACGCACGGGCAGCGGTGACGTCAAGGGGCGCGCGGTGGCAGCACCTCCCCGCGCGCTAGTTAAAAAGAAGAAGAAAAGAGGGAGCGAAACATGAGAGGCTGTGTGAGAAGCTGCAGCCGCCGGCAGAGGAGACCTCAACATCATCCGGAGCCCCGCGCCCTCCCGGCCTCCGCCTGCGCCGCCGCCGCCGCCGTCTCTGTGCCTGCTACTGTCTCACCTAAACAGCTCCCGTCACACGGACAAGTGAACCTCTGCGAACGTCTCCTCTTCTTTCTTCTCCTCTTCCAACTCGTTCTCCTCCTCCCACTTCCCAGGCGCAGCGGAAAGCCCCTAACCCAACTGACACTGGCACAACTGCAGACGGTGTCATCTGCACAACTTTATCTGGCTGCTCGGGCTCTTCCAAGGCGCTGGACCCATCGCCTCGTCTTTTATTTATTTATTATTATTAATTTTTTTTGCAAAGTTGCATCGCTCTACATATTTTTGCCCCCGCCACCTCCCTCCGGCTCGCGAGTGTCCCACCGCCCCGCAGCCTGCTCCGGGAGCTGCGCCCGAGTGGCCCTGTGGGCAGTGGGTCCCCCACCTTCCCGCGCCCCCCTGCTGCTCGCGGCAGGCGATGCTGAAGATGCTGTCCTTTAAGCTGCTGCTGCTGGCTGTGGCTCTGGGCTTCTTTGAAGGAGATGCTAAGCTTGGGGAAAGGAGCGAGGGGAGCGGCGTGAGGAGGAGAAGGTGCCTAAATGGGAGCCCCCCAAAGCGCCTAAAAAGGAGAGACAGGCGGATGATGTCCCAGCTGGAGCTGCTGAGTGGAGGAGAGATGCTGTGTGGTGGCTTCTACCCTCGGCTGTCCTGCTGCCTGCGAAGTGACAGCCCGGGGCTGGGGCGCCTGGAGAACAAGGTAGGCACTCACGGCCTCCCAGATGCGAACTTGGCACGCTGGCTGGGTGGGGTTCCCTGTGGCTGTGGGAGCTGGGAGAAGGGCGAAACTTCCTGGGGGAGCTCTTCTGATAACTTTCTAAAGCGCTAACGCGAGGAGAGCTCTCCGGTCCCCCGGAGCCCGCGGTCGGGATGCTGTGCAAACTCGCCTGCCTCAGAAAAGAGCCGCCTCTTCTGTGGTACCCGCATCCCGGGCTGGGTTAATATCTTAAGAGAATGGCGATCCCCTGTGTGTTTGGGGACCGAATCGGGCTTTGGCTGCGGTGAGATTGTAAATGAAGGTGGCTGCGGTTTCCGGTTTATTTGTCCAGGGTAAAAAGATTTGTGCCGTTTTCTCCACGTGCTCTGTAGAGAGGACTGAATCGGAAAGGATGTTAAAGCGTGCTCGGTTTACGTTCCCCAGCCCCGTCAGAGGGGGGTGTCTTGAATTACGATAGTTAAATGAGCTAAAAGCAACTCTTGGTACCTATAGTTAACAACCCAAAAAGCTGGCCAGGGATTTTGCTGGAACGTATTTATCACCGAAAACCAAGATGATTCTCCGTCATTTTGTAACATGGTAAAATTAAGGCTTTGGGGGGGGGGTGAGTTGTCTAGGAAGATTTTCTCTAGGAATTTGTTTAGAGAGCGATGGCATTTACGTTTCCCTTGTGTTGATAAATTTAATCAGATAAGCAAATTGCGTTGGTTCAGTGCGGAGACGTGCTTATTTTTGAGTTCGCAGTATCATTCTTGCTGTGATATGCAGTAATGTGTGCTGTCTACCTTAGTCCAAGGAAAGACTTCTGGGTCACGTCATTAACAATCACTGCACATGAAATAAACAATCAGGTGTCCTTGTTCCCCCCCCCTTTCCCCATTTTAGGTTTAATTAAGAATTCCTCTGTTACAACACTGCAGTTGTCAAGGTCTGAGAGACTCTTGAAAAACTTGTGTTTCAGTCTTGCTGGCCCAGGCATTAAAAAAAAAAAAAAAAAATACCCAGCCTGAATCTAATTTTTATGCTCAGTTCACGGTAGATTTCACTCTATTCTCATGTAAACAGCTCCTACGAATCAACATATGTGTCTGGGTGGTATCTCTCACTTTGTTTTGTAACAAAAAGCCATATTGCATCATTTAATTTGCTCAAGTCATGCAAATAGGAAAAAATCAATAGGACAAAAAGGGGTCGACTTATCCTCCTCCCCACTAAACTGCTGCCCACACACAGAGTCCTGTTGCTTATGGCAAAAGAATAACAACAACACCATTGTATTTGTTAGTTGGTTCACTAATGGGTGAAACTAGAGAACATCATTCTCTTTCAGTCCCCAGCTCTGTCCAAATGTTCATGCCTTTTGAGGGAGCATTTGTCCAACTCCCAAATGAGTGAGAACTGTCTTGCTGCAGGTTTTCAGCTGCAACTCACTCTTTATTCTTACCATATGCAGCGATAGTCTGAGATTCAGAGAACAGATATTCCAGCATTTTATTCAAAACAATGTCATTAAGCGCCAGTGTTGTAATTGAATTAAGTTGCATTCAGCCACATTCAGATCATCTTAAAGGTTTTACCAGGAGCCCAAAGAATCAGGAAATTCAGAGAAAGGTTTAGAAATGTTTGCCATTGAGTATCCCTGTGTGCTGTGTATCCTACAAGTACGGGGATGATCCAGCTATACTGACATCTTCCAGGAATATGTGGGATGAAAATGTAGTTAACTAAATATATAAGGCAGAAGGGAGGGAGGGGCGGGACTTATAACCCTTAAGAGGGGAGTTATCACTCTTAAGAGAAGCTATATTGAAAATTTTTTTTAAAGAAATCATTACTCAGGAAGCAACCGGCCACATTAGCTATCCACATTCCTTTCTGATATAAGTGCTTCCAATCTCTAATAATCCCTACTCATTTGGAAAATGTGTCCGGATTAAGTTGGGCACACTAGACTTTGCTGGTTCCATTGCAAGTGGTTTATAAAGCAACAATACTCAAATTGTTCAAAACAGCAATTTGATATAGCTGTGCATACACATTCTTGACCTATGTTACTTCTCAAGTTTTAATAGTTTTTAAAATATGTTATTTTATAATAAACTTCAGTGTTTCCCTTTTTCTCATAAGCCTTCCTGGATTATAATGTATGTCAGAGTCTTATTTCATACTGTACATCCAGGAGAGATGATGGCAATTTGAAAGGGCCCTTTTTTGCTTATGAATTTAAAAAAATATCCCCAAGAAAGATTTCTGCAGTTTTTCAAGAAACTAAGGTAGCAAGCAGCTTTCTCCTCAGGGAAGAAATTTCTTAGATAGATAGTAACAAACAGGTAAGAATACTGAGAATGCACAGCTATGCAATTGAATCCAGTTTCCAGAGCAACAAATTTTCTTTAATAAACCAGCATTGAGTGCCATATTATGTTTTCGTATTTTAATTTTTTGTACATTTTAATAGTATATATTGTAATAAGACTGTTAGCTGCCATTCCAGATCAGTACTGCCAAAACTTTGGAAGCTGTATTGTCTTTCAATATTTTTTGCAGCTCCTAAATATAGCACGCCAAAAAGATCTAATTCCCACTAGCCAAATGGAATCCACAACCAACTAAAATACCCTTATTTCTAAAACTTGCAGCCACAGTGGCATAGAAGTTCTCCCTACCTTGGGTGGTTTCACAGCCAAAGCTGTCAAGGAATGGGTGAAGAGTGATTGTTTTCAAGCGTGCCCTTTTACAATCATTTGTTTGCTCTGGCTCTTTCAGGGACAAAGGCTATTGTTGAACACATCCAACTAAACAAATAACTCATCCTGGGGTCCCTTTAACAGCTGCCTTCGTACAATGATCTATTTACATATTAGCCTAAAATTGAAACTGAACTCTTTAATGACATAATCCAGCTCTGTAGCCAGAGACACAGGTTTCTCCCCAACAGCTGAACAACCTTGTAGGCATATGATTTTTAGAAATAACATTTTGTGTACTAAGTGATCTTAAGGCGACATCTTAATATACTGTCATATAGGTTCTCCTTTTGTCCCTTCATCAACCCACGTGGGTGCCTTTCTACCCTCTTTGTTTAGTTACTTGATAAATAAAGAGAAATACAGAAGGTCTCTGTCACCCATTTTACTGTTTGTTGATAAAGCTGTAGTTGCAGGCCACACTTTACTCTGTATTCCAGTATTTATCTGAACTTTCTTCTATGGATTTCACTTTCGTGTGGCCAAAGATTAAAGGATGACCTACCAGATGTTACAAATTAGTCCCCAACAGCCACAATCATTACTAGGCATGCCGTAATAATGTTCCGAAGTTTTACATGATTTCCAAAGTATACATTGAGACCACTGTAATTTGATGGTTTTGTATAAATGGTTTTTAAAAATCAAAACAGGAAATTAGCTTTAATTTCTTCTTAAGATTGATGGCAGTGTCAGACATAAAGTTAAGGACCTGTATGGACATAGACACACAGGCAAAAAACAAGGAAGAAAAAGAAAAGAAAAAATCACCCTGCACACACCAGTACTCATCTGTCTAAACCAGTGATGCAGCTTTGGCTGAGTCGGTTTAATTGACTTCAGTAAGACTATTGGTTCATTGAAACCAAAGCCAGAATGATGGCTCTATCTATCTTCAAATAGGTATTTACAGTGCAGACCTCACACAGAGCAAAATGTTACCATCCTGCTGGGCCGGAACAGCATGAAACTTTAAAAAGAATAATATTATACTTGATTTCAGATAATTTATTGAATCCTATTTCTGAAACTTTTGATGAGAGATCTTGTGGCCAGGACACATTCCAAAAATTGTAAAAGACAAAATTCTTGAGGCACTAAAAATCGAGCTTTTCCTGGATAGCAGCTGGGAGAGTATACAGGGATCATTTTCTCTCAGCTATAAAAAAAAAATGGAAGCATGCGTATTCTCCGTAAAACCAGAGGTAATTACAATCCAGTTTTTTAGCCAGTAAAAAAGGTGGCTTTAGCATCCTGCAATTGTTTTGTGTTTAGTGGACTGCTATATGATAAACAGGACCAAATTGAGCACTAGTAATATTGAATAAACCTGGTGAGTTCTGCCTCAGTATGGACAATAAAAGACATTTAAAACATTCTTGGAATGCAAATTCTGAGTATCTGGTGTATGTTTCCTTTTAGAAATCTTTAACCATTTAAGCAGTTGTCATTTAAATAAGTTGATAAAAATAAAATGTAAATATAATTATGATTAGTAATTTTTCTGTATATAGTTACCACTTATGATACATCATTTTTTCCTAAAGTACCATAACTCCTATTGACTTAAATACTGAATGCCTAAATTTTAGCGTGCTTTTATTCAATGATTTTTTTTTTTTTGTTACTTTGCTCCTTCTGATCCAGTTTTTGGTAATCATCTATAATATCATAATCTTGAAAAATAGAGGCCATGATTTACTAAAGTTGGACACTCAACTTGTGAATGAAATATTTGCTTTAAGCAATGATATAGAGTTTAAAATGTTTGCTTTAGCGTGTAGTTCAAAAGAAACACTAATTAAGTAGAAATATAGTCAGATAATTGGGAAAGTGTGATTTATTCACATTATGGTATTTTAATATAAAAAAATCAGTGTTTGATTTATATAGCACATTTCATACCCCGATATTCTGTTGATATTGACTTCTGTATTTATTAAAAGCATTCCTTAAGTCAATTTTTTTTTTTTTTTTTTTGTGGGTACCGGGGGGTCGACCTCAGGACCTCGAGCGCCAGCAGGCACCCGTGCCACTGAGAGATATCACCGGCCCCTTTTTTTTTCGTATGTGGGTTCCGGGAGTCGAACTCGGGCCCTCGCGCTTGCCGGGCAGGCGCTTAAGCCGCTGAGCCATCTCACCGGCCCCTCAATTTTTTAAAGTTATACCAGATACCAAGACCTATTCTATCAATGAATCAGTAAGTCCCAAATTGGTCTTACTGAAAGAAAAGATGTATCATTGTAAAAATAATAATAAAAGTGTGCCTTTTTTCATTAAAATTCACTATTATACAAAAGCACTTTTATTAAACTCTTGTTTAATCATGTGTATAACATAGCCAAGAAACTAGTTAGAAAGTTTTTCCTGGCTAAGATATAATGAATAATAAAGAATCGTCTTAAATCTGTTCGCTTCGGTTTAGAGTGTTTTTATAGAATATGAAAGACAGTTTAGAAAACGTTCCTTACCCAGTCTATAGATTGAAAATTAACAGGAATTTTAAAAAGTGTTATGCAGGTACATCTGTGAGACTGTCATATTAGGAATTTCAGGAATGAAATAGATTTTTACCTAAGACACAAATAAGCTATGTCTTTAAAAATTGTGTTTTGATGCAGTTGGGTAAAGGTATTAGAAATTTTTAAAAAGTAAATGTCATTCTGTACATACTTTGAAACAAAATAAAGTGATAGAGCATTAAACCGTCTAATTATAATTGCCTTTTAAATTTTT
Organism: Erethizon dorsatum; assembly: GCA_028451465.1. Taxonomy (NCBI): domain Eukaryota; kingdom Metazoa; phylum Chordata; class Mammalia; order Rodentia; family Erethizontidae; genus Erethizon; species Erethizon dorsatum. Next base: position 15,698,793 of record CM051839.1, read on the forward strand.
CACACCTGAAAGACAGATTCCTAGACTGATTTGCAAGAGTAAGAAGCACTTTTATGCATTCCTGACTTTTGTTTTCCTACCCTAGCCGGAGAGACAACTCGCACCCTTATAAAGGCACTCTGTATTGTGACAGTAATGCTTCTCAGAGAACTTCCTTGGCTGATTTAGACTTTGGTACTTAAATGATTGCAAAAAATCTCAAACAAATCTAACTTCACATAACTAAAAACAGGTTTGTTTCTGACTTATGGCTTTCAGATATTTTCTGTTACCAACAACACAGACTGTGAGAAGTTATTGGAGGAAATCAAATGTGCATTTTGCTCTCCACATGCTCAGAGCCTTTTCCACTCACCTGAGAGAGAAGTCCTGGAAGGGGATCTAGTACTTCCCCTCCTCTGCAAAGACTATTGCAAAGAATTCTTTTATACCTGCCGGAGCCACATTCCAGGTAACAAAAGAAAATGCATAAGTTAAATAAATATCCTCATAAGATACCCATTTTTAAATGCTTGTTTACAAGAGATGTAAAATGTACCTTACCTTTCAAAATCCTATTTTATTTCACGATTAGCTTTTCCAAAGTCGCAAGTTTTATTGCTATGAAAAGAAATGTTATAATTTCAGTCTACAGAACAGGTGGTAATTTTAATACACATCAGGTTATCAGCGCAAACTTTTAAAATGTGGTGCTGGGGATGGAACCCAGGCCCTTGCACGTGCTAAGCACATGCCCTACCGTTGAGCTACAGCACAGCCCCAGTACGAATTTCTTGTTAGAGTTGTCTTTACCTGACAGTGTCAGTATGAAGGCAGCCTATTCTACATAGCTGGTACATGATTGGAGAATGTACACTGATAGTGGGATAGTCCCTTAAATAAAACATAACTAGGACTCCCAAAAAGTAACATCTTACAAAGCACTTCCACATAAAATGGCTGATTTGCTCCTCAAAAATCCTGTGAAGTAGCAACAGTAGAGTTCTCTTCATTGGAGGAATGAGGGAAACTGAGTCTCGGGAGAAGTCATATGCCTTATTCAAAATTATAAAATGAGGGCCAGTGAGATGGCTCCGCAGCGTAAGCGCCTGCCTGGCAAGTGCGAGGTCCTGAGTTCGACTCCCGCAACCCACATATGAAAAAGGGGCCGGTGATATCACTCAGCGGCACGGGCACCTGTTGGCACGCGAGGTCCTGAGGTAGACCCCCGGTACCCACAAAAAATAAATAAATAAATAAAATGAGAAGACAGTAGTATAGATACAGAAGTTCTTAGGTACACAGTCTCACAAAGACATCTGGTCACAATCGTATTTCATACTTCGATAGACATAGATTCTTGGGCATTGATTAAATTTACCATCAAACATTTGCAAACTTGGGGGGTTGTTGTTTTAATTGGAAGTCAACCTAGAGGAATCAAAGAATTTGATGATAGAGTCTGTTTAGCTAGGCAAAGTCACATACACTTCTACTGAAGTTAGCAGCTTATAAAACTACATGGTATTTAAGGAAAAAGATATGTTTAAAGAACTGTAGGATGCACTTATGTTAACAGAACTCTTAATAACCTAAAGAAACACGTGACTAGGATTGCTTGCTCCCTTTGGGTATAGCATAACATGTATTCATTTAATGTAAAAATAATGCTATTGTCTTTACAAACGCCAACCATGTTTCTAAGACTTCTCTTAAGCCAGCTGTTTCTTCCTCTTTATCACATTCCCGAAGCAAAGTGGAATAGGTCACAGTTGCCTGGATGGCCTGCAGAGAGGTGTTAACAGATTAAAAACCATAAAGGTTTGCTGCAGACCCAATCTTGAAGGTTTGCCTTTAGCACCATAAGTGGAAAGTGATATCAACACTTAGCATTTCATTTTCCTTTATCTCCTTTAGATAAATACAACATGCTAAATTTGCAGACTCATCTGTGGGGGTCTTTATATATTTAAAGTTATTTTAGCGTCCAAAAACTGCACGCACCTCACTCCCCAGATCAACATTTGTGGTGACGAATGACAAATTTATTTTTCTACTAAGTTTGTGTATATGTAAAACTGCTGAAGTGCATCAAGATGTCAAGTGCTTTTGGTGACCACCCAGGCTGCTTTGAAAGATAACCAGATGAAAGCCCCACTCTTGCTGGATGGAGCAGTAAGGGTGCTTTCCAGAGAGTCTGGAAGACCTAAACAATGAGCGGAGAGGGCTGCTCCTTCCTATGCCACATGCTAATAATCATTTTAAATACCTGTCCGCAAAGCGAGCTATAATAACAGTGTGCCTCACTTACCGATCCGTTAGCCAGACTGATCGTTGGCACATAGGTTACCATTTCTTAAAGTAGGATGAATAAGATGAGAAGCCTCCCTTCGGCTTCTGCTGCCAAACACAGGAATGTCTAGTTTTCTGAACATGAATTTTTAGAAATGGCTACAAAAGCAAATTTGCAGTAGTTTCACCTTCCTTAGTGTATTGAATGATATGGTTCACATTGCCCTAAAGTTCAGAATTGTGGAGAACAGCTACTTTGAGATTCTTTTGTATAGAAAAACCTAGTAAACATAGCACAACCCTCTTCATTGATAGCCTTAATCTTTCTACAAATCAAAAACTTTAGGAGGAAGGTACCCTAAGGGATGTATTTTGCTAAAACAAGGAAAATGCTAAAAGAGATTGGGGGAGAGAAAGTAAATTCAGAGACATCTTTATTTTTCCTTAGTGCATGACAGTGAAGAAATAAATGTATAAACTAACCCTTTGCTTCACCTTCATGACTTAAAGAAAGCATGACCATTTTAGAATACTCATATAACCTCAAAGATAGTTCATTTCTAGAAATTTTAATTCAGAAATAGTCATGGCCAATTTGTTCTCCTAAATAAGGGAAAAGAAATTAAAAAGCAATATAAGCGAGCCTACACAAGAGTCTTATTAATCATAATAATCTCCAGTGTAACCTTTCTTAGGGAGGCCAATTCTTAAAATTTCTCAAAATGCCAAAATTATATTTAAAAAACACAGGGAATGTTTGCTCAACTCTGCAAGTCTTTTCTGCATGAATGAGTGGAGTGACAGTTTACTCTTCACTGAAAGATGACATAATACACTGTGGAGCGCATATCGATGGACATTTGACTTCTTTTTTTATACCTGTTATCATAATGACTTTTATCACCCTTGACAGTCATCTCCTCAGCAGCGGGTTATTGTAGTGTGAAAGGTCTGCACACAATTAGTACAATTGGTTTAATCCTGTTGCTAATGAGGCCAAGGTCAAGGGTTTGAATCCACTGAGTTTTCCAGTCCACAGCTGCTCCTAGCTCCATCAGATACCTTATACATGTGTCTTATTAGTCCCAGGGAGAGAAAACCAGAGGGGTTTGATGGACACAAGAAAATCTACTGTGTCTACTAGAGGAGGCTCTTTAGTGTAGGCTTTCCTGCCAGGGAATCAGGAGCCCTTTTTCTTGCTTTTCTTATCATGATGAATGCACATATAATGAAGAAAAATAACCTCCCTCAAATACATGCTGAAGAAAAGAAGCTAGAACTCAAGAGTACTCCTCAGGGAGTATTTGTTTTACATGTCATTTTACAGGATATTCTGTGCCATCACAGGACTGAATTCACAATCTGAGAGAATGGGTACTGGCCCAGGATACTTGATAAATTATCAGGAGTTTTAAAAATCTGCTGGAAGACTCAGTGTATGTCCATCAGTACTAGAACTGACCAGGATAAGCTAAGCAGGCAGCTTCAGTGAAGTGTGAGGTTCAATGTATTCTTCTAAACAAAAGAGCACCACTGGGCAAATTATATCTTCCCTTGCAGTAACACTAACCCAGTGCCCTGGATCCAAGTCCTTTTTGCTCTTTACAACAAAAAAGTATTAGATACTTCAATTCATATATCATGACTAAGAAAAGCCCATCTTTTTATGTAAGACTCTCTGTGAGCTGGCTTCTTCCTTCATACTTCTTCACTTTGCCTAATTTTTGTTAGAGGACAGCAGAAATGTACTGTTAACAGTCCATATTATTTTTTCATTTGCCAAGAGTCTAGTGTCCCCGGGGCCACCAAGTTTAAGAACAGGCACTCATTAGTCTTAAGATACTCCATTTGAAAATGATTTCTCATTTCCCTGTGTTTATTCCCAGCTAAGAAGTCCTTATAAAATGGAATCAGCCACCAGCATTTGTTTTGTTTCCCTGTAAGATAGTCACTGGTTGGGCCAGTGATATAGCTCAGCAGCATAAGCGCCTGCCTGGCAAGCACAAGGTCCTGAGTTCGGTTCCTGGTACCCACATAAAGAAAAAAAAAAAGATAGTCATTGGTCTACAGACCAGAATGCTGGATTATTACAGATGATTTTCTTTTTCTTTTTTTTTTTAACCAAACTTGAATTTTCTTATGAATTGCATTTTTACATCTTTCTGTGACCCTGTAGACAAATATCACATTAAAACAACATTCTTCACTGACACATTCAGTTATAAAAATATCTATAGCAAGACAGTCTTCCTACATGCCTAATATTGGCATGAATATCTCACTGGTAAGTACCTCAAAGATGGGGTGCATGCATGAGCATGTGTGTTTCACTCCAAGAGAAGATCTATCCCAAAACTTTGAGAAAAGTTGAATTCAGCAATTCAGTTTTCCTTCTCAGTTAACAGTGTTAGGCAGTTACCTGAGTGCCTCGCCTCTTTTACCAGCAGTGAATTGATGAAGATGAATAAATGCTGCCGTGGTCTTCATTCCTCTTCCCAATTTGTAATACTTGGATTTTTCCAAAGAAAGAGAATCCCTCAGTGGCTCAGTGGAGGTGATATCATCTCCCCTGGAGCACCCTTCACCCACCATGCTCCTCGTCTTTTGGCCTCTACTACAGGACGCACGCACTCCCAAGCATATCTGCTCTTCCTCGCCTGATCCCCAAAGGCAGTATCTTTCCTAATACCTAGTTGGAGATTGCTCTGGAGGACTCTGATATTTACTGTGATCATACTACCCCAAAAGTTAGGTCAAAATGTACATCAAGCTCTCTCTGAGACCCTCACATCCTAAGGTTGGCTTTAGGTTTGAAGAGACACAGGTCAAGCTCACAGAAAATAAACTCTTACTGTCTTTCTTTCATCATTGATAAGCCTCCTGTGGCTGATGCCAAAATCTTGTTCTTAGAATTACTTGCTAAGGCTGAATTTGCTACACAGCTTCCAAATTTCAGATAAGTTACCTGGCGCCTTTATCACAAAATTAATAAGAGTATATAATAATTTAGTTGGGTAGATAAAAATTTTAAATGTAGTAAAGGTGTGAAATCAGAAGTAGTACAGTAGTTTAGAACCTCTGTTAACAACATCATATTTTGAGAGCAGAAGCCATAAAAATATTATTACTAAGCACAAAAAGCCAATACCTTATAACTCAGATTGTAAGAGTAATGTCAAAACATTTTTTGTTACGAAGTCTTTTGTATTTGAAGATAGCTGTGTTTGATAAAAATTCTTGATTTATTAGAAGAGAAAATGTATCTTTCTTTTACATCGCATTAAGTCAGTCTGTTTTGTATTTTTGTTTTGGCTGGGTGGTGTGTAAACTTTTCTGTTTAAAAAGAGAGGTGGTGGGCCGGTGATATCGCTCAGCGGCATAAGCGCCTGCTGGCAAGCACGAGGTCCTGAGTTTGACCCCCGGTACCCACATAAAAAAAAAAAAGAGGTGGTATAATTTAAATATAATTTTTGTATTACAAAATCATTATTATCACCTGTAAGTAAAAGGAATGTATGTATTTGAAACTAGAGGCTTTGTTATTAGGATCAATTCATTGCTTGAATATTTCACAGTGAGTCAGTCATTTATCTTGGCAATATCCGTTAGATTTATTATTTAATAATGTGTAAGTGGCAATACAATTAAGATGTGAAATCATCCAAACTGGCATCTGATTGCCCGTCATCCTTCTTGATTCTAATTTATTATTTTTAGGAAGCTATTTAGTACGGTAGCAAAAATTGTTAATTAGTGATGAGGTAAGCTCAGAAGTATAATGTACGTTCACTGAGGGAGTTTGAAAAGAGGAAATGCATGATCAAGGTTAATGCTGGGTTTGTGTTACAGGTATTCTATACAAGCTATATTTAAAATATATATTTTTATAAGATATATTTAAAATATCCAGCACAAGGTTATTTGACTTTTACTGCCATTTTTAAATTTTAATTAAAGAAAAAAATAGGAATCCCAACTTCCTACACATTTTTTTCTGTTTCCTTTTATGTTAGCCTAGTTTTTTCCTAGAATATTAACATAATTCCTAAAGATTCTCTTTTTCTATATCTTTTGAATGAGATGATTTTGCTAGGACACTAAATACCTCCAATGAATCTTTTTACTTTTTAAAAAGGTTTTCTTCAAACAACTGCTGATGAGTTTTGCTCTTACTACACAAGAAAAGATGGTGGCTTATGCTTTCCAGATTTTCCAAGAAAACAAATCAGAGGACCAGCATCTAACTCCTTGGACCAGATGGAAGAATATGACAAAGTGGAAGAGATCAGCAGGTCCATACAGATAAATGCTCTTTAATCTTAAAAATGACAAATCTTGTGGTTTTGTCAGTGACTCAACTACCTGTTTATTATCTCCAGGAGCTATGTCCTCCAGAGACTTTATCATTTTTCTTTTTGGTAGTTTGCTTCTCTATGATTGTAGCGTAAATGTTTTGAATACTTAGACTACCAATTCTGTGTTATGAACTTGGTTTCCCTATGACTCATCTGAATTTTATGGGTATAGTTTTAAACTTGAGTTTTATGATTGTTGTTAGCTTATGGTGCTGTGGAAATCCTCTACAGAATTGTTACTGGCAAATCAGACAAGATATGCTCCATAAGAGAAGCAAACCTTTCCAAAAATAGATCTTAGAACTTTCTCTGAGTGCCCTCTTATAGGGTTTCACTATTGTGAGTAAAAGCTAGTTTTAATTACAGTTACTGAAAGATGAGATAATGAGCTTATAAAAATTTAAAACAAATACATGTTTGGGTTCTCACTTTTACTTTCTGACAGAAGGCTGTTTTATTTTTTTCCATTGAAAAAGTTCAAATGAATCACTTAAAAGACTCATAAATTATGATGCTTGCTTTAGCGATACTTCTTGATTTTTAAAGCCATTGATTCTAGTGGAAATACATTTTGAAAAGGATGCTGAGGGCATCCTTTTTCTCCTTCATCTCAAAAAAACTTACTGGTTTTGTTGAATTTGTTTAGAAAACACAAACACAACTGCTTCTGTGTCCAGGAGGTTGTGAGCGGGCTACGGCAGCCTGTTGGGGCCATGCACAGTGGGGACAGCTCACACCGGCTCTTTATCCTGGAAAAGGAAGGCTACGTGAAGATACTCACCCCTGAAGGAGAAATATTCAAGGAGCCTTATTTGGACATTCACAAACTTGTTCAAAGTGGAATAAAGGTTGGCTCTTTAAATTTTATTTCTCTTTGCTCTGGCTATGTTGATTTTTAGTGTTATCTTCCTCCATGAAGATATTTCTTTATAATAAAAGAAAGAATAATTATGGAGAAAATATAGAAGCAACAGAAGGGAAAGTAACTATGGCAATTTAATGAGGCAATGGCATCGAATTTTTATGTTACTTGCTGACTATTGAGCAGTGTAATCGCACATACTTTGACATGCTTTCCCTATGTAATTTTCACAATTGAAATAATTTTTGGTTTTATAAAGTATTTGTCTAAATATTCTTTAATAGGCATAACACTTAGGATTGTATATCAGTATTTGCTATTAGATACAAAGACTGGATTATTTTGTCAATCGCAAATCATTCTTTCACCATATCTACTTTTGTGTCTGTGTCATAAAAAATACTTCTTAGACTATGACTTCCTTGTACAATGTTTTTACAGGTAAGTCAGATATTTTTACCTATACTATATCATCTGTGTAATATATAAGCACACCTATTGCCTTCTTTCCACTTCTCTAATTTGAATTCTCAGGTTATATAATCTAGGTATGCAAATAAAACTACCGTCAAGTTTGTTTCACCTCAGTAACACAGCACAAATTAGCAATAGGAGAGTATAAAGCAAATACTAGCATTCTAAAATTAAGACGTTTAACAGCTCAGGCCTATATTAGAATGAAACAAAGTAATAGTACAACTTGGGGAGATAGGGTTATCCTTTTCGTTTCTTAACTGGAAAAACAACAAGAAAGATTGGCATTCTTCTACTTGTATGAAAAGGAACTCCTTACTCTACACTGCTACTCAAAGGTAAGACCACCCAAGCTGAAAGAAACAAGTCAGAAAAACAAAAAACAAAACAAAACAAAACAAAACAAAACAGTTGTATCTATTCAGTACCTACCAGGTTAAAAAAATTAGAATGAGTCAGAATAGAAGGATGCCAGGTAGTCAAGATCATCCAGCTTGATGGCTCCAAGACATGCTCCGTAAGAGAAGTAAACCTTTTTGTGAAAAAAGACCCTGGCACCAAGACATGGCTCATTTGGAAAAGCCTTTTTAACTCAGTGGTTTCATTTTTCTCCCCATAAAACTTTCCATTAGGGGGCCGGTGAGATAGCTCAGCAGCATAAGCACCTGCCTGGCAAGCGCGAGGTCCTGAGTTCGACCCCCGGTACCCACCAAAAAAAAAAAAAAAAAAAAAAACTTTCCATTAAAATCCACAGCAGATAAGCAAAGTGAAGCTTTAGTGTTTTGTACATCAGTATGTAATGAACCCAGGTAAACTCCTCCGAAATGAACCCTGATCACTCCTCCCAGGGTTACCGATGAGCAGACAGAAAGACAGCGGCAAATACATTACTCTTGAGCAGTGCGTTGTTCCTTCCCATGGAAGTTAAATGTGCTCTCCGTAAAAAGAAAATGGGGGAAAGTAGTTTTAAATCATCCTCTGTGATCTTGCTGGTTAAACAAAGCCACTATTAACAATTTGATATATTTTCTCCTGGTTTTCACATCAACATTAAATGAATTTTTTCATACTACACAGATAACACAAGTCCATGTTAATAAATGTGAAAACAGACAAGGAACATTTTTAAGCTTTTTTTCTAATCAACTTTGAAATAAAATTAAAGTCAAATTATATTTGTGTGCATATATATATATATATATATATATATATATATATACTTTTAGCCTTCTTTTTTTCACTTAATCATATGTCTTAAAGACTTTCCCCAGATTTAGAAACTTTTCTCAAAAACTTACTTTTTTTTTTTTTTTGTGGGTACCGGGGGGTCGACCTCAGGACCTCGCGCGCCAGCAGGCGCCCGTGCCGCTGAGCGATATCACCGGCCCCTTTTTCGTATGTGGGTTCCGGGAGTCAAACTCGGGCCCTCGTGCTTGCAAGGCAGGCGCTTACGCCGCTGAGCCATCTCACCGGCCCTCAAAAGCTTACTTTTTAAACCTTTTGGATGTTCTATTTCCTTATTATGAGACATTTAGAATGACTCTAGTGTTTTCTTTTTACCATTGTAAATAATGTTATTTATCATCCTTGTACATATTAATTAACTTGGTTGGTAGATGATTTCTTTAATATTTATTCATAGAAAGAACATTACTGAGTTGAAGAATATATATCATAATACATATTGCCAATTTGCTTTAAATTATATTTTTAAATAATTGAGGAAACAACATATAGTTTTCAAATATTGTGTAAAAATGTTGGTATTAAAAATATATATGATAAAATTACATGTAGAAAAGGCTTTCAATACCAGAAAATTTAGTAGTAAAAAATAATAAAACTGATATTATTTCTATTTCAATTTAGCTGTCTAAAGTTTCTCTTTTTCAATTTGCACCCATTCATTTGGACATTGAATGAAAGATTCATTTGGATATTCTGTTCTGACATGGAAATATTTCATCATGCAATAAAATTGTACAAACCAGGATATAACAGCGCCATGGGTCTACAGTATGTTTCTACTGTGAAGCCTCTAGGAATTCTGCAGGACTTGGCCAAACTTGCAAAAAATCTTGTAGAACTTGGCATCCTTTTTCCTCAAAGAGCTCCAGGTCTTTGGGGGCTTAAAATAAATTTCAAAATCCATTATCCTAGGAAATCCATATGACATATTTTAAAGTGCAATATTTTATTTTATTTTATTTTTTGTGTGTGTGTGGGTACCGGGGGTCGACCTCAGGACCTCGTGCGCCAGCAGGCGCCCATGCTGCTGAGCGATATCACCGGCCCTTTTTTCATATGTGGGTTCCGGAAGTCGAACTCAGGCCCTTACGCTTGCCAGGCAGGCGCATACGCCACTGAGCCATCTCATCAGCCCCCTAAAGTGCAATATTTTAAATTCTCTTAGTGTTTAGCACTAATGATGTCAGTGTAGTAGGACTCTGTCACAAGTATATTGAAGTGTGTATAAGGAGTAATGAGACCACATCCTAATACAGTAGGTCACGTACATTGACCTTTATCATTCTCTGTAGACTCCCAGATTGGAAGTGTTGAGAGGCTACTGCCAATGTGACGGGGCAAATGCCAACACATTCATGAGTTGGCACATTGATTTTGATCACATGACCCTCAGAGGCTTACAAAGAGAAAACATTTTCATAGCTACTTCAGTGATTTTTCAGGCTTTTTTGATGTCTGAATAATGTGGAAGTATTTTGTGTTTGTCAACAATTATTTTGCATAAACGATACAAATAATCTTCCTAAATTATTACATGTATCACCTCTTTTCTATTCTTTTGGCTTTAAAATCATAAAAAGGGCATAAAGTCACTTAACAGACTAAAGTATTGATTACAATAGTAAGATCACAGGATTAATAATATAACTGAAACCCAACCTCCACAAGTTTGAAATGAAAATGATAAAAACCGTAATAGAGATCCACACACACACATACACAATGACTAATCAGTGACTAGCATGAGTAAATTAAATCAGGCATAAGAGGAATTCCTGATTGTAACAGTTTCTAAAAGCTAATGCTGGCTATGAGGAAATTTAGAATGCCTTCTCCACTAATTATCTATTAAGAATTACAGTGGGGCCAGTGAGATGGCTCAGCGGCGTAAGCGCCTGCCCGGCAAGCGCGAGGGCCCGAGTTCGACTCCCGGAACCCACATACGAAAAAGGGGCCGGTGATATCGCTCAGCGGCACGGGTGCCTGCTGGTGCACGAGGTCCTGAGGTCGACCCCCAGTACCCACCAAAAAAAAAAAAAAAAAGAATTACAGTGATACAGGAATCACATGATAAAGGAAGACCCTTTTTGTGGCAAGGAGCTGGACTTGGTTGATCTTAAACTTCTACCAGCCTTGACTCTTCTAACTGCTTGGGAGGAATGCCATTGGCAAGAGCCAAATGTAAATGTTAAGGAATTTGGACAACTCTTCCCTACGTGGGTCCTGACTGAAGACAAAAAGATGATTTTTAAATGGCCAGTTTGTGTTGCCTAATTTATAGGAGACTGTAATATATTGGAGGTTTAATTGTACACAGTTCACATGGCAAAAGTTACCTGCAAACGTGCAAAACACAAGCTAAAGAATTGACTTCATTTTGCTATAGGAAGAAAGTTGTGGAATTGAGATTAAAGAGTAAGTCAAAAATATATTTTAAAAATATATAGTAATTTGATAGATTTTTGATGACAGTGGATTGTGCAAGGTAATTACTAACACCAAAGAATAGCCCAAGGGTCATACTGGTGAGTAGACACTAGAATCTTCATTGTGTGTGTGTGTGTGTGTGTGTGTGTGTGTGTGTGTGTGTGTGTGTGTGTACACATATACATTCTTTATTTTAATCCCCCAGGGGGAAATTACAAAAATTGTACTATCTATCTCCAGGAGAAAAGTCTTTAAGGTACTTGGTGATTAGCTTATATCTGAATTTTAAATCAGAACTTCTGGCAAGTACTAAAACTAGCTTCATCTTGTCCTCAGGAATGACTGGCCAGTGGTTCTCAAGAGTGACTACTCATCAGAATAACTGGGGAGTTTTCAAAAATGCTAATACCCAAATTAAATCAGAATATCAAGGGTTGGGGCCCGGGCATAAAGCTTTCCCAGGTAATTTCAGTGTGTAGTCAGTTTGTAAACCTCTGGGTGAGACTGAGCTAACAAGCATTTAACACAAGGAATGAGGCACATTTTCTCTGTCTAGTCAGCACCCACATCGTATTCCTGAGGGGACCATTGAGAGTATATGGCTGGACCCCTGTTGTCATTTGCCCTATACTTTTTTCTATATACTCACGTCTACACATATTACTTGTCCAATCTGAGGAGATGAGTTAACTGTGACAGTAGGAAGGTACTTGACATAAAATTTTGAAAATGATACTTTAATAGTTCATTCTAATTGGGAAATTGCTTTACCCATTTCATCTTCTCCTGTTTTTATTTTATGTATTTTTTCATTTTGGAATCTGGTACTCTGTTAGTTGGCAAAACTGTTATTGTTCCCATTACTAAAATATGTAGTTTTCTTTTCTATCTGTAAACCATTGTTTAAAGAACCAGGACTCCAGAAGTTATCCTAGTGAAATCTCACCAAAGCGCCTCAGACTCCTAAAACCCTAAAAGTCAGCCTTAGCTTTGTGTGTGTGCAGGAGGCAGGACAGCCCTGCGCTTGTCACCTACAGGGTTGCCTCTGCAGGAGACTAGCAGGTGTTGTCCTCTACCACTTAGTTGTCAGCAGCGGTCAGAGGATGGAGAAGCTCACACCCTCAGCAGCCCCCAGCTTGCAGCGTGCAGTAGACACAGCTGAAAGACTTCTCTCACTGGGACAGGTGTCACTGGACCCCTTTCCTCTCTATCTACTTGGGTCCTCACTTCAGAAGATGCCTTTTGAAGTCTGAAAGTACTGATTGTCCGAGTGACTGAGCCCATTGAGATGGGGCTCTTGAGAGAGCAATCTGAGTGCCTGACGGTCCCAGGAGCATGTGGAGGAAAACATAGGGTTTACCATGGCAAGTCCTGCCTGGCTAGTATCTAATTTCACAAGCTTGTAAATCACAGGCATTACTATGAGCATTGAATCTAAAATCCAAGTGCCATCAAGCCATTAAATGGGGTGGCTGTTCCATTTCTCTGAACATTGTCAGGGACCTAACCTTTCATGCTTTTCCCTGCCTTTGACTTGCAGTCTTATGGCAGCCATGAAATATTGCTGCATTTTTGCTTGAGGGAAATGAGTCAAAGCAGAAATGAGAAGCAACTTATTTTTCAAAAGTACTGGAAACATAGCGTGCATATATGTATCATATGGTGATGACTAGAACACATATGAAATGCTTCCTTAGAAAGGTTGTTAGAACTCCGCATTGAAGCATGCTTTGAATTGAAGGAAAGCAGCAAATTATATTTGTTAAACATTACAAAAGAAGAATTACCATTCCAGAAAAATTTTGTATACTACATACCATTTAAAATTTTTTTTGACATATCAAATTACTGCTTAAAAGTTACTAAAGCTCACTGAAAAGAATTGCTATAGGTGGAAATAAGCATTAAATAAATTCACTCAAGAAGTGGTAGGAATTGTCTCCCCTCAAACAACAAATTACTTCCCCCATTTTTTTGGTAGTTTAGAATTCTGATTCCATACTATTCAGTTAACATTTAGATCAGTGAGAAAAATATCATTTTTAATATCAAGATAGCAATGATATGACTTTAAACCCAATATTTTATTCAGCATTGCTGATATATTACATCAAAATACTTACTCTGTGAAAAATCATTTTTAATTTTTAAATGTGATTAATCTCATTTTGAATCTACTGTGAATGTCCACAGAGAAAAATTATTTTTTATAGAGTAAAAAGTCCCATGCTACAGTTGTGCATCCCTAATCCAAAAATCTGAAATCCAAAGTGCTTCAAAAATCCAAAACTTTTTGAGCAACAACATGACACCACTAGTAGAAAATTCTGCATCATGAAACTTTGTTTCATGCACAGAATTATTAAAAATATTGTGTAAAATTACCTTTGAGCTATGTGCATGAGGTATATGTGAAACAGAAATGAACTTTCATTTTCAGATTTGGGTGCCACCCCAAATCATCTATGGAAATCTCATCACATACATGGAAATATTTCAAAATTCAAAAAAATTCAAAATCCAAATACTTCTTGTCCCAAGCATTTTGAATAAGGGATGCTTGAACTATAATGTGAAAAAAATCTAGGTGTAATTCTCCATTTTGTTAAGTTTTCTCTTCTGTTATTCTTTCCTTACTTTATAATTTGATATTCTATTGATAAAACCTTTTTGAAAAGTAAAAGTGTATGCGCATATAGACAGCTTTGCCTGTAAGTTATTTTCCATCGTGCATCCTATTTTAACCTTGAGTAGCATCCGTCCAGCTGAGTTAGAAAAAGGTCTCCTTCCACAGGTCAGATCCTGTAAATCTTAGGTGAAGCAAGGGAAGTTCTTATATTATGTTAATGTCTATTTAGTTATTGAAGACTCGAAGGGCAAAGGAAATAGAGACTATAAATCTGAGAGATTATATGGTAATCATGTCAAACAAGCCGAATACCAAGAAATCTGTACCTTAAAGCAAGGCTTGTCATCTTTGAATGTTATCTCTGCTGACCTGTGTCTCCATCTCCTAGAGACCAGAGAAGATGACCAGGCAGCGAAGTCAATTGTCGTGGCTTTCCAATGGCCATACTCCCTCGTGAAGAGAAAATATCAGGGGTTACAAAACTGTCTTTAAAATGCAGAGGACAGCACAGCGTTCCCTTTGAAAGATCTCTAGTAGCTTGTTTTCATGATACGTGTATGTGTGTGTGTGTGTGTGTGTGTGTGTGAGAAAGAGAGACAGAGAAACACTTAAGATCTACCCTATTAGCAAGTATACAGTACAGTCTAAACTACAATCTGGAAGCTAACCCTGTTGGTGTAGGGGTCCTCTGATCTTTCTTATAGCCACCAGTTTGTAAACACTTACTTTGCCAAGTAATTTCTAATCCTATAGTTACCCTATGGTGTTAATATGATAGGTGTTAACGTGCCGTTTCACAGATGAAGAGACTGAGGCCTGGGTAAATAAACTGCCTGAGATAACACAGCTATGAATACTAGAGCCAGATTTCAAATGCTGATTGTCTGAGTGCTGTGTTCTCAACCACACCATGGTGCTATGCTGGAACATGGGGTACACCTGATACCAGCTACTTGGGAGGCTGAGGCAGGAAGATCATAAGTTTGAGCCCAACCTGGACAACTTAGCAAGACCGTGTCTCAAAATAGAAAATAAAAAGGGCTGGGAAGGAGCTCAGTGGTAGAGCACTTTCCTAATATATCTGAAGCCCTGGGTTCAATCCCCAGTACCACAAAAAAGAAAAAAAGAATAGAAAAGGAAGAGAGGAGCAAACTAGGTTGGTGAGAGTTGCTCAGCAGAGGGTGAGGGCCTAGGATCTAGAGAAAGCCTACAGACCCGAATTCTGGCCACACAACACTTGTACCGTGTACTGGTGGTTTGGCCCTGAGCAAGTTAATTCACCTCTTTAGGCTTAGTTTTTTCATCTATTGAATAGACAATAAAAAGTGGCACCTAACACTTTGTGTGCATGATGTCCCATAAGTGGGAAGTGCTTTGTAAGCCTCACTGTTACGATCATCTAAGATCATACATGAAAAGGAGAGGAGAGAAAGGAAAAATGCCCAGCGCTCCTCTGCTGACCCACAAGCTCTACTGACACATTAGTTCTCCTGCTTGGTATTAAAACAGCCCCCTTAACACAGATCTGAATGATAACTTATGGGAAAATGTGATAGTGTTTGTGCCAAAATTATATGGAAGCAAAGTTCATTGGTGCATGTGGAGTTTTCTTTATCTCAAAAAGATAAACCTGGATCGCATCCTTTTCTATTTAAATATGTCACTAGAGAAAAATAACAGCTTCAACCCTACAATCTCATCTTTTGTCACTAGGTCTGTAGTATTGCTCCCTACCTCATGATGCAAAAGCCACTGGTTCTGGAGTTTCTCAGAGCACGTGCCTCACGATTATTAACCACAGGGGGCTGACCCCTGAGTCTGGCAGCAACCCTTCATCAGAATTTGCTTGCTTTCATAGTAGTTTTCTCAACCTGGATATTATAGAAATGTAGGTCTTTTTTTGTGTTTATTTTGGAGTATGGTTTGTGTCAATCTGGCATAGGGTTAATAAATTATAGGATTTGCAAAGGAAATACACTGGGACTGAAAACTAGAAGGTGCATATTTTTTGTCCACAAGTAGGTATTACTCAAAGCACAGATTTAGAATGTCAGAAGTTGGAAGGAGGGCAAATGGGTAAACTTGCTATAAAAATCAATATGTAATGTGGTGTTACAGAGAGTGCATTACTCAAGAGAAAAAAAATCTTTGAAAGTTCTAAAGTTAATCAGTAAGGCAACATCAGTAAACTTCTTGGTGAAATGTGCTGAAGTTCAGGTATAATAGCTAAGTGGAATCATCTCAGTTAACCAAACCCTTTTTAGACCTCAGGCTACAAAAGACCTTCTTCCTATCATACTGACTCAGAATTTTATAGACAGTCTTCTAAATCGGTAAGCAAATTTGCTCTTTGGTTTGTGTCTACCTTTCTCTGACTAACATTGGGAGTTTGCTAATACAGTGTAGCATATGGTTTTTAACAGAGTTCCTTCATCTTTGTACATAATTGTCAATATGGAATACATAGTATTCGTGTACAGTAAACATACAAAAGTATGTTATCAATTACTATAATACATTTTATTTGTTGGTATTGGTAGTATTCATCAATTGACATTTTTTTCTCACTGGATTTTTTTATTTTATTGATACATTTTAGATATACATAGTGATAGCATTCATCATAGGAAATTTGCACTGTAAATTGACAGTTATTTTGAAGCCTGTAAAATCTGTAATTTTGTCAAACTATCATATCAGAGTGGTCAGAACTAGAGATATATATAAAGTGTTTTGCAAAACTTGTTCATTGGTGAGAAATTAAAATCATCTTTGCACTTTTCAGTAAAAATGTGCTTTGAAAAATAAGATGCCATTTATCGAGACCATTCTATATTGCGTTATTGCGTGAAAAACTTGAGAAATTTTTTTTTCTAAATCAGGTAATTTTCTAGCCTTGCATAACTTTGTGATTGTCACCAAGTGACAATGCATACGGTCACATTAATGCTCAGGAGTTATCACAAAAGGGAGGTAAAACTTAAATCCTTTTATTTAACAGATTTCCATTTTACTCTATGTTGGTGTGCCATATATGGTTTAATCATAAGGTCGTCCATTAACTCACTTAAGTATTGTATACACCCAAATTTCAAAACACAGAAAAACTATTTAAAAGCAATTTATTATGATAAAGTAGATGCTTACTACTCTATTATACCTATATATAGTAGGGCAAAGACAAAAAAGACCATTAATTAATTTGATCTAAACTATTTCCATCATTGCTAGCAGTTGAAATTATTTAATCTGATTATAGAACCGAATCTATTAAACTACAGCTAACACAAAAATAAAACATGAAAAGAGATCTTAAAGTTTTATGGATGGCTACAAAATTCTTGAGAAAAGAGTATTCCTTTAAATATTTAACTATCAAATATTCTGGCTTTCTGTTTAAGAATGGCTAAAATATTTGTTTTTTACAAATTCTAATAAGCTATTTCTAAATCAGTCTCTTAGCCTAAAGCACTTTTGATCCAAATGGATCACAGCATTAAATAAGACAACATCTGTCCTCAGACTCTTTGTAGGCAGAGCGTAACAGCTACCCAACAACCTTTAGTCACAGTTTGAAAATGTTCAGAAGAATTTCTTTAAAAAAAAAAAAAAAAAGGCTTGCATACACAATATTAATGGAAGATGCTTAAGGTTGGGGAAAATGTTGGGAATGTACTGAAGTCCCATTAAATTCTTAGACTGCCTGTGAGAGATTCGGCAGTGAGATTCCCATGATACAAACATCTGTGCGGATGGATGTGAATACACCTGTTCAGGAAAAGTGAGCCAGAACTTGAGCCAACTTCCCCCTCCACAGAGGTCACCAAACATCTGTCATAAGTTATCAGTGACTACTCAAGTCTGGACTCAAGCCTGTGACCTGAGGTCGAAAAAGTCACGTACCTCATTCTTTTTGTGGTTTCTCCCTGTCTCACCATTAAGGCTTCTGTTTTCATGTCTAGGGATTTGGAAGATCAGATAACCCCAGGCCATTAATAATGTATTTACACCCAAGGCTGCTCCCTATATCACCCTGGGGCTGATCTTACACTCTGTGACTTGCTATATAATATGCCTTGTTCCTCCAAAGGGCTTTATCCTATAGTTGACTTCAGTCCTTAATTACAACCAACAGATATTCTTACTTGTCCAAGGAGGTTTGTTGTTACTAAGATTTTTGACTTTGATTAAATGTCAGTGCATATAAAATTTATGGGCAAAATAAACAAAAAGGCCAAGTCTTCTAGACATGACTAGATGAGCTTTTTCCCATAAGAAGAATTATTAAAAGTGCAACTAAATAAAACTTCTGGTGGCAGCATCACTTCTCATTGTCTCTAAGCCCTAATGGGTCCCATCCCTACTGCAGCTCCGTCAGGTTTGTATGAGAAGTCATCACTGCATGACAGGGCCATCCAGTAGCACCCAGCCCCTACCAAGACAGAGGCGCCACTTTTGCCTCGAAGGGTTGTATGACTTGGAGCAAAGCACTTACCCTTTTGGGGTCTCTGAACCCTTATCTTTGAAGTCAGAGGACTAGACTAAGAGATACCTTAGCTTTTCCTGGCTTTAAAATTCTGTAAAATACAAAATCAGTCAGTTTTTGTACAGTTTTCAAAAGTATTATGGTCAAGAGAAGCGGTCAGATGACCCCATGCCTACCCAGGTTCAGAGAGCATAGGACTTACTTTGCTTCATTTTGATTTTATTTAGTTCTTTATTTTTGTCATGATTCAGAATCCCAGTCAACATCTTCCAATTCAGAGCCCACTGGCATTGTGGAGCCTTATGACACTGTGGCCATTACTGCTCCAGAGTAACTCAGCATGTTCTGGGACTTGGCTTTTAGTAGGTGGCAGGGTAACATTTTGAATGTACTGAGATAATGGGGTAGTGATATTCCAAACTTGGTTTTTGAGGTAAGAATATATGGTGACCTGCATAGTGCTTGTTGTGCTGCAGGAAAGGACAGTCGGGAGCTGAATGGAGGGAGAAGGGTGAGTGACAGAAGATGAGTTTTCACAGTTGAGCAGCAGTGGGGGGTGGGGGCCCAGGAAGTGTGCATCGGATCCTGGAGAGTCTTAGAGAGTCTACTACTGTCTCTGGCTTTTGCTCAGCATGAAATAGGAACTCATTTGGACAGTTTTGAGCAGATGAATGATATGATCTGACTTAAACTTTTTCATCAAGATCAATAACAGCCAAGAGCGTTATTGGAAGGGCAGGGGTAGGAGCAGGGATATAGGTTGAATAGCATTTTCTACTTCCAGCTCTACTGAATGGTGCCTTGAGCCCATGAGCCAGCTGTCTTTTTCTATCCCAGCCTCAATTTTATACCTATAAAATGAGAGGTCAGTAATATAAGAGTTTCTTCTCAGTTTCAACTTTCAGTGGGTCAGTATTAGAAGGAATATTTAGAAATGTTTCTTACTTGGCATAAGCATTTTTACACATGGTATTTCCTGAATTTATACCTTCTTTCTCATACTTTGAAAGTCCAAATTTCAAAACTCAGTGCATTAGCAATATAGGATATTTAATAGGTTCTCGTAAAAGGTTGTAAATTACAGGAAAATATTCATTGCGGTAAAGAAGAGGGCTCACTCTAGGCCAGTTGTAAATGCTAATTCATGAAAATGGTAACCACAACCAAAGACTATTTGAATGATACACACACATGTGTTCTTCCTAGGGAAATGCACATTTAAAGAGGAAGGGGATCAGATGATTACTTTTTAAAAGAATGATTGTACTTGGATTTAACATATAAAAATGGTCAAAATCCAGGTATCCAAAAGTCAGAGAAGATTAAAATGATAATGGGTTGTAAAAATATAGACCTCAAATAAGGAGGATATGGAAATGTTATTGTAAGGAAATTTCTAACTTTTAAAATCATAAAATAATGACCTCACTTATAAAGTACTCATCGTTCACTCTTAAAAGAGTTTTCCCAAGTATCCTCAGTGGATTCCTTCTTTGTCGTTGGCATTTGAACAAATAACCTCATTTAACAAATCAGCCTTCAGGTTATTTGTTAAACTAGCAAAGAGCTCGCTCTCTTTCTCTCTTTCTCTCTCTCTCTCTCTCTCTCTCTCTTTCTCTCAATCTGCATCTGAATCTACAGAAGTTAATTTGGTTGTGGATAGAGTAAATTAGATGTGAAAAATTGAAAAGGGAAACAGGGTAATGCTTGATCATTTTACTTGCATATGTAAGAATTTCTGTGCTCTGTTTCCTTGAGAGAAATCCCATAGTGCCAATTAACCTAACTTAGTCCAAAACAATTCTCTGTTTGAAAAGAATAATTTTCATTGTGGGTGTTCCTTGAAACCGTATGCTCAACCCCTGTTATTACTAAGATGTGTGCTGCACAGTTGAAAGCACTGGCTTCATTTCCATGTACTGTATAGATTAGGGCTGTATCCCACACACAGTGTCAAATAATCTGTTTTAATTTTATCCAACACACGTATTTTAACTTGTAGCGATTTCTAAGTGTACAAAAGCCATCTCTATCTAATATTAAATCAAATCCTTTATATGAAAATTATTTTAAAAAACTAAAAGCTGGAGATTTGTCTTAATCAGGAAATAGCTCTTCTTACAAAAAAAAATTTAAGTCAACTTTCTTGGCTTGGTTTAAATGCCATCTTCATTTTCTTTTGAAATAATGTGAATGCATTTTTCCCCAGTGTGAAGAAAAAAAAAAAAAACTGGAACACAAAAGATCGAAAAGGATATAACTAACTCAGTAAATGCATTCTCTTTTTATTAGTCTGTGTTGTCTATTTGGGTTTCCGGAGTATTTTTTTTAAACCTAATAAATCAGTTAACCAATATTCATTCTAAGATTTAATTTGGTGAATAGAATATATGTGCTTTTCATCAGGGCACACATCTTTTTAAGTCTGAAACCACCACACACAAAGAACTTAATTCTGACAGACATTTGTTCTTAGCATAAATACTTTAGGGCCAATAGTTGTCCCCACTTAATCATGTTTCTTAAAAGTGAATTCCAGAAAACTGGAGGCCCCAGCTGACCCCTGGTAAGGTGAGTTGTCAGTAAATTACTTTTATGATGTGCCCTAGGGAAGCAGGTCTGCTAGAAACTGAGTAGGGAGCTGACCGGCTCTTGCCTGTGGGGGGTGACCTTTAACTTTATCTAACCTTTGCATCACTAATTCTAAATTTCTGGGGGGCAGTTAGTGGCATTGTTGGATAGCATATTAACAGAGACCTCTCTTCTACCAGAAGACAGCGCTGAACACACATTTCTGGTTTAACTTCCAGATGGAGCATGCAAGTTTGCATTTTATTTCTACAGTTTAATTTTAAATACCAAACATGTAATGAGAAATAGGAAGGAGTTCAAAACAGATCAGAGTTGAATTATGATTGCCTTGGGTGACATTTGGAAGTCACTGTAGAAAATTTATTCCCTCTAATTTTGTTAATTTGAATCTATTGAGACACTTGAAAATTTATAAGAACCATAGTCATGAATGAAGATATCAGAATTCATTTATTTAATTTCACAAAATATTTAGTTATTGAAGACAAATCCTGTCAGGGTTTTGTTTGTTTGTTTCTCCATTATGAGAAAGATTTTATGGTATCTTTGGGGGATAGTAACAGGAATTTAAATTCAGCTTTTTGGAATTAGAAAACGTAAGTATTTAGATTCAGTTTTAGATAAAATAAATTAGATGTAAGTATTGGAAAACAGTGCTTTTTACATGACATAGAATACAGAGAGTTATTAATTTCCCATCATTGTAAGGATATAACTTATGCAGACCCATATATCTTTGTTTCAGCTCCATGGATATCTCTTTTTTTTTTTCCCTTTTCTCATTAGTTTTAGCTGATATTGAATGGGCTAGTATTTTACTTTCTTGCATAAAGAAAATCACTTCACAGTTCAGTTTTACTGTCTGTAAGTGTATCATATGATTAAGTAATAGTATGTATATAAATAAAACAGTATGACTGAGTGAAATATTACTAAAGATAAGCTTTTCCAAAAAATTACACACCTGCTTTTTAACCAGCCAACGTTTAGATGAATGAATATATAGACTAAATGTAGCCCATTTCTATAATCACTTTAGTTTATGTTTCATATTGTAACCTAAGCAAATCCAGGTAGTGTAAGCTTTGCATTTGATATCAACTGTTTTGAGAAGATCACCAATAAGGAGTCATAGAAGCAATTAATGTAAGTTCAGTAATTTTTCAGGGACAAAGAAAGAAATCAGCAAATTCTTTCTTGTAACCCAAAGGTTCTGGCTTATGAGTGTATATAAACAAAATGAAAGTTTTAAGTATAGTTTAAATGCCACCCAGGAGAACTCCATAGTAAACGAGTTGTCAACGGACTGGGAGACATCTTTATTTGATGGGGAAAATATTAAATTGATGATGACACTGGTGTTGGGAGCACACAGCCTTGTGCTTCCAAATAATTCAACACAAAATGCTCCCTCCTTTTCATTACCGTATTTATCTTTGGATCTGGGAGAGATAATAATAGTGATGTGGAATGTAGACATAAATCTTTGAAAACCCTAAGAAGATTTCACCTGACAAAATGACAACCAAGCTCAAAATCTTCAAACAAATTTGGAAACAACAGAATAAAATAAATGACACATCAAAGTACTAATATCTCAACCTTCTTATGCTGCTTGCTGCCGAAAGTAACCCTGCCAAAAGTATCGGTTGTCCTTGTGTATACTCCTGCAGAGACATAGCTAGGTGTTTTGTATTTTTGTTTTGTAAAAAATTTCAAATGATGAAAGTACTTGGTGGTTTTAACCATTACAGCATGTTCCACATTATCATTCTATTCCACTGCCACTCAACCTGTGCCAAGAGAGACACTAATTAATTGTTATAGGCACTGAAGGAGCCCATCCCTGAAGCCATCTCTGGAACCCAGCCCAAAACTCTGAGCCTGAAGTAGAAGGTAGTTTTCCACAGGAAAATCAGAGTGCATTGACCAGAAAAAGAGAAGTGGACAAAGGGCAGGAAAAGCAGCAAGAAAATGAGAAACGCAAATCCAAGGAGAGAAAAGAAATAGAAGCAGAAAAATTATACATGACCTGGTACCTTCTATTGCTCAAGTTTAGTCTGGGAGATGCCAAGAAAAGACCGTGTAACTCTATCCATCTGAGGATGGCTGGCAGTCCCTTGCCTAGGAAATGATGCCTAAAGGCTGAGAAAACGAAAGCACCTATAATGCTGGAAACATGAAAGGACCGAGATCAGGCCGGACATGTAAAATGAGGCCATTATTTTACAGTGGTAAAGATTTTGAATTTCTTCCTAGGGGAGACAGCAAGGACAGTATGGCCATGCGCTAGTGATGTGTTAGACTCCTGTGTAACCAGTTGGTTTCTCAAGGCAAATGTACTTTTAGCTGCCGTGACAGCCCTACTGCCCCTTGTAAGCAATTTGGGAGTATCTCCAGGTCTGGAGGGCATAGTAGCTTATGAACTGAATTGAAAAATGAATGTATAGGGAGAAAATTCTAAGAGAAACAGAAATTCAGTGTAGATGGGCTTAAGCAATCACAAACACTCCTTATTTTACCTTGCCCTGGTTTGGCTTCATTCTTACCAGGGTTTCTCTCTGCACATAGATCTTCACAGCTCCAGGCTTACATCTATCTGGTTAGCAGATCCAGGGGAGTGAGAGCTGCTTTTCCCTAAGACGCCAACGGGAGCCTCATGGAAGATGCCACTGGCCACGCATGCGTCCTAGAACATGCTACCATGATTGGCCAGCCTGAGTCAGATGCCCTTCGCTGGAGCCAGGGACAGAGCTGAAAGCTCAGAGCCACCAGTGTGGAGGGGTTAATTCTCCACAGTAAAATTAGGCCTTTGTTACACGAGAGGAGTAAGTGGATGCTGGGCAGTCTAAAACGTAGACATTTACCTTTCACTGAGCAGAAAGTGACTTGGAGTCAGAGCCCTGGGCTGTTAATACTCAGTCCCATCTTCCTTCACCCCGTGCTTCTCATTACTCAGTTTTCTTCTAAGAAACATGTTAGGGACTTTTGAGGGATGTAGGACAATCTAACTAAAGCTTTCATTTGGCATAGTATTCCTAATTAGGTGGTATCATCTTGATCACCATACATTACTCATTTCTAGCTTATTTTGTCTGACTTCTATTTTCAGACATGTAGACCCAGAAACACCTTTGATGCACCGATAACCCTAAATGTATGGGAAATGTTAAATCTCCAGAAACAATGGGGTCAGAAAGACTGACCTCACTTTTAGTTGTGTCTCCCAAAAATATGGCAGCTTAGGCCTTATGTGAACTACATCCACACAATCTGCATTCTTCTCCTTATTTTGAAAGAGTTTTGTAAAATTTTTATTTCACTTCCATCCATTAATCATATTAGTGAGTCACTGTACAGTTTGTAGCCAAACCTGCAATAATAACAGAATATATAGGCAACTGCCTCCAAAATGCTTTAATAGAGAATATGAACACCTAATGATAAAGCTTTGTACTATTGTAACATATAATTTCGGAATATTTTGTCCCCTATGGCTTTAGAATTCACATGTCCCATCCAATGATGTTGAGCTCCATTATGTGCAATTTAATTAACCTTGGTAAATAAGTATTACATATTTTAATTTGTCTTTAGTCATAATAGTATAATTAATATGCTGTAGACTACTTTAAATGCAATATGGTCATTATTTATGTTTTGAAATACGTAAAATGCTTCAAAATATTCCCATGCATCTTCTATGTGCCTTCACTGAATATTTAGTATGCATATTAAAATCTGTTCTTATTTATTCACATAAGTGAAAACAAGAGGAAGTTTGCAAAGCACAAATCCTGACTATACCTAAGGATGTGGTTTTATTTTCTCTCAAAAGTTAGGAAAAAATATCTTTAGTCATTCATTTTCTCACTGACATTCTCTGTCTCATTTAACCATATTCTTGAACTTAATGCCAAATATATGTGTATACATATATATATATATATATGTATATATATATATATAGTTTGAAGATTCAAAACTAAAAACTGAATTTCTTATTAATGAAAAAGAAAACTACATGGACGTTTTCAGTAGGAATAGTATTATGTAGATGACAGATTTTCCCTTTAGTTCTTTCTGCCTAAAAGAATGCCTATGTTCTTATGATGCCTTACTAAAAATATTTACGTGTTTTCTGTAGTGTATATGACACCTTGTCTTTCATATCCATTCCTTCTAAAAGCAGTGCTTAATTTCGCTCATGTAGAAAACTGAAGTAACTTAACCCCTTTGCTTCATCTCACCACCTTGACCCCTTGTCACACTGCTCATTTTGCCCATCATCATGTCAAATGATGGTAAGAAGTTTTTCTGTAAAACTGGCTTTTCACTCATGAAAGCTCCAGCTGGGATCTAGCCAGAGGACCACTACCAGAAGATGGTTTTAAAGCTACTTTCTGCTTGATCCAAAAGCTGACAAAGTGGTGTGATTCAACTCGGAGGAATAATCTGTTTTCCAAATATCTCTGCATGGGAACCTACTAAATATTTTCTCTGAACTTTGTAGCTCTGCAAAGATAGTAGGCTCAGCTCCCCGTAGTGGATGTGGCCATAGGGCCACATTGATTGTTCCCTGATAGATTCATTCATTGAGCAAATTATTGGACATCTTCCAACTGAGCCAGAAAAACTAGGAAATGCTGTGATGAACTAGCTGTAAACATTCACACAGCGATTTACACTATTAGAAAAAGAGGGAAGACGAGAGCTTTTGGATAGGTGTCCCAGGATTACATTCCAAGCAGATTGAAATGTCTCCCCATTTACTTGTAACTTACAGAGTAAGAGGCTATCTTGTTCCCTATATTGCCCTGGAAAATACTAATATGCATAAGATTTTCATTTATCTCTAAATAGCAGTAGGAACTTCTCATTAACTAAATATGTTGATTAATTGATAATTTAAGAGTTATATGATGAACATTAACAACTATATGAAGGTGTTATGGAAAAGATGAAAACGATATTATGTACTATTTATTCTTCAGTGTAAAATACAAAATATTGTAGTATTCAGGTCATCATTATAAATATATCAGGTTTTCCATCATTCATCGTGCTTTACATGAAATTCTCTCAGACTAGATAATTTTCAAAATTCCCTAATAGGTTTAGAGAGAAACATCTGAGTTTTCAGCCAAGCTGGAGCATATAAAGACTATAAATTGCTTGACAACCATTCAGGTGTTGGCAAAAAATTTACACTGAACTTGTAAGAAAACCTCATGCTTTTCAATGGTTTTTGGACTTCAAAATTGCCTCTAGGAGATTGTGGACCTCATATGTCACATCGTGTTTTCACATCTCATTGATCAGGCAATTGGATTTCAAAAAAACATCAACTTTTGGGAACAGAGTTGAGAACACAAAATTAATCAAAAATAGTTTCTGAGCATCAAAGAAAATAAATGTCTCTAAGTGCCATGTGCTTTAGTTAAAAAAATCCAGACCTTTGGTAGTGGAAAAAACCTTGGGAGTCATTTAACCTCGCTCCTTCATTCAATAATTGAGGAAACTAAAGCATGAACAGACAAAATAATTTCTTTGAGGTTGGCTAGTCATGCTCAGCCATACTCACACTGACTATTTGTAAAATTCATCTTCAGTATTTAACAAGCTTGATGTTTTGCTGTTAGTTCTGCCAGAATGATCATAGTTCTGAGCAATAGTGAACAGTGGATTTAACTATAGGACGAAAATAAAGTCAAAACTGTCTTAAGATCCTTGGGAGAAAAAGTCTCAAAAACATAATATGGAGAGAAAAAAAAATTTGCAAGATAAATAAGTATAATACACATTAAATCTAATATTTACATAAATTTTGTTTTGTTTTTATTTGCAGTGCTGGGGGTTGAACATAGGGTCTTCGCACTGACCTACATTACCAGCTTATTTTTGATTTCTTACTTTGAGACAGAGTCTCACAAAGTTGCTAAATGGCCCTGACTGGGCTCAAACTTGTGATACTTCTGCCTCAGCCTTCCAAAGTGATATGAAAATTCAAATGAATCAAACCCAGGACCCAATGCATGGTAGAATATTTATATAAATTTAAAAGTGTAAAAATAAATTCTAAATGAGTAATCTAACTATATATGCATAAAAGTAATGTACATAGGTGACTGTAATGTTTTCTCTGGGAAATACTGGAAAGAGAATGAAATCAGGAAATAGTTCATTGGAAGGGCTTAACCAAATCTGTTGAATTTTGTTTGCAGTGCATGTAATGATATGGTGGTTGAAGCAAAGACTCTAAAACTCTTCTGCCTTAGTCTAAGTCCTGGTCTCATTGCTTATGAGCTGTGTAACTATGGACAAGTTACTACACTTTTCAGTGCCTCAATTTCCTCATCTGTGAACTAGAGATTATGATCAAACGGCTTTCTATAATGCCTATGAAGATGACACGAGTCAGTGTCAAGTGTTTACAATAATATAAATAATACGAACAGTAGTAAGTATTATGTCTTTAAATAAAGGAGGAGGGGGGTGTAGAAGGCATATGAGGGACTTAATTTACTGAGAAGTGGGAAGCAGCAGATTTACAAGGTAGAAAAAACCTGCGTAACATACTGTGTGCGCTACACAGCATGACTAACAGACTCATCTCAAGGCGCAATACCAGAGGAAATAACAATGTTTTTCCATGAAAACAAAGTGAAGATCTACATGGCACCGTGTTTTGCCAAGCTATTCATCCTGGATTAGATTTAGTTCTTTCATAATACCTCTGTTAAAAAAAAAAAAAAAAAGAATTGCAAGGGCCTGGGGTACATGGAAAATCTCTGTATCTCCAATTCAATTTTCCTACGAACCTAAAACTGCTATTAAAAATAAAGTTAGAGGGGGGAAGAAATGAGAATTGCATTCACTTCTCAATGATATTTCAATTAAATGAAATTTTCTTAACTGACAACTTTGAGAAGAAAGACATGAAATAGTGGCATTATTGGCTGATGATTAATTTACATGAAAATACAATCTATTGGTGAAACAAAATATAAATGAGATCTTTTTTTTAAACAAATGACACTAAGATATTAAGGAACAGTTGAAATTGTATTTACAAAGGGGAGGGTGTGTATAATACATATTGTAAAGATCATCAGCCAAATAATTTTTATTAAAACACAGCGTTCCTGAGAAAGCTCTTATCCTTGCCAGTATTTTTGGTTTAATGAGAAATAAATTTCAGTGTTTTTTTCAATACAGATCTGGATATGGAGAAAGGCTGAGATGTTTGGGTTCGGAGAGGAGGAAATAGATAGTGTTAAGCAGGGAAAGAAAGGCAAAACCTGAGAGGCTGTGGGCACTGTAAAAATGTTTCTGGCATACACCTGTAATCCCAACACTCCGGGAAGCTGAGGCAGGAGGATCATGAATTCAAACCCAACTGGAATTTAGAGACTTAACAAGACCCTGTCTCCAAACAGAAAATAAAAAGGTTGGGGATGTAGTTCAGTGTGAAGGCCCTGGGTTCAGTCTCCATTATCACCAAAAAAAAAGGAGAGAGTTTCTAATTTATAATCTAGTCTACATTAAAGAAGTGACTTCTAGAATCAATCTCCATTATTGGGTCATAGGATTTTATGTTCTTGTTTAGTAATTTTGAAACTTTTCTTGTGTTTATCATTTTCCTTTTAAACTTGGATCAGATTGAATAGAAATAAAATATTTTCTTAAATTTAGCCCTCACTTAGGATAAATGATCAGAGTTAGAGTACTTATATCAGTCTTCACTTTTATATAAGACATAGACGAAGTGTGATGTATTTTTGAGGAGTTTCTGAATATAAAAATTGAGCCTTGCTTTAAAAATCTGGAGGCTAATTACAACACTTTCCTTTTGTTTTAGAAATGGTAAGGAATTAACAAAGATTATTGTGGTTACAATGGATGGTTCTTAGAAATTAAAGTTATTTTAGTGAAATGTTGAATTTAAAGCTTATAATAAATCATGTCAACTTCCACATATGTGGATATTTTGTAGCTTACGGGCCACAGTATACTTAAGACATACTATGTGGTAATGACTTAGATTAGGGATTGACAATGTACAGATTGAATCTGACCCTCTGCTTGTTTTTGTAAACAAAGTTTTATTGGAACATAGCCATACCATTTGTTCATATATTACCAGTGGTGACTTTTGTGCTGCAACAAGCAAAGTTGAGTAACTGCCGTAGAGATTACATGGTGCACGAGGCCTTAAACATTTACTATCGGACCCTTTAAGAAAAAGTTTACTGCCTGTAGATTTGGATGATCAGTTAGTGGTTCTCAGTACATTCCTCTCTGAAAAGTCATGTGGTGTTAAGTCTTTGAGGGCACTAAATATTTCTACAAAGATATTTTAATGAACTTAGAGATATCATAAAAAATTTAGCATATTTTTCTAAATATTTTAGTCCTATCTGAAAGAAGCCTAAGTTTTTTGTTTTCTTTATAGATGCATATTAGTAATACAAGAAAATGTAATTCATTTTGGTATATCGACACATGCGTATTTTGATGATTTTCACCCCTCCTACCTCCTTTTTTCCCTTTCCTCCCTGTTCTCCCTGATCCCTTTCCCCATCTCTAAAAGTCCACCTCCTGATTTTCTTTTATCTTGCCTTTATTTATTTACTAAGATTGTTCATATAAGAGACAATGTGATATTTAACTTCCTGCGATTGGCTAATTCTGCTTAATGTGATCTCAAATTCAGTCTTTTACTATATGTGGCATGATTTCATTCTTCTTTACAGCTGAATAATACTCCATTGCAGATATACTGTATGCCACATTTTCATTATCCATTCATGGGATTGATGAACATCAGTGATGTCGAACCTTTTAGAGCTTTCAATGATACAAACACCCTGCAGCAGCACAGTGCCTAGGTTCACCTCCACTGATCGAGACTGTTCCCTCAGCTTAGGTGTTGTGAACTGCACCACTAGAAATGTGGGTATGCACATATTACTATAGTGTATTGTACTTACTTATTTCAGAAATGTATTACGGAGTGGTATAGCTGGGTCAAATGGTTTATCTATTACACTGATTTCCACAGTGGTTCTGCTAGTTTACATTCCTACCAGTTGTGTAAGAGGGTTCCTTTTTCCCTTGCTCCTCACCAGTAGTTCTTGGTTTTGGGATTCTTGATGATAGCCATGCTGACTCTGGTGAGATGGAATCTCAGTATAGTTTTGATTTGCATTTCCCTAATGGCTAAAGATGTTCAGCATTTTTTCATATACTTATTGGCCATTTTTACTTACTCTTTTGAGAAGTGTCTATTCAGGTCATCTGTTGGTTGGGTTGTTTGGGAGAGTTAATTTTTTGAGTTCTTTATGTATTCTGGATATTAATCCTACAGTAGACTGTAGATTGTTTCTTCTCTTGGTTGTTTCCTTTGCTGTGCAGACGCTTTGTAATTTGATGTAGTCACTTGTTGATTCTTGCTATTATTTACTTTGTTCTTGGAGTTCTATTCAGTAAGTCTTGGCCAGTGCCTCTGGCTTCCAGTTTTTACACTATGTTTTCTTCCAGAAGTTTCAAAGTTTCCAGTCTTCTGTCTTGGTTTCTCATCCATTTTTATCTTATTTTAGTACAGAATGAAAGATAGGGATCCAGTTTGGATCTTCTTCATATGGATCCCAATTTTCTCGGCACTATTTGTGGAAGAGCCTTTCTTTCTCGAGCACATGTTTTGTGCCCCTCTGTCAAAAATCAGATGGCTATAGGTGCATGGGACTATTTCTGTCCCTTCTGTTCTGTTCCATTGGTCTGCACATCTGTTTTTGTGCCAGTACCAAGTCGTTTCTGTTACCGTGGCTTTGTAGTGTAACTTTAAATTGGATGTTGCAGGGCCGGTGAGATGGCTCAGCAGCGTAAGCACCTGCCAGGCAAGCGCGAGGTCTGGAGTTCGACTCCCGGAACCCACATACGAGAAAAGGGCCGGTGATATCGCTCAGCGGCACGGGCACCTGCTGGCGCGCGAGGTCCTGAGGTCAACCCCCCGGTACCCACACACACACAAAAAATGTTGTTTGTATCTTAATAGGGATAGCACTGAATCTGTATATTACTTTTGATAATACAGCCCTTAGAAGAATCATAATTCCTTGTGGTTTAGATTTCCCAGAGCTTTGAAATTTTTAGGACATCACTATTAAAGATTCTTTTTAAGAATTCCGTATATGAGACTAGGGAAAGACAGTGACATGGGTCCTTTTGATTGTGTTCTGTTATCCTCAGCTCTAAATGACTCTCATAGGATTTCTACCATTGTCGGCACACCCTGGGTATTGTATATTGATCATGAATTCCAGCCCCCATATCTTGGCCCCCTGGATATCCTGCTGCTAACAGTATAACATTTTCTGTGTATAACTGCAACTTTCCAAGATAGTACAGGAGTTACCTCCTTTTCCACAGCACCAATCACCTCACTTTGACATTGCCTTTATTTGAGAGTTAGGAGCTCTTGGAGGAGGGGGACCACACTGCTGTCATTTTCCTGCATGTAGCCTTTGCTATTATTTGCTCTACAAAACTGAAATTTATATCTTAAAGTATACTTTTGGAATTTCCCTTCTCTGCCCAAGCTCAGTAGTTGAAGTATGTATTAAAGTAAAGGCTCTATTTCATTTATCATAAAAATGAGTCATTTTTGAGAATGCAGGAGTCTCTGAATAATTTAACCCAAACATAAAATTATGTCCAAGCAAATGGAAACATATGACCACTCTAATTTTTATAATTTAAAAGTTACAAAATTTCCTTAATTGTACCATATTTGACCATTAAAAAACTTACATAAAATAGACATTAAAATGACCTGGATGATGGCATTGAGATGCTCAAAACCAAAAATGGATAAAAAGTGATGGCTGAATTTGGACTATGTGTCATGTCTGATAGAAGCAGCACAATGACCAGGCCTCCTTTTGCTCTCCTACTTCTACAATCCCTTCTGCTCCTTTCTGTCATCAAGAAAAGCACGTGGCTGTCACTACAGATGATTGCCAATAAAATAAAGGGGAAAAAAGAGTAAGAAAGGGCTGACTTCAGGTTGTACTGGGCTTAGGAAGCTGTGTCTTGCACAAGCCATCTTGTTCCGTTGTTCTCCCTTTTTAATCACTGTTTGTTTTTTAAGCATTACAGTCATGCTGCGATCTTGTAATATGCTTTGCTTATACAGTAAAATTTGAGCACATTTTTAAATTATGCAGTTCACTATGTTAAGCCAAGACTTCCCAGTCCACCCAAAGATTCCAGTAAAGTTCTGTTCAACCTTTGTATAAAGACCACCTTTACTAGGTGACTTATTTTTGCTGCCCTCTTGGGTGGTCAAATGAGGCAGATTTCCCTGTTGAACAACATACAGCCTTCGTTTTTGCCAACTGAACATTACACTGGGATGTGGCTGGGAGGAACAGTTTCTCAATACTATAAACAACTGCTTTCTTGGAACAGTTTGTCGCTGAAGCATAGAGGTTACTCTTGGATTCGCCTTGAGTAGCGAATGAATTGGTTAAGGAAGTTAGTATGGCTGACCCGCCAAATTACACTGGCCATAATATAATTAAGTTCAGTACCCTCCCTGGAGGCTTTAAGAAGTATTATTATGACACCAAACTTAAAGAAAAGGGATTTTTAAGAGCCAGGAAATTAGCAAGAAGTTTCAGGGTAAATGTTACAAAGTTTTTTTTTTTTTTTTAATAAGTAGAAATGCATAACAGTTGTACGAAAATAAAAGCTGGTTCAAATATAGTAATTTCTTATCTGTGATCTGGAGTACTATTGTGTCAGTTTCTCCAAAAAAAAAAAAATGTGTCTTGCAGTTAAAGATGCTATTGGAATTAGAATGGGAAGGTGGGACATTAAAGGTATGTTAGAAATATTGAAAGTAAGGGAAAAATAGAAAATCTTCCTAAAAGAAATCGGGCAGACATTTGCTCTCTGCTTATTCAAAATAAATTGTACTTAATTTTTTTTTCCAATAACAGTTTAAAAGACTAAGTTATAGACAATATAAATTATTAAGATGTTATTGAAGACATAGATGTCGCTGAGTGTAAAGAAGAGGAAAAAGAAATGAGAATGTAAGGCCATTTCCTGGCTCTGTGTAAGGCCACAACATTCTCAGCTAAGCAGTGTGTGCAGTAGTGACAGTTTTCTGAGAGCGTCTTAGTCTGGGGTTAATAGCTACAGGGACAAAGTTTTTGAGAACATGTATGAAAGCATAGACACCTAAAAGAAAGATTTCCTGCTGAATCATTGCTGATCGAGGTACTGCTCTATATCTCTTAGACTCCATGATTGATTGGCTTAAAGTGACTATCAGGTCTTCAGGGCAAAGGGTGATTTATATTTTGGTACTATGCCACAGCTTTGTCACTCTGTGTGACCGGTAGATTCAGCCAGTCACTTTCTCATTCATTATAATTTCATAGTGTAACAGGCAATCCTGCTTATCTGTCCCAGCACCAGCCATCCATGTAGTAACCCTTGGGATGTCCTAATAAGATTCTCTGTATGTGTCTTGCCCAGAAGGGACACTGCCATAAACTTTGCTTCAGAGAAAGAGAGTGCTTTCGGGTAAGAAGGACTGCTACATGATATAAATTATAACCCTGTGGATGATGCTGGCCCCACAAATCAAAGGGCTGAATGTAGTATTTGGCAAACCTGTACTTTATACAGCCATTTCTCTATATTCTTTGGCATAGAATATGCATTAATACATTAACTGTAGGCTAGTATGAAGCTTCATGCTGCTTCATACTTTAATGCTGCTCCCTGCTTAAGTTCTACCAATGCCACAGAGGACATCTTAATCTCCTACAAATAAGAACCAAGAAGGTTTATTAGATGGCTTATAGTTCAGTGAGAATGGGAAAGGGGAAGCCAGAAGCTTCCAATCCTTGGTTGCATGTGGAGTTGTCCTGGATTAAACTGGTGCTTCTGTGTCTTCATTCTTTACCCAATCAGTGGCATCATTTGCCTACTGCAAATCCCTGAGTTATTTGGTTTGAATGCCTTAGATGTTAAAGGTACGTAATAACTTCTTGGTATCTTTTTGTTATTGGCCTATAGGTTATCTCAGCATTATCAGGGCTAAATTTGATATCTTGCACTTTATTTGCATATACTTTTTGAAAGAATTCGCCTTTTTGAGACCCCTCTACATTTTAGAGGCTTCACAAGTGACACCTCATTTAATCTTTGTAATAGTTCCATAATCTAAATATGTTAATCCCTGTTTCATAGGTAAGGAAATTTATATTTGGAAAAGTTAAGCAACCTTCCCAGTGATATATACCAATTGGCAAAACCAGGATTAAAATTCTTGTTTGTCTGACTTCAACAATCAGGCACAATCTATATGTAGCAAGTGTCCAAAATCTAGCTTGCGAACACATTTCAAGAAATTTTGCTCCAGAACCGGAATCAGCAGTGATTTCAAACTCTGCTGTCTTCTAGGAGCATTACATAATAAACTACTACAAAGCTTAACGGAAGCCATGGTCCTGTTGCAGTCAGCTTCCGTTCTCGTTCTCAAGTATGGATCAACCTTAGAACAGCCTGTTGCTGAGGCAGAAAAAGAAACTGTTCTTGATTTGACCTTGAGAAGCCACATAGATCGTAAAGGAAGCTAAGAGTGGTTTTCTAGAAGCGCCCCAGCTTGGTGCTAGTTGACAGGGTGTCCTTCTGTAGAATTAATTAGACTCGCAGGCAGCCAACAAGTGAAACGCATAATTCATGTAAGTCTTGGGGAAAAGGCTCACCTGTGCTGAGATAAGATTTTTTTTCCCATCCTGCCTGAATGGGAAGTTTGATATTTCTGCCATAATAAATTGGGAGTCTAAATAGTAGAACGTATACAAAAGAGTGATATACCTTCTAATGAAAGTATTTGAGGGAACCTGAGGCTCTTTTGTTCTCTTTGTTAGTTTCATTCTCCAAAAAACACTTCATCATGGGCACTTGTTAAGTATCAAAGAAACCGTGTTAACTGGTAGGCATTGCTGAACTCTGCCAGATGTAGTTGCAGAATAAGATAAATGAGAAGAGGTGCCATCTAAGAAGTTATATGTAAGAATGGAAAGCTGGAAAATTCATTCTCATGTACACAAAAATTCTCCTGTGTCTACTATTGTACCTAAGTTATAATTATTTGTAAATTGAGTCTGCATAAAGGCCAAAGACATTTTATGGATCTAAAGTGGCAGCGCCACGAACCGTAGCTATCAATGTGGGAGTGATCATCTCTCCAACAAGCTTGGTGTGTTACAACTCGTACCTAGGGGCCCATATCCTATTGGCAGATGGGTATCATTTGGAACTTGTCATAGATATTATACCCATTTCACTGACAGGGAAATACTGGCCCTAGAATTTGGGTTACAAAATAAATGAGAAAATCTTTTCATAAATTGCTGGATTAGGCCATACAATTGTCTTCATCCATCAGGATTAAACTATGCCTGCACACATGTAATTTGCAAAGATAGTTTGACTTCAGAGGACTTTGATGAATGCATTTTATTTCACACCAGAGGTGTTCTTTATAACAAACAGGAAACTTCACTAAATATAATCTGAAGTTGGAGCAATGGAAAGGCACATAGATGATGTCGCACATTATAAATATTTTTTGTACTTGCTAGTTTACTTCTAAGGAAATTGTTAGATGACATCATAATGATGACTGACTTTTATTAGTGTTTTTGCTCTGAAGCTGTAGAGAAGTAGTTATGAAGAAAAACAAATTCTCTAGTGTTATACCTTAATACTTGGTGTTTTCTAGGACTACTATATTAGTTCTTTTTTTTTTTTTTTACACATTTTATAGTGAAAAAGAACATGGTAAAACACAAAATGTCTTAAAATTTGAAATGGGAAATAATTTGTATCTGAACTGCTTGGATTCATTCACAACTTGAAAAATAATTTTACAGTGATATTTTGTAGATCACTACTAGATACTGTCAGAAAAAGGCATTTTGTAGCTGTTTACTATGTATATTAGCAATATGCTTCTTTATTTTGCTAATACCAAGTGGAAGTCCTTAAAAATATATTTTTGCCAAAGTCTTACTTTAGTACCTTTTCTATATAAATCCTTTTAAATGACTTATTTGATAAAATTATGTTTTAAAAGGGAAGAGCAGGGAGTAAAGATTACATAATGCATCAAATGGAGCTATAAGTCTTACAGTCTTTTGTTTATACATGCAGTGAATATTTGGCTGCCTGGAGATATCAGCCACTGGGCCAAGTTTTGAGTGGGTAGAGTCGAAGAATAATAAAATTTGGTTTCCACTCAAGATTCCTTCTTTATGGGGAAGGGAGACTGGTAGGTACAATAAATACAAATGATAATGAGTGGTGCGGTGCCCTTGAGATACATGGAGAATGCTAGGAGGGAAAGAGAAAGGCATGCTGAACTCTGGAGTCAGAGAGGACTTGGCAGGAGAGCTGCAGCACGGTCTTAAAAG
This sequence comes from Erethizon dorsatum, assembly GCA_028451465.1. Classification (NCBI taxonomy): domain Eukaryota; kingdom Metazoa; phylum Chordata; class Mammalia; order Rodentia; family Erethizontidae; genus Erethizon; species Erethizon dorsatum. The sequence continues at coordinate 15,735,637 of CM051839.1, forward strand.
ACCAGCACGCTCCTCCAGAGAAAGCGGAGCGCTCTTCCAAGCAGGGACTAATCAAACACGAAGACATCAGACTGTGAAAGCCAAGGAGCATTTGAGTTGAGTGTAGCTGGAAAGACAAGAATTTGAGGTAGAATGGCAGGAGTCAAGGCTGGAAAAAGAGCCTAGGGCCATATTGTAAAGGGACTTACGTTCCTTGCAAAATTATTTGGGCTTATTTTATAGGTGATGAAAGTCAAAACGTTTTATTATTTTAAGGAGGCAAAGTAAATAATTACATTTTTTAATAAATCTGTATAAAGGGTAGACCAGTGTCTTATCAACAGAAACCAAAAAAAAACTATCACAGCAAAAGAAAATGAGCTGCCCTTTACCCTTTCCATGATTTTTTAAAAATCTCCATTTACATTTATATGGGGAAATTGCTTGATTCAAAGAAAACTTTATATGAGTTTTAGCCAATTCAGAGTTAACCCAGAATTCCTGAGATAAGACCACTTTCCTGCTTCTAAACTGTTCTGGAATGATGTGTATGTACTATTATTTGAAATAATACTTCCTAGTGTGACCGTTTTGCATGTATCAATGGAAATATTTCCATTTTTCCAGTAGAAAAAAAATAATTTTCCTTTTTTTTTTTGTTTTGGTTTGGTTTGGTTTTTGTCTGTTTTATGATCCTGGGTATTGAACCAAGGGCCTTCACAATGAGCTACATCTCCCACCCTTTTTGTATTTTATTTATTTTTAGTCTCTTTTTTAGATAGGTTCTCACTATGTTGCCTGGGCTGGGCTTGCAACTGCTATCCTCCTGCCTCAGCCTCCCAGAGTGCTGGGATTATATGCCTGTTCCAGCACACCTGGCTTCCTGTATCATTTTTACACGAATAAAACGTGGATCTCCAGATTGCTAGATTTTTCATATTAACATCAACATAGCCTTATAATTTTCAAGTGTAGGAAAGAAAACCCTTTAAATCATTTTCTAGGAAACATAATAATTTTGATAGATAAAAATTTTGAATAATTTTCTCATTTCCTGAGTCTCTGATACCTGTTATTCAAGCTTAGGAATATGACATAACAGACAATCTATTTTGTATCTGGAGATGTTGAAGAAAGATCAGAACTAGGCAGTCGGTTTTGTATCTGGAGACAATCTATTTTGTATCTGGAGATGCTGAAGAAAGATCAGAACTAGGCAGTTGGTTGATATTGCTGATACTTGCATGTATAATTAGGCTGATGAGAACTGCTACTTCTAGAATTCTGCTTTTTTAATTATTTGATGATTCCTAAAATACCTATGTAGATTTTGCTAGAGTGCTTGCTTTTATATTTTTTCATATTAACACATACTATATGTAAATATAAACATAAGTATCTTTGCTGATTTGTATAAATAAATCTATGAAAATTTAGATTTCATATATAAGAAGGGAGATTCATTTTTAAATTAGTTCCTTTAATTAAATTCAAATAATTCCAGCCATGCAGTAAAATAAGTAACTTCACTGCAAATGCAGTATATGGGAAGACTAAGTCCCATCAGCAATACGCCTTCCAAGGCCTTTATCCTAAAGTTACTTTTTTGTCACACAGGTTATCAAATAAGAGAAAACATAAACATTTTATCCTATTACAGTTTCCCACTTAAAACCATCAAAATGGGGGGAAAAAAGTATTCCTTATCAAAATAAAAAAATATAAGTACTCGGTAGAAATGATTGAATTACCTTTTTTTGTTTGTTTTTTGAGTCAAGGTCTCGCTTTGTGGCCCAGGCTGGCCTTGAACTCATTGTGATCCTCCTGCCTCAGCCTCTGAGTGCTGGGATTACAGAAGTGAGCCACCATGCCCAACTGAATTATCACTTCAGACCTTACATATTTCAGGGATGGGATCTTGGTTTGAGTGTGGATCTGATAGAATAATTCAGTGATGAATACATGCTTATTCATCCCTGGGTATAATAATAAACTCAATCCTTATGTACAGGATGGCTCTCCTCTTGTCTGCTGCCATGTGCAAGAGTAGCAGACCCATCCCAGTGTGAGGAAGGAGAAGAGCTGCTTGCTGAGCACTGATTATGGGCCAGCTGAATGCTTGTCACTTTAAATTTTACTTTCTGTATTTTTCACTTTAAAAAAGCACCATGTGAAGTAAAAGTTATAATGCCTTTACAACAGGAAAAAAAAAAAATCTTAAGGTTGGGGTGTTAGATTATTTTCCCAAGTCAAACAGCCTGTAAGTCACGAAGCAAGGATTCAAACCCTGTAATCATATGATTGAAACTACATTCTTTCCACTATATTTACACATGCCCTCAGATACCTAAAACTCTCCAAAATCACAGAGCAAGAGTGTGAGAGTATACATATTTCTATATCTTCCCTCACATTCCTCTTCTCCCAGAGAATCACACTCAGCACCCAGTAAATGACTCCAGGGGACATGTGGTTCTTTCTCTGAACTGTCTTTCCCCTCTGGTTCCTTCTCACCCTTGAAGTTTGAACTTGTATGTACATCTTCAGGGGGGCCTTCTTGATCCCCTGTACTTGTATTACATTTCCCTGGGATCCTTTCCCATAACACCCCATCCTTTTCATTTATAATCCTTTCCAGAACTGAACTATGCATTTGTTTGTAGCCATACTTCCTTAAAATCTCTTTACCCAACTAGAGCACAATAGCCCAAGCCGTGGCACACGGTGACGATCACTGACTTGTATGGAACACCAACAGTGTGTCAGGGCCCATTCCCCAGTCTTTCCCCAAACTTCCTCACAACAACTTATGAGGTAGGAAAGACTATTTGAAAATGATAAAATGAGGGACACAGATGCTAAGTAACTTTCCCAAAGTCAAAAGGCTAACAAGTGGGGGTCCCAAGGTGCAAACGCCTGAGCTCATACTCATCAGTGAGGTGCAATAAAGAATAGACATTTGATGCACATCAATGCAGAAGTGACTGGCGTACGTGTTTGCCCCTAATGTCTGAGGAAGGACTGGACTCAGACCACGCACACTGCCGTGCATGAGGATTAATGTTTATGTCACTACAGGTGTCGAAGAAAGTGGGTGTTGGCAGTTGAGAAAACAGAACTGCTATAAACCTTTCATTTTCCCTTTGATTTAGAACCAGGAACTTGTCTCCTATAGTGGTTCTGGGAATTAGAATGAGAAGCATTAATTGCCATCAGTTTTGTCTGAATTGCTACATGTGTTGAATCTCGAACATACTAGGAAACACTGGCCTGTCTTTCACTATTTGGCACCTCCATCAATTAAGTAAGAACATTACTATATGCAAAATGAATACCAGAAGTTCCTCCAAATTTAGCCTTTTGGTCCAAAATCATATTATTCCTAGACATTTAAAGTAAAATTTTTATTACAATACAAGTTTTAGGGAACAGAGTGTCTTTCCATTGAAACTAGTCTTGTTGGCAAAACTTCTGTGGAAAAGGTAAACGGCTGGACACTGTCCTTACAGTAAGTCCTTATGGACTCAATGAAGGTCATTATATGTATACCTCAGATTTTTTTTCTTCTTCAAACTTAAGAAATCCAACTCTTCCTTTTAGTCTTTGTTAATCCTATTCTGATTTTAAATCACTTTTCCATCTTTAAACTATTTCCAGATCTTTCAGATATCTATAATACATAGTTCCTATACTTACTCCATTTCAATGAAATAGCATCATACTTTCCTTGGTTATAGAAAACAGGGAACTATAAAATTTTATTTTAAATTATTACAGAATTTAATATTAATGATGCAGTTGTGCACAAGTAAATAAATATATATTGTTTTTATTCAGAATTAGTATAAATATTTAAAATATCAAATTTATACCAGAGTTGTTTAAGATATCGAAGGCACAGCAAATGTTTGTTTTCTAAATATTGATTTGTAACTAATGATACTTTGGAACAAGAATGATTTTTAATGTAAAAAGGAATGATTATATTTTAATCTTTTAGTGTTGCTGTATTGTTAGAATTCTGCATTTGATTATTTTTTTGAAATAGTGCTTAATGAAAATATCAAACGTTCAAAGAATTTGATTTTGTTACTTTGGTAAACTGAAAGTTTAATTGACATATAAATCATGTTAATACAAACTCTACTCAGAAAATAATTCTAAAAGTACCATAATTTTTATGTGACCTTGAAGTTTCGGCAGTCTATTGCGTAACTTTTCAAGAGAAGTCACATGAAGGAAACCTCATATTTCCTTAAATTTATTAGAGCTCCTTGGTGGTCTAAACTGCTGGAGTTTTTTTCAAGGTTCCTTTTCAAAGCAATAATCTTACTTAATTGCTTAATGGTTGCTCTCATATAAGTCAATTTGAGTTCTTATTTAGAGTAACAATAGGAAATACATAATGGCTGAGAGTAGTGAAACATGACTGGAAAATTCAAGTGCACCAGTGTTATATTTCTATATAATGATGTGAAGATAATGCTTTTAGCTGCATGACTACCATATTAGCCACACATCATAAAAAACAAACTTTATAAAAGGAAGAGGTCAAATTCATTAAAAACAATTTTGTATCTTTAACTTTAAACATTTATCTTTAGTATTGCAGATTTTTTTTTTTTCTTTTATTGAAAGGGCCCCGACTCTCCCATTTTCAGACAGGAACAAAAATGATTTTTCAAACTATAGAAGTATAAATCACAGGGACTATGAAGGAACCATACTTTATATTCCTAGGTTTCATGTTTAAAACAAAACAGTCAGACTTTATACCTCAGAGATTTTAGCCTTAACACGGCAAATGAAATCATACAAGTCCATTTTATTTCATTAGTTTTCAGTTAAAAAAATCTAATATTCCAAATAATTGCATAACTTTTTTTCTTGTAAATGTTAATGTGTAGTCCTTACACTTGGAAGATCATTATCAAAAAAGTACGAAAAAGTCTTTGTTTTTATCATAGACCAGGCCATTCTATGAAAGATATTTCCAAGTTGTATGGCAACAGACACTTTTTTCTTACCTATCAAGTAAAATAAATTATCCCTATAATTTACAGGGGGTCTGAAGAAGTTAATGTATTTTCTAAATTTTCTTCCTCACCTCAAAGGAATTACTTACCTTTATAACTGGATTTTTCCACTGTTTGTAAATTTAATAATATTTTAATTTCGTACACTTTCAGAATGATTCTAAGAAAAACCTTTGAGAGAAGGATAAATTGGCCCTCTCCAATTATAAATGTTTCCTTTTTACTGTATCATCATCTGATCTCTGGGGATATGTATATTTTTAATGATGTGCATATTCTCACACAATCCTTGAAGAATTTTATATTCTTCCTAAGTTTATAATTGAATGTCCAACTTTGTATCTAAATTCAGTATGTTTTTTGTTTATATAAATGTTATATTAGTCCATATTGCTCTAATTTTTACAAATATTTATCAACAATGCACATTTTTCTATCATAAATCTTGGCAATGCATTTTATGTAAGATCTGTTTTCGTTGTAAAGGAAATACTGTCATTTTCCATCAGTACTATTAGGGAACACACAAGTATTGATTTGATTCTCCCACGCCTTTTCTTTGCTTACTAAATAAATTGCTTCATGTTTGACTTTACACTCTATAAACATTATCTTTTAACTGAAATCTTGAAAAAATTATAGTTTTATGATGACCTAGTATGTATTTTTCAACTCTAGAATAATTCATGTTACTTTAAGCCTTGCAAATCATTAATAAACTACTGGCAATACATACCATCTAAATCCGCTAAGAAGATACGCACAGATCTTTATCAAAAGTATGTGGTAAGCCTGGTGCTAAATATAAGTAGAAATATGCTTTTCCATGCCTGCCATTTTCTAAAGTCCAAAAGTTCCTTGGATGGCAGGGAGCAAGAGAATCCTTCCTCTACATAGCATGAATGGATTTCTCATCAGATTAAAATGTAAGGCTCCACATTCTTTACTTCAAAATCACATTCCCTGCTTCAAAAATCTTACTCTTTTATGAGGCATTTGATCATGAGGATTCTTACCACTCTGTCCACTGCAGTAGCCCAGTCTGCAATCCAAATAGAACTTTGTAGTTCATAAAGTGATTTTACATTCATAACCTTCTTTGACTGTCTAAGCAACCTTAATAGATATAGCCAAGGTATTTCCTAAGGAATTTTCATTTACATCTTTCCGCCTTTAACCAAGCAAATTCCATAAAAGGATCTTTGCATATTCTGTGCTGCCTTTTGGGTGATGTACAAGTTTGTATAGATGTTACATCTAAAAATCCAATAAGAAATTTCACTTCCCTGTCATAATGATTCATTTTAAAACCTCACTCAATTATGAAAATGAATTGTGAAACACTGAATGAACAAACTTTTAAGACAGAAAAAGAAAATAACACAATAATAATGTGGGACCATAATAAATGGGGGAGTAGAAATATTCTACCATGATGTCTGTAGGCTTTCAAGGGCTGGTTGCACACACCTCTCCATAACACTGTGGTCGATGGCATCTTGGTGACAGTTTGAAATTGGTCATGGTGAGAGTCTTTACACCACAATAATTTACACAAGTAATGTAATACTTCCTGAGATAGTCTGTTTACCAGCACAACACTACCCTAAAGCCAAAATTAAGCTTTGGTTTAAATAATTGAGACATACGCTTCATTGTATCTAAAATGTAAATTAAAATAACTGGGTCATTTACATTAAAATAATATCCACAGGTTAAGATAAGTAGTGATAAAGTTCATTTTATTCCCCTGTAGAGCCTAAGTAAGACTGTTTCATAGCTGCCTCATTCATGAACGAGTGTGGATGCGGGAGTATGATTTGTCCTTTATGTGCTCATATCTTCACTTAGGACATATTTGGTGGAGCAGTAAAACATAACAGTTTACATTAATTGTCCTCCAAGCACAGTCAGTCTCTTTGCCACTTGTATTTGTGCATTTTGGGCAATTTCCATAATGTTTCTAAGCCTCCTTATCCAGAAAATAATGATATAATAAAACAACATTAAATTCTGGAGTTGCCATAAAGTTCAAACTACCACTTGCAAATTACTTGGTCCAGTCTCTGCCACATAGTAAGGACTCAATACATTCTACTGTTTATGACAAGGCTCAGCTAGAGTTGAGGTACTTACTGGGTAGGACATCTTCAGTAAGTTTGCAGCTTAACAGAGAATTGTCCTAGTTCCTAATTTGCATATATGATATTTTGTTGTAACAATGTAATTACTCAATATCACACCCCTTTTCAGTTCAACTTCAAAATGAATACATTTTTTGTTTTTTTTTTTGTTTGTTTTTTTTTTTGGTGGTGGGGATCCAACCCAGAGCCTTCCAAACACTAAACCACTGAGCTGTACCCCCATCATAGAAATACATACTTTTTAAAATCTACGGTCCAGCAAATATCAAACTTCTTCCCTTCAAGCTCGATAATTCACTAGAATGACTCAAAACACAGGAAAGCACTTTACTTACTCTCACTGGTTTTACTGGTATTATAAAGGATACAACTAAGGAATGGTCAGTCAAATGGAGATCTGTGCAGGGCGACATACTGGGGTGAGGGAGTTCTGTGGATTTCCTGTGCCCTTTCTGGCTACACTACCCTCTCTCAACCCTATTGGTTAGGAGGTTTATAGAGGCTTCACTACATAAACATTATTGATTAAATTACTGGCCATTCGTAATTGAACCCAACATCCATCTTCTCTCCTAGAGTTAGGGAGAAGGGAAGCAAAAAGCCCAGCTCTCTAATTAGATGGTTGGTTCCTCTGGCTATCAGCCCCCATCCTAAAGCTAGGGGTCCACCAGTAGTCAACTCATTAGCATGATATGGGGTGTAATTGGAAGGAGCTTCTTATAAATAAAAAAAAAAACCACTCCTGTCACTCAGGAAATTCCAAAAGTTTTAGGAGCTCTCTATGCCAGGACCTGAGGACAAAACTAAGATATATATTTATTGTACCACAGCACCAAATTATGTATCCCTCCCACAAGTTAACTCAGGGTCTTCAGGGGATTAATTCCTCTTGTAAGACCAAATTAGACTTCTGGAATTACTGAAAAGCATTGGTTCTTACCTTTTCCAAGAGTTGTGAAGAAATCAGTCTCCTACAGTGTGTTTTAAAACATGTGACCAAAGGAAAACTATACAGTTTCATGAACTTAAAATGCAAAACTTGTCTACCAGGCAGTAGAAATGGTTTTCCCATATTTAATTTTACCTTCTGCATCTTGAATATCCATGGAATTAACATAGGAGCTTTTCTCTTGATTGAATGATACATGCAAATGTCATGGTTTTTATCAAATGGTGTCTTTGGCCTCCTCCTGTTCCTCCTCCTCCTGGATTCTGAAGGTACTCTCAGTTCATTCTGATGAGTGTTGGATGTTATGTCAAAACCAACAACTAAGATAATGAGCTTGCTCTAACAGAGCTTTCCTTATGTATCTGTGCCTCCTGATGAACTTGTAGATGAATTTCACTAGCTTACTCTTTCAGGTGCTGACAGGAGGCCATGGCCAATGTTGTAGTCAGGGTTTACAAGGAAAAAGATTTAATACAGGACATATAATTTATAGGATTATTTTATAGTATTCACCCCAAGAGTCAAATGCAAAAGAGTGCAGGAGATCTGTCCACACACTAGAGACCCAAAGAATCCAGCTGAGAGGGCTTGGATCCCATGGCAATGTCCACGAGTCCAGCTGAAGGCCTAGAGCCCATGGCAATGCCCCCCTACAAATCTAACTGGGGGCCTAGAGTCCACAACAGTGTCTCATGCAAGTCTGTTTCAAGGATCTGCACTGGGGAGGCCCAAAGGTCAGTGGTGGAAGCTAGAAAGGCTGCACCAGTGGGACGAAACATCTGTGCCAGCAGGCTGAGGGATCTGCACTGGAGCCAGGAAGTGGTGCTCAAAGTAAGGAGCAGAGGTCCCCCAAAAAGAACCACAGCCATCCTCAGTAACAGCAAGGTCATGAGCCTCCAATGATGAGAACAGCTGAGTTCATATCAGGAAAGCCAGTGCAACAAGCTTCTGCAGGAGAATCAACAGCGCTCCATCTTCCCCTCCAGTCTCTCTTTTATGCTGTTGGCAACAATCCTCAGATGGGCCTTCCACACCCAGCACCATGCTGATTCAGTTCAGCTGGGTGTTACAAGTTGACCATTAGTTAATCCACCACAGCCAAGAAGGCTCAAGTTATAAATGCTTAGAATCCTTTTATAAAAAACAGATTAAACTATCCATATGGTGGGCAGAATAATGTCCCTTCTCAAAAGATGTCCACATCCTATGCCCTAGAACCTGCAAAAGTGACCTTAGCTGGCAAAGAGGGTGTATTAGTCAATGCTTACTTGAGTCAGATATAAAAGAGTGCAAGATGTCTGTCTGCACTGGAGATCCAGTTGAGGGCTTAGAGCCCATGGCAATGTCCCGTGCAAGTCAGTATCAGGAGGCCAAAGGATCTGCGATGGGAGACCGAAGGATCTGCACCGGAAAGGCCCAGGGGCCAGTGCTAGAATCTTAAGTATCTGTGCTAGCTGCTGAAAGGCTGAAGGACCCGAGCCAGAAGGCTGAGGCATCTGCACTGGAAGCCAGGAGATGACATCTAAAATGAAGATGAGGATTGAAGCTTCCCCAAAGAAAGAAAGCAGCCAAACCTCCTTCAAAGAAAAACTGCCAAAACTTCCAAGGAAGAGCAACTGCAATCCTTCCCATTCTCATATACCATTCCAAAACCAAGCCCCCTTAAGTGGGTCTTCCATGCCCAGAACCATGCGACTCAGTTCAGCTGGGTGTTCCCCACTCAAGTTGATAATTAGTCAATTAACCACCACAGAAAGGTTAAAGTGCCAATGGAATTAAGATTTTGCTAAACAGCACACAGGAAGATTATTGGATGTTATCTGGGTTGGCTCAATGTAATCACAAATTCTTGAAAGCAAAAAAGAACAGAGGAAGTCAGAGTGATGTGATACGCAGAAGATTCCACCCACAATTGCTGGCTTTGAAGATGGAGGAAAGAAGACATGAACCAAGGAAAGAGGTGACTTCTGTAAACTGAAAAAGGAAAGAAAATGGATCAACCCCTGGATCCTTTAGAAAAGAACTGTGCTGGTTACTTTTCATTGCTGAGACAAAATACCTGATGCCCAAAATTAAGGAAGGAAAGGTTTATTTAGCTCACAGTTTGTGGAGGTTTCAGTCCATACATGGCTGGCTCCTAAGGCAGAGTGGCACATGGCAGAGGGCAACAGTTCATGGCGGTGGAAAACAGCAAAAGCAGCAAGAGCAAAAAGGGAGGGGGGAGCAGGAGAGCAAGCCTCTTTCCCTCCCTTATATTGTATGCAGGCTACCCGCCCCAGGCTGGGTGTAGCACTCACACCCATAATCCCTGCATTGGACCACGAATCAGTCACAAAGTAGATTCAGCTTGCCCCCATGACTGCATGAGGCTTTGGGGGGACATCTAGACACAAACCATAACATTCCGCCCCTGGCCCCCCAAAGACTCATGCATATCCCTTCATGCAAAAGGCATTTTAGTCCATCTCTAAGAGTTACCAAAGTCCTAACAGCTTCAGCATTGCTGAAAAGTCCAAGTCCCAAGTCTCCTCTGAGATCTAAGGCAAACTTCTAGCTGTGAGCCCCTATACAAATGAAAAGAAAGTTAAACACTTGCAACATTCAATGGCACAAGATAAACATTACCATTCCAAAAGGTACAAACAAGGGGATACAAAGCCTTGGGACCAAAGGAAATCCAAAATCCAGCAGGGCAAACCTTAAATCCTGTAGTTCCAGGACTTTGGGTGTGGACCATCCAAAGCTATCCAAAGCCCTTTGTGGGCTCCAAAGGGCTTCTGTGACTGTACCTCTATGGCACTTCCAGTGGTCCTAGCTCCCATGGCTTCTCTCTTAGGCCTGCTCTGCTCCCTCCTTGCAGGTTTCCTCAGACAATCCGTGTTCCTGGCTTCTCCAAACTTCTGGGGTCTCCACTGTACCTTTGGCTTCACACTCACAGCTTCACATATTGCCCTCTCGGTCACATGGCCTGGCCTCCCAGGCCTTCTTCTGAAATCTGGGTGGAAGCCTTTTTAACCTCAGAACTCTTGCATTCTGCATGCGCCTAAAACCAGTGCCACGTGGCTGATGCCAAGGTCTGCTGCCAGCTGGAGCAGTAGCCAGGCTTTCTTTTCTCTTGGCTGTAGGGGTTGAGTGCCTGGATCGCCGAGCACTATGAACCTGATTCTGAGGAACAAATTCTCTATGCTGCAGCCACTCTGAAAACTGGTGGGGCCGCTGCCATTTTGGAACCTGGTGTGGCTGCTGCCTTTCTGGAACATGGTGCTCTGCAGCTTTCTCCTCAAAGCAAAGTCTTTCACTTTTCAGTTTTGAAGCTGCAAAGGGTGGAGACTTGCTGCTTCTTGTGATGCCCTCAGGCCATCTTTTATATTCTCCTGTTCCTTCTCAGCAATCGAGATCTCCTCAGCTCTATCTTTGCAGTCCACAGCTTTACTGGAGCTTCCTTTCTGGTCAAACTCACATTTTAAATTATCCTGCTGGGCTGTTTGCTCTTGATCTCAACATAAATCTGGCTAAAAGCCCCCAACAATAGCCATGCCACAGCCTCAACATTTGACTGCCTTGAAATTTTTTCTGCTAGTTTAATCAGTCCGCCACCCTTAATCTTAGTCTCAGGCAAATTCTCTGGACATGAACAAAATGCAGACAAACTTTTTACCAAGCCATAACACACATCATCTGGAGTCCAATAGCCGATGCAGTCCTTCTTCTCAGCAAAAACCTCCCGAGTCTGGACTTTACCTGAAGGATTTCTATCAGCCTTCTGGTCTTCTGAGCTCTGACCAGGATCTCCCATACAGAACAGCCTAGGGCTTTCCAGCTCTACTCTTTCAGGCGAAACCTCTGAACCTTTCCCAACTCTTCCCACAAGCCATTCCCAAAGGCTCTTGAACCACACGGTCAGGTACAGTCACAGCAATGACCCCACTCCTCTGGTACCAAATTCTGTATTGGTTACTTTTCTCTCATTGCTGAGACAAAATACCCAACAACCAAAATTAAAGAAGGAAAGGTTTATTTAGCTCACAGTTTGTGGAGCTTTCAGTCCGTAATCAGCTGGCTCCAAGGCAGGGTGCCGTGGCAAAGGGCAACCGTTCATGTGGGCAGAAGAGAGCAAAAGCCACAAGAGCAAAAGGGGAGGAGGGTAAGCAAGCCTTTTCATGTTGTATGCAGGCTACCTGCCCCAGGGCAGGTGTAGAACTCACACCCATAATCCCAGCATTGGACCATGAATGAATCACAAACTCTAGAAGCCCACCCCCATGACCACAGAAGGAGTTGGGGGACATCTAGACACAAACCATAACAAGAACTAAGCTCTGTTGACATTTATATTAGCCTTTGAGACCCATGTTGGACTCTAACCCACAGACCAAGATAACAAACCTGTGTTGTTTCTAGCGAAAGAGTTTGTGGTAAAATTTTACAGCAGCAATAGAAAATTAATATATCTGGTTTTGTATTTGAAGTAACAATTCTTAGACAACCTGTTTTTTTGTTTCTGAATAGCAGAAGGTTCTGGGCTCAGAGAAAGCAAATTTTTGCTCGAAAGGGGGGTGGGCTATGTTAGTTGCCAAATCCTCTTTCCTTTCATGATGTATACCAGCAAAACATAGATAAGAAAATAACAATTAATGGAAAAAATATGAAAACCTGCCTTATAGTCAAAGTATATATTTTAGAGACAATGCAAAATACCATCATTCTGTTATTATGTTAATTCTTAGTCCTTCAGTATTAAGGGACTAACAATTTTACTAGAGGCCTTCACTCATACCCATGCAACTGTGTCATGTAAATAAAATAAATTAGAAGGTGGTCTTACTATTGTAGGAAACCTGCCTCATTCTTCATGTAGTTTAGCTTCCATGTGACCAAGCTTTTTTCTTTACTAAGTTTTAGACAAAACTCACATGCAAATATGCAAATTATTTTATGTCAAAAATGACCTAGAATATTTATCCACTCTCTCGAATCTTGTTTTTCAGCCATGCACATTTATAACAATATAGCATTGCTTAAACTCTCAAAAAGTCAGCATCATAAAGAATGATGGGATCAAAATACCCAAAAACTATACTTGTATTTATTACCTTCTTCCATATATGAACTCCTTGAGGGCAGGGATACACCCTGATTTATTTTCCCCAGCACCCAGCAATGCCTGATATCTAGGAGGTATTCAATAAATACTTGTCAGGCCAGTGATATAGCTCAGCAGCATAAGCACCTGCCTGGCAAGCGTGAGGTCCTGAGTTCGACTCCTGGTACCCACATATTAAAAAATAATAATAAATAAATAAATAAATAAATAAATGCTCATCAAGTAAGTTTCAAAGAAATTTTTTGTTTTGTTTTGTTTTGTGTGGGTACCGGTTGTCGAACTCAGGACCTTGCGTGCCAGCAGGCGCCCGTGCTGCTGAGCAATATCACCGGCCCTTTTTTCGTACGTGGGTACCGGGAGTCGAACTCAGGACCTCACGCTTGCCAGGCAGGCGCTTATGCTGCTGAGCTATCTCACCGGCCCCAAAGAAATTTTTTGATAATGCAATAATAAGTAATTTCTTGATCATTGCACCATACTATTTTATGTTTCATTGCTTTCACAGTACCATAGGACTGTGTTATAGACAATAAGGCCATGGCCAAGAAGGCTTAAATTATAAATGCTTAGGTCCTTTTTTAAAAAAATAGATTAAAATATCCATGTAGTAGACACAATAATGCCCCTCCCTGAAAGATACCTTTATCCTAATGCCTAGAACCTGTGAATACATTACCTTAGATGGCAAAGGGCAATTAAGGTTGCAATGGCATTAAGGCTGAACTTAAGGTTAGTCCACCACTTGTCAAAAGGTCACTAAGAAAAACTGCAAAAATGAGTAATGTGCTTCCAGCCCCCAGTTCAGTACTCTCCAGTCCTACAATCTACAAGTCAACATTCCCTGAAAGAGATTATTTTAGAAAGAGATTAATTTTAAAAATTAGAAATCAGGGTAGGTTAACCATATGGAATATATGAAGAGAATGATTTTTTCCTTATAATAAAATTACGAAGACTGATGTTGCACAATTTTCCTCCAAAAAGAAAAAACAGTATTTTTCTGTTACAATCATTTTATGATTACCTTTCTTTTTCAAATAAATACTTCAATTTATTCCTAAAAGGCTAAAAGTCTTAGTCAGTTGGTTACCATTTTGATCTGCTCACAAAGGAACAGTTTATCTCAAAACTACGGGAGTAGAATTGATCTTGTACTTATATTAAGCCATCAGAACTGTGTTTTGGGGTTTTGCCTCTTTTGTGGACCCTATGAACTTGCTTCTTTAAGCTGAAGGGCGCGTAGTTAATTACTTATTAAAAATGCCTGAGGAGGTGTTCATGGTTTACTCTGAAACATGGGTCAATGTCAAGGTCCTAAAGTGTATGTATAGGGACATTATTTTCAAATCATTCAACAGCCTGGTTTTGAACAGTTATTTACACTTGGTGTGGAGCTGGCCAGAGTTGATGTTGTATCGGGAGAGCAGGGCAAAGGGAAGGGGAGGGTGTCATGGCAGCCTGTGATGCTTGGGTCAGACTCCAGTAATAGAGTTTAAAAAAAAAAATCCAGACAGAGGAAACCTTACATTATTGTCTGTAAATTATTTGTTGCCCAATTGTCTCCAGTTTGGTTTTAGCAATTTGTACATTCCCAGAAGTACAACATACACACAAAGTGTTCATTATTAATAATGAAGTCCACAGTGAAATACGAATATTTGGACATTAGTCCTCAAACATATTAGGTTAAAAATCGGTGTCTTTGAAAATTGAGGCCCCCTGGACCATGAATCTTCCATTTGCCATTCTATTCATAATGTGCTTTTCTCCCTTTTTTGCTAGATTGGCTCAACTAATCACCAATCATTCTCCCCTGATGTTACCTAGAAGGAGTCCTTTAATTTGACATTTCTGGATAGGGTGCATGATTTTGATTCCATAAACTATGAGCTCTAAGCCACCCATCATGAGGAGGAACGATGGGAAGGAGTTAGGTGAAGAGTCAGTATCACTGGCACAGGGCTTAGTTGATTCTTTCTGCTGAGCCCCTAATGCTGAGTTTTCAGATTTTTGAAACACAGAGAAGAGAAGGGAGCCTTTGGAATTAAGACTCAGCAGAATGCATCTGTGAACACAGACAGCCAGAGCTGGGGTAGAGGGGGCTAAAATCCTAGGAAGGAATGACAGGAGGCCAGGACATCTGGGCTGCAGGCCAGTCCTGGCTCCTGATGCCAGCATTTGGGCTCTCAGGCTGGGGCAAGTCCTGGCAAAAGGTAGAGAGGCAGCAACCATGGAGGCCCGGGAGGCTGTGGATATCTGGTGGTGTCACTGGTGGTGTGGCCTCTAACTGACCCTGGTACAAAGTTAACTAACAATGCCCAATCAACCTATATCTCCATATGGTCCTTGAAAAGTGACCCAGACCTCAAAGTTAGGTTTGCATTTAAGAGTTAAATCATGATTTGTCAGTAACATATTTTAATTAAATAAACAAAATAACTCTGAAGGCTAATTCAAGAGAAATGTGACACTATCAATACTTTAATCTCCTAGCACAGCAGGAAAATATCTGTCCCTCCTAATTTCTGAACATTTAGGAGTCCCGTTATACCATTTTAAAAGCTGATTTTGAGAAACAGTCCAAGATATTTACATAATACATTAAAATTTTCACATCAAGATAGTTATGGAAGTATTTCTTTAAATGATTTAAAAGTAGTCAAGTTTCTAAACCAATAAGAACACTACTTTATACCTGGAATAAGATTAAACATAATAATCAAGTGTTAATCAGTGATGCCCCAAAGGAACAATTGTCTACTATTTTATAGATTTAAATTTTTCTCATCTGTTTTCTTTCAATGTGTTAATCTACATTCCTAATTTCTGAAAAAGCAACCAGCACAGTTTTGGACCACATTGCTATCCAATTCAAATTGTTCTTCAGATGATTTGATTAAAACTACAAAGAGCTACTTTCAACAAAAGCTTCTTATAGTGAACACAAACATTAGTGAGCCTGGCAGGCAGCACTTAACCTGCACTCACAGCTTTAGAGAGAAATACATTCGGAAGGGGAATTAATCACAAACTAAAGCCCACCCTGGACTCCTTAGACAATCCGTCAAGGAGGTTTAGATGTGCCAAGGCTTCTCTACAATCCACCCTTAGTTATAGCTCCCAGCTCCTGAAGTCTCCAAAAGACATTTATTTAATAATGATATAAGAAGAAAAACAGCAACATCCAGCTAATATTAAAATCCTCAAAACAAGATAATCCAAAAAACAGAAGCTCATTCATAAATCATAGTCATTATTGTCTTATCTAATGGTTTAAGTTAAAATTGAGCATATCGTGGTGTGCAAAAGAGTTGAATTTTTTGATGCTTGAAGAATGATTTGTTAAGTCTTGGATATTTGCAATCACTTTGTTATTTGTAGTTCTTTCAAACTTTGGATGAATTTTATGCCTAAAACTTTAAATTCTCAAATCCATGCCAACTACATACCACAAACAGTTCTACGCTTTGCTAGTAGCACATGCTTTATTTATATATATTTTGCTAGTAGCACACGAGAGTGCTTCCACTCTCAAGAATGATTTTATAAAGAAAGTTGCAGGATTACAGATTTTTGTTTTCTCCTCTAACACTTCAGAAGTACCTTCTCATAGCTTGTGCCATAGCAGATGTGGTGTTTAATTGAATCCCTAGGTGATGTGTTATGCACAGTTATGCTGTTGCAATGCTCAGTTTTGGTGCCATATTTTTCACCACTGTGGATAACTCTTCAGGCTGCTGAGAAAATGTTCACTGGCTTACTAGAATATGAAATTTAAGTCTCCAATCTAGATAACTTTAGATGCTTTGATTTCATTATAGAAATTCCTAGACTACTAGTGGGATAAAACAAATGCTAAGGCCATATTGAATTTCAACAAGCTGAACTAGCAGAAAATAAAGATAAAATGCCTTTCTATTTAGGAACATGATGATGTTTTCATTGTTACAGCATTTGGCATGCCTAATGTATACAATCCTTGACATTCATATAATAACAAAAGAAAGTTGTTTGGGATTTTTCTTTTATTTCCTAGTGTCCGCTTTCTTCTCTAGTATTTCTCCCACATCTACCCCAGCCCTGGCCTTTCACTCTCTTCCCGCTCTCTTTTCATCCTCTATACAGGGAAGGGATGCATGTAAAAATACCTCATTCTACATAGACAGGCCAAGGCTGCCTGTTACCTAGCTATGATGAACAGACCACCATCGTTGCAACAACTGATGTAGATGCCTCCGGGTGAAACAAAGGTTTACATATTACACGAGCAATTTAACTGTTTTCTAAACATATTGCCAAGACAGTGGGAGTTGGCAGCCCACACTGTGTTTTAGGTTTTGAGGACTTGGATTAGAAGTGGCTGTTGACTATAACCTTTTTATTTGTCTTCCATGAACTACAAGCAACCTAGTAACCCAGGAAAGAATTCTTGACAGCACTTAAACTTGTCTTCCTAGCGTCCCAAGATTACATACACAAATCACTTGACAAAAGTGGTATAAGACTCTTGTGCATAGATAACCACATAAGACAACTGTCTTGTTCTAACCCTTAAAGAGTTCCACAAAGTAAAATGTTTTATAATCCTTTTTTGTGCAATAGGCAAGGAAGAAAAGAAGAGAGGTTGGGCAAAGATTATCTAGAAGAAAAAAAGAGACTCTTTTGGGGTTCCAGTTGAAACATAATAAAGAACATAATTAACTTCACAATTCTTTGTGTTTTTCATTTGACTGCAGGGAGGAGATGAAAGAGGACTGCTAAGCCTTGCATTCCATCCCAATTACAAGAAAAATGGAAAGCTGTATGTGTCTTATACCACCAACCAAGAGCGGTGGGCTATCGGGCCTCATGACCACATTCTTAGGGTTGTGGAATACACAGTATCCAGGTATCACTAAAATGTATCAAAGCATTAAATTTTATAATCTTATTTTTCCTCCCTCTCATCATAAGATTTTGATTTAGAAATTACAAATAAGTAGCCATACGGCGGCAGTAATTAAAATAAAATCTCTACCTTACTTAAAACCCTGTATGGATATTGTGGGGAAATTGGGGGAATTTAGTACTTTCCCTGAATTATCTTTCAATTTAAACAGTAGTTCTAAAGTTTAGAAATTAATGTAATTTTTCAATAACTTCAATTAGCTCTTTACAAGTTTGTTTCTTTTATGTGACAAATGCTTGCTTCCTTATTTATGTACTATTTACTTTCTAGTGAATTCACCTTACATCTTTAGCAATCATGGTATTTTTTCCTCCCCACGATGCAGGAAAAATCCCCATCAAGTTGATTTGAGAACAGCCAGAGTGTTTCTTGAAGTTGCGGAGCTCCACAGAAAGCATCTGGGGGGACAACTGTTCTTTGGTCCTGATGGCTTTTTGTACATCATTCTCGGGGATGGGATGATCACACTGGACGATATGGAAGAAATGGATGGGTTAAGGTAAAAACCTGACAACAGTACCTCTGGATGCTAAAATGTTCGCACTGTGAGGAGAAAGGGTTTGAACCAGTGAGTTAAGAACCATCTCTAAAGTACATTACCCTGCATATATAGTTAACTTTTGTTGTCAGTGTCTGCATTTGTAAAATGCAGAGGGATTCAGCATTTTGCCTATGTAATGTTTCCTTTTGTCATAAAATGAGTTACTGCTGTGCAGTTCCGTGCTGCCGGGGCTGCCCCTACTACACTTGGCATTGAGAAGCAGACAGCCCTGCATCAGTGTGTCGCTTCTCTACACTCTGCGTCTTGGGAGATGTAAATTACATGGATTGGCAAAAATTAAAGAGGACAGATGCAAAAGAGCAGTGTGCTGCTGATGCTGCAGCCCTTGGCCACCTTCAAGCTGTGTCTCAGTGCAGTGCCTCATGGGGAACCAGAATGCCCTGGTTTCATTTCTGACCATATGGGATCTGGAATGTGAATAATTTTGTCTCAAACAAGGGGATGTTTCTTTTATACATGCATCAACCTTATCACATTTATTGTAGGTGAAATATATAACCTGAACAGGAAACACATAACGCCATCCTCCATTTTCTCAGTGATTTTACAGGCTCGGTGCTGCGGCTGGACGTGGACACAGACATATGCACTGTTCCTTACTCCATCCCACAAAGCAATCCACACTTCAACAGCACCAACCAGCCTCCAGAAGTATTTGCCTATGGGCTCCATGACCCAGGCAGGTGAGAACGCAAGGCTATTCTCTTGCCTACTTAAAGAAGATGCGGCTTTGGGAAGTAGAAAAGGAAGATGGCGGCAAGTCACAGAGCAGCGAGGGTGGTGTCCCAGGTTGGGTCTCTAAAACCATACCAGGTCATTATCTGGGCAAGTATTTAGGCCTCTTTGTTCTGTTAATGTTTGAAGCAGATTGAGAAAACAGATTAGACAAAGAAAAATTCACAGAGAAAAATTGACTTCAAAATTTGAGGGGCTTACTATTAAACTTTGTGGGACTAGTATAATGACTAAGACTTTAATAATTTAGGGAGATAATAAAGCTTTAGATTTGTTGAAACCCTTCTAAATTTTATTTTCCATGTTGTCTCAATCTGTCTTATGCTACTATAGCAGAATACCACTGACTAGGTAATTTATACACAATAGAAGTTTATTTGGTTCAGGTTCTGGAGACTATCCAAAGGCATGATGTGGGCAACTGGGAAGGGCCTCCTTGCTGTGTGCATCCCATGGTGGAGAGAGAGGTGGCAAAATTATCCTTTTACCAGGAACTCACTCCTTGGATAACTGAACCACTCCTGCAGGAATAGCATTAATGCATTCCCAAGGGCAGAGCTCTCATGACCCACTCACCTCCTGAGGTCCCATCCCTCAACACTGCTGGTTGCCCTGGGGATTAAGTTTCCAACACATGAACTTTGCAGGACACATTCAAATCATAGCATTTGCAACTGTAAGGATGTTGTAATGATCAAATAAAAATCTGCAGGTAAAGCACAACAAAGATGTCTGACACCTGGTAGTTCTTTTATCATTGCCTCACTTAAAATGGGATGGTGTGGTGTTAATTTGCAGGGAGTTGAGCTAAGTACCATCTTTTTTTACTTGAAAAATAATTTCATACACTAAAGGAATTCATTTTACCTGTTGTGTACTGTATACTATAATGAACCATGAAAAAAAGGGAAACTAAGAAGTATATAGAGATTTTAAGTACACTTAAAAAAATACTATGGAGTATAATATAGAAATTCTATGATGAAAGTCCCACCCAATCTTTGTTCTGTTATTCATACTAAGAGGCATCTAGCCACATTCATTCATTTACTAGCTAAGTTATTATTGCTATTTAATGTTTATTGAGTGTTCACTATGTGCAAGGTGATTTCTCCAACTTTTTATTTTTATAATCCCTCATGCCCATCATCTCCTCTCCATCAAAGCCCAAGTCTACAGTTCATTTCCTTTTTGGCATCTCAGCAGATCTTAAAATCTGTTTGACGGGGAATACTTGAGGTGGGTTCTGGATGTGGAGGAAACTGTCACATTCCATTCCTATAGCTCAGAACTCACGGACACCGCCACCAAGCAGCACTTTGAAGTAGAGCAGCCTGAGTCGCCACAGTCCCACAGGAGCTTTCTCACAACCTGCCTGGGAGTTCTGAGCTTTGGTGCAAAAATTCCGGATGAGGTGCTTTATAAACCCTTCCTGCTGGCAAGATGCCTGTGCCCCGGAGTCCTACGTCCTCCAGCAGAAGTAGGCCGAAGGGAAAGTCAGTGTTTATATTCTTCTCCCTCCGAGAGGAAGAAAAAAAAAAAAAAAGTTTAATAAAGCAGAAAAGAAATTAAAATAAAATTTAGCTAAAATGAAACTTTTTGTAAGCACCTTGCTGCAGGGTGCTGAATAGCTATCCCTGAACAGTCTCCCTTTTAAGCTTTTCAGCAGTACTTGGAGGTAGATGACATCCATCCCCTCCCCACGTCCCACACCCCTTTTTAAATATAATATTTTTAGAGCTATTATAGGTTTGCAGCAAAATTGAACAGAAGGTACAGATACTTCCAGTATAACCCCTAACCCTGCACAAGTATTACTGTCATCCCCCATAGAATGGTACACTTACCACAATCGATGAACAAATACTGCACAACATAATCAGCTAGACTCCACGGTTTACGTTGTTGTCGTACATTCGTTCTATAGGTTCGGACAGGTGGGCAATGACATGTACCCACCATCATATTATCATCCTGATTAGTTTCACTGGCCCCTTTTTTTGTATAACATCCGAAGGTTAGAAGTGTCAAATAGTCGGTGGACCTGGTGTTCAGCTAGCACTAACGCTCATAGCCCTTAGCTGTTCCACCTCTGGGGGACCTAGCTGGCCTTTTTATCCAGATTTGCTACTTCTGGTTAGAAACAACTCAAGCCTCTTTTTCCCATAGTTTTTCCATCTTCAAAAGAAAAATAACACAGAAAAATTTTCTTACCCCCTGTGAATTTAGTTCCACCTTAAGTAACAATGTGTTTGTCCTGATCCTTGCCAGGCATTGTATTCTGTGAGTCACTGAGTTAGGACAATAAAGGGACTGTTGCCACCAAGCCGGATCACCCATCCTTAGCAGGCCAGGGGCAGCTCCCCTACCAATGGGATCATTTAGAGACAACGGTTGTGTTGTTTTGCTTTTTAATAATTACTACATGACTCTTATGTCTCTTAAGACCTAGCACCCACTCTCAAAATTTTTTTTAATTTTTTAATTTATTTAATAGTCCCAATGGTTTGGTTTCATTTGTGATTAATGAATTTTGTTGGCTTCAAACAGTGATTCTCAAAGGAATGATTCTGCCTCCAGGGAACGTCTGGCAGTGTCTGGAAACATTTTTTATTTTTTACAACTGGAGATGAGGGTCAAGTGAGCTACAGTGATCTAGCTGTAGAGGCCAGGGATGCTTCCAAACTTCCTATAATTTGCGGGACAGCCTCTCCAAATAAAGGTGAGCTGGCCCAAAATGTCAGTAGTGTCAAGATTTAACCTAAAAATAGTGGAGGCCTGTTTTCCACATTTTTGAGAACTTCAAAAATTACATTACTGAACTTTATTCTTCCCCTAACCCTAGAACCTCACTGACTTAAACATTCAAGTTATCCCTGCCCTAGTGAGGCCAGGGGCTTAAATCACAGATGTTCTAGCACCCCCAGAGGAAGGGTGAAGAACGTGAAAACAGCTGATGTGAAAGACAGCGCTTCTAGGGACCCCTACATTTTAATTTTATTCTCTGAATTGGAACCTATGTTTTCCTTTGTTAGAGCACCCTGAGCTTTAGAATGTAGTGATCCATCTAAGAAATACAGGACTAATGCTATAATATTACATTGTAGATGTGAGTTGAAGATGACATTGATTCTTCATTATATTTTACATTTTTTTGGTTTTTTTTGGTTTTTGTTTTGTTTGTCTTTGAGACAAGGTCTTGCTGTGTAGCCAAGGCTGGCCTTGAACTCATTCATGATCCTTTTGCCTCAGCTGCCGGACTACAGGTGTGCACCACCAGCTTCAAGTACTACACATGAAATATTCCTTAACAACAGGCTAACAAACGTTTTGAGACAGGGTACACATTCATAATAGAGGGAGTTACCAAAAGAAACTAAGAAATATACTCCGGAAGTAATTAAGCTTCAACGGAATAAACAAAAATATCCAGATGATTCTCTCAGTAGTTTCTAGCAAATCAATACTGAACTGTTCATAGGATCCTCTGCTAGCCCACAAAGAGTTTTGTCCTAGGTCAGGAATCCCCAGCCTGAGTTTGAAAGATAACCCAATAGGAATTAATGGGCATCCACCTCTTTTGTTATGCAGATGTGCTGTGGATCGACATCCCACTGATATAAACATCAATTTAACAATACTTTGTTCAGATTCCAATGGAAAAAACAGATCAGCCAGAATCCTACAGATAATAAAGGGAAAAGATTATGGTAAGTCAAGCATAATTTGTTGGTTTTGCTTTAGTTTGAGTTTGGTTTTAGCATATTAATTGAAGGGAAAAGGATTTCTGTAAAATAAGCACTTGAGAAAACATAAAATCACTGGCCTAACAGTGGCCAGAGAGTGAACTGCTCACTTTTTAAAAGTTAGGGACTCTTACAGGCCTTGAGGATTCTATTTGGGTAATTACATCTCCCGTGGATTGCATGGTGCTCAGTAGGTCCAAATAATTTAATTGCTTTAGAAGTTAGCAGCTTGTATGATTCTCATCTAAGAATCAAGATGAATAACTCCTATTTACTTAATTTAATAAGGGAGAACTTGTCCTAACATGTTATAAACAGAAATAAGTAAATGTTAAAGATGACAAATTTCTCAGTACCCTACATGCTAGTCTCAGCAATTAGGAAAAGTGTGTTTTATGTAAGAATGTGATTTTTTTTAAAAGTATTTATTTTAGAGAAAGTAAGTAATTGATTTGTGAGAACAAGGCACGGGAATGGGATGTTTAAACATTATTTTTAATAACATGATTACTAGAGTATTTAGAGAAAACACAAAATATAAAACTGGATAATAAGTGCAAGAACATTTAGTATTTTTAATATTTTAGTATATATTCCTTTTGAAGGAAGCAATATATTAAACATTATTAGGATTCAGGGAACATAGTAGATTAAGATTATTAAATTGATTGCTTCTTCTATTTACTCATTCAATACAGCTATTTATTTAGCCCCAGGAATGAGGCAGCTGTGTTAGTTCATGTGGTACTCAGTTATTTTTTTTTTTAGGGGTGTGTGTGTGTGTGTGTGTGTGTGTGTGTGTGTGTCTTATAAAAGCCAAACCAAAGTATAATGTGGTTTACAAAAAAAAATCAAATGAGGCACTAGTTCTGTGGACTTTTGGCTGCATCTGTAGATTAAACTAAATTCTATAATCACATTAACTGAGGTTCAGCAAAAATGAGTTGCAGTATTAACAGCCCTGCGTTTGTGAATTTTCATACACATCGTATATATCCACAGTGCTGGGCCGGTGAGATGGCTCAGCGGCTTAAGCGCCTGCCTGGCAAGTGCGAGGGCCCGAGTTCGACTCCCGGAACCCACATACAAAAAAAAAGGGGCCGGTGATATCGCTCAGCGGCACGGGCGCCTGCTGGCGCGCGAGGTCCTGAGGTCGACCCCCTGGTACCCACAAAAAAAAAAAAAAAAAACACAGTGCTTACCACCCCTGTAGAAAACACTTCATAAATGTCGCTCATTTCATTCATAGAACAAGTTTATGCGTAAGTACTACCATTGGCCATATTGTATAGATGAAGAAACTGAGGCACAGAAAGGTTAATTATAACACAACAAAAAGTGGTAAAAGATGGATTTGAGCTCCCTAATGCCAGAGTTCATGACCTTAATCATTCACTTATGCTGCCACATGGAGTGCTGGGTATTTAATACTTCTCTAATCTTTTCTAATTTTTATTATATATCCTATTTAACATAATCACATGGGAGGAGCAGAGGGCTTTAAAATTACTGTCTTTCCACAAAAGTTTTTGATAAAATGCTGCCTGTGGGTGGTGAGGTATTTGACATTAAATTAATTAAATTAATTAAGAAGTAATTTTCAGATTAATTTGTAACTGGCATTAGAGCTTTTCCATTGTAATTAGAGTACGTATACCCAAGTAAGTAACAGCCTGCATGGAAACATTAGGAAATGGGACTACACACTTGTAATTCAAAAGGAATTATTAGAGTAGACTTTGTTAACCACACAACTCTATAAACAAAACTATTAAAAAATATTTTAAGTGAAGATACTAGACTAAGTGATCATTTTTAAGTGTACAATAAATATAATTTTAAAGGCCTTTTATGTACTATGTTTTTACTTTCATGGAAGTGTGAACTTTCAAACATTTTATATAATTTGATAGATGTCTGGTTCAGTTTACTAAATATAATAAGCAAGAGTATTTCTACAAAAAATATTGAAAGTTGTTTTAAAAGGTATTTTGATTCTAAAGTTACCATGATCTCCAAAATATCTAGATTCTAATTCTATTGAAAACTTGGTGTATCATGGCAGTTATAACAATAGCAAGTATTTGCAGCCCATTTTCATTTCATTAAGCTGTACACAGAGGTCTTTTAAATTTTGATAGTATTTAAACAAAGACTAATTTTTTTCACTAAGTATCTAGAGCACGGATCCATCTCTTGCATCAAGAAACACATTTCAGAACGCAATTACCTTAATATTTGTTCTTTGGTCTACATTATTTTTACTTCAAGAAAATGTCTTTCATTTGATCTAATGCTTTATTTCTTTCCAGAAAGTGAGCCATCACTTTTAGAATTCAAGCCATTCAGTAATGGTCCTTTGGTTGGTGGATTTGTTTACCGAGGTTGCCAATCTGAAAGACTGTATGGAAGCTACGTGTTTGGAGACCGCAATGGGTATGCGTCCTGATGTCCCATTTTCATATACCAACTGATGTATCCATGGATAAGTTGGCACACTGCCACAAAACATTAAAAAATGAGGCCCATTGGGCCTCAGACCTGGAATACACATACGTATTATTTTCTTTTGTTATATTATACATGGAAGGTTCAATGAAGAATTTCCAAAGCGGTTCTTTTCAAAAGACTTGATCAAGTTCTTCAAAGTAATTCTTAAAAACAGAGAAGTCTTTAGATGGACATTTCATATTATATACTCTCTTCCCTTCATCCTCAATAAAAATTTACCATGACAATGAATAATTTGAAACATATTACTTTGCATGAGTTGTAAAAATATTTTAAAAACTATCTTGGGAGACTATAATTTTTTATTTTACCAGACTTTCAAGACATTGAGCAATAGAATGAAATTTAAATCTATAGATAGGAATACTACAAAATTAAATTTTAGCCTAAATTTTTGTATCCTTCTCTGGATGAAGGGAGGGGCTTTTCTTATGCTCAGGTACTTTAGTGCCCCTCCAAACGAAGTATCTTTAAGTACATTCTCCACGTACGAGAATTTCACAGCACTCAGACACATGAGGGCTATATTATTTTTCCTTTCAGAAGTCAGGTCTGTGGCACAGTTATTTTATTTTAAACATTTTATTGTGATCTTTAAGCAAAAGTGTATTTTTATTGTAGGTTTATAGTATGTTTTTGTTGTAGGAATTTCTTAACTCTTCAGCAAAGTCCTGTGACCAAGCAATGGCAAGAAAAACCACTGTGCCTTGGCACTAGTGGTTCCTGTAGAGGCTACTTTTCGGGTCACATCTTGGGATTTGGAGAAGATGAATTAGGTACTGTATAAATTACCTCTGTTAAGTTCCATTCTCACTTCCTTGCTCAAGAAGGTATATTCTGCCCTGAAGAAAAAGAATCTCATCTCCCATTTGTTGGAAATGTGATCCAACAAAGATGACCTACCAGAGAGATTAAAGATGGTCTAGTTATATATTCTTTTCCAGGAACATTCTCTTGAGGGTCTTTGTATCTTAATTCCATTCTAGAAATAATGAAAGTAATAAAACAGAAAAATAGACAAGAGCAAGAAAAATTTTTGAGACTCTCCAGAAAAAGTTTTGTAAATGTCTACTGATATTTCTGATTATCTATCAAAGCAATATTTTAATGCTTTATCTGGGAACCTTCCCACTTATCCATGTATCTTGGAATAGAAAAACAATTATCAAAGTCTAAAATTTATTCTGTCTCTCTCTCTGTCTGTATCTCTTTTCTCTGTCTCTCTCTGTCTCTCTGTCTCTCTCTCTCTCTCGTCCATTGGAGCATGACATTTGACAAGATAATCTGAGCTATAAATCTTTCCAGTAGAATAGGAATTATCTTACTGACAATCCATGGGTAACATATGTTTTGGCATGTTTATCAAAATGTATGCAGCTTTCGGGAACAAAAAGAAATTGAAATTGAAATGTGATCAACCAGACAGTGAAATTTTTACTCTCCATTTTAAATTATGGGGATTAATGTAGATTTTATGTCTCCCTTTAAAAAGCAATACTCAAACTATGGCTATTATATTCCTTTAGCTCAGAAATGGATAAAGAAGGCATAGAAAGAGAACAGTACATGCTTCCTATCTAAACTAGAGTATTTTCTGTAAAAGTCCACATTGATTTTCTTTTTACATTAAATGAAGAATTCATCAGAAATAATTCCGTGCCATTCACTTAGATTACTAAGGGCCTCAGACAAGACTCCTGAAATGTGTAAGACATATTTCAGAGCCATAGGAATACAGAGATGGAAAGAAATCATTTGATCTTGTTCCAGCAGTGAAAACATTTTACAATTAGTTTTTCCTGTATGTTCTTCTAACCCACCCAAAGGAATCAGAAACATAACCTGTAAGGTAATTTAAATTTCATTTTCAAACTCTGATTTTAAGAATTATTAAATCGTGGCAGAGTTAGAGGTGAAGGTGTGGATATTGTGATTGAACCATTTTTGCTTTTCTAGACTTTACTACAAAAACTACTCATCCACAATCATATTAGCATTGCTATCATTATAGAAAACATCCCGAATGTCTGTGTACCTGTAATATTATGTTGTTTTGTGAATAGAACCAAAAAACAAAGCATGTACAGTCTTTAACTTTCCAAATGCCACCACCTTATGTATAACCCGTAACAAAAATAAATACACTTTAAATGAGTTATATTTTAATGTGAAACTCTCTAGAGCCATAAAAGAACATGAGTATATTTTTGCACCATTTGAATCAAAAAATCAGTCTGATGTGTGTGTTACTTTTTTAATCATAAAATCAAGATGCCTTTGTTGTGAAGATTAAATGAGGTAAGCTTATAAACTATTGGCAAAACAAAGATTCTTTTACTTTTTAACTCCATTTTTACTTTTTCTGTTGAATCTGTATTTTTAGTATAAACCTTGTGACATCCTTTTCAGAAATACAAAAGTATTTAAGTGTGCTTGGTGCACAATTAAAATAAGAATAGAGCAATACAGATTAAGTCAAGGGCTATTTCATAAGTGCGAATCAATTATAAATTTTAAAACCTTGTAAACATATAATCATAAATAGTTTTTAATTTCTTATTCATGTAATCTATTCTGTATGCTGACCTACATGGAAGTAATGGTAATAAACAAGAGTGGTTCTTTCCTAAATGAAAATAGCTTCGTACCAGGAGTTAAAGAGTTACGGTTGAAATTATCAATCTGTCTATGTCTCTCCCTCCCTCCCATAATTATTTTGATACATCTTATTTTTAAAAGCAAAACATTAAAATGAGCCTGACAATTCCATCTGACCTCAAATTATTAATTAGCAGTAATAACTTGGGTTAACTAAGACTTTCAGTCTTGGGCAGAAATAAATCAAGATAAAATGTATTCATTCAAAACTGCATTTGCAGAATAAAAATGCTTACTGAGTACCTTATTCTGTGATAAGTTCTGTTCTAGGTGTTGGGGATACAGGGGCAGATCAAGAGACAAAAAATCTAAACTGCCGTCATGAAATTTATGTTGTAAAGGAGGACGCTAATAAATGTTTTTTAAAAATATGGATTGTACGTCAATTGGTAACCAATGCTTTGAAGAAAATCTAGTAGTGAAGAGGGACTTGGAGGTGTTGGAGAAGATGCAGTTTTATTTTATTTTTTATTTTTCGTAGTGCTGGGGATTGAACCTAGGACCTCATACAGGCTAGGCCACAGTTCTACCGCTGAACTACATCCCTAGTCTAGCAGGTGAAATTTTAAATAGTGCAGTCAGGAAAATTAAGATTTAAGCTCAATCTTAACGGAAGGGAGAAAGTGAACCTTGAAGGAATACAGGAGCCTGAGACAGACAGAATCCAGAGATAGAATCGGCCTCACATATTCAAAGTCAGGGAGCCAGTGAGGCCAGAATAGGGTGAACAATGGGGCAAACTGTTGTAGATGAGGCCAGAGGAACAGCAAGCGACTGAATAGGCCACTGTTGGGACTTGATTTTGCTCTGAGAGAGATGAGAAGCCATTGGAAGGTGTTGGAACAAAGCAAGTTGACCTAACTTACTATGATCTAACTCCTTCAAAAAGGATGGCTGGAGGGTAAACATTGAGAATAAACGCAGAACAAGGCAGAGCTAGGGTACTACAAGTCTGTTGCCGTAATCCAGGTGAGAGATATTATTTGCTTCTGGGGGAGTCATAGTGGGATATGGAAAGAAGTGATTGGCATCTGGTGCATTCTGGGTGTGTGGTGGGGACGAACCTGTGAGATGTTGCCATAACCTTTAGGCAAGTGATCTTCCTGAGGGGCGGACAGAGATAGAAATGGAGAGAGAGGAAGATAAATAATAATTGCTAGGCAACAGTGTCATGCTGTGATTCAGCTTACTCTTATTTCTCTCAACAGGTGAAGTTTACATTTTATCAAGCAGTAAAAGTATGACCCAGACTCACAATGGAAAACTCTACAAAATTGTGGATCCCAAAAGGTGAGATTTCTTTTCATCCCTTTGAAACAGGTAATACTCTTCTTCACATTGTTTTAGTTCATTCGAATCAGTAATAGAAGAGATGCAGTTGGCAGTCAACCAAGATGAACACTTCCGCCCTTCCCATATGCAACGGGTTGTCCTGAGAGGACCTTCTCCTCCAGTGTCTGAGGGCCACACTTGGCCTCACAGGACTTTAAAAGCTCATTCAAGTTGTTCTTGTCATCCCAGAGCATGTTGTATTTGTGGAATCAAAGTTCTCGGGTAAAAGCCAGGGGAGGAGCCCGATGTGTGAGGCAGTGGCTTCAACTCTGCTGTTGGAAGCAATAAACCCCTTATTTTGGAGAAAACGAGGAACATGCTGGCAGACGTTAGAGCTGCTTAGTATGATTTTTGTTAGGTAATCAGGATGTTATTTTGACAGTTCAACATCTGAGCCTCATTTCAAAACTATCCAAAATCTCACAGCCCTCATGAAGACTAGTATGACCAAACAAATGAAAACAGAAGAAGTGTTTAGTGATTTGCCTCAGCGCAGGAAAGATATGAATGTTTTAATCCTTTAAGGAATGTAATTATCCTGACCTTGCTCCTTCCCATCCTCAGTGTTGCACACACATGATTTTCCAGTCATCTTGAACCCTAATGAAACAGCTGTTAATTTCATGGATGAGATCTGCACTATCAGGAGCTGCTACAATAACCTGCTATCAAATAGACACTTGTCATAACAGACAGCTGTTACAAAAATCAAGCATTCTCACAGATATGACTAGGCCATGTTGGACACTAGTAGCAATGACTCTTTAGCCATACCATGCTGCAATTTCAAATTCCTTCTACATTCACTTCTTTGAATTTTAAGTTTGTTTCAAGAGAATAAATTAATGATCTGAAAAGTTAACCAAAGGCTCCACTTGAAAACTATTAAGCTGTCAGTTAACCATGTTTTCCTGAAAAAGCCACAAAATGAGGACTCTTGTCCTTCTCATATACCCACAAAACATTTTCTTTGACATTGGCTACTACAGAGCAAAAAGAAAAATCAACTTTAAATGGCCTACTGGCCACACCACATGTCACGTGTGGAACACTGATATCTCTGCCCTATTTTACAGTATACATTTTCTCCGATGCTAAGTACCCGTCCATACGAGGTCATACAGTAGAGGGATTCTTTTTCTCCTCTTGAGTGTAGAATCGGTATTCTTTTTGAGAAGAACAATGAATAAAAAAGCTATCAGACACTTAGATGATTGTTGAAATTGGCAACTTGGTGAGATGGCTCAGCGGCGTAAGTGCCTGCTTGGCAAGCGCAAGGGCCTGAGTTCGACTCCCGGAACCCACATACGAAAAAAGGGCCAGTGATATCGCTCAGTGGCACGGGTGCCTGCTGGCACGTGAGGTCCTGAGGTCGACCCCCGGTACCCACAAAAAAAAAAAAAAAAAAGAATAAATGTCGAACTAATGTTAATTTATAAAATAGTAGCCTTCTGGGCCAGTGCGATAGCTCAGCGGCACAAGTGCCTGCTGGCAAGCGCAAGGTCCTCAGTTCAACCCCCAGTACCCACAAAAAAAAAAAAAAAAAAAAAAAAAATCAGCCTTCTAGTGATTCATAATGAGGTATAGGGATTTCACTCAGATCTAATGCAATTAGTTTCAAAATAGTTACTGTTGTCCCATTACACTGTCAAAGTTGATATGCTTTTCTAAGCTTCTCAGTAGTTTCATAATGAATTCTCTCTCTCTCTCTCTCTCTCTCTCTCACACACACACACACACACACACACACACACACACACACACAGAAACAAAACTGTACCTCGTCATCTGGATTGTTTAGCCTGTTAGTGAGTGGAGGCAAATTTTACACCTTCAACCCATTAATAGTGTCTAATTACCAGGGTTTCCGTAAGGGACCTTGGCTTTGTGATCTCAGGGCCCCCTCGAGTAGGGTGGTCTCAGAGTGACATACCTGAAGGCCTGGCTTCTCATTACAGAGCCTGTTTCCGGTGAGTCATGTCATGTGTGGGGCCAGGGTTAAGACTTGTGTTTGCTTTTCGAGAGGCGGGGGAAGTGACAGAATCCCAATGACACCGTCCTTGTACACAGGCGTAGGCATAACTTTCAAAATTAAACTGTTTTCATAAACACTTGTGGGAGCCTCATGCAGTTACGATTTGGACACCAGCATTTATTATTATAGTATTTTATTCTAGATGAATTGAAGTTCTGTATAAGCAGACACTTAAGTATGTGAGCAAGATTATTTTGCAAACAGGAGTTAATTACTAGCATAGCAATGTTCAGGATATCTGCATCAGAGCAAACTGTTTTTCTAAAACTTTTGAGGCAGAATTTGAAGAAAAAACCTCATCAACTCTCTCTCTTTCTATTTATATATTTAAGGCTTTCCTCACACACATACACATACATCCACACAGAAGGAATTTAGAAATCACATGTAATATCTAAGTTAGCAAAAGCAGATGAGTTTCCAATATTACCATTTCAATCTGTAAAGATAATTTAGTCTAAAGCTATAAATTACATAATCGTTTACATAAGTTTTAAATCATTTACAGTTGGGCATTTTCTTCAGAAAAGGATGGTGAGGTAACATGACATAAAAATCAAATGTATAATAAAGAAAATGAAAATTCACAAAAAGAATACAACCAGGTTTCCCTCAAGCTTACCTAGAACTCAGAAGTTATTTAAGAAAAAAAAAAAAAAAAAAAAAAAACTTGCATAAAGAAGCAGGGAAGGATTGAATCGCACCTCTGTGTCAGCGCGTGGAAGACAGATCAGAAATATCTTCGGGGGTGAACAGTGGTGTTTCATGGCAGCGTGGGGTTAGAATCAAGGCAGAACCAGTCGTGCAGCTGGTCAAGCCAAATTACAGGGTCTCCCAAAGCCTCCAGTATTGGGTTCAGCTTGCCCTAACCTGGGCACCTCCGTCTGCCAAGAGTTCCAGAAAACAGATTTAGATATACTGAGCACAAGATTGGGGCAATAATTCCCATTTCTCTTAATAGAGCCATCTGAAACCAGTCGGACAGGAGCAAGTCTGTACAGGCAGTGTGGAGGGCCGATTGTTCTAGTCTCTGACTCCCCTTTAGTATAGGACACTGCATAACTTGTCTCCCCATAGTGTGCCCCTTTGCCTATTGATAAAGTACAGTCCCTGTCTCATTTCTACATAGGACACAGGAGGGAGGTGAATAACATCCTTAAAATCTGTTGAATTCTTTAGTATTGTTAATGCTCATTCCGTGATTCCTAAAATTATTTTCAGGTAATCTCAACTTTTGAGGTTCCCTTAGTTCCAAAATTAGGATAAAGATATCCATGGATCTTTAAAAAGCTTTTAATACCCAATTTTCAAATATTCGAGTTGTGCCTACAGTGCTTGCTCTGTACTAAATCTTTTCCGAATTAATCAAATGCTCCTGGGTGTTGGAAATTAAAGATTTCTTGCACAGTTGTATAACTTCCAAGCTTTGTAGCTACAGAATACAAATTTTTCAATAAAGACAGAAGATTCTTTAAGTTTGTTTTGGATGAACTCAGACCAAATGATTTTTTATCTTTATTTTGAAATATTTCCAGGGTTTTTTTCTCCAAGAATTTGTGAAACACAGTTATTAAGAATAACAAAGTTACTAAGAACAATCATGTTGATTTACTTACTGTGTACCCACTCTAGCGATATTTATACTGTTTATCTGTTACCCGAACCAAGTCATAGAGACCATTTCCTTAAGATGTCTATACATGAACAACACAAATTCCAGGCTGGAGGGGTCATTTTACAGAAATGCTGTGTGTCCCCAGATTCCTCTGTGACCAATATCTGAAACTGCCTCTAGGGCTTCCTTCCCATTCCTTCGCTGTCCTCCCCCCAAGGTGCCACTTACTGCCCTTTGTTTACTTTTTTGTAATATCTTCATCCTACTCCTTATTATGCTGGATGCTAGAGTGCTTTTCCCCCCAAAATCACTTCATAAGGAGAAATCAGTTCTGTTTATCCTGCGCATGGGTCTCAGGCAGCTCTGTCAACCCAAAGAAAGTCATGGATAATAGAGCAGCTTTAGCCCAGTGAGCCAGTCGAGTTCCAATTCATCAGTCAAAGTTTTATGCAAGTGGCCCCCCTGAGTTGATAAATTCCCACAGTGCCTGTTGACCCAGCTGCCAAGTCCTCTTGCAGCAGGTGGTGTTTTCATGGCCACCCTGACAGTAATACAAACTGTTTAGCAGCTCCATTGACCTTTCAGCTATTAACAGGGATACAGGCTCCACGAGGGACTAGTTTTCAAACATGACAGAATTTCTTAACACTAGAGGTCATGGACAAGTATATGCCCTATAAAAATCCATTCAGCATGGTGGATTAAAAGTCTAAAAGACAAGGAAGCATTTTCCATATTTTTGCTATTATTATTATTCTGCATTTCCAATAGCCAAAAATGGATATACACTTACTGCCTGTTTGTATTTTATTTTTAATGTACCATATTTCATGTATAATAAAAATCCCTTTTTTGACATTGCATCTTCCCTAAGCTGTCCCATAACATCTGGAATTTTAAAGACATTTTACAAAAAGAATTGGGTAAGATCAAAGTCAAAATGTGTAATGAATGAATGAGTACACATACATAATATATGGTAATGGCCTTAGTATGATTCAAATTTTATTCATACTTTAACGAGATTGTGTATGTATATGTACACATACAGACACACTTAAATATGCTCGGGTAATATATATGTAATGTTATATACTCATTACCTACTTCAAAATAAGTAGAAGATATTATATAATAATTGATGAAAAAATAATATGGCCATATTATTTTTAAATGTTTTATGTCTTATATTTTAAAATAATCAGATGCCTTTATTCAAAGTGCTAACAGATTTATATTTACAAAATACAAAACTAATTCTGTTTCTCACCCCACTTCAAATTCTTCACCAGTTTCTCCCAGCCATCAAGATGACTCTAAACTTTTCTCCCCAGATTTGTTAAGGTATAATTGACTAATAAGAAGCCTATATGTTTACAGTGTCCCCCCCTTATCCGTGGGTGATATGTTCCAACAGCCCAGTGGCTGCTTGAAACTACGGAAAGTACCAAACTCTAAATATATTGTTTTTTCCAGTGTACCCATACATACCTATGATTAAAAAAAAAAAAAATTCTTCAGGCACAGTGAAGGATTAACAGCAATAACTAATAATAAAGTATAACAGTATACTGTAGTAAAAGTTATTTAAAACTTACTAATTATTTCTAGAACCTTCCATTTAATATTTTTGGACCACCGTTGAATGCAAGTATCTGAAACTATGGAAAGCTATAAGAGGAAGTTTGGTGTGGTGGCACAAGCCTGTATTATTTCCAGCAGTCTTGGAGGCTGAGTCAGAAAGATCAAAAGTTTAAGCCCAGCCTGGGCAATTTAGTGACTCAAAAAAATAAGAAAATTTTGGGGATGTAGCTAAGTGTGAATGTTGGGGTTCAACCCTCAGTACCACAAAGAAAAAGAAAAGAACTGTATAAGGAGAACAAGTGTACCATGTGATGTTTTGACAAATGTGCATCATGTGAAATAATTTAGTCAAGCTAATTATCAATCAACTCTCATACTTCATGGTGAGAACATATGTCTTGTATGTATACCCCATTTCCTGGAGCTGTGACAGATGACCACAGCAGTCAAGGGAATTTTATGATTTATACTGATTGTAGCCTCTTAACCTATCAATTTGGAATGTTAGAATATTTTCGCTTATAGTCATTGTATTGATTGCTATGAAAATTTGAATCACCACTTTAAAATGACATTTGTTTAAAAACATATAAAATGGAGAACATGAATAATGAAGAATATACTCAACAAAATGAGACTCATTTCTTAAGAGTGAAAAACTCTTAAAAGTATTTTTTAAGTCCCATCTCCACCTCTCCCTACCACCATCCCTTCTAGGACAATGCTTTAAGTCTAACATTATTAGACCTTCTTAATATTTTATATGTTTATCACAAGGCAATGTATCATCAGATCCTGCAATATATAAGGCAAAGGCAGATTTGATGTTGCATTAGATACGTCTAAAATGGGAAATTTTTGTGCAAAGATATTTTCTATAGGAAATCGTAGCTTATAAAGGGCTATATAAGCATCATTTTATTACTAGTTCATTTTTGTTGAGTTACAACAGTTTTGCTTAAATGAGTTCTCTTTGTTAACACTGACAAATGAATCAACAAGTGTAACCAAAGATTTTGGAGTTTGTCACCCTAATAATCATTGAAAAGATTGTAAACTGACATTATTGGGCTCTTTTATAGGACATAATAACCATTTAGTGGGCCGGTGAGATGGCTCAGCGGTTTAAGTGCCTGCCTTGCAAGCGCGAGGGCCCGAGTTCGACTCCCGGAACCCACATACAAAAAAGGGGCTGGTGATATCGCTCAGCGGCACGGGCGCCTGCTGGCGCGCGAGGTCCTGAGGTCGACCCCCCGGTACCCACAAAAAAAAAAAAAAAAACCATTTAGTGCTGTTTAAGCTTTTTACCTTCACATAATATGAAATTAAAACTCTAACAAAGCTATTGCTTTATACATGGGGGAAAAGAGATCAAAGTTTATTTTTTAAATGATTGCTAAAAGAAAATATTGCATCTTTTAATTCTTTTGAATTATATTATAATCAAAGTGTTATTTATTCATCCTATTTACTAATATTAGATGTTACTATCTTAAATTTCATCTTGGTGAAAATGGGTAAATTCAAAAAAGAACATTGGTTGTATTTTCATAAGCATTTGAAATGCCTATTTTTTCCAATTAATTGCTAAATTAATGGTCCAGAGATACTAAGGCAGGTAAATTTCACTATGGTTTGTCTTGCCAGGCAAGTCTGCCCTGCTACAGTGAGATTTTCTTTAACACTAATGATCTCATATAGAAAAGAGAATGATGTCTGAATAGCATGAAAATTGTATGTAGCTTTTCATGTTTGTGCATACATGAAAGTTATGTACCTTTCAGGCAAGTCCCACTAGAATTCTAAGGAAAGGAGTATGCCCTCAGCCTAGCTGTTGCTGAGGCAGAAAGAACCTTCATAGGTGAGTGGTCAGATCGCCAGCCTTGCATGGCCCCCTGTGGACTGAACTTCCTCCAGAGTTCAGGGCTCCCCTTCCATACACTTTGGTTTTGCTTGTTTCCAGTCTCCCCTGAGGCAACCTCTGACTGCTGCTGAGCTGTTTACTGAATTGCCCAAACTCTGTCCCAGGGAACTAATTTGTTGTTAGTGCTTCCGGCACAACTTTGTACAGAGCTTGATTTTTTCATAAAACCTTTGCATATGATCAAGTTTAGCTACTATAGCATTATACCTGGGTGGCTTAAGCAGACATTAACTTCTCACAGCTCTGGAGGCTTAGAAATCCCAGATCAGGTGCCAGCATGGTCAGATTCCTGAAAAGGCTCTCCTCCTGGCTTGCAGCAGCCGCAATCTCACTGTATCCTCACACAATGGAGAAAGGGCAGGAGAAATCTCTCTGGGCTCCATCATTGCAATGTCATCTAAACCTGATTACCTCCCAAAGCCCTACTTCATATCACAATGGGCATTAGGTCCTTAACACACACATTTGAGAGGACACAAACATTTAGTCCAATGGCTACATTATTTTTAGTATGCAATTCTGTGAAATACAAAATTTTTCAGGAACATGCTCTTTGAATTAATGTAGAAGCATCTATAATTTCATACATTTGGAAATGTAATCATAGTTGGCCATCTCCAGAAGTTAGGACACATTTCAAACAATACAACAACTAGCTAAGGCAATTTGATAAGCTGGACTTTGTCTTTTAATATAAAGGCAGATGACATCGTTTAGTTCCATTAATCATTCTCTTAGGTTTTCCTTTTAAGTGATCTCATAACTTTTCATGTCCTGATTTTCTCATGGAAATTAAGACGTTGAGTTAAGTCAATAAAGTTAAATATAAGAAACTCACATCACCTATTAGATATTTGTGTATTGTGGTAATAGTGATTGGATAGTGAGATTAATAGGCTCTGAAATATGGGTACCTTGCTGCCTTTTTCTAAAGTAAGAGGGAAGAACATTGGGCTTTGAAAAGATTCTGGTACTTTCTGTAACAAGCTGTGTGAACCCACTTCATCTCTCATACCTATCCTGATCTCTTAAGTTTGAGAATAACAAAGCAGATATTTATCATGGGGATAAAGTTAAACATGGAAGTGACTGAAAATTGTAAGTGACTTCATTATTTGCTTTTATGATGGTTGCATCTTTAACCATGGAACAAAATTGAACAGGTAACTGTTTTATTTATCTTATTAGCATTAGGCAGCCAAACCTGTGGCTCCCCTCACCAAGTCACTATTGCCTCCTTTGGGTTTAGCGCCAACTCAATAAAGAGTACCCAGATGTTAAAGCCAATTAACATTCCTAGTACAGATGAGAGGTAAGCAAGTGAATCTAACATTCGAGGGAAGAGACTTAAACCCCAGAAAACCTTTAAAT
This sequence comes from Erethizon dorsatum, assembly GCA_028451465.1. Taxonomy (NCBI): domain Eukaryota; kingdom Metazoa; phylum Chordata; class Mammalia; order Rodentia; family Erethizontidae; genus Erethizon; species Erethizon dorsatum. Next base: position 15,773,870 of record CM051839.1, read on the forward strand.
GAAGACAACGTTATGCCTACAGTGGTGGTGCACACCTATAATACCAGCACTCAAGAGGCTGGGGCAAGAGGATTGCTGTGAGGTAGAAGCCAGCCTGGGCTACATAGTGAATTTAAAGTCTGCCTGAACTATGTAGTAAGACCCTATCTCAAAAAAACAAAACGAAACAAACAAAAAAGATGACACTGTTAGGGAGGATAGCCAAAGGCCAAAGCTCAACCCCATTGTTGCAGCATGTTTCAGAACAAGAGAAATTTCTAGACACTATCTAGAAATAAGACAGAATGTTGACTTTATCCATCCCAAATTAGAATTTTAGAAATGTACAGTACAAATAAAAAATTTAATATGATATGTAATGTACATAAATTCACTGATTCTTGATTCTAAGCTCTTTCCTTTTATTCCAATTGCAAGGTTACTTGGACATATAAAAAAGATATTTCTGTATCTTGCATATGATATAATGTCAAGGAAGGCATTGGAGGATGAAATGCTTCATAAATCATAAAGCATTTGATTTCTTAATATGCTTCAAACAGAAAAATACTGTTAGGAAAAATTAGTTGCTATTTGTGCTGCTGTGAAGTCCCTGTGAAATTGATATCACATGCTTATGTAAAAATAGATTCCATTTCTTCATGTTCTACCTTGAATATGATTGCATTATCAATGTATAGGGTTTCTTGCAGCCCAAATGAATTAATATGATGTCAGATTCAATTTAAAAGTCTGCTACCCAATGGTGTGTACAGTCAGAGAACATGCTGTAAAACCCTCACAATCTAGAATGTTATTCCTTCTTAGTACACTGACACTGAACAGAAAAATGTCAGAATGGCCAGGAAAACAGTTCACTGAACAGCCAGGGTAAAGGCAAATATGGGGGATGGAGGAGATCGATTTGTGTGTTGACCTTGGAGAAAGGCACTAAGATGAGTACTTAAAGATGACACAACAAGTAGTATACCAAGGTTTATTCCTCTGCCCAGAGCTATACAGATGGGAAACAGGAAAACGTATCCTGTTATGAGAAATTTTCCACTTCCTTCTTGACGTAAGAGAGCTGAGTGTTGGCTTTAAAACTAATGAGTGGTTAAGGATGACCACTGTATATCAAACCATTTACAGAGTGAGGAAATTCATCAGATTTAGAACCTGCTGTGGCATTAAAAGACTGTCTCCTTCTCATGCAGAGGAGAGACTCCACCCAATTGTAAGATTCCACCACATCCTCTACTTGGAAGCTCCAGAACCACTAATTAATGGCCACATTAATTGTACCTGATTTGAAAATATCTCTAATTTGAAACAGTGCTTCCCAAACTGGAATATATATGCCAATCATTTGACCAACTGGGGCCTGAGATTCTGCATTTCTGAGAAAATCCCAGAGCATGCTAGTAGGACACCATGAGTAATGAGGATTTAGGCTTAACAGGCTTTCCCCTCACTCGTAAGAATGGGAAGAAATTGAGATGGCTCAGCGGCTTAAGCGCCTGCCCGGCAAGCGCAAGGGCCCGAGTTCGACTCCCGGAACCCACATACGAAAAAGGGGCCGGTGATATCGCTCAGCGGCACGGGCGCCTGCTGGCGCGCGAGGTCCTGAGGTCGACCCCCCGGTACCCACAAAAAAAAAAAAAAAAGAAATCATAGAGGAAAAATTTGTTTCGTAAATGTTACAGTTGTAGGAAACAGTCTTTCATGTGTCCCCCTGGGGCTATGGAGAAAGGAGTAAAGCAGTTCTAATATCACCTTCCTCCTTATGGAGATTGCTGGGAGAGGCTATAGCATTATTACAGTTTCTAAAACCTCCAGTGAGGCAGCATTTATAAATTATTCATGACCTTTATGTCTGATCTTTACAATAAAATGAATTTAAAATCTGGATACTTCATAATTTCAGAATGAGCCCTTTATTTTTTGTGAACAACAAAATAAATAAGTTTCTGCATTCCTCACCCTACAGGGCCAGGCAGTTCAGATGGGATTTATCCCAGTACTTCCACACAGATTCACAGAAGACTTCTCATTTATCGATTTATTTGCTCATTTTTAAATTGTTATTAAATTAAAGCCACCCATAATCCTGCTGGCCAGAAACATTCACCACTGGCCTTCCTTAGTCACAAAAAGTCATCAGGTGTGATGTGTGTGACTACTCATGCTTCCCCGCTTTTCTCCATTTCAAGACAGTACCCAAACCTCTGCACCACTACCCAAAGCCAGCCAAAGGAGGTTTCTAAGCAAATGACTTAAATTTCTGAAAACAACGCTTTATATATTAAAGAATGTTAGGCAGTTTTCTGCACTAGCCCCTCAGTGTTTCATTATTTGGCATCTGAAAAGATTAGGAAATGTATTTGTTTCTGATTTAACTTAAGTTTCATGGCTGTGGGGACAGTGGTCAACAAGTAAGCTCTTTTTGATCAATACTGGGATTGAGTGGAGGGCCTTTGTCCTGAGCTACATCCTCACCCCCTTTTATTTTTTTATTTTGAGACAGGGTCTTACTATAGTCACTATGTAGCCCAGGTGCATTGCTCCTGCCTCAGCCTTCCAGACTGCTGAGGTTATAGATGTGTACCGCCACACCTGGCTCGACGCATTCTTTATTCAGTTCTCTATTTTAAAAGGTACTTCTGACTGCATTCAGTACAGCTAATGTTCTAATAGCTTTAAAAGTATTTGTTTAAAAGAAGAAGAACACTACTGAAATGAATCTTTTAGATCATACACCCAATTTAATACACAGTTGTCCAGCTAATAAAAGTATGTGTGAAAATAAATTAATCGGTCCAAACTACATAGTCTAGATTTTTGTTTAGATCCCACCCATATAGATGATTGATAGATAGCCAGATAGATAGATAGATAGATAGATAGATAGATAGATAGATAGATAGATAGATAGATGGTATTTATGCATACTTAACAAGGGCTAGTTCAACATAGCATTAGATAAAGTTGAAGGATATTGTTTCATTCCCTTTTCTCTTCATTCCACATGAAGGGGTCTTTTCACTTTTTAGTGGAAGGGCAAAAGTCACCACAACAAACATCTTGTGGAAAGGAATGGTTGGGATCACTAAAGGCCTTTATTAGACTTAATCAAATATTTTACTAGAGAAATGAATTTAAATGTGTTGACTTTAAATCTCATTTGGAGAAGAAAACAGTCATAGATCTTTAGGTCATGCTTACATTGACTTTTTAGTCTTTTTTTACATACTAGAATTACAGGTAGTATAAAAATACATCCTTTATAATGAACTTAGACTTTAGAAAAAATCTGGAATAATTGAGTTAACATAGACACTGGAAATATAGCAAGTGCTTTTAGTTTTACGTTTATTACATAAAAGTATAGCAATTATATTTTAATGATATTCTTCCACTAGTAGACCATATATTATTCCTAATATTTTTACCCGATAACATAGAAAAGAAATAAACACTTCTAAAAATTCGGCATTCTTATTATTTTTATTTATCCAACAGACATCTTTCACGGGCTACATGTTTTCTAGGTTCTAGGGAGATACAGAGAAGAGAGGAAATAATCGTCCTCATGGAATTTATTTAAGAAAGTTACAGGCCGGTGAGATGGCTCAGCAGCATAAGCCCCTGCCTGGCAAGTGTGAGGTCCTGAGGTCAACTCCCGTTACCCACATTAAAAAAAAAAAAAGAAAGTTACTACTCTGTACATTCAATTTAATTAATGAGCATTTACTGACAGTATTTTCCTAGCTCATAATGTCATCTCTCATTATATCGATGAGAGTCCTAAACTTGATCTACAAGACATCCTCTCTTTAGCTTTATCTGCTTAAGCATAAACCGTCTTGTGGAGTAGTATGTGACTTGTGTAGCTGCATATTTTGTCACCAAAGTATTGTATCTTCAACTACTTATAGTTCTAAACTATGGCCAGAGAGAGATTTCTCTCTCAGTCCTAAACGAATTGCTCCCCATTCTGTATTCCTGTGACACTCCGTGTACACCTGTGTCAAAACAACATCACACTGCATTATACTCTCGTGTTTCCGTGTCTGTCCTCGCCTGTGGTCTCCGTGAGGACCAGGGCCCTGTTTAATTCATGTCTTATCCATAAAAAGCATGGAACTTGCTTGAGAAAATGATTGACTTGAAGAACATGAAGCTTCTGTCCTCAGAAAACTTTCACTTCAATAGAGAACGGAAAAGGAAGCTAGAAGAACTCATTCTTTAGGAGAAGTGAAGTCCTTCAAGGGACAGGCAACTTCTATACAAATTTTCATGTTAAGGGAACCCCAGTAGAATACAGTTTAAAAAAAGGGAAAAGGTTTATTTAACTTGCTGAATGAGGAATGTTAGTTACTAACTTTATAATAGAAAAAAGATCATTTCTCCAGATATTGATATTAAACTTCGAGAGGATCATGTCTATACGTGAAATAATTACTTCCACAAATAGGCATTTACTAAATTTACTTAGTTTTAAAGAAAAAGAACTTGGAATTCTCTTCATAATATCAGTTTCTATATATTTGAATATGCTGTGCAACAGAGTCAAAGCATCTAATTGGAGGATCAGGAGGGAAACAATGGTCAGATACACTAACCTAAAGGACTCTCTTTCACTACTGGGCCCCTATCTGTCATATTCTCATTTCTTTTCCTAGTGCACAAGAACCAGTGTCTCCATACATTGCCTCAAACAAGCAACGCTTTTTAGCTGCTGTGTAACTGAACTCGCCGACATTCTTTGTGTGCGTGCATGCGTGCGTGTTTGTGTGTGTGTAGTAATGGGGATTGAACCTGGGGCTTTCATACTGAGCTATATCCCCAGCCACCCCCCACTTCTTTTGATACCGAGTCTTACTCGGTTGCCCAGGCTGTGCTCAACTTTTGAGGCTCCTGCCTCACCCTCCCAGAGTGCTGGGACTGCTGGCATGTGCCACCATGTGCCACTACATTCTTGATCTACAGGACATCCTCTCTTTAGATTTATCTGCTTAAGCATAAACCGTCTTGTAGAGTTGTATGTGACTCGTGTACCTGCATATTTTGCATCACCTACGTTTTGTAATATATTTTGGATATACTATATTTTTGGATATCTTTTTTTTTGAGTGAGCCATAAAGAGGGTAAACAAATGATAACACATAGATACATAAAATTCTACAGTTTTGGTCACAAGTAAGATTAGAACAATACACATTTATTGACTGCCACTTAGTAAATGATCATAACATGTGATCTGCAAAACTTTCTGGCTGCTGAAAAACTGCTTCTCTTGTAGCCAGAAATACCATCATGAGCCAGGCGTGGTGGTACACACCTGTAGTCCCAGCATTCAGGAGGCTGTGGCAGGAGGATTGCTTCAAGTTCAAGGCCAACCTGGGCTACACAGTGAGTCAAGGCCACCCTGAACTACATAGCAAGATCCTGTCTCAAAGAAAAAAAAAAAAGAAAAGAAAGAGAGAAATGCCACCATTGTCTCACAATCAAAATAAGAACGTTAGATGAGGAAGAAACAGAGCAGACCTGGGGTATTCGACAATAGCAAGAAGACACTGGGGATGTTGTCCTTACTTTTCTTGGTATAACCATTTAGTATTTTCTCTACTTTATTCAACCCCAACCTTATTCCCAGAAAGACTCCCTTGGGAAATGCATGGAAAATATTTGTTAATATTTTCTGAATAGGAATACATTCAGTCTGTGGAATCCCTTAAGGATGTTTCACATAAATTGACCATTTCCAGATTTAAATAGGAGGCTGAAAAGATTGAAGGGAGTTCTGTGAACTCCTGCAGGAGTTGCAAAACACAGTGTTTTCAATACAGAGTGGGACTTTTATTAAGGAGAGGAGCTGAAGAAGTTGCTCTACATTTTTAGTATTTTGATTTTTAGCATACACAGGTTTAAGTCATTGTACAAACAGCCTGAAGGCAGACTTTAAATTATTACCACGGTTCATATTGCCATAAGGACATAACAATGTAACCAAACTCAAGAAAGGTGATCCTGCAGGCTTATTTGCTTATCGCAGAAAGCTCCATAATTTACTTTTTGTGGTGGTTTGACCTGTAATGATTACTTTCTTTGTTATGATTCTTAAGGACCCCAACTGTTTGGATCATCCTATTGCAGGTGACTTGACTGATGGTGACATTTGTTTACATTCCTTAAATGCAAAAGCTTTCTCACACACTCTGGCCCAGGTACCATACTAATAGGAAAGCACTACACACATTTTCCTCCCCAAAGATTAGGTAATGAGCAGTTGGAACCATGGGGCCAGCCTGATCCACGCAGCTTCAGTGACAACATTACAAAACAGAAGAACCATAAAAATCGCGAGGCTTCTTGGTTTCCTCTACAAGTAATGGCAGTGGTAGAACAATAAAAACAAAAACCTATGAATTTTTACATTGCAAATAAGATTTTTCAATTTGCTAGTATTAGCATTCTTTTTCTTCCTAACAAGATAAAATCAGATTTTATACACCATAATTTGGTTTTTATATACATATACATAAAATCTCCATTTTATATATATTTCTTTGCATGAAGAATTTAAGCTTTGACTCACTATTATGAATACACACAAACATACACATATATAACCTTTCAAGAAAAAAACTCTGAAAAAATTATCTCAAAAGAAATGTAAAATGAAAGCCAAAATTGATTTCCAAGCGTTTTAGGAGGAAGTGGTCATTTTGAGGAATGCTGTCAGCCCTGTGATATGCCAAACAGACCAATCACTTTGGTTCAAAACTGATTAGTTCATTTCCTTCCTGCTAGGTATTTTTTTTTTTTCTATTTTTCTTAAGTTGTGAATTGACTGAGTTCTTTAAAAGAAGGGTGTCTTTGGAAAGAGACGTAATTTGTAAGCTACAGACTCACTAGATTTCACTCTGCTACTGATTTCCAAGCAGTGCACAGTTTCAGTTATTGTCTTTTGGTCCAGACCTTTACTGCCTGAGGAGTGCAGAGCCACGGTACAACCTGCGCAGCCCCTGACCTCGGAGTGTGCCCGGCTCTGTCGGAACGGCTACTGCACCCCAACGGGCACCTGCTGCTGCAGTCCAGGCTGGGAGGGCGACTTCTGCAGAATCGGTTAGTATCTCTATGGTCACAGAAAGACTGAGTATGGGACAGTTCTTAGGTATTCAGTAACGTAGCATCCCTGTTCTAGCATCATCTCGTGTTCAAAATATTTAGCCCTTTACAATAATATCAGTGCTCATCTATTTCTGAACTTCTAAATTAAGTCTTTCGCATTTCCTTAATGCCAACTATTCACATGTATTAGTTAACCATAAATATAAAAGAACTTTAAATGACTGAGTCCTTTCAAAAAGAAAAAAAAAAAAAAAAGAGAACAGTCCAACCAGGGCCTCTCCATGGGGTGCCCACCCCTGCACACACCAACACACCAGGCAGTGACAGTGTTTGCCAACCCCCTTCCCTGTCCAAGCATTTACCAAACACCCCATAAATGCCCTCCCAGCTTTACTGCTTGCTTTCTTGCTACAGCACTCTAAAAACAGGGTTTTTCAGTGAGTGTTACTAAATAAAAGGGAAAACGCAATTATCTAGAGTCATATTATGAGATCTTTTAATTCTGTTTGCTATTCCCCTGTGAACCATCAGCTAGGTGTGCAGCTTTCAGAAAGCAAAGGAGATTTTTATTCAGGGTTATTCTATCCTTGAACGTGAGATTTCCTCAATTTTGTGCAGCGATGTTTAAGTTCTATTTGACATGAAGTGTGGAAATTGGATAAATTTAGAAACCTAGAGTTTAATGTACTATGTGTTAAAGATGCATATTCAACAATCAGCATATACATACATCTTTCTTAGAAAGTGTTTTGACCTCTGCTGTTTTATATATTAAGGAACCTCTTGCCAATGAAAAGTAAAGCCTCAAATTAATATTTAATAATGTTCTTAATTCATAAATACTGTACTTTTTATTCTAATCTCTTTGTTTTAAAAGTTAAAACCACAACTTGCCTACTTTATATATTGTCTAACAAAAATAACTAATATGTAAAGTCACTTTTATAGTATATATTTTAACCTTAAATTGCTTAAGCAATTTAATGATATTAATAACATTATGTGATTGATTAATACCATGATTGCATATCCAGGAAAGAGGGATCAATTCCAACTCAACAGAAATTAAGTAATTACATTATTTAAAACAATTGCTTACATTGTACTGATTCAGTGTGCCTCCCTTTATGTTAGTTGATCAAAAAGTAAGAATCAATGTTCAAATGTAATTATATTCAAATTCCTGATAATATATTTCCTTCTGCTTCCCTTGATGCCTGACAACATCTATCTTTCTGTTTCTTTTATATAGCATCCACCTTGTTAGATTCTTTACTTTATATTTTGCCTTACCGCTTATGTCATTCAGGTAATCAATTAACAAATATCTATAGAGTGTCTTCTAGTGATAACATGTTTAAACTGAGGGCAAACAAATTATTTTGCTTATTGGTGGCATTATACATACCTTAATAGATAATAATAATACATGATATAAGTGGAAATATGCATTCTTTGAATTAACATGAAGTTTTATTTCAGTGAAGTTCTCTCCATCTTTCTACTAAATTTAAATAGTTCTAATATATAAGAGAAGCCAAGCTACTTGACAAAAGTAATCTATCTGGGATACTTTTGACCAATCAAGAATTTTATTCATATATCTACTGATTTACTCATCTCCCACAAATTTAAATGAGAAAATTCTTATTCTTTCTTTTCCATGTGTCAGCCACAGACCCCTGGAAAATGCATTTGAAAAGGTGAAAATGACCCTGACCCCTCAAAGTATAAGGCAAAGTATTCAAGGTATTCGATTCTGTCTGCAATGGCTGCACTTTCCAGATTTATCTAATCAGCAACTTGCAATCAATTTACATACCAAATTCTATGCCTCTGTCTCATTGTAGCAGTAAATCTTTACGTTTTCCACCTATACTATCGTAGTAAAAATTCTTTAATAAAGAAATTCAGTGCCGTGGAGTAACCCAGAAAGGATTGTTCAGAATGTTCTTCGCTGGCCAATTGCACTGATCCCAGGAGTGGACTATGACATGTATTGTAATTAAAGTGAAGAATGTGCGGTGCTCCCCCTAGAAGCCTGAGGAGGTCCATATGGTGGATAGTCCATCCCACCCTAACTTCAAGCTGTCCTTACCTGGCCTCCTTCTCTAGGCAAGACACTCCCCTGTTGAGATCCTACCCTGCAGGCATGGGATTCGAGTGCCTGGAAGGGCTTCTGTTGAAATGTCTCCGTGGAGCAGAGATTTGGCTGTAATGAAATCTTTGTGTTAAACAGAGTCAATCCTGAAAATCATTGAAATTGTCTCATGATCATGAAATGATCCATGATTTCTGCTCATTCAAATTCTCATGATTTCTGCTTCTCTAGAAATGTCTCCCACTGCCTGCTGAGTTCTGGCCCCCAAGTAACTATGGGTCTGAAAACCTTTCCTATTTATCTTCCAGGTCATTCTGTGATTGTCTCTCTTCTTCTTTCCCCACCTTCTTTTATTCATCAAATATTTGAGGGTCTCACATTCAACACTTTCTGACATACAGAATGAGAGTGTGACATTGTTGCTCTTTTTTTCTCTCAGCAAAATGTGAGCCAGCCTGTCATCACGGAGGTGTCTGTGTTAGACCGAACAAGTGCCTCTGTAAAAAAGGATATCTTGGTCTTCAGTGTGAACAAGTGGACAGAAACATCCGCAGAGTGACCAGGGCAGGTATTCTTGACCAGATCATTGACATGACATCTTATTTGCTGGATCTAACAAGTTACATTGTATAGTTTCTGGGACTGTTTGAATATTCCTTCCAATGGGCATTTATTTTTTATCCTGTCATTAAAAAAAGACTGCTATCCTGTTACTCCCGTGATTTCATTTTCCTTTATTAATTTAAGAATAATTTCCAGAAATGTATAGATTCTCTGTGTGTATGTTGGTATGTCTGTTCACATATGCGCATACACACCCACACTCACAACACCTATAGGTGTGGTTGCAAAACAGATGGGTTTTAAAATTATATGTATTTCATTGTGCAGAGTAATTTACACAGAAATTCCATTGTAAATTGATAACGGAATTTTTATGTTTCCAGAAGGGATTATTTGACTTCCTAAGAATTTTCCGTCTGTAACTACTAAAGTCAACATTAATGGAGTTTTGAAACACTACTGTGCAATCTGATGGATCTAATAAAAAAGCAATATTTTTATATTAAAGAACTATATGAGAGAATGTTTCAGAACCCCCTGATGAATTTCTAAATGAGCAACTTGATACAAAATTGTAATCTTCATTTTTATCAATGTATCCAATTACAGAATGTTATGCACTTACCTTTTTATTTGGCAGGGCAATCTGGTTACTTCAGCCTAATCTCAAGATTGTTTTTAAATATTTTATAATTAAATCATAACAGCATATTTTAAAATCAATCTTCCTGAAATGTCTGCTTCTATTGTATATTTTATTTAACAATAGGCACCGGGTTTGTGTTACATATTTATATTTTTTATTTTATTTTTATAATATAGACATCACCTAGATGAAACACCTTTAACCTGTCCTGTAAAATACTAAAGTTACATTTTTCACCAACTTAATTGGAAAGAAGGGGAGTGAGAAAGCAAACAGTCTTTAATGTGCTGTGGATCTAATCTAGCAGTGTTTCCTTTTGCTAACATGTAATCATTAACAACGGATGAGAAAGCAAGAAAACAGCCAATTCCCATAAAAGTCCAGCATTAAATATTTGTAAAATTCCTTTCACCATAGCAAGACTCAGAGTATATGTGATTAAAATGTTGCAGATTCCACACTGAGTCGAAACCTCACAGAAGAGGTTTTGGTTTTTATCCAATCTTGGTTCTGTAAGCTGTCACTTGTACAAATTTTTAATACAATAATTCTTGCTGAATATGACTTTTAATGTATATGCTCCTTCAAAATTCAGTGAAAATACTATTTGGTTAATGTATCAATAAATTTACTGAAAAATTCATTCAGGTTTTTAAAAGATGACATTGTTCTAACTTAAAACTGCGAAGAGTCTGGTAGACATTTTTCTTAATGGTTTTGGCCTCTTCTCACATATTTGTATGTTAATAAAATTATAAGCCCTCTTTGCACTGCTGAAAAGACACCTCTACTCACGACAAGGGCACACCCACTCTCGTTGTCCTTCTTCTGTAAACATCCATTCCTCTAGAATCTAAATTGTAGAATCGTGCGGCTTATGCAGCACTGTCTGACTTTCCAAACCGGCTCCTTACGCTTAAGAATGTGATCCTCAATTAAATAATTTTTAAAACTGGTAGCTAGTATTTCTCTATTGTTTTAAAGAGAGATTTGGAATGAAAGCAGAGTGAGTGTTTATATAGAAACCATAATGTAGAAAGAGATTGGTTAAGTACACTGCTCTTGTCTTCCATATTTGATTACCTAAGTTTCAAGTGACCTCATGCCAAATGGAAATGGGTTGAGAAATCTTGGTTCAGTGCTTAGGGAACAATAGCCTGCATTAAAAAGTGCATGCATAATTTTGCACAATTTACATTCAATTGACAGTCTATTCAAAGAAGTCTCAGGATTAAATGAGCATGGAGACCAAATTGCCCTCTTACCCCAGAAAAGGGGTGGTCCCTTCTAGTCTCACTAACACTTCATTGGCCCAACAGTGTGACAAATCTTGCAATGAACCATGCAGTAGCCTGCATCTGTAGGTTAATAGCAATCTTTTGTCTCCAGTGCTTTCTCTTCATTGCCCTTTTACTGAATCCCATCACAGAAAGTTTTACAATTAAAAAAAAAAATGTCCTGACAACCATTTTTGTAAATGGACCTTACCATCTAATCGTCCCTTATTCAATGTGGGTGACATTAACAAAATGTGAACTTCTTGTGAGGGAGCCAGCTGTCTAAATCTGTCAAATTGTGCAGTTTTATTACACATTCTCCCATTTATACTTTGACTGAAAACAATAAGTGTTCTGCTGTATATTCAGTAAAATCTTAAAACTCAAGTGTTTCTTCTTACATCTTTAATCTTTCTATCTCATTCCCAAAATAAAAGGTGCTTTATTGCCATTAGTTCTGCTATTTAAATTAATCTATATTAAATTGACCAGACCCAGCTTTTTTCTTATATAGCCCTTGCCCAAGTGAATGAGTTTCAAGTGACTAAGAAAAGCATGTGTACCCCAGGTGTCATTGCTTTTCCTATTGTGAGTTGTTAGAATAAAAGACCAAATTGTTCTAAAAGGAAGATAGCAAGATCCATGGATATTAAACCCAAGCAAAGAAGGTGAAGTCACTGGAGTCATTTTTTTCTTTTTCTGTTCTCAGGAAAAAAGTAGAGGGCAATGGTAATTGATGGCTACATATTTTAAACTAAGTGGCCAATCGAAAAAAAATCTCTTTGACCCTTTCTTTCAAGTAGATTTTTTAAATGCCTGACTGGGAAATTATCTTCAGTGATTCATGATGAGAGGCAGGTAGGAATTGGCTAAAAAGCATGAGCTAAGGAACAATTATTGTTTCATCACATAAAAGGCAAAATCTGCTTAGTTCATAAAGCACACAATCTAAAGTGGAAGAAAAGTGTCCTTGATATGAATGCATATGTATAAGATAAAGATGAAATAAAGAATAGGCAAGTGTATATTATCTCTTTATGTATTCTAGAGCTTAAGATTTGGGAGTCAATTGAATGTGAAATGTTGCTATGGTTGTTTTAGTTCCCAAATAACCTTTCTACCACTATTTCTGCCAAACTTTTGTCCTGGTTCATAGAACCTTGATTTCTTGACAGTTATTTAAGATAATAAAATGAAAACTGAACTGGCAGGTCTTTAAGGTGAAAGGGAAGAAATACCTAAGAAACTTATGTAATGGCAAAAGTTTCATCAATTCATCAATGGCAATAATTTATATCAATATCTTTTCTTCATAGAATTTTATTTCAATGTAGCCATTGTAAAATATATCTTCTATTTTACCACAAAGAATACTCAGACATTTTCTCATATGAATAGATCTATCCCATAATGAAGTAGTGAAGAAATTCATGCAACACACACACATACAACCAACCAGAGAACTCTGTCTTTCACATGCCTCAGAGCGCTCACTTCTTTCCTACTTTGTCATTTGAAAATAATTACAGAACCATGTAGAAATAATTTTAATCCGTGTTTTTGATGCTGTTTTGATCTCTGAAACATAAATTATACAATAACCCTACTAAGTGTAATGGGCTTAAATGCTACATCTAGATTCTTTCAAAGTATACATTAATTTAAAACTTTATTAGTCCAACTTCCTGTTAAGTCTATTAGCTTTAACTACAATAGAGAAATCAAGTCTATACTTTTTTTTTTTTTGTGGGTACCGGGGGTCGACCTCAGGACCTCACACGCCAGCAGGTGCCTGTGCCGCTGAGTGATATCACCGGCCCTTTTTTCGTATGTGGGTTCCGGGAGTCGAACTCGGGCCCTCGCGCTTGCCGGGCAGGCGCTTAAGCCGCTGAGCCATCTCACCGGCCCCAAGTCTATACTTTTAAAAGGAAAAATAAAAGTATATCACAAGAAGTTGTAGTTGGCTGATTAGCAAATTAATTTCTGAGGATCTGTATAGAATGTTACCTGTAGTATTTGTAAACTCTCCCCCTTCTACCCCCATCTAGCTCTTTCTCTTTCCCTCTCTTTTAATCTCTTTCCTCTTCCTTCTCCTCTGCTCATTCATTTTCTCTTGGTTTTGAGTAAATAGACATGTCCTCAGTACATCTATAATGAAGATGTCCAAGGACAAGTAGCTGTGGATTTTGCTGTTATGATTTTTTATTTTCTTGAAAAATACTCTCTTCTGGTGTCACATTTGCTCAAAATATCATGAAAAGTAGTAGACAAATAACATACTAGATCGAACTATTAAAGTCACTGAAGGAAATAATGAAAAGCATATATGACTGCCAATCGAGGCGTTCCCACGTCACTATTCTATCCTAGCGACAGGACAGCTCCTCCAGAGCTTGTGCGAACAGTAGGGAACCATAGTAGCTATTTCCTACCCAAGTGACAGCCATTTTTATGGACTCTACTCTGAAGAATTTTGTTTTTCTGAATCTATGAGGAAAAAAATAAGTAGTTCCTCAGTGACCACTTCCAAATCTTCTTTCCCTACCCCAGGATGAGATCTGAACTTGAAGAGAACTCAGACCAAAGTCCCATGCCCAGCGAACACATATATTTCTTCATGACTCCCAGAAAGCTGGTGGGGCTATTACTGGGAATGCTGATGGAATGCCATCAGAAAGTTCCTGCTTAGAATATCTGAAATAGATGCTTGCTATTTTACCTTCTTTCTCTTTGTCACGCCAACACAAATTGGTCACACTTCCAATAATTAATTTGATTTCTAGGAAAGTGGGAAACTGTACATAGAAGTATTCAGAACCATGGTCATAGAAATTTCCAAACACCAGTCTCAGTCAATTTCAACCCTCTTCCTCCTATTTCCTCTGAATACGTTTTGGAAATTGTCCTCAAATAATGTCAGGAGAGTAAGACATATTCATGGGAATATGGTAGAGCGGTTTTCTTAAGAGCGATGATTTCTCTAGATGCTATGAAGAGGTTTGTTCATGTGTAAGATTAGCATTTTTCTTAAATTTCTTATTAAATAAGATATAACCATCATTTCCTTTCCTTTCCTATGTACTCATACAGGTCAAATATCGATCAGTTTAAAAAATTAAAAATAAATAATAGATTCTGTTCATCAACATAAAACTTTATGCCTAAAACCTGTTTTTTGCTTTTGTGTTTGCCACACAACAGTGACGTTTAAAAAATGGTACCAACAGTACCAGTAATTCAACACTAATTCTATCATGTACATCATAAAGTCAAACATCATTTTTCATATAAGGCTATTTGAATGTGTGGAATATTTATACTTAAGTCCAAAGTATATGTACATATATACACAAGCAGGTTAACATACATATAGAGTGAGTTACCTCAATTGATTATACTCTTGAAAGTAAAAAATACCATATTTTACCAGTATATTTAGTATGGAAAAACTGATCATTAATAATCATGGGAAATTCATAATGGCTAAACATAAAATAAGCTTTTTCTTCACAGAAACCACTTCTTGTGCATTTCTTTCTGCAATAAAATAACTAGAGAGTAGTTTCCATTCACATGAACAAGGTATGATCAGGTTTGGTGTGGTGTATGCCAAAATGTATGTTATATGGTTCTTCATATTAAAATCGGAGGGCCGGTGAGATGGCTCAGCGGTGTAAGCGCCTGCCTTGCAAGCGCGAGGGCCCGAGTTCGACTCCCGGAACCCACATACGAAAAAGGGGCCGGTGATATCGCTCAGCGGCACGGGTGCCTGTTGGCGCGCGAGGCCCTGAGGTCGACCCCCCGGTACCCACAAAAAAATAAATAAATAAATAAATAAAAATAAAAAAAATAAAATCAGAGACATGTCTCTCCTAGAATAAATTAACTAATGATTTCAGCCAGGGTCAGTGGTGCACACTTAGCTACTTTGGAGGCTGAATGAGCCAGGAGGATTACAAGTTCAAGGATAGTTCTGGGCAACCCAGTAAGACCCTGTATTACAGTGAAATTTTGGAAAGCACGGAGGATGTGGCTTAGTAGTAGAGCACTTGCCTAACATGTCCAAGCCCCTGGGTTTAATCTTGAGCACCACAAAAAAAAGAAAAAAGAAAAAGAGTTCATGTACAATAGGATCCCTTTCATAAGCTATTATTGAGAAACCAAACTGAGAGAAACTTAAGATATATATCCCATATATAATATTCCCATATCTTATTACTCTCACAGGATATCTTTGGACATGCATTACAACAAGAACCATGAAATAACAAGATAAATGATACTCAATTACTATAGAATTTTTTTGAACTTGATTCCCTAGGATATGCTACAGTAGTTTATTTTTAAAAGACACCTATCTAATTAACATGAAAAAATTTTCAAATTATTATAATTAATAAGCATGAAAGAATACTGAAAGAAAACCCCTATTTCTTCCCTGGCTTTATTTGTGATTAATTTTGCCCAACTTGAAAGAATAGATATCTGTTTCATTCTTCTAACGAATGTTCGTTTTCCTAATTGTTCATTTTCTTTTAGGTTGTTGAAAATTAAAGCAGTTTGTCCATAACCTTACTCACAGGAGATTTCAAAACCAATCCATGCTTGGATTTCTGTTAATAAGTGGCAGAAGACTATAGGAACAATTAGTAAAATCAGGTACAAATTTAAAGGAGCAGGGTTGTTATATGAACTGATTAGGATTTCTATAAATGTTCTCCTGAAGAGTAACAGGCAAACTTATTGGCTCCCATAATCCCTCTGAGTTCAAACGAATGTGATTTGTTTCATTAAGTTATGAAACATGCAGTTCTCTTTGATTAATCTTCTACTATTCAACCTTCCATGAGTTTATTATCAAAAATATTTATAATATTTTTGTGCCTGGCATGATTATGTGCTAGAGGAAAAGCAAGGACATTTATAAGGACAGGGTTGTGAGCCTAATGGGTATGATGAACATGTTTGAAGCAAAAGATAATTTCATTTCCAATCAGCTCCAATTCAGCTCATTGGAATCAAGCAGTAATAGTACAGATGACCTAAAGTACATCCATGTGCATCTGTATGTGTGCACACAGCCATGTATATATATTTATCTATCTGTACAAACACTACAAATGTATACACACTATCTATGTAATATATAATATATGTATAATGCATATAAATTCTAACAAGTGTATTTGTGTTATCTTAAAATAGAACAATTGTATCTTGAAGTGGTAAATTCAGAGAATCAGTTTTATTGTTGATCTGTGGATTTAATGATTTTTAGGAAAAAAGGATGTTTAAGTGTATAATTTTCTTTTTTAATTTAATATATTTATGTAAATGCATGCTTGAAATTTGGTTAGATTTGCTCTATTTTGTGTCTTTTAACGTGATCAAATGTATTAAACTTTATCTTATGACTTGATGTATATGTGCTATTTGAAAATTATTTTTTATTTTAGAACTTTAAAAAACTTTTCCTAAATATTCAGACTGATGATGTGAGTGATTTTTTTAAAATTCTATACCCAATCTACTTCTAAATATTCTTGTCTTTTGTCATTTTTCATGTTCTAATTTTAATATTTTCTCCCAAAATATTTGCCAGTGTGGAGTTAGTTTCATTGTATAGATGTATTAGGCAAGCATGAAGATGTTTCATTCATTTAAATCTGTTCTAATGTGTAAACAACCTAACCCTGATCCTTTCTAGTAAGTAAGAACTAACAAGTGAAGAATCTAGAAAAGCATTAAGGATAATGAATTCCTAAATTGAAGGGAAAAAGCATGTAGAGGGGAAGAGAGATGAAAAAGAAGCTGATTGCAGATATCCCAGAACTTTACCAACCTTGCCATTTGGCTTCTAGTTAATGCTATCAAGAGTATTTGTATAATGTGTGATCTGCCATTTGTTTGTTTACCACATGTTTACAGTACATGTTTACATTCCTTGTATGGAGTTGGTCCATGTACATAACACAACTTAATTCCTTTTTTCATCCCATTCCCCTCCCCTCACTCCCCCTCCCTCCATCTTTTGATCCCCTTCCCATTTAAGAAAGATCTATCTCCCTACTTCCTATTATCTGTCTTTTATTTTGCTCTTTATTTGTAATTTTGGTTTCTCATATAAGAGAGACTCTGTGGTATTTAAATTTGTGTGTCTAATTTATTTCACTTAACATTATGGTCTCAAGATGCATCCAATTCCTACAAATGACTCAAGTTTATCATTCTTTTTGACAGAGTAGTACTCCATAGTGTGTAAATACCATATTTTCTTTATCCCTTTATCTGTTTCCACTATGGAAATCAGAATAAAGATTCCTCAAAAAATCTAAAACTAGGAATTTCATTTGACCCAGCTATTCTGCTTCTATGTATCTTCCCAAAAGATTTAAAGACATCACATTACAGTGACCTCCTATCTTATCCATCAGAAGTGCAACCTGCCTTCATCTAAGCCTTCTTCTTCCTGGGTACACATATCTCATTGACTTACTGAAAGGAAAAGCTGCCTCTCCAGCAAGAGTTTACCATTTCTAAGAGAATAAAATGTGTGATGAGGTGCTTATTCACAAAGTGTCACAGAGCTCAGGTTGCTTCCTTGAAGTCTGAAGTTAAGCAAGCTGACGCCATCCTTTAGCTGATACCTGCAGAGGCCCAGGCACCACCAGAGTCCTCTTTTGGACACTGCCTTCCAGTTGTTCGCATACATCCCCTGGCTTAGCCCAAGAGCACCCTCTGATTACTGTGGGCGTCTTTTGCTTTGTGAGTACCTGACAGACCTAGAAGAGTCCTTGCATAGTAGAAGAAAATAGTGGTGTATACAGACAGTCTAGCAATGGAAGTGCTTTCTTGCTGCTGCTAATCTCTCTGGGTTCTTTTCTTGTCTCATGTTTGGCTTCTCTGTTCTGCCATCACTAGTGTAATCAATTCCTTGCTTTGAATTCCCTGTGTTACAAACATTTGAAGTTGTTTAAATGCTCCTTTTTTATATTCTGATTGATATACATATTTATAAGGGTGACTTAGACACAGGTGAAGAGAAGATGAGGTGGTAGAACCGAAGAGTGACAGGCTGGGGGTGTGTCTCAGTGGTAGAGGTCTTGCCCCCAGCACGATTAAATAAATAAATAGGCACATGATGAAATCTTCTTTAGGAGAACATTAATAAGTCAGTATCTTGGATCCCAAAGTGATCAGGATAAAATAAGGTTAGGGGAATTCTACTTCCAAAGCTGGTATAGCACCCTTCAATTTCCAAGGCAGCTATCAATGAAAAACGCTATTACTCCCACACTTGTAACTGAGAATTTTCATAACACACATTTGTACTATTACAACTAACACATCCGGGTTTCTCTTGGAGTCTGACAGCTAATGTGACAGGTATTTCTATGAACTTGCCCCTTTTCTACTATTTAGAAGAAAATTTGGAACCTCTGTACTATTTTTAATGAAAAGACAGTTTAAAGCCACACTTAGTGTCTTATCAGAAAAAAAAATTTTTTTTTTCCTCTTTAAAGTTTCAAAGAGGCATCTCTGGAGATTAAATCCTATCATTCTTCAAAGAAATAAAACAAGAAATAAAAGGAAGGAAAGCAATTTGGATGAAATATTTCTTATATATTTTTACAATTTGATTTATATGTGACTTTTATGCAATATTTCTTTCTGTCATGAAAACAATTAAAAAGGAGAGAGAAGGAGGGTGAGAGAAGACGAAGCCTGGATAGATCCTGACTATAAAATTCATTCTTCTTGGGGCCATGCCAGCATCAGAAACTACTTGAGCTCACTTTTGTAATTTAATAAGATGTTGTCAGATCCCTTTGACATATTTATAGTCTTATAATTAAAACCCCTTGATGCAAAATCCATGTGCTTCATGTAAAGCAACTTAACTTACCATAGACACTCTGTTCTGTGATCTACAGCTACCAAAAGCCATGCGTGCCAAATATACTAGCAAAGACCCTGGACTAAGGCTATGAGATGTGGATGCTGAATCTGGGTCTCCAGCTAATTAGCCAGTTGATACTGGACACATCTCTCGCTGCACCTGGAATCTGCTACCTTATGTAAAAAATAAGAGCAGTAGGTTCCTTTCACCTCTAACAAGTATCATATAAAATATTACTAATTCCAGGATCCATGTGCATTGCAGATTTGAAATTATACCTCTTGGCTAGAGATGTGTTAACCTCTCCATTTCCTTCATTTGTGGTGGTTAAATAATTATAAAACACATGCTTACTCTTTTTTTCTAGCCTCCCAGTCTCCCCTTCTCCCTGGTTCTCCCACCCTTCTGTGGTTCTGTGCTGCTATTTCTGATTGTTCTCTGAGTTTGCTTCTCTCGTTCCTCCCATCCTGGTATCATTCATTCCTGAGTCCTTCCATGTCTCCTACAGCTTTCACTCTAAATTTCCAAATGCCATCTGAGCTGTGTCCATCATTTCCTTCATGCTAAGGAAGTGCTCTGTTATAGAGAAGCTGCCATTGTTGCCAGGGTCTTTCACATCTGGTTTTGCAACTGTCAGAAACATCGCTGTCCCTTAGGAACTAACTATGCACCCAAGAGGACAGCTGTGGGCACCCTTCCTGAAGATAATAGCACACTCCGAGCAAATATAAAGGGCGTGAACTCCTAGTGGATAAAACCTAAAAGGTGGTCAGTTCAAGATACAGACACATAACTGTGAGTAGCAGTCTGCTCTGGCTAACTAGCAAAGCACCACGCACTGGCAGTTTAAACAAGAGAAATGTGTGACCTCCCAGTTCTCAAGGCTTGAAATCTGAAATCAAGAGGCCAACAGAATTGGAAGGGAGAGAGGATTTGTTCTAAGCCACATTTTTCCTTGTCTCTTCATGTCCCCTTCTCTCTACATGTGTGTCTCTGTGTCCAAATTTCTCCTTCTAAAGACGCAAGTCATATTTGACTGACCTCATTTTGACTTGACTCCCTCTGTGAAGATGTCGTCTCCAAATAAGAGTACATTCTGAGGTACTTGAGGTTCAACTTCAGTGTATAAATCTGGGGTAAGAGTAGGAGGAGACACAATTACAGCCCCTAACACCACGTCCCCAGAATAGCTACGGAGTGAGGGAAGTCTCATTTTCATTGCCTAAAGCTGTGTTTCTCAAACTGCAGTGTACCTTCAGTCCTCTGGGGACTTGGTTAAAATACAGATTCTAATTCAGAGGCCTGGGGTGGGGACTTAGATTATCTCTGACAAACTGTATTAATGCTACAGGCACACGGACCAGAGAAGAGCAAGTGCCTAATTCATCATTGATAGACTATTTAACAAAATAGTAATACTTGAAAAGACTCAATGGACCTTCTCCTTCCAAAAAGGAAATAATGACATGGCCCATATTAACTTTCTGCTATTGTAACAAAATACCTGAAATAATCAACTTATAAAGAGGAAAGGTTTATTTTGGCTCACTGTTTCAGTCCATGGTTTGTTGGCCACATTGCTTTGGACCAGTGATGAGGCAGCACATCATGGCAGGGGCATGTGGCAGAGGAAGCTGCTCCTATCATGGCTGGAATCAAAAGAGAGAGTAAGAGACCCTTGTCCCACTATGCCCATAAAGGATAGGCCCTGTCCCTTTAAGGCTCCATATCTCCCAGTAGTACCAAATTAGGACCAAGTCTTTAACACATGGAACAGGAGGGGCCATTCCACATCCAAACTCTAGCATGACCTAAATCTCAGTTTGAGGCTCAGGCTCAGCTGAGGAGAATGTGCACCACAGCACTGAGTGAATGCATGCGTGTGTTCGTCCTCAGGATGTTGGCTCTGCGTGCTGTTGTCATTATACCTGCCGTTCTTTATTGTAGCCATAGTGTCACGTTCCTGCAAACAAGTGCATTATTTTCGTGTCTGTTGGAATTCATCCCTCTGTTCAAGTTAAACTGAAGCTGGGTTGTTAAAGTAATTTGTACTATAAATAAATATACATTAGCGTTATGCTGTGTAAAGCATGCAAAGATAATATGTAGTAATGACTGAAAACTGGGAAAAAAATTGTAAAGGAAAATAGCACCATGACTAAATATATTTAAATGAAGATATAGACCTTGAAAAAATAGAACATGATTTTCTGCATTACACTGAAATTTTCCTACCAATTATTTTTAATAGACTTTATTTTTAGAGCAGTTTTAGTTTCACAGCAAAATTGAACAGAAGGTACAGAAATATCACGTATGTCACTGCGCCTACATTGGCACTGGCTTTACCATTATCAACATCCTCCTCCAAAGTGGTTCACTTGTCACATCTGATGAACCTACACTGATGCATCATAGTCACCCAAAGGCCGTTTTTTACATTAAGGTTTACTCTTCATGTTGTACATTCTGTGGGTTGTGATAAATGGATAATGACATATACCTACTAATTTAGCATCATACAGAATAGTTTCATGGGCAAAAAAGTATTCTTCCTCTTCATCCCTCTCCCTTCACTCCCCAGACCCCGGCAGTCACCAATCTTTTTACTGTCTCCGTGGTTTTGCCTGTTCTAGGATGCCATATAATTGGAATCATGTGGCATTTAGCTGCTTCAGACTGGCCTTTTCACTTAGAACTTATTTAAGTTTCCTCTGTGGGTTTTTATGACTTGACAGTTCATTTCTTTTTAGTGCTGAATCATATTCCATTATCTGGACATAGCACAATTTATTCATTCACCTACTGAAGGATATTTTGGTTGCTTCTGAGCAGATTTTTGTATGGACATGTTCTCAACTTATTCCAAGGAGCTCTGCTGTGAACCATATGATTAGAATATGTTTAGTTTTGTAAGAAAACCTGTCTTCTGAAGTGGCTGTACCATTTTGCATTTCCACCAGCAATGAATGAGGGTTCTTGTTGCTCTATATCCTCAGCCACATTTGGTGCTGTCAGAGGGTACTGAATTTTCAAAAATAAAGTTTTACAACTTTATTCTAATCTCAAGATATAATCATGTTAGAGTTGCAAAGATATCTAAAATGATGCCAAAAAGTGCCATGGGGCAAATTTATTGCTGTTCACTAAATACAATCTAGTCAAAGATTTATGAAACTATAAAATTTTCTATAAAATTCTGAAAGAGAAAAATTTGGAAACAAGAAACACTATTTAAAGAAAGAAAATTAAATTCATCATACTGATCTATAAGATTCAGTTCATTTAATAGTTTCACCACTTACAACCTGAAATAACCATGGGAGGGATGAGCAATAAAGCAAAGGCAAGAGCAATGGCAGAGACCCAAAGAAAGAGTAAAGACATTTTGACAGTTAAGCTTAACTGTCAACTTAGTTACTTTTCTCATTGCTGAGACAAAACACAGGACACCTAAAGTTAAAGGAGGAAAGGTTTATTTCAGCTCACAGTTTGTACAGGTTTCAGTCCATAGTCAGCTGGCTCCAAGGCAGGGTGGCATGGCAGAGGGGTGCTGTAGAGAAAAACAATTAATGGCAGGCAGAAGGCAGCAAAGCAAAACAGCAACAAAGCAGTGAAGCAGCAAGCAGAAGCAACAGCAGCAAACCTGCCTCTCCCTTTTATCCCATCCAAACTACATGCCCATACCTGAGGTGGGGCACCCTCAATCCCAGTGTCACACAGTTAATCCTAGCATCACAAAACCTAGATCAAGGGCTGGTGATACAGCTCAGCAGCATAAGTGCCTGCCTAGCAAGCACGAGGTCCTGAGTTGGACTCCTGGTACCCACAAATAAAAAAAAATAAAACCTAGATCAAGCCACCTCCAAAAAGACCCACCTATGACCACATGAGGCTTTGAGGGGACAACTAGATACCAGCCATAAAATTTGGCTTGGGAGCCACCTGGGGATTGATTAGTAAAGCACGCTACTGGGTGTGTCTGGGTAGGTCATGGAAGTGTGACCTTGGGTATTCCCTGGCCCATTCTTCTCTGGTGCTGTCCCCCTGTTCTGCTTCCCAGCCACCATGAACTAAGTGGCTTTGCTCTGCTGCAGCCTTTTCCACAATGTCTGCCTGACAGCCTGCATACAATGGACCGAATCCTCAGAAACCATGATGAGCCAAATGAACTTCTCCTTTAAATTGTAGGGGTTGGGTAATTTTGTCCCAGCAATGAGAAAGCTAATACAGATGTCTCCCTAAATGGAAGTAGACCCTAATAGTAAACTAAGATAAGACATAAGATACAGCTAAACTAAACAGAAATAAGTGAGGGAGTAATGGTAGTAACAGCTATCATTTCTGTGGTGCTGTGTGACACGCACCTGTTCTAAGAATTGAGGAGGGTCTGAGATTTCACTGTGCTTAGAAGCTAATGAGCTCACACTGCCACAGTTTTATGGATGGTGGTAAAAAACATAAGACATCTGGATCAGAGACAAGAGTACTTTATTACTCATGGCAGTAACCATCGACAGTAAGTAGATCCCTGAGCCCCAGTCTCCACAGGGGACACAGAAGGAAGCACCTGGATATCTGTACAAGCAGTGGGTTGAGCTACAGAGGAGGAACTTTGATCTTAGGGAATCTGAAACTTTTTTAATGGACAATAGGCAAACCTTCTTGACCTTTGACCTTTGTGTTAGAAGGAGGAGCTATCGTTGTCTTCTAAGATTGTTCACTAAACAAGCATCCATGAAAAGCTAGTTCAGAAAAAAAAAGGTATTCGATGCTTCTGCTTGTGAGAAATGAAGAAACGCAAAACACCCATAGAGAATTATCTCCTATTAAGCACTTCACATACATTAAGTCACTTAACTTTCTCAACGACTATATTTGTAAGTACTCTCATGCCTTTCTACAGATGAGGAAATGGAGGGACGCAGAGTTCTCACAGCTATTAAGTTGTAAAGTGAAGATCCAAACCCAGCAGCCTGACCGTGGAAAAACATTGTTCAATAGAAACATTGCCTGTACCACATGTGTTATTTTATACTGTCTTTGAAAACCAGCATGTATTCCATATTTACCGCACCTCTTAATACAGACACTAAATGTCCATCAAAAATACTGTTCTATATCTACTTTGTGTATAATTCACAATTGAAAAAATAGATTCATACATCCCAGGTTGTTCCAAGCAACAGCTTTCCAATGACTGAATCAATTACACACTTTAAAATTAAGCTACTTAGGGGCCGGTGAGATGGCTCAGCGGCTTAAGCGCCTGCCCGGCAAGCGCGAGGGCCCGAGTTCGACTCCTGGAACCCACATACGAAAAAGGGGCCGGTGATATCGCTCAGCGGCATGGGCGCCTGCTGGCGCGCGAGGTCCTGAGGTCGACCCCCTGGTACCCACACACAAAAAAAAAATAAATAAAATAAAATAAAATTAAGCTACTTAAAATGAAGCCATTTAAACATTCAGTTTTTCACCACAGTGGCCACATTGCCAGTGCTCCACAGCCACATGTGGGGATGACTCCTGAATGGGGCAGAACAGTTCTGCAGCCTGTGTGCGTCCCACTGTGCTCTCCTGCCTTCCAAAGTACATTAGAAATGGACAAAATTCAAGCTTAACTCTTTTTCTATTAGTGCATATTAGTTATAAAGAATGAGTTTCATTTTGGTGCATTTGTACATGCATATTATCATTTCACCCCCTCTTTACCCTCCTTTCTCTTCTCCCCCTCTCCCTTAGACCTTCCTGTCTCCTCTTTAATAGTCTCCCTTCTGCTTTCGATTCTCTCTCTCCCTTTTTCTCTCCCCCCATCCCTCCCTTTCTCCTACACACGAGCAAAAACATGTGATAGTTGTATTTCTAAGCCTGACTTATTTTGCTTAACATGATGATATCCTGTTCTGTCCATTTTCCTGCAAATGACATGATTTCATTCTTCTTTATGGCTGAATAATACTCTTTTTTTTTTTTTTTTTTTTTTTTTGTGTGTGTGTGTGTGTGGTGCTAGGGAATGAACCCAGGGCCTTGTGCATGCAGGGCAAGAGCTCCACCACTGAGCCACATCCCCATCCCAGTACTCCATTTTTAATCCATTCATCAGGCACTCAGGCTGTTTCCACGGGTTAGCGATACGTTAACTCTTTTTCTTCTATCTTAATTAAGTCTCAGTCATTCATGTCAAGATGCCTGCCCTGGAAGGTTGTTGAGAGGAATAAAAAAAGGCAATCGGGAAAGGAGGATCAGAGCCCAGGCTCACGATCACACAGACCTGGCCTAATCTGTGCTCATCACTTCTTGTCCATTCCCTGCTGTGTGACTATAAGCATGTTTCCTGGCTTGTCTACTTTCTAATTTCTTCCTCTTTAAAGTTGGGCAATAATAGCTCCTCTAAGGACAAAATAAAGTGATTCCTGCAATGGGCTGGCACAGTGATTAGCACATAGTTCACAATAAATAAATGTCAGTAATTCTTTGGTAACTGGACTAAATTTAACATCAAAGATCAAACAAAAGTTTTAACAGTAGGTCATTTTAAGATGCCCATTTGTTTTCTGGAGAGAGGGCTTGCTCACTTGGCCCTGTAGCCCAATGTCACCCCCTAGTGCCAAAATCCTTGGACACTAGGCATCACCAATCAAGCCACCAGGATACCAAATCTCTGAAAGGATATATGAGTTCTTCAACCTTAGAGGCTGTGAGTGACAGTGCCCAAGCCCCAGTTCCATTAACTAATACTCATTTTAGGCCAGTGCTTCTCAAACTTTAATGTACTCACTTACCAGGTAGCTAGGGATCATGTTAAAACGCAGTTTATGGTCCGCTAAGTGGAGAGAGAGCTCACTTCTCCTAAGCTCTCAGGGCATCGCACTGCTGCTACACCACATACTCATCTTCAAATAGCAGTGCTTCAGGCAATTCTACTTACCAAACACTTTCAAGCTACGAGAATGAAGAAATATAGAATTAAGCAAAATGCTGTCTTCTTTCTCCAATAGATACGTGCAAAAGGAAAAGCCCTAAATGAGTACTAATTTTAAAATACACCTGAATTTAAGGATTGCTTCAAAGAGAACATTCCATTCTTCTAGAAAAGTGCTACGCAATAGATGACAGGGTAGACAGGCCAGGATAGCAATTCTTACATGCCTTTGACGTCAGAACATACTTAAAGGTCATGTGTTAGACTATGACTTACTGTTAGGTTTTTAAATTATTCTGTGTTTATAGCTTCAGACCCATCCTAATATGCTAGATAATGACACACCTGGAAGATCCTGGACCAACAGTGGAAACTGAGTCAGTCTTAGCAGTCACTGAACAGTGGACATCCAATGAGATGATTGACATCCAAAGAGATGATACAGTGAGCATGCTTTGAAGATAGTGTTCCATGGACACAAATACAGTTTCTTGAAAATCTGACAGACCAAACTGGCCTAGCATCTCATTGACATCATAAACAATATTGCTTATTTCTGGTAAAGAGAAAAGGGGAAGGGAAACTTGAAGTTTATTTAAACGTGTCCATCCATTTTAAAAAACAAATTGAGCCAGGTGTGGTGGCGCGCACCTATAATCCCAGCACTCGGGAGGCTGACGCAGAGGATCGCTGTGAGTTTGAGACCAGCCTGGGCTAAATAGTGAGTTCAAGGCCAGCCTGAACTACAAAACAAGACCCTCTCTCAAAAAAAAAAATTGCTAAAAAACTAATTAACGGCACGATGACTTAATTACTCCAAATTTCTAGATATTTGTATCACCTCCCACAGTAAGACTGTCTGTCAAGTTAATAATATTTATTTTTATCTTGTTTTTATGTATTTATTTTTGATGATGAGTTTAATATACAACCATGGAGTCACAATGTGTTGGTAAGTTTGCTCTTATCTTGCTGTATTCACTATATTTCGAACTTTATAAAAAAATCCACAGAGCTTTTCAAAGGCGTGCTGAATATCGGACACAGCGGTCACATGGATGGTCTACTGCATTCATTTCACAAAGCATTGTGATATAATTCTAGACATAAACTCATATTTTTTAGACATATTTTCTACATTCTTATTCATGGATATATGTGAAGATTGGCCTCCATGCTTCTCTGTTTCATGGTAAGAATTTACTTGGTGAGTTCTTAGAAGGTTGTTTCAAAGTATTTCCCTTCCACTTATTTTGACTTAGTATCCTATATTAATGAGATCTTACTAATTGTTTATCTTCTCTACTATATTAGATTTCAAAAAAACAGTATTTATATTAATGTGCTAAGGTTACTACAAATGTAAAAGGAAAATTGAGGTTTGATTACTAGAGTTTAGGGGAAAACAGAAGTAAAATAAACAACACTATTGCTTTTTTTGTGTGTGTGTGTGGGTACCGGGGGTCGAACTCAGGACCTTGTGCACCAGCAGGTGCCCGTGCCGCTGAGCAATATCACCGGCCCTTTTTTCATATATGGGTTCCGGGAGTCGAACTCAGGCCCTCGCGCTTGCCAGGCAGGTGCTTACGGCGCTGAGCCATCTCACCGGCCCCACAACACTATTTCTTCATTGACAGGAAGTCAAGGAAAAAAGGAAGATGGAAAGAATGGGGAGAAGGGGGAGAGGGAAAAGAAAGGACGGAGGAGAAGTAAGAGGGGGAGGAAAGAAGCAAGGGAGGCAGAAAAGGCAGGGAGGGGGGAAAAAGAAGATGAGAGCAAGGAATTTGGATTTTTTCTTCCTATATACTTTCTTTTTTTTATCTACACAATAAAACTCAACATTGGAACTGGAAACTCTGATTTCACTGCAGACTCATGGTAAAAATACTTTCAAAGATTAACTAACTAATTGATAAACGATTACTGAAGACCAGAATAAGCCCTATTGAAAAAACAAAGGTGTACAAGGCAGGTTCTTCATTCTCATTGTGCTTAGAGTCTGAGAGGAGTAACAATATTTAGACATGAAAAAATACTCTCTGAACTAATGTCAAAATACTTAGCAGGCAAAGCAGATTTTTGCATTATAACCTGTCCACTTTGGTTATTTACCTAAGGCCTATGTTCACATCCTAGGTCAAGAAAGGGTGAGATCTTACTTATATCATAATTAAGATTCCAGGAGAGGTTTTCATTTAGTCCATTAAATGAGCCCAGCACCACTTGTCAACCAGGACATTGTTCAGATTCCCTGCCATTGCCATATCCCATATCTAGACCTGCTGGAATCCTACCCGGGTCGGCCAAGCAGCATCTTCCCACCACCACCACTGGTATCATAAACTCCTAATTCCAGCCTCGTGGCTGTTTAACTCCACTTCATTATCGCTGCTCTTCCTTTGCCTGTTTTGCATATGAGTTACTTCTCTAGAAGTAGAAGCAGCACAATAAAATAAATATATACTCTGATTCAGAGACTTCATCGGCAGGCAAGTAGCCTGGGCCAATGACAGCACGGCTCTGGCACACTCCTCCTCACATAATGGACTCAGTTAACTTTCTATAAAGTTAAATTCCCCGATGAAAAGACACACATGCACATTGCCGCAGAAGCAAAACAGGAATATGGAGTTGCTCAAGATCAGGATTTCACGCAGTCAGACTGACTTCATGATCCAATTTGCTCCTAGACTTGCTCTGAAGAGAAAACAGCAGTGCTAGCAGTTGGAAGGCATCTTCATTTGAAAACCACCACATGAGGATGCATCATTACCATCCCTCAGGAAAACAACTTGCATAGCATTCCTAAGAGCGGTTCGTGAGATCCCTAACTAGAATTTCAAAAGTCCACCTGGAATACTTCGTCTAGACTTATTCGTTCTCAATTTCACTTGTCCCTAAATGCCTTTCCAAGCAATTAAACCCAACGCTTGAGACAAACGTAATAGAGGGTTGAGCACTTGAGGAAAACAACTTAAAGTAAGCCACAAAGTGCCCAGAAAATTGTTCTTCCAGAACTGAAAAATTATATGGAAATGTAATTCATTGGCTAACGGTCTCAGCATCTGGG
Source organism: Erethizon dorsatum (assembly GCA_028451465.1). NCBI lineage: Eukaryota > Metazoa > Chordata > Mammalia > Rodentia > Erethizontidae > Erethizon > Erethizon dorsatum. The sequence goes on from CM051839.1 coordinate 15,803,467, forward strand.
TAGGTAATCAATAATCAATAATCACTGAATTAGGTATTTGTAACAGAGAATTCCCTAGACATACGCATGGCCCTGTGCTGGAGAATTCAGAACACTGCTGAAAACCCTGAGTTGGACAGAAAAGTGTAGGAAAGGAGGAACTTCTTAGCAGAATTTGCATCTCTAAAAAGTGGGTCAGAGTCATGGGTTTCCAGCACCAGAAGGCCAAGAAGCAGAGGAAGAACCTCAGAATGTCTGTGCCTTTCCAATGAAAACTGAACATCGGAGAAATGTCAACTTAAAAGGAAGAAGGGGCAGGAGAGGGTTCTTGCTGCCTCTGTGTAGTTATTGGTACATACTTTAGAGTGTGGGTGGATAAGGGGAGAGGATATTTCAAAAATGTGTTTCAGCAGGGACTGGTGGAGACTGAGGCAGGGGGATCACAAGTTTAAACCCAGCCAGGGCAATTCAGTGACTCGGTGAGACTTTGTATCAAAATAAAAAATAAAATGTCTGGGGATGCAGCTCAGTGTGAAGGCCCTGGGCTCAATCCCCAGTACTACCACCACCACCCCCAAAAAACATTATTTTTTTAGTTCTATAAAAAACTGAGGGCCAGGGAGATAGCTCAGCGGCATAAGCGCCTGCCTGGCAAGTGCAGGGTCCTGAGTTTGACTCCCGGAACCCACATAAAGGAAAAAAGGGCCGGTGATATCGCTCAACGGCACAAGCAGCTGCCTGGCAAGCGTGAGGTCCTGAGGTCGACTCCCGGTACCCACATAAAAAAAAAAAAAAAAAAACTGAATTGAAGCATCAGTTTACCCTGGCATTTGGGATGTGCTTCTGTGTTCAGCTAAACAATGATTGCACATCCACTTTGGGCTGGTGGTATAAGAATGACCAACACAGACACGGCTCCAACCCTCCGAGAGCACGCTTCTAGGGAGAGAGCCATCAGACAGGCGTTAACAGTAGACACTATAAATTTAGATGGTAATAAATGGCATTGTATGAGACTGCCTTTGCCAAGTTGACTGCAACAAATCTCCTATCCCTCAAGCTTCTCTAGCATCCAAGACATAGCGTCACATTCCCTTGCCTGTGAATCTGGACCAATAAAAAGTAAAAATGATGGTGAGCTACTCTGCAGGCTAAGTCATAAAAGGCGATGCAATGTCAACCTTGTCTACAGGAACGCTTGGCTCTTGAAGACTTCACCTACCACGCAGTCGTTGAACTACCTTGAGGCCATGATGCTGTGAAGAAGCTAAAACCAGCCTACCTGGAAGGACCTTGAGGTCACAAGAAGAGTGATGTCCCATCTGCTCCAGCCTCAGGCAGTTCCAGTTCCAGTCACCCCTGACTGTAGTTGCATGAGAGATCCAGAGCAGGAGCAGTCCAGCCAAGCCATTCCGCTAGTCTTGTCCCAATTCCTGCAAGATATAATCAAATGATTACTTTTGCTTTCAACCACTAGGTTTTGTAGCAATATTTTTATGGTGATTGATAAACAGAACAATTAAGCAAGCAATGAAAAAGATGATGACAAGAAAAGGCAGGAGTGAGAGCGACTTTAAACAGGGAGGCCCCAGAAATTCCATCTCAGGAAAAGGATAAAAAGAGTTTGAGGAAGTGTCTCTCAGTACACTTCCACCTATCCCTGATGCTTCTAGCAAAATTTAACTACTTTTATTCTCTAAAGTGCAAGAAGTTTTAGTTTATTAATAGTTGTTAACACATTAATTTCACAAATTAATGAGATTCAATGTGATAAGTTTGTATTAATCACGTCCATTCACACTTCTACCCTTGCCTCTCCTCTTCCCCTTCCCTATCCTTCTATTCCCTAGCACCCAGTCCCTAGTAATCACTCTTCTTTCTTTTTTTTTTTTTAAGTTTCCACATATGAACGAGAACTGCAATACTTGTATTTCTGTGCCTGGCTTATTTCACTTAACATGGTGTCCTTCAGTTCCATTCATTTTTCCAGCAAATGACATAATTTCATTCTTCTTCATAGCTGAATATACATCATTGTATTTTACCATATGGTATGACATATCATATACCTTATATTAGTTATCCATTCACCTACCAATGGGCACCAAGACTGATCCATATCTTAGCTATTGTGAATAGTCCCACAATGAACATACATGGTCATGCAGGAATTTCTTTGGTATGATGACATCATTTTTTTAGATGTATGCCCAAGAGTGGTATAGTTGGATCATATAGAAGTTCTATTTTTAGTTTTTTGAGGAACTCCATAGTGGTTGTGTTAATTTATAATCTCATCAACAGTGTATAAAGGGTTCCTTTCTCTCTACATTTTCACTAGCATTTACTAGTATATATATATATGCCTTTCTAACCGGAATGAATGGAATCTCATTATGGTTTTAATTTGCATTTCCTTGATTGCTAATGATATTGAACTTTTTTTCAATAACACAATAAATACAATTTCAATACCACATTAACATAATAAATACAATTTGGCCATTTGTATTTCTTCCTTAGAGAAGTATCTGTTCAGAACATTTGCCCATTTTCAAATTGAATTACTTGCTTTTTTGTCAATTTTTTGAGCTCTTTATATATTCCGGATATTAACCCCCCTGTCAGATGAATAGCTGGTAAATATTTTCTCCCATTCTGTGGGCTGTCTCTCCACTCTGTTGCTTGTTTTCCTGTGCAGCAGCATTTTAGTTTGTAGTCCCATTTGTCAATATTTCATTTGTTTGCTTGCGTTCTGCCAATCTCCCCTCTAAAGAGTTTTATTTTTGTTTTTTCCCAAAGGCCCTAACAATGTTTTTTCCCATACTTGGTGAATGAATGACTTGCTAGAGCAATGCAAAATAACAAATGCTGGATTTAGTAGAAAAATCTGCATGTCTGGTGAGCTATACTCTTCTAATCCTGTACTTAACTGTATGTCTGGATGGGTCCTTCAAGGTCATGTCTTTGATTTCTAGGCTTTTCAATAAACCTGCCCTACTATCTGAGGTATGGGGTCTATTTTTTGAAAACAGCGTTTGCAATTCTAAGGACACTCCCAGGATTTTTAGCCCAGGCCAAGAAGGGAAATGGAAAGGCAGGGGCAGGGATGATTTGGGAGAGGGTGGACCTGGGGTGGTCCACCGGTTCTTATCATAACTGTTTAAGTTTCATTTACATTTTTCTCTCTGTTGTTCAGGTCCAAGGCAGTGTTATTTGATGTTGAACACCTGCCTCTACACATGGAGCACTGCAGCCAGCCCTGCCAAGAGCAGTATCGACATTTCTGGTGTAGAATTTACAGAATTGTGGGTGGGGGGCCAAAACATGGACACCCATAGGCCCCACCTGGTTCATGAGATTCCGGCTCAGGAAAAGTCACGCCAAGTCATGATTACAGAAGTACCAGAATCTGTCCTGGCGCTTTCAGATCCTGCGGTAGAAGCAAGCTTGCCAGTGCTCTTAAGCCATCTGATTGTGTTACTGACCATTTTTGTAGGTCTCAGGTCACCGTTGGATGAGCCATGAGTGAGAGGTAAGTAAAACCCAGGTCTAAGGCGCTGAGCTGATTCCTAGAGGGTCTTTGGCCACCATCCATTAGAGCCGTATTCAAACTGAAAATTAGAGGAGCTTGCCATTCTGAGAATCCAGAATAACTCACAGGCTGCCAGATGATAACAAACATGCAGGAGTCACTAGAGTGATGCTTCTCAAACTTTAATGTCCAACTTAATCCCCCAGTACGGTGTGAAATGCATATTTAAATACAGTGCATCTGGAGTAGGGGCGGAGGCTGCATTTCTAACAAACTTCCAGCTGATGGCAATGCCAGGTCCAAAGTTACACACTGTGCAGTAAAAGTCTAGTCTGGATTTGAGACTCTACCCAGCATAGCAGCTCTCAAAGTGTGGTCCCAGGATAATCAGGGTCAGCTTTACCTCGGAACTTGTTAATACTTACAAATCCTCAGGGCTTACTCCGGAACTTTCAGATCAAATTCTAGAGATGAGGCCAGCAATCTGTGTTTTAGCAGGCTCTCCAGGAGATCCTGACTGACGGCTACTGAAGTTTGACAACCGAGGCACAATCAAGATACATTCGCTTGAGTGAATGAAAGGATTTTAGCCGCTGTTTCCAAATTTCTATATATTTTTTCTTTTTCTCCTTTATTTTACATATATATATATAATATATATCATATATATGACAATTACATTCATCTTGGGGAACTGGTACATATATATCACATATTTATTTATTTATTTATTTATTTATTTATTTATTGTCTTTTTGAGACAGGGTCTCACTATGCAGTTCAGGCTGGCCTTGAACTTACTTTGTAGCCCAGGCTGTCCTCAAACTTGCAGTGATCCTCCTGATTCAGCCTCCCAAGTGCTGGGATTACAGGTGTGCACCACTATGGCCAGCACTTCACATCTTTAAAATCCTGGAGATGTGACTCAATGGTACAGTACTTCCCTGGCCCACACATTGCAAAAAAAAAAAAAAGCAAAAGACAAACTTTTATCTAATAACCAACAGCTCTAGAATCAGAAAATTCAATGTATCTAACACAAGTCTGGAGTTTAAATCCATTTCAAAATGTTTCATTATCATTAAGTTACCACTTCCATATAAAAAATTCTCAGTAGATGTTCACATGTTAAAAGATTAATCCCTTCAATTCTCATTGAACGATCTGATTTGATAATACGAACTTAGGGCAAGTCAAAAATCTTGCAAGTTGAACTCCCAGTTCCCAGGTATGGATGCCTCACTGAGAGGGAATCAACTTCTTCCGCTCAGGTGGAGTGAGTCACATAGATAACCTGCTACCCTGGTTGGCGTATTAGGGTCAATAGTGCTTGTAGGAATTAGAGTACCTTCCCAGCACAGGCTGGAAAAACGTCTGACTTCAGACTTCGAGGCTAAATTTCCAGGACCTCCAGCACCACATTAATTGTCCATCACCCCTGAAAGTGCAAAAGGGCAGGTTACCCCACAGGTTGCCAGGGAAGCTGGAACCTGGAACCTGTCCAGGCCACAGAGCACCACCTGGAACACCTGTGAACAGGCGTAGAACCTTCATTCCTACTCTGCTCTCAACTTTCACCACTGGGACCACTTTGCAATTTCAGCTTTAAGAGTAATCTTGGGGAAAAATACATAAACCCCTGACTAATGCCTTCTTGACTATAACTATGCTAGTTCAAGACAGGGTAGCAGTTTGAATAATGCTAATAACATGTTAGACTAATATAACCCTTTTTACCTGAGGACCTCAAAATATGACCTCACTAATCCTTGAAACAACTCCTATGAAATATATGGGAAATATTATTATCTCCATTTCTCAGGGGGTAAAAAGAAAGCACCTACAGATTGCCTAGGTGTTATTCTAGTCTCGTAACTAGGTTCAAGGGTCGCAAAAAGCCAGCAGAGAGATTTGGGATAGTGAGGAGCTAGGGAAGAAGAGGATGGAAGGATGACAAACCAGGAAGGAAATAGCTTTGGTTGTAATGTAAGCCACATTCATCTTGGAACCAACAGTATTACTGAGAAGCAGAAAAAGAATTGACTTTTAAATGCCATACCCAGGGTCAAGTAAAGGAATTTTTGTTGTTACAGTTTTGTAATGAGAATACAAGTTTTTATATCCTCAGCTTGTTTTAGACTTTATTCAGGTCAGTGTAGTTTTGGAGGGATGGTGTGAAGAGAAGCCATTGATTTATTTCTCCTCTGTGCTCAAGTTCATCTTGCAAAGTTCTGCCCAGAGGTCAGCAGCTAAACTTCTACTTAATGCTCTCACCCTTAGTTTCCTCATGGTGTCCTTGACTCCAACTTCTTTCTCCCAACACTGCTTTTTAAATCCACATTTTATTTATGCAACAATTGCAAAATTTTCCCTGGAAGTCATTGAGGATATCAAAAGTACCTCAGAGTTCCTAAACTGATAAGTTTAATATTTAAAAGTTTTTAAAATGCAGCAATTGCCTCTTTTTTTTCCTTCTTTCCCATTTTAAAATGTCAAAGGCTTCCTGACATGCTTTGGCCATGGAAATGGAACATATTTTCTCATTAGGTTAATTAATGGCTCTGCTTGGGTGGCATAATTTGGTGTAAGTTTCCTTTTAGAATCCTGTCATAACTAAAAAGGATCTTATTTTTGTTTTGTTTTGTGGTGTCTTTAAAATTTTATGACTTCTACTTTGTTTAGTCTGTGTGTAATCCTTCTTTTGAAACCTAATGTCCTAGAAAATTTACAGTTTTCTCTCAAAACCGGCACTTTTTACATTTTACAATGATTCCGGTTTCTTCAGTTCTCACTAGAACTTCATTTAAGTCCTTAAGGTGTAATTCACAGCTCAGGGAATTTATGATTACATCGTCAAAGTAAACTCCCCAAGTGCAATATATTAAACCTGACAAGATGCTGTTCATTAATCTTTGAAATATGGCCAGGTGTGATGTAGTGAAGTGAGGCTTCCAACTAAGAACAGCTGAAGAAGTCCAAGCTGCCCCACCAGAGAGGATTCCTTCCTCTTCACTGCCAAAGCTGCCTGGGTGGGGACAGAGAGAGCCAAGGCCTTTGCTTTGCCAACCACAGTGTTCCCTGTCTCTGCTGGTGCTCATACAGCTCTGCTGCTCCTCATTTTTTCACACATTTGTTTATTCAACAAGTATTTACAGAAAGCCTACCATGTGCCGGGCACCAGGTGGGCCTGCAAAGACAATAATGGCCCAAAGAGATACAGTCCCTTACCTTGTCTAACTATGAGCACAGGCCTCAAGGATCCTTTATCTCAAACCCCTAAATCCATGCAATGCAAATACATTACCTGGATGGGAGGCATCTCTTCTCTGCCCCAGTTGTAAATTTGATTCTAGCTACTTCCTGTTATCTGTGAGTGAGACTGCAGTACGACCTGCTGAGCACACAGGAGAGGGTGGCCCACGGCAGTATCAAGAAAGAGCAGGCAAATCTGTCTTAGGGTAATGGCTGCTCAGTCAGAAAAGCGAAGGCCAGCTAGCCATTGTGCGACACCACCTCTAAAACAATGCAGAACATCCAGATAAAAAAGCAACAGCTTTTAAAGGCACTTGTAGGTCTTGCCCAAGACCCTCCTGTTTGTTTTCATAAAATAATACAATGCAATGCAATGTGTAATTCTGGATTGGATCTTGGAACAGAAAAAAATAAGTAGAAAAATAGACAAAACCTGTACAATGCCTAAAATTTAGATAACAGCAGTATATCCATATCAGTATTTTACATCTGACACATGTGTCATGGTAATGTGAATATTAGCACTGGCAAAACAAAAGAGTGATTAAGCTCCCTACTAGCTCTACAACTTTTCTGTAATTCTCAAACTACTCCAAGATAAAAAGGTTATTTTTAAAAATTTGATTAGGAAGCAGGAGCGATAGAATGAATAATAAAAGCTCCTAAAAGAAAACAAAAGCACATAGAGAGTACAGGAAAAGGATATAGCTCCTGATGACAAGTTACAAATCTTTCTTGAAACTAAGGAAAAACAGATCTAGAAACCCAAAGACTAGAAATGGATATTCCATAAGTGACTTTATTTTTCCCTCTCTCCCATGCTACTTGAAGTTTGCCTTATTGGTTTTAAGTTAGCCTCTTAATGTGTGTGTAAAAGAAAGAAGGGTATAGAAGAATCATGGTCCCAAATTAAAGGAGCAAGATAACTATCATTTCTTTTCTTTCTTTCTTTCTTTCTTTCTTTCTTTCTTTCTTTCTTTCTTTCTTTCTTTCTTTCTTTCTTTTCTTTCTTTCTTTCTTTTTCAGTACTGGGGATCGAACTCAGGGCCTTTGCACTGAGCTGCATCCCCAGCCCTATGTATTTTTAATTTTGAAACAGGGTCTCACTAAGTGGCTCAAGCTGCTCTCAAACTTGCGAGCCTTCTGCCTCAGGCTTCCAAAGCACTGGGATTACAGGTGTGTGCTACCAAGCTCAGTTCTATGATTTCTTTTTAATTCTATGTTCTTTTTTTTTTTTTTTTTTTTTTTTTGTGGGTACCGGGGGGGTCGACCTCAGGACCTCGCGCGCCAACAGGCGCCCGTGCCGCTGAGCGATATCACCGGCCCCTTTTTCGTATGTGGGATCCGGGAGTCGAACTCGGGCCCTTGCGCTTGCCAGGCAGGCGCTTATGCCGCTGAGCTATCTCACCGGCCCTAATTCTATGTTCTTTAGATCATTGCCACCTTGCCTAATTCAGACACACACAGATGCACGCACGTACGCATGCACACATTGAACAGTGGCTGAGACATTACTAACTTGTCTGCACACTTGCATTTTCCTGCACACATTTTCCTGGCCTCCTAGAAGCTTCCTTTTAAGTAGCATATTATTTACATGTGCAGATTGAAGATATTCCTGGTTTAGAATTACATTCAAGAAGACTTGGCTTACAACATCCAATGAGTGGTTCTTGTTTTTGTTAGACTAGCTACACTGTGGGGTAGTTACACAATACATGTAATACACACACCCATCTCGATCTTTTCAGGGAGAATTTTTTGTTTCAAAATAGAAATGGTGGTGATGAAAGCAATATTTTTGAGTTAGCCACAGGCTTGAAAAGATAATGGTTTTATGAACCAAGTGTAAACCTTGGAACAAACTGCTGGCTGAAATAAAAGACTTCCTCAAAGAGCAGAATTAGCTTTTCAGCATTCAAATGGTGCCTTGTTTCAGATGAAAATTTATCCCCATCTAGAGAAATAGATCATAGAATAGGATTGTTAGAGGAGGGAGGACTCTTAGAGCTCATGTAATCTAATTTCATCTTATTAGAGACCAGAAAAAAAACTGAGGTCTGGTGTTTGTGCCTCAATTAAGGCTTTAATAACTGAGCTGAGCTCAAAACCAGACGCCAAGCCTGATGTCTCCTCTTTGAGCCACACTGGCCTACCTCCTGTGGCCCTACCCTGAGGATTTTAATGCAAATACTCAGTTTGCTTTATGTTCCATACCTTCTTTAAATGAAATCACGTAAGCAAACAACTATTGCTGCTGTTGTTATCGTTACTATCTACACTGAGCTATGAGTACTGCATGCAAATTTTACGATGTCTACACTAACAGAAAGTCACTTTTTATGTGTTGCAACTGTCTTCTGCTCTATGCTTTCTGGTTCCACTGCTTTCTCCTGGGGGCTGTTGTTCTCTTCAAGAATATACTTTTAAAATTCTTTTCCTTCTATGGGACTTTCACTCTCTCTTTAAAAAAAAAAATTATATATATATATATATATATATATATATATATATATATATATATGCCAACAAGGAGAACTCACTGAAAACAGAGCCTAGGTTTCTAGAAAGGCTCTGCAAATAGGAAGTAAAACCACATCACACCATGCATCTGCCAAAAGTAATAAACTCCACCAGCCTCAGCGCTCTCTTGACTTCGTCAGCAACTAACGCTACTCATTTCTCCCTTTCCTTGCAAAGGAAAAGGAAAAAATGCCAGCCAAAGAATGCCAGGCGAATCAAACCATGGGAAAAATAACACCTTCCAACTCAGGGCAAAATTCTCATTTCCAGTCCCTGCTGCAGATGTCCCATCCGGTGTGCCTGGCAGCCAGCACTGCTCTTGGAACAAGATGCAGTACACAGGTTAGAGAGATTTTGGTCAAAGAACATTTGTGAACATTTAATTCATAGTTGTAAAGCCTGAGAAATCTCACTATTATTCAATTTTATGCAGTGATTAAAGCAAATCCATATAGGCAATACTTCCTCATACAGCTTTAAGATATAATATACCTTCCAACTTTTTACTAACTATTTTAATTACTCCCCAAATCAGTCAGTGTGTGCTAGGAGATCACTGGAGGACAAGTAAAAAAGCCTACCTTCCTAATATTGGCTTTTATCTTTCTAATCAACCTTTTATCTTTCTAATCAAGAATAGCAATTGAAAGAGGAGAAACCAAACAAACAAACAGAAACTAATCACAAAAATTCTTCCTGAAATACAGAAATTTGAATTGAAGTTTTTAAACTTGAATTTAATCCCTGCTTTGCCACAAAGTCTGTGCACGTCATCCCTGTCTCTCAAACTCATTCTAGCTTCCAACATATTTTTTAATAGCGTAGACAGTCTCTTCCAGCTTTAATATTCTGATTTTATTATTCCTGAAATGAGATTTCTATCGAGTAAGAGGAGCATATAATTATCTTCAAAAATGGCCATCACATGCATGGGGGGTGGCACATACTTACATCTCAGGAGATGGCATTAACGAGGGAGACAAAGGGGTCTGTGGTCAAGTGTGTTCCTAATTAGAACATTGCTCGGGTTTTTTCTAAATTCTGTCTTTTATTTTTTTATTTTATTAGTACATGTTTGTAGAACATACTGTTTGCATTCCTTGTGTGGAATTGCTACATGTACATAACACATCTTAATTGCTTTTTGCATCCCCTTCTTCTCTCCCTCCCTGTTCCCTCCATCTCTTGATCCCCTTCCTATTTGAGAAAGATCTCCCTACTTCCTATTACCTCCTATCTTTTACTTTGCTCTTTATTTATATTTTGGGTCTCTCATATAAGAGAAACCATGTGATATTTAAACTTGTGTGTCTGATTTATTTTACTTAACATTATGGTTTCAAGATATTAATGGTTTCTCATCACCAAACATCTTTAACTACTACTTTCTCTACCACAGATTTCTCCTAGGAAAGAGTACAATCACCAGAAAACCCCACTGCATCCCTGGAAACTGTCTGCAATACTTAAGAATAGTGGAGAAGATAACATTTTGGTACAAACTATTGGATTTGGTGAACACTAAAATAAAAATATAAGAGTAAAGGGAATTCTTAGTTTGTAAGTGAATAAACTAATGTCTGACGTCCTTTGTGGAAAATATAACTGATGATTCAAAAGTTGCCAAAGGAAAGCCAGACATGGTGGCTCGTGTCTATAATTTCACCTACTTGGAAAGCTTAGGCAAGAGGATCACAAGTTTGAAGATAGCCTGAGTAACTTAGCAAAACTCTGTCTCCAAATAAAAAATAAAAAGGGGCTGAGAGTGTAGCTCAGTGATAGATTGCTTGCTTTCAACCCAGAATGTTTCAAGGAGCCAAAGAGGCAGGAAGAAGTAGGGTTGGCAAGGCAATAGGTCAAAGCAGGCCTATTATAGTATAAGGGTCACCAGAATGAAATTCAGAAAGCCACCCCCTGGTGGCTTTGTTTTCAAATATAAGAGGGTTTTGAAGGTTCCTGGCTAAGATTAAGCTTCCCAACTATCTCTTCATTCCATCCCCTGACCACATAAGCACACAATATATTTACTTCTCTCCACCCTGCTATATCTGGCAAAATCAGGAGCAGTAAAGGGAAGAGGAGGAAGGGCTTCCAGGTGTCCTGCTCCAAGGGATTGGAACAGCTCAGATCTCAAATCACCACCATCCACCCATTTATTCATACTTCTCCCATCACTCATGCCACAGACGCAGCTTGCCCTTTGGCTGCCTTCATGGGAGGTGTTTATAAATAAGAACACCTGTCTATGAAAGCAGGACATTCATACAAGTGTCCAAGGAGACAATAGGTTACACTTGGGGAGTTTCTGTGCCTGAACTTTTACAACAGCTGTATCTGCACTACATAAGCTTTTGTGAAATTTTGTGTTGAGAGAGACAAACGGGTTCCTTGTCTTTGTGTTGGAAACACATCTGCAAACCTGTCACATTCTGCAGCAACCAAAGCAAAGGTAAACATTTAATAGAACTTGGAATTCTACCCCTTCTCCATTAAGGAAGGTTAAAACCTGTTGGTTAAATGAAAAGTTTGTCTGAAACTAGATTCTTCTCCAAACACAGAAGGAGATTATAATTTCAAGCATTTTCCTTACTGGATTTAATCATGAATATTAAGTATTGGTACCCGAGTGCCAGAGTAACAAACTAAAATAAAGACCACCCATCAACTTAATTCCAAAGGATTATTTCATGTAATTTAAGCTCCATTTATCCGAGAATGAGTGATGCTATTCACAACTGCCTACAACAAAAATCAAAAAGACTTATGGCAATTTGACCTTTTCATTTTTCACCGGTTTATTTTCAGATAGCTGGGGAAATATTTTTAACTTGTATTTGATGACATGGTTTCAAAAGTATCTTGCCTAATCTCATATAGCCAGGATCACCCCAAATACCACTCACATTGAAGCAAGAGCCAGAAAAATCATTATTCAGTAATGAAGATTTACTAACATATAATGTGGATCCAATGATATATAAGATACTAATAATTAATGGAAACAATTGACTCTCTCCTACACTTGTAGTATTTACCATATCTTAGAATCATTCCTTTTATTTCTTTTTTAAGTATTTTCCTTCTGTTCAGGTCCAAACACACAAACTCTCACAATGGCACCAACATTCCATCTTCCTTCCTTGCCATTTTAGATAGAAATAAGAGTTTCAAAACAAAAAGTTCACTCCTTGTTGTTTCAAAAACTAGAGTGCATCCCTACAGCTATTTCAGTCAAAGATCTGTGATTAAAATAATTCCTACAAAGGAGACATGATGCCAAAAGTGAAAATACATTCTTGGTGCACTCCTTGCCTGGAAAAATAAACTGCATTATGAAAAGGAATGTGGAGCAAGGTATCTACAGAAACTCTGAGGCATAAGAAAGTTAAATTCCTTAACCTCCATCAAAACGTTGACAGTTTTAACTGCTCTGTTCCAAGAGGACTTTCTGGGACATCTGCAACATTGCTTAAAAGTCTTGCCACCTAGTGGAAGCGGTAAATAAACTAGACCTCAGGTAACCTGCCAGATTTGAGAGGTCCTGAGGAAAAAAACTGCTCCTCTATCAACAAGGCTTCCCCTGCAAAATCATATTGGGTTAGCCTGGGAAAGGATTCACGTGAAGCATTGTGATGAATGGAATGGATCATTGTACTCTTCCTTGTTCAAGTGCATCACACTCAGGACAGGAAAGACTTGAGTTAAACCCCTGAGAACCATGAGTGGAATCCACAAATAGCCTATGATAATCGTTCCATTAATCTGCTTTGATTGACAGTTTTCAAAATGGATTCCTCGAAGTTCAGAAATAAATCAAATTTATACCAGCTTCCCTTGGGGAACTGGGACTTAATCCTCCAAAGGCTCAGCAGGAGGACTCTTTATAAAAGGAATTTCTTTAGTTGGCTAAGGGAAAATATCCTGCTTGAACAGAAAGTTAGATCATTAGTGGCCAGACCTCACAGATAGCCACTGTGTTTCTCAGAAAACTTCCTCATGAGTTAGGCAGAAAAGGAACTCCCCAGAAAGGCTTCGAACTCTTGAGTAAGATCTACAGTGCATGCTTGCTCCCAGTGACACCAGCAGATGTACATGGCAGCACTCAGTCCTCAGTGACCTGGAGGAGTGGACCTGCCTCCCCAGCTCCTCGGCTTAGGAAACACAAACGTCTATAATGGACAAGACAGAAACAGTGTGGGATTACTGCACACTGAGGATAAATGCATTTCTGTGACCTAAGGACACATTTACGATGTCCCAAAGGCTCTTTCATTCTTTCATTTTTTATTCTCCTTGGGCAATTGTACATGGTACTAGGTAATGCCTACTGCCTCTTTCCAGAAGTCTAGGACTATTCCAAAGGAATAGTCCAAAGGAATCAACATTTTCTTCTGGTAGAAATTTATGATTCCAGACTCCACTAGTTGTATATTAAATTCTATCTCCCATTTCTGGAGAATGATTGGCTGGCAGATACTTGTAGATGAATGATATATAAATGAATATGTGTGAGGCTTAATTTATTTTGTATAAAACCCTTTGAAAGGAGTTATCAAAGTCAATCTTACTACTCAGTACTCAAAAATTGTGCTCTGTGCCTTTATCCAAATTTTCCATTATTTGTTCAGTTTTTTAAAACAAACACTATTATTTACAGATCCAGATTTGATTTCACAAAGAATTTATTTCACAATTTGAGGCCAGAGTGCTTTTTGTAATTTAGTTATTAGTATTGCTACATTCAGGAAAGATTTTCCACCATTCTTATGGAATAATAGTTTTCTAAAAGTTCTCAAAACAATACAACCTTTAAAACTGGTTCAAAATAAAAGAACTGCAGTGTTTCCAAGGAATGTGAAATACATTTTTAACAGAGAGTAACTATTATTTATCATTTTATCAGACATTCCTAACAATTTTCATAGCTACTCCTGTGGCTACATGATCTCTTTTTTGAAGGAAATAAATGAGAAACCCATAAATGAACCCAAGACCAGCCCTATAAAAAAATACCAAAAGGAGTTCTTCAGGGTGAAATTAAAGGACACTGGACAGTAAATCCACATGGAGATAAAGTGAGCCCTGGTATAAAGGTACACAGGAAAAAGCAAAAGACATAATAAATGGGTTTTTATTATAACTTTTTTGTTTCTCCTATCTGATTTAAAATATAACTGCATAAAACACTGATTTTAAATCTATGTTGACAGGAAGATTGTCAACATAGATTGTATAAAGATGTACTTTATATGAAAACAACACAAAGAGGTAGAGAGGAAATAGACTTGTATAGGAGTACAGTTTTGTACACTATTGAAATCAAATTGGTATTAAGCAGAACTAGATCATTATACTTTAGTGGTTTACCAGGAAAACCACTAAAAGAATTACTGAAAAATATATAGAAAAGAAATGACAAGAGAATTAAAATGGTACACTAGAAAATATATATTTGGCACGAAAGAAAGCAGGAAGAATAGAGAAAGAAGACTTGAAACATATAAGAAATATATTGTTAGGGTCGACATAAGTGGTAGAGCATCCCTGGGTTCAATCCCCAGTAACCCCAAAAACTCATTTTTAAATAAGTTTGAAAGGACTGAACTCACACAAAGTATGATCTCTAATCACAGTAAAATAACTTTAGAAAATAAGGAAAGAAAGTTTAAGAATTCACTAATATGTGAAAAAGCAATGTTTCAAAGAAGAAGTCACAGGGAAAAATTTTAAATGTCTTGAGATGAATAGAAAACACGAAATTACAAAAAACTAAAACTACACAAAACATATATGGTGCAACTAAAGTAGTTCATATAAAGAAATTTATAGCTTTCTTATATTAAGAAAGAAGAGACTCCCAGGAAGATGATGGAGCGGTGAACAGCAAAGCAACAGCCTCTCTGAGATTTGATCTCCAGACCCTGGAATACAGCAACATGAGGAAGAAAAGGAGGGAAGTAGGTCCCTTTGACTCAGCAAGGATCTAAAGTGAGAATTGAAACCCACAGGGAGAGTAAAGAGAGAGACCTCAATGCAGAAAACGGAGGTAGCAAGCTGTGCTTTCTCCCTGAGCTCTGACTCTCTGCATGGGAGGGGTGGCTCAAACCTGCAGATACACAGCGACTACTGGAAATCCCAGAGGCCTCCAAGGAGAAATATACCAGTGGAACAGAGCAGTGGATACAGTGGATTGCAGTGGCTTGTGAGTTATTTGAATACAGATGTCCCCCAGGAAAGGGATTGGCTGGTAACCATCTTGGAAAGAGGCCACCAGAGCTCAGAACTCAGAGCAACTGTGCGCTGGCTCCATCTAGCAGCTCCCAGCGTCAGGGTGAAGCAGAACCGAGTTCAAGTCAGCAAGAGATCAAGGAGCCAAGTTCAAGCTACCAGAAGGCACACAAAGTATTGCAGGCTGAACAAATTGGGTTCCAGCCTCACAGACGGAAACCAGCCTGAACTTCAGAACTAAAGGTTCAGGCTTGCTGGGATTATCCGTAACTCCACTGTGAATGTATGGCTGGCTTGGAGGGATTAATCAACACAGATCTGGGCTCTGCCTGCCCACTCAGTCTACCAGGTACAGCAGAGACATGCCCTAAAGTGGACATTTTTTTCTAATTTTCTTCTTTTGTTTGTTTTTATTTTTGTTTTGTTTTCTTTTTTCTTGATTGTTCCTGTTTTTACATGAGTGTGAACATTATTTCGAGTTTTCTTCTTGCTGTTGTTCTGTTCTGTTCTTGTTCTTGTTATTTTCTTCCTTCTCTCTTTCCCTCCTGTCTTCTTTACCAGTTTCCCAAACTTTGCATAATCTTCCTTTGATTTCCAGCCTTGCTTCTAATATCTTCCTCTTACTTTATTTTATTTCTCTATTTTTCCCCCAACCCCTTTCAAATTTTCTCTCCTGAGGGTAAAATCACCATATTGAGAGCAAATTTACTGTATACAATTTTCTGGTCTGTTTTAGATTTTGTGAATATACTACAAGCCACGAAACTGTACCCTTTCAACAGGTAAGGTTTGAGGTATGTAAATGGTATCTCAATAAAAGAAATATAAAATTAAAATATATAGCAATGAAAGCCAAAGATGCTCATAAGCACCACACCACTGCTCATATGTGCAGTTTTCTAACAATTGCTTCTCATAGTGTGGTTCATAATTTAGCAGCAAATGCATTCATCTCAGAGCTTAAATGCAAAGTTTGCCCCAGATTTACTGAATCAGAATCTACATTTTAATGAGATTCCTAGGTGATTCATATACATATTAAAATTTGAGGTGCATTGGTCTAGTGTGAGAGTTTTCATTGTCTTAATTTAGGATATGTGTGAAACAAATGAATAAAAAATAGTAACTCCAGGAACCTCCTTCCTACCAATGCTCTGATTTCCTTTGGGGGAATACATCTCTCCCCAAATTGGTGCCATCTGAGTGGGGTGGTGAATGTAGACTCCCTGGATTGGACTCCAAAAGTCAAAGGAGTCCAGGAACACCCTTTGTTTTACTATAGGTCCTTCCCTGCTTCCTGCCTTCTTCCTTCCCCATTCATCCCCACCCTCCCTCCAGATAATGGATGGATGGGATAGGATCAGCTCTGACCATCAGATTCTCCTGAAACTTGAAATCTTGAGTATAACGAACCAAGAGGAAATGAAAATAGTTGAGGTTCTATGTTTTCAGAAGAGGCCTCTAATGGTTGTATATTCCTTTTACCAACCTTGTTTCCCCATCTATTTAGGGAACTTCAAAACAGATTTCAAGTAGACGTATTTTTTGTTTATATTAGGCAGAGATGGATTTTGATGCTTGCAAACAAAGAACCATAAATGATATACTATCTAATATAATAACACTCAATTTGAATACATGGCTCTCTAAATTCTTTATTCTCACAGTGTAGACTCATATTTGCAGTTATCATATTAGTAGGTATCATAACTACTGTTCACCAGGATAATTATGATTGTCAAATAATGGACCAAACACCTACTATATGTAGAAGCAGAAATGGCACACAGCAGTCCAGCACGGGATTGGTGTGTACAGTGCACATTGAGGAGGATGAGGCAATGAGCTCGAATGAGGGAGGCTAGAAACCAGCCAAGGCTGAAGCTGTGGAAGGCACACTATACCCATAGAGCCCACGCTCTTATTCTGGTGTGCGAAGCCTCAGGAATGGCCTAACCCCTACAGGCGGGATATATCTTTGCTAGTCTAATTAAGAATTGGTATGTTTGTACACCAGTGTTCATAGAAGCATTATTCAAAACCCAGCTATCCACCAAAGGATAAATGGATGAAATATGGTGCACAGTAGTTAGGGTGCTGTGTCAACTTGATTGGCTTTGGGATCCGCCCCACCGACTGATGGAGCACACTTCTAAGTATGCCCGGGTGGGTCATGGAGGTACAACCTTGGAGTCTGTATCTGGGTCTGTGCCTCTTCCTTTCTGGCATTGTTCCCTTGCTTTACTTCTTGGCCTCCATGAACTAGTTTTGCTCCTTACTTCCTTCTGCCATGATGTTTCTTCCTTGGAGCCAGCTGATCATAGCCTAAATCCCTGTAAAATGTGAACCAAGTCAAACCTCTCCTCCTTAAATTGTGGGTGTTGGGTAGTGTGTCCAGCAACGGGAAAGCTGACTTATACAGTGTATTTATATATACAACGGAATATTATTTAGCCCCCCAAAAGAATGAAGTCTGATATACAATACAACAGGGATGAATACTGAAAATATTGTAAGTGTTGTGGTTAAGATCTGGAATGTCCCCCAAAAGTCTCATGTATTCAGAGGTGAGACTTTTGGAAGATGATTGGATCACTGGGGCACTGTACTCATCAGTGGGTTCACCTACTGAGTGAGTGAGTTCGGCAGCTGAGTGTGTTGTTAGGAGGTGGGGTCTGGCTAAAGGTGGGTGACGGGGGCTGTGACCTGAACGGGCATATCTCCTTCCCGGGCTCTTCCCTCCATTCTTCTTCCTGGACATCTTGATGTGCACAGCTTTCCTCCAGCAGACTCTTCCGCCATGCCCTTCCTGCTTGGAGCCAACTGACTATGAACTGAGTCCTCTAAAATCCATGAATAAACTTCACCACCTTTAGATTGTGCATGTTGGGTATTTTGTCCCAGCAGTGAGAAAGTGACTAAGACAATAAGTAAAACAATCCACATAAAAAAGAACAAATATTATATGTTTCTACTTATAGAAGGTACCCAGAACAGTCAGATTTATCATAGAGAGGGACAGTAGAACAGTGGCTACTAGGGACTGTGAAGTTATTATGTAATGAGGACAGAGTCTATTGTAGTGATGAAAAATTTCTGGACACTGATGATGATCATGATTATACAATAATGTGAATGTACTTAGTGTCACTGAACTGTACACTTAAAAATGGCTAAAATGTTAAGTTTTAGGTTTTGTATATTTTACTACACAGCAGGATAAGTAGGGCTACCAAGGAGATGGGGTTCATGGGTATAATTTCAATCAATGACAGGTGGATTTGGTAGATAAATGCTGCAGTTGCCTTGCTCCTCTAAAGCAACAACTCTGAAGCATGTTCTATGCCCCCTCCCAGGGAAGGTGGTCCCAGTGAGAGACCAATGGGATTGAGCCCAGTGGTCCATAATTCAAGTTTTCTGTTTTGCTTTCTCACTGTCTTTCCTCAGTTTCCTTGAATCACTTCCCAATGAGGCATTTACATCCCAGTCCATGTCTGGAAGTGTGATTCTGTGAGAACATGTATATCCTGGCTGGTGAATCCACCCTGTTGTCTGTCCATTTCACCTGAAGAAACGTTGTAAGGGATGCTAAATATTGTCTCTGTTTTTCTTCATGGCTTTCAACATAAATATCAGATACATATTTGGTGCTAAAATGTATTTGTCTAATCATCCATTTAAACTTGGAGAAAATATTTGTTTATTCAGAGAAATGTATCAATTTTATGTGAATATATTTGTTTTCTAGGGCTGCTATTACAGAGTACCATTACAGCCTGGGTAACTTCAGCAAGAGAAGTTTGTTATCTTACAATTCTGGAGGGTAGAAGTAAGAGTTCAAAGTGCCAGCACAGCTGATTTCTTCTGAGGCGTGTCTCTCCCTGGTTTGTAGATGACTGTCTTCCTTTTGCATCCTCACATGGTCTTTTCTCTGTGTATCAGTATCCTAATCTTCTTTTCTTATAAGGATACCAGTCAGATTGGACTAGGGCTCTAATGATCTCAATTTAACCTAATCATCTCTTGGAAGGTCATATCTCTAAATACAGTCATATTCTGAGGAGTAGTTTAGACTTGAAGATATTAAATTCAGAGAGACATAATTTAACCCACAATAAGTATCTGTGTATTGCATCATTTTGTCTTTAAAGACAAAATGTTTTATGCATGGATGATTTTCTTGTCACCCTCCTCTTCCCAGATTAGTACAATGCAGACTACACTACTGAGTGAACTAAGGCTCTTTTCTCCAAGAAACTAAATAGAAGAGATACTAAAAACAAGGAAGAACCAAGCAACTTGAACAGGAAGGAATTTGTGAGCTTCCTGAGTAACACCGCCAGATTCTTGGCAAATATTCCTACTATACACAATAATACCTTGATTCACGAATGCTTCTGTTTATGAACAATTTGGTTGGTGAACAGAAGCATTTGGCAAAATTTTGCTTCCACTCATGAACTCCACACTGGGTGACATGATGGTGGCCATCTTCCCCGATCTGACAAGTGGTCATGGCTTCCTCTAGTCAAGAGCATGGTTGCACACACACCTGTGCACATGTGCTGTGAAGCTTTTTTGTGTGCTTGGTAGCACATACAGTACTGTACAGTATTACTGAATCCAGCTCCGAAGAAAGTGCAGAGCAAGCCTGGTGGTAAAAAAAAGGAGCAGAGCAGTAACGGAGGTGACAAGAACATGCAGAGTGGTAATGAAAGTGCAGAATGGAATGTGCAGAATGGAAATAAAGGTGACAAGAATGTGCAGATCAAGAATAGTAAGAAGGTTTTGAAGAAAATAATCATCAAATCGAAGAAGGAAATCATAGAAAAGCATGAGTGTGGTATTCATGACTGATCTGACCTTGGAGTACAAGATGTCAAAGTTGACAATCTCAACTATTTTGAAGCATAAAGACGTCATCAAAGGAGCTGATGTGGCAAAAGGAGAAAGGATGTTAACCAAGCAGAAGACACAAGTGCTGGAAGAGCAAGTGATCTGCAATTGCAAGAAACTGTATACAAAGGTGCTCTTCACCAGGTGTTTTAATGGCACTGAGAAGACATCTTCGATGCTGCAAGAGTTCTGGAAGAAACATTTCAATGTCCTGCATTGCATCAACCTCACTGACAAAGCCTGGGAAGATGTTACATACCATACCTTAAACTCAGCCTGGAGGAAATGTGGCCAAAATGTGTC
The DNA here is from genome assembly GCA_028451465.1 of Erethizon dorsatum. NCBI lineage: Eukaryota > Metazoa > Chordata > Mammalia > Rodentia > Erethizontidae > Erethizon > Erethizon dorsatum. The sequence goes on from CM051839.1 coordinate 15,824,183, forward strand.
ATTGAACATGATTTTGTAGGGTCCGATGCACAGGTAGTGGAGGACATTGTGTCCATGGGCAAGAGTAAGGGTCTGGACTTTGATGGTGCACACATAGAGGAGCTTTTTGAGGACCATAAGGGGGAGCTGACGATGGGAGAACTCTCAGAACTCCAGAGCGAGCAGCAGAAGGTGCTTCTTGAGGAACATTCCACCAAGGAAGAGGAAGACAGGCAGGAGGTCAGCAGTGATGTGATAAAATCTGCTATAGAAAAATGGGATGAGTGCCAGGATTTCTTTGGGAAGAACAGTGTTGAATCTGATGAATAATAACATGGCCTCTCATTTCCAGAGGGTTATATAACGCAGGAAAAAAACAAGCGATCAGACAAATTTTTCATCAAAATTGACCCTGCAGCAAGAGACAAAGAAGAGAGGAAAGCCCTGAAGGAGATGTCTCTGATGTCCTTTTGGAGGGGGCTTTCCCTCCAAACGATAACCTCCCCACCACCTTCCTGTCCAAGAAGTCGCCTCAAGGAAGGTTAGTGTTCTCTCTTCATACTGTACTGTACTGTACTGTGTTTCATATTTTTGTGGTTAAAAAATACATATGGCTCATAATGGATTAACCTTATTTACATTGAACCTTATGGATAAATGCGATTCAGTTTGAGGCCAATTCAGTTCACAACCAGACTCATGGAATGAATTAAGCTCATTTACTGAGGTACCACTGTAGTAGCAGCAAAAGGCATTCTGATCTGCTTTTGAATATCCACAAGAAATGTTAGCTGACAGCTCTGGCGATCTTCATCCTGATACCCTGGGGATTTGACAAGATAGGGTCATTTTATATCTCAAATTGCATTACGCATCCATTCCTCCATGACTTAAAGGAGGACTCTGGGGGCCAGTGGACCATTCTAGATTCACTTCATCCTGTAGAAGGATAGGAAAAATTATGACAGTCTCCAAACAATTAGAGAGTGTGACGATAGCATGATTTATGATCAACAGTACCAGCATGGGTATCATTCAGTGTTAAATTATAAATAAACTGAGGAAAGTGTTCTCTTCTGCTGCAACAGAAGCCAGTGTCATCTGAGTGGCTTAACCAGGACTCAAGAAAATATTTCTCTGAGGATAGAGGCAGAACGTGAAGACATGATTGCAGGGATTAAAGAGGCAATGTGGGCCAGGAAAGTGGCTCAGCAGTACCGCACTTGCCTGGCAAGCGCAAAGACCTGAGTTCGATTCCTGGTACAAAAAAACAAACAAACAAGGAAATGCCTAACAAATTTTCTATCGGTTCCAAACACCATCTCCACTCAACTCTGCATCTTTTTTTTTTTTTTTTTTTTTTTTTTGATACAGTAGCGCCATCTCTTCTTACCACTGGAATTTCTAGTTCTTCTGGGCTTCCTTCCTGCCTGTATTTTATAGTTTGCAAAACATGCTGAAATACAGTTAGAGATTTCTTGGTCAGGAAGCAAAGCCAAGTTTGTTTCCTGGTACACATTAATAGGCCACAGGGTCTGTTGTTATTGTTGTTGTTGTTAATAGAACTTTCTCTAGGCTCTCAATCTTTCAGATCTATGACAATTTTAGTCTTCTTTCCTCTTGCACAGATGCACTTTCATTTGTTGTCTTTTTTCAATCAATTTCCAGATGTTACTTATTCATTTTATTTCCAGCACATTTTATCCTTTCCTGAACTTCTGCATAATTCCCTTCCATACTGCCCTTCCTCCCCTCACCCACCCCAGGAGGTAAATTACTAAAAACTGCTGCAATTCCACCAAATTTAGTTGGTTCTTCCATGCTTCAGCTGAGTGTGCCCTGCCTCTGAGGACAAAAGGGAGGACTGGTCTGCAGGAGGACCCTTTCAGAATGAGCTGCCAGCTGAGAGCCAGATGCTGATGAGGCTGGGCCGACTATTGTATTAAAATCCCTATAGGGAGGAAGAATGCTCACTGGGTCTCTAAGTCCAAACGCAGTTTGTTTTAGAACTTTTTTAAATAAGCTTTTTGTGCAACTATCAAACCAGTAAGCCAGAAATGTTTGTAAAATTGTTGTTGACCAATATAAAAATTGTAAAGAAGTATTGCTTTTCTGTAATACTTCACGCACTTGGCATTATTTGGAAATGAGCTTCCACATAAATTAATTTTTTAGACAATTGAAACATGTTTTTAAGCCCCCAATTGTTGCAAATCATTAAACACTTTTTACACGAAATCTTTCTAGAAAGCATTATATTTTAGTGTGTTCTGATAATGATGATTGCATGGTTTCTACTTGTTTGGGTACTTCCTGCCCATATTTTATGCTGCTGATACAGTCACACCCTAAAATCTATGAGGTATTAGTCTGCTTTCTCTCATATCAGGGTTTCTCAACCTTAACATCATTAATCTGTTGGATCACATATCTCTTTATTGTAGGAGTATGGCCTGTGCAGCAGGACGCCCAGCAGCATCCTTGGCCAGTGGGTACCAGTGGCACCATCCTCTGAGGGGTGACCACCAGCAGTGTCTTGGGAATGAGAATGTGCACTATCATCACATATTCTCCACATTGTACTGGAAAGCCTAGTCAGCGCGACAGGAAAACAAGAGCAAAAGAAATAAAAATATAAGGATCGGAAAAGAGGAAATACTTGCAAATCATATGATTATATGCATGGAAGTCCTAAAATAATATGCAATACTTAGAAATAACAAAAATGAATTTAGAGAGCCACCAGTGATAAAATACTCACCATGGTTCAAGATAGAGCTCCAGAATTTACTTACCCTGCTAACTGCAACTGTGTACCTTCTGACTAACGTCTCTCTGCAGATACCCTAGGCCTAGACTACACCAACCACCCTTCTACTCTCTGCTGCTATGAATTTGACTTCTTTTAGATTCCACATATAAGTCAGATATGGAATGTGCGTCTTTCTATCCCTGGCTTATTTAACATAATGTCCTGCAAGTTCATCCATCTGTTGCATATGATGATTTCTTTCTCTTTGGAGGCCAAATGGTATTTCATTGTATATATGACACGTTTTCTTTATTCATTCATCCACTGATGAGTACTTACATCGATTCTATATTTTGCCTATTGTGAATAATGCTGCAGTGAACATGGGAGTGCAGATATTTCTTTGGCATGCTGATTTTATTTCATTTGGAATATTTATTCAGAGGTAAGATTGTACAGTATGGTAGTTCTATCTTTATATTTTGAGGAACCTCTGCACTTTTTCTGTAGCCTCTGTACTCATTTACATTTCTATCATCTTGTAGAAGGGGTTCCTTTTCTCTACATCCTCACCAAGACTTTTGTCTATTTCATAATAGCCATTCTAAGAGATATGAGGTGATAACTCATTGGTTTTAATTTACATTTCTTGATAATGAGCACTTTTCATACATCTGTTGGTCATTAGTATAGTACGTCTTCTTTTGAGAAATATGAATTTGAGTTCCTTGTTCATTTTCTTCTGGTACTGGGGATCAAAACCAGGGAGTACTAAGCTACATCCCAGCCCTACTGTAAATTTTATTTTCAGACAGGGTCTTGCTAAGTTTCTCAGGCTGGCCTCAAATTTGCAATCCTCCTGTCTCAGCTTCCTGTGTAGCTGGGATTATGGCATGTGGCACCATACTCACTTCTATTCATTTTTTAATTAATTAATTTTTTTTTTTAGCTTTGGGGTTCTTTGATTCCTTACATATGTTGGACATTAACCCCTTTATATATGTATGGCTTGAAAATATTTTCTCTCATCCTGTAGGTCATCTCTTCACTCTCTTGATTGTTTTCCATGCTGTGAAGATGTTTTTTAGTTTGATGCAATTCCATTTGTCTATATTTGCTTTTATAGCCTGTGCTTTTGAGGTCATACTTGAAAAAGTCACTGCTTTGATCAGAAGAGCTTGGGAACCCACTGTTGCAGAGGTAAAATAGAACATACCCATTTTCTCACCCACTCAGATCAAGAAATAGAATGTTACCAGCACCCCACAACCGATACGTGCCCTCTTCTAGTAGCAGTCTTCTTCAGATCTACCACTGTTGTTCTGTCTCCACAGATTCGTTTGGTAGATTCTTAAGCTTCACCTAAATAGAACCATACAATACGTCATCTTCTGGGTTTTCTTTGGCTCAGGATTATCTTTGTGAAATTCATGGTGTTCATGGCAGTAATCGTTCTTTCCCATCCCTTTGGATGAATACACTACAATTCATTTATCTATTTCTGTTGGTTAAAGTTTGGGTTGTTTCTAGTTTCTGCCTTTTATGAATGCTGCTGGCTACAGTGAATATTTTTGTGTCCTTGCATCTGCTTTTTTTTACAGGAGGGGTATAAGTGAGATGCAATGGGTAACCGAAGGAATAACCTCATTCTGACATCAGGAGGACATCATAAACAAGGTGATCTCCGCTGTGAAAGACGAGGTTACTTAACAGAGGTTAAGTAAAAGCACAAACTCATGAAAATCATTTTTTGAAATGGCAAAGATTCCCGTGGCAGGGTTGTAGGACACATTGAGTGGAGTGATTTCTTCTCAGGAGACCTGGCATGTGTGACCATTGGGAACCCCCAAGAGTTTTTGTCATCTCTATTTTTCTTTGCTCAGAAAGGACCAGAAGAGCTGGGCACAGTGAAGGGAACATATGTTGGGAACTCCCTGAGAGGAGTTTGTTTGTCTGTCAGGGGAGGGAGTAAGTACAGGAGCATTGACATAGATAATTCATCCCAGAGCAAAAAGCAGACCTGAGAGAAGACACAGAAGAAGCAGAGAGAAAAGCCAATGAAGCTGGAAGATTAAAGAAAATCCTAGGAAACTTGTTTAACCCTAATATCTAGGGGTTTTCTGATGAAGATGTGGTGCTACTGGTTTTAGAGTTAATTAGAGACCCATGTATCTTAAATCTCATATATAAGTGAGATGGAACAAACATCCTACTTCAGTGGTATTTTAGTAACACAAAGGCTGAAGGTAGTGTGGAGTGGGTAGATTTTCATGGCAGTGACTATCATTGCTTTAAAACTGCAGAGAATTTTTAAAGCCCCTAACAACAACGAAATCAGGAATTCAAATCACACCCTGGGAAGGCTAGGCTTTCTCTTGTTAAAGAGAAATACTGAAGATCTCAGAGATCAATTACCTGGGCAGTAAAAATCAAAAGTCTCGACTCCTCTCTAACCACTGGAATATTTGCTATATGGACCCACACCCACCTAGGACATTGCCAAAACCCCAAGAAAGTAGTATGACTAAGATCCGTGTCTTTCTCTGGGTACTATTTCCATGGAAAGCTTCTTATGACTCTTTCCTGACATTTCACAAAACAGAGAAAAATATGCTGGAGAAAAAGCCAAGTGTAAAGGATTCTTGTATCCCTATAAAAGGTTCCACTTACTTCCTTGATTCATGTAAGGCTTATTGTTGAGCCAATACCATAAAAAGGAGACAGCTTCAGCTTCTACACCAAAATAAGCAAAACCCTAATTAAGTGGATAAATAACAATAATAGCTAATGATTTTAAAACTCCAACAACGTGCCAAAAATAACACTAAGAATTCTACACGTAACACATCAGAACCCGATAATGATTTCATAAAGTAACTATACTTTTATTATCCCCATTTTATAGAAACAGAAAGTTGAGGCACAAAGAGGCTATATAATTTCTCCAAGGAAGTTATAGGAAAGCGGTAAAGCCAGTATTCAACACCACAGCTTGACCCCTGGGCCTATACTCTTATGCACTATTTTCACTGACTTTTAGAGAAGAAATTAAAAACAGCACCACTCTTATAGTAAACCTTTCCAGAGCACAGAAAAAGAGAGAACATTTTCCAACTCATGAGACCAGAATATCCTTTATCCAAAACTTGACAAAAATATAATAAAAAAGAAAATTACAGGTCAAATGCTCTTGGAAAGACTGAAGCAAAAAATAGTATACAAACTATTGATGAATTAATTTCAGAGAACTCTTATAAATAAATAAGAGAAAAAGACAGCCCAATAGAAAAATGGTAATTCGCAAAAATATATATTCAAATGGTCAAAAAAAATTAAAAATGCGCAATGTTAGTCATTAGAAAAATGCAAATTAAAGCCACTACATGTCTACTAGAAGGACTAAAAATAAAAAGACTGGCAATACCAGGAGTTGGTGAGGAAATAAAACAAGAGAAACTCTTGGTACAGTCACTTTGAAAAGGAGCGTAGACATATCTACAAAGCGTGAAAACATAAATGTCTTACTACCCAAAAGTTCGATAGAAATTCACAAATATGTATCAAAAGACACACAACAAATGTTCATAGAATCTCTGTTCATAAGAGTCAAAAACTGGAAGCGACCTAAATATCTATTACCATTAGAATGGAAAATTGTGGTATATTCTACCACAAAGTACTACACAACCATCAAAATGAACTACTGCTATATGCAGTAATTTAAGTTTGTTTGTTTGTTTTTTCCCAGATTATAATGTTAAGCAAATAAGCCAGTCAGGAAAGTGGACATATCTTCCATTTATATGGAAGCAAGTATCTGGTGAGAGAGGTCAGAGCAATGCTCATCTCTGAGAAGCTGTAGTAACATGCTTGGTTACATAGGTGTGTTTGCTCAATATTTCAAGTCTAGTTCTAGAAGTAACATCTTGGTGAGAGACAAAATAGTAATCTAAATTTATAACATACCTTCAGTGAAAACGGGTCGATCTGATGAGAAGGACATTAAGCAGATTCAAGTAAAAAATCAGCTAAACATTCCTTGCATCACTTATTGAGTGCCTAAAATGTTCCTGAGGCAATTCTAAGACCTGATAATAAAAAGATGATTGAACTGAAAGGAAGGTATAAGAATTGAGAGGAGGGAGAGGCAGGTGAGACCTCCACAGTCCAAGCAGGTTTATTGGCAAACCTGAGAGGGACCTCTCTGATGGGCAGCCAGAAGAGAGAAAGTGCTGTCTTACAGATTCAGGAAGGGTTTTAAGGGTTTGGAAGGGGTGGGAGAGTCTCCTTACAGGAGACTTTAAGGAAACTTCAGCAGGGGACTTTTGATTCCCTTTTTCAGTAAGCTAGCTGTTTTGCCCAGAAACTGAAGGTTAAATAAACAGAGATTTAGATCTCCTGAAATGGTAGGCTTTGATCACCTCATGACCAGGAAATGCAACAGAAAGAAAGAGAGAGGAACAGGCAGAGGACCCACTACTATCCCCTTCCAAGGCAGGTCCTCGATGACATGAAGACCTCCCTCTAAGGCCTCACCTCTTAAAAAATTCCACCACCACTTAGTAGCACCAACCTGACAACCAAGCCTTGACCACATGGGCTTTTGGGGAACATTTCAGGTCCAAGTAGTTAGGCAATACAAATCAGTTCACTGATTTAAATGTTAGGGCAAATTGAGAAATTTAAGAACATATTCTCTTAAAAAGCAGATAATAACAGAACAATTGAAATGAGAAGTAGGGAGTGGGGTCAGTAAAAATCTTGTCTTCGTCACTTTTTCATCACTGGGACACAATAGCTAACACTAAGAAACTAAAAGAGGAGAGGTTATTTTTACTCTCATCCATCATGTGACTAAACCACCAGCTCCAAGGCAGAAATAACATGATGGATGAGAATGGTGGAGGGAAAGCTGCTTACATCATGGCAGCCAGGAAGCAGAGAGAGGAGAAGGAGGAGGCAGAGAAGAGCTATACCCTTCCAGGTCATGCCCTCAGTGACCCGCCTCTAACCAGGCCCCACTTTCTAACAGTACTCAGCGGCTAAGCTCACTAGTGGATGAATCCACCAGTGGGTAGAAAGCCCCCATGATCCAATCACCTTGTAAAAGCCCTGCCTCTGGAGGCATGAGAGTTTTAGGGAACATTCTAGATCTAAACCATAACAAATCTTGAGCCTATCCCAATTCCTGAGATAATGAGCATCCTCTGAGCTTTTAAAAGGTGGCCTCAGAACAGAAAGTAATAGAAAATGTGGGAAGAAACAGAGAGTTTAGGATGACCCCCACTGTCTGGTCTAAGAAATCTGGTGGATTTCTTTTCTGAGCTGCTTGCATTTAGAATTCACGGATCTCGTTTACCACCCATAACTTGTGTTAATACGCACACATCCATACATGCACGTACATTTAAATCTTTTACCCTTAAAGTAAACTGTAAAACCCAGGTAAGTCTTTAGTATTCCCCACAGAACATTGCACAATGCTGGGCAAATTTAAAAACCTAAATTTAAAAACAGAAAAATGCTTCGGATGATTCACTCCTCCTGTGAAGAATAGTCAATGACTGTCACCCTAAGTAAGTCAATATGTCATTTTAATGGGTACTTCGATTTATTTAGAGAGTGCATTGTGCAAATTTTTCTTAAAATAGGACATTTATGACCTAGTTTTATCTTTTTAGAGAATTCTTATTCTTTAAATTATCATCACCTGGTATATACCTCCTTAGCTGCATCTACGTTCAATACTCAGTTGTTGAAATATTAACCCAGATGCATATCAAGTGGCAAACAAAAGTTAACCTGGTTTTAAAATGCGGCTGCAATAATCAAGAGTATTGAGAGCAAGTTTGGTTAGCCAATTATTTTGTGGTTCCTTTCAAAGCAGATGCCAGTCAAAAGAAATATACATGTTACAAATGTAAAAACACCAAGAAATGCGAAGTATTTTCTTAGAAAAGCAGTTATGATTCTTAGTATACTTTACATCTAAGGCCTTGTCCCTTTCATAATAAGAGAAGTGGGGGTGTAACGAGTAAATGATAAGCTCACAGTTATACCACGTTTTGTTCCTGAGTCAGGAATAGAAGACTCTGACTTCCATACCACAGTTCTAAGACCAATAAACTCCTAACCAGCTGCTTGAATCCCAGGAGGACAGAAATAAAAGATACTGTACGGAGTAGCTAAAATTAAAGGCAATGTTTTTAAATCTTTTAGAAAATTTCATTTTGTGAGCTATTCAGTGGGGACCTGGAAAACTGCTCTTAGCATTTTAACATAAATTAAAAATCATTTAAGCAGACTTCTATTCAGCTCTTGCCAACTGCACATTTATTTTTCTGGTCAAGGAGGCTTTGCTGTTGCAAATGAAGGGGAAATGAAGGCATTAGAGCTTGGGCATATCACTGCAGAAAAGAAGTGAATGTGGATGTTGAATTAAGCAGGCCACAGTTCCATTTATCTGGGTAAAGAATTGGCCCCACCAACAAGGTACTCTTTAAAACTGTCGCTGAAAACTTAAGTTTCTGTATAGAATCTGGAGTTGCTGCAGGTGTTTCTTAAAAGCTTGTTAGCCCTCCAGAGAGCTATGAAAATAAAATAGCTCCAGACCTAATGAGAGTCAGTGAGCAAGGTGGTCAGTTGGAAGAGCTACTCTGGGAAGGAACTGTTTGCACTGCACCTGTATTGAGACATGGGTGACCTCCAAGAAGCCCGAAAGCTTAGTTCCATTTCAAATAAGGAACTGAAAGAGTGGGGGGTGGGAAATTGGGAAGTGAAGGCTAAAACATTACTTGCTAATTCTAAACATATGTAGCCTGCACATTGGTGAGTTGGGATTAGCAGAGGGTAAAATAAAATCTTGCTGAGCTGCTTTCCTCAGTGACAGCTGTATTGGTTGATTTTTCCACTGGCATCCAGCTTTTGGAATCTCCATTTTCCTAATTCTGAAACAACAGAGGGCAGTCATCCGTCATGTCTGAATACAACATTTCACATACGTGTTTTCATAGAGAGAAGCTCATCCTCTGTGGGCCTGTAAAACGTAAGTCTCACTCAGGCCTATGGAGCAGGGAAATTTATAGATCCACAGTCTGGTGGACTCAAACACCACAGACCACCTCTTCCTTTCCTTCTTGGCTTCCTCTCTTTTCCAAAGCACAATGAGCATCTGAATAGAACATGGCACCAGCAACTCCACTCCACCCATCTTCTCCTATTAATAGAACATGGCAGAGCAAAATCCTGTGAATGTCAAGTCAACAGCTAAACTCAATTAAAGATAGGCCGTCTGGACTCCAAGTCAATCAGCAGTCTCTTCTACCAGAAGGACGGAAGATGAGGAGAGATGTCACCAGTCACTGTGTCATGGAACTTGACTGTAATACGTACCAGGAAGTTTCATGTACGGCAGGACCCGAGAAGACAGTATATCCTATAACTACCAGCCCCAAAACTTCTTTTTCACTGTGCTTAAGCTAAGACTGAAAAAAACAAAACAAAACAAAAAAACCTAGGAGTGGCTAGGATATAACATACATTTGTGAATATTTTATTAGTTCTTTCTTCTAGTTCAAGTACTTCCCACAGCAAAATCTTATTAATTAAACATGAGCTTCAAGAGAATAAGTTTTCTTACTTCTCCCCACACTTCTTGTGTTGAATCTTGCCCTGGTAGGTTGGGAGAGAGCCCAAGTCACTAACTGTAGCCCTACTTAAAGTGTTATGAACTTCTTCCTATTTGAAAGTACATGACTGAGACACTGTCCATTTGAGCAGCCTACAAACTCCTTGATGGTGATTCCCATGTTCTACATCTCAACATGTAGCACAATACATCCCATTGTCTGTGAATGTCTTTCGATAAGTGGTAAATATCCATTGACAGCACATGTTGTCCAAAATGCTGTATTACATGGGACATAAAGGTGACTAAGACATGATTCCTATTCCCAAGGTACACAGTAGAAGAATGTGATTAAAGTCATACAAATATTACAATAATGCCAGGTGAAGAAAAAAGGCATCATGAGAGAAGTACAAAATGTGAAAGAACTTTAAAGGATAAAGGAAAGCTCTCTCTTAGGAGGATCCACAAAAGCTAACTAGAGTAAATGGTATTTGAGTTAGCTCTGACAGATCGACAGGATTTTCACAGGAAGGGTTGAAGTGAGGGAATGGATAAATATGATGATACAGAGATCAGATAGTCAGAGATTCACCGGCTGTCCTGTTTGGATGGGGAAGAGGACATTTAAAGAAAAGTGAGAGCTAAGGCCGGAAAGGTAGATTTAGGTTAGCAATAGTTTTTCAAGTTGCAGGTTATGAAAGTATTAGATATTATCTGCTGGTACTTGGTATCTATTCACAGCCCTTTCTATTCTGTATTCTGCCCCCATGTGTCAACATCTCAATAGCTAAATATTACATTTGCAATACTTTTTTGAGGCTGGAGTTTTACATATGATTTGGTCTCTGGCAATAAGATTATTGTCATGGATTTTGGAAGGCAGGAAGTAAGCAGAAACCAGCATTGCACAGCAGTGACAGATTGAAACTTTGGAGGATATTTCAAGAAAACTTTCCAGAGTCCAATTTCCTGAGGTCATATAGGAATATCTTCTCCCAAGTTAGTGACATGCAACTGTACCTTGAGCTGCCTACAACTATGAAAAGACAAAGTGTATGGTGCCAATTATAAGGGTACCAGTAACCTGCCAATTCAATAATGCTTCAAAACAAATCACGCCCAAATTTAGTGGCTTAAAATTAAGTCATTTATTATTTTTTGTGAGTCACCTTGGGTTTCAGCTGGGAAAACTTAGCTCTCTTCCACATGGTTTCACATCCTCCAGCATCCTAATAACAGGATTCAGAAAAGGAAACAGAAATCCACAAGCATCTTTCTGAGCCTCTTCTTGAATCAAGTTAACTACTATCCTGTGGACCACAGCAAGTCTCACTGCCAAGCTGAAAGTCGGAATACTAAGGGACTCAAAGTTCTAAGTCTGTGTGCATATGTGGGGAACCACTCAGACTGCTTCCAAATCTCACGGGCATCTAAGGACACCTGAGGACATGACCCTGCTTGTCTAGCGCAGGCACACAGTAGCATACAGTTATGTAACCATGACTAAGCACAGGTAAACATGCATGCACTGGTTATAGCACTGTGTAAGAGAGAAAACAACGTGCATAAGAATTATACTATAAAGGCGCAGGTGGCTCTCTGGCTCTCTGCGCTGCTCTGTGCTGCCTGCTGTTGTTGCAGATGTCTTACACACGTGTATTCTTTAACCTTGGGACCTCACCTGTGAAAATCTGCCTTGGGGCCCCCTGAGGAGGCCAACAGCATAGATACATGGCTCACATTGATTGGGCCAATTAATACAACCATCTACTGAAGGAAGTAAACTTTAGAGCTGCCAGTTTTGAGTAGAGCCTTGGGTAATAAAAGGTTCTACATCTAGTCTAAACTACAAGTCAAATAGCTTTGGCCTTATGACTCAGGATATTTAATAATTTTCAAAGTGTCTGTTGCAGGTTCAGATGCTATATGGATTGTCCATCAAGACTTGATAGAAAGATCCTAAAATTTTCAGAGCAAGCTGTACCTTCATTAGTAAATAAATAGCAAATACATTTGCAAACACTCCCCAAGCTAACATACACAGCTTCATGAACTCCCTATAACCATTTAATGAAGAACAAAACAAAATGAAAACAAAAACAATATCAATTTGGCTTACACATATCAGGCATCAGCCCAAACTGTACTGCTACATGAGAGCCCCAGTTCGAAGTAGCCCACTAGTAGCCTAGTAGGAGAGAAATGTTTTCAATGTATCTAGCTGTCCACTTTCCCAGAAAGGGGAGATAAAGAAGTGAACAGCAGTTCTAATTGGGTGTAGTGGCACATACCTGTAATCCTGGAACTCTGGAAGGTTGAGGCAAGGGGACTGCAAGTTTGAGCCCAGCCTAGGCAACTTAGTTAGACCCTGTCTCAAAAAAAGAGGGGTGGGGGCTGGGAATGTAGCTTGGTGCAAAGGCTCTGGGGTCATTTCCCAGAACCCAGGAAAAAAAAAGTGAACAGGAATTCATGGACAAGAGCTAATGTTTTGGCTAGATGGTTACAGACAGAAAAGGAACAAGATTAGAGAATGGGTTCTGAGGAGGTCTGTAGAAAGAATCTATTCTGGACTCCCCAGAATAGCAGGGAATGGGAGAATATTTTTCTTCCACTGAATGCCCAAGAAAGAATACCCATCAATAGGAAGCTACCTAGTTTAGCATGGGGAGTGGCAGAGCTGGAGATCAATCACACATGCGGGATAGGGCAAGGCCAACCCCGAGAGCAAGGAGCACCCGAGGTGAGCCAGACACACAAATTGTTAGGCAGGTCCCTTCTCCCATTAGGAGAGGGGTTTCACCTGTTATCAACTTCTTGCTGGTTGTATAAATGAATGCAATAAATGCACTGCAGTCCTTGGGCAGTTCCTTTTCTCCCATCAGGAAAGAGGGCTCCATCGGACCTCAACTTTCTGCATTCTGACTATTGTCTTCATTTCTTCATCCTCCAGTGTCCTCCCCTCAGGAATTTCAAGAGATGCACCAGATGCAGCAGTTCAGTAAGAGAAGATTTGTTCTGTGCATTTCAGTTAGACGCCCTGGATAGGCGTGGTGGAGCACACCTATAATCCCAGCACTTGGGAGGCTGAGGCAGAAGGATCACCTGGAGTTCAAGGACAGCCTGGGCTACATAATGAATTCAAGGCCAGCCTGCACTGCATAGGGAGACCTCGTCTCAAAAAACCAAACAACCACAACAACAAAAACAACAACAAAAAGACCTTTCCTTGGCTTTCCAGGGGCTTCCTCAATGGATAGGGAAACATAGGCTGTAATAGTAGAAATGGCATGAAATATGGCTCAGCAATGTGGACTGTTTTTCATCAGGGAAGAAGCAGAAAATGCCACTACTACATGCCTGTTTGCTTCACAAACACACAAAAGCTTTGCATATACCAGAAAGATTTGAGGATACTGCTTCATAAAATAGAACAGGTATGATATGAAAAAGAACATAAAATTATTTTAGACATAATTGGAAATTTAAACTATAGCTATTGCTTTAAAAATAATTCAATTTAGGGACTGAACTGGAAAATGGACATATATGAGTATCAAATAATTCAGCTGGAAGATTGAGATGAACTATTATCCTAAAACACAGTGCTAAGGGCTAGAGTTGTAGTTCAAGGATAGAGCACTTGCCTAGAATGCCCAAGCCCTGGGATCAATTCCTAGTACTGAAAAAAAAATTATTCTAAAAACAGTATTATACTATGAAGAGATGTGAGTAGAAAATTGAAGATACAAAGATAGATATAAAACTACTATCATATGTATAAAAAATTCCAAAAAAGCTGAATGGAAGTAATTAATCATTTAAAATTTTTTTGAAAAGAAAATTACCCACAAAAATGAATCTATACCCACAAAAATAAATATTTCAGGATTAATGAAGAGACAAAGATACCCAAACACATCCTGGGGAAATTGCAGAACATCAATCACAAAAAAGCCTAAAAATGTCCAGAATGGAATAAGATGTTGCTCACAAGGAAGTGAGATTTAGATTAGTTTGTATTTTCATCACTAACAATGGAAAATGATGGCAGGATAGTAGAAAGAAAAGAAAAATACAGAGTAAATATAATTGAAACAAATCCAAACAAATCATTAATCATAATATTAAGAGATAGCAATGCCAGCAAACTCTGCACCATGGATTCTGTGCCCTGGCTGTGGCCACCTGCCAACTCAAGACTGCTCTGCATTTTGTTTCCCCTTGGCACAGGCCAGCAGAGGTGCTGATCAACCTACCAACTGACCTTAAAGGACAAGGCTGATGCCCAGGGAGAGAAAGTAAGCCCAGAGGTCAGCAGGTTCAAGGAGACAGAATAGACTGGGCCAGCAGTGCTAGCCCCAAGAAAAGGCCACTGTCTACCATCAACTACAAAAACAGCACAGTGTTTCATTCCAAAAGTGACTCCCTCCTGGCAGGGTAGAGTTGGAAAAGAAATCCAGTGAGGCACTTGTCATAATAGATGTGGTGGATTAAGTAATGGTCAGCTTGTAACACCCAGCTGAATGGAATCAGAGTGGTTCTGGGTGTGGAAGGCCCACCTGAGGATTGTTGCCAACAGCATAAAAGAACTGGAGGGGAAGATGGTGTGCTGTTGATTCTCCTGGAGAAGCTTGTCACGCTGGTTTTTCTGATATGAACTCAGCTGTTCTCATCATTGGAGGAGCTCGGGTCCTTGCTGTCACTGAGAATGGCTGCAGTTCTTTTCAGAGGAGCTCTGGTCCTTACCATGAGTGTCACTTCCTGGTTCCAGTGCAGATCCCTCAGCCTGCTGGCACAGATCCTTCATCCCACTGGCACAGACTTTCTAGCTTTCACCACTGACCTTTGGGCCTTCCTAGTGCAGATCCTTGATACAGACTTGCACGAGACATTGTCGTGGGCTCTGGGCCTCCAGCTGGACTCATGGAGGACATTGCCATGGGATCCAGGCCCTCAGCTGGATTTTCTGGGTCTCTAGTGTGTTGACAGATCTGCACTCTTCTGCATTTGACTATTTGGGTAAATATTATAAAATAATCTTATACATTATGTGTCCCGTATTAAATCTTTTCCCTTGTAAACCCTGACTACAACAATAGAGAAGGTTAAATTAGGAGCCATTATAGGAAGGGATTAATTACTTAAGACTGAGCCACAAAACAATGACACAAAAACTTCACTTCAGGGTTTGCAGCATTACCAAACCATAGCAAATGGATAAGACACAGCTGTAGAGAGGATGCAGGCTAGAAACAGACCCCTCAGAAGTTTAAACACAGACCAGGAAGTACATGGGGCACTGCCCTTCATGGTGAGAAGCCAGGCTCAGCATGTGTGGTTTTCAGGGGTGACTGGATCTGAAAGTTCTAGCATTTAGTCCAATGGTCAGCTTCACTTCCCCAGTCTGCTGCCTACAGCCACCAGAGACCAGTGGTTTGATTGAGTTCATCATCTACCAGCATGAACAAGGATATGCCTCAGCTTGGATAGTTGCCACAGTCTAGGGTGAATGGACAGAGGGGCTTCTGGAGCTGGGCATGGTGGTGCACTGCACAAGGCCATAAGACCATAAAGATAGGTAGAAAAAACCGTGAACTGCTGGATTTCAAGACTGCAGATCCAGAAAGAGACCAATCATTAAAAAATACAAAGAAGCCAGGTGTAGTGCACACGCCTGTAATCCTACCACTTGCAAGGCTGAAGCAGAGGATTGCCAGGAGCTTGAGGCCAGCTTGGGCTACATAAGTGAGTTCAAGGCCAGCCTATGTAGTGAGACACTGTCTCAAAGAAAAAAAAAGAAGAAGAAGAAAAGAAATTTTGGTTTTTTTGCAGTCAACTTTTTTCTCTTTTTCCTTCCTTAGTTTTTGGGGGTTTGGGATTTTTCTCCTTTCTTTTTTTTTTTTTTTTTTTTTTCTTCTCCTTTTGATTTTTTTTTCTTATTTTTCTTTTTTCCTTATTTTGCTCTATGTTTTATCTTTTCTTTTTCTTGTATGTTCTTTTCTGTTACTATTATCTAATTTTATTTATTTCCTTTTACTCCTTAATAGGATCTTTAGCTCACTTTTTCTCTCCTTCTCTTCTTCCATTGATTAATTTTTCAAAGTTCAATTTTTCACTCTCCCATTTCCCATCCCCTCTGTCTTTATTAGTATATCAATTAAGTTTTATTAATTTTTAGATACTTAGTTGAGATGAGGTGCTCCTTCCAGATATTTATTATTTTTCTTTTCCTTTTTTTTGGCAGACACTATATTACTTTTTTTTATTTTATTGTTATTGTCAGGGTGGTATAGTTGTTACTAGTAATTTATTTTCTTTGTATACCAATGTCTGGATTGCCTTTGTGTCATTAATACCGTGGCCAATTGACAGAGAACTAGGTGCTGGGCCAATTACACTGCAGCATCCTCTGCCAAATTAATGGAGGTGGTTGGATCTTGGAGCAGAGGCAAAAGCCTAGAGTTACCATGCCCAGAGTGCATCACTGAAAAGCAGACGCTAACTAAAGAGGCTTCTGTACTAGCAGTAAAGTCTTTACACTATAATTAACCTGCAAACCTCAGCATATGTGCACACGCACGCACACACACACACGAACATGAGAAGACAAGGCAACAAAATGCCTTCGAAAACTCCTAGCTTTCCCAAAGCTGATCCCTAGGGCATCAAGGAGGGGGAAATCAAAAGCTACACAGCTGAATTATTTGAAACGATAAAACAATAGATTAAAAAAAAAACAATAAGGTGCTCAGTGAGCTCAAAGAATATATAACTAAACAGATAATGGATGTGATAAATAAAATGATCAGCAAGTTTGCAGAAAACACTAATAAAAAGCTAGCCAAGCTAAAGAAAATGATGCCAACCTTAAATGACCAGTTTACCAAAACATCAGAGTCCATGAAAAGATACCCAAGAGAAATCCAAGAGATTAAAAAGTCTATGGAAAGTATGGGCAGCAGAAGCACCCAATCTGAGGACAGAGAGTCAGAACTAGAAGATAGGGCTGAGGTCAGTGACCATGACTCAGAGACAGCTTAAAAAAGACCACATGAAAAATAGATCCAATAGCTGCTAGATCACCCAAGAAGACTAACCTGAAATTAGTGAAAAATCAGAAGATAGCACAAATGGCACAAAAGATCTGATTACAGAAATGGTAACAGAAAACTTTCCAATTATGAGGAAAGAATTTAACATATAGATAAAGGAGGCATATAAAAACCCAATTAACTATGATCAGGAAAGAACCTCTCCATGACACATCATAGGCAAAATCCCAGAAGTCCAACACAAGGAAAGATAAAATACATTAGAGAAAAACAGTGCATCACTTATAAAGGTAAACCTCTTAGAATTATAGCAGATTTCTCAACCAAACTTTAAAGACCAGAAGAACTTGGAGTGAAGTGCTTTAAGCCCTAAAAGAAAGCTGCCAAAACAGATGGATAAATTCTGTAAAACCATCTTTCAAAATTGAAGAAAAATGTATTTCTATGAAAAAAAGCACCTTCAAATTTCATGACAACTAAACCAGCACTCTAAGGAAATTGTCAAGGGTATCTTAAAAAAAAAACAATGAAGCTAACAATGACAAATGTGTAATAGAATGAATACTCCAGGCAGGGTGAGCAGTTAGAAAGGGAAAAAAGAGGAATCAGCAACAGGAAAATAATGTAATGACAGGAATGAGTCAATATTTTCAGTAATAACTCTCAATGTGAGTTGTCTCAGTTCTCCAATCAAAAGACACATGTTGGCAGAATGGGTCAAGAAACAAAATCCAATGGTATTTTGTATGCAAGAACATATTTATTCCAAAGATAGATTTATAGACTAAAGATCGAAGGATG
Organism: Erethizon dorsatum; assembly: GCA_028451465.1. Taxonomy (NCBI): domain Eukaryota; kingdom Metazoa; phylum Chordata; class Mammalia; order Rodentia; family Erethizontidae; genus Erethizon; species Erethizon dorsatum. The sequence continues at coordinate 15,842,397 of CM051839.1, forward strand.
AAAAACAATGTTCCAGGGAATGGGAACCCCAAAACTAGCAGGAGTACCTGTACTATTTTGAGGAAAAAAAAATGCCTCAAGGCAAAAGTAGATCAAAAGAGGCAAAGGTCAGGCAACAATTGGTTAAGATAACAATTCAAGAGGAAGAGATAACAATTATAAACATATTCATCAAACAGTGCACCAAACTTTATAAAATAAACATTACTGGACAAAAAGACCAGATAAGCATCAACATAATAATAGTGTGGGACCTCAATACCCCACTGTCACAAATAGATTGATTAGATAAAAAGTCAACAAAGAAATACTAGAGTTGAACCAAACCTTCAAAGGGACTAAATAGATATCTACAGAGTGTTGCACCCAACAACAAAAGAACACACATTCTTCTCAGCAGCACACAGAACTTTCTCCAAACTTGACCGCGGACTAGCCAATTCAGCATGTTTAAGTAAACACAAAAGAATCAAAATTATCCTATGGATATTATCAGATCATCGAGCAATGAAACTAGAAATCAATGGCAATATAAACTGTAGATATTATGAAAACATGTGGAAATTAAACAATGCACTTTTGAATAATAAACAGATCACAAAATAAATCAAGGAAGAACTTAGATAGTTCCTAGAATCAAACAATGCCAGAATCAAACAACGTACCAGACCATATGGGACACAACGAAAGCAGTTCTAAGACGAAAGTGTATATCTGTGAATGCCCACATCCTAAAAATAGTAACCTAATGATGCACCTCAAGGTCCTAGAAAAACGAGAACAATCCAAATCCAAAGCTAGCACACGGAATTAATTATAAAGTATCAGAGCAGAAATTAATGAAATTGAGACTAAAAAACAATACAAAGAATCAATCAAAGAGCTGGTTCTTCAAAAGAATAAACAAAATAGACAAACCCTTAACCAATCCTACCCCCAGAAAGGAAAGCAAAGACGTTCATCAATGCAATTAGAAATGAAAAAGGTGAAATCACAGTGGATACCACTGAAATCCAGATTACTAGTAACTATTTTGGAAACCTGTAGCCCAGTAAATGAGAATTCAGAAGAAATAGATTCCTAGGTGATATGAATGACTAAAACAGAATCAAGAAGATATAAGAACACTGAATAATCCAATAGGCAAGGAAATTGATGCAATGATAAAAAACACCAGTTAAGAAAAGCCTGGGGGGCCGGTGAGATGGCTCAGCGGCTTAAGCGCCTGCTTGGCAAGCGCAAGGACCCGAGTTCGACTCCCGAAACCCACATACGAAAAAAGGGCTGGTGATATCACTCAGCGGCACAGGTGCCTGCTGGCGCGCGAGGTCCTGAGGTCGACCCCCGGTACCCACCAAAAAAAAAAAAAAAGAAAAGCCTGGGACATGATGGATTCACTGCTTAAATTCTACAAGAACTTCAGAGAAGATGTAATGTTAATATTCCTTAAACTCTTTAATGAAAGTGAAAGGGAAGGAGTACTCCCAAAGTTATTTCTGGAAGTTAGCATTACCCTGATTCCAAATCCAGACAAAGATCCATCCAAAAAGAAAAAAAAAACAAACCAGAACTATAGACCAATTATTTAATGAACATAGACACAAAAATCCTCAACAGGATACTGACAAACAGAATGCAACAAATCATCAAAAAGACCATACAACATCACCAAGTAGGATTTATGCCAGAGATGTAAGGATTGCTCAACATAGACAAGTCAATAAATACAATACTTCGTATAAACAGAAGCAAGGAAAAAATCACATGATCATCTCAATAGACACAGAAAAGGCCTTTGAGAAAAATCCAATGTCAATTCATTACATACATATATAAAAAAAACTGAAGAAAACAGGCATAGAAGGACACTATCTCAATCTGATAAAAGCTATTCATGGCAAACCTACTGCTGACATCATATTTAATGGGGAAAAACTGAAAAATTTCCAATGAAAATCAGGAAAAAGACAAAGGATATCTATTATCACCACTCCTGTTCAATGTAGTACTCAAAATAGTAGCCAAACCAATCAGGCAAGAAAAAGAAATAAAAGGGATATGTATAGGAAAGCAAGAGGTCAAATTATTATTTGAAGATGACATGATCCTCTGCTTATAAGACCTATATAATTCTACTAAAAGACTCCTGGAATTAATAACCAAATTCAGCAACATAGCAGGATACAAAATCAACACAAAAGAATCAATAACATTAGTGTATGCCAATAATGAACTCACTAAGAAAGAAATTACAAAGACAATACCATTCACAATACCATCAAGAAAAATTAAATACTTAGGAATTAACCCAACTAAGGAAGCAAAAGACCTCTACAATGAAAACAACTACTTTGAAAAAGGACATTGAAGAGGACATCAGAAAATGAAAAGATATCACCTGTTCCTGGATAAGCAAAACCAATACAGTTAAAATGGTATTTCCAAAGCTGATATATAGATTTAATGCAATCCCAATCAAAATATCAAGCATTCCTCATAGAACTAGAGAAATCAATCCTAAAATTCATATGGAACCAGAAGAGACCCAGAATAGCAAAAGCAATCCTGGGCAACAAGAGCAAAGTAGGAAGCATCACAATGCCAGACCTCAAGTTATATTACAAAGCTATAATAACAAGAACAACATGGTACTGGCACAAAAACAGAACTAGGGACAAGTAGAAGAGACTAGAAGATGCAGAAATAACTCTGGCCACATTAAGCTATCTGATTTTTGACAAAGGGACCAAAAGTCATACACTGGAGGAACAATAACGTGTCTAACAAATGGCGGTGGGAAAACTGGCTATCCACATGCAGATCTAGACCCATACATCTTTCCATGTATTTAAAATAAAATCCAAATGGATCAATGACTTAAATGTTAAAACAGAAACAACCTGCAGGAAGACAAAATAGGTAAAACTCTTGAAGACCTAGGCATGAGCAAGGACTTTCTCAACAGAACCCTGGTTGCACAGGAATTAACATCAAGAATCACTAAATATGATCATATCAAATTAAAAACCTTCTGCACAGCAAAGGAAACAACCGTCAGAGTGAAGAGACAACCTATAGAATGTCAGCTATTTCTCAGACAGAGGACTAATATTCAGGATATATGAAGAACTTAAAAAAAATTAGACTTCCCAAAATAAAAGACCCAATCAAAACATGGGCAACTGAGATGAATAAATACTTCTCAGAAGATGAAGTACAAATGGTCAATAAATACCTCAACATCTCTCACCATTAGAGAAATGTAAATTACAACAACACTGAAATTTCATCTTACTCCAGAAAGAATGGCTCTCATCAAGAACTCAAATAATAATAAATACTGGTGAGGTATGGGGATAAAGGAATCCTTCCACATTGTCAGTGGGAATGTAAACTAGTACAGCCACTAGGGGAATCAGTATGGAGTCTCCTCAAAAAACTAAAAATAGAAATTCCATTCAACCCAACTATTTTGTGTTTTCCTGAAAGAGTTAAACACATCATATTACAGTGATGTATGCAGAACCATGCTTATAGAAGCACAACTCATAATAACTAAATCTCAGAAGTGGGTTATATGTTCAAGTGACGAATAGATAAAGAAAATGTGGAATTTATACACGGTGGAGTACTACTCTGGCTAAAGAAGGATAAACCGCAGTCATTTGTAGGAAAATGGATGAACCTCGAGACTATAATGTCAAATGAAATAAATCAGACATACAAGCTTAAATATCACATGATTTCTTTTAAATGAGAAACTGAAAATACAAATAAAGAGAATATATATAGATAATAGGAAATAGAGACCAATATTTTACAAATGAGAAGGGAACCAAGAGATGGACAGATGGAATAGAGGGGAAGGAATAAAAAAAGAATTAAGATGTTTTATGTATAGGTACCAACTCCCCACAAGTAAGATAATTATTATGTACTGCAAACATGTACTAATAAAAAAATAAAGTTTGAAAAAGAAAAGATAGCACCACTCAGATTACAGAAGTATGAGTCAGGTACCAGCTATATGATAATTATAAGAAATACTGGTAAAAGGCACTGACATAGAATGATTTACTATAAATAGCTAGAAAAATCTAATAGAAAATACAGTAATATAAAGAAAGCTGTAATATTAATATCAGAAAAATAATTAAAAAGAAATATAATTAAGAGAAATACTTATATTGATATTGATATAAACTTCATTGATTTACCTGAAGAATCTACACATAAAAACAGAGCAAAATATGAATTTATAAAGGGATAAAAAAGATCTTGAAAAATAGACTAAGTATCAACTCAAGAAGCTGGAGAAAGAATTGAATGTCTAAATAAATAACAATAAAGATGAAAGAAAACAAAACAATAAAATGATAAACTAGTTCTTTGATAAGAGTACTTTTAAAAGAGCAATTAGTAAACAAATAAATTTAGTCTAATATGATCAATATAGAAGGAAGATGTAGCCAACATTGAGGGGAAATAAGTAGGAAAAAATTTTAAAGTATAAGTATCAAATCCACATTTGTATCAAATAAATTTGAAAATGGTTTCAAAGATGATTTAGTAGGAAAAACTGAATAATCAAAATGACTCAAGAAAAAATTGAAGCCCAGAAAAGACCAATAACTGTAAAAGAAATTTTAAAAAATCAAAGTCCTGAAAAGTGGCACAATGCCAAGACATTCTTATGGGTACATTGTATGAAACCTACAAAGAACAGATAATTCCTGTACTATTTACACTGTTACGGAACATAGAAAAATACTGAACATTTTCAGTTCATTTTACAAATCTAACATAACATTGAATCATAACAAGACAAAAATAGAAAGAAAGAAAAACACATATACACCCCAACAAAACCCCAAAGACAGGCAAAAATACCCTCCAAGAAACAGTGGGAAATTTAATCCAATAGTGCATTAAAAGAATTACATCATGAACTAGTAGTCTTTTTCACAGAAAAGCTAGGGTAGGCTAAAATCCAGGCTGTCTTTCAGTGTAATTCACTATATTCACAGCTTAAAATAGAAAAATTACATCATTAGTTCAATGCGTATGAAAAGGCACTTGTTAAAATTCAGCAATCATTATCATGAAGAAAAGTTTTTCTTGAGCAACTTGACGGAAGATACTACCAGAAACCTACGTGATGCTTCCAATGAATCTAAAGACTGTTCCCCCAAAGGTTTAACACGAGAGTCTGCCACTCTTGTGTCTCTTCAGCAGAACCTACTCCCCTCCAGTGAAGGTTAAAATTCAGCAATCATTATCATGAAGAAAAGTTTTTCTTGAGCAACTTGACGGAAGATACTACCAGAAACCTACGTGATGCTTCCAATGAATCTAAAGACTGTTCCCCCAAAGGTTTAACACGAGAGTCTGCCACTCTTGTGTCTCTTCAGCAGAACCTACTCCCCTCCAGTGAAGGAGTCAGTCACGAAACAGGAAGAGACTCAACGCAGGAAACAGGATCCAACACGGAAGACAAAGGATTATGTTGAGGAAAAATCCAGGTAGATAGATGGGTAACAGCTGCAGACAGGAGAGCAGGAGAAAGGAGAGCTACAGGAATGATAATACCAAAAAACAAAAAACAAAAAATAGACTGACAGTGCAGAGTAAGAATGCATTGAGAAGAGGATTTTTACAGGAGTTAGTATAAGGACACAAAGAAGTAAGCAAAGACCAAAAATGAGTTTTTAAATTATACTATACAACACGACTTTGCTACAAATACTATTTATAGACACAATAATAGAAAAAGTAAACTCTGAATATGGATTTAACCAAAATTGTGATATAACCTGTATTATTCTCTTTCCTGTTGCTGGGACAAAATACCTGACACCTACAACTTAAAGGAGGGGAGGTTTCTTTTGGCTCACAGTTTCAGTTCATGCTCTGCTGGCTCCAGTGTAGAAACAGCATGGCCGAGGGGCATGGGGGAGGAAAGGTGCTTAACTCATGGCAGCCAGGAAGCAGAGGGAAGGGAGGAGCTGAAGCAAGAGTGTACCCTTCAGGTCATGCCCCCAGGTCACCCACCTCCAACCAGGCCCTTCTCCTAATAGCACATTTAGCCATGAATTTGTGAGTGGATTAATCCACTGATCAGCATAGATCCTCCAAAACCCCCACCTCCAAATACATGAGACTTTGGGGAGATTTTAGATCTAAATCATAAAATAACCTTTTTGCGAGATAGGATGGATGAGCCATAAAGATAGCTCATTCTTAATCTTGCATGCTAGGAAGCAAAAATTTGACATCTAAAATTTTAAAAACAAAAAAGTAGTAAAAACATGTTAACTAGAAATATAGGGCTGGGGGTGTAGCTCAGGGGTAGGGCACTTACAAGCATGCATGAGACCTTGGGTTTGATCCCCAGCACCAGGGAAAGAAAGAAATATAAAAATTTTTCAAAACAGAAGAATCAGCTGCAAGATTTGAAAGTGGTTATCACTGACAAGTGGCAAGGGTAGAGAAGGAAATAAGTGTGACTGCTGGTTTGGGTTATGTATTCTACAAAACTAATATACTTATTTAAAATGCTTTCATGTATTTCTTTGATAAAAATGAAAGTTTAATTCAGATTTTAGAAGACGGAATGACAATACCCAGTAAAGATGCAAAGAAACGTATATACTCTCAGACACCATGAGAATAAACTACTATGAGCTTTCTGGAAAGTATCTTGGCAGTAAATACTAAAATTTTGAGTGTTCCTATCATTTAGTCTAGCTATTCCTCTCCAGCAAGTTATTGTAATGAAATAATGGGCAAATACGCAAAGATCTACCAAGGATATTCAAAGCATCATTCTTTAAAATATCAGAACACTGACTATTTGTGTATATTGATAAGGGAATGAAAACCACATCATATACTTCTACACAGTGGAATACACCAGCCTTTTAAAATAATAAAAATAATGCTTTTCAAATCCCGTGTTTGGAGGTCTGTATTAGTTTCTTATGGCTGCCATAACAAAGTATGCAAAATTGGTGTTCTTAGAACTAGGTACTTATTGTCTCACAGTTCTAATGGCTCAAAATCTTATCAGCGGGGTTGGTTTCATGTGAGGGCTGTGAGAGAGAATACCTTCGTGCTTCTCTCCTAGCTTCCTGTGACTGCTGGCAACCTTTGGGTCTCCTGAACCCTGCCTCCATCTTCACACAATGTTTTTCCTATTTGTGTTTCTGTCTCTGTGTTCAATTTCCCTTTTTTGTAAGGACATCAGTCATCTTGCATTAGACCACAATGACCTCATTTTAACTTGATCATCTGTAAAGACCCCATTTATAAATAAGGTCACATTCACAAATACTGGGGGTAAGTGGCTCAGGGTCTTTTTAAGGACACAATTCAACCCACAACAAGTGGTACTGTTCCCAAGGAGTGCCTCAAAAATCACTGCAACCACCTGTTCACCCTGATTGGGTGAGTTCTGTACTTGTCTTGTTCACTTTAACTAGAAAAATTTCATTATTGTAAACTAACTCTGAGAATTCATATGAAGGGAGGGGTGTATGACATAAAATGTTTAAAAGCTACCAAGGTAAAATCATATTTATTTCCCCAATATATGCTAATCAAGAAAAGCAGTTTGCAAGCATGTGAATACATTCTCAGTTCTGTAAAATTTTCTAAATCCCTATCTAGTCGTGCACCACATAACGTTTTGGTCAACAGCTGAGTAATATGCTGGTGGTCCCATAAGATTATAATAGAGCTGGAAAATTCCTATCCCCTAGCTGTTGTGGCACAGTGCATTACTCTGATTGTGATAATGCTGGGATAAATAAATTGAATGCACTGCCAATCAAACAAAAAGGTAGATCATATAATTATGTATCATACATAGAACTTGATAGTGATAATAACTGTTACCGGCTTATATATTTACCATGCCATATTTTTTCTTGTTATTTTAGGGTATATTCCCTTCTATTTATATAATTTTAAAAGCTTTCTGTAAAACAATATGTTGTGTTGTAATAGCAGCAGCTTCATACATCATGTTTACTGCATCCATTGATTGTATCAAGAACCTACTTCAGGTGATTTAGCTCAATAGTCCAGGTTAGTGTAACTCCATGATGTTGCCACAATGACATCTCAGCTAGCAACCCATTTCTCAGAATATACCCTCATTATTAAGCAAAACTTGACTACACTAATATGTACAGCACTTACATTTACATTGATACCATTTGTTGGTATAATCTACACCAAATATTCACAGTGTTAATAGGGTTACAATTTTACAAATGCCCTCTATATTTTTCTTTATACTTTTTTATATTGTCTAATTCTTTGCAACGATACATCTTTGTAATAATAAAACACTATCACGATTTGTTAAGGAGATAAAGAGAACACAATATTCGGTAAACACTTTTTAGTGAACTGATTAATATAATTTTGTCAGTCTAGTTTAATTTACAAGAATTTCAAATTGAGATAATTTGCATAATTATTCAGGTTCTTCTCTCCAAAACAACAGTTACTCAAACCTGTTCATGTTCTTTTGATAAAACCAAGTCTGCAAACCAAAGTGTCTGCCCACAGATGACCAAATAAATAAAATGTGGTACATACATACAATGCAATATCATTCCTCCTGTTCAAAGAAGGGAATTCAGACACATAGTACAATATGGAAGAAGCTTGAAAGACATTATGTTAAGGGTATAAGCCAGTCACAAAAGAACAAATACTTTGTAATTCCATTTTTATGAGGTCCTTAAAATAGTCAAAGTTATAAACACAGAAAGTGCAATGGTGATTGCCAGAGGCTGGGGGAAGGGGAACAAGATGAAAAATGTTCTGGAGATGGATGGCGGTAATAGTTCCACAACAAAGCAAATATGTTTAATGCCACTGAACTGTTCACTTAAAAATGGTTAAAATAGTAAATTTTATGCTATGTATATTTTATCATACTTTAAAATAAACAAAAAAACTGAATATAAAAATGCGATTTGACATCAGTTCAAAGTAATACATACTGACATTCATTTTTAATTCCATAGGCTCATTTACTTTATATTTTTCATTAATGAATCATACCATAATCACCATTTTCATCATCCCTATCACCAAGCTATCTAGAAAACCAGTGGTACATTTTGTTCTAAAGATCATATTTCATTTCCTTTGTCCAAGCAGCATAAATAGTTTTGGTGGGAAACAGTATGAAGATCATTGAGAAAGTCTTTGGATTTACCTAAACTGAGCTTTCCTTTCTATGACCCCCATGCCACCTCTCCACAGCCCACCCACCTCCACCCCCACCCCACCAAAGATTGAACAAGATAATCAGAAAAACCACCCAAGATAAAGGAAAAGAGAGAATCAGTTACACACTCAACAAGCCAGGGAACAAGAAAACCCAAGTTGGTTCCAGGTCTCCAGTTTCACCTTAAAGGCAAAGAACTGTAGATGCTTGTAGGACTCTTCAAAGGCGAAATTCATAGCCTCTCTACTCGGGAGGTTACCAGCCTCTGAAGAAAAACAACCACTACCAGAAAAGCTCTTCTTTGTTCTTATTCTTTGCAGTCCTTCAGGAAACTCTTGATAATGTGAAATGTTATTACTGCAAATTTTGGCCTGGCAAGTTTACTCTAGAGTCTATCAGTGACTGCTCACAAAATAAAATCATTTTTAAAGCCTGCGAGGAAAGCCAAATGCAAACCACAAATCAGAAAACCACCAAGGCAGGCTGGCCTGGCTGCCAGAGTTTAATGTGATCTAGTGGGAGGACAACAAGATGTGAGAATTTGATTTTACGATGCTCCATGTAACATTTGGCAATACAGTGGGGGTGGGCCCAACTTCCCCATCCTTAAGCAAACACTTGAAGTCATGTTTATACCTCTCATCAGTTTTAATTCTGTCAACTAGTGGGTAGAGAGACCTGGCCTGTGCTACTCATTTGAAAAGTATCATCTGTTTTGGGTGGGTTATAGATATGCTTAGTATCAATTCATATAAGATGAAGATAGGCAGGTGGGGAAGGGGCCAGGAAAATAAAATGAAGTTGTTTAGTGGCAGCATATCAATTGGATTGTAGCTGTCATCACCTTGGAATTTATTTCATAAGTGAGAGATAAGCAAATAGAGCTAATTGAAGCAACATCCTTTCACAAGCAAAAACTAAGCTGAGAGAGAAAGAAAGAGACAGAGAGAGAGAATATGAATCTAAGCTAGGCCAGTTTGCCCCCAGTCTTATACCAAATGGGATTGCAACTCAGGTAGAGATCTCTTTACCATCAGTCATTTGTAAAAGAAAGAATAAAGACAGTCATTTAGGAAAGTCCACATAACGGCACGTGAACAATGGAAAATACAGTAAATAAAACTTGCATTTCATGAGGCTTTTATTTTACAATGGACTGCAAATCAGACATCCTCTTCTTACAGAATAATGCACGCATTAACAGCAAGAAACCTTTTTTCTGCAGTCCTGGGTATCGAACCCAGGGCCTTTTCATTGAACTATAATCTCAACTCATTTATTTATTTATTCATTCATTCATTTAATCTTAAGGCAGGGTCTCATTAAGTTGCTAAGTGGCCCAGGCTGGGCTCAAACTAGCAGAAGCAGGCCTCAGTCTCCCAGAGTGACAGGCATGTGCCACTATGCCCTGCTTCTCAATGCTGAACTCTTACAACTCCTCTGTAGCAATTACAAAGTTGAAGTTTCCTGAAGCCATAGTTTACTAAGTGAAGTGTAGCACACCCCAGAGTCCTGGAAGATATTTCTAGAACTTCTATTTCTATTGACTTTTGGACTAAACACTAAAAAAGAAAGTAAGCCAAGTTCCTCACATGGTGCTGATGTAGCTCTGAGTCTTCCTGAAGGAAGATGGAGCATTTACCAATGTTGAGGGGGTGACAGCCTAGGCTACAACAAAAACAGACCAAATATAAAATGGTCCAACATTGTACTTAAGCTTAGTTCTCGCTTAAGTAACTGTTCTGGTGATTGGATCTGCAGGACAGCTCAAGTCGTTCAGTCTCTCAGGTGAATGAGGCTTTGCTAACTTCTGTCTATGGTCAACGTGGCCATCTGCATCACTTCCAGCCAGAGCGAAAACCGATGTGGATAAGCAATCCTGGAAGGTTTGTTATGCACTCAGACTAGAAGAAGCGCACATCATTTAAGTTCATCTTCCATTGGCTGGAACTTTTTTTTTTTTTTTGGTGGGTACGGGGTCGACCTCAGGACCTCGTGCACCAGCAGGCGCCTGTGCCGCTGAGTGATATCACTGGCCCTTTTTTCGTATGTGAGTACCAGGAGTTGAACTCAGGACCTCATGCTTGCCAGGCAGGCACTTATGCCACTGAGCCATCTCACCTGCCCATTGGCTAGAACTTGATCTCATAGCCACAGCTAATAATAGCATGGGTCAGGAGATGTAGCCTGGTTATAGACCCAAGAAGAGGAAAATGGATGGTGGTGAACAGCCCATAGTCTTTATTACAGATGCCCTCATCCACTCACTCAGTGGACTGCATTTTATCACTGCTAATCTGTTCCCCTCTCATAGATTTGTTTTAATAAAATTTAAATAGAGTTCATGAAATGAACAGGTGGCTTAAAAATAATCCTGCTAAAACATCACTGCTAACACCATGAAGCAGCTGCCAACTTACACATGGCTGACGGCAGGTGCATGGGGGGGTTGAGCCAAGAGCAAGAGAACCACCCAACTGAATCCAGACCGAGTGGCCAACCCTTAGAACTGTGAGTTAAATGAACGGTTACTGCTTTAAGAAACTAAGTTCTGGCATGATTTATTAAGCATAAGCAATTATTTCTGGAGTAAGATTGAATCTCAGTGTTGTAATTTACATTTGTCTAATAGCTAGAGACGTTGAACATGTTTTCATGTATTTATTGGACATTTGTACTTCTTTTTCTGAGAAGTGTCTATTCATCTCAGTTGCCCATGTTTTGATTGAGCCTTTTATTTGGGGAGATCTAATTTTTTTTGAGTTCTTTATATATCCTAGATACTAGTCCTCTGTCAGAGGAATAGCTGGCAAAATTTTTTCCCCTTTTGTAGTTGTCTTGCCACTCTGTAAAGCTGTTCTGGAAGTCCTTTTTCCTGAGTGTCTTTACTTGGCACCATTGTGCTGCCTCAGTATCCTGAATTGATTCAAAATGTTTACATTTCAGTGTCATTTTGACTTTGGGGAAGAGCCAAAGTCAGATCATACAGTATCAAATCCAGTGAATAATGTGGATGAGGACACACAATAATGTTTTTATTTAACAGAAATTGCCATAAACAGTTGATGTGCTCAACAGTTTGAGATGTGCTCAAAAATACCATGAATGTTTAAATTTTTAAAAATTATGACAGTAAAATACATGTTGCTATTAGTTCTCCTCAAAATTCTTACTCTCCTTTGCTTTGATTGCATTTATCCTATCTTCCTTGGCAATGTGTCTTTTACTGTAGTAAGTATTTTTTTTTTTTTATTGAAATATTCACCAAACCAGTTGCCTGGTTTATTTAAAGAAAAGAAATGGGTGTAGCTGTAGAGTAAGGTATATTGGGAGATTAAATGTAAGATTAAATTGAAATCTGAAACCAAGATATTACGGGCTTATTCTCCATGCTGCCAAGTTACAATTTAAAATTGGAAGAATATGCTGCTAAAAGTTTTTGAGCAAATAAAAAGCACAACAGATTGTATTTTAGAAGAAGCCCCGGTGGCAGAGAATAGAACAGCTTGCTTGGAGATTAGTGCAAGTTGATAGCAACACAGGCAGAGAATGATGGAGGTCTGCAATCAGGCAATGGGCAGGAGATGTAGAGGAGAGCGGTTAGAAGAGAAAATCATCAGGATAAAGGTGAGAAAACACTCCAGGATGATACTGGTTGCACGATGGAGATAATGGTAAAATTCACTGACGAGAGAATACCAAGGAGCATATCTGAAAGAGAGGATTTTTAAAAATCCTATTTTGGATATCCAATTGTGGACATGTGCAGCAGGTCTGGAACTCCAAAAGCTAGAGAAGACTGAAGATTTGGGATTTATTAACTATAATTGGGGAGGAATTTCAGAAGTCCACTTGAGGCAAAGCCAGCATGTAAGAGAAAACTGAGGGTTATGCATACGTTTTAACCATGAAAATACTAAGGCAATTGTAGGAATGCATGCCTTGATCCAAGGAATGATAATAGTGGAGAAACAAGAGATAACTTCAAAAGCTGCAAAGGAGGATCAGATACCACCAATGGCTATTAAGATAGAACTAATTTTATTTTACATTACTAAAGATCGTACCCATGGCATTTGCACCATATTCCCAGTAGTGTTTTTTGTTGTTGTTTTTCCTAATTTTGAGACAGGGTCTAAGTCACCAGGCGGGGTTTGAACTTGCAATCCTCTTGCCTCTGCCTCCCAGACTGCTAGGATTACAAGTATAGGCTACCATGCCTAGCTGAGATATATCTAATTTTGTTACAGGTGTAACATCCATGGGAATGGATGTGGTAAACCAGAAGGCAAGGGGAAAAGCAGAGACTACAAATGGCAGCCAATAAATTAGTTTTGTTTGGCCTACAGCGTGATTTTTAAAGCCATGCTATCTGCCAATACTTAAAAATTGGGAGATTTCACCGAGAAGAATAAAATTCAAGCTTTCTTGAAAAATGAGAAAAAAAATCACAACACTGGGCTTATGTTGCCACTCAATAATAACAGGAGTTAAGAAGCAGCCACCCTTCTTTTTGTCACTACTTATTTTATTTACCTGCCTACTTCTTGTAGGCATCTGCATTTGTGACCCTATGAATAGAATCAGAAGAGTAAAATCAAAGGAAAACTGAAGAATTTGCCTGCAGCTACAGCTGTTGATAAGCCAGCATCTCCTCTACACAAAAATAAGCTTTTTGAGATCAGATTTTATGTTTCATTAATCTTTTCATTTCCACAGTACTCTACCCTGGTTTCTGCACATAATAGGTATCCTCTGAGCCTTTCCTGAAGGTTTTGTTTTGTTTGTTTGCTTGCTTGCTTGTTTGGGTTTGAAATAAGTAATGTTTGTATATAAAACTATTAAAATCTGAACAGGATGCTACTTTACCCAAAAGCATGCTCATAGTTTATTCCCCCATTGACTGTCATTACTCTAAACATCTGCTCTGATCAGAGCAAAAAAATAGCGACAGCTTAATACACATTCTCTTAAAATCTGAAGGCCCTGTGGAAGCTTTACTGCTTCTTACTGCGAGTACCAAGTTTGCACCCAGCCTGAAGTAATAGAATTCTGTGCCATAGAAAGAATATAGTAAACCTCAAAAAATATGAAAAAGAAATTTCCTTTTTAGTTGATTGAGCTATTCTTTAATTTTCCCTAGCATTCTTCACATAGAAACATAACAGAGAAGGACTTGAGATCATACTTTGATGATTGGAACAGAAGTACAGAAAAAGAGTAAAACAGGAAAGGTGAAATTTCTATTCTCAAAAAAAAAGAAAAAAATTACATTTCAGTTAGAATTGTTGTACCAGAATCTAACAAAGTTTCACTGACTTTTGGAAAAAGCTCATTGTACTTTGGAAATATAAAATAATTATATTATTGAGGATATATATGGTCTTATTGAAATATCAGAGACACTTACACATACCTAATTTTCTCACCTTTTTTCTGCTGAATGAAGAATGCAAGAAATGAACTCAGGAGATTACAACTGAACCCTCCCTCCATCCAGAGGACCCCTGTGAGCCTGCCAGATTGCGTGTGACCCCTCCCTCCATCCAGAGGGCCTGGGTGGGCCTACGAGATCCCCAGTGACACAGTAGGGCCCTAGCTGTGGTGCACACAATAGACAGGTGGGACTAGCAGCCTGGAAAAGTCTGAAGCAGCAGTAACAATATGAGCCAGTGGTTGGCACATCAGTACTCCTAGTCAGCCCTGGAAGAATCCAGCACTCACCAATTGGCCTCACAGGAGGAAACCAGGTGACTGGCCCTTCCCCCTACACTGCAGGACCTGGCAACAGGGGGAACGCCAGCCACAGAGTAGGACCCTGACTAGGGCACACACAGTGGACAGGCAAGACTAGCAAGATTGGAAAGACTGAAATATGAACCAACAGGTGAAAATGACAATACAAAAAATCAAAATGCAATCTCGGACCTCCAGGCCACCCAGAACAAGTACAGGAGACATCAACATAGAAGAAATTGGAAGACACACACCTGAAATTTCTGAAAAGATAGCAAGTGAATTAAAGAAACAAATCCATGAGGCTACAGAGGAAATCAGATCAGAAATAACCTCTCAGGTAAAAAAAGAAATGACAACCATAATGAAGGAATTGCTTATCATAGCTAGAGAAGACACAGATAAAAAAAAAATAGAGGAGCATAGGAAAATGATGGAAAACTTGAAAGAACAATATGGGAAAGAAATAGAATGCATGAAACAGATTCAAAGAGATATCCAGGAAATGAAAAATTCCACCGAAAGCTGGCAAAACTGAAGACAGACTTTCAGACCTTGAAGACAGGATCGTGGCTAGCAATCACAGAAGGAAAGAGCTCTTAAAAATAACAAGGGACCAGGAAATAACAATTCAGCAGCTCCAAGACGATGCAAAGAAAGACAATATAAGACTGATAGGTGGGCCGGTGAGATGGCTCAGCGGCTTAAGCTGCCCGGCAAGCGCGAGGGCCCGAGTTCGACTCCCGGAACCCACATACGAAAAAGGGGCCGGTGATATCGCTCAGTGGCACGGGCGCCTGCTGGTGCGCGAGGTCCTGAGGTCGACCCCCCGGTACCCACCAAAAAAAAAAAAAAAAAGACTGATAGGTGTCAGTGAAAAAGCTGGAGTCAACACAAATGACATAAAAAGACTATTTGCAGAAGTAATAGCAGAAAATTTCCCAAGCATGGGAACAGAATCTGACATACAGATAAGTGAGGCATATAGAAGTCCAAACAGCCATAACCAAGATAAATCTACACCCAGACATATAATAATCAAGATCCCAGAAATTCAGCACAAGAACAGAATATTAAAAGTTTGTAGAGAAAAGAAACTGATCACCTATAAAGGAAAGCCCATCAGAACCCCAGCAGTCTTCTTAACACAAACCCTCAAGTCAAGAAGAGCTTGGAGTGAAGTATTGCATGCCCTGAAAGAAAACAACTTCCAACACAGATTGATGTACCCTGCAATACTATCTTTCAAAATTAATGAAGAAATAAGATACTTCCATGGCAAAGAACAACTGAAGAAATTCATGACCACCAAACCAACCCTACAAAGAGTACTGAAAGATATTCTAGATAGAGATATAAATGACCACAATTCCAAGAACAATAGCAGAAAGAAACCACCAGGCAGGGCAAGCAATTAAACAGAGGGGAAAAGCAGGGAACCACCAACAGGAAAATAACATGACAAAGATAAGCCAATACATATCAGTTATAACCATGAATATAAATGGTCTCAGTTCACCAATCAAAGGAAATAGACTGGCAGAGTGGATCAAGAAACAAGATCCAACAATATTCTGTATACAACAAACACATTTAACTCAAAAAGAAACTCATAAACTGAAAGTCAAAGGATGGAAAATAATCTTCCATGCAACAGGAACCCAGAAAAAAGCAGGGGTAGCTATTCTGTTTGTAGACAATGTGAACTACAAACCAAAAATGATCAAAAAGGATAAAGAAGGTCACTACATACTTCTTAGGGAAAAAAATCCAAGAGGAAGAGATAACAATCATAAATATATATGCACTAAATACCGGAGCACCCAACTATGAAGACAACATTAATAGACATGAAAAATCAAATAAGCAATAATGCAACTGTAACAGGGGGCCTTAACAACCCATTGTCACAAAGAGTTAGATCAACTAGACAAAAAGTCAGCAAAGAAATAACAGAACTGAATCAAACATGTGAAAAAATGTACTTAGTAGACGTTTACAGAGTGTTCCACGCAACATCAGAATACACATTCTTCTCAGCTGCACATGGGATGTTCTCTAAAATAGACCATATACTTGCCCATACAACATGCTTAAGTAAATGCAAAGGAATTGAAATTAACCCATGCATATTATCTGACCATTGTGCAATGAAATTGGAAATTAATGGCAAAAGAAACCGCAAAAACTCCATAAACACATGGAAATTAAATAACACCTTCCTGAACAATGGGTCACAGATAATTAAAGAAGAAATTAAAAAATATCTACAATCAAATGAAAATGCAAATACAACATACTGGAAGCTGTGGGATGCAGTGAAAGCAGTCCTAAGAGGGAAATTTATAATGGTGAATTCTCACATCAGGAAAACAGAATGAGCACAAATAAACAACCTAGTGCTACACCTCAAGCTTCTAGAAAAAGAAGAGCAAGTCAAGCCCAAAGCCCATAGAAGGGAGGAAATTATAAAGGTCAGAGCAGAAATTAACGAAATTGAGACTAAGAAAACAATACAAAGAATTAATGAATTGAAGAGTTGCTTCATTGAAAGAATAAAATTGATAAACCCCTAGCCAACCTTATCAAAAAAAGGAAAGAAAAAACTCAAATTCATGCAATGAGGAATGAAAAGGGTGAAATCACTACAGATCCTGTGAAAATTCAGAAGATCATCAATATCTACTTTGAAAAACTTTACTTGCATAGGATAGAAAACACAGAAGAAATGGACAGATGCCTAGGAACATATGAATTATCAAGGCGAATCAAGAAGATGTAAAAATTCTGAATAACCCAATATCAGTTAATGAAATAAAAAACATAATTAAAAACTTACCAACAAAGAAAAGCCCGGGTGGGCGGGTGAGATAGCTCAGCGGCATAAGCACCTGCCTGGCAAGCGCGAGGTCCTGAGTTCGACTCCCAGTACCCACATACGAAAAAAGGGCCAGTGATATCACTCAGCGGCATGGGCGCCTGCTGGCGTGCAAGGTCCTGAGTTTGACCCCCGGTACCCACAAAAAAAAAAAAAAAAAAAGAAAGAAAATTACGGTACTCTGAAACAGGAGATCAAAGAGGATATCAGAAAATGGAAAGATATCCCTTGCTCATGGATAGGAAGAACCAACATTGTAAAAATGGCCATACTCCTAAAACTGTTATACAGATTTAATGCAATCCCAATCAAAATACCATCAGCATACCTCACAGATCTAAAGAAAATATTCCTAAAATTCATTTGGAAACAGAAGAGACCTACCTAGAATAGCAAAGGCAATCCTGGGCAACAAAGGCAAGGCAGGAGGCATCACAATCCCTGACTTGAAATTATACTACAAAGCTACTGTGAAAAAATCAGCATGGTACTGGCAAAAAAACAGACCTGAGGATCAGTGAAACAGATTAGAAGAGGCAGACACTACAAACAAACTCAGCCACCTTATCTTTGACAAAGGGGCCGAACATGTTCACTGGAAGAAAGATAGCCTCTTTAATAAATAGTGCTGGAAAAACTGGCTTTCCACATGCTGAAGACTAAAACTAGACACATGTCTATCACCATGCACTAAACTAAAGTCAAAATGGGTCAAAGATCTAAATATTAAAACAGAAACACTAAATATACTGGAAGAGAAAGTAGGTAGAAATCTTGAAGCCATAGGGTTAGGCAGAGACTTCATGAACAAAACACAAACTGCACAGGAAGTGCTTCAAAGAATCCACAACTGGAATCTCATCTTGTTAAAAAGTTTTTGCACATCAAAAGAAATCACCAACAGAGTGAAAAGACAACCCACAGAATGGGAAAAAATTTTAGCCAACTGTCCCTCACACAAAGGACTTCTATCCAGAACATATAAAGAATTGAAAAAAAATCAGGGTCCCCAAACTTAAAGACCCAACCCAAAAATGGGCATCTGGGATGAATACATGCTTCTCAGATGAAGAAATACAAATGGCAAATAAATATATGAAAAATGTTCAACATCATTGGTCATTCGAGAAATGCAAATTAAAATAACACTGAGATTCTATCTCACTGCAGAAAGAATGGCTATCATCAAGAAATCAACCAATAACACTGGCTGTGGAGAAAAAGGAAACCTTCTCCACTGTTGGTGGGAGTGTAGACTGGTGCAACCACTGTGGAAATCAGTGTGGAGATTCCTCAAAAAACTAGGATTGGAGGTCCCATTCAACCCAGCTATTCCCCTTTTGAAAACATCATACCACAGCAATATATGTGCACCCACGTTTTTTTTGTTGTTGTTGTTGTTTTTTTTTGTGGGTACCAGAGGTCAAACTCAGGACCTCGTGCTTGCCAGGCAGGTGCTTATGCAGCTGAGCTATCTCACCGGCCCCTTCACCCATGTTTACAGCAGCACAATTTGTAATAAATCTTGGAAACAACCCAAATGCCCATCAACTGAGGAATGGATAAAAAAGATGCGGTCTTTTTATACAATGGGGTACTACTCAGCTATAAAGAAGGATAAACTCAAGGCTTTTATAGGTAAATGGCTGCAACTTGAGACCATACTCATAAGTGAAATAAATCAGAGTCGTATGTGTAAACATCGTATTGTCTCCCTAGTGTAAAAAACTGAAAGAGTAAATAAAATCCAAAATGTACAATAGATATTGTGAAAGGGGAAGAAACTGCTCAAAAGGAAAGAACAACTGGGATGGGGGGAAGGAGAAAAGAAAGAAGGGAAAAGAATATATATATATATATATATATATATATATATATATATATACTATATATATGATAGATAAGATAATTATACTACTAATCTCTATTAATTCATTGAAAAAAATTGTTTGTGCTTACATTGTTTGATCAATTTTTCATGCCTACATCTTGTAATCTGAGCAACTACTTTGAAGATAACAATACTCAATATATTAACCATTGCTAATCTCCTATTCTCTTGTTTTTAAATTCTGTATCATTTTTATTGTTTTTTCTTCTTTAAAAAAAAGAAATGAACAAAGATTAGAAATAAGATATAGCAAATATTGATATCAAAGTTAGTATATCAATAGTAGGATATACAGTCTAAGGTTTTCTCCTATTTTCAATAGTTCCCCCAAAATAAAGGTGATAAAATTAAATTTCATGCACTCATATTAGCTCATTAATCACATAAATGGCCTGGCCATTGACCTTTCACTTTTCCCAATGCAGCTAAGCAAGTCAGTGAGCTGATAAAGTGAAGTCTCCATCAGATTATTTTTTAAAAACAGAGAAAAAGAACTTCAATGGATTAAAAATAATGTTCATTTAAGATTCATGTCTATTTCCCCAGAATTCCCTCAAAACTTGTACCCAAAAAAATGTACCTAAAAATGGGACTTTTTGGAATCTTTCTTCAAAGTATGAGAGACAGAGAGAGAGAAACAGATTTTAATGAGCTTCCCTGTTCACCTTGATTAAATCAGAACTTTAGAGAAAGCAACCTAGCAGGACTTCAGAAATGTGAAGTTCAAGTTCAACTAATGAAGGAACAAAGACTTTAATTTTAACTGAATGGTCCTCCTATTTCTGTGTCAGTTTTGCAATCTATTAGATCCTGTGGAACAAAGGGCTCAGACCCTCCCACTGGGAATCTTTCACTGGAGCTCTGGGCACTATTGTTGATTTTATCCAAAAGGCCTTGGGAACACATTTTATAAACATGAAAATAGAGAGCAAATAAGTGTGAGAAACATCCAGTGAAAGAAGGTCATGGAAATGGCTCATATGCTGTCAAAGCCCCATTGGATTGCTTTTAAAATGAGGTAGGTAGATGCATTCCTAATGGGTGAGTTTACTGAGACAGAGGTTTGAAAATGATACTCATTTTTCCCTGTTTTTACATGTGAAAATAATCACAATTTCTCATGGAAGAATCTATTGCTGGGTTACCAACTATGGACTCATCCTTTCACACTACCAAATGGCATATTTTCAGCCTGGAACACAAGGATGCTTTCTTTGGACAAATCAACATTGGCTTCATACATGGAAATTCTCCTTCTTAGGGTTACCCAGTGCAAGTAAAGCACTGGAATTCCATGACACCTGCAAACCATTTCTCCTCATCTGACTGCATTTGGCTTCTGATTGAATCTGGCACAGCTAATCCTGGAATCAGAACCAGATAGCCAGGGGCCTACCTGCCAAGTAAATGCTATCTTATCTTCAGTGTTATTGTTTTCCTTTTAAATGAAAATGAGATAATGAATCACATGATAACATCACAATAAATTTTGTACATGACTAAAATATAAAAGAGGACATAATTTCTTGACCTAATATGCGTGAAAAATATTTTTGTACTGGAATAAACAACTTGCGAATGTATTATATTCACCCATGGCACGAGAATGGAAGTTGTTTAATGGACTGGGGAAGAAGAGAAACTCCATCCATTGACAGGGAGCTGCCAAAATGGATATTAAAAACCAAAACTTGTTTTCAGCTTAAGTCAAAGAATAAAATTAGCCCTTACAAATTCTAGCCTTGATAGATACACTACCATTTTTACTTAGTTCATTGAAGAGTAAGGTTTGTGCCAATAATGTTTGGACAATTGAATGCTAATGTCTGGTGTCCTGAATAACTAACTTAAAGATAGTAATACGTAATGTATTAACCATTGTTACCCTCCTATTATGTTGGTTTGAAAATTTGTTCTTCTTTTGATTTGTTTTGTTTTTTCTTCTCTTTAAAATTAAAAAAAAAAAAATTCTAGCCTTAAATCTAAAAATAAAAATCACTAATCATTAGTATACAGACATTTCCAAGTAACCATGTGAATAATTCAGTTGAAGAAAGCCATTATTAATCACGATGGAATCTCTAATATGCAATAATTCAATAACATTTCAGGGAAGACCAAGATTGAATTTCTCAAGACAAATGATGGTTCTGAGAAAATAAAATTCTAACATGGAATAGAATTTTGAGAGTAGATCTCCAATCTATTCAGTTAACAACCATTCAGTAACTATAAACCAGCTGGAAACACACACCCCAGTAAAAATTTATAACTATTCAATCATCTATTCAGCATATATTTGTGGAGGGCCTACAACATATGCAACACTATGCTGGGAGCAGGGGTATAAACTAGACACACTTAGTGTTCTCGTACAGGCTTTCTAATACAGGGCTTGCCAAGCTGTGATTGTGACAGCTTAGCTTGAAAAAGGTACCATCACCATTAACGTCAAAATGGTAAATTCTTAGATCCAATTCTCTCAAGTCCAGATTATTTATGGGGTTCAAAAAAGAAGACTTCAATTATTTTTATTAGTTGTTATAGTCTGGATCTTAAATGTCCCACAAAAGTCTTACATATTCACAAGTGGGCCTTTTGGAAAGTGACTGGATCATGAGGGCACTACCCACATCAGTGGATTTAAGCCATTGATGAGGTCATAGCTGAATGTGCTGTTAGCAGGTGGGGCCTATTTGGGGATGGGCCACTGGCAACATGAACTGGAGGGGTGTATTCCTGTCCCTGCCTCACTCCACCCGTCTGCTTCCTGGCTGTCATGGGTTGAGCACCTTTCCCCTGCCATGCCTTTCTGCCATGCCATTTCTACCTTGGAGCCAACCAAAAATTGACTGAATCCTCTGAAATATGAGCCAACAGAAACCTCTTCTTGAAGTTGTAGGTGTCCGGTATTTTGTCCCAGAGACATTTTGCATTGTTTGTTTGAATTATTTTTGCTTTATTTTGGTTTTATTGCTGTTGTTGTAGTGCTCCTTCTGCCTTCTCTCCTTGTAGATCAAATTATGGGTGAATTGCAGTAGGTTTAATGTTATGAACCAGAGAACATTAACTTTCAGTTAGAGCCTTTGGCACCAAAGTGATCCAGACAGACATTACTATCATCATCATCATCACCAACATCATCGTTAAGGCCTGCAATGCCTACTTCATCAATTCTATTATATCCATAAAACACGTGATAATATTCCCCAAATAGCGGCAGGCACATAGGCAGAGAACATACTTCAATATCTATCTCCAAATATTGAATATCTAATGGATTAGGCATTTTAGAAATTGTAAACACACTGGTAAATGCAGATAGGCTAGGGCTTTATAAAAATGTAATAATCTTCTAAAAGAAAACAACCTTTGAGCAAACTCTCACATCTGTGGACAGATGGGAGGCATTATGTAATACAGGTCATTGCTACAGCAACCTCTGACCCCTTGGCTGCTGCTGGTGGGCCAAGGTTGAGTGTAAAGGACCTTTGTGAGTTTTCCTTCTCTGTCAGCATTCAGAGAAGTTGTTTTTAATCTTTCTAAGATAAGCTATTAACATGGACAGCCTTTGACCCACTCCCACAAAAACGATACACAAAATACCCCAAATCTTTGACCCAAGACATAAGGTTTCACTGTTTGTATTTGTTTGTTTTTTGAAAACATAATATTTCCATGAATACATTTTGCTTTCTGCCAGAGGTTTTTGTTTCTGAAAAATTCACTGGACAGTAATGTTTGAGGCGGGTTCCTCAATGTTGCTTTGGGGGGTAATTTCAGAAGTGGTCAATCAGCTACACAAACCACAAAACAGGATGAGAGATAGATTTGGAATTTTTAAAAGACTACGTTTACCAAACTCTGTGAATAATATAAAATTAATATTTAGAAATCTTCATTTGAAAGAGAAGGTAAATACATGTGTGGGTGTATATAAATTTTACTGAATTCCAGAATAACACTAGCATTTCCTCTTTCCATCTACTGACTCGCATTTCATACCAAGGTATCAAAAAAATTCAACCAAAAATTTTTTGTTTAACTACTGGAATCCTGAGTTTTAGTAGTAATGCCAGTAAAACTCTAAGACCTCAAAAAATCTTAGTAAAGGTGCCATAAATAGCTTAAAAAAATTTTTTATTAGAAGCTGGGGCATTTATCACACATGGGTAGCTCTCTTAGAATCTTCTGGCCCATCAATGCCAACAAACTGTTAACGTGAAGACCATCACTCCAGAAGAGTGTGTGTCTACTCTCCCATTATGGATCAAGAACCAAGAAAAAGAGATCAATCCGGGCATGGTGGTGTATAGCTATAATCATAGCCCTCTGAGAGGCTGAGGCAAAAGGACTGCAAGTTTGAGGCCAGCCTGGGCACCTGAGTGACCTAGTGAGAACTTGTCTTAAAAAATAAAGGTCCGGGGATATAGCTAGTGGCATAAACGCCTACCTGGAAAATGCAAGGTCCTGAGTTTGATTCCCAGTACCAAAAACAACAACAACAACAAAAAAAAAACAACAACAACAAAAAAATAAGTAAATAAAATAAAAAATAAAAAGGGCTGGAAATGTACCTCAGTGTGAAAGTCCTGAAGTCAATCCCCATACCACAAAACAAGAGACACAAATAGAAATTTGGCAATTGAACTTATCAGTTTGAGAGATATTTTTTCCCAGGTCAGCATACACAGGATTTCATAGATGGAATTAGAACTTTGTGTTTTGAGTCATAGCATATCTTAATATAAAATATTTCCTATACACACAGATTTATAGAGAATACTCTAATGAACACAAGTATATTCATCTTGCCCGCCTGTAAAAAATGCATGTAAGTACACTCAGGGCTGCCTTTTTGAACAACAGCAGAGGAAACTGCTCTCCTTAGAGGAGAAAGTGAATGACTCTCCCAAACCCAGGTATTATACAGTGCATTCCATGCAAGTGGTATCTCCTAGGATTGACCTCCTAGTCTTGAATCTGGATTCAATGAATTCCAGTAAACCCTTTCTTATATCATTCAGGTGCCACCATCCTGAATTTGGTATTTTTTATATCCAACTTCATGTCTAGTCTTTTTTTATCTATCTATATCTATCTATCTATGTATCTATCTATCATCTACCTATCTATCTACTTAGGGGGATTTCTTCTATTTTAAACATATATGAACAGTCTCAGTCTTTATGAATCCTGCAATTTATTTTTATGAACTTAACATTAAGCTTCTCAGATGTATTCCTGCTGATGTTTACAGCTCTATTTCTTCAATTTTAACTGCTGAATAATATTTCAGTATATGAAAAACTAATTTATGCATGTTCCTTTTGACAAACTGGAGTTTTTTCTTCTCATTTTTAATAAGAAAATTATGAATATTTGATGCATATTAGCTACTATCATGTTTTGTTTTGCAATTAAAACATTGGTAAGCAGTATCTATTCTATGTTCCTTTTTGTGTGCCTTCCATTAATCAGTATCTAAAAAGCTAAAATCCATATTTATTAACAAGAGAGCCATGTATGACGCACATGTCCATATATGATTTGGGTTTGGCCAATCAAAGGCGATCATAAGAGCTTTTTATCCTGGACATAAGATAATCACCACATTGCTATCATTTCTGGTGCTGTATGGTCAAAAATGTATTAGATTTTTC
The DNA here is from genome assembly GCA_028451465.1 of Erethizon dorsatum. Lineage (NCBI taxonomy): Eukaryota > Metazoa > Chordata > Mammalia > Rodentia > Erethizontidae > Erethizon > Erethizon dorsatum. Next base: position 15,867,812 of record CM051839.1, read on the forward strand.
TATTCAGTGATGGCAAAAGTCCTAATGTTCACACATTTTCAAGGACTGAGCATTCCTGCATAGTGTATTCATTTTGTCGTTGTGAATCGCTGCGGATCTGCTGTGAGTCTGGAACTGGCAGCAACAGCTTCCTAATGGTATAATGGTCTCCTGATAGTGGCAGCCTCCTGCTTATAAAAGAGGTAGCCTCCCTAGTCCAATCTGTAGTGTAGCTTCAGGAGTTTATCTGAAAACTCAACTGGAAGTCTATTTTTTTCCTCCTAACAATTACATTTAATACCCTGTAATCAGAGATGTATTTACCACGAAGCTACTAAAGCTTAAAACTTCATTGCATGGGCCATATCTGGTTATAAATTTTAATAAAAATTGCAAAATAAGACATCTAAGTTGCTATAAGTGAAAAATATTATCTCTTTCCCCTAGAATGTCCCCTCAGTTATATTTCCATTTTTTTCCAGTATTGATGGAGAGGCTTTCAGGCATTTTTGAGGACCCAGTTAAGGAAAAATAAATTGGGTATATATTTAGATCAGAGTAATGGACGTATCTTTGTATTTTCAATTCCTTCTAATGCCCACTGTGTGGAATCAGCCAGCTTTACGATGTGAGTGGCCAGATCTACGATCCTATTGCACCAGAGGAGTGAGTTGTAAAGGAATAACAAAGCTTAAAATCTACAGAAACAGAAGCTAATTGGTTGAAAACTTCCAAACCTCATACTTCATACAAAAAAAGAAATTTGACATATTTTCCTCTATTTTGGCAATAATTGTGAAAATTTACTTGATAGTATCAATAATGATTCATAAATATAAAAAAAAGTTATCAATAATAAAACATTTTAGTCAACAACAAAATCAATATCAAAATAAAGTCAATATCAAATAAAGAGGCAAAGAGTGTATGAGGCAAAAATGTAGAAAAAGCACTGTAAACATGTATCAGAAATTTGATTAATAAAAATTACATTACTTTTCTGGATTTTGTAATGTTTTGGTAAATGTCAGCTTTTTAGAATTTGAAATTTGTTGCAAATTTATTTTCAATTATGCATAAATTTGAAGTGTGTATCTAATTTTGCATATATAACTTTGTATACTATTTCTTAAGAGGTCCCAAATTTTGTATTAAATTCATGCCCCACACATCTAGATTATTCTCTTCCAATAAGAAGTCAATTGCTTAAACTGACTAAAGTGGATTTTGTTCTCCCCAATGGAATTCAAAATTAGAAAAGCTGGGTAATTATTCTCATGTGTGGACCTACAACAGAGTTCAAGAAAATGGATCTTTGGGATTGGTTATCTCATCTAAGTGGGTTTGAAAGCAGTGATAATCTCATTAGCAACAGATAATTAAACTCTGCTTGCCTGGAAAGAAGGACCTACCAAATGGAGCCTTTGGCAGGAATGAGGAATATGGTAAGAATGAGAAATAAAAGAAATGTAAAGATTTGGTAATTCTAACCCTGAGTAACTAATTTAAAGATAACAATATGGAATGTATTAACAATAGTTACCCTCCTATTATGTTGTTTTGAAATTTTGTTCTATTTTTTCTCTTTAAAATAAAATAAAATAATTAAAAAAAAAAGATTTAGTAATTCTAACTGCATTGTCAAGTTTAAAATGAAAACAGCGAGCTCCACAGTCTAAATTTTTAGCCGAATGCACAGAGGACCAGAGAACTTTCATAATTATCCTATAAAAATTGTTCTCAAACTTTGAATGCGTAAGAATCCTGCAGAGCTTGCTTAAGCATAAATTGTTGCATCCAGAACCCCTAGAGCCATTGATTAAACAGACCTAAGGTGGAGTCTGCGAATATGTGTTTCCAACTCACTTTAAGGGGATGCGAATGCTGTTGGTCCAGGGCCCACACTGAGAACTACTGTCCTAAATGAATTCCTTACTCTTGTACCTATAAGACAGATACCAGTAAAAATCAGATGCAATACACTGCTGAAATGCAACTGAAGTTGAATTTACATCTACTTATTAGGGTTCTCTAAAGGAACAGAATCAATAGAAAAAAATACATAATTATGCAAGGGAATTTATTAGATGGGCTTATAGGATCAGAGGCTGCATAATCCACCAGGTATCTTGTACAGGAGAGCCAGAGGATCCGGGAGTTGCTTAGTCCAAGAAGCCGGAAGCCACAGAAGGAGAGCGTGAAGGATGCAGCTCCAGTCCTGCAGGCTGGGAAGCTTTCTGGAGAATTGCTGGTGTGAGTCCACACTGAAGGTTGAGGAAACCGGAACATGCTGTCCACAGGCAATGGCGACAGCAAGACGCACCCATTCAAGCAGAATGGAGCTTTTCTAATGCAGGCCGATTTCCTCCTTCTTCCCCTTTATACCATCTGGGCTGCAAGCCTGCTGGATGGTGCTACCCCCCAGTAAGGGTAGGTTTCCCCCCACCGCAGTTTGCTGATCTACGTGCCAATCATCCCTGGAAATGCTCCACAACATACCCAGAACTGTGCTTTACTAATCTGCCAGGTGTTTGTTAATCCATTCAAGTTAACAATCCCAGTCAAAAGTTATAACATTCTTGGTCTCTGAAGTGGAAGTTAACGTATCAATTAGGAAAGAGCAGAAACACTATGAATTGATACAGGGACATTTGATTGGATAATGAGACTCTGAGTAGCTCACTCCTTCCACTCTAGGAAATGTAGCCCCTCCCACCTCCAGCTGATAAAGACCCAAGATGATTGTGCCTGTAGTAATACCTTGCAAGAAGTTGCCAATTCTCCTTATGCGCTACCCTTTCATCCCTCTTTCACTTCAGATATAGTCAAATCCCAGCAGAGCACAGGGGTTGTAAGTACAAAGTCTGACTGGGGGAGATACATTACACAACAAAATAATCTTATGATTTTGTAAAGCCGTATTGATATCTTTAGGTCCTAAGTTACCACTGAGGTGCAAGCAGCAGATAGGGCAGATTGAGATTCATATGGACAGAGGCTAAAAGCTAAAAACAATTAATTCTCCTATTCTCCCAGTCAAATGCTCTCAATAAGAGTTGGGGGATAGAATGAGGCCGAAACTGTACTCCTGCTGCCTCCCTGTTCTCTGGGAGCAAGCACAGCCACAGAGTTAGTGCCAGCCAAGTCCCCGTGGTTAGTCACAAGCTTTGTAGGCATGGAAAGCCAGAGCAGATTTCTGTTTTGTTTGTGTGGCATTGATCTGGATTCAGAAGGAGTAGCAATGGCTTCCTGACTGGCAGTTTCATAGTTACGACCATTACCTGCTCTGACAACTTACTGATCTCGGCAGCGGTAATGTGGTTCTGTAGCCAGAAGCTTCCTGATTCTCGGGAATCATTCCTGAAAACGCAACCTACAGTTTACAGCCTTTTCAGTCATTTTAAAGCCATTAAATAAACTCTAATAAAATGTCTTCCTGACTAACGAGCTGCAGTCGACTCTGTTAATCACAAATGAACCCTAACGGAAACAGAGTACACGCGTGAAAATGTCTCTAGGAGTGTAACAGCTGGCTCACAGGGTGCATGCATTTTAAACTTGACTAGATATCACCAAATTGTTCTCCTACTTGTGGCAATGTATATTCCCATCAGAAAGTTTCACCAAAAGTTTTGATTATGAACTTTTAATCTTTACTAAAATAATGGGTGTGCAAAAGGATCTCATTTTAATTTACAGTTCCCTAATTGGACATTTTTTATTATTACTCAGTTTTCTTTTTTTAGTAAATTGTCCCAGGGTTAGGGTTATAGGCAGGCCATATAATTTGCTCATTTTTTCTGTTGACTTACTTATCCTTTTATTGATTTATATTAATTCTTTATTCCTGATACTAAGTCTTAGCAGTTGCAAATAACTTTTAGCTAATGGCACGGCCTTTTCACTCTACCCATGTTATTTTCTTTATATAATTTTTCACATGAATGAAGTTATATATCTATTATTTACCTTATTGTCCACACTTCTTGCATCTTATTTTAGAAATCCATTCATGTCATTAAGAGATGTATGCCTTCTTTAAAAACTTGAGCTTTTTCTTTTTTTTTTTTGTGGGTACCGGGGGTCGACCTCAGGACCTCGCGCGCCAGCAGGCGTCTGTGCCGCTGAGCGATATCACCGGCCGCTTTTATTGTATGTGGGATCCGGAAGTCGAACTCAGGCCCTCGCGCTTGCCAGGCACGCGCTTACACCCCTGAGCCATCTCACCAGACTGCTTTTTCATTTTTACATCTGTAATAAATCTAAAATTTATTTTGGTAGATATTCCATGGAATTTTGTTTTCTGCATGTGAATAACTATCTCAGCATTGTTTGTTAAGTAATTAACAAACAAATTAACATACAGTTAATTACTTGACTACCAATCTTTTAAAAATATGTTTCTTATTTTTATTGTAAATGTTTAAGGTTAACAACATGACGTTTTGGTATATATATATAGTAAAATGACTACTACAGGTAAACAAACTGACATATCCCTCACCTTCCATAGTTACCTCTTGTTCTTTTCTTTTCTTTTCTTTTCTTTCCTTTTCTTTTGTTTTTTGTGGTAAAAGCACCTAAAATTTACTCTTAGAAATACACAATACGATGCTATCAACTAAAGTCCGACTCACAGTGTATATTTTGGTCTCAAGATTCAGTCATACAATATAACTACAAGTTAGTATCCTCTGACTTACACCTCCCCATTCCTCTCAACTTCTCCTGGTAACCACTGATTTAGTCTTTGTTTCTATGTATTTGACACAGTGATGGTTAGTTTGGATCACTGACCTGACTGAGAGATGCAAAGGAGCAAGTTTCTGAATGTGTCTCTGGGGCTGTTTTCAGAAGTGATTAACATGTAGGCCAGAAGCCAGGCGTGGTGGTGCATGTTTGTAATCCCAGCACTTGGGAGGAGGATGAAGCAGGAGGATCACCACAAGTTTGAGGCCAGCCTGAACTACATAGCAAGACTCTGCCTCCAAAAAAAAAAAAAAAAAAGCAAATAAAAAGCCATATAGGCCAAAAAGCTAAGAGGGGAAGAACCACCCTGATTGTGGGTGGCATCATCTAACAGACTTACAGCCTAGATGGAATAAAAAGGGGAAGGATGAGGAAGTAGGCCTGTGCTTGCAAACTCAAATTTGCCGGAGCAGGTTAAGTCTTTTGCTGCTGCCATTGCCTGTGGACTTAGACTCCAGCTTCTTCAACCCTTCCAATATGGATTCACACCAGTGATTCTCCAGAAAGCTCCTAGGACTTCAGCCCCAGACCGAGGTTTCATCCTTGGTCCATCTTGTCCTAAGGCTTCCAGCTTCTTGGACCAACAAGCTACTGGATGCTCTGCTCTGGCTCTCCAGCCTACAGATTAGATGGCCATTGAGGACTATCTAGCCTCCTACCCTGGAAGCCAACCTAATAAACACATATATGTATTATATATTATATATTATATATTATACATTATATATTATATTATATATATATAAAATTCTATTCCTCTAGAAAACACTAATCAACACAGCTTATGATTCCACATATACATGAAATCATGCAGTAATTTTCTTTCTCTTTCTCACTTCATTTAGTGTAATGTCCATTCATCCCAATTTCTTCATTTGCTCATCTTCTGAGGGATATTTAGATTGTTTCCCAATCTTGGCTATCTTGCTTCACTGGTTGAATGCTATCCTGTCATATTTTAGGCTTCTATAAATTCAACAGTGTTTTTCTGGGTTCTGTAGTCTGTCCCAGTGTTTATTTTTCTATACTTGCAGCAGTACCACACACCTTGATTTCTATAAGTCAAGATATGAGGTAGGGCAAGTCTCTCAACACTCTTCTTAAATATGGTTTAGCTATTCTGGGCAGGCAAGAAGCTATAGCTGTAGACCACAAGAAATAAGGTTAAGCCCAAACAGATAGATTAGGGAGTGTCACATAACTCAGACTATTAAACAAATAAAATATTGCCAGTTAGGCTCTGTCAGTGTTTTTCCCTGACTACATTTATCATTCAAGTTTTTAACCTTCAACTCCAATAGCTTTCTGTTTAAATTGGTTGAAAAGTAATAATTACACATAATTCATCAAGTAGATGCGTGGATCCTGAGCACCTTTTTAAAGCTCATGTTTAATGATCAGACTATTCAGGCTAACTGAAGAAATTATATTACAGAATGCTATTTTAAATCTATTTGTTCCCTAAGAGTCTACTAATTTCCTTCAGTTCTAAAAAGAAGTGTGCACATCCAGCTCACCTTGCAATTTGTTCTACCCCCCGATAACCATTTTTAAGAGTAAGTCTGTTTCTCACTTAAATTCAAAGCACTCCATAAGAAATGAGTCATTTTATTCTCACAATATGCATATGATGCAGGTATTATTTATCATGCCTATTTCACAGAAGAGAAAAAAATGAGATGCAGATTTTAAGGAGCTGCGACTCAGGGCTCCCTTATTATCAGACAGCAGAACTAGGATTTGAACCCAGGCAAATCACTCTTCCTTTTTTTTTTTTTTTTTTTATGTAGGTACCAAGGGTCGAACTCAGGATCTCGTGCTTGCCAGCAAGTGCTTGTGCTGCTGAGCAATATCACCGGCCCCTTTTTTTCCTTTATGTGGGTACCAGGAGTTGAACTCAGGACCTCGTGCTTGCCAGGCTGGAGCTTATGCTGCTGAACTATCTCACCAGCCCCACTCTTCCTTTTTAACCACTATGATTCTACTGCCTCTCAGTGAGCTAAGCATCCCAGGAATGCATAGTTACAATGGAGGATGAATATGTGAGGAGAAGCACAAAGGGCCATGAGAATACATGACAAGATGATATGACATAATATGTAATGATTGGGCAAATAGGAGAGGTTACCCTGAAGAAGAAATAGTCAAACCGAAATCTATAAGATGAGTAAGATGTAATTCTCTGAAACAAACAAACAAACAAAAAAAACCTTTTTTGACAAGGGGTGAGGCTAGAGGGAGGAAACTTGTAGGAAAAAGATTCAGTAAATGTAAGCCTACAGTGGTGTCTATGAAGTAGCCAGAGCAGCTGGAACCTTGGCAGAAGCAGAATGCAGTTTGAGGTGAAATTGGAGAGATGGGTCTCAGTGGTCCAGGTCATATTGGGCATTTGAAATTGGTTCTTTACTGCCAAAGAGTTTTAAGTCAGAATTAACACAATCTGTGGTTTTTAAAAAGATGTGCTGAATACATTAAAGAAGACACAAAGCTAGAATGTCATTAATGAAAGTGAAATATAAGTAATAATTAATTGTCTTTATTAAAACTATTCTGAGACTTCTGGGAAGATGGCGAGCAATAAGCAGCAACAAGTCAGCCTCTCCAAGACTCAGAATCCAGAAACTGGAAAATAATAAAGGGGAAAAAAGGAGGGAGGTGGATCCCTGGGACCCAGGAAGGATCTGAAGGGAAAATTGGAGCCTGCAGAGAAATTGAAGAGACAGACCACAATGCAGAAAAAGAAAAGGGCAATCTGCACTTTCTCCCCAGCTCCTGTCTGGTGGCATAAGAAAGGAAGATCAAATCTGTAGAGACAGTGAAAGTGGGCAACTCCAGAGGCCTTCAGGGAGAAGCATACCAGTGGAACGGAGTAGGGGACGATGTGCACTACAATAGCTAGTGAGGGATTTCAGTCCAATTGACTGCCACATCCTCTGAAAAGAATGCTTGGTCAAATACCATTTTAGGGAGGAGCCAACTGAACATGGGACACAGACCAGCCATGTGTTGGCTTCATCTCAGGGCTCCCAGTGTTAAAGTCCCACAGTGATCGGGCAAAGGACAACCGCAGGAGACATCCATAGTCGGGAAGCTGTGGTCAGGTGAGAAAGACACCCAGAGTGTTATAAGCTTACCAACTCAGGCCCTATCCCCATGACCAGAAGCCAGGTCCAGCCTGATTTTCCATGAATTTGAAAGCCCCAGAACTGGCATCCCACCTTAATCCTATTGCTGGCTCGCTAGTGATTAACCAGCATGGATCTGGGCTCTGTCTCCCTTTTCTACCAGTGAGAGAAGTCATGACTTGAATTAAACACTGCCACAAAACTGCAGGCCCTATAAGATGACCACAGGCTTGAAATAATGGAGAATTTTTTATTTTATTTTATTTTTTGATTCTTTTGTGAACATTGTCTTCAGGGTTTTGTTTTTGTTTTTTTGGCTGGTTTTGTTGTTGTTGTTTTTTTTCTTTCTTTCCTTCTCTCCCATCTTCTTCACCAGTTTCCTGAGGCTTGGGTAATCTTCCTTTGTCCTTCAGTCTTCTTTCTAATTTCTTTTTCTTCTTTCCTTTCTCAATTTTTTTCCTCTTCTCCCTTTTAAATTTTCTCCCCATAGGATAAAATCACTCTATTGAGTGGATATTTACTGTATATAATTTTCTGATTTATCTTAGATATTGTTATATAACCATAAATCTTGTATCTAAGGTTAAAGGTGCCAAATTATTAGTTATCACAGTTTGTCCAGTTTGTGTTTGATGCTATTGTTATTACTAATTGTACTACTTTAGCCACAGTGACATAGTTGTTATGATCAATTGTTCTTCCTTGTATGCCAATACCTAGATTATCTGGGGGTCATAAACAATATCATAGTCCAGTACCAAAGAACTGAGTGCTAGTCCGAACAGGCTGCAACCTTTCATCCCTAATAAACAGAAAAGGCCAGATCCTGGGACAGACTAAAAGGCCAAAAGCCAGCTATGTCTAAAAGACATCTCTGAAAAGTAGTCATTTCCTGAAGAGATCTTGATACTAGTAATAAGGCTACCTACTATAAGCAATTTGCAAGCCTCAATGCAGAAAACAAATAACAACAAAAAGTAGGAAATGAGAAAACATGGAAGCAAGATGCAACCCAACACCCTCAACTCATTCAAGGCAAATCCATGGGGGAATTGGAGTGGAAGAAATCAAAAGCAACCCAGATGAATTTTCTGAAATGGTAGTAGCAGAAGTTAAAAAAACAGATGAATAAGTCTCTGACAAAGCCAAAACAGAAATAACTACACAGATAATTAAAGAGAGGCTAGCCATAATGAAGGAAATAGTTAGTGAATCTAGAGTATATACAGATAAAAAAAAAATAGAGTGGCTTAGGAAAGAAATGAAAATTGTGAATGCCCAATACAGAAAAGAACTGGATTGCATAAAACAGACTCAAATAGAAATCCAAGAGATTAAAAATTCTAGTGAAAGTATATGCAGCAGAGTCAGTCAATATTAAGATAGAAAACCAGATCTAGAAGAAAAGGTCGGGGTTGGAGGTCATCAAATGAAAGAATTCTTAAAAATAGCAAGGGACCATAAAAAATCCAGCAGCTGCTAGACGATGCAAAGACAGCTAATAGAAGATTAACTGGAATCAGTGAAAACCAGAAGATAGCACTAAGGACATAAAACACCTGTTCACAGAAGTAATAGCAGAAAAAAATGTGCACCATGGAGTATTACTCTGCCATAAAGAAGAATAAATTTGAGAATTTGGGGGTAATCTTGAAGTAAATAGATGTACCTCAAGACCATAATTTTAAGTGAAATAAATCAGACACACAAGTTTAAATATTTCATTGCTTCTCTTTTGTGAGAAGCCCAAGGAGTAAATAAGGAGAAAAATGGAGAACAGATATTGGGAAGTAGGAGGAACATGTTCAAATGGGAAGGGGAACAAGGGATAGGAGGAGGGGAAAAGAGATTAAAAAAAGAGAAAAAAAATTGAAATAAAGCTTTTGTAAATGGGGAGGGGAAGAAGAGTTGAAGGGAGAGAAGGGAAATGGAAAAAAAGAAGAATTAAGTATATTATGTAGGGCTGGTGAGATGGCTCAGTGTTGTAAGAGCCTGCCTGGCAAGCGCGAGGACCCGAGTTCGACTCCCAGAACCCACATATGAAAAAAGGGCCGGTGATATCACTCAGCGGCAAGGGCGCCTGCTGGCACGCGAGGTCCTGAGGTTGACCCCTGGAACCCACAAAAAAAAAAAAGATATATTATGTATAGGTACAAATTCTCTATAATGAGTGTGATCATTATGTATGGCAAATATGTACTAATAAAAATAAATAATAAAAGTAAAGCCTTTCCACTAAGAAAAAAAATATTCTGAGACTTATAAATGTACTATCAACATTTAAATTTGGTTTAGACCATAATAGCAGAAAAGAAAGAACATAGTCTTTGGAAAAATTCAGATCAGAATTTTACTCCAGCTCTTCAAGTGTCAATTTTCTCATTAGTAAAGTAGGAATAATGTCTGTTTATAGGCTTTTATGAATACAATTTGTCTATAAGCATGAATTCACCTAAGAAATCTGATTGAACTTGGCCCAACTCTCCAAACTGTGACAATCAAACCACAACTTCCCTGTAACTTCCAGGGACATATATATTTATGGTTCTATTTTTATGTTTCTGCACCTATCAGCCTTCCTTAGCGTATCATTCTAGAAGGAGGCCCAGACCATTTTCAGTTTCCTGAAACAATCACTGCATAAATTTAACAAACGCACTTGACATTTGAGGAAATGTGTCATAGGGTGATTATATCAAGAGTTGCAGTCTTTGACACTTCCTTGGTTCCACTTCCTGTCTTTCTCTTTTTCTAGTCTCTTTTTTGGTTCAACAATGAAAAAACACCTGCCTTCTTGTATTAAGAGTAGTTCTGTCCACACCAACATTTTCTCACTGTTTCACCTTTTCAATCATCAATGTATATTCCTAACAAAAATGTTTCCTCTTTTAAAGAGGAAATATGGTGAATAATATTTTCTTCATAGGATTGCATGAAGATTTCAAAATCATGCAGGTATAAATATTTGCTAGGCATAATATCAATGTTGGTATTATTGTTATTATTGGTGAAGATATATTGTTTCTCACCATGTAGAAAGACTTGACTTTACCACTTTTCTCAGATTTTCTTTAAAGCAGTACTATCCTTGTGCCAGAATCTCTCTAATACAAGTCAGTGTGCTGAATTAGTTAGCTTTGTTGCAGCAAAAGTGCACCTCAGATCCTAATGGCTTACAAATAAAGGTTTATTTTTCACGGCTATTTTGTGTGGGCTCTAGATGGCTGCAGATGTGTCTTTGGCAGTGGGTAAACTGTGGCTTTGCTTTCACTTTCATGCGCCTTCACTTTCTAGGGCCCAGGCTGAAGAGGCAGCTGTATGAGGGACATGCCATTCTCATGGTAGACGAAAAAGGGAACCAGAGTCAAGCACACGCGGGCTCTTAAACCTTTGCTCACATATGGTATATATCATGTCCTCTCATGTCCTACTAGCCAAAGAAGTCCTACTGCTAAGCTCTATGTCAATGAGTCAGAGAATTAGAGAGATCAAATGTACAAGTGGATAATGGCCAGATGTATGCAATAGAACTGACTTACATGCTCTGCAGCAACCAGCCTAAGAAGCCAGACCACAGCCTCCTCGGCAATCATCCCAGAGCAGTTAGGACTTCATCAATGACTGCCAGCTTCCCAGATTTTTTGCTCCTATTTCCAACTCAAGCTCAACCAGAGAAAGCAAAATAGGCTTTGCAAACCAACCACATAAAATGCCCCATTTTGGTGACCAACCTCCTGTTCCCTCCTGCCAACACCCACCAATCAGAGTAGTCCTGGAGCCTTCCCTGTTTTTCACTATGGATTTTCCCCACTCCTCTCCCTACCTTTGAATCGCTGACAAGTGCAAGTCATGGTGGTTGAGTCCCTTGCTCTATAGCAAACTCCAAATAAATAGTCTCGCGTTTGTACTTGTTTGGGTGGTCTTGGCCTATTTCCACAAAATAAACCCCTCCTATGGCAGCAAGGTAGAGTGAGGAGAACTGATGAAAATCTCATGGCACTGGATGAGGATGAATAACCTTCTCTGAGGAAAGGGACAGTAATGCAACCTGCTACAGTCCACGCTGGGAATCATGAAGAGTTGCTGCCTTCCTCTCCACATGCGAAATTCCATGCGATGATAACATTCTTGAAGTCCAAGTTTCCTGATAGTCTCTGCTTCAGATCTGGACACAGATTGAAACACAAATTACACATATCCAAGGTATGCACAGCAGTGGCTCAGGAGCAAGACAACAGTAATGAACACTCTTCAGGAAGGGGAGGGCCCAGAGGGGGCATCAATAGCAATTCTAAAATCCACTGTGCATAATTTGAAGATTTCTTCTGCTGGGCAGAGGAAATGCTCCTAGGTAGAACTTGACTTCTGCTCCCTAGAAGTAATTTTCCAGCACACTTTTCTCCATGGTTCTTGGCTCTAGCCTTCACGAGGGCATTCCTTTTGCACTGTCCTTCTTGGCTACATCTAAAGAGGCCACTGGAGAATATGTCTTCCCTTGAGGCTAAGCATTTTTCTAAGCCAGCATCCAATCTATAGAGACATGGGGGCGCCACAGTTTTGCTTCCGTCTTAAATAGTAATTGATTCCCCCCTTCCTCCCCCATACACGCACCATCCTGACATTCTGTTTCACTACATCATAACCTAAAATCACAAGTACGTAAAATATGCTTTCTACCTCCAAATAATTGTGCACAGCATTTATAACAAACAAATAATTTCATAGCACAAATTGCCATTTTTCGAGTCTTTAAATAAACTTCTGATCAAAAGTCAATGCCGCACCTTTTAGGGTTTTTGCTATGCAGCATTCCACTTTTGGTACCAATTTCTGTATTAGTCAGCTTTGCTACAATAACAAATAATCCCCCAGACTCTAGGGCTTATAAAATAAAGGCTTATTTAGCACTCATGTTACTTGTAGGTACAGGCAGGCTATAACTCCGCTCCACAGGTCTTCACCTTCTCAGACCCAGGCTGGAGAAACAGCCTCAGCCTGGCACACGCAGGCCTCACGGTAGAAGAAAAAGAATGCCATGGCGAACAATTTAATGTCTTTTATCACATCTGCCAAAGGTGACTGGCCAAAGAGGGTGGCATCACCAAGCACAACACCAATGCAACAAGGAGAAACATTCCTCTATAAGTTGGAACTGCCAAGAAAAGGGGAGGCAAACAACTGAATAAATAAACAAATTGATCGATATGGTAAGGAATAGAATTATTTGAGGAATATGTTTTTTCTCTTAATATTGACAAAACAAGATAGTAAATAAAAGAGTTTTAAAACTTTTTTGTTTTTAATTGTAGCTGCCAAGAAACTAGTCTTGTCATCTCTTGGGAACTGTGATGATTGCTGTCTCCAGCTGGGCGCAGCTATAATTTATACTGCCTTACAATTGCTCCTGTTAAAACTTTAAGAAGGAGGAGGAGGTGGAAGGAGAAAAGAAACTATGTTTGTGATTTGCTTTGCTTTCAATTGCTTTGTTTTCACTTTCTCTCTCTAGTCATTCATAAACTTGTAGTAGTCCAGGTGCAATAAAAGGAAAAAATGTTCCCCATTAACTCTGCTCACTTTGCATTCCTAAAGCCGGCAAGACCAGAGAACGCTGGGTGGCAGTAGAAGGGTAAGATTATAGATTCCACCTGTTCTTCCCTCCTGCCACTCCCCTGTCACCATTTCTTAGCATATTAGCTAGGACAGTTCCTAGAACATTATAAGTACCCAATGTACCCTAAGAATAAAAGTTCTCAAGGCATAGGAGCAATCTGCCCTACAGAGCAGTACCTGAATGGTTAGTTGCCCTCCGGTTTGGCCTTGTCTTACGGTCCAGCGATGGGAGCACAGGCTCAATAATACCTCTGGAACTAGGCAGCTGCTAGCTTGCATGGGCCTTTATGCCAGATAGGTAAAAGGTGTTCTCTCTAGATACGAAAAAGTGTGCTTGCTATGTAGACAAATTACAAAACACATCCCAACACTGTGGGCAAATTTTTTTTTTAATGTTCTATACTTTGGTAAATTACTGAAAGATGTCCCTCTACTCCCCTACCAAGGATTGCACATGGCTTAAAGAAAGTAGCTTTCTGGAGCCGGGTGTTACGGTGCACCCCTATAGTCCCAGCTACTGGAGGGGTGTGGGGGCTGAGGCAGGAGGGCTGTGAGTTTGAGACTAGCCTGGGTTACAGAGAGACCACATCAACAAAACAAGGAAGAGAGAAAGGGAGGGAGGGAGAGAGGGAGGGTAGAGAGGGAGGGTGGGAATGGGGAGAAGGCAGAGGGAGGGAGGAAGAGAGAGAGAGAGAGAGAGAGGAAATGTCTTTACAGGAAGTAAAAATCACATCCCCTTACTGCTAGCAAATGTAGCCCTCAGCCAGAGTTTTGGCTCGGCCGGTGCAGATTGGCTTTGACTGTGGGTCCCACTCACCCACCCTGTGAACCAGATACAGTATTTTTGTCCAGTGTGCAAAAATTATAAATGACAGCCTTGCATTTGACATTAAGCATGGGATATAAAAATCTCATGTAAAACTTGTCCACGTGTATATTTTCCCCCAATAAATTTCATTCTCAGCTTCTGCAGGCCAGTGTTGAGTGGTTTAATTAAACTCCAAACTGATGTGAGCCAGTCACTTGCATGCATTCTCTATTGAGAAAGGAGACATAAGTAATGCAGTGGGTGGTGCACAGTAAGACCTTTCTCTCCACGTGGGACATGTCAGCTTGAGAGCCCTCTAATGGAGTTACGTACTTTCTTAATGCACAAACAAGTTGATAGGCTGGGACACAGGGGCATTTTCCTCTCTTTCACTATCATTATGCATTTTAATCTTCTTTCTGGTTCAACCCTCCATATTCAGATCTTTACCTTCTCTTGTCAACTGCCAGTAATAGTATACTTGAAAATGTTTGCAAGAATTTCTCCAGACACCCACTGTCAACTACCACACATAGGAGGCTTCTACGGTAAATGGCTCTCATTAGGGTTCTGCCATCTGGTATCATAAAGAAGCCATTCTTCATCCCTGTGCTTCACATGCCATCATAATCTGCAGTGCACATTACTGATTAATGTCTTGCAATACTCACACATAGAGTTTTAATGAAAAATGGCCAATAAATTAAGACCGTTTACTTTTGGGAGAAGTCAATATCAAAAGCACTGCATCAGCTAGAACTGCAGCGTGGGTGTTGGTTTTTCATGTGTGCACAGTTTCCACTCTGGTGATGTGTGCTCAGTGTGCAAAAAGAATGGTTGGTGACTTTTTTCTCCTTTTTTCTTTGGCAGTGCTGGGGATCAAACCCAGGGCCTTGCATATGTGAGGCAAATGTTCTACCAGTGAGCTATACTATAACCCCAGCCCCAACTTGTTTTCTTAAATATACCTGGTAACAGTAGACAAATCCACAAATAAGGTAGAACTACTCATCAGAAGCCCAAAAATATTACAAAATGGAAAAAATAATATTTTAGAAAGCTTACTCAGCTCTAAAATTTATCAGTACAATTTGAAAATTGATCTTTAAATGGTAATTTTTTAAAATATGCATGTAAAAAGAGGTCCATATATTCACTTAGCAGAGAATCAATGTAGTTGATTGTTGCAATATAACTAAACTGAGTTTATATAGCATTAATAAAATAGTTTATAAATTTCCAATACATTATGATCCTCCTTTGCAACTTTATTTAGCATAAAGATAGAAGAAGAATGTTTTCAGTTGTAGGTAATGGAGAACTCAAATCAAACTAATAAAGATAAAATAAATTATTGCACATGACAAAAAGTCTAGAAGTAGGTAGGGTTATAGGGTTGGTTAAGTCAGAAACTAATGATGTTATCAATTCCATCCGTCTCTCCACTGTTGTTGACTTTAGTCTCAGGCTGGTTGCAAATGATGCATTTTCTTGTAGGAACAGAGAAAACACATCCTAGAAGTCCCTGAAAGCTTCCACATCTCATTCCTAAGCCATCTCTTGCAAAAGAAATGGAATTCCCCAAAAAAAAAACCAGACCCATTTTCAGAACAGGCATTAGTTGTCCCTAGACACATGGCTCCACGATACTGGGGTGATACTGTTACAAAATCGGGTTTCTAATAGCAAAAAAGAGGAAGTGGATGCTAAATAAGGAACCATTATGTTCCTCAGATAGCTAAATCCACAAGTAGTTTAGTAAATCTCAATAGATGTATCACCAAAATTACTGCTGACATTCTGACTACAAAAAAAAGCTTTACTTTCTCAAGACATTATCCAGTTCCTTCTTAAGGACAGTTATACAGTTTTGTACATTCTCAGGGATGCATTTATCAAGCATATATGACCTCATCACAAATCTCTCCCTAGTTTTACAGTAAATACTATGGCTACTTTTAATTGTTGAATATTCATTACAGAGAATGCCAAGTGGGCACGGTCAATATAAACACTATTGAGGTCTACAAAATGTATATCTTTTCAAAAGATAAGGGAAATATCTCCTGAATACTGTCATTTATTTTTTATTTCACATTTTTGTTTTTGTTTCTTTGAGACATAGTCTTGCTATGTATTTCAGGCTGGCCTTGAACTCACTACGCAACCCAGGCTGGCCTCAATCTCATGGGGATGGTCCTGCCTCAGTCTCCTGACTGGTGGGATTACAGGCATCCACCACCACACCTGGCTGTATTCTTTCTTTCTGATGTTGTAGCTACTGGCTTACATACATATATTTTTTAATCCTATCAGTAGTCTATGTGTTATCTAGGTAATGTAACACCTTACTACTCAAAGTACATAGTTCTTGGACCATCACCGTCAGCATCTTCAGGGAGCTTGTTAGAATACAAACTCTCCTGCTTCATCCCAAATCTACAGAATCTGCCTTTAACAAGATACCCAGGAGATTCAACTACACCTTAAAGCTTAAGAAAGCACTACTGTGATATAGGTAGTCACTCCCTTGGTTCCTGGTAGCTGACGAATACATACATACACATAGTAGGAAATCTAGGAACTGCACCCATGGTGTGTAACCCACATCACTTTAGCTTGTAACTTGAGGAACCAAGTGAATATCATGGACGCAGACAACAAAAGTTTTGTTCATCCTTATCTCTGTTCCATTAATGCAAATAGAAAGATTGTTTCTAAACTCATTGGCTTAGACATGAAGGATATCAGAATAATGTCTGATCTCTTCTGATAACATTAAAAGAGTCTGTACATTTGGATATGGGTTTGGTGGTACATAGTAGGAAAAGTAAAGATCAGATTTTTCTCTGGAGTCACTTAGATAAATACTGGCACTATTTCTACCAAATCTGGACTCGGGGACACGTGGAAGCCCACACATGGCTGGTGCTCAATAAATGCCCCATGTTAATATTTTAAAGCGATAATAAGGCTACAATTACAAACTGAAATCTGTCCCTATGGTTTGATCATTTGGACAAGTACAGTATGTACAAAGGCTTATCTACCCCACATTTAGCACACGCCCCTTCTTGGCATTTCTCTCATTTCCTCGAAAAGCCTTTTCTAGACAAACTTCAGATCAGAAGCCAAAGAAAATTCAGCTCAATTTGCCCTACTCCCCGTGGAGCTCCCTGTGACTGAAGGCTTTCATTCCCTTCTCTCCCACATTAATTCTGGTGTGTATTACTCACCATCCGTGCTTCCCTCGGTTTCACAATGAAAAATTGCCAGATGAGTCTAGACTAAGTAAGTAGGCTGCTGCTTCATCTTTATGACCGGTTGTTTTACTTTGCTTTGTTTGTTATTATAGTTGTTTTGTTTTACTGCACACTCCTGAAGAAAAAGACAAGCACAGATTTATAAAAGTATGGTAAAATTTACAAATGTAAGATGTACCAGTATATCCTCACCTACACCTCAGCTCTTGAGTTACCTTTACCTGCTCTTTACCACCTTGTCCTCCCACACTCAGTCCTACGCTCACTGTCTCCTCTGGACAGACGATCGTGCCTCCTGTTTTACAGAGAAATATGAAGTCCCCAGGTGAGAATTCTTTTGGTCTCTGACCTCCAACTGCAATTTCTGTACATTCCAGTTTTACCTTCTTTCCCCAGTCTGGAGTGGGCTCTACCTCTTCTCTAGTTCCATACTCATCTCTTTTCCTCTACTCTTGATCCCTTCTATAGTGGTTTGCAAGACAGTACTGAAAAAAGATACATCCACATCCTAATTCCTGAAACCTGAGAATGTTACCTTATTTGGAAAAAAGAGCTTGGCAGATACGGTTAAGTTAAGGATCTTGAGACAAAGAGAGCATCCTGGATTGTACAGGTGGGCCCTAATTTCAATAATAAGTGTTCATACAAAGGAATGGTAGGGGGAGATATGAAACATACAAAGAGGAGAGGACACAAACACACAGAGGAAAATGTAACGAAAAGAGTGAAGCAAAGAGGAAAATGATCACATGCTAAGTCAAGGTATATGAGGACCACCCAAAGCTAACAGAGGTAAGGAAGGAGTCTCCCACATTGCCAAGTTTCAAGGAGTATGTCCCAGCCGATGCCTTGATTTCAGACTACTGGGCTCTAGAATTGTTAAAAAAAAAAAATTGTTTTAAGTCACCACGTCTTTGGTAACTGTTGTGCTAGCCGTAGAAAACTAATCTCCGCCTTGCCAGAATAGGATCTTTCTTCATCAATTAGTTCCTTCTCCTATACATTTTATTTTCCCTTAGCCATACTTCCTTGCAATTTTCTTCCATCTTAAAAAATTTTTTGTTTATTTTTTAAACTCTATACCACTTTCTCTCTCCTTTCCAGATAAACTCTTTAAAAACTCACCTACCTGCTTTATTTCCTCCGTTTAGCCCTGTCGCGTTTCATATTGCTGCACTCAAACCTCTCTCCATGATGCCTGTGATAGTCACGATATGTCAACTTGACTAGATTAATAGCAGGTTAGTACAGCACACTTCTGAGTGTGTCTGTGGGGTGACTCCAGAGATGATTGGCATGTGGGTCAGCAAATTAAGGAGCAAAGATCCACTATGATTGTGGGTGACACAATCATAGCCTGGGTGAAATAACAAGGAAAGAAAGAGGAAGTTTGCTGCATTTTTTTTGGAAACTCCAGTTATCTTGAACTGTTGTGTCTTTTGTTGCTGCCATTGCCTGTGGACATTAGACTCCAGTTTCTTCAGCCTCCCAATGCAGATTCATACTAGCAACTCTCCCAGAAGTTTCTAGGCCTTCAATCTTGGGTTGGCACTGTATCCTCAATCCCTTTTGTTCTGAGGCTTCCACCTTTCTGGGCTGAACACCTACTGTGTCCTCTGGCCCTCTAGTACATAGACAGCCATTATGGACTGTCCTACCTCTGATCTTGTAAGCCTACCTATTAAAAAAATATGTATAGATAATATATATAATCAATCAATAGTATATCATATATATATAATCAATTCTGCTCCTCTAGAGAGCCCTAACTAACAGATTTTTGAGAGTGAAGTCATTCTTGCAATTGTACCTGCCCATGTAGTTTAGAAACCTTTGGAATTGGTTAACTGGCTTGTGGGAGGAGTTTGGAAACATTTGGAGAATTGGGCTGGAATAGCCTAGAAGGCTGTAAGCAGAGCTTAAGGAGTAGTTCTAGTGGGAGCTTAGACCAGAATACTGAATAGGAATACAGATAAAAAATACCAGGTTCATGATGCTTCAGACAGGAACAAGGATTCGACTAGGAAATGGACTAGAAACCGTGGGTGTTACATACTGACAAATAACTTGTCTTCATTTTTGCCCATGTAGTCAGACTTTGTATGAGGCTGAATTTAAAGGTGGTGGATTAATTAGTCTGGCAGAAGGAGGCAATACAATATTCAGGCTGTGGTATGGATACTGGTGGCTGCTTTTAGCCAGATCTACAATGAGAATCAGGAGCAAAAACCAGAGGAAATAGATGTGAAAATTTTGCAGCTTGGCCAGAAAGGAAGTACATGTAAAGTTAGGGACAAGGAAAATATGGTTGCTGAAAAGAATACAGCCATTTTTTTTCAAAAGTCAAGTACTTTGTGTGGGGACAATAGGAATGATGCCTTGAGGGCATCTTAGGAATTAATTGGACTGCACCAATTACAGAGTCAAGGGTGTAAAAGGGTAAATTCCTTCAAAAGACTTTGCTTTGAGAAGACAGCCCCAGGGTGCCTTGCTTACTCAGCACTGCTTAATGAAGCAAATCCTGAGTTCAACAATCCAGGCACTCAGAAGCCATTGCAGTTGAGGTCCAAGGGGGCCTGGCTACTGCTTGAGCTGGTGACAGACATTGGCATTATCTGCATGCTGCTAGTTTTTCAGGCATGCAGAATGCAACAATTGTGGAGTCAAGGAGGCTTCCACCTAGATTTCAAAGAAAGGCCTGGAAAAATAGACAGCATGCCCCTGAAAAGACAGTGTATGAAGCTCTGAGAGTAGAGCTGGAGTTGCAGTGGAGACCCAAGAAAGTTGGAAATGCCAGGAATGTAAAACATCTGACAAGGAAAGCTTCAGGCAGTGAGCAGAGACCACCCAAGAGACAAGCCATGGGGGCTGCAAGTGAGACACTGGGGGCATAACCTAGAAGTGTATCTCTCTCTCTCTCTCTCTTCCTCTGTCCCTTCCTCCTTCCCTCCCTCCCTCCCTCTTTTCTTCCTGACTGCCATGGGGTGACCAGCTCTCCTCCATCATGCTGTTTCTGCCATGGTGCCACCCAACCATGGACTGTACCCTCTGAAGCCCTGTGCCAAAATATACCTCTCCCCCTTTAATTTTTGAGTGTTGGGTGTTATGGCTCAGGGACAGGAAAGTAACCAATATACCACTCCACTGAAATGCTGTTGCAAAGCTCACCTATGTTCTCATAATTGTTACAACCAATGGGCTCTTCAACTTTTATCTTATTTGGCCTTGTTGTGTTTGATACTACTGCCAACTCCCTTCTTGAAATGTTTCCTTCTCTTGAATTCTAATGCATATATCTCTCTTAATTCTCTTTCTCATTTCTGACCATTCCTTCTTAAACTCCTCTTTTATTCTTATTTTCCTAGTCCTATAAACATTGCTAATTCCCAAGTTTCCTTCTGTTCATGACTATCTTCTCTTTCATTTGTATGACTTCTGGATAGCTTCATTATCTCCAATGGCTTTATACCACACTTAAAGATGAAAATCCAATAAATTTCTTGATATTATCATCTCCCTGGTGCTTTACATTCATAGTTGGCTTCCTATTTGATGTAGCTACCTTAACACCCTATTACTTTAATTCCAAAATTAAATATTAAATTCACTATCACAAGTTGACAAATGCCAAATTGCAACTGGCAATTAGTTATTGTTGAGAAATAATTCTCCACACTATTTCTACCATACCTCTCAGATTATCTTTTCAGAAGTGTTAGTATAACAAAAAATTCGACAATATAGAGGCTACAATGAGCTGAAATTTGTGTGCCATCAAAATTCCTATGTTAAAATCCCAATTTCTTGATGTGATAATATTAAAAGATGTGACCTTCAAGAGTTGATTAGATCATGAAGTTGGAGCTCTTCTGAGTGGGATAAGTGCCTTTATAATAGATGCCCCAGAGAGCTCTCTGTTCCCTTTCCACCAAGCAAGAACATAACAAGAAGTCATCACCCTGCAACTTGGAAGAAGACCATCAACAAAACCTAACAACATCAACACCCTGATCAAAACTTCTAAAATAGTGAAAAACTTCTAGAACAGCCTCTAGAATAGTGAAATAAATTTCTGTCATTTATAAGCTACCCAATCTATAAAACTTTCTTAGAGTCATCCGAACAGGCCTAGATAAGACAATGTCTCCCTCTGGGTCCAAGGAAAGATATGTTTCCTGATGAGAATAATAAAGCTAATTCCTTCCTTGTGGATAAAGGTTGAGTACATTACCAGCAGCCCCTTTAAAAGATTGGGAAGTCCTTTTATGCAAGCTTCCTCAGCTCAAGAGACCATTGCATGGTTAGCATTCACCATATGAAGCATCAAACTTGGGAAATAAGAACTAATATTCTGCTTACAGTGTCAAAAGTAAGCAATTGCCTATATCTATTTTGGTTCGCTAACTCTTTATCCACTGAATTTATGGAAGCATGGCCAGTCAGCCTAGCAGCTGAAGTGTCACTACTGCTTAGAGACTGCCGGACCACTTGATGACTCTGTGCCTACACAGAAAAGGAGAAAGGAAAAAGGCCAAGGTATTGCATTAAAAGTTTGGCATTAATTTAGTAGAGGTTGGAAATATTTGGGTAGAGTAAAAGCCTGAGGACTTCAAATGGTGGGTGGTCAAAAGCAGAGGTAGAAGATCTTACATACCTTGGGGTATTTCAGCCAGCAAGGCAGTCACATTTTTCTGTCTCAAAAGGCCAAGCAGAAATCCATCTGCCATGTGTGAATCAGAGGTCTGACTCACATCCATCATCCTTTGGCTTCCTGCTGCCCACAGTGGAGACGCTCATCGGTTGTTCATGTTGAAGCCCGGATCAATAAGAAAAATAAACCACAATGATCTGTCTCAAGTATTCTGTATCTAAACTAAGGGCACTATTTGCCACCCTCCAAGTCAAAAATTTGGGAATCCTTTTATATCCTTCCTTTCCTTTGATCTTCTCTCATAAGCTATTCCATCAAATTGATGACAAAGTCCTGAAAACTCTCTGTAACATCTCCTGGCTTAAGTCCCTTTGTCACTGTCCATCTGTATGGTTCAGGTTATTGTCACTTTGCATCTGGACTCTTGCCATAGTTACTCTGCATAGTTACCTAACCCTGGATGCATCCCATAGTTCAAGTTTTGCTTTATTCAAATTGCCATCCACGCTGGTGCTAAACTGATCACACCAGTTCTTTTCCTAGAACTCTTCTGGTCCCAGACTGCCCACGACATAGACTATCTGTTGAAATATGGCATATAAAGCCCACTACAGTCTGGCCTCGCTCTGTATGTCTAACCTTATCTCTCTTCATCACTGTACCCCTAAGTACCAGACACACTGAAACATGTCCAAAACCCTAAGCCTTTCACACTTTTGTGTCTTTGCTTATACTGCTTTATCTTTCTAAAATGCCCTTTCTCCTCCGTCTGGTGCACATCTCAGCTTGCAGGGTATTTGTGATAGATGTGGCCTCCTCCATGGAATTTTCTTGATATTCTTTGGCCCCTGCATTGGAGCCCTGATCAGAGTCTATACACAATTATCAAAGCACTGATACACTTTTTACAGGTATAAACCCACACGTGTCCCTTCCATACTAAGTTTTTTAATAATTTAAAAAATGGTGTGCCTTCTTTATGTCCAGCACCCTCCATGGTGTTGGCCAGACTAAACACTGGAAAAAACACCTGCTGGATATGCTAAGAATGAGTGGCAGAAGAAAATGACTCCTGTTTGCTGCTTTAAAGCTATGTAAGGCATACCAGAATGGAACATGAATATGGCACTATTTTTATACATAGTAAGTAATTTTAAACATTTTAAATTAAAATGAGCAATTATAAATCATAGTGAAAATGTTCCGTTAATATTTAAGGTAAAACATTTGCAGAAAGTTTGAATATGATTTGGTCCACTTTGGGCTAAGGCCCACACTTCCCAAGGGCAGATGTATTTAGTGTTCATGTTTTCTGTTACTAAGGGCACTTTAATATAAAAGTTTTCAAGATAATGTTGGAATATTGTACTTACTGTAAGTAATAATAGGAAACTCATGATATGGATATGAGGTAGGAAGCAAGGAGACTGCATAAATGTTGTATACAGCTTCTGTGTTCTGAATATTCTAACCCTAACCCTAGCCCTAAAATGTACCCCCAAAATCCATATGTTGGAATCTCATACCTAATGTAATACTGTTAAGAGGTGGGGCCCTTAGGAAGTGATTAAGTCTAGGGCCTCCACCCTCAAGAATGGAATTAGTACCCTTATAAAGGAGGCTCAAGCAAGCACTCTTACCTCCTCTGCCATGTGCATATACACCCCAAAAAAAGGTGCCATCTTTTGTGAGACCTCGCAAAACATCAAATCTGCTGGTGCCTTCATCTTGGACTTTTTTCAGCCTTCAGACCTGTGAGCAACAAATTTCTATTGTTTACATATTACCTAGTCTAAGGTATTTTGTTAAACTAGCATGGCTGTACTAAGACTTAATCACTTAAGCCAACCATGCAGGAAGGTCTGGATTTACACCCAAAATGAATTCCAAGATAATTCTTTCCAAAGAGTGGAAAAGATTCACCATTAATTTCTCTTAACTATCAACATCTCCAAAACTGCTTAAAACACAATTCAAATTATAAATACATGATCCCCCAAACTTTTCATAAATACAAAACTTTTTGCATCCTTAGATTACAGATCAAGTTTAAAATCGATGGTAACAATTTAGAGGCAAGACCTAAGTTTGTACTCTGGACCCCAGCTTTGGTTTGCACTCTTGCTTCTAATTCATAGATAATTATCATTTAAACTGGTAAAGAAGTTGAACCATGATGTTTCTATAGATCCTGAATTGAAATAGAGATTAAGTAAATTTCAGAAAGAGTTGAAAACTTTTTTATAGCACAGAATATTTTTAAGCAAAGAATATCAGGTTTCATCTACTGCAGATTTTTTTTTAAAGTTCTTGGTAAAGGAGTTATCAAGACAAGTTAATCTACAATACAGCAATTGTAGATTCTCTTCCAGCCACTTAGAATCCATTTAGGGACAAATTTATGTGAGTGTATGTGTGTGCATGGGTTGTGTGAATCAGTAATTGCATATATGAAGCAAATAACTTTGCTGGTGTTTGACACTTCTTGAACTACCAGTAAATAAGTGGCCACAGAATTATGAAACAAAAGCAATCCAAAAACTAAGTGTGGAGGCAGCTGAAAAATATTATAAGTTTTTGAAAGTGTATCTCGGGTCGATGCAAGAGGAAAATCTGAGAAATTTCTTTAAAATAAATAAATAAAAGGAAATAGAGCATTGCAACTTCAGAGCTCAATTTTTGCCTAATCTCTTTGTGTGGGATTTTTTCATTCCAACATGTACCTCCCAGGACAAGCATAACAGCAATCCCTAAATCATATTCCTCTTCTGGAATGTATGTAATAAACGTATCCTTCCTTAAGGAGATATGTGGGTCAGGGCAAAACACATTGTGTATCTCCTATTCTCCAAATCCAAAATGTTTATCCAGATATTAATCTAGTGAAAACAAACACTAATGGCCACCTTGCTAGGGAAAAGAGAGGATGCAGATGTAACAAAAGAACAACTGGTTTTGGGAATAGGGAAGGGGTGAAGGAATTCTTATAACTGTTTGAAGACTGCTTGGATTTTATGTACAGGTCATTATATTTTTTAGCACTGACTTATAGACACCACTTCCCTTGCATGCTTCCACTACCTCACTGAGTTCAGGTACCTGTTTCTCACAGCTTCAACATATGAGCCCAACAAATGGTCATGTCCGTGTTATACAACATCAGAAACTATTTTCATGGTATATATGGTATCTGAAAGACATCTAAAATTTCTATTGCTATTGCATTCTTTGTCTCTAGGAAACCAAATTTACTGTAACCTGACAGATGCATATAGAAAATGGTGTCTTTGAAAAAATATTCAAATATCTAGAATATTAATCTTTTGTAGATTGCCTTACTCTCTTTTTTATATTTGCTAAGTAATTTCTGAGCCAAAAAGAAGGGAAACATTTTTACTATTATGCTATACTCTAGAGCAAAAAGAAAGATAGGAACCTCCATTCCCAGCCAGTTGTGGTTTCTACCAGCCATTGTGAAGTCTTCTGAACACACTTTCCATGTAGTTCATATTTGAAGCTGTAAATAAGGCACAAGTGCTAAAGAAAACAGTGAAGTGATCTGTTACTCTATGAATAAAAAGGAGGTATTTCTCTGGGACCACCACTATACCTGCTATGTTTTACTGAAATTCAATCTCCACTTCTCTCCACTCCTCACACCTGGGAGCTGGCTAGCAAAAACATGTTTGAGTCATGTGTGCAAAAAGTGTTCACATATATCCATCTTGGTTCCCAGGCAAATAACTCTTGTAACTCTCGATGGGTTTTGGTGTAGAACTGAATTTAGGTCTCATTGCAGGGTGGAAGTATATAAAAACGCTTGTGCTTTAATTAATACACACACACACACACACACACACACACAGAGGTTAAAAAGATATTTGGCAAGGCACTTTGTTTTTAACATTTGTGAAATGCAGCCTAACAGTGTTCTTACTGTAGCACTGCCCAAAAGTGAACATTTTCCTGTACTTTTCCTATGACAAATTTATTTTCCCTATATGCTTTTATTGGCTAGAAGCTCTGGCATGACTTGGCTGACAATGAGCCAGAAGATCTGAGTTTGGGGAAAACGCATGGTTCTCAGCCCTTGATGGGTCAGAGAAAAGCAAATGACACACATTCAAGCAGAGCTCCATGCATTGGCCTCATCAGCTCGTAAAAGCACATCACACATGTCAAATGAAAATGACATAATCCACAGCCTCAGAGACCCAGTAAAAAATTTAAGTCTTCAACCTTAAGACAATTAAACAACTTCCAAAGCCTTGGTTAGCTTAATTAGCTACCAGTTTTACTGTTCTCCTAATCACTGTCCCATGAAGGATCTGAGAAAGGTCCCCTATGAGGACTATGACCTATCAGCTCAGAATGAAAACAGAAGTCCTGCATCAGAGTAGAAAGTTGAAAGCCATGGATTTTGAAGGTATTTTAACATCAAATTTTTCAAAGAACAACAAATATGTAATCTTCCAAGGCAATCTGATGAGAGCATCAGTGATTGAAATCGCTCTTTCAATGGAATACTCTAGCACTCAATCATAAGCAATTCACAAAATACGTAAGTGCTACACACTCGTCGATACCAAGGTACATCAGCTTACACCTTGAAAAGAGACCCTATGGTTTCCAGCTTAACTGAAAAATGTATGCCTAGGACAGCACACATGCACACATAAAAACATTTTAAAAAATTTTCTAATCTATTGGTCATCTTCATAAGAATCTAGTGAGTACTTGCCTTCAATAGGTGAATGGATCCAACATCTAGCCTGTGATTAAACCTATCACTATACCAATAAGACAATGATTTGAAAATCTTTTCTGGACCACAGATTTCTGAGAATTGCTAAAGCTTAGAAGTTCTGCCCAGAAAATGTAAATACATGCCAAATTTTACACACAATTTCGGAGAGTTCACAGGGCTCCATAAAAATTATTGCATCAGTTAGCTACTGCTACATAACAAAACACTCCAAATGTTGCAGCTTAAAACAATACCATTTACCTGAACATTCCTTGTGTCAACAATTCAGGCCATAGGTGGGCAGTTCTTCTGGTTACATCTTGGTTTCCCCATACATCAGAGGTGAACCATAGGTCAAGTATATATGTCTGCTTCTGGGTATTGGTTCCTGGCTAGTACAACTTATTCCCATTCTAAGAGATACAGGATCCCTCCTCAAGTCGTTCCAACTTAGTTCATGATGAGACAGGCGTTCATGAAAGAATGGAAATGCCCAAATCCTCAGGAGGCCTAAAAGCAGCATTGGTACTACTGCTTCACTCTTTTCACCAAAGTAAGTCACAGCTCACTCTGCAATGAAGTGGCTATAAAATAGACTCTATTATGTAAAGTATCATAGAATCATACTGCAAGGTCCATTTTTACTAGGAGGGACAGAGATTTTTCAATGTAACATAACTATTATTAATGTATTAGTCAGATTCCCATTACTGTCAAAAAATACCAAAGATAATTAACTCATCAAGAGAAATTATTTATTTTGGCTCACAGTTCTGGAAGCTCCACTCTAAGATAAGGGAAGCACATTATGGCAGCAGGAATATGTGGTGGAACAAACTGCTCACCTCATGACAAAGCAAAGAAATGAAGAGTCCAGTGTTGCAGAATCCCCTTTAATAGCATGGCGTGCCCCAAAGACCTAATGACCCCCTACTAGGTCTTACCTTCCAGAGGTTCCACTGCCTCTCTTAAATTCCATCCTAAAAACTAAGCCTTTAAAACATAGACCTTTGGGGGACAGTTACCCAAATCATAGCCATTTTTCTGAAATAAAGTGAGTAGGGATTTCAGGGATTTCATGGTCCCTTTCCCTACTTCATCCAGCAATAGCTGGTCAAATCCTTCTCATATCACACCACTCTGACACTGAGTGTCTTCTGCTTCTCATTTCCATGTTTAGAGACCCACGTGATTACATTGGATTCACCCAGATAATCTAGGATAATCTCCCTATTTTAAGGTCAAGGTGATTAGGGAATTTAATTCTTTTTTCTACCTTAATTTCTCTTTTTTGACTGCACGCAACAACACATTCAAAGTTTTTTCAGATTGAGAGATGGATATTTTGGGGAGACCATAATTCTGCCTACTACAACCCAAGCTCATCCCACCTCTTTCCTTAGTCTAGCTGAGATATTCATCCCTAAAATCAATAACAGTATGAACCAGTTATTCCAATAGAAGCTTTGGAGTGAATGCTTATGGTATGAAGCAGAGGTTTTTAATGAAGACAAATTGCATCTTCCCAATGCAAATTCTAGAAATATCAATTGTGTCAACACTGAAATGTAAAAGAATGTCCCCAGTTTTATTAATTGTAAGAAGGGTGTCTTGAAAAAATATAAGTGGAATATTTTATATATTCTTCATAAGCTATATTCAGAGACAATTAAATGACCCATACTTAATTATTTGTAAGTACCTTGATTTACTACAACCCCCCTGCAAATCCACTACTTCTTTCTGTCCCTTTGCTTATTTTCAAAGTAGATGATAATAAGTGCTTCTGCTTTTAGGGAGTGATCAGTATCTTGGGTGAATTCATTATATTTACTAAACAAAGATGGGCAACATTAGTTTTTGCTTTCAACTAAAAATGACTCCTCTCATCTGCAAGCGATGATTTGAAGGAGGTGAGGATTATTTAATTGCTGTGATATCATCTTCTATCCTCTCAGAATAGTGAGCAAAGGGCCGGGGATTAAGCTCAGCAGCACAGCATCTGCCCGGCAAGCACGAGGCCCTGAATTTGATTCTCAGTACCAAAAACAAAATAAAACAAATCAGAATAGTGAGCATGATCTACTCCAGGGTATAGAAAGATATGGCAGGATGGAACCAGTCAAAGGAAAAGACACCTAATTTAAAAAATTAAACACGAAAAAAATAAAAGATCTGGGAAGAAAGAAGATAGTAACTGTTTCAAGTAAATAGAAAAGGGCATTAATTTCATAGGGGGTCAAATAGTGGCTAAAGAGTGGATGCCTTTTTTTATTCAGTACAACTTGAAAACATTGGTATAAAATAACACACTGGGCCGATGAGATGGCTCAGCAGCATAAGCACCTGCCTGGCAAGCGCAAGGGCCCGAGTTCGACTCCTGGAACCCACATACAAAAAAAGGGCCGGTGATATCGCTCAGCGGCACGGGCACCTGCTGGCGCGCGAGGTCCTGAGATCGACCCCCGGTACCCACAAAAAAAATATATAAATAAAAAAATAAATAAAATAACACACTGTTGTATTTGAAAGCATAGGAAATAAGGGAGTAAATTCAAGCTAACTAGGAAATACAGTAGTTATATGAGGCGACAGCTCCTTTGCTATGATATTCCATTAGATAAACTACCTATGGTTCCATTAAGAAATATTCACTCAAAAGTGATGTCACAATGTGTAGATATTCCCTACTATCTGTAAATATTTAGGAGGAAGAATTAGTCATGAGCTATTCATTAGCTCACTAATTAGCTAATTAGTGAGCAATAACTGTAGTAAACACTAACTACCGGTATATTCATGTAAATCATGGGTAGTCTTCTAGTATATTCATGGGTTAATGGAGTCTCCAGAGTAGACCTGCTCTAAAAGTCAGTTTGACTAGGGCTCATATATCTCTGTCTCTCACCATGTGAGGCCTTGCACCACCACAGGACTTCGCGAGAAAGAAAGGTGTCACCAGATGTGGCCCCTCGAGCTTGGACCAGAGCTATGAACCCCAGATAAACTTCTCTTTCTTTATAACTTACCCATTCTGTGGAACTGTGATATTAGCAGCATAAAACAGATTTTAAAACAAGTAAATAAGTCAGATGCAGAATAAAGTATAACTGACTGATAAACCTTAAATACAAAAGAAAACAACTGGAAACTAAGGGACTAGACTCGATTTGACCAGGAGCTGAATGAATATTTAGTAACATAATGCCCAAAGTCAGTGGTTCTTAATCATGATCAATTTTGCCCCACAAGGCACTTTGGCAGCATCTGGGGACATTTTGGATTGTCACCATTGGGATGAGTGCTCCTGGCATCTAGTGGACAGAAACCAGGGATACTGCTAATCATCCTACACAAAACAAAAGCTCCCCCACAACAAAGAATTATCTGGTTCAAATTTTTAATAGTATTAAGGTTGAGAAACAAAAATATTTATGTGATATAGGAATTTATTAAAATAATGATAATAGGCATTTAAAGTTTCCCCTCAAACAAACTTACTACCACATTGTTAGAATATTGTGTCTCATGTAGGACAGTACCCTTTAGAATGTATAGACTGTGAATAACTGGAAAGAGTCCATTATAATTGCCCATGTTATATTCTGCTTATGCACGTAATATTTTGCTATTAATCTGTCTCCAACCTATTTAGAAGATCTGGAAATAATTTATGCCTTTTTTGAAGCTGAATTCTGTGTCTTGGATTAATGTCAGGATAACCTAAGATTCTTGGATATTAAAATGTTTCACAAATACACTGTCTGATAAACAAGTTAAGGAAGAAAACTAAATAAAGATTATACTGAATATTCTGGAGAATTAAGTTAGCTCTCAATTATGTGCTAAAAACATCTCCAAAAATTACAACATACAAAAAAAAATCAAATACAGTAAAAATACAAATAACACAAAACTCTCAATAAATGAGCCAAACTCTTAAATTACCAAGATCAAACTATCACAAAGGCTCAACATGTTTTAGTAATGTGCATTTTACAGTTAGAAATGTGGTAAAAATGAAGAATGAAGGATTCCAAAGCAAATAAACAATCTTTAAGTCACTTTAGAGTACACACTAATTTAGAAAAGGAATAAGGTGCTAGAAGTGAAGTTAAGAGTGATCATTTTAAAGAGTGGGAAATGACAAGAAAGTTTTTGTGGTGAGAAAAGTTTATTTTCATGAGACTACATTGAATAAAATGACACAGTGGAACCATTTTTGTGTGGTCTTATTCATATTTCCATTGGATAGGAACCATACTAGTCCCACCATATGCTTTGCAGCCAAATATGACAAAATGTGACTTTAAGCAGAAAAAAAGTGTATATATATATATATATATATATATATATATATATATATATATGTATATATAATATTGTTTATTACTTAAATTTTAAAACAAGTATTACATTCAGAATAAAAACCACACATTAGTTAAGTATTTAAAAACACAGGTAACTATGTATGAGCATAGCTTCAGTCTAAATATTTTCTTAATCTTCTTTGATGAGAAGTTTTAATTTAAAATGTTTTAATACATTAGCCAGCTCTATTTTACAATCCATTAAATTCTACTTTGATAATACATAGTCTGATAATTAAAAGGGCATGATTTGTATTTTTGTAATATAATGCGACCTGGAAATCGAGAAAAATGTGAAAAATGCTCAGAAAAATCTCTTTACCTCATAGCCAATAGTTTCAACCTCTTTGCCCATAAAATCTTTTTCCAGAAACATCAATACAAAAACTTAGGATTTTAGATCCTTCTTAGGCTCTTCTTACTTTTTTTTTTTTTTTTTTTTTTTTTTTCTGTAGGCACTGGAGAGAAGCAAGGACTAACAGTGTCATTCATCACTATTTAGGAATTAACCGTGTTCAGAGTGTTTGTTTGTTTGTTTAATTTCAGAAGTTTTGGGTTTTTTTTTTTTTTTTCTGGTGGGTTTTTTTTTTTTTTTTTTTTTTTTTTGGGTACCAGGGGTCAACCTCAGGACCTCACGCTTGCGGGGCAGGTGCTTATGCCGCTGAGCCATCTCACCAGCCCTTTTTCTCTGTTTTTAAATCAAACATGGCAATCACTATTTCTCTCTAGCTTTCCCAACTCCTTTTCTCACACTCCTCATGAGACAAATGTTAGACCCCCATGGATTTTTGTCTGATTTTTTTTTTATTAGCACATGCTTACAGTACATAATGATTATATTTATTGTGGGCAGTTTGTAAATGAACATAATACATTTAATTCTTTTTCGTCCCCTTCCCCTCCAATTCCTCCCTCCTCCCTCCAACTCTTGTTCCCCTTCCCATTTGAAATAGCTCTATTTCCATTTTTAAATTCTTTCTTTAATCCATATTCCCTTTCTTCCCTCTCCCCTCCCTCCATCTGTTGCTCCCCTTCCCATTTAAAAAAGATCAAAATAAAAGATCCAAGCAACAAATGGCAACCGAAATGAAGACACTTCTCAGAAGTACAGAAGGCCAATAAATACATGAAAAAAAGTTCAACATTGCCATTAGAGAAATGCCAATTAAGACAACACTGAGATACCATCTTGCTCCAGAAAGAATGGCTATCATCAAGAAATCAAGTACTAGGGTTGGGGATATAGCTCAGTGGCACAGTGCCTGCCTGGCAAGTGTGAGACCCTGAGTTCGATTCCCAGAACCAAAAAGAAAAAAGAAATCAAGTACTGCATTAACAAACACTGGCAAGCCTGAGGTCTTTATTTTGTCATGAGATTTCAAGTACTTTCTAGTTTTCTTTCATTTTACCTTGCAGGACTCCCTTGAACATTTCTTGCGGCTAGATCTAGTGGTAAAGAATAATCTCAACATTTATCAAGGAATATCTTGATTTCTCCCTTACTTGTGAAGGACTGTTTTGCTGGATATAGGATTTTTGGTTGACAGGGATGTTCCTGTTTCTTTGCTTGTTTGTTTGTTTTTGTTTTTGTTTTAGCATTTTTAATATATCAGCCAACTCTGTTCTGATCTCCAAAATTTGTGATGTGTGATGTAATATCTGCTGACAAACTTATTGAGAATCCCTTGTATGTAATGAGAACGTGTTTTCTTCCAGATTTCAAGATTTTGTCTTTCTACAGTTTGATTATAACATGTCTCATTGTGAATCTTTTTTAGTTCATCCCACTTACAATGTGGTGAGTTTCTTTCATGTTTATATTCATGTCTCAGGCAAATTTAGAGAGTTTTCAGCCATTATTTTTTCAAGCAATCTCTCTGCCCATTTTTCTGTTCTTTGAACTCCCACAATGTGAACGTGAGTCTGCTTGATGCTACCCCACGGGTCCCACAGTCACTGTTCACATTTCTTCAGTCATGTCTTTCTATTTCTCAAACTTAGTAATTTCCATTGCTGTATCTCCAAGTTTGCAGATTTTTTTTCTTCTGCCTGTTCAAAATGCATTTGGATACCCACAGTGAATTTTTCAATTTCAGCTATTGTACTTTTATACTCTGTAATTTATTTTTTGTTTCTTTTAGGTCTTCTGTCTTTTATTGATGATTACCTAATTTTGCATATGTTATTCTGTATGGGATTTTTTTCTTGACTTTCTCCACATCTCCTTTAGTTCTTTGAGGGCCTTAACATACTTGTTTTAAAGTCTTTATTTAGTAGGTCTGCCATTATTCTTTCTCGGGGACAGTATCTGATTATTTGTTTTTT
Organism: Erethizon dorsatum; assembly: GCA_028451465.1. Classification (NCBI taxonomy): domain Eukaryota; kingdom Metazoa; phylum Chordata; class Mammalia; order Rodentia; family Erethizontidae; genus Erethizon; species Erethizon dorsatum. The sequence continues at coordinate 15,901,439 of CM051839.1, forward strand.
TCCCTTTGAATGGGAACTACTCCCCCGTTTCTTTATATGCCTCGTGTTATTGAAAACCAGGTATTTATGATAATATGGTAACTCTGGAAATCAGATTGTCCTCCTTCTCCAAGTTCTGCTGTTTTGGTTCTGATTGTTTTAGTCTATCTGCCAGGGATCAGCTTGAAGTGTAAACTATAGGTCTTCTCACTTCTTTCTTCAATCTATCTCTTTTCCAAGTCATATGCAGTCACATTCCAATTCCCTTGTATAGTATATACAGTTGCTTTCTTCCTAAAGCCCCAGAAAGATCTGGTTCCCAAAATGAGAAAAAGTAAAACCTGAGAAGGCTAAAGAAAGGATATACCAGCCCTCTAAATAACTGAAGTGGCTTCAACTGAGGCGGAAGGGCTCTTAACAACAGGAGGTGCAACCGTGACTGTCCATCTCTGTGCCTGCACTTCTGTTATCAAAAGCAGCAATTAACAGTCAGATTACAGACCCCTGACTCTTGAAGACAAAGTCTTTATTGCCCACTCTGGCTCCCACAGGCTATATGCAAGCTGCTCCAGGAGCTCATGCACTGGACTGCCATGGAGTGTGTGTGGAGGGGGTGGTGGACAGCTGGTACAGTGCTAAGAGCTAATATTTTCTGGAATTAACTGCAATGCACCATGCAATTTTTCCTCTGGAAGTTGCAAACATTAAATAGACTCCAGAATTCCATAGTAGTTCTTTCTGACATATTATGCCAGGGAGAGTCTTGTCTTCTTGGGGAGTTCATTCCTGCTATTTCCTACTCTTCCATATTCCCAGAATCCTTCTCCCTGGTTAAACATTTTCAAGGAATACAGAGACTATGAATACCAATATTTCTGTGAACTGAGGTGTTTTCTTTTAAAATACAGAGGGGAAAAAAAGATTAACATAGCCACCTGTTTCTACTTGGAGGAAATTCTAGAGTATAAATGCATTTATATGGACTACTGCTTCATGACATCACCAAAAAGCCATGGGCTGACTTCACATCATTACTATATCATACAAATATTATTCCTACTGATGCCAAGATTTTGCAATTCAAGATGTGGAATAAATGAGGAAAGAATGAGATCCTTAAGTAAGAGAAAGTTAGATGCATGTGAAGTTTGGACTCTGAAAGAGTTGAAGTTCATGCTTCACCATGAAACACATATGGAATGTAATTTATTAATTTATTCCCTCTTTTATCCATTCATTCATTAAGTATTTATTGTTTGCCATTATCCCCAAGCAGTGTCCTAGACATGGAATATATACAGTGAGCAAAAGACAAAAATCTCCCATGAAGACAAAAGAGGTAGATAAAAACTGGTAAACACAACAAATAAATAAAATATAAAGCAGGGAAAGGAAATAAGTAGTCACAGGATGAGGAAAAGTGCTGCAATTTCTTATAGAGTGTTTAGGGAAAATCAATCTCCCAGTAGTAAAAAACTCTATATTTGAATCACTGTTAACTCATTCTGTAGTCAAAACTTGTGTTCAGTTAATATGCAATACTGAAATTAGCCTAACTTTCTCCACCTTAAGGTTCTTTTGATCTTGTTCCTTATTAAATTAAAATGTGCCAAAATCCTGTGCTTTTTGCTTAGTGGATCAGGCAGTTCAATGTACGAAAACCTGAATAAATAACCCTTCCTTCTCCCCTTAGTGCTGTATAGAATTATTAGAGTGATTCTCTAAAGAACTTATTAAAATGCCAAAATAGTGCCACAGAAAACACATCAAATAAAAGATTTAAGTTTTCTTTATGAAAAAAAAAAAGTGTTTAACGAGGGTTTATGGGATTTTATAAAAACACCTTAACACCTTACAGACCTGAGGGAGAAAAGCCTCTATTTAAGCATCATACACCGATAGCAGACCACCCAATGCTGATGACTGGAAGCCTCAAACAGACCCATCCTTGGAAGCCTATGCAGAGACCTTTAATTTTATGGCCATTTTAATTGTATTTGGGTTATTACCTCATGCCCCAGCAAACACCTACAGTATTTAATAAAAATGAGAGCAGAACACTGTTCTAGTTAAAGTATGTATTAACTAAAATCATAAACTAAGTATGTTTCACAATAAATTAACTGGGTGTTTAGTGTTTTGCCTTTAAGTTATATTTGTTTTCTTATAACATGGTATGCTTCAGTTTATAGCAAATCAATTTTAACTGACTTAGCATTTAGACAGATGCTGATATCTCTAGCTCCTGCACTCACAAACACACCTGTCATGCATATTATAAAGTGATAAGAACAGTTAATCAACTGTGAAGATATTCAGAAGTATGACTACAAAAAATCACCAAGGTTGAAAAGCAAACAAATCTTGAAAAGAAAAAAATGTCCGTATTTTGTAATCATCTAGAGTCTAGCTATAGTTCTACTATGTACACCAATGTTGGCTCGAACACAAAAAGTTAGGGTCTTCTACAGGAAACAAAAGGAAAATCTTGGGGAAAATTTAAATTCTTCTTCATTTTTTATTTGTTTGGAATCCACATTATGCATTCTTAAGTTTTGCTTCAGTGCTCGGCAAAAAAAATAATAATAATAAATAAGAACAACATACTGAATTTAGAATTGATGCTTTTTCCTGCCCGTCTGCCTAGATTTTCTGGTGTAACTCCCTTAATGACTGTTACAGTATGAATCTGGAATGTCCCCCCAGAGGCCTGTGTGTTGAAAGCTGGTGCCCAGCTGAGGGCACTACTGGGAGGCCGTAGGTCTAGGAGGCGGAGCCTAGCTGGAGGAAGTAAGTCAGTGAAGGTGTGCCTTTGAAGGGCATATTTTGTCTCCAGCTCTTGGCTTTCTCTCCCACTTCTCTTCTTAGCTGCCATGTGGTAACCAGCCCCTCCGCATACTCCCACTACTGTGATATTCTGCCTCACTTCAAACCCAGAGTAATAAAGCCAGTAGACTGCGGGTTGAAACCTCTAAAACCATGAGCTAAAATAAAGCTTTCTGTCTTTAGGTTGTTTTCAGGTATTCTGTCACATGGACAGAAAGCTAACACAATTAGCAAATTTGTAGCAGATTTTATTTTCTTACCTCAGCATTCCTTAACCCATTAAAATTAAATTTTAATAAGCTCTGTACAGTCCTGTCCCCCCATTCACATTACACTGAAAGAGTTTTTGTTCAAATTTCCCAAAATCTCCTAATTGCCCAAATTATTGATCTTTCAGTCTTCAACTGATTTGCCTTCTCTGTAACTTCTAACCTGTACACCACTTCTTCCGCCATGAAACTCTCTCCTAAGGCTTCTGCACCATCACCATCCTGGCTTCCACCCCGCACTGTTACAGCCCCTTCTAAGTCTCCTATACCGGGATTTTTTTTTTTTTCTCTGAACATTTCTTAATGATTGATGTCCGTATATCATCCTGTACAGTCTTCTCTTTCCAATCTGTTTGAGTGATTGTCAATTTTAATCTACCAATTATAGGTTAATATTCTAATTGAATGCACGATGCTCTCCCTTTCCCCCCAAAATCAGTTCTTCCACAGGGTTCCCTGTCTCAGTAAATAGTGTTATTGCCCACCAAGCGCTGGTGCTAGAAACCTGGATGTCACCCGTAATTCTTCCTTTCTTTTACCCCTCACATGTGGTTGACAGTATGAAAATAATAGGACCATCACTGAATTTTAGTTTCAGATAAACAAAAAATAATTTTTATAATAGTACTGTATTTCTGAAATATTGAAATGTAACCATGCACACCATATTTTATCTGGCAATAGTACATCTAATCAAATATTAAGCTCCTATTATGGTTTAAATTTGCAGTCCTACCTCCAAAGACTCATGCACTGAGGGCTTGATCCTCAATGCAGCAATGTCCAGATGTGGGGACTAGAAAGGTAACTGCATTATGAGGAAACCGACCTCATCAGTAGGTTAATCCACTGATGAGTTCATAAATGAATGAGCTATTAGGAGATGGGGCCCAGTTGGAGGATGTGTATCACTGGAGACATGTCTTTGAAGGATATATCCTGTTCCCAGCCCCCTCTTCTGTCTCTCTGTCTCCCTCTCCCCCATTTTAATCCTCTCTGCTTCCTGGCCATTATGAGGTTGGCAGCTTTCCTCTACCATGCCCTTCTGCCATGATGTTTCTATCTCAGAACCAGCTGACCATGGAGTAAAACCTCTGAAACTGTAAGCCAAAATAAACCCTTTCCTCTTTTAAGTTGTATATGTCAGGCATTTTGTCCCTGCAATGGAAAGCTGACCAATATGGCTTTCAAACATTTTTCAAGTCTTTTCATATTTTTTTACTTCCCATCACCTCTATCCTAGATGTATCCACCATTGTCCCTTGCCTAGATCTCTGAAACAACCTCCCAACCAAACTAACTGAGTGTTGCATTACCCCCTAAAATCCATGCTCTACATAGTAATCAGAGTGACCATTTTTATTTATTTATTTATTGGTACCAGAAGTCGAACTCAGGACCTCACGCTTGCCAGGCAGACACTGCACCACTGAGCTCAATCCCCAGCCCAAGAATGATCTTTTTTAAACCAAAGAATCACATCATTCTTCCTCCTGTTTCCCCTCAATAAATTCCTTACAATTAACACCCCAGTTCTGGTCTCTGCCTACGTATTGAGCCTACTTTTCAGTGATTCTATTGAGTTGGCTATGTTTTAGTCATAGTTATCGTATTTGTATTCTTTAAACTCATTAAGATCCTTCCTGTGTTCACATACACTGTTTCTACTGTCTCAAACTTTAGAGACCACCTACAATCAAATTTTTTAAGTAATTTATTGAGATGAAATTCACACAAAATAAAATTAACCATTTAAAAATAAATAATTGGTGGCATTTCATGCATTTGCAATGTCGTGCAATAACTGCATTTATATTAAACGTTCTCATTGCTCCAGAGTAAAACTCCATATCCCATAAGCGGTTTCTCCCCCCTTAACCATCCACTCAGTCCCTGGCATCTATCAAACTTCCTCTGCCCTCTTGAACTTGCTTATTCTGGACACTTCCTGTAAATGGGATCATGTGCTCTACCACCTTTTATGTCTGGCTTCTCTCATTTTTAGCATTATGTTTTGGCAGTTCATTCATGTGGTGGCACGTATCGGTACTTTTTCCATTTTCGGGCTGAATAATATTCCATTATATGTGTATGTCACAATTTGTTTATCCATACATCTGTTGATGGACATTTGGGCTCTTTTCACCTTTTGACTATTGTGAATATTGTTTCTATGGACATGCATACACGCATACTTGCTTCAATATATCTTTTCAGTTCTTTTGGGTTTATGCCTAGGAGGGAGCAGAATTGTGAGGTCAAAGGTTAATTCTGTTTAAATTTTGAAGGACAAACAAATTATTTTCCACAGTGACTGGGCTATTTTATAATCCCACGAGCAATATCTGGGGGTTGAAACTTCTTCGTATCCTCCCCAATTATTATTTTACCTGGCATTTTATTTGTAGCCATCCTAGTAGGTGTGAGGTCATGTTGTATGTTATTTTTACTTTTATTTCCCCAGTGGATAATGATTCTGAGCATTTTTCAGAATTTGTTAGAAATTTGTATATCTTATTTGAAAGACTATCTACCCAAATCATTGCCCAATTTTAATTGGGCTGTTTGTGTTTTTGCGTTGTATTGTGAGAGTTTTTTATATATTCTAGATACTATAGCTTTATGAGATATATAATTTGCAAATATTTTCTTCCACTCTGTAGGTTACCTTTTACTTTCTTTTTAATGCCTTTAGATGCAAAAAAGTATTTAAGGAAGTCTTCTGATGAATTCTAATTTATCTATTTTTTTCTTTTATTGCTTGTGTCTTTGGTGTAACATCTAAGAATCAGCCACCAAGTCCATTATCATGAAGATTTACCCCTATGTTTTCTTTAAGAGTTTATGGTTTTAGTTCTTAACCTGGGTTATTGATCCATTTTGAGTTAATCTTTGTATACGAGGTAAGAGTCCAACTTGATTCTTTTGCCTATGAATATCCAGTTGCTTTTTTTCCCCTTGTATTAGTAGGGTTTGAACCTGGGGCTTCCATACTAAGTTACATCTCCAGACCTTTTCTTATTTTTTTATTTTGAGACATTTGCCCAGGCCAGGCTCATATTTGTGATCATCCTGCCTCAGCCTCCCAGAGTTCTGGGATTAGAGGCATGTGCCACCACACCAGGCAACATGAGATGTTACAATGTTTAAATGTCGGTGCTATAAAAGATTCTGTTTGGTCCCTTTTCAATATCTGTCCTCCCCCTCTTTCTTACTCATAGAACTTTAACTTGATTCTAACTAAAATGTCCTCATTACAAGATTGCATTTAATAGCTTCATTTGTTGAGGGGGCAGCAGATGAGATATAAGGTGATTGATGTTCAGAAAGGGTTGAGATAGGTGGGAGGGGAGTTCCTTTTGCCTGTCTGCTTTTCTGTCTTCTTCCAGCCTGGCGTGTGGTCACAATAGTGGCAGTCCTAGCAGAGCACTGCACCATGACCTGGGGTGATTTTGAAGGTGGAAGTTGTGAGTTAGGGAGAGGAGAGCACCAAGGAGGACAGTACCTAGGTCCTTGAAGGTTGTGGTGCTTCAATCCCACCCTGACTGTCTACTTCAAACTTCTTTTACATAATAGGAAAATTTTTTTTAAATATGCTTTTATCTTATCTGGAGGAGATGTGTTTGCCTTATTTAGCTAAACCATTTTTATTATTTCATGGTTTCTTTTTCATTAAAAGGTGAACCAGTAAAAAGATATTTTGTGATCTGCCTCTAGTCTACAAGCCATCTATTCATGACTTCTTGCTGTGGACACATCAGATGCATTAAAAGTTCATAATTTATATAGGGTTTAGTAGAAATAGATGTATATGTGTGTATACAGGTACATGTATTTCCTAACACCGAGAGGCTGTTATGGTTTGCACTTTAAATGTCCCCCAAAGTCATGTGCTAAAGGCTTGGCTGCCAGTTAATGGACTTTTTAAGAAAGTGGCTAAATTATGCAGTGCTATCCTTATCAGTGGATTAATTTATCGATGACTTCACAGCTGAGTGGGCTGTTAGGAGGAGGGACGTAGTAGGTCATGAGGGGCTTGCCTTGGTAGAGTCAGTCTCTCTCTTTCTCTCTCTCTCTCTCTCTCTCTCTTTCTCTCTTCTCTCTCTTTCTCCTGCCTGGCTGCCACAAGGCAAGGAGATTTCCTCTTCCATGTCCTTCCACCATCATGTTTCTGCCTTGCCACAAGCCTAAAGCAATGGTGCTGGCCATCCACTGACTGAAGCCTCTGTAACTATAAGCCAAAACAAACCTTTTCTTTTATAAGTTGTTTTTCTCATATATTTTGTCACAGTGACAGAAAGCTAACAAAGATGGGTAGACACAATGACACTTTAGTAGCAATGAACATAACTAGGAGCCAAATTCTTGGTTTTTGAATGTCATTTTTTGCATGGCAGTAGAAGTGTATTAGTCAGCTTTCCATTACTGTAACAAAATACCTGAGACAATCAATTTATAAAGATGTAAACTTTATTTTGGCTCACGGTGTTGGAGATTTCAGTCTATGATAATTGGCCCCATTACTTTGAACCTGTAGCAGGTAGCACATCATGGCAGAAGTGTGTGACAAAGCAAAGCTGCTTATTTCATGGCCAGCAGGCAAAAAAAAAGGAAGAGACCAGAACCACCTTCAAGGGCAAACCCCCAGTAACCTGAAACCTCTCTAGGCCTTTCCTTTTAAACTTTCTACTACCTCCCAAAAGCACCAACCTGGAGACCAAGCCTTAAACACCTGGGCCTCTGGGGGACATTCCAGATGCAAATAATAGCAAGAAGGATCCAGGGCTTTGGGGAGAAATGGCAAATTCTAGGGACAGGATAGAGAAGTAAAAGACAAGCCTGGAAATTTCCTGCAAAAAAGTAAAGAAGTGTCTTTTAAAATAATAATATAGGGCCGGTGAGATGGCTCAGCGGCGTAAGCGCCTGCCTTGCAAGCGCGAGGGCCCGAGTTCGACTCCCAGAACCCACATATGAAAAAGGGGCCGGTGATATCGCTCAGCGGCACGGGTGCCTGTTGGCGTGCGAGGTCCTGAGGTTGACCCCCCGGTACCCACAAAAAAAAAATAATAAAATAATAATATAGCCCTGTTAAAAGTACACAGGAGCCAACATAAATTCCCAATAGCCAAATCTAGGATAATTTGAATAAGAAAACAAGTAATAATAGTAATATATTGTAACTCTTAGAATAAATATTCATGTTCATACTGATATAAAGGATTAAATAAACAAATAAATATATAAGAAAAGAAAGCTCTTTCCTTTTTTTTTTTTTCTTTTTTTTTTGGTACCTGGAATCAAATTCAGGACTTTGCACTTGCCAGGCAGGCGCTTGTGCAGATGAGCTATATCCCCGGCCTCAAAAAAGCTCTTTCTTATAGCAAAATTTCAGTTAATAAACTTAGAGGGAATGATGAAAAGAAAAGAGCACCATTTTGCAGCTACCTCAGTTAATGATAGTTATTTCAGGTTAGAATAATCAATGGGTTACAAAATAAGCAAAAGTATAGCAAGACGCTTGTATGGTTCTAATACATCTTCACACAAAATACTCATTAATAACCAAAGGGAATAAGAACTTAAGTGCAGAAACTGCTGGACATCTTTTTAATCAAGTGATCATAATTAACATCAGCAGTAATGAGACAGACTGACATCATCTACTACTCCCTGATGACTGAGAAAGATATCCCATCATTTTGCTGGTACCCTTGCCCAAAACTTACAATTCAAAATGCATATTTCACCTTGCAGAAACATTAGCTAAGCACAAATTAAAAGCTATTCCATAAAAATAACTGGCCAAGACTCTCCAAAATTGCCAGCATCATGAGCAACAGTGTGAAGAACTGTCCCAGATTATAGGAAACTAAAGTGACATGCCCATTAAAAGTAGTGTAAAATTCTTATTTAGATCATGAACTATAAAAAGGACTTTCATGTGACAAAATTTAAATAAGGTCTATAGATTATTTAATAGTATATCAACATTAACTATGGGCTGAAGCCTCTATAAACTGTGAGCTCAATAAACCTTTCCCTCTTTAACTTCAGGTGTGGGGTATTTTGTCCCAGCAACGAGAGAAAAGTAACTAAGACAATGGTTACGATATGTTATATTTGGGGACTGCTACTTTTGTAACTTTGTTGAATATCTGAGTTTACCCCAAAATAAAAACTTAATGGTTATGCTAACATACCATTCTTTATGTCAACATAATGCAATTAATTTCTAGTAGAGTTGGCCATCTATCTCATAGAATATTTCCAAAAAGGTCACTTTTTCAAATAGCTTTTAAGTAGATCACTGATAATAGAGATCTCTAAATTACCAAGTGTGCTATGTTACAGTGACAACCTCAGATCTACATGTAAAATTTCCTGAAATACCACTGAGTATTTTCTGAGGTAATAGGATGACACAGGATGACACAAATAAAGTCTAAGGAAGGTATGCACGACAGTGGTGTGACAGACCGGTTAAGGAGGAGGAGGGGCATGGCAAGGTCACAGGCCACAGATACCTAAACAGAGTGGATGAGGATTTGAACTCTGGTTAGTAGTTAGGGTAGGAGGGAGATGTAAAGAAATTTACATTTTAAAGTTCAAGATTTAGTAGCAGCATCTGAAAAACAAGGAAAGAACCATGGATGCTTAGCCATCATCAAAGATAGTAGCATCTTGATAGAAATAAGGAAGTTGGGAGGGACAGATGATGAACCCAATTTTGGCCATGTTGAACTTTAAGTAATGATGGAACATTTGGAGATATGAGGCTGAAACTCAGAAAACAGATTCAAGCTGGGAGTACATTTGTGTCACCAGCAAAATGTTAAATGCTGCAATCATTAGCATGTATGAACTCTTTGATGGAGAAAAATAAGATAAAAATCACAGGAATAGGGCTACAGAGGGTGAAAAGAGTGGAAATAGGCTCTTATACTTCTAGGCCCAATTATTCTCAGAAAATGCGTATATCATTAAAGTGAAAACTTTAAAAATTACAGCAGACAACTATTAGGATGGTGCCTGCCTCATGAATATCCTCCATCTCTGGTATTGGCTTATGAATATATGGGGAGGGAGCAAACCGGGAGGGGGCAGGCTGCAGTAGCCATGCCTGCCACATGACCCTGCGCCTTGGCTCAAATTAATCAAGAGGATGTAAGCCTGGCCCAAGTAAAACTACTGAAATTCCCTCTCTCTCTCTCTCTCTTTCTCTCTTCCTCTCCCCCTCCAATTTAAAACTTGGACTGAAAAGACATTGCAAGTGGGCATCACACTAATGGTAGAGCCTCATGGAAAAAAGCAATGAGTTACTGTTTCTAATGTTGCTGAAGCTTAAACCTAAAAGTGTGGTATTGAATTATCTATGATACCTCAGTTTCTTTTCCAAAAAATGCCATCATTCCCATTTTTGACTTAATATATTTAAGGTCAAGTTCTATTGATACAAACAAAAGACTTATACATAAACCTTTACTGATTATTCTCTTAGTGCTACTCAAACTTTAGTGTGAATATTAATTACCTCGACATTTTCTTAAATGTCATGGGTAGAGCCTAAAGTTCCACATTTCTAAACCATTCCCAAGTAATGCTGACAGTGCTTGTTTGAGGACACGATTGAAGTAGCAAGGCACTGCAGAACACGATATCTTTCCTCATCTGGGTGTGGTGCCATATGCCTGTAGTCCCAGCTTACTGGGGAGGCTGAGGTAGGAGGATCCCTTGAGCCCAGAGTTGGAGAGAAGCCTGAGCAACATAATGAAACTCCATCTAAAAACAAAACAAAGCAAAACACAAAAACAAAAATCCCTACTATTTCTGTCTTCAAGGAACTTGTACTCTGGCCGGGCAAATGAGCCATAAACATGTGAAATAAATAATTTGGAGAATCATTGTCATTGTGCAGCAAATGACATTGCTGGATTACTTTTTGCCTGGGCTGTATTCAAATCTACTACATGATCTCGTCTACACCACTGAATCAAATTAGACTTCAGTTTGTAGAATGACAGCTTGGCAGGATGACTTATCAAGTCTCTCTCAACTCATAAATTCTACCCATAATCATGATTAAAATTAATTACACGAATGGGGGAACATCAACTTGGACAAGTGGCATACACATGTGTATTAAGAAAAGAAGCATGGTGGTGCCTGCCTATAATCCCAGCACTTGGGAGGCTGAGGCAGGATTGCTGCAAGTTCAAAGCCAGCCTGGACCACATAATGACTTCAAGGCAGGCCTGAACTACATAGGGAGACACTGTCTAAAAAGAAAAAGAAAGAAAAAAAGAAAAAGATAGAAATAAAGAAAAAGATAGAAAGAAAGAAAGAAAGAAAGAAAGAAAGAAAGAATTATTCCTAATAAAAATATGCATTTAAAGATCTCAAATGTACATGAAATACTGATTGGAAAGAGCTTACTGAACAATATTTATAATATTACCTTAATTTTAAAATATGTACAGAAGGAAAAATCCTGACAGTGTTTGACTTTATAGTTAATGATAGTATTTCTCCCATTATCCTTTTTTTTTCTTGGTATTTTCTATTATCAACAGGTATATTTTTTATAAGAAACCCCACATCTATGAAAAATAATATGCATTATGTGTCCTGACTTTCCCAAACCTACTCAACTGCTTCCCACTTCAGGGAAGTTCAGGAGCTGGGAATTGTCTGCCAATACGTCAGAAGTTTCCTTCCCATGATTAAGCAGAATCTGGAAGTAGTTTGTCCAGTGTTCCTTGAGGTGAATTGAGACCCTTGGGAATCGAGCTACCACTCAATCTGACTGGCTTTCTGCCCAGCTTCTGGTTTTTGCCCCAGCTCCCTGCTGGGATAGCAGCCCAGCCTTGAACCCCAGCCAAAAAAGCTGTAGCCCTTATTATATTTCATTCATGCCAGCCCAACAGAGAGACCCCATAGTGATATCACCCCTGCCACCACCGCCTAGATGTCGGTACGCTACCCCAAGGAGAATTCCCAACAACCACACTCAGATAATGGGTTACCCAACAAAACCTGAGAAATTCCTCCACCCATCCCCAGACACTAAGCCTGCCGAAAGCCTTCTGCAAATTCACACGTGGATTACGAACACAGCAAGACATTTTGTAGGTTAAGTCACTGTACTGAAAGTCACTGCGGCTATACTTTAAGAGGGGAACGTATTTTCTACCCCCTTACGGTGCAAACACCACAAAAGCACACATGTGCGCACACAGAGACACGTGCTCTTGATGAATTGTGATTATAAAACATCATTGGGTCTGGCTTCCTCATCTGTAAAGTGACTGGACAACTCTCAAGTTTCTTAAGTTAAACTTCTAAGTAAATTTCCTGACCAAGTACTGTGTTCACTTTTTAGACCCATTCTGCTTTCTCTCACTGTGTTTGTACAGGTAGAGACATCAGTGATCTCACAAAATTTTATGGTTAGTTTTCCATCTGAGTTTTTCTCCTGAGAATTCCTTAAACAGGATTTCATTTCTTTTGCTCTTTGTATCTGAATGGCTTACACAGTGATGAGCTCTGCTGTGGTTTAGATCTAAAATGTGCCCCCAAAGCCTCAGGTGTTTGGAAGATGATTGGATCATGGGTATGCTATACTTATCAGTGGATTAGTCCACTGATGAACTCATAGCTAACTTGCTGTTAGGAGTTGGGGCCTGGTCATGACCTGGAATGGTATATCTCCCTCCCTGCCTTCTCCCTTTGTTCTCTGCTTCCTGGCTTCCACGGGATGAGCATCTTTTCTGCTGCCGTGCCTTTCCCATCCTGTTTTTGCCTTGGAGGCAGCTGATTGTGAACCAAAACTGTGAGTTAAAATAAACCTCTCCTCCTTTAACTACTTAGGTATTACGTCCAAATAATGGGAAAGTGACTGACACATATTTTAGGACCAGAGAAGTGGAGTAAGAGTTGTGACTATCCCTGACCATGTGATTTAGAAATGTTAGGAACTTGTTTGCAGGGGGAGTTTGGAAAAGTTTAGAGATGTGTGCTACAGAAGCCCTAGAATGCTGTAAGCTGAGCTTGATGAGAGATTCTGGTGGGAGCTGCGAAGATCAGAATGTTGATAAGAATGAATATCATAATGGCTAGCATCAGGAGATTTCAGTTGGAAACAGGACCCCATTAACAGTTACACTCTGGCAGAAAATTGTCCATATTTTGTTCAGGTCCTGGGAATTTCTTGAAGATTGAGATTAATGGTGGTAGATTAATTAATGTGGTGGAGGCACAGTGTTATAAGGCACAGTGTTATAAGGCAGTCCAGTGTTCTGGCTGTAGCATGGGTACTGCTAGCTGTTTTAGCCAGATTTATAGTGAAAATCAAGAGCAATGGCGGAGCTGAATGATTTGAAAAGTTTACAATTTCATCAGTTTGCAATTTCGTCACCCATAAAGTTGAGGCCAAGGAGAACATAGTTGCTGAAAAGATTAGCACTAAAAAGAAGCCAAGTACTTTGCATCAGGACTACCTGAAAGAGACTATCTGAGACTACCATCCTCAAACTCAAAGATATAAACCTGTAAAGCTTTCATTTGAGCAGAGAGTCCCTGGATCCCCTTCTAGAGAAAAGCCATCTAAGAAACTAGCTCCTCAGTATTTGTTTATAGCACACAGCTATCAAGACATTCAGAGGCCTCTGCAGCTGTGATCTAAAGGGGCTGAGCTACTGCTCAAGCTGACAGAAGATTTTGACATCATCCACGTGGCACTAGTTTTACAAGCAGGCAGAATGTAAGAGTTATAGACCCATGAAGGCTTTTACTCAGATTTCAGAAGAAGGCCTGGGGGGTCAGGCAACATGCTCCTGAGAGGGCAGTGAATGAAGCTGTGAGAGTGAAGCTGAACATGCAGTGGAGGCCCCAGGAAGTTGGAGATGCCAGGAATATGGCTTGTCTTCTGAAGAAAGCAGAGTCACCCCAAGGGAGAGCCCATGAGGGCTGCAGCTGGCAATGCCTAGGGGTGGGACCACCCAAGCCACTTGAAGTTCACATCTCACCACAAATTGCTCTAGATGCTGGACATGGAACTACAAGATTTAGTGTTTTTCCTGAAAGATTTCAGTCTTGCTTTGATCTGATTCCTTTTTATTCTCCTGTTTTTCCATTTTGGAAAGGGGATGTTTACTCTGTGCCATTGTACATTGGAAGTATTTAATTTTCTTTTTTGTTTTTACAGGGGCTCACAGCTAAGAATTTCCCTTGAGTCCCAGAAGAAACTTTGGACTTGGTCTTTTGAGCAATGCTAAAACTGTTAAGACTTTGGCAACTCTTAGAGATGGACTAAATGCATTCTGGATATTGAGATGGACATGAGTCTTTTAGGGACCGGGGGTAGAATGTTATGGTTTAGATCTAAAACATCCTCCAAAAACCTCCTGTGTTTGGAAGGTGATTGTATCTTAGGGGCACTACACTCATCACTAGATTACTCCACTGATGAGTTTACTGCTGGCTTGCTGTTAGAAGGTCGGGTCTGTTAGGAGGCAAGTCACTGGAGTGTGACCTGGCAGGGTATATCTTCCTTTCCAGCTCTTCTCTTTGCTTTCTGTTTCCTGGCTGCCATGGGTTGAGCACCTTTACCTCTGCCATCCTGTTTCTGCCTTGGAGGCAGCCAACCTAGGATATCCTGATAGCCATACCCATTTCAGCCAAGCTTTGGCAAGCACATTGCTGTCATCTCATGATCAAGCTCTGCTACCTGAGAGGCCAACATCCCGTGCTGCTTATTAAAAAGCAGCCACATTTCTGATATGAGGGATGTGTGTGGTAGAACTGACCTAATGTTTTTTAAATTCCTAAACGCCTGACATTCTTTACCTCTGTGCAGAAACAAGACACACGGGTTTCCCTTATAAACCAAGACCAAATTATTTTTCCAAGAAGTAATATTGACTCAGCATAAATACTCCAGTGTGTGTCAAGCTGAGACTCCTAGGTTCTATGCCCTGAAATGGAAAGATGCATTTAGGAATGAGAATTAGGGAAGCATGGTAGTTTCCTCAGGAGTAGCACCTCCCTGATGGGCACTGGGTTTGGACAGCTTCAGAACCACTCCCTATCGTTCTGTGCTCTTTTACTACACTTTCCCAAGTGATAGGAACAAAGCTCTATCCCTGCAAGTTAAGTCCTAATACAGTGGCAGAAAACAGGATGGTAGCTGAGCCCATCTCTGTTATCCTTGCCTGACGCAGGCAGTGACCTCACCCCTTGGCCATCTTCCTCAGGCACCGACCACTGTGGTGGTCTCTCCTTGCCTCGTTATCCTATCTCAACCCAGGCACTGAGGAGCCTTTGTTTACTGATCTGAACTTGTTCTGTGGGTATAGTTATTCTCTCTGCACCCCCGAGGAGGTCCACTCTACTCCCTCCTACCCCAGTCCACTCCCTCTTCTCAGGAATGCTTCTCTTATCTATTTTCCTGTTCTTGGCAGCTGACAGCTTTATTCAGAATCTGAAGAATCATGTAATCCTGAGCAAGCTGGTTGGGGGAGGGATTAGAATCACTTCTAAGCCAAGAGGAGGGGCAGTCCCTAAGAGCCAGGCATGCTAAAAACTACCAATTGGCTGCCTGGATCATAAAAGCGGTTCAGCCTGGCCTTTGGTGAATGTCTGATTTTTTTAAAAAGTAGAATTGTATCCTGATGGACCCACCCCAGTAAGTTAGATGCAAAATATACATTCAAATAGCTGAATGTGTTGACCTGTTGTATGGGGTTACTTAGTATTGTTCATTTAAATACTGGAGAATGTCTGTCAAATACAATGGTTTTCCCTGTAGCTCAGTTGATGTTAAACTGTTCTGACAGTAAGTAGCCAACAGGTTCAGAAGCTTTGAAAGGAAAACTCTGGTTTGCGTTAATAAAACCATGTCATCAGCATAGAGAAAGGCACATACTCCACTATTTATTATGCCTTGATGCATTCTCTGCATGCATTCAATAGCTGTATATACTTTTATGTATGAATGGGCTATGATGCCAAATTAGGACACTATCCTGTTATTACACTTAGAATCAGAATTTTATCCTAAGCATGAGAAACTCAGAATGTACATCAGAATGATTGTAGAACTTGATTCTGAGATTCATTTAAAAGATACTGATTGAGTATCCTATTGTTCTATGAATTGAAGATACAAAGATGAATAAGGCGCAGTATCTGTCCTGGAAGAAATTAGATGTAGTGGAGAAGAAATCACAAATGAGTATTGCAACCTTTCACAATGTTAGGATATGACTGCAGGTCATATTATATTCCTGGTATTCAAGATGCACAAATTTTCCTTGTATAAAAATGTAATCCAGTGTAGTATAATGACACATGTTTGTATGGGAGCACTTACAAGTGATCTCATCAGTAAATAAAATCACATTATTTTGTTTCTTCACCTAATTTTTGCAACTAAAAAAATAAACGTAAGTCATGTCTATATTGTTACTTAGCCACAGCCCACAACTCCATCACTTTATTTACTCTTGTTTTTATTTTTCTTAAATAAAGAAAACGGTCATTAGTGGATTACACTTGCTCATTCTTCGTGCAAGATACATCCTTATAGCTAATTAGGAAAAAAGGTTTGGTGAAGGGCAGTGAATTTAATTTTGTTTTGTTTCAAAGCTCTAAGTGATAATGAAGTCACTAGATCTCATTTTAGTAAAAGAATTGAACCTATAGAAAGCAAACAGATGATCATGTAACTCTAGAGCTCAAGTAGACACCCTCTTGTACTACAGGAAATCAGTATAATATCGTTCCTGTTAAAGAAGCCTTCCATGGACTACATGTTTCCTGCATTAGTATTCACTGTTGGTTCTGTCAGTTCAACCTAGTCTTTCACTGTAACCAATTATAATCATCCCCCTTCCCTAAGAAAAATAAAAATGATATGTAAACAGTTTGAAGGATTGTCCTGCAAAATTTATAGGATATATTTGACTTCTCAGAGGTCATTAAAGATAAAATATAAAAGATCAATGTGAAAAATGAAGAATTTAAATTTTTCTTTCATTTCTCAATATCAAAAGAAATGAGTGCACTTTTTTCATTTGTTTCTTTGTTTGTTTTTTAAAAAGCTTCTCCTTGAAACTAAAACACGAAAATTCAGCAGCAGACTTGCCTCACTTTACCTCCATCTCTGACTGGCCAAGTCATCTCTTTGTGCTAAGTTTTCTCACCCAAACCAGATATCAATCACTAGAAGGTGATAAAAAAACTAAGTATTTAAAAGGATAAATGTGTTTATGTTTTTAAGGAAAGAATAACCTACAGACACCGAATCTCTTTAGTGTGACAAAGTCAAAACAAATGGCTGTGACTTCACCTCTTTGACCTATAATTTCTTCACCTCTAAAATGAAGCGTTGACTTAAATGAACCCTTAGATCTGATGTGGTGTTAAAATTCTATTAACATGGGCCGGTGAGATGGCTCAGCGGCTTAAGCGCCTGCCTTGCAAGCGCGAGGGCCCGAGTTCGACTCCCGGATCCCACATATGAAAAAGGGGCCGGTGATATCGCTCAGCGGCACGGGCGCCTCCTGGCGCACGAGGTCCTGAGGTCGACCCCCTGGTACCCACAAAAAAAAAAAAAAAAAAAAAAAAAAAAAAAAAAAATTCTATTAACATGCTATTCTACTACCATTATAATTGTTTGAAAAGAAATAAAATAGGAGACAACAAACATAACTAGTACAGTACATCCAAAGCAAACATCTCTATGGGCTCACTTCAGCAGCACATATACAAAGCAAACATCTCTAAGATGCTTCCAATTTAGCTCTCTCAATAAAAATGAAACTTTAAAAAGGCTTATCTGGTGATGAAAAGGTACTCCAATACCTGTAATTTGATTCAAGTGCATGGTAAAGGGATTAATATAATCAGAATCACAACAAAGTAAGCATCATTGCGGAGGATATTGTTTAGACCAGACTGGAGAGGAAATTGCTATTTTCTCTATTCTGATTTTATTCAAATCAATAAAAAATTTACTTCTTAAACAACTTAAATTATATTTAATAATGAAATGTCAAAGTAGAAAACAGTATTATGCATACCTCTAGACCATTCAGATCTCCATAGGTAGCTAAAGGCCCTCAGCTTTCAGTGCATTTGTAGTGTGTACTAAAGGCTTAGTACAACTAAATATTAATGGTATATTTACTGAGCACTTAATCTACTTATTGGGAGTAAAGAGATCAAATGTGTATCCCTGTTAAAGCACAGAGACTTGCTAGAGGCAATATCATAGCTGGTGCAGCCTGGAGCCCTCAGACTCACCCTGTAGCTTGTTGATAACCTCGTCTTGTCAAATTATAATTTGCTACCAAGCATTCTGAACTAGAACCTCAGACATTTTGTCAATACCTGTCAATCCACAGCCAGCAAAGAAAGCAATGTAGTGTTAAGTAAAGGATTTAATTTAACGGGCTGACCATAAACCTGTCAAGGGCTGTTTTTCCTTAGCTTCCCTTCTTTCACCACTTTCCAAGCCAAATCTCAGCAGATACACAGGGTTCAACAGAATCGCTCTGAGTTGAGAGAAATATTTGTAGACTCCCTACCACCCTGTCTGTGTGACCTACTAGATCCTGGCTGGCTAAAGGGCCCCCGTCTATTTGCTAAGTGATTAAACTGAATGGCTTAGAGCTGACATTCCATTATTTTGCTCATTTTTCCTTGGGGTAACTAGCCACATGAAGAAACCTGAATCAAGCCAAATTTCCAGTTTTAGCCTCAAGGTAATCCCCCACCCAAATAATCTCCATGGTATTAAAAAAAAAACTGAAGGTACCTATTTTAGTTTTACTCCTTCAGGGTGGTATTTAAAGAATGAATCTTGGAATGGCTGCTATTTAGAGAAGTAATCAGAAAGGAAAGAAGATAAAAGTCATAATTTCGAATGGAACTGTTTTTCAATGAAATAACGACACATAAGCGTGCATCTTTTTTTACCTTATATACGCAGTTGTAAAATCAGGCCAGCATCCCAGTATTGTAAACAGGAAGAGTCCCTTTAGATGGGCTTTTTTAGTTGTAGTTAATATAAAGGGCAAATGAGAAATTCTGAAAAGGATCTGGGAGTTGAAAATTCACAACCATATATTATCTAGGCAGAAATGTATAGAAATAGAACTCTTATGCATCATAAAGACAACATGGCAGAGTAGGAGATACAAGCCTTTTTCCCTCCATAAAACAACAACAGCAATAGTTATCCATGAACAATAATAGTTTTGAGAGGGCTCAAGAGTCCATTTAAGAACCTATAGCAAAACAGATGAACGACAACAACCAAAAAAAAAAAAAAAAACCCCAATAAACAAAACAACAACAACAACAAAAACAAAGAGCAACTGCTAGTATACATTGGGGGGAAATAGGTAAATGTGAGAAATTTGGAGATGGTCAAGAACGAGGAAAGGTGGGGACTATCTATCATAATCTGCCACACAGCACGTGCCCCCATGGTTCCCACGACCTGCTCTGCATAGGACACCAGACCTTTCTCCACTGAGATAACCGAGAACAATTCCACTACAGATGCCCTGAAGAGGGAGATCTTACATGAAGCAGCTATTATTGTGCCACCCAGGACCAGAGCTGCTACACTCCAACCCCAAATCCATCCCTGATCCCAGAGACGCACTTACCTGCATCCAGATCCTAGGTCTGTGGCCACACCATGGGCATTTGTACCTTAATCACCAGAGCCATTGGTGGCTAATCCCATCCCAGGCCTTGGAGACTCTGCTGCTCTGTACATTCCAGCATTACAGACCCTAAATCTTCAACTACTCCATAAGCACTAAACCCTCTAATATTTCCCCCACAGTTACAGAGAGCTATCCCACTCCTCAGACTCCCAGAGCTGCCACAGTTCCTCGCATGCTTGTGCTCCAGACCCTAGCTCCCCAGAGGCTCCACCAGCACCCATGCCTTGCAATGGGTGACTAGCAATGAAGCAGCAGAGGTGACTGTGCCCCAGAAACCTATGCCACCACCACCTTGGACCCTGGAGTCTTGTTCCCTCCACACACACCCAAGCTCCAGACCCTGGCTTTGCAGACACTCCACAAGCACCACACATCAGACACTAGTGACATTGCCACCACAAGCATGCCCTCAAACCAAACCCAGCACCAAAGGGATTCTGTCAACTAGAACTTTCCTAGCAGGAGAAAAAGATCAGGAGGAGCCCAGCAGCATTTCCTACCAAAGACTACAAGAGCCTTCACCAACACTACAGACACCCACAGCCATGGACACTGAGGATGGTGACAGCCTTTGCCAACACTGGCCTCAGTTAACAGAGCTGTATGAAGACTAGAATGTTGTTCCCTCACTGGAGCCAGTACTGCCATCCCTCACTCAACAGGCAGCCTGATACCAGTATGATAGGTATTTCCCCACCTAAACCACCATAAAGTCTGGAAAAGGTGAATACTCCATCAAATATGCAGACATCAATGCATAACATAAAAAAAAAAGCAATGAAACACAACATTACCACAGGAGCATAATAATATAGTAACTGGCCCCCCCAAATGGAGATGTATGAAGCAACTAAAAAAAAAATTCAAAATAATTATTTAAGGAAGCTTGACAAGCCACAAAAGTGCACAGAGATAATTCAGTGAAATTAGGAAAAAAACACATGACCTAAACAAGAAGCTTCATAGAGATTAAAATCATAAAAAATAAACCAAACAGAAATACTAGAGTTGAAGAATGTGACAAATAAAGTGAAAAATGTTATAGTGTGTGTCAACAGCAGAATTCATCCAGCAAAATACAAAATCTACAAACTTGAAAACAAGCTATTTGAAAATATACAATCAAAGGGGAAAAAAGAAAAAAAGAGCAACTAAAAGGAATAAAGAAAGCCTACAGGATTTATGGGATAACATCAAGAGAGCTAACATTCACATAATAGGAGTTTAAGAAAGAGAAGACAGAAAAAGGGACAGATAGCTTCTTCAAAGAAATAATAGCAGAAAAATTCCTAAATTTGGGGAAAGATATAAACACTCAAGTACAGGAAGTTCAAAGGTCTTTTATAACATGTAATCCAAAGAAGACTACACTGGCATATTAAAAAACAATCATAAATCAAGGAAAAAGAGAATCTCGAAAGCAGCAAGAGAAAAAAGTCCTCATAGGAACTTCCATAAGTCTATCAATTGGATTTCTCACTACTAACTTTGCAGACCAGAAGAGAATTAGACGATGTATTCAAAGTAATATTTTTAAAAACTGCCAAACATAAATATTTTACTTTGTGAAGTTATTCTTCAAAAATGATGGAGAGAAAAAATCTTTACCTGACCAATAAAAGCTAAGGAAGTTTGTCACCACTAGACCTGCCTTACAATAAATATGTACTAAAGGGAATACTTTAAGCTAAAATGAAAGAATGCT
Source organism: Erethizon dorsatum (assembly GCA_028451465.1). Taxonomy (NCBI): domain Eukaryota; kingdom Metazoa; phylum Chordata; class Mammalia; order Rodentia; family Erethizontidae; genus Erethizon; species Erethizon dorsatum. The sequence continues at coordinate 15,922,957 of CM051839.1, forward strand.
AATTAGTCACATAAAATATATGAATATATAAACTTTAATGGTAAAGCAAGTACATAGTCAAATTTAGAATAATATAGTAATGGTGGAATATATATCATACACCTATAGTGTAAATGTTAAAGAACAAAATACTACAAAAAGCTATAGCTACATTAATTTGTCAAAGGATGCACAACGTAAAAAACTTGTAAACTGTGACATCAAAAACAAAATGGAGAAAAAGCATAGAGAATAAATAACAAGTAAACAAGTAACTTGTCTTAAAAAAAATGGACTTGAATAGACGTTTCCCAAGAGAAGACATACGAACGGTCAAAAAGTACATTAAAAATGTTCAACATCATTAATTACTGGAAAAATTAAAGTCACCTCGCCTTGTTAGGAGCGATATCGCCAAAAATACAAAAGATAGTGAGTGTTGGAAAGGATGTGGAGAAAAAGGAATCCTTATAAACTACTGGTAGAAATATAAATTAGTCGGGCCGGTGAGATGGCTCAGCGGCGTAAGCGCCTGCCTGGCAAGCGCGAGGGCCCGAGTTCAACTCCCCGAAGCCACATACGAAAAAGGAGCCGGTGATATCGCTCAGCGGCACGGGCGCCTGCTGGCGCGCGAGGTCCTGAGGTCGACCTCCCGGTACCCACAGAAAAAAAAAAAAAAAAAGAAATATAAATTAGTATAGTCATTATAGAAAACACTGTAGAGGTTCCTCAAAAAATTCAACATAGAATTACCACATGAACTTGGTATAGAGCCAAGGAAAACAAAAGCAGCATTTCAAAGAGATACCTGTGGTCTCACATTCATAGCAGCCAAGATGTAGAATCAATCTAAGTTTTCATTGATGGGTGGATGGATAAAGTGTGTGTGTGTGTGTGTGTGCACAGTGGAACACTATTTAGCCTCTAAAAAGAAATAAATCTTGTCTTTGCAACAACATGAATAAGCCCGGTGGACATTATGCTAAGGGAAATTGGCCAGACAGAGAAAGACCAACACTGCACAATCTCTAAATGTCAAACTCATTGAAACTAGAAAGATGATTATCAGGTGTTAGCAATGGCACTGGGTAGAGAATGGGGAAATGTTAGTCAAAAAGTACAAAGTTGGGGCCGGTGATATTGCTCAGCTGCACGGGTGCCTGCTGTCGACCGAGGTCCTGAGTTCGACCCCCGGTACCCACAAAAAAAAAAAAAAAAAAAAAGTACAAAGTTGTAGTCAAACAGGAGAAATAAGTTCTGGAGTGCTATTATACAATATGGTGACTATAGTTAATAATACTGAATACTTGAAGCTGGGAACGGTGGCACATGCCTGTAATCCCAGCACTTGGTGGCATGAGGGAGGAGGACTGCCACAGTTTCAAGGCCAGCCTGGGCTACACAGTGAGTTGAAGGCCAGCCTGAACTACATAGTGAGACCCTACCTCAAAAAATCCAATAAATAATAATAATAATAAATAATTGAAAATTGCAAAAAGAGTAGATCTTCAGTGTTCTCATCACAAAAAAAATAAGTATGTGAGGTGGTAGATATAGTAATCTATTTGATTTAATCATTTCACGGTGTATACAAATATCAAAACATCACGCTGTATTCCTTATATATGTACAATTTTTATTTCTCAATTAAAATTCACTAAATCTGAAGTAAAAGAATAAAACCATATTCAGTTTCACTGTAGGCCATATCATATAACATTAAACGTGTAATTACTAGTATTTTTAGTGCAAATAACAAAAAAAGATTAAATTTCTGGGATTTTTAAAATAAAAATTAAATTTCTTAAGTGTAGGCATATGATGCTAAAGTAAAATATAGCACAAAGACCAGGTTTTCACTCAGGCTTTTTCTATAATCAGTGGTATAAAGATCAACATATTCAATCAATAATTTCTAAGTTAGGCAAGGAGAGGTAATATACAAGAAATTCAGTTTCAGAACAAGGACCTAATGGGGAAAAGGATAGAGCTGATCTGCAAAGACAAAAAATCTTTAACAAAGTCATACAGAAGTAATTCAATACCTTCTCTGTGAAGTGCCCTGCTCTCATGCTGCAGTAGAGGATTAAGCTAGTTATTTCTAAGTTCCTTCAAGTCCCTTTTTTCAATGATTCCTGGAACTTTGAAGGACTTATCCAAATGAAACATGCCCAGTTTGAAGGCAAATTCACCACTAAAAAAGCCTCCATTCACACCCAGTTCTATCTAGCCTCAGTCAGTTTATTCAAGATTCTGGCCTCTCAGGTTTTTGAGCCCAAATTTTCATTTCAAACACTCCACCTTTAGAAATACCTAATGGACTATTAAAGAATTGGCAAAGAGTAAAAGAAATATTTCATAACTTGTATTTTTATTTTGGAAAGAAAAATTCATAGGTTATTTTAATTCACTGCTATAGTTCTTAACCCATTTGGACGAGCGGTTGGAGCTAGAATTTTTTTTATTTTTTTATTTAGCTTTTCTCTAGACTACCCATATATCATCAAAAATGTATCCCCAGTTGGGCCCAGGGTTAATTAACTGTTCTTTGCAAAGTCACCTGTAAAGATTCTGTATAAAACACCTTTTATTTCCCATTCTGCTTGTGATCTTAAGTTATTTCGTGGCTCTGCTTAGGCTAATCTTGACCTAATTATCATAAAAACAAACACAGTGTGTTAGAGTTCACTTTTTGGCATCACAATTGCCTATTGTGGGCTAGCAGTGTTGTTGTAGGAGGGCACAGCATATACAGTGCGCCAAGGTCCTGGAAGGAAGTGACTTGAAATGTGTGAGCCCCACAAAGATGGGGTTTAATTAAAAGTTACAAACCTGGATTAAGAATCTAATTCTAAAATATTAAATATTACAATATTATAAAATATTAGAATCTAAAATATTTTCTGAAGCTGTCACTTATTTTATCCTTACCATCTGCAACAATAAGTTAAGCATTTCTCTAGTGATAAGAACTTTCTTTTTTTAATTCAGACGTCATCTTTTACTTCTAAGACCAGAACACACATAAGGAGAGGAAGCTAAGTTAGTTAACAAAGGTAGACAACTTATCAATGATTAATTGCCACCCTAATTAACAATTACAATCCTAATAATTCTATAATGTTCCAGAAAGGCAATATCTGATATGAAAAGCCAAGCATCCATATTAAAATTGAACTCTTTTACTGCCATTTAGTCAAAGAACAAAATGAAATATGGAAAGAACACTTTCACTTTCTTCTATTCTATGCGGAAAAGACCTGCTATACCTACCTGGCAGGGTGGCTGTTAAGTATCTATGGATAGGAATATTCTTCCTAAACAATAGGCATGTTACAAAATACTTGGACAATTCACTTTTTTTTATTTTTATTTTATTTTATTTTATTTTAAAGAGAAGAAAAAACAAAACAAATCAAAAGAAGAACAAATTTTCAAAAACAACATAATAGGAGGGTAACAATGGTTAATACATTACGTATTACAATTCACTTTCTTTTTATGTGTACAAAACACAGAATGCATTTTAAAGGAAATTTTGAAAATAATTTCTCAAAGATTCCTAATAAAATTTTCTACTTCTTATCAGAAACATAAGGGAAAGTGGTAGTAAGATAGCATCTGCCCGAAGAATAAGAAAATAGCTCAAAATCTAGCATCAATGACAGCATGAAAAATATCTAAATTTTTCTAAGAAAGTCTGGAGAAAAAAGATTCACAATTTTCCACGAGATTCAGTTTAAATTTAATTAGTCATTTTAAACTACAAAGCAGCAAAACATTCATGCAGACAGAGCTATTTATTGGCCACCCCAGGGCACTTGTCTTTAGATTGGCCCCTTGTTGCATCTTTACAATGTTTTTGGACACCTGTGAGATTCTGAAGCCAAAAGAAAACATCAGCTCACTTTCATACCTCTGGGTTTTATAAGTTGATTTTATTATTTAGAGAGTTATAATAGTGAGACTTAGATCAGGCCATATATAGATGGCAATGGTAAATTGAATATATGAAGTATTATTTTAATTGAGATTATACTAATTCACTTATGATTTATTGCTTTTCCAATGAAGGACCCCTAAATGTCTAAATGCCTCAGGCCCCAAATTACTTGCACAAAGCCAAAATAATTAAACTTGGGCCTTTGTATGAAGTGGAAATAATATTTCAAGATGAAGTTTGGAGATACATGAATTCTCTAAGAAGGATTGTGGGAAAGAGATACAAAGCTCTTTATGAGGCTCAGTTTAAATTAAATCACATTGACTTAACTTAAATCAAAATTTTCCAAACAAAGTTGTGAAGTTTTCAAAGTTGTGAAATAGTCATGCAAGCACCGTTTTTGCTGAGAACTGAATATTTTTTTCTGAATTGCATCAACATTTTCCCCCTCTGTCTTGCCTCTCCTGTCTCTTCCTCCACCCTTTTCTTTCTTTTTTTCTGAAAAGTAGCCAGCTTCTCTTTATATAAATAGGAAGCAGGATAGCCTGGCCAGCTTTTCATATTTCTTTATTTTTGTGTCCCCATTTTGTATGGCCTCCCTTCCCTAACTGTAGTGATGTGAGGAACTAAGGTTTTATTTGGTTAGGTCAAAGGTGAGAATCCCAGGACAAAATTGTTTTTTTAATAGTCTTTGGTATGACAGAAAACATAAAACCAGGGGCCACATACCTAACTTATCCACACATACCATCAACATCAATAGATGTTCTGCCACAGTAGCCTCAGGCAGCTGATTCCTACAGATTCTGCCTTCCAACCACTCCTCCACAACCCAGCATTTTTGCTGTTGTCGTTGCTCATCCATTCCTTCTTTTGTTGTCTTATTTCCAAATTGTAAATAGAAATCAGCTAAATCTTATATCCCATAACAGTTACTTGAATCTTTCTGATGCCCAAGTGATATTGTTATTACTACATATCATCTAATACTAGATAATATGATAGAAGATAGATGATTAATAAAAGATAGATTAGATAGATGGATGGATGGATAGATTGATAGATAGATAGATAATGTATTTAACATATGGAGGGATTACTTCAGAATTCCTCAGAAGTAAATATTCTATTTAGTCACTTTGTAGCTTTATGAACTAGTCAATTTAATCCAATTTATATTTCCTTATTCCTCAAAAGAGTGTAATAAGACCACTTTATAGTAATGTTGTAGGGATTAAATAAGATAGTAGATAAAGAATATTTTCATACGAGTGGCACAAAGAAAGTACTCAATAAAGGTTAGCTATTTTTGATGCTGTGAGAATGAGAGACAGTCTGTGGAAAAAATCTCCTAAATCCCAACCCATCCTTCCTCCCTTAACTTTCAGTGTTAAAAGGTGTAAGTGAATGAGATCACTAAGCAGTAACACTCATAATTAGCATGCACAAAGAAAATCAGCAGATAACTTTATTCTAAAAATACATAAAGGGTCCTTTTCAGCATAGAAGATGATTCAGATTCAATCTATTGCTATTTTGGATAATGCTGGAATTTCTCCTCAAGTATGATAGCATAAACACTGGATAGATTGAGTTTGTGGTCACTCATATGACATTTTGAGCAGGCCCAAGAAAAAAAGGAGCCTAATATGGAAATAACTAAATCTTAACAGTAACTAAAAGAATACCTACTCCTTTACCTGTTTTGGACGGAAAATTCTTTTCACTTGACAAACACACATGTGCATCTACTGTTACATGAAATCAAAGATGTGATACTATTTGTATCAGGTAAAAATTTCTTTAATAATTATTTTTCTTATAAAGTATCTGAGAGCTTTTTAAAGCTGTAGATCATATAATGAACCCCTAGATATACACTATTCAGCTTAAGAAACAAAGTATCACCACTATAACTGAGGCTTTCTTAATGACCTCACTTCCCCTTTCTCCCTAGACACCAAGGTAATCACTACACTGAACTTCATGTTATTTATTCCCATGGGATGTATTCTTCAAGGTTACTTTCTCAGGCCAAGTTAAAGGGGCCAGTCTTCTATCAATCTTCAGAGTTAATTATTCACTTTGGCCTCTGAGTAGAATTTATGATGTGGCAAAGTTTTAGTGTTATCATAATTAAGTACTACTTTTTTATTAAATCAAAAGAGGGGGAACATGCTATTTTAAGGCTGTAACAATTGTAAAATGCAATGTCCTTTTAAAAAGTCAAGAAAGGATATTTAGAAACATGTAAAGAAAAATCTCCATATATGTGGGAAGATTCAAGATGTGACTTTCAGCAATATGAAAAACTATACAGAAAAGCCTTTCTATTAGATCAACTTGAAATGCTGGGGGAAATTATACAAACCTTAAAAATGCACAGCTGAGATCCTATAAAGCAAAATATCCAGACACCAAGAATAATGAAATAACTGAAACTTGGGATAGTAAATGAGACGAGCAGCCTACCTTGTGTGGGCCATGGTGATGGGTGGTGAGTAAGGGCTGCAAAATATAAGTTTGATTTTACGGAGAATACGAAGGATAGAAGATAATTTGGCTATTGCATGGTGAAGAATGGAAACTTAGATCTAAAGAAGACAACAGACAATGTGGAAAATGATTTATCTGTCCTAAGGCTGTAGGTGGGGAAAATCAATCCCCTGAGAATTCATAAAATGGGCCAGCACAATACAGAGGTCGGAATGTATGCCAAGTGTTGCCTAGACACACGTAGAGCCACAAGTAAAAAGTTTACAAGGTAATGGGGATTCCCATAGAGTGAGTGCAGAAGTAAACTCAAAGCTACTCTGGAAGAACATTTTTAACCCAGGCTGCACCACAGGAGTTTTACAGACAAAGCCCTGCTGAATATAAGCTTACAATCCAAGGTTTAAAAGAAAAAAGAAAAAAAAATCTACACTAGGTAGATTCAGCAGCCACAAAAAGCACATTGAAACACCCAAGAAATTCACATAATAAAAATGTCTGATGAAGACTACTAATACTGTGACTAAAAGAATTACCACATATTTTCATTAATTAGTCTAAAATCCCTTAAGATTTTAATAACTACTATAAATTCCACATTCCTTAATATAAAAATGAAAAATGGGTTAGCAGCTGTTAAGGAATGAAATAAATGTACTTTGGGGAAAAAAATCAGAAATAGGAAACATTGAATTATTTGCCAGTGATTTACATTGACACCTTGTAATAACATAAAGTTGTAAATGCACTTAGGGGCTACTATATGAATATGCCTCTCTTGAAAATATGTAAATAGAGGATCTTTCCTTTAAAATGCTGACTAAAACATTGATGGAGAGCAGACTGCTACCTGTAGAGGATCTGGAGGGTGTTGCTCAACACATTACAGTAGTTTGACAGTTAAGGGTGGTGTAGTAAAGAAAAGTTATACTCATGGTTACATTTTTCCCTTAACTACAATGCTTTACAGATTAATGACCAGTATATTAACCACTGTCTCATTAATTTATTCTTCTGAGGCTTCCATATAGTAGATAGCTATGGAAACATCTTAGCATGATATTAATATGTTTGCTGATTATCTTTAACCCAAAGTACAACATTTCAACCAATCACATGTAAGCAGTCAGAGTGCTATCTCCTCTATATATGAGTCATTTCTTGCCACTTTCACTGCCATGCTCCTGTCTGGCTCTTAATGATATCACCCTTGGGTTCTTAATTTAGTTATCAAATATTTTATTACAAGGTTACTTATATGAGGTATTGTTACTGTGGGTGCTACATGATTAAAATAGTTCCAGAATTTATCTTTACTGCCTTTGGTGTGTGCTGCTCATTAAATCTTACTGATTTAATCTTCTTGAAAGATGTATCATTGACCTCTTCAAAAACCCTTTACTGGTAACTTGAAACTTAGAAGATATAAGTCAAACTTTTCAACCTGAAAATAAAAGGCTTTTTTTTTTTTTTGGTGGGTACCAGGGGGGTCGACCTCAGGACCTCGAGCGCCAGCAGGCGCCCGTGCCGCTGAGCGATATCACCGGCCCCTTTTTCGTATGTGGGTTCCGGGAGTCGAACTCGGGCCCTTGCGCTTGCCGGGCAGGCGCTTAAGCCGCTGAGCCATCTCACCGGCCCAATAAAAGGCTTTTTGTGATGGTTATGATTGTCAATTTGACCTGAACTGAGAAATGCCCAGATTAGCAAAGCACAGTTCTGGTGTGTCTATGAGTGTGTGTCCAGAGAGAATTGCATGTGGGTCATCAGTCTAAGGGGGCAAGACCAGACCTAAATGTGGACAGTGCCACCCAATAGATGGGGTACTGCATGGAACAAAATCAGGAGGAGGAAGCCAGCTAGCACTAGCAAGTTTGATTCTGCTTGAGCAGATGTGTCTTTTGCCATCATTGCCTCCCAGTGGACATCACACTCTAGCTTTTTCAGCCTTTTAATGAGGACTCACACCAGTGAGTTTCCAGGGAACTTTCACACCTTAGTCTTGAACTGGAAGTGCATCACTGGTCTCTCTTGCTCTGAGGTCTCCAGCTTCTTGGATTGAAAAGCTGTTGGATCTTCTGGCTCTCTAACGTACATATGACCACTGTGGGCTATCTAACCTCTCATGCTCTAAGTCAATATAATAAAACCTGTCATGTATATATATATTTTTTTTTTCTTTTTTCCTAATGGCTTTTTTCCTCTAGAGGATCCTAAGTAATATACCCTCTAAAACTTTACCCCAAACCTTCTAAAGTTCTCTTTCATAGATGTTTACTTGATTGATAATGTTTTGGGAGGGAGTGTCTTCCAAATAAGCCATACAGATTTCTACCTGCCTAACAGACTAACTAAAAACAACCTCGGGGCTGGTGAGATGGCTCAGCGGCATAAGCGCCTGCCCTGCAAGAGCGAGGTCCTGAGTTCGACTCCCGGAGCCCACCTACGAAAAAAGGGCCAGTGATATCGCTCAGTGGCACGGGCGCCTACTGGCGCGCGAGGTCCTGAGTTTGACCCCCGGTACCCACAAAAAAAAAAAAAAAAAACCTCGATTATGTTTTGTCTACAGAAGACATATAGGAAATATAAGGATACAATAAAACCATAGTATACTGACACTAAAATAGAAACAGACCAATGGAATGGAATAGACTAGAAGACACAAAAACAAATCCACACAACTACAGACATCTGATTCTGGACAAAGAAGCCAAAAATATATTGGAGAATAGATAGCCTCTTTGACAAATGGTGCTATGAAAATTGGATTTTTGTATGTAGATGATCAAAACTAGATCTCTATATCTCACCCTGTACAAAAATCAAATTAAAATGGAACGAAGACCTAGGTTTAGGACCTGAATCCTTAAAGGAAGAAACCATAAGTGAAACACTTGAAGCCATAGGTACAAGCAAAGACTTCCTGAATAGAACTCCAATAGCACATGAGTTAGTAACGAGAATCAAATACCACATCAAATTAAGAAGTTTGTGCACAGAAAGGGTGAACAACTAACAGAGTAAAGAAATGAAAGCCTACAGAATGGATGAAAATCTTTGTCATCTACTCTTCTACAAGAGGATTAATATCTAGAACACATAAAGAACTCAAAAAAACTTAATGCCAAAAATAAAATCAAATTACCCAGTGAATAACTAGGCAAATGAACAGACAAATGGCTAACAAGTATATGAAAAAATGTTCAATACTGTAGCCATTAGAGAAAAGCAAAACTACACTACAAAACTACACTGAGATTCCATCTTACCCCCGTCAGAATGACTATAATCAAGAATAACATATATACATACATACATACATACATACACACATACATACATATATACATACATACATGCTGGCAAGGATGCCATGGTGGTTGTCTACAATGCTTGTGGCAATGTAAATCAGTACAACCCCTATGAAATTAGTATGAAGGTTCCTTGGCAAATTAAAAATAGTTATCATATGATTCAACTATACCACTCTGATATATAGCGAAAATTAAATCCATATTCTATAGGGATATCTGTGTACCAATGTTTATTGAGGTAGTTCATAACAGCAAGATATGGAACCAGACTAGATGCCCATCAATAGATGAATGGATAAAGGACATGCATATATATATACACGATGAAGTATTAGTCTGCCTTAAAGTAGAACAAAATTTTGTCATTTGCAGAAAAATAGATAGAAATAGAGGATCAACATGTTCAGTGAAATAAGCCAGACTCAGAAAGACAAGTATCACATGTTCTTCCTAATATATGATCTGAAACAGATGACATAAAAGTAGAAGGGGGACTATTAGTAGACAAGACGAAAGGAATAAGGGGAGAAGGGTGTTAAGGAACGATAACAGAGAGATGGATATGGTCAAAATATAGCATACACATTGAACTCCAATCTTTTACAAAATTAATAGGCACTAATTTAAAAAAGAGAAAAAACAACTAGTATACAAAAGGGTAGCGAGGAAATATAACATTCAAACACCAGGCAAAAGAAAACTAACGCAGCTTTATTAAATCAGAAAAAGTAGATGTCTTGGCAGAAAACATTACTAAAGATAGAGAAGTATACATCAAAATAAGTACACTTCAGAAGTATGCTTCATAGGGAGATACATCTTTCTCAAATGGGAAGGGAATCAAGATATGGAGGGAGAGTAGAGGGAGTGGAGGGAAACGGGATGGAAAAAGGAATTAAGATGTGTTAGGTACATGTACTAACCCCACACAAGAAATGTAAAAATTATGTATTGCAGGGCCGGTGAGATGGCTCAGCGGCGTAAGTGCCTGCCTTGCAAGCGCGAGGGCCCGAGTTCGACTCCCGAAACCCACATACGAAAAAAGGGCCGGTGATATCGCTCAGCGGCACGGGTGCCTGTTGGCGCACGAGGTCCTGAGGTCGACCCCCCGGTACCCACAAAAAAAAAAAAAAATTATGTATTGCAAACACGGACTAATAAAAATTTTAAAAGTATACTTCATAAACAAACATTGTATAGTTTCTAATTGGTCATTCCTGCCACTGTGTCTCCCTGCCACAGTACCTTGGCCAACAGCTGTTCTTCTCCCATGCCTCTTAAATTTTTAACATCTATAAATAATGGCCCTTTGATTCACTAGAAAGATACAACAATTCAAAATATGTATATACTTACAACATAGCTTCAAAATATATAAAAAGAAAATTGGCACAATAACAAGTAAAAGCAGACAAATCCACAACCATGTGCAAGACTATCATACAACTTTATTAACTGATAGAACAAGCAGACAAAAAAATCAGAATATAGAATATGGGATGTTACCATAATAAGCCTAACCTAATTAACATATATAGGACATTGTACTCAAAGACTACAGGGTAAACACTATACTAACTTGATTGGGGTTTTCTCCAAAATAAATAAACACCATACATAATAGTGGAGTCTTGCTGGTCAGGGCATGATGGTGCATGCCTGTAATCCCAGCACTCTGAAAGTCTGAGGCAGGAGGATTGCAAGTTCGAGTCCAACCTAGGCAAATTAACAACATAGTGAGACCCTATCTCAAAATTTTAAAAAGTTTAAAAATTACAAAAAGCCTGGGGATGTAGCTCAGTGTGAAGGCCCTGGGCTCAATCCCCAGACCAAAAGCATAAATAAGGACCAAAATGGATGATAGATATTAGGAAGTAAGAAGAAAATGTTCAAATGAGGAGAACGAGTGAGGGGGCAGGGAGAAGGAAAAGGAAGAAAAAGAGGGGGAAAAAGCAAACAAATGGAAACAAAGCTTTTCTAAATAAGGAGGGGAATGGAGGAAAAAAGAATCAAGGTATATTATGTACTGGTACAAATTCCTCATGATGAATGTGATCATTATGTATATCAAAAGTGTACCAATAAAATTAATTAAGAAAAAAAACTTTCCCATTGGGATCAGAAACAAGAATGACTGCTTTCAGGGCTCCTATTTCTGGGAATGGGCATGTGTCTAAGAACTTACAAGGCTGTCCAGCATCTATTCCAGCTTATAACTTAGAAAGTTTTAAAAGATACTCTTTTCTTTTTTTGGTAAGATTGAAGAAAGCTAAATGTACTTCCTGAGTATAGTGGGCATTGATAATATCTTCCTTTATTAATATAATGTAATATTTATTATGTTTCACTTATTATCACTTTATGTTGAGTACCTGTAAATATTTCTGTGCATTCCTAGTCATTACCATCAGCTAGACTGTATATTCCTTTTGAACAGGAAATGTGTTTTCTACTTGTTTATATTCTACACAGGATTTAAGACAGTTAATAAATTGATTATTTGAAAAACAAAACAATATTATCTACCTGGAATACACAGAGTTGTAAACATCTTATTTATTTGATAGGGATGAGAAATAAAGTATCCTTAATAATTAAAAATTCACACACTGGATTAGTCTCCTTTTAGCAGATCTTCATAAAATTTATTGCAGATTTTCTAGCTGCAGAAAAACGTCATAAGCTGAAGTACATTTAGCTTTCTTCATTCACACAGAGTTCCTAAAATGGTGATATCTTTATTAGAGATGGCACAGAATAGGGACTTCTCTGTTGTTCAAAATTAAGAAAATTTAACCAAAGTAGTCTAAGAAAACAACACTGAGAGGAGACAACATTAGAGCTAGGAAAAGAGTGCTTATCATGAAATTCCAAAGGTCAAAAAGGATGAGAACAAGAAAAAGTAGGTAATAGCAGCTACAGAATTTAGACCAGAATCAGGGGTAAAAAATGGAGTCTAGCACTGTAATAGCTCAGCACTCAGGTTAGACACAGTGGGAATGTGCTAGAGCTGTCCTATTTCTGGGAATGGTCATGTGTCTAAGAACTTACAGGGCTGTCCAGCATCTATTCCAGCTTGTAACTTAGAAAGTTTTAAAAGATACTCTTTTCTTTTTTTGGTAAGATTGAAACATCAAGAAATAGTTTTAATATTTTGGATGGGCTCAAAAGACAATGTAGTTAAGCTACAAAGGTGGCCTTAGCTCCCACTCACTTTATAGAATTTAGAGCTTCCTACTGCTGTATGTAGTAAAGTTCTATATAACTGCTTTATATGGTGAGGCAACAGTATGGTTTTCCCTCAGCATTGTGGAAGATGGGTTCCAGGACCCCCATAAACACCAAAATTTGCAGATGCTTGTCTCATGTAAAATGGCATAATATTTACATGTAACCTATGCATATCATCCCATATATTTTAAATCATCTCTAAATTATTTATAACACTTAATGTGGCCAGGTGTGGTGGTATGTACACCTATAATCTCGGCACTCCAGAGGATGGGGCAGGAGGAATGTGAGCTTGAGCCCAGTCTGGGCAACTTAGCAAGTTTAAGGCCTGGTCTACATGGTGAGACCCTGTCTCAAAACAAAAGTTATTTTTGCCAGGTGTGGTACTGCATGCCAATAGTAGTGAGGCTGAGGCAGGACTGCTGTGAGTTTGAGAGCAGCCTGGCCTACTCTGTCTCAAAAAAAAAAAAAAAAAAAAAAAAAAAGGTTTATTTTATCTTATTTTATTTTTCAGGGAGATAATGTGTTCATTTCTAGAAAACAGTGATTTGCCAAGTCAACAATGGTAATCCTGTTTGTCTGAGGAATGCCTGCTTTGCCAGACACATTTCCTCCTTTCTGGTGGAGGTGGCTATGTGACCCACAGGCAGTACGCTGGTTTCTGGGGAAATCCTTCCTATCAGGAGATAGATATGGCCAGTGCCACTCTTTTTTCTCTCTCAAATGTGATTGTGATAGTTGGGGCTCCAGTAACCATCTTTTGATCATAAGTGAATGACTTAAAAACTCTCAGAAAGCCCCTCTGTTGTTAGGCTGTTGGATAAATGAAGTAACTGTGGATCACTAGACTTTAATACATGATAAACATAAAAACTTATATAAATCAATATAGTAGGGCTTTCTATTGTCCATAGCCAAATATAATCCTGACTCAGTGATTCTGTGGAAACAAGTATGTGAAAATTGTCAATGAAAGATTTTATAAAAGAAATTAGTATTTACCACATACCTACTACATGTGAAGAACCCTAAGAATGCAAACATCAAAGATAAATAAGATTGGGCTGGTGAGATAGCTCAGCAGCATAAGTGCCCGCCTGGCAAACTCAAGGTCCTGAGTTCAACTCCCGGTACCCACATACAAAAAAGGGCCAGTGATATCGCTCTGCAGCACGGGCGCCTGCTGGCGCGCAAGGTCCTGAGTTCAACACCCGGTAGCCACACACACACACAAAAAAAATAAATAAATAAGACTAATTTCTTGCCTTCAACAGTTAGTAATATTTAAAGTAATATTTTCTATCAGCTCTCTCTATATAAAGTTAATAGAGTACTAGCAGATTGGATAAGTGATGAGGGGTCTAGAATAAAAGAATGAAGAAAAATATCCATAACTACACTTAGGCAAGTAAAGCCTTCCAGGGAGTGATTTAGAGAGAAATAAACTGGTAGAAAAGTGAAGGACCTGCAGCCGGCCGGCCTCGGCAGCTTCTCTGGCCTGGTCACTCTTGCAGTCTTACTGTGTGCTCCATCAGGCACCATGGGGAAGTGGGACTATTGGGGGGGGGAAAGTGAAAGAGCAACTAGAAAAGAAAAAGAAAGGCTCTATGGCTTTGGCTGAATTTGGAGAAAAAAATGAATGAGAACTGGAAGCAAGAACTAGAAAAGCACATGGAGAAATTATTAAGTGGAAACGAGAGCTCATAAAAAAAGCAGAAAGAAGAAAGAGAAGAAGAAATCTGGTAGGTTCTTCAGATTTTGAAGATGAGGAAAAGAAGCAAGCAAAAAAAGGAGCAAGAAAAAGAATCATTCACATAAATCTTCTGAAAGCTCCATGTCAAAAACTGAATCAGACAGAAAGGAGAGTTTTAAAAAGAAATGGAAATCAAAGGACGAAACTGAGATAGAAAAAAAATTAAAGGACTTAGCAAAAAAAGATGTGTCCTGAAGATAAACCTTTATCATCTGAGTCCTTGCCAGAATCAGAGTATATTGAAGAGGTAGGAGTAAAAAAGAAAAGCAGGGAAGAATGAGAAAAAGCAACAGAAAAAACAAAAAAGAAAAGTAAGAAACACAGTAGGAAGAAAAAGAAGGCTGCTAGTTTAAGTCCTGACTCACTGTAACATTAACAAAAATCAAGATTCCCTTATGAAGAAAGTAACGTCTAAGGAAACTTCAACTGTGAAAATTATATTTACTAAAATGCTTGAATTATCTTGCTTTTATAATTGTTCCTGGACTATTCAGTAGTCACTCAGATGCCACTGTGTGAAAGGGCCATAATTGTTGCCTGCTGCTTGAATATCTATTTTTTCTCCTCCAAAGCATGATAACCCCAGGAGATAACACACTGCAGTCATACTACTGGTTAAGATACTTGGGAATAAAACTAGTATTTTTTACTAGAAGTATCTAATGATAAATCAACAGAAATTGAATCTGGATACATCTTTAAGATGTAGTCAGAAATGACCAGGGCCAGTGAGACGGCTCAGCGTCATAAGCGCCTGCCTTGCAAGCGCGAGGGCCCGATTTCGACTCCCGGATCCCACATACGAAAAAGGGGCCGGTGATATCGCTCAGCAGCACGGGTGCCTGTTGGCGCGCGAGGTCCTGAGGTCGACCCCCCGGTACCCACAAAAAGAAAAAAAAAAAAAGAAATGACCAGATGACTCTAGTTAAATTTTTTAAAGTAGGGATTACATTAATATTTTGAAATCCCTACTCTGTAGGTAAGTGTTTTAATTTTTTCCCTCCTGTATATTTTTATTTACCTCAGGAAGGAGATTTAGGGTGGAGGCAGGGGTGGTTTTCCATCTCTTTAGCTAGCAGAATAATACGCCTTGGATCCTTACACATCCTACTTTGGTGGACACAGTAGCCGTGCTTCCTGGGGAGATCAGAGCTGGGTACCACCAGCCTTGCCCTTTACTGAGCTTCACGGCATCCTTGGACTTTGTCATACGCTGCTTTGAATAAACCAGAGTAACAGCCCTTTGCAGCATGAGAAAGTCCCCAAAGCTCTGGGTGTACCTCCATATCTGTTAATAACTGAGTGCTTTTTAGCTTTAGAATGTGTTATGTCATTTGAATTAATTTTTGACTATACTTTAGCTTTGGAGAAGAGTTATTTCATATAGACACTGGTACTGTAACATCTGGGGAGGGGTGTTTGGTCGACTTGTAACACCCAGATGGTTGACTTGTAACACCCAGATGAACTGAATCAGGGTGGTGCTGGGTGTGGAAGGCCCATTTGAGGATTGTAGCCAACAGTATAAAAAGAGAACTGGAGAGGGAGATGTTGTGCTGTTGATTCTCCTGGAGGAGCTTGTCGAGCTGGCTTTCCTGATATGAACTTGGCTATTCTTAACATCAGAGGAACTCGGGACCTCACTGTGGCTGAGGATGGCTGCGGTTCTTTTTGGGGAGCTCTGATCCTTACTCTGAGCGTCGCTTCCTGGCTCCAGTGCAGATCCCTCAGCTGCTGGCACAGATCTTTTATCCCCCTGGTGTAGACTTTCTAGCTTCCAGCACTGACCTTTGGGCCTTCCCAGCACAGATCTGTGAAAGAGATTTGCATGAGACATTGTCGTGGGCTCTAGGCCTCCAGTTGGATTCATGGGGCATTACCATGGGGTCTAGATATTCAACTGGACTCATGCAGGACATTAGTACGGGATCCAGGCCCTCAGCTGGATTATTTGGGTCTCTAGTATGTGGACAGATCTCCTGCACTCTTTTGCATTTGACTCTTCGGGTATTATAAAATAATTCTATAAATTATGTGTCCTGTATTGTTTCCTTTGCAAACCCTGACTACAACAGGTGTACACCACGCCATGTCATGCGATGCCACTGCTCTGCTGGAGCATGCAGCTCCCCGCAATCCTAAACCCAGCGTCGGTAAAGAACTAAAGAAGCAGAGTTTAAAATAAAAGATGATTTATTTGAAGGTGGGGGAAAGGAGGAAGAGAGTTGATAGACTGCTACGCTGGATGAGTAGGGAGCATTCGAAAATGAAATACGTGTGGATTTTTGTCTCCAGCTCCTTTACTGGGATCCTTCTTCCAATGTAGGTTCCTGGAATCTGATTGGCTCCCTGGCTGTCTTCAATTCTAACCTTGTATTTCTTCTGACCATGACTTTTCCCTGTCATTTGGTAATGGGGAAAAGACAGTTTAGGCTTGAGGATTAAGAAAATGGAAGTGTGCAATTCTTATGTTAATTGTGCTACCTGGGACCTTCCTGGTCATTTCTTCCTCTTTCATTGCCTTTGTCTAATCACTTGAGTCTAGCTGTAGAGGCAGAAACTGCCCTTAGAATTCTCTATGTTTAATAAAGCTCCATTTGGCCTTCGTCCTATTTTTTTCCTACTTACGGGGCCCTACAGTATTTTTTGAATTTAATAGCTAAAGATTCTAAAATGCATGTTTTATACTGTTAAGTTTTAACCAGTCAGGAAAATTTTATGTAACCAATGACAGTTATTTTTTTGTATGAATGTTGTTTAGGCTGCAATGTTTAGCTTTTAACTCTTTACTCTTGCTGTCTCAAGTTTATTTTTATGTTTAATGGCACCCTTGCCAGATTTTTAGCATGTAAAAGGCAGATTTTGATTTTTTGTTTTTAAACATCTTCATATTGAAGCTGAGACTTATAAACAAGTTGAGTGTTACATAAAGTTACTGCCAGAATCTTAGTAAATACAATGTTTTCTAAAAAAAATAAATAGGTAAAAAAGTGACAAGATTACAGGCCTTTTGATGTTATGCATTAAATAGAAAAAGTAAAAATGAGGGAGATGTTTGCTTAAAACTAACGAATGTATTTATTTGCTTCCCTAGAACAGAAAGTCTAAGAATAATGAAAAACCAGTTATGAAAGAGGCAGGGAAGAAAGATGTAAGGCCTTGAAGGGACACCAGAGGACACTGGTGATGGAGATGTTTGCTTAAAACTAACAAATGTATTTATTTGCTTCCCTAGTGCCTAGAAAAATAGGCACTATCTTTTAATTACAAAGAAAATTCCTTTCCATTCTCTTTGGTCAACACTTGATAGTGTTAGAACTTTTACCTGATGATTTATTCTCCTTTTACCAAGGCTACTCTCTTTGACTTCAAGCTTCATATCCATTAACATGTGATTCTTATAAACTCTAACAGTGGAAAAACAAACAGCTGGGTGACCTCTCCGCTTCAGGCTCTTGGATATTTTGCTTCTCGGTAAGTGATCAGTATTTTGATACTCCTGTAGTAATAACAGGAAATGATCTGTTAAAATCTGGATCTCCAGCCACAGACGAATGCCAGTGTAAAGAGGAGAGGCAGTCTCTGAACAAAGTCTATAAAAACGGTTTGGACAATTACTTCTAAGACCACAGGGAGAGAGCAATAACATGCACTCATCATCAGAAAAGTGAATGCACAGAAACACATCTTAGACTTACGGTCACTGCTGCATTACATCAGAGAAAAGCTATTGCTACGAACTTGGTAAGTCTGACTGAGATGCAAATGCTAGAATTTCAATTATACTAATGTTAAAATACCATTCCCTGAAATAAAAATTCACTCAGGAAAATTTAATAAGTAGGCAGAACAATTCTAAATACGTTTAATTGTAAGTCGGCTTCTTTGCAAAATAGGAAGTTTGTTCTACCACCAGAAAAGACAAGACACACAATGGCGGTGCAGATAGTCGTGAAATAAAGTTATTTTCATATAAAATTATAAAATACATTGCTTACAAGTATAAAAATAACTAATTTCTCATATGAAATTGCCATGGATTATAACACTTTCTTAGGTTTATAATATGGAGTTTTTCAATTAATTAGGCTTAATATTTTCCTGTTAATAAATAGTATCATGAAAAATTAATAACCTAATCACCAAGGCTTTCCCCTTCATTACCTTCCACTCTGAAAGGTTTTCTGGGTACAATGGAAAAAACAGACCAAGAGACCATGTCATGGAGAGCCTCCTTGTAGAAGGTTGGTAAATAGTCTTATATAGTAAAAATTTCCCAACATCATACTTTGAGGAGTCATAGCAAAAGTCAGGAAACCCAGAACAATCTGGGCAAAGAAGATAATCTTGGTTAAAAGATCTACAAAGCAAAAATGTTCTCATATAACTATAATTACATAAATTATATTCCCTGTTTTCATGTAATATATTTTGAAAATTTGTCTTAAAAAGCTAGTTACCTAGATAAAACTAATAACCTAGAATTCACTTAAAATAATAAAATTCTACTTAAGAATTTTATAGCAGTAACAATTTCCTAAAACATTAGAAATAGGTAAGTTACATAAATTATATATATTTCATTCTGTACTAAATAGTCATAATGACTAAAAGAACAGAAGGCACAGGGTTTAAAATTACCTTTCAAGATTTGTCTGTTGTAATCATTGAACACTTTCAAACAAGAATAAATGTATAAAACATCACTTGGTTCTGAATATACAAATCATGTTACTCAAATTGTTACTAATATAAAAACAATGATAGTCTGGATTCAATAATAAGCTTAAAATGTGAAAAACTGGCTGAAGTCTTTCCAAAATTATACCTTTCTGCAATGTCTTCTTTAACTTCACCTCTATCTTTCTAAGAATTAAATTCTCCTTTCTACTCTATACTCTCTTCAACCTATGAGAGATTCTAGACTTTCTAGTTTATGATTTGGTTGCTTAAAGACCTAATATTTTCCTAGTACACTGTAAACAACTGGAAAGCAAACTGTTGATCAGATTTATCCTGTAAATAAATTTTTCCTTATTACATCTAATTCAGTTCCCAAAATCTAGGCACACACAAATAAATTGAATGAATAAATCCTTGCAGAGTTGGGTATTTATTAGTGTTCCATGACTGTGTAACTTAAAATTCAACAATTTTATATAGTTTCTTGTGACACTATTTCCTCACATAATAAACTGATTTATACCTAGATTACAGGGGAAATTAAATTTTTTTAATTTTATAACCATAGTTTGTCCAATACTAAAAAGCATTCACTTGTAAATGAATCAGTGAATTTTCTGTCATTGTGTTATTAACTATTACAACAGCTTTTCCAATTTTAGTTTTTTATTCTCAGGCCCCATACAATAAAAAATATAAATCCTTCAAATCTGGCATCTTTTAGGCAATTCATACTTGAAAGAGGTAAGGTAGCTATTTTTAAATCAGCTTTATTGAGGTATAATTAATATGTAATAAACTGCACATATTGAAAGTATACAATTTCATGCATTTTGGCAAATGTGTATAGTTGTGAAACCACTGTTAGCATCAGGGTAACAAACATTTGCATCATCCACCAAAGCAGTTCATCCCTTCTCTCTACTCCTGTCCTACAGAATCACTGCTCTACTTTGTCACTTTAGATGTCTGTTTTCTGGAATTTCATTAAAAAATGGAATCATACGTACGTACTCTTATTTATACGGCTTCTTTCTCTTAACATATTTTGTGAATTCATCCATGTTTTTGCACATACAAATAGTTCAATCATTTTTATTGCTGAGTAGTATTTCATTACAGGGATATACTTTAATTTCTTTATACATTCTGTTGATCCAGATTTGAGGCGCTTCCAGAAAGTTTTGAGGTACCAACTGAACATCTATAATCTGAAAATCCAAAATATGAAATGCTCCAAAATCTGAAATTTTCAGCAGTGATGTAATGTCACAAACAATTCTACACATGACCTCACATGACGGGTCATAGTGGAAACGCAGACACACTAAAAATACTATATAAAATTACCTATGCACAAGGTGCATATGAAATATGAGTTTCATGTTAGAAACCCCAAAATAAAAGCCCCCAAATATCTCATTATGTATATGTAAATATTTCAAAATCCAAAAATCCAAAACACTTCACAGTTTAAGCATTATGGATAAAGGATACTAAACCTATACTACAAATAAAGCTACCATGAACATTCATGTGTAAGTTTTTATATGGACACATGCTGTTTTCTCTGACAAATATAAAGGAATAGAATGGCTGGGTCACATATCTTACTTGGAGAGGTAACTATTGAAATCTTTCACTCATTTTTTAATTGGATTTTTCTTTTCTTTTTACTGCTGAGTTATAAGAGTTCTCTGTATATTCTAGATACAAAGCTCTGTCAAATAAATATACAATGCATTTTTTTTTTTAAATTTTCCAGTGCTTGGACTGAAACCCAGGATCTTGCACATGCTAAGTGAGTGCTTTACTACTGAGCTACACCCTTACCCCAATATAATATGCATTTTTAAAAATGAAATGTGGGTTAGGCATGTTGTTTAGTGGTGGGGTGCACACTTAGCATGCATAAGGTCCGGAGTTTGATCTCCAGTACCATGCACACAAAAAAGTGAAATGCAACTGCTTTAGATAACTCTGCTTTGTTAATATAACAATAGTCTATTTGCATTTAAAATTATCCTTGTAATAAAAGCATTATCTCCATAATCCTCAGCTACAAAATTTTCTTATCTCTAGTAAGATGGTTAGTCAGCTGATATATGAAAAATATGGAAAGGGTATAAAAGCAGAAAACATACTGGTTTTCTCAACATTTTTCTTCATCCCTCCTGATTTTAGGGGAGTCTTAGCAAACTCCTACTAGTAGGAGATAAACAATAGGTTCACATAAGTAATGGTTAGTCTTCCTCCTCCTTTCTTTTAAGCAAGCTTTAAATAAGCAGAACATTATTAGGAATACAACCTCTTACACTTTCTAAGAACAAGATTTCTCTTAAACTAAGACCCTGCTGTTTACAGGACTATTAAGCATCGGTCCCTAGTGTGTATTTCTATTCTCATTTCCTGGATTCTCACCATTTCCTTTAGTTCCCCTCCATGTGTTTTCCTTCCATCCTTTCTTCCATATTGCCCAACATCGCACATCTATCACTATTCAATCTGGTGATTTCAAATTTGTTTTGACTACTAACTTTTGCTGACCCTATAAATCAACTACATGCTTTTTACTTCAAAGAAAACAAAACAAAAATAAAACTTTCTGAAGCTCATAGGAAGAGCAAAATTTTTGATGAGTGAAAAATTAAAACTATTTTTTCAACAGTATCTAAGTAAACAGTACTCTGCAGAATAAAACAAACACATTATTATTATTTTAAATTTTCCTATTTCAGACTATGTATACCCAGCAATACATGAATCACCAAGCAATCTTTTCCGAAGAGTGAACTGGAGGAAGTTCTGTAGTTCAATAACCGTCCCCCCAAAGTTAATAGATATGGGAAAGAAAAAATATATGGAATCAACCATTAATTTTAAACCATTCATTTTAAATCTTTATAGAGTAATTTTATATACTTATAAATTTTCACAGTCTATATTATACCCAGGCAATGCTAAGATTTCAAAGACAAATTTGAAACTAACTCTATCACTAGAATTGATATAAACCACAGATGATATAGCAATATCAACATAATATTGTCAGGATATACACAACCCTACGGTTGTAAGTATCTTGTGGAAGTAAATATGAGACAATTAATTATATCCCCGCAATCAAATGGGTTCTTATCAGACACATAACGCTAAGTTCAACTGAAAAGATCCAATATTTTAAAAGATCCAACATTTAAAAAAAAATACAAAGTGAAATAAATCAGACACACAAGCTTAAATATAACATTATTTCTCTTATATGATAGACACAACACATAAATAAAGATCAAATAAAATACAAGATAATAGAAAAAAGGAAAAAAGATCTTTTGCAAAAGGAAAGGAGGCCAAGAAATGGACGGGGGATGGTATAGATGAGGGGAAGGGGATGAAAAAAAGAATTAAGATGTGTTATGTATATATGTCAATAATTATGTACTATGAACATGTACCTATAAAAAATAAAAACTGAAAAAAATAAACCTCTTTTTGTATATCTTGAAATTTTCAGTTCGACTGGTTTTCTTTTAATACAAGGAAATATGATCAGCTTCAAATTTCTTTTAGTTATACAAAATGTGTGAGCTTTGTCATATGATAAAGAAAGCAGAGACAATATGACCCAAAATTGATTTATTTATCAAAGTAAAATACTTTTAAACATATATAAAATTGCAAAATAACTGATTTTTTGGAATAATCTATATGAAATTATATCAATATATAATGATATGACAAAACAACATGTTTAATCACTTTTACTCCATTTTAAAATCACCTTATTGAACGATACATCATAAAATCAATAGTTGTACACCTAGGAAATTTACCAATAGAGCTCTCTTCCACTGGTGTGTATATTTTAATCTGTCTCATGTGGGTGTCTCTTCCATTCTGGTGATTGGCTAGAACAGCAATCTGTATCATGAATGTGCGAGTTGGCTTCTTATGATTATCAGTTAAGGGAACGTGAATCCAGCCACTTGGTTCCACCAATTCAAGTTGCTGACAAGAAAAGAAAGTTGGATTATGTTTTTGCCCAATGAATATAATGTATAATAATGAATGCATTCTGAAGTTAAATTGTTAAATAACATTTTGTTCACTGAGGAGATGACAGTATGATAATAACCATTACCAGTATTGGGTACTTTTACCTGGTTTACAATTATTAAGCACTTTATATGAGTCACATTAGACAAAATAAAAATAGATGTATGAATCACAGTGCTTACAGAAAACTGTATTAGATAATAGAAAGAAAGCACATGTTCCAGCATCTTTAGAAATGTAAAGAATTTTTGCATAGGTTAAAAAATATAATTTTACAAATTTCACATATTTGTAACAGGTAACCAATGTGGAAAATAACAGTGAAATGCTGCTATTGCTGATAACAAATGCAATATATATTTCTGATTTTCTATGTTCAAAATACAAAATGCTAATAAATGAAGAATACTAGCCCTTTTGTCAACTGAACAGGCTTGAATGCAAGTTGTATATCTTATCAATTATTTGAGCTTAGGCATATTATCTAATCATCGTAAGCCTGAATTATATAATTATAATTCATTTTAATAACATTTCAAAAATGGGATTATCACCCACTTCATATAGATATTGCAAACGACAAATGAAACAGTGTACATAAAGAAGCAAGCATAATATCTGACATATAGTAAGTATTCAATAAATTTTTAAAATCAAAAGTTATATAAATTAAATAATGAAAACACTTGAAATATGAAGGCACTTTATAGAATTTTAACCATTTCCTGAAATAGAAAATATCATCATCTTCATCATCATAATCATCAGGTTCTGCAATGCTTTAATTAGCTCTTCTTTTTCTAAGATGTTTCACACAGGTTTCTTAACAGTGAACATGTAGGTCCTTTATAGGTCAAGAACATAGATCTTGAAAACATAAATCAGAATGTGCTTCTTAAAAGATGCTTTCTCCACTAAGCTCTTCCAGTGATGTGAGCACTTTACCAAATGGGTAACTTCCCAGTCACTTTTTTTCTAAGGTGCTATATAGAACTACTATATGATCCAGCAATCCTATTCCTGAGTATAAATCCAAAGAAAATGAAATCGGTATGTCACAGAGATGTCGACGCTCCTGTATTTATTATAGCACTAGTCACAATATCCATGGAATGCAAATAAACGAAGAATGCAATCTTTTTTTTTTTTTTTTTTTTTTTTGTGGGTACCGGGGGTTCGACCTCAGGACCTTGGGCGCCTGCGCGCCCGCGCCGCTGAGCGATATCACCGGCCCCTTTTTCGTATGTGGGTTCCGGGAGTCGAACTCGGGCCCTCGCGCTTGCCGGGCAGGCGCTTAAGCCGCTGAGCCATCTCACCGGCCCAAGAATGCAATCTTTGCATTTGTAGCAACCTGGATGGAACTAGAGGCTAACAGTGCATAAAGAGATCCTTTACAGACTCACAGCTCTTGACAACATGAATCAGGACACAGTTCTTTTTTTCTTAAATTAAACTTATTTTTTAACTGATACATAAAAACACAAAAATTGTACATATTAATGGGGGCACCACATGATGTTCTGATACTTTTATACATTGTATGATCAGGTTAAATTTCTCTCTTCAAATATTTAGCTCTTCATATGGCAAAAACATTCAAAATTCTCTCTTCTACTTTTTGGTTGCAACAGACAGTCACCCTACTGTGCAACAGCACACTAGAACTTCTTATCCTATCGAACTGCCACTTAGTGCGTACTGATCAACCTCTCCCCACCCGCCTCTCTCCCTTCGAGCTCTCTTGGGCCTCAGGTAACCGCTATCCCAGGCTCAGTTCTACGTGATTGACTTTTTTAGGTTCCACATATGAGTGAGATCGTGCAGTGCTTGTAGTTCTGTGTTTGACTTATTTCACTTACATAGTAGCCTCCAGTTCAATCCAGGTTGCTGCATATGCAAAGATTTCATTCTTCAGTTATTTGCATTCCATGGATATTGTGACTAGTGCTATAATAAACACAGGAGCGTCGACATCTCTGTGACATACCGATTTCATTTTCTTTGAATTTGTACTCAGGAATAGGATTGCTGGATCATATAGTAGTTCTATTTTGAAGTTTCTGAGGAACCTCTATATTTTTTCCATAATGGCTAATTTACATTCCCACAAAAAGTGTGCAAGAGAGTTCCCTTTTCTTTATATCCTTACCAACACTTGTTATCTTTTGTCTTTCTTTTTTTTTTTTAAGATACTGTTAGGGATCAAATGCAAGGCCCTGCTATCCTAAGCACATGCTCCACCACTGAAATATAACCCAAAGCCCGACCTTTCATCATAGACAGTAATCATTTTTAGTGAGTGAGATAATTATCTTACTGAGGCTCTGATACACATTTTTCTCACAATCTGTGATGTTAAACATTTTTCATATACCCATTATTCATTTATGGCTTATTTTGAGAAATGTTTATTTAGATCTATTTCCTATTTTTAATAAGATTATTAGGGTTTTCTTGCTCTTATGTTTTTTGAGGTCCTCATGTATTCTGAATATTAACCTCTTATATCTAGTTTGCAAATATTTTCTCCCATTCTGTAGGTTTTCTCTTCACTCCGATGATTGTTTCCTTTGCTATGGAGAAGCTTTTTAGTTTGATGCAATCCCATTTGTCTATATTTACTTTTGTTTGATGTGCTTTTGGAATTATATCCAAAAAAACCTTTGCCTATTGCACTGTCCTTAACTTTAACGAGCTTATGCTAGTTCTTTGAAGGAGCCCCTGTTTCTTGGGAATAATCTTATGTATTAATTAGTTATTTTCCCTAGAATGTAACTAGTCTCTCAAAAACAATTAGAATAGTTGCTCAGTTTGTGGTAAAGTGTTTGCCTAGCATGCACAAGGCCCTGAGTTTGATCCCCAGAACTGCAAAATAAGTACGTAAATAAATGAATACACTTGGTGGTAAGTAAAAAAATAAAAACACTTGGTAAAATCATTAACCTTTTCAAGTCATTGAGATGAAGTATGCTACAGTATATTATATAGTACCTAAGTTGTACTGCTATCAAAATATCTAACATAATTCAATAGTAACTATAATTCTGTAGGTACTAAAGATTATATTTACTGACATTCAACAACAAATGTGCAAAATTCAACATAAAACTAAAATATATTCAACTTCAAAAACACAGAAATAGGGGCCGGTGAGATGGCTCAGCGGCTTAAGCGCCTGCCCGGCAAGCGCGAGGGCCCGAGTTCGACTCCCGGATCCCACATACAAAAAAGGGGCCGGTGATATCGCTCAGCGGCACGGGTGCCTGCTGGCGCGCGAGGTCCTGAGGTTGACCCCCCCCGGTACCCACAAAGAAAACACAAAAAACAAAAAACACAGAAATATGCTAGGTAATCTCTCATTTAAGAATACAACCTCTTAAGGGTAATTTGATAATTTATAGACATGTAACTATTCCCATGTATAAAAAATGTCATACTTTCACACAAACGAACACATTCCCTTCTACAAATATATACAATTAAGGGAAATACAATATATATGTATATTATAAATATACACAATCAAGGAAAAATCATGCTGGTACAAGCAAGGAAAATTTTAACATTACATTTCTGGTTTTATTTCAAGGAGTGTGCCTAATACCCCAAAATTCATGTGACAATAAATCAAATTCTGTATAAATTATGAAAATATTAACAAAAAATAAGTTATTTAATAAGCATCTAACAAAGCTTCTTTTCTTGGAAAATAAGTATTTTACCTAGTTTAGATGATAATCTAAAACCTAGATTTTAGTGTTTTTCACTAAGAAATGTGTGAACACCAGGCAATTTAATTTAAAAAATTGTTTTATTTTAATTGAGTCCAAACTGTTTTTATCATTTTTTATTTTGAGTCCAAACTGCCCATCATTAACAAGTGAAGAAAAATCTTGTCAGAAAATAAAACTAAGTTTATAAAAATTTCTCTAAAGTTGGGCCGGTGAGATGGCTCAGCAGTGTAAGTGCCTGCCTTGCAGCGCGAGGGCCCGAGTTCGACTCCCGGAACCACATACAAAAAAAGGGCCGGTGATATCGCTCAGCGGCACGGGTGCCTGTTGGCACGCGAGGTCCTGAGGTCGACCCCCCGGTACCCACAAAAAAAAAAAAAAAAAAAAAAATTTCTCTAAAGTTATGCAGTGATTTTTAAAAGATATTGGTTTTAAATGATCTTAATTTCTGAACACATATGAACTACGTGCATCACAGAAAATACAGGTTTATCTTATGAACACAGCCCAAAGCAAGAGTATCAGTGAATCTAAATCTGGATTCCATGAGTTGCTCTAGAAAAACAATTAGGAATACTACTGTATCTTCTTCTTTTCCCTCCCTATGCTCTTCTTTCCTTCTCCTCCCATTCCTTCTTTCTTCCCTCTTCCCTGCCCAACCCAGAAACTGAGGATAAAGGAGAACCAAAAATCTCTTCAAAACATAGTTTTATTTTTCTTTAGTTTTTATTTTTTTGTGGGTACCGGGGGTCGACCTCAGGACCTCGCGCGCCAGCAGGCGCCCGTGCCGCTGAGCGATATCACCGGCCCTTTTTTCGTATGTGGGTTCCGGGAGTCGAACTCGGGCCCTCGCGCTTGCCAAGCAGGCGCTTACACCGCTGAGCCATCTCACCAGCCAAAGAAACATAGTTTTAATACTGAATAATTTCCTCCTTTTAACTGCAAAAAACAATACCAAAAATGCACGCATAATAAATTATATTTTCTTTTTGTTATAAAGACTAAAAGTCATATCCATGTAATAAGTAATCAAAAAACGATAGCAAGAGATAAAAGAATGCAGTGGAAAGAACATTAGACCAAATGATAAAAGAAAATCTAGATTTGAATTTCGCTTCTAGTTTTTAGTTTAACCAACTTAGTTCTCTTTACTAAACTTTAATTTCTCCATCTATTAGGAGGAATCATGAAACTGTCACTTTTGTAAGTCAAAAATGAAATCAGGATAATTTTATTCCTGGGTAATTGTTACATTTTCTTTGTAGGAATGTTGTTAAGTAATGAGATAATGTAAATCACATTATTGCCAAATCCCTGAGATCCTTCCTGGTTCAATTTTGCAGTACTGTCTACAGTATTTTATGCAATTCAAAGAGAAAAATGAAAAATGTCCTTGTCTCATGGCCTCATCTCCTTCAGGTATTCTTCCCATCTTTCTCATCCCTTCCTTGTCTCTCGAAAGACTCACTGTCTAGTTCTGTGTGGATCAATGGAACAGAACTGAGGATACACAAAATTCCCAACTCATTCAGCTATTTGATCTTCAAGGAAGTGGCCAAAAGCATGCCTTGGAGGAAATACGGCCTATTCAACAAGTGGTGCTGGGAAAACTGGCTATCTGTTTGCAGAAGATTGAAACTCAACCCTTATCTCTCACCAGATACTAAATTAAAATCAAAATGGATCAAAGACCTGAACATTAAAACAGAAACATTAAACCTACTAGAAGATAAAAATAGGTATAACACTTGAAGATGCAGGTGTAGGAAAAGGTTTTGTTTCGTTTTGTCTTGTTTTGTTTTGAGACAGGGTCTGTTTAGTTCAGATTGGCCTTGAACTCACTATGTAGCCAGGGCTGGCCTTGAACTCACAGCAATCCTCCTGCTTCAGCCTCCCAAGTGCTGGGATTACAGGCCTGTGCCACCACACCCGGCTCAGGAAAGGATTTTCTAAACAGATCTTCAATTGCACAAGAAATAACAGCAAGAAGGAACAAGTGAGATTATATTAGACTAAAATGCTTCTGTACAGCAAAAGAATCAATCAGGACAGTGAAGAGACAACCTGTAGAATGGGGAAAAAAATTTTTGCCAGCCACTCCTCAGAGGACTAATATCTAAAATATACAAATAACTAAAAAAAAAAAAAAAAAAAAAATTAAACCATCTAAAATTAAAGATCCAGTCAAGAAACGGTCATGAGAAATGAACAGATACTTCATTGAGGAAGAAACACAAATCATCAACAAATATATAAAAAATGCTTAACATCTCTCAGCATCAGAGAAATGCAAATTAAAACAATGCTAAGATTCCATCTGTAATGGTTGATACATTGTGTCAACTTGCGGAAGTTTAGAAGTTTAACTCAGCAGGGGGCCAGGGTCCTCACTTTGTAAAAATCCTCATCCTATGCAAGAGGAGGGCAAGCAGATGGTATGAGTACCACACCCGCCCTAGGGGGTAGCCTGCTTACAGTATAAGGAAGGAAAAGAGGCTTGTTCCCCCTTCTTTTGCTCTTGTTGCTTTTGCCATCTTCTGCTGCCTTGAACTGTTGCCCTCTGCCATGTGCCACCCTGCCTTGGAGCCAGCTGATTATGGACTGAAACATCCACAAACTGTGAGCTAAATAAACCTTTCCTTCCTTAACTTTGGGTGTCTTGTATTTTGTCCCAGCAACGAGAGAAAAGTAACCAAGAAAGAATTTGGTACTAGAGAAGTAGGGTCACTGCTGTGACTGTACCTGACCATGTGGTTCAAGAGCCTTTGGGAATGGCTTGTGGGAAGAGTTGGGAAAGGTTCAGAGATGCAAGCTGAAAAAGCAGAGCTGGAAAGCCTTAGGCTGTTCTGTATGGGAGATTCTGGCCAGAGCTCAGAAGACCAGAAGGCTGATAGAAATCCTCCTTGTAAACACCAGGCTCGGGAGGTTTCTGCTGGGAAGGACTGCATCGGCTGCTGGACTCCAGACGATGTGTGTTATGGCTTGGCAGAAAGTTTGTCTGCATTTTGCTTGTGCCCAGAGACTTTGCCTGAGACTGAGATTAAGAGCGGCAGACTAATTAACCTGGCAGAAGAAATTTCAAGGCAATTGATGTTGAGGTGGTGGCATGGCTACTGTTGGGGGCTTTTAGCCAGATTTATGTTGAGAATTGAGAGCAAAGAGTGCAGCAGGATGATTAAAATGTTGTGAGTTTGGCCAGAAAGGAAGTTCCAGTAAAGCTGTGGACTACAAAGATAGAGCTGAGGAGATCTTGAGTGCTGAGAAGGAACAGAAAAATACAAAAGATGGCCTGAGGGCATCACAAGGAGAAGCAAGTCTCCACTCTTCGCAGCATCAAAACTGAAAGAGTGAAAGCCTTTGCTTTGAAGAGAAAACCGCAGAGCACCATGTTCCAGAATGGCAGTAACATAGAAAATTTGTTCCTCAGAATTGGATTCAGAGTGCCCAGTGATCCTGGCACTCGACTCCTACAGCCAAGAGAGAGGGAAGCCTGGCTACTGCTTCAGCTGGCAGCAGACCTTAGCATCATCCACATGGCAGTGGTTTTAGATGCATGCAGAATGCAAGAGTTGTGGGGTTAAGAAGGCTTCCACCCAATTTCAGAATGCCTGGGACGTCAGGCAGTGTGCCCCTAAGAGGGCAGTGTGTGAAGCTGTGAGGGTGAAGCCAAAAGTACAGTGGAGACCCCAGAAGTTTGAAAAGCCAGGAACATGGATCGTCTGAGGAAACCTGCAAGGAAGGAGCAAAGTGGGCCCAAGAAAGAAGCCGTGGGAGTTATAATGACCAGAAGTGCCGTAGGGGTGGAGCCATCCAAGCCCTCTGGAGTTCACAATTTGCCACAGATTGCCTGGGATGCTGCATGTGGAACTACAGGACTTAATGTTTGCTCTGCTGGATTTTGAACTTGCTTTGGTCCCAATCCTTTGTAGTCCCCTGTTCATAACTTTTGGAATAAAAATATCTTGTGCTATTGAATGTTGGAAGTGTTTAACTTTTCGTTTGTACAGGGGCTTGCAGCTAAGAGTTTGCCTTACATCTGGAAGACTTGGGACTTGGACTTTTCAGCATTGCTGAAACTGTTAGGACTGTGGCAGCTCTTAGAGATGGACTAAATGCCTTTTGCATAAAGGGATGTGCATGCATCTTTGGGGGGGCCAGGGGCAGAATATTATGGTTCTAATGTAATATAATGTTGATAAACTTAATACTGGTTCTTAAGGGTTGTTAAATGTGTTATAATGTTTAAGTTGTGAAATGATAAGAATAAGCAAGTCTTTGTATCTAGAAACCGAATTAAAGAAATGTGTCTGGTTGCCAAATTGACAAGGGGTGGATTGTAATGGTTGGTACATTATGTCAACTTGAGAAGTTTAGACGTTTAACTCAGCTGGGGGCCGGGGTTCTCACTTTGTAAACATCCTCATCCTGTGTAAGAGGAGGGCACTGAGATGGTGCGAGTGCTATACCCGCCCTGGTGGGGAGGGCAGTAGCCTGCTTACAATATAAGGGAGGAAAAGAGCCTTGTTCCCCCACCCTCCTTTGCTCTTGTTGCTTTTGCTGTCTTCTGCCACCTTGAACTGTTGCCCCGTGCCATGCCACTCTGCTTTGGAGCCAGCTGATTATGGTTTGAAACCTCCACAAACTGTGAGCTAAACATTTCCTTCCTTAACTTTGGGTGTCGGGTATTTTGACCTAGCAAGGAGAGAAAAGTAACATGACACCATCTTACTGCCAAAAGAATGGTAATCATTAAGAAATCAAACAATAACAAATGCTGGTGAGGCTGTGGTGAAAAAGGAACCCTCCTTCATTGTTGGTGGGAATGTAAACTAGTACTACCATTATGGAAATCAGTATGGAGATTTCTCAAAAAACTGAAATTAGAAATTCCATATGACCCAGCGAGCCCCCTGCTTGTTGTCTTCACCCAAAAGCTTAAGACATCATACTACAGCAATACATGCATATTGATGTTTATAGCAGCACAACTCATAGCTAAATCTTACAAACAGCCTGCATGCCCATCAACAGATGATTGGATAAAGAAAATGTGGTATCTATATAATGGAATACTACTCTGCTATAAAGAATGACAGATTTGAGACATCTGTAGGAAAATGGATGCACCTGGAAAATATAATGTTCAGGGAAATAAACCAGACACACAAGCTTAAATACCATATGCTATCTCTCATTTGAGTGAGGTGAAGAACAAAGAGAATAATGAAAGATAAAAGGAGACTGGGAGATGGATTTCTTGCAATAGGAAGTGATCCAAGGGGAAAAGTGTGAGGGGTAAGGAAGAGGGAAAGGGGAAATAAGTAGAATAAAGACATGCCATGTACAGGAACTAATAACTTCAATTAATGTAAACATTATATGCCATAACATGAGCTAAGACCAATAATATCAACAAGAATGAAAAAACGGATAGGGAATTGGAGGAAAAGTGAGGGAGGGGGAAGGAAGGAGAAGGGGATTAAAAAAAAAAAGAAACAAGCTATGGTATGTACATGTAACCATTCCCCAAGATGACTATAAACTGCATGAATGGCAAACAGGCACTAATACAATTTAAAAAAAAAAAATTTTAATGTCTCTTTTAAAGTCAAGAAGATGGAATCATTTGTGGCAAACTAATGCTCCAGTTAATAGCTATTGGTAAAATACAAAAACCATTGTTTTAAAGGTATGAGAGAGCTACTGAAGCAGTGACTAGTAGTAGCTAAGATTCTGGGGAGAAGAGAACCTTCACAAGGTGAATGGTCTTTCTGCCACCATTTTAACTGTGGGAGCATTTGCTGATTCTGAAAAATGGCAAGATGTTTAGAACTGTGGCTCTACCCAGGGAGAGTGCTGTTTCTTGGAACCAGAGAAACTTGTTATCAGGACTAATGGTCTTTCAAAAAGACAAAACTAGAGACTTCAAACACAGTCTATTTTCCCCTCAAAATCTCTGCCACATACTGAAGCTGTACAGGATGGGGGCTGAAGGGTTAAGCAAGAGGTGTCTGAGACGCACAGTAGAGTTTCTAGCAATCTCTCAGAGCTAAGGGACAGAGCTAAGGGTAGTAGAGTCTAGAACCTGCCAAAGGAAAGGACCTGTGAATACACCAGGCTCCCAACTGAAAGCCTTGAGAGGCTAAGCTCTGGGATGTTAAAGAACAGAAGGAGACAGACCCTCATCAAAACTGCAATGCAGCCTCAGCTTAGCTCAGGGACTAAGAAAAATACTGTATTTCAATCTATCTGACAGAGAAAAAAGTAACTCTCCCTAGAAATAGAAAACATCCTCTGTCCAACAGAAAACTATTATAGGTCACAAATATAAGCTGGATATTTAATTTAAAATTTTCTAGTAGCCACATTAAAATTTAAAAGAAACAGGTGAAATTAAGCTTATATTTCATATATCTAAAATATTATTACTTTAACATGTGATCAATATAAAAGGCTATTAATAAGATGTTTTAATCTGCACAAAAAAGTTTGTTCCAGTGTCTTGTAATAAAAAATTATTGTAATTAATATCATTAAGAAATAAAAGGAAAAGATAAAGGAAACAAATGAAAGGATAAATAATTTCATCTAAGAATTGGAATATAGTTTAATGAAAATCTAGAGTTGAAAACTAAAATATCTGCAAATTAAGAGTTCATCACATGGGTTTAACAAAAGACTACGTATACCAGAAAACAGAATGGATAAATTCCTTGGACAATATATGAAAACCAACAACAAAAAGAAATTAAAAGTATTAATAGAAAAATATCTATTAAAGAAATTGGTTCATAATTTAAAACTTACCACAAAACAGTAGGCTCAGATGGTTTTGCCAATTAAACTGGACCCTTCCAAATATTTAAAAAATAAATAACATTGATTTTGCACAAAGGCTTACAGAAAATAGAAAAGGAGAAAGCACTTTTTAACTATTTTTATGAGGCCTGCATAACATTAGTTCCAAACTGAAAAGGATTATAAGAAAAATTATGGACTAATCTTCCTTATGAAAACAAAAAAACCAACAACAAAATATAGGTAAATCAAATCAAGCAATATATAAAAAGGATACAAAATCACTCCAGATATGCAAGGTTTGATTATCATTTGAAAATAAGTAAGTGCAGAGCTGGGTGTGGTGGTACACGCCTGTAATCCCAGCACTGGGGAGGCTGAGGCAGGAGGATTGCCATGAGTTCAAGGCCAGCCTGGGCTACATAGTGAGTTCAAGGCCAACCTGGATTACAGAGCAAGACCTTGTCTTGGGGGAAAAAAAAAAAAAGAGTAAGTGCAACTGATTTTGTTAGTAGTAAAAGGAAGAAAACTTGTATGATCAACTTATTAGATGCAAAAACATTTTTTTGACAAAATTCAATACTCATTAATGATTTTAAAACTCTTAGCAAATTAAAAACAATGCAATTTCCTTAAAATGAAATGCAGCATCTTTCAAACAGCCCACAGCATACATCATATAGTGAAACACTGAAAAATTTCCCACAAGATCACTTTCCCAGTGAGAACAAGACAAGACCGCCCACTAGCAACCACTTGTATTTAATATTGTCCTGGAGGACTTAAGCATTGTACTGCAGGACTTAAACAGGGAAGAACGAAGGGGGAGAAAGAACTAGCTAGGAGTTGAAAGGAAAAAACAAGGATTGGAAGAAAAGAAAAAAAGGTTATTTTTAAATTATATGCTTGCATATCTAGAAAATCCAAAAGAATCTACAAATTATTAACATTAATAAGAGAATTAATTTTGCAAGCCACAGGATAACAAAGTCAACATAAAATTGGAAAAACAATGAGGAATTAGTGCCAAGAGAGTAACAAATCAATTAAACAGATTAGGAATTCAGAAACAAACCCACACATTTACAATCCTTGGATTTTTGTCAAAGATGGCACTTCAGTTCAATAGGGAAAGAACAGCCTTGCATGTAATGATGCTGGATGATTTGGATTTCTGTTTAGAGGATGGGGAGAGATCCCTGACCTTTACATTTCTCTCCATAAACAAAAAATCAACTCTAGATGGATTTAGATGTAAATGTCAAAACTAAAATAACAAAGCTTCTAGAAGAAAATAAAAGTTTTGTGACCTTGGAGAATATAACATTTTCTTAAACACATCACAAAAAGCACCAATCAATTAACACTAATACATTATATTAAAGTTAAGAACGTTTGTTCGGGCCGGTGAGATGGCTCAGTGGCGTAAGCGCCTGCCTTGCAAGCGCGAGGGCCCGAGTTCGACTCCCGGATCCCACATACGAAAAAAAAAGGGGCCAGTGATATCGCTCAGCGGCACAGGTGCCTGTTGGCGCGCGAGGTCCTGAGGTCGACCCCCCGGTACCCACAAAAAAAAAAAAAAAAAAAAAAAGTTTGTTCACCAAAAGGTACCATTAAGAAAGTAAAAAATATCACTGAAAAGAAATAATAAATGTTTGAGTAGACATGTTTGATCTGATTTAAACATTATGCAATGTATATACATGTATCAAACCATTATGTTGTACTCCATTAATATGTACAATGCTTAGTTTTTATAAATTGTTACTTGGTTGTATTCATTACTAACTGGTTCTAGAAGGTAGAGAAAGCACCAAAAAGTACCAAACAAATTGTCATGGCTGGAAAGGGTAGCAAGTCACAAGGCAATTTACACCAGGAAGTTACAGCTTATGCATTGAATACCAAAGTATCAAACTGGATGAGTTTCAACACAGTCCATTCATTGCAAACTTAGGACTCTCTCTCTAGAGACAGAGATAGAGATAGAGGTATAGGTATAACGTACAGGTACAGATACGGATATAGGCATAGATATGTAGATATATATCTTCAACAAAGGACACCTATTTTGAATATATGAAGAACAATTATGATTCGAAAAAGGTATAGATCCCACAAAATGCAAACATTTGCTTACTAAACAATAAACAACGTGTACTAAAATGTTCATAGGAGCACTCTATCTATCTATAATTATTATTATTATTATTATCATTATTATTTTTCTTTATGTGGGTACTGGGAACCAAACTCAGGATCTCGCGCTTGCTAGGCAGTCACTTATGCCGCTGAGCTATATCACCAGCCCATCTATAATAACTGAATTATCTGAATACACACTGATTGCCAAATGGTGTGGCCAAATTTATTTACATAAATGAGAGTATGTTTACAACATGGAATACATAGCAGGGAAGATGAACAATCTGTAACTATCCAACTATACTGGTGACTACCACAAACATCATGTTGAATCAAAAAGAAACAAAAGAGTATGCATAATCTGATTCCATCTTTATAAAGTTAAAAAAAAGGCAATGAAAACGAGTTAAAAGTAATCTATACTATCTAAAGAATAATGGCTAGGCTTCAGGAAGCATAAGGAAGTACATGTTTCTGGATTTTTATCTGGTTGCTGGTTATATGAGCATGTTCAGTTTGTGAAAACTCAAGAAACTGCTCATGTGGACTTTTCTGAATCAATATAAAAAGAAGGGTGTGTGTGTGTGTGTGTGTGTGTGTGTATAAGATCTACACCTTTCTGCCTGGTCATGTTCTGTGACTGTGATGCCTGCAGTAGTGACAAGCACGAAACTATCAGATTTCCCATTGGCTATTATGTCTGGATCACATGCCTCTGCAGTAACTGAAAGGAAGGATGAAAACAGAGTATCTGCCATCTTTTTTTTTTTTTTTTTTTTTTTTTTTTGTGTGGAAAGTAGTCTTTCTTAGGAAGAAACATGGAGGGAGGAATGTTGCATAGGTAAGCAGCAATGTCTGCCACCTCAGATTAACTAGTCTTGCCACAGATACTTTTGTCTTCTCCAGTTTAGGCTCAACTTAGGAGCCAAAGTCATTTGATAAAAAGGTAAATCTGAAATACCTTTCCTAAGTTTCTTATTATAGTGAGACTGAATCCACAATCCTGCACCTACCTAACAAAGTCCTCTATAATTTGGTCTTTGTTTACCTCTTTGGCATTATTTTGAACAGTACTTTGCCTCACTGCATTTAATCATAGAATCTGGAATAATTAAAAAATTTTTTTACTATACTGGAGGCAGATTCTGAAAATATTCCAAAGATCAAAAACTGGCAAAGAGATATTAATACATTTAAAATGGGTCAAGCATCTTGCATATTCTCTATTTAGTGAATTATTTTTATATTTATAAATATAAGAATGGTTACAAGGACTTTTGGTCTGTTATGAGACCTATTTGACCTTAATGAATTTCCTTCTAAAGAAACCTAGTACTCATGGTTAATGTAAACAACTATACTCAATTCCTTTGCCTCCCCTTCCAATCCCTAATCCTTAAGCCCTAAACTTCACTTTCCAATTAGATCTATGCCTTTTTGCAAATCTCTCATCACTAGAAAACTCACAAGCATAAAACCACACACGAAGTTCTTTTGTCTTCAAACTTTCCACACAATGTATTAAAATGCCATAACATACAGTTCTAGTCCAGAAATAAGATTTGTTCATTCAGTCAAAAAACTGTTCACCTACAATGTAACAGGATCTTGAAACAGTGACAGATTCAGTATGGAAAAAAAAAAAAAAAAGATCAAGTTACTGGAAATTAATGTATTTCATGTTCAGTAAATATATCTAATCACTAATTTTATCCAAATAGTTTGGCTCATATAAGTAACAAGTGTTTTAAAAAGTAGTAGACTGAACATATATTCCTTTTTATTATGATTTAGAACTAAAATGTCCTCTCAAAGTCTCATGTGTTCAGAGGTGGGGATTTCAGAAGGTGACTGGATCCCAGGGGCTATACTCATGAGTGGTGACGAACTGATAGCTGAATGTGTCGCTAGGAGGTATGGCCCAGTTGGAGGAAGTGGGTAACGGGGGGCATGTCTTTGGAGGGTATACCTCTCACGTGTGATCTTCCCAGTCTCTTTATGCTTCTTGGCTAACACTGGTTGAGCACCTTTCCTCTGCCAGACCCTTCTGCCATGCTAATTCTACCTTGGAGCAAGCCAACCATTTTGGCCAAATGAGAAGTCTATAAGACCTATTGCTGATGGTGTATGAATGTCCTCAAATTTAACAATTATTGACTGAATGGCCATTTTGTCTTGGGTTCTATCTCTAGCTGGGTGGAGCATATCAATAAAAACAATAAAATCTCTGTTCTCATGGAGGTAGTACTTATTCTAGTGAGAGAAGACCAAAAGTAAACAAATATAAATAAGTGATTACTTAACATATCAGGTATAAAAGTGCTACAGGAGAAAAAACAGAGCAGGAAAAGACAGAGCAGAAATACTCAGGATAAGGCGCGTGCACTTTTAACTAAGGTGGTTAGCCTAGGCATCGCAGAGAAGATGAAGGAGGTATGGGTTCTAGCCTGACCAGTTTGTTTCCAGACCTACTAAGAAGCAAACTCTACCATGAGCATAAACTGTTTCAAACTGTTTGTGTTTCATTCTTAAATACAAGAAATAGTCAAGGATCTCTAGTCATGTAAGAAACGAAGCAAAATAAACCAGAAATTGAAAGACACATGCTAACAAATAGGAAGTTTAAAAGTGAAGGAAAAGAAATTTAAAAACTAAAACAAACCATAATTATTATTACCAATGATTTAACATATTGTATCCATGAAACAAGAACAGAATGCTACTTTTAAAAAAAGAACAAAAGGAGGTCTTGGAAATTAAAAAATACATGTGAGAGCAAAAAAAATTTAATGTAATGAAAGTTAAATGAATTTCTTAACAAAAAGGAGAAAAAATAAAACTACTGGCTTAATGCAGACACTAACAAATGTGAATTCAAACAAGAGAATAAAGAAAACACAGGAAAAAT
Organism: Erethizon dorsatum; assembly: GCA_028451465.1. Lineage (NCBI taxonomy): Eukaryota > Metazoa > Chordata > Mammalia > Rodentia > Erethizontidae > Erethizon > Erethizon dorsatum. The sequence continues at coordinate 15,961,988 of CM051839.1, forward strand.
ATCAAAGAACACAAAAACAACACTCAAGACTAAAGATGCCAGGCGTGGTGGTGCACGCCTGTAACCCCAGCACTTAGGAGGCTGAGGCAGGAGGATCGTTGTGAGTTCGAGGTGAGCCTGGGCTACAAAGTGAGTTCAAGGCCAGTCTGAACTGCATAGTGAAACCCTCTCTCAGAAGAAAAAAAAAGACTAAAGGCTAGGTATCCCCAAACTGATGAGAACCACTGAGCTCCCAAAACAATGATGGAAATACACAAACAATAAGGTACAACATCATGAAATTTTGGAGTGTCAAGGATTAAGAGATTATAAAAGCTTCTAAAGAGAAAAATAGGTCACATGCAAAGCATCAGAACTCAAAAATGGCATTTTATTTCACAACATTTACACTGACAACTATGAAGCAATGGAGAATGTGTTTAATGTTCTGAGGGAAAATTATTTCCAAACTAAAATTCCATACCCAGCCAAATCATCCCTCAAGGGTGAGATTAAAAAAACTTTTTAGTCATACAAGGTTTCAACAATTTATCTCCCATACAGAGGATGTGTCCCACCAAAAAACGAAGTAAAACAAAAAAGATAAAGTCCTAGGACCAGAGAAAAGATGGGCAAATTCCTAGAATGATGTTGAGGCTTAAAATATCTGTGTTAGTCTGAAAAACAGCCACAAAGGATCAGAAATACAAGAAATGTATCAGGGGGACGTCTGGGAAAGAAAATGAGGAGGGAGCCAGATGAGCCCGGAAGAGCTGTCCAACAGTTACACAGATCTAACCCTAAGGAAAGGAGCCACGGAAGAAGGCTGTGGGACCTGTGGGAAGGTGGGAAAGTTCAGCAAGGCTGCATGACGGAGGCCTTAACATCAACCTGAAATGGGCCTCCTTTAGTGTCCCTGCCATGCTCAGTCAGCGTCTGAGGGCAGAACGTGGGAGGCATGGCCTAGGCAGAAACATGGTGACTGATTTCTCAGAACGGCCGGTGGGACCATCAGTTAGTTCCTCCTTGTGGTCAGAGAGAGCTAAGATAAACAATCTCATGGCCAATGTCGTGACTTTGTAATGTGTCAAATATCTAAAGGATATTTCCCAGGATTTCCTTCCTTAGACATTTCTGGCTAGGTGGGACACAAGAAGTATTTCCATGCAAGAAGTGAAGTGGCAGGCATTTTGCTTCTTACACTCCAGGTGAATAGGTGCTTCTGTGGATCACACATATTGCCACTATCTACTGGTTCATTTCATTGTCATCGAGCAGCAGCCAGGCCAGTGCTCACTCCTTCTTCCCCCGGTTCTCCCTGTAGCCTCTCTAACTCCTGGACCAGGTGGATGTTTAGGTCTAGACAAAGGGCATCAGCTGCTCCTGTGGGACACATACATTACAAGGTCAGAGGCAGTGGGAAGTGACAGTTATTCCAGTTTGTCTCCACAGGTTAAGTTCATGCTCGTGGATTCCAGACTATCTTTGCTCTCCACCACCTTACTTTTCAACTTTTTGCTCTGTGGATTTCAAGCTCATGTTTTTCATCCAAAGTGAAAACAGCAGCCTGAAGAATGAATTTATTTAACCAACTCCTACTTGAGTAAGGTAAAATTCCTATAACAAATCTTTATTACATAGCTTCTTGCCTCCATACACAGGCCAAGTGCTCTGCTTCACTGATGGAACTTTCACAGACGCACTGACAGTGGCTGAACAGAGGTTCGGGAAGGATGTTTCCAAGAAAACCAGGTGGGACTGAGAGAAAACGTATGGTTGTGTCAAGAGGTACTTTATAGCTCTGACAGAGAATTTAGAGATTTACTGATGAACAACATTTTTAAAATCAAGGGAAAAAAGAGGCAACTATTAACCCCAGGAAAACAAAATGATGCCTTAAAACACAATTTAAGGAAGGACATGATATGACTCAGTAATAAACAATACATATGTGGTCATGATAATGAAAATGTATTTAATGATTTCAGCAAATACCACAAAATCTATATTAGTGAAATGAAGAAAAAAGATGTACAAAAAATAAGAAATGGATTTATACAGAGCTAAATTATGATGTTTTACAGTAGGACATCATTAGATCACGTCTTTAAATACAGGTATGTACACCCACATAGTGAGAATTGGGGGCAAAATGCAGAGCAGGAAAATTTGGAAAACTTAAATTTGGGCACAAAAGGAATAATATGTAAAGTTGGGGACAAAGGAGGTGTGGCTGCTGAAGAGATTAGCATCATTAAAAAGAAACCAGGTAATTTGTACAAGGATAAGGGCATATCAGAAATCAGAAAACCCCCACCTAACTGGGCATAGTGATGCATTTCTGTAATCCTAGCACTCAGGAGGCTCAGGCAAGAGGATTGCCATGAGTTGGAGGCCAGCCTGGGCTATACAGTAAGTTCAATGCTGGCCTGAACTGCATAGGAAGACCCTGTCTCAAAAAAACAAAAACAAAAACAAAAACGACAAAAAAACCCCCACTTATTACAGACTTAAAGGTGCAAAAGTATAACCTTTCATTTGATAAAAGAGCCTAAGAGCCCCTGCTCAAGAAGGCTTGCCTAGGGAATTGGTTCTCCAGATTCATTTCATTGTGCTCAGCCATCCAGGCACTCAGAGGCGACTGCAGTCATGGTCCAATGGGGCCTGGCTACTGCTCCCACTGACAGCAGACCTCAGCATCATCCATATGATGCTGGTTTTACTTACACACTGAATTCAAGAGTTGTGGGGTCAGAGAAGCTTCCATTCAGATTTCAAAGAAAGGCCTGGAAGCCAGGCAAGGAGCCCCTGATGGGGCAGTACATAAAGCTGTGAGAATGCAACTGAAGATGCAGTGGAGACACCATGGAATCAGAGATGCCAGGAATGTGAAACATCTGCTGAGGAAAGCTGCAGGCTTTAAGTGGAGCCAGTCCAAGAGAGAGGCCATATGGGCTGCAACCAGCAAAACCACAGAGGCAGGCTTCTATGGAACTCACATCTCACTACCACATACCATGGATGTTGAACATGAAGCTACAGGATTTAATGTTTGCCTTGCTGGGTTTCTGTCATGTTTTAGTGCTATTCTTTTTTATCCCCCTATTTCTCCCTTTTGGAATGGGAATGTTTACCTGTGCCACTGGATGTTGGGATTATTTAACTTGTTTTTTTACTTTGATAGAAATTCATGACTAAGAATTTGCCCTGAGTCTCAGAAGAGACTCTGTTTGACTTGCAATTTTGAAAAATGCTGGAACTGTTGAGACTTTGGGAGAGGAATTACTGTGTCTTAATTGTGTGCAAGATAGTTGTAATTATGTTAGGTGGAATCATGATTTGTTTATTTGGGGAATAAGTATGGTTTAAGATGTATTTGGGTATCAAGTTGACAAGGGGTGAGATGTGATGGCTGAGCCTGACTGTGTCAACTTGACTTGCTTTACAATCAAACCTGGTGGACTGGTGGAAAACACTTCTAGCTGTGTCAACAGAGGTGTGGCCTAGGGGTCAACAACAGGTGTGGCCTAGGGGTCTATGGATGGTCCCTTGCCTCCTCCTCTCTGACACTGCTCCCTTGCTCTGCTTCCCAGCCTCCATGAACTAACCAACTTTGTCTCATCATGCCCTCTGCCATGATGTTTCTGCTATGGAGCTAGCTGACCAAGACTGAATTCCCTTAAAACATGATCCAAACTAAACCTCTCCTCTTTTAGCTTGTGAGTGTTTCTAGCAACAGGAAAGCTCACTAATACAACTAAGGAGAGTGTTTAAAAAAGGACAGTGGGTCCCTCTAAAGGATAGGAAAAAGACTGTGTGATGAAGAAGGAAAGAGAAGAAGTACATTCTCAGATGCTCATAATGTTCTATTTCTTACACTAAATAGGTTATATAAATATGTGTCTGTGTGGGTGTGTGTTTTGTGGATATTAGGGGAAAACACTAAGCACACAATAGAACCTAGCACAGAAAACCTATACATGCATGTACTTGAGGCTTAGCTTTTTCACAGTGCTTGATATTCCAGGTAACATTATTATTTGTTATGACACAAGATATAAAATAATGAATAAATTAAAATTTTAGAACAAAATTTGTATGTACAGTAAGGTTTTTGACAAAACCTTATGCAAATATATGCAGATTTAGATTTTTACATACATGAGTAATTTTTAAGGTACTACAAATTGAAACAGTACACTGTCATTCTATCACCATAAATTTGTTTTATATTTGCATTAGAATGTGTTTGTAACACAGAACAGTGACGTTCATTTTAGGGAATTAAATAGTACATACATATAACATATCTTGATCTTTTTCAACCCCCTACCTCCTCTCCTTTTCCTTCCCAACACCCCAGGTCCCTTCTCCATCTCTGAAAGTTTGCCTTCTACTTTCTCCTTTACTTTACTCATTTGTTTATTTCTATTTTAGGTTTCCCAAAGGAAACATGCAATATTTCACTTTCTCAGTCTGGCTTCATGCTGACCTCAAGTTCATACATTTTCCTGAAAGAACACGATTTCATCATTCTTTATGGCTAAATAATATTCCATTGCACATTTTCTTTATCCATTCATCTGGTTGGGCATCTAGACTGTTTCCAGAGTTATTGTGAATTGCGTCACTATAAACATTGGCATACATGTACCACTGTAGTTTGATATCCTTAATTCTTTTTATAAGACACTCAGCAGAGGTATAGCTGGTTCAAATGATATTTCTATTTTCAGCTTTTTGAGGAATTTCCATACTGATTTCCATAGTGGTTGTACTAGCTTACATTCCTACCAATGAAGGAAGGTTCCTTTTTCCCCACATCCTCAGCAGCATTCACTGTATTTTGAGTTCTTGATGGGGTAAGATGGACTCTCAGTGTTGCTTTGATTTGCATTTCTCTAATGGCCAAAAATACTGACAACTTTTTCATGTACCTATTGGTCATTTGTACTACTACTTTTGAGAGGTATCTATTCACTTTAATTTCCCATTTTTTCATTTATTTTGGGGGTTTAATTTAAAAAAAAAATTATATAGTCTAGGCAATAGTGCTCTACCAGAGCAATAACTAGCAAAATTTTCTCACATTCTGTAGGTTGTCTCTTCACTCTGTTGATTGTTTCCTTTGATGTGAAGAAACGTTTTTAACTTGATGTGACCCCAATTGTTGATTCTTGATACTATTTTCTGTGTTTTTGAAGTTCTATTCAGGAAATATTTATGTATGTTAGCCTTCTAGCAGTTTCAAAGTTTCTAGTTTTATACCTAGGTCTTTGGTCCATTTGTATTTGATTTAGCACATGGTAAAAGACAGGAATCCAATCCATTTTGATTTGATTTGAGTACAGGGTGAGAGACAGCGATCTAGTTTCAATCTTTTGCACATGGGTATCCAGTTTTCCCAGAACAATTTGTTAACGAGGCTGAATTTTCTCCAGTGTACATTTTTGGCCCCTTTGTCAAAAATTAGATGGCCATAATTGGGATATAGATTGTTTTTGTGTCTTCTGGTCTACATGTCTGTTTTTGTACCAGTACCATGTTACATTTTTTATTACAGCTTTGTAGTCTAACCTGAAATCCAATATTGTGATCCCTTCAGTATTGTTCTTTTTGCTCAGGATTGCTTTGGCTATTCTGGGTATTTTCTTATTCCATATGAATTTTAGGACCTTTTTTTTTTCTAGTTCTGTCTTACCACCATAAATTTTAACAGTAAGTAAATATTCAAAACAAGGGAAGGTTAAAACTAGCATTTTGATATATTAGCAATGTATCAAAACAGGCTGTGTAATAATCTACCACTTGATTTTAACGCCATGAGCACTGATGAAGATAAGAGAATCAGGAATTTAAGATGACAAAGAATTACTATAAAACATTTTTATAAAAATCATTTAACCATTAAGCAAATAATTGTTATTTAAAAATTCAGCTGAAGCAGAAAGATACATGAAGACCTAATTACCTTTTTAAAATATGTTCTGAATAGCAATGAAGCCTTTAAAAGGTCACTTTGCTATCAAGCTGCCTTCAAAAAGACTTAAAAAGCTAAAGCAAGACCTGTAAGAAGCAGCGAAGAAATGTAACACGTACTTTTGATCAGGAGACACCTCTTTCAGGAAAGAAAAATAAGTCACATACAAACAAAGCATCAGAAATCAAAAGTGACATTATAGGGCCAGTGAGATGGCTCAGCAGCATAAGCACCTACCTGGCAAGCGCAAGGTCCTGAGTTCAACTCCCGGTACCCACATTAAAAAAAAAAAAAAGCGACATTATATTTTTCAGCATCCACAGTTAAAACTATGAGGCAATACAGAATGTATTTAAAATTCTGAGGAAGAATACTTCTAAACTAGAATTCTATACCCAGCCAACTGAGAGTCTGTTACTACAAAGATACCACAATTCTTTGGAGGTAGTGAATGAAAAGCATCTAACCACAATATAATCTTAAATACATTTTATGGGATATGAAACTCTGACAGGTACAAGGAGAAAAGGTAGTGAGAATTATTTAGGAGTGGATGATGGAAACATCTATCAATTTAGGTTGACTCCATTAAAGTTTCTCGCTTTATGATTTTTTTCCTTTTTCTATAAGATAATGATAGTTAACAATGACTAACATTTTTGGAACACTTATTCTTTGCCAGAATTGTCTTAAGAATTTTACGCGCATTGGTTTATTTCAATCTTGCAACAGTCCTGACACACACTATATTAATTTCATTTTGTATGCAAGAAATCGAAGGCACAGAGATGCTACCTTCCCAATATCAAGGTTAAGCGGTATAGAATAAATTCAAAAACCTCCAGATGACTCCAAAGCTTGAACTCTCAGATCCTTATCAACTCAAATAAATACATGTATATCCAACGGTTACAAAAACTCACAATTTCATGAGATTATATAAAAAGCATACTACTTATTTCTAAAACCTATAAAAATATTACCAGTTTTCAAGGTCTGGCTGCTTTAAACTACCATTCATTAAGCTGCTGCTATGTACCAGCTCAGGCATTTAATATGCATTTGTTTCAATCATCCTAACACCACATCTCTAATTTATAGCTGCAGATTCTGAAGTTCTCAGAGGTCATATAATTAGCCTGAGGATCACTTTGCTAGTGAAGGACAGATGCCAGTATTTCAAAGTAATTTCCCCGAGAAACACCTGAATAACACAAAAGTAATAAAGTAGTTTTAAGGTATGTTTGTCTGGAATAAGAATAATACAATAAACCTGGTGTGGTGGCGCACGCCTGTAATCCCAGCACTTGGGAAGATGAGGCAGGAGGATCTCTGAGTTTAAGGCCAGCGTGGGCTACAAAGTGAGCTCAAGGCCAGTCTGAAGTACATAGTGAAACCCTGTCTCAATAAGACCCCCCCCCAAAATATATATATATAAAACATTTCCTGAGATGAGTACAAGTGACTAAATACTGACAAGCCAAGAAGTTATACTCTTACATATCCTTTAAACAGATCTGAAAATTTCAAGGGGACTGGGAAGAAAAGAAGAAACTAACTCAACTGTGTGAAAGTCTCACAATATTCATTGTCTTATGTTAGTTACAACGCACAAAAATAAAGCAAGACAATGATAACAAACAAAGTTCTTGCTGCAGATCCAGGCAGAAGTAAAAACCTAACATACACATCTCTAACATTCTCAATGATAGGTTTTCAGAACAACTGAAACACCTCCCCCCATAAACATTTTGCTTCCAAGATCTGACTTCCATTGGTCCCTTAATTCATATATGATAGATTTTATTCAAAGAAGTAAATAAAGTCCAAAACACTGATCTCATAATTTATTTTCAAAAGTACCAAATCTAGAATATCTATGAATGAAGTGATATTATACAAAATAAATATTCTGGAATACAGATTTAACAAATTTTATTTTATATGAATTTTAAAAGCATTGAACTCTACCACTTGCAGCTTCAATATCATTAAGTTTGACTTATCTTTATGTGAATTACCATCATTTTGAGAAAAATGTTAACTTGTTTCCTAAAACTGCAATCAGTGACCACGAAGTAGAAAAAGCAAAGACATTTCTGTCCTATTCACAAGCACCAACAAACAGCCCAGTGGGGAATGGCAGTGTGCCAGGCTGCCCTGTGAGCAATTAGGCTTCATGGCAATCAGGAAACTCAGGCCACTTAGGCCCTTAGAAAACTCACATGTTAAGGGCTTGGTGCTTTTATTTCACCTCCCGGAAGCCATATGTGAGATATATTTTGATTCTGGTCCATCCTCTGGACCAAAAAAAAAAAAATGGTTAAGGACAATTAATAAGTAAATCCAGAAGAGCATGGGAAATTAGCAAGCAGTCTTATGTACCATACCTGTTGACTAAAATTTTCTATCTGGTCCTTAATATACAGTAATCTCATTCTAATAATCAGAAGAAACAATTAAAAAAGAGTCATACAACTATTATAAAATGTAAAGGTGCATTTTAATTGATGAAGAAACCCAAATGCAAATAAACCTAAAATTATTTCTTTATGAAAAACAGTCAAAAAACAAGTTTCAGCAAAGATGAGCATATTTACTCTTTTATTAACTGCTACATAGAAAAATTTTAACAAAACAATATTGAATAACTCCAATAAACCTTATAGGAGACTATATACCAGAACTTCCATTATACCAAATTTAAACCTGAAGTTTCCTATTATCTGGTAATTGATTTCTGGTTTGCATGTTTTTTGAATCTGAATAAAGGCCGAGATTGTCAAGACACTGTGCCATTTGTTAAATTGTTCCCTGTGTCTAATACAATACTTAGAAGCATAATAGGAGTAAAAATGAATGAAGTAAATAAGATTAAAAATGAGAAATTATTCTGAGGGTTATAAATATCCTTCCTAATGTAGTCCTTGATTAGGAAGCAGTTATGTAGGGTCAGGTGAAAAACCTAACTGCAAACAATATTGTGCAGAAATCAACATACTTAGTCTGAATTTCCAGTGAGATACTGGACATTTATGACATTTTTAATGTGCAGTTAGTCAAGATATACTTCATTTTATATAAATAAAATAGATTTTAAAGGGCCAAAACTAATATTGAAATCAGTCTTTCACACGTATCTTCAACAAAAGCTCATTATTTAGCCTTCAATACTTCATTTCACTTCAAATTTTTCATTATTTTATAGCTTTTTTTTACTTTTTCATGTGCCAATGACAACAGTATAACATACAGCTATGACAATTTATCCTACAAACAGAAATCCTCACAAACTGAAAATATAAGGACCAACAAATGTTTAACTACACTCAGAAAACACAGAGTCTTTATTCCAAAAGGAACGTTCAGTAAAAAAATGATGTGTGAACAGCAGACACTGATGTGCACACACGCACACTGCAGACAGCCCAGCAGGCGGTTTTCTGTTTTTTTTGGATTATGCTCTGGAGGTGCTGGCACAATGGAATTTCAATACCATAATTGCTTACTTCTCTGTGTATCTTTAAAATAACAGGTAACGAAAAAATTACAAAAATAACAAAATAAATGTTTTTAATTCTTTTCAACCGATGTAATTTAGAACCATTACACAAATAGAGAAGAAGCACAAAGGTGGGGGGGGAGGGGGGATAAAGTAATGTTCCAAAGGTTCAGTTTACAAGGACCTCACACAAAGTTTTTTTTTTTCCCCTCTGCAACTCTTACTAGAAACAGTATTATTTGCTAAAAATGCACTAGCTGCCAAGAGCTATGGTCCATCTAAAGCGAAATGCTTAAGATGGAAATAGAGTGCTAATACAAAGAAAGAACAGGATTCAGTATACAAATTTCTGTAAAATCTATTAAAGATAAGATTTTGATTTTCATATATCTTTTTGACTAAAAATAATTACAATAATTGATAATGCTAAAATATATAGTACTGTATTAAAACAATAAGATGGAATCAGATTTCAAACTTTCTAATTAAACCTTTTTTGTGAGTTATTGGGAATTCAACACTAGTCTTGGTTCACATGATAGAACAATGGGAAAATTTTCCGAATGGTTGAACACTCACCCTGACAAGTGTGGAGAGCCAACTACAATACATTATATGGTAGCATAACCTGCCACCCACGTTGCTGAGAGAACAGCTTTCAAACACATGCACTGAGCTGTAAAACCGCAAAATCCCTTATTACACATTGTCTTTCTTACTATAGGTGAAATATACCATCAATTCTTTCCATTATAAATCTTTTTTATTACTATTTTTGAAGTCCATTTACAATATGTTGTTTTCTGACAATGTAAAAGAGATCTTTTTTAAAAAATGCAATAAGAACTTTATCAACCCTTCTACAGCACTACAAATGAAGGCTGCTGTTAGGGCACACATTCTCAGATAATTTTGAGGATCCATATCATCTAAAATGAGTTAAGATAAAATTCTTTTCTTACCCTTCAAAAAAGAGATCACTGCAATGATGGCCAATGACTGCCAAATACAAAAGGATTTGAGATACAGAACAAGAAAGATGAAAAAAAACTTGGACAGTACTTTTTCAGAGATTCAAAGACACTACTTTTGGAGATTCAAGATGGTTTAAATCATTTCAAAAATGTGTTTTCCTGTACAATTTTGCTTGACTAGTTTCCCGCCAAAATTCTTCTCCTATCCTTTACATTTCCTTCCCCAATTGCAGCCCACCATGATCCACCTCCACCCACAGTCTGCTAACTGAATCATAGCATTCCAGAACAGTTACAGGACGTAACAGTTTCTTCTGGGGTTTTCATTTGCAATGTTGCTGGCCAAGAGAATTTTATTTGTGAGTGTTTCTATTATACTGACAGGGTCAATTAGCCCTGTGAACTATTAGTCTTTCTGCCTAATAGCTTGGTAGATTATTCAAGTGGGACCATTCATAACCTATAACTGAATGCAGCCAATTAACCTCAGAAACATGACAATACTGGTTATCTAATGGGATTTTAAGTTTATCTGAATAACATACTATAGTTATATTATTTCCCCAAATTGATGGTATATTATTTGATAGAAACTATATTTTCCCCAAATTGAACTGTTTTAAGTTGTGATCTATAAATAACAGAGTAATTTTTATTTCATAGAAGAAAATTTTGAAACTTTTTGAAATAACCAGCTATTATGCCTACATTTTCCCATATGTTTATACAACTAAATAAAACATATGAGAACCACATGTTATATATTATCCAGGGCTCTTATCATGATTTCTCCCCAAGGTGCAGAAAGCACTACTACCTTCCTGGAAACTAATATGAAAACAAACTCATATTTTACTTCAAATATTCCAACAATCTTTAAGTTGTCTAACATTTTTTTAAAAAGCATATAAGAAAAGAGAATTTGTATTAGTCGAGTATTTACTATATGATAGGCAATAAGTACTTTGCAAACTTTATCTCAATCATCTCGGGAATCCATTGAGATCTATGTATAAAACCCTGAGGTTTCAGAGGAGTCAAATATGTTTCTGAATTTCACATAGCTAATAACTGGCAAAACTAAGATCTCAAACCAGATCTGTGTAGTTCACCACACTGGGGTCTTTGAACATCATTCAGCCTAAAAAATATAAATATTCCCTTGGTTACGTCCCTGTGTCATCTTACAATAAGTGGGTCATACAACACTGCCAAGCTCCAACACCATTATCAAAAGAGTGATACCCAATTATCGACAAGGAACAACTTGAAGGAGATTAATGAGTAAGTAAGGATGTTTTGATAGTCCTATAATTAAACAAACATCAAAGCCATATTAACAGTAACACACTACTACATATTTTTCAAATCACATCCAACCCAAATGCACTCTCACATATATAAATGTATGTGTGACCTACACATACACTTACCCCACATACCTGCTCATTTAAAATGCCACTTGCCAATATTCCCAGTTTCCAAAACAAAAACATTGTCCATTTTGCCAGACCACAAAGAAATGAAAAGCTGTTTTAATGTGACATGAGTCAAGGTGTCAATCTTTTTTGCAAAGAATAAGTTTTTATGTCATGCTTATTTTAACTACCTGATTTAGTAAGCCAACTTAACATATGTTCTGGCAAAAATTATATTAGGATTACCTTGGCTTTTGTTTTATAAATTTTCAAAAAAGCAATTTGTTTAATTGTTACGCCAAAGTCACCTAAAAGCAAATAGCTGTTACAGACGCATGATCCAAAACTCAGTTACTACTTCCAACTTCACTGCCTTTCAACTGGCTACAGTGATTCTCTGGTAAAATATTTGCATAATTATGATAGAACTTTCTCCAAACTACTGGCTTAGCTAAAAGTCATGGCAATAAAGATGTGTACTTTTCTTTAAAAATTCTCACTTTTACCCTCTTACTCTATAAAATTGATACTGCAAATATTGAATTACTTTAAAAAGAATATATCCTTCAGCGAAAGTGTAAGGGCTCAGAAGTAAAATTCAAAGTCATCTATATCACTAAGTCAACTTTGCTTACTTCTTAAATAAATCAAAATAAATTTAATAGCATAAAACATTTGAAGAACAGAGTATAAAATTTTTAAAAAAAGTATCCAAGTAAGTAAACAATTACTTTGGTAAAGAAAGAGCTAATACTCTGAAACAATGGTCAACATATGCTATTAAATTTTAGGCTTTTTCTTTAATAAATGGTGCTGGAAAAACTGGCTTTCCACATGCCAAAGAGTAAAAGTTAGACCCATATCTTTCGCCAGGCACTAAACTAAATTCAAAATGGATCAAAGATCTAAATTTTAAAACAGAAACATTAAATCTGCTGGAAGATAGAATAGGTAAAACTCTTGAAGACACTGGTGTAGGCAAAGACTTTATGAATAAAACCCCAATTGCATAGGAACTACCACAAAGAATCAACAACTGGGATCTCATCTTATTAAAAAGCTTTTGCACAGCAAGATAAACCACCAACAGAGTGAAGAGACAACCCACATTTTGGGGAAAAATGGTTGCCAGTTGTTCTGCAGACAAAGGATTACTATCGAGAACATATAAAGAACTCAAAAAAAATCAGACCTCCGAAATTTAAAGACCCAATCCAAATATGGGCATCTGAGATGAATACACGCTTCTCAGGTGAAGAAATACAAACAGCAAATAAATATATGAAAAAATGTTCAACATCACTGGTCATTCAAGAGATGCAAATTAAAACAACACTGAGATTCCATCACACCCCAGAAAGAATGACTACCATCAAGAAATCAACCAATAACAAATGCTGGAAGGACTGTGAGGAAAAAGGAACCTTTCTCCACTGTTGGTGGGAGTGTAGACTGGTGCAACCACTGTGGAAATCAGTGTGGAGATTCCTCAAAAAACTAGGATTGGAGGTCCCATTTGACCCAGCTATTCCCCTTCTAGATATCTTCCCAGAATAGGTAAAACTATAGAATAGGCAAAACTCTTGAAGACACTGGTGTAGGTAGACTCTATGAATAAAACCCTGATCGCACATGAACTATCACAAAGAATCAACAACTGGGATCTCATCTTATTAAAAAGCTTCTGCACAGCAAGATAAACCATCAACAGAGTGAAGCGACAATTCACAATGTGGAAAAAAATTAAAAACATCATACCACAGCAATATATGTGCACCCATGTTTATAGCAGCACCATTTGTAATAGCTAGATCTTGGAAACAACACAAATGCTCATCAACTAAGGAATGGATAAAAAGATGTGGTCTTTTTATACAACGGAGTACTACTCAGCCATAAAGAAGGGTAAACTAGAGACTTTTATAGGTAAATGGATGCAACTCGAGACCATACTTGTAAGTGAAATAAACCAGACGCACATGTGTAAACATTGTATTGTCTCCCTAGTGTGAGAAGCTGAAAGAGTAAATTATATATATATATATATATATATATATATATATATATATATATATGACAGTTAAGATCATTATACTACTAATTTCTCTCAGTTCATTGAAAAGAAAGGTTTGTGCTAATATTGTTTGGACAATTAAATGCCCATATATTGTACTCTGAGTAACTAGTTTGGAGATAGCTATATGCAATGTACTAACCATTGTTACCCTCCTAGTATCTTGTTTTGAAATTATTTTATTTATTCTTTTCTCTTTAAAATAAAATAAAAAATAAAAAAATAAATTTTAGGTTTTTAACTAGATAATATCAGAAGACTTGAAACTGCTAAACTATAATTTACATATGTCACAAACTAATAACGCCACTGACATTGTCATTTTGAAGAATTAAATCTGTATTTTCTAATCCTACATCAATGGAAATTTCATTAAAATTAAAAAAAAAAAAAGCTTAGCTAACCTACAGGAGATGCAGTTCCTGTCCAACTATTGATTCTTGATTTTTTTTTTTTTTCTTTTTGTGGGTACCGGGGATCGACCTCAGGACCTCACGCTTTCCAGCAAGCACTTGTGCCACTGAGTGATATCACCGGCCCTCTTTTTCCTTTATGTGGGCTCCAGGAGTCAAACTCGGGACCTCGAGCTTGCCAGGCAGGCGCTTATGCCGCTGAGCTATCTCACCGGCCTGATTCTTGATATTGAAATGCCAAATATCAACATTTGTAAAAAGTCAACAACAGCAACACCAAAGGAATTGAACAAAAAAATAACCTACCTAGTCTCTTTTACTTTAGCATGATTTACTATATTTAGGACACATTTATCAGATCTTTCCAACCTTGTATAGTCACATATAAGTAAAGATAAAGCAAGCAGCTAAAAGAGAAAAGTATAGGACACAAGCTTACACTAACTAAGAATCTACTATGTATTATGTATAAAGGAAATGTTTTTACACAGCATATCTCATTTAATCTTCACAACCACCCAAAAAAGATAGGCACTATGAGTTACAATTTCTAAATAAATAAGAGGTTCAGAAACAGAGAAATTGCCCTATATCACAAAATATTTAAGTGCTAATAGCAAGACTGCTACTCTGATCTGACAGACTCCAAAACCCCATAATTACAGCAGCATATAGCAAATACTATCTAGAAACATGTTCCTTTCTTTGGCTCAGGTCTCATCCTTCTGTCCTACTCTGAAAGCAATATTTAAAACCCAGACTGCAGATTATGAAAGAGAATGGGTTTTCCCCCTATAAGCCAAGGTTAGAGAACTCTGTGTCCAATGGAGAGTACAATGTGACTCTGGGGAAATATCAGCCAGTTTCAAATGACCACAACCTTAGGTTAAATGGAGTTCAGTGAGTCACGGTAATTCCATGCTACTGATAATCCTGACTTTAGTCAACAGAAAACTCTCAAATTTGTATTCCATATTTGTCTTAGGCAATTCCCTCTCAATACCAGATAAGTCTTCATACAAAAGAAGTATTCTAAAGCCAAGAATATCACTCAAAGGCTTTCACTGATTTTCCTCAGAGAAACAATAAAATGATAAAATTTACCAACTAGACTTCACAGACTAAAAAATGAAATCAGGAAGAGGTTTCTTCTTATTCCTCAGAAGTGTGTTCCCTGTCATACTTTACCTACGTTTATCACCTTTGGGCCATGAATGAGGCAAATTATGAGTCTCTTCATGCCCCAAAATGTACCATGCAATCCCCTTTAGTCATTATCTTCTCTAAAATCACATGCTTCTATCAGAAAGTAGGGCCAATAGGGTTGAATCTTTTTTTTTTTTTTTTTTTTTTTTTTTTTTTGGTCTTTTTGAGACAAGGTTTCACTATGCAGTTCAGGCTGGCCTCAAGCTTACCTTATAGCCCAAACTGGCCTCGAACTCACAGCGATCCTGCTGCTTCAGCCTCCTGAGTGCTGGGATTACAAACGTGCACCACCACACCCAGTCTTGAATCATCTTAAGAATTAATCTGCCTTGGATCCTTTTCAGTAAAGCTAAAAGAGATATCCCTGCACTATTTATAAAATAAATATCAAGGACCACTGCAGGGGAAAAAAAAAATGTAAGATAGGCCATAGTACCTATATGTCGGGTACTTCGCCATGAGGATGATCAAGACAGAACATGTCCTTGTACTAATGGAAGCTATCAAAGATTAGACACACATACACACACAAGTCACAAATTTGGCTTCAAGGTTCTTGGCAGTTAAAACAAAATGGGTATCATTACTGGTTCTGACACAGTACAGATTTCTTCTACTTCCAAACAGAAACTTTTCCAAAGGGCCAATATTATGTCTTCTTAATCACATGTGCAAATTTTTAACTACAGAAATGACTCTCATATCACCTATTGGTGGCTGACAGACATATTTCTCTGCTTCAACCCCTTATGAACTTATGAATTAACACTAAAGAGAAATTCTATAATAGTGATTTTATGAAATAATATATCTGAAATATAATATTTACAAATGCTAAAGAATATGTATGCTTTTCAAGCAGTTCCTAATTTTTAAAAAAATTAGACAGGAAATTCAACACAGTCTGAAGATCTAAGAGTAAGCCTTTAAGATTATCATCACATCACAGTATTTCCTCTCTTAAATTTTGTATGTAATACTTCTTTGTAGCAATCCATAATATAGGAAAATAAAACTTTGAGGTTCAATTTCAAGGGTTTAGCAATTATATCTAAGATGAGTACAATATTCAGTAGACAATAAAAATGTATCCAATATTTTTGAAGGGCTGTTTCTTATGAATCTGAAAGAAAATGCAGCAAGAGTATATGGTTACTGTAAACAAAATATACTGATTGGTCAGATTCACTAAATCAAATGAGAGAAGGAGTAAAACAGAACCTTGAAGAATGTTCTACTCTCCCTGAAACAATTTAGTATAAGGACACCGCTATTAAATAATCAGAGTACTTTTCCTCAACTTAAGAGGCATTTACACAGTATGAGTACGTAGGTTAACTCATACAAAATTGAAAAGCTATAAGTTAAAGAATATACAATTACTTTAACTGGGATTTTAAAGAAATTAGAGTAAAATAATACCATACGATCTCACTTAAATGTGGAATCTAAAGAAGTTCAATGCATAAGATCAACAGAAGGGTGATCACCTGAGGTTAGTGGGTAAAGGGACTGGGGAGATAATTTTGTGCCAAAGGACATAAAATCTCAGTCAGAAAAGAATAAGTTTTGTATCATTGATAATAGATAATAACAGTATATTGTATACCTGAAAATTTCTAAGACAAATTTTAAGTGTTCTCACTACAAAAAAGTATGAAAGGTAATCCATATGCTACTTAGTTTGATTTAGTTGTTCCACCATGTATAAATATATCAAAATATAATTTTGCAGTCCACATATACAATTTTTAGCAAATTTTAAAATAAAATTTAAATTTAAAAAAGAATATATTTTGCAGAGTTGGAAGCTATACATTTTCCAATTTTTGTTGTTTTTCTAAATATAGATAAAATAGATACACTTAATACTGTAAAGTCAGCCCCCTCTACCCATAAGTTTTGCATCTATTGATTCAACCAACCATAGGTCAAAAATGTTCAGGAGAAAAATTTGTGTCTGTAACTGAACATGCATAGACTTTTTTTCCTGTCATCATTCCCTAAATAATAAAGCACAATAACTATTTACATAGTATTTGCATTGTGTTAGGTATTACAAGAAATCTAGAGCTGATTTAAAGTATATGGGAGAGTATGTGTGGGTTATATGCAAATACAATGTCTTCTTTATAAGGGATTTAAGCATCTGCAATTCTGGTAACTGCCAGAGTCCTGGAACCAAACACCATGTATACTGAGGAATGACTACATACTAAAACACAGTTTTATTAGTTATTGTCCAAAAGTTTCTATTGTAATCAATTTTACTGATTTGTATAATAAAATTGGGAATGTTTTACTGTAGGAAAAAAGACTGGTGTACTCACTTATCATAAAATCTCATTTGCTAAGCAACATGTATAAAATCTCAAGAAAGAAGAAGGAAAAGTAGAAGCAGCCAGTGTATTATAATTATTAATTTATTTGAGCTTAGTGTACCCAGCAAACCATAAGGAAACTTCTTATCCTGACTAGTGGGGTATAAGGTTGAAGGCAGATTATATATATTTAATCTGAGGGATCGTCCACTCTGTGGTAGTTTTGTTTATTTGGTGGTAAAAAATAGGAATCTATGAGCCAGAGGTAGGGTTGCACACCTGTAATCCCAGTACTCAGGGGTCTGAAGAAGGAGAATCAGCACAAGTTTGAGGCCAGCCCATGCTACATGTCTTCTACACACTCAAACCCTACCCATGTTCCCAACACAGCCCAGGTGGCAATCAGTCACAAATCCTTTTGATTCTACTTCAAATACATCTTATCATTTTTAACTGAACTGACCTAGCCTTAGTTATATCATCATAATTTTCACCTGGATACTACATAGTTGGTCTTCATGTTGCTCCAGCCACAACATTCCCATAGTTAAACTTTATCAATGTTTCTTTATTTAAAATCTAAACTCCCTGGAACTCTGACAGTACACACATTCTGACTTTTGCCTATACATTTTCGCTGAAACAATTATAAACTATATTTCCCTGTACAAATATAAACTATTTATACAGAGGAACTATGTTTCATCTTTCTTGCCACTCACTCACACCTACGCAGCTTCCAGATTGCACACCGAATCACCTGCAGTTCAGACATCATGCTGCGCTCCTATGCTTCCATACTTTTTTTTTTTTTTTTGTGGGTACCAGGGGGACGACCTCAGGACCTCGCGCGCCAACAGGCACCCGTGCCACTGAGCGATATCACCGGCCCCTTTTTCGTATGTGGGTTCCAGGAGTCGAACTCGGGCCCTCGCGCTTGCAAGGCAGGCGCTTACGCCGCTGAGCCATCTCACCGGCCCTGCTTCCATACTTTTATGTACTGCATGCCCGTACTAGAATGCACTCACTTTACTCTGCAACTTAATCGGCTTTGCATTTACCCTTAAGAGTCAGCTGAATCATCTGTTTTAGAAAAATTTTTGAGGCCAGCCTGGGCAACATAGTGAGACCTGGTCTCAAAAACAAAACAAACAAAGAAATGAGGGCCGGTGAGATGGCTCAGCGGCATAAGCGCCTGCCTGGCAAGCATGAGGTCCTGAGTCCGACTCCCTGTACCCACATAAAAAGGAAAAAAGGGCTGGTGATGTCACTCAGCAGCACAAATGCCTGCTGGCAAGCGCGAGATCCTGAGTTCGATCCCCGGTACCCACATAAAAAAAACAAAAAACAAAAAAACAAATGAACAAAGGGTTGGAGATACAGCTCAGTGCAAAGGCCCTGAGTTCAATTCCCAGTACTAAAGAAAGAAAGAGAGAGAGAGAGAAATGGAATTAGTACTTGAAGCAAAGGGGAGTACTGTGAGGGGAATTAATGGCAATGTGTCTTTTACTCTAACAAATTTTTAAGATATAAACATTCAACACATATTTCAATCACATCATGTATCTTCTCAGACACTTAACATTTCTTCATAGTGAAAACATTCAAAACCTTTTCTCCTAGTTTTATACAGTTGTTATTTAGAGTGTGCTACTGTGCAACAGCACACCAGAAATCTTAATCCTGTCGACATCAGTTTCCACTGATCAACCTTTCCCCGTTCCTCCTGTGATCACTACCTGTGATATGTCAACCTGATCTAAGCAAGAATGGCTCAGCACATTAGTAAAGCTCTGGGTGTATCTCTGAATGACTGACATGTAGGCCCCAAAGTAGGAGGGGAGACCCACCCTTGACATGGGTGGCATCAAACAATAGGCTTGTAGCCTGGACGGAATAAAAAGGGAAAGAAGGAAGCCTTCCCTTTCTCGTCTTTGGAGGAGCTCTGCTCTTCATTGCCTTTGCACATTTGTTTCCAGTTCCTTCAGGCCTCCAGTACATACTCTTCAATCTTCCAACACAGGCTTGCACAGGCCTCTGCAGTAAGCTCGAGGCCTTCGACCTTCAGCTGGATCCTCTGGCCCTAGAGCGTGCAGACAGCCATTTTACATCCTTCTACCCATGGTTCCACAGGTGGCCACTGTAAACCTACCTAGTAAACACTTTACATAATCATATTTTTTTAATTAAATCTGTTCCTCTAGTGAACCCTAACTAATACACCTCCCCTCTCTCCTACTCCCCTCAGACTCTGCTAACCACCATTCCTCTCTCAACTTTTATGAGATCAACATTTTTAGATTCCAGAAATAAGTGAGATCATATGGTACATTTTCTGTATCTGGCTTATTTCACTTAGCACAACGATTCCCAGTTTCATCCATGTTATAGTAAATGACAGCATTTCATTCTTTCTTATGGCTGAATAGTATTCCAACATGCATATGTAACATTTTCTTTATCCATTCATCTCTATTTCTTAGCTACTGTGAATAGCGCTACAAAAAATAATGGGAGTACAGATATCTCTTCAACATACTGTTTTCATATCCTTTGAGTATATATCAAGAAGTAAGATTTTTGGATCATATGGTAGTTTTATTTTGAATTATTTGAGGAACTATCGTACTATTTTCCATATAAATTATATTCTCACTGATAGTGCACATGAATTCCCTTTTCTCTATATCTTCACCAGCATCTGTGATCTTTTGTCTTTTTGCTAACAGGAGCAGAGTAATATATCTTTATGGTTTTGATATGCAATTCTCTAATGATTTGTGATGTTGTCATGCTGTGATGAACATTTTCTCATGTTGGCTATGCGTATGTCTTTTGGGAGATGTCTCTTAGGTCTATTGCCAATTTATAAATTAGATATTTTTTCTCTTGAATTATTTGATTTCCTTACACTCATATATTCTGGATATTAATCCCTTGTCAGAGTGTAGTTTATAAATTATTTTCTTCCATTCTCGTCATTCTGATTTTCTCCATTACTGTGCAGAGGTGTTTTAGCTTGATGTAATCTCATTTGTCTATTTTGCTTTTGCTGCATGTACTTTTAGGGCCTTTTCCAAAAATCTGTACCCATTCCAATGTTTAGAAATGTTTCTCCTATGTCTTTTTCTAGGAATTTCATAGTTTCAGGTCTTTTATTTAAGCCTTTGATCCATTTTGAGTTGATTTTTTTATATGGTAAGAGACAGGATATCCAATTTTCCCAGGTCTATCTATTGAAAATATTATCTTTTTCTTTGTGCTTCTCACATATTTGTTGAAAATCAGTTGGCTGCAGATGTCTGAATTCATTTCTAGGCTCTTTAACCTGTTTCACTGGTCTATGTGTCTTCGTGTGTGTTTTTTTTTTTTATGTGGGTACCGGGAGTCAAACTTAGGACCTCACGCTTGCCAGCAGGCACTTGTACCACTGAGCGATATCGCCAGCCCTTTTTTTCCTTTATGTGGGTACCAGTAGTCGAACTCAGGACCTCGCGCTTGCCAGGCAGGCGCTTATGCTGCTGAGCTATCTCACCGGCCCTGTGTGTATGTTTTGAGACAGGGTCTCGCTATGTAGTCCAGGCTGGCTGAGAACTTGTGGCGATCCTCCTGCCTGAGCCTCCAGAGTGCTGGGATTACAGGTGAGCCCCACCACACCTGGCAATGTGTCTTTTTTTCTAACCTAACACCATGCCATTCTAATTATTATAGCCTTGAATGTATTTTAAAGTCAGGGAGTACAATGCCTTCTGACTTGTTCTTTTAGCTCAAGATTGCTTTGGCTATTTAGTATACGGAGTTTTGTGTGATTCTATACACATTTTGGAATAATTTTTTCTGGTTTTATGAAGAACATTATTGGAATTTTAACAGGGGTTACAGTGAATCTGTAGATCACTTTGCCTAGAATGGACATTTTAACACTGATTCTTCTAATCTATGAACTCAGGATGTCTTTCCATTTTTTGTGTGTCTTTTTCAATTTCTTTCACTAATGTTTTAGAGTTTTCATTGTAAAGATCTTTCCTTTCTTTGGTTAAATTTAATGCTTACTTGTTTTGGTTAAATTGTTTGCTTACTTGTTTTAAGGCAATATAAATGGGATTCCTTTTAGCTAAAAGCAGTTTATTAGACTAAACTTACATTTTATATTTTTTAAAATGTTACAATTGTTGATCTGCTTCTTTGCCACCAGATAATGAAGTGCGTAAGGGCAGAACCTGTAATTTCTTTTGCTATATCCCCAGTATCTAACATGGTGCCTGGCATTTAGCAGGCCCCAAATAAATATTTACAGAATAAAGGATAAATCTATTTGTATAGAAATGCCAAATTACATTTCTTACATAACCTGTAGTCTAACAGAAAGCAAGAAACACGAAAATGTTCTCTTTAAAATGTGATATTTCTGGGCCGGTGAGATGGCTCAGTGGTGTAAGCGCCTGCCTTGCAAGCGCGACAGCCCGAGTTCGACTCCCAGAACCCACATACGAAAAAGGGGCCGGTGATATCGCTCAGTGGCACGGGTGCCTGTTGGCGCGCAAGGTCCTGAGGTCGACCCCCCCCGTACCCACAAAAAAAAAATAAATAAAATGTGATATTTCACTATATATTTTAATTTCAAAAGGAAATATACCACAAATCAACTTAATTTTGTAAATAATTATTGTATATAATCATAAATAAAACTTTTCAAAATTTCCATATATTACTTTTATAGAGAAGTAAAAGAAGATAATATTTCTGGAATCAAAATTATATATGCTGAAAAAACGAACAAGTTAGTTATAAAAACTAATTCAAGGGCCGGTGAGATGGCTCAGCGGTGTAAGTGCCTGCCTGGCAAGCGCGAGGGCCCGAGTTCGACTCCGGAACCCACATATGAAAAAAGGGCCGGTGATATTGTTCAGCAGCACAGGCGCCTACTGGCACCCGAGGTCCTGAGGTCGAGCCCTAGTACCCACACACACAAAAAAACTAATTCAAAAACATTTTTTTAAGTAGTTAAAAATTCAAAAACTATTTTTCCATGGATGTAATAAATTATGTTCTCTGTCCTATCAAACCAATTTATGTTTGTAGGTACTGCCTAAGTCATTCCACTTTACATCAAATTGTTTAAAATAGGTCCCTCATAGGAAAGTAAATACGAGTGAGTATATTTTAAGACTGGTGGAGAGTCAGAGACTTTGTATCTTCTTACTATGCCACACGCAGTAATGGAACTTAAATTATAATAGTAAATATTATTTTAACACACAAACTGACTTATCGACCACGTCTGTCAAAGTACCATATATGGACTCAAATAGCAATGCTACTGATTCAAGGCGCACATCGAGAGTCAAAGGGTTCTCCCACATGGAAGAAAGGGAAATTACCATTACAGCTTTTTCAATATTGAAGATTTATTTCAAGCTCTCTGCTTTTTTTTTGTTTTTGTTTTTGGTCTTTTTGACACAGAGTTTCACTATGCAGTTCAGACTGGCCTTGAGCTCACTTTGTAGTCCACACTGGCCTCAAACTCAGAGATCCTCCTGCCTCAGCCTCCCGAGTGCTGGGTTTACAGGCATGCGCCACCACGCCTGGCTTCAAGCCTTCTCTTAAGAAAAAAAAAATCACTTGGTAACAGCTTTATAATCCGAAGACAAAATAAGAGTTAAAATTCACCTAAGTACTCAATCTCGTGTTGTCAATATTTAATCCTTTCATCATAACAAATTTTAGAAACAAAGTACTAACAATGAACCAAAGAAAAACTTCCATATATGCTGAAAATATCTGCTTAATAGTAAGCTAACAAGTTGTTTTTCATATAATAGCCTAAAAATAATATTGAGAGCTGTCACAATTATGTCTTAAATCACTTTAGTTTCACATTTAAGTACAAGAAGTTCTATAATAGTTTTTAAATAGACATATAACTAGTTAGCAAATTCAAAAGGACATTAAGTGAATTTCAGCTGAAGTTTTCTAAAATGTTAACAGTCACATCAAAGATGCAGTATTCTCTGGTTCCAAACTCTTAATGACAAAAAAATTCCTTCACATATACCTTCCTTTCTGAAAGCAAAAGAACAATACTGTGCCAAAACACGATGACAAAATAAAAAGGATTTTCAAAATTTAAAAACACTGTCTTTATGCAAAAACTTTCATTGAATAACATGATCTCTTGCACAAAAGTAACACAATGAGATGAAGGATTCATCGAAAAGATACTGACGCAAAGATTTTAAAGTGCTAAATTCTCACTTGCATAGGTAACTGGTTTCAGTGGAAGTATCACATTGCAAAGTCTTACTAGAAGTTCTTAAATCTCAATTTATGTGGTAAGGGAAATTCTGAACACAAAAAAAGTACAGTAAGTAGCATATACAAAATCAATTTTGGCAACAAAAATATTCTGCTTGGCCAAATCCAGTTTTAAAACTTGCAGCTATTCAGCAGAGTCTCTTTTAAGCCCTTCCTCAAGAGGTGAAAATACACGTTCTATACCATGAAAGGAAGGGCCTGATCCTTCATAGCCATTTTTTTTAGTAGAGGTAACAAACATCTAGATGTAGTAAATGCTTCATAACTGAAATGGAGAATACACGATAGAAAACGAATAATTTTGAAGTAAGCGAGGTAGTCATTCACTTTTCTCATCTTTAATTTTTTTTTTTTTTTTTTTTTTTGTGGGTACCGGGGGTCGACCTCAGGACTTCGAGCGCCAGCAAGCGCTTGTGCCGCTGAGCGATATCACCGGCCCCTTTTCCGTATGTGGGTTCCAGGAGTCGAACTCGGGCCCTTGCGCTTGCAAGGCAGGCGCTTATGCTGCTGAGCCATTTCACCGGCCCCCCTCATCTTTAATTTTTTTCAGTTTCTACTTTAAATCAGTAATAAATTAGTATTTGGAAAGTTTCAAGTAAACAAATAAGTAATTTTTAGTTAAAAAAAAAAAAGAAAAATCCATTTAATACTCCAACATATACTATACTGTCCCGTGGGCAAGCATCCATGGAAAAACACAAAAAGATTTTGTTGGATTTTCCACTCAGTTAAATCAGTATAATAACTAATGAAATGATGGCTCTAAAAACCTCACAAACATTTACAGTACTTTAATTACTTGTGTTGATACCTGAGTTAGAAGAAGTTAAGATTTTTTTATAAATATGTAGATCTTTTAGTAATGTTAAAAATAAAATCATGATATGCTTTATCTTTCCTTTAAAAATAAAATGCTATTAAGTACTTATCCTTTAACTGATAAAAGAAAATGGTATACAGAATAAATCAGATACAAAAATATGTAATTAAAGAATAAAAGTATCCTTCGTATTATTAGCTACAAAGGATAAGGCATTAATATTTTTAAGCAATATCCCAAACTTATGTTCCTTAGTGAGAACTAGGGCAGAAAAGCAGTATGTTCATTAAGTTCTTCTGGAAAACAACTTATCACCTGGTAATATTTAGGATTAGTAGCCTCATGAGGGTCTGTGGTCACCACACAGAAATATAAATACACTAAGAAAAAACTAAAAGACTACCAGTAAGAGCCTGTTTTCTAAACAGCTAATGTTTCAGTACTTAAGTGATATAATAAATTAAAAGTATTCTACAAGACCCAAATGTTACTTAAAGTTTCTCTTATTAACCTCTCAAAATTCTTTAGTGTTAGTAAAACTTAGAATATGAAACATCTTTAAATCTTGAAATCTTGTATGAAGATGTACATTTCATACAAAAGATGTACAAAATGAATTAAAGAGTTCTTGAATATATATACTCTAGGAAAAACTGATACAACTAAGACTACTTGAGGCATTGAACCTACTAGAAAATGAAACTACAAAGGGACAACAGTGACATCTAGTGGCCATTTCCAATACACACCACACATCAAAACATTTTCAGTGTTTCACAGATCTCAAACTTCCTGAGGAATTATGAAAATCTTCAGTCATTAAACTAAAACAAGACAACTCTACCCATAAAGTCTGCTCAATATTAGTGCTCTATTTTGATTAATATGCAATATTTAACAAATTACAAGAAGTATCTCATCTTTGGAGCACTAAGCGCTCATTAAATGTATCAGACATGTGACTAAAAGAGGGCTAGCAATTGGTCAAAGATGACTACAACAAGAAAAATAATTTTAAATAGTCAATTTAAAAAGCACTGGAGTGAATGGAAGTACTTAATGAGAAAATTAAGAGCTGATTTACTTATAAATTTATTCAAGTGTGGGAAAAACATTGGTCAATCAGACAAAAAAAATTAAACTAAAAAAAAATTATGTCATTTATAACAACTTTTCAAAAACAAAGTTACTTCTCAGGCAAGTGCAGTTGTACATTCCTGTAATCCCTGCTATTCTGACAACTTGGTGAGACTCAATCTCAAAAAATTATTTCTCAAGAAAGTTTTTTTTAATATTAAAGTAAGACCACTGTCAACAAGACCAGATAGTCACCTTAAAGCAACAAATTTGAGTCTGGATGTTAGTAAGATGGTGAAATAGAACTTTCCAACATTTATCTTCCCACAGAAATACCAAATTATACAACTATCCACATTTGCTCACAAAAGTACCTTCGCAAGAGCCTGAATGCAGCACAAAAATAAGAAAAAATGTATTAAAGAGAACGGGAAGGACAATTTTACATTAGAGATACTCCTCTTGAGGTAAGAGGAAGGAAATGAGCTTTGGACTTTGCCTCAGTCTCGAAAGTGGGGCCCAACTCAATAAAAGCCAGCACCAGGGAGAACGCCACAGCACGCCCATGGACTGAACTCCAGACCTATCCTGGCACAAGGCCAAATCCTACAGGGCCAGGCCCTAGACCTGCCTCCCATACTTAGGCTCTAAGCCTGCCCTACCACCAAGCCAACTACACAGACTTGACTTCTAGGTATGCTCCAGGGCCAGACCAAGCCTGGCAGCCCTGTGCTCTAGAATATCTCTAAACCAAGCTGGCCCACGGGCCCAGGCTTCAGATATTCTCAAAATATGATGCCCTAGTCATCAGGCTAGTACCCGCAGAGCCTGCCACCTGGCCAGTCTAATGCCAGACTCACCCTAGGTTCTAGATCAGCCCAAAGCCAGGTTGGGCCACACAGATTCAGGTTAAGGTCCAGCCCACTGCCACAGTAGCTATGGCCTAAGGCATTGATACCCACAGAAAAATGCTCAAGACCTGTTCAGTGCCACACTGATCCTAAGACCCCAGTGCTAGGCTGACAATCATGGATCTATGCTCTTGGCCCAACCCTGTGGGCCCAGGTTCCGGGCTGGCTTCTGCAGCCATAGGATCCAAGCTGGTCCTTGAAGATTTGGACTTCTGGCCAACACCCACATACTCAGGCAGTGGGCTCGCCCTGTGAGCCTACTCTCCCTTCTTCCTCCAGCACCAAGCCACATTCCAGGCCTGCTCTACCAGACCCAAGGCCTAAGTCCACCCCAATAAACCCTGGTGCCTTCAGAATGCCCCCCAAGCTGGCCCCTATAGACTCGAGATCCAAGCCTATTCCCATGGGCTCAGGCTATAGGTCTACGTGAGCACTAAGCCAGCCTCCACAGACTTAGAGTCTAGGCCTATCCCAGTGGACTGAGGCATCAGGCCCATCTCAGCACTTGGAAGGCCCCAGAAAACTCAGGATCAAGGATACCCCAAAGCCAAATCAGCCTCTGTAGACACTGGCTTCAGGCTGTTCCCTCACAGCAACAGGCTATAACACTGTACTCATGGACTCAGGCCACAGGTCCAGCTCTTCAGACCCAGGTACCAGGCCAGCCTACCAGAGGCTCTAGCAGGAAGTGCATCCATGGCCCACAGCAAACTCAGAATCTTCGGATGGGCCTACTGGCGATGAGCTTTCCCAGACAAAGCACGTCTACAAAGAATGGAATAAATTCCTACTTTCTCAAATACAAAGGCAATAAAATTCAGCCACAAGAATCAAGAACAGGGCCGGTGAGATAGCTCAGCGGCGTAAGCGCCTGCCTGATAAGTGCGAGGTCCTGAGTTCGACTCCCGGAACCCACATACGAAAAAAGGGCCGGTGATATCGCTCAGCGGCACGGGCGCCTGCTGGCACGCGAGGTCCTGAGGTCAACCCCTGGTACCCACAAAAAAAAAAAAAAAAGACAAAGAGAGGATCCTGGAAGCAGAAAGAGAAACAAAACATACATGAAAGACTTCCAATAACACCAGCAGCAGAAACACAACCTAGGAGAAAGTGTGATGATATATTCAAAGTGCTGAAGGAAAAACTGACAGCCAAAAATACTGCACCTAGAAAAGCTGCCCTTCAGACACAGAGGAAAAATCAAAGCATTTCCCCCAAAAAGCTGAGGGAGTTTATCACTAACAGATCTGTCTAATAAATGCTAAAGGAAATTTTTCCAGCTGAAAGAAAAGGATGCTAATTAGTAACACAAAATGTACTGCAAGTATAAAACTCAGTGGCAAAGTGAACAAGTGATCAAACTCAGAACACTCTGACACTGTAATAATTGGTGGCTAATATTTGTATCTTTTGTATGAAGGTCAAAAACCACAAAAGATAAGATGTAAGGATCAAAGCAGATCACTGTAAGAAATTACCTTATCATAAAGACAGAGAAGGAAGGAATAGAGGAGCAACAAAACAACCAAAAAACAATACACAAACTGGGCTTGATGGCACACACCTGTAATCCCAGCACTCAGGAGGCTGCAAGTTTGAAGCCAGCCTAGGCTACACAGTGACTTCAGGACAGCCTGAACTACTTAATGAGACCTTGTCTCTAAAATCAAAAACAAACAAACAAACAATAAGAAAAAATGAACAAAATAGCAGTATCAAGTCCTTACCTACCAATAATTACGTTGAATGTAGATAAATTCTTAAAGGACGTAGAATGGCTGATGCACAAAGAAGACCCCCCCACACATACTGCCTACAAGAGTCTCTCTTCACATTTGAGGATATACACAGTGAAGGGAAGGAAAGAAGATATTCTGTACAAATGAGAGCAAACAAAGAATATTCTCACCAAAAGAGAGCAGGAGGTCACTGCACTTATTGCAGATAAAATAGGTTTTAAGTCAAAAATTGTGAAAAGAGACAAAGAAGGTCATTATATAATG
Source organism: Erethizon dorsatum (assembly GCA_028451465.1). Taxonomy (NCBI): domain Eukaryota; kingdom Metazoa; phylum Chordata; class Mammalia; order Rodentia; family Erethizontidae; genus Erethizon; species Erethizon dorsatum. The sequence goes on from CM051839.1 coordinate 15,990,981, forward strand.
ATAAGGGATGAATCCAGAAAGCAGATTTGGGGCCCAGTGAGATAGCTCAGCTGCATAAGCGCCTGCCCAGCAAGCATGAGGTCCTGAGTTCAACTCCTGGTACCCACATAAAGGAAAAAAAAAAAGGGCTGGTGATATCGCTCAGCGGCACAAGCACTTGCTGGTAAGTGCGAGGTCCTGAGGTCAACTCCCGGTACCCACATTAAAAAAAACGAAAAAACAGAAAGCAGATTTGACAATTATACATATGTATTTTATATATAGACATATGTGTGTGTGTGTGTGTGTGTGTGTATATATATATATATAGGATGTTCTAGCATCTAATACAGAAAATAAATATTAAATGAACTGGAGAGAGAGAGCTTATAATACAGTAATAGTAGTGGACTTCAATACAATACCACACTTTCAGCAATTGACAGTCACTGAAGAAAAAAATCAGTAATGAAATATTAGACTTACACTATATTTTAAACCAAGGAGACCTAACACATACATAGAACATTTCATGTAATAGCAGAATACATGTTCTTCTCAAGCACACAAGAAACATTCTCCAGAACAGATCATATGTTGAACCCCAAATCAAGTTTAATAAATTTAAGAAGACTAAAATCACATAAAGTATCTTTTCTGACTATAATTACATGAAATTTAAAGGAGAAATTTCATAAAATTCACAAATACATGGAAATTAAACAGCATGCTCCCGAACAACCAGTAGAACAAAGAAGAAATTGAAAGGAAATTTTTAAAGTATCTTAAGACAAATGAGAAGGAAAACACAACATACCAAAACTTATGGGATACATCAAAAGCAGTTCTAATGGGAAAATTCATAGCAATAAACCCCTATGACAAAGATTTCAAATAAACAACCTTATTTTATCTCTCAAAGAACTTGAAAAAGAAGAAACAAAGCTTGACATCAGAAGGAAGGAAATAATAACAATCAGAACAGAAATAAATGAAAAATAAGCTTAAAAAAACAGAAAATATCAACAAAACTAAGAGGTGTTTTTCAAAAAGATAATCAGAACTAAAGAGGAGACATTACCACAGAAATATACAGGATCATAAGAAACTATAATTTTACAACAACAAATTAGATAACCTAGAAGAAAAGGATAAATCCCTAGAAAAATACTACCTACCTACCCGGGCTAAGTCATGAAGAAATAGAAAAATCCAAACAAACCAACAATGAGTAAGAAAACTGAATGAGTAATAAAAAGTCTCCCATCAAAGAGTGCCCAAGACCTGATAGCTTCACTGCTGAATGTATCAAATATTTTTAAATGAATCACTAACTATCCTTCTTAAACTCCTTAAAAAAACTGATTGTGACAGTTAAGCTTAACTGTGTCAACTTGATTGGCTTGGGAGTCGTCCAAAAGATTAGTAAAGCATACGTCTGGGTGGGTCATGGAAGTGTGACTTTGGGTACTATATACGGCCACTGCCCCCTTATTCTCTGGCATTGTTCCCCTCTTCTGTCTCCTGCTCGCCATGAACTGGGCAGCTTTCTTCTGCCACTCCCTTCCACCGTGATGTTTCTGCCTTGGAGCCAGCCAATCACAGACTAAATCTCCTGAAACTATATGCCAAATTAAACCTTTCTTTCATTAAGATGTGTGTGGTGGGCATTATTTCCCAGAGATGGGAAAACTAATACAGTAAGGAAGACAGAATACTTCTACACTCATTTTATGAGGCAAGCATTACCCTGATACCAAAGTGAGACAAGGAGAGTACCAGAAAAAAAAAAAAATTACAGGCCAACATCCCTGAAAACTGTACATGCAAAAACTCATCAATAAAACACTAGCAAACTGTGTTCAACAACACATTAAAAGGATCACTCACCATGACCAAGTGGAATTCACCCCAGATATGCAAAGATGATTCAATGTACCTAAGCTATAAATGATAGTACTTGTGATTTTCATTAAGTAGTTTATTACTAGCTCAAATAAGAAATATAAATGTAGAAATGTGATCTTAATATAAGCACTAAGTCAACTAAGAGTCTAGGCCACAAATTAATTAGCTGTCTTCCAAACATCACTCAGATCTTCCCAGATCTCTCAGAACCACCTGATTTTAATGATTACTTCGGTTCAATAATTTTTCGGCAAAAAATGCTAAGAACCAGAGTTTAATAAGAACACAATACAAAGTCACTGATAATATCTCTGAAATGCCAATATTGGAAGACCAATAAAATTCAGGTCACAAAATCACTGTCCTAATAGCTTCAAAAAGTTACATCTAAAATAATTGGTGGTATATTAAAACAAGGAAATATAATTCAGAAATAAAAGAGAATGAAGTGCTAGTGCATGCCACAACATGGATGAGTCCCCCCAAAAAATAGGCTGAATGAAGGAACTCTTACAGAAAAGTTATATCCTGTGTGGTTCCACCTCTGACATTCTAGAACAGAAAAAACAGACCTATGGAAACAAACAAATGAAACAATAACAATATTTACCTCAGATAGTAGGGTGGAAATACAGACAGACTGGAAAGGGATATGAGAGAATTTTCTAGGGCAGTGGAAATGTTCTATATCTTCAAGGAGTTGGGGTTACACAGATGCATTCATCTGTCAAAACTCACCAAATAATCTAAACAAGCTTTGGGTACATAAAACAGTACATAAATTTTACCAGAAAAAATACTCATAGTTCTACTAATGTACTCTGCTGAAGTATCTGAGGTGAAATATACAGATACCTGCAACTTTTTATGAAATGCATAAAATATGAGATTAACAGATTTTAATACAAATACAACAAAACATTAAAACTGAAAAATCCAGGAGATGACTATATTAGGGTTCACTGTCCAATTCTTTCAATTTTCTGTGTCCAAAAATTTCCATAATAAAATATTGGGGAAAATACAAATGATAATCAAAATTCAAAAGAAAATAAATATATATATGCAAACCTATTTTCTTCTATATCAAAAAAATCTCCTTTACTATGCTAACATTTTAATCTGTCTAATCAACTGACAACTGGAACTGTTTTCTAAAGAGCAAGAGTTAAAGGATGACATATTTTTAAAAATTTAAAAGACATACCCGAATTTCTTGAAGATTATGAAAATTATTTCCTACTCTGACTGAGATCTTGCTCGGTGTGTAGCTTTCATCAGACTTGTAGTCTGCATAAATACATAATGTCTTCACTGTTGTTTTTCTTCTAAAAGCAATAAAGAAAAAACAACATGCACTTCATCATACAGAAAGATTATTTCCAAAGCACCTGTCTTAGTTACTTTTCTCTGGTTGCTGAGACAAAATACCTTACGTGCAAAATTAAGGGAAGGAAAGGTTTATTTAGCTCAGTTTGTGGAGGTTTCAGTCCGTTATCAGCTGGCTCCAAGGCAGGGTGCCATGGCACGGGGCAATACTTCAGGGTGGCAGAAGCAACAAGACCATAAAAAGCGGGGAGAACAATCCTCTTTTCCTCCTTTAATTGTAAGCAGGCCAGCCCCCTCCAGCGGGTGCAGCACTCACACCATCTCCCTGCCCTCCTCTTGCACAGGATGAGGACATTACAAAGTGAAGCCCCTGGCCCCTGCTGAGTCGCTTAGTTAAACTTCTAAACTTCTCAAGTTGACACAATGTATCAACCAGTACAGCACCTTTCTTCTGACCTTAAAAAAATCATAGTTTCCTAAAATGAGTGTTTGAATCAATCATTTCCATTTCCTTTTAATTTCAACATTAACAAAAAGGAAGAATATGTAAAAATGTAGGTAAAGGCATAACATTTTACTTACAGAGACATTACGATCAAGAGCTAAATGTCAGCGAAGAAGAAACAGCTAAGCCAAACCAGGTACAGTACCATTGTGTGCAAATAAGCATTAAAGATTTCCATCATCTTCAATTGTACATTAGATAAAGAAAGAATTCTAACAAGCTTAGTTTCATTTACTAGTTACTTGATTTCCTGTATTAATATTTGAAAATAACCTGCTAAGTGAGAAATTGAGTCCAGAAAGAACTCGTCTTTTTAAAAAACAGAAAGCATAACTTGTTGTTTAATGCAAGAACTAAAATTCTGCTCATTTTCAGAATATACATATCATAAGGAAATAAACAAGAAAACAGAAAATTAACCTTAGAAAAAAGCAAACAGACCAAAAATATAAAAAGATGTTCAATTTCTAAGAACCAAAGAAAGAGGAATTAAAATACACAGATATTGGTATTATTATCATATTAGAAAATATTACAATGAATAATACACAAATTTGATTAGAAAAGTGTACTTTCAGAGACAGTTGACCCACTAATTCAACCTCTAAAAAATGCATTTAAAAAACAGTAACACAAGTACTTAAAAAATGGATGTAGGAAAATATTGACGTGTGATTAAATTGCTAAAAAATTATAAACAACGTAAGTACTCATTACTAGAGGGAACTGATTAAATTATATCCATTCAATAAAACAGTATACAACTACAGATGGTCCCTGATTTACAATGGTTTGATTTACAATTTTGTGACTTCAAAATATTTGTGAAAGCAGTAAGTGTTGAGTAGAAACCACACTTCAAAGCTTGAAGCTGGATCGTTTCCCTGGCTAGCAATGTGCAGTAAGATACACTCTTGGAATGGTAGGCAGCCAGCGGTGAGATCACCAGGGTAATCAATCACACTCTACATTATACTGTACTATGTGGCTAAACTATGATGTTCAGTAGATTAGGTGCATTAAATACAATTTCAACTTACAATGGGCTTACTGTAAGTGGAGGAGTATCTGTATTTAAAATAATCATGCAGACATATAGTTATGGTAGGAAAAAAGCAGAATATAAAACAGCATATACAGACACACTACACTTTGGGGGAAAACAAAATTTTAACCTACATTCAACTATAGAAAAGGATCTGGATGGAATCACACAAAAAAAGTAAAAGTGACTACTTTGGCAGAGTGGAACTATGAGAGATCTTTTTTTTTAATGATTCTACATTTTCTAAATAATTTTCCAGAATGAGTTGTCACTCAACCATCATGAAAAAAAAAAAGATAATTTAAAAAAGTAACCACAACAAAACAGTAATAAGTGTGTTGAAATGTGCTTTAAAAATTAAATTCTAGGGCCGGTGATATAGCTCAGCAGCATAAGCGCCTGCCTGGCAAGTGCGAAGTCCTGAGTTTGACCGCCGGTACCCGCATATTAAAAAAAAAAAAAAAAATTAAATTCTAGTGTAAACTGGTACTAACTTAATAACAATAAACTTGAACAGAAGTAGTCTGTCAAAAGTCAGCCTTTAAAAAGCTGGGGGTCTGTAGCTCTTCTTAAAGGAACCATATTTGTGTAGCCTCTTCTATCATCAAAAAGGAATGGGAAAGTTAAAGACTTTTCCTCATATCGAAATGTAAAACCCTATAGCCTGGAACTTCTGAGGAAGAACAAATACCATTACTAGGTTCTCAAGAGGCCAGAGGTATGAAACTGACATCTTGCTCTTTCTGATGGGCCTGCAATGAGACAAGAGAAAGCAAACAAATAATTGGAAATTTTAAAGAGCATACTAAACACCTCTTTGATGAGCCTAAGTAGGAAGAAAACCTTCTTTCTTAATAAAAAGACAGCAAAGATCACAACAACTACTACTATGAGCTTTAAAAAAAAAAAAAAAAAAAATCAGACCTAAAGGATCAGTCACTGGAACCTACAAGATAATCAGGGTAAGACTAGAAAGGCAAGGCATAGTAAATCATTAATGATAATAAAAACAATAGTGGCAAATAGCAAGTAAATACTTCATGTCTGGCCCAGAAATAATGCTTTGTATGTATTACTTCATTTTTTCCTCAACCTAGTGATACAGGAGCTATTACTGTCACCATTTCACTGATTTTAAAAAATGATAATACTGTACTCAGATTAATAACTTGCTGAAGTCAAAAAGCTACCAGATGTGCGGAGTCAGAGTTTGAACGTGATCTCACATGATCTTAACCACTACTGCCTTCCTTTTAATTAATTACACTTACCTTACTTAAGTCATTAATACCAGCTTACAGTGATATGTATGTGTTTCAGTTATTTAAATTTTATCTTAACCATGGGTTCTTTTCCTAAGGTTCCTATATGCCCAGAAATCATATGTATAATTTATGCTGCATACATATGTTTCATTAGATTTACAAGACACTTTAACCTCATCAAAAATTTAGAACTATTATCCTAAAAGGTATTATGAAGCCTCTTAAAACTATCAATCTCATCTCATGATGAATCAAAAAAATAATATTGCCCAGAAAAATCATGTTGTTTCTCAAATAGCAATGTATATGGGAAGATTAGAAGTACAGATGATAGAAAATAGTGACAGCTACTCGAATTACTCAAATTGTTATTAGAATACTATGTGCCAGGCAACTTATTAAACTCTTTGTATAAGCTATTGCATGAGGGGAGAAAAGAGAGGGTAATACTTCCCCACTTCTGCTAACAAAGTAACACTCCTGGACCCTCTTTATCCTCTCATCTACTATCTCTTTCTCTTGAGAAAAAATTACAGGCAAGAAATAAACATTTGCTTTGTTTCTTCATGCCACCAATTTAACAGAGGCTGGTGCTACCTTGTTAAGCACTTTTATAACTAGATGAGTAAGTCTTTTTAATTCTAGGGTTCCATATTAGGAAACACGGCTACAGATATAATGTAGTTATGTTTCTCAATTTCAGCTTTGTCAGTCTTATAAACGTGATATTTGGACCTCTACCTGCTGTCTCTTGCATAATTTTTCATGTAGTTTAGAACCCATTAAATTCCAACCCAAGACATTAGTGACGGGTACTCTCTGTTACTTATGTAACATTCCACTTTTCCTTCTTTCTTCATAACATCCAACTAAAAGATACAACTTTCTTAAAGCAAGGTATGACCATGTGGCTAAGTTACAGCTAGTAAGATTTAAACACAATCGTATATGATAAAATGAAAGTTTCTTAAAAGGGAGGCATGCCCATTTCTCACCAACTCCTTCTTGTGCTGGGGGATAAGGGTGTCACGGGTGAGATTTGTTGGTATCTTGGATCATGAGGTAACCTTGCAGATAAAGATAAGAACTAAGAATGAAGGAATGTAAAGAAAAGGAATCTGGGTCCATAAATGCCAGGTTTCTCTTACCTGAAGAGGTAGAAGAAATAAATTTCCATCTTACGGAAAACACTGTTATTAGAAGTCCTGCACTAGAAGTTTGCATTCCTAATTAACAAAGCATTATTATAACCACAATACAGATGAGGAAACAGGGGCTCCAATCAGGTTAAGCAAGTAGTGCTCATTTACACACCTAATAAAGCATGGAGCCAGAATTTAATCTAAGTCTGTGTAACTACACTATATAAAAGCAACTAATACCTTCTAAAGTATAAGACTTAAAAAGGAAATCCTGATTATGAAATCCTGTTTATCATTCCTTCTTACCAGAAGACTGAGACATAAAAGAAAAAATATATGGTCCATATATTTGTCCAAAACAAAAATCAAACAAATGACTTATATTTCTAAATGACATTATTCTTCATTCCTAACATAAGGGTGAAAAATATCCTCTTTGTGCAAAGTTTGTTTCTAATCAATGTTAGCAGGATATTAAAATGGTCATTTTCACTCAAGTCTAAGACAAAAACTGTTTTAATAAGACATATGAGACCTTAATGAAAAATTTTCAGTAGTCATGGTTTTCTAAAAAAGTCTGGGGCTGGTGAGATGGCTCAGCGGCATACGCGCCTGCCTGGCAAGCGTGAAGGCCCGAGTTCGACTCCCAGAACCCACATACGAAAAAAGGGCTGGTGATATCGCTGAGTGGCACAGGCGCCTGCTGGCACGCAAGGTCCTGAGGTCGACACCCGGTACCCACAAACACACACACACACACAAAAATAAAGTCTGGAATGTCTGCTCATGAAGGAGTAACTAGTACAAGACTTCCTTTCTTACCACAAACAACTAGAATCCCGGGAAAACATATATGAAACAATTGTCTACAGATGTTAAGCAACAGGTAGCAAAGGACCGTGACTCCTGAGAAACAAATGGACGTTCTGACTGTAGGCAATGCGGTGAAGGAGAAGCCAGCAGAACCCGGCAGTCTCATCACATGGATGAGGTAAAAGCTACACAGAGAAAAAACAAAAATCCTCATCTGGTGCCCATGAGTCTTTCTATGAACACCAATCTGCACGTGGGTAGGGTGGAACTCCACAAGATTAGGCAAAGAACAACTACTGGGAAAAGAACAGTTATCGGAAAGTGGTAAGTCAAATGATTCCCAGAGGTCACAGAGGGCTGGGACTCATTGGAGTTCTCAAGAAACAAAGCAGGTAGTTCTTTCAAGTATCTGGGGCATTCATTTGAGACACAAACCTTAATAATGCTAGTTTTGCCCAACAAAAATGACCTTAAAGACCCATGTGGGACCTTAAGGCCCTTTTGGGAGATTAGCAAGGTCACAACTATTTTCTTAATAATACTAAAATGTCACCTGCCCTTTTTCACAATTGCTCTATGCATACAGTTGGGTTTTTCAAGGCTAACTGCCATGGGATGCTGTAGTAGATTTAATAAAGAAGCAAAAGTGGAACTCTGACTGTTTTAAGTCAGTCACCAAAGAGATTCACAGAAAATACAAAATAATGACACCCTTTTCACTCTTTTTGGTTTGTCTGGGAAGAGACAGTTACTTTTAGTAAAATTTTAAAACTCTAGGAGTACTGGCCCTACCGAATAGAAAATAATTTACTAAATCTTTTCTAGGGGAAAAAAGTGTCTCTATTTCCCATTTACTTATAAATTATCTACTGAAAGGATACTTCATTTTCTTGTTATATCTATCCCTTCCATCTCTTTGCCTTAGAATTTTTTTCCTAATTGCTACCAGAGATTCGTTCTTACGTGGGGGGGGTCCTTTCATTTACTTAATAGATAACAGTTATTAATATAGTCTATTGAAATTGTTACAAAGAATATTTCTTTGTAAACTTTCTGAGTAGCTAATAGAACAGTATACTCCTCCAAAGAAAAATACAGAAATACTGAAGTTTTCCAAATAAATACAGACATTCAGTGTATGAGCCCCATGTTATATATATTCACTTGCTATGTGTCTATTCTTGAATTTGGAGATATTTCATACTTTATGTTTATATTCTAACATTTAAAGCAAGTTCACAAAGAAGCGTGGTAACTGTTCAGCAAGTGAAGAATAATGTACTTTAATTAGACAATACCCATGTTCAACATTTTTTCTGATAGGTAACTCACTATTTCATGAAGCAGCTAAATTATCGTTAATCAGCTCTAATTTTTAAATATTTTTCTTATACTAAGCAGTAACTGGTCTTTGTGTAGCTCTTACATTTTGGATGAAGTTTTTTCCTATAAGGTCACACAAAAGAAATTCATCCCTCCATAAATTATAAACTGTTCGAATTATATAAAGAAAGCTATCATGTCCCCCAAGGTCTTCAGCAGACTATGTATGTTCCAGATTTTCTTATAACAGGGTTTAGTTTCAATTCCTTAACCATTCCCCCCCTCCCTTTTGAGCATATGTTAGCATTTTTTATCAGTGTTAAAGAGGAAGCAAAAAGGAATACAACACACCAGGAGGTGTGTTATAGCTTGTATCTAGAAGCCTTACGCAGTCATAGGTGGGGCTTTTCAGAGGTGGCTGGATCTAGATTGTGTGATACTGGGATTAAGGATTTGATGCTGGGATTGATTCATGGTGATATGCGAGGAATAAGGGTGCCCCAACCTGCATGTGAGTGTGAGTAGCTTGGATAGAATAAAAGGGACAGAAAGAGAGCTGCTGTCACTGCTTATTGCTTGCTGGTTCTTTGCTACTTCACTGCTTTGCTGCCTTCTGCCCACCATGAACTGTTTCTCCTCTGCAATGCCCCTCTGCCATGCCACCCTGCCTTGCAGCCAGCTGACTATGGCCTGAAACCTCTACAAACTGTGAACCAAATGCACCTTTCCTCCTTTAACTTTGTGTGTGGGATATTTTGTCTCAGCAATGAGAAAAAGTCTTTGTAGATAAGTACTATGCTTCCATCATTGCATTATAAGATCACATTTGATCTTGTGGCAGCCATATCATACTATTAACTGAAGTTAAACTTACTGCCAACTAAAACCACTAATTATCTTTCACACTTCTGGCCTTGTCCTCATTTCTTATCTTGAGTTTATACCTTTTTTAGAGGGTAGGTGGAATCATGTAGACTAAGCAAAGAACTGTAATTTAATGTTATATTTAACTTATTTGAAATATAGTGGCTTATTATCTACTAATAAAGAGAGTAGGCTCTAGTGTCACTTTAATTTTAGAAATCATTTTAAGAAATAAAATTTTATTTACAAAAACCTCAGTGTTTCTCTTATTCTAAACAATTTAGTCCTGAAGCCATTAGAAGGGACCAAACAAGATAGGCATCTGCACAAAACTGGAATATTTGAACTGTCAGGCTGAGGAATGTTTCTATAGGAGGAAGGAGCAGCCTAATGCAGAGTATCAGACACTGCATGAAATGAGACAAGCCAGATAAGAAGTATCCACATAATGGGATGGCCTGTTCTGGAGTGTCAGAGTCCAGAACGTTAAAGAGGGGTCCACACCATGGTGTGAGGTTCTAGAGCTAAGCTCAGTAAGAAATATGGCCTAGGGTTAGGGTTAGGATTAGGGCCCACTGCATGGAGGAGATCAACTCCACAAGAGAGTAACTGATACAAGGTGTCAGACTCATTTGGAGAAAGATGGTATTTTCACATGGGAAAGAGTGGAAAGAAGGAAATGATAACTGTACAGGGAAGGCTCAGACCCTAAGTGGAATGAGGAGGCATATACGTGGAAGAGAGAATAGTGAGAAGAATCCAAGGCTGATCGTGTACAGGAAGACTAATGAAATAACTATATTAAAAGGGATGTGAGAGGCAGGCATGGTGGCACACACCTGGTATCCCAGGTCTTGGGATGATAAGGCAGGAACATCAAGATTTCAAGGCCAACCTAGACTATACAGCAAGTTCAAGATTAGCCTAGACTACATAGCAAGACTCTGTCTCAAAAAAAAAAAAAAAAAAAAAAAAAAAACAGGATATGAGAACCAAGTTCTCATTGTTAAAGAAGTTACTTATAAGACTAGAAAGAAAGAGAGAAAACTAAAATAAGTGCTATTTACTCTGGGTTCGATTTGTACATGTGTTACCTACACATATTCCTTAACTCTGTCCACTGACAAGGCTCAGGAACAGCAACATCCTAACAGAAGGAGCACATCCAACACCAGACGTGCCTCTATGTCCTAAATTCCACAAAAATAAACCAGATCCCCTTGGAGAAAAAGCTGATTCCAGGGCCAAGCCACAAAATGTTGCTAGAAAATAAGCAAGTATTCAAGTAGTCACGGGCACATATCAAAAAGTTATACAGCCGCCTTCGAGGGACTCCCAGTGGCCAAATCTGGGACAATTTGAGCACTGAAACAAAAAATAGTAACAATAATTATAACCCAAGGAGTAAAACTGGAAACTCTAACCTGAATAAAGTGCAAATTAAATGAGGAATAGGATATCCAAAGTACCATAAAATACTTATTAACTGCAAAAGTAAAAGAGTAACTTTCCTACAGGGGGGTAAGCTTGGCAGACACTATCTTAATATGTGATAAAAGCAAGCATCACCAGTAATGGGGGAAAATCACATTCATATACCACACCTGACGGGATGCAACGAAAAGGATACAGCACCACTTCTGTACTATTTTCCCACGTGTATAACCTAAAGTTACTCATGAAGAAATAATGGAGAAACTCAATTTGAGGGACATTTATTAAAATAAATGGCCTATAATCTTCAAAAGTGTCAAGATCATGAAAGTCAGAGAGTAAAGATATATTTGTTCCAGATCAAAAGGAAGTAAAAAGAAGTGACTAAAAAATTCAACCTGATTCAACTTTATTGGAACTGATATAACCTGAACAGAATTATAGAAGTAAATGGTAATAGTGTATCAAAATTTAATTTCTCCCCAGACATGATGGTGTATGCCTGTGATCCCAGCACTCAGGAGGCTGAGGCAGGTGGATCACCATGAGTTCAAGGCCAGCCTGGGATACATAGTGAGTTCAAGACCAGCCTGAACTATATAGTGAGACTCTGTCTCATAAAAAAATAAAAAATTAAAATAAAAAAAATAAAATAAATTTCCTAAGGGTATATCTTTGGTCATACAGAAGAAAATATTATTGTTATAGAAATGACATACTAAGGTATTCCACAGATATGAAAGATAAGGCAACTTCCTCTGAAATGACTTAGGAAAAAAATAAGTTGTACCATACTTGCACTTCTTTGTCATTCTATTTCAAAATTCTTAACAAATTTTTCCTTTTCTAAAACACTTGTTTAAATACATCTTCCTTAAAGCCTTAGGCTTCCTCAGCAGGGGCTAGGGCTGAGTGAAGTGAGGACCTTGAGCTCTGGACTGTTTTCATGAGACCAGCTACACTTTCATTCAGAAGCCGCTCAGAGCACTAATTACAAACCCAGCCTTTGAAGTCAAACCAGCTGGGGTCGAATTCTAACTCCGTGACTCTGTGACTCCTTGGCACAGAGCCTGAGGAATTTATTTAGTCTTTCTAAGTCTCAGTTTCTTTAAATGCAAAATGAAAAAAGTGATAAAACACACATCTGAAAAGGTTGTTATATGGATTACAAAAATGACACATATTTATAATCTTACTAAATATTAAATTTAAGCTCTCAGTGAGAGAGTATAATACCTGACAATAAATGCTTAGTAAGTGTAGTCAGTATGACCAGTTTTTATTATTATCTGTTTTGCCCATGCCCTTCCACATAGGGTTTTATTTGCAAAGGGAAAAAGAAGCACACAAGGATTGAAATATTTACTACCTGGCTGAATTAAGTGACATTTGCTGTTCTGTACTCTAGGACAATAAAAACAATAAAAATATAAGGCGATAGAATGTTAACATACATTATATAAGTGAAGCAAGATAACCAAATTAACTGGTTTGCATCTATGTCAATAAATTCAAATCAGTTTCTGGGCATAGTGGCGCACGCCTGTAATCCCAGCACTCAGGAGGCCGAGGCAGGATGATCACTGTGAGATCAAGTCCAACTTCAGCTACACAGTGAGTTCAAGGCCAGCCTGAACTACATAATAAGACCCTTTCTCAAAAAAAAAAAAAAAAAAAAAATCAGATCAGTTGATAAAGACACAGTTGCTTTCCTTTCTCCAAAAAGTAAGCATTTTCAAGTTGAAAATGTCCTTAGAAGTTCTAAGTTAAAATAATTTTTTTCTAAATGGTAGTCCAAATTGAGAAGTTACATAAATACTTCACAGCTAAAGAACTTAACATCATCACTCCACGTTTCCTTGATGGAACACATTAAGGCACTGTAACAGGTCATAAGCAAAATATATTTTTGTAAACGTATCTTCTAAAAATAAATCATATTGGAAAATATATTTGAGAAACAACTACATAAAGGAACTATATAAGGTACCACAAGAAATTCATAAAACTTAAAATGCTTGCAATTTGAGCGGAAACTAGTCTTAGAGTTTAAAAGCACAGTTAGGTGTATTTCATTTAATTCCTGTATTTCTTTAAATTTTACATAAATAAAATAGATGTCCCTATCCACTCATTAGCTGAAAATTTCAAAAATTTATTACCTGAACTGAATATTCACTAAATGAGGCTGGGAGCCATCTGATTGCCAATAAGTTTCTAGATTGTCATCTCGTAACTGATCCACTCCAAATCCTAAAAACACCAAAATGACAATAAATTTCCATTATAAGAGAGATACATAATCAAAACACAAAATCACCATATATATTTGTCCAGAAATTTTGATTAACAAGATTATCAGAAATGTGAAACTACCAGAATTCTTCCACTTTTTTAATCCAGATCTCAATTCTTAAGAAATACCACTAGCACACAAAACTTATTATTACAACTAACTTCTTGTGGTTGTTGGCTTTGTAAAAAACATCTTCCAGGATATATATGCTGGGGCCGGTGATACAGCTCAGTGGCATAAGCGCCTGCCTGGCAAGCGCAAGGTCCTGAGTTCGACTCCCGGTACCCACATAAAAAAAAAAAAAAAGGATATACATGCTGAAGAGTGTATGTATTCAAGTAATTTCTCATACCTTTTACAATCTGACTGTAAGAGTGATCGCTACATTCTATAATAGCTTTGAAAATGAAGATTTTATAAGTTTAACATGACATTACAAGAAAATGGATGAGTAAAAAATATTTTCAAAAAACATTTTGAAACTAGTGCTTCTGATTCAAAATTAAATTTACCCAGAATCCTATATCCTCTAGCCATTCTGGATAACTGAAAATGAACTATCTTGTGTTTTTTTTATCCTGATTAAAACCACAATAATTCATACTAACTCTAGAAATGAGACTGATTTAACAGTGTAACAAGTAGGTTTTTCAAAAAAAAGTTAGGAGAATGGATTTAATGTACATTTCACTATTTGAGTAATATACTTATTATGGATCAAGTTGAAAAGGTACAAAAAAGAACTGGTGAAAAGTTACTATCTATGTACTGTCTTGTTCTCCTCTGCAAATACAATCAGTGTTATCAGTTTCTTGCCCATCCTTTTACAGACACTGCATGTATACAAGCAAGGACATGTATTTTCTTTTCTCTCCCTCTCTTAACACAAATGCTGGCATACTACATAATTTTGCCCTTAGTGTTCTTTTTCCACTTAATATAGCTAGAAGATTATTCTGTATCAATAAATTAACAATTATAATAATTATTATAAACAGTGATACTGCATTTAATATGAGCCAGACATATTCTAATCATTCTATATATATTAAATCATTTAATATTTACTAACAAAATATCTCAACATAAACAGCTTCCACATTTTTGAAGCTTATATAATATACCACTGTCTAGAAATATCATAATTATTTAACCAAATCCCTATAGGACATTAAGTTTTCAGTGTTTTAGCATAATAAACAATACTATAATAAATACCTATCTATAATCTTTATGTATTATCTTTTTTTTTTTTTGTGGGTACCAGGGGTCGACCTCAGGACCTCGCACGCCAGCAGGCGCCCGTGCCGCTGAGTCATATCACCGGCCCTTTTTTCATATGTGGGTTCCGGGAGTTGAACTCCAGCCCTCGCGCTTGCCAGGCAGGCGCATACGCCGCTGAGCCATCTCACCCACATGTTACAATCTTGAGAATGGACTTCTAAGAATAGAATCCAGGTCATTCAAATTTTTAACTTGACAAATACTGCCAAGTTCTCCCCCAAAATGCTTCCTCACTAATAATGTACAGGGACATCTATCTTCTGTTCATAGCTAGTGAAATTCAGATGCTCTGAAATTTTTATACTACATTTTGAAGACTTAGTATAAAAAAAAATCTAGGGCCGGTGAGATGGCTCAACGGCTTAAGCGCCTGCCCAGCAAGCGTGAGGGCTCGAGTTCGACTCCCGGAACCCACATACGAAAAAGGGGCCGGTGATATCGCTCAGCGGCACGGGCACCTGCTGGCGCGCGAGGTCCTGAGGTCGACCCCCCGGTACCCACACAAAAAAAAAAAAAAAAAAAAAAATCTAAATATCTATTTAATCAGTTTCTATACTGATAACATGTTCGTGATGATTAATTGTGATACGTTAACTTGAGTAAGAACAGCCCAGCAGATACGTACAGCTCGTGTGTCTCTGGGTGACTGACACGTAGACCCCTAAATGAGAAGGGAAGACCCATTCTAGATGTGGGTGGCAACAACCAAGGGCTTATAGCCTGGACAGAGTAAAAATGGAAAGAAGAAGAAGTCTTGCCCCTTTGCATTGGAGGAGCTCCAGTCTTCACCACGGCCTTTGGAAACCGGTCTCTGTTTCCTTCAAGCTTCCGGGCAGACTCCAGCCTTCCAATGCAGACTCTTCGGCTTTCCAACACAGACTTACACAGTGACTGCAGTGAGCTTCCTGGCCTTTGCCCTTCAACTGCTACTGGACCCTCTGGCTCTCCGATGTGCAAACAGCCACTGGGACTCTTCCTCTTCTAATGTTGTAAGCCTACTAATAAATCTTTGTTATAAATATATTATTGTTGTTCCTTTAGTGAACTCTAATGAACACAATGTTGAAGTGATATTTTCGGCATTTTGAGACAAAATAATTAATTGCACCTGTTGCTTTTACTTTTTACTGTGGCTACTGAATAATATTTAATTATATATGTTGTTTGCATGATATTTCTATTGGACAGCACTATGTGGTCATGCTAAAATGCAATCACTTTTTTAAGTATTTACTAACCTGACGAGTGAAAAATTGTATTTCATGTTTTTATTAAACATTTATATTTCTTCTTATATAAAATGCCCATTCTTACTCCCTTATATTTTTAATGGACTTTGACTTTCAATTGATTTTTAACTTTTTCTATTCTGGATATTAACCCTCTTTGTATTCCGAGTGTGGTGGATTGACAACTGGTGGTCAACTTGTAACACCCAGCTGAACTGAGTCAGCGTGGTGCTGGGTGTGGAGGGCCCACCTGAGGACTGCTGCCAACAGCATAAAAAGGAGAACTGGAGAGGAAGAGGTGGTGCTGTCGGTTCTCCTTGAGGAGCTTGTCACGCTGGCTTTCCTGATAGGAACTTTGCTGTTCTCATCGTCGGAGGAGCTTGGGACCTCATTGTCGCTGAGGATGGCTGTGGTGCCTTTCGGGGGAGCTCTGGTCCTTACTCTGAACGTCACTTCCTGGCTCCTGGGTAGATCCCTTAGTCTGCTGGCACAGATCCTTCATCCCACTGGTGCAGACTTTCTAGCCTCCACCGCTGACCTTTGGGCCTTCCCAGTGCAGATCCGTGAAATATCCTTGCATGAGATACTGTTGTGGGCTCTGGGCCTTTAGTTGGACTCGTGGAGGCATTGCCATGGGCTCTAGGTCTTCAGCTGGACTCATGCAGGACACTGCTGTAGAATCCAGGCCTTCAGTTGGATTCTTTGGGTCTTTAGTGTGTGGACAGATTTCCTGCACTTTTTGTATATGACTCTGGGTGACTATTACAAAATAATCCTAAAAATTATGTGTCCTGTATTGTATTGTTTCCCTTGCAAACCCTGACTACAACACCGAGTAAAAAAATATGTCTGAGATTTGAATCCTGAATGAATTTGCACCTCTTGCCTACATTGAACATACTAGTGGATGAGAGGTTTTCTCAGAGATAATGACTTTTGCATTGAGTCTGAAGCACTTGTTATCTAGAAAGAGGTAGAAGGGTAATGCTAAAGGGCACTTGGCAGACGGAGAAACTTGTGATAGCATGAATCAAGACAAATGGTATGTATGGCAAACAATAGTAGGTCTTTTTGGGAATCAAGGTGTAGAAAACATGAAAAAAAGCAGGTCATACAGACCCTTGTGCACTCAGCCAAGGATTATAAATTACCTTGAAAAATATTCAAACCTACAGTGGATTTTTAAGTCACAGGATCAAGAAATTATAAGATCAGGAGCTTTAGTTGGGTTCTTTACCACCAGAGAGAGAAAGCCATCAGGGTAACACAGGTTGCTGGTAGAAATGCTCTTAATAAAAGCAGTCACATGGAAATGTTCAAGAAATAGTTTTCTATTTCACCTAAGAAAAACTTCTTAAAATGTAAAAATTAAGATTTTTAATTATTTACTCTATAACTTAAATCCACACTGTCTAATATAATAGCTATAATAAAGAGAAGAATTAACTAACTTATCAAACCCTGTCTTCTCTCGGCTTTTGCTATGATTTGGATGTGCTTTGTCTACCACGGCTTCATGTGCTGGAGATCTGGCCTCTAATATAGTGGTGGTGCAGCAGTAGAATCGTTAAGAGGTAGGGCCCAGTATTGGGTGGTTAATCACTCAAAGTGATAAACGCTGGTCTCTTCAAGTGAGTTAGCTCTTACAGAGTGATTATCAAGGAAGACCACTCCCTATACAATACTTGGTCCCTTCTCCATGCAGCTGTCTCCCTTACAGCTTCTCAGCTATAAATAACAGCCAGAGTGCCCTCACCAGAGATGGGCAGTAGGAGCCAACTGATCTTCCCCTTTTCATCTCCAAAATTGTGAGCTAAATAAACCTCTTTATTTCAGAAGTTACCCAACCATAGCTCATTTAGTATAGCAACAGAAAATGGACCATTATAGCTTCTTCCCGTGATCTCCCACACTCCCGGTTCTCCTCCTAGCTCAGTGGGCACTTCTCTTAGTACCCTTGGTTGATTGTTCTGCTGCTGCTCTGCTAGATCTCTACGAATTGAAGTACCTGAAAACTTTACTCTTTTCTCTCACTACATTCTCTCCTTGGGAGAGTCAGCACAGATCCCTGACTTAGAATATCATCAACAAATTGTTGACCCTCAAATTTATATCCACAACCCACAGCTTTCAACGGAACTGCAAGTTTCTATGGTCACTTGGTCACTAAACTCTGCCACCAGAATGCTTATTAGGCATTTCAAAAATAATATATCCAAATCAGATTATTGATCTTTGAACCCAAAAGGTACTTTAGTCCCTTTTCCCTTCATTCTTTCTCAACCCAAAAAGTAGTATTGGTAGTTCTACCACACTCTAGGAAATTGTTCTTGAATCTTCCCCTTCCTTCAGTAAATCATAATTATAACCCCTCCAAAAATACATCCCAAAGCCATATCTACAGCTCATACCGTAGGCCAAATCAACAACATCTCTAACATAATTCACACACAGCCTTTCCTCTACTGTTAAGTCTACTACCAACTGTTATCCACAGTGATTCTTTAAAAAATTCTGTATAAGATCTTCCTGCTCTCTTAATACCTCCAGTGGTTTCTCTTTGTCCTTAAAATCAAATTCCTTTTTTTGGCCTGTAAGAGCTCCCTATTATCTGGCCCATGTTTATTTTATCTCCAATCTCACTTCTATCATTTTTCCTCCTTACTGCCTTCCAACCAAATGAACCTTCTTCCTGACTTCAAATATGCTAATCCAGTTAGTTTAGAGCCTTTGAATTACCAGTTCCCAGTGTCAGAAGTTTTTTCTCTTAAGATCTTTGCACCATGGATTACTCTTAACACTTACATCTCAGTGCAAATTTTACTTCTAAAAGAGGCCTTCCTTGACCACACAATCTAAAGTAGCTTCCTTTTCAAATTTACATTCTATTCTATTATTTTGCTATTGAATTTTCTCCAAATCATATACACCATTCAAATCAGAAAGTCTTTCATTCAATGACCATCTCTGCCAGTTATAGCATAAACTTATATCAAAATTTAGTGAGTTTTTATTCAAAAAAATAAAAACCTCAGGTCATCCCATTAGGCCTATCAAAATTTACTCATAAAAGCAATTTCTTCATAAAAGATATAGGTAAAATAGAATACATGTTCACAAAATACAACCATATGGAATGCCTCGTTTTGTATCAAAAGTAGAGTTAAACAGAGAAGATGTATCTACTTTTCCTCTAATTTTGCTTTTCATCATGGTAGGAATTTGCTGCTTATGAAATGAAATTATTATATCATTATAAGATCCTGTTATACTGCAGGTAGTCACCAAATTTGACTTTTAATTTTTTCAGTCTCTTGGGCAGAGACTGACAAATGTGCTGAATTGTGGAACTGTTTTGTGATGTGTGTTCAATTAGACTGAATCTACTAAATGCATTCCAACTTTTTGTGTGTGTGTGGGAACCGGGGCTCGAACTGAGGACCTTGCGCTTGCCAGCAGGCGCTTGTGCCACTGAGCTATCTCACCAGCCCCTACATTCCAACTTTAATCTGAGTGAAAGATTAAACCAGTATTTCTTTTTTTTTTTTTTAATGTGGGTACCGGGAGTCAAACTCAGGACCTCACACGTGCAAGCAGGTGCTTGTGCCGCTGAGCAATATCACTGGCCCTTTTTTTCCTTTACGTGGGTACTGGGAGCCGAACTCAGGACCTTGCGCTTGCCAGGCAGGTGCTTATGCCACTGAGCTATCTCACCAGTCCTAAGCTAGTATTTCTAAAGACACATTTTGCAAAGCCATGTGCTAGTTATCATCCTGTATGAGGCAAGTAAATTTGTACCACCCAAAGACTGACATTAACATTTTGAAACTTTAGTGAAATTCACCCTTATATCGCTTCTTACCGGAATTATTACATTTCTCCTGATTATTTTACTTTCTAATCTTGCCTCACTTCAATCCATCCTCT
The DNA here is from genome assembly GCA_028451465.1 of Erethizon dorsatum. Lineage (NCBI taxonomy): Eukaryota > Metazoa > Chordata > Mammalia > Rodentia > Erethizontidae > Erethizon > Erethizon dorsatum. The sequence goes on from CM051839.1 coordinate 16,011,324, forward strand.
ACTTTTCTTAAATGTGAACAAACCCTGATTGTTTTACTCCACTACTTAAATTTTTCAATGGCTCATACTACTTTTCCAATAAAGTATGAACTGTTTAAGAAAGCCCTCTATAGTCAAGCTTTCACCTAATTATCTAGCTTTCTCAATGCCATTTCCCTGGATTCTGGTGTTATTAATAAGAACTTGTAATTTTTTTAAATAAAATGAGCTATGTTTTGTCTGAGCTGCACATCTTTCTTTGTACACACTATTCGGTTCCCCTTGCCTTTATGTATTCAGTGAACTCTTACTCTCATTCCGTCATGTAGAATGAACATCTCCATGAAGATGATTAAGAGAAAACAAACTATAAGACAGTAGATTTAGCTGGGCATGGTGACACACACCTATAATCTCAGCACTTGGGAGGATGAGGCAGGAGAATCGCTGCAAGTACAAGGCCAGCTGGGGCTACATAGTGAGTTCAAGGCCAGCCTGAACTGTATACTAAGATTCCATCTCAAAAAAAAAAAAAAAAAAAAAAAAAAAGATGGTAGGTTTAAATCTAATAGGTTAAATTGATAAGTATATCAAGTACAGTGTAGTACAAAAACTCCTAATTAAAACGTAAACAAAAACAGCAAGACCCAAGAATATGCTATACAAACTGAGAATCAACAATTCCTAGGTACCACAGAGAATTGAAGTCATAGGGAAAGCAATCAGTCAAAAAACTGGACAGAAGAGAAAAATAGAATCCCTGCTTATAAAGAGCAGAAATCACAACTGGAATCAGTAACTGCTAATGAATTTAAAGAGTAATTAACTAATTACAGAGAGGGAATATAGACAATTTGAGAGGAAAAAAAAAAAAAAACTCCTGGAAACCCAGACTAAGGAAAGGCTCCATCCCCACTTTCATGGGCTATACCTCTGGAAACTCTTCCAGGTTGGAGGAACTTGCCTGTGCAGTGTAAGAAAGGACCCCACCTGCCGTGGGCTTCAAACTTCAAACTTCCAGCTACTAGCAGGCTCTATACCTTGTTTCCCTCAGCACAGGGCCACACAGGTGACTATCAAACAACTGACCTGATCAAGGAAGAGGTCAGTACTCTGGAGAAAGGGAAGCCTGCCCGGAGGAGTTGGCTACTTCAGGGAGGAACACTAGCCCCAAGAAAAGCCCACAGCTGGTATAAACTAAATTAAAAAAAAAAAGTGTGGGGCTTCACCCTGACAGTGGCTTCTTCACAGTGGGATAGCACTGGAAAAGAAATCCAGTGCAGAGTCCGCCATACTGCCAGAGAAAATTTGATCAGATGCCTTTTGAGATCAGGACTGAACTGCTACCCTACCACAGTGACTGGGTGACTGCCAGGGAGACAGACTGGGAGAAGGTGAGAGTAGACAAATCCCCCCAGGTCCCCTCAGAAGTTCAAGTGCAGGCCAGGAAGGGTACCAGGCCTACATTCTGTGGTGGGAGGCAAGATCTGGCTTTCAGAGGTGGCCAGATCCGAAGGTGATGGCATTGAATCCAGCAGTCTGCTTAAGCACCCACCCCACTGCCTACATCCAGGGGAAACCAGTGGTTTGATTGCTTCCCCATGTACCAATGCTAGTGGAGACGAATCTCAGCTTGTACAGTTGCTACAGACCACGCATTACAGAGACAGGAACCTCTTGAGCACAGGGGTAACCTCACAAACTCACAGACTATAAAGTGGGGCACAGAAGACTGTGACTTGCTGGATTCCAAAGACTGCAGGTCCTGGAAGTAAACCACTCATTTGGAAATACATAGGAATTTTTTTTTCTTTCTTCTTTTTTTTTTTTTTTTTTTTGGAGACAGGGTCTCGCTATGTAGTCCAGGCTGCCCTTGAACTCACTATGTAGCCCAGGCTGGCCTTGAACTGGCAGTGATTCTCCTGCTTCAGCCTCCCGAGTGCTGGGATTACAGATGTGTACCACCATGCCCAACTTCTTTCTTCTTTTGACCCTATTTTAATTTCTTTATTGAGTTCTGAGGGGTTTTGTTGTTGTTGCTTACATTGCTATTGTTTGGTTTTGGGGGGTGGGGTTTTTATGGTGGTGTTTGGAGTTTTAGCTCCCATTTTCTTTTTCCCCTTTTTTGTATCAATATTATCTGTCTTTATTTGTTTGACTAGGTCCCCTTTTTTTCTCTCTTTTTTTCCTTTCTTTTAATTTGTTCCCTTGTTATTTTTCCTTATTTCCCTTTAGTTTACTCTCCATTTTTTATTATTTATGCTTTTCTTTGTTTGTTTTTTCAGTTATATTATCTAATTACAGAAGAGCAGAAAACGTTCCAAATATGGAAAAAGAATAACATACAGATTAAGTGAGGCATATAGAACCCCAAATAACCATGATCAGAAAAGAATGACCTCAAGACACATCATAGTCAAATTACCAATAATCAGAAAAAAAAAGAACAAAATTTTAAAAGCTGTTAGAGAAAAAGCAATGAATCTCTTATAAAGGAAAGCCCATCAAAATTATAGCAGACTTCTCAACACAAACCTTAAAGTCAAGGAGAGCTTGGAGTGAAGTGTTTCAAGCACTAAAAGAAAACACCTTCCAACCCAGATTGATATCCTGCAAAACTGTCTTGCAAATTTGATGAAGAAATAAGATATTTCTATGATAACACCTAAAGAAATTCATGACCACCAAACCAGCACTCCAAAATATTCTCAAGGATATCCTAAAAAGAGACAATGAAGCTAACAATACCAAGTGGCCCAATCGAATGAATGAACAATGCAAGGTGAGCAGGGAAAGAAAGGGAATCAGGAGTGGTAAAATAATACAATAACAGGAATAAGTCAATATCCATCAGTTATAACCATCAATGTGAATGGTCTCAATTCAAAATCAAAAGACACAGATTAGCAAAATGGATCAAGAAACACGATTCAATAATATGTTATATACAAGAAACACACTTAACCTAAGAAATTCATAGACTAAAAGTCAAAGGATAGAAAGCAATATTTCACACAACAGGATCTAAAAACAAGCAGGAGCAGCTATCCTATTTTCAGACACACTGGACTTTAAGCCAAAACTGATCAGAAGAGGCAAAGAAGGACTCTACATATTGGTTAGAGGAACGATTCAACAAGAAGAGTTAACAATTGTAAACATACATGCACCAACCAACAGTGCACTCAGCTTTATACAACAAACACTGTGGAAATAAAAGATCAGATAAATATCATCACAATTAGAGTGAGGACCTCATACCACTATCTCAAACAAACAGATCAACTAAACAAAACATCAACAAAGAAATAATCAGAATTGAACCAAACCTTCAAACAAAAGGACTTAATAGACAACCAACAAGAGAATACACATTCTTCTCAGCAGTACATGGAACTTTCTTTCCGAATAGATGACATACTAGCAAATAAAGCATGCTTACATAAATGCAAAAGAACTGAAATTTTATCGTGCATATTATCAGATGATAGTGCAATGAAACTAGAAATCAACAGCAAAAGAAACCACACAAATTATGCAAATGTGTGGAAATTAAGCAATGCACTTTTAATAATCAGTGGGTCACAAAAGAAATTAAGAAAGAAGACAGCTTCTAAAATTAAATGATAATGCCAGTACAACATACCAGAACTTATAGGACACAATGTAAGCAGTCCTAAGAGGTAAGTTTATAGCTATCAATGCCCACATCAGAAAAACAGAGCAAGCCCAAATAAATAACCTCATGATGCACCTCAAGGTCGTAGAGAAACAAGAACAATCCAAATCCACAGCCAGTACAAAGAAGGAAATTTAAAAGATCAGAGTAGAAATCAATTAAATAGAGACTAAAAAAACAATACAAAGAATCAGTGAATCAGCTGGGTATGGTGGCACATGCCTATAATCTCAGCACTCGGGAACTGAGGGAGGAGGATCGCTGCAAGTTAGAGGCCAGCCTGGACTACAGCCTGCACTACATAGCGAGACCTTGTCTCAAAAAGCCAAAAATAAATAATCGATGAATTAAACAGCTTGCTCTTTGAAGGAATAAGCAAAATAGACAAATCCTTAGCCAATCTTATTAAAAAAAAAAAAGGAAAGACACAAATCAATGCAATTAGAAATGAAGGTGAAATCACAACAGCCACTGCCAAAATCCACAGTGTTATTAATAACTACTTCACAAACCTGTGAATAATTGGAGAACTCAGAACCTGTGAATAAATTGGAGAACTCAGAAGAAATGGAGACATTCCTAGATACACATGAATTACCAAAACTTAAACCAAGAACACTTAAAACTCCTGAATAATCCAGTAACAGGTAATTAAATTGAAGCAGCAATAAAAAACCTACTAAGAAAAACCCAGGATCTGATGGATTCACTGTGGAATTCTACAAGAACTACAGAGAAGATAGTCAGTCCAGCCTGGGCAACTTAGCAACTTAGTGAGACTCTGTCTCAAAATAAAAATAAAAAAAGGTTGGAGACGTAGCTTAGTATAAAGGCCCTGGGTTTAATACTCAGCACCACAAAATAAATACATACACGCATACATACATATGTGTGTTTATATATGTGTGCACATATATATGCATATATATACACACACACACACACACACACACACATGCATATATGAAAAGAATGAAAGGAACACAAAAGATTTGAAGTAAGAATGGCTTGGAATTTTCTAAAATAAATGACAAGACACCAAACCATAGATCCAAGAAGCTCAGAGAACATCAAACATGATAAATACCAAAATATCTACACCTAGCTCTATCATATCAAACTGTCCAAAGTCAAAAACAGGGCCAGTGATATAGCTCAGTGGCATAAGCGCCTGCCTAGGAAGTGCGAGGTCCTGAGTTTGACTCCTGGTACCCGCATATAAAAAAAAAAAAAAAAAAAAAATCAAAAACAAAGAGAAACCAGGTGTGGTGGTGCATGCCTGTAATCCCAGCATTCAGGAGGCCAAGGCAAGAGGATCACCACCTGGGCTACACAGTGAGTTCAAGGCCAACCTGAACTGAACTATATAGTGAGACCCTGCCTCAAAAAAAAAAAAAAATTTGCAAAAAAACAAAACAAACTACTTACATACAAGAATAAGGATAAAAACTACATCAGACTTATCTTTAGAAAGCAGTAAGATGGGCCGGTGAGATAGCTCAGCAGCATAGCGCCTGCCTGGCAAGCACAAGGCCCTGAGGTCAACTCCCGGTACCACATAAAAAAAAAAGAAGGGGCCGGTGAGATAGCTCAGTGGCATAAACGCCTGCCTGGCAAGTGCGAGGTCCTGAGTTTGACTCCCGGTACCCACATAAAGGAGGAAAAGAGCCGGTGATATCGCTCAGCAGCATGAGCACCTGCTGGCAAGTGTGAGGCCCTGAGGTCGACTCCCAGTACCCACATTAAAAAAAAAAAAAAAGAAAGCAGTAAGAAAGTGAAATACTTCAAATGTCATAATGGAAAAAAATCTAGACATTGTGTATATCTGTAATCCCAGTCCTCTGGGAAGTTGAGGCAGGAGGACTGCAGGTTTCAGCCCAGCATGGTCAACTTATTGAGACCCTGTCTCAAAATTAAAAATACAAAAGGACTGGGGATGGAGCTCAGTGAGAAGGCCCAGTGTTCAAACAGGAAGGAAAGATGGGTCCAGGGAGGGAGGGAGGGAGGGAGGGAAGGGAAAGGAAGGAAGGAAGGGAGGAAAGAAGGAAGGAAGAGATCCTTTAAAAATTTTTCCTCAAAATGGAAGAAGAAACAAAGATTTTTTCAGACAGTTCTGTCAGTTTTTTCTCAGGTACCTTGATATTCTGTTGTGAGGCGCATATATACTTGGGATTATTGCATCTTCTTGGGGAAACCTACCACCATTAGACCTACCTTGTAAAATATTAAAAAGAAAAATTTCAGAGAGAATTGAAAGATAGAGACAGTGGATTTTTTTTTTTTTTTTTTGGTACCGGGAATCAAACTCAGGACCTTCCGCTTGCCAGGCAGATGCTTGTGCCGCTCAGCTATAGCCCCAGCCAAGACAATGGATTTTAACAACAAGGCACAACTATACATTTTCTACCAGAAACTATTTTACATATAAAGACAGAGATAGTTTAAAAGTAAAGAGATGGAGAAAGATCTATCACTAATAAAAAGAAGCTGAAGTAGCTATTTTAATTTCAGACAAAGCAGAATTTTTAAGCAAAGAAAGTTATCAGGGATAAAAAGGGCTTATATAATGGTGTCAATTCTCCAAGAAGATACAATAATCCTAAGTATATATGTGCCTCACAACAGAATATCAAGGTACCTGAGAAAAAACTGACAGAACTGTACAAAATACACAAACCCTACTATAACCGGGGATGTCAACACCCCTCTATCAGTCACTGATATATCCATCAGGCAGAAAAATTAGTAAGGATAAAGCTAAACTTAACAGTATGCATATGAGAACCAGCCACAGGGTAATGTGTGACTGAACAAAGAGGCAGACAGATCCAGGATTGCACAGAATGCAATTTCTTTGGGACTCTTATGTACAGAAGCATCATGTCCAGGACAGCAAGAAGACAGGTGGATCCCCACAATTTAAGGTAGAAGGAAGGGGTTTATATAACAATTGGGACAAAAGTGACTTCATTCAAACTGTAAAGTACCTGGATTATCTCAATCTAATATCAAAGATGTCAGGCACATTCTTGGCACTGATGGCACTAGGGTCTGGGTCCTAAAGCCCTACATATCACTTTAATGGTTTTATTTATTTATTTATTATTTGCTGGGAAACTATACAAGGAAAACCAACCAGGGTTACTCAGGGACAATTTTGGCAATTACAATTCAAGATGGCTACAGTCATGTCAAGCTAAATCCCTGCAGAAGCATTTACTTGAAGGCGGTATTGGAGATAGAGGATGTATTCTAAGATGGCTTACTCTTGTTAACAAGAGGACTCAGCTTGTTATTGGTCATTGATAGGAGGCCATGGTTCCTCATCAAACCTTTTCACTGGACCACTTGTTTCCTCAAAACATGGCAGTTGATGTCCCCCAGAGTGAGTGATCCAATCAAGAGCAAGCAGAGCTATAATGTCTTTTATAATCTAGTCTCAGAAATTGCATACTGTTACTTTTGTCATACTCTGCTGGTCACAATGTAGGAGAGGACTACAAAAGGGCATGAATATTGGAAGGCATAACTGGTGACCACTTTGGAAGCTGGCTACTGCAAACCTAAGTATCCGTTAACTGATGAAGAGATAAACTGTGGTCACATTCACACAGTGCAATAATAAGCACTGAAGAGAAAGGAACAAACTACTGATACATGCAAGAGCAAAACTCACAAATGTAGTTACACTAAGTGAAAGAAGCCAGACCCAAAAGTCTGTATGCTTATATTTATAATGACACTCTGGAAAAGGCAAAGCCAAATGAACTCAAAACAGATCAGAAGTTGTCAAGGGCTCAGAAAGGGGCAGAAACTTTTGGGGAAGATGGAAATGTTCTATATTTGATTGTAATGATATTTATATGTTAATGTTTTTTGCTAAAATCCACAGAAAAAGGGTGAGTTTTATTCTATGTAAATTACACTTCAATAAACTGCTCATAAAAAGAGAAGGGAATCTTGAGGGAAACAAAAGAAGCTTGGATGGCAAGATGGCTACAGGAGTCTTAATGTATAACGAATAGAAGTTTTTGAAAGAAAGATGACTACTAAACTAATATGTAATTTAAGTTCCTCAAGCTAAAGAAATTCAGCTGAACTTGAGTCTGCAGATTGAAAATGCCTACAAATTATAGGTTAGATAGATCAGAAAAGATAAAACACATATCCTGCCCTGGCACATCCTACCAAAAGCCTTGAACTCCAAGAATAAAAAGAGGAATCTTAGTTGCCTCCAGAAAAAACAAGTTACTTAAGAAAAAAAAAAAAAAATAGAGAGAGAGGCATAGGCCTTCTTACCCTCAATATGGAAAAAGAAGATAATGAAATAGCATTCACATGCTTTTAAGAGAAAAGGATTCTATCCAAACCAAAGTAAAAAAATTCTTTGGGGCTGTGCAGTGGTACCTCGGCCCACAAACTTAATTCTTTCCACGATTCTGGTCGCAAACCAAATTGGACAAGAACCGAATCAAATTCAATGGTTAGGTTCAATGTTGATCTTATGGGGAAATTTGATTCAGTTCTTGTCCAATTTGGTTTGCGACCAGAATTGTGGAAAGAATTAAGTTTGTGAGCCGAGGTACCATTGAGTAATCACTGAAAAAATGTACCATTCCCTTATCCTATCTTGGGAAATAGCCATCAAAAAAATCCCCATTAAATAACTGAATTATGGCAGAGATATGAGGGGATAAAGAGGAGACCTTATGCCATGAAGTTAAATTTAACGAGATATAAATACAACAATTGGACAGAGATGTATAATGACAATCCAGTTCATCGGAGCTAAAATGAAGCATTTAAGGGCCGGTGATATCGCTCAGTGGCACTGGCACCTGCTGGCGCGCGAGGTCCTGAGTTCAACCCCTGGTACCCACGAAAATAAATAAATAAATAAAATAAAATGAAACATTTAAACAGGAAGAATATTAAAGTTAGTCCAGTGTATAAGGATAATGTAACTATTATCAACAGTTTTTTGGTTTTGTTTTGCTTTACCTGGTTTGCAAGATGAGAGTGACCAAACAGCTTGTGACCCAATTTCCCTTACTGTTCCAGTTCTTTCCAACTGCTTAGGGTCAGCACCAGGAGGTGTCTTGTTTGGTGTGGTCATTTTTTAAAAACTCTATATAGAAAGAAAGAATATGCACATTATGCTGGGATCTGAGTATCTTTCTGTAAAAGGTAAACAAATTAATAGGCAAATGTACTGCTCATCTACTGCTTGTTTCATAACTTTGGTTAATCTTAGTAAATTTATGCAAATGTGAAAAATACTTGGACAGTAAAGGGTATGTAAAACTGTGTTGCTGGAGCAGTTACTGTTACAGAACATCACTTCAAATGCTAAACAAGTCTAAAAGTTCTATATACCATCTCCTTAACACTTCCCATTAGATCCTAAATTGTTCCCACGCTGCCACATAAACACTTCTCATTAAGTAAAAGTAGACAACGGATTGTAAACTCCACAAACGCCTGAGACTTAAATGCTCAATAAGTAATTTATTTAATAAATAAAAGGATACATAGGTCCAGCCATAAACTAAGCCTGTAGCCATCATTACAAGCCCAACGGCCTAATATTTAAAAATAAATAAATAAATAAAACTATCTCTACATTGGGGCAGAATTCAACTGTCGGACTTGGAACTAGACGCCACCAAGTGGATAAAACAGGGAGATCGGAGGAGACTAGATTCCTGGCCTCGAAGAATGGACCACACAATGCAGAGAGCCGAGGTCAAAGACAGACCGCCGCCGGGAGCACTGTCAGGATACGCTCTGCCGTTCTGCTTGACACCCCGGGTGTACCAGAATACCCTGGGCTCCACACCTGGCCCACCGGACCTGAGGGGACCGCGAGGATGAGAGACTGAAAGCGGGGAGAAGGCATCTACTTACGATGGGGCCCCTCTCTATGTTGGGGGAAAACGCACTTACACTTCCACTCCTGCTTACCACGTCTCAGGTTCTCAAAGGCTTCAGCAGACCCGCGCCACTCCCACTCAGCGCCTGACCACAGCCTGGCTTGCCCAGTGACTTATATTGAGAGTCGCAGCGCAATGACGTCATATACCGTCCTCTACCTCCAGGGCTCCGCCTCGCGCTCTATCGCGCACGCGCACTACGCCCTATGGCTTGCGCGAGGCGGCGACTGGGCACCGCCATTTTGGCCGGGGGCTGTAGGAACACGCTGTGTGATTGAGACTTGAAGGCGAGATTTCTTGTGTCCTCTGCGCTCCCCACCGCACGGGGATCGTTTTCTCCAGGTAGGTGAGTAGGCGGGAGGGGCTTGGCCTTTAGCTGCCGCCTGCCACTTTGGAAAGACCGTGGGGATGTTCTCCAAGAGCCTGTGGGTGAGGCCTTGGGTGGCGGTGGCAGACTGCAGCGGCGCGTGGCAGCCGGCGCCGGCGGGACAGCTGGAACCGCCGGAGCGCGGGCAGCGCTCAGAACTCGCGGGCTTCTCGCGCTTCGTCTCACCGTCCTGGCGCTCTGTGCTGCTGTCCACCCCCAGCCTGCGCTGCGAGAATGGTGCTAAGGCGCCTTCGCCTCAGAACGAACCCGTACACCCGCTACTCCCCCGCTCCCCTGCTCCCGCCCTGGAGCTAACGCGCAGGAGAGGAAGGCGTTTTCAGAGCTCAGAGCAGCCTCCAGACTCCTGGGCTCCTCTTGCAGTACAAGGGACGTACTGTCGCATATGCGTATTTGATCGTGGAAAGTTGTGGTTTTTCTTTACCTTTTGGTGATTGTGGAATGAGTCATGGCATCTTGCCGCCATGAAGTCGAATCCTCCTAGTCCGCTCCCAGGCTTTATAGAAATGATGGGCAAACGTCGCTGTGATTTTCTCATAAAGCAATGTGCACTTGGCTGTGATTGAAGTTATCCCAAGTAGTTTGCCAGTTTAAATTCGTACAGCTTTGGGGGTCAGTTTGATGACACTCCGCTCGTTTTCCCTTGGCGTCTTCACCATTTTTTTCCTTTGTAGTATCTTAAACTTCTTGAGATCAAGGGCCTTGTCTTTATTGAAAATATCTTTGGATTTAAATTCAGAGTTTTGTACATTATACGCACTTAGTATTTGTTGTGAATGAATGATGGGCAAAGCCGAATCCCCACATCCTATGAACTACGTAAGTAATTTACTCTTTTTTGACAGTAAATCCATGACTAAGGAATAACAGTAAAAACAACTTGTTTTATTTTTATCCTCTTTCCCACCAGACTGCTAACCAGACAGTGATGATTGTGGCATTTATGTCGCAGTCATTAGTCCTGTATGCTGCGAAGATTCATGCTGTACCAGCCCCCTACCAACAATGCTTTCAGTGCGACGGGCTCTTAGCTGTATTTAAACCAAAAGTTGTTTTGGGTTTTATTTTTAATTAAAAACTCTCTTCTCTTATACTTAATTTTTTTTAGAAGAGCATTTAACAATTGCCAGAGGGAGGGGACCCACTGAAATCAAAGTTGTGCACCTCTCCCAACTTACTATGTTTTATAAGACTCATAATTAACGGTAAGCATAGGTTAGAATACTTCATCTGATGGCATTATTAGGTAACAGCAGTCTTTAAATGCTTTTATGCAGCATTATGATGATTTTGATGTTAGACTAAATGCTTCTGTGCATATGCCTCACTTTTTCTTTTTCCTCTCAGCTTGTAGATGGCAGTGAGAGTCATTGAGTACCTGTTTTGTACAGCTCGTCTTCAGATCTAAAATACCTTAAAATCCTTTTTTATTCCTAGGAATCTGTTCATGTAATCTTCCCACCAAGCTTCACTCTTCTAAAGATTTCCTAATGAAAGTAGGGAGTTGTTTTTCCCTAATCCTTGAAAATAATATAAAAATTGAACTAATAATGTTTATATGGTTAATTAACAGTTGTACAAAGAATCTACATTCATTTTTCTTAAATGCATTATAACTTTTCACTGTTTTTGAAATCCATTTTTGAGCCACCTTTGGTATGTTTTTATTCTTCCATAAACATCTTTTTACAAGTCTCTTAATTTTTAGAATCATTTGAAAAAGTAAATGAAATGTTTTAGTAAATTTATAGAAGTTTCATTTTTCATTATAAAAGATGTATTCCCTGCGAATTCACCACCAGGTAGTTTGTAGAAAAGCATTCGGCATTTAAATTGAATGCATGGTGTCCAGTTTTATTAGTTTTTAGGAAGTTGCCACTGTTTAAGATGATACTTTTTTTATAGTAATTCAAGTCAATTAATTTCTTCTTCTAAGACAAGAAATTCAGTCCCAGTCCTTACAAGAACTGGACAGTATTTAAAAGAGTAAAGTGAACCCATGTGTTAATATAGTTCTGTTTACTACAGAACTATGTACTTTCCTCTGGGTGATTCTTTCATTCCAGTATATAGTTTAGTGGAAAACTGTCACCATAAAATATTGGTGACATGCAAAACTTTGGAGGTGGTTATAACCGAGAAGAAAATTATATACTATATTTAAATTTGTTTTCTTATTCATCTAACAAATGTTTTTGCTCCCAGTATATGCTAGGCACTGGTGTAGTTACTGGAATGAACAAAATTCCAAATTTTCTTTCCTTGTGACGATGGAGTACATTCTACTAGGAGGAGGAGAAAAATATGTAGAGAGAGAATACACGTATAGACCCGCATGATAAATTTGTGTGTGTGTGTGTGTATAGTTTGTGTATACATGAAATATCATAGAAGTAAGGAGAAAAATAAAGCAAGAAAGGCCAATAAAAAGGCAGCTGGGTGTATTTTAAGTTGGGTATAGAGAAGGCTCCCTAAGAAACAGTAAAGACTTGAAGGACTAACCTATATTACTCTCTAGGGGGAAGAATGTTACAGACAAAAGGAAAAAAACTGTCAAGACCCCAGAGTAAGAACATACCTGGTGTATGCTAGGGACAGTGGGGAGCCAGTCTGGCTGGAGCCAATAGAACAAGAGCTAGAATAGTTGGAGACCAGATCAGAAAGTTAACAGAGGCTGAGCAGTACCTAGTTAGTAACTTTAAGGATTTTGGTTTTTACTCAGACTGAGAAGGGAAGCCATTGCAACCTTTTGAAGTAGAAGAGTGATAATGATTTGATTTACTCTCTAAAAGGATTGTGTACTCTAGTTACTGTGAGTACTGAAGGTTAGAATAGAGGAGGCAAGGGTAAAAAGAAATCTGTTGGAAAGCTGTTAGAGTAATACAGCTAAGAGATGATGTAGGTGACTCATACCAGAGTCATGAGAAATGGTCAGATTCTGAGTGTACTTTGAAGGTAAATTCAATAGGATTTGCTGTTGGGGGAAATTAAAAAGATGACTTCAAACGGTTTTAGCCTGAGTAAGTGGAGGCTGGGTTGGCATTTAACAGCATGGAAGGCTGCTGAAGAAGAGAATTTTAGTAAGGTTTAGGAGCTCACTAGAGCTCATTAGAGATGCCTACTAGACCTACAAGACAGAGTTTGGTTTGTTTTTTTTTTTAAGAACGCTCCTGATTTTAATTCAAAGACTTGAATATATTTATATCATGTAGTTAGCTCATAAATGTGTAGGGGAAAGGTGTCTACAGGCAGGGAAAGAATAGCATGAAGGCCCTATGAGGTTTTCTGGCTGATCCTGACTAGAAAGAGTTAAAATGGAGGAAGCCAGATTTAGGAACCCAAGACAATAGCCCTTCCCTATCTCTAATAAAGTATAAAAGAAAGGGGGGGGCTACCTAAGGAAAACTCTTAGTGTATATATATATTATATATATACTTTCCCACTGTAGGGCTGCTATATTGCTGCACTAGATACACACGCATCTCCCTACTTAATCACTAACTCCAAGCAACCTTGTCTGTAAGGCTTCTCCTAACCAACCTATACATCCCAGAGATAAGACCCTAACAAGGACGAGCAGGAAGAGGAAATCAAACAAAGCCCACCTAGGAATGTGTACATAGGCAGTGGCACTCAAGTTTAGGGTCTTGCCTGGGATCCATTATGACAGTCCACAGAGCCAATCAGGTTGTGACTAGATCCAGGTACCAACCTTGGAGGGAGGGTTCTTATCACCTGATAAAAGAAGCCAGGGACAAAGAACTCACAGGACTCCATCTGGACCCCCAGCCCTCCCCTGCATGGGACAGCGCCTGTCTTCTGCTTTTTTTTCTCCTTACAAATAAAGTGTCTTCTTTTTCTTTTAAATTCCATCCTTTTGATCCTGGTGCTGAGTTTATGGTCCTGGTTGGTTGCTCATCCCTGTGGTATGTCCCCAGTGCAACAAATATTGGTGTAAAGCAGATGAATAAACTGTAGTGGGGAAGCAGAATTTTGAGCCTAAGGAGGAAGGGCCATGACCCTCTCACTGCAGACCTCTTTAGTGTGTTGTCTTCAGTTGCTCAGAACAGCTCTAGGAGTGGTGACAGCCACAGCCTCCTGGCCAGTGCTCCTTCATGAGAGTGAACTCACAAATTTCCAGTAAGTCCCCACATTGCTACATGTGGTAGTTGGTGATAAATGGCATGAGAGTCCAAATAAAGAGTTAACATTGCTGGCAGTATTAAGGCAGGAGGGTAAGGCATGGCTAACATTGGCTGAGAAGGGAAGCATGACGAGATTCATGAACACATGCACAGAACAAAGTTCTGCGTGTTGACTTCTTGTGAGACCTTGAACAGGTTTTTGATAGGATGGTTTGGACTTGACATTAGCCTCCAGAGTGGGTGATTCAAAAGGTCCGTCCACATTGAGTTTTTGCCACTGTTCTCTTGCATGGTGGCCCATCCGCACAATGTAGGGTGTACTTCTTTTCCTACTTTTAGTTCCTAGTTTTAGTGCAGATTCGCTTTGCAGAGCCTGTGTATTTTCTTATCTTTAATGAAACTTTGCTACCATTTGTGCTTGACTTGACCAATTCTTTGCTCAGGAAAAAACAAACCTAGAAACTGACATAGGAGATTAGGGTGTGGCATAGCTGGCTGTGGAAATAGGCATGATCTGGTAATTACGAGATCTCAGAACACGTGTATGGGACAGCTCCCCAAGCCTTGCACAGGGGCTTCTCATGAGAACTCAAGCAGGTTTTTAATAGGATGGCCTAGATCTGATGTCATCATAAGGTGTGGGGTCTCAACACCGCCTCTTGGGATCAGAGGAAGTGTTTTGTAGCCAGGTAAATAGGTGTACAAGTTTAGGGTCTGAGGTGCCCTCACTAGAAATCAAAATTTGGGAGTTTGAGGCTGGGCATGGTAGCACACACCTGTAATCCCAGCACTCGGGAGGCTGAGGCAGGATGATAGTCATGAGTTTGAGACCAGCCTGGGCTACATAGTTCAAGGCCAGCCTGAACTACACAGGAAGACCCTGTCTCAAGAAATCAAAATATAAATTAATAATTATTATTTGGGAGTTTGTAGTCTAAAAGTGGGATTTAAAACAATGAGACAAGAATAGAACATATTAGAGAATGAATATAGATTTAAAAAAAAACACTGAGTTTTACTGCATCTTCAACATTGAGAAGCCTGGGAAGTGAGGAGTAACCAGGAAAGTAGGGTGAAAACCACATTGGTGTTGTGTCCTAGAACCAAGTTAAGAAAGCGTCTTCAGTAGAAGTCATAATTTGTGTCAAATGCATAGATTGGTCAGGTCAGTTAAGTTGGATAATTAATAATTACCTGATAAATAATATGAACCATTTGATTTAGCCATGTAAAGAGCAGCAGAAGCATGACAAGTTGCTTTAATGAAATGATGGGCTGTAAAGGTTGGAATGGATGCCAGAGTAGAGTGAAATTTGAGATACTGAGCATAGGCAATTCTTTAGTATAGTCTTGAAAAAGAAAAAATAAACAGTGGAAAATGAAAGAGTCAGATAATACAGAATGCTTGACTGCTGGTAGGAGTGAACCAGTAAGATGGTTGATGTGAAAGATGAGAGGGAGAATTTGGGGAACATTTTAGGAACTGTATTCTAGTGTGCAAATGGCTTTAGCTAGGGAAATACACATACATTTGGCCCTCCACATCTGGGGATTCTGTGTCTACAGGTTCCACACTTGCAGATTCAACCAACTGTAGATCAAAAATATTTGGAAAATATTTGCAACTCTGTGAACATATGCAGATCATTTTCTTGTCATTATTTCCTGCAATGCAGTATAAAAATTATTTATATTAGTTATTGTGAGTAATCTGTATATGACTTACAATATACAGAAGGGCGTGCATAGGTTACATACAAATAGTGTGCTCGTTTGTCTAAGGTACATATCCCCAAAGTTCAGGAGGGTCCTGAAAGCATTCTCACATAGGTACTGGTTGGCACAGGATACTGGTTGTTTCTACCCATTTTCAGCTGCATTTGTGCAGGTGAAGAAATAGATTTAATCAAGGTCGTAGTTGAGGGTACAGATGATTAACAGTGGAATTTTAGCTGGATTACTAGGGAAATGAAAACACCAAGGGCTGAGAGACAGAATGTAGAATAGTAGGATCAGAGAGTTGATGGATTGTTGTGTTTTAGAGGACTGAACTAAAAAGGTAGGAGAGGTGGTCGGAGGATAGGGTATTCAAAATTGAGTTTGTGAAAGGATTGCAATTGGTAATACAAGGTCTGGCATTTAACCAAAGAAATAAGTGGCTGTGATTAAAGTAGAAGATTTAAGAAACTAGGTGGACAAGCTGTTAATAGAATGATCATCTATGAGTGTATTTTTTTTTTTTTTTAAGAGTAAGACAATTTATTGAAGAAAAGGAATGGGGAATAAGAATAGCTTCTGAGAGACAAGAGGGGTCCCAAATGGGTTGCCCCTGTGAGGGTATTGAAATTACAAAGAACGGTGTCAGGAGTTGTAAAAAAAAAAAAAAAAAAAAAAAAAAAAAAAGAGGAGGAAAATTAGCCAAGCACTGAAATCATCAAAGAATGATAGGAAGTGTTCTGCTGGCCAATAAATGACTAAAGCAGCTGGATGGTTCAGGAAGGAAGGAGAGAGAATACTCTAGGACAGCACTGAAGAGCAGCTTGTGTCCCTCTCCAAGCCTAGTCATATTGATGGGTGTGAAAAAGCCTCCAGGTCTGCAAGGGGGAGCAGTCTTGTCAAAAAACGTGAGAGTCGAGGATCACAGAAAAAGCCAACAGAATGTCTTTGTAAATGGATAGTCTTTTGGTCTCAGGTTCCCTGATTACATGTTTGAATAGACTATAAGGCACTTCTTGGGATTATTGACCTTACTGAACCCTAAGCCTAATATTGGAAAAGATTTTTAACTTCATGTGGACCTTAATGTTATATAGCTACTGTACATCAAGACTTAACACAGGGCCGGTGATATAGCTCAGCGGCATAAGCGCCTGCCTGGCAAGCACGAGGTCCTGACTTCAACTCCCAGTACCCATATATTTAAAAAAAAAAAAAAAAAAAAAAGACGACACAGCTTTAAAAGTTAACACAGTATAAACATAGTTACTTGATCTCACTTGAATTTCATTGCTGTTAGCATAAACGCTATCTGTCCGTACAACAAGTTCCCAGTTTTTACTTTTCTATTTGACCAGAATGATGGTCACAGCCTTAATAATTATTTGCCTTTTGTTTGTTTGTTTTTCTTTTCATTTTTTGAGACAGGGTCTTGCTATGCAGTTCAGGCTGGCTTGAACTCACTGTGCAGCCCAAGCTGGCTTGAACTCACTGTGCAGCCCAAGCTGGCCTGGAACTTGCAGCGATCCTCCTGCCTTGACATCCCAAGTGCTGGGATTACAGGCATGCGCCACCACGCCCAGCTTTATTTGCCATTTTCACCAAGGATATAACTCAGTGGTGCAGCGCCTGCCTGGCAAGCGCAGGGTCCTGAGTTCGATTCCCAGTACCAAAAAAATAAAATAAAAAATTTGCCCTTTTCTTTTCTCTATTTTTCCTTTTCTTCCTTTTTGCCATTTTCATCAGCAGTATCCACTATAGTCAGTTGGATAATATATCGTATAATGCTTAGTATGGGGGAAGAGCAAACATCTTTATCATATATATTAGTTTTTATGTCTGGTCTTTCTATCTTAACGGCCCACATTCATGTTGGTATCAGGGTTAATTACTGAGGTCTCATATAATTTTTAAAATCTGTTAGATTAATCTATTCCCCCATGCTTGCTCTTTTTCAGTTTTCCTGGCTGTTTTCTCCTGAGCTTGGTTTGTTTGGTTCATTATTTTTTCCCATGGGATTGGAAAGCTTATATTAATTCAGGAAAGATTAAAATCTCTGGCATTGACTACTCTTCATTGTAAAAGCTGAGATAGCATTTCATTTTATTTCTTAGGTCTTTTATGGTATGTAGTAGTTTTGAAAGTCCTTTCATTCATATATATTAAGTATATTCCCAGATGTTTTCTTGTTACTATTGTAAGTGGCATTTTTTCTTATATAAATCTGTTTAAAGTATATGTCTACAATTTGTTTTCACAACTTTGCTATTTTATTATTTGTACTGTTTTATTTAGTTCTCATTTGTTTTCCAGATAATTATATTATTTGTGGTCTCCTATTATGCCCATGTATTATTTCTCTTAACTAATCACTTTGAACTTGCTACAATTTTGTGAACTTTTCTTTAATAGAAGAGCTGGATGTTCTTACTTTTTTACAGTTATGGCAGACAAATTGACAAGAATTGCTATTGTCAACCATGACAAATGTAAACCTAAGAAATGTCGACAGGAGTGCAAAAAAAGTTGTCCTGTGGTTCGAATGGGTGAGTTTTTCTGTAGATTATTTAAGGATAAAACTAAATTTTGAAAGAAAATGTTTGATAGTTTTGTGTGCACTTTAACATGTATTATCTTATCCCCATTGGTTTCTTTAAACCCTAAAGAAGAGAAATTCAGAGCTTGCTTTTTTTTTTTTTTTTTTTTTTTTTTTTGTGGGTACCAGGGGTCGAACTCAGGACCTTGCGCGCCCGCAGGCGCCCGTGCTGCTGAGCGATATCACCAGCCCTTTTTTCGTATGTGGGTACCAGGAGTCAAACTCAGGACCTCGTGCTTGCCAGGCAGGCGCTTATGCCACTGAGCTATCTCACCGGCCCCAGAGCTTGCTCTTAATTTCTTTTATTGCTTTGTGACTAAATAATCCTGTTTTTAAAAAAGAACAAATTATGGAGTATGAATATTGAAAAGTTCTCTAAATGTGAAATCAAACCAGAAGTTATTGCAATTCTTGCTATTCTATAAAATCTGTTAATTACTTTTAAATCATTGGGGACCAGTTGCCAAAAATTTTGTATTAGACAATATTCTCATCTCTTAGAAAAATGTGGTATTCACACACAGTGGAGTTACTATACCATAGAGAAAGATAAACTTGAGTCATTTGTAGGAAAGTAAATATACCTTGTGACCGTAATGTTAAGTGAAATAAATCAGATTCACAAGCTTAAATATCCCATGGTTTCTTGTATAAGAGAAACACAGGTTATAATTAAAGACCAAAATAAAAGATAATAGGAAGTAGGAAGATAGGTTTTTCTCAAATATGAAGAGGATCAAGAGATGAAGGGGGATGGAGGAGATGAAAAAAGAATTAAGACATGTTATATACATGTACGAGGTCCAACATGGAATATAAACATGTACTACAAACATGTGCCAATAAAAATTTAAAAGTATTTATATGTATTCTTCTGCTTAAAAAATATACAGATAGTGCTCCTTAAGAAAAATAAGAATATAGAGTGTAGTAGGAATGTTTATTCTTGAGGTTTTACTATGTTTTCAAGATGAAATAAATTTCTAACAATTCAGAGCTGACAAACTGTTGGTAGTCTTAAAGACTATCTTATATGATTGATGGCTTCTACTGATGAAGTGTAGATTTAACTGAACCTTAAAAGAAATTTTAGGTGTCCTCTGTTGTTTTCTCCCATGCTATTCAAAAATTCCATCATTAATGTCCCTAACACTGTACCTTGTTTAATTTTACCTGTTTGTTAAATGATTGCATACCTTTTTAGAGTCTTACTGATCTAGCTAACATACTTTGTATTATAAATTAAAGATTCAGCTAGCATATCACAGGCCCTAAGATTAATTTTAGCACCAAAAAAATTTTTTTTAAATTCAGGAGCATCAACTTAAAGTACTTCAAGATCTACCATGTTACTACTAGCATATTTTCTTCCCCAGTAGTAAGTTAAAATATATTTGGGTCATTTCCCTATTGCCTGATAAGAGTATTTACATTTTTATAAACTGAAATTTAATTCTGAAATCTACCCACATGAAGCAGTGATATAAGACTTTATCTCACATGTATTTGTGTGGCCTTTGGTTTTGAAAATCTGCTTCTGTTTGGAAATTTAGAACCAGCATTCCCTAAATAACAATGTTCAGAAAATTCTAGATGAGGGAAGGTGACCTAAGTGTATCTTTTTCTTTACCAGGAAAGTTATGCATAGAAGTTACACCCCAGAGCAAAATAGCATGGATTTCTGAAACTCTTTGTATTGGTTGTGGTATTTGTATTAAGGTAAGTGATAATATTTTATTTATTGGATCAGATTTATAACCCAAACATGAAATCTGAAAATTCCGAATGTCTTTAAAGAACATGGCTGGCATATGCTAGGGATTTTGGCTTTTACTCAGACTTGAGAAGAGAAGCTATTGCAGTGTTTTTGGATGTGCCTCTATCATTTTTTATTTTTTCTATGAATGTTCTCTTTTTTTAATATGAATGTAGCATTGGAGCATCTTTTTCATGTGGGATAAATAGAAGTCACAACAGAAGGGCATTAATTCTTGGTTAGTAATAATATGGTATCTATTGGTACGATGGAAACAGTGCACACACACATACATGTACACGCACACATACACACACCAAAAGAAAAGATGCAATCCATGACCTTAAAGGACTTTATCTGAAGCAGAAAAGGAAGCCTACAGGGACAGGGATAATTGAAGGAAGTAAGGGGAAAGCATCTATTACAGACAGAATATGGAAAGTATTAAAAACTCATTATCTGTCTTAAGATTACATCAGCCACAAAGGAACATACTAGATTAGTCAATACAATTTTAGCCTTCAAGAAACTATTTTTAAGTAAATAAACTGAAATGAAATAATATTTCACATCTTCGTGCAACTCCCGTTTGGAAGATTTCTTATGAAAACATTCTCACCCATTTTAGTCGTATGTATATTTCAAAAAATTAATACAAAATCAATTCTTTACTTTAAATGACAGAAATGCCCCTTTGGCGCCTTATCAATTGTCAATTTACCAAGCAACTTGGAAAAAGAAACAACACATCGATATTGTGCCAATGCCTTCAAACTTCACAGGTATATTTTCAAATCAACATTCCTCTTTCCTTTAGTCAAGTTAAGAGTAAATACACTGAGAATTTTCAGAGAAATGCAAAAATAGGAAAAAAGATGTTAGCAACTGCCCACCAAGGGAAGATAAGATAACATAACGCAGAATCATATTGTAAATGTCAGTGGTTCATTCTGGTTAATATTAGAATTAAGTCCTGGAAGACTTTTAAATAGCTGCTAATGCCCAGGTTTTAGCCCACTTGAACTACATCATAATCTCTGGTTTAGGGACTGAACCACAAAGCCCCAAGTGATTCTAATACATAACTGGGATTGGGAATCACTGTTGCTCATAGGACCCTTATCCCAAAAATAACTTTTGAGAGAACTTGCCATTGATCTTGTTTAGACATTAATCTTACCTACAGAGAATATCACTCTGAACTTGGACATATTAAATCACAAGGTCCTTAGTTCTTTGAGGTTTTTTTTTTTCTGAACATTAATATTTTTAATCTGAGACTTTAGATCTTACTAATAAAAAGGTATTTCTCAACCTGCCAGCTTTAAGGGGCCAACTGCAGCAGGGAGAATGAAGTGGAGTATTTCTGGTTGATGTGGCACTTCTCTCCTTGTAAGTAAATGGCAGGCCAAGAGAAAAAGAAATGATGGGGTGAGGTTGCACCTGCTATGTAATTTTGTACCAAAACATTTTATTCTACATTAAAACAGCCTTATATGTAAAGAAAAAAATGTTACTTTAGAATGGACTTTGAACTGAATAAATAAAATTTGGAGTAATTGTTCAAGGGTGCATTTCTAACAATTAACAGTTTAAGATAGTGTTGGCTGGTTTTTTTCCCTAATAGCCAATAATATCTGGCATATATTTCTTAGCTTATTAATGGATGTGTGTGAAGTGCAAGTGCATTAAAATAATGTTTTTATGTTGTGTAGCTTTTTCTACCTAAGTCTGAGTTATGTATTGTGGTTTTTGTTTTCTTTTTTCCTTTTGTATATTGTAACAGGTTGCCTATCCCTCGTCCAGGTGAAGTCTTGGGATTAGTTGGAACTAATGGTATTGGAAAATCAACAGCATTAAAAATTTTAGCAGGAAAGCAAAAACCAAACCTTGGAAAGTATGATGTATGTGTTACCTTCTAAAAATTAATAGCTTTGGATGTTTTTAATATCTTTGGATGTTTTTGTGAGATTTTGAAGGGAGAGCTATGCCTGTGATTTTTTCGTGGTTTTATTTTCTAGTTTATTTGTGGCTTTAATGAAAAACTATATATAGTTTAGTCCTACCTAATTGAAAATTCTTTAATTTCCTTAAACTGTTGTGAGTTGGTATGCTTTTGAGTTGAAATTAATCCACCTCCATCCTTAAAAGTTAGAAGTCAGAAGTATTGTATTTGGGTGTATGTCCTACTTTGTATTAGTATTCATCCTTTTTGCAATTGTATTACTAATTTATACTCAGATAATAATATGTGTTTTTCTAGGATCCCCCTGACTGGCAGGAGATTCTGACTTACTTCCGTGGATCTGAATTACAAAATTACTTTACTAAGATTCTGGAAGATGATTTAAAAGCCATTATCAAACCTCAGTATGTGGACCAGATTCCCAAGGCTGCAAAGGTCAGTTATTTTTTAGGGAGAGTTTATATATTTTGGTTTTGGGCAGGGTATAAAAGTTATATCAAAGTAAACATACTTAGTGACTTTCTTATTAAAGGCAAATAGTCGTAACTGTTTCTGATATTATGACAGGGGACAGTGGGGTCTATTTTGGATCGAAAGGATGAAACAAAGACACAGGCAATTGTATGTCAACAGCTTGGTGAGTGCTTATTTTATATAAGTATTTTAATAGACCCTAAACTTAAAGTCATAAACGTATACATCTTTATGTGGATTCTTGAAATAAGTAGGAAAATCTCTAGTCATTGTTATATTTATGTTACACAGTTCTCAACTGAAATGTCATTCAAACCCAGATTGATGACACGCAGTTTTGCCCACATGAGGTAAAGTAAAATTTGTGACATTGAACACAATGCTGCTATGTTCTTTGTAGATTTAACTCACCTAAAAGAACGAAATGTTGAAGATCTTTCAGGAGGAGAGTTGCAGAGATTTGCTTGTGCTGTCGTTTGCATACAGAAAGCTGATATGTAGGTTACTTTATAATTTTTATATACCTTAAACCTATTTTCGCATTTTTATTTGTGATGGTACTAGTAAAGCAGGGACTTTGAACAGAATTAATAGAACTCATATCTAAGTCTTTAATCCTGAGGTGAGATGTTAAAGCAATTGTGCATCCACTATTTCCATGTTTTTTACCTGTTATTCCTGCAGGGGGAGTGAACTATCATTTATTTTAATAAGTAGCTTATGACTTTTTTAGATTCCAAGTTTAAGAATTAAGCTCTCCATGCTGGGTGTAGTGTCACAGGCCTGTAGTCCCAGCAGTCGGGAAGGCTGAGGCAGGAGGATTGCCATGAGTTCAAGGCCAGCCTGGGCTACATAGTGAGTTCAAAACTAGCCATAGCAAGACCCTTTCTCAAAAAACCAAAAAATAAATAAATAGACTTAAGCTCTCCAACCAGACCAGCAAGCTTTTTAAATACCTCAAGTAAAACAAGATTTATTAGACCACTATAGGTTAGGATGGCATACGATATGGAGAAAAGGAAAATGAGAAGGGCAAGTTTCCTTCCTGCCTTGTAGTTTCTCTCTTTTCCCAAAATACTTGTTGCTCCCATCTTTTTCCCCGTTTCTGTTCTGGTATCTAGTACAGGCTGGCTCTTCTCAGAGTGTTCTGTAAATTCTGTGCAGTGCCCACCAAAGAAACCATGTGCTTTAATACAGCTAGCATTTAGCTAGTGAAGAAAACAGGTCTCTGAACCTCTTCACACTGTTTATCAGGGTGTTCCTCATGACGAGGTGTCAGTTTATAAGTTAGCTTAATCTGAGAAACTCTCCCCAAACTTGCATACAGGTCTACTTTTCATATTGTTTTCTTCCTTCTATTCCTGAATAAAATACAGAAAATTTTACCAGTATAGGTACTGTCTTTGTTAGTATATGCCATTTTTATTGTTAAATCAGATGTTTTCAGTATCACAGTGCTTGAAATGTAGAACGTCATATTTATCTTTCAAAATTATATCTGTTTTTCCATAGTTTCATGTTTGATGAGCCCTCTAGTTACCTAGATGTCAAGCAGCGTTTAAAGGCTGCTATTACTATTCGATCTCTGATAAATCCGGATAGGTAAGTACAGATCTGGAATATTCCTCTTGGTTTGAGAAGTTCAGACAGCTTTCTAAAAATTAAACATATTGTGTATATACATGTGTTTTTCATTGTGGTTGTTACCAGAATTTACTACTAGAATTTACTTTGCTCTATGTAGAACAAGTGTCCTTATTGTGAGATTTTACTGTCTTATTTGATCCTCATGACAATCTTGTTAAGAAACTGTAGGTAGTATTCCCATTGAAGAAGTTTAAGGCTAAAAGGCTAGTTGTTTATGTTGCTCATTTACTATGTGACAAAGCTATAACTAGAATACAGAGATTTTTTTCTGTACGCCATTTCTTATAATGCCTATCTTTAGTAACTGATTTAATAAATATTCTTTCAAATACATGACTTATCTTGTAAGGAAGCAGAAGAAATCCCAAGGAATCAAAAAATGAAAGTGAGAACTGTTAGAAAGGAGAGATAAAGGCATGGCTTTCCAGTTGTCGCTGGTCCCTAAATAGGTCTTGGGTTTTAATGCTACTGTGGACAAGAAACAAGGCCTCATAGTGGATTATCACTCATAATATGTCAGGATTCTCAAAGGACTGCTTTTTCAGCAGAAAGGCAAATTAGAAACAAATTACCTATCAGAACTTGGAAATGTAAAGGAAGCACGTTGGAAATGGAATGTGGCTCCCTTTCAATTCTCTGTTTATGGACCAGCAAGTCACATGGTTATAGAATTTATATATTCACTTTTTAAAACCCTTTAAGGTGAGAAAGTAACATAAAAAGGGGTCTTGGAACTTTTAATACAGTAGTGCACAGCATAAGCAAATAAAAAATCACTTCAGAGGGTTATGCACTCAACATTGATTGTGCAGGGTTCCTGTATCTAACTCTGATCACACAGGATTCCTACACGTAAAGACTTGTGAACCTTGAATAAAGACTTGTGAATTCAGATCTAGGATTATGAATTATGAAAGGAAACCATGTACAAGTTCAGTCAGCAGACATAACAGGATAGCAGGATTAGAACTTTATGTGATGTTCTGAAAGAGGCTCTAACATAATAAATAATATACTTAAAGAATTCAAAACCCTAAGACAGTGGTACTTAGAAAGCTGTTATTAAATGTTCAGTAATCCAAACAAATCTACAAATTAAAAATAACATTAAAAATTTCTAAGACAGTTTAGATGAGTCAGGGGGTCGCAGAAAAGACCATTAAAAGTTGATCTGCTAAAGATTAGAATACAGCAGAGAGCAAGAGCAAATGAGACAAATATGAGAGTGCAAAAATGTGGAGAATGGAATGCAAAGACTACATGTATTTTAAGAGTCTGAAAAAAAATAGTATGGAACAATCATGGCTGAGAATTTTTCAGAATTGTTGGAAAGCTCAACTCCTTAAATTCAAAAGAGCACAGGTGCTATAGAGGATAAATAATCCACCTAGATACTTAAAAGTGAAACTCAGAATGTCAGTGGTAAAGAGACAGCCTTATTTGTCCATAATTTTCACCTCATACATATTCTTGGGCATTATAATAGGGCCTTTAGAGGACGCAAGTGTCCATACATAATCCTAGTATTCAAGAACCACAATATGTTTAGGATAGGAGTAAACATATACTCCAGTCTTGAAAAGAATACAAGCAGTCAAGTCGGTAGTTCTCAACCCAAACCCATTTTCATACCCCTTTATTTTATTAAAATGAAAGTCATAAATAATATTCTCTACCTTCATAAATGACTTAAAATATTAAATAATGTCCTAACCATACTAAAAAGGAGAGCTACAAGAAAAGTAATTCGCAACCAGCTGGTATTTATTTTAATATGGAAATATTTAGGCAAATCACTAGGAAAAAAGACATCAGGTGCTCACTTTCATTTATAGTGAATAAATTTAATTAAAGTTCAGAAGCTATTTTCTGTATAGGAAGAACAGAAGAAATAAATTACAAGACAAAAAAAAAACTAGCGAGGAAAAGTAATACTACACAAGACTTTCTTGGGAGAGAGAGGGCAGTAACCTTAATTGTAAGAGGGATAAGAGGGACATGTTAAGACAAATTATATTAACAAAGTAGAAAAAATGATCAGGATACTTTCACAAATATGCTGGTCTTATTGATGGATTTAGAGTTAAAATAACCTATTATCTGATAAAGAACCACTTGGGCTGGTGAGATGGCTCAGTGGCATAGGCGCAAGGGCCCGAGTTCGACTCCTGGAACCCACATACGAAAAAAGGGCCAGTGATATTGCTCAGCGGCATGGGCGCCTGCTGGTGCACGAGGTCCTGAGGTCGACCCCCGGTACCCACAAAAAAAAAAAAAAAAGAACCACAGAAAGTATATCTCCATCCTGAAATTCTGTGTCAAAAGAACACATTCAGTCTTTAATGCTATAAAATTTTGGAGATCATATCCTTGGAAAAGCAACAAGGAACACAGAAAAGATGGATAGGAAAAATGAGGTTTTACAGAGTTAAAATTACAAAGACTAACAGGTAGCTCAAAATTTATTATAGAATATAAATGTTTAGAGGACTGATTTATTACTATGCTGTAAATTTCTTTTTCTTCCCAAACTCTGGAAAAAACACAGTGGCCTACCAAAAACACGTTTTTTATTTCCATCTGTAATCACTGAAAGTAAAGAGGCAAAAGATTTGACAAATATTAGTTCAGATACTTATAATGAGGGTTTAAGAGTGGGAAAAAATGTAATTATATACCAGGAAAGGTAGAATTTTAAATGGACCTTATATAAGGATTAAATACGATTTCAACAGGTAAAGTTTAGAAGACTATTTAGGAAAAAGAATAACCCTTTAAATATACAAACTAGAGAAGATTACACAGGAAAAAAATCCATTTTCCGCTTTTCCTATAAATAAATGAAGTGGCAAATATAAGGGAAGTTTTGGAAGACCTTAAAAGAGTCTAAAGATATTACTCATTTCATGTGGAATTGAGAGCTACATCAGGGGACCTGAAGACAGATTTGTTCAAACTCTACTGTAGTATTTTAAGAAATAAAATGAGAACTTTAACTACAACTTAGGCAAGAGAAGGAAAAGGATGAAATTGGTATACTGGATGTTGGGAACAAATTCAGACTTGATAATTTAAAGAATATATCAATGAAAATAAAATGAATCTTTTGTGAGAATGATTCCACTAATGCAAATATGGAGAAATTTTTTATAGGTGTCTGTAGGCATTATTTAAACAATTTAGGCTACTATATTAAGCGTACTGAACTAAGTCTACTATAATTGTTTACTTTGTAATGTTTCTTTTTTAGCAAAGTATTTCATGTATTCATAAATTTTCATGTTAGCTGGTGTTTTTCCTTTTAGGAAAACTTAAATATGGGCATGCATAACAAGTCTTATGTAAGGAAATATTTTAGGGTTTTCCCTAATATATTCTTTACACTTAAGTTGTTTAAAATATATGTATTTACCTGAAATTTACAACTATAGTAAAAGGAATACTGTAGTTATGTAAAGAGCTTTAGTTACATATGTTAAATTTAAAAATAAAAGTTTGTTTTGATTTTCAGATATATCATTGTGGTGGAGCATGATCTAAGTGTATTAGACTACCTCTCTGACTTCATCTGCTGTTTATATGGTGTGCCGAGTGCTTATGGTGTTGTCACTATGCCTTTTAGTGTAAGAGAAGGTAACTTGAAAAACTATTTTCACATATGCTGTATTCTCTTCCACATTAGAAAATGTATTACTATTGATACTAAGTAGTTTTATATTGTCCTAATATTTATGCGAAATTGATTTATTGGAATTTGATCATTGAGGCAGATGTATATATAAAAGGTTATATATATCAGTTGTAACAAAAAAGTCCTTTTTGGAGAATTTTCTGTTGGGAATGGATAGAAATACAATCTCACTATTTTTGTTATATTAAAAGTCTTCTAGCACTTCCCTAACATGTTCCCTCAGAACCACAAAAAAAGTCTTCTGTGTTTCCACTTCTACAGCATTTGTCTTTGGTAAGCCAGTACTGGTAATAAAACTCTTCAACTTCATTCAGTGCTCAATTTATTTTCATGTTTCAAATTTATCTGGACTCTATATCCTAAATATGGAAGTAAAGCTATCTAAAAATCTATTAAGTATATTAAAACTTTCTTTCATTTCCTCTACTTCCAGGAAAGAGATTCTCTCTGGCCTCTTTCCTCCGTGTTTTGTCCTTGCCGGTGCAAGTTAAACGAAGTAGAAACTCCTAATCACTAAATGGTTCCTGAAACAAGTAGCAATGTGTTCTCCATCTTGCATAGCTTTTTTGTCTGTCTTCTTTCCACTGCTTCTTTATATCATTTCTACTATATTCTCAACAGCTATGTCTTAAGCTGACAGTGTAGAACACTGAAAGGCCTTTTTAGTCTGTATGTTAAAAAAAAAAATACCGTATTGAAGAAAAATTCATGTGGTCTCAGTAGTTCCCTAAGTGGTGATGATTTATTTGATTGGTTGTTTTTGTCTCCTGTGTTTTTGTCTCCTGTCTCTCCTTCAAAGTGATGAAGATACCTAAAAAACTCCTTCAGAAAACTAAATTTTATATTGCATCATTTCCTTTTCATAAAAAGATAGGGATAGGTTTTATAATTTTTATAAAGAGTACATTAATATTTTAGTTTAAGCATGGAGAAACAATTCAACTATACGTTTAAGATAAATGGATGTGTATTTTTATATATATATATATATATTTTTTTTTTTTAAAAATATTTGTAGGGGCCAGTGAGATGGCTCAGCGGCATAAGCGCCTGTCTGGCAAGTGCGAGGTCCTGAGTTCGACTCCTGGAACCCACATACGAAAAAAGGGCTGGTGATATCGCTCAGCGGCACGGGCGCCTGCTGGCATGTGAGGTCCTGAGTTCGACCCCCGGTACCCACAAAAAAAAAAAAAAAAAAATTTGTAAGGTTGCCCAATTCTCTTTGCCAGTTTTTTTGTTTGGTTTGGTTTTTTGGTTTTTGGTTGGGTGTTGTTCTGTTTTGTTTTGTTTTGTTTTTGAGACAGGGTTTCACTATGTAATTTCAGGCTGGCCTTGAACTCACTAGCCCAGGCTGGCCTCAGACTCACAGTGATCCTCCTGCCTCAGCCTCCCAAGTGCTGTGATTACATGTGTGTGCCACCATGCCCAGCTTCTTACCAGTGTACTTAAGGGATATGGTCAGAACCATTAATGTCTTATCCTCTGCCATTAACAAAATATTTATTGAGTACCTTACCTCACAAGAATCAGGTTTATAATGATGTGGGTACTCAGCAGTCATTCTTCACAGTTTCAGTTATAAATGCCATATCTAAATGCTGTGTCATTCAATAAATGGTCCCTTGTGAGGTTTTTTGTTTTGTGACACTGAGGGTTGAACCCAGGCCCTTCACGCTGAACTACATCCCCAGTCCCATTTTTGGTTTTTATTTTGAGTCAGGGTCTTACTGAGTTCCCCAAGTGACTTAAACTTGCAGTTCTGCTTTCTCCACCTCCCTTAGTGCTGGGATTACAGGTATGTGCCACCACATCCCAGCCATAGTTTTTAATGTGCCTCGTCTGTAAAACAGAGAAACTGCACTTAGTCTCTGCTTTCATTTCAGATTGAAAGAAAAATTAACAGCATGTGAAAAAGCTCTCGGTGAACCGTAAAAGTGATTATAGTTTGGCCTCATTTTTAGATCGACGAGACAAACAGTGCAATAGAAATATAAAGACTGAGTTGCTCTGTTTTTGAGCAAAGTCACTTAACTTCTTTGAACCTTCATTTGCTAAACTGACAGACTAGGCGTGTGGGCTAAGTGGCTACTAAATGGGTTCCTTCATTTATATTTGTATAGTTTTTGGTTTTAATTTTTGCATTTATGACTTAAGGTTAAAAAAGCCTGCTGATTTTGGTAAAACAAATGTTCATAAGTTCTATCAGCAAAGTTTTAGTGTGCACCTATGTTCTAGTCTGAGGATACAGCCCCCGTGATGTGGCTCTCAATTCCACGTGAAAGCCAGACCTTCTAAAACTTCAGCTACTGGACTGTCTTTCCCTTAGTTCACTTATATGTATAGGAGATGCTAAAGAGATCTTTCATTATTTCTCAAGGAATCTACTTTTTTCCTGGTGTGTTTGCCATTGTGTAGCTCACAATTATAGTAGGGAGATACTTCCATGTGCAGTGTTACTATACTTGCATTTATTAAAATCTGCCTAGACAGTAGTTATCTTAGTATAGGGAAGCCAGAAAAATATTAAGTGAAGTTAACTCCTTATTCAGTTTCTTAGGAAACTACCAAATTTATAGTCTGCATTTCAGTTACCTTGGAAAAAAGCTAATAAAATGTAGTAACCCCAAAGTATAAGGTTATTGCCTATCAGACTCACGTTCATCAATCATGTCTAAACCTAAAAAGTGAGTTGCTTCACAGAAAAATCATTCAGTCCCAAAAAAAGTATATGGTTTATCTCATGTGAAATTGAATACTTGTAACTTAGATTATTTAAAAAATTATTCCCCAAACTATTCATATCAATTATATCTCAATCTCTGAACACTCCATTCTTAGCTGTTTGTCACTTTTTTTTTTTTTTGTGGGTACCAGGGGTCGACCTCAGGACCTCGCGCACCAGCAGGTGCCTGTGCTGCTGAGCGATATCACCGGCCCTTTTTTCATATGTGGGTTCTGGGAGTCGAACTCGGGCCCTCGCACTTGCCAGGCAGGCGCTTACACCGCTGAGCAATCTCACCGGCCCCTGTTTGTCACTTTTAAAGAAAAGTTATAATTTTGATTTAAAAATGCAGCAAAAATGACATGCTTGCACATAAAACCTGATGAAAAAAACAATAAATAATCTTAAATTATAATGAAATAGTGTGTTTCATATATATGTGTGATTATGTATATGGGTAAATACATGTATATGCATGAAACATTTAAACTTACAAACACCAAAAAAAATTGTTCTGGGGATGTAGATTAGAATGGTTGCCTAGCATACACAAAAGCCTTGTATTCAGTATGCAGCACTGAAAAAATAATAATAAACATGTTGTTCCTTCATTATATGTAGGCTTGCACATATCAAAAATTCATACAAATAGTAAAGATAGATCCAAGAATCCTGGGGTTTGGGGAAAGTTTGGTCTTTTAATTAATCTATACTAATCTATGGACAATTTTCTTCCCAACAGGCATAAACATTTTTTTGGATGGCTATGTTCCAACAGAAAATTTGAGATTCCGAGATGCGTCACTTGTTTTTAAAGTGGCTGAGACAGCAAATGAAGAAGAAGTTAAAAAAATGTGTATGTATAAATATCCAGGAATGAAGAAAAAAATGGGAGAATTTGAGCTAGCAATTGTAGCTGGAGAGTTTACTGATTCTGAAATCATGGTAATGCTGGGGGAAAATGGTAAGTTTTTCTTGTTTTTTGAGAATGTAGGAGTCATATCTGTTTTCCAGTAAATTAGTTTTGCTTATTCCATGGAGAATTTTGACTCTGTTACAGAAATTAAAGCTGAGTTTTGAATCTGTAAATTTCATGGTGTAGTTTTATATTTTTGTGCTATGTATAATCTTTTTTTTTTTTTTTTCTGTGGGTACTGGGGGTCGACCTCAGGACCTTGCGCGCCAGCAGGCGCCCGTGCCGCTGAGCGATATCACCGGCCCTTTTTTCATATGTGGGTTCCGGGAGTCGAACTCAGGACCTCACGCTTGCCAGGCAGGCGCTTATGCCGCTGAGCCATCTTACCGGCCCACTATGTATAATCTTGTCAGTCAAGTTAATATTATCTTTTTAACCTTCACTGAAAATAAGATGTTTTTATCCATTGGGGTTTTTATGTATAATGTAATGAGTCAGTTACTAATCTTGCAAAATGATTAGGAAAGAAAGAATAAATTGATTATTTGGAAACAATCTAGTTAAAGTTTTTTTCCTTGTATACTCCTATTTGGAACTTATTTTAAATTCAGTGTACTTTTGTCTACCTTTCTAAATAGTTGTATCATCAACATTTTTTTTTTTTTTTTTTGTGGATACTGAGGGTCGACCTCAGGACCTTGCGCACCAGCAGGCGCCCGTGCCACTGAGTGATATCACCGGCCCTTTTTTCGTATGTGGGGACCGGGAGTCGAACTCAGGACCTTGTGCTTGCCAGGCAGGCGTTCATGCCACTGAGCTATCTCACCGGCATCACTAACATTTTTAATACTAACTTGTCATCCTAAGTAGACTTGTAAGATGAATTTGACTACTAAATATTTGGTGTTGCTTTTATGATTTAAAAATGAATGATTTTTGTTGTAATCTTACAGTTTAACAAAACTGTAGAAGAAAGTTTTTATACAAGTATTTTTGCAATTACCACTCTGTAGTCAGCAAAAATTTTCAAGTGGGTTCCGAAGTAAGCTGTTCAGTGAATGAACTTTAAATAATGGTAGCTCTCATAAAATACTCTGTATTACTTTAACATACTATGTGCATTATATTTAGCTAAGTAAGTACTTCTTATTACTATCCCAAGATTTAAACTTTATAGACCTACCATTCATTAAAAGTCATTGTAAGCTTGGACTGGTCTTTATTTTTCCTAATAAGGTTAGACTGATATTTGAGAGGTAAACCATGAAAGATTTAAGTATTTTCCTATTTAACCTTGAGACTTACACAGTGTGAGTTTATATATTTAAAACAAATTTCTCGGTTAAAAACATAACATTATGTTTACTTGAAATGTGAAATATCTTTCAAGTCAGTGTGTTTTATATTCTTTTGCTAGGTACAGGTAAAACAACATTCATCAGAATGCTTGCTGGGAGACTTAAACCTGATGAAGGAGGTATGGCTCTCAATGTCCATCTTTTTATTCTGTTCACTATAGTAAACTTTAAAGATCTGGGCAGTTTTTTGTATCTTACATACTTATATTATTTTGCAGGAGAAGTGCCAGTTCTAAATGTCAGTTATAAGCCACAGAAAATCAGTCCCAAATCAACTGTGAGTTGTTTTTCTTTCATTTGGTTATTAAAGAAAATTATATATGCCCATAGCTTTTGTTTATATGTTTGTTTGTTTGTTTGTAGTGTTGAGGCTTGAGACCCAGGGTTACACTACAACTGAACTACACCCCAATCCTTTTTATTTTTTCTTTTAACACCGCCTCTTACTAAATTGCCCAGGCTAGCTTCAAATTTGCTGTCATTTTGCTTTAGCGTCCTGAATAACTGGATTATTGTACGCATGCATGATGCCGTCTTGCCAAACTTTAGTCTTTCACTGTATTAAGGTCTGAGGGTGTAGTTCAGTAGTAACACATGTGCTTAGCATACTCAAGGCCCTGGGTTCAGTCCCCAACACCAAAAAATAATGTTTTACTGAATGTATTAAATTCCCTTCTATCTAAGGTAGATTCTGTACAGTTTTACTTGAAGTGGTGAATGAATGTATTCAGTTCCACTACTAGGAAAATACTTTTAAAATTTATTGTATTTTTCCAAAATAAACCTTTAAAAATCTAACGTATTTTGTCCTTCAAATGATACCACCAAGAAAGGGAAAAGGCCATCTACCCACAAGATGGAAGAAAACATTTGAACATCATGTATCTAATGAGTGATCTGTGTCAAGACATATATAAAGAACTCTTAAAACTCAATTTAAAAATGAGCAAGTATCTTCTGCCCCCGAAAGAACATTTTTCCAAAGAAGAAATACAAATGGCTAATAATCACATGTAAAGATGCTTTGCATCAGTAGTTACTATGGAAATGTAAATCAAAACCACTTCATATTCAGTAGGATGACTAAAATCCAGCAGACGGTAAAAGGTGTTGGTTATGATATGAAGAACTTGGAACCCCATCATTGCTAGTGGGAATGTAAAATGAGCTAGTTTGAAGAACATTTTGACAGTTCTGCCATACAAAGTTATAAAAATCAGCAGTTTAAGCCAGGCATGATGCCACATGCTTATAATCCCAGCATTCTGTGAGGCTGAGGCAGGAGGGTTATAAGTTGGACCCTTAGCAAGAACCTGTCTGAAAAAATTTTTAAAGGGTAGAGATATAGCTCAGTGCCGACGCTCTGGGTTCAATCCCCAGTGGTGGGTGAATGTGACAATAATTCCACATGTCTTGGCACCAAGACCTGGACACACATTTATAGCAATTTTTGTAGTAGCCAAAAAGTGGGAACACCCCAAATGTCCATCATCTGTTGAAAATGAATTAAAGTTAACTTTTGACTTCTGCAGCTGTTGTAGTGAACTATTGTCTCTACATTTCAGTACCTCAGCACTTAATGTTATGCTTGTACCAGATGGTTTAGCTTATAGTAAATACAATAATGCTTTTTATAATCTTAGCTTTTAAGTTCTCAAAGCCATCCCTGTCTTGAAGTAATGAGCAAAAGACATCTTGGTATTCAACCGAAGAACAGCATGGTTTCTTTTGTGTTGTCTCCTACTGATTTTCTAAGGTTACTCCTACCTACTTTAACCTTCAAAATTATTTCTATTCTCGAATAATTTTTCTCCTGAAACATTCATTATTGGCTTTCTATTTTTAAATTTTAGGATTATTGCCTTTTTACTTATTGGGCATGATAGTTATTGAATTTTTAGAAATCTCAAAATATGCCATAGTGATGAATAAACACTAAAAAATATAGAAGCTTTGTTCTGGAGGTTTTTTTGCTCTGTTAAGATTCATAAGTGAAAGTTCTGTACTGACATTTTGTCATTTAACTACTTTCTTCCATTGAAACCAGGGAAGTGTTCGCCAATTGCTACATGAAAAAATACGAGATGCTTACACTCATCCACAATTTGTGACTGATGTAATGAAGCCTTTGCAAATTGAAAACATCATTGATCAAGAGGTGCTCTTAACATAATTATTTTCATTATTTTTAAAATTTTATTATTTTAGATTTTGAATATCTTCATTCTGTTAAATTTCTTCCATTAGGTACAGACATTATCTGGTGGTGAACTGCAGCGAGTAGCTTTAGCTCTTTGTTTGGGCAAACCTGCTGATGTCTATTTAATTGATGAACCATCTGCGTATTTGGACTCTGAACAAAGATTGATGGCAGCTCGGGTTGTGAAACGGTAAAAGTCTTGCTCCTAACTATATTGCTTTTGATTATGTGTACTGGCATGCTAGTGTGCTTAATACGATGTTTGAATGTTAGGTTATAGACAGCTAGAAAGCTGTAAAAGATTTCCAAATCCTTCTGTTTTAGTTTCATACTCCATGCAAAGAAGACAGCCTTTGTTGTGGAACATGACTTCATCATGGCCACCTATCTAGCTGATCGGGTCATCGTTTTTGATGGTGTTCCATCTAAGAATACAGTTGCAAACAGGTAAAAATAATTATTTTTTATATTATTTATTTGGTACTGGGGATTGAACCTACCAGAGCCTTCTCATCAAACTACATCCCCAGCCCTTTTTTTTTGAAGATAGGGTCCCTCTCTAAATTGCCCTGGCTGGGCTCAAATTTGAAATCCTCCTGGAGCTGGGATTACCTACAAGTCGGTGCCGCCACGCCCAGTTAAATTACGTTTTTAAATGTTCAAAAGTTAGGTAGGCATGAGTTCTGACAATTAGAAAATTATTGTTAATTCCCAGTAAGCTTATAAACTATAACACTTCGCTTTTATTTTAATGGAATTGTGCACCTTGTTTTATGATTCCCAAGATTCTTCTTGAATACTAGATAGAACCATGTAGAATAGTTTCAGGGTGTAGTATGGTACCCTAATTCAAGGGCGTAAGCATAAAGACCTGTAGGTCCCTCACCTTTTCTTTCAGCTTCACTTTTGTTTGCTTCATTATTTGAATTTTCAAAACAGATTTTTTTTGAGGGGGGTAAATAATTCCATGGAAACTATTGATTTTTTTTATACGACAGAAAAAGAAGACCCAAAGATGTTACGTGATTTGCCCAACTTACCTTAACAGTTGTTGAGTTAACAGTAAATCTCAAATATCTGATACAGATAGATATTGATGTACAGCAGAATTAAAATGAATCGTTTTACTCTTTCTTCTCTCACTTTTGCTGACTAGCTTGATTGGAAGCACTTGTAATATAGAGAAGCCTCACATTCAAATCAGTGTATCAGAAGTTTATTAACCATAAGAAATTATCAATATTCAAACATTTTTTTACCCATATAACAGTAATTTCCTGTGGTTCCAACATACTGTTTTCTGGTATTAAGGTGGAGGAATAGGATTGCTACTTGAATAATACTTTACAGAATTTTGTTTTCATTTAACATTTTTATATCAGTTGTTGAGAATTATAACTTTCTTCTAGGTAGGGAAATTTCTTAGAACATAAAATTTATTTGTGATCATCTCTGTGTTTATAAAATGCTTAAAATAATTCATCTCTATGTTGTGATCTAGCTGACTTAAGAACTAGTTTAAG
Organism: Erethizon dorsatum; assembly: GCA_028451465.1. Classification (NCBI taxonomy): domain Eukaryota; kingdom Metazoa; phylum Chordata; class Mammalia; order Rodentia; family Erethizontidae; genus Erethizon; species Erethizon dorsatum. Next base: position 16,048,011 of record CM051839.1, read on the forward strand.
TGAAAAGGATGATTCATAAAAGGAGTTACTACTGAAAACCACTATGAAGTACAATTTTTTTTGTTAAATTTTCTTTGCCTTAAAATGCTAATTTGAGATTCTGTAAATCTTATAAGTGATGTTTTGGTTTTCTGAAGTAACCGTTAGGAGTATAGCTCAATGGTAGATCACTTGCCTAGTGTATGCAGGGCCCTGAGTTTGACCCCTAATACCACAGTGAATAAATAAATATTTTGTCTTAAATGTTTAGTTTTATACATCGAAAATACAGGTTTAACTATGCTTATTTTGTACAAAAATATAGCCAACTTTATATATAATTGAAGCAAGGCCATTTTGAAAGATAAGATTTAATGTTGTGAAAATACCATTACACAGATGATGTATGATTGGAGAATTAGAAGTGATTAATTTTTCATCCCAAAATGTTATATTTAGGGGGTAAAATTTAATCAGATTGCCAGATGTGGTTGTGTACCCCTGTAATCCCAGTACTTGGGAGGCTGAGGCAGGAGGGTCACCATGAGTTTGAGGCCATCCTGGACTACATAATAAGTTCAACTCTGTGTAGAACTACACACCAAGACCCTGTCTCCCCCCAAAAAATTTTTTAATCAAATTAATTTTTTTCTCTCACCCTAGTCCTCAAACCCTTTTGGCTGGCATGAACAAATTTTTGTCTCAGCTGGAAATTACATTCAGAAGAGATCCAAACAACTATAGACCACGAATAAATAAACTCAACTCAATTAAGGTATGTGGAAAAGCAGTCTCAAGTTATGGATAGCTTTTACCAATATAAACATCTGTAAGGTTGTTTCTTTAAAAAAATCAATAGCATATTTCATTGATTCTAAGATTCATGATTTTTTACATTTATTACCTAATGGCATAATTCAGTCTTGTAGAGAACAGTTGTGACATAGCTGCTGTTGCTGCATGAATGCAGGCAGAGCTATTTTTTCTTATGCTGTATTCTTGTACTACCTAAATTAATTGCCATTTGAATTGTCTTGAAAAGAATTACTGCGATGCACCATTGAAATGAAGTTTTTAAGAGTATTTTAACCAAGTTCTCATTTTTCAATGCATAATTTTTTTGTTTGTTTTATTAGTACATGTTTGCAGTTTGTACAGTTTACAGTCATCTTGGGGAGTGGTTACATGTATATACTCAGTGCATTTTTTTTTTTTATCGTAATCTTTTGGGGGGGGTTTGGTTTTGGTTTTGGTTTTTTGACCTAGGGTCTTGCTATGTAGTTTAGGCTGACCTTAGACTATGTAGCTCAGGCTGGCCTCAAACTCTTGGCAATCTTCCTGCCTCAGCCTCCTGAGTGCTGGGATACAGGTGTGGGCCACCACACTGGGCTCTAAAATGCGTATCTTAAAAGTCTAAAACAAGCTCCTTCAATAACCATAAAATTCTAAACAATGGAGAAAACAGGTTAGAAACTACGCATACTCCCCAGTAGTGTTTGCTCTCACAAAGTAGTCCTAACTTGGCTACATAAGCGAAGTCATCTTGCACATAATTCTGTTCTTGAGCACCTAACATGAGTGACTGACATTACTTCCCAGCCAGGATAAAAAACATGACAAGTCTCGCTATAAAAGGGAAAGGTTTCCTCAATTGTGGAAGGCATTTTATCAGGAAAGAGGACAGGAATATCTTTCTGAAGTATAATGAGTTGTTCATATTGTCATTGTGCGGTGTAGACTCGTAGTTTTGCCCCTGGTGCACCTGTTAATCATTTCTTCGCAGTAAGTCCCCAGTTTACGAACATTCACAGAAGTAGCTCACATGTCTGCAGGACATTGTCATAATTGTGCTCCTCTGTGCTCACTGTACAGTGCTCAGTCAGAGCCCAGGATGTCCGGGAGCAGGAGGAAAAGCAGTGGTGATGTGGAGAGGACAGCTAGGAAGTACAAAGCAATATACATTGTGTATTTGTGTCAAGGGTGTGTAACACTCACTTTGTCAGACTTACTACAAATGAGTCTGACTTAATAAACGTTCACCTGGAACAGAGCTCGTTCGTAAGTTGAGGACTTGCTGTATTCTCATCTTAGACAGTCATAACTTAATCCTAATAAAGCAGCAGCTGTGCAGGTAGATAAATGGATTGTTACTGGCCACTCTATAAACAGTTGTGGAAAAAACTACTTTTGTATATGTTTTGTGTGATAGTCAGTTCTCAGACTAACAGTATCTTTTGGTCCCAGAGCTTAAACTTGAAATGATGAAAAATGAAATTTGTTTTCCCAAAAATATTATTTCTCTACATAGCAAATTTTGTGTGTAAAGCATCTTCTATAGCATGACTTTGCTCTAGGGGTGAGGGGCACAAGGTAATGATCTTTCTTTTGAAAACTGGACCCGGGAATATCCCGAAGCAGATGGATAGAAGGTACACAGGAGGTTGTACAGGCACTATTTTAAACACTGCTAAGTGATACCTTGAATGAAATTCTGCCTCTACATGTAGAGTGGTGTTGCTAATTTTTGTTGCTTTTTGTCTTATTTTTTAGGATGTAGAACAAAAGAAGAGTGGTAACTACTTTTTCTTGGATGATTAGACTGAATCTGAGAATTATTGATAAGCCATTTTATTAAAAGAAACATTTACTGGGATTTCTGTCATATAAAACTCTAATCAGGTTTTATGGCCCCATATACTCTGGAGCTTGAAGGATGATTTACTTAGTAACATCAAAAGCCAGCTGTGTTGTAAAATTGTAGTTTGAACACAGAAAATTGCACTTTTCTGTTCTTAAAAAGGCCCCTTTTGTGCATAACATTCTGAAATGACATTTCATACTAAACAGATGACCTCCAAGTTTTCATGACATATGGGAAGATTTTCAGAAGGTGTATTATATTCATATATCAAATGCTGACCAGTGTTGCCCCATTTTTAAAATCTTGAAAAAGATTCATATACTTACCTGGTTTGCCAAGTATGCCAGTATAATGAAACTGCCCTATTTTAAAAGCTACAGTAGTCAAAGACTACATTGATAAGATTTGATAAATAAACATCAGATTATATTTGTTATTTGTTTTCAGTCTTTGCACTGAAATTTTCAGTGTATGGTTTCCAGGGATGATTGTCTACCACAAAACACCACTGTTGGAAAATGGGTGTTTATTACCAATTTACACATTGTTTCTAATGTTTTGGTGCTTTTGAACATCAAGAATCATTTCAGTGCCCCCTCAAGGAAAAAAAAAACCTTACTCTGGATTTTCAGTTTTTGCATTCTGGAAGAGTCTGTATTCTGTAATTATTCTCAAAGCAATGTCACTTTTTAAACATACATTTATATAATCACTGATCAAGATTTAAGACGGGCCAGTGAGATGGCTCAGTGGCGTAAGCGCCTGCCTGGCAAGCGCGAGGGCCCAAGTTCGACTCCCGGAACCCACATACGAAAAAGGGCCAGTGATATCGCTCAGCGGCACGGTGCCTGCTGGCACGCAAGGTCCTGAGGTCAACCCCCCGGTACCCACAAAAAAAAAAAAAAAAAAAAGATTTAAGACAAAGCATTTCTAGAAAATCTTTACTTCCCTTGTAACTACAGACTCAAAATCTTTAGATTTGGTGCCTGAGAATCTCTATTTTTAAAAGTAGATTTTTCTGTGGGCAGTGAAGGATTATAAACCACTTCCCCAGTGGCAACATAAGTGCAAGAATAGCAATACAAAGTATCCCTTGGTACCAAATATATTCATTTCTAAGTTTGGAGGTAAAAGACATTACCTAAACCTTATTAATGCACTGAACTGGAATTAACTTATGAGTGCAAAAGTGGGTTTACTATAAACTTTTGGCACATGTAAAGCAGGAAAATTGGAAATTTTTTGTCAAGACTTTGGTTTAAGTGGACCCCATTAGGCCTTCTAAAAATAAATTTATGTGTGGAATCTATAAGCACATTTCTGTTGTGAAAAATTTAAATATACAAAAATATGGAATAAAAAAGATCTCCCTTTATTACCCTCCCAGGGATTACCAGTGTTTGAGTTCATTCTCTCCTGCTCTTTTCTATACAGTTAACCTGAGTGTGAATATGTAAAGGGTTTTGTACATAAATGGGATTACACTAAAGTAGTTTCTGTTTTTAAGGCTAGCTTAAGTGTGTGATTATTTCAAATATGTTTCATGAAACGAGACAGACGCTATTTTTATTCCCTATTCTGTCGTAAACAAAAAATACGACATAATAAAAACCATTCTTTTTACTTCTTGCTGATGACAGAATGTGTATATTTTTATGCAAATGAAATGTAAAAATATGGATTGAAATGTTGAAATTTTACAGAGCAGTAGAGGCCTGCAGTTGCTAACACAAGTCTCTATAAAACTAGTATCACCATTGCCAATTAAATACACCATCAATGCAATTGTTGGTTATTAAAAGCAGTGAAATTGTTCAATAGATTCTCATTGGAAAAAGTCTGTACGACACTTAAGCAAGGTCCAACACAGTTTGTATAATACAGTTCTATATGTATGAGAATATACAAAATGTTAAAATACACAAAGGTGGCTCATCAAGAAGCTTTTCAGAGAAGTCAATTTGGTTAAAGATGGAAGAATTATCTTTTGAAGTTTACATTTTGCATGTATGGGCTGTTCAAAAATCATTAAGTTATCACTGAAGACATAATCCATATTTATTATGTAATACAGAGCAGTCTTAAAAGCAGTGTATGGATGCTACAACTGTTTTCAGTTTAACCTAATTTTAGGCCATAAACATCTCGAAGACCAGTCCTCTGTCTTAGCAGTATGTAACCCTCTACCTGGCTTGTAGTGGGCCTGCTATAGTGAACCCACGTGCCACACAGAAAATAGGAATACGATACAAAGCATTTGTCTGTATAATTTCATTGATGTTCATCAACAGGTTTAGATTGAGTGGCATATTGTCAGTATGCAGTTGTTCAAAATAGAAAGTAATCATTCTGAGCTGGAGTCACAAAGAGACATCTGAATAGCTCCCAAGGAAGAGTAATAGCACCTATCTCACCACGTTGTAAAGACACACGACATAACCCATGTAAAGCCAAATACATGTCAAGTTGGCAGAAATGAGCATGGGCATTTTAAGACATAAGTGGAAAGAGAAGAGGAGTACAGGCAGATTAGGAGAGCTTTTCTGATTTCAGGATTTAGGTTTTTATAAGCTTTAGAGGTAGAAATTGAGATAAAGCAAGGCCAGTTAAGCAGCTTAGAATTATTAAAATAAATTTTTCAGGAACTTACTCCTTTTCTTGAAACACTTTTTTCTTGAAACATTGTTCATTCTTGTCAAACTAAACTTGCTGTGTATTCTGACTCTCAACTATTGCTCTCGATGAATTTTTTATTGGTTTTTCAACTGATCAGTGAGGCTGTTACCTAAAAATTGCAGGGTTTATTGTGGCAAATACTTAACGTTTATTCCCAACCATGTACTTGTCACTACCTTCTCTCACCAGTTCTGGTAGACACTGTATATCCAGGTCATTAGTCATAACTGGTCTGAAACAACCATGACCTCTTCCAATTTCCTAGTCTCTTACAGTTAAGAGGCCATGTGACCCAGTTCTGGCCAGTACGTTGGCAGAGACAGTTTTGGGGTATTTGTGGAAAACTTACTAAAAGATATGTATCTAGTACTGCTCCTTGTGGACATACCAGGCAAGAATTTTGTGCCATGCATAAGGAAAGTGCTAAGAAAGCACCAAAGATGATAGTATTGCCACCAAACTGCACAGCTGCCAGCAGCCTCTCCCCTTCACACTTCTCAAGGAAAACGTATTTGTTCAACTAGTTTTCTGTTGCTTACCACCAGGTAATCTTGACTCCCTGGCTGAGAACTGTCTGTCCAAGGGCTTTTTCTTTTCCTTCTGCCAGGTGACTCAAATGTATTACCAGCTTGGAAGTACTTTTCTTTTTTCTTAAGTTTGCAGATTCTCAGGCTCCAAATCTGAACAATGGAACATTCTGGGTTTTGTTTTCCCCTTTTAAGAACCTGGAACTTGGGCTGAGGTTGTAGCTCAATGTTAAGAGCATTTGCCTGGCACATGCAATCACAAAAACAAAAATCATCTTGATTCTTGACCAAGTAAGGCTTGTCTATAGGAAATTTTTACTATTTACCTTTTCACAGTAGTGATCCTGGTTTATGCAAATGTGTTCAGTTTCAGCTCCCAACCTTGTTATGTGCCTACTTCAACATCTCCCGTCCACACAGTGCTTGGGGAATGAAACTGACAACTGTCCATTTCTTCTCGTGGACCACACAGCTTTAGTAAAGTATGTCTGCACTTCTGGTTTCTCTTTATATAAAGTACCTTTTAGAATCACGAAAGATTAAATGCTTTTATCAACTTCCAATTTAGATGCAACAAGTAATTAGTAATAGTTTTCTACTTCATCTGAAGGTAGTTGGTCCAAAGCCAAATGTCTCACCTAAAAAAAACAAACAGAAAAACAGGATTTTTGTTGCTAAAATCAGTTTATTACCTGCCAGTCCATTTAAGTAGAATATTCAAAGGGACAGGAAGCTGTAAGAACCACACTCCGACATTTCTGTAATTTTTTTTTCTAAATGTGAATAAAAGTATAATCAGAGGACTAATACATATTTAGAGTAGGTTTTACTGAAGCCCGTTAAACTCATCCTAGCATCTATCTGAAAAGCTCTAACATGCTCACACAATGCCTGTAGCTAGCCCTTGAACACTACTAAAACCATTCTGAGGCATCCATGACACTTTCAGAAGTGCTTAAAATTCAGGGTATCTGTGAAGAAAGCTGTTTACTTCCTTTTTTTCAGTTTTTTACATTGTCTTTCAGTGAAAGCTTAAAAAACTATTTTAAGTGAAAGGCAGGCCCTTCTAATTAGAATTCCAGAGAAACCACCTGCCAGACACGTTTTGAGGACCACTGACTACTCTGGATACCTCTTATCTTTTATCCCATCCACTTCTGGAGCAACCAACTCTGCAAAAGATCCAAGGAGCTAAACATCTTACTTCCCATCTGGCCTCAATGCTGACCATGTGTAAACACATGGCACTTAGCTAAGGTACATGTTTGTCCTTTTCCATCCCAGGTTTTCAGTCCAAATCCTTTCAGTCTCAAAAGACTCAGCTTTCTCTCTACACTGATTTATCCTCCATTCCTGCACTAAAGAAGCTTTTGTTCCAAGTTCTTTTTCAGGAAGCCAGCTATACTTGAAACAAGTTCATGTTGTATGTTAAACAAGTATTGGCAATATTTTTAGGTGACTTGATTTAATGAATAGACAAGAGCTGGGCACACGGAGGACTCCTGTAATCCCATCATTCAGAAGGCTGAGGCAGGAGGATCACAAGTTCAAGGCCAGCTTGCAATGTATAAAGACCTTGTCTACAGAACCCTTCCAAAAAAAAGAGTGATACAAGAAACTGTTGAGGACTTCTTAATCTCAGGAGTGTACCTCAGTGATAAGCGTTTGGCAAGCATGTGTGAGGCCCCAGGCTCACTAGCACCACAAAAAAAAGGAAAAGGAAAAAATTGTTCTATTTTTCAAATATTTAATATATCTGATAGCTTTGCTTCCAACGCTTTAGATTTGTTTCATCTTTCTTCAGAAAGTACACACATTGCAAAAAAATAAAAAGACCATTAATCTATAAATCCTTAGGTATTCTACATTCTCACTTGATTTACTGAAAAAATGGTAGACAGCTCTGGCCATATAACTAGAAAATAACTAACTATATACCCTATAGGCTGTAAATCCCATATGGTTTTTGTTCATACTAGAATTATCTTCTGGCTAGAAGATACGGAAACTGTCTCTTAAAAGACTCTAATAAGATACCTCTGAAAATATAAGTGCTTATTACTAGGTTATCCCAGAACCAAAGAACCACAAGCAGAATCAAGAGACAAAATTTAATATATGCACACGGTTTTATATATAATGCAGCATCACACCATGTAGGGCATTTACTCTGATTTTATACATTCAGATATGTTTGAAACACTTCTTAAGGCTACAAAACAGAACATAGAAAAATAAACAGGAATATATTCAACACTTAAAAAAGTGATATGATAAAGAATATAAAGTACTATTTTCCTTTCAACACTTCAAAAGATATGTATATATACTTTTTTTTTTTTACAAGTAACATCACAAATGATCACATCTTCACATGCTTAAGTATTATCTGTACTCAGTGTTAAGGCTATTATCATTTTTCATACATAAATTTTTCTAGCTCTGTAACAATGCAATTTTTAATCCATTCAAGTAAATTCAACCCCAAAGTTGCTGCTTCCCAGCATTAAGACATGCACCCACCCCTCTTATAAGATTTTCTAAAACTTGTATCTCAGGGGGGAAAAAAAATCTCTTTTAAAAAAAATCCCTATTAGTGGGAGAGTAAATGGCTGACACTAGTAGCAAAGCCTTAGTTCTTTGATGTTAACACACTGGAAGTGAATATTTTAAGATTTTAAAACAAAAACAATAGCATTTAGACAAAATAGGGAGCAAAATACAGTAAACAAGAAATAGTGTAGCCAAATATGTATTCTCTTCAGCTACACAAGAATGGACTTTGCTTAGTAGTACCCATATGTGAAAAGACAAAAAGTTTAACTAAAACCGAAGGTAAATAAATGAGGGAAAAATAAATATTGCTAGTTTCTAGGATGGCTGAGTATTTTCTAAACCAGAAAAAGGCTAGAAAGGAACTTTATTGCACCAAGTCAATCATAAGCAAGTTTGCAGTTCACAGGCATTTTAGTTCACCCTTGAGTCACAAAGAAACAACACACTGCAAGAATAAGAGCTGCATCAAATAAACATCTCAGCACTGTGGTTTGGGAAAACCTCCTCCTGTCAGATGGAGACAGGGTCTGAGCTTAGGTCTGCTGTGAAAATGGCCTTGTAGGTTACTGGGAAACAACATGAGGACTACACAGCTGTTAGCATCCCGCTGCCAAGGAGCACAAGGGGCAAGAATTGAAGATGTATTTGACAGAAAACAAACCTGAAGAACACACCTATACACAGTACTAAAAGGAAGGAATGGGGGCTTGGACTCAACGCTCAGCAAAAGCACCTAACTAAAAAACAACAGGTGAGCTTTGGTCAATCTAAGCCATTTGTTCTTGAAAATGTGTCTGATCATACTACAGTGAAGTTTCGTAATTTCTAATCAAAACACAAATGATTCTCAGTTTTTTTTTTCTTATATAGAAATACATCTGACGACAACATACAATATGACATACAGTTAATATGAAGGAGGACGAAAGCTTGCTTGGCCCTAGTTTTGACCTCAGCATAAGGCAAAATCCCCTAGACTGACTAATACAGTTAAAAACAAACCTAAAGGAAAAAAAAAAACTGACCTTCACACAGAGACTAACGATTTTAGTACTATCAAGAGTTCTTTTATTCCAGAGGTCACTAAGAAAAGTACCATCTGCTAAATTTCTCTTTCAGCACTGTTTCCATCATGTCCTGGAGGTGAGGCAGGGGAAATAGGAAGCAAATCAGTGTTTCCCTCAGGAGCTATATATTGTGTTGCTTAATTGAGGTAAGACAGAGTAACAGTGAAGAACAGTATTCCAGATTCAAACACTGCTAGAAACAGATCAAACCCCAGTCAATAAAATGAAGGACACCAGAAACCACAATTTCTTTTGGACTCCTGAGATTAAACTTATATTGAACTTATAAATCTGGTATTTATATCAAAATGTGATTTTCATAATAAAATTATCAGGTAAACTAATACTACATTTAAAAAAAAAAAGCATGGGCTGAAAGTAAAGGACCCTCTAAACTCATTCAGTAATTCAGTCACTGACACTAACAAAAAACTTGCATAAACAGTACCTTCAACAACTGTTCTACCTAAGGTGACAACAAATTCCTTCCAACAGGTTCTCCCAAGAATTTTCTTTTCCACATAACCATCCCAATCTTTACAAATATTTTCCTAGCTAGCACCATCATAATAAAATGTTATCTTTCAAAGTGCTCTCTAAAATCCTATGTTATAAAATATCTAAATGCTAATCACTACTCAAATCAGCAGTTACACAGACATTAGGTATTTAAAACAGCACAGAGGTAAATAACCGTTATTACAGTACAGTGGGGATTCACTGAGCCTAGCTGACATCCAAACATTCCTATAGGTTATCAGAGAACCCAAACAACTCATCTGCTTCAGCTTGTCAAATTCAAGTGAATTGTATTTGCTTTAAAGTAATCTGACTTAAAAAAAAAAAAAAAGCCACCACACATCTATTTTTGGCTACATATATTATGCATGGCATGCAAAGCAAAATCACTACATTATTTGCACAGCACTAAAACTTCCTGATCAGAAGGTAATTGCAACATGAACACATTTTCACATTGGTATATACAAATAAGAAACACAAGCTACAGTTATTTTTACAAAGTAACACAGATACACAAATACTGTGTTAACTGAGAGTCCAATCTCCAAAGAAGAAGAGTGCAACATGCAATGGAAACCTCTAGTGAATACTGCAAAAGTCAAAGGAAACAAGATCAGAGGTAAAACCCTACGGGTAACAACCTATAAACTCCAAAGCAAAACCATTTTCTAGCAGCATCCTCTAGAAACGAACAAGTCACAATCAAAATTTGTTTCTGTACAATAATTCCAGCCATGACAATCTGAACATGCGAATGTGAAGTGATACACATAACCAACGGTGCAAGAAAAACAAAACAGTTACTCTATAGAAACCCGTCAAGCTAAAAAGTTTTAACATTTCTCCTCACAAAATATTTAGAATCTGTCAGTGCATTAGTGTTAAAGTGGCATTAAAAAACTTCTGCAGTTTTAACAGATGCAGAATATTTTCAAAATGCATAGCATCTATATTTCTTTCGAGTAGGCACCATGATATTTACACCAGTGCTAAGAATTCTGGGTGGAAACAGCCATTTCACTGGATTTCCTACTATTTCTTAAACATCTATTCTTGTATGCAACCTTAAGGTCAACAAATATTCACCAAAATTCAAAAATATACCCTATGAATATTAAAAGAACTATATACAACATTTCTAAGACACAGGTTAATAGGCTGCCTTATGTGTAATATTAAAGAGAAGACATTATTCAAGTCTGACAGATATTGAGATGAAAGGCCTTTGGGTTGGAAGCATTTTAAAAGACAACAGTGTTTTAGGCTGAGAACTGTTTGAGCCCAGTTTATGACTAAGGCATTGCATAATAAAATATACATTTCTATTTGGTGCAATGTTGTTTTGGAATCTATACTGTGTCAAATGGTATGTTTTCTTGTCACTTTAGTAAACACTATGAAGCACACATTTCCAACATTTGAAAATCAAACTTATATGAGGAAAAAAACCAAACACTAAATCTGTAATGGTTTATATTAAGCTGTTTATAAAAAATACTTTAACAAACTTAACTTCTACTTTTTATGGGGGCAGTCACCCAACAAAGAAATCAAACATTTTGAACGAAGAAAAATGGCAATACCAGAAATTCACTTGCCCCTTAAACTCATGTCCAAAATCCCATCCACAATGGGAATGAGGGTTAAAGCAGAGGGGAGGAGATAGTTCCAATTTGGATTTTTATTTTAAGGTATTTTTTAAAGCCTTTAAAAATACTCCACCTAATGAGCTTCTGCTTTAAAATACCCAAGCCATAAGCATCAAGTGTGTTGTCCCCTGTGGCCATCTCCCATTCCTGATCTCCTCCTGTCTCCCCTATATGGCCGTCCTCTGACACTTCGGTGGTACTGATAACCTTCCTCTCGGTTTCGGCTTGGCTGCCCTTTCCAGGACTCCTCACCTCTCACATGTTGATATCCACCCCTACCAGCATAGCCCCATTCACTTTTGTACTTCCTGCCTCCGTAAGTTTGATTATAGAACTGCTTGGATCTGCCGCTTCTCAGAATATTAGACACTTCATTTTCATCTTCTGAACTCTCTTCTTTTGGTCTTTGCATTCTGCTATCCAAAGAGTTGGCCCCAGGGCTGACTGCATCAGCAGCAGTCTTAGGATCTTTTGCTTTCTCTGGTTTTTCTTTCAGACTCTGAATGGTCCTCCTCGGCTCAGGTTCCACAGACTCACTTTCTCTTTCTCTGTTTAGAGTCTGAGGGGGAGTATGAGCTTTTCCCTCTGCTCCAACAGGGGCAGAAGCGAGCACAAGATCTGCCTTTCGTGTTTGTGATGACTGCTCCGCCCGGCCTTCCATCTTGCTGCTCACACTTGCTTCAGGGATAGAATGTGTACCTTCTTCACTCCTAGATTCTGAAAATTCATCTACTGCTGTGACCGAAGCACATTCTTTAGACAGATCCAGATTTTCCAAGGGCAGATCCAATTCACCTTTCTCTTCAGAGGGCAGGACAATATTCTGCCTCATTACAGGATTTTCTATAAATCCCTGAAAAGGATACCCATACCAAACATGAGGAAAAAAGGGGGGTGCGATAGGAACTGGGCCTAAGAATGGATTAGGTCCAAAGGACGGCTGCGGATACATGTTCTTGCCACTTAGGGACTCGTCATACTCAGCATGAAGAAGCTGCCCAGGGTTTTCAGATTCAAGATCAGCCTGGTAAGACAACTGTCCATGACTTTCAGACACCTGAGATGGAGGGATAACCAGCGGTGAAGAAAACGATGGCGGCCCAATCTCTCCCTGTGACATGTGACCATTAACACTGGTCTCAGTCTGCATAGGAAAGTGTGCATCGGTACAGGTACAGTCACTTTCATTCTGAGCAGAAGCAGCTTCTTGGAACCAAGGATTATGAGGATACACGGGGACAGGGACCTTTGGGTACATCCTGCAGGCTGCCAGGTAGGCCTGGTGCAAAGGGTACAGGTAAGAATGTGGAGCCCACATTGGACAACTATATGCCTAAAAGAGAAACAAAACAATAAAATAAACAAAAAGGGAAAATAACAAATTTTGGTGCATATTAATCTATAGTACTAGGCTCAAGTTTCTCATGCTTGTAAAGTAAATATAATTTATTATTCAAATACTAGATTATTGTGATACCCAACATGAAAAGCAATTAGAAAATCAAGTTGCTAGTTTAAGATTACGTTCCTTGTTCCTGTCCTGAAACCTATCCAGAGTCCTAATACAGAGGCTCACAGGAAACATGATCTCTATCACTGGCAGTTTGGCTAGACCTGCATTCACGTTCTAGCTCTCCCACTCACTCACTCACTCACTCACTCACTCACTCACTCACTCACGGTGTAACCCTCCCAGCCAATGAACTTGCTGGACTCTACTGTACCAAGAAAATGGTGACAGAAAAGATGATCTTCAATGACAGGATTCAACAATTCTAGGACCCCTCAGACCCTCCTTTAACTGCAAGGATTAAATTTAGAACTCTAATCAAAGAAAGGTAATTTTGTTTTGTTTTTTGTTTTTTTTTTGTGGGTACCGGGGGTCGACCTCAGGACCTCGCGCACCAGCAGGCCCTTTTTTCATATGTGGGTTCCGGGAGTTGAACTCGGGCCCTTGCGCTTGCCAGGCAGGCGCTTACGCCGCTGAGCCATCTCACCGGCCCAAAGAAGGATAATGTTGAAAGTGAAATACTCCGAATCCTTCCTCTACAGGGTTTCAGCTAAAACCCAAAATACAAAGAAAATATAAGCAGTCAATAGGATAATTAACCAATTAGATAAAGCCAACATTAACTAGATAAATACAAAACTAGGCAATGAATGCATCACACAGCCTCATGGAACTGGACACTAGACCAGGAAGGACCTCCATTTCTTTCCCAAGTATCTAGAACCCAAGGAGATTAATTCAAGACAAAAGTCAGCCTAGCACTGACAGAGAGAGATTCTCTAAGAAAAGTTATTTTTAGGTTTTTTACTTCCTAGAGGACCACTCTGCTGTACTAATGAATAACCCTCCAACCTCACACAGTAATACATACTTTCAACTGTTATTTACTTTGACCCTTTCAACAACTGAGGCAGGTGAAAGAACACTGATCCTATTCCATAAATAAATAAAGCTACACTCAGAGATACTGAATGGTTTGCCTAAGACTATACAGTTAAAAAATGTCAAAGCAATGTCAAACTCAGATATTTCATGTAATTCCCCACTGAGGGCATCTCCATAAGGTTGCCCAGGAACATAGTTCTGAACATGCTTCTCCAAGGTTAAACCATTACCGAGAGGAAAAGCAAGCAAAAACTCGAGCTTCTACTACCCCCTAAAACACACTGTTCTGTACTGAAAATGCTGATTCTTAAAATGGTGAAATTTAGTGAACCTTGGACTACTGCTAGAATAGTTAACATGATTTAAATAGTAATACTTCAAGAGTATTAATAAAATGATATGATGTAAATACCTTCACACCAAGATTGAAGAAGAATCGAAGAATGTTCTTATCTGAAAAGAAAATAATCACTCAACAAAACTATACATTCAACAAAGGCTTTCTTCATCATTCTGATCAATACAGTTTTAAAGATAATTTTACCTGCTAAAACTGTTTTAACCTGTGTTATAAAACATAAAAACTGTAATTATAACCAAAAACAAGGCTGATATTATAGGGTAATTCCAGATTCGATATGCTTCCTTCTATATTAATGTCTAAACCCCAAAATGGTTTTAGATTTTTATCTGATCAAACATCAATCTGGTTGAAAGACACTCAAATGCTCTTTGTTATTTCTTTTTCAAATCTTCTGTGGGGGGGTTTTAAAAATTATGAGATAAAGACACTGTTGAAAATGGTAACATTTCCCCTCACACCTCACTTACTGGTAACATTAGGCAGTTACCCATGGGATCAAACATCAAACCACCGAACAAAACAAATTATCCACACGGAACCAGGCAAGCGGTACAGAGGTAGCTGCTGCATTATCTCTTTCAGTGAGACAAACGAGAAATTTTGCAAACAACAAAATGGACAGTTAGGAGTACAAATTCCTTGAAAAATAAGGGGGGCCAGCAAATTTAAAAAATATTTGAATAAAAACCATACAAATAATTGCTCAATACTCAAGTAATAGCTATTACAGATATATTTAGTCCGCTCCAAAATTTTTTCCTTTTTTTTTTGCGGTGACAAGGTTTGAACCCAGAGTACTGTGTGTGCTAGGCAAATGCTCTACCTCTGAGCTGTACCCAGACTCCTCCATAATTTTTTAATGAATAAAGTAACATGAGTAGTTCCCCAAACCAGAACCCTGTTCAGAAAAGTTCATAATGTTCAGGTAACTGGTAATGAAATTAGTATCTTACATCAAAATGGTTTCAAGGCTGTTTATTAAAAAACTACATGGGAGAGAGCCATTACTAAACCCCCCCAAAATTTTGCTAATAGAACCAAGCTGAAGCCAGGTGTAGTGGCACACACCTGTAATCCCACCACTTGGGACACCGAGGCAGGAGGATCGCCATGAGTTCAAAGGCCAGCCTGGGCTACATAGTGAGTTCGAGGCCAGCCTGCACTACATAGCGAGACCCTGTCTCAAAAAATATATATATAAAAAAATAAAATAAAAATAAAAATAAAACCAAGCTGAAAGTGAATGACCAACAGCCAAACCTCTGGTACATTTCCCAAAGCCTTTCCTTTGGCTTACTAAGAAACCAGACCTCTAACTTCTTATCTTTATTTCTTAACATGTTCCCACCGGCGGTACATGACTGTCCCATCCAGCAGCACAGGACAGTCCCATCAGCTGGTACAAGCCACCCAATGGGAAAGTCATGCATGTATGGCCCCATCGTGAATGTGTTAAATCTGTTTGTACCTTGATAAAGGAAATCAACTTGAAAAGTCTCACCTTTAGGAAGGTCCTCCCCAGTCTGACACAGTGAATAAGGTGGTGCAATGGCTCGATCTCCCTTTTCGTTATAAGGAAACCCAGGGTAGAGTGGGTCTTGGTAAAGGCTCAATGTCTGAGGCAAAGGCATCAAGGGCTGGTTAACTGCCTGTATTGACACAGGAACTGGAGAGGATGTTAAATGAGCTTGGGACACAGCAGAATCAGGTCCAGTGGTCAGAGTCTGCGTCACTGACAAAACAGGAATTTGAGCAGGGACACCTACAAAAGAGAAGTAAAGGGAATCAGAATCTACAAAAAGGTGAAAATAAATTTTCCTCTAGAAATACAAGTTTACATTACAATGCTGCACACTGATACAGCTGGTAAATGGTACGTAATTAAACATCTGAAGAAGTACTTTTAGGGTTGGGGATATAGCTCAGCGGCATAGCGCCTGCCTGGCAAGTGTAAGGTCCTGAGTTCGATTCCCAGTACCAATAAAAAAAGTAATTTTAATAGTAACCCAGGGACTTCACAGACACAGAATAAGCCCAGAAAACAAGTTTGGAGTCAATGTCTTCTAACTGCAGCTCTCACAAACATGTAAGACACAAAGCCTACAAAGGTGTCCAACTGGGAGCCATCAATGGCTGGCCCATAGTGGAAGCACCCACAGCAAATAGTGGAGATAACCAGCTCAAACACTGTATGCCTAGGACTTTGAGAGCAAACCTCAATGAACACCACCTAAATAAACACGGCACCCCACACTGAATGCAGAGGCAAGCAGAGAATCACAGAGAGCTATGAGGCTCCACACACTTAACCCTGCTCCACAGACAAGCTCTTACTCAAGAATATGAAGTCTAGCCAGGTGTGGTGGTGCACACCTGTAGACCCAGCACTCAGGAGGCTGAGGCAGGAGGATCACCGTGAGTTCGAGGCCAGCCTGGGCTACACAGTGAGTTCAAGACCAGCCTGAACTACACAGCGAGACCCTGTCTCAAAAAAACAGAAACAAAAACACACACAAAAAAAGAATTTGAAGTCTGACTTGCAAGGCATTTGCTGGTCAGTTGGTGGGTGGGTAGGAGTTTCTAAACTCTCTAACCTGTTGGTCCAAAAGTTGTAGGTTCACTTGGCCAAGCCGGCACAGTGGCTGGTAAAGAAGGCACCGCAGGAGTTAGGTGTACCTCTGGAGAAACTATAAGGGGAGCTGGATTCGACAAAGACAAACCTGCTGGGTTCTTCAGGAATGGGGTATAAAAAAGACAAAAGGACATTTTGTTGAGACACTAATTTTAATCACTATATATATACCTTGAGTTGTCTGCCTTTTATAGCACTGAAGTATAAATGATCCTTCTGGTCTTAGAATGAAAGAAAACACAGTAGCTAATAATAATATGCAAATAAAGCTGGACACACTGATACACACCTGTAATTCCAGCACTCAGAGGCTAAGGCAGGAGGATTGGTGGTATTGTTTCTTTTAAATGTATATGAAGTAATTGTTAATGATGCAGGAAACTCTTCTAGAATGTCTTAAAGTATAATTCATAGTTTCCTTTCAAAAATCTAATATTCAAGCCAACTCACCATATAATGGTAACATCAGGCACCAAAAATAATGCAACAAAAATAAACTTACTCAAAACTAATTTGAAAGAATGGCCAGAAAATGGTCACGAAATAACATTCTATAAATACTAGTGACACTCCAGACTAGCCAACATCAAAATAAATTACAGAAAGCCAGGTGTGGTGATACACACCTGTAATCCCAGAATTCAAGAGGCTGAGGCAAGACGATTGCGAGGTTGAGGCCAGCCTGGACTACATAATGAGACCATGTCTTAAAAGCCAAAAAATAACAAATTATAGAAGAATCACATCTGCACTCAAATTATGATGTTAGAGTAAATTGTCCCATTCCCCATGTACATGTCTTCTGTTTGTAAAAGAACAGGAAACCCAGACTGGGACACAATGTCAAACATCACGACTTACCTGTTCTGCAGGAGATGGGCACTCCAATTTCTTTGACTTTGATGGTGATGAAACTCTGGCACATTTATCATCATTAATACTCTATGGAAGACAAAGAAAAAAGAAAACACAAAAACAGGCGATTTTGTATTCCAAAGATTCACATTCTAGGGTAATTGTTGCCTTCATAATTCACCCCACCTGTGTTTGACAGAACCCTCTCACGGCAGAAAACGTTATCCAATTATACCCGGTCCTCAACAAGTAGGTTAATTTTGCACCCGTACATCTTTATCGTATCGAAATACTGAACAGTTATTATTCAGGGCATGGCTTCAAACAGCAGTCTTCTCCCTTATAAATATCCATCTACTACTAGTAATGAGATGGAGAGTAAAAGCTACTTTGTCAGTTAAGGCATGTGAAGCACCTTAAATAGATGGTTGTAATTTGTGAGCAACTTCCCCTCAAGCTCCATCATCTTTCCATGTTTCTCTACTTCGCTAAGCTCTATAACTAAAGTTGTAAAATGTTACATTCAAGCTGAGCATAGTGGTTCATCCCTGTAATCCCAGCTACTCAGGAGGCTGAGGCAAGAAGATTGTAAATTTGAAGCCAATCGAGGCAACTTAGCAAGACTGTTTCTAAAGAAATGTTTTTAAAGGACTGGGGATGTAGCTCAGTGGTGGAGTGACTGTGTAGCACGTATAAGGCCCTGGGTTCAATCCCCAGTACTGAAAAAAAAAAAAAAAATTAAAATCATTTCTATCTTCTCTTTCTACTTCTTCCTACTATGCTAAAAGTGTTAAAGGAAAAGACACAATTAGTATTTGAAACTTTTACCTCCAATGTGCTTGGCTCAGGTTTTTTATCCAAGTGAGTATGTCCATGAGTAGATTCTAATAGATCAAGATAAAAATAAGGCCTTATCAACCACCAGTCAGGATTGAAAACAGAACAAAATATGAAGATAAAAAAAAAAAAATCCCAAGTACTATTTGAATCATATTTACAGCAGTGAAATATGCAGTTTTTGGAGTAATGTTTATCATGCTTTATCCTGAATCAATATTCCTCTCCAACAGTCAGATATTGACATCAGATAAACTACTTAACAATTTGAAAAATATTTTTATCCCAATACAATCATCCCCCCTTAGCCACAGGGAATACATTCCAGTAGATGCCCAAAGCTGTGGACAGTATCCAATCTTACACATTTTTCTACACTGATATTTCCTACACTGGTATTATTGACAGTTTATAAAGTAGCCACACTAAGAGAGTAATAACAATAACTAAGAGTAAAACAGAACACACACATGTGGTCTCTCTCAAAATATCTTCTTACACTTTCATCTTTTTACTAAAGGAAGCACTCGGTGGCTTCTCTTTGGCATAATCATCACTGCTCGAGTCCTGGGACCATTACTGAAACACAAGCACTGCACCGCCTCCACAGGGGTCTGATTATCAAGATAGCTAGTAAGTGTCTGCTGAGCAGGCAGCACATACAGTGGATATACTGGCCAAAAGGGTGATTCACACCCAAGTGGGAAGAAGCAGGATGACACAAGATCTCATGTTATTCACAACAGCACATACTTGAAAACTTAAGAATTTTTTTTCTGGAATTTTCCATTTAATTTAATTTTTAAACCACAGCTGACCTTAGATAACTTAAACTGCAGAAAGCAAAACTGCAGATAAGGGAGTAATGCTGTATGTGATTTGAAACAGAACACAGATCTTTCTAAGCATCTGCTTTCAAATGATGAAATACAACATACCTTTGTCTTTTCGTTCTTCTGTATCTATTCTCCGCCTATTCCCTTTTCTATCACTTACATGTGATGATTTTCTCTGGGCGCTTGGGTTGCTACTCTGAGAAGCTGGCTGACTGACTGATGAGCTCTTTAAAATGAACAAAACCCAACAGTTTGCATTAAAAATTTATAATTAATCTTACCCTTTATACTTCTAAAAATTGCACGATTCAAAGCCATACATATACTATACTGTTTGTTTATTTGTGAGACAGAGTCTCACTATGTAGTTCAGGCTGGCCTTGAACTCAGTATGTAGCCCAGGCTGGCCATGAACTCACAGCGATCTTCCTCCCTCAGCCTCCCAAGTGCTGGGATTACCAGCATGCACCACCACACGCAGCTTCAAAGCCCTATTTTGTTTTCAATTTTTGATTTTTATTCATATGTGTTTGCAGTAAATAATGATTACATTTCTCCTGGGCAGCTGGTACATGTGCATAACATATCTCATCCCCTTTCCCTCCTGGTCCTCCCCCCATCTCGTCCTCCATTTACAAAACATTTATCTCCCTTTTTCCTATTATCTATCTTCTATTTTGCTCTTTATATATTGGGTTTCTTATGTAAGAGAAACCATGCAATATTTTAGCTTGTGTGTATGACTTATTTCACTTAACATTATGGTCTCAAGATACATTCATTTTCCTACGAATGACTCAAGTTTATCCTTCTTTATGTAAGAACAATACTCCACTGTATACAAATACCACACTTTCTTCATCCATTCATCTGTTAATGGATAATATAGGCCACTTCCAAGATTTAGCTGTTATGAACTTTGCTGCTATAAACATAGCCCTATATTTTACTTCTGATACTACAAATGATAGCATCTAGGACCCATATTTAATTATATATATGCTCTGCATTAACAGTCTGATTACCAAGTTTATTAGGCAATGAGATCATCAGCCTAAATTAGTAGTTAGACTTCTTCATATCTTCAATTTCAGGAAGCCACCCTGACCAAACCTTCACCTTGCAACTTACATTCTTCGCACAAACAATAGCATCCTGTGTACCAACATTCCAAAGAAACTATTTAGAGCCTGTTCTTTGTGAAGGAGAAAAAAATCTAAGTGCAATTTAGCAGATACTGTGCACCAGGATTCTTATCATTGAAATGCTACAGACTGTTAGGGCAAATCACATTAGGATCTGCACAAGATATGACCTTCTAACTAGTGAAACAACGGTACTGGAGTTAAGTCAGGATTTTAAGCTGAATTCTGATTGAAGGTTCCTAGGTTCCTGTTATAGAACTCAAAGTAAATGTTTCACATAGATATAGGTAAGAGAAGAATCTTAAACCTCACTTATAGGAATTTTCTAGAAAACAAACCTGAGCTACTAATAAATCCAACACTGGGTCCCACTCTTAAAAAGTCTAAAAATGACGAGGACAAAGACCCCATTTCAATAATAAAAAAATTACACAATCTATGCCCAAACAATAATAGTTATACTTTCTACCGCACACTAACTGAAGAGGCAAAAAGGTATGATGAGTACAAGCTTAAATACTTCGTACTTATCTATTATATAAAACACCTTTTCAACTTAGTTCCTCCTCAGACCTCTAAGAAATTCTACAACTAGAAGACAGAACTAAGCATATGGGATCCTGACATATTATACTGATACAGTGGGACTACACAACATCCCATTCTGCTTTTAAACACTGCTACCAATAGGGGTCACAGGTCATGTGAAGACTTAGAAGACCACAGGCACAGGGTTCCCAGCAGTGAGAATGCATCAGTTATGTATTCCCCGTCCTGACAATGCCCTGACAATGAATCCTCTTTACCTACAGGACAATGATTTTCCCTGACTCTCCCCCAAGAAGTTAAGAAACCTGGAGGTAGAGAACATGTCTTTTATCAGAGAAGCATCCATCACAACCCAGTGTCTGACACACGAAGCAAGGATTAAACCACAGGACATGTGCTACCACCTACAACAGCAAATACTTGAAAGAAAGCTCTCACTGTACATATCAGGGTCTGGATATGCTTACTGAACAGTGAAGTTTCCCAATTTTATAAATGTATCTTATGTCGGATTAACTGTCTCATGATCACATTACTTCTGCAGGCAAATTAAACATGCCTTGCTTCAAAAGAAATGCTAACCACTACAAGTAAGATCAACTTACTTGCCTAGACTCACCAACTTTTCAGTAATAGTTGATCTACTCATGTAAAATGTGAAAAGGAGGGAGAACATGTGATCTTTTAAATCTATAAATTATTAGCCCACCGTTAAAAACTATACTTTAAAGCATTTGTGAACATTGATCTTTTAATATCTCTTTTTATACATACAGAAAGAGCTGGGAAAGCCTGTTCATCTCGGTTCTGAATCTCATAGAGTAAACGAGATTCTTCTATAGCTTGTTTCTCTCTGCGCTCTTCTGGAGAGAGGCCAAAATAGTGAGTTTCTCGACTCGTGTGATCAAAATCTTCAACTCGCTCACGGTCAGGTTTTCTGTCAAATAAAACACGCTTGTCAGAAAAAGAAAAAGAAAAAAAAATACACTGAACACCTAAAATAATACCTGTTTTGCAATATAATTATTTGGTCAATTTAGCTACACTGCAACATTTTAGAACTTCTGGAAACCTAGTTAATAAAAGTTCAGCAAACAGAAATTCCTATACCATTACACTACCTTACACAAAAAATGGCAATGGGGGAGACAAGTAGGAAATATAAAACTCACTTCTAAGTAATATAAAATTAAAAGTGCTTGTATTTCTGCCTTGATGAAAAGAAAGAATATCTTCTTTATGCCATACTCCCAATACTTTTGTAAGCATTCACTCTCTTAAAAAAGGAAGCTTTACTAGTTCAGGTCTCACGAGCTGATCTGTTCTAATGATCTGTTCTAATGATCTGTTCTAAGTAAAGGGTAATGGCCAAATAAAACACTAAGTCCATCCTCCTACCTTTGTTAACACCATCAAGGCAGATGGAGAGCTGAAAAAAATGTGCCAGGCTGGACAGTAATGACAGAGATAAGACCAATGTAACTGTGGCCAACGAAGGAGGTCAAACTCGCGAATAGAGTTTAGTAGTCTATAAGACAACTCCAATGTTTTCATATGGTTTATAACTACTGAAAGCTATGTAAGTAATATTTCTACCATGTGTAACAACAGTTTTCTATAGCAGTAGGAAAAATACGAAATTTACAGGAAAAACGTTGTATGTCATAGAACAAAGACATAATCTTGCTAAAAAAAAGCGGGAGTGACACACTATAATACAATCTGATTCTTTTACTTCTGAAATAGTCACTGCATGTCCTCAGATGGCCTCACTTACAACCACACTCTAATTCCAACCTAGCAGATGTCAATTCCAATTGTACTAGGGAAAAGACAAGAGTGCAAATCTGGACCTTCATAAACTCAGACCAGGCCTTCTCAAACCCTGTGGTAAATGACTCCACAAATGACTTATCGAGCTGTCAGGAGACTGGAAAATTAATACCACCTACCACTGTCTCCTACTATCCAAAAAAATTACTGCTACTCTGTGTTCTTCATCTTACCCTCACCTACCACACAGAATCAACTCCTTCCTATTTTCACTAAGCTTGAAGAGAGATGTTCAGCAACATTTCCTGCACATCCACACGAATGAATGAATGCATACGTGCAGTCCTGCTTTGTGTTGCATGTGTGCATGTTTGTGTGTGTGTTTTGTTTTCTCCAGAGGAAAAAATGCTATCAATGAGAAAGATGAAAAAGTAAGGTACCATGAAGGGTTCATACCTACTAGTACAGTTCTTTTATAACTAGAATTCAAAACTGATGTGTTCATGAAAAATAAAGTGAAGATGAACATTAACAGACTTAAGTCAATTGGATTATTAGGTATAAAAGTCAAATGTTACTTAGGTTTTTTTTTTTTTTAAATCTTTACTATTATATAATCAGCATTTTCTAAATTGGTTTTAATATACCAGTAAAATTCATCATCACGCACAAAATGGCAAAGACATACTAATCTATGACTGATTGCAAATACCACTAGGTTTCTACATAATCAGCCACAGTATCAAAAATTCTCTAAAGCTGCTTGATTTAACAACTACCTTGACATACATCATCAAATGTTTTTATAAAGAATATACAGTCAACAAATGAAAGAGAAAGGGATCCTAGTAAGAAAAAGATATGCATCTACAGCATAGTATTAAAAGTATTATTAATATTAAACATCTGTTTGAGTAGTCTGTCAATTCCTAGGAGAGTAATCAACCCAGAAACACACTGGATATAAATTCAGTTTGTGATTAATGAAACAATATTTATATAGCCATTTAGTAATCTACATGTATTTTTTCTCCCTTTCTTTGTTCTTTTATAGTACTGGGATTGAATTTAGGGCCTTCACATTGAGCTGCATCCCCAGCCCTTTTCAAATTTTATTTTATTTTCAGACAGGGTCTCACTAAGTTGATAGAATGCCTAGGCCAGCCTCAAACTCACAATCATCCTGCCTCAGCCTCCCAGAATGCTGGAATTACAGGTATATGCCACCACACCCAGCATTTTATTTATTTATTTATTTATTTTAACTTAAGACCCTAAAGAGTACTCTAGTGTTCAAATGGGAAAAATGCTGCTTTTCTCACCCATCAAAAAATGACAACTTTATTAAAGAAAAATTTCATTTCTGCCTATGAATTTCCTATTGCTACTTTATATTTTTAGGTTTCTGAAGTTAATATTCAAAGTAAGTTAATCTCTTAAATTATTTTTACCTGCATTAGGTAAGCTACCAGGTGCTAGTGGAGTCTGGTCAATGTCCAAACAACAGACTTCAGCCACAAATAGTTCCATTCATTTGGGAAAGGTAAGTCACCAGGGACCATGGGTCCATTGCACTTTTTTGCTAGGTGCACCCAGAATGCAAGGCTTTGCCCATTCTTTACCCAGGCCATTCTCAGGTTTATTTGCAGTGAGCAACCTTGAGGGTAAGTTATGTCTTTATTCCAAATTATTTTAGTCATTTGTTCCCATTAGAATTTCTGGAAACCTAAACCAGGCACAATGGCACTCACCTGTCATCCCAGGCGCTCAAAAGGCTGAGGTGGGAGGATCGTAAGTCTCAGGCCAGCCCAGGCAACTTAGTAAGTCCTTATCTCAAAATAAAGTTTAAAAAAGGAGTGAGGATGTACCTTACTGGTGGAGCACTTGCCTAGTACACATGCAGCCCTGGGTTCAATCCCCAGTACCCCGCTATACAAAAACAGAATTTCTGAAAACCTAGATTATGAATACACACATATTTCTTACACATTATAAAGTATCCCTGCAAGGATATAGAAAAGTCTGTTAATACTGGGTACCCCTGTAGACGAAAACTAGATCACAGGGAAAATACAGAATAACCTTTTGGATGTTTTAGGTGGAAAAATATAAATAAACTTCCTATCCTAAACCCTTTAAATCTTCTAAAATGGATCTGAAGGATTTATTATGGAGTGAATTTACCCAATTAAATACGTTTAAGTACCTAACTCTTGGTACTTGTGTATGTGACCATATTTAGAAACAGGGTCTTTTTAGATGTAATCAAGTTGACATGAGGTCAACTGGAGTAGAGTAAAACCTAAAACCCAGTACGACCAGTGTCTTGTAAGAAGAGAAGAGATAAAGACATACGGGCAGAGCAACAAGTGATGATGGAGCAGAGACCAGACTGATACGCCTACCAGCCAAGGAACTCCTGAAGATTGCAGGTAACACCCTACAGTCTTTTAAGGTACGGCCCCAGGTGACAACTGGACTTCAGATTTCCCTCCACAGAACTGGGAGAAGTCTGTTTTTTTAAGCTAACTGGTTTATGGCACAGCCCCAGGAAACTAATACATTATTGATAAATGTCAGCCAAAAAACCTAAAACTCAGTCTTGAAGATGTCAGATATCTTTAAGGACAAAATGCTAAGCATATTCCCATGCCCAAACACCAAAAATAAATGAAGAGCAGAGCTTGACAAGCACATAAGCTGATGCTACTAGCTCCTCAGGCACTTAGATGGGGAAAGCACAGTAGCTAGGACAGCTCCAGCACCCACAGCAGAGCAGGCCACATGTGCCAAAAGAAGGCATCTCTAACAAAGACCCACTCTCTTGAAGAAAGTTCCACCAAGCCTATAAACTACTCATGAGAAGTGTAGATTAGCGAAGAATTAAAATCCACATAGCAGGGCCGGTGAGATAGCTCAGCGGCATAAGTGCCTGCCCAGCAAGCATGAGGTCCTGAGTTCAACTCCCAGAACCCACATAAAGGAAAAAAAGGGCCAGTGATATCCTCAACGGCACAAGTGCTTGTTGGCAAGTGCGAGGTCCCGAGGTCAACTCCCGGTACCCACATTAAAAAAGCAAACAAACAAAAAAAATCCACATAGCAAGGAGAAGTATAACCCTAAAGGTCATTTGTCTCGAATAGTCAGAATGCTGATATTTCTTAACTACACAAACCTAAAACCTGAAGCTCCATTCAGTACTAGAGACATCACCACAAATAATCAAAATCAAGACCAAGTTTTGGTAGCTTAAATTCCTACACAAATGGGAGCATCCTCATCCTCCAAGGATTTACGAAAGCAATTTGGAATCCAGTATGTACCATATTACAAGCAACCAGAAAACTATTAAGTACAGTACCAAGATAAGAATAAGATTTAGCTAGAATAGAAACTTATAAATCATCTGAAAAAAACATTCAAAAATAAAGACTGTAGGAAATTTGTTTTCCTAAAATAGTTCTTTGAGTTGTTTAAAGATTATAAAGACGTGAAATCCTCACATGGTGCTTTATCAACAATATTTTGAATACTATACTACAGTCAAATACATGAACAAAATACAACAAATTCCACTTGATTGTCACTTCTCTTGCATTCAGGAAGGTTACCTTATGTTCTGTGAGGGTGTCCTGCTAATGTTTTTGTGCTCACTGGAAGATTTTTGAGACTGGGACCCTGAAGAATGACTAGAGAATGCATGTTGTCTTACTCCCGCTGGATGCTGTAGTCGAGGAGGTAGTGCTGATGGGGCTTTTATTGGCTTGCTTGGATTCTTTGGCCCTCTGTAATCCATGTCTATGGCAAGAACCCCAAAAATACCTCATTATTTTCCTGTTGTGAACAACCCCAAGTACCCATCCCTACCCCAAAGAAATGACCAACTGATGAGCTCCTACCAGAATGGAAATTTTGTCCAGAAGTGGAAGGCTTTTTCATCTTCTTTCCAGACACTGTGCTCCAGCTTTCTAGAGGTGGTGTTTTGAGGTTCTTTGATGCATGTCTTCAAAAGAGGGAAAAGATTTACAGTAACCTAAAATACTCCTAGTAAGAATACTTACATATTTATTGTTGACTAATGTAAGATTTTCCAGTTTTAGGTCTTACATTTAAAAAAACTAGAAATCAAGAATAAACAACACTTACCAATCCAGCCTTAATTCTAATCAAATAAGTCAAAAGCACATTTTCTAACTTAAAAAAAAGGACCTTAAATATAATCTATACAAAAAGTAATAAGAAACAATTGCTATTCTTCTATTCTATCATCAAACTATACTGTAGTTAAGGTGGTGAGGGAGGCCCTTACTCTGTTTTGACACATGTGAATATCTATTGGAGAAATACTATGATGTATGGATTAGCTTTAAAACATTCCAACTTTGGCCAGGTGTGGTGGTATAAGCCTGTAATCCCAGCACTCAGGAAGCTGAGGCAGGAGGATCACTGTAAGTTCAAGGCCACCCTGGGCTACAAAGTGAGTTCAAGGCCAGCCTGAACTGCATAGCAAAACCCTGTCTCTAGAAGACAAAAAAAAAAAGACAAAAAACAAACAAAAAATTCTGACTTCATTCCCATTAAAAAATACGTTTAATTTTAAATATTAGGGGAAAAACTAGCAAAGAATGTTCAATGCTCTGAGTTGCTGAAACTGGGTGTCTGTTCTACTGGACTTCCTGTACTATCTCCTTACATTTATATATGTTTAAAATAATCCATAGTAAAGCTTAAGCACTGATTTAGTACTGTTTTCTCACAGTAAAGGCAGCAGCAACCAAAAGGTGCCCTAAAATAACACTGTAATAACAAGTCAACAGTATTTTACTGCACTACTTGACAAACATTTACTGAATACTAACTACATGCAATACAGCACTAAATGAAAGAAGTGAGTATCACTCCTGCTTTCTAAAGCTCCCACTTTATAATCCAGTCAATTACCCAAATTGGCTTTGTGAAGAATGACACACTTTACACTTTAAGCAATAAAACAAGTATTCCCTATTTAACATCTGCGAACACACAAAATACTCAGTTTGAATTCAAACTGTTTTTTCTGAACATGTGACTGAATGTACCTTTTATAAATAGGCAATACCTTCCACTGAATTTGCAAATACCCAAGGCCATTCAGAAATGCTCATAATTACATTAAGCTAAATGGAAGAAGCAGTGAATGCTGAATAGTACATACTTTTTTCCCAGTTCTTCAACCAAAACAGGTCCATTTTCAGAGTTAACCCCTTGACTGTCTGCATTAGAAAATTTCCCATTGTGATCCAATCTAACCTGTTGAACATTGCAGAGGGAAAAATCAGTAATCTGTTTCCCTTGATTTAATGAGTAATTTTTGAATTTTTACTGTCTTCAATTAAAGAGAAAATGAATGTTTACTGGGAAAAATAAAGGTCAAGAAAGTGTACAATAAAATCTGTTTCCTTAAGCTCCCAGACCTCCATCCTTCTACCTAAAAGAAGAATTTCTCTTGATTATCCTTCCAAAATTTTTCTAATTTATTCTTCTAGTTAGTCCAAGGAGAAGTAGGAGCACAATGTATTAAAGGTCCAAATGAGGTAAGAGACAATCGTCTACCATAGCTCTGAATGAGGGCTACAGTACCATGCACCCTATGCTTTTAAACCTGGCTTCTCCTCTGACTAGCAATATGACCTTAGAAAAGTAACTTATGTCCTTGTTTCCTCATATGCAAAATGGACCTAATAATAACCTATCTCAGAGAACCCCTGGAGATGAAATAAAATATCCTATGATACACATAAAGGACATCAAGTTGCACACAGCAGCCACTCTACAAATGAGAGCAACTATTATTACAATTACTACTGTCTTCCCTTGTCATTAAAAATGTGTAACTGTGACTCTTTTTCTGCCTAAGAACACATGCATCAACTGTTCTCTAAGGCACAACTGGAAGTACCCAACTGTAGTAACAAAAAAGTAAGCCTTGAAGTTGCTATAGATAAACTGCACATGTTGACCTGTGCACCTGTCAATCACTGTGCTAGAAGTACAACACATGCAGCACTACTTTAAGCAACCTGTTTTTATGCTCCCAGTAGTAAGTCCTCAAAATGGTATTTCACTCCTCGGTAACAGGACACTTTGATTTCCTCTCTTTGAGTTTGTAGTAAGAAAGATTTTTCTAAGCTTTTATTCTTTGAGAGAGGATCTCACCTCAAGCTAGTAGTGATCTGCCTTGCTCAGCCTCTCAAGTTCTGAGATTACCTGAAGTTATTTTGATTAAAAGTTTAACTAGTCTTACACACTTAAGTAAGCAAAAGGCATTTGTGTTATCTTACTTTTTAAGATTTCAACAAAATTTTACCCATATTAAATGGTTAAAAAAAGTAGAAACAAAATATCCTAAAAAGGAAAAAAAAATTAAAACAAGTATCAGCTTTACCATCTACCACAGCATCTATTTTGCCAAAAGAAATTTCAAACTCAAAGTACAGCACAAGATAAGCAGTAGTCTTTCTCAGTTAAAGGGAGGGACAAGGGAGGCCTCTAAGCCCTAGGTTAAGTACTTGTCTCTTTTGTTCTCTTTCAAGTTTTTCAAGTCAGTGTAGTAAAACTTCTACAACTCCATTTGCAATCAGAACACTTTCTGACAATTCCACACAGAAACATCTAAATGAACTACATCATCTTCCTCACCTTTCAAATACCCCAGAATCAGAATATGATTAAAAGTTCTTATAGTAAACTCTGTTACTGAGCCACAGATATAATCCCAGTCAGATCCTGTACCTTTCATGCAAATCAATTTGTCACAACATGAGTGTGTCCTCCACTTGTCAAGAAGAAATGTTTGCCTATGGCTGTTTTAAGTAAGTTTTAAAATGTGACACTTTTTGAGGAAAACTATTTCTAATGAAAATTAACACAATATTTTTTGTGTATAGGGGGCTTTTTTTTACTTTGTTTTTGAAATAGTATTTTTCATAAACTCAGAAAAAGAACCTTGAAATTATGTTATCCAGGGTTTCTCCAGCCTTAGCATTTCTTACACTTTGAACTAGATAATTCTTAATGGAGGGGAGGCTCTCCTACGTACTATTTATTATATGTATATATATATATATAATATATATATGAGGTATGTTCAAAGCATGAAGTGAATGTTTAAATTTTAAAAAACTGATTACAACAAGGTTGCCAGGAACATGTGCCCACCAGCTTGAACCACTGGCGGTACATCCAGGACTGTACCACTGGGCGGCGTGAACCACCCAATGGTACTGTCCCGTGACACCCGATGAACAATCACACATGTACCACTGGTGGTTCAAGCCAGCAGGAATGTAACATGTTCAAGTACAGCCCTGTCATGAACATATCAATCCCCCTCAAAATGCTCCTCCTTACTTCAAACACACTTATCCCATCATTCTTGCCACTTGCTGAAACAATTCTGGAAGTCCTCTTAGTGATGTAACCAAAAATATGAAGAATGATGCTGTCAAGTGCCATCCAACAGAAAGTCAGGCTCATACAAACATCAAAATGAGTCCTTATCCACCTATTCATTGCATATGCACTATGTGACTTCTTGCTCTCCCCCAAAGTCAAAATGATCATGAAAAGTAAATGTTTTAAATCAGTTCAGGACATCAAGGCAGCCATGACAGCACAACTAAAGACACAAAAGAGAACTTCCAAGAACCTCTTCAAAAAGTAGCAAGAGCGATAGAATAAGTGTATCTGAAGAGAGGAGGAGTGTTTTTGAGGAGGATTAACAGCAATGTGTCCTTTACCGTAAAAAAATTTTTTTAAATTATAACATATCCTCACACCTTGGATGTTTGGCCATTTCTTTGGACAAACCTAATAGATGTCAGAAGCAACCTACCAGCTTTGATAATTAAAAATGTCTCCAGGCACTGTTAAATGTACCTAAGGGTTAAGGGGACAAAAATCACCCATCTTGAGAAACACCAATCTCATCCAGCTGTTTCCTCTAACCACCAGCAAGTAGCTCAAGCCAATGTAATAGCTTACTCAAAATAAAAGGCAAAATTCCTCTTATGGTTCACTCTCCTGCCTCAGCGTACCAGAAAAATATTATATATGTAACCAAAATCTTCCAGAAAGACTCTCATAAACAACAAATAGACCTATAAAGTCAATTTTACATCAATTTCAGTAGGTTATTTGCCAATTTTAACAAAAATACCTAAACATCTAAAATATTACTGCTACTTCTTTGAAGCAAGTAATTCCAAAGCAGAACTGTTTTTAAAGTTCATGTTATGGGGGCCAGTGAGATGGCTCAGCGGCGTAATCGCCTGCCTGGCAAGTGCGAGGGTCCGAGTTCGACTCCCGGAACCCACATACAAAAAAAGGGCTGGTGATATCACTCAGTGGCACGGGCGCCTGCTGGCGCGCAAGGTCCTGAAGTTGACCCCCAGCACCCACAAAAAAAAAAAAAGTTCATGTTATGGGATACATATAACTTCTAGTACTCGAATGTGTCAAAAAGCTAATTAATACATGATAAATATATTCTGAAATTAACAATACATTCAATTAGAAAAAAAGATTGAAAAAGATCTTTTCTTCTTCCATATAAACCACTTACTTGGCATTTATCTCCAATTTCATATTGTAAACCAGCAGCAATAGAATAATCACGTTTTTGTTGAGCTGTTTAAAAAAATCAGTACAAAGTTTACTTAGCTATTTTCAAATGCCACCAAATAAACTTATTGAAAAGCACAGAATTTTTACTCACCTTGCTTAGACTTCAACCAAATTTCATATTCCACATTTCTATAAACTGCTGGGTTGAGTGACTTAAGAACCTTTCTAGACAAAGGAAGGCTAGTAGAGTTCCCATTGTTCTTCGGCTGCTGAACAAAGAAAGTCAGGAAGTTCAACCAACACAAATTCTTTTACAAGCGTTCTTGTTTGAGATGTCCACAAAAGTAAAATCAAAGGGAGGCTAAAACTTCAGGCAGTGAGGAGAACACAGCAGGGCACGGTGGTCAGCACAGCATTTAAATCCCAGCTACTCAGGAGGCTGAAGCAGGTGGGTCACAAGTTCAAGGATAGCCTGGGTAACTTAGAAAGATCCTCTCAAAATAAAAAATAAATGGGTTGAGGATGTAGCTCAGTGGTAGAGTGCCCCTAAGGTTCTATCACTAGTACCAACACAAAAAAAAAAAGGACATCAAAAAATTTCTTACTCATAAGATGACCATGACTCTACCAAAAATGTATCAGAAAAATAGAAAAAAGGCTATACATTCATACACTTTGTTTTATTTGTAGGCTGGTCATGACTCTACTGAAAATGTATCCCCAAAACATAAGACTATAAATTCATATGCTTTTTTATATTGAAGAGCTAATAGAACCATTTTTAAAAAATACCTCATTGCCTGACGAAGGTTTAAATCCATTCACATCATTAGCAGTGGTAGTTTTACTCCTACAAAGGGAGAAATATAACCACAATTAGGAGCAGAAAAACGTACTTCACACAACTTAATCTCATCTAAAAATTTGAAGTCAGCTACATACCAATGAAGTTACACAGTACTTCAGTAAGCTTACACAAATTCTAGTTTAAGTGTGTATATATACACTGAAAGTGTGTGAGACAGAAGTCAAGTACTCAGCAGGAATACAGAACAGAAATAAACTAGCATTTGGGTGGGTAGGATGATTTAATTTACATGATACTGAACACAAAAATTTTCTTTCAATACACAGGTAAGTCCCCACTAAAAAGAAAGGAAAAAAAAAAAAAAAAAAGACTCCAATACAAAAGTAACTAAAGGGGCGGTGAGATGGCTCAGCGGCGTAAGCGCCTGCCTGGCAAGCGCGAGGGCCCAAGTTCGACTCCCGGATCCCACATACGAAAAAGGGGCCGGTGATATCGCTCAGCGGCACGGGCGCCTGCTGGCGCGTGAGGTCCCAAGGTCGACCCCTGGTACCCAAAACAAAAAAGTAACTAAAGGAAGATTCACAGCCAACTCCTTTATGAAAAACTCTATTTTGTGGGTCTCCAACCTTTTGGCTTGCTGGGGCACAACTGTCTTGGGCCACATGAAAAATAAGTAATATATATAAGTAACAATTTATATTTTTTATTATAATATTAAAGAGAAAAAAAAGGAAAGATGGCCAGCAGGCCACAGGTTGAATCCCCATGCTCCGTATCAAATAATCTGCAGTAAAACCAAAGAACCATCATCAGCCCTCTCACTAACCATGCGTACCTGTATTTTAAGTTTATTTGCTAAGTAAGTGTTTGAGTGCCTCCTATGTGCCAGGATCTATACATTATGAAGGTGCTGGGGTTCAACAGTAAAGAAAATACATAAAAACTCTACCCATATAAAATGTATAATTTAGACACAAACTAAGTTATCAGTATATGATGCCAATGAGTGCTACAGGTGAAAAAAAGGAAGTGTACACTAAAAGAATAAAAGCTAGGATGAGGAAAGGCCTTACTGAGATGTCTTTTTGAATAAAGAAAGGTAGTGAAAGAGCAAACCATGTGCTGAGTTAGTATTCCAGGCAGCGAGCACACAGCACACACAGAGGAAGTGTTTCAGACACAAGCAACAGCACGTGCGAAGACCCTGAGGTGGACAGCAGGTTGGCAAGGCTGGGACAGAACGGCAACAGGCTGAGTGGGGACCTACAGGCTCTGCTTGCCCTTACACGCACTTTTTCATCCTACGATTCCTCCTTAATAAGTCAATCTCTAGTTTTCAGGACAATCTCTAAGTATTCACTCAAATGTAGTGATATTCCAGTCTATACTAAAAAAAAAATCATCCATAATTTCCAGTACTTCAGGACCCAACAATATAAATGTGAAAAGAATCCAGCAGGCACAACAGCAAGAGTATATAGTATATCCTTGGTCCTCACTCCTTACTACCATTCTATGTCTATGTATCCTGATGTGATTGTATGGTATTCTTCTTCCCTCATTAAAGCTTGGCCTCTGTAATTCAGATATGACACATTTTTTAAAAATTTAATACAATGGAAAGGGAATCCGTATTTCAAGAGCTACAATAGTATAGTCTTAAAACTGAGCACAATAACGCACACATTTTCTTGCATACCTGCTCCACCTCCCCAGTAAAGTTCTCCAGCTCACTTGCCTTAACTCCGTAATCTACCTGCCAATCACCATCCCAGAGTTGCTTCTAATACTAACAGCAGCAGAAACCAAAAGGCACAGAAGTCCTTCCCACTCCAGGCACAGGTAGTAAGTTTAAACAAGCTAGTCTTTCAATTTTTCCTATTCTCAGTAACACATCTTCATCACATAGGTGCCTGCAGAGAGCCATGAAGCAGAATTTCTACCTGTGTATCTATTTAGTGTATTCTAAGATTAAACTTTACAATAGCAGATTGTGATCCAAATTATAAAGAAATGGTGGTCAAATTTTCAAGAAGGATCAAAAAATTTCTATCAACAAATGCCTGGAATTCATGTCATGACATACACTTATATATTTCCTAAAGTACTTCTGTAATAAACAATTAGATATCCTAAGGCTTAATTTCTATCTCCAGTTTCACAATGCGTAACACACGAAGCAGGCTACTGTCATAATCTCATAAAAAAAGAATACTTTTACCTTTAAAGACAATCAAATGGTATTGGTTTCTTATAAAGGATAAAATTAACCTCTTAACAGTATTAACAGTAGCTAGTTTATGTTGGACACTGAATCCAGGAACTAGACTTATGCGCCTTACATGCTACCTCATCTGATTCTCATAAATTCTCCCAAGAGGAAGTACTGAAATAACCTAATTTCATAGCTACAGAATTGAGGCTTCTTCACACAACTTAAATTTGCCCCAAGTCTAGTCAGTTGGCAGGAAACCAGGATTAAAATCACTCTGGACGTCTGGAGCCCAAGGTTTCATCCTGTATATCTTGTGCAGAAACAAAAAAAAAAGGTCTCAAAAACTCTGTTGCAAGGTGTTTATTCACAATCTACACAGAGGTATAATCCAGAGCTATTCTCATACATCTTATAACCCCAATGTGGGACTTCATTATCTAAAAAGAGAAGTCAGTGTCTAAGGAAGAAAATTATAAAGTCAAGAAATCAAAACAGCCACTTTCCATCAATGGATATATAAACAATTGACAGGTTAACTTTAAATGTTTACAATACATATACATAAGGTAGGAACAAATCTATTCTACAAATATCCATCCAGCTTACAGGGACATAAATTCCAAACCAACTTTCAAAAGAATAGTTAGCTCCTAATACAAGTTAGGAAAAATTAGTAGCAGCGATAAAGAAATTTCTATGGCAGATTGCTATATTCTATGAATACAGCTTAAAAAGTGAGAAAACACACGTTTCTTTGTATGCTACAAGAAGATATTTTAGGAGTTAAAATTCATCCTTACTTGCAACTGTCATCCTCTGAATCTGATATTTCACTGTCATTTTCATCAGCTACTTCAGAGGTGTCTAGTCCCATCATGATTTTACTAACATCAGTTTTAAACACCTTCTCATATAGTAATTCATACAGGAGAGCTGCAATTAACCAAATTTTCATGAAACATCAACCACAGGCAATTTTTAGAAATAACAACAAGAAAAATGTGACTGTATGGCTATGGCTTATAAAATCCTAACTAGACATCTGCGTTATCTCGCAGTCAGTAACAACATGTAATCAAGAAGATATGTAGAGGGCCATTAGAATTTCTATCTGTGCAAATAAATAGTTTGAAATAATAAAACACTACCGTGTTTAAAACTATCAGCAACATGAAAAGGCATCACAACTGAGAAACAAGTATGATGACAGGAAATATGCATACTAAGCAATTACACTTCACACACTGTGCTAAGCTTTATGTATCATCACATTTAATCTCAGCACCATAAGTACTGCTGGCTGTATAGATGAAGAAACTGAGACTGAATGATGTCATATAACATGCCTAACTGTAACATTAACAGACATTGAGACTGCTGGAGAGAGGAATGTGTCGTAACAGGGAATACACTAGCTGACAATTTGGAAGACTTGCATGCTAGTCTTAGCTTTCCCACTAAGTGCAACCTTGGACAAGACGCTTCTCAGGTATGTATAAAAAACAGAACGTGTGACTACATAACCTAGCTTCAGATTTCAATTTCACATAAAGAACTAAAAAAACAAAAAACAAAAAAAAAACCCCAACTGTTATAAAATATATTCTCATTAGCTAATGAAGGGGAGAATCCTATTTAGACAACTTTGTTGCTTCGATCTTTAAAAAAAAAAAAATTTTTTTTTAAGCCTCTAAAACTGACAAGGGAGTATATTTTACCAAAAGTTCAAAATCACATGTATTACAGAACCCTCACAAGGTTTTATTTACACAGTTAGCTTTATGGAAAAAAGTGCACTAGAATTCATGCACTATAGATACCCGCCATCTAGACGAATCTCCAGAAAGACTTCCTTCTCAAAGATCATCTTTCCTCCTTCAGGTAACAAAAGACGCACCCCTACTATGAATTACTCTAACAAGTACAGAAAAAGCAGGCTATGACAGCTATATTTCACAAGCTGAAATGTAAAAACTCTGACTAGTTAGGGGACAGAGGAGACACAGCCTTGCACAGACAGCTAGATTTTCATAACCCAAAATGAAATCTTTTTCATTTAAAATCCTTCTAAAAATTTCATTGTACACATCTGTACTGGTTACCACAAGCTTAAGAACAGAGGAGAAGCTGTTACATGCCCATCACCACTGCTTTGTATGAGAAATCAGAGTAATGATGAGAAGAACAATTTTTCTTCTACAGCAGTACCAGTATTCTCAAATAGAGGAGAGAATTCATCCCCACCAGGAAATATTTGAGAAAAATCTAGAAATATTTTTGGCTGTCACAACTGGGAAGAGTGTTATTCGTTTCTCCCAGACAGAGGCCAGGGATGTTGCTCAACATGGTACAGTGCACAGGAAAGGACCCATGACAGAAAACTGACTCAAAATGTCAATAGTGCCAAGGTGACAAAACCGTATCCTAGAACCAAATGCTTGATTTGCTCAGTCATTTGGATTTTCCAGCTATACACTAACAAATTTTAAAATGTACAGAAATCCTTATTATGACTGTATAGCTTAGGAACATAATTTTTATATAAACACAAAGTGATACTTACACTGACACATAGCAGAGTTATCTTTATACTTTATGGGATAGACAATATCATAATGATTTCCATTGGAAAAACACAGTAACACCTGAAGGGGAAAAATAAGACACATTTCAGCCCCTCATATGTATTTACAAAGCAACTTATGTCTCCAATGCCTCTGAGTTACTAGATTACCTTCAAACAAAGTATTTCAGGGGCCAGTGAGATAGCTCAGTGGCATAAGCGCCTGCCTGGCAAGTGCGAGGTCCTGAGTTCGACTCCCAGTACCCACATAAAGGAAAAAAAGGGCCGGTGATATCGCTCAGCGGCACAAGCACTTGCTGGCAAGCATGAGGTCCTGAGTTCGACTCCCGGTACCCACATTAAAAAACAAAAAACAAAAAACAAAGTATTTCAGAAGCAACCTAAAGCTCCCATGTTATCAAACTATGCTAAAAAGGTATATAATACAGCCATTAAATTACAAAGTTCTTAGTAGTTAATAGAAGCTTATAGGATCACTAAAGAAAATTCACAATATATGAAAACAAGATGATTTCAAGTACTTAACAAGAAAGTTGAGATTTGAAGATATTCTAAAACCTTATCAATGATAACCTTTAAGAGACAGAATCGAAGATAAATATTTTCTGCTTCTTTACAATTTTAAGTAATTTCTAAAAAGCTAACTGTGTATAGAAAAGAAAGAAAAAATGGAAGCAAAGCTTTTGTAAATAAGGAGGGGAAAAGGAATTGAAGGGAGGGTAGGGGAATGAGGAAAAAAAAGAATCACATTATATCATGTATAGGCACAAATTCCCTATAATGAATGTGATCATTATGTATACCTAGAATGTACCAATAAACTTAATTAATTTTTAAAAAGTACAGTGGCAGATTAGGTTTCATAGTCTAACAAAAACGTGGACAGTAATACACCAAGAATCATGCTTTAAGGGAGGTTCTTCATCTTGTATAAACTAGGATTGAAAGCAGTGATTGGCTGGCATATCCAGAAAAGAAAAAAGAAAAAAGAAAAGAAATTTATACTCATCTTGTTTAGACATATCAGAAATTGTAGTTGGAAAAGCCAGATCCAGAGTAAAGTCCTGGGCCGGTGAGATGGCTCAGCGGCATAAGCACCTGCCTGGCAAGCGTGAGGTCCTGAGTTTGACTCCCGGTACCCACATACAAAAAAAGGGCCGGTGATATCGCTCAGCGGCACGGGCGCCTGCTGGCGTGCGAGGTCCTGAGGTCGACCCCCGGTACCAACAAAAACAAAAAAACAAAACAGAGTAAAGTCCTTTGCAAACCCCCAAGTTCTTACAGCAGTAATATTCAATTCCTCCCCCTTTGCCACCATCGGCATGGTGACACATAAGTCAACTGGCCTGCATGATCTGTAAACAGCTAATTAAAACAAAATTCTACTATAATGAGTCAACTGATTTTTCTTCTTTCTGGCTTCAAAAATTTTTCCACTGTCTCTGTTTTTATGACAAGATGATGCAATCACATCCTTGCCACTAAAACTACCTTTACAATGGGAAATACAAATGATTACCCAAGTACCCCTAAATGTAAAGCAGAGCCTACTTTCACAACTTGTTTTACTAAATGTTTGTACTGACACAAACAGTAACATACACTAATGTCTCAATTTAGTGCCTCCACTAAAATATTTTAAGAAGGTTCAACATAGTGATGGGTAAGGTTGTGCAAAGTAATGTAACTCAGTGATGATTACCAGTGACTTTTAAAACTCAGAACACCATAACCTCCACACAAAGATTTCAAAAAGTCATTTAAAATTACACCTTAGGCAAAGTAGCAACTAAGTGGTTCTTTTACTTAAATCCTCTACAAACACTTAAAAATTCTTACCTTTTCAGGAAAATTATTTTCAGTTACTTGTGAAGGAGAAACATTTGGTTCCCGATAGATTACAAAATCTTTCCTGAAATAACATTTAGAAATTACTTGTAAAGGAATATACTTCATGAACTTAAATTTAACTAATTCATTCATCAATAATTATGTGTCCAATATGAGCCAGGTAATGTTCTAGGCACTGGAAATACAGCAGTTAAAAAAGGAAATAAAATAACTAAGCTATAAAATACCTAAGTAAAAAAGGTCTTTTCTAAAATAATAAAATTTCAACTGTAAGGGCAAAAATGTAAAACTG
The DNA here is from genome assembly GCA_028451465.1 of Erethizon dorsatum. NCBI lineage: Eukaryota > Metazoa > Chordata > Mammalia > Rodentia > Erethizontidae > Erethizon > Erethizon dorsatum. The sequence continues at coordinate 16,087,368 of CM051839.1, forward strand.
AATAATATGCTGTCTTAGTTATGTTCTACTTGCTGTTCAAGGCTATTGGCCCTGAAAAAGTAATTTCTCTATAAGATTGGTAAGGGATAATTTATAGGACATGGCTTAGAAAATTTCCAGTACCCTTTTCAGAAACTACTTTGAAAATTAAAACTTCTGAACACTGACATATAAACACTGATATTGACAAAAATCTAAATGATGCCTAAAAAAGCCTTAGAAAAGGTATTTTATAGCCAAGGTATAAATTAACTTTGCCATTTTAACATCTGTAATAGAATGAGATATTTCCAGTAATTTTATTTTTCTTTACTTTTGCTATTACAGTGCTTACCTGTACATAAGAGAAAGGGCACTTATTTCCACTTGTCCTACCCATTCCTGTATTGAAGGAAAACAAAGTTGGCACTTAAGTGTGTCATACATTTTAGAATATACTTAATTCCTTATGCATATCTTTATATGATATACTATATCTAATAAGCTTATAAAATCAGCAATATTACTAGTATTGTGATTATAAAAACATGTATATAAAATAATTTATAATATATACTAGAAAGGAGTACAAGTATATTGCAAAACCCTTTAGTAACAGAAATAAGGTGTAATGATAGCTCCTCCTGGCTTGGCAAGACCATGGAGTGGCATCTGTAAGTTGAGAATTTGTTGAAGGCAAGGGCTACCCTCCAACCTATCACTCAGGACAGAGCGTGGCACATAGTATGAACCCAGAAAATTAAATGCCGAACAGAAGCAAAAAAAAATCAGAAAACATAAAAAAGGGCAGGTGTCTCATCTCCATGGTTTACGAAGATACAGACGACATTGTCCTAGCAATCATTTTGAAATAACAGAAATCCTATACTTCTTAAGAAGCCCCTTCAGGCCATTCTGGAAGACAAATGGCCTGTATATATTAAAATTTTAAATGCCCATATATTTGTTGGTGATGGTGGTACTAGGGAGTGAATCCAGGGAAATTTTACTACTGAACTACATCCCCAACCCTTTTTGTTTCTGAGACAGGCTCCTGGCTAAGTTGCCAGACTAGCCTTGAACTTACAACCTCCTGCCTCAGCCTACCCAGCAGATGGAAGTACAGATGTGCACAATTGAGTGCCCACACACTGTTTGACTCAGCAACTCAAGTAATATAACTCTATCACTAGGAATCTTCTATATGTCCACAAAAGTATATATAAACATAGATATTGTTATAAGCTATGTGTGTTTTTAAAAACCTCTTAAGAAATTCATAAATTGTGATTCGAGTGCACTAGAGAAAGTCATGCACTCAATGAAAAGAATGAAGTATATCCACATGAAAAGACTTGGAAAGATAAATCTAGGAAGCTAAAAAAAGGGCATAATAAAATAATCCTATTTATGTAAAAGGCAAGACAAAATGGTGTATGTATTTGTACATATGTATATGTGTGCAGAGGAAGAAAACTTCAAGGATCCATCCTAAATTGACAGTAGAGAGAAAATTCAAGAGGAAGAACCGTATGTTCATCCTTCATTCTGTATGCATCCATATTTTAAAATCTTACAACTTATGATATTTCTAGATATTTGTGAAACTAGTAAAGACGTAATACCAAAAGTCACTGAAAAACAAAGAGCTATGGTAACTGAAACACTGTCATTTCTTCTGTAAAGCAAACACGCGCACACACACACAGAGACACACGCACACAAATAAGGAAAAGATTTTACACAATGTTTTGATCTCAGAAAAGGACAACCTTTCCTCCCAGAGACTTTCCATTTTAACAGTTCTTAGAAGTGGGCTATGCCAGCACAGCAGCACACACCTATAGCCCTAGCTACTCCAGAGGTTAAGGCAGGAGGATTTCAAGTTCAAGGTTAGACTGGGCAACTCTGTCTCAAAATAAAAATGGCTGGGAATATAGTCAGTACAAGAGTACTTGCCTAGCACAGGAGATCCTGGATTCAACTCCCAACACACACACACACACACACACACACACACACAAAACCCTCACAGTGGGCAGTGGGCATTTACGAAAAGGTGGAGCAATTGGAATTCTCACATATTGCTGGTAAGAAAGTAAAATGGTATAGCCACTTTGGGAAACAGTTTGGCAGTTTCTTTAAATTAAACATTTATTTACCATATTACCCAGCAATTCTACTCCTATGCATTAATCCAAGAGAAAAGAAAACATATGTCCACACAAAGATGTATAAGCAAATACTGACAGTAGCTTCAATTTTAACAAGCCGAAACTGAAAAGAACCAATGAAGAGACAAACTACAGGACTTCTATCCAATGAACAACTCCTCTGCAGTAAAAAGGAATAAACTACTAATAACCACAAAAATGGATGAATTGTAAGGTGTTTCCATTATGCTAAGTGAAAGAAGCCAAATACATACTACCAATCATACATTCTCTCATACGCACCTGAAAAGCCAAAACTTAGAAAGCAAAGGAGTGACTGCCAGAAACCAGGGAGTGCAGGAAGGAGATCACGTACAAAGGGCATGAGGGAACTGCCTGGAGTGATGGAATGTCCTGTGTTTGTGGTGGTGGTTACACAACTGTACACATTTGTCAAATCTTATCAAATTATATGCTTAAGATTGGCGAGTTTCATTGTGAGCAAATAAACTGTGAATAATGTTAAAGCCATATGTAGTTTTGTATAACTGGGTATCAATTATATTTTAATAAAGATGACAAAAATATTTTTGAAGTCTGATGCATTTTTCAAAATGCTCTACTGGCATTTTTAAAAGGATCAAGAAGCTTATCTAAGAAGAAAATGAAGAAATGAAATTGATCCACTATTATATGTTTTCACTGTATGTATCCCGTACATTGAGGAGGGGGAAAAAACTAAGATTTATAAATATTTGCTGCTAATAAAAAAAACTCTTTAGAAGGTACCTATGTCATGGACAAGAGGTTTGATCAGGTAAGGGAAGAGCTGTCCTATGAACAAGACCTGTGTTTTTTCATAAAGAAATCTGGCCAGATAGTCTATCCCAGGTGCTCAAAGCTCCTTCCCTTTCAATCAATCCTCAAATCCCATCAGTCTCAGTTTAGTTCACACTGCCCCATTTCCTCCCTCTCTCCCCTCCAACACCATCATGTTCTGTCCTAGCTGAACACTTTATGGCCCTAGAGACTAAAATGCTGCGCAAAGGCTATTAATAAACAGCGCTGTGGGGCTCCCCCCCAGTACTGGGGCTGGAAGGGCCTTCACTCTGAGCTACATTCCCAGCCTCTTCTTGGAGACAATGTCTCACTAATTTGCTAAGTCGTCCAGGATCAGCTCAAACTTACTGTTCTCCTGCCTCATCTTTCCAGAGTGCAGGGATTACAGATGTGCACCACCATGAATTATTCACAAATTAGTAAATGACCTTTGTCACATTTCCTGTGTTTTCTAAAAAGGAAGTAAAGTTCGCCTATAGTATTTGCTACCTATAGGTAACTATTAACATTCTGGTATCCGTCTTCTTTATGTGTCACAAATATGGGGCCGGTGAGATGGCTCAGCGGCATAAGCTCCTGCCTGGCAAGCGCGAGGGCCGGAGTTTGACTCCCAGAACCCACATACGAAAAAAGGGCCGGTGATATCGCTCAGTGGCACAGGCACCTGCTGGCACACGAGGTCCTGAGGTCGACCCCCGGTACCCACAAAAAAAAAAAAAAAAAACAAAAAAACCACAATGTGGATTTAATATTCAACAAACTGAAAGATTTACTATGGAAACTGAATCAATAAAAATACACAAGCTTTATCTTCAGAGGCTAGGAAGAGAGAAAAATATAAACTTCAGGAAAATGAACTAATGATCATAACATATGGATATAACTCAGTTTCAGAATTACTCAAAAATACAGTTAGGGTAGGTTTAGAGAAAAAGCCTTTGGGGGGTTATTTGTCTTCCAAATTGGAATGAAACTGTAGTTACTACTTTTATACTTATTTTCCATACACTGAACAACTGTTAAAACATTTGTTAAAAGGGTCTGAAAATACTGTAAGCTCTCACTCATATATGGAAGCTACAGAAGTTCATCTCAACAGAGGCAGAGAGCAGAAGAATGGTTATGAGGGGCAGTGATGGGGACAGGATGATTAATGGGGACACCAGTGCAATTAGGAGGAATACACCCTAACGCTCTACAGCACAGTAGTATTATGATGGTTGACAACAACTGTGTGTTCTGAAATAGCCAGTAGAGTGGATTTTGAAAGCTCTCAACACACATAAGTCATAAATGTTTGAAGTGATACATACCAATTAACCTGATCATTACACATTGTATACATGTAATGAAAGGTCATGAATATGTACAATTATTACATGTAAATTAAAAATTTAAGTTTCTGTTTGCCTGCAGTACTGGAGATTGAACACGGGGCCTGTGTACTGAGCTACATTCCCTAGTCCGTTTATTTTTTTCTCATTTTGAGATACTCTTGCTAAGTTGCCCACACAGCTCAAACTTGGGATCCTCTGGCCTCAGCCTCCTGCACAGATGGGACTACAGGCATACTCCACCGCTCAAGCCTTCTCACTACTCCTTTTTTTTCTTTTTGTGGGTACCAGGGGTCGAACTCAGGACCTCACGCACCAGCAGGTGCCCGTGCCACTGAGCGACATCACCGGCCCTTTTTTTGTATGTGGGTACCGGGAGTCAAACTCAGGGCCTCACACTTGCCAGGCAGGCACTTATGCCGCTGAGCCATCTCACCGGCCCTCTCACTAGTTCTTAACTTCACACAGTCCATGCTCTCCATACAAACTGAACAGTTTTTGGAGTCTTCTTTGCTCAGTTTTCACTGCCTGGAATAGCCTTCAGCCAAGACACTGTTTATTTACAATCTAACTGTATGTAGACGTCAAACGTGAATTCACTCTCAACCTCTGTCTATGCAGCTGGAAATAAAACTCAGTGCCTATAACCTCCTATCTGTCCTTCTTACAGCACATGTACTTTCCTAATTTGCATGTGATGTTGTTCCATTGTTTAAAGAAACTCCGGTTACCTCACTTATCCCCATGGTCAATAGCAATTCTTAGCCTTCAAGCATTCATATCAAGTGCTATGGAATAAAATGGATACCCTGATCAATGATCAAAAACCCTTCTCTTCTTTTGTCAATGTTATTTTTATTTAATGTAATAATGGATGGTGGAAAATTCTAACATCCTAAATGGCACTTTCTGATATTTGGAGTGCCAGGCATGGTGGCATGTCTGTAATCCGAGCACTCAAGAGGCTGAGGCAAGAGGATCACTGTGAGTTCGAGGCCAGCCTGGGCAACATAGTGAGTTCAAAGACAGCCTGAACTGCATAGCAAGATCCTGTCTCAAAGAAAAAAAGATATCCAGAGGTTTTTTGGCTTTGCTTTTTGTTTTCTTGTGATGTTGCAAACCCTTCCCAGGGCCTTCTGCACGCTAAACACGTGCTCTGCCACTGAGTTACATGCCAGGCCATATTCCATATTTGAATTTTTACAGCAAGAAAACTGGTTTTTTAAACAGAAAAATTCTTTAACTTCAACACGACTAAGAAAGTGTGGTAGCAGAAGTGCCACCTTTTTCTCTCTCGTCTCTACCCTTCATAAGCTGATCACGGGAAATGGAACCTTCATGAAGGAACTCTGCCTTCTCAACTGCCTAAGGGAGAAATCAAACTCTGCCTGTCCACCAAGTCCCACACAGCATCCTGAAAATCATCACCAGTGTTATTTCAGAATTTTGTATGCTACAGTCACATGCCATTATGACAGAAAAACAGCCTGATTCTGTCCTTAGTGAGGCAACCTGTTGTATACCGCTGCAACTGTCTACCAATTAAATACTGTACAATATGTGTATATAAACATTTGTAAAAATGTTTACAAGGAAATAAGGCATACTGCCACTGAAACTGCCACGCATTATACTATTAAGCTTCCATTTTAATTAACTTTAAGTACCTTAGATACATACAAAAAAAATTAGAATTCTGCCACATACCTGTGGATTTTCCAAACGTTTTAAATATTCTTCAAATGAACCTTCTATAAACTGCAAAAAAAAAAAGTCTATTAGGAAATGTTATCTGTGAAATATGTCAGAACAGTAAACTGCTTCACTGTATAAATAATGTTCACTTTGACGTAAGAGTTCTTAAGCAAACCTAGGATACATAAGAATAAAATACATAATCTATGACAATGCATACAAATTATTAAAGACCATAAACATACAAAAGAATTTAAAGAACGAAATTCTGTCAGGAAAAGTTTCAGGGAAGAGGAGTGACTCAAGATGAAGGCTGGCTGGAATCCAGATGGGCACAGGGAGTGGACACTCTACAGACATAGCGAACATGGTGTGAGAAGGAAGAACACCATGTCACCAACACAAGAAGAGGCCAGCCAGCTACAGTGAGGCAACTTGGTAGGGAGCGGAGTGAGAGAGGAAACCAATCAAGGGCCTGTTTATATACAGAAGGCCTCCATCCCAGGCAGGACTTTCAGACTAGACAGGAAAGGCAATTCAAGGTCACTGCAGATGACATTCTGAACTGAGAAACTACATAATGAAAGCAATGCTTTAAGATTAATTTGGTAGTGGCTTGTATATGGAACAGAATAAAACAGATTAGCTAAGAAAAATGTATCTTAATGACACAGATATAAGTATTCACTGTGTCTTAGGTCAGTTATACTAAGAAAGATGAGAACTAATAATGTTTAAGGTATTTTCAAGCATAAGCATGATTTTTAAAATACAGCTTGCTTTTTGTCATTTTACCGTAAAATGAGTTTATTCCAGCTATATGATCACCCAACCTTTTTTCTATTTTTCTCATAGCAACTGCACTAATTTGAGAAAGTTTTGAAAGACTTCATCTGACCCACTATATTCAATCTCATTTAAATTACAAACCCAGTTAACTTAATGAAGTCACACATTTTACAACATTAACGTATACTCCCTGGCCTATAAAACCTTCCAAATACCTGTGAATTTTTTAAAGATTAAGATTCTTTTATAAATGATATACATCAAATTTCCAAAAGTTATCAAAAGTTTTAATACATATTTTAAATATCACACCAATCAGATGCTATTATTCCGTATTAGATGATTATTAACAAACCTTAAAAAAAAAGAACCATTTAAAATTGGCAGAGCTCTAAATGCATCCTAACACAAACCTGCAACCAAGCTGACCCTCTTTTCAAATAGAAAGTGTCAAGTATAGGCCCCGAGGCTGAACAATGTCAATAACAAGGCATAACCCTTCCCACAACACCCCTTTCCAATTCTAGCTAACAAGCTCTTATTGTTACGAACATAATACCTACCCCTTTGGAACTGTAAACCTCTGATCAAACCTCGTAAGATTATATGGGCTAAACATATGCAAAGCACTTAAAGTATGCTAGTAAGTGTTCAATTAATCTTCAACCCATGTTAACAATGACCATTATCATCAACACCATTTTACCCTCTGGGACCAATAATAATTAATTCACCTCTAATTTCTTCAAATATTCATAGACCACTCTACCCCGCCCCTTCTCACGACCACCACACCCTAGTCATCTACATTACCAGTTTCTTTGCTGCCAGTTTTTTAACAAGGCAAGACTTCAAACCACCTGATCGAACAGGTCACCCTTCTTCCTGAAATATCTCACTGCCCAACCTAAACCACAGCACATAGAATTTAACTGAATTTAGGGAACAGCAACCCAAGAGCACAATCAAACCAAGAACTCCTTACCTGTTGCATCTCAAAATTTAGTTATTTGCAAAGTAACAACGTTCTTTACCAGTCAGTGGGGGGAGGCACATATCATTTAAAGTCATCAAGTTACATAATTCTAGATCATAAACCAAAACCTAATAAATAAGGCTTTGAGTGTAAAGAGAAAATAGGTCACTGTGGCATCTTATTTCACAGCCAATTACATACTACTGAGAAAATTACAGTAAGTTGTTACACAACATTTTATTAACTATTAATCACCATTTACATAATTAGTACTCTAATATATGATTTCACAACTCTGAAAATTAAAAATCTGTAAATGCTTCTGATAAAATTAGGGATTTGGTATTATTTATGCTCAAGATATTCATTTATACTCCAAATGTGAATTTTTTTTTAACTCATAGGAAATTAACAATACAGAAACCACTATTAATTTCAATACCCAATTCTCTGACCATGTCAAAGAAAGTTCACACATAGTGTGTAAAGACCCCGGTTCAGATCCTCCTTCCATTCTCCAAAGTTCAGTGTTATATCCAGCAGAGCTTTCAAAAATGTATGAATAAGGCCGGTGAGATGGCTCAGCGGCTTAAGCGCCTGCCCGGCAAGCACGAGGGCGAGTTTGACTCCTGGATCCCACATACGAAAAAAGGGCCGGTGATATCGCTCAGCGGCATGGGCGCCTACTGGCGCGCGAGGTCCTGAGTGAGGTCGACCACCGGTACCCACACAAAAAAAAAAAAGTATGAATAAATTAGTAACATAAAATAGCCTAGAAAACATCGTTAACTGATTACAAATGGATGTAAGTTCAATAAAGAAGTTCTTTTTAACAAGGGTTATTTTCACAACCTGTAAAATTTCCATGAGAACACTTATGAAAGCCAAAAATGTAAATTCAAATCAAGACACCATCACTTGTTTAAAATTACAAATTACCGCTTCAAATTTCTCTCTGTTCTCTCGGAGATAGTGAATGCAGGCCATTCTAACTTCAACATGGCGAGACTGAGAGTGCAATACCTAGAAAGAAAAAGCAATACCCTATTAAGCATTTTGTTGAAAGTACATTTAAGTTATAACCTAACGCCTTTTTTCACACTCAAAGTAACATGACAGCCAATAAACAGCACTCTCCCTCCATTTCCCTTTCTATAAATTCAAGATTTTTACTCCCTCTCACCTCCTCTAAGCATGATGACATGACATACAGAAACAGCAATACACCTTAAGCCAGATGTCATTCCATAGAGAATATACTACCGTTTCTCCTTTAGGTCACTAACATCACTCCTTTGGGGACATCTTTGTAAACTTAAGACACTTTCTTCTCTAGTCTGCTCTCTATAATAACTTTGTTTTTCACAAGGCAGAACTGACAAAATCCCTGCTGTTCAGTGCTCGGCCTCCATCCTACGCTTGTTATAAAAGGAAATAAATAGACAACTTCATTAGTAATCCTCTTTGGGGCCTTAAGCCTGTAAGAGATTTCCCCCCAATAATTCTGAATGTACTTAGTGGGCCTGTGTAAAAATTTAAGTCCATCGTGGTTTTTTCAGAAAAAATAAGGCACTCTTAGATAACTCCTTAGTTATGAAGCTTACAAAACTTTTGAGTATTCTTTGAGAACAACCAAGTGAACAGCCTGAAGGATGTAAAAACTAACGTGCGCTGTCATCCCAAGAGGCTTGGGATTTATTCTTACACCCAAAATCATAAAACACCAACCTAAAAAGCATGTTCTAAATCCTCTCACTTTGTGGCCTCCGTTTTCTTCTGTTAAATAGCCAGCTCAACAAAATGACAACTTCACTGGTGTTTTGTCTCTTAATAAAATTGAGCTCTGAATTGAAACAAATATTCCTTACCAATACTTAGAAAACAGCTGGCTAGCCCTTGATACTTTACCATGCTTAAAAAAAAAAGGTTAAGATACTTTTCTATTACTAGCTATCTCAAATGAAGATATTCTTAGTACCCTAAATGGTCAAGATTAAACACACACACACACACACACACACACCTCTCTGAAATAACACATCTCAAACTACTACCAGGGCCTCTTGAGAATTTACGTTAATAGGAGTAAAGCTAAAAGTTACAGTTCCAAGGTAGGCATAGTGGCACATACCTATAATCCCAGCACTTTGGAAGACTGAGGTAGAAAGACCACATATTTGAGCCCAGCCTGGGCATAGTTAAGACCCTCCTTCAAACTAGATAAAGGGTTGGGGATCTGGCTCAGTGAAAAGGCCCCGATTTCAATCCCCAACACTACAAAAGTAAATAAACCGTTACAACTCCAACTGGGCATGGTGGTGCATACCTATAATTCCAGCACTCGGGAGGCTGAGGCAAGAGGACCTAAAGTTCAAATCTAACCTGGGCTTCACAGCTAGTTCGAAGCTAACCTGGACTACATAGTGAAGTCCTATCACTAAATAAATGGGGGGGTGAGTTATAGCTCCAAATAACTTGAGTGAGTCTCTCTCATTTTAGGGTAAGCAGAGAATTCAGGAAAGGCAAGGCTCCAGCTGCCCATTTGACAGCTCTCTTGGCTAACAGCCAAGTTCATTTATACCCACAGAACCACAGGCACAACCGCCTGGACAACCAGTACGTCCTACTACGCTGAGATACACTGAAGATGCAGTAGCTGAGCTCTGCAACTGAGTTTGTTTACAGTGCACCAGCTGATTTTCAGCTTATCTGGCTGAACCTTCACTGCTGTCTTGGGGCAGTATTAAAAAGTAGCCTCATACGTTCTACGTTAGTTTCCAATACCAGAAGGAAATCCATATATTCTTAAAAACGACCACAGAAATTTTTTTTGCCAATTTAACAAATGACATTTGGCAAGCCCTTCTTTCACAGAAACTGAATCAAGGCATTATTAGTATGAATAAGCCACCGCGTCATCTGATAGGGCCTTACTGCCATTACCAAAGTGAAGCTAGTGCTAAAGCCATTTACCTAGCAACAGGTGGCAGACCTAAGTTAGTAAAGCTTATTTCCCATAAAAGAACAATGGAAGAAACAGCTAATGGCTCTTCTCTACTTTTAACAAAGATGTCACCACACAGAATCAATCTGAACCGATGGCTCAGAAGCAAACCTCTCTGTAACTTCCACTGTAGGGTACTGATAATTTACAAAGCCAAACACTGTGAGAGAAGCAAAGTTAAATGACAACTATTTTAAAAAGTTTACTGTGCAAGTTTGGGGACATTCAGGAAGAATTCAAATAGATTAAATCTATTTTTGTAAATCATTACATAAATGAAAATAAGCTAAAGGTAGGAAGAAGGCTTTCCCATCATTAATTGCAACAAGATAGTGACAAACACAGGGAAAGGCTGAGGCACACTGTTTTAGCAAGTCCTCTAAGAGTGGCCTATTTTTAGCTCCGTGACTAGGAGCAGATTCAGGTCAGGCCTCCTGCAGGTCCAAATCCACAAACATAAAAAAGGGACTATCTGAATCAGGTAACTTGGAGGGAAAGACTACTCCTAACTGAAATCTCTTCCCCATCTTTAAAAAGTGCCATTTAGATGACTTACTGACTCCTTGGAAATGGTGTTTATAACTTTACAAAAGAAACTGTTCACCCAAAAAAAAAAAAAAAAAATCTTTCATAGATTTTAAAAAGGCAGCCTGAGCCAGAGGTTGGTGATACCTCACCCCAAACACTTTGCCTTTGGCCATGATGGCTACACCCTTAGTCCACGTCTACTTAATAACTGAGCTCTCCCAAAGTATAGTCTTGAGCTAAGTGCAATGTACTCAGAGTCATATGAATTGGAGAAGGCAGTCCTTTATGCCTGAACCAAACCCCAATACAACAACTTATTAAAAAAAAAAAAAAAAAAGTGTTTTCTGATGTCAATCAGTTTTTAATGTAACTAGTTCTTGCCCCTTAAAAATTCTTGAAAATAGAGATCCCACTACAATATGGAGAGACTTCTATAGAATCCACCAAGTATCTATGGCATATAATACTGAAACAGACCCATCTTTCTGCTTCAATATAAATAGGACCTGGATACTTGGGCTTACACTCTCAATATTAACCTCTACATCCTTCCTAACCAAACTCTTTTTACTAGTACATAATAAATATGAGCTGACTTCACTTCCACCTCCTCTGCTTCCAGAGGTGCTAAGGAGTCCAAGAAGGCTGAGACAGAGGAAGTAGAACAGACAGATAAGGAAAATTCATTCACAAATGGGGCAGAATGTTTACCTAATTAATAGTTGAGGACTGAGCTGGGTGTGTGAACACACCCCACCACAACATACTAAATTTCTAAAACTGAGAGAAGTCTAAAAACAGCTGAAAAAGATGGAGCTTGTTAGGAAAAATGTTGCAATAGCAATGCCTACAACACAATGCAAAGGTTTCAATGCATTAAATCAATTTCTTGCTTAAAAAAAAAAAAACTATACTATAGCTGAAAAAGGACGTTCTTTAAAAAATAAGTTGGCCTACTGATGTTTTAAAAAATGACAATTCGTCTCTACTTGTCGAGTAAAATATTTACTCACAAACAGAAAATTGCAAAGATATTTAGCATTCAGAAGAGGTGAAGGTGGGAGGAGCCCACAGAGATGGGAAGGCGCAGTTCTTAAGCCAAAGGAAAGCAAACTGCGAAAGGTATGAAAATACACACCAGAGCAGTAAGTGAAACTTTCATCCAACTACTGTAATAGCTATTTTTCAAATATAGGATGGGTTTTGGTGACTGCACACCTACAACATATAGTGTTATGTAACATGGAATAAGCTGTCAAAAAAAAAAAAAAAATCAGGAACATCTTCCTAAGCCACATTAGGAATGGTTTCCATCATTCAAAGGAAAAAAACCCAGTCAAGATCGGCCTCTAGAGAACCCTCTTCAATACCCTTCCTACTGACACGAAAACAGACTATTCTAAAAAGTAAACTTTTTTTAGTGCACCTCCTCTGCCTCCTCAAACATTTAAGTATGGAATCTACTAAAGACTGAAAACATTCTCTATCTCTAAGCGGGTGGCTTTCGCAAAAGGCAGTTTGCCCTGTGGCTTCAGTGACATCGGTGAGCTTGACTAGCCCGCATTCCAAAGTCCAGCGGCAGCAGAAAAAATGCGTTCCACAAGCAGAAGTGGGGTGCACCACCTCCTCCAGTGAACATCTGCTTTCCTGCCGTGAACGCCGCGCTGATAAAGCGGAGGGAGAGTGCACGCCGAACACAACTGAAAACCCGCAGGGCGCCGGGTCCCCCGCAGCCCCGCCGCGAGCAGGCCCCACAAGTCGTCCCCCACTCGCCGGCCCGTTCCGGCGTTCCACCGGGCCGCTGTGACGACAGCCGGGCCACGCGCGGCCCCGGACCTGGGCGGCCGCGTCCCCCCCGCCCATTACCTGCTCCGCCACGGCCCGGAACAGGCACGACCCGTCCTTGGCGACCAGCTTCCGATACAAGCCCAGCCTCCGCAGATAGGCGTCCATGGGCGTCGCGTCCTCGCGGGGCCCCGCGCCGCCCTGCTCCCCGCCGTCGGGGGCGCCGACGGCCGCCTCCATGTTGCCGGGTGCGCTGCAGGCCGGGCGCGGCGCGGGCTAGCCCCACATGGCCGCGTCGCCGGCGGCTCGACGCCTCGGCCTGGGGCGGGCGGCGGCACGAACTCGGCGAGCGGCGGCGGCGGCCCGAGGCGGCGGCGGCCGGAGGCGGCGGCGGCCCGCGCTCTCAGCGCGCATAGGGGGCCCTGCCTAGTGCATGGCTGTCCGCGCGCGGCCGCCTCCCGCAGGGACCACGCGCCCCGGGTCGGGGGAGGGACTCGAAGCCGACCCTGAGAGTGCGCAGTCACTTCCCGACGGCCGCGCTGCCCGGCGAGGGGACCAGCGAGAGGCTCGCCGCCCCCACAAGTTTCCTGGTCTCGACACAAGACCAGGGCGCCGGCCGGCCCCGGTGAAGTGAGGCCTGCGACCCCGCGCACAGCCCACGCCGGGAGCCCAGGAAACCAAAAGAGAAAGCCGCGGCTTTTCGTTTCCCCACCTCGCCGGAGGCGCCGGAGGGGCGGGGAGCTTGGAGTGGGTGGGTGGGTGGGTGGGTGGGGGCGCCCGGCGGAGGGCAGTAACCTCGCAGCGCAGAATTTGTTTTCGCTTTCGGCCCGACCGCGGAGCGGACAGTGGGAGATGTAGTTTGGCAGCGACAGGAAGTTGGCGTGCGGCAGGCGGGACGCCCTAGCCTGCCTACGCGGGGGCGGAGCCCGGAAGGCGCGCAGACTACAACTCCCTACAGCTCCCGGGAGCCAGCATAGCGCTTCCCAGGCGCCGTGTCAGAGCGGGCCGAGGGCCTCCGCCAGCCGACGCCGGCGACCTGCCCGCGCCGCCCTCCCGCCCCGTGCGCCGCGCGGCCGCGTGGGTAGAGTTGCCAAGGACACCGCGCCGGTGGCGACGCGGAACCTTTGTGTATTTCTAAATGGGGCGCACCTGTCTGCACCCCTCCTCCCGGCCTGCTCGCCGGGCGTTTCCACAGAGATGGCTTTAACGGCTTCAGCAGAAAATAAAGCTAATTGGCCGAGGCTCCCGCAGGGTACCGTGCGGACGACACACGCTGACCTTAAATCAACCGTAGGCCGCCGCCGATTCCTGTTGGAAATGCGGGGTACGGCTCACGCACAGCGGCCGGAGGATGCCTGTGCCAAAGACATTTTTTTTTTTTCACGCTGTCACTGCAGCTGCTTATCCCCACAAAGAGATGCCACTGTTGGACGAAATCAGAATTTTTCTTCCCTCCTTTAAAAAACTGATCTTGTAATTGTTTAATAAAGTGCTGCCATTGCTATGAGGTTCAAAAGGGCCGAGGCTTCGGGCTCAACTTCCTACCCCTAACGACCAAGTCAAATTTTGGTCTTTAGAGCATGGTAATTATCCAACAAGTTCTGAGACACCAGAATTTTAATTTACTAAAATACTACAGCATTTGGTGTCCTTATGTAAATACATGATTAATCAGAAAAACTACTCCAGTCTTGAGGCTGTGGTAGAGGAGAGAGAGAAAAGTGGAGGATTGCCATGGGTTTAGGCGTAGTCAAATTCTTTGGAATGGGGGCAAGGCAGGCCAGATGGTAAGACACCAACGTAAATTACTGAAAACTGTTAAGACGCTTTTGTGTATTTTCAATGCAAGCAATTAGTCACATTTTCACTTTCTTTGAAGCATCTAAATTTGATTTCATGTTTAAATATTCTATCACCAATTGTACCATTTTTAAAGAATATAAACGTCATTGTGACCTAAATGAAAATTTCCTTTGTCCAAAATTAAATTTTTTACATCTTGTAGAAAGGAAACACTTTGAAGAAAAATCTAGTTTCAGGTTAAACCTGTGTCTATATTCTTTTTTGAATATATTTACATTGCATATACTTTTCCTCCTGCTTTTAAAAAAATTATGGGGACCGGTGATATAGCTCAGCAGCATAAGTGCCTGCCTGGCAAGAGCGAGGTCCTGAGTTCCACACCCAGTACCTGCAAAAAAAAAAAAAAAAAAAAAAAAAAAAAAAAAAATTATGGAACATTGCCGCTACTTGTAAGTAGCTTGCCTTTTAGACCCACAAAAAATTTCAAAGTATAGCTGGAGATGTAGTTCAGTGGTAGAGTGCTTGCCTAGCATGTGTGAAGTCCTGGGTTCAGTCCCCACCACCACGTAGTAATAAAGGCAGTAGGTTGTAAACATCAATCTTATAAACAGTCGACTTTCTGGTATGCCAAAACAAATCCAGGTCTTTCCTAACATTTACTTTAATATTCCTAAATTAAGAATTTCTGAACTTAATCTCAAATTCAGCACGTATGTATAAGAAATCTGTGCAGTATGTCATGCTAAGTGCATTGCTCAATATCTTAGGGAAATAATAAAAACTTGTATTGCCAGGGTCTTCACATTTCATAATTCATCAGCCCTGTTCTATAATTGTAATGTTCAAGATTACATTGCATTATTTTTTAGAAAATTACTCAGATAAAAAGCTTTGCCCAATTTTTGCACAGTAAGGACAATAATTTTCTTAGTGATTGATAGTTTTTCAAGCATACTCATTTAAATGTACTTACATATTTTTAAATGAAGTAAAAGCACCATCTTTTTAAAGCCCCAGAATCTCTCTGAAATACATAAAGGAAACTAAAAGCATCTTTCATTCTACAACATCTTTAATTTCCATCACAAATACTTAATTCACTGACAATAGCATGATCAAATTAATAATGGACATGATCATTACCTTTAGTATTCTAGTGTAGAGCTTAGTATTTAGGGCCTACTTTCAGTGTATTTTTAAATGAACTATTAACTACAAGAACATAAAGTCCTCTATCGAAATTCACTGAAATTGTTATAAAAATGTGATTTATCAGAATTAATAGAAAAAAAGAAAATATATATATACAAAAGATAATAGCTAATTATACCACTAATTCCTATTAGTTCATTGAGAAGAACAGTATGTGCTTATATTATTTGATCAATTTTTCATGCCTATATCTTGTAATCTAAGCAACTACTTTGAAGGTAACAATATGCAATATACTATTATTAATCCCCTATTATCTTGTTTTGAAATTCTATGTCATTTTTTATATTGTTTTTTCCCTTTAAAATAAAAAATATAGAATAATAACACATTTCTGATCCTTCCTACCATAGATAATGGTGGCAAAATTACTTATCCTCACTTGTGCTGAATGAATACAGAGCAGCCTCACTCTAGTGAGGAACTAGTAGCTACTTCTAGTTCCAAAATTAGAAGGATGCACCTGTCATATCTGACCCCAGCCTCCATAAGGAAATCCTTTAGGTATTTTGAGACCTAATCCAAGACAGACCCTCTGTATGCCAACTCCCCAAATATAGCTTGCTGTTTAGGCAACCTTAGAGTATCCTGTGTCTTTAAGCTGGACCCAAACTTACAGAAACTAACTCATTTTCAAAAGATCTTGCTAACATTGACTTCTGAAACTTCTCAAGAAATGAAACTACAGCAGGTTGAAAATGTTCATTCTGAGGGAGCCATCTCTGTCCGGCAAAAGTGAAGAACTTAAACAATTATCCTTCTCATCAAATACAACCTGAAAAGAGTCAATGCTTTGGAGGCCCTAATAAAATTACTAAAATTAAGCTTATGCAAATGTATCAACCAACTTTGTGTTCCTTGTGCCCAGTCTTACCCTGAAGTCAGTTGTTTACTCTGACAAACTTAGAGGCTAATAATTGAAGTAGATGGAACTAGGGATTTTCTTTTTTTTTTTTTTAATATTTGCAGGTACCAGGAGTCGAACTCAGGACCTCACACTTGCCAGGCAGGCGCTTATGCTGCTGAGTTATATCACTGGCCTGAACTAGGGATTTTCTGATTTTCTTATTTTTCTTTCTTTCTTTCTTTCTTTCTCTTTCTTTCTTTCTTTCTTTCTTTCTTTCTTTCTTTCTTTCTTTCTTTCTTTCTTTCTTTCTTTCTTTCTTTTAATATTGCTGGGTTTTTATCCCAAGGCCTTGCACATGCTAAATATGCACTCTATCATTGAGCTACACCTCCAGCCCAGGAATTTTTTAAAATGCTTTTGTTTTTAAAAATTTGACATTGGGGGCCGGTGAGATAGCTCAGTGGCATCAGCTCCTGCCTGGCAAGCACGAGGTCCTGAGTTTGACTCCCAGAACCCACATAAAGGAAAAACAGGGCCGTTGATATCGCTCAGCGGCACAAGCACTTGCTGGCAAGAGCGAGGTCCTGAGGTCGACTCCCGGTACCCACATAAAAAAAAAAAAAAAAAATTGACGTTGGTAGATTATATGGAGGTTTTGGATTTTTTTTTTTTTTTTTTCCGTATAAGGCTAGATATGGTGGTAGGTAGCCTCTAAGATGGCCCCCACAATTCCCACATACTGGTGCTACACTTTTGTATCATGGCGCTCACCTTGTGCCAAGGTTAGTTTAAGTGACGATATGTCACTTCTGAAGTTAGGTTACGAGAGATATTTTTTTGGCATTTTGGTTGTAGCTTATACCCCATCTCCATGGGTCACTCATGTGGTGAAAGCTGGCTGTTACAGAGAGGTTTCCTTAGGTAAGGAACTGGAGCCTCCTTTGACAGATCTGTGCATCTGTTTTTAGGTGAATCCTCCAGTCCAGTCAAGCTTTCAGATGACTATAGCCCTGACCAAAACCTGGACTCATGGGAAAACACCCAGCTAAGCTCTGAATTTTTTTTTTTTTTTATATGTGGGTACCGGGAGTCAAACTCAGGACCTCATGCTTGCCAGGCAGGCACTTATGCCGCTGAACTATATCACTGGCCCTCTTTGAAATTTTTGAGACCTCTGAAACTATGTGAGATAATACTTTTTTTTTTCAGTTTTCTTTAAGGTACTAGAGATCACAACCATATCTTTGTACATATTAGGTAAGTGTGGTACAACTGAGCTACATCCCCAGGCCAATAAAAAATGTTGTATGCTTCTAAGTTTTGGAGTAATATGTCACACAGCCATAGATAAGTAATTAATACTTCCTTGTTGGTCATTGCTAGGTAGACATAGAATGAATACATTTCAATAATTCATGTAAATAATTGCTATTTTAATATCATTTGTGGATTTACCAGCTGGCTGAATTCTAAGCAAAAGAAGGTAAACTATTTTACCCAAAAGTGAAAAGAGCTTGTAAGTGAAATTCCAAAAAAAAATTTTTTTTATTTGCGAAACCTTACAAAAATGGAGTAACCCAGGAAGCCTGTATATTATTGCTATGCAACACTTTTATTTTCTATTAAAATTCAGTACAATCCTACCAAAAAATTAACAGAAAAGGACCCATTTCAGATCCTATGTACTAGAAAGTGCTAATCATTATCCTCTACTTCCATTTCATTTCCTTTGAGGACTATCAGCCTTCGTATTACTTTTCCCAACTACTTCGGAACCAAATGTGACCATCTGAATATGTTTAGGCCAGTCAGATAAAAGAAAAATTGATGAATTTGACTTCTAGCTAATCTCCTTAAAGATGAAGCCTCATACCCTCCTCTACTCTTTTCTACTTCTCATGAACTGCTTTGAAAACATGATTATACCTAGTTAGCCAGTTTTGATCATGCAAAGACCATACCCTAAGAGATAATAGGGTGTGGAAGAAACAAGGTCCCTGACTGTCTTGGGGCCTACAGGCCTTGGACCACTCACCTCCAACTGTGTGTAAGAGAAACTTGTTTTATTAACCATTTTTGTTGTTGTTATAGCTATTTAGTCTGTGTCTTCTACCATATTTTCCTCCATTATTAAACAGATAATCATATTTGGGTCCAAATAAAATTTACTTATAAGAGACCCTTCCTCAGTTGAACAGAATGTATTTGTTTTCTGAAAAGTTTGGGAATTGCAGAAGACTTAATTACAAAAATCCCAAGTGTCCAAGGACTTCAAAACATCAACTTTTTAACACCAAAATAATAGTGTTATTTCAATTACTTTCTCCATCACAAATCCATTCTCCGTCAGTTCTACATTTGACAGTGTTAACCACCTCATTTTGAAACTCCCCTTTACCATTATGGGTATAACCATCGAATATCTTGATTACATCTCCTTTGCTGATTCCTTTTCTTTCTCACCCTCACCCCTAGGGCTCAAGCTTTATTTAGCTCTGTTCTCTATTCCAAGCTTATCTCTCCATGCTAAGCTTTTCCAGCAAAAGTACTTGGTGGGGGGGGGAAATAGGAGAATACAACACTAGGGTTTGAACCAGGGCTTCACACGTTAAGCAATTGCTCTACCATTGTTAATAGACATCACACTCAAATCAAAAACAAAAGGCAAAGAGAGAAGAAAAAAGAAAAAAAAAAAAAAAAAAAAAAAACTAGGCCTCTGTTGCCACCTGTTAGCCAAGTGCCAGGTGAGTTAACTTGGGGAAGGACTTTGCGAGGGACTTGGCTGAAGAGACTTGGGTAGCTAAGTTTTTCCAGCATACTATCCAGCCTCTGTCTGAGCTGGGTCTCTCACTGGCTTTTTTTTTTTTTTTTTTTTTTTTTTGTGGGTACCGGGGGGTCGACCTCAGGACCTCGCATGCCAACAGGCACCCGTGCCACTGAGCGATATCACCGGCCCCTTTTCCGTATGTGGGATCCGGGAGTCGAACTCGGGCCCTCGCGCTTGCAAGGCAGGCGCTTACGCCACTGAGCCATCTCACCGGCCCTCTCATTGGCTATTTTACATAGCTATCAGTGTCTCCTGGCCTGACTGCTCTTTGGTACCAAAGTTAGTATACGCATGAAGATTCTTGCTCAGTCCCTGTGTGAATCCCTAGAGAAGAGCACCTACCTGCACTTCAGGTAATAAGTTCCAAACCCCAGAGCTAAGGCTATAGTCCTAAGACCCTATTACCTATAGGATTGGAGAAGTGAAACCATAATTTGGTTTCTTATTAAATTGCTACTTCCTTGTGAGGATCACAAGCACAATGAGTTGTCCAAGCTGAATGTTGTTAATAAACCTCACAGTAGATTGAGGCTCTTATATAAGTAGCTATTCAGTTGCTAATCTATCATCTCTGCAAAAAAAAACCTTCCCCGTCCAATTTTCTTCTCCATCCACTACTATCTCATAATTCTACTCTAACCAAAGCAAACTCACAAAGTCCTGTTATAAGGTATTTACTTCAGCTCCCAGTGGGATTGTAAACTCTTTGTGAGCTTGTAGAATTTAAGATTCTTTTGTCTTTATCAAGTTCTAATAATATATATATTTGCTTTTTCATATTCAGGTTAACAATTCAATGGTCATTAATTGATGTCATGTATTCCTGGTGGAATGCTCAGTGTAGAATGTATTTAGAATAAAAATTTATAATTATGAAATCTATACAGTAGTTGGGGCCTAAATATTTGATACAACGCAGTGGGCCAACATAATATGTTAGGTTATATGTTATACCGTCTTTATAAACAAAATAAGTAAACAGCTAGAGAATTGACCATTTACTTTTTTTTTTTTTTTTGTGGGTACTGGGGTCGGCCTCAGGACCTCGCGCGCCAGTAGGCACCCCTGCCGCTGAGCGATATCACCGGCCCCTTTTTTTTTCATATGTGGGTTCCGGGAGTCGAACTCGGGCCCTCGCACTTGCCAGGCAGGAGCTTACACCGCTGAGCCATCTCACAGGCCCGATCGTTTACGTTTTAATATCTCCATACACTGGAATACTGTTCAGTCTTCAAAAACAGTGTGTTTATATGTGTGTATGTGTTATATCACAAGCATCCAGAAAACTTCTGAAAATCACAGATTACAGAGAGGTAGAAGACAGTGGATGAATGAATCAGAGATCAACCATGACTTAATGATCATAAAAATTAGATGTTGAAGATTGGTATAGGCGTGCATGTCTGTAATCCCAGCACTCTGGGAGGCTCAGGCTGAAGGCTCACAAGTTTGAGGCCAGCCTGGGCAACACAGCAACTTAGCAAAGATCCTGTCCCCAAAAATGAAAAGTGAAAAAAGGTCTGGGGCTGTGGCTCAGGGCAAAGTCCTTGAATTCACAGTACTAGGAAAAAAAAAAAAAAAAAAGTGATGAATACATGGAGTTCATTTTACTATTCCTTTTACTTTGTAAATATTTGAAATTTTCTATAATTTCAAATTTCTATAAGGTTTTGAGTCCCACTTGAGTGATCCTAAATCAGAATGACAATAGGGCACAAGCATCTGTGTTTTATCAATCCTCTAAAGGTCAGCCAGCATTTGGGAATGTCTGAAAATCAAGAGGTGAGAGGCCTCCACCCAAGAAAAGGATATTATGGATTTCTTTTAGTACAAGGCCTTCATCTCTAGCTCTTTTAATTTTTCATTTTTGAGACAGGCTCTCGGTCACTAAATTGCCAGGGGTGGGCTTAAATTTGTGATCCTCCTGCCTTTAGCCTCTCAGAGTGCTGGGATTGCAGGCATGTGCCACTATGCCCTGCTTAGATTTTTAAATTGATGTAAGAGTAAGAAATGGATACTGGCCTGCATTCCAAGCCCTTATAAATATAAATATAAATATAAATATATCAGACAAAGACATATTTGTATTTCTTAAATTCTTGTCAAATGGAGGCCAGGTGTGGTAGCACACATGTGTAATCCCAGCACTCAGGAGGCTGAGTCAGGAGGAGCACCATGAGTTGGTTAGCCTGGACTACATAGTGAGTTCAAGGCCAGCATATACTACATAATGAGACCTTGTCTCAAAAACAAAAAAAATCTTGTCAAATGTAATACGAAGTCAGTAAGCTTCCCATTACTTAACAAAAACCTGAAAAGAATCAGTTTATAAAGAGAAAAGTTTGATTTGAGTTCACGGTTTCAGAAGTTTCAGTCCATGGTTAATTGGCCCCCTCAGTTTTGATGTTGTAGCAAGGTAGCACACCATGGCAGGGAGCACATGGCGAAACAAGCTGCTTACCTTATGGTGGCTGGGAAGCAAAGAGAAAGAAAGAAACCAGCATCCCACAGTCACTTTCAAGGGCACGCCCCCAGTGATCTAAATTCTCCCACTATACCCCACTTCTGTGGTTTTATTTTTTTGGCCCCATTTCTTAAAGGAACCATCTCTCAATGGCACTAGGGGCTGAGGACCAAATCTTAGAATATGGGCCTGTGGGGGGGGGCTGCATTTCAGAGTCAAATTATAGCAAGTACCAATATTTGAAAATTAAACTAAAACCACACATTAAGGTAGTAATAAAATATAAAAAATTTAGCATAAAAACTAAACCTAAGGGCCGGTAATATAGCTCAGTGGCATAAGCGCCTGCCTGGCAAGCACAAGGTCCTGAGTTCGACTCCCAGTACCCGCATAAAAAAAAAAAAACAACTAAACCTAATAGATGTAGAACATGCTATTCTTTTTTTTTTTTTTTTGTGGGTACCGGGGGGTTGACCTCAGGACCTCGTGCGCCAGCAGGCGCCCGTGCTGCTGAGCGATATCACCGGCCCCTTTTTCGTATGTGGGTTCCGGGAGTTGAACTCAGGCCCTCGCGCTTGCCGGGCAGGCGCTTAAGCCGCTGAGCCATCTCACCGGCCCGAACATGCTATTCTTAAGAGAATTATAAAACTTTAACAGTTTTAACATGTAATTAACACAATATATTGTGCATATATATATATATATATATTTTTTTGGTGGGTACCGGGGGGTCGACCTCAGGACCTCGCACGCCAGGAGGCACCCATGCCGCTGAGCGATATCACCGGCCCCTTTTTCGTATGTGGGATCCGGGAGTCGAACTCGGGCCCTCGCGCTTGCCGGGCAGGCGCTTAAGCCGCTGAGCCATCTCACCCGCCCTATTGTGCATATTTAAAACATACAATTTTATAAATCAGTATAACTATAAACCTATGAAACCATCACCACAATCAAAATAATGAAAATATTTTGCTGATAGATATTTGAGTTGTTTCCAGTTTGTGGCTATTAAAAAAATAGAAAAAAAAATCCAAATCTCCATCAACTGATGGATAGACAAACAAAATGTAATATATCTAAAATATAAAATTTTATTAGCAATAAAAATTAAAAAGTACTAAAGACACCGTAAAATGGAACAACCTTGAAAACACTATGCTAATGAAACAAGCCTGGCACAAAAGACCACATGTATGATTCTCTTCATAATATGAATATTCAACTGCATGTGGTGGCACAAACCTGAAATCCCCGCACTCTCGGAGGCTGAAGCAGGAGGACTGAAAGTTGGAGCCCAGGCTAAGCAACTTAGCCTCTGACTCAAAATAAAACAAAAGGGGCTGGGAATGTACTTCAGTGGTAGAGCACCCCTGGGTTTAATCCACATATCATATAATAGTAATAATAATAATAGTAATGACAAATGTCCAGAATAGGCAAATCTATATAGACAGAAAGTAGAGAGGCTTGGGAAGTGGGAGGAATGAAGAGTGACTGTTATGTAATTGGTAGGATTTTTGAGGAGAGATGAAACTGTTCTAAAATTAGACGATAGTAATGGTTGTGCAACTCTATGAATATACTAAAACCCTGAAGTTGTGCACTTTAAAAAAGTGAATTTTATGGAATGTAAATATTCCCTGGTAAAACTATTTTAAAAAATAAATAAAATGGAGAAGTATTTTAAATAAGAAGCCAAACTCGAATGTATGTTATTATTTGCCTTCAGATCTACAAGGTGCAGTTTTATAAAGTAAACATTTTCTTGCACCAAAATCTACTGTTTCTAATTAATTCAATTAATGCTGGTTTCATTTTCCTCAATTAACAAAAACAGTTAATATGTTTAGACTGATTAGTTTGGTAATATAATCAGCTTATCTAGTATTACCTTCTAGATAAATACCCATAACTTTACAAATAATAGATTCAGTCCCCTAATTATCCACTTTCATAAAGCTTTTTCCATAAATAATCTTGGATGTAAAAGTGGACAATAGAGTGCCAGGAAAATAAAACACAATAGCAGTAGAATGAGAAAAATGTGGTAGGATCTGAGTTTTCTCCTTGTTTTGATGTTTTCTTTCCAGTTCTTCACAATAAACATATTCTAGGGAAGAAGGAAATTCTGTTGCCACTCCTGAGCACAAAATGAACAAAGTACGTCTTATACCTCCTTCTGAAGGATGGGCAGGCATCCTGGCACATGCCCATAATCCTAGCACTTGGGAGGAGGCTGAAGCAGGAGGAGTGAGAGTTTGAGGTCAGCCTTGGCGACACGAAGAGTTCAAGGCCAGCATGGACTACATGTATTGTGCTGTCCATGTTTAAAACAAAACAAAACCTGATCTAGCTGGGTGTGGTGGTGCATGCCTGTAATTCCAGCGCTCTGGGAGGCTGAGTGAAAAAGGATCACAAGTTTGAGGCCAGCCTGAGCAATGTGGCAATTTAGTGAGACCCTGTCTCAAAAATAAATAAAAAATAGGTAAAGTAGGTTGGGGATATGACTCAATAGAAAGACCCTGGGCTAAATCCTCAGTATTGAACAAACAAACAAAAAAACTAAGAGCAGGTATTTAATTGGTGTGACTATAAGCAAAAGTATAGAATAGAAAGCGCATGGAGTTAGAGGAGATGGGGATTGGTACTTTGGGCATAAACCTAGAAAAGAAATGAGATAGAAAGTAAGAGCTTACTGCTCTAGAAGGCCGGGTGAGTGAACTAAAGAAGGATGACTGTGAAGCCTTCACGAAGGTAAGCTCCAGGCTGCTGCACCCACTGACTTCCCTGCTGGCAGGCTGGTCTGGACCCAG
The DNA here is from genome assembly GCA_028451465.1 of Erethizon dorsatum. Taxonomy (NCBI): domain Eukaryota; kingdom Metazoa; phylum Chordata; class Mammalia; order Rodentia; family Erethizontidae; genus Erethizon; species Erethizon dorsatum. The sequence continues at coordinate 16,112,417 of CM051839.1, forward strand.
CTTATCTGCTGGCTATCAGCTGAGTCCAGAGAGTTTACACTGCCCTCAGCCAGCTATTCCACACCCACGCTGTCCTTGCAGCGGCTTCCCCTTGTCAAGGATCAGGAGAGTCCTGGGCACCTTGCAGCATGGTAAGAGTGCTGCAGTCAGCCATCGCATCTCCTCCAGCTGTGTTGCGCAGCGATGCTGACTTCTTCCTGTGCTCTAATACGGTGAGACGAAACCCAAAGGGAGGAAGACATTAGTAATGTATGCTTCTTAGCTTACCTAGCGGATTTTTTGCCTATTGTGTCTCAACACCACTTTACAGCAGCTTTGTGGCACTAGGACTGGGACTGTTCAGGATGACTACACACTTCCCAGCTTTCTTTGCCAGTTAGTAATTGGTTAAATTCTGCAATTAGGAGGCACTGGAGGATAGATTAGGAGGTAGGAGGAAGGGACAAGTGATCTCTTCCTCAACTTCTTACTGCTCCTGATTGTATTGTCCCTTTTTTTTTTTTTTTTTTTTCAGTAGCCCCAGAATAAGACTGCTCACCCCCTCAGAGGAAGTCAGGCAGCAAGTTCCTCGCAGAGGCCTGATCCCCAGGTCCAAGAGGCCTTACTCCAAGGCGAGAGCTAATCCTAGTACCTTCTCTGTTATTTCCTCACACCTCGGGATGGTTATGGTCTCTGGGCAACCCCAGTGCTCTGTTTTCTTCTTTCAGTCCTATAGCATTTGAATAACCATTCTCTATACATAATTTTCCTTGTTTTTTTTTTAAAAAACAAACTATTTTTTAGCTGAAGATGGTGGTCCATGCCTGTAATCCCACCATTCAGGATACTGAGGCAGGAGGATTGAAGGTTTGAGTGCAGGCTGGGCAGTTTTGTAAGACAAGGCCTCAAAACAAAAATAAATAAATAAATAAATACATAAATGGGCTGGGGATGTAGCTCAGTGCAAATGTCCTGGGTTCAATTCCCAGTACAACAATAACAACAATAATAATAATAATAACAACCATTTTTTTTTTTCCTCCCTGACTGAACTCTGGCTGATACAATACTACCCTCTGCTATCTGTCACATGTAGGGACATCCATTTGTTCCTTTACAAAGCTATGAAAATACTAAACCAAAAAGAGAAAAAGTCGGTGAGTTTTGCTCCTTAGTAAGCTCAGCCCATATCATCTTTCTAATTAAATGTTTAAATTCATCTCAAACATGTCATACTTGTTTTTCAACACGCTTAACCACCACCTGTAAAACCTCCTATACCAATAAATAGATTCCCATATAAAAAAGAAAGAAATATCTGACAGTCTTTTTCATATAGCCTGTAACATGTTTTTATAAAATTAAAATTTAAGCCAGGCATGGTGGCACATGCCTGTAATCCCAGCACATTCTGGAGACTAAGGTGGGAGAATCGTAAATTGGAGGCCAGCCTGGCTAACAGAATTATTTCCAGGCCAACCTGGACACAAAGCAACACTATGACTCCAAAAGTAAGTTTAGATATGATTGCACCTGCATGTATAGAGCTGAATTCACCTTGTAACATGGAGCAAGATAAAAATATACAGTGAATACTTAAATTTAAATTTATTGCAGTAAAAGACACATTGCCATCAATAGCCCTACTCCCTCAAAAAATATTCCTGACATTGAACACACTTATCCCATTGTTCTTACCACTTTCAGAAGCAGTTCTGGAAGCCCTCTTTCATGAGTGTCTTTACCAGTTGTGATCAAAAGTATGGTGAATGCTGCTGTTAAGTGCCATCCAATGGAAAGGAAAGCTGTAAAAAACATTAAGGTGTGCTCTCATCCACCTTATTCATTGGACCTGGCGACGTGTGACTTCTGGCTCTTACCCAAAGTCAAAATGACCATGGAAAGTAAACATCTTAAATAGATTCAGGACATGGAGGTAGCTGTAACTGCACGACTAAAGACACTCACACGAGAGGATGCCCAGAACTGTTTCAGAAAGTAGTAAGAATGATGGGATAAGTGTGTTCAAAGTAACGGGGAATATTTTGAGGGGGATTAATGGCAATATGTCTTATACTGTAATAATTTTTTTTAAATTTAAACATTCACTGTAGTTTTTGATCCTAGCTCATATATTTCCATGAGATTCCCCAGATCCAAGAAAGAGACTACCAAATTTCCATCTTCAATAATTTATTTTAAACCAAAAAAAAACCTCTTCTACTGATAAGACATTCAATCCCTTCCTTTCAATTTTTAAGTAGTCTCCTTTCACCAAAAGAACTTGAAGAACTTCCTGTCTACTACATGGCTTCCTCCTTCTCTGACTAAAGTATAGCAGAGTAAAGCTGATGTATGATAATTTTTCAAGATGAATATTTAAGAAAATCCCACAACTACTTTGTGCCAGTTCCTAATTCATTGTCTCTCAGTGCCAAATCGGCCTTTCACTGGCTGGTCTATGAAATAAAGCTGGACTTTCTGCTTTGCTGTTGGCCTGTTGTAAAGCTTTGTCAGTAGAGTATGTTGGGGGGATGCTGGAGGAAATAGGAGTCCCACTTTCTGGGTGCAGTGTGTTCTTGCTGGTTCTGCAGTCATGGGCTGTACCCAGTGAACATTAGCCTATGGCGTCTCTTGCTATAGGCCAGGTATTCTTCATGAACAGTGTCCTCCAGCACTCCTGGGAGTGGATTCCACTAGGTTTCATCAGTGTGGTGCCCCAGCAAACTTCTCTACCCTCCAGTGAACCGAGGTCATGCTATTTCCAATGAGGTCCTCTTCTTTATCTCAGTTCTGTGGGTGCTGGCTTTTCTGTAAACTGCTGTTCATGTATTTTTTGTAGTCCTTATCTTGTACAATACTAGCCAATCCCTCATTATGCCATCTTGTTATAGTTAATACTCTTTATACTGAACCTATTTTATTTTCTCCTTCTTTCTCCCTCTTCCTTCTCCTCCTCCTCCTCCTCTTCTTCCTCCTCTTCCTTCTTTTTTTGAGACCAGTTCTCACTATGTAATCCAAGCCAGCCTTACACTCACTATATAGCCCAGGCTGGCCTTGAATTCATGATCCTTCTACTTCAACCTCCTGAGTGCTGGGATTACAGCCCTGTGCCACCATGCACAGCTCTGTGTTGAAATTTCTCAGTTCACATTGTATTTTTCTCTCCAGATTGGACAATGATTGATAAATACTCTTGTTCATTTAGCCTCATTCTATCTGGCACCAATAACTAAGCAAATATGAAGCATCTTCTACACGATATGTGATACTCATCACTTGCATCGTAAATGTACATTTGAGCATGAAGTAAAGTTATTTCTTTCTTTCTTTGTTTATTTATTTATTTAGTGTTACTGGGGATCAAACCCAGGGCCTTCACACTGAGCTACATTCCCAACCCTTTTATATTATTGTTTAAAAATTTGAGACAGGGTCTCACCAAGTGGCTAAATCATCCAGGCTGGGTTTCAACTTGCGATCCTCCCGTCTCCGACTCCCAGAGTACAGAACATACAGATATCCACCACCATGCCTGGCTGGAAGTAAAGTTTTTTTTTTTTTTGTGGGTACCAGGGGGTCGACCTCAGGACCTCGGGTGCCTGCGCGCCTGTGCCGCTGAGCGATATCACCAGTCCCTTTTTCGTATGTGGGTCCCGGGAGTCGAACTCGGGCCCTCGCGCTTGCCGCGCAGGCGCTTAAGCCGCTGAGCCATCTCACCGGCCCTGGAAGTAAAGTTTTTTAAGTGCTTGATTGATGTTGGTGTAAGGTTTTAGCCTTTGACAACAAATTTCTAACATTTCCTTTAATTTTTTTTTTTCAATTTGTTTCTCCCCGGTTGCCCCCCATTTTCTTTGCAGTACTACATACAGATTGAACTCAGGGCCTTGCATACGCTAGGCAAGCACTCTCCTGCTGAGCTACATCCCTTGCCCTGTTATTTCTATTTTAAATATGAGAAACTCACATTAAATTGACTTGACAGAACATGGGCCAAGGCTTAACTGGCCCCGAAGTTCATCCACTATGCTATCTGAATACTTGTGGTGTATATACATAGTATTTCAAAAAGAAGAGCTCTCAAGGTGTTTTGTTTATATCTCTACTTTTAAATTTAAGAAATGGTTTAGAAAATATAATCATACAGAGCCCAGAGTGCAAAATAATTATTAGTAAACATTGGTGTTCGTAAGGACTTTTTTTTTTTTGAGGCACAGTCTCACTATGTTACTCACACTGGCCTCAAAGTTGCTATCCTCTTGCCTCAGCCTCCTGAGTACCCAGGATTACAGGCCTGTGTCACCACACCCAGCTAGGACTTTCCTTAAGCACTAAATTTACCCATGCTGAAGATCTTTATTTTTCTGATCAGTAGTGTGTATGCAGTTGGATGGGGCAGGACTGGGACTGTAATTCCATCAGCTTTATTTGCCTTTGATCCAGCTCTGTTCCACAGTGAGAAGCCCCAGTCATATTCCTAATAGAGCCAGTGGCCATTTAAAACTAGTTTTATTTTCCTAAGAAATGTATAGAACAGATATAAACAAGGAGTCTTATCTTAATTCTCCGACCAAATTGACTTCCCTTATTTTTTAAAAAGTTACTGGAGACAAAAATGCAGACATTTTAATTTTTATACCAAACTAAGATTATTACACATTGAGTAAGAAAAGATACACAGGAGCATTTTCTCATTAATTACCACATGTTGGGGATGGGATTATTAGATTCAGGACATAAGTTGAAGTTACATTTTATGATGGTTATGCTATGTTGAATCAACCACTGTAATTCTCTTTTGTCCTAAGCTACTTTGAGTGGTAATCTGTAAAGACATACTTGCTGAGTTTTTATTACTTTAAAGAGGACAATTATTGATGGAAATACAGTAATTGCAACTTGTTTACTGTAGTTCACCTTTCAGCTCTACATTTGTGCCTGAAGAGAACCTTGAAAAGGTAGACAAGGTTGTATTGACTATACTATTTGCAGTCAGAAAATGTTTCGATAGCTGTATTTAGGATGTTAAAACAGGAGAAAAGCAAAACATTTATTACATCAGTCAAATTTTTATTCTTAAGTGTGGCAAATAACTGATTTTAGTTATTATCACACAATAGTCTGGTTTTGCTTTTATTTTCCTCTCACTTTTAACTGAAATTACAAGTTGTCCACAATTCAAAGAAGAATTTTGTGCAGTAAAGATGCAGCAATAATTAAAACTTTCACTTTGAAAAGCATTATAAAGAAGCGTTATAAAGCTGGATCATCTAAATCAGACCTCAGTTAATGCTGAATTTGAGTTTGAATCAATACTATAAAAGGTGATTCTAGGAAAACTGATAGAGGGTTTTTTTTCTAAATCTTTAAAATTTTCTTTTTTGCTACAGGGGATTGAACCTGGGGAGTGCTGAGCTTTTAATGTTATATATTATATACATTATATGTTATATATACATATTTTCAAAATTTTGAAACAATCTCACTAATTTGCCTGGGCTAACCTCGAACTTGGGTTCCTCCTGCCTCAGCCTTCAAAGTAGCTAGGATTAGAGGACTTTGTCACCAAGGGAGCAAAGCTTTTCTGTTTTAATACCTTCTTACTGTTTTGCCCACATGTAGAAGGTCATCCATCTGCATATGAACTGTTCAACCCAGCAAATGGAATCATTTCTGCAAATGGATCCCAAGTGAATGCACACATACACCTCTCTGATATTTTGAAAGTAGAACACCTTAGAGGGATATTTTCCCTTGCAACTATAACACCAAGGATTGTGTGCATGTAGTTCTGCCTGTGAGATTTTCCAACTGTTCAGGGGGCCTCGTTCTTCTGATTGCTACCGAAATGAAAAAGAAAATTGGACAAGTAGACACTTTTTTTGTCTTCACTGCAAAATAGTTTATGACAACTTAAGTCTTAGCAGCAAAAATATATTCAAATGCATTTAAGTCACCAAGGGCTGTACCAGAAAACAGCAAAATTTCTCTGCTTAAAAAAGAAACTTTAGAGGCAAACTCATAACCACCTCACCCCCTCCTTACAGTCTCCCCTTATGCCATCAGCAAGGAAAACAAAGTAGAGTCTCTTTCTCCAATGTCAAAATTAAAGAGAGCCTCAGAAAGCAGAAAAATATACCTCAAAGGCACACTAAGAAATGCCTAAATTGAACAATCTTCAAGCACCTGCAGCAGAATCCATACTGCTGTTTTCCCATGCAGATTTTTCTGATCTCTTTCCTATTTAAAACAGGGAGTGGGCAGAATGTTTTAATCCAGAGTTTTTACTGTTGTAACCTAGGAACAATCATTTGAGGCTTCTGTGTAGGTAAGTGTTACCATGGAGACAAAAAGAAATCTCTCTGAGATCTCCTCGTACATGGAGCTTATCACTAAAAAAAAATGTGAAGCTCAGTACATGTATAGGTAGACTCCGGGACTCTGGGCTGGCTGTACCTTTGGTCTGTTAGTAGTCCTGAAAAATTAAAAAAAAAAAAAGATATATTGTTTATTGGTGTATAAAATGGTACAAACTTCTATTAGGGAAAAATTTAAAAATCATCATCAAAATTATAATTACTCATACTCTTTGGGTCATCAGATCTTCTTCTGGAAATTTATCCTACACATATCCAGAATCTATCCTACAGATATATATATAGCAAATACATATATGATACACGGTGTATCCATGTGGTTATTTGTTGCAGCATTATTTGTAATACCAGAAGCTTGGAAACAACCTAAGTTTCTACTAATAAGGGATAGGTTAGATAAGTATGGAATACTATGCAGTGATATATAAGATATAGAATAATGTATAAGGTATATACCATGAAGCAAAATTAGCAAGTACAGTAAGCGCAAAGTGTACAGTGTGCTACTATTCGTGTATGAGGGGGAAAATGCTCCCATTTTTTTGTTGAACATTTGTGGTACAGCCTACCTCTGGGTGGATTCATCACAGAGTACTAACACTGGTTGCCTTATGAGAAGTGCAAGCAGATTGATTATACAAGAATGGGAAGGAATCCTTACAATGCATATATTTCACTATATATGTTAGTACTTTTTTTTTTTTTTTTTTTTTTTTTTGATACCGGCACGCAAACTCAGGACCCTGCGCCTGCCAGGCAGGCATTTGTGCCCCTGAGCTATATCCCTTGCCCTGTTAGTACTTTTCGAGTTTAAAAAAATATTTTTTTCTGGTACTACGGATTGAACCAGTGGCACTCTGCAGCTGAGTTATATCCCCAGCCCTTTTTATTTATTTTTTTTAAATCTTAATTTATTATAGGATACTTTTTATTTTTTAAATTTTATTTTGAGGCAGGGTTGTGTTACATTGCTATTTGTTATTGTGAGACAGGGTCTTGCTAAATATCTAAGTTGCCAGGCTGGGCTTAAACTCAGAATCTTCGTGCCTCAACCTCCCTGAGTGCTGGGATTACAGGGGTGCAGCATCATATTCAGTTTATTTTTTATTTTAAGATAGGTTCTTGGTAAGTTGCCCAAGCTGGTCTCAAAATTGGGATCTTCCTGCCTTGGCCTCCTAAGTAGCTGGAATGGCAGGCATGTGCCACCACATCAGGCTTACTTTTTGAATTTTAAGTCATGTAAATGTACTAACTATTCAAAAGATAAATAAAATATAATACAAATATATTTAAGATGAGAGAAACTGCTCACTGACCCACCAAAGTATCATTGGTTCTACCCAACACATAGGAATTCTATCTTATTTCCACTTTTCATCCTTGTACTCAAAGGTTTTCTATTTTGTAGTAAGTGTGCTTTGGAAAACATTAAAATAGCACCGTCTCACCAAGCATGTGCTATGTTTCAGGTAGCATACTTGCCTCTTTGCATACATTTTTCTCATTCAGTTTGCATGGGTCTGTGAGACAAGTACTATGTTATTAGCTCATGTTGTGGAGGAAGACATCAAATTAGCACAACTAGGAATAAGACCATGGGCGCTCAAATCTCATGAAGTCAGAAACTCGAGTTTCTGTCTTACTACTAGTCTTTTCCTTCAGTATTCAGAACCTGATTTTTTTTTTTTTTTTTGTACTGGGTATTGAACCCAGGAGTGCTCTACCACTAAGTTACAGCCTTAGCCCTTTTTATTTTTTTTATTTTGAGACACACTCTCATTACTTTGCCCAGGCTGGCCTTGAACTTGTGATCCTCCTTCCTCAGAATCCCAGTTACTGGGATTATAGGTGTGTACCACCATGCTGGTCTGTACCTGAATTCCTTGGCTGAACATCAGCACACTAAAATTGGATAAGTGAGGAGAAATGTATGTAAATCATCTGATGGCTCGTTATCACATTTGATCAGTAAAAACAAATATTATTTCAGAATGGAGAGGCCAAATTTGTTGGCCGCATTCTTCCATTCCAATGTGCTATAATCTTGAAGCCATCTGGTCAGAATCACAAGTTATTAAATATAATTTGTAATTAAATACAAATATGCAACAAGAGTAGAATTAACCATTAAAAAAAATTCCAGGCTTCTTTGGTGGCTTGGTACCAAGAGCCAGGTGTGAAAACATCAGTTAGCTTTGAGGCATTGTAGAGTTGGAAACTTTCAGGTTCATCGGACTTGAGACTTGTGTAGACCAAGTTTTACTTAGGATTGGCAGGACTCAATTTTGATCTTCAAAGGGTAAAGATATTTGAAAAGTATCAAATGTTTAATACCTAACAATGCTGATTAGTTAAATATAAACGAATCAGTTACATCTGGATTACTTGCACTTGCTCAATGCAAATTAAAAGAATACAAAATGCCTAGAAGAATATATTTAGAGCTTGGTTAAAAATAAAGTTTGGAAAATAGAATTCTTGTGGAATTTATAGAATTTCCTTTGTCTAAAGATTATCTACACCCATTGTGTAAATAAGGAGACAAAGCCAGGTGTGTCGGTGTATACCTGTAATCCCAGCACTCTGGGAGGCTGAAGCAGTATGATCCCAAGTTCCAGCCTAGCCTGGGCAATTTAGCAATTGAGCAAGACCTTGTTTCAAAATAAAAAAAAATTAAAAAAACAAAGGGTTGTGTATGTAGTTCAGTGCGAAGATCTTGGATACAATCCCCAGTATGGGGCAGATGTATTTTTTAAATTATTTTATTTTATTTTATTTATTTTAAAGAGAAAAAACAATAAAAACAATGATACAAAATTTCAAAACAAGATAGTAGGAAAACAACTATGGTTAGTACATTGTTTATTGTTATGTTCAAAGTAGTTGCTCAGATTACAAGATATAGGCATAAAAAATTGATCAAATGATATAAGCACAAATCTTTCTTTTCAATGGACTTATATAGATTAATATCATAGCTATCTTAACTGTATTCTATGTATATTTAGTTATTTATTTACTTTTCCTTTTCCCTTCCTTCTTTTCTCCTTTCTCTCATCCCAGTTTCTCTTTCCTTTTGAAGAGTTTCTTCCCATTTCCCAATATCTATTTTGGATCTTATTTACTCTTCCAGCTTCTTACACTAGGGAGACAATACAATGTTTACATATGTGAGACTGATTTATTTCACTTATGAGTATGGTCTCAAGTTGCATCCATCTACCTAGAAAAGTCTCAAGTTTATCCTTCTTTATAGCTGAGTAGTATTCCATTGTACAAAAATACATCTTTTTTATCCGTTCCTCAGTTGATGGGCATTTGGGTTGTTTCCAAGATTTAGCTATTACAAATTGTGCTGCTATAAACATGGGTGCACATATATTGCTGTGTTACAATGTTTTTAATTCTTCTGGGAAAATACCTAGAAGGGGAATAGCTGGGTCGAATGGGACCGCCAATCCTAGTTTTTTGAGGAACCTCCACACTGATTTCCACAGTGGTTGCACCAGTCTACACTCCCACCAACAGTGGAGAAGGGTTCCTTTTTCCCCACAGCCCCTCCAGCATTTGTTATTAGTTGACTTCTTGATGATAGACATTCTTTCGGGAGTGAGATGGAATCTCAGTGTTGTTTTAATTTGCATCTCTCAAATGACCAGTGATGTTGAACATTTTTTCATATATTTATTTGCTGTCTGTATTTCTTCATCTAAGAAATGCGTATTCATCTCAGACGCCCATTTTTGGATTGGGTCTTTGAATTTGGGGCATCTGATTTTTTTCAATTCTTATATGTTCTAGATATAAGTCCTTTGTCAGAGGGACTGTTTGCTAAAATTTTTTCCCAATCTGTGGGTTGTGTTTTCACTCTGTTGGTGATTTCTTTTGATGTACAAAAACTTTTTAATAAGATGAGATCCCAGTTGTTGATTCTTTGGATTTTTTTCCCATGCAGTTTGGGTTTTGTTCATAAAGTCTCTGCCTACCTCTATATCTTCAAGATTTCTATTTACTTTCTCTTCCAGTAGATTCAGTGTTTCTGCATTAATATTTAGATCTTTGATCCATTTTGACTTTAGTTTCGTGCACAGTGATAGACATGCGTCTAGTTTTAGTCTTCGGCATGTAGAGAGCCAGCTTTTCCAGCACCATTTATTAAAGAGGCTATCTTTCTTCCGGTGAACATGTTTGGCCCCTTTGTCAAAGATAAGCTAGTTGAGTGTGTTTGTAGTTGTGTCTGCATCTTCTAATCTGTTTCACTGATCCTCAGTGAAAGGGCCGATATCACCAGCCCTTTTTTCATATGTGGGTACCGGGAGTCGAACTGTTTTTTTTTTTTTTTTTTTTTTCCAGTACCATGTTGATTTTATCACAGTAACTTTGTAGTATAATTTCAAGTCAGGGATTGTGATGCCTCCTGCCTTGCCTTTGTTGCCCAGGATTGCCTTTGCTATTTAGGTCTCTTCTACTTCCAACTGAATTTTAGGAATGTTTTCTCTAGATCTCTGAGGTATGCTAATGGTATTTTGATCAGGGTTGCATTAAATCTGTATAACAGTTTTGGGCATTTGGCCATTTTCACTATGTTGGTTCTTCCTACCCAAGAGCAAGGGATAGCTTTCCATTTTCTGATATCCTCTTTGATCTCCTTTTTCAGAGTGCTATAATTTTCAATATATAGATCTTTTACTTCCTTTGTTAGATTGATTCCTAAGTATTTCATTTTTTTGGATGCTATTGTGAAAGGTGTTGTTTCCCTAATTTCTCTCTCAGTGGGTTTGTTGTTTGTGTACAGGAATGCTACTGACATTTGAGTGTTGACTTTGTATCCAGCTATGCTCCTGAACTTGCTTATTAATTCTAGTAATCTTTTGGTGGAGTGTTTGGGGTCTTCTGTGTAGAGTATCATGTCATCTGTGAATAATGATAGTTTAATTTCTTCCTTTCCTATCCTTATTCCTTTTATTTCTTTCTCTTGTCTAATTACTCTGGCTAATATTTCCAGAAGTATATTGAATAGGAGTGGTAATAGTGGACATCCTTGTCTTGTTCCTGATTTTAGAGTGAAAGCTTTCAGTTTTTGTCCATTTAGCATGTTGGCTGTTGGTTTGTCATAGACGGCTTTTATCAGATTGAGGTAAAGACCATCTATTCTGATTTTCTGTAGGGTTTTTATCATGAATGAGTGTTGGACTTTATCAAAAGCTTTTTCTGCATCTATTGAGATGATCGTGTGATTTTTGTCTTTGGCTTTGTTGATACGGTGTATTACATTTATTGATTTGCATATGTTGAACCATCCCTGCATTCGTGGGATAAATCCCACTTGGTCATAGTGTATAATCTTTTTGATGATTTGCTGCATTCTCTTTGTTAGAATCTTATTGAGGATTTTTACATCTATGTTCATTAGGGAGATGGGCCTGTAGTTTTCTTTTTTGGTTGGGTCTTTCTCTGGTTTTGGTATTAGGGTAATATTTGCCTCCAGGAATGAGTTAGGGAGTATTGCTTCCCTTTCAATTTCATTAAAGAGTTTGAGGAGTATTGACATTGAAACTTCTCTAAATTTCTTGTAGAATTCAGCAGTGAATCCATTAGGACCTGGGCTTTTCTTTGTTGGTAAGGTTTTTTTTTTTTTTTTTTTTTTGTGGGTACTAGGGGTCAAACTCAGGACCTCACGTGCCAGCAGGCACCCGTGCCGCTGAGCGATATCACCAGCCCTTTTTTCGTATGTGGGTACTGGGAGTCAAACTCAGGACCTCGCACACGCCAGGCAGGCGCTTAAGCCACTGAGCTATCTCACCGGTCCTGGTAAGTTTTTAATTACATTTTCAATCTCATTAACTGATATTGGGTTATTCAGAATTTTTATATCATCTTGATTCAGCTTTTGTAATTCATATGTATCTAAGAATTTGTCCATTTCTTCTGCATTTCCTATCCTATGAGAGTAAAGATTTTTGAAGTGGGTGTTGATGATCTTCTAAATTTCCACAGGATCTGTAGTGATTTCATCCTTTTCATTCCTCAGTGCATGAATTTGAGTCTTTTCTTTCCTTTTTTTAATAAGGTTGGTTAAGGGTTTATCAATTTTATTTATTCTTTCAAAGAACCAACTCTTTGATTCATTAATTCTTTGTATTGTTTTCTTAGTCTCCACTGCACTAATTTCTGCTCTGATCTTTATAATTTCCTCCCTTGTATTGGCTTTGGGCTTGTCGTGCTCTTCTTTTTCTAGATGTTTGAGGAGCAACATTAGGTTATTTGTGCTCATTCTGTTTTGCTGATGTGAGAATTCACCGCTATAAATTTTCCTCTTAGGACTGCTTTCATTGTGTCTCACAGGTTCCAGTATGTTGTATCTGCATTTTTGTTTAGTTGTAGATATTGTTTAATTTCTTCTTTATTTTCATCTGTGACCCATTGGTTGTTTAGGAGGGTGTTATTTCATTTCCATGTGTTTATGGAGTTTTGTGGTTTGTTTTGCCATTAATTTCCAATTTCATTGCACTATGGTCAGATAATATGCATGGGATAATTTCAGTTCCTTTGCATTTACTTAAGCATATTCTGTGGGCTAGTATATGGTCTATTTTAGAGAATGTCCTGTGTGCAGCTGAGAAGAATATATATTCTGATGATGTTGGATGGAACACTCTGAAAACATCTACTAAGTCCATTTGTTCACAGGTTTGATTCAGTTCTGATATTTCTTTGCTAATTTTTTGTCTAGTTGATCTATCTCTTTGTGACAATGGGGTATTAAGGTCTCCTGTTACATTTGTGTTATTGCTTACTTGGTTTTACATGTCTACTAATAATTGTCTTATATAGTTGGGTGATCCCGTATTTAGTGCATACATATGTATGATTGTTATCTCTTCCTCTTGAAGTTTTCCCCTAACAAGTATGTAGTGACCTTCTTTATCTCTTTTGATCATTCTTGGTTTGAAGTTCACATGGTCTGCAAACAGGATAGCTACCCCTGCTTTTTTCTGGGTTCCTGTTGCCTGGAAGATTGTTTTCCATCCTTTGACTTTCAGTCTGTGAATTTTTTTAGAGTTAAATGTGTTTCTTGTATACAGCATATTGTTGGATCTTGTTTCTTGATCCATTCTGCCAGTCTGTTTCTTTTGATTGGTGAATTGAGGCCATTTGCATTGATGGTTATAACTGATATGTATGGCTTATCTTTGTCATGATATTTTCCTGCTGTTTGTTCCCTGCTTTTCCCCTCTGTTTAATTGCTTGCCCTACCTGGTGGTTTCTTTCTATTGTTGTTCTTGAAATTGTGGTCATTTTTACCTGTGTCTAGAATATCTTTCAGTACTCTTTGTAGGGTTGGTTTGGTGGTCATGAATTTCTTCTCTTGTTCTTTGCCATGGAAGTATCTTATTTCTCCATTAATTTTGAAAGATAGTATCACAGGGTACATCAATCTGTATTGGAAATTGTTTTCTTTCAGGACTTGAAACACTTCACTCCAAGCTCTTCTTGACTTGAGGATTTGTATTGAGAAGTCTGCCTGATTCTGATGGGCTTTCCTTTATAGATGATCTGTTTCTTTTCTCTAACAGCTTTTAATATTCTGTTCTTGTGCTGACTTTCTGGAATCTTGATTATTACATGTCATGGTGTGGTTTTATTTTTGTCATGGCTGTTTGGAGTTCTATGTGCTCCATTTATTTGTATGTCAAATTCTTTATCCACGCTTGGGAAGTTTTCTGACATTAATTCTGTGAAGAGTTTTTTTATGGCATTTGTGCTATCTCCAGCCTTCTCATTGACCACAGTCAATCCTATGTTATTCTTCTTTGCATCATTTTGTAGCTGTTGGATTGATTTTTCATGTTCTATTGCTATTTTTGAGATATCTTTCTTTTCATGGTCACTTGCTGCAATTCTTGCTTCAAGATCTGATATTCTATCCTCTCCTTCATTCAATCTGTTGCATATACTTTCAGTGGAGGTTTTAATCTCTTGGCTTTCCGTTTGGATCTCTTTCATGGATTCTATTTCTTTCCTATGTTGGGCATTTTTTATTTCTAACATTTTTCTAAGCTCATCTATACTTTTATCTGTGTCTTCTCTAATATCTTTGATTTTAAACTTAATTTCTTTTTGTACCTGAGAGATTATTTTCTCTATAGCCTTTTCCACTTGTTTTATCACTTCTGTTGCTATCATTTCAGAAAGTTCCAGTATTTGACATCCAATTTTGTGTATTTCATTGTGTTCCAGGCTTGTCCTGGGTAGGTTGGGATCTGGTGTTGCATTTTCCTTCTGCATCTTGTCATTTTCTATTTTCTCTTTTTATTTTATTTTGTTTTCTATGTTGATGTTTGCCAGTTTCTTATGATAGACAGCTTTATCACTAGTATTGAAGTTTCCCTAGGAGATGTCTGTTCTTTGGGGATGGCCTCTAGATGTACATGGCTCTTTATAGCTATCCCAAGAACCTACCTTCCCAATTTGTAAAGGATGCAAAGCTACTATTTGGCTCAGCACCCAATCCTTTGGTACTAGGCCATGGTGGTTATTATGACCCCATACAATCACAGTGTTATCATACAGGGGAGAAAAACTGATTATAACATGTATGACATCCTGGCTAAAATAGTACAGTTAGTGATAACAATAATTTCAAGTACAGCTTAACTACTGACAAACTATGGTAACCATTAACCTGCTACTTCCAACCACAGGAGCAAACTCTAACATTATATAACAAAATCAAACATATACCATGTACTTGTATGCAGTGATTTTTCCCTTAGTGGAGTGGTTTTACCCTTTTGTGGGGGGGTTAAGATTGGTAGGGGACAAGATAAAGTGATGAATGAGGTCAAATATAGTAGAGTCAAGGCTGGAGGTCAAAGGATGACCACCCGAGTTTTGGGAAACTGGAGGACACAGAGGGAAAGAATGAAATAGAATGCAAAGGAGTAATCAGGAATGGAAGAGACAGTGTTTACTCACTTGAAAGTTTAAATTCAAAAAGTAGTTGAGGAAGGAGAGAAAGAGGATCAATAGAATAAAATGAAAAAGAAAGGTAAGAAACCTAAACAGTGAAAAACGGAAGAAAGAGAAGGAGAATGGAAAAGAAAAAAAAAAGTAGACCCAAGAAAGAGAGGACAGGAAAAAAGAAAGAAAAGAAAACCCAAAAACAAAAATAACTACAAAATACAAGACAAAACAAGATGAATTCCAACCAGACAGGAAAGGGGTAGCCAATCGGACAAACAAGGGAGAATATAAGTAGTAAAATACCTCTGGTGTTTACAGTTCTGTGATAGTGTTCATGTCAGATCCTAGAAATGTGCTGTGTACTCCAGCCAAGTTTGCCATGGGAACTGTGTTGGGTATGGACCTGATCTTGGCCTCTGGGTGTGGGGGCTGGGACTGGTCTTCTCTTGGTGAAGTTCTCCAGAACCCAGCTACTGGCTCCTTGCTGCTGCTTCGGACACTTCCACATTGGTGGTCTCACTGATTACTCCACACACCCGAGACAGCTGTCCTGGGTCTCAAGGTTCTGGTCAGTCCTCCTGCTAAAGAAGTGTGTGTGCCCCGCATGACCAGGGCCTGGCCTGTCCTAGGCATTGGGGTTCTGGTGTTGGTCCTCCCGCCACTATTTTGTTTTATTGAGGCAAGGTCTTACTATGTAGTGCAGGTTTGCCTTGAACTCACTATGTAGTCCAGGCTGGCCTTGAACTTACAGCAATCCTCCTGCCTCAGACTCCCAAGTGCTGGGATTACGGGTATGTGCTCTGGCTGTTTTGGTTTTTTGAGACAGGGTCTTACTACATAGCCCAGGCTGGCCTTGAACTTGCAGCGATCCTCCTGCCTTAGCCTCCCATGTGCTAGGATTATAAGTATGTGCCACCACACCAGGCTTGAGAGAGAAAAATTTAAAAGGTCATTTCTTTGCCACATTAAAAGGAAAATACTCAACAATTTTCATGTAAATAATAGCATCATCTTACATTAAAGTACTTTTTAGTTTAAGGACAGTTTTCATTTTATAAAATTAATAACTTTGATTTTTTAAAGAGATGATGATGACAAAATTTCAAATACTTAGATAATTTGGTATCTTTTATTTTTAAAATCTTCTATCAGCTCCCCAAAGAGTCTGACATGGTTTATAATGAAATACGCATATGTTTTAGTCAGGGTCCAGGCAGCAAGATAGACAAGATCTTTCACCTGAGGGAATTTTAATACAGAAAATTTAATTGTTGCACACACAAGTGATGGTAAGGCTGAGAAGCCAAGTATAAGACAATGAGGCAACCCAAAGATTGGCCATGCAGGAAGCTACCTCCACTCTAGAGCAGACAGCAAGAAGGGTGGGGTAGCCAGGCATGGTGGCACATGCCTGTAGTATCAGCACTTGGAAAGCTGAAGCAGGAGGATCTCTACGAGTTCAAGGCTAACCTGGGCTATGTAGTGAGCTCAAGGCCAGTCAGAACTACATAGTGAGATCCCATCTCAAAAAGGAAAAAAAGAAGATGGGCTAACCAAACCCACAAGTGGGGCTAACCCCCTACTTACCAGTGGGTGAGTGTGGGGCACCACCAGCTTCCTGCTGAGCTGGGGTGGGGTGAGCTGCCTGGCAGGCACTGAAGCCAAGAATGTAACAACCCAGAAACTTTTGCCGGTGCTACAGCTGCAGAGTCAGGAAAGATTTACCTTTTCCCCTCTTCCTGTACCCAAAGCTTCTGCCAGTTTCTCTCATTGGCTGAAGGTGCCTGGAAGCCAGACAAAGCAGAAATGGGAAATGTATTGTCCTCTGATAGAGGGAAGAATCCAAGAAGAGTAGAAAAATAAGGTTTTCTACCTCTTTTGCATTCAGAAGCCGTTCTTCCTCTTATACCAATTTCACAACAACTGCATCATTCTGCCTAACATGAGGTGACTGTTCATCATGCCAACAAAAGTACTGTCATCTTCCCAGCCAGGGGAGACAGAAGGTCCTAGAAAAGTCAGCAATTGGGTTTGTTTCAAGGTTCTTCAAATGATGAGCAATCCCGCAGACCTCCATGTGTGAGAGTGTGTGTGTGTGTGTTTGTGCGTGCGTGCACTTGCGCGAGTACTTTCTTTTTGCAGTGCTGAAGATCAAATCCAGGGCCTCATGACTGCTAGACAAGTACTGTACTGCTGAACTACATCCCCAGCCCTTTTTATTTTATTTTGAGATGGTCTCCTTGAGTTGCCTAGAATGGCCTCATAATTCTCCTGTGTCAACTTCCTGAGTAGCTGGGATTACAAGCATGTACCACTGTGTCTGGCCCTGGATGTGGCTCGCTCTTTCCTTTCTTCCTTTCTTCCCTCTCATTCAACATAGAGGAGAAGAAAAAGGGAGAAAATCTAAGAGAAAAATAAAAATCTGGCATACAAAACCTTGGATTGGGAGTAACTTGTTCTGTGAGTGTTCCACAAGATGAGCAAACACTTCTAATAAATTTTAACTTGATAAATGAGTGATGTCTTGCGATACAAGTAGCACATGATGCCGAATGTCATGTGATCACAACCGAGCAATGATTTTTCTCTCTCTCACTGCGGGATTGTGGGTTATCATCTCCCAACAGCAAAAAATTACGGAGGAGGTCTCATCTGCAGAGGAAGATGATAAAAAGGCAGAGGAATTCGTCACTTCACAGGAGATTAGGGAAATGTGTAAAATGTGGGAAACAGTGCAAAATTTTGTAGAAAAGCACCACCTGAATAAGGTTGTAGCAGTGCAAGTGATGAATCTGTTTAAAAACAATGTGATGTCACATTTCTGCAAAATCCTCAAAAGGAGGCAAAAGCAAGTTTTATTTAACAAAGATAGTCTCCTTGTTAAAGGTTGCACAAAAAGGAAAAGATTCCATTGAGTCAATAGACAGCGGTGATTC
This sequence comes from Erethizon dorsatum, assembly GCA_028451465.1. Taxonomy (NCBI): domain Eukaryota; kingdom Metazoa; phylum Chordata; class Mammalia; order Rodentia; family Erethizontidae; genus Erethizon; species Erethizon dorsatum. The sequence continues at coordinate 16,130,676 of CM051839.1, forward strand.
TTCTAGTGAAAGTCGTCCTACACAATAACCCTCCTCTCTCTTGTCTCTCTCAAACCAGCCATGAAGCTTTTCAAATGTAAGTGCAGGTCAATTTACTTTCTTTATATTTTGCATTTTCTTTATTATTTTGTATTATATTACAGCATTATAATCATTTTTATATGATTATTATTTCTTATGGGGAAATTTGCTTCAATATACAAGTGCTTTGGATTACAGTCATATTTCTGGAACAAATTATGCTTGCAAACCAAGGTTTCACTGTATTTGTAACACAAACATTGAAAGGGAAAAACGGTACAAGACAAATTGTTCCTTTTAAAATTTTGTTCTTTTGAAACTGCCTAGCTCTGTAACTGCCTCATGGCTTTGTAATTACTTTCTTGACCTCTGTAACCATGAGAGCATAACCGAACATACAGGATGCTTGATTGTACCATTGTACCAAGCTTCATAAACTGATGATCATTAATCTACCCTTGTAACCAATGACCTCACCCTGCTAGCTAATCAGAAGAACTGCCAGGCTGTTCTGTCTCTCCTTTGTACCTCCTGCTGTGCATCATATAAAAGCCCTAGACCACCAGAGATTGGGGCCTGATATTTTGGGAATGATCCCAGTCAGTACCTGTTGATGTAAATAAATCTGCCTCCAAATCCTGGGTGTTGTTTTGGTGTTTCTGCTTGCCATTGCAACATGAACATATAATACATGTACATATATTTTTTAAAATGCATAGCTGTTGTGATTTTTTTTTCAGTAACCAATTACAAGGTCAAGGGTGACATATACTGTCACTTTTTTCTTCTACCACCTATTCTATGATTTCCTTATCCTCATCCAACATCTTGCTTGGTTGGGATTCTTTACCTGACTGGGCATCTATGATCTTTATACTGAATGACTTGAGTCCGTAATAGTCCAGATTTTATTAAGTTGCTTAATATTGGACAAAGAAGTAATGAGATAACCCTGGGAATATCTGGCATCCTAGACATGGTCCTTTCTACTTGTACTGTGCACCAGCCACCTACATTCTCTACAGTAATCAGATCAATTTCCCCAGTCTTTATAGCAACTTCTTTCTCTCCCTCTTGGTGACAGTCTCAGCTTCTAATTTGATGGTACATGTTGGATTCTCTGGTGAGAGTATTCCTCTTTGGAAATGAAGTTCTCTAAACTAACACAGACCAAGTGTGAGAAGGAGACACAAAATCACTGAGAAAAAATTCCCGAGGTAAATGGCAGAGTGGCCACTCTGGTTTCCATCATTTGGCTACGCCATGCATGGTGGCCGTGGGAGGAGGAGCCCGGCATACAGTCAGAGCTGGTTCAGAGATCTACGGCACCCAACTGCAGGGAATACTGCCTTCCAGATGATGCCACACTCACTCCTGTTTTCAATAAACTATTCTTTCATCTATCAGGCCAGTTGCTTCTGGCTAATGATTCATGTAGTAAGACTAATAAATTCCATGAGCATGAAAAGTTGCTCCATTTTCCTTTTTCCCCTGTGAGTTTCCAGAAATAATATTGTATGAAATACCATGCTACTTAATAAGGCCTTTACGAGCCCACTGATGGTGGTGCTGGGATACTCATGGCAGGGACGGAGACAAATCCGTAGCCTGAATATGTGTCTGATTAGTTCCTTCTGTCATGGAAGGGGCTTAGTATTGTCTGCCTGCCACCAAGTAGCTGGCTGATACCCTTTGGTTGGCAAGTTGGGCACTCAGCAGTGGCCTCAGTGAGATCAGCTGTGTTAGGGAAGTCCCAGTTTGTGAGTTCATTGGAGACTCCATCCCTACTGCCATGGTCACTTCATATGTGATCAAGCATCCAGACCGGTGAGAAAAGAGGCCACGCTGAAGTTTTCTTTTGCTCCACCCTCTACTCTGCCTTCCGGGTTCCACATGGGGGCTCTGCAGCTGCCAAGTGTGTTTCCTGACTAAGGATATAATTAAGTACAGGCCTGAAAGTCCTCCAGGTGAACCACATTAGCCACCACAGCCCCCACTGTGAATGAGCAGTGGACTAGAGTGATTTTCAGGTCCTTAGGATGAACACCAACTCAGAAAAACGTTTCTTGATTCCCCCATATTTGGAATTGGTCTTTTCTCAGGGTATAGTCATCCTGGTAAAGGACTGCCAGTCCCTTTGGGCTAGATTCCAGGGATAAGATGTAAATTATTCTCCCTTTCTCACTAGATTGTAAATTCTATGAGGGCAGGGATTTTTGTCTGTTTTGTTCACTGTTGTAGCCCCACTGCCTACACCATACTTAGTAAATACTTAATGAATTGAATCAATTAATCAAAATTTAAAGCATTGTCTTCAGCATGGAGACAAATGCTCATGTCATTTGTTGCAACAGTGCTAGCTTTCTATTCATCTGAAATTTGGATCATGTTATATAAGTTCAATTAAAATGTGAGGGTTTCTGGAGAGAAATGGTGGTTTTAAATAAAATTTATTTAATTTGTGAAGGGTGTGTTATGTTTTTATTCACAGTGGATTCCCATGAGGACACAATGGTGTGAATTTTTAATAAATTTGAATGTCCAAATAATTTTTTTCTGTGAAATTAAAGACTAATTCTATTTTAACAAAATCTTTAAAAAGTTATTAAGCATTCTCAACAGATTTCTCATCAAATTAAAACAAAAGGTATTGGCCATTAGTGCAAGGTGACCATGAGTTTTTCTTAGCGTTTGCTTAAATAAAATAACCCCATGATGTGTTTCAAATAACATTATTTCAACTCGTTCCTCAAGTCATAAATTATTTTTTAAAAATTGGATATGACGTTTTTCCATTAGCAGTAAGAAATTTATTTACAGAATGTTTACAAAAACACAAACGGAAATCTCATTTTTTCCATTTAATGATGCATGTCTTTAAGTATTCTTCATAAACATGGCTATAAATGCAACACACCAGTATGTATGGGTTCTCTACAGTTTGTTTATTGATTGATTGATTGATTGCAGTACTTAGGATTGAACCCAGAGGGCCTTTCCACTGAGGTATATCTCTATCCCTTTTTTATTTTTCATTTTGTGACAGGGTCTTGCTAAGTCAATAATAAGCCCTGCTGGCCTCCAACTTGCAATCCTCCTGCCTCAGCCTCCCAGAGTGCTGCTGGTATTACGGGTGTGTGCCACCACATCCCACCCATTTTAACTATTTCTAAGTGTATAGTTTTGTGGCATTTAAGTACATTCACACTGTTGTGTAACCAATATTGCCATCCAATTCCAAAACTTTTTCATCATCTCAAATTGAAATTCTGTATTTATTAAACACTAACTCCTTTTTCCGCCTCTCTCCCCAGTCCCTGGTAACCACCATTCTATTTCCTTCTCTATAAACTCAGTTACTCTATGTATCTTATATAAATGGAATCATGTACTATTTGTTCTTTTGTGACTAGTTTATTTAACCTAGCATAATGTCACCAAGATTCATCCATGTAGTAGTACATAAGAATATCCTTCTCTGTTAAGTCTGAATAATGTTCCATTGTATGTATATATCACATTTTGTTTATCCATTCATCTGTCAATGGACACTGGGTTGTTTATACCTTTTGTCTATCTGACATTGAATTTATTTTTTTATCTATCTGTCTATCTAATCCAGCTCTCTCTCTCTCTATTTATTGATTGAACCTAAGGGTACTCTACTACAGAGTTACACCTCCAGACTTTTTTTCATTTTTGAAACAGGGTGTTACTATGTTGCCCAGGTTGACCTTGAATTTAGGATCTTCCTGCCTCAGCCTCCCAAGTAAGTAGGATTACAGTTTAGTATTGCATTTTTTTTTATGTGGGTACTGGGAGTCGACCTCAGGACCTCACACTTGCCAGCAGGCACTTGTGCCACTGAATGATATCACCGGCCCTTTTTTTCATTTATGTGGGTACCGAGAGTCAAACTCAGGACCTTGCGCTTGCCAGGCAGGCACTTATGCTGATAAGCTATCTCACCAGCCCTTTAGTATTGAATTTTAAAAGACTTTTCCCTATGTAGTTTTATGTATATGTATTTGGTTTATTGCAATGCTGAACACAGGCACTGTAGTAAAGTGAAATTTCTCCTCTGACCTCTGAAGCTTCACTGGAATGAACTGATACCAGATAGATTAAATAGAAAAGACACACAAATTTATTGATGTGCACAGAGGAAACAGTTACAGCAGGAGATCATATGGTACGAGACTCAAAGAAGGGCCAAATGGCTGAAATTTAAATGCTATTTTCATAGGGAGAGGGAAGCAGGGTGTAGGTAATTTTAGAAGGATAGTAAATTATTTTTAGGGCAGATGAATGGGCCCAGAAGAACAGGCAAAGGCCTGGGACAAAGTTCCCCTGGGATCTAGATGAAGTTTTGACTTTCCTCCTTCCTCCTTCAAAGGAGTTTAATCTTCTCTGGTTAATGAGGTTTCAGTAAGGAGACTGACGGCCACTGCACTCCTCTTTTGGAGGATCTGGTCAAGGAGACCAGGGCATTTTGCAGAAAGCCTCTCCTTGGGCTGGAGAAGGCAGGAAAGGCCAGTGTGACCTTGAGTCTGGAGCAGCTTCCAGACCTCTCAGCATGTCACAGTACTAGTCTTGGAGGTATCATTTTCTGGACCCCAACAACACACCCACACTCACACATACATTTTCCCCCCCCGAATAGTTATTTGTGTTTTGCTTATGACAGGCTTGTTGACAACAATGTCATTGACTTTAATAGACATTATATGGAATTAATACAGGAATAATTAATCTAAAATATATCACTGATGTCCGTATCCAAAAAGAGATCCAAAAAAATATGTACATATATATTTGCAATTTGCCTCAATTACCTTTAGGTGGCATTAGATCCTTGGGCATGTAATTCGGAGAGTTTTTGGATACTGAATGTGTGTGTGCGTGCGCGTGTGTGTGTGAGTGCGCGTGTGTGTGTGTGTCTGTGTGTGTGTGTTGACAGCTTGACAGATTTAAAACCTAATCCAAATGTTATTTGGGGTCTGGAATGCAGGATAAATGAATATGCAAAGTGACCATGCTGACGCCTCTTCCAGTATGCAGGCTATATTCTGATAAAATTCTACCTTCTTGCTTTTTCTACAGGTCTTTGCCTCAGATTAGAAAGTTTCAGTGCAAAAATCTGAAAAACGTTTTGAGGTTCAGTGTGAGGTTCTCAGCAAAATACAGACCATTCTCTATCCCACAGATGGTAAAAATTTGGAGTGAAGGGGGTTCTTTCATGTCTGTAAGGAATCTCTTAGACTCATTTTTCTGAATCAACACTTCAGACACCAGAATTTACAGTTCTGTTTGCCATAATGGAAGCTTAAACCAAAAATCTAGCAATGAAGGAAGCTTAAACCAAAAATCTAGCAATGAAGGATGTGGAGAAATTGCCATCGCCAAGATTCTATTATTTGGATTTTGAAGTGAAGCAGTAACGTTTGCATTCTCAGTATTCCCTACTGCATTCAGGGTTCATATTGCTGGAAAACTTTTCTTTTTTTTAATTTTTAAGTTGGCCCCTTTAAAAGATGCTTAATTAGCAAGAACACAGAATCCGACTCCTGCACGTTTCACTTTGCTGTTATGGGTGTAGCTGGCACTTGGGAGGTCAGGATATTTGTCCTGGGTCTCAGCGTTGGTGACTTTGTGGCTAGTTCCATTACACTGTGCTGGAATCAGCTGGCTCCAAGATCTTTGTTTTGTCTAGCTGTAGACCACATGCTCTTCCAAAAGAAACCAATGACTGCTGAACGCAGGAAGTAAACTCTTCTAAGTGCCTGACTGTTTTTGCATAGGCTTCTTTTAAGCCAAAGACAGAGGAACAATAAGAATAGCTTTTCTCATAGGGAAGTGACTTTTATCATCTCTACCATTTACATTGTTAGCTTTTTCTTTAGTAATTATTGCTGAAAATACTGTGCCTGTTAATAAAGATCAATGATATATGTGATGTATGTTACAGTACTTTGAATCCTTTCAAAGAAAATGTGTTTCCATTATATTTACGGTGGAGAGCTAACAAATTTTGAAAACCTATTATGGGCAATGTGCCTTATATTTGTTATCTTAAATTGTATTCATAACAACCCACAATAACTTCACATAAGCATTATTATTTCTACTTTATTAGCACAGAACTGGAAGTTCAGAGATTTTTTTTAAGCCTGGCATTATGACAAACACCTGTAAAGCCAGTATTCTGGGAGACTGAGGCAGGAAAATCACAAGTTCAAGCCCAGCCTGGATGACTTAATGACCTATTGTGACCGTTTTAGAGTTTAAAACTTTTTTAAAAAGGTCTGGGGATGTACATCAGTGTGAAAGCCCTGGGATCAATCCCCAGCACACACACACACACACACACACACACACACACAGATTTTTAAAAATTTTGCCCAAGTTCTTTTAAGTAGGAATTGAAAAAACTGAGATCAGAGTCCATTCTCATTGAATACATAGTAGAAATAGTCTATTTAAGTTTGAAACGTATTTGGTTGCCTATCCCAAAGTAATATATATATATTTTTTAATGTGGGTACCGGGAATCGAACTCAGAACCTCGCGCTTGCTAGCAGGTGCTTGTGCCACTGAGCGATATCACTGCCCCTTTTTTTCCTTTATGTGGGTACCGGGAGTCGAACTCAGGACCTTGTGCTTGCCAGGCAGGTGCTTGTGCCGCTGAGCCATATCACCGGCCCCCAAAGTAATATCTTTTGAAACCTTATAAAATTCTGCACAATTTTTCTCTCCTTAAGAGATTCAAATTAGGGGCTGGTGAGATGGCTCAGTGGCGTAAGCGCCTGCCTGGCAAGCGTGAGGGCCTGAGTTCGACTCCCGGATCCCACATACGAAAAATGGGCTGGTGATATCGCTCAGCGGCACGGGCGCCTGCTGGCGTGCAAGGTCCTGAGGTCGACCCCCCAGTATCCACAAAAAAAAAGATTCAAATTATAATAAATGAATTTTACATGTTGACAATATTCCTTTGTTATAGTGATATCTTAATCATAATCAGCAGGAATTTATAATTTTTTTGCTAATTTATAATTAGTCTATGTAGGGGCTCCAGGGATTTGGGGCTGATTAAGAAAAAGGAGGAGGCCAAACATGGTATCCCAGCACTCAGGAGGCTGAGGCAGGAGGATTGCTGTTAGTTAAAGGCCAGCCTGAACTACAAGTAAGACCTTGTCTAAAAAAAAAAAAAAAGCAAGAAAGAGGAAAAGGGGGGCCGGTGAGATGGCTCAGTGGCTTAAGCGCCTGCCCGGCAAGAACGAGGGCCCGAGTTCGACTCCCGGATCCCACATACGAAAAAGGGGCCAGTGATATCGCTCAGCGGCACGGGCGCCTGCTGGCGCGCAAGGTCCTGAGGTCGACCCCCGGTACCCACAAAAAAAAAGAAAAAAAAGAAAGAGGAAAAGAACAGAACAGAAAAGAAAAAAATAAGATAAAAGGAGGACCATGAAAGGCAAGGACAGACAAGTTTCATGGGTGGCACATGGCCAAGGGAGAGGAAGTCTCTCACAGCCTGAGCCATCCAGCAGCTTGACGGCAAGAGAGGAGGGCAAGGCAACAACACAAGGACTAAGGGACCAGGGAGGAGCTTCCACGGAGTCTGTGGGTCAGAGGGCTCTGAAGGGCAGCAGCAGCTTGGGGCCTTATAACTGCAAGGGCCTGCCTTATCAATAGGTAACAGCTGTTGGATGAAGTTTTGCCAGGTATGCAAGTTTTGCCAGGCATGAAAGCTCTAAGCAGTTAAAAAATTTATTGGTAAGGCTATTTTTGAAATAAATGGATGTGTAAAAATTTGCGTTTGGTGCCAGCAGGCCTTTGAGCTAATGGTCTTGGCCTGCAGAAAAGAAATAAACAAGTTGGGGGCCGATATGCAGAGACCATCTTTGGCTCAGTTTATGTAACAGTCTATCCTGAGGCACTGTGAGTTGTTCTGGGAACAGAGAATAGCTTTTTTATCACGGCAAGTATCTGATTCAACTAAACTAACAGTTTACGAGTTCACTGATATTATTCTTTATTGTTTTCTTTATCTATACTTGTATACAGAGTGACATTGTTTATGGTACAGAAAAGAAAGTATGCCTATGTGGAAAAATAATTTTATTTCAAAGAATCTGATACCATATATGACTATGTCTACTTCTAGGTAGAACTACCTAGTTCCCATTTAACTGCTTCCTATCTGTGTGATTGAACTATACAACCACTGAAGTCCAGTGAAACCCTAAACTGCCTTTTGTCCCATAGATACATGTGTATTTGTCTTTAGTTTGTGAAGGCAATTTTTATTTTGATATGAGAAATTATTACTTTCATTGAAACTGAAACTATTTTCAACAAGTGTGGGCATGTGAACACCTGCAGGCTCCCTGCTGTGTTGCCTCCTGGCCCAGACATCTTGGGGGTTCAGGGGAGCTGCCAGTGCTCATGTTCATCTAGGCATCACCTCTGCCCCAAATTCAAGAGGACGCAGGGCAAGTTTTCCTGAGAACTTTAAGTCTCTACACCCTGCACTGAAATCTTGTTGCCCCCAGTCTGCATATACAAGTTTCTCTACTCTGCAGAATTCCATGAAGGAAATCTCTTCTCCAATAAATTGCTAGGCTCTTGACAGGTGCTGTTTATTGGATTGGCTTGGCTACCTCCAAACTAATGTGTCGAGTTTCTCTCTTTGAATGTGTGGACACTCATTCCACCAGCCTCAGCTCTGAGGTCTCATCTGACACTCCTAGTGTGTTAGCTTTCTGTTACTGTGATAAAATACCTGAGAAAATCAACTTAAAAGGAGGAAGGTTTGTCTTGACTTATAGTTTCAGAGTTTTCAGTCCATGGTCACTTGGTTCCATTATTTTTGGGCCTGTGGTGAGGTAGAACATCATGGCAGGGGTGAGCAAAGCTGCTTACCTCATGGCATCTGGGAACAAAGAGAGAAGAAGGGGCTAGGATCCCAATATTGCCTTCAAGGCTCCCTCCCGCTAGACTCTACCTCCTGAAGGTTCTCCCACCTCACAATAGCACTGCAGGCTGGCCAACAAGCCTTCAACACATGACTTTTGGGGAACACTTAAGATACAACCCTTGGGCCGGTGAGATGGCTCAGCGGCGTAAGCGCCTGCCTGGCAAGCGCGAGGGCCCGAGTTCGACTCCCGGATCCCACATACAAAAAAAAGGGGCCGGTGATATCGCTCAGCGGCACGGGCGCCTGCTGGCGCACGAGGTCCTGAGGTCGACCCCCCGGTACCCACCAAAAAAAAAAAAAAAAAAAGATACAACCCTAACACTAAGATTACCAGAAACATCTGCCATCTTATTACCTACATAGCAGGTTATCTACCGGAATAGGAAAATTCTATTTAGAAAGAACCAGGGAAGGGGAACCACTCTTTATTCTCTTTTTTTTTTTTTTGTGGGTACCTGGGGGTCGACCTCAGGACCTCGCGCGCCAGCAGGCGCCCGTGCCGCTGAGCGATATCACCGGCCCCTTTTTCGTATGTGGGATCCGGGAGTCAAACTCGGGCCCTCGCATTTGCAAGGCAGGCACTTAAGCCGCTGAGCCATCTCACCGGCCCCAACCACTCTTTATTGAGTACCTGCTATATGATAGGTACATGTGATGGTTAATCTTTTTAAAATTAATTTTATTGGTACATTTTAGATATATGTAATGATCATATTTACCATAGGGAATTTGTACCTGTACATGATATATCTTGATTCCTCTTTCTTTACCATTCCCCTCACCTCCATTCGGCTGCTCTTCCTCTCTTTATTTACAAAAGCTTTGTTTACATTTTTGCCTCCTTTTCTTGTTTTTTTTTTTCTTTTCACTTTCTTCCTTTCCCCCTCCCCCTCCCTAGTTCCCCTTCCCATTTGAACATTTTCTTCCTATTTCCCAATATCTATTATACATTTTGGTCCTATTATACATTTTGGTCCTTATTCTCTGGTGGCTTCTCACACCAGAGAAACAATGTGATATTTACACATGTGTCTCTGATTTATTTCACTTAAGAGTATGGTCTTAAGGTGCATCCATTTAGCTAGAAATCTCTCAAACTTATCATTTTTTATGGCCGACTAGTACTCCTTTTTTTTAAAAAAAAACACATCTTCTTTATCCGTTCATCTGTTGATGGGCATTTGAGCTGTTTCCAAGATTTAGCTATTACAAATTGCACTGCTATAAACATGGGTGTACATATATCACTGTGGTATAATGCTTTTAATACTTCTGGGAAGATACCAAGAAGGGGAATAGCTGGATCAAACAGAACCTCTAGTTTTAGTTTTTTGAGGAATCTCCACACTGATTTCCACAGTGGTTGCACCAGTCTACACTCCCACCAACAGTGAAGAAGGGTTCCTTTTTCCCCACAGGCCTGCCCACATTTGTTATTGGTTGATTTCTTGATAATATCTATTCTTTTGGGAGTAAGATGGAATCTCAGCATTTTTAAATTTTTGCATCTCTTGAATGACCCGTGATGTTGAACATTTTTTCATATATTTATTTGCCATTTGTACTTCTTCATCTGAGAAGTGTGTGTTCATTTCAGATGTCCATTTTTGGGTTGGGTCTTTAAATATAGGGGGTCTGGATTTTTTTGAGTTCTTTATGTATCCTAGACATTAGTTCTTTGACAAACAGCTAGCAAAATTTTTTTCCACTCTGTAGGTTGTCTCTTCAATCTGTTGGTGATTTCTTTTTCTGGGCAAAAGCTTTTTAATAACATGAGGTCCCAGCTGTTGATTCTTTGTAATATTTCCCGTGTGATTGGGGAAAACCCCAATAAACAAAACCTACATTTGTCTACACTTGTGTCTTCAGGAGTTCTACCTATTCTCTCTTCCAGCAGGTTTAGTGTTTCTGTTCTAACATTTAGTTCTTTGATCTATTTTGAGTTTAGTTTAGTGCATGGTGATAGACATGGGTCTAGTTTTAGTCTTCTGCATGTGAAAAGCCAGTTTTTCCAGCACCATTTATTAAAGAGGCTTTCTTCCAGTGAAGGTGTTTGGCCCATTTGTCAAAGGTAAGGTGGCTGAGTGTGTTTGCAGTTGTGTCTGCATCTTCTAATCTGTTCCATTGATCCTTGGGTCCGTTTTTTTGGCAGTACCATGCTATTTTTAATCACAGTAGTATAATTTCAAGTCAGGGATTGTGATGCCCCCTGCTTTGCCTTGTTGCCCAGAATTGTTTCTGCTATTCTAGGTCTCCTCTGGTTCCAAGTGAATTTTTATGATTGTTTTCCCTAATTCTGTGAGGTATGCTATTGGTATTTGAATCAGGATTGCATTAAATCCGTATAACAATATTGGGAGTATGGCCATTTTCACTATGTTGGTTCTTCCTAGCCAAGATCAAGGGATATCCTTCCATTTTCTACCAACAAAGAAAAGCCCAGGTACTGATGGATTCACTGCTGAATTCTACAAGAAATTTAGAGAAGATCTATTGCCACTATCCCTCAGACTTTAGTGAAATTGAAAGGTAAGCAATATTCTCAAAGTCATTCCTGGAAGCAAGTATTATCGTGATACTTAAACCAGAGAAGGATCCAACTAAAAAAGAGAACTATAGGCCTATCTCCCTAGTGAACATAGATACAAAAATCCTTAATAAGATACTGGCAAACAGAATGCAGCAAATCATCAAGAAGATTATACACCATGATCAAGTAGAATTCATCCCAGGGATGCAGGGATGGTTCAACAAAAACAAATCAATAAATGTACTACATCATATCAACAGAGCCAAGGACAAAAATCACACGATCATCTCAATAGATGCATAAAAAGCATTTGACAAAAATCCAACACCTATTTGTGATTAAAAATCCTACAAAAAATTAGAATAGATAGTCTATCTCAATCTGATAAAAACCATCTATGACAAACCAACAGGTGACGTCATACGAAATGATCAAAAACTGAAAGCTTTCATTCTAAAATCAGGAACAAGACAAGGATGTCCACTGTCACCACTCCTATTCAATATAGTTATGGAAATGTTAGCCAGAGCAATTAGACAAGAGAAAGAAATAAAAAGAATAAAGATAGGAAAGGAGGGAGTTAAACCATCATTATTTGCAGATTACATGACACTCTACATAGAAGACCCCAAAAACTCCATTGAAAGGATTCTAGATTTAATAACCAGATTCAGTTATGTAGCTGGATACATGTAGTCAGCACTCAAAAATCAATAGCATTCCTGTACACAAATAACAAACTCACTGAGAGAGAATTAGGGAAATCATACTTTTCACAATAGCATCCAAAAAAATGAAATACCTAGGAATCAATCTAATGAAGGAAGAAAAAGATCTTTACATTGAAAACTACTGTCCTCTGAAAAAGGAGATCGAAGAGAATATCAGATAATGATGCTTTTAATTCTTTCAGGAAGATACCAAGAAGGGGGATAGCTGGGTCAAATAGAACCTGTAATCCTAGTTTTTTGAGGAGTCTCCACACTGATTTTCACAGTGGTTGCATCTGTCTACCCTCCCATCAACAGTGCAGAAGTGTTCCTTTTTCCCCAAGCCCCACCAGCATTTGTTATTGGTTGATTTATTGATAATAGTCATGATGGTTAATCTTGATTATCAACTTGCTTGTATTGAAAAATGACTAGGAAAGTAGTAAAGCACACTCATGTCTGTGGGTGTTTCCAAAAATGATTGGATTTGAGGGCTCTAACTTTATCAGTGGATTGATCCATTGATGAGATCATAATTTGGTAGAATTATTGGGAGGTGGTAGAGATTCATGAAGGAGGGCCTAATTGAAGGGAATAACCCATGGGGGCATAATCATGGTGACTATTTCTGGTCTTTGTCTCTTACCTGTCTGGTTCTTTCCCTCTCTCTGCTTCTTGGTGCCATGAAGTAAGTAGCTTTTCCCTATCATGTCCTGCCACAGTGATGTTTCTGCTATACCTCAGGCTCATAGTAATAGAATAGAACCAGCCAATCATGGACTGACCTTCTGAAACTGTGAGACAAAATATACCTTTCTTCCTTTAAGCCGTGTATGTCAGTTATTTTGTTACAGCAACAGAAACCTAACACAGGTCATTATATAAATTATTATATTTATTCTTCAAGAAAACTCTAAAAAGAATTATTTTCACCCTTTTGTTAAAGAGCACACTAAAATATAGAAGACTCTTTCTATCAACAAAGCAATGATTCAAATTTAGATCTGTTTGACTTTGAAATATGGGCATTGAATTTATTAGCATTTAAGAATATATCAATACATAATCATTTCCTTTCCCAAGTAATTCCAAGATAGAAATAGATCAATTAGAAATTGAGAAATATTTGAAAAGGGTAACAAACTTATAGAATAACTCCTGTTTCATTTATAATATCAAGTTTTACCAATACTCAATCAATGGTTATTTTGAAGAAACTGCTTATATATATGTTGCATAATTGAAATATGCAAAAAAGATAACCTTATGTTAATTTGTTAAACAACTAAATATGGTAGTTTCTTTCTATTGCTATTTCATTCAGTACAACTGACTATAATTGTGCCCTTCATCTTCTTTAAAAAACACATATGTTAACTGAAAAAGCATTAATTTACAAAGTTGCATGTCTTATGCTATCTCTATTTAAAAATTTTTAAAATTTTTTTATTAGTACATGTTTGTAGTACATAATGATTACATTCATTGTGGTGAGTTGGTACCTGTACATCACTCATCTTAATTCTTTTTTGCCCTTCACCTCCCTCTGCTTTTTGCCAGCATCTGATTCATTTATCTTATGAGTCCCTATAAAGTTAAATATCATATGTACAGATGAACAGCCAGACTAATAGGCCAAAAAACATACAAAACACATAAGGCAATTATCCTAAATCGATGTACACCGTTAGGTACATTGTCCATGCTGAATTACAATAACTTTTCTCCCTTTTTTCTTATTGTCTGTCTCTTATTTCACACTTTGTTTATATATTGAGTTTCTCATATAAGAGAAACCATGTGATGTTTAAGCTTGTGTGTCTGATTTACTTCACTTAACATTATAAAAAAACTTTTATTGAGGCATAATTGACATATAAACTGTACACTTGCACACACACATGCACATTATGTGGTGGTGCTAGGGATGGAACCCAGAGTCTCCCCTTGCTGAACATACATTCTGCCACTAGCTGCACCCACAGCCCTAACATGTATGTCTAATATGTATATATATATGTATCTGTGAAATGAGCATCATAATCCAGGTAGTAAAAATAGTTAGCACCGTCAAAAGTCTTATTCTCACTCTCCTTGATAAATCTTTCTTCTCCCTCCTATCCATAAAATTATTGGTTAGCTCTTTGTCATTGCCCACAGTTCTAGAGTTTTATGTTAATTGAAACATTCTGTATAAACCCTTTTTTTGTTTCTTTGATTCAGCAAAATTATTCATTTATGTTGTTGCTTGTATCAATATGTCATTCCTTTGTGTTTTTGAATAGTACATCATTGTAGGGATATAACTTGTTTATCCATTCATCTGTTGATGGACAATTGGATTGCTTCCAGTTTTTTTTTGTACTGGGGATTGAACTCATGACCTTGTGCTTGCCAGGCAGGTGCTGTGCTGCTGAGCTATATCCCCAGCCCTCCAGTTTTTGACTATTTTTTAAAAAGCTTCTATGAACATCTGTGTACAAGTCTTCGTATGGACACATGCTTTCATTTTTTGTGTGTAAACGATCAGGAGTGGAAAGCTTGAATCATGTAATAGATGTATGTTTAACTTTTTAAGAAACTGTCCACTTTTTCTGAAGTAGATGTTACCCTTTTACATTCTCACCAGTAGTGTAGGAGAGTTCCTGTCTTCCAATCTTGGCTGACAATTGGTATGTTCAGTTTTTTTTTTACTTTAATATTAACATTTCTAATAGGCATGGTATGTAGTGATATCTAATTATACTTTAAATTTTTATTGTTCTTATGACAAGGCAACTTTCCATATGCTTATTTGCCATCCATATCTGTTCAAATATTTTGCCCATTAAAATACATGGTCCCTATTTTTATAAAATTAAAAGGAATAAAATAATATTGGTTAGTACATTCAAAGAAATCAATCTATTGAAATATTTCCAAACCAATAAAGTGGTAAAATCAAAGGGACATTTAAATTTATATGTTATGCATTTCTGAAATGTTTAATTTTTTTTCAATGAGTTGATATTATTTTTTATGAGAAAAGGAGATTTGCCCTTTTGCAAAATCTGCATTCAAGACAATCTATATAGGTTTGGTGATTTGGTGAAGAGGACCCAGAGAATTCTTTTGGAATAATATACAGCTACTCTACCTCCTCTCAGGTATCACCCCCCCCACAGAATAGGACACCTGAGAACATCTGGTAGAAGGAGTAGTTTTAGAGTAGGGCTTTAATTGGTGGTTGTTTTGCTGTGCAAACATGCAGGAGAGAGGAGAAAGAGACTGAGACAGTACCTGGAAAGACAGGTGATTTCTGGAGAGAGCTGAGAGAATGGAAAGGATGCCTTTGGGAAGGAACATTGGGATAGAGGTAATGATATAGTTTGAATGTTTGTGTCCCTTCCAAAATTCAGGTTGAAGTGGTTGGGGGTATGGCTCAAAGTGGTAGCGTTCTTACCTAGCATATGTGAAGCTCTGGGTTGAATCCCTAGACCCTCACCCCAATCATGTTGAAATTAAATCCCAAATTCAACTGTATTAAGAGGTAGTCAGAGGGTGCAGCCCTCATGGATGGGGTTAGGGACCTTATAACAGGCCCCCGCTCTTTCTTCCTTTTTTTGCTTTTTACCATGTGAGGACACAGTGCTTAAACACCATCTTGACATCTGGAGGCAGAAAGTAGCCCTCCCTAGACATTGAACCTGAGCCATCTTGATCTTGAACTTCTCAGTCTCCAGAATTGTAAGAAATAAATTTCTATTGTTTATTACCCTGTCCATGGTGTTCTGTTGTAACAACATGAATGGACTAAGATGTAAAAATGGGAGAATTTAGGCAAAATTGGTCTGTGAGAGGGTTATGTAACTTTCATTTTTTATTTGTCCAAGAACACATCTTTAAAATTATCATTATTCATTAATATTTTTTGCAGTCATATTTGTGTTTTCTGAGGATCTCCATGTTAGTGTGAGGAGAGAGCAGGGCGACCCAAGGAGGCCTAATGGCATCCAGGTTACATAAAACTATTAGATTGAAAAGAGGAGGTGAGGCGAGAAAGTGTTGAAAAATTTAGTCTTAAGCCACCTTTTTAAAAGGAAAAGTTGGGCCGGTGAGATGGTTCAGTGGCATAAGCAACTGCCTGGCAAGCGTGAGGTCCTGATTTCAACTCCCGGTACCCACATAAAGGAAAAAAACGGGCCAGTGATATCGCTCAGCGGCACAAGCTCTTGCTGGCAAGCGTGAGCTTCTGAGCTTGACTCCCGGTACCCACATAAAAAGTAATAATAATAAATAAATAAATAAATAAAAGGAAAAGTGAGTGAAGAGCAGCAGTCTGATCCTGATAGCAAATACACTCAAGCAGTCACTGAAGAGACTATTTACTGAGATGTGGTCAGGGATGAGGTGTTATGGCTTGTATCTAGATGTCCCCCGCAAAGCTTCATGCACTCATTCATAGTTGGGGCTTTTTGAGGGTAGCCGGATCTAGGGTGTGTTAATATGGATTAAGGGTGTGTGATAACTAAATTAGTCGCTGATTGGTTTAGCATAATTCTGGGTGTGGATAATGGAAAGGCCTGCCCTTTGGTGTGGGTGGCACCAACCAATAGGCTTTCAGCCTAGATGGGATAAAAACGGAAAGACGGGCTCACTGCTGCTGCTTTGGTGCCTCTTGTCTGCCCTGCGATGGACTGTTTCTCCTCTGCCGTGCTGCCTTGCCTTGGAGCCAGCTGACTATGGACTGAAAGCTCTACAAATTATGAGCTGAAATAAACTTTTCCTCCTTTAACTTGTGGGTGTCAGAAGTTTTGTCTCCGCAATGAGAAAGTAACTAAGACAGACAAGGAAAATACAAACTGGTGGCGTAGCAGGAAACCATTGCCAGTGCTAGAACTAAAAGGCCAATGGAGATATTGGAAGCTGGCAAGGGCTGAACCTGAAGAAGAGGTGCAGCTAGACAAGAGTGTAGCCTCAGGCAGAGGCACACTATAGCTGCCATTCTATGGCCCTAGAGTAAGTAAGCCAGGCCTCTGCTTCTACCCTGAGATTCTGGAACCAAGCAGAAGCTAGATGGCAGGGGAGCCATGATGTACTCTACATGCCTCAGACTTCAGAGGTTCAAAGTACGGGAAAGGGTAGATAGTAAATCTGGAGGGGCATATCAAGAATTTCCAATACCACTTTATTTACCAGATTCATTAGCCCCTTAAACTACCCACTTCTCAGCTAGAAAGTCACAAGAGATAGTTTCAACTGATGGAGTGGTAGTTCTAAATTTCTTTGGGGTCATAGACTTCAAAATGTATCTATAAGCACCTACACAAATTTATGTATGACATTTGGCTTCTGCAGAGACAGAGAATCTTCTATTAAGCAATAAATGGATTTTCTCAAATTGTTGTAAAAACTAGTGGCCAATATCCAAAAACATTAGAAATAAATCCAAATCAAGTGTTTAAAATAAAAAAAATAAAAATTTTCTGCTTAAAAGGAGATTTCTAAAGTATATATGGACTTTCAAAAAAATTTCAGTAAAACATTAACTTTTGGAGTGGCCACTGGCACGGTCACACTTGCCAACTTTGACATTCCCCAGATGTCAACACTAATGCTAATAACAATAAGTTATGAAATCCCCGACTTATTAAGGTAGGCAGTATCAGATGGAGTAAAAATTCCCATTGCTTGCTTTTCTGAGTGAGAGTTGGCTTGTACGAAAAATTACCTAAATTCTTGAACAATTTTTGAGTTTTCCATTTGTAGCATTTCCTTATCCTCAGGTCATTGAGGACATTTTTGTCACTGACCATGTCTCTACCATATTTTGAGCAGAAGTTCCCCTTGAAGAGTTTTGCAGTGTTTCCAAGTTCTGTAGCTTCCTCGTCTGCAGGAATGGTCACCCTGGGCTCTGGCTGCCAGAACTTCCTCCAGATCTAGAAAGTTCCACAGCTGTGGCCTCCAACCTTCACTTCCAGAGAGATAGCTTTATCCAAAGAGTAGGGAGTTTTCCAACAACTCTCATAATCAGTAAGTACAAAACCCTGAGTTTGAAGTGTGGGCTCCAAATTTAGACTGCCTGGATTAAAAGCTTTGTGCCACTCCCTTACTAAGGATGACAGCCTTGATTTCCTCCTCAGTGGAAGTATATGTCAGCTTTTTTCATCCCTAGGCTCAAGTCCCTGATATACACAATTAAGGAGAAAAAGGTTATTTTGGCTTGCAGTTTCAAAGGTGTCAGTCCATGGTTGGCTGACTCTAAGGCAGAAGCGACATGGTAGAGGAAAACTGCACACCTAATGGAAGTGAGAAAGCAGGAAGAGCAAGAGAGAGAGGAAAAGTCTGGGACAAGAATACACCCTTTTGGGTCACACCCCAGTGAGTCACTTCCTCCAACCAGGATCTGCCTTCTAACAGCACATTCAGCTAATGAACTCATCAATGGAGTTAGCACCCCTATGATCTAATCATCTTCCAAAAGCCCCACCTTAGGTTATATGAGCCTTTTTTGGGGGACATTTTAAATTCAAACCGTAACAGTGGATAATGTAATGCCTGTCATATGATTGTTCTGAGAATTAGGTAAATTCAGGTAAAGCCTTATCATGGGGTGTCTTACTTACTTTCCTCATTGCTAAGACAAAATACCCAACACCGAAAGTTAAAGGGGGGAAGGTTTTGTTTAGCTCACAGTTGGTAAATGTTTCAGTCTATAATTGGTTGGCTCCAAGGCAGGGTGGCACATGGCAGGGGGCAACAGTTCATGGTAGCAGAAGACAGGAAAAGCAACAAGAGAGACAAACCTCTTTCTGTCCTTTATATCATATGCAGGCTACCTGCCTTAGGGTGGGTGTAGCACTCACACCCTTAATCTGAACACTGAACCATGAATCAATCACAAACTAGATTCAGCTGCCTCCAAAAGCCCCTCCCCCATGATCTCATGTGGCTTTGGGGGGACAGCCAGACACAAACCACAACATAGGCCAGCCACAATTTGTTCAAATGTCTACATATATCTAGAAGGCTGTAAGAAATCTTTTCTATGACATTGGTTTTCTGTTCATTCTTTCTTGCATTGTTGAATATTTGTGAAGCACCTACTCAGTGCTTGGCACTAGCTAATATGTGCTTGGCATTGTGTGCTAAACCTTCACTGATCAGGTAAAACAGAATTAGTGCTTGGCCCCACTGAACCCATAGTCTAATGGGGATGGCAGATATTAATCAAATAATCACAAGCACACACGGCAAATTGCTATGGCAGAAAGGTACATAATTCTTCGAGAATCAATAATGGAGAACCATTCTTTGATCTGAGATCTTAAGATCAAGTAGGAGTTATCTAAGAGTTATATTTACCTCCAGTTCAGTTAATTGCTTCTGTAACTTCCAGACAGCTGATGAATTTCTGAAAAACAAAGGACAACTTTATAATCTTCATAACAGAAATTAAATGTGTTGTATTAAATAGGTCAGGATCTTTTGCGGGGGAGTCCTGGGGAGTTTGGTGACTTTTGTGGTAGTAAACAAAATTTTATGTGTAATTTGTCTTTGACACTAATGCAAGGCAATCTAGAATGGAGTGGATTTCAATGATGTGTGGTGTTTCTTCACCAAAGAATAAAACCTAGATGTGTTGCCAAGCACTGCTTTTTCTTCATCCATGAACAGTACCAATGTTCCTCTGGGTCGGAGTTTTGTTTGGCAAATACAGTTTTTACAATTTTAAAACCACAGGAGGCCTGTGAACTTTCCAAAAGTGCTCCCACAATAGGACTCATCATTTCATGCTGTCCTTGTGTAAAGAACATGAGAATCAGAACTTGGCTTTTGCTAAGCGTGGTGCATGCTTTCAAGATGAAGGGAAATGCCAATTCCTCCATAATCTGCTGCAAAGCATTGGAGTAGAATTAGTGGTTCTGGGATGGATAAGAATATTTGACAGTAATCTCCTTAGTTTTTAAGTTTTTCTCCAAAGAGCAAATTAGTGTAACTCTTTTTAGGGTATATCGCTTCTTTTTTTTTTTTTCCTAGTAATGCAGCAAGCAGCCTGGCTCAAGAAAACCCACCTTTGTGTTGATGCAAATCCAATTTTGCTAAAGTTTTACTGTTTCTCAACTGAGCAAAAAAAGCAGATTGTGCAATGCATTCCCAGCTTTGTTGGCGTCCTACCTCCATAGGTAAAGTGTTCAATAACGCAAGTCAATCCAAAGATAGAAATATAAATGTACATGAAATATATCTATATATCTGTATCCTTATCTATCTCTCTATCATCTATCTCTCACAGAGGCCACATAAGATTATACTGCCTAGTGACCTCATCTTCATTTGTGTTAGCATTCTCCATGGTGTTTGAACAACAATGAAATTGCATAACAATGCATTTCTCAGGACATAGCCCTGTTGTCAAGTGGTGTATGACTGTATGTATCAAATGAGAGACACGGACAGAGGCTCCTCAGCTGGTATTAAATAGCATATAGACAGATGTTCATAATCATCATGATATATTATATTTTCAATTTGTATTGAAGAATGGTCTGGAAGATAACAGGCCAATGATGACAGTTGTCGATGACCAAATTACACATTGCTCTGCATGTTGCCTTTTAACTGTGTAGTATGAAACAATAATGCTTTAATAAAAATGTGTTGTGCCAAAAATTATCTCTTCTAACTATAGTTTTAAATATTGGAGAAGGCACAAAAGAAAAATATGCTTCTTGCCAGGCTTGGTGGTGTATGCCTATAATCTTAGGAGGCTGAGGTAGGAAGATCACTCCAAGTTCAAAGCCAACCCGAGCTACGTGGGGAAACCCTGTCACAAAACACAACGAAACACCCCCATCTCCCCCGTCTCTACATACATACACTTTATTTATTTATTTATTTATTTATTTATTTATTTATTTATTTATTTATTTATTCTGCACCTTTGAGTGTGGATCTTCTGGCAGCCATCCATGGGTGATCTGGCTCAAACACCCCAGGCCATCCTCACCTATTAAATTTTAATTTTGTGGTATTAATCTCCCTCTTTCTCCAGTTTTACCTTTACTTTACCTATTAAGTATAATTAAATGTATGAAGTGAGACAGAAAATAATTAAGATACCTATGAGCGTGATTCATAGACTGTGATACAAGGATACACTCAGGGTCATTGAACGCAGCTCATTATTTCCCCAACCATGGCACCCATCAGTTGTTTGCCCTCTCCTTAAACCTCCCCCCACCAATGTTTCTCTGAATTCACGGCGAGTGTCTCAGAAAGTTTTTGTGTATCAAGACTGACCTTTGCACATCTAAGAGAATGTCGTCTTCTCTTCAGAGGAAGTCTGGACCTACTATGTAGGCTCTGTGAAGTCAGGTGATTCACAGGTGTTCTTTATGTTTTTGGGTTTTTGTTGTTGTCGTTGTTTTGGAGACTGGGTCTCACTATGTAGTTTAGGTTGGCCTTGGACTCACTATGTAGCCCAGGCTGGCCTTGAATTCATGGCAGTCCTCCTGCCTTAGCCTCCCGAGTGCTGGGATTACAGGTGTGCGCCATCACACCTGGCTCACAGGTGTTCTTTAAAAGGGGTTTGGAACCAAAACTTCCATTTAATTTAGTTTACCCATTTTGAGTTTCATGTACTAGGGTTCTTTTCTTGGTCTGACTTTTTTTGCCATTGCTCTTTTTCAGAAGACCAACTACTTCAGCCTGCCATACAGGATCAATTTACCTTGACTTTTTTTCCTTCTTTCCTCCTTCTAAGTCCTCATTCCCTTAAGTTTTCAAATTTGCAACCTCCTTATTTACTCTAAGCCTATGTGGCGAGCTCTGCATTTCATCTGCCCAGCAGGGGTCACCATAGCTCCTTTCCAGAGAGGCATACAGTGTAAGCAGCTCAAACACCCTCATATGAGAAAGTCCACCTTCTTGGTCTTGATATGGTTCCACTTTCCATGGGACATCATAAATACTTAGAGCCCTATAATGAATGTCTCAGAACATATCCCTGTGCCAAGTGACACATGAGAAGAGATGACGTATACATCAAGAGAGAGAAGAGACAGAGACCGAGACGGACTCCTAGGTTGGTGTTACGCTGAGAACAGACCGATGTCTAACATCCTTAGCCAACATTGGGGTAACACTTTAAACACCTTTTAAAGTGAGTAATTTTATCTTAAAATCATATTTGTTTATTTGTTCTTGCTATAATTCCTATAGGGAAGACGGTCCCCCTAATCATGCCTTATATGTGTAGGTCAGTCAAAGCTCTTATCCTTACAAAGGTATACAAAAGTAAAATTATTGCCTTTTCTGTCTTCAACCTATAATTTCTTCTAATAAATTGGATATATATATATATATATATGCATTTAGAATCTATATGATATAATTTAAATAAAACTGAATTAGAATATATTTTAATCATGTTTTAAAATCAAGCATTCTGGGCCGGTGAGATAGCTCGGGGGCACAAGTGCTTGGCTGGCAAGTGCAAGGTCCTGAGGTCGACTCCCGGTACCCACATTAAAAAAAAAAAAAAGCAAGCATTCTCTTTACAGTTTTTTTCTGTAATTATTTATGTCACTTTAAATCCATTGCATTCATTTATTTTTATCATGCTAAGTAAAAAAGAACCAGAAAAATCAGCTACTCAACAACTACTTATGGAAGCATAATAAAGCATCGATGGAAGTGATTATTAGAATTAAATTCAGGGAGCAACATGATTTAAGCAAGGATGCCACACCAACACTTCTACCTTCTCATCCCTGCATCATTAAGTTATTTCTAGAAATATCAAATACACCATTATTTTTCTCATCTTAAACACACCCTCTTTTTGATCCTACTTTTCCAGCCACTGCCCCAATTCTCTCCTCTCCTTTGAAGCAAAGTTAGTACTTAAAAGTTACTAATCCTTTTCATCTTCTTTTCTTCCCATTCTCTTCTACCTATGAATGTCAGGCTTTTCCCCACCACCTTCTGAACTTGTCCTCGTTGAAGTCACCAGTGACCTCCATGTGATTAAATGCAAAAGTCAATTCGCAGTTCTCCTCTTTGCTTGGCCAATGAGCAGCAGTAGACAATTACTATTTCTTATTTCAAACATCCTTTGCTTCCGGAACACCACACAAGCCTGGTTTTCCTGCAACCTGGTTGAGCTCGCATTCATAATCTCTTTTCCTATATCTTCCTCCTCTGGCTGACATTAAGATGTTGGACTCTGGCGTGGGCCTCCTCCCTCCTCTAATTCTACTCATTTCCCTGGTGATCTCAGCCCGTTCATGGTTTTAAATACCATCTGTTCACTAACAAATTGTGCTCACCTGCTGATAACTGAGACCCAATTACAAAAGCTTTGACATAAAAGAGTTCATTCTTTCACAAATTAGGAGCGGGAAGGAGGCAGTTCACAGCAGATCTGCAGCAGATCTGCAGATCGCCACAGACTCGGGCTACTTCCGATTTTCTTTCTATCATCTTAGCATGCGGCTTACATTCTCAAGTCCACCTTAGGATCTGACAAGGCTGATCTAGCTGTAGGCCTTGTATACACATTCCAGGTAGAAGAAAGACAGAAATGGCACATCAGCTCTACACATCGGCTCTTTTAAATAACCCTTCCCCATGTTTATGCCATTGATTCAGTAGATAGACTCAGTCAGGTATTTACATTTTGCGGCACGGGAAGGAGGTAGTTGTGATCGTAATTCCTGGCAGCAACATGCTCACCTAAACTTGAAGTTCTGCTACGAAGGAGGACGAGGAGAAAGTGTCGGATAAGCACCCAGCAGTCTCTGCCACAACAATCAGTACATCGAAGGGACCGGTGTTAGTAGTTCCAGCTCGGCACTCTCTTCTGAGCCTCAAGACTGATTACCCTCTGCTCGTATGCTCGCTTGGCAATGCAGGTTTCATAGGATCAAGACATTGCTTTATAAGGGAGTCTCAGGATGAATGATTAATTGTTTAGCATGAGTCAAGGGAGGAGTAGGAGTGAGAAAGTGAAGACAATGGATATAGAGAATTCTTTCAAGGAATTTTGGTATAAAGAGGGGCAGAAGAGAAGAAGGGCAGAATAGAATGACAGGAAATAGCTGGAAGAGAATCTGATGTCTAAGGAGAATTTTGTTTTGTTTTATAAAATAGATGATATTTAAGTCTCCTTGCACAATAATGGGAATGGTCCAGGAGAGAATAAACTAATGACTCAGGAAAGCGAAATAATTGCAGGAGTAAACCCCTCAAGAAGGGAAGGGATGTGGAGATGAAATGCAGCCACACAAATGAGAAGATGGGTTTTCGATAAAAAAAGAGAGAAAACAGTAAATGAGAAGAACTTTTAGGCAAATGAATTTCAACCTTTGATAACTCACTGTTCCAATCGCATTAGAATAATGTATCAAAATTAAAGGAGAAAATAATAAAGGTAAGTCAAGGATCAAAAATTCCTCCCTTCCCCTCTCCTCATTTTCCTCCTCCTCCTCCTTCTTCCTTTTACTCTTCTCCTCCTTCCTCTCCTCCTCCTTCCTCTTCTTCCTTCTTTCTTCCTCTTGTCCTTCTTCTCTTTGTTCCTTTCTCCTCCTCCTCCTCTCTCTCTCTCTCTCTCTCTCTCTCTCTCTCTCTCTCTCTCATCTTTGTGGTACCAAGGATTGAATCCAGGGCCTTCACACCGAGCTGTACCGCCGGCCCTTTTTATTTTTTTGAAGAAGGGTCTGGTTGGGTCAATAACTCACCCTGGCCGGGCTCAAACTTGTGATCTGTGAAGAGTTTTTTGGCGCAATAGAGAGGCACAGAGGGGTGAGTAGAAGCCCTTTTTTGCCGGTGTAGGAGGACTGTAGGAGATTATGAGAACCCTTCAAAAGGGAAGCAGGGGCGAATGGCTTTTTATGGAGCTGGGCTGGGGGTGGAGACTACGTGGGCGGGCAAGGCATTGTGTTGGGAGAGGATTGGATGACCTTTGGGCTGGCGCCTGGGAAAGGGCAGCGGGAAGTTCATTTCAGGATTAGAAGAAGAACACGGAAGTTTGCTTCGGCTGGACATGTGGTTATAGGCGCCATGTTGGATCATCGCCATGGTGCCTGACAGAGTCCCATAGGGGCAGAACCCATCATGATCCTCCCGTCTCAGCCTCCCAGAAAGCTAGGATAACAGGCATGTGCTACCATTCCTATATGACAAATATCTCCTAAATGGAAATAGAACAAAAATGTCAAACGTGGCAGTGAATAAGTTGAAGTCATACAGTTTATGGAAAAATTAAGAAGCAGGAATTACTGACCAGAATTTCAGTTCCTGAAGGGCAGAGGACATGGAAATTACACCATGAGAAATAGGATTCAATCTTAAGAGTTTAGAAACACCTTCCTCTTTAGGAGTGAGGCTGAAAAAAATATTAGAATTTTAGATGATTTTTCTACTTAAAGATATAGCTTCTTTAGCTTCCTAAAAGCTCTTTTTGTAGAGATGAGGTACATCATGATCAGAAATTGAGCCAAGCTACATAAGTGCTCTGTAAATGGACCCACAGAAGTCCCACCACCACCTTGGGGTAGGAATTCCAAGCTGCTACTATAACGGTTGGCTTTTGATCCACACTCCTGACAGACACGGATGAGCTCATTGTTGAAGACATGAGTGAAAGATAAAAAAGAAAAACACTAAAAACTTCCAAATGCTTTAAAATGAGCTTCCAAACTCAAATTCCAAAAGACATGGATGGGTGTGATGCTTACAAAGAAAGTCAAGAAAATCAGTCATTAGATTGCAAATTGATTGTTAGGTGGAATTAACTGTCCCTGGGGAAGTTTGATAAGATTTTTAAACAAATGTGATTGATATAAACACAACTTCTACTAAAAAGAACAAAAAATTATGGAATAAAAATAAACAACAAAAATAAATGATTGGAAATTTGTATACGAAAAATATAGTCAGTGAAGTACAAACACATTCAGAGATTAAATTCTGGGCTGGTGATATAGCTCAGCGGTGCCTGCCTGGCAAGCGCAAGGTCCTGAGTTCGACTCCCAGTACCCGCATATTAAAAAAAAAATGAGATTGAATTCTACTATAGTTGAAGAGGAAATCAGTGATTTATACAGTGTAGAAAAGAATAGTCCAGAATATGGCACAGAAAGCAAGGAGAAAGTATGGGTATGGACACAGGCATGTTGGTGGTAGAAGATTATGCTGTCTTTGTATTGCTTCTATTTTTTCAGTAAAATTAGAAGTAAGATTATTAGCCGAGATGGAGGAGAATGTTTGAAGAGAAAGGATAAAGTTTCCTTAGAGAGTAGGACATGTGCTGGTGGCCCACTTACTCTAATGAGGATTTAGACCCATGAAAAAGTCTTTGTGGCCAATGGGACAAGTTCTGAGTGAGGAGCAATGGGGAATTGTGTAGAAGACAAACCTGTATCAGGAACACATTCAATTTATTGTTGTCTCAGTTACTTTTCTGTTGCTGAGACGAAATAACCAACACTCACAAGTTAAAGGAGGAAAGGTTTATTTCAGCTCATAGTTTGTAGAGGTTTCAGCCCAAAGTTGGCTGGCTCCAAGGCAGGGTAGCATGGCAGAGGGGCATCACAGAGGAGAAATAGTCCGTTGTAGGGCAGGCAGGAAGCAGCAGCAGCGAGCCTTCCTTCTTTTCTGTCCCTTTATATCCCATCCAGGCTGTAAGCCTATTGATGGGTGCCACCTACACCCAGGCTGGGCCTTCCCATTATCCACACCCAGAACTATGCTAATTCCAATCAGTGGACTAATTTAGTACCACACACCTTAATCCCAGTATCACATGCCCTAGACCCAGCCAGCTCTGAAAAGCCCCACCTATGAGCGCATGAGGCTTTGTGGGGACATCTAGATACAAACCATAACAGTTGTGATCAATTATTTTTATGATTGAGTAAAAAGGTGAATTCTGTCTATAAAAAGCCAGATTTTCGGATGTAAGTATACAAAAAAAGGTAAACTAAGTTATGTATGATGAAAGAAGAAAGAGCAAGAGGGAAAAGAAGAAAACAGTGGATATATCAGAGTAAAATACATTAGAAGCCAGTACAGTGAGTTGAAGATACTAAGAAAGTGGAAAAGATCATTTAGGAGACAGATCACCAACTTAGTTCTTAGAGGGAGGATCAGTAGTAGTCATCCATGGACCCTCAAAAGTTTCCTTTTAATATAATTTAGATTTTATCAAAATAAATTAAAATTTTATAATCCAATCTTCTAAGAGTTAAGTGTCTACTGGAAAAGCCCATCTTCAAAAGCTCTTTTCTCAAAGATAAGCGTTCTTAGAGATGTCAGAAAGTTTCCTTTCCCTTTCCTCGCTTAGCAAATAGCAACAAAGCCAAGTGTGGTGGTGCATGCCTGTGATCCCAACACCTGGGAGAGGGAGGAGGGTCACAAGTTTGAGGCCAACCTGGGCTACACAGTGAGACCCTGTCTCAAAAAAAAAAAAAAAAAAAAAAAAAAGCAATATATCCCGTGGAATTCTGGTACTGTTCTGACTCCTTGAAATGGCCGTGTGTGTTTGTCCATTCAGTCAGTCAGTATGTATTTATTATCTGTTGCTATGGTTTGGATAAGTGTCCCCAGCCTGTGGTGCCATTGGAAGATGATGGAACCTATAGGAGATAGGGCCTAGTGGGAGGAAGTTAGATCACTGGGGATATGCTTTTGTGGGGTTATTGGGACCCTGATGTCTGTCTGTCTGTCTCTCTCTCTCTCTTCTGCTTCCTGACTGCCATGAGGTGAGCAGCTTCTTCCACCATGTGCCACGACCACGCGGTGAGTGTACTTCCTCACCACAAGTCCAAAAGCAACTAGGCTCAACCCACCATGGATTGAAACTTTTGAAACCATAAGCCAAAATAAACCTTTCCTCTCTATAAGTTGACTTTCTTGGGTATTTTATTATGGTGATAGAAAACTGTCTAACACATGTGTGTATCTGCACACATCACTGGCTTAACTATAAGGAAATATGACAGATCAATTCTATCATGCAGATTCAAATCTAAATTCTACTACTTAATACCTCTGTGAACTTAGATTGAGGGAGTTACTTAAACTTTTTGACTCTCAGTTTCCTTTTCTGTAAAATAGAGACGATAATGACAGAATCCTGCCTCAGTGAACATTAAATGGTACAAAGCAAGCATTTAAAGTGTTTAGACTAATACCTTATAAGTGTCCACCAAATGGTAGTTACCATTATTACTTACTAATGTAAATTCTGGAAGCTGGGATACTGTATTGGATAGTGACAAGATTAAATGTTTTAGAGTGGGTATAATGCATATATTTTATTATGTATCCAGTGTACCTAGTACCATTTTGCTGACACTGGGTAGTCAGTAAATATCACTATCATTTATCATAATAGTACTTGGGGTCTGATAACACTTGAAAATTCTCAACTTGGTGGCACACCATTACCTATATTGGTCCTCACTGCACCTGGTGGTGGGTGAATATCATCTCAGTTTAACAGATGAAGAATCAGAGACGTGGAGAGAACCTAAGTGATTTGACCAAAATCTCATGGCTTGTAAACTCAAACTAGAATATAGGTTTTCATTACTGCTGGCTGTTAGTAAGCATTTATAAGGAAACAGTCTTTAATGGAATTGTTGGTTAGCTTAATACTTGTCATCATTATTTCTTTATTTTGACATAGAAATCATCTTATTTTACTTGCCTGTTATTACTGTATCTAAAAATATCCACCAACCTCAAAGTAACTTTATTAGTTCATGTGCCATATGAAACATAATTTTTATTAACATTTACAGTGGAAGCTGTATCATATTTTAGTAATTCACAGACTTCCACAGTTTAAATTTGTACCCTCCTTCCCATTATACACAGCCTAGTCAAGTATATGTAACTATTGCTCTTACTTCCATTTTAGTCATTTTGTCCTCTTTCCTTTTCCCTCTTCTGCTTCACATTGAAGATAGGTGATGTTATGACATTCGTTATTTTTGTTTAAGAAGGAAGATCCTAAAGTGGGTGCACTGATGCACTCCTGTAGTTTCAGCTACCAGGAGGCTGAGGCAGGAGCCTCAGCTTGAGCTGAGAAATTTCTTGAGCCCAGGAATTAGAGGCCAGCTTGGGCTACACAGTGAGTTCAAGGCCAGCCTGAACAACATAGTGAGACCCTGTCTAAAAAAAAAAGAAGAAGAAGAAGATGACATGGCTCTTTTGGAATAGAAAGGACAGGAAACATGTGTTGGGACAAAAGCCACCTTGTGATGTGGGCCTGAGGAGAAACCTTGTGGTGTGTTATGTGGGGGTAAATTCTCCAACCTGCTCCTTGAGCAAATCTGTGAAGCTCTGTATTATTCTTCAAGGCTGTGGAAGTTGAATTTGTAAATTGTTTGGACATGTCATTGTGGCCAGTGTGTGTGTACCAATGCTATTTTTGGATTATACTAGCATATGTAAAAATTTATTTAGTTTACCTATATTTAATAAAATGCACATTTGTATATGGTTAAAGTTTAAGATTTTTAAAATAATTTTTATTAGTATATGCTTTATTAGTATATGCTTGTAGTATACAATAACATTCATAGCATGGAATCGGTACATGTACATGACATATCTTAATGCTTTTATGTCCCCTTCCCCTCCACTCCCTCCTTCCCATTTGCAAAAGATCTAGCCCCCTGTTTTCTATTATGTTCTACTTGCTTATATAAGAAAAAATTTTTTCTCCAGTGATAATGCAAAATTTGAGAAAAACTGCCCAGTTAGGGATTCCTTTTTAAAACCTGTGTTAAGAGTGTGGACTAATTTGTTTGGGTTTATCTAGACATGAACTACAACTCTGTAAGAAGTGTTTAAAGCTAGATGGAAGACTCCTTCCAAATGGATAAGCTTCTTTGAGAAAAGCAACCAATATTAATGGTGGTATATGACAGAGATTATGAGCTTCAGCTTATGAAGTTATTCAAAAAGGCACTTACATTTTCTGGAAATGAGATAGCAACACTGTTCCAGCAAATTTCCTGAATTGTCTTTGTGGTTGGCTTTACTGCCCTCTTTGCTAGGAAAATTTGGCTGAGAGTTCTCCTAAGTTAGCAGAATCAGTGAAATCCAGTATAAAGCTGTCATTTTTTCCAGTTATCCAATTTTATTATCAAGTGGGTGATTCTCTGCTGATTGGCTCCACCACAAATTTATGATTTCCAGGCTCTGCTGCATCTTTGCTGCTGTCAGGCATTCATTCCTGTGACAGAGACCAAGGTTGAGCTCTTTGAACCACGTCACAGCCCCCTTTCCTCATCTGCATCTATACTTCTGGCTAGAAAATGAATTCCCCCTGTTCCCAGCCTCCTTTTGGTCAAGAGACGGCCACGGAGCATAGTCTGGCCAACACAGGAAAAGGTTTCCCTTGCCAAATAGAAAGGCAACAGCTCTCAAATTGAAAGGCAATAGGAAAACAATCTTTCCCTGCAGACTGTTTGGGTCTTTTTCTTTTTCCTACCCTGAACTTGGATGGGACACCGGGAAGTACAGCAGCCATATTTTGTCATGAGGTGACACTCCTGAGAAAGGAATCTGGACTTCTGAGGTTATCGTTGAACTTCCATGCCAACCTTTACTGCTCACCCATTGTCCTTTCAATGAATGAAATAAATAAAACCCTGTCCATTTAATCCAGTATAAAGTTGTCATTTTTTCCAGTTATCCAATTTTATTATCAAGTATTACTAGATTACACTGTGGACTGAAACACTCCTACACTCCTCAGCCCCACTTGGTTCCCTTTGCTTACAGAGGCAGGCCTGCAATTCTACTTGGGCATTTCTTGGTTCTGCTCCAGAATCTATGTGGTTTATAGAACACCATCCTAGTCCATATTCGGGGTGAAACACCCTAGTCTAACCCAAGTGGTGCATTCCATATTGTAGCCACACATTTGAATAGATGACCCCAGATAGTCCAGTGAGTCATGGCAGTTTTATTGGGAATTCCAAAATGTAGTTCTCCTCTTGTTCTAATCAATGTGACATGCAGGTGCAATGTCAGGAACTGCTGCAGCCATTTTGTTTCCATGTGTAATGCATCCTGAGCACACAGGAGATCCACTGAGAACAGATCTCACAACATTGCAGAGACCCATCTTTCTGATTTGCATGCACCTGACACCTGTACAATGAATTATTTTTATTCAGTCATTTCAAGCGTACTGAAGTCTTTCGGATACACAATTCTAGTGTGGTCTCTAACTTTGCAGAAAACCTCATAGGCAAGATTTCTTACATTTGTTCCTCCAGATCCACTCGGCCCCTTTGCCCTCTGTCCTGTGCCTCCTGAGGCTAAACTACATTGACCATACCAATAGGCATCCTTGCCTCTAACTTCCAACTGGACTTGGCCAAGAGGAAGCACCAGCATGTGATTGGAGGCAGGAGGGGGAGGAAGGTCAGGGTACTTCTGGACCCCTCTTCTGGGGCCACCACAGGC
This sequence comes from Erethizon dorsatum, assembly GCA_028451465.1. Lineage (NCBI taxonomy): Eukaryota > Metazoa > Chordata > Mammalia > Rodentia > Erethizontidae > Erethizon > Erethizon dorsatum. The sequence goes on from CM051839.1 coordinate 16,162,387, forward strand.
TGCTGTCTCCTTTGAATAAGGCCAGAGCTCCTGCCCATTAATCTCTATGCACAGACCTCTCTCTGCTCAGATGACCATGTCCCCCTCTCGCTTGCTCAGTCCTGTGTGGAAGGATGATTCTTCACAGATGCCAATGAGAGAACTGCACCTAGTCTTGTGGCTTTCCCACATTCTGAGCGCTCTTTCGTAAATAGTTCCTTTATTATAATCTCCTCGAAGTATCTGACTTGACCGTGTGATCATTTCCTGCTGAGGCCCTGGCTGGTACACTTTACTCCCTATTTCACCAAGGAATGGGAGGTTGCACTTCTCCAAGTCTCCAGCCAGCGCTCAGAGCACCCACAGGACGTTCCGTTCTGTTTCTGAGATTGCTCAGGGACACGGAACAAATCTGTGTCTCCTTTCTTCTTCAAAAGAATGGGAATAATGACACTTTCCTACATTGCTTGCCAGGAATTTTGTAAGAATTAGGTCATGTAATAGATATAAAAATACTAAGAGAAGTGGAGTACTAGCCATTTGCATTATCATTGTTGCTATAGAACTAAGTGTCAACCTAAGTTTTGACTGTAATTCAACAAGAGATGTTTGAATTCTTTCTCTTTCTCTCTCTCTCAATTTGCATGCTACTATCTAAACATGATGTGCTTTGGTGACTAATTCAAATACCTCTATTTACTGGCCACATATGCCAATCGGCCATCCTTTAGTACTGATTGTACCTACTCTCACCTTTCTTCCACAAGTGGAAGTGTGTTGGAAAGACTATGGGCTTTGGAGCCCTCTGCATTTAACTCCAATTTTACTGGGTAGTAGATTCCATGGAAATGACTTAGCCTATCTGAGCCGTAGCTTTTTGTCCATATAGTGGTAGTAGTTGCAAAGATTGAATGTAAGGTAAAGGACCACACTGGTGTCCTCCCTTTTCCTCATCTAATGACAGGAGGAGGGACCCAAAGTGGTGCAGCACATACTTTCTGGACCTGGATCAAGCAGGCCATCGCTTATCTGATTAATAAGGAACAGAGGGCCAGGATGCCAAAAGATGGACTCCTAGATGATTGTGGCAAAAGGACTGGGAAATGACAGCATGCTCAGGTCAGGAAGGGGACATTCTCTTTGACTGAAGCTTACTGGAAACCACACCGTGGGTGGGACTAACCGGCCATAGAAATCCTTCCCAGAAGTAATCCATGTGATTTGAGGACATTTACTGATGAGATTAAGATGCTAAAATGCCATCGTGAAGCAGCCAATCTAAAGTATAATTAATGTCTAGCCAGCTACAAACTTGACAATTATAATACTCTATGGATCTCAACTGAACTGATGGTATTGAGACAAGGGAAGTCGTTTATAGAGTATTTACATTGGTTGTGGAAGTTTATATATGTTATCACATACAGTCCTCATACTACCCTCGTGCAGTGTGTGTTTAAAGCTTTAGTTGACTGATGAGGAAATCGGGACTCCAACGGTACTTACTCCATGTAAGTACCTCGGGATCAAGCTCTCAAATGCACAGGAAGCCGATGTGTGTAACAGGCCTAGTGGGTACGAATCTAAGGCCACAGATCTAGGCGCACGGATTCTGTGTCAGCTGTATTCTTATGTAATTCAGCTAAATTTACATTCTGAGTCACTACTCCATCGGTATGGCAGAAGCTTCATCTCTCGCAAATTTGGATTCCTCCCCCCTCTCTTACATGGTGTTATATGTATAACCCCATCTCTGACTTTATATGTTTTATGTCAGTTTGTGTGGTTATATGATTTATACAGTTCCAAAGCACAGGGTGGGAGGTAGCAGCATGGGGTGGGAAGAAATTTGGTCTTCATTGAGGGGACCAGGGGGAAATCTGTTCCTCCCCTTTGGTGCATGCAGGGTGTCATGGAGGCATCTTTTATTCCCATCTGTGCAACCCTGCCATCTAGCCAGTCTCTCTCAATATTTCTGTGCCTTCCTAAATGCATGAGGATCATTCTGTCGTTGCCCCACCATGACAAGCCTGTACAGAACACAGATATACGTCTCTGGTTTATGTTGTCTACCCAGAATTCTATTTGGTTGCTGGGACACAGGTTTCTTCTGCTACTGGATTCCGTTATTCTGTGTGGCTCCCTTCCTGGTGCTCAGCCTGGAAAGCAGGGCACCACATGGGGACAACAAGAGAGCAAGAGGCCTTATGTGTCAGTCACCTCTTAAAAGCCCTACCTCTCAACATTGTTGCACTGGGGATTAGATTTCTAAAACGTGGACTTCGGGGGACACAGTGGAACCATAGCAGTTGTGTATACACGCCAGGCTGGTTTCTAAGAGGCTGTATCCGGCATGGCTTGGCTGAGCTTGTATGCACCCCAAACATGTAAGACTTGCATTTCTAGGCAACTTTATCCATTCTGAAACTGTTTTGAAGCTCAAGTACATGTATAAGATAAACAACAAACTCATGCACGCAGAAAAAAAGAAGACCGTCAAAATGTCTCCTTCTCAATCTTGATCTCCCCCGAACTCAGTAATTTAAGTTTTCCAGAGACATTTATCTCACACACACACACGCACACGCATGTGTGCACGCATACACACACTATAATATATCCTGTCAATTGCTCTGCCTTCTGCATTTATTTTTGCTTAATAATGTATCTCTCCATTACGTTCTGAGTGCCTCTCTTCCAGTCCTTGCATTGACCATATCCATCATTACTACACACCTAATTGTTGCCCCTAACCTTCTCTTCAGCCCTCTACTCATCATTACATCGTCTTCAGAGGAAGTTACCTTCTTCCTTATTTGAAGTCAGCAATGTCTGAGGGCAAACCATTACAGAATTATTAGATATGTGCCATTAACAGACCACTTGAAAAAAACTTTCAGCAAACTTAATAGCACCACCAGCATGTAGCTATTTGTAAACCATTTTCTTACAATGAGCACAGAATAAAGGAACTCAAGTCTTTTGAAAAGCTTAAAGTCTAAATTTGTGCCACATTTTAATTTCTGTACCTAGAATCTATGACCACGTATAGCAAATTATAATAATGTATTTTAATCTGCTATGACAACAAATTAGACTGTCCCAACTACAAGAAATGGATGTTTAAGTCATTTATCCTTTGTATTTAAATTGTTTTTACCCTAATAGTATGAATTTTCCTCTAAACACCTATACCAGGGTAAAAGCCCATTTTAAAAAATAGACATTTAAAAAAAAAAACCCTGCACTTTATAACATAAGAAGGCAATCTAATGGTCTGGAAAAAAATAAAACCCTCTAATTCCTAATTTCTTATGCTAAAGAATTCATGGGACAAACATGGTCTTCAGAAGAACGTTGTCTGGAATGATTGCCATGACTCTGCTGGCCAAGAGAATGACTGTTTTTTGGGTTCTTGACATCTTTCTTTAGGATTTGGTGAAAAAGACTTAAAGGATTTTCTGCTTCTTCTGAGAACCCATGGAATCTACATTAAAAAATCTTTCTTATTTTCTTTGTCTCTTTCTTTCTTTCTTTCTTTCTTTCTTTCTTTCTTTCTTTCTTTCTTTCTTTCTTCCATCCATTCTTCCTTCTTGCAGTACTGAGGATCAAGTGCAGGGATGCTCTACCACTAAGCTATACCCCCAGCACTCACCCATTTTTTTAAAAAGTTTGAGACAGAGTCTTGATAAATTGGCCATGCTGGCCTCGAACCTATGATCTTACTGCCTTAGCCTCCCATGTAGCTGAGATTACAAGCATGCATCACCACACCCATCAAGATTTGATTTTTATTGCCTCTTCTTTCACCTCGTCCTTGATCTTCTATTTCACTTTCAACTTGGATTTCAAAGCCAGACACACCTAGATTTGGATAACAAATCTATTATTTAAAATTGTGTAAGTATTTAGTGTGACTAAATATTTTTAAGCCTTGGTTTCAATATCATCTACAATGATGAGAATAATGATATCTACCTCATTGGAATTTTGTAAGCACTAAATAAGATAAATTACACAAAATGTTGAGCAAATAATAGATGCTTAATATTTATCAGTTGTTCATTCAACAAACACTTTTTCAGAGTCTACCATGTGTCAAAAACATAGTTTGGGAAGAAAATGGACATCGATATACAGTACAAGCAAGAATTAGTCAACGAATGTGGCTGGAGGGTCCTGGGGGAGGGCATACTTACAAAGAGAGGAAACAGTGTGGTACAGAGAAAGAATGAATGGGTCGTTGTCTAGAAATGGATAAAGGGATTAGGATGCTGGACCATGAACCACAAGATGAGGAATGCCCAGGGATGAACCTGGAAGTCATACCAGGATTTATAGGCCAGGCTGTTATTTTAAAAAGTAATGGCTGGCACAGCGCCTGCCTGGCAAGTATGAGGTCGTGAGTTTGATTCCCGGTACCAAAAGAAAAAAAAAAAAAAAAAAAAAAAAAGTAATGGCTTACCATTATTATGCCTGTTCTTGAAATGGAGAAATTAACCAGATGAAAGTGAATATTTTCCTAGTACCAAACAGCCAGTAGTAGGTGGCACAGCCCTGAGAGGTTTTTAAGCAGAAAGTGACACCATCAGACACTTATCATTAAGGCAAAAGAAGCTGAAGAGGGAACGGAATGGGGGCTGTGACACTGATGAAGCAATTATGTAAAAGTTAATGGAATATGAGGCTGAGGAATTGGGACTCATGCAGGACTTCATGAATATGGAGGGTGGAGGGGGCAGGGAAAAATCAAAAGTGTCCCTTCATCCCCACAGAGTTTGGCAGTCCTGGCTCCTTCGCTGGCGACATGTCCATCAGTGTCCCAGTGTTTAGGCACATGGCAAAGGGAGAGGGTGGAAGCAAGGGAAAGACAAAGCTGCAGACAGGATGTAGTGGGTCAAGCAGAGGTGGGAAAGAAGAGAATGACAAAGTCAAATCTCAGCACATACAGTGATCCTCCTTGCTGAGCTGGGGGTACAGGGGTGCCAGCTATTTTCAAGACATCTCTGTGTTTGTTTAACATAAAGTCACAGAAAGGGAAAGTCATATTTCTGGGCTATACCAGAGGCTAAGAGAGGCCGTTTAGTCTTGCTCTTCTTCACTGCTGACTCGGGAGGTTGAATTTAGTATGCAACTGATCTTGCCCAGGCTCCTTTCATTCATTGCTCTCAATTTTCTTATCTCCACAAACGGGCTTCATCCTCTAAGTCTCTCGCCTATTGTGTGTTAGGCATGTCACATGCATTATCTCATTTATGGATCAGGAAACTGAAATTTAGAGAGGTTAGGTGGTTTTCATATTTAAAATTATAGAAGAATTTTGATTATTGCATTGGGGGTGGAGAAAATATTCTTGGTATAGTTTGAGTTTGATTTGCCCCCTCCCAATGCCATGATGAAATTTGCCATTGTGGGGGTGATGGGAGGGGGGGCCTTTGGGATTAGGGAGTGAAGATTAATGCCTTTATCATGGAGGTGGGTTCATTTTCCTTAGTGAGGGTTGTTATAAAGCCAGCTTGCCCCTTGTATTTTCTCTCTCCTGCAGTGCTGGCTCGAGTTTTCACTTTTCTACCATAAAATGAAGTAGCAGGAGGCCCTCACAGAAGCCGTGTCATACTCTTGGACTTCCCAGATTCCAGACCTGGGAGCAAAAATAGAACTCCTATTCTTCATATAGTCTCCAGTATTCTGTCTTATCAACAGAAAAAAGGACTAAGACTTTCTATCCATTATTAAAGCTTGAGAGATTTTAGGCAAATAATTACAGATTTCTTTCTACAAAAATTTTAAATTCTTGTATTGAAAGATGCCTAAAGATGCTGGAAATGTATCTCAGTGGCGGAGAATACTATGAACAGCCACAAAGCCCTGGGTTCAATCCCCAGCACACAAGAAAGACACTGAAAGACAGTTAAAGGCAATTGAAAGGCTCAGAAAGAATATCTCCCCCATGGAGTTCATACAGAATATGCAGAGTACTCACAAATCATTAAGAAAAATTACAAATGACCCAAGAGGGGAAAAAATCAGCAAAAATCTAAATAGGGTGTTTACAAAATGGAACTATAAATGATTTTAAAAAAAGATGCCCCACATTTCTAGTACTCGGGATACTTTGTTCTTTAAAATTTTTTAAAATGTTGAAAAATTTAAATTTATACCATCACTTTTTTTTTTTTGTACTTTTGAGACAGGGCCTAGTTGTGTAGCGCAGTCCTTCCTCAACTCACAATCTTCCTGCCTCAGCCTCCTGAGTGCTGGAAATACAAGCATGTACCACCATGCCTGGCACATTGCTTTACTTTTGAAGAACTGTAATCAATTCTTTTCACAGTAACTTATTCTGTTTTAATGGGTGAAGTATTCTTTTAGGATACATACTTTTACAATTGTCTTCTATTTTATAAACCCTATTTTCTCAGAGTTAAGCCAATGAAATGAAATAATACCACAAAATGAATAATTTCATTTTACTTCAATGTTTAGTAGTCTTTCGTTGTCTGTTCATATTTGTAAAGGAGATAAAGACTGGTAAATGTGTATATGAAGACACTTGATCTGGCAGTGAATACAGATTTCTCTGTTCATAGGATTTCTGCGTTTTTGTAGGATTTCTGTATTCTCATTGACTCGTAGGAGCCCGCTGTGACCCTTGAGGAACTGAAAGACCAGGAGAACTGGGTGTGACCAAAGGGCTGTTTTCCTTAGGATGGCTCATTACCTGTTTTTCTTGGTTTTGCTTTTTTTGTTTGTTTGTTTGGTTGTTTTGTTTTTTTAAGTTGGTTTCCCTGTCCTTTTAAACCAATTGTCAGAGGTACTACTGCCTATCATTCCCAGTCCAACTGTTGACACTGGGAGTCTTACTCATTAGACTTCTAATTTTACTTGCCTATTTAAAAGCATAGTCATGGCTTTACCCTGAGGCTAAGGCCAGATCAGCAACTCTGTGAGTTGCAAACTGATGCAGTTTTTCCTCAGACCCTTCCATGTCCGATGCCTCTCAGATTTGCTGTCCTGCTAGCCCCAGCTACTTTCGATCAGAGTTTTGTTCCTATTTTTTAGTGGGGAAATTTAATATTGAGAAGATGCTCACTTACATGGGTGTGTTTTCTTACCTCCATAACTTTTCTTTTACCCAGATTAGATCTTCTAGAAACTCCATACCCTTCCGGTCTATTGATACCATTCTTGGGGTGGGTTTATTCATGTTGCCTTATTCTATTCATCATTTCATTCGATTTGGGAGGGAAGAGGGGTAAATGTGTGAGTTCAGCCACGCATCTTGAATTGAATGCCCAAATAATTACTTGAGTTTGTGGTAAGTGCTTTGAGGGAGAAATATAATACAGCGTGAAAGTGTATGATAGAGGAACCTACCCTAATCTGGAAGGGGTAGGCAAGTCTTTTATGGAGACATTTTAAAAGTTAGACTTAAATTTTGAAGCGTGGTATGACTCAAAAATTTTGAAGTGTGGTATGACTCAAAAGCAGGAGTATATGCCTTTGTGTATGACCTTTAGAGATTTCCTTTTCATTTGTGATTCACATTGGTTTGCTGAGTTTGAGTTCATGGCTGAAGATTATTTTTAAGTGAAGAAAAGAACAAATTCCCTTTCAAAACAAGGACACTCAAAAACCTGACACTGCAATAGACTGAGCTCAGCTTTGCAGCTAGCGCCACTGTCCCACCTCATGGGACTCACACTTCTTAGGTTTGAGAGAGCAACTCAAAGGCTTGGAGCATCAAAGACTGGAGACCAGGTGACTGACTGATGCATTACCTTCTTGCCTCACCCATAACTGTCACTTTTCTTTAACTTTCTAATTTCACGGGCTGGGACACTATAGAAATCATCAATAAAATATTAAAAACTAAATTGATCTTTCCTATGGAATTTAGAATAACTAAGATTTATTTTGCCTTTTTTGGCTACAATTGGTGATTACACTGTGATCAAGCATACCTTTACCACGAGACTCAGAGCCACTAGGACTGGGATGTAGCTCGGTGGTAGAGCACTTGCCTAGCATGTGTGAGCCCTGAATTCCCTCCCTGCCACTAAAAACAAATGAAAAGAACAAGGATCAGAATTATTACTCATATAATCTTGTGGAAAAGATATAATAATAGCTCTATACAGTGGGATTGAAAAGGAGCCTTCTTGTTCTACTTAGGTTTGTGTTTTGCAGACTCATGTTCCGAAGACTTTTCTCTAGAGCACAGAAAACTTGAATGAATAAGAATACTCAAGTGAAAGATCTAATACACTTTTGTCAAAAATTGTAATTAAGCATACATAACACAAAATTTACCATCTTAACCATTTTTATGTGCACAATTATACCTTGTTGTGCATCTGGTTTTCTAAAGTGCTTTGTCTTACAGAACTGAAACTCTGTCCCCACTAGGGGTGATGGTCAATTTTGTATGTTGACATAGTTGGGCTACAGTGCCCAGACATTTGCTCAGACATTATTCTGATGCTCCTGTGAGAGTACTTGGGGGTGAAATTTACGTTGAAAGTGGATTTTGAGTAAAGCAGATTCCCCTCCACAATGCAGCTGGGCCTCACCCAGTGGATTGAAGGCATGAACGGAGTAAAGGGATGGGCCTTCCAGAGTGACAGCAGCCTGCCAGCAGACAGCCTTCCCATCTGAATTTCAGCGTCGGCGCTGCTCTTGTCTCAAGCCTGATGGTCTCTAGGCTTGACCTGCAACATTAGTCCTTGCCTAGTTCTCCAGTTTGCTCTGCAGATTTGGGCTTGCCTGCCTCCGTGACTGTGACGCCAATTCCTGAAAATAAGCCTCTCTGTCTCTACACAGCTCATTGTTCTGTTTTTCTGGAGAGCCCTGACTCACCTACTCATTCAACAAGAGCTACCCCCAGCCTCTGGCAGCTACCATGCTACTTTCTGTCTTTTTGAGTTTGACTACCATAGATACTTCATATTAGAATAATCATATAGTCTTTGTCTTTTGTTACTGGCTTATATCACTAAGTATTATGTCCTCAAGATTCATCCATGTATAGCATATATCAAGATTTCTTTTTTCTTTTTCTTTTTCTTTTTTTCTTTTTTTTTTTTTTTTGAGACAGGGTCTCACTATATAGTTCAGGCTAGCTTTGAACTCACTATGTAGCCCAGGTTGGCCTTGAACTCACAGCGATCCTCCTGCCTCAGCCTCCAGAGTGCTGGGATTATGTGCATGCACCACTGTGTCTGGCTCTTCTTTCCTTTTAAGGCTGAGTAATATTTCATTCTATGTATATCCCACATTTTGTTTATCTGCTCATCAGTGGACACTTGTGTTGTTTCCACCCATTGTCGATCGTGAATAAGATATATGAATATCACTTCAAGACCCTGTTTTAATTTTGTTTTTTAGTATATATCCAGGAGTGAAATTGCTGGATCATACAGTAATCTTATTTTTAAGTTTTTTTTTTGTGTGTGTGGGTACCAGGAGTTGACCTCAGGACCTCGCGTGCCAGCAGGCGCCTGTGCCGCTGAGCAATATCTGGCCCTTTTTTCATATGTGGGTACTGGGAGTTGAACTCGGGACCTCACGCTTGCTAGGCAGGCACTTATGCCGCTAAGCCATCTCAGCGGCCTTATTTTTAATTTTTTAAGGAACTGCCATACTGTTTTCCATAGTGGCTACACTATTTTACATTCTCATCCACGAGGTACCAGTTTCTCACTCCTCCACATCTTTGCTAACGCTTGTTATTTCCTTTTTTTTTTTTTTTTTAATAACAACCATCCTGATGGGTATAAGGTGGTATCTCACTGTAATTTCATTTATATTTCCCTAGTTATTCATAATTATGAGCATTTTTTCTTATGATTGTTGACCATTTGTGTATCATCTTTTAAGAAATGTCTGTCCAGTCCTTTGCTCATTTTTATTTGAGGTTGTTTGGGCCTTGTTTTTGACTTGTAAGAAGTCCTTATATAGTCTGGATGTTAATTCCTTATCAGATATATGACTTGCAAATATTTTTTCCAGTTTTGTAGTTTCCTTTTCACTCCTTTGGAGGACAGAAAGTTTTAATTTTCATTAAAATTAGTCCAATTACTCTGTTCTCCCTTTTCCTGCCTATACTCTCAATTTCCTAACCAAGAAATCATTGCCAAATCCAGTGTCATGAAACTTTTCCCTATATTTTGCTCTAAGAGTTTTAGGCCTTTGTATTAATCTGTTTTCTGTTATTATAATAAAATAACTGAAGATGGGTAACTTTGTAATGACAAGAGATTATTTAACACACAGTTCCAGAGGTTCAAGGTCATTACACTGGCACCAGGTCAGCCGTGATGAGATCCTCATGATGGATAGCATAACAATGTCAGGAGTAATGTGACAGAAAGTGATCACAAAACACGACTGGAAGCCATGCAGAACTGGGGCGCCGTCAGAACTAATTAGCCCCTTGCCAGGGCGTGCGCTGATGATCCAATGTTCTCCCACTAGGCTCTACCTCTGAATGGTCCCATGACTTCCACATCCCCACATTGAGGACCATGCCCCAACACGTGAACATTTGGGGGACAAAACACATCTAAGCCCTAGTGGTGTTAATCAGTTACGTGCTTATTTTTTATGTGGCACATAGTGAACGTTACAAATTGAATTGTGTTTCCCCAATCCATATGTTGAAGTCCCACCCTCCACGTGACTATATTTGGGTATAAAAACTGTAAGGAGATAATCAAGGTTAAATTAAGTCATAATAATGAAGCCCTAATCTGATAGGACTGGTGTCTTCATAAGAAAAGGAGAAGACAGCAGAAACCCACCCACCCCACCCCACTCCATGTGCATTGAGAAGACAGGCCCCCCAAAGTCCATGTGTTGGAAATTTATTCCCCCTTGTAGGTATTGGGAGGTATGGCCTTTAAAAGATGATTAGGTTTTGAGGGCGCTACCTTCACTCATGGATTAATGCCGGAATTGAGGAATGAATCATATATCATGGGGGAGGGTTCCTGATAAAAAAGTTATCTTGTGTCTTTTCTTTGTCTGTCTTACATGTTTGATTACCCTTCTTCCTGGCACCACATTTTGATGCAAAAAATCCTCATTGCATATAGCACCTTGATCTTGGTCTTTCCATCCTTCAGAACAATGAGCCAAATAAAATTTTCTTTATAAATTACCCAGACTGTGGTGTTCTATTATAACAACACAAAACTAAGACACCTTGTAAGGACATGATAAAGAGGTGGCCATCTGCAAGCCAGAGAGAGTCTTCCCCATAAATCAACTCTGTTGGCACCTTGATCTTGGACCTATAGCATCCAGAGTGATGAGAAAATAAATGTCCGTTGTTGAAGCCACCCGGTGTGTGGTACTTCAATCTGACTGCCTTGGGCAAACCAATACAATAGTGCCCAGTGTCATTCTTAGGGATGTGGATACCTGGGTGTGAAGGTTGTCCTTTCCCCATTGAATAGGCTTAGCATCCTTGTTGAAGAACTTTTGTCCATGTGTGTGAAGATTTATTTCTGGGCTCTGTATTCTATTCCATTGGTTTATTTGCCTATTTTTATGCCAGTATATCAGTTTTGAGTACTGTATTTTGAAATAAGTTTTAAAATCAGGAAGTGTGGGGTCTCCAATTGTGTTCTTACTCAGGACTTTTAGGTTACTCAAAGTCCTTTGAGATTCCATATGAATTTTGGGATGAATTTTCTATTTCTGCAAAAAAAATTGCTTTGGGTATCTTGATAGGTATGTATTAACTCTATAGATTGCTTTGGGTAGTATGGAGAGCTTAGCAATATGAAGCCTTTCAATTTATGCACGGGGATGTATTTCCTTTTATTTATGTCTTCTTTGATTTTTGTACAAATCTCTTTGCTCCTTGATGAAGTTTATTGTAAATAGAATTGTTTTCTTAATTACCTCGTACATTGTTAACTGTATAGATGCACAACTGATTCTTCATTTTTTTGTTTATTTTGAGACAGAGTCTCAATATGTTGTTCAGGCCAGCCTTGAACTCACTATGTTGCCCAGGTTGGCCTCAAACTTGCAACAATTGTCCTGCCTCAGCTTCCTGAGTGTTGGGATTACAGACATGAGCCAACATCCCCTGCTGTATGTTGATTTTGTATCCTTTAATTTTGTTAATTTCATTTATTTCTTCTAATGGCTTTTGGGTGTGTGGAATCTGTAGGGTTTTCTATATATAAATCATGTTTTCTGTGAGCAGAGATAATTTTACTTTTTCCTTTCCAATTTGGAGCCTTTCTTCCCTTTGCTTACATGATTGCTCTGTGTAGGAAGGCCAGTACTATGCTAGAAGTAGCAAAATTGGGCCGGTGAGATAGCTCAGTAGCATAAGCACCTGCCTGGCAAGCATGAGGTCCTGAGTTCAACTCCCAATACCCACATAAAGAAAAAAAAAAAAAAGAAGTAGCAAAATTGAATATACTTACTTCTCTTGTTTCTGATCTGAGATAAAGCTTACAATCTTTTACCATTAAGTGTGATATATGCTAGGGGATTTTCATATGTGATCTCTATTATGTTGCATTTTTTTTTATTCCTAGTTTGTTGAGTTTTTTTTTTTTTAACCATAAAAGGTTTCAATTTTGTTAAATGATCTTCCTGCATCACGGATATAATCATGTGTATTGTGCCTCATTCTATTAGTAGGGTATTTGATGGTGGTTGAGTTTGGTTTTTTATTTTTTCTTTATATGGTGCTGGGAATCAAACCCAGGTCCTCATGTATACTAGGCAAGCACTCTTCCATTGAACTATACCCTCAACCCTAGTTCAGGCTGGCCTTGAACTTGTTATGTAAATCCAGGCTGGGCTCGAACTCATGGCAATCCTCCTGGCTCAGCCTCCTGAGTGCTAGGATTACAGGTGTGCATCACCATGCCAGGCCCAACTCTGATTTTTGCATGTTCATCCCCATCTTTTATTTCAGGACTAAAACACACTTGGTCACAGAGTATAATATGCTTTTATTCCTTCCTTTAACAAAAAAAAAATCAAGTAGTCCGACGTGGTTCCTCTTTTTACCTTGTTTTTCAGTGAACTCAAGATAAATTTATTTCAATATTTGATGACTAACATCTCACTGTTTATGCATTCTGCTTGTGTTATAATTTCTTTTCTACAAGTGTGTTGCATATTTTCCATTGAAAGTTTCATTTTCAAAATCAAAAGAAACTTTGTTCTTGTTGAAGTCATTCAGCTTATAAATCATATCTAAATATTATAGTGTTGACAGTGGTACATACATATATCTTTTCTTATAACTCAAAGAGCCTCTGGCATGAGTATTTTCTTCATTTTCCAAAATTTACTGCATAAATTAATAAAACAATGCCTTGTTTTTAAGTTAGTTTTTAATATCTATAAAGATATTAGTCATTCTTTGGATGAGCTCATTTTTTTTTCAATCAGATTTTATTGGTACATTTCAGATATACATAGTGATCACATTCATCATAGCGAATTTGTACCTGTACCTGATACAACTTGTTTCTTTTGAATGAGCTAATTTTAAAACAAGGCTTTGCTTTTTACTGTTTAATTTTCACTTTGAGTGATAGAGGAAAAAAATCCATATTAGAGAAGAATTGTGAAGCCAATTTTATGTCTATGTGTTTCTATTTTTCATTTGGATGACTTGATGATTACAACATTGGGGGAGATGAGCTTCCCCATTAGGCAGCTGCCTCTTTAAAAAAAGATTAGCATAGCCTAAAGATGTAACTCAGTAGTAGAACACTTGCCTAGCACTCACCAAGACCTAGTTCAATCTCCAGCGCAGAAAAGTCAGTTTAGGAAATCGGAGAAAATAATAAATATATGCTTCAACGCAAGTATGCCACAGAGGGTGTTTCTTGATTCTTAGAAAGTCAAGGTATGTTACAAGAATTCCCATTTCTAGTTATTCCAAGTTTAAGAAAAATAATACCTCAAATTTACTGGTTTATTATTTGGTGGTAATATTTCTTTTGTGTCTTTTTACTTTTAATTGGCTACTGCTTGTTTTGTGAAACTCACCTAGCTATACCTTTATAATTCATGTACATTCCAATATACATTATGTTTAAAAATATGCTAAAAAAGCAGATAATATCTGTGTATAGTTAGTATGAATTTAGTATGACAGAAAAACAAAGGATCCATCCATTTTACTAATAATGATTGTCAAAGCTGAAAATGATTTTTGCAGCAACAATAATCCCCTAGCAAGTCAAAGCAATCTTTTAGAAGGTTATTTTTGTTATGGGGTAGTATTGCAAGCATGCATTGTGGGGGATTGTTAATAGAGACTGGATCCTATAAAATATAAGGCTTGAGATACATATAATTCAGGCTCAATTCATATGATATCAAAGCAATTATTAATAAGGGCAAAATAGTATCAAGAATTTATATTGTCCCATAGTGCTACATGGTTGGAGAGGGGAGTTTCATTGTTTAGGATTTGTGTACAAGGAAGCTTATTCAGGGTTTTTCCTCCATAAAGTGTACATAGGTTATTAGGAACATCACCATTTTGAGAGGTAAGCATTTTTAAATTTAGAGGGAATTTGTAACTTAAAGCAGACAGCACAAACCGACTTGCACACTTATTTGATTTGGTCTGCACATTTGCTGGCACACACAGTGGTTTTTTAAAAAAATTTGAATTAGTTGATAACCTTTTAAATGGAAAGGTTTCATGCAAAAATCTTGATTTCTAGCTTTTTGGGGGAAAAAATTTACTGACCTGGTAAGGCAGCCTATGCTTCACAGGGCAAGTTGTTGGGCTGAGTAGCAGCAGCCATTTCAGCAGGATCTTGCACTCTCTGGTTCTCCTGGGTCTGCAAATCCCAGCCCCCCCCACCCCCACCAGGATCTGAGAACTGTGTACATCCAGGCAGCAGACATCTCAGTTTCATCAGGAAACATCTATAACTTTCTGCAATATCCAGAAGAATGCAAGGCTCCCACCTATAATCCCTGCACTCTGGGAGGCTGAGGCAGGAGGATCCCAAGTTTGAGCCCAGTCTGGGCAACTTAGAAACTCAGCACGGCCCTGTCTCAAAATGTGAAAAAAAAAAAAAAAATAGTGCTGAGGATTTAGCTCAGTGTGAAGGCCCTAGGGTCAACCTCCAGTCCTGTGTTGGGGGTTGGGGGGGAAAAGCAAGGCTTACTTGCCTGGTTGTTAACTGATTGTGCATCTGCTAACATCATTCATAGTTCTTTGCTTTTTTCCCTTGAAGGAACAGGAAGGAAGAGGTAAGATTATGGCTTTAAATAAATAAAATACAAAGGATTTTGACAATGTCTGATTTAGACAATGCAGAGGTAAGGTAATACCTTAAAAGGCAATATTAACAAAAATATGATTTTTACCAAACAACTTAGCTCTGAACTCTTTTCCCCTGTGAGAAAAACATAAGAAAAGAGCACCCAAGAAATGTTTCCAACTAAGCCCTCTGTGGAATAGAAGAGGGAAACAGAGGGCAAAGTTTCACCAGGCAGCTACAGTGGCAGAATTCTTGAGTTAACATAAACAGAAATAGATACAGAAAATGAGGACCATATGGTGAGCTGGGTGTGTGTGTGTGTGTGTGTGTAATTGTGTTGACTATGGGAAACATGCAAGTCTTCCAGAGGATGCGCCTTAATCTCCAACCCAACACATGATCTCAAGCAATAGTTCATGGCTGAATATAGTGGCACACACCAGTCATCCCAGCACTGGGAAGGCTGAGGCAGGAGGATTACTATTTTGAGGTCAGCCTGAGCTACACAGTGAAGTGTCTCAAACAAACAAACAGCTCATTTAAAGCTCTGCTGGCAGCACGTTTGCTATTATCCTCCTTGGCCAAAGCAGCCATACTGCCAAGGCCAAGGTGTGGCTGAAAGAGTAGAGTGTCCAAGGGCGGCATGGCAGAGGTGTAATGAGGTGTGATTTCTCTCCCAAGGAAACCGTTCTGGAGCTGGTAAATAAAATCTGAGTCAACATCTATTCTGGAAAAATACAGTCGTTTATACTTATTAAAATTGGATTTTAATGTTTCTATCATTTCCATTAAAAACTATGCTTTTTGATATTTATTTATTTATTGTGCCAAGGATCGAACTCAGGGCCTAGCTCATGCTAAACAGGTACCCTACCACTGAGCTCCTTTCTCACCCCAAATGCTTATTTTTAAAATGCAGGAAATATAGAACTCTAAAAACATTCTTTTTTTTTTTTTTTTTTTTTTGTGGGTACCGGGGGGTCGACCTCAGGACCTCGCGCGCCAACAGGCACCCGTGCCGCTGAGCGATATCACCGGCCCCTTTTTCGTATGTGGGATCCGGGAGTCAAACTCGGGCCCTCGCGCTTGCAAGGCAGGCGCTTATGCCGCTGAGCCATCTCACCGGCCCTCTAAAAACATTCTTAAAATTCCCTGCACACAATTGCAGAAATCTCTCTGCACACAGACCTCTCCTCCTAGCAGTTCTGATCCACGTGGAAAGGTCTGCAGAGACGGTAGAGGACAGTAGCCTGAATGGAACTGAAATCACTTTTCTGTTCTCCTCGAACAGTTTTCAGTACTTCAAACTTTGAATTTCTTTGTAAGTATTGGAGAACCAGAGTTGGAGAACCCCAGAAGGATGTTAGAAAGATGGGGAAGAGGTAATCTATATTCATTGAACAAGTCAGCAAGAATGGAATAGAAGAGAGAGGAAGAGGATAACAACAGCAAAAGTCATCTGGGATGCAAGGAGAGAGCACAGTGTGAGCCTTGCCTGTGCTTTTGTGATGCAGGCAAGGCTGAAGTTATCAGCATAGTAGTAAGGGCCCACAATACTTTTAGGGGCCTATGAAAACATTTTGATTCCTTTAACATTAGAAGAAAAATAAATGAAGCTTTAGCTCAAGGAAAAATGTTATTATAGGTTATTATTCTTGGATTTATCATTATGTCAATGGAATCATAAAATATAACTTTCACTATATTTTTATGGGGTAGGGCCCTGTGAAGGGGGAGGTACAAAGGGCCCTCGAAGTCATGATGCATCCCTAGATGCAGTGGCATATCCCGGCCTAGTCAGGTTTATTAAACATTTGTATGCCTTGCACTTTTGGCCACCTGTGATATTATTGTTCAAATTTTACAACTGGTAACTCTGAAAACTGGAAGGAAGGGAAGAGAGAGAAAATGGTGAAGTTGGGGACTGTTCCCAGGAGACCTGATTTTCATTCCAGCTCTGTTTGCACAAAGTGTGCTACAAAAGGTGGCAGATATGAAGTAGTGGTCCATATGGGAAAAAATAGAATAGAGATTTAAAATACAGGAGGCTCTGTTATTGGCTATTTCCCCAGCCATCAAACTTTCCTCCTGAGATGACAATTAGGTGCCCAAACGAGCACTTTCAAGCAACTTGTCTTAGGTACTTTCTTGTCACTGGGACAAAATACCCATCACCAGCAACTTAAAGGAGGAGAGTTTAATTTTGGATCATGGTTTCAGTTCATGGGTGGCTGGCTCAAAGGCAGAAATGATAAGGCAGAGGGACCTGGCAGAGGACAGCTGCTCACATATGGTGGCCATGAAGCAGAGGAGAAGGGAGGATCCCAGAAGGGGGATATACACTTCCAGGTCATGACCCCAGAGACCAACTTCCTGTGACCGGGCTCTACCTCCCAACAGCACATTTAGCCACTGAACCCATCAGTGGATGAGTCGACTGGTAAATATAGCACCCCATGATCCAGTCACCTCCCAAGAACCCCACTTCTGAGCACATGAGAATTTGGAGGAACATTCTAGATCTAAACCACAACACACCTCAAGACGTATGAGGAAGGGAAAAGAAACAGTGCAGGTGTACAGCTATCGCCATGTTCAGAGAGCTGACTGTTCATAGATAGTTCACTTTCCTTTGTGATTCTGTTCCATAAAGACGGATAAGACATGAGTAAAACAAAGTCAGTGTAAGCACTTGGTAGAAAATGAAGGCCTTTAAGTACATTTAATATTACATACATTTAGTATTTAAAATTGTTGTTGTTGAGTAGTTACAGTATTGAGAAGGATGTTGCAATACAATTCAGCAATGAGTCCAGATAATTAGCTAATAAATGCATGCTTTCTTTAAAAAGTCAGTTTCTCATATAAAGATTGCCTTTGTTTTTTAAAAATATATAAATAACACACATATGTGTGCTATATATACGCAACATAACAACCTGTCCCTTTTTTGCTATATTATCTGTAAATTAATTTTATGCTGAGCTTGAGGTTCGATAGGTAACTCACATGAGTCATTCAAACACAAAAAGACATGCTCTCATGAGCATTATTTTAAAAGTTTCCTCCATTCTTCAGAAGCTTTTACGTTTCTAGAAACAGCAGTCTCGGCCTCCCTGATGGCCAACTGAGGACAGCGAGACAATCCCCACAGAGGAGTGAGGAGAGGACTGGACCTCTGCGAGTAAAGACTCAGTGCCACACCTCACAGAGCCACGAGGCTGGGGTCTGAGGCGGCAACTGTCCCAAAGTCTAACTCTCTCGATGTTCATCATCAGATATTATATTCAAATTTTAATTTGTACTATAATTATCCCATGATTCACCTCATGAAGCTCTCTGAAAGCAGAAACAGGAGTTAGTGTATAACTAACAGGGCAGCATGTTTTCCTTGTTAGCTGCAGGGGAGGATAATGTACAGGAAAAGGTGATGTAATGATTGTCTCACTTTCATTATTCTCTCCCAAATGAATAACCTTCCACACCAAGGATGAGCTCACTCTCTATTAGTGGAATAACATCTGGTGAGCAAGGGCCCCCAGCTGAACGCGCTTTTGGTTTGGGGCTATATTTAACCAGCAGAGGCCCAACAATCATTACCTGTAACACATATGCAGCCAAGTTAGGTCGTGAATATCTTTTAAAGGGTAAGGAAATACTCCTTAAAGTATTTTAGCATGCAAGACTTTTCCTTATGAAGCAAGGCATTAGCCTATTCCAAAAGAAATCCTAGGCTATTATTAGAGTGGAATATTTAAGACCTGTGACAGATGCCTTGGTCCTATTTGGCTGGGGCTCAGATATTTGTCATAGCTATCTAAGTTTAAATTTCAAATCGCAGATAGGAATCTCTCTCCTTCAATTTCTCTTCCCATTCTTAATTTCCAGGCAGGCCTGCCACACTGACAATAGTGAATTTTGCAGTGTAATCCATCTCATAGATTTACAGTAAATGATGAATCATCCTGGTACTTAAATCTAATGAGTAATGCTGTAAGTCAATTTGGTTTTAAAAAGTGCAACACAGCTAAGGTCATCAGTTAAATGTGCTAATACAGAGTAATGTAGATGTTCAGACACAAGCGCAGCCAGAATACTCTGGAATCTGCTGTGTGCCAAAGCCTTTAGGGCGATTGCTCACTTAAAACCATGACATTTAGAGAGGGAGATAAGAATTTCATTCTGTCAGAATCAGAGTCGCCCCTTTCAGTTTAGGCTGCTCTCACTGGTCTCCCCACAAAATGTACCAGTGCTTTATTATGAAGATGCCAACACACTATTTTCTTATTTAAAAGATCAAGTTTAAAGATAATGCCTATTTATTGGAGAAAATATGGGAAAGTCAGAGAAGCACAAAGAAGAAAATGTAATTCATCCTGATTTTAACCACCCAGACCTTTTGGCATATTTCAGGTTTTTTTTTTTTTTCTTTTAATTTGAGTATATGTAAGCAAATTCTCATATTAACTATTCTTCTTTGATTCCATTCTAAACTGCCATGTGATATGATATCATACGACTATACCAGAATTCATTAAATCAATTCCCTATTGGAAATTTAGTATATTTCTAATTTCTATTTTAAATAATGCTGTGATTAAAAATCTGTGTAGTTAAATCTTTGCACAACACATGATTGTTTCCTTAGGAGAAATTTGCAGAAATAAAACTGCTGAGTCAAAGTGGATGAATGTATTTAAGGGTTTTGATGCCTGCTGAGGGTGCCTTCATGAGGGGATATTTTTCTTCTTCTTTGCAAACAGCATTTTTAAGATTAGAGATGCTGCCCTGGTCCCTCTGCCTCACTCAGTCTTTCTGGTTCCTTCTCTATAAAATAAGAGTGCTGAAACAATGGGAAAAAGATGTTTAGCCTGCCAAATGAATTTCATTTCTTGTCTTGTTTAGCTGGGCGATAATCCTGTGGGCTGGGTGAAGTGACTTCGTGAAGCTGAGACAGCCTGGAGGCAGAGAAGCCGGAACTCGAACCTGGGTCTTCTATCTCTAAAGTCCATTCTGTACACCACTAAGCTACGGTTACTTCTGTAGCTCCTTCTGTAGATGAGCACCATCACTCATTGATTCAATCATTAATTCTACACACTACTGTGAGTGTCACTGTTCTAGGCACTGGGGACTTAGCGGCGAATTAAACAAAGTCCTTGACCTCAGGGACTTCCTAATAGGGAGAGAGAAAATAAGTTTATCATACAATATCAGGTAGCAATAGATTCTATGGGGAAAGGTGAATCAAGGAAGAGAGGTACAGGGTGACAGGCTCCTGTTTGAGATAGGATAGTGGAGAATGCCTCTCCAAATGGACAATGTGAGGGAAGCTTTCACGGCGATACATGGGGGGTGAGCTGTCCAACTGGAGAAGCATCAGGACAGACTCTCACAGCAGGACGTGCCTTGCGCATTTGGGGAATTGCGCAGAGGTCTATGAGGGTGGAGCGCAGTGAGACTCATGCTGAACCTGAATCAGTACAAGCAATTCAGGGGGTGGAGGGAGCTAAAGATCTGACACAGGTGAGCCCTGAGCAGCTGACTGGCCAGCAATCCTGGGGAAGTTCACATCACCTCTGTGGTTTTGAGGAGGAAAGATGACCTCTCACCTGAATCGCCTGTTGCTGAGTTGGCTTTAGGTAGCTGTACCTTAGGCCACCACATTAAAACTCTAGTCCTCCATGTCCAAGAAAAGCTCATGCCAGTATACTTATGGACTCAAAGACAGGAATTCCAATTCATAGATTGCTTATCCTTATGCATTACTTGCCCTCTCTAGGAGAGGAATCCTGCCCATTTCCCCATATTACCAAGAAATAAAATAGTAAAATAAAAAATAAGCTATTTATTTGATAGAAATTACCATGCAAAATTGGAAAACTACTCCAGTTTTAAGTCCAAAAATGATGTAGTTATTAATCACACCAGAGGACAAAGATCTATCCATAGACCAGCTGTTACCTGATGTCATCGAAATTCTTAAGTCCCACGTGTTCTGTTGCAGGAAGGAATCTAGCTTCCTTTCCATTCTTGCGAATGAGTCTTCTAAAATTTACTTTAAGATTCAATTAATTTGTTATACATTGAGAATGTAAATGTTTTTACAGCCCAATATCCAAGAGTATGGTAGCAATGTCACTACTTGATGTGAATTACCTGCAGCAGATGAACTGAGTAATATAATCTTTCAATCTCTCTCTCTCTCTCTCTCTCTCTGTCTCTCTGTCTCTTTACTTAATTATATGTTGTAGTACTGGAGATCAAACCGAGAGCCTTGTGCATGCTGGGGAAGCTCTCTATCACTGAGCTACATTCCCATCCCTGCAATGTTCTGAGAAGAGATGTGAGGTGAGCTGAGAGCTTTTATTGTTCCAATATAAGAACACATGAGGGCCGGTGAGATGGCTCAGCAGCTTAAGCGCCTGCCCGGCAAGCGCGAGGGCCCGAGTTCGACTCCCGGATCCCACATACGAAAAAGGGGCTGGTGATATCGCTCAGAGGCACGGGTGCCTGCTGGCGCGCGAGGTCCTGAGGTCGACCCCCCGGTACCCACAAAAAAAAAAAAAAAAAAAGAACACATGAAACTAAGTACAAATATCTAGTGTCCTTTAGAGTTTCCAGTTTCAGGATTCAATTCACTCCAGGTATTCTAATAGGGAGGGGAGATTTTTAACATCTAGAACCAGAATCTCTGCTAGGGAAATATATGATAAGTTGCTAGGAGTAGAAAATTTTCTTAAAAGCAGGAGGTAGTGGAGGACAAAGAGGAGTCATAGCTAAACAGCTCTATAATAAACATAAAGAAGTGGCAAAAATTAAGAGGTAGGGGAATGTGGGAGAGTGAGGGGCAGAGAAATGTGTACCCCTGAAAATCTTTTAAGATGTAGATTATGTGAGGTTCAATTTTACGATCTTTTTATTTCTGTGATGCAAACCCCACCTTCGGCAGGCCAGGTCTTCATGAATTCTGCCTAGACAGTGCGTCGCGTGGCCGTTGTGCATGTGTGAGCGTGTGTCCTGTGGGACCAGAGATGCTGGGTTCGGTGATTGGATTAATGTGGTAGAGAAGAGGGACAGCATGTTCTATGTGGCAAGATAATCCATCAATTAAACCAATCAGAGGAGGCAGTGTTCAGAGCTGGACCATAAGAATGAAAGTGCCCTGAGAATTCTAAGACATGTGGGGATAGATGCTGGACTTTTCACTGCAGGAGATGTGAAATGGGAGTTTGAGCCGCCTAAAGAGGCAAGGAGATGCTTTTGTTGTCTGAGCCATGCATTAACAAAAATTTGAAATTGAAGGAGTGTTGTATAAAATGTAGACACATGAGCTTGGTCCCCCGCCCCACCATGATACTGCAGACTGAACCCACTTCTTTTAGCACTGAGCTACATCCCCAGGCTTTTTCTTCATTGTCTCTCTTTTTTTTTTTTTGAGACATTGTCTTGCTAAGATGCTGAGTTGCCCAGACTGGCCTTGAACTTATGATCCTTCTGCCTCAGCCCTCGGCCTCACAGAGTGCTGGGATTACAAGCATGTGCCATCAGGTCCAGCTGACACATGAGGTTTCTCACCTCATGTGAGAAATTCAGGCAACTAGGACCTTGTGCTGAATTTCTGCAAGTTACCCAGCTATCTCTACATGTTTTTGTCTCATCATTCATCTCCATCAATCGCTAAAGTACATTTTCTTTTCATATTAAAAATCTTTAGGGTGAGATAGCTCAGCGGCACAAGCACCTGCCTGGCAAGCACAAGGTCCTGAGTTCGACTCCCGGAACCCACATAAAGGAAAAAAAGGGGCAGGTGATATCACTCAGTGGCACAAGCGCTTGCTGGCAAGTGTGAGGTCCTGAGGTCGACTCCCAGTACCCACATAAAAAAAAAAAATCTTTAATTATATTATACTAAACCTTTGTTTAGTTACTTTAGATCAGCATTCAGTTACTTTATTAAATATACAAATATGGATTTTAAATATCAATATTAGAAAATTAACTATTTTTGTCATACATCCTAATTTCTAACCTATAAGAACACGCCAACACCTATACCACTTAAAAAAACATAAACTTTATTACTTTTGGGTTTCTGCTATTCCCATATATACCCCATGACTGGTATCTTATCAAGTGCTGTTAATTTTACTTCTTCAAAGTGTCTCTCTCCCGCTTCTCTCTCGGCCCCGCACCTTAGAGCACCATGGCTGATTCTCACTCCCTGTTCTGTGTTTATCCACCTGGGCACCGCTGCCACAAGGAATCTAAGACAGAAACCTGATCATGTGAGTCACAATTTTTCAGTGACTTCTACAACACCCTCGTACTAGGGACCACGAACCGTTCACCTTATTGACATCTCCCCCCATAGCCCCGTAGCCCACCCCATCAGATTCTACTCAAGTCTCAAATATGCCACGTGCTGTCTCGCTTCCGGCCCTCTGCACACACCGCTGCCCTTCCTCTGCCTGTCTAGTGTATGTGTCCCCAGGTCTTACCTTCGGTGTCAGCAGGAGCGTCGACCTGACCACCCCAGGAAGCATCCATTGCCCTGGCTGTGGGCTTCCCTAATACTCCATTTTTAAACAGTCTTACCACTTTCTACCTTGTTTTAATTTTCTGTGATTTGTCTCTCTCTGTAGCCAAACTGCAGGCCTCTTGAAGGTAGGGCTAGTGTCGTACTTGTTTAATCTTTGGTGCCTGCAGTAAGCCTGGCAGAAGCCAGGCATTCAATAAATATTATTTTAGAGAAAGGAAGCAAAGACGTAAAGTCTGGATTTGCTGTGTGAGTCCTCAGTTTTCTTAGGGGAAGTGAGGGGGATATCTATTTACTCTGATGTCAGCCTTCACGAGCCCACTGAGCAGGAAGGCGAACCTCTCAGGGCTCTCTGACTAGCAGATGATGGAAGCAATTGCTTGTCTTTACTGCAGGAGCCCATAAATAAATTGAATGAATCATGGTTATGTTCCTGGTTATGGATGCCACAAAAATGGTCTAAGAACTCCTCTTAAACTTATGACAAATTTCAGTGTTGGCTCCATAAGGTGTTTTCTGGCACATTTTTTTCTGAGCTCCACACCTGGCAGAGAGATGGTATCATAAAATTGAACATGATTGTGTTGGACAAGTCAACTGTGCTTCTGGTAATAAAAGCACAAAAGCTGCATTTATGTTCTCATTGGCTGAGTGCTGACTAACGAAAAATAATCTGAGATGGGTGTGAGTTTAGGACAGACTTAGAACCTAAATTTGGCTGCTGAATACATGTCCGCTGACCTTTTCAGTATCTGGCAAACTTTATTTTGAAAACAGATTTGATCTTTGAATTACGACTAGAAAAACCTCAGCTGAGCACAAGTCCCCACCCACCCCTCTCCCATTCCTAAATAACAGAATAATGGTCTCTGTCTTTAGAGGTTACAGACTGTCCTCTGAGTAGATAGGCTCCACGTGGAAGATAATTTTAAATTCTTCAGGATCCTCACTTAGAAGGTGCTGTGTCAGGAAATGAGCTCTGTTGTGAATACACAGAGCCTTAAACAAATGGGGGCTTTATTTTTCTCCATTAATAAGTTCAGAGGTAGAATCCAGATGTGGTAAAGCATCTCAGAAAGCCACCCGAGGCTGTTTAAGGTTGAGTTGAGTCTTCCCCCCCGCCACAAATATATGCTGAAGTCCTAATCCCTGATCCCTGTGAGTGTGACCTCTTGAAGATAGGGTCTTTGCAGATGGAACTCAGTCAGGATGAGGTCAGTAGGGCAGGCCCTAATGAACTAAGGCTGGTATTCTTATAAGAAGATTAAAATGTAGAGACACACGAGAAGGTGACCAGCTGAGCGTGGAAGCAAGGACTGGAGTTACGCTGTGACAAACCAGGGAACACCTGGGGCTGAGAAGGATCCTCCCCAGAGGCTCTGTAGACAACGTGGCCCTGCCAACACTTTATTTGGGACTTCTTTCATCCAGAACTGTGACAGAATAAATTTCTGTTGCCTTAAGTCATCGAGTTTTTGGAACTTTGTGATGGCAGCCCTGGGAAACTAATACAGGGATACAGCCAGGCTCCTTTCACTTCTCTGCCTAGTATGGCTCTTTGCCTCCTATGGCTGTCCCACCTCTAGCGTTTTGTCTAAGATCCCGAGAGAAGAATAGAAAAGCCAAGGACAAAAGGCATCTGTCAGGTGAGTCTATACTCTTTTTCCTCCTAAATTTTGGCATTTTATTTGAAGAGAGATTAAAAATAATTTACATTTAGGCCTATGGGTCTTCTTTCTTTTTACTTTTAAACAGACTTCATTTTTTAAGAGTAATTTTAGGTTCACAGCAAAATTAAGCAGAAAGTACTGCTTTCTCATGTACGCACTATTCTCATGCACAGTATCTATACGACAGACATCCCATACCAAAGTAGTACTTTTGCTACATTTGGCACAACCCAAAGTCCACCCTTTGCATTTGAGTTCAGTCTTGGTATTGTATATTCTATTAAAAATGTATAGTGACACGTATCTACCATGATAGTATCATACAAATAGTTTTGCTGCCCTAAAAACTTCTGTACTTCACCTATTCATCCCTCCCACCTCCAACCCCACCCCTGGCAACCACTTTTTACTTTTTACTGTTGCAATAGTTTTGTCTTGAGAAAATACTCATAAGTGAAATAAACCAGATGCACATGTGTAAGCATCGTATTGTCTCTCTAGTATGAGAAACTGAAAGAGTAAATAAGATCCAAAATATACAATAGACATGGTGAATCAAAAAGAAACTGGTCAAAAGGAAAGAGAGACTGGAATAGGGAAAAGAAAGAAGGGAGAGGGAAAAAAAGTTGTATATATATATAAGATGGTTAAGATAGATACACTACCAATTTTACTTAGTTCATTGAAGAGTAAGGTTTGTGCCAATAATGTTTGGACAATTGAATGCTAATGTCTGGTATCCTGAACTTAAAGATAATAATATGTAATGCATTAACCATTGTTACCCTCATATTATGGTGTTTTGAAATTTTGTTCTTTTTTTTTATTTGTTTTGTTTTTTCTTCTCTTTAAAATTAAAAAAGGGCCAGTGAGATGGCTCAGCGGCTTAAGCGCCTGCCCAGCAAGCACGAGGGCCTGAGTTCGACTCCCGGATCCCACATACGAAAAAGGGGCCGGTGATATCGCTCAGCGGCACGGGCGCCTGCTGGCGCGCGAGGTCCTGAGGTCGACCCCCCGGTACCCACCAAAAAAAAAAAAAAAAAAAAAAAAAGAAAATTGAAAAAAAAAAAAAATAAAAAAAGAAAAAGCAAAATTTAATGACCAATGTGATGCTGTCAGAAGGTGGGACCTTTAAGAGGTAATTAAGTTATGAGAGCTCCTTCTCTTGTGAATGGGATTAAGGTCCTAATAAAACACACTGCATCCAGCCTTTGGCTCACTCGTCCTCTGCCTTCCACCATGTTCATCTATGAGGCACCATTTTAGAAACAAAGGGCAGTTCTCCATAGACAATCAAAACTGCCAGCATCTTGATCTTGACTTCCAGGCCTCTAGAGGAGTAAGGAAACAAATTTCAGTTCTTCAGATATTATTCCACTTGTGGTAAGTTTTGTTTTAACAGCACAAATTGATGAAGATCCTCTTAAAGATCTGCCAAACCCTATTTCTGAGACCTCATCTACGTTTGCAGTGATGTACCTCTTAGTGTGATCATATGATTTCTTGATTTTATTGTTTCTGATTATTGAGATTTGTATGATTACTGTCCACACCTACTCATCAAAGGATCAACTTTTTCTTACCACTTTGGTCCCTGGGCTTACATAGTACCTTACATATAGCAGGAGGCCAGTAATGGATGAGCTGGGGGTGTAGCTCAGTGGTAGGCTGCTTGCCTAGCACGTGTAAAATCTTGGGTTCCTTTCCCAGCACCACAAAGAAAAAAAGATAAAATAAATGTGTAAATAGACTCTGGCCATTTTCCCAGTTTGGTCCTGAAGTTATTCATTCATACAAGGGTCCAAAGTTTTGCACCCCAGCTTAGACCTTCAGTGAGAAGTCACCTTTTAGACTTGCAGGAGGTCATTTATTACACTAGGATTTTTTTAGATATACATAAAATATTTTGTATTTTTAAATTAGTAGTATCCTGGTTTGAAGAAATAGGCTGGAAATGCTTTAAAATGAGAATGTTATTCTTAGATTCCGAGCTTCTTGTCTGGGAATCTGTTCAGTTCTTTTCTGTCTCCCTTCATATCTGGCACAAAGAGCTGCTGTGTGTCTTACCACCTGAGCAAAGTTTTCCTTGGCTCAAGCACGTATTCGTATTCAATTAACATTGGTCAATGCATCTTTTTAATATTTACTATTACTTTTTAAAAAGAAAAATAATTTACTAGTCTTATAAAATATAAGCATGAGAAATACATACAATATACAACATGCATTCAGGGATGTGATATATTATTTTGTCATTAAGGCTAATGATAATGATTTTCATTTTGTGAATAAAGTCTGTTTTTGTGACTTTGGAGTGTCTATGATATTCTTGCTTAATCCTTTTCCTTTTTAATTTGTGAGCCTCTCAGACTATAATAATAAAACCTAGAAATGCCAAAAAAAATAGTTTTGTCTTTTGCAGAATGTCAAACTGGAATCATACAGTGTGCAATCTGCTCGGACTAGGTTCTTTCACTTACAATACGTGTTAAAAGTTCCTCCATGTCTTTTCCTGAGCTTTGTAGCACATTTCTTTTTAGCAATAAAATATTTCATTGTCTGGATGTACTACAGCTGACTTATTCATTTACCTACTGAAGGGCATTTTTGTTGCTTCTGAGTTTTCGCAGTAATGAATAAAGCTGTTATAAATATCTGTGTGTAGGATTTTGTGTGGATATAAGTTTTTAAATGAATTGAGTAAATATCAAGGAGGATGATTCCTGGATCATTTAGTAACAGTGTGTTCAGTTCCGTAAGAAACTTCTAAAATGTCTTCCAAAGTGTCTGTACCATTTTGTGTTACCACCAGCTATGAATGAGAGTTCCTGTTGCTCCACATCTGTGTCAACATTTGCTGTCGTCAGGATATTAGATTTTGGATACTGTAGTAGGTTTCTCATTGTTTTAGTTGGCAATTCCCTAAAGACATATGATGTTGAACATCTTTTCATATACTTACTTGGCATCTGTACACCATCATTAGTGAGATGTGTAGGTCTGTTCAGGTCTTTTGTCAAGTTTGCCCATTTTTAAATAAGGTTGTTAAATTTTCTTATTGTTGAATTTTAGGAGTGCTTGTAAATTTTGGACAACAGTCCTTTATCAGATATGTAATGTCTTTTGCAAATATTTTATCTCTGTAGTATGTCTTCTTGTTCTCTTGGGAGTCTAATTTCTTTTAAAAAGCTTTACTGGAGCTGTTATCCAGCAGCTTCTCTTTCCATTTTGTGATCACATTAAATTTCTGAAAATGCATTATTTTAATTAAGCATACTGTTGGCACACACTAAATCAATCTTCTCTTAGAAAAGGAGAAATGAAAAATAGATATTGAGTGGTATGTTACTCTATTCAGGATGTTACAACAAAATACTAGAGACTGGATATCTTATGAACAACAGGATTGTTTCTCACAGTTCTGGAGGCTGAGAAGTCCCAGATCATGATCCTGGCAGGTTCATCATCTAGAGAGGGCCTATTTTCTGGTTCATAATGGTACCTTCTTGCTGTGTCTTCACATGGCAGACAACAAGCTCCCTCAGTCCTCTTTATTAAGGAAACAAATCCCAATCATGAAGGCTCCATTCTCATGATCTCTTCACCCCAAAGGCCCCCTTTTCTAATACCATCACATTAATAACTGTGTTAATATATACATTTTTGGAGGACACAGAAGCATTCAGACCAAAGCAGGTAGGCATAACTAGTATTTAGTATAGAAACTTTTTTACTTAAAGGTCTGTACATAATTTTATGATCTGGTAAAACTAAGAGATCCTAGACTCTAGATCTAAATCATATAATCTCATGTGCTTCCCCCCCAAAAAAAACTAACAATTATAGTATCTAGACTCTAAAAGAGCAATTAAAGTCTGTCTAATAAAACCCTCTCATTTTATACATAAAGAATAATTCTTGGGGCTGGAAGTAATGGCTCAGTGGCAGAGTGCCTGACTGGCATGGGCAAGGCCTTGTGTTCAAACTCTAATACCTCATAAATAAAAAAAAAATCACAGAAGTGTAAATCATATAGCTCAGGTTTACAAACTGTTCAGTAGCAGAAGCTTTGACTCTCACATATGAGCTTTTGCCATTCTACTTGCTTTGGTTGTCCAGTTCATCTTTAGAAGGTAACATGCAAATAATTTCTTTATCAAGCTAAGTGTCAATATTCAACTAGACACAAAAACTTCACCCAAACAGCTAAATGTGGCATCTACTCACTTGGTTTTTTATGTCTTCTGTCTAAAGTTGTTGCTGAAAACAAAAGGTTTTCATCTCTTAGGTATAGGAGCAGTGCTCTAGATGACGTAAATTGAGGTAAGAATATTGGTATTTTCCAATGAGTTAATCAATTCTGTTTTCTTTATTTCACAATTCAGTTCCTAGAGCAAGAAATTGAAAGAATAAAAATTCAGCTGACTTTAGGACATCCTCCTCCCCCCCCAAAAAAAGAGTCAGGAAGTTAATTTACTCACTTCTTTCCAAAACGCTATTTGTTAAAGTCTTGCAGTTTGCAAGACATCATGGAAGGGCATTTCTGATTAATATATATCCTCGAAATTGGTCTCTGAGTGTTGAAAGATCAAATGATACTATGATTTATGTATAAAAATTGCACTGCAAAGTTAATGGAGCTAGGCTGAATGACATTTTGTTTTATATAAAATAAATGTACCTGCATTTATCATTCAGGTAAGCTTTGATGTGCTCATTTCATTAATAAAAGTTACTCTCACAACATACACAGCTGTCGTGTAATAACATCTAATCCACTGGCCAAGAGTACCAGCATATAAACCCAACAACTAGGCTAGGAATAATCTGCTATCCTCAATCAGATGTTAGTAGAAGATTGTAGTTCCTTGCAATGCAGACATTGTGTTTGAACCAATCTGATGAAACCTGGATGGAATAAATCACTTCATAACTATATACACTCTAATGCTCAGAGGTACTGTTCTCTGACTCATTCGAGCTCAGGCTTATACGCTGCTGAATTAAGCATTGCCTCAGAATGACATGTCATGAGGCAGCCAGCCAGAGATCACAATGGGGAGACTGAAGAGAGAAGTCGGCAGCTTGTCTTGACACTCCTGCTCTGTACTCTCTGCCAGGGGAAGCTTATAAGTTTTTACTGTATTCATTAATAAATGATACATTTCAGTAAGTTGGCATTTGGATAGTCAAAAAAATGAGACTGGGAAGAATCCCTCTCTTATTTCTGTTCCTAGTCTTCCCTTTATTAAAGCTACTATTGTTATCAATTTTAGTGTACTATCATGATATTTATATATGAATGTATGTATGCATTTTGGTGTTGGGGACAGAGCCAAGGGTCTCAGGCGTGCTAAGCAGTGCTCTACCACTGAGCTACACCCCAGTTTATTTTTTATTATGTAAAATTTCCAATATACATAAAAGTAGAGAGAATAATAAAGTGAACAATAATCACCAATTTGTGGTAATTTTTCATTCCATCACTAGATTAGGACAAAGCAAATCCCAGACACTGTATTTTATCAATAAATATTTTAGTATGTATATATAAAAAATTAGGACTCTTAAAAAACCAACCTTAATACCAATATCATATCTTCCAAATTAACAATAATTCCTTAACATTATGAAATGACCTACTGTTAAATGAGTCAATGAGTGTTTGTATTTCTCTGGTTGTCTTATAATTTTTTATAGTTTGTTTGCCCAAATCAGGATCCAAACATGATCTATAGATTGCATTTGGTTGTTGTATCACTGGTGTATTTTAATTTATTGGGTTCACATTCCCTCAATTTATTGCTGGACTTTTTCACTTTTGGACTTGACTACCAAATATTTTTCATCTTGCCTAGATGAAGATAAATTAATAATTGGTATCAACAAAAGGTGAGAGGAATTTGCTATATGACACAGGCCAAGATTTTTGGAGTTATTGTTTCTTCCTTCCTTGCTTCCTTCCTTCTTCCTTATCTTACATCAATCCATCTCAAATCCTATTGGCCTCTCTTTTAAAACATTCAAAATCAGCTAAGCATTGTGGCACATGCCTGTAATCTTAGCACTGAAGAGGCTGAGGCAGGAGGGTTGCCATGAGTTCGAGTCTACATAGTGAGTTCAAGGCCAGCCAGAAATACATAGTGAGACCCTATCTCAAATGAACAAACAAACAAACAAGCAAGCAAGCAAGCAAACAAACAACAACAACATCCTCCCTCCCCGTAATTTTAAAAAATATATTCAGAACCTAACTATTTTCACCATCTCCACTTCTACCATCCTGGCTCCAGCCACTATCTCTCACCTGGACATTGGTCATGGCTTCCTAATGCTTTTCCCTGATTCCCTTTTTGCCTTATTTGGAACCAAAATGAGGCTCATAAAATCCAAGTAATCTCACATCACTCCTCTGCTCAGGATTTTCTACTAGCTTTGTTCTTTGCTGAGAGAAAAACTGAAATCCTTACAATGGTCCACAAGTCCTTTTATGATCTGTCCCTCCATGTCTTTGATCTAATGCACCAGTCCACTTGTATTAGTCACATATCCATCACTGTGACAAAGTACCTGAGAATAACAACTCAGAGGAGGAAAGATTTATTTTAGCTTGTGGTTTCAGAGGTTTCAGTCCATGGTCATCTCTTTCTGTTGCTGTGGAGTGAGATGAGGCAAAAAAAAAATGATGGCAGAAGCCTGTAGTGGAGCAGAGCTGCTCACCTCAGGGTAGCCAGGAAACAGAAAGAGGGAAAGAAAGCCAGAGAGGGAAGGGGGTGGGGACAGGATATGCCCTGCAAAACCATGCCCCCTATGACTCCTTCCTCCAACTGGGCCCCACCTCCTGACAGCTCATTCAGCTATGAACTCATCAGTGGATCAATACGTAGGTAAGGTCAGTGCCCTTATGATTCAATCACCTCTCCAGGCTGCACCTTTGAATGCTGCTGCATCGGGGATCAAACCCTCACAACATGTGTCTTTGGGTGAACATTTCGTATTTAGAGTATAATAGCACTCATCCTGTCTCATTCAGCAACCACTCTGCCCTCCTTGTTTTCCAACCTTCCAGCCTTACTCCCATTCCGCCAGCTGCCTCCTCTGTCTGCAGCCTCCTTCACCAGTGTTCTATGTGGCTGGCTTCTCACCACCTCAACCCCCTGTTTAAACGTCACCTTCTGGTGAGGCCTCGCTGACCAACCTGTTTAAAATTTCATCCTGCACTCCCCATCCACCTCACCCTGGCATGTTTTTCTTCATAGCATTTGACACTTATTAAAATAATATGTGATTCACCTATTTGCTGTCTCTTTCCATTAGAATGTAATCACTTTGGGGAAAGAGATTTTTATCTACTTCCTTCACTGCTGCATTTTTGGTGCTCAGAACAGTGCCCAATAAAGGAATAAAAGAATGCATTTGGACAGTCAAGGAAAGCTTCCTACTTTCTTTCGCATAAAACATCTCTTCTAAATGACCCTGTGTGAAACATGCACGAAGCTCAGAGCAGCCTAACTCTTGTAATCACTCTGTACCTGCTTATTCTCATTCCCGAGAGAAGTAAAGTTGCTTTATATATTGGGTAAAGTGAGTCATTGCTTTGGAAAAATGACCACAAAGGACTGTTACAGTTGAATTGTGCGCCTTCAAAATCCGTATGTTGAAATCTTAACCCTCACTACCTCAGAATGCGACCTTATTTTTGAAAGAGTTGTTACGAATATAATATAATTTATGATGAGGTTATCCTTGAGTGGGCTGGGCTCCTAATCCAATATGATTAGTGTCTTTATCAAAAGGGGAAATTTTGATATAGGTATGCACACCGCGAGAACACTGTGTGAAGATAAAGGCAAAATTATACAAACCAAGGAAAGCCAAAGATGGTCAGAAAATCCCAGAAACTGAGACAGGCATGAAACAGAGTCTTTCCCACAGCCATCACAGGTACCAACTCCTTGCTGACACCTTGCTCTCTGACTTGTAGCTTCCAGAACCGTGACAGTCGGCTTCTGTCTGATAAGTCAGCTGGTTTATGATATCTGGTTGTGGCAGCCACAAAAAACTGAAATAAGAGCCACGGAATTTGTTTGTTTACTAGTGGTTCACAGAATTGGTACAGACTAAGCCCTCAAAAGTTCAGGGAGCAATGGGACAAGGATGCCTTGAATCTGCTTCAAGCAGGGCAAGGAAGATAAGAAATAAAGAATGACATTGTAATGCCCACCAGGGCAGTGACCATAAAGCCTGCTTGTCATTCCTAACACAGAGCCTGCTTGTCAATGCTTATTTATTGAGTCAAACTGAGTACCTTGCCGAGTGGGTAACTCAGTGCAAGACACCTTAGATAGGAGAGCTCGGGTGGGCTGGTTCCTCCTGCTCTGTCCACAAAGCTCAACCAAGTTTTCAATAACACTTTATCAGTAGTCTCTGTACAAACATCATTATTTAACTTCATTTTTGTTTAGATACATAGCATGCACTTTTTTTTTTTTTTTTTTTTTTTGGTACCGGGAATTGAACTCAGGACCTTGCGCTTGCCAGGCAGGCGCTTGTGCCACTGAGCTATATCCCCGGCCCACATGCAGACCTTAAGATATATATTTTTTTATATATCTTTAGGTATTTAACATTTTTTCAAACTCAGATATATAATTCTGTTGTTAAATCATTATGTTGCATTTCTAAAAAATGCACTTTTTTTATGGCCCAATATAAATACCAAGCCATCTTTTTCCAGAAGGATTACTTGGAGCCACAGAAGGTATTCTTAATCGATCATCTGCCTTAGTTGTTTATTTTTTCAGTTCATCATAATTATCTCAACAACTCAAGCAGTTTTTTCCCATCTGAAATATTTTTAAAAGAAAACATGAGTTTGTTTTAATGCCAGTATTTTTTAAAATGTCTCTGTTATCTGTTTGTGGTTGACTAAAAAGGGCGACAAAGTCCTTGGTAATCGACCGCTTGAGAGGTGAATGGTATGACCTTAGTTGACCTTCTCCTGACCCTGAGCTGACTAGTGACTGCTTTGACCAATGAATGATGGCAGAAAGGATGCTATGCTTGCCCCAGAATTGACGTTAGGGGATTGGCAAGTTCTGTCCAGTTCTGTCTTATTCTTAGTTATAATATAAGGTGTTTGTTAAATTTGAGTCTGTGTGTGATGAAAGGACCCAAAGTAGCCACGTGGAAAGTCCTAGGGTCCCTCCCTTCTCTTTCGATCCATAACCATTTGAAATCACCCCAGACACTGTGGTGCCGAGACAGACAGGTACCACAGTGTTTTGCCCAAATTCCTAACTCACAGTATGGTGAGAAAGAATCATATTAAATTGGTGTCCGAAGTCAATTTTGGGGTGGGTTGTCATGCATCTGTAGGTAATTAGAAAATCATCTTTCATACACAGATGGTTTCAAGCTATGTCTTATAACTTCCTAGATTTTCTCTTTAGAGAATCTCATAATATCTCCACCCTTTAGAGCTGGAATTTCATTTTTAGTTCTATTATTCTTCCCAGCCCAGTACCTACTAGTGAGTTTCTTGTCATTCAGCAATCTGTTCAAACAACTGGTGCCATTTACTTGAAGCAAAAGTTATCAAAAAAATGTTCCGTGCACTTTTTTCTCTTGGCCTGGCATGAGAACTAGGCTCATTAAATTATCTAAAATAAAGAATTGATACGTCTTTGCTCATGGAGATTTTCTTTAGTTGGTATTAGGAAAAAGTAGCCTTCTTGTTAGCACTGACAGTTGGGTTAGTGTCTCATGCAACAGTGTTAAAAGTTTCACTGTTGGCTTCTAAGGAGTTCAGTATCTTATGTGTTTTGCTAACTATGACTACTAACTAGACTTGTTACTCACTTTGCATGGTTACCCAAAACTATATAGTAGGTCTCACAATTGCTTGGCATATTAAATTCTCAGTAAATATTATTTTTCACTGTTTCTCTTTTTTTTTTTCTTTTTTGCTGCAATGTAACATTTATGCCTTTGAGAACCTAATGCCAGTTAAAACCATAATTTGTTGCACACATACATTTAAACCATTTGTAATGTGACATCTAAAAAGCAACTGCTTTTGTGGCCAGCAGTTAAACAGAAATTAGAGGTATGGCACACTATAGGAAAGGGATTTGCAAGGTTCCTTAGGAGATTGTATTTAGAGAGCTTATACTAAAAGTCTCCATTGAAGTCAATCCGTTTCCTTTTAAAAGAGGTATATTTAGCACATGGAATCAAATTTACTTTTAAAATTCACTATCTCCATAATTACATCAGACATATTTAACAGTCGTTTCAGATGCTAACAAACTGGCATGTTTGTTTGTATTTAGAATAAGTGAATTACAAACATACACATATAAATGTGACAAAAATTCTCTTTAGATGAAATCAGTCATGTTTTATATGTTTAAGTGTCTCTTTTGTTAAATCACTGTCTTATCTGTTAATAAAAAAAGGGTTGAGGCAATGCTATACAAAGAAAATTATTGTATTTTCAATTGACTATAAATTTAGTGGTGGGAAAATAGGAAATTATTTCATTTCTCTGAACAGGATATAATGAAGGTCTTATACACTTACAAACTTACCAGGCTCTTACTTGACATATCAAGTTTAGGAGAAGTTTATAGTTCTCCTCTTTGACTGAACTTATTTTCAATCACAAACCACAGTGGGCTTCAATACAGCTTATACTAATTGTCTACCTCTGTCCAAGAGGTAGTTCAAGACTGGCATCCAACTAAGCTAAGATTTAGGCAGAGCACACTGATTAGGTGTTTATTTGTGTTTGACTCAAACGATTACTAAAAATCACCCTGAAATTTATATTACAAAATCACTCTACGACTTTTAGCAGGAATATAAAGAGTGTAGGGGGAAGTTAAGGTTGCTCAAATTTTGATTCTGTTTTGTAAAATAACCAAAATGGAGGCCCCAGGAACCACTGCTGTGGGGAAAAGTGTCAGGTTTTTAGGGTTGAGGTCAGCTTCCCCCACACTGTCACCAGTATGCTCAAAGAGAATTTGTTGGAGAGTATTTCTTCTTATCCCTGAGTAAAACTAACTGACCCAAGTTCTTTACTTTTAAAATACTCTGACCTGGAGAGAGACAATTTTCATTGGTCCAGAGAAACAATCAGAATTGCTCTCATCCTAGGGAGTGCATTGGGATAGTCCTATTTATATGAGTTCTTTGGAGCAAAGCAGTACATACAGCCGCAAAGCCATCTACAGAGTGATACAGGAAACCTGATTAGCAGTGTGTGTGGGAGGGGCAGCTGATCTAAATTATTTTTTGTTCCTCATTTTAAGGGTCCCTTTATAAAATCTACAGGCCTTTGCCAAGCTCTTCAAATAGTCTTTCAGCTACCACATGAGTTGCATCCCTGCCCCTGAGCCTTGACTAATGACTCAGGCAGTGTGTGGGTGGTTTAAGAATTGCAGTGGAGGTTTTTATGTGGTTTTTTTGGCTGATGCATTATTTCAACTGCCTTGTCCTTATGAGTAGCATCTCCAGTGGGACTGGCTATACTGAACACATCTTTAGTCATTCGAGAAAAATATTTGGTGAAAGTTCCTTAAGATCTAAATACAAATTTGTCTTCTTTTCCCCGGCATGGAAATTTTTCTGCCTTAGAAAACTGCAAAGGACCTGGAAGAATTAAATTGTCTCATTTTATTGAATAAGAGGCCAACAAAACATCATCATCCTTGCCGTCTTCAAATTCCTAAAATTTTTTTGAATTGGAAGATAAAAGTAAAAGAAAAGAAAAGGAATATTGCTTGCATCTGCCACATTACTTAACGATGACTAAGCACATAGTCTGCCATAGAACGAAGCTGCTAATTCCATCTTTACGTTCCAGGCGCTGTGCCAGGTAATCTGGTTGTAAAAGTGAATAGAACGTGTTGTAGGTTGGGTTCTTTGAAGGAGTGAATAAAAAGAGAAAGGAGGAGGGCTGAGCAGAGGGAATCCTAGACCACAACGAGAACTTGACCGTGTCTCTGCCAATCCTACTGGAAGCCCCAGAGTAAGACTGCCCACTGGGAGAGACCCACATGGTGCACAAAGGACGAAGCCCTTACACAACTGCCTTGCTCACTTATTGGTCACTTGATGGAAACAGAGGGCCATCAAGAAGTCTCTGAACTGATAAGCGCGTTGCTTCCTGGAGGATGGTGCTGCACCTCATAGGGCATTGCTTTTTAACTAATGCTTCTTCTGTTTCCTCATCAGACCATTCACTAATGTGATAGGGCAGCATCTCCTAGGTGATGTGGGTGAAGTAATATGTTATGCTTATTTGTTTTGCTCTTCTACTGTAGTAAAGTGGATTTTCTGGCTGGATGTTATGTTGTATGGACTTCCACATCTGTAGATTAAGTATTCTACAAATTCCCAGATAGTGGCACTTCCCTGTGGGCAAAAACAGGAAATGCACATCTGGACTAAGTGTCTATTCCTGTGAGAAAAAAACTGCTGATATTTCCAAGGTGCAAGAATCTCAGTGAAGTGAACTTGCCATCAAGTGGCTTATTGATCATTTTGATGAATGCTGTCTTGTCATGAGGCTTAGCATTCATCCCTGTTGTTAGCAGGAGGGACATTGGAAGTAACCAGATTGTCTTTATTTAATCTATGTTGCTGGGCCCATGCATAATCTCTCTGTCAATTATAGTGGCCACTTTGTGAGTGCATTCTGCTGGCATTGCTGTAGGAACTGATAAAAGTAGCATACATAATCTAGCTAACTCATCTTGTCTACTTAGTTATTTGCTTACTTCACATATAATTGCATGTGATTATCCGTCCCTCTACCCCAGAATTCCTTACTTTGAAGACTAAGTTCTAAGCTTTCAATCTTTTTTCTTCCAGGATCCCCAGTAGCTAGCCAAACCATGTTTTATTTCCCACGGGTCCATGTAGATTCCATCTCAAGCTCCTTTTCTCACACAAGGTGAATATGATCAGATTCACCACCTATTACTTGAGATTTTCCCTTTGTAACTAATCATCCTTCTAGGCCGCTCTTGAATGGAAATGTAATACAACTGCCATACAAGTTTTGGCTTGCACGTGCTGAAGGAACCAACAGCAGGCAACTGACAGATAACAAACCTCCTCCATTTATAAACTAAGATTGGGTATTTTCCTCCCTTTTCATTTGATAATACAGAACTTCCTTTCCTTCTCATACAACCACAAACACTGCATGTGTTTGGG
This sequence comes from Erethizon dorsatum, assembly GCA_028451465.1. Lineage (NCBI taxonomy): Eukaryota > Metazoa > Chordata > Mammalia > Rodentia > Erethizontidae > Erethizon > Erethizon dorsatum. The sequence goes on from CM051839.1 coordinate 16,201,071, forward strand.
TGGGATACTGGCCAACCTGTGATGTGCGGCGTGGAGTCTGTGTTCCGTATTCATGTAGCTTGTTAGAGTCTCTAGTCCTGCTGATGTTAAGGCTTGGATGCACCATTGCCATCTTAGGATAGTTTGCTGCTGGGCCCACAAGCTGGCCCCATTGTTCGCTAGGTTCAATAGGATCCAGCCATGTTGTAGAGTTTGGGATGCATAATCACTTTGGTATATTGTGCTGAAATATTCTAGCTCTGTGCCACAGCTCAGTAGTACTCCAAGAGCTGTTTTGCAGAAAGTACACAATTCTCTCTCTGTCTTTGGAACCCTAGATTCTGCACTGGGATGTTCCCATTAGTGCTCTTTTTTTTCTGACTGATATTTCTTTCCATCTCTTATATCTCTTTTTGCTTTTGTCACTGACATCTCCATTACCTTGATGTCTACCAGATTACATGGCTCAAGCAGTAGAGTACTACATTCTAGACTTACTGCAGAGCCCTTTTTTGCTCTGGGATCTACTAAAATCTGGCTGTGTTCTGGGTCACCTAGTTTGCAGATTGAAGCAGCATTCATAGGGTGGAACGTGGTGCTTCTGGAACTCAAAAAAAGCCTATGAGGTGTTATGCTTTCTTCTTTATAGTAATTAGATACTGCAGTTTAGTTTGGGGGATATCAGAATATTTCCCTGACCTCTGGACCCCCTACATGCTCTCCTGTGGTGGCTGGCCCTAAATCTTCATAGGATTTGTTTCTATCCTTTGGAGCTTGTGTATCTTACAAGACTTGAAGTGTACTAGTCACCTCTTGTCCATTTTGCTCTATCAGAGTGATTTCATTGAAAGAAAGATGATTGACTATTCTGCACTATGTTCAAATGGTCCACATGATTTCATACTATATTATGACCAAGGCAAGGAGACTTCACATACTGTTGGGGCAAAATTGTGTATTGTTGTCCTTGCCATATAAATGCAACACATTTTTCTGATCCTCATTCCTAAATGGGAAATATAACAATGAATTTGCTAATCAGACGGCTGCACTATGTATTCCTAAGGCCATATTAATCTATTCAAGGACAGAGACACCACAATTGATACAGCAGTTGCAGTTGGGGTTGTCACTTAAAGGAGCTTGAAGTAGTCTGTAGTCCTTTTTCAGACTCCATCCAGTTTCTGCAGGGGCGGACTGGCAAATTAAATGGAGATGTGATAGGAATCACCTGTGAAATCTTTAGACCTTTAATGGTAGCATTAATCTGGTTTGGCTAGAGGGAGGCTTCTACTAAGACATCCCCACTGTGATATTTTTACTCCACAGACCTGGGACCCAGTGAATCTCAGGGCTCTACCTTCCAAATATGTCAATCCCAATAATACATCCATGGACAAGAAAAATAAGTCAGACTTTGGCCAGGACTCCATTCATATACCCCAACTCTAACAGGCAAGCCATGAGGATGGGAATCAGTACGAACTTAGACTCTTCATCCACAAGGCCTCACAAAGACCGGGCATTTTCATTTCCACAGTCTAGAGCTCCTTGAGTATATGTCTGTAGGTTGCTTTGAGAAAGGACTGAGGGAATCTTTGCATACATGTTTGCCATGATGCTGAATGGTCCTTGTTTCTGGGGATGCAGATGCTTCCTTAGTCACTGAGTTCCAGATCTGAAAAGTGGCTCAGGCATAGGAACAAACAAAGGATCATGAGTTTTTATTTGGATGACCATCACCAACTTCTTGCTTCTCCATTCTTTCTTTTTTCTTGCTGCGAATGTTAAGCAGCCTACTTGCCTGCCTATTCTACTCCCAAGGACACATGTTCAAAAAACCATGCCTATGACCCCTGTGGGTCAAAGGCCCTTGAAGTCTCTCTGACCTGGTTAGTGATTAAGAAGAATCACTACATGACCTCTATGCTACTAAAGAACCCAGCTCTGTAGCCATCTTCCATAGCACCAGCCCTGGTCTTCAGAAGAAAGCCACCAACAAATCTCCCACCAGCATGTTCCTGATTGACAGTGGTGTTTCTCCCACCAGCATGTTCCTGATTGTGACATCTAGGTGTTAGTTATAAAAATCCAAGCCACCTCCCCTTGACCTGACAAGATCTCAGACATCACACTGAGAGGGAACCAGAACTAGCCTAGGAGAAGAAACCAAATAGAGCAGCCACATGCTATTGTTCTCACTGAAAGATTCATTGATGGTGCCATCAGCAGCTAGTATTAACTGCTAAGATATATAAATGATAAGGCCCCCCTAGATAATTCCAGGCCCCAACTGTCAAGTCACTTGCAGCCCCTGGGTCTCCACTGAGACTCTAGATATCATGGAGCAGAGAAAAACTATCCTTGTTTTCCCATCTGAGTTACTGACCTTACAATACAAAAGCAAAATAAAATGGCTATCTCATGGTACTAAGTTCCACTATTCTTGTTTTGCAGCAACAATAAAAGATCAAATTTGTAAATGTATTCCTCTGCATCAACAATAACTGACCAGAAAATATAATGTAAAGTAAAATGTTCAGAATACCAATAAAAACCCTAAAAAAATTAGAAGTCATCCTGACAATGAATGTACTAGAACTTCATTAAAAAATTGTTGAATCTTAAAAAGGATATAATTAGATCCAAACCAATATGATTTAAAAGGCAAAGATATTGTAGGGAAAAAAATCATTGGATTTGACTATGTAAAATTAAGTATTTACTGATTAAGACATACAATAACAAAGCTAAGAGATAATAGACTGGTAGAAAATAATTGTGAAGTCTAATATTGACAAGGGTTAATATCTAAACCCTTCAGCAAACTTCTGTACATCAGCAATAAAAGAAAGGAGACATGACAGTTTACAACAAGAATGTGAAGCTTGAATGAGCAACAACTTAATGAAGTAAAACAAAAACTCTAATAATTGGAAATAAAACCAAATTAAGACTAAGATGATATAGCGCTTTCAGCTCACATGTCAAAAATTTAAGAAGTGAATAATATCAAATATTGCTGAGAATGTGAGAGGGTGGGTGTATCATTCACTGATAGTGGAGTTTAAATGTGATAACCATATGGCAATCTTTTGAAAAGACATATGTATACTTCCTATAAACTGATGATCTCACTCTGGGATCTAATTTCCCTCTCCTGAAAACAATTACACAGGGATATAAGGGGTGCGATAATAGAGTACAGACAAGAAAACTAAAATTACGCTAGATATTTCAAAGGGAGACATTAAATACAAGGTGTGAATCAGACAGGTACCAAAAAGGTCAAAATAATCACTAAGTAACTTGGAGATTAGTATTGGTGGGCAGCAGCTACCATCTCTCAAACTGGGAAACAAAAGGCAAAAAAGAAGTGGTGCAACCACAACATCTGCAGTTGAAAGAGGGGCCCTTTGAGGAAGGACCCATATATCTGAGAGGAAGGAACCACAAAGCTGGTTGGTGTATGAACCACTGAAGGGGCATACAGCTGGTTCTCAGACTAAAGAGGGAGCACAGAGCATCTTCTGCTACCACCTCGAGGATCCATGATGATACTGGTGCAAAGTGGTCTGGAAGAAGATCTGGGCTGGAACCATTGTTGTCTGCTGCTGATGGAAGCATGCAGTAGAACATGTTAGCAAAAAGAAAGTCTATTTTCCCCTTCCCAGACCTTGTGAGTTTCTGCCAAAACCTTCTCTTTGGAATAACAAATGAGTTGGCAAGAAAGTCTGGGAAATGCAGTTGGCAGAACCCAAGCCTCAGAAGAATTGGCCAGAGTCTGAGAGGCAATAAATAAAATGTTTATATCCCACTATTATTTGTGGTGACAGGAGATTGCAGGCAAATTATGCACCCACTGCTAGAAGAATAGAAAATAAAACGTTGTTCATGCATATTATGAAATGCTGTGCTGCCACGAGTAGAAAAAAATTTATATAATCCAGCAATATGGATAAATTTCAAAAACAGCATTGAGAGAAAAAAAAGAAAGGGCATAAGGTTTCATTTTCAACTACAATACTGGATTCATTGATTTCTTCTTGCAGTTCTATCAGTTTATGCCTAACGTATTTTGATGCTGTGTTGTTAGGTGCATGAATGTTAAATTTTATTTTGAAAATTTACTCCTTTATGTAGTGTTTCTCTTTTTCCTGATAATTTTCTTTCTGAAGTCTGCTGTGTTGGATATTAATATAGTTACTCCCACTTTCTTTTCATTACTGTTAACATGGTATATCTTTCTCCATATTTTTACTTTTCAAAAATCTTCACCCTTTATCAAAACTTACAGTGGACATTTGGTAAATTATTATGATTAGTTACTAATAATGTCTAAATGTTTTTGAATTTGTTTTTCACATGTAAGAAGTCATCAAATTCCATCCATTTATTTTAATCTACAGTATAAGTGTTTTCATAGTTAAAGTGAGTTTCTTATAGGCAACATATAGTTGGGTCTTGGGTTTTTGTTCCACACTGACAATTTTTGTCTTTTAATTGGCACATTTGGACCATTGATGTCCCAAATTGATATAGTTGGATTAATATCTATGCTATTTATTATTATTTTCTATTTGTTATTTTTGCCTTCCACTCTGTCATTTTTAGTTGTTTTAACTGAGCATTTTATGATTCCATTTTATCTCTGCTTTCATCATATCAGTTGTATTCTTTCCATAATTTTTATTGGTTGCTCTAGAGTTTGCAATATATATTTACAACCAATTCAAGACCATTTTCAAATAACACCCCACCACTTCAGGGGTAGTGTAAGCATCTTATAACAAAACAATCATACTTCCTCCCTCCCATAGCTGGTATCAGTATAGTCATTTTATTTATACACACATATAATTAAATAATTTTTGATACTATTATTTTGGACGAATTGTTATCTGTTAGATAAGCTAAGAATAAGAATTTTTTTGTTGAGGGCCAGTGATATGGCTCAGTGGTATAAGTGCCTGCCTGGCAAGCACAAGGTCCTGAGTTCGACCCCTGACACCCACATTAAAAAAAATTTTTTTTTGTTTTTGTTTTCTGTTTGTTTGTTTTGTTGTTTTGAGACAGGCCTTGGAATGTAGTGCAGGCCAGCCTTGAACTCAGTATGTAGTCCAGACTGGCCTCAAACTCATGGCAATCCTCCTGCCTCAGCCTCCCAAGTGCTGGGATTTTAGGTGTGCAGCACTATGCTTGGCTAAGAATAAGAATTTTATCTTTACTATTTCTTCTCAGATGTTCTCCTGTATGGAAATGTGGCTTACATAATATTCCTTCTAAATGAACTTTAAGCATTTCTTGTAGCCAGGTGCAATGGTGCACACCTGTAATTCCAGCACTTGGGAGACTGAGCCAGGAGAATTGCTACAAGTACAAGGCCAGCCTAGACTACATAGTGAGTTCAAAGCCAGCTTGAAGTATATAACAAGACTGTGTTTCAAAACAATAACAACAAAATTCTTGAAAGAAAGTTCTGCTGGAAAAATTTGTCAAATTTTGTTTGTTGGAGAAAGTGTTTCTCGTTCATCTTTGGAGGATAATTTTTCAGGGTGCAGAATTTTAGGTTGGTGTGTTTTCTTTTCCTCTAGGCACTTGATATTTCAACTCACTATTTTTTGTATGTTTGTCTGCATGGTTTCTGAGGAGAAAGATATAATTCTTACCTGTGCTGTATGTAGATAAAGGTTTTCTTCCTTCTCTGGCTTTTTTCAGAATTTTTTATTTAGTACTTTTGGATTGAACCTAAGGTCTCCCACATGTTAGGCAAGCATTACACCACTGAGCTATATGCCCAGCCAGCATTTTTTCTTTGACTTTTTGTAGTTGGAAAATAACATATCTAAGTATAGTTCTTCTGGCATTTATTCTGCTTTGGGTTCCCTGGGCTTCCTGAATCTGTGTTTTGGTGTCTAACATTAATTTGGGAAATTGTCAGTCATTGTTTTTCAAAGTATTTCTTTGTTCTATTTCTTCTCTCTCCGATATTCTCATTATGCTTCTTTATGTAGTTCCCACACTCTATAGATATTCTGGGGTTTTAAAAAGTCTTTTTTCTTTTTGTTTTTTGTTTGTTTGTTTGTTTGTTTGTTTGTTTGTTTTGAGACAGGCCTTGGAATGTAGTGCAGGCTAGCCTTTTCTCCCCAGTACTGGGGATTGAACCAAGGGCCTTCACAGCGAGCTATATCTCTAGCCCATTTTTCATTTTGAGTCAGAATCTTGCTAAGTTGTGAGGTTGTCCAGACTGGGCACAAACTCACAATCCTCCTGCTTCAGCCTCCCCCAGTGCTGGGATTACAGACATGCACCACCATGCCCAGTTGTATCCACCTTTACCTTTCCAGTTTTGGGGGTAGCAGCTTTCCCTGAGACCTCATTTCTCTAATGGATTCAAGAAGAGTTGGTGATTCTGCTGTTTGTTCAGCCTTTTACTTATTAGGATGGTCTCAGCTTCCTGTATGAGTACCTGGAAACTGCAAGCCCAGTGCTTAACATTTAAAGTACAACGTCATTTATGTATAGTTGTAACAAAGTACAAAACAATAATACCTTTGTTAAGAAGTGCTGACATACTTTAAGATACAGATATTATGTATCAAAATGTGTACTAAGTGTGCTGTATATAGCATAATTCCTGCAACTATGCAACATAGTATCCCTGCTGGTGGTCAATGCTAAGAGGAGAACCTGAAGTAGAGTTTAAAAAGAAGGGAAAGAAAATAAGTAAAATAAGAAAAAAGGGATATTAGTGCATGGAAAAATAACAAGCTATGTTCTAAGGACTGTAATTCAAATCTCTATACCTTAGAGTCTCAAAGTAAGCTTTTATTAGCCATATATATTGCTGATTTCTTTCTAATTTTTGTACTTCCCTATTATTGTCTTTCAAAGCACTTAACACTGAATTATTTCTCTTTAGGAATTGATCGTTTTGTTTATTATATTTTGTGTGTGTGTGGGTACCAGGGGTCAACCTCAGGACCTCGCGCGCCAGCAGGTGCCCATGCCGCTGAGCGATATCACCGGCCCTTTTTCCGTATGTGGGTTCCGGGAGTCGAACTCGGGCCCTCGCGCTTGCCAGGCAGGCACTTATGCCGCTGAGCCATCTCACCAGCCCCATGTTTATTATTTCTGTAAGCTGAGAGTTTTTGTCTATTTCTCCCCCCATACCCTGCCTTAAGTCTATATTGTACGATTTTCAAAGTTGGACCTTAAGAGATCTGTAATTCTCACCTTCACTGGTTTTCAGGAATCTAAACTGCCATGTTTGGGAGGTCTGAGCCGTGTGGAGAAGCCCTTAGAGGTGAACTGAGTTACCCCAGTTACTGCCTCAGCGACCTCCCAGGAAACAGCTGTCAGCTCCTGTAAGCCATGTGGGACAGACCTCTTGGAGGTTCTGAGAGTGTCGAAAGTTCTGAGAGTGTAGACTGCACGGGAAGGAGAACTGCCTAGTAAATTCCAACCATCTCAGAGATCCGTGAAAGATAATAAATGGTTGTGACTGTTTTAAGCCACTAAATATTGAGATGATTTGTTAAATAGCAATGGAGAACTGAAATGCTTCTATTACTTTGATATTGAGAAAAACCACATTTCCTATGCTTCCTTTGACTTTTAAAGCAGCATCTAGAATTTTCACGTAAATATTATTTTTTCATTCAACCATTTCACTCAGCTTCATTTGGTAGGTAATTCAGCTCTATTCAATTCATTTTTAATTTTTTCTCATATTGATTGATAAAAGGTTTAATCTATAAATTAATGTATGCTCACTGTAGGAAATGGAGGTGAGGAGAGTAGAACATCTCCACAAGGACAATAAATTATTACATTTTGATGCATTTCCACTAATTTTCTGTATATATTTTTATGTGAGTGCCATTATCCAACATGACACACTTCATATCATAGGAAGGCTACATACTTTCTAGAGTTACTCATGTAAGAAAACTCCCATTGAGAAAGTCGGGAGCACTGAAAGCAGGCTGTGCTGCCAGAATAAGGGGTCCCTTTTCCTAACATGCTCTCTGCAGTGTACAAATCTCTGCCCTCAGCTCTTTTCATCCAAATGTGGGGTCTTTTTCAGCACTGGCTTTATTATGACCTGCTGTATTTTTGCTTAACTTTAAAAGGCAATTCTGGCCCCATTTTACTAAAATCAGAGCATTTTGAAGGAGGATACCACTAGACCTGAATATAAGAAATATGGGAGAATGAAGAGTCAAGAGTAACTGAGTTTTAAGGATTGATGTTTCCAGTATCTTTGAAAGGGAGTGAAAGAGGGTGCTACAGAGGATTGAAAAATGTTCCCCCAAAATTTATATTCATGCAGAATCTCAGAATGTGACTTTATTTGGAAATAAGATCTCAAGAGGAGGTGAAACTTGACTTGGGATGTGCTCTAAATCTAATGACAGCCATCCTCGTAGGAAGAGGGAAAGACACTCAGGACCTGGAGGACATCACGTGAAAATAGCAGCGGGGGTGGGAGTAGTGTGTCTGTTAGCCAAGGGATGCCGGAGATCTCCAGCAACCACAGAGGCAAGGAAAGAGGGATGGCAGAAATTCTCCCTCAGCATCTCCAGAAAAAACCAACCCTACCAATCCTGATTTAGAACTTCTGGCTTCTAGAACTGTGAGGATAATTTTCTGTTGTGTTAAGCCACTAAATCTGTGATAATTCATTATAGCAGCCAAGAAAACCAATACAGATACTTATTGCTAGCAGTTCATTAAGAACTTACTCTACCAGGTAAGGTTGAATGATAGGAAACTGTCACTATTTGACAATATATTTTTTCACCTACAAAGACAGCAGTTTCATAAGGTTCAATCTAATAGTTTATGTAACCAACTTAAATCTCTCACACACCAACAAAACCAATTTGCTTGGATATGTTGCAACAACCTTTTTTTCTTTTTAATTTTGTTTTAGACACACAATCATTATACACATTTATAAGCTACAGTGTGGTGTTTCAATATATGTGCACACTATAATAATCAAATCAGAGTAATTAGCATTCTTCATGGTAAAACATTCAAACCCATCTTCTAGCTATTTTGAATCATTCGATAAAGTAACCATAGTCACCGTACCATACACTAGAACACCAGAACTTTCCTCCTAGCTAACTGTAGCTATGTGCTTATGCAAAACACTTTGATGAAAGTATTATTATATTTTTATACATGAGAAATTGGCATTCAAAGACGTTCATAGCCTCACAGTCAATACGTCACAGAACAAACTTGAAATTATCAGGCTCTAAAATTTTTGTGCTTTAGTCTAATTTAAGCATCTCAAACCTGAGTGTTTATGTGAATTACCTAAAGATTTCATTAAAATGCAGATCGTGATTGCACAGGAATTCCTGAGATTCAGCATCTCTTACAAGCTCCTAGGTCACGCCAATGCTGCAGACACTCAGACCATACTTTGAATGGCAAGGTCTCAGTGTCCTGCCTTGCTGACATGGTGTAACTTACAATGTGATTCTTTTTGGAGCAACTATTATGGATTCTATTTCTATCCAGGCAGAGTCATAATGCGGATAGTTGGAAATATGGGGCTAGACTATTTTGGAGAAACTAGAGTTGATGGCATAGAGACACCATCAAAGAGTAGACAGCTGAAAATGTGAATAGATGAGCTTATTGATACAGTTTATTTAATGTATAATTTTCATAGTTTGTTTTTTATGAGATGGCTTAAATAGAAAACAAAACCTGAGTATTCTTTGCATATTGACTAAAAGTATTTTCTACTTGTAATGTGCGTTCTTAAAACAGCAATTTTGAACACCTTAGCTGGATAGATTTAAGAGCTATGAGTCAGTGTTGCCTGTGATGAATTCAATGAACTGACCTTCAGGCCTACCGAATGAAATTCTTACAAATAGAAGTTTAAGTGGATGCTTTAATAGTGCTTTTTTTCCAGAGTAGAGTTTTGGTGTCATGGAACAACTGTAGAAACTGAGAAAAATTAAAGGTATTCACATTTTCTACAGCCAAGAATGAATCTGAGCTCAAAGTATTCCAGAATTCTTTAAAGCTTCTTCATGTCTTCAGCATATACCAAGGGACAAGAAAATAAAGGGAGGAAGGGAAAATGTCTTTACATTTAAAAAAAAATCCTTTCTGGAGGACTTGCACAGAATTTTGGGAGTGTTCTGTCTTCATAAGTCAGTAATGAAATTCACATCAGAGTTAGATCTACTATAAGGGATTTCTTTACTTTATTTGCAATATTTTAAGAACTAATTTGCAACATCTGCCTAAGTAAACAGATCATACTTGAAAAGTAGAGAAGTAAAACCATGTGTCTGAAAAACTGCACACAAGTACTTGATAGATTAAATTAAATCAAACCCAGATGGACATGTGGCCCTGCAGAATCTCAGTAGTTTCTTGAACACTGTTTGACAAAGGCCACACCATTAAAGTCAAGTATAATATTCAAGGCCAAGGAATTTGTATTGTTGAATATACGATTAAGAAAATAATTGATTGTTTTCATTACCCTGGCCAAGGGCTCTTTAGAGGCATTTTCTCTGAGTACTATGCCCCAACATTTCTGGGAAGAAACTAGTCATGGCACGCTGGCTTCTGAACGACTTGGAGAGAGTATCATTGCTGTAGAAAGGCCTAAATTTTTCATCTGTGGGTAGTTTTCCTTAGTGACTTCAAGCAAGTGTCAAACATTTTAATCAACTTTAGAACTTTTCAGAGGCAATACATTAACCACCTGTTAGGACTTGATAGAATTGTTTGTAGTCTCTAAGCAATATATATTACAGCCATAAATGTTTTTATAGCACACATATGTATAATTTTTTTTTGTGTGGGTACCGGGGGGTCGACCTCAGGACATTGCGTGCCAACAGGCACCTGTGCCGCTGAGCGATATCACCGGCCCCTTTTTCATATGTGGGATCCGGGAGTCGAACTCGGGCCCTCGCGCTTGCAAGGCAGGCGCTTATGCCGCTGAGCCATCTCACCGGCCCACATATGTATAATTTTTGCAAGAACTGGAGGAAAAATAAATCTGAGGGACCAAGATGAGAATGATTTCTTCATAACATTTTCTAGCGAGAATCCTTCAGTGTGATTTAACAGTTCAATTCAAAAAGGTCTTGATAGTGGCTAAATAAAATTATGCCAATACTGGAGTTTATTTATCTCTTTGGTGTATTATCTTGTAATTATTCAACAACTGCGGAGAATTATCATGTACTGAGGAAATACAGTTCAATGTACATGCCTTTTCATTCTTCCACACATGTAAGATGAATAAAATTTCCCAGAATGAAATGAAGATAATCATAAAAGTATCTGGGAAATCACAAAATGGTATTGCTCCAAAAGAGAGATGATATATTACTATTTCTGTATTACTTTTTTTCTTTAATAAAGCATCTTCTAATTCTGTAATTTAAAAATTCCAATGAAGAAAAAATATCAAGTTAGTTTATAATAACTGCAGCAGTTGCATTTTGGAGGAATAGATCAAGGCTTTTCCTGGGTGATTATTTCTCTAGACATTAGAATAATTTATTGACTATCCCAAACTCAGAAGACATTCCACAGTAAAGTATCTTTCTGCTGTAAGGGCCATGCTCAGCATAGTCACTTGGTAAATACTTTTTGATGATTGTTAGAAAATCTACTAAACCCTTAAAATTAAGTAACCATAAAACGTTCTGCACTAAAGACATTTTCTTGGCATTCTCTTATAACTCCATGAAAAATCAAATTAGTTTCCACTTTGGCTAACTACTTCACCATTTGTGGTTGGAAGATGCCAAGCATCATTTTAGTTATTTTCATTTAAAAATAAAAAGATAAATTGGCCCTTTGTGAATACACATATTACACACACTGTGGTCCTATTTCAATCTTTCAAGTTGACATGCTAACTAAGGGAGAGAAGAAGATGAGCATGACCTTAGGGATTGATATTCAGTGCAAGTGAGAGCCCTCTGGAAGTGTCTTTACTCCTACTCTCCCCAGCCCACTCATTCCTCCACCTGGTTATGCCAACTTGACCCTGTACATTGTGCATACCACACTGAACAGCAACCATATGCTTATGTGTCTCTTTCCCTCATCAGAATATAAGCAGAGGATGGGAATCATGTAGTGGCAGACACACACACACACACAGCCATATATCACATTATGATGTTTCAGTCAATGACCAGATGTATGTATGATGGTGGCTTTACCACATAGCCTAGGTATCATCTATGTCTGTATAAGTATACTCCACGATGTTCATACAACTTCAAAAATACCTAATGTTGCATTTCTAAGAATATATGCCCATTGTTAAGTGATGTATGACTGTACCTGGCTCAGATCTTCCCTTTGGGAAAGGAATGCTGCAGTTAACTCCTTGAAGATGCAACCCAACATTTAAATCATGATCATCCTTTTCTCACAATGACCAAGGCAATGATGGAACACAGCCAGGGGGCTGAGCTCACACTCTTGTCAGGTAACCCCTGGCTCAAAGCCACAGGGCCATTTCCTCCCTATGCAGGGCTCCTCGCGAAGTCAGTCTTTGCTCCACAGCTCCCACTGGGCTGGCCGAGATGTGCCACATCTGCCTTGTCATCTGATGCTTACTCTGACTCATCCGTCATCCTTCCCTTTTCTTTTGCAAGTAGTCCTCCCCATAAAAATTTTCACGCCCCAAATCAAGCTCACATCCGTTTTCTTGGAAGTTAGACCTGTGATCACTGGTTCCAGAAGTTGTCCAAGGCAGCAGTAAACATAGGTATGGGGGGTGGCAATGAGGAGCTGGTTCCAGATGGCAATCAGTGCACAGACAGCCCCTAGAACAAGGTGAAACTTTTGCAGGCATTAAGCAGGATTGTGCTGGCAAAGGAAAAGTACTAGTCAGCGAGATGATTCAGGCACTGGAAATGTGAGGGAGGTGGGGTGAGAAATATGATAGTAGGATAGGTTGGTTGTTTCTAAATTGCACTAAAACTTTATAGATTACTAATGAAAAGCCTGGGGGATTAACATATTAAAAACTAAGTGTAAAAGCCAAAGGTGGATTTTAAAGAAGCCCTCATGGCTTTCTCACCCTCTGTGTCTCCCTGCCACAAGATGCCTTCCTCCAACTGGAGACTCCGTCAGCAAGATGACCATCACTCTGTTTTACCCCTCGACTTAGAGTCATGAACCAAAACAAATCTCTTTATATCTAAATAAATAGCTCTCATCTCATGCAATGGGCTCACAGAAAAAGCTGATGATTAAGCACAGATTTAATATTCAAACTGGAGAAACTTCGATGATAGTTAAAAACTCTACCAGGGTAGTCATGACTACTCTAGTTTGGGAAACCTGAGATCCTGACACATGAAACTAGGACATCTGGGTGGATTCCTCTGCAGATTTTGACTCCCCAGACTATTTGAACCTCAGGGATAAATTGTGCCTAAGCAGCTTTCTCTGCCCATCACAAGCTAGCACAGGAGAGTGACCCCCTCATTGATCCTTGGAGGATATGTTCCAAGACCTCCTGTGATGACTGACATTAGGGATAGTACCAAAGCCTATAATTTAATGCTTTTTCCATCTTAAGTAAGCACTTATTATGCACTGTTGCCACAACTTTAACTGCTTGGATTTCTTTTCCTTTTTTACTCTTAATAACCTCAGCATATAATCTTTTTTCTTTCCTTATTAAGTCAAAAGCTTTCAACATTTCACTTGAGGAAAATACTTCACAGTATTTCTTTGGCATATCTGAATTGCCAGATCACTACTCATAGTTTGGGGCCACTAAGCAAAATAGGATCATGTGAATATAAGGACTGCAATACTGTGACACAAAAGCCAGACAGCTACTAAGTGACTAATGGGTGGGTACTACACATAGTGTGTACGCATTGTGCAAAAGGAAAAGTCATATCCTAGGCAGGATGGAGCAGGATCAGGTAAAATTTCATCATTCTAACTCAGAATAATATGTAATTTAAAACTTATGAATTGTTTATGTCTGAGTTTTCCATTTAATATTTTCAGATTTCACTGGAGATCATGGATTAAAAGGAAACTACTACATTAGAGTGGCCTGCTGAGGAGACAGCTGCAGTGCCAGCTCACAGGCAATATTCTGGTTCTACTTCTCTTCCCTCAACCTGTCATTATAAGTACGGTGCTTTCTCATAACCTTTTCTTTTGCCTATTATTACTGCTGACATTGTTTTCTATAGATCCAAGTTAATGTATGATTACATATTTTATCATAATTTTTTTGTGGAGTTACGACCTAGACCTTTTACACATGCATGTGCACACACGTGCACACACACACACCTCACTAGAAACACTGTGGAAGTATATACTGTAATATTTACCCCAGTCATTCTCCAGAGAGACCTACAGTAATTTATACTGAGGGGAGAGGAACAGCCAGATGTTCCGTGACATCCCAGACATAGGGTACACGTTGACATTGCTATCCAGAGACCCAGACATCCAAAGCATCATCCTGCCTTTCCCATCAGAGAAAGGGCACGTGATAGAGGTCAGGTAAAAAATGGAGTTCTAGCCACTTACAGTACTTAGACCCCCAGGGCTCTTAGAGTCACCAAGTGGTCACTTCACTGGTCCTCAAGTATATGACTGGGTTTGACCTACATGGCCGTTGGCTCCTCATTTGGTCCTTGCCTTGTTTTCTTTCAGAAGATGGGAGTGCCAAGAGCTGGCAGCCTGTCTACATAGGAATCCAGCTGTTCCAATTTCAATAATTTGACCCCTATTCCTCTTCTTCAACCCTGTTCCTCTTCCTTGCCTTCTTTGATATTAAATACTTTCTATTCCTTTTGAGCTTCTTAGCACTTTGGCTTGCATTGAATCAAGCGCTCATTTTTGTAGGTATTTAGGCTGTAGTTAAGTCAGTTGCCATTCTTTGATCTATTTTATGTCTTCCAAAAAAATGTGTTTTCTTCTTTCTAGTAGCTTAGTAGTAGCTTCCCTTGAGACTGTTTTATTTGCATGCATTTTTGAATTTCTGTAACTTTAAAATCCACTTACCATGTTAGCAAAGACTTGGAGAGAAAATAAACTCCCAATGTATTTAACTAAGCATTCAGGCCTATTTATTTTTTATTTTGAGACACATCTCACTAAGTTGCTGAGTTGCCCGTGCTGAGTTCAAATTTGTAATCCTCCTGCCTCTGCCTCCCACAGTGAGGAGATTACAGCTATGTGCTCGAGTGACTGGCTCCAGCCCTTTTTCTATTTAGAGCAATTACTTCTCATGTTCAACAGTTTGAATTCTCATGTATCTTTCTAGAAGGTGGAGGTATTTGTAATTTAGAAAAAACTTAAAGTAGCTAATGAATAGTATAATAACGTTGTGTGGGTTCTATATGCACATTCGTGTTATTTATTTAATTTTATTAATTTCCAAAAAATAAAGTCAGAGAGTTAGGAACAACTGGAATACCAATGTCTTCACATTTGAATTAACCTTGGAAGATGAGCAAAGAACAAGCGATAACATTTATTGAAAGCTCACCATGTGCCAGATACTGATAAGTACTTTATGTTTGCTATGAAAGAGGAACTGTGTATATATATGTTTCAATCTTTGTTTGTTTAGTTCAATCCAATAGTCACTGTAGGGTGAGTATTCAGAAAAATGTATGATACATGAGTATTAGCAACTCATTTCAAACATTAGGACAAAGAACAATTTTGAAGCAAGATAATATTTGTGGAGACAGGGAAAAGGGAATTGTTTATCTTAGTAATTATGAGAAATGGAACTGGAAAATTTTACTTTGAACTTGTGGAGAAATTTATTCTTAACTTACGGTATTCTTAACTGGTACTTTAAAAAAATCATCAAAGTCTGGCTGAGTGTCAAGAAAGTCTTGCTATAACTAGCCACGAACTATGACCAAAAAGGACAGCTCTATATTTAAAACTGTGGTGGTTACTAGGATGAGTAAAAGAGGAGGAAATGGAGGGAAGTAAAGTTTACAGTTCTGTAAATTACAGCCTGTGGCAGGACCATGATGCCTGACCAATCTCAGCCAGGGCACAAGTCAGCCAAAGGACATTACTCACCCTTGTATAATTAGGTTGCATCTTTGATGTAATAAAAAAGCTTACATTTTGGCTTGGACTTCCTTATTAATGATTATACCAACAAGAAATTTATTTTAAAGGCCAATTGCCAAGATAACTCCCATTGTGAGAATATAGTGATCTGACTGCAAAATTGGGAAAGAAAACCAAACAATCCAACAAAATACAATTTAAGACCAAGAGCTTCTGAGGTGAGAAAAACCCAGAATTAAACATTGAGCTGCAAGAGTCTATATTTATTCTTGTCGTTTAGAATCATCTACATGTCAATTGGAAAAAGGAGAGACAGCCAAAATCCCTTCTGACATTTGAACACTAGGCCCACAACAAAGTATAAGATTGCCTTGCCTGCAAACTCTTAAAAGAAGAGTTATTCATTTCATAGATAATGTGAAAATACATGGATTTCTACAAGTATGTTCATCATACAAAAGAAATGCTGAATAGCTGAACTTCATCACGTTATTGATTAAAAGAAGCTGTGTTAACTTTCTGTTACTATAACAAAATACTTGAGAAACATCAACTTATAAAAACAAAAGGTTTATTTTGGCTCACAGTTTTGGAGAGAATTCAGTCTATCGTTGGTTGGATCTATTTTAGACCTCTGGTAGTAGGGACCAACACATGGTAGGAACACATGGTGGAACCAACCTGTTCACTTCATTGTAATGAAGTGAAAGTAAAAAAGAAGGAGATTCTGGGGTCCCACAGTCCCATTTTAGAGCATGTCTGCAGTGACCTAAACCCTCCTCCTAGGCCCCACTTCTTTAAATTTCCACCACCTCTCAATCAATGGTGCCAAGCTGAGGACCACACCCTTGACACATGGCCTTTTGGAGAACATTTAAGATCCAAGCTATGGCAGAATCCTAGCGGAATAACTGCACATGAACGTGCATGTGTGTAGTAAACTTATCTATGTGTGTATAAGCATAAATATACTTTTAATCTCACTATTATGTCCAATATCTGACATTCAACATATAGCCTGGAAATTAATACCATTATATCCCAGAGATTTGCTTCTGACAGTCAACACCATCAGCTTTTTATATCTGTGGGTTCTGAATCTGAGCATTCCATCAATCTTGAATGGAAAATATTCAGAAAAAAATGTCTCTTGTATTAGTTGGCTTTCCTGTTGCTGAGACACAATACCCAATACCTATAATTTAAAGGAGGAAAGATTGGCTCATGGTTTCAATGGGTTTAGTTCATGGTCAACTGGCTCCAAGGGAGGATATCTTGGCAGAAGTGCATAATAGAGCAAATATGCTTAGTTCACGGTGGCCTGGAAGTTGAGCAGGGGAACAATTCCAGAGAGGAACAAGTGAGGCACCAAACATAGAATCCAAGGCCATGACTCCATGACCCACCCAGGCACACCCAGAAGTACGCTCCACCAATCCCCTGGGGAGATATCAAAGCCAATCAAGTTGACACTTCATGCTAACTGGTACTTCCCACTCTTTTGTCAAATTTATACCCCAATACATCTCCTTAAACTATACTTAGTCTCCAAATAAAGACAGTAGCAAGTACATAATTCCACATAACATAATACAACTAACCTATACATAACTTGAAAATATAACAGTTCTGTCCCCAAAGTCTCAACAGTTCCAGCATTTTCAAGTTGAAGTCCAGGTCTCCTCTGAGACTCAAGGCAAACTCTTAGCGGTGAACCTTATAAAAATCAAAAACAAGTTACATAATTCCAAGGTACGATGGTGCAGGGTAAACATTCCCATTCCAAAAGGAAGGAATTGGTAGATAGAAAAGAATCAAACCAAAGAAAGACCAAAGCCCAGAAGGGAAACCATTAAATCCTGTAGTTCCATGTCTGACATTTGGGGTAGATGGTGGTGGTGGTGAGATGTAAGCTATAAAGGGAGATGTGAGCTCTAAGAGGATTGGGTGGCTCCACACTTATGGCCTTGTTCATTGAAGCCTGCATGACCTCTTTTTGGGGTTGCCTCTGCTCACAGCTTGCAGTATTTCTTAGCAGACATTCTACATTCCTGGCATCTCCAACTTCCTGGGGGTCTCCACTGCAATTTTGGCTTCATTCCCACAGCTTCATACACTCTCCCTCAAGGACACATTGTCTAGTCTACCAGGCCTTTCTTTGAAATCTGGGTAGAAGTCCCCTTGATCCCCAAATCCTTGCATTCTGCATGCTAGTAAAATGACACCAAGGCCTGCTGCTAGCTTGAACACTAGCCAGGCCCCCTCGGACTACGGCTGCAGTAGCTCCTGAATGCTGATGGATGAGAACCGTGAAATGAGTTGCAGAGAACCAATTCTCTAGGAGGCCCTTCTCAAGCAGGCATCCCAGAGACTCTCTTTTCAAATGAAAGGTTCACAGTTTTGCATTATTGACCCTACAATGGGTGGGGAATTGCTGATTCCTGAAATGCTCTCAAAGCATCTTCCTTCTGTTCCTATACAATATGCTTAGTTCCTTTTTAATGGTGATAATCTCTTTAGCACCACACCTAAATTCAAAGAAAGGCCTGGTAGACCAGCCAATGTGCCCTTGAGGGAGAGTGTATGAAGTTGTGGGAATGAAGCCAAAGTTGCAGTGGAGACCCCAGGAAGTTGGAGATGCCAAGAATGTAGAATGTCTGCTGAGAAATACTGCAAGCTGTGAGCAGAGGCAACCCCAAAAAGAGGTCATACAGGCTTCAATGAACAAGGCCATAAGTGTGGAGCCACCCAATCCCTTTAGAGCTGACATCTCCCTTTACAGCTCACATCTCACATCCTTTGGCCTTAACCTTACAAATGGCTTCTACTGAGCCAAGTTTTGTTTTGTGAGACAGGGTATTGCTATGTATTTCAGGATGGCCTAGAACTTAACAGCAGTCCTTCTGCTGAACTTCCCAAGTGTTGAGACTGCAGGCATGAGTCACCATACTTGGCCTCTACTCTGCCTTTTGCCACCTCACTTTAGCTACTACACCTCTGTATTAAAAATATACAGACTTTTTTCCTCTCTATATTCCTTAAATAATACAATACAATGTGATAATATGACAACTATTTACATAGCACTTACATTATAGTAGGTATTTAAGAGATCTAGACATGATTTACTGTGTATGGGAGAAGGTGCCTACACTACATGCAAATATTATGCCATTTTATATAAGGGACTCGGGCATTCTTGGATTTTGGTGTCCTGTGGTTGGGGAAGTCCTGGAACCAATCCTTGTGGATATGGAGGGATAAATGTATAGCTGCATGCTGAGTAGTGAGGTGTAGGTTATTGATCTCAAGGCACCAAAACAGAATGAACAATAGTCATGCTCTCAGGATTATGGGCTGAACATCCCTGAACTGATATATGATCAAGATGCTGTAGCTTAATTGAGGAATAATTTAAAGTAAATTACAAACAAATTCAATGTTGTCTTGTTCAACCACGGTAACTGACTTAGAGGAGCCACTCAAATTTGGTTGAATGAATCGAATAGTTCGAAGAGCTTATAAATTAGAATGTGATTTTGTCAGTTGGGTTACTTATTCATAAGCAGTTTAGGTGTTAAGATTTGATTATTATCATTAACAGGTTTGTTTTGATTTCCCATTTCTCTTGGGCACTCTGAAGAAAGCCGTTGGTTGGTTTCAAGCCCTTGATGGGCATTTGACAAAGTTTTGTCTTGTTTCTTTTGGGGAAATTCTGGGAAGTCCTTCTTCGGTAGACTTTGCCAACAATTACTTTGAAGTTATGGTTTAAATTGTGTTTAATGGAATTGCTTAATATTTATAGGTAATATTTTTAATTTTTTGTAAAAAAAGTGAGCTTTATTTTTTTTAGGATAGAGTAGCATCTACACACTCCTGATAAACAGGCCAAACTATTTCTATCTCGCTGCCTTTTCTGAGTAGTCTTGGCAATCCAGAAATGGGACCCATAAAGCCAATGACAGATCAACTCCACTGCTGACATAACACACGCACTTTTCTGGACAATGCTAGGTGAATGAACTAACCAAGAGGAATTCCAACTCTCTGGTCATGACCACCAGCTGATCCAAAGAAGTTACACATAGAACTCTCTCAGCTCTGACAAAGAAATAAATCTTGCCAGTCCTCATTTCTGGCTCTCAAGGCCTAGCTTGTGGTTCAGAGTAATGGAAAAGGATGAGAGTCTTTTTTAAAAACTGCCTTTCAAAAAATTTCATAAAATTGTAAGAAATTTTCAGTCACTTCTCATTTCCTATCCCAACTCTCATAACTCACTTTTGGTTGAAACCCCAACTTTTAGGGTGGATGGTACTATCTCTTTAATTAAAAAAAGCTGTTTGTGATAAGCATCCATTCTATTTGCCTCCTCCTCACTCTGGAACACATATTTTTCTCCCACACCTCTGTTCCTGGAGAAACGTGTGTCTGCGCCTGTACTGATACTTATCAGGTGTTTCCAACGAGCGAATGTTTGGTTTGTCATCTTAGAAAGTCCCTTGTGTCTTGCCCCCTCATTCAGGAGAAAACATGCACTGCTGCATTTGAGTTTTGATTTTTTTTTCAGTCTGTGGTTTACTGAAATAACATATGTGCTTGTTCAGTGTCTTTATTTTGCCAACAAAACACCCACAATCCCAGTGATATTTCCAACCCCTTGTATTGCATCCTGATGTCTATTTATATTGACACCCAGACATTTTAGTCTCACTGCTATTACAGAAATGACATGCTTGTGCCTCATTATTAGTGTGATAAAGTAATGCAATCTTTCTCCCGACAAAACCCTTCCTGCCAGCCAGTAGAGCTTAAACATTTCCTTCATGAGAGGTTACTGATAATTTTCTTTGGCTTCTAAGAGGTCATCCATTTAATACTGTATGATTTCAGGAGATGAGCAGGGGGCCACTCATCTCTTTTTAAGTATTCATTCCGGTCATCAGATGATGATTTCTTATTCATGGGATCAACACATTTGACATATGTTCTTGGCTTTACAATCAATGGTTTATTGTGGAGATATATGTATATTTCTAGAATATGAAATGGAAAAAGCATATTGAAGCAGGCTGGCACTATGGAGAGGAAGATGAAAGTTGATGGGGAACAGGCAAAAAATCCCATCTGGGAAACAGGCAGCAGAGTATGGGCCTGCGATATTCTGCTGTTCTAATCTTTCAGGTTGGGTTGACAGAACCACTTTCAACAAAATAAGAATTTCCTGGAGTCGCTTTTGCTGTTCCAGAAATCTATTCCCACTGAGAGACCCACAACCATCCCACTCATACTCACTCTGGTGGTGGGAGAGGGTCGGAAGTGCTCTCATTAGGCAGCCCCATAATATAGCAGGGACCTGGTTGCACTTGGATCATACCACGAATTCTCTAGGACAACTCCAAGATGGAAGGTTAGGTAATTTTATTAACTATGAAGTACTACAACCTCCTGTACAACCTATCTCATTATGATGGCCATCAACCAGGGCTCCCTACTTTCTTTTACAATGTGACTGATATTTCCCTAGCATTGTGGAACTTAAATAGGTTTACTATGACGTTGGCTCTTCAACTCAAATATCTTTTTCTTACTCCTTAAATATATTCTATCAAAAAAGGTTAAGGTCATGATTTTCAGGCAATTTCACAAAACAAGGGTAAACAATGTTCCAGATTTTGGCAGTGGAATCCATCTCTCTCTCTATCTGCCTACCTATCAATCACATGTGTGAAGGTGCATCTATGCAATATATATGCTCATATGCTTATTCAGGCTCCCACTTTTACTAATTGAAAGCAAAGGCATGGGTGGATTTGGCTTTGCACCTAATATACAGAATCTGAGATACAAATGCATAGGATGTTAGAAATAAACCGGTGACCCTCACAGCATCTGTTATGGATATCCTACCAAACTAATGCCCCACTTGCAATTAATTTTGAACATTTTAATATTTTCCTTCCATTTTCAAAGGCAGATACTGGCAGCTGGTTCCATGTATAATGAGTGTGGGCAAAAAAAGAAGTGAGGCAGATCATTTTTTGAGGAGCAATCACTTCAGTGGTCTCCTCACTTATGAAAGTAGGTGAATCAATGCCATTGTCCTGGTGGACACTGTGCCTTTGAAAAGACTTTCTTTGTTCTGGGAAGGGTCACGTAAGTGGCCTTGCTTGATCACTTAAGTGCAGGTTGAGTTGGCCATTATTGTGGGAGAGGAGTGTAATCTGAACTTCCATGTTTGTATTATGAGGTCACCATAGCCGAACAAGATGGGAAATTTGACTGGCCAAGCACTCCTTGGGCCATGTTGCATTCTGAGAAGTGACCTTGTACTGGAACTGTATGAGTTTAACCACTAAGCGATCCTTGGGCTCAGCAATCTCAGGGAAGGAGGGCCCTGTACAGGACAAGTTGCTGGTGGATGACCTTTCCATAGAAAGCACTGCTCCAGAAGGGCATGGCTTTGGCACCAGTAGTAGCTGCAGGAGCAAATAGTGCCTCCACCAGTGAGCTCCAGCTCTGCCCTCTGGAGGTGGCTTCTAGAGCGTGGGCAGCTCTTCATCATCTTGGTG
The DNA here is from genome assembly GCA_028451465.1 of Erethizon dorsatum. Taxonomy (NCBI): domain Eukaryota; kingdom Metazoa; phylum Chordata; class Mammalia; order Rodentia; family Erethizontidae; genus Erethizon; species Erethizon dorsatum. Next base: position 16,223,714 of record CM051839.1, read on the forward strand.
TTGCCAGAGGGCACAAATGTTCTGAGATCTCTCTCACCCCAGGTCACTCGGCCTGCAGTGCTCTGTGTCTCTGGGACAGGACTTGCAAAGCCTCAAGCACTCTGAAGCAATAGAGAAGTAAAACAGTTTAAAGCGGAAGGGCCCTGAACAGTGTGACCAGGAGCTCTTCCACTGTGAATAACGCAAGGAAAGGTAGTCCATTTCCGTAGGGCTGAGGCTGCCCAGCCTCTTGGCTACTGTAAGAACCAGGAACTAAGCTGGGTGCAATGGCACATGTCTGTAATCCAGCACTCTGAGAGGCCAAGGTAGGAGAATCACAAGTTTGAACCCAGCCTGGACAACTTAGCAATCAGTTAGATCTTGTCTAAAAGAAAGAGAAAAAAAAAAGTATCAGGGACCACCCCCAGCTCTGCTTTTTGGCTGACTCCCTAAGATGAGTGTCCACTCAGCAGTCAAGGCTGTGACCCAGCCACTGGTGTCTCTTCAGCTTGACTGTCCTCCTCAGGTGATCCCTGTGCACTGTGGGACCTCAGATGTCCAGTGGAGAGGTTAATTAGAGGCGGAAGAATGGATGTCAGGACTTGCAATCACTGTTAAAAGGAAGTTTTAGCATTGCCCTCAGAGAATGGACTAAGACAAGTTCATTCTACCCTGTACTGGTGGAGGGTCACTTTAACTCCACATTGGGCATGGTCACAGTTCCATCCATTAAATAAAGCAAGAGACTAAAACATGCCAAGTAAGGTGCATACGCACACATAATAGTATACATATATACACTACTGGGGTTACATAAATCTTAGGAAAATAAGCAGAAAATACCAAATGAAATTAAGATTGGAATAAGCAAAGGGCCAAAGAATAATGCCTTTCAGAAAGTAGACACAGACCAAAGAAAAGCAGCCAGAAGTTCAAGCCTTTGCAAGAGACCCACATCAGTGGCAGGAAAAGACTTTCTCATGGGTTAAGTCTTCAGATTTCCCTAGTCATATGGGGCTTTGTCACTAGAAGAGGTCAGTTGAAGTTAGGGATATGGAACATCTATGATCTACTCACCTTGGATTAACGTTAGAGACTTAGATACTAGCCAGAAAATAGTGATTCTTTCCCCTATGATTCATATATCACCTAGAAGCCTCTCATTTCTTGGAGTTTTTTTTTTAAATTCCAACTTTTTTCATCAGAGACTATTAAACAACATAATCCTGGGTAACACATTTGTCTTGTAGGGAATGGAATTAATTATCTCAGTATTAAAATGAAGCTATTTGTCTTTTAGTGTCCCCTGACCCAAACAGCAATACATATATCCAGGTTATTTCTGAATTATATTAAATATAGTGATAGTAATAGTAACTTTATTATATATTTTTTGAATTACAAATTTTATGTATTATTATTGTTGCTATAGCTGACCACTTAATATGTATGTATTGAATACTATGTTTTAGGCACAATTCTAGGAACTATTGCTAATTGTCATTGAATAAAGTGCTTTACTGATATGTCAAATTCTCATGATCATACTCAAAAAGTGAGAGTTATTGCTCCCATTTCACATAGAGAAAATATGGAAGGTCAGAGAGCTTAAGGAACTTTATGGTACCAGATGGCTCGTAGAAGACAAAGTCAATATTTGCTGATTGCATAGCACGTATTGCCAGACTAGAATAAATCTACTTTAAACCTCTCTTTTCTTTTTTTCCCTGTTAATCTATCAAAATTATTCATTGTTTCTCTATATTGGGTCTTACTGCTGACATAGCTGTTCTGCTAGTCCCTATTTAATTTTCCCCTACTTATTTTACAAACACATTTCCCTGATACCCAAATTCTTCACCACCTCTCTTAGTTCAGCAAAATTTCAAAGCCAACTTTTAGTGAGGAAATATGGAGCAGAGAACTGGGAAGGGCAGAACAAGGCAGTGTGGGAAACTGAGAAGTGGGGGAATCAAAACTTCCTAGTAAATATTCACTGTTGTCTTTGAAGCAAATTCCAAGAATATCAGCTAGGTCTACTGCCAAGTGCTATTCTAGAAACATATTTTGAAGTCATATATTAATAATTTTGAACATGTCACTTAATATTGCCCATAGATCGACTCCATCAAATGCAATAATTATAACTTGACTATAACTAGGTAAATGTGCACAGCTGCTTCTGACCCATACAGGAAAGAAAGGCAGGACTGCATTTTTGTTTTGTGTGGTTTTCAAGTACTGGAAGCCCAAAACACTGTAAATATTGACAGGCTGATTTCTCTGTTGAAAACAAAACACTTGGTTGACCATATAGTAATAACTGTAGGAATGTGTCATGGATATCAGTGTTATTTAGCATGTGTGTAAAATCAGAAAAAAAGCTTTTGACCTTCTCCTTTGACTGTTTTGGCTCTAAGACTCGAGCTGAAACTCCTACTGAAAAATAAGTGCTCCAGAGAAAAATGGCTTCAGTAAATTATTGATGGTTATTAGGTACCGAAAGACATTCTTCCAAGGGCACATGGTTATCAGCATTCTTCCAGATTCAATGTAGATAAATGGATGAGACAGTCACATATTTACTTAAAATGTCCACCATGATATTTATGTTATGCCAACCAAAAAAATGTAAGAAAGCTTCTCTTGCTGGGTGCAGTGACCCATACCCATAATTCCAACCACTCAGGAGCCTGAGCTAGATGATCACAAATTCAAGGGCAGCCTGGGCAACTTGGCAAGATCCTGTCTTGAAATAAAAAGTAAAAGGACTGTGAAATGAAATTCAGTGCAAAAGCCCTGGGTTCAGCCCCCAGGACTGAAAGAAAATATAGCCACAGTACCCTGGGGATGAGGAGTGTGTTCTGGAACCAATCTCCCACAGATACTGAGGGATAGATCTGAGATGACGAAACCAAAGAATAAAATTAGTGGCATTCGATACCTTTTGCCTGGGAATTATGTAAGCTCCTGGTGAGCTCTTCTAATAAAAAGTGTGTTTTATTTATGCTTGACTATCTAGCACTTATAAGAAGACCTAGAATATAGTAGGCATTCTCCAGTACTGTTAAAGATTGAAATGCTGATAGCCGCAGTGGTAAGCACGCCTGCCTTCTCTTAGACGGCCTCCTTCCTGACATCTGCTCGTCAACCCGTGCAGTCAGTCACAGCCCTGGATTATTCTGGACAATCCTGAGAGTTTTTCTTGACTGGGCGTACTGGGAACTGCTCGGCTCACATCTACTTCTTTATCCATAGTTTCTACTCAAGCATGCTCTCTTTCTCCATTTTTACCTTTTTCTTCTGTTGACAAAGTTGAGAATTTATTTAGATACTTGTGTCTGGGACCAAATAAGAATATTTCCTATAAGAAGAAGTTCAATTTTACCCTTTTGAAGGTAACACATATTAACACATGTTAACCACACAAATTAATGGGTTTGATGGAAACACTTCCACATATACATATATCTGTCAACTTCATCTTTAAGTTTACCTGGGGCTGTGTGAGGGAGAGGACCACACAGGCTCTGGATTCACGTGCACAGAGATTGGAGCACCTCACTGTCTTAGAGATCCTTCTTCCATGGAGAATCCGAGAGTATAGTCTTCACCATTGTCTTTGAGGATTAAATCTGGGGTGGGAGGAGAGAATCAGATTTCTGTTTTCTGTCTTTCTGCCAAAGATAAGTCATTGAATATTTCTTGTTGCATAATTGACTCGTTGGGCACCACAGAGTCACCCAGAGGTCTGTCGTTTAATTAGGAGGATCACTCACTTTTGGCTTTGACTAAGACTCGGTTTTGGGGTTTGCTCCTACAGCTGGAATGCGGTCTACTCAATGGGCCCTTCCTGGAATACACTATGCATCATTTCTGCCTTCTGTCCCAGGGATCTCTATTTGTGTTTTCTGCTTCATTTTCTCCATAGCAATAAGCATCATCTGATCTTCCTAAATGTAATTTATTCATCTTCTTCATTATTTCTTTTTCTGTGAGATAATGTAAATTCCATGAAGGTGAGGAATTGGTCTTTCACCACTGTAGTTGTAGTGACTAGAACTGTGTGTGGTTCAGCACTCTCTGAGGATGGAAGAGAGGAAGGAGAAGGGAGGAGTGGGGCAGGGAGAGGAGGGAAGGGAGAAGAGAGGAGGTAGAGGAGAGGAGAAGAGAAAGGAAGGCTCAGAGAAAGAAAGCAGGGAGGGAGAAAAGAAGGGGAGAAGTGGAGTTCAGGGCAGGAAGTTAGTAACCTTAGGGAAGCAATCAGAGAGATTGTCATTGTGGCTTACTCTAAAGCAGTGATGGCGAAACTTTCACAGCTTTCAATGATACAGACAGCCTGCTGCAGCACCCATGCTGCTGTAGGTTCACCACCACTGCTCTAATGATTCAATTCCATGTTTGAGAGCAACAGGAGGTGGACACACGGATGATAGCCCAGGGGTTTTAGGATGAATCAGATCACCAGACCTCAGAAACACCCAGAGAAACTGCTGTAATACACACATGCTCACCTAAGCTGACACAATATAGCATAATCATAACATACAGGTTTATATTTGTGTGTTACATCCTTTCATACAAGCCTGTTCGTGGAAAAGCAAAGACTATGGCATATATTGAGTTTATATATAAAGAACTTCATTTGTTAGGACATGATGCTAACGAAGTTCAATCCTCAGATAAGCAAATTGTATTGGTCATATCTAGCTGCCCAGAGTGTACCCCTAAGTCCAGCTACTGCCTCCAAAATGATTTTCATTATTTAGCACAAAAAATGGAGATGGGGCAATTATGTGAATGCGAGAGTACAGATGGACTAATGCAAATCCATTGCTATTCCTGGAAAAGCGGCTCAAAACTCCTGACCCACTATGACTGGGTGAAGAGATCAGTAGATTTTCACTCCCGAAGGCTAATACGTAACTCTTGATTTTCTTTCCAGATTGAGAAGTGCAACTTGTTTTTCAAAACAGGTTACTAGAGCCGGTGATATAGCTCAGCAGCATAAGCGCCTGCCTGGCAAGCACGAGGTCCTGAGTTTGATACCCGCATATTAAAAAAAAAAAGGTTACTGAGTACAAAAGTCTAGAATTAATGACACTATCTTTAACATTTTTTTTTTTTTTTTTTTTTTTTTTTTTTTTGTGGGTACCGGGGGGTCGACCTCAGGACCTCGCGCGCCAGCAGGCGCCCGTGCCGCTGAGCGATATCACCGGCCCCTTTTTCGTATGTGGGTTCTGGGAGTCGAACTCGGGCCCTCGCGCTTGCCAGGCAGGCGCTTAAGCCGCTGAGCCATCTCACCGGCCCACATTTTTTGAAACTTCTGATTATCAAATTTTTTTCTCCTGGTTTAGAGGCAGATAGGCAAGCATAGGAAAATAACGCGCCTGAGGGAATAGTTGCCTAGAAGCTAACAACCTTGACAAACCTGAGGTTATTTTTCTTATCATACTAGTCACTTAGTTTGTAAACTCTTTTTGAGAATGTCCTATTTCTAAAGCATGGAACTTGTAAGATGCCAAATGAATCAGACACAGACTTTGTCTTTAAAAAACTTATGGACCAAAAGAGAGCCACGGCAATGAGGTCTCGTAAATATCCTATTGTTTGCTATACGTACGATATGGTCGAAGTTAACGAAATCACTATCAGTGATTCTCTCTTTGCTTTCCCACTGTACGTGCACAAATATGCTGCTAGCTCTTTAAGCAAAGGTAAACTGCAAGCACGCCATGGACACTATCTCAGGTTTCTCCAGCCAAGTACCACTGTGCAATTGGAATTTTCCCCATTTAAGATAAACTTTAACATACCTGATGCGAAGGAGAGATGAGGCTAGCCGTGCTGGAACACACTGAGTCTCTTGCTGAACTCTTATCAGATTATCAACTGGGAGAGGAGCCAGTGGCAGAAGAGGTAAAAGGTGGGATTGATTTTGTGTTTTAAAAGCCTCAGAACAAAAACAAAAACAGACAAATGAGGCAACCTCAGACTAAAATGTTTCTGCATGGCAGAGGAATTCAACAGAGTAAAATGGCAACATAGAGATTGGGAGAAAGTGTAATATTTGATAATATCCAGGCTATAAGAAGAACTCCTACAATTCAACAGCAACAAAATAAGCAAACAATTTAAAAGTAGGCAAAGCTCTTGAATAGATATTTCTCCAAAGATAATGTATAAATGTCCAAAAACCATATGAAAAGATGCTCAACATCCCTAATCATCAGAGAAATGCAAATCAAAACCAGGGTAGGCTATCACTTCACACTTGTTAGTTCGGCTGTTAAAAAAAAAAAAAAAAAAAAAAAAAAACCCTAAAAAAAGTGTTGGTGAGAATGGGGGAAAATTATAACACTCGTACACTGTGAGAATGCAAAATAGTGTGGCCACTATAAGAAATGATATGATGGTTCCTTAAAAGTTAAAAATAGAACCACCATGTCACTGGAAATCCCATGTTTGGGTATTTATCAAAAAGGATTGAAACTTGCATCTTGACGAGGTATTGCTACAGTTGGAGGAGCCAATAATAGCCCAGGTTCTTGTGTATGACAAGGAAAGAATTGCCAGGCGTGCACCCAGTAGTAGGTAATAAGCAATTACATTTATTAAAGATCACTGGAAGTTGTGCTTAGGACCAGTCCATGCCAACAAATGTTCTGGGGCAACAGAAAAGCACTGCCCACCAGTCAAAGGAAGCAGCCACAACAGGAAAAAGGGAAAAGGGGCCAACAACTCAGGCTTTCAGAATTTAAAGGCCACACACATCTGCTTTGGGGGCCTCCCATTGAGTGTCCCTTGATGCCAGTGTTTTGTGCCTGTGCTCTTATATAGTGTATCGGCGATTTCCTAGGCTTCGGTTATTTTCAACCTCTCTTAAGATAATGGAAGCAGGAATAATCATTGAGTGCTGTTTAGAGTTAAATGGAGGGAAGAGAGTTGACTCACTCGGCTCCTTTGTTCCTAACTGTACTCGTATTAGTACTCCCGTGTTCACGGCAGCACTATTCATGATAAACATGATGCAGCAGCAACCTAAATGCCTATTGATGAATGGATAAGAAATGTGCTGTATGGCATAATATCTAGCCATCCGAAAGAAGGAAATCTGCCATATACAGCAACATGGATGAATCTTGAGGCTAGATACCGCACTGAGTGAAAGAGTCCACTTCTATGATGTATCTACAAGAGTCAAACTCCTAAAAAGGGAGAGCAGAATTGTGCTTGTTGGGGACTTCGCAGAGATAAAATGGAGAGTTGATAATCAACAGATGCAAAATTTCAGTTGTGCAAAACGTCTAGAGATTGACTGTATAATGTACCTATAGTTAACAATATTGCACTCCACACTTAAACATCTGTTCCAAGGGTAGGTTTCGTGTTGTTATTGACACAGTAAAAGTTGGAATTTAAATTTTAGAAAGCCTCAGAAGTTACTTTTTTATAAAAGGACATGGCTAAGCAGGTAGAAATAGATTCCCACTGGGGTTCTCTTGGTGGCTTCTCAAGAACCAAGGAGATGCCTGTTTTCCTTATTTTGGAGCAATACTTTCTCCAAAAGTAGTGTGAAGCTGGGTGCTACAGCTGCTTTCAAGCATTTACTGGCAGTCTGAGAAGCAATGGGCTACAAAGATTCCACAAGTCAGGATAGCATCCAATCTGGTAGTACACACACACGCACACAGACACACACACACACACACACACACAGAAAAATCCTTCAAGGTCTGTCCTAAAATTTATCAGAAGCCCCAAGCCTTCCCAGACTTTCTACTCCTGGTTGCAGATGCTTAGTTTCCAGCTGAAGCAGCCACTGTAGGGAGCTGAGCAGGGAGGCGGGAAACGCAGCAACCAATCCTGGTGAAGAAGGCAGCTATCTCCTCTGTACCTTTTGATTTGGATTTCGCCATTGTCCTTCTTGAACTTTTGCTGGCATGTGTGCTTTCGAGTCCAAATCACCAGGGGATGGAAACAATTATTTCTCCTAGGTCTTTGGGAAAGAAAATTCCCCTTTCTATCTTAACCCCTAACATTTATTTCTCTTGATGTTTCTACTGTACCTTAACCATTGTTGTTGTGTCTTTCATTCAGTTAAAAGACTGTTTGGCCATTCAAGTGGCCTGAAATTCTTATTTAAAAAAAATGAATATTGGAGTCATAGGAGAAATGAATAAATTGACCATGAATGTGATTGGGAAAAATAATGACTGATGGACATCTTGCCAATGTGTGTGAATATGTATGTATACTGTATATTTGTAAATTCTCCCAATAGTCAAGGCGAATTCTCTTTTGTTAGCTAAATACCACCTAGTGTTTCATGTTCAGGTGTTCTGCTCCTGTGGTTTCCCTTTGCTAAGAATACCATTCCTGACCCAGGCCCTAGTGCATCTGGTATGCCTCTATTTTTAAAACCCATTGTGAAAACTACACGTGGGAGAAGCACAGCAACTCTCAGTCCTTCCACTCCACAGGAACTTTAGCCTTGCTTAGCCAAACTCATTTCCCTTGCTCAAAGGAAAAGAAGGAGAATTCCCCACTGAGTATAGTCCAGCCTACATAAGATGTAGTCAATAAAAATATGTACTTAATAGCACAAGGTCACCATCAATAATTAACTTAGATAATGGTACCTTAATATACCTGTCCTGGCTGAGTAGTTGGAACTGGTTAGGATTAGAGAGTCAGGTCTATCCAGCTATAAAACTAGAGAAGTAAAAATGTAACCCTCATTAAGATATGACATGCCTAGAAAATATTAATGCATATTAGGTACTATAGATATGGTCATTAAATACTGATTGTTTTTATTGTGATAAAACGCACATAATGTAAAGTTTACTGTTTTAACTATCTCAAGATGTACAGTTTAGTATACTTAGTGCTAAGTCTATTTAGATTGCAGTGCAAGCGATCTTTAGAACTTTTTCAACTGAAACTCTATCCCCAGGGAACAAGAATCTCCATTTCCCTTCTTCCATCTACCCCTGGAAACCACATTCTACTTTTTGTTTCTATGAATTTGACTATTCTAGATACCATCTATAATAGAATCATACAGAATTTACATTTTCATTTTGGGCTTATTTCACTTATTATAATGTCTATCTTCGTAATATGTCAGAATTTCCTTCCTTTTAAAAGCTGAATAATATTCAACTGCATGTGTATATCACATTTTGTTTATCCGTTCATCTGTCAGTGGACTTTTGGGTTGTTTCCACCTCTTGGCTACTGTGAATAATGCTGTTATGTACATAAGCATACAAATGTCTCTTTAAGGTGTTGCTATCAATTATTTTGGATATCTAATCAGAAGTGGAATTGGTGAATCATATGGTAGTTCTGTCTTTATGAGAAATTACCATGTTTTCCATGATGGTACACCATTTTATGTTCCCAGCGATAGTGCACAAGGATTCTGGTTTCTTCATATCCTCACCAAATTTGACATTATCTGGATTTTTACTTCATCTTGTTTTGTTTTGTTTTTGAGACAGAGTCTCACTATGTAACTCAGGCTGGCTAGTCTAGGCTAGCCTAGAAGTTATGAACTTTCTGCCTCAGCCTCCCGAGTGCTGGAATTATAGACATGCACCACACTATGCCTGGCTTTTTGCCATTGTTGTTATCATTACTTTTGATACTAGCCATTCCGATGAAATGAGGTGATATCTCATTGTAGCTCATATCTCACTGATTTGCATTTTTCCAATGATTAGGGATGCTGGGCATCTTTTCTTATGCTTGTTGGTTATTTATACGTGATTGTTGGGGAAATATCAACTCAGATCTTTTGTTCATTTTGCAGTTGGACTACTTGTTTTTGTTTTGTTGAGTCTTTAGATCCTAGATATTAACCCTTTATCAGATATATGACTTGAAAATATATTTTCCTATTTAGGTTGCCTTTTCACTCTGGTGATTTTGTCAAATGTTAAATTCAGGGGAATCTCAAGGTCTAGGATTTTAAATTTCCTAATAGGATAGAAAACAAATTAATTTCTCTTACAATCAAGTCTGTCTCTTAATTTCCTAAAAAGTATGGAGCAATGAATTTAGGAGACTAGGTGCCAGGGTTTGTACATATCCAACTTATATAAAGCACAGTGCCTTTTTCCCCAGAAAGAGCCTGATTTTGCTTGATAAAAGAGAAACAGTATGTAAAAGATGTAAGACGAGCAGGCAGGTGCAGATCCTGAGGCAGATGGACATCTAAAATAATGAAGGGAATGCAGAATATAAACACTGTGGTTTAAAAATCAGGATTCTAGTCTGGAAATCTAAGGCAAGAAGAAGGGACTCTAATCAACTTCACAAAATCATGAAGAATGGGGATGAGAGAACAGAAGTAATACAAATATAGTCAACATATAAATTTGTTCAAGTAATTCACACTTAGAGGTCACCATAAGGTAAATCAGGAATGCTGAGACTGTTGGGAGAACAATACAGTTTTGAATGGCTGCTTTGGTTTTTTGTTGTTTTGTTTTGTTTATTTTTTTGGTACTGGGAATCAAATTCAGGACCTTGCGCTTGCCAGACAGGCGCTGTGCCGCTGAGCTATATCCTGGGCCCCAGAATGGCTGCCTTGTGACTGTAAAGGAACCGATGGCACCAAAACATCATAAAAAAAAATTATTTATATTTTTAAATTTTAGCACATAAAACAATGCTTTATTTAAAAATTCAAAACCTCACAGCACAGGGATTTGGACTCTTTGACTCTTGACAGCCAAGCTTAACTCATGTCATTGGCATGGAATTCTGCTCAGAGTATTTTGTGCTTTCAGCTGGAGATTTAGTTTCAGGTGACCGTGGATGTACAAATGCACAAGAAAGCAGAAAACTCAAAATATTCTAACCTTGTTGCAACACTTGAGTTCTACCTAAGTCAACCAGCAGGTGCCAGAGCAAATATAAACATCAGATATTGATTTTGGAAGCTTATTCGAGAAAACCGAGCTAAGCCAAAGAGAACTTAGCATTTCAGATATGTAGGAGGAAGGCTAAACTGTCAAGAGTATTGCTGGCCATCTAGCCAGCAGCTCAAGTCAGGAAGAACTGAAGAGAGGGATTTCTAAACCGGCAGAACCAGGTCTAAGCATCTAGTGGACAAGGAACTCAAGCATTAATGAACAGACCCTCAGGCACAATCGTTGCTCTCTGTGGGAGAACCAGAATGTGTAGGCCACCTAACTTGCCACTGCAAAGCGTTTCTAGAAACACACATGAAACACAAGTCATTATACAGCAGACCATAACATCCTGGAAGAGTGAGATTGTAATTCGAGGTTGACTTCCTTATCGAGGGCACCACCAACAATAAATTCTAAGGTAAAACTTAATACACAAATTTCTGTACTGTTAGAATAATGAAAGTGCTCCAAGTTCCTGTAAAATACACTTTGCATATTGATTACATAGAAACCAAATAAACTATGAACTATGTAAAGTACACAAGAAATAAACCTGTATCATTTCAAAGTTTGCTTTATTTTACAAAATGTGCTACTATAATACAGATAACATAATTACTGGCATTAACTGAGCACTTACTAAGTGTTGCCGTGCCAAGAGCTTTTCCTGCACGATCTCATTTGATCGTCTCAGCAAACTCATGAGGAAACAGAGGCTTAAAATAGTAACAGCGCTCACTGAGTACAAATGACTGAATGATGATTTAAACCCAAGGCAACTAATTCCAGATCTGGAACTCTTCGTGCTGCACTTTACCACGTAAAACAAGGCGAAATGTGAGCATTTCATGTATCCATAGAATTTGAGATCTGGAAGAAGCATCCCATACCATTGTAGATAATGATTAGGAGATCAAGAGAAATTACTTGTAAGGGTTTCTTAGTGACACAGACAAGACCAGAATTCTAAATCCAAATTCTTTCCACTTCATCTGGTTGACTCAAAACATTTTCTTCTTGCTTCAGCCAGACAACTTCTTTTAATTTTTATTTTTATTAGCACACGTACGCAGCCCATAATTTTACATTCATTGTGTGGAGTTGGAACATGTACATAACTCATCTTAATTCTTTTTTTCATCTCCTTCCTCTTCCTTCCTCCTCCTCCTCCCTCCATCTCTTGATCCCATTACCTTTTGCAAAATAGCTACCTTCCTACTTCCTATTACCTTGTATTTTGGTCTTTATTTATATTTTGGGTTTCTCATATAAAAGAAATCATGTAATATTTAAGCTTGCGTCAGGCAGATAAATTTAAGACATGGGTATGAATTCTATATGCAAAATGAATACTCAAATTTGCTATAAAAATACCAACTGGAGGGAACCTAGGAGTAAATGGCGTTGCCAAGTTACTGAATTAATAAACCCAGAAGAATATTCCCAACTTCGGCACTTTCTTATTACATGAGATAGTGTGAATTCTTTATTTCTGCAGTAAATTTGAGTTGTGTTTTCTATTACTTTCAGTTGAATGCCACACTACCGGATAACCTGTACAAGATTTCATTTCTGTTCCAAAATGTGAAGTTAGTATTTTTCTTGGCATAGTCCCAGGCCAGAGCTGCACAGCACTTAGTAATTCAGAATCTAGAGTGAATGACAGACTCATAAGGACTTTCCAATAAATAAGGCAAAAAATGCTCTTCTCCGTTTCCTCAGGAAAACACCCATCCACCTCCAACATTTTCTAATTATTTCCCAATCATCTTTGGAAACTTTGAGTTTGGAGTAAAAGGAAGGGAGGAAAGGGGGGATAAAAGCTTGACCTACTTATATTCCTTTGCTCACTACATATCTATCACCTAAATGGCTCTCTCCTGGCTCCTCTGTCTAGCCAAATCTTACCTCTTTTTTCAAGGTTTTCAAGGCTCATCTTGTTTAAGAAATCTGAGAACATTGCAGTTTATTTCACTTTGATGTGTAATTCTTCTGGAGTCAGAGTAACACATTTGCTAACCACCTGGAGACATTCTTGGGTTATACTGCATGTTCCACATTGCTTTCCTCTTATTTCTTGCCTTCCCTACTACACGCTAAACTTTTCTGAGGTCACAGACTCCATATGGTACCCACCTAGATATGGTGAATGCTTACAATTAAGTCCTGGTATGTGATTTAAAAGATAAGTGGAAATGTGGGGATAGAAGAAGAAAAGAAGAGGAAAATCAAAGAATGCATGTAATCTTGATTTGGTCTATCTTAGAATTTATAAAGTGAAGGTTTGGGTGCAGTGTGATTTGTATGCTTTAGGATTCCTAACTGAATCATGTTACCTCTCTATCATATCGGCATCTGGGTTTCAAAAAGGGAAGATGGGGAAGCTGAATTGATTTATGGGTGGATTTGCTATGCTTTCAGACTTAGTCCACACTCTCCAGTTTTCCACAGTGTTTCTTAATTCTGTTCATGGCCTGTTTCTCTCAAATGTGTTTTCCAAACAGTGGTTCTGTTAGTCCGTGTTGCATTGTGAAAAATACCTGAGAAAAACAATTTAAATGAGGAAAAGTTTGTTTTGGCTCATGGTTTCGGATGTTTTAGTTCATGGTCAGTTGGCTCCATTGTTATAGGCCTGAGGTGAGCCAGAACATCATGGAGGAAGAGGACTGTGGAACAAAACTACTCAACTCATGACAACCGGGAAGAAGAAAGAAAGGGAAACAGAGACAGAGAAAAAGGGCCTAGGGACAAGAAATACTCTTCAAAGGCATGCCCTCACTGACCTACTTCTTCCAACTTGATCCCAACCTCTTAACAGCCCATTCAGCTATGGATTCATCAATGAGTTAATGCATTGATTAGACTCAGTCACCTAATGATAATAATCCTGACCTAGCAATAATCATGATATAGAAATTATATTAATTAAGAGTAACTAATAACTTCTTTTCTCTGAAGCTCACAAAGATAAATCCATTTTCCTTCTCATGAGGAAAGAAAATTTGCATTTTTTTTCCTTCTCACAGGTAAGGTTGCATATACTTCACATGCCACTCCAGCAAGTGGATACTTACATAGAATATGTGTTTTAGGAGAAATCTGCTCTGAGGAGGGAGTCAAGGAAGTTCTTAGTCCTTGGCAAGGAGACTTTCTCATTTCCAAGCATGAAGAAGAGAAGAAAATGAATAGTGAAAGATCTGTATAACACAAATTGATTTAGGGTAAAATTCATTATACCTTTAGTCCAACATGTAGCATAATCATGAAAAGCTATTTCTAGAATATTTCAAATTTACATTATGGGATAACTTTCTACATAGTCATTCAGATCTGTTCCTAAATGTACAGTTATTTTTTTATCCATGCATAAAACTATTGAAAATCTTAATAACAATCCTGGTAGTTTATAAATAAGCATAATGAACATCCTCAAAACAACCAGAGAAGGGAAACAACCGGACTTGGTGGACAAGGAAAGTTCTGGAAAGTAGACTGCATTTCAGTGAGGTACCAGTTTGTGGCCTATTAGGAACTGGGCTGCTCAGCAGATGTTGCATGATAGGCAAGCAAGTGAAGCTTCATCTTTATTTACAGCCTATCCTCATTTTTCTCATTACCTCCTGAATTCCATCTCCTGTCAGATCAGCAGCAGCATTAGTTCTCATAGAAGCTCAGACCCACTGTGAACTGCTCATGCAAGGGATCTAGGTTACATGCTTCTGAGACTCTAATGCCTGATGGTATGAAGTAGAGCTGAGACTGTGATGCTAGCTCTGGGGAGTGGCTAGAAATACAGATTTACATTAACAGAGACTTCTGTGTTACAGTGTAAAAATAATAACAGAAATAAAGTACACAGTAAATGTAATACATTTCAATCACTCCAAAACCATACTGTTGGCCCTGTCTGTGGAAAAATTGTCTTCCACGAAACCAGTCTTTAGTACCAAAAAGGTTGAGGACTGCTGCACTAGAGAATCCTATGTGAGGGAATGGCAACTTCAGTGACAGAACCAGATCATCACATGTCTTACCAGTTGGAGCCAAGCACAGACTGATAAGAAAGAACAGGGGGCTACAACTGAAATAACTGCATGTCTGTGATTCTACTTAAGATGTCTCTAGGGAAACCCCTAGAGCAACAGAAGAGACAAAAGTAAGGATAACAAAAGAAAATTTAACTTCTAATCTGTAATTCCAGCAAACAGTAAAGATAGTCTATTCCTGGCCAGATAAATATAAAACCTAAATATAAAAATATACTAAAAACCGTACCTCAGTTCATCACGTCCAGGTCTCAACAAAACTTAATCTCACATATTTAAGGAAGTTCATAACTGTCATTCTGTTGTTTAGTCTTAAGCATAAAAGACCAAGTATATGAAATATGTAATATACATATTTATTTATTTATCTATTTATTGGTTTGCAATCACCTTACCTTATATTGTCAAACAGACTTTGCACTTTTTCTTTCCTCGTTTTTAAAATTTCCTAATATCAAAGGCCACAGATTTACTGATGCTAGGTGAGGTTTATTTTTCATAATGCAAAAGAAGCCTTCATCAGTTTCTGTTTCTAGCTTCCCATTTTATTATCCTCTTTTTAATGTAATTACTCAGGGTTGAGGAAAAGTCCTTGAAGTAGAAACACCCCTGCTTATTATGCTGGACACTAATGTCTTGTGCACCAAAGGCCTTTGAGTAGTAACATGTGGCTCATGAGACGGTTGATAATTCGGTGTTGCCATGAAATCTTCTTGACATTTCTCAGAATGGTACATTTGTTAAATTAAGGACCGGTGAGGGAGACTTTGCCTATTGACAAAGACAGGAACATGACTGACTTGCTTTACTATTCTTGATATGAATAGTGAGAATTGTTTCATTGCATATTTATTGAATGTTAAGACCATGTCTTATATTTCTGAGCATGCCACACTGCTATGTAATAGTCAGTAAAAATTGTTGAAAGAAATACTGTATCCTGAATTATGAATCCATAGAAAAGATTTGAGCGTGTGGCATAGGCACGGCCTGCAGTCTTTGGGTACCACTTAGTTTCCCACTACCGACTGCTCCACCATCACCCCCCCTTTTTCCACTGGCAGATACTATTCCGTCCTTTCCACGTGTAACACTGGTCAATATATCTAGGATGTAATGCCTCCAGAATTGCATCTGAAAACTAAGATCTAACTGGAAACTGAGAAATTTGGAAAATAAGTTACATCTAAGACAGAAGTTAACCATTACTGGATCAGAAGTCATCTATGGTGAAGGGTTTCAAGATGAACATGTCTGTCCACCATGAACAAGACTGGAGTCCAGAAACTAGAATAAAAACTAGGATAATCCTGAGAGGTGAGGGATATAGCATCATGGATTAAGACTCTACCATCGCTCAAAGCATCAAACGCCATACTATCAAAGGGCAGCCCAGTCCTCAAGCCACATTCAAGAGCATCTCAAGACAGCATGCATCTGCTACTACGGTAGGTCACATCATATGCACAGGTATGCACTAACAGGAAAACAACACTTTTTAGCATGAAAAATCATATCTATACACTGACATTATCAGTGGTTTTTCTATATTTTATATAAAATACTTCGGAGTACACTGGAATAAAGAACTCTGAAAACAGTATTAATTTCAAAAATAATAATAGAATCTACTAATGTGAGGGACTGCATGAATTGATTTATAGGCATTCTCTCATTTAATAGTCATAACACTTTTTAGGAATAATATTCTAGAATTTTTTCCTTATCTACAGTGAGTAAACTGAAGCAAAGAGAGGTTCATTACCTTGACTATAAAAAGCTAAGCGCCAAAGCTTGAACTCAGCATTGTTTAATACTTACTCTCTTAAATACAATGTGTTACTGTAAGTCTTCCAAGAAGCATACACCAGCCAGACATGGTGGTGCAGGCCTGTAATCCCAGCCCTTGGGAGGCTGGGGCAGGAGGATTGCCATGAGTTTGAGGCCAGCCTGGGCTACATAGTGAGTTCAAGACCAGTCTGAACTATATAGCAAGACCCTGTCTCAAAAAAAAAAAAAAAAAGCATACACCAAGACACCACAAAACACGCAAGGACTTTCTAGGAAAAATGCTTGTGTGAGAGGAAGTGAGGAGAAAACTGGGAAAGCCACTGAAGAAATGTGAGTTTACCCAGTGAAGACAGAGGAGGCCTGTCTGGGGTGGCTTGCACTGTAATAAAATAGGAGGGTCCTGACCCTTTCCAAAGGATATTTTTCTGTTGTCTTTCTTTTTTTTTTTTTTTTTTTTTTTTTTTTTTTTTTTTTTTTTTGTAATTTTCTGTCTTTCTTAGACACAGAATCTTTTCATGGCTGTCTAGAACCACCCAGGAGCCAGCAGGAGCCAACACTAAGACCTAGGGATGCACCTAGGCAAAAGCACTGGGCCTGTAGGATGGGGTGGAGGTGAAGCAGATATCCCCATGCTGGACCAACAAGCCTGCTTGTTCACTCATCCTCAGAGAAGCCTGGGTGTCTAGTCCTAGAGGCCATGGGCTGGCAGTGGGGCCCTTCCTGCCTAGTAACAGTATTGGTAATCACTGCATTTGCACCTGCATGTGCAGTGATAGCTAGCAGATCTGAGTTCCATTGGCTGAGTGGTGTAGGGCTTGCAAGGGCTGTGCACACTCCAGTGTGAGCAAACCTAAGGTCAAGCCTGGGCACCTGGCCTCCAGGCCATCCCCTGCAGCTACAATCATCATTGCAGGGCATGATGGAGCTGCTGTTACCATGGTGACCATCACTGCTACTGTCACTTCTGCTCCATTTGCCCCCACTGTTGACACCGCCATCACCATAGCAGTGTGCATCACTACTGCTGCTTTGTTGACACCCACCACCACCTCCAACACTGCTGCCTCTGTCACTGTGGCAGCCATCATGAAGCTTCTGCTGTCATGACAACCACTTCTGCTGCTGTCACCAGTGCCACTGAGTGATGGACCCAGAAGGCAATGGCCCTCAAGGCTTCCTAGAGTTTTCCCACACTCTCCTGAGGTGATGGCAGTGAAAACTTCCATCATCCCATGACAGTCAAGAACAAAAAGATTAGCAAGCATGATGGTGCAAAATTCTGCAGTTCACAGCTGACTGCACCTGTATGTTCCTGCCCTTTTTCTATATGAGCTTCAATCATCACATTCTCAGAGAGCCTCCAAGAATCCTATCACATGTACTGCCTCCCTTGTGCTGCAGCAAAAGCTCCAATAAAACCTCATGTTGATGATATTGCTCTGCTTTTTCATAATATTTATCTTAAATTGAGTAGAGGAGCTGGTGTCAGTGAGACCTGGTAATGCTAGAAACTGCCAACAGAAAGAGCAGCTGGCAACATCAAAGAAATTCTACTTTGTTTTTTTGTGATTTCTATCCAAATTGAGACAAAGAACCCTCAACTAATTGGTAACAGCATGGCAGCTAAATATCCCCAAGTCAAAGTGGGCCATCAAAGGAGCCCACGCCCGGGGCAAGGTCTTCTCATCCATCCCTGGCTAACAGTGCCAGGTAGCATGGCCCCACCAGAAGGGTGGGGTGGTGTCTGAGTGCAACTGGGCCTAGGGTCATCTGCCCAGTGCCTCCACAAAGCTACCATGTACTCCCTTAGGAAAGCACATTTCATTTATTATTGAAAGCATAAAATGAAAGTCTCAACAGATGGGTGTTTGTTTACCAACAAAAATTCTAAGCCCACAGCCTGAGTTGTGGGAACCATTCACTTACTATGATGCTGCAGAAGCTAAAGGACATAGTGGACCCTGCAAGGAAGGTCCAATTTCCATAAGGAGCTGGGCTGACCCACTTGGGGAAGTGGGTTTCCTACCAGCATCTGGAACAGACTCACTACCAAAAAATGTTCTTCAAAGAGTTTCATGAGTTCTCTGAAAGGCATTCGGGAAAAGGATTTTTCTGGCCATATTCCAGAAAGTTCCCATAGAGGAATTTCCTGTGCCCTTGTCAGCAAAATTTACTAGAAAAGAGTTCAAAATAAAAATTCATTGATTTTTTATTTTTTTAGGAAATAACTCACAAAACAGGGAGTATAAAAAGAAGGTGCTGTGAAGGACCAAAAGAAGGAAGTGGTTCATACAGAGAACGTTCTCACTCAGGTACCCACTGTGCACAGCTTATGTAAATGAGTAATGCAAGTATGTGGGAGGTGCTCAGTCCTGATTGGCTGATTATAAATCACAGCTTATTGGTCAGATCTAGTAGAAAAATGAGACTTCTCGAGGCTGTTTATCTTGGTAGTTGAAATAGGAACATGCCCAGGTGAGGGCTGCAAAGTGAAGTCAGTGGTTCTTCCAGGAGCACAGAGTATGTGTGACTTCCCCAGTCAGAAAATGGCTAACAGGCCCTATTTTGAATTTAGGACAAATTAGCTATTTGGGACATTTTTTGGAGTTTAAACCTTTCTTAAAGTTCACAGTCCTCCCTTTTGATAGAAACCTGTCAACAGATGACATCAATAGCATTGATCATCAATTAAAGCAGTTACATCCTATCATGTTACCAGAATAGTTGGTTTCCTGTGCTGGGTCCATTCAGTTCCCTGTTGGGATCCTTGTGTCTAAGCAGTGACCAGTGGAGCAACTGGAGCCAATTGCTAATGAAGGACACCCAGATACCAGTTAGACCCGAGTCAAAATCTCTTGGGTTAAGTTGCTTTCTGTTCTGATTAAAGTGAGGGCAGAGCCTTTAGGTGCTACCATGATTTTGGTGGGTGTCTTGCTGCGTCCAGCGCAGCTCTTGAAATTCTTGGGGTGAAGGGCAGTGGAGGATGAAGAAATAAAAACAAGAGTCATAAAACAGAGAGCTGAGGTCAGGTGGAGCCCTCTCTCCAGATGGGAGAAAAGGAACTGCTCAATGACTGCAGCGTGTTTATTTATACATTTGGCAGGTTGATGTCAAGTGACACCCCTCTGCCTAGCAACATGTTTGCTTGGCTTGCCTCGGGCACCTGGTGTTCTCCAGGCTGGAGCAACTTGTTCATGTACCGTGGGTGCTTTCTTTTCGGGACCGGCCTTGCTCCAGCCCCACATGTGTGATCGATCTCCAGCTTCAGCTGCTCCCCACAGTGTCTCTTGTAAACATCTGTTAAAACAGGCTAGAATGATCTTAAAGAGGAACCAAATCCCTAGTAATCTCTTAAGGATTTTTCCTTATGTGTTACATAAAAAGAGTTGCAGGTATTATAATTGGGTCATTCATTGTCCCTCGAGAAGAAATTTACAGGCACAATATGACAAAGCCAGCAATCAATAAGGTTGCCAGTGTTATGAGGAAGATCAATAGAACTACAGGGGAAAACTTAAGAGGAAACAAATGCCAGAGGGTAGCCAGCTGAAAATATCTGAGAATTGGGAGTTTAACCAGCTGAGAGGACCCTTTGAATGTACTCCCATTAGGACTTAGCTAATTCTAAGATTTTGGAAGTTTTCGATTCAATCATGTAGAAGTGTTTATAAAAGTACAGCATGAGGTATTTGCAGCAGCACAGACAACACACTGCCCAACATGGAGGTAATTTAATATCATGCAGCTATCTAGGACCACAGGAGTAAGGCAATCTAAAGACCTTTGTTGGGCTCTCACGGCCTAAATTTTGGAACCAACAATTCTATTAACAGTGTTGGAAAGGTTTCTGATCATGTAGTCATTCCAGGCTATATCAAGTCCTAGTCAGAACCCCAACATTCTTCCAAATCTAGCCCAGTCACAGGGATCATCAACATCTCCTGGTAAATCTTAACCCTTAGGAATGCCCACAGTTACCATCCTCATAAACTGAGGGGTTGTTATAATAACTTATAACAAAAGCTCTCTCCTTTCATGAGGTTAGGGATTTTGATGGGGTGGCATTTGGGCCAGAAACTGGAGAGTGAGGAGGAGGAGATCAAACACCCCATTAAGCATGTCCTCTTATTTGCCAGGAATTTAGGCAACTAAGGACATTCGCAAAAGGGTAAGATGGTGTCTGAGTGCAATTGGGCCACAGATAAGACATAGCTAGAAAGGGTGCATGTTAGTCCAGAAATAATCTGGAAAAGTTTGGTGAGACTATTGAAGCAAAGATCAGCATTAGGGATAGCTTAGGAGATGGATCTGTCAGTCAGACAAAGTTGAAGGAATGCCAGAGAGAAGGTAGAACCTTGGTAAGCTGTACACCAGTGCTCCACTGGTCACTGCTTAGACACAAGGATCCCAACAGATATTACAGAAGGTATCTTGTAAAAATTTAATGAAACTTGGAGCTGGTAGGTGAGTAATGTTGAGGAGGCAGATGTTAGTGCTCTGGTTTTCAGTCTTACCTTTTTTAAAAAACTTATAGGCCATGGAGTTGTTACATTTAGGTCCAGAAAGCATTAGAGGTAATTCCTCAAGTGGAGTAAGGGGGAAAAAAGACACATTAGATGTGAGGGGGGTATAGGCAAACTAAGTAATCTCTTAAGGATTTTTTTCTTATGAGTTACATAAAGAGTTGCAGGTATTATAATTGGGTCATTCATTATCCCTTGAGAAGAAATTTACAGACAAGATATGACAAATTCAGCAATCAATAAGGTTGCCAGTGGAAGCCGAGGACTAGGATAATTGGACAACAGAGTTGTCCCTCCATGAACAGAGACTGGTGTGAGTAGGATCAGAGAATCCTAAAAGTAGAAGGAGCAGAAGGATCATTTTACTGGCCTGGACCGAGGTCTAGGACTTGCTGTCCACATCAGCTGTTGTCTGTTTCTTGTCCTGGTTTCCTGCTTCTGGTTTATTTGAACATAATCTCAGTGATTGTGTGAGGAATCCATTTGGCAAGGGTCTTGAGTCAAGGGTCTTTTTTTTAGTGAGAAGTACAAATTTGTGAGTTAATCCTCTAAGAGAACTTGATAAAATTCCTTCCAGTAGGACTGAAGGAAATCTTTGAGCTGATTTCAAATACGCATAGTCTCCAGGCCTTTGTGAGAATTCTCAGGAATACGCTGTTGAAGGAATCTTAAACAAGTAGTATTATATTGTGAGATGCTAATGAGCTCCTTGGAGTAATGCAGGAGGGCCCTTTAATGAGCATGGTTTGAAGTCCTTTGCCCAGGTTCATGGGGTGACTGGTAATGATCTCAAAAGTAGATAACAGGGCCAGTGATACGGCTCAGCGGCGTAAGCGCCTGCCTGGCAAGTGCGAGGTCCTGGGTTCGACTCCCGGTACCCACATAAAGAAAAAAAGGGGTTGGTGATATCGCTCAGCAGCACAAGTGCTTGCTGCCAGGCATGAGGTCCTGAGTTCGACTTCCGGTACCCACAAAAAAAAAAGGTAGATAACATATTTTCCTGTAGGAGTGGAACAAAAGTGGAAGAGAGCTAAGGAAAAAATTTTGGGCTATGGGAGATTTAATGCTATAAAAAATTTTTGCCAACTGGGCTTTTATTATTCTATTGGTTCATTTGGATATCCTGGAGAACTGGGAGTGATAGGCACAATGGAAATGCTGATGGGTAGGCCAGGTTTTACAAACATCCTGAAGAACCTGTCACTGTGGACTTCCAGGTTGGTATGTTTGCTACCAAGACCTTAGTTACTGTCAAGGCTGGGCCTGGTGGTAGAAGAAAACTTCAAATTAGCCCAAAAACATGCAATTACCAACACATTTTTATACCTCTGTGAGACAGGTCGTTGAATTAAATCCAATTGCCAGACTTCAAAAACGACCAGACCATCTGGTAAGGGAAAATGACCCATGTAAGGATGAAGTGGCTTCTTGGGGTTATACTAGAGACATATTTTACAGCATTGGTATACTTGATGAGCAATCATGGGTTAGGGCCTCTAATAATATTGTTTCCCTATTAGATCACGACTATTGCGTGGATCTGGAATGTCCCCTAATGGTCCATGTGCCAAAGGCTTGGTCCTCAGATTAATACTACTGGAAAGTGATAGAATTTTTAAGAGGTGGGATCTAGTGGGAGGTCCTTAGGTCACTGGGGCAATTCTGAAGGGGATTGTGGGAGCCCAGCCCCTTCCTCTTCTTCTTTTGCTGCATGACACAGGCTGCAAGCAGGTTTTGCTCTGCCACACACTCTCACCTTCATGGGCTCCCTCACCACAGGCCCACGGCAATAAGGTCATTCAACATGGACTTAAACTTTCCAAACAGTAAGATAAAATACAACTTTAAAAACCAATTGTCTCAAGTATTTGTTACAATGATAGAAGGCCAGCTAACACAACCAATTCATCAATATTCCACTGAGTAAAGTCATGAATAAAGGATAAATTTTCCTTTTGAAGGCTGGTTGGAAGGATGGGACACCCATTTGGGCCCATGCAATGACCTTTCCTTTTATCAAATGAACAGCTCTGTTTTCTCGCACATCTTCCTTTTGACCATGAGAGCTTTGTCTGTGTGTAAATCTGGGGCTAAGGAAGCAGGAGAAATGAGAGTGCTTTTAGAGGCCATGACAATAAAAGCCTCTGGTAAAGTATCCACTTTGGTAGTGGCATCAGCTATTTTATCTCCTTTTCTTTTTTCCTCTAGGCAGAGGAGTGATGCTGAACTTTAATGGTAGCTACAGCCCTTGGAAACTGAATGCCACCCAAGACGGCAAGAGCATGGTCTTTATTTGTTGTCCGTTGTGCTTAGAAAGTTAATAATCCTCTCTGCTTCCAGAATAAGACAAAGTCATGTGCTGGCCCAAAGGCTCATCTGTCTTCGTAAAGGTTGGGGGATCTTGTTTTTAGCGAAAAGACTCATTTTGGTGATGGCAAGGAGTTGAGTTTGTTGTACAAATCTGGCCTTAGAAAGGAACCCAGATCTGGCCTTGGGAAGGAGCTGGTTTATAATCCTCAGGAACTGTAAATAATTTTTAGTCTGTATTACACAGAGAGGTTCTTGTAGATGTAGGTGAGGCAGGTAAGGAGTTGATCAGTTGACCCAGTATAGTCACGAGGAAGGTCATGGTCCAGGAAAGGACCCCACGTAACAGGGTTGAACAGGTTAAGTAGATGACAGTGAGATGAGGTGAGAGGAAGAGGATCACACAGTCAGGGGAATAGTGGAGAGTGGTTGGGTGTGGTGAGTCAACCCTTGGGAGGTTGTGGCTGATCTGAGAAATGCAAGCAAACTGTTAAGTATTGTTACATATATTGGGTGCATAGATTCAAGTACATGAGTAGCTGTATGTATGGGTCTGACTAATGTTGAGCCGTAACATTTAAATCCTCAGTTTGGTTATAACATGTATTTTGTAATATTCAGTAGTGTGTTATATATGAAAGAAACCACAAAGTCTGGTAAATTCTGTTCTATTTCTTTGTTTAATAATTTCTAGATTGTAACTGAAAATAAACTTAAAATCATGTGTTTTATTATATAAATACAATAAGTGTGAATTTGCAGGTGACTTTTGATGTAATTTTTTGGACCACGACCTCCCAAAGGTTAAGGAGGCCTCCCCAGAGTGAGGAGTGATCCCATGATGATTTTTCAGTGCCTTTAGTGAGAATAGGGGTGGCAGCAACCACTTTCAGGGAGAAAGGTAACACTTGAGTTACTGGATCTAGTTGCCAACTCTAGTAACCTATTGGCCTGTTCTGTCCTCTGGGTTGAGTTAGGACTCCTAAAACATTTCCTTTCTGTTTATGAATAAACGTATGGAAATGGAAATGGAAATTGGATGTCCCAAAGTAGGGGCTAAGGTCAGTGGTTTTCTTTTTATAACTTCGAAGGTGTTTTTCCATTAGCGGTCCATTGGATAGGCTGGGAGAGGAATATATATAGTCCTCTGGGCCTGGGACATCAAAGGAAAGTTTGGTAGCCAATTCTGACAGTAATATGCAAGTCCTAAACATCCCTGGAGTTATTTTTTTTTAGTGCAGAGAACAGGAAAAGCAAAAATACCTTAAAAACAAGTGGCACAAGTCAGATCCTCAGGTGTCAAGGGGTGACCCCAAAATTTGACATAAGCCTCACAGAATTGAAGTTTTCTTTGAGACCTTGTGCCCTGTAAAGGACAGGATATGATGTAAATGTATGCTTTTAGGGAAGCAAGCCTCTCAGGAAGGGGAACATAAAAGCAAACAAACTACATATCAAAGTCAGGTTTAAACATATTGGAAGGTTTATTAGTCAGTTTTCCCATTTCTGGAACACAATACCCGACATATACAAATTAAAGAAGAAGTTTAATTTGGCTCATGGTTCAGGGTATTCAGTTCATGGTTGGCTGGCTCTAAGGCAGAAATATCATAGTGGAAGGGCATGGTGAAGGAAAACTGCCCACCTCATGACAGCCAGGAAGCAGAGAGAGGAGGAGGAGCCAGAAACAAGAATACATCCTTCCAAGTAATGCCCCCAGTGACCCACTTCTTAGGCCTGGCCTCACCTCCTAACAGCACATTTAGCTATGAACTTGTGAATGGATTAATTCACTAATGAATATAGCTCCCCTATGAGCTAATCATCTTCCAAAAGCCCAACCTCTGAACATAAGACTTTTGGAGAACATTTTAGATCTAGACCAAAACAGAAGGAGATATCAGCCAAGTCAGCCTAAGAGTTTGAGAAAAATATGGAGGGCTTTCACTGTACCCATGAAGAAAGACTGTCCAGGTATATTGTTTACCCTACCAGACAAAAGTAAAGAAGAATTGGCCGTTAGGGTGCACTGGTGTACTGAAGAAAACCTTACAGAGGTCAACAGCTGAAAATAATTCGTTTTCAGGGTGAACAGTGGATAACAGGATATGAAGGTAGAGGACCATTAGATGTTGGGTAGTAACTATGGTGTTAATGGCTCTGAGATCCTGAACAAATTTCTATCCTGTTCCATTAGGTTTGCAGACAGGCAAAATGGAAGTATTGCAAGGGCTGGGGCAGGGAAAAACAAGTTTCTTTTGCATAGAATCATTCACTATGGATTGAATGCCAGCCACAGCCCCAGATTTTGGGAGCACTGCTTGATACTGGGGAAAGGTTTGGTATGATCCACCTGGATTTTACTGGGACGTGCCCGAATGGCTGTGACCAATATCAGTGTTAGAATATGTTCTGAGGTTCTCAGGCAAATTCTGGAAAGTAAGATGGAGGGGTTAATGAGGCTGACAGGTAGATGAGTACCTGTGTAGGGACTGGTTCTACAAGGACAGAACCTTCTGGTAAGACTAATTTTAGTGTTAGTCTCTCCTTTTGGAGAAAGAGATATAAGCTTGATATGTTTCCAGAAAACCCTTCCCCAAAAGGTATACAGAGGGCAATGGGATGAGTAAGTAACAGTGACCTCCCAAGAGAGAGTCTAATTGGAAAGAAAGAAGCAGAGATTTGGGAACTGTCACAGGTTGGTTGTCAACCCCAACTCTTTGTATAATCTAGAACTATGGGGAGGGCACACCAAAAGTGTGTTGTGGTTGAGGACAGACAGAACATTCCCAGTATCAACCACATTTGGACTGGGTTTTTGTTGTTGTTGTTGTTGTTGTTTTATTTTAAAGAGAAGAAAAAACAAAACAAAACAAATCAAAAAAGAACAAATTTTCAAAACAACATAATAGGAGGGTAACAGTGGTTAATGCATTACGTACTGTTATCTTTAAGTTCATTATTCAGGATACCAGATATTAGCATTCAATTGTCCAAACAATAGACATGGTGAATCAAAAAGAAACTGGTCAAAAAGAAAGAGAGACTGGGATGGGGGAATAGGGAAAAGAAAGAAGGGAAAGGAAAAAAAATTGTATTTATATATAAGATGGTTAAGATAGATACACTACTAATTTTACTTAGTTCATTGAAGAGTAAGGTTTGAGCCAATAATGTTTGGACTGTTTTAAGTGGAGAAAATGTCTCCTAATTGTCCCTAGAGGATCTCTAGTTCCGTTTGGTGGGAAAGTAGCTTTATCAGGGATTAACTGTAGCCAGCATTTGTGTTTAAGACAGTCCTTTACTTTTTAGAACCCGAGGAGAGACAGGAGTATTTGCTGCCTTTGAATACAGTCCTGCTGCCACACAGTCAGGGGTTGAATTTGTAAGAAATTCATCAGTCTTCTGAGATCTGACTCCAACTTTTGCTGTGTGGGAAGATTGCACACACAAGGCTACTCACGCCTTTGTAATATATTATTTTTGCTGTGTATAAACACATATTTTGGGGCCACAAGTAATTCAGATTTTAAGATTTTTCTTTATGTTTTGGAATATTTGCATATGCATAATATATTAGGAGATCCAAGTCTAAATATAAAATTCAGATAATTTTATGCAATATTTTTAATAATT
This sequence comes from Erethizon dorsatum, assembly GCA_028451465.1. NCBI lineage: Eukaryota > Metazoa > Chordata > Mammalia > Rodentia > Erethizontidae > Erethizon > Erethizon dorsatum. The sequence goes on from CM051839.1 coordinate 16,250,924, forward strand.
TTGAGCATGAAACAAAGTTTCAAGGTATGAACTTTTCTGCTTGTGGCACCATTTCAGCACTCAAAAAGTTTTAGATTTTGGAACATTTTGAATTTTGGATTTTTAGAGCAAGGATGCTCAATCTGTTGGTATATAAAACTGCTTGAACATATAGAAAATGAGCGCTTTTCCCCACGGCAGAGCCAGACAGCAATGCAATGTGTGTATCATTTTCTGGCCTTGACCTCTTGACCTCTCTGTGGTGTTGCCTGGGGCTGCCTGCAGACCTTAGGACATCACATTTGCTGCCCTCTCTCCTTCTCCCCTTTTACCATGCAAATTGGAGAAGGAACAAATGGAAAGTATTTGGGACAACTCCTATTTGTACCTAACAGGGACAGAGTGACAGAAGGACCCCATTTAGATCCTACATTTGGACTCTTGGATGCCAAAGACAAAGTGCTCCAGCTTCGCATTTCAGCTAATCGCCAGTGTATACACTGAGATATCATTCGACTTCAAGAAATTGAAGCTTGGGCCGGTGAGATGGCTCAGCGGCTTAAGCACCTGCCCGGCAAGCGCCAGGGCCCGAGTTTGACTCCCGGATCCCACATACGAAAAAGGGGCCGGTGATATCGCTCAGCGGCACGGGCGCCTGCTGGCGCGCGAGGTCCTGAGGTTGACCCCGGTACCCACAAAAAAAAAAAAAAAGAAATTGAAGCTGAAGTCTGGCCAGAAGGGTCAGCTTTCAAGTCTTCAAGTTAAACATACTTTTTGCATTTAATTCTATTTCTTGAAAGAGGGATTGCCTTACCAAATTATTTGTTTAAGAAGAGGTCGTATTTTTACTGTTATCTCGAAAGGAGTATTTAATTTTACTACTTTCATAGAACCAAAAACTACAAGTATTCTCTTTCATTATACATCATTGTCTTTTGCAAAGGGTAAGGATCAGGATGTTAAACAGCAGATATTTCACATTGAACACTTCTGTAAAGCAGAGTTTAAAATACCAATTACTGCATAAAAATAAATTTTTATCCTCCTCCAACATCTCAGACTCACTGGGCTTGTGTGCCTGTGGGTAGAAGCGGAGGAGGAAGGGAAGGGCGGTGGTAAGGGAGAGTTGAAGGGCCAGGAAGTCTGAGGCTATAAATACACAGTACAACAACCCAAGGTCAAAGCTAATGCTGAGACAGCCGCAGAATTCCAGGTTGAGGGGCAGACCTCAGAACGCTTGAAGTTTCTGTTCAGACATGCTTTTTTTCCACCCTCCCCTTAATCCCAGCCACCAATTAGATCCTTCAAACCATTTCCAGTTTGGAAAGCTTAAGAAATTCCTGGCTCCGACCAGTTTAGAAACAGCAGAAAATAGAGGGAAAGAAGGACTTAAGAATTTAGAAGTACAAACTTGTGGACTAGAGTCAAGAAATATGCAATAATGATGATCATTTTTATAGAGACCTTTTCATCTTCAAAGGAAACAAGTGGAGCTAATTAATTTCACTGCAGTGCTACAAGGAAGGTAAATAAATATTGTTTTCATTTTATGGTTAGAGGAACTGAGACAGAGGCAAAGCCACCAGCCCACTGAGGCCAAAAAGAAGCTTTGGAAGATGGTCCATCATTGTTGCTGGGTGTGATTGGCCTAGTTTGCTTCTAGATTTCTCCCTTGTTATCTGGACGTTACCGTTAGCTTAACATTCTCTGGAATTCATAGTTTTACAATAGGGGCAGACTCTGAAGTACGGATATCTGCTCCCCATATGGAAGGCAGGATTTTGCAGGGGATAAGGTGATATTCGTGGGAATAAGACAAGCCTGGGTTAAAATCCCAACTCTACTACCTGCTCTGTGGCTTTGGCTAAGATTCAATTTCCTCATCAATTATACAGTGAGCTATTGCAGCTTCCCTTTCCTCCAAGCCATTATAACTAAAGAATTTCATATTTCGGCTACTCCACAAAGTTTCCCAAGACTCGACTTCTCATTTCTCCTTTTTTGCTCACCAGATCTTGTTTCTTAGAAGGGAGAGAGCAGAGGTTAGGAACTGGCTCAGAAGCTGGTTGATGCACTAGAATTAGGGAGCTAAGCATTCAGAAGTCCTTGCCCTTTCCCTGGAGATTCTGATCCAGTAAGGACTCTAGAATTGTTTTTTGGTTTGTAAACATCCAGATAATCTTGTTGCAGCCCAGAAGATTACATCAGCAATCAATTCTCTCTTGGCACCCTCAGCTTCTAAGGAATAGCTAGGAGTGTTTCCAGTACTGTGCTGCCCCTACCTTTTCACCCAACTTCTATATAAAGCTAATAAAGGTCAGGCTTTCCTAATCGTTGTGCCTCACTTACAATCCCTGCTGCATTCTAGAATGTTGGAGGGTGGAGGAAAGTGGAGTGGCATTAACAACAATTTCAAGGAGAAAGAAGGGGAGAGAACAGAGGCATTGCTTTTGCAAGGGGAAGGGAGATTCCTCTGTCAGCTGAAGTACTTGCGCAGCCTGGAAAATCAACTCTGACGTCTTTATTTGTTCATATGATTGCATTTTGTTTTCATTTAGCAATTAAGTCTTAAGGATGTGCTATGTACAGGACGGGCACCATGACAAGCACCAGGGAAATAATGGAGGAGATGGAGTCATCCACAAGGTGCTCACAGCTTCAAGGAGGAGACAGGAACCCCAAAGAAAAACATGATCTATAAGAATGCTAGGAAAAGCACATGTGCTTTGGGAGAGAGGAGAGGGAATAATTGGGAAAAGGGAACAGAGAAGTCAGAGTGGATAAAATACCACTTTTAGAGGGACTTGAAAGATAAATTCACTAGAGATGAAAGGCATATAAATAGAGGGAACGATGGGCAAAGCCTTTGAAGTATGAAAATGACAAAATATCACTGACACCTGTCTTAAACCTTAGTCCACCCAGACAGCACCTAGGCCTGATGCTTGAGTAGGAGAAGTAGAGTTGGGAGAACATACTCATGTTCACCTATTTTTTTTTTCAATTTTCATGTTTTCAAACAGATTTATGGCATCACACTGAAGTTTCAAGCAAGTAATTCTAGTATTTCCATTTAGTAATAAACATCACACGGTTGTGTAATTGAATCACTAATGATTAAGACTCACTGCTTTCGTGAAGTGCTTTGCTGCTATTTTGGTTGGTTGTTCCACACTTTCTCCTTAGAGGTTAGTAGTATCATCAGCATTTTATACCCAGGGAAACACGCGTGAACCCTTTTGGAAAACTTTTAGGTTGTAAAACAAGTATTGTGATAGTTAATGTTGGTTGTCATCTTGACTGGATTGAAGGATGCCTAGAAAACTGGTAAAGCTTACTCCTAGGTGTCTGTGTACAAGTGTTTCCAGGTGTGTGTGTTGGTGAACTGAGTGAGAAGAGCTGCTCTGAATGTGGGCAACACCATCCAATAGCATGGGGACACTGGTGGGACTAAAAAAGCAGAAGAAGAGAGACATTTATGTTCTCAAGCTCAAACCTTCTCAAGTGGGTGCATGTTTTGCCGCTGCTGTCATCCGTGAACATCAAACTCCAGATTCTGCAGCCTTTGAATGGAAACTTGCACCAGGCAAAGAATGGACATAGCAACTGATAGAACAGAACAGAGAACCCAGAAATAGACCCATACAAATACAGTTCATTGATCTTTGACAAAGAAGCAAAAGCAATTCAATGAAGAAAGAACAATCTTTTCAACAAATGATAACAAGGCAACTGGACATTCTCATGCAAAAAGAAAAAAATCCAGACACAGAATTTTTAAAAAGTAATTCAAAATAAATCATAGACCTCAGTGTAAGTCACAAATTATACTACTTCTAGAAAATCACATTGGAGAAAATCTGGGTGAACTTGGGACTGACAATAAGTTTTTAGATACAACACTGAAAGCATGACACATGAAAGAAAAAATTGACAAGTGAGACCAAGTTAAAGTTTAAAACTACTGCTCTGTAAAGGGTACTGTTAAAGAAAATGAACAGACAAGACACAGATTGGGAGAAAATATTTGCATGACATTATCTGATAAATTGTTGTTATCCAAAATACACAAGAGCTGTTAAAATGCAACAGTAAGATGGCAAACAATCTGAATTTTAAATGGGCAAAAATCTAAAGAGACATCGCACCAAAAAAGATTTACAGATGGCAAATATGAAAATATACTCAACACTGCATGTCATTAGAGAATTGAAAATTCAAATAGCAATGGGCTACAACTATGCACCAATTGGAATGGCTAAAATCTAAAACTCCAGCAATAAAGGAATTCTTGTTTGTTGTTATTGGGTATACGAAACGGGACAGCCACTTTGGAAAATATTTTGAAAGCTTCTTCCTGTATTAGCCAGCTTCCTCATCTCTGAGACACACAAAATGACACCCATGACTTAAAGGAGGTTTATCTGCCTCACAATTTTCAGAGGATTCAGTCCATGGTTGGTTGGTTCCAAGGTAGTTCGACTTGGTGGAATACCATGGCACAGGAACAGCTGCTCACACCATGGCAGCCAGGAAATGGAGAAAGAGAGAGGAGGGTAGAGCCAGGGACAAGAATCCACCCTCCAAGTCACACCCCCAGTGACCTTCCTTCAACTAGACCCCACCTCCTAACAGCACTGAACTACCGAACTCAAGAGTGGATGAATCCATTGAGGAGTACAGCACCCCATAACCCAATCACCTTACAAACACATGAGAATTTTGGGGGACATTTTAGATCTAAACTGTAACACTTACAAAACTAAACATAATTTTGTGTACGCAATGACGTTCCTGGGTATTACCCAGGAACAAGTATTGAGTTGAATTACCAAGTATTGAGTTGAATACTTAAGTCCACACAAAAACTTGCATACAGATATTTATAAAAGCTTTATTCATAATTGCCAAAATTTAGAAGCAAATAAGATAGCTTTTAGTAGATGAATATAAACTGTGGTGCATCCACATAATGGAATACTATTTATTAGTAAAAAGTGAGCTACAAAGCAATGAAGATACACTGAGGAAAATTAAATATATACTGCTAAAAAGACAATCTGAAAATACTACATACTGTATGATTCCAATTACATGGTATTTTAGAAAAGGGAAAACTATAGGTACAATAAAAAGGTCAGTGGTTTCCATCAGGGGGAGGAGGGAGAGAGAAATAAAGAAAGGGTGGTGGTTTTCTGTATGATACCGTAACGGTGAGTGTAAGACACTATCCAACCGTCAAAATCCATAGAAATACGTAACACAAAGGTTACTCCTATGTTAACACGGAACATAAATCTTAATGTAGGTATGTTTCTAAAGTTATTTCGGAGGTTGAGGATTCCAGATAAGAATGAAGACCAGAAGAAGAATCTAACAGTATTACAAACGTGCAAAAAAACCTCACTGAAAGAAGTGGGAAAAATAAGTTTACCAAGAAACTTCGGGAAGAGTCGGAGTCACCTAAGTGAGACGTTGCCTGTACACACTCACTCTCATGGATAGAGCTGCCTCCCACGGATACTGCTGTCCATGTACATTGAAAATGAACAAGTGAGCAACTCAATGGCAGATGACAGGAGCCAGTTTTCTTACTACTAGAGTGGTAGTTTACAGACATGCAGGGGAGGAGGCAATATAAATTCACTTGTAACTCAGTATAGATACAGATGCTTACACAAAGGATTCAGAGATATATTTATAAGCATGTGCATGAGTTAGTACACCCACATACATTTCTATACTCTGTTGGCTTCAAGGGTCTGAAAAAAAATGCCTGAATAGCAGTGACTACACAGCACCCAGATTTTGGCTTCTAAATGCTATATCCCAACAAAAGGCATCAGGGCTTGTTGGAGTAATGGCTAATTCTAAGACTTAGGCAAGAAATACGTAAGACAAGCTAGCCTATCTTGTAGTGCCAGAAAGTAAGGAAGTCCTCAAAAAGAAAGAACCAGCCCTAATGATGGATGAATGTCAAAGTGACGTAGATACCGACTTGTAGTTCCAGGCCAAAGCTGGAATAATTTGAACAATAAAGTAAATAATTTTAGATTGTAACTCAAAGTATAAAATAAATATATCCATGAGTCTACAGGGATGCAAATAAATGATTGGGTAAACCACTAATTGGGGCAGAAGACAGAAATCTGTGCAGAATCCTGAATAAAGTAAATACTCCATCCCAAAATAGGGAAAGCGTGAAAGCCCCCCCACTCTGAAGGATGCGATGCACATAGTGAGTTCCTGCCAAAGACTACAGCGTGAAAAGGGGTATGAAAAGGATAACTTTACAGTGGAGAAACCTGACAAACACTAATCGAGTTGGTGATCAAAGTCTGCATTAGTAGTCATAAACCATGTGGATATTAACATGTGATTAAAAGGCATTTTGCCTTTGTGAGCTTACTTCTAACAATCCAATTTTTATAAGAAAAGCATTAGATAAACGCCAATACACAGGCATCTTATAATATTCCCAACCAATATTCCTCAAAGCTGTCCAGGTCATCAAAACCAAGGACAGGTCACAGAAAAGAGGAGCTTAAAGAGAGATGACAGCTAAGCGTAAGATGATCTACTAGAACAGGAAAAGGACATCAGGTGAAAAACTAAGAAACTCTGAATAAACATTGGGCTTTAATTTTTTTAAATATATCAATATTTGTTCATGAGTGGTAACAAGTGTACTAAAATAATGTAAATGTTAATAATGGGAAAATGTAGTAGTAGTGGGAACGCTCTGTACAAGCGCCCCTGCACTATCTGTTCTTTTTTGTAAATCTAAAACTGTTCTTAAAAATTAGTCCTATTGGGGCTGGTGATATAGCTCAGCGGCATAAGCACCTGCCTGGCAAGCGTGAGGTCCTGAGTTCAACTCCTGATACCCGCACATAAAAAAAAAAAATTACTCCTATTAATTTAAAAAACAGTTACAAATCGAATTACTGCATTTTTTGGTATCAGTTATTTCACCTTAATAATGGAACCTACCTAATATCATTAAAGGCTCCCTCTGATGATCTACATGTGTCCCTCATTAAATAGGAGAAATTACCTGATCCAATATGTAATAATAACAAGGGGTGGTGAGAACCTCAGGCCACAAGTGAAAAATTCTACATTTTAGAAGTAGCAGAAGGAAGAGATTTGTGAATTCTAAGGTTCTGGGTCTCCAAAATTCCAACAGTTATAACTAATGAAGTTAGAACCCATTTTAAAAAATCCTTATAACATTTGCCAAGATGTTAACAGTCTTTTTATTCACTTGCAGACATAAAGAAAACGAACTTTAAACTCAGCTCCCACGTGCACAAAGAACACTACGTTTTAATAAATTCCATCAAATATGTTCAATTTTACCTTTTTTTTTTGCCAAGAATATCTTTTCTAAGATCTGTAGTTTGATGTGATTTCAGATAACCAGGACTCCCCTGGAGCTGATGGGAAATATACTCTTCTTTGTGTCAAGGTGGAAATTAAGTCCAGAGGATTTGTAAATCCTACTTCAGACTTTTGCCCCGGCTTTATAGGATGGTCAATTCTGAAGAGGAAAACTAAAACAAAACAAACAAAACCAGAAAGTTCCACCCTTTATAGAATTTTTGTATTTGTAGGAGAAGAAAACTTAGTTGAATATATTTCACAAATGTGTTAACTAAAATTCAAGAAATAGAGAAATGAGCTCCATTGCATAATGCTAATTCATGCTGTAATAGTAATCATTGTTCATGATACAAGGTCACTATTTCTAAAACCCAGCCCAATAGCTCTTTTCCAATACCCTGCCATCTCCAGCTGCCACTGTTCAGCATAGGAATTCAATCTGCATATGCTGCTTTTCCTGTGTTGACTTGTCTAATACTATTCAACGCACAGACGACACAACGGAGCCATGGGATACCACTCTCGCAGTACAAGCATCTTTGCAGCAGTCCCATCTCTGGAGACAATGTTTAAACAAGATGATCTTTTTTCAGGAATAATCACACCCTACTTTCCGGAGAAATGTGGTTAATTGAGCAGAAGATGAAAATTTGCACATGATTCAATTTTCTAACAAGTCACTAATGTTAAAGAGGTAACTAAACCATGGGATGAAAGAGTTTGAGATAGCTCTTCCTTAAAAGAGCCCTTCCTTAAAACAAATATATATATTTGTTTGTTTGCAAAACTAAAAAAAGAAATCTTCACGTGAGATTCTGCACAGCCTAGAGTAGATGTTCAGATGCCTAACGTGGCGTGTGGATGAGCTCTTCTCGCCTTCTGAGATCCACTCCACAGCCATCTCCACCCAGCTGTGCACCTGGAAGTCTGATTTCTGGAGTCTACCTCATGTGGGCTTCCTTGTTATGCAGCTTCCAGTTAAAATGGGTGAAAGGGAGAAATAAATAAAAGAGAAACAACAGGTATTATTCCCTACTGGCTGTCTTCTACTTTTATTGATACTTCCTGTTAAGAGCCCCTCACCGCATTAGATTTCCATTAATCAGTGATTCTCAGTGGAGGAAAACTTAGCCCCTCAAAGGACATTTGTCAATGTCTGGAAATATTTTTGTTTATCATTGTCAACCGATTAGGGAGGGGCAGTGCTACTGGCATGTCCTGCGTGGAGTCCAAGGGTTCTGCTAAACGTCCCACATTGCATGAGACAGCCCCACATCAAAGAATTACCCAGTCTAAAATATCAATAGTGTCCTTGTTGAGAAATCCTGTAATACCTGCTCCTTCCTCGTATCCCTTTGGTCCTTGATGTGGTAAGGCTGCCCACTATAATACCCAGGGTGCTTTATCATTCATTTTTGGTTTCCTTAACATGCCTGCCCTTTTATAAATATACCATTCATTAAACTCTTCAATTATTCCTTTTGGGTGCACAATTTCTGGCAGGGCCTCTGCCTAATTACACATAGCAAACAAAGTCTAACATGATAAAACCTACCTCTGGCCCATCTTTCCTAAATCCCTAGCATCCTCCTTCAGTAATGCCAAACCATTTACAATAGTTAGGACATTCCAGACTTCTTTTAATAGTTCATTTCTTGGGATTAAATTGCATGGGTTCTCTATATTTCCATATATCTACTGTATCCCTAGCACCTAACACAGTGCCTGCCACATAATAGACACTCAGTAAATTTTGACTGTATAAAATCATTCAATCCATAATTCAAACAAATACTTCTAGAGTATCTGTTCTATACCAAACCGTTCATTGAAGTGAAAATACAGTTGCTACGTTATGAATGTATCCCTCAAATGTCATGTACTAAAAACTGAATTCCTGGTGCACAGTGTCGGGAGACAGAGCATAACTGGGAGGTGTTTCAGTCATGAGGGCTTCACCGTCATTAATGGATTAATGTGTTTATCATGGGAGTAGTGTTACAAAAGTGAGTTCAGCCCTGTTTCCCGCTTGGATGCATTTCTTGGCCATGTGATGACTTCTGCCATGTTACACCACAGAAAGAAAGCCCTTACCCAATGTGGCCTCTGGATGTTAGACTTTCTAGATCTTAGAACCAGGAGCTAAATCAACTTCTGTTCATTATAAATCACCCAGTCTGTGGTATTCTGTTATGGCAGCACAAAATGTACTAAAGCAACAGCAATGAACAAAACAAAGATCCCAGCCTCCTCAGGCTTACATCCTAGTGGAAAACATACAGGAAACTAGATTTTTAAAAAGTAAAATGCATAGAGGGGCAAAGGGTCTAGGGAGAGTTTGGTGGGTGTCTTGGTTAGTTTTCTTTTGTTGCTGAGACAGAATACTCGATGCCAAAGTTAAGGAAGGAAAGGTGTATTTAGCTCACAGTCTGTGGAGGTTTCAGTCTGTAGTTAGCTGGCTCCAAGGCAGGGCAGCATGGCACAGGGGCAACAGTTCATGGTGGCAGAAGACAGCAAAAGCAACAAGAGCAAAGCGGGGAGCAAGCCTCTTTTCCTCCCTTATACTGTAAGCGGGCTACCCACACCCCAGGGCGAGTGTAGCACTCACCCCATCTCCCTGCCCTCCTCTTGCACAGGCTCAGGATGTTTTCAAAGTGAGGAGCCTGGCCCCCTGCTGAGTCACTTGGTTAAACTTGTAAACTTCTCAAGACACAATGAACAACATCCTAGAGCAATAAAGACATGTCCTTTACACACTAGGATGTAGAACTGCTGAGTTAGTTAAGCTTCTAACTAAACAAACTGAATATCACAAGTCAAAATATATGAAGCACTCGGATTTCACATTAGAGTACTAAATTGTCCTATTAGAATACCAGTTTTAGTTCTCTCTCCAGGAAACTGAATTGGTCTTGCTCTGTCTCCAACTTTCAGGTCCATTAGTGTTGACCACAGGGTGGACACCATGGGGCACATTTGCCTGCCCTTTTTCTATAAACACAAATCTAAAGAAAGACTGATGCTTCTAAAGTCTTCTGAGTTTGCTTAGTTGCGGATGCGTTGGAATGGTAGCCCTACCTTCCAATTCAATACCTGAAAAAAATTACACCAAATTAAAAAAAAAATCTAGGCAACCCTTGATAAAATGTATTACTAAGGACCAGTTTCCCTTAGATTTTTGTATTTCACTGCCTTTATATCCATGATGAGTGGATTGGTGTGAATTTTAAGAGCTAGTGAATTATTCACAGGAGTTTAGATTATTTTAATAATCCAGCAAATTTACCTTGTGCTGAAGCAATAAAAATCTTCATTAGTAGTTGACACTTCCATCAAATGTTGTGCCAAAGACTTTTCTAATATCTTAAAAATAAGTTTACTGGGCTTTGATTATTCTAGAGTGCAATTCTCCCTGCCACTTTTGTACAAATAAGGACATGGGACCAAAAAGATTGGACAAGGACAAAGACAGAATATGTGTCAGCGCTGAAACTAAAGCCTTAGATCTTCATCTGGGTGTCACGTTACAAAACAGGAGGAGATAAAGATGGATACTTAATCTAGGCTGAGCTCAAAGGTGCCATTCCAATGATTTGGGAAGAAATTGAGTTTGCAAAAATGAAAGTAACATAAGAGCCAAGAAACAAGACAGAGGAAACTCAATTTTCATCCTATAGAGGACACTTGGAGGGTATTTGAATGTGTTCTCTTAATATGTCGAAGAAAACAAAAATCTCAAGCAGGTGGGTAAAACTGTTAAAATGTACATCTCAACTCCAGGAAGTTGGTACGTGAAGGAAAGGTAAATCTAGATTTTTTTCAGAAATTTTCTATATAAGAAACCAAAGATTTATTTAGAAACCGAAGATTCGTCTTTCTGCCATTGGTTGGTTGTGTGACCATGGGCAGATTCCTGAATCTCTCCAGAAGGCAGACGTGAAGCGCACCAACGAGATAATTCATGGAAAGCATTTCTCGTTTTGCTCGGCACATAGCGTGCGTTCAGCAAGTGGCAGTTTCTGCTACTGTTACCAGTGCTGCTATTATTGCCCGTATTGTTCTTATTACATTGTCCCACTTTATGCTTCGGTTTTCTCACTTCTGTTTTTATCCATCACATTTTATCCAATGGCATTATGACCTAAGATTATCTATTACAGGTGATGTTTTAGTCAAGAAACCAACATACCCAATTAATGTCCAGATCAGCAAATTCAATTGCTTCAAAACTTGGATTCCATGTTTTTATGATGTGTTTCTTATGAAAGAAACAACTTTATCTCTTACTTTCCTAAGATGACAGAGGTCACTGAACATCTGTTGTGAAGCTCCGACTATCCCTTAACGCAAATTCATTTTTATTTTATTTTATTTTATTTTATTTTATTTTATTTTATTTTTTGTGTGTGTGGGTACCGGGGGGTCGACCTCAGGACCTCGCGCACCAGCAGGCGCCCGTGCCGCTGAGCGATATCACCGGCCCCTTTTCTGTATGTGGGATCCGGGAGTCGAACTCGGGCCCTCGCGCTTGCAAGGCAGGCGCTTATGCCACTGAGCCATCTCACCGGCCCCGCAAATTCATTTTTAAATCTCTATAATTCTTCTTTTATCCTTTTATTTCAGAAAAGAGTATTCTTCCTCCTCTGAAATTACCTTCCCCTGAGGTTCTAATATTCTTGAGAAAATTGTTACCATTTTTTCCTTATTCTCCTTTATATTTTTACCTTAAAAATATCACAAGATATCTTAATATTTGTGTAAAAATTGGAATATACAAATATTCAAGGAGAAAAAAAAAGTAGAGTCACCCAAAATTCTACTACCTAGAATCACTGTAATTAAGTATATGTTTATTATTTTAGATAGATTACTTTTCAATAAAAATATTTTTTAATACTTTTACTGAAAATTGTCATACTACAAATCAGGAATATCTTTTGTTTGTTTGTTAGCTTGGTGCTGGGAATCAATCTCAGGACCTTGCACTTGCCAGGCAGGTGCTGTGCCGCTGAGCTGTATCCCAGGCCCCAGGAAAATCCTGAGTTGAATAAGAAAAGGCAGTGAACAGCTGGGTGTGGTGGTGCACGCATGTAATCCTAGCACTCAGGAGGCTGAGGCAGGAGGATTGCCATGAGTTTGAGGCAGCCTATGCTCTGTAGTGGGTTCAAGGCCAGCCTGACCTGCATAGCAAGACCCTGTCTCAAAAAAAAAAAAAAAAAAAAGGAAGGAAAGAAAGAGGAAAGAAAGAAAGAAAGAAGAAAGAAAAAGAAAGAAAGAAAGAAAGAAAGAGAAAGAAAGAAAGAAAGAAAGAAAGAAAGAAAGAAAAAGAAAGAAAGAAAGAAAGAAAGAAAGAAAGAAAGAAAGAAAGAAAGAAAGAAAGAGAAAGAAAGAAAGAAAGAAAGAAAGAAAGAAAGAAAGAAAGAAAGAAAGAAAGAAAGAAAGAAAGAAAGAGAAAGAAAGAAAGAAATGGCAACCAACAGATGTTGGAATTATCTAATATGATGCTTAATGTAGTCATCATAAAAATGTTTCAACCAGGAATTATGAGCATGCTTGGAACAAATAAAAATAGAAATCCTCAGAAAACACCTAGAAGATAAAAAGAAGAATTAAATGGAAATTTTAGAACTAAAAATACAGTTTTAAAGCTCTCAGCTCATCAGATCTCATTGTCTCAACAGCAGAACAAGTAAGTAGAGGAAAGAACAAGTAAACTTTAAGAGAGAACAAGAGGAATTACCTGTTTTGAAAAATAAAGAGAGGATTGATGAAAAATTATGCTATGAGTTTCAGGGATGTGTTGGACTATAAAAATCTAATATTTGCATCCTTAGAGTCTCAAAAAGGATGGAAGAAAAGAATGGGGACAAAAAAGAGTATTCAGAGAAATAATGACTAAAAATTTCCCAAATTAGGCAAAAGACATAACTGCTTAGTTTCTTATGAATTCGTTTAACCTTAATTACTTTTTAAAAGCTCTATCTCCAAATATGAACACATTTTGAGGGGGTTAGGGATTCAATATATGAATTCCAGGAGAATTCATTACATAACACACTCTATTCATATAATTACCACAAATCTTTTTTGTATTTATCTATATCTATGTTGTTTCTTGAAGTTTCTAGTTTACTAATTTTGTTTTTTTTTTTTTTTTTTTGTGGGTACCGGGGGCTCGACCTCAGGACCTCGCGCGCCAGCAGGCGCCCGTGCCGCTGAGCGATATCACCGGCCCCTTTTTCGTATGTGGGTTCCGGGAGTCGAACTCGGGCCCTCGCGCTTGCCGGGCAGGCGCTTAAGCCGCTGAGCCATCTCACCGGCCCTAATTTTGGTTTTTAAAATTTTTATTAGTACATGTTTGTAGTACATAGTGATTATATTCATTGTAGGGAGCTGGTACATGTGCATAACACATCTCAATTCTTTATCCCCTTCCTTCCCTTCCCCTCTTGCTCCCTCCATCTCCTTGTCTCCTTCTCATTTGCAAAAATATCTATTTCTATTTCCTATCATCTATCTTTTATTTTGCTCTTTAACTTATTTATACTTTGGGCTTTTCATAGAAGAGAAACCACACACATCTGATTAAGCTTGTGTGTCTGATTTACTTCACTTAACATTATGGCTTCAAGGTGCATCCATTTTCCCATAGATGACTCGAATTCATTCTTTTTTATGGCGAAGTACTATTCCATTCTGTATAAATACACTTTCTTTATCCATTCATCTGTTGATGAACATGTAGGCCACTTCCAAGATTTAGCTATTATCAATTATGCTGCTATAAACGTGAGTATTCGTGTATCACTGTAATATGTGTCTAACTCTTTCAGGAAAATATCTAGAAGGGGAATAGCTGGATTAAATGGAATTTCTATTTTTAGTTTTTTAAGGAATCTCCATATGGATTTCCATAGTGATTGCAGAAGATTACATTCCCACCAACAATATAGAAGGATTCCTTTTTCTCCCACAGCCTTGCCAGCATTTGTGATTATTTGATTTCTTGAAGATAGCCATTCTTACTGGAGTAAGATGGAATCTCAGCAGTATTTTAATATGCATTTATCTAATGGCCAGTAATTTTGAACATTTTTATATATTTATTGGCCATTTATACTTTTACTTCTGAGAAAACTCGATTCATTTCAGTTGCTCATTTTTGATTGGGTCTTTTATTTTGGAGGGGTCTAATTTTTTTGAGTTCTTTGTGTATCCTAGATACTAGACTTCTGTCTAAAGAATAGATGGCAAAAAATTTTCCCATTCCATAGGTTGTATCTTCACCCTGGTGGTTGTTTCCTTTGCTGTGCAGAAACTTTTTAATTTGCTCTGACCCCATTTGTTGATTCTTGATGTTATTATTTGTGCAATTGGGGTTCTGTGCAGAAAGTCTTTGTCTTCAAAAGTTTCACCTATTTTATCTTCCAGCAGATTAAGTGTTTCTCTTTTAATATTTAGGTCTTTGATCCCTTTTGATTTTAGTTTAGTACATAATGAGGTGAGTGGGTCTACATTCAATCTTTTGCATGGGGATAGACAATTTTCCCAACACCACTTGTTAAAGAAGCTTTCCTCCAGCATATGTTTTTGGCCCCTTTATTAAAGATCAGATAGCTAAATGTGCCTGGGGTTGTTTTTGCATCCTCTGCTCCATTCCCTTGATCCACATATCTCTTTTTGTACCAATACCATGCTGTTTTTATCACTGTAGCTTTGTAATATATCCTGAAATCTGGGATTTGTCTCCTGCTTTGCTCTTGTTACCTATGATAGCTTTTGCTGTTCTGGGTCTCTTCTGGTTCTGTATGAGTTTTAGCATTGTTTTCTCCAGTTGTGTGAGGAATGCTGTTGGCATTTTGATTGTGATTGTATTAAATCTATATGTCAATTTTTGGAGCATGACCACTCTGACTATATTGGTTCTGCCTATCCAGGTACAAAGGATATCTTTCCATTTTCTGACATACTCTTTACTTTCCTTTTTCATTGATCTTTTCTTAGTTTTTGCTGTAGAGATATTTCACTTCTTGGTTAGGTTACTTCATAAGTATTTGATTTGTGTTGATGCTATTGAGAATGGTACTGTTTTCCTGACTTCTTTCTCATTGAGTTCATTATTGGTGTACAAGAACATTATTGATTTTTGTGTGTTGATTTTGTATCCTGCTACATTGCTAAATTTGGTTATTACCTCTAGCAGTCTTTTGGTGGAAATTTTTGGGACTTCTATATAAAGGATCATGTCATCTGCAAATAATGACAATTTGACTTCTTTCTTTCCTGTATGTATCCTTTTTATTTCTTTCTCTTACCTGATTGTTCTGGCTAAAGTTTTGAGTATTATATTGTATAGGAGTGGTGAGAGTGGACATCCTTGTCTTGTTCCTGATTTTAGAGGGGAAGCTTTCAGCTTTTCTCCACTTAACCATTTAACAGTTTACCCCAAGCATCATTTGGGCAGCACATTTTTTTGCATGTTGACTATCCTTAACATCACTTGGGCAGGTGACATTGCAACCAGTCGATTCTTGTTTGCATGAGATATACTCATACATCTATTTATTTGTTTTATATCAACTATTTTTTGCATACTTTTTATTTAGAATGTTGTATTTGCCTTTGATGTTTGTTTCTAGTAAAATCTAATAGTAAGTTCTGGTTATTTTCTTTTACTAATTTGTGTTTATTTTATTTGTGAAAAATAACCTATAAGCTTGGGCTACAATCTATAAAAACTCTTACCATAAGTATATTAGACACAATTTTTATACTTCTCCAGAACTCAGTGATATTCTTCTTCTTTTTTTTATTTTTTTTTTTTTGTACCAGAAATTGAACTCAGGACCTCGTGCTTGCAGGGCAGTGATATTCTTTTACAATACAAACGGACACATTTGGAACACTGAGGCTGAATAGGAGGGAAGTGTCAAAAGATCTGCAAAAGCAAAAACTGAAAAAGGGAGAAATGTTACCATATCAAAGAAAAAAAGTCTGTTATGAAACAGAAAGACAAAAAAGACATCTCCTTATGTCAGCTATTCATAATACATGATAGAACTTGAAAGAAGAAAGGAAACTTTAAAAATTCCAATGGCGATCAATGATTATAATAATTCCATGGGTGTTGTTGACAGACTTTACCAATATCCAACAAGCCATAATCAAAAAGCAAAGAAAAAATATTATTACAAGCTATTTATGCACCTTCTGGACCAAACAGTATGGAACTCATTTGTTATTTCTTCAAAACAAGGGGGTTCAAACAAGTCATTTACAATTTAGATTAGGTCTAATAGACCAAATAATTGAAAAATATGAATAGCAAAATGCCTACCAGGATGTCCGTCATCAGTATCTTCACCATTACATTTAGTGGGTAGACATTTTATTGAAATTACAACACCCACAGAAAAAAAAAGGAAAGGCTACCACAACAGTGTAAAGTGTGTTGTTCAAAGAAAGACAATAATGAGAAAAGAATTCAGAAAGAGACTCGATACCACTGTCCAGATTGTAATGTTGTGTTGTGTATTGAAAGTTTTAAAATATACGCAGAAAAATTATTGAATAAATTTGATTAAATTGTTTTTATATTTCCTGTTATATTATCTCATAAAAATTAATGAAACATGTAACTTTTGGTCATCTTGTATTTAAATAATTGGACTGGTAAGTGGTAAATATGATATTGGCAGTAGGTTTGTAGTAAATGGCTTTTGTCAAATTGAGATAGGATCCATCTACGCCTACTTCCTTCAGGGTTTTTATCAGGAATGGATGTTGGATTTTGTCAAAGGCTTTTTCTGCATCTGTTGAGATGATCATATGATTCTTGTCCTTGCTTCTGTTTATATGGTGTATTACATTTGTCATTTGCATATTGATTTGCATATGTAGAACTATCCTTGCATATTTGGGATGAAGCCTTTTGGTCATGATATATGATCTTTTTGATGACTCATTGCATTCTCTTGGCCAGTATCTTGTTGAGGATTGTCTTAATTACTTTTCTTTTGTTGCTGAGACAAAATACCCAACACCCAGAGTTAAAAGGGGAAAGGTTTATTTAGCTCACAGTTTGTAAAGGTTTCAGCCCATAATCTGCTGGCTCCAAGGCAGGGTGGCACACGGCATAGGGGCAACAGTTCACAGCTGTGGAAGACAGCAAATGCAACAATGGGGGTGGGGGAGAGGGAGGGAGGGAGAAGCCCCTTTGGGTCCCTTATATTGTATGCAGGCTACCTACCCTAGAGCAGGTGTAGCACTCACACTCTCAATCCCAGCATTGGATCATGAATGAATCACAAACTCTAGAAGCCCACCCCACGACTGCGTGAGGTGTTGGGAGAACATCTAGATGCAAACCATAACGAGGATTTTTAGATCCATGTTTATTGAAGAGATTGGCTTGTAGTTTTCTTTTTTATTTGGATCCCTGTCTGGTTTTAGAGTCAGGGTAATGCTCACTTTCAGGCATGATTTTGGGAGTACTCCTTCCCTTTCAATTTCTTTGAAGTGTTTGAGGATTGTTGGTGTTAGATGTTCCCTGAAGTTCTTGTAGAATTCAGCAGTGAATCCATCAAGTACTGGGCTTTATTTAAACAGTAAGATTTTTATTATTGCTTCAATTTCATTGCCTTTTATTGGATTTTTCAGGTGTTTTGTATCTTCTTGGTTCAGTTTTGGTAATCTATCTATCTATCAATCTATCTATCTATCTATCTATCTATCTATCTATCTATCTATCTATCTATGTATTTGGTAATATATACCTAGATATATATACGTATGTATACATACGTATATATATCTAGGAATCTATCCATTACTTTTAGATTTTCAATTTATTGGAGTACAGGTTTTCAAAGTAATTACTAATAACCTGGATTTTGTTGGTATCTGTTGTGATCTCACCATTTTCATTTCTCATTTGCATCAATTTGGGTCTTTTTTTTTTTTTTTTTGTGGTACCGGGGGTTGACCTCAGGACCTCGTGTGCCAGCAGGCACCCGTGCCGCTGAGCAATATCTCTGGCCCTTTTTTCGTATGTGGGTTCCGGGAGTCGAACTCGGGCCCTCGCGCTTGCCAGACAGGTGCTTACACAGCTGAGCCATCTCACTGGCCCCTATTTGGGTCTTTTTTTTCCTTTTTTGAATAAGTTTGGGTAGATGTTTGTCTAGTTTGTTTATTCTTTTGAATTAACATCTCTTTGATTCACTGATTCTTTGTATGATTTTTTAGTCTCAATTGCATTAATATCTGCTCTAATCTTGTTAATTTCCTTCCATCTACTATCTCTAGATTTAGATTGTTCTTGTTTTTTAGGACCTTGAGATGTATCATTAGTTATTTATTTGGGCTTGCTCTTTTTTTTTTTTTTTTTTTTTTCTGACATGAGCATTCACAGCTATAAACTTCCTTCTTAGTACTGCTCTCCTTGTGTCCCATGGGTTCTGGTATGTGGTACTGCTATTATTGTTTGATTCTAGGAACTGTATAAT
The DNA here is from genome assembly GCA_028451465.1 of Erethizon dorsatum. NCBI lineage: Eukaryota > Metazoa > Chordata > Mammalia > Rodentia > Erethizontidae > Erethizon > Erethizon dorsatum. The sequence continues at coordinate 16,269,793 of CM051839.1, forward strand.
TTCTTCTTGATTTCTTCAGTGACCTATTGATTATTCAAGAGGGTATTATTTAATTTTCATTTGTTTGCATAATCTCTGTGGTTTCTTTTGCCATTGATTTCAGGTTTCATTCCACTATGATCTCATAATATGCATGAGATAATTTTAATTCTTTTGTTTTCAGTTAAGTCTGCTTTATGGGCTAGTATGCTGTCTATTTTGGAGAAAGCTCCATATGCTGCTGAGAAGAATGTGTATTCTGTGTTTTGTGGAACACTCTGTAGACATCTATTAATTCTATTTGTTTGAAGGTGTGATTCAACTCTGATATTTCTTTTATTTTTTTGTCTAGTTCCTCTATTTAAAATAGTGGGGTATTGAGGTCCCCCATTATAATAATTGTGTTGATGTTTATCTGATCTTTTATGTCCAGTAGTGTTTGTTTTATGAAGTTGGGTGTGCTGGTGTTTGGTGCATATATATTTATAATTGTTATCTCTTCCTGTTTAATTGTTCTCTTAAGGGACCTTTGCCCCTTTAATCAGTTTTGGCTTGAAGTCTATTTTTTCTAAAAATAGAATAGCTACTGCTGGTTGTTTTTGGGCTCCTATTGCATGCAATATTGCTCTCCATTCTCTGATATTTAGTCTATGGATGTCTTTTTGGGTTAAATGTATTTCTTGTATACCACACACTGTTGGGTTTTATTTTTTTATCCCATCTACCAATCTGTGTCTTTTGACACTCACACTCAGTTATTACTGAAAGATAATGATTTATTCCTGATTTATTGCATTAATCAATTTTGAAAGATAGTTTTTTAGGATATACCAATCTGGATTGGAAGTTGTTTTCTTTTAGGGCTTGAAACACTTCACCTTAAGCTTTCTAGCCTTTGAGTTTTGTGTTGAGAAGTCTGCTGGAATTCTAAGTAGTGTCTTTGTAAGTGATTTTTTTTTTTTTTTCTTTTTCTAACAGCTTTTTAAGAGTCTGTCTTTATTTTGGATTTCTAAGATTTTTGACTCTGATGTTTTCTGGAGAAGTCCTTTTCTGATTGTGGTTCTTTGGGGATCTACATGTATCATTTGTCTGTATGTTAAATTATTTCCCCATATTTGGAAAGTTTTCTGCTATGATTTTTATAAGCAGGCTTTTTATGCCATTTCTGCTGTTTTCTGATTTTTCACTAATTCCAATAGGTTAGTCTTCTTTGGATCATCTAGCAGCTGTTGGACCCATTTTCCATTTCTCTCGTTTTGAAGGTATTCATGAGTGTGTGTTCACCTGCATCAGCCCTATATTCTAGTTCTGATAACTCTCCTTGCACTGGCCACTTCTGATGCCCATACTTTTCCTTAGAATGTTTTATCCTGGATTTCTGTTTTGAGTCTTTTCATGGATTGTGATTTTTTTGTTGAACTTGTCATTCATGTTTTGTATCATTTTGTTTAGCTCAGCAAGCTTTTTATTAGTATCTTGTGTAAACTCAATGATCATTTTGTTTATTGTGTCCATTATCTGTTTAGTCATATCATCTTTGAGCTCACCAAGCACTACACTTTATCGACTTGTTTTTCTTTTTTTCTTCCTCTTTATCGTTTCATACAATTCACTTGTTTACCTTTTGATTTCCTTCCTATTGATCAACTTTGGGATAGTTGCAAGTTTCTGGAGGCATTTTGTTACCTCGTCTTCTCATGTTTCTATTTTTTTCTCTCGTGCTGAGGTTTGCAGATAAGTTATAATAGAAAGATTGTTGCTAGTATGGAGATCTCTTTATTTAGTGCCTGCTTTTCAGTGATGCACTCTTGGCATTTTCTTGTCCCAAAATCCAACCACTTCCATTAATCTGGGAGGAAAGGGTGCAGTGTAATTGGCTCAGTGAAGTTTATTGATTTTGAAACCGACTTAGTGTTTTCTTCAGTTTTTTCCCCTTAGCTCTTCAATCTCTACTTTCATTTTGCCTTCTACTTATCATGTGGACCTTGAATTCTTGTTCTGTTATATTGATGCTCTTATAAGTTTCTTCTACATCTTCTGGTAGATTATTATCTTCTATTGCATGGGCTATGTTTTCATCCAGATCTTTATTTCTATTTTAATTAATATATTCTTTTTTTCTTTTTTCCTCTGTGGAATGGTCCCATAGATGTGGTGGCTTTGCTTCTTTTTAAAACGTATTTCTACATAAATTGAAAATCTTTTTCCAGCCTCCTTGTTATTCTGGTGGTTAGCTCTCCTTTCTTCTTTTTGTACTTAATTTGAGAACTGACTTCCCTTTTGTTTCTACCAAGGTCAATCGAGAAAATTCAAGAAAAGAAGGAAAGGATATTGGACATACCCATATTTTTACTCTTTCTGTTGTTCTTGCTTCTTTCTTAATGTCCTAAGATTCCCTCATTTCTCATTACTGTTGTTTTTATTTGTGTGCTTCAAGAATTTCCTTTAGCCATTCTTTTAGAGTAGGTCTGCATGTGAGAAAATCTGAGATTTCTTAAATTCTCACTTATTCCTGAAGCATATTTTTGTTGAAAAATAATTCTGAGTTGGTAGTTCTTTTCTTTCAGCACTTAAAAAATGATATCCTGGGCTGGAGATGTAACTCAGTGGTGGAGCATTTGCTTAGCATTAGCAAGGCATGGGTTTCATCCCCAGCACGGCACCACTGCAAAAAACAAAACAAAACAAAACAAAAAAACAGAAGGAAAGAATATAAAAGTTCTGATATTAACAACTCATTTCTTTCTGTTTTCCTTGATTTCTAATGAGAAATCTGCTTTTATTCCAGCTGTTTTTCTTCTATAAGTGAGGTGCTTATTTCTTGTTTATTTCAATTTTTTATTTGCTTTAAATGTTTTTTTTTTATTTGTTTGTTTTATAATACTGGGAGTAAAATCCAGGGCCTTCACACTGAGCTACATCCCCAGAACTTTTTAAAAACATTTGTTAAATTTTTGTGACAGAGTTTTGCTGTGTTGCCCAGACTGGCCTCAATCTTGTGATTGTCCTGCCTCAGCCTCCCAGTGTCTTCAGTTTTTAGAAAGAATGGAGAGAGGGGGAAAAGAAGAAAGTCAGGTCTTAGACTGTAATGCACTTCTAGGAATATATTAATAAGGCTAACAGAGAGTCCTCCATCCAACATCTGTCAGAGAAACCTCTCATCTCCCAGGAATGGACCTGCCTTAGTATCTGCCATTGAGTGGGAGCATCGAGTGGAAAACCATGGCCTCCTCCCAGCACTGTGTTAGGTTTCATAGCATAACAGCTGGGACCCTCCATCAATTATATTCCCTGCAGCAGGACATCTGAGAAGTATGTCTTCATGGCTGTCACAGATGAAATTATGCCTTGACCTCCATTCCCTCTTGAAGCCTTACCGAAATGTCAGTAAAGAAATAAAAAGGCAACACAAAAGGAATAAGAGGAAAGGACAGTCTTACTGCAAACATTTGGGATGGACAGCAGGTGGTAATTGACATAGCCAACCAGAGAAAGCTGAAACTTAGAGCAGTCCATGTGAAAAGTTCACAAGAAACACAGTGATTGCTTTCACGGTAACTCAGATATTGAAGGTAACAAGTACTCTGAAGACAAAAGTACAGGATGAGTTGAAAACACAGCTGATTGCATTAAAACCCCATCTTCCCTTCCCTACCCCAAATATCCATGAGATCTCATCCCCTGAGCCACGGCAGGTGTCTGGAGAATCTGAACCAAAGGGACTGTGGATCTGGGGACATCAGGGACACCCTGTGTGTGGGATCGACACAAGTACACTTAAAAAGTCGTGAAAACTACTCCAGCTTTCTCTTCTCAGGTCCCAGAATCCTGGCAATCATGTTTAATCCTCACCCAATCTCTTTTTTTTTTTTTTTTTTTTGTGGGTACCGGGGGGTCGACCTCAGGACCTCGTGCGCCAACAGGCACCCATGCCACTGAGCGATATCTCTGGCCCCTTTTTCGTATGTGGGATCCGGGAGTCGAACTCGGGCCCTTGCGCTTGCAAGGCAGGCGCTTACGCCGCTGAGCCATCTCACCGGCCCAGTCCTCACCCAATCTCAACTCACAACTGAGGAATTTCTCTCAGATGAAAGTCAAAAGGCTCCCAAAGAAGAGACCAAGTCTCTTAATAATTCCCCAGTGAGGCTCACCCAGACTCCAAGCCCCATCAATGCACTTAATGAATCTATAACAGCAATGGAACTGTTGGATATCATAGTTGTATATCCAGCTTACTATGGGAGCATCTAAACTGTTCACCGTGACCCCCCAGCAGCACAGGAGAATTCCCTTCTTCACAAACCAGCAAGGATAGCTTTGTTTTTTTGAGAATAGCCCCTCTAAGTGGAGTGAGATGACATTATGGTTTTGATTTGCATTTCCTTAATGGTGTTGAACATGTTTTCTTACTCTTGTTCTAGAAGAAAAACATGAGACAGAGATATGTATCAAAAGAAATATTTAAGGGAGTTGAAAGTTGCTGCCTTGGGGTAACAGGAATTGGGAGTGGAGAAGGATAAGAAAAACAAAAATTAATATTTAAGAAAAGAGAAAATCATTTGAGTATTCAGTCAAAATATTTGAGTTATCCATAAGAAGAAACCTCACATGACCTCAAACCTCTCCATATCATCATTCAGTACAAAAAAGAAGTGAAGCCGTGCTTAAGAATGTTTCCAAAAGTGGGCTGTGCTTATGGAATTCGCTCGTCTTACCAAGTTTCTCACTATCCAGAAGCAGCTGGATTGATTAAAAGGTGGAATAACTCTTTGAAGATGCAATTACAGTGTCAGCCAGGTGACTAAACCTTGCAGGGCTGGGGCAAGTTCTTCTAGAAGGTTGTGTATGCTTTGAATCAGCGCCCACTATAAGGTACTGCTTCTCCCATAGTGCGGAATCAAGGGTCCAGGAATAAAGAGCTGGAAGTGGAAATGATACCATTCGTCATTATCCCTAGTGATGCACCAACAAAAACTTTCTTCCTATTCCTGAGACCTTATGCTCTGCTGGCCTGGAAGTCTTAGTTCCAGAGGACGCAAGGCTTATTATACCGTAAGCACAACAAGGATTCCCTTAAACTGGAAGCTAAGACTTCCCCTGGTCATTTTGGGTTCCCCATGCCTCTCAGAAATAAGCTAAAAGGGGAGTTATGGTATTGATGAGGGTGATTAATCCAGACTACCAAGGGGAAATTGGACTATTACTCCACAATAAGAAGAAGAAAGTACAGCAGATCTCTTAGAATACCTCCTAGTATTACCATGCCTTGTTATTAAGGTAAATGGGAAACTAAACCCAATGCTAGCAGGATGACAAATGACCCAGAACTTTCAGGAATGAAGGTATAGATAACCCCATCAAGAACCAAGACCTGCTGAGGTGCTTGCTTTGGCCAAGGAAATATTGAATGGCTAGTAGAAGAAGGTAGTTATTAATATTAGCTATGGTCATGTGACCAGTTATAGAAATGAGAATTACAGTTGTCATAAGTATTTCCTTCCTATTTTGTTAAAATGTTTGTGCATATATGTACATATATTAAGCAGGTATCTTTGTTTCTTTCATTGTAACATAATGTTGATAGACTTAATATCTACCCTTAAGTATTGCTAAATCTGTATTATAGTGTTTAGCTTCAAGAAAGACGAAGAGTAAGCATTACCCAAAGAAAACCTTTGCCTTCTATTCTGGGGAGGGAATTAATGGGTTTTTATCTATATGCAAGAAAGTTGTATCACATTAGCCATAATTACGAACTTGCTACTGTATTTGGAGATTAAGTATGGATTAAGTAGATGTGTCTGGTTGTCAAGCTGACAAGGGGTGGATTGTGATAATTACTTGTGGTAAGTCAACTTGCTTTGACTAAGAACCACCTAGCATATTAGTAAAGCTCTGAAGGAGTCTGTGGATGATCGACATGTAGGCCAAAAACTGAGGAGGGAAGACTGACCCAAGATGTGGGTGGCACCAACCAATAGCTTTGTAGCTTGGATGGAATAAAAAGGGAAAGAAGGAAGTCTTCCCTTTTTTCTTAGGAGGAACTCCAGTCTTCGCTGTTGCCTTGGGATATTCATCTCCAAATCCTTCAGGCTTCCAGTACATACTCTTCAGCCTTCCAACATAGATCCTTTGGCTTTCTGACATAGACTTGTATAGGACTCTGCAATGAGCTTCCAGACCTTCAACTTTTGACTACTTTTGGATCCTCCAGCCTTCCACATGCTAATGGCCATTTTAGATTCTTCTACTTTTGATTCCCCAGACGGCCACTGGGACACCTCCCCTTCTGATCCTGTAAGACCACCTAATAAGTCGCTTCTATAATTATATATGTATTTTATAATGATTCTGTTCCTTTAATGAACCCTAATACACATGTAAATTTCTCCACAAGGAGAAACCTCATATAACTTCAAACGTCTCCATATCATCATTCAGTACTAAAAGGAAGCAGAACAATGTTTATAAAATGTTTTAGGAAGAACCTGTGATCCAAAAGTTTTATTCCCAATGCAACTATAAAGGTAACAATAAAATACTTGATGTATTTTTAATGTATATAAAAACTCCAGCTATAATGATTCCATGAGCTCCTTGAGGAAGTCAAACTTCAGCCAGTCAAATTATAAATGAAGAATTTATAGCCAGAAGATTTCCAGAAAACGGTCAATCCATTTAGTTGGTAAAACTAAAGCAAATTGTGAGGATAATGGCCTGGAACAGAATATAAATGTTATAAATCATGACAAAGTATAAATTAAATGACTAAAAATTAGAGAGAAGGATGAGAGAAGAAAGATAAATGTACAGAATTTCCCAACTCTTATGACCAAGGATTAAAAGATAAATGAATAGTGCCGATATAATTTTACTTCAAGGTATTAAAAAAAAAAACCACTAAGAAAAATAGTACAGGGCCGGTGAGACGGCTCAGCGGCTTAAGCGCCTGCCTTGCAAGCGCGAAGGCCCGAGTTCGACTCCCGGAACCCACATACGAAAAAGGGGCCGGTGATATCGCTCAGTGGCACGGGTGCCTGTTGGCGCGCGAGGTCCTGAGGTCGTCCCCCCGGTACCCACAAAAAAAAAAAAAAAAAAAAGAAAAATAGTACAAATAACTAAAATAGGCAGTTGAGGGGTAAGAGAAAGAAAGGGGACAGGAAATACTGTATGCTAATTTTCAACTTCTCAGGGTAGCTTCATCCAGTTTTCTAAAAGTCATTCAGAAAACTGTCCATAGAGCAAATAGGCTTTTCATGAATCTGTTCAATGAATTAGCTTTGGGAAAAATATATTTCTGGTGAATTGGCCTGCTTCTGCTTTTCCACTTGAGTGGGCAGATGTAGATATTCCCTAAAGAAATAGAATATTAAATACATATATATATATATATATATATATATATATTCAATGCCACATATTTTATATAAAATTATATGTGATTGTAACTACTAAAGCAAAGACATAAACCACCCAAATAAGCAATCAGAATTACTGTACACACATGTGCACATGTGAGAAAATGAAATGTTAAAGGGTTTTCATTTAAAGCAACAAAATAGAAAGCATAACAAAACATGGTAAAACTAAACACAAATATAGCTTTCATACTGACAAATACAAATGGGCTGAAATCACCCATTTAAAAAAATTTGATTGAATTAAAAAACCTAACCTTTGCATCCTGATATGAGGCACTTTGAGGAGAATTTACTAATTTGCAGCAGTTTACTTAATTTCTCCGTGCCTTGGATTTTTTGTTTGTTTTTGTTTTTTGCAACAATGCCTCACAAATTATTTGAGGCAGCGCCTCATAAACCAGTTGCCAGATAGGTCTCAAATTTGTAATTCTCCTTCCTCAGCCTCCAGAGTGCTGGGATTATAGGTATAAACTACAATTCCCAGCTCATTTCCTTCTTAATAAAATTTTGAGTTTTTTTAAATAAACTGGCCTAAAATTATTCTAAAATCTGAAAAAAGTAAAGATATTATTAGCCAAGTATGTAGCAGCCTATTAAAATGGTGCTATACAATGACACAATATTTGGAAATCTATAAATATAATTCATATTTCAAAAGGGTAAGACACTTTTGTTCAATCCATAAATGCTACAAAATTACATGATTGTATACAACTTTTTTTTTTTTTTTTTTTAGTTTTCATGAGACAGGGTCTCACTATGCAGTTCAGGCTGGCCTTGAACTTACTGTGTAGCCCAGGCTGGCCTTGAACTTGTAGAGATCCTCCTGCCTCGGCCTCCCAAGTGCTGAGATTACAGGTGTGTACCACACCTGGCTAACATTCTTATTAAAAACTGTCAATAAAGCAGTAGATGACTCCTTTCTTCAAATAAAAATAAATGTATATATGTTGAACAGGAAAATATCATCATATTTTATGGGGCTATTAAAAGCATTTCCATTAATGTATAGGATAAAAGAAGTATCGTACACCTGATATTACTATTATTTTACATTTTTCAGTATAATCCAATATAATTAGAAAGAGAAACAAAAGAAATGGTAAAATGTAATTGTCTCAAGGATTTAATTGTTTTCCAGTAAAAAGCTAAGAATGAACTGAAATGTATTACATGAAAAGAGTATGGTGGGGGTTGAAGAAAAACAGTTTTTGCACATACAAACACAAAAACGGAAGGGAAGTCTTCATTTACACTGGCAACAGAGTGGCTAAACGATTGGAATAGACTTAAGAAATGGGAAAAATCTATATGAATAAAACTTTTGTGTGTGTGTGGGTACCGGGGGGTCGACCTCAGGACCTCGCGCGCCAGCAGGCGCCTGTGCCGCTGAGCGATATCACCGGCCCCTTTTTCATATGTGGGTTCCGGGAGTCGAACTCGGGCCCTCGCGCTTGCAAGGCAGGCGCTTACGCCGCTGAGCCATCTCACCGGCCCCAAATAAAACTTTTAAAACACTACTAAATAACCAAAAAAAAAAAAAAAAAGAAAGACCTGCACCACAGAAAGACATGCCATGATTTTGGCTAGAAGAGTCAACATCAGAAAATTTTCATTTCTTCCACAGTTTTAGCTACAAATTTCTCAAAAGGCCAATAAATACACTAACAGGATCTTTTTTTTTTTTACATTAGACAACCCAGTACAGAAAATAAGCAAGAATAACTAGGTAAACCTTGGTTACTGAGCAGGGATTAGACCTACTACTAAAATATAATGTTAAAGTGGTGTATCACTGACAAATGCGTAGAGTCAACTCAGTGGAAAAGAATAGGAAGTCCAGAAATAGATCCAAATATAGAAATTCAGGAAGTGACAAAGGTGCCTTTTCAAGACTGTGAAAGAAAGTGGAAGGGTAGTTACAGTAGACGGAATGATGGCCCCAAAGATACCCAGCTCCCAATGCCTGGAACCTATAAATATCGTCTTAAATGACAAAGAGGATTTTGCAGATGTTATTTTTAATTTGCTTTATTGTGGTAAGATATATATAATGTAAAATTACTATTTTAGCCATTGTTAAGCATGTAGTTCAGAGGCATTAAGAATATTCACATTATTGTGTAACCTCCACCACCATCCATTTCCAGAACTTCTTACCTTCAGGTTTCACTGGGCTCTAATCAAGGTGTCAGCAAGGCTGCATTCCCAGTGGCTTTAGAAGAGAATCCCTCTCCTTGCTTTTTCCAAAGCTTCTAAAGCTACCGTACATTCCTTGCATTCCTTGGCCTGTGGCCCCTTCTTCCATCTTTCTTCCAAGCAGTAAAACCCATTTCTAACTTCTGACTTCCAAATCTGTGAGGGAATAAGTTTGTGCTATTTTAAACCACCAATAGCAGTTTGTTACCATAGCCACAGATACCTGTAGCTCTCTGAAAATGAAATTACATTTCTCCTCTCCTCACACCAAAATATGTTCCAGACAAAAAAATCATTACAATGTCCTAGAAGAAAAACATGGGGGAAATTTTTAAACAATCTAAAGAGTGGGGAAGTATGACAAAATCCAGAAACCCAGCCAAGTGTGGTGGCCCACACCTCCAATCCCAACACTCAGGAAGCTGAGGAAGAAGATTGCCATGAGTTCGAGGCCAACTTAGGTTACACAGTGAGCTCAAGACCAACCTGAACTACATAGTGAGATCCTGTCTCAAAAAAAAAAAAAAAATCCAGAAGCCCCTAAACAAATTGATAACTCAACTTCATAATTTTTTTTTAATCTACATAGGAAAAATTCAAACAAGTCAAATGATAAACCCTATCTTGGGGAAAATATTTTCTACTTATTACACATAACAGAAACATTTTTAATGTATAAAGCCCTCCTACCAGTAAAAAAGAGAGCTCCCCTCTGTGAAGATAAGTTTCTTTTTTTAAATGGACAGTGATACAAAGGATATGAATAGAAAGTGATAGAGAAAATGCAAATGGCTTCCAACATATAAAATGGTGCTCTGCCATAGCAACTTTTGGCTTAGCCCTTCTATGCACAAATATGACACATTTTTAAGGATATAGTTATTCCATCATTGTTTGTAAAAATAAAAGATTGAAAATAACATAAATGTCAGTCAATTGAAGTTGTAGTTGGCAGAATTATGACTCCCTCACCAACCAAAAAAGTCTATACCGTAATCTGGAATCTATGAATATGTTTTGTTACACAGCAAGGGGGAATTAAGATTGCAAATGGAATTAAGGTTGCTGATCACCTGATCTTGAGATAGATTATTCTGGATAGTCCAGGTGGGACCAATGTAATCACAAAGGTTCTTAAAAAGGAAGAGAGTTGCAGTGGTTGGAGAGATGGAGTGTGTGAAAGATACTCTCTGCCACTGTTGGCTTTGAAGATGGAAGGGAGTCAGCAACCAAGGGATGCCAGTGACCCCAAGAAAGCAGGATAGACGAGAAAACAAATTTCTCTGTAGAGGCTCCAGAAAGGAGTGCAGCCTTTACAACACGCTGGTTTTAGCCCAGTGAGACCCATTTCTGATTTCTGACCTCCAGGACTATGCTGTAATAAAGTTGCATCATGATACTGATTTTGTTAATTCGTCGCAGCAGCAATGGACACCAATGCCAGCACTAATTAAATAAATCTTGCTAATCCACATAATGGAATATCACACAACCATTACAGAAGAACGAAGACATGTTCTATGTACTAGCGTTGAAACATGTCTGGAATATACATTAAGTGAAAAGCAGGAAATGGAACAATGCATTTGGTATAATACACCATCTATCATGAAGATGCTTTAAAATAACGTTATACTGTGCAAGAAACTGATCACAGTAGTTAGTTGCAGGCACAGAAATTAGGAGGCTAGGATGCTGAGGTGGCAGACACAAAAGCACTTCTCATTCCACAGCCTTTTATTTTATTTATTTATTTGTTTATTTGTTGGTACCGGCAATCAAACTCAGGGTCTCGCGCTTGCTGGGCAGGTGCTGTGCCGCTGAGCTACATCCCCAGCCCTCCATAGACTTTTATAACATAAAAATAAATAATACGTATTTTACTTCAAAACCATGAGATGGTGTTTTTTCCCAAGGAAGCTGTTTTTGACCCTCCAAAATAGGTCAGGCTTGTGTGTGACACATTCTGAAGACTTTCTGTACTTCTCTTCCATAACCATGCAATATTATAACCAAAACCTCATACTTTACAACCAGATACTACTGGAAAAAAAAGATAATTGTTGATCCACAAGAATTTGGCTAATGTCTTTCTTACCCACTAGACTCAGTTTTATGAGGGCAGGGACTATATTTGCCTTTTAACTTGTACCTAACATGGTGTGTAGCACTTAATAGGACTTTAATTTAATTTATTGAAGGAATAGATGGTGCTATAATTTGGATTTTAAATGTTCCCAAATGTTCATGTGTGGCTTAGAAGGGGTTTAGCCCCTCACCGTGGTGCTGTTGGGAAGTAGTAGAGCCTTTAAGAGGTAGGCCTAGTGGAAGACCTTCTGGTAATTGGGGCTTGCCTGTGAAGGGGATTGTGGGATCCCGATCCCTTCCTCTCTCTTTTCTCATCCTAGCCTTGAGGTAAGCAGCTTTGCTTCATTATATCTCCCCGCCATGATGTTTTGCCTTACCACAAGCCTAAAAGCAATGGGCTCAGTCAGGCACTAAAACATCCAAAAACATGAGCCAAGGATGTAGCTTAGTGGTAGAGCACTTGCCTGGTACTGTACATGTAAGGCCCTGGGTTCAATCCCCCGAACACATCAAACAAAACAGAACCATGAGCCAAGATAAACCTGTCTCTTTAGAAGTTGGATATCTCAGTAACTCAAAGTTGACTACCACAGATGGATTAATTAATGGTTGGGATCAAAAGACCCAGAATCACTGAAATGAAAAAGAGCATGAAAGTTTTGCAATATGCCTTATGATTTCTAAAAATAAGTAACTAACTCTAAATTGCAAAACATGAGCGAAAACATAAAAATAAAAGAATATTTTTCAGACACGTAAATGTCTAGCTATAAATAACTATCCGGCTAACATTGAACTCTATTAAATCATATCTAAATGTAGTTCTCCAGCTTTCTTTATCCAGAGAAAAAAGTTTCAACTATTTTTCAACTCATGGTGTTAAGATCCCTGGACCGTGTTCACAGATTGAAGCCATTTAGCGCAGGGTTTGCCTTTGTACAGCTGTCCCCAGCTTCAGCTGTCAGTTGAGAAGCCTCTGATTCACGGACTTCCCTGTTGCTCTCCTGCACCCGCTGTTCACTGTGTGTGTTTCTTGCAGTGTCTGCTTCCCAATGCAACTCTCTTTTCATGGTCAGAACACAGAAACTGAAAGGGGGAGAAAAAGTAACTTTCCTATAGTCTTGGTGACCTCGTAACTGGCTGCAATCAGAAAAACTGTCCCAGGTAAACCATTGTTCAGAGAAAATGATGTTTGTTTACCAAAGTCTTTTTTTCTTCTCCTGGGCATATAAGCTCAGCTGTGTTTCCCAAGCTCCTTTGCTGGTAGGTGGACCCACACGACTGCATTCTGGCCAGTGGATACAGCGACCTGGGGTGCTCCAGGGCTGGGGGTGTGGGGGGCCCTGAGTTTTCATGAGAACTAAAGCTACCCTAGAGGTTGCCCAACCACACACACCTGTGTTGGATATTTTCTGGTCAAAAAATTATTTTTATTGTTTCAAGCCACAGAAATGTTAGCGCCTTTGTTAAAATTCAGAAACTGGCACCTTGAGGTTCCGTGTTAAGTGGTGAGATGATGAGTGGTGAGAAAAGAGATGCCAGTGGCTGGAATGATGGATACTATACTATGAAAAATTGTCACCTGTGGCAACTTGAAAGCAGACCATGTACTTACCAAACTGCGGCTCTAGAGGAAGTGGTCAGAAATCATTTGAGTGCTAGTGTGTGTCGGCTGCCCTAAGATGTCTTTGATAATGTTTTGTTTTTTAATTTTAATTTTACTTTATTTTCATGGGCACATGTTTGCAATATATAGTGATTACATTCATTGTGGGGATTGGTACATGTATATAACACATCTTAATTCCTTTTGAAATGAACTCAGGAAAGAATTGGGTAATTTGCAAGCTGAAATTAAAGGGAATAGAGTTGGGAAATGGGACACTGAAATGATGGGAAGGCTGATAGCTTTTATTCCCAAATAGTAAGCGATGAGGCTTTGAGTCATAAAAAGCCAGTGATACTCCTCAGTTAATCAAAAGACTGAGCCCTGGGGCCAAGATCAGATTAGGAATTTGGCTTCTTCATTTATGATTTTAGGTGGACATAGGGTAGAGACTATTAAATTCATAGAACAAGGCCTAGGAGGAGGAAACAAGGAAATAAAGCAATTTGAAAATTATATGTAAGTAAGAACTTTGTTGTGGTTAGCATACAAGGAACTGGCTAGACGCTTGTTAAGTTTTTAAAGGAATTTTATCACCAAAGATATCATGACCGTCCTAAAAATATCTTTGCACAGTAAAACTTTTGAGCCTCAAACTCACTCCAACAGGAAGCTTTCTTTAAAGCCATGAAGGCCTTGAGAAGTGATACTGTACTCCTGAGTAACTGCTGCAGATGTGGCCGGAAGTGAGGGACAAGATGGGCCCTCTCAGAGCGCAGACATAGGGAGAATGATATTTAAGCAAGCTCCCAACTCAGAGCTGAGCAGGGGCCTAAGAGTTTTCTCACGGTCTCTACAGTAGGGTTTTATAAATTCGTGAACCAACAGCTTTGTGTCTTCATTTTTATCCTTTCCAAATAGAACTTTGTGTTGTGGATATGCTACCCCTGATCCCTAATTGCTCACTGTAGAGGGGAGAAGAAGAGGGACAAGCGATTTGTATTTTTACAACCATGGGGACTTGGCGGGGGGAACTTCTATCACCAGGGGATGCTGAGCCTTGAGTGAGCTACAAGGACTAGTTGGGCTTTAGGCTTCTCTAGTGGGGGAGGTTGAACTGTGGGAGGGAGTAAGTGAAAGCACAAATTGAGGCAAAGGCAGCACTACGAGCTCACCAAACCTTGTTTCATTTTCCTTCAGAACGTGCAGCTAGACTCCATGTCCCGGCCTATCCTGAAGTGCGATGGGGTCATGGAACTGAGTTATGGGAACAAATTGCCACTTGTGGGTCTGGTTCATAGCAATCCCCAATGTGATCACCTGAACTCTCTCTTCCTTTGGCAGAAGCAGAGATGCAGGGAAGAACTCTGATCCCCTAGGTCTGGGCTCCACAAACAACCCGCAGGCTCGTTGTCTATGGTTGTTTTCATCTTCCTAAGTTGAATAGCAGTGACAGTGACCTGCAAGACCTAGAATATTTACTACACGGCTTTTTATAGAAAAGTTTGCCCTCTCCTGCTTGAGGGCATGATGAAGCCTGGCTCCTTCATCACCACCCCCACTTGGGTGAGAACCAACAGACCAGGAACTACCACACTAAACTCTGGATGAAGCTAAAGACAAACTTATTTCATAGGAAGCCCCTGAGAGTTGGGGGTTATTAGTTACAGCAAGTCACTCACTCTAATACAGCCACTTTGGTGTATGTTGCCCTTTTGATTGTGAATAGCTGGAAGCTTCTCGTTCACTGAGGAACATTGGAACTTGGCTTCTGCTATGATTTAATTATGCGTCTGCCATCTGCTTGTGTATTCTCAAGTGTTTACAGACTGTTTAATAGGTGGTAGCCACTGTGCTGAGGATACAGCGAAGAGTAAAAACACACTTGGACTCTGCCCTGATAAAGTTTGGAATCTAATGCAGAAAACAATGGGAAGAGCAGGTAGCCTCACGTGTGTAGACTCGACATAAGCTTTCTCAGAACCACGAGATGCCTGGGCCTGCTTCACCCAGTAACTTGCCTGGATCTTGTAGCATTCTTGGAATTCATTGCTCACATCAGAGTAGATGAAAGGACAGTGTGGATGGAATGCAGTACCTGAAGGAGTGAGTGTAGCAAGATGTAGTGAAGAAGTAGCTAAAGGACAAATGCAGAAATACTACTACTAACAATAACTCATTCATTCACTCAGTGAATATTCAATGACCCAGGCAGTAAGGTTCAGTATCTGCTTGTTTTCTACCCAGTTGCTTTGCTCTGTCATTTGTACTCAGGGAAGGACCCATGGCATGGAAGTGTGACTGCCTTGGACTTAGATCTTGGCTCCATTTATTAGCTATATGATTTTGTAAAAACTACTTTTCTATCTATTGAATAAGGAGATTTTCCTCCATGCCTTGCTCCATCACACTTAATCTAAGACCTAGTATTTTCTCGCTCCTCCTTCTCTTACAAACTGCAGCATCCTGAATTTGACTTGTTCACCATGAGCCATAGATGGTCTTGGTAGTCAAGACCTACCTGCTCCTTCTGGCCTTGTAAGCCACCAGAGGTATTCTGTGCCTGTCTGCTAACCAGAATCTGGGGCATTTACTTTTCTGTACCAGTTAATCCAAAAACCCCAAATTGAGCTTTGAGTAGCTTTTTTTTTTTTATTCCTTTTTTTTGGTTGACCTCCAGATTGCTAATTCTTTTTTCTTCTTCCCATCTCCACTACCATGATTTTTGTCCAGCCACCTTTATCTCTCACTTGAACTTCCACAAACCTCTCTGCCATGCCCCTAAGTTTTCCCATACATCACAGTTAGCATCTCTAGTAGTCAAATGTGCCATGTATTTTCTTCAATTTAAACATTTGCTTTATTTCCTTTCACTCTTAGAATAAAGTCCATACCTCCTAACATGACCTTCAGGCCTCTCCTGGTGCAAGTAGCTCATGATTACAGGAGTGAACACACTAAATATGTCAGGAATTTTTTCATATTCTTGAAAATTTAATGCACTTGAAAAAGACTGATTCATAAAGTGTATTTCCTTTTTAACTTTATAAGAAATATAAAAATGTTGGAAATACAGGTGTGCAAAACTAAAAATATGTGTTTAATTAAATCTAACCAAAACACCCAAGAAGAAAAACCACTATTACCATGTTGGTGCATGTTCTTTCATATTTCTACCAAGCAGGTGTGTATGTTTCTAAAAAGTAGGTTGCAAGGCACATATCCTTTGATAATTTTTGTATCATTTAATGTTATAAAAATTCATCGAAGAAATCAACTAATAACAAATGCTGGAGGGGCTGTGGAGAAAAAGGAACCCTTCTCCACTGTTGGTGGGAGTGTCGACTTGTGCAGCCACTGTGGAAATCAGTGCGGAGATTCCTTAAAAGCCTAGGATTGGAGGTCCCATTTGACCCAGCTATTCCCCTTCTGGGCATCTTCCCAGAAGAATTAAAAACATCGTACCACAGTGATATATGTGCACCCATGTTTATAGCAGCACAATTTATAATAGCTAGATCTTGGAAACAACCCAAATGCCCATCAACCGAGGAACGGATAAAAAAAAGATGTGGTCTTTTTATACAATGGAGTACTACTCAGCCATAAAGAAGCATAAACTGGAGACTTTTATAGGTAAATGTATGCAACTCCAGAAAATACTCATAAGTGAAATAAACCAGATGCACATGTGTAAGCATCGTATTGTCTCCTTAGTGTGAGAAACTGAAAGAGTAAATAAGATCCAAAATGTACAGTAGATATGGTAAAACAGGAAGAAACTGTTCAAAAGGAAAGAGAAACTGGGATGGGGGAATGGAGAAAAGAAAGAAGGGAAAAGAAAAAAATTACATATATATATATATATATATATATATATATATATATATATAAGATTGTTAGATACACTACTAATTTCGCTTAGTTTATTGAAAAGAAAGTTTTGTGCTAATATTGTTTGGACAGTTGAATGCTGATATCTTGTACCCTGAGTAACTAATTTAAAGATAATAATACATAATGTATTAACCATTGTTACCCTCCTATTATGCTGTTTTGAAATTTTGTTCTATTTTTTCTCTTTAAAATAAAAAAATTCATCAATATTAATAAAAGTACAGTGCCATTTTTAATGACGATTTGATATTCCATTCTACGGATATACTAAATTCTTTATAGTTGGACATTTGTATTATTTCTGCTAGTTCTAATTTGTGCTGTTACTATCATAAACTGAAAAATTAACTTGTAATACATATATTTCTTCCCAACTTACCTTATTGTCTCTTTTAGATAAGTTCCTAGACCCTAGATTTTGTGGGTCAAGGGGAATGCATGTTTTTAGGATTTTGCTACATATTGCCTAATCTGTCTCCTAAAAGTTATTTAAAAATGAAACAACTCTTAAGTATGTAAAACTACCATCTAAACTTCTGGCCATTGTTTCTAAGCTTATACAATTACAGTAAGTCCCCAACTTACGAATGAGTTCTGCACCAGGCAAATGTTCGTAAGTCAGATTCATTTGTAAATCCAACCAAGTGAGTCTTACACACCCTTGACACAAATATGCAATGTATATTGCTTTGGGCTTCCTAGCTGTCCCGTCCACATCACCACCGCTTTGCCGCCTGTTCCCGGACATCCTGGTCTGCAATTGAACACTGGAGTGCTGCACCTGTCACACCGTACAGTGAGCGCACAGCAGCATGACTCTGATGGTGTCTGGCAGACACATGAGCTATTTTTGCCATTTATTTGCATCCACAAATGTTTGTAACACGGTGTCCATTATCTGTGAAAGTTCGCAGCAGGAATGTTTGTAAATCAGGGACTTAATTTGGTTTTTCTCAAAATGTGATTCCTCGGGAGTGACATCCTGCTTGCCCAGGTGGAACACCGAGGGACCTAGTAGAGGAGGAGGCCCTCTCCTTCCTTCCTCCAGCTTTCTGGCTAGGAGTGGCCCTTTAGTGCCCAGCTGCCCACTATCTCTAGGACCCTTGCCAAAGGCTGGGCAGTTATGTTTGGTCAGCTATATCCTTGAATGGTAGGAAGTCAAAGCAGGGCTACCCGCCTGCCAGCACATTAACACTAAGAGAAGTGAAATCATCAAAACAAGGACTCTAGAGCAGAAAGAGAGCTCCAGAAACTCCTTGGCTCAGTCTCGCAGACTCTGGGCAGATGAGATATCCCATTCTATGCGAAAGTGCTTTAGAAAATCTAGGCTGCTTTGGGCAGGGAATTGTGGGTCCTCTACTTATTGTGTTAGGATAAAATAGAAAACACTGTACACAGAAGACAAATTGAAATTAAAATGTAATGTGTATCAAGGAACAGCTTTTAGACCAGTAACCCCATCTCTATAAGATTTTTTCTGTTCACTGTTTTTGTCTCTAGCTCCACATTTTTTCCCATAAACTGGGATAGCAATCACTATGAATTTATTTAATTTAAGATGTCTGGCCTATCACCAACATGTAAAAATAATAATAATAATGTTTTCTGTCTTAATTTTAGATTAATTTTGCTGCCAGGAGTGGCGGTGCACACCTGTAATCCCAGCACTGGGAAGGCTGAGGCAGGAGGATCGCTGCGAGTTCGAGGCAGGCCTGTGCTACAAAGTGAGTTCAAGGCCAGCCTGAATGGCATAGTGAAACCCCATCTCAAAAAAAATTTTAGGTTAATTTTATCTATGAAAAGAATGTTTAAGAAACAAGGACAAGTCAACACCAACACCATTTTAACACATATACTACCACTTAAAACAACCACTTTTAGCATTTTGGTCATTTTGGGATGCATTTCCAAAAGAATTGCTTTCAATTATAATATATCTCTGCAGTATTCTGGGTTTTTTCCTTTAATATTATTTCATAACAATTTATATAAGCAATCTATAGAACTGTTTTTAATGACTGCAGAATAATGCTACACATACTATAATTTATTTAACCTTTAAAAATTTTGTAATTAAACAATATGGGAACTATTTCCATGGGTAGAACATTTTCCCTAGTTAGATTTTTTTGTTCATTCGTTTGGTTTGTTTTGTTTGAGATAGGGTCTTATTATGTAGCCCAGCCTGGCCTCAAACTCAAGATACCCCTGCCTCAACCTCCCAAGTGAATTTTCCATGGTTCGGATTATTTTAAAAAGATAGAATTTTAGAAATTAAATTTCTTGGTCAGTGCAAACTAATGGTTAAATACTGTACAATGAAGGTAATTGTTTCACCACAGAGTAGGGATTACATAGTAGATAGTGCAGTTTTCTATCACCAGCACAAATACCTGAAATAACCAACTGATAAAGAGAAAAGATTTATTTTGGCTCACAGTTTTGGAGACTCCAGTTCATGGTGAGTTGGCCCTGTTGCTTCTGGGCCTGTGGCGAGGTAGCACATCAAGGCGGAAGTGTCTGACAGAGAAAACCACTCAGTTCACAGCTGGCAGCAAGTAAGAGGAAGAGGACAAAACTATGCTCTCATAATCCCTTCAGGGACATGATCCCAGTGACCTAAAGGTCTCCACTGGGGCGCGCCTCTTGAAGGCTCCACCATCTCTCAGCAGCACTGCTCTGAAAACAATGGATGGGCGTTTGGGGAGCATTAAGATCCACTGTCATAGGCAGCAAGGCACAGAAGTATAGCGGGACTGCAAAATTGTACAAAGAGAGAACCGAATAAGCCGAGTGATACTTGCCATTTGTAAAAGGGTCTGGTCACAGACTTTTTCTTCATTGCCATCGCCTCAGGAGCCAGCTCCGGCCCCTTTCCGGTGCTGTTAGCGGGTGTGAGGAAGAACTGAGATGTTCCTTCTTGATCCTTTTTCGGGTTCTGTGGTGCACATGCCGCAGTGCCTGGCACTGAGTAAGTGATTAATAACCCACTGAGTAAGAAGACCCTGATGTCCCCCCAAAGCCTCGTGTGATCGTAGGTGCAGCTTTTCAGAGGTGGCAGAATCTAGAGTGCGTGATGCTGGGATCAACGGTGTGCGATTACTAAATTAGTCCACTGATTGCTTTGGCATAGTTCTAGGTAGGATTAAAGGTACCCCACCCTGGGTGTGAGTGCTACCCACCCTAAGGGCAAGTAGCCTAGGCAAGATATAAGAGACAGAAAGAGGGTTGCTGCTTGTTGCTTGTTGCTTGCTGTTGCTACATTGCTTGCTGCCTTCTGCCTGCCATGAACTGTTTCTCCTCTGTGATGCCCCTCTGTCATGCCACCCTAGCTTGGAGCCAGCCAGCTATGAACTGAAACCTCTACAAACTGTGAGCCAAATAAACCTTTCCTCCTTTAACTTTGTGTCAGGCATTTTGGCTCAGCAACCAGAAAAGTAACTAAGACAATGGGTGAATAAAAAGCACGAGTGTGGGCTTTGAACCTAAGCTGAGGGGGTTCCCATCAATTTTTTGCCACTTACTAGCCATAGTGCTTGCTAAACAGATAAATGGTGCGGGACATAATAAAAACTGGGTTCTCAATAATTTCCAGAAGTCAGTGCTAAATTCTTTTGTAGTTTTTTATGTGAACCTTACAGTTAGCTCTTAAGTATAAAAGCAATGCCCAAAACACATCTCAACATAAAATCTAAAGGTGATAGTATGATACAATGAGATTCTTTGAGGGAGGGAACCACTGTTTGACAGGATGATCTTTAAAAATCAGTTTTTATTTCCTACTATTTTTGCCAACTTTTACAATTTCTGAACCCTAAACTGCCAAAAAACTTAATGACCTCATCTACTGAAGGATGCAGTAGGACTCTTGGAATAGACACCACGCTTGGTTTTTGATAAGATTAATTACCTTGGCTGGACGAATAACTGCTGATCTGTGTCACTTCTATGTTTCTAATATTTCTACAGTATCAGCATCTTGGGGCAACTAACAGGTGTAGCAAGCAAAGGTGACATCTTTCACCCAACTCCATTTCAATAAGGTGAGTTTTTAATGGGGTGTGTTGTAGAGCAGGCATAGGAAATAACAAATGAGAAGTTACTTCTGGATTCCAAGGTTATTATAGAATGAGGTAATGAAATGGAGCTCTGAGTGTTAGTTCAATCTGCTGTAAGCAAGATTCTCTATGGGAAGAAATCTTATGGATTTTCTTTTCTTCAAACAGGAAATCTCCAGTTTTGCATGAAAAAAAAAATAATTATAGGACCAAATAGAGGAGTGGAGTCTGCGTAGGAATAAAATAAAATGAGCGTAGACATTGGGTTCCAAAGAATTTAGCCCAACCTGATGATCTCTTGATGGCTACTTGTGCCCTGTGTCCCTCACACAGTTCTGCAATCGGAGGATGCAAAAGAAGGTGGGTTTAGAAGTGTGGGAATAGGAGTGACTTTTAAAGCAAGGAGTGACGGCATCCCTGGGTCTCTTGGAAGTAAGGTTTTGCCTCCTACCTAAAAACTCGTGTTTCCTCTCCTGAACCAGGGAGCTTGCCTCATCTTTATGCCTGCCTCTTCCTCTAAGGCAAGAATGTGAGGGTATGGATATGGCATTCTCCTCCTTCCTGACCATCAAGCCTCCACCCCGCCCCTTCTACCTGGCTTTTGCTAAGACATAAAGAAAGAGGAAGGCTGGTGAGATAGCTCAGCGGCGTAAGTGCCTGCCTGGCAAGTGCGAGGGCCCGAGTTCGACTCCCGGAACCCACATACAAAAGAAGGGCTGGTGATATCGCTCAGTGGCATGGGCGCCTGTTGGCATGAGAGGTCCTGAGGTCGACCCCTGGTACCCACAAAAAAAAAAAAAAGAAAGAGGAGCAGAGCCAGGAGGATAAGTAAACAAATATATATAATGAAAATACATTTTATGACATATCCCATAGATAATATAATGAAAAATCATATATAATATAAAAGAATATAAAAAATAGATGCAATATATATCAGCTATAATATGAAGAAATGTGTATATGTGTGTGAATATCAGTACGTGTTTGTGTGTATGTATGAGAGAGCCAGAGAATTGCTCTAAGGAATTTGTTGTGTGATTGTGGAGGGACTGACAATCTGAAATTGCACAGCAGGCTGCTGGCCTAGAAATTCTTTGGCAGGAGCTGATGTTGAAGTCTTAAAGCAGAATTTATGCTCTTTCAGAAGAACTTGGGTTTTGTTCTTAAGACCTTTCAGTTTTTCAGAACTAGGCCGAATCGTCACCGGATAACTCAGGCCTTCCTAGACTGTCTCGTGCGAAGGGGCTCACCTGCCACCAAGCTCAGCCTAGTTACCACTGTATCGTTCTGCTTTGTTCCGCCTCAGCAGTTATCATTCTCTGATGTTATATTTTTATTTGGTTTTAACTCATTTCTTGCCTATTTCTTCATAGGGGAAGAAAGAAGTTCCTTGAAAACAGGCACCTTCTCTGCCTTGCTTGCCTTTGGATTCCCAGCACTAGGGCCTGGGTCATAGTTGCTGTTAAATAAGGATTTGTTTTTGCATAGTAAATATCTAAACAATAAATAGTTTAATTTGCTGAGTAAATAAAAAATAAATGAATGAATAAACCTGATAAGCTATTTGGAGTGGAAAATCAGAAAATTACAATATCTGATTCGTATATTTATGTTCCATAGTTTTTTTCCTTATCCCCCAAATTCCTGTTCTCTTAAGGTTTCTTTTTTAAAGCTTATTCTCTTGCTAAAAATAAATAAAGCTAATAAGACTAATTCATACCAAAGTATAATTGACTGAATTTTCCTCCAGGAATCCACCAGAGAAAGTTACAAATTGAAAGAATTAAGTTTATTTAATTAGTGAATATTGGATTTTTGAAGTCTTTAAGTGGTGTGATTAACTGAAGGATTTCAGCCACCTAGCCCTTGACCTAAATTATGGGGATGTGGAGCTTTTCAAGGTATCTTTATTTCCCTGTAGATATAGGTTACATTCACTAAATTCCTTGGACCCAAATCAGTTTCTTCAGACTACTCCTGAGTGGGCTTTCCTCAGACCTCAGTGTGCCAAAGAATTACCTGGAAGACTATGAAAATGGCAAGATCCCAAAGCTTCTCGTTGAATGTTCTGGATCGGCATATTTGGGTGTGTCTAGGAATCTTTATTTTTAACAAACATCCACTCAAGGTGGATCATCCTTTGAGAAACGCAGTTCTAGGGCAAGAGACGGATACATTCTTGAGACGCAATCAAGGAACACTATCTCCCCACCCAGTTTTGCTGAGACTTCCCTAGGAAATGGAGTGGGGTCAAAGAAACACCCCAAATTTCCTCCTTTCTCCAGGTGCACCAAGGATGATGGGAAATAACTGAGAAGGATCAACTTGAAGCAGAGACGCAATGGGTAAAACCCAGATCAATGTTCCAATACGTCTTCCAAAAGCAAGGTTCCACTTTGTTTAGGAATGAAGGGTGGCCTAAATAATGGATGTTGCTTGTTTCATTCACTTTCAGTCAGTGCTTTTGGCAGAAAAAAACTAAAGAAGGCCTGTGGCTTATGTATCATTTCCTCATCAGTGCTGTCTTTGCGGCAAGCCTGCTAAGATAGAGCCAGAGGAGAGCAAGCCTTTCTACGAGATGGAGAGACCGATGTCATGTTTCCATATCCTGTCCCTGTACCACCATTCAGCCAAACATATCTGCAGGCTGCATTCAAGCACTTGTTTACACAAAGAACTGACTAGGTAGACATGTGACCTCTGGGTCTGAGGAGGCTCACCATGGTGCCAGGCATAGAATATAAACACAAAAGATACCAGCATCTTCATATTTAGAAGAGGAAGACAACAAAAGGGCATTTACTCCTTTCCAAGGTAACATCTGGGAAGACCTCCAATGCAACAGCTCATGTTAATGGTAAGCCATGATTGCAGCAGATGTCATAGTATAAATCAATAAGAAGAAATAAGCCTTGTTTTTGTTCTTTTTAGACTTATTAGAATTTGGGTTGAATTACTCCTTATTAATTTCAATATGTTGAAAACCTGTGTTATTCAAACTTTTAGGAGTCTTGCCTTGGAAGGAAAATACAAAGTTTGTACATAAGCATTATGTAAGGGTTATGGGTAGGGGTTGGGTTAGGGTTATATCCATGAAGAATGTAGACCCAGCCTTGTGAATGCCCATTTGGTTTAATCAATGACAGTGCTTCATACTTCAGTCAGAAGTGTGTAATTTTGAGACAGTGAACTTTAGAAATAAAAACATGTGTATTGTCAATATTTTCCCAAATTGGTAATTGAGGAAAGAGAATCAACTCATACTGAGAAGTGGGCACTTTTGTATTTAATATAAAATGCCTGAGCAAGTTATATAATTCCTAACACATCCATCTTAGCTAGAAAAGGAAAATTGGATAGAGTATTTCTGAGTTCTTTGATGAAAAGTTGAGAGGACGCATTTAGAGTGTTCCCTCGGTAACACAGTGGCTCCCAGGACACACAGCTGCTCATGACAACATGTGCAGGGAACACTGAGAACATTACTATTCTTAATAAAAAGATTTGTCCTTTCTCAGGTGCCAAGAAATAGTCAAATGTTTTGAACAAATTCCAACTCTTTCTGGTCAGCTCTCTCTCTCTCCTTGTGGATGTTCCTTTAGCAGCAATGAAAAAAAAGAAAGAAAAAGGGGCAACCAATCCATGTGGACTAGATGAGCCCTCCAGGAAGAAGGGGGAGTGAACATACCAACACTTCCTTGGTTAGGTGTGGAGGCAGCTGCCAAGCTTCAAATACATAAATAAAAGCAAAGTTAAAGATCAAGAACGCAGATAGCACTGTGTCATATTTTCCCTAACTGCATTTGATATCTCCTATCTTCCTCAACATCATTTAATTGCTTTTTTAAAAAATATGTGAAATTGTCTCAATCCTCACAGATTACTCTAGAGCAGGTCCCAGTTTCTGTCTATTCATGAAGGAAATAATTCTTCTTCCAGTCTTCAAGCATAAAACCCAGGACTCCAGGACTCCCAAAACAAAGCCAGTCAAAGTGTACTTTGTTCAGTGGTTTTAGATATGAGGTGTGACCAAAAAATATGGTGAAGGTTTAAAAAAATTTTTTTTTAATTATTATAGCAAAAGACACATTTCCAATAATCTTACTCAAAATGTTCTCCTTCACTTTGAAAATACTATCCCATCATTCTTGCCACTTAACTGAAGCAGTTCTGGAAGTCCTCTTTCATAAGTGTCTTTAGTTGCCTTGTCACAGCTACCTCAATGTCCTGAATCCATTCTAAAAGTTTGTTATTTATGGTCATTTGACTTTAGGGGAAAGCTGGGAGTCTCTCCCAGATTGGGTACACTGTACAGTAGATGAGGACACGCTATAATGTTTTTATGAGCCTGCCTTTCTGTTGGCACTCAGCAGCAGCATTCACTGCATTGTTGATCACATCTCATAAAGACCCTTGTGAAAGAAAACTTTCAGAAGTGCTTCAGAAAGTGGCAAAAATGTTGGGATAAGTGTACTTGAAGTGAAGGTGAGTACTTTGAGGGGGATTCATGGCAGTATGCTTTTTTACTGTAATATATTTTTAAATTTAAACATTCTCCACATGTTTTGATCACCCTTGTTCATTTTTACATATCAACAGTGACACAATACTGGGAAATCTCTTCGTAAGTCCAAATATTAACAAATTACATGTAATACAGTGAACAAAATGATGAATTTCCACAAATAGTGCAGTATCTTCTAGATACATTGATAAGACAGCGTATTGTGTATAAAAATGGGAAACTTTGTAATAGAAAAAGTAAGCTATACCAGTCCTTTAGGGAGAGCCCAGAGCTGAAATTCCATGGGCAGCCATGTTACCTGAAGGTCTTAGGATACCTGGAAGAGAAAGAATCAAACAGCACATAGAGAGAACCGGTGACCACTTATACCTGATGTGCTGATCTGAAGGACGCTGAAGGAATCTCTCACCTGAGGCTCTCCAGATACCTGGAGTTGCACCTTTGGAGCCACATGATGGCCTCCAGAAGGCATTCTGTGCAGGCATCCTACTTGTTCCACTAACTTGTTAATTCCACACTTGTTACGAAGATCAGACAGGCCCATTGTGCTGGATGCTGAAAGAAGTGGCTCAGTGGGGAAAAAAATTTGAAGATGTGAAAGAAACTTTGCCTGTCCTGAGCAGGGAATCCTACTTAGGTTGGGAGGGAGGCAGGAGCATGGGGAGGCAAGGGATAAGGTGAGGGCCCTAGGTGAGAGCAGACAGAAGTTAGAGAAGGGTAAAGGGAAAGGATAAAGAGAAGGGTGAAGGATAAAGGATCCTAGGCCTCTCTGGCTTCCTTGGTGGCAATTCTACCAGGAAAGAGCAGCAGGCTCTAGAGTCTGGATGCTGGCAAGACTGCTGGGTGAGGCTTAAGGGAAGCTAACCTTTGGGGAAAAAGGATGGTGTTCTTTATGAGAGGGTCAACTCTGGAGAGGGGGTATTTCAATTCTCTCCACTTATAAACTCAAAACCAGTATTTCCCAAATGGTGGAATGTAAACTACTACAGAACTAGATATATTTACTATTCATATATGCTTAATATCTGTTAGAAAAATGCAAATCACACATCAAACATATGATTACATGAATATTACAACTTAGGAATGAACTAAAATAAAAGTAAATCGGATTAACTGTACAGAAGAATACTAAGTAGACAAGAAGAATCATAAAGGGATCGGAATGGCTAAAGTGAGGAAACACTGTTTAAGAGCTATTTAGAACTAAACATACCACTGGTTTACTCGGGGATTATAATATATTTACAAGCTAAGAAGTGAAGTCATTTATCTTAAATGAAAATGACTTGGGAGAAAATGACATTGGATCTCTAAATGACGGTTCTGATTTCCAAAACATTTTTTGGAAAGTGTCAGTGGACAGCGTTTCAGAGGCCGCCTTCCAGGGTGCGTAGGCAGTGTGAGGTCTGTGGAGGGAGGGTGCGGCCCTGCACTTCACCAACTGCTACCTGTGTGGCCTTCGCTATGACACTGCCTCTCTCTGAATCTCAATTCACTCGCTTATAAAATGGAAATATTTCTTTCTAAGGGTTATTGTGAGGGTTAAATGAGATGAAGAATGTAAAGTGCTTAAGCACACCTGAAAAGTAGTACGAGTTCAACAATCTCAAAATGACTGTTTTGGTATTTTTATTATCCTTTTCTCTCTTGAGCCTTTTATCAATCTGATTTTAATACCTTTAATTAGCCTTAATCACATTCCTACAGGCATGACACATTATTATATGCTTTGTTTTTACATGTTACCATTTTAGTATAAAAGACCATAAAAAAGTAAAGATTACTTCCCAAGGAACTTCTGATTGCCTATTCTTGCTTTTCATGCATTTTTAATGCATTGGTTCAGTTCATAGAGGTTCCAATATAATCTACCTTCTTCTACTGCCAAAATTCCAGAAAGGCTTCATGATGATCCTTCTCCCATTTGATACTTCCATAGCAGCAAATCAACCTCGTAACTATGTGACACATTCTCTAACGTGTGGTCATCTGCCTCTTTTGGAAAGACATTTGCAATGGAGTCCTCTGTTTCTTTATCTGGATTCACTGTGCCGATTGCTGGGGCCACCTAATACCAGGAGAGGGTCAAAAGGAGACATTCGTGAAACAGCTCTTTCTAGTGCCAAACTGACCAGCTTGGCTTTCTAGAGCTGAATCAAGACACTCATTGTCTAACACAACAGTAGCCTGAACTGCCAGATAACCACGGCATGACTGTTCTGTGCTTTTTTTAAATAGCCTTTTCTAAAGTTCTTTCAGTACAGGCACAGTATGCTTTCCATAACAAAGGCATCATGACGTGACATGACGGTTGCTGTCACCATTGCCAGTGTGCTCTGATCTGCAGAATGCTGACTTCTTTAAGAGCAAATTCTTGGGGTGGATCTCGGCTCTACTTCTCATAGGGTGACTTTTAGTCTGTTATCTTATTTCTCCATTTACCAGGCTGTAAAATGGGAATCCCATATGAAGTGCTCCACCCGAAGGCGTGGTAGGATCCCCGCCTCAAACTGGATTCAGATATTGAGGCTGATAATACTATATACACACCAAGAGGTTATAAAAAGCCTATTATGATGAGGTTTTGGGGAAAACAGAGCAGCGTTCTACATTGATTAAAAATTGCATTGGCAGCAGAAATTGAAGACTGGTATGGGGGTTTTATTATGTTGGAGAGTAAGGCCAGGTTGAGGGTTCTACATGAAAATGCTAAGAGATGGAAGCAGAATCTATTACAATTTGTCACAGAGTGAAGTAACAGTAAATTTTATTTCTGAATTTATCTTCCACTAGTCCCTAATGTTTTCCTAAGCATAATGCTGTAGGCATGGGTGTGTTGACCTAATAATGAGCTCTACCATAGAGACTTTCCAGATAGACTTATTCTCTACTTATTGTCAAGTAGAGCATGACCCAGAATGGGTTCATGTTGCCCAAAGGACCAAACTGATGTGTCTGTATGAATAATAGCACACTACCAAGAGCACAGGACCTAAGAGTGGCAAAGAAAGGGGTGCCCTATTATTGAGTTATGTGAGTTCTTTGTCATTCTGGATACATGCCCTTTATCAGATGGGTATTTTGCAAATATTTTTCTCACAGTCTGTGACTTGCCTTTCCATTTTCTTCACAGTGTCCTTTAAAGAGTAAAATATTTTAGTTTGAATGAAGTTCAATTTGTCATTTCTTTCTTTTATAATTAGTGGTGTTTAAGAAATTTCATCTAATCCAAGGTCACCAAGACTTTAATCCAAGACTTTTATGATTGCTTCTAAAAACATTAGACTTTGGGCCGGTGAGATGGCTCAGCGGCTTAAGCGCCTGCCCGGCAAGCGCGAGGGCCCGAGTTCGACTCCCGGATCCCACATACGAAAAAGGGGCCGGTGATATCACTCAGCGGCATGGGCGCCTGTTGGCGCGCGAGGTCCTGAGGTCGACCCCCCGGTACCCACAAAAAAAAAAAAAAAAAAAACATTAGACTTTTTGCTGGGCACGGTGGCACATGCCTGTAATCACAGAGCTCTGGAGGCTGAGGCAGGAGGATTGCTGTGAGTTTGAGGCCAGCCTGGCCTACATGGTGAGTTCAAGGCCAGCCTAAACTACATAGCTAGACCCTATCTCAAAAAACAAAACAAAACAAAACATTAGACTTTTAACCCCGACTCATAGGTCTACAATCTAATTTGACTAAATTTTTTAGTATGTGTCATTTTTCATTTTTGTATGTGAATTATTCCAGCACCAAATGCTATAAATATTATCACTTCCCATGGCACCTTTGGTGAAAATTAATTGGCTATTTATCTGTGAGACCACTTCTGGGCTCTGTTTTCTGTTTCATTGAATAATATGTCTACGTTTATGCCAGCTTGCATTGCTTTGATTATTACAGCTGTCTACAATACTCATAGCATAGGGCTCTGGTTTTTTGGTTTTTTTATTTTTTTAGAATTTTTTGGCATTTTTATATAAATTTTAGTCAGCTCCAAAACTTCTACAGAAAAACCTCTTGGGATTTTGACTGGGATTGCATTGAATTTTTAAGTCATTTGGGGAAATTTTGACAACACTGAGCCTGTGGACCCATGAACAAGGTCTGTATCTCTGTTGAGTTAGGTCTCTTTAAAATTATCTTAGCAGTCTTATAAATGTTTTCTTAAATGTACTCCTAAGTATCTCATAATTTTAAACTTTTACAAATGCCTTTGTTTTCTTAATTTCAAGTTAAAGTTTTTAACCACCAATATATTGATTAAATTAATAAACTCAAGCTTCTGTCTTTTAATTTGTAAATTGGGGTAGCCTCCTTTTTTCAAGGCTATCATGAAGATTCATGAAAATGATTTACCTTAAAGCACATAGAATTCAAAAATTATTATAGGACAGATGCATTTAAAAAGCCATCTGATTCAAACTCAAAACAACCCTGTTAAGGAGTGACTTGAAGTGAATAAAATGGTGTCCCCCCAAAAATATGTACCTATGTTCTAACTAAACCCTGTGAATGTGACTTTATTTGTAAAAAAAAAAAAAAAAAAGGGGGGGGTCTTTGCAGATGTAAGTAAGAATTTTGAAATGAGATCATAGCCTGGGTAATATAGACAGGCTCTAAATTCAGCCACAAGTGTCCTAATAATATACAGAGTGAGAAGAAAGAGAAGGTCATGTGAAGACAGAGGCAGAGAGAGGTCACATAACCAGAAATGGAGGAACACCTAGAGCCCCCGGAAGCTGCAAATGGGCAGAAATGACTCTTTCCTAGAACTTTCAGAGAGCGCAACCCTGCTGACACCATCGTTTCAGACTTCTAGCCTCCAAATCTGTGAAAGAATAAATTCCTAACTGCTCAAAAGGAAAGAACAACTGGGATGGGGGAAAGGAGAAAAGAAAGAAACTAAAAGAATATGTATGTGTGTATATACACATATATATATACAAGATAGATAAGATAATTATACTACTAATCTTTATTAGTTCATTGAAAAGAACAGTTTATGCTTACATTATTTGATCAATTTTTCATACCTATATCTTGTAAACTGAGCAACTACTTTGAAGATAACTACACGCAATATATTAACCATTGTTAATCTTCCATTATCTTGTTTTGAAATTCTGTATCATCGTTTTTATTGTTTTTTCTTTTTAAAATAAAAAAAAAGAATAAATTCCTGTGCTTTAATGCCACCAACCTTGTGGTAATTTATTAGGGCAACTCTAGGAAATAAATACAGTACCATTATCCCCATTTTACAGATAATGAAACTTGGTGTCAGAAACATTAGGTGACTTATTCAAGGTTCCACAGCCACCAATACAATCAATTTTTCTTGAGCAAAATCTGTTGTGATTAATTCTAACATCATATCTCATCTGATGTATGCTCCAGCTATTTTGGGCACCACAGAAGTGTTAAGACGCTGGTACCTTTCTTCATGATATTTTGAATCTTTAAAACACCATACCTAAAAATATAGGAACCAAGATTTTAACACAAAAACAAACTGACAATCTCTTGATTATCCAAATCTATTTTATTCAATTGTCCAGTGCTCGCTTTGGCAGCACATATACTAAAATTTTATTCAATTGTCCTGTGATTTTTGCTTTCCAATTGAACTTCTTCTTTTCCTTTCTTTTAAATGATCTTTAGCACCTTTCACACTATAGAAGAAATAAAACTTAGTTTTGTTTGTTCTATAAAGTTAGGTGGAAAAGAGGATGAGTGTTGAGGATAAAATGTACTTAGCTTTTTGTTAAACAAAAAGGGTAAATCATCATTATCAGTTATTGAGAGGAGGTTGAAATTCGTAACTATAATTGTGGAGTTGTTATTTCTCCTTCCAATTCTATCAGATTTTGTTTCATGTACTTTAAAACTTTTGCTTTTACTAGATATGTGTTGCT
The DNA here is from genome assembly GCA_028451465.1 of Erethizon dorsatum. Lineage (NCBI taxonomy): Eukaryota > Metazoa > Chordata > Mammalia > Rodentia > Erethizontidae > Erethizon > Erethizon dorsatum. The sequence goes on from CM051839.1 coordinate 16,301,479, forward strand.
AAGGCCTGCATATCTGTGTCCCCCCCACCAAAACAAATTCACATTTTGACACCTAACCTCACAGGTGACGATAGTTAAAGGCCAGGCCGTTGGGAAGTGATTAGATCATAGAGGCAGGGTCCTCAAACATGGGATTAATACCTATATAAAACAGGCTGGAGCAAGATTATTCTTCCCTTCTGCCGTGTTAGGATGCATAAAGGGCAATACCTATGAGGAACAAGCACTTTTATCCTAAGACACCAATTCTTTCTTTTTTCCAATCTTTATTTTTTATTAATGATCACATTCCTTGTGGGAAGTTGGTACAGGTACACAACACATCTTAATTCTTTGTCTATCCCCTTTCCCATTCCCCCATCCCCTCTCTCCATCTCCATTTGCAAAGGATTTATCTCCCTGTTTCATATTATCTATCTTTTATTTCGCTCTTTATTTGTATTTTGGGTTTCTCATATAAAAGAAATCATGTGAATTTAAGCTTGTGTGTCTGCTTTATTTCACTTAACATTGTGGTCTCAAGATGCATCCTTTTTCCTACAAATGACTCAAGTTTATCTTTCTTTATGGCAGAGTAATACTCCATTGTGTATAAACATCACATTTTCTCAATCTACCCATCTTTTGATTGGCACATAGGCCACTTTCAAGATTTAGCTATTGTGAAGTGTGCTGCCACAAACATGGGTATACATGCATTAGTGTAATATGATGACTTTAATATACATGCATTAGTGTAACATGGTGACTTCCTTCAGGAAGATGCCTAGAAGGGGAATAGCTGGATTAAATGGAATTTCTATTTTTAGCTCACAAAGATAAGGTTCTAACTGTATAGGATTAATGGCCTCATAAGAGGAGGAACGAGTACCTCTCTTATTCTTCAGGTGCACACGTTGAGGAGAGACCATGTGAGAGCACAGGTAGCAGGCAGCCATCTACAAGCCAGGAAGAGAAGGAGACCTTGCCAGATGCCACCATGCTGGCTCCCTGATCTCAGACTTCCAGCCTTCGGAACTGTAGGAAAATAAGTTAATGTCATCGAAGCCACCCAGCCTGTAGTATTTTGTTATGGCAGTCTAAGCTGACTAATGCATCTCTATTCTTCTACATGGAATATTCTTGTTTAAGATGTAGTTTTTATTACTGGTTTCTAGTATTTTTCATATGCTATGCCTTTGTGTGATTTCCTTCATGTTTTTTGCTTGAGGTTTGTTGAGCTTCTTTGATCTGTGGGTCTATAGTTTTCATCAATTTTAGAAAATTATGGTTATTATTTTTTCAAATAATTTTTCTGTTCCCTGCTCAGCCTATATTTTCTGGGACCCCAATTACAAATTATAAATATTACAAAAAGTTAGACAGCTTGACTTTGTCCTATAGCTTTGTCCTATAGCTGATGTTCTGTTTATGTTTTTTTCTTGCCTTTTTTCTCTGTGTGTTTTATCTGAATAATTTCTATCATTAAGTTTTCCATTTCTCTGTCTTTTTCTGTTGCTTCCTGATATGTTGTTAGTTTCATCAACTGTGACTTTTGCCTGAGGTATTATATAATTCATCCTTTTAAGTTCCAGATAGGTCTTTTTCTACTTTTTTCCTTTTTTCCCTTCCTGCTTGTGCTTTCATCTACCTTATTGAATATGTATAGTATTTTATAGATGTTTAATGTTCTTTTCTGCTAATTCTCTTTATTATTTTTATAGTTATATTTTGTCCAGTTTTGTATTTGTTTAAAGTGAAGAAATAAATCTGATTCTTCTTATTATTTCATTATAATGAGACACTGAAGTCTTTAATGTCGGGACAATTATTGAAGAAACTTGTCATATCTTCATGGAATAGGCAATAATTAACCAACTAGGGAAACACTAAATCTTATCATTGAGTTCATTCCAACTTGGAGAAAACATTTTTAAATATAATTAAGCAAAAGACATAATTATATGATTAGAAAACAAAAATTGGCACCTTTTGAAGGTTTTAAATGTTTGCCTTAAACACAGTAAAAAAATTTTATGCCAATGTTTCTCTTTCTCACATGATTCGCCATCACAGTCACTACAGTCCCATAAAGCGCTTAGCGTTTCCTATAGTTGTGCTCGTGTGTGCCTTAAAAATATACCTGCACTACTAGAAGGTTTAACGTGAGCTGCTAGATATTCAGATCTTACTTGCAAATGCCTAGCATAGTTTCTCTACTGAAATCCCACAGATAGAATTTCCTATCTCTAGAATGGAAGGGGGGGGGTGAAATGGAAACAAAGCTTTTGTAAGTGGGGAGGGGATAAAAAGTTGAAGGGAGGGGAGGGAAATGGGAAAAAAAGAAGAATTAAGATATATTATGTACAGGTGCAAATTTCCTATGATGAATGTGATCATTATGCATAGCAAGCATGTACTAATAAAAATTTTTTTAATGTAGTGAAAAATCTATGTATGTAGAGTGACTTTCAGAGAAAAATAATATCAAAAATTTTAAAATAATATAAATCTCCAAAAATAAAAAAAAATTAAACTTTTTATTTAAAAAAGAATTTTTTTAATTTGGCACATGGCCAAATTAAGTGAAAAGGAAGCTATGAAATCTTCCCTTTTTGTACAAATTCTTACTATTTTGTTGTTTGAGATGAAAATACTTGTATACTTCTTGCCATATGGCAACTTCTTTGAGGAAATCCATGTGTCTTAAGCATGGCTATCTTCATAGAGACCATGCTGGGCACATAGTAAGTGTTGCAAATATTTGTAGAAATATGTGAATAGACTGCTCTTTATGTTCAAAGATGCCAAGAAATACCCTGGTTAATTTATCAGTATCTTTCAGAGTGTACATTCCTATTAATTCTGTCTTTTTAGCTGAGCACCCAGAAAATTAAAAGACAATAAAAATTATAAAGTAAATCTGAAGTGTTGAAGAGCATAGTTAAAAATTAGTTGGTCAGGAGCCCATCTGCAGTGGCCTAGTAAAGTTTGGATGCAAAATCTAAGAAGACTAAGTTGCTAAGCCAAGTGTGATAATACACGCTTGTAATTCTGGCCCTTGGGTAACTGAAGCAGCAGGATCTCAAGTTCAAGGCCAAGCTGGGCTACATTGCAAGTTCAAGTCCAGCCTGGGCTACTTAGTGACACCCTGTCTCAAAAAACTCTCAAAACGAGACTGAGTTATTAGCATCAAACTCTATTCCCAGAGGTGGTTTTTTTCCCCTTAAAGATAAAACTTGATTATGGTAGCATATATTTTCATGTGTATGTATTTAACCCACCTTAATTAAGATTACATTCCATAAGCAATAGCTTTTCTTATGCGTTTTGTGGGCCTGGTTTTTCATAATTAAATTTTACAAAGGAAGAGATAGTAAACATTCTGGCTGTCTTAAAATGTTTGCTGAACTTTGCTTGTCAGCATTTGATTATTGCTATGTAGTTTGTACCCTAATAATTAACCCTGTACTTAAAAGAAAATAACAGATGCTCAGTTGATTATTTCTCTGTGTGTGTGTGTCTGTCTGTCTGTGTGTCTATCTGTCTTCCAAAGACATCAAATTTAGGCATTGTTTAGTTATGATCATCTTTTTTGGTTCCAGTTTAATCAAGTGAAGCTGCAAAAATAAAATTAATTATATACAAGGCATTTGAAAAATAGTTTGCAAAAAAGGAATTCTAATCGCAATGTTTATCAGGAATTACGCCACACCTGTGAGCCAAAATATGTACCGTACGCTTCAGGGATAAACAGTGAAGCTATTAGCTATGTGAATTTTAAATGATTACATCGATGTACTGGATGACTTGGGAAGCTGGCCAATTAATCTTTCATTTTTGAAAGCTTGGCGCCATTTATATACTCTTGGTCACAGGTGTAAATGAGCAGAATTATTTCTGCATTCAACTCATTACAAATTTTCTACAATTTGTATAGCTTACCTTTGTAAAGAAAACTTTACATTTGATTAAAATTATGTATTATTCTTAAGGTATAGAGCTCCTTTCTGCTAGCAGGATAAATAGCCTTGTAAATGCTGAAGTAACCTATGTAAATCTTTCAAAAACATTCTTTTTTACAATACTCATTTGACTGATGCCATGATAGCATATTTTATTTTCCTTATTTCAAATATGGGCTAAAATTCTCAGTATCGAAGACTGTATTACTTTCTCATAACTACAGTGAAAATTGATTTAAAAACTAAAGACAAAGTTTCAACTAGTAGTTTTTAAAAAAAACAGTGAGGTTCTGCCATCAATAAGATATGTGATATATCACTTAGTTTTTTTTTAATGAGAGAAAGATAGACCAGAGTGATAACCCTTTGTCTATCCATAGTCACACAGCAGCTTGAAGTGGAACTAAAACTAGATATCTTAATCCTCAGTCTCTTTCTTCTAGAATAGCAAATCTATAAGTTGTTCTTACAATTAAGTTTAAATTTATCAACCCAGATTCTATGGTTAAATTAGCTGAAATAACCATAACCAACACTTATTTCTTCTTTTTCAATGTGACTTGTGTTAGTGAAAAACCTATAATATCTAAATGAGCATAAATTGTGCCAATAGAACATATTTTAAAATCAGTTTTTCAAATTAGTATTTAAAGAGAAGTCCCCATGTGTTATGGCTTGGATCAGAAGTGTCCCCCAAAGGGCCATGTGCCAAAGGCTTGGTCTCCAGCCTGTGCCGTTACTGGGAGGTGGTGGAACCTTTAGGAGGAAGGGCCTAGTGGGAGAAAGCTTGGTCACTGAGGGGAGGTCTTGAAGGGGATGTTAGGACCCTGGCCCCTTCTCTTTTTCTTTGCTTACCAGCCATCATGAGATGAGCAGCTTTGCTCCATCACATGATCCCTCACCACAGACCCAGAAAGAACAGAGCCAAGTGACCATGGTCATAAACTCCTGTAACTGTGAACCCAAATAAACCTTTCTGGCTGCTAAGTTGTTCATCTCAGTTATTTTGTCACAGCAATGGAAAGCTAACTAACACACCATATAATAACTCAGACATACCCTGAACTATAATGTCTGCATAGGTGAAACTACCTGAGAAGAAACAAATGATTTGCCACCATTGAATTGCTACCTGAAACACAGATAGGATCAAGACCAAATGAACTATGTCTGCAATCAGTTTGATATTTCTCAATTAATCATCAAATTTTATTCAGATCAGTGGTTACCACAATAAAAGATTAAATGTTTATTTCAATTGATACCACTGTTATCTGGCATATTTTGGAAATGCTTCTTTTGAAACTATCTTTCAAAACTATAGGAAAAGTAGAATCACCATTCCCATCCTAATTTTACTGCATATTTAATTACGTAGATTAATTACTGCTATAGTTGGGATCAGGTATGTTTCCCAAAATCCCGTATAATAAAGGTTTATTCCCCAGGTTGGCACTGCCAGGAAGTGGTGGAAACTTTAAGAGGTAGGGCCTAGGAGGAGGCCTTTAGGTCACTGGGGGGGCATACTCTCAAAGCAGATAGTGGAACCCCAGCCACTTCCTCTTCCACTTTTCTTTGTTTTCTGGCTATGACGTAAGTAGTTTTGCTCTGCTGTGTGCTCCCTTGATGTGCTGCCTTGTCAAATACCTAAAAACAATGGAGCCACTCAATTACGGACTGGACCCTTCAAAACTATGAGCCAAAATAAACATTTTCTCTTTGTAAGTTGATTATCTCAGGCATTTGTTATAGTGATGGAAAGCTGATTAACACAGTCACTCATATTCTTGTATTTAATATGTTTGACTATTTTCCTTAATCATATCCATCTTAAAATTTTGCCATCATTGTGCACATTAAAAATAATGAACTACTAATTTTGAAGAAATTCCTATTGATAACTTAGAGCACAGATAGCATAAATAATTCTCATCTACAAAGAACATCCCCCATTCATATATAAACTCTTTGGATATTTGTATTCTAGTATATTTTAAAGCCATGTCTTTTTTTTTTTTTTTAATGCGGGTACCGGCAGTCGAACTCAGGACCTCGTGCTTGCCAGGCAGGCACTTATGCCGCTGAGCTATATCACCAGCCCTAAAGCCATATCTTGGATTTCAATCAATCAGAAAATATTTACGAAGTATGTTAGAAAAATAACATGGCACAGTGAAAAGAGTTTGGTCATGAGTCAAATTAATCTATTTTGCTACCTGTTCTATTATCTTGGAAATTACTTAGCTTTTGAATTCCAGTTTCTTCATTTGTAAAATGGGGATGGATGATAATACCCATTTTGCAGGGTTGTCATGAAGGTTAATGAAGAGCATTTACCCAAAAGCATCTAGAACTCAAAATTATTATAAAATGGGTGCTTTAATTCATCTCACTTTTGTCCTCAAAACAACCCTTCCTAGGGAAGTACTATTATTTCCATTTTACAGATAATGACACTGAGTGCTAGAAAGACTGTCACTTTGTACTCTTACTAGTGCATGCTAGGAGTGGTGGGAGGCACAGAAATAAGATCCTAGCCTTCCTTAAGAGGCTGAAGAAGATATTTTAAACACCATTCCTAATAATATAGGAAAAACCTTGCTTATGGCACAAAAGCAGACTGGCATGTCCAAATTATGCAAAACTACACTACCTAATTACACTGTAGTCTTTTTTTTTTTCAGTTGTACTATGTTTTTCTTTTGTTTCTGATGTTCTTTATCATTTCCAATGCTGTAGAAGAGATAAAAGTTAATTTTTTTTTTTTTTTTTTTTGCATAAAGAGCTGAGTGAGAGAAAAGAGTGTCAGGTTGAAAGGCACTTAGCTTGTTAAACAAAAAGGAACTAATTCGTTATGACTACATTGGAACAAGTACCTGGATGTATCTTCCTATTAAAGCAATCCCTCTGGGAATCCATGTCACTGGACCACTTGGCAGATTAATGAAACCGACATGGAACAAGTTTACCTTGCTGAGTTAGTGAGTAAATATAGCCTCTTAAATAGTATGCAAGATAGACATAGTTTCCACCATTTTTTTCTTTTTAAAAGTAAATTTGATATACAATTAATTGTACCTACCTGAAGTGTAAAATTTGATAATTTCTGACATATGCATATATCTGTGGAGCCAGTAGCTCAATCAGTGTAACGAACACACACATGAGATTCAAAACTTCCTTTCTAGCCCCATTCAACTTCTTTTCTAGTCCCTCCCTTCTCTCTCTCTCTTTTTCCCCTTCCCCTAGGCAACTATTTGTGTGCTTTCTGTCACTATAAATTAGTTTGCATTTAGTAAATGTTAAACATCTGTAATATACAAACGTCATGTAAACTTTTTGAGGGATCAAGGTTTACTCATATTGTTGCATGTATCAATAGTTTATTCCTTTTTGTTGCAGCATAGTATTCATTGCATGACTAAACCATAATTTATCTGTTCTCCTTTTGACTATTATCAATAAAGCTGCTATGAACATTTCAGTACAAAAGGATAAAATGCTTTTATTTGAACGTCCACTCATCTCGAACTAGACATATGCCTTCATTTATCTCGAGTAATTAGGAGTGGAAGAGCTATATCAAATGATAGGTGTAAGTTTAATTTTTAAAATGCTTTCCATAGTGGTTATGCATTCCCATCAGCAGAAGAGAGTTCCAGTTATTCCATAATCCTGCCAATATTGACATGGTCAGAATTCTGAATTTTTGCCATCCTAATAGATATAGGGTTAATTATGATAACCATCTCTTTATGTATTTTTTGCCATGTGCACATCTATTTCTGTTGAGTCTGTTTCAAATTTGTTTAAGTCTTTTTGCCCAGTTTTCAACACATGTGGGATATCCAAACTATAACAATTTTTCAAATATTTTTTCTGCCCCTTCCCTTTTTGGGAACTCTGACTATACATACATTAGGCCACTGGAAGCTGTCCTATAGGAAATGGTGCTTTTTTTTTTTTTTTTTTTTTTTAATTCTTTGTTCTCTCCATTTCAGTTTGGATAGTTTCTATGGCTATATTTTCAAGTTGACTGATCTTTTCTTCTGTAATGTTCTTATGCCCTGGGTGCACTGAAAGGGCATTTTTCATTTCAGACATTGTAGTTTTAATCTCTAGAAGTTCAGTTTTGTGTTTTAAATATACTTCTTGTCTCTTGCTCGTTTTTAAACATATGGGATATAATCGTTGTTTTAATGTCTTTGTTAATCCTAACATCTGTATCTATTCTGTGTTGGTTTTCATTGTTTTTGGTTTTTTGTTTTTGGTTTTTTACCTCATTGTGAGTCATATTTTCCATCTTCTTTGCATGCCTGATAATTTTGAGTTGGATGCCGGACAATGTGATTTTTTTCTTTGTTGGGTGTAGGATATATTTTAAACTTTCTGTAAGCATACTTGTTCTTTTTTCCTGGGGTGCAGTTATATTACTTGGGGATGGTTTTACTTTGAGGAAGGAGAGGGGCTTGATGTCTTTCTACTAAGATGTGTTACTAAGATCTACTAAACTGTTATCACAGTTTCTGCCCTATAGCACATAGTGCATGCTTAATAAATATTTCTGAAGTGAATCATGAGTGAATTAAAGTGAAAAGGGATTGCAAAAATATTATATTCTGGGGCCAGTGAGATGGCTCAGCAGTGTAAGTGCCTGCCTGGCAAGCGCGAGGGCCTGAGTTCAACTCCCGGAACCCACATACGAAAAAAGGGCCGGTGATATCATTCAGCGGCACTAGGCGCCTGCTGGCGCACAAGGTCCTGAGGTCAACCCCCAGTACCCACAAAAAAAAAAATTATATTCTGATGTTGCCTGACTTCTGTATTTTCTATCTCTGTTTGTGTATGCTTAATTTTTATTTTTCATTATACAGCCAAGATTTCTCTGAGAAGATACTTCTAAGTAACTCCATTTTCACATCCTTCTAGCTAAGTGACTCTAGAGACCAGACCCTCTTCTCCCCCAGCTCCAAATGGAAAAATCCTAGGAAAAAAATCTAATAAACCCAGAGTAAGCCATACTTCCACCATGTGCCGAAAGAGAAGACATTGTGTTTTTTGTTTTGTTTTGTTTTTGATTATTTTTGAGACAGGGTCTCCATGTAGTTCAGGCTGGAACACATTATGTAGCCTGGGCTGGCCTTGGGTTTGTGGCAATCCTCCTGCCTCAGCCTCCTGAGTGCTGCGAGTACAGGTGTGTACCACTGTGTCTAGCAGACATTTTGTTTTTGGTTTTGTTTTTTTGTTTTATGTGGGTACCGGGGGTTGAACTCAGGACCTTGCGCTTGCCAGGCAGCTCACCAGCCCTGTGTTACATTTCTTAACAAAGCATTTTTTCTATGAAAATATATCATGTATAAAAATTGTGGGGGCCGGTGAGATAGCTCAGGGGCATAAGCGCCTGCCTGGCAAGTGCGAGGTCCTGAGTTCAACTCCCGGTACCCACATACAAAGGAAAGGGCTGGTGATATCACTCAGTGGCACAAGCGCCTGCTGGCAAGTGTGAGGCCTGAGTTTGACCCCCGGTACCCACACAAAAAAAAAATATTGTGGAAAATTTAGACAAGTAGGAAAAAGGAAATATAAATATTTTATCATCCATAGTGATCCAGTGTTAGCTTTTAGAACATTTCTTTCCTGTTTGTGGACAATTTCTCTAGGAAAATGGGGAGGGGCAGCAGATATTTCAGTTTCTATTGTTAAGTGCTTAAATTTGTTCTTTTGGAGGAAAGTTAGATGGAATTGGAAACCAATTAGACCCTATAATTTGCCTTAAATACAAGAAGTCTAATTTTAGTTAAGCACTAGAAAAAAGGAAAGAGAAGAATGATTTCACCTCTTCGCCTGCATGTATGGAGAAATATGGTCTCTTGAAGAGAACCTGAAATTGTTTTGTTCCTTTTGCCTGGCTCTACTCACCTGGTAACACCTGTCTACCTTCAGGGTAGTCTCTCAAACACTTGTGTAAATTAAAATTTGCCTGTAGGGATTCTAAGTTTCCAGTATCAAAAGCTACTGTGAGAATCTCAGCAAATCAGCTCCGGCTCCAGTAGCTCTCATTTGGCATAGGCTTCACAACACAGGTTTTTTTGTATTTTTGTTTCTTTGTTTTTTTGTGTGGGTACTGGGAGTCGAACTCAGGACCTCGCACTTGCCAGGCAGGCACTTATGCCGCGGAGCCACATCACCAGCCCCCACAACACAGGTTTTTTAAACAAACCCCCTATTTGGTCTGGATGGGCCATTCATGAATATTTGTTGAATGCCCACTTTGGGCATCATAAAGGAAATGGGTTCATGATTCCCAGACTTAAAAAAGCAAACAACCATGTACCTGAGGGAGGCAGTAATGTGGATTTATCAATTTGGGTGTGAGGGGAAAGATCAGGATTTGAAAACTACAAATCCCAGTTTGATAAACATTCTGTTCAACAAACTTGTATTTTATTGCCCACCACGGAATCATTCTCTGGGTCTGTCGCTGAGGCTTAAAATACAATGGCATAATGTCCCTCCCAGCAGGGCCACTCACAGGACATAAGGTGCCTCTTAGAGGGAATGGAAATCTCATCCAACTCCCTCTGGGTGAGGTTTTGCAAAAGTGTGTCCTTGTTTGACAGACCAATTAGAAAAAAATACCCCCTCTGGGCAGAGTAATTAGAAAAACTTTTCCTCTTCTCCTACAGCCTTGGGCTGAGCAGAGGGGAAGCTGGAATGTGGATACCACTGGCATCCCTGTGGCACAATCTACACACGAAACCTGTGTTTATTTTCACTCTTTTGTCTTATATTATCTAGTAAGAAGCCATCCTAATTTTGAGCCAGGTAAATAAGGGATGTTCTTACAGATGTGGGACTGTGCTGCCTTGAGTTGTTACAGTGACTTTTTTTTTTTTTTAACTCTTAGGTTCCCTAGATTCTGCAGTCTTGGTGCTATGCTTATTCTTTCAAGAGATAGATATGTTTTCCCCACATATTATTAGATAGATGGCAGAAGATCTGAGAGGCTTGTCATAAGAAGCCCTGGGCAGCTGGAGTCATTTTTTTGCCAATACCTGCATTTCAGGGCTATGAGCCTTGGGCACAGAGAGGAGGGTGAGAGTACATTTGAGCAAAGACACAATCCTCCACTGACCCCTCTGGCAATACATCACAGGTTCTGCAATATAGCTCCAGGCAACAAATTGAGGTCAGCCAGGATTGAGGGGGAGCCTCTGCCTTGCTCAGCTTTTAAAAATACCTGCAATGCAGTGCAAGACAACTGGCTTCTGCTTAAGTGCTTTTGATGACTCCAAACTGGGCTTCATTGATATTCAGGCTGGACCGTCCCCAGGAGTGCTTGGGGAGATCCCTCTCGTTTGCAAAACTTGCTTTGGAGGCAGGGCTGTCTCAAGAGTACAACTAGGGTATTCCCATAACTGGCTCCAAACAAATGGAAGTTTAAACCTAAGAACTTTCAGCCTTTTTTACAAGCCTTCTTATAAGTTACCTGGGATTTGTTGGGACTACCAAGTGTATTCGAGTTAGGATTTTTAAAAGTAAATATTGTGTTGCAGCATTATCCTTGGTAAGAAAATAGTTGGATGTCTACCCACTCTTTCAGGGCTGGTATCCAACAGCTATTTGGAAAGCTTGAGATTTGCTCTCTTTCATCTGTACTTGTTTACTCTATTCAGCCTTCACTAAATAAATAATAATTTCACCAAATAAAAAGGACAATCTAGGCTCCTAGAAAAATAGGTTGGTTGTTGCTGCCGTATTCGTCATAATAGGGAGTTGGAGGTAACCTCAGGATTTGTTCCTAGGTAGTGAATGTGTGCCAAATAATACCATGCAGAAGTTAGAAACACTGCCTTAAATGTACACATAGTAACATGGATGGGCCTAAAACACAGAGAACCCAGGGGGAAAAGTAAGAAGCAAAAGTATTTACAGCATAACTTTACATACACTTTGAAATACATATGTAAACTGGGCGTGGTGACAAGTGGCTCTAATCCCAGGACTCTGTGAGGCTAAGGTAGGAGGATTTCAAGTTTGAGTCCCGCCTGAGCAATTTAGCAACCTAGCAAGACCCTGTCTCAAAATAAAAAAATAAAAAAAGGGACTGGGGTTGTGGCTCAGTGAGAAGGCACTGGATTTGATTTTCCGCACTACTGCAACAAATAAACCAAAAACCATACATATAAGACAATACTATGTACGTTGCAAAAATACATACAAATAAAAGCTATTGTTAACATGGATGCGTGTGAAAGCAGGAGAAGAAAGGGAATGGTGTAGTTCTGAGGATGTGCGGCACAGGCCTGGGACCTTGCAATTAGCCCGGCCTTCTGTTCCTAAGTGTCAACAACAACAAACCATCTCTGCTTTTCACTCCTAGAGAATTCCAAGAAGGTCCGGTGGGCTTCCAGGGATCTTCTACAAGTGTTCTCATTAAGTCTTCTAATCAGAAAAGCTTGAGAAACTCAAGCTCTAAAATCTAGAACTACAACCCCCCACACCCATTTCCGTTAAATTTACTTCAAAGCCATCACTGGAGCAATTGATGGGAGCTTCTACTAGAAGGTGCAAAATTCTGTCCAGGAGGGATGCATAGCAGAAGGAACATCTGGTCTCCACCCTCAGTGAGCTGAGACCAATAAACTGGAAAATGTGCTGTGTGTAGAACAAGTAGAAAGAAGTTCACACCAACTGTCAGGATGCTTTGGAGAAGGGAGACGTTGGAGTGTACTGTACTAGACTGTTTAAGGAAAACCCTGTCAGGGATTGGATGTCTCGTGTTCTTTGTCAGAAAAGTGATGTGATGGTTAATCTTGACTGTCCACTTGCTTAGCTTGAAAGATGCCTAGGATATTAGTAAAGCAGGCTTCTCTTGGTGTCCAGGCGGGTGAGGGAATGTGACCTACAGACGATATAATATGGTCCCTGGCCCCTTCCTCTCTGGCTCTTCTTTTGTCCTCTGCTTCCCAGCTGCCACAAAGTAAGCGACTTTCCTCCGCCATACCCTTCTGCCATGATGTTTCTGACTTGGAACCAACTGACCATAACCTGAAACCTCTAAAACCACGAGTTAAAATAAACCTCCCTTACTTTAAATTGTGTATGTCAGGTATTTTGTCCCTGCCCCAGAAAGGTGGCATGTACAGGTGGTATGAAGAGTTAGAATGGACACACACAGACATTCTAGGAAAGAGACTATTTAGCCAAGTCTCAGAAGTAGGAATTGGCACCCTGGAGGCAGTACAGAGTGAGGTAGGGATTCAACATGGAGGATACATTTTGGGTGAAGTTCCAGACAGTCCTAACCTGCCATTGAACAACAGTCATTGTCAAACCTAGGACAACAATGTTGTGAATGTTAGACAAGGTGCTGCAAACACAACTTTAAAAATTAGTCAGCCAGGCACATGCCTGTAATCCTAGCACTTGGGAGGCTGAGGCAGGAGGATCACTGTGAGTTCGAAAATAGCCTAGGCTATATAGTGAGTTCAAGGCCAGCCTGAACTACATAGTGAGACCCTGTCTCAAAAAAAAAAAAAAAAAAAAAAAAAGTCAATTTGCACATGTTTCACGTAAGACTCATTCTTTTAACCCTGTTGTTTTATAAGTCTTTTCTATTATAAATATGTAGGCTATTCGTGGCTGAACTGTGTCACCTCAATTTCAAATGCTGAAGCCTTTACCCTGCTACTTCAGAATGTGACAGTATTTAGAGATAAGGTTTATAAAGAGGTGACTAAGTTAAAATGAAGCTGTTAGGGCTGGCCCTAATCTGATCTGACTGGAGTCTTTATAAGAATAGATTGGGATATAAAAAGCGACATCCGGACGCACAGAGGAAGGACCACAGGAGGACACAAAGGTTCCATGTGGACGGTGGCCATCTGCAAGCCAAGGGGAGAGGCCTCAAGGGAAATCAAAATGCCAACACCTTTCACTTGGGCTTCCAGCCTCCAAAACTGAGAAATACGTAAATTTCTGTGCTTTAGCTAGCCAGTTTGTATTCTGTTATAGCAACCTTAGCAAACTAGCAAACTAGTACATATACCAACCAGGATTTTTCTTTAAGTAAATTCAGTGTATCCAGATGGTCTGCCATTGAGAAAGCTGTTCAAGCCTTGAGTCTTTTTTTTTTTTTTTGGTACCGGGAACTGAACTCATGACCTCATGCTTGCCAGGCAGGTACTGTGCCATTGACCTATTTCCCCGGCCCTAAGCCTTGCATTTTAAAGACATTATCCTATTTTTTCAAACATTTGGAAGAGAAATCCAATCCAAAAAAGATATGAAAATGTTTATTCAAAAAACTGGTAACAGGGCCTGTGAGATGGCTCAGCAGTGTGCACGCCTGCCTGGCAAGCGCGAGGGCCTGAGTTCGACTCCCGGAACCCACATACGAAAAAAGGGCCGGTGATATCGCTCAGCAGCACCGGTGCCTGATGGCGCGCGAGGTCCTGAGGTCGACCCCCGGTACCCACACACACACAAAAAAAACTGGTAACAGAAGCTTGGGCATGGCGGTTCACTCTTATAATCCCTTGGGAGGCTAAGACAGGAAGATTTTGAGTTCAAGGTCAGTCTGGGCTACATAGTGAGTTTGAGGTCAGCCTGGACTATAGAGCAAGACCTTGTTTCAAAAACAAAACAAAACAATTGGTAGTAGTCAATTATGCCATTTTAACTATAGATATTTTAGAACATTAAAAGTGCCTATATGGGCAAATATGAAGAATATTTTCTGTCTTATTTATCTATTTACTTACTTACTTTTTTTTTTTTTTTTTTTTTGAGGCCCAGGCTGGCCTGGAAGTCACAGCAGTCCTCCTGCCTCAGCCACCTGAGTACTGGTATTACAGGCACGCACCACAATGCTCAGCTGTTTTGTCATCTTTAAATTTATATATTCAGGGCCGGTGAGATGGCTCAGTGGCATAAGCACCTGCCTGGCAAGCACGAGGGCCCGAGTTCGACTCCCAGAATCTGCATAAGAAAAAAGGGCCGGTGATATTGCTCAGCGGCACGGGCGCCTGCTGGCGCGCGAGATCCTGAGGTCGACCCCCGGTACCCACCAAAAAAAAAAAATAAATAAATAAATAAATAAATAAATTTATATATTCAACAACAGCAGAAAAGTCTTAAAGTAAATGAAAGTGATAAAGACAAATCGCAAAACCAATAGAAATTATTTTGACATAAAGCACATTGTAGCAAAATTTTCAGACCATATCAAAAGCCCTAATTCATTAAGAAAAATAGATTCATTTAAAACAAAACAAAAACAATGTATTATTTCCTGGATTATTTGAGAACATAATTAATGAAGAGAATGAGGAGCAAATGAGGCATACAAATACACTGGTAAAAATATAAATTCCTCCCTGGATTTGCCCAAATTCTGATATCAGCAAAGGTAACATAAAATTCATAACGTTTTAAGTAAGTACATCAGTCTTCCTTGACAAACTGATTTTTGAGTGTTCTCAATTCAGACTTTTTTGAATTAGTCTTGCACTAGAAATCTTGAAATGCCTGAAATTTTACAGCCCATTCTAAAAGAATCTTGATAAATAACAATAAAAAGATAAACAAAATCCACATACACTTAGAAATTAAAAATAGACCAATAGGGACCGGTGAGATGGCTCAGTGGCTTAAGCGCCTGCCCGGCAAGCGCGAGGGCCCGAGTTCGACTCCCGGAACCCACATACGAAAAAGGGGCCGGTGATATTGCTCAGCAGCACGGGCGCCTGCTGGCGTGCGAGGTCCTGAGGTCGACCCCCGGTATCCACAAAAAAAAAAAAAAAATAGACCAATAAAAGCATAGTCTAAGGAGCGGGGCATGGTGGTACATGCCTATAATCCCAGAACTCTGGGAGGCTGAGGCAAGAAGATCCGGATCACAAGCTCAACTGCAGCTGAAGCAATTTAGTGACTTACTAAGATCCCGTCTCAAAATGAAAAATAATAATGGCTGGGGGAGAAGCTCAGTGTGAAGGCCCCTAGGTTCAACCCCCAATGCTGGAAGAAAAAAAAAAAATCATAGTCTAAGGAAAAATCAAAAATAAATTTAAAAACACTTAGAAATAAATTATATTGACTCTCAAAACTTGAACATAACACAACTTGTGGCATGAGGTAAAAATAGCTCTTTCAGAAGTATTATAGAAAAGAGTAGAGATTGAAAATGAATGTGGTAAGTGTGCAATGAAGAAGTTAGAAACACAACGGTATAACCCCACGGGAAAGAGATAATAAAGGTAGGACCAAAAAACAACAAATTAGAAAATAAGTGCAAAAGAGAAAAGCAACAAAACCAAAGCTTAATTATTTATTTATTTATTTTTGAGAGAGAGTCTCATTATGTAGCATAGGCTGGCCTCAAACTCACAGTGATCCTCCTGCCTCAGCATCCCAAATGCTGGGATTACGGGTGTGAGCCACCACACCTAGCTTGAAAATATTATTAAAAAATTAATTTCTGCTATGACTGATCAAGGGAAAGGGGACAGAGGCAACCAAAGAATACTAGGGTTGAAAAGGTGGACATAACCTTTGTTTTATCCAGGTTATAATCAGAGTAAAGAGTACTACAAATAAGATTCTGTTGATTTAAACTTGCAAATAAAGGTAAAAAGCACAAATTCTTAGAAAAATAATATCCCAAAACTAACTCAAAAAGAAATGTGAGGGGCTGGTGAGATGGCTCAGCGGCTTAAGCGCCTGCCCGGCAAGCGCGAGGGCCTGAGTTCGACTCCTGGAACCCACATACGGAAAAGGGGCCGGTGATATCGCTCAGCGGCACAGGTGCCTGCTGGCGTGCGAGGTCCTGAGGTCGACCCCCCGGTACCCACAAAAAAAAAAAAAAAAAGAAATGTGAATCTATATATGTGCAAAACCTACCAAACTTTATGAAGTGAAAATGTTTACCTTATATAAATACAAACACAGAACTGTAACAAGGAAACTCATGGGAATGCATTCTATGAGGCAATTTAATTTTGGTACTAAAACTAAAAAAGACTAGCACAAGAAAATTATAGGTGAATTTAATTTAGGAACATAAGGCATACATTTTAAATAAAATAGCAGCAAACTGAATCTAACATACACAAAAAGTAAAATACACTATTACTGAGTTGTATGTTTATCCCAAGAATGTAAGATGGTTTATTAGAAAATCCATGAATGTCAGTTAACACATAAACATATTAAAGGATAAAAATCATGTGATCGTTTCAACAGATGTAGAATAAAAATTGTATGAATGTCACTCATTTTTATTTTTAAAAACCCTATCAAATTTAAAACAGAAGAGAATTTTCTTGACCTAATAAAAGGTAACTACCCAAAACTTATATAAATAACATGTTAAATGGGAAATATAAAAAATATTCCTTTTAAAATCAGGAACATGGGCTGGTGAGATGGCTCAGCGGCTTAAGCGCCTGCCCGGCAAGCGCGAGGGCCCGAGTTTGACTCCCGGAACCCACATACGAAAAAGGGGCCGGTGATATCGCTCAGCGGCACGGGCGCCTGCTGGCGCGCGAGGTCCTGAGGTCGACCCCCCAGTACCCACAAAAAAAAAAAAAATAAATAAATAAAATAAAATCAGGAACAACACAAAAATGTCCATTTCTACTCAATATTGACTTAGATATCCTAAGCCAGTACAAGTCAAGAGAAAGGAATAACAGATACAAGGATTGAAAACAAGGGGGAAAAATTGTCATTTTTCACATACAAAACATTAGTTCTAAAGAATCTCTAGTCAAATTACTGGAATTAAGAGTTTGGCAAAATGACAAATATACAAAAATCTATCAATTTATATGTACCAGTCACAAACAAAAAATGGATTGCAAACATCCATTTGTAACTGCAACCATAAGAAAATATATTTAAGAGTAAGTCTCAAAAAATGTGCAAGACTTTTATAGATAACCTACAGAATGGTATTTAAAAATGTTCCATTTCTGTTTTGTTTTGTTTTGTTTTTTTGATACCGGGAATCTGACTGAGAGCCTTGCGCTTGCCAGGTAGGCAATGTACTGCTGAGCTACATCCCCGGCCCTTAAAAATGTTACAGAAGACCTCAATATGTAAAAATCCCACTTTAACAAAAGAGAAGACAATCTAAATTTGTCAGTATTCCCAAACTGACCTATACTTTCCATGCAGCACAATTAAATTCCAATTGTGTTTTTGATGGTACAAACTTATTCCAAAAGGCTTACAACAGAGCAATATTCTAGGAATCACCGTACTCTTGAGAGAATAAGTTAGATGTACTTGCTTACTAAATATTAAAATACCAAAAATTCGAGTCATTAAGACAGTGTAAGGATAGACCAACTGACCAGTGTGATAGAATAGAGAGCTCAGAAATCAAGTGATCGATATATAGCAGATGTTTTATTGTAGTTCCTTGGGAGAAGAGATGAGGCTATTAATAAGCGTACTAAGATAGCCGCTTATTGAGGTTGGATCCCTACTATATTAATCTTCTGAGACTGCCACAACAAAATACCATAGACCGGAATGAGTAGAATTGAATTTTCTGGGAATTCTGAAGTCTGGAAGTCCGAGTTCAAGGCCCTGGCAGGGTTGGTTTCTGCTGAGGCCTCCCTCCTTACTTGCATGGTCACTTTGTTTTGTGTCCTCCTATGTCCTCCTTTCCTCTTACACAAGCCTCTCTGATGTCTCACACTTTCTATAAAGTTCTCCTGGATCAGGGTTCTGCCTTAATGACCTCATCTAGTCTTAATTACCTCCCTGAAGGACCTATCTCCAAATACAGTCACATGGGGGCTTAGGGCTTCAGCCTATGTAATTTATTTTTGGCGAGAGGGGAGTGGTGGACACAATCCCTAACACAGTCCCTAACGCTGGCCTTAGAGGTTGCCGGAGCAGGGCCCGCAAGTCGAGTAGCCACTGGAGAAGTGCTGGGGGCTCTGCAGACAGCCACAGGGACAAGTCAGACACAGCACTTTGCCCCGGGCCTCATGTGTGGCTTCCTTTCCCCTGTTCCAGGTGCCCAAGTGTCTGCAGGGGGTGCGAGGTGGTGCCCTCCCTGCATGTCGCACCACTCAGGCAAGTCTCTGGGCTCCTGTTCCGCCTCGCTCTTGCTTCCTGCACAGTGTTCAAGAGGAACTACTTGTATCATGTCCTGTACAGCCACCAAAGTCTCCCAGACTGGCTCTACCTGGGTGTGGACCCCAGCTTTGCAGGCAATAGGGGCCTGACTGCGCTGCCTTTCTCACTTGGCAGCAGTAGAAAGTGTAGTGGTCCTGCCCTGGCCCTTTTGGGGGTCCTGGTGGCCCTGTGGTTCATCCCGAGGCAGACGGAGGATGGTATGGGTGGCTCAGAGCCCAGAGGAAGGCAAAGAGAACCTGAGCAAGAATCTACTCCTAGTAACCCTGCGCCCTGCACCACCCCAACCTTCTGGGTGGAGGTGGGCTTTACATTCACCACCAGGACTGTCATCTACCCACTCAACCCCTATCACCTACTCATCAAGATGCATATTGTCCTCCTGGCCTATCTTCTGTGTCAGGGAGCTTTGGTGTCTTCAAGTCACAGATGCACATGTTGAATGGAGCTCTTGTGGCACTACTGCTTCCTGTGGTAAATACCCAGCTGCTTCCCTCAGAATTGGAGATCAACTACGTGCAGCATGTCATGCTCTGTGTGGTGCCCATCTACTTGCTCTACAAAGGAGATGCTTACACTCCAGAGCCCCTCAGCAATTTCTGGTGGGCTCTTCTCCCAACTGGCCTCATGTTCTTTCATCACTTCAGCATCTTGCAGATCCTCAGCCTGGTCACCCAAGTGAATTTGAATTTGAACAACATGCTGTGTCTGGTCACCTCAAACTCATTCTATGGCCCCTAGTGTCACATCTGTGCCTTGGGATACCATACTCTTAGGACCATAACCTACAGGAAGCTGGTCATCTTGTTCTCACACATGGCTGGGCCTTGTGTAAATGTCTATTGGATTTGCTCCCACTTCCAAGAAAATAGATCGTAGGTGCTTGGTTTGGGGAGGGGGTGTTATTGTTTGTTTGTTTGTTTCTCCCCCCAAGGAAGAAAGTCCTGACTTGACTTGGAGAACACCCGGTTCTTGATAAGATCATGGGAGAGGGCAAAAGAACAAGTTACAAAAAGTGACTGTAAGATACAAAACAAGTTTTCAGGCATTGCATATCAGTCAGCATAAGAGAGTGATCTGGAAAGGTTGGAAATTAGCAAAGTAACCCCTAGAAGTGCTCCAATTTAGGGTTTAGAGACAGTTTCCAGGCTGTGGTATAAGCTGGAGGAAATCAAACAGTCTGGTGGTTCCCAGAGTTAATGGGGAAGCGCAGGTAGAATCTGTGGCTTCCTTGCATAGAAAAGAAAGACCTGCTCAGAGAGAGTTTCAGGTATCTGCAGAGGGTTCCTCTTGAGTCTTCAGCCGATCACTGACTAGAGCATGTATATACTTTATAAGTATAAAAGCCAGAGCCAGTCTTACCAGGTGGGTAATCCCCAGAGACCACACACACACACACACACACACACACACACACACACAACTCATGCAGCCAGAATGAAAAACCTTCTGCTATACATGGGAACAGTAGAGTACTCAGAAAGGTATTGCTTCAGTAAGGGTGCCAAATTAGCCCTGGCCTAAGGACTGCTCTGGTTCCACCTAAACAAGCTCAAAAGCAAGCTTTGAAAAGATCAAACTGCTTTCAAGAGGCTTAACTACATCCTAGAACAAAGTCCAAAAATAAAGGAATAAGGGAAGATCCAGCATGTGATATAAAATTCACAGTTCTGGTATCCAATCAGAGTTGTTACACACGCAAAGAAGAAAAATATACCAAGTAAAAAGGGAAATAGAATCTATAATGTGGAGAAAAATCTGTCAATAAGCACAGACCTAATGAAATGGATTACAGATTAGAGGATAAGGACATTAAAGCAGTAATTACAATATATTCCATAT
Organism: Erethizon dorsatum; assembly: GCA_028451465.1. Taxonomy (NCBI): domain Eukaryota; kingdom Metazoa; phylum Chordata; class Mammalia; order Rodentia; family Erethizontidae; genus Erethizon; species Erethizon dorsatum. Next base: position 16,322,418 of record CM051839.1, read on the forward strand.
GTTCTAGGAGGCAGGGGAAAACACAAGCATGTTAAGAAGAAACATGAAAGAAAAAAAATTTTTGAATCCAAATAAAACTGTTAGAGATGAGAAATGCAAAGACTGAGATGAAAAATACACTCGAGATTAACAGAACAGTTGATGCTATAGAAAAAAGAATAGCAGGGCCAGTGAGATAGCTCAGCGGCATAAGCGCCTGCCTGGCAAGTGCCAGGTCCTGAGTTTGACTCCGGGAACCCACATAAAGAAAAAAAGTGCCGGTGATATTGTTCAGTGGCACAAGCACTCGCTGGTAAGCACGAAGTCCTGAGGTCGACTCCCGGTACCCACATTGAAAAAAAAAAAAATAGCAAATTTAAAACACAGCAGTAGAAACTATTTGAAATGAAACAAAGAAAGATCAAAAAAGGCAAAACAAACAAGAACAGCGAGTGCGTTGTTGAGTATGTGACAACATGCTGGAGTCCCTGAAGGAGAAGATAGGAAGGAAAGGGGAACACAGAAAAGACCTGAAGAAAGATGGCTGAAATTTTTCTAAATTTTATAAACTGTACCAGTAATTTATTCCAAAATCAAATAAAACCACCCACTGATTCAAGAAGCTCAAAAAAGGACCAGCGGTTTCTTTCCTGAATCCCCCTTCAAGACAGTAATTAGAAACTGCAAACGTAAAGAACCTGATGTTGTTTTATGCACAAGAAGACAGCAGTTTGTGGTTAAATCGGGATAAAAAAATTAGAATTAACAAGTATTTCCTACATCCAAACAGACTTCAGGTGATTTAATTTCAACTCACAGATGATTTTAGACCTGGAAAAACTTTCAAAGAACATCTTATGAAATTTCCCTTGCTTATAAGTGCAAGAATTGAGAACCAAGAAGTTAAATGATGTGTCCGAGATGATATAAAATATTAGTCATTGCATTTAAGTTCCTTGACTCCTGCACTAGACTGCTTTCTGGTAAATCAGAGGGGGAAAATCTTAGTTTTTTCATCTCACTAAATATCTGTACTCTGGGCCAACCATAGGGTATTACCAATGTAAAAGTAAAATTGTTTGATCGAGATACATATTATATAGAATGTGAGTTGGGGGTAAATAGCATGGTTTACCTGGAACTTGAGGTTTGGCTGAAGAGCAATGAAAGCAGGATAGAGGAGTATGTAGTTCTCCACACATGGGATTCTTTCAAAGATTCTATAGACCAGGACTATTTCCCCAATGATGCTGAGACAGTCTTTTCCTTTTCACTTACCTTTCCTTATATAATGGAATTTCAGAAGCTACATTACACGTGGCATGACAGACTGAATACAGGAGCAGATGTGAGAATACAGCCATCTTCTATTAAGTCAGACATTAGAGATTTGCAAAAAGTGCAAATGCCAGCTAGTCCTCGCTGACTTTTTAATTAGACGATAATTTATTTTTCATAAAATATGGTATTTCTGTTAACATAGTGACTTTCTTATTATTACTGTAACGTATATAAGTAAATGTTTTGGAAGTGTGCTCAGTCTTTACTCCCAAGGCAGTAAACAGAGGTATAGCCCAGATAAATAAAGGCTCCTTCGGGTTCTTGATATTTTGACGCATGAAAGTGGATCCTAATACAAAAACGTTTGAGAATTGCCATTACAGAAGATTCCCAAAACCATGCCGAATTTGGTTTTTTTTTTTTTTTTTTTTTTTTGCTCACAGACAGTGGCTTGTCGGGAGGGATTTTAGCCAGGAAGTGTCATGACTGGAGTCCTGACTAGAGTTTCAGGGAAGACTTACGTGGCCAATTGCAGGTATAGACAAGAAGTGGGGAATGAAGATTGAAAAAAATGAGAAGGCTATGAAAGTGCAGGTGAGAAGCAAGGAGATGGTGGGACTAGGCTGGAGAAGGAAGAAAGAAGACATGGCAGTGGAATGCATGGGAGAGAGAATTCAGAAGAGTCAAAAGGCACTGGGGAGAAAAGCGACCAGTACGTTACCTAGGTGGCCCAAAAGGTGACAGTGCCATTAGTGGAAATAAGGAATTCATGAAAAAGATGGGTTTGGAAGTAAACATGGAAGTAAAATTGCAACTGTGACAAGCGGATAGCTGGAAGTGTGAGTGGACCTGGAGGGAAGTTGGTTCATGTCGGACAGGTTGAGTCAAAATGTTTATGGTTGTGGGAGCTGAAGAAATCGCCCAAGGAGATCCCAGAGCAAGATACAGACATGGAACAAGAGACCTTGGAGGGCAGCTATAGGGTAGGGGAGGTGTTAGCCCTGGAGGCAGAGGAAGAACTAGGATTTTGCAATGGCTCTGAAACCAGGAAGAGTGCTTGTAAAAGCAAGACGAGTTCATGGTATCCAGAAGCCCCCCAGGTAGAGCTAAGAGAATTCCCGTAATGAAAGGATGCCTTGGGGACATTCAAATGTAATTTCGTGAGACTTGCGGACGTGAGTCAGACCACAGGGCCTAAGTGAAGAAGGAATGAGTGCAAGTTGAGAAACTCCAAGAAGGTCAGCAGCGAGAGAATGGAGTGTGGAAAGATGGCAGCCAAACCAGAGAACAGATAAATATTCTGTGGAAGAAAGAGCAAGCCAGAGAAAAACTGAAATCCCAGATAAACTCACTCTTTGGAGTCAGAAAGAAGAAGCCTGAAAAAGAAGAAAGGGATTGGTGTCTGGAAAATGAGATTGGCGAGAATGTCCAACCAAGGATAGGTAACAGTGTCACAGGCAGCAGAGGACTAGGAGCGTTTGGGCACATCAGGGTCCCGGAGCGTGGTAAGATTCTATTCCTGCCACAGACAAAAACAAAACATAAGAAGCTCACGTGTTTAGAAAACATCAGGAGGTTTTGTAATAGTAAACTTTCATGATGGTTTCCTCTATGACATAGGACTTAGTAAGATTTCAGTTTTGTATTTATTCTTATACTTTTATTTCAGTATTTATTTTTGTATTTATAATTGGAAAGTTTAAAATTTTGTTTTTGTTTTGAAACAAGGCCTTCGTACATTGCCCAAACTTGTCAAACTCATGAACTCAAGTGATCCTCCTGCCTCAGTCTCCCGAGTAGCTGAGATCACAGACACGTGCCACTATGCCTGACTGCAAGTTTTAAAATAATGAATCTTATATCTCTTTTATAATTAAATGTACTCATAATTTTTAGTATTCTGTATCAAGGTCACAGTGTTAAACAATCTGTCCCTGAGGGATAGGAAGAAAAAATGAAAGAAGGTATTTCTTTACATATTTGTATTTTAGAATTTCTTCATGTGCATAAATTTCTTTTATAACTGAAAAAGAAAGGCTTTCCTTGGAAACAATCTAAGTGTCCACAAATTGATTAGTGGATAAAGAAAATGTGGTACATATATGTTGTGGAATATTATATAGCTATTAAAAAGAATGAATTCCTGTCATTGGCTACAAAGTGAAGGATGGAAGTGAAGAACATTATGTTAAGTGAAATAAGCTGGACACAGAAAGACAAATATATGTGAAAATGTGAACTCTGAAATGTGATCTAATGTGAAACCTAAAAATCTTGATCTTATAGAACTCAAGAATAAGATAGTAGTTATCAGAGGCTGGAAATAGTAACAGAAAGAGAAGTATGGGGAAGGTTAATCAATGGGTACTTCTATTAGGAGAAATAAAGTCTGGTGTGGTATTACACAGTAGGGTGACTATTGAAAATGATAGTGTACTACATATTTCAAAAAAGTTAGAAGAATTTTTAATGTTTTCACTACAAAGAAATGATGTCTGAGGAGATCAGTGTGTTTATCCTTACTTGAACATTACAATGTATACATCTATCAAGATATCATGATACCCATAAATATGTACAAGCTTTTTGTGTCAGTTAAAATAAATATAAGACCTTCAAAACATTGCCATAAAGAGGAAAAATAAACAGTTGGTGTTGTGTTCTACAATGTTCAAAAAAAATTTTTTTTCGGTTTATTGAGACAGAATCTTACTGTGTAGTTCAGGCAGGACTTGAACTCGCTATATATAGTCCAGGCTGGCCTCAAACTCCCAGTGATTCTCCTGCCTCAGCCTCCTGAGTGCTGGGATTACAGGCATGTACCACCACACCCCACCATAATGTTCAAGTTTTGAATGCTGGGCATAGGATAAATGTCCTTGCTCATGGAGAGTAAAGAGCAAGGGCACGACGCAAAATAATCTCACAAATACTCACTAACACATTCTCTTTAGTATTTTCCTAGTTATTGAAATGCTAATGCTTAGGGGCTGGTGATATAGCTCAGCGGCATAAGCGCCTGCCTGGCAAGTGGGAGGTCCTGAGTTTGACTCCTGGTACCCGCATACAAAATAAATAAAATAAAATAAAATAAAATAAAATGCTAATGCTTGATAAAACTTCCAGATTACAGGAACAGAAGCAAATAGTCTAACTCTCCCTCTGTGAATAAATGAGCCCCAAATATCGTTACTTGGCTCACTCAATACCCATAGTCCTAGAGTCTATATGGAAACAGTGTAACAAGCGACCCTTTCTTTCACGCGTAGCCAAAACAGTCCTTCTGAGGAAACTGCTTCATTGTAGAGAATAATTTAAAAGACCCTCCAAGTAATGAAAACGCAGTGCAAACGACAGTCTTTTGAGTTGGTGTGAGTTGGTGTATAGGTGTAGGTGTCACTGTGTGTGTGCAAAATGGGCACGTGCTTGTTGCTTTGTAATATCTGTCCTTCCCCTTTGCGTGCAGCAGGGGGGCTCTTGGTCGGGATGTGCTAAGATGGTGCAGCTGCGGGAAAAGATGCTAGGGCAGGCCACCTGGGCCTTTATGGGCAACAACTGTTCCAGCACAACAGTTGCTGGGATTAGGTTATTTTCTAACCTTGCCCCACCTGGCGCGGGGTTGAGCACTGTAGTTGGGGGGTTGGCTGAGTGTGTGACTGCAATCTGAAATAAATATGGCCTCAGAGCTGCTAGGGTGATGGGAAGAAAGGAGCTGAGTGAATAGGAGTATCACCATGATCATGAGCAAATGAGCCGTTACCAGAAGGGCCAGGGCCCATCTTTAACTTCCTGTTGTGGACACCCAAGCCAAGGTGCTAGTGGACTGGTCATACTCCCCAGTTTTCTCTCACTTCTTGGCTTTTTGCAGTGTGACTGGTTTCCTCTGAATTAAGTAAATCCTTAGTACTCTTACCCACACAGGATAGTTGGGAGATATAAGTGGATTTCTGTCACCAAGGGCAGGTGGATGTTTGAGCAATAAATGGAATAAATAAAAATGAGGCGATTGTGTTTGAACTCCAAGCTAATGAAGTGGATCATTCCATATACAATATTGACGTAAATTTCTCCAAAATGAGTCATTTCCCTTACGGTCTTTCTTCAAATTCCTTGAATGTATTCCCACGACACCTGCAGTCAGTTCAGTGTACATTTTCTGGGAATATGTAAAGCAGAGAACACCACTTATCTATTAGAAAAGTGGACCCAGAAGCTAGATTTGAGACCCCCTGGAAGAAAAACATCTACCTGCACTAGTCCAGTTTTTTATACTGTTTCCTCTGGACACTAGCAGACTACCTGTTCGAACTCATCTCACCAGACATTTGCAGGATCCACCAGGATGTCAGTTTCATGGTTATTGACCCATAACAGGGCCTGGTAGGTGCTCAGTAAGTAGTCATTGAATAGACAAATTAATCTAGTGAGCTAACCAACAAAGTAGGATGGAAGATTGATGATGGTTAGTATGCATCCATTGAGAACACTACTAGGAAGGGAAATATTTTGTGGGAATGGACTAGACAGAGGAAGGAACACATTAATACAAATACTCTGGGGAGAAAGCTTGTGTGATGAAGGGCTTCAATCTACATCCCTTTGAGCTAAATGGAGCTAAATAGCATTTCCTTGCTGATGAATATCCTTACCTAAAGGAAATAGCTTCAAAAGAGTGGAAGTAAATCTCAATTTTTCTGGGCCCAGTGCCAGATATTGTAGCACATTAAAGATGACAGACAAAGGAGATGACACCTAAAGACTTATTCCAAATTGTGTATCTTCCTCCTTTTGTGGGTTAGCAAGCGTTGAGTAATGCACATCCAGGAAGTAATAGCAAATGTGGGGAAAGACGCTTTTTCCTGTTCTATGATTTTAGGAGCCATTTTATCAGGGAGGAATGAGGTCTAACTAGTTAGTAATGTGTCTAGACCAAGCAAGAAGAAGTAGCTTCACCTCCAGGTAAAGGAATATGATAAGATATTTCCTACTCAAGGATTCTTGTGGCTGATTAGACACTAATAGTTTGATTTCACCAACGGGTAACTGAAAGGGTAAGGGTAGCCTCCACTAGCTGAGAAAGAGGAATATTTATCTGATTTTGAAATAAAAAGTTTGTTACACTGTCAGAAAACTATTGATGTAGCTTTTCTGGGACCTGCACCACATTTCCTCCTTATTTGAATATTGAGAACCAGCTAGTACATCAACTGTTTCTTGCTACTTACAGTGTGAGAAGAGTTTTTAAAACATAGAATTTTGAAAATGTACAGGGCCTTCTTTGGACTAAAATGTTTGTGTCTAATTCAGAAAAAAAATATTGGAGACCTTCTACAAAAGTAGGAATCTCAAAGCAAAGGAGTTTGAAAGACTAAAAAAGCTACAGCCCCCTAAAATCTTGAGTGGGAAAACAAACACATTTAGAAAATGTACTCATGCAGGACTGAGTTTCATAGCTGTGAACACAGAGGTAAAACTTTGCAGGTAATAATGTTTTACTACTTATGTACATTTCCTTGTTAGTGAAAGGACCATTTAGATGTCTGGAAAGCAATTTTGCCCAAGGTGTAAGCTGGTAGTGAGATTGTTTTACACAATAGCATAATTGACATTACGAAAATGGAAATAGGTGGAAGAAAGTCAACTAAATTACAACATGTGTTTAGCATACTTTTTTGTACATATACTAATACATATGCAATATATTAAGCACTTTAAATAGAAACTTAGAATCTCACCCATTTGAATTTAATTGCATTTAAATGTACATCAGGGAAGTTAATCCATTTACAAATGTTTATTGAGCATTTATTGTGCTGTATAAATTGTGCTAGATGTTTGAATACATTGCTGCTTTCAAGCATCCCACAGTGAGGTGACACAAAGATAATTCATACATCCAGGTAGCATGGGGCTCTCACCAGGAGCCAGCACTACACTAAGTGCATCATACATAATTCTCAGAAGCTGACGAGGTACAGGCTGTTGATCTGTCTTATAGATGCAGAAGCAAAGAGTATGAGTTTGTTGCCCAAATTCATATAGCCAACCTGGCTCTAGAACCCTGGAAACAATTCCAATTTTTTGTAACTGTATTAAAATACTATATATATATATATATATTTTTTTTTTTTTTTTTTTTTTTTTGGTCTTTTTGTCTTTTTGAGATAGGGTTTCACTATGCAATTCAGGCTGGCTTTGAACTCTCTTTGTAGCCCAGGCTGGCCTCAAACTCACAGCAATCCTCCTGCCTCAGCTTCCTGAGTGCTGGGATTACAGGTGTGTGCCACCACACCCAGCCTGTTATATATTTTAATGGTAACTTGAAACTTAATATGCCAAAAGTTATCAATAGTAACTACTGAAAATGGTTTGTTTCCTTTCTTTTTTTTTTTCTTGTTATTTTTGTCCTTAGATGATAAATGACCAAGGATTTATAGTCAGATTATTGTATTTTAAAAAATCATTTAAAGGCTGGGTGTGTTGGCGCACGCTTGTAATCCCAGCACTTTGGGTTGCTGTGAGTTCGAGGGCTACAAAATGAGTGCAAGGCCAGCCTGAACTGCAGAGTGAAACCCTGTCTCAAAAAGACAAAAAAAAAAAAAAAAAAGTCACTTAGGGGCCAGTGAGATGGCTCAGCGGCGTACGCACCTGCCTGGTAAGCGCGAGGTCCCAAGTTCGACTCCCGGAACCCACGTATGAAAAAAGGGCCAGTGATATTGCTCAGCAGCACGGGTGCCTGCTGGAGCACAAGGTCCTGAGGTCGACCCCCAGTACCCACAAAAAAAAAAAGTCATTTAAAATAATTGTCTCTGTTGTCTCTGTCTCAGACTAGATTCACAGATTGAATTGTTTCATTTTTGTTTTAGTTCCTATTGATTTTTTTAAAAATTGCTTTTGTTTTATAATTAGGTAAAATATTTTCATGGTCAAAATTAAGTCTACAAAATATGCTGTTTTTAGGAAAATCTAGTTTTTCTCTCTCCTATAAGTAACTTAAGTTATAAGTTTTTTGTTTTTTGTTTTTTGTATCAGGCATTGAACCCAGGGCCTTTGCACTCAACTCCATCTTAAGCTCTTTAATTTTTTTTTTTTTTTTTTTTGAGACAGGATCTTGCTGAATTGTCTAGGCTACCCTTGAACTCGCAGTTCTTCTGCCCCAATCTCCTGAGTATCTGAGATTACAGGTATGTGCCACCATATTCAGCTTGTAGGTAACTTTTTAAAAAATTTTAGATTATCCTTCTATTATCCTTTTGTTAGGAGCAAGCATACATACATTCATACCCTTACACCTTTTATAAATAAATGATGACACACTATAAATATTTTCCCCCAACTTACTTTCTTTACTTAATATATTCTGGAGAATATTCCTTGTAGCATATAGAAAACAGTCCTAATTCCTTATTATAGCTCCCAAACACTCCTTTTTTTTTTTTTTTTTCTTTATATGCGGGTACTGGGAGTCGAACTTAGGACCTCGCGCTTACCAGGCAGGTGCTTATGCCACTGAGCTATATCACTGGCCCCTGAATACTCCATTGTTAACTCATTGCCCTCTAGTAATGAAGAATTGATTATTTCTAGTCTTTTAGAAAGTTTCTGAGAATGGAAGAATGACTGCTCATTTCTAGTGAATCTGAGCTATACAAAAGAAGAAAGAAAGAAATGTATTTATTAAGTTTGGCAATATGAAGGTCAATGAGTTTTTAATGAGGGATAAACGGTATATATACAATCTATCCAGAAGTTGGCAGTGGCACCAGTATAGCAAGAATTTCTTTTGTCCTGCTACTGGGGATTGAACTCAGGGCCCTCTCACAGAGCTACATCTCCAACTCCCCTTTTCTTTTATTTTTAAAATATGTACCACCATGCCTGGCTGCAAGAATAGTTTCAATGGCATGATGCAAAAAGAAGTTGGATTGTAGTGGGTGATGGGGGAAAGTGGGATTTATGAAAATGAAGATAGCTGGAGGTGTAAACTACTCTTTGGGGAAATGTGGATGAGAAGAAGCCCAAAGCAGATGGATACAACTAGAGAAATATTTAGGAACAGGAAGGGCTATATTTTTGTGGCTGTACTTTAGATGTTTATGAGTGTTTTTGTGTATGTGGTTTTAGGATGGGTACTTATTGTTTGGGAGAAAAAGCCAACTGCAGTTAAAACCACAGGAAAAGGAAAGGTGTTCCTGGTAGGCATATTCTGCAATTTTTCATTTTTGAAGAGGAGGCTCTTGAGATTGTTGAGAGTATGAATGCGAAATGTAAATGCAAGAAGAGCATTTTTTTAAAGAGAGATTTCCTGAAATTCACAAGAACTCATGGCACCATAAGATGGCAACTAATTTTCACATCACCCATCTTTGTCTTGTTGAGGTTCACAGTGAAAGCAGCATTAATCTTTACCACTGCATTCTGTCTGCTTCCAGGCCATCATGCTCAAAAAGCCCCCAGCCCAAGCGGCCATCTTCTCTTGTGACCACTGTTGCCATTGCCCCACTGGCTACCAGCTGTCCCTCTCCATACCCCTGTAGTCCCCACTTTGCTACTAAGAAGTCAGGAAAAGGTAACCTCGATTCTGTCTTACTACTTCTTTAAACCATTCAATGACTTTCTCGCACATTGAGAATAAAATTTAAGTCCCAGTGAGGTCTACAGATGGTGTCTGTAGCTCGTTCAACATCATCTCATGTCCACATCTCAGTTCAAAAGTCTCCTCAGAGAAGCCTCCCTGGCCACCTTGTCTAAACAGAACTCCATCCAGCCTTAACATCACTATCACCTAACCCTATGTTATTGTCCTCACAACTTAAATGATCACTTCTTTACTTGTGTCCCAGTGTCTATCTCCCCAGTAGAAATACAATCGCCAGTCTAAAGTGAAATTCACCAGTCATCCTAGTGCCTAGAGTGTGTGCCCAGGACACAGTAGACACTCAATAAATATTTGCTGACTAAATATTTCTCTTTCACTTTTATGTGGACCTTGGTTAGTAACCATCCCATCTATTCTCTCTTCTGTGGTTTTACGCAATACATTCTAATTTAACGGCCATGGCTTTTAGGGTCAATACAACTGCAGTGAATTTGACATGGACAAAACTTGAGATTGATCTCCTAAAAACAAAATACAAACTTTAAGGGAGTTTTATTTAGGCAAAGTGGAGCATCCCTGGGTTAACTGGAAAAAAAAACCTGATCACCTGTTTCAAATGGAAAAGTGCAACGTTAGCCTTTCTTTTGAAAGATGAGCTAATTTGGGTATATGCCGATGCAGAGTGGAAGAATCCTTCAGGAAACCAGAAGAAGGACATTCTCTCTTGTGAGTGGAGATCCTTTTTGATCCAGTTATACAAGTAAATTGTAGCCTGTGGTTCTTTCTCTGTGCTCCTGCCAGAGAGTTTCTCAAGGTTGTTAATTTGTATTGCACTTGGAGGTACAATATTAACAAGCCAATATGGCTGCAGATCTAAGGCTAAACCTTCCAGTACACTTTACAGATACTAAAGATCACATGTAGACTCTCATTTCTCTGACTTCTGATTTTAATTCCTATTTGGTGTCATGTTAGAAGAAAAAGCAGCTGTTATTTATAAGTATTGACCATCCTCCAAAAAACCTCAACAAACAGTACCTGACTATGAATGATTCAGTCGGATACCCAAACCTTTTAGATTGATCATTATTTATTATTGCTTTTATTTTCAAATAAGATTCTTCATCATCACTACTACAGTTAGATAATTAAAGTAAGTCAGAAAGAGTAAAATTTTTAAAAGAAACATCTAAGGTACATGTTGCAGCTCCGATACACGACTTGGTTTCCAGTGCTCATTTCTAAATACCCTAAATACATTTTTATCTCACAGGCATCATGACCTAGGTGGGTCCATGTTCACAGCTCTTGAGGCCTACTTCTCAATTTCGGGTTTGGCTCCTGAAATCATCCTTCTTCTTTTTTTTTTTTTTTTTTTTTTTTTTGTGGGTACCGGGGGGTTGACCTCAGGACCTCGAGCGCCAGCAGGCGCCCGTGCCGCTGAGCGATATCACCAGCCCCTTTTTCGTATGTGGGTTCCGGGAGTCAAACTTGGGCCTTCGCGCTTGCAAGGCAGGCGCTTACGCCGCTGAGCCATCTCACCGGCCCGAAATCATCCTTCTTATTGCCTCCTTTCCAGACATGCCAATTTCAGGCAACCAATGTGTTAAACAACAAGTTTGCAAAAAAAAAACCAAAACCAAAACCAAACAAAAAAACCCAGGAAATAGGCCAGTGTAAATCATTTGGAGCACACTTCTCCATTCATCCTTCACTTTCTGCCTCACTTCCTCAATTTATTGCAGTAACAATTTTTTCACATTAAAAAATAAAAAACATTTTCCAGCCATCTTTGCAAACAGAAAAGACCATATAAGAACTTTCACAAATGAGGTATAGGCAGATGCTGCAGTAGCAAAGAGAGCTATAAAAGATGGTGGTGGTAAGTAACGTCTTCCTTAAATGGGCTTCAGACTCAGCTCGCCTCTTTTGTCTTTGCCCTTTTCTTTTTTCCATGATGACTGGAACTGCAGTTGCCATTTATAATCAACCATGAGGTCAAAGCAAAATGAATCATAAAGACCTTGGTCCTAACATCTTTGAGCTGTCTCACCACCACTGGATTTCTTATTTCCGGTCTTTTTTTTTTTTATATATATAAGGGGTGAAACAAACTCCTACCTTGTTTAGGCTACTGTTATTTAGATTTTGTATTAAAGGCAGCCAAAGGCAGTCATTTAATGTGGGAAAACTTGCCAATGGATACAGGACTAGCAAAGAGTAATTGCTCCTGGAAGCAAAGCTGTGGAATTTTTTCTGGACATCACATAGGGACTTTCAAAAACTGACTAATTCACTGGAGATTGAAATTTTTTTCTCAGCACAGCACTGTGAACATTCAGTGAGAACAGTGGCCATCTGTAGTGAACATGTACAATACACCAGATGCCATGTTAAGTATGTTAGAGGCATCAACACACTTGCTGTGTGATCTTGGGGCAAGTCATTTAACGTGTCCATGCTTCAGTTTCCTCACCTGTAAAACAGAGAAAATGTAGTATCTATTGCATAGGGTGGTTTTAAAGAATAAAGGTTAACACCTTTATTCATAACATGCAAGGAGCTCAAAACAATGCGTGACAAATAGCAAATGTAAATGTTAGCTTCATCATTGTCATTGTGGTCATTTATTTTTTTAATTTTTTGAGACAGAGTCTCACTTTGTAGTGCAGGCTGGCCTTGAACTCTCTATGTAGCCTATGTACTCCAGGCTGGCCTTGAACTTGCCTCAATCCCCCTGGCTCAGTCTTCCAAGTGCTGGGATTACAGTCATGTGCCACCATGCCCAGCATCATGGTTGTTATTATTCCCCACAAACCCTAATGCAATAGGCACTGATCTCATCTCTATTGGTCAGCTTTTTGTCACTGGGACCAAACACCTGATACTGCAATTTAGGAGGAGAGGTTTATTTTGTCTCATGGTGTGGGGAGCTGCTGAAGCTGGGGATCAATCACACATGTGGGGCTGGAGCAAGGCCGGTCCAAGAACAAAGAGCACCGAGGTGAGCCATGTGAACAAGCTGCTCCCATCCAGCAAACACCAAGCACCAGAGGCAAGCCAAGTGAACAGGTTGCTAGGCAGAGGGGTGTCACGTGACATCAACCTGCAGAGTGTATAATAAATGCGCTGCAGTAGTTGAGCAGTTCCTTTCCTCCCATCTGGAGAGAGGGCTCCACCTGACCTCAGCTTTCCGTATTCTGACTTTTATCTTTATTTCTCCATCCTCCTACTGTCCTTCCCCCCAGGAACTTCAAGAGCTGTGCCGGATGCAGCATCATGGTTTCAGGAAATTCAGTCTATGGTCTGCTGGCAGCAAAGTAGAAACACGGTGGAAGGGCATGAAGGAGCAAAGCTGCTCACTTCACAATGGCTAGGAAGCAGAGAACAGGGGAAGAGTGCTCAAGAGTAAGGGGCTAGAGATGAGATACTGTATGGTTCCAAAGTTAGTACCAGACACGCTCACAAGTGTGCTTTCCTAATCTCCCAAGCCAAATTGACCATCAAGACTAACCATCACATTATGCAAAGTTGAAGACGACAGCGTAGCAAAGTTCTGAGACTATAAGGAGAGGATGTCTCTCAGGTGCTTAACACTGTACCCGGTAAATGCTTAGTAAACTCTAGCTATTGTGTTTTAAGCACCTCATTATCAGACTACTCCCTGGCTTTTACAAAGGGCTCCCAACTCTAGCAATCCAAGGACCTCACTGGGACCTTCAATCCATTGATCCTGTCATCTTACTGGCTTCTCACACTCCTTTATGTCCTCACTCCCTCCTTATCACACAGTCCTGCATCACTCCCTTGTCTACCTTTTGTTCCCTGACACCTTTTCCCTTCATAACACCCACCTGCAAAACTCCTGGCCCTAGTTAACCCCAGCTTTGCTCCTTTAGGGCAACTGAGGCTGGAGAACAATCCACAGCTATGCAGACAGGGTTAACCTCCAATGGGCCCTTCATAGGGCTGCCCGGAAGTTCTACCATGACTCACACTCCATTCTTTCTCAGACTCTCCCAGAGTGCTCTTCTGTTTTCCATATCTCTCAACCCTCAGTCATTCTATCTCTGCAGCCACCAGCCTACATGCACCCAGACCCTATTCCACCCTTCCCACCAGTCACTGCTTCTTGCTGCATCACCACATTCATCCCTGAACCTTCCACAAGCCGCTGAAGTAGACTTTCTCTTTCCTCTACTTACAAGGTTGAAAACCCATCCCTCAGATCACCCAGCTTCTTCCTCTTCCTTTAGGACATCCTGTTGATGAGGTTTTCACTGCCCCTATAGCAATAATTACCACCCCCATTCCCAACCCCTCTTATTTTGCTTTTCCATCACTGGTATTACCACCTAACATATCTGTTTCCCTTGATGAGGGCAAGGGATTTCATATGCTTTGCTTGCTAGAGTGTCCCTAAGATTAGGACAGTGCTTGATTCATTCACTTATTCCACAGGTGTTTAATAAGCTGCTGTTAGATGCCAGGTACTGCATCAGTCACTGAGATGATAGTAGTGAGCACGATAGGCTGAGAATTCTGCTCTTTTAGCAAAGCAGTTAGACTATGCTATGGTTTGGATTTGGAATGTTCCCCCACTGGCCTAGGTGTTAATGCCTTGGTCCTCAGCTCCGCCTTATTGAGAGGTAGTAGAAACTTTTAAGAGGTGGGGCCTGGTGGGAGTTTTTAGGTCACACCCTTAAGGAGGATTGTGGGATCTCTCTCTCTCCCCCCCCACCTTTCTCCCTCCCTCCCTTTCTCTCCCTACCCCTTTCTGTCCCTACCCCTCTCCTTCCTTCTCCTCTTTTTTCCTTCTCCTACTCCCCAATTTCCCAGCTACCACGAAGTGAGCAGCTTGCTCTACCACACACTTTCAGCCATGATGTGCTGTCAACAAGCCTAAAAGCAACAGTGCCAAATGACCATGGACCAGAACGCTTGAAACTGTGAGCCAAAATAACCCTTTCCTCTTTATAAGCCGATGATCTCAGTTATTTGTTATGGTAATAGAAAGCCCAACACAGGTTACATGAAACATCCACTGTTAGTCACGAAAAGAGGACATAAAATGTGTGTGTGACAAGGTGAGGAGGGTGGGAGATATTTGTCGATGGTAGCCAGGGAAACACCACTCTGAGTGAAGATATGAGGGAAGCAGGGGATGAGCCATGTGGGCCTCTGCGGGAAGGGCTTTCTAGGGAGGGAACAGCTAATGCACAAGAGCTGAGATTGTTCCAGAAGAGGGAGGAGGCTAGGATGACCTGTAGAGGGGAGCATGAGAGAGGGTAGCAGCGTGGGTTGGAGCGGTAAAGGAGAGTGGAGAGGGAAGATGAAGGTTTTATACATTGTGAGAGCTTTTTATTTTGAGTAAAATGGGGAGCCATGGAGGGATTTTTAAAAACTAATACAATGATATGAATAGACAGTCCACATTCAAGTTTTTACAACTGTCTCAGTAAGGCCCTTTTAAAAAGTTTGCAAAATTTTATTACCAAACAAATAACTTGCACAAGGGGCAAAATCAAATTTCATACTGTATATAATATTAATAATTACCATTTGGGGCCACTAGGACTGCACTAAGGCCATCTATAGGTTTAAAAAAGTTTGTTATGACATTATAAATGTCATTTTACAGCTCCCCTCTTCATGATCCAACAAAGTATCATATGCTGCATTTGGTTGTCATGTCTTTATTTTTAACAGCTTTATTGAGGTAAAATTCACATACTATATACTTCACTCATTTAAAGTATACAATTCAATGGCTTTTAGTATATCCAGAGAGTTGTGCGATCAGTGCAGGAAACTAATTTTAGAGTATTTTTCATCACCCCACAGGGTTTGGGTTTCACTACCAGGACCCCCAAACCTCCAACACCAGGCAACAGCCAACTTTATTGTTTCTATCGATTTGTTGCTCTGGACATTTAACATAAAGGAAGCAAACCAAAATGTGTTTTTGCGTCTACCTTCTACTTTGCAGAGTATTCCCAAGGTCCATCCAGGCAGGCCGTGTTTCCTTTTTATGACCTAATAGTGTCCCCTTGTATGGATATACCTCATTTTATTTATCCAAGGAGGGTTCTGAGCAGGGGAGTGACTTGATCGGAGTAGCATTTAACAAGGCTTACTCTGGCTATTGCTCCAAGAAGCAGAGAACGACCAACCGTGCCAAATGCTGCTTTTAGGGAAAATAAGATAAGGTCCAAGAATTGACCAGTAAGTGCTCAAATAGTTTAATAAAGCAAGGAATTTAATTAGCAGAAATATTCTTATGTATAATTTATAAATGGCATTTTATGGGATTTGTTGCATTTCTTTTGAATAATTAAATGTGGGATACAGATATAATAATTAAATCATTAATGACTAAGAGTTTTAAATGGAATGCTAGACATGTAAAAGTATAGGAATAACTGGAGAGTGCCATTAATTTACCGTCATCTTTGGTATATTCTTTATATCGCTGGTAACGATTCTTTTGCTTCATGTGAAATTTACTCCTCAGGACAATTCTTCTTTAAACATAACTCAACATTATGGTAATTATCCAAGATTTCATGCCAGAAAATGTTGACTGTTGCAGAAAGATATTTTCAGTGTCTATGCAGATCATCAGGTAGATGAGTTCAAATTGCTTTTGTTGGGGGGGTGGGTTGTGTCATCAAAAAACTGTAGAAACTGGACCAAAAATTTAAGAGTTCTAAAGGGATACCGTACCTCCCCATGGTCTCCGTCATTATTGGGAGCAACAAGATTTACGCAACCAAATCAGTGGACCCCGGTTGGCCCCTGACGCAGTTATCAACGCAGAAGCCGGTGTGCACGCAGGAGGTAGATAATGGGCTATCCGATTCCGGGGCCTGCAGATCACCGGGGAGTGAGCGAGGAGCAGTGAAAACCAGACAAAAAAAAGCGAGTCCAAAACGCATTCCGCGTTTGTAGGACGACGCGGTGGACCTGTTAATGAACGTTTCAGAAAATAAACACACGGAACTTGACGGGCAGATACCGCACCAAGCCCGCTCCGCCCGCACTCAGGGAGGCAGGGCTGGGGGAGCCGCCGCGCCGGGGAGCGGCTTCCCCGCGGACTCGGCGGGCCGGGGCCGGGACGCTCCCCCGCGCCGTCTGCGGCCCCCGCTGCGCCGCGCTCGCGCAGGCCGGGCCGGGAATTTGGAGAGGATCCCTGGTCGCGCGGCGGCGGCGCGCGGGTGCGCGTGTGAGCGGGCGGGCGGGCGAGTGCGCCGGGTATTGGCAGCGAAGGAGTGGAGGCTGGGCGGCTCCGACTCCCTGACGCCAGCGCGACCAGATCAATCCAGGCTCGGGGAGCGAGCGGACGGGCGGGCGGCGGAGGCGGCGGCGGCGGCGGCGAGGCGAGCGGCGGAGCCCCGGCCGCGGCGCGGGGAGAGACCCTGGGAGCGGAGCGGAGCTAAGCGCAGCGCCCGGCCGGCCGCACCGAGCGGGGCCGCGGGACCCCGCGCCGCGCCCTCGTGCGTCCGCGCGGATGGGCGCGCCGCCAGGCCGGTAAAGCGAAACGGGCTCGACCCCGCCGTCCCCTCCGCCGCGTCCCCGCGCTCCCGGCCCTGCGCCTCCTCGCGTGGGGCGCGCCGCGGACCCCCCACGATGGCGCCTCCGGGCGAGCCTCCGGAGCGAGCCTTCCCCCGCCCGCCCTCGCGCCCCGCGGCCGGGGCTCCCCTGGCGGCTTTGTTGGGTGCGCGGCGGCGGGGAAGCCTCGCCCCGGGCCTGCCCGCCGCGGTACCTCCCGGCCACTTCCCCTGCTGCTCTCCGGCCGAGGCCCGAGCGCGCGGCCCGCGGCCCCATTGTGTCCCGCGCCTGCGGGGCGACCCGTGCGGGGGTCCGAGCCCCGCGGCCGGCGCTGCCCTTTCCGCGCCGAGGGCAGCGGCGGGCCCCAGGGAGGGGACACCGGCGCCCCGGGCCCCTGGCATCCCGCGCGGTCTCCTTTCCGTGTCCCGAGCAGTCTGTTGGGGGTCGAGGTCAAGGAAAGTTCGCACCGAAATTTCCTCTAATTTATTCAAAGGTTTGGCGGTGGCGGCGCGTAATTTTTTTCCCCCTCTTCCGCCTACACCCCCTGCGTCTCCCAGTGTCGGCTCATTCCTTTCCCTTTACCGGATTCCATGGCCTCGCTGCGTGTGATTTCGTGAGTTCGCCGTGGAACAACTGTTCTTTTACTCTGCACCCTGCCTTTGTTAGTGTTGCACGGGGTTGTTGTGGATTAAGGTGCGGGTGGTGGGTGTGAAAGAGACGTGGGCTTGTTTTTCTAGTTGCTGAATGTATATGAAGACTTAAAGAGAGGGTTTCTTGATGATCTTTGGGAAGGGAGGAGGAACAAATGCCTGCCAGGTCTCACACCTACAGTAGCTGCGGCTTTTGTTTATTCAGGCACATGCGATTAAAAAAAAAAAAAAAAAGAAAAAACACCATGCAAGATACCCAGTAAGGAGCTTTCCTTCTGAAAATCCAGGCCTGCCTCAGAACCGTCTCCTGAGAAAGCATCGTTTTTCGTGAGTGCTGTGACAACAGGCCCTTTTCTTTCTCCTTTATGTTCTGTCCATTGTATCTGAAGTTTCAAAGTGTGGGATGATGCAGAAATTGCGTGATTTCTGTTGTGTAGTCTTGTGGAGATGCGCTCAGCGGTGAAATCACAGGATGCCCTTATTTCAGAACATCTCTATCGCGCTCTAATTGCCTGTCGTGGGTAACGCGCCCACGCCTCAGCAACACAATGAGAAAACTGTTCCCTGCCCAGGTTCATTTTTCATCTTGTTTATAATTACCCCTTTAAATTGTATTGGAGGCAGGTGAGTTAGCTGTATTGGAACCATTATTTAAAAATAATCCGGGCAGAACCAGTGTTGACTGCCCCAGCATTTTTAATTGGTGTAAATATTTTCGCATCAGCATTACTCTGATGTAGGTGCCAGGCCTAAATATGCTGTACTGATGAAAGTGTTTGTCCTCCTCTCTCCCTCCCTCGTTCCCATTTGCAGTTATTTGATATTTCTGTGCAGGTGGTGTACCATTTGTGTAACCCTGCAATTCTTGGGAAGCTGTAAGCGGGGTCCTGAGAGTTGATTTTTCTGGAGGTGGGTGATGCCAGAGCCTGCACGGGATCCAGGCAGGATCAGGTTTCTTTCGAGGGTAGGGATTTGTCCTTGATTTAGTTTTGACCCCTGCAACCATAGGTATGTAACCAAATACATTTTTCCTTTTGCAGTATCCTTTGGTTTTAATCTCTTGAAGAGCTGATGGCGTTTGCATTTTTTAAGGCAATTACAAATGTTACCTTCTTACACTTACTGGAATAGAAGTAAATTTTTTTTTTCTGTTAAGTTCATTAAAGCAGGAAGAAGAATTAATTCCCACCTCAGCTACAGTTATTATTTAAAAGCTAAATTTTGGTGTGCAGTTTTGATTTCTAGCAATTCTGGGTTCAAGATAAAATTTAATAACTAAGTAGATTAGAAAAAGAATCAACTTGAGTGTAATTAGACGAGTGTATTTAAGCTGCAGTGGCCTACATAATCAAGGCCCAGTTACATGTGTATAGAAGATCTCATTTGTGTAGTCTCACAAGGCTAATGGAGACATCACTGAGGCCTTATAAATAATGTAAGTTGTGTATAATGTAGAGTCTCCAGGGACGGCAGAGAAAGCATCATTACCAGCCTTTTCAACCTGCTTGAGATCTTAAATTGATTTACGGCACTGAACTGGTGCAAAATGATACATCAGGATGACATGGGGTCAGCCTGTAAAAGTCTATGATGTCAGCCTATTAGTTCAGTCATCATAATTAAACCATATTACAGGGGCAGCTAAGCAGGAGTCTGGCATTATACTTCAGATATGGGTGGTACATGGATTTTGTTATAGTGGAGTGGCCGCGATGGCAAAGTACACTAGCATTTCTGAAAGGGGGGAAACTTTACAGAATTATGCATTTCTGGGGAAAAAAATTGAAGATAAATGCAAGCATGGTCAGTCTTCATTGAATAAGTAGCTTTCCATTTGGTGGTGTAGAGCCAGATGTTTTGAAGGTGCTGATAAGGACCTTCGTGGTCCTGATCTGTGTATTGAATCATGCTTCATGTGAGCTTGAATTTAACTTGGCCTTAGGGACCTTTAAAATATCAGAGGACACCTATTCTATCTCCGAGCCTGTTACTAGCATTGAGTTCATACTGTATTGATGTACAAGGTGACATGTTACTTCCTTAACTGATCACAGGTACTAGGCCGCCACTGAAAACAAACATATTCGAATTGAACTTATGAGCAAATGAGGAAAAGAAAACCCCTATTTCGGCTTAAATTTCTATAATCTTTTTTCAATTTATGGATCATCTACGGGGTGTTTCCAGTAAGGTAGCCATAGCCACATCTATTTGTTTAAATTAAAATTAAACTTAAAAATTCATCTTCTCAGTACTATGCACATTTCAAATGCTGAATAGCCACACATGGGTAGTGGCTACCATATTGGATAATATTATATAGTAGAGTTCCAGCGTCACAGGAAGTTCTGCAAGAGCAGTGGTGGCGAACATACCACACGCGTGCCGCAGTGTGCTTTGTGTTGTCATTGAAAGCTCCAAAAGGTTTGCCATCACTGTGCCGCCCCAGGACCTTTATCTCTCTTGTCCCTTGTTCCCTCTATTAATTAGTTTGTCGGGTCAAAGAGAGAAAGACTACACATACCAGTTAATTTTACTACTAACTACCTGTTTTTGTTAAAACAGACAATTTGGAAGTGACAGTTGAAGCTCCTAGATAAAAAAGAAGTTGACTTTTCTATAGATATTTATTATTAGTGTTATGGATCGTAATTTGATTCAGATCATTGGACAGGAGAAATAACTCTAGTAATTTTTTCTGAGTTTTCATTGTATGCCAGGCATTATTTATAATAGTTATAATCTCATGTAAGCCTCAAAACTTCCCTAGGGACTGTTGTTACCACATTTTACAGGAAAAGAAACTGAGGCCAGTGATTCAGTGTCTTGCCTTGGGCTGCATAACTAGTGAGCGATTATTATTTATAATCTCAGCTGGGATATGAATAAGGCCCTCTCACTCCAGAACCTCATTCTTAACTGCATTTTTTGGGTTTTAATCTAGAGTACCCACACAGGCATTGAGCCACTGTGCTTCACTATCTCAGTATAGCTTTCACTTTGCTTTTATGTTTCAGGCCTTGAAAACTGCCCTCTTGGTGATTTTTGGGCCTGTTTTTTCTGCTGTCTTCTTTAAGCGTTTGGGGGGGGGGGATAAAATTAGTACTTATCTAAACAGCACATGATTTGAAGAATAAATCTGACATAAAAGTAATGCATTTCAAAGCCCAGTTAGTTTTATTTCTGTTTTTCTGCATAATTCCTGCCATTTCCCTGTTGTGTTTTCATGTATAATCACAAACTGATGGTACTGATGAGGAAAGTTCTAGTACCTCAGTTAATCTTTTTTATCAGAATTATTCTGTTTTCCCTGAGCAGTTAAATATTGTATCTTGAGATAAGAATATTCATTGCAAATTCCTTGGGTATTTATTTTTTTAAATATTTGATGTCTACTCTTGTGTGATTATATTACAGTTCACTTGTTCTTATGGGGGGGCGGGGAGTTAGGGCTGTTTAGGAATCTGATGAAACTGTGGATCCTATAATTTCTTATTCGTAGAATAGAGATACAGTATTTGGTGTTCTACGTTGCTCTAAAGATTTCCTCATGCAGTTGGTTTATGTTAAGGTAAGCAGTCTGAGGCCTGGAGAAGATAACTGGCTTGTTGTCGGAAGTTACCCATCTAGTGACAGGGCAGCCAAGCCTTTCTCCCTCTAAGTGTTGGTGAGCTTTCACGTGGTTCTTCTTTCCTCCCATACTCACTGTGTTGCTGAGGCTTTGGGTTGAGCTTACCCGGTATCATTTGGAGAGAAGAGGAAAAAAGAATTTTTTGGCACGCTACTGACATTTTGTACCCAATATTGTTTGAGCTAAGTAGGAATCAAGTCTGACAGCCATAAAGAGATGCTTGTTTAGCTTAAAAGAAAATATTACTTAATGAAGGAGGGATATTAACTATGCCCTTACTTGATAACTTTGGTTCAGTATTATAAGTATATGCTTCATTCATTTCATGAATATTTATTAGTTCTAAGAACCTCAGTAATTAGTAAGACACATGAAAATGAA
The DNA here is from genome assembly GCA_028451465.1 of Erethizon dorsatum. Lineage (NCBI taxonomy): Eukaryota > Metazoa > Chordata > Mammalia > Rodentia > Erethizontidae > Erethizon > Erethizon dorsatum. The sequence goes on from CM051839.1 coordinate 16,344,490, forward strand.
AAATTAAATGGTAATGTGGTGGCACACACCTATAATCACTGCACTGTGCAAGACTGAGGCAGGAGGATTCCTAGTTTGAACCCACCTGGGAAAATTTTGTGAGAACCTACCTCAAAATTAAAAAATGAAAAAGTCTGGGGATGTAGTTCAGTGTGAGGGCTCTGGGTTCAATCCCTAGTATAGGAGGAAAACTAAAAGAAAATTTAAATGCAACAACAATGTAAGAATTGTTACAAGGTTAACAGGAGTAAATTGTACTGACAAGTCATGGGAAGACCTCTGTGGTATGGAAGGACGTGAGAGGTTTGCATCGGTGGAGCTCGTTGGCATGGAGATTGGGATGTAAGCACAAATGTCCAGCAGCTCTGGAACAGTACTTTCCAGTAGTGTGTCTGTAGGAAATGTCCTGTGCCCGTGCTAAGACAATAGCCATAGCAACAAGTAGCTAGTGAGCGCTTAAAACATGGCTAGTTCAACTGAGGAGCTGCATTGTTTGGTCCTAACATGCTTCAGCAGTCACCTGCGGCTGTCACATGGAGCAGCACAGAGCTGGCAGAGCATAATGAGCCTTTCTGCCTGTGCCCAGGGGTATTCCTGATAGAGCCCGGAAGGGGGAGGGCGGAGGAGATGTTCAGAACGGTCAAGTTGGGGTGAGAATTTGAGGGCCTTCACATGCTAGAATGAGGAAGCATTGAGAAGTCACCAAAAATACTCAGACGTGTAGCTTGGATTGGAGCGCGCAGAGCCTGGATGCCAGGAGATAATAAGAGAGCTAGTGAGTTATCTGTGTAAGGATGGATGTGGAAACAGAAGGAGTTTTGTGTTAAAAAAAAAAAAAAAAAGATTTGGTGATTGTATGGCTATAGAATAATGAAAGAGAGAGTGGTGGTTGGAAGATTAATGAAGATTAATGAAGCAGTACTTAATAGGAAAGAACTGATTGTAGAAGTAATAAATTAGCATTGATGTGTAGAATTTAAGGTGGGGAATCTAACTAGAAGTGTTATACAGGTAAGCTGGAGATTGATAACTAAATTTCGGGAAAAGCTTGGAGCCCTGGGTGTGGACTCTTGCCGGTCATGTGGCTATTCTGAGAGACCAAAGCTGGTGGCTTGAATTTTCCATTGGAGCCCACAGTTAGGAATTAATAGAAAGAAGAGGCATATTTGAAGTAGACAAAAGGGGGAACTGGGAGAAAAGTATGGGGTCAGAGGAGTGGTGAAACCAGGACTCTGTGGGAAAAAATTCCAGAAGTAGGTGTGTAGGGGGAAAGGGATCTTTCCCGTTAAAGGAGAAAAAGTCAGAGAATCCAATGAATGTGGTTGCAGAGAAAAGACTGAGTATAATAGATGAAAAATAGATTCTTGTGCTCCCTCAAGTGATTTATTTTTCAGAATAGATGAGACATCCTATTTGGAGGTTAAAGGAAAGAAGTTAATAGCAAGCAATTAAAGATGATGGAGTTCATGACCTGGAGCACAGATGACAAAATACTATAGTGAAACCTTTACGGTGGGGAGGGAAGTTGTGACAGAAGGAAGCAGAATGGGGTCCAGGTTAGAGCTCACGTCAGTCTGTGCCTATATTCCCCGTACTCTGGGTGGCGAGGCCCTTCCTTGGGATGGTGAGGTGAGGGAGTCAGCAAGTGTTAGGGGAAGTTTAAAAATACTGGAAAAGTTTTGAAAGACATTGCAGGTAGCGTGTCCGGGAATTATGAAGAATACAAATTCCGAACAGTACATGTGAAGCCTGTAGTGAAGTCGGAGGCTGCATAGAAGAGGAGGTAATTACTACTTTCTTGCATGGCTCTGGCAATGCAGGCCTACAGATAGCAGGTGAGTTCAGGGGTAGGGCTCTAGAGTCACATTGCCTAGGCTTAAGTCCAAGCCCCAACACTCATTTGTTTATGACTGGAAAGCCACCATTAACTTACAATTCTTCCTCATTCAAAAACAGGTAATAGTTTCAGGATTGCTATGAAGACGGAATGAGTTATACTTCCGTAGATCCTCTAATCTGAGCTGCTGGTAATCGTCAGATATTACTTCATGTGCTACTGAGGGGGAAAAAAACCCTGTCAATTAAATGTGACCTGCCATGAGTTGTAAGCTCTCCTGGCTTCAGTAGTGTGAAGTGGTGTTAAAATTTAACAGGTGCGGGCCGGTGAGATGGCTCAGCGGCGTAAGTGCCTGCCTGGCAAGCGCGAGGGCCCGAGTTCGACTCCTGGAACCCACATACGAAAAAAGGGCCGGTGATATCGCTCAGCGGCACGGGCGCCTGCTGGTGCGTGAGGTCCTGAGGTCGACCCCCGGTACGCACAAAAAAAAAAAAAAAAATTTAACAGGTGCATCCTATAGTTAGTGGAGTACAGACCCCATAAAAGACTTGGCACATAATAAGCATTCAGCTATGTTAACTATTTATGAAAATCAATGCTTTCTAAGAGTCTAGAATGTTAATGAGAGCAATTTTGAGTCCAGTCGAGATAAGTGAGTCACGATAGAAGAAGCCTAATGGACTAAATGAATTGAGAGGAGTTAATCAGTGGAAATCCTGGTAATGAAATTGTGAAATACCAAGTTTGGGAATTTGTAAGTAGAGCATTTCCCTGACAGTTCTAGATAAAAATTTTTAAGAGAAATATAGTAATTGAGCTAGGGAAGAATCCCTTTAGTGATTTAAAGAAGTTACTTAAATTGCCCAGGGCTTTAAAAAAATAGTATTTTTAATTTATCTATGGCTTTTCTATAGCATTTTTTAGTGTTAAAAACTATTTTTTCATCATAGCAACACATGTTTAGTGCAGAAAGGTTCTGGCGCAGATTCCTGTCATCTTGTTAGGTAAAGTGGGAGAGATTGATTTGTGCCGGTTTGAGGGGGCGATTAATAGCCAGCTTCGGAGCCCTTCTAAATGTGGGTCCAAAGGCAGAAACCCTAGAGGAAAAAGTTTTGTAGATTTGACAGCATTTATGTGACTAAACATAAAGCAGATTTCAACAAATTATTGTTCTTCGTAAGAAACTTGAACACTACCGCAGTAGAAAAAACTGAAAAAGAATGAACAAGCAATGTACAGACAAATGAAATACATACTAATAAACATAAAATGTTCCGTGTTCAGGATCAGACTCATTACTGGAATGAGAACGATGTCTCCTCTTTCACATTATTATGTCTCTCTTTGTGGACCTGAAAATGTCAGTCGGGGCACCCTGGGGTTTCTCATGAAGGAAAGAAAGCCAACATTCTCCAGCAACCTCACAGAGTCTGGACTTACCAGGAGGTACACGGATCTTTTCCGTCCCATTTCCTTGACCTCACCCTGCTTCCCTCTGTGACATGATTTTGGGTCAGGAGTCTCCTGATTAGAATGTAAGGTGTTTCAGGGATATTAGTCATCCGTTTCTCGTCAGCTGGCCTGATTGATGAACCTTAAAGATACCAGTCCTCCCTAGAAAAGAGCACTTTGAAATAGGCCTCTTTCTCTCCTGTGTTGCAGTATCAGATTTTTGTAGTGGCATTTACCCATTCATGAGAGGTACAAAGATGTCTTGGAATATGGTTTTGATTATTGAGATGGACTGTTTTATAAGGCATTAAAATAAAGTGAGAAAAATTCCCTTATATAATAAAACCTCTTACAAAATTTTTTTAAAAGTTAGGCATCAGAAGTTAATTTTCCAGATTTTCTCTTAGAGATATTAGAGGCTTTTCTGTGCTGCCCGTGACGAACAAATCTATTGGAGATGGGTAGGAGCCTCACCTAACTAAATTACGTTCAGTCTTACCTTAGTGCTGACCTAGCTACTGGGTAGAATGGGATCTGCCTCACAGTCTCCTTTCTTTTAAGTGACCTGCCAGTATTTCGAGGGCGGGGGTTATAAATCTCACCTATATGCTTGTCACCTGACCTGCCACCATCCCTCCCTATTCTTAAGTCCTTTCTGAGTGATGAGTGACCGGTAGTAGGGGCCCTGAACTGGTATGTATAGGGCAGACTTGTCGTTCAAACTCTTTAAGCTAAGAGTTTGAGAGGAAAGGGGAATGTTGGGAAGTTAATCATATTACAGTAGCTTTTCATGATAGGGAATAATGATGCAGTGAATGTTGCTGCAGAAATTACACATTTAGCCCTTCCTTACACTCAGGACAGCTGACAGTATATAGCTTGCCATCTCATCCATTACAGCTTCCTGTTTTGCTTTTTGCCTGTTGCTAGCTTTGCAGTCTGGCTCAATTAATAACAACCTCTTTATTTTCCCTGTATTGATGTTTGTGTGCTCAGGACTTCTGTTCAGTTTGTTCAAGCTTGAGGGAATGTTTGATTGCTTTTAAACGTTTTTCTATTAAGTGCGAACAAAATTAACTTGATTGTTATTTAAGTGATTGGCACAAAAACTGTGTAGGATTTATTTACATTTAAACAGTAGAGAGTTGATAAATTATGAGGGATAAGATGTTCTGTATTCTAGAAAAGCCTCCTTTAAAAAGGGTTCATCCTAGCTAGGCGTGTGCCTGTAATCCCAGTGCCCTGGGAGGCCAAGACAGGAGGATCATTAAGTTTGAGCCCAGCCTGGGCAACTCAGTGACTTAGTAAGATCCTGTTTTAAAGAAGTTAAAGAAGCACTTGGGACGTAGCTCAGTTCGAAGGTCCTGGGTTCAGTCCACAGTAACACACGTACACACACACACACACACGTACATCCTAGATGTGGGGTGTTGCTTTTTAAGCCAAAATTAATTCAGCAAATAACTCGTGCAGTTCTGTGCATCCAGCATTGGGCTGTGTTTTGAATGAGAAAGAAAAAATGTGTAAAGATGGTCTCTCCCTTGAAGGAGCAGGCTAACTGGTAAGAGATTATGGTACTATGAAAAGTTAAAAAGTAAACCATTCTTGTTAATGTTACATAGTCTTAATTTGAAGGCATTACACTTAGAGTTGGAATAGTCTCAAAAAATGAAGGGATTGGGAAAGAAGTTTCATGCAGTTGGTAGAGCTTTTACTTCCTGCCTACTTTTCTACCTGAGTTCATTCTGTCAGCATGTTTTTAGTCTGTTTATATGTGTATTCATAGTGCATCTCTTATAGAGTTTGATAAAGTGAGGATGAGAGATCGTAAATGTAGGATGCGGACTGAGGATCTTGTAACTTTGAGGAGCAGAACAAACCTGCTTGTCTAGTCTGCTTCAGCTCTGATAGTTTTAATTCAGTTACGTTTTTACTCTCTGGACGGAGCTCCTTGAGGGTATGGACAGTGCCTTTGTGATCTTCATGTTAGTACGTTCCCCAGGTTCCCCAGCACGGTGGTTTCCATCTCGTCCGCCCTTCAGAACCCCATGAGCAGTCGTCATCACCCACCCCTAGGAGCCCATCCCAGGGCTAGAGCAGGGAGCTTTTAAAATGCACCACTGAGATACACAACAGTATGAAAAACTGTTGGCCTGAAATGTGGTAGGGACTTGCTGAGTACATTTCTGTGATGGTATTTTTAAAAACCTGTCAAGAAATACACTGTGGGGCCGGTGAGATGGCTCAGCGGCATAAGCGCCTGCCTTGCAAGCGCGAGGGCCCGAGTTCGACTCCCGGATCCCACATACGAAAAAGGGGCCGGTGATATTGCTCAGCGGCACGGGTGCCTGTTGGCGCGCGAGGTCCTGAGGTCGACACCCCGGTACCCACAAAAAAAAAAAAAAAAAAAAAAAAGAAATACACTGTGGTACGTTGTGGGTAGGAACCACACGTGTTTTTTATTCTCAGTAACACTGGCAGAGTTCGGTGCTTGTTGTTAAGTGCTCAAGCACACCATTTAAATGCGGAGGACTGACTGTTTGGCCAATTGTTTGTTTGTGGAGAAAAGAGCTAGAAAAGATAGATGTTTGACAACCTTTTTTCCTTGAAAGGACTAGCAATTCCTTGAGTCTGAGAATCTAGAAGTGCAGCTAAATAAAGCTGTTGAGGACCATGGTACTCAGATGACTTAGAGAAAAAGAGGAAAAGAGTAGAGCTGTGGTCCATCTGGCAGTGTCTGGGAAGATTTTGGGGAGTGGGGTGCAGCTGGCATCTGGTGGGTAAGGCCAGGGATGGTATGCTGGACGCCTGTAAAGCTGCATTTGAGAAACCGGAGCAGAGGGTGGGAAGGGGGTTCAGGAGACGGGTGGGATTCACAAATGGTGTGTCACTTAGCATCTCTTCCGCAGCAGGTTTGCTGTATCTTTCCCTCCACACCTCACTTCCTCAAGCCACATCCTCCAGGGAGCAGACAGCACTGTGACTTAGGGCTGTGTTGGGTGTAACAACAGATACTGTGTATTTTTAGCTTACTTATGTAGGATGCTTGAAAGAATTCTTGAAATATTCTCCACTTATGAACAGCCATCATCTGTCGTATGTTGACTTGATTGGAAAAGTATCACCACTAACAAGAAAATGAGCCCGTAATTTTTGTACCATTTTCTTTATATTATAAATAACTAGTGGGGATATAAAGAAAATGACTTTCTTTTTTTTTTTTTTTGTGGGTACCAGGGGGTCGACCTCAGGACCTCGCGCACCAGCAGGCGCCCGTGCTGCTGAGCGATATCACCGGCCCTTTTCCGTATGTGGGATCCGGGAGTCGAACTCAGGCCCTCGCGCTTGCCGGGCAGGCACTTACCCCGCTGAGCCATCTCACCGGCCCGAAAATGACTTTCTTAAAGGGAGTTTAATTTTAATATTCCACAGATTCATCAGTGAAAAAGGATATTAAGAGTTGAACACATACATGGACTGTTGGTGTGAAGTGGTAGTGCCAGTTTTTTATGTTTTATTGAATTATAGCTTATTAGCTTCTTAAACTCATTTGGACTTTAGATTAGAATGAGTTTGATTTTGTCATTGCTGCCTTGATAAAACTTGTAGTTTCTCCATGTTCTAGGAAGGTGGGATTATGTTGAGAAAGAAAGCAACAACAAAAACAAAAATAAGCTGGGAAGGGAACGAGTTGGGGGGTTTAAAACAAAATCCTTTCCTGTTGGTCCTTCTGCTTTATGCAGCAGGCAAAGGAGGAGGTGGTTTAGGAGAAGCGGGGGATGGGTAGCATTGGCAAGTTCCTTGCCTTTCTGTCACTCAGTTTTGTCACTTCTAAAATGGAATTGAGGGCCGGGGATTTAGCTCAGTGGCGCAGTGCCTCCCTGATAAGCATGAGGTTCTGAGTTCAATTCCTGGTACCAAAAAAAAGGGAATTTACCTCATAGGGTTCTCGTAAGGATTAAGAGCGCTGACATATGTAAAGTGCTTGGTGCTTCTGGATAGTGGTGTTGGAAGTAATGATGTGAGGGTATTTTTTGATTCTTTCTGAATACTTGACCCGTGCTGAAAATTGATGGGAACCACTAATTTATGTGGAGTTTCCCACAGAACTACCTATACAACACTCTTTCTCGTTGAAGTTGGTGGTGAAAATGAGGAAAACTTTTGGAGTCTTCAAACTGGAATGTTTGTGTTTCCATTGCAAGGTAAGTAACAAAGTTCAGAAACCATAGCAGACGTTGTAGCAAAGAAAATGGCACAGATTGTTGGCCGCCCTGCCTGCATGTTATGTTCCTCCATAAATAGCCCAAATATTGTCTTGTGACCCTTATCACAGTCTATTATACGCCCCCCAACGTTATTGCTGTGAAGTTGGTGGTGGCGAGAAGTGCATTATATTCATTATCTTTTTTCCGCACCTTTGCGTTGGTGGCAGAATTTGTTCAGTAATGAATTCTTGTAGACTGACGTTCTCTCAGTAATTGAACATGTACAGGAGGAGAACTTGGGCCCTCAAGCCTTCTCAGCATACCCTGTTTTTCAGACTGATTGATTTATGAGTAAGTCACTGTAGGGAAGTTATTGGATAGGAATGGACGGAACATGGGACCAGAGGCAGGAAATGGCTAGAGTTATGGTGCTCGTCTCACCTGATCCTGTAGGCAGTGCTTTCTTACATCTGAAACGTTATTTCTCTAGAACCAGTGAAAAACTTTGCTTCTTTGGCACTTATGAGACGAGAGCTCTTCTTTTTTGTCCAGTTTATCTTCTGAGGTGGCCAAGTGCCCAGTGGAAGGCCATTGATCACCATTTGGAAGAGAGTGGAATCTGGCTGATCTCAGTGTTTGTTTCAGGGTTTATATGAACTTTGATTTTTAGAAGTTATTTTGTTCATCCAAATAACAGGCTTACATACCAGAAAAGACAGGGCCAAATTGCTCTTGACGATAGTTGAGTAACATAGAACTTTTTTTTTCTTTTTATTTGTAAGACATTTATGCATTGAAAATCTTTTTTTTTTTTTTTTTTTTGTGGGCACTGGCGGTCGACCTCAGGACCTCGCGCGCCAGCAGGCGCCCGTGCCGCTGAGTGATATCACCGGCCCTTTTTTCATATGTGGATTCCGGGAGTCGAACTCGGCCCCTTGCGCTTGCCAGGCAGGCGCTTATGCTGCTGAGCCATCTCACTGGCCCCCTGAAAATCTTGATGGATATTTGAGTTGTTAATGGAAAGGAATCTTGAATGGGAAGGCAGCTTGCTTTTTTAATGAATTTTTTGATCATGCAGCTGAATTGCTTAATAAAAGTACATTCTCATCCATATCCTATTCACCTGGAATTAGGTCACATATTCCAACCCTGTGTACTGGAATCATTTCTTTGAATATCCTACTTCAATGGTATTCTACTCTTCTGGATACTATTTCAATTATTTATTTCTTTATAAAAAGATGAATCTTGATGCCTCTTGGTCATGATGCTATCTTCTGGAATAAGCATGCAGAATTTTTTTTTTCCCCCTGTGCTGAGGGTTGAACCCAGGGAGTGCTAAGCTACATCCCCAGCCTTTCTGCATTTATTTTGAGACAGGATCTTGCTAAGTAGCTGAGGCTGGCCTTGAACTTGAAATTCTCCTGCCTAAGCCTTCTGAGTAGGGCATGTGCTACCACATCTGGCTAAAATAAATCTTTCATATGCTTAACAGTTTTTCGTTTATTCTTATTATTGGAGTTTTTAACTTGAAAATAGTCACTGGATAAAAGTGTAAGTGTCAGCTTCCCTGCACTTCCCTGTTCCCAGCTCACTCCTAAAGGTTACTCACTTGCTTTCAGTTTTGTTTCCTTCTGGGCCTGTGAACATACATGTACACAGTTTTGTTTCCATTTGTACCTTTGAAAAGGACTCATACTATAGATAATAGTCTGTAGCTCCTTTCAACTGAAAAAATTATTGCATTTTTTTCAGGGTGATGCATGAATGTGGGTTCACTTTTTCATATTTAGCAGTTATTTAGTCATTGTTGGAGCTCTGGGTAAGAGCGTGAATATCCTTGAATATAAATCTCTGTGTGCTCCTCTGGGACACTGTTGCTGTCTCAGGCCTTGGCTATTTTCTCTCATAGCCCTCAGTCCCCTTCGTTGTCACCCGCAGACCTTTTCTCTACCCTGAAGGTGCCCAGCTTTAACTATCATGTGGGACTCACTGCCCTTCCTCTGTTGTTTACTGTCTCACTACTACTTTCGCTCCTAGTTGGCACTCCCTGCATATTGCTTGTGTCCTTATTCTTGGGCTACTCCTGACATACTAGAAGTATTACATGCTTCTAAAACTTACACAGACTTCTCGAACTTACTGGTTAGTTTTCTTTATTTACATAAGCAGAAGTGTTATTTGCTCGTGGCCATGCCTTCAGGATACATCCAGAACTGACCATTTCTGCCATGCCATGCTGGCCTAAAATTTTAACATCTTGTACCTTAATTGCCCTGGCTTCCTAACTGCTCCCCCTGCTCACTACTCCATCCCTGATCCTTCATTCTCAACCCAGCAAGCCTTAGCAGTGCTTTGAACTGTAGGTTGGGTTGTGGCTCTCCTCTGCTCAGATCTCGCAGTGGATCCCATCTGGGTTGGAGCAGAAGCCGTCCTGTCCCTACGTGTCCTCCATGTGTCTCCCTGTTCCCTTGCTGGCCTCATCTCCCGTTGCTTCCTTCACTTACTCCGTTCTACCACGCTGGACTCCTTGCTGTTCCTGGAGCATTTCAGGCACATTCTTGCTAAATGGCCTCCGCCCTTTTCTTCTCTGTGCTCACGGTGTACTTCCCCAGGTATCTTTTTTCAGGGTCCTGTCAATTCTAGCATTCTCAGTGAGGACTTCCTGGACCACCACAATGTAGACCTTTTGGACTTTAAAAATTGTTTTGTCACTTTCAGCGCTGTACCCCACAGTTCCTAGCACATAGTAGGTGTTTGTTGGATTAATTGAACAACTGTAGTGGTTATCTTTTCTTATAATTTGCCTTTTTTGGAATAAAGTTAGAACTTTACTAAAAAATTGAATGTAAATTTCATTTTTTATATACAAAGTATTAAAATAGCTTTATTTGCAGTACTGCTGTTAATAAAATACAGTACTTTTGAGTTACTCAGCATGTAGTAATTTCCAAATCAGTCTTACATATTCATATTGAATTCTTACAGCAACCCAGTGGGGTAAGTGGTACGGTAAGAATTTTTTGGGAAGGCAAATTGAAGCTCAGAGAGGTTGTTTTAAGTACAATTATGAAGTGGAGAGCTGTAGTTCAAACCTTTTCAAGTTAAAGACTCTTGTTTTCTAATCTAGAAACTATCTTAAAATGACAGAAACATTAGGGGTTTATTTGAAAGCCTGGAAAATGGGCCCTGATTTCTTGCTCTAGGTTTAATATGCCTTTTGTTTCCATTTTTGAAAATACATAAAATAAATGGTTAACGATAAAATTCCTGACAATGACAGATCAACAAGTTTTATTTCTCTCACCTGTGAAGGAAATAGCCTCCACCCAGTTTTACTGAATTAGGAGGGAAGTGATTTTTTCAAGTGATAAAAAGAAATAAAATTCCATGCTCTTCCCAGAGGAGGAGTTAACAATTGGGAGAGTATTGTGAGACCATATGTTGGTCTGCAAAAGGATGTAACTTGTAAAGATGTTTCCTTTGATGCCTGTGATGAATATGGATGTGTTTCCCTTCTAGAGGGTCCTGATTAAATTATGCAATTAAGAGCTAAGCTGCAGGATCTAAATTTAGGGAGCGAGGGTCAGGCTGTCCTGCGTTGAGTATGTTGGCTCAGCCCTACAGATGTGCATGTTTGTTGTCGTAAACAGCACCTGTGGGGTCAGTGAAGAAAGAGAAGTGCGTTCCAGAAGTCAAAATACAGCAGGAGTTTTATGTAAGAAAAATAAATAAAGGGGGTTGTTTTTTTCCTCTTGCAGCTGATTCTTTTTTCACATATGAATTTGGTATTGAAATTACTTATTTTTTTAACCTAATTAATGGACTTTATCAGTCAGTACTGGTTTAAAATTTTTATCTACTTACTAGAAGATGGTCTTGAGAAAATTACTTAACCTGTGAGCCTCACATTTCTTAGTAAAATGGAGATAGTGACAGTTACCTTGAAGGATTGCTGTGAGGAGTCAACAACCAGTGCAATGCTTGAATAAGGTAGTAGCTCATTTAAACAGTTTGACTTGTTAATGATGACTCCTCCACAACTGTCCACCTGTAGAAATTTACATGTGGCCTTCTTTGCAATCTGTAAAATTGCTGCTCTATGATGATCTTGATTCCAGCAGGACAGTTTATTCTAGTAGACAGCTATCATAGACTTTTTCCTTATATAGTCAGTAAAATTAAATTTTAAAATTCCAAAGGTCTTCGGTCCTTCCTGCATTTGAGAAGTCAGCGCTTGGTCATTTGCGTTGATGAGAATGTGGATGGGATTTGTCAGGGATCTCCTCGAAGGTCACTGCATCCTGGAGGACAGCTTTCCATTACATGCATGATTCGAGAAGCGGACTTGCTGGGGTTAAGGAATGTCGTATGACTTTTAGAGGAAATGGCGAGAAGAGGAAAGCCAAGTTGTTTGTTAAAGGTGGGGATAGTAAGAAAAAATTTGTTTGCCACTAATCTTAACTAGATAATTACTAACTAAAGTAGTGATCATCTAATAAGACAACAGAATTGACACCTGCTATTCCATAGGGAATTTCTGTGACCAAAAAAATTTAACTAGGTGCTCTATAAGCTGTCCAGATTAGTCAGGGTGGAGGAGTAACTAGGAGAGCATAACTAGAAGAAAGAGGAAATCTCTTAATTTTCTAATACATTGAAAAGATATTAAGATGTATATTTGGCTCAACTAAATGTATTAACTATAGTTATCCTGAGAAATTCACGTAATTGTGACATAAATTGTTTCCTTTTTATCAAGGGTATGCTACTTTGAAATCATTTGGCTGAAATGTCACATCTTGCAGTGAATTTATTGTAAGTGTTAAGGCTGGAATTTGAAGTTTACACGTTATTCCTTTTGTTTTTGATTCCCAAGACTCCCGGCTACTTAACTCTGTGCCTAGCACCACATTGCAGCGCCCGTCTTGGTAGCGTGTCACTGAAGACTCACCTGAGACTGGAAGACTGGCTGCTAGCACCTGTGCTCTAAAGGCGTAATGCTTGTGTTAGTGCTCTGAGCAGGCTTTCAAAAGCCTAACACCTTCCTCCCCTTCTCCAGATTTAGGAAACCATCTCTGGAAAATGTTTTTTTGAAAGGGAAAACATGGCAAGCTAGATACTGTGCATCATCAGTCCCATGTTTAGAAGGTCGGGAGATTAGGAAGTAAGCAGACAAGGCTGCCCTGACTGGGGGCTGCGGTTCTTCCGTGATATTCATATGGCTTGTATAGGAATTTCGATTAAATACATTTTCTTTTGCTGAGGACTTCATGACCGAGTTTATTTTAACCTAACTTTCTAGCAATGAAATAAATACTTTAGAACATGAATTAGAATCTGTAGAAGAAATGGAGAGAGCTTTTATCCACCCCCATTTTTCTTTTAGGATTTTTTTCTTATTTTGGTGAGTCTTACTTAGCTATGTTTGACATAGGTTCAGATGGAGAAATGTCGAAAGTTAACTGTTTTTAAATAGGAAAAAGGAATGCAATACCTATTTATTCCTGCAATACAGATACTCAAACCAACTTAATTTCTAATTGGAGTAACTGGAGGAAAGAAGAATTTGAGCATATTATTTGTTGAAACCAAATCACAGAGCATTTCTACTTTATTTTCTGAGACTGAATAACTATATCCATCTCTTTTTGTATTCATGTAATTGCATGGGACTTGTATGGCAATTTTTAAATGGATTTTTTTTCCCTTTCTGCCTGCCTTAAGATTAAAGATTTATCATTTTCCTTAAGGAGTTGTACAGTAACCTTTCCCACCTCATTGGGAACTGCGTAGAGGGGTAGGTAGCACTTACGGGATTCTTCCTCTCGTTCCCTAGCACTGTCTCCACCTTCCCTTCTTACCACTTTCTTAGGTACTGCCCGTCGGCTGGTTTCTCCATCCGGAGGGGTGAGCAGAGGCCATTCTCCTGCTGGGCTAGTCTCATGGGCGTGTCTGCCGTCCCATTTTTAAGTAATAGCTGTTTTAGCTAAGCTCTCAATTCTCCTGAACTTCTGATTAATTCAGTAGACTGATTTGTTACAGACATAAGATTAGGATTAGAATTTTCACCCCTATTTTGTGAATTCTCCTTCTTACTCTTACCAACAAAGCTCATTGCGATTCTTGGATTAATAATAGATTGCTTTTTGTTTTAAAATGTTTACTGGCATTATGTCCCAGGAAAAGAATTTTGCAGCTTTCATCATTTTAAGCATTTTTAACCTTAATCTATTATGTCTAGTGTTTTGTTAATTATGGTTTCAGTGAGTGTCAGCAATTCTTAGAGGGTCTCTGTATAACACCTCCTTGGGCTTTGTTTTGACAGTTCCGCCTTTGTTAGAAGTATGCAATTAAAACTTGAGTACCTTAGTGAAATCAATCAGGTTAAAAAGAAGTAGTTCACTTTGGAGTAATGAAAGTTACAGTATAGGTCTCCTAGCGTATTTCTTTTTGATCGTTTTGATGTTTTAATTTAAACGTCTCAGAGGAGACAAGAATTAACTCAGCAGGGCTTGAATCCTATCTAAAATAGGATGTTAGGGTAGCTTACATGTACCTTTCCATAGTACTAATATTGCCACTGATTACTTTATACAACATATCTTTGAGATATTTTACATCTTTATGGCATCTGGTGAGGTAAATGACAAAATTGTTTTCATGTATTAAAGTTATTAAAGTTCAAAATTCATCACAGTTTGCTTAAGATCACTGTGAATCGACACTGTAGATCTGTGTGCTTTGGGAGCTCGTCTTGCGTATACTCAAAAGGTCATTCATCTACTTAAGATGGTAGCTAGTGGTATAAGTCTGGAAATATATAGTTGGTTTATCGAATTACTTGAAAATACTTGTTTCCTAAAAAAATATAGATCAAACAAAATTTTTATAAAGTTGCCCTTTTTTCTTGAATAACATACCCAGCTGTTAAACAGTTTCAAAGTAAAGTTAATCAATATCCTGTACTTTTAGTTCCTTAATTCTTTTGATCTTTATGCCATGATATTTCAACATTAGTTAAGACAAGAGTAATAAACCAGAGAGCAAGAACTGGAGGAAAAAAATGAGTCGCTTGCCACCTTGACAATAGATCATTTATCTTCTGTCAGTTGCCTTTTTAAAGGTGCTATGAGTCTTTGATTTTTTTCTCAAATCACTTTTTGAGATCCATATTTTGTTTATCTTCTTGAATAATTTAATTATCCCGTTCATATTTAATAGGATCATTCATTTTGTCTAGTCTGTTGGTTTCCATGCCAATCCAAGAATTGTAAAACAGCCTCTCGTCTGAAGCTGATGGTCTTTGGTCATATTTGCCTTCTTCCCCTCATTGTTTTATTGGGGGTGTAGTCATCTGTGAGGGATTGGCTCCAGGATCCTTGAGACCAAAGTCTGCAGGATGTACAAGTCCCTTATGCAAAATGGCATAGAGTTTATAACTTATGCACATCCCCCTGTATACTTTAAATCACCTCTAGGTTACTTATCATACCTAACGCAACGTAAATTCCATGTAAATACACTACACTGTTAAGGAAAAGTATTGTTCAGTACAGATGCAGTTTTTTTTAATGCTCCTATCTGCCATTGACTGAATCTGTGGACACAAGAATCCACAGATGCAGAGAGTCAACTGCATCATCAGATACAAATTGGATTAATTTCCTTCTAAAACTTTCTGTGGGAATCTGGGCTCTGTAAGGTACTGAATGGCAGGTTGATATTCAGACAGTTGGATAATTACATGTTTCTTTTTTTTTTTTTTTTTTTTTTTTTTTTGTGGGTACCGGGGGGTCGACCTCAGGACCTCGTGTGCCAGCAGGCACCCGTGCCGCTGAGCGATATCACCGGCCCCTTTTTCGTATGTGGGTTCCGGGAGTCGAACTCGGGCCCTCGCGCTTGCAGGGCAGGCGCTTAAGCCGCTGAGCCATCTCACCGGCCCAATGTTTCTTGACTGGATGAGGCCAAGATGAAGAAAATGCCAGTTGTTGTGCATTGACTAATTAGGCTTCCATTAAATACAGAGCAAGCTATAGAAGTTGAGTATTTTTAAATTTTTTGGTTTTTTTCCTTTCAACAATGAGGAGTGCCACATAAGTTGCACAACTAGCCATTTAAGGAGTATTATAAGAGTATTTTTCTTACTTGACTTTTGGGTAGCACTAATAGAAATCCTTTCATGGGTAATACTCCATAAGAAAAGCTTCTGAATTTAGAAGCTACATTTTGATTATTAAACTACATTTTGATTATTTTAAACTACATTTTGATTATTTCCAGAACTATATCCAGTCTGACTTCTAAGTAGGGTGTGTATGTGGCTTGAGTTCATGAATTGATGTGGATTCGGGGTTTTTTTTGTTTTTTTCTATTTTTTAATTGGTAAATCTAGGAAGGCTTTTCAAAAATTTTGATTTTTAATTTTTCACTAGAGAATGTTCAAAAAGTAGAGGAGACACTACTAATCTTCTAAACCCAGCCACTGTTAATATTTTGGTTGTTCCTGCTTTATACACCATTTTATGTTATGCTTATGATTTTTTCCAAGATATAATATAGTTTTATGAACATAATTTTAAGGGTTACATAATATTCCATGGAGAAAAAAGACATACACACATGTATTTATTTCACTTAACTTTTCCAATTGTTATGTTTCCTTTCTTTTTTCTTGTAAATCTCATGAAATTCTTTGTGTGAACCTTTTTTTTGATTATTTCCTTACAGTAAATTTCTAAAAGGCAGTTGGAATAAAGATTCCATTATTTTTAAAGCCTTCTTGGGATGTTCTTTACTGGATAAATGCTTTTCTTCGTCAGTGTTAAATATTTGTATTTGACAAGAGGGAAGGAAATCTCTGTTTACTGACTCATGTTTTTATTTTGCACTTTAAACTGATAAGGCCACTTAACTTTTGACATAAACTAAGGCAGGAAGTACAAAAAAGGGACAGAAAAAAATTAGTTGTCTAGCCAAGGCCATAGTATCGTGGACTCATTGGCATTCCTTTTGAGGGAGGTTACATGTTTGACGTGTATGTAAAAAATGCTTAGCTCAGAGAGAAAAAAACTAGTCATTAGCCTGCATTTTGTTTCATCTGTGCATGTTTAAACACAGAAGTTTTGATCTTTTCACTTTAATTTTTGAGAATTTTTGTGAATTTACTACCCAACGGCCCCTCCCCTTTTCTTCTTGTATGGAGTGGTCTTCCTAAATGAAGATGCTGCTTTAGCTGTCTTTCCAGAACTTAGACGAATCACATCGGTGCGCTGTTTAAAAACCTCCCACTCTCCATGGGAGAAGAGGTATCAGAGGCCCTTCACAGTCCTGCCCCTGCCTTTCATATCAGCCTCCTATCATCTCCACCCCATCCAATCCTGCGATTTCTCTTCATGTGTCTGTTAGAGGTCGCATTTTAGAAAAGTGTTTTAAAAATCCAGGGAAAATGGGTTCAAATCTTGGCTCTGCCACATGTAGTTGCAAATGTACCTTTAAACAAGATATTTAACTTTTCAATATCTCACTTTTTTTTTTTAATGAGGAAAATGATGGTTGTTACTTCAGGGAGTTTGTTGGTAAGATTTAACTAATTAATAGATGTAAAATGCTTATAGAACAGTGTCTGTCATGAAATAAGCTGTATTGTTTTTTTGCAAAATTCTACTCATCCTTTAAGGCTTGTCTGATATTTTTCTCTTGGAAAAACTTCCCGAAGCCCCTAATACTAATTGTTCTCTCCTTTCTGCACTATATTATGTTTATCTTAGTCCGTTGAGGTTGCTGTAACATATATAGGCTGAGTGATTTATAAACACCAGAAATTTG
Source organism: Erethizon dorsatum (assembly GCA_028451465.1). Classification (NCBI taxonomy): domain Eukaryota; kingdom Metazoa; phylum Chordata; class Mammalia; order Rodentia; family Erethizontidae; genus Erethizon; species Erethizon dorsatum. The sequence goes on from CM051839.1 coordinate 16,361,815, forward strand.
TTTCTTACAGTCCTCAAGGTCTGAAAGTCCAGCATCAAGGCTTTGGCAGATTAGGTGTCTGGAGAGGGCCACTTCCTCCCACATGGCCTCCGCTTACTGTACCCTCACAGGGTGGAAAGGAGGAGTGATCAGTCTGGGGTCTTTTTTAAGAGCAGTCATCCCATCTCTGGGGGCTCTGCCAGCACAATCTAAATCACCTCCCCAAAGTCCCACCTCCTAATACTGCCACCTTGGGGGTTTGGATTTCAACCTAGGAATTTGGGGGTGGGCACATAAACATTCAGACCATAACATCGTTTACACTTGTTTCCTAGCATTTATCACATTGTATTGGACTTCATTAATGGCATACACAAATGCACAGTACATGGGCCCCTTCTCCTACTCCTGTGCCCATGCTTGACCTTGCTACAGTCGTAGCATTTCTTCTGGCTGAGGTCTTAGAGATCACCTAGTAAGTCTCCTTAGCACAGTCCTCTAGAGTTAGAATGCACGTTGCAACTTGCTTTCTGAGAGTTAGTATTTGCATACTGGCTCTTCCTTTGAACTCTGAGCTCCTTCAGGAGATGGGACATCTTTGCCCTGTGTCCCTGAGTCTAGCACAGAGCCAGGCACTTAGCGGGCACTTAGTATAGCTTTGTTGAATGTATGTCATCTTGAATAGTTGAAACCAAGTTCTGAAGTAGTGGTTCTTACACACCACCCCCCGGCACACTTGCTTTATGTAACAAACTTCCATCAGAGTTTGAGATAGCGCCAAGCGATTTTGATATAAGCTTAACTCCCTTTATTTGAAAAATCACTGGTTAAAATATTAAAAAGCTATTTTCAGAGTAGAAGAAAAGGACCTTTAGAACAGGAAGAAATACAGACCCTATGAATTATTACTAGAGGGCTAGAAAAAAGTTGTCTTGTTCTTTTACAAAATTAACCTTTCGTAAAGAGTAAATTTACATATCAATAGTACACTCTGTCCAAGTGTAACTTTTGTAATAGCATGGTTTTGAGTTCTCTTTCCTTTTCTGTTAAAAACCGAACAAGACTTGCTTCAAAATAACTAGGAAATTTGAGTGAAGTTTTTTAAAAAAGAAAACTGACTTCATATGGCAGTGATAGTAAACTTTTTAGAAGTTTCAATGATAGACAACGTGCTGTGGCATGCAAGCTGTAAGTTTGCCACCACTGCCCTGTAGCGTACTGAATAAAGCTGAACCTCCATATCGGGTCTTCTAAGTTCTTCAGGAAGCAAGGTCATTTGTCAAACATTTATTGAGAGTATACTGTGTGCCAGGTATTGAGCTAAGCTACAAAGAAAGGAAAATAGTAAGAGCTCTCCTGTCGTTTTCCTCTAGTGAGATTATCACGGTATAGCCACACGCACAGTTTACTGTTACATGTTTATAAATCATTATCTTTTAAAATTTGAGGATCACTAATGATGTCTCCCATTTTGTTTGTTACTAGTTGTGTCTTTTTTTGTTCAGTCTTGGCTAAGGGCTTATATGATTTTACTAATACTCTCAGAGAATGAACTTTGATTATACAAAACGTTCTCTAGTACACTTTTTCTAAAGTTTCTACTGTCCTTTCTGGAGTACTTTCTTTGGGTTTAATTTACTGTTTTTCCCCCTTTGTGGTATATATTTACAAGAATGTTAATTTTCAGCCTTTTTCTAATACATGAATGTAAGCTCCAAATTTTCCCCTAGTTATGGTTGGAGCCACATCCTACATTTTTTTCACATTTTTGATGTCACATTTTTGTAATCATTCAGTTAAAAATATTTTGTCTCCACTGTAATTTCTTTGACTCATGGGTTAAACAAGTGTGATTATTTTCAATAACAGTATTTTTATTGATTTCTTAGTCATACTAAGATCCAATGATCTTGGTATTCTGTATAATTTTACTTCTTTGATACATGTTGAGGTTTGCTTTATATATGGTCAGTTTGGTTAAGTATTCCATATGTACTTGAAAGTATTATGTATTCTACCAATATTTGGTACCACTGATGTGTATACATGAGTTTGATTGAGTTTTTAAACATGTTACTCTTCTGTATCTATCAATTTTTGTTTAGTCTTTCAGTTCCTATATCAATCTCCCAGCAGGATTTTGTGGGTTTGCCGATTTATCATTTTAATTCTTTTAGTTTCTGCTTTATGTATATGGAGACTGTTACCACTCGTAAAAATTTGCGATTGTGGTGTCTACATGGTAGATCAGCTCTTCTAACATTTCTTAATTTCTGGTTGTTTCCTGTTCTAAAGACTTACTTTGAATAGATAGCTATGTTGGCCTTCTGGTTGGAACGTACATCATATATATTTTCCAATCCTTTTGTTTTTTCTGTATTCCTATATTTAATGTTTATCTTTTGTAAATCAGGTTATGTTTCCCACCCCTACCCCTATCTTTCATCATATTTTAGTCTATTTATATTTAGATAATTATTGGTACTTTTGAGATTAGATCTAAATTTCATTTGTATTTGTCTTATCTATTATTTACTCCTCTATTTTTTGGATTAATCATATTTTTAAGAATTCCATAGTTTTACTTCCTTTATTAGTTTGTTATAGTTTTTAAATTATTCTTTCAGTTGTTGCTGTATAATTACATGAATTCAAAAATCAATGCTTTTTGGCCTGGATGAAACAGGCCTTCTCCATCTCAAGCAGAGTTCTCTTCGAAGACCACCAGTCCTAAGGCGCTACTGCCCCACTCTCATGACCTGACAACTTTAAAGATTATTTGTCCCAGTGCAGTCATGCTGGGGGCTAGGCCTTCAATGTATGAATCTGGAGGAAACATAGTTCAGTCCACGTCACACTATAATACAGACATTCCTCAACTGAGGATGGAGCTGCGTCCCTGTAAACCCATTATAAAATCAAAAATTCATAAAGTCAAACCATCATAAACTGTGGACCATCTGTACACAGAAGTACTTAAGTTACCTGGCGCATAGTAATTAATTAGTTACGGTTGTGTGGAAGAGGTGATTTTAAACATTTTTCTCTTTTTTTGTTTCTAGGTGTTGACTTGGATTACTTTATAAAAGACTAGGAATGGTAATTTCTACTTTTCAGGACTGCAGACTGAGAATCTAAAGAGAAGCCTATGTAAATAACTGACGCCTCTCCTGCTGTCCTTTTGCATTTGGAAACCCCTTTGTTTCACATATCTGAGGAGTTTATAACTAGTGCAGTCATTATGAATGTGACAAGTTTATTTTCCTTCACAAGCCCAGCTGTGAAGAGACTTCTTGGGTGGAAACAGGGTGATGAGGAAGAAAAGTGGGCAGAGAAAGCTGTTGATGCTTTGGTGAAAAAACTGAAGAAGAAGAAAGGTGCCATGGAGGAACTGGAAAAGGCCTTGAGCTGTCCGGGGCAACCAAGTAACTGTGTCACCATTCCCCGCTCGCTGGATGGCAGGCTGCAGGTCTCCCACCGGAAGGGACTGCCTCACGTCATCTACTGCCGTGTGTGGCGCTGGCCTGATCTTCAGAGCCACCATGAACTAAAACCACTGGAGTGCTGCGAGTTTCCTTTTGGTTCCAAGCAGAAGGAGGTCTGCATCAACCCCTACCACTACAAGCGAGTAGAAAGCCCTGGTGAGTGAGTCCTTCCGTGTTGATGTACTTTGTGTGCCCAGTAGATCTGTGTTGTCTCAAACCAAATAATCTCTTTCTGTTTTTTCAGCTATAATTCCAAAATATTTGGAGAAAGTGTGTGTGTGTGTGCACGTGCATGTGTGCGTGTGTATATGTATGTATGTGAGAGAGAGAATGTGTTACTGAGAGAGAGGGAGGAGGGAAGGAGAAAAAGAGAATGCCCATGTGTTAGCTTTCCATCCCTATAACAAGTATCTGAGAGTCAGCTTACAAAGAGAAGAGGTTTATTTTGGCTCACAGCTTTGGAGGTTTCAATCCATGGCCAGTTGTCCCATTGCTTTTGGGCCTGTGGCGAGGTAGCATGTCATGATGTGGGTGGAACGTGTAGCAGAACAGTATGTGGCAGAGCAGAAAGGAAGAGGAGGGAGCTGGGGTCCCATGATCTCCTTCAGGGATCTCTCCTAGTGACCTGACTCCCTCCCATTAGGACCCGTCTCTTAAAGGTTCCACTTAAGGTGGCACTTAAAGGTGCCACTCTGGGAAAGAAACCTGTGACACGGCACTTTTTAATAACCTCTGGTGGAATTTTGCTGTGGTGTATTTCTTGAGGATATGAAGGAATTATATTCTATTATAAAATCATTCGATAAAAGTATTTTGTAAGTTATTCCTAGCTTTTGCATGTACGGCCTCTTGGGGGTGTAAAGGGTATATTATTGGGCCTCCACATCTGGATTCTGCATCCATTCGTAGAACTAACTGGGGATTGAAAATATTCAGAAGGAAAAAAATAGTTGCACATGTTCAGTATAGACACAACATTTTTCTGCTCATTAATCTCTAAACAATAAAGTGTAATAACTGTTTATATAGCATTTACATTATATTAGGTTTTAGAAGTAATTCAGACATTCTTTAAACTATAGGGGAGGATTGTGTGTAGGTGATACACAACTGTTCCATCATTTTACATAAGGGACCTGAGGATTTGCGATTATAGTGTCTGAGGGAGTCTAGGAACCAATCTTTCATGGGTATGGATGGACAACTGTATTTTTTAGTTTGGGTAATATTTTGCCTTTAAGTTAGAATCCACATTTGAGACAGATCAATTGGAAATGATTAAATATTGAAGCATTTAAATATCTCATTATCAGTTTTGTTAATGGATTGGCTATTCATATAGCTTGTGGTTACTAAGAGTTTACAAATATGGATGTGCACTAGGATCACGTGGCTTCCCTCCAAAGAATCCTGATCTTGGGATAGCCTACTAATCTGTGTTTTTAACAGGTACTTCAGGTTTTGCTGACTTTGCTGTTGGATTGGTGTTTGGGAACTGTTGAGCTAGATCATGTAGTAACATGCTTTTTAAGTACTTACCAGTCCAATTATTTAAATACAGGATGACCAAAAATTGAATATTTTTTCATTAATTTTTATAACAGGATATATAAAAATGATAATTTTATCAAATTCAATAATTTTTCTGTGTATGGTATATCTTGAAGCATTGAACACCTGCCTGAGTGTCGCTTGGGATAGTCAGTACATAAACAAGTGCGCTGCTTTGAATGATGCTCGGGGTAAACTGTTAAGTGGTTAAATAAAAGGCATTCTGTATTTTTGTAAGATATTTAAGACAGAAAACATTTAAAGAGTAGGGAATAATTTACAAACACCTTTGTATCCACCGCTCATTTAAGAAATAAAGGATTATACTTAAACCGAAACCCTTGGTTGTATGCCCCAACCTCATTTCCTTCAGTAACCACTCTTTTTAATTTGATATTTACCATTCCCATCCAAATTTTATACTGTTACTGTTATATGTATATGAATCCATGACAATGCATATTATTTTTTGTATTTGTGAAATATTAGAATTTTTCCTTGTACAAGTTACTGTATTCATTCAACATTATATGGGTTATACATTTTAGGGTTATATTGTTTAATTCTGTGAAGAACCCATTGGGTATATATTTATTTATTTTTGTGGTGCTGGGGATCAAACGCAGAGCCTTCTGCATGCAAGGCAAGAGGTCTACCATTGAGCTACCTCCCCAGCCCCACCCACTGGGTATTTACTGAAATTTCGTTGATTTCACTTGGGGAAGACTAATGTTAATTATACTTTTTGTTGTTGTTGTTGTGTGGGTACCGGGAGTCGACCTCAGGACCTCGTGCTTGCCAGCAAGCACTTGTGCGGCTTAGCAATATCACCGGCCCTTTTTTTCCTTCATGTGGGTTCCGGGAGTCAAACTCAGGACCTCGCTCTTGCTGGGCAAGCGCTTATGCCGCTGAGCTATCTCACCGGCCCTGTAATTATACTCTTGAACATACTACTTAGTACTCTTTTAAATACAGTTCTTGCACATCTTTTCTTAGATTTATTTCTAGAATTCTCCTTACTACTTCCAATACAGACATTCTTTTCTGCTTGTTATACCAAATGTGATATACTGAAGTTTTTTTTTTTTAATTATTATTATTTTTTTTTTTTTAGAAAAATCTCAATATAGAGACATACGGTCCTCTTTTTAACCAGAAATTGAAATGGAGCTAAGAGTTTTGGAGAATAAAAAGCAATGTATAAGTAATATGTAAAAACAGGATTATTCAGGTAGATGATGTTTTGATCTCAACTGTGACCTACAGGGGTACATAGGGAAGACTTTAATCCTGCACAAATCATGAAACTGACACGCCTGCAAGTTAAGTGATCTGTGTGTCAGACATCTGGAAAATAAGGGGCATTTCAACATGAAAAGTATCCTGCAACTGAGATTCACCACTAGAACACAACTGCCAGCCTTCCAGTACTATATTTCACTTTGCTCAGTAGCAGTTGCCTCCTGACTGCTCACCCCCCTCAGTTCTGTAATCTACTCTGCAGAAAGTGATCCTTTAGGACGCGGACATGATCTTGTCGTCCTCCTGTTCCCCATTGCTCTTGGACAGTTGTATGTAGAGTTCTGCAGGTGTGGCTCCTGACTCCTTTCTCAGCTTCCTTTCCACTCTTCGTGTGTAGCGTGCTTGAGTTCTGTGGAAGCACTCTATGCCCTTTCCTCTTACTCTTTCCTCCTCCCTCTTTGCCCAGCTCACTCTTCTTTCTTTGTGTTTAAACTTAATGGAGGTCAGTTTCATTGGGAAAGCCTTTCTGGATACCTCCTTTTCTTTCTCCAAGATAGGTTATGTCTTTCTCGTTGCTACCCAAATTTTTTTTCATAATGTTCTTCATGGGTACAGTTATTGTTCTGTTGTCCTCTGCCAGATGAGAGCAAAGCCCCATGAAGGCAGGGACCATGTGTGTTACTACCACTCTAATCTTAGCAGCTACCATTGTTCAGTAAATTTTTGCTGTTAAACAAAATACTGGTTATAATTTATCTAGTATGGTCATTGGTCCATTTTGCAGAGAATTTTCAGTTTGTCTGTTCCTTTTGACTATCCTTTTTTTGGTCATTTCTTTGATGTTACTAACACCTCTGGCAAGATGAAAAGACCAATACTGAGATGATTTTGTTACTCTTAACAACTTACATGCTCTTATAAAAGCTTTGACAGAAGGAGATGGAAAACCGGCTAAAGAGACATTTTGACACTTTGCAAATATCACTTCAGTCTCCTCTCTACTCAAGAATCTTGTGAGCCATTTGTAGAACAGTACTAGAAAACTTCTAAGACCAAAGGTGAGATATACTTAATTTGAACACATCAAGACTTTACTTACATTTTCTTCATATTGTGACTTGGCTGATGTGAGGATGGGAGCAAATGGACTTTTTTGTAGACACCACTCTGAAGCAGCCTCCGTATCCTGTGGGGAGAGTCTGTGCTAAAACAACCCCTCTACCTCCCAGAATCGAATAGACATGTTCTCTCTCTAAGAGCCACATGGAGCACACCTGGATATTTCTGTGAAGCAGGAAAAAGGGGGTCTAGAATTCTGAGCTACAGATACACAACTCAACAATGAATTACTTTGAACTGTATATGTATTTTATTTCAGATGAAGTCTTTTAAAGAGCAGTGTAACAGTTTAAGCACAAGATAGTTAAGTCTCCCAAATTCGGTGTTATCCACTGAGTTCCTGACAACTCATGAGAAAAAACAGAAATCTTGATTATCTAGGTGGTTTAGAGTAATTTTCAAACTCTGATCTCCAAAGTAGTAGCATCATTGTCACCTCAGAGTTTGTTAGAAATGCAGATTTTTTTTTTTTTTTTTTTTTTGTGGGTACCGGGGGGTCGACCTCAGGACCTTGCGTGCCAGCAGGCGCCCGTGCCGCTGAGCGATATCACCGGCTCCTTTTTCGTATGTGGGATCCGGGAGTCGAACTCGGGCCCTCGCGCTTGCTGGGCAGGCGCTTAAGCCGCTGAGCCATCTCACCGGCCCCAGAAATGCAGATTTTTAAACTAACAAATAATTGTGTGTATTTGTAGGGTACAGTATGATGTTTTGATACATGTATACATCATGGAATGATCAAATTGGGCTAACATACTCATCACTACCCATACTTGTCATTTCTTTGTGGTGAGAACATCTAAAATCTCTTTTAGCAGTTTTGAAATACATAATACATTATTAACTGTAGTCACCATGCTGTGTTATAGGTCACCAGAACTATTCCTCCTGTCTAACTGAAATTTTGTACCTTTTGACCAGCATCTCTCCTCCCCTTTTCTAGCAACCATTGTTCTGCACTGTGCTTCTGAGTTCAGCTTTTTTAGATTCCACATCTCAATTTCTAGGTAGTCGCATATTGCTGTGATTCTGATGCATGCTAATGTTGGACAGCCACTGGTTAAGTATCCAGCCAAGTCAAGCAAGCCCAGTTGTCTGGGTGTAGTTGTCTCTTATTCAAAAGAGATGCTACAGAGTTCGTCTTTTAACTTATTCAGCATTTTGATTTTGCTTGTTCTGATACAGTTATAAAATTGACTTCCTCTTCCCAGAATTTTCCTTCCACTGATACTTATTAAGATTAGCACTCTGGTATCTTTATGTGGGTAGTGGAGGAGAAAGGCATTTGGGTCATTGCAGGTTTTGTCCTCAACTTTTAATTTTTATTAGCACATGTTTGCAAGTATATAATGATTACATTGATTGTGAGGAGTTGTTACATGTTTTTAACACATCAGCGCAACTGAGAAGTGTCTATTCCTTTTAGTTGCCCATTTTTTGTTTGGGCTTTTATTTTGGGGGGAGTCTAATTTTTTTTGAGTTCTTTATATATTCCAAATATTGTCTGGGAGTAGTTAGCCAAAAATTTTTTCCCATTCTGTAGGTCATCTCTTTACTCTTATTATTTCCTTTGCTGTGCAGAAGCTTTTTAATTTGATATAATCCCTTCATTATAGAGAACCAATGACAAAGAGCGTGAAGAGGGAGTAACCTTCCTTTTGTTGAAAGGTACTGCTTTGACCCTGGCTGCAAAATACATCTTTGGGAAGTAGAAAATGTTAGGAATTCCTTTTTCTGCATGTGTGAACACTTAAGGAGATAGAAAGTTCCAGGAGTTTGTGAAGACTCTGACCCTGCTGCTGACGTAGCAGGTGGACTGTTTACTTGGACTTTTACTGGCCTTCAGAATCAAGGCTGCTTATTAGCGGTTGAATTAAATGTAGGTTTTCTTTCTCTTTACCAGAGTAAATGCTGACAGTGGTTAAGTAAGTCATCTAATTGTGGCATTGAGAAGACATTCAGTTGCTGTCTGTTGCTATTAAAATGCCTTAATGGGGATTTCCTGCCATTTGGCCTTTTTTGTTTTTGTTTTTCACATGGTTTTTGAAAATTATCTTCTGCATTTTGAACTTATTCAACCTGAAGAGCCATATTAAACCTGAGCTTAAAATTCTGAGACTTCAGTTTTCATCTGGAGCAACACCTTGGAGTTAGCTTCCTTAATTTCAGTGCAATGGTTGCCAGCTATTTGAAATTAAAATACACCTAAAGTCTTCCTTACCTGTTTACTGAATATGGGTTCTGACTTTGGCTTCCTCAGTCATCCTGTAGTTCGTGACTTGGTAAGTTTTACCTTGAAGAGGAAGTCTTACTGTTACAGAAATAGAGAACAGATTTCTTGTGGCCAGGGTTGAGGGAGACCTGGAGACAAGAGGAAGTAGTTGTAGCTGAAAAGGCAGTCTGAGAGATCCTGAGAGTGGTGGAGATTTTCTGTATTTTGACTGTATCAGCATCACTGTCCAGATTGATTTCTCCATTATTCCTAGAACAGCATGTAAATCTGCAATTATCTCAATTTGAGAAATGATGTCCCGCTGAAAAGCAGCTAGTTCAGCTTACAGATCAGTCACCCTAGTGCTTTTCCCTAAGACAGCCATTGTACTTTTTGATGGTGCAAAAGTTGTATGCATTCAGTAAAAACCATACTTCAGGTTTTGAATTTTGATGTTTTTCTGTGCTAGTGCTATGCAGGGCAATACTGTCTCTCGAGGCTGGGCGAGCATCAAGGACCGCTCCCAGTTAGCCATGTAATCACAAGTGAGACAACTCACGCGCTGCAGGGAGCTGTGTAGCTGAAGTATGACGTTGGGTAGGTTAGGTAATGACTATACTTCCAGTTTAGAGTATTTCTAACTCACAAGAGTTTATCAAGATATAGCCCCATTGAAAGTCCAGGAGCATCTATATTTGCATTTGGGGGGTAGGGGGCTAAGTATTGACTTTTCCTGGAAGTGTATCTGAGGGGTGATAGCTAGGGATCTGATCACTGAGGTTGTAAGCCAGATACCAAGATGTGTTCATTGCAAGTGTTTTAAAGATTTAAAATCAATTAGCATCAACATTAACTATAAAAATTAAGATGAAACATCATGCTCTATGTTCATGTACACCTAAATCTCTCTTTATTCAGACATTTATAGCACATTCATGACCCCATAGGGACTGTGCCTTTCAAAGAAAGGCTGGCATGTAATAGTAGCAACATGTTCTAAATGAAATAATAGGAGTGTGGACAGGGGATGTACCTCACTCATACAGATCTGAGAGAGGCATTGACAAAACACATTCAAGTCTTAACACATCTGGATATTGTGTGTTACAGCCTAGCTGGTGGTACAGAAATATCTGCCTGTGTTTTTTGCTGTAACAAAGATTTAAATCAGCTTGTAGATAGCAATAAGGCAGAGAGGCATTACTAAAGTAGACCAAGGGAAACAAATGAACAGTTAAGAGTAAGGAAAATTAGCAAATAATGTGCTTCGTAGGAGTTACTGTGATACAAATATATTCCTGTGTATAGTTAACCCTCTATACCAACTGCAAATCAAACATTTAAAATAATTCCGTCTATACTGACATGTGCTGTAGTTTGGACATCGAAAGAGTGCTGTTGGCCTGTGTGTTAGATGTTTGGTCCCAGGTAGGTGGTGGAACCATTAAGAAGTGGGCCCTAGGGCCGGTGAGATGGCTCAGCGGCATAAGCGCCTGCCCAGCAAGCACGAGGACCCTAGTTCGACTCCTGGAACCCACATATGAAAAAGGGGCCGGTGATATCGCTCAGCGGCACAGGCGCCTGCTGGCGCACAAGGTCCTGAGGTCGACCCCCGGTACCCACAAAAAAAAAAAAGAAGTGGGCCCTAGAGAGAGGTCTGTAGGTCACTGGGCATAAGCTCTCCAAGGGTTTTTTGTTTTTTGGGTTTTTTTTTTTTTGTGTGGGTACCGGGGTCGACCTCAGGACCTTGCGCACCAGCAGGCGCCCGTGCCACTGAGCAATATCACCGGCCCTTTTTTCGTATGTGGGTTCCAGGAGTCGAACTCAGGCCCTCACGCTTGCCAGGCAGGCGTGTACACCACTGAGCCATCTCACCAGCCTCTCCAAGGGGTTTTGTTAGCTTCTCATCACTGTGATAAAATACGAGAGAAAATCAACTTAGAGGAGGAAAGATTTATTTCGGCTCACAGTTTCAGAGGTGTTAGTCTGTTGTCAGCTGGTGTTGCTTTTTAGGCCCCCAGCAGTGCAGAAACATCGTGGTGGAGGGGTGTGGTAGACCAGACCTGCTCACCTCGTGTTAGCCAAGAAGCAGAGTGAGAGAGACCTAGAGAGGAAGAGGACTGAGAACAAAATATAGTCCCCAGGGTCACATGTTCCTACTCACTCCCTTCAACTATGACCCAGCTTTGAAGAGCCTATTTAGCCATTAACTATTGGAAACCTCTGAAACCAGGAGCCGAAATAACCCTTTCCTCCTCTGGTTCTCTCAGGTGTTGTCACAGTAGCAGAGATCTAACACAGTGTTCAGTGATCCCGCTAGGCCTCATCTCTTAAAGGTTCTGCTGCCTCCCAGTAGCACCATCCCAGGGGTCAGCACGGCCTTGGGAGGACATTTGGCATCTCAACTCTAGCAAATGTTTCCAGAGGCCTCCTGCCGGACATGAGGAGGATGTCCTTGGCCTTCGCAGTTGGTCTTCCACAGCTCCCTCGGGCTCCCTTCTTCTGTCTGGGTGCAAGTTCTTCTATTCTGATAGGCTGCTAGCTCACTGCACTTACGCTGCACAGCCTAGCGGGACGTGGGCTTTAAACAGTGAACTTGCACCAAGGTTTTATCATTGTCAGTTATATCACTGGAACAGATGAATATGTAGTCATGAGTAGGATTTAATATCCAGATCTTTTAATGGATTCCATAGTCTTAAATCCAAGGCAAAATGTGAAGTTTGTTATTTTGATCCCCCATCACCCCCAGCCAGGACATGTTCTTAAGTGCATTATTTGGGGTATTTATTTGGGGTTTTTATTAATTGGTGAACACATAGGCAGGTTCAGCTATTACCATTATGTACCAAAATTATGTAAATTGGAGCAGTCATCTAGGTATCATCAGTGTAATTTATGGGTGGAATTATTTTTGCTAAATCTCCAATTTGAAATTTTAGTCTACAGATTATACAAAGTATCTTTCTCCTACTTTTTGCTTTTCTGATCTTTATCCTCCATTTCATTACTTCTCTTTCTCTATCTTTGCGGTATGAGGTGGGCAGGATGAGAATTTTTCACATATTCCTTATGTATTTAAAATGCAGGTCTTGGGCCGGTGAGATGGCTCAGTGGCATAAGCGCCTGCCTGGCAAGCGCGAGGTCCTGAGGTCGACTCCCAGTACCCACATAAAAAAAAAAAAAATAATAATAATAATAATAAAATGCAGGTCTTTCCCATCCACCACTGCTACTTCTTAGAGCAGGAAGAATACCAGCCAGCTAGCAGCTGTTAAAAGACAAAAAAAAAAAAAAAAAAAATTTTTTTTAAGCCATAGAAAAGCATTTGTTACAGTAAACGAAAGAACTGATAGTGTGTGTACACTGATTTTAGTTGTGTGAAAATAGTATTTAAATTAAGAAAATGACTAGTACTTCTAAGACTAGGTTTGGTGAAATAGTTGAAACTTTGTGAGTTGTGATTTTTGGCTTATTAATCTCATGTAGATCATCTTCAGTGCCATCTTAAAGGGTTGAGGAGGTTTTACTTGTGGTGGGAGGGGGTGATCTCCCCTTGTGAGATTTCCCCTTTGGCATTGAAGGATGCTTGCAAAAGCAAGAAAAAAAATAAATAAATAGGAGGGGCGGCTTATGTAATGATCTCAAGCTGCTTACCTTGGTTTTACTTTTAGCCTCTTTGGTATTAGGTATCAAAAGGCTCAGAGAAGACTTCAAACTTCTTTTCCCTTAACGTGTGTCCTATTCCGTTGGCCATTTTCCACTTAAGAATATGAATATTCTCTTGAAAGACTCAGAATCATGACTGATCATGAATTAGTTAAATCATCAAACCTCAGCCCTGATTTTGGGGAAATGAGGTTTGTCTGGGGAAGTAAAAGGGATTTTACATTTTTAAAAGCCAAGCTGGGGGTCTTGGGGCAGCTATAGGACAGAACACTGTTAAAAAAAATCTAAGCAGCCAAAGGAGACCCCAAATTTTGTCGAATGGCTAGCATGGCTGGGGATTAGTGCAGTTGGTTAGATGCTGGTTTCAGAACTAGCTTGAAAGGTTGCAGACTTGCTTTCCTTTTGGGCTGGTCCGGGCTTCCATTGTCTCAGCAGCTCTTCCCCGTGTATGGAGGTGGGGAGAGAAACAACTTATCTTGCTGCTGACCCATTCCACTTTCATTCCTGTGACCTTTAGCACTGAAATCTTACCATAATACTCAGGTCTAGAGCAGCTCTGCAGGAGGCGCTGCTGCCCTTAGTTCCTCACTCCACAGAAAGGACCCGTTTCATAGGGAGGAGGTCTGGTTTGGCCCGTGCAGTCACATCATACCCTCACTGTACTACCTGCCTGCTCACTTGTGTGGGATCTTCAGTAGGAAATGAGGCAGAAGAGTATGAGTTTACAAGGGATGTTTGGGCAGCTTCTTGTAGACTAAAGTTAAATGCAGTATGTATATAATAACAGTGAAATTGCCTTTTTTTTTTCCGTTATGTTTGCCTGTCAACTGTATATGGCTTGCTAGCTTTGTAGCAGTCAGCAGTAGTTTTTCTGTGACCATATTTTTCTTTGAGCACCTGGAAAGTTTTGCCTGCCCTATGGTGGTGTTGTGCACTGTACAGATATTTAAGTAAGATGCTGCAGTTAGGAAACAGTTATGGATAAGTGCTTTGAAACATTAAACATAGAACTTTTCAGTGGGGGAAAAAACCTAGTTTAAAAATGATGTATTTAAATTTAAGAGACAACCAATGGGAAAGGCCAGCATGAACCTGGTGGCCCTGACCAAATCTGAGTTTGATCAACAAAATACAGAAATGGATTATAAACCATTGAGGGAAGGCAAGAATCCAGGAATCTCGCCAATGAAAAAGAAGTGGGAGAGAAGCGAGTGAGGCTGTTGCTTACCGTAGAGTGTGACTGCCAGCTGGTTAAAAGGAAGTGAAATTCCTTCGGAATTCAGGACAGATAAGACTGTTTAAAGGAGGTACTTATTTCCTTTTAGTAGTAGAGTTAAAATATGATAGGGGAGACTCAAGAGTTAGAAGACATGCATTAGATTTTGCGTTTGATAACTTCGACCTTGGGCCAGTCACTTGTCCTCTTTGAGCTTGTGTTTGCTGACGCATGGAATGGGGGAGTGATTATATCTCTTTCAAGGGTCCTGGTGGGATTAAACACTGCATGCGAAAAGACCCTGTGCACTGCTGCATTCTTGAAAATGGGATGTAGGTGAAACAGGATGGGGAACATAACTTCTCTGTATATCTTCCTTAGAATAAAAACAAAATCTGTAATGTAAGCAAGTATTGTCTAAACAAATATTGAAGAAACTAATGATAATCATTACAGTAAAAATAGTAACAAATTAAAATAGCTGCTTTTCGTGCTTATTAAGTGGTAGGCACTGTTCACCACTTCACATGTATTTTCATTCCATGCTGACCACAGCTGGTTGAAGTATAGTACTGACGGATTGCGGCGGTGCAGAGTTTAAGTTGTCACACAACTTGAAACCAGAGAGCCAAGATTCAAATTAGACCCTTGCCTCGAAATCCACACTGCTTAACCTCTGCATAGGACTGCTTCTCTAAAGAAGTGGTTTCCCCCTCTTTAACAAAGGAGACGAATCCCCAAAGTTCTTAGCATGTGCTCAGAAATACATACAAGTGTGCACCAGTCTTAAGAACTTCAGGTCGATAGTGGTAAATTGAGTGTCTACATCTGGGTCAAGTGTGTATAGAGCTTTATTTGTGTTTATTTTCCGTCAGTCAGTAATCATCATTAGATAACAAGTGTCTGAGTTTTATGGAACATACTTAATGGAATCAAATTTGAACTCAGAATGAGCCGCATATAATTAATTCAGCTGCATTTACAAGCTAAGGAAAGCTGCCTGGTGCGGTGCCTGGGGCTAATCATTTACATATCAGTGGTGACTGGGCAGCTAGTTTATTGCTTTATGTGTATTGATAACTATCCCTCCCTAAATGCCTACCAAAGCTCAGAAACTTTATTAAAACCAACTCTGGAGGCTGAAGCAGGAGGATCAAAAGTTCAAGGCCATCCTGGGCAACTTAGTGAGATCCTGTCTTTAAAAAAAAAAAAAAAAAAAAAAAAAAAGACAAGGTTGTGTATGCTGGGCATTTATTTGTGTGGTAGAGGGCCTGTTTAGCATGCATTAAGGCCCTGGGTTCAAATTCCCAGTACTGGAACAACAACAACAAAAACTGTGTGCAACACTGAAAGAGTTGCCGGAGTGCAGTGGATAAGAGCTTACATTATGGAGCCAAGCTGCCCAGCTTTGACTCCTTCGTCCTCTGGTTATTGGCTATATATTCTTAGGCAAGTTACATATTATTAGACAAATTATAGTACTTACTCTCTCTGTACCTCACCTTCCACTTTAATAAAGTAGAGGTAATGATAGTGAGTAGGATCAGAGTTATTATAAGGATTATGTGAGTTAATATTTAGTACAGTGTGGGATAGCATGTGGCATATGTAAGCACTTAGTATTAAATAAAAAGGAAATCTGAGAGAAGCACTATACTTCTCATTTTACCATGAAAGTGAAGTTTAACAAGTAAATGAATTGCCCCTGTCAGGTAGAAAATAATTGAGCAGAATTCCCAAGTTTGGACATCTAAAATCCACTCTACAAAGGAATTTTTTTCTTTCTAATGTTTTTAACTCATATCCTGAAGTTTTTTTCTGCCTTTAGCAACTTTTGCAGTCTCTAATAATAGCACCTTTGCTCTGTGGAACTTAAGCAAATAAATACTGGCCAAAGGAAAGGAAACCAGGGGAAGAGTGGAAGAGAAGAGGCTACTGTCAGCCAGCACTCCTGATGCCCAGGTGCACAGGCGTAGAGGATTGTCTCCGCATCGTGACGTGGTAATTGAGGCACGAACCTGACCCAGAGTCAGTACTTCATGACACCGTGCTGCTTGACCAAGAAAGCAACACTACGTTTTCCCGTTAACCTCCTAAGACTATGCCATCCCTTCCCATATCATTCTAGTTTAAATCGATACACTGTCTCAGAATTGGGACTGACATGGTAGTCTTGGAGGTGAGAGAGGTCCTCTCTGGAAATTTGAAGGTGAGAAAATCAAAGTTCATTCCACAGCTAGAGAGAACCATACCTAGAGCAAGGAACTGGTAGTGCTCTGGTCCTGGTGCATACAGTAACTTCTCATCCTCCTTCACCCAGACTCCCTGAGGTTTTGATGTATTACATCTGGGACAAGAAACAAGAATCTGCCTTTTTAAACAAGCATCTTGCTAATTCAGATGAGTCTGAGGACTACATTTAAGAAAGACTTCAGTACATTGATCAGCTTGTAAAAAGAAGGTTAGGAGCCGGGCGTTGTGGTGCATACCTGTGATCCCAGCCCTCGCTTCGAGTCTCAGGACAGGCTGGGCTACATAGTGAGTTCAAGGGTAGCCTCAATTACATAGTGAGACCCTTTCTCAAAAAAATTAAAAAAAAAGGCTAGGAACAGTAATTCACAAACTCTTGTTAATTGGAAAACCACTTACTATAGGCCTGTTATATATCAGGCACTGGGTGATACAAAAGAAAGGAAGCCAGTTATACCTTCAAGGTTTATGGTCTGCTAGGTGAGGTACAGTCAAATTAGCAATAAAATTTTGGAGATCCTACAATGAAAGTCTTTTGGGAGTGGGGCAGAGAGAAAGACAGGGAAGGCACCATAAGATAAATGACATCAGAACAGAAACCTGGAGGCGAGCATAGGTACAGAGCAGGGAACTACAAAGTCCTGGGATAGCTGGGTGAGGAGTGTGATGTTCACACCCAGAGGTAACCCGGTTGGAGCACAAACCCCAACTCGGTCGCCAGGTCACAGCTCCTGTGCGTGAGTGCTGAGTCACAAACACCTCGAGGACGTTACCTGTGGTGTACAAAAAGGAACCACTGGCCTGCCACTGTGCCGTGTAGGAAGTTGAGTTAGGTGACTTTAAAGTAAGTTTAATGTTTTTTTTAAGCTTGATGATGTTATTAAATATGATTCATTTCTTATATTCAAATTGTGCTTGCATATTTGTCTTTTTATTCCTGGAAAGCAAATACTGCAGTGTTGCCACTTTTAGGCAAAACTGTCTTAAATTTTAAAAATGTGTTCTTCAAAACAACCAATGGAAGAATGGAAAGAGAATTTTAAAACTGACTTTCATAATCTTTCTTCAGTTTTACAGTGCTAAATAATGAGGTGTGGTGGTTTTGAGCAGACCTGGATTCAAATCCTGGCCCTCCACGGCAGCTGTGTGATCTAGGATGAGTCATTTAGCAAGGCCCCGCGCCTGCTTTTTCATCTGTAGAACAGAGATGGTAATTGTGGATTCAGCGATAGTAACTCCCCGTGGACAGGGACAGTGTCTGTTCTGTTGGCTCTCGTAACTGCAGTACTCAGTAAACTTTACCTAACATTGCAACCCTGCCTACCGTCACTGCACCACCAACCAGCAAACAGAAAGGTAAAGTGCCCTCACAAAGGGTTTGGCTGCTGGATATTTTTATTAAAATTTAACACTCATTAACATTCTGAGAATCATTTCTTAGGTTCCCTGAGGTATCCTGGAGTGAGGAATTTTATTTCTCAAATGAGCATACTGTTTAAGTAGTCTTATCCACGCCACTTTGTTTGAAATGTTTCTGTTCACAAGAAAGTCACAGAACACACACGGTATCTAGAGACATCTGGCCAGTGTAGATAGTATATTGGGCACAGCTGCTTTGGCAGCTTGCCCTGTCCTTTCAGTGAAAATTGATGCTCTCCCTGAAAGAACCAGCTCTAACTGGTTCTCAGGTCATTCTTGGGTTAGCCCTGGGCCACCTTTCTACTCGTAGGTGACCTCCCTGAATGTCCTAAGACGTCACCTGGGACTGAGCTTTGGACACTGCAGACTCCAGGTGTACACAAAGCAACATTCTCATCAGTCAGACACTTGCAGAACTTGGTTGGGGGAGGCCCTTTGCACAGCGAATCCTATACTGTTTTGTGTGACTAAATTGAGACCATGAGAGCTTGGTTGATTTGCTCGGTCACAAAGGTAGTTATTATCTTGGCCAGGAATAGAACTCAGGTGTTTTGACTGAGCTGACTGCCTTCTCCAGCTCTTCAGAACTAGGAAATGTTTATGTACCACCAGGTAGCAGGTAGCTTGTTTACCATTATGTCTATGTGGACAAACAGTAGGCAGGGGTTTGGCAGTCTCATCCTCAGAACTCTCTTGTGTTAAAAAAAAAAAAAAAAAAAAAAAAAAGATGAAGAGGAAAGAAAAAGATAAGAAAGAGAGCAAGCAGCTGTTTTTTCACCAATATTTGGTGGGGATTTGTCAGATTTAGAGTAGACTAAATTACTAGACTACTACTGGTCACTTGGTGATAGAATTTCAAGCCAGACTTCAGAATCTGGAAAAAGCTCAAATCTTGGAAGTGTACAGAGATGCTCTCTAGAGCTCTGCCCCTCTTTACAACTTTAGCTGTCCTTTTTTCATTCCTTTCCCTGTGCCTTGGCAACCCAAAAAAGCTGAGTCCAATAGCAGAATCGCAAACGTCTCTTGAAACTTCTGCTTCCTGAAATGTTTTTAGTGTGTTTTCCCTGTTGACTGGAAAAGGAATTTTTCTTTTTTTTTTTTTTTTTTTTTTTTTTGTGGGTACCGGGGGGTCGACCTCAGGACCTCGCGCGCCAGCAGGCGCCCGTGCCGCTGAGCGATATCACCGGCCCCTTTTTTGTATGTGGGTTCCGGGAGTCGAACTCGGGCCCTCGCGCTTGCAAGGCAGGCGCTTAAACTGCTGAGCCATCTCACCGGCCCAGGAATTTTATTTTTTAACCAAAATAGATGCAGAGTTTCAAAAGCAGAGTTAATATCATTGAAAAGAGAATGAAGTCTGAAGGCTTTTTTTCCCTCCTGAGAGGTGAGCAAAGCAAGGGAAGATCGTGCGTTCCTTTTAAAGATTTAAGGCAATTAGCTCTTTGTAGGTGGCTGGAGGGAGAATTGGGGCCACACCAGTGCCTTTTTCAGAGCACACTTGATAGGGAGAGGTAACCAGGGTTAGTTAGCACTCCCAGAATATAGGAATGATACATACAGTTTGCTTTTAAATTTCTCAAATCAAAAAGAAATCTGTGTGCACAGAGAAAGGTGTTTTAACACTGTGCTTTTTAAAAGGAGTCTTGTAATTCAGATTAACTAGTAGGAGCAACCTTTTCTTGAAGGGAAGCCTCATTCTTGGAAGTTGTCAAATAGCAGTGACCTTAGTGTTTTAAGAAGCCAAGAGGATGGTTCGCTGAAAAGTCGGTGCTCCCATATGTCTCTTTTCCATAAAAGTAGAAATAGCCTGAAATACGGAGGAAGACTTTCCCTCACTTTCTTTCCCACCCAGGTTCTGACCTAAGTCAAACCTAACATTTACAAATCCTAGTTATTTAGGATGTAATCTTGATTAATCTGGGTAACCGTGGTTGAGAGTGCTCATTGCCTTCATTCGAAGCCCGACTCTTGACACCGTGTGTGTGATCTTGGGTAAGGAAATTACCCCTCTAAACACTCAGTGCTTCGAGGTGGTGTGATGTGCTCAGCATGGTTCAGGCTTTTAGTTAGCATCTGTGGTGGTGGTGGTGTTAATGTGAACTTTGTGGACATAGTCATCACCTCAAGATCAGTTTGGTAAGTGTCTCCTTGCTTCTGTATGTTACCTTAGTTCTAGAGTATCGCTTCATACCGTATCTGTCTTTCTTCTTCCTCTTCTGAGAACTTCATAACTTACTTAGAATTGTATGTGCCACAGTAAATAGGCGATCCACACATTCAGATTAGGGCACTACCACCTGCTTCAGCCCCACTACCATGTTGGATCCTCAGAATCATAAGTGACAGTCACATCTTCTGGAGTACCAGTTTCGCTTGACTGTAAGTTACTTAAAGTGTTACTTTGATAAATTCTAAGGCGTACAGAATAGGTATGTGAATTAGTTGAATAAAGCAAAATTTCAATGCGGTTTCACAGTTCCACTGAATTGCAGTCCGTGGACCCTGGATGAGTTTGCTCTCTGTCACTGAGGTTTACATTCCTGGGAAACGTTTTAGAAGTTGCTGAGGGCAGTTTGAATGGATTTTGAAGCATTGGTTGCAGCTTTGTTACGTGATTTGAACCATGTAAATTTGCCATAAAAGTCCTATTCTAAGAGTGTGTAAGGTATCCATTTTTTTTTTTACCTGCAGGTTACTTACTAAATTTAGTGGCTTATACAAGACATTGTGTATGTCTTAAATATTATCACCGCTTTAACAGAAGCTTCTGTCTCATTCTTTACATCTGGATATTCAGCTGAGTTTCACCGTATCTGTGATAGTGGTAGAGACAGGAGAGTAAAACCGAGTGAGTTGGGAGTAAAGTACTATTGAGGCCTCATAGTGCTGGCTCCCAAACTTTCAAGATGGGAGTGGGCAATCGAAATATTTTAGCCTTTGAAAAAACCTGGCAAAGCACCACCTAAAATTGCTTCTTCCTTTATTTTTGAATAGCTTTCTTAAAGAATAACAGGGGTAGAATAAACTGCACATGGTAAAATGTACACTTTTATTAGTTTTGGTGTAAGTACTTGTGAAGGCATCACCACAGGATACTGAACGTACTCATGCCTGTTTACTCCTGTAGCTTTGTAATCTCTCCCTCCAGCCCTTAAGCCTGTGCCCCTGTAATTACTGATTTGCTTTCTGTCGTTACACAGATAGACCTCTAGATTTTATATGCGTGGAATATATACAGCATATACCCTTTTTTTGTTTGCCTTCTCTCAATATAATTAGTTTGAGATTCATCCATGTCATGCAAAGCAGTATTTTTCTCTCCTTTTTTGCTGAGGAGTGAGTATTCCGGTGTATGGATATGCCATAATATTTTATTCACTGTCTTGGTTACTTTCTCATTGCTGGGACAGAGTACCCAGCACCCATAAGTTAAAGGAGGAAAGGTTTATTCTGGCTCATGGTTCATAGAGGTTTCAGTCTAAAGTTGGCTGGCTCCAAGGCAGGGTGGCATGGCAGAGGAGAAAGAGCTCATGGCATGGCAGCAGGAAGCAGTGAGAGATCAAGGGAGACGGAAGAATATAGAACCCTCGTCCATAGTGACCCACCACCTCCCACCGGGGTTTACTTCCCAACATCACAGCTATAGACCTTCGGTGGACTAATCCAGTGCTGAGTATCACACCCATGGTCCAGTCACCACCCCAAAGTCCCACCTACTATCCATATGCGAAACCTTTTCTTTATCTGCAACAAAAACTCTACCCATAAAAGAACACCTTTTCCTTTCCCCTCACCTACATCCCTTGATAACCTCTATTCTACTATCTGCGTGAATTTTCCTGTTCTAAGTACTTTATATAAATGAAATCATGAAATATTTCCTCTGTGTCTGGCTTATTTCACTAAACATACTATTTTTAAGGTCTGTCTTCTTTGGTGGATAGTCTGTTCAAATCTGTTATCTAATTTTTCAGTTGGATTTTTGGTTTTTAATGAGTGAGTTTTGAGAGTTCTTACATTTTCAGGACACAAATACTTTGTCAGCTACCTGATTTTCTTCAAGTATATGGCTTGAATTTGTTAAATGAAAGATAAAACTTCTAAATATTCTCTAGCATTTGGTGGGTGGAAATCAGAAGTTCAGAAAGTAAGTATAGAAATGAACAAAAACTGGAAGAAAATCAATGAGAGCTGCTGGAACTCGGGAATAAATTGAAAAGATGAAAAATTACATAACAAAGGGATAAAATACAGTGTGCCAAAAGGAGATTAGGTATATATTAAAATAATTAAGCTCATTGAATAAAGCTAGGAAAACAGTTAAATGAGGGAAAGGGGACTTAAGAAGTAAAAAGGGTCTAAGAAAAAATAGTTGAAATGGACAACAGACGAAAAAATCCAAAATACATGTAACTGAAGCCCCAAGTTCCTGAGACATGGAACAGGACTAATGTTTAAAAGTGCAATAGAAGAAAACTTTCCAGAAGTAAGAAAAAAATCTCAATCTGCATACTAAAAGGATCGACCATGTACTTGGGGAAATTCACCTGGAATGATCAACTTTGACACAAAGTGTAGTAAAACTATTAGACTTTAAAGACAAACTTCAGGATGTCCATTGAAAAAGCATACAGCACAGTCTTTAAGAAAGTAAGTCTGGGGTGGGGATACAGCACAGTGGCACAAACACCTGCCCAGCAAGTGCAAGGTCCTGAGTTTGATTCCTGGTACCAAAACAAAAAAGAAAGTAAGTCTGGAATCAGCCTTCTGTAAGAGCTTCTTACAGAAACAGGTGATGGTGAAAAAGCATTTTCAAGAAAGTTGAGGAAAGCAAGCCCAAGCCAAGCTGTCCTTTAAGTGTCAGGGCTCTAGAGAAAGTTTTGGATGTGAGTAGAATGCCAGTACCCTGAGCTCTTCTGTTGACAAATCTGCTGGAGGAACTATGTTGAACTAAAAGACGCTTGGCGAAATTTTGGCTAAAGTACTGGTGGTGAGTATTAATTGTAGAGATACAAGTGGTAACATGGGAGAAAGAGTAATGTGTAGAACTTAGATATTCTCACAAAATAGAAATAGTACAATTTTAGAAATACAATAGAACTGAGAAAAAGGGGAAGGCAGAATAAGATGATTGATAATTACATAGATAATGGGTGAAAGTCAAAGGATACTAAAGGATACTAAAACTAATGAACTAGAAATTATAAGGTTGAGGAAGAAAAAATGAGTATTGAAGATACTAAAGAATACAAATACAGGACCGGTGATATAGCTCACGCGGCATAAGTGCCTGCCTGGCAAGCGCGAAGTCCTGAGTTTGACTCCCGGTACCCACATATTAAAAAAAAAAAAAAAATACAAAAATAACCACAGAACAGAAATATAAAACTATCTTTAGAACTTTCTTTAAAAATGTGTAGAACACAGTTATACCACAAAAGAAATATGTAAAATATAAGTATATCTTATATTTTAAATATATAAATATAATGCCATAAGTATATAGTAAATTAACACAGGAGTCAAAGCTAAATGTATCAGCCATATTAATAAGTATAAATGGGTTTAACTCATATTGAAAGATTTTTCAAATTGGCTTATAAAGCCGAACTCTGTATTAGTCATAAAAAGGTGATTACAAAATGGCCCCCTTTGAGCCAGGAGTGGTGGCACGTGCCAGATCCCAGCACACAGGCATCTGAGGCAGGTGGGTCAGGAGTTTGAAGTCAGCCTGGGCCACATAGATAATTTGAAGGCAGCCTGGAAAAATGGTGGGAGGCTTGCAAATTAAAGGAAACAGCAAAGGTATACCAGGTAAATGGAAACAAAAAGAAGGGTCTTTGGGGTTTATTTTTGTTTTGTTGTTATTATTATTAGTTTATTTGTTTTTAATCAGACAAAATAGGATTCAGGACCAAAAGCACTCACAAAGAGACACTTTAGAGTGAACCAGATAAGATGGAAACCTACTGAATAAAGTAGAAAACTATGAACTATAGGAGAAAAATAACACAGAAACACATGAATCACAGGAATTGTATCACGGCAGTATTAATATAAGATAAATCCATGTTTAAGAAAAACATAAGGAATGGTTTTCAAAACTTGACAAACAACACCCAATGGGCCAATTTATTCAGCCTCTTGTTTTTGTAAACAGTTTTGTTAAACAGCCACACTGACTGTGGCTTTCGTATTATTATAAGTGGACTAGTGGTCTTGTAATAGTACAGTAACAGAATTGAATAATTGTGACAGAGACCTTATGACCCACAAAACCTAAAATATTTATCCTCTGCTCATTTTCAGAAAAAGTTTACCAAACCTCTCCATAGGAAACCTAAACAAGAGTATTATTGATAAGGTAGCTTTTTGGACATTGCACCCTGATGATAGAAAATATACCTTCTTTTCAAGGGAACAAGCAATACTCACAAAAATGTGTCATATTGTAGGTGATGAAGAAAATACTAAGTTCCATAAAGTAGAAATACTGCAACCAGCATTGTCACACAATCCCATACACCCCAAAATTTAAAGCATATAAGCTCCTCCACCTGGAATTGTTTGTTGTTTGTTTGTTCTGTTTTTTGTTTTTGATTTTGATTTTATAGTGCCAATGGTTCACGGGATTTCTTGCAAGATAAACGTTCAACAGTGAGTTACATCTTCAGCCCCTACCTGGGAATTTTAAAACTTTTTTTTACTAAATGCCTCATAAGTGCATGAGAAAATATAATAAAAGTTAAATCACTTCTGGGAAATAACATAAAAACTTAGAGATCTAAATCTATCAGGTATGTTTAAACTAGTGAACAGAGGAAAATTTATAGCCTTGAACATAACTGCCAGTAAAAAAAAAGAATAAAAGTGAATGGATTTATATTCCCAATAAGAAATCCAGGAAAAGAACATCAAAGTAAACCAAAGAAAGTACAAAGAGTGAGATAATAAAAAGGAAAAAAATAAAAATAGATCAAATCAACAAATCTAAATCCTGATTTGAAGAAGTGGTGGTGGGGGGACCAGGGACTGGGTAATATAGGTAAGAAAAAAGGGGTCATAAAGGGAAAGCACAAATAGAAAAAATAAAAAACAAGAGGAAACAGCTGTTGATATAGATTATAAGATTAACTTGATATAGATTATAAGATTAATACTTACATGCAAATAAATTTGAAAGGCAAGATGAAATGAATAGTTTTCTTTAAAAAATAATATATTGGAATTAAATTTGTGTCCATAGAAACACTAGAGAAATTTATCCACACAGTGGTCCGCAGGAAAGCACCAGACGGAATCACCCAGACTCCCAAGGGAGTCAACCAGAAATTACAAGATTGTCTAGAAACATCGAACTGCTTCAGGCACGCAAGTATGGAGCAAGTATAACACTAATACCAAAATGTGGTAAAAATCACACACAAAGGAATATCAGTGTCACTTAAGTGTCACTTAAATATTGATGGAAAAATCTTAATTTTTGGTTTTATAAAAAATAAAACTTCATAACAATAAGAGAAAAACAATAGATAATACACTATCTTCAAAGTAGTTACTCAGACAAAAGATTCTTACAAAGAGGGAAAATGATAGCACGAAACTTTATTTTCAGTGATCTGAGAGAAACTTTGTGGATATAAAAATCTTAAATAAAATATTAGTGATCAGATGCCAGGAAAACAATACATCATGACAAGTAGGTTTAATGCTGAAGGTGTGAGGATAATTTACCATATTAATAGGTCTAAAAAGAAAAACCCTAACAATACTGAGAAAGTCTCTGACAAACATTTAACATTCATTTCTAATAGAAACACTATAGTAATAGATACTTCCCTAACATAGTGTATAAACACTTCCGTACTAAAGTCAGCATCTTAATGAGGATACACTATGCTATCCCCACCAAGGTCAAGAATAAGTCAGGGAAGTTGGCTGTCTCCGTTGCTTAACATTCTGTTGGTGCTGTGAGCCAGTGCAGTTAGACAAGAGAAAACAATGGAAAGGAAAAAATAAAACTGTTTGTCAGTGACATGATCAGATACCTAGAGATCTCTATAAACCATGATTAATTCAGACAACAAGGTAATTCAGGCAGACAGACTACAAAAATAACATGAACATATCAGAAACTTTGTGTATATAATTACCACTTGAAAGAGAATTCCCCCTTAAAAAAGCAATAGAGAATAGGTAATGCTTAATCAATTTAACAAGTTTGTTAGCTTTCTGTCACTGTGATAAAAGAACTGAGAATAGCAAATTAAATGAAGAACGATTTGTTTTGACTCACAGTTTCAGAGGTTTCAGTCCATGGTTCGCTGACTCCAAGACAGAAGCATCATGAAAGCTGCTTACCTTGTAGCAGCCAGAAAGCAGAGGATGAGAATGTCCAAGAGGAAAAGGCCAGGGAGAGATGTGGTCCCCAAAGTCATGCCCCTGTGATCCACTGCCTTTAATAGGCCTCACCTATTTCTGTCACCTCCAGCATTTCCATCAAACTATGTTCTCATCTGTGGATTAGTCCACTGATGAAGTTAGAGCACTTGTGATCAATAACCTTCCAAAAGCCCTACCTCCAAACACAGGAAAATGGGGGGAGTGCACAAGTCCTGTATGTGGTGTTTTGGACTTAGTTGTGTACTCCCCCCTTCTAAATTCATGTTGAAGCCCTAACCCCAAGTACTACAGAGTGTGTTTTTGAAAACAAGGTCTGTAAGGAGGAAATTAAGTGAAAATGAGGGCAAGCAGGGGAGTCCTAAGGCAGTCTTTCTGGCATCTAAGAACGGGTTAAGAGATGCAGAGATACCAGGAAAAAGGGCCATCAGCAAGCCAAAAAGAAAAGTCTCAAATGAAACTAACACGCCAAACACCTTCATCTTGAGTGTTCAACCTCCAGAACAGTGACAAAATAAATTTCTATTGTTTAAGGCACCAGTCTACAGTAATTTGTTACGGCAGCCTTAGCAAACTAATATGGTACCTACAGAACAAGTCACATTAGTAAGTCAGGCATGAGTCACATACCTGTAATACCAGCTACTTGGGAGGCTGAGGCAGGATGGTCACAATTTCGAGGCAGCCTGGACTACATAGCAAGACCTTGTCTCTAAATAAAATTTAAAAGGGGCTAGAGATATACCTTACCAGTAGAGCACTTGCCTGGCATGTTTGAGGTCATGGGTTGACTCCCAAATACTCTTCCCACAAAAAGAAAAATGTAGACTTGAACAGATCTTCCTAGTTACTGAATAAAATATTTGAACTGCATCAAGATACTGATATTTACTGTTAATTTATGACTATAATGTGATCTCAATAAAAGTACCAATAACTTTTTTAAAGATAGACCAGGTAGTAATTAAAATCATATGGAAAAATAGCATGCAAATAAGAGACCAAAAAGAAAGAACTGTGAGAGGGGCTAGCCCTGTCATATGTTAAAACCTGTATAGTTAAAACAGTGTTACTGAACACAGACCAAGACAGAAAAAAAAAAAAAGTCTAAAAATGGACCCTACCAGGTGTGGTGGCTCACATCTATAATCCCAGCACTTGGAAGGCCGAAACAAGAGGATTGCCATGAGTTCAAGGCCAGCCTCAACTACCTAGCAAGACAGTCTCAAAAACAAAAACAAAACAAAACCCAAATAAATAAAATAAAAATGGACCTGAACATATATAGAACATTATTTTTAAAAAGTATCTACAGTGACTAGAGCAAAGATGGGCTTTTTAGTAACTGGTGTTGGGGTTGCTGGTTAAAATTTAAAAAAAGGCCCAAATGGATCATAAATCAAATAATGAAATTTGTTTATGTACCAGAAGAATGCATGGATAATTTCATTAATATGGGTTTAAAGGATTTTCTGTGACTCAAAGTCCATATACAATAAAATATTGATGCATATGACTACCACAAATAAAAAACTTTGTCACGTAAACAAAGTTAAATGACAGGTTATAGTAAAATAATCTGTGAGGTACATTACAGGCTAATATTAACATTATGAGGAGTGAAAAAAATGGGCAAAAAGGAACAAGCAGAATATTTATAAAAGATATAAAAAACACCCTCAGAAATACGTGAAATACATGATCAACTTTTACCATAAGAGAAACGTAAATTAAAATAGCACCAAAATACCATTTCCCATCCACCAGATTGTTTAAAAAAAAAAAATCAAAAGTTTGACAAAATCTGCTTGGAAACGCACTCATGCATTACTACTGGCAGTGCAAAATAGTGCAACTTCCTATAAAGGGGTATTTGAAGATAACAGTATTACATGTGCATTTCTCCATTCACTCAGCATGTTTACAAGTAGGAATTTAATAACACTACAATATATATTCGAGTCAATACAGTATTACATATAATGGTAAAGTATTGTAAATTACCTAAAAGCTTCAGCATGGGAGACCAATTGATAAACTTATGAAAACAAATTAGGAAGATCTCCATGCACTAATGTAGTGATTTCTGGTAGTGTACTTAAAAAGCAAAGTGCTAAAGTATAGATAGTAGGCTTTTTGGTAAAATAATAAAGCATGTTTTTTTTTGTTTTTCTTTTTGTTTTTTTTTTTCCTTCATCAAGAAACAGGAAGGATTAACAAAAAGTGAAATTGGTTACACTGTGAGGAGGTTAGTACGGGGGGCTGAGTACAAGGGACAAGGAAGGAAATGTTTGACTTTTATGACCATGTGAATGTTGTCTACTTTGAAAAAGTAAAGTCAACAAGAATTGGGGAGCTAAATATATCAGCAACAAACAAATGCATCCAATAAACTGAAAAATGAAAATTGAATAAAATTTCAAATTAATAAAATAACACTGAAGGGGGAAAGGAACACAAGTACATTTTGAATGAGTTAGAGTGAATCCAAGTACTTTATGTATTTTTTTTTAGTTTTAAAGAAAACCTCAAATTTGCCTTAGGTTTTTTGAGTTTATTTTAGGATAAAGGAAATTAATAGATATATTGGTGTTAGTAGAGGAAGGCAAATAGAAACTGTGTGGAGTTAAGTTGGACTTGGAGGTAACAGTGTTAGCTCAGGATTTCTAACATACACACCCTAGAATCAGTGTGACTCCAGCAAACTTATGGAACAGAGTTCACAGTTTAGTTTCTAAATACCATTCCTCACTAAAGTGAACCAGGGGCCCCAACGCTGGTGACGGGAAGGGAAGAGATAAACCTGGAAAATTTTGTTGCAGAAATTACGGAAATGATCAGAAAATGATAGCATGTTAAAAAGGCTTAGGCACTGGTTTGAATGGGCTCCCAATGGCCAATTTTAAGACACTGTGAACATGAAAATAGTAATATAGTCCATTAAGTATGGATCCATACTGATGACTGGTAACAGTAAAGTGCACATCGTATGTAACAGCATATAGGCAGATAAGTAGGTGAGAAGAATTCTATGTTGTATGAAAATTCTGATTAATGACGGAATAATGGAGTGAAAGAAAAATCACCATTTTGCAACCCGTAGCAAAACTTCATTCAAGTAAAAGTGAATACTACATTTAGGAGGTAAAGTTTGGTGAAAAACAGGCTATTTACATACTCTCAAGTTTTTCCCCACTGATTATTAATTACCAAAGGAAAACCAGTAGACGGTGGATGACTTGGACAACACCTAACCAATTAATTTGGATTAACATCAGTAACAGGAAGACACATTGGGCTTCTGGCTAGTCAAAAACCTAAATTTAAACCTCAGTTGAGAGCTAGACTATAAAATAATTCCTGTATTTAAAAATCTCAGTAGCGGGCCGGTGAGATAGCTCAGCGGCATAAGCGCCTGCCTGGCAAGCGCGAGGTCCTGAATTCGACTCTCAGTACCCACATAAAAAGGAGAAAAGGGCCGGTGATATCGCTCAGCAGGACAAGCACCTGCTGGCAAGCATGAGGTCCTGAGTTTGACCCCTGGTACCCACATAAAAAAAAAAAAAAAAAAGTCAGTAGCATGAAACTGAAAAGAATTACTGAAACTGTAATGTATACATGGAAGTTAATA
Source organism: Erethizon dorsatum (assembly GCA_028451465.1). Lineage (NCBI taxonomy): Eukaryota > Metazoa > Chordata > Mammalia > Rodentia > Erethizontidae > Erethizon > Erethizon dorsatum. The sequence continues at coordinate 16,391,982 of CM051839.1, forward strand.
TTCCTTTTAGGGATTACTCTGAAATGTTGTAGGGTGAATGGACATGTAATACATATTACCTGCTCTCAGATGCCTCGGAAAGAATACGTGTGTATCTGATACAGGAGAAGGGAGAAGAGGGTGAATGATTTAAGGAAATGTGGCAAAGTGTTAAAAATTGGTGTATCTGGGTAAGGAGCATACAAGAGTTCTTTGTGCCATTCTTGCAATTTTTCTGTAAGTTTGAAATTGTGTTTTAAAGAAATAAAGAATGGTCATAGAAGCTTTATTGCAGTTACCCTCAACCAGAAGCGACTCAATTCATCAGCAGAAGATAAAATGACATCATCACATAAGCTGCAGCATGTACACATAGTAAGATAACACACACACAACACTGGGTGTTACATTCACAGACATATTATACCACAGAATCCAGATGGAAGAAAGACAGAAGAGTAAGATTTTGTTATCTGAAGATAATGTACATTTTATTAGAGATGTGTAAGTATCTCATGACATTCTCAGAGTTTATTAAAAGGTACCTGTACAAATGTCAGTAGTAGCAAAAATCATCTTAATAATCAGAGAATTAAGGACTGGCGTGTGGCTCAGTGGTGCTGTGTATGCTTAGCATGCACAAAGCCTTGAGTTCCATCCCCAGCACCACAAGAAAATAAAACCGGATTTTATTTCTCTTCTCGTAGGCAGTTTAAAGGTGGGTTTTTCTCCTCTCAGCTGAGGCCGCAGCAGGAGGGCTTCTAGGGCCTCTGTGGTTAGGAGGAGCCATCGTGGGGTGACCTGGTAGGAATCTATGGGTCTAACCTTGGTTTGTGCTCTGAAACTGACATTGGCCAGTGCATCCTGGTGGCTTTGCCTGGAGTTTCTTGAGGTTGATGACCGTGCTGATTATCGACTCCTTCGGTTCCTAACATACAGAGTTTTTATACGGAGTGACGGGAGTGGTTTTTGCTGCTCACAGTTGTCTGCCTTTTGGGCCTTCATAACTTGCGTTTGCAGTTAGCGGAATGTGGATTGTATCGCTTGTGTCCTCCTTGGCCTGCCAAGCAGTGTTAAGGGTTGTTAAGAAGTGGGTAAACTCATTCAGATACTTGGAGAAAAGATGTTGGTAAAGTGTGGCTACTAGGACTGGACGCAGCATTAATTCTTCACAGAACATCATACTTTGTGTAATTAACTATCTTCACTCTTTATCCCAAGCTTATTTACTGTGCTTGTTTTAAAGTGAGTTAGCATGTTAGCTTAAAACATTTATTGTTCATTAAGTATTAACTCTGAATTCTTACTAGCAGGGCTGTGAAGTGGAATTGTCAATGGCAACACGCTGTATATCCTTGACTGTACTTTGGTTTTTAGTGAATGGAAAAACTAAGAATGGGAGAATTTAACATTTTTAACCTAAAAGAATGTATTTTGCAGACTTTCCCCAGACAGTTCATCTGTGCTGCCAATCTCAGACGTGTGCCATCCGCGATTCGAAAGAGACTGTACTCGTTCCCAAGTATAAAATGGCTTCTCATTTGAGTTGTGCTTGAGTTGCACCAGGGCAGGATTCTGATAACTTGTTGTCTCAGGTTATGTTTCAGCTTTATTGGAGATAGTTATCAGCGTTCATCATATTCATTTCTGTCTTTCTTCTTTTTTTTTTTCCCTTGCCCTGTTTGCAGTTCTTCCTCCAGTGCTGGTTCCAAGACACAGCGAATATAATCCTCAGCACAGCCTCCTAGCTCAGTTCCGTACCTCGGGACAAAATGAGCCTCACATGCCACTCAACGCCACTTTTCCGGATTCTTTCCAGCAACCCAACAGCCACCCATTTCCTCATTCCCCCAACAGCAGTTACCCAAACTCTCCTGGAAGCAGCAGCAGCACCTACCCTCACTCTCCTACCAGCTCAGACCCAGGCAGCCCTTTCCAGATGCCAGGTAGGAGGGAATGTTGGGGGTGTGCTGTGGTCAGACTAGATGGTGCGTACCCAGCACTGGGGGGAGGCCGGGTCCGCCCAGCGTGGCCGGGGCTTCTCAGCTTTGGAATGTGCACAGTTCTCCGGTGCTGTAGGCTAGCATTTGTGGAGGGAGATCCACAGCCAAGGAAGCAAATATCTTCTTTTATTTGTCAGGCACAGATGCTTGAATTAGCTATATTTTCCCCTTGTTTTTTAAAAGCTTTGAAACAGCTGCATCCTTTGGGCGTGGCCTAATTGTTACAGGCCTTCTCATGATAAAAGAAAGAGAAAAATAGTCCGTTAAAAACTGTGCTGTTGTAAGAAACAGAGCCTCAGTCAATATCATTTCAGACTTGGAAAAACCCCTGCTATAAGCATAACCTCAGAAAAGATCCTGAAGGAGCACACACACCCATTTAATTAAATTTATTTAAATGGTGATGTAGTCTCAAGAAACACATGCTTTAACAACAAAGGAATTGCAACCAAAGTACTGGAAACCATCTGCTTGTTTAACTTAGCAAAGACAAAAGAACAGTTATTTTCCTTTTTTAGACGTAACTGATGGTGTAATGGCTATCAAAATAAATGATTAATTGGGACATTACATTATTCAAATTATAGGTTAATAAGCATCTCAGGAAAAAACAGTATTGAATTTCTTGGCAGTAGACCTCAAGGATGCTCTTGTACTTGAAATATTTTAACATTTTGGGGAGGGGAAATGACTGGGAAAACATGATCGTTGGGCTACTTAAAATGTTTTTAAGTAAATTTGAAATCATCAGCACTGGGCTTTCAGAAATTGAAAAGTGGTCCACATTTTATATGTATTTTTAATGCTTTTGTTACTCCCTTTTATTTTGAGCCATTTTATTTTGTATTGCGTTGTTTGATTTTTCAATCCAAAACTGGATGGAGGTGGAAGAGAGAGTAGTTTACAAATCAAACTGATAGTACTTGGGGATTCCGTCTGCCCCGCTCCCTGTAAACCCTGTGCATTTGGCGGACAGGTTAGCGGTGAGGAGGTAAGTTTCAGGGGACTTTAGAGCAGTGGCAACTGCAGGTGAACACAAGTGAAAAACCTGAAGATTATTGCTTGCATTCCCACTTTGTCCTTGGCTGTCAGGGATTAAGGGAGAAGCCAAGTAGAAGAAATACGGAAGAGGGAAAGGAGGAAGCGCTTGTGGGAATAGGTAGAACAGCACCAGTCAGGTCCCTCTGAGCGGCGCAGATTTTCCCCAGCTCGCTGGCCGAAATTCATTGCATCGGGTCAGAGGAGGCTGCCTTCGCTAAAGCAGTCAGCCTTGCAGCACAGGGAAGAAGCTGAATTTAAAACAGTGGGAGAAAGAGCAAAAAAAGTGTCTCGATGAGGTCTCTGTAGTCCCGTCTCTGTGCTGAGTCGCTGCTTATGAGCAGCCAGGAAGGTGGAGTGCTGGGTTCAGCGAGTCAGTGGGAAATCACTGAAGAGCTCCGAGGGGCAGTGTCCCCTGTCCCACAGTTGCCCCTGGGTACTTACCCAAGCGTTCCCGATCCCCTGAGATAAAATGTAGTTCCCAGGGCTCTGTCACTGATGCTAGATGGGCTCAGAAGAGCCAATGAGGAACTGAAGTTCGGACTGCAAAAGATTGTTTATAAGAAAACACCAGACTTGCGTTAGTGTTTGTTGCTTCAGAAGTGGTTTTGTTTGCCAGCTGGTGGTGTGCTCTTCAGAAGAAACCTATATATAAATTCTGAGATAAAAGATAGCGGACATAAACTGATTTGTTTTCTGTTCTTCTGTTTCAGGGATTTTAAAGCTAGTGGTTATTTAAGTGGGTAGGGAGAAAATAGTTCTAACTGATTGCTTAAAGTCCTGGAAAAATTAACTGTCTAAATCAGTAGGCTATAATGAAACCCAGCTGGCAAATTCCTAAAAGCCCATAGGTATTATGCAAGAGACCCTGACAATTCCTTTTCTTAATAAATGCCATGTATGGTAGCTTTCCAGTGTTTCGCACCCACTAGTAAAAGCGAAGGGAGACCTCTCGGAGTGGACCGCAGGAGGGTATGTCTAGTTCTTTTAGAACGGCACGACGCTAGACAGACAGAGGGCCCCTAGAACCGCCGTACGGTGCTTGTCTTCCTACTGAATTGGCACTAAGGACACAGAAGATTTGGGGATGGTAATGATTTTCAGAAGTTGTACACCAAGCCCAGTGTCTGTAGCATCCAGACTTTTGATGACATTAACGTGGCAACTTGTGAATTTCATTTCACAAGAGAGTGTGTTTCAAGCATAATTCTTTAAACTTTGTAGCTGATACACCTCCACCTGCCTACTTGCCTCCTGAAGACCCCATGACCCAGGATGGCTCTCAGCCAATGGACACAAATATCATGGCACCTTCGCTGGCCTCTGAAATCAACAGAGGAGGTAAGATGTGTTGCTGCTTGTTTCCTTTTTAGAGTCTAAAGCAGCAGTCCCCCACCTCTTTGGTACCAGGGAATGGTTTCCACGGGTGGGAGGGCAGGGGATGGTTCTGGGATAATTCAAGTACATTTCATTTATTTTGCATTTTTTTCTGTTAGTATTACATTTAGATTCACATAAGAAGCAGTGCAGCCTAGACCCCTGGCATGTGCAGTTCACAGCAGGTTTGCTGTCCTGTGAGAATCTGACTCCACCGCTGATGACAGGAGGCGGAGCGCAGGCGGTGATGCGGAGCTGTCAGTACACAGGACGCTGTGCTCGCTCGCCCACCTCTCCTCCCTCCCTGCAGCCGTTCCCAGCAGACCACAGACTTGTGCCAGTGGCCCAGGCGTTGGGACCCGGTCTGAAGTCTGTACATCCGAGTGTTAGTTTCTCTCACAAACTTCTGTTAGTTTTTTTTTTGTGTGGGTACCGGGGGTCAACCTCAGGACCCCATGCGCCAGCAGGCACCCGTGCCACTGAGCGATATCACCGGCCCTTTTTTCGTATGTGGGTTCCGGGAGTCGAACTCGGGCCCTCGCACTTGCCAGGCAGGTGCTTACACCGCTGAGCCATCTCACCGGCCCTTCTGTTAGTTTTTTAAAGGATAGCTATTTGAGATAGGTAGAGAAGCTCGATGGGAAACATTCTTTGGATAATAAATATGTCTTTTAAGCAAACACACTATCTTAACTACCAAAAGCCTGAGGACAATTGTGCAGTCGTCTGTGTAGATCTTCAACACTTATCGTTCAGAATTGGTTATGTGAAGGATGTTTTTAAGCGGACAAGGGGGACTCGGGGAACACTGAGCGTAACACCAAAGTGAAGTTTTCGCCTGTGACTTTCAAAATTGGAAGTTCATGTGACTGGAATTTCCACAAGGTTTCCTTTGTGGTTAGAAAAGATATTCGTGAGTCTTGTTTTCCAGCCCTTCACTTATGTATCCCTGCAACTGAAACTGCATACTAGCATTTGTTTCTTGGTGTATTTGCTTCTAAATGAAATAAAAAGTATAGCAAGAAAAGAAATTGGGCACAAGTTTTTCTGTTTCTCACCCTGAAGCTGGAAGTTGCTTTGTCTCTCTAGTGAAGGGTGGGTCTTTATTTCCTCCATATTATCTTTGGCAATGACTGAGTGGAGGATGCTTTCTTTCTTCCAAGTTGCCAATTGCCAGTTTAGCAGCCTTAAGTAAGCAGAGAGCTGAGGTAAGTAAGTGGTGGAACCCTAGAGCACCTGAAGGAAACCGTGGCTGTGCTAGGGAATGAAACTATTCCCAGGCCACCTCTTAGGGAGCAAAGTGTTTCACTGGTGGCACTTCACACCAGGCACGGATTACTCAGTTTGTATGAAGTTCATGAAAATTGAAGTTAAAATACAACTTGATTGCTAAATGTCTTATTCTCAGCAAATTTTTTGTTAAAATAGGAAATACCTCAGGCATTATCAGAATTGATTTTTTGCGGAGGGTACTGTGGATTGAAGCAAGGCCTTTGCACTGAGCTACATCTCCAACCCATTTTTTTTTTTTTTTTTTTTTGAAACAGGGTGTTGCTAAGTTGCCCAGGCTGGGATTGAGCTTGGGATCCTCCTGCCTCAGCCTCCTAAAGTGCTGGGATTATAGGAATGGACCACCACACCTGACTTGCTTATATTCTTTGAGTACTGAAAACTTGATGATGTCTGTACCATACAGTAATAATAGCTGCATGTCATTATATGCATTTGTCCAAATCCATGGACTTTACCACACCAAGAATGAACCCTAATCCAAATTATGGACTTGGGTGATAATTACGTATCGGTACAGATTCATTGGTTGTAATAAGTGTACCACACTAGTGGGAGGTATTGATGACAGAGGAAGCTGTGCATTTGTAGGGGCAGGAGGCATATGGAAATCTCAGTACTTCATCCTCAATTTTGCTGTGAAGCCTGCTCTTTAAAAGTTAATTTTTGGGCCGGTGAGATGGCTCAGCGGCATAAGCGCCTGCCTGGCAAGCGCGAGGGCCCGAGTTCGACTCCCGGATCCCACATACGAGAAAAGGGCTGGTGATATTGCTCAGCGGCACGGGCGCCTGCTGGCGCGTGAGGTCCTGAGGTCGACCCTAGGTACCCACAAAAAAAAAAAAAATAAAAGTTAATTTTTAAAAACCAATAATGAGCTCACAGACCCTTTTTAGGTATATGGTTTGATAAATTGTGATGTACAACTCTTTAATCAGTAAAACTTTTTAGGATCTCCTTTTATTCCATTTTATGGTTCCTCATTATTTCTAGAACATCCTTTCAAACATGTAATTACAAACCAACAAAGACTCTGGTTGGGAAAATAACCCCTGTCTCACACATTTTTGGGATTTGTGTTTGGGGAACAGGATGGCAGGACAGAATGGGCACGGTGCTATGAGCATGGGGACCCTGTAACCATTGTCATTAAGACTAAGATGTTGATGTCAGGAAATGGACATAGCTTTAAGATTACTTTCTTTTAAATCACCTTTGAAATTTTCCCTGTTTGGGTAAGTTTACAACCAGTTAATATTTTCATGAGGAAGAAAATGTTGACCTTTTTCTTGTTGTTGCCTTTAGTGGTTTTCTTAGAGCAGGGGTCAGCAAACTATCTAGTCTACTACCTGTTTTTGTAAGTAAAGCTTTATTGGAACACAGCTGTGTTCATTCATTGCATGTTATCTATGACTGCTTTTGCAGCACAAAGGCAGAGTTTTGATAAAGACCATATGTTCCACAAAATCTTTCTGGCCTCTTATAGGAAAAAAATTGTAAGCCTCTGACTTAGATGAATAGTATTCTAAATAATCCGGATAGCTGATAAAAAGCCTTCTGTTATTGATTTTGCAGCCTTCTTTAAGATTTGTCGCTTACAAATCACTAATATCTTGCTCTTTGAAGTGTACCAGATTGACAGGAGAGTTGCTTATCAAATGGAAAATAGTGTATGTTTTAAGATGACCTACTTAAGTATATAAAACAACTAAGGTATGGGTTTTTAAATTGTCATTTTCCTTGTTTTCCCTACCAAATCTAAAGTAAAGTGCATTTTAATATTTGTGGAGGTTGATGTCAAGAACACAGAGGCACTTCTCCCTTAACAATGCCTTTGATGTGTATTTTCTTTCAATTTTTTATGATTGTATTCCCAAGACTTCATAAACCTCAGATCATTATATATTGGTGTGCTGCAGATACTACGGTTTGTATTCCTGGAACCTCTAAAGCAGCAGGACAAGAGGTTTTACTACAGAAGGAACTTATCTTTAAAACCTTTTAGTTGCAAGTGTTTAGAAGCATGCTCTGTTTGGAGATTTGTTAGTCTTAAGAGATTTGACTTAACAAGCTGCATCCTGTCAGTAAAGTTGGGTAATTTCCATTGTTGGCCCATTCTGGGAATGGAGAGACAAAACACACCTGCTCTGCATGACTTAAAGCAAATATAAGGAAGTTAGCATGAAATCTGGATGGGAGAGATATGATTCATTCTGTAAGAATGGCCAGCTGGCAAGATTTCTTCCTGAGTTTGAGAACTGGAGCAAAACTGGAGCTGTGATCATTATTGGCAACTTGATATGAAGTAAAGCAACTTATCAATAATTAAAAACTCATTTTTATTGCTTTAAAAAAGCATAGGTATACTGAGGCTTTGCCAAAAGTAAGTCTTTTTAATGCCAGTACCTTTGGCAGATCTCTGGGCCTCTCTTGTTCTCGGCCCACTTGTTTTTTCACTTGTCACTTGTTGCATTTCTTTGGGTGGTGAGCCAGGGTCTGTAGTAGGAGTGATTTCCATTTCTGCATACTAAGGAGCAAGTAGCGTATTGTTAGTATTCAGCAAGTGCTGCTGCTAGGCTTGCTTAGCTGGTGCTTTGCTTTTCTGATGGTAATTGCAGAAAATTGTTTTCCAATTAAAGGAGACTGTTACACTTAATAAAAAGTGCCTGCTTAAGATATTATAGAAAAACTATAGATGTCATAATCTCAGTTGCCCTTCCACATCTTCATTCAAGATCCTGATCCAGTTTTACGTCAGTTTAGTTTTTGAGAGCCTGAGGCACAAACCGTGGTTGATAGAACCTTTTCTTTTTTACAGATGTTCAGGCAGTTGCTTATGAGGAACCAAAACACTGGTGCTCTATTGTCTACTATGAGCTCAATAACCGTGTGGGAGAAGCGTTCCATGCCTCCTCCACGAGCGTGCTGGTGGATGGCTTCACTGATCCTTCCAACAATAAGAACCGTTTCTGCCTTGGGCTGCTCTCCAACGTTAACCGGAATTCCACTATCGAAAACACCAGGCGGCACATTGGAAAAGGTGAGTCTTCCCTCTGACCTCTGTGGAGTTGTTTACCTGTTGTGTCCTTCTTCCCCCAGAGGTCATTCCTGTGGCAAACTGGTATTGCAGATAGCAGGTAACGTTCAGTAGCTGCTGTTTGGAAATATTTTCAAGTTTGTATTGTTTGGAAGTTTTTCCAGTCAGCAATTTTTATGGTATCCCCACTCTTCTAATATTGAATTAGCTGAAATTGTGATTTGCTGTTTGGGGGGCACTGGTCTATCTTACGTTTTGCTATAGAAGAGTCTCTTTAGTAGATTCAGTTATTTAATAGTGGATAAGTGAAATAATTCTGTATCTTTTAGATGTAAGATTAAATACCCCACCATGAATATATTCATTATGTGTTGCAAACATATACTAATAAATCTCTTTAATTAAGCAAATGACTAAATGTATGACTTTTGCTCAATGCCTGATTTTCACTGTGGAATAAGGGACATATGTACATGAAGGAGGGCAAAAAATAAATATTGTGGAAGTAGGTGGAGGTATCAGTGCGAAATCATAATTTTAATAATGCATGTATGTGCATATGTATGTTATGTTCTCATGTGTATTACATGTTTATATCAACCTATGTGTATGCATCTAAACATACTTTCTGATCTGTCTGCTGAACGTACCACGAAGCAAAGACACTTAACAGTGAAGAGCACATCTTGTATCTAGACCATGAATTGTAATGCCATTTCCCACTGAGAGGAACCAGGGCTCCATAGAGAAATGCCTGCGTCCAGGGCTGGGTCAAGATGAACTTGGAACATCTTGTTATGGCAGGAAGTAAAGAACCACTTGTGAAAATGATGGGGCATGTCACAGGAGCCAGCGTGGAGGAGCTTCGCCTGTACAGCTCTCAATTTGAGCACAAGATAGTTGTCCTTTGCTATCCTTGGGGGATTTGTTGAGGATCCTGAATAAATGGGTGTACCCTCCTATGTGCTTTAAATTCTCTCTAGATTAGTTATGTCTGATACAGTGTAAATGCTATGTAAATAAGCATTACACCGTTTGGTTAAACTTACAGGAAAAATTTGAATCATGACAAGGTAGGAAAGTGTATACATGTTCAGTACAGGTGCAGTTTTTAAAATTTTTTTTATCTGAGAATGGTTGAATCTACGGATTCATAATCTGCACATACCACAGGGCAATTGTAATTAAGTGCAGTTAATTAAAATAATGTAAATTAAGTAATGAATGTTAATCCATTAAAAAATAATACCAGTTCAGATGTCCATACCACTAATAAATAGATAAATACATGAATTGAGAAGGCCAACTGGTAAATGTAGAGTGAGTGGTAGAGTTAGAGAAATAGCATTTTGCAACCAACATAATAAGGAATCAGGCAGGAATCATCAATGAATGCTAAATATGTATGAACTTTTTAAATGATAAGGATCAGGATATTTGCATGGCTTTAAGTATTTCCCCACAAACTGCCTATTAGTTACAGGGACAAGAAAAAGCTGTAATTACACAGTGGAGAAATCATATAATTTTGTAATTATATAATCAATTCCTGCTTGATCCCTGGGGACCAAACTTATCATTGCTTATGAGAGACAAATGTAAATCATACACCTCTAAATATGACGTCCAGAGAAGGCCGTAACATCACCTGTGTAGAATTCCAGCTGAGAATTCAGATCTCAGCCTGTCCTGAGGAAACTTCAGAGAAAACCCAAATGAGGAACATTGTGTTTTGAAGAGTGAGGAGTAACTGCATCTGTCAAAAGACAAAGGTGTAGAGATGTTTCAAATTAAAACAAGTTAGAAGATGTGACGGCTGGACACGCTCCTGTTCTGGGCAGGGAACAAATACTATAAAGGACATTATCGAGTCAGCAGACAAAACTGGAATATTAATGATAGATTAGATAAAAACATTATGTCAGTGTTAAATTTGCTGATGTTGCTGACTGTACTGTGGCCTTGTAAGAAGCTATCTTACATATTTCTTAGAAAATACACACTTCATACAGTTAAATATTTCGGGGTAAAGAGCCATGATGAAATAGTTGAGGAAGATTACACACACAAAGAAACACATGCAGAGGCGGTGAAATAGTTTAGGAAGGCTGTAAGACTCGATATATACAGTGGTGCCTCAGTTTATGAACTTAATTTGTTTTACGATTTGGGGGAAGATGGCTACCTCTGTGTTTGTGTGGGGAAGCTGGTCATGGTCAGGTTTGTTACCCAATGTGGAGTCTGTGAATGGAAGCAAAATTTTGCCAAATGCTTTTGTTTGTGAACCAAATTGTTTGCAAATAAAAGCATTCATGAACCGAGGTATTTCTGTATATATGAACATATTTTCTATATATATAAAAGAATGTTGGTCTACTCACCATCTTTCTGGGTCTCTCTCAGTCCTGTGTCAGAACAGGGGTGTGTGTGTGTGTGTGTGTGTGTGTACGTGTGTGTACACATTGGGGGAGGAGCGCGCAAATGATAAAGCACACGGAGTAAATTGTCACAATGGATGAATCTGGATGATGGTATATGGGTGCTTGTTGCTCTCTTTTTTCTTTGTTTTATTTCAGATTTTTACTATAAGTGTAAAATTATTTATTTTTGGAATAAAAGTTTTTAAAAATGATCTTTGAAATCTGTAATAGTGAACCAGATTAAAAGATTATTTAATAGATGCTTAAAAGGTATTTGAGATAAAATTTTAACATTTCATTTTTAGGAGTGGAGGGAGACCCAATAACTCTTAAAGCAGGAATTGATATTTTCTTAATATGATTAAAGGAAACAAAACCTAAACAACACATTTAGTGATGAAATGCCAAAAGTTAGGTTCACAAATATCTTTCTATGGTTTGTAACCCCCCAAAATTGTATATAAACACAATTTTGCATTTGGGATAGTAAGACTTATTTTTCATTGAATTGTAAAGTGATTATTCCCCTATGGTAGTGAAAAGCCATTGTACAATTTCCTCTTAGAAAATTAGAAAGAAAATAAGGATTCTGGGAGTGCTGTAATTTAAAATTGTTCCAGATTCCCTGAATAATGTACCCAAATGTAAAATTAGAGATAGTGGAAATAAGCCAGGATTATCATTATTTGCAGATGATAGGATTGGTTGATAATATTCTTAGGATAAATTCTTGAAGTGAAATTAGTAGACCGAAAGCTTTTGATATATTTTGCCAAATTACTTTCCAGGAAGCTCTTAATAATTTACACTTCTACCGGAAGTATACAAGTGCCTCTCCTTTCGCCCCTGCCAGTATTATGGATGAGCATTCTGTATTCAAATGTCATTGTTTATCTAGAGGCCGCCGAAGAATCTTTTCTTTTTTTTTTTTTTAATGTGGGTACCAGGGGTCGACCTCAGAACCTCGTGCTTGCCAGCAAGCGCTTGTGCCGCTGAGCAATATCACCGGCCCTTTTTTCTTATGTGGGTACCGGGAGTCAAACTCAGGACCTCATGCTTGCCAGGCAGGCGCTTATGCCACTGAGCTGTCTCACTGGCCCTATTTTGTTGTTTTTGAGACAAGAACTCGCTATGTAATTCAGGCTGGCCTTGAACTCACTATGTAGCCCAGGATGGTCTCAAACTTGGCAGTGATCCTCCTGCCTCAGCCTCCCGAGTGCTGGAATTACAGGCATGTGTCATGGTGCCCAGCAAAAAATCTATTTTTTAAAAAATTATGTCAGTTGCCCTTAATCTGGCAGTAACAGCAATCTGGCAGAAAATGTAACAGAGGGGAAAAATTGAATTTCTAATAGCAACAGAAAACATAAATTTCTAGGGAAGAATCTGAACATGTGATATGTGAGAATTACATAAAGGAAATCCAGTATACTGAGAGAGAAAGAAAATTTGAAAAAAACAGGCAGTCTGGTTTCCTTAAAGGGAAGTCTTAATATTGTAAAAGCATTTTTAAGATATTTATCCTAAATTTAATTTTTAGTTTAAAACTATAACATATTTTTTTGAAAGTTGGGTAATAATATTAATGTATTATCAATATTAACCTGGATAAAAAAGTGAGAATAGCTCAAATATTTTAATGAATGAGTAAAGAAAAATCCTTTGACTAAAGGATTTCAAACTTTTCTAGATTAAAAAATATATATCATGAACAAAATTAAGACAAAGGACTACCAGGGAAACAAGAAAAAAATTATGTATATCCTTACTATATGCACAGTTTATAAAAAATAATAAAAATGTAGAACCCTGGTGGGATGAAATCAAAGGAGAAACAGGTGCCTAATAAATTAGGAGAGCATATCCAGCCTCATACAGATTAAAGCAATCATTATTTTTCAGCTATAAATTAGGGGAATTTTACTTCTCTTTAAGCTCAGATTTGGTACTGGCATGGGCCAAATGGGAAGCACGCTGAAACACTGCTGGCCAGGGTGTAAATTGATACACGTGTTCTGGTAAGTCATTTGGCAAAGCGAATCAGAAGCCTTCGATCCAGCGATTTAACTTCCAGGAATCTGTCATAAGGATGTTATTAAGAATTCTTCACAGACATTTATCACATTACTGTTACGACAACAGAAAATTATCGTCAACACAGTGGTCCGCTAATGGAAAAATCGTTAAGTGTGACATCCATATATTTGTGCATACGTTTGTGTTTGCAAAACTATATAATGATACCCAAAACTGAATGCACTGTTTCAAACTATTAACGGTTAATACCTCTACTAACAGAGGGATACTATTTTCTGCTTCTTTATATTTTTACTTCTAAATTTTCTAAAATGAAAATTTACAATCATGGAAAAAATCTTTATTTTAGTTTTCCCTATGTCAGGCTAAAAAATGGGTGTCTCAAAAAAAAAGATGGTGTCTGCTTTAGCAGCTATTTAATTATTACAGAAGAGTTAACCCTTGTGCATACATTTGTACAGCACACCTGATACTTCATAGGAGAGAATTCTGTTAGTCTTGACTGTGGTGTGGCCGAGTTACCTACGGTTGGATGGGTTTAAAGCCACATGGGGTATGATGCTGTATGCTGGGTGGCCCATATAATCTGCCTTAGTGGTGTAGGGCTTTGTCCGAGGGGGTTTTTCCCTGTTCCTCTTTTAAAGGATAGGTCAGACGAAATTTTCTACACTCCTGGAACTCCAGCTTTCACAGGAAGTCTGCAGCAGCTGCTAGTTTGGTGAGCTCTTACTTCACACACTAAGGCTTTTTTCTAATGTTTAAATTTTTTTGTTGCTAGACCTTATGTCTTAACAGCTCTCAGCAATACTTTTTCCACCTCTGGTTTTCTAGTTCCCCTCTACTTTTCTTGATCCTCCCTCCTCTCTAAAATTTCCCAGTTTAGCTGCAGAATAAATGCAAGAGACTTACATGAATACGTGTAGGATCCCAAGTAAAGTCCAGGTATTCTTAGAGTGAGAATACACTTTCAACCATGGCCAAATAAGGCATTAAATATCAAAATGAAATTGTTACACTTTGTCTTTTTTTTTTTCTTTGATATTGGAGATTGAACCCAGGTCCTTTACATTAAGTGTGACCCTTTTTAAAATTTTATTTTTAATTTTATATTTTTTATTTTGAGACAGGGTTTCACTAAGTGAGGTGGTCTAGGCTGGGCTCAAATTCGCAATCCCTCTTCCTCAGCCTCCCAGAGTACTGGGATTACAGGTGTATGCTACCTCACCCAGCTGGAATTGTTACACTCTGGCATTATTTTCAAGAGACTTATTCTATATTAGACTTATTCTGTTATTTCCTAGAAACCTCCCAGACATAAATGCTGACACGTGGATATTATACTAAGATTTTTTCTGTTTTGTAGGTCTTAGAGAATGACTAACTTGCCAAAGTTTAAATGTATACAAATGTATATTTTTATGTTGAAGCTGCACAGATCCCTTTCAGCTATAAAACAATGATATGTTTTGTCTTCCTGCAGGAGTTCATCTTTATTATGTTGGAGGGGAGGTATATGCCGAATGCCTCAGTGACAGCAGCATCTTTGTGCAAAGTCGGAACTGCAACTACCATCATGGATTTCATCCCACTACTGTTTGCAAAATCCCTAGTGGATGTAGTTTAAAAATTTTTAACAACCAAGAATTTGCTCAGTTATTGGCACAATCTGTGAACCATGGTTTCGAAACAGTCTATGAGCTCACAAAAATGTGCACTATCCGCATGAGCTTTGTGAAGGTAAGTGAGCTTGGATTCCTCTCATGTGAGTTTAACGCATTTTGCTGTGCTTTCTCACATAGATAACTCTATATCCTCTTGGTATTATGTCCATTGTTTTTTAAACTTTAACAAGGATATCAATTCTAAGAGAGTATCATTGGAACATAAAAGTGCTTGTGCAAAGTGTCAATAGCAGTAGCTTTTAGTGACCTTTTCCTGATTCAAATACCACTATTTTAGCTACCATGATACTATTAGAATATATTATATATTTAACCTGTGGTTTCAGCATATGGTTGTCTTAGGAGACCAATTGCATTAATACATCTTCCTTTTCTTTCTTTTTAGTAGTACTTGCATGATGGTAACACTTGTTGCTTTTGAGTTCAACAGTAAGCAAGTGATATCTTTGTAAAAATAAAAGTTTGTAACATTGAAAATTATTTTTGTTTGGTTAGTCTCTTTTTTTAACTCTTTCTAGTAAATCTCATGTTTTTGATATAATTCAGAAGTTAGAGGGATGCCTAAAGATATAGATGCCTTTTAGCTGCAAGAGTAAATTATAAGGTTTAAGAATGGAGAAGGTTAAAGATATCACTCATAGTGATGGATCTTTTGCCATCTTTGTCTCTGAGATATGAAGGATTTTAAGATGCAATTGAAACGTTAAACTTTTTAAAATACCTGATTAGATTTCATGAGGTGGTGACTTGTCCTAATAACTTGTCTCTGAATGCTCAAAAATAAATGATCATCCTGTGTTACTCTGAGAAACAGAACTAATTATATACTTGGGTGAGGCAGTCACCTTTTATGTTGTCTTCAGAAGCTCGCCTAACTTGTTGTTAAACCTGTTTTGTAATGTATTTGTTACTGAAGATAATTTTGGAACCTTTGTTAATTATCCTCTAGATCAAAAGTATCTTTCTCTGAATATCATTTTTGTCTCTACTTCTTTAAATCATCTTAGCAAATTCTCAGTATGTTCTCTGCCCGCTTCTTTTCTCAAAATGTAGTTCAGCAGTTCTTTGCAGCTGAGTCTGGTACCTCTTAAATGTTCTCAGAGGTTTTTCTTTTTCACCCCTGGAAGAAGTTGACCTATATGCCATGTATACATGAGATACCTTTCGTACGCATTTTTAACATTCACTGTTTAATTTTTGACTGAGCATTTTGGGTCAGATAATTTTTAAATAAGGATAATGAGTTGCCAGAAGTGTGTTATCATTTTTATTGGCTTGGGGGAAAGAACAGCACTTGAGAATTGGGGCATGGAGGTTCTAGCTCTGGTTGCCGTTTCGATGGTGTGCGTAAGGCGTGGGGGCTCTTCACTGGGCCTTATGCTGTTCATGTGTGAAATGGAGGTTGGTGCAGTTGGGACCGTGGCAGTTACTCCTGAGCTCTCTTGATGAGTCTTAGCATTGAAGGACCACTCTAGAAAAATTTATGACTCCAATGCTTAGCATAGCTTTCCCCTCAGATTCATTTCATATTGATTACCCAGTCAATTTTAACAATTTTACTTTAGCACAATATTAATAATTTACTTTCACACAAGTAAAAGCAACCTTAACACTAATAAAGAGTATTTATAATGCACTAGCATCGAGAGTTATGCAAGATGTAATAGACATAGCTGGGAAGCTGGATTTAGGGAGTTGAAGATAAGTCTCATTAAAAAACTCTTGCTGACAGAGTAAGGGATTATCATATATTAGCAATAAAAAAACTGCACACTGTTTTTACAGCATTGTTCTTTGTTATCATACTTTACCCTCCCCCTCTCAACATCTTGGAGAAATGCTATAGAACATTTTACTAACATTAATAGCCAATCTTATGCTATTTTTAAGATGATCATTTTGGGGCATTGATATGGAAAATATACTTCACAAATTTATTTTCACCTTCAGCCCTCCCATATCCCAAAAAATCAGTTAAACAAGTATTTGTAGATCTTCCTCTCTGTACAATGACTGTGCTGAATATTGGAGGTCAGAGATAACCACTCCCTTCAAAGAACTTACTGGCTGATGGAGATAAACCTATATATTAACTTAATGGTTTATTGATATATGTCCAACACGGGTATACATATATACAGATGTAGTTCAGTTCACAGCTTCTTCCAGAAATTTCTCATATTCAGATGTATTTCTTGTAGGTATGTAGCAGAAATGAATAGAACTCAACCTTTTCTGATATTCTTCATGAAATAAGGCTTAATCAGAACTTCATGTTCTTTTGTCCACTCATGCCTACAAATTTTATATCTTTGCACTACCAAAATTACTTTTCTCTCTTTAATGGTGGGTTTTGCGATACTTACATGTATCCCTGCCAGTTTTGCCTAGAGATTAAAAGATCAAGAGGTCTGTGTTGATAGGAGGAGCTTCTACTCCTTGAAATTGACTGCTTGAAAGCGAAGAAACAGAAGGTGTGTCTGTAGGCTTTTCCTTCTTTTGCTGGTGATAAAGTAAGAATTTAATAGTATTATAGTAAAATCGGAAATAAATATGAAAGTTAAAAATATCTTCATTAAAATAACTTTATAATGTATTTTAAAACATTAAAACTTTCATTTCCCAAAACTAATTCTTAATCTGGAATCCATGGCTGGACTTTGGATGGCCAACACCTAGGTATCCCTTGATTTTGCCTGCCAAATTACATTTGTGCATGTGTACATTTCTTGTGGGAAAAGTCCATAGCTTTAATCAGTTTCTGATTATGCTAATGCTTTTTACTTAATAAGTTGAACCACCAAGTTAAACAAGTTTAATGACCCCTGATACGTTATTTCTAGGGCTGGGGAGCAGAATACCACCGCCAGGATGTTACCAGCACCCCCTGCTGGATTGAGATACATCTGCACGGCCCACTCCAATGGCTGGATAAAGTTCTCACCCAGATGGGTTCACCTCATAATCCTATTTCATCGGTGTCTTAAATGGCCTCAGGCTTCTGCCTCTTGAAAACTATTGAGCCTTGCATGTACTTGAAGGATGGATGAGTCAGACACAATGGAGAGCTGACAAAGGAGCCTTGATAATACTTGACCTCTGTGACCAACTGTTGGATTCAGAAATTTAAAAACCTTAGTAACATACCGTTGATATCAAGAACCTGTTTAGTTTACATTATAACATTCTATTGTAAAGTCAACTAAAATCCATACTCTTAGCAGGACATTGTGTATAGTTAAAGAAGAGATGGCCAAGCCAAGGACAAATTATTAGAAAAATGGTCCTAAGAGATGCTTTTGTGTTTGGCACTTTAAGGTCATCATATGGCAGAAGTTTAGCATTAATAGTCTTTCTGAAGTGTGTTTTTATCAGGTTTAGAGCCCATGTTGAAACTTTTCATGGGTTTTCATAATATTTTAAAACTATTTGTTTAGTAATGGTTTTTGTTTTTTTTTTTAAGTAAAGGTTAATCTTTATGATATACATAGTAATCTTTCTAAAACTGTATGCTGACCATACTGCTGTCACAATAATGTTAGGCATATGCTCTTTGCTAAATATGTATGTACAGAATATTTGGAAGTTCAGAGTTGATTAGACTAGTGGATTTAGGAATATTTGAGGAGGGTGGGGAAAGAGGGAAATGACAACTGCAAATGTAGAATATACTGTAAAAATTCAGTTTGTTGCCTTAAACAAACTGATGTCTGAATCTTGCTGTGTTTCAGTTTTTTAGAGATTTTATCCTACCTTTTTGTTTTATTTTGCTTTTTGGCATTCTTCTATCCCATCCTCTCCAAAAAGCAGTTATACAGCTGGTTAATTCATATAACAGTGACAGTAAATGAGTAATTCCTGCCATACTGAAATCGACTGCCTGTATATTTCAATACCAATTGTATGGAGTGCTTGAATTTAATAAGCAGTTTTTATGGAGTTTACATTGCAGAAATAGGCTTTAATTTTCAGGTGAATTGTTTGCCAAACCTAGTAATTCTGTCAAATGAGGATTTAAACCCATTTCAAACTTTTTTAATTTTTTTGTACTATGTTTGGTGTTTTTCTTCTGTTAATCTTTTATATTCACTTAATGCTCTCATACGTGAGTACTTTTATTCCAAAACTAGTGGGTTTTCTCTACTGGAAATTTTAAATAAACCTGTCATTATTGCTTACTTTGATTAAAAATTTGTCATTTCCTTTCTTCATGTATTAGATTTAAGGTTTTTTATTAGATACTCTCTGCCAAATAAAACAAGCTAAATTATTAATAGAGAGATAGGGAGCTTGAATCATGAAGAGAGCGGAGTCACTTTAAATCAGAAGAGAAAGGACATGTAGACCTTTTGCTGTTTTAAAAAATAGCAAAATCTAAATGTATAAGCCTTTGAATATGAGGAAATACAGCAGCAACATTTATTGATAGGTACCATTCAGTCAACCAAAAGAATGAATTTCTGTTTTCCATATGAGAATGTAGAGGTGAGTAAGAAAGAGAAAATGATAACTTTTGTAGTTTTCTTACAACTGGGACGATCCAGCACTCTCCCCAGGCAAGGGGCAGGGGAGTTTGCCCAGGTGTGGGACATGGATTTTGAGGATGCTTACATTCTGGCCGAAATGATGCTACTCTTCTTTGCATTTTTATGTACTTTTCCTGGAATGTGTACCAGCCTTAAAATTTAAGGATTCTTTCCTTCCCCCACCAGTATAAACTCAGTTTAAAAAAAATACCTTGGTGTTTCCCCTACAAATGTAACATTTATTCTCCAAGTTATGACCATGCAAAAATTTCTACTAAGCTTATTGTCTCCAAACAGCAGAGAAACCCTGGGCCAGAAGATCTACTTTATTATGCAGATTGATGCCTTTTTTTGCTGAGTCACTTAACTTCTGTGAACTTCTGTTTTCTCATTTGTTAAGTGAAGATAATGTAATTGTGTCCTTATCACAAATTGAGGTGAGGATCATTTAGATAAAAATATTGTACCTTAGAAATATAACTGCCATGCAAGTATACAGGCCACCATTTTCTTGAACCTTCTCCTGTAGTCTGTGTTTTCCACTTACCTGAGTCATTCCTGGCATAGGTGATCTTGATCAGTGATGGTGATTGATGTGATATAATTTTAAAATTAAAAATATTACTAAAAACTATTGGGCTTAACAGTGAAGTATAACTGGAAATGGTCTAAAAAATAATGAGCTAGGGTGGGAATTTCTCACCCTTTTCCTAGTGGAAAGCTCTTGTTTGCTTTCTTTGAATTCCTGTGGTTGCCTGCTGGGCAGTTACCACAAATCACTGGTTGTAGCAGTGCTGGTGGCCAGCTTGGAGCTCCATCAGACAAAACGCCAAATACCCAGTAGGTTGAAAGCTGCTGGGTGGGGATCTCTGGAGTTCGCAGCATGGTACAAAGTAGGCTCTTCATGCTTAAGGGCAGTTATTTGTAGTTCTGGTAAAATCTTGGTCAAGACCATTGTCATCGGCCATAGGAATCTATTAGTCTTTCAGAAATTTTTAATTAAAGGAATGAAAAAGCCAAAGCAACTACTTGTTTGATTGCTAGGAAAAAAAAAAATTAATCCAGTTCAAACAATGAAAAGCAATGTGTTTCAGAGCAGACATATTTTCTGCCATTAAGAATCAGTAGCTGGGATGATTAGAAGTGGAGGACCTTGGTGTCACTGCCTCACTCTATCATTTAATAGAATTTACCTCCAGAAAGTTTCTTAATTTCCCATACCTGTTTCCTCACAGGAGGAAATAGGAGAAAAGGAAATAGGAAATGGAGAGAATAAAGCCGACTTTACAGAGTTATCATGAAGATGAAGTCAATGCTTGTGAAGCACTTAGAACCCTTCAGTAAATAATAGCAAAGAAAAGTATTTGATTCAGCAGACATTTAAAGAAGACCTACTCACCATTCAAGTATTTGATAAACACAGTGGGAAATCCTATCTCCAAGAAGCTTACAGAAAAAAGGAAGAAACCCAGCAGCTCATGAGTGCTTGGCCCACCATGTCTCGGGCACTGCGTGTGGGATTTCCACACATTGTCTCTTTCATCTTCACAGGAACATATGAGATAATACTCCTTCCTCAACTCCTGTGTCAGCTTTCTGTCAGTCTAACCAATACATGAGCAAATCAGCTTATAAAGAGAAAAGGTTTACTTGGCTCAGTTTTGGAGGTTCTCATCCATGATAGATCAGACCAGTTGTTTTAGGCCTCTCATGGGGGAGGGGGCAGCACATCATCGTAGAAGCTATACTCACCTCATGACCAGGAAGCAAATGGGAAATGGAAGGGATTGGTATCCCATGACCCCCTTTGAGTGTACACCCCAATGACCTAACTTCCTCCCACTAGGCTTCACCTCTTGAAGACTTTAACTTCCCAATGGGACCACCCTGGGGACCAAGCCTTCAACACAGTGAGCCTTTGAAGTTTGTATGTTAACTCCTATGGCTTAGGGACTAGTTGCTTCCCCAGACATTACTATGTCCATAGCAGTATCCAGAATAAGCACACGGAATGAGTGGAAGGTAAGGAGAGATCGCAGATGAGCAGGAGAGGAATACGGTGATAAGACCTTACCATCTCAGAGGCAGCTCTAGGATGGAGAGACCGCTCCACTCCCCAAAGCTCAGTGTTTGTAGCAGCAGGTGAGAGAACAGAGGGTCTCAAAGGCTGATTGCTTGTTGCCAGCTCGAAGGACCATGGGCATGGAATACTGTATTTGGTATTTCTTGGGCTGATACAGTATCAGTGGAGTCATTTAGAACAGTAGGTATTTCTGGAAAGACTGTTTATTGCCTGCATTTTCTTACACTAGCAGAACTTAAAAAAATAATAATAATTCACTAAATGCCTTGCAAATGTACCAGATTCAGATTTTACTATTATGAGGTCTCATCCAATACAGAAGATGAGCTATTGGCTACAAGGTTAACAAAAAATGGGGACTGCACAAATTATAAGCAGTTTACTGAAAAGACTCCTTACTGAGTCTGATAAGTATACCAGCTAGAGTTTTAAAATTCTTGAGTGATTTTAAAGGCAGTGGTCCCCAAAGCAGGCACAGTAAGGAAATCTCCAACCTACCGTTTCCAGGTACCAGAACTGAAAAGTCTCTTTGGAGATTTGGAAGTTCAGTGTTAGCAACAGAAAGGAAAGGCCCCAATCCATTCAGTCTAAATGTAGCATGATAATTAAAAGCCAGGGACTGTGAAATTTAAAAGCTTGGAAGCTGACAATCTGTAAATTGTTCCCTCTTCATCCAAAAAAAACGAAGTAACAGAGCTCTCTTTATCCCTGAACATAGACAGTTTAAAAAAAAAAAAAAGAGCTAGAGAAAAATCACGTGGGAGCTCCTGGTCAGTTTAGGGTAGCCACCGTGTGAGAAAATGCGCGAATATTTTCACCTCCCCTTGTCTTGGGTCAGGTAGAGACTGAAGCGTCGTCACCGGCACTTCTCCTCCATCCCAGGTGCGATGATGAAGAGCAGCATGTGGATTACATAGACTTGCTTTTTAATGCCGTTTCTACCACTTTCTAGCTGTGCCATCTCAGGCAACTGAGTTAATGTCTGAGCTTCCGTCTCACAACCCATAAAATGGAAAAATAATTGTCACTCCGTAGGTCACTGTGAGGCTCTACTGGTATGAGGCACACTTAGTACTTGTCCCTCAGCCATACAGCGAGCACTCGATGGTGGCTCGGCTGTAGTAGTGACAGTGACCTAGCAGGCTTCGTAAATGCTGCCTAGTGAACGCTCGGTGGGTGGAGTAGTAGGGTTCTCAGTGTGCTCTGGTATTGCAGATGATTTAGAATTCTTGCCAGTAATAACTTAAAATCTCTGCAACAGTGGTGAGAAGCATTGTGGCAAAGGCAGGGGAAAGGAAGAAAGGGAAAAGAAACTGAGCTTTGCTTAATAATTGTGCTTTTATAATGACATTTACAAATGTCGATTTTCATTTACATTACTTCCATTGTCACCACTTTCTAATTTATAGACAAGCTGCTTATTAGGGCATCTTTTACTCCTGCCATTTCTCGTATTAAAATAATTTCTTTATTCCTGGTTTGATTCTGATTATTCTACCTTGAATAGGCACCGTACTAATGTCAGGCCCATGACTCCCACCACCAGCCCCCCAGGATTGAAACTTGCTTTTCAATCCACGTCCTCTGCTGAAGGGACATGATCCTTTCACCCCACCGGGAAACTGCAGTCCCGCATGCCTTCACCATGACTTAGGGCATTCTCCTTCTGTGTAGTTCCACATCCCAAATTCTTGTTTATCCTTTCGTAGGCAAGGATTTATTTTGGTAGTGTAATTTTATCTCCTCTGGTCAGGACATGGAAGTCTTCTATTCTACTTCTGGATGTGTATGATCTGTAACTGGGTGAACTGGCAGCCGCTTTGCCCTGGGTGTCTGCCTAAGTACACAGCGCATTCTGCCTTTGCTGCTCATCATATATTAATAACTCACTTGTATCTAGTAAAATCCATTAATTTATGTCCTTAACAATTTTCCTACCCCACCCCTGGCACTTGCCTAAATATATTTAGAAACTTAAATTAGCACAGGTCCTTTAGCACAGAGGAAGGGGACATAAGCCAATTTAACACTTACAGGATATATAATTCTAATTTAGGCATAGAGCATTAAACTTAACACCACTAAGACACTTCTTTGAAGCTAATCCTCACATGACAGTAATATGCTTTAAAGTTCAAACTAATGAGTCCAGTGCCAATGAATTGTGACACTGATCTATCTTTAATACAGGGGGGTGTTTCTATATTTATTCCAAACTCCAGCTTCTATCACTCTTCCTTCATCAGGGCATAGGATGAAGGAAGGGAGAGAAGAACAGGCTTTGAGTCCAGGAGACCTTATCCCAATCCTGGCTCCTGTACTTCCTTCTCCTTTAGTGGTTTCTGGAATGTTCCCCAAGTCATGAGTCTGAATTTTTCTCTCTGTGAAATGGGAGACATATTCTTTAAGGATGTTGTGAAGGTTAAGAATGGTTAAGTGCTATTAACCATACTGTCACCTCAGTTGGTGTCTATTAAACTGTGTATTTATGCTTGGTTATGCTAGTGGAGTGATTTATGTTTTAATCTCTGTATGTCTATTTGAAAATTCACTGTATCACCTTCAAGTTTAAAAACACTAAAATTGAATGGTATGAAACTTACAGTTCAATAAAGTATTAATTTTTTAAATTTAGAAAATAGAATCTATCAATTCCCTTAGAAAATATGAAAATTTTAAGTAAAACCTCATTTTTTTAAACTTAGGGATAATTAAGAGGAAAGGCTTTGTATTTTCTTTTAGAAAAATATTTTAGAATTTACCTTTTGAAAATAATTTTTAAATTGAAAATTCCAGTGCCTGTGATGTAGGTAACCAATAAATATTGATTAATGAACTTCATCTGTCATTTTCCATGAAAGTTTGAACCCAAGATCTTACAGAATCCAAACATTAATTACTACTTTTGTATTGTAAGATTATTATGATATTCATACACTGCATTAGGGAATTATTTGAAATTCATAAAGAATGCTTTAATAAATGAGTATAATTAGTTTCAAAATTTTGCTCATAAGTTAAAACTGGTGTCATCAATCATTAAATATGCTTATTAAAATTAATGTAAAAACTCTTGTCTTAATGGAATAGTAATAAGAGTATTTCATTTAATGGTGTTGGGGATCCCCAAGGCTCAGTCCTGACCACCCTTCTCCATCTGCCCACTCTCCCAAGGTGACCTCCAGTCCTAGGGCTTTGGATGCCTCCTGTGTACTGGTGATTTCCAGATGTGTCTGCAGCCAGGGCATCTCATAGGAACTCATACATTTAACCTGACATCTCCACCCATGCATCATCTCCAACTTAACACAATCAAAACTAAACTCTTGATTCTCATGTCCCTGCCTACCTGCCCATGTGTTCTTCCCCTTCCAGGACATCCAGTGACCACCATCATTCACCCAGTTGCTTAAGCCAAACATCTTTTCTCGTCCACATAAAGACCATCAGTAGATCCTGTCACCTCTGCCTTCAACACAAGATAGGGTTTCACTAAATTGCCCTGCCTGGCCTTGAACTTCTGGGCTCAAAAGATCCTTCTGCCTCACCCTCCCAAGTAGCTGGGACTGCAGATGTATGTGACTGCCCAACATGTAAAGCACTGCCTTATAAAATAAAAAATTAAAACACTCAAATGCACTTGTGACATCTTTGGGACCCACACTCATGATTTCAGAGATGGCAAATTAGTGTTCACTGGAAGTAACTGTAATGTACTCACCAGCTCTTTTTTGCCTAGTAGGTATAGCAGTTCTTAGCTGAAATATTTCATGGGCAAGAACATGGGATATAAAATCTTTATAAAATGATATGTTGTTCAAACTAAGATTAAAAACAAATCTTAATAAACATGCGGTCAGATGGCTAGTAGTATGGCTTGTGTCTAGATGTCCCTCTATTGTCTCATGTGGTCATAGGTGGGGCCTTTTTGAAGATAGCAGGATCTAGGGTATGTGATGCCGGGATCAAGAATACAATGCTGGGCCGGTGAGATGGCTCAGCGACTAACAGGCCTGCCTGGCAAGCGCGAGGGCCAGAGTTCGACTCCAGGATCCCACATATGAGAAAAGGGCCTCGCTCAGAGGCATGGGCGCCTGCTGGTGCACGAGGTCCTGAGGTCGACCCCCGGTACCCACAAAAAAAAAAAAAGAATACAATGCTAACATTAAGGGCGTAAGTGCTATTCACTCTAAGGATGGGAACCCTGGATAAAATATGAAGGACAGAAAGAGGGTCATTGCTTGTTGCTTGCTGCTTGCTGCCTTGCTGTCTTCTGTCTTCTGCATGCCATAAACTGTTTCTTCTCTGTGATGCCTCTCTGCCATGCCACCCTTCCTTGGAGCCAGCGAAATATGAACTGAAACCTCTACAAACTGTGAGTTAAACCTTTCCTCCTTTAACTTTGGTGTCAGGTGCTTTATCTCAGCAATGAGAAAAGTAACTGAGACAAAATTTGGTACCAGGAGTGGGGTTGTTGCTGTGACTGTACCTGACCATGTGGTTTAGGAGTCTTTAGAACTGGCTTGTGGGAAGAGTTTGTAAAGTTTTGGAGATGCTGGTTGAACAAGCAGCCCTGGAATGTCTTAAGCTGTACTTTATGGGTGATTATGGTCAAAGCTCAGAAGACCAGAATGCTGCTGGCGAAGCCCAGGCCCAGGAGGTTTCTGCTGGGAAGAAAGACTGCATTGGCTGTTGGACTGCAAAGATGTGTGTTATACCTTGGCAGAAAGTTTGTCTGCATTTTGCTTCTGTCCAGAGAGTTTACCTGAGACTAAGGGCAGTGGACTAATTCATCTTGCAGAAGAAATTTTAAGGCAGTTCTAATGTTGAAGCCTTGGCATAGCTACTGTTGGGGGCTGTTAGCCAGATCTATGTTAAGAATCAAGAGCAAAGCCCAGCAGAATGGTTTAAAACATTGTGAGTTTGGCTAGAAAGGAAGCTCCAGTAAAGCTGTGGACTGGAAAGGTAGGGCAGAGGAGATCTTGATTGCTGAAAAAGAACAGGAAAATACAAAAGATGGCCTGAAGACATCACACAAAACAGCAGGACTTCACCCTTTGCAGCCTCAAAATGGCAAAAGTGAAAGACTGCTTTGAGAAGAGAGCCCCAGGGTACCATTTTCCAGAATGTCAATGGCCTAGGAAAGTTGTTCCTCAGGATTTGGTTTATAAGCACTCTACCCTTATAGCCAAGAGAGAAAGAAGCCTAGCTACTGCTCCAGCTGACAGCAGACCTTCACATCATCTGCATGGTGCTGGTTTTAGGTGCATGTAAGAATGCAAGAGTTGTGGGGTCAGGGCCGGTGATATAGCTCAGCAGCATATGCACCTGCCTGGCAGGTGCAAGGTTCTGAGTTCGACTCCCCATACCCGCATATAAAAAAAAAAACAAGAGTTGTGGGGTCAGGAAGACTTCCACCCATATTTCAGAAGAAGGCATGGGAAGCCAGGCAGTGTGCCCCAGATAGGGCAGTGTATGAAGCTGTGAGTGTGAAGCCGAAAGTGCAGTAGAGACCCCAGAAGTTTGGAGAAGCCATAAACATGGATCACCTGAAGAAAACTGCAAGTAGAGAGCAGAGCCAGCTAAAGAGAAAAGCTTTGGGGGCTACAACCACCAGAAGTGCCATAGGGTAGAGCCACCCAAGCCTTTGGAGTTCACAACTTGACACATTGCTGGGAATACTGGACATGGAACTATGGGATTTAATGTTTTCCCTGCTGAATTTTGATCTTGCTACGCTCCCATTCCTTCCTATCCCCCTCTTTGTACCTTTTGGAATGGAAATTTCTATTTTGTGCCATTGTATGTTGAAAGTGTTTAACTTTCTTTTCATTTGTACAGGAGCTCACAGCTAAGAGTTTGCCTTAAATCTCAGAGGACACCTTGGACTTGTACTTTACAGCAATGCAGAAACTGTTAGGACTTTGGTAACTCTTGGAGACAGACTAAATACCATTTGCATAAAGGGGTGTGCATGGGTCTTTGTAGGGGCATGGGTGGAATGTTATGGTTTGTATCTAGATGTCACCCAAAGCCTCATGTGGTCATAGGTGGAGACTTTTTGAAGGTAGCAAGATCTGGGGTGTGTGATGCTGGGATCAAGGATATGATGCTAAGATTAAGGGTGTGAGTGCTACCTGCCCTAAGGGTGGGTAGCCTGGATAAGATATAATGGACTGAAAGAGGGCCATTGCTTGTTGCTTACTGCTTGCTGCCTTGCTATCTTCTGCCTTCTGCCTGCCCCTGTTTCTCTTCTGCGATACCCATCTGCCATGCCACCCTGCTTTGGAGCCAGCCAACTATATACTGAAACCTCTACAACCTGTGAGCTAAATAAACCTTTCCTCCTCAACTTTGGGTGTTGGGTTTTTTGACTTAGCAGTGAGAAAAGTAACTAAGTCAGCAAGCAAACCCCCATTACCTCTGTATTTGTCAACATCAAAAATTGCATTAGCTAAGATATACTCAGTAGTAGAGTATGCTTCATATGCACAAGGCTCTGGGTTTGACCTCAGCACAAAACTAAATAATAAAATAAATGGCATATGCACATAGGGCTCCAGCAAGTGGAGACTTACCAAAAGTGTACACAGAGAGATGTGTGTGATGCATGTTCATTACTGGGCCCCCTGCCTCCCCATCTCCAATCCATCCTGCACATTATCTTTCTAAAATACCAACTGTGATTCTTGACTCTGAGAAAAGCCCTTCAGTACATACTTATCACCATACTTGACATGTACAACGAGGACAACACAGTGTCACCTACATGCAGAGCATGTGGAGACCCTTCAGCATGTGGCTCCTCCTGCCTTCCTGAAGGCACAGGCCTATGCTTCAATCCTACTGGGAACTTGTCCTCCTCACCACACTTCCCAACAGCCACTTGCTCTTACACAGCCTCCTGTCTGAGAGGTCCCTCCGCTGTCTGGAAAATTCTACTATTTGCAATGGCTTCCATTAAATTCTCAAAACTGTCTGTGACCAATAAAAAGTTAAGATGTCACCCAATATCTATCTTCCCTTTATGAAAAAAACTGAGGCCTGGGCAGTTAGGCATTTGTCTATGGCCTTACAGCATCTTTGCACGGATCTGTGTCTGACCCAGTCTCCAAGGATCTTCCCACTTCTTGGCCATATCCTCCCTCTGTCACACGAGCCTTGTACTCCTGACAGCTCTATTGAAAAGGCTCCATAACCTGATGGCAGCATTCCATTTACCCTAAATTAAATACAACAGCAAAGGTACCACTTGCAAACTACACATGAATAATATACTTATTATATTTGATCTCTGTTTTACTCTAAATTATATAACTGTACTATGATATTTCCATCCCCCCACTCCATACTCTTTGGACACACTTTTAAATTTCTTTTCAATTTGTACCACAGGTCAGAATGCAAATGTCATAATAAAATTACTGAACTGTGTTTGAGCTTTTAAAATTGCAGTTTCATAGGCTCTTAGTTACAGTGATGGGTTGCTTTATTTATACAGAAGCCAAAATATTTAACTCTTTTAAGGGACCATACATTTTATTACTTGGCTTTCTCTGAAGGAAATGACAATCAGAAATTCCCTGGGAAATTCTTGCTTCAATTGTGTTTTTATGTTTTTAGAGAAGGAGGCATCCCTACTTCTTGCTTTGGTATAGGAAAGAAAAAGAAAGATTGTACACTTCTGCTCCTCGTGAATGAGCTTCTCTTTCAAGCCATTGCCTTGACACGATTGCTGATGGAAATGGCAAGAACCATCAATCATTCTGTGTCCATTTTCTTGGCTTTTAAATAAGGAGACCAGGAAGCTCTTCCCAGGTTGCAAACTGCCTACAGTGATTCTGCTGAAAACTTTGTTTTCATGCAGACAGGGTGTGTGTGTGTGTGTGTGTGTGTGTGTGTGTGTCTTGGTTATTTTGCTCTTGTTGCTGAGACAAAAAACCCGATGGCCGAAGTTAAGGGAGGAAAGGTTTATTTAGCTCACAGTTTGTAGAGTTTTCAGTCCATAATCCGCTGGCTCCTAGGCAGGGTGGTATCACAGAGGAGAAACAGTTCATGGTGGGGGAAGGTAGCAAAGCAAACAAGGGACAAGACAAGCTTCTTTCCGTCCCTTATATTGTATCCAGGCTACCAGGATTAGGGCAGTGCCAAACCAATCAGTGGACTGATTTAGTAATCACCCACCCTTAACTCTAGCACCCTTAATTCTAGCACTGCACCATGAATCAGTCACACTAGATTCAGCCACTTCTGAAAAAAAGCCCCATCTTTGACTGCATGAGGTTTTTGGGTGGGGGTGGGGGTGGTGAATGTAGACACAAGCCATAAGAGGATGTCACTCAGAGTGCTCAAATGGGCAGGGAGAAGGGAGGGAGCATCCCTCTCAACTGCAGCAGAGCTCCAGAGGAAACAGCTAGGAAATGGGGAATGGCAAGGACATCTGTCCTCCCTCTCTAAGAATTCTTTCAAAAAATGGTATTATGAAGGAGGAAGAGCCAGAAGGAAAAAGATAGGCCCATTATGCAAATATAGTAAAATAAAGCATTAGCATTATACTCATGGAAGGGACAAATAGATGTAAATTGCAAATGCAGAATTGAACAGAGAACTAGAGTAGGAAGACTGACCCTAAAAGGCATGAAAGCCCAGGGCAGGGACAAATGAAAGGAAAGACTAAGGAGAGATGTTAAGGGTTGTGAGTAGAAAGGAGGAGCAGGAGAAAGAAGAATCCATCTATCTGATGTCTGCACCCACTCACCCACCCGTTTCCTACTGGCAACTACTGAACTGTTAGTTTCCGAAGTCCTTCTGGAAGCCGATGCCTCCAGCTTCTAGTCATTCACTCATATGTGCAAGCTCTTCTTCAGTACATGCTTATTGAGAATGGCTCTGGCAATGGTCATGATTTCAAGTAGCCTTGCAGCAGAGATGCCAGGAAATTGCAATGAGGCTGTAAAACATGGGAGGATTCCAATGAAAGCCTTAATCACCTGCAGTGTACAGTACACTCCATCAGAATTGGGGTCACTGGCAAAATGGCTCCTTCTCCCCAAGTTCCTCACACAGCAGTCAAGCTGACATTTCATTTGTTTATGGGTGTGACTGAGCAAAAGCAGAGGGGAATTGGATATAGGCAGCCTGATATTGATTAAGGGTCAGTTGTTACGTTATTATCACATTACATGCAGTTTTTTCCCGTGTCCTGGCTGGCTCTGTGTTACCTTGCTGAACTGCCATGCTGATCTCCACACGTGCACCGTGGAGAACTTCACTGAAGAGAGTCAATTGCAGGCATAGTTAGGCAGGAAAAACTGAGTGGTAATCCTGGATTCTCACTATAGATAATATGTTTACCATGGTGCTTAACTTTTGTCTAACTTTTATCTTCTGCACATCGCACATAGCCCTCTGTTTTTGTTTGGGATTTTTTCTTTTTCTCTTTCTTTTTTTTTTTCCTTACAAATACAATTGTTTAAATTTTTTGTGAAGGCAGTGTGCATTTGGTTAGTTAACATTCAAATAGTACAGATAGACTTAAAATTGCAAAACAACCAACCTGGGGTGTCCTCTCTCCTTTCTTCATTTTGCAGCCCTAAGGCAACTATTGCTAACTTTCATTGTTTTTCTTTTAGTTGCCATCTCGACAGTTCTGAATAACAATGTTCTACTTCTACTTTTTGGTTTATTAACTCTAGACCTTATTTATTGATTTCCTCCTGTGATAGAGGACTTCGCTAACTTACATAGCTCCCACATCCCCTTCCTGCCTACTCCCAGGGTAGCAATTTTGTGACTTTCATTTCCTCCCCTGGCCTTCTTCATGTATTAGAAACTTAACTGTTTCTTGTTCCTTTGATTGCATACAGCTCCTCACATCTATCCACTCTTTGAGATGAATCCAGAAGGTTCATACCTGGCCTTCAACTTCTCTCCCCAACCTCATCACCTGAACTTCTATTTGTATGATGTCAAGGGTGATGGCATTTACCCTGTGTTCTTTAACTTAGTAGTCTCCTGTAAGTATCCACAGGTTGATTCCAAATGTTTCGAGCCCTTAAACAATATTTATATTATCATAAGACTTAATAGCCCAACAATTGAATCTCTCAGTAGAAAATGCTTCAAGTCAAGTTCAAATGCATTTTCCTTTTGTGCATTCTACTGTGTAATCAAAGTAACATTTTTGTTTGCTTTGCATTTAGACCACAACTTCCTGATAATGGAATTTTTTCTTATAGCTCCTGAAAGCTTTTCTTTTGCTTGCATGCGATGCCTTTTCTTATGTCAACTTGACTAGATTAAACTGTACGTGTTGCTGGGAAGGGATTTTGAAGATGTAAGGTATCTAATCAGCTAATTCTAAATAAGGAGATTAAAATAGGTAGGCCTGGTTTAATCCACTGGAAGGATTTAAAAGTGAAACTGAAGTTTCTCTCATAGGAAAAGACAAATTACAGCTATGGACTACAGCTTCGGCTTGTGTTCATGGTTCTAAGTCTGTCATGATCTGCCCTTCCTCACAAATGGGCCTATGGATTTTGAATTTACGTAGTTGGCCCCCACAATCACACAGGCCGATTTTTTTTTAAATAAAATCAATCAATCTATCATCTATCTATCTGTCTGTCTGTCTATCTATCTATCTAATCTCATGGCAAGGAGCATATGGTGGAACAAAGCTACTTACATCATGGTGGTAGCCAGAAAGCAAAAACAGAAAGGAAGAGACTGGATGCCAGTGTCTCTATCAAAGAGGCGCCACACCGTGACCTCGTATCCTCCCACTAGGCCCCACCTCTTGAGGTTCCACCACCTCCCAGGAGTGTCACAGGCTGGTGACAAAGCCTTTGAGAGATATTTTGTATCTGAACTATAGCATTATCGCCATCATCTGTCAGTCTTCCTTCATCTGCTCTTCTCCTCGATACATTTCCCTTCTGTTTCCTCATGGCATCTTTAAGTTTTACCAATATCTTCATCATACTATTGAGCTGTCCTGATCCCGCTCTTTTTGGGAGCTGTCTCCGTCCTTCTCCCATCTGCATAAGCTGCTCTTTAGGCCTGAACAGCTACTTCCCTAGGACTTCCCTTCTCTGCTCTCTCAGGCTGAACTGTGTGTCCTGGATTCCATATCATCCTCTTCTTTGGCTTATTTTCTCATTTTGTTGGAATTCAGCTGTTAGTTCCTAAAACAAAACAAGCAAAAAATCCATGGAGGTAAACTTTGATAAAATGCTTTAAATTTTGTTCTCCTTGATTGGTAGTTGGGGATCAGAATTCTGGGGAAAATAATCTCCCACCAAAGAAATTTGAAGTTACTGATAGAGTTTTTCCTTGTTATACCAGACTACTGAAGAGAAACTGAAAGCAGTCTGATTATCAGTCTTTTTGTTAGATGATCTGTTATTCTTTTCCACTGAAAGCTTTCACAATCTTTTCTTTACCCTTGGCATGCTAAAATTCACAACAATAGTTCCAGCTACAGGTCTTTATTTTACCAATTTTGCTAGACACATTCAAACTTTTAGAACCTGTGACTACGTTACTTTACATGGCAAAAAGGGAAGATCTTGAGTTGGAAAGATTATCCAGATGGGCCTGATGTCATTACAAGTATTTGCATAAGGGAAAGAGAGACAGGAGAGTCCAAGTTCAAGGAGCCGTGATAACAGAATCAGAGGAGAAAGATTTGAAGATGTTACACTGCTGGTTTTCAAAACAGAGAAAAGAGCCACAAGCCGACAAGTTGCAGGTGACCTGCAGAAGCTGAAAAAGGCAGGAGAACAGTCTCTTGGACTTTCCGCAAGGAACAGAGACCTGCTAACACTTTGATTTTAGTAAGAACCATTTTAGGCTTCTCACCTCCAGGACATAAGACAATAAATTTGCGTTAAGCCACTAAGTTTTGCAGCAACTTCTTATAGCAGCAATATGAAACTAATACACATTTTTTGGTGAGATTTATGCATATTTATCATCCAACACTTCCACTGGATGCTTTATTTCATATATCATGTTTTCAGTTTCCAACAAAGTTTGTTCCTTGATTCTTTTTTTATTGAATCTTATTCGTATTTTATGGATATACCATTTTCTTTAATCATCATTCTGAAAGTATTTCGGAAGTATCTTTTATTTCTTTAATTTCTTCTTTCAGCATCCAGCTGAGTCATCAGGAGACCTAAGAGGCCTGAAGTCTTTTGGTTTTAGCTTTGCCAACAGATGGGTCTATGACCCTGGGTGGTTCACTCAGCTTCCCTGGGTGGGATTTTTGTTTGTTTGTTTGTTTGTCAAATGAAAAGATCAGGGCCGGTGAGATGGCTCAGCAGTTTAAGCGCCTGTCCGGCAAGCGCGAGGGCCCGAGTTCGACTCCCGGATCCCACATACGAAAAAGGGGCCAGTGATATTGCTCAGCGGCACGGGCGCCTGCTGGTGCGCGAGGTCCTGAGGTCGACCCTGGTACCCACAAAAAAAAAAAAAAAAAAAAAAAAAAAGATCAGAAGAATGATCCTGGTAGGTCATTTCCAGATCGAAAAATATCTCTCAAAATGTGTTCATTTGCATTAAAAGCCTTATATCTCTTAAGTGCTTTGACTTATGAAATAATTCTGCTCAGGCCATGTTAACTATTGCCTTGAAATATTATTCATAAAACTAGGTCGGAGCTTGTGTGTGTGTGCTTATTTGTGGGTACTGTTTAGTGGCAACAAAAGCCCTATTTGGGGAAACACAGGACTATTTTCTCACTCTTTGGAAATATTCTTAGAAATTATATTGTATCTCAGATTGCCTGATTGATCTGGCAAATTGATACGAGAATTTGATATGCAATCAATAAATCAAAACTGTTTTGAGAATTAGGTTAGCTCAATTTTTTGAAATGTGTGATCTTTAATCCTTTATCAGTTTGTGCTTATTCTTGCACTTGATTAGAAATGTTTATAGTTTAGAAACATCTCTAAGTGAATAGGTTGCCCATATATTTAAAAAGTAAAAATATATATTTCCATGTTTTGTTTTCTAAATATCCTTGGTTATGCTCATAATATTCTTTTCTCCTTTTCTTTACTTTTCTTTTTTTCTTTTCTTTCCTTTCTTTCTTTTTTTTTCCCCCCTGTGCTACAGATTGAACCCACAGCTTCTTGCTAGGCAAGTGCTCTACCCCTGAGCTCACTCCATTTCCTCTCATAATTTTAATTTCTAATTTGGAGTAAACCTTCTGCCCTTCAGGAGCTTCAGGTTGATGATCTACCTGAGCCACAATTTTAAGTGAGTTCATTATTTTGCCAGAGAGGTGGTCCTCTGAACAGAAACAGGTGTGCTTTAGCTCACCTCACAGAAAGCACGACTCTGCTAGGATTTCTTTGGGCAGTATTGAGGCAGAAAGGAAAGATGATGGGACTACCAAGGTGGGGGTGGGAGTTTATCCAGGTCATCAAACAAGGGCAAAGGAGAAATGCCTTCCTTCACCAAGGATGCTCTTTTCTCCCTGAGAAACAGTGGTTCAACCAGCAGAATGCAGACCTCCATCCCTTTTGATCTCTAAGTGCCTTTGGAATGTGAATATAATTACAAATGGGTCTTCGAGTGGCACATGGAAATACTTAGATAGCATCATCTTTGGGGAAAAGGCAGGGTTCTCTATAGATTTCAATTTAAAGGCCAAATCCTTTCCTGGAAGAAGTTTTGTGTTGTTTCCCATTTTGTGTATTGAATTTTGCATTTCAGTTGCCAGTCACCACTTACACTCACCAGAATGTGCAATGAGATGACAATAACTGCATAAATAAACACATGTGAACTGATAATAGGTGTCTCAAATGCGAGTCACTTTAAAGTAGTCACCTAAGGGTTATCTTATAGGCAAATATATTATCAAAACACATAACTTTGATAAGCTGTGTCTAAACCTTATTAGCGAAGATGCAGCTGGGAAGTGATAGGAAAGGCTGACCAAATTCTCTTTCTTTAAAAATACATCAAAGTGCAACATAGAAGAGAGAAAATGAAGGCATTTATGCATTTCCTAAACCTACAAGATCTGTGCAGATAATTTAGACCAGCATCTTAAAATTAAAGAATTGAGATGTGTTATGTACATGTACCAACTCCCCATAATGAATGTAATCATTATATACTGCAAACATGTACTAATAAAAAATTTAATTTAAAAAAATTACACATATATATTTATAAAGATGGAATTTTTGCACTAAAATTATACTGTGGGTGAATATTTACTAATAAAGGAAGAAGTTTGTGGTAAAATAATAAACAGGTTAAAACAATGAATATTGACAGGTATCATAGTAGGGGATAAATGCAGGTATATTTATAATAAGGACAGAACTGAGTTGAATACAGATCCTAAAAGTGATTACCTTACCTCTATACAGTGGAATCCTGAGTGTCATCTTTACTCTTTTGCTGATCCCTGGGTTCCAGTTTTCCTTCAATAAGATTGCATTGCTTTTTAATGAGAAAAACAAATACTAAATATACTGCAAAACAAAAAGTATTAATATCACTTGACAGCAACTGATCCATTGGTGTTTGCAGTGATTACATAAAACATGAGTAAAAAGCAAATTAACAACAAAATAAAACATTTTTTAGGGTCAGCCTTTCCCAAAGTGTGTTCTCCAGGACACACATCTACAAAGTTCTGTGGGGGAAAAAAGCTCAATGTTAAGACCTATGACAATGACAGCAACGTTAACAAAAAGGACTAATCCTGGTGTTGATTCAAAATGCACTCTGGGAAGTTGTGTGGCGAAGAAACCTGTCGGCATTACTTTACCTCAGACCCCTTTTCTCATAGAGCATCTACTGATATTTCATGGCCCCTGCCCTAGGAAATACTGTCTTCCAGTAAAGTAGGAGAAAACTCTCTATCTTTGTATTAAGTCCCAAAGGTCTCTCATTTTGACTACTTTGTCTAAAGAAGGAATTCAACAGGCAAAGGCTTTCACTTCATGTGCCAAATAGTTAAAGGGCAATACAATTACAGAACTCTCAAACTGTGACAAAGTTGCTTCTGCTGCCTGTCCAGGTCTTCCATGGATCTCTCCTCAGTGAGGGGCAAACCAGTATTACATTTCTGTTTGGACTTCACATGTGCACCTAAGATGGGCGTGGGCCATCTACAGCAAACTGCAAGGTGTTACAACTGCCACCTTCAGGTTAGCCCTCTGCTTTATTTTTATTTTTAAAAATTTTTTTGCAGTAATGCAGATTGAACCCAGGGCCTTTGCTATATCCACAGCCCTTTTTTATTTTTATTTTTAATTTTTATTTTGAGACAGTGTCTCACTAATTTTCCCAGGCCAGGCTTGAGCTTGCAATCCTTTTCCTTCAGCCTCCCAAAGTGCTGGGATCATGAGCATGTGCCACCACATCCAGCTTCAGCCCTCCTCTTCATCATTTCCAACCCACTCTCACCTCCTCCATTCTGCAGAAATAATGCTTCAAAAGTCCCTGCTGAATTTCCAGAGCAGGCTTCCAGCATCTACAAACCGGCCACTTGGTGTTTGGCACACTCGATGCTAACAACTTAAATACATTTTTATTACAATTTTAAAAGTCATAAAACAATTTTTTTAAACTGTGGTAAAATATACAAGACAATATTTACCTTTTAAATATACAGCTCAGTGGCATTAAGATTCACATTGTCATCAGCATCCATTTCTGTAACTTTTTCACCACTCTGAATAGTTGCTGTTTGCACATTAACCACC
This sequence comes from Erethizon dorsatum, assembly GCA_028451465.1. Taxonomy (NCBI): domain Eukaryota; kingdom Metazoa; phylum Chordata; class Mammalia; order Rodentia; family Erethizontidae; genus Erethizon; species Erethizon dorsatum. Next base: position 16,429,191 of record CM051839.1, read on the forward strand.
ATTTCTGTCCCCCACCAGCCTCTAGTAAACTCAGTTTTATTTTCTGTCTCTATGGATTTACTATTCTAGGTATATCAGAAAAGTTGATAATATATATATTTTTTCATTTTGTCCAGCTTATTTCCCTTAGGATAATGTCCTCAAGATTCACTCAAATATAACATTTTTCAATTAATAATTATTATTTCATATCAGTGAAAACCATGATATTGTTTGTAATCTTTCTCCATGGTTTCTGTAACTGTGTATAACATGGAAAGTTGGAGGCCTGGATTGGAGTACACATGTATTCAGTTTCTTTTCTGATTCTATTGCTGAGATAGAAATTCTTGATCACAATTATTTGTCAATTATTTGTCTCTGTCTGATGGTTCCAAATATGTGGCTTGAACATGTACCCAGACAAGTGTGTCATGATTTCTTTCTTAACAGTGTCAGGCACTAGTATTAAAAACATCACATTTAATACCTGGAAAGGTTTCTGTTTTCACCTCAGAGATGGAGTCCTATTCCACTTTTACTGCATATGGAGTCACACTGAAATCAGAATCTGCATGGTCAGTGCCCTCAGTTCTATCACAAAATAATAAGGAATAAATTTTTAAAAAGTAATTTCATATGGCTTTGAAAAGCATTTCTCCATGGTTAGAACAGCATTTGAGTTTCTTTTTGTCATAGTGTTTGGATATGATATATATATCTATATATTCTATAATTCTATGTCATTGATTTCTATATATCCTATAATGTCATTGCTTTCTCCAGCTAATGAAAAAGTTCAAGTGTCAAAATCATACTTGTTGATTAAGACTGCTAAGTCTTAAGAAATCCTGAAATCCACCACCTTTAAAATGATGAAATTTATATTCTGACTACATTGAGGCTACTGAAAAATAAACTATATCATTGACATATGCCACTTGAAGAAAACTACTTTTCAAAAAAATAATATTACTGGTGTCATGAAGAAAGGCTTTTGTCTTACTCTTGATTTCCAAAACATGTGTAAACACTTTCCATTTCCAGAAACAGATTACTTCTGTGTGGGAAAAGAGGCATACGCTTGCTGCCAATTTCTTCACAAAGCATGCTTAAAAGATATTTGGTGGCTGCACTTTGAATGTAGGAACTACTTTCACCTACTGCTTTCTGGGAATAAAATAATGGATAAAGGGACAGCTATTTTTACCCAAGTAGTAAACACTTGCTTGTCCACATTTCATCTTCATGAGTGGCTTTGCAGCCTTGGTTATGGCTCACAGAACGATTGCTAAATAAACGAAAAACCTCCTTTTGAAAAGGGGTTTGGGGCCATAATCTAGTAAATCGATGAAAGAGCACTTTTCTTTCATAGTTTTCTTTCTTTCTTTCTTTCTTTCTTTCTTTCTTTCTTTCTTTCTTTCTTTCTTTCTTTTCTTTCTTTCTTCTTTCTTTTCTTTTCTTTTCTTTATTTGGTGGAATTTTCTAAGGATGAGGTCCTTGACAAGAAATGTCACAAAGAAAGGAGAAATACTCCCCTGGGCTCAGGTGCTCATTCACAGATGGGGAAATTGAAGCATAAAGAATAAAGAGGCAGGATGTTTGAAGTTGATGGATATGCTCATGGCACTGCCTATGTTGATGTCTTTCATATATTTCTGTTCATTTCTGCCAAGTACCAGTGATTCTCTGCCCATCTATGATAATTTTAATGTGAGTCAAATATCTACTATAGCACGCATTCCTGCAAAACATTGTTTTCTGTGCTGTGCACCATTAATATTATAAAATGCATGATGTTCATTGGTATTATGAAATTCCCAGTAGCTTATTAAAGTTTCTTTCTGAGCACAGTAATCATTACTGTTGCAGTTGGTTTTATAAACTTTTTGGTGATAGTGTGACTTCTTTTTTTATTTATTGGCGTATAACTTTGAATAATGTTTTTTTACTTTTGGTCTCTTCTCCATCTTTTTTTTTTTTTTTTTTTTTTGTGGGTACCAGGGGTCGACCTCAGAACCTTGCGCGCCAGCAGGCACCTGTGCCGCTGAGTGATATCACCGGCCCTTTTTTCGTATGTGGGTACCGGGAGTCGAACTCAGGACCTCGCGCTTGCCAGGCAGGCACTTATGCCGCTGAGCTATCTCACTAGCCCTCTTCTCCATCTTTAAATGACAAGAATTTATCAATTTCATGTTTGAAAGCATTATTTTGTGCTTGTTCAAGAAAAACTCAATTGGTTTATCAGCAAGGTCACAGTACTTTGAAAACAATGCAAAACCTTCATGGCTTCTTGCCATTCTTTTACAAAGTTTGGCAGCAGACAATGCAATAGATATGAGAGGCAAATTGATTGCTGGTCTGATCAAATCTAATTTTCCATATTCATCAAGATTCACTCATTCTAGTGAATACAGCTTCACATTCCAAATTCGCATTGGGTTTCTTCTCACTGTTTATATTTACAGTGTTGTCCTATTTACAATTCTCGTCACTGCTTTTAAATGATTTATTCCTGTGAATCAGCTATCATAATACAAAATTAAAAATGTAAAATTAGTAGATATAGTTTTAAACATATAAAATTCAATAGGCAATGCAAAGTGCACCATTAATTGTTAGCTGAGATGAACAGCTTTTAGGGATACAGTGATTACTGAGTATATTACTAGATTTTTCTAAAATATAATAAACTAATCTTAAGTCTCAAATTTACAGAATGAATTACGTCTCTTTCATCCTGGAGTTAACCTAAGAATGCTGATGATCCATAGTCTTTGTGGGATTAGCATATCCCTGTAGGGTGTTGATCTCAGGATGATGACTGCCTGCCCTCCAAAATAGCCCATCACTCAAAGTCCCCAAGTCACTATTTAGTCCTATTATCCTTGTAAGATAGATCTGACTCATAAAACCCAAAACAGTATTTACTAATATTGAGCTCATGGCATAAAGGCAGACTGTAGATACAGGCTATATATAAACCACACATAGCCCCTGCCTTCCCAGAGCATATAATTCAAACCTTAAATAAATAAACACAAATAAATTGCAAACTACCAACTGGCAAGTGCTCAAGGAAAAGAATGATCAGATAGAATAAGTGTATGTGTAGGACTGGAATGCAGCTCAGTGGTAGAGTGCCTTCAGTGCCCTCCAAAGGAATTGTATTTAAGGCTTGGTTGCTAGCCTGTGGCACTATTAAGGGGTGGTGAATCTTTAGGAGGGGCCTAATGGAAGTAAGTCAGTCATTGGCGGGGTGCCCTTGAAGGGGATATTGGGACCCCAGCCTCTTCCTTTCTCTTTGCTTCCTGGCCACCATGAGTTTAGCTGCTTTGCTCCACCGATCGCTCCCTGCCGTGATGTTCTGCCTCACCACAGGCCCAAAAGTAATGGAGCCAGCCATAGACTGTAATTTCTAAAACTAGGAGTTAAAATAAATTTGTCCTCCTTTGAGTCTCTCAGGTACTTTGTCACAGTGTTGAAAAGCTAACACAGATACTTAGGATATGTTATTTTCATAATAATAGTTGTGTAGTATGGGAGTACCTAGGGATAACAGTAATTTGTCTTTTTATTCACTTTTGTTTTCTTATTTCTTCTAGTGCTTCTCTGTTCCAGCCACTGTTCTAGGATAGTGTTTGGGGGGATGTAAACAAGACAGAAAGACTTCTGTTCTCATGTAACTTCATATAACTTTAATTCTAGAGATAAGACAGCTCCTCCTCAGAATACAGAGAGATTAAAATATGACTAAACTCTTAAACTATTAAAAATGCTTATGGGGCCAGGGATATAGCTTAGTGGCATAGCGCTTGCCTGGCAAGCATGAAGTCCTGAGTTGAATTCCCAGTACCAAAAAAAAAAAAAAATGCTTATGAAGATCACCATGGGGATAAAAAATACCCTTGCCCAATAACATTTGACTGTAACCCGATTGTTTAATCTTGTGTGAAAAGATATATCAATTAGGACCGATGACCAGCAATGTAGAAAATAAACCCTAACATGGAGCTGGTAAGCAGGTGTTACAGATGGAGGACACCAGCTACTGATATCATCTTACTCCTCTTCAGATCAAACTTCGGCCTCGAATGGAACATTGCCTATAGAAAAATTACTGACAAGCATGTATTACTGGCATTCAGGTCACATACAGCAGTCTCCATGAGTGTGCCTAACATGAGTCTTTACCTGAGAGGTTGCAAATCGACTTGTTAGCTGCAAGGCTAAAGGGCTGGTCTGGATGGGGTGTGGTGTAGTCATGCTCATGCAGCGGCTCCAGTGCCCTAGTCGGGATGGCCAGCAGACATTCTCCAGAAGACTTCATTTTTGAAAACTTGGCTGATATCCCAAGAACTGTCCAAATAGCCTACAAAATGTAGGACTGTTAAACCCACAACTTTTGATCCTTTTACCAGTGCAGTTGCCCACATTATCAGTAGGAAGACAAGCTAACACAACCAATGGTGTTCCTTTAATATCAACAGGTACTTCTCGTTTATCCCAACAAGCTGAAATAGTGCAAAAGCTCAAAAAAGAAGCATTCAACAGTTCATTCTTGTTTTCCTTTCTTATAAAATTGAAAAGAAACAAAATAAGCGTACTCGAATTTGGTGTAAAGGGGACTAGAATTTTTTATCATAGACAGTTGAATATTAGTCATCTGAGACCAAAGCTATTCTTTCCAAGCTCAGCAAAAATATACAAAGAATTGATAAATACTGAATTATGCTTTTGGCAACAGTTCATACTTTTAATAGAATCTTTTTAAAAAATTTCTTTCTTTGAAATTAATGTCCATCACCAAATACAATTTTAAAAATACAGTGTATCACTCTTCATCTCAGCTAAGGGAAGAGCTTTTGCTTGCTTTTGTACCATGATGACCTTGAGCAATTTTTCCTCTGGAATGAAAAGGAAAATACAAGTAGATCAAACATTTCTAAAGAAATATAGTTTTTAAAAAAATAGACTGGGGCCAGTGAGATGGCTCAGCGGCGTACGCGCCTGCCTGGCAAGCGTGAGGGCCTGAGTTTGACTCCCGGAACCCACATACGAAAAAGGGGCCGGTGATATCGCTCAGCGGCACAGGCGCCTGCCTGGCAAGCGTGAGGGCCTGAGTTTGACTCCCAGAACCCACATACGAAAAAGGGGCCGGTGATATCGCTCAGAGGCATGGGCGCCTGCTGGCGTGCGAGGTCCTGAGGTCGACCCCTGGTACCCACAAAAAAAAAAAAAAAAAAAAAATAGACTGTCTGTAAAATGATGTGATCATTTCAGATTGTACACATCACTGTCAAGACAATGTATTTAAAATAGGTTATGGTAATTACTTCAGAAATATGGAGTATTCATTTTTCATGTAAAATGAAAAACGTTTAAGCACCTAAAAACATTAATCAGATTTTATACACTTACTGCATATTTGGATCATGAGGCAGTAGTGAGAAGGTTGTTGTAAAAATTACTGATGCGCAGGTCCCACTCCTCAGACTCCGGCTCCTTAGCTGATTATAATCTGCAGTCAGAGTTAAGAACGAACCCTGAAATAATTGTGGTAATGTAGTCATCAAAGCTGTAGAAATTCAAAATGCACTCAGGGTTAGATTAGGTAGCCAGATAAAATAATAGAAATGACTACTTAAGTTTGAATTTCAGATAAACAACAAATACATTTTTAGTATGAATATGTCTCAAATATTTAAACTTTCTGGTTCTTTTTGTGTGTCAGTTGTGCTTAATTACATCTTCTCTATTCATTTGTCCCTCTCATCTAAATCTTCAAATGCATTGACATGAAAGTTTTCATGATATTCTTCCTATAACCCTTTTATACTCCACTGTTACTTCTGTGTATTGATAACTTGTGCATTTATAACTCTTTGCTTTTGATCATTGTCATCAGAGGCTTACGTATTAGTCCTTTCAAAGATCCAATTTTTGGCTTTGTTGTTCCTCTTCATTGTACTCATTTTCTATTTCATATATTTATGCTAGTTTCCTTATTCTTTTACTTTCTATGGGTTTATTTTGTACAGGTTTAGAACCCCTTATCCAAGATGCTTGGACTCAGAAGTATTTCAGATTTGGGATATATTTTTTTCAGATTTTGGAACATTTGCATACACATAACATCTTGAAGATAGGTCCCAAGTCTAAATGTAGAATTTATATATGTTTAATATACACTATAGACACATAATCTGAAGATAATTTTATACATTATTAGTACAGCTGTGTTTCAACTGCAACCTATCACATGGGGTCAGATGTGGAATCTTCCACCTGTGGCATCATATTGGTGCTCAAAATGTTTCAAATTTTGGACCATTTCAGATTTTGGATTTAGCTATCAGGGGTGCTCAAATTTTACTTTTCGTACTTCTTGAGATAGCTGCATAACTCATTAATTTTCAAGACTTTCTTCATTTCTTATACTAAGCATTTAAGTTAGAAAATTTCCTTCTGCACACAGCTTACCTGGATCCCATCTTAGTTATGTAGTATTTTCATTACTATTCAGTTCATGATATAGTCTAGTTTTCATTATTATATCTTTTATCCATTGAAAATATATGAAGATTTTGTATTATTGCTTTATTATTGACTTCTAAGCTTAATTGCTTTGTGGTGAGAGAGCATGACAGACAAACAAAAAAAACCTTTTAAAAGTGAAATATATCATATCTTCAAAAATACAAGAAATACATCTGTACAGATTAATAAGTCATTAAAAGTTATAAAATGGGTCAAGTAACCACTACTTAGGTGATGAAATAGAACACTGTCAGCACTTCCGAAGCTTCCCTTATCTCTCTTCCTAACACTACACCCTCCAGCTCCAAAAGATAGGCATACTGGCTTTTGAAATAATCAGTTTTCTACTGAATCTTCTTCGTTTTTTCACCAAAGTATGGTCCTAAATTTTATAGTCCAATCTACTTATTTTTGAACTTCATGTAAATGAAATCATGTGACATATTTTACTTCTTTTATTGAATATTATATTTTGTGATTCATTGGTTCCATGTGGTAGTAGTTATCTTTATTACTTCATAATATTCAATTGTTTGAAAATATCACAGTTGATAAAATCAGCATGGTACTGGCAAAAAAACAGACCAGAGGATCAGTGGAACAGATTAGAAGATGCAGACACAACTACAAACACACTCAGCCACCTTATCTGTGACAAAGGGGCCAAACATGTTCACTGGAAGAAAGCCTCTTCAATAAATGGTGCTGGAAAAACTGGCTTTCCACATGCCGAAGACTAAAACTAGACCCATGTCTATCACCATGCACTAAACTAAAGTCAAAATGGATCAAAGATCTAAATATTAAAACAGAAACACTGAATCTACTGGAAGAGAAAGTAGATAGAAATCTTGAAGATATAGGGGCAGGCAGAAAGTTCATGAACAAAAACCAAACTGCACAGGAAGTACTTCAAAGAATTCACAACTGGGATCTCATCTTATTAAAAAGTTTTTGCACATCAAAAGAAATCACCAACAGAGTGAAAAGACACCCACAGAGTAGGAAGAAATTTTAGCCAATTCTCCCTCAAACAAAGGACATCTATCTAGAACATATAAAGAACTGAAAAAACATCACACCCCCCCAAATTCAAAGACCCAATTCAAAAATGGGCATCTGAGATGAATACACACTTCTCAGACAAAGAATACAAATGGCAAATAAATATATGAAAAAATGTTCAACATCATCACTGGTCATTCGAGAGATGCAAATTAAAACAACACTGAGATTCCATCTCACCCCAGAAAGAATGGCTATCATCAAGAAATCAACCAATAACAAATGCTAGCGGGGCTGTGGGGAAAAAGGAACTCTTCTCCACTGTTGGTGGGAGTGTGGACTAATACAACCACTGTGGAAATCAGTGTGGAGATTCCTCAAAAAACTAGAATTAGAGGTCCCATTCGACCCAGGTATTTCCCTTCTGGGTATTTTCCCAGAAGAATTAAAAACATCATACCATAGCAATATATGTGCACACATGTTTATAACAGCACAATTTGTAATAGCTAAATCTTGGAAACAACCCAAATGCCCATCAACTGAGGAATGGATAAAAAAGATGTGGTCTTTTTATACAGTGGAGTACTACTCAGCTATAAAGAAGGATAAACTCGAGGCTTTTATAGGTAAATGGATGCAATTAGAGACCATACTCATAAGTGAAATAAATCAGACTCACATATGTAAACATCATATTGTCTCCCTAGTGTAAGAAACTGAAAGAGTAAATAAGACCCGAAATCTACAATAGATATTGTGAAAAGGAAAGAAACTGCTCAAAAGGAAAGAACACTGGGATGGGGGAAAGGAGAAAAGAAGGAAGGGAAAAGAAAAAAAAAATATATATATATACACAAGATAGCTAATTATACTACTAGTCTCTTTTTGTTCATTGAAAGGAATGGTTTGTGCTTATATTGTGTGATCAATTTTGCATGCCTATATCTTGTAATCTGAGCAACTACTTTGAAGATAATGATCTGCAATACATTAACCATTGTTAATTTCCTACTATCTTATTTTGAAACTCTGTATCAGTTTTCTCTTTAAAATAAAAAAGTATGCTAAAAAAATCACAGTTTACCTATTGTACTGTTAATTGGCATTGGTTTCATCCTAGTACAGGGCATAATGCTTCTATGAACATTTTTACATATTTCTCCAAGCACACATTAACAAGCATTTCCCTACGTTATACATGTAGGAGCACACTAGAGTATCGTAAAGCTTGCATATGTTCAACTTTATTTTGAAATAATTTTAAACTTATAGAAAAGTTGTAAAAATGGCACAGAGCTTTCCTGTACACAATTCTCCAAGCTTTTTCTAATTCTAACATCCTATATAATCATTCCACTACAACCAAAACCAGGAAAGTAGCATTAACACAGTACTATCAACTAATCCACATATGTTATTTGAATTTGCCAACTTTCCCACTTTTAACATTCCTGTACCCTTATGTTTTTAGTGTGTAACTAGAAAACAGCATATACTCTGATTCTAAATAATCTGACAATCTCTGTCTTTCAGCTAGACCATTTGACCCATTTACATTAAATATAATTGCTGATTGATAATGGTTTATCTATGTAAACCATTTAAACCTACTACTTTGTGATTCGTATGTATTTTTCCCCCTCTACTCTTGGGTCTTCCTTTGGGTTTAATGAATCATTTTGTTACAGTACTTATCACTTCATTTCCCCCATTTATTGTCTCTTATTGTTTGATATAGAAATTACAACATGAACACTTAACTTATTGAAGCCTAAAGTTAATTAAATATATTTACCACAGGCATCTTCACAACACTTCAGGTCCATTTGCTTATTTCAAAATTACATTTTTGGGGCCGGTGAGATGGCTCAGCGGCGTAAGCGCCTGCCTGGCAAGCGCGAGGGCCCAAGTTCGACTCCCGGATCCCACATACGAAAAAAGGGCTGGTGATATCACTCAGCGGCACTGGCGCCTGCTGGCGTGCAAGATCCTGAGGTCGACCCCCAGTAACCACACACACACACACACACACACACACACACAAAAGTTACATTTTATTATTTTTACAGATTTTAACTCTGTTATTTTTACTCTACTAGACAATATTTTTTGTTTTATTTTAGAATAACATTTATTGCATATACTCATTATACAATGAATGCTATGGGATAGATATTGACTGCAAAAATGTCACTGTAGTGAAGAAAATTTATAAACCCATTGTCTCACATACATATTTTTTGTTTTTGTGGCAAGAGCAACTCAACTTTATTCAATTAGCATGAATCTCAAATCAAATACAACTTTATTAACTGTACATTAGATCTCCAGATTTATTTATCCTATGTATCTGCTACCTTTCTGTTCTCTGACCTCCATCTCCCAATTTCCTCCCCACTCATACTGCTGCCCTTGGTAACTACTATTTTGTTCTTTATCTCTGTATGTTTGACTTCTTTAAATTCCACATATAAGTGGTATCATGCAATATTTCTTTCTGTGTCTGGCTTATTTTTCTTAGCATAATGTCCTCCAGGCTCATCCATTTTGTGGCTCGTCTTTTTTTGTGGCTGAATAATATGGGGTATGTGTGTGTCTGTGTGTGTGTATATATAAATATTACAGTTTCTTTATCCATTCATTTACTCATGGACAGTGAGGATGTTTCTGTGTGTTGGTTACTGTGAATAATGCTGCATGAACACGAGAGTACAGGTTATTTTTAAAGTGATGGTTTCACTTAATTTGGGTATATGCCCAGAAAAGGGATTGCTGGGTCATTTCTTTAGAAATCTCCATACTGTATGCTATAATGGCCATACCCACCTACATTCCCATCAACGGAGTTCAAGAGATCCCTTTCTTTCACATCCTTGCCAACATTAGTTATCTTTGACTTCTGATAACAGCTGGATAACAGGTGTGAAATGGTATCCCTAGTGGTTTTGATTTGCATTTCCCTGAAGATTAATGATGTTGAGCACCTTTTCATATCCCTTTTGTCCATTTTTGTTTTGTTTTAATTTTTGTATTTGAGAATTGTCTATTCAATTATTTTGCCCATTTTTAATGGGTTGTTTTTCTCCTATTGAGTTGTATGAGTTCTTCATAAAATTTGGGTATTCGTTATCAGGTGCAGATGCACCTCAACTTACAATGAAGTTACACCAGTAAACCTATCATAAGCAAAAAGTGCACTAAAAAGCTGCAAAATTGTAAGTTGAACCATTGTTGAGAACACTATGTATATGGTTCACAAGTGGTTTTTTCCCCAGTCTGCAGGCTGCTGTTTCATTTTGTTGGCTGCTTCCTTTGCTCCGCAGAAGCTTCTAAGTTTCATGTAGTTCCGTTTATTTATTTTTTTGTGTGTTTTAGCCTGAGCTTTTAGTGTGATCTCCAAAAGAAACACTGCCAAGGCTTATGTCCAGGAGTTTCCCCCTTAATATTCAATTCTAGTTTTATAGTTTCTGGTCTTACACTTAAGTCTTTTACGCATTTTAAGTTTTGTGTGTACTTATTTTTGTCCCTACTTAATGTTTTTTCACATTATCTATACACTTCGCCTTTCCTTTGCCCTTTTCTTCCTTTTGCACGCAGACTATTCCTTTCAAAGCACTTCTTTTTTCAGTTCAAATTACGTCTTTGGGGGGTGGTTTGCACCAGTGGCAAACTCTCTTCATATTTCTTAAAGTGTCTGCTTGTATTCTTGAAAAACAATTTTATTGGATATAGTTTTAGATCAGCGGTTATTTTAACATATTAAAGACATTACACTACCTCCTGACTTTCATTGTTTGCTGCCAATCTGAGGCTCCTGTAAAAATAATCATCCCCCACCACAGGCCTCTTTTTAAATCTTAACTCCTTGTTTTTCTGCAGTTATAGTATGTATCCAGGTGTAGATTTATTTTGGCTGCCTCTCACTAGTGCTGGAAAATTCTCAGCCAATTACATCTACCTCCCATCCCTCTCCTTGTCCCCTGGAACTCTTAGATACATAACTCTAAGTACATTACATAAACCTGTTATACTCCCCACCTTTTTTGTAACTCTGCATTCTGAATAATTTCTGCTCACCTATTTATTTATTTTGTGGGTACCGGGGGTCGAACTCAGGACCTCGCGTGCTAGCAGGCACCCGTGCCACTGAGCGATATCACCGGCCCTTCTTTCCTTTATGTGGGTACCAGGAGTCGAACTCAGGACCTCGTGCTTGCCAGGCAGGCGCTTATGCTGCTGAGCTATCTCACAGGCCCTTCTCACCTATTTTGGATACGAATTTTCAACTGCTTCTTGTACGCTGTTAACTCTATCTACTAACTCTATCTACTGAGTTTTATGTTTCAATTATGTTTTTTATTTCTCCAAGTTCTGCTATGGTCTCCTACAAATACGTTAGTTTATTTTTTATAGTTTCCTATTCCCTAAAGATTTTAATTTTCATTTTTAAAAGCACAGTAATTTTATTAAGTGAAACATTCTGATATCTAAATTCATCATAATTTGTTTCTGCTATTAGTTGTTGTTCATTCTGCTGGTTCTTGTTCATGGTGACTTGATTCCTTGTGTTGTTTGGTTACTTCTTTTTAATGAGGGTACCGGGAGTTGAACTCAGGACCTCATGCTTGCCACGCAGGCTCTTATGCCGCTGAGCAATATCACCGGCCCTGTTTGGTTACTTTTGACTATGAACTGATTTTGTTTTCCCTTGGAAAATTATTTTTGAGGATTCTTAGAACCCTAAAGTGAAGCTGTCTCTGCCTTTGCTTGGTGCAAAGAAACTATCAATTCAGAAACAGCTGGTTTATCCTTGAGGGAATATCCCTCCTGTATCTTGGCTTTGTGAGAGGATCTCCTTCTAGATCCTCACCTTGGCTAAGTCCTGGGCTTTGATTTCCATTGTCCATACTCTACAGTGACAAAAGCCAAACCTTTGCCTCACTTAGTAAATGCTCCCAGGACAACTGCAATATAAGCACTCTGCTAGCACCTCTGGGGTCCCTGCTCTATTTAGATTTTGTCCTGGAAATTCCACACTGCATTGTTGTATCTTTACTGCTTTAAAAATTGTTTTCCATGCACTACCTGTCCTTTTTAAGTTATTCTTCCTTCCAGGAGGAAGGGCTGGAATAAATGACTCAGCCTACCATACTACTGGAAATGAAGGTCTTCTTTTATAACTAAGAATTGTATCAGTGTTTATATCCCATTTCTTATTCCTAAAGTATTAGGTGTCTGTGTGTTTCTTAAAAAAACTTAGGGCATTTTTGTATTATTGTTCAAAGACACAACTTATATCTGCAATGGCTTTTATTTCATAATTCTTTAATGTTTACTTTTATATTTTACTTTCTCATGATTTGGGGGAGTGGGGAAGGGACTATTTTTCTAATTCACAGAACTAAAGATTTAGTTCAATGTAGGCTCTTTAAAATAATGGATTCTACTTTTTTAAGTACATCTTCATATGTATCCCTTCAGTTTTGTTATTTTATACCCATTTTCCCCTAAAATATCAATAATTATACTTTATTTTTAGAGAATGTAGTCTTAGATTTTTAAAATATTTTACTGGGTCTGTAATGCCCTATGTCTTAGTAACTTTTCTATCACTGAGACACAATACTTGACACACAGTTCAAAAGTTTTAGTCCGTGGATGGCAGACATAAACGCAGAAACAGAGGGTGAAGGGCCTGCTACAAAAGAAAGCTGTTCAAGGCACAGAGGTGGCTGGCAAGCAGAGTAGGGAGGAGCAGGGAGGGAGACCTATCCTTCCAGGTCTTGTCCTCAGTGACTCACCTCTTCTGACCAGGCTCCAGCTCCCAACAGCAATTTTTAATGTGTACAATGGCTTCTGAGAACGAGTATGTAACAAAGAAGCGGGGGGGGGGTTATGTGTATAATCTCATCACTCCAAGGCAACCACTGTTAACTAGTTTTGCTTGTTGTCCTTTTAGTCTTTTTCTGCAATTGTTTTACATAAACAAGTTCAATTTTATATTCTGACATTTCACACTATTACAGGCATTTTCCATTATTAAAAATTACTCAACAGAATCATGTTTAACTGCAAGGATATCATTTTTACTTAATCTTCCTTTTAATTATACTGTGGTTTCTAATATCTTTGTACTATTAACAATATTTAATGAATTTTCTTGTTTTATTAAGTAACAGTGGCTCTCAAGCTTTTGGGTGCATCTAAACACAAGGAAGGCTGCACTTCCTGAGTTTGATTCACTGAGTCTAGAGTGGGAGCGCAGAATCTGCATGCGCAACCACCTCAGGCTCTGCTGGTGCTGCTGGTAGAGGGATCAAACCTCGAGCATCACTGTACTAACAGAACATGTAAGGATTTGCTTTAATAATTTCTGAAAAGCAACGCTTTTGTACAACCTTTTCCTGTACCTGTGGGAAAAATGTTTATTCTGGTTAGAAAAGGCAGTGATGTTTATTAAAGCATCCTCTAAAGTCCTTTAGTCACTGGCTTTTGTTAACACACCTGCACTTACTGTGGAACCTTACTGGAACACTTATCCATTTGACCCTGAAACATCACTGTGCAGCCGGCCTCATTTTTTCAGTCACCTGCTGTCATTTAGTTCATTTCCTTTGGTGTTTTCCTTCCTGTGGAAAGTCTCTGACATTTGTGTCATATACTGCTTTATGAATACAAAGGTTCATTTTTTAACTTCCATAAGTCAATTACTTACACTTTTGTAGTTGTGATCTTTTCATTCCTTATATTTTAAAAATGCTTTATAACTCTTTATGACTGCTCTTTTTAAATTCTTATTTTTGAACACCTTTAACTACATTCTTTTGACATTTAAATATAGGTCTGAGCCTAACGTCAAATACTAGCAGCACCTGGCTTCTCACTTCATCAGCACCATCATGTGGTGAAATTGTGTATCGCAATGGAAAGTTTGCCAACAGAGTGCCATTACAGTATATGACAACTTACAGAAAGACAACTTATAGAAAGATAACGCTGAAATTAGAGAGATCAAAATTATGGTGAGGATCCCAAATAATTCTTTTGCTTTAGCAAACACACAACCAAATAGGAGGTAGGAAACATCAATGATTAAGGATGTACACACTGAAGCCAATATGAGCTCAAAGCCAAGCTCTGTCATTATCATATTATGCTGGGCATGCTGGTTATTTCGTTTCCTCATATGTAAAACAGGACTCCAGCAGCATGTACTTCACAGGTTTGCTGAGGGGAACAATTAATAGCATGATGCAGTGAGCACAATGGCCATCAAACAGTTTACTCTCAGCTGTGATAAACTGTTAACAAACCATATTTGGTTTTCCCTTTATAGAAAACCAGCATAGAATTTCAGAAAAGATATCTCTGAGATTTTAGAAAATTATACTAAAATTATATAATTATTTTCAGAAGGATCAGAAGCAATATAAAGTTTAAAAATTGCAAAATAGGACCGGTGATATAGCTCAGTGGCATAAGCACCTGCCTGGCAAGCGTGAGGTCCTGAGTTTGACTCCCGGTACTTGCACATTAAAAAAAAAAAAAAAAAAATTGCAAAATAGAGATTGGGAACAGAATTTAATAAAAATGCTTAGAAAAGAGAAAGGAAACCTCTAGAAGGAAAGGTTTTTTTGAACTCCACTTACAAAGTGAAATTTGATCGTGCTAAATTAAGCCATAATTGACAGTCAAAGTCACACAGAGGAATAACTTAAAATCTTAAGGGTCAAAAAAATACTTTTAATACTAAAAATGATTTATAAATCCCAAATTCTCTGAAAGATCTATTAAAGAGAAATATACTTTTATAAATCCTTGGAAGAGATACACTTTGGACAAATCTAGATGTTGGAAAATTAAAACTGAGTTTTAATTATTTTATTAGAATATGAGGATGAAAGTGTATCAGTCAGTGTTTACTAGAGAAACACATATAATACAAGATATACAAGTATGTAAGAATTTACAAGATTGGCCTACAGTGGCCACCCACAGAGTTGGATATGGAAGATGCAGAGGGTCTGTCTGCACACTAGAGACTGAAGGATCTCCTTGAATGTTTGGAGCTCGCTGCAGTGTCTTGTGTAACGTATCAAGAGGCCGATGGGTCTGCCATGGAAAGCTGAAGAGTCTACCCGGAAGGCTGAATGATCTGAGCTGGACGCTGAAGAGTCTGTGCTGGAAGCCAGGAGATGATGACCAAGGAAAAGGCAAAGACTGGGCTCCTCCAAAGAAGCTCTGTCTTTCTCCATTTCCCCTTTGTACCATCCAGGTGACAAGCCGCCTAGGGTGGATCTTTCACACCTAGGGTGTGGAGTTGCTGAGCCAATTTAGTTGAGCTTCTCTTACTCAAGTTGACATGATCAATCAACCATCACAGATATTTAAAATCAGTTAGAGGAAAGCATGGGAGGTAGTTCCCCCTCCTCTATAAACCCATTCGTCACTAAATAGTCATCTTGCCAGAATTGGAATCTTAATTGTTTCCAAATGAAGTGTCTCCATAGTTTGAATTGTCCAATACATTTTTTTATGCCATTATGCAAATGTACTCTATGTTCATTATCTTTGTACTTATTAAATTTATCAAAATCTGTCCAGGAACAGATTTTGTTTTGTCAACTATATCCACTGTTTTGTTACCAGATTTTTCATCGGTATTTTCAGTCTGTGAGGGAAGGAAAGTGAAAAATGGGAACAATTTCATGAATTTTAAATATGCTATAACTGTTTCAGTGAAATACTCAACAGCCGTCTGCAGTTGCTTCCAGCATACTCCAATCTTAGGGCAGTGCCAGGTTAATGCAATTGGTTAGAATGTGGCACTAACCATTTCTATATTTCCCATGTGAATCAGCTGGCTTAGAAGAGAACAAAAATATCTTCAGTGTCAATCTGAACTTCTGAGACCAGCACTCTGGAAAATATGTCTTTGATTATTGAGATTTGGGGACTTTCCAAAGCGCTCTCAATTACTGACTTCTATTTTTATCGGAACCAATATTCTTCTTGCTCTTCTTGCTAAGCCAGCCTGCAACATCCAAAACACTTACCAGGATAAGAAAATTATGATTTTACTGTACTTAGTACTCAGTACTGATTTGCTGCCACCTGCTGGGAGGCAGAAATGGATTTCCAGTGTCCTTAACAGGTGAAGAATGATGACCTTAGTAGCTCTAAAACTTTCCCTATCTCATAAAATTAAACATACTACAGGTACTCTGGGTCTGGAAAAAGTCAATGTTAGAATAAATGAAGTGCCTATAAGAAAATCTGATCTGTATATAAAGACTGCATTCTTTTCCAGCTAATAGAAATTAGATGGCAAACTTGAATTTCCTATTTAGTGATTTACAATAAAGTTCCTTAAAATGGTGAGTTCCGCAAGTACTGATCAAGTATTTGTTTAAAGGTCAGAAGTAATGAACCACTTAACTGAGGCTAACGCAGAAACTTAAGTGCTGAAAAACTAGTACGTGGACTCATACTTGAAGTATTACTAAATGATTACTAATGAAGTAATACTAAATCTAAAGAAATATTCTGGTAGGCAGAATAATGGCTCCTCGAAGACCTCCATGCTCATTCTTATTGCCCAGAGGGTGGGGCCATGAGCCCACAGTAGAAGCAAGAACCACAGAGAATCATGCCTCAGCCTTGACATTTAATGGAGACTGCCAGGTTGGATTTGGAAATTGGGACTGGTAACTTTTTTCCACTTTCTCCCTTTTTGCCCCAAAATAGCTGTAACTGCCATCCTCTGCCTGTTCTACCACTGTACTTTGGAAGCAGAGAACTCATCTTCCCACTTTCACGGGTCCAGATGGAAAGTGATACAGTCCTGGGGTGGATTACACTAGAGACTTCCCTATCCTAATTAAGACTGAGATATAATTCCCAATCTAACTCTTGGCCATCACTAACCTCATCTCCTGCTGCACACTCTCGCTGGCCTATAACGTCCACTCTGGTCTCCTTGCTGTTCTTTAAACACGCTACCTGCTCTCACCTGGGAACCTCCACTTGCCGCCTCCACTTCTTACAGCATGCCCTTTCCCGGACAGTCACAGCTCAGTCCCTTTCTTCAAATACCACCTTCTCAGACACTGTCTTTGTTCACTCTGCACAGAACAGTATATGTCCACTCTTATCTGGCACTCTCCACCCCTTCAGCTCTAGCTTATTATTCCACGTAGCACTTCTATCATTTGATATATATTTGCTTATTTACTTCTAACACATGTAAACTGTGTGGGCAGGGACCTTATCTGTACTGGTGACAGATGTATCTCCAGAATCTAGTACTGCAGGCCTGTATCCCAAAATTGTGTCTGTCTACTGAACATGTACCCATGTTGTTTTCTTTGTCACTAGTCCCTAAATACAGTTTTTACACAGCATTTACATTGTATTAGGGATGACTTAAAAGTATACAGGAGCATATGTGCCAGTATATGCAAATATCACGCCATCTTATATAAGGGACTGAGTGCGCTCAGACTTTGGTATCCTCAGGGGGTCCTGGAACCTCCATAGTGTCAGCCACATAATAGGTACTCAATAAATACTTGCTGAAATTAACGAACATTAAAAAAGTATAAGATGCTGACAGATTATAAAAATTCATTAATATTAAACTTCTACTGCAACATATACAGTGCTGAGCAGAGATCATTACACAGGATACATTAGGATTTCTTTGGCTGGTTAATAGGCCTTAGTGTATGGATTTGATAGATGTTACACCTGTAAGAATGAGGTCATTTTTCAAGTGACTTCCTAGTTTTAGACATGGCACCCCATTTCTAAATGTCAGATTATAAGAAAACTACATAAATATATCTTGGATTTTCTTAGAAGCAAGTGTAAGTGATTTTTTAAAATATTGTAATTGGTAGATACAATTTGTTCCCATTTTGAAAAATTTCAGACTTACAGAAGAGTTTTAAAAATACTCATTTACTAGTCATCTGAACTACCAATTGTTAAAATAGTGCCCTATTTTCTCTCTCGTCACATCATTCTTTTGGGGGGTCTGGATTATCTGAAAGATATTTGCAGACATCATGACCTCAGTCCTAAATACTTGAATGTACATCCCCAAAGAACAAAAGGAACATTCTACCATGTCATTCTTGAGAAATTTGTCAACAATATATTATGCTCCCATGTTCAAATTTTAAAAATCCTAAATCCTATCCAGAATAGTCATAGTTGCCTTAAACATAGACCAGTCTTCCTTCGTGTTATTCTTTGTAGTTCATGATATTGATGTTGAAAAGTTTAAATAAATCACATTTTGAATTTGTCTGAATGTTTCCTCATGATGATATTCAGACTAAACATTTAGAACAAATGCTACTAGATGTATTTCTCATAGCCTCTCAGAGTCAAGTTCACGTCAACCCCAACACTAACGATGCTAGCAATTTTTTTCATGAAGGACCTGTTAACATTTTGCAAAGAAACACTGAATGTTCCATGAAACACACTTTAGTGAACACCTGAATAATTAAAAAAGACAATATTCACTAAGTGTCTTAGAGTTTGTAGAGTAACACTGGCTCTGGTAAAGAGCCAGCACATACCTCTAACCCCTGAACCCCTCATACCATACTGAACCTCTGAACTTTGGAGGCTAAGGTGGGAGGACAGTGAGTTCAAATCTAGCCTGAACTAGATCCTGTCTCAAAAAACAAAACAAAAAAGCAGTTAAAAGTCAAAAAATCATTTCCTAAGGTAATGCAAACTGATCTTTCAAAAATTTTAACCTTTATCAAAACAAAACAACAAAGCAAAAACTATTATCATATAGATAAGAAAATCCAAGCTTAAAGATACCAAGCAAACTGTCTCAAGTCCTTTTCTTACTATGTCTGTGTTTAGTAGTAGAGATTTAAAATGAGGTCTGACAGTTTCTATATTTCCACTAGATATTCTGCTTCATTTAGTCTTGTGTTTAATTTTCTTTGACTATTCCTTGGTCAACAATTACTCTTTTGGGCAAAAATAGCAGTCTCTCAGTCCTAATAATAATAATAATGAAGATGCTAGATAAGACCAGTAATTCATTTTTTAACTGTTCTATATTCAGTAAGAATCAACTTAAATTAATATTTAAGAAGGCCTAAACCCTCCTAAATGCATACAATAGTAAGTGAGGACTGAGGTCTGGGTTCAAGACACTAATTACAATCCTCACTTATGACCATTTCTACTTGTCATAATTCGGCTATTGTTCCTGGATGCTATCTTTACCACAATATAGCAAACATGTGAGATACGAATACATTTTCTCTACAAATCCTAGACTAGTACGCAACGGGTTCAATACCTATTACATCATCTAACAGATCTTTTTTAAACAATCAGTTACCATTCCGCCCCGCAGTGAGGTAGCAACATGTATGTTCACTTTTCATCTCCATTTCAGGCAAGCGCCTTTCCCCCTGGGGTGACTTCCCCAGGGCATCGCTGCGGCGGGGAGAGTAGGTCCTTGCGTTTGGTGCGTGTTAAGAAATATTAATCAATATGAAAGGGTGAATTTCAAAAGAAAAAAAAAACGGTCGATCATTCAAAACCACGCCACGTTTTCAAAACTTAAAACCAGAATTCGGCAGAAAGTTGAGGATTTATTCCAATAGGGTGCACACTGTGGAGTGGGAGGCTCTCCCCACCAGCTGGTCAAACGTCAGGTGTGTTGCCCCACCACCCTGTATTTAAGCTCCCAAGAATGGGAGAAGGGGTTCGGGGTGACTCGGCAGCCGCAGGCCGCTGGGGACGGGTGCGGCGCGAAGGCCAGGCCGGAGGCGACGCGCGACGTCTCCGAAGACCAGAGGCGGAGGTTCACTTTGGGCCGCGAGAGAAGCTAAAGCTACCTAAGCCCCCTACCTTCCCCTGGTCCCCTCCCCGGAAAGGTCCCCAGAGGCCCGCCGCAGGTCGGGAGTCCCTCGCGCTCACGCACTCGCCGCCGCACGCCGGAACTCCGCGGCCACGTCGCCACCACCTCGGCCCCGCCCCGCGCCGCCATCGGTCCTCAAGCGCTACTCAGGCCTCCTCCTTTAGCCAGCCCTCGCTATGCGCCTGCGCACCCGTGCCCGCCGGAAGGGGCGGGGCGGACCGGGCGGAAGGGGCGGGCGGCACTGCCGCGGCTCCGGGAGGGTGAGTGTGGGGCGGGGGTGCGCGAGGGCTCCTGAGTCGAGGCTGGAGCGTCCCTGGTCTGCGCGCCTGGGGTCAGCCGGGGCGTCGGGGGCGCCCCCTGGAGGCTTAAGGGAGGGGAGGCCAACCAGAATATTAGCGAATTGGATGATGTTGCCTGGGTCGTGATGAGTGTGGGCAGGCAGGCGTCGGCAGATGGATTGAGAAGGAAAGTTATTTTTTTTCCTTATAAAAGAAAGACCTTGTAAACGTTTTAAAATTCTCTTCATCTTGGGCAGGTCTGTGACCTTGCCCTCCTGTAACAAGGACGAGAGCTTTGGCAAGGTGCGTGCATTGTCACCGCCAAATTTGTCGAATGGTTAACCCGGGGCCAGGTGGAAGCGAGGCACAGGAGTTTGCCAGAGTGAAAGTAACTCTCCTTGGCGGGTGCGGTGAGATAAAATCCAGGCTGTGAAAGCGGAGTCCTACTAAGAGTCACCAGCAGTCTCTAAGTCCTGTCGAATAGTGTGTCCCAGCAGGCGCTGATCTCTTCCAGCGGAGAACATACTGTCTGGCAACTATGTATTTCTCGTTGAAAAGTGAAAGACAATCTAAGCCAAAATAATAGGATAAATTTTCTTTTATCTTTCTGAAGAGTTGTATTCTAATGCATGTGATTTTGGAAAACAGAAATGAAAAACTAGTAAAACTTTTCCAAGTTGGTAGAAAACCAAAAATTTCTAGAACTGAAACATTTTGGGGTCGTCTACAATGTCCAGAGAATTTTTTTTTCAATAGTGGGGATTGCACTGCGAAGGCCTTTGCACTGAGCTACATCCCCACCATTTTTTTTTTTTTTTTTTTAATTTTGAGAGAGGGTCTCCCTAAATTGCCCGTGCTGGGCTCAAATTTATAATCTTCCTGCCTCCCCCTGCCGGAGTGTTGTGATTACAGGCATGTGACACCATGCCGGGCTGTCCAGATTATTATTTTATGTGATAAACGCTGCTGTTATGCATTCAGGGAAATAGGATTTTTTTTGTTAAACATAGCCCTTCTGAGGGATATATTCTATTAGAAGAGACAAAAAAACAAAAAACCACGAAAAGTTACATAACCATAAGGAATGTAAATGACGGAGAAATTTGAGGATGTCAAAAGAGAACCTATGTATTTGGAATGGAAAGAGCTGGTGAGTGCTTGAAACTTGGTTCTCAGTTGATTTTTGCCTTGTGGGAATTTGAGTCTTTCTTACAAAGATCTTCTGGTTTTCTGCAACATGTGCCAAAAAACTATATTTTATGTGATTTTAATTTATTTTGTAATTAATTGACAATTATTTGCATTAACATCCTCTGTGAACAGGTATATCTTTTTGTGATCTGTACAGATTATCACATAAATCAATATTCAGAAATAATTGGACTTAGAGGATGGGCAAAATCCTGAAGACTAGGATCATCAAGAAAGACTTTCACAAAACAGTGGAATTTAAACTAGGCAGGATAGGAAGGGTGTCATGGGGGAGAGGGATATAATAGATGAGTAATATCTATTGGAGTTGAGAAAGTAAGCCCCAGATTTGGAAGATAAGTAAACCTCCCTAGAAGAGGTTTGGAAAAGTGAGTGCAAGAAAATTGTTTTGGAGAAACTCTATATTGACAGATAAAGAAGTCTAGACTTTGTTCATAGGACAGAGGTTCTGGACCATAGGTCAGAAGGCTTATGAAAGCATTATTGGGCCACAGTTATTTCCATAGTTTCTGATTGAGAAGGTCTGGGGTGGGGACTGAGAATGAGACCATTTTTATCAGTTCTCAGGTGCTGCTGGTCTGGAGATGACACTTTCAGAACTGTCCTAGGGTATGGGCCATTGTGAAGGAATTCAAGGAGAATAAAGAGACCACATTCATATTTCAAGATGCGTCCTACTGTGAAGTCCAGGAGGAGAACTAGGGAAGAACAAGAGAAGAGGAATGTTCCTTAAAGTTAATTAGCACCTGCTTGATGCCAGGTCTTGTTCCAGGCATACTCAGGCACACACTCATTCACACTCACTGTGACTCTTCTGTAGGTCTGAATGTTTTCATTCTGCACATGAAGAAATTGTGAGACTATGAGAGATTGCCCAGGACCATACCTGCTCTCAGAGCCCCTTAATGCTGTGCAGATTTGAACTAGGGTGGTAGCAGTGAAAATGAATCAGAACATTTATTGGTGAAAATAGAAAATATAAGAAAATAGAAGACTTCCCTTGCAAATTGAAACCTAAAAATAGAATTGGGAAATCCGAGTCTTATTGGAAACATGAGGAAAGGTGAAGTGCATAGAGAACTTTAGAGAATCCCTGCATGAATTGAGTATCTGTTCCGTATTACTTTTATGTAATGATGACTATTTAGAAGTTGCTTATTTAAAAAATTATCCTATTCTACAAACTTCCTGAAAGTGTTTGGAAAGAGACAGTAAAGCCTTTCATAGGGATGGTGGAAGATGGTGAACAGATTCATGGTGTCTGACAGCTTATCTTCAAATCAAAAGCGATTAGCATTGAGAAATGGAAACACGTGCAATAGCACTGAATTGCCTATATGAACTGTGCTGCACTGCAGACACTGACCTAATGTATTGATTTTGGAAATCCCATATGCTTTTTCTTGCCAGAGTGGTTATTGAAATTGAGAATATTCATTGGATCAATTTCAAGACAAATATCCCAAGTCAGACTGGCTGCTGCTGAGCAAATTTTTAATGAAGAAAAACATCCATATATTGAAATCAGACTTTAAAAAGAAAGTCCCTAAATATGCATTTACTGTAAAATCTAGAAAAATAGACGTTTTCAGAAATTGAAGAAATCAGTGTAATGGCATTGTAGACTCATTTGAAGTTATATCAGATGTTCATTTCTTCTCTGAGCAATGGAATGTTCTGTGGGTACAAAGATAAGTCATAGTTTCGGGAAGACTGCCGTCTTTTAATATCACAGTGCCGTGCGTTGAGTAGAGTAAAAGAAGAATGTGGTTATTACGTGATGGCAAGAGATGGGAGAGAACCGAAGGGACTTGGACAGGAAGCCAGGGGAACTGTCTCAAGGAGACACTTGAGTTGGTTCTTGAAGGCTGACAAGGAATTTGCGAGATGATTAAGGGAGAGAAAGACATTCCAGTTAGCAAGAACAGGGATGACAGCCGTGTTGTATAAGAATGTAGGGGCCGGTGAGATGGCTCAGTGGCAAGCGCAAGGGCCCGAGTTCGACTCCCAGAACCCACATTGAAAAAAGGGCCGGTGATATCGCTCAGCGGCATGGGTGCCTGCTGGCACGCGAGGTCCTGAGGTCGACCCCCGGTACCCACAAAAAAAAAAAAAAGAATGTAGCTTTTTCTGAGAGCAGTGTGCAGATGAGAATGGTTATAGCAGTGTGGTAGAAGTGGAAGAGGGGAAAAAAGAAGTTAGGTAAACAAAAGCACTCATAAAGAGTATGAAGTACTTATGTAATGACTGACTTGGATGGATTGCAAATTTCATAATATCAGGAGTCCAGCTTGACCCATATGTCAGTGCATTCCAAGGCCTAGCACAGTGCCTTGCATCTTGTGAGTTCTCCATACGTATTTACTGAATGAATGAATGGCTGAATCACAGAAGAATATTTTTTTTTCTTTTCATATAGGGTAGAGGGAACCTCTTATGTGTTTTAAGCAGAGGAGTAATATGAGGATAAGTGGCAATGTAGAAAATGAGTTAACAATGGTCAGAGAGGTGGCTATAGTAGATTGGAGTTTTTCAGGCTTATGATTGTACCCATTGGTAAGTTGGAATCTTCATTTAAAAAACAGAAAAAAAATGTTAGAGTATATGACATGTCATAAGATAAAGTATTGTTTGGTGAAACTTATGTCAGTTAATGTGTGAGTTGATATAAATATATTTTTTCCTATAGAATGCTTAAAACCTCTTATAGTAGGAGAAATGTGGCAGTGTGAGTGAAGAGGAAGGAATGGATACAAAAGATATTGTTGAGAAAGACAAATGTGAATCTTAAATTACTGTCCATGTAATGGACACTTGTATTAAAATGCTACTGTCCATGTGAACCTTTTTGGAGAGGAAGATGTGTTGGTCAGCTTTCTGTTACTGTAGCAAAATACCTGAGGTGACAACTTAAAGAGGTTTACTTTGGCTCATAGTTTTGGAGGCTTCAGTCCATGACTGGTTGGCCTTGTTGCTTTGGCTCTGTGTTGGCAGAGTATATCATGGCAGGAAAGCTACCCACTTCATGGTGGCCAGGAATGAAAGAAGAAGTATGGGCTGGGGCCCTGTAACCCCTTCAGAGAACACCCCCAGTAATCTAACTTCCTCCCACTAGGCCCCACCTCTTAAAGGTTCCATCACCTTCGCTGTGGCACTATGGGTTGGGGACTAAACCTTTAACACATGCCCCCTTGAGGACATTTAAGATCTAGACCTTTGGGGGACATTGAAGGAGAAGATGCATTTACCAGCCCCTGTCAGTATTTTTGCCTCCTTCATGGTTTTCATTATATACTAATAAACAGATGTTCTGGTTTATTAGACACAGCAGTGCTTTGAAACATCTTACTGAATATTCTAAATGCTGCAGAATTTCTCATCTATCTTCATAGTGCTTAGCTTATAAAGTGTAGGATAAGACCATACTCTGAGGAATCATGAAAGTAAATTGAAAGTTTGATTTGATTATTGGCCAAGTTCTTTGATTTCTTTCCAACAGAAAGCAGGAAAAGATTCTTGATTATATGAGCATGTCCCTGTCAACACAATTTTGTAAATAAGTTTTGTAAATATTTTTCTCTTCTGCTTATGACATGTACATAAGGGTAAAATGTTGCTCATAAGCCTGAGTTGGACTGTTTAAAAATTTATGGCCTCCTTTAAAGTCAGTTCAGTTGGATACATTAATGGGGTTCAGTATGTTATGAATTTAGTTATCAGGTGTGAATTTTCTGTGGAGTGAAAAGCTCATTAAAATGTTTAAAAGTTGGTCTGTTCTGTCACTTAACACATTATTGGTATTTTTAATCATATGAGTAAGCAGTACACTATTGGTATTTCCTACTCTTAAGGTTTACACAGGAAATATAAATTAATTTTTTATTTTGGCCTGAGCAAAATAGTTAATTCAAATGAATAGCCATAATCGTACCACATTCAAATGTAAAGGATTATTTATTTTCTCTAGAGTTAATGCCGTATAGATCTGGATTTATGAAGTCTAGCTTTTCCCAGGTTTTTCCAGTCGTCGTGAGACCTTGGTCAGTCAGCCTAGCACTGGTGAGCCTCCTCATCTGTAAAACAGAGTCTCCTTCACCGTGCGATTGCTGTGTGGATGGCCGGGAAGAGGCATGCACAACACCTCATGCATAATAAACAGCAGAAGATAGCAGCTTCTATTTGCAATTCTCACACACTAAGAAAATCAGGAAAAGTTTTGATATTGAAGGTGTCGAAACCTAGAATTATATACATCTGGATAGCTTTTTGAGTCTAGGCAAAAAAAAGATGGGGGGCGTAAAATGATACCATCCTTTTCCTTGTTCTTTGTTTTGTTTTCACTTAAAGGCCTTTTAAGATTTGCCTTGGCATCAAAAGGCAGAGAACTTTGCCTTCAGAATAAACCTTAGGCTTGGCAGATAGTCGGCATGGATTTTCTAAGAGCGATGTGATTAAATTGCTGTAAGAGACCATTATTTTATGTTAGATTAATCTGTAATTTTATTAGGCAATTTTTATTCATCTCATTTGGGAAGCATTAATTTGCTTGCATTATTATAAATAGATCTGGATCTCTCTCTGTCTCTCTCTCTCTGTCTCTCCTTCCCTCCCCCCCCTTCCCCCTTCCACTCTCCTCCCCTCCCCTCCTTCCCCTCTGTTCTCCTCCCCGCTTCTGGAGATAGAGCCCAGGGCCTTGACCATGCCAAGCAAACACTACTACTGAGCTACACCCCCAGCCCTAAATGGACATATTTTCATCAAATAATATTCTTGCTGCTGGGTTTTGATTACTTACAAACTTATCTTTCTGGTTTTCTATAAGATGTTAAAGGTGCCTTGATTCAAAACAAGGAACTCAGAAGGCAAACTGTTTTTAATAAAGGACCTCAGATCACACAGATTAGTATTGTTACTTAACTCTTCTTTGCAGTATATTAGATAAATGTAGGGTAGGTAGAACATTTACTCATGAAAGAAAAATTATTGAAAGCTTACTTTATGGTAAGCACTGTGCTAGATTCTGAGGAAATAAAGAATAAAATGCTGTCCTTTCTCTGGAAGGATCATCAGGAAGATGAAGGATGAGAATTGATGGGGAGAGGTCTGTATATAAATTTGAAAACAAGAAGAAAAATACTGTACTTCTGAGGTGAATGGAAGGCTGTGGAACACTGGGACAGCTAACTGCCTAGAAAAGTCTGGAAAGGGAATCATCTGAGAGAAGGTGTTAATTGAACTGAATAGTTGTTTGTCAGTCAAGAAGAGTAGATGATATCCATTCTAGACTTAATTTTTATGATGACATATAGTTTTTTAAAACCTATGATACCGGGCCGGTGAGATGGCTCAGCGGCTTAAGCGCCTGCCCGGCAAGCGCGAGGGCCCGAGTTCGACTCCCGGATCCCACATACGAAAAAAAAGGGGCCGGTGATATCGCTCAGCGGCACGGGCGCCTGCTGGTGCGTGAGGTCCTGAGGTCGACCCCCCGGTACCCACCAAAAAAAAAAAAAAAAAACAAACCTATGATACTCAAAATTGCTTATTAGCCCATGTACATCTATTATTTCAGAGAACCATTTTACTTCAAATCTTAAATGTGATTCTGATGAGAAAGTCTGTGCATAGAAGCATAGCTAAAACCTGATTACCACCTTTTCGCCTTGCACGTTAATTCTTTTTACTAGGTTTTTATGAATATATTCTAATTTTACCTTTAATTTAAAAATTGACACATTTTGATTATTATTGTCATCCAGTACTGGACACAAACATTCTTATCACCAAATCTAGTCCTATTGTGCTATAGGGAGACGTCATATGTAGTCTAAGAACAAATTAAAACTATTTAAAATGTGTCCTTTTAATTAACAAGTCTTACGATGACTACCTCTTGTTACCAAACAAGCCCAAAGCAATATATTGAGGAGTGGGGGGGGGACCCCAT
This sequence comes from Erethizon dorsatum, assembly GCA_028451465.1. NCBI lineage: Eukaryota > Metazoa > Chordata > Mammalia > Rodentia > Erethizontidae > Erethizon > Erethizon dorsatum. The sequence continues at coordinate 16,457,056 of CM051839.1, forward strand.
AACCAAACAGATTTTGAAGCATTCACTCAGCAAATACTTGAGCATTTAGCAGGTGTCATGTAGTAGTCCAGCAGCTGGTTTCCATGTCCTCATTTACATTCTGGTCTAGCCTCATCCCCATCACTATTTCTCTACACCTCTGTCTTCTGCCTCACTAAATTTTTTTCACCCTTCACTAGTATGATGCGGAAGAGTCTTAAGTTCCTACTGTGATTTTGCACGTTTAGATCCTCAGCCTGGAGAGCCTGTTTTATCCTTCTTCAACTGTGTTCTTTCACACTCAGCCCTGACGTCGATTCCTCCATGACTCAAACTCCCCCAGGAGCGTTAGCTCCTATTTCTGTTCCCACAGAGATACCGTTCTTTCTTTAGATCTGGTATACTTTATTCCGTGAGCTCTTGAAGTACACCACTAGGATTATGTTATTTGAGATAAGATAATGGAGCATCCCACATAAGAAGATGTATTGGGTTCAGTGGTAGCCTCCAGAACGATATGTCCATGTCTAATTCCTAGAACTGTAAATGTGACCCTATTTGGAAGGAGTCTTTTCGATGGAATTCAGTGGCTACTTCCATCATGATAATTCTGGTAATTTGTTACAGCAGACCTAGGGGACATGTTCACAAGGTACAATGGCTGGAACATCAAACACCATTGTAATCACCATCAGTACTATCACTTTTTATCTGGTAAGCAGTGTGTGTTCAGAAAATAGTAGTTGAGTAAAAACACAGGTTTTGCCTATGCACTTCTAGTCTTAATGGTTGTGGTGGTATTGATGAGAATTGTGTTTAAAGGTGGTACTGAAAGAGACCTTCAAAGATAGATCCCCTCTGAAGTGTTTTAAGTGTCTTTTTGTGTGTTTGTGTGAGGGCACGAGTGGATGTTTTAAATTATTTTGAAAAATATTTACATATTTTAAATAAATTTTCCTTTCAGAATAAGACTAATTTTGTACAAATGGAAATTATAATGGCTCCCTCAAAATCCAAAAAAAATGTTCTTTGCAAAGTTGAAGCGCAGTTATAGTTCTACCAATTAAAATAAATTATCTTTTTGTCCCTAATAGAATGTTTATTAGCCAAGATTAATTTTACACTTTGTCTTGAAGTACCATTTAGAGAAGTACCTTGAAATAATAAAGTACTTTATTTCAGTGTGCCACAGGGTACGGGGAAACCAAAATTTACGAATAATCGTAAACCCAAACTGGATGGGTTATGTGTGTCTGTGTGTAAATCTTAGTTTGCCCCTGGAAGTTAAGTCCATGACCTAATTATTACCAATGCTGTGTAAATCAGTAAAATAACAATAAAAATGAATAGTAATTGAGCTCTTACTCTGGACTAGGCCCTGCTCCAGGCTTTTTACGTGAATTAGGTTATTTTGTTTTCACAGTCACCCTGCTCTCTTACCTATTCTCTTTACTCAAGAGAAAGTTGAAGCACAGGGTGGTTAATTAACTCTCCCAAGGTCATGGCAGGTTACGTTGCAGAGTGAGTAGACAGGGTCCATGACCTCTGCCCTCTCCTGACTCAGTCTACCAAGTCAGCTTATTATCTAACGCCATTTGCAGTTGCACTGAGTAAAGGGTTCAAACTTCAATGTGCTTCCCTACAGATCCTGACTGGTGGGGCTGGGAACGTGCATTCTTCGTAAGCACTGGCAGATTCTGACCACACTTTGAGATAACACTGACCTGGTTACTACACAACCCACACAACAGTTCACTTCACATTAAGGCTGATTGTTGTTGGTTGTGTGCTTAAGCCAGATTATTCATGGTGAGTCTATTAAGGATATACGTGTATCTAAACTTGTGCCTCCGTCGCCACACTACTAATCACATTTCTTTTGTAGAGAATGAATAAAAGGCCAGCCTCAGAGGGATTCTTTTCAAAGAAGTCTTTTCAGAATTGGGTATGTTGACCTGAGGAAACTGTTAAGATGAGTGTAAGAAAAAGCACAACAGAAAATATGTACCCTAATGAGGTTTTGTGTATTTGGTTTCTGTTCATAAGAATATTTTAATGTAAATTCCACTTCACGATAGAATAATAGTTTCATGATTTGGGTCACTCTGAATATTGACTGTAGCCAAGGAGGGAATCTTCTCTTTTAAATTCAGTAAGAAAACTCATCCATTTGTACTGCCAAGAACTTTATATGTCTTTTAGAATATGAAGAAAACACTATGCTTTCAATTTCACTGCCTCAGTATCTTACTTGGCAAAAATATGTTTTCTTTCTTCTAGGGAGATCACAAGTCACACTGAGTGAAAAAGCACCCAGGGTTTTCTTCAGTTACAAACAAAATGAATATTCCCATGCTGCTGCCGCATCCTTACCAGTGTTTCCTAAAAGGCCTCTTCAGAACACCCTTCCACCGTTACCACTTCATGTCTCACACAGGTACTCATCTTGGATCAGGAATCCCGTGTGCTCAGCCATTTAAGTCTCGTGGACTCCATTGTGCAAAGTGGATGCTGCTGTCAAACGGTTTAAGGAGAAAATTATGTGTACAAGCAACCTTAAAGGACCACGCAGAAGGACTTTCTGATAAAGAACAAAGATTTGTGGATAAACTTTATACTGGTTTAATCCAAGGGCACAGGGCCTGCTTAGCAGAGGCCATAACTCTCGTAGAATCAACTCACAACAGGAAAAAGGAATTAGCCCAAGTGCTTCTTCAGAAAGTATTAGTCTACCACAGAGAACAAGAACAACTAAATAAAGGAAAGCCACTGGCATTTCGAGTGGGTCAGTCTTTTTTTCTTTTAATTCAGTAATATTTTTCTAAATTGTCTGCTTTTAGAATAAGCCTAAATAGTTTGCAATCTAATGTTTTTTTTTTTTTTCCTAGAGTGGATGGGCTTTGAATGCCATTAGTTTTGCAAATATTAATCTTGAGACATTGAGAAAATTGCCTGTCTGTTCGAACCAAGAATAGAAATATGCACAGAAAGAACTATTAATCAGTTTATTCCTTTTTTTTTTGATAGTCCTCCTATCAAGTAGACAAAGTGAATTCCTGTTTTTGTAGTATATCAAAACTATAATTATCCTCATCACATTTCAACATTGAATTTCTTTGGCATTTCCTTAGTCTTTCTAAAGGCGAGTAATTTAAATATGTTTTGCCAGCAGGAATTAACCAAGGCAGTTTTGGGTGGAGTGAGAGCATCTCATGATGATGAACTAGGTGATCTGAACCAACCCTTCAGCTAAAAGCAACTTGAGATGGTGGTTGGAGTAAGAAATTTTATGGGGGATGAATAAATACTCATAAAAGTGGACATTACAATAGACTTTTATGTCATGGCTTATTGACATTATAGGGACTCAAACCTCCTGGGTTTTTTTTTTTTTGTGTGTGTGTGTGGGTACCGGGGATCAAACTCAGGACCTCGTGCGCCAGCAGGTGCCCATGCTGCTGAGTGACATCACCGGCCCTTTTTTCGTATGTGGGTACCGGGAGTCGAACTCAGGGCCTTGCGCTTGCCAGGCAGATGCTTATGCTGCTGAGCTATCTCACTGGCCCTCCCTCCTGTTTTTTAGAGTAATGAACATAAGTGTTTTAAAGATAATTTAAAAAATAGCTCATCAACCAATATTTGTACCAGTCCACATTTATCACCCTTCTTATTCTTCCACCTTCACTGAGTACTACATTGGGTGTTAGTAATCTTTATGTGCTGTAGGCAGAGAAAATAGCAGACTTCCAAAGAGAAACCCCCGTTTGATGAAGTGTCTATTCACTAGGTTTCAGTGAATCCTTGAAGAGAAAATGTCCGTGAAATGTTGAGTTAACTTAGCAATTCACATGTAACTTTGCAGTGCTATTCTGGTTCTTCCACCCCGCTCTTATGAGGCCAGACAAACCTGTGTCTTTATTGTAGTCATTTTATCACCATTATGAATAGAAGCAATAAATGTTTCTCTTGCACCTGTAAAGGTGTTTAAGACAGCAACGTGCCCTGAGAATTGTGGTAAGGAGCAAATCATGCCATATACTTTATTAAATGCCTGTGTTTTATATACTTTATTGAATTACACTTACATGTATCTTGTGCCATACATTTTATGCCACACCCTGTTCTAAACATATTGCAAACATTAATTCATCTAATTCTTTTTTTTTTTTTTTTGGTGGGTACCGGGGGTCGAACTCAGGACCTCATGCACCAGCAGGCGCCAGTGCCACTGAGCGATATCACTGGCCCTTTTTTCGTATGTGGGTTCCGGGAGTCGAACTTGGGACCTCGCGCTTGCTGGGCAGGCGTTTATGCCACTGAGCCATCTCACCGGCCCAATTCATCTAATTCTTTTTTTTTTTTTTTTTTTGTGGGTACCGGGTGTTGACCTCAGGACCTCGCGCGCCAGCAGGCGCCCGTGCCGCTGAGTGATATCACCGGCCCTTTTTTCGTATGTGGGTTCTGGGATTCGAACTCGGGCCCTCATGCTTGCCGGGCAGGCACTTATGCCGCTGAGCCATCTCACCGGCCCCCAATTCATCTAATTCTTAAAAGAACTTGTATGGAGAATACTGAGGCACAGAAAGAGGTTAAGTAATTTGGCCAAGATCATAGAGCTTGTAAGGGTTCTAGCAGAACTAGAACAGGAACCTTCTCACTGGCCCGAGGGTTTGCTCTCTTACCTGCCATGCTTGGCTCTCCATGTAGGGCACTCTTCTGCCTTTCTTACCACAGATCTTTTTTTTTTTCAGGATTTTTAAAAATATCTATATAAATGAATCTTTGAGTTCTGAGTGAGATAAAGAAAAAAATGATCCTTTATAAATAGAAAATTATTCAATCACTGGGAGTATTTAGAGTAATGAGTTATTTTTCCAACAGACAGATAAAGTAGACAGAATTGGGGCAGGTGAAATAATTATGCATCATGATGAAAGCTGGTTAGATGTAAAACTCCAGCACATTAAAACATAGGCAATGAAGTGTGTCCAAAAAGATCTACATTGCAGCAAAAAAAGCGCAGCACATTTTGTAATTTTTAAAAGTGAACTTCGTAAATATGGTCCCAGAATTGTTTCCGTTCTATCTCCCCATCACTCAGAAATTAAAGAGATGGATTTTCATGTACTGCTTTAGGACATGTTAAAATATATTGATGGTGATTTTAATAAATTAAGGGAAGTAGAAGATAGTTTAATGTATTGTTCAGTAAACTGATCATAGTTCTGAGTTCATTTATTCCGTTAAATTAGAAGATCTCTTTTCATTGTAGGGTTGTCTGGCCCCCCTGGGGCTGGAAAATCAACATTTATAGAGTATTTTGGGAAAATGCTTACTGAGAGAGGGCACAAATTATCTGTGCTAGCTGTGGACCCTTCTTCTTGCACTAGTGGTGGTGAGTATGCTGATTCTTTTTTAATTGCAGAGCTTGTGAGCATTCCATGTCACAGTTTAGTGATAATTTGCACTTGGGCGAGCTTGATTAGTTGAGTTTGGTCTTACTGAAGGGAGTTCTGCAGAGTGAGGTGAAATCCGAGGGCAGTAGTTGGGGAGCAGAGGACTCTGCAGAGGAGGTCAGCTTGTGGGTAGCTCAATGGGTAAAGAACTAGAAGAATAGGTGCCAGAAGTTGAAGATAATCAAAAGCAAATTGTGTCATTCAGAAACTGTGCTTTACACATTCATTATTTGCCTCATGTTGTAATATCTCTTCTCTTAGCTTTAAAAACCTTGCTGCTGTTTACAACTTGTAACCTGTTTATATTAGATGTCTAGTTAAACAGAAAGCTCTTAGAGGGACCATGTAATATACTGCTATTCCCCTACAGCATTTAACAGAGTGCAGTGTACACTGCGCAGTGTTCAGCAATTACTTACTGATTTGAGGTCATGCAATCAATCAAGCTTAATTTGCAGCTCATCAGAGATAAAATGAATATAAACTTAGTTTCCCTAAGGATCATTTAAAGAAAACATAAAGCATACTATATGAATACTCAGGTTTTTCTTCTCTTATCCTTCTGTATGATTTAAGCTTCTCATATTATGGTTATTCATTCACTTACCAAATATTGAGTGCCTTCTCTAGGTGAGGCATTATGCATGGAAGGTACTGTGTTATAAAATGATGAATAAGACAGTGCTCTTGACCTTATGGACCTTACATCTTATGAGGGAAACAGAGGAGTAAACATAAGCATTTCAATGTTGCATGTGTTGTGAAGGGGGGAAATACAGGGAGCTGTGTTTGGTTTGCTTACTGTAGTATTCCACAGGATGGAAACATTTTATGGGCCTTAGGTCAATAGAGGTGGACAGAAATTATTCTTAGTATTCACTGAGATATCTAGCTTGTAACACTCTAAAGTTTTTGATTCACTGTAATAAATATGTTAACTGAATAAAATTTATACCCCCAAGGTTCAAGCATAAATCCATGCCAAGGTGTTATCTAATTTATTTACAGTTTAAGAACTTTGTTAAAGGTAAATGCTTTAATGAAAGATTATAAAAATGTGATCCTCATTTTTCATGTAGGTAGGTGGAAAAGGCCTTTCCCCCTCTACCTTCATAATAGTTTAGAATATTAGCAATAGAAAAAGGAAATAATAGCTTGAGGGGCAGTAATTGATAGCCAGAATGATGACTATTATAAAATAGTCTAGATTAAAGTTGCTTACTTCATGTTTCCTGATCTTTCTCAAGCCAGAAGTGAGGGCCCTTTTCTCAGATTAAAAAATATATAGACTTTGAGAGAAAAAAATACACATGAAGATAAACAGGACACTCTAAATATAATCCTTATTACAGCATTATACACATTTGAAAGACAGCATGAAATTTAAGTTTGAGGAGCATTAGTTTTTTGAGACCTCCCTAAGGGTCTGCAACTAAGTTTTGGTTTCACTGGCAGAGACAATTATATGGGAGAGTAATTTCCTAATGTGTTGTTCAATGTGATAGCATCTATAGGATAATAATTTGAAGTACAGCTTTAGCAGATTGTGGACTTCCACAGAGGTGATTTCATGCAGAAAATTACCTTCGTAAAAAGTTTTATGTGAAATAAATAAAGCAGTTGAAGTGCGAGGTCCGTGCGAGCTGTAGAATTGGCACTTGCAAGTAGACTCTGAACTGGAGCTCAGAGAAAAAAACATATCTTTAAGGAACTTTTCAATCTTTAGCATCAGTTTTATTTGGGAAAAATAGCCCCTAGCAGAGTGAAAATAAATATTCAGCTACAATAGCACCACACTTTCTCATGTAATTATATGGCTAAATGAAAGTAGGAAAAGGTAGGATTAGTTCCAGTGCTTTCATTCTTCTAGAATTTGCAGGTGTTGATGTTTGCCAAGATGCTGCAATAAACTAAAAACTATAGCCAGTTCCATTCCATGGTATTAAATTGAATGCCTACTGTGAATGCTTTTTTTAGTATCCCATGTGCAATATCCATAAGACAAGGTCCTAAAGATAAAGGAAAGAGACTTATTTTAAAGCACGATTTCTAAACCTTGACACTGGTCACATCTGGGACCAGCTATTTCTTTGTTGTGGGTGGCTGTCCTGTAAATTGAAGGAGCATCCCTGGCCTCTATGCAGTAGATGCCAGTGGCATCCCAGCTTCACTGGTAACAAGTAAATATGTCTCTAGAGATTGCCAGATTTCCTGGGAGGAAGAAGCAGATTTGTCCTTGGTTGACAATCACTGTGTGAAATAAATGAGACACATAGATTTGAAATCCAAAAGTATATTGTATGAATAGTGTTGCATCCATTCACATGATTTGCTTTGCATTCGGTGTAGGCTTCCAAATTGCTAACTAGTAAAGTATTAGAAGTAACAGACTAGGTGGAAGGGCAGCTTAAAGGTGCATTTGCCTAGCTTTTACTTAAGGCTGAGAAAATGTCATTTGTACAAATAAAAGAATGGGGAATGGAGAGTAGTAATAGAAAGGCGAGGGATACCAAATTTCTCTCCGGCCCTTCAGGATGCTGGCAGATTCCATAGCAGTTACTGTACTGCAGAAATTCACAGAGGACTTTAATTGATCTTTGTAAGACAGATAAATTCCGTGTTTTAGTTATTAACAGTCTTCGAAGTAAACATTCTATTCCTAGTGTATAATTACATTTGAATCTCACAATGGCTCAGTATCTTTGTTGTGTAACTGAGGAAAGGAGGGGTTCAAGGAAGGTAAAGTGACCTCCCCGTGTCAAATAGCCAGGAATGGTGGAGCCAGGATGCAAACTGTGGGTTTGACACTTGGAAAATTAGCAGTGAGAAAAAAGAAGAGATGCTTCTTGTTTGAGAATGTGGAGTAGGGAAGGAAGCCACACACCAGTATTAAAATTGCAGTAAAGAAACCACCCTGGATGAATTGGAGAATTGCTTTGGGACTGGTGGAGGTTACAGTTGGACAGATAAGGTAGGGCTGGGTTTTCAGGGCCTTCCGTGCTAGACTGAAGGATCTAGACTTGAATCTCTGGTAAGTGGGAAGCCTTTGTAGGTCTTAAGGGGCTTAGGATGTTAAAAATAAATCCAACATGACTAATGAGGAGGAATGCTCAATAGTATGAAATACAGCTTGAGATTTTCAGGGAAATGTCATAAAGTATATCCCCTTGGAACTGGCTAATTGATAATTGGTCCTTACAACCATTCCATGATTCCAAAATGTAACCATGTGTTTCAGGATCACTATTAGGTGACAAAACTCGAATGACTGAGTTATCAAGAGACATGAATGCATACATCAGGCCATCTCCTACCAGTGGGACTTTAGGAGGTGTGACAAGGACCACAAATGAAGCCATTCTGTTGTGTGAAGGAGGGGGATATGACATCATTCTTATTGAAACTGTAGGTGAGTTTATTCTGTTTCATAAAATATGAAATGGTATTATAATGAATGCTATATAAAAATGAGTGACACCTATTTTGTTCATTCAGCAGACTTACTAAAGGCGTAATTAGATACAAGTTATTTCCCCAGGCTCCATAGGAAATACTAGTTTATAGGATGTAGTTCCTAACATCAAAGAGCTTACCATTAAAGGGTGAAAATAAGCTGTGTGTCTGGATAACTGTTACATAAAATCTTATTTTATATGTGGCAGAGTTTCGAGAGCAGTAAGCATTAGGATGATCTATGTAAGCAAAATACAATGCCTATTTTGTGTAAGCACATTTTGTATGTCTACAATATTTTCTAGGAAAACTAAGATAGTTGGGTATCTTTTGATTATGTGGTTATTCAATGGTACCTTGGTTCACGAACTCAATTCTTTCCACAATTCTAGTCAGAAAATTCGTTCCATGATTCTAGTTGCAACTGAATTGCAAAGATACCACTGTATTTTATTCCATTTTTATATCCTTAGCACATAACTACATGCAACGAAGACACTGAAACAGAAACCCCAAGAAATTTACATTCTTGGGGAGAGAGTCTGTTATACCACTGTATGGTAAATGTTTGTAATACAGCCTAACTCAGATTTGGGGGAGTCAGTGCAGACTTTGTAGAGGAGTTAACAGCTGAACTCAGTTTTGAAGGAAGAATTGGTGTTAAACAGTGTGAGGTAAAGGGCATTTGCAGAGACACAGAAGAGGGAGGAAATATGACTTACTCAGTAGTGCAGCTGGCACAGGATTCTTCGAGCGGAATGTGAGGGAGATGGGTTGGAGCAGTAGCCAGGGGCAGATCGGCGAGGACTTTATATGCTGTGCCAAGGAGTTTAGAGTTTGATCTGAAAGGAGTGGGGAGCCACTGCAGGATACAAAGGAGAGTGAGAAAAGCAGCTGCGTGTTTTGGAAAAGTCCCTGGCAACAGAAAATAGAATGATTAGAAGAACAGCCAAAGGCAGGGAAGCAGTTAGGAAGTGTTGAGTGGAAGGAAGAGATGGTGGGGCTCTGAACCCAGCAGAGGAAATGTGAACAGAGAAAATGAGGCAAGTTAAAAGAAAACATGGAGGGTAAATGGCAGGACTGCATCTTGGTTAGATGTAAGAGATGAGGAATTAGCGTGGTGTGCTGGTGCCTGCCTGTAACACCGGCACTCTAGGAGACTGAGGCAGGAGGATCATACGTTTGAGCCCAGCATGGGCAACTTAGTGACTTAGCAAGACTCTTGGCTTGGGATGTGGCTCCGTGTAAAGGGCTTGCATTCAGTCTTCCATATTGCAAAAGGAGAGAGACAGACAGGAAGAGAGAGAGAAAGAGAGAGCGAGCATTGATGATAATAGATAGTGCTGTGGAAAGGGGGATTTGGAGAGGAGAAAATAAAAAGTTCAATTGTGAATATATTAAGTGCGAGGAATTTATTATGTGTCTAGGTGATGGTGTGTCTTGAGAAAGAATTGAGGGAAAAAAAGTGCAGATTTTACAGTTACCAATGTAATTCATAGTGTGGTACCTCAAGAATTTGGTCCAGATCAACTGGGAAAAATTGGGCAAAAATGAGAGATGGCTGCATTAGTTTGCTAGGGATACCATAATAAAATACTATAGACTGAGTGGCTTAAACTACAGAAATTTATTTTCTCACAGTTCTGGAAGTCCAGGATCAAGGTGCCAGCAGGAAGGCTTTCCTTGGTTCGTAGATGGCTCCTCCTCGCCACATCCTCACAGGGACATTTCTCTGTGCACGTGCTCCCCTCGCGTCTCCTCCTCTTCCTAGTAGTCCCCAGTGCTATTGGATCCTTATGGAGTCATCTGATTTCTTTAGCAGCCCTATCTCTAAATACAGTCACAGTGAGGATCAGGGTTTCAACAGAGGAACTGGAGAGGCCGGGGCAGGTATAATTCAGTCTCCAACAGAAGCCAGGACTTAGATTTAGAAACTCTACCATTTAAAGTTGGGAGGAGCAAGAGTTTCCGGAGGGAAAGTAGCACAATCAAAGGAAAAAATAGTATAAAAATAAAGCGTGTGGGCTGGGGACTGTAGCTCAGTGGTAGAGCACTTGCCTAGGCTGCTCAAGGCCTTGAGTTCCATGCCCATCATGGCAATAAACAAAACAGTAGCAAAAACAACCTAAACCATATTACCGGAAGTTGTATTTAGCTAAGAGAGGTTATTTTCTTGTAAGTAAAAAAACAAACAAAAAAATTTTTGCTTTTGTCTGGTCTCTCTTCAAAGCACTTAGTTTCCATCCTGGAGGCTGCTCATGATTAAAAGACAGTTGATGAGGCTGTAACAGAAACATCTCTGTTTTGCTGGGCAAGGTGCTTCATGCCTGTAATCCCAGTACTCGGGAGGCTGAGGCAGGAGGAGCACCATGCCTTGGAGGCCAGCCTGGGGTGCATAGTGAGTTCAGTGCCAGCATGAACTACATAGTGAGACCCTGTCTCCAACAAACAAATCTCTGTTCTAGGTAGAAGGAAGGAAGAAGGGGTAAGGAAGCAGGAAGGAATAGGCAGAAGAGGTACATCTACCAGCCGGGTTGGCCTTCTTTAATGAACATTTCTGGAAACCCCATCTAATGCCTTGCTTTCTCTCATTACTCATTGCCAGTGAAAGGGGACCTCGTGAGCGTGGTCTTTCATCAGTGCACTGACACCAATGAGACTGGAGTAAGGAAATAGGGAAGATACTGCATAGGCACCTAGAAGCCTCGGAAGGAGAGCATTTCCAGAGCAGTTGCAGTGGAGCAGGGGATGTGGAAGCCAGATTTAAGTGGGTTGAAAGTAAAGAGAAGTGGACTGAATGAGCATAAATTCCTTTTCTCCAGAAACTTGACTATAAAGAGAAAGTGAGCAATATGGTGATGGTTGAAGAAACATGTGAGATGTTGTCTGGTTTGGCTTCAAGATGAGGAAGACTTGGTCAGTTTATATAGTTTGCTGAAGGGCAAGAGCCGGAAGACAAAGGAGGAGTTAAAGAAGAGCAAGGGCCATGGAAAGAGGAAGGAGTGAAAGCTTCATCTTTTGCAGTCTTCCTATGCCAAGACTGTAGGATAGTCAGCAAGGCTGAGTTTGTGTTGGTGTCTGTGTGCAGAGGGGACAGGAAGAAGGTACTTCCCTTATGTCCTCTGTGAAGTAGGTGCCACTGCTTATGTAGTCATTATCAAGTGGGGAGATCAGGGGAGGGTGAATGCTTGAATGGCCACTGTGACAAGTGGGAAAGGAAGCTACCTGAGGATATTTAAGGGGCTTGTGTTTACTAAGCAGCAGGGAGATGTGCTAAATGCTGGAGACCATGGCCCTTAGACGCATCTGTCCACAGTTGAGTGATTTCTCCAGCATGCGTCAAGAGGAGAGAATACATGTAGTTGTACTGGTCCTTCATGCGGTTTGCAGGGTGGGATTAAGGATGGGAAAGGCAAAAAAGATAAAAGCATTGGCAGGGGTAGATTCAGATTATATTAGAGTCGTAATGTTCATAATGATGAAAGGGAAGCCAAAGAAGACCTTTCAAAGTAAGGAGAAGGTGGAGGTCTCTCAGATATCCATTCAGTCCAAGAAGAGGTCTAGTGGTGAAAAGGGAGGGAAGGACAACTGGTTTACTTGGAGGCAAGATAGTGACATTTAATAAATTCTTCAGAGGAGGGGTACATTAGTTTAAATATATCTCCCAAAAGTTCATGTGTTGGAAAGTTAATCACCAAATTCCTTTTGTTAATAATATTTGGAGATGGGGCCTTTGCAAGGTAGTTAGGATTAGATGAGGTAATGAAAGTGGGACCCTCGTGATGACATGAGTGGGTTTTTAAGAAGAGGAAGAGAGACTGAGACTGCCATGCTTGCTCGGTTTCACCTCATGATGCACCCGTCATGTCACGATGTAGCAAGAAGGCCCTCACCAGAGGCTGAGCAGATGCTTGTGCCTTGCTCTTGGACTTCCCAGCCTCCAGAACTGTGGGCAGAATAAGCTTTATAAATTACCTGGTCGGGCTGGTGAGATAGCTCAGCAGCATAAGCGCCTGCCTGGCAAGCACGAAGTCCTGAGTTCAACTCCTGGTACCCACATACAAAATAATAATAATAATAAAATAATAAATTACCTGGTTTCAGGTATTTTGTTATAGCAACAGAAAATGGGCCAAGACATGGAGTGTTTGAATGGGTGAGTGTGTGACCATGAGTGTGAGTGGATGAAGTAGAACAGAAATAAATAACAGTCAGTGAAGTTGAGGAAATGTCTTAACTGTGAATACTTTATAGTTGTGATTTAAAATTTCAGGTGTGGGCCAATCAGAGTTTGCTGTTGCTGACATGGTCGACATGTTTATTTTACTACTGCCACCAGCAGGAGGAGATGAATTACAGGTAATTTTTTATTCTTCCCCCACCCCACCCACAAAATAGAAAAGGTACAAATTTCTAGTGTTGTGTTTTCAGAAATTAAGTAAAAATAGTGTAAAGAAACATCATTCACATTGGCTAAAATACCTATATCAAAGGTAGATTCTTTATATGCCTTTTTGCTAACTTATAATAACAGGTATGACTTTGAGCATATAACTTAAATTTTTCCATTAAGTGACTAGAATAAATGGATTGCTCAGGCCCAAAGAGACCACTGTTACATGGGTGTTTATAGTATACTTGGTTCAGAGTTCTTACTCAGTGTTTTTAGCTGGGATCCCACCATCATAGTTTATATATTATACAATCAGATCCTTACTGTCTTCAGCAATGCAGTTCTGGGATTAACTTAAGGCAGAGTTCACAGGTGGAGGACATAGTCTTCTTTTTTTTTTTTTTTTTTTTTGGTGGGTACCGGGGGGTCGACCTCAGGACCTCGCGCGCCAGCAGGCGCCCGTGCCGCTGAGCGATATCACCGGCCCCTTTTTCGTATGTGGGTTCCGGGAGTCGAACTCAGGCCCTCCACGCTTGCCGGGCAGGCGCTTAAGCCGCTGAGCCATCTCACCGGCCCTAGGACATAGTCTTCTATAAGCTTCTCCTCACTTCAGACACCAGCTGCGAACTCCAGGACTCGCAGGCCACCCATGCCTCTGACCAGCTGGCTACAAATCTGAAGGTTCCTGCTGCCCATCAGGTTCAGTAAGTCAGTAGACCAACTCACAGAACTTGGGAGGACGATATATTACAATTACAGTTTTATGATAAAGGCTACAAATCAGGAACAACCCAATGAAGACACACTGAAGGAGAGGTCTTCGAGGGTCCCAAACACAAAGCTTCTGTGTCTCCCTCAGGACACATTTCCCTCTTGGAACGCTGATATTGTCACCAACCAGGAAGCTCTCCTGGACTGTGTGCCCCTTAGGTTTTGTTGGAGTTTCACTGCATAGGTGTGAGTGATTGCATGATTGGCCGCATAAGTGAACTCAGTCTCTGGCTAAGTTTCCCATGGCACAGTCCCCCTCCCCTCTGTCACACAGTAGGTGTTCCTGGTGTGCTTTGCCCCAGTGCTGAGTGATCACAGTGCATAAAATCGGGTGTCATCCCAGGCACCCACCATGGATAAGGAAGATGCTCTTAGCATTCAAGAAATTCCAGGGTTCCCTCTTAGGAACTTCAAAGATAAGACAAATTATTGTACAAAATTTCCCTTGCAGCTTGATAATTCTGAAAAATTGTGATAGCAGATTATGGATGCTGTGATTTAGAAACATTATTAGAATTTAATAATTGAAGGTGATATCTAAAATATTTGAAAAGCAATCCTAATCTTATGTAGAAAAATATAATTCTAAAATAAGATTCTGCCCTTAGATTTTATCCTTTCTTACTGGCCTTTTCTGTGTTACCTAATTTTTTTTAATTTTAAGAAGAAAAAACAATAAAAACAATGATACAGAATTTTAAAACAAGGTAATAGGAGATTAACAATGGTTAATATATTGCATATTGTTATCTTCAAAGTAGATGCTCAGATTATAAAATATAGGCATGAGGGTCGGTGAGATGGCTCAGCGGTGTAAGCGCCTGCCTGGCAAGCGTGAGGTCCTGAGTTCGACTCCCAGAACCCACATACGAAAAAAGGGCCGGTGATATCGCTCAGCGGCACGGGTGCCTGCTGGCGTGCGAAGTCCTGATGTTGACTCCCGGTACCCACACACACAAAAAAAATATATATATAGGCATGAAAAATTGATCAAACAATGTAAGCACAAACCATTCTTTTCAATGAATAGAGATTAGTAGTATAATTAACTATCTTGTGTGTGTGCGTATATATATATATATATATATATATATATATATATATATATATGTATTCTTTTCCCTTCTTTCTTTTCTCCTTTCCCCCATCCCAGTTGTTCTTTCCTTTTGAGCAGTTTCTTCCCCTTTCACTTTCACAATATCTATTTGTACATTTTGGATCTTATTTACTCTTTCAGTTTTTTACACTAGGTAGACCATATGATGTATTGTGTAACATAATTTAAACCAAGAGATTGGGACATTTTTAGCTATCAAGCTATTTTTTGTTTTGTTTTGTCTTTTTGAAACAGGGTCTTGCTGTGTAGTTCAGGCTGGCCTTGAACTCACTTTGTAGCCCGGGTTGGCCTTGAACTCACAGCAATCCTCCTGCTTAACCTCCCAAGTGCTGGGATTACAGGTGTGCACAGCCACGCCTAGCTCAAGCTATTTTTCTTAAATTCAAATTGAAAAGAATTCTCTGTAAGTTTAAGGAAACTTGGGAAGACTTTGTTTTGGGCAATGTAGATGGCAGTGCTATGTGTGTTTTCTTTTTAAGCATCCCAGTGATGGATGGGTGTATTCTGCAGTGTAGCTCATGAAAAGCAGAATTCATCATGAGACAAGATGAACTGTCTCCTGCCACTCAATCATGTCATGTCTTGATGGTCTATTTACTCTAATTCTGAATGTATTTCACCATGTGAGTCTCTAAATTCAGCAGAGATGTTACAGATGGCTTCCATAATCCCAAGAGCCAGTGTATTTCAGTAATTTCTGTTAAATAATTGTGATTCCTGGCACCCAAGGCTTAGGAAGATACAGAAAAAAGTTAATGAAGTGTATGGCTTTCACAATTGTAGCATTAACTGATTGTCCCATTTTTATGCCAGTTGTGATTAAATGAAATGTTTCTGATAAATCTCGCTCTTCCCTTTCTTTTCTCCAGGGTATCAAAAGGGGTATAATTGAGATGGCAGATCTGGTAGCTATAACTAAATCTGATGGAGACTTGATTGTGCCAGCTCGAAGGATACAAGCGGAGTATGTGAGTGCTCTGAAATTACTTCGCAAGCGCTCAGAAGTCTGGAGACCAAAGGTTAGTTTGCATTCCATTCTCCATTTGTCACCCTAAGGGGACTGTGGACATTAAGAGAGAGAATGTAAGTCCCAAGCTAGACATATAATCAATCTTTGCTTGCATGGGAAGATTATAGTTTTAAAAATATGACAAAGCCAGACTGTTTAGTCATGATTTTACATATAATCTCTCAACTACTGGATGTCAAGAACTAGAATATGTGGGCCGGTGAGATGGCTCAGCGGCTTAAGCGCCTGCCGGGCAAGCGCGAGGGCCCGGGTTCGACTCCCGGAACCCACATACGAAAAAGGGGCCGGTGATATCGCTCAGTGGCACGGGCGCCTGCTGGCGCGCGAGGTCCTGAGGTCGACCCCCCCGGTACCCACAAAAAAAAAAAAAAAAAAGAACTAGAATATGAGGTGATAGATTAGATTGCTTAATGCTTGATTTGAGGCATTTTGAAGTGATAGTAAATCTATGCTGAAAGGGAACCATCCTTAAAGATTATGGAGCAATTTGATTATCGATTTCGGACTAAGTATGAGAAAAGGCTTGTGATTTGATACTTCTGTTCTCATTATGCTTGTTGGATGCTGTTTTCAATGAGAGAGAGAGAGAGAGAGGAGCTTTGTCTGAAGGTGGACACGTGCTATTAAACCATCAGCTGTAGTCATTATAATGAGAACAATGGTGGCTTATCTTACTGTCAGCTTCCGCTTTTCCCAGGCACATCACCTGTGTCGAGTCTGGAGCTGTCTTATACACGCAGGTTCTGGGTGCTTAGCTCCTAGTACTTGCTGAATCAGGCAAATTGGACAGAGGGAATGGACTTATTCTCTCAATTTAGCTTCAATTTCTGGCACTTAGGCCTCAGGGAAACCACCTCACATTGCCTTTCTCATCCTATGACTCGTAAGTCGTCCAAGATTCTTCTCACCATCTATGAGGAATCCTAAATTGAAATAAATCGCTGAGCTAGAGAATTTGATCACAAATCCATGTCTTATTTCTGCTGTGCACTTAGTAATCTGAGGTGCATCACCTCAGTCTGTACATGTCAGTATATGTACTTTACACACAGTAAAATCTTATTTATGTCTCTTGCCTATTCCTATCATCTGTAAGAATTAATAGCAAATATCAGAGTCCCCAAGAAAATGTTTTCTATCATTTTCAGTATTACAATTTTTGTTCTTCCTTTTCAATAGGTGATTCGTATTTCTGCCAAAACTGGAGAGGGGATCACTGAAATGTGGGATAAAATGAAAGAATTCCAGGACCTAGCGCTGGGCAGCGGGGAGCTGACTGCCAAGCGACAGAAGCAGCAGAGAGTTTGGATGTGGAATCTCATTCAGGAAAATGTGTTAGAGCACTTCAAGACCCACCCCACGGTCCGAGAGCAGATCCCACTTCTGGAACAAAAGGTTCTCAGCGGGGCCCTGTCCCCAGGACTAGCAGCAGACTTGTTGTTGAAAGCTTTTAAAAGCAGAGACTAGGGGCCGGTGAGACGGCTCAGCGGCGTAAGTGCCTGCCTGGCAAGCGTGAGGGCCCGAGTTCGACTCCCGGATCCCACATACGAAAAAGGGGCCGGTGATATCGCTCAGCGGCACGGGCGCCTGCTGGCGCGCGAGGTCCTGAGGTCGATCCCCGGTACCCACAAAAAAAAAAAAAAAAAAAAAGCAGAGACTAATAAAAGTTTATCTTACTCAACTATTTTATATATTGTTTCGTAAGTGTTTCAATATCCAAAAATTCACTTGTGTGTTTATATTAGAAATCTTTGATAGTGCCTTGGCTTGTGAACCAGGCTTAAAAACTTGATGGCAGTTGGATACGCGCGGCAGGGTTAGGAGTCACGCAGTGTTTGCGAGGAACCTGTTGTCTGTTACTCGCTTCCATTGCTTTCGTTCTTACGCGCTCACAGTGGCCTGTGGGACAGTTTCTTCTCATCAGTCAGGAGCAGAGAAAGCTGAGGATGAGCGAAAAGATCATGCACTGTAAAATGTTTGCTTTGATTCTTTCTTCCCTGGGTTTCCAGAGAAAAAGTAAGCAAGAGTGTGTTTTTGAAGTCTTACTTGAGGCTGGAACAATGCACAGTGGGTTTCTGAGAGTTGAAAATCATGATTGGCATTTCATGTACCAATTTAATTTCTGAAATGACCACGTACACTAGAAGTAAAAACAGCTGGAATGATGGAATAATGTGCATACAGTTTTCAATTACTGTTCTGGATGTGCAGACCATTACCCCATGACAGGCAGAAAAGCCAAAAGGGAACAAGGAAAAGCATCTACAAATGTGGGTCCATAATCTGCAAGAGTGTAAACTGCCAAGACCTCCTGTGAGCTAAGAATGACTCAGGGTTATTCAGTTTGAAGATTATAAAGCATTCACTTCTCTTCTTCCTTGGCCATGTCACTTTCTATTAGCATTTGAGATCTACTTTGTCCTGGATGGTAGATAACATGTTTTGTTGTATTGAGGAAGAGGTTGGCTTCTGGGGCTAGACTCTGGGTTTAAACTTAAACCAGATCAGCCACTCTACGCTTGGACAAGTAACTTGTGATCTCTCTAGGTTTCAGTTTCCTACCTGGTAAATCGAATTGGCATGTAACTTTGGAGAGTTAGTGAGAAAGAAACGAGGTGACTCAGGAAATCATTTGTCATCGTGATGGTATAAAGGGAATGCTCAAATGCTGCTCATTATTATGATTACATTTAAAGTTATGGGCACAGACCTCTATATAATTCAGATTTTGTTCCATGATCTTATTACTACGATCATGCTCTTGTGATATTTTATGATCATCTTTAAAGCACTATTCTAGTTAATTAGAATAGTCAATTCTTTGAATAATTCTTTGAATTAGTCTTAGACCATTTGATGGTAGTTGTAACTATGTGCATTTGAATAAATGATTTCTAATCATAAAATTTCTCCATTGCATGTAATATCCTCTCATAAGTTTCAAATACACTCTTTCTGAACCCTTTAGAATATTTTACACAGTGTGTTGGCTTTTAATGTTCCTTACTTTCCTGGTTCCTATCTGGAATCAAATTTCTTGAGTATTGTTTCAACAAACATTCCTCTACATTTTTTGAAAGATTTGTGGGATTGGCAGACCTATATTAAGTATGAAGGGTTAGGAGAAACTGAAAGGTTATCTGGTTGATTCTCCTTATTTCAGAAAGGACCTCTATTAAATCATCCTATGAGATGAAAAACTGTTGTTTAGAAACTTCCAGAAAAAGCATTTCATAATGTCCCTTAGGAAGGCATTACAGGGAAAAGCAGACCTCCTGTCATTTGTGGTCCAGGATAAGCAGCAGTGAAGCACACATCTCATTCTAGAGGAGGCAGAAGAAGGGGACTTTGAAAGCCCTAAGTTCAGCTATGCATGTCTTCTCAGTTAGAACTAATGTCTCAAAGTTTGAACTACTCCTAAATGTTATATATTTAGTCATAAAAAATCATTAGCAAACCCCCTTGTCCTCCTTACGCTGTTACTGAACCATTAGCTGTGATATAGAGATCAATTTCTGAAGTATTTTTCACCTTTATTACTGTTATTTGCCATACTGGAGACAGTGTAATATAATGGAAGTATTTGTGGTTTTGCTTTTGCTTCAAACCCATGATTCCCTTGTTAAGCCCAAGGATGCCATCGCTTTCCCCCATCTGTGATACTGCTGTGCTGGCCCCTGACCAGGTCAAAGGCATCTGTTCTTAGCTACATTAGGGCACATCTCACCTCTACTACCCACATGATTTGAGTAAGTTATTTTTCTGTGTGTACCCTATCTATAAAATTAGGGTAATGACAGCTACTTTACAAGATTGTTGAAAGAATCAAATGAGAAGCTGTGAAGGGCTTCACACTCATTAAGTGGCAGTTCTTGTTACAAATATTATACATAGACATTTATGAATTTTTATTCTGCAAAACAGACTGATACTTAATTTCAGATTGGCCAAACTACTTAATCTGTCTGTGCCTCAGTTTCCTCACTGTTAAACAGGGAAGGCAATAGTATCCTCTCAGAGTTGCTGAAAGGAATATTTTTGTTAACATGCATACAGTAACTGAATGGAATTGCTAAATAAATATTGGGGAAGAAATAGTAGATACTCCTTATGTGTTTGTGAGGATTAAATGAGTCACAGTCTCCTTCCATTTTAAAAAGGATAATTCTTTCCTGAAAAAAAATTTCATAGGTTGACTTTGCCTCGCCTGAAAGTATATTTACCATTAATTTCTGTAGGCAGGAAAAGATACGTTGTTACAAACTGACCTTCAGGACTGATGTTTTTTCTAAAACAATATCCAATCTCATTAAAATGACAAAGGTTAGTTCCACAATCATCATTAACTATCGCAATACAACCTAACCAGGTTTTTGTTCTTCATAGCCACTCCTCATATGGCTATTTACTTGCTTTCTCTAAGCTTTTACATCTGTTAGGCAGTTACACAAGACAACAGCTAATGAACAGCATATATACGATACTCAGTGTTTATGTAGTCCAACTTTTAAGGCCGAACCTAAAAAAACCCAATGGAAAAGATCAATGAAAAACATTAAAATATAGCACTCACCCAGCAGATTGCCACTGTAGACATCAGGGTGCTACCATTAAAGACTAGTAAACAAAAACTCCAAGAACGTAAGTAACTCCTGTGATTTATACACTGGTGCAAATGGTGGAACTCTGCTGCCCTGAGGCCCCTGAAGTCGACATGGGTCTTCCTAAATGCAAATGCTCCTAAGCCAGGCTTTATGAAACCCCTCTTAAATTCTTATAATGTAAGTGAGCATACTTCTCTTGGGTGCTTCGGGAATTCAGGTAGAGAGTCAGAGTGGTGGTCAGCATGACTGGTCACTGAGTGTCAGTGTTGTTGTTCTGGTATGACTGTAAAAACAAAGACCAAGTCAAAATTTTCTTATAAAAGAAAAATCAGAACATCTCTTTAACAATTTGTTTTTCTTCCCACTATAGTACTTTGCTTAGTTGGTTACTAAATTTATGGACATTTTTATCTCACTTGAAATGAATAGTATGATTCCTGTCCATGAAGCTTAAATAAGATTTTTTTTTTGTCATTCAGGTATGTTTGCTAAAAAAAAAAAAAATTAGTGGCATGAAAGCAGTTATATTGGATGCTTTTTAAAAAATTTAACAATTGCATAAAATGTAGGTAATATGAGTTAGAGTGCATTAGTAATGCCTTGATGGTATAAAGGTAATTTGGAAGTCAGGCGTGGTAGTGCACACCTATAACCCCAGCACTCAGGAGGCTGAGGCAGAAATATCACCATGAGTTCAGGGCCAGCCTGGGGTATGGAGTGAGTTCAAGGCCAGCCTGGAATATAGAGTGAGAGCCTGTCTAAAAAAAAAAAAAGTTTTTTTTTTTTTTTGTGGGTACCGGGGGGACGACCTCAGGACCTCACGCGCCAACAGGCACCCGTGCCGCTGAGCGATATCACCGGCCCCTTTTTTCGTATGTGGGTTCCGGGAGTCGAACTCGGGCCTTCACGCTTGCAAGGCAGGCGCTTAAGCCGCTGAGCCATCTCACCGGCCCTTTTTTTTTTTAAATAAACGCAACTTTTGGCAGTTTATTTTGCTGAGCCATTTCAGCTTCTTGATGGAATGAAGTGAGAGCATATGTAAGTCAGAAAATTATTCTACCTTTAGAGAAGTCAAGTGCTTTGTCTAAGTTAATGTTGCTTTTAACGCAGAAGAAATCGAGTGGTCTCATCCCCAAAGCTCTGGGACATCCACTGGCCAATCTCAAGGTGTGGAGAGAATTCTGTGGAGAAGTAGCTTAGAATGACAAGAAAGCCATTTATAAGGCTTGTATTTCTATGCCAAGTCTTGTTATATATGGAACCCAGCTATCTCAAGGATCAGTGTTCTCTTATGAATAAAAACACATTAGCATTTATATCCAAGTGTCGCTGATTCAGCATGCCAGCATGTCATGGAGGAGCTCAGTCCCCTGGTCTCTGCAGAGAGCTTTTCCCACATAGTCACCTTTCAAAAGAAAATTGACTCCTGGAAATGATGTCCAAGTACTTGGCACTCCTTCCTTTTTTCCTAGTAACCTCTGAGGTTGAATCATATATATGTGCAACTGTATCAGTGCCTACTAGAGAAACAGATTTAATACAAGATATACAAATGTATAAAACTACAAGGTAGGGCCGGTGAGATGGCTCAGTGGCGTAAGCGCCTGCCTTGCAAGCACGAGGGCCCGAGTTCGACTCCCGGATCCCACATACGAAAAAGGGGCCGGTGATATCGCTCAGCGGCACGGGTGCCTGTTGGCGTACGAGGTCCTGAGGTCGACCCCCCGGTACCCACAAAAAAAAAAACAAAAAAACAAAAAAAAAAAACTACAAGGTAGGCTTACAATGGCCACATGCAGAGTCAGATGTGGAGGAGTGCAAAAGGGCTTTCTGTGTGCTGGAGATCTGAAGGATCCAGTCAAAGGCCAGGAGCCCACTGTATTGTCCCCTGTGAGTCCATAGCAGGAGGCCGAAGGGTCTGTGCTGGAAGCCAGGAGACAACATCCAAGGTGAAGATGAAGACCGGAGCTCTGAAGAAACAGAAGTGAGCCTTCCGTCTTTGTTTCCCCTTTATACCATTCAGATGACAAGGTGCCCTAGGATGGGTCTTCTGTCTTCAGTAAATCCCCTCAGTTACACTCAGAACCATGCTGATCAGTTTAGTTGGGCGTTTCCTATTCAAGTTGACCCAATCAGTTACCTATCGCAGCAACCTCTCAAGAAAGGTATCATTTGCTAGGCGTGGTGATACATGCCTACAATCCCAGCTGTTGGGAAGGCTGAGCAGGCAAGTTGGGAGAACAGCCTGGGCAAATTAGCGAAGCCCTGTCTCAAAATAATAATAAATAAATAAATAAATAAATAAGGCTAGGAATGGAGGTCAAGGCAAGTCCACAGTTCAATCTCCAATACTAGGGAAAAAAAAAAAAGTATCACTCTCATCTTACAGAAAAGGAAGTTGAATATCAGGGATACAAGGTCACCATTCCTAAATGTGATGCATTATATACACTAGATTCAAATAATTCCCAAGTTGCTCAAAGCACTTTGTGAACTTCTTTCATTCCTGTTATTAGCTTAGTGACAGATATGATCTTCATTTATAGATACTTATGTGATATAGAGTGTATAAGTGGTTTGTACATAATTCAAATGGAAAAAGCCAGCTCAGTAACTTAAGGATTGTGTTCTATAACCTAATATCCTAAATTTTGCTCTTTTAGGTATTTTTTCTAGTTCATTTTTCTGCTTATGTTTGACAATAATATTTTAGATATTAAAAGCCAACCCATTAACACTTCAGAGGCTGAGGCAGGAGGATCACCATGAGTTTGAGGCCAATGTAGGCTATACAGTGAGTTCAAGTTCAGCCTAAACTACGTCGTGAGATTTTGTCTCAAAACAAAGAAAAACAAACAAAAAACAAAAAACCCCAAAACAATCCAAACCCAAATGAACTTCCACAGTATCAGCTTATGTATTAGCCAGGATCTTGACTAGAACTGACAGAAATATAGCAGGTCGGGCAAAAAGAAGAATTTATTGTCTCCTATAATCATATGGAGAGAATGGTAGGGATACAGAAGGCTGCATGGACACAAATGTGAGGTTCCTCCTTGTCTTCTCTCCTCTTCTCTGTGTGTGACTTCATTTTCCCAGATTCCTGCACTTAGCTGGAGACGTGACCAGCAGTGGTGCCCAGATGTGCTGCCCAGCACCTGTGGCACTCCTGGGGGGGGGGTGGAACCTTTAGGAGGTGGGGACTTCTAGAAGAAAATTAGTCACTGGGGGCATGGCCTTGAAGGGAATGTCGACTTGACCCTTTCCTCTCTCTCTCTCTTTACTTCCAGGCCACCATCAGGTGAGTAGCTTTCCCCACCATGTGCCCTGCCATGATGTTCTACCTCTTCACAGACCCAAAAGCAACAGGGCCAACTGATCATGGACTGAAACCTCTGAAACCATGAGCCAAAATATTTTTTTCTTCCTCTTAAATTGTTTTTCTTGGGTAGTTTGTCACAGTGATGCTAAGCTAAGAAACCAAGTGAACATATATCTTCACACTAAGAGCACAGCTACCTCAGTTCCTGTTACCCAATAAAACATGCACAGATTTCAACTGCAAATTTTAAGACATGATAAAAGTTGAGAAAAAAATGAAGAAATAAAGCAATCATCAGAACCAGATTCGAATATGACAGGGATGTCAGAAATACCAAACAGGGAATCTAAAACAGCTGTGACTAATATATTAAGGGCTTTAGTGGGAAAAACAGATAACTTGCAATAGCATGTGGGTAATGTAAGCAGAAAGAAAAACTCTATGAAAGAATGAGAAAAAAATTTTAGAAATAGAAAAAAAAAAAACACTAGCAAAAATATGAAGAAAGCCTTTAATGAGTTCATCAGTAGATAATATGGCTGAGGGAGATGAGTAAACTTGAAAATGGGCCACTGGAAAATTCACAAACTGAAATAAAAGATGAAAAAGCATGATAGTACAGAATATAACACTCAAAAACCATGGGAAATTTAAAAAAATATATAGCCAACAAGTTGTGGGATATGAGAAGAAGAGGGGAAAGAACAGAAAAAAGACTTGAAATAATAATGCCTGAAAACTATCCAAAATTAATGGCAGACACGAATCCACAGATCCAGGAAGCTCAGAGAACACTCAACAAGATAAATACCAAACAAGCAAAGACAAAAACAGACAAACAAATCCACACACGTAGCCATACTGTATCCAAACTGCAGAAAACCATAGACAAAAAAAGTAGATGCAACTTTCATATGTGAGCTGGAAAGCTTCAGTCCTGACATTTCTCTTTTCTCTGCACCATTCTAGAAATTACTCTTTCATAACCACTTTTCCTACAGACCTTGATGGCTCCAATTTTATCTCCTTACTGCATCTGCTTTCATTTCAATATTTCAGGTTCTTGGTTCCCATTTCAAATTTCCCATAGAAAGCTGATTGGCCTGTTCAACTTTTGGTGGCAACAGGATTCACTGAGGAGTATCTATGGAGGGCTGCCCGGAATCAGACACCCATCTCAATCCAAGGCGGGGACATGAGGGATAATGAGGTACAAATATTTCTTGCTTCTTTAGCTGGAACAGTTTATAAGGCACTTTTTCCTGAGGGGCTGGGTGATCCATACTTCCACCTTCAAATACGTTTTTCAGTAGATGGATGAGTTTCATGGAGGTGAAGTGATTTGCTTAACAGTATCACTTAAGACTCAAATGTCTCTCCCATTTATTCAGTGACTCTCTACCAAATAAATTAGAAACAGTTCATTAAGAAGAATGTATTGGGGCCAGTGAGATGGCTTAGTGGCATAAGCGCCTGCCTGGCAAGCGCAAGGTCCTGAGTTCGACCACCGGTACCCACATACGAAGAAAAGGGCCAGTGATATCGCTCAGCGGCACGGGCACCTGCTGGCATGCGAGGTACTGAGTTCGACCACCGGTACCCACAAAAAAAAAAAAAAAAAAAAAAAGAAAAAAGGAGGAAGAAGAATGTTTTGACTGTTGACCACAATTTTTTTTGTGTGTGGCAATGCACACACACATACACACACACACTTCACACAAAACATAAAACTCACCTTCCTAACAATATCCAGGTGTACAATATTGTCAACCATACACATACTGTATGACAGACCCATAGAACTACCCCTCCTCTGGGTGACTGAAGCACGGTCCCCAGTGCTACGGTTTGAATGTGTCCCCCAAGCAGCATGTCTTGGGAACTTACTTGCCACTGAAACAATACAGATGCTCCCCGACTTGCAATGGGATTATGTCCCAATAAAACCACTGCAAGCTGAAAAGATGGCGTCTTTGTCAACTTTGAGTTACTACAATATACCAGAGGTAAATTACAATGATAAAAGGATTATTTAACTCACAGTTTCAGAGATTCAAAGGCATGGTGCCTGCATCTGCTCAGTCCTGGTAAGGGCAGCAGCTGTCAATGGTGAGAGCGTGTGTTGGAGGGAGGAATCACATCCCAAGCCAGGAAGCAAAGACCAAGAGACCGGGTCCCACAGTCTCCTTCAAGGGCATGTCCCCAGTCCCCAAAGACCTCCCATAGGTCTCAACTCTTAAAGGTCCCCAGCACCACTTCTGGAGACCAAGCTTTTACATAGAGACATTTAGGGGACATTCATCAAACCATAATGGTAATTTAAAAATGTATTTAATATACCTAACCTACCACACATCATAACTTAGCCTAGCCTACTTTAAATTCACTCAGGACATTTATATTAGCCTGCAGTTGGGCAAAACCATCTAATACAAAGTCTATTTAATAATAAAGTGTTGAATATCTCATGCGATTTGCTGAATACTACACTGAAAGTGAAAAGCAGAATGGTGTATGGGTATGCTCTTGCACCATCACAAAACTGAAAAATAACAAGTCGAACCATCTTGAGTCAGGGACCATCCACATGGAGAGGTGAGACCTTCAAGAAGTGATTGGGCTATGAGGACTCTACCCTTGATGAATGGATTAACGTTATTACCGGATTGCATTCCTTATGCAGCAATGAATTTGGCCCCCAGTGCTTTCTCACTAACCCATGTTTTGCCCTGTTGCAGTGGGAGATGCAGCCAGAAAGACCTTCCAAGATGCCAGCCCTTGACCTGGACTTCTCAGCCTCCAGGACTGTGAGCCAGTACATTTTTATTCATTATAAATTATCTAGTCCATGTTTTCCTGAGCACAACAGCACAAAAAAGACAAAGACACCTACTGAACAATTCCCAACTTTCCCCTCCTTCCAGCCCCTGACAACCACTGCTTTCTGTTTCTATGAGTTTTTCTATTTTACAGTGGCATCTAAGTAGCATTGTTCAGAATTTGACTGGCTTATCTCATTTAGCATAATATCCTCAAGGTTCATTCTTTTTTTTTTTTTTTTTTTTTTTGTGGGTACCGGGGGGTCGACCTCAGGACCTCGCGCACCAGCAGGCGCCCGTGCCTCTAAGCGATATCACCGGCCCCTTTTTCGTATGTGGGATCCGGGAGTCGAACTCGGGCCCTCGCGCTTGCAAGCCAGGCGCTTATGCCGCTGAGCCATCTCACCGGCCCCTCAAGGTTCATTCTTATTTTATTTTATTTTATTTTTGAGACAGGGTCTCACTATGTAGTCCAGGCTGGCCTTGAACTCACTATGTTGCCCAGGCTGGCTTCGAACTTGCAGCGATCCTCCTGCCTCATCCTCCCAAGTGCTGGTATTACAAGCGTGTGCCACCATGCCTGGCTATATTTTAGCATATGATGGGATTTTTCAGTCTTTTTAAAGACTGAATAATATTATATATGTATAATATGTATCACATTTCTTTATCCATTTATCTGTTGATGAGCATTTAAGTCACTTCCACATCTTTTTGCTATTTGAGTAATGTGACAAATGTGAATAATGTGACAAATGACAAATGTGGGTGTGCAAATACCTCTGTGAGATTCTATTTTCAATTCTTTTGGATATATACCTAGAAGTGGAATTTCTGTGCCATATGGTAGTTTTTGTTTTTATAGTACAGGGGATTGAACCCAAGGCCATCACATTGAGACACATCTCCAGCCCTTTTTTTTTAATTTTTTTATTTTGACACAGGGTCTCACTAAATCATTAAGTTGCCAAGGCTGGGCTCAAACTTGCAATCCTCCTAACTCAGCCTCCCAGAGTGCTGGGATTACATATGTGTGTCACTACACCTGGCTCTATTTTTAATTTTCTGAGGAAACTCCATACCACTCTGCATACAGACACATCATTTTACATTCCCACCATTGGTACACTGGGGTTCCAATTTCTCCACATCACACTGACACTAGTTTTCTGTTTCGGTGGTAACTATCCTAAAAGGTGGAGGTATCTTACAGTAGTTTTGATTTTAATTTTCCTGATGATTGGCAATGTTGAGCATATTTTCATGTGTATACTGGCCATGTGAATATCTTCTTTGGATAAATGTTTATTCAAGTCCTCTGTCCATTTTTAAATTGGGTTATTTGTTTTCTTGTTATGGAGTTGTATGAATTATATATTCAGGGTAATAACCCTTATCCAATATATAGTTTGCAAATATACTTGTAAATTATTCCTACTCTTACTTTATAAAATTATCAATCTACTGAATTCTAGAAATAGCATTGCTTGTTAGATTTGCTACACATACAGTATTACATCTTTATTCCAGATCAGCATCTGAGAAATCACGCTATCTTTTTTTAAACCAGTAGTTTGCTGTTTGCAAAAACTTTCTTATCACTAGCTCCATTACATGGGGCTCTTAAAATAAGAGATACAGAGACCATTTTATTCAGTGACTCTGAGAACATATTGCCCATCTTATACGACCATTGCTGCTATGGCTTGAGTTATGCCACCTGCCTTAGTCATCCTCCCAACTTATATTTGATTGAGTTGGTTCCAACACCAACAACTTAAAGGAGGAGAGCTTTATTCTGGCTCACAGTTTCAGTTCATAATTGGCCTGCTCCAAGAGAGGAATAAGATGGAAGAGGGACATAGTGGAGAAAAGGTGCTTAACCCCATGGTAGCCAGGAGGCCGGGAGCCAGGGACAAGAATATACATTTCCAGGTCACACAGTCAGTGACCCATCTCCACCAAGGCCCTGTTCCCTACCAGTACATTCAGCTACTGAACCTGTCAGTGGATGAATCCACTTATGATTATCGTGCCTCCATGACCAATCACCTTCCACACACAGGAGAATGGCGGCGGCATTTTAGACCCAAACCATGATACCACTCTAAAAAGATACGTTAAAATCCTAACCCCAGTACCTCACAGAGACATACAGGGAAAACGTAGTATGATGATGAAGACTGAGATGGGGGATATGGCTGCAAGCCCGAGTGCAGGCTGCTGGCCAGTAAGAAGAGGGGGGAAAGGATTCTCCTACAAGTGACAGAGAGAGCGTTGCCCCCTGTGACACCTCGATTTCAGACTCCTGGCTTCCAGAACTCTCAGACATTTTAAGCCACCTAGTTTACGGTATTTTAATACAGTAGCCCTAGGAACTAAAATCATCGACCTTCTGTCAACCTAACTCAGAGAGGGAAACTTTTAAAGAGTCTATAACTACCCCCATCCCCCACTGCTCAAGTAAGAACACTGTATATTCTTTCACCTCCCAGTTCTCCTTCCCTTGACACCTTGAAAACTCATGCAACTAAAGGGACGCATGAGATTCCTGGTATTTCTCTTGTCAAGGTACATTGCTTCTTTTGCTGTTCTACAATTGGTACAAATACCTTGGCACTAAACTCAGTATTGGACTTTGAATATCCTAAAAGACCTACATTTTACAAGTCTGGGATACTGGGTTCCTATAAAAGAGATTCAGGAACTTATAGAAGCATTCTAAAGCTATTAGCCATGAGCAATAAAAAAAGTCATTTTCTCCAATGTAGTCATTGGCTCCAATGTGTAGCAAGGACACAACTTAGAAATATCTTTTAAGATATCCTTCTGAATGACATTTGTCTATTGTAATAATCCATGTTGTGTGTAAGATGGCTTGTTTGGTTGTTTGTTTGTTTGTTTTTGAGGCAGGGTCTCACCATGTATCGGAGGTTGGCCTTGAACTTGCTTATGTAGCCCAGGCTGGCCTTGAACTCATGGTGATCCTCCTGCCTCAGCCTCCTGAGTGTTGGGATCACAGGTGTGCGCCACCACACCTGGCTATAAAATGGCAATTATGATCCAAGCAGAATGAATAGTGATGGCTTAATTTTATAGCATAGCAAAGATGAGCCAAATCCACTTGCAAATCTACTGCCCCCACTCCTCCTGGAATAAAGTGAAGAAATTCTGTTTATTCCAGAAGGTCCACTGCAAAATTCGTTATGCCGTGGCCATTATTATTATGGCTCATTTCAAAGTTTCAGCTACTATAAGCATTTTTATTTGTTTGTGAATGTGGCACACAATTTGTGGAGTACTTCATTGGGGGTATCTATGAAAAGACAGGGTTTCCTTTGAAAGGGACAGCCACTCATGTTTCCTCACTTTGAGGTCCACTTATACACTTAGATTTTTCCTCAGTGGACACTCATATCTTTTCCATCCTCCATCCTATTTCCCTACTATCCCCCATTACACACACACACAGAGCTAAAGAGCTATATACCTTATTTTCTCCTACCTCTGATTATAGACCCAGCATTAAAAGGAGAGAAAAGTTAAGAAGTATCATATTTGATTCAGCTGGTTCCAATGTCTTTGCCTTAAATGTTTTCTTTTTCTTAAGGCCTACACTAAAAAAGTAAACACATACCCTAAAGACATTCTTGACAAGATTTGACTAATTAATTATATGTGGATGTATTCAATTTGTTCTAGTTTTGGTAAAATAACATCTTGGCTCTGATTAAATGTTCCATGTACTCATTGTAAAAAAAAGTTTAGAAGATGAAGAAAAGAATATAAAATATAAAAATCATGTTTATCTTCCCACTCAGCTATAATAAGTATTAGCATTCTATATCTAGTCTTTCAGGACTTGCCTCCTAAATATAGATGCACACACTCACACACTTTTTATTAACTAAAAGTAGAATCACGCTATACACACTACTTGTAATCAGTTTCGGTTTTCAAATAGTAAACATAACCAAAAATAAACTTAAGGAAAGCCAAGAAAAAAGAGTTTTCCTTTTTGGCTTCTCACTAGTTTTACCAATTTCCTTTTCCTGTTCTGCACACTTTACCCTTCGTTTATTTCCATCTTCTCTTGCTGCAAATAGTTCTGTGTTTCCTGTGGCCAACTACCATGCAACCTTTGATAAATTATGAAAAATTTCCAAATCACAGTAAGTAAGTATGGAGAAATTACTCCAAAATCAAGAACTAGGAATTATTATTATTATTACTGAAAAACTCAAACAATTATTAATTACCATGCATTATATATGCTGATTCAGGTATTGGCTACACTCGTTCGAATACTAGAATTTGGTGCCTTATCAGGAAGGAGAGACAGATCCAGGCTGAGATGGAACTTCTCTTTTTCCAAGGAAATTTAGACGTTCTTGGTCATTACTTTACCTGGTTTCATCTTCCAAAGACATCAGTAAATTTCTGTCTTCACAGCGTGTAGCCTGACATACCTAAGCTATGAAGCAGTAGCCCTAGGAACTAATGGCTAAAATAGTGGTTACAGGTATTGTGTGGTGTGGTGATGGAGGAGTAAGGCTTGTGTGTGTGTGTGATTTTACTGGAAAAAGCCATGGAAGAGCCTTCTAGAAGGCTGAATATGGATCACAGCTACATGGGTGTGTACATAATGTATATATGTGTGTACTTGACTGCTTGATGTTATCTCTCAATCAAAAAAAAAAAATACTGCTTGATCCTATTCTCAGGCTGTCAGTGCTTTAGGCTGGAGATAGAGTAAATTTTAGAGACTGCAGGCCGAACATTCTCTAGCTATAGAGACGGCTAGCCTCCCCAGCTGCTGACCGTTCCTTATAATTGCAGTCTCCAGAGTCATCCCACCAGGAAAGGAGTTTTGTGGTCAAGTTTAGGAAATGCTGCACAATCTAGGCCCTTTTGAAAGAAAGTTCTGGGAATAAAAGTTTATCCCAACTTGTTCCACAGTTACTTAACCATGAAACCCTTTTCATTGATACTATTAGCACCTCATTAGAATCATCAGCTACATTTATTTGTTTATTATTATTACCTTTTGGTACCGAGAATTGAACTCAGGACCTTGCACTTGCCCGGCAGGCGCCTGTGCCACTGAACCACTTCCCCAGCCCCATCAGCCACATTTAGACCAGCCTGGTCAGCCACCGAAGGCTGCCGAGCTGCCGATAGTTTGCGCGCCCCCTGCTGGCTCTATTTGGTATGGGGACACTTAGCCTGTGTTTTCACTAAATTGCGCTCACAGTCCAGAGTTGTCACAGGACTCTTAATTAGATTTTAGTCACATGTAACATCCTGGAGCCTGAGAAGCACAATTCACTAGAATCCAGTTACAAAAAGCAAGTTTTTAGTGCAAACTCTCCAACATGGAAGTCAGACCACACATCAGTGGTGAATAAGAGTGTCCATGAGAAGTGAAGTAGGCAAGAAATGGGAGAACAAAGAATGCATTCGAGGCCCTTTGGAATCCTTACAGATTAAACACTTGTGATACCAAATTAAATTAGTCTGTTCCATTTACACCCTCATTATTTTCAGTGTTGGGATCACATCCAAGGCCTCACTCATGCTAGGCAAGCCCTCTACTCTGAGCTACACTCCCAGCAAGTCCAACTGATTTTTAACAAATTTGCTCCTCATCTAGTAGACTGATGAACTAACCCACAATTATATCTGAACTCAAAAGGAAGCATTTTCACTGAAATTGTCACTGCTTTTGATTCTTGAGATTATAATTATTGAGATTATCATTGTTTAAATGATACCATACTTCATTTGGGGAGAAAAAAGTAATCAAAGTATTATAGAGGACAGGAAAGGCAAGCTTATACTGTAATTTATCTTTAAAATACCTTATTTTGTGCCACAGTTTATGAACTCTCACATTATTTGAGAAGAAAATTTAAAAGTGTTTTCTAAAATAGCCTTTCACAATTTGTTCTATTTATTTTCTTGTCTCAAAACAGTAGCTATTGCTAGCAGAGTTTTAGTAAAACCGCCATTTTTGCTTGAATAGATAAAGGTACAGGTACATAGACTGCTCCTCCCTGATATTAGATAGGTTGAAAAGAGCTGGACAGCCCAGTTTTCGTTCTTCTCCTTCACTTTTTTTCAGTACTGGGGATTGAATCCATGATTCACTACATCCTCAGCCCTTATGTATTATTTCATTTTTGAGATAGAGTCTCTCTGAGTTGCTGTGATGCCCAGGCTGGGCCAAACTTGCAATCCTCCTGCCTCAGCCTCCCAAAGTGTTGGGAGTACAGTTATGCCCATGCTCAGTTTCCTCTCCTTCACTTCTTAAATCCTTCTTCTTTTTATCCCATTTAAATTTCTCTAAGACCCTTCAACTCCATGAGAAAAGGTAATTGAATCTTCAGATATCTGTTTAATCTTTTCCCTTGGCCAAAGGTGCTTATGCTCCAAATTTCAACATTTTAGGAAATATTTACTAGGATTGTATATAAGAGGTATTTGTAAATAATTTCATTCTCAGAGAAACGTACCATGCAATGCATCAGCCTCACAGTAAAAGACTTAAGAGGGCTGGGGATGTAGTTCAGTGGTTGAGCGCTCAACCAGCATCCAGGAGGCCCTGGGTTCCATCTCTAGCACTGAAAACAAAACAAGCAAAACCTAAAATCCAGCCCCTAGAGTGGTGTCCTCTGTATTCAAGGATTGATTGCATCAGAATCAATAGCAATATGAAAATGCAGATTCCTGGACTTTGCTTCAAACGCACATCTCTAGAAGGAGGGACGAGGTCTCCTCGTGTCAAGCACACTCCATCGTGCCGATCCAGCCACCTGTGTGTTGGTTCCACTCACAGAGGTGCTGACCAGTCCTCTAGGTGAGGTCCTCACATCTGTGTTCACGAAGGGTTGCCCAGGTCACGTGAATGACCACTGAGGGTAGAGGGTTACTGCTCCAAGAGATAAGAGGTAAGAGAAAGGATGATTGTCCAAGAAGCAATTTAATTTTGATTTGCCAGTTAACTGTTTGTTAATCTGGAGAAGTGAGAGAGCAAACACATACCAGATCTAGAGTAATTATTATTGTGGGTGTTGAGGGGGGAATCTTGTGAATAGAACATTAAAGGCTATCAAATCAATCAAACGAAGGTTCACCGTGGCATTTCCATGACCTTAATTCTTAACCCTGGCTGCTCTTTATAATCCTCAAGGCCTAAGCTTTGAGCAAATACCCATGTCTGGGCCCTCCTCCAGCCACTTAAATTGAAACCTATGGTGCTGGGTCCTGGGCTTCTACTTATTTTCTCAGCTCCCAGGGTGGCCCTAGTGTCAGCCAGCAGGAGTGCCATTGCTCTGTGACATGAGAAGCTGTTGAGTTACCTGCTATTGTTGACATCATAAGCACTCTGTGTTCTTTCCCAGACACTTGGAGACCAGGTCTTTCGGGGAAATGGACACTTGGCACTGTCCTTCTATCTCTTGTTCCCACTTCTTAAAACCACCATCACTGAGTCACTAATTTCTTTGTGATAGCAGTAGCAGACAAGTAATTTTACCAAGTGCTTTCTCATCATAATTACAAAGCAGTATATTTTGCAGAGCACCGACCAGAAGTTATTTCACTTACAAATGTGCTTGTTAAAAATTTGTGTGTGGAGAGGGGAGGGTAGTACTTATGGAATTTTGTGATCTGTTGCTTGGCAACAGTACCTGAGAAAGTTAAGCCTCTGAACTCTGAACTGTCAGAATCACAAAGCTTGGTGAGCCCCATTGATGACTTCCTGCTAATAGAGGGAAATGAGTTCTTCATTATGCAGAGGGTTTGAAAATTTATACTTCAGAGTGTACCATCCATCGCTATGTCACAGTTCCTGTTCTTGACACCACAAATTCTTCTGCCCTTTAGTCCTCTTACTTCTCAAGAATTTGATCTGTTCAGACACAAGGCCCGAGCATCTTGGCAGAATGAGACACGATGGTCTGATTCTTCCATGACGACATACTCAGGCAGCTACCAGGAAAAACAGCTGGATGAGTCCACCCGCGGCCAAATCACTTTTAGGACAGCAGGACAGCATAAGCCTGGGTGTAAACGGTAAGATTCCTTTGTCATTTGCACCTGGTGCATCACTATAAATAGACAGGAGTGCTATCAGAGGAGGGAGGTATTGTAGAGCTTGAGAGACTTCACAGACGTTAACCCTGTATATTTTCCTGTGTAAATGTCAGTGGGAAGAAGAGCTAAATGTCAGTTACCAGCTGAAATTACGATTCTATTCTCTATTTACTACTCCTGAAACGACCCAGAACTACCTGCTCCTGAAGGCATAGTAATATGAGTATTCGACTAAACTGTGGGCATTTTGTGTTCTTTTCTCAGCACATTCTCCTAAGAATTTCACCTTGTTTCTTGTATAGTTTTTCCACTTTCAGCAATTGAAAAGTTCCCTCAGAGCAGGAATAATGTGGACTAAAGCCTCCTGTTCATCTGGAGTTAGGCAGCATTCGGCGAGACCCTGTGAGTGCTTACTTGTAGCCAGGCCTGTGACAGATCCACAGTGCAAACATTAACTTCAGTTTTACGTGGTGACTGCAACTATAGAAACAAGTAATCAGCTCCAGGGAAGGAGATTTTATAGTGTCTGTGGTGAGGGAGGGAATGTAGTATTTCTGGAAAGTTCTAAGCAATGCAGGTTTCCTCCAGGTTGGGGAATGGAAAAGCACCCTGCCCCAAGGAAAGAGTATGGACCACAGCAAGGAACACTTAGTCCCCAGCACTCTTAGGGAGCTGCCAGGAGCTTTGGGATCACAAGGCAGAAAGTATCAGTAGGGGTTTGGAAAAGTGTGAGGACTCATGAAATCTGTCCCTTGGAGTATTAATAAGCAAATCAAAGCAAATGTGGATTGCAATCCACATACTTCCCTAATAAATATGACTTTACCACCCAGGTTTTTCAAATCACCAAAACAAAGTACTTAAAACTAAAATGTTTTAGAAGTACTTTTCAGTCCCATGCCTTGTCTGGTTTATTCCGACAGTCTACTCTGCGTGCTTTAAGAGCTCCTGAGTATGTTGACACTTCACTTAGCTTCAGGAGTCCCTTTGCTAATTCTGTGAGCCTTGAGATATCGTTGGCCAGACGGGAATGAATGTTCAAGCACTACTGGGGTCCTCCCTGAAAACAGTGTTCAAGAGTGAGTATCCAACCAAAACCATTCACCAGAGGAGAAAAAAAAGACATTTAATAGCCCTGAAAAAATGCAGACAAATGACATTTGGCGAAAATGTACAAGACTTTGAATTTATTTCCTATTCGGAGTATAGTCATTATGTGAATCATTCAAACCAAGGTGCCTTATGACATTGTAAACCACAAAGGGACACAAGCTTGCAAAGTTATCTGTTTTGGAGAACCCCAGACGTATAAATATAGTCTTTGCACAACTGCTTGTGTAGAATAGAACTGCCTGTTCTATTAAAGGCCAAGAAAAAGCAAGTGTTATGAAGATGAAGGGCAGATGAAGCTCATTTTGAAAATACTGATTATATTCTATATTTGTGTTTTTGTTTTTTGTTTTTTTTTTGTGGGTACTGGGGGTTCGACCTCAGGACCTTGCACGCCAACAGGCACCCGTGCCGCTGAGCGATATCACCGGCCCCTTTTTTGTATGTGGGTTCCGGGAGTCGAACTCGGGCCCTCGCGCTTGCAAGGCAGGCACTTACTCCTCTGAGCCATCTCACCAGCCCCCTGCATTTGGTTTTAATAATCTTTCTTGACTATTTTTAACCCTAAGTACAAATATCTCTTTACATTCTAAGCAAAAACTGATGCAAATTTGGTAAGGCTATAGAAAGACATTTTTATACTGCTATATAGTATGAGGATTCTATAGGTGTAGCTGTATAATAAAGTTAAGAAAATTGATTAATGGTCCAATGAGGATTATGGAAATAAAAAATGCAATCACCGATATTTATAATGTATTATGTCAGGAAAATGCTAAAGTCTACAAAAATATTTTTATTCAACTTTTTACCCACACCAGACAGTGAATAGCCATATTATTATGAGGCAGAAGAAACTTGGTGGATGCCTTAATCATTTGGTTCTAAACCAATTTTAATATTAGCAAATATGTAAAGTTCATGATGTGCACACAGAAGGATCTTGCACTGGGAGAAGGGAGGTTAGTGTGGTATAGAATTTATACTATTATGGAACATCATTGTCAAACCCAATTATCTATCTGCCAGTGTTAAAATAAGAGAAGCATTCCACTTTGGAATTCCTAAGGCAGGTATAAGACTCAATATATATATATATATATATATATATATATATATATATATATATTTTTTTTTTTTTTTTTTTTTTTTTTTTTTTTCCTGCACTGGAGATTGAATTCAGAATTCAGGGCCTCATGCCTAGGGAAGTGTTCTATCACTGAGCTATGCCTCCAGCCCCTTAAGAATACATTTTTAAATCTTGAAGACTTTGTATTCATTCATTTATTCATCAGATATTTATTAAGGACCTACTATGTACAAGCTCTTAAACTAGGTGCTGTGGCTACATCAGTGATCAAAATATATATGGTCCCTGCCTTCAAGAAGCTTATAGTCTGATGGAGGAAGCAATTACCAGAAAACAGAAACACAGGAAGATTTGTTAAAAACAAAGAAGGGTGGTTGTTTTTTACAAAACTAAACATAGTCTTAGCAGATAAAAAAGAAATCATCAGGACTTCCGGAAAAAGATGGCGGATCTGTAAGAAGCAGACAGTGAACCTCTCCAAAAGTCACCATCCGGACACTGGAATATAGTGACTGGAGGAGGACAAGAAAGAGGGAAGTGGCTCCCATGGACCCAGGAAAGATCTGAAGCGCAGTTTGGGGCCCACGGAGAAAGTGAAGAGAGAAACTCCAACAAAGAAGGAGGAGGGGGCCTCCGGCGCCATTTTCTGTGTCGGGAATCCCGACGCAACTGAAGAGGTTCAAATCTACAGACACGCGGTGACTGCCGGCGCCCCCAGGGGCCTCCACGGAGGAACGCGAGAAGCGGCAGTGCAGAGAAGCAGCGGCCGTGAAGGACACACTGACTGGCGGTGAGTGCTGACGCCCAGCCGTCCCACACGAGAGAGCGACTAGCCGGGCGCCATTGTGGGGGGGGGGCAGCAGCTGAACTTGGAACTCAGGGCGGCCGCCACTCTATCCACGGCTCCAGCGGGGACCTCCGCGGAGGAACGCGAGACGCCGCAGAACAGAGAAGCGGCGGCTGTGAAGGACACACTGACTGGTGGTGAGTGCTGACACCCAGCTGTCAGGCAGGCGAGAGCCACTAGCTGGGCGCCATTGTGGGGGGGGCAGCAGCTGAGCTCAGAACTCAGGGCGGCCGCCACTCCATCCATGGCTCCAGTGGGAACCTCAGCGGTGTAACGCGAGACGCCGCGGTACAGAGAAGCACCAGCCGAGAAGGACACACTGACTGGCGCTTTTCTTCCTGGTATTCCAAGAATCTCCTAAGAGTTTGAAATACTAGCAATAAAGCAACCTATCATAGGCAATTTACAAACAGCATCCCAGGAATTAAACTAAAGAAAGAAAAGAAAATGAGACGACACTTAAACAAGATGCAACCCCACACATCCAGTTCACCAAAGGCAAACCCAGGGGGCAGTGAGGTGGGACAAACCGAAAGCCACCCACCTGACATCTCTGAAGTGGTAACAACAAAGCAGTTGAATGAGGCTCTGGAAAAATTTAAATCAGAAATAATTTCTCAGATAACTGCAGAGATAATGTCCACAATGAAGACCATGCTTAAGGATGCTAGAGCAGACACAGACAAAAAAATAGATGAGCTTAAGAAAATGATGGAAGCCATGAATGCTCAGCATAGGAAAGAAATGGACTCCATAAAGCAGATTCAAGCAGATATCCAGGAGAACAAAAATTCCATTGAAAGTATTTGTAGCAGATTAAGCCAATGTGAGGACAGGATCTCAGATATAGAAGACAGGCTTGCAATTAGTGATCATGAAAAGAAAGAATTCTTAAAAACAGCAAGGGACAATGAAAAATCAATCCAGCGGCTGCTAGATGATGCAAAGAAGAATAACTTAAGATTGACTGGAGTCAATGAAAAAGCAGGAGATAGCATAAATGACATCAGAACACTGTTCACAGACATTATCACAGAAAATTTCCCTGGTAGAGGAAAAGAATTTGACGTTCAGATAAGTGAGGCTTATAGAACTCCAATAAGCCATGATCAAAAAAAATCTTCAGCCAGGCATATCATAGTCAAGATTCCAGAAATTCAACATAAGAGTAGAATCTTAAAAGCTGTTAGAGAAAAGAGACAAATCACCTATAACGGAAAGCCCATCAGAATCACAGCAGACTTTTCAGCACAAGCCCTCAAGTCAAGAAGAGCTTGGAATGATGTATTTCAAGTTCTAAAGGAAAATAATCTTCAACCTAGATTGATGTACCCCTCAAAACTATCCTTCAAAACTGATGGAGAAGTAAAATACTTCCATGACAAAGAACATCTGAGAAAATTTATAACCACCAAACCAGCACTCCAAAATGTTTTGAAGGACATTCTAGAAAGGGATAACAAGGACTACAACTTCAGAAACCCCAACAGAAGGAATCTACCAGGCAGAGCAAATGATTAAAGAGAGGGAGGGAAAACAAAAATTAAAAGAGGGAGAGCCAACAACAAGAAAATAACATGACAAGGATAAGTCAATACATTTCAGTTTTAACCATTAATGTTAATGGTCTCAATTCACCAATCAAAAGGCACAGACTGGCGAATTGGATCAAGAAGCAAGATCCAACAATATGCTGTATACAAGAAACACATTTAATTGAAAAAGAAATTCATAGACTGAAAGTCAAAGGATGGAAAACAATACTCCATGCAACAGGAACCCAGAAAAAAGCAGGGGTAGCTATTCTTTTCGCAGACAAAGTGAATTTCAAGCCAAGAATGATTCAGAGAGATAAAGAAGGTCACTACATCCTTGTAAAGGGAACAATCCAAGAGGAAGAGATAACAATCATAAATATATATGCAACAAATACCAGTGCATCCAACTATATAAAACAAATATTAATGGACATGAAAAATCAAATAACCACTAATACAATTGTATTGGGGGATCTCAATACTCCACTGTCACAAAAAGACAGATCAACTAGACAAAAAATCAACAATGAAATATTACAACTGAACCAAACTTTGGAACAAATGGACTTAGTAGATGTCTACAGAGTGTTCCACCCCACAACATCAGAATACACATTCTTCTCAGCTGCACATGGGACATTCTCCAAAATAGACCACATACTAGCTCATAGAACCTGCTTAAGTAAATGCAAAGGAATTGAAATTATCCCATGTATATTATCAGACCATAGTGCAATGAAATTGGAAATCAATGGCAAAATAAAACACAAGAATTTGCTAAACACATGGAAATTAAATAGCACCCTACTGAACAACCAGTGGGTCACAGATGAAATTAAAGAAGCAATTAGACAGTTTCTGCAACTGAATGATAACGACAGTACAACATACCGGAACTTACGGGATACAATGAAAGCAGTCCTAAGAGGGAAATTCATAGCATTAAATTCCTATATCAGGAAAACAGAGCAAGCACAAATAAACAACCTAATGGTGAACCTCAAACTTCTAGAAAAAGAAGAGCAGGCTAAGCCAAAAGGTCGTACAAGAGAGGAAATTATAAAGATCAGAGCAGAAATTGACGTATTGGAGACTAAAAAAACAATACAAAGAATCAACGAATCAAAGAGTTGGTTCTTTGAAAGATTAAATAAAATCGACAAACCCTTATCCAACCTTATTAAAAAAAGGAAAGAAAGTACTCAAATCCACGCAATTAAGAATGAAAAGGGTGATATCACAATGGACCCTGCAGAAATCCAGAAGATCATCTATACCTACTTTGAAAACCTGTATCCTAATAAGATGGAAAATGCAGAAGAAATGGACAGATTCCTAGATTCGTATGAATTACCAAAGCTCAACCAAGAAGATATAAAAATCCTAAATAAACCAATAACACTCAATGAAATCGAAGATGTAATTAAAAACCTCCCAACAAAGAAAAGCCCAGGCCCTGATGGATTCACTGCCGAATTCTACAAGAAATTTAGAGAAGACCTAATGCCCCTACTTCTCAAACTTTTCAATGAAATTGAAAGGGAAGCAATACTCCCAAATTCATTCCTGGAAGCAAGCATTACCCTGATACCAAAACCAGAGAAGGACCCAACTAAGAAAGAGAACTACAGGCCAATCTCCCTAATGAACATAGATGCAAAAATCCTCAATAAGATACTGGCAAACAGAATCCAACAAATCATCAAGAAGATTATACACCATGACCAAGTTGGATTCATCCCAGGGATGCAGGGATGGTTCAACATACGTAAATCAATAAATGTAATACACCGTATTAACAGAACCAAGGACAAAAATCATATGATCATCTCAATAGATGCAGAAAAAGCTTTTGACAAAGTCCAGCACCTTTTCATGATAAAAACCCTACAGAAAATTGGAATAGAGGGTCTTTATCTCAATCTGATAAAAGCTATCTATGACAAACCAACAGCCAATATCATACTAAATGGCCAAAAACTGAAAGCCTTCTCTCTAAAATCAGGAACCAGACAAGGATGTCCACTGTCCCCACTCTTATTCAACATAGTC
Source organism: Erethizon dorsatum (assembly GCA_028451465.1). Taxonomy (NCBI): domain Eukaryota; kingdom Metazoa; phylum Chordata; class Mammalia; order Rodentia; family Erethizontidae; genus Erethizon; species Erethizon dorsatum. The sequence continues at coordinate 16,498,734 of CM051839.1, forward strand.
CTGGAAACTTTAGCCAGAGCAATTAGACCAGAGAAAGAAATAAAAGGAATTATGATTGGAAAGGAAGGAGTTAAATTATCATTATTTGCAGATGACATGATACTCTACGTAGAAGACCCCAAAAACTCCACTAAAAAATTGCTAGATTTAATAAGCAAATTCAGTAGTGTAGCTGGATACAAAGTCAATTCTCAAAAATCAATAGCCTTCCTGTACACCAATAACAAACTCACTGAGAGAGAAATTAGGGAAACAACACCTTTCACAATCACATCTAAAAAAATGAAATACCTAGGAATCAATCTCACAAAGGAAGTAAAAGACCTCTACACTGAAAACTACAGTACTCTGAAAAAGGAGATTGAAGAGGATATCAGAAAATGGAAAGATATCCCTTGCTCTTGGGTCGGAAGAACCAATATAGTGAAAATGGCCATACTTCCAAAACTGTTATACAGATTTAATGCAATTCTGATCAAAATTCCAACAACATATCTCACAGAATTAGAGAAAACAATCCTGAAATTCATCTGGAACCAGAAGAGACCTAGAATAGCCAAGGCAATTCTGGGCAACAAAAGCAAGGCAGGGGGCATCACAATCCCTGATTTGAAATTATACTATAAAGCTACTGTGATAAAAACTGTGTGGTACTGGCAAAAAAACAGACCTGAAGGTCAATGGAATAGAATAGAAGATGCAGAAACAACTCCAGACATACTAAGCCACCTTATCTTTGACAAAGGTGCCAAACACATTCACTGGAAGAAAGATAGCCTCTTTAATAAATGGTGCTGGAAAAATTGGCTCTACACATGCCGAAGATTAAAATTAGACCCATATATTTCACCGTGCACTAAACTAAATTCAAAATGGATAAAAGAACAAAATATTAAAACAGAAACATTAAATCTCTTGGAAAATAGAATAGGTAAAACTCTTGAAGACATTGGTGTAGGCAAAGACTTTATGAATAAAACCCCCATCGCACAGGAAGTATCACAAAGAATCAACAACTGGGATCTCATCTTATTAAAAAACTTTTGCACAGCAAGAGAAACCACCAACACAGTGAAGAGACAACCCACAATGTGGGAAAAACTGTTTGCCAGCTGTTCCTCAGACAAAGGATTACTATCGAGAACATACAAAGAACTCAAAAAAATCAGACCTCCCAAATTTAAAGACCCAATCCAAAAATGGGCATCTGAGATGAATAAACACTTCTCAGATGAAGAAATACAAATGGCAAATAAATATATGAAGAAATGTTCAACATCACTAGTCATTCAAGAGATGCAAATTAAAACAACACTGAAATTCCATCTCACCCCAGAAAGAATGGCTGTTATCAAGAAGTCAACTAATATCAAATGCTGGAGGGGCTGTGGGGAAAAAGGAACCCTTCTCCACTGTTGGTGGGAGTGTAGACTGGTGCAACCACTGTGGAAATCCGTGTGGAGACTCCTCGAAAAACTGGGATTGGAGGTCCCATTTGACCCAGCTATTTCCCTTCTGGGTATCTTCCCAGAAGAATTAAAAACATCGTACCACAGTGATATATGTGCACCCATGTTTATAGCAACACAATTTGTAATAGCTAGATCGTGGAAACAACCCAAATGCCCATTAACCGAGGAATGGATAAAAAAGATGTGGTATTTCTATAAAATGGAATACTACTCAGCCATAAAGAAAGATAAACTGGAAACTTTTATAGGTAAATGGATGCAACTCGAGAAAATACTCACAAGCGAAATAAACCGGATGCACATCTGTAAACATCGTATTGTATCCCTAGTATGAAAATGCAATTTCACTGTGACTATTCCATTCCTTAGTCTTCTATTTTTACCTAGCTTTTACATGGCTTAATCTTATACTGAGTAATATTTTTCTCCAAAAGGTATTTGTACATTCTCTAATGCTTGAGTTTGTTAATACATGAGAATGTTTACTTGTTGTCTTTAAAAAATAAATAAATAAATAAAATCTGGATAATGAAAAAAAAAAAAAAGAAATCATGCCCCTAGGCATTTACCTAATTGATTTGAAAATTTATATGCACATAAAAACCTGCATATGGATGTTTATGCCATTTTTATTCATAACTGAAAATTGGAAGGAACCAAGATGTCCTTTAATAGGTAGATGGACAAATAAACTGTGGTTTATCCATACAATGGAATTCTATTTAATAACAGAAAGAAATGAGGTATCAAGGCACAAAAGACATGAATGAGTCATAGATCTATATTCCCAAGTTAAAGAAGACAGTCTAAACAAAGTCACATATCGTATGATTTTGAATGTATAACTTTTGGAAAAGTAAAACTAAGATAGTAAATAGTTGTTGCCAGATAATGGAGGAGAGTTGAGCAGGTGAAATATAGTGATGTTTTAGGTCAATAAGCCTATCATGCATTATACTGTAATGGTGAATATAAGACATTAAGTATTTGTCAAAACCCACAGCACTATATACCACAAAGAATGAATGCAAATTTTATACAAAGAATGCAAATTTTTAAAAATTAGCTGAGTGTGGTGGCACACACTTTCAACCCCAGGACTCTGAGAGGCTGAGGCAGGAGGATTGTGAGTTTGAGACCAGCCTGGGCAACTTACAACTTCCCAAGACCCGATCTGAAAATAAAAAATAAAAAAGTGTGGGGGTTGTAGATCAGTGTGACAGGCCTGGGTTCAATACCCAGTATGAAAAAATACATATATTTAGGAAGTTGGAAGAGCCAAGACTAGACTACAGACTGTGAAAATGAATCTACATCTTATCAATGTATGAAACAACTTCACTGAAGGCAGTGGGAGACTAAAGGCTAAGTAACTTTGGAAATATGTAGAGTATGTAAGACCAAAATGGTAAAGGAACTGTACATAAGCACTGTACCGTAGTTGATAAAGTTGTTTTCCATAATAGGTTGGGTAATGATTCTGAAACCACTATATGCATATACAGTATACTGGAATTGGACAAGTAACCAAGTGAGTGATAAATGGTGGGAAGCAGGTTTATTGCTATTAGAATGGTAGGTAAAAGATAAGGGGAAGAGGCTAAAATGACACATGTTGTAATTGATTGGAAATGGATACATCAGTATGACTCAGGTTTTGCATAATATACAAAACTCAGGTTTTGCATAATAGACTCAGGTATATTATCATCATTGTATAAACAATGAGCCTCTAGTAATATTTATACACAAGTTAGTGTGCACATATGTATATTTCCTTGCAAAGATCTTTGGAAGAAAGTCATTCTTAGCCTATGTCAGTGTGGACCACTAGGTGAAGGGACTTAGGAGCAATACTTTGTAATGAAGCACACCTGGTCCCTGATTTTGGTTTCTGAATCCTTTCTTCAGTAAAAGGAACAATGTTCCTTAGAGAAATGACTGATTCCCAGACTAGGGCAGAAGATATAAATGATAAATGTGGAGTACCTTATAGTGCCAGAAAATGTAAAAGTGCCAAAAGACAAAACAACAGAATGATAGGGGGAAGATGGTGGAGTGGTGAACAGCAGAGAAACAGCCTCTAGAATGTTAGGAATCCAGATGCTGGAATACAGCAACGTGAGGAGGAGAAGGAAGAAGGAAGTGGGTCCCTGGGACCCAGCAAGGTTCTGAAGCAAGAATTGGAGCCCATGGGGAGAGCAAAGAGAGGGATCACAATGCAGAAAAGGGAGGTGGCAAGGAGCACTTCTCCCTGAGCCCTGGCTTGTGACGTGTGAGGGGCGGCTCAAACCTACAGTGTATGGTGACTACTGGTGACCCTAGTGGCCTCCACGGAGAAACACACCAGTGAAATGGAGCAGTGGATGCTGCAGACTGCAGTGGATAGTGAGTTTTTCAGGTTCAGACATCCCCAGAAGAGGGCGATTGGCTGGTTGCCATCTTGGAAAGGGGCCTGCTGAACTCAGAACTCAGAGCAGCTGTGGGTTGGCTCCATCTAGCAGCTCCCAGTGCCAGGGTGAGGCAGAGCCAAGGTCAAGCCAGCAGGAGGTCAGGGAACTGAGTTCAAGCCAGCAGGGAGCTGAGTTCAAGCTGACAGGAAGCACTCCGAGTGCTGCAGGCTGAACAACTCAGGCCCCAGTCTCACAGCCAGAAACCAGACATGGCCTGAACTTCAATGGAACTAAAGGCCCAGGTTTGCTGGGATTATCTACCACCACCTGATTCTACTGCTGGCCTGCTGGGATCAATCAACACAGATCTGGGCTCTGTCTGCCCCCTCTGTCTACCAGTGACAGCAGAGACTTGCCCGGAAGTGGACATTTTTTTTCTGCTTTTCTTCCATTCTTTGCTTTTTTATCCTTTTATTTTAGTTTTTAAATTTTTTTCTTGATTATTTGTTCTTGTTTTTATACATGTGAATATTGTTTCTAGTTTTTTGTTGTTGTTTTGTTCTGTTCTTTTTTCCGTTTCTTCCTTCTTTCTTTCCCTCCTCTCTTCACTGGTTCCCAAAATTTGTGTAATCTTCCTTTGTCCTCCAGCCTTGCTTCTAATCCCTTTCTCTTCTTCTATTTCTCTATTTTTCCCCCCAACCCCTTTTAAATTTTCTCCCCTAAGAGTGAAATTGCCATATTGAAGGGATATTTATGGTATACAATTCTCTCGTTTATTTAGATTTTGTTATATAACTACAAATTTTGTTCATATGGTTAAAGGTGATAAATTAATAGTTATCACAGTTTGTCATTTTCTAGGATGTGTTTGATGCTATTGTTATTACTGATGGTACTACTTTAGCCAAGGTGACATAATCGTTCTGAACAGCTCTTCCTCATTGTATGCCAAGACTGAGATTGCCTGAGAGTCATAAATAATACCATAGGCCAGTGCCAAAGAACCAGGGGTTGGGCCAAGTAGGCAGCAACTTCTCATCCCCAATAAATAGAAGAGGTAGGATCTTGCAACAGACTAAAAATCCAAAAGCCAGCTACACTTGGAAGACATCTCTGAGAAGTAGTCATTTCCTAAGGCTTCTCCGTACTAGCAATAAATGTAACTATCATAAACAATTTACAAGCATCAATGCAAGAACTAAACCACAATGATGGGGACAACCAAAAGAACTCAAAGGTATAAACCTTTTAGTAGAAAAGAAAGAAAGAAAGTGAGAGAGAGAGAGAGAGAGAGAGAGAGAGAGAGAGAAAGACAGGAGGAGGGAAGGAAGGAGAGAGAAAAGAAGGAAAGGATTATAATCCAACATATAAATAAAATTTACATGATTTCATACTGGCATAAATAAATGAATAATTGAATAAATATATTAGTAGGGGAGAAAGGACAAATTTCCCACACAGAAAGAATTTCAAAGTATTTATGTAGTTGCTTCATGACCCAAGAGATGGAACAGAACTCACACTACTCCTTAAGCGTGAGCTATGCAGAATCATTTTCCCCCCAATGACTACAGAAAGGTGAAAGAGGAACTTTACTGTGAGAAGACCTGACAAACACTCTTCATTATCTCAAAACGTTGTTAATATTGACAATGATAAGCCACAGGGTAGCCTGTGTCCTGGGTATAATGTGAAAGTGGTAGTTTACCTCTGTGATCTTCCTGCCCAAAACATATTACTTGCATGTAATCACGAGAAAATCATGAGAGAAATGCCAATTCAAGGGTGTCCTATAACATACCTGACCAGTAGTGCTTAACATTGTCAGTTGATAATAACTGATAAGCTGGACTTCATTAAAATTGAAAACTTCTTTGACAAAGACAAAGTCAAGAGAATGAGAAGACAATCCAAAAACAGGGGAAAAAAAAGTTTGGATTGTTATCCAAAATATATGAAGAACCCTTAAGATGCAACAATTCAAAAATAAAAACTCTCACTTAAAAAATGGATCAAAGACCCTAAAAGACACCTCATCAAAGAAAATGCACAGATGGTAAATAAGAATATGAAAGATGTCCTGCATTGTAAGTCATCAGGGAAATGCAGATTAAAACAACAATGATATACCACTAGACACCTATTAGAATGACCCAAATCCCGACCATTGACAACACTAAATGATGGCAAGAATGTGGAGTGTATCAGTCAGTGCTCACCAGAGAAACACATTTAATAAAGATGAATAAATAATAAGGATTTACAAGGTAGGCTTACATTGGCCACATACAGAGTCAGGTGTGTAAGAGTGCAAAAGGGCTTTCTGTGTGCTGGAGATCAGAAAGATCCAGTCAAAGTTCCAAGGCCTGGAGCCCACTGTACTGTCCCTGCAAGTCCATATCAGGAGACTGAAAGGTCTGCACTGGAGGCCAGGAGACAACATCCCAGGTGAAGGTGAAGACTGGAGCTCCTCCATCTTTGTTCCCTTTTTCATTTCATTCAGGCTACAAGCCCATTGGCTGGTGTCACTCACCCCTGGTGGGTCTTCTGTCTTCAGTAAATCCATTCAGCCACACCCAGAACTACAGTAATCCACTTAGTTGTATGTTTCTTACTCAAACTGACCCAACAGTTAACTATCATGTGAAGCAACAAGAACTCTCATTCTGCTCCTGGGAATGCAAAATGGCACAACACCACTGAAGACAGTTCGAGAGTTTCTTACAAACTATACTTTGCTGTTACCATAGGGTCCGGTATTTGCATTCCTTGGTACTTTGCCAAAAGAGTTGAAAACTTACGTTGAAAACCCATAAGCAGATACTTACAGCAGCTTTACTCATAATTATCAAAATTTGGAAGGAACCAAGATGTCTTTCAATAGGTAAATGGATAAACTTTGGCACATACATACAATGGAATATCATTCAATGATACAAAGACATGAGCTTTCAGACTATGAAAAGACCTGGAGGAAATTTAATGCATATTACTGAGTGAAAGAAGCCACTCTGAGAAGGCTACATGCAACCTGCTTCCAACAATATGACATTTGGGAAGAGGCAAAACTATAGTAACAGTAAAAATATCAGTGATTTCTGGGGGTTGGTGGAGAGAGGGAGGGACAAATAGGTGGAGCACAGAAGCTTTTTTTTTTTTTTTTGTGGATACCGGGGGTCGACCTCAGGACCTTGCGCGCCAACAGGTGCCCATGCCGCTGAGCGATATCACCGGCCCCTTTTTCGTATGTGGGTTCCGGGAGTCGAACTCGGGCCCTCGCGCTTGCAAGGCAGGTGCTTACACTGCTGAGCCATCTCACCGGCCCAACACAGAAGTTTTTTAAGACAATGAAAATATATTCTACTACACTGAAGGTTACATACCGTTCTACTTGTCCAGACCTATTGACTGTCAACACCAAGAGGGAACCCTAATGTAATTACCCCTAAGGTCTCAGGAGTAGTTATGTTTTTATTGTAACAAATGAGGGATGTGCTTATGTGAGGGACTATTTGGGAAATCTCTGTACCTTCCTCTCCGTTTTGCTGTGAACTTAAACCTGCTCTTAAGAAATAAGATATTAAAAAGTAAAAAGGAAGTGGGGGGAAGTGGGGAAGAGAACTGCTTTAGAGGGATGGTCAGAAGGCAAGAAGTACTGTATTAGGGTTAAGGAGGGATATTGCATAATAATAACAGAGTCAATCAAATAGGATGATATAACAATCCCAAACTTGTCTGCATCTAATAATGTAGTCTCCATGCCTACTGAGTAATTGCTATGATGTATTGCACTTTATGAACTGATAACTTTGTCCATTCCATACAAAATATTTTGTGATTCCCAAAACACTCTTTCTTGCTTAAAAAGAATATCGTATCTCTATTCAGGGAAACTGAGATACAGATGTCTTTGAAAGGATAGACACAGCATCTGTGAGTTGCCAAGTTATCCCACTGCCATTAACTTTTAAGTTTTATTTGGAAACCAGCATAATTACTGTAATCATTCCTATTGCATGCATAGCACTTATCTTATTTCGAAAGCAATTCCCTAGAGAAACACTCATAAACCCTGTTGAAATAATTATGAACTTAATGTTTGGGTTTTTCATGCACAGAAGTTGAAAATTTTACTGTTTTATGAAAAACCAGAGAACAAACAAATCCCTTAACGGCAGTGAGAAAATCCAACTCAGGTTGATTTAATGGAAGTGTGGGTTATGGTTGGGAGTATGGAAAAAGAGGAAGAGAAGCAGCAAAAATTTAAGAAGCCAAATGAAAAGGTGGGTGAAAATCCTTCTAAGTTATAGGCTATGTGATTTATAAACCGGTAAGTGTATATCTTCTTTCTGCTATTTGCTTTCTTTAGGACGTTATTGCTGAACAGCTCTACCCACAGTCCTCTACTCAGTGGAGCTAGTACCCAAGAGACCAAAGATGTCAAAGGTAAGTGCAACACAATCAGTTCTTCTGACCATAGCCTTTTTGCCAAGGTTGCTATAGCTCTAACTTTCAGGTTATTTTTTTCCCAGTTTAACTGAGGTAGAATTGACAAATACAAATTACATGTATTTAGGTTGTACAGCAAAATGTTTTAATATATGTACACATTATGGAATGATTAACACAGTAAATCTAATTAACATATAACAGTTATTCTGTGTGTGTGCAAGATAAGAACACTTGATATCTACTTTCTTAGCAAAATTCGAGTATATAGTACATTTTTATAAACTATAGGCATTATGCTATACATTAGGTCTCTAGAATTTATTCATCTTGTAACTTACAATTTGTACCCTTTGACAAAATCTCCCCATTTTCCTCACTCCACAGCTCCTGGCAACTACAATTTCTATTCTGCATTTGCATGAATTTGACTTTTTTAGATTTCATATATAAGAGAAATCATGCAGTACAGTATTTGTCTTTCTGTTTCTGACTTATTTCACTTAATGTCCTCCGGGTTCATCCATGTTGCCACAAATGACAGAATTTCCTTCTTTGTAAAGGCTGAATCATATTCCATTTTATGGATGTACCACATGTTTTTTATGCATTCATCTGTTGTTAGACACAGGTTGTTTTCGTGTCTTAGATATTGTGAATAATGCTGCAGTGAATGAACGTGGAAGTGAGGAAGAAGTGGGCCTCCTACACGGCATCTTGCATGGCTGGAGGAGCCAGGTGCTCTCTCACTGCACTCCTGCCTTCCCTCATGGGAGAAATCACAGGCAGAGGAAACATCCCTTGGTGTTGTGCTGAGCCACCTCGGAGAAGGAGTAATGTGGGTAAAGTGAAACTTTATCTTCTTACCCTCTACCATGCATCTATTCTTGAATTTTTAACTTCAGTGGTGTCCTAGAACTTCTCTGCTGGATGCATGAACTCTCTTCTGTGGGTGATTATTGAAATCACTGCTTTCGTAGGGAAATTATGGTAGATAGCTCCCATTCCACCACATCCCTGACATCATTCTCCTCTACTCTTAGGTTCCGGATAGTTTTCCTGATCTGTTTTCCACTTGCCTACCAAAGGCTAGGTTGTCTCTAGCAAGAAATGACCACGTTCACTCTGGATATATTGCTTTAAAAAATAACAGTTATCCCAAGGCAAAAATTTTCCTGCTCTATATTAGCCCCAGAATGAAATTTCCACCAGGACTTGGAACTCTAGATATCAAGTACAGTATCTAGCTATAGATATCTGAGTCATACTCAGATGTCAAAAACTAAGAAGAGAAACCAAGGCTAGGACTAATCAACGGTAAATTCTATTTACTAATTATAGCCACCCGTACCCTTTTTTAGTTGTTAGGTTAACACTAACTGCTATAATAGATAAACTCCTAAACACAATAAAAGAACAAAAGATTTCATACAAAGGCCAAAGTGGCTGCTCTTCATACAGACCTTCCATATGGTCTGATTTAAGGACTTCCTTCCTCTTGGGGCGACATTGTTCCCGCAGGCCTTAGGATCCTGTGTGTCTGTCTGGCAGGTGGGGAAAGAAGGGTAGGGGAGCACACGTACTCTTTCACCACTTCAGCGGGACGATGACACTCCCCACCCTGCTCACATTCCAGTGTGATGCCAGGGAGCTCGGAAGTGGCGTCTCTGGCTGGGCAGCCACATCCTAGCAACAGCTGTGCACTAGAGAAGGAAACAGCTGCGCATTCTGCCACAAACTCTGATTTTGAGGCGGCAACGCTATAGGTCTTCCCCTATAATTTCTATCACTGTGTTGAAGCTCCAGAGGTTTAGTAAGATGAATGATTGTAAACTCAAATTGAAATTTTAAGCACTTCATAAAACATTCTGGTGATGCTTGCCCATTTGCTGTAGTATTTAAATTTTAATCTGCTTATGTGTGTTTGTTTGGGGGGAGAAGATGGTAGAAATTTATCCTGCAGCCATATGAGCATTTCCTAAATGAATAAGATAAAGTTTTTTCACATTTACCCTCAACGATGGCTGTTTGGCTGGTTTTCCTAATAAAATTTGACCTTATAGGAATAGTATGTTCAAGATAAGTTTTATCATCTATTGATGCAGGAGGAAAGGACAGGTAACAATTTGTGCTATTGTTAAAATCAGGAAAGACTTTCTTTCTCCCTTTGCTGTAAAGAACAGAAAATCGAAAGATACTACATATTGTTTGGAGACAAGTCTAAGCCAGTGTGTGGAAAATCAAACAGCCTGGTCACAGAAAGCCCAGGTGACATTGCATCTGATCTGAGTAGTTCACAGTGCAATTCTATTCCATTTTTGTTGCTGTTTGTGTTCTTCCAAATACTGCTTAACCCCAGTTGCCACCCATGGTTTACATGAGCTTCTGTGCAGGTCCACAGCATGAGGGGCAGGAGTCTTTGAGGGGTGATAACGTGAGGAAAAAATGCAATAATTTACTGCTATGCAATAGGTCATATTTTGCTTCCTGTTTCCTCTCCTATTTTTGTGGTTAGGTAAAATGGCAAAAGTGTATATATTCATAATGATGATTTATTAATCTGCCCATATTGCCTTCTTCATTCTCAAGTATCACTTTAAGATAACGGATATCTATTTTCCTCATTGAGTGATTGACAGTACCTCATGGCAAAATTTAATTTGGTCACATGATAACTTCTTTCTGTGCTTTCTTTCATTTTCCGCATCTGATTGTTGGATTAGCCACTTTAATTGAGCTAGAATTCCCTAAGCAAGGGAATTAAAACATGAAATCCAGGATCACATTGTCAATACACACCAGCTATATAAATTTGCTTGCCACTAGGGGACATCAGCCTACTGGTTGCCTCTTTGTAACATCCGTCCATGAGAAGGTAGATCAGTTATGATCTTGATAGGAAGAAAGTTCTCAAATTCTTTTTCACAACCGCTTTTCAAAGAGTTCAGTCGTATTTGTTCTGCCTACATTAGGTGGTTTTCCTCTTGCACTAATATTAAGTTTCTTTCCAAGTGTTTGATTTGATTGTGGCTTTTCCGACCGGGCTCCCTGGATGAAGCTTGTGGTCCATCACTTGCTTATCTCTCATATTCGAAGAACAAAGAAAATCAAGCATCATAAAATTTCAATATGATAAAAAATAGCCAATTCAACTTTCTGCATGTTCACTCTTTGCTAAACAGATTCTAGCAAGTTTTGTTTAATTACTACGCTTCTGCCCAGCTTTCCGTCCAAAGCAGCTATCTCAAGACCATGGCAGAATGCACACTAATTTTGCAGGCCAGCATTCATGGGCTGTCCCTCCCTTTCTCTTGTCCCCGGCCCTATACCTGTGTCCCACACCTGTACAGCTCCAGAATGGGCTCACAGTCTCCTTGCCAAAGAGTAAGCTAGTCTCTTCTGTTCTTGCTATTTCCCAAGATGAAATATGCACTGGGAGGGGTTTTATACGGTAGGCACGCCTCAAAGCCCAGATGTGAGTAAGGTGTCCTTGGATATTTCCTAACCACAGACAAGAAGTTCCAAGTGTCTGAAGCAGCTGTCTGGACTATGCATCATCCTCTTACATAGAGGTAAATTATGGTAGATAGCTCCCATTCCACCACATCCCTGACATCATTCTCCTCTGCTCTTAGGTTCCTGATAGTTTTCCTGATCTGTTTTCCACTTGCCTACCAAAGGCTAGGTTGTCTCTAGCAAGAAATGACCACGTTCACTCTGGATATATTGCTTTAAAAAATAACAGTTATCCCAAGGCAAAAATTTGTGTCTAGGACAAGGCTGACGAGAGCCAAATAATATGCATATGGTTTGCAATGTAATTTCAAGAGTATTTGTGTCCATTTTTAAACATACTCATTTTTCTTCCATTCCTTTAATACTGCTTATATTCTTTGGGAAATCCTTCAAAAACCCTAGAAAGATTCAAAAAGCAGTTAAATACTCATTTAACATGTCTTGCCAACCCTGTCCTTCCCCACACAGGGAGATCTTAATGGATAAAGAGGATGCCATTTCTCTGTCTCCCCTTGCACCTGCAATAAAATCCTAGTTCCATACCAAACCCTGCAAATACTTGCATGAATGGGATTCTGTCTATCTTTCCTGTCTCATTTCATGGCTCTTCTGAGTTTTGCTCACTCTGTTCCATGTACATTGACTTCATTTAGTAACTTACAAATGCCAAGCCATTTTCTACCTCAGGACCCTTACACACACTGTTCTTATTTCTCTGCTGAGCTACAGCTCTCAAGCCTGTATTTAAATTTCATGTTTTCAAAGAAGGCTTCCCTGGATGCTATGTTTAAAGTTATGTCCTTCACACTCTCTCCTTCCCAGTTTCTCTGTTGGTGCCTACTTTTCTTACTCTGTATTATTGTGTTTGTTTGCTTCTTTAATACCTCTGAATCCTTCCAGAACATAAGCTCCATGAGGGCAGGAACTCGTCTGTCACATTTGTTCTTCTTTTTCCAGCACCCGGGACAGGGCTCAACACCAACAAGATGCCCCATCATTGCTGACCAATGGTTTGTATGCTCCTTCCATTGTCGGCATTTTCCTTTCCACAACATACTTTCTTATACAGCCGGTCCCTTATTATAATTCTTCTTCCAAAAGACAATTTATAAATTACTTGTTAAAATTAGAATGTAATTTATAGAAACAGCCTTTTCACAAACTCGTGCTTTGAATGGTAGTCTTTATAGAGTCCTATAGAGTGCAATATTTTGAAAATGGGATGAATAACCAGCTCATGGCATGGTAGCACATGCACATGATTTTAGTTATACCTACCCTCTGGCCCCCACCTAGGTTCTGTAATGGGCTTACAAAGATCAGCCAGGCAAACCCCAAACCTGAAATACACGTATGCGTTAAAAAGCGATTGCAAAGGTGCTTTGGGGTGAGGGAGAAAGAGGAAAAGAACAAGTGAATGCCTGTGGGAGCAACTGGGGCCCAAGGCAAAGGAAAGACTTTCCATTTCTTACCAAGGTGGGTGTCACGGCTTCCAAGCTTCACTATTTTGCTTTGCTTGTGTCTCGGGGATGCCCCTTGTGCTATTTTGGATCATTTCCAAAGGCTATTATTCTTTGAGGTTGTGGGCTGAGAGTGGAGGTGGAGGCACATGGGTTAGGGCAGGCCGGAATAAAGTGGGCTTTCTACACAGGGGCTTTAGTCTACGTGAGGCAGGGACTATAGACTGGCCCTGGAATGGATCACAAAAGGACAAATTGCAGCAAACCCAGCACCCTGTTGCCAGCTTTCCTGGGAGAGACTCACAGCTCTCCAGTCAGGGCCTCCTTGTACCAGGTCAGCTTTCCTAGGCATGGGGTGTCTCTAAGGCCCCCTGTGTTTTGTAGTCCTGAAATGGGGCCAACAGGAAGACTCTCACCTCCCTGTCAGCTCTACAGGGAGACATCCAAGATAAAGCCCGCCCACCTATCTCCCCCAGGAAGACCTCGTCCTTACTTCTCTGTGTGACTCCACACAAAACTCCACCCGTCAACTGAACTGCTTCTCCTAAGGTGCCACATTTGCCCTCCCACCATGTATACACTGGGAATGTTCTTCTTACCTTTCCTCCATCATGTTCTTACACCCACTATGTGGCAGGGACAGATTTTACCACTTTCCTTCTGGTACAAGACCTTACAGGTCCATCCTGGTGAGCAGAGAAGAGGTGACGAAAGGCTTTGGCATGAGTGTCTTCATTGTCTTTCCTCAGGGCCACCCTCGTGCCTTCCACTGTCTACAAAGAAAGGCTGTCCCTGTGGGATCATGGGAGCAGGGAGGCCAGGGGACAGATCTCTCCCACCCCCATTGCCACCCTCACCCTCCTCCTGCATCCTGCGCTGGGGATCCGGCATCCGCTGCTACCCAGGGTATGCGAAGCAAGGAACAAGTAGACTGAGTAGCAGCTTTGCTCACCATGGGATCCCCACTTTCTCATGGAGTGTGAACTGTCACAGCAGAAGGAAATTTTAACACCAGGATTTTGTTAGTTTTCTGTCTCATTTGTATGCTTTGCTGTGAGAAGTGCATACGTTTCTTTTAAACTACAGAAAGGGAAAAAGATCACATTGGCCATCAATAAATCTAGGCAGCATGACACCTACTTTGCCTGGTAAGGAGGTCTTCAAATCACACTGCAAAGGACAGTTACGCCAGATGATTGCTACCAGCACCCGCCAAAGAATCCCTGGATGGGCCTCCTGACTCAGGAAATAGCAGTGTCCCTTCCAGGTGGTGGAGATTTTGTTTTATGTAGTTTTGTTTTCTCTACTTTAAATTAGGAAGCTGACTAATAAATGGTTAAATGTGTTTGCCGGAAAATATTCAAGTGTAAGGCAACAGTTTCCAAATTCCCTGCAGAGCCTGGACACAAGGGAACATTGGCAGCCAAGCCTGTTATTAAGAAGGTCACAAGATGCCATCTGTTACTGCGTGCACTTTCCTGTTCAAGCATAACATCCACTAGGAGGTGGCTGCAATGGATTTCGCCTGTGAACTTAGAAGATAGCTCTGTAGTGGGCACTGCGGCGACTCAGTGAGCGCCATGAACACACCAGGTGCCTGCCTGTGGGGAGAAGTTAGGGAGAGGGGGCAGCATTGATTTTAGGTCTGTCTTTAATTATAGCTCAAATGTAATTTGGGATGCTGCTGCCTGGTTTTTATAATGGTGAAACTAAGGCACATCAATGAATACCTTATTCTTTTATTTGCAACATAAACAGTTAAACCCATAGAAAAGCTGCAAGAATATTGCAGTCAATACCACCTGTTCTCTCCTAGATTCATCAACATTTTGCCACATTTACTAACATTTTGCTTTATTTCAGTTTCTGTATACTGATACCTGTGTGTGCTTCTTGGCTGGGTTATTGAGAATAAAGACATAACAACCTACTTTCAAATATTTCGGCATGTGTCTCCCATTAGTAAGAATATTTTCTCACATAACTGTAATACTATTACTATACTCAAGAAATGAGTATAATAAAAAAACCTGAGGTATAATTTTTATTTCATAAATATACCATTGTATCTGTCTTAGTTACTTTTCTTTCATTGCTGTGACAAAATAACCTACATCTAAAGTTAAGGAAGGAAAGGTTTATTTAGCTCACAGTTTGTGGAGGTTTCAGTCCGTAATCAGCTGGCTCCAAGGCAGGGTGGCATGGCACAGGGACAGCACTTAAAGGTGGCAGAAGACAGCAAAAGCAACAAGAGCAAAAGGGGGAGAACAAGCCTCTTTTCCTCCCTTATATTGTAAGCAGGCTCCCCTCTTCCAGGGCGGGTGTAGCCCTCACACCCTCTCCCTGCCCTCCTCTTGCACAGGCTCAGGATGTTTACAAAGTGAGGACCCCGGCCCCCTGCTCAGTTAAACTTCTAAACTTCTCAAGCTGACACAATTTATCAACCATTACAGTATCCCTTATTGTTAAAAGTCTGTCAGGGAAGAGATTTTCTCTGTAATCTATCCCAGTGGTTAACAAGTCTCTTTGTAAGACAGTGATACCTTTTGTTTTTGAGACACTTTCAAAAATCTGATGAAAGCTCTGGGCTCTCTTTTTGAAAATATCCATAAGGACACTTCTCCCAGCCAACAACGCAGGCATCTCAGAACTTCAGGTTAAGAGCTGTTAATGTTTAATCTACATTCTCCTTCTTTGTGTACATATAATTTTTAAAAAGACGAAGAATGGTTTGTCTTCGTCTTTCAACATCATTTTTTATGTTCATGAACCTTCATTTCAAGGGAGTCGAAATTTCAAGGAGCTGAGAGATGGGAAGTTGGGAGACTGAATTAGCGCCAATCTACTAAAAGAAAACCGAATCACAAACAAGGCTGACAGTTGTATTATGACAAACACCCAGTAGGTGGACTAAATGATTGGAAGATCTAGAAGAATCCTGCCACATGTGAGCTAATCCTCTAAGAGCAGAAGCTGGCCAGCCTACACTTGCTTTCTTGATAATTTACTTTTAAAAAATAAATCCCTGTAATATTCCATCAGGGTTGGCACAACATTCAAGGACCAAATATCTATTGGTAGAGTTTGTTGGCTATTATTCAAATGGTTAGTTTCATCAATGAAATTGCCCGGTTTCGTTGCAGTGCTAGGGCTAAGAAATGGAAGCAGGGAAGTGGACATAGGCTGGTAGATTAGGGTCGTATTAAGCATCCTTAATGAAAAGGGGGATGAAATTTCCAAGGTCGAATTGGACTGTGAGCTCTATTTTCTCAACTGTGAAAATCACAAAGAAAAATCATTAGCTAACTATATTCCAACATATGTGAGTTTTCTGCTAGCCCTCTGTATAAACAGACTTAAGAAAATGAGACACATTCCTAAGTCAGACCAAGTTTGGCTAAAAGACGGACACAAATAATGTAAATACCTTATGCGATGGTCTAGCACAAATTCTCATGTCTGGTTTTTGTTTCCATAGTACATTGAATGCCTCAAAAATAACTTTCTATAAAACTTTAATATCATATAACCATACCATTTACTCATGAATGATTATCTAGCATAATTCTGGAAAGGAAAGGTGACATAAATCTAGCTAAGGAGCTGGGGATTTAGCTCAGTGGCGCAGCACCCGCCTGGCAACTATGAGGTCCTGAGTTCGATTCCTGGTACCCCAAAAAACAAAAAAGCTAGTGAAGCCTCTGGTAGGCCCGTGGCATTTATAAAAGTCTTACAGACCACTGAAAGGCTAAAGCATCACAGAGAATGGAAAAATTAGCTGCTTTTGCAGAATACACTTCCTATCCACTTCTTTCACTATAGGAATTTAACTAAATACTTGTCAAGCTCTTTGACTCTGGCTTAAAAAAATTATCAGTATAAAAGCACAAATAACAATGAGTATTTGCCAAAGTCTATTCCTCTCCCCCATTCACTCTTTCTTTTTTTTCCCATTCACTCTTTTTTTTTTGTGGGTACCGGGGGGTCGACCTCAGGACCTCGCGTGCCAGCAGGCACCCGTGCCACTGAGCGATACCACCGGCCCCTTTTTCGTATGTGGGTTCCGGGAGTCGAACTCGGGCCCTCGCGCTTGCAAGGCAGGTGCTTAAGCCGCTGAGCCATCTCACTGGCCCCCTTTCCCATTCACTCTTAATGACCAGACCCTATCATATTATGCCAAGCAAGGCCCCCTTTCAGCATTCATTGGGTTATTTTTAGTAAAAATACCAGAGAAATAAACATGGTCAGTCACTAGGGAAATGCAAATTAAAAACACAATGTGATCTTACTTATTTATTAGAATACCTATAATTGTAAGTACAGGTAATAAATGTTGGTGAGGGTATAAGGAAAGTATAAGGAAAATGGAACATTCATTGCTGGTGGGAATATGAAATAGTACAGTTACTTTAGAAAACAGTTTGGCAGTTTCTTTAAAAGTCAAACATAAGGGCCGGTGAGATGGCTCAGCGGCGTACACACCTGCCTGGCAAGCGCAAGGGCCCGAGTTCGACTCCTGGAACCCACATACGAAAAAAGGGCCGGTGATATCGCTCAGCGGCACTGGTGCGCGAGGTCCTGAGGTTGACCCCCGGTACCCACACACACACAAAAAAAGTCAAACATAAGTCTACTATAGGATCCAGCAATTCTACATCTAGGAATTTATCCAAGAGAAATGAAAACATATGTACAAAGACTTGCAAGAGAGTGTAGGCCACAGCACTATCCACAGTAGCCAAAATTAGAGACGACTTTGATCTCCATTAACTGATGAATGGATAACAAATCTGGTATATTCATACCATGCAATACTACTCAGTAATAAAATAAGAACAAAATACTCAAGCAGTGGCAAAATAGCTGAACCTGAAAAATATTATGCTAAATACAAGAAGCCAGACATGAAAGACCACATAATGTATGACTGCATTTGTATGAAATAGCTGATGAAGGCAATCTATAGAGAAAGAGATTAGTCATCTTCTGGGAATAGTGGTAGAAAAGGGGGTTAACTGTAAATGGGCATGAGGGATTTCATTGGGGTGATGAAAACGCTCTAAAACTGGATGATGGTGATGGTTGCATAACTTGGTAAATTTACTGAAAATCATTAAAATGTACATTTAGAGTGGGTTAATTTGAGGGTAAATTACACCTCAGTAAGGTTGTTAAAAGAATACATCTGAACTTCTTGGGAACCTTAAAGAAAATTTACAGCGTTGGCATTTCAGCATAGCCTCAGTTCCTTCTGATTCTAAGAGTACAAGCTGTGTATCATGGAAGAGTATTCCAGACATAAAAATGTTTACCCCTCCCCAAAGCTCGACACAAATTAATTTTCAGTCATGGTTTTGTCTTACCTGATTGACTCTTACTTTTCTGTTGACTAAAGGGAAGCAAATGATGTGTGTACAATTTGTTGATAATAGCTTAATTGGGAGCACAAGAAATTCTACAGTGGATTTAATACTCCTCCCTTTTCATTTACGTGCAGGCCGATTCCCTGATATAACCGGGTCCTTGAAAAATCCACTTGATGTCAAGCACAGGGTGGTGAGTCAGACATTTCTCGGTGATCTTCGATACACTGAGAACTTAAGTGATTGCATACCACATATTCTTCTTAAAAAGCAAACTAAAAAGGTTAGGGCTTTTAAGAACTCCCTCACTGGGCTGGTGATATAGCTCAGCAGCATAAGCACCTGCCTGGCAAGCACGAGGTCCTGAGTTTAACTCCAGGTACCCACATATTAAAAAAAAAAAAAAAAAGAAAAAAGAACTCCTTCATCACACATTTGTTTCCGAGGGCTTCTTATGTGTGTAACTTTTGATGAGATGATGCGACACAAAGGTAACCAAGGTTACCAGTCGTGAATAGCTGAGGACGCTGCACTTTTGTCACTGTCACCAGCTTCTTCTCGGTCCTATGCATGGTAATAGGACATGCAGAATAGTGGCAGTTGGAACCAAAACAGCTTCTCTCTGATTGTAAACTTTCCAGTAATATAAAGGACAGAAATAGAAGTGGAAGTAAAAATCATCTGCAGTCTTTCCCCTCGCCCCCAAAGATAAATCACAATTTACACTTTAGTGAATTTCCTTACAAATATTTCTTGACTTGTGTGTACACAGATACATGTACATATGTACACAGTATGTTGATGAGGTCATGCTGGGCACCGTCCTCTCAAATCTGCTTCTTACCACTCAGTATTATCATGGACATCTTTTATTGTTAACAAATAAAGTTATCTGACATCATATTTAATGGATACATCAGATTCCACTGTCTATATCAGAATTTTAAAATATCCCTCATCACCAAGCACTTAGGTTTTTCAAAATTTATCATTTATTATAAACAATGTTATGATGACAATTTGAAAATATAGTTTTGCAATTGTAAATTCATCTCTTTGGAGAATGTTCTCATAAGTGGAATTCTTGGGTCACAAGATATGCTTAACTTACATATGGCTAAAGGGCCTCCAGAGAATTAGCCTCATGCCCCAACAATACATGACAGTGCTTTTCTTTGCTTTCTTTTTTTGTTGTTTGTTTGTTTGTTTGTTGTTATTGTTTAAGTTCAAGGCCAGCCTTGAACTCACTAGGTAGCCCAGGCTGGCCTTGAACTCACAGCAATCCTCGCCTCAGCCTCCTGAATGCCAAGAGTGCTTGTTTTCTTAACACTTGGTTTAAAAAAAAAAAACTTAATGTTTTTCAATTTGATAGATGACACTGTTTCAAGTCTGATTTCATTTTCTTTGATTATTAGTAAGACTGAGCACCTTCTCTTATGTTTATTAATTTGTACATTTTTTCCCCTGATTAGAGCTGATTCTCATTGTTTACAGTAGTTATGTTCTATGAAGTTGCCGTGAACACTGAATTCACCGTACGGACCTGTTGTCCCAACATTTCCGTCAAGTGATAAATACGGAAGGTGTTTTTATGAATGTTTCTGTTTCAAGACACCTTGTTAATATGTAGTTAATTTATTAACAGCACTTTTTTTTTTTTGTGGGTACCGGGGGGTCGACCTCAGGACCTCACGCGCCAACAGGCACCCGTGCCACTGAGCGATATCACCGGCCCCTTTTTCGTATGTGGGATCCGGGAGTCGAACTCGGGCCCTCGCGCTTGCAAGGCAGGCGCTTAAACCGCTGAGCCATCTCACCGGCCCCAACAGCACTTTGATGGAGCTTAATTAGCATCTTTTCTCTGTGAGGCACAATCATAGCCCTGTACTTAGAAACAGCACTTGAACCCTATGCTTGGGGCCATTTTAAATATCAACATCACCCACAAAATGTGCAGAAAAAGTGGCTCAAAATAGAATGAAAAAAGATACTGATTACAATACAAGAACTCAAAGGAGGTCCAGTTCCCACTGCGTGACCTCAGCTGGGAACAGGCATGTCAGGTTTTTTGTCATTCTGTGCAAATCACCTCGAAAGTGCTGTGAACGTTAACTTTGGGGTTACACGTAAATTTCAGCAAGCAGGTGAATTCCCAAAGATGGAACCCAGGAAGAATAAAGATACAGTACATTTCCTTTGTTTTTCTACAGGCTGTTTAGCTTTTTCTCATTGATTTTCGCAAAGTTGTTTCCATATTAGGATTGTCCTCTTTTGCCTATCCTATTTTATAAGTACCTTCCTCACTTTTCTTTCCATTTTACTTATTGTCTGTTATTACAGGAGATTTTCCCCCCAGTGCTGGTGCTGAAACCCAGGGGCTCCTGCATGCTGGGCAAGCTCTCTACCAGCCTGTAGGCTGTACCAAGCTACAGCCTTGCCCCTCCAGTGGCTTTTTGATAACAGTATCAAAGTGCCTTTTGAAATTTGAGGGGGGGACAACACTGAAAAAGGAATTTTATTAGATTTCCGTTACTGTAAAAGTGGTTGGTATTTATTTCTAACGCCTTTTTTATAGGCACACCAGATTCGGTATTCTACAGATTTTCCTCCTGCACTTCCAAATTATAGAAAATCGTGTAAGCCACATCCTAAACTACGATTTTCTATCCATTTAAGTCCTTACTGTAATCATGATCTTCATCTAATATTGATTAAAAGGTGTTGGAAACACTGGGTGTGGTCCTACACACCTGAATTCCCAGCACTTGGGAGGCTGAGGCAGGAGGATCACAGCAAGTTCGAGGCCAAGCTTGGGTTACATAGTAAAACCAGTTCGAACTACGTAGTGAGACCCTGTCTAAAAAAAGTGTTTGGAATGTCAGTAAATTTCATTTATTCCTACTGTGGTAGACTCTGCTTTCTACAAGCACTTACACATTGGATGTCTCTTCGCCCCAGGTGTGAGATCTAAGCAACCAGCCCTGGAGATCCGGAAGAACCACAAATTTGTGGGGGAAAGCTTCCCAAAGCTTGTAAGAATTTTTTCAGCTGTCACCCAGCAGTGAGTGGGCTTTCTGGTGTCTGCTTGGAGTGGGAATGGTGACATGTGGATGTTTACAGTTGGGAGAGAAGCATTCCCTAACTTACCACCCAGTGGAAGGCAGAGCTGTCCCAGTAAAATAGGTAGCAGGAGCGGGTTGTTGCGTTGAGCTCTCTGGTTGTTCAGGAAACCAGCCACCTAGACACTCTCCAGGCTGGGACTTTCTGTCGTTCTGTCCAATTTCTCATCAGTGATGCCTGTGAGTCCTTGGATTCTGCCACTAATGTTACAGGCAGTAGCTCACAGACTGTCCCTGGCCTGTCCTCCTCATCTGTCTGTCCCACGCCCGGTATGGATTGTCCCTGCTGCCCTCATATGGCCCTCCAGACTAGGGGCTTCAATTTGCCTGATAACACGTTCTCAAAATCCAGTCCTTTTTAACATGATTTAAAATAAGATTACTTTTATGTCCTAGAGTTCCTCTTAAAGAATAAGTTGAAAGAATAAAAACGATTATCTGCATGTACCCTGCTGACTTCATTTACTATGAAAGTTAGAGCTGTATTTTTTGCTATCCTGTGACTTTTGCTTATTAAGATTGCTCTTTAAATTTACTTAAAAAAATTAGACTCACCCTAAGTAATTGTATTTGCAACACTATGGGTTTGGTATGCTAGTTATGGGTACTTAAAAAAAAAAACTTGACCATTAAAAACAAAAATTATTCAAGTATCCTCTAACATTATCACAGACAATAACTATCACTAGTTACACATATTGCTTTAAAAATGCTGGTCGAGCGCCAGTGAGATGGCTCAGCGGCATAAGCGCCTGCCTGGCAAGCGCGAGGTCCTGAGGTCGACTCCTGGTACCCAAATAAAAAAAAAAAAAATGCTGGTCGATGGCACCAATGAGGGAATCCAATTAATTTAGCTAAGAGTGCAGGGTTAATGGCCCACCTTGATTCCCAGTTTAATGGTACCCTTCTAGAAATGACTTTTCTGCTTTGGGACCTGGTCCCTGTCCCAGGGAGCACTTCAAACACAGGAAGGCAGCGCTGTGGCAGGGCTTACTTTGGGGGCATTTGAAGCCAGCGATCAGCTGAAAGTTACATTGTGTGGGCAACCAGGGGCCTCCCTTCACTGTAGGCTTGGGGCCTGCTTCTAGGAAGGATAGAAGATTTCTTGAAAGTATATTTACTGCTAGCTGGATTCCTGGGAGTTGCTTGGGAGAATCATTAACTATTGTTAAATGAACAAATCCCTCTTGCTACGTGGAGTGTCCCGATGCCAGGCGATTCCATTGCCAGTGTCCGCAGCTGTTCCGAACAGTTGTCTTCCTCTGTAAGGTGCTTCCTGGGTCACGAAAGTAAATTCTCTCTACTCACAGTGGCCTCTTAAGTCATCCACTCATCACAAGTAAGCGATACTACACCCTACTCGTTTTGTGATGCAGTAACAGGTTAAAAGTACATATATAAACTGCCGCGCGAACACACACACACACACACACACACGCTCACCACAGCAATTAATATGGGGCACTCATTTAAGAAAACTTACATCTGAAAATAAATCACGACTTTTCTGAGACAAGGAAAGTCTTACTATTTTTAAATAGGTGCTAATATCTTAGGGGAAAGAACAAGCATCGAGCTGTAAAACGGTACACATTCCTGCATTAGTCACAAGTAGGGAATGGATAAAATTTTCCACCATTAGCAATATTCTTACTCTTAATATCTGCTGGGTGCCTTTAGTAACCATCCTGTAGATATTTACATTCCTGGGTCCTAACTTGAAGAAGTTCATGATATAAAACTGGAAAGCAGAGAATTCAGACCCAGGAATATTCGAATTAAAGAAATGGTAGATAAACTAGAAAGGCGCAGAGACGGGGGAGGTTAGTGACATCCCCCTTCTGCTTCTTGATCTGCCCTTGTGACAGACACAGCATAGAAATAGGAAGGTCAAATAGGATGGGCGAAAATGCCTAGACAATCCCAACCGCTGCTCAAGAATGATGTCTGGTTTGAAAGAGGCAATTTAATTCCCAGTTCTGCGGAGAAAGTGACCTTTGCGGATGAGCAAGTGTTGACAATCAGGCCATTTTCCCTCCAGTTTCAGGGACAACGGGATTCTGTAAGTAAAGTGGGTTCATCCGAAGACTCAGAAGCTGATCAATTCTCCGATTACGGTCGGGGAGGACTGTTATCACTACTTTTCTGACTTGGAAAACGAAGCCACGGGTCGGAGGCCCAGAGTTTGCGTGATGAAGGCCTCTGAGGTAAGGGGGTGGGCAGTGTCCGGACGCCTCATCCCTGCTGCGTGTGTGTGTGTGTGCGTGTGTGTGCGTGTGTGAACCGCAGGCAGGGAACAAAAGTTAGCGTTATAATCATTCACGCTTCTTTGAAGTTAAGTACTTGGAAGCTGCGTCCTCCACCACACACGTGATGCTGGGGGCCGGAGCCCTGTGGGCCCCAGCGTCAGAGCCGGGGGACTTGGTCTGTAGGAGCCCGGGGAGGGCGCAGGGCCGTGAGAAAGGCGGTTTTGTAGTCACAGCCGTCGCCCAGAAAAGCCGGAGCCTTCCGCGGCCAGGTTTTCCTGCGCGCAAGCCGCCGCCAGGCGGCAAACGGGCTCCGACTGCGGGCGGAGGGGACCCGGCCTTGGCCGCCCGCCCCTCCGCAGGCCACGGCCCGAAGCCTCCCGCTTTGCCTTCCCCTCGGCTGCCCCCGGCCCGCGATCGGCCTTCTCCCTCCCCCGCCCTGCCGCTCCTCGGCCCAGTCCCGCACCCCGGTCCCGGCCCACGACCCCCCTCCCCCGGCCCTCCCCCACGACCCTCCCCCTCCCCCCGCCCCGCGGCCGCCTCCCCCCCGCCGCGTGCGCCCCGCCCGAGCCGAGCGCGCCTCGGGGCGGAGCTGCGGGGCGGAGCGCGCGGAGCCCGACGCGGGCAGGGTCTGGGCACGGGCCCGGCAGCTCCCGGCCCCAGTCGCTGCTGTCCCGCGCGGGGCAGAGCCGCGTCTGGTTCATGGACGCAGCCTTCTCCTCCTCCTTGCCCTTCCTCCTCCACCGCCTGCTCCCACGGACTCCCATGTACCAGGACTTCGATTTATGATTTCTGCTGGAGAGACAAATAATGGAAAGTCGCTCCGCCGCTCTTGCCGTACCTTCCCCCGCCCCCTAGTGATCGTTTTCGTCCTTTAGCCTCAGGTTGAGCTAAAATACACTCCCCGGGAGCCATCTGGTCTGATTCCCGGGAACTCGGCATATGGTCTCCATTAAGCTCGCCAACACCGTGCATCGAGAATGCGGCCCTGGAGCAGCTCCGGAACCTCCAGGATTTCTGCCCTGGCCAGCCTGGATCAGACTCCAGGTTTAAGTTCCGAGTTTAATACCTAAGGCTCTTGGTCCGAGGCTGTAGTTACTGTGTCTCAGTACTCCAAGGAAATGCAGTTCTGCGCGGTGATGGTTATAATTCCTTCCTCCGGGATCTGTGTTCCACTGTGTGCACGACATAGCTTGTTAGAATGCTATTTTAATTCTAAAAATCAACGTAAATTTACAGAAATAGCTTGGCCACAGAAATTCAACACGACCGAGAGCACTGGTATAGTTGGGTCTACTTATACCTTCTCCAGTGTCTGTCCCCCATGGAAAAATCAAAACAACACTCATATTAGCTCGTGGAAAATATTTCCTCACACTTGGGTTAGAGTTCCCAAGAAAAAGGGAACAGGCAGGTTTATGAAACTGCAGAGTCGGATACCTGGAAAGTGCCTTAGAATTTTGTATCAAAGACGAGCCTGCCGATTTATTGAGGAGACTCGGAAGGTGGAGGGCGTTGGGAAGGTCCATGGCTGGGCAGTGTTGCAGCCTAATTTAAGGAGGAGGTGGCAGGAGACGTGGCCCTCAGGTCAACCCGAATTCATTCGTTCTCTCGCCCCAGCCTTTCCTCCTCACTTCCCTCTTTGTCCCCGCCCTGGGTCCTGCCTTTTGGGGGGAGCTGTACCCTTTTCTCCAGTCCCCCTAACCTAGGTTTCACTCCTTTCTTTTCCTTTGCTTTTCGTCCTATTCTATCCCCGCCACAACCGTGTGATTTTATTTGGGTCTTTTAAAATGAAACCAGGTGCTGCATAAAACAAAAGCAAAGTAATAACAAGGAAAAACGATCCAACGCCTGAGGAATGTGCTGAGTTTTATGACTCAGGCTGTCCTGGCAGTGAACGGCCTGACACAGAGAGGTGGGTGGCACCGAGCACAGACCATACATGGCAGCCCTGGCCTCCCCAGATAGGATGGTGAAGGCAGCCTGTGACTCACTCCGCCAAACCAGGAGACTTCCCAGGGGCTCGTGCCAGGGGATCCTTAACTTTTCCCCGCAGGGGCCAGAGCAGTCTGGGGGAGCCGGGGCTACCCTGAGGTTTGGAGAGGAAGAGGCCCAGGCGAAAGGCCATCCCTGAAGAAGCAGGCTCCATGGACTTTTGGGAGCCTGGGGAAAGGGTTTGGGTGCATGTAGGAGATGAATAACATGTAAGCTGCAAAGCTACGCGAAAGTGAGCACGTATTGTAGAGGGGGCAATGGTTTGGGAGTTCCCGGTCATGGGATTGCTGCAGGGGCCGCAGAGGAGGGGCGTGAAGGGTGTTTGTTCTTTGCAGCAATGCACAGGGCAGAGGAAGAGCTTGTCAGATGCTGGCGCGTTTCTGGGGTGCCATTCCTAATGTGGTCAGCAGGAGCAGCGGAGAGCTAGAGCTCCGGACTTTGCATAAACACCCAGAGAGACACCGAGGCTCGCAGCCTCACATTCTGAGAATTTTTTTCAAATGAGCATAGTAAGGGGGCGAGGTGTGCAATCTTTTTTTCTTTCTGTTACTAAGAGACGGGCTTCGAGTGCTAAGGAGCTGATCTCGCCCAGCAGGGCCGGTGGGAGGGGCCTGAACTTGGGTGACAAGGCTCTGTCTGCTCCGTTCATTACACAGGCCTGGAGGAACAGACAGGACTGATGGTTCTCCGTCTGCGTCTGCCACTCAGAGAAGGCTGTCACTTTTTGAATGAGAATGAACCTGGCCTAGCACAAATGAGATCTCCCTGTACAGGAACCTCATGGAACCAGGACTTGTTTTTCCTTTTCTTTCTTTTCCTTTCCATAGAATATATAACAAAAAGCAATGGTTACTATTCCATAATCTCAGGAAAAGCTCTACTTAACTTTTTTATTAGAGCTATTTACCTGGAAAAATGAAGTCTTTTAGGAATGATGACTTCATACCTATTTATAGCCTGGCATCACTCTGGTTTTGCAGGAGAATGGGCTCATTCAGTTTTATTTATGATGTGACACTGGGGTGAGTGACATCTGTCATCTGGGTCAGCCCTCCACTCTGTTCCACTGAAGCATGTTTATGGAGCGATTATGCCTGCAAATATTTGCTATATTTAGGCTCGCTCCTCCCCTAACCCCCTCTTAACCCTCTTAAGTCCCCAAACCAGCAAAAAGCCAAGTTTATGGTCTAGGGTAGATTTGAACCCTAATGACAAGGCACGGACGCTTGAACATGTGCTGTAGAAGTATGTGACAAATTGGGAGGCAGTTAGAATGGGAACACTGACTGTTCTAGCATTCGTGTATCAAGGTGGTTTTGTTGCGCCTGCATCTGCAGGTGAGGGCCCTTGGGCTGGGCAAGAGGGGCTTTGACAGGTGGTGGGCACGACTGAGAGATGAGTGGCAACAGATGCTTAGGAAATGCTTTCCTTCCAGGAGCTTTCCCGACCCAGGATATCCCAGGCCTTCAGGTCTGTTGCTCTAGGCGAGGACCTGGTAGGGACTCTGTGACCTCTGCTGGGCCAAGGTCTCTGGTGAAACCTGAGACTGTCCTCTCTCAGCCACACCTGGCCCCAGGCTAGGGCAGCAGCTGTCCTCCATCAGCTGTGGAGGAGGGAGGGCCTTCTCTGGCCTGCTGGCCGTTAGCTGCACATGCCCTGACCTTGGCATTTCAGGCTAACACAGGCCGATTTTGGGGCTCAGTATTTGCTTCCAATGAGTGTGGCTACCTATTGTTTATCCTAGGAAGGGCCAGGTTTTGGCACAGTGGAATGAAATGTTGCCAACATTTTATTTTTAGAGACAGGAAAATGTCTGCTTTTTGGCAGCTGCTTTTATGCACCAGGGTTGGCATAAAAAAGTTCAAGTGAGAGATTCCAAGCATTAAATTCGTGGCATATGACACAAGCAATAGCACCATGAGTTTCTCAACAGCAGCCTTTGTGGAGCCTGAGATCTTTCATTAGAAGGCCTTCTGGGCAGAGTGGTAGCCCTGCTACCATACCCTGATGACAAAAGTCCTCTGACATCTCCTCAGTCCCCTCTGAATGTATCAGCTGATCTGAAATATTGATTGTACATCAATTCACCTACTTATCTACAATCCATAATCTAGTCCAGCTTGATAGGGAGAGTAAGAAAGGCAGCCTACTGAATTTCATCTTCATCACCCTTCTCTGACCTCCTGACATTGTTAGAAGGCAGCCAACTTCCGTGGCAAGAAGTAAAGTATATGGTTAGACTCAGGGATTGCATTTCCAAGTTTTATTGTAATTGATACTTTTCCTAATACTGTTCCCTCTTAAATCAGATTTTTGTTGGTCCTGTCATTCTGGCTACTGACTATCTGAAAGCATTCTGTAAACGGTAATGACATATTATGCAAAGGTAAAATTAAATTGTGTTTTCCTACCTTTCTTTCTCCTCTGGAAATAGAGTATTTCCTAATTGTAAAAGTAAGACACAAATACTACAATCTCCTTCCTGCTTATAGCCTATTATTACCTTTTGGGTTCATTTTTCTCGTTGCTGGTATACATCCTTTGATAGGTTTTTCTTATGTTCTCATTTTTTCTCCATTCAAGAGCAGGGAATAAGTTTTCCTGACAGCTTATGTGAAAATTCATTTTGAACTCTGTCTGATTGTTGGTTTGGCTCATTTGGAACTCTAAGTTTGAATTTATTTTTCCTGAGCCTTCTAAGCTATTGTGACATTGTTTTCTTGAAACTGCTGTGGTTGATAAGCAGTCTCCTGTTGATTTTAATCTCATCATTTGTAGAGAATCTCTCTGACTCTTATTGTACCTTGTAGGATTGTCTTTTCACCTTGATGCTCTGGAGTTTTATTTTTGTATCACTATCTGTGAAGTTATTTTTAAGGTTTATTCCCTCTGGGACTGACAGGCTCCTTCAGTCTGAGGTCTTAGATCTTTCTTTAGTGTAGATGCAGGATAGAAAGGAAGAACCCAGGAAGGTTAAACTGAGCTATATAAAAAACTGCTGAGCCTGGAAGCGGGCTGTATGCCCATCAACAGATGAACAGACAAGGAAGACTCAGAAATGGCCTATATAGCCATTAATAGATGAATGGATAAAGAAAATGTGGTATTTATATACAATAGCGTACTACTGTGCCATAAAGAATGATAAACTTGCATTCATAGGTAAATGGATGCACCTTGAGAACATAATATTAAGTGAAATCAGACACAAATTTAACTACTGCATGGTTTCTCTTTTGTTTTAATTTTTATTTCTTTGGGGAACCGGTAATCAAACTCAAGACCTTGCGCTTGCTGGACAGGCGCCATGCTGCTGAGCTATATCCCCGGCCCTTTGCATGGTTTCTCTTATATGATAAACTAAAACAATCTATATCTATGTCT
Organism: Erethizon dorsatum; assembly: GCA_028451465.1. NCBI lineage: Eukaryota > Metazoa > Chordata > Mammalia > Rodentia > Erethizontidae > Erethizon > Erethizon dorsatum. Next base: position 16,528,131 of record CM051839.1, read on the forward strand.
ATCATCTATCTGTCCATCTATCGCTATCTATCTATCTATCTATCTTGTAAAATAGAAGATAGATAAATAATAAGTATGGAGATCTTTTTCAAATGGATGAGGGAACAAAAGATGGAGGAAGAGAGGGAAGGAACTGTGTGCCTGAGTGTAGGGAGGAATTTTATGGAGTTACAGAGAAAGGGAGAAGAGTAAGGCTTGGGGGGATTCTTGCTAGTTTGGTAAGAAGAAAATTTCTAAAGAAGGTTTTTAAAATCTTTGGAGGTACATTAAAAATGAACTCCCTTCTTTGGTGTTTCATAGAATACTAAGACTTGAATTAATATATGTATATGCATATTTATTAACTTGAATATTAACATATTACATACACACAAATATAGTCTCTTTCATGACTAATAGTTTATGAGAAGCATAGCCAAATGGTCTTTTTTCACTCATTCAGTAATCTAGTTTGTCTGGATGAGTTGTAAGTAGATAATAGATTTGGACAGAAAAGACAGCACAGTGCTCAAGCATTTCAGGACTTAGGTTAAGACCTGGCATGTAATGTCCTGCTAACCTACCCAGAAGTTCGCTGCTCTAGACAGAGGAGTTTGCTCTGTGGAATCTCTAGGTTGTCCATGAGAGGTGGTATGTGGCATACAGGATAAGATCTGGGAAAGGCTCAAACACAAACTGATAATGATCAACAGCAGCATCTTTGGATGCTGTTGGCTTTTGTGTTGGTGAAACACAATACCTGACATCCACAATTTAAAATTTTAATTTGGATCATGGTTTTAGGGGATTTAGTCCATGGTCAGCTGGTTCCAAGGAAGAAATACAATGGCTGAAGGGTGTGACAGACCAATGTTGCTTAGTTCATGGTGGCTGGGAAGCAGAGCAGGGGAAATGTCAGGGACCATATGGAGTACCTAAAGCCATGCCTCCATGACCCATGTAGACACACTCATAAGTGTGCTTTGCTAAACTGGTGGGTGTTTCTTAATCCAATCAAGTTGACATATCACAATTAATTGTTACAAACTCCAAGCAAACAAAGGCAGAACCTGCAAAAATACTATCAAGGGATGCTTCTTTTCACTATTCCTAAAATGTAATTATTTAACTGGTTCTTATTTTATCACATTCATATATTGCCTTTTAAAAATATGAATTGTTGTCAAACTTTTAAAAATATAAGGAATACACAAATAATCATTAATAGTCCAAATTCTCCTAAGGATTTGGATTGCTCTAGGGCAGCGACGGCAAACCTTTTAGAGACCGAGTGGCAAACTGCAACCCCAAACCAATTGTTTGTCACAAAGTGCCAACACTGCAATTAAACCTGAATGCTGAGATTTTAGTTTAGAAAAAACAACTCACATCTTAACATCTTTCATCTTAAAAGAAAAACACAATAACACACATGCGCCATAGGGTTCTGTTCTGGGGCTTTTTCCTTTCCACGTGTAATATACACATTAAAGGGTTTGATTTGATGAGACAGTGAACATATGCACCCTGTGTAATCTGAATTACTGTCCAGATTAACAGGTAATTAGGGATTGAGTAGCTGCCACCCCAGCATTCCTGACCAGTCCTGAGCTCCTACTCGTCAGATGCTGCTATTTGTGCTGGGATTTGAGTCATTCATAGCCTCTGCCTGGGTAAGTAGGAAGCAGCGCATCCTATTAATGCAGTTTGATGTTTAATGTGGCCTTCGTTGAATGGCTGTGTACATAGCAGTTATACTTTGGTGGGTGGGTTTCTAATGGTCCTGAGTAAGACCAAGGTGGGAATGAAATTACAAGAACTATAAAGGCTGTCAAGGTCAGGTTCTGTTGACCTAACCTGAAACTTACGATATTAGACCAAGGAATTCATTCTATGGATTTTCTAGGTCCAACCATTGGACGGTGGTATATAACGTAGAGGAAGGAGATCTAGGAAAGGGTCAACATAGAACTGATGTTCAGTTAACAGTAGCATCTCCAAGCTAATGGAAAGCTGCAAGCAAAATTAGGTTAGGGGGTGTATTAACAGTGGAGGGCAGCTGGATTAAAACAGTTCACTTAGCTCCTCAGTGGAGTCAGACCATTTCAAGTCGCCATCAGCCTTTCTTCTTTTCGGGATGCAAGTTTTCCTCCCCTTGGTATATAAGTTGTGCTTTATCCATCTCCAGAGAGAGGGAAATGCTTTCCAAATTATAATCATTTCTTCCTTTCTGCAAAAATGTGACATTTCACAAAAAAGAGCCATGCATTTACTTTATAATTTCAGGATCCTATATTTTCTATTTTTGGGTTAATCTATAATTAATTGTAGCTGCTCACTCATCAGATTTCCCACCTCCTCCCCATCCTTTATGTTAAGCAATTAATGCTCTGTATATGTGTATGTGAATCTTCTTTTAGAATTAGGTGCCCAAGGAAAGAATCCATTTTTAAAGAGAGGCACTCTGAAATCCACCACTTGTTTTGGAACTTTAGTTTTCATAAAACAGCATTTGTAAAAGCAGGCCCGCCTCTAGAGAACATGTGACAAATATCTAGCAGATGTCATTATGGCAAAGTACTCTCCTCAAAAGCCTTGCGTTTTCACTTCCTCTGGATTTGCTGCTTTAGTGGAAGAGCCTGCCATGGTGTCACATACGCTCTGCCTCTCCAAGTGTGGTCTGCAAGGCTCTGCCAGATGGTCTCTTTCAGAATAAATGCTTTCAATATGATAATGTTTATATTTGTGTTTCTGGCATAAATTAATAATTTTCTCATGGTATTTAATAAAAAGCACTTTATTTCATTTCTATCTCATAGAACCAAGTACCTTTCTTCCATTCTGTATGAGGAGGGTTATTTTTTTTCTTTGTTGGTGAGGTGGCAGCAAGCGTGGGCAGGGCAACTGTGTTGGTCAGCTTTCCCATTGCTGGGACCAAATATCAGACACCTGCAACTTAAAGGAGAAGAGGTTTATTTTGGATCACATTTCTAGGGGATTCAGTCCATGGTCAGCTGGCTCCGGGGTAGAAACACCATGGCGGAAGGGTGTGATGGAGTAAAGAGGCTTAGTTCATGTTGGCAGGAAGCAGAGAGCTTGAAAAGAGCCAGAGATGAAGGGGCCAGGTATAGGACATAGTCCCCAAGCTTACACCTTTATGATCTACACAGGCACACACAGAAGTGAGTTTTGCTAAGTCCTAGGCTTCTCTCAAGCCAATCAAATTGATGATTAACTGTCACAGTAACTGAGTTCTTTATTCTGAAGTGGCATGCAGCCTAGAAGGATTTGAGACCCCTTCCGCTCCACAAAGGTTGGCTTTGCAATTCCTCAGAAAGGGACAGTTAGTTACAATGACATGGACAAGGGATTCAACCTCTTTTAAGCTCCAAGGCTTGGCTCTTAGCTCTAATGTCTGACTGAATCTGGGCATTCTGGATATATCCATCACATTTCTAGAGGGCTATCATATTCCCTTCTAAGCCTTTATTTTTCTAGACTGGAATCCTTATTTTATAATTCTGGCCATGGGAGAAGGGTGAGGGGGTAAAGCAACTTTTCATCCTGTGATTGTCTTTTTCTTTTTTGTCTTTTTTGCTTGTTTGTGGTCTTGTGTTAGGAGGAGTGGTATAAACTTCACCCATGCAGCCCTGCTTCCTAAAGTCTTTGGCTAACAGAGACTGTCCCTTGCAGAGAGCAAGAGCAGGACAGTGTGAGGATTGGCTGCCTGCAGCCCGAAGGATGAGTTTATATCAAAAAGATACAGGCAGTTGGTGTGGTGTGTAGCTGGAGATTAGCATCCCAGCAGCATCCTTTTCTCCTCTTTGAAGGAATGTGAAGTGAAGAGTGGGAAAACGGAAGAGGAGGGAAGTTTTGGCAACTTTTGGCAGGAACTAAATGTGCATGAACTTTATTTCTTTCACTACTGAACTTAATACAAAGACAAACTTTTATCTTTCTCACCAGCTTCTCATTGCTCATTCATTCTTTAGCCTGTTGGAATTTGGTTTCTATTCCCAATCTGAAACAACATTCCCCAAAATCATCAAGAACCAATGCATTGGTAAAAACTGTGAGATTCAACATCACCCTACTCATCCTTGCACACAGTTTCACAGAAAATCTCTCTGTCCCTGGATGCGCTATCAATGTTGTGCTTGTCTAGACGTCTCTGGTGGTTTCTTCTCATTCTCCTGTGTTGCCATCTCCTCCTTGTCCCCACTGAAGTGTGAGCATCTCCCAAGGTTCTGTCTTTGGTTCTTTTGTGGTTGTTGTCATTATACTTGCTACCACGATGTTGTCACCCTCTACACTATCTTCAAATATCATCTTTGCATCTACAAGTCTGATCATGAACTTTCTCCAGAGCTCTGGAATGATTTTTTTCACAGTCTTTCTACACAAGAATGTCCCATTCAGACAGAAAACTATTTTGATACACCTGCTAAGGATGCTAAGGACCTTTTCTAGGATGTTAAGGATGGAAAAAAAAAAAAAACTGGTCAGAGTAAAAAAATATTTAGCAAATAAAATAAAAAGGATTCAGCTGGGCATGGTAGCACATACCCGTAATCCTAGTACTGAAGAAGGAGGACCCCAAGTTCAAGCTCAGCCTGAGCAACTTAATGACTTAGTGAGACCCTGTCTCAAAGTAAAACGTAAAAAGAGCTGGTGATGCAGCTCAGTGGTAAACACCCCATGTTTGACTACCAATACTGAAAAAAAGTCAGGACGCTGATGGATTTGTAGATCAAAGAGAGGGAAGACAAAAAGGAAGGAGAGATAGGCGGCAAAGCTTATCCCAAATTTCATAGCATGGGTAACATGGAGGATGGGTACACCTTTATCGGAGTTACAAAATGCGTGGTAAGGGGTAGATTTGAGGGAAAAAATCCATGATTTCCCTTTAGGACATTGTTAACATTCCTCATCTCTCTTTTTTTTCAGTCTTTCTTTTTTAGTGCTGCTAGAATTATCTTCCTAAAACAGAAGTCCGATCATACCATTCTCCTCTTTTTTGTTAGCTTTTTTTTTTTTTTTTTTTTTTTAAGTAGAGAAGTTTCAGTAGAAACAGAGCAGGGTTCAGTTTCCTTGACGAGAGACCTGATGCTCTACACAAACTGGTTTTGTTTGGTTTCATTGTAATCTTTCAGCACAACAGAATCCACCAAGCAATTTCTTACCTTCTTGCCTTTGCTCAAGCTGTTCTCTCAATCTGGAATGCTCTCCCCACTTTTATTGCCTACAAAAATCCTACTCATTCTTTATATTACACTTTGCATGCTATGTCTTCTAGAAATCTTCCTTCCACCCTGGAAAGAATTAGTATCTCTTTATTCATTATTTCCTTAAGAATATGTTTGTAGTTTTACTGGTATTAGAACATATTTACTCATACACTTCTTCTATTGGTTGATAATTCCTTAAAGCTAGGAAATACATCTTATCTATCTCCATTTCTTGCCAAGTACTAGCACACAACTTTCCACATATTTGTTGTTCCTGAAATAACAGATGAAAAGAAGAGGGAGACATGAGTCAAGTGTAGAGAAGATGAATTACTTTAGAATAGTTTCAAGTGAGATGGAAACTTTGAGTTGTGAAGAACAGGTGTGGAGAATAATGATGAGACAATGGATTCTGGGTAATATTAGGGCTCATCCCTTAACACATAATCCTGTGATACAAAATTATGCATGTAAATATTTAGCCTCTTCTCCACAGGCAGACGAGCCAAATTGTCAAGTCCTTCTTCAGCAGGAAATTCTTATTCTGCTCATTTAAAAAGATACGTGGCCTCTTCGTGTAATGGAGACTCCTACATATTTAGCTACTGCTGCGGCTGTCTGTTGTCTGATGCCACAAAGCAATGGAGCCTTGACTGATGGCGTGGTTGTGACCCAACACCATGCCCATTTATTTAATTGTAGGAAAGATGGGCAAGGACATATTCTGATTAATGAGATTTCTTTGACCCTTAATTGTTCTTTTCATTTGTTAGTCTCTTTCATCCACCTGTTTTTATTTTCAGCAGCACAAGGGAAAAATGGAAAATATTATCCTGCAATATGAATCCTAAAATAATAAAATTGATGGCTTCCCTTCTGGGTGTTCAAGTACATACATACTTATTATATTTATAACTATCTTACGTAAGTATACCGTGTATTATATATATATATATATATAATAAATGACATATATTCTATGTCCTTATGTGACCATACATCATTCTATTTTAATCTTCTATTAGTAAAAGGACTTTCCAGTTGTGTGTGTTGGAAAAGGAAAGAAACAAAGAAGACTCATATTCTGAATATTTACATTTTCAACTAGCTGTTTCCCGAGAGGGTAGATAACTCCCTGTTCAGCCCCATATATTTTAGGAATTATATGAACAGAAAAAACACAAATGCAATCTTTTATTCCTAGCTGGGGTATGCCTCCCAGCCCCATTGTTGGACCCAATTCATAGTGAGTTGGGAACTGTGAGAATCACCTGGGTCCTCTTGCTTGGGCTTGAGGCTGGCCCTGGGATGCTGGGTGATGGCTTTGCTTCCTTGGCTCTAGCTGGTTCTCCTGTGGGTCTTCCAGGTCAAGGAGGCTGCCCATGGCAGAAGGCAACTCATGTTCCTGTCAAGTGGCTTCACTAGAGTCCTAGGACAGCTCCATCTCATTAGAGAAATCAAGAAACAAACTCCAGGGCTGGGGGTGAAGCTCAACCTAGCATGCACAAAGCCCTGGGTTTAATCCTTAACACTGCAAAAAACAAAGAAACCCACACAAAAACAAAAACAAAACTAAATAAGAGAGGACCCTGCCATATGGATGCGAGAAACGTTTCCTTCTTCTCCTGTGCCAGCTTTTCCATTCCTTTGCACCAGCACCCAAGACTGCACTTGGCTCTGCCTCCTCCATCAGTCCTTCTCAGGAGTGAAGGATCTGGTGGAGGAGGGTGAGTGCATAGCCAGAGCTGGTCTGGAGGCTACAGTGATGGCAGCATTCATGAAAAATGTGCTAATTATAGTGGACACCTCCTGTTCCCCACCTCAGGAAATCACCTTCTTACTCCAGCCTTGCTGTGGCAACCAGCTGTGGACAAGTATAATTGACAGCATCTTACCCTGGCTCTACCAAGCTCATGCAGTCTGTACCATGGCTTCTTTGCCCCCTGGAAGTGTAAGAGAGTCAATACCTCTGGGTGGACTTCAGCTCCTTCCTTCTTCTGTCTCTTGGGCTGTCTCTTCTGAGGTTTATACAGCTCTTCCCGAGGGTCCCAAAGATGCTGCATCCCGGTTGTCTACAGCAACAACTAGCTCACCAGTACACCTGGGACTGGCTTTCATTTCTTACTTGTTCAGCTCTTACTGGTTTCTCACTTTTATTCCCGGAGTTGATTTCTAAAATAAAAGATTGCATATAAGCCCTGATCTCAGGGCTCTGTTTTTTGCAAGAGCCCAGAGAATAGATAGACAGATAAAGATAGATGATAGATAATAGGTAGGTAATAGAGATAGGTAATAGAGATAAATAGATATGTATGTATATATGTACATATGTATGTGTATAGGTAAATAAATAGATATAAAAAGAAGATAGATTAGATAGGTAATAGAGAGAAAAAGGTAGAAAGACACAGATAATAAAGACTTTTGTTATCTATGAATGCTGGGGTCAAAACTATTGCACGGAGAACATTCTAACAGAATTCTGCTTTCAAGTGAGACATAAAGGAACAGGGCGCTCCATGGTCCTTCATAATGTAACTGACAAATCTACGGATTGCTAAGTAGGAATTGCAGTTAAAATAAGAATTGAAACAGTGAGTTGAGTGATAGCATCTCACTAGCTAGATATCTTTAAGATCTGAAAGATACTCAGCTTTCTGGGATGGTTCGGGTGGAGCTCAATATTCAGGGCAGAGGAGCCCAGCCCAGTGTATGCTCTCTGCTTTACTTGTCTGACGATGGAGGCAGATCAGTTACTTCCCTGTGTCTCTAAACAGGTAAGAGCCCTTCCAACCAATGGAAGTGCCAGGAGCTAAATTTCCTAAGGTACTTGAGTTCTTGGGGTGCATCTTTTAAAGTAAGTTGGTGGAAGAAGAATATTTACACATTCTTTAATTATGCTAAAACTAAATGACTTTCATACCTGCTAAAACATCTATTGTTCTGTAGGAAACGTTTGAAAGGTGGAAGGCAGAGCGCTAAGCAGGCACACCTGCACCAGTCACCTGGAGGAGTGGTTAGGAAAAGGAAGGGGCTGTTAGGGAGATGAAGGTGGGTGGGGCAAGACCTCTCTATTGCCATCTAGCTCTCTCCTAACTCATCTAAACAGTGCCTACACACAGGTCAGTAAGATATATTTAAGTTACTCTCAAGATGACTCAGACAATCCAAGCATGGTGACATGGCTTTACTAAGAAGGGAAAAAAAAAAAAAAAAAAAAAAAAATTCAGACCTCTGAAACTCTAAAGTGGGCAGGAAAATATTTTTAGTCATTTTTTTCTTCCCAAGCCTATTATGGCTTGAAAACATTGAGGAGTCATTTTTTGTTATAATTGTCTTGCAGATTCTGCCTTACAGTGACTTCTGCTTCAGAAAATTGCTTTTGTTGAGAGTCATAGTCTTGTTTATGAAATGTTGTGTTAGATGGGGAGGGGTCCCAAGATCAGTTAATTCAACCTCTCTTTTATGAGTTGCTTAATGGTATGTTATCATCGTACCTTCATTTGTGTCTGAGCCAGGCTTAAACTCTATAGTGATGTCCCTTGTGATTGCAAAACAGTGTATATAATCAGATATTCTTACTAAATGAGTGGGGCATCTGTAGAGACTGGTGTGGGGGAATTAATTCTGAGGTGTGAATTGAAGTCAATTCTCTGCTTCAAGTTTACAATTCTACTGAAAACTAAGAATTATTGAATACTTAACTGTATTGCAAAGTAATTCCAAGGGGACACAATTGGTTTTCCTTCTCCTTTTTCAAGTCGCAATGTGAGCAGGATTTGCATTTCCCTGTTTTGCAGATTCAATCCTAAAGAAGAAATTGTGAACAGATCTACTACCTCATAAAGAAGAGTAAGTCTTGATTAGTAACCTGGGACTACCTAGACTTGGGCAGGGAAGAAAGATGGATCCCTCAGTTCCTGGGAGTTGCCACACTTACCTCAGGGATTCCTTTCTGGGCATGTGCTTGTTTGGTTAAATGTCACCACTCACAAAATAAACCCCATTTTGTGTGGCAGTCTTTTATTCTGAAGAAATGCTGTGTAAGGATGCTGGCTGGTGTTATTGTGAATATTTGTTATCGATGGCTCCTTAGGATGGAGCCTGTGCTTTAAAGGGCACCCTCTATCTTGTGATTTTGCTCACAGGTCCTAAGGTGCTGTTGGGAAAGATTCTTTTACAGTTTGTGTCTTCTGGAGGCCCAGATGAAGTGCCCAACATTTTTGGCACCAGGGACTGGTTTCATGGAAAACAATTTTTCTGTGGACCAAAAGGGGGAATATTTTGTTTCTTTTTTAAATCAGTGTATGTTTGAGGTACGTAATAGTACTTCCCACTGCTAGCATCACCGCCTCAGCTCCATCTCAGATCACCAGGGGTTAGAGTCTCATAAGGAGCGTGGACTCTAGATCTCATTCATGCACAGTTCACAGTAGGGTTTGCACTCCTAAGAGAATCCAATGCTGGCACTGATCTGACAGGGAGAAGAGCTCAGGTGGTGATGAGTGATGAGGAGCAGCTGTGAATACAGATGACGCTTTCCTTGCTCACCTGCTGCTCATTTCCTGCTATGCAGCCCAGTTCCTAACAGACCATGAACTAATACTGGTTCACAGCCTTGCCTTAGTGCTGATACCCCTCCTTCTGTCCTATCCTCCTATATGCACTGAGCTCCTCTTGGCTCTCCTTCCTTCCCATGGACCAAAAGCACTGAGGGGCTTGAGGTATATGCCTTCCCCTTCATACTGTTCACCTTGTCTCCCTCTCCCAGGAGTGTCTTGATGTGGTGTTTCTGACTTGGGGAAGGAGATACAATTACTCATCAAGCCTTGATAGTTCTCCTTGCGCCCCTGTGACCACAGCTATGGCTCTGTTAAATGGTCAGGCATTTTGTGGCTACCAAATGAACAGCCAATAACAAATACATTATAGAAAACATGACATTGGGCCTTGGCTTAAAATATATTTATGTAGCATGACAGCAAAAAGAAATCTGAGCTTGGATTAGAATTCAATCAGACTTGGAAAGCCCAGTTCCAACAGAAAAGATGCACCTTTTTCCATGAATAGCTCTGTTCCCAGACCATTTCTCGGTTATTAGAACCCCATTTCGGGGAAAATTATTTCCAGACTGATGATTATCTTCTTTACATTGCTGGATATCCTCAGTTACAGGGAACATGTGAGGTAGCTATAGAGTCTGAGGAAAAAAATGCATAAAAAATAAGATGTTCATGGCTGTAGTCCTAGCAAAAATCAAAGAAATCTGGCTTATTTGTAATATTTTCAATAAGTACCAGCCACCCCAAAACAAAGCTAGTATTTGAATCTAATAAAAGAATGCATGTCAATCATCTAAAAAATAGTTAACTGAATGAAAAAAATGAGAAAGTAGTGTCTGATTAGTGACTAGTCATTGGCAAAATGGCTTCTACATTATCTCATTTTTAAAAAAGTATATTTGATCACTTTAAATGTTAGAGTGAAGTGGTTCACAATTTCTTGAAATAAGTAAAGGACATTATATTTATAAGCATGTGAGTTGTGAGCCAGACCAGACATTCTCATCTGTTGCTTTATATATTTTTATCAGTCATCACAGATTCACAGGGAAGGTTCAACTGGACAGAATTTTAAAATGGATTTAAAAAATACTGTTTTGTTTTAACTTAGAGTGCTTTTCATTCCGGTCCTGCTTTTTTGGTCTGTTTCTTTCTCTAGTACCTTCTCTTGAGTGGTAAACTATTACTACTTGCATTTGGATAGATTATTATTTAGCTTGCAAAACATATCATTTCCCCCTTGTTAAAATCTAGTTGTCCAACTTCATTAAGATAAATGGAATTATTCATCTTTTTTTTCCCCTTTCTTGGGCTGTAGGGTCAATAAACTCATGTTAAGCAGGAGAAGGTAAGGCTGCTGAACACTTCTAAATGTCACTAAATAGTTTCAGGAAGGAGCTGGCTGCCACGGTCCTGAATGATGGATATGCTCTCAACCTTAGCGGAACACACATTCACGACTTGGTAACGGTTTGCATTGTAGCCATGGCTGTTCAACATTTGCATTTTGTAACAGCTATAAATAGGAGGTCCACTAACCTGATTAAAATACACGGAGAAATAAAAAACAGAACAAAGAAAACAAAACCTTCAGATTAACAAGCAGACAAGGATGGCAACCAAGGAGGAAAAAAAAGAAACAAGAGTATAGCCAACCTTTCTTTTTTTTAATTAGAGTATATTATACTTTCAAACTGGATACACTAGAAATTGGCAATGCAACATAAGATGCAAAGGAATATACCAGTTACTGTCAAAATGACCCTGTACAGCCTTGTAATGCAAAAAGCTTTATACAATACAAATTTTCAGTAATGTACACAAACCTTGACAGTATGATCATCTGAACATAATATCAGGAGTTAAAAAAAGGATAAATGAAAGAAAGTGCCGAGAACTCTAACTGCATTACTATATGGGAAAATAAGCTAGCTTTCATGGGAGGATGCACAGTGAAAACAACTGAAGTTAGTTGGTAGGTGAGTTTCTCAAAGATGTTAGTGTTTTACACGGAAAGGATATCTATGGACTACATCCTTCCCTGAGTCTCAAACTGCAAACCAAATTTGGGGGTATATATTATCTAGGTGGAGTCTGAAAAATGCTGTAGATTTTTCTTTATTAATAACAATAATAATATAAAAAGTCAAACAAACTCCAAACACACCTTTTCTCACTCAGAAAACTTTTATAATTTACCAGAAAGATCGATGACTCTTTCCAAAGTGCTAAAAAAGTTGCCCAATTATATTAAGCATTACTAAGTCATTCAAATACAAGTTCAGTGGCAAGCAGTGAAATGCATGGCATTTGAGCAGTCGACGTCTCCTCTCACCATCCCCGCACTCTTGAAGGTTTCCATCCTTAGACCTCCTATTGCACAAGTGGCACACTGTAAAACCCCGAGTCCTCGCTGTCAGGGCCACCCTTTCAGGTTTTTAACCTGCTGGTGCATAAGCCTCGGTGGATCACCAGGGCTCTCTTTCCTGTCATCACTGAACTTGTAGTTTTGAAAACACATTATTAGCCAAGTGGCACATTCTCCATTATATGGGGATAAAGACATGACTTTAAAAAGAACCAACCCACCCACATGCCCAGTGTTCTTGGAGTATACTGTCCATAACCGTTGATAGTGTCTTTTACCGAGACAATGACATAGTGAGCTGAACAACATTTCAAACAAGGCCAAAAGCAAAGATCTCTGCTAGAAAATGACTGAGGGTTTGGCGCTTCCTGCCCTAACTGGTTGGTCTCCCTGCCCCCATGGACATCTCCGTAGTGTAAACAGGTTTGACAGGGGATGGAGCAGGCTCCCCATCCATGGCTGGATGCCTGGCAAAGAGAAGTATAGCCCTGCAGCTGGGACTGGGGGAAGCAGGGCTGGTACAGAGGGGAAATGGGAGGCCTTGGAGTGGACAGACGTACAGTCTTCTAGCTTCCTGTAGAACTACACTAATTTCCAGGGGGCTTTTAGGGAAGCAAACTGACTAGAGGAAGAAAATTAGGCATGGTTTTATTTTCCCCTGGTGAAACAGGTGAAAAAGAAATCCCAACTCTGGGATAACACATAGTGGGAAAAGAGCAACACAATAAGGAAGCATTCCTCCTGTACACCAGCTCTTCAATAGATAAATAACAGATAACTTTCATATTCCAAACTTCCCATTATTATACAAAGCACATTTCTTCCTGCTCTTTCAGCTTGTTCCATCCTGGAAATTCTGTTGTCTTAAAAATACAAGCAATGAACAAGTTCAGCCAAAGATTTTTTTCCTTTTTAAATTATCCATTACTTTTTAAGATGAGCAGAGGGCTATGCAACTGATCCACACCTGCTTTCTGCTGCAATAAAGTGCTGCACATAAATTGCCATTTTAATGACCACAAAATAAGAGCTTTAAATAAGTATAAAGTTAGCCTCCTAGCAGGTTACATCTACCAGGTGTTAACAAAATGGAATACAGAATGACTAATGACATGGAGGATACTGCGACAGCCAGGGGATCTGTGAACACAATGGGAACTTCGCAGGGGCATAACTGAACCATAGGACAAAACAGCACCTTTTTTGTTGTGTCATTATATGTCAAAGAGGTTGTGGCTAAAATTTCAAACATACAGTCTACTCATTCCATAGAAAGGTACATTTTCTTCCTTTTATTTTACTTTTTTTCCCAATGAGAAACAAAAATTAGTGCAAGACCAAAGCACTGTGCAAAACTGCCGTGTCATTTTTTTTTTTTTTTTTTTTTTTAGTCTGAGTATTTATACCCAGAATTTATCCAAACCCCTTTTAATCTCCTTGGCTGGATTTATCAACCATAAAATTTACCACACGTACAATTTTTTTTTCCTGCAAACAAATGGTAACCACTGAATTAATACATCTTATATGTATGTATATATATATCATCTGCCCTTAAAAAATGATGCACTGTGTGTGTGCTCCATGCACATCGCTTCCGTATGGGCACACATACAAAACACGTAAGTGCTGTGATGTTAGCTGCAGTGCAGTGAGATAGTTCGTGCAGACCGGTCACTTGATCCCTCGCATCTTCCTAACCAGAGGAGACCTCAGCTCAAGGTCTCCAGCACGCTGCTCTGTTGGAAATCTCCAGCAGCACGGCAGATGTCTACCAGGCACCAGGCCCTACCACTCTGTAGCTGTAAAACAGAGAGGGACAGGTGGTGAAGGAGCTCAGGGAGAGACTGCAGTGGGATGAACAACCCAGGAGGGAAAAAAAAATGTTCACCACTATGAAAGAAGCCAGTACAAAGAATGTGCAATAAAATGTCATGGCACACGACACACGGCTTTCTCGTTCGGAATCCGCAAATGTCCACGCACCCCATTCACCCAACAGAAAACCAAATGCACCAGAATATAAGCTTACAAGTGCTGATTGCTATTAAGGACACTCTCTTTAGGATTTAACAAGACAGAATTCCTTTCAGAGCAAAGTATGGAGGAGGGCTGAGAGTGGGAGTGGGTGGCTGGGGAGGCATGCCTCTGAAGGTAGAGTATGCGGGAGGTCACCTCTCTGAAGATTGGATAAAGCAGCTTTCAGGTCAATGCAATAGGTATACACACAGAGCCAATTCTCTATTCCTTACTAAAGATATACAGTACATGTGGTTTAGACCCCAAGGGTCTGTAGGTTTTGCAGCAACATACACCTGCTGGGGTTGTGTTTAAGTTTTGTGGGTTTTTTTTTTTTTTTAATTTACTGTCCTTGTCTCTTTGTTTTTGGTACAGAACACGGCTGCCCTTAGACAGTCTCTGCTCTTTCTCTTAGTCCGAGATAGGCGAGGAAGGAGTGTTTCGGGGAGGGGATGCTGGGGGGCGCAGTCTGAGGTCGGGGAGGGTGGAATGTGAGATCCAAGTGGTTCTTGGGGTACAACATTGTCAAGGGAATGAGATGGGCAAAATCCGAGTTCCGGTACTTGTCAAAGCGCAGAGGGGAGCCGTTGAAGGCCAGGGCCTTGAGTGCCAGGTTGGGCTCTGAGCTGCTGCCGTGGGCGGCAGACAGGGCCACAGTCTGCAGAGCCTGCGAGGCGGACATGACCGACAGGGGAGACAAGAGATTCCGGGAGCTCCCCACAACCAAGAGCGGGGTCCCGGGGCCGGCCAGTTCCTTGGGGGCTGGACACAGGCCCTTCTTGTCCTCCTCAGGGCAGTCTCCACTCTGGTGCTTCTTGACGTGGCGGCTGAAGACGAAAGGGTGTGTGGTCTTGAACAGGCACTCTTCGCAGCTGAAGGTCTGGCGTGGGGCATGCTTCAGCTTCTTGTGCAGGTTGAGATTGTCCTTGCGCTTGCAGCTGTAGCTGCACTGGTCACAGTGGAAGGGCCGCTCCCCGGTGTGGACGCGCACGTGCTCGATGAGCTTGTTGGCGGTCTTGGACAGGTAGCCGCACTGGTCACACTTGTAGTGGTTGCCCAGGCGATGCTCCCGGGTGTGCGTCTCCAGCTCCAGCTGGTTGGCCTTCACCGTCTGGCAGATCCGGCACTTGTACTCCATCTTGTAGTGGGTCTTGAGGTGGCACTCCATGGCAGCGGGGCGGTTGGTGGAATAAATGCAGAATGGGCACCTGCCAGGGGGAAGCGACACAAGCAAGGTTCAGCCAGAGAGGTTCCAGGGCAGCCGTGCTTCTCCCCTCCTCACCAGGCTGCCCTCAGCCCACCCTCCGGTCTCTGAGGCCTGGCCTGCTCAGCCCAGCCCTGCTGCCTCTTGGGGTGGAGATGGCCCCCGATGCTCACTGCCAACGGAGCAGTCCCCGCTAATGGGCAGCTCTGCCCAGGTCTGCTTTGCCTATTCTGGATCTCCCAGCTGTGACAGCCAAGGTCAGCATTCATGAGGGGAGCAGAGAAGGGGAGAGGAATAAATCAGCTGGTGCTCCCCCCAGCCCCCCGCCCGGCCCATTGGAGCCCGCCCCGCTCCCCACCGGACACAGCAGAGGTCTAACCCTCCTGACCTCCCCTCTAGATGGGAGCAACACAAAGAATCGACTTTTCATGCACCACACCAAGCACACGCAGAAAGGCTAAGAGGTTTTAAAGAACAGCTTATAGGAGGAGAGCTACCTCCAGCAAACAGAAAGTCACAGGGGTCAGAGTCGTGCTTATTAAAGGGTTGTTAGGATGAGAAGGCCTCTGTGTGTCCCTCGTGTGTGTGCGCGCGTGTATGTGTGCACATATATGTGGACTCCTAGAATGTATCTCCTCAAGCACTGGTTCTTCATCAGGAAAGGAAGGTGAGCACCCTGACGGGCGTGGGAGGAGCAGGAAGCCCACCCACAGCCCCTCTACTCACAAGGGATGAGGCTGTGGAGCTGGAAGACATTCTCAGTACATTATTATGCCAGATCAGAAACTCTCAGAGGACAGGGGCGTTTCTTGCATTTCTTCTGTAATCTCTATGGTGCTTGGAGCTACCCAGCATGTGAGGAGCGCTGGGGGGCCGGGCCGATTCATTATCTGAGTGCTTTACACAAGTAACTGAGGCATCCTCGGGGAGAGGGGATTTGAGTCCCAGCTCTGTCGCCTTAGTGGGCTGAGGAGAAGCCTGGGCCTCCCATCCTGTGTTGTGCACATACGCTGCCACCAACCCTCCTGGCTGACCTGAGGGGCTACGAGGGGTGGGGAGGGCGTATTTACAAAAGCTGCCAGGCTTGAGCCAGTGGCTTATGTAACTGTAGCGTGTTTGCTCTCTTTCCATAGAAGAATGCAGACGCCCCAGTGGCTGCCTCAACTCTTGCTTGGCCCCTGCAGGGCAGGGCCCAGGAGTGACTGTTCTCAGAGGGTTGGAGAGGTGTTCAGCAGAGCCCAACACAACCAGGTGCACCGTGCACTGCCTCCTCAGCACCAAGCTCGCCGTTAGCCTTGAACCTTAGCTCACAGAAGAGTGCACACGAGAGAAATATAAAGCCCATTCCCAGGTCAGGTGCACACACAACCCCTACGCCAAGCTGGGCCTTACCTAGAGGAGTCTGAAACTCACCACTGTCCTGAGCTACGGCAAAAGAAAAATAATAGTATAATCTTATTTGATCTGCATTATGAACAGGATATAGAGTACAAGCAGTTCCATCACAGAAAAGCAATTTAGACATCGGCGGTCTGTTTCATGTTAAGGACATTTCTGTGACCCACAGCTCAATCTTTCTTTCACTGCTCAGGCAAAGTGCTAAGGGTTTTCCGTGCTCCCGTGATTTATCTTAAAGACACTCTCTCAGGCAAATTAATTCTATGATATGGTAGAGGAACAAAACAAAACAAAACAAAACAAAAAAAAAACAAGACTCACTGTATAGCCAGAAGGCATTATCAATTTTTTCAAAGTATTCTTCTACTTGGTCATCCTAGAACATAAACTATTACACAGGGCACGGTTAGCACCGCACAGGAAGCGTCTGATTCCACGAAAGCATCAGAGGTCATTGTGCATTCTCCCCAGGGGGTGGCTCAGAGGCTCAGGACTTCTTAGGTCCCCGAAGAAAGGCGACTGGCAAAGCCACAACTGGCAGGGGCCGCAAGGTAATGGGTGCGACTGGGCTACAGGGAAGGCAATGAGCACTATAGCGTCCATCCACAGAAAAGCAGGGTTCTTCTCCTTTTTCGTAAGAGTACACAAATATTTATAAAGGGGCAGTGGGAACAAACCCAATCAAATCCCTAAATCAGCTCTTGTAGCCATTTCCCAGCTATAGGCTCAATGAATTGTCACCACCCCTCCCCCCTCCCTGTAGCTCTCTCTTCCCCCTCCCACCTAAGCAGGCCCAGGAGTGAAACAAAACGGAATCTACAGTAGATGCTGTCCCCTGCCTCTTTGGTTGGTTTGGTCAAGTTTTTGAGGAGGGCACCAACCCCACTGCTCCCAATGCTCGACTCCTAGGATCCTGTGGGGTCTTTCGTCCTCACCCATTCTCTGGCAGGTTGTTAGTTTCAATGATGGAAAATTTTTGAAACAAGTCTTTTCTCTTGCCTATGTTAAGTAAAAGCTAATTTTTTATTCTTTTAACTTCATGACCATTTCAGCTATAAATTGAGAATTATGCCTTGACAATTGGGTCTTTCCGTGTTCAACTACATATGCTTCTTTCTCTTTACTACACCGTAAGTACCTCGTGAGCAGGGACTCTGATTTCAGAATCATTGGGAAGATTAAATTCTGGTAGTGCTAGGACATAAACATCCTGAGGATGGAAATTATATTTTATTCCTTGTGTGCCCTTTAGCACCTATATCAAGCCAGACGCACAGTATGTTTGATAATAACTGACTGGTCTCACTTGAGACCAGAGGGCTTCTTACAAATATGGGTTAAGGACAATGTTCCTTATCTAAATCTTTCAGGGAAGGCACTGGCATGTCTGCAGGAAGCCATGAAGCATGTGCTGTTTGTATGAAAAAAGCTGCCTCCTGTGAGGTGAAACTGCCAAGGTTCCAATTTGGGGACATGGGATGCTTATAATGCTTACTTCAAAGTTATGGGCAAGCCATCTAAAAAACAGGGTGACCTGCAGTGACAGTATAATGATTGACACCTGGGCACACTAACCCCTTAGTCCATTAAAATAATGTCTGACCAAGACTCAAACAGTGTAAGGTGAGTTCACTTTTGTATGCTGGGATGGTCCGACACCTTCTTCCTGCCCTGAACCCTGGGGTATCTGCGAAGGGGAATCCCCTGTTGACATCTGTCGAGCCCCTGGGGGACAGGTCTAATTTAACCCAGCTAAGGGCAACAAAGGTTCCTGACTCCCCTCATACCAAGTTCCCTGTCTCCATGACCCCCAAAACCTCCAGGTAAGGGGTGGGGTGGGGTAGGGGAAGGGTGTTTAATAACAACGCAGTAAAAGGTTCTGTACTTGCTTTCCTTACTTGAGCCCACCGGTGGGGACAGTGTGGCATTTCTTATGCTCCAGCAGCTGTTCGGGAGTCTTCATAAACTTGTGGCACACGTCACACTCAAACATCCTTGTGATGAGGTGTATTTGCAGATGGCGCTCAAACATGTTCTTCGTCTTGCAGACAAAGTTGCAAAAAACGCATTCGAACCCTGCAAGGACCCAAGCTGGATGTAGAGGTGCATGGAGCAGAGGGACGGGAGGGCAGAGGTGGGCTAAGTTCCCCCCTCCTCCCCTCCCGGCACCTCCCGACAGGTGTATACATCCAGGCACTATTCCCTGCATCTGTACTAAAAGGAGTTAAACATACAGCTCTACAGTTAATGTCACCCTCCCTATCCTTCCACCCCATATTTGCATGCAAATCAAGCCAAAAGAAGCAAATTTTCTGTAGTGCATATTATACTGAATCCTGGGCCCAACATCTGTTTTCCCACATCATTCCTCTCTAGGGCTCATTTTCAAGACAGGAGCATCCTAGAGTAGGCAGGGCTGAGCAGGCCATGTTTGCCTCCTCCCTTACCTTTCTCTGGCTTCTCCTCACTGTTCACTGAGGGCTGGCTCCCAGGCACGACTGAGACGACCAGCAGGTTATTCCCTCCCTTGTTTTTCTGGGAGCTGTCTGAATCGTCTTTGCTATTGGCGGAATCACTCAGAGCTGAGAGGGAGGATGAAGAAGGGCTATTTGATTCACTGGGGGTCTTCCTGTCTTCCCCTGAAAAAGGGAAACAACCTGTTAGATGGGACATGAAAACCTTCAGAATGACAGCACTTGGGTTTGGGTGGGGGGCTCTCGGGCATGTGTCATTATTCCAGGACCTTCTGGTTCCCACAGTGCATTCTCTGGGACCCCAGGTCCAACTGCACCAGTGGTGATGGCATGCGAGGTATCTGGGGCCAAGAGCAGATATTCGTCCATTTGGTAAGTGTTTGGTGAGGTCTTACAATAATTAAAATACAATGATAATAATAGCTAAGATGTACTGAACATGTTACCAAGTTTCAGAAACTGTCTTTTGTTTCAAATGCATTATCTCATTTTATCTTCTCAGAAATCCTAGGGGGTGGAGCTCCATGATGGAGCAGGTACTTAGCATACATGAGGCTCTGGGTTTGCTCCTAATACCCCAAACAAACAACCCCCCAAATTTTATGAAGTACATACACATACATGCGAGCACACACACACAAGTGAAATCCTGTTATCACGCCCATTTTACAGATGAGGAAGTAGAGACACAGAGGGCTAAACTTGGACTAGGTTGTATGGGTATGTGGAAGAGAGACTTAAGTTGGACTGACTCTAGTGTCTATCAGCACACTGGACTCTCCCTCGAAACATGCCACAAATAAACCAACAGGTCATCAAAATGTAGTGTCAGGAGAGTTCAGCTTCTACTCAAGTTAGAATATCAGGGAGTGGATCTGATATTACTGAGAGAACTAAAAACAACCAACCAACCAACCAACATCCAAGACAAAATATATCAGTCAATAGTTTTTACAACATTGAACATGAGACGGAACAAAAGAGGCAAGCCCAGTGGCTGCTCTAATTCGTGCTCTGAGGCAGATTCCAGGCTGCAGGTAGAACAGAGGACCTAGGAGGAGGCTAACAGACTCCCTGAGTGCAGGAGACAGAGCTGAGGGTCTGCTGAGATCAACACAGACAGACATTGCAAGACAGTTGTCAGAGAGGAGCCAGCAGCACAGAGACACCTGAGATCCACAGAGGGTCCTCGCTGAGTACTCAGCAGAGCACAGGTCACAGCAGTGTGTGAAGAAAGTACCCAAAACCGAAGAGAAAAGAAGTCACTTGAGAATGGTGCCTGTCGCTCACACAGGGCTGGAAACTGGACTTGTTTCCTCCAGCCAGAGATGAAAAACACATAATCCACAGGGCATTAGGAAGAAAACAGAGGAAGGCCCCTTAGTAGTGGGTAATAATCAATGCCCAGGGATCCACAGCTACCTGACAACTCAGAACAGTAAGATCTGAGTTCAGAAAAGGATCAAAGTTTCCAGTAATTAACTGAATCCTGGGAAAAAGGTCAACAGTACTAGAGGGATACAAAATATCAAACACTCTCAATGGTAAAAGCACAACGTATGGTATCCAACCAAATATTTTTGGACATACAAAGAAACAAGAAACATAACCCAAAATGAAAAGAAAAATCAATTAAGCTAAAACTAACCTAGAACTGACACAGTTGTTAGAATTTTTAGACAAGGACATTATAACTATATTTCATATGTTCAACAAATTAAGCAGGGACATGGAAGATATGAAAAAGGTCCAAACCAAATTTCTACAGGTAAAAATCACAATGTCAGAGGTGAAAAATTACAATGGATGGGGTTATCAGCAGATAACACAGCAGAAAAAAGATTAGTGACTAAAGATAATAGCTATAGAAACCTTCAGAAATGAACCAGAAAAAAGAATCCTCAAAATGAAAAAAAAAAAAAAAAAAAAGGCATCAGTGAATAGGATGACAACATGCAACTTTGCATAGGTTTAATTTGGGTCACTGATAGGGTGAGTAGGGGATAAAGATGTTTGAAATGGCCAAAATGCTTCCAAATTTGAGGAAAACCATTAATCCTTTGATCCAAGAAGCTCAATGAACCCCAAGCATAAAAAACACGAGGAAAATCATATCAAGTGTGATGGTTAAGGTGGACTGTCAACTTGATTGGCTTGGGAGTTGCCTAGAGGATTAACAAAGCACACTTCTGGGTAAGTCTGGGTAGGTCATAAAGTGTGACTGGTCTATATCTGGTCCCTTGCTCCTTCCTCTCTTACTGTTCTCCTGCTCTGCTTCCTGGCTACCATGAATTAATAAGCAGCCTTGCTCTGCAGCACTCTTCTGCCATCTTTCTACCTTGGAGCCAGCTGGCCATGGACTGAATCCCTGAAACCATGAGCCAAATTAGCCCTTGCCTCCTTTAAGTTGCAGGTGTCAGATTCTGTGTCTCTGAGTGATGGGAAAGCTGACTAACACACCTAGGAACACCATTATTAAACTGCTCAAAAAAAAAAATCCTAAAAGCAGCCAGAGTTATTTGCAGAAGAACAAAAATTAAGGACGGCAGCAGAGTTCTCACAGGAAGCAGTGCAAGAGAGACCACAGGGAAGCCACATCTGGGAGCAACTAAAGGACTATCAACTTGCAATTCCATACTGAGTGCAAACACATCTCAAAGGTGATGGCAAACAAACAAACAAAGCTGCCATGAAAGATGAGAGAATGAATCGAAAGAAGTCCTTGAGGCTAAAGGAAAATAGCGTAATTATTAAAAGGGTCTACGCAACAGAACGAGGAGCGCTAGAAATGACAAGTTCCTAGGTATCTATAAAAGATAACAAAAACAATTTAGTTTAAACAAAAATAACAATAACAATGCATTGTAAGGTTAATAACATGCACATAAGTAAATACTTGACAATACCATAAAGGCTGAGAGGGGAGAAATGGAAATAGATTATGAGGTTCTTAAACTACACGTGAAATGATAATACTGCAATACATTTAAAAAGTGAATTATAAGCCCCAACTATACATTAACTCTGGTTTAGGACAGCTGATATTGTTAGGATGTCAATTCTTCCCAAATAGACTTGCAGACTCAATGCAACCCCAGAGTTTAGATTAGGGTAGAAAATACAGGAAGATTCTTCTTCAGGTTCCTTCAAATGTTGATTAAGCAACTTAATGATTATAAATCCTAGGAATTAACTTCCTTTATTAAGAAATTAAACAATAAACCATGTATTATGTATATGCATAAAAGTCTGGAAGTAAAGCTGTAAATGGTGGGTTATGACTAGAACATAAAATTATCAGTATGGTATTTGTTTTTTTTTTTCAAAAATTTTAGAGTAACCATGTATTACTTGGCCAATTAAAGAAAGTCTGTATAAAAAAGAAAGGTGGGGGCAGCGAGATAGCTCAGCGGCATAAGCACCTGCCTGGCAAGTACGAGGTCCTGAGTTCGACTCCCGGAACCCACATATGAAAAAAGGGCCGGTGATATCGCTCAGCAGCACGGGCGCCTGCTGGCGTGCGAGGTCCTGAGTTTGACCCCTGGTACCCACCAAAAAAAAAAAGAAAAAGAAAAAAATATATAAAGAAAGGGGGCCAGGGAAGTAGCTGTGTGGTAGAGCATGGAGAGAGGGAGAGAGAGAGAGAGACAGACAGAGAGAGGAGGGGAGGGGATGAGGAGGGGAGGAGGAGGAGAAAGGAGGGGAAGGGAAGGGAGAAGAGAAAGAAGAGAAGAGAAACACAGACAAAAAGAGAGAGAAAAATACAGTGTTTTCTAATCCTATTCCTGTGATATATGCACTTAGGTTCCAGGGAAGACAACTCTTGCTTCAGTTCACAATGTTTAAACTCTTGCTCCTATCAGAACTGAAAATGGGATGTGGACGGGCTGTGTGACCCAGTTCCTAACCACAAGGAGGGGTGGGGTATACCTTCAGAATGTGCAGTCCTCCCTTAGTACAGCGAAGCCATGTGAAAATAGCACCACTACTGCCAGCTCATTAGCTAAGTAGCTAAGTAGCCAAGTAGCCAAGTCACATTTTGTGGACAAATAGAACATTTTCAGTGAAGCCCCTGAATCCTATTACTTCTCGAAATCTACCTTCTAAGCCTGGTCTCACTGATCGTCTGTTACAAGTGATTATTTAAAATGTTTTTTTAATGAAAACGTATTAATTTAAATTACTATGTTTAAAAATAGATTCAACTACCTGGAGGTTTAAGGTGCTGGCCAAAGCTACTTAAATTGATGAATGTGTAAAGATACCAGGTGCTATGTCAGCCATTCAGCGACAGCATGGGAATGCAACCGGCCCGCCCCTGTGCAATCCCTTGTCCAAACAGCCTCCCCTGCTTGCAGTCCTCATCTTCTTTTGCAGCTTCTCTTGGGAGAAAGCCAGGTGCCTTTGACTCCTAAGTCCGAGGCTGTGATCCAAATGGGGTTTACCTTCGGCATCACAAAGATTCTTGGTGAAGGACACCTGTGCACAGGTAATACACCCTCATACATTAAGACGGCTGCTGAAGAGCAACTTTTAAGAAAAAACTGAAAACCCTGAATTTTTCATAATTTAAAATAACACAAATTGAGAATCTGGGGCCATACACAGTTATCAACCATCTTACCCCCTTCATACAAACACCATTACATTTTGGTGTTTTTCTTTACAGTCTTAAAAAAAAAAAACAACTAAGCATTTGTACTTCTACATGTTGTCATTTGTTGCATAAATAATTAAGAACTTTAGATCTTGAATACCTGAGTTTGAATCCCACCTGAGTAGCTATATGACTTTGGATAAGGTATGGAATTTTGTACCTCAATTATCACATCTGTAAAGTGGGGATAATATCAGCACTTGCCTCACGTGATGATTGTGTGAATTAAATGGTGTTTTATGTATTAATCACACAGAGCAATGTCTAGTCATGGTAAGCATTTTAGCAGCGAATTATCATTATTCCACCATGAAATTTAATGTATAATATTTATAAAATATAATACTAACACAATTTCCACGTTGTCTTACATACTTGGTACATAGTTGGCTCTTGAAAAATTCATGGAACTATTTATGAATTAATCACCTTAAATGACAGTATAAAATCCTGTGTTATGTTCCTTCTATACCACAATGCTATTTCATGGAACGTGGCTCTAGAATCCAGATCTAGAACACCACAGGTGTTCCCCTCCACACTACAAGCCACGTGCAAGTGACCTTCCCTCTGGTCATCAGTGTGTGGATGAGCTTGTGCATCTATCCATCACTCCTCACCCTGTGCTGGGAGCCAGAGTCAGCAGTGACTTGGTCAAGCTCCGTATTTTAGGACTATATGTTTGTAGTATATGTTACCTAGCATTACTGTTGTTTCATATAATAACTGTACAATAATAAAGCTTATTAATGTACAGATTTAGATTGACAGATTTTGGGTCAAACATCTTAAAACAGCACTAAATATACGGAACTTCCACTGTGAAACCTTTAGCTTGCATAGCCCTTGGCCCCAAACTAGCTTACTGTTCTTATAAATAAAGTTTTATTGGCATATGAACATTCATTTGTGTATCATCTATGATTACTTTCAAGTTCCAGCAGCTGAGTTTGAGTCATAATGACAGAAACCACATGGCCTGAGAGCCTAAAACAGTTACTATCCAGCCCTGTAAAAATGGTTTGCAGGGCCCTGGCTTACAAAATGCATTTTAATGTTACAACGGCAGCATTAACGGCTTCTACTGAGTTAAAAAGAAACTTCTTTAACATGTTTCACTCCTCGCCCTCTGTACTAACATATCAGAATGAGGTAAGCAGTTGGCCACCTAGGAGGAACAAGCTCTTCCCCGCGTGCCCCGTGGTGATCAGGAGGCGAGCGTGTATTGGTCAGTCATGAATGTGAAGTTCCCACCAATGACAAGGGACCCTAAGTCCAACTTCTTTTGAGCCATTACAGTTTCTATGGTTTCCCTGAGGTGGGCTGGTGACAGGGAGCCCAGGGTGGGATGGAGGTTCAGGCATACACTGGGGTGAAGAAGATTAGAAGAATGAGGGTTTAACGGAAGAGAAAAAAGGGCAACTGCAAAGCTAGTGGAATGGGAGTGTGAGGCCTTGTCCTCCTTTAGCCACTTCAGAAATGCCGAATTTAATTTGTCTACAGTGTGGGTTTCCCAGCTCACCTGCTGCCCACGGTGCTAATGTGGTTACGGTCAGACAACTGACTGTAAAAATAGCACCTTATCACTCAGCCTGACGACTCTCTGCAGACTTCCAAGTCATAGCTGCTCAACTTACTGACAAAAACAAGCTTTTATTGCTGTTGGCACCACCAGCCAGAGCGGCCGGAGAAGCACAGAGACCTTCTCGGCCATGCACATTGTCAGCACAAGTGTCAGGGACATTCCTGTCCCTGGTCCTTCCAGGGCTGGTGATATAAGGGGTGACCCAATGCCTGGCGCCCACAGTTAGCAACATCAGCGCTTAATTTGTAAGTGCCGCGAGTGCCACCTAATGACTTCACACTGGCGTCATTTGTAACCATCACTCTGTGAAAAGTCAAAATGTTAACGTCATTAGATGGAAGAAGTTAACCAGGATGGCAAGAGGCTTAAATGAAAGGCAAGCATTGGCCAAGTCTTGTTAGACTTGTTTCGAGAGAATCTGGTTTCTTTGCCCTCAACAGATGGGCTGTGCATCATGACAGCGAGGGTTGGGGCTGCGGGTTCCTAGGAAGGGAACAGAGCCTGCAGGATGAGGCGTGCAGTTCCCCAGCACAGCGAAAGAGAAGGACTCAAAGCCAAGTGCTGTGTGGGGCTGTCAGGACCATGGGGATCCAGAAGGTAGGCTGTGGGATGAAAACCATCACTTCCTTTTTCCAAAGTCACATCCTGATTGCTGACTTTGGATGGAAAACCTCACTTCTGCTAAGCCTGTTTCTCCACCTGTTTGTTGTGACAACAATAGTATTCACCTCAAGGTGCTGCTATGAGGCATTGGAACAAGCCTAGGACATCAAACAAGCTTAGCAAAGCCAGGCCTGATGGCGCATGCCTGTAGTCCCAGTACTCTGGTATGCTGAGGTAGGAAGATCACAAATCCGAGCCCAGCCTGGGCAACTTAGAGACTTAGCAAGACCCTGTCACAAAATAAAAAATAAAAAAAGGGCTGGGATGTAGCTCACTGTGAAGGCACTGGGTTCAATCCTCAGTACCAGGGGAAAACAGAGCTTAGTGACTGTCATGTACAGTGATGAGGCTGGAAGAAGACCCAGGTTAGGACCAGGAACAAGGCTCCGGACCACTCAGTAGCATCTATATTTGGGACTCTTTCAGATCAGGGAGGCCCAGGCTGAGCCAGGCTTGACATTACGACTGCAGGGCACTGTGGTCTGCTTCTACAGAACAGCCCTTCCCGCCGTGGAGGGAAAGGTCCACGTCTTACGGCAGCAGCGGTGCTTCTGCCACAAAGCAGGCACTCCGGGGTGAAGGGGACGGAGAAGGGCGGGGAGGACTGACAGGAATGGTCACCTGTGTGCTTGGTGCCAATGTGAGCCTTTATCTCCGCCTCCTCCATGGTGACAAAGTCACAGGCAGTGCAGCAGATCGAAAACATCCACTGCTCCTTGTCCACGTGGAGTGACATGTGGCTGACAAACTGCACATTGAGCTCGGTCTCGAATCCACACACGTGACAACTACATGAAATGAGGAAAGAAAAGAGGGAGAGAGAGGAGGGAGACACATTTCTAAATGCGCTCTACTCATTCATATGGAGTACTCTCAAGAAAACCAGAGCTCCACGCGCATTTTCTCTCCACCGAAGGGTGTTGGACGAGAAAATTCTTCTGTTCCCTGGGGCCCCTCTGAAGCAGTCACTGTGCCAAAGAGATTAGGTGCCAGCACCATGTAACAGTCCCATACATGTTATAATGACGCCGAGTAATCATAAAGTTAATTAAAAACTACAGATTCCAGATGCTACGTGTCTCCTGACTGATTCCTCTGGGCGAAGAGATGCAGGACAGTGTTGCCAAGGTATTTGTACTGGTCCACCAGTAACTCTGAGCACGCCGCACACCCGGGAGTTCTCTCTGGCTCTAGAAACCTTGTGTGTAGCAAGGAAAGTACACACAGATTGTCTGATGTCACACCAAGCAAGAGGCAGCCCTGTTGGTGACAGCTCCTGCTAGATGCTGGCCATCCACAGAGATGCTTTGCAAAAGCAAGTTCCCACCGTTATCTATGGAACAAGCTCTGGGGTTTCTTGGGACGGAACCAAATATCCATTCAAGGTTGATAATGGAAGCAAACAATACCGCAAGGACAAACCAGCGATAACAGGTAATTCTGTTTTTTCTTGTCTCGTCTTTTACCATTTGCAGGCAGCGCAAGGTGCTCAGTTACAAATGTGGGTGCTGCACAGCCTTTACCACTACTCATTCCTGCAGCCCCGTGACTCTTTGGAGCTCCATTCCACAGAGCCAACGCCAATCCCTTTGCTCGTTCCATTAATTCTACTAGGGCCACTCATGCCAAGAAATGAGTCTGCAGGTTTAATCTAAGTAAAGATCATATTAAAATGAAGATCAGCAGATGACCGAGAAAAGAGGCTGGGTGACATTACGTCCCGAGCAGGCAGGCAGGAAGGGTCAAAGCAGGAACCTGAGAAACTCAGACTCTCGCGCACTGTCCTCGACTCACCTGTAGTAATAAGGGTGTTTCTTCCCGTCACTGCCTTCAGAGGTGACGGCGCTGACAATGTCCTCGGTGTCTGTACTCACCAGCTTCACAGAATGGACGGTCAAGTGCTGGTTCAGATTCGCACGGCACTTAGCAGCATAGGGGCACAAGTGGCATTTGTATTTTCTTTCCTCTGGGGAGGAAGGAACAGGAAAAAACCCAGATTGCTCTCAAAGAATGAAATCTCAACACCTGCAAGAGATCACTTACAGGTACCAAGGACAGGATAGTTCAAGTGTCCTTTCAAATGGGGACAAAGGTCATGCTTGGAAACCCTAAGTATCTAAGTCCATATCCAGCAGTTCATGCCTGTATTAATATCTCCAAAGAAAAAGGAAGGTCTCCCAGAGAACTATCTCTGGGATAGATTTGGTAGAAAGACTGAAATTTGGGGTTTTATAGTGACCAAACAAAATACTGATTCCAGGTCGAATATGGAAGCAACGTATGACACGGTAACTCAATCAAGGGACAATACTTAATGCCTCCTGAGCTGTTCCTTGGAGTTCTCATGTTTATTTTTCCTCAGATCTTTTTTTCCTACCATTCTGCTTTCTCCTGGCACGCACGGCCTCTTCTCGTGACAAGGTGAACACCACAGGTGTTTAAAGGATACTGTGAGAGGCTGGTTGTGGTGACCCAGGCCTGTAATCCCAGCACTTTGGGGGGCCAATCAAGGAGGATCACAAGTTCAAGCCCAGTCTGGGAACTTAGAGACTTAACAAGACCCTGTCTTAAAATTAAAAAAAAATTTTTTTTTAAAAAGGGCTGGAGATATAGCTCAGTGAGAAGGTCCTGGCTTCAATCCCCAGGACTACCAGCACTACCATACACACACACACACACACACACACGAGAATACTATGTGTGGGCCTATGAGCACATACATGTACATGTGTGTGTACTTCTGCCCCCATCTGTCATTCACGGGTGGGTGACAAGCCCCAGGAGAATGAAACAGGCATTCATAGAACTGGAGTAGAAGAGAGTCCTCATCATTTTCCCCAAGCTCCAGGCCTGGGTTAGTCAAGGAAAAAAAAAAACTAAAAAAAAAGGGAAAATAATGACTTGTGTAAAATAATTTAATTGGGAATTTTCATTTTACATACAGAAAATAAAAAATTTCAATTAATTTCTTAATGGGAATTCTCTCATAAAACGGACTAATGTTTCAGGACGTTTCCAGAGTGGCATTCTGAATTCATTTGATTAATCAAGCAAATTAAAGTACAAGAAGCAGGCTTTGCTTTCATTGTACAGATAAAGGTAGCAGCAGAAGCAGCAAAAAACGACCTCATTTTCTATCCCTATTTCTTGGTATTTCCAGGCTTGACCTAAAGAAAATACCTGTTTTATTTACTTCACACAGAATACCACAAGGAAAAATGTTTCTACAACAAAGTGTAGGTGGTCTCCCACACCTGAAAAAGCTTGGAGAGGAGGTGGAGAGTGTGGATATCACAGTCCACAGAGCCCTTTCCTTTTCCTTTCTTCATCAGGCTTTAGGGGAATAGTCTGTTTTATGGTCATTGTCTAGATTTTATTGTTCGTTTACTAATTCCTTAAGATGAGTGCTCAATTTTTTAATTTTTGTCTTCACTTCTAATTAATAACACTTAAATCTATAATTTTCCTCTGACTACAGCTATCACTGTTTGCTCTAGTTGTAAATATGAAGTATTCTTTTTATTCCTTCTTCATGTCTGATATTTGAATTTTTATTTTCTCCTCTTTTTATTGATCCAATTAAGTAGGCCACTTTATTGATGCTTGGCTATTTTAAATTTCATTGAGTATTCTCAGGGAATGTGGCCGATAAAACTCCACTTTTTAGAAAACATTATAGTTTTCTTTGTTGCTAAGTATATGACTAAATTTTGTTTACAGTAGAATTTAACCACTTAACAGTTTACCCCGAGTGTCACTCGGGCAGTGTGTGATTAGATACTGACTCTCCTGAGCGTTGTTTGAGCAGGTGTCATTTCAACCAGTCAATTCTTATACTGAATAAATTCGCTAAAATTGTTGTTTTTATATTTTCTGTTACATTATCTTTTAAAAATTAATGAAAAAATGCAAGTTTTGGTCATTCTGTATTTAAATACTTGGACTGGTAAGCGGTTAAGATTAAAAATATTGAAAATATAAAGAAGCAGAAAATTCATCTTGTCATAAGAAAGCTCTTCATCTTGCTTTATTCTGTGTGATGTACAACACTTTTATTTTTCATTTTCTTTATGTTTTGTAGAAATAAGGTATACAGTATTTGGATATTTTAAAAGCTTGATTTCCAATGTGAAGTTTGAAATATTTGATTTTATTGTTCTTTTTTGGGGGGTGCTAGGGATGGAGCCCTGAGTCTTGTACATGCTAAACACTTCCTCTACCACTGAACAACATCCCCAGTCATTTTATTTCCATATTATTTTTTTGTTTAATATTGATCTTACCTTATGTGTTTTTGTCCTCACTTATTTTAACTAATAGAATTACTATTTATTCCCCCTTGTTCATTTGGTTGCTTTTGTTTTCCTGACCTTTATAATCAACCATCATTTGTCCATTGTCAGATGTAGATAAAGGCAGAAATGGGTTCTCCATCAGGGTGATTTCCCCCACACTGGTCTCACCACAGCAAGAAAGGGGGTGTGGCCCATCCCCTGCATGTTTAAGATGAGATCAATAATCCTCTACAGAGCTCAGGAATTTTACCTGCATGTGCCTATATGTTCACCTTTTCTTCTGCCCCACTTGAATTCAACACACCTGTTCAATTAAAAAAAAAAAGAATAAAAAGCCTTCCCAGGGTTTTATTTAAAAATGCCAGGTAAGAAGGCCTGCAAAGGTCAGATGAACATGCTTCCACCACTTCCTGTAACAGTTCTCTTGGAGAAATATGACTTCCTAATAATCGAGAGGTTAGTGACAAGGTGTGGAAGGGAGAGTGGCCATGGCCCCACTTACCTGTGTGCAGCGAGAGGTGTCGGGACAACGTCTGCTGCCGGCCAAACACTTTCCCACACACATCGCAGGGGAAGAGCTGGTCGTTGAATTTCCAGGATGGCAGTCCGTTTCCTGCCTCTAGGACTATCTTTTCCGTTTCTGGGGCAAGAGAACAAAGCATCATAAAAAACTAACAAGGCAACGTGAACAATTTCATTGTAATCAAAACTGAGGTCTTCACCAGAGATTTCCTCCTGAAGGTGGCTAGGAACGATAAACAGGTCTCAGGAACTGGACTTCAGGCTCACTTTCTGACTCTAAGAAGACTATCTGTAACAGCTGTGGTGGCAGGTGGGTTCCAATTCCAGTCATATCGTCAATGCTTTCTTTCCTCACTCAAGGGCTTGATAACACTGTGCCCAGTACACAGTAGGTATTCAGTTGGTACTTGCTGAATGAATGAATGCCTGACTTGTGTGTTAAAATTCCAGAGATGCAGACTCTTGCCAACAAACAGTAAATAAAACATTCTAAATGTTGGATTCTGGGCCGGTGAGACAGCTCAGCGGCGTAAGCGCCTGCCTGGCAAGCGCGAGGGCCCAAGTTCGACTCCCGGAATCCACATACGAAAAAGGGGCCGGTGATATCGCTCAGGTCGACCCCCGGTACCCGCAAAAAAAAAAAAAAAAAAAAAAAAAAATCTTGGATTCCAATGTGAAAATAAATGGTCCAGTCCTTCGAAAGGAAATACTCTTTCACTGCCCTTGATGAAGTTTTGCTCTACGTTCTAGGCTGTGCAAAATTCTTCACGAGGATTTTATACTACGCACACTGAGTGATGGCTACTGCCTCCTGCTCCACACAAAACTCCTCAGTGCAACAGTGTGCAACTAGAATTTCCCAAAAAGTCTCGTCACACTTGGGAAAATGGTGACTGCCATGAATTATGTGCACATAATTCACAACTGTGACTGAAATAAGTGGACATTAACACATTGTCTTATTATCTTAAAAAATGTATTTTCTCATTATCATCCATAGGTTTAACTTTAATTTTCTTACCCATATTTCTTTTCCATCAACTGTCATGGGTTATATCATATAAACATCCCTTCTATAGACAGGTAAGGAGAGAGGTGACAGAGTGCTAAAAAGAAGGGGACATTTCCAAGGGGACATTAGTCTGATCCTCGCTTTGAAGACCAAGACAAGTAATCCACTGAGTTACCATCTCATCCTTTATCTCAGTAAATTAGAGTGAATCTTCTTAAAGCATGGGCCTGCACACCATGTGGGGATAATTAAAAAGCAGGGAGAACTTTTCATAAGATCCAAGAAGATAAAAACGCTCAGACAACTGGACACAGAACATCAGAAGAAAAAATATTATTTCACACCATTTAGTCAGAACTGCCTGCCAAATACAGTCATCCACCTGTATTTGGATGAGCCTACTGGATCAATTTTCATTTGAATGAAGATCTGCCAGATAGTGTTATCTAAAAAAAGAAGAAACATTTGGAAAGAGGGGAAGGATGGTTAAATTGCAGTAATGTTTGCTGTGAGGTGTTTGCCAGCAATCCCAACACTGAAAAAACACATTTATTGATTTATCTGTGTTTGTTAAAACTTAGCTCTTTGGGCCTTGGGGAGAAGGCTACTAGTCTTATTCAAGCACAATGTATAACAAAAAACTCTGGAAAAGCAAGGGGTAGAACTGGGGAGAGGGATGTGAAAAAGGGAGGGGACAGGCCAACTGAAATTCTGAAGACAGGAACCACTCTTAGAAGACTGTCCTTGAGCTCAAGTGGTGGGCATCTCAGCCAGGCAGACCGGAGAGGGTATTTTAAGTAGTTCCTTTTAAGTGTGTAATCAAAACAGTGCTTCAAAGGAGGATGATAGCAATAATTATAAGGAGAGGTCAAGAGGGTACAGGGTCTTCTAATACATTTCCAACAAGAATGAATTAATTGGGTCACAGACCCAACAAGTAGGTGCAATTAAAAATAAAGACGTCTCTTAATAATTTTTTCAAGTATTAGTCATGTACTCAAGCACCATAAAAAGTCCATTTCCCTCCATGGCCTTACAAAACGACAACTACGAAACTCAGCAGAAAGGACATCACGCAGCTATAGTGAGGCCAGCGGAGCTGTGGTGAGGACACCCAGGACAAAACCCCAGCTGTGTGCCCAGACCCCAAGCCCGTCCAGAGCTCGCTCCTCTTCCCCTAGACGTTTGCACTGGCCAGAGACCCTTTCTCCTTTCCCATGTGGGATTGTCTTTCAGTACATCCAAGCGGTCACCAAATGCTGTGAGTCTTACCTCTCAGATCTTTCTGGACCCCTCCCCACACCTTAATTGAGTCATTTCTCCTCAAGCTGTTGTAAAACCCTCCAAAACAGCTTCCAGCTGACCACGCCTCTCTCCGTTCTGGAGCTCCTTCTCACTTCTCAGCTTGCAGATATTTCCCAGGCACAAACATAACATATCTTGTCCTGTATTCCAAGGCTCTCTGAGGCTAAACTCCTTTCCAGGGCCACGAAGGCCCTTCACAGGCTCGAGGTGCCTCCCACCTTTAGCTCTCTGTTCCCCTCCCACCACCCCAATGCCTGCCAGATGATCTACTCCACCATTTAGCAACAAACTCTTCTCTTATCAGCGGTCATTGCTTTAAAAACAGTTATTCCCCCTTCCAAGCTACTTCCCATACTAATTCTTTTGTACAATAAACCTGAGAACTCTCAAGCCAATCTCAAATTTGTGAACTTCACCTTCTTGGAAAAGCCTTCTCCAATTCTCCAGGCAGAATTAGTTGTTTCCCCTTTTGTCTCCCAAAGGAACTCTACGATACAAATACTACTACTGCGTCTCTTTACAGACTACATCATTTGTTTATACATTGCTATAGTTATGATCTGGGATGTCCCCCAAAGTTCCAGTATGTTGAAGGCTTGTGGCCCTATGACGAGGTTGTGGAACATTAAGGAAAGAGGCCTAGTGGAAGTTAGGTCACTGAGGATGTGCCTTTGAAGGAATGCTGGGATCCTGGCCACTCCCTTTTCTCTCTGCTTCTTGGCTACCATGAGTTGAACAGGTTACTCCCACCATAATCCTTGCCATGATGTGCTGCCTCACCACAGACCCAAGGCAACAGTGCCAAGTAGCCATGGATTGGAACCTCTCAAACTGTGAGCCAAAATAAATCCTTTTTGTTTATAAACTGATTATCTCAGGTATTTTGCTACTGTAACAGAAAGCTAACATGCTATCTTCTGTAACATATATCTCCTATATCTATGTTTCTACACACCTTTATAAAATAAAGTACACAGCACAGCTCAGCACGCAGCAGTGATTAATACACATGCTCCCTGGCCTCCCTTCCCTGGTAGAACGTTGAGTCATTGCAAGATGGGGCCCTGCATTTGTGTATCCTCAGCACTAGCAGAGATATATAATAGTTGCTTAGTATGCATCTGTTAAATAAGTGACTGAATGAAAGGAGCCAAGTGAGATAGGGAAATACACATTATTCTTATTTATAGTAGGAATGACTAGGAATTTATTAACATTAAGGTTTATCACCAATGCAGCATGAAAAATTAAGCTACCTGTCTTCTGAACAGGTGTTTGAATTCAACCCCAAAAATGTGCATTTATGATTCTGTGAGTGGAAATTTTGGAGTCCTGAGTCATGCCCCTAAAGATTTTACATACTTACTTCTCAACAATCCCAAGCTATGAGTTTTTTCTCTTTAGAAAATCCTCTGGCAGACATTGAATTGCTTAACCTACTGGTCGTATCCAATTTTCCTTCTCCCCTTCCCTCTCCCACTATGAGGGCAACTGGGGCAGCCATGTGCTAAAGTGCTGGCCAACAAAGAGGCTTTTGCTTCCCCAATAAAAGGAAAGACACAATTGGGTGTTGGTCCTCTTTTCTTTGTTTCTTGCCTTGATCACAGAAGAAATGTCTGGGATTATGGCAGCCACTCTGTAAATGTGAGGTATGAGAATGGCAGCCAACTGCCAAGGATAAGGGAAGGAAAGATGAAAAAAAAAAAAACCAACCAGGGTCCTTGAATGCCAGCAATCATCCATCCTGGATTTTTTTGTTGTTGTTTTGTGAGGAAAGTAAGTCTCTCTTTGTTTCAGCCACTGTTAGGTGGGTTTTCTATTGCTTATGGCATTCTTAACTGAACCTCCCTACCACAGGTTTTAGGACTTTGGAGGTTAGGTTGTGGTCTTTGCCAACCTTTATTTCCAAACTCTAACATGCTTTGAGGAACTCGCCATATGCACAACCAACAGCAGTAAGTGTGCAGCCAGCAGAACATATTTCCATCTTAGTTATCTTCTTCTGTTCTGCTTTAAAAAACCTCATAAGTTTACTTTAGATTCTTAGGGAATTTGCTTTTGAAAATGTTTTACTGAAACATAATATATGATAGAAAAATACACATATCAGTAATTGCTTTTGAATCAGTTCCAAAGTCCCAAAACAGCTTAGAATATAGGTATCATTTTAACAAGTTTGCTTCCTTCATCTTTATTCTCATATCCCTTAGTATTTGTTTCATTAAGTAGCTGTGAATAGCTAAGATCTTCTTCATTTCTGTTAGCAAAATACCTGTCTGAGCTTTTTTATATGGAGTCTTATAGGATTATTATCTCCTACAAAACATTTGATTTCTTATCATACACTTACATCTGACTCATACAAAACCCATAAACTCCTCACTATTTTATAGTATGTAATCAGATACTCATAAGTGTTCTACTTTTCCACCTATAGTCTTTGCTTTGAATGTCATTTGGGGCTTTCTTAAGCAAGGATTTTTTTGTTGTTGCTGTTTTTAAATTTTTACTATTGGAGCTGAGGGCCTCATGCATACTGAAGACATGCTCCACCCCTGAGCTACGTCCCCAGCTAAGATTTTGTTTTAAATGAAACAAATGCATGTACAGGAGCAGCACTGTTATCCCCATAGGAGAGGTGGAAAACAGGAATAGGGTGGTAGGAGAGTCACCCTGTCTTCACAGTCTCAACACAAATCTCCCAACTCTTCCTTTTCATAGCAGGCTCTGCTCCTCATTCATAACGTTGAGGCTTAATTGGCTAACATACAATTCAACAAGTACTTCTTAAGACCTAGTGATTCAAGGGCCCGTGTCTCATTTCATGGGTAAGTCCTAGGAAGATGAAACCCATCCAGGACTCTTCCCATGCAATAAACCCATCCTGCAGAATTTGGGAGGGAGCTCTGTCAAACTCTGCTGGGCTGCATATCAGATTGAAAAGAGGACCTAGATATCTTCAAATCCAAGTCCTTCCTTTTCATGAGGATAAAATGAAACATTAATTCCAAGACTTCTCCCATCCCAGGCCACCTCACAATTTGCACAGAGCAGTATATAACCAAGTCGCCATCCTGATCCAAACCTTAGTTCAAGGAGGAGTCTTAATGATCATCTTTTCAAGTTCTCTTCTTACATATAAGGAAAACGAGACTGAGAGAACTTAAGTAACTGCTCCGCTAACCTGGCTGGTGACTGGGACAGCAGACACTGACCCATGTCTCACTCAAGCTCCTCCAGCCTGCAAGAAATCAATGCCAAAGTCTACAATAAACAAAAAGGGATTTTTCTTCTCCTGCCCTTTGGCTCTGAGTTTAATATTCTTGGTTATAAGGGGCATGTGCAGATTTGGCAATGGTTCTTAGACGCTAGGATTTCTTGCCATTTCCCTTCCTGCAAGGGTCAGCCTAGGATATTTCCAGACATAGAGAAGGTAGAGACTGTAATATACTAAAAACTAGAAGAAAGAAAGATTAAGAGGAAGATCAACTAGGAACATCCTAAAAGTTAATTATCCTCGGAGGAAAACTGGTTGTTACTGAAGAGATTTCCCTTGGATCTCTCATTGTCATTTGGGGAACATTTTTTGTAAGAAATAAAAAACAGAAATTCAAAAAAAACAAATCTTAGAAACAAAGGAGAGAAAGGAAAGGATTTTGCCTGCTGCCTGTCCATCTTAACAGCCTTTGGCCTCCCATCCAGTGCATCACACGGCTTTGCTGGGAGATTTTCCTGTGTGGGATCCCGTGTTCCCTGACTGAACCGCCTTCTTCAAGAGCCATCTCCCAACCTGATTTTGGCAAGAGAAATGCTGAGAGAGGAGACTTTATTTGGTTAAAGCTGGGAGCACAAGATTGGCCAAAAATATAACCTCAACATGTAAATAACTGTCCCAAATCACTAAAGCCACATTGGCTGGTCACTGAAAAAGAGGCACCGGGCCTTTGGCCCGTTCCATTGTGACGTATGGTATTGTGATCAGTTCTTTCATCATCAAGGCTGGGAAGTTCGGAGCAATACCTCAAACTGAAATCCTCTGAGTAGACTGAAAGCTATCAGGTCACTTTCCAGGCAGGGTGTGTACACTTTCTGATTGGACCCTACCACTTCTGGCACTATCTTTCGGTCTTCTGTGCTCCACCCTGCCTCTGATTAAAACAAGTGCCCATCTGCCGAGGTCGGCTTCTGAAGCCGAGTTAGTTGTAGTTTGTCTTCATTGCCATGCTTGCACATTTTTCTATATCCTCTAAGAAAAGTTTTTTAAAGAGTTCATTTCAATGTAGGGTAACCTGTCAACATCCACTTTTTTGGCTCAGAGGATAAATCTTGAAGCATCAGGGCTATACTAGGGCAGTGTTCACAACACGGATGACTGGTGTGGGTGACTTGTCCCATTGTTTCATCTATCACTGACCCTGTACGAGGTATCAGAGGTGTTGCCCATGGCAGTTCCGAAAGACTCATTAAGTTCCCATGACCACCTCTCTGCAGCTCTTGCTGTAACTAATTTCCTCTCTAAAGACCATTGCAAACACTCTCCCAAAGTATGGGATTTTATGCTGGCCAAGATGTCAACTCAACAAATTGCGAGGAAAGCAGTTTAGCAATAGCTTTTGTCAATCTGTGGCCAATTAAATACACTGGGTGAAGAGTCTTAGGCATAGAATTCACAGCGTTGATCTTCTTTGGGTTCATTTCAAACTTTAATGCTTAACAAACTTAGCAAAAGTATACTTTTGCATTATACTTTTTTTTTTTGTGGGTACTGGGGGGTCGACCTCAGGACCTCGTGCGCCAGGAGGCGCCCGTGCCGCTGAGCGATATCACCGGCCCCTTTTTCGTATGTGGGTTCCGGGAGTCGAACTCGGGCCCTCGCACTTGCCGGGCAGGCGCTTAAGCCACTGAGCCATCTCACCGGCCCGCATTATACTTTTGAAAGGTATAATTGTCACAGGTCCTGGGAAGACGAATGCACTTCTCTGAAAATTTCCATGAAATAGATCTACCTTGTAGAGTCCGGGCAGAAGGTCTATCAAACTCTATTTCACAGAATATCAAGTCAAGTAGAGGACCTGGATATCTTAAAATCAACCCTTTCACTTTCATGAGGACAAAATGAAGCATTAATTCCGGGATGTCTCCCACCCCACAATTTGCAGAATTGAGGATAGTTTCCACAGTAACTAAGTCTCCATCCTGCCTCAAACCTTGGTGTAGGAGGAACTCTAACCATCATCATGTTCAATGTTCTCACAGATAAAGTAACTGAGACTGAAAGAACTCAAGTAACTTTCCAGGTAACCAGGAGAGCAGAGATCAATCCACATCTCACTCAAGCTCCTCCAAGACCTAAGAAGTCAGTGCCAAAGCCTCCGACAAACAAGGGTTTGTGCAACTGGTTCTTAGCAAATGGCTCTCTCTGGAGTAACATCCCAGGAAGGCTGGGTGCCATTTCTTTGTAGTGCTGGGCAACAGTTAGCCTCAGTAAATAATTGATGATTGACTTACAGTCTTTTTAGCTGGTGAAGAACCATGTGTTGTCTGCATCTGATTCTTTACACAGGCCATTTTCAATTGATAGAAGAAAACTTGATCTTGATTCCTCTGGTAATAGAAAATGGTTAGAACCAGGGACCCCTAATTCCAGTGAGGCTGACCACATAGAACTTGTGATCACAGAACATCCAGAAGTAGACAGTCACTGCCAGAATCTAGACCAACCGATGTCTGCCTATTTAACTTAATGTTAAAAAAAAATCTATGCATACAAATTTGGATGTTGCTTCTACATGTTTCTCCCATTTGTATATATTTCCAAGACTGGTGATTCCTAAATAAATGCATGTTGAATAAAGGGGACAGTCACATCACCATGATCATGTTCATGGTCCTGAATAGCAGTCTAATTTTACATTGCAACATGAAATCAAACTGAAAATACTGACTGGAGTCATATCTAAAGGACCGTGCTTACTATCTTGCTAGTTACATAGACCAGAGACCATCTTTCTTCTTAGTGGTGATGGTAGTCTTAACAGATGTTCTCAGCATGTCCTGGTGATGAGGACATTTATTTATAAATCTTTGGTAGAAAATCATTAGGCCTGGAAGTTGTGTCATTTCTTTTGTGGTTTCTGACACTGATGATTACTTTAATATTTAAAAGAACTACATTTGTTTTTAGCGTGGCAATGTGTCCAGTTACAAACATATAGTTCTTCTCAACTTTCAGCGTTCTTAGGGGCTGACCATGAAACACAGCTCCAGACAATGAGATACAGGCGGAAATTTCTGCAGAGAGATTCTGACTACCCCATCCCTCACTCTCCCCACAGACAGTCTTATAAAAAGGCCTTTCCCTTTGACTCTGGGCTCTTCTCCCTATAGGTGTGGATGTGGTAAAGCTACCTTTCAGCCACAAAGATGAAAGCCACTGATAAGGGTGGAAGAGCAGAAAATTAGAAGCCTGGATCCTTTCTCAAACAGCTGCACCAGCCTTAGTATACTGGGCTACAATAGTATACTGTCTACTTCTGAATTCCCTAGTATGAGAGCAAAACAGATCCTCATTTGGCTAGGTCTCCGTGGTTAGGCTGAACATAACATAATTCTAATTTTGGCTGTTTATTTCCATTATGGAAATGATATCAGAGTTTCTTAAAAGTACGTTAAGAAGACAGTGCATAATTAAAACAATGTTTTACATGTATGGAGAATTTACCATTTGTGCTAGACACTATACAACTAATTTTCTCATTATGCCTTAGACATTATTATCAGCCCATTTTATCAAAAGAAAGAAAAAAGGAAGAAAGGAAGAAAGGAAGAAAGGAAGGAAGAAAGGAAGAAAGAAAGAAAGAGAAAGAAAAAAAAAGAAAGAAAGAAAGAAAGAAAGAAAGAAAGAAAGAAAGAAAGAAAGAAAGAAAGAAAGAAAGAATCAGCTTCCAGGTGGTTGAATCCCAGGTCACCTAGCTGCTAAGTGACAGCCTGTCTCAAACTCAATTCTTTCTGATTCAAAAGCCCACACTCTAGTGCATTTGTTATACTACTGAAGAGGAAGATCTAACAGTTCTAATTTATTTCTTCAGAGAAATGTATTATAATCTGGATTTGTTCCACTTTAAATTTTCTTTTACACACCCACCATAAAGAAGTAGTAGCATCCATGGTCACCATCCCCCCCATCACACACAGGCATGCTAGATTGAACCCAGGGTCTTTGCACTGGGCTACCTATCCACCCACCCACCCACCCACCCATCCATCCATCCATCCATCCATCCATCCAACCATCCATCCATCCATTTAATTTTATTCTGGAGACAGGGTCTCACTTAATCACTAAGTTGTCCAGTTTGAGCTCAAACTTTAACTCTTCCTGCCTCAGCTTCCCAAAGTGCTACAATTATAGGCACGAACCACCATGCCTGGCAGATCACATACATTTTTAAAAAGGCTTCACTGGTGCAACCCAAATACTTTCACAGGCCCTGCTTGAACAAGGAATCGTACAACTCAGAGTCTCTGCCTTGTTTCTGTTACCCACCTCTCCTCTGTCCTCTTCCTAGGTCTTTATGCTTGGTGGACAGTGGCATGCTGTAGTTTGGATCTGGAATGTCCCCCAAAGGGGGTGTTAAGAGCTTAGTCCTCAGGTCCTCAGCTTGGTCCTACTGGGAGGCGATAGAACCTTTATCTTTCGCTTCCTGGCCATGAGGTGAGGGGCTTTGCTCTGACACTTGTTTCTGCCATGATATGCTGCACCCCCGCCCCCCCCCAAGCAGGTCTGCCTGATCACAGATAGGAAGCTCTAAAGCCGTGACCCAAAATTAACTTTCTGTCTTCATAAATTGATTTTAAGTATTTATTATAATAACGGAAAGCTAACTAACACACTGCATAGAAAAAATCTGCATGCCAATTATAAGACCCCGTATTGAGCGTTTTTTCAACTCTTCTCAGTACAGTGGACCCCTGAAGTTTGCGGGAGTTATGTTCCCAGAGCACCTATGAATTGTGAAAAACCACAAATTTCAGATATGGTCACGAAAATGCCTATAAATGTCTATTTTTATAGTTTAAACCCTAAATATGCTACATCTCCCACAGTTATGTAATTTAATATAATAAAATATGGTATTAATTAAGCCTTAGAAGGTACAGGGCGTTTTGGCAGCATCTTAGGAATCTTAGGCCTTTAAGAACAAAACTGAGAACACTCGAGGTAGCTATGCGAGGTACAGCACAACCTGTTACGATGCGGGAACGTTGGTTTATCTGTGGAGGATGGGTTACAGGGAAGCAGCCAATCAGCAGCAAGGGGAACTGAATAACGCTCTCGGATTGGCTACTTGCAAACCTCCCACCAAAAAAACAATTGTGGAGGATATTTACTGTTCCCGCCAATGACTGAGGCTGCGAACTCTGAACCATGACTTCACAGGGGTATAGTGTAAAGAGAAATAGGGGCGGGGATATAGCTCAGCGGCACAGCGCCTGCCTGGCAAGCACAAGGTCATGAGTTAGATTCCCGGTGTGGGGGGGAAGCATTCATAGCCCAAAGTTACTTCAAAACCCTCTCAGGTGAAAGTGAATCTTTAAAAGTTTCCTCCTGTGATTTACTACAAAGTATGGAAACACAGGAGAACATCTTGAGGGAAAATATTATCATTGTGCAAACAGGAGAATTTCTTTTCTCTCTTTATTGTTGAGCTAGGTGCTCAATTTATATTTATTGAATAAATAAGGGAGTAAGCAAAGAGAAAATGTCAGAGCACCATGACTAAAAAATTAACCTTTCCAGGCTGGAGGAATGGCTCAGTGGTAGAGTACCTGTCTAGCATGGATAAGGCCCTCTGTTCCATCCTGAGCACTGAAAATAACAATTTCCCCCAAACCAAAACTAACCAAACAACAACAACAACAGACTAAACTTACCAACCAATCCTACGAACAAACCTTTCTATCATACTCCTACTCTAGCTAGGGATGTAGCTCAGTGGTAGAGTGCTTGCCTATCACTCACAAGGCCCTGTGTTCAAACCCCAGCATCTCAATAAAATAAAATATTAAAAAATCAATAAAATACTCCAAAATTTGAAAATTCAGGTTTGCCAAAATACTTCTACAATACTAAAATTTTAATGTTCATTTACTCCTGAAATTATGTAATGTGCTATGGACCACATCCACAGAGTATCTTTTAAGAACAGTTAATGTTTCTTTTTAAAATTCATGTCGCAGTCATTTCCAAATATTATTCAAGTAAGCCTCTAGAGGTCCCGCAGTTCCCTTCAGTAAGACTGGAATCCACCGGTATTCTCAATTATTCTATTCTTTTCTTATTCTTTGATCGTATCAACCATTCCTTTAAAGATTTCTAAATTTCCTAAAAGCCCTTATCAGCTCCTAGACACTGCAATATTCTTGTGTGATTACATCCAGTTTCAAATTTTCCATACTACTCTGCTCTCTCTGCTCCTAACCTCCTGAATTCTATATTAATACAAAATATAACTATTCTACTCTGCCTTTCTTCTGACCTTGGGCTTCAGCACACTATACATTACTCGTTAGCTGATGGAAGATTTAACATTTTGAGGCAACACTGACCAGAAATATTTTTTTGTCTTGACTCAGACATACTATTTACTTGAGTAAGCAGGATTAATGTTTTTATATGGTGGGGACTTGGTTTATTTATTTTTCCCCAGGTGGGGAATCAGAGACACAGAATGGGAAGTACTTTGTGTCTTCGTCACTTTGGCCTATAAACAGCAGACATTAACTTCTCATAGTTCTGGAGGCCCGAAGTCCATCCGCTCACTCTGCCCTCACACTGCAGAAGTGAGGGATCTCTCTTCAGGGCTTTTTTATAAGGGAACCAATCCTACTGATGAGGGCGCTGTGCCCTGACCTAATCATCTCGCGAAGGCCCATCTTCTCATTCCATCACCTTGGCAGTGAGGATTTCAACAGGTGAGTGAGAGAGGGCGCAGACACTAGACCACAGCAGGTTGCTGCGAAGCTAGGAGAGGAAGGAAGACATTATCAGCATTTTCCTTTGAAACTGTGTCACAGTGATTGGCAGTTGGTAATGTGCTACCAATAATAATAATTAACACAGTTGGCAAACATTTTATTTTTTAACATAAATAAAATAAAACAGGGCATCTGTAAAATTTAATCCTCAGTAATGTGAAAGCTGTGGATTTAGATGTAGGTAAAACAGGAATTAGATGAATAGCTAAGATTCACTTAGTACTTATCTGTTCTGGGTACAAGTTAAGGCTGAAGGTTGTGCCTATATAGTTTAATTTAATTTTTGTAACAACACATTAAGGTCTGTCTCATTATTATCCTCGTCTTAAGGATGAGAAGAATCAAAGCTCAGAATGGTTAAGGAATTAGCCTGTTCTCATATAGCGGGTAAGAGGTACAGACAGGATCTGAATCCAGGTGTGGCGGTTTACATCTAGATGTGTCCCTCGAGCCTCATGTGCTCATAGGTGGGGCTT
Organism: Erethizon dorsatum; assembly: GCA_028451465.1. Classification (NCBI taxonomy): domain Eukaryota; kingdom Metazoa; phylum Chordata; class Mammalia; order Rodentia; family Erethizontidae; genus Erethizon; species Erethizon dorsatum. Next base: position 16,571,916 of record CM051839.1, read on the forward strand.
TGGGGAGGTGACTGGATCACAGGGGTGTGACCCACTGATGAGTTTAGAGCTGGCTGGCATGGCCTGGAAGGGCTTATCTCTTCCCTGCTCCCCCCTTCGTACTGCCTCTGCTTCCTGGTCACTGTACCATGAGCAGCTCTCCTCCACCATGGACCTCTGCCATGCCATCCTGCCTTGGAACCAGCTGACTGTGGACAGAAATGTGAGCCAAAATAAACCTCTCCTTCCTTAAACTGTGGGCATCGGACATTGCGTCTCAGCAAGAAGAAAGTGACTAGGACACAAAGGCACTCAACTAGGAAGAGCGTGCAGTGGACAGCATACCTCTGGGTGTGTGCATGGGGGAGGTCACCCTCTTGGGACAGTCCTTTAATCTCTGCTTCACAGGAGAAAGAGACTGATAGCTGCTGGTTTCAAGATTCTTCTTAGAGGCTGACGACCTTGTTTGGGCATAGTGCTAAAAAGGTCAATGTCCTGCGTTCAGTTTTTCTCTTTTGTAGGTGGCGAGTGTCAGTGCATTTCATGGCCTCATCAAAATACAACCCTGTCGGATGCTGTGAACATAAATGTTCTTGTTGGAGAACAGAATGGAGTTAGAATGTGGAAGATCTGATATAAATTTAATCTTACTCCAGACACATATCCTACTAACAAGGAGTTTGAAGAACTGAGCTAATATGCGAAAGTTAGTGCTTTACTGTTATCGATACAAATGAAAAAAAAAATTTAAGCTGGTTTTATTTAATCATTTCAGAATTTGGACTGGGAAAGAGTAAAAAATGAATTTTTGGCTCACGCAGCAGAAATGTAAATATCCAACAGCCTAGGGATATTTTTAAGTAACAGATAATAATCTATGGTGCAACTTCAAAGAAGCTGAGCAAAAGGAGGAGAAATATATATATATATATTTTAAAGTGGCATTTCCTTTCCATTTCAATTTTCAAATTGAAAAGGAAATCAGATAGATTAAATACAGATATGTCAATGTAATAGTCTGGTTACAAATCAAAGTATTAAAAGGGCAAATAAATTTGGAAATGTGGAGGGACTACCTTTTTCCAACGTGAAAATACAGTATTTTCTGGTTATTTACCTGTGTTACTACAGATTGTGTGTATATGCATTGTTTTACGCATTCTAACTAGGCTATTACTGAAAGCATTCTTTCTTGTCCTAACTCATTACATAGATCTTAAATACAGTAGACATTAAATATTGGCTGACTTGATAAAGTTTCACTAATTATAAGCAAAAAAGAGAAACCATAGATTGATGCATGATATATGCAAAGTAAAACAAGCAACTTCAGCACAGCAAAGGCTGAGAAGTCCCAGCTGTGCAAGCTGCACCATTTTCCCATAATAGAAAGCCACCTTCCCTAATGTTGGTAGTGAAGGTTCAACATTCTTCGGAGATTTCATCTCAGTAGAATCTTTGCCTCTCCTTTTGTGAACTGGGAAGAACTAGGGGGCAAGGTACACTGTTCTTCAGGTCTGCAGAGAACTGAAGGTGTGGATAGGCCAATTGTTTGCCTGAGGTCATGCAGTGAAATCCAGACAGTGAATCAGCCCCCTCAACCCCCAGTTTCCCCACACGTCGAAAGTGCAGGTCCTTAATCACACTACATACCAAAAGCTTTGCAAAACTGATCAGGCTTCAAGGCATACTCTGTATTATGGAACACGTACTGTAGTGGAGAACAGCTGTCACCACTGGAATCTTATTTTCTGTTGTTTCCCAGTTTTGGCATGTGTGCATTCGTAACCTTAATGTTGCATGAACAAAGACTTTTGCATTTAGTATTAATATGGGAAATCTCAAATCCTCCTGCTCGCATTGGAACACTGCCACACTGTCTTTCAAAGGCGTATGGCTGCTTTTTCAGCATATAAATTTGCCTCAAGGTCCTGTTGGTATCTTCTGAGCTGAAAACATGGTCACACTCTAATCTTACTGCAGATAATGTGAGGTAAAACTCTTAGAGATACCTATATTTCCCATTTTAAAAGCACACACACACCTAACACTTGTAAAGGCTGATGGAAAAGCTTTTTACCTGTCAAGACCCAATTTGTGGAGCTATTTCAAGTGGAAACCAGTAACATCCACAGCAGGACAGAGGACCGAATAACACCACATTGTAAATACTTGTCTGGCAAGGAACCATGTAACTGTAGGTTAAACAGTGAGTTTTCAAAGACGGTTTTCACACAAACTAGTACATTTATTTCTTCTTTCAAAATGAAGGTTTAGGGCCGGTGAGATGGCTCAGCGGCTTAAGCGCCTGCCTTGCAAGCGCGAAGGCCCGAGTTCGACTCCCGGAACCCACATACGAAAAAGGGGCCGGTGATATCGCTCAGTGGCACGGGTGCCTGTTGGCGCGTGAGGTCCTGAGGTCATCCCCCCGGTACCCACAAAAAAAAAAAAAAAAAAAAATGAAGGTTTAACCAAAATGGTGGACAATCATACCTAGAATAAGTCTACTAACCACGTGTACTGTCAAACAAAGTCAGAACCATAGCCAGCTGCTCATGCAGGGTGATGGAGGCTGCTTCCTCTCTCATTGTACTCACTTACAAAGATACCACATTATTTAGGCACCAGGATAATCACAGATAGGCTCCTTTAAGTGACCAAGTGACAGAATGTGGACAAACTAAATCATGACTAGATTAACTTTGTGTGTGTATGGGGGGGTTAAAATTTAAAAGCAAGTAAGTGGAAGCCATTTCAATTTTTCTGAAATTCTTTGCTGAATCTACCGAACTAGAGTAAATTCCTTAACAGTAGCTCCTCAGCTAAGGCGAAGTCCCTTTGAAAACAATTTGGAGCCAGTTGGCTAATAAATGATATACAAATATGTAAAAAAAAAAAAGATTATTGATTCTGGACAGCCATATAGTTGGCCCAAGTGATCATGTCTCTCTGTTAAGATAAAATGCCCCACTGGATGCAGTAATCAGCTGCAGTGTGATCCGTCAGGCCACTCCTTTGGCCTTAGGTCTTACCTATCAAAAGGATGTGAATGTCCTCTGTATTCTGTAGATTGGCAAGGACATAACCATTTGATTCCACAGGGTAAACAATTTGCCATTTGTAACCATGGAGAGAAGAGACTCTTACTTCATTATTAAGGTAATCAAAAGAAAAATTCTTTAAGAATAAATGTTCCTAAAATAAATAGTGATATATGCAGATGTCTTTTCACTTGTTTCTGCATAAAATATCTTTTGAAGGATGCGCAGGAAGTTGGGGCAAGGTGGGAGGGGTAAAGGTGGGCGAGCAAGGAGCAGTGAACTTGTGGGTGGTGGTGGGAGGGAGACCTTATCTGGTCATTTGGAAACTGAGTCTCTAACCAACTCTGAAATTTTGGTGTCATCCCTACCTACTCTCTTAATACCTGTGCAGAAAATATGGCAACAGTAACAATAATAAAATTTACAAAAAGCTAATGATGCGGGCCGGTGAGATGGCTCAGCGGCATAAGCGCCTGCCTTGCAAGCGCGAGGGCCCAAGTTCGACTCCCGGATCCCACATACGAAAAAGGGGCCGGTGATATCGCTCAGTGGCACGGGTGCCTGTTGGCGCGCGAGGTCCTGAGGTCGACCCCCCGGTACCCACAAGAAAAAAAAAAAAAGAAAGCTAATGATGTAATAAGAACTCTGTTAATACCTGACATAATTACATCATTTGCTTCTCCTAACAACCTACATGGTAAGCCACACACACTGGCCAGAGGTGCCTCTACTGAGGGTGTCTCCCTAGGGTGGTGCCACATCCAAGGCAAAGTCAGTGGCATTGAGCCATTTTATAAGGAATGCTGATCTCTTCAGGCCAATGGCTGAAAATCTGAGTTGTACAATTCTCGGACTATACTTGCAATAATTGTTAATCAATGGAGTTCTACTATAATCTAACATCCCAAAGCAAAAATTAGAAATGTTGAAGAGTTTCTCACAAACAAAGCATATCATGTTCAACATAGAAATCTGAGTTTCTTTGTGTTGGGTAAAAGAGACTCTACAGAATAAGATGTAAGTGTAGATCTTGCTCTTACAGGTACACCTTTCGCCTTTAGGTAAGATTAGAGAGATGGGCAGGTACGAGACCCTGAGTTCCATCCCCAGCACTGCCCCTCACCAAAAAAAAGGTTAAATTATTTAAAAATACTTCATATTGACCTTCCGAGATGCTCCTTCTACTGCTGTTACATAACGACAACCAGGGGCTTACCTTCCTATCATGTGATGGCTGCTCTCCTTACTCGAAGGAGTCTTAAGCCAAGTGAGCTCCGTGAGTGTCTGTACTTTTTTTTTTTTTTTTTGTGGGTACCGGGGGGTCGACCTCAGAACCTCGCGTGCCAGCAGGCGCCCGTGCCGCTGAGCGATATCACCGGCCCCTTTTTCGTATGTGGGATCCGGGAGTCGAACTTGGGCCCTTGCGCTTGCCGGGCAGGCGCTTAAGCCGCTGAGCCATCTCACCGGCCCAAGTGTCTGTACTTTAAGAGATGACTCAGCCTCCTCTCATCAATGCTGCCTCACAGGAAAAGGGCTTCTTTGTCTTTTCTTTTTCTTTGGAGTTCATTCACCAATACCAGGCCATCAGCCCTCATCCCTACCTGCTCCTCTTGTGCCTATTTCCTATATGCATTACTTTAAAAAGAAAGATGGATAAAGGTCGGATCCTCCTTTTCATTTTTTTCTTGGAGGAAGTAAAATTCTAAAGCTTATTTCTTCAACTCTTTGAATAATTTTAAGCGTTCTACTGTATCCCACGGCCTGTTAGGAATCGGGTACACAGCAGGAGATAAGCAGTGGTCAAGTGGGCGAAGCTGCATCGGTATTTACGGTATTTACAGCTGCTCTCTGTCAATGGCATTGCCACCTGAGCTCTATCTCCTTCAGATCTGCAGCAGCAGTAGGTTCTGAGGAGCTGGAACCCTACTGTGAGCAGTACATGTGAGGGATAGGCATTAAGTGACCCTTTAATTATCCTAAAATCACTCCCAGCCCCTCATCGGGGAAAAACTGTCTTCAATAAAACCCACCTCTGGTGCCAAAAAGGTTGGGAACCCCTATAAAAGAAGGAAAGTTCCATCATATACATAGAAAATATTTAATCTTGAAATTCACATTGTCTTGTTGCTAAACCCAGACTCTCTCTCTCTAAGCATTCAAATTACAGTCAGCCTAGTAAAGACTGTGACCCAACCCAGTCTAAATAATCTTCACTTTCAAATAATTATATTAAATTGCTTTATCATTTTCTGTTGTAAAAATAATAGGAACTGCTGTAACAGGTCACTATCATTCTTCCTCACCGAATTTAAGATTAAATTGATGTAGGATCATCCTACTAAATTTTATGTTGTGAGGAACAAAAGGACTTTGAGAAACTTTCGGGGGAGATTTTAAATTTTTTTTTAATTTTAATTTTTTAAAATTAAAAAATTATTTTTTTTTAAAAATTAAATTTTATAAAATTAAAAATTTTTAATTTTCTTGGTACACGTTTGATATACATAATGATCACATTTGTCACAGGGAATCTGTACGTGTACATGATATATCTCGATTCTTCCTTTTCTCCCCATTCCCTTCCCCCTTCAACCCTTCTTCCTCACCTTTGTTTCCATTTTTGTTTCCAAACAAAAGCTTTGTTTCCATTTTTTTCCTTCTATTCTCTTTTTTTTTCCTTTCCCTTTCCTTTCCTTTCCTTTCCTTTCCTTTCCTTTCCTTTTCTTTCCTTTCCTTTCCTTTCCTTTCCCCTGCCCCCTCCCTTGTTACCCTTCCCATTTGAAAATTTTCTTCCTACTTTTAAGGGGAAAATTTAAATATCTCATCACTAAGATTTTGTTGAAGTTTTTGGCAGTTACGCTGTCATAAGTGACAAAACACTTGTTATTAATTTTAACTTTGCCTTGAGAAGCTTTTTGAGAAGAAAACAAAGAAAAGATTTTGGACTGGAGTACTAACTTCGTAATCACATCGGAGTGCTGAAATCTATAGGAAACACATTCCACAGTACATACATCCATTTAAGCAATATACATGATCAGCATTTCCACCACTTTCTATGTAGGGGTAGTGGCCTGCTTTCAAAATTCACATGAGGAAAAACTATGAAATGACCTAGCAAGGAACATGTGTATTTTAGAGGCCAGATTATCCTATCAACAACATAGGATTTTCTCTACGTGTGTGTATGTTTGCAGCTCTCAAGACATTTTAACCTTATTTTTAGTGGTGTTGCTTTTTAGTGGCAGATGAGGCAGAATTTCAGCGAAGGGTATTTGTTCTATGAGGCTAAAGTCTGAAATGCTCTAAAAAGGTAAGTAGCTACTGCCATTTGTAGATCTTTCTGAGTTGCAAGTTTTCCACTGTGAGTTTTAAAATGTCTTTACTGAGGAGTAAAGAAAGAAGTTTCATGAGTTTAATGGACTTTGTTGGATCAAATCAGAAATCCCCAACATCTGTGGAGAAATGTTTTTTTTTTTTTTTTTGTGGGTACCAGGGGTCGACCTCAGGACCTCGCGCGCCAGCAGGCGCCTGTGCCGCTGAGCGATATCTCCGGTCCTTTTTCCGTATGTGGGTACCCGGAGTTGAACTCGGGCCCTCACGCTTGCCAGGCAGGCGCTTATGCGGCCCCAATCTGTGGAGAAATGGAAGTGAGGAGGTATTATCCGAAGTTGACACAGAAGCTACAGCACCACTGTCTACACTGAATCTCTAGCATGTTTGCAATGCGGCTCCGAGGTAAGCAGCTGGCGAGCCCCTCGTTCATCACAGCACAAGCCTCATCCCCTGCATCATCATCATCATCGTCACCACCATCATCACCTTCATCATCTTCAACTCCAATCTCACCTTTTGACACTTTATTAAGGAAGTGGGTGATAGTAGGTACGACACAAAATTAGGTCAAAGTGAAAAAAAAAATACTCATTGAGATTGAAAAAGCAAATAAAATGAACAGACATTTACGTGCTTAATAAGGTAAGGCTCAAATCAACTCATATCCAATGCATGAGTCAGGCACAAGCATTCGTGACGGTGCTCAGCAGCACTCACGGCCCTGGGCACTGTTCTGAGGGTTTCACATACATTATGTCATTAATCCTCAAGACAACCCTATGAACTAGGTATTATCATCACTGGAGATTTCCAAATGAGGGACTCCAGGCACAGAGCCGACGGTTCAGCATTAGCAAACAGTGAAATAACAGGCTATTGTAGACACCGTCACAGTCGGTGAACTCAACCCTGATCAAAGACCACATGGAATTATTAGTCTTGTTGGCATCACTAAGAAAGGGTTGTGGCCATGTAACCAAGATATAGACAACAGGGTGACCAGAAGTGTTATGTACAACCTCTAGGTTATGTTCTTAAAAGGAGGGTCGTGACATTGCTATTAACCCCTCCAAATCACTCGTGGTACTCCCCCTCACTTCGAACACACTTAACCCATTATTCCTGGCAACATGTCTTTTACTGCGGCAACTTAAAAAATTAAGTATTCACCACTTTTTAAATCTCCTCCTGTATTTTGCAATTCTAGACTTGAAAATAAAACCAATTAAGATCTTAAAAAACAAAAGGAGTGTCATGCCCTTGATTTCCTTCTTGCCTTTCTGCTGTTAAGGATGTGAATGTAATGGTGAGAGCTACAGCAGCCATGCTGGATCATGAAAAGGAAGCTGTACATGAAGATGGCAGAATAATAAGACAGAAGGATCCTCAGCTCCCTGGAGCCACCACCTTGGCCCTGGACTTTTTATACTCTGGCTACTAAATAAAAGAGAAACAAACTTCTACCTTATTTTAATTAAGCCAGTGCAATTTTGGCCTTTTAAAAAAATAGCCATCAGATCTTCATCCTGATTCCTACAATTTTATCATGTAAAGTATTCTCAGTGAGTTTACAGGGAGTGGGACTCCTGCACGATTGTGCATATTCTCTGTTCCCCGAGATTTTAATGATAATTCACGTGCAAGATTCTGTCCTGTTCGATGCTTGTTTTTTAGGTCACTGTCACACTAAATAGTACAACTGCCCAGCTATTTTCATAAAACAAGTACAAGTGTGAACAGCAATATTAAGTAACCAAGCCACAGGTTAGGGACTTGGGACATTTTCCCAGAAGTTTGTGTTTATGCACAGTTAAAGCAATACCATTTCTTGTGCGTATCTGGTCATTGAGTTTGGGTTTTCCGTTAGCCCTGTGTGTACATCTGCCAACACGAGGCAGTGTCTCCCAACCTGGGCCCTACTTACATTTTGGACAAGCTAATACGAGGCTCCTGTCCTGTGCCCTGTAAGACATTTAACAGCATTCCGGTTTCTATGTATAAGATGACAGCAGCGCTTGCTCCCTAGCTAAGACAATTAAAAATAACACCAGACACTGCCAAATGTTCCATGGGGACAAAATCACTCCCAGTTGATAACCATCCATCGGACATATCCTAGGTGGCAGGTTTTGAGAAAGCAGAGACTGTGGCTCTTTAAATTCTAGCAGGGATACAGACAAGTAGGTCCTTCATGTACTTTGAATGATAATGGTGCCCTGCTGACCAGGGGCACGGAGCATGAACTGATTCTTATTTTTTAAATTAAGAAGTTCATTGAGCTTTCAATAAGAAAATTCACAGCGTAGTAAAAAAGTTATAGGCGTCATTCTAAGCACATTTAACTGTGAGTCCAACTTCCTCAATCCAAGGTTAAGATGGAAATAATTGCCTATGTGAAGTTTAAAAAGAAAATCCACTATCTAAGTGCAGGAACAGAATTCTTTTCTAGAAATTCTAACGATAGTGGAGAATTTGACCCTTTCAGAACTGAGACCACTGCCCTACTAAATGTCCTTTAGTGTTTATATGTTGTTACCATTCTATCTAGAGATGCTCAGATATGATAGATGTGTAATAAGTGGGAATCATTTGAAGATATTTTCAAATATATAGCTTTTTAGTCCCACCAGTCAAGTTATTCTACCTAGATACTCCCTTAAGACAGCCCTTCTACATTCCGTGGGATTGGCTGATTCATAGCAACTAAGATACTGAAAATCTCTTTCTTGTTAGAGAGGGGGAGGAAGTATACTGTAAAAAGATACATCAGGCTGTCACCTGTCCTGAGATGGGACTCCAGAGAGAGGTGAGGAAAAAGTTGTCAACTTGCATTTCTTTCAAATCACTACATGCATCCCCGGCATCTTTGGCATAATTAATGATTGTCAGGGCATGGGAAGCCAATCAGTGTGATGTTCATTTTCATCAACACAGCAGAAGTAATGCCCTAAGGGTGGGATGCAAATCACATTATGTTTTAATTGAGAGAGTTCTCTTTTTGCTCATTTCTGGAGTGGGTGGAATCCAAAACATACTCTTTGCTTTCATACATACGCTTTCAAAAGCTTAGCTGTTTGCTGCAATCCATCATATCCAGCGACCAAAAACTCCATTATTTCTGAGCATTCTAACCATTCATGGTGGGGGATGGCAGGCAGAGAAGGAAAGGGGATCTGCTATTCATAGGAAGAGATCTTTTTAAAAAATGGAAATCAAAGGCAACATACTGGGTCATCTGTCCCTTATCTAATACACTGAATAAGAATGAAAGCTGGGCATTGTCACAGTTACCTATATCTGAGAAAGTGCATAACCGAAGATTAGTTTTAGATACTAAGGACTCTCTCAAAATTTAATTAATGGCTAAAAGCAGAATTTTAAAAATGTTTCCTATCTTTTCCTCCCATGTAAGTTCACTTCACTAGCACTTTAAGAGTTCGAAAAGCAATTCAGAGGTGTTCTTCAATGAGATTGACTCAAATGTAAAACATCATTGCTTTCTCTTTCCTCTAAGATAGAAACCAGAAATACGATCAGACCTCACTGGGAAAGGTCTATGTGCCTTCTGTTGCGTTTGTGATTAGTAAAGTCACAGCTTAAAAGGTCTGGTACAGGATGACGCAGCCATCTCAACAAGAGAGGAGTGGGAGTTGCTACAAACCAGCTTGGTGGGAGTCAGGGTGCAAGAAGCACCTCTCGGATGGCCTGAAGGAGACTCCAGGGTGGGGCTCCAGGTTTCCTCATTGGTCAGCCCAGTGATGCTTGAAATTCTGGTTGTGACCCACTGGCAGATCGTGAGAAGAACTTAGTGGGTCTCAACCAATATTTTTTTTTTTTTTTTTTTTTTGTGGGTACCGGGGGTCGACCTCAGGACCTTGCGCGCCAACAGGCGCCCGTGCCGCTGAGCGATATCACCGGCCCCTTTTTCGTATGTGGGTTCCGGGAGTCGAACTCAGGACCTCACGCTTGCCAGGCAGGCGCTCACGCCACTGAGCCATCTCACCGGCCCCAATATTTTTTTTTTTTAAAAAGTGAAATAAAATGGGAAAGATTAGAAAACACCAGACATAGTACAGGTGTGAAGTTGTTTCAGTACCTGCATCTATGAATCTATATTCTCTTTCATTTCATTCCTCACTTCCTCCTTCTCTCCTTTTCCTCCTCCTTTACTCTCTTCCATTTTTCTATCATCATCACTTACTTATCTTATATTAAACACCCCATTTCTATGTATTTTATACCATTTACCCCCCCATAACATTTACTACTTAAAAAAAAAAAAAAAAAAAAAAAAAGACCAAGGCAATCCAAGCCAAGCCAAGCCATGCCTGGCATGGTGGTGCACGCCTGTAATCCAGGCTACTCAGGAGGCTGAGGCCAGAGGGTTGAAAGTTTAAGGCCAGCCTGGGAAACAGTGCAACCCAGTCTTGAAATTTTTTAAAAAAGGGCTCAGCAGTAGATGCCTCTGGGTTCAATTCCCAGTACTGTAAAAAAGGGGAAAAAAAGTTTGAAAGCCACAGATTTGGTACATTGTTCTATGCACTTTGTTTTGACACAGTATCTTAAGAACCCAAGTCTATTAAAACCAAAATCTAAAAGTAAATTACTTTCCCTAGTGTAGATTTAAAATTTCTTCCTTTAGAACTCTTTTCAATCCCATTAAGCTCAGCAATGTGAATAAAATGAGCCCAAACCGGCTACCACCAAGAGGGAAAGAAAATCACTTCTTTGCTAGCCAACAGTGGGTCAGAATCACGCCTCATTCTTCAACTGCACAAATAAAAGGCTGTCATGTTGGAAAGCAGCTGTTTGCAGAAGGATTTAGAAGGTGTCATGGATACAGTGTGAGAGGCCCAGAGCTGGCACCATCATCTTGAGATCATCAATCACATCATCCAAAGCAGTAGATGCCTTCTCTGCCCTCCTTCTAAGCAGAGAGAAGTTTTTCCAATTGACCAAAGGATTCCTTACCAATCGGTGTATATGACTCCCCAAGATGCGGAGAACTTAGCAGAGCCAGCAATATCATTTAGCTTGAAGCATTAAAGCTCTCCCAAAGGTCTCAGTGTAAGTTTATCCCAGTTCCCCAAAGGAATGAAAATAACTGAACGTTTTCACAGAGTGCAAACCACAGAGGAACATCATATTGGGTTATATATGCACAGAAAATTTGAGTTTCTCAGAATGGATGCAGTTTTCCTTAACTTCATTGCTTTTTTGTTAAAACTTCTAGTTTATGCTTGTGTAGCAGCCCTGCAGCCCTCATTTCATCAAGCAAGGATTGCTTTTTTTTTAAAGAACTCTAGCCTCTTTAGTGGAAATTTCTATTTAAAATAGCAAAACCCTCCTAGTGTGCTGCTATTCACCAAAAGGAAATGAATGCACACATATACATACATGTGCACATATAGCAGGAAAAGGGATGTTACTGGACCACTGATGAAGGTTCTCCTCTCTCCACCCTCCACCCCTCTACCTGGTAGATGGAATTTTAAGGCTTGCTCCATCCTGGAGGAAACTGTAATTCAGGCCTACTCTCTGGCACACTGTTGACTAGCCAACCTCACAGCTTGCCAACAAGGAGTGGACCGCCTATTGTATCACTGAAACTTACTATCTCATTCCCTATCTCAGCTAACTGCCTCTGAAAGACCTGGCTGAAGAATGGAACCGGGACAGGTCTAGACTAGATAATCACGTACTCTATTCTGTGGGCTTAAACACATTTAAACATTGAGCCGAACAATGGGTTTCTATAAGGCAAGTCTTAAAAGTCTATGAGGAATTTAATCAGATATTATGGATAACAAATAAAATATTTTTAAGGTGATTTCAACATCTGGAGATTATTGAAGGTAGGTGGAAAGGGGTATGTTTAGCTGAAAAGTCATCTTTAAGCCTTATAGTGCCTGTGGTAAACTTACTTCGAAACTAGGTTTTTAAAATTCCTTATTAAGTACTACTTCCATGAGCAAGGCAAAGGCTAATCCCTCATTCTAAAAGATGCAATTATACACTAACCAGCATATAAGAGCCCTTTTGACCGTATATAACACCTTTTTACACATAAAAAACAAATATTTAAGAATTCTGTTGTAAATAATGAATGTTGTTGTCTTACACAATATAATTTGGTATAACATTTAGAAAATGCTATCATTAGTGGTTTTGGGATCGTAAATCACCCCTTCAAAGGCAGTACTGGAAAAACCCACATACACAATAGCCTCTAGGCATGTTTTGTTAGCATCTGTTAGAGTAATTTGCAGTTTTATTGAAGAATTCATAGTTCCCTGACACAGCTCTTTGTAAATAATGCTGGAGCAATTCTTGTGTGAAGCTAAATTCACCTTTCTTATGAACTCTCTCTTTTCTAGAAGAAATCCTAAATAATGTGTTTGTCTTTTTTAAAAATTCAGATTCCAACTTCTATAGCTTTATGAGGCGCTTTTTTTATTAAAATGAGTTTTGTAGACTTTCCCTGTAACTAGGTAATTCATTTTAACTGATTAAGAAAAAAAATTTCAACTCAAACAATAAAATAAATCAGAATTCTCTTTTATAACTTAGTAATGAAAAGTAAATGAGATAAATGTTGGGCAATACTCAGTATTAACAATTAACTAATTATTAGAGAGAGGCACAGAATCCATCCGCTGTAAAAATATTACTCAGCAAATGAACTTTCTTTGCCTAATTTATCTCTAAGCAGGGCCTCTTAGTTTCCATTAAGTCTTTCAAGGGACTTTATTTGGGCTTTAAAGATTAAAGGAAAGAGAGTCAGATTAACTTTTTAAAATGGAAGTAGGATCATGTCATCTTCCGCTCAGACATTCCAGAGGTGTCCGGCACACTCTCAGGACAAGCCCAAGTCCTGAGCCTTCGCTCTTTGCTAGGAGGCCCCACAAGCCTCTACTTCCCCTCCATCTCACACCCTTCCCCACGGTCACTCCCCCTCACTTGCTCACCATCCCCAGGGCCTGTGGGCACCGACCCCTTTACCAGGCCCTCTTCCTCACACACCTGGGCACGACCTGCTCCAAAGAGTGCCTCAGGCAGCTGCTTGAGCTGCACCTGCTTGGGGGGGGGTCTTTCCCCATCACCATCACTTAGAAGGCCTCTTCCTAAACCTTGTTTATTATCCTGTTTGCTATGATTTGAAGATGCCCCCCCATTCAGTTGTTGGATATTTAACCCCCCCATTCATATGTTGACAGGATTTGGAGGCAGGGTCTTTGGGAGAGGGTTAGAATTAGATGAAGTCATGAGGGTTGGCCCCCACGGTGGCATGAGTGCCTTCATAAGAAGAGGAGAGAGACCTGAGCTAGCACCCTTGCTCTCCAGCTCACTTGCTCTGTCTCGCCATTTGATGCCTCTGCCACGTTCTGCTCACCAGTACCGAGCAGATGCCAGCACCACGCCCTTGGACTTCCCAGCCTCCAGAATCATAAGCCAAATGAACTTCTATTCTTTATTAATTACTCAGTCTCAGGTATTTTGTTATAGCAATGGAAAACAGACTAAGACAATATTAGTGTATCATATTCTTGTATTTTTATATGATCCTTGTTTAATGTCTGCCTCCCTCTCTAAGGTAAAAACCTCATAGAGAGAAGGAATTTTTCTTCTTTGCTATTTCCCAAGATCTAAAAAGTGCTTGTAATATAACAGCAGCTTACTAAGTACATGTGGAATGAATGAAATCTTTTCACCTCAGTGGCACAAACAGCTCACAAGCTTCTCATACTGCTCATCAAATAATTAATGATACTCAGAGTCTTTTATATTTCATCCTTGTTTCAAATATCTCAGTATCCCCTGTCACTGATGGAGAAAGAAGAATGAAAATACTGTACTCTAAGGTAGGAGACCCAACCCACCCCCATAGACAGCTAGTAACGCGGCCCCACAACACCGTAAACTTTTAACACTAATAAGGGATTTTCAACAATATTTTTCATGACTCAGTTACGCAGTGCTCTAGCAAGGGCTGCAGAGGCGACAACAGAACACTAGGTAGGGGCAGTGAAGTGTGGTTCTAACCCTTCCTCGGCACCTGCCCCACACGGTGGCATCGAAACCCGATTCATTCGATTATATGACTTGTTCAGTAAAATGCAATAATTATGGAAAATGGTATTTCAACCTACTTGTCCACGTGTGTGCCTGTGAGGATGGGCATTTATTATTGTGAAGTAGAAATACAAGTTTTCTTATTTAATTATTAAACTTAGGCTTGTGTTGTTTGTAAAATAATTTAATATGTTAAGGTAGATTAAAAAAGAAAGTTTTGTTACTTACATACATTAACTAACAATTCCTCTTCTTTCAGCGTGGCCCATGTGAACCAAAAGGCTGGACACTCATGATCTAAGAGATCTGAGGGGGACGGCAGTGAGCCCGTCTGTAGCCACTGAGATGAATTTCTGAGTGATCTCTTTCGTTAGAAAATTAAACAGATGCAACAGAGATCTAAATGCTCATAAGCTTTTTGATATAATTACCAAAAATAGCCTCCACCAGCAGCTATTATTTTATTAATTCTACTGAAGTTCACGATATAGAGACCAATAGTGTGATGCTACAGTACCTCATAGTGTTCCATGAAACACTTTATTTTTTTATTTATTTTTTTTTTTGTGGGTACCGGGGGGTCGACCTCAGGACCTCACGCACCAGCAGGCGCCCGTGCCGCTGAGCGATATCACCGGCCCCTTTTTCGTATGTGGGATCCGGGAGTCGAACTCGGGCCCTCGCGCTTGCCAGGCAGGTGCTTAAGCCGCTGAGCCATCTCACCGGCCCAACACTTTATTTTTGACAACCAACTTAGAGAAGCTCGTGTACAGTTCATTACAGCTGGTGCCCTCAAGTAAGTTTAATTCATTTATGTCCCTGTAAAGTTAAAAGTCAGCAACTATACTCAAACTCCAATCATTTCTTTGGTGAGCTTAGTAAATCCTCAAATTGAGATATGTATTTAAGTGACTTTGGTCATATTTACACTTCATATGAGGGCTTTACAGATTTTTGTTAATAACTTAGAGCACGGTTAGCTTTAAAATTTCTGAAATGACTCTATCAAAAAAGAAACCCTTTTTTTTTTTTTTTTTGGTGGCACTGGGAATTGAATACAGGGCCTTTGTGCTGAGTTACAACCACAGCTTTTTTTTTTTAATTTGAGACAGAGTCTCACTAAATTGAGACTGGGCTCAAACTTGTAATACTCCTGCCTCAGCCTTCTACCAAAATCTGTTAATTGTTACCTAAGATGTTTAGGAGCCTCTGACAAAGTCCTATCTGGTATGTGACCACAATCATTATTATATTTATGGCCTGTAATTCCAAGTATCATGAATCTTTGTTCCTTAACATTTCCCTTTCACTAATTAAGTTTTCTGTATAAAAATGTTTCATGCTTATTGCAGAGAACTAGCAGAAAAAGACAAGTGGGGAAAACAACCACAACAAAACAATAACAATAACAACTCCACAACTAGATTTCTCGTCATCACCCAAAGACAACTGCTATGAACATTTTGGTGCACTTTCATTTTTCTTTTTCATGTTCAAATGTCTTTCCTTTAAAAAAAAAATATTAATTACTATGGACGGCATGGACTTGAAGGCAAGGCTTAGTGTGACACCAGTGATGATATTTTTAAAATACCACAGTTTGAGTGATAAAAGTAACAGTTGGAGATAGACTGAAGTGCTTTAAAAATTAACATGTTTTATAAAAATGAAAAACTGAAATGAAATGAAAAAACTGGAAAAAATGAAAAATCAAAACACTATTTTAACTGAAAATAGTGTCAAAAATAACTTTCACATACCACAGCATGTCTGTATGTTAAAAGCATTTAGAACACACATTTCTTTTCTTTCTTTTTTCCTTTTCATCATTCAAGTAAACTTTTCCTCTGGTTTTTCTTGGCAACTGCCTATACAGTACATACAAAATTAGCGAGCAAAAAATAATTGGTGTGAGTCATCTTACCACAAAATGGTTACTTAAAATCCACATCAATTAATTCCTGCCTCCATACTCTAGCAAAAAATGGCAGCCGGGGTTTGGACTTCTTTTTTTTTTTTTTTTTGTAAATCATTCTACTTCCAGGGCTATCCCGCTCTCTAATCATCCTGTTTCCTGGCCTCTTTCCCATTCCTATAACATAGCTGATTTCCTCGATAACCTTACCAGCCTCTTTCCCGGGACCCACCCATTCACCAATCTTTCAGTTGAAGGTCCCTGAGCCTCATTCCATTGAAGTTAAAAATAAGTGGCTGCTCTGAATTACTCATTCCTGGATACTTATAGTGGGAAACTAGATTCTGCAACTGGATGAGTCATTTTGACTGGAAAGCCCCGGATGGGAAAAAGGTACCTGAGCTTGCATGGAACAGAGGATGGGGAAATCGAGAAAATGGCAGGCGCCAACAAACACAGGCCATTCCTTAGTCTGAAGTAGTTTGATGTCTTAAGATGGATTCTGTGTTCCAGACATTCCCTCAACAAGACTTTTTCCTCAGCCTTTTCATCTCTTCCAACTCAAAATATTTCCATTCACTTTGTATTCATGTCTACCATTTTCTCCTGGGGTCATCTTTAAGTATGGTTCTGCCAAAGTTGATCTTATCCAAGGCTCTAGGCAGAATCCTCAGGATAGAAGCTTCTAGAGAGATCTGGTATCAAGGATTCAGTATAAGGATACACAAGGCAGATGCTCTTTGATCAAAATGAAAAGAATTTATTGATGTTTCCTGACTATAAAAATAATACACACCTATTATAAAAATGATTGTCCATAAAATTTAAAATCATTTGCAATCACAACTAAACTGACGTAAAGCCAACATTTTTACTATACTTTCTGACTTTCTTTCCTGTTGTATATACATGTTTTTACTAATGTTGGTAACAGATCATTCATGTGGATTTCTAACATGATTTGTATTCTCACAAACCACAAAAACCTCATTTAAACCTGGCTTCTCATTGAAGGAGCTCACTGAAGAAAAATGGCTAAGAATTACGGTTTTATCTACATTTTTAGTAGTTCAATTTAATCTACAGAATATTCATTCCAAGTCATATTTGCATTTCATGGGCTGTCCCAACTCTATCGTGATTCAGGTCCGAATTCAAATCTATCTCACAGTTTCCTGTAAATATTTACTTTAGACTCCTACGTGAACTGCTGCCTTATTTGGATCATGTTCGTATTTAAAAAGCACATTTAATAAAAGGAACCTTGAAATCATCTGTTAGCTCAAAGATGGGGAAACTTCTACCTGAAATAATTCCGGACTTTTTAATATGGGACTTAATGACATAGGGAATTCTATGACTGGGGAATTTATTATTATACCTGAAAATCAGTACTGGGTTTTCAAATTAATTGATTTTTAAAAAATAAACAGGGTTTTGCTTTGTTGTCCAGGCTGGCCTCAAACTCCTGGGCTCAAGGAGAGCCTCCTTCCTCAGCTTCCAGAGCAGCTGGAACTATAAGTGCCTACCAGCATGCCTGGCTTCATTAACTTAAATACTGAAATTTCACATCGGTCCATCTTAAGTCTTCTTGTACCTCCACCTCCCACTCTCTGCCCGATGCCCAACAACTTCTTCGGTAGTCGGCAGTTAGCGCTGCATCTAAGGTGAAGAAATGAACACGGTAGCCCTGCAGTTTTTCTCTTGCCAATGTAAACCACTATATTCCAAAAGGAGTTACTTGATGATGGTGTGAGCACTCCCATTAGATAGGCCAATTGTATTTATAAAGGGATTTATTGTACACTTTATAGTTGTAAAGGGATTCATTTTTAGGTTGTGGTAAAAGAAAATAGATCTGTATTATAATCAAAGTCTTACGCGTTCTCTCTTTAAAACATTTAAATCCGTTGTTCTATAAACAACAGCTTTTCAACAATATACTTTGCCTCAGAATTTGTTGAGCAAACGTAGTGGGTGTTAGCTTCTGGTGGAATAATGACCAACAGTACAGTTTATGCCCAACAAGGACCTTATAACTAAGCCGAGGAGAAGACAGGAAATTGTAAATATCTAAGAACATCAAAGGAAGTAGTATCTAAACAAGTTTCAGAATTCCAGGGAATGATTTCCAAAGAGCGCAGACTACAGAAAAAAGAGTAGAGAATGATGACAGAGTAGGTCAAAGTTTAGACTTTGTCATGTGGGCAACGGAAAAGGAACTGGGGCCAGGGTTCAATCCTAAGTGTTGATCAAATGGTGTTCAAACTCAGGGTTGAGCAATGAGACATGCCATCTAGAAAGACAAGTCTAGCTGCAGGACAGAGAGAAGAGATCAGAGAGGGTGACAGTGGAGGCAGGGAGACCAGCTGGAAGTCAGTGATGAAGACCTGGATAAAGAAACTGTCACTTGGAATTGAACTGAAAGAACGCAAATGGGAAAGATCTAGAAGGATCAACGCAGGAGGCCTTGGTAACTGAATGGATGCAGCAGGTGAGTTAGCGGTAATAAGGATGGTAGTGGGAGACACTGTAGTACTAATGTCCCTTCCCAAATATCACCTCGCTTTCTACCTCAATGCCTGACTTCCCACTCCAGCACCTGCATCTATTTCCCAAGGGCTTTCTGAGGCCACTGAAGCCTGCCTGGCCCACCTGTGTGTTAGACCAGAGTATGAGGAAATTAACTCTCATGGGAGCAGTTTTAGCCAATGACTGAGTATAAATATTCCAGCTCTTTCACCCTTCAGGTTAGAAACTTTGAAGTGTGGGTTCTACATTGCTTCCCAGAGTTCCCCAGTCAGTTTTCTGTCACTGTGATAAAATATCTGAGGTAAGCAACTTATAAGAAGGAAAGGTTTATTTTAGCTCATAGTTTCAGTCCATGGTCGCTTCGTCCCATTGCCTTTGGGCCTGTGGCAAGGCAGTAAGTCATGATGGAGCATGTGGCAGAGGAAGGTGCACACCTCAGGGAGGCTGGAAGCAAAGACAGAAACGAGATGGGCCAGGGTTCCGGTATCTCCTCTTAGAGCATGCCCCCAGTGACCTGACTCTCTTCCACTAGGCTTCACCTTGAAATAGTGCCACAGGCTTGTAACCAAGCCTTTAATATGTGGGTCTTGGGAGATAATGAAGGTCCAAACTACAGCTCTAGGGAAGTTATTCTCCAGTTGTCCACATTGGTAACCTGTTTAATAATGTTCACCTTATTAGCTGTCCCTTTCCCTGGCTTACATTCCCATCCCTCTGTCTGTGTTTCTGGTCTGACTTCTAAAAAAATCCCTCATTGCACTCAAGTCTTCATTTTAGGATCTGCTTCTGGGGGATGATGATGGTCAAACTTAGGGTTGAGCGGTGGTAGGTGATGATGATGATGGTGATGATGTTATCTACTAAGATAGAAAACACAGGAGAGGACAGTTTTTATTAATTAATTAATTCATTAATAGCTTTGGAGAGGAAGTGTTTGGAAACTGAGGTGGGGGAAATGATGTGCTCAGGTTTGGGACTTGACAAATTCAAAGAGCTCCAGGGCCCTCCATGTAAAATGTCTTGACACAGCACCTGGAGATGGTGTGAGGAACCTAGCAGTAAGCAAACAAAAACAATGGCCATCCTTTGGCTTTTAGTTAACATCTTTTTTTTCTGAACAGTAAACTGAGAACAGAAAAACTAAAGATCCTGGAAAAGAAAGCACAATGAGTGAGGGAGGGCAGAGGCGGACGGGGAAGGAAATGAAATCCCCAACTATCATTCCATGAACTAGTACAGCAAGGAAGGACTATGGTGTGACTTGGGGGTGTCTTTCCTATGGAGAGGCACTCATTTAGCCTACATATGGGAATACAGAATCATTTGTTGGAATGAAAATAGATGTCTAGTTTGCGACTGGAATGACTTTTCTCTTTTTTCCTACCCTGGTTACCGGAGGGCGGTAGCTGCCCTGAAAAGGAATAAACGCAAAGAAGAAATTGCACGAAATGAGAATATGTATTTTTGATAGCGGAGGAATGGAAGAACATATTGTATATATAAAAAAGGCCTTGTAGATTGAATTAGCCAGTTCCAAACTGAAGCCAGGGTCACTCCATTGCAATTTTCAAACACTCTCCACCATCTATTACACATACTCAGAATTTGGCCTTTTATAGCACTATTCATTCTCAAAGCATCTAAATAGTCTCTGCAAAAATAAAAACACAACTACAGACTCTGTCGAGTGCTGATAAACAGCATTTGGAATATTTGTTGTGAGCATATATACATGGTCTGCTCAGAGGAAGATACCAGCCCAAGGCCGAAGTGGCCACAGCTCTGGGGGCGGGGGCACCTGGACCTCAGAAATAAAATTCTCAACCTGGATTTTTAAAAGGGCTTTTGGACCATTTCTTACTAAGTACTGTCTTTGATACCAACTGACTCAGCCCATGTACCATGTGGGAGAAATAATGGAGCCTGGCCAAACAATCACAGTTTTTTTTTTTTTCTCCCTGCTCTTTGTGGCTTTTTATAGATATTTCAGGTGAGGCATCCAAATCAGATATAAATTTCTCCTTTGTAAAAGTAACTATCCTTTTAAAAATCTGCCCTTCAGGAGGTGAGCCCATAATTGCTGGTCTACAGAAACCAACAATTCAACTAGTTTTAATTAGTTACACTTTTGAGAAGGACTAAATCGGACACGGAGCTGACAGTGCCTAATGAAAGACCTTTCTCTACATATAATATTGAAGGACTGGCGACCCTTCTTTGGAATACACCTACAATAAGACCGAGCCAGCTGGTGAGGCACAGATGGGGCTAGCTGTGAGCACAACATTTTTAGCTTCAAATAACATTATCTGGTTTGGGAAAACCCTTAACTATAAAACTTCCTCTCTCTAGTAAACAGCTGCCGAGACCACAACTTATCTCCCAAGTACATCAAAGGAGTGCCATATGCACTGCACAAGAGTTTTCAGATTTGAAACACAACAGAAAGAAGATACACCAACCTACATGTCCTTAGTCCAGGGCCATCTGTTTGTGTTACAAATGGAAATGTTCCCTCAACCTGTAAGTTGTGTAATTGATGTCTATTGTCGGCACCACCACTGTCATAGTCTGAAGTAATGCACACTCTTATCCATGGCCTAGAGGTGTGCACTTGGCACTCTATCTGTAAATAAGTCAGTTTGCCTTCGCAAATGCAGAAATAATTCTTCTAAGTACACAGCTTAGTGAATATCTGGCTGTAATCAGCAGCCAGATAAAGAAAAATTGAGCACCCTAGCTTTCTAGAAGCCTTCTCGTGCCCCTCCCAGTCACTACCACTGCCCAAGGCTGTGTCTTTCAAGAAGTATGCATGGTGACTTATTCCCCTTTCCAGTTCTGGGGTGGGGTGGTAGTGGCAGAAGTTTAGGATAAGAAGTTTAGGATGAAGCCCCTCTACTAGACTCTGATCTTCCCAGGTGTCAGCTATAGCTTTAGACAAGTAGGACAGAAAGGGACCAGAGCTGAAGTTATAGCATCACTGCAGTTGGCAGAACTTTTGAGATAGAGGGGTCTATAGGAGAAGCTTGGAGACCTTCTAATTTACTTCTACTGGAAACAGGGCTAGAGGAATCCAACTTCTCCTGAATCTCAGTCTAGAACGTTCCCATCACTGCTGACCATATCACCACTGAGTTTAGCATGATCCATTTTATTTAATGATACAGTTTTATCATAGCTTAGTGAAACTACTTCTACGAACCAGGCAGTGCATTAAAATCCAGTGATGTCCTAAGCAAAAGCAGTCCTCCAAGTGACTATGACATTACCAGGGATTAAAGGAAGAGAGAAAAGATAAACATGGAAGAGTACAAAATTAAAGTTATATTAATAAACAGTAAATATTTATCATACAAATTCTTCAGATTATCTTATTTAAAAGGACTAATTTTTACTCCTAACTGAAAGGAGTTGGTCTATCAGTAGTAACTAAAATACTAAACAGGGCATGGTGGCTTACGCCTGACTTTAATCCTGGCTACTTTGGAGCTGAGGCAGGACGATCCCAAGTTTGAGTCCAGCCTGGTTAACTTAGCGAGACTCTGACTCATAAATAAATAAATAGGTAAGTAAATAAATAAATAAGGCAGAGGGGGTATCTTAGTGTGAAGGCTCTGGGTTCAATTCCCAGTACTGCAAAAATAGATGAATGAGTGAATGAAGGAAGGAAAAAGTAAAATAAAAAATAATGAAAGAGCCAAATGCTCTGGAAGCACGAGAGCAAACACTGGGGTTGGCTGGGGGTGGAGGGAGCGTGTCCTCCGCTCTCAGGCTGCTGGCTCATCGTCTGACGTGGTGTGCAGCGCAACAGGTCAGAGAGAAAACGCACCGTGCGCTTCTGGGTTTGAACGCCTGTGCTGCCACTTAGCGACTCTATGACTTGGAACAACTTATTAAAACTTCGGAACTTCCACTTAGTCATCTGTAAATTGTGGATAATTCCCATGTCTCAATGAGTTATTTCCAGAATTAGAGAGATGATGTATGTCTTGTGCCTGACAACCTAGTAGACCCTTGATAACTGTTCATTTCCTTCTCTGTACAGAATGAGAGTGTTTCATCAAGAAAGAGTTTAAGTTAAAGATGTCCACCAACACCCAATGTTCTATTGTTTACGACTTAGCCAAACTACAAAAAGGAATTTGCTATATTTGAATTAGGACTGAAGAAAACATTTTCCTGTAATCCAGGACAGCTTTGTATCTCAGTGTCTGTCTGTCTGTCTTTCTCAGTATGAGGTAGGGACTCTTAACATATAAAAATGTGACAGACATACCTTAAGACATATATTTTAAGCCAAGTGTCTGACAGAGGTCTCTCAGTTCTGGCTAGTAGCATAGCAGCTGAGGGTTACTTGTAGGTGATGCTACAGGGCAAGGTGTCATTTAGATTTCAGAAAAGTCTATGTGTTAGTCAGCTCTCCATTACTGTGTGTAAACACCTGAGACAAACCACTTATAAGGAAGAAAAGTTTATTTTGGCTCACAGTTTCAGAGATATCAGTCAATGGTAAATTGGCTCTGCTGCTTTTGAGTCTTTGGTGAAGAAGAATATCATGGCAGGGAGCAGAGCACACAGTAGAGTAAAACTGGTCACTATATGGTGACCAGGAAAGAGTGAGAGGGGAGGAAGAGTGAGAGGGGAAGGGAGGGGCCAGGATTGTGATATCTCCTTCAAGTACATGTCCCAGTGACCTAACTTCCTTCCAGGAGTCCCCACCTTCTAAAGGTTCCACCACCTACCAACAGCATCATCAACAGGGGACCAAGTCTTCAACACATGGTTCTTTGGGGAACATCTGGGATCCAAACCGTAACAGAATAGGACATAGTACTACTTGGATTAGAATGATGGGCAAAGAAGGGAAAATGGACCAAGAATTGGCCTGGGGACAAGGCCAACAATTTCTTTTCTTTTTTTTTCTTGTGGGTACCGGGGATTGAACTCAGGACCTCGCGTGCCAGCAGGTGCCCATGCCGCTGAGTGATATCACCAGCCCTTTTCCGTATGTGGGTTCCGGGAGTCGAACTCGGGCCCTCGCGCTTGGCAGGCAGGCGCTTATGCCACTGAGCTATCTCACTGGCCCCGAGGCCAACAATTTCTAAACCACTCTTTTGATTTAATGTCAAATCCTGACTGACATACCAAGTACTAAAAGGAACTAAAATTTCCCCCTGCCTGTCCAAAGAATCTTATTTTCAGAGGAGTGCTAGTGTTCTTGACTTTTTTCCTTCTTATTGGTATATTATAAATAATAACAATTTTTTTTTCTTTTTTAAGGCAAGTTAACAAAGAATGGGGTTAGAGATTTACAAATATAATTGCTGATATGTTTTGTACCATTTAACTCCAGTCTCCATCTGAAATAACAAACAGAAGCATTGGTGACTCCAAACAGTGTGAAGGAATCCCTGGAGACCCACATTTTCCTTCACACCCATTCTGGTTGTGTTTTTGTGTTTTGGCTTAATACATATCAAACATACTGTGACTTCGAAATTGTAATAACACAGAATTGCAGCTCCACATTGTTTCAAAGCAGTGCTGAGGATACTTTTATGTAGTTCCCTTAATAACCCTTGCTTACTCAAAGTTGATGGGAAAATAAAAATAGTTGCGGGTACAAAGGTAATGTGTCTATTCTTCTTTTTTTTTTGGAAACAGGGTCTCACTATGTAGTCCAGGCTGGCCTTGAACTTGTGATTTTCTGCCTCAGCAACTCAGTCACATGTGGGGTTACACACATGTGCTACTAAGCCTAGAGGGAATGGATCTACTCTTAATGCAGGATCACTCTTTGTGCCCCCCACAACACTTCAGAGTCTCTCTTCTACTCAGGTAAATCTTGCACCAGTGAGACCACTATAAATTAAACAAAGTACATTGACTTATACATGCTCTGTAATTTCTATCTTACTCATAATAGGAAAACTCTTATTTCTTTTGTAAAATCACCACTGCCCAAGTGTACTCAGCACTTGGATGAGCTTAAAGGGATGGCTTTAAGGGTATCTGTACCCACATTGATGACCCTAGCTGAAGGTGAGAGGGTTTTCACCTTGTCACTTCCTGTTGTCACCTCTAAGACACTCAAAGCACGTGAGCATTCTTTGGTTCTCAGGCAAGTCCGTCTAGAAATACTGGCAACAACTGAGGCCAGGACACCATGAAGCTCTGTGTTTATTCTGCTTCTTTCTGTTGGTGGCAGCTGTGAGTTTTAGATACCATCTGCCGAAGGCAAATGCCTAGTTAACTGTGCTATTCTTGATTTCTTTACAGTCCACAGTTCTACCAACATCACCCCCCTCTGCTACTCCCTCATTACGTCCTTCCTTCTTCATCAGGCCTGAAACACAGTCCTAACACAATGAATTTACCACCAATCCCCTTGGCCCAGAGCTCTTTTACCTGAAATGACACTCTCACCCACCACCTCCCTTGCCCTGTGGACTTACTTGGAAGATGTTTGGAAGAGAATTTCATTTCACTGATATTAAATATAGGTGTTAGCTTTCTGCTGCTGTGACAAAATACCTGAGGAAACCAGGTAATAAAGGAAAAGGTTTATTTTGGCTCACGGTTTCACAGTTACTTCACCCTGTTGCTTTCTGGGCCTGTGGTAGGAGAGTGCATCTTATGGTGGGAACTTTTGATAGATGAGACTGCTCATCTCATGGTAGCTGGGAAGTGAAAGAGAGAGATGGAGGGGAGGGACCAGGATCCCAGTGTCCCCTGCAAGGGTAGCCTCCAATACCTAACTGTCTCCCCCTAGGCTCCACCTCCTAAAATTTCTATGACCTACCAACAATAGCAAAATAGGGACAAAGCCTTCCATACACAGCCTTTGGAGGTCAATTCAAATCCAAACTGTAGCTGTATCTAAAAGTACACCAAGATCTATTGTTGAAATTATGCTGTGTATTTGTAATACTTGCAGGGATTTCTTAGACTGCCACTAGGCATGTTAAACCTCATTAATTATGGTATCTAACAATTGGGAATCTAAGATAATTCTCTGAGCTGACATTTATCTTTGCATTTTCTGTGGAAAGAAGAGTTTGCTAAGCAAATGAAGAGCAGAAATAATATTTTCATGGTAGAGTTTAAACTACCTAGGGGAAGATTTCTAAGGAGTCTAGGGCTTTTGTTTTCATACTAACAACAAATTATTTTCCACCTAGTCACTAAAGCCAGCTGTCTTCTTCCTGGCTTCTCCGTTTCTGCACAGCCACTCTCACTGACAAAGCTCTCCAGCCTCCCAGACCAGTCAACTCACCCTCTGTTTGCTTTCTAGCCCCCTCCTCCTTTCATTCTATCCCAGGCCCTCATTGGTAATGCTACCCTAGGACTGGAAGACCCCTGTAGGGATCCTATTTTTGCTCCCATACCCTCTAATGACCCAGCCATCTGCTGCCCAATGGTTTTACAAAATTTTCTATAATTACTCCTGACTCTTTTTACCCTAAAAATTTAAGATCTTCAGTTATAGCTTCAATCTCCTTGTTCCCAGCACTGGATTTAGCACTGTACTAGAATAAATGTAGATCTGCAATATCTATCAGAAACACTTGGGGCCAGATACGTTTTGGGATTTGTACTTTTTCTGATGTCAGGGGCATAATTTGGTGCATAAAACATGTTTTATGTAATACACAAACACCAACACTTCATCATGAAGAATATTGATATTTTTGCAACAAAATCTATAAATTTCTCTCTTCTTGTAATATATAAATAGTCTTCCATTAGGTTTGGTCAAAAACCATTTTATTCAAGATATTTTGGTTGGTAAGTTATTTTGAATTTCAGAATTGTGATTAAGGGATTATGTAGCGGTAGCCGGTATAGAATGGCCATTTATCACTGTCCAGAATTGAAAGAAATTATGTTCTTCAAGTTTTGCTTAATTCAGATTAGCCTTCTCTACAAGTAGTCCAAATTACTGAGGCTTTCCTTACAAGACTGTCTTGAAATTATGAGCATTTCATGATCACGAGGTTATCCCTATAATTTAAAATTTTTCTAACTTGAACTCAATTTCCAAAGCATTTTTACCTTGCTTATTAAACAACAAATGTCCCTTCTTAGGTGCTCATTTTTTTTTGTGTGTGGGTACCGGGAGTCGACCTCAGGACCTTGAGCGCCAGCAGGCGCCCGTGCTGCTGAGTGATATCACCGGCCCTTTTTTCGTATGTGGGTTCCGGGAGTCGAACTCAGGCCCTCGCGCTTGCCAGGCAGGTGCTTATGCCGCTGAGCCATCTCACCGGCCCTTAGGTGCTCATTTTGGAAAAATGTAAATATAAAGTAATCCTTTTGGTCTCCCTTTGCCTAAAAAAAGGCTCTGTTGGAAGTACATGACATTGACTACCCTTAGGCAGAGTGTATTTGTTTTTTTAAAAAATGCCAGTTATGCTGATTCCTCCTGTCCCCAAGTAAGAGTTAACTTTTAGATGTAAGTTTATCTAATTTGTAATATAATATAATTTGTAATATAAGTCTATCAAGCAAGCAAATCACAGAAAACTTCTTTTTTTTTTTTTTTTTGTGGGTACCGGGGGGTCGACCTCAGGACGTCGCGCGCCAGGAGGCGCCCGTGCCGCTGAGCGATATCACCGGCCCCTTTTTCGTATGTGGGTTCCCGGAGTCGAACTCGGGCCCTCGCACTTGCCGAGCAGGCTCTTAAGCCGCTGAGCCATCTCACCGGCCCAATCACAGAAAACTTCTCTACGCACAGTTAAATATAGACTAGTATCACTCTTCCAAACTCAATCAATAAATCCTTCTTCAAACATAGCCAAGCCAAACATTATACCGGCGATGCACGGTTTGTATACACATCATGGGATGCCGGCCATATGGATCACAGCACTCTGACGGGCAATGCCTAGGGAGTTATTTTGACATTAGGAAGTCACAATCCATCAACTTAACAGCAGAGCAATAATTTTGGGACCAGGGACATGGCTATTTCAAAATGACGCTGTGGGAAGCAAACGGTAGTCCCAAGAGGCCTGTTTGTGAATGAAGACTTCAGCTAAGCAGAATTTCTTTCCACCTCTGGAACCAACTATTATGTAATATGTTCTGTGCGAGCATGTCAATTCTGCGGGGTGAATAGAAAAGCCCTAAATGCACAGCTAAAGCAAACAGACTGCCTGGATGTGTGGAGATAAAAGATAGATCTGCCATCACAGAACTAAAGAGGGACAAAGGGCCACCTTTCTCCCACTGCGTGTTATAAACCACTTCCACTGACCTGTGATACCCGAAGTCTACATTTCAGACTGCGTTGCTTGACTCTGTAGTGTAAATTAATCACCCCTCCAGGACTCTATGACACAGGCCTCCTTAGAGACGTGGGACATGCCTGGACTTTGTTCTTGAAGGGTAACAGGGCTGACAATGCTGTTATCGCGAGTCCTTCCTAGACACAAGAAACCTCGGTTTCCCACTCTGCTCTCCTATATACATGAAGGAGAATGGTCGCCACTGAGCGCTTCTGAGATTCTGTTAACAGCTGTGAAGGAAGGCAACAACCAGCCGGAAGCTCCTGGCTGCTGAGTTGGTGGTGGGATGGGAGTGTGGATGGGGAGGAACTATGGACTACAGTGAGTGGTCCCCAGATGTTTTCATTCCATAATAACTCTGAGAACACACAGATCTGCCCTCAGTGACGGCCATACTATTGGTAAACGGACAGTGAGCACATCTTTTCTTTTACTCTGGAAAGGAGAAATGAAAAAGGAAGAATGGATAGGAAATTATGTATTGATGGCTGAGATAGCAAAAGGAGCACTAGATGGATACATGTAGATAATCATGGCTAAGAAGGGAGATAGAATCCGGGTAGCATGATTTTCTTGATGAGCCGTGTTGCTTCTATGGAAACCAATGTAGTCTTTGTGGCGACCCACATGCCACCAGGGTCACAACCTGCCTGACTAGTGTTCTCATCGCTGTCCTCTGGTATCTTGCTGGCTGCCTGCCTGAAATACTGACACTATTTAAGGCAAATTATTTTCAGGTTATACTTGGTTATTTTAAAGAAAAATTCACTATATGTATAAAATACCAGCAAGTAAAGGACAACCAGCTCTTAAAGCAATAAGCCTTAAAGCAAAGATGAAGAGGTTATCAAAGTCTATATTTTATTTTAATAAATTTTTGTGACCATTTAAATGGCATTTCTCCTTTTCCAAAAGCTAACTTCACTGAAATAACTACAATGCATAAGCAAGTATCTGAAAACTCACCCACTTCAGAAAAGCAATTCTTAAGCAACCAATCAGAAGAGCAAAGTCAGTGATGTGTCCATACCTGGAGTGGATACTCTTCCGTGAAACGCAGATTCACTGGGCAGCAGATCTTTCGAGTTGGAAGTGAATGGTGATTGTCTAAATGTGTCTTCTGAAAAGAAAGGGCTGGAGATGGGGGAGGAGGAGTGAGTTTTAGTAAATCAAAGTTAATTTAAGATACCCAGAGCATCTGGCCCAAATCAACACATAATATCAGATAAGGTTGTATTAAGTGATGTGTAAAGAATGGAAGATTATGGCTAAAACAAAGAGCAAGTATGTTATATCAGAAATGTGCCATCAGTACACTCTGCCTATTGTTTTTTTTTTAGAACTGGAAATCGAACTCAGGACCTTGCGCTTGATAGGGAGGCACCGTGCCACTGAGCTATATCCCCAGCCCTTCTGCCTATTGGTTTTATCTGTAGGGTACAGAGATAAAACGTCGCCTCTGGAACTCTGTCAGATCTGCTGAGTGAGGGGCACAGTGAGCAGTCAATGCTTTCTGGGTGTGCTGTGCCCAAAGCACTGGGTCAGAACTGGAAAGGGCTTATCTGTAGGTCTTCCCAGAGTGGAGACGGAAATGCCCTGGCTCACCTACGATCTATCACTGGACCCCGCAGGGGCCAGCAGCACACATCACATCAAAAGCACAGCTGGCTGGAGCCACGTGCCGTCACACTGAAGGAAAGAACTTCCTGGTTCTCACAGAAAACTGCAGCTGCAACCTGAAACTGGGCTGGTTCTGAAGGAGTTTAAAGCCAGGAACAGGGCTGCAGGGAAGGACCCCGGGCTGCCTTTGCGTACATAAAAGGGAGGCCCTGATCTGAGGGACCCTAAGCTCTCCTAGTAGCCCAGCTAGAACCAGAACCAGGGCCACCAGACTTTCCATGAATGTTCGCCTTGTACCACAGCCACAGCGAACACAAAGGAGGAACAAAGGAGGTCCATGGAGCCCAGGCATTGGGGTCACCCGGTGAAAGCTGGAGACAAGATGACCCTGCCCCCGGGGAGAGGAAACTGGAGCTGCTGCAGGAGGCAGAGAAGCAGAGGCAAAATATGCCGGCCCCTCCTGAAGCCCCACCCCATCTCCACTGGGCTCGGATTGGCCGAACCTATGCAGAAGGCCGGGACTCTCAGGACCAGTGACTGCTGCTTTTCTAAACACGTTCCGCGGCTTTGGTTACTACTACTAAATACTAAAAGGGATATTAAGATGAAAGTACGAGGCTTTTTTTCTTTTTTTTTTTTAGGTACAGCACACATGGATAGATAACAGAGTTTTTACGTGATTGTTAGACTACATTTAATATAACTTTGCCTAGCTTTCTTTTTATTTATATCTTCGACTCAGAACGAGCCTTAAATAGGTTTTAAAAGTGAAAGGGCTATGGGCTAGTAGGCAACGAGGCACTGGGAGGGAGAAGGGCAGGAGATTTGTAGTCTTATAGCAAACACCTCGAAAACTAGAAGAGGTAGAAAGCACAGCTTGGTGACTTACTTAGTGCATGCACTGGAGAGCAGGTAGCCCTGTGTTCACACTCTCGCTCTACCGCTTGGCAGCTGTGTGCCCTTACACAAATTACTTAACTCTGAGCCTTTCTTGTCTATAAAATGGGATTATAACAGTATCCACATTTCACGAAGGAGCTGTGAAAATTAAGTATGAGAGCCCAGGGAAACTGTGACTGCCTGGCTGTAGAAACCATCCTGAGATTGGAGAGCTCACAGAACTGTCTGAAATGTATAGACTTCCCTTCGGGGCCACCAAGAGTTCCAAGAGGGGCCCTCCAAGGGTACCTAGAACAAGTGCCCACCACAGAGAAACATATGCCCTGCCCTCGTGTTTACAGTCACTGTCCTTCAGTTTTAGAGTAACTATTTGGGAAGTGCCTGCAAGATGACTAGCACTGGGAACATAACCCATGAGCGAGACATGTTAACGCACCAAGCATGTGAGTGAAAGGGAGTTGTATGGGGCCAAGGCTGAGCAGGACGGGGGTGCAGTGCCACTATGGCAGCTGCCAAGGGCTTTCCTACAGAGCTCCAATGGAGCTGAGAGCAGAGTAGGGCGCTGGGAATGTGGGCCAGCACCTCCCCAGAGCACAGCCAATCTCAGAGCTAGAAGAAGGCCCACT
Source organism: Erethizon dorsatum (assembly GCA_028451465.1). Lineage (NCBI taxonomy): Eukaryota > Metazoa > Chordata > Mammalia > Rodentia > Erethizontidae > Erethizon > Erethizon dorsatum. The sequence continues at coordinate 16,603,225 of CM051839.1, forward strand.
GTCGAGGGAGAGGAGGCTGGACCCCAGTGCAGCACCCACAATTTTGTCCCAGGAGTAGAGGAAGCACTGCAGCCTCCTAAGTGAGGGGTGATGGAACAGGACTTCAGTGGCCATTGCTGCAACATGTGAATTGGAGAAGAATCTGAAAGGGAGGGTAGGAAAAGACGATGGGTCCATTTAAAACCAACTCTGAAGTTTATAGATGAAGCAGGTTGAGGCTGCCACACCACAGATGGGGAACAGCCTCGGAGGTTTTGCTGATTAGTGGCAAAACGGTACACTTTGCACCTTCACACTCTGCAGATTTCCACTGATGTGACGAGTGAGGCTCTCTTATCACTGGGCTGCTCAGAAGAAATGGGGTTGAAAGGCAGGCAATCACTGAGCGAAGCACCTTTCCAAATAATTTTCTGCCTCGAATGCCAGCTTTACCGTGTATAGAAAAGAAAAGCAGAATTTGAAGGGAATCATGCCGAATATTACAAATGCACAAAAGGAGTGGCAATGTTTTATGGGGGCCAAGAACAAATGGAGAAACTTCCAGAAGCCAAGGCAGTATAAGATCTTATCTATAAAGAGAAGACACTAGGTTAACCAAGCGTCGGTCCAGGTCAAACATCCCATCACAGTGCTTTGCATTTGTGTCAGGAGATGGAGGATGCAATGGTCTGACAGTTTGGAATCCGAAGGATCTGAGTGAGACTGAGTTCCTTATTGGCCACTGAAGGAAACTTTGCCAAGTCATTAAAATCTCTTGTCTCAGTTTCATCACTGGAAGAGAATTTTAAAAATACCACCTTTATAGTGGTGCCATAAGGGCTCAGTGAGATATTTCATGTTAAATTTCTTAGTACATACATAGTATACACTCAAAAAAACAACACTAATGTTATGTATCTGGTGCTATTTTGAAGTGCATTGTGTGGGCTGGCTACAGTTAATCCTCATGAGAAGCCTGGGAGAGTGGCTATTTTACAGATGAAGAGACCGAGGCACACTGAAGTTAGGTAGCTTCCCGTGCCCAAGCACCAGGCTAGGATTAGAATCAGGCAGGCTGGCGTCTGCATGCTAATCTGTGCTATACTGCCTTTGGTGTGGTCTCTTAACACCTAGAGAATTCTAGACAATACAGACCCACAAATCCTTCTTGAAACAGACAGCAAAAATGAAGAGATGAGGGAGGAGGGATGAAGAAGGTGGGGTGCAACTATTTCCATACCCATGATTCTAGGTAGCAGAAGGAAATCTTTTTCAATTCACAAACAGAGCAAGTGAAAATTATTTCAGTCCCTACTTCTCTCTAAAGACAAAGATCCTCCAGTTTTCTAGAACTTCTGCAACCCATGGGTCTGGTCAATTTGCAAACAGTCTCTACTGCTTGCACTCATTGCTTCTGAAGCCGTGCTTGTCTCTGTTAAGCTTAAACGAAAAAGGAAGAGCAATGGGCTCCTTAGGTGTTCATAAACCTCCATTCAGCACCGACAGGAGGCTCAGAGCGGCAGTCCGACTGCACCACATAGCGAGCTTTCTCCTGTGCAAATCAGCGCCGCGTTGCACGGAACTGTACAACGCTCCCACAGCACCGGCCATCTCGAACTCTGTGACCACGTGTTAGAGAGCGGAAGGCTTACACTTGTAACTCTGGGCTGAGCAAAGTAGTTTCTAGGGTGCTGAGATAGTATTCCACGAACTTCTTTTCTTCTCCTGTGCCTCACAGCGAGTAGACAGGGCAGAAGCACAGTGACTCTGCAGCCGATGCCTCGCTTTGCAGTGGACAAAGCACCATGGTGAGGACAGCACTGAGGGCTGCTCAGTGACCATCACTGTGTGGTTCTAGGTTCTAGGGTCACCTGACGTAGGGCCAACTGGGGCTATGTCTTCCGAGGGAGGAAAACCGTAAGTGCAATAAACCTGCTTTCACCTTTGTACAGTCTTTCAACTTGTCAGTCAAGTTTGTTACAAATTACTCTAGAAAAGTGGCCAGTTTGTGGATGTCACATAGCCCTTGCTCCCTGATTCTCTAATTGCCCAACTTTTATCATTTTATGATAAAAAAGAACTTTTATCAAAAGTTGAGCTAAGGAAGTGAAAAAAAGAAAGAAGGCAGAAAAACAAAAAAGGAAGGAAGGAAAGAAAGAAAGGGAGGGACAGAGAGAGGGAAAAGGAAATTTATTTATCCAAGGTTAATATATTTGGTAAAAAGGTGGTAGAAGAGGAGGCTGAAACTATTATCCAATTACACGGGTTCATCGCTTCTTTTAACAAAATCAGCATCTACTACAACATACAGTATTCCCCTCAGCCTTGGACACCAACAGGCTACCTGGGAGACTTAGCTAACTCATTTACATACACCATAAATATTCAGTAGCAACATCTGGGAGTCATTGGTATAGACTTCGAATAGCCCAAACTCTCAATTATTTTTTCTGTGTTTTATTGTTTAGAAATGATGTCTTATAAAACTGTTATCTGAGTTTGTTTTCTGGGTAAAAGTGAAACAGACATTGAAAGTATATGGCTATGTCTTTTTCTTTTTTCTGTAGAAAATCTAGAGGCTAAGATAGGAAGGGGCAGTGTTGCCACGGAACCGGGACTATTTCGGACCTTGGATAGTACCGGCCCATCTGCTGGGTCAACAGCACAGGGCTGCAGAAAGAAAGATTTACAATAAATAAGAAAACATTCCATAAAAGATTATGGCTCTAAATAGTGATTCATTTTGCTAAATACCGATTGTGGCGCAAATATTTACACCTTTAACATCTGAGGCCCAACGAAGAGCTCTGCTTCATGCAGCGCAGAAAGCTCATTTCCTTAAACCATGCCCCCATGTGACAGCAAAGTGTTCCAGGAATTCTCAATCTGATGACAAAAACAAAACAAAACAAAACAAAACAAAACAAGAAGAAAAAGGGAAACAAGGTGGATTTAGTCTAGGAGAGACAGTTCAGAAAATAACTTCATGTTAATTAACAATACAATAGTTTTAAAAGTGCAACATAAAAGGAATGACGTCTTTTTCCTTCTAAAAGACGACAATAGTAACTCTCAGGGCTGAACTTGGGAATGGCAAAGAGAAAAAGGAAGATGAAACACAGGGAAAACGGGACTGCTCTGTAGTCAGTTTTTTTACTCAGAACTCACAAGGACCTAGGTAGATCAGGGTGGAAAAACGTATTAAATGTACAGGGCAAATGGTTCTGCAGCGATGTCCTGACTTCCAGCTGCAAGAGACAAGATTTCTTTAGTGAATGGGGAGAAGTAGATTTTCAAGTAAAAGTACTTGACAATCTGTTTGGCTATGTGTCGTATGCTGTAAAAGGGATTCCATATTTTTTTTCCCCAAAGGATTGGGTGAAATGTGCTCAAAAGAATTTGGGTTAATTATTCTTTTGTTTTATTGTAGGGACGTTGGAAGAACAAATTATCTGCTGTGGATATGTCTCAGAAGCTGTATCTTCCAAAGAGCCCGAGGCTCCAGCCTGGGGTGGAAAAGCTCTGTGAGACCCATGTGCGTCCTCTCTAGTGGACCTCAGCCCCTGGGTCACCTCATCAGGTGGCTGTGATCCCTCCTTTAAGGAAGGTCTTCCTCCTTTCTACTAAGTTCCAATTATCAACTCAAAATACCACAGTACTGGTTTTAGGTATTGATATTAGTTATTCTTAAAGAATTGAAATCTCAACATTTGCCTAAAACCACTGAACCGGTATTTTAAAAACTCAGTTCTGAATGACCGAGACCTTGAGACACACCTCGAGATTTGCACACTGCACTGACATTTTGAAGTGAACAGGAAGTCAGAGTTGAGAAAACAATCTTCCATTTTTCCAAAAGCCACAAGAAGAGCCAGGTGGTGGAGCAAAGTTATTACAAGAACAAATCTTACACAAGTTCAAAGATTCTCTGAATATGTGGCATATGGATATGACTGAATTAAAATGGGAACAGGTAGCTCCCATATGGAATCTCCATGTCTATGCGATGAAACTAAAAGAAATGGGAACAAATCGGAAATGTCTCTGAAAAAAAATTAGAGCTCTCTAACAATAATTATGTTCTTTTCCAAAAAACAAAAGTTTTTTAAAAAGCTTCTTAAACATATCAAATAAAAAAGATGACAGTATTTGAAGATAAGCAATAAGAGAAAATGTTTGGATTAGCTGTAACCATCTTCTCCACCTTCCCTCTAGGAATTTAAAGACAGAAGAAACTTTTCGGGATGCTCGACAGCTGGCATGAAAATATGCTCTGAATTCCAAAACAAAAGGACTATCCCACTTTCATTTTAGTTTCCATTTTAAAAATGATCAAAAAAATATTACAAGTTGAGTCCCTTATCAAAAATGTTTGGGATCAGAAGTGTATTTTGGAATAGCTGCATATAGAGAATGAGATATCTTGGGGATAGAACCCAAGTCTATCCATGAAATTCATTTGTGTCATATATATCTTTATATGCTTGAAGGTGACTGCACTTGTGTTTGACTGCAACCTGTCACATGAGGCCAGATTGGAATTTTCCATTTGTGGCAACATGTCAGTGCCCCAAAAGTTTTGAATTTTGGAGCATTTTAGATTTCAGATTTTTGGATTAGAGATATCTAACTGGTATTTTATTTTCAATTTAATTTCCGTGATTAAAGCAATTTTCTTTATTCTTTAGTAGTGCTTATTTAGTTCTTTAAAATATTACTTTCCTTGATTAATTTATTAGCTAATAATTTCAAATAGATGTTTAATATTTCTTTATGCTTATCCATTTAAGTTTTGTAGCATATTTATAAATGATGGTACTTGAGGTTCAAAAGGTAACCTAAAATGTAAGAAAAGTTATAATGGTATTCATGAATGATGCCCTTCCCTTCCCACTACCATGGAAATGAGGACCCCTCTTCCTGAATGATTTCATTTATTTATTTACTGTAATAAAAAGAACCCCGAGTGGCAGGTCCAGGGATGTGGGGGAGAAGCGTGCCCGAGGTTAAAAATGACTGCTAGTCTTTGTCCTGAAGACAACCCTGACCATCCGAGACAGAAAATTCCTTATTCAAACTTAAAAGGGACAGAGGCCTCCTATGACCCCAGCGGGCTGGACCTGGAACCAGGTCAGCGGTCATGTTGGGCTCACACATTTTCAAAGAAAGGGGGACTGTAGTGAGTAGAGCTGGAATTAATCTCTAGACTTTGGCAAGCACCAGCTGGGATGTTTATCTAAACACTGAGGCTGGCCCTGTAGATTCGGCGGGTTTCTAAACAGGGCTTGTGGAGAGAAGGAACGAAGGTCACACCATCATTCAGGCACCAGGGTGTCTTCTTTCCTGTTTGGAGGTGACAAGGAAGCTAAGGTGTGTTTCCCTCTCTGCCTGTTGCACTGATGTGGCTGGGCATTTGGCTAGTACCTATCACACAGAAGCTTCTCAATACGTAAAAGCTAAAGGTGTTAGTTTTGTAAGGTGTGAAATGGTGTCATGGAAAATACAGAGATATAAAGATTGAAGAATCTGGGAGTTGATGTATCTGGGATGTGATATAAAATACAGTACAGGGGCTGGGGCTGGGAGTCTAGCTAAGTGGTAGAATGTTTACCTGGCATGTGACTTACCTGGGTTAAGTCCCCAACAATGTAACAAATAGATAAATAAATAAATAAATAAATGGGAAAGGGCGTGGTGAAGCAAGCCAGATAGAATGCTGATTGTTCAGCTGAGTTGGTGCAGATATGGTGATTTGTTATTCTATGCTTTCTACTCTGTTTTAAAATTTATCATAATAAAAAAATCGATAGCAACAACCAAACAAAAAAATACCAACCAAAATAAACCACTAAATGGAATAATAACAGTAAAAGAAATACGCAAAAGAATATAAGCTTTACCCAAAACAAAATATTAACATCACTAAAAATCCATTGATTAAAAAGTTTTAACTTTAACATGTTTTTAAATTCTCTGATTGGGGGCCAGTGATATAGCTCAGTGGCTTAAGCACCTGCCTGGCAAGCGCAAGGTCCTGAGTTTGACTCCTGGGACCCGCATATTAAAAAAAAAAAATTCTCTGATTGGTAAAAACCTTTTTGTTTGTTTGTTTTAATGATAAAGCACAAGGTTGGTCAGATGTTTGAAATAATCTCTTTCTGTTTCTGTCTGTCTCTCATTAGCTCTTGGTAAATTGCAGATTGGATCTTTTTGGAAGTCAGTTCGACAATTCACAGCAAAACAACATAAGTGCTTTTTTTGAGTCCTTTTATCCCAGCATTGTTTCTAATGAAACAGCTGGGGGGAGGAGGGGCCCTTGACATCCAATAACAGGGGGCTCATTAAATATAAGTTATGACACCAAGCACACATTGAATACTATACAAACACTAGAACAATACTGAATGACGTTGACTGACACGGAAAAATGTTCTTAATATATTGCTAGGAGAAACAAGAAAGATTACAAAACTGTATATATAGTAGGGTCCAGTTTTTGTAAAAAAAAGGATATATAAATAGAAATCCAGCAAGGATCCATTCTGCCTCCTCAGTAGCAGCTCTCTTGGGCAGTAAGATTATAAGGGAGATTTTCCTTCTCTGGAAGTCAATTATCTTGAAAATTAAAAAAAAAAAAAAAAAGAAGAAGTCTCGTGGTTTAGGATCCTTTACTTTTGAAGACACTCGGTCTTTTAAATAGTGAGCTGGGGGCTGGGGGACAGTTCGGGCCGAGCAACTGTATCTAAACTGGGACCCTCAGAATCAGTCTGCTTCAGATTCAGAGGTCCAGACGCTGTGGGGGGAAGAGGCTGTATAAAATATGATGGAGGAAACACAGAGTGTGTCAGGAAAAAATACATATTGGCAATGCTTTGTATTTTCTTCTTAGGAAAATACAATGCCTTCCCTTTACGGTTGTCTTAGAGGAGGCCGATGAACACAACCTAACACCGAGCGTGCAGGAAACCAGTTCCGGTGGCTGGGCTTCAGCATTCATCCACCGGGGAGCCAGGAAACTTCTCAGGACAGGGAGCACAATGCCAGGCCTTGTGAGGGCTGCTGCAGCCGAGGGGCCAGACGATGGGAGCCGGAGCCAACCGCAGACCAAGCAAGTGAACCCTGCAAGTCCAGATCCTCGAAATGTCAGCTGCAGAGGGCTCTAGAGCTCCCACAGGAGTCCAGCTTCCCCCAGAAACAAGGACAGTGGGCTTTCTGCGTAGGTGGGAACAGATGCACTCAGTCCTCCCTGCAAGGATGCAGGTCTCTTTGCTGTGTGAGTGCGACAGGTCACACCACAGACACGTGGGTGCCCTCCCAGCCTGCTGTGTCATGCAAGAGGGCCACTTCCTCCCTAAACAGAGGCCAACCCTTGCATCTGCCCTTTTCTGGTGACAACTGCGGAGACACCCTGGAGGGAAAATCCCAGATGAGGCGAGGATAGAAGTCAGCTCCTAAGTTGCATAAACCTTTTGGTTCTGTGACCTCCACATAGTCTTATGCTGCATAGTCAAAGGCAGCAGCCGAGAACACACGAACACACACCCTATCTCCTTACAGAGGAATGAATTTACACTCCATTCCTGACTGTCATGAGTTATACAAACAAGAGAGAAGACTACAGCTGGCTTGTAATCCCAGCCTTCTGGGAGGCTGATGCAGGAGGGTGGCAAGTTTGAGCCCAGTCTGGGCAACTTAGCAAGATCCTGTCTCAAAAGAAAAAAAAAAAAAAAAAAAAAAGAGCCAGGGATGTAGTGCAGTGCAAAGGCTCTGGGTTTAGTCCCCAGTATCTCAAAACAAAAAGAAAAACAAAACAAAAGTAAGACTATTACAAGCCAGTAGAAAGAAAGGTGGGAGAGTACCATGGGAAATGAAGATGAGAAAGTCAGAGCCCTCTCCAGATCCTAAAAAGGAAATTTAAATTTGCTCCTTCAGAGTAACACCACACCAAAGAGTTCTGGGAACATGTTATTTCGACCTAATGATCCAGTGTGGTTGCCAAAAATGGGAGAAAATGGCAGAGGTTGATATCTATACCTATCGAAGCAGGAAAACAAGGATAAGTTGAAAAGGCTGTATTTCTAATGAAAGTACTCTGAAGTCAACACTTAGGGCAGTTGCAGACAGTGGTACAAAGGCATAACTTCTATGGGAGTGTGATTAACATCACAGACATCAAAGATTTAAATAGTTCTTGTGACAGTGTTCCAGTAGATGGCAGTGTATTAAGAAAGGGCACCTTTGTAAAACTCACAGGGGTACCATATGGCCCCAAATTTGGACTTCATCAAAAAGGCAGAAATAACTGAATGTCCTAATTGAAGGGGCTCCATGAAATCAGAGGTAATTTCCATTCTTTAGAGCTAGAATTCTCAGTGCATTTAATTTTAACATCACAAAATACGAAGGATAAAGAGAATATATGGAGAGTGCCTCAAAAATAACCTATTTCATTTGCTCTGTCCCTTGTTTCTTTTAATTGCTTCTAATTCAGTGTTCTCCAAAAGTAAGCTTTTACTTTTTAAAGTAATAGAGCATTATTCTCTCGTGCTTTCCAAAGAAATGAAGAGGGGAAATTGCATACATTGAGGCTGCACATCATGCTTTTACAAATTTGAGCAATTTCTATTACCAAATCATAAATATTTAAGGGCATGCATCCAAACCATCACACAGGAAAAATCTATATTGGGACACTTTCAAGTGAATATGCCTTTTAGTAAACACTGTTCGTGCCATTATCTAAATCATAGAAAAATAGCCTAAATTTCAGATTCGGAAAATTGAGTAAATTAAATGTTGGTTTGCCCAGCATGAGAGGTAAGTTATCTTCTTCTGATTTTCCCACTTCTGCCTTTTTGTCACATAATGAAGAAAGGGACTATTCAAGCAAATACTCCTTGCTTTTGGAAAAAAGCGAGCCAGGTGTGAGAAGTTTTTTTTATAGTCCTGCAATCTTATACCCCCACAGACACTGAATTATTAATGGGGAAAAGAGAGAACAAATAACCTAGAGAGGGTTGTTGGCAGCCATTGTTTGAAGTTCACGGTGTTACACAACATTGAACATGTCCAATTCACCTGCCAGGAGCTACCTGACTCTTACTCTAGAGTTCCATTTTCCTACTTCGATCTTATCCAGCATCTGGCTGGGTGATGGTCCATGTCAAAGGACATAGATCTTCTTTTTAGACCATTAAACTTTGGGATCTGGTTATGATATCATGCCTCATGTATTTTCATCTACTAAATGATCATAATAGCTGGTTATCTGTTCCCTGCAGAATCCAGGGTTGTGCTGGGAAAGGAAATGGAAAAATTAGGATTTTATTAGTCTCCTAAGTGTTCCATCCTTCTGTCCTCCTGGGCCTGCCTGGGACTCTCCCCTCATCTCATTTCTCAGAAAGAATGGCATTAGGAAAACTCAGTCCACATGCTATTTCAAAGGAGGCCCACAGCCTTCCTTTCTCTTGGGTTGAATTTTCTAGACTCTGGGGTTAAACAGGCAAAGGACTGCTGTTTTAGCGTTTACAGTGACATTCTAGCTAAGGAACCGATTCAATGGAGGTGCCTTTAAGAGGGCACAAACAAGGGCAGAAGGACAAGGTCAAGGCACTGGTAAGCAGGACCACATGATCCAATCATTCCAGCTGCTAAGTAAATTGATTTTTCTGCCTGGATACATGGTGCTCTTTGGTAGATTGTTTTTCTCCTTTACTTCTAGGGAGATGATCCTATTTAGGCAACTGACTCTAAATTTTTTGATTAAAAAAAAGAAGCATTCTCAAACCAGTTCTTAAAATGATGTCTGGGATCTATTTCAAAATAATCTGCCCTTCATAATTAAACCATCTTAAATGTACCTAGCAACTCGTGAACATGGAAAATTCTGAACTTGACTCCAATCATGAGCCATTGTTCTGAACAGTCGACTTCTTCTAGGATGTCAAACATAAGAAATATGATAACCTAAGAAACAGTCCACTAAGTACTTAAAAATGTGCAACTTTGGAGGCTTGATGCAAATCTTTTTGAAATGTACCATGAGTCATACCGTAAAATATAAGCTGTATACTGACCTTGTACACACAAGGTAAGTTCCTTTTAAAACCAGAATCAGAAAAGGAGAAAGAGACATGGGCGGGCAGAGAGTGTGTGCATCCTCTCCTGTCCCTGATATCAGTTAAGTTAAATACAACCTCGTGGCATAAAGCAGCTTGATTCTATTCCATTTGAAGGAGTGAGGTGAGAGGTAAAAAATCTATTTCTGGATAGGCTCATTCAGCAAGTTGCACACTTGAAAGAAAAATAAAAACACACCCAGGGTTTTGTAGAATTATCAAACCAGAATTTTATAAACCCTGATTTCTGCTGGGGGCTCCTGGAAGCAACTCTTCCTTTGTTTTGGGCAAAAGATGTGATTTGGATTTCTTCTTATTTATAATCTCCCAGCTAGAGGAGAACTTAAGGATTGCTTCATTTTTTCCAAAGAGTTAAAAAAAAATTCCCTTTTATCATATAATTACACTTCAGCACCAGCCAAGGTAGTTTAGGTTTGAGGTACATTTCAGCTGTTTGGGGACTAGTTCAAACCTCCTCTTACCTCTTCTCAGAACACCTGAAAAACATAAAATAACACAGTCTTGCAGCACACCTTTCTGTTAATACTTACTTGGTGAGTATTACCAAGTAATCTTCATGAGCCAGCAGAAGCCTCCACGGGACAAGCTGTTAGGGTCCTGCCTGGGTCTCCTTACTGCATGATGCGTTCACCCCAAGGTGCTGAGTTTTGGGTGCCACATGTGAGGGCCCCTCCCCATTGGAGCCCTCATTAGGAGGACACCCCTGCTGGGTGCCCAAAAGCTAGTGAAGCTGTCAGGGTGCAAAGAGCTGGCCCCCTTTGCCTCAAGGCAGTGTTGACCCTGGTGCACCGGTAGCTCTGGAGCTCCCTGGGCGATTGAGCTGAGGTTAGACTTCAGCTGAAATCACGGCCTATATCACCTACCAACTTGACCTTGAGCACTTCCTCAGCAAAGCAACTCACGAGAATCTCAGGCTTTAATTTTAGGGACCCTGATCTGTGATACTTCGAGAATCCTCTGGAAGCAAATTAAAATGAATGTGTGTTATGCTTACTGTGGCGAATGCCATCAGTGCTTAGACGCAGGGATGCAAGTAGATGTGTGACAAGGTTAAGATCACATAGAGGAAAAATGAAAAAGATTACATGGAGAAGCATGGAGGCTGGAGTTTACAGGAGCTCACATCTCCCACTTGGGCATCCAACTTAACAGACAAAACATCCTTTCACTCCCAGACTCATTTCCCAGTACAATCCACAGAGCATCTTCGCAAGACATTTTCCATCTGTGTCTTTACATAAGAAGACAACGCCAACCTGTGCTTGACAACGAGGTTCCTTTCCCTAATACTATGTATCTAGCTGGTACGAGGCAAGCTGGCTTTGTGTTGATTTCTGCTTGATACTCAGTAGTCCTAAATTCCAATTAACAGAATTAAAAAACACATCAGGTTAAAGTTAAAGTGGGTCCTGTCTACATGCCTGATGATGCTCTGAGGTCAATTCATAGCACACCAAAAAGTAAAGCATCATTAATCCTTTCTTTCGATAATTAAAAATACAACATAAATCAACTACTCCCATTGGGAAGAATCTCTCCATTGGCTCAGGCAAGCAAAGTGCCTTGATTTAAAGATGCCTTGGTAGCTCATAGCTACCTCTTCCTAGTCTTTCATCTTATACACTCATTTTCCTCTGGTTTGTCCTGTAAAGCTCCTGTCCTGGGCTAACTCACAAGCCTGGGGGTGTTGTGAGGGTGGAGGGGAATCCTACAAAGGTGCTGCATCTCCTGTGAGCATCTTCTTTGCAGTAGTAAGGTACGTGCTTGTTGGATTACCTATGACGGTTCCCTTTTGGGTGGACTTTGAGGCTCTGCCTAGCAGTGACCTTAGCTGGTCCTCCTCTTTTGCTAATGGTAGATGGATGGGCAGCCCACGCTGGCTGACATCCTCAAACTTCCTTGCTAAATTGAAAACTTCCTTGCCCACAGTGTGAATGATACCAATTTTCCTCTCTCTGTCTCTCTGTGTCTCTCTCTGTCTTTCTCTCTTCTTTTGCTCTCTGTCTGTGTCTCTGTCTCTTTCTCTCCTTTTGCTCTCTTTCTGTTTCTCTGTCTCTTTCTCTCGCCTTTTGCTCTCTCTCTCTCTCTATTTTTTTTGTGATAGAGTCTTGCTATGTTGCCCAGGCTGGCCGCAAACTCCTGGGCTCACAAGATCCTGTCTCAGCCTCTCAAGTGCTGGGGCTACAGGTATGCACCACTGTGTCCAGCTCTTGCAATTTTTAAATAGCATTATCCTTCTCCTGTTTTAAAAATTATTTGCCCTCCAAACAATCCTGCCAAGTAACAATGTTGGGATATCCTTGGTAATAAATGATCAGCTCACAGGTGGAGAGCCAGCTAGGAGCAGAGTTGCAATAAGAACTTTGTTTTACCAATAGGATTTGGGAGCTACAGACCCAGCCTGCAATCTCAGCTGTGCCTCCCATTTAAACTCTCAAGTCAAGATACTTCTAGAGGGGCTGGTGAGATGGCTCAGTGGTGTAAGTGCCTGCCTGAGTTTGACTCCCGGAACCCACATACAAAAAAGGGGCCGGTGATATCGCTCAGCGGCACGGGCGCCTACTGGAGCGCGAGGTCCTGAGGTCGACCCCCGGTACCCACAAAAAAAAAAAAAAAAGATACTTCTGGGAGCTGGGAGTGTAGCTCTGTGGTATAGCACATGCTTACCATGCACAAGGGCCTGGATTCAAGGAGAGAGACAGAGAGAGCTAAGTGGGAAGAAAGGGGAAAAGGAAGAGGAAGGAGGGAGGAAGGAAAAGAAGGAAGCGAGGGAGGAAAGGAAAGGGAAAGGAAAAAGGAAGAAAAGAAAGGAAGAAAGAAAAAGAAAAATTCTTCAAAGAAGATAATAGTAACATGTACTTCAAAAAATTTTTGTGGAAAACAAAAAAAAAATAGCATACAGAAAATTCTCCAGCAAGTGACACCTAGTAGATGCTTAATAAATATGAATAGTCTCCCACTTGTTGGTCTCTGTATTGTTTCCACCAACTGAGAAGTTCTTGTGAAACACGGCGGGAAAGGCGTGACTCCACTGAATGCGGTGGCAGGAAGTGGTTTGGGGAAATGAGTGCTGCGAACTTGAAGGTCCACACAGAGTGAGCTCTGAGGGGGCCCTGCTCAAAGCAGCCTACCTGGTGGTCGTCCGGATGGTGTTTTCTTTCGTGTGATTGTGCTCTTTGCTCACTTTCTCTGTAAGGAGAAAGCATGAAATATACACCTCTTAGGCGGTGCTCATTCAAATTCCAACTTTTAAGATTAAGCTGAAACACCCGCAACATCTCTCTCTTTTGTAGCTTTCTTTTATTTTCCTTTTTAACCATCCCAGTCCTCCCTATTTTATTGAGAAAGATGCCTCAAAAGCACATAGACTGTATCCACAAAAATATTTCATTGGAAACCAAAGGGAACTAGTTGATAAATTTCAGGTGTGTTGTCTGATTTTAATCAAGCTTTGGAAAGTGTACAAACACACACACACAACACACACACAAATGTGTGCACAGAGACAGTTATTTCTATGCTATCTTTTCCCAGCTGAAAATTTCTGCTTTCCTGGTTCAGCAGGGAGACTGCAGTTGTTGCAACTGTCCTGCCCCCAGCTTTGATAACAACCTTTACTTATTCTGTATTGTTAGGCTCCTTTGTGAGAGGGGCCATAAAAACAGCCAGAAGACCTCTTGGCGCTGCCGTCATCAACTGCTTATTCTGATAAATGTCACCAGGGACAAAAACACACCATTAGACAAGAAGAGGTAAACCCTCCCTTAGTGTGTCCCGATGTCTGCATCTCCCAGCTGTCAGAAATGATTTAATTAGTTTTCGAGAACACAGAACCTGATCTCTGGCCTTCCCAATCCAGCTCAGATGTGAGGGCTCTACCCTGACCATCATAGCTCTCAATGCCTTCTTTCAAGTATTTAGAGAAAACCTGGGCAACCGAACAAGGGTTTCACATTTCAATGGCAGGCAAGACAAATTCCTAATCTTGTGGTTTTTTGGAAAAATGTAAACAAAGTTTTATAACATCTGTCCCACACTTTCCAATACTCATCTAAACCCATAGCATGCTGTTTACATGGACAGTTTCTTTCTGTTCCCTCAGCAATGACAAAAAAGGTGAATTCAGATTGCCAGCCAGTACTCTTGTAGAGCAGGAAGTGGGATTAAATGACTTGTTTAATGACTTGCCGTGACAGCACCAGGGTGAGAATTCTCAGGCACCAAGTTTGTAGCTGATAGGAGACCTTGATTATGTACTGTTATAGACAGGAACTTTCTGAAAAGAACCACTAAAGTCTCACTTTTCGCTAATTTTAACTCTTAGGTCATTATCAAAGTGGTATTGTTTTTAGATATGTTTTAACCTTTAAAAAATGGAATTTCATGAGGTTTTGGAGGTTGCAAAGACCTACATGTACTATGAAGTTTATTAAATTGATGATTTCTATGACTGCAGAGATCTATGCAAATACAGTCTTGTTTGACAATGTGGGGCCACCATGTTCATGTGATACCTGCACAAATAGGGGTGTCACCAGGCCCATGAGAAGGTGAACTGTGAGATTTTAGTTTCTTTACTCTTTTAGTATTTCTCTTGGGGGTGGAGAGATTACTATGGTATTTAATGGGTATTTTGATATCTATAACAAAACAGAATTAAACATTAGTAGCAAACTCTATTGATGCATAAACTTCAGTGCAATGGCCAATGCTATCCAAAAGTGAACATTACACATGCTCATATCATCAATCTCAAGCACGCTCACAGAGTAACAGCATATTAAATTTGTTAGGGACAAATGGCATGGTACTTAGAAGGGTTGATGAAAGGGACAAGTTTGGTTTTAGGACCCTCAACTATTTCATCAAGATACTCCACTGGGCTGGTAATTATTCCACTTTTGAATTCCAAGTGTTCTACGTAGAAATTGGTTTACTGAAAATGTTCTCTGAGGCAGTAGCTGGAAATAGTCCCCATACTTTCATTTTTTGCTTTTCCTTTCTTTGTTCTGGTAAGAAACAAAACCTCATTAATTTAGACCACACTAATTTGGAATCCATGGTAATTCCATCACTATTGGAGTAAACTGAAGTGTATCTCTCGTACATTAAAACAAAAAGGCTGTTAATCAGATCAACCGCCTAAACACAATCAGAGGTGAGGTGTTTATCCCGGTCAACAGGGATCATTTGCACAAAATTGCAGAGTTCCAATTTCAAATGATTCTTTACTATTTATTAAAGCAAATTTGGCACAAATTTCACTTGGCAGTGCTTTATTAGCTGTTAATTTGGGTGGCAGTATGCCTGTAAAAGTAACAAAATTGATTTCTGTCTAGAAAACCCTATCCTGTGTGTTGGCTTTTTTTTTTTTTTTTTTTGTGGGTACCGGGGGTCGACCTCAGGACCTCGCGCGCCAGCAGGTGCCCGTGCCGCTGAGCGATATCACCGGCCCCTTTTCCGTATGTGGGATCCGGGAGTTGAACTCGGGCCCTCGCGCTTGCAAGGCAGGCGCTTACGCCGCTGAGCCATCTCACCGGCCCTGTGTGTTGGCTTTTTAAAAAAATAATAAAAAAAAAAAACCTATTTAGAGGGGCCTTCCTCCCAATGATCCCCAGTTAGTGGCATCTTTCCGTGGTTAAACGTACCCGACAGTTGAAAGAGAAGCTCCGAAGCCATCTTCACAGAGATGTCCTGACTGAAGAGGTTTCTCTCTGGGGGGACCCTGCCCTCCGGCATCTTCTGTAAGGGTTCGGTTTTCTCGCGCCCGGTTAAAGTGCTGTAGCCGACATTCCGGTTGGGTGACATGGAGATGTGCGAGTCCTGGATGTCAACTTCCATGGGCTCCTCCTTAATCTTCACCATCTGTGTCTCCTTGTAGCTCTCCGCTGCAAGCAGGTGAAGGAAGAGAAACAGAAACACCACCATTGTGCTGCTTAACTCCCAGCCAAACTCAGTTCCAAACACAAAGAAAGACGAGAGCCATGGTGCTTTGAAACCATTGGTTCCACCCACTTGGCTTCCTGGAAAGGTGGGAAACTTCCATATGTCATCCCAGAGGAATTAAGGAGCATGCCCGAGCACACAAGTGGCAGCTGAGCCAGGCCTGCATCTCCAGCCCTAAAACTCAGGTCTGGCCACCCCGACATGTCCTTTCCTCTGTACCATGCTCCATGAGCAAACGTTCTCCCTGGTCAGTGTTAGCCCTTGTTTTATACCTCACTTGATTTCAGCAAATCAAATAAGAGCAAGCATATTAATGTTATGATTTCTTCCCTCTATTTTTAAAGCTCGGATCAATTTTCTTTCCTCCTTCTTCGAAGGCACCTAAATTATTAAAGGGTAAGGAGGGCCAATATAAGGAGAGATTTTTACCTGGCTGGAAGCTAGTAATCCTTCAAGACCACCTAGGAAGTTAATTGCAGCCCAAGGATTAACACCTAGAAAAACAACAATCTCATGGGTTGTAATTTACTGACTGCTCTTCCTTTAGGTGCGGCTACTAGATGCTCTGTCTTTAATCTGAAACACATTTGGTTTGCAAGTGGAAGTGTCAGTGTCTACATGTTCCTTCGATCTAATGACAGGATATCTTTGAAACGAGGTGGGGTGATCAGCCCAGGTGTTAATTTGAGCCACTTTAAAATAAGGTTGCATTTTCAAATCAATAGGCATTATTAGTAACTACTGTGTAAATAGCATTTTGGAAAACAAAAAACAAAGGAGACTGCTAGATGAGAGATAGATAGGCAGAGTAAGGAGACAAATAGTGGCCCTCAGATAGGTATGTCTACATCCTGACCCAGAGAATCTACAAATGTGACCTTACTTGAAAGAAAAGGGTCTTGAAGACTTCTGTTAGGGATCTCAAGATGAAATCATCTTAGATTACCCAGGTGGACCCTAAATCTAATGATAAGTGTTCTTCTTGGAGACAGACAAAACATAGACACCATGGAAAAGGCCATGTAAAGACAGAAAAACAGTATAGTTACAAAGCAACAAACCAAGGAATGCTGGAACCACCAGGAGCTGGAAGAAGAAAGAAAGATTCTCCATTAGAGAATCTTCCGGGCATAGTCCACCCAACACGCCTTGGCCAGATTTCTGGGCCCCAGAACCATGAGAGAATAAGTCAGCTACCAACTCTGGTAATTCTGTACAGCAGAGTCAAGAAACTAATACAACTAGATGATAGGCAGAACAATAACAGAGTATAAAGCAGGTGTTGATCTGTGGGGCAGTTGGGAGGTGTCAAAAGGGAAACCGCATTGCTGTAATCAGCTGGTCAGAGAAGCAATGCTTTCCTTACAAAATGCAACAGTTTACTGACTGGCAATAAAATAGATAAAAGATCACTTTAAATCAAATGATTAAAATTAATATGGTGCTATCAATAAGAGCCTATGTAAGGAGAGTGCTAATTGTTCTTTTCTTGACATACTGCACACGCTTTTCAGGAAAAACTACCTGTTTTTTGTCAGCAACTAAATTGCAGGCAACTGTGATATTTAACTTAGATCTCTTCCCCATTTCCCCTGCTCCTGCCAAGCTGCTTTTTCTCTCTGTATGTCTGTGACGTAGCTCATGAAAATCAAGTTCATTGATTCAGTTAATCATGAGAAGAGGAAGGAGAACGAAGACAAAGAGAATAAAGAGAGAAACAGGAGGAGGAGGAGGAGGAAGAAGAGGAAGAGAAGAGGAGGAGGAGGAAGATAATAGAAAGCTTCTCCAGCTGTATGCTTAGCCTCTTTGTCTTCACTTGCAGCAGATCTGATTCTTCTCCCCCCTGCCCCATGGGGGGCCATCCTGACCTCCAGCTGGGTCACCCACCCTCAAGAGCAATCCTCACATGTCTGCCTCGCGGTGCTCCCCCAAAGTCCTTATTAATAGCTGGAAAAGAAACAGTGGGGTCGGTGTCACAGGTGCATAATGACGCTTCTGACCCTTGCACTTGTGATTCTGAAGCCTGAGGACAAACATAAAGGAACAGTAGGACAAATACAAAGGGATTCACTGAGTTAAAAAACAAAAACAAAAACAAAAACAGTCTCAACAACATAAAGAGCAAAGCTAGAAAAAAGCTTCATTATTTCTCTTCTACCTCCACCTCCACTTCCCCAGTTTTGACCCTAGATTAACAACCACCTGGCTCTCTGCACCACTGACTTTAATGAAATTAGTTTTTAAAATCTACTTGGGATCGTTTCAAGTATGATTTGCATGGGAAGTGCTTTCTGCCCTTTCTTATGACAACTCTTGACCTTTCAAAAATGCACAAAACACTGATCACTGAGAAAAACCTTTAGCATCCTTAATCTCCCTGATGGATTCCAGACTCACAGAGAAGGGTTTTCAAACTGACATCTCAATGGGCAAGTGAGACATAACACAATCAATATTTTTATAGTCTTTTCTCTTTTAAGCAATAACGTCAAGTGTTTTCTTGCCTTTCTTTTTAAAGTAGGATTTCTCAACCTTGAAACTATCAACATTTGGGGCAGGATGATCTTTGTTGTGGGAGAATGGGCTGTGCATTCTAGCACATCTGGCAACATGTGTAGTCTCTACTCACTAAACACCAGTAGCACTATCCTGTAGTTTTAATAACCCAAAATGACTCTAGAGATTGTCAGATTTTCTTGGGGAGGGGCAGAATCGCCCTGTCTGAAAATCACTGCTTTGAAGTTTCTAGTTGGTTCCAAAAAAAAAAAAGTCAAAATAGCATCTATGGCAAAAAAGAAAGAAAAAGCTCCTTTTATGTTTTAGCCTAGACTCACCCAGATATTAATCACCATCTCAGCCAGTTCCCTAGACAGGTTGGCCTGGGATCAGGAGTCAGGCTGACCGGGGACCACAGACGTCTGCTCTGTGCCTCACTTGGTCCACTAGCCAGCTCTCTCATTTTGTCTGGGACATTCTCACATAACGATAGCTGAATTACTTATTCCCACTCACTCTTTCTTTCTTTTTTTTTTTTTTTAATGCAGGTACTGGGAGTCAAACTCAGGACCTCGTGCTTGCCAGGCAGGGGCTTATGCTGCTGAGCTATATCATCGGCCCTCCCACTCACTCTTAACTCTGACTCTTATTTAGGGAGAGGTCTACACAACCAGGACTTTACTTTCCCCTATACACACAATGGGAACAGTTTCAGAGTCCCTGAAATAATAAGACAAATACTCATTTTATCACAAGTTATCTATACTGCTGCTCCAAAAAAATAAAATACTACATAAAGAAAACGAGGGACAAAGATTTAATAGCAGCTTGGAGGAGTGGGCTGTGGGCGGTTATCTATCTACTGTAATGCTTATTTGTATTTTGTAATTTTCCTATGCTAAATATGAATATTGTGTCGTTAACCTAATTTTTAAAAAACTAGTAACAATTACATACACCCATTAAAAAAGATGAAAAAGTCCAGTTTGTGACAGGGTAGTGTGGAATCACATTTCCTCTGCTTAACAGCATTGGGAAGGTGGATTTGTGAATTGGATAAATCCTGTTCAAACTCAGCTTGGTAATAGAAGGGGAAAAAGCAATGACACTGTCTTTTCTACCTTCATAAACACAAATACATTTTAGCTATCAAACTGTGCATTATTTCATCCATCAGTCATGCTGCCATTCTATTCTTTTTTTTTTTTTTTTTTAATGTCTGCTAAGTACTATGCTGGATGGATGATATGTGAGACACAAAGATAAATAAGACATAGTTCTTGGCCTTGAGCAGTTTAAATCTAGATGAATGATGAGGAAAGTATAAGCATGCCCTTAATACAAGAAGTGAAATTAAAAAACAGTGTGCAAAGAGGAGTAAGACCAGGAACCAAAGCCCAAAGGTGGAACTGTACTCTCCCTGGGGTGCTGAAGAATATCATGTTGTCTGGAGGCCAATGTGGAGGGGCAGAACCACTACCCTGAATAATCAGCACTCTTACAGTGTAACAAAACCAACTCTATTTTCCTTTCTATTCTCTCCTTAAACCTGCCAGGGAGGAATGGGCTTTTCCCTTGTTTCTGGTTGAAAACTCAAGCAGACCCATAACCTGATAACTCTTCCTGAGCAGAAAGGCGTACAGCCCCTATAAAGAGCGAAACAGTCTTGATTCAGAAACTAGAAAGTTTAATCCTACAGGAGGTGCCACAATCCGACCTTCCCAGCAAGGTGAGTCCTTCCTTTCCCTGGCAGGGAGTAGGGATCTCGCCCTAGGAAACAAAGAGGCAGAAGAGGTGTAGTCGGGTCCTCCCTTTTTTGCTGCCTTCTTTCCAATACACCAGCTGCCCTTCAGACCCTAGAGAAAAGCTAGAACAAGATCACCTCTTCACTCACTGCCCTGCTGGGGATGGTTTTATGCTCTTTGGACCCATTATTTCGTGGATTTACCCATCAGGTCTTCAAAGACCTTCAGCTGACGGTGATCTTTGTCTCTGCCCTCTGGTCCCTTTATCTAGTAAGCTGCCTTAGACTGGGGCACTTAGCTCCTCCAGTGCCCCCACGAATCCACCTGTCAGTTGGTTTCCATCTTCCTTTGTGCTGAGGACCTGTCCGTCTCTAGGTGACCGCAGGAGGCAATGTTTAAGACAAACCCATGCCAGCCCTCTTGTGGGAATCTGATCTAGGTTCAGGCCTTAGGAAACAGACACCTCTTTATTCGGTCAAAGAGGCCAAGTTTGGAATGAATGCAGCATCAGAGCAACTCTCACTGGGTCACCAGAGCAGTCTGCAGACCCATTTCTCCCCTCCCAAGTGGGCACCACACTCCTCATGACACTTCCCGGGCAGTATCCCTCAAGCCATGCTCTTTAAACTTGGGTAGGGGCGGGTGCTCCTTCTCTACAGCAGTGAGCTCTCTCTAAGGAAATCTTCAAAATCCCTTCTTGCCCCAGTCTTCAAAAACCTCTCACTTTTATACTCTAAATCTGTCCAGGAGGGCTTTATTGCAGTGAAACATATGTAACATAAAATTTACCATTTTAATCACTTTTACAGTATACTTCATGGTCATTAAGTATCGTTGCATGGTGGGGCAACCATCATCACCATCCATCTCCAAAACCTTTTCATCTTTCCCAGCGGAAACTCTGTATCCATTAAACGATAAATCCTGTTCCCTCCCAGTTCAGACTTTCTATTTGCTACCCTATTCTACTCTGTCTCCATGCCCAGAGTGTAATCATGAGGTCCTTTAAAAAAAATTCTTCATGCTGTAACTTTGGTGGTGAGGCCAAATCATCTATCTAACATACAGTTTAGCAAAGAGCGTCAGGTTATATTGTAAAGAAATGGAACTGGGGCAATGGATAAGGACAGAATATGTCACCTCAGGTGCTGGGTTTGTACCAAATGGGGTCAGTGGGAAGCCAGCCCTGGGTGGTTTGCGCACGGTGTGGCATGATCGAACCACACTTCAGAAGGCTGTCTGGTAGTGGCCCTGTAAAGAAACGGGAGGAAACGGAAGTAAGGACAGTCTTAGAGTCTACTGTAAAGATCTAAGCAAGAGCTGATGAGTGTCCAAACTGAAGCCCAGGCCAGGAGGGTAGAAAAGAATTACGACATATTCCAGAGGCTGAATGGAGAGCAATCAGTGGCTGACTGAATTGACGTCTGAATTAAAAATGGAGAGACCTATGTGAGAGAATCTATGAGTGAGCCTTATATGCACAGGGAGTGGATAAGGAAGAGGTGAGATTAAAAAAAACTTCTATGATTTTTCTATGCCTCTAAGATTTGGATGATAGTATGAATAGGTGTAAGGAAAATAGAGAAAATGGATCAGGGAGAAATACACAGGGAGATTTCATTTCTGTTTTGCCTCCATCTTTATGACTCCTGCAGGAAGTGGAGGTGATAAGAATTTATGGGCTAGAAGGGAGGAACACTCGTGTTACAGAGATAGAAGTCATCAAAGCCCAAGGACCTGGGTGAGATCAGCATGGAAAAGCGAGTGGCAAGCAGAGGATGGAGTGGAACTATTATTTACTCTTCAAGAAAAGGAGAAGACAAGTCGCAAGGGGAAGACATGGAGAGGAAATGGTCCAGTGTGGTGTGGTAGCCTGAAAGCCCAGAGAGAAGCTGGGCACTGGGGGCACCATGCCAGCTCTCTGCTCCCTGCCTCCATGCCTAAGTCTCTGCTGCTTTCCTGCCCTGGTCCCTGCACCCAGACAATGATGCCCTCCCTGTCCCATGGGAAGTCCCCCGCCTTAGCACTCCACGTGGCTTCCTGCCCTTGCAAAATGGAAATATTCCAACTGCTTGAACAGGCTGTGCTGCCCCTGCCTTGCACCTTTTCTATGCTCTTCCCTTCTTAAATACTCTGATAAAGCCTATTCAGATTTCAAACCTTCACGAAGATGTCCCCTCTTTGAGCAGCCTTCCCAACTCTTCCTCGAATTGCATTCTCTCTTCTGTTGTCTGTCTAGATTGTACAGAGCTTGCAAATATCATGATGCTTTGCACTGCAAATTATCTTTCACAGACCTGTCTGCCTTCGGGACTGAGCTTTCAAGGGAGTGCTCAGTGCTTATGCACCTTCCATCCTCATGGCTTCGCACAGGGCCTGTGCAGTTGTCACGCTTAAGGTATGCTCACTACATGACACCTGCAGCAGGTACACAGTAGGTGTGTAACATTGTTCTCCCTTTCCTGGTGCCACGGTCTGCTACAGACACTCATTCATGCTGCAAAGTAAACACCAAAGGATGAAACACTGGCAAGAGCATTAAAGTAAACAATACTAACTGACCATTCCCTCTCTAGATCGAACACAATGTCAGTCCTGAACTAGCAGGGCCTCTGCTATGCTGAAACCATTCACTGTCTCCAGTGATCAGATTAATTAAAAATCTTTCATCGCCAATTTGCCAGCCTCAAAGATACAAAGGTCTTGGTTGGGCATAAAAATACCTTCCACATATGAAACTTGACTCCTGCAGGTGTTGGGTTTTATTACTTAATACTCTGTGAGCAGCCACGCAGGCCAAAAGGACCAGGTGAAGGGAAACAACTGAGCAGGAACCAGAAATGAGATCACATGGCAACATCCCCGTCTCAGGGCCTGGCACTCGCTGGCATCTGATAAAGGAGAGCTGCCTTCTCCTTTTGCCTTCTTTCTGCCTTGCCAAAATCAAAATGGAATGAAGAGTTGGGCTGGGTTTTCTTGGTGCACAGAGAACAATTAAGCCCCAGACCTGCTGGAGCAGAGGCCAAGGATGGAGGCAGAAGTGGAAATGTTACTCCACAGACATCTGATGCTGTGTGTCTGGCTTTTCCTCCTTAGAGAGGGGCAGTGTGGGAGTGAGCAGCTGTGGGCCCTGTGGCCACTCCCTCTTGGAACTGCAGTGAGGGACCCGGTGAATTGGGGATAAATGCATCTCCTTTCTGTGACGAGAACTGAGAACCTGATGCTCAGGCACTGAATGTTTTCTCCCTTTCTGCTTTTTCATCCAAGCTGCAGCAAAGAACAGAATCACATATATGTTGAGATGAATCTTAAATTCTCTGCAGCACTGGATTGGTATATGCTTCTCCTCTGGGGGAATTATATGTGAAGTTTCATTTTTCCTCTGCGCTGTGGACCTACGTTCATTCTCATAATGGCCAGAGCACAGTGGTCTTTGGTGGGGAAAGGCTCCCTGCCCTGCTCTGAGGAAGGACATTAAGGTGTCCATAGGCGCCACACCCTCTGGAGAGGCAGCACAAGCTCTGGTCAGACCCAACTCTCCCTGCTAGACACACTGGTCATGTTTCTAGGGAAAGACAGTGGAAACTCTCTCCATGAAAAGAAGCAGGGGTGGAACAGGCTTTTCTCTAGTTCTTCTAGATATATGAGAACCTTCTAGAATGGTCATTTCCAACAGAAGAACCACACAGTGACCTCTGCGGTGCATACACACACACACACGCACACACACCCCACATCACACATTTCATCCAGAACAGTGCAGGAGTAACTAAGCAAACCGTGAGATCAAGCCAATGTCTTTGAGAAAGGCAATCAAAGATCTGGATCAAATTAAATATAGACATTCCTCATTTAATGACTGAATCCTGGTCTTGTGACTAGGTCATTAAGTGAATGGGTCACTGAATGAGGAATTGTATATAGTATGTACATTATAATATTCAGAACGAAGAAATGATGAAAGGAAACTCAAACTTGATGGCTTTGCTTTTATTTGCATAACTCTTACATGTAGTACTCTTAACGTATGATAGAACATAAACTATGGTACTACACTGTACAGTACAATCAGCAAAAATTACGGTACTGTAAACAAGGTGTCTGTACCAAAAAATACATTGATGCTCTATAAACAAGATGTACAGAACTGTACAAAAAAAAAAAAAAAAAAAAAAAAAGATGGGCCGTAAGTTTGAAAAGTCGTTAAACAGGTAGGTCATTAAACAAGAAATATCTGTAACCTATTAATACTGCTTTTCAACAGATGACACCGATCTTCACAGTAACATAAACATAAAGAATTTTTTTAAAACCATAGAACTAGGTCTTTCTGTACTCTTCTTCCTCCTTTCCCTCTCCCACACGCATACACACACTCACCACATCTTTTTCTCCTAAAATCATTTTGAAGTTTCTTTTTATTTCTTTTTTCTTTATGGGTACTAGGAGTTGACCTCAGGACTTCGCGCTTGCCAGCAAGCGCTTGTGCCGCTGAGCTATCTCACTGGCCCTTGAAGATATTTTTGACTTCTGAATTTGATCACTAAAATCATAAATTAACTAGTATCTTCCCTCTAGATCAGTGTACTACCTGGAAACAGGAAAGAGAACTGGTAAGCGTCTGGAGAAGGAACTACGCACATTAAAATTCTCAGCTAAGCAGGTGGAGGCGATCGGGGCATCAACTTGGAATGAATTTTTTAAAAAACATACAACAAGGAGCACCAGGTGTTCCATTTTATTAATCGTTCTGAATTTGCAAGGAACAAACGTATGCTGAAAAAGCTAAGCTTCAATGCTACAGGTAATAAAGAATTAGAGTGGGAAGTTCTCTTTCAGAGTATAAAAAATATATAGTTTTGCACTCGATCAAAGCACTTACGGCTTTATTCTTATGCCACTTTTTAAAGCAATCTTCATGTACCACAACTGTACCAACCAGCAACCAGTGCCACAAGCCCTTGCTTACGATAAGTCAGCTGTGTGTTTGTAAATGTTTCAGACCGGACCCACAGCTGCAGTGAAAGGTTTTGATTTAATTCTGGGAACCACAAATGAGACTATGTCCCTCGAGTCTAACAAATTCTCCCTTTGATTTCATTTGTGTCCAAATAAAAATCAAGGCTAAAATCTTTCAGTTATCGGAGTCCTGGGAAGACAAGCTCTGCCAGCCCAGCAGATGATGTGGGGTGACCCAGTCATTATCTGTTGAATGCTGAGTGTCCCAGTGCTAAAGTGAAACCTCTTCCAATCATCTTGTTTTCTTCTCATTATGATTTCACTAGAAATTACCTAAGGAGGTGCATTTAAACTGCATGTATGCCATTTGGTAACATTCTAAATGATCTCATTTAAAAAAATTAACCTATTTTTCATCTAATGTCCAGAATATACTCTTCTTGTTTCACATTAAAAGGCCAAAAAAAAAAAAAAAAAAAAAAAAGAGGGTCAATTCAAGTATCTGATCTAAAGTTAAAGCTACTTAACATTACTATCCTTTGGCATTTAATAAATCTAAGCCCTGCCTACCCTCATCTACTATGATTAGTAGGCTTTTATATATCCAGAATGCTGGTGTGCATGCGTGTGTATGTTCATGGATGTGCGCATGCGCATGTGTTTGTGTGTGTGTGGTTTTAAATAGAATGCCTCAAAATTCAGTAGAATCCCTGTTGCCATAAAATATCAGAAGGCTAGAGCCATCTCTCTGATGGGCTGGCCACTGCTGGATGCACAAAAAATTAAGAGATGGACAGATGCAAAAAGAGAGAAAGGAGCAAAGGAAGCTTTATTTCAATAACTGAGAATTTTACCAAACTTTTACTTTTCAGTGAAAGTCTTTAACAAACTTTCAAGTATTTTTCACTTCCAAATAATCAAAAGCCTTTAGTAGAGGCAAGCAAGTTTAAAGTGCTTTTCTTAGGTGGTAAATATTAATATAGACTAATACATAATGCTAATAGAGACTAGTATACACCAATATAGCCAGTATAAATAGTAACGAATCCTGTCACAAGGACACCTCTGCTGAGAAGCCCTGGCTGCTCCTCTTGGTGTCTCCAGGAGGGCACGCTGCAGGGTAACACAGGCAATGACCACAGAAGCTGCGGGTGGGGAGCAAACCCATGGGGTGGGAAGAAAACACAGGCTCATCCAGGTGACGGCATTAACCTCTTCACCTTTGTGTCCTTAGCACCCACAACAGGGTTTGGAGAACAGGAAGAGCTCGATAAACAGCTGAATGAATGAATGAATGAAATACAGGACTTCCTTCTTATCCACGGTTGTGCTTTCCCTGGCTTCGCTTTCCAAAGTTTCAGTTGCTGTCAGTCAACAAGAAGAAGAGCGAGTACAATACACAAGATACTGTGGAAGAGGCCATATTCATTTAACTTCGATACAGTATATTGTTATAACTGTTCTCTTTTATTATAAGTTTAATTATTGTTAATCTCTTACGTGCCTAATTCATGTATTAAACTTTACTTTATCATGAAAATGTATGCACAGGAGTCACACACTCCTATGTAGTTAGGTTCCTATGTAGTTAACTACAGTTTTTGGCATCCACAGAGGGTCCTGGGACGCATCCCCTGCAGAGAAGTGGGGGATCACTGTACAACAAAAAAGAGAGGCTCAACAGGAAATGAGAGGATGGACGAGAAGTAGAGAAATGCTCAAGTACAAGGTTCATTGAAACCCCAAGAAATTATCACATACTTTAGCCAAAAATCAAATCCTGATAGCAGACAATAAATAAGGGCTTGCTTTTGATAGGCATGGTCTCCCAGTACCATGCCCGCAGAGGGAGTCCTTGGACTACAGGGCAGGACCTCCCGATGGTGGGTAATGTTCCCTCCCGGCTTCTTAAGAGACTTCTTAGAGACTGGGTGTGCATGGATCTCCTCATCCTGTATTTTGGCTCTGTTTCAACCTTCTTTCCCAAATGCCTTTTAAATCAAAGCTACTTGCAAACAGTGTGAGTCATTTTAATTCCCTGTCCTCTCTCTGCCTCCTGTGTCCTCTATGGTGCAGGTACTGAAGAGCGGGCATCAGTCAACCAGACGGAAATGGGGAGAGGTGACCCTTCAGGGGGTAACCGGGCCTAATAGTCAAACACTTGCTGTTACACACAGGATTTCACTTACGCTGTGGGCGTCTCCAGGAAAGGTGAGTGTCAGGTAAGAAGAGGTTTCTTGAAGGAACGAGGCTTTGAGGAGAAACTATTTTAAACATAATGAGAATGGGATAACCCCGGGTAGGAGGGCTGGGGTGTAGCTCAGTGGTAGAGTGCATACCCAGCGTATGTTAGGCCCTGGGTTCTGACACAGGGACCACCACAGGGACAGAGGACCACAGAGACCAGCACAAGGAGGAAAGACAAAACTCATGGGCCCCTAACCTGTTACTCATTAAAAGATAGGAACTTAAAGGAGTCACATTAAGCAGGACTTTGCTAAAAACCATGACTCTTCACTTGGGCCTACAGATGTCGATAGGTAACTAAAAGTGGAACAAAGCTTGACCTTCATTTTATGAAACTCTAGGTTAAATTTTTTTCAGTTCTGCATATAGGCACATTAGTTATTTAGAGAATGTCTAGAAGTTAGCAAAACAATATTCTTTAGCCCTAAATTTACCTACCCCGTCTCCTCGTCCTTCAGGAC
This sequence comes from Erethizon dorsatum, assembly GCA_028451465.1. Taxonomy (NCBI): domain Eukaryota; kingdom Metazoa; phylum Chordata; class Mammalia; order Rodentia; family Erethizontidae; genus Erethizon; species Erethizon dorsatum. Next base: position 16,631,197 of record CM051839.1, read on the forward strand.
TGAGAACACTTATTCCCCAGAAGCCTCCATTCCCTAAACTTGAGGTCACCTTGGATTCCAGGAGAGCCTCACATGACAGAGATCACCCAGGTTACAAGGGTTCCTCTCGTGGGAACCAAATTGCTCCTGGAGTCATAAGGATTTCTCCAACGCTGAGAAACCAGGACTAAGACAATGACTGACCAGCCCACCACGGTACCCCATAATACTGGTCTCCATTCTTTTGCCAATGGGCCAGTCTGATCCTCATCAGAGGGTGCTCCCTCCTGCTCTACTGAAGCCAGAGTCCTTTTGTTATCTCCTCTCACCTTCCAGTGAAAGCTTTTCACTGTAAATTCATATGGTCACTTCGGTTTTAATTTCCATTATCACCAAAGCAAGGACCCACGCTAGCCGGGTGACAGTTCAATCCCCAGCAATGCAAAAACAAAATAAAACAAAAGCAAAACAGGGTGCAAAATGCAGTGAGGCTAGGATGAGGAACTGACAGGAGACAGCTGATTGTCCTGAATAAAATATCCTCCTGATCCCCAGTTTTCCTCATTTCCCACAGCTCTTTAGAAAGAAATGCTAAAAAAAAAAAAGCATTATGTACTTCACCCAATATGTTGGCTAAGTCAGCACTGAAAGCCAAGTGAAGATTCTTCTCAATATTTGAATGCGCAGAATGAGGTAAGATGATTTTTCTCTCAATTCAGCCCCACAAGTCCATGCAATTTTACCTCAAGTCCTCATTAGTCCTTGGCTCTGCTGAGGGTCTCTTTCCCTTTTGAGTAGAGGGGCTATTGTTCCATGTGTGGACCACAAGAAGCCTTGGAAAGCTGTCCCTACGAATGCTTTCTACCAGAACAGCAGTTTCTGGTAGCCAAAACAGGGGACATGTATGTATATGTTTAAAGAGTGGGTGGGTTTATGGGGATATGGATGATAGTGGTGGTAAGGAAAGAAACAAATTCATAATTTATTCTTTAAGCAGTGACCCTCACCACCTGATTTTGTACTTAAGATAAACTGCAATGGGACCTACATATATTCTATCACCTCCCCCCTTTCACCAGCTGTGGAGATAAGCCATACAAGCATATGGCAAGCCACAGGAAATCAGGAAATGTGCTTGAATCCAGCTGCTCTCCCATATTTAGAAACAAGGAAGTAAATCAACTCGCAGCACAAACTCAGGATAGTTTAACTGTGGGGAAACATATACATGGGTGGAGTAAATAGCAGAATTAGTAGGAAGGAAAACAAAGATCCCTTGAGAACCAGCATCTTAGGTCCTCACACTCTGATCAAGGGAAAACACCACTTTTAAATCATTTGTCTTCCTATAACACAAGCCATAAAGAGAAATACTCTCTTTAGGAAGGTTTTCCATCCTTGGGCTAATACGGATGCTCTCCCGCACGTTGGTCCCATCATCGCTCAGTCTGAGATGATCCTCCCGCGCTCCCAGGTCGGAGCAGTTCCCACACACTACCCAGCAGGGCTCCTGCCCAGGGGGTGACTCAGCCACTTGGCAGTGGACAGGCTACTTAGCAATGAGGATTCCCCTCTCCAGAGGTGAATCTACGATAGCAGCATGTACCCAGATGGGCATGGTACCATGGGTTTAATTATGCATGCTAATCCTCCCCTTCTCTGACATGAGTAAGTTAAAGGTAAAAGGTTAATATGGTGATGAAAAGAAAAACCAGTGCAGAATGAGCATGCTCCAGTTATCTCACTGAGTTAAATGATGGTCCTGCTCATCCTCGCAAGGCCCTAACTGGGGTAGTATATAGCCAAAAAGGCTGGGAGCAGGGAGGGGGAGGGGTGGGGGGAGCTGGGAAACTAGAACAGGTCCGGTTCATGGCTTCTGCCTGGCTGGGAAATTTGTCCTCTGAACAGTGTTTGGTACTCAAATATGTGCATTCACACTGCAGCTGGATGCCTTCGAAAATAGGAAGCTCCTTCTCAGAGTTTTCATCATCAAATAGTATTTGCTAACAGCTGCTCTGTAAACTGTGGCGTAGTTTGTTGGAGATAAGATGATGTCTGTAGTCAATTATACTAGAAAGAGAAAACGATGCAGGAATACAGGAGGTGGGCAACTGTCCCAGCCTGCAGACACATCTCCTAGGCGTCATTCTGAGCTCCGTTGCTCATAATTCTACAGGAAGATCTGGAGCCCTTCCGCCCCACCCCACCCCATCTCCCTACTCCCCTACTGCATGTCTGCTGTGTCTAGACGCTGCCCTGCTCCAGCAACCAGGTAGCCAAACAGAAAAGGCATCTATAATGAGGGCACAGCCTATGAAATTCCTTGCGGCCTTGCCTGGTTTCTGGGAACACCAGCCAATACAAATTTCCATGGCTTTATTAACATATGCAGCTATGCAATAGGGAAATGATAATAAAACAAGAGTCCTTTTGAGTCTAACCATTTTGAGTCCCAGGCCTCTGTGTGGGAGGTGGAGGAAGTCTGTTAAGAAAGCATGAAGGGCAGCCTGCTGAGTAAGGGTGAAAGGGGGAAAAGGAGGTGCAGAGGCACTGGCCCTGGGAGTGCAAGCTCTAGTAGCTTCCATTAGTGTAGGGGAGACAACAGCCATTCAGGTGAAAGGGTTCCAGGGTTTGTAAATTGTGCATAGAATTACAAAAAACCAGAAGGGTGTTACTGGTCAAAACCTGGGGGTGAGCTGGCCTCCAGGAAGCAAGTCTGCACTTCTTGTTAGGAGAGGACGGTCTTCCAGAGCTGCCTACAGCTACTTCCTACTCTGTCCAGCCTACGTGGACAGGATGACAACACCACCACGAAACCTCTGAGTTCCACAAGATCTAGCCCTTTAAAAAAGAAATCTCTGTGTGTAGAAACAAGTCCAATTTTTATGTAATTAAACTGATCTATTCCTTATTTAGGTGAAATTTTGGTACTCTATCTCCAATTCTACTTTTTCAAGTGTTTTAAAAAAGTCTTAATTCTTTATTTAGATTTAACAGTTCCAAGTTATGTGTTTTCTTTGTGTATATGTATGCATGTGTGTATGTATATATAGATACATATGAAGAGAGTTGCTCAGGGTAGGCTCAGGATCACAATAATGAGGAAAGTGATCCAGCCATCAGTTGTAAGTACACTGTGGTCCCATTCATTATAAATTATTTGAAAAGTTGGCATGGAAGTATTCTTGGCTATCACCTGAAGTGCTATACTAACAAATATAGAAATCAAAGGGTTAACTCAACTATGGAGTTAAATAATATGGAAGTATTATTTAATAAATTATGTTTCATGGACATAATATCTCTGAAAATTAAATACCACTGTGCTACATACATATAATTACTGTCAGGTTTTCCTTTTAATATTAAACAAGTCTGCATTTTCACTTAATTTTTAGAATCATGGAAAATGTGATGGATGCTCATAAGCAGCAAAAGAAAACAGAAATAAATTGGACTATATCTACAGGATAAAACTTTTGTGCTGAAAATACTACCAAGAAAGAGAAAAGACAAGCAGCAAAAGAAAGAAAATATTTGCAAGTCATATTTATCTAAAAAGGAATTCTGTCCACAATACATAAGGAACTTTTGCAACTCAAGAATAAGAAGACAAGTAAAGAGACAAGTAAACCAATTAAAAACTGGAAAAAGAACTCGCATAGATACTCTTTCAAAGAAGATACACAAATGGTAAATAAGCACAGGAAAATATGTTAAACATCATTAGTCACCAGGAAAATGCAAATCAAAACCACCATGAAACACTAGCTCATGCCACTATAATGGTTATAATCACAAAGACAGCAATAAGTCTTGGTAAAGACACAGAGAAACTGAAACCCTCATACATCATTAGAGGGGATGTAAAGGGTGCAGCTGCTATGGAAAAACCAGTTGGCAGTTCCTCAAAATATAAAACAGATTTACCACTTGACTTGGCAATTGCATCCCTAGTATATGCCCAAGAAAAATTAAAATGTACGTCCACACAAAAACTTGTACATGGATGTCCACAGTAGCAAAGGTTGGGAAATAAACAAATGTCATCATTAATGGGTCAACTGATAAGGGAAATATGGTATAAGCATACAATGGAATAGCATTCAGTCATAAAAAGGAATAGAGGGATAATATAAGTTACAAAGTACATGAACCTTGGAAACACGCTAAATGAAAGAAGCCAGACCAAAAAAAAAAAAAAAAAAAAAAAACACAGATTGTACAAATTTTAATCATTTGAAATGTCCAGAATAGGGAAGTCTATTGAAACAAGTCAGGAGATTTGTGGCTTCCTGAGGTCAAGATGGTGCTGGTAACAGGGATAGAGAGTAACTGCAAACAGGGATGGAGTTTTTTTGGGGGTCACTGAAAAATACTCTGACATTAGATCTGGTGATGGTTACACAATTCTGAATGTACGAAAAAATAACTGAATTTCTTACTTTGAATGAGTAAATTTTATGGTATGTGAATTATACTTCAATAAAGGTGTTTTTTAAAAATGGGAAGTGCTTTTAAAACACAGTTTTTTTTGTTTTGTTTTGGTTTTTGGTACTGGGAATCCAACTCACGACCTCGCACTTGCCAGGCAGGAGCTGTGCCGCTGAGCAATATCCCCGGCCCTAAAACACAGTTTTGAAATCCTTCTAAAACATAATCTAAAATACATAAAGCTTTAGTTGGGTACTGAATTCAGTAGGTTTCTCCAAGTGTTAAAAAAAAAGCTAAAATGAGTTTAATTTCAGACTAATTAGACAATGCCATTTTGTCATCTTTGTTTTGTCAAAATTTTTAGTACCAAGCTGAGCATGGTGGCACACACCTATAATCCCAATACTCTGGGAGGCTGAGGCAGAAGGATCTCAATTTTGAGCCCAGCCTGGGCAATTTAGCATGTCCTTCTTCAAAAAAAAAACAAAAATAAAACAAACAAAAAAGGGTGCGGTGTGGTGCTGGGGATATAGTTCAGTGCAAAGGCCTGGGTTCAATCCCCAGTATGCACCCCCAAAAGATAAGAATTTTCAGTACCATATATTTGATAATGTAATAAATGAAGATAAATGAACGAAATACCTTTCTACTTGTACTTCTAAATTACTCCTTAACTTTTTGCATGTATTTGTTAATATATCTACTTGGTCACTTTAGGAGTAAGGCAAGGTCTACTTTCAGCATCATGTAAGCAAGTAGAGCCACTAGGAACTGGATAAAACTAGGCCTCACCTCTTCTCCACCACTTAACTGGATAACCTGTAAGTCCAATGAAGGCAAATTGTGTGATGTTACTAACATGGAACTAAAACATATTTTCTACCTTTACAGATTATTACTGAAGACCTCCTGTGCTAGCGTTTGGATTTGAAATGCCTCCCAGGGCCGGTGAGATGGCTCAGCGGTGTAAGTGCCTGCCTTGAAATGCCTCCCAAAGGCCTGTGTGTTAAAGGCTTGTTCCCAGAGGACTGTCATTGGTGGAACTTTTGAGAGGTGGTGCCTAGAGAGAGATCTTCAAATAGTTTGTGCCCTCACAGGGGATTAAGGGACCTTGGGCCCTTCCTTTTCCTCTTTTCTACTTTTAGGACTTGAGGGAAGATGTTTTGCTCTGCCACCTGCTCCTGCCATGATGTGCTGCCTCACCACAGGCCCAAAGCAATGGGGCCAACTGGTCGTGACCAGAACTTCCAAAACTGTGAACCAAGATAAACACTTCCTCTTTATAGGTTGATTATCTCAAGTATTTGTTATAGTGATGGAAAGGTTAACTAACACACATTGCTTAAAAGGTTTGCTAGAATACAATGTTCAAAGAGGGCTACCAAATGGAACAGTCAATAGCTGTTGCCCCAAGAAATGATTTAGCTAAAATATTTATCTAAAAAAAATTCTTTAGAATAGTAAAGTCTTTGATTATGTTTGGGGAGGAAGGCAGGACAGATTTGTACCCTAAAGGAATGCTAACGTTGCCTGGGAATGATCCTGAAATTTAACAGCAAAAAATGTTGAAAAAAAAAAAAAAAAAAAGTACTATTATCTGAAGCTCACAACCAACACTATCTTGATTTATTAGGTAAATGTGCCCTCCTAAAAAAAAGGTTCCCAGATACCATTATTTCATAATAAATTAAAAAGACTCTCCACTGAAGAGATGGTTCTTTTTCAAAAGGAAAAGGGACATTTAATAGAACTTCGTTCTCTATTAGCTTCAACCTAAGGCATTCTTTTCAGCTGGACAAGTCTTATTTCTCTAGCTATTTCCTCAGCAGAGTGCTTTGAAAGCCTTAGCTGTCAGAATCACTGGGCGAGCTTGTCAAAACTCCCCACCACCGAATTTCAGCTAGGTCTAGAAGAGGGCTCAAGAATGTGCATTTCCACCTCTTCCCTCTCCCCCAACCCCATGATGCTTCTGCCAATCTGAGACATGGGTTGAGAATCACTGCCTTAGCAATTTGTAAAGTTGGGCTGGCTATGCCACATCCTGCTTGGGTAGGTTTTTGCTGAGATTGTACTAGAAAGGAAAAGGAAAACTTCACCCCAAGGTCTCAACAGTGTTGAAATAATAGCAATTACCAACAAGTGTTCCTCAAGCTTTTGTGGTTCATACAAATTGTTACACCTTGCTGTTTCCTATCAGCCCCTCCCAGTGCTGCCCGCCCTGAGATTAATTTCTGAGCATTCTTCTCCCTCCCAGGGAGGGTAAGACAGCAGCCATGTTTAGCCAACATGCCCTTGTCCCTAAATCAAGAAGTCTCCCCTGGTGAGCCCCAACTGGAGTTTAGGCAATCAGCTAGTATTTGGAATTGGGACTAAGAAATTTCTGTCTCTGTCTTTGGAGCAAGAGGTAACCTCAGAAGCTGCTGACAATGACTACTTTCCACCACGTGGACTTGGTAACAGAAAAGCTCCATCTGTATGCCCCAAGAGAAGTACAGTAGGAGGAGGCAAGGGGGTGAGGGCTTTCTGGGTTCCATGTGGCCTCCCAGGCCCCGGCCTCAGTGGAGGACTCAGGGCCTGCCGCTTCCCTGCCCATAGGATCCATAAATCAAGCCCACAGCCATGTCTTCTATTAAGTTCTCCTCTCTTGCCTAAATGGCCCAAAGAGGATTTCTGATTATTCTAACCACAAGCACCCTAATTAGAAATGTTCATGAAGTCCCTCTGTGGGTCTCTTTCCTCTCTACTTCAGTTCACCTCACAGATTAAATTCACCTTAAATTTCATCCTAGGAAAGTTTACCTGCATATTAGTCCACTTTCCATTACTACATAATACACAAAGCTGGGTACTTTATTTAGCTCACAGTTTTGGAGGTTCAAGAGCATGGTGCCAGCGCTGGCTTAGCTCTGGGGAGGACCTTAAGGGAAATGGTATGATGGACAAATGCATGCAAGACGGAGATCTACCTCATGGTGAGACAGGAAGCCGGACAGAGCCTGGGGAGGGGCCAGTCTTGCTCTACTGTAACAATTTCTCATGACAGCTAACCTGTGTCCCTTGAGAACTATTTCAGTGCCTACCAAGAGCACACCCCTGACGACCTACATACTCCTATGAGGCCCTACCCCTTAAAAGTCCCACCATTTCTAACATTGCCAGAGGGAGGGCCAAGCTTCCAACATATGAACCTGCAGGGGACACACTCAAACCATATCCAAACCACGGCAATCCACTTCTAAATACTGCATCTCAGAGCAGAAGTTCTAGCTTATCTAGGTGGTACCCTGAACTCCATACCACTCTCCATGTCAACTCCAGGGCCTGTTTGGGTTACTAGACAGAGGCAAGCATAATTTACATTCTTTACCAGGACTAGGCAGAGATAAAGGAATACAAACCAGAATTGAATATAAATCCAGTTGTTGAGCCCAGTAATAAGAAAACCAATAAACTTGTTTCCAATTAATTTCTAATAAGTTTTATTTCCCATGTCAGAGAAATTTAAATGTTTAATTTTTCATTAATGTTTCTGAATACCTCCAGCTTTCCAGCTACTTATTTTTGTGGAATTCTTATTTGTTTCAAAATTAAATTAAATTCTTTTAATTTTTAAATTGATATATAAAAACATAAAATTATACATATGAAAGTGGTGCCATGTAACATATGCCTACACTGTATAATGTTTAAGACCTAGTTAAACATATTTATCTACTCGAACATTTATCATTTCTTTATGGTGTAAACTTTCAAAATGTTTTCTGCTAGCGTTTTGAAATGTACAGCCCATTATTGTTACCTGTAGTCACTCTACCATATAACAGCACACCAGAATTTCTTGCTTGTGTCTAACTCTAACTTAATACCACTGATCAACCTCTCCCCATCCCTCCCGCTACCCTCTTCAGATTCTGGTAACCAACATTCTAGTCTCAAATTCAGTGAGACTGGAAATCTTTATTTTCTTATTTCTCATCTCTTTGTATCTAGCACCCTCCCTTAATCACTTACCAGTCCAATTATTTAAATACAAGATGACAAAAAATTGCATATTTTTCATTAATTTTTATAAAATAATATAACAGGAAATATAAAAATGGCAATTATATCAAATTTATTCCATACGAGAATCGACTGGTTGGGCCGGTGAGATGGCTCAGCAGCATAAGCGCCTGCCTGGCAAGCGAGGTCCTGAGGTCGACCCCTGGTACCCCCCCAAAAAAATAATAATAATTCACACTGCCTAAAGTTACCATACTGAACTCTGAGATTTTGGCCTCTTTAAGTGAAGACTTTAGGGAATTATCTCTGGCAACTGCATGCTCAGCAGAGAAGTCTGATGATCTTGGCTGCCTAACTTCAGGCAGTCACAGACATCCAGTGGTGTCCTCACAGTGGGCTGCTTTCCTTATGGTAATCGACTCCTCGGCCCTGATGTCAGGCTCGGAACTTCCCAGTTAACAACTGGAAGTAGACTTGAGCCACAGGAAGGAAGCGAACTCTTATTTTCCCAAACACACAGTTAATGAAAAATTTAGTCAAGTCTCCAACTCATCTGTGTTTTCCTCAAGAACATAAATGTCAGTTTGGAAAACAGTGCACCTACAGAGATTTCCCCACATAGGAAGGTTTCATACGGTATTTGACTAGGCCATGTCCTAAGCATCCAGCTTGACAGAGTTAACATAAATTAATTTAAAGCTGGAAATGAAGCTGCCAAAATTGTGGACTAGTTTCCTCTTCTTAATTCAACATAAAGACGGAAAGGGTTTAAACTATAGGTCACAGCTTCTAATCTCAGTAAGAGTAAAGGAAAATCCTTTTATTCCACATTTTAGCTAGTCTTTGGGTCAAAACTGAAAGGAAAGTGTGTCTCATGCAGGTAAGTAGGTACAGGAAAGGGCATATGTAGGGTTTGGTATCATCGAGAGTTGCAGGCCTTTCCTGTGGGTCTGGGAACATCTCCCCCTGCACAAGAAGGGACTGCTGTCCTTTTCTCACCCAAGTCTTCTTGGCAAAAGGATTTTCCCCAGAGTAACAGAAGACTATAAATGAAAATGAAAATGATAAGATGGGAAGCAGTAAGGACACCCATTTACAAGAATGTCTATGATCCGGCTGTGGGGGTATCAGCCAAGGTGAACCTGAGGCAGCCCTGTGTAACTGCATGGAGGCTTTGGCAGATGCGTTACTGTTTTGTCTATACAGGGACAGGAATGAGCACAGAAAACACAAGTCCTTTACTTGATGTCTTTTAGGGCATGAACACTGATACTTAAAATTACAACCTGAAGACAGACAACATGAGATATATATACATTTATAAATATATATATATATATATATATATATATATATATATATATATAATGTTTTCCTTTTTGCAAGAGCAATGATTTCTCAGTGATTCAAAACTATCACTTTAAAGGAAAAAGACTAGAAATTTTAACATCCACAAAAAGGGTGACTCCTCCTTACTTTATGGCTTAGGAATGCAAAGACATTAGTTTTTTCTTTTTGTGGGTACCGGGGGTCGACCTCAGGACCTCGCACGCCAGCATGCACCCGTGCCGCTGAGCGATATCACCGGCCCTTTTTTCTTATGTGGGTACCCGGAGTCAAACTCAGGACCTCGTGCTTGCCAGGCAGGCGCTTATGCCGCTGAGCTGTCTCACCGGCCCAAGACATTAGTTTTTAAACCACGTGCCTATCCCTAGGACTAACTTAGAAAGTTCTTCATAACTTACCTAATCCCAATGTGCGAGGGCACTGCAGTACTAAGTTCTAAGTGAAAAATCACTTGAACAAATCCTGCTGGCCTACCCTATCTCTCTCCTGAGGAGACCACAGCATCTGCAGGGTAGGGATTGTGATATTTCTTTGACCTTTGTCTATTGCATAGGATACTGGGGAATTATTTTATAGTTAAAAAAAAATGGTTGCTAGTCTATGCTTTTATTTCCACATCATGAAGCAGAGGCAGATGCCCTCTGGAAATAGGACCATACCATCCATTCAACTATTGTTGAACGCCATAACACACAAACTCAACAAAGTCCATGTACACGTTGACAAGGGCTACCGCTGCTGCCCGCAAATACCATTAAATCCTCACAGCTGCATAACTGTATTCTACTTGAGGGATCTCATTATTATTAGAAAATGATTTCATATTTCAGTATCTCAAATCACATCATCCAAAAGGATTAAGATAAAATATTTTCCTTCAAGGACATCTTTCTTGAAATCTCATTTTTACATATTATCTTTTCACGTTATCCCAGCCTCCTCTGCCCATAACACTGGCTGCCCAGAAAACTCTGAAATAGAATACTACACCCTAGACCCTTACCATCAGGAGGGGGACAGGAGTCACTGTGGGACTAAGACTCAAGTCACTGTAAGGGGAAATCTCATGCTACAGGAGAAGACTCAGAGCTGTGTGACCTCTTTGGATTGAGCGAAAATCGCGAGGAGTTACTCTACGTCACTGAGGTACTGGAGGGATGGTTGAAGTGTACCAAACGGTGTTGGCTTGAATATCATCGTGTAAAACCTCCAGCTTTCAGCAGTCAGTAGGATCTTGCCAGACCTCCCAGCTGTGTAGGAGGAGCTACACCTTCACTGCCAAGTTTAGGAAAATGGGGTTACAATAAGAATATAATGACTCTATCATGCTTTATCTCTAACAAATCATGTTCCCCTGAAGTTCCAGTGTACTTTGAATGAACATCAAAGACAAGAATTCTTAACCCCACCAACTGGCAAATGCAGGAATTTCAACTGTTCTGATATAATGACTCCAAGTAAATCACTATTAATTTCTTACTTTCCAACCTACTAGTCAACCAGAAACGCAGTCAGAATTGCTGATGAAATCACAGATCACAGAGGAGTCTCACTAATGCATTTCTTGCTTTCATCCTCCAAGCACAGCAAGTTCCAAACTAAAAACAGCTTTTGATTCATATTAGCATTTTAAATATAGCTCTAAAAATTACCTTTACGAGGCAGTGAACTCAGGGTGGGATATGGCTTGACAAGTATTATTGTCGACACAGCTTTTCTATGTTCTGAAAGTCATACCCCGACATTTAAAAGACACTATATTTTTTACCTGTTGCAAAGGGAATAGGACAGATAGAAGACTGGGTGGAAAGAAACCTAAAATGCATGAGTTTTGTATTTCCTATATTTAATACGTTGGGATTACAGTTAGATACTAGTAGAAAATTATTCATTCATCTTAAGAACAGTTTAATTATTGTAATAGTCCATTAGGAAATTCTCTATCCTTATAATCTCTTCTTATTGCTACTCTATTGGTAATTACTTTAAGTGCCATCTCATCTGCTCATGAAGTTAAGACAAAATATTTTTAATGGTCCTTAAAGAATACAGTATAAATACACACCAAAAAAAAATTCACAAGGTCCTCTATTAGAAAAGAATAGATATTTTGATCAATTAGCAGAAGCGCTGAGAATGTCATTAGAACCCATTTAAAATTATGTCCTATATCATTTTGAAAACCAGCAGAGGTTTCCATCCATTGGCAGTGATACTCAGGAAAAGAAAGCTGGATTTAATAACACAGATACACAACTGATAGAAATAAACTCGTCCGTGCAACACAAGCATTTAAGCCAATTAATCTGATCATTCCTTGAATTTACCACAATACTATAATATTGTCATTATCAAGTTAATTACAACTCTTGCAGGAAGCTGTTCAGTTGGCTTGCAAGTGAAATGATCGGAATGGGAGTATTTCAGAATGTATCGGGTACCTGAGAGTTTCATGAGCAGTTCAGACGCAGCTTTGACTGACATGTCCCGCCGTAGAATATTTCCCTTCCCTTCCTGGGGTTTCAGGGTGTCCTCAGAGATGCTCGGTGCTGCCACTTCAGATTCTGGGCTGAACACGTAGCTGGGCCGAGGCAAGGTCGTGCTTAGGGCTTCCTCTTCCTTGGGCTCCTCTTTCACTCTAAAATTAAGATTCATGGGCTCCTTCTGATTTGCAGCTGTCAAAAGAAAAAAATGGATTCTATAAACATATATCAAAGGCCACTTCCCTCCGAGCTACCCCCATACTTAATGAAGTATGGAACACACAATCACCTTGTGCTAATAGCCAGAGGGACATCAACCTGGCCCGAAGTGCCCCAAAATACAATGCATTCCATGAGCCTCCGACTCCGAAGGGTGCAGGCTTCAGAGTCTTTTGAACCTGGAATATTTTAAGAAGAGCCGCCTCTGCAAAGTGGGCATGTTTTCTTTGGTTTCCCAGAATGTCCTTTTTCCTGTATCTGTCGCTGCCTCCCTGACCTATTGGCACTCTCCCTGCCTAATCCTATCGCAGAAAAACGCTTTCAGCCAATTATTCTGCCATCACATACTGAATAAGAACAAGAGTCAGAGGCAGTACCCAAAGCCAAAACCTGGGTGGAGTGGTAAACTGAGGATGGAGAATTTGCCAATGAGAAAAGCTCAAGACTAAAGATACACCACTCTTGCCTTGTTACAAACGGGCACTACCGACCCCCGCACCGAGGGCATGAACTGGCCATCGTGTGCTGTGTGAGTGGTCCAAGCCATCTCCACATCCCAGATGGGCTTCTTTAAAGAAAGACAATTTGCTTTAAATTTTGGAATGATTTTTGGATTTACAGAGAAGTTGCAGAGTTCCCACATAGCCTTCACCCAGTGTTCTCTGAGGTTAACAACTTACATAATCACTGTGCATTTGCGAGAACAAACTAAGAGATTCACATTGCTATGACCTAAACTCCAGGTTTTGTTCAGATTTCACCAGTTTTTCCACTAATGTCCTTTTTCCATTTTTAGCATGGTCGGTTGGTACGGAGTGTGTGGTCAGGGCAGGGCTAACTGGCTGGTTATGGGAGGGATACTGTGGCTTGGCTGCACGATGCCAGGCCTTCCCCACCATGCCACGCACTACACAGGAACAAACGGAAGAGACAAGCTCCCTCTATTTTGCTCTCACAGGCCTCTGGCTCCCATTCAAGGGTCCATGTCGTAGGAGCTGTAGATTGGTTATACTGGACATGTTTGTCTTTTGAGAAAGAGGATCTCATCTAATTCACAGTTCTTAGCACTGCTTCTTAGCATGAGCTTTTAGCCCATTCCATTTTAACAAACAGAAAGATGAAAATGAGTCCCCAAAGCAAATACCTCTCACTCCTGGCCAATACATGGTACACGCTCCTTTTTATTCCATCTCCTGCCCCTCTAAGAATGTACATTTTGGAATCACAAGTGCACACAGGCCAGCGTATTTGGAAACTGGACCCCAGAGGGCTAAAATAAAACTGTTAAGTTTCACTACCAAACAGAAGCAGAGCTGGGATTCGAACCTAGGTCCATTAGACACCCACCCTGTGTTCCCCACCTGCCTCCACTACACCATTCCTCTTCCTCTGGCTACTGTGTTGTAACAAAATGCAAACAAAACTTCACCTTCGAGTCTGCTCAAATACCTTCTGCCCAATGAGGTCCACCCTGACCGCCCTGCTCAAAATTACAAGCTCCACCCCTACTGTACTCCCAGTCTCTCTAAAATACTTACCGTCTATTAACATACTGTTATGGACAGAATTGTGCTTCCCCCCCTCAAGTTCATATGTTGAAGCCCCATTTTAGTGACCTTCTTGTCACTGGAACATAATACCCAACATTGCAACTTAAAGGAGGAGAGGTTTATTTTGGCTCACATTTCAGAAGTTCCCGTCCATGTACACCAGGCTTAAACACGGAAACAGCGTGGCAGAAGAGCCTGGGCAGAGGAAAGCTGCTCTCAGCATGGCAGACAGGAAGCAAAGCGTCAAGAGAGGTGCTGGGAAGGGAGACATATATAACATTCTAGGTCACATCTACAGTGACCCGCCCCTTCTGACCAGCCCCCACCTCCGAACAGGTAGTCAACGACAATGGCACACCATAAAATCCAATCACCTTCCAAAAGCCCTGCCTGTATCATGAGGCTTTAGAGGGATCTCTAGATATAAACTATAACATGTCCTAACCTGCCAATGTAAACATATTTGAATTAGGGTCTAAAAAATTGATTACTGTTTAATGAGGCCATGAGGATGGGGCCCTAATCCAAGGTGACTGGTCCCTTGTAAGAAGAGAGACAGCAACACACGTACCCAGAGAGGTCGTGTGAGGATGTGTGAGAAGGTAGCTCTGCAAACCAGGAAAGGTGGTCTTGGGAGAAATCAAACCTGATGACAACTTGATCTTGTGTTTCTAGCCTCTGAAAGTGAGAGAAATACATTTCTGTTGTTTAAAACAGTGAACATTATTTTGTTACAGTAGCCTTAGCAGACTTACTATAACATTTTTTCAATTTATTATGTTAGTTGTTTATACTCTGTTCTCTCAACTCCTAGGACAGCTTCATGAAGGCACTCAGTGATGGCGAACCTTCCAGAGCTTTCAATGATACAAACAGCCTGTGGTGCACGTGTGCCATAGGTGTACCACTGCTGAAGGCACTGGATTTAATGCTGATGTATGTTAAGTGCATCAAATGGTGCCTTGGACATAAGGACACAATCTGTAATTGTTGAATAAATAAAATGTGTCGGTTCCAAAATAGTGACATCTGATGGCATTCCAACATCACCAGAGATTAACGGAAACTAAGAACTCTACCATATGCCACCAAAAGCAATCAGAAGTGCTATCCCTGGACCTAACCATTACACTGGGGGCAAGATCTTTGAGATGAGGTTAAAAGCTTTGTCACTCTTATGGTTTATAACTAGATGTCCCCCCAAAGCCTCATGAGCTCATAGGTAGAGCCTGTGAAGGTGACTGGATTATGAGGGCTGATAGGTGACTTGCTGTTAGGAGGTGGAGTCACTGTGGGCGTTCCCGGCTTCTCCCTTGACTTGCTGCTTCCCTAGCTCCATGACACGAGCACCCTCTCCTCTGCCATGCCCCTGTGCCGTGCTGCCCTGCCTTGGAGCCAGCGGACCATGGACCGGAACCTCTACAATCTGAGCGCCAAAATCAACCTCTCCTACTTTAAGTGGCAGGTATCAGGTGTTGTGTCTCAGCGACAAGGAAGGTGACTAAGACAGCCCCCTAGACTACAGCCTTACTGAAACATCTTAGAATAGTCACTTGGACTCTAGCATTACTAAAGGGGGGACCCAGAAAATTTCAAGGATAGTGCTTAAAATCTAGCCCTTTGAGACAATGTCATTAAACTCTAAACCAAAGGGAATGATAGTCCCGAAAGCAATGACATCCTCGATCGGGGCAGTTGCTCCTACGAGAACTCTGTTCACTTAGCACACGTCTCTTCTGGACGATTTCCAACCACTGCGCAGGAGGGTGCAGGGTGGTAGTCTGGCGCTGTGGCATCCTAAAGCTTGCCCTCTCTCTATGCCTTTCTTCTAGGACCTTCGTAAAATCCTCTTCCAAGAGCATCCTAGTTAGTCACGACAGAGTAATCAGTGTGTGTTTGTTATGTCTGTGACTTTGATGCTTTAGGAAAGAATAATTTAAACTGAATGGTTATGCATTTCAAAAATGCTTGTGCTATACCATTTATTTAAAAACATTTTAACATTGTAAGAGGAGGCTAGGGAAGAGATAAAATACTGAAACTAGAAACAAATCCCAATTTCTATAGCCAGCAACAACTAAGTGGGTACTCTCTGAACATGTGAGTGGCTTTTAGAGCACTAGGAAGAATATGTGCTGCCTGACGTTTAGAGGGAAAAAAGATACACAGCATTGTTAGCACAACTGGGATTTAACAGACTTCAAGCAGACACTTAAAATAATCAGCAAGCTACCTGCTGCTGGATAGTAGACTTGCAAGGTACTACATACCTGGTTTTCATTCTAACTATGTCAAGAATGGCATAAAACTGTAATGTGATGAGGATATGTAAATATAGCTAAATGATGTAACAGAAAATGTGGAAAACACTCATTCACCGAAGTTTCAATTTCCCAAACATTTGGGTCAAAACAGAAGACATAAAAATACAAATATGAAGGCTGGCCTACTTTCTTACAATTACCAGAAATATTTACATTGAGAATAATACACAGAGCCTGTATTTTATAATTAATATGATTGAATAAATGCTATCTTTTTATCCTACTGTAAAAAAACACATGCAGAGTGAGGTAGAGCTAAAGATGTTTTCTTTCTCTTTGGGGAAATTGCTAAAAGCAACAATTTATGACTAACTGAGTAGTCTTTACTTCATTCATACCCCTAACACAGGAAGATGTGTGTACTCATGGGGCTGGACTCATGAAGGGTTTTCACAGCACCTGTCTTGACTTGTTTATGTATCTTAAAGTTGTCAGACACTCCACTTTTAACACAGCGAGGAAGCCCCACTAATCAAGAGGCCTCGTCTCTCACTGTTTGTTCCCAACATTTTAGGAGCTGAGCCACTCTGATTATAAATTATGCACATCTCCAAGTTCATGTACTTGATGGCCCTGGGCAGCCACTTTGAGGAAACAGACCAGCTTCTCTGAGGATTTATAAACAATTCAAGATAAAGACAAATGTGGGAAAGCCACCCAGCAAGATGATTCTAATTGTCCCGTTCTGAAGGGTAGGCATGAATAAGCTGTAAATGAACTCCCTCTTTACAGCAAGATGGTCACCAGCTCACACAGAGAGTCCTTCTAAGCCTCCTTTCCCTATGGGAAAGTGGTACGTGACTTCCTTAAAAACCGTGATTTGTTTTAGTAATAGCACACACAAGCATCTGAATGATTGGGATTCATTCAGGGATTGAGCCTTCCACCAACCACAGAAGATAGGTGTTCCTACTACCTTGATTTTACAGGGGAGGAAGCTGAGGGCCCAGGAGACTGCAGCACTCTGGTGCCCACAATCACAGAGCTGCTGGATCCGGAGCTTCTGGCTGAAAATGCACTCAAGTTCTTTCCTTCCTCTCCAAGATACCGGATACCGTCCTGAAGGACACTAATCTAAGCAGCTGGACCATGGGCTTTGGAAAATAAATGACATGGAATGAACTACGCGTTGCTAATGAGAAATGGAGAGGTGATGTCACCTGAAGGAAAGGGACATTTTTAGGTAGGAAGAAATCTTGTGAAGATTTGACTAAGAGGATGAAAGAGAAGTAAGGGACTGCAACATGAATGCTTCCATCCTAACCCGTTGGTGACAGACAATGACACCTTTCCCTGAGATTAATAAGGCAGAGCTCTCTTGCAGTTTTGAGTCTGGCCATCTGGTGAATGTGGAGCTGCTCTGTGAAAAAGTAAAACCAATGAGAATTGTGTTTCCTGCCTCACCCTAAACCATAGCCAGATTTTTGGACCTGAAAGGGACCACAGATCGATAATTTTCAAACAGTGTTGCAAGGAGCCCTAGGATATGCCTCAGGGTTCCAACCAATGTCTCTATCATATTTAAGTTTTTAAAATTATTTTTGAGTTTATTTAGATTTTAATTTTAAAATGTGCATCCTCAGCAGTGTTATACGTAACAGGTTAACTCACCGGAGAAACCACTAAGTGTTACCTCGTGTTAATTCTGTGTGTGCGGTCCTTGGAGTGCAATTTTTCCTACTGTCACAGGAGTCTTAGGCTTGTTGTAGTAAGTTATTAATAAGGAAGCACCTGGCTTTGCATTCACCGATCTTTCAAAAACTCCAGGCGTGTGTATGCATGTTCATGCAAAAGTGTACAATTTAGTACCACTAGAGTGTTATGCGTGCCTTAAACCAATTTCTCAACCTCAGTAGCACTGATGCTCTGGACCGGATAACTCGCTGAAAAGAGGCTTGTCTTGTACATCACAGGATGTTTACCAGTGCCCCTGGCCTCTACCCACCAGATGCCAGTAGCTCCTACCAGCTGTGAATGCAAAAAAATTTCTCCAGACATTACCACCTGTCCTTTGGACGTATCTGTCTTGAATTAAATGCAGATTGAAGAGTATGTGCTCTGGGACAGCTTCTGATCATAGCTAACAGACAAAAAAAAGACAGACAGACATATGAAAAGATACAGATATAGCTGGATTTATCATAACATGAGCCAGGAAAAACTGTTGACTGTTCAACTTGACTGTTCACCTGGATTAATTTATCTGATCCTTACAAAGACTGTTTGGGGTAGGTCTTAATGTTATCTTCATTTTGCAGATTAAGAATCTAAGACCTGGGCCGGTGAAATAGCTCAGCAGCGTTAAGCGCCTGCCTGGCAAGTGCGAGGTCCTGAGTTCGACTTCCGGTACCCACATAAAAAAAAAAAAAAAAAAAAGAATCTAAGACCTAAAGCAAGTAAGTACATATTCCAAATAATATTTAGCTGGATAATAACCAAATAGTTCATATAGAATTACGGATGGCTTCAGTGCATATTGTAAGTTTTAGATGCTTTTTGTCTGCCTTTGACTGAAAGAAATGAGGGCAGTTGCTAAATGGTGTCACTTTTGAAGCAGAGACTTTGTATTATTATACTCTTTTTGCAAGTATCTGAGTAAATATAATTAAAGGAATCCTGAGACTACAAGATAATTTGTTAAAAATCTGTTTCTATTTGTCACAACTTCCCTGTGTGAAGCAGTACTCCTGGTAGCTACAATTACTAAATAAATTTAGAAACATACTAGACAATAACACTGCCATAAAGACCTTACCCCATAACACTAGAGTAACTTTTCCTAACTGCTTGTTTTTTAAAAATAAACGAATACAAAAAATGTGAATTTAAAAAATAAAGTTATATTTAAAAATACATCTTCTAGTATGAGTTTTATATATTGAGACAGCCCGTAAGATTTTGTTTGAAAATAAATGGATTCAAAGTTTAAAAAACAAACAACGAAAACCATTACTCTTTTCCACTTGCTTATTTTACAATAAGAAAACACAGGCTCAGAGAATAGTACAACCTTTGTAAAAGCACCCAGTTAGTAAAGACAGAACCAGAACCAGAGCTCAGTTCTGCAGACCACGAGCGAGTGCTGCTGCACCTGTCCAAACTCCCTCGTAAGTCGTACGGAAGCTCACATGCGCAAGCTGGGGGCCTGGGACGTTTTTCAACAATTTGGTGCACTTCAGGTGAAAAAAATAAATTGCCTTCTGAAATCATTAAGAAAGGCCATGATCTCATTAAACAGTAATTAATAATAGCTGAATATTCCTTTTAAATGTTAAACATGCTGTATGCAAATGGAATGTTTAAAACATTAGCTAAATATTTTTAAATCTTGCTCTTTAATTTGCCTTAAATCATTTTATAATTAGTGTTTAGTGAAATTTTAACCATTTCATATTTCACATTAATCCCCACCTGGGTTAATCCTTGGCTACAGTTCAGGATCTGGGTACCCAAACCAATCCTGCTGAAGTCCCACGTGACAGCTACGATTGTGGACAGAGAGCCAAAGTGGGGGGCAGAAGGGCCCCCATGAGGAAAAGGATCAAGCGTGAAAGCAGTGAACAATGCCTCGTGAACTCTGAAATGCCTAAGTTTTTTCTCATGAACTAAACTACTGAAACCCGCACATAGTGAGCAAAAGTGACCATCTGCAGTCATGCGCTTAACAGACAGGATATCTCCCTTGTCAACAGCAGGAAGGACCAGTCCTGGAAAACCCATCAAGCCTTGAGTACATGTGAGAGAAGGCTGTGTTTTAAATTTTAAATTCATGCTATGAACACAAAGAATGAAATGTAGGCACAGCAATGGAGTGATCTGTGCAGAGTCCAGAAGGAAGAGAAGGTTGGACAATAGCTTTCCGACGCCTTTCGGGGACCATGCCCCAAATGACATCTCCTCGTGATAGTTACACTTGTTTGAAATCAATATGCTGACTGTCTGGTTCACAGATCAGTTTCTAAATGATTTTCATCAGTGTGGCTCACCCAGGGTGTGAAGAACTAGGAGCTACGGTGGACCACAAATGGCCCCAGTGATGTGCTCCCCGATGCCCAGCCATCTGCAGGGTGACTTTGCAGCTCCTCCCAAGAGGAAGGTATATGCACAATGTCACTGTTCAAATGCCCAGACCCCAGGAGCAACTAGAGAGAAGGCAGAAGATGGCAAACGAAGGGGTGTGTCTATGCCCCACGCTGGTGACGCTGTCCACATTTTTCTTGAGAGCAGTGAGGAGCTGGCGGCTCAGTAGAAAGAAGCCAGCCTGTCCATGAGAAATGCTTTGGAGGCTGGGGGTGGGCTGGGGTGCTGGGCTGAGGGGGAGCTAGAACATGTGAACTTGGACAAGCTGTCTGGTGTGAGGTGAAGGCTACATGTCAAAGGATGGGCTGCAGACACGTTTTGAAGACCCCCCCAAATTTAGCTAGAGTACTGCAGTGACTAAAAGCACATGCAGTAGAAATGATGCCATGATTTGAAGCCAAGGAAAATAAACAGTGAAGCAGACGGAGGTCAAAAGACAGTTTGCTCAACTGAGAAATAAAAATTAGGTAATAGCTAATTAAGTGGTCATGAGCCAAGCCTTTGCAGTTAAGCAGAGCTGAATCTTTGCTCTGTTTCTTGTAGCAGAAACCTTCAAGTCTCAGCTTCCTCATCTATAAAATAGGTTTAATATCATTGACCCCACTGGGCTGTGGTGAGGGTTAAATGAGAAATTACATGAAGTGGTTGGCACAGCGCCTGGCTTCCTGCAAACACATCTGATTAATGATACCTCTTCGCATAGCAGAAAAAGCAGCAGCAATAACAACCACAGTAGTAAACAGAAGAAAACATCCTTTTATGAGAAAGAAAATGACTTAGGTTTGGTTTTACAGGTACAAGACTTTGATATATTTTCTCAAGAGTCTACCATGAGAAAAAATTATTCTAATGGCAATTTTAGAACCAGGTACGAGCACAGTCAGGAAAGAAAGATCATTACCCTTTTCCAGTTTTTTCCCTCATGTCTTGTATGCCTCATTCTTATGCTTATTATGACATAATGTGTTTGGAAATATACTGTACACTTTAAAGTTCTACAGAAATGTAAGGTGGCCTTATTGTTACTACTTCGTTTATACTAAATGTTCTCAGAGAAGTCTGAAATATTAATACAACTTCTCAAGGCTGGGGTGTGGCTCAGTGGTACAGCACTTGCCCAGCATGCATAAGGCTCTGGGTTCAATCCCCAGCATCACAATAAAAAAACAAACTTCTAAAAATGTCTGCCACACAGCGTTCAGAGAAAGGCTCCATGCTGGAGATTCCTGCTAACCCTACAACTAAAGGGGCAGAGAACAGAGCCAGCTTCCTGTTTTGCTGCTTCTCTACCTCATAAACTGGGATGCACATAGCCTGGGGCAGGGAAGGCTGGAACCACATTGCCTGGATTAGAATCCCAGTCTGGCCAATTATTAGGTGGGTGAATTGAATTAACCTGTTTCTTGGCTTCCTCATCTGTTAAATAGGAACAGTAATAACACCCAGCTACAGGGTTGTTACCAGGTTCAAAAGATTAAAAGGCACAGAGTAAGCACTATGTAATGTAAACATAACATGCAATGGGTAAATATCAGAAAGTCTCCCTCCATGCAAGTTTGAACACCTGCATGTGTAACTCCAGGTCCCACTCACTTATACCTGCCTGCCCCCCTCTGTGATTAGTCTCACAAAGTAATAAGTCACAAACAGCAGCAAAGAGTCAGGCTCTCCCTCTCATATGAGTCACCAAGTTCAATAAAATGAGGGTTTCAAAAGGGCATTCAGGCTGTCTGCACATGAAGGCCCTCACACGCAGCTGCTCATACGAGGAATTTTAGTCACAAAATCAGTGCATGTCCATTGCAAGGAAAAGAAAGAGGGGCTAAAAGAAGGGCCAAACTGAAGATGCAAAGGGAAATTGTCAAAAATACTGTAGACCACTTGGGGAACACACACCCAGGCCTGGGGGTGGGAGAGCCCCCCTGGGTACGGCACTGCAGTCTTAGGGCGTGAATGGCACAAGGCTGGCATTTACTTGGAAGAAAGCTCAGTTGTTAAGATGCTTCACAGAAAGCCAATCAGAATCACCAGGCAAAAAGGACTTGGCTCAATGGCCATCTCCTGACCCTGCTTTTCTAGCCAGGGAACTGCCATTTATACCTATGCCATCTTATAACTGCAGATTCATACAATCCTGTGACATAGATGGACGACGCAGAACAAAAGCGTAGAGGAAGCCACAAGATCCGACACCAGCACTTACCCAGCACCCTTCATACCTATGGCCAAGCTTCTAATAAATCAAGAGCAACTCAGCGTATGCACATATTTGTTTGCAAACTTTCTGGGAGGCTAAAAGTGAGTTGCTGCTTTCAAGAGTCCATTTCTTTCAGTTAAAATTACTTTGGTATCAATTTTATGAAATTAATATGCTGTGGGAGACAGTATAACATTTTTTGCCAGTTTCCAAATTAAAAATAGTTGAAATGACTTCTATCTTTTTATTTTGGAAAACCAGGGACAAAAAAATATTCCCTGCCAGCAAGTGAGGTGCCAAGTTTCTGTCAACTGCTTGGTTATAATTTGGAGAGTTAAAATTAAATTTTATATCTTGAAAAGTGTAGTTTGCAGAAAGAGAAATGATGTAAGAGGGTTGCAGGCAACATTTAATCAGGCTTCTAATAATGATCTTCCGAGCTCCTTGATGTGCTGAATTGAGTGTTGAGATTTTTCACACTGGACAAAGTCTCCTGTCTGAAGGCCTCAGGAGAGAACAAAGGAGCTCAATGAAAATGATTCCCCCAGGCCTCTCCTTCATGTTAACCTCGACCTATTGTGAAATGCCCCAGACCTACCTTGTACCACTGTGCTACCCGTACTTCATGGTCTGAGGCTGAACACAACTCAGAAAACCCATAGCTACACCGAAAAACTACTGCGCCAGGTACCACGTTTCTATTCCACATCAGTGGTCTTCCATCCTGGCTGCACATTAGAATCATTTGAGGATTGCAGAGAAAATACCACAGTCTAAGGCCTATCCCGACCAATAAATTTTAGGCCCTGGCATTTTACGAAAACTCCCCAGGTAAGCGTAACCTGCAGTGGAGGTTAAGAACTGCTGCAGGCTGTGCGAGACAGCAGGAATGCAAGCTTCCCATGGTTGGCTGAGCACCTCTCCCCAGCACAACCTTAGGCATGTGACCCCTGGATCGGTTGCCCTATCATGCAATGATCTGCCTAAGTCTTCTGGCTTCCAGAAAGATCTATGTAAACACGCAAAGTCCTAGCCTTGTGAGGCCTAACTCCAGGTCAAAACCCTAAGCAAAGTCTACAAAATTATTTTTTTCCCATCAACCCACACAGTAGTAGGCACAGCCCCCTGCTCTTCCCTGAATCTGGCAATGAGCATCCCTACGATGCTGACCCTGGGATGCCTGGGTGTAGGCAACATTCATTTTTGAGGATCCAGGGATATGAAGCCTGGGCTCAGAGGCAGAGAGCTGATCACCTGGAGAAGGGATTTTTTTCAGGCAGGTACACAAGGAAATGTCCAAATGGGGGTGAGGATGAAAGGAGGATTTTGAGACCATTTAAAACAGCATTCCACCCAGCAATTTTGAATCTCCTTGGGCTCCAATTCAGTCATCTTTATGCCTAGGTTTAAATTAAAGGAGCAAGAAAGACTCCCCTTAATACCCAGGCAAGAAAGCGTCGAGTGTTCTCTATCTCTTTTGGAAACAAGTAGGTGTCCACACACTTGAATTCGGCACTGTGCTCCAGTTTTGCAGACAGTGCTCTGGCTGGCACAAAGACTCCCAGACTTGGTGCCCACAAACAGCTGCGCCCTATCGTCCCAGCAGGTGCACGGACAGAGCCCAGTGAAAAAAATTCCGTGCAAGAACAATGGCGCCGTTGGGACACCAAGGGGCAGGGCCTGAGGCTGACTACCAGTTCACTCCATTTGAGGACAGGAAGAGCTAGAAACTCAGCCACAGCTCCCTGGGATTTGGCCTTTTTGTCCCTGAATCATATCCACAGAGAGGGCCAGGTAGGGCCCCACAGTGAAAGTAGCTATCAGTTGTAGGGACCGACCAACCAGACAGTTAGTGGGAAAAAAAAGAAAAAAAAAATTCCCGCAGAAGATGTATTCCTTCCTTTTAACATATCTTCTCCTCCCATGGGCTGCATTGCCACAGTCACCAAGTTTACATTTACATCCAAATATGCACACACAAAAAAAATTACTGATGCATCTCACTCCCCGGTGACTTTATAACAGGTTGCTAGGTAACAGTGCATACAAGTCAGGTTTCAGGACCTCTAGTAAGCCACCATAAAATAGCTGCATGGGCCTTTTGCATAAATAGTGTGCATTTGTTATCTGTTTTCTTATGCCAATTGATCAGTCAGTAAATACTCCCACTGCCAAACCATAAACAACTCCCCATCAATAGCTAACTGAAAAAACAGATCATAATAGAAAGCTTTGGTGCACAGTGCTTCACCCCAACCTATGAACTGGCCTCTTCTCCCCTCTGTCTCCGTTATTTGCAGAGCTGGCTCTAAGCAGCCGAAAGCCTTCTCTCTTCTCCCTGGGATTGGGGCTGGAGCTAATTACAGCCTCATGCCTGACCAGGAGCACTCAGAGCTGAGCCCAGCAGGAGTCGCATATCATACACCAGTGTTTCATGCGAAGATCAAACTGCCTGCCTCCCTCCTCACCTTCCTCCAGAGTTAAAAAAAAATCCCTGGAGTCATGGAGTGAAGTGAACAACACCTTACTAAGAGTTATCCCCCCCGACTTAGTTTGCCCCTCTCTGTTCAGTCAGGAAATGTCCACCATTCTAAGCTAGGCTAAGTGAACCTGCCATTTGTTTCTTCTCTAGCACTGCACAAGAGCCCAGGAAGAGCCCCTTTTGCTGTCATATTGGTAGGCAAGACCATCCACGAAGAAGCAGTGCTCCTCTGTGGGTGACATCTTGAAGGATCAGGGCAACAAAAGGGGAAGGAAACGTGTTCAGCCTATATTAAAAAAAATAATTTTACCTATAAAACTCAATGTCTCTAAAATCATATTTTCCCTGAGTTGGGACGGGAGAAGGCGGGGTGGGGGGAGTGGAGCAGAACACCTATAGCTCATCAATGCCTTGGTCAGATACAGTTAAATCCTGGGACCTGGCCACTCGCAGTGCAGGGCTTTCTCACTCCCGCATATTGGTATGTTTCCCTGTCGCTTTCCCTTCTCCTTTCCTCTTCCTTTAATTTCTGGGACACCTCATTTTCCATCCTCTCGTACCTTTCAACTCGCATCTCCCACTGTCAAGGGGCAAAGATCTGGGGTGAGGGTACATTCCAAGAGACCCCCATCCTCACGAAGCAATGAAACTTCAGAGTGAAACTGAGCCTCTCATTCACCTGGCAATGACATTTAGTGAAATGCGACTCACAGTCCATTTAAAGGAAGGCGGTGACCAATTATTCTCCACTTAAAGGGTATTGTCAATCTCCAAAGAGCTGAAATGGCATTTAGAAATCATCTTGGGGACTGCCACCTTCAACAGAGAGACAGAACCAGTTCTCCACCGACCTTTCCCCACCCTCTACAACTCCTGTAAAATTTAAAACCATACCTTTAAAATTGTAATGAGTAGCAGCACAGTCCCATAACGCATCTTATCATTCCAAAAGAGAGTCAGAAAAAACATCTGACATCTCTCCACCTTGCTAAACATCACTACTTAATCAAAAGCATTAGGAAAAAATGATCCCAAAGATGTATTATCTGGTAGTGAGTGAAAGTGATGTTAATCAGTAAGAATGCATTTTTATAATTTATACATCTTGTTTTCAAAAGGGATTAGGGTAGTTGGAAAAGAAAGTTTAGAGAACTTTAAAAAAAAAATCTCCCTTTACATGAGATACCTCAGTCAAATTCATAGAGAAAGTAAAATGGTTACTAGGAGCTGAGGACTTGTTTTTAAAAGAGTACAGTTTGGGAAGATGCAAAAGTTCTAGAGATGGATGGTGGTAATAGTTGTACAACAAGCCAAATGTATTTGTACCACTGAACTGTACACCTAAAAATGGTTAAAATGGTAAATTTTATGTTCAGTATCTTTACCATAATAAATAAACTTTCCACACACATACACACAAAAGAATTCTGGAAAAAAAAAATGTCATAAAGACAATCTCTCCTATTTGCTCAAATTTTAAACATCTGTAGTTGCTCATGGTAATCTCTATATATACTATGTCTCTTAAAAATATTTCAAATTCAGACAGTAAAGAACTTGAATAGTGCCAAATAAGGAATTTCATATACAAGTACTTTGGAGAAGCCAATGCAGAAGAGACAAGTTAAACAGGGCTCAAGGTCACACAGAGCAGCTGGCGCAGACCTGGCTCAAACGTATGACCTTTACCCCCCACAGCCAGAACCCACACGGGGGTGGGGGTGGGGGTGGGTGCAGAAGGAAATCAACAATCTCTATCGTTTTGAGACCCAAGCCAAAGCAATGCCTACTTCTAAAGGATTGCTGCGAGATAGAGACAGAGAGAGAGAGAGAGAGAGAGAGAGAGAGAGAGAGAGAGAGAGAGAGAGAGAGACAGAGGAGAAACTTAACAAAAGTTCAGACTGTTCAAATTAAGGGGACCTTGAAGGCTTCTAGTCCTACCAGTTTATTTTACAGATGAAAATACTGGTAGAGAAAGGAGAAAGAGAGAGACAGAGGGAGGGAGAAGTACAACCCTATTCAAGTACCTGACAGCTTCATGAGAAAATCGGACGCCATCTTAACAGAGATGTCCTGGCTGAACAATGCGGCCGCACTGCTGGCCACATACTCGGAGGGGTCTTTCAGCTTTGTGTGGTTGGCGGGCCTGTCGGCAGTGTTCAGGGTAAAGGAGGTGGGCAGGCCGTTATCTTCCTTGGGTTCCTCCTTCACCAGCAAAGGCGAGACGCCAGCCCCACCCTGGCTAGTCCTTTCTGGAGTGTTAGACGTCATCACGGTCCCCACTAGCTCTGTCCCTCCTCCTTCCCTTTGCTGCCCCAGGCAGCCACTGTCACTGAGGTGGGGAGATCCCTTGACTTCTGGGTCTGGGATCTCCTCCTTCACCTTGGCTTCTGTCCTCAGGAAGTGCTGATGGCAACGCATGTGGAGTTTCAGGCTGAAGTGGCGTGAGGAAGTGAAAGGGCAGAGCTGGCACTGGAAGGTCTCTCCCCGGTCCTGGTGCTGATGAACCTGCCGGAGAAACAGGAAGAGTGAGCAGGCACCACGCGGGCACGGAAGATGCCTCGTCGTCCAGCCAAGCTGCTCATTAGCAACTTCCCTGCTGTGCGAAGGGTCCAGGAAGGAAACCATCAGAGCAACACTGCATTCGTGTGCTCCAGATAACGGGGCCAAGCCCCACACAAAGCGGGTCCATGGGGGTTAGGAGTCCAGTATCAGAGCCAGGCTCACGACTGAGGACACCATCTGCCCAAGGATGTGGCTTTGAGGAGCATCCTCCTGAGAGTCTAGACATCCAATCTCAGCGGACGATCTTCGGAGAAATACTGTAAACCCAGCACAATTACAAAAGTACCAGTTAGGGGTCAAAAAAGGTAACCTGTGAAATAATTCTCACTACACTAATACTTTGCATATACCCAATATGGTCACACAGAAAATTAGTTATGTTTTACAAACATAATGTCAATTTTCAAAATTGTGCTCTCAGGTAATTAAGAACTTAGAAAATAATGTCTCCAGGGTATCGCTGTTTCACAGACAGGGAAATTGAGTCCCTAGAAGAAGCGGCTTGAACAGAAGTGCATAGGAAGAAAGCAAAGCAGGACAGGAAACAAGGTCTGCCCCTCACCAAGCATTCTGAGTAAGAGGAAATCAACTTTTCCAACTGTGGCTATAATAGCATGCTCCAGATTCTGATGTCTGCAGTGAAGAATGCAGACTTTTAAATCCATTTCCCGTCTTGCACGCACACGATACCTGCAAAAATTGCAAGAAATTTTTTTCTCCCTGTCACTACCAAATTTAGTGCTTGAAAAAGTGAGGAAATCATTGCACCGGCCCGAGCCAGGCTTTGAGCTGGCAGGTGCTCATAAGCTTGTAACTTCCCCATTCATCTCTGCCAATGTAATTCAGCACTGACCCACTCCACCCTGCTATTTCAGGACTGGCCCTCCCTGGAGTTGAAACTGCCAATTGTGTAGATTTGGGCCAAATGATTTGGGGAGTTATGTGATTTGGACAAACAAGAACGTAAGTGATTGGAATTCACAACCAAAACAAAACTGACCCTTCATCGGTCAGAGGTGACCTGAGCAGGATTTGAACCCAAATCTCAGCGAGGTTAAAGGCTCATTTGTCAATCCACAGCACCACCTGGCCCCTCTGCGTGGATCTCCTTTCCAAGAGAGCAAGTTTTACTACAGCTGTTTATGCCTTCTGAATATAGTCCAAAAGCATTCTTCACCAGCCAAAACATACTTTTAAATAATGTTAAGTGACCAACAAAAGCAAAGAAATTAAAAGTTAATGGTGAGATCCCATTGCTACAGCACCCCACTGTGGCTTTCTGAAAAAAAAAAAAAGAAAGAGATTCTGGATCCCCCCAAAACCTGAGTTTATCTACACAAGTAACTATAAACACTTAAATTCTGTTGAGGCAAATTCTTGTTCATTAAAAGGCTTCCCCTCCCCGTGAATGGGGAAACACTTGGACCATCCGTGGCTATGAGCACGGCCTCTGTCTTTCCTGATCTTTCATTTGCTTTCTCACAGAACAGAGAAGATTCGCCACCACCTCCTCCACCCACGTCACACAGCAGCAGGTACCTCGGGGGCCTCCAGTCACAGCCCAGAAGGCCAGACAGGTGCTGTGAAAGCTTGCCCCACAGCCAGGTGGTAAAGGTCGCAAGGCGGAGAGTTTCTGTGTCCCTGAGCACAGGGCAGTGGGGGCAGATTCCATTTCAGAAGTGTCCTTACATCCACTGGCCCTGGAGAGGAGAGGAGAGGAGCTAATCCAAGAAGAGGAGCTCCACAAACGGCTTCCGGAAGAAGGAAAAGGACAGAGTACCAGCCCAGGTCCCAGAATCAAAAGGAAGCCTTGTATTGAAAGGAGAGTATGTGTGCAAGTACTGTATGGGGCTTCTTTGCCCAGACCCTGGCCTTGTTATATTTAGTTATGGGAAAATCAGTGCAAGCAGAAAATGAAAACAATGTTGGGTTGACTTTTGCACTTACAATTTTATTTGACCTGTACCTTCTCACAGGGATTACACATCACACGTGGCCTGTGGGAGATGTGCCGGCTCTGTCCGCTGTGGCAGTTTCTCCCCTTCTCTCCTAACAGGAGGGCAATTCTCTGTGGCAATACTCTCTGTAGCCTAACCCTTGCTTTAAAGTCCCTCTTAATCTGCTGATAAACAATGCTTTCTGAAACATGTTATTCTTCCCAGACCCCAGACTCACTTAGCGCCTGGTCATTTGCCATCAACCGCCCCATTAGGTGCTGTGGCATCCTTTGGGCCATCTGGTGGTGGTCAGATGCTTGGGCCGAGGCAATTGCAAGCTTAGAGAAACTCTGAGAAGCCTCCACTCTACCGGCTCAACAGGACTCACAGCTCTGCAAACGGTGGGCCCAGGACGGCTGCCCTGCCTCTGGCCCAGTTTCTCGCCTTTACTTCACTAGGGTCCTTCATCTTGGCGGTCCTCCTCACCTTTTCTGTTCTGTTTTAGCTTATGAATTCCACGTTTAATTCCTGCATGCTCACTCAGCCAGGAAAGCTGTAAAAGACTTAATGGAAATCTAAGAAAACCCCAAGGAAGCTGGAGGCATTTACAAGCTCTTTCTATAGCTGGTCATGAAAACATTTGCACAACGTATTATGGAGAAAAGGTAGACTAACAAAAAATGTATAGTGCCCAATGCCTGGTAGGAACACAGTACGTGCCGTGCTGTTGAACAAATAAAGCAGAGTCCCATTTTTCTAAATAAATCCATACAGTCAATATAGAAGGTTGTCTATCAGAAAGATAATGGTTATTTCTGGGTGATGGGATGAATGCTCAATTTTATATTCCTTTTATCAACATTTCTTTTTTTTTTTTTTTTGTGGGTACCGGGGGTCGACCTCAGGACCTCACGCACCAGCAGGCACCCTTGCCGCTGAGCAATATCACTGGCCCTTTTTTTGTATGTGGGATCCGGGAGTCGAACTCGGGCCTTCGCACTTGCCAGGCAGGCGCTTACGCCACTGAGCCATCTCACTGGCCCTTTATCAACATTTCTAAATTCTCACCATTGGGATATTTCACAGAGAGGGAAAAGCAATAAAATTTATTTTAGAGTAATTTCTTACACCCCTGCATTATTTTTAAATGTAAACATTAATTGTATTCAGCTGACATTGAGAAAATGATTACTGTATTAGGTACATTCACTGAAGGCTGCTTCTCCATGTTGGGCACTGTAGTTAAGTGCTCTTAGTACATTATCTCATTTTAGTTTCATAACAGCCCCATAAGATAGACCCTATGATTATTATCTCCATTAGTAGAAATAAGTTTAGAGAGATTAAACAAGTCTTCCAAACTCTCACCTACTTATGCAACTGAGATTTTCGCTGAGGTTTTTCTGAGCACACAGAGATTTTAGTATTTGGCTAGATTGCCCCTACTTCTTAGGCAAAATCAATTTTAGGAAACCTACCCATGTTTGTAATCTCAGGGGACTGTAGCAAATGATATCTATGCGTAAGATCATAGCCGTTATATTTCTGTGCGAACTGTTTTGCAAATTTTTGCAAAGTTAAAAATACGTCTAATCAAAATAAAATCACAAATCCTTTGAATTAAAAAAAAGGCTGACAACAGGCACTGGGAGCAGAGAAAAGAAAGTACACCTTTGATAAAATTAAACTTGCATGAGCCCTTTTTGCCACTTCCTTATCAAAAGCTCGAGTCATAGCTCAACAGGTTAGGACACTATGAGTTTGAATAAAGTAGTAATTTCACACAACTGCTTTATTGTACTGGTTATTGATTTGTTCTGAAAGCATTCTAAGACCCCACGACCTGCAAAGCCCCGGCAGCTCTCATCTGTAGCACTGTCATGGCCGACTGTCTATGTCATCAAGGCACCCAACTCCTCTCCCTGGAGTTTCAGGGTCAGTAGTTCCTGCTATTGAAAATCCACCTTTTTTTTTTTCTCATGGGTTTATAAATAGGTTGTTTTAAGTGACCCTGAGCTGAAACCAAGCTTACAAGGTGTCAGGCTAGATGCAAGTTTTCTGCTCGCTGAAGCTTTAAATTCACCAGACCTGATTTCTAAACACAGCTAAGGACACAGTAAGTAAACCAAGTTTAGTTCTAAAGCCACTGCCTTTGAAGTCTTATCCTGCTAATGAAATCCAACTTTGCAGGTTCAAAAATATGAGTTTTTACTTTGGGAAGAAGTGACAGAGGATGAGGAGGGTTAAAGCAATAACCAAGTAAGATCAGTAAAATTCAACCAACCAGAACTCCTGGTTAAAGGAATTCTGAAGATGAAGGGCAGGCTTCTCCCAGGAGAAAAAGGCAAATGATTGAAAACAAATTACATCATGGACTTAATTTTTTCCAATCTTCTAAGCTATTTCCTAAAGTCAATAGAGGTTCTGTCTGATCGCACTCTTAGAGTTCCAACTCTGAACAGCGATTACTGCTCTGTTCAGAAAGACTGGATTGCCAGATTTCAAAATAAGCAAATATTTTAATTGTGTACATACACTATACTTTTTATGCCAGTGAGGGAGACACTTATAAATAATATCAGTGGACAAACCATATTATAAGTATCAGTGAAATATACTTGTTGTTATTAAGATGTACACCAGTAGTTACTAAAATTAGGACACTACCTCTAATCAGGCATGATGGCACACACCTGTAACCCCAGCGCTCTGGGAGGCTCAGACAGGAGGACTGAAAATTTGACAACTTGGACAACTTAGCGACTTAGCAAGACCCTGTCTCAAGATAAAAAACACAGAAAAGGGCTAAGGATGTAGCTCAGTGCAAAGACCCTGAGTTCAATCCCCGGTACTATTAAAATACTGTGGCCATCTCTGAACATTTCTGTGTCAGTGTGCGATGACTATCTCACTTAATATTAATGACAACTCCTCCAGACAAACATCATTGTTTCCATTTAACAGAGGAGAAAAATTGAGTCTAAAGGTTAATTTGCTCAAGGCTGTGTGGCTAGCAAGTTGCACGGTGAGATTTCAACTCAGTTCTATCAAATTCAAAAACTCGTGCTCTTTTCATCACGAGTTTGCTCCTTGAAGCTGAAATAAAACCTGTAATATTCACAAGGCCTGCCAAGATTTCTATATTACTAAGTTTCCCCCATTTCACGTGAAGTACAACACAGAAATCCTAGGCAATTTTTGACATGCATGTCACAGGCTCTTATCTTTACAAAGTAAAGCAATGGCAGCGAAGGGCAGTGACTCCAGGAAGGGAGCAGGTCCTGGAGCTGGACCTTTAGTGCTCAGGCGCAGTGGCTCTTCCTGGTTTTCCCTGCTTCTTGCTCTTGGCCAGCTCTTCCTCTCAGTACCCCCAGAAACACATCACCAAGCAAGGTCAGGTGAGATTGCTGCTCCCCTATTGGAAAGGAAGACTCTATACCACATTTGTTATTTGGATATTAAAGAGTCTCTCTGGCTTTAAGTTCCTGGTTGTAAAATAGATACTAATACGTTTAAGAGAGACCCTTTCCAGCTGCACATGGTGGTGCATGCCTGTGGCCTCAGCACTCTGGGAGTCTAAGAGAGAGAACTTGCAGGAAGATTGCAAGTTTAAGCCCAGCCTGTGTAATTTAGCAACTTAGCAGGACCCTGTCTAAAAAGAAAAAAAGAAAAAAGGGGGGCTGAGGATGTAACTCAGTGCAAAGACCCAGGGTTCCATCCCTAGTATTGAGAGAGAGAGAGGGGGAGAGGGAGACTCTTTCCAACATCCTTCCCTTCCACTGAAATCTACTTGTTACGCCAAGCACTGCCATCCCCGTGCTCCAGATGCACCCTGCACAAGCCCATGTACAGGGCACCTGGCCACGCGGCCTGGCCCTGAGGTCTCCCACAGGTGACTTACCTTCATGTGGGACTTGAGATTGTCCTTGCGAGCGCACCGGAATGGACAGAGCGGACACTGATGACTTTTTAAACCTGTGTGAATCACCATGTGCCGCTTCCAGTAACTCTTCCTTTTTATAACCAAACCACATATTGGACACTGGAAAGGCTTTCCACTTTCCTCTTCTGAGGCTTGGAAGGAGGAAAAAAAAAAAAAGAACATTAAGGAAAACAAAAAGGCACATCGCATCTGGCACTAATGCACACACATTGCTATATAAAAAGCACTAAAAATGATTTGGGTGTTTTCTTGGTGATTCCAAGATTTTATCCCTGGGGATGCTTTATGGCTGCTTCAGGAAGAAACCCACATTCATCTTGTCACCTCCAGCGGGGTTCCATTTGCTGAACTCTGACGGCATGCCCCGTCAGACTCTACCTCCAAAGGCCATCCCTCACTTTGGACACATCTGCCCAGAGGCTTCACCTGGCCTAGCCTGGCTCAGGGCCCAAAAGGCCCCGTATGCAGGCACAGAAGCCTGAATTCAGGGACTTTGTTTCTTGAAGGAAACTGACAGGCCCAAGTCCAGGTCTGAATTCCTGGGGCTTGGAAAAGGGGTAAAAATAAAGACAAATCAAGTGGGACAGAGAATAACACACTGCTCGGCACTGAAAACCAGCTATCATAACCTCACACACTGAACTCCAATGGAGACAAATTTTAAGATCCCTACTGCTGATTTGTTCAGCTGTAGCTAGTGCAGATGGATGCTGCTGCCAATTTAGCCATCAGGGAGCCTTAAGGTCAGGGTTTTTTATTCTCTTATTTCTGTCTCTCTGGTTGCCACTAACAATGTGTGCTGCCTTCCTCTGCTCTGGCCTGGGTCTCACTGCCTACTTTGTGAAGAGCCACACCAAGTGCTTCCATTTTTCAGGAAAGCAAACAGACCAACTCCCTTCTCCAAGTAAAGCTCAGATCATTCTCCCCTGCACCATCCCCAAAGCGAAGAGTCTCTTCTGCGACAGCATACCGCTAAACTTCTGGTCTATGAATCAGTGGCAGTGTTCAGCACTGCTCTAACCTCTGCAATTTGGGAACGCAGGGAATAAAACTGAGTAGAGTTGAAGGCTCAGGCATTCCTTTTTTAATCATGAGGAACCAGAAATAATTCCAAACCTATTAAATAAAAAATATATGAAGCCATTTTTTAAAAAAGCTAGATCTATTCCTGCTGATATGGTAACATGTCAAAGAATTCTAATGAATTAGGGGATAAAGAAAGATATGAAACTAGGTGTCCAGGGTGATTCTGTTTATTTTCTTAAAAAAGAAAATCAATTGCTGCTAAAATCACTAGATGGAAGATTGATAGGAAACTCTGTAAAGGATGGATCAGGCTGACAGCACTTAGAGCCACTAGCGATTCTCAGCATTCTAAAAATGGCATGGACATGTGTGCTTTCTGACATGCCACCTATGAAATATTCTTATAAAAATGTAGTCAAGCCTCTCACTATCAGTTTATTTGAAACACAGTAATTTTTTTAAAATGTTAAACAGAGCAAGGGGATGAAATCAACCAAACCTAAAATCAGGGAATTCCTCAGGACAAATGACCCAGTTTCTTCAACAGATAAATGGTGTTTTAAGATGGGAAGGGATTGTGGATTAAAGAAAAAGACATAAAGATATATATAAAACAAATGCAAAGTGTGAAGTTTATTTGGATCCTCTTTAAACAAAACAATGGTGAAAGACACTTTTGAGATCATTGAGGAAATCCTGATTGTAGCCTAGGGGTTCCATAATATCAAGTAACAAGTGCTGCCCCTGTCAGATATGATAGTGGAATTGTGGTTATTTCTTCAAAGTCCTTATCTGTTGGAGGTATACAAACATGGACGTATTTACAAGCAAACGGATACGATGTCTGGGATTTGCTTTGAAATATTTGAAGGAAAAAAAAGGAGGGAGTGGGAAGAATGGTATGAATAGAAGAAGCAAACAAAAAATAATATCCTCCTATTTGCACGAAAATTTTCTGGAAGTGTAGCCAAGAAATCACTAAACACAACTGAAGAATTGTGGATTAGAAGGAAGGAATCGGGGAGGTGAAACTTGTGCTCTCCTTTTCTATCTTTCTGTACTATTTGAACCCATTCCATCTACAACACTGCCCATGCTAGGCAAGAGCCACCCCTGAACTACAGCCCCCCAGCACTCTGTACTATTTGAATTTTTCTTTTTTTTCTTTTGGAACCGGAAATCAAACTCAGGACCTCACACCTGCCAGGCAGGTGCCATGCCGCTGAGCTATACCCCCGGCCCCTTTTTAAATGTACACATCACTTCATAGTTTTAAAAGGAAATATTCCCAAATGCATATTTTAAGATAATCTCATTATTTATTTATTGAGTCAAATGAGTTTCTACATGCAAAGAACCACTTAAAATGGATGGAACCAGAAAGATTCTGGAACAAAGAAAGGAAATTCCAAAAATGTACTTTTACTAGTACAGGAATAAGCAATACTGGTTACCTTAACCCATCAAGTTGAGAAAGAATCCTCTAACTAAAAATATGACCTCAAAGTCTACTTGTAATGTGTCTGATCACAAATATTTCCTTTTTTTTGATGAGTGGGAAGTAAGGATTTCTTTTTATTTGAGGAAAAGCACAACCTGTAGAGACCAATAAGCAATCACTTTTATTAACCCTCTGGCACTCCCCTGCCGTCTGTGTGTAGCGCCTGGCTCTAATGATCTGCACTCCTATGCCTACTTTTGCCTCATTTTCTATACTTCATTGCCATTTCTTCTACCTTGGTATCATGGTCACAAAGCCAGCATGTTGAACAACATTTGAGAGAAAGGACTGAATCGAGCTTCTAGGTGAGATTATTGTCATGTGCTACAGGAGAAAAATGATAATGACGTCTATTTGGGGTTGCAAGAACATCGAAATAATAAGCAAGTGATACACAAGCAGGCTGCCACTGATTCCTATCATCAGGAAGTATTTCCTAAACTGCTTAATTTTATAGATCTGAGTGAGGAAAGAAAAACTGAGATGTCCTTCGCTGGCCAGGGATGTCGTGGTACACCAGAGGAAGGCAATAAGAAGGTATTAACTGGAAAAATAAACGGTGTCAGACTGTGGCTCTCCCTAGCAACTTGTCTTGCCTAACATGACCAATGTACTTCCTCTTCTTTCTGACACCTCTCCAGCCCCTGCCCTAATCACCAGTTCTGCATTTCAAGTGTATTACACAGTATACTACATTAAGCTCTGCCTATTAGTATTTCATATAATGTATTTCATTTTGAAGCTATGCTCCCTTAGTTTTAATTAATACCAAAATACATATGAATCATGTACAAATTAAATCGAGCAGGGAAAATTAGAATACTCACAGTAAGAAGAAACTAACTGCAAGAAATGTGGTCAAACAGCTACACTCCTATAACTATTTAGAATTTTTAACCAACCATAGCAGGAAAGGAAGAAGACAGACGCCAAGTTATAAAAGTCACCAGAATACAATGACTAATTTTCATATTGGGCCACTAGTATCCCCTGGTAACATTTGCATTTTTATTTATTCAAGGAAGAATTTCAAAACCAGGCATATTACATGCATATAATCCCAGCATTCAGGAATCTGAAACAAGAGGATCACAAATTCAAGGTCGACCTGAGGTGAGTTCAAGGCCAGCCTGGACTATATAGTGAGACTCTGTCTCAAAAAAAAAAAAAAAAAAAAAAAAAAAAAAAGAAGAAGAAGAAATTTTTATATTTTAGTGAGATACTTTCTATTGTATACAATGTCCTTAACTGCTTCAGAGAAGAAGGAAGAATGCATTCTATTTCCTATGCCAGACTATTTTCAGGGAACTGACAGCTGTAAATTTCACTCAGATTTAGAGCCTTGGGAAATATGACCACTTCCTCAGAATGAGCCAATATATTCTTACAGCAACAAGGCTGCAATGTTCCTAATTTTACCTACTTTACAACTGGGCTGGCTGATAAACAGCTTCCCCTAAACATATCACTAGCTAGTTAGAATCACTGCAAACAAAACTAAATTCCACCAAATGTTAATAGACCCAGTGGAACAGAGTTGCTAATTTGCTCCTTTGGAGAAAACATGTTCTCTTTATAGGCAATAATATTATTGGAATAAAAGAGATAATGAATGTATATAAAATGCCTTTCACACAGTAAATGAAAGCTCTTGGTAATGGCAGCTATTGGAGTAATGGTTGTGACAATAAACCACAGAAGAGCCTTCAAAGCAGAAAAGTCACCATCACAGCAGATGTAAATTGAGACAACGGACATCATATATCAAGGACACAGCGCACGGGCTGGACTGACAAAGTAGTTTGTCCACGGAGCCATGAGGATATAAAAGAGGAGTCGAGGGTGCTGTTTGGGTAGGGTCTGCTCAGTCTGAATAAGCTTCTGACAGCCAAATTCAGCTCAGCAGGGAAAAGAGAGATGGAAAGGATGGAAGGGGAGCAGAAGAGGGCAAGTGGCTGGAAGGCCTTACCTGGGTCCCCGACACCCAAGACACTGCCAGGTTCAACATACGATGCAAAATCTGTGTGCTCTACTGTAAAGAGATGAAGCAACAAAGGCTGAGCTGAGAGCGTAAAGTAAAATGAGTACTGGAAATGGAAGGCAAAGATGCAGGAGGCTGCCAGTAAGTCCCCATGAAACTAGGATGGCCATGAGCGGATTCCCCTCACACAGTATGCCAATACATGTCCTGCAGGAATGGATGCATAAGCAGATAGATCAAGCAACTATATGTCAGCTAGGTCCAAATATGAACTCGTAGTGCTTATACTAAAAAAGCAAACATGGTATGACTATGTTGTTAATAAAGTGCAATGATATATGTTGAACTATTTACAATGGGTAAGTTCTGCTGAAAACAGAGACAATCTTGTGGAAACTTTAAAAAGCCACATATTTTAATTAAAAAATAGAAACCAGAAAAATTTGTTGCTTTGAGTAAATACACAAACAGAGTTAGAAAATAAGCAGTAAGTAAACAGAAGTAATGTTAAAGCAAGGAGTCCTAGAGATAATTCCACACCAGCTGAGTTTACAGGTGAGGAAACTGAACCATGGTGGTATGGGTACTTAATTAGTGGCAAGGCTGGGATTCAAGCCCATCTCTACATGTCCAGTTTAATGTTCCACTCTATTGTCTATAGAGAAATCCGCAAAACAATAAAAACAAAACTTCATTAGACTTAAAACATTTAAAGATTATGGAAGCTCAGATATTTTTAAATGAATGTAATTGTCTTATAGCTTTGAAATCAAACTTTATCTTGTTAGATGCTACAGTATATGGCAATTTGCAGAAAGTCAAGATAATCTGCAAGTGGGTAAATCTGCATAATGAGCTTACCATATATATAGGAGCTCAAGACGCCAGAAGACCTTGGATGTGCATAATCCATGCATCATTAATCAGTACGACCTCCACTTTAGATTTTTTAATACTGCTGGTGGAAATCTGTGTTGAATAACTGTCTTCTTTTCTAGCAATATGTATGGATTTAAGAACTTTTTATGGAATTTCTTGGACATGTACCTCAAATACCATTTTAGAGCAAGAACACTAACAACAAAAAACTGTTAGCAATGGACATCAATGGGTTTATCCATAGTAACTGATGCTGACATTCTCAAAGTGTATTTTAGCAAGTATTTGATAAAACTAATTTTAAATCAGAAAATATAAATGAGATCAGTAACAGATAGTTCTGAATCTTGGTAAAAAATGAAATTGCCAAACAACTTCATGCATGTGATCATTCTCAGATTAAGGCTATAACATGGAGCTAATGGGAGCTCGGGAAAGGTCATTTCCTTCTCCGGACTTTCTATGCTTTTGCAATAACTTTAATAACATCCTGTAAACATGAAGAGAAACAGCAGCCAGACAGCCCTTATGTATTTTTTTTGTGTGTGTGGGTACCGGGGGTCAAACTCAGGACCTCATGCTTGCCAGGCAGGCGCTTATGACGCTGAGCTATCTCACCGGCTCAGCCCTTATGTACTAACCCAGGAAACAGACTTAGCTCTCAGTTGTATTAGACTAGGTTGCTGTTAAGTATATTTAAATTTCACTCAGTACAATAAGATGCTTTGGACATTATCTCTGGGAAACTCTCCCTGTTATTTCTTTTAACCAGGAGCCTGGCATCTTGGGACTCTGTTGGCCTTCCACAAGAAACTTTGTCTTGAAAATAAAAACCATTTATTTTATTCTTAGCTGCAACAGAACAGTAGCTTCAAAAAGAATTGAGTCAATGTGTGACATTTATCTTTATAGCTAACAGACATCATCTTTCCTCTATCGTGTCCCTTTTCAGAGGAACAGTGTAGCATGTGCTGGTGGCGCAGGGTCACATGAAAGAAACCTCCTCCTCGAGTGTCATGTCTCTCTGGTGGGGCGGAAAGGCTATCAAGTGGTGGACTCTTAAGGAATTAAATATACCACAACCTGGCAACAACAGAATCCTGCTCAAAAAAGAAGAATAAGGCCATACCTACAGGACACTTTTTTTTCACAATTTGGACTTCCCTTGACCTGGAGAAAGTCAAAGCAATGCCGGTGTCTAAATTACTCAAGACAGGATCAGCTTCCCTAGCGCACAGCTCTTTGGAACTCTAGCATCAACTCTATATGCCCTTTTTGTGACATTTTGAGGAACAGCTTTTAAAAAAGTAAAAGCTTAAAACAGAGTGGTGTGTAGTTTATTTTGTGGCTTTTTGGGGGGATGGGGGACTGCAGGGGATGTTATTTGTTTATTTAAGTCATTAGGCAACAGAAACTCCCTGCTGTGAGAAGCCAGCCCACCTATTTGTTTTGAATTAAATTAAGATTTTTTTCTTAGTTAAAAGGAAAAATAATTACAAGAAACATTTAGAAACATGGGTTTTGGGTCTTACCACATTCCTACAATGCATTTTAGGTAAAGTCACACCTGAATCCAGACCCAAGGTTACACTGAAACCAATAGTATGGAGGGAAGGAGGCCAGGGAGGGGTGAAGGCAAGAAGGGACAATGGAGAAGGCCCACCTTCCCTCCCACTCCTCAGACTGCGAAAGCAGTGATCCTGAATAATGGCAAGTAGCTATTCCGTGATAATAAAGATAAATACAATTAGATGTCCTATGAATTCCATTTCAACCCATTATCAAGCTGTGCTGCTGGGAAGTGAAGACGTCCACTTTAACTGAAAAGAGTGCAGGAATCCTCTCCCTGATTTCCAATCCATGCAATCAGTAAACACAACTTGAACTTAGGGTGCATTCACATGGACACATGAAAAAATTTTTTTAGTAACATTTTTAAGGCCTCAAGCTTCTGATCTTTCCTCTCGCTGGCTTTTACAAAATGAATGATCTTTTAATAAAATGACTCCATCGATCCAGCTGCTTCACCAAGTCTTGGATTGTTGAGCAAAGGTTTATGGAAAACTGGAAAAAGGTTGGGAGACTCAGTATCAATCAATCCGTAGGGTTTATAGTGCCCAAATCTGAGAGGTTCCTTTCTTCCTTCTTTTGACTTGGGAATTTTGAACATTCATTGATTAAAATATCAAGTGTTTCAGCAAATGAATACATTTAGTATGAAGAAAAGCCTGATTTCTTATAGATCTCCAGGTAATAAATTCTGCTGAGCACCCTTTGGGGATGTTGGCATAGATTAAATGCATATAAATCCAAAAGGGAGCAACGTGTTCTCCCTTGGGTGCATCTTCTACAGCAAAACAAAGACCCAACCCTGCACTAGATGCTCATGACCTCTTTCTCATCTTCACATGCGTCTAATCATCTGGGTGAAAAAAATGTATTTCACAACTCTTGGCAATTATACATGAGACCACTTTAAAATGACAAAGCAGCAACAGCTTCCTTTTAGGAGACACGGTTTTATCAGAGACTGTCCAAGCCTTCAGTCAACTAAAGCTTATTATTCAATTTATATAAGCTTTCCCAAGTAACTAATGTCCAGATGAATTCACATTGTAAACACCACTCATGCATTTACTCAATAAGCAGAAACAGATAATATTCATAAAATTACACTTTACATATAGCCTCACCTCTCTTGGCTGTCACCCCTAAATGAAATTTCTGTAAGTCAGGAGTGATTTATTTCATTGCAAAATTACCCAGCTCCCTTTGCTCTGCTTGCTTCCTAATTTTAGCCATTTTTCTCTTTCTTTTGCCAGATGGCGGGTGAGAAGTTAGGAGAAATGAAACTCAGAATTAATAAGCCTTCCAGGATTTTATTGACACTTCGGAAACTCAAGAGTGAACAGTTTGCTAGAGTCATTCAAATCTCAGATACCCATTTTTCTAGTTCTAGTCTGCTTTTTATGTAAGTTAAAAGTAATTATAATTAGAGCACATAGCTCATTCAACTATTTAAATGGAAATTTGTCATAAATATATCAAATTAATCTTAGCTGTGATCATTCAGTCAAGTATTTGCCATTCCAAACCCTATTCAGCAATGTTTTGGCAAATACCTGAAAGCTGGCTAGTCCTACAGAATTGGTGGTGTTTATAACAATGAGGCGTCACACGGCCTGCTTCCTGTTCTGGCCTGGCAGTACACCCTTCAGAGACTAGTGAAACCTCAAACCTCTATCCCCAAAAACACATATTTACCATGCACACAATTTTTAAACCAAACTAGTACACAGATGATGATACAGATGATGATGATGATGATGATGATGATGATGCCATTATGAGAAATCAAGTGACTAAATCTTTCCCTTGGACAATTAACTGTGAATACTGTACCAAATTATAACGCTCTAGGAATGTGACAACACAGTATGCTCTATGTATGTGACAGTGAATCTTCAGAAAGACCCTCTCCCCCACTAGAAAACACACAATTCAAATTTTCCACCTGCACCTTCCTTCAGAATCTGATTGGACTCGAATAAAATAAAAGCATTTGCAAGAGATGCTCAGATTGGGGCCGGTGAGATGGCTCAGTGGCTTAAGCGCCTGCCCAGCAAGCGCGAGGGCCCGAGTTCGACTCCCGGAACCCACATATGAAAAAGGGGCCGGTGATATCGCTCAGCGGCACAGGCGCCTGCTGGCGTGCGAGGTCCTGAGGTCGAACCCCGGTACCCACAAAAAAAAAAAAAAGAGATGCTCAGATTATGTTTGACTGACAATATTTTTTTACAATTCTTATATGACAAGGAATTATAGAAGAATAGGATAAGTAGAAGGTTTAAATTCCACAAAAAAGTAATAAAGATGCTAACATAAAGGTATATACTGTGATAAATTAGGGCAGAGTAGTTACTGATTATACAAAAGTCCATTTGTGATCGAGGCAGCAGGACTCTCCCTTGTCCACTATTTCAAAAGCAGTGTTATTTTTCCCTCTGTGTTCAGTGATGCCCTGAACTCTGTGACAAAGATGCTTTGATCTTCTCCCATTAAATACATCTGGTATGGACCTAGTCTGAACTTGGTAAAGAAAAAAATTCTGTATGAAAGGGGGGGAGTACGGTATGTCTCTAAGATTATTCATTACCTTTCAAAAATGAAGCTATTTGTGAAGTCTTTGTGTAACACACATGAAAGACTACTATGCTGCTTACTTAAAGTATTTTGTTGTGCTCTTGCTTTTTTATTCCTGCCTCGTCTCTGATGGGAAACTCGACTGAAATAGGTGATGAATAAGAAGACATGGCAGATCCCAGTCTGAAAGACTTACCCAATGATTGAAAGAAAAGACGCCATACCTGAAGTGGAGGGTTTCGAGATTCTTCCCTTGGGAACCGGGAGTAACAATAATTCCAAGGACTGCGGTGGTGGCGGTGGAGGAGGTGGAGGTGGCGGTGGAGGTGGTGGGGTTACTTTTTCTGGTTTCTTCTCAGAAGGCGGTGGTGGTAGAGGGTCCTCGGGCAGCAGTGATGACTTCTCGGCCAAGAGATTGCCGGCGGCCCTAGCTGCCACTTCTTTCAGAAGGGCCGCCGAGGAGGTCATGGAAGCCAGCGACAGGAAGGAGCTGGCTGGAGGGGGGTGCTCCTGACCAGGAGTCAAACTTCTCTCACTGACTTTCTTAGACAGAGCTGCCAGGGTGGAACTGGCAGACTGGGAGCTAAATGGGGAGGAAAAGGACTCAAATCGCATGGTCTCCTCTGTCCGGGTGAGAGATTTGTCCTGCAGAACAGCATTGGCTGCAGCTTTCAGTTTGAGGATGGCCGAATCCGGGGACAAGCCACACGTGGTGGTTGAGTTCGGCAGCCACTTACCTTGATTCCATATAAAACGGTTACTTGGAGTGTATTGGTCATTCTGTTCCTGCTTCTCAGCCAACTTCCTGGCCAGAACACTGAGCTGCTGGGCGTGGTGGGAGGGTGGGGAAAAGGAGAGATTCGAGCCAGCGTTCACAGGGGACTCCACTCTGCCATTGGCTGTGGCTGTGGCATCAAGTTTGAGGGAACCAGCCTCCAGCAGCCGCCTCAAGTTGCTGCTCAGGGGTTTATTGGAACCTGGTGGGTCATCTTCACACAAAGAAGATACTCCCGGGGAAAGGTGGTCTTGACACTGCAGAGGGTCTCGCAGAATGTCACCATCGAGTGCCACCAGCTCCAGTGTGTGGCTGCTGGGAGTCGCACTTCCCAAGGAGGTGTCGGGGGAAGTGGATTGCTCCTGCATCCGGTCCTCCAGAG
The DNA here is from genome assembly GCA_028451465.1 of Erethizon dorsatum. Lineage (NCBI taxonomy): Eukaryota > Metazoa > Chordata > Mammalia > Rodentia > Erethizontidae > Erethizon > Erethizon dorsatum. The sequence continues at coordinate 16,675,426 of CM051839.1, forward strand.
ATAGCTTATAGTTCTCCTGGACCTCTCCATAGGATGCTTCTGATGGAGTCTCAGAAGAGTTTCCATACCAGTGTTCCCCTTCACTGAGCTCCGCCTCCGCCTCTTCCTGCCTACTAACATCTGGGGGGAATTAAGAAGACCAGGTTTACTTCCAAAGTGAGCAATAAGTTAGTTGTAAGACATTCAAATGGAGTTGATAACATGCTTTCTCTTCCCTTCCACCCAAGAACCAGATGAAACACAGCAACAGCAGAACAGAATGCTGGGGAAATAGGAGAAAGGTTAACATGCTAAACAAGCAACGACCACATACCTCATATACTAATCTTTCCAATAATTATTCAAGATAAGATGAATTGGAAAAAGAGGCAAGAATAAAAGGGACCTGCTAAAGAAGTGACTGGATGAAAAAAGTTGCTATTTTCAATGACTTAGAGAAGCAGAAAGAAATTTGAACTTTGCGAAAAATAAGCACAATACGGTATCTTTAGCATAGTGTCCGGAATAGAGAGCAGTCTGGCAGAATGGGAGAACATAAACCATAAGACACAGGCAGTGGGAAGCCGCTTCCCCACTTTCTAACTCCATGATCTCAGGATGGTCATTTATCTGGTGTGGGACTCTATTTCCTCCAACATAAGAGCCAATTAATTTTTAAAAATGTTTATTGAAATATGTAAACAATACCTGCCTAACTCACTTTACAAGTTATTAGGAGCTTAATTCCTAAGAAGCATGTGACATGTTCTGAAAACAGTGAAGTACTATACAGAAATCAGACCTCATCAGCCAACAGCATGTGCATCACTAATCCTTGCCGTGACAATGTGTCCCATGTTATGCATGCTACTTGTTTGGGAGTCTTCGGTTTCAATCACCAGCGTGCTCACCATGTTCTCACAGCACTGATTAGGAATCTGTTCCTTCACTTCACTAAGACACCTCCCAAGTTACTTTCTCTTCATTAATTTATCGGTCTACCACTTCCACTCCCACGTCCGCCACACGCCAGTCACGTGGGACTCCCTGCCACCCAGGAGCACTTGTGACCCTGCACTCTACCTTTTCTCATGGTGCTCCATCTGAGATGTCCCTCCCTGGAAAAGCTGACGATCCAGATCTACTTACGGTCCCACACCTAGCTGCAAGGTTTCTTCCTTCCAATCCACCCTAGATAGCTGGGCGTGGTGGCATACATGTGTAATCCCAGCACTCGGAGAGGGTCAGACAGAAGAATCAGAGGTTTGAGCTCAGCCTGGGCAAATAGTGACTTAGCAAGACCCTGTTTCAAAACTAAAAACAAAGTGGGGTGCTGAGGATGTGGCTCAGTGCCAAGGCCCTGGGTTCAATCCCTACTACTACTCAAAAAGAAAAAGAATTCTCCCTAGAACTGTCAGTCACAATTAATCTCTCCTTCCCATTCAACCACTCACTCATTCAACAAACACGGAGTACTTACTTGCTGCATGCCAGGCATTGTTCTAGATCAGTGATGGCAAACCTACAGCACGTGTGTTGTTTTTCTTTTAAGACAAAAGATGCTAATGTATGAGTTTTTCTTTTTAACTTAAATTTCAGTATTCAGGTTTAATTGCATTGCTGACACTTTGCAATAAACGAGTGGGTTTTGAGTTGCGTTTGGGCACGCCTCTCTAAAAGGGTCACTATCAGTGTCTAGATTGTCTAGATTGTTCAAGATTCAAGACTGACTAGCATAGAACAAAAACAAAGATCGCTGCCTTCTTGGGGTTTATATTTCAGTGGAGGAAGACAGATGTTAAGCTAAATTAACAAATCATAAAGTAGATCATACAGTACTTATCATGTAAGTGTTAAGGAAAAACTAGAGAGCGGGACCAGGAAGGATGGAGATGATGGGTAAGAGGCAAGCTGCAATTTCAAATATTGAGGTCAGGGGTTTCACTGAGGTGGCGACATTCAAGTAAAGACTTTAAAGAAGTAAGGAGCTGTGCTCCATGGAGAGGGAGAGTCAATGTGAAGGTCCTAATGTGTCCATGGAATGGTAAGGAAGTCAGTGCATACAGCGGATTGAGGGAGGGTCACAGCACTGGGAGAGGAGGTCAGACAGGGAGCACGGGTGAGTGTGTATGTGTGTAAAGACGCTGTGAACTATTGACAGGCCTTCTGCGTTTGGCAAAAGAGGGAACCATTAAAGGGTATTGGGGAGAAGAGTGATATGATGTAACTTAGCCTGTCATAGGATTGTTCTAGCTGCTGTTTGGGAAACGGCCGGCAGGTACTTTTCCTGGAATCCAGGTGAGGGATGGTGGAGACTCAGCCGAGGTGACTACAGGTAATGAGAAGTGACCATTGATGGGTCCTAGCCCATGTGGACGCTGTTTAGTTATCATGGTGACAGTCCAACATGGAGGAGAGCTTAAAAACAGCAGCATATCACCCACTTCCTCCTTCTTCTTCCCACCCCAGAGGCAACTCCCTCCGTGTCACTTCCCACGTGTGCCAAATATCCACCAATCACCTTCTGTGATGTCACCTGGCCCTGCCTCTCCAAACTCCGCCCCCAGCCAAGCCCAATACTTTGTCCCACAGCCTCCCCCCTGAGGGTTTCTTGCACTCTAAGGCAGCCTTGGCACCCCGCATTAAAGGCTTTTCTTAGTTTCCTTTCTTTGTCTTTACTGGTGCCATACCTAACAACCACATGCTATGAAAACTTTAAATTCACAACAAACATTCTCATGTTTTGTTTCTGTTGATTTTATACCCTGGAAAAATATCTATTAATGGCTTCTCTTTTAAAATGGAACTCCTTGAGGGCAGGGACTTTTCTCCATATCCCACACTACACTTAGCACACTACCTGGTCTCTAGCAGAGTTCAATGAATGTTTAGAAATTGAGCCAAATTCCTCATTGTGCTAAGTTTTGCCACATAACAAACATAACAAATCTGTTTCTTCTCAGAATAGAAATAGCTAGAGCTAGTAATGCATGAACTACAAGCTAATACATTGATCTTCCCATGCTATTTAGAGAAGAAATGTCACAAATGAGAAATTCTCTTTCACTAAGCTGAAGTTTTGCAACTCCTTTCTGAGATTCTTTATTAAGTTATGAAGAAAACGTAAAATATCAAATGGAATTTGCTGGAAAAAAGCAGGTAAAATTGAATTTTCTCTGTTAAAAACAGTCTGGTTCCTTGCAATTTGCCACATTTCCCTCTACCCACTTGATTTCAACATTTTTCATCCCTCCTGAAATAGGCAGCGACCCTGAAGTCCTCGTCTCCCCAATGGCTTCACAGAGGGATGCTTTTTAGCTAAGACCACTCAGTCAACATCAATTTCAACAATAGCGCTAATTTTATGTTTCCTTAGCAAACCACCTTTCTTGATTTCACGTTAAATATCTCATCCTTCAAGAGAATTGAATGGGAGTTCTATAAATAGTAAGAGAAGTAAAAGATCTAACAATCACTATAGTAAGAATTAGTTTATTATCTCTTCTTAGCTCTTTATTGCCATTAAATGAATGAACAGGAAAATATATGATTCAAAATTAAATATTTTTAGATTATATTTCTGTTATCCTATAGTAGTTCTAGATAGTCAAATTGGTCCTGAACCAACCCAGTAAGGGTCAACTAACAAGGCACATAAAATCAAGGTTTTGAGAACCATAAAAAATAACTACAAACACATGTCTGTTCATGCCATTTTACGGAGACCATTAAATGTGCTAAAGGCTACTGGTTAAATCAAAGCCACACAGCCACCTAGTGCTAATGCCAGAACCAGGAACCCAAAATCTCCTTGGCTAGGAGTTTCTCTGCAAACCAGTGCAAAGCTAACTCTACTGAGAGCGCCCCCAGGCCCCAACCACCATGGCCACTTCCACAGAGCTCAGCAGCAGCCCTCCTTCCATCTTCTTAAATCAGAAATCAGCAAGGGATTCTTCTGGATAAGGACAGTTTCACTCCTTATCTTTAGACAAATCATTAGAAGATGAAGCTCATTAATCCCATACTCCATAATCTCTCCACTCCCTTTCTGCCTCTTCGTCTAAGTGGTCAGAAGTTGATTCAGGGGCTGGTGAGATGGCTCAGCGGTGTACGCGCCTGCCTGGCAAGCGCGAGGGCCTGAGTTCGACTCCCGGAACCCACATACGAAAAAAAGGGCCGGTGATATCACTCAGTGGCACGGGCGCCTGCTGGCGTGCAAGGTCCTGAGGTCGACCCCCGGTACCCACACACACACAAAAAAAAACACACAAACACAAAACAAACAAGTAAACTAAGTGTTTCTTAAATAGACTGGGTAGTTGGGTGTGGTGGCACACCCCCTGCAATCCCAGCTACTCAGGAAGCTGAGGCAAGTTCAAGGCTGGACAAACTTAGCAAGGCTCTGTCTCGGAATAAAAATTTTAAAAAGGCTGGGGTTGTCACTCAGTGGTAGAGCTCTTGCCCAGCATGTGTGCAGGGCTGGGTTCAATCCCTAGTACTGCAAAACAGCAACAAAACACAGCAGTTTATGTCCCCTAAAATACCTGCATATCTCAACTATCCATTCCTCCATTCTTTGCAGACATAATCACAAGACACACGCTCCTCTGGACTATCAGAAAACTCAAATACAAAATGAATATTTTTTAACTCATAACGCTCTATTAATCACTTTTCTGAAGATACTGCTTCGGAAATTGAAGCTATTCAGGTAACAAGTCACCAAAGAATTTTAACTCATGGCCCCACAAGAGCGGAAATTTGAGGGGAAACATATCTAAAATTATTCTAGTGTCCCCAGAGGTCAAATAAAAGGTGTGGGAAGCTTATAGAGAAATGAATGGAAGATAACTGAGGATGTGAAGAGGTTAGGGGAAAATAAGAAGAGGCTCAAACAAACATGATTTCAGTTCATAAAAACTGCAAGGATTTTCTCCCACAGATTTTGTTTTGTTTTGTATTCAGTGATTAATTTATTTTGTCTGCTGGGATCCTCTCTATTTTCATTTTCAGTGAGTGTCATCAAGGTGGGGGTCTTGCAGGCCGCCCTGGTCCAGCAGCAGTGAGCTCTTTTCTCTCCCAGTGCCCCTCCTGTTACATCATGAGAAAAACTCTCCTTGCGGAGTGTACTCAATGCTCTCCTGAAATCTAGAGGATGAATCCATGGGACACAACAAACTTTAGGACAGGCAAGCCTTGACTTTGGCTTCTGTCCTTCCCAATCTGAGAAGCCCCAGCAGCAACACACCTCCATTTTCCTGTCTGTCAACAAGCACAGAATCATCATAGCAGGAAATCACAGAGCAGTGCAAGGTCCTGGAAAGGCTTTCTGTGGATTTCACAGCTTTCTTAACTAAGGTATCCCGGGGAAGCCTCTAAATGGCCAATGTAAAGGACTTCTAGTAAATACATTATTTTTAACCTCCAGAAAAAGAAGCTATTTTCACTGCTAATCTTACAAAAACCTCTGTCTCCAACTGTCAGGTTCACACAGCTTCTTCTTCTCAGTTTTACTTGATGGTTTCTTTTACATGCCTGTGTTTTCCCTTGAAAAATCAGAAACGTAAAGAATTAAGGATTAAAAAATGATGAAATTACAGAATGAAAATGCACTGAATAGATTTTCGTTTTCACAGTTCACATATTTCTCCTTTAGGGAAAATAAAACAAATTCTACTACCTAACACATTTATTTATAATTCAGTCCACAAACAGCAACTGGGTAACCGGATATCCACAACTCTTATTGGGTTTTCAGCAGAGAATGCCTGTTCGACTCTCTTCCTTCTCGTTTGGACAGTTTTAATCAGATGCATTGAATGGGACCAATATTCAACTCAAAGCATCCTCATTCAGAATGATCGGGGCCAAGAGAATAAACATATTATATATATATGAGACACCTATCAATTTTCATGTTTTTTGGCTTAGGTTAAGCAAGTATAGATGAAACGCTAAAAGTCCCATCTCTAAGTCTACCCACACACCATTCCCACCAGTAGTCTTCATGAATCTAACCAGCAGGTTTTAAAGAGAACAGGGCTCAATCTCTTAAGACTCATCTAACGTGGGGCTGACTTATGGTCAACATTCAACGTCTCCAACATCCCCACAGGTATGTCCATCGGGCATCTATCAACTAATCTGGTTCATTTTCGTCTAAAACTCTCCCAAATTTTCCCTTTATGCCTAATATACAACTATAGCTAAATATCTATAGCTATCTTTCAAGGCCACACATTTCTATTGGAACCTTTAAGCGTATCTGTAATACCAGCTGCAAATCATACAACAAGCTTTTTTTTTTTTTTTTTTTTTGTGGGTACCGGGGGATCGACCTCAGGACCTCGCGCGCCAGCAGGCGCCCGTGCCGCTGAGCGATATCACCGGCCCCTTTTCCGTATGTGGGATCCGGGAGTCGAACTCGGGCCCTCGCGATTCCCGGGCAGGCGCTTAAGCTGCTGAGCCATCTCACCGGCCCACAACCAGCTTTTATATGCGACTTCCTACACAAGTGATTTGTAAGGTTTAAGAAGCGGTATACACAAGAAACACATTTAATTCAGAAACAAATTCATAGACTGAAAGTCAAAGGATGGAAAACAATACTCCATGCAACAGGAACCCTGAAAAAAGCAGGGGTAGCTATTCTTTTTGCAGACAAAGTGAATTTCAAGCCAAGAATGATTCAGAGAGATAAAGATGGTCATTACATCCTTGTAAAGGGAACAATCCAAGAGGAAGAGATAACGATCATAAATATATATGCGTCAAATACCAATGCACCCGACTATATAAAACAAGTACTAAAGGACATGAAAAATCAAATAAGCACTAATACAATTATATTGGGAGATCTCAATACTCCACTGTCACAAAAAGACAGATCAACTGGACAGAAAATCAATAATGAAATAATAGAACTGAACCAAACTTTGGAACAAATGGACTTAGTAGATGTCTACAGAGTGTTCCACCCCACAACATCAGAATACACATTCTTCTCAGCTGCACATGGGACGTTCTCCAAAATAGACCACATACTAGCTCATAAAACCTGCAAAGGAATTGAAATTATCCCATGCATATTATCAGACCATAGTGCAATGAAATTGGAAATCAATGGCAAAAGAAATCACAAAAACTCCCTAAACACATGGAAATTAAGCAGCACCCTCCTGAACAACCAATGGGTCACAGATGAAATTAAAGAAGAAATTAGACAATTTCTACAACTGAATGATAATGACAGTACAACATACTGGAACTTATGGGATACAATGAAAGCAGTCCTAAGAGGGAAATTTATAGCATTAAATACTTATATTAGGAAAATAGAGCAAGTGCAAATAAACAACTTAATGGCGAACCTCGAACTTCTAGAAAAAGAAGAGCAGGTTAAGCCAAAAGCCCGTACAAGGGAGGAAATTACAAAGATCAGAGCAGAAATTAATGTATTGGAGACTAAAAAAACAATACAAAGAATCAATGAAGCAAAAAGTTGGTTCTTTGAAAGAATAAATAAGATTGACAAACCCTTATCCAACCTTATTAAAAAAAGAAAAGACTCAAATCCATGCAATTGAAAATGAAAAGGGTGATATCACAACGGACCCTGCAGAAATCCAGAAGATCATCTATACCTATTTTAAAAATCTATATTCTACTAAGATGGAAAATGCAGAAGAAATGGACAGATTCCTAGATTCGTATGAATTACCAAAGCTGAATCAAGAAGATTTAAAAATCCTAAATAAACCAATATCAACCAATGAAATTGAAGATGTAATTAAAAACCTCCCAACAAAGAAAAGCCCAGGCCCTGATGGATTCACTGCCGAATTCTACAAGAAATTTAGAGAAGACCTAACGCCACTACTTCTCAAACTTTTTAATGAAATTGAAAGGAAAGCAATACTCCCAAATTCATTCCTGGAAGCAAGCATTACCCTGATACCAAAACCAGAGAAGGACCCAACTAAGAAAGAGAACTACAGGCCAATCTCCCTAATGAACATAGATGCAAAAATCCTTAATAAGATACTGGCAAACAGAATCCAACAAATCATCAAGAAGATTATACACCATGACCAAGTTGGATTCATCCCTGGGATGCAGGGATGGTTCAACATACGTAAATCAATAAATGTAATACACCATATTAACAGAACCAAAGATAAAAATCACATGATCATCTCAATAGATGCAGAAAAAGTTTTTGACAAAGTCCAGCACCTTTTCATGATAAAAACCCTACAGAAAATTGGAATAGAGGGTCTTTATCTCAACCTGCTAAAAGCTATCTATGACAAACCAACAGCCAATATTATACTAAATGGCCAAAAACTGAAAGCCTTCCCTCTAAAATCAGGAACAAGACAAGGATGTCCATTGTCCCCACTCTTATTCAACATAGTTCTGGAAACTTTAGCCAGAGCAATTAGACAAGAGAAAGAAATAAAAGGAATAATGATTGGAAAGGAAGAAGTTAAATTATCATTATTTGCAGATGACATGATACTCTACACAGAAGACCCCAAAAACTCCACTAAAAAACTGCTAGATTTAATAAGCAAATTCAGTAGTGTAGCTGGATACAAAGTCAATACTCAAAAGTCAATAGCCTTCCTGTACACAAATAACAAACTTACTGAAAGAGAAATTAGGGAAACAATACCTTTCACAATAACATCCAAAAAAATGAAATACCTAGGAATCAACCTCACAAAGGATGTAAAAGACCTATACACTGAAAACCACAGTACTCTGAAAAAGGAGATTGAAGAGGATATCAGAAAATGGAAAGATATCCCTTGCTCCTGGATAGGAAGAACCAATATAGTGAAAATGGCCATATTTCCAAAATTGTTATACAGATTTAATGCAATTCCAATCAAAATTCCAACAGCATATCTCACAGAATTAGAGAAAACAATCCTAAAATTCATGAATCAGAAGAGACCTAGAATAGCCAAGGCAATTCTGGGCAACAAAGGCAAGGCAGGGGGCATCACAATCCCCGACTTGAAATTATACTATAAAGCTACTGTGATAAAAACAGTGTGGTACTGGCAAAAAAACAGACCTGAAGATCAATGGAACAGATTAGAAGATGCTGAAACAACCCCAGACATACTAAGCCACCTTATCTTTGACAAAGGTGCCAAACACATTCACTGGAAGAAAGATAGCCTCTTTAATAAATGGTGCTGGAAAAACTGGCTCTACACATGCCAAAGATTAAAACTAGACCCATATCTTTCACCATGCACTAAACTAAATTCAAAATGGATCAGAGATCTAAATATTAAAACAGAAACATTAAATCTGCTGGAAGGTAGGATAGGTAAATCCCTTGAAGACATTGGTGTAGGCAAAGACTTTATGAATAAAAACTCAACCGCACGGGAACTATCCCAAAGAATCAATAACTGGGATCTCATCTTATTAAAAAGCTTTTGCACAGCAAGAGAAACCACCAACAGAGTGAAAAGACAACCCACAACGTGGGAAAAAATGTTTGCCAGCTGTTCCTCAGACAAAGGATTACTATCAAGAACATATAAAGAACTCAAAAAAATCAGACCTCCCAAATTTAAAGACCCACTCCAAAAATGGGCATCTGAGATGAATACACATTTCTCAGATGAAGAAATACTAATGGCAAATAAATATACCAAAAAATGTGCAACATCACTAGTCATTTGAGAGATGCAAATTAAAACAACACTGAGATACCATCTCACTCCAGAAAGAATGGCTACTATTAAGAAATCAACTAATAACAAATGCTGGAGGGGCTGTGGGGAAAAAGGAACCCTTCTTCACTGTTGGTTGGAGTGTCGACTGGTACAGCCACTGTGGAAGTCAGTGTGGAGATTCCTCAAAAAACTAGGGTTGGAGGTCCCATTTGACCCAGCTATTCCCCTTCTGGGCATCTTCCCAGCAGAATTAAAAACATCGTACCACAGTGATATATGTGCACCCATGTTTATAGCAGCACAATTTGTAATAGCCAGATCTTGGAAACAACCCAAATGCCCATCAACCGAGGAATGGATAAGAAAGATGTGGTATTTTTATACAATGGAGTACTATTCAGCCATACAGAAGGATAAACTGGAGACTTTTATAGGTAAATGGATGCAACTCGAGAAAATACTCATAAGTGAAATAAACCAGATGCACATGTGTAAGCATCGTATTGTCTCTCTAGTATGAGAAACTGAAAGAGTAAATAAGATCCAAAATGTACAATAGACACGGTGAATCAAAAAGAAACTGGTCAATAAGAAAGAGAGACTGGAATGGGGAAAAGAAAGAAGGGAAAGGGAAAAAAAATTGTATATGTATATAAGATGGTTAAGATAGATACACTACCAGTTTTACTTAGTTCATTGAAGAGTAAGGTTTGAGCCAATAATGTTTGGACAATTGAATGCTAATGTCTGGTATCCTGAATAACTAACTTAAAGATAATAATATGTAATGCATTGACCATTGTTACCCTCATATTATGTTGTTTTGAAAATTTGTTCCTTTTTTTGATTTTTGTTTTTTCTTCTCTTTAAAATAAAATTAAAAAAAAAAAAGAAGCGGTATACAAAAGTTGTTGGTAAAGCAAATGCTAATAATTTATTTAACTCAACACTTACTGAGCAGTTATGTTTAGGGAAATGTTCTTAGCAACAGGGAGACTCAGACACCCAACAGTTTCTGGCCCAAGAGTTTATAACCTCCAGGGAGAGAGGGGCTGCCCAAACATTCAAGTCACAATGGCTCGTGCCACCACTAAGGGACAGAGCAAAGGCTGTGTGAGCACAAAAGAGAGAACGATTAATTCCAACAGTGCAGGTGGCTTTGGGAATGGATCTTGAAAGACCCAGACAATTTTAACAGGAGTCACCGGAAAATCATTGATAAGCAGGCTTGCTCCTCTGCATATGATAAAAAAGGAAAGATCCTAGTCATGGAAAAAAACTAATATTCAGATGGTATAGGTTAGATAAATTAACCCAGTGAAAAAATTTTTAGATTCTTAATTCTACACATTTTAAAATTTGTTGATTTGTTGAAGGCAGATTTTACCAGTTATATACCAGTTATATTACCATGCTGGTTTTGCCATTAAACCACTAGATTATGAAGACTTTGTGGCAGGGCTGTAAGGTAGTCATTTTAGTGTTCCTTCACAGTGCCCTGCTCATTGTAGGTGTACTGGGACTTGTGTGGTGGTAAATGACAGCCAACCAGCAGGACTGCAGGAAGTGGGGGGAATTTTCTCAGTTCCTGTATCAAACAATGAAAGGGGCACAATGGAGCTGGAATCAGATAGGATGTCAAAAGCACATCAGGGCTCTCTCATTTGCCTCTAGTTTCTTCTTCTCTGGTCACTTTTCCCAGAAGACTGAAAACCTGACTGCAACCGGTTCTGGGTTTTCACGCTCCCTAACTTTCCACTAGAGAAATGTCTTTCCCCCTCTGATTGGCCTGCTGGAGGTCATGGTCCTTTCCCTGGGCCTATCACTGAAGCCAGGGGGCGGGTTCTACCGTTGGCTCAATGTGGGTCACAGAAGAAAGGAGAGGGAAGAGGTAACAGGAAGACAAAAGCAATGACCTCTATAATGTTTAATAAAGGTTTCTTCTGCCGCATAGCGGGTTGTGCTAAACCAATTTTAGATATTAAGCAAAAAACACACCCACATTTGGGCTGGTTTTACCTGCCAATTTTTAAATTGTTCCTTTGTAGACAGAGAACACATCCCCCACACCAGGTCTGCCAGAAACAAAGAGACCTCCAAGGTCTTCCAGGCTCCAAGTCCACTATCTGGTGGAAAAAGACCTAGAGCTTACAAGCCCTGTCAGGTTGGCCAAAAGGAAAATTTAAAAACTGCTAGTTATTTAAAACTACCAGGGTGGGAAACACAACCAGATTCCTGTCACCAGTCCAGCTGGGGCAAAGGTGGTGCAAGGGCATGGAGAAATGACAGGAGAAAAGTCCTCACACCGGGATAGCAGGGGCAGCTTTTGGCTCAAGTTTTACACATAACAGTATTTTCAAATTATTATTTTAATTGTCCATGAGGTTTTTTTTTTTTAAGATAAGAAAATGAACACATTGCTCTTTACCTTCGAAGTGAGTTCCCGGTGTATCTACCCAGGTTCAATATTTATTCTCATACAAAATGCCTAGCCAGATCTTCCCAGTGGCCAAGGAACCAGTTGTGTTTCTCCATCAAGACAGTCATCCCCACATAAAGGACAGACAAGTCCTTTATCCTCTCAATAGCCTAGACCAAAACCCCAAAGCCATCCTGAATCTCCTTTCAGACCCCACCTGTAATGCACTTACAGATTCCTTTGGTTCTATCTTCAACATACATCCCAAAGCTTGCCACTTTTCTCCATTTCTACCACTACTACCCTGGTATACATTTAGACCACCCCCACCTTAGACTGTACAGCAGTTGCCTTCCAAATGGTCTCCTAACCTCACAGTCTTGCCCTACTATTCTCAACAATCAGCCAGAGGAAGCTTTCAAAAATATTACGTCAGATTCCATGACTCCCAGCCCCAAAGCCTCCACAGTGACATCTCATGTTTCTCGGAGTAAAATCCAATCCCTGACCTTGACCTCAAGGCCCTACATAATCTGCATACCCCTGAACTCAACTCCACCAGTCTCCTTTGCTATGGAACTAAGTTATTGCCTCAGGGCCTTTGCAATTGATTTACCCTTTACCTAAAATATTTTTTCTCCCCAAATAGCCTCAAGGCTAATTCCCTTACTTCCTGTCTCCCCTCCAACAACATCGTTAAGAAAGTCTTTGTGCTGTTTGTTGCTGTACCCTCACCATTTAAAAGAGTACCGAATATAAAGCAGGAACCCAATTATTTTTTGTCAAATGCATGACTAAAAGGAAGAATAGACTTAAATATCAGAAAGGTAGCACCTATTAGGGACAGAACTGAGAACTATTTTCATAATTATAAATGATAATACTATTTTACTCATGTGAGTCAACCATGGCATAGAGAAAAGAGGCTATTTTGCAAATTTTCCCACCAAAGTTTCCTAATGGCCAAAAAGAGAAAGCAGCACTCCAACAGATATTGGGACTTAAAGCTGAAACCCCATCTAGGAAGCTCCAAATTTCTTGGAGGTTTAACCTAATATTTCAAGTGATTTCTACATTCTACTTTATGCATAATTGGGCCTGTGTTTACTTAATAATTCTGGGGTGTTTTCCTACAAACAATCAAGAAATATAAATTCTCTAGAATGATGCAACATGTTTCTCTGGACACCCACCTGCTTTGGAGAAACAAGAACATATGAAAACAGCCAGCACGATGCCAAGGGCTCAGCGGAGGGCGACTATCTTTGTTGTGGGTATTTCCAACCACAAGGCAGACAGCACTAGTCCTGTGATCACCACTTTCAGAGACAAAAGCTAAAGCACAGAAGAGAAAGAACCTTGCCAGGATTGTTCAGTAGATCTGTAGGATATTAAAATCTATTTTTGAATTTGAATTTTGTTATATGAATTATTTTGGAGTTCCAGTCCAAATGGCTATTCTGTAGGCAGAGGGCTGGAGAGGGTCAGTGATTTGCCCAAGATCAACAAAGACAGGACTGGAGCTCATATGTCCCAACCTAACGGCCCATGCTGGTGTTACTAAATCATGGTGCCTTTTACTCATCTTTAAGGGAATGAATGAATTCCAGAACAAGTCCTGGCACATAGCAGGCTCCCAATAAACATTTGTTGAATAAATAAACAGTCAGGCATAGAGCACTAAAAATATGCCTCGTGCTATGTTAAATATTTTCATATTTGTCAGCAAATTTCACAGGGAACAGTTTCCAAAGAAATTAATGGTTCACACAATATGCACACTTATTGAGTGACAGAGCCAGGTCGAAACCCAAATCTTCAGACTATGAGCAGCTTGACATAAAAATAAATAAAACTTTTGGGTAATCAAAGCATCTTCAAGTATTCAACATTTCTAAAATTTTATTTTGATGGCATTTTAGAATGCTGGAAGGCCCATACACGCAAAAACATAATACGTTGATACTATCTGTAATACAAAAATATGTCTCAGGAGCTACTGGTCTCCATGTTAAATGGTTCCAAGCACTTGTATATGTTGCTATTCCTACCTTAACAGTTCTTTTGAATATCTTTGTTATTATGCCCCAAGCAGAGGCCGTTAGTGGCTTTGTCTTTGATAAACTGTGGTAACAATCACTAGGTACATTAAAACCATGTGCAAACTGTTTCATGGGTTAAATTGTGTTCACCCAAAAGATGTTCAAAATCTAACCCCTAGAGTATATGAATGTGACCTTATTTGGAAATAGGGCTTTGCAGATGAGGAAGTTAAGATGAAGTCACTAGGGTGGGTCCTTAATCCAACATGACTGGTGTCCTTATGAAGAGGGGAAATTTGGACAATGAGACAGATGTACCCTGAGCAAACAGCCCAGGAAATTTGGAGTTTTGCTGCCCTCAGCCGAAGAGCTACCAGAACTGAAGAGAGGAGGCTGAGGCCAGTCCTTCCCTGGCTCCTGCAGACAGGCCACCCTGATTTTGGATGTCCAACCTCCAGAACAGTGAGCCAAAAACTGTCTGCTGTTTAGGAACTAGTTTGTGACACTTTGTTATGGCAGCCCCAAAAAACTAATACACCTAAGTTTGGATGGAGACCTAATACCTTTCTGTAGATTTTTTTTTTTTTTTTTTACCTCTGGATTCTAAACAGTATCCTCTGGTAGTAACGTAGTCTTGCATAAGCTGGGCATTGATTGCACAAAACTGTCCAACTGCTGGTCACTGTTAAATCCAAAGGCTGGAAGGGCTGTAACTAATGGGTTATTTTTGCCTACCTCTATATTTCAGCCAAACTTCTTTTAAATGAAAGATTTTTAAAAAGACATTAGGCTTTCAATTAACTAACGCTACTTAGAAATTGCCAAATATATATATATATGTATATTTTCATCTTAAATCTCCAAACATATATACACATATGTTTTAGTATATTGAAATATATATTTCAAAATAATATTCACCTTAAATATGTTTTAGCAAATTAATGACAAAGGGCTATTTCAAAATACAGCTTGAATCCACTTGCTGGAAGGCCCATCTGGAGACCAAAATGGTACTGGTTAGTCCACAGATCGATAACTTGCTCCCTCACCCTTTCACGCACCTACATGCTACAAAAAGCATATAGAATCTGTCCCCTCAAGCAATCAGAAGTAAATTTACCATGGCTACCACGTCGTTATCAGAAAAATTGTCTGCTAAGGCTGATAAATCGGTCGATTATCTGCTTCCTTGACTTTTATTTCCTCTTGTTTAAATGTTTTCATCCTAACATTACCAATACCTGTTATAAGATAAGCAATAAATTACCAAACTACTGAAATCACCACGAAAATCCCTAATAGATCACAAAAGAACTTAACCAAAAAAAGGCCCTAATAACATAATAATGCACTCTTATAGTCTAAGAAACAGCACTCTATAGATAAACAAATGGCTACTTATTGAAATCTTAGCTTACATATAAAATAATAAATTTCTTTGTGGGGCATATACCAAAAGCACCAGCATGATGTACCTTGTAATGAAACATATGATCATAACCCTTCTGTTTGCCAAAAAACAAATCACAAAGTGAGTTCTTTATTTACTAAAAACATACATATATCCAGAAAGAAAAAAAAATACGGAAGCTAAGACTTTTAGCATGGGAGAAGAGAGGAAATTGTTTTGTATTTAGTGCTAAAATACATATAAAGCCAAAGTTGTGGGTTGGGGGCTGGCTCTCCCCACTCCAGCCCTACACGTTCACTACAGGATACTGGTGCCACTGATTGCAGGAGAATATTTTCACTGATCATGAACGAGAACTAATGACACCAAAGCATAACTTATCACAAGGACAGCCACAGCTCAAAGTTAACTTTAAGCACTGATTTAGGTCAACAATTTTAACCTTTACTCCTCCCAGGCTTAGCGCCAGGGCTACTATCGAGTGACCAAATGTATTTATATTTGTTCTCGCCTTTGATATTCCCTGCCCATCTTCTGGTACATGCGTAATAAGTCAAGGATAGAAGGCCAAAAAAGAATGGAAATGAAGAAAAACTGCAATCAACCAACGAACTAAGGTAATTCCAAAGGCCAGGATATGCTGCAGGTAAGTGGACATTCCCTTAACAACTCGGAGGCCAATGGCATATCCACTTCATTCTTAAAGATCTGGGGGGCGACTTCCTTTCCTCTTGGGCATGCCTCAGGCGTACCACTTGGATTTTCATTGAGAGGGCTTTGCCAGATCTTACTCCTGAATGAAACTTGGCACTGTTCTCAAGTTCACTGTCACCAAGAGTGATGCCTCAAAGGAGACACTCATTCCATTTCCAACAAAGCTCAGATGCTTCTGGAAACGAATCAAGGTTGAGGCCAGGAAATAAGCTCTACTGCTGCTTTAGGTAAGGCTCAGCATTGAAGTAGGTTTCCCAAACAACAGCAATGACAACAAATCCCTCTGGCATGCACATAGAAGCCCAAAACAACCACATACATCACCAGTTCCTTATGTTCTTTACCTTCTAGGAGTCCAAGAAACACCCTGATTTTGTATGCAAATAAGCATATCACTTCTTTTTCATCTTAAAAGAACTTAGAACTGTCTGCAGTTCTCCAGCTGTATCTCCCACATATTATAAAAATTTAGTTAACTAGCTTATCCTCCACAAATAACTGGCATTTGAAAAGGAGAGTGAAACTGTATTGAGGAATTTATAGAAGTTCATTTGTGGAATACAAGTTTGAAAGGCTGTTTCGAAATAAAAATGCTCAACTCAGGCTTTGTTTTAAACCTATACGTTTTTTTGTTTGTTTTGTTTTGTTTTGTTTTGTTTTGTGTGGGTACCGGGGGTCGACCTCAGGACCTCGCACGCCAGCAGGCGCCCGTGCCGCTGAGCGATATCACCGGCCCCTTTTTCGTATGTGGGTTCCGGGAGTCGAACTTGGGCCCTCGCGCTTGCTGGGCAGGCGCTTACGCCGCTGAGCCATCTCACTGGCCCAAACCTATAGGTTTTGAAATTACTTAGAGGAAACCTATTTCTTTCTGGTTTTTTTGTATTTCTACATTAATATTAGCAGTAGTAAATCTGACTTCAGGCTTTGTGGGCCACAGACTGTCTCTGTCCCATATTCTGTTTTTGTTTGTTGTTCCTATTGCTTATTTTTTAAAACTCTTTAAAAATGTAAACATCATGCTTAGGTCCAGGGGCTACATAAAAACATACCAAAGTTTGCTGGCCCCTGCTTTAAAGAACAGGTACTTTTTCTTTGTAATAAAAGTAGAATGGTGCTTTAAAACAGTACTAAAATTTTGATATATGACAACATTCATCATCATCTTTTGAATCCAATCACTTGTGTGAATCATTAAACTCCTTTGTGCGCTTTTCTCCACATATAAAATAAGGGGTTAGAACAGGTAAGTGGTTTACAAACCAAATGTAAAAAAAACAAAACCCCCTAAGACCTCTAAGCTAGACCATGGTTCTACAGACCTAACTACATCCCTGATCCTGTCACACACCTAACAAGCATGACCCTGTTTTGATCTTTTTGCTTAAGTTTTAAAAAACAGAATGTTAGATGATCTCAAAGTGCGAATCCTCCATGAATCTATTACTGGATCATCAATCATTTTCCAATCATTTGTCTGGGGCATGTTGGCTAGACTGGAAATGATTTTAAATATTACACACTGTTTAAAGAAGAGAAGCAAAACCAAGAAAGATCTCATTCAAAGCAGCCACCTGTGCTTGTTTAGATTTGTGGAAATGGACCAGACAGCCAGATAAGAGGGGCTCCCCAGTACCACACTGACTTAAAGCTCATTCCTGCTCCTCTCTGCTTAGGGTGCTGAGAAAAGCAGGATGGTTTAGCAGTGGAAAACTGGGCTGAGACACATAGACCTGTTTCCACTCTGAATTTGGAACTTACAAACTGTGTAACTCCTGACCTTTATTTAACAAAAATTGGAGGCCCTGCCAAATACTAAGCCACAGACAGGGTGTTAGGATCACAGTGATGAAACAGATGTGGAACGCTGTCCCCATTATTCAGACCCCTAATCTCTAAAGCAGGGTTAAAAACACCTGCTCCCTCTCCCATCTACAGGAATCCTGCAGAGATGGCTAAATAGAGGTAAACTGCAAAGCACAGACAACACTAAATTAGACAACCACAGGTTTCGTTCCTTTCAGGTAAATAAAATATATGCAACTTCAAGAATTTACCAAATCGATAAAATAAGGCCACAAAAAAAGTTTTGTATAAGAAAAAAATTACAGAGCATGAAAAAGCACGACAAAACAGAAAGGGCTTAGATCCTGGATCTGGACATCCCCACTCAAATCCCACCTTGCTACACACTAGGTCCACTGGACTTGTACAAGCCCCTCCTCTCATTTGCATAACATAATACTCATACCTACAGTTTCCTGGAGTTGTAGCAAAGGTAGATCAGAATTATGTAAGTAAAGCACCTGGCACAAAATTGGTACTTCATGCCCGATAGTTTCCTCCTTCCCTTCCTCCCAGGCACTTCACAATCTCAGAGGAGAGTAGGTTATGTTTTGAAGAACAGGGCTTACCTCAGAGCTATGGACACTGCTCCCCAGCACTAGATCATAGTCACCTCAACCAAAGAAGACAGGAAACTTCTGGTTGCTATGACCATGGAATCCAGATGCAGAATATGCCCAGTCATCAGGAAAATCTTACAGCTTTGGCACAGTTTGAGGACAGAAAGACAGCAACAGCCAATAGCTGAGGGAGAATCTACAGCCTGGAATGTGCCACAGACTTCCAACCACAAATGTTCCCTCTTGCCTTTAAGACTGTGGCAGCCCCTGTGGTGCGAGCCATGGCCTCTGCTCTTCTGGCCAAGTCTCCTGCTGAAGCATGTGACTCTCCAGGCACCCTTGGGTCACATTCATGTGAATGTCCAGGGCACGATTCATCACCTACCCAGCTGTGATATGCGAATGGCAAATCACTTTCTCATTTCCGAAAGAGGAAGACAATAGGAGATGGTCTCCAGGGCCCTTTTCCCCTCTAAAATCCTTTGGTTCTATGCTTCATTGTTAACTTTTTTGTGTATTAATTCATTCAACAATGTTTGTGGAATACCTCCTATTTCTTAGATTCTGTGACTGGTTCTTAACTCCTCCTTTCATTTATTTATTTATCAATATTTATTGACCACCTACTATACACCAAGTACTATTATGTGCAAGAAGGCACTAAAATGAAAAAAAAAGTAGACTATGTCCTTAAAAAGCTCATAGTCAATAAGGACATCAAGTAAGCAATTATAACATGCATAGGTTAGGATAATAGATCTGTGGGAGCCACGTGAGGGCTTGCTTAGTTCTGCTCCATAGGTGAGACAAGGACAGAAGAGGAAGAGAAACAGGAAGAGCTTCTCAGAGATCTGAATGTTGAAGGTGAAGTAGGACACTATTGTGCAAATCAGATGCCCAGGTTGAAAACATTCCAGAAACGGAGAGAAGAATATGCCAAGGTATAGGGGTGTGAGTATGGTTTGCAGAACAGATCATTCAGTATGAATGAAACAAGGGGTATCCAGGAGGGCAGAGGAAAGACAGCTCATACGATGAGGCATCATCCAAGTCTAAACTGTCTAAACTTTATCTTTCTAAGAAATGCCTGAAAGATCTGAAATAAGGATTGTCTGAATTACAGGAGTGTTTTAGAAAATGGATGGTGGTGCCATGTAAAGACTGGATTACAGGGACTCAGGTGGGGTAAGGAGGTGAGATTGGGGCCCAAAGAAGTGTGGGTTGGGAACTAGTTCAAATATCCACTGGAAAAAGAAGAGTATGAACTACAACAGTGATAAGGGGTGGGCACAATGAGTTCTAGAGATATTTTGAAAGAGTCAAGATTTGGTGATCATGGCGCGCGAGGTCCTGAGGTCGTCCCCCCGGTACCCACAAAAAAAAAAAAAAAAAAAAAAAAGATTTGGTGATCAATTCAATGGTGGGTGACAGGATAGCTTCTGGACCACACCCATTTTCCTGAGAAAGTGGGTTAAATTATGGTCAGTCAAATGTGAGGACAGCAACCCAAAAGGAGAACACAAGAAGACCAGAAGTACTCCTACTTCCCAGGCATGAAAGCCTTAGCCATTCCTTATATACAACTGGATGATCTCCAAGGTAAATCATGGTGGACCCATGGCAACCAATGGAGTTCTCTTCCAGTGGAGAACCAGGAAGCCATTGGATAAACATGGCATACCTTCATGGACCAACAATGTTATACATGTATTTACACAGGAGAAAGGTAGTTTAACTGGTGAGTCTATTTAAAGCATTATTTTTATTTTAAGTTAACAGATACAGAGTAAAAAGCATATTTTCATTCAAACGTGTAGATAGAACAAGAAAACTCAAAGCTGTGCGAATTCTTGTGGGGCAATGGTTGCTCATCTTTAGAGTTCACTGCCTTTTGGGGTCATCAGTGAAAATATTCACATAGTGCTGCATGATGGCATTATCTAGTAAAGCTGAAGAAAATGTGACCCAAGACCTGACATTTTCATTTATTTCTATGAAGACACCTTAGAGTAATGGTTCTCAAAGTATGGTCCACAGATTCCAAGAGTTCTCTAAGGCCCTTTCAGAGACCTTCTACATCAAAATTGTTTTTACAATGACAGTCCAGTATCATTTGTCCTTTTCACTCCATTGACATTTGTACTGACACAAAGGCAATAGCAGGTAAAACTTTTGGTACTTTAGTTCAGATCAAGCCAGTAGCACCAAATCACACCAGTAATCCTTGTATTCTTCACTGCTACACACAGTAAAAAAATTAATACAAAAACTCAAAAGCAAAACAAAATTTTTAAAAAGCTAGGCAGTTTCACTAAAGAATGCCCGGTGTGATGGCAGACCTATAATCCCGGGGCTCTAGGAGGGTGCACCAGGAGGATCACAAGTCTGATTCCTACCTTGAAAACTGAGCAAGACCATCTCAAATTTTTTTAAAAAATCATCATCATCAACGCTGAAAATGCAGATAAGTGGAAAGGCCCTAGGTTCAATCTCCAATATCGCAAAATAATAATAAGAATAATATTTTTGACGAAGCAGTAAAACGTACTAATTTTACTGAAGATTAACCCTTGCCTAAGCATCTTTTTCATCATACACATAATGAAATACATACATAAGCACTTCTGCTATGGCAAGGAAAAGGACATGAGTGACTTGTTTGGTTAGGAGCTGAATGAGCCACTTTCATGCAACATCACTTTTAATTCAAAGAATAACTGACAAATTAGGGTCAGTCAAATGTGAGTCTTTGGCATATTATTCCTTGAAAATGAATGAGATAAAGTTGATATTTCAAGGAAAAACTGACATTATTTTTAGCCAGTGATAAGAATCAAGCTTTCAAGCAAGCATTAAAATTCTGGAAGACTTGTATTCTACACTATGAACTTGACAGCTTCCCAATACTGTAAAGGCTTTTTGGATAAGATTCCTGTAGATATTAATATTTTTATATTGTATAACACAATATGTTGACATTTGATAGATCTACATAACTCAGGGAACCAATATTTTGCAAATGTCCAGTGCTAATGTTATTTGCATGATGGTTCACTCAAAGCACAGGACAGCTTAGTAGATTTTAATGTAACAGAATACGAAAAGTTCATTGAACTGTTCTGATTCAGCACTGCAGCTAATCTTTAAGAAGCAATATCTTTTTGAATCTTGATGTAGTTCAAAAAATATCCACAATTATCTGGAAAGACTATTACATATCTGGCTGAAGCCAGATTTTCTTCACTTACTCTATCCCAAACCTGTTGAAATAGACTTGAGTATAGTAGCAGATAAGAGAACCTAGTTGTTTTCTATTAAGCCAGGCATTAGAGATTTGTAAAAAATATAAAACCAATGTCACTCTTCTCATTAAATATTTTTGGAAAAAATATATATTTTTTCATTAAAAATATGGTAGGTCTAGTTAACATGTAATAGATTAGAATCATTATTTGAATGATGAAAATATTTAATTGCTAAGTTTTAATCTCTAATATAATAAAGAATACACAAAGAAGATCTCCAGAGTCCTCAGTTATGTCCAGGGTTCCTGAGAAAGGAGCCCTGGGACCAAAATGTGTGAGGACCAGTGTCTTAAGAGAAATTAACACTGACCAAAGTGATATGAACCTGCATGTTTACAGCAGCACTGTTCATAACAGCAAAAAGTGGAAAGAAAGCGAACTTTCCTTGTGCTGCGTCTACAGGGTAGTACTAGATAGAGAACAGTGAAATGAATGCAGCACAATTACGTGCGCCAAGATGGATCAATCTTAGGCAATCATTGAATATAAAACAAGGTGCAGAAGGCATGCTGTACGCTCCCACTTTTATAAATTTCAAAGACAAGCAAAACTAAACAATGCAGTAAAGCCATAGAGAAAATTGAGGACAACAGGAACTGTTCAGGGACAAGCAGAACACACTATGGTCAGGTGTAATAGTAATGAAAATTGGTAGGCTGTGTGGTAGATTTACAGATGTTTGTTTTATCACTGTTTTATTGTATATGCATAACTCAGATCTATTAGTTCTTGTGAAAAACACATATTTTGTGGCCTTCAAAGGGAGATGTTGCATTGGCACTTTCCCTGCCAATTAATCAGGGAGGAAGGGGCAAGAGGAGAGGGCAAGGCCTGGGGGTGGGAAGATCTCCACAGCACAGACTCCAAGAAGACCAGCACCGGAAAGGGCTCTCCCACCAGCCCCTGCAACAGCCCACCCACTGCCATCCACCTTAGTTTTGTAAGCTTTTCAACTGAAGTTCCTCTAATTGAAAAAGGCCATCTCTTCTTTTAGGTCATCATCCTCCCACCCCATTTTTATCACAGTGAAAGAAACAACAACACAGTTGATTTCCGAGTCATCCAAAACTGTACAGTCAACAATCAGGCTCTTCTCACTTGGGCCAGTCCTTGCCATATTTCTTGGGCTTTCCTTACATTCACAGGATGGTCCCTCTGGTTCAGCGAAGCTCTCTTCTTTTAATGACTCTGCCTGCTTCTGGTTTATTTCAGCCTCATGGCTGATGTCATTACTCTTGTTTGGAATGGTCTCACTCTTCTCAACATCTGCATCCACTGCTTCCTCAAGGATGCTTGGGATGTCATTCCTCCACCAATCTTTTGCCCATAACTCTTATTCTACGTTTCCACAAACATTTACACATTGAATTCATACTATATTGTCTCATACTTCTTAGCATATTGATTTGTACTTATCTTTCTGTGATGGTTTTGTGTCAACATCTGAAAGAACTGTTGGTGGAGACTGCATTCCACAGAACTTCTGTGAGCAGTTCCATGCTCAAAATTTCATGAATGAGCAGCACATGGGAACCACAGCTCTCAGTTGATCAAGTCCTCATGGCTGTATCATACACCATACAACATAGTTCTCAAAAGGCGCTCAGTTCAGGACAAATACACTGAAAGAGGTGTTCCCTCAAGAAGTTTCCATTTTATAACAGAAACTAGGCAAAGCAGCATTTGCTTTATGAAATTATTTTTTATAATATTAAACAATTTTAGAATTTAATACTTCCCTCCCCATCCTACCCTGAATTACCAGAAATCTTTTAGAAAATCACCCAAGAGGTGGCTGAGCCAGATCATTCATAAACACAAGATCTTGTCTCTCATTTCTGAACAATTTTTTGGTTCTTATTGTTGTCCAACAGGTCCTTATCAAATCAAATTGATCTTCCTTGTAACTTCTACCCTATTAGTCTTTGTCACTGTTTCCTGCTTAGCATTTCATACATCTATGAAATATATTTTTTCCAGCTGAATTTGTTTTCATCTCTTTCTCTGCCCATTTGTCTCTTGAGAGCAGGAACCACGCTCTGCTCAGCTCTACAAGTCCAGAGTTGCTGACACATGCGCTCAGTCACTGCTGGTGGAATGAATCAATGAATACAGGGATAAAGTATCAGTTTTCATACAAAGCTGACAATTTATGATGAATGACAATTCCCAGTAAGTTACTCCCTGTTTCACTTGACAGAATTTCATGTATTTGAATGTAGACACCATGCACAATTTTTATCCACCCCCATTCTTCTCTTCAAATTAAGCACTCCCAATTGCCTCCATAATTAATTCCTCTAGGATGATCTCCAGAGCCTACAACATTTTAGTTGCCTCCCTTCTGGTGAGTAGTTTATCAATTTCCCCCTTTAAATTGGAGCATCCAATCTGGGATTCGATATTAGAGATATGATCTCATCCACTTATAAGAATGTTGCCACCCTTGTTCTCAATTCAATACTTTATATTAGCCAACTCCACTGAAATGCATTCATATTTCAAATAAAGGCTGAATTTTAAATATTACTTGTTGCTTACAGTGGTTATCTCTGGGAGTGGAAGATGGGATAAGAGGACTTTCACATTTTAAACATTTATACAGAGCTTTAATTATTTATACTAAGCATGTGCTACTTTTGTCATTAAAAGCCAATAAAGATTATTAAAAATAAGTTAACCCTCCTTCTCCTTATCTTATCCCAAAATATTGAAAGTCCTTAAGAAATCACACCCGACAGGTGGTTGAGCCAGCTCCTTGGTACACACAAGATCTGTTTGGTTTCATTTTTTAAATTCAACAGTCCCTCACTATATTAAGGATTTCTATGGCCCCAGCCTTATGGAGAACATTTAACTCCTATTTAAACGAATCGTACCTTTTCCTCTTCCCTTGTACATGTTTTCTCACTAGGACTTGAAGAGCAAATGGTGCATGGGGGGCTTCTAAGTACAATCTAGTAGTCTAGCCAGACTCAACCCACCCTACTTTGAGACTGTAAAATTTCTCTTCCCATAAATGTCAGAAAGCAGCTCACTACAATTTGATTTCTCTCTTCCTTAAGGTCAGATTAAAACTCAGTAACTTCTTATTTGAGGTTTGCTTTCCCCTTGAAGGGAGAAATCATAGGGCACATTTCAGGAACATTTCCTGGAGCGCAGGGTCTCTCCCACACCGTGTCCTCCCAAATACAGCTGTGTTTCATGCTCCGAAAAGCCCGGCTGGGTTAACAAGTGAGCCAAACAAGTGCAGATTAGATGCCTAATTCTAGGCCGTTCCCCAGAACAGCGCTGGCCATTTGGAGCACACATTTCAGCCTCCGGAAAGTGTCTGTACATGAGTCTGCTCTATTACCCTCTGCTTAGTTTAAGGTCAAAAACGCATACCTTGAATCTCGGAGGAGAGATGATATTGACAGCGCAAGTTTTCATGAATCACAGAGCCAACATGTTCCACTGGCACCTAAAGGGTCCTCCTGCAGGACAGGGTCTCTCAGCAGGGCTCGGGGGCCACAGAATTGACTCCGGGTGAGGAGCTCGGGTGAAGATATCACACATCTCAGAGCCAAGCTGGACATCGAGAAGCCTCCAGACGGTCCCACCCTTGGAAGTGCCGATGCTGGTGATTTTGAGCTACTACTTCTCTGTGGCTCAACTTCTGTTTCTCACGGGTAAGAAGGAGAACCAGCCCTCCCCTGTCTGCCTCACAAGCAGTGAAAGCACTTCAGGAACCATAAAGCAGAATATAATGAGAGGCATGCACTACTACCCAGTTTACAAGACAGAGCTACTTAAAAACCACAGAGAGGTTAAGTGATCTGCTAAAGGTCACAAAGCCTAAGAGAAACCTTGGAGATAGGAGAGTTTGAGAGAGAAAACTCTGGTCCCCTCTGGTGGAAGGAAGGAATGTGGGGAGAAGACTGGAGTCTAGGTCTCTGCTTTCCAGCCTGGGGGAGCTGGAGCCAATTACTGAAGTCCTTGAGCTAATTTTAGGGTTTTAAGATCTACAAGGAATCATCAATAAGCTGCCCAGGCTCAGCATCACGTCCTTATTCTTGGCTGAAATGACATCACCCAAGAGTCGGAGTTCTGGTTAGTTCAGGGGTTCTCAACCCTGGTTATCCATTTAAATCACCCAGGGAGCTTTACATAAAAATGTCCAGTCACGGGCTCCACCCTGGGCCAACTGAACTGAAGTCTCAATTGGGGTTGTTTTTATTTTTTTAAATCTCACAAGTGATTCTAACATGTGGCCAGGGTTAAGACCCAGCAGGTTGCTTAACGGTGATCGGAAACTGAAGAGCAGCAAGATTGTCCTTGATTAATTACACAGTGCAGTGAAAGCAATGCTATGATGATCCTCAGTTTAAATGAATCTACACCTCAGATATATCAATATGACTGGCATTTCTTTTGCACATACTAAATATCTACATGTAAGAATTCAATTCCCATAGAACCTAAAATGTTCCCCCATTCCACTTTACATACAAGAAAAACAGGCAGAGAATAAAAGTCACTTGCTAATGCCACAGCTAAAATGTAGCATAGTCAGGATAGTAATCCCTACCTTACACAGACAGGTTCTTGACACCTCCCTAGAGTGTGGTACACAATTCCTTCAATTCTGAAGAAATGAAGAACTGGAGAATACTGGACAATGTAGAGGAGTTTCTAACCCAAATGCCAGTAGGGACCAGGAGGAAAGAGACTGAGGGAAGATGGGCAGGTGTATATGCATATGGGGACATGGTGGCCGAGTAGCAGGAACTGCGACAGACCGAGGAGCACATGCCTGGGGAAGGGAGACAGCCGCCACTGACTACAGCAGATTGCTGCCATGTGGGGAGGTGGGCCCAGTGCCGCTGGCTCTTCCAAGTTTTCAAAAGAAGCTGAAAATTTGGATTATTATTTGAAATCTCCAATTTCCAAAACACTATCTCAAGTTTTTTTAACATATTTATCTATGTGGGGCAAAATGCATCAATCAGTATGGCACTAGCTTGCGACCTCTGATATGCTCTCTCCCTCTCTCTCTCTCTCTCTCTCTCTCTCACCTCAAGCCTTCATTTGAAATTCACTGAATATGCTCTCTTGGATTGGTTCCCTATGATTAAAAACAACAGACCTTGCTTTTCCATCTTTCTGTACAAAATCTGAACTATGGCCTACATAACATATGGAAAACTCAGTATATCAATTTCCCCCCAGTTATTTTAATCAGTGGACTGCCTGTTGAATAAAGGAATAAATAAACAAACTTTTATTAAACTCTTACTCTCTCATCTCAATCTCACTGTATGTCACTGTAGGAGGGTTTACTATCCTAACTTTATAGTAACATCCAGCCATAATTCATGTGATTATTACACAACTTAGATAAAATTCAGGTCAAGTCATATACACAAAGGAACTCATTCCTATAGCAAAAGTCTAACATAATATTGTTGGTCTATGAAACAAGTAATAGTGAAGCCCTAACGTAATTGTTTTATGAAAGGATTTTACCAAATCATATTATCACTCATCACACTAATGAGATCTATGGGAAACAAAAATTAAAAACATAGTAACCTACCATAAAGTTCTAAGTCAGAAATGTCTGTAATCTAATCATTATCTAGGAAAACAAATGTATTTCATATGCTTATTAATAAGTACATTTATGTACTCTTGTAGCAGGCACTAATCGTGCGTGATTTTTGTTTATGCATATAGTATTTTCATTTATATAGGTATTCAATTAATCCTTACAATAACTCTATGCATATGCATATGCATATGCATAGAGTCCCCATATGCATATACACCTGCCAACCTTTCCTTAAAGATGAGGAAACTGGAGGACAGAGAAGTTAGGTAATTTGTCCAAGGTCACACAGCTAGCTAGTGACAGAGCTAGGATCTGAACAGCCCATCACCAGAGTTTGTGCACCTTACCATCACCCTATGAACTTCAAAAGCACATGAGCTCTCTGTTTTTATTATTCTTGCACCGTATACAGCAAAGTGAAAAGAGACTGAAGTCACACATATTTTCTTCCTCACATTACAAAATAACAAAAGGTTTCTAAAACACACCATCAGACAGCCCACGGTATTAACACTACACAACGTGAGAAAAATCTATCACCTGCCACAAGTACAGTAGCTTGTTTCAAAAGCTCAGCTAAGTAAAGTGCTGCTGATCAATCATGTAAAAGATCATTTTCGCCCGGCCTTCTTCAGTCCTCTTTGAAGGCCAACTTCTTCAGAACACTCAAAACAATTCAACCTGAGATCCACATCTCTCTCTCTCACCTCTTCCCTTTCTTCTTCTGTACCACGATTCTAATAACATCTAACCACCCCTCTGACCCATGAAGAAATTATCAGAGAGGTTATTTTAGGGTTTGATTTTCCAGGCTCCGAGATGGTCTATGTATTTATGTCTTGCTGGTAGATAAAACCTGGCAGAGTTTGGACTGCTGTACTGTGTGTGTGTGTGTGTGTGTGTGTGTGTGTGTGTGTGTTTTGTGTGATGCTGGAAATTGAACCCCCGTCCTCATGCATCCTAGCCAAATGCTCTACCACTTAGCTACATCTCCAGTGCTGGATTTTCTTAAAAACAAAAACAAAGAGGACCTGGCCATTTAAGAACCCTAGAGACAATTTCAGTGGTAAGGCTGTTTTTAAATAACAGAAAGGGGCCAGTGAGATGGCTCAGCGGCGTAAGCGCCTGCCTTGCAAGCGCGAGGGCCCGAGTTCGACTCCCGGATCCCACATACGAAAAAGGGGCCGGTGATATCGCTCAGTGGCACGGGTGCCTGTTGGCGTACGAGGTCCTGAGGTCGACCCCCCGGTACCCACAAAAAAAAAAAATAAATAAATAAATAACAGAAAGGACAGCTGGAAAAAAAATCCCTTTTAGGTGCATTTATTGCATTTAATATAACCCTTGGTCAGTATATAGAAAGCAGAGTTGCTAAAGGCCCCGCATTTGGACCTCCACTCATGGGCACATATCAATGGCCATTTTATAAAATTAACTATAGTGCAGCCTCTGTGTGTGTGTGTGTGTGTGTCTGTGTACACACACTGAAGCTGACTTATAAAATAAACAGCAATACATACCCATGCAGTCTAAGGTTAGTATCAAGCCAAAGTCTGATTTTAATTTATGAGATTTCCCCGTAACTGTAGCAATTCTATCCAAGGTGGGTCCCTGGGGCATGATAAAAGTCATCTGACAGGTCCCTGCTTCACCACCTAGTCACACAGTATTCTCCAATATCGTAAAAAATATAACTTACAGACAGAGGACAGAAACACAACACTTGCTCACAAACAGAGGAGAGAAGGCATCTTAGAAACCTCAGCCCATTGAGTACCCGTAGCTACTTTAAAGGTCTTTGCTTTACACATTATTTTATTATATAATATGCTATATGTTGGCTACCATGAACTGTAGTGTTTTGTACACTTAGCCCTACATGGCACTGTATAGATTACTGAGCTACCCTTAGCAAAGTAGGAGACAGAAAAGAGTACATCAGAAAGAGGCCAGCGTGTCATTCACAGCCTGTACCCCTAAAATGGGATTCTAAGAGTCCACTAACTAAGCCAAAATAGTAATGAAATCAGCAGAACAAAAAGTCATTTATCTTACCATAACTAGGCCTGGTCTGGATTTCCTTCTAATAACAGAAAATCCAAAATCTATTCCTTCATCACAAAGTCCACGACTTTGTAAAACCTTATGGTAGGAATCCTTTAACACACCCAAAAGTCCTATTTTGTAGGTCATACTCTCATTATCTGGTGCTGCAACCAGTCTGATTAAATTATAGAAAATTACTAATATATCACTCGGAATGGAGAGATCAGCGCCAGCCTGTTCTGTTTGTTTTTCCCTCTCCTATTTTAAAACTCCAATAGATATTTAAAAACAAAGAACAGAGGAGGACACAGCAACTTAAAATGAGGGCTAACAGATGTATTAACCTAATCACAGGAACATGATGGCCGCCCCGTACCTTTCACACATGGCATTAGTGACCAGTCAGAGGCACCAAGGGAGCCCTGAACAGTGCAGATCCGATGTGGGCTCCTCCAACATTTCCTTCATACCCTTCTTTCACTGTCATCTGAATGTTTGTCTACCCCCAAAGTGCACATGTCAAAGCGTAATCCCCAAAGTGACAGTATTAATAGGTGCAGCCTTTGAGAGGTGATCAGGTCACCAAAACAGAACCTTGAAGAATAAGATTAGTGCCTTTATAAAAGAGGTCCTAGAAGCTTGATAGCTGCTTCCTCCATTGAGAAGGTGCCAAGTGAGAAGGTGCCAAGTTGAAGCAGAGAAGCAGCCCTCACCAGACACTGAATCTATAGTCACTTTGATCTGGGACTTCCCAGCCTCCAGAACTGTGAGCAATACATTTCTATTGTTTATAAATTACTTAACCTAAGGTATTTTGTTACAGCAGCCTAAAGGGATTAAGGCACCTGCTCATCAGGGCATATCTTTGAGTCCAAAGATATTTACATATCAATTTACATATAAGTGACCATAGGTAGTGACCTGAATGAGAGTTCTTCTTTTTTGTGAAACTAACTCACCCAAACTACTGAATCCAAACTACTGGGATTGCTAAGTAGTTTATCCATCCAGGTCATATAGCTCTAATTTGGCTTTTCCCACAGAACATGTTGATGTTAGTAGCACTCCTTATATTTTAAACCAGCCTTTGACCCCAGGAGAAGTCCACCTGGTTATTCCACCAACACACACTCCCATGACCATCTAATTTTACAAGCCTCCCAAAACAGGGATTTCTACACCTCCCTTGGAACTCTCCTAATAGAGGCCATTCAAAGACTCTAAAATGCCAAATGCACAGCAAGTTCCAACACTAGCCGAAAGCTGTCCAATTTTTACCTCTCCGGCATGATTTATTAACACTTTGTGCAGAGAGACTTGTCAACTCACGCCAGCTGTGTCATCTCCAGGGTGGGATGGCAGCACACAGACAAATTAAAAATCAATTTTTTATTAGAAATTATTTTGAAGCATTAGAAGGAATGTGATTTTTGAGCTATCTTCCTTATTTTAACAGGAAAACTCAGCAATTCCCTCCTTTCTGTATTAGGAATACAAGAATGTTCTTTTCTGAGAACAGATAGGCAGTATTACCCAGCACCAACCTGGACTGCTACTTGGTACCTTGGAATCATTAGCCCTGACTCACAAGAGCAATGAAATATTTTGCTGCTTCAGACTGAAAATTTTCCCCATCGGTTCCTGCCATGGTTAGTCAGGAAGTATTGCCTGGTCACCATAAAAATTAATAAGAATAAATAAGAGGAAAGAGTTAAGTCTTTTACCTCTTCTCTTTCATCAGACATAAAAAGACTTGGGAAAAAAAATTTAAATGAAGGATCCTGTATGCTTTCCAGTTATTTTGGTTCCCAATTTTACTACAAAGCAAGAGAGAATTTTTTTCAAAGTTGTTAATGAAGAACGCAATAACCTGTTCAGGACTTGACCCACAACTGAGTAAACAGTAAAAATACTGGAATAATAAAACAACTGTTTTATTAATTCCCTTTGTGCTCCTCCTTGAGAATAAGTATTAGCCAAATTTCCAATGATAAATACAATAGGATCTAAACTCAAACAAGCTTATGGTTAAGCTCACGCTAATGAAGAAATCTTAAAAGTGCTGATCACCAAGGGTAAAAGGATTTACAGATGTAATAAATACTCAAGAAAGTTCTTCCTTATTTTTTCCTCTTCCATTTCTGATCCCAAATGCAATAATGCTCACAAAGTATCTAGACCCATGCCTAGCTAGCAGTCACAGAATTGGTTTCTCTCTCTTCCTCTTTCTTAGCCTGAAAAACATTCTTGGGTCGTTCAGGATTCTACTAAAGATAGGCACATGGTATAGCTCAAAGGACCTCTGAAATACTTTATTGAACATAACCTCGTTAGTAGAAAAAACTTTTGTAAAAGAGCCATCAACATTAGCAGACTCATACTTAAATCCCCAAATGATCATTATTATTCTAAGCTAAGAAATAGAGGCTTTATTTTGAATAATAATTTTTAAGACCACCCCTCAAAAATAATGTAGGTTTAATACTTTTGCTGGAGGGTTCCTCCAAAAGTCAATACAGAACTTCTTTATGATCTGTAAACAGTAGGTTCACCATTCAACTCTAGGACAGGCCATTTATTTATTTCTCCTTGCATATATATGAGGCCCATGTAACACGCACACATACACACTCTCTCTCTCTCTCTCTCTCTCTCTCTCTCTCTCTCTCTCTCTCTTCAGAGGCCGGGAGGAAATGACTGTGTAGAATTTTAAATCAGAAACCCAAGGCTTAGGTTAGTAGTGTCAGGTTAAAGGCTTGCCCATCTCCAAAGCTAATTCGGTTCTCAGCAGTCCCATGGGTGTCTAGCTGAACACAAGGAGCGAGGAAACCTTAGCAGGCCGGAGCCCGGCCTGGGGAATTGCTGGGACTCCGTGCCAGGGGCTGAGGCTCACCCCAGACTTGGTATCAGATAATACCAAGTGCTAGTCTGGATTTCCAGGACTAATCCACTCGAGGGTGGGACTTCCAGGTTCCCCAGAGTCTGTGCTGTCGAGTGGGAGGACTCTGGACTTTGTAGGTCCAGATTGTACCTGGCTAGCATTATATTTAATAAGAGAAACAGATTCAACACAGAGAAAGAGTCCATAAGTACCAACAGTTTATGCTTTAAAATCTTTAGTCATATTGTTGCGGGAGGGTGCAGAGGCAAGGAGGAACCTAAGAGGAAGAGGAAAACATTTTGATTTTTTATGGATTCAGCTCTGGCAAATTTTTCTTTTCTTTTTTTTTTTTTTAAATTGTAATTTGCACTTCTTAAATGTGTTTACAGGTTCTACGGATTTTTAAAACAACATATCAATAGTGGCTTTTACCACTGCTGTATTTATTCAGGACACCTCTTGGGCTTTAAAAGCAATTCACTGCAGCTCATTCCTCTTAATCACCCCCTTTTTCTGCCCTCAACATTACATACATCATTCTTTTCTTATAGGGCCAACTTTTAAATCGGCCCCTATATGACTTAAAATCCTGGGACAGTGTCTATCAGGTAACTTTAATCCCTAATTACCTTTTAAGTGTGACAGAACCCTGTTCTCCAGGGAAAGAGAAAAAAGCTTCCTTTACACACAAACAAACAAGAAAGTTTACCATTATAATTGGGATTTAAGACTGCCATTGTATTCTATATTAAGTGGAAATTAACACTAATTTTTACCCGAGTCAATATTTATTACATATGGACACCACTTGCAAGTTTCTCCAAGACTCACTTAGCAAGCCCTGGGTTCCTGTGACCGAACTGCAAAATACACCATTTGCCCAGAAATTGCTCTTACTCCAAATACAAATTGCTTATAAAACATGAGTAACCCCCACCACTTACAACAGGCGGAACACATCCACAAAAACCCATTTAATGCAAAGGTAAGTGGGAAAGCTTTGCCACTTAAGGCTTCCCTTAAAGAAAAAAAAAAAAAAAAGGAGGGACATTTACAGTGTTTCCAAAGGTAAGTTGCTTCTTACTTCGGTAAAAGTAGCTTTCTGTGAGTGGAAGAGGGAGGCGATTTTTTTTTTAAGTGAGTAGATAACAGCATTCAATTAAGAGGCCAGGACTGGAGAAGCCGCTCTCAAAATACAACTTGGGTCACCAGGCACCGGCGCGCAGGAGAGGCCCACCAGGCATCCGAGCTAAAATGGAGCCTGAATTTCCTCTCCACAAGAGGGTGGCCGCGCGAGGTCAGGGTCAAGGTCACCGCCAGGGCAGGCTGCAGCTGCCCGACTGCGCCGCGCACCAGGGAGGGACAGCGTTCCGTCCCCGTCACTGCCCGAGCAGATAAATCCTTCTCCTCTCCCCCTCCCTCTAACCCCGCCAACGTTTTTCTTTTCTTTTTTTTTTTTCTTTTTTTTTAAAGCAGGGGGAGAAGAGAAGAAAGGAAAATGACCACGTAACCTCACCGCCCTGGTTTTCGCACACAAGCTCATCCGCTCCCAAAGTTGCCATCTAAGGGCAAGTTCGCAGAGAACACTGAAGCCCATTTTGTCCGAGCAGGGCAGGCCTCCCCCGCCACCCCACCCCGGCCCGCACGCGCCCCCGAGGGGAGCCGGGCACCCCGGGACCGGCCGGCCCCGTGCACGCGCGCTCTCCCTCCGAGGGCAGCGAGTTTTCTGTGAATCGCAGCGCGGAGCCTCCGCTCGCCCTCCCCGCCTTCTCCTCCTCCTCTTCCTCCTCCTCCTCGCACAGAATTTCCCTACACACGCAGCCGCCTGCGAGAGATTTTACGTGCATATATATTACATATGTGATGTGATCCTCAGAACCTCTAGCGGGCAGGCGAAGAAAGGACTGCACAGGGGCATTTTTATTTTTTTATTTTTTTTAAAGGAAGGGGAAAAAAAGCACAACCCAAGCCCTGTGCGTCGACTCCCTGCGTACCGGGAAAGGGAAAGAAAGAGGAATGTTTGCGGAGCGGACTGCCTAGCAAGTGCCCTTGCTCGCCACTCCGGCCGCGGCCCGGGTGACACCGCGGGCCAGGGGGCAGCCCGCGTCCCCTCTCCCGGTCCCCCCGGACAGGCACCGCCGCGGATATTTCGCGAGGGGGAGATCGATCGCTTGCCTGTCTGCAGCGGAAACACACACACACACGCACACACACACGCCCCGAGACACCATAACCTTAACCCTTCCCCCACCCTCCGTGAACTTCAGGTGACCGACCACGTCGGCCTGACACTCCGCCGGGCGGGCGGGCGCTCCGGCTCCGCTCCCGCCCCCAGCTCGGGTTTTGCAGGATCGGGCTCCCAGCAGCGCCAAAGCCGCCGGCGGAGGGGGGAGCCGGGAGAAATTGACCCTCCGTCCCCCCGACCCCTCCCTCCCTCCCTCCGGCGCCTCCCGCGTCCCCTCCTCCAGTCACCCCGCCCCACGCCTTCTCCCCTGCCCCCTCTTCCCTGCATTCAAGGAGCCGGGCGGCCCCGGGGGATATTTTTAGTTGCTTCTTTCTCCTTCACTTTTAGCTTTAGCAGCATCTCGGAACACTCACAGCGGAGAGAGAGACGGGGGGGCGCGGGGAGCCGAGAGGGAGTGGGGGAAAAGTTAAGAGTCTCGCAAAGAAAAGCCGGAGGGCGGGCGGAGGGGACGGGGGCGCGGTGGAGGAGGGGAAGGGGACCCGGCGGGCCGGCGGGTGTGTGTCTCCAGTTGGCGTGCGTGGCCGCCGCCGGGGAGGGCTGGGATGCACTTTAGTCCTGGACTCTGCTCGGGCTCGCCGGGGAAGGGGGGTCTGGGAGCCCGAGTCTCGCCCGGCTCCGTCTGCTCCCACTGACCCCGCATTTGATTGCGGCCAGGCGCCCTGCTCCTCCCTCCCCTCGGCTCTGCAGGGACCTCGCGCGCCGCGAGCCGCCCTGCCTCCTGCCTCCGCCTCGGCGCGGCTCCCGCACCCCACATCCGCCCGCCGCCGCTCGGCCTCGCCCCCGCCCGGGCGCCCCAAGCCCCTCGCTCCCGGGCGCGCCCCCTCGCTCGGCCCGGGCCGCGGGAGCAAGCCGCCCGGCGGCGCGTGTGCGCCTGTGTTTGTGTGCGGTGCCCCCACACCCTCCCGGCCGCTCCCGCCTCGCCCGCCCCCGACTCCCTCCTCCGCCGCCGCCGCCTCCACCTCCGCCTCCTCCTGCTCCAGCCGCCGGCGGCTCCGAGGCCGACCAGCCCCGGCGCAACCTTTAGCCGGAGACGGACCTCTCCCCGGGTCCCCCACCCGGCGGGCGGCCGCGCGCCCGCGCCCCGACACCCCTAAACGCCATGTCACGGCCCTCAGCCCTCCGCGCGCCCCGACCCCGCACCCTCAGGCATGGGATCCACAAGGAATTTTTTCTTTTTTAAAGATTCCAACCTCTCCCCACCCCCCGATAAAAACCCCGGCATCCACACTACTCCCCTCCTCCCCGCTTGCGCCCCCTCCCCCAGCAACCCGGAGTGAGGAGGGGGAGGAGGAGGGAGAGGGGGAAAAAGCCCGATCTCAAGGAAAAAGAGGAGGGGGGGTGAGAGAAAGAAAGAAAAAGAGAGAATAGAAAGGGCACGGGGCTGATCATCACCAACATGGCTGCCTCAGCATAGACCTAAACGAGGAGTAACCCGGGCTGTGTCTTTGTCAGTTTCACCTCTGTAACCCTAAACTAATGCAGAAAACAACGGAGGAGGCTGCGGAGGGGAAAGAGGAGAGGGAGGGCGAGAAAATGGCACGAGAGGAGGTGGAGAAGGGATGACTTACGTGAGGGAAGGCGCTTGGGCTGCTCCTGCTTCCTCCTGGGCATTTTCCCCCTTTTCTCACATTCTCCTCCTTGGTTAATGTGAGATCAAATAAACCCCCGTGGGGGCAGAGAGGCAGACACTGGCAGGAGCGGGGAGGTAGTTGGGGGGCGGGCGGGCGGGCAGGGGGAAACCCCTTCTCTCCGGTGTGTGCAATGGGTTGAAGCTTGTTTCCTGGAGCCAGAAGAGGGGTTTTCTTCTTTTCTTTCCTTTTTTTTTTTTTCTCTTTCTTTTTTTTCTTTTCTTTTTTTTTTTTTTTTTAATTTTGGTCGTGCACCTGGCTTGTCCCCGAGCGTAATATTCTTCAATGGAAACGGAGCTAATAGGTGTGAGTGTGTGTGTGTCCCGCGCCGGCGTGTGTGATGGGAGGTATAAATAAGCGAGCGCCGGTGCGGCGGTGTCTATGGCCGCGCGCTGTGTCTCCGAGCCCCTAACACTAATGTCGGGATCAAAGGGCAGCGCGGCGGCGGCACGGCTCACACAGCTCGCGCTCGCGCTCGCTCGCTCGCTCTTTCTCGCTCTCTCCTCTCGCGCTCTCTCTGTCACACACACACTCACACACACACACAGAGGCACAGACTAGGGAAAGAGCGAGAGCTACACACACACACACACACACACACACACACACACACACACACACGCAGCAAAGAGGAAGGTGCCCTAAGGCTCCCAGGGCGGACTCAGCCTCGGATTTCCAACCGCTCTGCCTGGAAAGAACGGGGGGCGCGCGTGCGGGGGCGGGATGGAGTTCGAATTCATCCCGCTAAGTCGCCAAACCTTAGGGGGGCAAAAAGTTTTTCCCACTCTTTAAACAACGATTCGTTCATTATTTTACTGATTTTTTTTTTCTAAAAGAAAAGCGGGGAGGAATAGATCCTTCTCTTTACTTTCTTTTGTTTATTCAACTACATTTTGTCCTGTGTAAAATTCTTCGGGTTTTTTTTGGTCACTCAAAATGTTACTGTCTCACCCTATCACCTTAAGTCTGGAGGTTACAGCCTCTCACACACTCTCCAAAAGCGTTCCAATAAAAATATGCCTTAAAAAATTAAAAGATAACATATGGTGTCATCGATAACTGGGTGGATGGAATGAATGCACAGTTTTTGGGGTGTCCGATGGAGTTAACACTTGAAAAAGGCTGCTGAAATGAAAATTACAGATCCTTGACAAAGGGGGGGGGGGATAAGATTAGTTCACCCCTGTTGGCTGATTAACTGCTACATGATACTCCTAGAGTGCACACAGCAATCTTGACTTATGGAATTTACTTTTTCCCCTGCTGTAATGCAGGTATATGAAGTTTACCCTGAAGCAATTCCAGTGTGCGTTATGAGCTCAATACAGCAGTTTTCATTAACTGATAGACTTTCATTACTTTACAAATCACACATCTTGCTTCAAAGAGAGACATAAAGGGGAAAACCAGAGAAGTACTGGTTTCACTCAACACAAAAGGTTCTTGGTGATAAAGGGCTGTTCTCTTTGTGACTTGCAGTCATTTGGATAGAAGTTCACTCAGGGGTTGTTAATGATTTAAACTCCAAAACCTGCTACTATAATTGAAGCCAAAAAAAAGTCTGAAGAAGAGTTGTTTCATAAAACTCTCTTTGTAAGAGGAAACTTTGAACTTAGCGGAATACATTAGATGTCATGAGTCAGATGTAGCTAAAAAATAAAAAAGGTGCATTATTTAACTACATCTTCCCTTTTGAGCTTTTTAAAAACTCTGACTCATCATCTTATTATGTTAAATATTTTCCTACCAATTTTTAAATAGACTTTTTCATCAAAGAAGGTGGAGGCACGGTGAAAATACAGAACATTAAAATGACACTCTATAAGTTGACATGAATAACTAATGCCTCTTTGAGATTTTGACTTAGAAATTTCCAAAGGTGTTAAGAAAAGCCGTGGGGGTTAAAGTCCAATGAACCCCCTTCAAAAATGAAAATAAGCCTTTCTATTATATACTTTTATTAGAGAAGCTTAAAGGATACTGTGTCTCTCAAACGACATTTTTGTGCTACAATGAAATTTCAGGATAAATCCCTCCCTACACTCCCCCCCACAATATCTAGGTTCCCAGCATGAAATAATGCTGTCTAAACCAATTTTAAACACCTGCTTGAATTCAATCTAAAACCAAAACAGGATGGAGTCCAGTTGACAACTGATCGTTCTCTTAAACCAATTCTTCGATCTTTTTAAACTGCTTGTTAAGTTTCTCTGCATTATAATTTGGAGTAGAACCATATTTTAACTCAGATCAAATTCAACTTTCCATGACTTACACTATCGTTGGTAGCAGTAAGCTCGAAGTTAATTTATGAATGATAAATCAGAGCTCATCCATTGCAAGTAGACCCGTTACCCCAACACTGTAGAATCTCTACACGTAACACAGGGGTGTAAAGTTATTGGTCACAGTGCCACACCACTACTCCTCCTCCCAAACCTTTGGCTAGGATGTTGAGGATTATTACTACTCTGCACCTTTTCCTGAATTGCTATGACTCTTCACAACATTTAGTACACTATAATTGAAAACACACTTTAGGCCTTTCCTCAAAGCAGAGTACACTTCCTGCGACCTTTTAAAGGCATGCAGGCAAATGTTGTCAACTTTTAATTATATAGGTGTTTTATCAACAGCCAAAAGCATTTTTTAAATTGAATTTACTCATACCTCCACATTTCCAAAGATTATTTGAAATAGTACATAACGATAGAAAACGGAAATAAGGACGGAACATTTTCTGCTTAAATCTCGGGTTGGTATCTGTGCTATGAAACACTTTTCAAGGTCATTTGCATCTCACCCTCTAATGATGTACGCTTGGGGAATGAACACAAACTAATTTTAATGTTAGACTAGTCTAAAATATTAGGAAGATAAGTACTGGAGGTTACTACAATGAATTTCAAAGTCAAAATTGAATAAATATTTTTGAGTGCGCCCGACCATGAATCATTACCTTGGATTAATGTTGACTATAGCTATCAGATGGGAATATTCCATTTGATTCACTTCCAAGGACTAGGTTTTGAAGACCATATTGTACCTTAATAATCGTAGTATTCTCACTACCTCCATCTCCATCCCTTCTCCAAGGTAAGATTAAAATATATTTTCTCAAAATTGTGCATTGTAAGAAGATGGTTCCTAAGCACTCACTCTCAAGCGGTGTAAACTCCACTTACACCCAAGTATTGCTCGGGTTGCGTAGATAGAGGGCTGAGCAGACAATTCCTTAGGATAGTGTATGCACTATAGAGGGGTCCACAAGGTAAATACTGTTTTCATAACAGTACTAAGATGTTATTTGTCCTGTTACCTATGTTGATATTTGAACTGAAGATGCCAGAATTATGGTGGGTAAAATGCTAACACCTCAGCACCAGTCGAGGTAGGGACACCAAAAATGTATTAAGTCATTCTCTTTTTTGCCACTCGGAGAAATAAAATAAGAAGTAAACAAAGCTCATTTAAGAATGTCCTTGATGGAGCAATAAAAATTATTATTTTATTAAATCTCAACCCTTGGGCACAGGACTTTCATCTGAGACAAACAGGTACATAGAAAACACTTCTATTGCATGCTGAAGTACATCAGTTGTCTAAAGGAAAATCACTCATGAGACTGTTTGAAATAGATACTTTACTTGAAAGGGTGACAGACAAACTCAGACTTTAGCATTTCTCACAGAAGTGAATGAAGTGAGCCTGTAATTTCAAGGAAAACAATGCATAGTATAGTTTGGCAATGATAATATTTTCACATGCAGGTGAAAATTAGAATTTGAGATAAATTTTGTCCTAACATGAGTTTAACAGCTTCTTTTTTTTTTTTTGTGTGGGTACCAGGGGGTCGACCTCAGGACCTCGCGCGCCAACAGGCACCCGTGCCGCTGAGCGATATCACCGGCCCCTTTTTCGTATGTGGGTTCCGGGAGTCGAACTCGGGCCCTCGCGCTTGCAAGGCAGGCGCTTACACCGCTGAGCCATCTCACTGGCCCACAGCTTCTTAACACTTAGAAGATTTTTTTTTTTTTGATAAAAATCCATGGTGACATTAGTAAATGTGACTTTCTGATGTAGTGTCGACATTTTGGAATATCTGCATAACGAAGTTGGCCATATTGGCACACAGCTGTAATCCCAGTGCTCTGGGAGGCTGAGGCAGGAGGATCATAAACTGGAGCCCTACCTGAGCAACTTAGATAACCTAGTAAGACTCTCTCTCTCTCTTAGAATTGTGAAAGGTGGGTAGGGAGTATGGTGGGGATGTAGCTCAGTACGAAGACCCTGGGTGCAATCTCCAGTACCAACAAAAAAAACCCTGCATAACTCAGTAAGGTAACATTTTCTAAATGACAAAAACATAATGTTACTAAATCATGCTGCAGTATAAGATTCACTCAAAGCAAAAAAAAAAAAAAAATAAATCAATGGATTTAATGCAACAGAATAGGAAAAGCTGATTGATGATCGTTTCAGATTCCACACTATAAGTGACTTTTAAGAAACTACCAATTATCAATTTTTAGTGTAGTGAAGGCTATCCATAATTACCTGAAAAGGCTATTAATATATTCCTCTTCTAAATACATGTCTGTGTGAGGTTGGGTTTTTAAAATATGTATTTCTCTGTGTTTGTTTTTTCTTTTTCAGGGCTGAGGATCAAACCCAGGGCCTCATACTAGGCAAGCACTCCACCACTGAACTACATTCCCAGCGCTTCTTCATATACAACCAAAGCAACATGTTACAGCAAATGGAATGCAGAAGCAGATAGGAAAAGCCTGCTGTGTTCCGCGAAGCTAGGCATTATAGCGCATTGCTGAAATGTAGAGCACTGCCCCTCTTCTCAGAAAATGTTTTGAAAAGTTATTTTTCATAAAGGTATGTCACATATATTGATTTTATTTGTTATAAATAAATGAATAACTATTTTAGAAATTATACTGTCCTAATGAATAATACAGTAACTATCAATATATAATTCATATAAACAAAAGCTCACTAACTTTTAAAAGTAATATAGGAGTCCTGATTCCAAAAAGTTTTGAGAGCAAGTGCTCTAGAAATTAGGATGAAAAAAAAAAATAGAACTTGCATGGAGGTTACACTAGAGGTCCTGGAATCTGATCGTAAATGCACTGACTCTCATCATAAACTGAAGCCTTCTTAGACTCGGGGGTGAGAGCTGGTCTGGGAATCCCACGAGAAGGCCCTCTGATTTTTCCCTTGGGAGACACAGGGAGGAGATGAGGGCGATCATTCAACCTTGTGGAAACAGGTTCTCCGGCCCTGTGGAGGGGATTGTCATTCTGAACTGGCCTCCGATCTGTGAGGTAAGTCAGACTCCTTGAGGAGCTTCCATCTTTCACAAGGCCGGAGTCATCTTCAACAAGAGTTAAGGCACAATGCTCTGCACCCTAAAAGTGCTGCAAGTCTGGCATTTTAAGTACTGGATGCCTGGCCCAGAGCAGGGATACAGTTCTAGTGTCCCTCCTGGCCAGGACCCACGTGTTGTAAATCAGTATCTGGTGACAATGACCAGGCAGCCATCCTTTACAGAGCGAGCGAGGTTTTTGCTGTAATCTGTACTTGTGTTCTTGCGGGAGGGGGTCCTGACTGGGACCAGCAAGTTTTGTCATGATTTGGATAAACCATGCTTCTCAAAGTAGTAGACATGCAAGCTCATGACACAACAGAGATCCAGCCAAGGAAACATTTCTGGGCATTTGGAGTGTTTCTTTCATCTAAACCCATGGGCCACAGGACCTTTTCCTTACGCATCTTCCCAATAGCTCTTCAACTCAATACCCAAGGCAAACATTTCAGAGTAGAAAGTCATATTTAGATTAGGTAAATTCCACATCTCTATGCTACCTGTTCCATCCAGTCAGTTCTGAGGCTTGGATGCCTTACTACTTCCTTGTTCATTCCTGCTCTGAATCCCGACTTGAAATAAAACTCTTTGTCTCCAAATCCTGACCTGTTGGATTCTTGGCATCTCTATCAATTCGACATTCTCTGAACTTTTTTGATCAGCACGGATGACAATTTCCCTAAGCAACTTCTCCTCACTTTCATGCATTTTTGTACTCATTTGTCTGATCATTTAATGTACATCTTTGCTGCCTGAGCCGCTCACCCTGTGCCCTGCCTTAAATTACACTGCTCTTCCTTTCGAGTCCCCTCTTGCACTGGGGTCCCTATCATAGCCCCTCTGTTTTACTGCATCAGCTCTGGTTTCTGTACACCGTCCATCTCCCTTTGTTCAGTCAGCTCCCAACCTCCATACCCACTATGGGTCACACACTCAGGGCATCTTGACCAAGCTCTTTATCCAACCCATGTGTTAAGTGACTTGCTCCTTAGAACATGCACTATGAGACATGAAGCAATAAGAATAACAAAGGACAAAATTATTATACACCCAGAAAGCTATTTATTACACATTTATAGCATTTAAAATTACACATTGCATATTAATTATAAAAGCCAATCAGAAAGCTTCTTGTGGATTTTCCTGATACTCTCTTCTCCATGATTCCTATCTCTGCCACTTACAGTGACACAAGTCTACTTCTATTCCTAGAATTCCACATCCATCTCTGTGGATATTTATGTAGTTGACTATCTCGTGGAAGGTAGGGCCAAGTTACCTTGAGTTCCAACTGTGTCTTTCTGGTTGTTGAGTTTAGTTGGGCAATGCCATGTTATTAGACTACAAGCCTTTTCCTATAAACCAGTAAAACGGTCATGCCACAGGAGCCAACTAGTACACGCTCCCGCTCAGCTATCATTTATTCTCACATTTTAATATTTTTAATAAGGAGGGAAAATTGGAGCTCCAAATTAGAATCACAGAACCTTATAGCCAGAGGGAGGTTTACAGACCTCTTGGTTCAACCCTGTTATTTTGCAGATGAAGAACTCAAGGGAGTAAAACGTTGGCTGACATTGCTAGCTGAGCTCTGACCAGGGAGATCTCCACTACTCCAGAAAATTAAAGCTCAAACATAGGACAATGTGGAGGTATATTTATGCATTCTAATAGGTTTAAGCAAATCAATTTTGCAAACCAGAACTTAGAAGCATTTGATAAAGCACCATAGAAAATTAAGGAATAGAGCGCTTTTAGGTATTGTACATGGACAAGTTAGCATTGGTTTGATATTGTTTTGTTAATTTCCAGAAAGTTCTTTTAAATGTAATAAAGGATAATATAGGGACTAAAAAGAAACTTTTAAAAATTATTCAAACCCCCCCACCTTATTTTTAAAACCACAAGACTGAAATATCATTTAAAAAAAGTGGAGGAGAGGAGCTATTACATGCTCTAAGTAGAACTCTTACAGGCATCTCAGAATAAGATGTTTATACTTTCACGGAAAAAGTGCTTATGAAACCCATGTTCAGCGGTCTTGAGAAGACTTCCAGAGGGACTCATAGGTACAACTCTAATACGATTAAAGCACACTGTGAATCACCCAACTCAGCCCAACTCCCTGATGGCAGATTCACAGACCGACTGTGGTCGCTTTGGAACGACAGGTGCCCTTGTAAAGACAGCTTTAACAGCTCATCCTCCTTTACCCTGTGTTCAGGAGTCCATATCTGAGGGGCAATGGATTAAATGGAAATTGTACAAAATGTTCCGTACAAAAAAATGACCTCTGTGAATTGCTTGACATAACAGGAAGGAATAGGATAAAGTACAGTACACATCCTTGTCCTGGGATCTGATATGCAACTGGTTCAGCAAGTGTCCTTTTGTTAA
The DNA here is from genome assembly GCA_028451465.1 of Erethizon dorsatum. Classification (NCBI taxonomy): domain Eukaryota; kingdom Metazoa; phylum Chordata; class Mammalia; order Rodentia; family Erethizontidae; genus Erethizon; species Erethizon dorsatum. Next base: position 16,719,572 of record CM051839.1, read on the forward strand.
ACAGAGCCTGGTAAATGGATTAACAAGTTAGTGTGGCATTACCCTATGACAGAGGAGCTGTTCCATGGAAATGTTGCTGGGCAAAAATCTGGAGACTAAGGCACCCGGGCATACGAATTGTTTCCAGTGAGTACGGAGCAGTGGCTGCCATATAGGTCTTATTAAAGATATCCTGAAAAATAGACAACAGATGTCCCAGGAATTTCCAAAATCATGCCTCTAGAAATTTGTACCCCAGGTGATTCAAGCTTCATTTGTGCCAGCTTGCTTGTTGTTTTAGAGGAAGTTTAGGGTGCTGAGTGCTCTTTTCTCTTTCTTTCATTCATTCTTTCTTCCTTTCTTTCAACATATTCCAGCCATTGGAGAGTTTGCTTCTTAGTAGGATGTCTGTGGGAAGTTTTACTATGACTTTTGCATGTGTTTCTTTCAGCAGTATTTGTGTTTGGATGTCAATATAATTACTTATATCACTCCCCCCAAAAAACCCCCAAGAACTGTTATCAGCAAAGACTAATTCATCTTCATATCAACTCTCTGAACCATTTCTTTATTTTATGGCTGAGGAAACTGAGACTCAACTCTAGCAAGAAATTAGTCAAGGCCATATATAATTAGCCTACTTTCACTTGGGGGCTAGAACATCTTAATTAATGACTTGATTCCAGTTCCCCAAAAGATAAGAATGAATTCCCATTTACAAGTTACTGGTTACATTATTAGAGACAGCAAAGCCATCTGTAAGAGCACTCCAGGTGTAAACATGGGGAAACAGACCTCGACTCCCTGTGCACCAGTGAGGTAGCTTTGTGCTGGTTCTTTCACATTTGCTTCGCTTAAGTGTCCTCCCCCCACCCCCACTCTATTTTGTGCTCCTTGAACTGACTTCTAATAACTGCACCACCTCTCTCCCTGGCTAGCTGATGTGTAGCTGGGTTCAGCCAACAGGAGCTACCTCCAAGAGGCCAAAGAGCAAGAAGGGAGATGTATAGGGACAGTTCTTCCTTCCTCTCTCTCACCCTTGACGCCTGGTCTCTAGCTGTAATTCTGTCCCTCCATGAATACAGCTTCTTGGCATGCCTCAGACTCCATTGGCCTTGAGACAAGCTATTTCTCCCCCTCGTTCCTGCAGCCCTTGCATTGGTCATGGTCTTCCACTGTTGCTAGTCTCTGGATTTCTCAGCAGCCTTCACTTGATCCCTTAATCTTGCTTACCCTTCTCTAAGAAGTCCTTTCATTAAAGATATGCCATCCGAATCAGCTGGGGTGAATTCTCTTCTTTACCTGGCCCCAGATGGATATAAACTTTTTTCATTCATCACCAAATATTTAATGAACACCTACTGTATGCCAGGCACTACACAAACCAATGGGCACATCACGGTGTGCAAATAGAGATATTGTTCCTAGGTCTTTACAGTTTGCAAATCCCATGGCTTATTTTTGTTAATCTACCTTCTTTCTATAAAAATGAAAAAATTTTTAAGCATAAAAATTCTCCAGACAAGCCAGGAACTCTCAGAACAGGGAATGAGGCTGTGTCAGAGATATAATAGGCACTAGCCAAATACCAAACACATCATCATTAGTAGATTATTAAGGGGGGACATGATCAAGCAGAATCATTTGCTCAGAGGAAATTGGTCCCCCAGGGTTGTCTAGGATCCGAGTTCTATGGTCTGACCAAATTCAGGACAATTTTGGCCAAAGTGCTGAGTAAGCAGCATTGATCTCCAGAACCCTTCTCTCCCTTCCTTCCTTTCTTCTTTCCTTCCTTCCTTCTTTCCTTCCTTCCTTTCCCTTCTCCTTCCCTCCTTCCTTCCTTTTTTCCTTTCTTTTGCTTTCACCATTTTTATTGATTATTTTATTGATACACAAATATCTCAAGGACATTTTTAGACATTGATACTCCCTTATTATAGATTAGGATTCTCAGAGAAGATGAATATTTTTCTACCTTCTGTCATAACTGCATTTGTTCTGTGCATAGTTAAACAAACACAACTCTAAGATCTTGCTCTGTCCAATTCTTTGGAGTTAAAATTAATGAAATTTATATCCATATTTTTCTTCTTTTACGCTTACTTCCCAGTTGACTTACAATTTCTTGTCTTAGTGCATATTAGTTAGGCAGAATAATAGGTTTCATTTTGGCATATTCACACAAGTATATAGCATATTTTGATCACCTCCAACACCCTGTTGCTTCCCCCCTTTCCCTGCCTTCTCTCCTCTTGACTCCCTTCCTATTCTCTAATAGTGTCCCTTCTCCTCTCCTGTCACAGGACCCCTTTCCCCATGTTTCTTCAGTCCCCTCTCCCAAACCTCCTTCTAACATGTGAGGTACCTGTTTGCACTCTCTGCAGCACTATTCTTTTTAGCACCTGGAAATACTCACTGCTGTGTCCCACCCAAACCTACATTCCTGATAGATAGGCTCCATCATCTTTTCTCTTTCAAAATATAATTGTTCTTTTTTTTCCATTCCCCATGGCCTTCTTATGCTTTTATTCCCCCTAGATCATAGCCTGTAAGATAGTAAGAGTTGTTCATTTGTCCTGTCTTGTTTTCCAAGTTTTCAACAATAAAACATATACTTTAAGTATTTTTATAATTTAAAAATTTTAAAAATAATAAGTAAATTAACTACTCAATGCCAGTGTCCTCTATAGTATGAGTAGCTTGTTATTATGTTTTTCCAATAAGGATACATATGAAGTATCCAAAATATAGAAGACTTCATAGAAAAAACATGACCATCTTTCTAGAATGCTTCTTTTGCTCTTCTGTTTGTTGAGGGAAAGTTAAGGAATTTAATCTTCAAATAATCTAAAATAAGCTTTTATTAAGATAGATACAGACAGCCGGGCATGGTGGTGCATGCCTACAATCCCACCACTAGGGAGGCTGAGGCAGGAGGATTGCTGGGAGTTTGAGGCCAGCCTGGGTTACAAAGTGAGTTCAAGGCCAGCCTGAACAGCATACTGAAACCCTGTCTCAAAGACACACACACACACACACACACACACACAAGATAGATACAGACATACCATACTGCTTGGGTTTTCTCATCAAAGATGAACATAATGACAATATAGCACTCATTCTATGAGTTTGGGGTGGTGCCCTAGTCAGCTTTCCATCTCTGTGACAAAATACCTGAAATAATTAACTTGTAAAGAGGAAAAGTTTATTTTAGCTTGCAGTTTCGGAGTCTGCGATTGGTTGTTCCTGTTCCTTTGAGCCTATGGTGAAGCAACACATCGTGGCAGGAGCACGTGACAGAGAAAAGCCCCTCATATTATGAGCCAGGGAGCAAAGAAGGAGGAAGAGGCTGGGATGACACTCTCCCCTTCAAGGCCATGACTCCAAAGATCTAAGGACCTCGCACAGGACCCCACCTGTTGAAGTTTTCCCCACTTCCTAATAACATGGCCCTAGGACACAGCCCTGAATTACGGGCCTTCCGGGGACACGCCAGATCCAAACTATTGCAGGTGGGATCTAGCTGAGTCCCTAAGCACAGTAACCAGTATGCCGCCCCTGCTCCTGGTGGCTAGATTATACCATCAAGACCAAGTTCTGCATGAACCTTAAGTCACAAAGTTAAGTCACAAAAGTTCAAAGAAATTTTGCCCAGAAACCTCTTCTTCCTCTAACCTCAGATTCCCATGGGGTAAGTTTTCTTTTTCTTTGGCTTCTAGAGGAAAAGTTTGAATATATTACCTTTGCTTTCTGGATTCCCCATGCTTTATCCCATGGCAGTGACTTTCACAAGAGTAATTTTAGGCATTGTGGCATTCATTCTGTTATAAATTTCAGTTGTAAAACATTTATTGAGGTTTTCATGATTTGACTTGTTTTAAACAACCTGGTCTCCCTCCCCATCTCCTATTGTTGTGTCTGAAACAAAATAAATGACCTAGAATTATTTGGCATTCATCTGTCATAAATCATAATCCACAGTGGATTACTTTCAGGTCTATATTATAGTTCTGCAGGAAAGTATAGGGCTCAGTGTGGACTACTACTTCCCTTTTACACCTCTCCACCACTGTCCAAAACGAACAGATGAACAATGGAAATTAATGGGGGGGTGAGAGGGGGGTTTCAAAAACAAAACATGTTTTATAAACTAGAACTTTTTCTGAATTCAGGAAGTGATTTTTACATCAAAACAAAGCGAAGCCCATGTATATCAAATTGTGATGTTCAACGAAATCTTAGTTTGGATTTTATTTTTTCATTTTTCTTTTTTTCTTTCATGGTGGTACCAGGGATTGAAGCCAGGGCCTTCATAATGTGCTACATCCCCAGACTGTTTATAATTGTTCTAAATTTTGAGGCAGGGCCTAAGTCATTTTGCAGCCCAGGCTGGGCTAGAACTTCTGATCCTCTGCCTCAGCCTTGCAGGCCGCTGGCCTTACAGGCCTGCACCACTAGGCCCAGCTTAGATTGTATTCTAGTTGTTTTGATGTGCTTTGAATGTGTGGTTTTAATCACATATTATTTTAAGTACCTGTGTCACCCTATTATTTACACTGTTAGATGCATTCAACTCACCACAAAATACACTCAATACTTAATAATAACAGCAATAATGATAATAATATTCCATGCCTAGTAATGACTATCAGCATGCACCACTTATACTTTGGATGTACAGTATGAAAAAAGAACCACAGTCTCTATTCTCATGGAACAAATATAATGACAAGTCACGATCAGTTCTGGAAAAGTCTCTAATGGTAACTAATATCTCAGACTTTATCAGTTACTTTTGTTTAAAAATTAACAAAACAAAACAATTGAATATATGAACTTTGGAAAAAATGATAAATACGGTTAACATCTTTTTAACATTACAGATAATTTGGTCAAAGCTTCTATTTTGTTGAAAATTTTTAAGTAAATAAAACACTTAAACTCACCCATCGTTCATAATTGGGTAGTTTGGCTACATGGACAGCTGAGGCTGGAGTGAAGTGGGTTGAACACTTGTAAACTTGGCAGTGAGGGCACCTCCTGCTTCTCCCCCCCCAGGGACCATGGACCTGTTGTTGCTGGATCTTCCCATCTTTCTTTCTTTCTTTTTTTTTTTAAGAGTAGGAAGAATTTATTGAGAGAAAGAAAGCTTCTGTCTGAGAGGGACAGATGGAGGACCAGAAAGTGGATTGCCACCAACCCCACTTCTCAAGGGTGTTTATTGAGCAAAGCCACAAGGTGAGGCGGGCTTAAGGTGGGACAGAACTATAATCAATCAATAAGATTGAAAGTATAGTCTCTTAGGTAATATTGATCCAGTGGCAAATCATAGGATGGGTGTGAGGTGGGTCGACCAACAAGTATACAACAAGTATAGTCGCTAGGGTAATATTGATTAAATGGGGATCAAATGGGGAAACAATTCATGTAGCAAGCACACATGGGCAGACAAGGACTTTCCTGGAAGGGGTGGAAGTTTGGTCCTCCACCCCAAGGTGATTGATGCCTACTTAGAATATCAGTCACTGCCGTTCATCCCTAGGGAAGTATATAGGTTCGTAGTTCTTTTTCCTGAAGTCTGGCCTTCAGTGAATATGCCTCTAGCCATAGTTGTCTTCTGCATTGACCTCTCAAGGGCTCAGCCCTGTCTGACTGCCCATAATATTTCTACCTAATTTAGTGATCTATAATATTCCTCCTTGCCGAAGAAGTACCCCTAACTGCCATGAGGGAGTAAGGGTAGAACCCATCTTTCCAAAGAAGCAGGATATCTAAATTTTATTGAGAAATTGTCAAGTTCTGGGACATCTATATCAAATAAAATATATCTATAGTTTGATCTGTAAATCATCAGTTTGTGATCTCCCATCTAGGTACACATAAATCCCAACAGATCATTGTAATTCATACATTGGTCTTATCTTGCATACATCAGACAAAATAACAGACACGTAAATAAGGTACTCAAATACCACTGTGCCAAGATTATAGACTCCATTTTAGAAGTGAGTTAGCATTTATCTAGAGTAAACTTTGACTTTATCTTCCCTAATAATGAGGTAGACACTAACTGGACTGATCTTACTGTGGGATTTAGCATTTCCTTTCACACTCATTAGGATGGCTATCATTTAAACAAAAGGTATGGTAAAGATGTAGACAATGGGAACCCTTATGTATTGCTTGTATGAATGTAAAATGGTTACAGTCACTGTGGGAAACAATATGGTGATTCCTGGAGAAATTAAATATGTGATCCAGCAATTCCATTTTTGAGTATATATCCAAAAGAACTGAAAGCAGGAAATCAAACAGATATTTATATACCCATGTTCACAGCAGAGTTACTCATAGTTTCCAAAAAGGTGGAAACAAACCAAATGTCCATTGACAGATAAATGGATAAACAAAATATTACATGCAATGCACTATTATTCAGCCTTAAAAGGGAAGGAAATTCTGTCATGTGCTACAGCGTGGAGCTTCAAAACATTATGCTAAGTGAAATAAATCAGACATGAAAGGACAAATATTGCATGGCTCTGCTTCCATGAAGTACCTTTAGTAGTCAAATTTATTTATTTTATTTTATTTTTTTGTGTGTGTGGGTACCGGGGGGTCGACCTCAGGACCTTGGGTGCCTGCGCGCCCGTGCCGCTGAGCGATATCACCGGCCCCTTTTTCGTATGTGGGTTCCGGGAGTCGAACTCGGGCCCTCACGCTTGCCAGGCAGGCGCTTAAGCCGCTGAGCCATCTCACCGGCCCAGTAGTCAAATTTATAAAGATATGAAATAGAATGGTGGTTGTAAAGGGCTAGGAGAGGAGAAGAATTGAGAGTTATTGTTTAGTGAGTATGGTGTTTCCATTTGGGGATGACAAACAAGTTCTGGAGATACATGTTGTACCACAATGTAAATATACTCAATGCCACTGAGCTGTACACCTAAAAATGGTTAATGGTAAGTTTTATGTTATTGTGTATTTTACCATGATTAAAAAAAAAATAGGGAAAAAAACCCTAGCATTCCCACCCTCTGCTTTTTCTTCTGCCCTGTGAAGATATAGAGCATAGGTCCACTTTTTTACTTGACTTAGCCTTCAAATTGGCAGACAACACCCTGGGACTTTTTGGCCTCCTCCCCTGCATCCTTTTCCCTCTCCTCTGGAAGACTTCCAGTCTTGCTGTGCCTGCACCCAGACAAGATGCAAAGTGCATAGAAAAGGGGACAGGAAATGCCCTCACCTGCTCTAAAGAAAGGCCTTCTGGGAGGCTTGAAGCATTTTGTACAATCCAAGCATTTAAGGTTTTGTCTCATTTTCTTTTAGGCACTCAGAAATTGGGCCTCTAGCATCATTAATATCTGCCTTATAACAAATAGCTGACACAATCAACTTACGAAGAGAAAAGGTTTATTTTGGCTCACAGTTTGGAGGTTTCAGTCCATGGCTGAATGACCATGTTACTTTGGGTCTATGGTGAGGCAGCACATCATGGTGGAAATGCTTGTGGAAGAGCAAAACCATTTACCTCATGGCCAAGACATGAATGAAAGGGAGAAGGAAAGACCAGAGACCAACAATCCCCTTCAAGGACATGCTCCCAGTGACCTAACTTCCTTCTACCAGACCCCACCTCTAAATGATGCCACCACCTCCCAGTCATACTACCTTGCAGATCAAACCTTTAACAATGGGTCTTCGGGGGCCATTCCAGATCCAAACTACATAACTCACTTATTTGCAAATGATAGATAACCTTGAAGAGAAGAAGCAAAAGAGATACCTAAGACTGAGTCTTCAAAGTGGACCTATCAGCAGTACTTTAATTTCTTTCTGTTTGCGTTTGAATTTCCAGTGAAAATTATAGTTGGAAAAATCTCCAAATGGTGTTTCCTGTTCACCCATAGACTTTTCCATCTGGAAGCTGTGTCCCTCAGAATCAGATGTGTCGGTTAGGGTGGAATTTCAACTTGATTGACTTGGGATCTGCCCTAGATATTGGTAGAGGACACTTGCAGGGGTGAATAGGTGTGTTATGGAGGTGTGACCTTGGGGCCTATTTCTGGTTCTTCACCCCTTTCTTTCTGGCATTGTTTTTCTGTTCTGCTTCCTGGCCACCATGAACCAAGCAGCATTGCTCCGCCACACACTTCCACCATTATGTTCCTGCCTTGGATCTAGCTGATTATGAACTGAATCCTTTAAAATTGTGAGTCAAATTAAACCTTTCCTCCTCTAAGCTGTGGGTGTCAGATATTGTGTCTTAGTGATGGGATAGTTGACTAATACATCAGATGAGGCTCAAAAAGGAGACGCTGAAAGATGCTGACACAAAAAGAAAAAGATTTTCCTCTATGTATTTCAACCACCTCTTCTGACATAATTACTTCTTTTAATTTTAAAATTAATTAAAGTATTTTTGTTTATTGGAGAACGTGCACCTGTAGTATCTGATGGGGAAGTCAGCCTGCTCAGGATCTCGGCAGTCACTGTTCCCTCTACTTGAAATGCTCTTCCCCCAATGGTCACATCATGCAGGATTACACTCAATCTATGTTTCTGCAAGCATGTTTTCTGCTTTATAAGTTTAAATTTGGGGACTCCAATCTTCTAATAAGTCTCCTCTTTCTTTTAGGTATCATTAAAACCAACAGTTTTTTTCTCCTTCATCCTAAAATCCAGAAGCTCTTTTATATTATGCTGAATTTGGTATTCCCATACAGGAGCATATAATAAAAAGTGACTTCCTAAAGAAGCTCTGAGAAAATCCATGAACCCTTTTGACCTCAAAGGACTTTAAGGCATCCTAACTTATTTCCTTCTAAGGAGAAAGGTGGAAAAAATGCTTCCTTGCTCAAATGGCTAGCTTTACAATGGACCTTGAAAGGTTTGGGGGATGCTGGGAGTTCCCAGCTTGGCAGCTCTGACTCTGGTTCCACCAGGTCATGTTTAATGTGGGCATGCACCATTGAGAACGAGAGATGACCTCCATCATCTCAACAGGATGCGGACAGCAAACGGGCAATGTCGCAAACACTCAGGCCTTCACTACTGAGGCCCTTAAATATCACTGGTATTAGTAAATGAGCAGCGGCAAGCAGTGTCATAAACTCTGTGAGTTCACAACACAGTGTGACAAATCCTTCCTGAAATATTGGTTATGGCTGAAAGATTCCTGATGGTGCTGGGTAAGGGCATAAGGTAGACGAGCCAGCAAAAATGGTCATTTGTCTTCAAGCCAAAGTCCATTTGTGGGCAGAAACATTATTACTTATTATTATTAACCATAACAGCAACAATCCATATTTTTATGGCATTTAAATATTGCAAAGTGCTTCCACGGCATTCACAATTGTTATTCTGTCCCATGATGGAGAGGGCAGAAGGTCAGAGGGAAAACATCAAGTTGAGATGGAGCTAAGGCTGACCTCGATATTCAGATGGAAGTTGGGACCCACAAGAAGTCATTCATTTAAATTGCTGAAAAATGAAAAAGTCAATAGAAGCCCTTTTCTTGAAGTGGCCAGAAATGTTCAATGTTCCAATTGTGGACTTCAGCAGTGTCAAAAATTCTAAGCACTCAAGTTTCTTCATGGCTCTCCTTTCTCCTCTAGCTACCTACTCCCCAACTCCAACAGGCTTGCCAAGTCCTGAGAGGCTACCTGCCTACATCTCGGAGCTCACGTCCTGCCCCTCTCCCTCCACTCTGACTCCTCTGGTTACAGAGCCTTGCTTCTCTCCTGACAAGCCCAGCATTTTCCTGCTTCAGCGCCCAGGGCTTCATCACGCCTACCATGGCCTGTTCCTTCATTTAAAAACTTAAAAAAATTATATTCTACAATTGAATTGGTATAAAAATAAATATACAAACATTATATATAAATATATTCTTAGACCTGAAAGTTCATTTTTTTCTTTTAATTTTAAAATTAATTAAAATATTTTTGTGGGCCCCTACAATTATTGGAGAACTTGCACCTGTAGTATCTGATGGGGAAGTCAGCCTGTTCAGGATCACTGCAGTTGCTGTTCCCTCTACTTGAAATGCTTTTCCCCCTGATGGTCACACCACGCATGATATCTGGAAACAGGATTTTTCTCATCTATTTATCTAACACAGATCCACATTTAACTCCAGCCGATCATCTGCACATTCTACTTTGCTCTACTCTTCTTGTAAGCATCTCCATCCTATTAGGTATTTATGTTTTACTTATTTGTGGCCAGTCTTTTCAAGCAGAATATTAGTTCTGAAACACTAAGCTACTCTGTCCCCAAGGCTCAGAAAGTGCCAAGCACACAACAGATATTCATAAATGTTTGTTCCAAGTTGAGTGAATTTGTGCCTGGGATGTATATTCTGTATTCCAAAATCTTCATCTCCCAATATATAAAGAAAATTAAAAGTTAATATGAAAGAAGATGGAAAATCCTCTCTCGTTCAAATAGTGAACCTTATAGAGAACTTTGACAGGCACGAGACATGCTGGGAGCATTTAGTCTTTCCAACAAAGTCCCTGATTGTGTTCTGTGTCACTTTTTACATCCTAGGGCACACCACCTTGTTCTGAAATTGTGCACGTTTGCTGAGGCCCAAGCTTTGTATCCTTCTTGTATTATAAAAACACATACAAAGCACTCAAGAAATCATTGGTGATTGGATGCAAATGAGAAAAAGAGAAAGACACAGAAGATTCTGTAAAAGTGTAAAGAATTTATGCTTCAACACTAGGTTGCACAGAATTAAGGAGGATGGCTTCCATAAAATGGGGAGGCCCTGCCAGGTGATGTCTATGGGAGGGTACTGGAGAGACACCATTTTAGCATACAAAGAATAGAGCTTCTAAATATAGCAGACATCTAGAAAAGAGGCTCTGCAACGATGCTCTGAGTAGCAGCTATGACTCTTCTTTGGTTGTGCCTTAGCCTACTTTCCACTACAATAACCAATACCTGAGACAATTAACTTATAAAGAGAAAAGGTTTATTTTGGTTCATGGTCCTAGAGGTTTTGGTCTATGATTGGTTGGCTCTGTTGCTTTGGGCCTGTGGTGATAACATCACGATGGAGGCATGTGGTAAAGCAAAACCACCCACTTCGTGATGCAGAAGGAAAAGGCAGAAAAAGAAATGAGTGGGTCCTATAATTCCCTTCAATGGCACACTCCCAATAACCTAACTTCCTCCCAGTAGGACCCATCTCTTAAATGTTCCATTGCTTCCCAAGCACCACTCTGGGCATCAAGCCTTTAACAAATGGGCCTTTGGGAACATTCCAGGTCCAAACAACAGCATATTGTAAAAGTTTCTCTTAAGGGAAAAAGAAGTTTAACGACTCCTTGAAAAGTGCAGGGATTAGTTTGCTAGAGGCCTTCCAGGATTCAGAGCTCTAACAGCATCTTCAGGACCTTGGCATGTTTCTCTGTTTCTTTCTCTCTCTCTCTCCCTCCCTCCAGATACTCCTGCTGAGGGAGCTTGCACCACCAGCTGTTCATTGTAGCAAAATGGGGGCACAGCTTTAACCTCTCAAATTCAGCACAGGAAGAAAGAAAAGCTCTTTCCCAGAAGTTTCTGCCGGGTGTCACTCTGTCTTGGCTCTGACCAGGCCATTTGCTTACCTTTTGCCCTGTCACTGTGCCCTGGAAAGTGGATGATGCACTGACCGTTGAGGCCTGGGCAGAGTGATGATGCCTCTGGGCCACGGGGATCTAGATTGAGTGGCTGGGCTCCCTGTCGGCAGTCACAGGAAGTAGGATGCGTGTGTGTACCCTGAATGACCAAAAAACAAATGTCCACCACTCTTGGCTTTAGAAAGAAAGTGTAATGGATTGGTTTGGGATAAGAGGCCTGGGCTTGTACTGCAAGGTTGTAGGGAAATGTGCTCAGTATTGGATGCCCTGGGGACAATGCAAAAAGATCATTAGCAAATGTGGAGGAAAACTGGAGAGTCCTGTTCTCACAGTACTTGTGTCCTGCTACGTAAACTATCCATCCCCAGGATCTAAGGAATGAGAAGGAGAAATTAATTTTTACCCTAATAACTTTTAAAAGATATAGAACACTGTTTTTGTCTGTTTGTTCTTTGTTTGTTTGTTTGTTTGTTTTGTTTTGGTTTTGGACATAGCTTTGGCCTGAACATTGTGAATTGATTGCCTTTCTTCATGAAAGTAGTCTGAGCCCAGGAGAAGTTACTGCATCAGAGTAGGTGATTTTTTCACAGCTGCTTACAACTGGATTATTTTAAGCAAGTCATTTCTGTGCATTGGAGAGGCTGGGCAAAGGCCAGATGACTTTCTGCCTGAGCTTAATTATTAGGCAACAGAGTTTTGTTATATATCTTATTTCGTTATGTTTTACTTGACTTAGCAGAGAGGAGAAAGAATACTCCTAGCCACAGCCCAGCCACGAGACCAAAGCTGCCTTCCTCCTGGCCTATGGTGCTGGTATCAGAAGAGAGGACTCCAGCACTGCTGTGTGCTCCGAAGCCACTGGGTCCTGCTGACCTCTCCGCATGTGGAAAGGCAGAATGCCACTCAGAGCAGACCAGCCAGACAACACTAGGAATGGATTGTTCTCATTGAGTACCAATTTGCATTGAACTGTTTTGCCTCTTAGAGGAAAAGCAAAACACAAAAACAAAATAAACAAGAAAATATTTGATTTAATTCAGATAGATGGCAACCGTCCCACTTCATTGCCTTCTCCCCTCCCCTTTTTTGTTCTAATGAATAATACTGTGTACTTTTCAAACTTAACATATCACTGGAAAGGCAATACAAATTAAATTCAATCAGTGCATCCCTTTTAGAGAGTTGGGGGGAGGTGGTGGCTGGGAGTTGTGCTTTCTGCTGACATGTCCTGCAGAATAAGAGAGCAACATGTGTCTAAAATACTTTGCAGTCCTTTGACTTAAGGTGTGTAACAACACAAGAACACCTTTGAAATGCTGTTATGTGAGTTCTGTTTTCTTTTAGCCAACTATAGTGTTGCAGAATGCTTTACTTCTTGTATCTCCTTCCTTCATTGAAAAGACAGAGTGAGCATGTATCCTTAATTAATTATTAGAATTATACACTAAATCCCGATTTTCTTTTCCTTGAAGGGAAGAATGGTGTTTAGAATTTTAGAGATGAATTTATAGTCTGATACCATGACATGGGCTTCTGTTACTCAGCTCTAAGTCTGAGGTGACCCCCTCTTATTTTCCACTTTCCTTCCTGTCGTTGACCTCTGCTGCTACCCTCAATATCAACAAATTACAGAAAGCTAAGGAAATGAAGGTGGCTACAAACTCAGAAGCAACAGGATGCAAAATCTTGATATCAACCTGGACAATTCAAGTCAGATCTGTCTTTGCCTCCCCCATGAATGAATTAAAGCAAAAATGAACAACCTTCCATCCCACCTGCTACTATTCAACTCCTTCCTCCCTGAGATCCCTCTAACTCTGCCCTACGCACAGGTCACCAACAAATCTCTATTCCCAGATCCATTAGCAGGATTTCAGAAGTACCTTTTACCCAACTGCATTTTCTTGCCATCTGCCTTTTCCCATGGGGAATTCTCAATCTCCTTTACATTTTAAATTTGGTCTCCTGTTTTCCTCAATTTAACTGAAACCTGGGTTTCTGGCATGATGCGATTTTCTTCTCAGCCTGTTCCAGTGGAGCTCCTTGTTCTTGATCTTAGACTGGGGAGAGTGGTTCCCCTCTCTGGACTCAGCTTACTATAGGCAGTAGTTCTAATACCTTCCAACATTCAGGTATGCCAGCCTCTCTGCCCCCACGCTGTCATCCTCCATTTTGCAGCACACACATCCGCGCACTCAGTGACTGCAGCATCTGCCCCATATCGCACCCGCAGCAACTGGCACTCAGGTGCTTTTGTTAGCGACACTACAGCCCTTCAGTATCTTGATCTCTTAGGCTTTAGGGACAATAATCTTCACAATGCCTTCCTGGGTCACTGATGTAACCTCACCTTTACCTTGTCCTTTACTGTCATTTTGAACCCCTCTATTAATTAATTCATTCATTTATTTATTTATACAGACTGAATCCAGGGCCTGTCACATGCTAGGAATGGATTCTACCACTGAGCTACACCCCAACCCTTCTAAAAATTTTGTGCTGAGGTAAGGTCTTGCTAAGTTGCCCAGGCTGGCCTCAAACTTCCAATCTTCCTGCCTCAGTCACCCTAGTAGCTGGGGTCACAGATATGCATCATGATGCCAGGCTTGAAGTGCTCTTTTCTAAGTCTTCATGGTAGCCATTCTCCAAAAACGTCTCCTAACAATTTTCCTTTCTCTGTGCAAGCGTGGTACCTCCCCCCTGCCCCCACACACACATTGACAATTGTGATTTATTTTCCTACCTCTCGTATCTGAGCTGGCCTTGTGACTGAGTAGGGTAGAGGTGACATCTAGAACTTCTGAGCCCAGTCTCAAAGAGTAGGCAGTTTCCTTCTTTCCTGCTTCCTTCTTTGGGAAATGGCACACAAAATAAAAAGTCTGATGATCTCGAGACCTGCATGCCATGAGGAGGTCCAAGCTAGCCTGGCAAGAGGCCCTGTGGAGAGAGGTGGGGGCCTGGCTGAGTCCTCACTCTTCTTCAGGCAAATTAGTGACGAAACCACCCTGTGCCCCCCCCCCCAAACTGCAGAAGTGAGGGAGATAACACAATTACATTACTTGAAGCAGAGTGTGGGAAGCTTTGTTAGATAGAGATAAAAAACAAAGCAACCCTGGATTTTGGAATTTCTCTCTAGCCATACTTAAGATTCTAACTTTCTAGTTCTCTCACAGTTTCTTCCTCACTGGACTTTCCAACAGCCAGTCCTTAGAGAGCTCCCTGGAGATGACAGCTCACCAGCCTGTTATCCTACCAAACCTGGATCCCTCAAGCATCTTCACATTTCAAATACCTCTTTTCTCTACAAAACCCCCTTCCTTAAACTCTGTGATATTGCTGTGGTTCCATTTTTCTTTTCTTTTTTTTTTTTTGTGGGTACCGGGGGGTCGACCTCAGGACCTCGCGCGCCAGCAGGCGCCCGTGCCGCTGAGCGATATCACCAGCCCCTTTTTTCGTATGTGGGATCCGGGAGTCGAACTCGGGCCCTTGCACTTGCCAGGCATCCATTTTTCTTTTCTTTTCCTTCTTTACTTGTACATTTCTCACAAATATTATCAATGTTTCCTGCCGTTGTTTCCTCATTATCTACCACTCTTTTGTTTCAATGATCCAAAGATACTTATTGATCATCTACTAAATACACTGTTTTAGGGGTACAACAGCAAATAACATGGATAGTATTTTTGCTCGGCCTTTAGGAATATTACGTTCTGAGAAGGGAGTGACAAGAATACTGATAATAACAACAGAAGAATCAAATTTAGGATATCAGGTGGTGATTCATGCTGCAAAGAAAAAACCGAGTTAAGGGCAGAGAGGTAAAGAGGCCAGTTCTCTGCATGATGACCTTTGTCTCTGCAGCTCAGTGTGGGAACTGTACTATGCCTTGGTTCTCTTCCCTGAAAATGTCTTCCAGGCAGAAAGGTGGGTCTCCTATTGGGTGCTCCTCTTTTACTCAAATTCTTTCAGTGGTAACAGTCACCAGTTGTTCAATGGCTGGTGTTGATTCTTATACTTTGTCCAGTTTTCTGGTGTTTATGGTAGGAGGGTCATTCTGGTACCGGTTACTTATTCACAATTGAGTGGAAGGCTCTGGCTTAAGTGTTAGACGATGATTCTGGTCACTGGTCTCACCCCTGCTACGTAAGCTCTCACCTTGCTGCTGTACTTGAATTGCTTTCTTATTGCATCTAGGCTCCAAATGCAATGAACTCAGTCTTCATCTCTCTTCTAGAATTTGAGTCTGCTGGTCATTCTCTCCTTGAAACCTTTTCTTCCTTTGGCTACTATAATACTCCAGTTTTTATGTGTTTGTCTTTTAAAATTGTACTTTGCACTGTGCTCAGTTGAATGTAAGCCACCTTCCCCACCTGGCTGCAGCCACCTTGAGAGCAGAGACACAGGGCGTTCATCTTTGCACCAATGCTTAGCATGGTGCCCATGACTTCAGTAGGTACTCAGCGAGTGTGCTTTGAGTGAATTAGAAACACAATGACAAATGACAGTGCAGGGGAAGCACCTTTGGAGGTGCATAGACAAAGCAGCAAGTCAGTGATCTCTTAAGGTGGCCAGCCATTCCTGTTTGCACAGGACAGAGAATACTAAAACCAGGGAAGTGCTGAGCAAATTGGGATGATGTGTTGCTCCAGCACTTCTGGGCCTCAGTAAATTTCTGGCCTTTGTGGAAAATGGTTGTATCTGTAAGGCATCCTGGGGTCAATGGGTAATGCCGATCTTGGCAGGAGGTGATTCAACATTTCTATACTGCAAGGCACTCAGGAGGGCTTTAGGCTTAGTAACTCAGCACTCCTTCAACCCAAACTCCCTCAACTGCAAAGTATATGTGCTGGCCAGGTGGGAAGCTCTGCTATAGTGATTCCCAGAGGGAAGTGGCTCCTTGGAGGGTTGGCAGAAATTGTAAGGCTTTTTGAGTTTGAGTTCTCACTCTGCCACTTCCTGTTTATGTGAGCATTAATGAGTCAATCACCTCACCTCTCAGAGATTTAAAGGTGGGGAAGCATTTACAGTATATCTATTTCATAGACTGATAGTGAAGGTTCAAAACAAATTATGTACTGGAAAGCATTTTGTGTACTAAAAATACCATACAAAATTTACTGCTCACAGTTCTAGAAAGTGGGAAGTCTAAGATCATGGTGTTGGCAGATGTGATGTGGGTGAGAACTGCTCACCTTACTTTACGGTGCCTTATACTGTATTCTCACATGGTGGTAGGGGAAGGGGCAAGGCAGCTCCCTTCCACCTCTTTTATAAGACCACTAATCCATCAGAGAACAGCCGTCAAGACATAATCAGTTCCCAGGAGGTTCCACCTCTTAATACTGTGCCACTGGGTATTAGGTTCCAACACATAATTTTAAGGGAGACATCTACATTTACACCATAACATATTGCCCTATTACATAATTTGAGTATTTAGAGAGGAAGGAGCTGGTTGAAGGGATAGAGCCATAGAGGAACTTCTCATGACAAAGGCGGAGGAGTTAGGCTTAAACATGGGAGTGGCCACCATCTTCCCTGGACAGAAGAGATGAAAGCAAAGTTTGGTGAAGAGAAGGGTTAAAAGGGGGCCTGATTAAACTTTACCACTTTTAACTTCTCAGAAAGTAAAGAAGTATTATTGTTTGCTTGAAGTTAAATGGTGAGAGTGACACTGGGAGCTGAGGGTCCCCACAGAGGTTTGGAGTAAATTTTACTAACAAGTATGGTGGTTCAGGTCAGCTGAGGAGGGACTGGGATTGTTTCTTATTTTCCTTTAACTGACCATAATACAGTTTTAAATCATTAGTCTTATTACTTGTATTTATTGAATTCAATATTACTTTAAAAGCTTGAGGGTTGAATGCTTTGTCTTCTTTTCTCTTTCAAAAAGAAAATGTTAGTAGAAGTGTTTTCACTTCCATGTGGTCAATAATTATTTTTTAGTGGTTCCTTTATGACTCTTGTAGGAGAAAGGAATTTCCCCACTCAAAGACTATTCCTATAATGCTTAAAATATGTGGCATTAATGGCTTGTCTTCAATATTTGTTTACTATATAGAGTGTCATTTGCAACTTTTATTTCGTGTGCAACTTTCTGGAGAGGCAAAAGTCTCTCTTTTGAATATCTTGCCCTTGATGTTAAAGTCATACAATGAATTTACCCTCCCAAAGGTCACTTGCCTGTAGCTTGTCCCATAGCCATTGCTGTCCTACGAAGAGACAGATTTAGGCTCAGCAGCTGCTTTGCGTGGTCGTGATTATTCTCATCAATAATAGATTTCTCTGAAATATTGCTTTGGTCCTCATGCTGTAATTTAATTTGTCCCCATTCTTGAGACTATGCCCTCACTCTTTATTTATTATGAATACCTTCATACAAGCACCCTTTATTGTATGCTTCTAGAAATAATCAGGAGCACACTCTACCTGTGCCCTACAGCAAGTAAAGGATTAACCCCACTGCTATTTCTCTCTTTATTGAAGGCTGAGCCAAGACCTAACTGAACGAAGACCTACCTAAGTTGTTATCTTCTCCAATGATTAAGTTTTGCATAGAGGCAAGGAAATATTACACAAGTATAGGATGGCCCTAGACTTTCAAATGCTATATTTATCTTCTTTCCTGTGAATAAGCCATTACCTGACATTATTATTCAATATAAAAATATGTATTCATCCATTTAGGCAATTCTAATGGCCGTAGATTTCACTGAGCTACTGGAATACTTGTTTAATTTCATATTTATAGAAAAATTTTCAATATATTAATTATATGAGCTTTGAAAGATCCAAACCTAGATGTGTGATTAAATCTATTCAGTTTAAGCTATGATTCTTTATGAAGATTATATTCTGCAGGAAACTTATTTGTCATTAAAATGAATGACTATCAAAAAGTTAAGCAAATATTCTATTGTGGTACATTTAGTCTACTACATTTTAAAAACTTTCTTCTAAGAATTTTAGGATTAATAAATTTATAGTGATGTTATGTGGCCTCCTTTCACCATCATTATTTGCAGAAATCTTCCAACTTCCAAGTGACTCTCCAGCTTTTGGAGCACAGAAGTTGGTACCAGGAGTGGAGTCATTGCTGTGTGACCATGTGGTTCAAGAGCCTTTGGGAATGGCTTGCAGGAAGAGTTTGGAAAGGTTTGGAGATGTCACCTGAAAGAGTAGAGCTGGAACCCCTTAGGCTGTTCTGTATGGGAGATTCTGGTCAGAGCTCAGAAGACCAGAAAATTGGTATAGACCAGACTCAGAAGGTTTCTGCTGGGAAGAAGGACTGCGTTGGTTGTTGGACTCCAACTGGGAAGAAGGACTGCACTGGATGTATGTTATGGCTTGGCAAAAAGTTTGTCTGCATTTTGCTCATGTCCAGAGATTTTGCCCGAGAATAAGATTAAGGGTGGTGGACTAGTTAATCTGTCAGAAAAAATTTCAAGGCAGTCAAATGCTGAAGCAGTGGCATGGCTATTGTTGGGGGCTTTTAGCCAGATCTATGTTGAGAATCAAGAGCAAAGAGCCCAGCAGAATGATTTAAAACATTGTGAGTTTGGCCAGAAAGGAAGCTCCAGTAAAGCTGTGGACTACAAAGACAGAGCTGAGGAGATCTTGATCGCTGAGAAGGAACAGGAGAATAGAAAAGATGGCCTGAGGGCATCATGAGAAGCAGCAAATCTCCACCCTTTGCAGCCTCAAAACTGAAAAGTGAAAAACTTTGCTTTGAGGAGAAAGCAGCAGAGGACCATGTTCCAGAATGGCAGTGGCAGCCTAGAGAATTTGTTCCTCAGAATCAGGTTCAGTGTGCTCAGCGATCCAGGCACTCAACCCCTACAGCCAAGAGAGAAGGAAACCTGGCTACTGCTCCAGCTGGCAGCGGACCTTGGCATCATCCATGTGGCTCTGGTTTTAGGCGCATGCAGAATACAAGAGTTCTGAGGTTAAAAAGGCTTCCACCCAGATTTCAGAAGGCCTGGGAGGCCAGGCAGTGTGCCCTTGAGAGGGCCATATGTGAAACTATGAGGGTGAAGCCAAAGGTGCAGTGGAGACTCGAGAAGGTTGGAAAAGCCAGGAAAGTGGATCATCCAGGAAAGTTGCAAGGAGGGAGCAGAGGAAGCCTAAGAGAGAAGCCATGGAAGCTACAACCACTGGCAGTGCCATACAGGCAGAGTCATGCAAACCCTTTGGAGCTCACAACTTGCCACAGATTGTTTCAGATGTTCCACATGGAACTATAGGACTTAATGTGTGCCCTGCTGGATTTTGGACTTGCTTTGGTCCCATTGCTTTGTACCCCCTGTTTGTAGTCTTTGGAATGGTAATGTTTATCTTGTACCATTGAATGTTGGAAGTGTTTAACTTTTCGTTTGCACAGGGCCTCACAGCTATGAGTTTGCCTTAGATCTCAGAGGAGACTTGGGACTTGGACTTTTCAGCAATGCTGAAGCTGTTAGGACTTTGGTAACTCTTAGAGATGGACTAAATTGACTTTTGCATAAAGGGAAGTGCATGAGTCTTTGGGGGGCCAGGGGCGTAATGTTATGGTTTGTGTCTAGATGTCCCCACAAAGCCTTGTGTAGTCAAGGGGGCAGGCTTCTAGAGTTTGTGATTGATTCATTGACCAGTGCTGGGATTATGGGCGTGAGTGCCACACCCACCCTGGGGTGGGTAGCCTGCGTACAATATAAGGGAGGGAAAGAGGCTTGCTCTTGCTTGCTGCTCCCTTTTTGCTCTTGCTTTTGCTGTTTTCTGCCACCATGAACTGTTGCCCTCTGCCATGTGCCACCCTGCCTTGGAGCCAGCCAAGTATGGACTGAAACCTCCACAAACTGTGAGCTAAATAAAACCTTCCCTCCTTTAATTTTGGGCGTCAGGTATTTTGTTTCAGCAATGAGAGAAAAGTAACCAAGACAGAGAGTAATTGGAATTCCTGTTAGAAAGCCTCCTCTCCATCTGGTTTCCTGTCATAGCCTAGGTTGTTTGTTTTTATGCTAGGACACATTAAACATCCCGTCTCGCATTTCCTTCATTTCTTTTAGATCACTGATCTGAGTCTCTATCTCTCCCAAATCCGTACCAAGAGTATATTTTCCTGCACTTTGTTATCACCCAGAATCATTACCCCACCTGTGAAACTGTACTGTTCTCTTCTTGGACTCAAACTCCTATCCTTTTGACTTTGGTTCTCTTGCTGTAAGATCTTAGTCTTCGCTACTGCCAAAGAGAAGAGCTTTATTCTCTTCTCTATATTCTATCCTTGAGGAATCTCATTTATTTCACTGGTTTCCATTACTATCTACACACTTACAACTCACAAGTGTTGTGTTTGTTTGTTTTTTCTGTATCTTTAATCTCTCTTTTGGGGTTCAGAAAAATATTTCTGGTTTCTTAGTAATAAAAATAACTATCATCAATAGAGGACTTACTATGGAACATGCAGTGGTATAAATGCTTTAAACGTGTTAACTTATTTACAACCCAGTGAAGTAGGTTATTTTCAAGTAGTAGATTTTATTCAGTCTAACATGGTATGATCCAGAAATTCTACTTGTGAATATAAACCAAAAATAATTAAAAGCATAAACACAAACAGATAAACATGTTCACAGCAGCACTGTTCAAAATAATCAAAAGGTGGCAGCAACCAAAATATCTATCAGTAGATGAATAGACAATCAATATGTGGTCTACACATACAATGAAATATTATTCACACTTAAAAATGAGGAAATTTCTGACAAGTACTACAACATGGATGAGCCTTCAAAACATTATACTAAGTGAGATAAGTCAGACACAAAGTGACAAATATTGTATAATTTCATTGGTATGAAGTGCCTAGATTAGCTAAATTCATAGAGTCAGAAAGTGGAATGGGAATTTCAGGGGCTATAGGGAAGAGAAAATGGGGGATCATTGTTTAATGGGTACATAGTTTTTTTTTTTTTATGTGGGTACTGGGAGTCGAACTCAGGAAGTCGCGCTTGCCAGCAGGCGCTTGTGCCTCTGAGCGATATCACCAGCCCCTTTTTTTCCTTTATGTGGGTACCGGGAGTTGAACTCAGGACCTCACACTTGCCAGGCAGGTGCTTACACCACTGAGCCATCTCACCGGCCCAGGGTACACAGTTTTAATTTGGGAAGATGAAAAAGTTCTGGAGAAGGAAAGTGGTAATAGTTACATATCAGTATGAATGCATGTGAAGCCACTAAACTGTAAACTTAAAAATCGTTAAAAAGATGAATTTTAGGGCTGGTGAGATAGCTCAGCAGCATAAGTGCCTGCCTGGCAAGCGCGAGGTCCTGAGTTCAACTCCCGGTACCCACATAAAGGAAAAAAAGGGCCGGTGACATCACTCAGTGGCACAAACACCTGCTAGCAAGTGTGAGGTCCTGAGTTCAACTCCCAGTACCCACATTAAAAAAAAAAAAAGATGAATTTTATACGTATATTTTACCAGAATTAAAAATTAAAAAAATACCAAGAATACAGATTGAAAACAAAAAAGTAGTTTGTTTCTTTTATATGAGAAATATGAAGTATAAATAAAGAACAAAATAAAACATAAATAATTGGAAAGGGGGAGATGGATCTTTCTCAAAGGGGAAAGGGATCAAGAGATGGAGGGAAGAGGGAGGGAGAGGAGTGAAATGGGATTAAAAAAAGGAATTAAGATGTATTATGTACATGTACCAACTCCACACAAGAAATGTAAACATTATGTATTGTGAACATGTACCAAAAAGTAAGGGGAATCAAGAGATGGATGGAGCAAGGAGGAAGGGAAGGGAAACAAGATGAAAAAAGGGAATTAAGATATATTATGTACATGTACCAATTCCCCACAAGGAATGTAAACATGATGTATTACAAACATGTACTAATACACAAATTTAAAAAGTAGTTAAAATGGTTTAAAGATACGATATTTATTGTGAAATAATCTTATCGCATGTCCTGCTGGGAAAATAGTGATGAAAATTAAACAATAGTAGAATGATTTCTTATTCACTAGAATTTTTATTTTGTTTGTAGAAAGACCTCTTTTAGACTTAGTCTTTTATTGTACACTACCGTTGTACATATATAAAGAACTCTATCATAATCTCTGAGTTCTTTGCGTCTCTTTTCAAGGCAGAGTCATCAATACCCATGATTTTTTACACAAAGTTGTCCTCTGTGCTACTCACAGCATTGGTGATGTGGCATTTTTAAAGAAGCCTCCACTATTGTCTCTGTTTTCTTCTAGGACACTGACACCAATTCTGCAAGGTTTGAGGCTGACACTTTACTGATCCTTCCAGAAGGTATCAATGATAGGTTTTTGACAAGTACAAAGGCTCACACTTCTTCCTCAAATGGTCTTTAAATGATTCATGGATGGCAAAGTCAAGAGGATGTCATCGTGCAATCATGACACCAGAAATGACAACCATGCTACCACATTTTCTAGGAAGCTTATCTCTATCAAGAACTATATCAAGAATGAATAAACTGGATGGATTATGTGAGGTTCATGGAGGACATTTAATCATTTTCACATCTTTCTGCCTTTTCCTGTGCTGTGAGAATCTCTTTTTGACTCAGGAGAAATCTTCCCAGCTTCATGTTTCTGTGAAAGGACCTTCTATGTGTGATTTTCTTTCTCCTAGAGGCTGAGCCTTTACTCAAGCAGTGCAACCGACTCAATTAAAATGAGACACTATAAAAAGCTATGATCAAATGTGCACAGATGGAGACATAAACTACTACGTTGTGGCTGCAGCCTGACCAATAACAGTTGAAGACAGCTCCCAACTTAAGAGAGGTTAAAATTGTACGTTTTAAGACTTTCATTTTTAAGGACACCGAGTAGATATATTTTTCCCTATTCTCAATGCTAAGTACAACTAAAAATTCTGAATATTGTAAAGCAAACGCAGCTAACCTACTCTAAAAGTATGGCTAACAGAATTTCTCTTAGTGGAAAGTCAATAATGAAAGAAGGAAGCTCAGAATATCAGGAAGTAAGAAAGAGCAAGGTCAGCAAAAATAGGGGATAAATACAATTGGCTTTCCATTTCTCCCCGAGTTTTCTAAATTATGTTTGATGGCTAAAGTAAGAATTGCAACATTTCCTGATGTGATTTTTAAATATATGCAAAGGAAATATTCAGGACAATTATATTATAAACAGAAAAAAGTAAAGAAATCAAAATGGAAATGAGGTTTTTATGCTTCATTCATAGGTTGACAAGTTAAGTATACATAATATTAGTAGTGACTAAAAATTTTATACAAAGACATACATTCTAAGACACTTTAGACAAAAATATATTCTAAAATTTTAAGGAATGTTTCATTAACCTACAAGAAGGAATGTTTGATTAACTTACAGGAAGGGAATAAGAAAGAGAGTGAAGTCAAAAACAAAAAGAACAAACAGAAAACAAAAAAATAAAATGGAACACTCAAGCCTTCACATATCAACAGCCATAATAATGTACATAATTGAAATAGGACAATTAAAAGACAGAGGATGGTAGAATGAATTTAAAATCATGATCTATATTCCCAGCATCTGGGAGGCTGAGGCGGGAGGATCATGAGTTCGAGGCCAGCCTAGCCTATATATAGACATCTTGTCTCAACAACAACGGAAAAACTCAACTCTATGCTGCCTACAAGAAACTTGTTTGAAATATGGTGACATAGACAGGTAGATAGTGAAATGAGATAAAAGTATAAATCATTCAACTATTAGTGAAAGAAAGCATGAATGTTTATATTAACATAGTAGACAAAGTAGACTTTAGCAAAAAGAAAATTTCCAAATATAGGGAGGGACATTTTGTAATGGTAAAAGAGTCAGCCCCTCCCCCAACCAACACTATTAAACAAGCATACACCAAGAAACAGAACTGTATAATACATGAAACAAAATTCATAAAATTAAAGGAAATATAAGTAAATCCTCAAATTTGGAAATGTCTCTCAACAATGTCCATTTAATAATCTAAGCTCCTACCTCAAGAGCCTAGAAGACAAAGAGAAAATAAACCTAAAGTAAACAGAAGGAAGGAAATAATAAAGAAAACAAATCAATGAAATTGGAAACAGAAAAATTAAAGAGACAAAACAATAAAACATAGATCAGATTCTTTAAAAAAAACATAAAATTATGAAATTCTAATAAGAGAAAGAAAAGAAGACATCAAAAATTATAAACGTAAAAATTGAAACAAGTCATTGCACACCTATTTAGATGAAATAGATCACTTCCACAGAAATAAACCACCACAACTTATCCAATATGGCATCCTTTGAATAGCACTGTAAATATTAAAATTTTAATTTATAATATAAAAACTCCCCAGAAAAGAAATCTCTAGGCACAGATGATTTCAGTATAGAATTTTATTGAACATCTAGGTAGGAGGATCACAAGTGTGAACCCAGCCTGGGCAACTTAGTGAGAGTTTGTAAAAAAAAAAAAAATAATCAACACCATTACACAATCATTTCTAAAAAATACAAGAGAAGGAACCAATATCCAATATATATATAAAAATCCTTAGGAAAGTATTAGCAAATAGAACTTAGCAATATATAAGAAGAATTATATGTCATAACCAAGTAAGGTTTATTCCAGGGATTTGAGAGTGATCAATATTTGAAAGTCAATGAGAGTAATCCATCATATTACTAAGCTAAAGAAGAGAAATCACATGATCATATCAATTGGAGAAAAAGCATTTGACAAAATCCAATACTTTTCAAGATAAAAAAAATCAAGACATAGAATGGAGAACTTCCTCAAACTTATAAATATCTACAAAAAACCTTAGCTAACATTATATTTATTGGTGGAAAACTGAATCTTTTTTCCTCAAGTTGAGGATAAGTCAATGAAATCTCCTTTCACCACTCTTACTTAAAATAGTGTTGGAATTTTTAGTTAGTATAATAAGGAAAGAAAAGGAAATAAAAGATGCAGAAATCAGAAAGAAAGAAATAAAACTCTCATGTTTGTCTACATAGAAAGTCTCAAGAAATTTTTTTTTTTGTGGGTACCGGGAGTCGAACTCAGGACCTTGCGTTTGCCAGGCAGGCGCTTATGCCACTGAGCTATCTCACTGGCCCAAGAAAAAAATTTTAAAACCCTCCTCAAACTAATAAGTGAATTTAGCAAGGTTTGCAAGATACGAGATAAAGATACAAATTACCAAATGCAATTTTAATATTAGTAATAAACAATGTAATT
Organism: Erethizon dorsatum; assembly: GCA_028451465.1. Taxonomy (NCBI): domain Eukaryota; kingdom Metazoa; phylum Chordata; class Mammalia; order Rodentia; family Erethizontidae; genus Erethizon; species Erethizon dorsatum. The sequence goes on from CM051839.1 coordinate 16,745,433, forward strand.
AAAATATATATCTTTTACAATTTCTAAAAAAGAAAAAGGAATAATTTTGTATAAATAAAAAAATGATACGACTTTTATGACAACTAGAATATCTTTGAAAAATATGCGTAAAATGGGAGGAATCCATATACCAAAGGTTAAGATTTTTTTATATAGTTATAGGAATGAAGACTGTGGTACTGGTGCATAGATTGGTGAGCAATGCATTGATTAATGGGACAGAGTAGAGAGCCAGGCATAGATCCACAAAAGTATGCCTGAGTTTTTCACAAGGGTGTAAAAGCAAGTCAATGGAGAAATTATAGTCTTTCCAACAAACGGCGCTGGGGCAATTGGGTACAAAACTGAACACCAAATTCAAACTCACCTCTTATATAAAAATTAACTCAAAATGGATCACAGATTTGAATGTAAAATGTACAACTATAAAACTTTTAGGAAGAAACACATAACAGGATTTGGGGTTAAGTAAGCATAATCCATAAAAGAAATAACTGATAAACTGGATTTCATCAAAATTAAATTTTTTTTGATGAAAATGACATTGTTAAAAAGATCAAAAGACAAGTTAGAGAGAGAAAATATTTTCAAACCATATACCCCATAAAGGATTAGTATCTAGACTATAAAGAACTCTCAAAACTAAACAATTAAAAAAAGAGAGATGATCCAATTGAACATGAGCAAAAGACCTAAAGAGATATTTTATTGAAGGAAATACACGTATGACAAATAACCATACAAATACGTTAAATATTATTAGCCATTAGGGAAATGAAAATTTTAATTAGATTTTGATACACCTATCAGAATGGCAAATGTAAAAAATAATGGAGATCTCCAGTGCTGGTGAGGATGCAGTGAAATTGAGCCTTTCTGTATTGTTACTGGAAATTTAAAATGGTGTAGTCACTGTGGAAAAGAGTTTGGCAGTCTCTTAAAAACCTTAACATGCACTATGATATGATCCAACCATTGCCTTCCTGGGCATTATTCCCAGAAAAATGAGTACTTACATTCACACAAAAACCTAAACATAAATGTTTATAGCAGCTTTGGTTGTAATAGACACGAACTGGAACCAATTTAGATGTCCTTTAACTGATGAGTAAACAGTGATATGTCCATATCATGGAATTTATTCTGTACCATGGGATAAAAAACAATCAGTACACACAACAACTTGGATGGATCTTAGATGAATTATGCTGAATGAAAAAGGCCAGTTCAAAGTTACATACTGTATGATTCCCCTTGTATAACATTCTTGAATTGACAAAATTAGACAAGTGGGGAGCAAATTAGTGGTTATTAGGGATTAAGGAAGGGGGAATTGAATGTATTAAAAGGGTGCTAATCAAAGGGCAAAGTAAGCGATCCTCGTGGTGATGGAAATGATGTGTATTCTGACTGTATCCCAGTTACATCCCGGTTGTGATATTGTTCTTTAGTGCTGCAAGATGTTGTAACTGGAGAAACTGGGTAAAGGATACACAACATTTCTCTGTATAATTTCTTAAAACTACATGTGAATCTATGCATAACTAAGAAAACTTTACTTTTAAAAAATACATCTTACACTTGATACAATACTGAAGTTTGCTCAAGGTCACACAACACACAGGTGCGATAGCCTGTTGGAACCCAGCCTTCTGGCCCTGTCTCAACCCCAGTGTGTAGTACTCTCAATGTCTATTGGATGTCCCCTGATTTTATTCTTTTTTTCTCTTCCCTTCACTTTAGTTCTTTTCTTTTCCGTTGTCCTACTTTTCTCCTCCTTTCCCTTCCTGAACAATTTGGTGCTAAAACTGTCTCCCAGAAGAGGGTGTCAGAGCCTGAGCAGGAAGTGTTGGTGGATGATCAGGGGCAAGGAGGGCATCTGTGCTGAGGAGGTAACAGCACAGCTGAGATAACAGTTATGTATGATGGAGTCATCAAGAAAGTAGCCAGACACTGGTGTTTCATTGTTGGAGAATGCTGCACATAGAGATACAGAAAAGTAGATGATAACAATGAACTCTGTGATACTAGAATTGCTGGTATCATTATGAACTCATTGTTATCTATCATATATCTATCATCTGTCTATCTATCATCTATATCTATCTATCTATCTATCTATCTATCTATCTATCTATCTATATCTATGTCTATCATCTATCTCTCCCTCTACCATCTATCTGATATAGCTCTGTGTGTGTGAATGCATGTATGTATGTACAGAAATAAATTCCTTCACTCTGACCACTGAAAGAATCTGGATCAGTGACACTATTATAATATGAGCACATCTAACTCTCAGAATGTGGCTTCTAAATATTACTCTTCATTGAACGGAATACAGGCTCCTTAGAGAAGTGATGTATATAAGACTTGGTTAAAAAAAAAGCACAAAATGATTCTAGAATGTTTTACTTATGACAAAAATCAAGGAATTGTTCAAAAAATGATAGGAGTATGTCACAAGGACTCAGAAATCAATCCAAAGGGGATCCCACTGGTCAAGTCTGGGACAGTTTAAGCATATAAATAAATAAGGCTAGTAATGGATTATAACCAATTGAATAAAGAAGTCATGGATGCATTCTGATATATACTAATGATGAATAAATTGAAAGATTGATGAGGAGTAGCAAATTTACTTATTAATTACATAGGGGAAAAGAATAACATTAAAGTGAAGAAAACTGGCAGACACCACTTTAATCAAGTGATCAAAGGAAACATCACCAGTAACGGGATAAATTGAAATTGTGTGCCACCTGATAAGATGCAAGAGAAAGAACATGGCATCACATCTTTGATTTTCCTGGCAAAGATGCACAACTTGAATCTAATAATGAGGAAATTTCAGACAAACTCAAGTTGAGGGACATGTAACAAAATAACCGCCCTGTAATTTTCAAAAGTCAAAGGCATGAAAGCTGAGGGAAGACCAGGGAACTGCTGCAGACTGAAGGAGACTAAGGAGACCTAACAATGAGCACAGCCCAGGATTCTGAACTAGATTTCTGTGCTGGACAAGATGATTGGGACATTTGACAAAACTTACTGAGGTTTGGAATTCGCTGGTGGTAATGTATCCAGCTAATTTACTGATTTCGTGGTTCTCTTCTGATTATGTGGAAGAATGTTACTGTTTGTAGGAAATAAATACCAAAGAATTAGGGAGTGATGGGGCATCAGGTCAGCAAATTATTTAGACTTAGTAGGGGTTAGGGATAAAAAGTAGAATAATTCCTCTCTTTGTATTGTACTTAGAGATATTCTAAAGGTTTGAAACTATTTCAAAGTAAAGGAAGAAGAAAGAAAGAAAGAGAAAGAAAGAAAGAAAGAAAGAAAGAAAGAAAGAAAGAAAGAAAGAAAGAAAAGAAAGAAGGAAAGAAAGAAAGAAAGGGAAAGAAAGAAAGAAAGAAAGAAAGGGAAAGAAAGAAAAAGAGAAAGAAAGAAAGAAAGAAAAAAGAAAGAAAGAGAAAGAAAAGAAGGAAGAAGGAAACAAAAACATTGCCATCTCATTATTCCCCAGGTATTTAAAATGTAGTATTTCTCAATTACCCAGTCTTTTTGCTCCTTTTCTGACTTTCAATTTGGATTAATATATTTATATCTAATTGCGTACTGAAGAAACCATGAGAATTGTTCTTAACGTCTGTCTCTGCTACTCTTCTACCTAAGTTTCATCTATTCTGCCTCAGAAATATCTCCCAGTTATAATCCATCTTCTACCCTGTTGCCACCCCCTTGTCCTCTTCTTCGACCCTGATATCACCGACCAGTCTCCACGCATCCAGCAACTGTCTTACTAAAAGTGAGTTTTTTAAAATGTCATCCCCCTGCACAAAAACACCATCTGGTTCATGATAAAGTAAAGCATTACTAGAGTAGGTTTCAAAGCCTTCTTTAATCCTAACCAATCCATAATCATCTATTTCCTGCCCCTTCTGAAAAACTAGTACCATCTGCCCAGTTTCTTAACTTCTCTCAGACACACACGTCCTTCTTGAACTCTGTGCTTTTATGTATGTTATCTCCACTGCCTAAAAGGCCTCCTAGGTCACTCCTACAGTAGGGGGACATGAACTGAAAGGTCCTCACACTGAATCTGGCTTCTAGAATATTTTTTTGGTCCAACACAGAATTTTTGAAACTGCAGCTCAGCAGGAAGCCCTCTGTAACTCACAATTTTTTTTTTTTTTTGTGGGTACCGGGGGGTCGACCTCAGGACCTCGCGCACCAGCAGGCGCCCATGCCGCTGAGCGATATCACCGGCCCTTTTTTCATATGTGGGTTCTGGGAGTCGAACTCAGGACCTCGCGCTTGCCAGGCAGGCGCTTATGCCGCTGAGCCATCTCACCGACCCGGTATCTCACAATTTTGCACGCTCCTCTTTCCTAGATGGATTTGATTTGGACTTTCCAACAATCATCATCCTGGAAGTCTTTCATGACCACTCCCTTGCCAAAGCTCCACCTGTGACATTATCTTGAGATTTCTGCTCGTGTGCTGCTCAACTCTACAGCTCACAGCAGGAACCACGGCTCCAACCTGAATTCTACTCAGTACGGAAGAGACATACACCAGAAAGCGCTCATTAAGGATCAAGGAGTGGTTCACTCCTTACTTTGATAATTTTTACCTCCAAAGGTAGTGTCTGGAACAGTCATCTGCATATGATCCCAGCTCATACATATTTTAGAGGAAAGTTTGATGTAAGGGAGTGTTTTGAAAGTTGTGTGTGTGTGTGTGTGTGTGTGTTTGGGAAGGTCAGGATCCTAAGTGTTTTACCTGAGATTTACATTATGTTTGATTATGAGTTTGGTTAGTTGTGATGCAGAATGTAAGCTTCTTAACTTGTATGCGTCTAATTCCATTTCTGTTCCAGGTCTGCAGACCTTTAGGCAGACAGTAAGCAAATAAGGAGCACTGTCACTATGCACGTACACACATGCATGTATAATATATGATTAAATCGGTTCGGTAGGGCAGCAGAGACGTTTCTGTTACCTAACTAAAAAAGCCTTCTTGTTATGTGAGTAAAGTTCAGGTCTAAATAGAAATGAGCAAAAGAATTTACACAATTCACCAATACTGTATGAATGTTTATTTTGATGAGGTTTTTTTTGTTGTTATTTTAAGGGATTTTAATTATGTTCTCTCCGTACACATTTTCAGAGGGTTTTAGAAATTAATAAGCATGACAAGCAGATGAACAGAGCTGAAGACATAACAAAAATACTCACCAGGTGAATTCCCAGGGTACACTCACAGTACTCTCCACTCCCATCAGAAATTAAAACTCATAAAATCCTGTTACCACAGGGATGGCAAACAGATGCTGGACACATGTGGCTCTCTTGAAGATGATCTTTTGTGGGGTGTTCTCTGTGCTTCTGACAGCACTTTCTGTGTGTCCAATTCCCAGATCCCTTAGATGAAAACATAGAAGAAGAAAGGAAGGGGCACAAGAGGGTGTGGCTTTTGAAGGGATTCCCAAGTTAGACTCTTGACTACCAATGGACAAAGACACAGGCTTCTGAATCAAATTCTGGTCACAAATTTATTAAATTGTATTTCTTTGTCTTGTTATTTTATATTGAATATATATGAAAAAATTTAAATTTTAACAATTCTCGAAAGATTATTTTTACAACGCAATATATTATTAATAAAGGAAGTGGGAATACCTAAGTGTGCTTAAGATGTGACAATCTGGCAGAGGATTATTTAAGCCATGAGTTCAAGGCCAGGATAGGTGATATAGTGTGATGGTGCTTTTAAAAAAATCCAAACCAAACCAAACCAAGCCAAACCAAATCAAACCAAAAGATGAGACAATCTGTACAGACCTTTTTGTGACAAGTGGGTTTACTAGCTTGAAAGTTTTGAGCTCAAACATAAGGTTTTTCTCTCCTGGTCATTTTTAAAAATTACCCTACCAATTTGTGATGTAAAAAATTCTCAACAACACGTATTAGTACTCTTCACCTGGGCACCTCAGGGAAAATAGCACGAAGTGATCTACTTGAGTTTCCTCATTGATGTTTTACAGTCTCCAATTCTAAGATGCCGCCCGTACACACTACTCCATTGATCAACAACTTTTCAAGGAGAAAAGGCCCATTACATTTAACATGCATATTGATTGCATTATATACCCTAATTTTAGAAACATTATAAAGTAGTCAGGAGGAGGAAGGAGAAAAGCATCTTAAAGTAGGGGTAGAGGAGAAGTATTTGGAGAGAGTTTCCTCTTATCAAACTGGTTCAACCTAAAAATGACATAGAAAGATCTCCTAGACTCTGATGGCAGGAAGAACAAGAAGATTTTAAGAGCCCTGGCAATCAGCAGACAGCTAGCGTCCTGTGTTCTGGCACTGTCTCCCCTCTGCTCACCTCTCTACGTCATCTTTCTGCAGCTCTTCCTATTCATGACTAAACTTCTGTTGTACCACAATTTCAGCTTTGACCTTTCATGGTATAAACTTTGTATACAACACAGATGTTTCCCATGGTTAATAGAATTATTCCATCTGAGCAATGGTCAGCTCAGCTTGGGTTAGCTGTGTGTTAACCGGTTATCCCTCTTTGTTCAATCAGGTTTGGCTGTGGGCTCTGGGTCACTTAATAAAAACAAGGACACATGAACTCACTTAACAGGCGCAGGTGAGCCAGAATCTCTTAATACAGGAAGTGAGATAATGACTGTCATTGCATGAAATTCATGGTCATGTGGGGAAATTTTCACATCCATAGATTTTGGAGTAAAGTGAGAGATATTCATCAACACTTTCTTATATGTGAAAATGACCCAAATCATGTTTACTGCCAACTTACCTTGGGCTTACTGTTTTAAGTCATGAAACTCTATCTCAAGTGGCACATAATCTAGATATCCTGCCATTAAAATTGTCACACTTAGAGCTTCAGGACATTAAGTTTATGTAATATACAATTTGTGTGACACATTTTTTTACTTAAGATTTTTATTGAATCACATACTTACAATGAAACAGAGATCTTTTTACATTGCTTGTGGGGGTGCCGATTGTCAGAATTCTTTTAGAAAGTAATTTGGAAAAGTGTATGAAGAATCTTAATGCATCTATAATTTCATTTTGAATTTGGTTTGAGGCTTATTTGAGCTGGTTACATAGTTGGTGTTAAATGGAAACTTGATGAGAGATGAGTTTACATTTTGCTTTTGCTTTTTGCATTGTGCTTTTACATGCTTTGCTGTTTAACATACCCTATTATGTATGGTTTTTTGGGCTTATGTGCAAATGAACCATTTGGGAAAGCAGGTCCAAGTGTGTGTATGCAATGTGTACAATTGTACTCAGACTTAGTGAAAAATGGAGCTTTGTGTTCAAGTTGGCTTGTGAATACAGGTTTACACTGTGAGCCTTAGGACACGATGACTGGAGGCGAACTTGGAGAGAGGGTGCCCATGAGAGGTGAAGGTTTTATTTTATCCACTCTTGGGTACAATTTTTATCATCACAGAATTTTCTTGGTCTTGCTCAACTCAAAATCATCTGCAGGCAAAACTCATCACCTTGACTGGTACACAAGAGGTCTGACTCTTTCCTTCCACACTGGAGCTTTGTCAGCAGAGAGGAGGCTATGTAGTATGATAAGTCTGTCATTCTATAGGCTTAGGAATGCCTCCCCTTTTCCCTCTCCCACTCTCATCATCTTTTATAACATTTTTCTTATACCAAGCTGCTCCTATGGAACTGTAATGTACAAAGTCTATCAAGAGATCACATGTGGGTCCTTCAAGGGCTAGGACAGCAGGAGATGCTATAACCTGATTCGGGATGCCCTTTTCTAACTTGTGTGAAGGTGGTCCCTGGTCTTGGAGAGCATTTGTCACCATACATTATTGTTGCTTGTATCAAGATGTGGATCATACCATGTTTGCTGCGGGACACTGTTCCCAAGGCGACAGAGGGGATAGCTGAATGCCAACACTCTGCTTCCTCCTCGTAGACGAGCTCAGGTAGGCTGCCATCCTTACTTGTAGTTTGTCAGGAACTAGAAATTTTGAGGAAGTGCAGATGCATATGCAGAGAAATAACATTTTTTATTTGACATGTTGAATTTAGACATTTTAAAAACATAATGTGGAAATTCTTCATTGAGGAGAACTCAGCACATAACTGTGAAATTACTTAAAATAACTTTAAAATTCAATATTAACTGAACTTAGAATTTTGATTAGGTTTCTGAGATCTGAATACATCTTTAACATCTGCCACAAGAAGAGCCAGCTGCATTTGGCAGGTTCACATGACCCATCCTAAAGAATATTTCACCGAAGGCCACTGCAGATCTCATACCGGTACCCTCTTTTCTCAACAAGATCACTATACGTGTATGCGACAAAAATGTAAGTTAGAGTTTTGGGTCTTGGGGAAAATTTGGGAAAATGGGTAAGGTAAAGAAGACAGCACTTGTGTCTATTGAATTTTGAAGGAAAAATTGTAAGTAGGTCTCTGACAAGAATCAGCAGGAAGTTCAATTTACACATAGTGCTTACATTATAATTCTAACTCATTTTCCAAGGCTTTCTGCTAAAATTTGTATTTTCTAGGGATTGATGGTGGAGTGACACGTTGATTCTCCTGGCCTCTAGCCAGTTTGAGGCCTTATTGTGTAAAATTCTTATTGGTCAAGGCTAAGGAGAAATATAGGCTTATCTCTCTATTCCAGACAGTTAAGTGTTCCAAGAAGCCTTGGCCTTGCGTCCTTTTGTCTCAAGGTTCCCACAGAACTGCAGGCACATCTGGGTCTGGGGTCATGATGCAGAGGAAGATGCCTGGCAGGATGGCAGGGAGACTTCCCATTACCCACCTGCTTTTATTGTCGGTTTCTGAGTTCAACAACAAAGAGGAACTTTCACCTCGTCCCTGGACCTTGTTCTTTCCTGGAAGTGAAGAAGCTATTGGCACCAGTACACGCACTCAGGCCCACAGGGGCCTGAGATCCTTGAGTCTTCTGCTGACTGAAGGTACAGAAGGTGACCCCAGAACTTTCCCTGGGAATCACTCCAAGGCACTGAGGCAAAGCTGAAGTGCTCTGATCGTCTTATTGTTCAAGGTCAGGAAAGCAAGAAGCACTTGACCCAAATGCCACACGCATATGTAAAGTGCTCTTAACCCTATATTCTACATGGAGAGTTCAATGGAAATAATTGAAAAAAAGAGGGGAAGTTATATGGAAAAATGAATTCCTCAAATTAATATGTCATACTCTTTTAATCTTGCTCCAGTAAACAATTTTGGAAAAGGTGAATTCTTCATTATTTCCTGCTAAGGGTGAGATATTTCAGATTTTCCTTTGTGGTGGGCACAGGAAGAGACAGAGGAAGTGCCAGTGTTTAGCCTGGAAGTTGCTAAGTGTCTATACTTAATGTCATTATTTTGTCGCCATACAAAATTGTAAGAGAGAACTTTGTATTTTATCTTAACTTCTGGGTAAGCCATATAAATAATTAAAATTCAAATAAAGATACATTAATGCATACAACTTCTGGATTTTTTCCTTTTATGTTTAATTTATTTGATGTTAACCACTGCTTTTATATAATCTTTTATATGTAGATATAAAACATGTTTTTATATGAAAATGCTTATTTTTCTGGACATTTTAAAATTAATGCTTTCTTGAGTTATATATCTAGCAGAGATGGTTTCAACAAACTTCTGCAAAGAATTTTTAAGCTTTCAATTGGAAGTGATTATATTTACAATGCCTACTCACTCCAGTTAAATGCATTAAACACTATTGTTTCCATGGCCCTTGCTGTGTCAAACTGTTATTTCTGGCATTTCGTATAAGCATGAGGTCAAGAAGAATAGAAAACACCAAATAAATTTCTCAGCAGGAATTCCAGCTTCCCTTCTCATTTATGTTCATACTTCTGAGTTCTAAGAAGAAAATCTTGCAGGCAGATAAAATTGCCTGAATTTTGTTATTATTTCTTCTCGTGGGTTTAAGAACATTAAATGTAGAGTATTCTATGTATAGTGGATAGTTTTGTGTAGTAGATACCAACCATAAATCTTTCTGGCATATATAGAAAGAACAATTCTAAAGTGAAATATATTTTGATTCTGGAACTTATAGTCTTTCTGAATTCTTCTCTATATAATTCTCCTACAGGAAAATAAACCACTATGACATCTCATTTCCAGATCTCTCACTGTTTGGTGCTTTCTAAATTTTAATGTCTGAATGTCTTTAAAAATGTTTAATCATTGTGATGCATAAAACAATATGGAACAGTCTGACATTGTCTGTCTTTGTGTAGTTGAAAAAAATGCAGAAATAAATTGTTTGTATAGTGCTGAAAATGGAGGTTGGGATTAAATTGACCTAAGGTTAATGATAGGATGGAGATCAACTGTCAAGTAGCAAGAAAATGCTATAGCCTTGGCAATAATTAATGTTGAGCAATGACTGGAGTTCAGATTATCGTAATGAGCGATGATATGCTGTTCTGACTGTCCAGAGGTCAATGTTACTTGGTTTCCTATGGTTCAGGGTAAATAAGAAGGACTTTCTAGCAAAAGCAATGTAACTGGATACAATGAGCCTGCGGTGACCCAAGGTTCATGGTAGACATTGTTAGTATGTATAAAGAGTTTATAAAATATGTAGCAACCAATGTTTTATGGAATTTAGTGCCTTAATGGGGAATGGCAGGGAGGGAGAGCCAGGGTGGTGTTTATATGACTGTAGAAAACAGACCAAAATTATAGTTCGCAGAGCCATATGTTGGCTATCATCTTGTAATTGGAATGAATCTTTCCTTGACTCCTTCATTTTCTGAATGGCACCATCCTTCCCATAATATATCATTAGTTGTCCTTGCTCTGATAACGTATTACATTAATATATCATTAAAGCAATAGATATGTTAGAGTAATGCATTATCAGAACAAAGCTTTCTGGGAGTGGTGTATTTCACAAAAGATGGCTCTATCTCGGGCATCAAAGGTCCAGAAGCAGAATTAGTTCAACAAGAGAGTAGACAGCTCCATGTCACATACCCTCAGGCCCCTGGTATTTGACTCCAGTTGTAGGTGACCCAAGTGTAAGGCACACTCTGCCTTCTGTTGGACTGTTGAGTCTTCATGAAAGTCCTCGGATATGGTGAATTCTCTTTTAAGGCATGAAAGTCTTCCATGAGGGAAGATTCTTCATAGGCAATAAACTGTACAATGCTATGCTGTTTCTGGGAAAAGAAGTTCATCTGGGAGGCCACGCCGAGGACTCACAGGCCGGGAGCCAGGCCTACCATTTGCTGACAGAATGTCAGCCGTATTTGGTTTCCCTACCCCCTCATGCCCAACACCATTTTTCTCTCAACATTCTGTTAAGTCCTTTAACCTGGAACAGGTGCTTTCAGAATCAAACATTTGATCCATAAGTAAATAGAACAAGTTTGAAAGATGCTCAGCACCTCCAGAAAAAAACCCAGAATTGAAGAAAGGACAAAGACAGAAAACCAATACACTTTATCCAAGATGGACATGTGTTCATTCTGCACAGCTGGGCTGGAGGAATGGTGTCCTGACAGGAGGATGCTAACGTTTGCTTGGTTGTCTTTCAGAGGAAGGTGGATTTGACTTTAATGGCTTGTCTGTCATCCTATTCATCGGTGATTGGTTTAGGAATTCAGAATATGGGGAATGTTGGATCTGCAGGGCTTGGGCTCTGTGTGGGGATATTGCCATGTTTACTTGCACAAAGGATCATGATTAGTGCCATGGTTAGTTTTGGGGATTTTATTGCAAAATCCTAATCACATCACAGTGATCTCTGTGCAAAAATCAGATTTCTTTTTCACTGCCGCCCTTTGCAGCTACCAGGCATGACCTACAAAAAGTCCAAGGAAAGGAATAGAATGGTTATAATAACTCAAAGGCAAACTGGCTAGATGCTGCTACTGATGTGAAGAATTCCATTATCATGATGTGAGAGAGGAGAGGGTAATACTTTCTAGATAGTGACCTCTTCCATTTGAATGAGCCTAAGAGAAAGTGTTATTCATTTATATTTTTTCCCTTTCAGAGTCCTTTTCACAGCTGTGAAGTAGTTATTCTGTCCTTTCCTCCCTCTCTTCCCAGAAGAAGCAATAATCTCCTCCTAATAAGAACCTAAAGCAGCAGCCAACAGCTGGAGAAAGCAGCCCCGATTTAAAGGGTGACATCCCACAGGGGTTTTCCTCTGGCAGTCGAAGAAGGATTTGAGAGTGTCCAAAGGAGGAGCATAATATTTGCTAATGTGATTTTACAGAAGTTGTTGTGACTGTTTGTCACATGGCCTTTTCCTAGACTCTTGGTAGGAGATCTTTGTTAACTAACTGGCCATTTTCCAGCAGATGACTTAGATAAATAGATAGATGTATCTATTCTTAATGGGTTGGATATCCCTTGATAGATTGCCATGAATCCCAGTAAAGAGAGGTAGAGAACTGCTACTATTCTATCAGTTCTAGTTCTTTGCCTGGAAGTTTGTTACAAAGCAAAATACCCATCAAGTATGTGCCTCAAACGGAAAGAACTCGGAGCCAGCCTCGTTGCAAAATGGTAACAACTTCAAAGCGAAGACAGGGAAACAGGTTTGTAGGAAAAGACAATTATCTCATAAATGAAATTGAGTCCCATTGTGTGTTTATTTACCAATGACCTTGCCACTTAATCCTGGATGATAAGAAAATAACTGAGTGCCATTTTTAACATTTTATAAGAATAGACTTAGTCCCTACAAAGGCATTGATATATCCAGTCCCTGAATTACCATAGATTAATTCATTGATTTTAAATATTTTATAAGATACACCAATTTAAAAAGCCTAGAAGAATATATACACTAAATAAAAATTTTTTTTTTTTTTTTTTTTTTTTTTTTGTGGGTACCGGGGGGTCGACCTCAGGACCTCGCGCACCAGCAGGCGCCCGTGCCTCTGAGCGATATCACCAGCCCCTTTTTCGTATGTGGGATCCGGGAGTCGAACTCGGGCCCTCGCGCTTGCAAGGCAGGCGCTTATGCCGCTGAGCCATCTCACCGGCCCAACTAAATAAAAATTTAACAATCAATGCAAAACACACGCACACACACACGGAGCCATACCATCCATCGCTCAGGACACCAAGGAAAGATAAACAATTTCCATCAGGTCTTCAAGTAAGATACATTTATCAGCTCACTTAATAAATGCTTTTTGACATTTAAAAGCCTGTTTCTATGTGGTCCTGTACCGAGACGGTTTTACACATCCATACTCTTGTGCCTTCTCTGAGTGTGTAGTGTAAGAACGACACTGAGGGCTTGCCAGCATGCTACGTTAGTAGAAAAGTTATCTAGAAAATAAAACAAATTAATATGGGTGTTTTTTGGGAGTTTTCTTGTAACACAATCTGAATTTGGAAGATAGATGAATTAGAAAGCTTGCAGCATGTGAGTATGCAATGACTTGCAGATATTACTGGGGAGTAATATTGCAATTGTTTCCAACTTCCTAGGGCAATTGGCAATACATCTTTATTTATTTTATTTATTTTTTTTGTGGGTAGCGGGGGTCGAACTCAAGACCTCATGCACCGGCAGGCGCCCGTGCCGCCAAGCGATATCACCGGCCCTTTTTTGTATGTGGGTTCCGGGAGTCGAACTCAGGCCCTCGCGCTTGCCAGGCAGGCGCTTACGCCGCTGAGCCATCTCACCAGCCCAGCAACACATCTTTAAAGCCCTAATATTTTTCATTTCCTTTGTCCCAGAAATTCTACTTACAGGACTTTTTTTTTTTTTTTTAAATCATGGAGGTTGTGTAGATTTAGTAACAAGAATATTCATTTTTAGCATTATCTACAAGAGCCAACTTTTAAAATAGTCTACATGTTCAAAAATACAAGAGTATGTCAATCTCTTACAGAACAGATGTACAGTGGAAGCCAGGGCAAACTTCTAGCAATAACTATGAGATATAGTTAATGATTTTGTAAGATAAAAGAACTATGCTCCCGAACAATGTTACTGAAGCATTTCTCTTCATTTAAAAAAAAATTACACATGAGAAATCTTACATGCACCAATTTCTTTCTACATGTAGATGGCACAATTATGCAGGGAGACACAACTCAATAAAAATAATAATTATCTGTGTGATGCAATTATGAATGATTTTATTTTAGTTTTGCTTATTTGTGGAAGCTTCATTTTCTAAATTGAACTATTTAAATCTGATAATGCACCAACAATGCATTGTTAGTTATAATGCACTTGTGGGTAAAAACAAGCGTCAGTGTGATTGGGGAGAGGAGTGGAAAGGAGATAAAGTTGGAGATGTAGATAGAAGCCATAAGAGTCTTGAATGCTGAACCATGAAACGGGGTATTTTTACCACACGTGATACATTTTGTTAGAGTTGTATAAAATCAAACCATTGCTATCTAAAATATTGACAGTTTTAATTTATGTTGAAAATTAGAGGTAATTCAAATCTCTCCCAACTCAGAAATCTTTATCAAGAATCATACACTACCCGGGCTTGTGGACTGGCAGGTCTGAAGCTGTGTTTACCGCGTGGTCACATGGCAGGGCCACCTTAGCTGCCACCATCCTTTGCAAAAGCCCGGTGAACCACAACTCCTTACATGCAAGGGAATGTCTGTGAGCGATCTGATGGCTTCTCTTCTATTATTTTAACATTTGTTGTTGTTATAATTAAAAACCTTCTTTATACCCTACCTATAATGCTGTAACAAGGTCATCCAAGAGTTCATTAAGCAGTAGAGCTGTAAAACACTCCGGAACTCAGGGACTTTGGAACAGGACCTAGATGTGCTAAATCTCTAGTGAGAAGGCTAAACAGCCACCACAGGGCTCTGTGCTCTTAATTTAAGAGAGAGCACTTCAAAATATTAGAAAAAATACAAGGAAAATAAAAAGCAGTGTTGAAGCAAATGTATGTTACAAGGTTTGCAGATTTATACACTATAAGATTGCACTCCCCGTCCTGCACACACTTTATATTCAGTCCTGTGGGAAAAGTAGGTTTGAATTGTGTAAGTTTTGAATTATATGCTATGATTTCTCCAGGAATGCATTCTTTGCATGAAATGCAACCACCTTGTACAATGGTTTGGGGGGGGGGATGTATGTGGCAGAGGGAGGGCATAGAGGATGTTGAAAAAAAGGTTGACATGAGTTTTAGAAGTCTTCTTAGGTTTTTACTCAATTAGGAGAATGAATTGGAGAGAAGAGAAGGTGGAGCCAGAGAGGTAACTGAAAAGGGGCAAGAAGGAATTGAAACTGGTGAAGGAATTAATACAAGGCACTGGGGCAATCAATTTGCGTGGATTGTGTGACTTAACTTTCACAACCCAAGAGGCATTATTTCTTCTTGACAATAAAAAAAGTTAATCAGAGGCCTCAAGAGGCATGCACGGAAAGATTCCTTTATTAACTCATCAATTGTTTTTTTGTTCTTTTGATTATTCCAAAGAGAAAATTTTAATTATAAAAGAATGTATGCTTAAAAATTCAAATAATGAGCAAGTGGAGGATATATATGTATGTATGTGTATATATATATATATATATATATTTTTTTTTTTTTTTTTTTTTAAGAAAATTAAAAATGAAAAAAAAGAGAAAATGGAAGTTCAGGCTGGGGACATAGCTCAGTGGCACAGCACCTGTCTGGCAAGCACGAGGTCGCGAGTTCAATTCCTGGTACAAAAAAAAAAAAAAAAAGGGGCTGGTGAGATGGCTCAGTGGCATAAGTGCCTGCCTGGCAAGCGCGAGGTCCTGAGTTCGACTTCCAGTATCCACATACGAAAAAAGGGCCGGTGATATCGCTCAGCGACACGGGCACCTACTGGCGCGCGAGGTCCTGAGTTCGACCCCCGGTACCCACAAAAAAAAAAAAAGAAAGTACATCACCCTCACCTTCTCACCATTCAATTCTGATCTTAAAAGATAATCACCGTCAGTCATTTGGTTATGACCTTCTGGACATTTTTGTCCACATAGATGAATCATTTTGTACCTGCTCTTCAATAACATGCTTTTCCCTGCACGCAATCACACATTAAGAACATGGACCACTATCCACTTTATCCTTTAAAGAAAGCTTTAGTTTTAAGAAAAATTTTAGGCTCACAGCAAAATTGAGTGAAAAGT
Organism: Erethizon dorsatum; assembly: GCA_028451465.1. Classification (NCBI taxonomy): domain Eukaryota; kingdom Metazoa; phylum Chordata; class Mammalia; order Rodentia; family Erethizontidae; genus Erethizon; species Erethizon dorsatum. The sequence continues at coordinate 16,761,627 of CM051839.1, forward strand.
ACAGTGTTCCCCCACTAATCGGTATCCCACCCCACAGTGCTGCATGTGTTACAATCAATAAACCTACGTGGACATGGCATTATCTTTCTAAATCCATAGCTTACATTAGAGTTCACCATTGGTGTTGTACCTTCTATGGGTTTGGACAAATGTATAATGCCATGTACTAATGTAGTTAGCACTGAAGTAGCATACAAAATAATTTTGTTAGCCTAAAACATCCTCTGTGTTCTACCTACTCATTCATGTCTTCCCTCTAATCCTTGGCAACCATCAATTTTTTAAAACCATCTCTTTAGTTCTGCATTTTGTCATGTGCTTGAAATTGAACTTTCTGAGCCTTTTCAGATTATATTCTTCCACTTAATAATATAGCTTTCATCGTTTGCTAGTTCCTTTCTTTTTAGTGTTTAGTAGTATTCCATTGTCTAGATGTACTACAGCTTAGTGATCCACCAAGTAATGGATATCTGGGTTGCTTCTAAATTTTGGCAATTATGACTGAATCTACTATACTCATCTGTGTGCGGTATTTGGTACGGAAATCAGTTTTCAAGCCATTTGGCTAAGTACCAAGCAGTGTGATTGTAAGATCTTATAGTGAATGTATGAGTGCTCACTAGAGAAACAGATTTAATGCAAGATATACATATCTGCAAAAAGTATTTGAACAAATACGAATGTACAAGATTGGCTCACTATGGCTGCCCAAAGAGCCGGGTGTGCAAGAGTGCACAAGTTCTGCCTGCAAGCTGGAGATACAAAGGATCCAGTTGAAGGCCTAGAGCTCACTATGGTATCCCATGCAAGTCTGTATCAGGAGGGCGAAGGGTCTGCAATGAAAGGCTGAAGGGTCGATGCTGGGAGTGAAGGTCTGCACTGGAAGCCAGGAGAGGACGCCTGACATGAAGGTGCAAACTGGAGCTCCTCTGAAGAAACAGAAGCGAGCCTTCCTTCTTTGTGTCCCATTCTAGCCACAAACCTCCCTAGGGTGGGTCTTCCACACCCATTACTACGCGGAGTCAATTTAATTGTCAACTTTTTACTCAAGTTGACACAGTCAGTTAACTTTCACAGGGAAGGTGTATTTAATTTGGCAAGAAACCTCCAAACTGTCTTCCCCAGTGTCTGTGCCATTTTGCATTCCCAAAGCCATGAATGCGCAGTGCTCCCGTTGCTCCTTATATCCACCAGCATTTGATGTGTTGGTCAGTGTTTCCAAGTTTGGTTATTCTAATAAGGTGATCTCTAAGTGTTTAAGTTTGCAGTTTTCTCATAACATACCCAATGTTGAGCATCTTCCTATGCCTATTTTCCACCTATGTATCTTCTTTGGTGGGGCGTCTGCTAAGGACATTGGCCCATTATTTAATCAGGGTTTAATTTTTTATTACTGGGTTTTAAGCATTGTTTGTGTGCTTTGGGTAAGAGTCCTTGATCAGACTTATCTTCTGCATATATTTTTTCCTAGTCTGTGGCTTGTTCTTTTATTCTCTTAACAGTGACTTTCCCAGGACGGAAGCTTTAGATTTTAATGAAATCTAGCTTCTCAGTTATTTTTTTCAGGGATCTTGCCTTTGGTGTTGTATCTAAAAAGTCATCACCATAATCAAGGACACCTAGATTTTCTCCTGTGTTGTCTTCTGCTAGTTTTGTAGTTTTGTGTTTTGCATTTAGGTCTATGATCCATTTGAAGTAAATGTTCGTAAAGCATGTAAAGTCTATGGCTAGATTGGTTTTATTTTTGCCTGTGGCTAATTGTTCACCACTTGTTGAAAAGACTGCCTTTGATCCATTGTGTTATCTTTGCTCCTTCATCAAAAAATCACTTGACTCTATTTATGTGGCTCCATTTCTGGACGGTTGATCTATTTGTCTATTCTTTCATCAATATCACACTATCTTGATTATTGTAGCTTTATGGTAAGTTGAAAATGGGTAGTGTCAGTTCTCCAATTTTAATCTTGCCATGCAAATTGTGTTGGCTATTCTTGGTCTTTTGCTTCTCTGTATACATTTGAGAATCATTTTGTTGATATCCACAAACTAAAGTACTCGGGTTTTGATGGGGATTGTGTTGAACTGACATCCTGACAATATTCAGGCTCCCTATCCATGAAGATGAAATTACTTTCCATTTATTTAGGTCTGCTTTGATTTATTTTTTGAGTTTTACAATCTTCCTCATACAGTTGTAATATTGTGTCAGATTTATGCCTATTTCACTTTGAAGGGTGATAAATAGCAATGTGTTTTAAATTTCAGATTTCACTTGTTGATTGCTGGTATAAAGGGAAACAATTGGTGTTTGTATGTTAACCTTGTATCCCGCGTGGATACACTTTGCTATAATTTCTTATTGGATTCAGGTTTGTTTGTTTGTTTGTTTTTGGTTAATCTTTCGGATTTTCTACACAGATGATCATGCCATTTGCAAGAAAGGCAGTTTTATTTCTCTTTTACCCATCTGTACACCTTTTACTTCCTTTTCTTGTTCTACTGCATTAAGTAGGACTGCTAGGACTTGTTGCAAAACTGATGAGAGAGGATATCCGGCTTTGTTCCTGAACTTAGCAAGAAAGTTTCTAGTCTCTCAACATTAAGTATGTTTAGAGGTTTTGTAAATATTTTTCATCATAAGGAGGAAGTTCCCCTCATTTCCTAGTTTTCTGAGAGTTTTTAATTATGAAATGGTATTGAATATTGTCAAGTGCTTTTTCTGTGTCTATTGATACGATATTTTGATTTTTATGGAGGACAATGATGTGTCAATGGAGGTTCATCAATTGTAACAAATGTACCATTTTTAGCCTGTTGATATGATAGACTACATTAATTGATTTTCAGATGTTGAGCAAGCCTTACATATCTGAGATAAATCTCATTTGGTTATGGCATATAATTCTTTTATACATTGTTGGATTTGGTTTGCTAGCATTTGACTGAGGATTTTTACTCCTATGTTTATATGAACTGTTAGTCTACATTTTCCCCCCATAGTATCTTTGTCTGGACTCAACAAATGATTTAAGAAATATCCAGAAAATCAGATTCTCTTTGCTGTGTCTTTGAATCCTGAATGAAAGACTCAAGTAAAAACACTGAAAAATTATGAGGGGGTCCCTCCGCTCAGTCAGGCATAAACTGATTAGATTTTATTTGCTGATGTGTGTCCTGCTCTCCTGACCCCCAGGACCACCTCATTTTTCAAACTGCTGTACCAGGTGACTGTTGATCTGTGGGTCTCTGAGAGGCTCTAATAAGGTGTCCAGCTCTGGTTTCTACTCTCTGCAAACTTGTGCTTGTACCTTTTCATGCCATACCACATGCACACATTTACATGAAAAGTGTATATTTATGTCACTGTGGGATAAACCAAGGATATGCTCCTGCCACCCAAGACTGGTTCTAGCTGTCCTGGGAGGTAAAGTGACTAGTTTGAGCCCATGTGCGCCCTACTCTCTGGCCACTAATGGGCAAGGCACAGTAGGCAATCGTGCCCTCACTTATGTATCTGCTGGTCTATATTTAGTTCATTCATTCTCAGTTTTTACTATAAGCAACTATACTGTCATAAGTATCTTGCCATGTTCCTTTCCATCTTAATTGAACTTAACTGCATTCAAATTTCCCTCAAGTTTGGTCTACTGTGAGTTTTTAGCAGTGTATTTATTTTAAGCCAAAACAATATCTAGACTTTCTTTTCAACTCACAAAGAATATTTCTACCTGTTCTGGACGACAATCTCTTTGGATATCCTACTGGATGATGCCAATTGCTTTTCTCTTGTAATTGTAATGAAGTAGACCACATTACACAGAATATTCAAGTTGCGAATTTGCTTCTGGCTTAAAAATGCAGGAACATTTTGTCTGGAAGTTATGTATATCTGTCAGATTCTCAAAGACTTCTGTGCTCTATCCCAGTTATGAAATCGCTGTAGAACTGTGGCAGAGAAGTAATGCCAACAGCCAACATTTTTCAGGGCCTTACTATGTGTGACACTGCTGAATGTGCTATACCACGCTTCATGTGATCTTCATATTGTCCCTACAGGGAAAGTTCTACTAATAATGCCAATTTACGTAGTAAGAATCTGAGACAAAAGACAATTAAACCTTTTCCAGGGTTACCTAGATACAGTAGTGAGCTGTGGAACTAGAAATCGAACCCAGGACTGTCTTGCTCCACAGGCCTCAGGAGCAAGTACATATAAAACAGATCTATTAATTTAGCAATTTAGAAATTAAGCTGATTTTATATCAGACATTCAGCATTAGTGTCTGTTTTGTCTTTAATTAAAATGCGGTGGTTGTTATAAAATAGAACAATTTCATTATTTAAAAAAAACAGGAAAGCAGAGGCAACTACTAACACGAAAAAAGGGTAAAGTAGTATTAGTCACAGTAATTCTATTGTGTTAAATCACCCTTAACATTTTGATGACATTCTCTTTTGTATGCATATTATATATAATAATTTTATAGAGTTGACATGCTGTATGTAGCTTTCTTTCATTATATAAAATTGTGTTATAAACATTTTACTGTATCATTAAATAATGCTCAGAGCTTGACTTTTAATGGCCACATAATATCACATGGACTCAGACATACCATCATTTATTCAATACTTATCTTTTGTTTACACTGAGTTCAATATGGATTCTTTGCAGAAATAGCTGTTGCTGTGATACATAGCTCTGGGCCTTCAGTCTGGATTTTCTAAGACTTTTATCAACTCTGAGAAAATCCTGGGAACCTGTGACCATGCCAGTCCACGTAATGCTGGTAGCAAAATCTGGAGTTGGGGAAATATACCTTGTCAGTCCCATTCCCCTCTCTCTGAGGGAAATAAAAGCCAGGAGAAAATGAACGGGGACACATATCAAATAGACATTCACATTTAACCCTAGGCATGGCCCCCTGTGCATTTTCATTGCTATACTTCAGCTGATGGCCAGGTTAAGGGAGGCCCAGGGACCACATCGATCCTGCGAACACTCAAAGGAATGCATTAAGTGTGAATATAGTTTACAACGGATGAATGTCATATTTCAAAAATTCTTCTCTTTTTTTTTTTTTTTCTTTCTTTTTTTTTTTTTTGTGGGTACCGGGGTGTCGACCTCAAGACATCGCGCGCCAAGAGGCGCCCGGGCCGCTGAGCGATATCACCGGCCCCTTTTTCGTATGTGGGTTCCGGGAGTCGAACTCGGGCCCTCGCGCTTGCCGGGCAGGCGCTTAAGCTGCTGAGCCATCTCACCGGCCCCTTCTTCTCTTTTTCTAGTTTGCCCCATATTAAAGTTTGGAACTTTACCACCACCGCTATCATAGTCACTATCATCATCACCATTATCACCATCATCATCATCATCATCATTTTTGTTGTCATCCCATCGTGTACCCTCCTCATACTCTATTTTCTTTTAAAATGTGAACCCAGCTTTATCTTTCTTAGGTGTACTTCCAAAGAATTAAAGACATCATACTATAGTGATACATGTATATCCATGTTTATAGCAATGAAATTCACAGTAGCTAAGTTTGGGAGCATCCTAGATCCCCATCAACAAACAAATGTGTGAAGAAAACAAGACGTATATTATATATTATTCAGTCATACGGAAGAACAGAATCATGTCATCTGCAGGAAAATAAATGGAACTTAAGACTGTAATATTAAGTGAAAGGAGGAATATCTATCTAGGGATCTTGGGAAAGTCTTTGCTTTCTAATAAAAGAGAGGCACAAGAGGAGAGCTGCTGGTATTGTCCCTTCCATATCTTCCTATTTTGAAGATGGATGAACCAAGTATGGAAGCTCATATCATCTTTGTGGTGAGAAAACAAACATGAAGGAAGGCTGAGCAGCAGGTGGTAAGAGTCTGGGGTTATGGCGGCCACAGGGGCTCTTAAGTCAGACTTATCAACACCCTTAACTATATATATATATATTTTTTTTTTTTTTTAATTGAAACATGACTGAAGGATTGCCTCTTCTGGGATTTTCTTCCCATACCTCCTTGCTATTAATATATCATACCTATTCATAAATTATTTTATTAAACTTACCCCATACAGCTGGATTGGCTGCTTTCTCACTCCTGTACTAGGATTTGAGCTTGGAAGGACAGGGCTCATATCCAGTTTCTCCTCAGTAATTAGCACCCTGCTGAGTCCATACTCAGTACTCTGAAAATGACTGTTGAATGAAGGAAAGACAGTCTCCCTTTTATGACAGACATCTGTTGTTGCCTTCCCAACAACAGTTCAGTGGCTTTACTTTTCTTTCCACCTTGCCCTGTCCCTACTGTGGCCATTGTCCCTCCCACTTCTTTCTCCAAAGCACCACTCTCATAGGCTATCAGGAAAAGCCACTTGTAATAAGAGGGCAATGGATGAAAATTTTAACACAACTCAGATCAGGAGCCAATTTAAAATGAAGTCCAGTATCAGTCATCACTATCTGAATTTCTTTTTTTTTTTAATATATGGGTACTGGGAGGCAAACTCAGGACCACGCGCTTGTCAAGCAGGCGCTTATGCAGCTGAGCTATATCACCGGCCCTGAATTTCTTCAGTGACTACAAGGTATCTCACAGTAAGTTGTCTTTCTCCTCAGGCCCTGGCTTATTGCCATAATATTGCATCTCTCTCTCTCTCTCTCTCTCTGTCTCTCTGTCTCTCTCACCCTCTCCTGTCCTCTCCTCTTCTTTCTTCACCCCTCCACTCTTCTTATTCCCCATTCCAGAGCCTGCTACCTATATCTCTCTACCTCATAACATAAACATATTTTCACCAGTTTCACTTTCAAGATCTACCTAAACTAGGTCCTGGACTTACTTTTAAATATCAATGGCAGGGGCCGGTGAGATGGCTCAGCGGCATAAGCGCCTGCCCGGCAAGCGCGAGGGCCCGAGTTCGACTCCCGGAACCCACATACGAGAAAAGGGCCGGTGATATCGCTCAGCGGCACGGGCGCCTGCTGGCGCGCGAGGTCCTGAGGTCGATCCCCCAGTACCCACAAAAAAAAAAAAAAAAATCAATGGCATCTTGATAAACAAAAGTGCCATCCATACCTGATGACACTTGGCAGAAGTTTTGAAATTCATTTTTGTTGCCCCTCTCCAGGATTGATTTATCTGACAAAGTTTACTGCACCCTATAATCTGTTGACTAGGGATGGAATGGAGGTGGAGAGGATCTTATTCTTGCTGCAGATGGAAAAAAAATGAGATGATTTATTTTAGAAAAAAGAACGCTAAAGAACAATTTAATAGTCTTCAAATAAAAATTTTATTAGTATCTTGAGAGAGGAGAGTGTTGGCTCTGATAATCCCAAATTTATGAGCAACTTTGAAATGCATATGTTTGCACACTTGGCTTAACTAATTTTACAATGAATTTGTATTTCCTGCTTTTGGAGATGTGGAGCAGGGTCAGAAAAGGGTAAGGTGCTGCGGTATCATGTAAAATAGCAGAGGAGTTTAATCCAGAATTTTTAAAGGCCACAATGTGGATAATTGAAAGGTTACTGTCTATGAAGAGCTACTATGTAACCATTTTTTTTTTTTTTTGTGGGTACCGGGGGGTTGACCTCAGGACCTCGCGCGCCAGCAGGCGCCCGTGCCGCTGAGCGATATCACCGGCCCCTTTTTCGTATGTGGGATCCGGGAGTCGAACTCGGGCCCTTGCGCTTGCCGGGCAGGCGCTTAAGCCGCTGAGCCATCTCACCGGCCCTATGTAACCATTCTTGAACCCCTGGAAAGGCAGTGATAGGCCGAGGGAAAAGGAAAGGCAAGGAAACGGAGGGTAGAGGCGATTACCGGCTGTACTGTGAAGCTAATTTTTTTTTTTTTTTTTTTTTTGTGGGTACCGGGGGGTCGACCTCAGGACCTCGCGCGCCAACAGGCACCCGTGCCGCTGAGCGATATCACCGGCCCCTTTTTCGTATGTGGGTTCTGGGAGTCGAACTCGGGCCCTCGCGCTTGCAAGGCAGGCGCGTACGCCACTGAGCCATCTCACCATCACTGCTGAGAGATTTCTTGTACAAATGTTTGTGTGTTTGTTCGTTTGCTTTTTACTGTACTGGGGATTGAGCCCAGGGCCTTCACCGTGAGGTACATCCCATACATCCCAGCGCCTTTATAATAAACTTTTTAAAAAGGGCTTTTTTGTTTGTTTGTTTGGTTTTGTTTTTCTAAGACAGGGTCTTCCTAAGTCATTAAGTTGTCTAGGTTGGGCTGGAACTTGCATCTTCCTGACTCAGCCTCCCAGAATGCTGGGATTACAGGCACATGCCACCATGCGTGGCTTCTTGTCTCTTTAAAATACATCACATCACAAAATCTTTCCATGCCAGCTTGTGACTATCTCAGTTCACTCAGTTGAAACTCTGGACCGAGAAGCCGCTCGTACAATCTAGACATACAGAGCCTACTTCAGCCAAGGACAGAAGCTTCCACGAAGCTTCTGAGAACTGAACAGAGACCAAGTTTCCATGTGCTGGATTCCTCGGCTCACCGCTTCCCATATGTTGTTTTCCCCAGGATGGCATAGGATGAACACCCACCAGAGGAAGAAGAAAGGAAGACTGTCTTAGTCATTTTCTGTTGCTCAAATAAAACACCTGGCACCGGATAATTTATGGAGAAGAGAGGATTACTTAGTGAAATGTTCTGGAGGCCGGAAAGTCCAAGACATGGCACTGTCATCTGCACAGCATTTGGGGAGGGCTGACCTTGTGGAGGGCATCACAGGAAGAGGCAGGGCAAGTGTGCCAGCTCAGGTCTTTCAGCTTTTCATAAAGTCATGAATGCTGACATGGGGACCCTTACCTCATGATGTCATCTAATCCTAATTACCTCTTAAGGGCTCCCCCTCCAAATAACCATTCATGTATGACTTTGGAAAGTAAGTGCCTGACAGGTGAATCCAGGATCACACCCGAACCACAATCATGACTAGAAGCCTAGGGAGCAGGGTCACGCAGGGTCCTCCTCTGCACAACACACTTGCTACCTCCAACCCATGTATCTGCAAGCGAGAAAGAGCCAGGCTGACTAGTTATTGAGCTAATCGGGGAGGGAGCCAAAGTTTAGGTAGGTGTGGGCCAGAACTCTACTCTATCCAAGTTCTCTAGAACTTCTCTAGAAGGCAGCAAGTTCTCTAGATTCTGGAACAGTTAAAGAAAAAAAATGAAGGTTATTTGGGGTGGAGAAAAAAGGGTGTAAGGTGAGCAGAGGGAAAGAAAGGAGTGTAGAAGCTACCTGATCTATGATAAAGGCTATTTTCCAGGTCTATTCAAGGTTAGAAGTGGTGGGCACCTAGGTGCTTATGGTATTACAAAAAATAATTCATTGACCAAATAGGCAAAAGCAGGTTGTGCATGAGTGAAGGATGGAGTGTCATTCACCAAGGGTCATGATCCATGCAGTGGTGAGCTCCTGAGAGTGAACAGGGAAAGGAAATAGAGACTCATTCTTTCCACAGCACTACTGAATTTCTGACTAATATTTTATTTGATTTAAATTCTTTTGTTAGTGTATGTTTGTGATGAATAAGGAATAAATTAATCATGGGTAGTTGGTACCTGTACATACGTGTCACATCTTGCTCCTTTTCACTTCTGCTTCCCCTGCCCTTCCTCTCCACTCCCTCCATTCCCAAATCCCCTTCACATCTCCAAAAGACCCACCTCCCTGTTTCCTATCATCTTTAATTTTGTTCTTCATTTATACTCTGGTTTCTCAAGGTGCATTCATTGTCCTACAAATGACTAAAATTTATCTTTCCTTATGGCAGAGGTGTACTTCATTGTGCATAAATACCACATTTTCTTTGTCCATTCGTCTGTTGATGGACATAAGGGCTGCTTCCAAGATTTAGCTCTTATGGACTGTGCTGCTATAAACATGGATATGCATGGATCACTGTAATATGATATCTTTAAATCTTCTGGGGAGGTATCTAAAAGAGGTACAACTGGGTCAAATGAAATTTCTATTTTTAGTTTTTTGTGTAATCTTCATACTGATTTCCAATAGGGGTTGTACTAGTTTTATTTTCCCACCAACAGCAAAAAGGATTTCCTTTTCCCTGTGACCTTGCCAGCATTTGTTGTTTCTGAGTTCTTCAAGACAGCCATTCTTTCTGGAGTGAAATGGAATCTCAGTGTTGTTTTGATTTGCATTTCTCTAATGGCCAAAGATACTGAACATTTTTTTACGTACTATTGACCATTCATAATTTTTTTTTTGTTTTTGAGAAGTGTCTGTTCATTTTAATTGCTCATTTTTACGAAAAAATTCTAATTTTTTAGTTTTTCGTATATTCTAAATATTATTCCTCTGAGGAGTAGAGGGAAAAATTTTTCCAAAGTATTCCAAAATCCTTTTTGTCTCTCTACTCTGCTCATTGTTTCCTTTGCTGTGCAGAAGATTTTATTTGATATAATCCCATTTGTTGATTCTTGGAGTTATTTCTTGTGCAATTGAGGTTCTGTTAAGAAAATCCTTGCCTATGCCTATGTCTTCAAGAGTTTTACCTATTTTATCTTCTAGCAGACTCAGTGTTTCTGTTTTTATATCTAGGTTTTTGGCCCACTTTTATTTTATTTTAAAGAGAAAAAAATAAAATGATGATACAGAATTTCAAAACAAGATATAGGAAATTAACAATGGTTGTTATATTGCATATTGTTATCTTCAAAGTTGTTGCTCAGATTACAAGATATAGGCATGCAGAAAGAGAGGGATAAAGGTCTAGATTCACTCTTCTGCATGTGGATAACCAGTTTTGCCAGCACCATTTGTTAAAAAGGCTATCTTTCCTCCAGTGTAGGTTTTTGGCCCCTTCGTCAAAGATCAAATAGTTGAATGTGCTTGATGTTGTTTCAGCATCCTCTATTCTGTTCTATTCTGATCTACATGTTTGTTTTAGTGCCAGTACCATGCTGTTTTGACCAACACAGTCTCTTACTATAAATTGAAATCCAGGGTTAGGATGTCTTCTGCTTTGCTCTTGTTTAGGACTTTTTTTAGTTGTATAGAATGTCGTTGGTATTTTGATTGGCATTGCATTAAATCTATATGTTATTGTTGGTAGTATGTCCATTTTGCTAATAGTGGTGCTGCCTATCCAGGAACAGGAGATGTTTTTCCATTTTCTGATGTCCTCTTTAATCTCTTCTTTCAGAGTACTATAGTTTCTGTTATACAGGTATTTCACTTCTTAGGTGCAGTGTGGCTTGAGCTTGCAGAACATACAGTGGGGGCAGGTCTGGCTCTGATAAAGATGGATCTTCTGGGAATACTGGGTAAAGTTTTTCTGGATGGGGTTGATGTTTCAGTCAGTCGGATCCCCGGAGGAAGCTTAGGAGCACAGGTTTGGCATCATTGGTGGCAGGTTTCCAAACAGCAGCAGGAAACAGTAGCAGGAGAGCTTTGGCCAAAATAGTTTTGCCCAAGGTGATCACAGCATATCTAGCCTGTCAGACTCCATTCCTAACAGAGCTACTTCCATCCGTAAAGAGGGTGTACTCAGCATCTGTCAGGTGGTTTATTTTTCAGTCATGGTCTGGTGGACCTAGCTTGGTGAGCAGATACATGGCAGGATTGAGTGGTCCACAGTTATTCAGGAGGTCCAGTACAGCATGTGGCACCTGGACAGTTAGGTCTCAACCTAAAGTGAGCTTGTCAGCTTTCTTGATCAGAAGGACAATGGCTATTAGAGCATGAAGGCAAAGTGGGGAGGCAGCCCTTAGCAACTGGATCCAAGTATTTGTACAGATAGGCCACTGGGTGCTCCCAGGGGATGACAGTCTGAGTAAGCATCACTGCTTTTGTGAACTCAAGGATACAGATTCTGTAGAAGCCAGCAGTTCCAAGAAATTTGTGGAGTTTCTTTCTTGTAACCAGTTTCTGCCAGATATTGCAGCAGAGCTTTTGTGTCTTTCCAGCAGGCAGCTTGGGTGTCATTAATCAGAAGTGCAGTGATATTTTGTGAAGGGAAACTAGCAAGGTCATCTGTGAGGGCTTCTCCAAAGAGGGTAAGCAAAGTTTTGAACCTCTGGGAGGTTGAGTCCAGGTCAGTCGACTTTTGAGTCCAGAACTGGGGTCTTTCCATTTAAAGGTGAAGAGGGGATGGCTGACAGGAGCCAATCAGAGGCAGAAGAAGGCATTCCAGGCAGGTGTACCAGCAGGCTGTGGGTAGCAGAAGATGGAGGCAATGTATACAGAGGGCAGTCGAGGCAGCATTTGCAGCTCAGAGATCTTGAACTGGCTTTACAGGCAGGAGAGGTGTATTTTAGCAGTTTGACAGTCTATAGACATTTTACAGTTTTTTTTTTTTTTTTTTTTTTTTTTTGTGGGTACCGGGGGGACGACCTCAGGACCTCACGCGCCAACAGGCACCCGTGCCGCTGAGCGATATCACCGGCCCCTTTTTCGTATGTGGGTTCCGGGAGTCGAACTCGGGCCTTCGCGCTTGCAAGGCAGGCGCTTAAGCCGCTGAGCCGTCTCACCGGCCCGACATTTTACAGTTTTGAAGCCTCATTTTTTCTTTCTTTTGGGACCATGATGGAGCTAGGAGGGACAGAGAAACAGGCTGTCCTAGAGCCAAATCCCTTGCTAGAGCTTCCCCGAAAATAGTGGGGGAGTTCCCAAACCCTTGTGGCAATTGAGTAACAGTCCAAAAGAGTGTGTGGGTTGGGAACTGCAGAATGCAAGGTGATGGTTGTGTTGTTGATGGCATGGAGATCTTGCCCAAGGTGATTGTCTATCAGGCTGATGTGTGGCTGGATGCCTGTTTGTGCTTCATGTAATATCTGACAGCAGTGGGGGTCACAGTGAGGTGGCATGGTTGATGGCCAGGCCCAGAGGCAAATTTTTAGCCCATACCTCTGGGAGGGGAGTTTTCAGAACTTCATGATTGTGGTTATTTGTCTCAGGCTGATGCAGGTGTCATCTTTCTCTCAGGGAACAGTCAAAATTGAAAGTGCAGGGTTGAACAAGAGGGAGATTGACTGGCCTGGTACAAAGGAGACAGTCACTTCTAACTTGAAAAGGAGGTCTCTTCCCAGAAGCAGTATGGGGACTGGCTTATACAGGAATTCATGTTTGGTTAGATGTCCTCCCAGGCTGCAAGTTCATGCCTGGCAGAACGGGCAAGAGGGAAGAGACCCAGTTGCCCTGGTGATGGTAACTTTTTGACAGAGGGAACTTTTGAAGGCAGAGAGTTCTGTTCCATTGTCTACCAGGAAAGTCACAGGTTTGCCCCCAAGTTTTGCAATGACCGTGGGCTCTCAGGGGGCCCAATTTGATAAATCTGACTTATCCATTCAGGCCCAACGGGATGAGGAGAGGTTCAGGTTGAGGTGGGCCTGGATAGTCAGGTTTCTTTGTGTCTTGCAGATGGAGGGGGCATTTATTTTTTAGTGTCCATAGTCCTTATATCAGGCTTCTGGGTAACAGTAGTAACCTTTGACATATTGATGAGCTTTTTGTTCCCCCTTTTTGGTATCTTTGAGAAGCACTTGATTGATTTTAGATTTCTAGGCAGGGAAACCTTTGGGAAAGGCCATGGCAACTTATTTGTGAGGGCTGACAGTCCAATTTTTCCTCAGTCAGAATGTAGAACTCAGAAGGAATTGTTGACAGTCATCTTGGGTGGGCACTAGATGACACCATCTGACCAGGATAGGAAGCAGAAGGCTCTGGAGGGAGGGTCTCTTTGGCCAAATGTGGGCAATGGCTAGCTGGAACCGATTCAATTGGCTAGAAGTAGATGAGTTGGGAGCGGGAAGTGAAGCTATAGGTGTTGGCAGCAACTGCAGCAGCCAATGAAGTGCCAAGACAGAATTCTCAAGAAGAATGGGCCTCTTTTGCCCCTTTTTTTTCTTTGAAAGGCAGGGAGCAGTTTGGTTTCACTTTTAACTTCGTAAAAGCCCTTTTTCCTGCAGTCAGGGACTGTAGGTTTTGACTAATTAGTTTCCATCTCTGACTTCCTAGTGTGTGTTGTGTATCCTTGAATGATAGCACAACAGAGAAAGGGTGGGTGCCCCTCAGGGAGAGACCATTCAGGTGCCTGCCTGGCCATGCCCCTCATGGGGATTTAGGTGTGACTTAGCTAAGGAGGGTGCGAGGCCTCCGTTATGCCATATGTTGATCACCACAGAACCACAGGTGAGGGCACAGTCAGCCACCAAGACCAGTGCTTTCCAGTCTAGGTGCACAGACAGAGCCGCCTATGGCTTACGCTGTCCGTTCCACTCACTGACACATTCATTCAACAGGCACTCAGAGCTTAAACATTCCAAACCTCTTCCCTCGAGTGTGGCCCTGACTAACAAGAGTTAATCAGGCTCCCCGTCTGCTCAAGCTGAGCAGGACTGACAGAGAGACTAACTGGGGTACCTCCAGGGGTCTTACCAAAAATCAGGCAGGCCAGCAGACAGAAAGGCAGACAGATCGTGTCCTCCTCCCTTTGGGGTCCAATGTGAGCTGCTCGAGCAGAGCCAGGAATCCTCCTCCAGACCTCCGAGAGGCCTCGAGAAATCTCAAGGGCACCCCTTCCCTTCGGGACCTGGAAAGGTCCTTGCTCAGTCCATGCGGGCCACGACCAGTGGCCAAAGAGGTCAGTGCGGTCAGTCTTCCCAGCCAACACACCAGATGCTAAGGCAAGCAGAAACACCAGAATGACACCCAGGATTTGGAGGCAGATTTATTTGTGTCAACGGGCACTGATTAGGATCATTCCCAAAATATCAGGCCCTCATCTCTGGTGGTCAAGGGCTTATATGGGATAAGCAAGCAGGAAGTACAGAGGTAGAATGGCTTGTCAGTTGGGAATTGGTTCTTACACTATGTGTCATAGTGACCAGCTATGCATCACAGTGACCAGCTGTTACTAAGAAACAAAAGTAACAGGAACTGTAACCAGAACTATTACCCGGGTAACTAACAAACTGAAGTACACTGGCGGGGTGGGAGGGCATCTTTGCTACAGTAGCACAGTTAGGAAATGATGTCCTCAGGTTTGTACATACCCTCAGTTTGACTCCAAAGCTTGAGGTCTCCCTCCATTCTGCCATGTGACAGATCTGTGGACCCCTGAAGAAAGTGCAAGAGAGTCATCACTCCTCGCCCTAGCACCCAACTGGGTGCCAAGTTTGTGGGCAGTATTTGTAATTTTGTAGCAATCCTCTAATAAAGCAAAGCACATTCATCATCATCTTCATTATCACCATCAGCCTCATTATCATCATGACCCTGGCTCTACCTTGTGCATATACTCAGAAAACCCAGTTTCTCAGAAATCTTTGTTTGGAGTAATAAAAATCTTTTTCTCAGGAACCAAGTTTTGTATGCTTTTAATAAGAAATAATATTTAAACCATACAGCATCTGCTAACCAAAAGCATCAAAACAACAATAAAAATAGCAGCAAAACCTCACAAGAGACATAAGGCACTCTCAGGACTTGCAAGAAGAAAATACGGTAACAAACTAGTCCGAGTCCCTAGCACAAGGTCATGGGAACCCTGTGTGTGGAACTTACGACACTGTCCTTTAAAACAACCAGCTCGATGTCTTGGGGGTTTTGAAGTCAACTTAGTAGGCCTCAGTCAGTATTAAAAAATACAAAAGAATCAACCAGAAAATAAAATTAATCTACATCAGGAGGGTGTTGGCCACAGTCCTCTTTCTACTGCTAATAACACAATACCACACACCAGGTAAGTCAAAGGAAAAGGGATTTATTTTGCTCCCAGTTCTAGTCCAAGGTCACGGGGCTGCATCTGGTGATGGCTTTCTCCCTGGCAATGTCCTGAGGCAATGGAGAGACAGAAAGAGGGGTAGAGAGAGAGAGTTTGTTCTGGTTTCTGTCCCTCTTCTTATAGAGTCACCAGTATTCAATACTGTGGTCCCCACCCTCATGACTTGATCTGAATTAAATAGACAGATTAATTTTCCACACTTTTAATACATCACAAATCAGATTAAATTTCAACATGAGTTTTAAAGGAGTCAAACCATGGCAGAAGTGTTTTACGAGACTTCTGTCTCAGTCACATTAGTGTGTGGGGTGTGTGTGTGTGTGTGTACATGTGTGCACACATGGTATGCTCTGGCTTGTATACTACATACTCTGAATAGTGATCAGAAAACTTGAAGGCTCTGCTGCCCAAGCACTAATCAGTGCCTCTGCGAGGTTAATGAAAAGGTAGGTGAGGCTGTTCCCCAATCATGTGCACCATAGTGACCACAAACTCCCTCACATAGAGTATTTAAATCCATGGCCTGTGCTTCTCGGGCACAGATTTAAACACTGAAGCACATCACAAGTGCATGCCACTTTAAAACAGATGGCCCCTGGGTATACTTTGGAAGATGCGTGATCACCTAGAGAGTTGGGCTGGACAGAGCCATTCGGACTGAGTAATTGCATGAGTTATAAGAGGGTAGGGTATGGTAAGCTGTGCAAATAACTGTTGCCTCATTGTCTTTAGATACCTTGGGAAACAGTATCTCCCACCTATTATGGGAAAGAATTTCTTCCACATATTGTGGACAGTAATTGTTGATTACTTCTTTAGGAGTAATTCAAGATGTGTGTACTCGAGTATCTGCAAAATGCAAGTAAATAACCACAGCAATAGCTCCCATGTTTACTGTCTCTCGGGTGTAAGGTCCTGTTAGGTGCTTTGCCTACATGATCTTTAATCCTCTCTGACACCCTACAAGAGTGTCCTTGTGGAAATTTTATATATAAAGGATCAATAGCTATTGGCTTTTCGACATTAAAGGGAAGACAAAGTGGTTGCCAGTGGACATGACCCATCAGATACCACACACTTGGTGACTTTTCCGCTCTGTCCTCAGCTCAGACACTCACTTCCATCATCCAGCAGAGGGTTTGTCTCTCAGGTACAGGTCATGCTGCCCAAGTTTACAGTGGAGGCTTGGGCAACCACAGACCCACCAACTAACTCAGCACAAGGGTAACTGCAACACAGCCCCAGCCAGTAAAGCTGGACTGACCAGCCCATGGCAACTCCAGATTTGGTTAAAAGTTTGCATGGTGAACATGGAATTAGAAAAGGGGACAAGAAGTGGCTGTCAAGGGTTTAATGCTACCAGATAAGACTGGCCTAAAGTGTCTATCTGAGGTGAGCTTTGTTAATCCTCACCCTTTACCAAGGTAGCTTCTCAGTAAGAACAGACCCATTGAGCTTTTGAGATGAAAGCAAAATGCAAAGCTCCAGTCCCCAGAGTCAGAGACCTCAGCTTGGGCTTGATGCTCAAGTGCCAGCTTTGGACATGCAAACTGAAGATGCAGCAAGGCCAACCTGACATGCCTGACTGGATGCACTTCCAGCAGCTGAAGCAAAAAGAAGGCCAAAGGCAGCCTTGCTGAGGACTTGAAGTTCAAGTACTCCAGTGCTTGGTGCCAACTGAAGAAAGCAAAGGGGCACATTGTGCATGGGCACGATGCTTTTCATGCTTTCAACTCCATGACCCCGCCTCTGGCTCACGGGGTCTGGCAGTTGCTAGGCTGTCTTGAGTCAGGGTAGCTACTCTTACTCTGGGGGCAGGGTGGTAATAAAGGACAAGGAGCCACTCTCATGCGTTCTCTAAGTACTCTGCAAGTTGAATGGGGGTGAGGGGATCCCTTCATCTATGAGCCTGAGATAGGACAATAGCAGGCACTATTGCTGATGTTAATCTCTATGAAAGGGTAGGCACTGCCCGTGGCTCGGGATTACGGGTGCCCTGACCTAAGCGACCTGTTTCCCTGAGCTGCTCTTACATGGACCTTTTCAGCATGCACCGGGACCCACGAGGGCAGAGGCTGAATGTATTCAGGCCTTTGAATGCTGCTTAGTAAACTCTCAAAATATGTACGGAATGCAAACTTTGCTTTTCTCCCTCTCCTCTTTCTTCTCCTGTGGCATCTAACCCCACCTCAAATGGACTGCTGTCCCTTTAGCTGTGTTATTTTCAGTCAGATTACGATGTTCATCATGATGACTTTGCACATATCTGCTCCATACAATATATATTGATTGTGTTGTTTAGCTCTTGGAGACAATCTTATTTTCCCTTTCCCGTACCGGGTTCTTTAACTGGACATTTCCCTGTAGCCATCAAGGGTTTACCATCTCATTCCAAGAGCAGAGCCAATGTTGAGACCCCATGTCAAAAGGAAGAAACGTTACTTGGACTGTTTGAACAGGACCAGTAAGATGTTGTAGAATTTATCGGAGAAACCCAAGTTTTCATCACACTTTGCACCTATTTCCACCTCCGAAAGCAGTTATCTCATTTCCAGTTTATACATGGTAAACAGCACCTTCTGAAAATTTCCCTTTGGGTCCAAGAATTTAATCTTACCCGTGGGTTACTGCTTCTTTAACTGAACTAAGTGAGCTATGCTTCCTGCCACCGTCACTTTCATAATTGCTGTGAAGAGGCCCTTGTGGGGTCACTGAGGAGGCAGCTTGGGGAAACCCAGACATGCTATGTGCTGCTGCTGAAAAAAAACAGAGGCATCCAATCCCAGAACCCCAGCCCTAGACCATTAGCTCTGGTCACCAAGGAGCCCAGCTGGGCAAGGGCGATTGCTTGTTTCTTCTACTTCTTGTTCTTCCACTTCATCCATTGCCTTCCCTTTTCTCTTTTTGTGTTATCAGCTTAATATCAGGATAACTTTCACACCTACATCCCCTTGTCTGCTCAAATACTTAAAGTGCCCCTTCCAGCTGCAAGTGTGCAGCTTTTAGAGGTAAGAGTGCAGGCCATGAAGCCAGACTGCATGGGGTGGAACTGCAGTTGCTCAGGAGAGTTCACAAATCTTTTGCCTCAGTTTTCATATCTTTAAAATGGAGGTAATCCTAATAGTGTACTCACCCCAGACGGTTATTATGAGAAACAAATATATTAATGTGAAGCTTAGAAATGCTGTTTAACATATGGAAGAGTATTTCAGGGCAGGGGGGACTCATGTCACAGTGGGGTGAGAATCGGCGGGAAAGTGAAAGGGAGCCTCAGGTCACAGATCTTTTTCCACACTTTGCTCCATTGATTGAGGGTGGGAATTTGGCTGAATCTGTTTCTTCCTCTAGAATATCCATATATTTTAGAGCTCTGGACCTACATTTTTTGTGTGAGCTGAACTTAATCCAGAAGTATTTTCTCAGCTTCCATTTTCCTCTGGCAGAGTGAAAAACTCAGTCTGTTTTGTGAGGAGATATCTCTGGCTAGTTTTTAAATCATGTTTCTTTTAATGACCATTTGCTTTTATCCATGTGATGTACAAACTGAGTAACTGCCCCCATATTACATAATTCCAGTCCCAAAGCATGGGGAGAAAAGTGCCAAGCTAGCACAGGGAGAAAATACCAAGCATCACCAACCACCAGCAACCCCTCCCCCAGATCTACTCTTTAATCACAGAAATGTGTTTATGTACACATTTAGGTAATTATATGTTTACAGATCTAGTGTCTGGTCCATATTATGTACTTGGCATGCTCTGAACACTGCTATACTTACCTGTGGGCATGAGGTACAATTTGCTGACAAGCTGGTTGCTTATGGAAAGCAATATAAATATACCATAAGTAAGATTAGTTTTAAAAATATAGCCTGTCAAATTTACAAATTGTATGTGACAAAAATTAAAGAAAATGACTTGTAGTTTCTAATCACATTTTCTTCTTTTATTTCTATATGTCCATGGAGAGAGGTGTCTCATATCTATATGTATCTATCTATATCTCATATATATATTATATATATGCAAGGTGTATATGTATAGATATATATGATATATCTATATATATCCGTGATATATATATGTGTGTGCATGTGTGAGAGTGGGTGTGTGTGTACCTGATGCATGAGCTAAGCTAACAAGTCTGTACACATAAGGGAAAAAAATCAAGCATACCCTAAATTATCTTAGAAAATTGCATACATTACTTGGGGCTCCATGCTTAGAAGCTGAATCACTAAGATGTAGCTTCCTTTTTTTATGTGGGTACCGGAAGTCAAACTCAGGACCTCGCACTTGCCAGGCAGGCGCTTATGCCGCTGAGCCATCTCACCGGCCCTGTAGTTTCTTTTGTTTCCATTTACATTCTGTCTTTTTTTTTTTTTTTTTTTGGTACCGGGAATTGAACTCTTGGGCCTCTCGCTTGCCAGGCAGATGCTGTGCCGCTCAGCTATATCCCCAGCCCCTACATTCTGTCTTGTGATTTCACTCTCTTTGGAGCACTTGAGGTTACAGTCTAGTTTGATAAGGGGCTGGCATACATGCACTAAGATCAAAGAAAATAAAACATTTTAAATATACAGCTTCACAGTACATGTGAACATGTATATCTATGTATGCATATATATGTGTGGGCCACTATAATCTAAACACTTTCATTTTTATTACATCATGCAGTTATTACTACAAACCTGTAAAAAAAGTTTGCACTTACAGATCAGGAAATTAAGAAGTGATTTGCTTACAGCTGGTAGGTGGCAGAGCCCTAGGTTAGAATTGGGAAAACAAGCAAGCTTACAGATTGATGTTTATCCACTAACACTACCTCCCCAAAGCTGATCACAAATCATGACAATGAAAGAAGCTTTAAAACTCTGGATCTGTAACATCCCTTTTCTAGGACTGGAAGGGACTTTAATGAAGTTCCTTCTATTTACAGAGGAGGAAACCAAAGCCCGCAGATGGGAAAGACTTGCCCCAAGTCAGCCTTGGTAATGCTGTCGCTGAAGAAGCAAGCTTAGCTCTCATCTCCCAGCCTTTTCTCCAGCTCACCCCCTTCTACTGCAGGGAGGAAGCTAGATCTCAGAATGCAATAAGAAAATCATTTGCTGATAAATGTTAAGCAATGTTGAGAAAAAATATTAACATGCACAGATTAAAATTAAGCTTGATTTACTTTGTCATTTAAGAACTCTGAGTTAGCTGGGGAGGCGGCTTAGTAGTATAGTGCTTGCTTGCTTCATAGGCACGAAGCCTTAGTTTCAATCCCCAGTACCATCAAACAAAACAGCAAAACACCAACAACACAAACAAATAAAAACCAAAGCTGTAAGTTGAGAAACCATTTTGACCCAGTTGGCAAAGATTTAAAAATTTTTTTATTTAATTGATTCATGATTATGCACAATAATTACATTTGTTTTGGGAAATTGGTACATATATGTCCTATTTTGATCATTTTTTATACTCTTTTCTTCCCTTACCATCCCTTCCCCTTCTCTTTCCTTGGTTCCCTCCCCCATCTCTAACAACTCTGTCTCCCTGTTTAACAAATGAAATGAATAGACACTTTTCAGTAAATGAAGGACAAATGGTCAATAAGTACATGAAAAAATATTTGACACTCAAAAGCAAAACAACACTGAGATCCCATCTTACTCCAGTAAGAGTTTTTTTTTTTTATAAATGAGAATCACTAAGGTGCAATCCTCCTGCCTCAGCCTGAGAATTCTCATTGTTTTGAGGGGGTGGAAACTTGCTGTGTGACACTCTACACTGTTGGTAGCTGGAGGAATTAAAATTTACCACCTTTCAAGAAAGTAATCACAGCCTTAAATACGTTCAAGAATTTTGATCTAGCAATATGAATACCAGAAAAATTTTCCATATATAATCAAGGATGTGGCCAAAGGATACTGCACACAGTATTATTTAGAAAACGAAAAACTGATAATTTTTTTTTCTTGTGGGTACCAGGGGTCGACCTCAGGACCTCGAGTGCCAGCAGGCGCCCGTGCCACTGAGTGATATCACCGGCCCTTTTTTTATATGTGGGTACTGGGAGTTGAACTCAGGACCTCGCACTTGCCAGGCAGGTGCTTATGCCGCTGAGCTATCTCACTTGCCCCCCAAAACTGATAATCTTACATGTTCCCAAGTAGAATGACTTAATACATGAGTGTAAATTAATGTTATGGGATATTATGTAGCTGTTAAAATCACATCTTAGAGTAGTATTGAGAACTTAGGAAAAGATTTGTGAGACAAGTGAAAAGGAGAATCCAGGACTAAAACAAATCTAATTTTTAAAATTATTATTAGAAGTACATTGAGAAAAAGGCTGGGAGGAGATCAATTAGAGGCTAACATTTCTGTATAGTGCGCCTTGCTACATAACTTGCTTATGGTAAAGTGTGCAATTTTGTAAACTTGTTGCTAGAATAAGCAAATTGTGGGATTATGGATAATTTAAATTTTCTTAGTTTTTGAAATTTCCAAATTTTGTACAAGAATGTATTCCTTTTATTATTCTAAAAATTAACCATTATAGAAAAACTTCTAGTGTGTTGACATTGACAGAGCAAGATAGAAAAGAACTATTTTTTTTTGTATATTTGCTTGTTTAATGATCTTCATTTTTATCATATTCTAAAATTTGGAATACTGGAACACAGAATTCACTCAATGACATTTTCATGGAGAGGCTGGATGGGTCCTTTGAAAATTAGTTTACTCTCCATTTCTACTCAATAATCCTGGCTGATGGAATTTCTTTCTTCATATGGAGCCCTGTTGAAAAGCACCCTCACAATTAAAATCACTATAAAAGCTCTTTCCAGCTGTACAGAGTTTTGTTTTGCTGCATGACTTTGAGACAAACCCAAGGGTTATATTACATCCATGTGAACTGAGGCTCATGTTTCCCAGAGGGCTGTGTTTCTGCTGCCTGTTTCTTTACAACCCAACTTTGGACCTTGAGAGAGTAGAAATTGTCACTCCATTCTTGTGGATAAGTGAAAAGGAGAATCTAGGACTAAAAAAAAAAATCTCTTCTTTAAAATTTTTATTAGAAGTACATTGATAAAAGGCTGGGAAGAGATCAATCTAGAGGCTAACATTTCTGTATAGTGAGCCTTGAAACATGACCTGCTCGTGGTAGAGTGTGCACCTCACGTTGTGTGTTAACCTACAGATACTATGTGTGAGAAGTCACAGGGCAGCTCTGGGTGTCAGGCTGTGCGCCGGTCAGCTCAGCCCATCTTCCTTTTTGGCAAACTACTCGAAGCGCACAGCCTATGCCTGGGAAGCAAGTGATGTATAGCCCTACAATGCCAGCTCAATTTCCTTCCATGTCATCATTTCCTCAAAAAGTAAAACAAATTGGTACAGAAATTATAAAAGAAAATACTGAATCTCTTTATTGAGACTCATCTCCCACTTCTTTTTTTTTATAATATAGTAGGGCAGAAATTGCCAAGAAATACTATCAAATTATCACTGACTCTTTTGCAAAGACAAGTAAAATTTTTTTTAAAAAATTACTACCTGTGGAATTATGAGTTGGCAATTTATAGAAGAATCAAGGAAACCAAAATACTAAGTGGACATTATATCAAAATAATTTTGATGAGAGAGAGAGAGAATGAGATACAAGGTAAAGTCAAATAAAACATCCTTAAGCCAACACATAAGACAAAATTCCACCTAGTTCCTACTCACAAGAAGTCCATACATGATCATACTATTAGGATTATTTTGAATACTGAAACTATCTGCTATTGCAAGTTATTAAAAAAATCTGGGCCGGTGAGATGGCTCAGCGGCGTAAGCGCCTGCCTTGCAAGCGCGAGGGCCTGAGTTCGACTCCCGGATCCCACATACGAAAAAGGGGCCGGTGATATCGCTCAGCAGCACGGGTGCCTGTTGGCGCGCGAGGTCCTGAGCTCGACCCCCCGGTACCCACAAAAAAAAAAAAAAAATCTATCTATATCACATTTAATTTATATTACAATATATAATACTTATATTTTTATATTACAATAATTTAATTATTAAATTGTTATGCATATATGTAAATTTTGTAAATGTCGCATTACATTTGTTTTTTATGAACATGTGTGTAGGAATCAGAGAACAACACAAAACATGTGCCCATCTCAATAATTTAATAAGCAAACACATGGGAATGAGTTAGGCTTCTCCAAGACACAAATAGCAGCTAATTAGCATTTTGTTTCTGTACAGAAATGAGGAGCCTTTTAAATAAACAATCTGTAAGATCACAGGATGAGAAGAACCATCTCTTACTCAGAAACTATTCACTGTGGGTAAGACACAGCCCTGAGGTTTAACCTCAACGATTTGTCAAATAATGAAATTTCCCACTGTGATCATCAGTCTTAAGGACCTTCTAGACATACACACATTTTCTTTTAACTTCTAAATGCACTTGTGTTGGTCATCTCCTAGATGCTAAATACCGTGGGAGGTAGGAATTAAGCAGACAGTGACTCAAACCTATTCCTGCTCTCTGTGAGCTTTCCCTCAAGTCAATAAGGTTCACATATATACTCAAATAATTATAATGCCGGAAGTAAGTGTTAAATGTAACTAGTAAAAGTAATGGCACAATTGCCTTCAAGTTACACTGTTGTGAGAGCATCAAATAAGGAGAGATTATAGCTTAATAGGGTCAAGACATTAAATCATTGTTATGATTTGTATCTTAAATGTTTCCCCAGAGTCCCATGTGTTGGTCACCAGCCTGTGGCACTATTGAGATGTAGTGGAACCTATGAGAAGTGGGGCCTGGAGGGAAAAAGTTAGGTCATAGGAGTGTGCCCTCAAAAGGGACACTGGGGCCCCGACCCCTTCCTCTCTTTCTCTTTTGGCTTCCTGGTCACATAAGGGGACAGCTTTGTTCCCACTGTGATGTAATAGTCCTTGTAATAGTCCCCAGATCAACAGAGCCAAATGACTATGGACTGAAACTACTGAAACTGTGAGCCAAAATAAGTCTTTTCTTCTTTTAAGTTGTTTATCTCAGGTATTTTGTCACAGTGCTAGAAACTGACTAACATGATTATCCAGGAGGACTGCCAAATGGACCAGGATTAGATGAGCAAATTTAGTGAGCAAATCACTGCCACCCACCATTACCTTTAGCAGTGGTTTCTAAACATTTTTTTATTTTACAGGTCAATAATAATACAATTTTGAGTAGCAACTCCCAAGTATGTACATTTGTATTTTGTTCTATATGTGCACTGATGCATTAGCACATTATATGCATCGAGCATACACAAAATAGATACATTGAAAGGATGAGCTAAATTTGAAGTAAATAATAACGAACACATGTTTTAAGTCTTATGCATGACATACAGTTTAGTTTTTCTTTTTTCTTTTTTTTTTTTTGTGGGTACCGGGGGGTCGACTTCAGGACCTCTCGCACCAGCAGGCGCCCGTGCCACTGAGTGATATCACCGGCCCCTTTCTCGTATGTGGGTTCTGGGAGTCGAACTCGGGCCCTCACGCTTGCCGGGCAGGCGCTTAAGCCGCTGAGCCATCTCACCGGCCAGTTTAGTTTTTCTTAAAAATGCTATTTTAACCAGTGCAACATAGTCATAGTGGTTGACTGTGCCTCACGATTTTCAAAAATTGTAGTTTCACATTGTGACAACAGCAATTCAAAGGTCTGTTTTTTAGTTTGCTTTGTTTTGCCATTAGTTTTAGTGGCTGTCATAATTGAAGAAGACATTTTACAGACATGATACAAACACGTGAGGCTTATGCATTATGATAGGAGGGGTACCGCCATAATTCCGCTAGTATTTGAGTATTTTCAGTTTGATGAGATCAACTTCTTACCATTGCTTTGTGACATAGCTGAGGAAAATTTGGTGTAGACACACAGATGTCAGCTCTGCTCTTACCTTGTTTGATTTCATTTGCCTTAGCTGATCTCTCAGTAGAACAGCTTGTATTTTAAAGCCATTTGTGTATTTGGTGAAGGTTAGTTTATACAAATGAGACACTGCAACCTATAAATCTACTTAACCTGGTATAAATAAGTGGCCAACAGTTGCAGTGCACTGGAAGAGCAGGGCAGAGTGGGGATGCCCACTGAACTTGCCAGCCCTTGCTCCCCCAGAGAAATGTCCCCTACAGTGAGGACTGACCCTCTGATATCTTGACCTAGGGATGCCACCTCTGTCAATCCAGATACTGAATCTTTGTCATTCATATTTCCCTCATTCATAAGATAAAATTTAAAATGCTCTAAAATTTTTTTCTCTTTCCCCAGTGATTATGGGAAAGATACTGTGAGGTGCACACTTACACCCACCTTTGGAGATCTTCAAGCTAGACGATAGGCTGACCCTCCACAAGAGGGAAGGGGACAGGAGGAGGCCTGGGTACCCTTGAGGGAGCCCTGAAATAACACTTTCTCTCTAGCAAATAAAATTTCAGCCATCCACAAAAGCCAGATAACTATCCTGTTACAACCACACCACATTGTACTTTTTTTTTTTTCCTTTTGGGACCCTTTGGACAAAATAATCAGATTTACTTTGCCCTATTCCCCAAGTCTCTCTGAGAGTCCTCCTAAACCTGTGTTGGCAGATCCACGAGACTGATGGATTAGAGGCCTCTTCCCCCAACAGGTCCAGAGTGTAACACAGTGCACGAGGCTTCTGTTTGTGAATCATCAGCATCAGGAGCTTGATAAACAGTTTTAATACTAAATGCCAAACATCTGTGTGTGTAGATATGTCAAAACAGATGGTTCATGTTATTCTTTTCTTACTTCTCAGACTCAAAATGAGACACTGCCCTCTCTAGGATTTCACTTATTCCAAAGACAACCTGTGGGGCCTCACTAATGCACGGTCCCCTTCTCCTCCTTCCAAGGCCAAACACCTCTGCCTTTTGCTATTTAATGTGTGCCTTTGGCCAGGCCCCTACAGCCTGGCTGGGCCTATAGCTCTCACCTCGGTTAGGCAGGATCTCATGTCTTGAATTTCTATTGGTCTGAGAACGTTTGTGTGATATTGAAACCCCCCATCTATCTCTGAGTTTAGTCAGATTTGTCGTTTGGCAGTTTCCAAAAAGACATAACACCTAAATCCATGATTATTAACCTTTTTATGGTCACCGACTCTTTCGAGGATCTATGTAGCAGCTAATCAGGAAAATAAATGCTCGAACACATAAATTATACATACAATTTCAAAGACAGGATAGTTTATGTCTCTTCTGAAGTTCATCTTAATCTAAGACCTTTTTTTAAAAAATCTAAATTTACTGAGTTGCAGTCCTGTAAACCAATTCATAATAAAACTGATTTTAGTTTTATTTTTATTGCTTTTTTTCTTTCTCTTTTCAATGGATTAACTTTGAACAGTTATAAAATCTTTATGGTATGTCTATATATATTGCCTGGAACAGTTAAGGACTGTTTATTATGGTACAATGTTTATCATTAAAGACAAAGTTACAAAAAGCTCTGTTTTGTAATTTGGTTGTCACTGAAGCTTGTACATAGGCTGCTAGTTGCTTATCCAAAATCAATTTATTCTCTTCTTCCTTACCAGGAGAACCCTGATTTTGTTGGAGATGGCGGTGTGCCTGGTGGAAAAATCTACATTCCCTAGCCTCTCATATGGACCGAGGTGGCTATGTGGCTAGATTGTTGCCAATGCAAATTTAAAATGCTCCTTAAAAGGGAATGACTTCCAGCTACTTGGGAAGCTGATGAAGGAGGATTGTGAGTTTGAGGCCAGCATGGGCAGCATAGTAAGATCCTGTCCAAAACAAAAGACTGGCTGGCTCTCCTGTGGCCATCTTGCAGTCATGAGGCAACCTTGAGAATAGAAGCCATGTGTGCAGATGGTGAAAAAAAGAGTTGGAAAAAGGAGTGAGAAACTAATAACTTTGAAGTCTTTAGCTAGCCCTGGGCCTCCTTCCTCTGGACTTTGGTTTGCAAGATACATGACAGAAAAAGAAATCTCAATGTTGATCAATAAATAAATGTATATACCCACACATCTATGCAACTAGACACATTTCTTAGCTAATATAAATTTCCTATATATATTCTGTTTAAAAATCTATGAACTTTAAATAGCAAATCTTCCATTATTAAGAAACTGATAATTTTAGCAAATTCAGTGGAATCATTTGAAAATGAGCTTTCAAACAGCTTAATTTGTATAGCATTATTAAAATATGTATATTCATGTATGACAGTGTTTCTCCTATGGCTGCAGTGATGCATGCCACAGAGGGCCATTTGTTATCACTGAAATCTCTAAAATGTCCACCATCACTGGTTTAACTTCCAGATAATATGTTCTTGCAAAAATTCCACTTGGAAGTATTAATGTTCCTTAATCTTTCCTCCCATTTCCTGTCCCCAAAACCTACCTTCCAGGAGTAATCTTGCATCAGTTGTCCATTGTTGGCATAACAAATTACCCAAGACTTAGTGGCTTCAACACTCCCCAAATACACTATCTTTCAGTCTTAGAGGTCAGAAATCTGAAATGGATCTCAAAGGACTTGAATCCAGGTGCTGGATGAGAAGAGCTGCTTTCTGAAGCTCCTTGCCTTCCTAGCTTCTGAAGCGGCTGTGTTCCTTGGCAGTCTTCCATCCTCAAATCCAGCAATTGCGGTCAAGTCTTTCTCACACTCCGTCTCTCTGAAAAGGAGCCTTCTGTCCCCCACGTTCACTTACAAGATCCTTCGGGACTCCATAGGGTCCACCTGGTGTGTTAGTCAGCTTTTCATCACTTGGACACAAATCAGCTTTCAACTTGCAACAGGTTGATCAAATCAGCTTTCATCAAGAAAGATTTATTTTGGTTTATAGTTTCAGAAGTTTCAGTCGTGAGTTAGCTGGCCCCATTGCTTTAGCCTGTGGCGAGGCTGCACAGCACAGCATGGCAGAAGGAAAGCTGCTCACCTCATGGTGTCCAGGAAGAAGAGAGGGCAAGAAAGAGCCAGAGAGAAGGGGTTAGGGACCAGAAATATTCCCCAAAGTCACATCCCCATGATCCGCTCCTTTCAAGTTGGCCCTACCTCCTAATAGCCCATTCACCTATGGACTCATGAATGGATTAACCCGCTGATGAGGTTAATGCGCCCATGGTCAGATCACTCCCTAAAAGCCCATCAGCCATCCTTAAGGGATATTTTAGATCCAAACCATAATACGTGGATAATCCAGGTCAATCATCCCACCTCAAGATTCTTAGTTTACTCATATCTGCAAAGTTCTTTTTCACCACATATGGAAATGCATTGCAGGTTCCAGTGATGAAGGTGTGGACATATTAGAGTGATCATCATTTTACCTACCACACCACTATTTTGTTTGATGGGTCTCTATGAAGAGTTTTTTGGGGGTACACATAGGGATGCATTTTAAATATTTTATCAAAATGAGATTTCATATTACTCTGTAGTTTGCTTGTTTTCACTACCAGTATGTAGTGCATACTTTTCCATGTTGGAAAAGATAGATCCAGTAAAGGAATGTTTTAAAAGAAGGCTTCCTTTTGAAATTTTGAGGATACGTGGGTTTTTTCTTCTGTTAAAAAATTAAGGGAGGGCCGGTGAGATGGCTCAGCAGCGTAAGCACCTGCCTGGTAAGCGCGAGGTCCTGAGTTTGATTCCCGGTACCCACATAAAGGAAAAAATGGGGCCGGTGATATCGCTCAGTGGCACAAGCACCTGCTGGCAACCTCAAGGTCCTGAGTTTGACTCCTGGTAGCCACATCAAAAAAAAAAAAAAATTAAGGGAAAATGGTTCTAGGAATCTTGCTTAAGGCTAAGCAAAGTGAAAAATTAAAGTGAGAAGTTCAAGCGAAATAGTCTCACCATACAGTAGGTAAATGTGGTGTTTTAGGAAGCAGCTAATATCCAATTACATTCAGCAAATTTCTCTGGAAAACACCGGAAGCTCTATGTTATGAGCATCTGCAATTATTTTGCTGCTTATTATATATTCCTCTGAGCAACAGTACCTAATCTTCCTGGAATAATTTCTATTTTCCAGTGGATCAATTAGGGGGTGTTCAAATAGGGGCCCTGCCCATCTCCTAGGTCATTGACCCAATCTGTGCCAATCAAAATATTCCCTGTTTTTAAAATCTAAATTTTGGACAAATTGACAATTTACACTGAAAATAGTGGAAGTTAGTGTATCCTTCCAGTGGCCCTAAAAGGATTAAAAACAGAGAGAGAGAGAGAGAGAGAGAGAGAGAGAGAGAGAGAGAGAGAGAGAGAGAGGACTCAGTGACATCTAAAACAAAAATTATGAAATCAACCTTGAAACAAATCTCCAGAATTATATAAAATATTGTTTTAAGAACCGTCAGTCCTGTACTGCTGTAGACAGGAACTAGTTGCTAAGATTTTTTGTTTTTACGATTGGGCTAAAAAGATCAGGGTAGTCATAAGAATTGTTTAGGCACTCCTGAAAATATTGAAAGTATTTCAGCCTTGGTAACAAAAACTGAAGTGACATTATAATTTAGGGAGCTGTGCTTGCCACTGCACCTGAGCTGGCGTGCTCCCCTCCCCCAGTACTCTGGAACCAGCCCAGCAGCATTTAAGAGTTTTAGTCAATATTTGAGCAGGGGCAAAGGGGAGAGTAAGGGGTAGGGAAAGAGCAACAGGAAAACCAGTCTCAGTAAGGTGCCATCTATTCCTTAGAAATCAATTACTGAGATACCAAAAAGGAAAAGCAGTCAAATGCTTTGCGTAATTAAGCAGTTGATTTTATAACTATTTAATGAAACAACAACAAAAGTGAATGCTGTACATTAATCAGAGCTCTTGGTTGTAGACCCCAGACAGCCAACTTGGCATATTTTGAGCATGAAAGCAGAATAATGGGAAAGACATTATAGAGGATCTTGTAGAAGGAAGGAAGAGGGCAATGACCAAGCCCCAGAAGACAGTAAGGGGGAGGCAGAGTTGGGCAGTGGGGATCTCAAACACTAGAACTGAGGACTTAACACTTTGTAATTTGGCTTCACTTGTTTGTGCCAGCTTTCTCCATGTGATGGAATAACAACAAATCTTAGCCATCATCATTAGAAAAGAAAGAGCTCTCTCTCTTCATCTAGCTCTACTTCAAAATCCTGGAGTAGACCTCTAATTGGTATAGCTTTAATAGCCTTTTGGAGCAATCACTACAGACAGTGTGTGATGTATTATTCACGTCCCTATCTCTATGACAGGAACAGAGAAGTCAGGGGTCTATAATTAGAACTTTGCACTAGAACCACCTGGTCAAAATAGAGAAAAGCCAGTTCTTTCCAGAAAGTGGGGACAGTTGCCAGAAGTGGAATAAGCATTAGTAGGTAGATAATAACAGTGGAGGGTTAATAAAACCAGTATATTGGGGTAAATAAACCATGCAATACATTTGGATGTTTAATAAGCCTGTGGGAAAAAAAATCTGGGCATTATTTGGTTTTACACAATAACATTCCATCAAAAGTGAAAACAAATAAAATGGGATTTATTCATCAAACATTTATATGGTTTAAAAGGAGCAAAGCTTGTGTATTAGTCAGTTTCCATTGCTGGGAAAAAATGCCTGGCACCTGCAACATAAAGGAAGAAAGGTTTATTTTGGCTCAGGGTTCCACATGGTTCAGTCCATGGTTAACTGACTCCAAGGCAGAAACAGCATGATGGAAAGGCATAGTGGAAGAAAGCTGCCTAACCCCTGTTGGCTAGAAAGCAGAATGAGAAAGGAGAAGCCAGAAACAAGAACAGACACTCCCAGGTCACACCTCTAGTGACGCACGTCCTCTAACTAGGCTTCACCTTGTAATAGCACATTCAGCTATGAACTCATCAATAGATTAATTCACTAATGAGTTTAGCATCCCATAGTCCAATCATCTTCCAAAAGCTCAACCTCTGAATGCATAAGATTTGGGGGAGATATTTTGGACCCAAACCATAACAGCTTATTTGTATCTGATTTTTGACCATTCTCTGGCTTTTTCTTGTGTCTACTGACATTTTTCTCTCTGTGAATGTGGAAACTCTTCTAAATTTGGCCTAGTAGCATCACTCCTAGAGGGTTTCCAAATAGAGGTAGGAGATAAAGAAAGAACTACTACAGACTTGCCCTCTGTGTGGATTGCTTTGTAAGCTGCATTCCAAAGAAAATATAGCACACATTATTAAAGTTAAAATGTACAAGTGTGTAGAGCCATATTTTGAAAATGTTTAAAATATAATGAAGTATGTGTGTGGGCATGTAAGTGTCTGTGTGTATGTGTGTGAATATGTGAAAAATCTATAAGAGGAAAGGTAAAGGGAGAAACAAGTAACCTAGACAGCTCAACAACTTTTAAAGGAAAAAAAGCATACTTGCAACATGTATTTTACCTGCATCATGAAAGTCTGATTTCATTAATCATAGTAGTTGGCCAATCACAGAAATTTCAAAATAATCCCTGGATAGCTGACAGCTCTGCCAACTATTTCTCTATGGTTAATAAAATATTCCACTTCATATGGCATTAGTAAACATTACTGAATTTTTTTCAAAGTCCAATTTCTTTGTCCTTTATTAACCAGTAAAAATAACTTTTAAAACTCTTATTCACCTTTTTACTATTACAAGTACCTATTATTGAAGCCACAACAGATATTGTACTCTTTTTTCCCAACAAAATTTTAGCAATATGGGTGGTAAAGAAGAAATAAGTGTAGAAGTGTAACGAAAACTTTACTATCTTCATTTGGGTTCCCCAAAATGAATACAAGGTAAGGACTTGACTACAGATATGGTGTTTATTTGATGACTCCAGGCAGCTTCCAGGATGGAATGGAGAAAGGGAGAGAAGGAAAGGAGAAAAGTAAAAGCACCACAACACAAAACAGCAATACAGCAATGAGTGCATTCTACTTTGCTGAACTGCCGGGGCTCTCCTCTACTTGGAGTCCTCTGAGAAACCATGTGAAACGTGTCAGAGCTAATCCACTGAGTGATGGGGAAGTTGGAGTCATCTTCTGGCTCTTGAGCTTTACTAGTTAAGGGTTGGTTGGTGTCAGTTATTTTGCTTGTTGCTGAGACACAATACCTTATGGGCCACACCTCCAGTGATCCACCTCCTCTGACCAGGCTTCACATCCCAACTTTGCATTTAGCTATAAACTCATCAGTGGACTAATCCATTGATGAGTATCATGTCCCCATGATCCAGTTGCCTCCCAAAAGCCCCACCTATGAGTGCATGAAGCTTTGGGGGGACATCTAGATAGATATAAACCATAATTGTGGGCTTGGAGGCATTGGATCCCTGGTTTCTACCAGTTACCCTAACTGAGGGCTGAGAAAGGCCGCAGCAGAGACGCAGAGAGCAGAGCACGCAGGGTAGGACGCTGTCAGTGTGTACAGACATGAATCAGGAGCCAAGAGTGGCTATCACGCTCACTTCTTATTCTCATCACTCAGCCTCTCAGGCTACCTTGATTTTACTGTGTTGTTGCTATCTTAAGATTGTGGTTGGGTGTGGTTGGCTACAATCTATAAACAAACAACCCGAAATACCAGAATATGTGGAACAAGTCACAATCCTCAGTGTTGCAATTGGTCCCAAGACTATAATTTATGCTCATCATCCCTCTCTCCTACAAATTATTCTAGATTTTTCCTTATCCTTAATCAGCACATTCATTAGTCTAAGTGTCTTGCTCATGAACTGACATAGACTTCAGAAATGTCTTAAGGGTTTTCTCTCACCTTCTGGAATGAACTATTTTACTAAAGCAAACATCATTCTTTCTCCTTTCTAAAAATCAATTACAAATATCATTCTGTCATTAATATTATGAGCCAGAATGAAGTTCTGTAGAGTGACAACGTCGTCAAGATCCCTGCAGACTATATTGTAATGAAAGAAGGAGTGTTAGCACCTTAGGACTAACACGATAGCCTTTGGCACTTGACACGAGGCTGTAGCAAAAGCAGTTTGCATTCACAAGAGAAAGATGAAAATGCACATTCATCATCAGCATGGCGCATCTTGCTGAAGCAACCAGAGTCCTTCTCTTCATGTGGATTGGTTTTGTTGCAGCGTGGTGGCCTCAGAACGAACAGGTGTTTGAGGTGGGAGCTGCCAGCATGGTTAGAAATGTTCACAGTCTCTGCAGGTCAACTCAGAGTTAGTCAGGGCTATGCAACAAGCCATCAAGAGTGTCTGCTTTACCTTCACTGATCTTACCAAATGCTACCACCCTTCTGAGCCCTAGTGAAAGTTACTTCAGCGTCTGCTATACCTTCGGTAATATATCTGAAAAAGTATCAGGAGGAAGTCCCTGTTCAACACTGTGGACTGAACACATGCATTTATTACAAT
Organism: Erethizon dorsatum; assembly: GCA_028451465.1. Lineage (NCBI taxonomy): Eukaryota > Metazoa > Chordata > Mammalia > Rodentia > Erethizontidae > Erethizon > Erethizon dorsatum. The sequence continues at coordinate 16,795,796 of CM051839.1, forward strand.
TCTAACCTTAAGTTTCCTAAAATGATAGGAAAGGAATAAAAAATAATTTTATGAAATCTGGATAATGACAACAGAAGAGGCAACAGCAGATAAAAACTAGCAACAAAATGTTGGAAGGTAGAAGGCAAATGGAGGAGTGGTAACAAAGTTAACAGAGCAGGAAGAAAGTTTGCTTTCTTGTAAAAACTACCAGAAAGCAAGTGATGCCCACAATAAAACCCTGGAAAGACTCAGAAATGGGAAATACTCATTACTTCTTGCTATAGTTTAGGTCTTAAATGTCCCCTCAAAGTCCAGATAGTGAAAGCTTGGCCCTCAGTATGGTGCTATTGAGAGGTGGTGGAACTTTGAAGAGATGGGGGATGGGGGAAGCTTTAGGTTATTGAGGGCAGGTCCTTGAAGGGGATAGTGGGACCCTGGTCTCTTCCTCGTTCTCTCTTTTGGCTTCTAGGCCATGAGGTGAGCAGGTTGCTCCACCTTGTTCTCCCACCACAATGCAGTATTGGCCCAGGCCTAAAAGTAATGGGCCCAACCAATCAGGGACTGGGACCTCTGAAACTGTAAATCCAAATAAACCTTTTTCATCATATATTGATTATCTCAGGTATTTGTTTTATAGTGACTGAAAGCTGACTAACACACTTCTATAAGAAGGCGTGTAGAGTGGGCCTGATAAATGAGACCGTAGATGGACTCTTTGGGTCTCTCTCTCTCTTCTATGCACCAGCCAGCCCAACAGGCAGCAGAAGGGCTAATTCTTGGAAATGGAACCAGAGTCTTCAGGCTCAGTGGTACTAGGTTTGGTAGAGGACTAGACTAAGGCCAAAAAAGGAGGACTGAGTCAAATCTACATGTCAAGCACTGAGTAGTGAGACTCCCATCCTCCTTCCCTCCCTTGGATGTCAGGACACTGGCAGCCTGATATACTGTACATTCTCCAGATCGGATTGGAAGAAGCCCCTCTGACAACACCTGCTGGTTGGAGAAAAGACTGAAATACCAACATCTTGAAAACTACTAGTGAAGTGACCAGATGCCTGACTAGTTGCTCTACAGTAAAGTAGCAATTAACAAGCACCGCAAGTGCACAGAGTTTTCCCTCAATTTTTAGTGCCTCATTCTTAAATATGAACAAAAGTCAAGTATCACCAGACATGTGACAAAAGTCTCTAACATAAAATGTCGAGATACAAACAAAGGCAACTAGGAGTAAACAAAGACAACTCAGTGAAGTGTACCTTTTAAAGGACTTTTTATTTAATGACCTCAGAAATACAAGATAAAATATTGCAACTATGAAATAAGGAGATGCTGTTAAATGAAAAAAATATAGTCATTTACAGCATAAGAAATAGTTCTTGGAAAATAAAAACATATAATAGAAATAACTGATTCAATAAAGGGGCTGAAAGATAAGTCTTCAAGAAACGGAGCAAAAGGACAGAGATGGAGAAAAAGGAAAGCCAGGCAAATTAGAGTATTAAGGAGAGTTATCATTTACTTTATAGGATTTGAAGAAAGAGAAAGTGTTAAACTATAAAGGAGAAACAACTGGTTAAAGAAAAACAACTTCCCCAAACTGAAGGATATGAATCTCCAGATTGAATGGCTCATGAGTACAACGAATGAGAGGTCCACTCATGGCTTATATCACTCTCTCCTGTGTTGACGCCCTCAGAATTTTGGCAACTTGATAAGTAGGTAGATATGTCCTCTAGAATCCTGGCCTTCAGCTCCTTGACCTCCTTTTCTTCAATTATTTAACTAATTCCCACCGTCCCTTCCAGCCAACTTCCCACTGTTCAGATCTTAGACCTTATCAGTACCAATAACTGTACTGATATTAACTTGATAATCTCAACTTCAAGCTTCTAAATTTCTGATCACAACTGACCAGTTTTGTTTTCTTTGATTTATTCTCACTAGCACCCCAACTCCTAGAATATTTCACCTCTTTTGGGACCAAAAATCAGCTAATCTGATCCTACCATCTTCTCACTGTCCCCCATATCCTTACCCAGCTGACATTCAGTGATCCATCATCATAAACATTCCCCTGTGCACACTTTTAACTCTCTTGCCCTCCTCTTCTTTCATCGCATTTTCTTTATAAAGACCCAAGTTTGGTTTACGCCAGTTCTCCACCCATCATATTTGCACATGCATGAAGTATAACTGGGCTGGAGGAAAATCCACATCCACCCTAGATGGTCTGACTTTAGTTCGATTCAGTGTCATTCACTTCCAGTGAGCCTTTTGTGCTACACAGCAATTCCACCACATTTTTGTAGTCGATTCATTGCCGTATTCTGCTTTCTTCCCCCACTAACCTAAATGACTATTTTGCATGTTCTCCTACAATACCTCTTCTCCCACTCTTACTATTGTCCTTATCTCCTAATTCACTAAGAAAATAAAGGAGTCTGCAAAACATATCTGCTCATTCCCACTATTCCTTTGATATTCTCTGCTATAGTATACGTACATACTGTCCATCCTCTGAGGTAAGATAATCCCTCTCCTTGCCATTTTTATTTCATCCTCTTGCTTGCACATTCCAGCAGTTGTCCCTTCTCTTCTCTCTTTCATCCATTTTTTTCTTTCTCTGGGATCATAGCAAGCAACTGTGCTATATTTTCTATGAAAACCTCTTCCTTGGATCTCTCCTTCCCCGTAGAACAAAATTTAAAGCGTTGTTTGTGTTTACGGTCTCTAGTGCCTCTCCTGCACTTCCTCCTGAACTCACTTGAGCAGTGTTTGCTCTCACAGGCAGAGATAATCAAATCTACTAGGACCTCCATGTTGCTAAATCTCAGTCCTTACCTTACTTCATCAGTGAGCAGTCAATCACTCCCCTCTTCTGGAAACTCTCCTTACTCTCTTTCCACCTCTCTGGTTTCTCCTCCTGAGTCTCCCTTGTGGATTCTTCTTGTCTTCCTGTCCTCAGATTTCTTCTCTTTTCTATTCACTAACTCCTTTGCTGATCTTATTAATTCTGTCATTATTTCTATGCTGATGACTTCAAAACTTACATATCTAGCTTAGACTTCTCCTTACTCCAGATATCCAGCTGCCTACTAAAGATCGTGCAGATGTCTAATATGTACATCACAGTAAGGTGTCCAGAACTAAGTTCCTGCCCTTCCTGTAGACTTCTCCATTTCAGCAATAAATTCCTCCCTTCCATTCATTCAGGAAAAAACTGTCATGTTTGACTCCTTTCCTTTTTCATCACCCATCAGCACATGCCTTACATATATCAGCATCTCCTATTAACTCGATGTCTAAAATTTAACCAGAAACTGAACACTGTTCAAGAATTTTAAAACCACTAACCAGAATACCAGTGTCTGGGTACAAGTCTGTTATTGCTTGCCTGACTTACTGCTGTCACCTCCTAACCGGTTTTCTTGCTCCTGCTTTTAGTCCACTGAGCCTATACTCAGTCTATGTAGTACCACAAGGACCCTTTATAATCCATAGGAAAGATACACGTAATTCATATCCATATAACTCAGATCATGACATCTCTGCTCATATCCCTTCATTACCTCTCTATCTTACTCAGGATAAAAGCCAGACCTTTAAACCGCAATATTATCTGGCTGCAGACCGCCTCTTGCACACACACCCTCCTATGCAGCCTTCCTGGGCCTCATTGTTTCTCCACTAGGGCAATCCTGCTCCTGCCCCTCTCCCCACAGCTTCTTTGCCCTGGATAACCATAACCTGGCATATTCTTCCTGCAGTGTTCCACTTCTTCTCTCCTTCGAGGTCATTTCTTACATATTGAGTAAGAAGATAAAATAGCAATGCCTGTAACCACTGAAGTAGAAGATATTCCCAATCTACAATTCTCTACATATCTAGAATATTAATCATGTTGGAAAGTAGAAATGACATTTTAGAGCACTACAGTTTTCAGCAAATTTCATTTTCTTTTCTTTTTCAGGAAGCTCTTGGAGAATGCACTCCACCAACATGACCTAAAAACTCAAAGAGGAAGAAACAGGGCATCCAACACCAAAGAGAGGGGATGGGAATTCCCAGGCGGATAGCGCTGGGAAATCCTAGAACAGCAGCTGTAGATTCTGCCTGGAAAGAGCACAGTGGGCACTGAGAGGTTGCCCTGTGCATTTCACCATATTAAGGAGACTGATCATTTCATAGAATTTGGGGGTGATACACGAGAGTTACGTATAAAACCAATGGGGAGACCATAATGGTAGTAAAATAAATCAGACACACAAGCTTGTACATCATATGGTTTCTCTTATATGAAAAATTTAATAGGAAAGAGGAGAGAGATAAAAGAGAGAGAAAAAAAGGAACTACTATATTCCAGGTATGTTTCTATTTTTGGTCTCTGGTTTCACTCTAATATGGTATGAGAACTCATGTTGCAAGATTTATACTTCTTTGGATATGTTAAGGTTTTTTTTTGTTGTCAGCATGGTCTATTTTGAAAGAAAAAATGTAAATTCCCAGGATAGGAGTATCATGAAGATAGAGAGTAACTCAGTAGTTACCTAGATTTAGGGGGAGGGATTGGGAGACAATGACTAGTAGGTCGACTGTTCTGATTTGGGATGGCAAAAAGGATCAAAGTTTGATTGTGGTTGTGGCTGTACAGCTATATCAATGTGCTGGGGTCTATTGAATCTTACATTTTAAGTTTGTAAATTGTGTGGTATGCAGATTTTTTATTTTAAAATTTGTTTTATTTATAAAAATAAAACCAGTGAGGAGGTTTCCTGTAAGAAGCAAAACAAGGACAAGAAAAGAGAAAACACAATCATAGTATTTTACATGCTTCAATTGTGAACATCATCTTCAAGTCATAAGAATGACTTAAATCAAAGTCATGTTAACTATTCTGGGAATCCCCTCAGTGTAAGATTGGAGTGCAGCAAGAGATACAGTGTGCAAAGGAGAGAGGGTAGAAAGAGGGTCTTAGTTTCAGATTAGAAAGCTAAAAAGTTATGTTTAAAAATTAAAATAAAACAAAGTCTTGTTACTTAAGAATATGTAGATAAAGTGATAGCTAGAAGATTTGAAAATGGTTCTCCTCAAGAGCAGAAATAAGGATAGAGACAGGAGGTATTTTCTTTTAAAATTACAGTATTTATAACAATTAACTATCAATAATAACTAAGTTTATTAGTAATAGTTCTCTAGAGGAACAGAATCAATAGAAAATGTAGGTATAATTATGCAAGGGGATTTATTAGGTAGATTTACAGAATCAGAGATGGGAGAGTTCCCAATGGCTGTCTGTTCACTGGAGAGATACGCTACTAGAGATGGAAGCCACAGAACAAGAGTGGCCAAGGGTACAGGACCAGTTCAAGGTCAAAGGCCTGGAAGCTCACTGGAGAGTCACTGGTGTGAGCATATATTACAAGGTTGAAGAAATTAACAACTGATGCCCAAAAGTGATGGCAGCTTGAGAAGACTGGAACTCTTGAAAAATGGGTAAACTTCCTCTTCTTTCTCCTTTTATTCCATCAGGGCTACAAGCCTATTGGTTAATGCCACTACAACCAAAGTGGCTGCTTCCCCCTGTTTGTGGACCTCCATGCCAGTCATCTCCATGGACACACCCAGAACTGTGCATTACTAATCTACTAGGTATTCTTAATTTAGCATGATTGACAGACACACTAAATACATAATTTTATTTGCTGATATTAAAATAAAATAAGAAATAAAAGCAAAAATATAAGAATAAGGTCTCCAAACCACAACAGAAAAGAAAATCATGAATCATACTAAATGTAATTGATATATAAATGGTGTACTCATAGAAATAAAACAAGGGAAATTATCTACAATGTGCTATTACCCTGTAAACATCTAGCAACATGGTCTGGTTACATTTCTCCTTTTTTCTCCAAGGAAATCTACCTTGCTATGGTTTAAATATATCCCTCAAAATTTATTTTTTGGAAATTCAATCCCCAAATTCATATGTCAGTGATATTTGAAGGTGGGGCTTCTGGGGAGTAATTAAGATTAAATGAAGTCATGAGGATGGGGCTCCCATCATGAAATTAGTGGTCTTATGAGGAGAGGAAGAGAGATACAAACCAGCTGCCTTGCCTTGTGATGCCCTCTGCCCTGTTATCCTGCAGCAAGAAAGCCCTCACCAGATGCCACACAGACGCTGATGACATGATTTTGGACCTCCCATCCTCTAGACCCATAAGCCAGATATCTATAGCAACAGAAAACAGATTAAGACACATCCCCTTTATTTTAGAGTTGCTCTTTTGCTTTTGGATTTATCTGCATTAGTATTGCATCTCATGCATAGAGACATAATTAGATCAGCCCAATTTGAGTCCTATCACACAAGGTTTTAAACTGAGAAGAGACAAGGGGCTTTCTCTATGCAATCCCAGAGCAGCCAACAGGTATGTTTTCTTCCAAGTGAAAAATCTGGCTGCAGTAGGTAGCAGAAAACAATGACTCAGGCACAGAGAAAAATCTGGAGAAGAAATGAAGAAAGAGCCAGAGAGTGGGAAAGAAATCAAGAGCTGACAACATTCTAGTTCCTGTTTGGGCTGTTTCAGGTTAGATTTTATAGCTATCCTGTACCACAAACATACAAGTCACTTGCACGTAGGTCAGAGGCAGCACTATCCACAGATTTTTATTGTTCCTCTACTAAGTGTGGGGTACTAAGGGCTTGACACTGGGGCCACCCTTAGGGAATTTGAGAAATCAAGACATGAAGATAAATGGGACCTTGGGAAGGCTCAATTACATGAGAAGCTGTGTAGATAGCAAGAGGGAGGAGTAGAAATCAGGCAGTGGGGAACCTGGTCAGAAAAGAAGGTGGCTCTGGAAAAAGGAGCAGAGGAGTGGAGAGTGAATTCTGGGCATGTGGACAATGTGAGCCGGGCTTGCAAACTCAGACTCAAGGGAATCAGACTGGGATGGCTGCGGAGCCCATGTTCCAAGGCAAAGGGTTCCTGTGCCCAGGGGATGAATATGGCCAGGGGAGGCCCCAAGCTTAGCAGATCTTACATTTTTTAGGAAAAACAAGAAGTCCAAAATTTGTTATGAAATTTATGATTTTCTAGATGTTGACAACGATTTAAAAAATTAAGGCCTGATGTGAGCCAAATATAACATGTCTAATGGCTAACTCTGGGCAGCAAGCCTTCAGTGAGAGACATGCTGTAAGCACCAAAACACGTGATTCTATTCGTGAGAAGGAGACTGGGAGCAGATGGCTTGTATAGAAGAATAGTGAAGAATCTGGAACGCTACACGGGGGCCTGGAGTCCTCTTAATGGGTTATTCAAGAGAAATGTGTGCAGAGAAATATTTTAGAAAGATATATTTGGTAGCTGGGTGAAGGATGAGTCAGACATGGGAAAGACTAGAATACTGTTTTATTTAAAGATATGATTTTAAAGGATTGGTACTTTTGTGTGTGTGTGTGTGTGTGTGTGTGTTTTAAACTATAAAATGGGGTCAAAGTTAGTTTCATGTAAAACTGTAAGATTTTCCTTCTATGATCCTAAGGCACAACAGATCTCTTTGTCACCTCCTGAGAGAGTAACATAGGATCACTTGACAAGTGATTAAGTGGCAGAGAGAGGGAAAGGCCTACATTGGAGAGTAGCCCCCCTTATTCTTGGGGGATATGTTCCAAGATCCTCAGGGGAGGCCCCAAACTGTAAATAGTACCAAACCTTGATATACCATGTATAATGTGCCACCATGTATAATGTGCCACCATGTATAATGTCCTTTTTTCCTTTATGTACATAATTATCATAAAGCTTAATTTATAAATTAGGCACAGCAAGAGATTAACAATAGCAGATAACAATAAAGCAGAATGAAAATAAAAATATACTGTAATAAAAGTTATTTAAAACTTATGAATTATTTATTTTTAGAATTTCCCATTTAATATTTTCAGATTGCTATTGTCTGGGAGTAACTGAGACCATGGACAGCAAAACCACAAAATAAAGAGGGACTACCATACCACTGCTGGAGCGGATGCTAATGAAATTCTCCATGGGTAGACTGGGATTTGAATCCAGGGGCTTCACACTGAGCTACATCCTCAGCTCCTTTTTATATTTTATTTTGAGATATGGTCTTACTTATTTGCCCAGGTTGGGCACAAATTTGTAATCCTCCTGCTTCAGCCTCTCAGAATACTGGGATTACAGGTATGTGCCACCACACCTGCCTCAGTCCCTGGGTGTTTCTAAGGTCTCCCCAAACAGAGTCTCCCTTCTCAGCTCTGTCCCCTCCATTACAAGCTATATGATCCTCTCCCAAGGAAAGCTGTGGCAGCTGTGGAGTTGAGCCATTTGGATCTCCTCTCCAAAAAGAATCTGCCAGGTGTTGAAGTAGCTGACAGCCTCCAGCTGCAGTACTTTTGGAACCTGTCATGGGTTGTACCCTGAGGTCATGCTTCCCACGGGCAGCTCCCAGCCAATAACCGGACATAGCCATTTTGCCCAGTGTGGGACTCTTCTAATAGGTGACACTTACTTTGGGTTCCTCATTGGGCAGAGATTTTCTCAGATGCTTTGCAGTTTGAGTCACTTCTTTCCCAACCCTTCTTTTTTCCTCATTTCCTTTCACAAATGTCAGAGCTACATCATGGTCTTTAGGTTTATCCTGCCTACTCTTCCTCTTCCTCGCCTTTACCTTTCATGAGTGTCTTGTCCATTAAATCTTTTGCACTTCTAATTCTATCCTGACATCTATTTCCCAGAGGACGGGACTGTCAGAATTGGAGCCAGCCTTAGTCCAAGAAGGTAGGTAGAAAGGGAGGTTTGGGGGCTGGTCACTCACTGGCTAACAAGGAAAAGTCCAAGTTGGATGGAGAGTGGAGCATGGATAATCTTTGGCACAAGGTGGTGGTCTAATTGCTAAAGCTTTCATTGGTGGTGACCTGGAAAATCAGGCCTTCAAAAGTTATGAGGGGAACAATGCATACAAGGCAATGGTCTTAGAGGGATTTCACTAAGTTGTTCTATGACTTCCTGAGGGATTATGAAAAACAACTTCTAAATACTATGTATAAAAGGCAAAAAGTCATTTTAAAAAATGGGAAGGAAAGTTGAATGCATCCTTAAAAAAGAAATATATGTGGCAAATAGGCATATAAAAAGATGCTCAATATGATGAATTGCTACACCTCCAGACCTATTATTACACCTAAAATGGCTAAAATTAACAACACAGAGAGTACAAAATCTTGACAAAGATGTGTAACGACTGTAACTCTCATAGGTTGCTAGTGGGAATGCAAAATGATATAGCTACTTTGTTAAGCAGTTTGCCAATTGTTTACAAATTTAAATATATGATCCAACAATCCCACTCCAAAGTATTTACCCAGGAGAAATGAAAACCTAGCTTTGCATAAAGACCTGCATGTGAAAGTTTATAGCAATTGTATTCATAATCATTAAAAACTGGAAGAAATCAAATGTCAAATGGGGACTACATAAACAAGTTAAGAGATATCCATACAATGGAATACCTTTAACAATAAAAAGGAATGAACTACTGATACACACAACAATAAGAATGAATCTCAAATGCAGTAAGTGCAAAAATCTAGATACAAAAGACCTCATTTATGATTCCATTAATACGATACTTTTTAAAGTTCACAGGGACAGAAATCAGATTGGTGGTTGCCAGGGACTCCACAGCATGGGAAAGATTGATTACCAAGGGACACCATGAAGGAATTTTTCAGGGCTACATTCTACATATCAATTGTTGTGGTTGTTACCCTACTGCATACATTTATCAAACTAATCAAACTGTACATCTAAATTTTGCTCCATATTAATTTTACCTTAATGAATCTGAATTAAAATAAAAAACAACTAAAAATGATTACCAAAAGCCCATGTTGGTAGCTTGCAAAGCACCTCTTATCTTCAGCAGTGGCAAGTGGACACAGCCAGAGTAGACAGTCAGTACTTAATAGAGAAACACAACCACTGAAATGACTGAATGGTAGGCAAGGCAGGTCTGTTAGGCTAAGGTTAGGGTCTGGTTGAGAAATCATTGAACAGGAACCTGTGGGTGAAAGTCCTGCATACTGTGGCCATGTGAATTCTTTGGGCCCTCCCAGCTTGCAGTAGAGCCCCCACCCCACCCACGTTAAGAGCTCTGCCCAGACAAGAGGACACTGAGAGTCCTCTTTCTTTCAATACAAGGATACCCCCTCTTCTCCAGTTGCATAAGTAGGGTTAAATCCCAGCACCTCTGCTGAGGAATTTCTGGGTCTGATAAAGGGAAAAAAAAATATCCCAAAGAAAGTGGAAAAATTAGCCAGCATAAAATGGCAGGGACCAGGGGAGTGCTCCATGGATTTAATGTTGAGGATGTTTGATCAAAGAAGCCAGAATAAGCAAAAGTACATAGCCTTGGAACACTGGATTTAACACCCAGGCGAGGACCTTAGGAGATGAAGAAACTATAGGGCTGGATTGCTCTGAGAAACATGGAGAAACCTGTAACCCTATCAGAAAGCATTTACCACAGAGAGGCACTGAATAAGCAAGTAGACAAAATGACTTTGTCAGCTGATGTTAGCCTGCCTTTGTCATTGGCTACCCCAAAGCTTACATGGCTGGTACCTGAATGGAGTGGTTGCAGAACCAGAGACAACAGCTGCCTGTGGGTCCGACAGCATGAACTCCCAAGATCTAGCTATTGCTGGCTCTGAATGCCCAAGCTTCTAGGAACAGATATTGGAACCGAGCATGCAATATGGCACTGTCTCTTGAGGAAACCAAATTGCCATTTTGTGGAAGTGACCTACATCATCTTTTCCATCCTTGAAAGCCCAGGGATTTATTGTCCTCAGAATGGCCAGCTATTCCTCTATAAGTTTACATTTCCTGCCCACAGATCCTCAGGCTGCACCTCTCTTTTGGGAGCTTACAGAATGCTTGATCCACAGGTGTAGAATACCACACCACATAGCTTCTCAGAGGAAACGCCCTTCACACCAAAGGAAGCCCATCACCTCACTGAGGCCAATTCACGTGCCCCACCACCACACCGTCCCGTGGCACACAGCCACAGAAGGCACTGGAACAGCTCCCCATGTATCAGTTTTGTTGCTGGCATAGGTCTAATCTCTGCGAGATAGGCATTATCCTCCAGAATGTGCACTGAATCAGAGGCCTTTCTATGGAGATGTGGACCTGATAAGAATATGTGGATCTGGGAACACAGGGGAAGAAGCGAGAGAACTTCTACTTTTACCATCATTTCCTACCATCTTTCCATCCTTTCTAATGACTCACAGGGGGCATTTTGCTTCCTGGATGCACAGCTGTGGGCTCGGGCCCTCACAGAGGGTGTGCTCTTGCCAGGAGGCACAGCCAGGGCTCCACTGAACACAAGCAAAGGCAGCTCCCGGGCACCTTGAGATCTTCATGTTCGGAGACCAGGAAGTGAAGTCACCGTCTTGCCTGGAGCAGTTGACGTTGATCAACAAGAAGAGGTAAGAACCTTTTCACCCAATGGGCATAGGTGTGACATACGTGTGGGACTGAGGGGAGCTGCTTGGGTGCTTCCAAATATTCCCTTCCCAATTGCACGGGATCGGACCCTTGACCAGAGACAGGTGTGACTACCGCAGCTCAGCTTCTGCAGTGACACGATCTGCATCACATCACCCGGTAAGTCTGAGACCCGCCGTGGCAAGAGCTGAGGGCGAAGGGCATTCAGAATGGACGATGGGTAAAGGAGGAGAATGGGTGCCAGTTGCAACCCCAGAACCAACTGCAGCGAAGGGGACTGAGGTTCATCCCCTTCTGAGTTTCTCCTCCGTAGAGGAGCAGCTCTGTGATCGCGCATGGAGAAATGAATTGCATGAGGTGAACTGCAGTGGTGAATTGCAGTGGTCACAGATTTCTGCTGCTCAATCTCCCTTTAAGACAGATCCTGTTTCAAGAAGAGTAAAGGGTTGCAGAACCTAGGAGATCCTACGTGATGCTCATGTTCACCGGGATTATGCTCCCTTAAATGATTAAGAAAGGCAAAGACACTGAGTCTGGCCATTGCTGTGCAATGCAGGACCCCTGGGCAGGCAGTCTGTGCCCTGGTGCTTTCCTCTGAGATGGCTGAGGCTCTCTGAGAGCTGCTTTATGAAGAGACACCTTTTTACATCCCTCCTTCCTTTCCTCTTTCCTTTCACAGGTGTCAGGTGAGACTCACAGCCAAAGGGCCGCCCTGCCTCCTCTTCCTGCTCCATCATCCTGTATCTTTCATAAGTACTTTCTGCAGCATCTCTCTTGCATGTCTAATTCTTAGTTGGCCCCTGCTTCTCAGAGGGAAGACTGACAACTACCTTTCCTATGCCTTCTCCACTGGGAGCCAGTTTCCCTGCAGGAATCCACACAGCAAAACTGACCTCTCCTCCAGTGACGGTTCAGCCCATGCCACTAAAATTACAACAAAGCATTGATACTTCTCCACATTTTAATGCACAGAACACCTGAATTATTAAGACTGGGGAAAAAACTCCATTTACAGAAGTGTGACAATTTCTCTTACAGCAAAGTACTATCATACAATGAGAGTGTACACTTAGTGCATCTGCCTAATAAATTTCCCAAAGATCCACAGCAAGCAGGTTTTAATCTATTCCTTAAGGTCTCAGAAGTTTTGCTAATTTCTACAATTCCTTATTTTCAAATATATAGGTCAACTTTTTTTTTTTTTTTTGTGGGTACCGGGGGGTCGACCTCAGGACCTCGTGTGCCAACAGGCACCCGTGCCGCTGAGCGATATCACCGGCCCCTTTTTCGTATGTGGGATCCGGGAGTCGAACTCGGGCCCTTGAGCTTGCAAGGCAGGCGCTTACGCCGCTGAGCCATCTCACCGGCCCAGGTCAACTTTTTTGACTCCATATTATGTTAGAAAAATTTCCAATTTCTATTAATTGAAAAAGGAAACTATAGGTTTAAAAAATAACCTGACAGCTTTCAAGAGCTTTGCATCATGATGCTTAAATAATTTCAAGTGCTATAATATCATCCTGAACCAGATTTTATGCAAATACAGAGTATGATCTGTGCCTTATATTTTCTGTATCTCTCCTAGACCCCAGCCACTCTGGCTGTAGTGAAGTTCTCAGGAAATAACTCATTCAGCCAGTTTCAGCCTTCCTTTACACCACTCAGGAATAATGGCTATTATACCTTAGAAGGTCACATCATTTGATCCCTGTTTTTCTTTTCCCAGTATGCCTTAATATTAAAAATTATTTCTAATTATTAAAAAAATGCCAATTGAAAAAAGTGGAACATATCCAAATATATACAAAGACAACATCAATAACCTTCTTCCAGTTCCTCTGCCCTCACCCCATAAATAAGCAATGGTGACACCTTGATGTACCTTGGTCCAAGTCTTTCCTTATGTTCCTACAGACGTGTAAAAATGGGTATGCTTCTGTGAAGTGTGTCTTTGGTTCAACAAGAAACAAAACCAAACAGAACAAAAATATTTGTGCTTTTCATCTTTCTATTTCAGTAAGTGAAGCTCTAGTGCATTCTTTTTAAAAACTATAAATTATTGGTGAAACCACAATTGATGTAGTTTCCTCATTTCTGAGTCCTGATGACATTAAGCATATTTTTATAATATTAAAAATCATATAGTTGGTTTTCTCCTATGTATTACATGTTTTTTATTTCTTACATTTAAATCTCTAACCTATCAGAATTTTATTTTTGTGGATGGTGCGAGTTGGGTGTTTAGCTTTGTTTTCTTCCAGGTTGATGGCTAGATTATAGTACTGTTGAAAAAATAAATCACCCTTTGCCCACTGAATTTAAATAGCACCCTTTCCATATTTTAAATTTTCATATATATTTGTGTTTCTTTTGAAGTCAATTTCTGATCCATTGATAAATTTTGCCATTCCTCTTTTTTTTTTTTTTATTATGGTGACTTTATAATATAGGTTAGTATTTGCTAAGGCAATTCTTCCTGTTTCTATTTTTTGTTATTATAATTTTCCCACCTATTCTTGGACATTCATTCATCTTTTCATATGAAGTTGAAATGTATTTCATCCAGCTTTCTAAAGTAATTTGTTGTGGTCTGAGTGTTTGTCCCCACCCCCATTCTTACACTGGAATCCTGACCCACAAGGTGATGGTGGTAAGAGGTGGGGCCTTTGAGATGTGATTAAATAGTGAGAGCAAAGCCCTCATACATAGGACTATGCCCTCAGAAAAGATGCCTGAGGGGTCTTGTTCATTCCTTCCACCATCTGATGACACAGCAAGAAAGTGCCATCTATCAGCCTAAGTCAGGAAATGGGCCACAGCCAGATTCTTGATGATGGATTCACCAGCCTTCAGAACTGTGAGAGGTAAATTTCTGGTGTTTAGAAGCTAACCAGAGCATGTGTGGTATTTCATTACAGCAGCCTGAATGAATTAAGACCTAACAATGTGATTCTAATAGAAATCACATCATGATGATATATTACTTTTTATAAAAATTATCACTAACACTTATCCTTTGGGGAGCCATTGCATGTCTGTCTGCTTGTTTCTGTCTTGTTTTCTTTAAAAAGATTTTGCTTTTTTCCCATATGGGTCATATGCTTTATCACTAAAAGCATTAGCCATTATTGGTGGTTTTATCATCATTTCTAAGACAGTATTTTGAATTTAAAATTATGTCATTAAATACCTTATTTCAAACATGTAGAAAAATATAGAAAATATTATTCAAGGCCACACATATACTCCTTCCATGTTCATTAGATTTTTAACATTTTGACATCTTTAAGATGTCATTATTTAACATATAAAGAATTAAGAATGTGGTGACATTGCTTTGACTTTACCCCTTTTTAGAGATGTAACTACTAGTTGCAAGCCAGTGTATATGATTTCATGCATTTATACTTTTATTACATATACATATCCTTAAATAATATATAGTATATTTACACTTTAATTAAAAAGTTAATTTCTATCCATAACTAATTATTGTGTGTATTGAGAAAGGCACATGATCTTTACACCCACATTTTGACTTAAGTTACTTTATCAAATTTTTCAAACTGTAATCTGATTTATCTTGTTAGAATCTTAGGGGTTTTTTTTGTTCACAATCATATGCAAATACATAATTTTATCTTTCTTTGTACAATACATGTACCAATTGTTTTCTTTTCTGTTTAATCAGCTAAACATTGCAAATAATGAATTGTTGAATAATATTGAAAGCGAAAGCAACAGTTTTTTTTTTCTTATTCTTGCTTTGAATGGAAATGACTTCAGTGTTTTTAATATAATGCTTCTATTAATTTTTGTAATCTTAGTATATTTAAGCAAGTCTCTTAAATTAATTTATTTTTCTTTCAGGATAATGTGTATACTAGTTCACCATTAGGGACAAATCTTAAGCTAGATTCCAGAGTGAAGAAACTCCTGACACGGAAGTCGTTCATTTCTCCCGTCCTGTGTTACTGGTAACAGCAGGTGTTTTGGGGTTCTCACTGTGTCAGGGCAGACTCTAGATGGTTCTCCAAATGTGGTCGCTGAGTGACAGTGTCACATAGCTCCTGGAACCTGTTTGAAATGCCCATTCTTGTATTTCAAGGTAAGACCCACTAAATCAGAAACTCTGGGGCTGGGTTCCAGCAATTTATGTTACCTCAAGTCCTCAGAGACACACAAAAAGTTGAGAATCACTTTCATGTGAGGAATATTTATACTGTGGAATATTTTTCTGCCTTAAAAAAGAAGGGAATCCTGGCATTTGACATAACAGGGATAATCCTTGAAGGCATCACACTAATGGAAGTAAGTCCAACACGTGATTTAACATAGCTAAACTCACCCAGGCAGAAAGTAGAGAAGTCTGGGTGGGGTGGGGAGTAGGGAGTTGCTGATCAATGTGTATAAAATTTCACTTATGCAAGATGAGTATGTTCTAGAGATCTGCTGTACAATGTTGTGCCTAGAGTTAACAATATTATGTTGTGCTTTTAAAAATTTAAGAGGGTGGGTCTCATATTAAGTGCTCTTACTACAATAAAGCAAAAGCTATGGAAGATGAAACACAGGAAAAAATTAAAGAAAAAAAACCAGTGAAAACTACTATTCTAAAAAGCAGTGCAAAACTCAAATAGGTTGTCATTGGTTTCATTTTTTTAAAGAAACCTTCCCTTGATCTCACTTCTCTTTCTCTGTCTCTCTCTCTCCCTCTTCTGTCTTTTTTGCAGCAAGAACTTCTCAAAGAGTGGTTCTGTGTTTACCATCTCTAAATCTTGTCTTTCCGTTCTGTCTTCAAGCCATACTAATTAGACCCCACCCACACACTCCGTGGAGCCGCTCTTGCTGGCTCTCTAGTGACCTCCACATTGCTAAACCCAATGTTCATTTCTCATGCTTCATATCACCGGACCGCTGGCGATCCCAAAAAACTTGATCACTACCTTCTTTCCAATTCACTCTCTTTCTTTGTCTTCCAGGACATCACATTTTGGAGAAACTTTCTCTTGCTTCCTGGTTGCCCCATATCAGTTCTTTCTTAGTTTCTCTTTTTCTTCCTGACCTTGAAAGATGTAGCCATCCAGGCTGAGAAATTGAGATCCTTCCTATTCACTTCCTTGGTAATTTCATCTACTCACTGCTTTAACTATCTATGTTGCAGTTCCCCAGGTTGGCAAATGCAAATATAGAATGATCAGTGAAATTTGAATTTCAGATAAATGACAAATAATTTTTCCTATAAAAGTGTGCAAAATAATCCAAATAATATTAATTATCATAATGGCTAATTATTGGTATGAATTACTAACAAACATGATAATAGTTATACTAGAAAGTTAATTGAATGACCTAAGCAATACTTGGGACATACTTATACTAATACATTAGTTGTTGTTTACCTGATATCCACATTTCTTTAGGGTCTGGCATTTTATCTGTTAATACTAATCTATGGGCTAAAGAACTTCAAAATTATATACACAGCCCAGACCTTTCTTGTAAACTCCAGAATGATGTGACTGTCCCTATCTCCAGCTGGATGGACAACAGACATTTCAAACTCAACACAACTCAAACTATATTCTGTATCTTCCCCATCTCCACATCAGTTCTACCCGAGGCATTTCCCTGTCCAGATAACGACAACCCCTTCCTTTCAAGTACTTGGCACCATAATATTTTTTTCTTTTTCCCTGGCATTTCCCAACCAGGCAGCCCTGGTGGTTCCGGCTTTAAAAACTATACAGATTCCAATCATTTCGTGCCATCTGCCCCCCACTACCATCATCTGTTCCTTCCAATAACCTCCTAGCTGGTCTCCACTCTTTTCACTTTGACAGTTTGTTATAATTACAGACACTAAAGGGATTCTTTTAAAACTGAAGTCAGATGTTCTGCTTCTGGCCAGCTCTTTCTAATGGCTCATTCTCATGCAGAATAAAAGCTAAACTCTTCAATGGCTGGCACACTTCTATATATCTAGTCCCTGCTACTGTGCTGATATCATTTCTTATTACCTTCCCCTTCGTGGACTCTCTTCTGATCACTTTGGCCTCCTTGCTATTCCTGGTTTATTCTAGTCATGTTTCCACCTAGGCATGTTTGTACTGGTTGTTCCCTCTGCCTGGAGGGTTCCATCTGCCTAGATGTTTATGTGAGTGACTCCTTCATCTCCTACAATTATTTTCTGAAATGACATCTTCTCATTGAAACTCAAACTGACTAGTATTCTATTTAAATTTGATTCACCTTACACAGACAGACACCCATATATTTGAGGTTCATTGATCTGCTTTATTTCTCCATAACACTTAACATAATTTATTTATGCATTGTATTTATGAATTATTATCCACCTCTTCTCCCTCGCTGTAGTAGAGAATGGTCAAGGGAAGCTTCTGATTCTGCATTTATTTCTGTCAATGAACTTGCCCAATTATCCTTACACCTACTTCCTTCTTAACACATTTCTTAACACTAATGAGACCTTTTGGTTCAGCTTGGCCCCTTTCCCCAGGAAGATAATGCAAGTCATTCAAAGAAATATGTGATGAAGGATTTTTATCTCAGATGAGCACTTGGCATCTCCAAAGACCTCAGGATGAACTCATGCCCAATACATTGGCTCCAGCCAAGTGAGGGTGATCCTTATAGACATTTATGTATAGAAACTTCAGAATAAGGTATGTTTCCCTGCACAGTTGATTCCCATCTTAAAAGGCCTTAGGTGCCTAAAAATGAGGCTTTTATTAATAAGATATCTCAGCAAATTAAATATTATAAGACAGTGTTTTATGGAGAATGGTAGGTGTTTAATAACTATGAACTTCATCACTGTTACATTCTCTCTTGCTTACAACGTGCTACTCACATAACCTGACATTCTTCTAAGAGCTCCTGGCTCAGCTTAGTGCAGGTGAGTTTACAGCCACTATTCAGTAAATTCAACTTCTGATGTAGAGAGTTACCAATTGCTGTTACCCTCATTTTGAGGAAAGGGAAATGAAGGTACATGCAAGTCAAAGTGATTTGCCCTTTTATGTGTTGTTGTCACAGGTTTTTTTTTTTTTTTTCTCATCAGTTCTTGGTACTTCAAACCAATTCTTTCGTTGCAATTTTGTAAGCGCCTTTAAGTGAAACTAGCTGTAAGAAATCAGGCAAGGAAAAATACTTTATATTCATTACAGTTCCCTAAGACCCTTGAGTATTCAGCATCTCAGCACTCAGGATGCAAGCAGTAAATTCTGAGGTCCATTTCTTGCTGAGTGAAATGATTGAAGTCAACAGTCATTAAAGGTGATGAAAGCATTAATTCCGCTCCATATTTCAACTATTTATCACCACTGCTTATGCTCATCAATCAGCAAATTAATATATAGAGCCTATATTGATATTTCTATTCATTCAAACAATTTATTTACCTATTCTCATAGACTTTCTGTAAAGCAGAAGGAAGACTTTTTAAAAATCCACTCGAATTATAAAAAAGATAAATTCGATGATTTAGCAGCCTCACAAAGTGCATTTTTAAAAATTCTAAAGGAAAGCTAAGAATATCAGCTCGATCAGTGCCTAAACCTGAGTGCATCTGAATCATTGGGAAGATTTAAAAAGAATACCTGGGCTTGCTCCCCAAACATTCAAGACCCAGTGGGTTTGAGTTGGTCGCACAGGAATTAGTATTTAAAAAGCAGCTCCCCAGTGAATCGGAGGTAAGCAGGTCTGGGAAATCACTGAGATAAATAGAGAGCTAAAATGAAATGAGAATCAGCCAAGAATTTCTCTTCTATTGATTACTAATGGACAAAGCTGTACAAACAATTTCATTGGAAAGTCTCTATTTAGAATGTCAGACAGCTAATAGCATGAGATTTCCTTTATTACTGCTGACCCATGGCATGTGCCATGATTTGAATGTGTCCCCACAAAAGCTCTCATTAGAAACTGAAATCCTCAGTGCAATGCTGTTGAGAGGTAGGGCATAATAGGAGGTGTTCATGTCACTGGGGCCCCACAATTCATGAATGGGTTAATATTGAGTACAAAAGGGTTTAAAGATATAGGTTGGATCTCTTGCCCTTGAATGCTTTCTTGCCTTTTCACCTTCTTCATGACACAACCTGAAAGATCCTCCAGATGTGGGCCCCTTGATATCTATTAGGCTTCCCAGACTCTAGAAGTACAAGAAATAAATCTGTTCTTTGTAAATTACCCAATCTCAGGTATTCTGGTATAGCAGCAGAACACAGACTGAGAAACCATGTAAGGCCAGTATGACAACATCTGTAAATATCAAAGAGAGACTGTATTGGACTAACCTCACCCATCAGGTTAGTCCATCAGAAAATGCTCCCCCAACCAGACAGTATACTTCAGTCTGTTAGTTGCCCAGGTAACAATTCCGGTCACAGTTCCTATTACTTTTGTTTCTTAGAAATGGCTGGTCACTATGATGCATATTGTAAAAACCAATCAAAGACACCCAAGTAGTCTACCTCTTTACCCCCCCTTTGCAGACCCCCTAAAAACCTCCCTGCCTGGGCCTTCGGGGCCTGATATTTCGGGAGTGATCCCAATCAGTGCCCGTCGATACAAAACAAATCTGCCTCCAGTTCCTGGGGGTTGTTTGGTGTTTCTGCTTGCCTTAGTGCCTGGTGCATTGGCTGGGAAGACCTACTGTGCTGACCTCTTTGGTCACGGGTCGTGGCCCTTGCTGACAGAGAAAGGACCTCTCCAGGTCCTGAAGGGAAGGCAACCCTTGAGATTTCTCGAGTTCCCTCAGAGGTCTGGAGGAAGGTTCCTGGATCCCTGTTCGAGGGGCTCACATTGGACCCCAAAGGAGGAGTACACAGTCTGTCTGTCTGTCTGCCTACCTGCCTGATTCCAGTAAGACCCCCAAGGGCACCCCAGTTAGTCTGTCTGTCAGTCCTGCTCAGCTCAAACAGAAGGAGAATCTGATCAAGTCTTGCTAGTCAGGGCCACCCTTGAGGGAAGGGGGTTGGAATGTTTGACCTCTGAGTGACTGCTCAATGAATGTGTCAGTGAGTGGAATGGACAACTAAAGCCATAAGCTGCTCTGTCTGTGCACCAAGACTGGGAAGCACTGGTTGTGATGGCTGATTGGGCCTTCACCTGCTGTTCTGTGGTGATAGACATAGGGCATAACAGAGGCCTTGCACCCTCCTTAGGTAAGTCACACCTAAGTCCCCGTGAGGGGTATGGCCTGGTGGGCATCTGAATGGTTTCTCTCTGAAGGGCACCCACCCTTTGTCTGTTGTGCCATCATTCAAAGGTACACAACACACACAGGAAGTCAGAGATGGGAATTAATTAGTCAAAACCAACAGTCCCTGACTGCAGGAAAAGGGTTTTTCTAAGATTACAGAGTTAAAAATGAAACCAAACTGCTCAAAGGAAAAAAAAAAAAAAAAAAAAAGGAAAAAAGAGGGCCATTCTTCCTGAGAATTCTGCCTTGGCACCTTTGTTGGCTGCTGCAGTTGCTGCCAACACCTATAGATTCACTCCACATTCCCTACTCATCTACTTCCAGCCAATTGAACTGGTTCCAGCTAGCTATTTCTTGCATTCAGCTGCAGAGGGCCTCCCTCCAGAGCCTGCTGTTTACATGCCTGTCCTGGTCAGATGGCGTCATCTAACAACCATCTGAGATGACTGTCAGCAATTCCTTCTGAGTCTATTCAACACAGAAATGTCCACATTTTGATTGAGGAAATATTGGACTGTCAGCCCTGATGAATGTGTTGCCATGGCCTTTAAACAAAGCAGCCTCTAAGAGTTGTAAGGGCAATGGACACAAAAAATAAATGCCACCTCCATCTGTGAGACAGAAAGAAACCTGACTATCCAGGTCTACCTCAACCTGAACCTCTCCATGCCCTGTTGGGCCTGGATGGATAGGACAGACCAAGCTCTATCAAATTGGGCCCCCAAGAGTCTGCAGTCATTGCAAAAGCCAGGGGCAAACCTGTGACTTTCCTGGTAGACAATGGATCAGAACTCTCTGCCCTCAAAAGTTCCCTCTGTCAAAAAGTTGCCATTACTGGGGCAACTGGGACTCTTGCCTCTCACCCCTTCTGCCAGGCATGAACTTGCAGCCTGGGAGGACATCTCACCAAACATAAATTCCTGTCACTAAGCCAGTCAGCTTCCCTCTCATTTAACCTTGCACTTTCCCTGAGAGGAAGATGATGCCTGCATCAGCCTGAGACAGATAACCACAGTCCTGAAGTTCTGAAAACTCTCCTCCCTGTGGCATGAGCCAAGACTCACCTCTGGGCCTGACCACCAACAATGCTCCAGCCATCACCTTGCACTCTGCAGTTCCCAACCCATACATCCTTCTTGGACTGTTACCACCAGATGTCACCTTATTCACTTCCTTGGATTTAAAAGATGCTTCCTTTTGTTGCCCCTGCTAGCCAGCCCCTCTTTGCCTCTGAGTGAGAAGATCCAGAAATGGGATAAAAAGGGCCAACTCACTTGGACTATTGCCACAAGGGCTTGGGAACACCCCATTATTTTGGGGGAGCCTCTGACAACAGATTTGGTCATTCCAAAACAGGCTGTTTCTCTGTCCCTTCCTGCTTGAGCCGCAAAATATTTATAAACTGCTGAAATACACCTCTCCCGCCTGTAAAGCTAGCTCAAGATCTCCAAGCTGTCAGTGCCACCATGATTGCCCTCCATGTATGTTGCCTCAGTCTTCTGCCACCCACAGCCTGCTGGTTCACCTGCCTGGACCTAAAAAAATTGCCATTTTCTGCTTCTGATAGGCTCCTGCCAGCCAGCCTCTCTTCACCTTTAAATGGAAAGACCCCAGTTCTGAATTCAAATGTTAACTGACATGGACTCAACCTCCCAGAGGTTCAAAACTTTATTTACCCTCTTTGGAGAAGTCCTCCCAGATGACCTTGCTAGTTTCCCAGCACAAAATATCACTGCACTTCTGATTAATGACACCCACACTTCCTGCTCAAAAGACACAAAAGCTCTGCTGCAATATCTGACAGAAACCGGTTACAAGAAAGAAACTCCACAAATTTCTTGGAGCTGCTGGCTTCTACAGAATCTGTACCCTTGAGTTCACAAAAACAGTGATGCTTACTCAGACTGTCAATCCCTGGGAGCACCCAGTGGCCTACCTATACAAATATTTGGATCCAGTCGCTAAGGGCTGCCTCCCCTTGCCTTCGTGCTCTAGTAGCCACTGTCCTTCTGGTCAAGAAAGCTGACAAGCTCACCTTAGGCCAAGACCTAACTGTCCGGGTGCCACATGCTGTACTGGACCTCCTGAATAACTGTGGACCACTCAATCCTGCCACATACCTGCCCACCAAGCTGGGCCCTCCACTGATAAACTGTTCTCAAGCCAACCAGACTTAAAAATGAACCCCCTGACTGATGCTGAGAACACCCTGCTTATGGATGGGAGTAGCTCTGTTAAGAATGGCTAGATATTCTTTGGTCACCTTAGACAAAGCTATGTTGGACAAAGCTCTTCTGCTACTGCTTCCTGCTACTGTTTGGAAACCTGCAACCAACAACACCAAACCTGTGCTCAAATAATCCACTGCAGAAGCCTAAGCCTTCTCCAGGGATCAGATTGACTGAAGCATCAACCCCAGCCAGAAAAACTACCCTATATTCCTGGAAGATCCATCTTAATCAGATCCAGACCTGTCCCCACCATATGTTCTGCAAGCTCAAGCCACAGCACTGGCACCCATACCCCTCAGCCAGCTCAGGCTTCAGCATCTGTGTCACTGGCCCTGAACTCCATTGGGCATACAGATGGAGCTCACTAAAGTAAAGCCTTATAAGGGCTAACAGATATCTATTAGTACTTACATGCACCTACTCAGGCTGGCCCGAGGCACTCCTTACCTGAGCTGAGAGGGCAACAGAAGTTTTTAGGGTCCTGCTGTGAGAAATTATCCCTAGATATGGCCTACCCTTGATTTTTGGCAGGGATAATGGGCCTACATCTGTAGCAGAGATAACTCAAAACTGGCAAAACTATTAAAGGTTAAATAGAAACTACATACAACATACAGACCACAAAGCTCTAAAAAGGTTAAAAAATAAAAACATAACCCTACAGGAACAGCTTATAGCCAGCCCCATAAATGTTTAGCTAAAAGACCAGCTATACTGTAGACACCCCTGCACACACATATAACCCAGGTACATACTAACTACCTCTACAAGTTTCAGAAATCCAGCCTTAGGTCCACCATTCCAGAGTTAAAAGAGCCCATCCAGAGGATTGCTGAAAAACTTACCTGGACCAGACAGCTCCTCTCACACTCACTCTGAAGTGATGATCCACTAAAAGCCCCACTTTGGTCACTCTGGTTGCTGACCAGTCTATGCATGGCTGAAGCCTGAGGACACCATTCACAGTATTGCTCTATAACTCAATACATTATTCCCCTTGATTTTTGTGCCCTTTCAGGCTGCTTACCCCAATCCTTGCTTTCATTCAAAATAGAAAACAACCAGTAAGGCCCTTCCCCTTATCCTACCACTGACCAAGATTTGAGGAGCATCCAAGATACATTGGACATGCTCTAGGGTCAAACTGACTCCCTTGCCAGAATAGTGTTAAAACATCTCTTCCTAAAAGCAACTTAGTGAGAGACCCTATAATAAGGGAAAACTTTCCAATCTTGGGGACCTTGGCTACGGCCCATCCTAGGACCACTGACAGCCCTAACGTTACTGCTTCTAGTTGGGCTTTGTCTCAGGAGATCACATGTAATGTGACCAGCAAAGATTTGCCAGGGAAACTAAAAGAGAGGGGAAATATAGCAGAAGATGCCCCCCAACCAGTATACTTCAGTCTGTTAGTTGCCCAGGTAACAGTTCTGGTCACAGTTCCTGTTACTTTTGTTTCTTAGAAATGGCTGGTCACTATGATGCATATTGTAAAAATCAATCGAAGACACCCAAGTACTCTACCTCTGTACCTCTCCTTTGCAGACCCCATAGAAACCTCCCTGCCTGGGCTTTCAGGGCCTGAGATTTTGGGAATGATCCCGATCAGTGCCCATTGATGTAAAAGA
Organism: Erethizon dorsatum; assembly: GCA_028451465.1. NCBI lineage: Eukaryota > Metazoa > Chordata > Mammalia > Rodentia > Erethizontidae > Erethizon > Erethizon dorsatum. The sequence continues at coordinate 16,820,418 of CM051839.1, forward strand.
AATCTGCCTCCAAATCCTGGGTGTTGTTTCAGTGTTTCTGCTTGCCATTTCACCCTAACCTACAAGTTCATGTGTACCCTATTTTTGCCTTCTCTCCCCAACAAACCATCGTCTAATATTGTGTGTCCATCTCCACCTCCCATACCCCCTTGTCCTCAAAGCCTTTTTCTCCCACTGGGAAAATCTGAACTGAGTCCCAGTCTGAACAAAGAGGATGTGTGTGTGAAGTCACAGGCCACACACAGACAAAGGCCCTGGGGACCCAGTGCACTGTGATGGAGTCGTTTAAAATAATCACCCCCCAGAAGATCATATTTTTGTTTGTTGTGTTACTTCCTAAGCCCTTTTCTATACTTAATCTATACACTGGATCAGTACTGTCTTCTGATAGCTGTTCTCTATTTATCATTATTAAACTCAGTTTATTGATCTCATCCTTTGCTCTAGTTTGTCATGATTTTATGAATTTTAATTCAATTCCTTCTGCATCTGTGATCCCTCCAGCATCATACTATCTTCACATTTTTATTAATATGGTCCCCAGTCTATCTTCTAAACTGCTGGATATTATTATGATGTGATGTTAATGAGACTATTTAAAAATATTATACTGTTGCAGTACCTTATTGGGAAAAAGTCTGACTTTGACATTATGCCATTATTAACTTTTATGTTTAATTTTTTTGCCAATTTTGCATTCATTTTATATCAGAGTTGCATGATTTGTGTGTTTCTGGTTGTCCTCTGAGTTTTGTGCAAAAGAGAATGCTTTTTAACATTGTGAAATACCACTGGTACTACTTCCTTCATCTGCAGAGCTTCTCAGTCCACCAGACAGATAAATTCCTGACTTTTCTTCCCTTCCACTGGTTAAAGTAAAGAAAAAAGAAAAAAACAACAACAAAATTCAAGGCAATGTTAAAATAATATAGAGCCTTTGACACAAAACTGCAAATCCTAAACATTTATAGGGAAATCTGACACCACATCCTAAATTCATTCTGTGGAGTCTAAATTCTAGTCAATATAGGATTTTCAAGTGTCCCTAAAGAGCTGCTATTCACAGATAGTTACAGTACATAAAGAAGTGAGTTAAGATAAATTAGCAGATTAAGATATAGGTATCCCTGAGCTTTCTGGCAATTTTGGTCAAAATATTATATATCTACATAAAGGTAATGAACCTCAATAGTGACACTCTGTGCTTGCTTGCACGTTCTGATCACAAATTTCAGCAGCTTCTAGAATCATTAAATTTCAGAACACTTGAGAAACTATATTAAACAAGGTTGTTCTCTATTTCAATATAAAGAATGAGAAGAGTTAGAGGCATTTCTGTATCCCTAGGCTTAACGCCAAGCATGCCAGCCTTATTCTGTCTCCTTTGCCATTACTGTTCTTCCATACTGATCTCTCTTATCAGAGCTTGCTTACAAAGGGCGTATGACAGGATGGCCACTTTTCCCACTGAAAGCAACATCATTGCTGCTTGCCTAGTTTGGACCTTTCCCAGTAGCTTAAAATCCACACGTTAGAATCTCCTTGCAGCTGGGCTTGTTAACTACTGCTGGTAAGTGCTTCACTGGGTCCAGGCCCTTGGGTATTTCATGTCAGCAGGACCTAGGGCCCCATGCTGGCTACTTAACTCTGGACTTTTCCATCTGGGAAAACCCAGATGGTGGACATGCAACCACAGTCTCACTCACTTGAAACGAAGAATGGTTATTTCAATTTAACAAGTTTCATTTGGAAAGTTGAGCCATGTACCACTATCCCCAGTGACTGCAAGTCTTAAACCATCCTCTGCCACACTGGTGATTGTGAAGAATGGTGATGATATTTGCTTGATTTTCATGAACAGGAAAGGCCTAAATTATCATTAACTAAAAAAGAGACTTCAAAAGTCAATTTGTCTAAGGTTTTTAGTTACTGGAGAGATTGTGTGATGCAAATTTTCAAAGACTGACTCCTGAATTCCTCCCAATCTCATCAAATATTCGAGGCAGTGGAGAAGGATCTGAGGGAACATATAGTTGAATTTCTTATTTAATGGAATAAGAAATATAAACCACAGAGAAGCTAAGCAATTTTTCTAGAACTTAAACTAATCCTCAGTCGGTCTAGTTTCTTTCCTCTATCACTCTACTTGATCTTAATATGAAAATATTCCTGTTTTTTCAAGGGTTAATAAAATGAAGACCATAATGTGTTAATAACAAAATACAAGCATTACAAGGAAAATAACCCAGCATATATGGAAGCTTACTCATTGTTCCTAGTGAAAGAGGACCACAGATTTTAAAATGAGAGAGAATACATTGTCTTCTCTACTTCAGTCTGGATAAGAAGACAATAGACATGTCCTGTATCTATATTGGTTTAGAGTTCACTTTCACTAGCCAGGACTCTGTTCTTAATTCTACCCAAAATGGTACCATGTTTGGAGGTCACATGGGAAAGTAGCTGAAACATCCACAGTGAGAAATCTGTTTTACAAATTTGCATCCCCTGGAGTTGTATATTCGTGACTTCAAGCAGTTTCATCCAATATCCTATTCCAATAAAATCATGTCTATGAGGCATAACAAGGTAGTCCAAATTTAAAAATTTTAGGCACTGATAATAAATTTTTATATTACAGATGAAGTAAAACAAAATAAATGTGGCTCTTCGCAAAACTGTTTCTATCTGCAAATGGTCAAGATGTTTACCATCGTTGGAATAGCCACATGTACACATTTGTCATCCCTCAGACCCCTAACTCCAGTCATCTGTGTCTCTTGTCAATTTTATCTGGCTATATCCACCCTTCATCTTAGACTACTCCCATCTCAAAGACCTTGGGGGAGTGAAGACATCATTGTCTGTACTTAAAATGATTAGGTTGCAGCTATTGTACGATGGAAACAAAGGAGATCTTCGTGAAATCTGAGAGTTGGAGAGTTATGTTACACCAGCACTTTTTTAAACTTCTAGTAGCCATGGTACAAAAAAAATACAAGAAACATAATATTAACCTAATTTATGTAATGAAGTATATTCAAAGTATTATCATTTCAACATGTGGTGTAGCCACATATTAAGTAGTCAACACTTACATGTGGCTAGTGGTGTCTATATTAGAGAACGTAGTATGGGGTGGTTCTCTTGGAAAATGACTTTCTTCAGTTAATCCTAGTCAGCACCCACTCTTTACAATGAGCTTGCCATGTTGGAAAGTCATAACAAGTAGGACTTCCCAACTACCTTAGGCAGGATTCTCCAAAGAAACAGAACCAATAGGATATGTACATGGAAATATATATATATATTTAAGGAATTATATACATTATGTATGTGGGGAATATGTATTTAATATTCTATATATTAATGTATATTTTTATATATTTTTAAAGTATAAATATATATATTTAAGAAATTAACTTATGCAATGGTGGAGGCTAGCAAGTCTGAAATCTGCAAGATAGGACTGGATGCTGGAGACCCAGGGAAGAGGTGATGTCCTGAGTCTTAAAGCAGCCTGAATTTCTTTTTCCTCTAGAGATGTCAGTCAGTCTTTTCTCCTAAGGTTTGCAGCTGATTGGACCAGGCGTACCCATATTACAGAGCGTAGTCTACTTTTTCTTAAAGTCTACTGATTTAAATGTTACATCTAGAAACCAAAAACAAACAAACAAACCCCTCCAAACAACATCCTAGTCTAGCATTTGATCAAATATCTGAGAACCATAGCTTAGCCAAGTTGACACGTGAAATTAACCATCACACCAATCAAAGCAAAAGCTAAGGATGTCTCAATAGCATTCCCTCAGAAAAAATGAAAGTCACGAGTGTGTGGTGTGTGTATGACATCTGATGACATTACAGAAAATTACAGTTGATGGTCATTAAATATTTTTGCACTGTTTCTGTTAGTACTGATACATGCAGAAACCACAGATTTCCGTTACGTACTGCTTCTTCTGTCTTCTGTAAATTCAGATTTAGGTAGTCATCTTTTTAGGCTGCCCAGGATTATTTCAAACTCTTTGCCTATTTTGGGAGTACCCCAGAAGAAAGCAGAGGGCAGGCCTTCTCCTTTTACTTTGGACCCTGGAACGAAAAGATGTTTCTTTTGCCTGCTCCCCGGCAACCATGGTGGGAACATGTGAAAGAGGCCCATCCAATCAGATGACGCCCCTGAGAGGCTGACAGCAGATGTCGACTGCTGGGACGGGAAGACGAGAAATTGTTGGAGGTAGCTGTGGTGGAGTCCAAAGGCCACAAGGGCGGAAATGAGTGGGCGAGGGAACTCGGGCCATGGGCAGCAGCTTTGTCTAATAATACAATGTTAGTAACACGCCATTACATAAAAACTCTCCCTGTGGTTTAGACTACATCTTGGCCTCTCATATCCTTGGCTCCTGCTCACCTGATTCTACGAGCTCACAAGAATCTTCCCAATTTTTTTTTTTCCTTCTAAAATAGGCAGACTTAACTTCTGTTGCTTACGTCCGATAACCTTGACACAGTGTGGAACCCCATCTATAGAAGGTAAGATTTTATCTGACATTTCAGATCAGCAATTAACTGTGATTTCCAGTGCCATATAGAAACGTTCTCAAATTTTTTGGTTTCAGGAAACCTTTATAAGGGCCGGGGATATAGCTCAGTGGCACAGCGCCTGCCTGTCAAGTGCAAGGTTGTGAGTTTGATTGCCGGTACCGAAAAAAATAAAAGTAAACCTTTGTATTTTCAAAAATTCTTGAGGACACCAAAGAGTTTTTGCTTATGTGTGATTGAAAGATACTGTACTGTGAATGTTTAAATTAAAAGAAACATTGTAGCAAAAGACGCATTGCCAAGAATGATGGAATAATATGTTCAAAGCAAGGGGGACTATATGGGGGAATATTATGGACAATGTGTCTTTTACTGTAATAAATTTTAAAAATATATATTTAATTTAAAAATTACTATATTTTTTATCTTCCCATATATCTTGTCATTGTAGTAGAAATCAAAACAGAAATTTTAAATTATCTATTTATTAATCTAGTTAAAAGTGAAATTATAAACTTCATCACTTGTTAACATACATAATACCTTAATGAAAAATAAGTAAACAAAAAAGAATTTCTAAACAAAAAAGAATTATTAAGTAGGGTGGCATTGTTTTACATTTTTGCCAATGTTTTTAATGTCTGGTTTAATAGAAAACAATACAGTTCCTATTCTTGGATATGCTTCTGTATGCAATCAGTTGCTATATATTTTTGGGGTTAAAACTTCCCCCAGATATGTAGTTGGAAAAGAGAGAAACATTTTAATAGTCCTAATCAGATATTTGTGAATATTCTTCCTTGATTGCATTTTCAAACTTGAAGATTTCTTACAGGTTAGTTGAAATGTGGAATCTGAAATCATATCAATAAACGTTTACCGTTTGGTGGCATTAAAATCTATTTTAAACTGATTTTGTAAATGATGGTTGTAAAGTGTCTAAGTCATTTGGAAAATACTGGTTTTTCTGAATTATGCAGGTCTTCCAAATGCTGATGCACCTCACTATAGAATATCAGAATGACATTCATTAGTGTCACCACCAAATTCATTTAAAAAATCTCTAAGTATTGGGAAATTGTCAGACTGGTGGTGACAAATATAGGCTTTGAAAATCCTAATCTTCACTTGAAATCTTAGATTTTATCATCGGCAACAAAAACTGTCCATTGTTTTCCTTCAAGTGACAGGATCACCAGGATCACTTCATTTTTTAAAGAAAGTCCTGCCGAATAGATCTGTCTACAGCTTGCCTGAGTCGTTTGTTATAGCAAAAGTGGTGTTGTTGGAACAAGCAGCATCTTCAGCTTCAGACAACTCCTCGCCAGCCACCAGACCTGGGAATGCAACAGCAATTGTTCCTGTGTACGTCCCATTTCTTCACCCAGAATGCTCTAAGATCTATATTCAAGTGTCCAGATTTACTAAGATTAATCATTTTGACTGCCTTGTCAAAGGCATTTTTCAATGACTCTCCCCCTGCAGTCGTGTGGCCATGATGAAGGCAATGACACCAGTGCAGCCGTGGTTGGTGCTAAGGCACCTGCCACCTCTTTATATCAACAGTACCCAAGCTGACACACTGAAAAAGGCAAACAGCCCCTCAATGCTCTTATAACAGAGGATTTTGACTTGGCAAGCTTTCAAATGTCCTCATAACCTCCATGAGTCTGTGGAGCCCACTGGAAAAGTAACCGGGCTAGTGAGTGAGTCCTTGCTATCCGAACGAGAAGCTTTGCAATCCTCCATCCTTACAGAAGCAGATGAAAGTAAGACCCAGAGGACACTCTTTTGTTACAAGTATATCTAAATAAAGACTAACAGATTCTCTTTTATTGCAAGATCTTTCTGTAGGATTTTAAAAGTTGAAATATCTGGGTGCTTAAAACCTTGTGCCCAGACTGGTTATTTTGCCATTCTGACCTCTCAGACTGTGGTAGGCTGTGCCGTAAAGTACCACTAAACTCATTTTAAAGAGCAAGGCTGGGGCAGCAGGAAAGGTTAATTGACTTGACTCTTGTAATGATCTGTGGCTGTATTGGCTTAGATATCAGAGATTCCAGGAAGCCGTATCAGTGAAACCCCTCCAAAAATCCAGCTTTTCTGGGTTTGGCCCCTTGATTAAAGGCTTTTAATGTGCAGTGAACTAAGGGGCAATTGTAAAGGTGGAGATGAGAATTCTACATCTCCAGGGCTTGAAATGATGCCACAGAAAAGGCATCATCAGGCCGGTGAGATGGCCCAGCGGCATAAGCGCCTGCCCGGCAAGCGCAAGGGCCCGAGTTCGACTCCCGGAACCCACATATGAAAAAGGGGCCGGTGATATAGCTCAGCGGCACGGGCACCTGCTGGCGCATGAGGTCCTGAGGTCGACCCCTGGTACCCACAAAAAAAAAAAAAAAGGAAAGGCATCGTATATCACACTGGGCTGACCATGAGAGCAAGGACGGCTGGCGAGTGTTCTGTTTCCAGAAGTAACGCATTCAGATGGAGAGCCACTTGCAAATCCAGCCTCAGTTTATGGAGCTTTTTCACTGGTCATTTGGAATATTTTGATTAATATTTAAGTCAATATTAATGTGAAGTAAAATATTAATATTAAAAAGAAATTAAATAAGAGGACAAACTTTTTTGCTGCACAGCAAACATGTTAAAGTTACTTTTGCAGACTCCATCTGCTAAAGGCTGGAATAAAAAATAAAAACAAAACACCCCAAACAATTTTCAGTTTGAGAAGAAAAGTTAATTAAATAAGAGTTAATCATAGTCTAAAACATCTCAGTTAAAATGTATGATAAAAAATTATGAAGAGATATATCTAGAGAACTAACAAACCAAATCAAATTATGTGGCTTATTATTTTTATTTTAAAGCAGTTAAACTGTGAAGAATTGAGACATATAGAAGGCTGGAAAAAAGAATCTTTCAAAACACTTCTCATGCTTACAGTTTAGCTAAAATTATGACACATCATTATGCACAAAATTCTTGCATATCTTGACTTGGGGATGTAATTCAAGGAATCAGAGTCCTTGGCCTGGCACAGTGTCAAAGTCACAGGCAGGTCAAGCATTGTGCAGCTCGGACATCACGAGAGCTGTCTCCACTGCTGGTGTGGCGGGAGTCAGGACATTTTGGGAAACTACTTGGCAGTAGAAAAATTCTGAAGATACATGTGTCAGTCTGTTGAGGTTGCCATCACAGACTACCACAGGATGGGTATTTTTTCTTATTATTTTCTCACAGTTGTTGGTGGCTAGGCGTCTTAGATCAAAGGTCCAGCAAAGTTTGGTTCTTATGAGCACTCTTTTCTGGGCTCAAAGATGCGCTTGTCCTCACAAGTATTTGGCCTTTCTCTGCACATTGGAGAGGTAAGCAAGCTTGATGGTGTCTTTTCTTAAAAGCCACTGTGTCTATCAGATCAGAGCTCTGACTTTTTGACCTCATTTAACCTTAATTGCCTCTCTACAGGTCCTGTCTCCAAGCACAGTTCCATTAGGGGTTAGGACTTCAGCATATGAGTTCTGGAGGTGACACAATTCGGTCCACAGCAATGCACATAACCTAGGACCCAGAAATTCCATTTCAAGAAACATTCCTAGAGAGACTCGGGCACACGTGCACAAGGTGATATATAGAAAAAATGTTTATTAGTTGCATTATTTATAATATCAACATTAAAAGAACCTAAATAGCTACTGTTAGGAAATGGAGAAAGACTTGTGGAATAATCAAACAATAAGATAATAAGCAGCAGTTAGAATAAATAAGAGCTATTTGTTGGGGATCTATCAACATGAATAAATCTTATAATTTGTGTATAAAAATCAAGCACAAATAGTATACATACATTATGACACCATTAATATAAGAAAATAAAATAAGCACTGCATCATATTTTGTTATGAATACATTCATATGAACAAATATATATGTAGCTTTGGTGGGAAGTGTGAACTGCAATTTCAGGCTAGTTAGCTTTAGAGAAAGGAGAGTGGGAATAAATAGGTGACTAAGTTTGGCTCTAACATTATATTCTGAAGCTAGGAGAATGTAAGTGTTAATCCTTATTCATCAACTTCATTGGATTAAGAAACACCTCATAGATTAGTAAAGCATGCTCGTGGGTGTGTCTGGGTTGGTCAGGGAGGTGTGGTCTAGGGGGCTATATATGGTCCTTAGGCCATTCCTCTCTGGCACTGTTCCCCTTCTCTGCTTCCAGCTACCACGAACTGAGCAGTTTTGCTCCACCAAGCCTTTCCACCGTGATCTTCCTGCACTGAAATTAGCTGACCAGAGACTGAATCTCTTAAAACATGAGCTACATTAAACCTTTCCTCCTTTAAATTGTGAATGTCTGGTATTGTGTTGTGGTAACAGGAAAGCCAACTAATGAAAGGAATCCGAGGGGGATATGGCAAAATAATATCTATAAAGTGGGTAATGAGTGTGTCTTAATTATTTTTTCTTATTGCTGAGACAAAATAGCTGACATCCAAAGTTAAAGGAGGAAAGGTTTATTGTAGCTCACAGTTTGTAGAGGTTTCAATTTATAGTTGGCTGGCTCCAGGGCAGAGTGGCATGGCAGAAGGGTAACTCAGAGGAGAAACAGTTCATGGCAGGCAGAAGACAGCAAGGCAGCAAGCAGGAAAGCAGTGAAGCAGCAAATGACAAACAACCCTCCTTCTGCCTCTTATATTCTATCCAGACTACCAACCCTAAGGACGAGGCACCCCTAATCCTAGCATCACACCATGAATTAAGCCCAGCATCACATCCTTAATCCGAGCATCACACATGCTAGATCAACCACCTCCAAAAAGCCCCAGCTATGACCGCATGAGGCTTTGGGAGGACATCTGGACACAAAGAGTGCACGGTAATTTGATATACAGATGGCCATCAACTTCCAATGATTTTCTTTAGGACTTTTCAGTTTATGAAAGTGCAAAAACAACTCACATCCAGTACAAACCATACTTGGAATTGTACATTTTGGTTTCTTCCTGGGCTGGTGATATGCAGCCTCTGGTTGTGCTGGGTGGGAGCAGGCGGTGAGCTCCCACAAGCACCAGGTGAAGCACTAGCATCTTACGGTGCGCTGTGCTGCTAGGCTAAGATGCTCTGCAGTTTAGGTGCATTCACACATTTTCAGTGTACGATGTTCTCCAAGTTACTATGGGGTTAATGGGGTGCAACACCATCATAACTTAGGAGCACCTGTTGTTTCTATTCCTTGTTTTTATAATTTTCCTAATGACACAACAAACAAGTAAACAAATGTTTAGAAAGAAAATTGACTTGAGTGTTACTGAGATGTAGGTTCCACTTTCATTTCCATAATTGACTGCCTATAGCTAGGTCCTTGTGCAAGTTAATGAATCTCGCTAAGCTGCTTCCTCCCACCCCCTCTCTACCTAGCTCTTGTGGATAGTGTGAAATCCAGCAAAGACCCTATAAAGCACCTGGTACACAGCATACAAAACAAATGTTAGTTTCCTTTCTTGCACTAGGTACTGTTTAGTAATGCTGGTTTCAACTTCATGCATATGTGTAAATTTAAAGAAAAGCTCTGGGCATTTGCAAAGAGTCAGCACACTCTATTTGTCTTATCTTTCTTTTGAGGTCCTTACCTTGTCTCAGATTTTTAAATGTGTGTCTGTGCATCTACGAACACACAAGCAATAATTCACAAGTGCTTTGGAGTAAAGGCTAAGCTTTGGAGGGTGGGAAAGCTATGTGTTTAATTTCATGTAAGTATGAAGCATCTCTTGACCTGGCTCAGAAGAATTCTACTGCAGTGAAACTGAAAATTATTTAAAGTTGAGAAAGTGCTTGCTGGTTGAATTTTCATGATGTGCGCATTCATTTTATGTAGGCTTTCGTATTAATGTGATGAGGACAGTTTTGTGTGTTCAGTTTTCAATTATTTTTGCTACAGAGATATCAAAATGCTCAGGAAAGTCCAGAAGCTTTATCTGAATCAGTAGTTTGACTTTTTTTTCCAATTGCCATTTGAACTAGCAAAAAACATAGTGGATCCAACTATCTACCTCTTTTTGTCATTGTTGTTTCTCAAGCTAGAGCATTTGTTAAAGAAAAATTGCAATGTCAAAATATTAGCAGCAATATAGGTTAAAAAATTAAAAGGTTGTTACTAATTTGGTGGTTGTGTAAAATGCCTATTTGAAAATCAAGCTGAAGAAATTGGTTCTTTTCAATTCTACATGATGTATCTTTAGACAGAGGCCTGAAGTCCTGCTAACTAAGCTTAGCCATGGGGAAGGAAGAGTGGAGAGGAATGACAGAAAAAGTCTAGATCACAAAGGACTGCTGCATGTGTTGGGCACTGCACAATTCCAGAGAGCACCATTCATATGAACAACTGTGTATGCAGGTGGTTGTTCTGAATGGAGATGTCAAAGTAAAGAAAATAAAGACCTGTAGTGGCACAGTGGTGTCTGTGGTCTCTGATGAGTCCCCATGATCCAATTCCATGACTAGAACCCATTCTTGCTTTACTGCATTAGTAAGTGACAGATTGCAGAGAATCAAAATCTATAGAGTAGCTAATGGATAGTATTATTCAAGTGGACACCTCCCAAGAACATGGAAATAAAGAATGAAGCAAATAAGAACCAACATACAATGAATAAGATTACCAATCTGCAGAAGTTACCTCAAGATTGATTTTGAGTAGCATTATGTCTGGTATCTAGATGTCCCTCCAAAGCCACATGTGCTCATGGGTGGGGCTTTTTGGAGGTGGCTGGATCAAGGGTGTGTGAATATGGATTAAGGATGTGATAACTAAATTGGTTTAGCAAAATTTCAGGTGTGGGTAATGGGAAGTCCCACCCTGTGTGGGTGGGGGGACCAGCCGACAGGCCTGTAGCCTGGATAAAAGGGAAAGATGGAAGGTAGGCTGCTGCTGCTTCCTGCCTCCTGCCTGGCCTGCTATGGACTGTTTCTCCTCTGCCATGCTGCCTGCCTTGGAGCCAGCTGACTGTGGACTGAAACCTCTACAAACTGTAAGCTAAAATAACCTTTTCTTCTTTAACTTGCGAGTGTCATGTATTTTGTCCCAGCAATGAAAAAGTAACTGACAAGTAGCAAATAGAGGTAATAAATAGATCAATATGTATGTTGGGTAGTCTCCTGTATTTCAAAAGATGAGGTAAAAAACACATGTCAGTATTAGGATGAAAACACACATCTAATGTAGCAACTCATTTTCCAGTAGTGGAAACACCCAAGGATCCACAAACATCCACAGTTTATGCAGTTTTGCAGCTCTGAGGAAGAGTTTGCTAAATGGGTAGAAGAGAAAAATAAGTAGCAGCCAGTTTGGAGGAGCATCTTCAGCTACACTGCTTTTGTTAGTAGTGCCAAGTAGGTGAACCCTTAAAGGCCTTTCTTTTTCTGCATCAAATAAAAAGTAAGTTCATCACTTCTTTTTGGTTTTAATGGTCTGTTCTGTTGACAATGATGAGTGATACGCAAGGAAAAGAACAGAAAGAAAGCATCTCTTTCCATGGAAGGATGCTCTCCTTTATCATTCTATTAATGAATTCTTAAATTCTCTAATCATGGGAAGACCTTATACTATTCCAAGTACTTTATTCTGGATCTGAGTAGAGAGTCTTTGTTGCAAGCAATGCCAGACAGTTGTTTAAAAATGTGATTTGGAGATCAAGTTGTTGACCTAATATGGTCAAAGTCTATTTTAGACTCTTTCATTTGAAACCAGCAACAATTGATTAAAGATGAGTTTATACAAATAAACTCATTCAAAGCAGAAGAGTCTTTTTAACCAGCATTTAATTTCTTGCTCTTTTATCATCCAGATTTAGTAAGTCACTGGGGGTTGAATATTAGATATATTAAATAATATATCTGGCTTATGTAAAAAAGAAATTCCAGTCTATGAAATGGAATGGTAAGTATTCAGAGATGTCCACAGCTTGTTTTCATGGCACATTGAAGGCTACTGGCTTGTAACCCATTAGTAGGTCAAGTTCATTGTCAGTAACCACCATATTATCCTAACTTCTCCTGCTGACCACAAAGCAAATGAGCCAGAAGATAAGGTTCTTTCCTGGATCATTGCACTTTTCCATTTTGGTAAATTTATATCTCTTCTGATGTAGCAAAGTTGCATTAAGCAGTATAATTTCAAGAAGTGAAATAAAGGTGTTAGAAAGAGAAATCAGATGGCTGCCAATACAAGTATAACTCAGTGGTGGTATCTTGATGAGGTCAGGTCTAGAATTGGTTCTGTTTGCCTATCCAGATTTGACTGGTCTGAGGGGAGAGCAGCAAATAACCAGACTCACAAGGGACTGATGGAAAAAAACAATGTTCTGATTTCCCAGTTATAACAATAAATATTGCTACATCATGAGCAGATTGTCTGTGCCCCATATTTAGGGACTGCTTTCTTAAAGAATCTTGGTTTCTAGGAAGTTGAGCGAATTCATAAAGATGCCTGATGCATCAATGATGGCAATATAGCAACATGATAGCAACACCACAGAGAAAATCAAACTGGTACCAATTAATGTAAAAAATTATTAATTTTAATAGAGAATGGAGAAAGAAAGAGCCATTCTGAGATTTGGTGTCCAGACACTGGAATATAGCAATGTGAGGAGGAGAAGAAAGAGGGATGTGGGTCCTCGGGACTCAGGAAGGATCTGAAGTGAGAATTGAAGCCCAGGGGGAGAGCAAAGAGAGAGACTTTGATGAAGGAGGAGGTGGCAGGCAGCACTTTTCTCCCTGAGCACTCACTGCGTGGGAGGGGTGGCTCGAACCTGCAGATGCACGGTGACAGCTGAAGACTGCAGAGGCTTCCATGAGAAAATGTACCAATGGAATAGAGAAGTGGATGCAGCTGAGTGCAGTAGCTGGTGAGTTATTTGGGTACAGACATCCCCCAGGAGAGGGCGATTGGCTGGGAGCCATCTTGGAGAGGGGCCAGCTGAGCTTGGCTCCATCTAGCAACTCCCAATGTTGGGGTAAGAGAGCAAAGTTCAAGTCAGCAGGAAGTCAGGGAGCCTAGTTTGAGCTTGAAGGGAGCCACGTTCAAGCCAGAGGGTGTGCACGGACTGCTGCAGCCTGAACAGGTCTGGTTCCAGCCTCACAGCCGGAAACCAGCCAGAAATGCAGTGGAACTAAAGGTTCAAGCTCACTGTAAAGCTACAGCTGGCTTGCTGGGACTAATCAGTTCAGATCTGGACTCTGTTTGCTCATGTTGGCTACCAGTGACAGCAGAGACACACCTTGAAGTAGACTTTTTTTCCTTCTTTTCTTTGTTTTTCTTTCTTTTCTTGTTTTTAGTTTTGTTTTATTTTTCTTATTTGTTCTTGTTTTTATATGAGTGTGCATATGGTTTCTAGTTTTTTGTTGTTGCTGTTTTGCTCTGCTCTTATTTTTATTTCCTCCTTCTGTTTTTCCCTCCTGTCTTCACCAGTTTCCCAAAGTTTGCATGATCTACCTATGTCCTGCAGCCTTGCTTCTAATCTCTTTCTCTTCTATTTCCCTATTTTTCCCCCTAATGCTCTTTAAATTTTCTCCCCTGAGGGTATAATCACTATATTGAGGGCTAATTTACTGCACACAATTTTTTGGTTCATTTTAGATTTTCCCATAAACACAAATCTATGTGGTTTGGTTCATATGGTTAAAGGTGGCAAATTAATAGTTACCTCAGTTTGTCATTTTCTAGGCTGTGTTTAATGCTATTATTATTGCTGATTATACCACTTTGGTGAAAGTGATATAACTGTTCTAACCAGTTGTTCTTTCTCATATACCAAGACTATGATAGTCTAAAAGTCATAAAAAAATACTATGGGCAAGTGTCTAAGAACAAGGGTTTAGCCAAGCAGCAGCAACTTCTCATCCCCAATAAATTGAAGAGGTAGGATCTTGCAGCAGACTCAACACCTAAAAGCCAGCTACATCTGGAAAACACTTCTGAGAAGTAGTCATTTTCTAAGCGTTCTAAATACTAGCAATAAAGCTACTCACCATAGTCAATGTACAAGTAAATAAGATCTAAAATGTACAATAGATATTGTGAAATGAGAAGAAACTATTTAAAAGGAAAAGGAAATAGGATGGGGGAAAGGTGAAAGGAAGGAAAGGAAAAGGGAGGAAAAAATGCAACTTAGTCATACTATTAATATCTCTTAGTTCATAGAAAAGGAAGGTTTGTTCTAATATTGATTGGAGATTTTTTTATGTGCATATATTGTACTCTGAGTAACTACTTTAAAGATAATAATATGCAATGTATTAACTATTGTTATTCTCCTATCATCTTGTTTTGAAATTTTGTTTTACCTTTTTTCATAAGATAAATAAAGAAAGAAATAAAATGTGTACATTTTAAAAAATCAGAAAATGAGAAGACACTTAAACAAGATGCAACCCTAGACTTCCAGATCACCAAAGGCAAATCCAGGGGCCAAAGAGGTGGGACATTCTGAAAGTCACCCAACTGAACTCTCTGAAGTGATAACAGTGGAAGTAACAAAGCAAATGAATAGGCTCTAGTAAAAATCAAATTAGAAATAATTTCTCAGACAACTACAGAGATAGTGACCAAATGAAAGACATGCTTAGTGAATCTACAGCAGATACAGATAAAAAAAAAAATAGAGCTTAGGAAAATGATGGAAACCATGAACGCCCAACACAGGAAAGAAATGGAATCCATAAAACAGATTCAAACAGCTATCTATGAGATTAAAAATTCCACTGAAAGTATATGCAGCAGAATGAGCCAATGTGAGGGCAGAATCTCAGATACAGAAGACAGGAGTGCAGTTAGCAACTGTGAATAGAAAGACTTCTTAGAAATAGCAAGGGGCCACAAGAAATCAATCCAGCAGCTTCTAGACAATGCAAAGAAGAATAACATAAGATTGATTGGAGTCAATGAAAAAGCAGAAGATAGCACAAGTGACATAAAAACCTGTTCACAGAAGTAATGGCAGAAAACTTCCCAAGCAGAGAAAAAGAATTGGACATACAGATAAGTGAGGCATATAGAACTCCAATTAGCCATGATTAAAAAAAAAAAGTCTACACCAACGCATATAATAGTCAAGATCACAGAAATTCAACACAAGAAGAGAATATTAAAAGCTGTTAGAGAACAGCAAATCACCTATAAAGGAAAGCCCTTCAGAATCACAGCAGGCTTCTTAACATAAACCCTCAAATCAAGGAAAGCTTGGAGTGAAGTATTTCAAGCCCTAAAGGAAAACAACCTCCAACCTAGATTGATGTACCCCGCAAAAATATCTTTCAAAATTGATGGAGAAATAAGATACTTTCATGACAAAGAATACCTGAGGAAATTCATGAACACCAAACCAGCATTCCAAAATGTTCTGAAAGACATTCTAGAAAGAGATAACAAGGATCACAACTCCATGAACCCCAACAGAAGGAATCTACCAGGCAAGGCAAGCAATTAAACAGATGGGGGGGGGAAAGGTGCTAATGACAGGAAAATAACAAGAGGAAGATAAATCAATACATATGAGTTAAAACCATCAACGTTAATGGTCTCCATTCACCAATCAAAAGAAAAAGACTGACAGAATGGATTAAGAAGCAAGATCCAACAACATGCTGCATACAAGAAACACATTTAATTCAAAAAGAAATTATAGATTGAACGTCAAAGGATGGAAAACAATACTCAATGTGACAGGAGCCCCCCCAAAAGGCAGGGGTAGCTATTCTATTTGCAGACAATATGAACTTCAAGCCAAGACCGATAAAAGAGAGACAAAGAAGGTCACTACATCATGGTAAAGGGAAGATTTAAGAGGAAGAGATAACAATCATAAATACATATGCACCAAATATCAGTGCACCCAACTATATAAAACAAATACTAACAACATGAAAAATGAAATAAGCACTAATACAATTATAATGAGGGACTTCAATACCCCACTGTCATAAATAGATCAACTAGAAAAAATTAACAATGAAATATTAGAACTGAACCAAACTTTTGAACAAATGGACTTAGTAAATGTCTACAGGGCTGGTGAGATGGCTCAGTGGCATAAGTGCCTGCCTGGCAAGCGCAAGGGCCCGAGTTTGACTCCTGGAACCCATATACAAAAAAAGGGCCAGTGATATCGCTCAGTGGCATGGGTGCCTGCTGGCGTGCAAGGTCCTGAGGTCGACCCCTGGTACCCACAAAAATATATATATATATAAAATAAAATAAAATAAAATAAAATATAAAAAAGTAAATGTCTACAGAGTATTCTACCCCACATCAGAATACACATTCTTATGAGCTCCACATGAGATGTTCTCCAAAACAGACCACATACTAGCTCATAGAACATGCTTAAGTAAATGCAAAAGAACTGAAGTTAGACCATAGTGCAGTGAAATTGGAAATCAACAGTGAGAGAAACCACAAGAACTTCCTAAGCAAATGGAAAGTAAATAACACCTTCCTGAACAACCAATGGGTCACAGATAAAATTCAAGAAGAAATTAGACAGCTTCTATAATTAAATGGTAATGCCAATACAACATGCCAGAACTTATGGGACATAATGAAAGCAGTCCTACAAGGGAAATTTATAGTGGTGAATTCCCATATCAGAAAAACAGAGCAAGCTCAAATAAAGAACTTAATGTTGAACCTCAAGCTTCGAGAAAAAGAAGAGCAAGTCAAGCCCAAAGTTCATATGGGGGAATAAATTATAAAGATCAGAGCAGAAATTAATGCAATGGAGACCAAGAAACAATCCAAAGAATCAATGAATTAAAGAGTTGGTTCTATGAAAGATTAAATAAAATTGAAAAACCCTTACCCAACCTTATTAAAAAAGGGAAAGAAAAGACTCAGATCCATGCAATTAGGAATGAAAAGGGTGAAATCACAACAGATTCTGCAGAAATCCAGGAGATCATCAATACCTACTTTGAAAACCTGTATTCTAATAAGATGGAAAATGTAGAAGTGGATAGATTCCTAGATACATATGAATTACAAAAGCTGAATCAAGAAGATATAAAAATTCTAAATAAACCAATATCAGTCAATGAAATTGAAGATGTAACTAAAAACCTACCAATGAAGAAAAGACTAGGACCTGACAGATTCACTGCTGAATTCTACAAGAAATTTAGAGAAAACTTATGCAGCTACTTCTCAAATTTTTAATGAAATTGACAGGAAAATAATACTTCCAAATTCATTCCTGGAAGCAAGCATTTCCCTGATATCAAAACCAGAGAAGGATCCAACCAAAAATGACAACCACAGGCCAGTCTCCCTAATGAACACAGATGAAAAAATCCTCAATAAGATACTGGTAAACAGAATGCACCAAATCATCAAGAAGTTTATACACCATGACCAAGTAGGATTCATCCCAGTGATGCAGGGATGGTTTAACATATGTAAATCAATAAATGTAATACACCATATTAACAGAGCCAAGGACAAAAACCATATGATCATCTCAATAGAGGCAGAAAAAGCATTTGACAAAGTCCAACACCCATTTATGATAAAAACTCCACAGAAAATTGGAGTAGGTGGCCTTTATCTCATTCTGATAAAAGCCATCTATGACAAACCAACAGCCAGCATCATACTAAATAGACAAAAACTGAAAACTTTCACTCTAAAATCAGGAGGAAGACAAGAACATCCACTGTCACCACTCTTATTCAATATAGTTCTGGAAACATTAGCCAGAGCAATCAGACAAGAGAAATAAATAAAAGGAATAAGGATAGGAAAGGAAGAAGTTAAATTATCCTTATTTGCAGATGACATGATACTCTACATAGAAGACCCCAAAAACTCCACCAAAAGACTTGTAGATTTAATAACCAAATTCAGTCATGTAACTGGATACAAAGTCAACACTAAAAAACAAATCAATAGCCTTTCTGTACACAAATAACAAACTTACAGAGAGAGAAATTAGGGAAACAATGCCTTTCACAATAGCATACAAAAAAATGAAATACCTAGGAATCAATCTAATGAAGAAAGTAAAAGACCTCTACATTGAAAACTACAGTACTCTGAAAAAGGAGATTGAAGAGCATATCAGAAAACGGAAAGATATTCCTTGTTCTTGGGTAGGAAGAATGAATATAGTGAAAATGGCCCTACTTCCAAAATTGTTATACAGAGTTAATGCAATCCCGATCAGAATTCTAACAGCAAATCTCACAGAATTAGAGAAAACAATCCTAAAACTCTTTTGGAACCAGAAAAGATCTAGAATAGCAAAGGCAAATCTGGACAACTAAGGCAAAGCAGGGAGCATCGCAATCCCTGACTTGAAACTGTACTACAAAGCTATGCGATAAAAATAGCACATGATTGGCAAAAAGAAAACAGACATGAGGATCAATGGAACAGGTTAGAAGATGCAAAAACAACTCCCAACACACTCAGCCACCTTATCTTTGACAAAGGAGCCAAACACACTCATTCGAAGAAAGACAGCTTCTTTAATAAATGTTGCTGGAAAAACTGACTTTCCACATGCTGAAGATCAAAACTAGACCCATATCTTTCAACATGCACTAAACTAAAATTAAAATGGATCAAAGATCTAAATATTAAAACAGAAACACTAAATCTGCTAGAAGAGAGAATAGGTAGAACTGTTGAAGATATTGGTGTAGGCAAAGACTTTATGAACAAAACCCCAATTGCACAGGAACTATCACAAAGAATCAACAACTGGGATCTCATTTTATTAAAAAGCTTTTGCACAGCAAGTGAAACCACCAACAGAGTGAAGAGACAGCCTACAGCATGGGAAAAAATTTTGCCAGCTGTTCTTCAGACAAAGGACTACTATCTAGAATATATAAAGAACTAAAAAGAAAAATCGATCCCCCATATTTAAAGGCCCAATCCAAAAATGGAGATCTGAAATGAATACACACTTCTCAGATGAAGAAGTAGAAACAGCAAATACATATATGAAAAATGTTCAACATCACTGGTCATCTGAAAGACGTAAATTAAAACAACACTGATGTTCCATCTCACTCCAGAAAGAATGGCTATTATCAAGAAATCAACCAATAACAAATGCTGGAGGGGCTGTGGGGAAAAAGGAACGCTTTTCCACTGTTGATGGGAGTGTAGACTGGTGCAACCACTGTGGGAATTAGTGTGGGGATTCCTCAAGAAACTAGGACTAGGGGTCCCATTGGACCCAGCTATTCCCCTACTTGGTATCTTCCCAAAAGAATTAAGCATCATACCATAATGCTTCATACCATCATACCATGATGCTTAAGAAAAAGCATCATACCATAGCGATATATGCACACACATGTTTATAGTGGCACAGTTTGTAATAGCTAAAAGTTGGAAACAGCTCAAATGTCCGTCAAAGGATGAATGGATAAAGAAGTTTTTTTTTATACTGGAATACTACTCAGCCATAAATAAGGATAATCTTGAGACATTTGTAGGTAAATGCATGCACCTTGAGAACATACTCTTAAGTGAAATAAATCAGACACACATGTGCAAACACTGCATTGTTTCTCTGATGTGAGAAACTGAAAGTGTAAATAAGGACCAAAATGTATAATAGATATTGTGAAATAGGAAGAAAATATTCAAATGAGAAGGGTAACTAGGGAAGGGGAGGGGGAAAAGAAGGAAGAAAAAGGAAGAAAAAAATGAGAAAAAAATGCAGTGATATGAAAATAGCTAGGGGGAAATATAAGTAACTGTACATAGCACAAGAATAGCACATAAAAGGCACAGCCACTACTCTCGGGGCTGGGATAAACTTCCAAGCTATGAAAAATCTTGCCAGAGAGGAGAGGGTACAGCCACAGCTCACTGGATGGCTCAAGCACTGAGCTGCCCCACCAGTAGAACCTGCCAGAAGCCTACCTTCTTGGGGTGTCAGGGAAGCCATCCACGGGGAGGTGGCACTGCTTGGAATTTACTGCAAAGCCACTCAGGAGGTTCTGGAGGAAGGTCTGCCCTCTGGGTGCTATTAGTCAGTGTATACGGAGGATGTCTGGCAGTGGGGAAGACATGAGCACTGAAGAAATTGGAGAAGAGCACAGACCAGAATTAGGGGAAAAAACCATTCCTCCTCTACCGATATGTAGAACATCCTGCCAGATGGCAAAGGAGAAATACTTACAGGGTCTAGCTCCATTTTCATGAAGTAAATGATAAATGTGGATTTGGAGCTAGAAGGCAATACGTAATAACTGGCACAGATGCTAAGTAAGTCAGCACGAAGTTAGTTCAAAGAAAGCTAGATAGTCTTGAGAAATACGTCATTTAAGCCAAGGAAAATCAAATATACTTTCTCTGTCCAAAAGCAGAGCATACCTCTTTGCTCAAGGAGAATGTCTATGGGTTCCAGTCTGCTAACCCTTGGGTAGTTCTGGATAAACATGATCCCATTCTTGGTCCATTTTCTGAGTTCTGGTATAAACATCTTGCTGTTCGGGAAGAGTGTAATACAACAGCATGATTTTAATTTTCATATGTTTTTATCACTTCCATGTCTTGTCTCCCTCACTTTAGAATCTTACTACTATATTACCTCTTGTTTCAATCGTATGTTGAATCTTTGGGTGATAGCTACAGATAGCTAATTCTTCCAGGCCAAAGTTCCAGGCCAGAGATCATTTTATTTCCGAGTCACAGACAATCTGTCACTATAGCCCCTTCCTGCCTATAGCAGAAGCTCTACTTCTCTCAACCTGACTTAACAGAAGTAACAACTCTTAATATTTTAGGTCAACCATGCTTGATTTTGTGAGTTACAAAAAACTTAGTAGCCTTCCTAGAAATTTTTTTTTTATCCCCTGGATAAGCTTTGCAAAGGGTAATTAATAAGTAAAAGGAACAATTACTCTGAAAATAGGTGTTAACTTGCTGTAGCAATAGCTGCTCTATGCCTTGTTTAGCACAAATGTGAAATGCAAATACCAGTAACACCCATTTCTCCAGGTGATTGTGGAAGTCAGTAGTGTTAATACATGCTAATCCACTTAGAGCAGAGCCTGGTACATAGTGAACATGCACACGACCTGATATGACGACTAAGAAATATTTGGCAGAAATGACACCAACTTTGAGAGAAAAAGACCATAAGAATGAAAAATTTTAATACCTTCCCCAGATAAAAGATGTATTATAGCCCTTGATACTTGAGTATGTATACTTTATATAGTCATATACTTTCTATTTGGTAAGCATAGTTGGAACTTGGGAAAATGTAGAAAATCTGTCTACCTGAGGCCTGAAGGACTGCAGGAACACACTGCCTCTGATAGGTTTGTGATGAATTGGGATGCTCAGTGCAGCATCCAGTGTCACTAGATGGCGCTGTAGAGCAATTAAGCTTGGTTGCTTGCAAAATGTGATTTTAAACATTATTTTTAAAGTGGATTATTCACATATGAACGTTTTGCAGAGGCATGAGTAGCTATGTGAACCTAAAATAGCGGTGGTGTGTTCTCTAAGCTTTTTATTCTCAAACTTGTGAGGCAAGTACAAGAGACTCTGAGGACAAGGGAAGTGGGTGGAATTGTGGACATTTAGGAAAATAATTGAACACAAAGGGAGGTCAGCTGCAGGAGCTGGTTAGGATCACTAAATGGTGATAGAAAAACTATGGTTCAAGGTCAGATTGTCAAGGCTAGGGTAACACTGCTAACATTAAAATATGAGTAAAATAAACGCTTTAACAATAGAGCATTCAGGGCTGGTGAGATGGCTCAGCAGCGTAAGCGCCTACCTGGCAAGCATGAGGGCCCGAGTTCGACTCCCGGATCCCACATACGAAAAAAATGGCCGGTGATATCGCTCAGCGGCAGGGGCACCTGCTGGTGCGCGAGGTCCAGAGGTTAACCCCCGGTACCCACAAAAAAAAAAAGAAAAAAATAGAGCATGCAAAGAATGTGATTAGGTATCATTCTAGAATCTGAGGCCCCAACAATCTAACCGATGTTTTACCTCTAGTTCACAAAAGCAAGGCTAAATTCAACTCTATTTTTTCTACACTTACTTTGGATTAGTATTTTCACCTTATAAAAATGATGTTTTAAGGGATCTAAGCAATGACATTAAAGTTGCATGTAGGACTTGGTTAGAATACTTTAAAGGAAATAGAGAGAACAGTGTTGAAGTGAACAAAGGATAGGAGTTGTTTTCTACACATGTCGAGGAAGGCCAGAAAGAATAGGAGCTGGTACACTCTGTTTAGACATTTGGCTCACACTACAGTGCAGTAGAACGAGTCCATTCAGCTCCTGGCCTTCAATCTTCTCAACCAGTGCAGCCTCACCAGGGTTTAAACCAGCCAGCAGAGAGCAAGAGTGGCTGGACAACCATGCTGACATGCACTTACATGACAAAGAGCTGTAGCTAGATTCCTGCCTGGCCATCACACCAGCACGGAGCAGACTCACTTGACCTATAGAGAGATGACCGTTGACTGGGACATACGTGGCGATAAAGGAAGTCAGCTGCCCTGACTCAACAAAGTTGGAATAAAGAAGAAATGGCGATAAGAGATTTACAAGGTCAAGAAATGAAGAGGAAATATAAAAGAACTTAAAAGGAAATTATTCCCTGACTTCAGGAAATTAATTACTGGTTCTTTCCTTGTAAGTTGGAGCCTTAAATAGTAAGAGACATGTGTGGGGTATGGAGAGGAGCAGGCATCTGATTGTGTTGTGACTCAGGATGCCTGGTGGTGGTGCTCAAAGAGGAAACATTTCAGTCAGCTGCATCTTGACCCCCCTCTGGCTTTAAAGTGGGGATCTTCCTTCTCTACAAGCAGAATTATTGATACTTCGTTAAGGACTCCTCATTATCTTCAGATTATTAGTCTCTGGGCTTATAGAATTTTTACTTTAGATATATTCTTAAAATGAAATGGACCAATGTGTATGTTTCTTAGCTGTTGCTTCTATAGTCCAGGCTCAGGTGATGGTTCAGTTAAAAAAACAGGGGTTGAGCCAATACAGAGGAAATGCTATTTCTGGGGAAGCTGGTGTGAGAGTCCCACCTCTGAGGAAGGTTTTGCTGGTCATATAAGACACTTTCCTGTCAGGGATTCATACTGAGCATAGTTTGGACACCCATCCCAAGAGCTGTTCGTGGTGGTGCAGGGTGTGTGGTAGGAACTGAGGTAGCAGAGGGAAGGGATAAGATGCTGGTAAGAGGCCAGAAATGACCTTTCCCATAATCCATCAAATATACAAAGTTCCTCAACACCCGATGCTGTGTTTTGAGGCTTCCCTCCAAATCTCATGCTGAAATTTAATTCCCCCTGTAACAGAATTAAGAGGCAGGACTTATAAGAGATGATGAGGTCACAGAAGTTTGCCATTTTAAATGGATTAAGCCATTACCCTGGGAGTGAGTTCGTTACACAAAAGGGAGTTCTGCTCTCTTTTTCTTTCTTTCTCTCACTTGCCTATTTGCCGTGTGATGTCTTCCACCATGCTATGACACAGCAAGAAGGTCCTCAGCAGATGCAGCCCCCAAGTCTTGAACCTCTTTACCTCTAGAACCATGAGCCAAATAAAAGCCTATTATCTGTAGCTGACCTAGCCTGTGGTGCTCTATGGCAGCAGACAACGGGCTGACACACATGCTATGCTTAGTGTAAATAAAATCTTTAGGGGGAAAGTCCTGAAGTGATTGGGTCTTGTGTCTAGCTGCCATGTTTGAATTTAGGGGAAAAGATAGAAGCAGCTACCAAGGGAAGGTATGATATTGGGAACTGTAACATTTATTTAATAAAGTCACTTAAATGCGACGTCACCCAACTGGATACCACCCACTATACCACACTCACCTTGACAGAGTGGAAAAGGCAACACGTGTACAATGAAATGAGTGAATATGGGGGTAGAGGAAGAATCCCTCTTCCACACAAGTTACCCTATATGCAACCCTCACACCCAGGTCCTCGTAGCCAGGACCTCCTTGCCCTTGAAAAGGTTAGGGAAACTGAGTAAGAGATAATTTACCCCTCAGTTATCTTATTTGTGACATAGATATCTCTCATGAGATGTGGTGATGGTTCATACAAAATTTTTACACTATTGCTGTCATGGCTGAATGTAGATTATTTATTAGATAGTAATATTAAAAATGACCTATCATATTACTCTTCAGAGCAGTGACAAATGAAGAAAACGTGACTGTGTTAGTCAGATTTTGGTCACCATATTAAAACACTGAAAATAATCACCTTATAAAGAGAAGAGGTTTATTTTGGCTCACAGTTTTGGAGGTTCCAGTCTAGGACTGGATGGAACTATTTATTGCCTTGGGCCTGTGGCAAAGCAGCATGTCATGGTGGGAGCACATGGTGGAGTAAAACCACTCATATCATGATCCAGGGAACAAAGAGTGAAGAGGTGGCTGGGTCCCTTCAGGGCATATCCCAGTGACCTGAACACCTTTCACTAGGCCCCAACTCTTACAGGTTCTACTACCTCCCAATAGTGACACTCTGGGGACAAAGCCGCAGGCCTTTGGTAGATAGTCAAAGTCCAAACTGCAGCAATGATCTTCAGTCTGTGCTTCGTGATCATGATTTCTGAGACCTCAGCAAAAGTACTAACTCTGGGACTTTTCAGAAGCCTTGGTAGCCTACATAAGAAGAGGCAGAGAGGACCTAACCCCTGACAGTCTGCCTTCCAACAGCAGGCACTGTGGCCAAACACCATGCGCTACAATATTCCAAGGGAGGAGAAGACTGGGGCAAGAGCAGAAGGAGATCAGAAGGGGAAAAACAATCATTTTAATGACAACCAGTTATAATTAAATAATACAGATCTAAAACTGAGAATTTTTTGTGATACACTCTATGAGTAATGTTTGTACTTTGAAACTTTTAAAATATTTAAGGCAAGAAGAAATGAAATGCATGGCAACCAGTTAAGGTCATACATTTTGGACAAAAATGATAAAATATTAAAATGAAAGAAATAAATGTTCTAACGGAAATACTGAGATTCTGTGGAGATGAATTATTCAAAGTAGGAACATGTGTGACCTCCAATCTATTATATAATGGCGGGGGAAAAGCAAAGTGCAGTTCAAATGTAGAGCAATGCCAAGAAATGAGGAAATTACAGCAGGTAACACTTATCAAAATTCTAACTTTATCCTTAGATTCAAGAGAAGGGACTTCAAAGAAAGAATAGGTGTGGTTGGCTTGTGGGAAACAGAGTTTGGAGAATAGATTGTAGGGGCTCAAGAATACTATTTTTCAGTTAGGACACTGAAGTAAGTGCTCAAGATGGACCAGGTTATGCTGTAGTGACAAACAATACTAGCCTCGGTGGCTTAAAGCTACATAGCTTTACCCTTACAATAGATGACTGACTAGCATGAGTTGGCAAAAATCTCCATTCCTGAGTCACTTAGGGGTCGAGGTTGCAATTTTGCAATCCCTGGATCTTTGCAATCCCTGTTCCTGAGAGAAGTGAGCCCAGGGTTACAGCCCAGAGATATATCGGTTATTTTGTTATTGTTTTAGGTTTTTCTAATTTTGGATGTAAAATCTGGTTTTAAAACACTGGTTTCGATTTTTTGAAACATTTAAAACACGATTTAGAACCAATGAAACATGACTGTAGTTTACTGGTTTGTGACGAATAATTTCTTTCTGCCTCCCAGAGGCAACAGCAGCAGCAATGTGTGGCAGAACACTCTGGTCAAAATCGAACTCAGAAACCCAACATGAGATGTGGTTGAAACATATGGTGAATGGTTGACCTAAAACAAATCATTACAGTAAAAGACACGTTGCCATTAATCTCTCTCAAAATAGTACTCGCTTTGAGCACACCTATCCCATCATTCTTGCCACTTTCTCAAGCAGTGCTGGAAGTTCGCTTTCGTGAGTGTCTTTAGTTGCATTGTGGGGGTCTCAGTGTCCTGTCACTTCAAAACACTTACCTTTCATGGTCATTTTGACTTCAGGGAAGAGCCAGAAGTTGCACAGTGCCACATCTGTACATAAGATAGATGAGGACACACCACAGTGTTTTTATGAGTCTGGTTTTCTGTTGGGTGGTAAGGTATTTTTTTAATCACGTCTTGGAAAGAGATGAAAGAGGATTTCCGGAACAGCTTCAGAAAGTGGCAAGAATGATGGGATAGGTGTGCTCAAAGGGAGTGGGAGTATCTTGAAAGGGATTAATGACCATGTGTCTTTCACTATAATAAATTCTTTTAAAAATGTAAACATCCATGGTATATTTTGACCCCCACAACTCTCATATGTAAAGCAGATGTACTGTGTCTGGGGAGAGTCTGTGGCTGAAGCAGAGAGAGAAAGCCCAGATCCTAAAATCCAGCGCTACCCCAGACTCTTCTCCCAGGACTCCAGAAGCTCAGTTGGAAAACCACAGTACAAGGGGTGTGCAGCCCTCTCCTCTGCAGGTAAGGAAGACTGAGGGCAGGAGCCAGAGCCAGGCAGAGGCCTGACCCTCGTCCACTGCTCCTTCCAGAGTCCATGCAGCCTGCATCCGGGGTGCTCATCAGGTGCACTGGCCCTGGAGCCCATGGAGGCTCCAGCTGACTCAGAGATTCACCAGATATGATCACAAAACGGGCCTTGAAAAGACTCTTGTGCAGGACCCCTGCTGGGAACACGTGGGGCAAATGGTGCGGACGCTGCCTTCTCCAGGGAACCATGCTCTAAGGGACGCACCTTTCCATCATGGCAGACACAGAGCCGAGCCCCTAGGAGCTGTCCTCCAGAGATGAGAAGCTAATCCTCAAATGCATGGCATACCATCTTTGGAATGCCCATAACAACAGAACATGATAACATTGTTTTCTCTTGAGAATCTTGTTCCTTGAACTTTTATAGGTAACATATATGAATCTCATGCAAAAATTTTAAAAATTGTGGTCTTCTGTATAAGTGGGTTAATAAATTGAACAAATAACATCTTAGAACAATTAGTATATGTGCTTTTTGTGGAGAGGGGACAGGCAAGATAGACTGGCACAGGCATGGGAAGGAGTTACACAGAATTATGTGTATATGGGGGTTTGAATAATTTAATAACTCATCATTGCTTTGCAAAGAATTCCGTGTATCTGCACCAGAATTTTCAGGTCTGGAAATAAGTGGACACACACACACACACACACACGCACATCCCTACCCCTTTATGCCCTTATTCTTGGGGGACACGTTCCAAGACCCTTAGTGAATGGCTGAAACCAAGAATAGTAACAACCCCAACATATGCTATTTTTTTCTATGCATACATACCTGTGATAGAGTTTAATTCATAAATTAGGCACAGTAAGAGATTAGTAATAATAACTAATAATAAAATAGAAGTATTATAACACTATATTATAATAAAAGTTATTTAAAAGCCATGAATATTTGATTTCTGGAATTTTCCATTTAATACTTTTGGAGCATGGTTGACAGCAAGTAACTGAAAACTTGGAAAGCAGAACCACAGATGGGGTGCTGTGTAGATTGATACAAACTTTTCTGGTGAGATTTTATGGTATTATTATTATCATTATTATTATTAATAGTGTGCGTGGGGGGTACTGAGGAATGAACCCAGAGCCTTTACACTGAGCTGCATCACCTTACCTGTTTGTTTATTTATTTATTTATTTATTTATTTATTTATTTATTTTTCTTGTCTTTGAGACAGGGTTTCACTATGCAGTTCAGGCTGGCCTTGAACTCACTTTTTAGCCCAGGCTGGCTTTGAACTTGCAGTGATCCTCCTGCCTCAGCCTCCCTAGTACTGGGATTACAGGCTTGCGCCATCACACCCAGCTTTATTTCTTATTTTTGAGACAGAGTATTTCTAAGTCACTAAATTGCCCTGGGCTCCAACTTGTGATCTTTCTATTGCAGCCTTCCAGGGTGCTGGGATTCCATATGCATGTTCACACCCAGTAAGTTTTTATTTTAAAATAAAAGATATAGAAGTTACTAATTTTTAAAATTCAAATACGAGTATGTGCACAGGAAAAAACGCTTCACTTTTACTCACATAACCAGGGGCAACATCATGTTGTCCAGGCCAAATTCAGTCCAGGTCCTGTTCTTGTGTATAAAGTTTTATCAAAACAGTCATGCCCATTAACTGACATACTGCGGATGGCAGCTTTCATCCTACAGCAGCAGAATGGAGTAGTTGTGGCACTGATCATAAGGCTGACAAAGTCTAAAATATTTACTATCTGGCACTTTACGGAGAATGTTTGTCTACCTCTCATTTAATCCCACCAACCAGAGATCATCGTAATAATTATTTGGTGTATTTCCTCCTAATATTTTTCTCTGTCTATACATACACTGGTAAAAATGCAATATTCTATGATTGTCCTCCATTCTGCAGATGATGGAGATGTTCTATATCTGCACCACTCACAGTGATAGCCACTGAATATAAAATGTGCCTTGTGTGACTGAAGAACTAAATTTTTAATTTTATTTAATTATAATTAATTAAAATTTAAATAGGGATGAGGGACTAGTGGATGTCATATTGAACAGAACATCTTGAAATATTTTTTATTTGCTTAATATTTCATGATCATTTCTTCAAATCATTAAATACTCTTTGTAAAACCCATTTCAAGACTATATAATATAAGAATGTATGGATGTGTCATCATTTACTTAGACAAGCCCCATCATCAACAGATTGTCCGTAATTTTTCACTATTATAATTCAGTTATGTGATGAACAGTTCTGGGCATACATGTATCTGCACACATCTGTGCTTTCTGACTTAGAAAAATTTCTAGATGTATTGTTTGATCCAAGAACATAAATATCATTCAAAGTCTTGAAATACATTATCAAATTGCTAGAGAGGTCCTTCCAGTCTACATTCTTGACAGAGTATTTGAGAATGCCTAGTCCCCGTACTCTTCAGTGTTCATTCTGAGAACTGTCTTGAAAATGCTGCCTTCCTGGTACATCCCACCTGGACTGAAGTGCCCCTTTGGACGTCAAGGAAATAACAGAGCAGGACACTTTATGAGAACCCATCAGAGTCGAAAGGGATGACATTAAGAGCAGAATGGAGCATTTTCCATTGAAGTTGTCTATGCCCAATCAAGATTTTGGACAATTTGATCAATTTTCATGATCACTTCTAAATTTAGTTGTGTGGACAAAGTCCTTGCAGATCCCGACATTGAAATATTCTTGCTCAGAAGTGACTAAGACTTAAACAAATTTGTATGTGGGAAAATGAAATAGGTATGCAAATGGAGGAGAGGGAGAAACTAGATCCTTTTCTTCCCTCACCTCCCACCACTGGGATGCAAGTTCTAAGAAACAGGAAACAGAAATAAAGAGATGGAGAAATAAGCGTTGAAGATAAATAAGAGATTCAGATACTCATTTCAATAGTTAGGGTGCGGCGAATGAGCAGGGTTTTATGATGAGAAAAACATGGGATTGAGTTTTACTCTGCCATTTTAAAATACATTCTAAGTAAGTGGATTTATTTCCCTGGGCCTCAGTTTTCTCAAAGGAATAACAAGAATACTTTATGTCTAAGAATCATTAAAAATAATCCATGTGAAAAATTTCGTGCAGGGTCTAAGTCACATTTATAGCACAACCAAGGCTAAGCAAGTCAATTGATGGGGTAGGGTTAGAGTTGTCTCATCCTATGACCAGGAGCTTCCTCCCCTGGGATGGTCCATCCACTTCTTCGTGGTGATTGTCATCACTGCCAGTGTGCAGTGGGCACTTGGCCTGGGCTCGCAACCCAGTTACAGCATAAATGTTGTTCAAAGAGTAAAAACTCTGTGTAACGTGCTTTACCCAGGCATTCTCAAAATCAGTGACCTGCCATTTAGGATGGCCTTGGCTACTTGTTGCCTTCAGGAATTGGGTGGATGTGGCTGTCTCCTCCCCACCTTACTGTGTACTCTCCTTCCGATAATTGATTATAATAGGTCGTCGTAAACCTGCTCATGGCTGCCTATGTGTTAAGACCTTTTCCCATCAATGTTCATTCTTTATCTTTAAAATGTAAAACTTTACTTCTAATTTTGGGACTCCAATCCCCACCGTGGAATACAGAGGCAGCACTGCTGTATATCTCGGTGTAACTGGGAGAGAGACAGAACACATTAATTCAATTTGTGGGCAACTGTGTTTATTCCCTTCCCACCACTCTATAGAGCTTTCTGTTTCCTTTAAAATAAACAAAGGCCAAAAGTGACTGGGGAAAATGCCTGAAGGCAAGAATTAAACCAACATGAAAGACAGTCAAAAGGGAGCTTTCCAGATTCATAAGAGTCGGGACACCCCCTTGCCAACCCTGTCCCTGCACACGCATACTCCTATTATAGCCAATTCTCCAGTCAGCACAATTCTAACATCGCAGGAAAGGCCTGGGTGATTTTTCCTTAGGAAATAATGGTCAGTACTATTCACAAACTAGACAAGCTATAGCTGTTTCTTGAATTGGTAATATATTGTATTAATAAAGAAAATTATATAATCTAGACATGCCTGCTATAACCACAGCAAATCTTCTACCACTCTTCAAGGGTTAGAAACTGAAGCATGGTGTAAATATTTTACCAACTCCACAGTGCTTGCTGAAAACATCATCCAAGTTTTTGAAATGAGGCAGGAGATGGTCATGAAGCTTACAGAAAAGCAACTGCAACCCCAACCTAAGTATTACAACAGCTGGTTTAATTACTAACAGGAAAAAGCTGACTTTTTCTGCCGAGCCTAGAAATTGAGACAAAAGGTTACATTTTCATAAAGATGTGTGTGGGCAGGGTATGCAAAACCAGTCTTTGCTTGCTTAAGAAGACAGAAATCTTGAGTGTGGACATTCAAGTTCTAGCATGCAGGCCAGTAATCAGGGTTGGCCTAAACTGCCTGCCTTAATGAAGAAAAACACTCTAGGTCTTCATGGGGGGACAGTAAAATTCCTTTAATAGATTCTTCTGTAGTCCTTATCCCCACATCCACATTCTATTTACTTAATATATTTCTCAACGAAATAATTAGTTAATACATTCACACATGAAACTAATTATGGTAGAATTAAATCTTTGCTTGCTTCTTCTACAAATTGAATTACTGAGACTCAGATTGAATTCTAAAAATCTCTTCTTGAGTCATGAGGGTAGGAAAATGAATCACACGTGTTGTGAAACTCGAGCGTCATGGTCTCCTTCTGTTGCCCCTTGTGCAGAGAACTCCCTGCTCCTGGAGAAGTAAAGAACTACAGGACAGAAATTAAAAAAAAAATCTTTAAAATAGCCCTGCTGGTACACAGAGCTCAAGACAGGGACACGATTGGTCTTGACACCGAGAAGCAGCGAGACCCTCAGCAGGCCATTTGTAAACTCGTTCAGCTGAGACTCCTTTGAGCAAGTGTATTGCCTGCCATGTCTTGGACATGTGGCACATTCCAAGTCATAAAGTAGGACACCCAGAATATTCTGAGTGGCTAATTTACATCATCCATTTGAACTGGCATGTCAACGTGCATGTTGCTGAAGAAATAACTTTGGGAACTAAAACTGAATACAAATGAACAGTAGAATGCACCCATCCAATTAATAGCAGTGTGGTAGAAACATCTCAAATGCATTTTTTCAAAACCTATATATGAACTGTTTGTACACCCACTTGTATGTATTTGTGTGTTTGTTAGCATTCATAAATTGGCACTGGGCAGAATAATTAACACTCACTTCTTTGGGAGTCCCTGTTACATTAGGATTTTTCCCCCAGTGATGTTTCAGATTAGGATGCATTTTATCCAAAATATATTGAAATATGAAACAATTAAATTCTACAGTGCTTCATTCCTTCTTAATACCTAGTAGGTTAGAGGCACCATGGGAGACACAAAATAATGAATCCCAGTCCCCACCTTCCGGGTATTTGCAGCCTATTAAGAAAAACTATGTTTTCCCCATTAACAAAGAGAATTCAAATACAGCCAGACTCCTCATTTGTTGTTGAAAGTAGAAAACCATACTCTGCTGGAACACGTTACTATTAGTTTAAAATATATAAGCAGATGCCAACATAGAAAACTTAATTTAGAGTATCAGAATTTGAGGTCTCTTGTTTGACTAAGAAACTGAGTCAAAGAAAGTTGAAATGACTTGCCCAGGGTCACATAACTATTTAATGGCTGTGACGATATCAGAAACCAGCCTTTTGGGTTGCAGATGGAGACTTATATATCAACTAAGAGTCACAGGTGGGGTTTTGGTCAGAACATTTCTGGCTCTAAAATTCTGTGACTCTCTGAGGACTCTGACCGTGCTGTCATTCCCATCATTCTTTTTAATTAAGAAAATCACTCAGTTAAGCAAAAATAGTTGTTTCATTAAGATGAAAAAATGACACATTTAATTATGAAAAATGGCAAAATGCCTCATTCACTTTAGGGAAATGTTTATATTTTAAAAATTTAACAAAAAGATAGTTTAGAGAATGGAAAATGAGGAAACAGCATAGCCTATTATTGTAGAATATGTGATTACCTATTAACTTTGATCATATCATTGAATGAATAGCAGATTCTACTGTTGCCCCCTTGGTCTAACGCACCTGTAGAAATGGGCTGTTTTTACCCTGCTGTTCTAGCCATTTCTAGAATGAATTTCCTTTTGTCTGGAGGGATATCTTCAACCCAGCATCAGATAGCACGGAGGTACCCACTGAAGAGATGCCCTGTAAGTACTTCCTGAAGAATGCAGGGTGAAGTGAACCCTTTTAGATGGGTGCATGAGGCTTTGTTAGCTTTTGCTACGCATCCAGCCTGGAGCTGGGCTCAGATAAATCAAGTGTGTGTCTGTTTTTATCACATGTGGCCAGTTGATTTTGCATCAGCGTGCTTCCCAGCCCCTGCTTGCTAAGTCCTGGGAAGTCAGTGGTTGTATAGAAGAGGACTAGTAGAGAGGAAATGTGGGAGCTATATAGATAGCTCTCTGAGACTTGGTTTCAGTGCACCTTCCCACACAGAATTTCAATAATGCTATTGTAGTAAGAAAAAAATATTACTCTCAGAAACTGAAGCTCAAAGAATTTAAGTGACCTGCCTGAACTCTGACGGAGGGCAAACCCAGGGTTAAAGTCCAGGTCATCAGAAACTTGGCCATTCCTCCATGGCAAGAAGGGTCCCTTAAAGAGATTGTTCAGTTTCCAGGTTTGTACCTCCTGCTTATATTTCTGCTCCTGCTCACCTGATCACCCCAGACTTGGATCTTTGGTTTTTGTGTATCCCTCCTATGTTAGCTTTCCATTAGTTTAATAGATACATAAATTAGATCAATTTAAATAGAAGACAGGCGTATTTTGGCTCACATTTTGGGAGATATCAGCCCATGGCTGGTTGGCCCCTTAGCTTTGGGCCTGTGGCAGCACATCATAGTAAGAGCAAAGTTATTCAACTCATTGCCAGGAATGAAAGCTAGGAAAAGGAAGATCAGGGTCCTACAACCCCTTCAAGACACTCCCCCAGTGACCTAAAGTCTCCTACTGGCCCTACCTCATCGTGGGCCTTAGAGGAACATTCCTGATCCACTTCATAGCACCTTCTTCCCTAACATGGGTCCTGGACACATTTTACCGTAAAACTTTCATATACTTCCTTGAGTTCTGACCTGTATCATTGGTACTCTGATATGTTCATCCTGGGGCTATCTTACTACCTCAATCAAATTTCAGATATATTAAAAGAAACAGAAAATTTGAGATTACAAGATTTTGATCCTGACCGTTCGTGCTCAGACCCAAGTTTTTCCTGCACTTCTAAAAGGATCTCATAGAAGTAGGAAAATAACATCATTAGCATTTATTGGCCACCTAAACTACTAGACATTATGCTGAAAACATTCAATGCTCTTAGGAGACTAAGGAGCTGAGGATTGAAACGCAGGGCTGAAGCCCAAGCAGTCTGACTCCAGAATCCACACTCCTGGCTGTAATAATGTTCCTATCACCCATAATGCTATATTTGCAAGTTTTGTCTAACACAAGCATTTAGAAATCTCTAAAATTACATGATTCTGGGTTTTCTTCTCCTGCTGTGGCCTAAGCACAAACTAAGAACATACCTAATGAACAGCTGCAATTGATATTTTCATCTTAATTACGGATTAAATATCAAAGAAATTGTTCTATTTAGCATGATTTTATGATGTCATAACTTTCCAGTAGTTGATTTCAAACAGATTTCTTTAAACAGTGGGAAAAACAGTACCCTAGTAGCTTTTACAAGTACAGTACACTTGAGAAGTAAACTGAAAATATTAAGAAGGTCACTCCCCCACTGTATTTATTTTATTTTATTTATTTATTTTTTTTGTGGGTACCGGGGGGTCGACCTCAGGACCTCGCGCGCCAGCAGGCACCCGTGCCGCTGAGCGATATCACCAGCCCCTTTTTCGTATGTGGGTTCCGGGAGTGGAACTCGGGCCCTCGCGCTTGTCGGGCAGGTGCTTAAGCCGCTGAGCCATCTCACCGGCCCCTTTATTTTAGCTCCAAAGCAGCAACAACCACATGAGCAACTGCAATTATTTTTTTTCCTTTTATTTTGTTGTACTTTTCTCTCTGAAAATAAGCCTATTAGTAAGGGGCTATAAAAAGAAAATTTGGGAGTCTCAAGACAAGTTGTACTAAAACCTTTTTTATTTTTTTATTTTTTTACCGGGGGTCAACCTCAGGACCTTGTGCGCCAGCAGGCGCCCACACCACTGAGTGATATCACCAGCCCTTTTTTCGTATGTGGGTTCTGGGAGTCGAACTCAGGCCCTCACGCTTGCCAGGCAGGCGCTTAGGCTGCTGAGCCATCTCACCGGCCCCTAAAACCTTTTTTAAAAGGAGTTTGATCAAAACAAATTTGCATATAAAATAACAAATTTTCATACAAAATGAACTCATAAAGAAAGTATAGCCATTAGGCCTATTTTTATTATGAAATACTTTACCCATAAAGTTTATATAGCATATCCATGTTACACTATTTCTTCTTTGTCACTGGGTGTACTCAAGCAGAGCTGAATGAACATTCATCAATCTGGAAAGTTTCAGAAGGGATTTTGTAGAGGGTAGGAAGTAAGTTAAACTGGACTACAAGTTCTGGCTAATTTGAAGATTCTATCATTTTCAACTTAGACAACAGAAATAAGGTCATCATCATCATGGATTTGATTTCATAATGAAACAAAAGGCCACAGAGGCGGTAAGCAAACATGAGATATCCAGCCTGCCTGGTTTTATTGCTTGGTTCTATTACTTATTAGCTGTGGGACCTTGGGCAAGTTACATCTGTCTATGCCTCATTTTCTTCATCCGAAAATGGGTAAATAAACAGTACAAACCTCAAAAAGTTGTTGCAAGGATTAAATGAATTAATGTAAGTAAGGTGTTTAGAATGGTCCTTGGCTCATGATACATATTCTACATCTTAGCCACACTGTTATTATCAAGGGACAATGGGGTTAGATTTTTCATTTAAAATGAACCTTCCTGTGTCTAATATGAAAAAAATGGTAGTCCATTCTAAGTTGAACTAAGGTGAAGTTAGGCTTCATATTTTTTTTTTTTTTTGTGGGTACCGGGGGGTCGACCTCAGGACCTCGCGCGCCAACAGGCACCCGTGCCGCTGAGCGATATCACCGGCCCCTTTTTCGTATGTGGGATCCGGGAGTCGAACTCGGGCCCTCGCGCTTGCAAGGCAGGCGCTTACGCTGCTGAGCCATCTCACCGGCCCAAGGCTTCATATTTTGTCTCAAAAGAAGGTAAAGAGGATGAGAAGGAATGAGGTAAAAAGAGAGTTTATTTAAAAGGAGCAGAAAAATAGCTGATATTCAGAGAAAGGAACATTCCATGGGCTTGGAGATATTGAGAATAAAAGTATGATAGGAAGACAGAAAAAGCTTCTGGTATGTGTTCTTATTACGCATACACACATGCACACAAACACACACACACACACACACACACACACACACACATACACCTCAGCAAATACATTTGGGGATTACTGGTTTACCTGCATCTTAAGGTTTCCATTTTGGCACAAGTATTGAGGTCTAATATTAATATATGACTTCAGTTTGGCACTTCAAGTCCACAGCTTTCCCTGAGCCCAGCTAAGCAACTGGTGCTATGAGAGCAAAGGTGTTGTTTCCTGGTACTCAGTCTAGAAGGAGAGGGAGAGGTTGGATAGGCAAGTGTTGAAGGGTGTCACTTGCATGGAAATTGCTATGATCAGTTCTGTACAGGATGTAATGGGAGCTCGGAGGAGGTCACTTGATGCAGCCTACAGGGATGGGACATTTCTAGGTGGAGGTGAAAACTTAAATTGAACTTGAAACAGGTATTATATTGATAAGGAAAGTAAGCCAACAAAATAAAAAAAGCAAAACAAACCTAAGAAAATTAGATTAAGATGTTTTAAAAGTAAGGCAGACCTAGGCTTGGGTTCTGCTACTCATCAGCTATGCATGTTGTAGCAGAAAATGCCCACACCCCCACAGTCAGTATACTTCAGTTTCTGTTATTTGCCTGGGTAACCTCTAGTTTACTTAAGTTCCTATTACAATTCCTGTTACTTATGTTTCTCAGAAATGGCTGGTCACTGTGATGCATAGCTGGTCACTAAGATGCATATTGTAAGAACCAATCAATGACCACCAAATACTCTGCTCCTTGCTTGCAAACCCCATAAAAACCTCGCTCCCTGAGCCTTCAAGTCCTGACATTTTTAAGAGGTCATTGCCTATCGACATTAAATAAATCTGCCTCCAAATCCTGGGTGATAGTTCAGTGTTTCTGTTTGCCTTAGCATCTGGTGCATTGGCTGGGAAGACCAACTGTGCTGACCTCTTTGGTCACCGGTTGTGGCCCTCACAGACAGAGCAAGGACCTCTCTAGGTCCTGACAGGGAGGCATGCCCTCGAGATTTCTCAAGTCCCCTCAGAGGTCTGGAGGTGGATTCCTGGCTCCCTGTTCAAGCGGCTCACATTGGACCCAAAAGGGAGGAGGACACAATCTGCCTGCCTACCTGCCTGCCTGCCAGATTCCTGTGAAGGCCCCCCTGGGGCACAACTTTCAGTCTGTCCCTGCTCAGTTGGAGCAGAAGGACAGCTTGATCACCTCTCATTATTTAGGCCTCCCTGTGGTTTGGGAGAGGGAATGTTTAAACCTCTGAGTGCCTGTTGAATGATTGTGTGAGTGTTTGTAATGGATGGCAAAAGCAATAGGCCATTCTGTCTGTGCTCCAGGATGAGGAGGAGGACTACCTTTCTAAACTATGGAGCTTGATTGTGCCCCAACTTGTGGTTCCATGGACATGTCTAGTAAGGACAAAATGGAGAACCTACTGACGCTTCTCCATGGTCTGCCTGGTCCCAGCGTTTCTGAGAGGCAAGCAGCCAGGCAGGTGTCTGAATGGTCTCTCTCTCTGAGGGACACCCACCCTTTATCTGTTGCACCATCATTCAAGGGCACACAACACACACGTAGGGAATCAAAAATGGGAACTAATTGGTCAAAACCCATGGTCCTTGACTGCAGGCCCAACAATTTTAAAAAGGGCTTTTCTGGTGATTATGGAATTAAAATAAAATCATACTGCTGCTTCCTGAGCCTAAACAAGACCTGAGAATTCCACCTTGGCGAACACCACTGCATCTCTCACCAGGCCAGCTCTCCAGCCAGAAAAAGAAAAAAACCAACCCAGTCAAGTGTTTCTTAAAGACATCAAAGAAGGCAAGAAACCCAACAGCATGTCAAAATTACTACTGTTACCTAGAAGCCTGATAAAAGCCCTTCAGACGTTTATGGGAGACACTATGAAGACTACAAGGTCTACACCCCTTTGGCCCTAAGGCCCCTGAAAATCCACAGATGACAAATACAGCCTTCATTGCACAAAAAGCACCTGATATCTGCAAGAAAATCCAGTCTGATAGATGACCATATCCTCTGGCCAAAGACCAGTATGAGAGTTATAAGGGCTATGGATGCTAAAAAATACTCATTCAGACTGAAAGATAAGAACTCTGAAAAGCATCAACTTGAATCAGATGACAACTCTTTCATTGGTCTGATGGTCTCAGACTAGGCCAGACCAGGCTCCCTTCTTCAGCTGGGTCACTGGGGTCCCACAGTCCATGTCCATATTTGGGGCCAACCTATGACTTTCAAAAGTCCCCTCTGTCAAAAAAAGGTTACTATCACCGGGGAAATCTTGCCTCTCACCCCTTCTGCCAGGCACAAACTTACAGCCTGGGAGGACATCTCACCAAACATGAATTCCTGTCACCAAGCCAGTTAGCTTCCCTCTTGTTCCCTTTCTTCATCTACTCTGATCATTCCCTGAAAAGAAGAACAATGCCTGCATCAGCCTAAGACAGATAATCACAATCCTGAAATTCTAAAAAATCTTCTCCCAGAGGTATGGGCCAAAGATTTACCTCTGGGCCTGCCAATCAACCATGCTCCCAAAGAGAATGTCACGGAAAGCACAAACAGGTGTCTAGACACACATCAGCCACCACCTTCCACTGGGAAGATCCTAAGACAGGACAAAAAGGGCCAGCTCACTTGGACTCAATTGCCATAAGAATTTGGGGGCTCTTCCACTGTTTTTAGGGAGGCCCTGGCAACAGATTTGGCCACTCTGAGACAGCCTGCTTCTCCATCCCTTCCAGCTCCATCATGGTCCCTCAAGCAAACAGTACCCCATGCCATGAAAGACTTGACTAGGAATTCAACCACACATCCAGAGGCTTCAGAACTGCAAAATATTCATAAAATGTCAAACTGCTAAAATGCACCTCTTCTGCCTGTAAAGAAACACAGTAAAGGGCTGGTGAGATAGCTCAGTGGTGTAAGTGCCTGCCTGGCAAGTACGAGGTCCTGAGTTCGACTCCTGGTACCCACATATAAAAAAGGGCCAGTGATATCGCTTAGTGGCATGGGCGCCCACTGGCACACGAGGTCCTGAGTTCAACTCCCAGTACCCACAAAAGAAAAACAAAAGAAAGGAAAAAGAAAAGAAACACAGTAAAAGAATATCATCTAGTTCAGAATCTCCAAGCTGTCAATGCTGCCATGGTTGCCTTCCATCCTGCAGTCCCAAACCCATATACTTTCCTCAGTCTTCTGCCACCCACAACTTGCTGGTACACCTGCCTAGACCTAAAAAATGCCTTCTTCTGCCTTCAGTTGGCTCCTGTCAGCCAGCCCCTCTTCACTTTTAAATGGAAAGAATCCAATTCTGAACTCAAAAATTAACCGACCTGGACTCAACCTACCAAAGGTTCAAAAACTTGTTTACCCTCTTTGGAGAAACCCTCACAGCTAACCTCACTAGTTCCTCAGCATAAAATATCACTGAACTTCTGATTAATGACACCCTGTTGGAAAGGCACAAAAGCTCTGCTGAAGTATCTGGCAGAAACTAGCTACAAGATATCTTAAAAAAAAAATCTGTGGGCCGGTGAGATGGCTCAGTGGCGTAAGTGCCTGCCTGGCAAGCACAAGGGCCCGAGTTCGACTCCCAGAACCCACATACGAAAAAAGGGCCAGTGATATCACTCAGCAGCATGGGCGCCTACTGGCATGCGAGGTCCTGAGGTCGACCCCTGGTACCCACAAAAAAATAAAAAAAAAAAAAAATAAAAATAAATAAATAAATAAAAATCTGCAAACAAAAAATAAAAGACCCTCTCTACAGCCCCAAACTTGGAAATTCCAGATGTAACTGAAATTTAACTTGTATGTTGATAAATGATGACATGTGGCTTTTAAAATGCTTACTCAAACTGTCAGCCCCTGGGAGTGCCCAGTGGCCTATCTGTGCAAATACTTGGATCCAGTCGCTATGGGCTACCTCCTTTTGCTGCTGCATTTACTAGCCACTGCCCTTCTGATCAAAAAACTGACACACTCACCTTAGGCTGACACCTAACTGTCCAGTTGCCACATGCTGTGCTGGACCTCCTGAATAACCATAGCTCCAACAGCTGAGTCACCCAGTACCAAGGACTCTTATGCAGAAATCCTCACCTGGGTCTTGTGGAAATAAAACCACTCAATCCTGCCATGTACCTGCCCACCAAGCTAAGCCCACCAGACCTTGACTGCCTGACATTAACTGATGAAATGTTCTCAAGCCAACCAGACTTAAAAATGAAATCTCTGACTGATGCTGAGTACACCCTGTTTATGGATGGAAGTAGCTCTGTTAGAAATGGAGTCTGACAGGCTAGATATGCTGTGTTCACCTTGAGCAGAGTTATTTTGGCTGAGGCTCTTCCACAGGGATGGTCCTCATAGCAACAGGCCCTCGACTGGTCTAAAAACAAAAGGGTCTACTGCTTCCTGCTGCTGTATGGAAACCTACCAAAACAATAAACCATCCTAAGCCACAAAGGAAAAAGCCATAACATCCCATGCCTGGCCAGCATCTGCTCCACTGTCTGCCAATGACACCAAACCTGCACTCAAAATAATCCACTCAAGAGTCCTAATCCCCCTCCAGGGATCCGATTAACTGAAAAATCACCCTTTGAAAATATTAAAGTAAAGCCTTATAAGGGCTACAAATATCTACTGGTGCTTATTTGCACCTACTCAGGCTAGCCCAAGACATTCCCTACCCGTGCTGAAAAGGCAAAAAAAGTTTGTAAGGTCCTGCTGTAAAAAATCATCCCTAGATATGGCTTACCCTTGACCACTTGCAGTGACAATGGGCCTGCATTTGTTGCAAAGATAACTCAAAAACTGGCAGAACTATTAAAGATTAAATAAAAACTACATTCATCATATAGGCCACAAAGCTCTAAAAGAGTTTAAAAAAATGAAAACATAACCCTACAGGAACAGCTTGTAACCAGCTTCATGAAAATTTAGCTAAAAGACCAGCTATACCCGTAGACACCCCTGCACACACATGTAACCCAGGTGCATATTAACAACCTCTACAAGTTTCAGAAATCCAACCTTAGATCCACTATTCCAGAGTTAAAAAAGCCCTTCCAGACAATTGCTGGAGATTTACCTGGACCAGACAGTTCCTCAGAAGCTCACTCTAAAGAGACAATGAA
This sequence comes from Erethizon dorsatum, assembly GCA_028451465.1. Lineage (NCBI taxonomy): Eukaryota > Metazoa > Chordata > Mammalia > Rodentia > Erethizontidae > Erethizon > Erethizon dorsatum. The sequence continues at coordinate 16,862,117 of CM051839.1, forward strand.
CTCAAAGCCCTGCTCTGGTCACTCCAGATGCTGATTGGTCCACTCACGGCTGAAGCCTGAGGATAGCATTCACAGGATTGCTCCATACCTCAATGCATTATTCCCCTTAATTTTTGTGCCTTTTCAGGCTGCTTACCCCAGTCCTTGCTTTCATTTCAGCTTGTGTATGTATTTGTTTCTCCCTGCTCTCCTGCTAGCTGTGGTTTTTGCCTTAGCTCTATGGACGGTTGCCCTGAAAAAATAAAAAACAACCAGCAAGGCCTTCCCCTTATTCTACAATAGACCAAGATTTGATGAGCATCCAAGACACATTGAACACTCTCCTAGATCAGATTAACTCCTTCACTGCCTTGCAAGAGTAGTGTTCCAGAACAGACGGTCCTGAATCACATCTCTTCCTAAAAGCAACTTAGGGAGAGACCCTATAATGAGGAAAACAAACCACAAACTCCTGGTGGAAACTTTCCAAACTTGGGGACTTGGCTAGGGCCCATCCTAGTACCACTGATAGCCCTAATGTTACTGCTTCTAGTTAGGCCTTATTTAATTAATTGGCTTACCTGGTTCATCTCAGAAGAGCACATATAATGTGCCCAGCAAAAATTTGCTGAGAAATTAAAAGAGGGGGAAAATGTAGAAGAAAATGCCCCTCCCAGCCAGTATACTTCAGTTTCTGTTAGTTGCCCAAGTAACCTCCAGTTTACTTCAGTTCCTGTTACAGTTCCTGTTACTTCTGTTTCCCAGAAATGGCTGGTCACTATGATGCATGGCTGGTCACTATGACGCATGGCTGGTCACTATGATTCACATTGTACGAACCAATACCCAGTTGACAAGCCATTCTGCCTCTGTACTTCCCTTTGCAGCAACTCTGTAAAAACCTCCCTCCCTGAGCCTTTGGGGCCTGACATTTTTTCTTGAGGTCAGTGCCCATCGACTTTAAATACATCTGCCTCCAAATCCTGGGTAACATATTGGTGATTCTGTTTGCCATAGCAATGTGACTTTGGACAAGTTCCTTAAATTCTCTGAACTTCCACTGCATCATCTCTGAGATAAGTCTCTGTCTCATTGTGTGTTCTAAGAATTAAGGAGAAAGTTGACCCAGGTGAATAGTGTGGAGGACAGCAACTCCCACCCCTGCTGCTGTGATCCAGGTAAACAGTCTGGAAAGTGCACCCCATCACCGCTGCTGCAGTCCAGATGAGCTGCACCACAAGGCCCAGGGGTTGGCCCCTCCCCTCGCTGTTGTCATGACTGAGTTGAACCACATGGGAAGGCCCAGAGACCAGAGGGAACTCCAGCCACACAGTAGGGTCCTGACTAGGGTGCACAGGATGGACAGGCAGGACTAGTGGCATAGAAAAGTCCAAAGCAACAATAACAAAACAAGCCGACAGGTGTAAGTTAGGTGAACCAGCACTGTGCATGGGGACAAACACAGACAAAATAGAAGCAGGCAGGTGGGGCCACACCTGTTCTTTCTTTTTTTCTTTTTCTTTTTCTTTTCTCTTTTCTTTTTTCTTACCTATTTTTCTCATTTCTAAATGGCTGTGGAGAACTCCAGCCACAGAAAACTAATCCTATCCCCAAACCCAGAGACCAAGTTCAGATAATACCTTGCTTACTCCTTCATTCTTTCTCTTCTGCCCTCTTCTCTAGTTTCCCAATGTTTCTGTGATCATCCTTTGTCCTCCAGCCTTGCTTCTACTTTCTTTTCAGTTATCTTTGTTTTTTACACTATCCTTCTTAAATTTCCCCACTACAGGGTAAAACCACTCTACCAAGGGGAAACTCTTTGCATACAAGCTCCCAATTTATGATCAGTTCTGTTAAACAATTGTAGATTTTGCTCTTAGGGTTTAAGGTACAAAATTAATAGTTACCACCATTTGTCAGTTTCTAAACTGTGTTTGGTGCTATTGTTATTGCTAATTATACTACTTTAGCTAGGATGTCATATCTGTTGTAATTGGTTGTTCTCCCTTCTGTAACAATACTGGGAAGCTCTGGGGTAATAACCTCACCACAGCCCAGCACTAAAGAACTGGGGACTGAGCCAAACAGATACCAACATCTCACTGTAAATTAACTGGGAAGGTAGGATCTTGGGACAGACATAAACCAAGAACCTCCTACACACAAAAGACATCCCTGAAAAACAGACTTTTCTTAGAGACGCCTTGATACTAGTGATACAGCTACCTACTACAAAAACTTACAAGGATCAACACAGAAAACAAAATAAAAATTTTTGAAATACAAAATGATAAGATTCAGAAGCAAAATGCAATCTGAGACCTCCAGCCCACCCGGGACAAGTCCAGGAGACAACAAGATAGAGGAAAATGGAAGATGCACATCTGACATTTCTGAAAAGGTAGCAACTGAAGTAAAGAAACAAACCCATGAGGCTATAGAGGAAATCAGATCAGAAATAATCTCAGGTAAAAAAAGAAATGACAACAATCATAAAGGAAATGCTCAGTAAATCTGTAGTAGAGATAGATTAAAAAAATAGAGGATGAGAGGAAAATGAAGGAAACTATGAAAGATCAATACAGGAAAGAAACAGAATGCATGAAATGGATTCAAACAGATATCCAGGAAATTAAAAATTCCATTGAAAGCTGGCAAAACCACTTGAATGAAACTAAAAATAGACTTTCAGACCTTGAAGACAGGATCATGGCTAGCGATCACGAAAGGAAAGATCTCTTAAATATAACAAGGGATCAAGAAATAACAATTCAACATCTGCAAGATAATGCAAAGAAAAACAATGTAAGACTGATACATGTCAAATGAAAAAGCAGGAGTCAACACGAATGACACAAAAAGACTATTTGCAGAAATAGTAGCAGAAAATTTCCCAAACATGGGAACAGAATCAAACATACAGATAAGTGAGGCATATAGAAATCCAGTTAGCCATGACCAAAATAAATCCATATCCAGACATATATAATCAAGATCCCAGAAATTCAGCACAAGAACAGAATACTAAAAACTGTTAGAGAAAAGAAACAGATCACCTATAAAGGAAAGCCCATTGGAATCACGGCAGACTTCTCAACACAAACACTCAAGTCCAGAAGAGAGAAGAGCTTGGAGTGAAGTATTTCAAGTCCTGAAAGAAAACAACTTTCAACCCAGATTGATGTATCCTGCAAAATTATCTTTCAAACTTAATGGAGAAATTAGATACTTCTATGACAAAGAACAACTGAAGAAATTCATGACCACCAAAGCAACCCTACAAAGAGTACTGAAAGATATTCTAGACAGAGATAAAAATGACCACAATTCCAAGAACAGCAACAGAAAGAAACCACCAGGCAGGGCAAGCGATTAAACAGAGGGGAAAAGCAGGGAACCAACAGCAGGAAAATAACATGACAAAGGTAAGTCAATACATATCAGTTATAACCATCAATGTAAATGGCCTCAATTGACCAATCAAAAGAAACAGACTGGCAGAATGGATCAAGAACAATATACTATATACAAGAGACATTTAACTCAAGAAGAAATTTATAGACTGACAGTCAAAGGTTGGAAAATAATCTTCCATACAACAGGAAACCAGAAAACAGCAGGGGTAGCTATTTGTTTGCAGATAATGTGAACTTCAAACCAAGAATAATCAAAAGAGAAAACAAAGATCACTACATACTCGTTAGGGGAAAACTTCAAGAGAAAGAGATAACAACCATAAATATGTATGCACCAAATACGGGAGCACTCAACTATATAAGACAATTATTAATAGACATGAAAAATCAAATAAGCAATAACATAATTGTAATGTGGGACCTCAATACCCCATGTCACAAAGAGATAGATCAACTAGACAAAAAATCAGCAAAGAAATATCAGAACTGAATCAAATCTGTGAACAAATGGACTTAGTAGGTATTTATACAGTGTTCCACACAACATCATCAGAATATACGTTCTTAGCTGCACACAAGATGTTCTCTAAAGTAGACCATGTACTAGCCCACAGAACATGGAAAGGAATTGAAATTGCCCCATGCATATTATCTGACCATAGTGCAATGAAATTGGAAATTAATGGCAAAACAAACTGCAAAACCTCCATAAACACGTGGAAATTAAATAACACCCTCCTAAACAACCAATTTGTCACAGATGAAATAAAGGAAGAAGTTAAACAATAGCTACAAATAATCTAGAAGGCAGATACAACATACCAGAATTTATGGGACACGATGAAAGCAGTCCTAAGAGGGAAATTTATAGCAGTGAATTCTCACATCAGGAAAACAGAATGAGGACAAATAAACCACCTAATGTTACACCTCAAACTTCTCAAAAAAGAAAAGCAAGACAAACCCAAAGCACATACTAGGGAGAAAATTACAAAGATCAGAGAAGAAATTAACACAATGGAGACCGAGAAAACAATACAAAGAATTAATGAATCGAAGAGTTGGTTCTTTGAAAGAATAAATAAAATAGATAAACACTTAGCCAACCTTATCAAAAAAAAAGGAAAGAAAAGACTCAAATTCATGCATTGAGGAATGAAAAGGGTGAAATCACTACAGATCCTGTGAACATTCGGAAGATCATCAATACCTACTTCTAAAAACTTTACTCTCATAGGATGAAAAACACAGAAGAAATGGACAGATTCCTGAATACTTATGAATTATCGAAGCTGAATCAAGAAGATATAAAAGTTCTGAATAACCCAATATCAGTTAATGAGATTGAAAATGTAATTAAAAACTTACCAACAAAGAAAAGCCCAGGTCTTGATGGATTCACTGCTGAATTCTATAAATTTAGAGAAGATTTAAGGCCAATATTCCTCAAACTCTTTAATGAAATTGAAAGGGAAGCAATACTTCCTAACTCATTTATGGAGGCAAGTATTACCCTGATACCAAAACCAGAGAATGACCCAACCAAAAAAGAGAACTACAGGCCAATCTCCCTAGTGAACATAGATGCAAAAATCCTCAATAAGATACTAGCAAACAGAATGCAGCAAATCATCAAGAAGATTATACACCATGACCAAGTGAGATTCATCCCAGGAATGCAGGAATGGTTGAACATACTCAAATCAATAAATGTAATACATCATATCAACAGAGCCAAAGACAAAAAATCACAGGATCATCTCAATACATGCAGAAAAAGCTTTTGATAAACTCCAACACTCATTCATGATAAAAACCCTACAGAAAATCAGAATACATGGTTTTTACCTCAATCTGATAAAAGCTATCTATGACAAACCAACAGCCAACAGCATACTAAATGGACAAAAACTGAAAGTTTTCACTCTAAAATCAGGTACAAGACAAGGATGTGCACTATCACGACTCCTATTCAAAATAGTTCTGGAAAAATTAGCCAGAGCAATTAGACAAGAGAGAGAAATAAAAGGAATAAGGATAGGAAAGGAAGAAGTTAAATTATCATTATTTGCAGATGACATGATACTCTACATAGAAGACCCCAAAAACTTCACCAAAAGATTTCTAGATTCAATAAGCAAATTCAGTAATGTAGCTGGATACAAAGTAAACACTCAAAAATCAATAGCATTCCTGTACATAAACAACAAACTCACTGAGAGAGAAATTAGGGAAACCACACTCTTCACAAAAAATGAAATACTTAGGAATCAATCTAACAAAGGAAATAAAAGATTTATACAATGAAAATTACAGCACTCTGAAAAAAGAGATTGAAGAAGATATCAGAAAATGGAAAGATATCCCTTGTTCATGAATAGGAGGAACTAACATAGTGAAAATGGCCATACTCCCAAACTTGTTATTGGCCAATCTCCCAAACAGATTTAATGCAATCCCAATCAAGATACCATTAGCATACCTCACAGAACCAGAGAAAACGTTCCTAAAATTCATCTAGAAGCAGAAGAGACCTAGAATAGCAAAGGCTATCCTGGGCAACAAAGGTAAGGCAGGGGGCATCACAATTCCTGACTTGAAATTATAGTACAAACCTACTGTGATGAAATCAGCATGGTATTGGTGAAAAACAGACCTGAGGACCAGTGGAACAGATTAGAAGATGTACACACAACTACAAACATACTCAGCCAACGTATCTTTGACAAAAGGGCCAAATATGTTCAATGGAAAAAAAGATAGCCTCTTTAGTATATGGTGCTGGAAAAACTGGCTCTCTACGTGCTGAAAACTAAAACTAGACCCATGTCTATCACCATGTATAAACTAAAGTCAAAATGGTTTAAGGATCTAAATATTAAAACAGAAACACTAAATCCACTGGAAGAGAAAGTAGGTAGAAATCTTGAAGACATAGGGGTAGGCAGAGAGTTCATGAACAAAACCCAAACTGCGTGGGAAGTACTTTGAAGAATCAACAACTGGGATCTCATCTTGTTAAAAAGTTTTTGCACATCAAAAGAAATCACCAACAGAGTGAAAAGACAACTCACAGAGCGAGAAAACATTTTAGCCAACTGTCCCTCAGACAAAGGACCTCTGTCTAGAACAGATAAAGAATTGAAAAAGTCAGACCCCCAAATTCAAAGACCCAATCCAAAAATGGGCAACCGAGATGAATACACACTTCTCAGATGAAGAAATCCAAATAGCAAGTAAATATATAAAAAATTGTTCAACATCACTGGTCATTCGAGAGATGTAAATTGAAACAATACTCAGATGCCATATCACTCCGGTAAGAATGCTATCATCAAGAAATCAACCAATAACAAATGCTGGAGGGGCTGTGGGGATAAAGGAACCCTTCTCCACTATTGGTGGGAGTGCAGACTGGTGCAACCACTGTGGAGATCAATGTGGAGATTCCTCAAAAAGCTAGGATTAGAGAGGTTCCTTTGGACCCAGCTATTCCCCTTCTGGGTATCTTCCCAGAAAAATTGAAAACATTATACCACAGTGACATATGTGCACCCACGTTTATAGCTGCACAATTTGTAATAGCTTAATCCTGGAAACAACCCAAGTGCCCATCAACCAAGGAATGAATAAAAAAGATGTGGTATTTTTATACAATGGAATACGACTCAGCTATAAAGAAGGATAAACTCTAGACATTTTTAGGGAAATGGATGCAACTCGAGACCATACTCATAAGTGGAATAAATCATAATCACATTTGTAAACATCATATTGTATCCTTTGTGTAAGAAACTGAAAGAGTAAATAAGATCTAAAATCTATAATAGACATTGTGAAAGGGAGAGAATCTGCTCAAAAGGAAAGAACAACTGGGATGGGGGAAAGGAGAAAAGAAAGAAGGAAAAAGAAAAACAAATATATATATGTATACAGTAGATAGCTAAGATAATTATACTAATTTCTTTTAGTTCATTGAAAAGAATGATATATGCTTATATTGTTTGATCAAATTTACATGCCTATATCTTTTAATCTGAATAACTACTTTGAAGATAACAATACACAGTATATTACCCATTGTTAATTTCTTGTTTTGAAATTCTGTATCATTGTTTCTATTTTTTTCCTTTAAAGTAAAAAAAAGAAGCTGAGTAAGATCCAAAATACACAATAGATATTGTGAAATGGGAAGAAACTGCTTAAAAGGAAAGAGTAATGGGGATGGTAGAAAGGAGAAAAGAAGGCAGGGAAAAGGAAACACACAAGATACTCAAGATAGTTATACTACTAATTGCTATTAGTTCATTGAAGAGAAAGGTTTGTGCCTACATTGTTTGATCAATTTTTCCATGCCTATATCTTGTAATCTGAGCAACTGCTTTTAAGATAACAATACACAATGTACTAACTGTTGTTACTCCCCTACAATCTTGTTTTGAAAAAAAATTTTTTATGTTGGTAACGGGAGTTGAACTCAGGACCTCACACTTGCCAGCAAGCGCTTGTGCTGCAGAGCAATATCACTGGCCCTTTTTTTCCTTTATGTAGGTACCAGGAGTCAAACTCAGGACCTTGTGCTTGCCAGGCAGGTGCTTATGCTGCTGAGCTATCCCACCAGCTCCCATTGTTTTGAAATTTTTAACCTTTGTTTTTATTGTATTATTTTTCTCTTTAAAATAAAAAAGGAAAAAGAAAATGGAAAGATATCCCTTGCTCATGGATAGGAAGAACCAACATAGTGAAAATGGCCATACTCCCAAAATTGTTATACAAGTTTAATGCAATGCCGATCAAAATACTGTCAGCGTACCTCACAGAGCTAGAGAAAACATTCCCAAAATTCATTTGGAAACAGAAGAGACTTAAGAAAGGCAATCCTGGGCAACAAAAGGCAAGGCAGGAGGCATCACAATCCTGACTGGAAATTATGCTACAAAGCTACTGTGATGAAATCAGTACGGTACTGGAAACAAAACAGACTTGAGGATCAGTGGAAAAGAATAGAAGATGCAGACACAACTACAAACACACTCAGCCACCTTATCTTTGACAAAGGGGCCAAACATGTTCCCTGGAAGAAAAATAGCCTCTTTAATAAGTGGTGCTGGAAAAACTGGTTCTCTACATGATGAAGACTAAAACTAGACTCATGTCTACCACCATGCACTGAAGTGAAGTCAAAATGGATCAAAGATCTAAATACTGAAACAGAAACACTAAATCTGCTGGAAGGGAAAGTAGGTAGAAATCTTGAAGACGTAGGTATAGGCAGAGACTTCATGAACAAAACCCAAACTGCACTGGAAATACTTTGAAGAATCAACATCTGGGATCTCATCTTATTAAAAAAGCTTTTGCACTTCAAAAGAAATCTCCAACAGAGTGAAAAGAAAACCCACAGAGTGGGAAAACATTTTAGCCAGCTGTCCCACAGACAAAAGACCTCTGTCTAGAACATATAAAGAATTGAAAAAATCAGCCCCCCCAAATTCAAAGACCCCATCCAAAAATGGTCATCTGAGATGAATACACACTTCTCAGGTGAAGAAATACAAATGGCAAATAAATATATGAAAAAATGTTCAACATCATTGGTCATTCAAGAGATGAAAGTTAAAACAATGGTGAGATTCCATCTCTCCCTAGAAAGTATGGCTATCATCAAGAAATCAACCAATAACAAATGTTGAAGGGTTGTGGGGAAAAAGGAACCCTTCTCCACTGTTGGTGGGAATGCAGACTGGTGCAACCACTATGGAAATCAGTGTGGAGATTCCTCAAAAAGCTAGGATTAGAGAGGTTCCATTGGACCCAGCTATTCCACTTCTGGGTATCTTCCCAGAAGAATTAAAAATATCATACCACTGTGATATATGTGCACTCATGTTTATAGCAGCACATTTTGTAATAGCTAGATCTTGGAAACAACCCAAATGCCCATCAACCAAAGAATGGATAAAAAAGATGTGATATATTTATACAATGGAGTACTACTCAGCCATAAAGAAGGATAAACTTTTATAGGTAAAAGGATGCAACCTGAGACCATACTCATTAGTGAAATAAATCAGACTCATGTGTGTAAACATGGTATTGTCTCCCTAGTGTGAGAAACTGAATGAGTAAATAAGGTCTAAAATGCCAATAGATACTGTGAAATGGGAAAAAAAGGTTAAAAAGGAAAAAGGAAATAGGATGGGGGAAAGGGGAAAGGAAGGGAGGGAAGCGGGAGAAAAAAATGCAAGTTAGTTATTTTATTAGTGTCATTTAGTTCATAGAAAAGAAAGTTTTGCGCTAATATCGATTGGAGAATTTTTATGCCCATATCTTGTACTCTGACTACTTTAAAGATAACAATATGCAATGTATTAACTATTGTTATTCTCCTCTCATCTTGTTATGAAATTGTGTTTTACATTTTTTCCATTAAAAAAAAGACACCAAAAAAAAAAAAAAAAAAGGAAAAAGAATTAAGGAGATAATATCTGAATGGCTCACATGCCTGTGTCTCACACAGGGACCATGTACAAGTTTATTGTGGGTATCAGTGGCACTAAGTCACTCAGTCTAAAAGATAACAAAGGTATTCAGTCTAAATGATTTGTTGGACTAAGAGTATGAAATAATGACAAGGAAACCAAAAGTAGTATAGCAAAGTCCATGTTAAGGATCATGTGCTTTTGTGTGGTGTGTGTCTGTGTGTGTGTGTTGCTGGGGATCAAACTCAAGACCTTGAATATGCAAGGCAAATGCTCTACCACTGACCCACATCCCCAGCCCTCATGTGTGCATTCTTGCCAGAGCCACTAATTCAAGGCTGGAATAGAAAAGAGCTGAGAAGAGTCCACTCTATTCTCTCCAGTGATATGCCTATAGGGAAGGCTGGGGGCTAAGGCTTTTGTCAACTCACTTTGTCTAGAACCTTCCTGTTACAATACAAACTCTAGCGCAACCTAAAAATTCAAAGAATAATCAATCATCTGGATCCACCTTCCCAATCACTAGGACATTCAAACCATGCACAATGGTTAAATCCAAATTATAAATCTGCTGATTGAGACTATCTAATGGTTTTACCTCTAACACAAAGATGAAGCAAACAGGGACCTGGGAATCGGTTTACAAGTATAACAACAGCTACCATTTATCACGGGGCTACTCGGTACTCTTTGTATAGTGTTTCTGATGCACATTGCACTTAGAAGATGGTGCTGAGCTCCCTCACAAATGAAGAGTCTAAAGTACAATGGGTGTCTTAGCAAAGGTAGGAAGCCAGCAGCAGGCAGATCTGTCTGACACCAAAGTTGCTTTCTATAATCCCCTCACTCTGTGATCAGGGAAGGGAGGTGCCACTGTAGTTAAAGAAATGACCACATCCCCTGGTGGCTGGGGATGGCCATTCTTCCTCCTTCGTCTCTGTGATGCTGCCAGGGACAATGTTGTAAGGAATTTTCCCAGAGAAGAAAAGATAAAGGACCAACCAAAACAGGAGAGGGAAGGGCTAACTGGAATTCTTCAGAGGCGCGTGAAATGAAATACCAGATCCCAGATGCAGCTGTCTAACCCAGCAGTGGGCTTGGTTACATTATATTTCTGATTTGCAAATGATCCAAGATGCAGATGCAGCCTCTTGAAAACAGAAATTCTCTGGTTGTGAAGGGGTGTATGAATTTCATTTTTTTTTTTTTTTTTTTGTGGGCACCGGGGTTGACCTCAGGACCTCGCGTGCCAGCAGGCACCTGTGCCGCTGAGCGATATCACCGGCCCTTTTTTCGTATGTGGGTTCCGGGAGTCGAACTCGGGCCCTTGCGCTTGCCAGGCAGGCGCTTATGCCGCTGAGCCATCTCACCGTCCCCTGAACTTCTTAAATAGAGTAGAACACTTTAAAAGGGAGAGGTTTTAAAAATCAGACACTAGTATAAATCCTGTCTTTACTGCTCAATAACTATGTGATTTATCCTCCTTAAGCCTCATCTACTCATTTGAAAGATGAAATTAACAGTATTTCCTTCATTTTTCTTATCTTTATTTTTTTTATTTTAAAGAGAAGAAAAAACAAAACAAATCAAAAAAAGAACAAATTTTCAAAACAACATAATATGAGGGTAACAATGGTCAATGCATTATGTATTATTATCTTTAAGTTAGTTATTCAGGATACCAGACATTAGCATTCAATTGTCCAAACGTTATTGGCTCAAACCTTACTCTTCAATGAACTAAGTAAAATTGGTACTGTATCTATCTTAACCATCTTATATATATACACAATTTTTTTTCCCTTTCCCTTCTTTCTTTTCCCTATTCCAGTCTCTCTTTCCTATTGACCAGTTTCTTTTTGATTCACCATGTCTATTGTACATTTTGGATCTTATTTACTCTTTCAGTTTCTCATACTAGAGAGACAATACGATGCTTAAATATGTGCATCCGGTTTATTTCACTTATGAGTATTTTCTCGAGTTGCAACCATTTACCTACAAAAGTCTCCAGTTTATCCTTCTTTATGGCTGAATAGTACTCCATTGTATAAAAATACCACATCTTTCTTATCCATTCCTCAGTTGATGGGCATTTGGGTTGTTTCCAAGATCTGGCTATTACAAATTGTGCTGCTATAAACATGGGTGCACATGTATCACTGTGGTACGATGCTTTTAATTCTTCTGGGAAGATGCCCAGAAGGGGAATAGCTGGGTCAAATGGGACCTCCAACCCTAGTTTTTTGAGGAATCTCCACACTGACTTCCACAGTGGCTGTACCAGTTGACACTCCCACCAACAGTGAAGAAGGGTTCCTTTTTCCCCACAGCCCCTCCAGCATTTGTTATTAGTTGATTTCTTTATAGTAGCCATTCTTTCTGGAGTGAGATGGTATCTCAGTGTTGTTTTAATTTGCATCTCTCGAATGACTAGTGATGTTGCACATTTTTTTGTATATTTATTTGCCATTAGTATTTCTTCATCTGAGAAATGTGTATTCATCTCAGATGCCCATTTTTGGAGTGGGTCTTTAAATTTGGGAGGTCTGATTTTTTTGAGTTCTTTATATGTTCTCGATAGTAATCCTTTGTCTGAGGAACAGCTGGCAAACATTTTTTCCCACGTTGTGGGTTGTCTTTTCACTCTGTTGGTGGTTTCTCTTGCTGTGCAAAAGCTTTTTAATAAGATGAGATCCCAGTTATTGATTCTTTGGGATAGTTCCTGTGCGGTTGAGTTTTTATTCATAAAGTCTTTGCCTACACCAATGTCTCCAAGGGTTTTACCTATCCTACCTTCCAGCAGATTTAATGTTTCTGTTTTAATATTTAGATCTCTGATCCATTTTGAATTTAGTTTAGTGCATGGTGAAAGATATGGATCTAGTTTTAATCTTCGGCATGTATAGAGCCAGTATTTCCAGCACCATTTATTAAAGAGGCTATCTTTCTTCCAGCGAATGTGTTTGGCATCTTTGTCAAAGATAAGGTGGCTTAGTATGTTTGGGGTTGTTTCAGCATCTTCTGATCTGTTCCATTGATCTTCAGGTCTGTTTTTTTGCCAGTACCACACTGTTTTTATCACAGTAGCTTTATAGTTTAATTTCAAGTCGGGGATTGTGATGCCCCCTGCCTTGCCTTTGTTGCCCAGAATTGCCTTTGCTATTCTAGGTCTCTTCTGATTCCAAATGAATTTTAGGATTGTTTTCTCTAATTCTGTGAGATATACTGTTGGAATTTTGATTGGAATTGCATTAAATCTGTATAACAATTTTGAAAGTATGGCCATTTTCACTATATTGGTTCTTCCTATCCAGGAGCAAGGGATATCTTTCCATTTTCTGATATCCTCTTCAATCTCCTTTTTCAGAGTACTGTAGTTTTCAGTGTATAGGTCTTTTACATCCTTTGTGAGGTTGATTCCTAGGTATTTCATTTTTTTGGATGTTATTGTGAAAAGTATTGTTTCCCTAATTTCTCTTTCAGTAAGTTTGTTATTTGTGTACAGGAAGGCTATTGACTTTTGAGTATTGACTTTGTATCCAGCTACACTACTGAATTTGCTTATTAAATCTAGAAGTTTTTTAGTGGAGTTTTTGGGGTCTTCTGTGTAGAGTATCATGTCATCTGCAAATAATGATAATTTAACTTCTTCCTTTCCAATCATTATTCCCTTTATTTCTTTCTCTTGTCTAATTGCTCTGGCTAAAGTTTCCAGAACTATGTTGAATAAGAGTGGGGACAATGGACATCCTTGTCTTATTCCTGATTTTAGAGGGAAGGCTTTCAGTTTTTGGCCATTTAGTATAATATTGGCTGTTGGTTTGTCATAGATAGCTTTTAGCAGGTTGAGATAAAGACCCTCTATTCCAATTTTCTGTAGGGTTTTTATCATGAAAAGGTGCTGGACTTTGTCAAAAGCTTTTTCTGCATCTATTGAGATGATCATGTGATTTTTGTCTTTGGTTCTGTTAATATGGTGTATTACATTTATTGATTTACGTATGTTGAACCATCCCTGCATCCCAGGGATGAATCCAACTTGGTCACGGTGTATAATCTTCTTGATGATTTGTTGGATTCTGTTTGCCAGTATCTTATTAAGGATTTTTGCATTTATGTTCATTAGGGAGATTGGCCTGTAGTTCTCTTTCTTAGTTGGGTCCTTCTCTGGTTTTGGTATCAGGGTAATGCTTGCTTCCAGGAATGAATTTGGGAGTATTGCTTCCCTTTCAATTTCATTAAAAAGTTTGAGAAGTAGTGGCATTAGTTCTTCTCTAAATTTCTTGTAGAATTCGGCAGTGAATCCATCAGGGCCTGGGCTTTTCTTTGTTGGGAGGTTTTTAATTACATCTTCAATTTCATTGGTTGATATTGGTTTATTTAGGATTTTTAAATCTTCTTGATTCAGCTTTGGTAATTCATATGAATCTAGGAATCTGTCCATTTCTTCTGCATTTTCCATCTTAGTAGAATATAGATTTTTAAAATAGGTATAGATGATCTTCTGGATTTCTGCAGGGTCCGTCGTGATATCACCCTTTTCATTTTCAATTGCATGGATTTGAGTCTTTTCTTTTCTTTTTTTAATAAGGTTGGATAAGGGTTTGTCAATCTTATTTATTCTTTCAAAGAACCAACTTTTTGCTTCATTGATTCTTTGTATTGTTTTTTTAGTCTCCAGTACATTAATTTCTGCTCTGATCTTTATAATTTCCTCCCTTGTACGGGCTTTTGGCTTAACCTGCTCTTCTTTTTCTAGAAGTTTGAGGTTCGCCATTAAGTTGTTTATTTGCGCTTGCTCTATTTTCCTAATATAAGTATTTAATGTTATAAATTTCCCTCTTAGGACTGCTTTCATTGTATCCCATAAGTTCTGGTATGTTGTATTGTCATTATCATTCAGTTGTACAAATTGTCTAATTCCTTCTTTAATTTCATCTGTGACCCATTGGTTGTTCTGGAGGGTGCTATTTAATTTCCATGTGTTTAGGGAGTTTTTGTGATTTCTTTTGCCATTGATTTCCAATTTCATTGCACTATGGTCTGATAATATGCATGGGATAATTTCAATTCCTTTGCATTTACTTAAGCATGTTTTATGAGCTAGTATGTGGTCTATTTTGGAGAACGTCCCATGTGCAGCTGAGAAGAATGTGTATTCTGATGTTGTGGGGTGGAACACTCTGTAGACATCTACTAAGTCCATTTGTTCCAAAATTTGGTTCAGTTCTATTATTTCATTATTGATTTTCTGTCTAGTTGATCTGTCTTTTTGTGACAGTGGAGTATTGAGATCTCCCAATATAATTGTATTAGTGCTTATTTGATTTTTCATGTCCTTTAGTACTTGTTTTATATAGTTGGGTGCATTGGTATTTGACGCATATATATTTATGATTGTTATCTCTTCCTCTTGGATTGTTCCCTTTACAAGGATGTAATGACCGTCTTTATCTCTCTGAATCATTCTTGGCTTGAAATTCACTTTGTCTGCAAAAAGAATAGCTACCCCTGCTTTTTTCTGGGTTCCTGCTGAATGGAGTATTGTTTTCCATCCTTTGACTTTCAGTCTATGAATTTCTTTCTGAATTAAATGTGTTTCTTGTATACAGCATATTGTTGGATCTTGCTTCTTGATCCATTTTGCCAGTCTGTGCCTTTTGATTGGTGAATTGAGACCATTAACATTGATGGTTAAAACTGATGTGTATTGACTTATACTTGTCATGATATTTTCCTGTTGTTGGTTCCCACTCTTTGTTTGTTTTTCCCCTTTCCTGCTATTTAATTATCTGCCCTGCCTGGTGGATCCCTTCTGTTGGGGTTCCTATCTCTTTCTAGAATGTCCTTCAGAACATTTTGGAGTGCTGGTTTGGTGGTCATAAATTTTCTCAGATGTTCTTTGTCATGGAAGTATTTTATTTCTCCATCGATTTTGAAAGATAGTTTTGCGGGGTACATCAATCTGGGTTGAAAATTATTTTCCTTTAGAGCTTGAAATATGTCATTCCAAGCTCTTCTTGAATTGAGGGTTTGTGCTGAAAAGTCAGCTGTGATTCTGATGGGTTTTCCTTTATAGGTGATTTGTCTCTTCTCCCTAACATCTTTTAAGATGCTGCCCTTCTGTTGAATTTCTGGGATCTTGACTATGATATGTCTGGCTGAAGTTTTTTTTTTTTTTGATCATGTCTAGTTGGTGTTCTAAAAGCTTCCTTTATGTTGGGGTCAAATTCTTTTTCTCTTCCAGGGAAGTTCTCCGTAATAATGCCTTTGAACAAGGTTTTCATGTCATTGATGCTATCTCCTGCTTTTTCATTTATTCCAATTATTCTTAAGTTGTTTATCTTTGAGTCATCTAGCAGCTGCTGAATTGATTTTTCATGGTCCCTTGCTGTTTTTAAGAATTCTTTCTTTTCATGATCACTAATTGCAAGCCTGTCTTCTATATCTGAGATCCTGTCCTCACATTGGCTTAATCTGCTACCAATACTTTCAATGGAATTTTTGTTTTCTTGGATATCTGCTTGAATCTGCCTTATGGATTCCATTTCTTTCCTACGCTGAGCATTCATGGTTTCTATAGTTTTCTTATGCTCATCTATTTTTTTGTCTGTATCAGCTATAGTGTCCTTAAGCATGGTCTTCATTGTGGACATTATCTCTGCAGTTATCTGTGAAATTATTTCTGTTTTAATTTTTTCCAGAGCCTCATTCAGTTGTTTTGTTGTTACCCCTTCAGATAGGCCAGGTGGGTGGCTTTCAGATTGTCCCACCTCGTTGCCCCCTAGGTTTGCCTTTGGTGAATTGGATGTGTGGGGTTGCATCTTGTTTAAGTGACGTCTCATTTTTTCTTTCTTTAGTTCCTGGGGTAATGTTTGTAAATTACCTATGATAGGTTACTTTATTGCTAGTGTTCAAGATCCTTAGAAGATGACTACTTCTCTGCAGTATCTTCCAAGTGGAGCTTGCTTTTGGGTTTTGAGCTTTCTGCCAGATCCTACCTCTTCAATTCGTTGGATGTGAGAAGTTGCTACCTGTTTGGCCCAGTCCTTGATTCTTTGGTACTGTGCCACTGTATTTTCTGTGTCCCTTAGTCAATATCAATCATGAAATATCAGGAAGGAAAGCTGTTTAGAACAATTATTTTACATTTGGCTATAATGGTAACTGAAGCATCAAACACAGCCTAGAAAATGACAGACTGAGCTAACTAGTTATTTACCACTTTTAGCCGTATAGAGTTGCAGTTATATAACAAAATCTAAAACATCAGAAAAATTATATGCAGTATACAAGTCCTTAGTATGTCAATTTTTCCCCTCAGGAGTTTAAATTTAAAATGAGTTAAGGAGGAAATAGAGTATTGGGAGAAGAGGAAGGAATTAGATGTAAGGTTAGAGGACCAAGAGGGATCCCACTAACATTGGGACACTGGTGCAGAGGACTGGTAGGAAAAAGAGAAGGAAGGAATAAAAGGAAGAACAGATCACAACCACAATCACAAAGAGGTTAGAGACACTGTTTACACTCATATAAAAACCAGAGAGAATAATGAAGGAAAGAGCAAATAGACAAACAGAAACAAAAATGAAGACAAAAACACCAAAGCAAACAGACAAAACAGAAATAAAACCCCCAAAAGAAAAAAATTTAAAAAATAAAAAAATTAAAAAAATAAAAACCCTTCACCAGAACAAAAAAGTAATGAGAGAGAAAAAATAAAATAAAATAAAATAAAATAAAATAAAGAGAATCAGTTCCAGGTGTTGACTCTGCTGTAGGCAGGCACCGTGTGGTGACAGAGTCCTGTTCCGTGCAGGTCCGTCCCAGTGAGCCAGGAGCGGCCCTCTGGCGGGCGGTGAGCAGAGCGTGGACGTTCAGGCGGAGCCCGGTCTCCTGCGCCCGCCGCTGTCAGCGCACTGCTTTCGTGCCGCTCTGATTTTCACCACGCCCCCCACAATGGCACCGGGCCAGTCGCTCTCTGGCGCAGGACAGGTGTGGCTGAGAGACCAGTCTCCTTCACCTGCCATCCTCAGCGCACTTTCTTGGGGCTGAGAGGCACTGCGCTGCCCTGTCCAGAGCGCGAGTTCCCAGAGCTGTTTTCGCTCCGCTCTGATTTTCGCCGCACCCCCCACAATGGCGCCCGGCCCGTCGCTCTCTGGAGCGGGACAGCTGTGGCTGAGAGACACTCACTCACCGCCAGCCAGTGCCGTTCTGGGCTGCTCCCCTGCCCCGCCGCTGTCTCGCGATCCTCCGCGGGGGCTCCCTGGGCGCCGGCTGTCACTGTGTGTCTGCAGCTTTGAGCTTCTGTCGCGCCGTGATTCCTGGGATGGTAGAAGGTGCGCGCACGGGGTCTATTCCTTCTTTGTTGAAAAGTCCCCTTCACTGGTGCTGGGGGTCCCAAGCTGCGCTTCAAAACTTTTCTGGGTCCCGGGGAGGCATCTCCCCCTCTCCTGTGCTCTCCCGGTCACTATATTCCCGTGGTCCAAAGGCAACTTTTAGAGAGTTTCTCTGCGTGCTTCTTACTCATCCGCCATCTTTTTTTCCTCCCTTATCTTTAAAAAATAGTAATAATAATGCTGAGATGATAGAGTGGTTGTGTGAATTCAGTGAGAATAAAACCTGGCCTATAGGAAATATACCTCAAAGTTACCTATTATTATCTTTATGATACAATTTTCTTTAGCCACATTGTAGCATTTTTATACAAAGTGTCTGGATATGGCAGGTGATCAATTAATGGCAACTGTTATTATTATTATTATTTTTTTATGTGGGTACCGGGGGTCAAACTCAGGACCTCATGCTTGCCAGGCAGGCACTTACGGTGCTGAGCCATATCACCGGCCCGCAACTGTTATTATTAATGGGGCACTTTTTACATTTGTACTGGTCTACAGGTGAAAACGGTGGGATGGAATGAGAAGAAATTCTAAATCCATGATAGTAAACAGATGCAAATATAAAAATAAAAACAACAGTGAAAGAGCAGAACTGGAAGGGGAAGAATCCTAGCCCAAGTCAACAAACCTATTACCAGAATTTAGTTATTAGAAATCTCTGCACCATTAAAATTTTTTTCTGAAGATTCAAGTCTTCCCTGGGCCAAGGAAGAACAGAGAAGGAACTTTAAGTTTTATTCATTTAGTTAGTTTCACTTTAGAGATGAGGTCAGGTTCTCAGTTGCACTCACCTCTGAAGAACCCCAGTGAGTGCTTCCTACTACCCTTTGGGGTAGGGCTTTGTTGGTATCTATGGTAGAAGAGAAGTGGGGGAACATATGCTGCACCGGGAAAGGCCAGACTGAGAACACAGTGAGAAAGAGGGACAGATTCAATGAGAGCGTGAGGCTCCTGGAATAGTCATCCTCCCTTGGAGGGGTTTGTCCCTTGCTTGTTTCCTTGGTGTTTTTTCATCCTGTCATGGACCTCAGTGGGGCTCCATACCATGAATGACTGAAAGCCAAACCATTGCTGTCTGGTGCAAAGGTTGAAACACCACAGCCCTGTACTTGAGGCGGACGGGCTGGAAAGCCAGAAAGCACAGCATTCCTGAAAGTATTATTATCCACGTTAAGTCCCAAACTTAGTAATTTCTGCATTTTAAGTGAGCAGGGAACTGTCTGGGAATCAGCAGCCCCCAGGACCAGAATAGCTTCAGAGCAGCTCCACAGGCTGTCATAGACAGGAAAGGGAAGTGACATACAGAAAACGGAAGTGACGCACAAAGACCCAGTGGGTTGGCTGAAGTTTGGTGTTTGCCTAATTTGAACCTGGTTTGGATGGTTGGCTGCCTGTGCCCTGACTGGAGCTGGATTACGTGTCAGAAGGTAGGTTACAGTTTTTCTACAGAGCCTAGGTTACCGTTCACTATGTACAAAGAATCATTTAGGTCAAATTTAATATATGTACTGAGGCAGCTTTGGGCCAAACTCATTTAAATTTAACACAGTGGGCCACCTGGCCTGTGAGCAGAGACGAAGGGGGGTCTGGAGGCAGATATGGGAAGGGAAGGGTGCTATGGGAAGTCGATGGAGAAACAAGTAGTTCTCACAGGACATGAACCTCACAATCCACATCTATCGATCTATCGACCTATGTGTGCAGGTGCATTTGGGGGTGGGGTGGAGTGGTTTAAAGTAGGGTTGGGAACACTGCTATTTTTCAACCTATCTAGAATTTGTGCCCGTTACTCTACAGATGGAGACAGAATTCATTTTCAAGGAGACCATCATTTTGATTGGGAAAACACTGTAATAGGCTTTTGTGTGTGTGTGTGTGTGTGTGTGGGTACCGGGGGTCGACCTCAGGACCTCGCGCGCCAGCAGGCGCCCGTGCCGCTGAGCGATATCACCGGCCCCTTTTCCGTATGTGGGTTCCGGGAGTCGAACTCGGGCCCTCACGCTTGCAAGGCAGGCATTTATGCCACTGAGCCATCTCACCGGCCCTGTAATAGGCTTTTTGGTTGAGCAAAGAGAGGGTTATTCTTCTATTCTGGGAGAAATAGATTAAGACAGAGAAAAGCTAATCTTCCCTCCAGAGATTTTTTTTTCTCTAGTAGATTTTATGACTTCCTTAGGGGAGAAGGAGGCCACGGGAGAACGGAGACAGAGCAGAAGAACAGGGAAGGAAAGAGACGTTCACGTTAGCATCATACTGTAGGCAGGAGGTTGAGAACAGAGCTTAAGTGGGAGGAATTTTTCCCATGGACTATGACCAAGAGGCTGCAGGAGCAATCTCTTCATGCTGGACTTAGGCTCTCAATAAAGTTTTGTGGAGCTCTATGATTGGAGTCAGCTGTGTTGTTGGAACAGAGGCAGGAGCTGGTGTCCAGATGGGGCAGACAAATAATAGGGCAGTGAGAGGTCAGGAGATGACAGGAGCTGGATGGTTGTGACACCTAAGCAAACGCTCAGAGCTAATGTGAGCATTTTCCCAAAAGCCTTCAGAAATTATTGGGAAAGAAGGTTGGACATTTCATGGTCACACAGAGTGGGACTGAAATTATTTGTAGGAAGGACATTATCGTGGACATTTGCCATTTGGGGCACTGTGCGGCACACAGGCCCTCTTTCGTGTTTAGGGAAACCCCCTCACTGTGTGAGAGTTATATCTCACCTCCGCTAAGGAGGTCAGTCACACACCCAAACACTTGCTTTCCCAGCCCCCTCCCCTGGAGTGGGGCTGTGGGGCCCAGGCTTCACCAACAGGAACCTACCAAAACCTTTGAACCAGAAGTTCGTGAGCTAAAGATGAGGGGCAGTGGGTTATCTATTCTACGGAGTGAAGTGGTGGGGTGGAAGACGGTTAAAACCTCCAGCTTCTTGGGGCAGGAGAAAGAGTAGCATTTGTTAGATCAGATGCCAAAACAGAATTAAATGTGCAAGAGATTTATGAGGGAAGTGGCTCTGGAGGATAAAAAGGGAGGGAGTGGGAGCCAGTGGAGGGAGCCACAAGACTGAAAGGAAGGTCTGACAACTGTGAAAGGAGAAAGGGAAGCAAGGACTGCTGAGAAGAGCCTCAGGTTGCAGCACAATTCTGAGAAAATCTTGGTTTGGCCTGTGGCATCTCCAAGCCAAAGTTGTGGTGTTTATTTCCTAATGCCACTGAAACAAATGACTAGAAACTTGTGGCTTAAAACAACACAATTTTTCCTCATTAATACTAATATAATTTATTTATAGTCTTATTTTTTTCTTATTATTTATATACAATTTACTAGTTCCCTGCTTCTCCTCTTTCTATCCCCTCTACCAAACAACTTGGGATTTCTCTCCCTCTTTTTTATTGAAGTATAGCTAATGGTTAAAAGTTGCATATATTTAATGTGTGCAACTTGTTAATTTGATATTCATGTGCATGGTGAGAGGAGATGCTGGTCAATGGGGTATAAAGTTTTAGTCGTACAAGATGAACAAACTCTGGTGATCTAATGAATAATAATGTAAATACTATTATCAGTATTGTTGCAAATAGTTGAAATTTGCTAAGACCTACATATCTTTACACACACACACACACACACACACACACACAGTAGGATAATTCTGTGAGTTAAGGGAAAAGTTAATTAGCTTGTTGGTGAACAATGCTAATGTATTTATCTATTATCTTACAGCTCTTGAGGTTATAACTCCGAAGTGAATCTGATAGTGATGAAATCGAGGTGTCTCGAGTGCTCCAGGGCAGTTGTTCCTCATCTCTTTCATAAAGACTGCCCTATTCCTCCGTCCGTGATTGTGTCACTCTGGCCACTACTTCTGTCATCACATCTTCTACTTCACACACTGATCTCTGGCTTCCTTCTCATAAGAAACCTGCAATGACATCAGGCACACTAGGCTAGTCCAAGAAAACCCTCCATATCGAGATCACATCTGCAGAGACCCTTGTGCTGTATAAAGTAATATCTATAGGCTTAGGTTCTGGGGGTCATGACATAGTCATCTTTGGAGGCCATTTTTCAGCAGACCATGGCTGTCCTTCAGAGGAATCCTGCATGGGGCAGGCAGAAGCCAGCACTTGTGTCTCTTCCTTTGAACAGCTCTGGGGAAGTGTGACCTCCAGAAAGATGGAACCTACCCGGAACTACGCTCCCTATAGCAGGAGATCTGAGGAGCAGAGCTCCGTGGACATTACACGGTGTATCTGGTTCCTGTACTGGTTGCAAGACAGCAGGCTCTGGTGTCCCATGTCCATGAGGATCTGCAGCAGTGCCCTCCTGTGGCATGATTTTCACTTTGGTTCTGGATATCTAGACTGTCTTCTTTTCTATTTGCTAAACTTTCTCAAAATTACATTTTTTCTCTACTTAACCACACTTGGTTTAGTTGATCATTGTTTCTTGATATTTATTTTCTCCTCTTCCTTTTTTTGGAGACAGGGTCTTGCTCTGTAGTTCAGGCTGACCTTGAACTCACTATGTAGTCCAGGCTGGCCTCAAACTCATGGCAATTCTCCTGCTTCAGCCTCTCGAGTGCTGGGATTATAAGCCTATGCCACCATGCCAGGCTATATGAATTTTTGATACAGGCTACAAAGGATGGGAACAGTGAAGACAGGGTTTGCTATTTTTATTTTATTCATTTAATATGTTGGAGACAGGGTCTTGCTATGTAGTTCAGGCTGGCCTTGAACACAAGGCAATCCTCTTGTCTCAGCCTTGCAAGCGCTGGGATTATAGGTGTGCCCCACCATTTCCAGCAGTCATTTTCCTTTTAGTAATAGAAATTTCCCCAAACTTCATATGGGAAAATGCCTACGGGGCTGAATACTAAATTTTCCAGTGTCCCTGTGGTCAGCTATGGCTATTGACTAACATCCCAACAGGGAAATGTGAGTGGAAGTGATGTGTATAACTTCCACATTACTTCTTCAACAGGAATTCACTTTCACTTCCTTTCCTCCTTTTCCTGCCTTTTATGGGCTTGTGTTAGTTAGTCAACTTGCTGTCACTGAAACAAATACCTGAGATAAATAAACTTCTAAAGAGGAAACTTACTTTGGCTCATTGTTTCAGAGATTTCAGTCCATGGTTACTTGCTTTGGGCCTGTGGTGGCACACTACATCATGGCAGGAGCACATGGTAGAGGAGCCTGCTCACCTCATGGCAACCCAGAAGCAAAGAGAGAAGTAGGGTTTGGGGTCCCAGTATTCCTTTAAAGGCTATGCCTCCAATGAGGTAACTTCCTCCCTCCAGGCCCCACCTTCTAAAGGTTCTACCACCTCTGGGGTACCACAGGCTGGTGAACAAGGCTTGTAATACAGGGGCCTTTAGGGGACATTCCAGATCCAAATGATAGCAGGGCTCAATATGTATGTGGTACTGGGGAGCTGACTTTAGTTCAGTGAACATGAGGAACATTTGACCAGATGACAGGGTGATGAAAGGGAAGAAACCAGGCTGCCTGGTTGATGTCATAGAGGTGAGCCACCTACCAACTTTAGACAGCCCATGTTCTTCAGGACTGTTATAGGAAAAATTAATATGACTTGACTGTCTTAATATTACTTGACTGTATTTTGAGGTCTCTTTTGAAAGCCACCATGCATATTTTAGGTTTAGTATAACCTAGTGAAGACAGTCAATTTTTGTCAAATAACTCTGACTAGTTTAAAAACAGGAGCCATGAGTGATTCTCATGCTTCAGGAAAAGGGGATAGGAAGGAATCTAGGATTAAGTGTCTGGAAAGTTAGAGATTAAGGCAGTAAGCTTGCAGTTGGAGTATTTAAGACTGAAGATTCTTTAGCCTATGACATACTGGGGTAAGACGATGTTTTAAGGATTCCTAAGTAGCCACTCCAATAGCACAGTTGGAACGAAGAAAACTGGACTGTGAGATGAGGAGGTGGCTAGGAACTGTCAGGGGTATCTTACATAAAAACGTAAACTAAAATTACTAAATTCTCAGCTCAAGGCACAGTTAGAAAATAAAAGAGGATCATATATGATATATGCTAAAAAAAATATCTCTTGCAGCCAGGCCGAAATAGCTGCAAAACAAATGCAACGGTTAATTCTGAAGTTTGGCTTTGATATGTTGAATTTCCAGCCTTACCAGAAAAATACTGGTCATAAACAATGTGGTATCCTGAGAATTGAAATATGGGAGGATTCAGAGGTCTCGGGATATTTTGATCCCCCAATTGCCACTGAGCTTCCCAGGATCACAGAGGAACATATGTCACTGGACATAGTTCATGAGGCCCTATAAAGAAACCAGCCTTTGTAAATTCCAGTGAATTTTAGTAACAAAAAGGGAAAAAAGCCCAGTCTACATCCTATGAGTACCTAAAGAGTCTATTGTTGCCTTATTTGAAAACCCTGTAATAATCTGAGAACTTAATCTACAAAGAAATGTTAATTTTTGTTTCTACACTCTCAACATCTTACCTTTTCTGCAGTCATGTAATTTAAATGCCAGCACGCTTTATGCAGAAGTGTGGAGGGTAAATACAAGACCAAATACCAAAAGAAAGGGCTTGCTAGGAAAAAAAAAACGGAATTTTTTCCCTATTTCATGTTAATTAAAATATCAATGGGTTGTGATTGGGGAATGGATTCTGGGTTGCTAGGCTGAGCAGGATGAGAAAATACATTTAAACTCAAAAGAATCTGCCAAGGTTTCCACTGTATCCTGCCCACAGATGTAACATAAGCAATCTAACGTTCACAAGAGAGTTGCAAAAATTATTGGCAAATTAATATCTAAAGCATGTAATGCTTTCTAAAATTCCTATATAACTTTCTGATTTCAGCAGAGTGGAACATGGATGGATCTTAGAGGGTACCATAGATTATTGTAAACTTAATTATCCAGTGACTGTAATTGTAGCTTCTACTCCTTATGAAGTCTCCTTGCTGGAGGAAGTTATTACAGCCAATGTGCACAGTTACTGCTTTTGTTTATACTTTTTCTTTATCCCAGGGATTGTCAGAGTTTTTCTGTATAAAGACAGTATATATTAGATGCTTCACCAAATATATGGCCCTTTTGCAACTGCGGAACTCTGCCACTATAGTACAAAAACACCCATAGGCCTGGCATAAAAAATGGGGCTGGCTGTGCTCCTGTGAAATTTTATTTCCAAAAACAAGCAGTGAGAATTTCAGTAGCAACAAGCATATTTAACATGTGTAGATCTTGGTTTCTAATACCATTCTTCAATCAAAGAAACTGGGGATTCTTTGAGAAATAGCTGATGCCTGGACTGGAGCAAGAAATACACAAGATGAGTCTAAAGGATCTTATTTCAGAAAATAAAGAAATGTTTTTAAAAAAGCACCATGAAAAACACTCATAAATACACACACATATTCATGGAGGATGTAAAAATAGCACAGGAGAAAACTTAAAGAGCCCTTAGTAGTGAACGATTCAAGCAAGAAAATAAAGTCCTATTGGATTATAACCCAAAGTATAAAATAAATATCTGTGAATCCATATTGACATAAATAGGGCCAGTGAGATGGCTCAGTGGCATGAACACCTGCCTGGCAAGCACGAGGTCCTGAGTTCGACTCCTAGAACCCACATACGAAAAAAGTGCCAGTGATATTGCTCAGCGGCACGGGCGCCTGCTGGCACGTGAGTTCCTGAGGTCGACCCCCAGTACCCACACACACAAAAAAAATATTGACATAAATAAATGATTGAATAAGTTAATAATTGGGGAGAAGAGAGCAATGTCTCATGCAAAACTTCAAATAAATTATGTAGACACTCCATCCTAAAGGAATAAGAGCATAACTCCTCATTCCTTATGTTTGAGCTGTGTGTACTGGCCACTTTGCAAAAAATACAGTAAGAAAGGGCAGGAAAAGTAATTTTACAGAGGGAAAGCCTGACACACACTACTCCAATGAGGTGAGGTCAGTATCGATGGTCACAAGTCATGTGGATCATATGTGTCCTTAATATGTTGTGATGAAAAAGACACTTGATACTCGTGATTTCTTCCCGGATTCCATAATCCCATTCTAATCTTGAGAAAATCATTGCACATTCCAAGAGAAAGACATTGTGTAATATATCTGATAGCTACTCTTCAAAATTTCCGGTCATCAAAAACAAGGAAAGTCTGAAATCTTCTCTAACAAAGCAGAGTTGAAGGAAATATAACGACTAAATGTATGTGGTATTCTGGATGGTGTCCTGGAACAGAAAAAGGATGTTAAGTAAAAATTAAGGCAGTGTGAATAAATTGTGGACTTTATTGATGATGTAATAATATTGGTTCATTAATTATAACAAATGTATTGTTCAAATATAAGACATTAATAACAAGAGAAACAGTGGGCATATAGAAATTTTCTGTACTAGCCACTCAATTATTCTGTAAATAGAAAACTGTCTTAAAAATTAAAGACTAATAATGAAATTTAAGATGGCAGAAAGCCAGATTTTGTCCTCAGACTCCTGTTAAGCAGAGATAACAGGTTTGTTTTTGTTTGGTAGGGATAGCAGAACACCTTTATTATTTTATTCAGAGTTCTATCAAATTTCAGGCTTTATTCTACAACACAGTACGTAAGTACCTTGAACACCTCATTATCCCATAGGATACCATGGGGCCATAGATGTACTAAATTAATGACATCATGCAGACAGGAGTTGTGAGGAGAAATTAAGAAATATCCTAGATGCCTTGATATGTGTGAGAGGGGAGAGCCTGTCTCCTATAAAAGTATAGGAAAGAGCCCTCCACTTCCAAGAAGTTTCTAAGATTCAGTTTCTAAGAAGTATCCCTAAACTGGCATACCTTCTCCAAAGGGTCAGCAGGCTGGAGAGACCAAGAAATACACACACAGAAAGAAGGCGGTGAACAAAAGCTGGTGGGTAGGAGAAGCTATGAGTAAACAGAAACCCTGAGACAGATTAAAGTAGCTATTCAGCTGTAGTAGCAACAGGAGCAGGAACAGAAGCCAAGAGAGTAGAGAACTAAAACAGGTACAATCTGAGAACCCGTGGATGTAGGAAGTTCATTGCATTTGCGTGTGTTACACTGACTCATTTACAATGCGACCTGGGGAGTTACTCGGTTCTTATAGAATTTAAGGAATATAGAACAGTGTATCCTCTCAGTCGACAGGGCTTATTGTGAGATCACACAAAAAAGCAAGAAAATTCAAAAAAGTCAAAAGCCGAAACAACTAAGCTAAGTAACTAGACAACTAAAACATTATGGCAACACAGGGTGAAATGAAAGCTTCCTTAGTATGTCTAAGGACCTAACCATTGTCTCCAACAGTCAGCGGTGCTCGTAATTCGGGTCTTCTGTTCTGCTTATCTGCAGAACACCCCTGGACTAGTTCCCCACTCTCGTGGTTTCTGTTTCTGATCCTGCTACTACTACAATTGAATAGCTATTGTTAATCTCCTCTATCTCGGGATTTCTGTGTATTGTAACTTCTTTTACTCACTGATTTTCGCTTACTTCTCTCTCTCTCCCTCTCCCTTCTTCTCTCTCCCCTCTCCCTTCTCCCTTCCTCCTTGTGCCCCTCCCCTCCCCTCTCCAGCCTGCTGAATCTGAATGTTTTGCACTCAGTCTCTCAAAAGGAGATTCTGATTGGACTATGAACTCTGTCCAATGTCCTTGTATGGCAGAGCTCTTGGGCTTTACTCCCTCCTAGTCCTCTGGATAACATCCTTCCCTGGTGCAACTAGCTTTGGCTGTGGATGTGATGTCACTTAATACAAACACACTGGCTTACAAAAGGGCATTCTGTAGTTATGGCAGGTGCTTCTAAGAATTGGGGGACACTGTAGTCAATTTTGCCTGGCCAGCAAAATCTATTTTACCATTTTTAACTAAGGAGAACCCCCAATCATTAACAAACACCTGTAAAGAATTTTGAGTTAACAGATGTGCTAGAAAGTTTTAACTGAGAGAAAGGTGCTTGGAAAGAATGCCAAACATTAGTATTATTTCTGTCCCCTTTTCTTTCCTTTTTTTTTTTTTTTGTGGGTACCAGGAGTCGAACTCAGGACCTCACACTTGCCAGGCAGGCACTTATGCTTGCTGAGCTATCTCACCGGTCCCTGTCCCATTTTCTTTGCTTATCTATGTAAGGTTTTCCTCACAGTGGTTGTTCTTTGCAGTGGGGATATGAGTAGGTTTGTGGACAAAAGCACACAGTGGATCCTAACCCTACAAGTTTATCACCTGGTGGTAGCCAAATTATGACAATGCTCTAGAATTAAAGTCCAGAGGGGCACTATTTTAGAACTGCTTGGGCAAGGTCCTGTGTACAATGGTCTACTTCTTATCCCACTCTCAAAAATTAACCTGAGCTCTGAACTTGGTCATTATATTTTTGTTCAAGAAAACCTGCTCATCAAAAACCCTGGTAAAAAATGGTTTGGGTTTTGATTTCCAGAACTCAGTCTATGGGTCTCCTCAGTCTCTCATTGGCATGAACTGCAAAGTTCTGGAAGGTGGAGTGAGGCATCATTTGGATTTTTCTCTCCCCAGCTGCCTGTCACAGCCAGTGGTTATCAATTCCTGCATTCAGTCTTCCATGAATTCTGTGACAGTCTCTTCCTAACCATTCAAGGTAAAAAGAAGAAAAGCTCCTTTTCTTGATCAATTTTCTTGGCTTTACTGATTTTCTTTTCAGTAACAAATGAGCCTCACCCCTTCTTCCCATGGCCACAGACACTCCTTATCTGGTATGTTCTTGTTGTCACTTCACATTAGTGTTGAAAGAATGTTTAGTGGAATCATCTTACAATAACTGCATACATTATCTCTTTTTTTGTTGTTGTTTTGCGAATTTGAAACCAAAGACCTGTACAATTAAAAGTATAAACTCCTCAAACAAGAAGTCCTGAACCACTCATGGGTTGCTGTATTTAGTATTAAACTTGTACTTAAGAGAAAGACTGGGTAAAGTGAAGAATACCTCAGAGACTCAGAAATCATGTTTCCAAATAGATTCCAATGGAATCATCTGTTTCCATTTTTTTTTAAATAAATCAAAAGAGATTCAAACAGGATTAATTCAAGTTAATAGCTAAGAAAATATCAACCTGCGCACTGTACATAGCTTCAATACTCATCTTTATTTTGCTGTAAGGAACAATATATATTAGTGGACAAACACATAAAAAGCCTGTCATATTATTCATCACCCTGAGAAGCAGGTCATAGAGCAGCAAAGTAATATTGCTAACAAGAAGCAGTTTTCTGTAGTAGGCAGCAATTCTTAGCCTGTCATGAATTTATTTTATTATTGACAAAAAATTTTGGCTGCCATTGACCAGAACTAGTGCTTTACCCAACCCCATACCAAAGCTTGAACGTAAAATAGGTTTGTATCACTGTATTAACACAACTTGATTAAATTAATTGATTGAATTAATGAATTGATTGAATTGATTTGTCATGGAGGGGTGACTGGATCATGGGGGGCTCTATAGTCTTCAGTGGATTAATCCACTGATGTTCATAGTGGAGTGTGCTGTTAGGAGCTGGGGACCAGTTTGACACTGGGAGCACGCCTTCGGAGGGTATATGTCTTGCTGGAATTCTTCCCCTGGGCTCTGCCTCCTTGCTACAAGAAGTGAGCAGCTATTGTACCACCATGCCCTTCTACCATGATGTTATTGCCTTGAAACAAGCTGACCACTAACTGGATCCTCTGAAACCGTGAGCCAAATAAATTTTTCTTGCTTTAAATTGTAGGTGTCATGTACTTTTTCACAGCAGCAAGAAAGCTGACCAATACAGAAACTTGGTAACAGGGAATTGGGGTCATTGCTATGACTATACCTGACCATGTGGTTCAGAAGCCTTTGCAACTGGTTTGTGGGAGGAGTTTTGAAAGATTTGAAGATGCGGGCTACCAAAGCCCAAAGCTGCTGTAACCAGAATTTGATGGATGATTCTGGTCAGAGATTAGAAGATCAGAATGCTTATTGGAATGGAGACAGTAAAGGACAGAGGAGGTTTCAGGTAGGAATAGGACCCTATTGGGAATTGGCCGAGAGGCAGTTGGACACTCTGGCAAAAGATTTGTCTACATTTTGCCCATGTACTGAGACTCTGAGGAAGGCTGAGTTTGAGGAATGCAATCTACCTGATCTGGCGAAGGAAATTTCAAGGCAGCCCAATATTCAGGCCGAAAAATTATCCATCCAGTCTTGTTTTGTTAAGAATGTGGTCTACAATACGTTTGAACTTTATCACATGCTTTTCAGTGTTATTTATCTATATGGCTATAGAGCTTGTTAGATAGATAGATAGACAGACATAGATAGATAGAAGGATAGACCTTTTTTTTCCAAAACAAGGACTGGACTCAATGATTTTAACTGGACTGTCAATGCTAAAGTTTACCAACTGACTAGCACATTATATTCAAAGCACTGCCAACCGGTACCCCACACTCGTAAATCCCACTCTGGGGTCCTCGTCAATTATAAAACATTTCTTGCCATAGCACCATATGTAACCTCAAGACTGTCATTTGTGTGTGGAAACCAGACATTAACTTGCATCCTGCCCATAAATATAGCATTTACATTTTGGGGCTGGTGAAGGGGTGGTCACAAGAGACCCTGAGTACTATATTTAAGAAAACATCATCAGTAAATCATGTAGCCTTCATATAACTATGCAAGACCAAATAAAGCTCCTCTTGGTTACCTGGGGTTCCTTCATGGAGAGATAACTAATTCATTATTTATGCACACCTTGAAGAGTCATTCAATTAGAAAAGTTAGTATAAAATTTGTCCTTAGAGGAAGTAAATAGAATTAAGATATGTACATGTATGACTTCCCACAATGAATGTAATCATTATATACAGCAAACATGTACTAATAAAATTTCTTAGACCAGGCATAGTGGTGCATGCCTGTAATCACAGCAATTGGGAGGCAGAGGCAGGAGGATCACCACTTGTTTGAGGCCAACCTGGGCTACATAGTGAGTTCAAAAAAAAGTTTGTCCTTGATTTTAGCTGAAGTGATCAATGATACCTCCTGAGCCTTGGAAGTCATGGCCAGGATTGCTATGGATTATAGAATTGTACTAGATTTTCTCATCATGGACCGGGGAGGAATCTGTACAATCACTAATACATCCTGCTATACCCGTACTAATGCCTCAGGCCAAGTGGGAAAGTCAGTTCAGAAACTTGCAGGGGACCCTGGTGGTTATGGGATTTGTTTAGCTGATTGGCCTGGAACTTGGGGACACTGTGGAGGTTAGTAACATAGGCTGCCCTCATCCTCCTGCTTGGAATCCTGTTACGAGTCACCTTAATTGTGGTTGCTTCGTGGTAGCCTCATATATGGTGTGTGAGATATACTAAATGAATTCAGTCCTACCTTGTTAGTCAGATTACTCACATTGGCCAATGAAGTGGCATCCAATGGAGAAAATTATCCAGAAGCCAAGCAATATAAAACAAAGGGCAGTACTGAGGGACAGCTTGCATTTCTGTCTTGAAAACAGGTATTGGTTGCCCTTTGCTTCAGACTACTTTCCAAAGACGTTTCTATAATAAACAGTCTTGGAATATAAGAAATGTTTCCCTTCGGAATGGGGATAATTTTGCCTACAGCCTTAGAAGATAAAGATGTCACCCTCTGAGCAAAGATCAGTCACCTTACTAATATAAAATATTCAAGTTCTCTAAGCTCAGGGTTCCTCTCCTATAATGTAACCAACTGCATGTACAGGCATCTGTCTGGACCTCCCTGTGTCACTTTCCAAGGACCTGGAAGCAATAAAAACCAAATTATGAGAAAAGGTAGGGCTTCTTCCTCCTTTCACTGATTCTCCTGCAGGTCAGCTTCCTCTGTAATTTGTCTCTTACCTTGAATTGTCTGCCTCCAGAAAGAACCTGCCTCATGTTCTCTCTCCCAAATCCTACATCTCAGGAAAGGATTCTTCTGTGAGTCTTTTTTAACCCACACCATTCAAACTGGGGAGAAGAAGCATTTCCTAAGAGCAAGGACAGTGCTTCGGTTTGGCTCTTATCCTCCAAAAGCTCATGTGTTGAAAGCTTGTTTCCCACCCAGTGGCACCAGTGGGAGGTGGTGGAAAGTCTAGGAGGTGGGGCCTCGTTGGAAGAAGTAGGTCACTGGGATGTGCCTTCAAAGGATTTATGTGGCTCTCCAATCCTCTTGTTCTGCCTTTTGTCCACCATGAGATGACCCACGATGGCACACCACACCCCTCTGCCATGATGCACTGCTTCACCACAGGCCTAGAAACAATGGAGCCAGCCAACCATGGACTGAAGCCCTAAAATAATGAGCCAAGATAAATCTTTCCTCTTTATTTCTTTCATTTTGCCACACTGACAAGAAACTGATTAATACAAAGAGGAAATGCTGGGAAACAAGCAGTCTATCTAACAGGGTGAAGCCAGGATCACAGGTAATAGTGTAATATGAAGTACCTGCTTGTGGTAGCTACTTAAATAATGCCACATGTCACTGTCATAGATCTCTGCTCTTCCTAACCACTGTTTCATTGAAATAAGGAGTCTACTTCAGTGAAAAGGACTGTTTATCCTTAACCAAGTCAGGATGTGGGAACTACTTTAATTGAAAACATCTGTGTTCACCCTGGATGTCTATCACTTATCAAGAGATTAGGGCCGGTGAGATGGCTCAGCGGCGTAAGCGCCTGCCTTGCAAGCGCGAGGGCCTGAGTTCGACTCCCGGAACCCACATACGAAAAAGGGGCCGGTGATATCGCTCAGCGGCACGGGCGCCTGTTGGCGCGCGAGGTCCTGAGGTCGTCCCCCTGGTACCCACAAAAAAAAAAAAAAAAAAAAAAAAAAAGATTATTCTTTCAAGAAACAAACTTCTCAGCATAACTGATCTCACATCAGTTCTGAGTGACTATGAGGACAAAACCCCACCCTCTTCCTCTAGCCCTGTTTCTCAGTTGGCCAGAGATATCCTACTCCAAAATCCCTTCATCCTTCTTAGCTTGTCTTCCTATACGTACAGGGGAAGGCTGATCCTAGGAGGTAAAGAGCCACGGAGCACTTGTGAGATTCTTCTCTGTCCTACCTCGGTCCATGGCATAAGTCTTTCTTGACTGCCTGAAGAGGACTGACATCTGACATCTGACATCTGACCCCTGCTGAACATCACATGACTCTGTCCTGTAGAAGTCAGGCCTCATTGTCCTACTGTCTTTTGCAATAAGTAGAGCTGTCATCCTGGGTGCGGTGATAAAAAACAATTTGTCAATGTTTCAGGGTCATAAACACAGTTGGAGGCTTCAGCCAAAACAGTGGGCATGGAAGCAGAGGAAGCTGAGGTCAACTGTAGTGAGAGCTGAGGGGAATTAAGCTGAAATACCGAAACTAGTTCTGATCCCAAAGCCAAGACGGAAGACCAAGGTCCAGGCAGGGGCCCATGCTTTACGCTAGCAGGTGGCAGCGGCTGAGACCCAGCATTCAGGGGCTTCTCTACGGGATTTCTGGCTCATGACCAGGAAATTCAAGGTGGGACCGGCTAAGTGAGCAGCGGTGCCTAAGCTGCAGCCCAGCAGATGTGTGCTGCTCACAGGCCAACCCCCGTAGAGGACAAGGCGCTGGGTGGGGAAAACTGGGTGATACTCAGCCATGCAAAACGCTCCCTTCTCTCACTGTCGTCTGACATCCATTCCAGTAGTAGATCCCGTATGTTCTCTTTTTCAAAAGTCTCTGAATCATTTTCTTCTGGCTTCTTTTCAATGCTGCCCCTAATCTAAGCCACCACCAGTCTTTGCCTGGACAATAATGATCCCATTCTAATCAGCTGCTCTGATTTCCCTGTTACCCTGTTCTCTAATCTGTTTTCCATGCAGGATGGAGTGGGCTTTTGAAAAACCTAAGTCAGATCATGTCTTCCTAAATGCAATAATTTCCCATTGCACCTAAAGTCACATCCTCAGAGCCTCCAATGTCCTGCGAGGCTCTACTCCACCCGATGGCTGCTTTGACTTCTGACCACATCTGTGCACACTGTCCTGGCTGCCTTCAGTCTGTAGTGGCTGGTGGACAGCTTCCAGGATGTACCATGTTCTCCCATCTCCAGATGTTCGCACTTGACCTTTCCTCTTTTCCCTATGATTGCCCTTCCTGGGCTTCCTTTTTTTTTTTTTTTTCCTTTCATTTGCAATGCTGATTGAAGGAAACCAGGGCCCTGAACATGTGAACTTATTTGGTAATAGGGTCTTTACAGATACAGATGATTAAGATGATCCAATATGACTAGAATAAAAAGGGAAAAACTTAGACCCAGACCCAGACATCACAGAGGGAGGGTTATGTGAAGAGAAACCAGGAAATCACCATGTAAAGACCGGAGCTACGTCAGCAAAAGCCAAGGTGTGTCTGGAGCTCCCAGAGCTGGAACCAACAAGGAAGGATCCTCCCGCCACAGGGTACAGAGGAAAAGTGATTCCGCTGTCACCCTGATTTTGGACTTCTAGCCTACAAACTGGAGACAACAGATTTCTGCTGCTCTAAACTCCTTCATTTGTAGTACTTTCCCAAAACATCCATAGGAAACCGATACAGGGAGGGAGTCACTCTGGGGTGGGGTTGGGGGGTCCTCAAGTATCAAAGACTCACTCGAAGTATTTCGGGTACTATATGGTATGCAGATGCCAACAGTTGGTGGCCTGCTCTGCAAATGCACTGAGTCAAGTTCAGGAAATGCAGGAAGAAAACCACAGGTAACACCAACTGCTGAGTCCAATGAGGCATGCCTGGAGAACACAAGGCTGGGAACTGGGAGCCATGAGCATCACGGAGAATGGTGTCTTTCCATGCAGAATTGGTTGCCGAGTGTATACAAGAAGTCAGAATTGTGAAGGAAACCACTCAGAATACAATGAGTACAATCATGTACCACCTCTGTTTCAGAAGCAGATATGGTAAAGGGAAAGGCTGGGTAGTGTGCTATTTCTAAGCAGCACTTAGAATGTCAGAAGTAACTGTGGAATTCAAAATTCGAAGGTTATTAGCCAGGACAAACTAACAAATTACATGAGGAAAACTGAGGAGGAAAACAACCTGTTTCTATTGTCTCACCTTTAATCAGTCACCAAGAGAAAATGCTTGAAAAATTTACACATCACTCCACCAACCTGGAACTTTCCAAAGCTCCTTGTGAAAAGGGCCATTTGTGTAAAGAGGTACCGAGTGACGGTCAGTTTAGAAAGTTGATGGGACTGATCAAAACATGTGAGATTTACATCCAAGATAAGAAAATATTCATGTGCACAAGTCATGCTAATGAGCGCTACCCGGAATGAGAGACACATGTATCTAGGCAAGAAGTTTAGGACACATCCAGAAGCAGAAGACATTAGAAGTAGAACCATTAAACCCAAATGATTTTGCTTGCCTTTCAATGAATGCAGTCCATTAACTTCTTTCTCATCTCTCATTATGGTCTCAAGTATAATATAAAGGATTTTATTTTGGCTTTTTTTTCTTGAATTCAGTGCTTTCCATTGGCTTGAACTGAATAATGGAGATCTTGAGGTACAAGAAAAATAACCTTATTTCCAATCATTTTGATTAGCTGAAACTAAAGTTTTTTGGTTTGGTTTCTACTACCCCATCCTGATTCTGTTTCTTTTGGGTTGACTTTTAATAAATACTATACCAAAGAAACAAGCAAAACAAATTTTAAAAAATAGGGAAAAACTAAAAGTGACAAAACATTAACTTTGACCACTATGTAGTTTTTTGTCTAGACTTTATGACTCAAGTATTAGAAAAATATGAAGCACTTTCACAATTATAAAGGAAGAAGTTATGTACAATTGAGGTGAGAGCAATAGTTTCTTCTAGTTCTATGAGTAAAGAGAGCCAGTTCAAAAGCAGAAGGAGGTTAAATGGATGAGTTGGTATCGTAGTATGTTGTCAATCATTTTAAATAATAACAGGACAATTCATACAGTGAATTCTGTTTTAATACAATTTTTGAGACAGGGTCTCACTATGCAGTTCAGGCTGATCGTGAACTCACTATGTAGCTGAGGCTGGCCTCGAACTCACAGTGATCCTCTTGTTTCAGCCTCCTGAGTGGTGGGATTATAAGCGTGCGCCACCACAGCCAACTTAGAGTGAATTTTTAAAGGCTTAAAACAGACACTTTCTTGAACTTCAACCAACCCTTCTTTATATTTCAGTCTTGTGTGTTATGCTAGGACATATGGCTATATTGATGTGCAAATTTCATCTCCACCAATTTTTGATGTGGTTGTCATTTTCCTCGTCCTGTATTGTGATAGCCCAATATGTCTGTTATTGAGTGTTGGAATCTTTCAACAAAATTTTCTCCTGGGCCATTTATCACTAGGTTATTTGAGATGATCACTGCCAGCCATAGAGGAAAACCTGGGTTAGTCAGCACTAACATATATTCAGAACATTTCCTCATTCATATCTTGTCAAATTTCTCCCTTCTGCACTAAAATTGGGTTGTTACTGAGTCGTCTTTCCAATGCAGGGACCCTTCCAATCCAAAAAATGTAGTTGACAAAAGGATACAGGGTGATATTTATGCTCTTGAGTGATGGATGTTGGGTACATTTGATCCTGAGCTGGCTGATCCTGCAGTGCACTGGGACATGAGACAAGCAGAAACAGACCTTTCCCAAGCAGAGAGCGATGTGTCCCTCCACACTCAGTGGTCCCCACCATGGTCATACAGGGAGTCCCGCCATGCTGTAGCTCTGATTTCTATATCTGCCTGTGTACTCAGGGAGGAAGTCACTCTCATCAAGGCACTGCTTGGATGAACAACCTTCTTGTGCTTTAGTTGGCAGGTGCCATCTATTTCTTTGAAAGTCAATAGCCTTGCCCCTTCCTGCTCTTTCTCAGGCTGTACCTTATTTTTTCCAGCTATTTGGGGCATTTAAAAATAAATCCAACTCTGAACTATAGCAGTGACATTGATACCATCCTCTCTTTTGCCGTGGCACACAAAGTCAGCACAATAGGCCATTTTGATATTTCTGGGCTGAAACCCATCTCCCACCCAGATCTGATGTGCATACTGGTTCTCTAGCATGTCTACAATCATAGCCATCAATTAGGATGGCAGCATGCCCACTTAAACAAGGTGCAATGCCAATTTCAACAAGGCAATGTGCCAGTCCGGTTCTGCATCAGACTGAAGCGAGTGACACAGCATGTCCATGAAGAGCCCTCCTTGTGGACAGTGCTACAAAGCAGGACCTCATGTTTCATCCAGGGAACTGTCGCCTTGGAAATCTTTCATCACCACGCATTGTTTTCACTGTATTTGTTTTCTTTTTAGGAAAAAACTTAGTACAGCATTATAGGATTTTGTGGGTCTAGGATTCTTCTATTAAGATGAAAATTTCTCTTGTATAAGCAGAAGATACAAATGTGGGTATTATGAAGCACAGAATGGCTCAATGAGAAGTGTGGGGCACCCTTCCTACCCAGGGCTGCAAGCTGCCCTGGCAGTGAAAAAGTACTGATCCCAGACAGAGAGCAAAGCTCTCTTTGTGTGTTGCTGTGAGGACCTGGAATAAGTGGTTCTGGTAGCTGTAGAGAAGAGAGAAACACTACTGCAAAATACCGTAGAGTTGCCCTTTCCCAAGAAGCTCCCCACTCACACTCATGGATAAAGGCCTTAAATGAGGTAAGAGGCTAAGGGAGCAGAAGAAATAGGTAGAATGTAGGAATTCAGTAGAAAAGATAACCTCCCATTAGTTTGAGTAATTTACAAATGAATATAAGCTATGAAGCTTTGCCCTGGCCTAGAAAAAAAAGACAGAAACAAATGCAGCTTACCCTTTCAAGAACTGTCTTCAGAGGGGAATGAAGTTTGTCAGTAATGAGGCAAGGGCAGGTGACCACCCTGGAGCTATCTGGGTGCAAGCAAATGAAGGTGGTAATGTTAAAAGTGCTTTCTCCTTCCATGGGAAGATCTGTTTTGTATCTTTTGTATTTAATCATATTTTCCCATTTCCGATGATTGCTCTGTTAAACAGGGAACAAATACAAAACTAAAAACTATTTTAGAAAAATAAGATAGCAAGTTATAAAAATAAAGCAACTACAATCAAAGGGATTTGGGAGTCTTGAACAAAGTTCAGTAAGCATTTTTGGTCAGCAAAAATATTACAACAAAGGGAAGATTGGCAAAAAAGAGGAATGGCTGAGGAAATATAAGATGACTTCCCATGTCCCATTCTGCTGTTACCTTCTCTCATAGATCAGAGAAAATGAAGCCCTTGTTCACAGAAATAAATGCAACTTGCTGGCTTGCTGCACCTGATCTTGCTGAGACGTCTTCCCAGTTCACCCGATAAGCATTAGCAGAAGTAAACCATGTGCACTGGGAGTTGCCAGAGCCACAGCTGTGGGTGCTGCTGATGTCCCAAGTGTGCTTCCCTGGAGCTCTGGGTCAGTGGTGTGGCTGAGTTTGCTTGGACAGGCTGATGACAGCCTCTTGTTTTCTACTCAGCAATTTCGCCTGTGTTTGTTAAGTACAAGCATTGAAGTATATAAGCTGCCCATTAAATTAAGTTAAAAATAAAAGTCACAAATACTCAAAAGTCATCACTTTCTAATTATTTTACTATGATCTATATTCTTAAGGTTATTTATATTTATTATGTCTAGATAGGGAAAATCTTACATAAGGATGCACTATGGTCCCTCCCTTCCCAGTTCTATGTTGAATGACATCACACTGCTAGCTTGAAACTCACAGTGGTGGCAATGTTTACACCATGAAAATCAGCCAGGTCTACACACTAGAGATGTTATTTATTTTTTTTTTTTCAGAGAGCTGGCTATTGAACATTTACCAGAATACCACTGCTTAGAATCCACACAATCCAAGCTTTTGTATTCTGTAATAAAGCAGACAGAATCCTTCACAGTCCCTATTACATTATTCTTTTGGATTTTTCCAAAGCTGAGCTCTCTTTTGGATATCTGGAGTCCCAAAAGGATTGTGTAAAAGGCTCTTCCTGTCTTCCTGTCCATCCTGAGGACTCAGGTACAAGCTGATGCTGAAGTGGAGCTTGTACCTGCTGATCGTCCCTGAACATAATCTGGTTCTCCAAGTGGCTCTTCAATCCCCCACTACTTATGTTCTGCTACCAAACCCAAGGCCTGGTTAGCCTCAAAGCTCCTGAGATGACAGGGGAGAGGTCTAGGCAATAGTGATATCAATGAGAACATAAAAGGAAAATCAAAACAGGACAGATTTAAGTGAGAGGGAAGACATGGCTATGCTTTGTATCTAATTAGTTACAGATGATGAAAAAAGAAGACAGAGTCAAAGATAATTCAGGTTAACTTTTTTGACCTCCCTGGCTTCAGTACAAGGAGCTGTCAGGCCTACAAGGAAGAATAAAATTGGCCAGGAACTCATACCTTTAGAAGTATTCAACATTTCAACTTGCAACCCTATAAACAAGAGGTGACAATGACCACTGTGGAGAGGTGATGATGGTGGCTTGTCATGTTTCTCAAAAACTGGAATACTCGGTGGAATGTTAGTGAGCTAGGGGTGTAGCTCAGTGGTAGAGCACTTGTCCAGTGTGTATGAAGCTCTGGGTTTCATCAACTGTACCTCACACACACACAAAAAGATGTTAGTACTTTAGGGAGATTTCAAAAGTCCATTCCATTTGTTGGTATTTCTATCACTCTTTATCTTACTTGACCCTCTCCAGCATGAGCAGAGCTGGGCAGCACCTTCTGCTTGAAATATTCTCACTAGCTTCTATATCAATCAGGGTGAGGGCGGAGAAAAGAGGAGGGAAAAAGAGATGGATTTCTTTATTTTGAGGGATTCGTAGGATTGTAGGGGCTGGAAAGTCTGAAATGTGAAGGATAATTCAGTCAGCCTTCTGTGTTACCGACTGCAGTGGTGACAAACCTATGGCATGTGTGCCGCAGCTGGCTGTCTGTTGTCACTGAAAGGTTCCCCATCACTAGTCTAGGGGCAGAATTCCTTTTTTTTTTTCAGGAAACCTCAGTCTTTTTTTTTTTTTTTTTTTTCGTGGGTACCGGGGGTCGACCTCAGGACCTCACACTCCAGCAGGCGCCCATGCCGCTGAGCGATATCACCGGCCCTTTTTTCGTATGTGGGTTCCGGGAGTTGAACTCGGGCCCTCGTGCTTGCCAGGCAGGTGCTTATGCCGCTGAGCCATCTCACCCGCCCAAAACCTCAGTCTTGACTCTGACAGTCTTCATCTGATTGAAAGAGGCCCACCCATGTTATCAAGGGTAATCTCCTTTACTAAAAGTCAATTAATTGGAAGTGCTACCCATATCTACAAAATACCTTTATAGCAACATCTCGACTGGTTGTCTGGGCCATCAAAACCTAGCCAAATTGACCCAGAGTTCACCCTTGTAGCTTCTAGGTAGGACCACTGTCTTGGCTATTTGAGTCTTTTCCTGCAAGTCTCTTTCCACACTCTTCTTCCATTGCACATGTCTTTAAGGCATGTCAGTATTTTCCAACATATCTCAGAGTTTGGAGGTATAGTTTTGCAGCATTAAAAGAAGTTTTATAAATACACAAACGAAGACAGAACCATGAAAACACCTACTTAATACATCTGGGTAAATTGTGACGCTTAAGATTTGATTTTATTTATTCTGGGGAAGTATAACAATAGCAATTTTTTATCATATAGATAATTAATATGTGGAGAAATTAAATATGACATACCTAGATTCTCCAAAACTTCATCTTCAGTGT
This sequence comes from Erethizon dorsatum, assembly GCA_028451465.1. Lineage (NCBI taxonomy): Eukaryota > Metazoa > Chordata > Mammalia > Rodentia > Erethizontidae > Erethizon > Erethizon dorsatum. The sequence goes on from CM051839.1 coordinate 16,903,230, forward strand.
TATTTCTTTGGAGATCCCATTAACATTCAACCTTTAATGACACCAACCTACCAATATTTGTAAAGTGATGTCTCAAAGAGCACTAGGTGCCATGTTCAAACGAGTCTGGAACATGTCAGCTATATATCTCTCATTCTTGGAGATTTGCCGGACACATTACCAAACCAGAGGCGTTGTGAAGACCTGTAGTTGCAGTATGGAGAACAGTTTTTTGGGACACAGGGTACTAAACAATCTATATTCTGAATCTAGGCCCCTATCTTAAGCTTTAGAATGGCGTTTTCAACTACTTAACATCAGTTACATCAAAATACCCCATGGCAATTTACATCCCGCGTGATCAAAGCCGATATCATTCTGCCTTAACCAAAGCTGATTCGCCTCTGATCTCCCTTTTCTTCCATGATCCCTACCACTTTCTGATACTTCTGTTGTCTAAGAAAAGGACCTGCAGGCCATGTAGACTCTTTCTTCCCTCTCATTACTACAATTTACCTAGACCTGATGAATCGGCCTTTTCAGAATGTGTCTAATCTGCTCCGTCTTCTCCACGCACACTGCTCCCGCCTTAGCCCTGCCCCACCATTTTTCCTTGATGTGGAACAATAACCTTCCTGCTGCTCGTGTTGCCTCCAGGGACCTCCTTGCTTGCAGGCAGACGGTCCTGAAGCTCCGAATGATGATACCACTCCCACGCTCAACGCCGCTGAGTCAGCCGTAGACAAATCACAACTCTGGGATGGCGGTCCATGGTTAAATAAGATTGGGACTAAAGTTTTCTTGTTTTTCTGAGGAATTTAGAGAAAATGACCTGTACTTTCTTATAGAGATATGAGTGTGTCTTTCTTGGATTTGAAAAGGCTCTGAAAGAATTAAAATGAAGATTGAGGAGCATAAAAAGTACAGGACATTTATTGATGTTTAATTGTTTTTTTGGTCATTTATTTTTGACTGTAGAAATTGAGGACTGGCTGTTTCGGAACTCGCTAGATCAAACAGCCTGAATCAGGCTTTTTATTGAGTTAGGAAAATGGAATACTTCACACCATCACTATATGGAATTTTCCTACATGTCAGGAAACTGAGAACAATTCTGGATGTTCTTTTTCTATTTTTATTTATTTATTTATTTTTTTGTGGGTACCGGGGGTCGAACTCAGGACCTCGTGCTTGCCGGGCAGGTGCTTATGCCGCTGAGCCATCTCACCGGCCCTGGATGTTCTTTTTTTTTTAAAAAAAATTACATTTTAAACACTGCTTAATGATAGAATTTATTTTTTTGAACATGTTGTAAGAACAATATTTAAAATATTATTTTAACTTAAATCTTCCACCTGTATCTCTTCAAGTGGTGGGACACTTGTGCAACGAAACAAAAACCCTGAAAGGCTATCCTAAATAATTAGTTGAGTTTATCTCTGGGGGCGTGAATTTATTGTTTTCATATTATCCTAGCTGGTTAATTGTGTTTGCTAACATGCCTGTGGTGAATATGAATTATTTCTGTAATAAAAATGTGATCTTAAAAAATCTTTGAAAAAAATCTTAGTAGCCAATCTCAGTCTGCTTCGTCAAATGTGACCTCAATTTACCTCCTATGTCCCTCAGTTTTGTTTTTCTCCCAGAAAAACAGCATGCCAACTTTAGACAGTCAATCAAATACTGTCAGCGTTCGGCCATGTGGTCTGGCACTTAACCTGTTTTCCAGGAGGAGGTAGCACAACCCAACCTTGATGACAGCCGTTCTAAGAAAACCCCAGTTCCTCGGGTTCTGAGTTCAGAAGTGAAAAGTTGCGAAGTAATTTAGTCTCCAATGTGTAAGAGATGCATACTGAGATGTGCACAAAAGTAATTTAAAGACCTTGCTCTAAATCAAAACTTAATATTTATTTTGATTTATTTATATGCCAACTCATTCTAATATCCTAGACATCTTGTCATTTTGGCATAGACTTTCCCCCGTTATTTCACAGTGATCTTATTATGGCTGGAGTGCTTGATGATTAACTTTCTCATTGCCTTCAAACAAGTTTCAAGTGTAAGCACCTAAAAATTTTGTTGTTGTGGTGGTACTGGGTTACTGGGGATCAAACTTAAGGTCTTTGTACCAAGCTATGTCCCAGTCTTTTTTTGAGACAGGGTCTTTTAAGTTGCACAGGTTGGACTTGGACTTGCGATCCTACTGCCTCAGCCTCCCTGACGTTACTTATTCTTTACCTCCCTGGAGGAGATAGACAGACTATCTTAATCTTTTTCATGCTTTTATTTCAAAAGTGCTCTTCTTTCAAATATGCTAAAGTAATTTTAATACATTATACATGCTTTTAGGACTTTATCTTCACCCAAGAATTAATTTTAAAATCAATTCAAATTCCCATAACACTGATTCTAATATCTAAGAAAAATATATATATTTAAATAATGTTGAATACTTTTCTATTTCACTGTTTTGTTTAATAATTTTAACAAAGTTTAAAATTATCATTTTAAAAGTCCATAAATTAGTTTATAAAAAGAAATCTCAACTAAAAAAGTTCATGAAATAAATCATAAAGTTTTTTTCTCTTCTAAATGATCACAGTATAGAAAGAATTCATCTGCTCCTGATAAAATGCAACCATATTTTATATAGTTCTCTGGCATCAGATACCTTAGTGTTATCAATAAATATGACAGTTTAAAAAGTACAACATAGAGAAATGCAGAGTGAACTTTATTTCTTGGAGCAGTAGAATGTTCTGTAATGAAGGAAATTCTCTGAATATCTGTCCAATACTGTGACCGCTAGCCACATTACAGCCATTGAGCATTTACAATGTGACTGGTGTGACTAAGGAACTCAATGTTTAATTCTATTCACTTTTAATTAATTCAAATGTAACTAGCCACACATGGCTAATAGCTAGCATACTGGACTGTCCACCTCTGGAGTTATAGTTGGTTGAATTATATTCCAATAAAAGTGTTCATGGAAGCTTGCCACTTAGTAATGTTCTTTTTGCCTTAATAAAATCAATGTTGGGATTTGTTTAATTTCCCAAAAAAGAGTTAATTAGCTCTTTTCATCACCTCTTTACTTCCAGGTCTTCCCCAGCAGATGGTAGGACATGAGAGCTCCGTCTATGTCTCCTGAGAATACCACTGCACTGGCATTTCACTCTAGCCCAGGAACTAGTGTCTAGTTGAGCCCTAGGGGTTATTCTGATGAACCTCAAACTGATTTAAAAATGAAGTTTTCTATTTTCTATTTATAGAAAAACAATGAGCCAATAATACAAGTGTTGTGTTTTCATATGACTAAAGAGTATTTACCAGTAATCTCCTAACAATTATTAGGGCTTACTTTTGGAGATCTAAGGATGACAGTCATAGTCCTGTCCCTCCCTGTATTTATTACAGCCCTAATAGGAAACAGAAGTCACATTCAAACTTGTCATCAAGGAGAGTTTTAAAAAGAACTCCAAAGGTGTGGGATTTGTTAGAGGAAACCTATAAGAGATGGTGCAGAACCAGATCTGGCACAGAACTCAGTGGTCTCACTTCCGGGAGATGATCTGGCAAGGGGAGTGTGCACTTTCTGGAGTCATGGAGAGTTGCTGTAGGAAATGATTGCTAGGTAGGAGCTGTGGTCTTTGTTAACGAGACATGGCCAGCCCTGGAAATCTTACTTTTAAACTCTTGGTGCATTTTATTGTTTAGCCTCCCTGAGAACAGACAGAAGGGATAAACATGGGTGGGAGAATGGAAGGAGCAACAGAAATTATCCAACCACCGCTACTACCATCCTGAGACCGAGATCAACCAAGAGAGATCTTAGATGAATATAAAGTATCTGCTGTTACTCACGAAAATAGATTGAATGACAAAGTCGAGATGTGTGTTTTGGACCTGATTTATGCATCTCCCCAGAGTCACCTGTGAAGAGCACCAATATCTGCCCACCACTGTCACCAGTTTCCGTCACCTGTAGGTATCTTAACTCCCAGGGGAAGGGCTGCCTCCGGCATGACTACATATGCCTACTACTCTCAACTACAGCAGCTTTGCCACCCAGGCCTAAACCCTTGGTATCCTGCTGCTTGCTTCTGGACGCAGAGGAAGGGCCATGAGGGGGATCGTGGGATATGGCTTCTCAAGCTGCTTCCTGGGAGGAAAGGAGCGTAAATGACACAAGCCAGAAGTGTAAGGGAGATCCCACCTCTTGTGCCAAACTTTGTCCAATGAAAGACAAGACAATGTAGAGGTAAAGAATGAGCAGATAAAACCTTCTTTCTTTTATGCCTCAGTGAAATAGTTAAAAGTGGCTTCCCCAAACATCCTATTTGGGGACTGAAATGTTCAAAAATCTGGCTGCTTTCTTGTGAAACTCTGGCCAGCTCAACAATGCATCACATTGATATTTGCTGTCCCTCCTCTCATGTAGACTTCAATAAATTAAAGATGGCTGCAAATACTTTGCCATTCCTTCCATTAAGAAGTAGTCTAGTCCTGCCACCTCCTGGAATCCTCACTAGTCTTTAGGGACTTAAATGACTAATAGGATGTAGTAGAAGTAATATTATTGGACTTCCAAGGATGATTCACAGAACTTGCAACTCTGTCTGGTTCTCTTGGGATGCTTTCTCCTGAGACACTTCCTCTGGTTACTGAACCACAGTATTGGGAGAAGCCCCAGCCATGTGGAGAGTTCACCCATATGTACCAAACAGCCCAGCTGAGCTCCCAGCCAAGAGTCAAAGCCAACCACCGGCCACGCTACACCCGGTTCCCCATGTGAGTAGAGAAGCCATCCTGGAAGTGGATCTCTAGCCCAGCCACCACAACCAATGCCACATGAGCTGGAGATGAACCATCCAGCTAAGCCCTTCCTAATTCCTGACTCACAAAATCAAGGGCAAAAGAAAATGGTTATTTAAAACACTATGTACTTGGGTAATTTGTTACATAGCAAAGACCCCTCAATAGACTCTTTTTACAAGGTGTTCTGTAACAGCCTGTGTAGATACTTATATGATCAAGCAACTGGATGTGTTTTCTTTCCTGGGAAGCTGTAGCCAGTTTTCCTGCTTCTCTGCCTCACTTCCCTCTTTCCTTGATATTGGCTTCCCTGGGATTATACTACCAATAAATAAACCATGAGCATATAAATTTTGTCTTAAATCTTGTTTACTCAGAACATAGTACAAGAGGTGTCCCTGAGAGCAGGACTTTGGATTTGACACTCATCTGTCTGAAAACAGTCAGGTAATAGCCCTAGGAGTGGCTTCACAGTTACTAACTCTTCCACCCATGGTTAACTGGGATGAATTAAGGTGGAGAACAGGCTTTGGAAAATCAAGGATCTTCCACACTTGATCACTAAAAGGACAAAAGTGTAGGACAGGAGTGGCTGCTTTTGAGGTATTTGAGGCCTTGCTAAAAGAAAATGCCAGGCCTAGAGCATCTGATCATCAATTTAAGTCATGCCCTAAAAGCCAGAGTGTCTTCATGACAGCTCTAAACAAGGTTTTTCATATCCTGCCATTGTACACAAAATTGGCTCAGGATGCGATGATAATGGCGGCAGAGCTCTAAAGCAAACTGTGTGGCCTGCGTAGGTGTCCTATACCAAAGTCAGGGTCTGACGGGGGAGTGGAAAATTAAGACCTGGGATGAGGACATTGGTGAGGACAAGCTCAGGTCCTCCTGGCTGCAGAAATAGACAGCTTCCCTTGTCAAGCAGTTTCCCCTTGGGGAACGTACCACCTCACCTGAGGCAGGTGGCTCCCAAAACAATGCTTACTCTCAAGTTTTCCTCAAGATCCACCCTAACCTCCCCTCTTTGCAGATGCAACCCTCTCTCCAACACCCTCCAGGCAAATACTGGGGCAGAAGTACAAGCCCTCCTGGAGAAGTAGATGCTCGCCAAAGGAAGTATTGAATCTAATGAAATGTGTTGGCAATAATATTGAGGGTTTTAGAACATCAGAGGCAGTCAGAGGTGGGATAGGTTAAAATGGATTGATAGGACACACTTATTTGGCATTCTGAGATTGGTGGTCTGACAAGGACACCTTCTGTGCTGCTAAAAGTAGCTCCTTCAAGCCCAATCACCATGATGGCCTGAAGTGAAGGAGGTAGAGATATTGAAACTTCTTTGACATGGTTTTGAGAAAGGGGTCAGAATTTTCAAGGAGGCGGGTCTGTAGAATGGATTCACTTTGTAAAACCTGACACTTGCTTATGTTTCCTAGGACTCCTTCACAAGGCAGTAGAGTTGCCATGAGAAATAGGGTAAGGTGTGGTGGGCCACCAGAATCTTCGTAGAGCTCAATGGTGGCCATCCGCTACAGGCCAGGCTTCCCAGTGGGAGATGCTACTGAGCAACTAGGCCTTTTATCCATGGTGGTAAAGGGAATCTGGACTATCAGAGACCAGGTGGCAGCTCTTAACCATCCAAAGCTAAGACAGCTCTCCTTACCACTGTGGGTAGCAAGGCCTCAGTGTGGATGAGGGTGCCTACTTCCATGGATGCATAATAGTGGGAAACTGACCAGCATTATGTTAGAATTGGATAACTTAAATCAACACTCATTGAGCAGAAGGCTACTATTAACTTCCATAACAGAACACTGTACTCCATCACTGAGTTTCTAGATCTAAGTTACACCTGGAGCTTATTGATTGAAGGAGATTCTGGATCCTTTTGAGGAAGAACCCTACCATGCTCCTGTAAGTATATACACTAAATATTCCTCCAGTCCTTCCCCAGATGGAACTACAACAGTTTACTGGGGTTACTATACTCTAAGGAAAGAATACAACCTAGATTTTAAAAGACAATTAGCTGCAAGGGGTGAGGTATACTGAGTTCAGGAGACCTGAAATCTATCATAGTCCTTAGGTTAGAACAGAGGCTTAAGCTAGGCAAGGGGTGCTTACCTGTAATCCCAGCACTCTGGGAGGCTGAAGCAGGAAGATCACAAGTTCAAGCCCAGCCTTGTCAACTTAATGACTTTTTAGTTTAAGACAGTCTTCTTCTTTTTTTTTTTTTAATGTGGGTACCGGGAGTTGACCTCAGGACCTCGCACTTGGTAGCAAGCGCTTGTGCCACTGAGCGATATCACCGGCCCTTTTTTTCTTTATGTGGGTACCAGGAGTCAAACTCAAGACCTCACGCTTGTCAGGCAGGCACTTATGCCACTGAGCTATCTCACTGGCCCTTAAGACAGTCTTAAACTAAAGAAAAGAGAGAGAGATTGTCTTCAATCCCCAGTACTGAATAAAGAAAGAAAGAAAGAAAAAAAGAAAGAAGGAAGGAAGGAAGGAAGGAAGGAAGGAAGGAAAGAAAGAAAGAAAGAAAGAAAGAAAGAAAGAAAGAAAGAAAGAAAGAAAGAAAGAAAGGAAGTGTTTAGAAGCTTATGGAGACCAAATCTGCCTACTGATTGGTTCAGTGATTTGGGGTGCCCACTTTGCAGTTATTTCTCTGATTTCCAATGTATGATCAAGACAGATATAATTTGCTTCTGGGAGCACCCTCGAATTGATTCCCTATCTTGTGGATTAAGGGTCATTGCAGTTGCAAGGCCTAGCTGCAAGGTTCTGGTCTCAACACAATTGACATTTTGAGTCAGACGAGCCTTGCTATGGGGGCTTCCCTGGGAGTTGTGGGATGTTTACCAGCCTCCCTGGCCTCCACTCACCAGATGCCAGTAACACCTCCTAGTTTCGACATCCATACTTATTTCTAGACATTGTCATCTCTCTTGGGAAGGCAAACCATCCCTGATTGGGAACCACTAGCCATGTGTAAGCCCCTGAAATTGCCTCATCCCTTGCCAATTGCAGGAGTCATAGCACAAGCCTTGAAGAATTACAAAGATTAACCCTATCATCAAAGTAGGAAGGGTTTCTATACCATTCTCTTTTGATTCAACCCTCTGGCTTCTGTCAAAATCCAATGGATCATAGAGGATGACAGTGAACAATTGCAAATGTACCCAAGGGACAGACCTATGGTGTCAGAGGTGGTATTTTTGCTACAGCTATCAAGCCTCTAACACTTGAGAAATAACTATTGACTTGGTAAACATTTTCTTCTCAGTAGCTATTAGTAGGCAAAAAAGAAACAGCTTGCCTTTACATGGCTGTCAAGAACTATGCAGGGTCTGAGGTTTCACCTTATTTGCAAGTTAACAAGTTGCCCTGCCATAGTTTCATGGATGTTGCAGAAGACATAAGATTCCTGGGTCAAACACAAAGGACTTTATTGCTCAGCAAAAAAAGCAGTAGCCACCACTTCACGTTCATTTGTATTGGCTCCCAATGTCCCACAAGCCCCACTGAGCAGAAAGAGAGAAATGATACAGGTGGGGCGAGAAGATGCCTACTTTCTTAGTGGGTCACATTACAGGAGAGGAACATCAAGCTTGGGGAATTTACTGATTTTATTCTAAACCTTTCCTTTGCCTGGGAGGATATGTTACCTTTTCCCTCAAGTTCACACACTGCAAACACAGCCCTGAGCAGAGTGGTCAAGGCTTTGCATACTCAGCAGGAACAATGCACAGGGGCACTCAGGGCCTGCGGTGCGTCACCTATGCCAACATGATGCGATAGGACGAATCTCCATGTGTTGAAATCTAAATCTCCAGAGTGACTGTATTAGAAGGTGGGACACTAGGGGGTGATGAAGTAGTGAGTATGGGGCCCTCGTAAAAGGGATTATCCCCTTATAACAGAAACCAGAGATATCTCTCTGTCCACTACGTGAGGATATAGCAAGAAGGTGTCTACAGGAAGAAAGTCTACCAGAAACTGAATCTACTGGTACCTCTATCCTGGACTTCACATCCTCTGGAACTTTGAAAAATAAATTTCTGTTGTTTAATCTACTCAACACATCGTATTTTTGTTATTGCCATCCAAAGGCCTTGACATAGCCGTAAGTATGTTTATGTGGTCTTGCTTCAGTGTTATGTCAGCTCTTGTCTCTCTAATAACGTACTTCACAGGGACCATTGCTATCTTTACATTACATTGTACATCATGCTGGACCATGGTATGGATATGAGTATGCTAATCAGACATGATTAGTAGATTTCAAGAACTCTGGAAATCTACTAAGTCATATGCACATCAGAGAGTGGGAGATTAATTTTACAGAATTTTTAATTCTGCAGAACTTCAACATCTCACACATCAATGAAGCTTTTAGGGGTCAAGTTGCCTGAGGCACACTGGCACAACGCCTCTAAAATAAATGGTTGCATCTTGTACCTCCTGCCACTAAGAAAGAGGTACAGTGCCCTTTGGTGCTCTGAATATTGGAGGCAGCTGATATTCCACTTGAGAATATTTCTCTATGATGAGCTCAGTATTACTAGATTCATGAGTCATAACATTGAACAGAAAATGTATTTGATGGGAATGGTATATTCGGATATAAACTCAAGTTAATGCAGAAGATAACAAAAAGTTTTTATATAGGTGACTCAAATCTCATGTCACCTACTTCTTTTGCACCAATGGTTCTCACTTAACTCATACTTATGGGGAGGGGGCTACACCCATGGGTGGAAGAAGAAAGGATCTGGATTTGATTCACAGCATTTGCCTTCCTGCAGTCTCTGTTATTCACTCTGTTCCAGACCGGGGCTCCGTGTGGCCCCACATGGAGAGTGATAGCCTCATGCACCAGACCCTGAGTATATATGACTCATGATCTGTGATAAGTCACCCCTGTCCAATATTGCCATGTTTGGCCAGCCCCACAGCCTTTGCCAACAGGGTGAAGGAGGGGCAATTAAAAAATAGGATTGGCTCCTCACACTCTGCAAATTAGGTTCTTCTGGGTTATAGGTCTTGGTTCTAGAGGTGGGGTCCTGGCTCAGAGGAAACACTGAAAGTAGAAGTTGCAATGCCCTCTTTGCTACCTTGGCCTTCTCATGCTAGCGGAGCAGTATGCAAAAAGAAAGGGCCATGATGGGGGTGGTGGTAAGGGTAACTATACTGACTGATATAATTCACCCTGATTAGTATGAAAGCAAAGGCTACTGGAGTACCCTCCAACTGTCCTGAATAGAGGGTGCATATTTTGGAACAATGTTGGCTGCTCTTCATTTTATACCCCCAGGGCTCAGATTTCCCAGAGTGTGAACTAGGGTGTGACACTATTTCCATCATGAGTACCATAAGAAAACCCATAGGCACTTTGGTGGCTAGGACCAAGCTGATGGGACCCACTGAAGATCTGACTGAGCCCACCTGGACAACGTGAGATCTGACTTCATTATCAGCTGCCTGGAAGGCAGGTCATACAACCCAGAAATATAAAGGAGCAAACGTCTTATGGGGCAGACTGATCAACTTGAGACATTATAAAGAATGGGCTGGAGGGTGAGCTAGTAACTGCTAGCTCATACCCACCAAAGGACTTTTCTGAGATGGTGGTTACACATTATATGTATGGACACGTCGTATACAACAAGGTAACTGGCTGTGATTTTTGTTGTCATTGTTTTGTTTTGTTTTTTGCAATGCTGTGGCCAGTGTGGTATTACACCACTTTATATTCATTCTCCTTCTTTCCCTCCTTCACTTATATTTTCTCTCATTCCTGTTGCCCTGGGATTGTAGCCCTTCACAATAAAATTTAGCATGTAACACTCTGTTTCCAGGAGCTTATGCTAAAACAATGTGCAAAAGTAATGGGTTTCTGAAATTTTCTACAAGAATAAAATTTACTCACTTGGTAAAAGGTAGTAGTTAAAAAATATAGTAATGCCAACTGAGACAGGTCACTTTTTTCATGGTAGAGAACTGTACGACAGAGAAAGAAGTGATATAATTAAAGATACTTAAATCTTTCTCCCATATTCACCAATCAAGTAAGTTATTTCTCCATCCATTGGAAAAAAAATGAATGAGAGTAAAGAATAAGACAAAAGCTATATTCTCTTGCATGTAGTCTCAAGTATACATGACATAAGGGTATTTGCATTTTCTTGTTCCATGGTGACTAATGATTGACATTTATACCTTTTGTAATTGTCCCACAGTTCTTGAGCATTCTGGCTCATTATTTTGTATATTTGTTTTCTTTTCATGTTTCAATTTTGGAAGTTTCTGTTGACATATCTTCTAGTTTACTGATTCTTTCTTCAGCTGTGTCCAGTCCATGGCAAAACCTGCCAAAGGCATTCTTCATTTCTGTTACAGTGTTGGTTCCTTTTGATTCTTAGAATTTCCATCTTTCTGCTTGCATTACCCATCTGTTCTAGCATGTTGTTCACATTTTCTCTCTAGAACCCTTAATATATTAATCATAATTGCTTTAAGTGCCTGGTCTGATAATTCCAAAATATCTGCCATGTCTAAGTCTGGTTCTGGGGCTCATTCTAGCTCTTCAAAGTGGTTTTTTGTTTTTTAGTATGCCTTATTTTGTTATTGTTGTTGTTTTGACAGTAGAACATGATGCACTGACTAAAAAGAACTAAATAAGAAGACCTAAGTAAATTGTGTAAAGTTTGTTTATCTTCATGCGAGTCAGACTTTACTTCTTTCCGTAGCTGTAGTATCAGAGGGTAACATTTCCTTTGGTGACCTTGTTTTTGTCTTCCCAGTTGTCTTTGAGTTTCTCTAAAGATATTTTCTTAATTCCTGGTAAGAGTAGGTGTTTTAGTTGTTATTTTAGAGGAGACATATTGATGTGTTGGGAAGATGTGGGGAAAGGAGAATTCTACAGCTCTATGACTGGTTCTTAGTATTTTAGTGAGCCTCTCTCCCTGAGCTGTGACCTTCACAAGTGTTTCTCAGATTTTTATCTGTCTTTTGGGTAAAACAGGAAAGCGAGAAAGCGCTAGACTTGGGTGTCTCTCTTTCCACAGGTCAGGCTCTGGTAAAACTCACTCTGACCAGGCTCTTAAAATTAGTTTTCCTTGAGGTCAAACCTTGGTGAAGAGAGCAACACTCTGTGTTCTAGCAAAATCACTACATATCCCCCACCCCTGCCACCAGCACAAGGGTATTGTTTAATTTTCTTTATTTAGAAAGTTATTACTTTTTAATTCCATGTTTTAGATTCTTTATTCTTTCCTTCGCAGTGCTAGTAATTGAACTCAGAGCCTTGCCTGCGGTCTCCCACTCTACCAATTAGCTGTGTCCCCAGCCCAAAGGGAACTTTTTCTAATCGTCACAGTGAGAACCTGGTAGGCTCCTGTAGGACGCAGAGTGTGGAGGTCCCCTAAGATTGCCCCCCACTCCTCCACACTGGTATTTTCAACTGTCTATGCTACGTGTGCAACAATTCATCAACTCCAGGTGAGGATTTTTTCTTCACGTTACTGTTTCTTGTGGAGGTTTCTGCTTCTGGGCTTCACTATGGTAAACTGCAGTTCTCTGAACCCACCTGTTTGTCTCTCCAGCTTTTAGGGCAGCAGTTTGTCCTGTGATCTCAGTTCCCTCATAGTTCTAAGAAGAGTTGTTGATTTGTTCTAATTGCTTAGGCTTTCTTCTCATCGGTGGATGGAAGTGGTGAGTTCCACACTCCTTACACATCAGACCCAAAACTGAAAGGTGAGACCGCTTTTTATCATTCATAAGTTAAAATTCTAAAAAAGTTCTGACTCCTTATTTTATTACTAAGGCGGCCTACAGTATGCCTTACAATGTCCTACAATATCATTAAATATATACAGGTGATGAAAAATTAAAAGGCAAAACCTGATGCAGTATGAGGGCCATGTGATCTTGTGCTCTTCCTAAGTGGGCCATACCAAAGTTGAAGGGACACGTTAGTATATTGTGACCTTGCCACCTATATCCCAAAGCTATTGTTTGGCATCCATACCTCCACTGAGTCTGAAATCTCTCCTACTGCCCATCACCACTCTTAGAGCTAAAGAGACAAAGACCTAAGATGCTCTGTCTGTGTAGACAGTCTTGAATAGCGTGCCAGAACTCTAGCCAGGTCCTTGTCCTATCTCCTACTCCAGTGAGACATCAGGAAATCTTTTATCTCTTCCCTTAGAACCTGGGAAACAGATGACCTAAGAAATCCTGCCTTGTTTCTTTTTTCTGAGTCCTAAGTTGGCCCACTTCAGATCTGAAGGTACCATCTAAACCGAAGGCAATTCAAGTCTCACTAAGAAAGAGAAAGAAAGCTACATATTCTTCCAAAAGTTCACCCTGTCCTCCTTGACAGGCGGGGGCAGGCATCAAGGGGGCTGCGGTGTGCCGTTAGGCTCTGTGTGTATCACTTCCATCAGAACCAACTGAGGAATCTATTAAAATGACAGATGCCTGGGCCCATGTGCAAATCAACCAAACCAGAATTTCTGAAGATGTAATAAGCTCCCACAATTTTCTAGCGCATGCACATCAAAGTTTGGGAGCCACTAGGTTGGAATTACATGGAAGCTGAGAGGGCAGGTGTGAGGGTAGGACTCATCATCAAGAATGAACACAGCTTTGTACACATTCTTATGTTGAATGCATCAGGCAAGAGTGCCTAGCCCACAGTGCTAGGGCCAAATGCTTTTTCTAGAAATTGAAGTATAATCTTTTGAGCAACCATGAAATAAAAATAACTTCTATTATAATCTGTATACTTATTGTGAATAATTTTGTATATTCAAAAGCATTACAAATGAAGTCAGGAGTAGTGGTACACACCTGCAATCCCAGCACCCAGGAGTCTGAAGCAGAAGGACTGCAAATTTGAGACCAGTCTAGCCTGTATAATGAGTTCAAGGCCAGCGTGGACTATAGAGTGAGACCTTGTCTGGAAAAAAAAAAGTATTATAAATGATATTATAATGTAAGACACATCACTAAAATGGATATTTATCTGTGTTTAATAATTACGGTAGTAGGGGCTCGCAACAATTGAGTGCTTAGACAGAGTAGAAATGGTTTCTATTTAGTAGCTCAATAAATTCTTACAGAAATCATGTGAGGTACATAAAGTGATCATTCCCATTTTACATATGATGAAACTGAGCCTAAAAAAATTAGGTAACTTTTCCAAATCATATAACTTGCAGTGGCAGGGATACAAAGTAATCTAGAACTGCCTGCTCAAGCTCATAACTACTGTCTCACTGCATTAAAATTAATTAGATAATAGCATAATAAAAAATTATAGCCTTTTGTGATATTGGTCAATTCTGACCCTTGTCTTTGCTGTTTGGCTCCCTTACACGATAAATCTTTAATACTTAATTTTGAGTGTGTAGATGGCTAAATGTGCCTACATTTAATTAAAGAGAAGTACATTTAATCATGTTGGCAAATTTTAAGTGCTTGGCTATCCCCTGAGCTGGCAAAACCTTCTAAGTTGTTAAGTTAACCCTTGTACTTCTAGAAGTTTTGCTAAGCAAATGTAAGTTTATTTGATTAGCAAGAACCTACCCAGTTTTTGCAAATGAGGGATTTGCTTGCAAAGCTTGCGCCAGCCCCATTCTCTGATGAAGTGAAGGGTGCTCTTGGGGTGTCCTGGGAGATGACCTGTGGAAGACCCTTGCAGCCTTTCTCAGGTAGGAGGCACCTAGCAGTGTAGCAGTTCTCGGATTATTTGATAAAAATCCTTCCTGCTCAGTCAGAAGTGCCTTGCGATTTTAAGTAGCGGCTCAGGACAAGGACATTTGAGCAACAGCCCCTGTGAATTTGAAGCTCTTTTCAAAACCAGAACCAATATTTTCTACCCCAAATGCTAAACCTCTAAGGCCTCATTTGCAAATAAAAGACAGCAAGTATCTGGCATTTTCTTACTGTGATTTCTCCAGGAGTAATAATTGAGCACTCTCCTAATGACAGTGTGGCTGTCAATATCACTTTCAACTTAGGAGATCTATTCAGCGTAGAATAAAGGGGAGAGAGAAGATGGTCAACAAGCAATCCAGCTTTCATTTTAAAACTCCCTGGAGGATCTTCATTGCCTTTCAGTACCGTGCCTTACCTTTTCCCCTCTCAAGGTCAGCTCGGTGTAGACAGCCCTAGTTTCAACTTTCTGCAGCTAAAGCACATCCACGATAGGCTGGTTACCACAACCTCACATTGTGCCCTTGCACCTGAGTTGCAGAGTTCCCTTTTTTCTGTATTATCAGTGACCTTTCTCTAGGTGAAAAGGTGTCCTCTGCAGCAGCCAGGTCTGACTTGTTATGGTGACTGCAGCTGCAGAAGCCAGCTTCTACCTTGTTAGAAGTGACATCACTGTACATTAAAGACATCATATCTCCTCTCATATTAAAATGCCTGTCAGTTCTCCTGCTCAAAGGTTGTAAATCTGCCAGAGTAGCCTGAGCTTGGGGAATTTTCATAATGAAAATATGAAGATAAGCCTTCTGTTTTACTGTCAAAGGGAAAGAGGTAGACTTCTAGTAATGACATTACTTTAAGAAATAAATATACATTTTCTTAGCTGAGTGTTATATAAGCAAATTTGGAAAAGATAGCACTCTCTTTTTTAAAGTTTTTAAAATTCAGGCTTTAAAAAGCTGGTTGGCATAGCTCAGATAGGAAATATAGCTGGAGTAAGATTTATTAGTGCATGCGTTTCACACTTGCTCTTAGAGTAAATCATTAGACATATTCAATGATTTTAGCCCTTCATTTTTAGTTGTCCAGTCTGAAAAGTGGCAAAGGAATGCTTAACCCACAATTCACCTTCAATTCACAATGAAGCCGCCTTTGTGTTGGATGTAAGCTCTTTCTTAACATTTTTTAACGCTACCATTAAATAATCACTTGCTAGAAGGACTTGTTTGATTTGCCTGTCTCATACTTGTGTGTAAGTAAGGGGAGATATAGAAGTCTTATTCATGGGAGGTGGGGGTTAGTTTCTTTCTAGCCACATTTAAAAATTGAAACATTATTGAGAGCATATATTATGGCTTATACCTAGATGTTCCCCCAAAGCACTCACAGGTGGGACTTTTGGGAAGTGGCTGGATTACGGGTGTGTGACATTTGATCATGAGTGTGTGATACTGGATTAGTCCACTAATTGGTTTAGCATAGTTCTGGGTGTGGATGATGGATTTGCTAAAGAGGGAAGACCCACCCTGGGTGTGGGTGGCACCAGAAAATAAGCTTGTAGCCCAGGTGGAATAAAAAGGGAAAGAAGATGGAAGGCTGGCTGTTCACAAACAAGCCTCCTCTATCATGCCCTTCTGCCATGACACCCTACCTGGGAGTCAGCTAACTACAGACTGAAACATCTATAAACTGTGAGCTAAAATAAACCTTTCCTCCTTTACCTTGTGAGTGTCAGGTATTTTGTCCCAGCAGGGAGAAAATAACTAAGATAGGATATAATCAATTGTCTGCATGAGTTTTCAGGCTTTCGAATGAACCCTTTCCAGGGACAGAGAGATTTAGAGTTTCAGGTTTTATAATCAAAGACCTAAGTGAAACCCTCTAACACCATTGGATTTAGGAAGTACTATAGTTCATCATCCGTCTGTGAAGCAAACTAGTGATTCTCAATTCCACTTTTAGTTTCAGTTCAGACATTTACACTGACTTGGTAGTTAGTGAAGAAGTAGTAATATTTCAGATACTATTTTTTCTGTCCATAGAAGTGACCACCAAAATCAATGTAGGGTTATTCAAGGCATCCCATTAAAGAGAAAAAAGCAGTATGTCTGTGTTTGGCAGTCCTCTTACTTTATGGATTCATAAAGACTCAGATAATTTAGCTTCTCAAAGCTGACAAATTGGCAACTTTTCGTAGCATGGAATTAACTACTTATGCATTCAGAAAGGCGAAAATATAAATATCTCTGTATTTATTGTACCGACAAATGAATAGAAATGACACAATTATTCCTCTCATGCTTTGATACAGCGCTGGGTAGACTGTCCATTATAACATTCCAAGGTAAACTGAGAAGTAATTGTGTGTATGGGGTTTATCTGTAATTCAGTAAGTCTGGGCCACTTGACTTATGGCCAGAAAGGCACAAGTAGATTAATGGATTAATTCAAATAGAAAGAGTCATACTCACACAAGCTTAGAAAGACTTGGATATGCAATCAACTATCCAATATTGCCAGGAGCAAAAATAAACACCTCTCTGGTGGACACTAGAACCCAGAGATTCCTCAGTAGCTCTGTTTGAGTTGCTCTGTTTGTTCATCACAACCACAGCCTTACCTGCCAGGACCTGCTCTGCCGGTGTCGCAGTAGAGGAGGAAACCCGGGTGAACTTAGTCACCCATATTTGCAAATACCTTGAAGTAAAATGAAGACAGGGAACAAGACTCCATTTTCCCTCCAGGGAAGGAATCCTCTTTGGCAATGTTGCAAGATGAGGAATTCGGGGCACTCAGCTATCTAGTGCAACAAAGCAATATTTTAAGTTATCGACAGAAAATTCTCAAGAGAAAGTTCAGCCCCCTCCCCGCCTTAGAGAATTTAGACCATGTTGCAAAAGTTAACAACTTAAAACTAATGACAGTGTATAGAAGCTGATGGTGGGAAATGGCAGTTTTGACTCCATCACCCGGAAAATTACCTAAGGGGAGTCTGGACCAAGGGAATCACAATTCAAAATGAAATCAAATCATCCTTCCAGTATCAAATCCAATCAGCATTGAAGGGAACCCCTAACTTAATGATCCTTCTCTGCGGGAAGGGGAGACCCTTAGTCTCTTTGGGGTTTCACAGAGTTTGGCTTGGGGCTCGAAAGCTCTTCTGCCTAGCTGAACAGTCAGAGCTCTGAAGTGACAGCGGATGTTATTATTGTTTGCCAGCTCATTTTGAAATCGCAGTGACAGTTTCACATAAATGGGCCAATGCTCTACCCAGTCTGTGACACCAGAGGTGTTAAATCAGGTGCTAGAGTGGGCACTGGCTCCTCTTGGCCACTGGGGACCAGTGAGCAGAGAAGCCATGGTGGCTTACCAGCTGGAGTTGCTAATCTACCCAGAAATGCAGGGTTCTCTGACTCCACTCCTTTGAAATCAATGACAAGCTTTATAAAACAAACAAACCAACAGCAAGAAACATCCCCGAGGCCACAAGGAGTGACTTAATCACTCCAAACATATCCCTTCTGGGGACCTTTGCGTTTTTTTTTACCTACAACCAAGAAGTAAATAGGATTACAGCCTCCAGCAGGCATTACTTGGCCTTCCAAACATCTTCCTAAATCAGCCTTGGTTAGTAAATAAAATCACAGCTGAAAAAGGACAGGCTGCCACAGCAGGCATCTTGCATGGGGAGGAGGTCAAGTGGCCTTTGCCCTTCTGCTCTCAGCCCTTTATTGCTGGCTTGCTGCCAGAGGCAAACACTTGACTGGGCATCAGTGGCTGCACTGAGGAACCACTGCACTGCTGCAGTCAGCAACATCAACTCTAATTCCTGTATGCAGTAAAAATCCAGTTCTGCAATAAGGACAATTATTTAGAAGCTGAGAAAGTGTTGAAATTCTGCAGATAATTTGAAAACCCTGAACACTGAGGCCAGGGTCCCAGGCTCAAATTACATAGAGGCTAGCCAGTCCATTTTGATCCAGAGCCATAAACTATACCACCATCCTGTAAATATACACTGCCAACGTGTCATTTTATAAGTATATTCTATCAATCAGAAGGGAGGGTTGCTGACAAACAAGAATGAATCAGCACACACAGTATCAGCTTTATAGCAAAAATGAATTTTAAAGCATGTTTTATGAAGTGAAGAAATTTTTGGTTATGAAACAGATTGTATTTTTCAAAGTGGGCAGCAGCAAGCTCTCCCACTCCACCTTATTTCACACTGTGACTTGGATGCCCCTGCAATGGAGAGGTGAGAACAGTGGCTCCCCTGAAACTGGAGGTGCTTTGTGACTGTCTCGATCAGTAGAATATGGCAGGAGTGACACTGTGTGATTTCTGAGGCTGGGTCACAAAAAGCTTCCACCTTTTGTGGTGGAAAGCTCATTCAAACAGTCTTCCACCACCATAGTTGGTGAACTATATAGTTGTCTGACTATAAGGAGGCTGCAATGCTGTGCGGAAGCACAACTAGCCCTTGTAGAGGGACCATATTGAGTGACTCCATGACCATACAGATAGAGATGTTCAGCCAGCTCCCATGGGCACACACCCACTCTTAATTTTAGTTCTGGCCACTGTTTGACTGCAACCTTGTGAGAAACCCTGAGCCAGAAAATCCAGGCCTGTTCCAAAGTCTTAATTGCAGGTACTGAGGAATAATAGAAGTATTGCTATTTCACTTAGTGATTATAAAGTCATAAATTCTGGAGATTAGTTACTTGGGTTCAAATTCCAGATCTGAAATATATTAGCCAAGTGAATTTGGACATTTTCTTTTCTGAGCCTCAATCAATTCATTTACAGCTTTGTCATGATAATTATTGTAAATTCATTGGGTATATATGGGGGTTAGATTAATTTATACCCACAAAATGCCTTGCATAGTACCTGGCAAATAGGAAGTGCTTACTACATATTAGCAAGGGAGTACCAGGCTCTATAGAGTCTGAAACAGACACAGCTCAGTGCCTCTTAACACAAATACATGAAATTACAAATACTAGAAATACTCAGGGTTAGGTAGGTGCTAGGTGCTAGGGATACAATAGTGGCTAGGCATTCTCCCACCACAAAAGAGCTTATACTGCATACATGAAGACAAAAAAGCAAATAGACATTTACGAACTAGTCAGATTGTTTTTGAAAACTGCTATGTTTGAAAAACTGTCATTTATTCTGAAAGGGGTATAAATCTGCTTACCTAGAGCATTGCCTATAGCAAAGTATCTTTTAAAATATGCAAATCACTGGGAATAGTTTTTCTATATTGAGGAAATTCATCTAAGGAAATACTCAGATGAGAAATATATATATACACATATATGAACACATATACGTATAATATATGTGTGTATATATTATATGTACATATAAGTGTATATAATAGATATAGAATGGCCACATACACATATACTTAAATGTATGTTGTTACTAATGGCATAGAACTCAAAATACATAGTTGTTTAATAATGACGGTGTTAACTAAATTGTTGAGTATTATGTTACTATGAAAATGATTTTATACTCACAAATATGTAAAGATCTTCAGAAAGTAAAATTGAATAAGAAAATTAAATTATGCATGTGTGTCCTGCTGGGCAAGAGCAAGAATGACAAAGAGCAAGACGAATGGCCTGGAAAACTCTGTCCTTGCACAGTGTTTTCTTGGGCATGGTGAAATGAAAAGCAAGTTTGAGGGTTTTAAAAATCTGTAATTCTCTCAAATTTATTTACAGAAAAGATGCCATACTTGTCTGATAAATATAAACAAATCTTTTTAAAAAAGGAAAAAGAGTGACCATATGTCACTCAGGGCTTGCCTTATGCCTTATGAATAATAAAACTGTCTCATTAAGTGTTCATATTTGCCTTCATTCTTGATCCATCTTCAATAAACCATCAGTTTTTCCAGACTTGTAGTAAGCTCTGACTCAGATTTGGATGTGTTGGCATAGTAGTTAAATGTAAGTCTGTAAGCCAGTAGAGGACACAAATCCTTTCTGGAACACTCCCTGCCCTTCCAAATCCAAGTCTGTGGACACAGCATAACTGCATTCAAAAACGTGATACTAAAAGACTAACAGAAGAGCTGGGGTGTAGCTCAGTGTCAGAGCACCTGCTTAGCATATGTGGAACTCTGGGCTGAGTCCTCAGCACCAAAACTTAAAATAAACAAATACTAACAAAATGCTAACAGTATTGATGTAAAACAACATGATACCTCTATGGTTAATCGGATCACTTCTCTTGGAAATTATCACAGGGACATTCCCTGTGACCTTGTCTTCGTGACTGCTGCCATCATTCTGATTGTCTGGGTGGGGGAGGCCTTTTCAGGGATGGCAGTGAGTGGCTTAAATGTTTTGGTTTATAAATATGCAGAACATTGAAACTGAGTCAACTATAACCCATGCCATCCCATGTTCCTTTTCTTCTTCCCTTTTTTGAGAACTGTTTATTATCATCATCATCATCATTATTTATTGCCGTAAACATACACACATAACCTGAGATCTACCCTTTTAACAAATTTGAAGTATAGTATTGCTTACTATGCACAACATTATACAGCAGAGCTCTAGAACCTTTTCATCTTACACAACTTAAACTTTAGATCTATTAAATAACCGCACCCCATTTGATTCTACCCCACCCCCAGCAATCACCATTCTACTTTCTGTTTCTGTGGGATTGACTACTTTAGATACCTCACATAAGTAGAATTGTGCAGTATTTATCCCCCTGTGATTGGTTTATTTCACTAAACATAATGCTGCAAGGTCCATCTATGTTGTTGCAAATGCTAGAATTTCCTTTTTCAAGGCTGAATAATATTCCATTATATGGCTATAACAAATTTTCTTTCTTCATTCATTCAATGATGGACATTTAGGTTGATTCCATATCTCAGCTATTGTGAATAATGCTACAGTGAACATGAGAGAAAAAATAAGACATCCTGACTTTAATTACTTTGAATAATTCTCAGAAGTGGGATTACTGGATCATATGGTAGGTTTTTAATTTCTTGAAAAACTTCCAAATTGTTTTCCACAGCATCTGTACCATTTTACCAACAGTGCACATGAGTTCCAGTTTCTTGACGTGTTCACCAATACTTATTCTTTTTAAAATAATGGCTGTCTTAAGATCTGCTCCCTTGATTGTAGTTTTAATTTGCATTTTACTGGTGATTAGTGATGTTGAACATCATTTCATATTCGGTTGGCCATTTGCATGCACTGTCTTAAGCCATTCTGCCTGATTCAGGGGAAATGAACAGAGTTTAATGCAGCTCACCCTTCAGTCTTCACAACAGCAAGGTCACACTGCACCACTGGGCAAGCGGTTGTATCTCCTGTTTGTGTGGGAAGACTGCCATGCATATACATACCTTCACTGATGCTAACATTTCATTACCACAGATTTATTGCCTTAAGCTATTAAGACACTCCACCTTACTAACATGTATGTGGAGAAAAAAGCATACCAGATCTGCTACAATTCCCATATCGGAAATAAGTTTGTGAGGTATTTGCATTGATAACATTTAGCTGAAAAACTAAAGAAGAGATAGAGAATGTATGAATGATCTTGGGGGAACATGGAGAAGGTAGAAGTGGAGGGTTCAAGCCAAGGCTTGGTTAGGTGGGAACCTCTTTAGGGGAGAGGCGCTGGTAGGAATGCCAACATGGTCGAGGAATGACCTAAGAGACTGGGGAAGGAAGAGCACCTTGGCAAAGGAAACTTGGGAAAAAATCAAAGACAGCTGTTATGGTCTTAAACTTAAATTTCCAGACAGGCTCATGTGTTGAAGGCTTGGTCTCCAGGTGACAGTGCAGTTGAAAGGTGGTGAAACCTTTAGAAGGTGGGGCCTAGTGGAAGGAAATTACATCACTGGGGTCACATCCTTGAAGGAGATGCTGGGACCCTGGCTTCGTCCCTCTCTTTGCTTCATGGCCACCATGAGGTGAGCAAACTTTTACTCTACCATGCATTTCCTGTCTTGATGTTCTACCTAGCCACAGGTTCAAAGTGATGAGGCCAAGTGACTATGGACTGCAACCTCTGAAACTGTGAGACAAGTAAATCTTTCCTTCTTTCAAGCTGATTATCTCAGGTATTTTCTCACAGTGATGGAAAGTTGACTAGACACATATTTCAGCTTTAGTACTTGCATTGGTCTTGCAAGTGGTCAAAGGATGAAAATAACAGCTACCACTGTTTTGCATAGCTGTATTTTATGTGGCATTTTGTATAGGTCTGTGTGAAAATTCAAGGCCTCACTTTTGGTCAAGCATTCTTGAACTAATGGAAAGTTGCCAGTGGTTTAGTGTCTCAGTTACTTTCTTGTCCCTGAGACACAATACCTGACACTCACGACTCTAAGCAAGAAAGGTTTACTTTGGCTTACAGTTTGTAGAGGTTTCAGTCCATAGTCAGCTGGCACCAATGCAAGGTGACATGGCAGAGGAGTAGAGCAGAGGAGAAAGAGCTCATAGCATGGTGGCAGGAGGCAGAGAAAGGGATCGAGGGAGGAGGGAGAGATAGACCCTTCTAGGCCACACCCCAGGTGATCCCTCTCCTCCAACCAGGCATCACCTCCCAATACCACATTTAGCTATAAACTCAGCAGTGGACTAATCCACTCATGCCCCCATGATCCAATCACCCACCTGTGAGTGCGTGAGGCTTTGGGGGGACATCTAGATAAAAAAAAAAAAAAAGAACCACAACATTTAGGAATGAAGGAACTTAAAAAATGGAAAGGGACCATGTACAGAGTTTCCCTAAGGGTTTCTCTGCTATAGTGGAAATTAATGAAACATTATCCTTTAAGACATCTATACACACTCCAAGAAAACAAAAGTCCTCTTCCTTTCTATTTTGATAGAATAATCGATTTTGTTGATAGCAGTGTCCCTCCAGAAACTTTTTCTCGAGAATGTTGAATGTTTATAACTATATTGTGGAATTACTCTCACAATGAGTTGCAAAAAGGCCTCTTTATTTTGGATTAGGGTAGTAACTATATGACTCTAGTGTTCCTTAATACATAATGAATTTAATTTATATGCTGCAGGTGAACCGGTGTGTCCTTTGTTTAGTTAAGAAAGTGAAAGTAAGCTTCATTGAAGGTTTTGGGATTTTCGCTTCTCCTAAGGAGGAATGGATGCAAAAAGCCAGATTTGGGCTCTAATCATCAGTTTCAGGTATTTAATCATTGATAGAAAAATATTTATTAATTAATTGTATGATATGCTTTGAGGGAATAAAGTTGAAGTGCTTAGATTCTAATTCCTATAGAGTCAACATCAAGGGACATCATTTTGCTTCATATTTCATTTGATATATATTAAATTTGTGGTACTTAGAGGATTTTATTTTAGAACCAATGGGTGACTGAGTCACTTATTCATCTATTTACATATGAGAGCATCTTTTCTTTGCTAAGCACTGAGAAAATACATAAAAATTTTAAAAGACATGTTGTAATTTGAAAATAATGTTCGAATGGATCCTAATTTTGCAAATGCTTATGCCAGTTCGTAGCACCTCACCCCTACTGCAATTAAAGTAAATCCAGCAGTTGTAATGTCCATCCGGGTCCTTGACTAATTGGGAGGACCACATTTTGTGTCCTCTGCAGTCTTAGCATAAATCAGAAGGTCTTGCTGCACTTTCCAACAGAAGGCAGCTAAGATTCTCCTCAATTGAGTTTACAGAGAAGACTCTCAAGTTAAGAGGGCATTACTCTTTCTTTTAGTTACAACTTATGAAGATGGTTGTTAGTTCCCCAATTCTTTATTTTATTTTTGAGATGGTGGTCTCAAACTCTTTGGCTCAAATGATCCTTCTCCCTGAGTCTCCCAAGTAGCTGGGATTACAGGTGTGTACTACTGCACCTGGCTCCCAATTTGGGGGGACTGATATGAGAACAGGACAATGTGTGCATTACGAGACAGCTGATCATTCTCCATGTGTGGTGGACCAAGAAATGTATCCATATGTTAGTACAAGTTTTGTCACAAAAGAGACAACTATGGACTTTGTTCCTGAGAATTTTAGGTGACAACATATGTACTTCTTACTGCAGAGACATCCATTTATCTTGATATTAGACCAAGAGAAAAGCCAACTTCTTAGGGAAAACAGAATTGAGATAAAAGCGTTCATGCTATGCTATGGTCCGAAAGTTGGTATCCTCCCAAAATTCATATGTTAGAGCCTAATTCCCAATGTGATAGTATTAAGATATGGGAAAGTGACTAAGTCATGAGGGCTTCACCCTCATGAATGGGATTAGTACCTTTACAAGAGAGTTCCCTTGCTCCCTTTCATCACGTGAGGATGAAATTACGAGGTGATGTTCATGACCCAGAGAACCCGCTCTCTCTGGGTACCTTGATCTGCTGGTTCTTTGATCTTAGATTTAGCCTCCAGAACTGTGAATAATACATCTCTGCTGTTAATAATCAGTCAGCTTAAGGTATTTTGTTATAGCAGCATCAATGGACTAAAATATGCTATCATTTCGGCAGTTTTCAGATTACTACATTACTAAATTTTCACATTATGTTTACTAGTCCAGAAAAGGAGAGAACAGATTCTAATGCCAAAAGTTACTGAGAACTAGCATTTACTCTTAAATTTTTGCATTCCTGCTGGCTGAAGCCCCAAAATTCAAAAGTTATTCTTAATCTTGACCCTGCTAGTTTTTACTCTGCTGTATTTTTAACAATACCAATGGGCTGGTGAAAGAAACCTAACCCATAAAGCATATGGATTTGATATTTCATACTGGAAAATTAAGGACATCTGTTTTTTGCTATAAACATGGTTTTTTTTGAAAGTCTAAACATAAAGTACTGGTCCAATTCATCATTTTGGAATGAATTTCATTATTATATGTCTTAATAAAATGAGTTGTGTGGTTTTTTTCTGCAGTAAAAAAAATCATAGTTTTCACATTTTCAGTTAAAACCACATTGAAAAGAGACTTTAAAAATTGAAAGCAAGTTTATTTCAAATAAACTTGGTAGGGATATCTAGCAGAGAAAGAAAATCCCTTGAAGACATAAAAATGTATTTATAAGAGTTAAAAGAATCACATATCTTGACAACTATTTGCTGATATCTAAAGTATATCTAAATTTTTATATATACACTGTATTTTATTTATTTAACTTGGCCATACAGTTTTAATTAGCGTCACTGTGGTAGGATTAGCTTCTCTGAAATAGGTACATTCCACTGTGAGCTGAATAGCAGCATTATGTATCACAGATTTCCACCATAAACTATAATTCATAAAAGCCAATACAACTCTTTTCTTTGTAGCTAGGTAACCATTTATGTTTGAGGTGAAGATGTTAATATGGAAATTTTGTGAGCTAGGAAAGAGGACGAATGCTATCATTCTAATTTATGACCTTTCATATAAGGCCAAATGTAAAGGCAACTTCAATTGTTTTATATCTCAGGGCCAGCACATAGCAGATGTATGAAATTTGGAGTGTTAGACATAAACTTTTATTACCAAATTATAAATAATTTCTCCCACTTATAATGTTCACCTTTCAAGTTCATCTTGATTAAAATACAAGGGCAACTTCACACCAATTTCACTGAATTTTACAGCTGAGAGAGGTTCCTGGAGTTCATGACGGAGCATAAAGCACTGGAGTATTTGGGAATTTTTGCTCTCAGGGGTTCAGGCGTTGAGCCCATCTCTTTTGAAATTTAAGTTGTACTAAAATGATGGCCAATGATATCTGAGCATTTAAACACCTCAAATATTTTACCTGAAACCAAGTACTGATGATGTAGACTATAGCCCTGCTTTGAGTAAAGACGAAAGACATACGTGCTGCTTTTCCTGAGAAATCTGCCCATCAGTCAGTAATGGAAGGCAAAATGGTACAGCCATATTGGAAGACCATCCCAGTATGTCTTCACAGAACACATTCAACAGCTATAAAGTGTCTTTATTCCTATTTTCTTTAACAAATAATTTTCACATCTCGGATGAATGTTAGATAACAATGGCTCCAAGTACCCCAAACTAAAGCAGCATGACTTTATTGTCTGAAGGCCTAGGAACCATCTGGATCCAGGCCAGCACTTCATTCCAGTTAATGCATTGCTCAAGCAAAACCAGTCAGTGTTTTAGAAGCTTAACGCCAATGTTAGATATTAAAATCTGCTTTGGACAGTGTTGGCCAATCTGATTCAATGTTTATATTTATCATATCATTCACATATTCACAGGATTGTTGATTTTTTTAAAAAAATAAGCCAGGCATAACTTCTCTTATGAACATATACTATTAAGGAGATAGCTATTCAAAAGCACAGGTATAAAGAACTATATGTAGAACAATGAAATGACAAGAGCTCACTTCAGTATTTTTTATACCAGCATTTGTTTATTTTAAGAATAATAGCTTTAAGAGAGTGAGAAGACAAGCCACAGACTGGGAGAAAATATTTGCAAAAGATATATCTGATAAAGGACTATTACCCAAATTATACAAACTCAACAGTAAAAAAAGAACAACCTGATTCAAAAATGGGCCAAAGACCTGAACAGATACCTCACCAAAGAAGATATACAGATTTAGAATAAGCATATAAAGCAATATTTCACATCATATGTCATCAATGAATTGTAAATTAAAGCAACAACAAGATACCACTGCATACCTATTGGAATGGCAAAATTTAAAACACTAGAAACGTCACACGGTGGTGAGGAAGTGGAGCACAGGGACTGTCATTCACTGTTGGTGGGAATGTATAATGGCACAGACATATTGGCAGACTGCTCAGCAGTTTCTTACAAAATTATACACTCTCTTACCATATGATCCAGAAACCATACTCCTTAATATTGGCCCAAATCAGTTCAAAACTTCATTTCACACAAAAACCTGCATGTAGATGTTTATAGTAGCTTTACTCACTTGGAAGCAACCAAGATGCCCTTCGGTAAGTGAAAGAGCAAAGAAATGGGTGTATATCCATATGGAGTATTATTTAGCACTTCAAAGAAATAAATTATCAAGCCATGAAAAGACATGGTGGATTCTTAAACTCAATTTACTAAGTGAAAGAAGCTAATCTGAAAAGGCTACCCCGTGGGGTAATGCAGTGTGTACTACCAACAATGTATGATATGATTCTAACTATACAACACACTGAAGTAGAAAACACCATGGAGACAATAAAAACATTAGTGGTTACTATGAGTTGGGGGAAGAAGAGGTAGAGCATAGAGGATTTTTAGGGCTGTGAAACTATTCTATGTGACAATATAACAGTGGATACTTGTCATTATGCATTTGTCAAAATCCACAGAATGCACAACACCAAGAGTGGACCTTAATGCAAACTATACACTTTGGGGATAATAATGAAGTGTCAGTGTAGGTTTGTCAATTGTATCAACTGAACTATGCAAGCTAAACCAAACCTTGCCAGATTATTTTTATGACTTAAAGTCTCCTTAATAAAGTGAAGTTTATGTTCAGGGTTTTGAAGGCTAGTTCTTGAACTAGTACTCAGAAAAAGTTTTGTATATGCTGTCTTTGTAATGTAATAAAAGATGCTGCAAAAAAAACACATGTGACATATGGAAATATGCCTCATGAGTTAGTAAAAGCTAATTGTAAACTGCTGAGGGGTTTCTGGGAAACACTTGTTTTGTTTTGTTTTGTTTTGTTTTGTTTGTTTTGTTCTGAAACCACATTTGTTATAAGCTTGTTGGCCCAAGCCATTTGTCTAGTTGGGCTCTCACAGAGCTATGTCCCTTGGAGAAGGTGGCAGCTGCTCTGCAGATGACACAGGTCCTGAAAACTCATCAGTCCCTGCTCACCACACTAGGTTTAATAGCTCTCTCATGGCTCTGTGTCAAAGTGAAAACAGCTATGAGTCCAAAACTCGTTTCTTGAATTATTAAAACAATCAGTGAAGAATGTGGTACCATTTTATGTCTTTTATGAAGAAAGACTTTAGGGACAGGGCTTTATATCCTATGGTTGTTCTTTACAGCTACTTCTTTGATTTAAATAACACTTAAAAGGTTTTATTTACCTAACATTTTATACTGCAAGAACTTCAAGTGCAGCCTTCTCAATAAATCTATACCTATTTGGTCTTTACCAAACTGAACTTTTCTAGGATAGAAGAAAGTCTCTCTTTAACAAACCACACCCATTCATCACATCCATGTCAATCAGAGGTTCATTTCTTTTGCCTTTAGCTAAGAGCCACTTATAAGAGGGGGAACTCACTTTTTTGTCTTAGAAAAAAGTTCCCCATCTTATATCTCATAACACAGGAGTAAGTATATATCGTCTGAAGATATTACAGTATCGCTGAGTTTATAGTGTTGATATCATAAATAAAATTAAAGTGTAAATTTTAAGCTGATGAGGATTCGTGTGCAGAGAACCATTTTCTTTTTCCTCTCCAAGAATATTGAGAATTCACATAAACTTCCAAACCAAGTTTTCCCAGCAGCAGTTAAATAATATCTGTGAATCATTTCCAATTTGAACTAGTTTGCAATGAATCGCAATTTATGCCATTATAATTTGGAGTTACTGTGATCGTTTTAGTTGTATCAATAGTGCTATGGAAAAATATCTCTTGTTAATAGTGACTCAGTCTTCGCACATTTAATTAATATCAAAGTTGGATTAAAAGATTTGAGGCTGTTTTATTTTCTTTAAATTATTTAGGAACATTTCTGGATACTCATTGTCCATTATTTTAATAGTATATTCCAGTTTCCTATGACTTCGTTATTCCTTATACTTCTGTAAAGAAATCTTACCCAAAGGATCGCTTGCAATTTTAAGTTTTGTTTTGCTTTTGTATTTTTCTCTTTGTTAAGAGAACACCAGAGCTGTCTATTTCAACCCTACTACACCAATATTGTCACCAAACAAATCATGACCATTGGATTTGTGCGCTCCGGCGCGGTCCGACATTTTCGGCCCCCGCGGGCCACCGTAGCCGAGGGAAGCGCTGATTGGCTGAGACAGGAAGGAGCCGCTGCTTGGGCGGCTTCGGTTTTCGCTGCGACTGTCCGCGGAGGCCGGGTTCGTGGGGTGGCGGGAGTAGGGCTCTGGGCCCAGGCCGCGAGGTGAGCCGAGGGCCGCGCGGGCCAAGGGCGGGGAGGTGCGCAGCGTCAGGTCCGCTGCCCCAGTGTTCCGTCGCGGCGGGCGGGAGCTGCAGCGGCCCGGCCCAGGAAAAGGCCTAGCGTGCGCGGCCTGGAGCCCAGGAAGGGGGCGCGGGCCTCGGCAGCCGGTCTCCGCGAAGCGGAGCGCCCCGCGCGCTCGTCGCCGGGAGTGCCCGGCACGGCTGTGGTGGAAGGCGCCTTGACTGCGCTGCGAGAAGCGGCCTCGACGCTAACCCGGGGGTTGGCGGGAAAAAACAGTCCCGAACCCAGGCGCAGGCTTGGTCCGCTTTCTGGGGCTGCAGGAAATTGCGGGGCCTCGGCTCCGTAGGGGTGATGGGGCCCAGCCTCAGGAATTAAGAACTAGGCTAGCCTTTCTTAGCGAGTTGTCAGGTCGGGGAGCCTCAGGATTGTGTGGTTCTATAACCAAAGGTTTTCTCTGTGCGTGCGCGCGCGCACGCAGACATGCGTGCTTAGCGGGTCCCCCCCCCCCGCTAGTTTTGTTTGTGGTGTCTGAGATCAAGGTGTTGCATATAACGCTGATAGGGATTTAATGCGTTCTCTACACCCCAGCCCTCTTAATTATTAATATATGATTGCTGTAGGAAAATTGAAAATGTTAAAAGACTGGTGAAGAATATAGTAGTTACTGAACCCTTCCACCTACAATCTGTCTTTCTGATGCATGTACTAGCTTCTACTTTGGCAAAGACTGTACCTGTTTTATTAAGTTTCCCGTGTCCATTTAACAACGCTTCCTAAATATCATTTCTAATTTTGTTTCTTCTTTTGGTTGACTGCCTTCATCGTTGTGTAGGTTCCATAAATTTAGTCATTTCCTCACCTGTAAGACATTTAGTTTGTTTTGAGTTTCTGCCACATTTTAGCATGCCAGATAATACTTTGATAAATCTAACTGTATTTCATATTATTTCCTTGAATTAGAGTCTTAGAGCTGTAATCATTGGATTAGATGCTCTGATCTAATGAGGCCTTAAGATCTGTAGACACATTACCAGATGGTTTTTACAAAAAGTTTTAGTAGTTTATATTCATTCATATATGACTGCCTGTTTTCACCAGAAACTCAGTAGCACCTAATACATTTCTGACACATAAAACTAGTAAAGCAGGGCCTCTCTTGGAATTATCATCGTCATTATTATTGATAATGATGCATGGCAATTCTGTTTGCTTGCTTGCATTTTGTGCACAATTTTCAGAGGTATGCGAGTGTGTGCGTTGTTGAAGTTTGCATAGGCTAACTGAATGTTAGAGCAGAAAGAGACTTCAGTGGTCATCTAGCATAACTCCCTTATTTTGCAGATGAGGCACCTGGGGCCATGAGAGGTGAAATGATGAGTTACTCAAGTCACACAGCTAATTAAGTAGCAGAGCTGGAATTAGAACTCAGGTTTCCTGCCTCCCAAGTGAGTACCCTTATCTGCTGCATAGGTGTTCTCTCACTGAACTGTGGCGTATTAGATACCAGAGTTTTGAAAGATATTTGTATCACCTTTTAGGATTGTACTGAGTAATAGATTTTAATTATCTAAGGGAACTATAACAGTGAAAAATGAGAAACTGACCACTTTCATGTCAGGACTAGAAATTCCTTTGTTAGATCCGCAGCCCCATCAAGGTATTGACAGTAGTTTTCAGAATCTCTGTATGTTAGAATAAAATACTCCTAATAAGTTATATAGTTGTCCCTCAGTATCTGAGTGGAATTGGTGTCAGAACCCCCTGCAGATATTAAAATGTATGGATTCTCAAGTTCCTTAAATAAATAGCATTTTTGCGTATATGTGCATTGTTCCATATAATTTAAATCATTTCTAATACTGTGTTGTTTAAGGAATAATGACCAAAAAGTCTGTACATGTTCAATACAGATACAACTGTGATAGATCTACTGGAATTTTTTTTTTTCTGAGTATTTTTGGTCTCCATTTGGCTGAATCCATAAAAAGCCCATTGATATGGAGAGCTGACTTAATTTATATCCCATGGTCTGGATAGAACATAAATATAAGTTCTCATGTATTACATCTTGAAGATTTCTTTAAAACTCCTTGTTGCTTTAGGACCAGGGAACTTTTTGTTTTGTTTTGTTTTAGCGCTTAGAGCAGTATTTCTCAGCCTCAGTTGACATTTTGGGTCAGATAATCCTTTGTTGGAGAGGGCTGTCCTGTGCATCGTAGAATGTTGAGCAACACCCCTGGCCTCTGTCCACTAGATAGCAGTAGCACCACCCTCCTCAGTCATGACAGTCCAGAATGTCTCTAGACACTTCCTGAGCGTGGGGCATAAAAAGTACCTCTACTTGAGAATCAAGGGCTTATTGGGCTGCTCTGGGGAATTTGATAAAATGTGAATTGCAGTGTTTCTTGCCTGAGTGGGCTGTAGGAATGTGCATGCTGACAAACATCTCTGTGGATTTGGGTGCCTCATTTTTTTGAACAACCCAGAGGTGTTTCCGTTTTCCCTTCTGTTACTTGGTGGTCAGTAATAGAGGTGGTACAAGGTTGGTAGCTGTTGAAGTACATGCATTATCCTATACTAGTGCCTGTACCCACATTTTGGGTAGGCAGGAGCACGGAGGGGATAGGACAGAGATTTTTCTTGGTACCGGCCTTGAATGGCTTTTCCACAGATTTGGACAGTCTGCTTAGGTATGGGTGATACCAGATAAGTAAGACATTCCCTGTCCTGGGGTGGTTTAGAGCCCATACTGGGAGGCGGGTTGGCAAACAAGAAAATGACAGAATAGCCTGCGAAGGGCCGTGACTGAGAATCAGAAGAGGTGCTATGAAGGAACTCATTTGGCCTTTGGGAGGAGGGAAGGAGGCAGCCTTCCTGCTGGGGGAGGAAAAATTGATACGAAGCATTTAAAAGCATGCCACTCTCTCAGAACGGAGTGTTTAGAAAGCTGTTCTCACTGTGTGATGCCCCTTTCAGACACTGGTAGACTAGTGCAGTGCTGTATTTACTTGAGTTGTAATATTATGTCTGCTTGTAAATTTTTGCTTTTCAAATTTTATTTCATCCTCAACTGTTAATACTGTAGGATGGGTAAACATTTGCAAGTAAACATTGCCTAGAAATAAGGATTTTCATATCTTAATAGCACAGCTCAGAATCACATCAGATACATTTCTTTCTGATTGGCCATTAAATTTTGCAGGCTACTGTACAGTACTTTGTCACTGGGTATTTTTCCCGCAGTGCTATGACTCTGCAACAAGAGCTCTCATTGTGCTCGTGGCCATGCTCCAGACATAACAGGAATCTTGACAAATCCAACAGGGATTGTACCGTTCAAGGGGCTTGGGCTTTGGGCTCAAGCCTTGGTTCTGCTTTCCACCTTGCAGGGTGTCTCTGTGAACTGCTTATGAATCCAACATGGCCTGGCATATCATTGGATGAACAAAATTTTACCCCTCCATTTAAAAAAAGTTATCCGCAGGGTAGCTACAGGTGTTCTCATACTAGACCTCTCAGTGTCTTCTGACAAAGTATATTGCCTTTGACTTCATAGCCATTTATGAAAAGAGGTCATTTAAAACAAGGCTGAGCAGGAGTCAGGGGAGGGACAGGAGTCACAGAGGGTGACTACAGCTTTAATTTTGAAAGGAGAAGTTTTACCAAAGTGACCCTGCAGAAGAGAGGTCTTTTTCCTCTTATGTGTTTATGGTTCAGAAGTCTTCTCTCTCTTGCTTCAGAAATTGTCAGAACTGCTCCTTCTGCCTTATCCAATTTAAAAGATGAAAACTTAAAATTACTTGAGCCAAGTGATGGGAACAATTGTGGTGTCAAGATCAATTTACTCATACAAAATGGATTTATAGGCAAGTCATTAAGTAACAGAGAGTACCAAGAAAGCCTAATGAAGACTAATGTAAAAGATACGGTTCTCCTGAAATGATGGATAAAATACATTTGAGGCAACCATACTCTTTCCAAATAAGTTTAACATTTTTTTTCAAAGATTTAGCAGAATGTAGATATTCTGCAGGACAAATGGGAAGCTTGTGACCAGCTTTTCCTCTCATGTGGCTTAGTTTTTTGAGGAGAAAGACATGTCTTTTAAAAAGAAAAGAATGTAAAACGAGTAGATGGTGACAGATTGTATCAAATGCAGCCAAATGTCAAACTAGATGATGCCAGAACGAAGTGGGGGAGTAGCCTGTCTCCATTCTGCCACCTGAAGCAGAAAGTGGACCCCAAGCAAGTTCCTGCTTAAAACCCTCCCATTCCCAACAGATGTTATTTCCCAAACTTGCCAGTTTGTAAGAATCTCCTACAACTTTGCAAACAGATTCCTGGGTCCTACTCCAGAACCCCTAAATAGAATCTCCAAGTGACCCAGATGACTCCAGTGTGGGAAAATGACCAGAATTTCAAGCCCGTGCCCCTATAAGTGAGTGTGGACTACTCCCTCTGTACCTTTCTCCTTTCCTACACAGATTTTACCTACAAACCTACTCTGTCTAGTGTCTTTGCTAAGACTTTGCCTTTTCCTGGTGGACTCCTTTTCCTTTAAACTCAGCTCGGGTGTCACCTTCTGCAGAAAGCAGCCTGTGATCTTCCATGGCTGGGCTGAAAGATTTTCTCTGCACTGTTCTCTGTATATCGCATAATTCTGTCCTGTTACATACAGCCTTTGCAGAGTTCTCCATTTCTGTGGCATTTATCCCCTCCGGAGTGTAAACTCATAAGGGCCCAAGGCCATGCCTTACATTTGTCTGTCACTTAGTAGGTGCACCTTGAAAATTTGAAGTGTTGATTGCCTTCAGGAAGAGGTTAATGTTAATCGGAATAAGGAGGCTTAATGAAGGTGTTGTCTTTGGCAGGCTTAGAAGAACGTGCCTGCTTTTTTAAAAGGTGTGGAAATTCAGTAACATCTTTAAAGTAATGGATAGTGTCGAACAACTGATAGTCTAGGTTTGTGGAGTTTTCTTCTCCATCATTAACTTTTAACTCTCCTTATTTTTAATTTTTTTATCCAAAACTGTAAATATTCTAGGAGTAGGCAAATTACTGATGAAGTAGTTAATCCCTACAGTTATTCCTGTGAACTAGGTTTTCACATCACAATGCATTTTAGTAGTTTTTTTTAATGCTAAATAGACAGCTAGTCTTATCTCACTTTTGTACTGAAGAAATTGGCATAATGGGATTTGGCATCTATGACAGAAATTATCCTAAGACTCACGAGATGGGTCTTTATTAGGCCTTCAGTAGTTTTTCTGGAAGTGTTCAGCCACAAAGCAGCACATATGCAAGATATAAATAAGGTGGTTTAGAGATGAATGGGAAAATTTGTTTTTCACTAAACTCATTAAAGATACTGAATCTTTTACAGTGTTTACTTTGTAATGTTTCTCTTTGCACTCAAAAAAGCATAAATAAAATGGTTGTGTGGTCTGAGTCTTGAATGAACAGTAGTTGTAATTTTAGTTATTGAGACCATGGCGCTAAAAAAAAGTACACTAGCAATTCAGTGGAAAAGCGAAATTAAAATTTACTGAACACAATAATCAGTTGACCATATTTTTAAAAT
The DNA here is from genome assembly GCA_028451465.1 of Erethizon dorsatum. NCBI lineage: Eukaryota > Metazoa > Chordata > Mammalia > Rodentia > Erethizontidae > Erethizon > Erethizon dorsatum. The sequence continues at coordinate 16,938,506 of CM051839.1, forward strand.
CTTTCATGCTTGGGGTGGGGGGGTGGGCTGTCCAAATGATAGTTTCTGAAATTTGTATTTTTTTAACTCATAGATACTGACTTTTCCTGGTTAAAAAAAAAATTACTTAAATTATGATCACTTTAATTACTCATGCCCCTTAAACAAGATTTTAGATAATTCTTCTAGACTCTAAATTCCTGAGGTCAAAGTTTTTTTTTTTTTGTGGGTACCGAGGGTCGACCTCAGGACCTCGCACGCCAGCAGGCGCCTGTGCCGCTGAGCGATATCACCGGCCCTTTTTTCATATGTGGGTACCGGGAGTCGAACTCAGGACCTCATGCTTGCTGGGCAGGCGCTTATGTCTCTGAGCCATCTCACCGGCCCAGAGGTCAAAGCTTTTGTGTATGACATGTTTTTGAATTTTGTTGCATAGTGTGTACATGTACATATTCGTTGAACAAGTAGAAAAAGAGTAACTTAGGTATTTCAGCTCACTCAAACTACTGAGCCTTCGCAAATTGGCTCTGAGAACATCTTCAGACAACAGTTCTGAACCTGAGTTCAGATCACTGGGTAGAAACACTTGGAGTGAAATATGCAGTGATATTTATGGAGGAATTTTTAATGAATATTTTAAATGAAAACAAACGAGATCAACTTGAGTTCTTGGAGAGAGTCCTTAAAATATCATGTCTGTACTAATTTTTAAGTCTCAGTGATACAGGTCTACTAAATGTGAGTGATGCTAAATTTGAAACAAAAACTGATCACTGTATTCTTTTTACTTTCAGTTTTTGATAAAGTAACTACTTTTAATTTGTTTACCAAAATATTTTAGAGATACATACAACAAAATGTTTTGAAAGGAGTGGCACCAACTTTGTCCAGGGTGATTAATTTGGTGTGTAATGCTATCTATTTCTCTATTTCAGGCTCCTTTATTCTTGAATTTTAAGACTTTATCGTTTAGAGCACATATCTGCTGTGATCGTGATTGAGTAATTCAAAGTCTTTGGTGCATTAGCAGCTTTGAGAAGGCTGTTTGAAGTCGTGATTAAGAGCATGGCCAAGTGTCCACTCACTAGCTGTGCGACCTTAGGCAGGATATTTAACTTTCTGTGTCTATTTCTTCATTTGTAAAATGATGATAAAGGGGTAGTGAGGCTCAAATGGATTAGTAAATGTGTTGTTGTTTTCAGAGATAATAATTTAGGCATCATTGTTCGTAAGTTTGTCTGCATTTTGTAATGTACAGGACTAATTTGAACTCAAATGTTCCACCACTTTTTGGTTTCATTACATTTGGGGGTAAATGGTTTATTCTTTCTTTGCCTTTATTTTCATCAGCAAAATGGGGCTATTGAGACCTCCCCAGGGTCCCTGTAAAGATTAAATGTGGTAGTGTTCACAGAGACCTGAACGGAGTGCTCAACACGAAGTGAGTGTTGGGAGTGTTCATTAGACGGGGGAGATGGCGGTGGTTGTAACGGCCGTGCCGCCTGTGTGTAAGACGGTAGCGACAAGTGGTGAGAGCAGCTGCTCCGTGAATGCAGGGCTCTCTCCAATGAGGCTGTGCCGTGGGGTCATGGGGCCTGAATGAGCTCGTGCATGTAAAGTGCTTAGCTTAGTATCCGCTTCATGGTGAACACTGACATGTTAGCTGTCAGCAAGTAGTAGTGGAGTAATAATAATTGCACCTTAATATATAGTCCTTTGATAGTTGATTTCCTATAAACACATTAAGGGCTTCAAGGTTTTTGTTGAATAATTAACTTTTGTCTTTACATTTATTGCTCCCTTTCATATTTCTGATCAGGATTGTTAAAATGAGTCTGCGGAAGCAAACCCCTAGTGACTTCTTAAAGCAAATCATCGGAAGGCCAGTTGTGGTCAAATTAAATTCGGGAGTGGATTATCGAGGTAATGTTTTCAAGTTTTATCCTCACTCGTCTAACTAAATAAGTAAATGTAACTTAGTGATTTTCATTAACCTTGTGAATGTACCCAATACACCAAAAAAAGTATGGATCATTGTTTTCATATCCATCTCTTTTTCTACCTCTGAGATGATTCCTTCTAGAGAAGAAAAAATGCCGATAGCAGTTTGTGCTTCTGACTTCCAGTATCTGTGTGAATTCTGTCTCCCGTCTCTGTTTGAGATTATGTATATCTAAGCTCCCCAGTAACAGCCAGAGATTCCTAGTCATCTCAGTGTAAACAACTGCACACTGAAGCACACCTTGGCCAGCAGCATTTGTTTTTACAGATGTGTTCAAGATTAGCAAGCAACTATTTAGACAGTATCGGTTTACAGTATGAACTTAAAACTCATGTAATGTGGGGTATCCAAAGATGCTTTTCTGCTGTAGCAAATACTGTTTAAGAGGTTCTGACATTAACTTTGCAGAGGAATGGCATCAAATTCCATTTTTTAAGAGTTACTAAATCCTTAATCTTCAAAAATTAAGATTCTTAAATTACTTGGAATATTTCACAGGTATAGGTAAGTAATTCATCAGCAAAGTTTTGTGGCCTTTTCTTGGTCTCTTTTCTGAATAATTAATTATAATCTCCTTATCTTTTTCCTCTTTCCACACCTACAGACTTAATTTCACTGAGAGCTTACAGTGTATCCAGTGTGTGTTAGTCACTGTAAATTTATTTTCATTTTATCTTCACATAAATGCTTTGGGATCTGTTGATATCCCTACCTAGTAAGAGAAGAGCTCGGATTCAATCTCAAACTTGACTCAAACCTTGTAAGAAATCACACTGTGCTTTGGTTTTTTGACATTAATAACATCACCCTCTTAATTTGATTTTTATGTTAGAACAAATGGATTTGTACTAAATACTGAGATAAAGTCTTGTATATTGCTTCTTACCTGTGAACTTTTGATGAGCCTTAGGGAGGTACAGATTTGAGTATATTTGACTATGGTGTCATTGTGTTTAGTATATTCTCAGTACCTATTTTATGAAGAGATCAGCTTTCTTAACCTTATTTTGGTCTGAATTTTTTTTTTTTTTTTTTTTTGTGGGTACCGGGGGTCGACCTCAGGACCTCGCGTGCCAGCAGGCGCCTGTGCCGCTGAGCGATATCACCGGCCCTTTTTTTGTATGTGGGTTCCGGGAGTCGAACTCGGGCCCTCGCGCTTGCCAGGCAGGCACGTACGCCGCTGAGCCATCTCACCGGCCCTGCTCTGAATTCTTTAGGAAGAAATGTTCCTCTTTATAAAAGTAATGTTTTAGTTTTTATTTTTAGAAATTTAAGAGCAAATAATGAAATATAGAAAAAAAATCTCTGAATTCTACCATCTAGAGATAATCTTCCTTATCAATTGTGACTTCTCTGTATACACTTAATTTTACATAAATGGAATCAGCTGCATATGCAGCCTGGTTTTATATTTTATTACACTCAATACATTTAGTTCTGTGACAATATAGGTATCAGTGGCTACATAGTAATCCCTAGTGTGGCCATGTTACAGTTTTGTTTTTAATCAGTCTCTATTCATGTATACTTAGGTGTTTATCTTTGTTGTTGTTGTTGTTGTTGTTGTTGTTATAAGCAGACCTGCTTTTTGCCATAGATCTTGAGTACTTGCCCGAGTACGTCGTTAGACAAAACCCCAGGACTAGGATTTCTGTGTATGCCACCTGGCCCTCTATTGGGGTTTGGATTTAATGACTTACTGTCTGTGTTCTTAACCAGTGCTTATGTTGGTTTTTGCGTATTGTTTCCAATCTAACTGGCAAAAAGTGGTAGTACTTTATTTATATTTTTGTTCACTAATGAGGCTGAGCAGGCTTTCACATGGATAGTAACCATAATTTTTCTTCTTTTACGTGTTCATAGTTTCTATACTGTTTGAGCAAAATATTTTATATTATCTATAGAGCCTTACTAAATAAAATGAAACTTATTTTGTGGTTAAATAATTTTTAAAGAAACAAACCGATAGCTCTATAGCAATTTCTCTGTAGCTTTGAAAAAAAGGCCTAGTTTTCTGTTTTTTATAGTAGTTTTTCTTTAGAAAGGAGGAATTATAACTAATCTCTTGGGCAGGTGGGTTTTTTTTTTTAAACCTTTGGTATGAGAATAGATATTTTCATTAAAAGTGAACATTGTATTTTGAAATAATCCTCCTGATTATTCTATTTTCATACATATTTGTATATCACGTTTTAAAGTTTCTTGCTCATTTATCATTGTGATTTAGAAGTAAGATAGTACAGCAGGAAGCAAACTGTGAAGTTATATCTTAAGCTTCTTTTGTTCTTTATAGTTCACAGTCCATTCTGGTTTTTGGAAGTTTACTGCTTCTCACAGAATTTCGTTAGGTTAATGTCTTGTGCTCTCCTTACACAAACACACAATTTTGAAAAGAAACTTTTTTGTTTAGAGGATAATGGGGGCAGAGGCAGCGAGTGAGGAGCATATTAATGAAGTTAAGACTTTAAATGAAACTATTGACTCAATCAGTTCATCGAATTGAATCTGTATTATGTTTTTTACTTCTTTCTTTTCCCCAAAAAATAACACTTAACTGAGAGTTAGAGACTTAGACATTTTCATCTTTTGGGGAAAAAAAAAATCACCTGGTCAAATTTTGCAAAACTTATAACATCTTAACCCAATTAAAGTGCTTCACTCAAAAGTGTTTCCTTGAAAGCTCCCCAGAATGTTTTTCGCCTTTTTTCTCTGTTAGTTTTGATTTGGAGATATTCTGCTGTGACAGAACAGAACAGGGTGTGTTACAATGCAGTGTGTTGCCCTGTATTCTCAAGCTGCTTTTCACTGGGAGTCACAGCTTTGAGATGTTCTTTCAGGAGCACCTGCTGTCTCCTCTTCTATTATTTTAACAGATTGTGGAGACTTCCTCTTAACCCTGGAGTACATTCATCTGCTGCAGTAGATGTTGTGAAAGAGTAAAATAAATCTGCCAGACCCGTATTTCACTTAGTGGCTAAAGTAAGAAATGCCGCTGGAACCGAGGATCATTTGTCCGTGCATAATTGCCCACTCCTGTCTTTAGCTTCCAGAGGATGGCATTGCATTTGGAATATTCTTGCTCTGTTACTTCTGTGAAGGCGTTAGAAGTTTCTGTGCTGCGCATAGGTACCCAGAGGGAAGTGACGGTTCGCTGCCTGTCCTGCTGTACGGGTGCATGACTGCCTTCACATTACGCGTTTGCTAGCCTGCCTTCAGATCGGCACAGAGTAAAGACTCGTTTTGTGTTTAAGTCTATTGGGTTTTGTTTACAGTGTGAATTTTTATGTTATGCATCTAAGGGTGAATGAATAAAGAAATTGTCAGTTCTAAGATATACCCTGTAATTTTCAACTCCTATTTACTTTGTATATCGTTTTGACTAAATTTGTCTCCAGGGGTCCTGGCTTGCCTGGATGGCTATATGAATATAGCCCTAGAGCAGACAGAAGAGTATGTAAATGGACAGCTGAAGAATAAGTATGGGGATGCATTTATCCGAGGAAACAATGGTAATATTTCTTCACGGTATAGTTGTACATTATTCAAAATAAGACTTTTTGTTTGTAGTCAGGAACACCAGAGAGTTTTCTAGATAAGAGCTCAGTTTTAGTTTAGTCTTTTTATTTTGTTTTATAAGTGCTTATATCTCACAACTTCAGTGTGATCATTCTTTTTTAGATGGAAAATGGAATTTTCCATGGAACTAGAAATTCTCTTTTTCCCCCTTTACTGATGAAGAATTGAGGAACTTTGCTATGCTGACCTAGAACCCTGTTCTTTTAAATGCCATTTATTTAAATGTCATTTATTTTGTCCCCTCAACACATATTCTCTCCCCTCAGGATTTAGAAACTCAGGAGTAAGAATGGACATTACTTCCCTGTTATCCTTAATTGACATGATTTGGCACTTTTACTGTTTGTTCTTTTTTCTGTTAAATATTCAGATGCTTTTTGTGGAGATTTGTATCTTTTAGTTGGCAAAAATGACGAACTAGGAGGTATGTTTTTGAAGTTATGTTTTAACAGTTGACACATTCCTATGATTACTGTGGTTATTTTTAAGTCACCTCATTCAAAACACAAATTATCAATAAAGTCATATTTAAATTTTGGCAGGAAAGGGTAGATATCAAAATTACAGGAATTATCTATTGATCCCCCCCCCAATGGAGCTCTGGGATTCTTTTTTTTTTTTTTTTTTTTTTTTTTGGTGGGTACTGGGGGGCCGACCTCAGGACCTCACGCGCCAGTAGGCGCCTGTGCCGCCGAGCGATATCCCCGGCCCTTTTTTCGTATGTGGGTTCCGGGAGTCGAAGTCGGGCCCTCACGCTTGCCAGGCAGGCGCTTACGCCGCTGAGCCATCTCACTGCCCCGTGGGATTTTTGAATTCAGATATTTTATTGATTTCTTTAATTGTGAGTAAGGGGATCTTCAGTCCGTTAACAGTTCAATCTTTTTGGTATAAACTAAATATAAGTACCGTATTTCTTCATATCATACCTTTATATACATCTTTTGCTTGTTTTTAAGTCCTTCCCAACGGATAAAATTTCTTCCTCTATTTTTACATTGTTCTTATTTGACTTCCTCCTTTTACCAAGAAATGTTACCATCTTGCCTTATCGCAAGACAGTGATAGCACCTGTCCATGACAGGTGACAGGGTCTCCCTTTCACATGCACATTATACTAGGACTTGGAAATTTCCCTGGGGTGTTTTTCCTGGTATTGTGATGATTCTTTTCTACACAGTAGTCAGTGGCAGTTGTCTGTAGACTCCCCAGTTCACATCTTTGGTACTTAAGGAAGATCCTAACTCATTTGATTATCTGTGCTAGGTTTTTGACCTAAACATCTCTTAATGTTCTCTTTGAACAGATGTGAGAATCTGAGCATGCCTGGGGATGGGAGAGGAGTTTCATTTCTGGGAAAGCTTAGCCAGTGATCTGGTCATCTAATTTCATCTTATTCTCATGTACCACTTGTCCTACTGAGTTCAAGTTGGTGGTTATGATAAGACTAGTTAGGGCCGGTGAGATGGCTCAGCGGTGTAAGCGCCTGCCTGGCAAGCGCGAGGGCCTGAGTTCGACTCCCGGATCCCACATACGAAAAAAGGGCCGGTGATATCGCTCAGCAGCACGAGCGCCCGCTGGCGCGCGAGGTCCTGAGGTCGACCCCCAGTATCTACAAAAAAAAAAAAAGACTAGTTAAAGTAAAGCTTTGGGTAACAACAAAATTTGAGACTCTTGACAGGGAACTCAGAATAAGGACTTTGGTATCTCTTGAGAAATATTCCTCAATTTTTATTTATCTTGTTAAATTTTTAAAGGTGAACAGCAAGTTCAGAGTTTATATTGGGAAGATGGTTAAAAACATGCTATTTATTAATGATATATCTAACTATAAATTCTTAAGATTCCAGGGACTTTTGCTTTTATTTTATTTCATTTGAATTCCTGGACATAATTTGTAAAGGCAATGAGATGTATAGATAAGTTTAGACACGGTAATATGACATCAAACCCAGGTCTAGATTCATAAGACTAGTCTTACAGTGGTCCCAGAATTGTATACTATGAGAATTCCTTTTAAATTTGCAAAGCTGTCAGGCCAAAATCCATTTGCTTTTAAAATTTGCTACTATGATCCTTAAGAACGGTTGTTAAAAATCTATTTGTTTTTGTCTTTTCAGTATTGTACATAAGTACACAGAAGAGAAGGATGTGAAGACACCAAGGAAGGAATTCTTTTCATAGTTGGAATATATTTTTTATGAAATGCTTTCTATTTTTTGGTTCTTTTGTGATGTAAGTTGTCCTGCCTTCATAATAGTTGGTGATTTTTCACTGACATGTGAGTAAGGTGAATTTGTAAAATTATAGATTGAATTATAAAGAGTTTTTCACATTTAAGTTTCAGTCATTTTTTACTTTTGTGTCAATATGCAAAATGCTAAAAGAATAAAAAAAAAAATGCCAAAATCCATTTCTTCCTACAAGATTGTTTAACTTAAGGTTAAATTTAGGATTAAAGCAGTGTCATTTCATTTGATTTGCTTTACTTATTCAGCTGACTAAAATGGTGCATACATGGACATATAATTAAGACATTCTAGAGGCATTCCCCTTTACCCCTGCCCCCATTCCCCATCTATGAACCACACAGAAAGTTGGGTAAAATGTTCTACGAAGGCATCCTGTTTCAGTCTGCAGCTATAACAAGAGGCCACAAGGTCGAAAGGTCAGCTGCTGATTCAGCCACCCAAATAGAAAATAGAATTGGGAATCTAACAGTGGCACTTCCACAGAAGGAATAGAAATCTCAGTTGAGTTGGAGAAATTTTGAAGATTAACCATATGCAGTTAGGTGAAAATTTTCCTGAAAGCAGTCACCCTACAACTCCTCCTGTGAAATTAGACTTTTTAAATTTTCTTGCTCTCTTTCAAAAGTGTTGGCATCAGTGTTAATCTCTGCGCACACAGAAGAGGAGCCATTCTCGTGCATCTCTGGCAGTCATTTCTGTTAACACAGAGCTCGTGTTTGTGCCCTCATTCAGGTTTCTCAGCTTGCTTGGGAAAGAGTTTCTCCTAACCCTTGCCTCGCAAATGACTTTGAAGAGCTGTATTCAAATGTGACTTTGTCCAGACTGTCTTGTTGCTTGGCACAAGGCAGCTCGTCCACATTACATGACTCCTGCAGAGAGGGTTTGCACAATTTATTAATGAGCTTTTCATCACCCTGCTTTGTTCTGTGAACAGTTTTAAGCTGTCTCTAGGAACAATAAATACATCCAGGTGCTGTGGCTGAAGGGACATCAGACAGTGGTGTGAACATCGTGCTGGCCTTGCTCTTCCCTCCCCAGTCTAACAGAATCCTGTTTCAGGAGCCGGTGGTGTGATTTAAAGTAATTGCCTGATTGAAGGATATGGGAGCAGGAGGAGGTGAAGGGGTGTTGCTGGTTCTGGAGAGGTGTATGTGGCATTTGTCTTGTTTTATTTGAAAGATCAGAGAGTAATTGGAAAAAATATTTTTTAATTAATAACTTGGGAGAGGTGAGCAGAAATTTCACAAGGCTTCACTGTGTGCACACTGAAAATAAAACACTTTATGCTATGCTTCAATAATTTATCACTTCTTGACAAGGGCTTGAAAAGGGTCCAGTCTTTAAGTACAAATCACCAATTTGCTCTTTTATAAATGACTTCTTTTGAGGAGAAAATGGATGTCCCTCCAAGTGGAGTGCACATGCGCTCGTTTGTTTTGTAGAGTATGTGAGGCTGCCAGGTTACTGCATCGCTTCATTCACTGACATCGGCCATTGTCTCCCACCACTCTGTAGCACCCTGTTTTTGCTAACTTCTTCCCTGACCTGCCTGACAGCATATAAGTCTTTATTTTCCCCTTGCCATCTCTTCAGTTTAATAGCTCTACAGTAGAGTAGTGTTTTCATCCATGGAGCTACTTTTAATCAAGATTGACTTTGGGAAATGCTACCATTTTTATGGTAATAAAGGACTGTATTAGGCACTTCGACCAGCGCAAGTTGTCCCATGAGTACGTAGTAGAATCATGAAACAAAGTGTAAATGCTAAAATTACTTTTTTCTTAACTGTAGTCTCCTAGAGGTCAGTAAATGATTTCCAATTGCATTGTAGCAAAGACATTTGTTCTAGGTTGAAGAATTTTTCACTTGAGCAAATATATTCTCGCCGACTCTGTCCCCAAGCCCTGGCTGCCTTGCTTTTTCTCCTGGGCTGTGACAAAACAGAATGTTTAGTGGGAAACAAAATTGTGCTTGATTTGTAGACTATCTGACTTCACATTCTGTTTTGGTCTTTGAGCTATTCCTTGGCTAATCTTCCAACAAGTTGAATTGATTCTTGCTTCAAAACTGTTTATCCCAAAACAGAGCTGTTGACAAGTACAAATACAGATGGCAGACATGTGGTCTGATTTTTATGTTCTCATCTCAACATTCAAAGAGGGAATGTTACTGAGAAATGGCTTACATCTTGAGTCTCTTGTTCAAGGCAATATGTAATGCATGCTGGGAGTTCCTAATTATGTGGCAAGTAGTACCAAATGCTTAAGGGATTTCCTTAAGCATCGACTTGGTGTGTAAGGCTTATCACCCTAGAGGCTGTAATTAGTTCATAAGAATAGAAACGTAGGGCCGGTGAGATGGCTCAGCGGCGTAAGCGCCTGCCTTGCAAGCGCAAGGGCCTGAGTTCGACTCCCGGAACCCACATACGAAAAAGGGGCCGGTGATATCGCTCAGTGGCACGGGTGCCTGTTGGCGCGCGAGGTCCTGAGGTCGTCCCCCTGGTACCCACAAAAAAAAAAAAAAAAAAAAAAAAAAAAAAAAGAAACGTAGCAAGATCCTGACTCAGAAATACAAAATTAAAAAGACGGGGTATAGCTCAGTGTGAAGGCCCTGAATTCAATCCCCGTACCAGATATGCATGTGCACGCGTGCACACACACACACACACACACACTCGAAGGAGTAATCTAATGGGAAAATTGGATAATCACACTAAGAGGAGCTCAACTGTATCATTCATGGATGAAGATCTGTTCCCTCACTGCACAGGCGCACCCTCTTTACATAGACCTCTGTCCTCTGGACAAATCTAGAATTTTAGCTTACTTTTGTTTTCAGAGGGAGATGCTAGCCTATGCTGTGACCTTGCTATTCTCCACAGCCTATTAACCATTATTTTTTCACCATGGTGAGAGCAAGACAAACTGCAGTTCTTCTCTCCCTGACCTTGTTTCATGCCTCTGACTGCCTTTAGTAAGGTCTCCTCTGGTCATTGTGGAGCCAGACCCTTCTGAGTTACTCAGTTGGCCTCCACCTCTCGGGTCTGAGTGTCCAGCAACTACTTTAATTCTGGTAGCTGCTGCTGTTGGTACCCCAGTGCATGGCAGTGTAACCGTAAGTGTCCATCGTTGCCGGGTCAGCTTTGACCACCATTACAGCTCAGGCATCTGAAGAAGCAGGGGTAAGATGCAAGAGCAGACAGTGGTAAATTCTGTATAGGACAGAACAGTGGAGGTAGCCCCAACTCATCCCTGCTCTGTTCCTCTCTGCCTACTTCCTTTAGAAGGTGGAGGAGGTACCAGGGAATAGGGATTTGAGAAAGCTGTGCTGGCCATCATGATGTGTTAGCAATACCATTTGCATTATACATGTTCTCAGTCCTCCCTAAAGCATATAGAAGCATTACATCTCAAAACAGATTTTTGCATTGAGAAGTGAATCCTTTCTCTGTTAAGATTGTTCCTGGTGCCTTTCGTTGTACCAAAGAAAAATAGTGACTGATTTTTTCATTGTTTCGGAAGGGGATCTGGATAGATGGTTTTGGTTTGCTTTTGTTGTAAAATTCCCAGTTAATGTATTTCTATATTGAAGGAAAAGTGCAGAAAGAGCAGCCTTTCCACAGACCGGGTAAATAATATCTCAAGCCAAACAGACGCATGTTCTACCCACATAACTGTGAGCTGCTCACAGTCTTTGATGTATGTCAGAACCATGCCGTGTGCAAAATGTAGTTCAGAGGTATATTATATCCAGAACACCCCTTTGATACGTTGGGGTTATATGACTTGCTTTTCAACATATTTAAGACCACTTATAAATACCCGTATCCCAAGAAAGTCAGTTTGTGCCTGTCCTGCTCAAGGATGTGCCATCAGTGGGACCTGATCTTCCAGTTTGCTTTTTTCCTTCCTCTAATCCCGCTACCTTGGGCCCAGCCTGCATCATGCCCTTTCCTTGGGTACCAACACGGATGCAGAGATTGCGAGCCATTTCCCCACGTTGGAGTGCAGCAGAAGAGCCACTTGGGATCAATCCCCCACCACCCTGATTTCATTAACCTACTGAGCGAATCTGTGTGCCCTCTCCTCATGCTATGGAACAAGGTCCTCTTCTTCCGGATGAGGAAACCTGAGGCAGAGAGGTTAAGCGGCTTGGCCTGTGTCAGCTGGGAAGTCGCTGCAACTAGAATAACCTCTCTCTGCTATTTGGTCAAATGCTTAAGCGCTGGGCTCTTTTAACTCCTTCTAGCATGCATTTAATCAATAAATCTATTTTCTCTCCTGTTCATCCTCCCAGTAGTGGAAAGAAGAAGGTCCCAAGATGTGCACATAGATTGCTGTCCTCCACATTCAAAGATGATGTTGCTGACAGTGATTTGTTACTGCGCTGTTCGGGTGTGACAGGGAAGATCAATAGGTAGCCAACACAACAGGCAGCCTTGGCCTTTTACACCCTGGGCAGAGGTAGAGAAATGCCCCTGGGCTGTGTCTGCAGGCACTGTTTGCAAAGACTAGCATTTTCTGGGACAGCTGTCTCTTAGAATTTGCTTTTCCCTCAGAGCCTCCCTAATCCTAATTACTACTCAACAGGCTGTTCCCCAGCAACTCTCAGTGGTGTCTTCAGGGCTGGAAAGTACACTGCAGAGAAATGGGGACGGGCTGTGTGTCACTCCAAATTGCCTTTTCCTCTCTGGCTCAACTCTGACTCAATCTATTGCCCTTTGTTACAAGCTTGTTTACTTGGATATTTAATAACCACTGAAGTAATTGGGTGTCTCTTCTTGAGTGTGTTGTGTTATGGTTTGTATCTTAAATGCCCCCTAAAGGCCCTGTAGGTAAAAGTTTGGTTGCCAGCCGTGTGGTGCTATAGGGAGATGGTGGGAACTTTGGGGGGTGGGGCCTAGTGGGAAGAAGTTAGGTTTTTGGGAGGGATCCTCCAAGGGAGTTTTGGGATCCCAGCCCCTTCCTTTTATTTTCTTCGCTCCCTGGCTGCCATGAAGTGAGCAGCTTGGTCCTACCATGCTCTCCCTGCCGTGATGATCTCCCACACTACAGGCCTGGAAACAAGAGCCAGGTGACTATAGGCTGAAACATTTGAAATCATGAGTCAAAATAAAACTTTCCTCCTCCAAGTTGCTTTTCTCAGATACTTTGTCACAGCATTGAGAAGCTAACAGCATGTCACTAGACCCCTCTGTACCCCTCACTCTCATGTGCTTCGGACTTCCCCTGGACTCCACACCTTAACAACCCACACTGCACACACTGCTCAGGGCCCCAGCCCTGAGCACACATGGGGCTTACTTCAAATTGCTGTCCAGTCGTCTTAAATCCAACCAGGTTGTGTTGTGTGTTTCATGTTGAATATATTTTATTTCTTGTTTACTTCTCTTTTGCTCCTCTTATCATTTGTCAGTTTATTGCAAAACAAGGAAAATACATTAAAAAAAAAAAAAAAAGGAAAAGTCCCGACGTCAAGAGATGTAGAAGACCTTGGTCAAAATGTCATACTGTGATTGACTTTCAGGAAAAAAAAAAAAAAAAGGAAATGTCTATTTAAAGAATTTAAAATAAAGAATGGGTGAAAGGTTGAGAATGGGCAATGTCTTCATGATTAGAACTCTCTTGTTTTCCTAAATGAATCGATTTTGCCTGTTCAGAGAATGAAATTATTGTTTTAATTGAAAGGAAAACCAGGTTAAATAATCAAGCCACGAGGGAAAGAATTTAAAAGCCACCCTTTTTATTAAAAAAGAGTGGAGACTTTTAATATGATTATTCTGTTACTACATTTCATTTCCCTTTAATGAAGTGAAACGTAAAATTAACATTCTCCCCTCTTCTTCTGTTTAATGGGAAAGATCAGCTTTTAGACTCTACAGTTCCCATTTCTTACTCCCATCCCTCCTAAACTGTCCAGGCATTTCCTCTCTGAGTTGCCTTTATTCTGAATTTCGTATCAACTTCCTTATTGTTTTATCAAGCTGACCCTTGCCCCAAGCTTTCTGTGTGGAGGGAAGGGCTTGTCCCAGAGTTACTTGTGTCTCAGTGGAGGCTGTTCACATACCGTGGTCACTAGCCTGGTGGACAGCTGGTGGCTGCCTTGGGTGTTTTAGAAATTTGACAAAACTGGAAGAAAGCATTTCCTATCAGGCATGTGACAGACAGATCGCTACAGTTTAAAACTGAACCTGAATCACTTTTAGTGCCATTGTACACTGAAAGCTCCTTGAGGCCGGAACCGTGTTTTGTTTGGCTTTTTATTTCCGGTATCTGAAAGTGCCTGGCACATTTGGTGTCATTTCCTGTTTGCCTGCTGACAAGTAATTACACAGAAACACAATCCTGATGCCCTTAAAAAATTTACCTAGGTCTTTGGCAAACAGTTTTGCTGCCAGATAGAACTGCTCTCATCTTCAGCATCAGACCCATAACCACTATTTGAAAGTTTGAAAACACTGGAAATGAGCCAGTTACAATACAAAAGTGACTTAACTTTCTCATGTCTGCTGAATTTTATTTGGCTGCAAGCTGACCATCTCACATATATTCTTGCCTGGCTGGTAGTTTCATTGCTCAGAAATCATAAGAAAGACCAAGAATAGCAGATACTGGACTCATAGGACCTATACTGACAGAGAAGAGAAATGATGGGAATTAAGAGAGAAGTAACTGTCATCTTGGCATGTTGATCAGGGAATAAAGATATGTGTTAAGTGTGGTTAGAGACATACCTGAACCTTTATGAAAGCAGGTATCAAAAAGTTCAGAGAAAGCATCATTTGGTGGCAAGAGACTCCAAAAATTTGAGAACCTTTGTGAAGTTTTATCTTGTATACAACCTGCAAAGAGAGAAAGAAAACAAGGTCCTTTAGAAAGTTCTAGATAATGATAATAATAGCTACACGAAGTCAGCTTGCTTAGTCTTCACAAAGGCTGTATGAAATAGGTCTTACTCTATTTACAAATGAGAAAGTTGAAACACAGAGGAGGGACCTTGCTCAACATTACCTAGCTAGTACGTGGCAGACCTGAAGTTTAAGTTCAGAAGTCTGGTTCCAGGGACTTTAAACCACATGCTTCCCTGAATGTCAAGAATCTCCGGGCCAGGGATTTAGCTCAGTGGCACAAGTGCCTGCCTGGCAAGCATAAGGTCCTGAGTTCAATTCCTGGTACCAAAAAAAGAAAAAAAAAAGAAGCTCCAACCTTCAAATATGCCAAGGCTGGGCTGGTGAGATGGCTCAGCAGCTTAAGCGCCTGCCCGGCAAGCGCGAGGGCCCGAGTTCGACTCCCGGAACCCACATACGAAAAAGGGGCCGGTGATATCGCTCAGCGGCACGGGCGCCTGCTGGCGCGCGAGGTCCTGAGGTCGACCCCCTGGTACCCACAAAAAACAAAACAAAACAAAAAAAATATATATATGCCAAGGCTTTTCAGAATAAAGTGAAAAACAAAAAGCTAGGCCCACTTGTGAATGAGATTAGCATGGTGTTAACAGATGGCCTGAAGGCCAGGCTGCTAGGGTCATCACATTGTGCTTCTTTATTCTTCAAAAAGAATAATCTCCAAGCTGAAAACATTTATAGAAGAGAGACAGAATCCACCAGACTATAGAAGACTAGCTTCTCCAGCTTCACCCCAGTCTCCAGTGCCAAGATTTATGTCCCAGTGTGCAAAGCAACTTGCAAAGGGCACAGAAAACACAGGCACCTGTGAGAGATCGAAAAGAGAAGTGAA
Source organism: Erethizon dorsatum (assembly GCA_028451465.1). Lineage (NCBI taxonomy): Eukaryota > Metazoa > Chordata > Mammalia > Rodentia > Erethizontidae > Erethizon > Erethizon dorsatum. Next base: position 16,954,048 of record CM051839.1, read on the forward strand.
CAAACATCCTGATTTTAAAAAAAAAAAAAAATGGAAGAAAAGGTAGGGAAATGAGACAAGTGAACTCGATTTGGAGACCTTGAAATACTCAAAAGAATTAGAAAAAGATTTAGAAAAATGCTGTGGTTTTTAGGAGTCGGTATGAGTTCACTTGAAGAAAGGTTGTCAAGACCACAGAATGTTTTAGCTTAGATTCTAGACCGCTCACCGAGAGGAATATTGTACTAGTAACATCATCATCGTCATCATCACTGTCAGCACCCTTGCCTTTGGCCAGCGCTGTCTACAGTGCTCAGTGTGCACCGCTCGTTTGATCCTCAGGGCTAACAATGCTGCGTCCGAGTCACTGTCTCTCTTAATCTCAACAACTCATCAGACAAGATCTCTCACCTTGCTGCACAAAAATAAGATGGAGTTTAGTGTGATTGGAGAATTTGTAACTTGTTACTTGGAAAAGAAAAGGCAATGCACGTAAACATAGCTGTTGCACAACTGGACTTCAATGTGTCTCAGCCTTCTGTTCTTAGTTCTGTGCAATTTAATATTTTCCTCAATTACTCAGGTAAAGGAATAAAGGATTTTTTCACATGATGTAATACAGGCAAGGACAAATCATACTAGGAATAATAGAATCAAGAGTGAAAAACTTCAACAAACCAGAATAAAAGAATGAAAATAATAAAATGGATGCAAAAAAATTCAATTTAGGTTTTTTTTTTTTTTTTTTACTAACATAGTTTAGGAAACACAGAACTATTGCATTGCATTGCTGGAAGCAAACTGTCCCACTAAGCACTTCTTTAGTTCAGTGTTTGTCCATCTGGGTGATATGGCATGGGAAAATCAATTTACTTGTTCAAGGTCAGCACTAAAAATAAATAGAAAAAGAATCAAAGCATGACATGCATAGTAATTATTAGTGTTATTGTTTTAACTTTTGTCTTTATTTTATTCTCAGTATATGTGCACTTGATGGTGATACAAAATATATTTCCTGTTATTGATTCTATCTGAAATATTTAAAAGCCACTCCTGTGGCCAATTCTTAAATATCCTTCTTCCATTGCTTATTCATAGACACTATCTACTAAGAAATCTGGAGATGTCTACTTTGCCTTTGTACAAGTCTGACTTGTAGGAAGTTTTGCTTTTCATATTGAATTTAAATGTGTCTTGCTATAGCTTCAACACGATGGTTGTGCCTTGGCCCTGACACACACTGGCTGTATGATCTCTCTCAAATCCTTCTGCATCTTTTGTCCAAAATTTCCTATCTGTAAAAATGGAAATATTATTATTAACAAAACAGTAGTACTTTCCAAACCTATTATGAGGGTAAAGTCAATTTTTTAAAAAGGAAGCACTTTAAAAACTTTGAAGATTTTACAAATTTTTTTTTTTTCAGTACTAAGGTAAAGCCCAAGGGTGCTCTACCATTGAGCTACATTCCCATTTTTAAAAATTTTTTATGTTGAGATGAGGGCTTAAACTTGCAATCCTCTTGCTGAGTATCTGGGATCACGGGTGTGTGTCACTGTGCTCGACTATAAATGCTGTTCTCTGTAACTCTTCTGTTTACCTTGACAAGCCTAATCTTTTACCCTTAACCCTTTAGCTCTTGGAAGAAGCCATCATGGAACCGTCTTCCCTCAAGATGGCGAAAAATCCAACTGTTCAACTCTCTTTCCGAAATGCACAATTCAGGGTCCATGAACCACTGTGGTCCCTCTCTTCTCGTCACACTCTAACTTGTGTGTTACTGTGTCTATTCATTTTATAGTGTAGTGTGCAAGATGAAAAATGGTTTGAAAGTGATGGAAATAGCTGTTAGTGGAGAAGCTTGCTGATAGTTACTTTGCTTTTTCGCAAGTTATTTTTAAGGTTGGCATATACCCCCTCTTCCACAGACATAAGCTTAGGTGCTCGGAATCTAATTTCAAAGGTCAATTAATCTCAGAGTAGAGTGGGACAATTACATCCCTTGTTCAGGAAACAAACTTGCAGTAGAAAACTTGTTGTGCTGGTGTTTTTTGTTTGTTTAGTGCTGTACTGTCAATTTAAAACACTAAAGGTGTTCTTGTTTTATTTTGATTTTTGAGTGCCTGCTGGTGCCATATTGTCTCCATTCTGATTCTATGCCATTTTCCCCCCTGACCTGAGAAAAGCATTTAACATTTGTCCTTGTTTAATTTCATCTTGTTAGATTCGGCTCATTGCCCTGGCCTGTCAAGATCATTTTTCATCATTATTCTGTCTGCCTGCTCCACCCAGTGGCTGGTCATCCACTGGCCAGAGCTGTGTTCCTGCCACCACCTCTTCATCCTGCACAAGAACCAGAGTCCCATCCAGGTGGTATGATGAAGCTAACTTGTCCTCTAGTCAGTTTAGAATCCACCTTGCATTATTTAGCCCATTTTTCATATGGTTCATAAAGATGAGAAGTGGGTAGCTGATTACATATACCTTTTTTACTCCACTGCCAGGAGGCTCAGAACCTGGACCAATCATCCATTTTTAGTGAGTCTAAGCCATTCAAAAAGCTAATAAAATAATAACACATGTGGTGTATTATGAAGATTCTCCAGGGAAACAAAACTAATAGAAGAGATATAGATATATAGAGAAAGAAATTTATAGAAGGCACTGGCTCATATGATTATGGAGGCAGAGAAGCCTCATGATCGGCCCTCCCTAAACTGGAGTCCCAGGAAAGCCAGCGGTATAGTTCAAAGTTCAAAGGCCTGAGTACCAAGAGTCAATGAGAGAGATCGCAGTTGAGTGTGAAAGCCTGAGAATCAGAAGCTCTAAGGGCAGGGGCAGAGTAACCTTCCAGCTCAAGCAGTCAGCAAATCTTACTTTCCTTTGTCCTTTTGTTCTATTTAGGTCCTTCTTGGATTGGATGAAGCCCACGCATACTGGAGGGGCATCTGCTTTACTCCATCAAGTCACAGCTAATTTCTTCCAAAAGTGCTCACAAACACACCCTGAAATAATGTTTAACCAATGATCTGGGCATCCTATGGCCCAGTCCAGTTGACACATAAAATTCACAAGCAGTAAAATCTTTTTCAAAAAAATGATAGATTTATATACTACTTGTACTTCTAAAGAATTTGTCTGTACATGGCTGCTTTACATCTTGTTTACTTCAAACTGTGCTATTTCTGTACACATAATGTAGAAGAGCAAACCATGTTAGAGACTGCCATATTTGGATTTTGCTTAAACTATTTTAAATAATTAGTATTTTCCTGCCCAACTATAGATCCTTCAATAATACATGTGTGAATTAGACTTTGGGAGGAAAATACAGGTGTGTTGGTGGGAGAAATAATACTGCTAAATACAGCTAAATATTGCTGTCCCTTCACCTGCTGAGATAAGGAAATAAGTCAGTGGTGGTGTAAGGTGATGGCATTAGATTGGCATTATTAGCTTGACCTGCAGTAGACCTGTTAAACTCTTATGGGCGCTGTTGTCATGGGGATTTTGCTCACCTTACTGGAGCTTTTTTTTTTTTTTTTTTTTTTTTTTTTGGTGAATGAAGCGTTAGATGCTGACCAGGGAATTGGGAAGCCTGGTATTTCTCCTTCCCACTTCCTGGGACAGCTGTAGTGCTGGGGAGCAAATGATTAAATTTCTCTGAAGTGCCACAGACCCATGAAATTGGCCAGCCTCATGCACTGGACGTGTGTGTGAAAGACTCGTGGAGTTCAATGTCTGCTGACAGAGATACTGGCAACAAGAGCAAGTGCAACATTTGGGGGCACTGGGGTGCTGCCCAAGAGCCTGACTCCAACTGCTCCTCAACAGGAGATGGGTGAGCAAGACCTCTCGGTTTCAGATCCCTATAAGAAATTGCTGTGATAGCAGGGCTGTAGTTGGTTTGGGGAGGTGTGGCCCAACTTTCCATTGCTGTGACAAAATATGGAGACAAACAACTTATAAGGAGGAAAGATTTATTGTGGCTCATGGTTTCAGAGGTTTCAGTCCATAGTCACTTAACTCCATCACTTTGGGCCTGTGGCAGAACAGTACATTATGACAGACATGAGTGGTGGAGGTCTGTTCACCTCATGGCAGCCAGGGAGCAAAAGAGAGAAACAGAAAGGGGGTGGTGTCCTAATATTCTCTTCAAGAGTACACACTCAGCGTCCTAACTTCCTCCCACTCAGCCCCACCTCCTCAAGGCATCAGCACCTCCCAACACCGTGTGGGTGGGGAACCAAGTCTTTAACACATGGCCCTTTGGAGGCCACTTCAGATCCAAGCTATAGCAGAGTTGTAAAGCAAAGGAAGGCAGTTGTTCTGCAGAAATGGTCTATGAAAAGGAATCAGAGAATCACTTTTGGAGTTTGGTCTTTGTAGGTGTCCTGAAAAATATTTTATAAGAAAAAATTAAAGAGTTTGAAAATGGACTTTTACATTTAAAGGTTTTGGTATTTTCCATCATCGAGGGAGTATTGGCAGGAGCCAAATAATTTGCTCTTCCTACTGCAGAGTGGTTAAGAAGTTTGGATCATTTTTTTTTTTCTTTTAAGATGCTGGTGGTTGAACTCACAACCTGGCACAAGGAAAGCAAGTGCTGTACCACTGAGCTGCACCCCTAGCCCTGGGTCACTTCTTTAGAGGAGAATAAACCATATTTGCTGTGACTGCTTCTCTATTGGGTGATAAGAAGGCAGTGTGAAAGGTGAGAAAATAAAGGAGAATGTTTAGGTGCTGAACCATAAATGCTGCATTTGTTAATTTAAAAAAGAGAAGGAGGGCCGGTGAGATGGCTCAGCAGCGTAAGCGCCTGCATGGCAAGCGCGAGGGCCCGAGTTCGACTCCCGGATCCCACATACGAAAAAGGAGCCGGTGATATCGCTCAGCAGCACGGGCGCCTGCTGGCGCGTGAGGTCCTGAGGCCGACCCCCGGTACCCACAAAAAAAAAAAAAAAGAGAGAAGGAAAAGAGAAAATATATTCTCACAATTTAAAAATCTTTAATTTGAGAAAATTGGCCATGGGTGGAAGAAAGGAAGGAACAGTTGCAATTTACATTTCGAGAACTCCATAAGGTCAGGTCTGCTGCAGTGGCTTTTACCTGCATGCAATGGAAGAGTGGGTTCTGCATTCAGTTTGCTGATTGTGATAGATTTGCAGGCTTGGGATGTGGTGTCTGCAGTGAGAGAAGTTTCTAGAAATTTCTTACCCACAGTGGCCCTCCAAACCCTAGCCCCTGCTGGAGAATCAGGAATGTGTACTCTTGCCCACATCTTCAATTGGCTCTCTAGATTCGTCAAGCATCTCTCTTCTCTGTCAATTTTCTTGACTATACGATGGCAACTGTACTGTGACAATTGTAATAGCATAGAGTCTGGGGCCACAGATGCAATGCTGCTCTGCAGGTGTCTCCAGTGTAGCTCCTCCACTCATTAGCAGTGTGACTTCAAACCAGTTACTTTAATCTTTAATCTTTCTGTGCTTCAGTTTCCTCATCTGTAAAATGGTGAAGGAATTAGAACATATTTTGTAGGGTCATTGTGAGGCTAATACTAAAGAGTTAGTTGTATTGATCCAAGAAACATGGAATTCTGCGCAGAGAGATGCATATCCAGAGTACTGTGCTACGCATTGGAGCTAAGCAATTAAGATGATTCCTACCCTCCGGTGGTTTAGAGATAAGTGGGTAGAAAAGACAGCACACATCAAGCAGAAGCTGCAATCCAGGGCAGACTGTGGGACCAAGAACCTACATGAGGATAAAGGGTAGGATCCTAAAACGATGCTGCAAAGCATTCATAAATGTAGAAGTTCCAGGAATTATTTTAATATTAATTGTTGAGATTAAATTTTGGCATTCAATCACAAGATGTGAATACTTTGGAATTTCAAAAGAGAAAAAAGAAATTCTTCATCAGCTCCACGGCATCTTTTTTTTGTGCTACTGTAACAATATGTGATCACATCTCTCCTAATCATTTACCTCATTGTTTTGTAATAATCAGCTGCTGCCTTCATCTCCTTTACCAGCCATAGAGGGACTGAGACAATGTGCTATTCATCTACATATCCCCAGGCCTGCGCATGGCCTACGCTTGAGGGCGTTTGGTAAAGTCTGGCTGAAGTAATGAAGGAACACTCAGAGTGCATATGTAGCATGTCTAAAACTGAACACCACCAAATTTTCTCTTTCAAATACTATATAGATTATATTATTTGTCCCGGCTCTTTAAATGCCAGTCATGTTTTTATACCCCTCCTTGTGTCCATATATACAATCTCCAAATCTTCCTAGTCCTTCCTTATACTTCCACTTATTATATCAACATTTCAGGCCCCATCATCCAACTGCCAAGTGTGCTTCACGTGATGTCTGGATAATTACAACAAACACTCTGTTCCTCTCGCCTCATGCTGCTGTTCAAGCTCTCACTGTGTCCTGAAGGTCCTGTTACCCCTCTCCCTCTCTCCAAACTCCACATGATCTCTAAGATCAAGTGTCTTCTCTTACTGAGATATTCTGGTGCCCCTCTCAGTCTCTGCTAACCCAGCTGTCATTCTCTTCTGACAATAGCTCTTGTTTACAGCTACACATCACTGCTAGTACATCTAGCCCTTACAAAATCCTGTTGAGAAATCTGATAGTCTACCCATTTCATAGGTGGCAAACTGGGGCTCCTCAAAATAAACTTGTCCCAGGTCGCACAACTGGCTTGCTGCCTGACTTCAGAGCTCTTTCTTGTGTACCTTGCTACCTCATCCCAGTTAAACTGTCACCTGGGGGATCCTGTTGACTCTTTCTGTATCAGCAGACTGTCTTCCATGTTGCTTTGGGAGTAGGAAGCATGCAAATCTTCGTTAGTTTTAAAGCCTGTTTGTCTGTACTATTCTTTAAGAGGGAGAATAAAAGAGAGGATAAATGGATGGAATAAAAACACTAAACCATTCTCTTTCTGATGGAAAAAACACACAATAGCATGAAGAATGAAGCAAAAGTCATTGGGGCCATTTTTAGGTAAATTACAGTTTGAACAGAATTGTGAAAAATTTTCTCTTTTCTGACACAGATTGTCCCCACACTCCAGTAATATGTAGGTGGTTTATTCATTTTTATCTATCTAAACCTTAAAATGCTCATCATAATAATGATACTAAAATGGCATATATATAAAAACACTGACCAATATTGATGGAAATTCATGACTGAATGAAAAGGAAAAGATGTCCAGATAGAAGAGGTTGATCATGGGTTACCACAGGGAAGTCTACCAGCCAGAAATGGGACTGAAATAGCTCCTTTCTGAGGGTTATTAGATGTTTTTAAACTTTTTCAAGTCTGGCCCTTAAGCTAGGAGTGACATGTGAAGGTAACAATGCAGGTGACCATTATGGCTCAGACTTGAGTTCATATCATCTCAAGATGTTTGGTAGTAGTTCATTCTCATGCCTTTATGGCTAAATCAAACATTAAAAGTACATTTAATTCTCTAGCTGGAAGAAATCTAAGAGATTATTTAATTCAACCTTTTATTTTTATACCTGAGGCAACCCAGAGAAATTAAGCCACTTGCCAAAGGACACAAAGAATCTGGTTTATTACCGTATAACTCACCACGAGACTTTCCCTGTGTATGATATTAATGTCACTGCTCTAGTCAGGACTGTGGGATGTCAGTATGATGGATTTAGCCTGTTAATGTATCAACTCCAGCTAAATTGCTAGTGTGAAACGACCTCGAGAAGATTCACAGAAAAGGCTGTGCGAATTTGGGCAACTTACAGCAACATGGCGACTCAGTTTCCTTACCACAGAACGAGACAACCCCAGTGTGGGCCTCATGGTGACAGTGTCGCATCAATGAGGTAATGCACTGGCCGGTTGACTAGAACACTGCAAGCACTCTGTACGAGCACTGTATACCTGCGCTGTCGTGTTTAATTACTGTCTCGTCCTTTTTGTCATACGGCCTCTTCTTACATATGTTGTACATGGGATCACATGGCTGTCAAGCCTGACCTCACATTATGAGTTTTCTCCACTTTCCCTGGAATAGCCTGCACTGCCCATTTTGGTACCAGCCTACCATGTGTGGATCTTGAGCACCTGAGATGTGTCGTAACTGTAAAATACACACTGAGTATCAAAGACTACACTGAGCTACTTCCCGAGCCCTTGCTGAATCACTAAATTGCCTGGGCTGGACTTGAACTTGTGATTCTCCTGCCTCAGCCTCCCATTGTACAAGGATTACAGGCGTGTGTCACTAGGCCTGGCTAGCTATGTGGTATTTTTTTTAGTGTCAAACACTTCTATTAGGGATCAATCCCAGTTCAGCAGCGATAACTTCTTGAACCCACATTGCCTCAAGAAGCAGAGGATGCTGAGATGAGTTCCATTCAAACATCTTCCCCTTGACTGAGAGGCCAAGATGGATGTACCCAGCTTCCGCTGAGAACGCCAAAGCCAGTGCTGTGCATAACCATTTCCGGCTCTTTCTAGTTCTTTGCACAGGCTTGAATGAAGATTTGGTTGGAAACTGTGTGTGAATATGTGTATGTGGTTTTAATGAAAACTAATACAATTCAGGCTGGATTTAGACACTAAAGCCCGGTTCCTGGAGATGCTGAGGATTAGTGGTAACAGCTGTCATCCTCCCTATTTGAGGACAGACCGAGGGAGAAAAAAAGACTTTTGTTTAAAGGATGCGTTTTTGCAATTCTGAGGGAGAAAACTTTTCCACCAAGCCTGAAGGAAAGTGTGTCCTAGGTAAGTGGATGGTTTTGGGGGATTCAGACAGACAAGGGGCTGGTGGGAAATAAGCCCCTGCTAGGTCTAAGGTGGGGGTCAGGGGTGTGAGGAGTGGCACTTGCTCCTTTCCTCTGCAGGCACCTGAGTTTGCTCTGCCTTTGGGAAGAACACCAACTTCTACCATCGACAAGGGCTTACGGGGCATTTCCTAAGGGTCCTTGTGAAGGAACACAGACAGTCCCTGGGCCACTCCACTGAGAGCAAGCTCTTACAGCCCACAGTTCACTCTCTCAATTACGGGAAGCCACAGAAATGGTTCCTCGTGCAGTAGAGGTTTTGACTCGTAGTGTCTTGTGGAAAACAAACCTAGAAGAGAAAGGTGTTGTCTGAAGGACTCTTCAGCTAAGTCTGATCGAGCTGAGTGACAGCCGGTTCCTGTCTCCTTGGTCCTCATCAGCATCGGGGGTGGCGATTGATGTGATTATTGGCTTTTATGGATTATTTCCTTAGTCTCTTGTTTTTAATAGCTAGTTTCACTGTACTTTTTGTAGTTTACTTTTACCCTTTACAGCCATCTTGTTAAAAGGGAGGGATACCATTGCTTTATGCTGCCCCTTAGCTAAAAATATTAGACAAATTTTTAAAAAATTGCTGAGTAAAAGAATATAAAACAAAATTTAGAACATAAAACTATTAGAAATATGCTTAAGACACCCCTAAATATTTACTCAGAGAGCTTTTTATATGTCTTATTTGTTCTCTCTCACTTTAGTTTTAGGTATTAATTTCTTTTACATTGTCAACTTTTAATTCTTTCTGTTGATGGGCATTAGAAATTGTAAACAAAAATGAAATTCATAAAATATTACAAAATTACTGTTACATTGCAAAATATTATCAATGCTATTTTATCCAATCATTGTATTCTACTCCTGAGCCAATTTTCTTTTACCAATCTATTTAACAAGGTATAGAATGAATCAGCTTGGGTGTAATTTCTCTGCTCATCTTCTAAAGTAGTGAAATAACTAAAAAGAGAAGGAGAAAGACAAAAGAATATCAAAGCATGGAAAATTTAATCACTTCTAAATAATTGATAGTAGGTATAAGTTTTTGTAGCATTTAAGTCTGTAATTTGTAATTGTAGAGATAAGACACTATTAAGCCAAGTCCCCATATATCATACTCCCCGACCACTTTGGAATACTGGTGTCTACTTTAGCGATAAATTGCTATAGCTCATCCTGCCCTTGGCCATCAGACAACTTATAAGGGCACTGTGGGAAACAAACTTTTTCAGGTATTATGTTTTAGATTTAACAATTAGAGCTTCTTTTTTAAAAAGAGTCTTGCCTCACGAAAAATTGATGAAAAGTTAAAAAAAAAAAAAAAAACCGATTTTTAAAAAGTGAAATGCTTCCTATAGCCTGGCATGTCTTTTTTATCTTGACCTTCAATAGGCAGCACTGCGAATATCAGGTGCAAAGGGAGGGCGGGATTCAGGTCAGTCACATCCAAATAGACCCCGTATCGTTTTCTTAAGTGGCATCTGGCTGAAGCTGTTGTTTTTCACGATACAGGAGAGAGCAGGATGAGGGTCCCAGCTGCCCTTGCAGGCTGGGCTTGTATCACACTCTGCCTGGCTTCCTGCTCGTCTGCTTTTTCCCATGGTGCCAGTGCGGTGGCCTGTGAGGACATGCAGCCCAGACACATTGGAGCCCAGCCCCAGCGCCCCAGCACCCACCACATTTCCATCCATGCTGGCAGGCCTTCCTACTCACCAGGAGACCAGATTCCAGGTTTGTGTGGGAGAGGCTTTGAGAGACACACGGGAGCCCTAGAGAGCTGGTGGAATCTTCCACATTGAGAGCTTTCTGAACTAAAATATGGCTTAGACCTAAGAAGCACTAATTTGGCCAAAAATAAGCATGAAGTTTTTGTGTCATGAAAATGACAGCATAATTGATCTCTAAACTGATAGTAATCTAAGAGCACACAAGTAACATGATTATAAAATATTATCTTCTTTTCATAAGATATAAATATATTGTATCCCAGAGGTTACCCTAAACAACCTTCATGTATCATGTGTATGAGAAAAATATACTTTTTTTCTTATTATAAAACTAACATTCATCCATCAGTGAACACCTCAGGGACATAAGGGATATGATAATTTGCTTGACTATAGTAACCATTTCATTATATGTAGCAAGACATCATGCTGTACACCTAAAATATGTACAATAAAAAAGTTTTTTAACTAAAGTACAGAACTTAGTGATAGGCTGCATGCTTAGCACATTTATGGCCCTGGGTTTCATCCCTAGCACCAATAAATAGATAGATAGAAAGAAAGAAAGAAAGAAAGAAAGAAAGAAAGAAAGAAAGAAAGAAAGAAAGAAAGAAAGAAAGATATACAGCCTCTGGTAACTTCTAATCGTTCTGTCTCTATCAATTTTCTTACTCTAGGTATCTCACATAAGTAGGATGATAAAAGTTCTGGCTTATTTCACTTACTGCTTTTAGGGTTCCCCAGTGCTTTAGTGAGCATCAGTGTAACTGCATTTAAATAAAGAAGGTTGACCCCAAAGAGTTGGCCCAGTGCCAGTGAACAAGGATGCTAGTTTTTCCACAGTCCTATTAACACTGGATATAATCACACATTTTAATATTTGCCAGTATGATAGATATAAAATAGTGTCTTCTTTATAATTGCTTTTTAAATTATGATGACCTTGTTTTATTTTCCATTGGTGTCCTTTCATCCTTTTGGGGAGAATCATCTTTTTAGTGGCTCACCTTACCTCTGTCTGTTTCATGTGTTGTAAATATGCTTCTGAGTTTATCACTTATCTTGATTTCATCTAGATTCAACTACTCTTAATAATATAGCAAACTTTATTCACCTTTTCCCATATGGCCACTACATCTGCTTAAAGAGGCATTTCCAACTCCAACAATTTTTTTTTTTCTTTTGTTTTCCTGGCCTTTTTGTAGGACATACTTGACATCTCAGTGGTCTTGTTGTTTCGTCAGGAGGTTCTTATTATATCATACAGTGTGTAGTTAACAGGAACACAAAATATCAGCAAAATAAATTATTAAATTTTTAATATGGATTGTGCATTTAGAATAGACATCAAAATTTTTTCTGGTTTATTCGTATTTCTTTTTTATACACTTTTGAGCCAAAATGGAATTTATTTTGGTGTAAAGCAGGACAAACCCCCCCCCCCAAGGAAATTGTTCACTTTCTAGGGAAGGAGCGGTCTGAGGCTTTCCGTTTTGAAAATACCTGCATGAAATCTCTGCATGGCCTTCAATCCCACGTGTCCACTGCTTTCTGTTGCAGTGTCGGTGAGAAGCAGCCGCGATTTCATGGGCTTTCTGCTGCAGGCTTGGCGCACGTCTGAGCGTCAGACAGCTGGCACTTTTGTCTTCATTCCTCCTCGTTCCAAACTGATGACTTGTCTCGAAGAGGCCGACACAGTCACCCACTCCGACAAGTCCCCGAAAAGAAACCTCTCGTTCGTGTGGAAGGCCCCTGCCCAGCCTGTGGGGGACGTCAGGTTCCTGTAAGGCAGAGAAGTGCTATTTCTTAGTGACAGAGCCAGGTCTGAGGACTCAGCCAGGCTTTTCCTTTCCATTCCTTCATGTTTGTCTCTGTCCCCCGCCCTATATAACCTCCTTAGAAGGAGGACAGAAGGAGGCCCTGAGGCTGCCTAAAGCGCACAGCACTAAAATGCCATTGTGACTCCACCCTCCCCCTGCCGTTGTCCCCTCCTCCCTGCGTACAGAGGAATCTTGGTCACCAGGAGCCATGAGAGAGACAAGGTTTATGACCCACACTGCAGTGTCCTTCTCCATCCCTCCTGGGAGCCCTAGGAGGCCAGCAGGACGAAAGAAGGGAACCCCTGGCCCACACGAGTTTGCTATGTGTGGAATAGGAAATAGTTCAGAAGCTGTTGTTTCCAAGTGACAGAAAAAGGAGCTGAGCCACTTGGTCAGAAGCCTCCTCTAAGCCACCCTGCTCTCTCCTTTCCCAGAATCCTCACCCATGGTACCATAAACTGAGTCTGGAAGCCACATGTTCGAGGCCCAAGCCATGCCTGTCACTGGTTTCTTGATTCTCTGGGTGACCTCAGCTACATTAGTCAGTGAATACTAACAGTGGAAGAATGACACTTGTCAGCAATCCCTATCTCAGGGAGAATTGGGGAAGGATCAGTGGCACAATGTTTGTGAAAGAAATTTGTATGAAAGAAAGGCATTATGCGTTGAAGACATTGTTTAGAATGTTAGTGATTTATCTTTAATCTTCAATAGCATCTGTGACTCTCATACAATCACACAGCTGTACACCGGAATTATGAAATCTTTAATTAATGATATAATTGACAGTATATCAGTAATAGCTAATAATAAAGTTGAAGATGAAACCTTTTCTTTGAGTCTAAACAGTTCCAGACAGTTTTTAGTTACAGTGAAAAAAGAAAATTTCTTTGCAGTGCTGGGGATTGAACCCAGGCTCTTCAGCATGTTAGGCAAGCCCTCGACTACTGAGCTAGCCAAACCCCTATCCCCAAGTGAGAAGTTTGATGCTCATATTTATCGAGGAAAGGTAATTTATTTGTACAGAAACCTCTCCTAATTACTGTCACCTCTTGAGTTTTGGGTTTATGTGTTTTTAAAGAATAAAGTCACTCACAGGGAAAATAAAATAATCTCTAGTACTTCTATTCATTTGGAGTTTTATTCTCTCTTTGCTATTAGGATGGCCTTGGGTATTACTTAGGGGAAACTAAATCCCTGAATCAGTCTGTGCTGTCTTTTTCCACAGATTATCAGTAGTCCAGTCGTATTTCGTTTACTGGGCAAGGATTGAATCGTCCATTGTATCACAAGAGACACACAGCAGAGCCTACTCGGATGACAGCAGGAGCTCGGAGGCCGGGTCACCGGTGCCAGCCCTTGGGCAGAGGCGGGGCTGTCGTGAGGAAACCGCCCCAGGTACAGCTTGCCACCGATCTCTAGCCTGCCTGTCGTCATTATTTTATGGTGATCTATTTTCACTTCCAACTTCTGTACTGCCGGTTGCCATTTGCAACACAAGCAATAAACACCTGCCTTGTCCAGTAACCGCCACACCTGGGGAGGTGATAAGGTGGCGGTGAGAGGGAAGGGCCCCTTGCGGTGACTTGGAGTTTGTCACGGCAAACCTGCTTTGTCTGGCTCAACCTAACAAATTCAGTAGAGCCCTGGGGTGGCCGGTGAGAGCTGCGCTGCAGAACCAAACACAGCACACATCGTCTTCCCGAGTCTGCTGTCAGCACAATATTTTAGCTGTTTGCCTTCGACCCCTGAAGTGACGCAGGACACACTGAAAAGAAATGAGTTATTTTCTTTTTCAAAAAAACAAGTTTTATTGTTCCTTTCTCTGCAGCCTGGGATGGAGAACAGAATCAGAAACAAAAGTTGCCCAATTCAATGGGAATCAACTTTTTCCTGGGTTACCCCGTGATTTTACACACCACTGGCCCATGAGCTTCTGAAAAAAGACACAAAACAAAACAAACAAAACTCAAACCTGTGAGGGAATGTTTGTCCTGCTTGAAAATCCCTGTCATTGGAACCCATTCCCATTATCCATTTCCAGTTAAAGGCTGAGGACAGATGGACTCATTCAGACACCCAATCGCTTGCACAGGTCTGATCCTCACCCACGCGACCCCATTTTCCTTGATTCTTCCTTTCCATAATTCTTTGCTAATATGTTAAGGCCAGACTCCAGCAGGAACCCCTGCCTCCTGTCAGTCTAGGAGACCCAAGGACAGAGACAACACATGGCCACCCTCCCTCTCCTGCCTTTGCTCAAAAACCTTCGTCCTCTCCTGTTGGTCCAGCTCAGCGCCTCCAGCTTTTCCACCAAGACACTCTGAGAGTTGGCCTGGAGGGGACCCTGTACCCCGACTCTTCTTTGAAGTCTCATGATTTATTTCATAACAACTGTAACAGGCAACTGTTGCATTGCAATTGCAAACATAACTGTGTTTGCTGTAATATGGATATGATTGAAAGTGAGGCTTCCGGAGGAAGTGTCACATTGGTCCTTCAGCCTTTTGGGTGCCTGACCCACTGGGTGTTTGATTCCACTGTGGGCTCACAAATGCCAGTCTCAGCAGCCACAGTGTGAACTCCTCATGGTGTTGCCCACGTGCCTCCCCTTTTGGCCATGCCCTGCCCATTAATTTATATAAACTCTGGTGAGTCCCCAAAATAATACATAGTAGTTCTCAAACACATCTGCCAGTAGACCCTGGGGACACTTTGGGGTCCTACCCCACCCCTCTAAGATATGATTTACTTTTACATCTCCATGCTTCCCTTTTGCCATTTCCTCACACTGGGCTGTTCCTTGGGACGATCCACAGAGCTTCCAAAGTCCAGTCCAAATATCCCCAGGCGGAACTTCTTCTCATCCTTCCTCGGTAAACAAGCCTCTTGGCCCACTCCGGCTGCCATAACAACAGAATGCCCTAGGCTGGGCAACTTGTCAGTAACAGGGAATCACTGGAGGCTGGGGAGGCCAAGATCAAGGTGCCAGAAGATTCGGGGTCTGGGGAAGCACTGTTCCTTAAATGCGTGCTTTATATGTGTCCTCATGTGGCAGAAGGGGTGCACAAACTCCCTCAGGCCTCCTCTGTAATTGCATTAATCCCTGAGGGCTCTGCCTTCATAACCTCATCATGTCCTAAAGGCCACACCTCTTGGTACTATTCACGGGGATTAGGTTTGGCATATGAATTTGGGGGACATATCCAGAGCACAGCATCAATGTATTCACCTTCTTAGCTCTGGTATTAAGGTACCAGCTCATAATTTCAGTGATCGAGCACGTAAAGTTCTCTCCTCCCAGATTTTGAGTTCAGGCACAGCAATTGCAAACCCGTATCACTGCCACACCTGCAGCCACCATTACAATGTCCTGCACTCAAGGGTCTGTTGAAATGATGGAGAGCACTTAGAGTTTAGGCACAAATTCCAGACTGTCAGTTTGCTGTGTGTCTGGGTTTGGCTGCTTTGTTTCTTCACCTCAGTGTTTTGAATGATGAAAGCATTGGGACACAGGGGCACTGAGCCTTGACTGCAGAGACTTCTGCCGACCTGGTTTTCTATCACTGTATTCTGATTGTTACTGCGGTTGATGCTAAGTGCACACTGCATGTGCCCTGAACTGTGCTTCATGCTTCTGTATCAGCGGCTTCACTTCGCCCCTCAGTGTTCTATGCCTTCGGTACCATTACTGGCTCCACCATGCAAGTGAAGAAACTAATGCTCCGTGAAAACTTTCCCAAAGCCAGGAAAAGCAGAGAGGCACATTTAACTTAGACAATAATCTGATTCTAAACTTTGCACTTGCTTGCTGCCCTGCGTGCAGCTATTGCTGATGCTCTGGGCCCTCTTCTTAGCCAGTCACAAAGGGGAAATCAAGTGGCGTGATTTTGTATTTGCCTATAGCAGAAACTCAGGAAATTATCAGCACCAGGGAAATTTAGTGTTTGTATGGCAGAAGAACTAGGTCTTTTAAAATTTTGTGGGATTTAACTTCTAGGTAGAAGTAGTTTTTTGAAGATAATAAAACTATACAGTTGTCAAGTGCTTTTTGTATTCCCTGTATGGTGGCTCTTAAAAACACACAAGCCCAGAAAGGCCGGGGACTTCCTCTTTTAATGCATGTAAGAAATAAGTGTTTTGTTGCTTTGTCAGGGCCTTATATTACTGGGCAAATCATCTTTGAGTGGCTCACATTTAGATTATCCTTAAGGCACACTGGAGTCTCCATTATTTACCTTGTTTTCATAGTTGTGTGTACCAGTCAATACGGAGAAAATGTTCTGTCTGTCTCTTTGTGGTGTCTTTGGCCTCCGTACAGCTCCCAGTGCCCCATCGCTCCTCCACAGCAGGGCACAGATTCTTTGCCTTCGCTCTTACAGGAGCTGCAGAGGAGAACAGCCTAGATCTTGCTCCTACCAGCCCTGCGCTGATGAAGTTGCCCGGGGATGCCCAGACTCTGACCCCAAATCCTTTGCACACAGCTGCCACAGCCAGCACCAGCCAGGGGCCCGGTGGTGACAGCAGCCCAACCCTAGAACCATCACTGGATGTCCATAGGCTGGAGAGGCTTGTGGCCCTCGGGTGAGTTTCCTCAGAGGGCCTTGCTTCTAAACCAAGCACTGGCAGAGGCAACTGGTGATGGGGTGGCCATTTGGTCCAGGTGTAGACCCAGGCTACACACTGGGGGACTTGATTTGAAGTCTGACAAAAAAAGACCTTGACCATTTTTATTCTTTTTTTCCATTCTCTTTATTTTTATATAGATATATATTTGCAGCACATGTTTACTTTCCTTGTTACAGAGTTGGTGCCTGAACATAACACATCTTAATTCTTTTTTTCATCCCTTTCCCTCCCTTCCCTACCCCTTCCTTCCACCTTTTGATCCCCTTCCCATTTGGAAAAAGTCTGTCTCCCTACTTCCTATTATCCTTTATTTTGCTCTTTATTTATACTTTGGGTTTCTCATATAAGAGAAACCATGCAATATTTAAGCTTGTGCGTCTGATTTATTTCACTTAAAATTATGGTCTCAAGTTGCATCCATTTTCCTATAAATGATTCATGTTTATCTTTTTTATAGCAGAGTAGTACTCTACCATGTATAAATACCACATTTTTTTTTTAGCCATTCATCTGTTGATGGACATACAGCCCACTTCCAAGATTTAGCTATTTTGAATTGTGCTGCCATTTTTATTTGTAAGTGCCTGAAATACCCTGACTGTAGCAGAGCTACTAGCCAGAAGAGCTGGGTATGATAATTACCCAGGAAAACTGTATTGTCTAGGATGGGGTGAAGTCTCTGAGATGCTGCTATAAATAAAGTACACTAACAGTTTAAAAAATATATTTATAATACAACATAGAAATATATTTATATGAAATAATAAATTATAGTAGTTAGTGAGTTCTTTGCTACCATCCTCTCACTTCTCCCCCTACTGACCCCTGACTCCAAACTCTGTGGTTATTCCAAGGAAATCTGATTTCATCACCATATACAAAGTGGTAGGAAA
This sequence comes from Erethizon dorsatum, assembly GCA_028451465.1. Classification (NCBI taxonomy): domain Eukaryota; kingdom Metazoa; phylum Chordata; class Mammalia; order Rodentia; family Erethizontidae; genus Erethizon; species Erethizon dorsatum. The sequence goes on from CM051839.1 coordinate 16,971,921, forward strand.
TACTATTTCTAATTCATGTATTTAGTGATTCGTTCTCAGATCTGCTCTCTCCTTAGGACTCAGAGTGACCGAAACTTTAATTCATTGGAAACTTGCTTGTCTTTGGGTACAGATGAACAGGTAAAAGCCTGATTTGTGAATTGGGGTTAAAGTTGGCATTTTGGCTCTGGAGTGGGAAGCTCCAGGCTGAGAAAAGAGCTATTAGACTAATAGTCAAAAGTCAGAGTGAAAGCCAGGGCATGATATACACAAAGTATCTCCGCACTAATCAACACCAGCCTTCCCATTCTATAGAGTGTCTCCAAAGTTACTGGCAATTGAAGAAATTGATGGCTTTAGCAATGTGTTTTTCCACTTAGCCTTGGTTAATAATTCCTCCTTTCTCTCTCCCTCCACTCCTCCTTCATAACACTAGCCTCGAAATATCAAATATGGCCCCAGAGGTTAGATCATTGGACAATATAAAATATACATGTGCACTAATTTACTTTCTTTGAAGTCGTAGAAGGAACACAAAATAAAACATGGTGTAATATTCTGACTTAAATTTTTTGGAACCTACTTACTGTAGGAAGTAAATGATCCCTCCTGCATGGGTCCTACATAAAAGGCACTCAAAACTTTAGCCATCAGAAAGGACATAATCCTCTACATGGGCCTGGAAGCCCCTTAAGGACTGTAACTTTATTTTTATAACTCATCTCCACACGGTATGGGGTTTCCATTAGCCACTCTATCTCAATCAATTACAAGTGTGTGTTTATCTACTTGGGCCTTTCACTCTGAGCTCTTTTAGGAGCAGGCAAGAGGCTGGATTTTCAGCTGTTGCCTGGGTTATCTTTAAAGAACACAAGTCAGTTGCAAAGTTTAGTGGCAAATTGGAGGGAAGATCAGCTCCATTTGACTCTTTTATTCTTTTCCTTTCTAGGACAAGATGGTGGCCTCTAACAGGACCCTGATGAGGCCTTCTTTGTACACTGTCCATTTTACCAATCCCCAGCATCTCTGGTCCTCTGAAGCATTCAGTGGGCATGGGGCTGGGGTAGCCAACCCAACTCCTGACTTCCACACCTTTAGCATTTCCAGGCTACCTGCTGCTGATGGCTATGAAGAGGAACCAAAGCCTTCTGCCAGCTTCCTACCTGAGTCAAAGCACAAGGAGGCCAGAGTGGGCGAGGGGACTGGAGGGGCTGGTATGGGACACCCTAGCAAGACGAACCCAAAGCCTGAAGTTGGGCTAGAGGAAGACAGTGCCTCTTTGGGAATCCAATTCAGAACTCCTAAATTGGGGCTTCTGCTAAGCCTGTCAGCAACTCTGGGCATAGCCCTGGCTGCTGGCCTTTGCTATCTCTACACTCATTATTGCCACAAACAGACAAAAGTGTCCTTCAGCGAGCCTGCTGCAGGCGCTATTGCCAGGAGCGACAGTGGGGAGACTGTGTATGTCAGGAGAATTGGGGAAAACAGTTTTGTCCTGGTTCAAGCAGAATACAACAGGATCGCCCCTTCTGTGGGTAGCAAGAAAACAGTCCTCTGAGAAGACCCTCATGCCAAGCCCCTCAGTAGCCTCCTTAGACCCTGTAGAGCGTCTCAGTCAAAATGAGCTAATGAGAATTCCTGATGAGGACACAGACTCCCCGGGCGTCTTGTCAGTGTGCAGTTAGTGGAGGAAGCAGCAAAAGGACAGGTTTATCAACAAAGGGAGTTCTTCCTGAGCTTTGTTGTCTTAACATCTGTAATTTGGCCTCTTTTTTTTCTTTTTGCAATTAGATGTTCTGTTTGAAGAGTTAAACTCAACACAATGAATATTGTATAACCCTCTCATTAACTAGACTCCTGTGGCCACTAAGCTTCCTCTGTTGCCTTAAGGAACCCACTGAAATAGAAATTCTGTCCCTCCTCAGTGTCTCAGCCTCATCTCTTCTAATTCTTTGAAAAAAAAGAAATGTCAGGTTTGTGGTTCTTGTAAGAAAAAAAGAACTGAAGCCTTTACCCCTGCCTTTCCAAACCAGCCTAGAAGAAGTTTTCCTTTCAAAACTGGAGTTTGGGAAACCAGTTGGAGCTATGACTCAATAGACTAGGTGAATGCAAGGGTTTTCAGTCTTCTTGGAAAGGCAGCTGCCTGGAAAATCTGTCATGGAAATGGATCCAAAGCAAGGTCAGTTTTAGAGAGCTTGCTGGAACGCATCTTTGGGAAAACATACATGCAGCACAAGGCCATAAGCCCCAAAGTGGGACAAGCAACTTCTCCATTAGGTGTAAATGGATCTGGGGTCTCCCATCCATTTACACTTGGTGGAAAGACTTGTATTTCTCAATAGCTAGCTGGCATATTGTCTTTTGCCAAAGGTCTGGCTTAAAAAGTTATTTTACCAGCAAAGTTGGAAGAACCACCTTAACTTGTCTTCTCAGGGGATGTCAGGAAGAAAGCATCATGGATGAAGACTATCTGTTCTCATAACTTCACAAAGATCGCTTTGATTTAGCAGTGGTCCCACATTGGTTCCACAATGGTGTCACAACAACAGGCTTGAATATGACTGTCAAATATGTTCACCTAAATTAACACATTGGAATTAGCTGACTTTCCAGAGGTAAACCTCTTACAGCATCACCATCCCTTTTAAAGTAGAAACAGAAACTATCATGCATTTGGAAGGGATATTTATTTACCTTGCACCTAACTCACAGAAGTAGGATGCTAGAAACTTTGCATAGATTTTCACATTTAACCTTTGCAATAACATAATAAGGAACAAGCTCATTGACTTTCCAAGAAGAGCAAGGAATTTGTGACACCTCTTACAACAAAAACATTTTTTTAAAAAAATTAGTTGTGTGGAAAAGACACAGCTCTTGGTGTTTTTCCAGCTTCCTTTAACTTCAAGGATCTCTCTCCTCTTGGATCCTGGACCAGTGTGCTGGTTAATCTTGATTGTCAACTTAGATGAATTAAGAGACTCCTGCAAAGATGACTGGATCGTGAGAGCACTGACCTCATCAGTGGGTTTACCCATCCATGAGTTCATAGCTGAATGGGCTTTTCAGAGGTGAAGCCTGGTTGAAGGGAGTGGATCATTAGGTGCATAACCTTGAATGCTGTATCTGGTCCCTGACCCCTTCCTTTCTGGCTCTTTCCAACCCACTCTGATTCTCAGATTCCATGAGATGAACAGCTTTCCTCTTCCATGCCCCTTCTGCTACAGTGTCTCTGCCTCGAAGCCTGCCAACCACGGCCTAAACCTCTGAAACCGTGAGCCTCAATAAACGTCTCCTCCCTTAAGTTGTGTACGTCAGGTATTTTGTCTGAGCAGTGGAAAACTGACCAATACCGTGAGGCAGCTGAGTTCCCAAGCTTCAGTGATTAGGCACAAACAGACCTAGGTAATTTGTGTGTTTACACATGAATGTGTCCTAGGAATGCTGGGGGGAAAAGATGTGCCGTACTTCAGTGGGGACCACAGATATCCTTTGTAGATGGTTAGCCCTCCTACCAGATGTCCTTCCTCCCCACAGTGCAAATGACAGATCCCAGCAGTGTTATGCTCTTGTTTGGCCCTATCGCATCAGAGCCAGGTGCACCACATGTGAAACACCTTTGAGGTCTTCCAGTCCAAGCGTTATTCTCTTGTATAAATGGATTATTTTGGTTATGTACGATGTAGAACAAATTATTCTAAAGCCTAGTGATTCTACCATTGCTTATTATCTTTCTTGATCCTGGGGTGACCTGGGCTCAGCTGGGCAGTTCTTCTGCTCCTTGTGTAGCCAATGAACTGGAACATCCAAGATGGCTTGCTGACATGGCTGGCAGTTCATGTTGGCTATGGCTGGGGCTGTTGATGAATGTGGGAACCAGTTTAGTTCTTTTCTTTGTGCCTTCTAATACCACGGTGGCTGATTCTAAGAGTGAATGTTCCTAGCACATGTTACCATAGGTGCAGATCTCTCTTTTTTGTGTGTGTCAGTTCATCTTTTATTGAAATATTTTGCCTTATGCTTCTTAGCTAGCTGGGCATTCCACTACACCCACTGTGATGTTACCTGTAGTGTCATGAGGGTGATGGCCATTGACACTGCAAGCATGTAGACTGGGCAATGCCTAGGATCTCTTTAATGGTTCCAGAAAATTCTCTGGCTAAAGATTGGTGCCACATCTGTCAGGCAATGTTCACAATTTTGTCAAAGTGACATTTTCACAGTGCTTAAAGTTTTTCTGTTTCTTTCTGTCTCTTGGTGGCTCCTTGAGGACTTTGATAATTGGGGCAGAGGCAGAAAGCACCACCTCGGTATGAGCCTGTCTGTTCTGAACGGCCAGTTTCACTGTAATCCTCAAGCCTTTCCCATCACCAGTTGACTTGGCAACACCGACACCCACTTATTTTGGAGTTGCTGATCTTGGAGGCCAGGGCAAATGTGATGCCAATGGGTACGCCTCAAGTACAAGACTTTGATCTTGTTGGGAGTGAACTTGGGTGGCGTGGTGGAGGAGCCTATGTCAGATGAATCTGGGATGACTGAGCAAAGTTGCACCTTGGCTTCCTCTGAGCTGAAAGCTGCAGATCACTTAAGACTCTGTATTGGCAGATACATGGTTTTACATCTCTTATCCTCTCCTGTCTCTACTGGTCACAGGATCAACCTTCATTATCGAAAGGGAAAGACAATGGACTTCACCTTTTGATGGGAGACGGACTTGCAGCTATCTTTAAATCGCTACAATTTCTGGTTAGACTGCTGACCTGCCACATGGGCTTATGAGAGGGTAGAAGGAGGGGCCATGTAACCCTGGGGGTGCCCTCGGTCATCTTCGCTACTGAACATCAGAGGGGATGAGAGAAATCTCCGGATTCCAGCGAAAGGCATCTTCTCTTCTCCAGGTAGTCTTCTGCCTCAGGCAAACAGTGAGGCGATGTAGAAGGGCTAGGTAGACCTCTGAGTCTCAGCTTCCTCATCACAGAAAAATGGATCACAGAATTATTCTTCTGGCCATTGTGTACAATAGGTAGCTAGCTACTCGTAAATAACTAACCAATCTGACATGCCATTGTGATTAATGTAACACTTCAGCTGTGATACTGTCTTTACATCTAGCCCCTTTAGAAAAAGTTTGTAACCATCAAAAAAATTCCCTTCCCATGACAACTTCTTAATTATTAATCAGAATTATTATACTTAAAGTTATATTTTCCTGCATGCCCACCCCCACCCCATTCCCCTGAAACTTGGGGCGCTCATGCCACACAAGTTGTCATGGTAGTTCTTGGCTACAGTCCCTACTGTGTATCAGATATTTTAAGTGCCGTATTCTGACTAAACTCTCTTTGGGGAAGGACAGTTGAAGGCCATAGGCCTGTGGTCTGGGAACATGAAACCCCTCAGTGACTGTGATCTTGAAGGTCATCTAAGCCTGGCCTCAGAGATGCCTCAGAGGAGAGTGAGTAGAAGTGCTGATTTGATCCGGAGGCTGTCACTAAAGCACAAATCCATTAAAACTTTTAAAAAGCAAAGGACTCAAAATGTAACGTCTGAAAATAGCTTTCTTGTTTTGTAAGAACAGCTACAGAATTGTTCAGCATTGCAACCTCTTGGAGGAAAGGAGGTTTGGGGCTAAACACACATTTGAAGGAAAATAATGGAAAAACAATTGCTGGAAGCTCTATATTTTAAACAAATGTTTTTACATCTATTGTGCTAATTTAATAACCACAGGTCGGGGATAAGAGCAGACCTTAACCTTTTTTGCATTCAAAGACTATTTCTGATAGTTTCAATTAATTTTTCCTCACAGATAGAGTTTCAGTAAATCACAGTGATGCCGAACTGTAGCGTGGCTGAGCTACCCCACTGTTGATGCTGCCTGCCATTAATTTGCTGTTACAATGCTTGTTTTCTTTTTTTTTATTTCTAATTAATAGCAACAACAACAAAAATAGGTCACCAAGCCAGTAAATATTTAAACAAGTGTCACATTTAACTTTAAAAGTTGTCTGTGAAGGGCTGACAATTTGTGAATAAATTACAGACCATGGCCAGACCCTCTTCCTGTTTTGAACTTCCGGTATTAATCATCAATCCCAGTCTTCCTGGAATACAGAATGTTTTGATTTTATTTCACCCCAGCCTTTTATTAGTGGTGCATCAGCTAGGAATTTCTTTTTCCAAGTTAAATGAATTTGCATTCTGCTCCATCTGGCTCTAGGGAGTTGCAAAATCAGCCAAAACAATCTCTGAAGATCTTTATGACAAAAGGAAGGCCAGTGTTTGGGGTTTTATTCATGTTGTTCTTTAAATGCCGAAAGAAAATGTGAGCATTTGAGAGTCCTGTTCCATTGACAAGGATGAGTGAAACAGCCAGGACAACTGCAGCTCTCAAGTGTCTTTGAGATGTTTCTTTTTTTAAAGATAAATCGGATTATGCTACGCTGTTTCTGAATTGTCTCATGGCTTTCCATCTCCCTCAGAATAAAATGTGAACATCTGATGGGGCCAAGTAGGCCATGAGGGATGTGGCCGCCTCCACCTGCTCCTGAATGCCACATATCCACCGTGCAGGCAGGAGATCCCAGGAGCCCGCGCGGCAACGCTCAGCTGCCTTGCTCTGCTGTCTTGGGGTCTGGAACTCCATTCCTTCTCACACCGTCAGATCCTACCCCAAGGCAGCCTCATCAGTAAGGCTTCTGCTGACGCTGTCCCTCTCACATGCTCGGTCTCTGCCCTGCTTCATGACATGCTCAGCATTACCGCCACTGGAGTCATATATTTCTTTGTGTGTTTAGTCTCTGACACCTCCACTCCACCAGCAGCCTAAGCTGCTTCATAAAGGCAGGGATGTTGTTTCGTTCAGGGCTGTACATAGTTCCTAGTACACATAAAGTAATCAATAAAAGTGTGTTAATCAAGAAAATGAGAAGCTAAGTATTTGTATCACTGCCATCAGTTGTTGGTGGACTGCACGAGTGCTCAAACTTTTGGCCATCTGGGCTTCACCGAGTGAAGAGGAATTATCTCAAAATTCCTTTATTTTTTATTATAACATTTCTAGTATCAGTGATGCTGTATACATGATTATAACAATATCATGAGCAAAAAGCCGATACATTGTTTTACTTCCTATACCATATCATTTTATTATGTAAGGACCAGGTGTGGTAGCACATGCCTGTAAGCTTAGCACTCCAGGAGGCTGAGGCAGGAGGAGACTAAGTTTGAGCCCCACGTGGCCAACTTAACAACTTAGTAAGACCTTGTCTCAAAAGAAGGAATTACATGAGAGCACTTATACATAAGAGCACTTATATGTCTGCTTAATAATAATAAGCTTTGCCTGTCTTCACAGGCACACACACACAGGGAAGTTGAAATGCCATAATCAGTAAACACTGTATTTTATCCACGAAGCCACAAAAGTGCCTGTAACATCTGATGTATGCAGTTTCAATCTGACTGTGTGGCAGGGGCAGGTGGTGGAGTTGGCACTGTATTGTGTCCTCGCCTACCTTCTGATGTCACCTACACAGTTCCACTGGAGCACCCTACCATCCAGTCATGAAAATATCACTAACCATCACATAAAAATGTGAAAAGTTTCCAATCGTGGGGACCCGCATGCAGGCAGGAGTGTGGGTTGGACTTGGCTGAGAGTGACATGGAGGGTGTAGCCTCAGGGGTTCCAGAGTGTTGGGTGCAGGGAGGGCAAGCTTCCTTCCTAGAGGTGAACTAGAGCTCTGCGGACAACTGTCCTTGGGACAGGGGTGCTCTTGGGTCTCAGATCTTGGTACCTTGGGCAGGGAGGAACTGACGTAGGATTTAGCCTCGAAGTGTGTGCTGGGGCAGGAGGGAAGCTAAAGGACATATTCCTGACTCATTTAATTTGTAAGCATATTTCCTTTCGTTTATAGTTGGGCATAGGAGTTTCAACCTCAATATCATTGACATTTGGGGCTGGATAATTTGAGTGTGGGGGACTGTCCTGTACATTGTAGGATGGTTAGCAGTGTCCTGGCCTCTACCTAGTATGTAAGTAGCTTCCTTCCCCTGACTTGAACAACCAAAAATGTCCCAAATGTTGCCAATATTCCTTGGAGCACAAAACCACCCCTACTGAGGAACCACTGGTCTAGTGAGGAGGGGTGCAGGTGGAGGAGAGTGTCCAACTCTTTCACTACCTAGTCAGCCCCATGAAAGACGCTCTAATATAAATGGCAAATGCTAAACGTTGTGGCCAATATTGAGATAGAGAACTACAGGATATAAAAAATTTGACTGGCTTCAAAGATCACCTGACTTGGTGGTTTTTCAGTTCTTAAAAACCTAATAGGTGAAATAAATGCTAACTGCTCTAGCTGAATTCTGGGAATATCTTCCCTTCCTTCTTCCACCCTTCCACCATCCTCTTTCCCTTATCTTGAAGCACTGAAATGTAGGGTGCTGACATGCATAGACGGAAAACCATTAACAATGCCTTTTTACAACTAAGGAGAACAAGGGACCTGGGCAATCACAGTCTTACAAATTCATCTGGGGTAGTTCTTGGATTCCATCATCACATCCTGACTCCCAGATCTACTTTTGTTTCCATTATACTTGGCAGTGCGTTTATTTTCTGGGATCCTGTTGGGTGCTGTAAATATTTCAGTAGATCCAGAGAGAGCATGGGACCGAGCAGAAAAATGGCCCGGAATGATTGTTCTACAGTGTCCATCAAACCCAGAAGGACGGTGGGGCTGGGGCTTTGGAGACTGGCATGCTTGGCCGGCCAGATCAGGGCATGACTGACCAGGCTGCGACAGGCCCCAGTGTGGGCTGAAAGGAGGAGAGAAACCACAGGAGAGAAGGGCCAATGGGCCCAGAGGGGGAAGGTGTTCACTGTCATTATCCCATATCCAGCTAAGAGTCCACCGTCACAAGATGGTTCTCCCGCGTTAACAGCTGCCATCTTCAAGTCACTGCCTCCCTTTCTCTGGGCCCCGCATTTTCCTTCCTTCAAATGGCACCTTGGGAGCATCTCCCCCAGCAGCAGATGACAGATGTTTTCTGCAAAGTGTTTTGTTACTTTATAGAGGAAAAAGGCTGCCTGTAAATATATTACACTGGATATTAAAGAACACATTTCCCTGATTTATAGACAGGAGAGGTGGTGCTGTCTGAGCGGCAAGGAGCCAATGGGGATATCCATTTTGACCAATGATTAACTATTATATCTAAAGGGATGTTTTCCTATCAACTGATAGGCTAGAAAAAAATAGACTAGAGCTTGCTAGGTTAGCATCCTGGGTCACAGATGTTGCCTCTGCATTTTCAGATTATATTCTCCATTACAGACAGCACCTTCTCATTTGGAAACATAATTTGTTGTTCTCCCAGACCAAAAAAAAAAAAAAAAAAAAAAAAAAAAACCTGACATTTCACATGCAAGCCAAAGATTAGAATCACTGCACAGGACCGCATATGGAAGTACATTAGGATGTGGAGTCCCTGAATCAAGGACACCAGACACTGGTGCTGAGAGAGATGTAGAAGGCAGTGACTTCTGATCTTTATTATGCAAATGTGCAGCCCTGTGAGCCAGGCTGTTTAACCTCATCAGGGGAAATGTCACCGATCATTTCAAGCTCCAAATGTAGCACAAGCATTAGTACTATTATGTTATTATTATTATTATTTGTAGGGCATATGTAAGCCCAAGCCCTCTGATTAAGCTGAGTCCCTATTTGCCCAGATGTCTGATACAGAAAATCAACTCCTTTTTATATTAAACAAACAAAAGAGCAGTTTTTGCTTGTTGATGGGGCATTTTGTGGATCTGGTTTTCTGCTAGACATGGGTGAAAATGGTAAGTTTTGTAAAGTCCAGTTTACATCTCTAGAAGCTTAATGACGGGCTGCCCTCCTTCTCCTCCAGGGCTTTGTGCTCCAAGGTCAGACATGTCTAGAGAAAGCTTACAGAGTAGATTTGGAGTAGGTGAAAGGATAGATCTGGGGGTGAAAAATGGGGAGACAGAGAGAAAAAAAGAGAATGAGCATGAGCATGAGAATGAGAATGAGAATGGATAAAAGGTGAGATGCTATGTGGTATTAGGGGGAAGGGAAGCTTAGAAAGAGAAATGTCCTTTATTCCCACTCATGGGTCATTACTATTTATCAGAACCATAAAGGAAACCAAGATGCTACTACCACTCAACAAAGAGAAGGAAGTAAATGAGAAGGGGGAAGTCCAAGACAACTGATTAGTAGCCGGGGGTGGGGGGTTGAAAGCAAAGACTGAACATCGTTGAAATCCAGATTGCCTGACCACATTTGGCAAGGTCAGAATTTCAAAAGAAAAACTCCTGGTGTGGAAAATGAAGTAAACAAAAGTCAAACATGAAGCTGTAGAGGATTTCCAGCAGACCTATAAAGCAAGCAGTATACTTTTCATCTTCCTCCTTTAGGCTGGTATGAGGGTGCTATAGTTTGGATCTTGAGGGTCTCCAAAGGCCTGTGTGTTAAAGGTTTGGCCCTGGCCTGGTGCTATTGACGTGGTATAAACTTTAAGAAGTGAGGATGAGTGAGAAGTCTTAGGCCATTCAACTCATGCCCTTGAGGGAGACTGTGGGTATCCAGAACCTCCCTGTCTCCTACTTTGCTTCCTGGCTGCCTTGAAGTGAGCAGGTTTCTCCACCTCAAGCTTCCCACCATGATGTGGGAAGTCCAAAAGCAACAGGGCCAACCAACCATGGACGGAGACCTCCAAAACCATGAGCCAAAATAAGCTTTCCTCTTTTTAAATTGCTTTCTTTCAGGTATTTGTTAGAGCAACAGAAAGTTAAACAGTACATAGGAGAGCTTTAATAAGTGACTGAGGAAGAAGATTGATCAGTTGCACAGTTGGAAACACAGACTCTTAAAACCCCGTTAACGACCCCAAATCCTCCCAATGTAAACACAGTTATAGGAGTCCCATTGCAACTAAATCTGACTTCTTGGAAGTAGAATCCACATTTATATTTTTAAATCTTTTTAGATGATTCTGATGTGTAGTCAGGGCTGAGAACCACTGCTTTGGCTTCTGAAGAATATAAACTCCTCAAGGGCAGGACTTCCTGCATGTTTATGTTATATATCCTTAAATCTAGCACAGTATCTGACACAGAGTAGGAAACTAAATTAACTTCTGTTATGTGCCAGACTCTGTGCTCAATAGAAATTGAATAGAAATAGAAATAGAATAGAAATAGAAATTGATTCAGCTTATATTATGAAAGGATAAGGGAGAAAACATTTCTGTCATCGAAGCAAGTCTATATAGTTAGGCCATTTGAGGGATCTGTGGAGCAGGGTGGCCAGCCAGGCCTCAAGACCCATGCTGCTAGGCCTACATTTGTCCCTCATTATAGCAGCATGAGTAGACACCAGCAGGCTCCTGTTTCTTCTGGGCATTCAGGGAAGGCTAAACCTGTGGGACCAGCAGTTGTCTACAAAGGACAGTTTCAAGAATGGCCACACAGTCCCCATCCTGAAGGCTTCCTTTGGGTCCTGGAGGAGACCCTTGGCCCTGCCTTCTCTGGAACCTCAATACTGAACTGGAAAGGTTGGACATTGTGGTGGATTAACTAATGGTCAACTTGCAACACTCAGCTGAACTTAGTCAGCATGGTACTGGGTGTGGAAACCGCACCTGAGGATTGTTGCCAACAGCATAAAAGGAGAACTGGAGGGGAAGATGGTGTGCTGTTGATTCTCCTGGAGAAGAAGCTTGTCAGCTGGTTTTCCTGATAGGAACTCAGCTGTTATCATCATCAGAGGAGCTTGGGTCCTTGCTGTTGCTGAGGATGGCTGTGGTCCTTTGAGGGGCAGCTCTGGTCCTTACCTTGAGCATCACTTCCTGGCTCCAGTGCATATCCCTCAGCCTGCTGGTGCAGATCCTTCACCCCGCTGGTGCAGGCTTTCTAGCTTCCACACTGATCTTGGGCCTTCCCAGAGCAGATTCTTGACATAGACTTGCATGAGACATTATCGTGGGCTCTGAGCCTCCAGCTGGACTTGTGGAGGACATTGCCATGAGCTCTAGGTCTTCAGTTGGATCATGCAGGACATTGCTGTGGGATCCAGGCCCTCGGCTGGATACTTTGGGTCTCTAGTGTGTGGACAGATCTCCCGCACTCTTTTGTATATGACTCTTCAGGTGAGTATTACAAAATAATCCTATAAATTATGTCTCCTGTATTAAATATTTTCCCTTGTGGGCCGGTGAGATGGCTCAGCGGCTCCCTTGTAAACCCTGATTACAACAGACATCAAAAAATAAAGGAGTAGAGCTGAGCGTATGTCTCATGCCTGCAATCCCAGCACTCAGGAAGCTAACGCAGGAGATTGCAGTGAGTTCAAGGCCAGCCTGGGCTACATAGTGAGTGCAAGGCTGAACTACCTGGTGAGATCCTTTCTCAAAAACTACAACAAAAAAGGACTAAGAAGAGAGGGCTCAGACTAAGCAAGTCCTAAGCTGGTGCCTTGATTGGAGCCCAGATTATTTTGAGATACTTAGGTAAACAGATTGAGCACCTACCGGGTGGTAGGTTTCATGTTGGAGGCTGAGGAGACACAAGGAGGTGAGGCTTGAAGCTTGCCTTTAGGGAGTGGGCCAATGGCAGAGTGGTGGTATTATTTAATGTCAAAGCCAGCACTAGAGCTACCATAAGATGAACATTACTACTCGTCTTAGTCACTTTTCTCATTATTGAGACACAAGACCTGACACCTACAACTTAAAGGAGGAGAGGTTTGTTTTAGTTCACAGTTTGTGGGGCCTTCAGTCCCTAGTTGGCTGGCTCCATGGCAGGGTGACATGGCAGAGGGCCGTGGTGGAGAAGAGCTGCTCCAGGCATGGTTATATGGAAGCGGAGAGCAAAGGAGAATGAGGGCCTGGCCGTGCCCCTAGTGACCCACCTCTTCTTTTTTTAAAAAGATTAATTTTCTTGGTACTCTTTTGATAAACATGATGATCACACTCATCACAGGAATCTGTACCGGCGCACGCTATATCTCGATTCTTCTTTTTCTCCCCATTCCCCTCCCCTCCCTTCAATCCTTCTTCCCCTTCATATTTACAAAAGTTTTGTTTTCATTTTTTCCTTCTATCCTCTTTTTCCCTTTTCCCTACCTTCCCTCTCCCTCCCCCTTTCCTTGTTCCCCTTCCCATTTGAATGTTTTCTTCCTATTTCACAATATCTATCTTCCACTTTGGAGGGTCAATGGAACAGAATAGAAGACACAGAAACCACTCCGGATGCACTCAGCAACTTATCTTTGACAAAAGGGCCAAACAACTTCACTGGAAGAAAGATAGCCTCTTCAATAAATGGTGCTGGAAAAACTGGCTTTCCATATGCTGAAGACTAAAACTAGACCCATATCTCTCATCATGCACCAAAGTAAAATAAAAATGGATCAGAGATCTAAATATTAAAACAGAAACACTAAAACTGCTGGAAGATAAAATAGGTAAAACTCTGGAAGACATAGGTGTAGGCAAAGACTTTATGAACAAAACCCCGATTGCAAGGAAATATTACAAGAATAAACAACTGGTATCTCATCACACTAAAAAGCTTTTGCACAGTGAAAGAAACCACCAACAGAGTGAAGAGACAACCCACAGATTGGGAAAAAAATTTTACCAGCTATTCCCCAGACAAAGGACTAATATCTAGACTATATAAAGAACTCAAAAACATCATACTCACCAAATTTAAAGGCCCGACCCATAAAGGGGTCTCTGAAAAGTATTGACACTTCTCAAGTGAAGAAGTACAAACAGCAAATAAATATATGAAAGTGTTCGACATCACCGGTCATTCGAGAGGTGCAAATTAAAACAACACTGAGGTTCCACCCACTGCTCTGAGTAACTTCTCTCTCCAGATCCAGGTTTTCTGGCTGTCACCAAATCAATAACCCTATCACTCAAGGAGTGGATTCAGTCACCCTCCTCTGCTTCTCTGGGCTAGATGGTGTGACATTTCAGGTGACGGGAGGCTTAAACTGCCATGCTGGTCTCTTGCTGCCATGGTTGTCGTCTTTCTCTACCAGTGGCTGAGGAATGGACATTTCTGGTGGCCTTTCCTTCCTTCTTGTTCCTGCTCAGGGTTGGGTCAGTGATGAGTTTCACTTAAGTAGAAGGTGTCCTTTTCCCAGTCAGGAGACATGTTCCCTTGGTTGTTGGATGGCAGAAGTTTCATGAAGGGAAACTAAAGAGGGAGCCTGGTGAGGGCTTCGCTCTGAGTTGGTTTGGCGGAGGAGACTCAGCGTATCATCTGGACATAGGATGTGGGATTCTGGGATCAGCACTCAGATTTGGGTACCACCGTCAAGAGCTAATGACTCAACACATGTTTGGAGGCACAGCCAGTGCACATCTCCATGCTTGCTCAGTACCCCAGCAAGAGCCTTCTCGCCAGGTACTGAGAAATATGTGAAACAGGGCTTAAGACAGTGCAGTGTATGCATATAAAACCTTGGGCTCCAAGAGATGTTGGGATTTCATTGAGTTTGCATCTTTGTTTCCATCAAGCTACACAGCATAAGAAAAAAAAAAAACCAAAATATTTGGGAGTAAGACGGGCTTTAAATCAAATCTTTGTGGTGCTTTTGATAAACTTTTGGCCAGTATCTTCATATCACTTCTATTCAGCTTCACATCTATAAAACAAGGATGACGTGATTTACTTGACAAATTTGTTGTCGGCAATAGATCTTAGGCTTAGCTATTTGAAATCCGGTGGAATTAGTATTTCACCATTGGGTCTGAACTCTCAAAGCATAGCCTGCATTTTCTTGATCTTTGTATCCCCAACCTCAGATACAGAAAATACCTGGCGTATAGTAGGTGCTTAAATGTAATCTTCAGAGTGAGGCCTGCCCTTAGTTACTTCATCGAAGTAGCGCTATTTATTGTATTCTGTTAGTTTCCTTCAGAGCCCTTGAAATGATATATTTACTCGTACACCCTCTGTCTCCTCGCCCGACAGTAATTTCCATGAGATCAGGGACCTCGTCTGTCTTGACTATCAGCAGCAGGAGCAGTGCTAGCTACAGCAGTAGCTGCTCAAAATGTATTTGTCCATTTGACGAATGCACGAATGGCAGCTATTTTATTGCAACTAGCAGTAGCAGTGGTGCATACAAGATAGCTCAACCGGCCCAGACAGATAAAAAGGAAGCGTTTTTGGAAAGCTTACCAGAAAGGGAGTGCATGGTCGGACCCTGCTGGAGTTTCCCCCTTGTGGAGTTCTGCCTGGGAACCTTACTGTAGGACGGCCCACTTCCTCAGGCCTCCGCCGGGAGGCCCTAGCTGCCAAACTGAGCAGTGTGAATGGGGTTTCATGACGGGACAAGGGCGGCCTCAGAGCCCGAGCCCGGGCATGGGGCGCGGGGCGGGGCGCACGCTCTCCCGGGCTCCTCTGCACTGAAAGGCTCCAGACAGCGCGGGCTCTCGGCCAAGCCCCTCGGTTCCAGTGGGAAAGCCGACCTTGGCCAGGAAGAACCAGGAAGAGGCACAAATGATTCATTGTCCCACATCCTCCAAGGTGGGGACCCAGCAGCGTGTGTGGCCTTTGGGGCTGGATGCTCTCGCGGCCTTGGCTCCTTCCTCAGCCAAAATAAAAGCACTCGGCCAGTCACCCGTGCACAGCCTAGGAACGCAAACAGCGGGCCTCCCATTGTGCCGTCCAGCACACTTCCTCACACCGCACAGCTTTAAAATATCAACCTCCGGCTTTGTGATTTCCAGTTCCAGCGGGAAAGCACGGTTTCTTTTGAGAGGCTTCAGGCAGCTGTCATTTCCAGTCAAGGCCCGGGACGTTTTGTGAACGTGTGGGGGGAACATGCTGTGCTTTCCGAGCACACGTGAAGGTCTCCCTCAAAGGTGCTTATTTTTATTTAGAAGTTTGGGATCCAGGTACTTACTTGTAAGAATTGCTACTGCCGCCAGCTTTCCACTAGAGGGCAGTCTTGGAAAATATTTATAAATATATATTTTATTGCTCTGCTTAGGAATGTTGCTGTTAAAAAAAAAAGAAAGAAAGAAAGAAAAGGAAAGGAAAAAGAAAACCCGAACAAAAAAGAGCCCTTGAAATTTCAGGGTGAGCGCTTTGCCTTCACTTGGAACTATTCCTCATTCCTCAGCAGCTGAGGCGGGAGCCTCAGTGCAGCTGCTGTCCTCTTGCCTGTCCTTTGTCCTTTGTCCACATGGGATGCAGCTGGCGGGGCCCCACAGCGCCGCCCCCGCGCCAGGCCAGCCCCACCGGGCGGGTCCCTCACCTGGGAAGGGGCTGCGACCTCCAGGCTTGCGGGCCTGTGCTGCAGTTCGGCCTCCGCCTCTACCCTTCCCTCCCAAGGTACCAGAGGCCGGAAATCCTCAGAAAAGAGCCCGGAAAGGTCAGAGGGCCGGCAGGGGAGCCAGACAGTTAAAACTAGGGCTCGCAGGCCGGCCGCCGTGGAGATCTCCCTCCGTATACACAGAAGTGTAAATAAGCCGGCCACATCTGAGCGCTGGAGAAACGCGGGCGGTTTGTGGAGCCAGGGCTGGCCTGCTCTCCTGGCCAGGGGGACGCAGTCCCTTTATTCGTACACAATATATATATTTTAATATTATTTATTTTTCACCCAAAAAGGAATAACTCAATTGAATTCAACTGCAGGGGGTACAGTGCATTTGGGGAGAGATCTTACAACTCAGGTTTCTGCCTCAGTGAATGTCACTGGATGAGTGAGAACTGCTTTTTAGCCAGTGAAACCTATTTCTGGAGCCCATTTAATGCACTCCGGTCTCCTATCTGGACACTGGTGTCACCGTGAGAGGCTGCACCATTCCCTCCTGTGACGGCCTCGAGTTATCCTCCTAGAAGCTCGGGAGCTGCAGCGCTGGAGCCGGATGCACGGCCGGGGCCCGGGCTGGAATTCCTTTCCTCGGTCCAGGTCTTGTTTCTGGAGCATCTGCCTCCAGCCAGGTCCGGGCCAAGCTTTCTGCTTTCCTCAGAAAGCAGGCGTTTGCAACGTCAAGCCGGCCCTTTGCGTCGGCTTGCAACATTCCTTGTTCTTGCAGGAGCTCCGTGAGGGAAGGAAGCGGCGCCAGGCGGCGGCCTCCACGTCCACGGGTCAGGAAGGGCGGCACTGGCGAGCCCCGGCCAGCAGGGGGCGACCCTCTCTCGGGCCTCACTGCTGTCCGCTGATCCCTGCTGTTCCAGGCGCCGCAGACCGAGGCCTGCTTCGCAGTCCTGCCTGTAAGGGCCGTTCTCCGCAGCTGTTGTGCGGCCAGTCTGCAGACGCCCCCATGCGAGCGGGGGTGAGAGTCCAGGAACAGCGCTCGCGCCTCGCTCTGGGATTCCTCCACGGGGACAGCAGAAAGCCTGCCTCTGAGGCCCACAGAGAAGACTTGGGCCCTGCCGAGCTCTTCTGCGGCCTGCAAGCCCTAGCAGCAGAGAAGGTCGGAGAGGAAATAGAAAAGTGTGCTAATAGAAGTCGGATGTGCTTCTCCAGCTCCCAGGGAAAGGAAGGCCACAGCCGCGGCAGCGAGCAGAGGCGGGGATACGGAGCCACCCCACCAGGAGAAATTCGGATCCAGCAGGGAATCTCCTTGCAAAACCTTTGGAATCTGTGAGAGCGCCAGAGATGATCGGGATGTTCCCGATGTGATTGCACCCGAGTGGCTGCCAGAGGATCGGAATGGCGTAGGAGATGCACACCGGAAACGGGGTGGGGAGGTTCTTTTGCTGGATTACTTCAGAAATCTCGGAGGACGGTGGGGAGAAGATGGGGATGTGAGAAAGGCGCGAGCAAAGGCTTGGGCTGACGCAGGTGCTCCTGGGAGCTCCCTGTACCTCTTCCCATCCCCCCCAGCTCATCCAGAGAAGGAGTGAGGTGAGCCCAGGTCAGGGGACCATTTGCTCCCCCCCTAACAACCAGAGCTAGAAGGCCAGAGGGAAGAGCAGAAACTGGGTTTCCCTGGCATGGAAACACAGCACGGAGAGCTTTGCTCCTAGTGGTTTCTCAGAAGATTCCACCACGCACCTCGACCAGCTTCCCGGGAGCTTGAATTGGAGGAACCCTGACTGCACTCTGGCAGCGGCCAGTCCACTGGGATGTGTTGACCGCGGCCAAGAGCGGGGACGAGGCAGCCAGGCCTGTGCTGACCAACAAGGGTGTCTGCGCAGCACATTCTTTGAGGTTGGACACAAACTGGCAAGTGGGCTCCTCTGTCCAGAGCTCAGGGGTCCTGGGAAACTGGCTATTTCTTGGATAACACAGGGGGGGACACTCTCCAGAAATCCCTGGAAGAGTTAAAAAGTTAAAAATATGGACGGCTTCTTTGACAAAGTTCTCCGAGGCCCAGCCTGAAATTACACAGTGCTGTCTAGTCCCTGGCCCCAGGAGACAGGAGGGAGTGTGAGAACAGGTGGCTTGGTCAAGTCATGTGTGCATTTGCCAGAACAGTCCACCAAGGTGAGCTGCTACCACTGAGGTCATTAGAAGAGCGATCTGCAGGTGCTGGGTAGATACTCTTCTGCGGGTTTTGCAGGGCCTAGCTGCACTAGAAGAGAAGAAGAGGTCTTTCTACACTTGAAATACATTTAGATTGTGGGCTTAGATGGTTTAAGACAGAAGAAAAGAGGTGAAAATAACATTCTTGCCAAAACTTGAATATGCCTCCAAAAGCCTGTGTGTTAAAGGCTTTGTTCCCGGCCCATGGTACTATGGGAGGTGGTGGAACCTGTAGGATCTGGAGCCTAGGGGGAGGAAGTTAGGTTATTGGGGGTGTATTGGAAGGGATATTAGGACTCTAGCCCCTTCCTATCTGTCTTTTCACTTCCTGGCTGCCATGATGTGAACAGCCTCCTCCACCGCATGCTCCCACCATGATGTAATATGCTGCCACAGGACCAGAAGCAGTGGGCCCAAGTGACCATGGACTGAAATCTCCAAACCTGTGAGCCAAAATAAACTTTCCTCTGTACAAGTTGAATTATCTCTGATATTTGTTAAAATAAAACAAAACTAACACAATACCCTAGAGCAGTGGTGGTGAACCTGTGGGATGTATACCTCAGCCGATTGTTTGTTATCATTAAAAGCTCTAAAAGTTCACCATTACTGCCCTAGAGAGAACTGTCCCCAGTGCTCCTCATCTAGAGAGCTTCAGTGAAAGCCACTTGGTCCTGCCTGCCTGTCCTGCCATGGGTCTTCCATGTGGAGACTTATTTAGCAACCCAGCCCTGCCCTGCCCTGCCCTACTCTACTCATCTGAGGTTTCTATGTGCAGCACAAGAGTGAGCTTGAGTGGTGCTAGTGTGGAGTCTGAGATGAGCCCTCTGGGACCAGGCCACTGCTGGCAGGAACAGACAGGCCCTCCCCTCTCTAGTTCTTCCCAGACATTGTCTAAGCCCCAGCTGTCCTTACCCAGCTCTGCCCTAGTGCCTCTTTGGGACAGCGACCATATTAACTAGAGAGTCAGATTCCCCTGTGAGAGCCGCCGCATGGTGCGGTCAGCAAGTCCAACTCCAGGCCGTGGGCGTCTCCGGGAGGGAGCGAGTTACATGTGGGGTGCTGGGGAGAGGAGGGAGAGACAGACCTGGCCCCAAAGATTCCCCTGAAATTCATTTTCCTTTATTATTAAAATGGTGACAATTTTGAGCCACTTAAGTGATTTTAACGCAATTGAGGGCCAAAGATGAAAACGTTCTCTCCGGATATTTTTCTCTTGTGATTTTGGCTGCTTTTCCTTCAGTGCTATAGAATCAGATTTTCTGTTATTCCATTACTTCAAACCACTTGTCCAAAAAAGCCTTCAGAAGGAGAGAAAAACCAACTGATTAATAAAGTGCTTATGAAAGGGTGAGGCAAGGGAGCTGTCAGGCCTCCATTTTGGTGGAGATGCCTGACCACAGAGCCCTGCCTGACCCGGGGCAACTTTCACATGACTTCTACTCCGTCTCCACAGAGTCGAGAGCTGCTTAGTGCCAAGTGTGTTGTGGACACTTGCCTGCTGGACGGAGATGGAAACTCATTTCCCATCTGTCAAGCAGCCTGACGCAGCGTTGTTAATGATTTTCTGTCAGGCGAGGCCTGGCTGGATTTGAACCTGTGATCCTGAGGTAAAAGGCTGGATGTAGGGCTCCCTGTCAAATAACCAGCTATCTGGCCCTTGGTATGCTTGGCCCAGCACTCTGTCTCGTACCTGCCGTGCTTTATTCTCAACCAGGTAAATTTTGGTTAGGCTCTAACTTAGCATCAGGCTGAATGTTCATGTTCCTGTGTGAACAAGGAATGCGTTTGTATCCTGGGGAATGGGGAATAAAAGCAGAGAAAAAACAGAGAAGCAAGGCCTGTTTTGTTCACCTGGGGTCTTATGCTCCTCATAAGCTGAGTGCCTAGGCCTCCTCAGGACCTTTGCATGTCTACTGGCCAGCTGAAGCCACAAGAAATGTAGGTCTGCAGGTGATTATTTGGGTCTTAAATATTCTGGGCTTGAAGTTGTCATCATTATTTGCACTGATTGTTTAATTATATAAAGTCCTTTCAGAAGCATCCATAGATTGATTAGTATGGTGACTTCCATTCACTGAGTGATAATTAAGAGTCACATGTCATCTCCGAAAATAGCGTTTCACAACCTGAAGCCACCTGTCCTGAATCGAAAGAGCTACACAGAGGACTGAGCTTAAGGGTTACCCTACTATTCAGTAAACATTCTGGAGTTTCTCTTATTGGGCAGGCATTCTGCTAGTTATGAGGCTTACAGAAATTGGAAATCATTAAGGGAGGATGAGACACGTGGACAAAGGCAGCTTGGTACAGCCTGATGAAGACATTCAGTAGCGATTGAACACCAAGGACGTGTCCCCTGGTGCTGGGGATGTGCAGGGAGAGACTGGGAAATAGCCCCTGAGAGAAGCACGGGGCTTGGCCACCTCAGAGGGGCAGTGGAGTCCAGCTTTGTCACTTCATGAACTACAGAAATTGGAACTTAGTCTCATGGGGCCTCTACTTTCTGATCTGCAAGATGGGAAGTTACACCAATGCCAAAACTCTTTATAAGAATTAAATGGGATAATTCATTTAAAGCATTCAAGCGCTGAGCAGAGTACCCAGCATCTTGTAGATGATCACTAAATGTCAGCAGAAGGCTTCATGAATTGGCGAGTAGGCATTACTGCAGGATGGAAAGAACAGCTAGAAAGGTATTTTAAGGCCGTGGCAGTGGGCTGCAGAGGGAGATGGAGATTAAGGAGAGATTTTGCAGATGGAATCAGTAGAATCTGGTGACTCTCTGCATATCAAAAGTGGATGTGAGGGTTTCCAGGGAGGAGAACCTGTGGTTGCTATGGCAACAGAGGAAGCTGGTTTGGGGAGGATGGGGTGTTAACAGAGAAAGAAAGAGGTCACCGAGTTTTTATTCAGGTCACTTGTGATTAGAGGTGCCTGAAGACATCAGGTGGGAAAGTCCAGAGGAACTGGAAGTAGGAGCTCAACGCAACAGGTCGGGGAGTGCTCACCACTTTGGACAGGTGACAACTGCCAACGGCCACAGGTTCCCACTGGGAGAAAGATCTGAGATCCAAATTCCTGGAGATGGCTACATTCAAAGGAGTCCCAGGTTCTGACGGACATTTTACCCTGGACACAGTTGAAGCTCAGGACCAGCCCTCCGAGAGGGCTGTGACCACAGAGTGACCACTCCAGCAGCAGCCCCACAGGTGGCAGTCACCTCTGGCAGGAATTAGCTACTGGGAGCCAGAGAGGACAGCTATGGTGGGCAGCTGCATAATGAGATGGTTCTCAGCCAGCCTCAGGGGAGCGGGGGAATATTTCCTCATGGAGTTACTCGGAGTAGGTGGAAAGAGGCAAAACCCAGGCAGCGAGTCTGGGAGCGTCTTTCAATGTGTCCTTCCCTCCATGGTCTCGGGGACACCTGTGGAAGCCAGCAGTTGCTGCAGCCACCTTAAAATTCAGAACCCAGTGTCTTCATTAACTGATGAAGGAGAGACTCGTGCCCTGGTCACTTCCTGACTTGATTAGTGACATTTAATGGACTCTGCAGCATATTTTTTGCATAGATCAGGAGTCATGGGGAATAGTCTGACACCAGCTAACACGAGTCTGCCTGCACACGTCCCAGGCCCTGATCATTGCTGAATAATCGTCATAGCTGTCACTTACTGAGTTCTTAGTGAGTGCCAGGCACTGTGCCAAGCTGGCCGAAGGGATTGTCTCACTTGATCCTAATAACAGCCCCATGGTGTTGCGCAATTCTCATCATGGCTTCATGAGCAGAGAAGTGCACTCTGTCCGTGGCCCGCTGCTGCGTCTTCAACGTGCGTGGGACAACTTTGGTTTGGGCACAGAGTAACCGCTAAGGGCAAGGGAGCCTTGTTAGAATGCACTGCCCGTGAGACAATAATAGGTTGGAATTCATGGTAGACATTTATTGGTGGAAAAAATCCAGAATTAAGTGCTAACCACATTGCCCAAGTAGTCCAGCAGGCTGCACTGACAACGGCTCTCTGTGGACACAGAGACGCAGCGTCCAGGATTCCCCATACTGAGCGCAAATCAGCACGGTGGCAATGATTTCAAGCGTGGAACAGCTGGTAACAAGGAGATGATCAGTTTCCTCAGAATCTAGCTCCTTAGCTTGCCGTCTTTCCCACCCAATGGATGCTGAAGCATGATACATACATATATATAAAATAATTTATATATACTATATATATATAATTTTTAAAATCAGAACTCCTAGGCTTTTTCCTTCCCCTTCTAGAATTTCTGAGTTGTGGGGGCTTTTGACTCACTCTGCATGAACAAAGAACAACATCTTTTATCAAAACTTTTTTTCTTTATATAAATCTGAAAATTTTTAGGTTAATTTGCTTTAATTGGTATGTTTGCAGCACATAATGGTTACACTCCTGGTGTGGAATTGGTGCACGTATATAACACATCTTCATTCTTTTTTCATCCCCTTCCCTTCCCCTCCCTCCCCCTCTCTTCATCTCTTGGTCTTCTTCTCTTTTGCAGGAGACCTGTCTCCCTATTTCCTATTAGCTATCTTTTATTTTGTACCTTATTTATATTTTGGGTTTCTCCCATAAAAGAAACCATGTGATATTTAAGGTTACGTATTTGATTTATTTCACTTAATGTTAAAATCTCTCTTGCAGAGCTTAGGTACAGGTCTGAATCATTGCTACTTTCCAGAATATTCATATATAAAGAATAGGGTCTTCTGAGCACCATGTGGGTCTGGGGCTGTGATGGAGTCCACTTCGTGGTCAATATGTGGGCTCACTTGTAAAGTCAGGAAAATCTGAGTTTGAATCCTAATCGCACCACGTTATGAGTTGTGAGGCTTGGACTCCGAGCTTACCTTTTGGCCTTAGTTTCCTTACTCATACAATGTGGATAATAATGGGACATCTGCTCCTCAAGTTATTGAAAGAATTAAATGAAAACTGTGAGTCAGGAACTTAGCCCCGGTCTGCAGGACAGAGGTAGGCTGGAGTCAAGAGCCAACCAGACCTACCTCTCGCTAGCTCCACTTGCAATACCAGCACACGTGGCAGCCTGAAATCAGCAAGGTGGGAGTTTTTACGCCACAGAGAGGGCCAAGTGGTGCACATCAGAGCGCTGCCCACTGGCAGTATTGTCACCGTCCCTGCCGTGTCCATTTGAACACACATCAACTTCGGACAGAAAGTAATGGCTTGAGAATGAGTTTCACATTTTGCAGGAAGTATTCCCTTTCCAAGAATTGTGTTTCCCTTCTTTTGATCATCTCATGGTCAGAATCCCTGCCTGTGGTTTGGTGTCTTTATGACTGGAATCTTCTGCTTATCATCACGTCTTGATGGATATTGAAACTTTGACTTTATTTTCTTCCAAATGAATGAACCCCTCTCATGTAAGCCGCTTTCTTACTAAAGGTTTTTTTTTGTTTTTTTTGTTTTTTTTTTTTTGAGGGGTAGAGCAGGAAGGCAGGAGAATTGCAAAAAGTGTGAATCATTTAAAGTGACGATGATGATGATCACAACCACCACCATCGCCACCACTGCCACTCACCCGGGTTGCTAAGCACTTCCCTAACTGCTGCATGTGTATTAACACATTTAGTTCCTGTCTTTAAAGGCCTGTTGCCGTTTTGCTATCAAACGCTTCTCCCTGGGTGTCTTTTCATCTTTCCTGTGGTGCTGGGTGTGGAACCCAGGGCTTGCACATGCTGGGCAAGCACTCTGCCACCGAGCCAAGCTGCAGCCCCCATTCTGCCTGTGTGTGTCTTTTAGCTCCAGACTGTCCTGAGGCCTCGTCCTCTCTTGTTCCCACCTCTCTTCTTTTTCCTTCCCTCATTCTTGGACTTCCCAGTCTCCCCTTCCTAAGCTGTCTACTCCTCTTGGCTCAATGTATAGGACTTATCCTCTGGTCTTGCCTTCACCCACCTAGGCTGTGCTTAAAGGATTTATCTTCCTCAGGCAAAGGATGTTTTCTTTTTTTTTTTTTTTTTTTTTTTGTGGGTACCGGGAGGTCGACCTCAGGACCTCGCGCACCAACAGGCACCCGTGCCGCTGAGTGATATCACCGGCCCCTTTTTCGTATGTGGGATCTGGGAGTCGAACTCGGGCCCTTGCGCTTGCAAGGCAGGCGCTTATGCTGCTGAGCCATCTCACCGGCCCAAAGGATGTTTTCTTGACCAATGCGCCACAGCCGACGTGAGTTATGGGATTCCCTCGAGAAGTGGCAAAAGTAATGCCAGTGCGTGTTACTGGCTCATTAAAACCCTCCACAGTAGGGCTGAGGTAAAATGTAAAATTAAATTCTTCCTTTTCATCCCTGCTTCCTGGAAGTGGCTACTGTTAGAGATCGTCTAAGAGTGGCTACAGTGCCCCACTTAATTTTGCGGCCTTGAGGCAACCACGTTGACTGTGGCTCAGTTTTCTCATCCGTGGAATGGGATTAAAAACATGCATATTTTTCCTGAGATTTACCTTTTCCTCCTACTCCACAATATATTGTTATTACAAGGTGACCTGTCTTTATTCCTTTTAACAGCACAAGAATGTTCTACAAGAACATACTGTTGAATAATTAAACATTTCCCTGCCTTTGGAGAACT
The DNA here is from genome assembly GCA_028451465.1 of Erethizon dorsatum. Taxonomy (NCBI): domain Eukaryota; kingdom Metazoa; phylum Chordata; class Mammalia; order Rodentia; family Erethizontidae; genus Erethizon; species Erethizon dorsatum. The sequence continues at coordinate 16,997,061 of CM051839.1, forward strand.
CGGGCGGGTTTTTCAGGCTCATTATTGTTCTAAAAATGTTGTCAATGGATCCTTGTGTATTTGTCCATTTCTTTAGGTAGATTCCGGAAATGAAAGAACTGGGTGGAAGAACACAGATTTAAAACTTCCGATGGCATGGCTGGCTAAACATCTCCCTGCAAACCCCATCTCATTTAGGCTACCACTAGCAGGGCATAAGTGTCCTTCCCCATACCCTTGTACTTGGTAATTACTCGATTTTTTACCTTGTGTCAATCTCATTAGTGAAAAATAGTATCTCATTTAAACACATCTCTCCGTGATTCATATTTGGAAATTTATTACACATTTTCAATTAGTCTCCCATTAATTAATCTATTTTTATCCTTTGCCTATTTTTACAGTGTATCTGAAATAGCACATACCCCTTTTTCTTTTTGCTGCCCTCTGGGATGCATCTTGTCCAGGGCATACATGAATCCTCGTACTGACTCATCCCAATGCCCAGTTCAAGGAAGGGAGGCAGTCAAAACAAGAGAAAAATGAAAATTTGGAAGCTTCTGTCAGCTTGCATAGCCATCAAAAGAAGAGAGCTTTTTAAGGCATCCCGCGGCTGCTGCCCGGAGGCCCTGAGGCACATCCAAGAAGCCAGAGATGGCACCTGAGACAGCTGTTTGCGGAGCTGGAGTCTGAAGAAGGAAGGGAACGAGAGAGGAAAAGAAGAGCCAGCAATAGGGCAGTGGGTGGAGCCAACGGGGAAGAAGGGCCTGTGGGAATTCCAGAGTCTGGGCCTCTGGAGGAGGCTGGGAGGATGTCTGCGGTTCGGTTTTAAGTTCGTACATCCCAGGCCCTCAGTGCGTGGTCTCCTGCAGAGGTGCTGTAGGGGACCGGGAGCCGCACTGCACTCTGGGAAGGTGGAATGCACCGCAGAGAGCGGACCTGGGGTGTGCGGTGGGGGAGCGCAGTGGGGCCGAGGTCGGGGATGCCCCCGGGGCTTCTCCTGGGTGACCGCCTCACGGCTCTGAGTTCAGCGCCCTGACAATCTCCCTGGCCCCAGCCGACCTTCAGAGTGACAGCACTTAGTGTTCATGGCAGAATTCCTCATAAAATCAAGCTGGAGGATAAGTATCCAGGGACTGTGGGAATTTTCTTTTTGCTTTACGTGAGGTTAGTGTTCTACTCGCATTTGAGAAAGGCTGTCCTAGAGTGCAAACGAGATTTGCGAAGAGAAGAGAGTCTTATAAGTGTTTTGGTGTATTCTTTACACAGGACATAAACTGATGTTGATGATGTTATTTTTTTGCCTAGTTTTCATAGTGTGCCAGAATTTCCATAAGGAAATCCTTTATTTTTTCAGGTAAATAATGTCCTCACGCAGAGTGACTGATCTGACTGAACCTGAATTACTGAGGGTTTATCCTGCCGTCAAAGCACACAGAATGAAAGCTGTTTGCACACCTAGCTGTGCTCTCGCCTTGGAGAATTCATACCTGCACAGGTGTCAGTGATGCATGTCTATCAGCAGCACCAGCCAGCACCATGGCTTTATTCAGGATAGGAAAGGTAGTGAAAAATAAAGCAATGTAGTAATGATCTACAGGGAGGGAAAAGCTCTCATAATTTTGAAGGTTCACATCCTATTAAGATCACAGTTTGGAAAATCCATATATTTTTGTGGATTTTTTTTTTTTTAATTTTTGCTATTACTCTAAGCCTGGTACCATGTGGAGCACACAAGAAAAACAACTGAGTAGGACCTGAGAGGAGACAGAGACACAAACTAAAGGTTAGAACACACCAGGTTTCAGCTAACTTGAGGGCCAAGGCTAGCACTGGCTGGGAAGGCAGGAAAGCCTCCTAGGGGAGATGACAGTTCCTGTCAGACAGCAAAGACAAGAGCACAAGGGTTCTGGGCTTGGTTGTGCACATTTGTAATCTGAGCACTCAGGAGGCTGAGGCAGGATGATCGCCGTTGAGTTTGAGGCCAGCATGGGCTACATAGCAAGTTCAGGGACAGCCTGAACTGCTGAGACCCTGTCTCGAAAAACTAAGAGGACAAACGTATGAAATTCTACACAAGGGGAGTTCCTCATCAAAGAGACACTGGATGTGGGAAAGGTATGTGAAAAATTTTTTCTTATTGTTCAAAAACATGGCAAGGGTAGCTAAAATCTTTATGTTTCTCTTTTGGTCCTCAACTCTGATGCAAAAGAAAGAAATCTCAATGAAAAAGCAAGGGCTATGTCTGGATTTTAACATCATATAGTGGGGAAGGTCTGGATATCTGGAAGATAAGAAGTTTATATCTATTTTTCCACAAATGATGTAACAGTGCCACAGTGACTCTTGGAATAGTTGGAAGGCATAGTGAGTGCATCTGAAATTGGGTTAAGGGCCAGTGAGATGGCTCAGTGGTGTAAGCGCCTGCCTGGCAAGCACGAGGGCCCGAGTTCGACTCCCGGAACCCACATACAAAAAAAGGGCTGGTGATATCGCTCAGTGGCACGGGCGCCGGCTGGCATGTGAGGTCCTGAGGTCGACCCCCGGTACCCACAAAAAAAAAAAAGAAAAAAAAGAAATTGGGTTAAAAATAAGCCACAGATTCTCTTGTGATTTCTTCAGAATTTCTTTGTTTAATCATAGAATGATTTTCCTCTTCCATTCATCATAAATAATCTACTTCATTACTTAACCATCCTTTTGAAAAAATTTGGTATTTAGCATAAACACTGATCATCGCCAGAGGTATTTTAATTTTAAACAGAATAGGAAAGTATTTTAAAAAACAAAACTTTTAAAACTTATAATGTGCTAAAGATCAACATTATTATCCCTTAAAACATCAAATTTCATAACAACCTTTTAAAAAAAATCCAGGTGGAAAAATGAGTAAACATAATTTATTTCTTTTATAAATACACTTGGACAAAACAAATGTATAGAACAGCTTGACAGTGCATAAACATAAAAATATTTTAAGATTTGAGTAATTAAATCCCAATAAACATGAATTAAAAATAAATTTTATTTCTTGTTCTTTATGGAAAAATATGCTATAACATTTGTGTTAAAAAGCCATAAACATATCACTAAAGTCACCAAAATGCACCACATAAAGATTATTTGAAAGTAAAACACATTAAAGCAAAAGACAGAATGTTATCATAGCGTTTTCAGTTGTAATTTATCCCATATCACACCTATTATAGGTGTTAGACGAGAGGTAGATAAGTTGAAAAGAAAGTATCCAAATAAAAAAGAAGGATTTTTATGACAGCTTAGACAGACAGACATTTCCACTTACTCTAAAACTCAAGGAAGCTTGCAGGAACAAAACATGAAAACTTTTTCTGTGTTCTATAGATAAGCATAAAAAAATAAAGCAAAATTACTGTAGTTTTAGACACTGTAATTCTCAACAACTCTCTATGATAGCCTGTTTAGAGTAGGTTTTTGCAGGTGGTGGTACTAACCTTAGTACTCTTGTGAAATTGATGTGGTTCAAGGACATAGAAATGTGTCAAAAGTCACAAAACACGAGACCCAGTTGTAACAACAATATAAATTTACACTACTGACAAACAGTAAGTTTTGAAGGAGTTATTTTTTGTCAGCATAACAACGACAACGACGACGACGACAGGTACTGAAGATATAGTGTGGCCTCAGTGAGACCCAGGATACCGTATCCCGTGTCAAATCAACAAGGGACATGAGAGATGGAGTGACAGGAGGGCAGAAAACATAGAAAAAGTGTTCCCTGAATCCAATATATTGTTGTATTCTCTACTTGGGTCCACTGAACATTCTTCCAACTGTAGTAAAAGCAAATACTGGAGACTTCTTTAGAAGAAAGATGATGCTCAGCTGGGGAAAAATTATACTTGGTATTCTGGTTAATAAATGGTCTTGTCTTTTTTTGTGCCAGTTGTTCTTTCCAACTGGCTAGACGGAGCGTGTCTATGGAACATGTGATTGCATTTATGACCCCTACATTTTCATTTATTCTAAGCTCAGTATGACTTTAACTTTTTAAAGAATGCTGCACTTATCAAATCTATGAAAAAAAATGGTCTTGAAAGTCTTAAATGTGCTTAATTCAAAGATCTAACAGGCTGTTCTCACCAAAAGGGAAATTTTGGAAAGTGTTCAGCACATTTGGGTAACAGAAGAATAACAGAATAACGGTCTCAGTTGTGGATGTGAATATAATCCGTCATTCATTGCTGCTGCTCTTAAACTGATGGTAACATTTTTTTGTGTGTCTCATGTTTGGCGATTATGAGTATGCAAGTGTGGGAGGAAGCAGGTAAGAAAGAAATTACAGAAGAAAGAGTAAAAACATACTGAGATATAATTAAAAACCCTGAAAACCAAATTCCTTAGTTTACCTCAAAACTTCACATACTTACTCCACTCATAACTCAAACATCAGACCCTTCCTTTGAAGCAGCTTATAATAAATTTAAGATACAACACCACAATTTCTTATGATGGGATTGAAGAATTTCTGTGTGGAAACTATTTGAAGGAGTGTCTAAAAAAATGATGTCAAGGAATGCAGAGCTATGTTATGCTTTTCAGCATCTGTTCGATCCATGACCCCTGCTGAGTTGATAAGGAAGAGGCATGTCACAGTTGTAGAAAAAAGAATCACACAGTGAATCAAAGTATGCATGAAGAAAACTTTGGAAATTTTCACTGTCATCAGAAGGGCGCTTTTTCTGATGGTGTGACCTCATTTCAAACATTAACTATTACAGAGTTGTACTGCACAAAAGGTAATACAGGGAAGGTACGGTAGCTTTTGGTCCTTCTTAGGACTGTTTTCTGCATTGGGAAAAAAGAAATTAACTGCAGAATACTGTGCCACCCCTAGCAGTAACCAACAGAGTATATTTTGGAAATAACGCTCTGTGGAATAAACTTTAAGGCACTTAAACAGGTATATCATATTTTTCTGTAAAAAAATAAAAAATATGCATCAAAGCAACATTCACAAGTACAAGTCTTCGGAACGGTGTGTTACGTACAGTCCTGTACATATATACACGGCTATGGAAAGTGCACCTCCTTCGCTATACTGTTGGCCTTGTCAGCTTCACTCCCTGTAAGAGAGGGAAACAGGTTGTTCAGAGTTACTCAGCGTCTATGAGCAAAGAGAAAGCATCAGCGAACACCAGAGAATTTACACTTCTTGAAGGAAGAGGAGACCCACTGCTAGTTTGGATCTGGAATCTTCCCTAGAGTCCCATGAGTAAAGGCAGAGTTCCCAGCGTGGTGCTGTTGGGAGGTGCTGGAACCTTTACAAGGCTCTAGTGCAGTGTTTGGTCTCCGGGATGAAACTCTCAAAGGCGACTGTGCAACCTTGGTCTCTTCGTCTCTCTTTTTTGCTTCCCAGCCATGAGGTCAGCTGCCACCATATGTTGTCGTGCCCAAAACAACAGGGCCGACTGATTATGGATTGAAACCTCCCAAATTGTAAGCCAAGTCAACTTTTTATAAGTAGATCATCTCAGGTATTTGCTATAGGAATGGAAAGCTGACTGACATGCCCGCACAGAGGCATAATGTAATCAGCAACCCAAACCTCTGGACACAGATTTACCTGCCCACCTCCCTGGCCAGCAGACTTCGTCTTCTTCCCCAGCCTGTCCTGGCTACTCACATAGTTCTGCTCTGCACTAGATGGTGGCCATGGGTCCCATTAGTATTGCTTGCAAAGCAGAGAAGGTAATCACTGATACTGCAAAGATAGACTCTTTGTATTTATTTCAGTGGTCAAAAATTCCAGGCCTTCTTGATTATTCTAAGTTAGACTATGCAAAGGGAGAAAGAACAGTATTGTCCAATTTAGTCTCCCTTTTAGAAACACTTCTGTTGCTCTGTAGAATAAATCTGAGCTTTGAAACATCTAAAAGAAAAAAAGTGCTTAATTTGCTGTTCACTATGACTGTATATTGTGGATAAGTTTCAAAGTTTTTCCATCCTTTGTGAAAATATATAAATTCTGAGTGGCAAAGCACATACACACTGATAAACATAAGCGTAAATATAAGAGAGAGTTTTCAAGTGGATGAATACTAAAAGAAAGAAGAACTCTGAGTACAAAACTCAGAGCCTGGAGTGGTACCTGATATAGAAAAGGAATCACTAACGTTTTGTTTGATAACTGAATGAGTGAATATACTGGATCGGTTAAACCTTTCAAGTAGAATCCTGGAGCCCTACGTGAGCCTTCTAAAGATAATATTTGTGTCTGGGGTGTCACTGCAGTGCTGGGGAAAGAGATGGGGGCATCAAAGAAAGCAGCATTCCTAAGTCCTAAGTCGAGCACCAACTAAGCCATGCACAGGACCCTGGGCGAGCTGCTCGACTCTCTGAGCTCACTTCCTCATCTGTAAAATGGGGACAGTAAAGTTTGCTCTGAACGCCACCGTAGGTAAGCTCCGACCCAGGAGCTGGGTCAGGTCCACCCTCAGAACCAGGTAAAGGATGGCACTGGCTTAGCACACACAGCTCAGTGGGGCCTCTGTGTCCAGGACACTGGAGACATGACACTGGGTGGCTTATCACAGGTGTCTCCTCTTCCCACACATCTCTGGATAACAGCCACTGCCTCATGTACAGAAAAGTGTAAGTGCTGGCCAGTCCAAGCCACTGGGAAGGAGCCAGTTCCAAAGGTGCTGCCAGGTTCTATCATCGCAGCTTCTTTGAATCACTGGCTTACTTTGCTTCGGTTGATAATTTAGGAACTCAAATCACAGAGATCTAACGTGTAACAAGTCGCCACACTAAGTGTGGTGAAAGCAAGAATGTGTGGGCCCCTTTGCTATTTAACTTATTTCACACTCAAAAACAGTTTTGCTGTACAAAGCAATTATGTGTCTTGCATATTAAAACTGAAGTAAGCATTCTAGTTAAGTCTACGTTCTACCATGTTTAGAAAGGCTGTGAAATCAGGTCACAGATGAAAGACGTAGTGGGACAGAGATGGTGTGCACAGGAAGGCGGTGGTGCCCATCTCTGTACCCCATGAAATACACCCTTCAATATGAGTGAATTAAAAGGAGAACTTAAAAACTACCATCGAAGTATAATTGCCTTTCATATTAATTTAAAACATTTAGCATTCAATTCTTCTGTTCAAATTGAAATACATCAATGCACTATTGTTATGGTATTTAGTTAAGAAAATATGTACTCAAGAATAATGATGCGCTAGCAAAAGCTGGAGTGTACAAAGAGTTCAGATCCAACATTTCAGTATAATCTGGATCCACGTAAGAGCCTTCTGGAGCCTCACCTTCTGCCTTGATACCATCCAAGACTTTATTGTTGGCACCAGCACACTCCCTAGGAGGATCTGAGCTGGGTGGTAGATGAGCAAGGGCACGGATATTAGCGAGAGATGCTCATGTCCAGCAAACACTATCTTCAGCATTGGAATTCCTGATGAACAAAGAAAACAGAAAACCCAGAGGCAAATTCAGGCTGTCATCAAGTTAAAGACATGCTCCATTAAGACCAGAAATTTGGACTAGGTTATTACCGTATTTCCCTATGTGAACGCACAGAACTGAATGGGAAAGTCTCAAATGAGTCAACGGATCTTCCTTTCAGTACATAAGGCGCTAAGCTCAATCTAGAACAGACGAATGGGAAAGGTGGCCAGGATTCCAGGGCACCAATAACTCTGCCCATCTATTGAGGGGAGGAGGGGAGGCTGTGTGTAATGGAGTTGCTTTAAGAAGGCTGCAAAATATCGGTGAGTAGAAGCTAAAGATGGATCTCTTCTCGCGCAGTGGTGAGACGGTTGGTCTTTGAGGAGGTCAGTACGGCACCTTTTTAAAGTCCCAAAGCTGACTTGCAGGAGTTGAAAAGATATGGGAAGATAACATGGTACACACTGCTACAGTAAGAGGTACTTTCTTTGCATATTCATTCATTCATTGTCTGCCTCTCTGTCTCTCTCCCCCCTCGCTCTGTCTCTCTCTCTCCTGCTGTCTCTCTCTCACGCTCTCTCTCTCTCTGTTTCTCTCTCTCTGTCTCTGTCTCTCTCTCTTTCTCTTGCTGACTCACTCTCTCTCTCTGGTGCTGGGGATTGAATCCAGGGCCTCAGGTATGCTAAGCACACCATCTACATCACTGAGCTAACTCCAGCCCTGCTCATTCTCTTTTGATCAAGGATCTCCAAGTGCTTTACAATCACCAAACGAGGCTCATACAATTTTGTGTATGGCAGGTGAACTGTAAAGTTAGTTCTGAATGTTTAAACTCCACAGTGAAAGTCTTGATGGAACCCAAATAAATGAGCACTATTTTGTGAGTCTACCAATCTATTATAAAAGGGCAGGGTGGGCATGTTTTTCATAAGCGGCTGCCAGGGAACATACCTCTTGAGCTTCTATAGCAGTTTAACCATTATTACTAATTGCTTTAATATGGCCCCTGTCTTCAGAACTGCTGTGTACGTATGTCAGCCTTTCCAGCTGAATAGCGTTAACAGCTTGGCTCTCTTTGTGTTTCTTAGAACGCCCTCTGAAAAGGACCCAAGCTCCTAAGTATGCATGAAAGGGCACATAAATAACTATTTATTATAACACAATGAGACAGGCTCGGCTTTTCCAATTATTTTTACCTTGTAATAAATTTCAAACCTTTATGCAAAAATGTATTTCATGGCTGCTTTCTTTTTCGCAGCCTCACATATCATTGCCATAAACTGAAAACACTTAACCCTTCCCAACATAAACTCTCTCTTAGAGCTTCTAAAGTAGGTTTAGATTTTTGCACAATTTCTGTCTTCACACCAATGTATATTTTAAAATACCAAGATGAAAAAACTCTCTTTTTAAAAAATAAAAACCTTTAAAAATCCACGTCTTATTGAAAAGCAGCAACTGATACTAAAATGTTGAGAAGTTATAATAGGAAAATATTAAGACCTGAACTCCTTCTATTTCCAAAAAAATTATTCATTCCTTGGCCCAAAGGGATGATGCCAAGAAATTGGGTGGGGCACAGTAAAAGGGAAGCTAAAAGGGAGCAAGTGATAGAAATATGGGGATATTTTGTCCCTAAAAATAATTTTAGAATGGCTTTTGGGCTCCAAAGAGAAGCCATAGACAGAGCCAGGTGCTGCTGCTACAACAGGTAAACCAAGAAGCCACTGCAAAATACACAAGACGTCTAAATGTGCACACCATCAGAAAGTCACCTTCATGGGATAAATCAGGTAGCAAAGACAGCAGTGGCTGTCGTGCTTAGTATGTACCGAGAGCTACTGTGTCCTGTTCTGTCAAGTGTTTTTCCATACTGACCGACCTGCTCCTCACAATAACCCCCAGAGATCTGTGAAAACCACTGTATTTGCCATTTTGCTGAGGAGTTCCAGGCCTGGCGGTCAGGCAACCTTCTCCAGAGGAGTCCAAGGCATAGCAGGTGCACTGCAATTCCAGGTATCTGCTTTGGGCAAGGTCAGCTCTGGATTGAGGGGGTTGGGCTCTGCAGTTAGGGAAGCAGATGGAAGCCTGGTATGCGATCAGCTCTTGAGGCCAGCAGTCCTTTGGGAACTCATTCTCCCTGCTGCCCTCATGCTGCCCTTCTCCAAGGGTGATCACGTTCTGAGCCTCCAGCTGGGTGAAACACGAGGTGACTGCCAGGCCGCCTCCACAATGCCATGAAGTCACGGATTCAGACACAGCCAAATCTTGGCCTTCAAGAAGCTTCTAATGTACTAGTGTCCTCTTCCTTCTTCAGACCTAACACCAACTGCCTGAAGCTTTCTTCTGCATGTATCAGATCTTCCCTCTCATCTTCAAACACATCTTTTGTTCCCTGGGACTCTGCGACCCTCACTCCTCCTGGTCAGCTGTTCCCCCGCAAGGTTCTGCCAACAGGGGCATGAGAGGAAGAAGGTAGGGGAGGGTGCGGTTCCTTCTAGTGTTGCTGCTTTTTGCCAGCAGTAGCCCTGGGAGTCCCCAGCACCACTGCTCCTCCTCAGTGATCTGGGCCCTGCCCTGCTGCTTTCTCCTCCTAGGGTCTAGCTATAAACCCTCCCCTTGATCCCCAGCTCCAGGCAATTCCTGCAGCTATTACTCTTGTGTTTCTTCATGGCCCCTTTCCCTTTCCAGTTTTCCAACAATGCTGAGTCAATTCCCTGTATCAAAAGGGTAGATTCTGTTTTCCCGACAGACCCAGGTGGCCCTTTCCCTAGTTTGCCTTTTACAATCAGTTGCCTTACTTGAAAGAGAGGATCTGTGATGACTTGTAGCTGTGTGGACATTTGTCAAACTAAACAGGAATTTCTCTCCACCAGTTTATGCGCCTGGATTACCTTCTTATTTCAGGCATTTTGTCACAGTCATGGAAAACTAACACACTCTGCATTAAGTGACTTACTTGGCACATTAGTGCTCTCACATCTCTGCCCCTGGTACCTTCCTTCAGGGCACCATCAGCCCTCAGTTGCACCTCCCATACTATCCCCAAACCAGGCTTTCAGCTTTTAGGTTTGCCCCATCTGAGTTGTTTTCCACTCTATCATTAGAGTGAATATCCTGAAGTAGAAATCTGATGATGTCAAACCATTCAGGAGTTTACAACATGGGAGAGTCTCCTCAGGGTGGCATACAAGGACTTGTGGTCGGGCCCCCAACTCTTTTCTTCTTCCCCTCTAACCTTTGCTCTGTAGCCACGGTGAGCACTGGGTTTCTCTCCCATCCCTGGCTGTCCATACCCTACCTTGCCTCTCAGCTCTTGCACCTGTGTTCCCTTTGCTTGGGATGCGAATCACCCACTGTTTTCTCTCTGTGTCCTTTAGCCCTCAGTTCTTAGGCTGATTCCTCTAAGAAGCCATGCTAAGGGGTCACAGCTGGCCTGCAGATGCTTCCCATCCATGCTTACCAATTCTATCCCTGAATTCACTGTACTTACTATAACCGGTATCTTCGTGTTGCCCGCATCAAGCTGTCAGCTTTAGGGCCAGCAACTCTTTTTATTTATCTTTGAGCATACAGTAGGTGCTCAACAAGAGCGTGCTGAATGAACAGATTTGCATTTTTTCCAGATCCTATCATAAAGTCACTATGCAGTCTATTATCCCATTTTTACTACATTCATTAACTAGGAAAAATAGCAATAATTTAAAAACCCAAACAAACTTACTAGAAAGAGTTTTCTTTTTAGAGCAAAATTTAAATATAGGATTCTTTTCATCTTGCTATCACTGCAGTAATATAAATGAAGGAAATTAATTTTAATGCTCCCAGGTACTGATTCTGTGTCACCATGGTTGACAGGATTCAACTAGACTTTATGAGATGGCATTTGACTTTATGGAAGTGAACACTATGCACGCATTTACAATTTTACAGGGACTTTAAGCTGTCATGCTGAAAAATGTTTATAAAACATTAATCAAAAAGTGCCTCTTTAATACAATGCATTGTCTGAAAGATGTTAGAAGGTGCATATTGTAAATGGATTATTTTTCTGACTAAAGTAATTTCCACCAAAAGCATTTCCCCATTGCTCTACAAGTACAGCGTGTGGATAGATGAAGAGCACTTTCTCAGCGCGTTACTACCTGATCCAAACACTTGGGAAATCACTAATGTACCGCATGCCACATTTCCATGTCACACATGACACATTCGTCTAAAATTATCCAACAGAGTTTGACACTGCAGCATATTCTATAAGCAAAGCTTTCAACTGACATCTGCCAAGTAGGAACTTCAAGTAAGAGCTTTCTTCTTCTAACAAGCAAGTAAGGATTTTCTTTTATCCCATACCCAGGATGGAGACGATAAGACAATACATACAAGAACAAGTCCCCCCACCCCCTACACTTTAAATATGTTTTTTTTATGTTCTCTGAATTACAAAATTCCCTTTGTATCTGTGTTCAAATTTCAACAGTGACTACTTTCTGTTGGATGGGCAGTTTTTTATTTTTCCTTGAGAGACAGGTATTTTTCTTCCTAGATTAAATACGGACTTTTATTTTACCCCTCACTGAAGGTTGGCCCATTGTTCACAATTATTCACTCGACACCATTGTTCAGAGCTTACTTACAGTACCTGTAGGTGCAAAATGTTTCCATTAACTCATTCATTCATTCATTCATTCATTCATTCAACAATGCTTCTTGGGCCTCTCTTGTCAGTTACTGTGCTAGCTCCTGGGATATAAAGAGAACACAGACAAGGTCCCTGAGCTCCTGGTTGCTCCTTTCTGGTAGCTCTTACGCCAAACACATCAGCTTTCCCCTGTCCTCTGGGCGAGCAAACCCTGCTGTCAGGGGCTTATCAAGTTTCCACAACTCAAAGCTTGAGGACAATCTGTGACAAACTCTTTTGTCTTCCTACATTTACATCAAGTCATCAAATTCTATGGATTCTTTCTTCATTTCCCTTTCTCTTTTTCCATCAGTTTTCACTGCCATCTTCCTAATTCAGTTCTTTATAAAAATCAAGCCAAGATCACACTTCTGGGCTCCTGACATAACTCCCTATCTTCAGACTTCTCCCCTCATCAATCCTACAAACCACAGCCAGATTAATCTTCCCCAAACCCACATTAATTAAGGGCATACCTTGCTCAAAAACTGCAGTGACTTTCTAGGCCCATTCATCAAATCCTCTACCTCTTCAACTCTAGTAAAAAATAATTACTACCACCACCATTTTGTAAGTGCTAATGCATGTGTGTTCAGCTTGCATTTCTGTATTCAATCCTTAAAACAGCCCTGTAAATTAGGTGGCAATTTTCCCACTTGAAGATGAGGAAACTGAGGTTTATGACAGTTTCAGCAACTTGCCCAACTCAGACATCTGGTAGTTGGCAGAGGCAGAACTGTACCCCACCTATACTCACTTTTAATTGCTAAATTGATTCCTTTAAATCAAACTTTTCAATGGCAACTGCTGTCACTGGCTCAGGCCTAGCACTTTCTTGTCATTGTAAAAGCCAAGCCCCAGCTGGGGTTCATGGAGGCTGTTTTATATTTTCCTCCACCATGAAGGCGGCCTTCCTATGGACTTCTCTGTCCCTTGAAGAATCACAACATTCTTTCATAATTTAGCATTTGATTTATGTTGCTATTGTTTTTTCTTGTCTAGATTTTGGTTTCCCTTGAATGTAGGCATAAGTATATCTTTCTCTAAAACTGCAACAGTGAAGCACAAGGTCAGTGCTCAATACATAAATCATTGATTGTTAGAGAGTAAATGCTAATGTTTCCTATGCTGAAAAGGACAGGATTTAGAACAAATATTAGCTCCTTCATGAGACTTTACAGAGGGTGCACTCATACACATCCTTTTGGGAGGCAAAAGTATATTTGATATACTTGATATACTTGATATATTTCATAAGGCAAAAGTATATTTGATATGGCAGGAAGGAAAGAAATTGGACAGACCAAGAACACTCAATTTGAGATCACTATGGAATGTGCGGGCTAAGAGAGGAAATATATTGAAAAACACTCTGTCTTCTGAAGTCTAATATTACACTGACTTTCCTACTTAGCTAAGAGATAGTATCCTCCAATCACCTGGATCATTTCCTGTCTTTCCAAGATTCATTCGCCTGAATTCACATGACTTGCTTTCCATTTAAACGCTTTCTTAGAGTTTCACTGAGTTCTGGAAGGAGCTGCTGGCTAATCTGGAATCTAGTTGCTTCTCTGGCAAGTTGTCATGGTGATTTCCCACTTTTGTTTAGTCTGTTCTTAGTTAGAAACATCCATAAGTTTACTATCCAAATGTCCTACCCATTGTTACTTGAATTCTCTCTTCCTTCTCAGGGAATCTCTGAGAAAAGCTCATGTTTGCCTTTAAAATTCATCAGGGTGGATGGTCTGAGTCTCTTCAGTTAGAATATAATGCAGTGAGGCAGTTGCTGTCTGAGAACCACAGCTACTCTTTGTGGACATTACTAAACACCGATTTCTGTGTCCCCTTACCTATCACACATGTGTGTACACACACACACACACACGTGCACACTTATACACTTCCTTTTCAGACACAGAACAGTCACAGAAATTCAAACTCAGTGGCACTGATTAATCTCGACATTAAACACATGGGCAATTATATGCAGTTTCCGGAGCATGAAATGATGCCATGAAAAGGTACAGCCATGATTTTAAAATTTGGTTAGAAAAGGCTCTCAGGATTATCCTAATCAAGCTAGTTTTTGGTAATAAAATAACAGTGGCTATGGGATGAGGCTGAACAGTGAAGCATTAAGAAGCCTGGAGCATGTGCACTTTTTACTACCTGTGGGATGTCAGTTGAGCAAATTATTTGAACTCAGTTTTCACATCTCTAAAATGGACCTACTTTATAGGGTTCTTTGAAATAAAAAGTAGGTGAAATAAATCATATACAATGTCTGGTATATAGTTAATGCTCACCCATTATGTATTAGACACTCTTCTGGGTGCAGTGAATACGTGGACAAATCCCCCTGCCTGCAAGGAGTATACCTCACCCTCCTGTGCCCGGGAGAGAAGATGGAGGGCACCATACCAAAGCTAGGTGAATAGCAGGTTCCACCTGTAATAAAATCATGGCATAGGCGGAGAGAAAATATAGCACTGCTATCCAGGAAAATTGTTGTTGGGCAAAATGTGTTCATCAAGTAAGATGTTATTCTAAATTTTCTCTTGGAAGGTGTAAAAAGGCCAGTTACTTCCAGGTTGGTGGATATGGCTTCGCTTGCTGTCAGTCGGGCTTGCTTTTTAAGGAGACGTTTAGAATGCATGATCCCCAGAATTCCATTTTGGTTGCTGTCCTGGCTATGCTAGCTCACACCTGGAATCCTTCCAGAGGCTGTCACAGTGAGCTTTATGCTGAGCCCCTTGGAAGAGGCACAGGAAGTCACAAATCACCTGCCCTGTGCTAATTCCCCTCCCCCATCTAAATGGCTGGTTATTTGCTCAAATTCTCTGAAGTATTTTAATGTAATAACAGTGATTTACATCTTATTTGCATCCCTGTTCTCAGCATTCCATCCTTAACTAAAAATTCCCGCTATTTTTACCTTTGGTATGATTCACCACAGCGTCAAGACCCCTACTGTTGCTTTATGAGACACAGAAGAATACATTTTCATTCTTTTGACACAAAGAGTCATCCAAGAGGAAGTGTAGACTAAAGGATAAACAGTTAGAACTCTCTGGGGATTGTGTCAGTGTCCCGGGATGGGGTTCACAGAATCTGTGAAGACTGAGCATTTCCAAATCACTGGATACAAAGCTATGGGCAGCAGCTCTAGCAAAACCAATCAGCTGAACCTGTGGCAGGAAAACAGGGCAATCTTGTACCAGTCCAACAGATATGCACAAATGAAATTCTCGTTTCCACCCCTTGAAGCTTGGAAAATGTCCTATGGTTATCTCTGTAGGTAGCATCTGAGAGTGAAAGGGACACTTTAAAATCCACACAGGAGATGTCAGTGGAACATACCGCGGACGACTGGCTCCAGACGCTCTGCTGTCCCCAAAGGGCTGGATTCCCAGGGATTCTCAGGACTGCCCTCCTGACGCTTCTCCCTCTACAGCTAGGAAGATTTTAAGCCCGTCTCTCTTATAGGTGTAGGCAGGAACTATCACGCTATGCTAAATAGATGTTTCTGTAAAACTTTTCTGAAAGACTTACCCTTCCCTCATCTTTCAAATTAGAACTCAAAAAGATTCTTTCATTCAGAAAAAAAAATTAGACCTGGAAAAGGAGGAAAAGTAACACATAGAATGTTATAAACTAGATGGCTAAGGCCATTATGAAGAGAAAGGAACAATCTTTCTTCCATTAATCAAGACCTTTAGAAAAAAAAGAGTAGCATTTGTGTCTTAGTCTTTTGGCAGTCACACCTTACATTGGACTACAGAGGCCATAGTCATGGAAATTTTTGCTCTTTACTGGTTGTTGGTCAGGCAGGACAGTGATTGTAGCAAATACTCACACAGTGCTTACTATGTACCAGGCACTGTTCTGAGAGTGTCCAAGAATCAACTCATTCACTCCTCATATCCACCATGTGGGTAAAGCTACCAGTGTAATCCCCATTTTTCAAAAGAGAAAATGGCGGCAGCAGAAAAGTAAAAAATTTGCTCTAGGCCCCACATGGCCGGGAATAGGATGCAGCTGGGATGTGAACAGAAACTGGCTGCCTCCAGAGTCTGTGCTCTTCGCCAGCTCTGTGATGGCAACAGTAATTTGTGAGTCTCCTTAGAACCCTGGAATAGGGATGCTTGATTATAGTATCAGAATAATGGAGGGTGAAAACAGGAGGAAGGTCTGAAAAGAAAACAGATGCTTCTTTCAACAAAGGTACTTAAGTCTGGCAGCCTTTTGCCTCCTTTGAATGAAGTTTGGTTCATAACCATTTTCAGCCCACTAGGAAAATTAAAGATTGTGTTTCAGCTTTCAATTACCTGGGCTGTAATCCTACCACTTTACTGAAAGTTTTATGTAAATAAAGATGCAAGAAAAGACCAAATGGAGCAGCTGGTGTTATTTCTGTTTTGAAACAGGTATTTTCTGATTGGAAAAGATGTTTAATGAATGGCCCAAGCCTGCTCACCAGATGCTGACAATGAAACATTTAACTCTACCAATTGAAGGTTGCTGCCTCAGAAGATTAGGTACACCCTCACCTGTCTGACAGTGTTGCAGGAGTAATTGCCAGACAGGGAATTCAGGAATGCATCAAAGAACTGAGCCATGAAGGCTTCGTTCAAATACTGGCTGTGTCTTCCTGGAGGAGCTGCCATGTTTACGGAGACGAGGTGGGTGGGCAGTAGTGACATTACTCTCTTCCTTTTCTAGGCTGTGAACGAAGAAGAGGAAGAAGAGTTGTGAATCTTCTAAAGACAAAATCTGGCTAATGTGCACACTCACAGGATGTGAAAACATTAAAAACAGAATGAGAATTTCATGTGACAAAAAAAAACAAGGTCACGATTATATTCAATGTGGTCACCAGCACAGAACTGGCCCCATCTGACTTGCTCTGGAAATGCTTGCTGCACCACATAGAGATTTTTAGATGTCTTTTTATGTAACTGAACAAAAACACTAGAATCTTTTTAAGTCTGAGGTGGAGAGAAGCTGATGATGTGACATGAGCTCTCGTTGATTCTGCTACTCCCTCTACCATTTAAGTTTTCCCTAAAATAGTGTATCAATAATCTTCTTATCAATTGACAGTGGAACTTCCAGAAAGCTTCTCAATTTTGGTTGAATGGTGAATGTAAGGTGTGACCCAAATTCACTTTAGCTATTTTTGATATACTTCTTTTGGTCAATGTGGCCTGGAATCTTCTTCTGGCAGCAATTATCTTCCTGCTGGGACTGTGTTTATGATGAATAAAAATTTTAGTCCAAGAACATGGCAGCTTTGATTTGGGAAGTAAAGATCAGAGTTACTTATTCTTAAGATCCGGCTCTCTTACAAAGGCTGAGTCAGGTTTCTGTGGCTCATCTTGGGTGAATAATGTCCTGAAAACCCACTCCCCACCTTTGGCCTCAATGATATAAAAATTGGAAGAAAAGACCTCATTCAGAAGACTTTTAGGGAGAGGAAGAACTTAAAACCCTAGAGATCTATTCTGGAAATAAGGACATTTTTCTAATCTCTTGTTATCTCCTTTGAATATTTAAACATATCTAATCATAAGCATATAATTTTTATTTTAAAAAACAAGTTGAAACTCATGGGCAACTTTGCTAATAAATCAGTGGGCACAATCTCATCTTGCATTATTTTTGGGACAGAATAGCACATGCACGCATACAAATCTAGTAAATGAGTCTAATGTGGTGGTTCTTAGACTAAACTTAGTGAGACCCTGCCTCAAAATACTCAAAATAAAAAATAAAAGGGGCTCACTGTACCCCTGGGGTCTAGAAAGGGCCTGGCACACAGTAGGGACCAAATGAATATTTATTCATTCAGTGAATGAGTGAATCAACTAGACTGTTTTTTTTTTTTTTTTTTTTTTTTTGGTGGGTACCGGAGGTCGAACTCAGGACCTCGCACTTGCCAGGCAGGTGCTTATGCCCCTGAGCTATCTCACTGGCCCCCTAGACTGTGTTTTAAAGGCGTCTTTTCATTATCCCCTTAAAAACCAAACCTGCAGCAAAGTCAGCTGTGGGATGCGCCACCACTACAATATCATGGATGTGCTCCGTTTTGTATAGATGACAACTCCAAACCTGCTGGCTTCCTAGGATCCAACCATCTTTCAACTTGTGTCCAATTTTTGTCTCTTCCTGCCCCCAGCGTGACTTGTCAAAAACCTACTGTGGACCCCACAGCTTTAAACAATGGGCAGCTATCTTTTATTGCTGACTGGGCTTGTCTGGATGGGGTTGTAGATGGAGATGAAGAGGGTTGTGTGTCCCCCTTGCTCTGCAGGTGCAAGTTTTTTTTCTTTACTGTAAAGAAGCATGGTTCTGGCTGTCATTAAATACCACCTGGTTAATAGCGTCTGGTTTGATTAAAGGAACTTCTGGGAAGGGACATGACCAAATGATATACAAGGATAACTATCTTAGAATAGCAGGCATTCTGAAATTATTTTAAGTAAGCTTCAATGTTACTCTTTCCTGCCAGGAAGAAAATGAACCTCTCTTCAGCAGTGAGTGGTGGCATGACATAGACACTTCTTTTGTTTGGATCATGTTTATGAAGAACTGGCACCCTTCCAACTCTCATGCTGTGGTCTAACCAGATGGACACAAATAACGCAAAGGGATTTCTGAGGTTAGGCAAAAATGTGGGAATTCCCCCTACAGATCAGAATAACTGGAGCCAGGCTTCCATGCTTCCTTGTTGGGACCATAATCACACACTGAAACTGTGGAAAAAGGAAGGAGGAGATTCTTGGAATTCAGGGTCCAGGCCTATTCAGGTTCTTTTTTCTTTTAAAAAAGTTTTTATTGTTTACTTATTTTTATACGGTATTTATTTATTTATTTATTTATTTTTTGTGGGTACCGGGGGGGTCGACCTCAGGACCTTGCGCGCCAGCAGGCGCCCGTGCCGCTGAGCGATATCACCGGCCCCTTTTTCGTATGTGGGTTCCGGGAGTCGAACTCGGGCCCTCGCGCTTGCAGGGCAGGCGCTTACGCCGCTGAGCCATCTCACCGGCCCTTTATACGGTATTTATTAGTGTGTCCTAAGCATTTATGTTTGAACTATCTCCTTTTGACTGATGGGCTAAAAAGTATCTGAAAGTAGGGTATACCATGGCCAGGCTAATGTACAACAACAACGAACTATCCAAGGTGGACTCAAACTGGTTTCCACTATTATCAAAAAGCCCTTTTGAGGCTGATAGTGAGCCTGGGGTAGATAATGAGCTAGATTTTTCCTTTATGTGTAAAATACTCTCTTCAAGTACGTGTTTCCAGGGTCTTATCCTTAAAAATTCTGAATCAGTAGGCCTGAGCCAAGACCCTTGTTATGCTTGATACACTGTATCAACTTGAAAAGTTTAGAAGTTTAACTAAGTGACTCAGCAGGGGGCCAGGAACCTCACTTTGTAAACATCCTGAGCCTGTGCAAGAAAAGGGAAGGGAGATGGTGTGAGTGCTACATCCACCTGAGGGCAAGGGCAGAGAGCCTGCATACAATATAAGAGAGGAAAAGAGGCTCGCTTTCCCCTCTTTTGCTCTTGTTGCTTTTGCTGTCTTCTGCCCACATGAACGGTTGCCCCTCAGCTATGCCACTCTGCCTTGGAGCCAGCTGATTATGGACTGAAACCTCCACAAACTGTAAGCTAAATAAACCTTTCCTTCCTTAATTTTTGGCGTCAGGTATTTTGTCTCAGCAAGGAGAGAAAAGTAGCTAAAACAGAATTTGGTACCAGAGAAGTGGGGTCGTTGCTGTGACTGTACCTGACCATGTGGTTCAAGAGCCTTTGGGAATGGCTTTTGGGAAGAGTTTGGAAAGGTTCGAAGATGTAGCCTGAAAGAGTAGAGCTGGAACGCCTTAGGCTGTTCTGTATGGGAGATTCTGGCCAGAGCTCAGAAGACCAGAAGGCTGATAGAAATCCTGCAGGTAAAGGCCAGGCTCGGGAGGTTTCTGCTGGGAAGAAGGACTGCATTAGTTGTTGGACTCCAGATGATGTGTGTTATGACTTGGCAGAAAATTTGTCTGCATTTTGCTCGTGTCCAGACTTTGTCTGGGGCTAAGATTAAGGGCAGCGGACTGTTTAATCCGGCAGAAGAAATTTCAAGGCGGTCAAATGTTGAGGCTGTGACATGGCTATTGTTGGGGGCTTTTAGCCAGATCTATGTTGAGAATCAAGAGCAAAGAGCCCTGCAGGATGATTTAAAATGTTATGAGTTTGGCCAAAAAGGAAGCTCCAGTAAAGCTGTGGACTATAAAGATAGCGCTGAGGAGATCTTGATTGCTGAGAAGGAACAGGAGAATAGAAAAGATGGCCTTCTTGTGAGAGCATCACAAGCAGCAGCAAGTCTCCACCCTTTGCAGCCTCAAAACTGCAAAAGCGAAAGACTTTGCTTTGAGGAAAAAGCTGCAGAGCACCATGTTCCAGAATGGCGACAGCCACACCAGGTTCCAGAATGGCGGCAGCATAGAAAATTTGTTCCTCAGAATTGGATTCAGAGTGCCCAGCGATCCAGGCACTTGACCCCTACAGCCAAGAAAAAGGAAAGCCTGGATACTGCTCCAGCTGGCTGCAGACCTTGTCATCATCCACATGGCGCTGGTTTTAGGTTCATGCAGAATGGAAAAACTGTGGAGTCAGGAAGGCTTCCACTCAGAGTTCAGAAGGCCTGGGAGTCCAGGCAGTGTGCCCCTGAGAGGACAATGTGTAAAGCTGTGAGTGTGAAGCCAAAGGTTCAGTGGAGACCCCAGAAGTTTGGAAAGGCCAGGAACGTGGATCATCTGAGGAAACCTGCAAGGAGGGAGCCAAGTGGGCCCAAGAGAGAAGCCATGGGAGCTACAACCACTGGAAGTACTGCAGGAGTCGAGCCATCCTTGGAGCTCACAATTTGTCATAGATTGCTTTGGATGCAGCTCATGGAACTACAGGACTTAATGTTTGCCCTGCTGGATTTTGAACTTGCTTTGGTCCCAATCCTTTGTATTCCTGTTTGTAACTTTTGAAATGAAAATGTTTATTTTGTGCCATTTAATGTTGGAAGTGTTTAACTTTTCATTTGTACAGGGGCTCACAGCTAAGAGTTTGCCTTAAATCTCAGAGGAGACTTGGGACTTGGACTTTTCAACAATGCTGAAACTGTTAGGACTGTGGCAGCTCTTAGAGATGGACTAAATGCCTTTCACATAAAGGGATGTGCATGAGTCTTTGGGGGGCCAGGAGTGGAATGTTATGGTTCTAATGTAATATAATGGTGATAGATTTAACACTGGTTCTTAAGGATTGTTACACCTGTGTTATAATGTTCAAGCTGTGAAATTATAAGAATAAGCATGTCTTTGTATCTGGAGACCAGTTTAAAGAAATGTGTGTGGTTGCCATGTTGACAAGGGGTGGATTGTTATGGTTGATACACTGTGTCAACTTGAAAAATTTAGAAGTTTAACTAAGTGACTCATCAGGGGGCCAGGTTGCTCACTTTGTAAACATCCTGAGCCTGTGCAAGAGGAGGGCACAGTGATGGTGTGGGCAGGTAGCCTGCATACAATATAAGGGAGGAAAAGAAGCTTGCTGTCCCCTTTTTTGTTCCTGTTGCTTTTGCTGTCTTCTGCTCACATGAAATGGTTGCCCCTCAGCCACGCCACCCTGCCTTGGATCCAGCTGATTATGGACTGAAACCTCCACAAACTGAGCTAAATAAACCTTTTTCCTTCCTTAATTTTGGGCATCAGGTATTTTGTCTCAGCAATGAGAAAAGTAACTAAGACAACTCTGTAACCTATTTGGTTACTTTTATTTTTTGAGGTACTAATTTGTTGTAATTTTGAGGACTATCCTTTGGGGAATGCTAATTTTATGGTGTCCATGTGAAGGGCCCATGATTCTACAGCTAATTACTTAACCCCCTCAAAATTAGAGAATTACCGAATGACAGACCTAGAAGGGCCCTGGCCATCATCCAGCCCAAATGCTCCCCAGCCTGTGGCCCCTAGGACTGAGAGGTTTTGAAGCACAGGGCTTTCTGGGCACCTTCCTGAGGCTCAGCACAGTGGCTAGTACTTGGAATCATGTGACTCGGAAGTTATTAGTCATTTTGAACCTTATTTTCCTTATCTGAGGTGACTGTGAGAGTGATATAAGCTGGTGCATAACTCCCAGATTCTTCCAGGCAGATAATGCACATGGCCAAAAAAAGTTTAAGGTAGGTGAAGGTTGGCTCCACAATCCCGCCATAAGGTTTTAATGTAAGGGAGCTGCCCCCATCCAGGGACTGTTTAACTAAACATCTATCAGCAGTCATGCACAAAAGTAGTTGATGCAGCCTATCCTGAAAACTGGCAGCCCCAGCTGTCTTTTCAGGTGCTCTCTAGCACCTCCCATAAGTGGTGTCTTGAGGCCCATACACAGCCACATTCTGGAACAACTGGTGACCACTGCAGTCAGCCCCAGGCAACCACAGCTCCTCCTTACACTGGATGGACACAAAACCTGTAGGGATCAAGCCCCACCACATTTCTGAGGATTTTATATGCATGCTTCCCAATTTGCTACATTTTTTCAGCAAGTGGAAGTATTACCAAAGTTTCTAGGCAGTCCAGGTATCAGTGAGAACCATTTATGACATTTATCATGCAAAGTAACAAGTCAGTAATTTCACCAGTCAACACCTATTTCTAAAATCATTATGCTAACCAGTAAATCTCTAGTTGACAGAGGGATGGATAACAAAAGTGTTTGTTGTAGCTGCCCCTGGAGTATTTCCTTTCTGATGGAACAGTAGCTGAACACTGCTGTGAGAATTGTATTAGAGCAACTGACTATTACTGGTGCCAAAGTCTCAACTGATGTACACGTAATTGCCACATAGTTAACACCAAAGTTCTTTAAAGTGAATTACTTCGTATAACAAGTCCTGGGCCAGGGATATAGCTCAGCGGCACAGCACCTGCCTGGCAAGCGCAAGGTCCTGAGTTCAATTCCCAGTACCAAAAAAACAAAACAAAAAACCAAAACAAAAAAACAAGTCCTTAGCACAGTGTTTGTGTATTAACTATTCTAGTAATGTTAGCTGTTGTTATTACTTTTGGAAACATGTTGGATAAATCAACAAAAGGTATAGAAACTCCGTTACGTAAGCTGAATAAAATAATAAGCTAAATGACAGTGACTTTACATTACTTAACTCAGGAATGGCTGTAAGTCATAATTTACTTCTGTTATTTTTTAAAATCAGACATTTGAGTTGAAGATCCGTAAAAAGAGGAAAGCTGAATCCAGAG
Organism: Erethizon dorsatum; assembly: GCA_028451465.1. Classification (NCBI taxonomy): domain Eukaryota; kingdom Metazoa; phylum Chordata; class Mammalia; order Rodentia; family Erethizontidae; genus Erethizon; species Erethizon dorsatum. The sequence goes on from CM051839.1 coordinate 17,020,474, forward strand.
TCTATATGGTAACTATTTGAGGAAAGGACAAAACCTTCTGTTTTAGGCAAGATATAAAGCATATTTTTCGGACCTTAGATTATGACCCATCAGTGAGTTGCAAAATCAGTTCTGGATCACGCTGTAGAATGTATTTATAGATGTAGATTGTGGTTTAAAAAATTTGGCAGCCCCTGGTATAGCATAGTGAGAGGAGGAGAAGTATGGGACATCAGGGTGTTGGTCTTCTAGGTAAACATCTGATAAATCCTTAAGATGAATAGTACTTAAGGGTTAGGCTGGGAATCCTTCAAAGAAGTTATATTATCTTTACTACTTGCTATCTGCAACCTTTGGGTCTTCCTAAATTTTGATCACAAAATCTAGATATACTAGCAGTGATTGTCAGATACCAGTTACAGAATAAGAAATCTAAAACAAAATAGCCCACAAACCTCTGTGGAACCTAAGTGCCTCACTTTGTTGGAGAAATTACATCTCTTTCTTTATTGGACCAGAAAATAGCACAAAATGACAGTCACAACTTTACTTTTCTTTCCATGGTGGTAAAATCTACTGGGTCCATAATTTTACTGGCAATTTTAAGAATCTGACGAATGGCAGAGGCCCCATACGGCCTTTCCTTCCAGAACTCTAGGCACAGGCAAACTGCAGGGTAGAAATACATTGATGGCTACATTCCAAAGATTCTGTTCTCTGGATTTCTACTTTAACAGCCCATTGTCAAACAGCACAGTGGCTCTTCATTGGCAACAAAGGAGTGCATACAGTGTTGTCTCATGAAAGGTAATGCTGGCTGGCCAAGACCCACATAAAATAGGATATAAATTTTTATTTACAGTAAAGAAATACAAGAGACAAGTTCCAGTTTATGACTGGGCCACATGTATATATATGTTTATGGGAACAATTATAGACGTTAAGTATTTTGAAACTGTCTTAAAGCAGCAATATATTCAGAAGTAATTTTCTTTTTAAACAATTAATAAAACAATTCAAACACATGCCAACATCTCACATTTACAACAGTTGGAACCACCCCTAGTACTGTTTTGGTTTTTAAAGTGCTTTCATATCCTATAACCATTTACCTTTCTGAAGTTAAGAGGCCTGAACTCTAGTTTCTCTTAGTTATATGATCTGGAATAAATTTAGCAATTTTTTCTATGCTTTCACTTCTCCATATCCAAATAAGATAATTACTGACTTGATAATAATTCAAGGTGTTTAGGTAACATAATGTAAAGTACTTTTTAAAAAGTGCTGTCCAGTTATTGGGTAGTTTTATTAAGATAATCTTTACATTCCAATAGGATCACAGATCAGCTTAGGGGGGAAAAAAGTATCAGAAACACAAGCTTTTATATTTCAGTTCCATTCCATGTTAAGAAAATGACCCAAATATTATTTAATGATGCTTTCAGCCCAAGTTGTAGGTCACCTTTAACATTCTTCAAAAGCTTCCAATTGAAATTGAAAAGATCTTTAAGATGTTATTTCTCCTATGACATTCTTTGGAGAATGTGAAGATACTTTTTAACCCTTTTAGGAAGCAGCAGCAACTATATTTCCTTTGCAGTGGTATTAGTGACACTGTATACATAAATATTCCTTCCGAGAACACCTTTCTTTTGCATACACAGTAAAGAAACCATTATTTAATAGTGCAGAAATATCAGTCATGGATTCACAAGAACTTAAAACTAGAAGAAATCTCAAGTTATTAGTTGTGCATTGTCTGACTGTACAGAGGGGGACACCAGACCTGTAGTAGTTAAGTGATTTCTTCCAGTTTTCAGTGAAATAATTGGAATTTGAATCCAGACCAGAATCAAGTATCATTCTCTTTCCTGAATCCTTTGTCTACCCAAAAGGTACTTTAAGTTAATGCAAAGTCGCTTGTCATAGTTCAGCTGTGACCACAGATCCATAATCAAGCATGAACAACATGAGGAATAAATGCCTTAGTTGGGCTTTTACACAAGTGTCTGTAAAGGGCAAAACATGTGCTGAACTTTCAGCAAGTGCTGATTATGACATTGTATTTAAAATTTTAATAGCATGCACTTGATCAAGATGCAATATGTTTGTGTACCAATATTCCATGATTAATATGTTCATTATATATCACAAACATATACCAATTAAAAAAAGAAATGCTTTTCCAAGTAAGAAAAATTAGGATTATCATTACTGACCACCAACAGTCAGTTCCCATTTGCCATGCTCTGAGATTATATACTTAGATTCTGGTACTTAAAACCATTAAAAACATAAATATGTGCTTGATTTAAGGACTTCAAATATCCTGAAACATTATCTTTCTAGACATAGTGAGAAAGTTTCTACATACACTGAAATTCCTGATAAGCAAAGTGATTTGAGTACTCAAGAGAAAAAGATAAATAAAGATAATAAAAAGATAAATAAAGTCCATGACATATCTTGGAGAAGAACAAGCTGTTCTTCAATCTCTGCTATGTAAAATATCTTCTCATTATTACACAAGTATTGTCATTAAACTACAGTATAATCTGGGAGAATTCATGGCTTTTATGGCAACCCACAACAAGGGATACTATCTTGACAAAATATAAAATTGCCTCTAACACTGACTTGAACTATAGGAGTGCAGCACACAGGCTCCGTAGTATTGTTTTAGATGAAGCACAGTGATAGCCCTGTGCTTCCTTCAAGCCTCCTCTTTCTTACTGAATGAACTCCAGGGAATGGCATCATGTCAGGCTTTCCAGATGGATTATGTGAAGCCATAGCTCAATGTCATTTTCAATAGGAAGCCTCATAATTAAAGGTCAAATAGTCACTTCATCTGCAATCAATCAATAGAAAAAGTACTAATACGAAGAACTAATCAATCAATGGCAAATGCACTAATAAAAGCAATGAATCAAATTCAGCGTGTGTGTAGATGCAAGTTCTTGGAAGGGACTGAGACAGGGCAAAAGCAAAGACAGTAAAATAAACCAAAGGTATATATCAAGAGAATTTTCAGGAAGCTTCTTAAGCAAGAGTTCTCATCTTTGGTTCATTAGTTATATGGATACCACTTGGCCTACAGGGATTTATTGTTAAGTACAAATACTGGGTATAATAATAAATAGCAATTTATAAGTTTCACTTAATGTATTCTACTTGAGATATATGCATGTCTCTATACGTGCATGTATGGGTAAAAGCACTAGAAGAAATATGACAGTGATTGCAAGGGAAAGATACTTTTAAAGTGCCAAACAGTTATATTATAACCTGTCATATCTCATTTTTGCATGAGATGTGAAAGAAAATATACTCTAAGTGGTATTTCATCCGACTTTTTGGAATATGAATTTTTCGCACTCAATGTGATGTTCTTCCCACTCCATTCAGATAAGAACTTCCACTAGGATAATGATTAGCCTGTAGCTCAGGTCACTACTGAGGCGGATCCTCTGTACCAGTGTCATCAGGTTTCCAGTGGAGGGAAATGTGCACTGGATCTTGGGAAAATGGATACAGTAACTTTATAGAGCTTAAGAAGCCTATTCCAGCAATCACGTCCAAATGCCCCTTGGTGTATCTGGAAGTAAGGCTGATCTCTCTTACTCAAGGAAGTAGCAAAGAGGCCATTTTCAAAAATGCAAACAGGAGGGAAGATAGATATGACCAAGAAAAGGCAGGGTATTAAGCTTAAAAATAAAACTTTCTAAACTTACAGATAAAGAAACAGGACAAATGAGGTATTTAGATCTTAAAGTTCCAAGAGAACTTAAATCTGCCATGTTACGAAGAGCTAAGGACTTACACTAAGTGGTTACGAGATACCAACTAACATCTCACTGGAATATCATATCAGTAAATCACAGTATCTATTTCGTGAGTGGACACTACAAAAGCCCTTTTTCCAGCAAAACAACTATTTCTGTGTTCAGAGCACCCATCTGCTTGTTTGAAAGTTAGCTTTCAGAATGTTTAAAGGACAAAGTATGACTTTGAGATTAAATAAAATGAAATGCAAAAGAGAAAAAGGGTTGAATACTGAGGCATTTTACTGATATAAAAAAAGAATACTGGTCACACTGCAGTGTGCATCTTGGGTATGCTTCTTGTACTTTGTTCAACACAGCCAGCTTTAGCATGGAGAACATTTTGAGAAACAAAATGATCCACTTTGGTTTCAGTGTCAAAAGCAAATCTCAGAGAGGGGGTCAAGCTTGACAGCCCACTGTAGAAATGCAAAAATGTATCTGGGGCAGGGTTCAGTGTGCTTTAAGGACCTCGGGTCTGCACTCTGTACATCTGCCCCTAGACTCCCTACCCTTGTGTAAGCGCCATACTTTATAGAAGTCCTGGAACACCACACATGGTATCCACAATAACACATGACAACGAAGTGCCGAGATGGGTTCTTTCAGGTCAACAACTAAACCACACTTGTTACATGAAAATATACAACGCAGCAGTCAGGGAACTGGAATGCTAGATATGGTGACACAGTTGAATTATAACCAAACTAGTTAATAACAATGAATACTAGCTACTGCTTATCGAGGCCCACCGTGTGCCAGGCAGCACAGCGAGCTCTTTAAGGGGTTACCTCATTTAGTTTACCGCAATTATATACAGTACAACTACTACATGCATTCCATCGGGAATTGCCTGCCTATTAATCGCCAAGCACTGTGCTAGGTGGTTAACAATTTTTTTCTTTAATTTTAATGATACTTACAAAGTAATTTTACAGATAAAAAAGCTAAGATTCAGGAAGTTAACTGAAAATCAGGATTGGAATATGGCTTTCAAAGCTCCTTCAACTTCAACTTGACAGTGATTATGAAGAAAAAACAAACAAACACACTGTTCATTTATTTGAGTCACCTGAAGCCCTAGACAGCAAACAGCAACTGCTCCTTAAAGAGCTTTTCCAATGTCTAAATCATTTTGCAAACTTGGTAAGACTAAGAGTCTATCAGAAAAATATGTTTAGAATTAGTAAAACAATTGTGAAATTTCTTCTCTCTTAAATTTATAGGTGGAATTCCTTTAATCTGACCAAACTAAGAGAAATGTCCCGATTCTTCATTCTTTTTTTTTTTTTTTTTTTTTTTTTTGTGGGTACCAGGGGTCAACCTCAGGACCTCGTGTGCCAGCAGGCGCCCGTGCCGCTGAGCGATATCACTGGCCCTTTTTCGTATGTGGGCTACGGGAGTTGAACTTGGGCCCTCACACTTGCCAGGCAGGCACTTACGCCCCTGAGCCATCTCACCGGCCCTCTTCATTCTTTTAAGTGAGTGCCAAAATGTAGAAGAGTTGTTACCAGGAGTATTTGCCACAACATGCCTACTATCCCAAGGAATTTGTGAATGATGTATGTTTCAATAAAGTTTCTGATTACTTAATGACTTTTAATGAGTAAAAACAAGGATTCTGGATGTCTAAGAGGTTACTGGGATAATAGCACTAAATTAGACAAAGCAAAGTAGAAAACAGCAGTTTTGTTTTTTTTTTTTTTTTTTTTTTTTTGGGTACCGGGGGGTCGACCTCAGGACCTCGCGCGCCAACAGGCGCCCGTGCCGCTGAGCGATATCACCGGCCCCTTTTTCGTATGTGGGATCCGGGAGTCGAACTCGGGCCCTCGCGCTTGCAAGGCAGGCGCTTATGCCGCTGAGCCATCTCACCGGCCCAGCAGTTTTGTTCTTAATCTATTTTCGTCCTTTGGAGAAATACTTATTTCACTTTTAGTGCTAATCCAATTGAGCTAACAATAACTATACTGCGTTTCTGTCTTTTTTATTAGAAAACATAACATTTGAAAATGAATTTCAAATTAACACCAATATCCAATTAGGGTAACATTATTTATACCTTGCTTTGAGCACCCAGAAAAGAAGTGAGGCTCTCCAAGGGGAAGTCTAGAATATTCCAAAGCAAAGTTTTCAGGAGCTGTCCTCCCACTGACATACCTAGCCCACGCTGGCTCTAATAATTCCGTATTCTTGTTTTTTATGAGAAAATATGATTATAAATTAAAATCCAACACTATTAAATTTGGCCCCTCAGAAGTTGGTTTGATCAAATAACTATGCCATAGCAGTGACCCACCCTCACTTTGCTGTCATTCTTTATCTGACAGAATGGACAACACCCCATTGCATGTAACACGGAGTTCCAGGAGTTTCAAAATCTTAAGACGTGACTTTACGTGGGTAATACGCAGTCTTTAATTCTGTGAATCACTTACCCAATGTGAGGGATTTGTGTGTAGAACAGAAAATGATAGCCACTGTGTCTGCTGGTGTAAACCCCGAGTTATTCCTAGGGGCCAAAAAAACAAAACAAAACAAAAAACATTTTTTAAAAAACAAACACTTGTGTAAAAAGTCTATTTAACACATCCTAAATTAAAATGTGGTACCTGTCTTCACATTAACACCCCTTTGATCAATCCTGGTGACAGAAGTAATTCTAGGCCAAAATGTACAGAAGTATCTGAATTTCCTTTTAGAGAGCATTTCTGATACACTGGTCCATGGAAAGGAGAATCATTTAAAAAATGTGTTATAGGCAGTCTTCTAAGCTCCTACGTATAACCAGTCCATGGTGGCACAGGATTTTGAGAAAATAATGCGGTGAGGAGCTTTTTTCGGCTGAGTATCTAGGTTATCACCTGACATTACCCATCAGGTTGAAAGAATTAATTTATTTCCAGAAATGCTTCTCTCCAGGAACAACACGTTCTTGTGGTAGCAATTAGACTCTTAACAGAATGCTGTAGCAAAAATAGAAATTATTATTTTTTTGAGCAGTTCTTAGGGGTATCAGGCACTTCTCAAAGGTCTTTACCTGAATGTAAAGACAGTAAACTCCCAAAAGCAGGTGAACAACACCCTATTTACAGATGAGAATACCAAGGCACACATTCAGGGACCATCACTGATAAGTGACAAAGCTAGGATTCAAGTTGAGCCCAGCTCCCTTGCTTGTGCTCTTAACTTCGAAGTCCTGCTATTGTTACAAAACAGGTTAAACAGGAAAAAAATCTCATGTCACCAAAATTGATTAAATGTTATGGGGGGGCTTGGATAATGCAATCTCATTTCCTCTGCTAGATTATAAAGGTTTAGAGAATCACCAGCCAAAAAGATTAGAGATGTAATTATTACTATTGTGCTCTTACATTTCAGAAACTATTCCTTTCTGCACAACCAGGGGTTGATGGTACAATGAGTGTACTCATCCCCTGCCCTTGTCTCTGACAAAGCAGCTCAGAGAAACATGACGCTCTGGAAGCGGACTGTAAGCAGCCGCAGCTACAACAATCCGCCCAATTTTAAGGGTCTCTAATGAGAGAGTCCACATGTCCCTTAGAAACCTCATCACCATGCATGACTTTTGCTGTGACAAGTCTTAATCCTTATTTAGAAAAGCCTCAAAATAGATCCCACATCTTGTTTTCTTTGTTGGCGTCTCACTGGAGGGAAGAAGAACCCTCTCTTCCCCCTCATCCTATGTGTAGGTGTTAGGGGTATTTAAATGGCCCTTGCTCTCCTTACTCCAAAAAGACACACGTTTCCGCTTCCAAACCACCTTCCTTCCAGCCCTTCTTGATACCAACTGAACCTCTGGTACCTCACCTCAGGTGAGGGTTCTCCACAGGTGTGTGTCACTTGAGTGTACTGAGACTGCTTTATGGTTTCTACATCTGAATCTCAGATGCATGCTCTGATGTTACTCTTGCTTTTTAAACATTGCACTACATGACTGACATATTTATCTCTTTATTCATGGTAGGCCTGCTAGGGAGGGAACTCTGTATTTCTGCAAATACATGGGCTGGGAGAAGAAAAGGAGGGCAGATAAATGCTCTACATAAAGCAAGAAGAGGGCGATGGAGAGGTATGGGAGAGGGAGACAGAAGGGAGAGAGGAAAAGGGGAGAGAGAGGGAGAGGAGGGAAGGGGGAGAAATGGAAGGAAGGAGGGAGTGGGAAAGGGAGAGACAGAGACAGAGAAATTTGTCACTGGAGGAGGATCACCTCTAGTGTGGCAGGAACTGGGATGATGATGGAGCACACAGAGAGCCTTCTAGAAGGTAAGGGAAGGTGACACTGCAGTATGGGCGGTGCAGGGGATATCTAGCAAAGAGCAGGTTTTTCAGGCTGATTTGTGTGCAGGACACTGGCTTGTGACCAGGAGTGTGGACTTGGTAAGCGGGGCTAAAGGGAACTGCTGAAGGACTTGGGACAATACAGTGACATGCTGAAACTTGTTCTTCAGAAGTAATCATACAGCATGGCATAAAACTGAAGAAAGGCCAGCCAGGAAACAGAGAGCTAGAAGGGCCTGAAGAAGTGCAGGAGATGGGGATAAGACACATGGAGTCAGAACACACAGAACTTGTCCTTTGTTAATCTTTATGCAACATTTCCTCCAACAGTACAGGCTTCGGGGGCAAGCACACTTGATTTTAGATCTAGATCTTCCTTTTGCTTATATATAAAGGGGGATAATACTACCTGCCTCTTAGGGTCATTGTGAAGATAAATGCTGGTATCTGTTAAGAATTTGGTGTGTTATAAATGTTTAATGCATGCTGGTGGATATTTTAACTTTGTTATTGTTTGGAAAGAGGAGGGATTAATGAGACACTGGAAACTCTGAGCACACAAGACTGAGAGGAACATGAAGGCTTTAATGGAAAGAGAGAATGGAAGAGAGAGCCCAGTGGGGCTAGAGAGGAGGCCAAGGAGAGAATGTTGGGTTTGTAGTAGTGAGAAGGGACTGAGTTTTCAATAAATCTGGTGGAGAGAAGAAAAGGGTCACGGGAGATCTAAATATGATTACAAGAGAGTGAAGACACAGCTGACAGAAACAACCAATGACCCAGGTGCCTAGAGAGGCCCAAGAAGATGTGACTAAAGGGTGAACTGGAGAGAGAAGTTTCCCACAATCTCTGAGCTGGAAGCAGAAGCAAACAAGATAGGTGAAAAATATGGGTATTTTCTGGGTAGAGAATGGCAAAGCAGAGGCAACTTCAGTCAAAGTTTTTACTTTTGTTGTAAAGTATAAGACATTTTACTTATCTATAGAGTCTGAGGTGATACTGAGGCCTGGGACCTGAAGAAATTAGAAAAGTCTGAAATGGGAATATGACACAGTGAATTCACAGTGAATTGTGCAGGCCTGGAGGCTCAAATGTGACTACAGGACATGGCACAGACGTGCAACTGAGTTTGGGGATGATCCCCAGAAAGGCCTGTGGCCTCAGTAGCACTAGAGGCCTCTTCAGTCTTTTGCTATCTTTGGTTGTAACCAGTCATGGCCACATCTAAATTTATGCAGTTTGGTTTTCTTCCTGTAGAGTCTGGCAGTATACTTCTGCTCTAGTGAACTGGGTTCTACTTGAACTTGCTCTTGTCCAGATTTCTGAACATTTCCAGTGTGTCAAAGTCTCTCTGGTCAATGGGCTCTGATTCGATGGCTCTGGTGCTTGCTGTCACCCACTAGGGCAGCACTTAGAGTGTGGGTAAAAAGGCTACTGACAGTGTCAGCTTACTTGTCCTGTTCCAGGAAAGGGTGCTGAAGCTAGGCCCACATGGGTGGGGATACTTCTGACTTGGACAAAGGGGAACATTTTTCTATAGTTCTGCTGATACAACTCCATCAGTGTGGAAGGCAGGATCACAACATTAGAGATGTTTACAGTTAAAGCCATCTCCCTCTTCAAGAGGGCTAGCTTGAATCCTAGCTATACAGCAACCGTCTACACCACATCCTCACAGTCTATCTCAATAGGGAAAGTTTAGAGCAGATGCCATGTAGTCCTCCATTCATGACGACGGTGAGAGGCCACAGCAGGGAGCACGACTGAGCACTTTCCTAAGTGCTTTGCGCCCAGCACTGCCTCCTTCTCAGCACAACCGTAGAAGGCAGATAGCATTATTGTCCTGCTTTTTCCACAAGGGGAAATGTGAGGCGCAGAGAGGGTAAGTGGCTTCCCTAATGTCACATGACAAGGAAGTAGGTTGTCCCAAACTTTGGAGACCAGATTGCCTTCTCAGAAAGAAAACATAAAAAACAAGAAGAAAAAAACACTAAACATTACAAAATAATTTAAAGGATGAGAGCAGCTATCTCGGTCAATAACCTGCTCTCAGCCACCGTTGGCAAGGGTGGCTTCGTGGCATGAGATCACAACAATGCACAGAAAGACGGTGTCCTGAACATTATATTTAAGCAGTGATGACTACAATTGTTTTTAGTGATGAACATCTCTATTATGTCTGCTCATGTTCTTGAAAGGAATCACATTATTATTTATTTTCTAACTCTACCTTATCTCTTTTTAATACTGATTTTCTTTTTATCCTGTTTTTATAATTCTTTTGATCACTTTGGCTTCCCTGGAGATGTTTATTTCCTTTTCTTCCCAAGTGGTCTTTTTATTCTCTCTGACAAAGCTTTCAATCAGTGTTCTCCACATAATATTTATTTTGCCTTCCTCTGTGGCGCTCACAGAGGAAAACATGTCAGGTTTTACTAGTGGAATCACAGAATGTAGAGCAGAAAATGTCCTCAGAGGGAGTTCTGTCTAAACCCACCGTTTTTAGAGGAGGAAACTTACACGTGAGATACTTTCCTTTGTTAACCTGTGTACTGCTGTTTTGTCTTTGCTCATTTTTGGAGGAAACCTCATTAGTCATTAGCCGTGTGCCACAAAGCAGGTTACCCAGAGCTGCCAGGCTTAGCTGCCTAATCTGGAAATGGTAGACTTGCCACCCAGCATGCCTGTCTGGTGTGCTTTCCCTCCTTCCCTTCCACCTTCACCCAGAGCTGTGGTGAGAGGCCCACTGAGACACTGGGCTATAGGATTAACACATCTATACAACTATTTGAATATTTGTTTTCCTCCTTATCTTTTCTTAGGGGTTCTTTTGTCACTCTAGTAAGTCTAGGTTCCTCTTACTCTAGTTATCAGCCTACCAAACTGTCTTTTACATATTTTTTTTAAATGAAGACCAACTTCATTAATGAAAACCAACTTGTGCTTTTTCTAATTTTTTTCAACGTTTTTCTTTAACTTTGACTATTTCCCAACATTGCCAAAACCTTAGGTCACTATGGATAGTTGATTGATTTGATGAATAACTCATATTTCCTAGAAACTGTTGACACAGACTGTATTACAAAGTTAGAATAGCTAATTCCCTTTCTTTTCTTGTTAGTTTTTTTTTTATATGGGGGTACCAGGAGTCGAACTCAGGACCTTACGCTTGCCAGGCAGGCGCTTATGCTGCTGAGCTATATCACCGGCCCTCTTGTTAGTTTTTGATATAAACTATTTTAATGTAATAATAAGCATCCTATGGTAGCTAACATTTATTCAGCACATATATATATAGGCATAATGCTAAGGGCTTTATGTGCATATTATTTAATTCTTCAATGTTCCTATGATATAGGTTCTATTACTGTATCAATTTTACATGTAAGGAAACTGACAAAAGTTACAAAGTTACTAAATAGAGCTGAAACCCATGTTTTTCTGATTCCAGCTTTGGAATTTTGAACCCTGACATTATTTTGCGGACAGATATATGACTCTTAAATTTACTTTAAATACTCACTGGTATGGCACACACCAGGACAGTAAATCTGAGAAGTGCTAAGGGAAGCAGAATGTGGCAAGAAAGTTGAACTTTCCATGATTGGGATGCTGTGGTATGCTGCGTTAAAAGGCTGATTTCCATGCTGAGATTCCTTTTTTTTTGCCATTTGACACCTCAAATTGGTTTTAGATTTATTAGATTTATTGGATTGCTTAGGAAAAAAATGAAAACATACAACACATGTCAATTTCATCAACTTCAGGTAGGAAAGAACCAAAACTAGGAAAAGAAAATGGAACTCAACAGAATAAAATCAATGAGTCCTAGTTCAAATTCTTGGTACCTTTGATGAAACTGTTCAGAATTCAGTTAAACACTCTTTTAGTTAAATTCTCTAACTAAAACAAGTGTTATGAATTTTAAAAGTAATTAAAATAATTTAGAGCAATGGACAAAGCATAGATAAATACTTTTGGAAATGTCAAATGGAAATGAATTTCAATTCTAGGTATACTATCTGATTTTAGCTAAGTTATTAAAATACTACAATCTGATTTTAGGCAAGTTACTAAACTAAACTAGCATAAGTTTGGGTCCTCATCAGTAAAAGAGCAGCAAAGAGGCCAAACATCATAGTCTTACCATCACACTCACAGGAAATACTGTATGGACCATCCCCAGGCATCTTTCATTCTTCCAATAAAAGCTCTAGCAGATATGGGGGCTCTCAGCAATAAAACAGATGAAAGCCATTGTCTAAATTTTGCTCTTTGAAAAATCTCCAGTTTTTAGTGGCTCGTTTTGGGGCTGTGGACCCATTACCTTGGAACCTGATTATCATTGTTCCATAGTCTATGGTTTAATAAAGAATGTGTTGACTGACAGTGGGTCAAGGAAGTTGAAAGCATTACAGAATTTCAGGGAAGGCGAAACAGGTGGCAAAGAAAGATGTCCAAACCAAGGTTACTAGGAAAGACCAGTCTACTGCATGCTGAAAATTGTTAATTTTAATTCAACTAGTTGTGACATCCCTTTCCCATTGTCCCCCTTTAGCAATCGCAGTAGTTTTTGATCTGTACTGCATCTTTTCAAGGAATTTTTCAGTTAATTTTACAGAATACTCTCTGCATCCTACTTATCTGATAGGATGAACAGGCCTGATTATTACTTCCACCAAAAGGACCAGCTAATAGTCACTGCCAGGCAAGCATCTTTTCTAAGGTGACATAACCTAGTCATTCACCAACAGAACTTTAAAATAGATCTTTCTCTCTGACTAACCCAACTGAGTCACATTTTCTCTGTGACTCAGTGTCTCCAGGCTTTATTTTTACTTCATACATCAGAACCCCAAGCTTGGGAAAATGCTTCAAATGACATCAATCAGTATATTTTTATTGACTGTTTATAATCAGCTTAGTGCTATACCAAGTGCTATAAGGGCCCAAGGGCTAACATGAGGCCTGAACCCATCCTCCCAGGCCCTGACATGATTTCAAAAAGCCTCCTCAATAGCCTAAGCCCTTACCTTGTGGTAACTCACTGGTCTTTCAGTCAGTCTGGCTCAAGCCCACTTGACTAGTGACTAGTGTTACTTTTAATCTTCCTTTACTATTGTCCCATTAAATCATACCAAAGGCTTAAATAATATCTGGCCGGGCATGGTGGCACATGCCTGTAATCCCAGCACTTGGGAGGCAGAGGCAGGAGGACTGCAGTCAGTTCGAGGACAGCCTGGGCTACACAGTGAGTTCAGCCAGCCTAAACTACAAAGTGAGACCCTGTCTAAAAAAAAAAAAAAAAAAAAAAAAAAAAATTGTTGAATAAATAATACCAGCAGAAGAAGTTGCATTTAATGTGAGCCTTTAAGAACAGGAAAGTGAAACGCAGACATGAAGACCAATTTGGCCATGGGGACAGCCTAAGCAAGGGAAAGAGAGGTTTCCTTCAGGAAATAGTGATTTTACCTCAACCTAATGCTTAGGTAGCAGGAATGCTAGTGGTGATTCCTGAGATTGCATTTAGACTGGAGGGCCTTGCACTTAAGAAATTAACTTCACTGCAGGCAACGGCCAACCAGTGAGAATATCTGAATAAGAGATGAGCATCTGAACTTGGAATCACTGGCAACAGTATGAAATGGAGAGGAAAGGTTGGGCCTAAAAATGGAGTTACCAGTACGATAAACATTGCAACAGACTGCACAGAGGAGGTACCAATAACCTGAATTAGGGAAGTGGCCAGGGAGCAGAACAAATATTACAAAACTAGGGTCGAGGCATTTAAAAAATGATGTGAAGGATTCCAGTCTGAGTAACTCTGAGAATGGTAGTTCCATTAAAAATAAGAAAAGAAACAAAAAGAGGAAGAGAAAGTTTCAGGGGAAAAGATGAATTCTATTTTGAATATCTTGAGCTAAGATCTTGTTAAGGCAGTCAGGGGAAATTAACTAAATGGTAAGGAAAACATAGTCCTGAATCTCATGAGCAGTGTGAAGAGGCCAGCGCGAGCCAGGAGAATGGAGGAAGCTGTGTAAGCACATGCCGTGGACAGACGAGACGAGGGCCAAGGGCAAACCCTCTGGTGATAACTACAGTTTTGGGGTGGCAAAGAGTGAGAAAGAACAGTTGGGGATAGGAGGAAAAAAATGGGACAGTATAGCAGCATAGTAACCAAATAAGAAGCAGAATTCCTCACTTAGGAGATTAACAGAAGATACCCAATCACTTACCTTGTTGAAAAGATGAAGGTTAAGAGCATAAAACTCAGTTGAATAGAAACTACTGAAGAGAGAGAGAAAAAAAAATTGAACGAAATTAGCACCATAAAAGCATTATATCTGCACCATATTTACTGATATGCTTAGTTTTATCTGAAATCTAAGGGAAGTCAGAAGAACAAATGCATAAACTGAACAAATGCACACTGCTAAATTGATATAATCATTTAAATCAGTAGAACTAAACCGGTTCTTAATGGTGATATCCCCAGACACAAGCCATGATATCTACTAACTGAGGGAGAATCTACAAACCCTTTTTGACTTAAGATTTGGTTAATTTTTTAATTTAGAAAGAGCTGGTTTATACTATGAGTATGTATAATGTATACGGCACAGATGTGGTACCATATAATACCCTGGAATAACTCATCTTTATTCTTTTTTTTTTCTTTATGTGGGTACCGGGAACCAAACTCAGGACCTCGCACTTGCCAGCCAGGTCCTCAGCTTATGCTGCTGAGCTATATCACCGGCCCTCATCTTTATTCTTAATAACAAAAGCTGTCTTTTGTTACAATATTAATAAAAGCTGTCTTGGTTTTTTGGGCCTTAGCAGTTACTGGCATTTTATAGTCTATTGTTCCTTAAAATGAGATATTACCTTAGATATATTTTATTAGAAAATATGATGTAAATGTTCACAGTTTAACCAATGTAACTAAATTATTATACATATAAAATAATGGTATCATATATTATAATTCCTGCCTTTGTATCACAATAAGGATTCAGATTAGTTTAAACTTAAATTGGTGACAGAGGCTTCAATTGGAATATTGCATTGAACAGATACTAAGGCTTCTTTCACCTGACATCAACTATTGGGAGTCAGAAAACAGTGCAATGGACATTAAAGAAAAAAAAAAAAAAAAAAAAACCCAAAGGAGATTAAGATCATAAGTGCTTAAGTGATGTCTTTCTACAGAACAAATACACAAGATAAAGTCACTGAGTAAATATACATTAATATAAACTAAGTATTAGTTTCTAATGAAATTAATGTTAGAAATGTGTTTGAAGCACCCAAGTTACTTCACATTGCTACTGAGGAGACTGAGGGGTAGTCAGGGCACCCCGTCCTCCAACTTACTTATGAATAGTATGAGGATGAGGCTGAACTTATCCAGGTCGAAGTGTGGGTTAGAGAACGTGTCACAGAACGTGGTGTAGATGATCATGAGGAGCACACTGCTGCTGATAGCACCAAAAGGAGGTTTCTTTCTTTCAAGCCAATCCTTGATGTATCTTCGGACAATCTGCAACACAGAGAGCAACAGGTCCCCTCTTTTCAGAGATGTAGGGAGTTGAATGGGGCATCACAAAGTAATTCTGACAGCAGAAAGACATAAAGGAAAGAGAATAATTTGGATGATGGCCACAGTGGATTTCAAAGCTTCCCTGCCATGCCACTCTTCTTCTGGGGAATTTAACATTTGTAGTGCAACTTCCACTGGGTGTCCATAATGAGAGTATATTTTCAACCACATTCAAATCCATCCTTAATCATGCCAAATGCTCTTTGCTAGCTGTCACCGAGACATGCCCATTAAGCCTCCCCAAAGTTTATCTCCTCTGCTGATCCTAATGGATGTGTGTAATTATCACAGTCCCCTTTGCCTCGACAGACAATTCCAAGTACAACTTTGGGAATCTTAAAAATCTGACATCTTCAAGAATTTCAAGACAGTAGATAATCAAAAGTGATCCATGGAACATATTAATATTTAAAATGCTAGCAATGCACCAGAAGTTTTTAATTAAATTATAACTCATGCTTGAAAAGCAAAAGTGCATGTGTTGTGGGAGTTTAAATAATTTAAACTCTGAATATCTAGAGTTTTTGTGAATCCAAAGACAAATGCCATTTGCATGCTTTTAGAATTCCAAAATTAACACTTAAAAATGAATAAACCTGTCCTAACTTTCCTATAAAAGGATCAGTGAAATATAAAGTTACAGAGCAATCTTCTCTTCTTTTAAAATCAAATCAGATATTTAAAAATCAGGACAGTCTGAATACTGGTGAACCAAATACTTGTGTTTGGACATAAAAGTGAACCATTCTACTTAAAATCTAGTTTTACTCTTGAAAGAAGCTGTATAAGCTCTATCGTAAGGATGATAGTTGAGACATATTAAGCTTTGAGTCACTCATTACCCTGCATAATTGAACATGAGATTTCACAACAGGCTGAGTTACCACCGATCCATTAGCCATAATGAGGTCAGGGAACTTCTGATGAGGCTGATGGGGTTCTGTCACCATCAACTCTGTCACCAAAGAGGCTTAATTCATGAAGGAGCACATCTTTACAGATACTTAAGAACAAAATAAACATTTATTTCCCCAAATCCATGGTTTCATTTTCTGCACTTTCACATACCATACATGCTCAACTGGGGTCTGAAAATGTTGTGTGGAAAATTCCATAAATAAACAATTTATAAATTTAAAATATATTTTCTTATAGTATATTGTTACAATTATTTTATTATCATTGTTGTTAATCTCTTCCTGTGCCTAATCTATAAATTAAACTTTATGCTAGGTGTATATGTATGGGGGAGAGCATATATAGGTTTTGGTGCTATCCATATCTTCAGGCATCCACTAGGGGATCTTAGAATGTATCCCCTGAGGATAAGAGGAGACACTGTACTCTAAACAGAACCTTTGAAAAAATGGCTGTTGGATCCACTTCAACTGTTCTCAAGGACTCACTAAGAGAAATAATAGCATAAATAAAGGCGGTCTTGGCAGAAAGGTGACCAGTTGGTATAAAACACAAGAATAAAACATTCAGGGTTGGGTGGGGATAAAGGAGAAAGAATGTTACATACAGATAAATAGTAGTTAATTTTTAAAAAATGTGGATCATGCAATTAAAATTACAGCTAGATTCATAAAATATCATGATGAGTGGAAGTGATCCCACACCACAGTAATTTATTTAGTGTTCATTTCTTTCTTTAAGGTTAAAAATGCAGTAAAGTATAGAGAAATACGATCAGTTCTGCTACATAGTATTATGGACTGATGTATCAGGACGTAAATTCTGGATAGCAGTGTTTGAAGTATCATAGCTCACCCAGATGGCCTCATGTTCAAATACGTCACCATGGGTGGTGACAAAAGGGGATGGAAGGACTTCATTTATAGGGTTATTTCATAGCCTATTGTGTTTGGCAGCAGAAAGCTGAAAGTGTCCTGAATTTAATACAGCTCAATTCCTTTAGGAAATAAAATAAATGGAAAATATATAGAATTAGTGAAATCTACATGGTCTTTCAATCTCATTTTATATACAGTCATTAAAACACAAGTTCTTTCCCAGCAACAGGCTACATAATGTATGACCTCAATTCTCAAAGTAAAAGTGACTTCCTCACCCACCACCTTGGCTCCCTTCTAACAAAATAATCAAATAAATATGAATGAGGTGTATCTTGAAAGCCAAAGCCATTTTAAAACCAAGACAAATATCCAGTCATCAATAAACATGGGCATTAACTTGATTTACTTAACCTAATCACCTCTTTCTTCATTCCAGAGCGCTCGGTCTCATAGTACAGTAGGACTCATGCAACAAGGCAAGAAACGAGGGCTCCTGAGTCCAGGATCCTCCTAGCCAAAATGCCTTTCTTTAAACACATCGCTGGGTTAATGCTGGATACTCAATCTTGAGAAAGAAAACAACTAAAAAGTTGGGAACTAACTGACCTAGAGGAGAAACAACAACCCTAGAAGAAAATTTGTCTTTCATCATTTTTAGCCTTATTGTGGCATTCGTCTGTTTCTTTCTCTTTTTTTGTTTTGTGGGTACCGGGGGGTCGACCTCAGGACCTCGAGCGCCAGCAGGCGCCCGTGCCGCTGAGCGGTATCACCGGCCCCTTTTTCGTATGTGGGTTCCGGGAGTCGAACTCGGGCCCTCGCGCTTGCCGGGCAGGCGCTTAAGCCACTGAGCCATCTCACCGGCCCTCGTCTGTGTTTCTTAAGTAAATCATTTTATATCTTCCCAGGCTCCACAGAGTTTTTCCATCTTTCTCTAAAATTATACCCACAAAGCAGCTGCTTTTGCACTGTGTAGCTAGAAAAGTGCGAAAATGTTTCATAAACAAAACTGGGTGAAGCAGTGTTGACATGCTTCAAAGATGAGCTTTGGCTATAAACTCCAGGAACCTCACCTTCTTTCAGTTCAGCAACTTAACTTTCAACATGATGATTCTCTGTCTGTTAAGAATTAAAGTCCTCTTAAAGTTTTACAAACCTTTCTGCCTTATAGAAAATTTTAACAGCCTTATAGGAAACAAGATTCTGTTAGACATAGATTAATACAACCTAATATATAGACATCTTAGAATTCTCTCTTGAGAAAAAAAGACAATCCAAATTAGGAAGAAAAGCTACTCTAGTGAGGTGGCCGGTTGTGTCTTCAGAATCTATACTAATTCTTTTAGGTATTAAATGATATTTAAGTATTAAAAATTAAATGACAAATCCTCATTAATTTATTTTTTCTCTGTGAAGAAAAAAAAAACCTCCATAAGAAGCTTTTTATTAAGAAGCTTTTTATTGTCTTGCCTTCAGCATTTTGATTTTATTTTAAATAAAGTAGCAGAAAGGTTAAAGGGAAACTTAAATTTGACTCTCTGTACTTCTAATAAGCTGAGTTACATATCAATTACCACATAACCTCCAAGGTGGGAATCTGTAAAAACGACATGTCTTACATGAGGAATATCTGTACACCAAGGTGACTGTGAAGTAGAATATCCGTCATTTACTTTCCTTAATTTTCTTGTCAAGGTATTTCCCTGCATTTTATTTCTACCCTACCTTTACATTTATAAATGAGTTTTTGAGTGAGGATATATGATATATAATTTTTCATGTTAAACCTGAATTTTAAATTTATTTTTATTCAAGGTGGCTTCAGAATCTTTAATTTTTATCCTCAATTGCACTAAACCTATATATTTTCATAAAGTATTTTGTCTCTTCATTAATATCCCGTTGAAACATATGTGAAATCAAATCCACTTTGCATAATACTTTTCTTTAACAATAACTTATTAAATATTTATTAAATTCAAAATAACGTTTTGTAAAAAGTGTAAATAATAATAAATGGTTTCAACAACATGCATTATCTACTTCACTTTCTGTAAAAGTTTTTCCTATTATTTTATTTCACTTACATGAGAAAGTATTGTGAATATTATCCTGCAAAGTTTATACTTGAAAACAGAGTCACAAAGAGTCCCCAAACTTGCACAAAATATTAAAAAACTAGTCAGGTGGATGAGTAGAAATAGACCTCTATTTCCAGAGGAAGCACAGCATAGGGGTCAAGATATAAATTCTGGAGCTGGGGGTGCTAGACTTTGAATTCCAGCTCCACATCTTACTTTGCAGTGTTAGACAAATTTATTAACTTACCTTTGTCTCATCTGTAAAATGGGTATAACAATAGTTACAGGACGATTTAATAATTAAATAATTCTGAAATGCTTTAGAAAGAGAGCTTTTATATGGTAAATGATCCCTATTCTTTTTTTTTATTTAAAGAGAAAAAACAATAAAAACGATACAGAATTTCAAAATAAGTTAATAGGGGATTAACAATGGTTAATATATTGTGTATTGTTATCTTCAAAGTAGCTGCTCACATTACAAGACACAGACATGAAAAATTGATCAAACAATATAAGCACAAACTGTTTTTTTCAATAAACTAATAGAAATTAGTAGTATACTTATCTTAGCTATCTTGTACATATATATATATATATATTTTCCCCCCTTCCTTCTTTTCTCCTTTCCCCCATCCAAATTGTGGTTTCCTTATTTACTCTTTCAGTTTCTTACACTAGGGAGACAATATGATGTTTACACACGCGAGTCTGATTTATTTCACTTATGAGTATGGTTTCAAGTTGCATCCATTTACCTAGAAAAGCCTCGAGTTTATCCTTCTTTTAGCTGAGTAGTACTCCATTGTATAAAAATACCACATCTTTTTTATCCATATGATCCTTATTCTTATATCCAAGTTCAAGCTAGGTGATGCAATGCTTATTAGTATACCCAACTGTATAATGTAACAGCTACTTTTCTCTCAGTGTAACTCTTACAAAGCAGTGAAAACAGCTCATATCTAATATAATTTTATAGGTACAAAATTTTACTAGCACTAATAACACTAACTTTGGCTTTAGCTGAATCTTATTTAATTTGAAAAGTCAATCTCAAGCTGTGAAACTAATCACCAATGGAAGACCAGAGAATGCATGAATGATAATGTACAAACATGCTTTTGTATTATTAATTTATAGAGGAAAAAGCAGTATGCTGCTTTGAAAACTATATTCAAAGTGACAGAAAATAATGAAAGGTGGTGGGAATTCTATTTGATTAATGTTTATTTATAAAATCATCTTAAATAGCTGGACATGGTGGCACACGCCTGTAATCCCAGCATTTGGGAGGCTGAGGTAAGAGGATTGTGGTGCGTTGAAGGCCAGCCTGGTATACATAGTGAGTTCAAGGTCAGCCTGAACTGCATAGCAAGACCCTGTCTCCAAAAAAAAAAAGGCTCTTAAATACAATGCATCAAATAAGTATTATGAGCACTTAGATGTATTAAAAGGGTTTGTCTGAAGAATATGGGAAACACTGACATGGCACAAGTTTTATTTCTTTCTGGAATTTTAGAAGAAGCAATCTTAACCATCTTTGGAAAGACTACTCTTATCTCAGAGTCACAGTACCTTTGGAGTACAGGATATAACACTCCTTGTCCAAAGAGAAGAACATAAAACAAGCTGTAATATGTACATGTAACCACTCCCCAAGATGACTGTAAACTGCATGAATTACAAACATGTACTAATAAAATAAAATAAAATGAAAAATAAAAAAAGGAAAGAAAGAAAATAAGGCCTAGAGATCCTGTGTGCAGTAAGCAGTGACAAAGACCAGACTAGGCCTCCTGTCATGTTGAAGCCAGGACAGGATGACATCAACCAAAGTGAAGTATGCATGGAAAAAACACTCAAAAATAAAATTCACTCTTAGAAATATAAATCAAGAGTTGGGTGATAAAGTTGTATTATTACTAAAAGGTTAGGGGAAATTTATACAGCTCATAACTCCTAGTATTTTTCTTTTCCCTCTGGTTGCTATTGTTTGTTCAAGAGGTAATGACAAAAAAAAAAAAAAAATCTCATTTTGAAAAATGTACATAACCATCTATGGAAATACTTATTTTTGTTATTTGGCACCCTAGTTACAACTGAGAAACCAGCCTATGTCACTGGGCATGTGTTTTTGCTGGACTGGAATCTATGAGAGTGTCCAACAAGGTCGTCAAAGGTCACACTGCACCGTTGAGAAGAGTCAGTACAGACAGGAACTAAGCAGACAGGGTCCCTGTTCTCATGGAGCTGACATTCTAGTTGGATAAATAAAAAAGCAAAACAACAAATGAGATGCAGGCATTGAAGCACACTAAGTAGAAATTTAAACTTGGTGAGAGTGATGGAGTGGCAATCGGGTAGCCACTGGAGGAGGGTGAGGAGGAGGGTCTTTCTCTGAGGGGCAAAGTGGCATGGTGTTCCACGCACAGGGAGAAGCCAGTGCAGAGGCTCTGAGGAGGGAATGTGGCCGTGATGTTTGCAAAAAAAAACGCAGTGAGATGCAAGAGGAAAGGGGATGTGGGAGAGTGCTAGGAAGTAAAGGGGACCTAAAAATGGAGGTTAGGGGAAATCATCCTTTTGAAGGGGAGAAAAAGAAACCTTATAAGGAAGAAGAGTAGGTCTTCTGGGAGGTGATGCATGACATTTTAAAGTTGGGGTCATGAATTTAAAGTGAAGTATACTGTTTTCCTAGAAGCAGAGCTCTGCTGCTCAGGCAGTGATGTGACCAGGCTTTTGTGAAATAACACAGTGAGACAGTGAGCTGAGGAAGCTGAGAGTTCTGCCAGGGGGTGATGATACTGAGGGAGTGTGGAAACTAAACAGCCAGGTTGCATTCATGGAGAAGGCAAGTTGAGTTTAACCAGGGTTGGGCCTTTCTGAGCAACACAATAAAGGGAAAAAAGGGTGAAGGAGTTGAGGATATTTGCACAGGAGTGATTACAATGACAGACTATGGAGACTCAGCTGGGTTAAGAAGAGGAAGGATGGTGGTAGATATATAGGCCAATTGACTGGGGTTCTTGATGAGGTTTAAGAATTACTGAAGAGTACATGGGCTTATAAGGTATGGAGGTGGTGCTTCAGAAGGGAGCTCTCTGAGATTATCATCAAGGTCAAACAAGCCTCCTGCTGGTGCTGACACTTAACTGTGCATTAGAAACAGGAATTCCTGCTTTAATACACCATATTTACCCCCTGCCAATGAAAGCGTCAGTGATAAATACACAAATCTGTGATAGCTATAAGGTGAGTATATACCTTTGAAATGCAGTATCATTGCACCCTATGTTATCTATACAATTGTAGGCCAGGACCTAGCCTGTGAGGGGATGGTCCTAGGAGCACGGGGCTGAGGTGGCAGAGTTATCCTGGAAACCCTTGCTTGTTGCGAGGCTCATCCTTTCCTACAATTCGCAAGTACCTGAGGAACACTGTCATGGAACAGCATTCATATAATAGGATCTGTTCCTATATATGGCCTGCCCCTTGTCTTAATGCACCTATGGGCTAGGAATAGCACAGGTTTTCCAGAGACCAAAGCCAAGAGAGGGTACTGAAAATGTGGCTTTTCTTTCACATAAATTTTTAATAAACTATTTTTTTTCCATCAATGGATATTCTAAAAAGTCATATATGGTTGGCCCTCTAAATCCACAGGTTCCACATCTGTGGATTCAACTAATCTAGGATTGAAAATATTTGAAAAAACAAATAAACTTGCCTCTATAGTGAATCTATATACCTTTTTGTTTCTTGTCATTATTTCCTAAACAATACAGCACAATAACTACTGATAGAGCATTTACATTGTATTAGGTATTAAAAGTACACTAGCGATGGTTTAAGCAGGGGTCCCCCAACCCCAGGGTGACAGACCCTGGGTCTGTGACCTGTTAGGAACTGGGCTGCACAGCAGGAAGTGAGCAGCAGGTGCGCAAGTGAAGCTTCATCTGTATTTATAGCCACCTTCCATCACTTGCATTACTGCCTGAGGGCTGCCTCATGTAGTTCACACAGCTCTGTGAAGAGAGAGAGGAGGAGCACACATCTTCTCTTATACACCAGAGTGAGATGGCTTTCTAAAGGTAGATCACTGGCCAGAGATTTTGAGTTATGACAGCTGCTCCAGAGATTTCCTTCAGAAAAACAGTCACCACTGGCAGCACATTTCAGTGACTCAGAATAGGTCACGAAACTAGATTATTTGTGTGATATATTGAATCTGCTCAGTGAACTCAATCTGTTTTGGTTTAGAGCTCAGGTGTCCCCCTCCTCCCCACAAAGTCTCATGTGTTTGGAAAATGATTGGATCATGGGGGCAATATACTTCTTAGTGGATTAATACA
The DNA here is from genome assembly GCA_028451465.1 of Erethizon dorsatum. Taxonomy (NCBI): domain Eukaryota; kingdom Metazoa; phylum Chordata; class Mammalia; order Rodentia; family Erethizontidae; genus Erethizon; species Erethizon dorsatum. The sequence goes on from CM051839.1 coordinate 17,044,405, forward strand.
ATGATGAATTCTAGCTAAATGTGCTGTTAGGAGCTGAGCCTGGTCAGAAGAGATGGTTCACTGGGGCGTGATCTGGCAGGGTATGTGTCCCTCCCTGGCTCCTCGTTTTACTCTCTCTCTCCTGGACACCATGATGTGAACAGTTTTCCTCCATGCTAGGCCCCTCCACCATGTCATTTCTGTGTCTGAGCCTACCAGTCATGGACTGAAACTTCGGTAAATGTGAGCCAAAATAAACCTCTCCTCCTTTAAATTGTGGCTATCAGGTATCATGTCCAGTGATGAAGAGAGTGGCTAAGATAGACTTTTGTACCAGAAGAGGTCTGTCGCTGTGACAATTATTTAACCATGTGTTTTAGAAGCCTTGGGAACTGGCTTGTGGGAGAAGTTTGGAAAGGTTTGGAGATACCAGCTAGAGAAACTATAGAATGCTGTAACCCAAGCTTAACAGGAGATTCTGGTTGGAGCTCAGAACAGAATGCTGATAGAAATTCAGATAGTAAAGGCCAGGCTAAGGAACTTTCAGTTCGGAACAAGGACTCCATTGGCAGTTGGACTTGAGACATGTGTGTGACACTCTGGCAGAATATTTTTCTACATTTTGCTCATGTTCTAAAATTTTGCAGGAGACTTAGACAAAGGGTAGTAGACCAATTAATCTAGAGGAGAAAATTTCAAGGCAGCCCAATGTTCAGGCTCTGGTATGAGTACTTCCAGCTGCTTTCAGCCAGGAATTTAGTGAGAAGCAGGAACAAAAGTTCATTTAAAGAGTTTTCAGTTTTGCCGAAAGGAAGCACTGCAAAGTTGGAGCAAAAGGCAGCATGATTGTTGAAAAAAGTTAGCATTAAAAAAAAGCCATGTACCCTGCATCAGGAAATATGAAAGATGGCTTGAGAGTATCTCAGGAATCAGTAAAAGCCCACTCTTCACAGCCTCAAAGGTACAAAAATGAAAGACTTTGCTTTGAAAAGAGAGACACTGCTGGAGAAGGGATGGCTAAAGAATTGGTTCCTCAGACTTGAGTTCACAGTACTTAGCCATCCATGCACTCTGAGGCCTCCACAGCTATGATCAAAGGAGGGCCAGCTACTGCTTGAGTTCATGGCAGATGCTGGCATTATCTATGTGGTGTTGATTTTATGAGCCTGTAGAATGCAAAAGTTATGGGTCAAGTAGGCTTCCATCCAGATTTCAGAGGAAGGCCTGGGAAGCCAGGCAGTGTGCCCCTGAGAGGGCAGTCCCTAAAGCTGTGAAAGTAAAGCTGAAAGTGCAGGGTAGACTCCAGGAAGTTGGAAAAGCCAGTGTTGAATGTCTGAGGAAAGCTACAGGTAGTGAGCACAGCCAACCCAAGAGAGACCATGAGGGCTACAAAGGGCAATGCCATAGGTGTGGGGCCACTTAAGCCCTTTGTAGTTCATGTCTTGCCACAACTTGCCCCAGGTGATCTACTGGACATGGCTCTACTGGATTTAATGTTTACCCTGCTAGGCTTTGGTCTTTTTTCTATCTCCTTATTTTTTTCTATCTCCTTCTATCTCCATTTTGAAATAGGAATATTTACCCATACCACTTATGTTCCCCCATGCTTAACCTTCTTTTTGATTTTTATAGGGGTTCATAGCTAAGAGTTTGCCTTGAGTCTCAGATGAGACTTTGGACTTGGACTGTTTGGCAATGCTGAAACTGTTAAGACTTTGGCAACTCTTAGAAATGCACTGAATGCATTTTTCATAATGAGTGGATATGAGTTTTTGGGGACCATATTATGATTTAGATTTGGGATGTCCCCCCAAAATCTCATGTGTTTGGAAGGTGACTGACTCATGGGGGTGCTATACTCCTAATCAACAGCTGAATGTGCTGTTAGGAGGAGGTGACTAGTTGGAAGAGGCAGTTTGCTGGGGACATGACCTGGAAGCGTACTCCTTTTGCTCTCTGCTTCCTGACTGCTATGAAGTGAGCTGCTTTCCTCTGTGCTGGGCCCTTCCATCATGGCATTTCTGTATCTGAGCCTACCAACCATGACTGAAACTTCTGTCAATGTGAGCCAGAAGAAACCTCTCTTCCTTTAAGTTGTGGGTGTCAGGTATTGTGTCCCAGCAACAAGGAAAGTGACTAAGACATTGTCAATTCAGAGGCGAACAACAACTATGTTCCAATTGGTAGATAAAGTGGCTGCATTCAAAGCCAAACTGAAATTATGACTATATTCTAAGCCAAACTGAAAGTGAACACCTGGAGTTTTGACATATTTCAAACATTAGGAGAGATTTTGAAAGACACTGAGCCAGGGCTTTCTCCTACATGGTGCACGATCACCTTTCTCAACTTTCTAAAGTTTGAGCATTACTGCCCAACCTTAAAAAGATACCTGAGCTGGGAAGGAATGAATCCAAGATCCATCTGTGAATACCCAGGTGAACTGTATTTGTCTGTGCTAGAAGAGGATCAAATGCTTGAGATAAAAAATGATGGTGTCCTTAAAAGTATATTTGTAAATTAAGTACCACAGGACAAATGGAATGTTGGTACCTACAGTACTTTAAAGCAACTACTTATATTATTTTGTGACTACTTTTATTACTTTATAATTTACTGACTACTACTGGTCTCACAAAGGATGAGCAAAGTAACAATTCATTATTCTCTCTGGATAAATATTCTTTAATTATATAAGTGATACAACCCTATAAATAAAAAAAATGAATAACTTGGCACAGGGGTTTTTGTTTTTGTCCTTGTTTTAAGACAAGCATTTCTTAATAGAGATATTTCAGAGGAAGAATTATGTGCTTTGATGTATTATTATTTTAATGAAGTTATTAAATGCGGAGTTACTATTAGTGGAGTTATTTTATGAACCAAGAAAATAAGCATGTATTTAAACTAATGCTATCCATAGCTTAAATTTTGTCAAGATGTGAAGCACAGGCAGATTCAGTTATGGCGCAATAAGGGAATATTTTGTATGAATCATAGAACCTCACTCACTCATTTTTTCACTTGCTCACCCAATACAATTTATTGGGTGCCTATAGTCTGGGAATGTAATAGTAAAGAAAGCAAATATGGTTCCTATACTCATAAAGCTTATAGCCTAATGGAGGAGACAAACAGAAAGCATACAAAAAGTAATATATGAGAATGGCCAAGAAAGAAATCAAATAATGTGCTGCAATAAAGAATAACCAGGGAGGGGCTGGTGAGATGGCTCAGCGGTGTACGCGCCTGCCTGGCAAGCGTGAGGACCCGAGTTCGACTCCCAGAACCCACATATGAAAAAAGGGCCGGTGATATCGCTCAGCAGCACGGGTGCCTACTGACGTGTGAGGTCCTGAGGTCGACCCCCGGCACCCACAAAAAAAAAAAAAAAAAAAAAAGAACCAGGGAGACATATATCAGGTAGTTCAAAGAAAGCCTGAATTAAAGAGTCAAATGAGTAATAACTTCGGGTGGAGGGTGAGCATAAAGACATTTTGAACACAAAGGACAGGAAGAATTGAGAAAAAGCCAGGGAAAGCAGAGGTAGGAAATGGAGCAGAGATTAGAAAGGTAGGCAGGGGATGTAATATCTATACAGACTTCCCCTTACCACATCAGTACTGTGGAGGAAGTATTTTTTTGCAAGTACCACTTTATACTTAATTGACTAGTATTCTTCGAGTGCTTTTAAATCTTGCCCATTTTTGCTGATTAAGCCCCTTTTCTAAATATAAAATTAAAAGTTTAAAAAATAATGCCTGCATAGTGATGCTGTGGTGTGCTGAGCAGACCCATCTCACTAGAAATCCCTACAGATACAGGGTGTATTGCCAGGATGAAAGATCCAGGTGAATTCTTCTCATCACAGCCCTCAGTGGGTGGGAGGAATCCAGCTTCTCATGAACGCTCAAGGCAGGAATGTGAAGTGCAGGCACTCCTGCCTTATAGCAGGACAACTGGAGGGGTCCTTTCTGCTCCAGCGCCCGCATGGAACCTGTGGAAGCCTTCGCTGGGAAGATGTCGTCCTATCCAACTTTCTCATCCTGCCTATGGGTACAGCCCGGCACAACTCCTGCACAGACACCTCTGTCTCAGATTCTTGTCCAGAGAACCTGACGCTAAGCAGCACACATCTATGATGTCTGTGCACACATCATTTTTATAGGCAATACTTCAAAGAAGTGCTTTCTGTGTAGTCTTTGCAGACAATTTGATGATCATTGTGATGGTGATGAAAGAAGCTACAGAGCATTTGCCTGTGTCAGGCTCTATGCCAAGAACTTTATTATGCATTCCTATTTCATTAAATGCTCATAACAACATTTTAAAATCGGTACTATTACTATAATATTTAATACATCATGAACCTGAAGTTAGGGGAAGTAAATGACTTGCCTAAGGTCACGCAGCAGATGGAAGGTAGAACTAAGTCTATAGTCCAGTTGCTCCCAAATCTGCGCTCTCAGTCATTACACTGGTCCTCTCAGATTCACTCATTTTAGTAATGCATTAAGTTCTGTTCTCTATTACCATAGCTCCCTAAGATTTATAACAAACCAACCAATCAACCAACAAAAACCTTGTTTTACAATTTATATGCTTATAATTAAATTATATGCTTTTGGGAACTTGTCATAAAAAGTTAAAACAGAAGAACTTTTTCTGAGTCCTTACGATCAATTTTAAGATTCTGTTCGGGAATCCTATATATAGCTAAAAGCAGATTAATATTAATTTAAAACTTAAAAGATGAGAATTTCGGGTATGAAGCTATATTTTCACAGTCATATATTTTTAATTAGTTGTTTCTTTCCTGTGAATATCATTTCTCTCAGTTTTCCTGACCTTACACAAGAATTCACAATTTGATCTATAAAGAAACAAAGGGCTAGAAATTGGAGAACTTACCTGTCCAATAATGAGAGGAACTACAACAGTCATAAAAAGCTGAGAAAAAATAGATGTAAAAGGCACAGAAGAGGATGAGCCAAGCTGTAAAACCAGAAAACAGGAGTTAGAATTATTTTGAGTCAGTTATCAAGTATTGCTGTTAATTAAATAATGCAATAAATGAATTTCATTTCAATAAATTTCTGTCACATACACTTTATTGGTACAGATCAACAAAGAGTTAATGGTGTGATAAAAAAATACACTGAATGTGAATCCCCTTAGAATATGCCCCCTTGCTTTGAACACCTCCCACAGTTCTTGCCACTTTCTGAAGCAGTTCTGGAAGTCCTCTTTTGTGTCTTTTCATGGCTGCCTTGATGACCTGAATTGATTCAAAATGTTTACAGCAATTTCTGTCAAATAAAAACATTATGGTGTGTCCTCATCCACCTCATTTACCAAATCTGGCACTATGCAACTTTTGGCTCTTCCTCAAAGTCGAAAAGACAATGAAAAGTAAAAGTTTTGTTTTGACTCCTTTCAGAACATCAAGGTAGTCATGACAGTGCAACTAAAGATACTCATGAAAGAAGATGTCTAGAACTGCTTCAGAAAGTGACAAGAATAATGGGATAAGTGTGTCTGAAGTAAGGGGGAGCATTTTGAGTGGATAAATGGAAACGTGTGTTTTATTACAATATTTTTTGATTTAAACATTTACTGTATTTTGTGATCACACCTTGAAAGTAAAGTTATCTCTAATTTTCTAAATTTATACAAAATAGACTAGTAAGAATTTTAAGAAATGATTTTTATTAGGAGACTATGATTAAGGAAAAATGATTTTACTATTGATTTATAATCAGCTTAAATTATTTATTACTAAATACACTTTTGAATAGTAAAGTCATTGTGTCCATACTGTTATATAGCATTATATTCATCTACAATCATAATTTATGATTTTTACTTTATCTGTAGATACTTTAAACAAATGTTTCATTAGCTTTTCATGGTAACATTTTTATTTATGCAAATGAAATAATTTATAACTTTCCCACTCTTCAAGTCAAAGACAATGAAGATCAGATCCTTTATAATTTATTCTGACACAAGGTCTAGGAAATGGGGAATCCTAAAACATAACTTATTTTTGTTCATTTTATTTTTCCAATTTTTATTTTTTATTAGTACATGTTTGCAGTTCATAATGATTGCATTTCTCTGGGGAGTTAGTACATGTACATAACACATCTTATTTCTCTTTTATCCCCTTCCCTTCCTCTCCTACTCACCTCCCTCTATTTCTTGGTCCTCTTCCCTTTTACAAGATCTATCTTCCTATTTGCTATTATCTGTCTTTTATTTTGCTCTTTATATTTTGAGTTTCTCATATAAGAGAAACCATGAGGTATTTAAGCTTGTGTGTCTTATTTATTTTACTTAACATTATGGTCTCAAAGTTTATCCTTTATGGCACAGTAGTACTCTGCTATCTATAAATACCACATTCTAAAATTTCAATATACTTCTCTTCAATATACTTCTCTTGTATTCCTTAACACGTTTCATAACTCCTATTTCCTCTCCTGCCTTGTTTTTAAATTCTTTCTTCTCTAACAATTGCAATCGCAAGTTCATAAAGATTCTAATGCCTGCAGGACAGGAGTGTTTATCTATGCACACTCATTATCCCCAACCACCAGGAAGTGCTCATCTTCCTGTGAACTTGCTAATACTTTTCAGTATCTCCTCCCGGCTTTGGTCCTCTCTGGACAAACAAGAGCCTTGTCCATAAAGGTTTACCTGTTTCTTGAGTTCCTTTTGCAGCAAGGTTCTCCCAAACCACCAATAGTGATCTCCCTGGCCCTTGAAACTTACTTTTCACCTTGCCCGTATGGGTCAAACCTCAGTTTTCAGATTTATCTAGACTTACTTAAAATTGGAAATAATGTTGGAGAATAATTTTGTGAAAGGATACTGAAGCGGTGATGACTGAGGTACAAAACATCAAATCAAATATTTAGATAAATGAAGTCAGCATCTCAGGGTGAAATGATGAGGGATCAGTGTTTTCATTAATTTTTACATAAATACCAGAATCTTTTCTCTCTCCTTGTATATTTTATAAAATTCTGCCCCCATCCTCACACCAATCTATATGCACTCAAAATGCCAAGAATGTATGTCTGCCTATCTGCGGCCCTGTAGCCATTACTACCCACTTCCACACCGACCCCATGTCAATCTCACCCCCAAATTGCAGCCTCTGGCCCTGTTCCTCCACTGCTAATAAAAATAAAGAAGTGATGAAAGTCAAGCAGAAAAAGTTAAACTGGTGAAGGACAGGACTCTTGAAGTATCAATTGTTAAGTAGCTACTAGGTGTTTGTTTTTATGCAAAATCAAAGTTTTAAATACTAACAATTACACTCTATTTTATGCCAACTATGGTCTTTTTTTTTTTTTTTTTTTGTGGGTACCGGGGTGTCGACCTCAGGACCTCACGTGCCAGGAGGCGCCTGTGCCGCTGAGCGATATCACTGGCCCCTTTTTCGTATGTGGGTTCCGGGAGTCGAACTCGGGCCCTTGCGCTTGCCAGGCAGGCGCTTAAGCCGCTGAGCCATCTCACCGGCCTGCCAACTATGGTCTTGCAGTATAAGTTGCTTAACACATATATTCTCTCCTCAGATATTAACCCTAAATTTGTTCTTGGGGCAAGGATTGAAACAAAGAAAAAATAGATTTTATAGAGAAATCAAGGCACAGGACATATAGAAATGTAAACTTTAAGGAATAAAGGCTTCACGCTCAATGCTCTATTCAGGAGGTTTACAATGTTTGGAGAGAGGCAGCACGATTCAGAGGTATAATCTTCATGTAAAAGGTGACAATTCTTACCTGGAATCTCATGTGTCCCTAGCTCCTCTCTCTACCTCAAATTTATAAATGTTTTTATTTTTTATTTTTTGAAATGAATAGCCATATGAAGCTGTGTTCCCTAATCAGCACAGAGAAATAAAAAAATGCTCATTTCAACTTTGGGATTAAAAAATATGTATTTTAATCTCTTCCTTCATCACATCATAGACTACTGGCATGTTAAATGTATGGAAACTTCACGTCCCTATAATACAATGGAACAAGGCAATGGGTTGAGGAGGAAGTTGTCCATGATTCCCAGTACCCCTTTATCACTTAGAATGCCTGGGACTTCAGATCCACTTGATTGGAAACACAGGTTACAGCTGCCCTCTTGTAAAGTGCTGTCAGATCACAGGACCAGGCAAGCTGACCAGGGATGTAATTAACTGTGTAATTAGAGCCAGAGGAGGGATGGCAGGGCTGCTGGGGAGGAAGACCCACAGGGCAGCTTCCTTAGATGTGGCTCTGAAAGGAAGGAAACCTTACTGCTAGAGTCTAATTTGGCCTAAGTCCTTTCTTTTGAATTGGCTACCAGACCTGTCACTGTGGTCAGTGTGAAGATGCAGCGGTATCCTTGGGAAAGTTTCTGATGCTATGAAGTGTGCCCTGGCATCCAGAAGAAAGACGAGCGAGCATCTGGCACAGGGCAGCACATGAGAATATAACTCACAAAGTACAAGACACAATCATTTTGTATGCAGGGTTGATCTTAACTAAAGCAGAAAGAAATATGCTGCCTGGGATATTTGGTTCTTCATAGTTTAATGAGGAAACTGTTGTGGTTTCTACCGTGAAGACCAACAGGTTTAGAAGAAGCATCAAAAATTTGCAGGTAAAGCCTGTGGGTTCAAAATCAGCTTGTATCAAGCAAGTACTCTGGGCTTCACTGAACTACCTGCAGATTTAGAGGTAATATGTCTTGTACTGCCAAGCCATGCTTTAAGATGTAGCAGATTAAACAAGCAACCCAATCATTGGCTAATTTATTGCAGAAATATAGTACTTTAAAGCAGAAAACTCAAAAGTAGGTTGGCCCGCTGGTTTTAATATCTTATGCTGGAAGGTCTGACTCATGAAAATTCAGTATAAGGGAATTTAGGACCATTGTGTCCAACTGTTCCACTAGTCCTTCCTGAGTCCTTCCTACGAGCCACAGAATGTTCCAGGCACTGGGGATGGAACAGTAGACAAAACATACCTGCCTATCACATGCATTACCCTCTTGGGAATGTCATCTTCCTTACTTATAACTGTAAAAGTTCTAGTCATCTTCCAAGACAAAGTTTAATACTTTCTTAGGAACTCTTTCCAAAACCTCCTTCCAAAATGCTGAATTGCCCCTTTTCTTTTTTGTACCACTGCTGTCTTGTGTTTCCACTGTGTCTTTCAGAATCCTTGGTTGTTTTTCTTTACAGATCTGTCTCTCCCAGTAGTCTATGCTCCTGAAGGCCAGAACACTTGTCTTGTTCACGTTTTATATCCAGGGCAATGGCTCACAAACTTCAGAACATCAAAAACATCTGGAGGGCTATTTAAACACACAAGGATGGCTTGGTCCCATCCTCAGTTTTTGATTCTGAAAGCCAGTGGTGTGATGGGAGATGGCAGAATTTGCATTTCTCACAAGATTTCAGGTCATGTTGGTGCTGCTGCTGCAGAGCCAGCATTCACACTTTGAGAACCACTAATGTAGTACATAGTAGGTGCTCAACAAAAGTGTGTCAGTTGATGAATGACTATAATTTAAAGGTAGAAAAGGAGCCTTGATAGTGTTTCCTTTCCATTCTTCCAACTTTATTCAGGTAAGTTACAAAATCCTACTTAGTTCACAGACCCGAGGAAAGATCAGCCTGTCCCCCCACCCGGTTGTCTCCCCCAGTTACAACAGCAACAGTGATTGTACGTGTGGTAGGCACTGCTTTAAGTGCTTAGAGTGTGTTGAGTGGTTAATCCTCACAGCCATTCTTTGAGGTGAGCCTAATTATTACCCCATTTTCATGCCAGGCAACAGTGGCACAGAATAGTCAAACAACTTGGACAGAAGCTAGAAAGTGACAGCACCAGGATCCAAACCCAAAAGTACAGTTCCAGCCCTCACACTTCATCTTTACAGCCAGGGCCTATTAGTGACAAAATGCAGAGCACTGAGGAGGAGGAAGGGCACGGAAGTGAAGACCAAGCTGGGCTATCCTTTTCTTGCCTATGTGAGAGAAAGGGAGAAGGGGTGTGTGTGTGTGTGTGTGTGTGTGTGTGTGTGTATGGATATGGAGAACCCTTTCACAACTGAGGTTCCCGATTTGGACACAGAAAATGATTTGAGTGACTATTTTCTGCACATTCCCAAGGATGGTAGGTAACTAGGGCCAGGGGGGATGACCAGGGAGACATTAATACGGGTGCCTTCGCACATTAGGGCTGAATTCTCCAACCTGGCAGAGAAAGGCTGAATGGAAGCAGGACTGACTGCCATCAATCCACTCAATTTGGAAACTATTTCATTTGGAAAGAACCTGGGAGTCCAGTCAGTCAAATTTTACAGGGCCAAACTAACCAGACTCAGAAAGACAAGTGACAACTGGGATGAAGAGACGCGGACTGCCTGCAGAATCACAGTTATCAACTGACCATTAGGAAACAGATGATGCGTTTTCAATCACTCCTGTAAGTGAGCCGACCTGTAAATTGTCATTAATGCACCAGGCCTTCACTCGCTCTGCTGTGTAATCGGCCTTTTATCTCCTATCAGGGAAACCCATTAGCCACAGGGGTCACCACTATTTGTGTCTCTTCTCAGCTATTACAACATTATTACATTAAATAATTCACCCTTGATGACTGGTCTTTACTTTCATTACCACCACATTCAGAGAAAAAATAAGAATAGATATTTAAAATTTATACTGCAGAATGGCCATTGTGAAACCTCTTTTGCTAGAAAACCAGGAAGCAGCAGTTTCAGATATAGGGCAGGGTTTGTTCCCTTCCTGCCAATTTCTATCCTTCCCACATCATCACAGAGCCCAGCCCTGGGACCAGGAGAGAGGGAGGTACCTGCTTACTACTATATATAACTTTTCTGGAACTACTTTCTGGTAGACGCACTCATAAATATTCATATCTTCTTTCTGTCACAAAGACCAGCATTTAGGCAGAAAAAGGAGGAATCTCCCCAAACCCTTCCAGAATGGTCCCTTTCGCCATAAACTACAGTTCTACCTTCTTTTTGTTATTCTTATATCTCACAGGGATACATACAACCTTAATTGATTATTTACACAACATTGGTTAGTTAGACACATCAGCAACTTGGTGTTAAAATGACTGTGATTTTTACCAAAATTAGGAATATGGCTGTTAAACAGCCATTTTGATTCAACTGCAGGCATCAAACTAAAATTGGTCCACTGTGCAAAAAGTATAGTATTTAGTAGAAGCGATCTTTTTATTGCTAAATGCATGGTCTTTTTTCTTCTTTGAGAGAGAAAGCACAAAACTGGCTTTTAAAGTTTTTTTTTTTTTTAAAGATTTAAACACTATGAAATATGGCTTTACTTTTGTTTATATGCTAATTTATCTTTTTTCAGCTTTACTGAGGTACAATTGACAAAAATTGTATACATTCAAGGTATAAATGTGATGCTTTGGTGTATACACACTGTGAAATGATTACCACAATCAAGCTATGTAACATGTCTATCACCTTATGTAGTTCCCTTTTTGTGTGTACAGTAAGAATACTTAAAATTTAACCTTTGAACACATTTAACCATGCAATAAATTATTATTAACTACAGTCACCACAGTGTAATTTGGTTTCTAGAATTTACTCATCTTAAAACACATGTTTGTACCCAGTTCTCTTGTCCTTCAAAGACTAGTAACCAACTTTCTACTCTGCTTCTGTGAATATGAATTTTTCTAGATTCCTCCCTCATACAAGTTATATCATGTAGTATCTGGCTTATTTTACTTTGCTTAATATCTTCCAGATTCATGTGTGTTATATGCTAATTTAAAATACAAGATGAAAAGACCACCTTCTACTAACTTTGATGGAAACTACTCTTATTTATTTATTTTGTGGTGGTGGGGATTGAACCCAGGGTCTTATGCATGCTAAGTAGGTGCTCTGAGCTACACCCAGGCCCTGATGGAAATTCAAGGTCTACAATCATGGGTTCTGGTTACTCAAACCACAAAGACCAGTGAAATATGCACAAATGAACTGTAAATTGGCTTTTCTTAACCCAAAGGGGAAAGCTTCTAGCACACAGAGGGTAGAGACAGAGGTACTCAAAGGAATCTAGGAATGAACTTTGCTCTCTATTCCCTAACCAAAAAATTAATCTTGCCAATCTGGAGTTTGGATCAGGAATCAAAGAGCCTACTAAATATTCCCTTGAATAGAACAAATGTTTATATTGCTCCAAAAGGGTGCTCTAGGATTGGGTACCCACAGGCCAGGGTGTAGCCAGGAAGCAGCAGCTTTCCACTCCAGGGAAGCCACCTGCTCAGGGAGCACCCTCAGTAGCTGGTGCTGGAGGTGGGCCACAGGGCAATGAGAAGCCAGGCTAAGACAGTGCTGTACCAAGTTTACCCCTCTTAGGTCTGAGAAGTCCCTGAACAGAGGGGAATTGGCATCTCTGGATCAGTGGTCCTTAAGAGGGGAGGAGGGAGTTAATCAATGTCAATTTTGTCACCTCTAGAGCATTTAAAAACTGCTTACTAGTGATATTCCCTACTTTCCCCCTCCCTTAATCATGCAATAGGGAAGGTGTGTATGGGGGATCCTGACATGAGCACCAAAATTCTCTCTGCTTGAGAACAACCTCTGTGTGATTTACACGCACAGTGAGAAGAAAAGCTACTCCCGGCTTCGAGAAAGCACAATCTCCACTTGCTTAGAAACAAACATTTCCAGGTACAAGGTGGAAAAGGGGCTCAGTGTGAAGTAACTGGACTAATCAGACAGCTAGTTCCTCTTCAAGTGTTTTATGATTGTTATTAACATTTTCTACATCTCATGCACATACAACCATTAATTATGCAACCATAACTGGGGACACATTATAATAAGTAATCACAGTATTACACATGACATTAATGGCTGTACACATTGCTTTTGTTTATAGTGATGCGATCAAGAGTTGAAGAATTTTCTCACAGGCAGCCAATTACTAGGGAAACTAGTCATGATTGTAGACTCAAAGGCTGCCCAGATCTTTCTCTCTCTCTGACCCAGACCTCTCCCTTTGATGAAATCCTATTAAACTTGATCTGAATCACATAGTTTTCCCTCTCAATTTATTTCATATTCTTTACTCTTGTTTACCCAAATAAGCTTTAAGTTTCTTCAAGGAAATAATTATTCCTTATTCTTTTTTTTTTTTTTTTTTTTTTTTGTGGGTACCAGGGGGACGACCTCAGGACCTCGAGCGCCAACAGGCACCCGTGCCACTGAGCGATATCACCGGCCCCTTTTTCGTATGTGGGTTCTGGGAGTCGAACTCGGGCCCTCGCGCTTGCAAGGCAGGCGCTTACGCCGCTGAGCCATCTCACCGGCCCTCCTTATTCTTTTTTGTCTCACCTTCATTACCTAGATTATAGTGAGTGAGTACTGATACTGCATCTTAAAACAGTATCTCCTAAGAGGCAGACTTCGTAGGCACAACCCGCAAGAACCATTCATGGTGAGAAAGCCTATGTTGAAAATGCTCTGTGTTCCTTCCCACTGTGCAGTCTCAACTGAGTTATGAAACCTCTTTGAATCAAATTTTCTCACATAATGTGAGGGTAACACCTACCTTCAAAGTGGCTTTGATTGTCACATGAGATTATGTATAAAGTGCCCATAATAGTTACTCAACAAATATTATTCTACCTTCTTTATTCACCTGGAAAAATAAGGTTTCTTATACAGTGTAATAAGAAATCAAAGTTGCCAGGTTTAAGAACCACCGAAATGGAAACTAATAGAAGAGATGCATCAATGATCCATAAAGTGAAACTAGAAACAGAGCCTGGTATGTATGCACTGTGCATACACGTGCTTGTGTATGTGTGCACACACGCAGCTGTGTATCTGTGTCCCATTATCACAATGTTTTGTAAATGTCGATCTACTTGATGAGAGGCCAGATTGCTAATAAACAAAGTCATATAAATTGATTGACACAGTCTCAGAACTAGTGGTGCCCCTGCTTTCTTTAGGCATGCTTACATGATACTGAATGGGTAAGTACTGGTAAATGTCAGATATCCCAAGATACTAATGTGACTATCACATATGAAAATGGGATCATCAATGAACTCTGAGGACACGACCTTCAGCAGTGGTGAAATTTGGACCCTATATATTTCAAGAGGTCTTGATATTCAATTGAGGGGGGAGAATGGAAGCAAAGCCTTTGTCTGTCATTCTGATGGCATAATGTCATAGTGTTAGGGATCTTCCTGTGCCAAGCATGAATTTACTTAAATAAATTGGTAGTGTGCAGAATTATGGGGTATGAGACCATGACAACATCATCCAATATATGGTTTCCTTTGATCACATTTACGTAGAATTAGACCGACTTGTTTCTACAGTGTGAACAGTTAGCTACAGGATTCTTTATCTAAACTTTCAAAGGGAACAAGAAGCATGAGGCTGAGAATAAGGTGTGAAGTAGTGCGTACGGAGACTTCGGTGGGAGGAGGAGTCCACAGGAGGGTCTGCCCTGTCCCAGCACTGTTCACAGAATCTCACACCCTACAGCCTGACTTCACAGCGGAAGCACCGAACTCAGTCTCATAGAGTCTTCCTCTTATACTAGCTTCCGAGTTTTAAAATCTCTCTTCCTTCAATGATGTTGAAGAAAAAAATACAATAATGCCTGCTAAACAGTGTTAGTGACAAACCACATCAAAGAAAAGGAAACATGCAAGCTTTGAAGTGATAGTAGACAAAACAGAAAATCAGGACTACGCCTATGAAAACAATCTGAAGCAAGCTGAGGACCCCTAGAAGTTTCTACTTCTCATGCTCCCAAATTTAATTTTTTCTTTCAGTGTAAACTTAATGTAAAATAACTTGTATTTAATGAAACATTTTCTATTTTAGTAATCTCCTTTGAAATATTATACTTGTGAGACTTAGAATTTCTATCTCAACTTTTAATTATCTGTGCATGTATCCTGTTTTCTCTTTTAAACCATAAGCTCTTTAAGGGAAAGATCAATGTCAGATTGATCTTTGTAATACTCACAGTGTACAGTAGGTACTTAAACACTGAATAAAGGAATGGATATTTTGTTTAATATTATTGAAAGAACCAATTTATTTTTCATAGCAAATAAAAGCTATCTTTTTATGAATCAGGCTGCAAGTCTAACCTTGTAAACATTCATTTATCATTTGAATCATTCTAATCACTCATTACTCATCCAACTTTCTATTGCCCACCTTCCAACAAACCCTTCTGAGCACTTAGCATTGGATATAAGGTAATGAATAAGACATGCACAATTCTTGGCCTGGGAGAAGTTAAAATCTGGTGGACAGTTATCACTTGTAACACTGTATTACAAGTGAAATTACTATAAAATCCCAAGTAATACATGTGTAAGTGTAGGTTTTAAGGCAGGATAAGGACTTAATTTATCCTCACAGATGGGAACTCCATGGACTGAGGTACATCCACTCACAAAATAAAGATAATGATTTCTGTCCTTGTCAAAATCAAAGGTATGTCATCAAGATAAATGAGGTAATAACATAGGTAAAAGTATTTATGTTTGCTGTGGTCAATACTTCTGTCCCCCATCCCCATTCATATCCTAATCCCCAAGATGCTGGTATTAAGAGGTAGGGGTTTGGGGAGGTGACGAGGTCACGAAGGTAAAGTCATCATGAATTGGATTAGTGCCCTTAACAAAGAGACTCTAAGCCGGGCGTGGTGGTGCACATCTGCAATCCCAGCACTTGGGTGGCTAACGCAGGAGGACTGCCATGAGTTTAAGGTTTGAGGCCAACTTGGGATACACAGTGAGTCCTAGTGAGTCCAAGGCCAGTCTGAACTACACAGTAAGACCTTGTCTAAAAAGAAACAAAAACAAAAACAAAAAAAAAGTGGGAGGGGTGGGCCGACTCTAAAAAGCTAGCTTGGATTTATCTTTTAGAACTATAATAAATAAATTTCTGCTGCTTATAAGCCATCCAGTATTGTGTTACAGAACCCTGAACTAAGACAGAGTCTTAGAGATATTTCAGGAAAAGTTTTGTTCTAACTGTTGACCATGCTAAACAGTGGGCTCATTTATACATAAGATTAGAAGATTCCAGATTTACATGATTACAGAATATTACAGTTTAAGACTGAGGCCTGAACTAGTGAGACTGTTGCTGCATTTCAGATGAGATATGATGACTCTAATGTTCTTCCTGGGATTATTTTCTGTTCTCTATAAAGCATGAAATTTAATAACTAACATTTGCATAGTTTTTTTTAATCGTTTAGAACAAGCTTACATATAAATTAACTTACTTCATCTTCTCATAATACTCATTTTATAGAGGTAAAAATTAAGTCTTTGAAGGGTATAAGAAGATCCACTATTACATAGCTAGTACTGGCTGAACCAAAACTGTACAAACTGAACAAAATTGTATGCTTTTCCACCACAATGTGCCACCTCTCTTCAAACAGAGTGTGGAGAAAGTGACCTCGGTCTTTTTAAAGTGGCTTCACAATAAGTTCTCTGATGATAGAGAACTAGTGTTAGAAACTGCCCCAACCTCCCTCTTTGGATGGATGCATCCATTCATTTGTTCCATTACGAATTTAAAAATATATTCTTGAGAGGCTTCCATGGTGCTATTCTCAGTGTTGGGCTTATAGCAGTGACCCAAACCAGAAAAAGGAGCTGCTTTCTTTTGAGGCCTACATTCCAGGTGAGGAAGAAAGATACTATACAAATTAATAAATGGTAAGATGTTATGTGATAGTAAATGCTAACAACATGGGATAGGGTAAGTTTACATGTCAATTCGATTTGGCCATGGGGTGCCCAGAAAGCTGGCTAAACATTATTGGGGAGGGGGTGTCTCTAGAAGAGATTAGTATTTGCATTGGTAGAATAAATAAAGAAGATCCGCCCTTATCAGTTCAGGTAAGCATTATCCAATTCTTTAAGAGCCTGAATAGAGCAAAAAGGCAGAGGAAGAGCAAATTGGCTTACGCTTCTTGAGCTGGGACATCCATTTGCTGTCCTGGAACACCGGAGCTCCCAGTTTATGGGCCTCTGGCTTCGGAACTACACTAGCACGCCAACCAGTTATCAGGCCCCCAGACTTGTGCTCGTACACCGAGAGTTACACCACCGGCTCCTTTGGTTCTCAGGCCTTTGGACATGGAGTGAATTACATCACTGGATTTCCTGTTTCTGCAGATTGCACAAAACAGGATGGCAGGACTTCTAGACTTCCATAATCATGTGAGCCAACTCCCATAATAGATCTGTTATGGAGATAATTCCTTTTGATTCTGTTTCTCTGGAGAACCCCAATACAGAAGAATTAAGCATGGCAGGTGAGAAGAGAATGAGGGAGTGCATTATTTTATATGAAATAGTCAGACAGATGTGTCTCTTGAAATGACATTTGACTAAAGACCTGATGAAAGTGAAAGAGGGAGCCAGGCAGATAACCAGAGGGAAAACTTCAGGCTGACCTAACAGCAAATGCAGACCCCGAGGGTGCTCCTGGTGCTGCTGGACCATCCCGCTACATTCGTTCATTTCATTCACTCTTTACCCTCCCATACAACTACTTTGTATCTTCTCTCTTGTCAAATCCCTAATACCTCCTTGCCTTTCTTTTCCTCCATCACTAGCTTTATTTCTCATTTCACTGAAAAATTAACAATCAGAAAAGAATTTATACAGGCCCCTATAGTTACATCAACCAGTTTACTTGCACTTCTGCTTATCCATTACTACAGATGAACTATCCAAGCTTGGGAGGCTAGGCTTTTCCTTCAGACACAAGAGTTCAATCCTTTTCTCTTATTTAAGAACATAGGCCCATGAATTCTCTTATTTTTTTCTGTATCAGTGTTTCTCTATAACTGTATTGATCCTTTTGATATAAATATGGTACTAATTTTCCCAATTTAAAGAATCTTCTCTTGATACTTAACTCTATTATCCCACCTTTCTGCATCCTTTACAGCAAAATTACCATAAAAGAGTCATCAATTATCTCTGTTCTTAATGTTTTCTCCTTCTGTTTTTCTGAAACCCATTCCAATCAGGTTTTCACCTACACAGTTCTGTTGAAATAGCTCTTGTTAAGGTCCCCAGTGACCACCATCTTGTTAAAGCCAATGGTCAATTCTCAAGCTTCATTTTATTTGAACTCTTAGCAGCACTGAAATAGTTGATTACTCTCCTTCACCCCTGATCTTTTGAAATACATTCTCTGCTAGGCTTCGGGGATGTCAGTCTCTTGGTGTTCCTCTTGGAAAACATGCTTTGGCCTTATTTACTGATCTCAACATTGCAGTGCCCTAGACCCTGGTTTCCTGCTATCTTCCTTCTCTGCTCTCACTGTCTTCCAGTCTAACTTGAAATCCATCTCAATGCTGACCTCTCCCAAATAAGCATCTCTAATTCAAACTTCTCCTGTAAACTCCAGACTCATACAATCAATGGCTACCTGATGTCTCTACCCAGATGTCAAAAAGGCAGCTCAATCTAAACATGTCCAATACCAAACAAGATTATGAACAAGTTCAGTATGATCCCTTCAACCTGCCGAGCCATACAGTCTTCCATATCTTAATAAATGACAACTCTTTCTTTACAGCTGCTCAAGCTTAGAGTCTTCCTGACTCTCTTCTCTCTTGTAACTTTTACTCAGTCTCTCAGTTCTACCTTCAAGTACTACTTCAAACTACTTCTCATTTGATTTTCTTAGGTACTCTGGTTCAAACTAATAGTCTCTTGCTTGGATACTGCTCCAGCTTTCTAATGTTCTTCCTTCCTCTATTACCACTTGCTTACAATCTATTTTCAATCTAGCATCTGGAATTATTCTTTTATTTATTTTTTTTTTTTGTGGGTACCGGGGGGTCGACCTCAGGACGTCGCGCGCCAGGAGGCGCCCGTGCCGCTGAGCGATATCACCGGCCCCTTTTTTGTATGTGGGTTCCGGGAGTCGAACTCGGGCCCTCGCACTTGCCGAGCAGGCGCTTAAGCCGCTGAGCCATCTCACCGGCCCTGGAATTATTCTTTTAAAAGGTACACCAGAACACCATTCCTTGATCATAACCTATTTAATAATTTCTTATATCTTTCTCAAATTAAAATTCTAAGTCCTTCCAAAGAACTTTAAGGTTCTACACCACTTGGCTCCTGCTATGTCTCTGACATCAAAAGATTCATTCCCTTGTTTCATCTTTGCCCAGTAAGACAGAATATGGCCACACTAATGAAAATGGCATCTTCCTCCTCGAACCCCCTCTAGCATTTCTTATTCCCGTTCCTTTATTTTTCTCTGCAGTACTTATGACCCATCTTATACATTGTATTTTTAATTAGTTGTTTCTTTTCACTAGTATTTGATGACATTAAAGACACATCTGTTTTGTTCATTGTTACATTGCTGTCAGCCAGGACAGTGCCTGGTATATAGGAAAAACTCAATATGTATTATTGAATGAATGGTCAATAAGCTTAAATAACATTTTATAAAGATAGCACAGAAATAAAGGGCAGGTAGGATAAGGTGAGACTTAATTTTTAAGATGTATAATATTGCAGAATGCTTATATGCTAATAGAAGTGACCTAGAAGAGAGAAAATTTGAATTTGTGGGAGGAGGGAAATCTGTGTGAATTATATCCTTAAGTAGGCAATAAAAGCAAAATTTGAGGAACTAGTCTTAAGAGAAAAGATAGTTTATCTAGGAAAACAGGCACAATGGCAAAAATATGAATATAGATGCAGGTAGGTGAGATCTTACATAAGTTCCCTGATTGCTTCTTATTTCTTCCTCATTTTATTTTCTTTCTGCATTAGTTGATATGAATAGAAGCATTAGAGATTTCAGAGACGAGAAGGTAGCAAATGATTTTCTAGAGGGGGAGATTAACAAATTAGGGGAAGACAGTAGGAGGGCCAGACCTCATTCATAGTCATGAATTTCATGTGGGACCAGTTATATGGTAGTGTGTGCTCTAGTGTGTTCAGATACTTATATGTAGGAAGGTGTAACCAAGTTAGATTTTGGTAGGCTTGGTGCATTGCCAGGCAAATATGAAGCAGTAAAAGATGAGCACAACTGTTAACAGTTTATGTAAAAAAATTGCAATAGGAATCATGGGATCTGGGTTAGGTAAGGTGAGCATGGGGTGGGGATAGTCTGAGGCACTGTAAAAGTGAGAAGATAAATGAAATGACCCTTCTAGTAAGTTTGAAGAATTTTAACTTGGGGAATAAACCATAAATGTAGGAGCTATTGGTTAGAGAGGACATTTGCAAATGGGACTATGAGGAAAGAAGCTATTAGCAGTAACAACGTCAAGTGCCCGACTGTTGGGATAGTTAGATGAAATTAAGTGGAAGGTAACCTTAAGTGGAGAGAAGGTGAAGAATTTAGAGGCCAGGGTATTGGAAGGATCAACTATGTATATACTGAAAACACCAACTGTCAAACCAAGTACAACTGAAAAAGCAATGGCAAGATGCTAACACTTTTTTTTGGCCTGATAATGACCTGTGGTTTTATTGACAATTACAACAAGGAGAGGGAGCAGATGGTATATATATATTGGCATAACCTTCAAAGGGAGCAGGGGATTTTATGAGGAAGACATGGAAGTGATCTGGAACTGCGATGAAGTGTAAGGAAGGCACCTCATCCCATTTCAAGGCTCAGTGACAGGAAAGATGCTCGCAGAAGAAACAAATTAGAAGACAGGTTTCGACTGGAACAAAAATGTGAAGGAAATACTCTGAGAAGTTAGTAACACAGGGAATTGTGATTCCATCAACAAGACCGGCCTTTAGGAGCAATTGTGCTTGCATATTGAGAACTTTCCATTTTTAAAATATGATAAAATAAGACAATAGAATGCTCAGAGGTGGTATCCAGTTTCTTGGGCTTCTGTAATAAAGCCCACAAATAAGGCAGTTTAGAACAACAGAAATGTGTTGTCTTATAGCTCTGGATGCTGAATGCCTCAAATCAGGTTGAACAGTTCTCCCTCTGAAATCATCAGGTTTTGTAACTCTCCTGATCCTCATCTCTTCTAGATTCCGGGGTTTGCCAGCAGTCCTCGCTGTTTCTTGCCTTATAGATGTGAAACTCTCATCCCTGCCTCCTCATCTTACAAGGACACTAATCATAGTGAATTAAGGGCCCACCCTAGTCCAGCATGACCTTGCCTTAAGTAATTACATTTATAATGGCCATATTTCCAAATAAGGCCCCCTTCTGATGTCCTGGAGATTGGGACTTCTGCATATCTTTTGAGGGGCAGCCGTCCAATCCATAACAGGGCTGTTGAGAAAAGAATAGTACCTCTTTTATGGGATGTGTTTGTATTTAAGTCACTCAGGTTCTTGTTCTACTCAGTAGATAAGGCTTGGTAATCCAAGGCTTTAAGAAGTTCTCATTGTATCCCCAGCACTTGGGAAGCTGACCAGGAGGACCACGAGTACGAGGCCAGCCTGGGTAACTTAGTAAGACACCGTCTCAAAAATAAACTTTTAAAAAGGGCTTGGTATAGCTTAGTGGTAGAGAGTTTACCCTGCATGTATGAGGCCCTGGGTTAATGCTCCTGTGTGTGTGTGTGTTTAGGGGTTTCTCATATGCAAAATGCATAACATAAACAGACAAAACAAAACAAGCATGTACTGTGTGTGTTTAAAGTCATATAACATGGATGTGTGTACTGATGTGTACTGATGCAACTGAACCTAAGAGGGTACCATGGTTGTCTCAAAAAGAAAGCATCCAACTTCAAGTTGAGAGTCTTGGAGTCTCTTTTACTATTCTTATAGCTCTATTATTTTATTTATTTATTTATTTATTTTATGTGGGTACTGGGAGTCGACCGCAGGACCTCGCGCTTGCCGGGCAGGCGCTTATGCCGCTGAGCCATCTCCCCGGCCCCTGTTATTTTAGGAAGTTGAACTAACTAAAGCTTACATAGTCAGTGGTCCATGAGTAGAGGATAGTTTGCATTAATGTGATGCCATAATAATAGTCAGCTGAGAAGAGATGGAGACAGGCAGGAGAGGGAGAAAAGTCCTCATTTTGTTGTTTACTCATGAGCTAGAATAGGGTGCCAGAGATTCACTGGCCAGACATTCCAAAGCACTACCCCTGGTCTTGGCTACCTATTGGCTTTCACTCCTCCCCTGCTCTACTTAAGTGAGTCACAAGAGTCAGGCTTTCTTCTTCTGCAACAGACAAAACCCAGGCCAGGCGGGCATTTACTGTGTGCTTACTGGATGCTGAGCTCTCTGGCAGGCCCGTGATGCTCACACTGGCCTCACCCCGTGCCCACTGAGGTCTGTGCCTGTGCCCTTGAGATTCCAAGTCTTGGTAAAACAAAACAACAAAGCAAAGCGACCACTGATGGATAATTCTGCTTCTGGGATTGATCAGATATTTGACTCTTCTTACCTTGTCAGAGTGGAGCCAACATTTTAGAAGAAAGGGGTAAGGCTGCAGTTTATTACTTGAAGGTAATGTCTTTCATGAAAGATGCAGAATCCAACTGTTTAGTAGGATATCTATCCCTCTCTATTTCCTACACAGCTGGTAAGAAATGAAGGCCCTTACTCTATTACTCTAATTGAATTCCAACTTGGGTAATTACATTATAATTAAATAAATTTTCCCCATAGTTTTAATTCGCTGACAAATAGTGCTAGTCAAACAGCTCCATTTCACTCCCAGAAACGCATCCCCACTATATTTCAGCGATAAGGGGAGTGATTTATATTTGGAAGATGCATGTATGAAAAAAATGCACAGTTCATAAAATATTTTAGGTATCATTCATGATTACATATGCTTTGCTCAGCATGAGATAACATTAATTTCTATTATAATCATTCATCTAATTTCTCATATGCTTAGTGCCAAAGGAAATAAGACAGTTAATTAGCATTTCTTGTTTTCTGAACATTTTTTTGGAGTGAATCAGTGGCTTGTATCTACTTAGAGTTTTTTATTTCTAAAGTACATTTCATTATCCTTGGGGGTCAGACTGGGGTAGGTTATTGGTACTGCCCATTCTACACATGACAAAGTTGAGGCAGCCTTCCCCAAGGTGAGGCAGCTAGTTATTATCATTACCAGCCTCAGAACCCAAGCTTCCTCTGATCCCCAGTCCAAGTTCTTCCTGTCAAACACTGGGTCACTATTAATCACACTAGTTTTTACTAATGAGAAAATAAAGAGCACATTTGTGAGCCATGTCACAGGTCATCAATTTGTAGTCATAAATGATTTAGTCAGGAGTTGGAGGCCTAATAGCTGGAACCTGATGCCATCCTGGGATTCCAGTATTATGGGGCTTCTCTCTGGCTGTGTGTTAATCCTCTGTACAGCCCCACTGGAAGAACGGTTCAAAAGTGTTGCTAAAGAATCCAAGTTTCAGATTTATTCTAATGACCTTCCTTGAAGGGTTGTAGGTGGTTTTTAATAAGAGATATTAAAGACAACATCAAAATACTTACAAAAAGCAGCAATAGAAGAGGTGTTATAACGATGCCCTGAAAAAAATAAAAGAGATAATGATCATTTATCAGCCTGGAAAGCAGGACACTTTCTTTGTCATTTTAAACTCTGATACTTGGAAATGCTCTCCTTCTCACTCCTGTTTAATAAAATCTAGGAGACAAGGAAGACAGAGCCCCAATCTTGCCTCTCCTACCATCATGAGCTAGCAGCTCAGTTTCAATTATTTGTGTTCAGTGTCACTAAAAATACAACCTCCAATCTTCCTTAGACTCGTCTTTCCTCTTTTAAACTTAAGTTCCCTTTCACACTGCATATGTGTCACACGCATGGAAGCTGGTGGCTGGCAAGCTTTCTCACTCCAAGGCTTTCAACTCTAACTTGGATAAAGTGCCCCTTTTCGAGAGAAGACAGGTGGTTTAGTCCCAGTTGGGGTCCTCTCCTGAGCAAAGACCACGTCAGTTGTGATGAATGAGATGTCATGATTTTGTAATGTGAACTGATCTCCCCTAGGAAATGAGCCAGGATCTCAAAACTCATTTCACTTGATTAGACTCCATGTCTCCATGGTGGAAAGCAAGTCTTTCATCTAATTCAGCCGCATAGGACCACCTCAGTCCCTCTGCCTTCCCCAGGCAGAAATGAGCAAAAGATTTGTTCTCTTCGATGACAGGGAACAGTTTGAGGCTGTTGCCGATGAGGCAGAATACAAGCTTTTAGGTTCCTTGAAGGTAAATCTTTAAAACTAAGTGTTTGAGTTGGGAGTTACTATGACAGGTTTCGGTTTTAGAACAGCAGACGATTATTCACCCCTCTTACTTTTTCCTTTATCTATTTACTATGATTTATACAAAAAAAAGCATTTCATATTTTTATTAATGCATTCTACTTGGAACTTTACAATATCAGAGTCTGAGGCTGTGTGTGTGTGTGTATCTATGAGAGAGGGGAGGAGGCAGGAAGAGAGAAAGAAAGAGAGAGAAAGAGATAGACTAAACCATGCCCAGGATCCATGTCTGGGATCACTTCATTACTTTAAGAAAAACAGTCCTTTTGGTATTTATATGAAAGTTCGTTTGTTATTACAGTAATTAAATTGTTCTGGATGTGGTACAAGAAGCAATGGTTTATCTGACATGGACATTGAAACTGACTTTTTTGGTTATACATACATGTGACAATCGGCATACAGACTTGTTTTATTAGAATGAATTCTTCTTTATTAAGCAAACTTTACTACATTTTAATTTAAGGGCCATACTTTTAAATCTATTTATTAAAGTATATATTTAGTTTATTAACTCCATTGTGTACATGAAATAGGTCTCATTAGCACATTTCAGAAAGCTAGGTGCCAAATGCCAAAATAATTTTTAACTTAGAGAGCCAAATGTCCTTCAATGACTTGGAATATATTCAGACTTTAGGAGGAAATCCAAATTTTACAAGGCAATGTGCAACTGAAACTATCTAGCTGTTTCAGTTTATGCAACAGCCATCCAATTTCAAGACAATTTGTCTAAACCTTTATCGAACATCCACTTAATGCAAAGCACCGTGTTCCTCCCTGGACATTCAAGGGTGAATCCAACATGGTGCTTGTACTTGAACAGCTTTATAACCCAACAGGGGATGCTGACCGATGAACAAAGTTCAATACACAGTGATAGATGGCATCAAATACACTAGTGAGAAAGGGAAAAGTAGTATGGAAAAGGAGGTGATTATTTCACTTATGATTATGAGGAGACACTGAACAGGTTGAAGAATTTACTGGAAACTACTCCAGCAGAGAGAGGGAAGGGACATTCCAGGAAGACAGAGGGGTACTGAGAAAGCTATGAGAAGTGGAGCAGGGTAGGAAAAAGTATGAAGTGGAGCCACAGAGACCAGATTACCAAAGGCCACTCAAGGCCAGGAAAAGGAGCTTGTGCTTGACATTATCAACAATAGCAAAGTATTCAAGCACTTAAAAAATAGGGTAGAATGAGCTGGTAATAATTTAATATGTGGAAAATGGATTTAATTTGGTTTAAAACCTAACCAGCTTTTACCTTTATCAACTCACCTAAATTCAGATAAAAGAAAACAGAAATTTGCATTGTTACTTATGGAGTATCAATAACAATAATAACACATGTGAAAAACAAGCATGATATCTGTGGTAGGAGAAAACTTTTCACGCAGGAACAAGGTTGAATACTGTCACCACTCCAGGGACATTTGTTTTGTACTGGAGGAAATGATGGTGCATATTGTGCATGGGGACTCATATTCTTTCCATTTCATGTTTCTTTGTAATAATGGAATGGTAATAGTAATAGTAACAGTAATAGTAATTATACCAGTACTATTAATGGTATCTCATACTTTCACATACATTTTAAATTTGAACCTCTTCTATTGAGGGAATTAGGGTACACACTAGCCCCATTTAATACACCAAAAATTGGGGTTTAGAAAAGCCAAGCAACCAAACCCAGGTAACATGGCAAATAAATAGCAAATCCTGGACTTGTGCCAGCTTCATTCAACTCAAAATTTAGAATCTACTCTATTACACCATTCAACTCAAAATTTAAAACCTGCTCCATTATATCATTTGTGCCAGTTATCTTAATTGTCAACATTAAGATAACTGGATTAAGAGACTTTTAAAGAGCTGATTGGACTGTGGGGGTGTTATTAGTGAATTAATTCCTTCATATTCATAGCTGAATGTGCTATTAGGAGGTGAGATTCAGTTGAGGAGGTAGGTCACTGGGCTGTGCCTCAAGCTCCTCTTCCTGGCCTTGGGAGGCCTTTGGTAATCTGGTCTCTGTGGCTCCACTTCATACTTTTTCCTACCCTGCTCCACTTCTCATAGCTTTCTGAGTACCCCTCTGTCTTCCTGGAATGTCCCTTCCCTCTCTCTGCTGGAGTAGTTTCCGGTAAATTCTTCAACCTGTTCAATGTCTCCTCCTTCTTGCTAGTACAGTTCCCCTGTGCTCTGT
Source organism: Erethizon dorsatum (assembly GCA_028451465.1). Taxonomy (NCBI): domain Eukaryota; kingdom Metazoa; phylum Chordata; class Mammalia; order Rodentia; family Erethizontidae; genus Erethizon; species Erethizon dorsatum. Next base: position 17,070,933 of record CM051839.1, read on the forward strand.
TTCTTGGCTGCCATGAAGTGAGTAACTTACTCCCCCATACTCTTCTGCCATAACATTCTTGCTCTGGAGCAGCTGACCATGGATGGAACCCTCTGCAACTGTAAGCCAAATAAATTTCTCCTCCTTTAAATTGTGGATGTCAAGTATTTTGTTCCAGTGACGAAAGGTTAACCAATACACCACTGGCCACCAGGAGGCAGATGTCAGCTACCAGTATAGTTGTCTACAGAATTCTGCTTATGATTTATATGCAGTGATTTGATGTCATGTGATTTTTGTCTCAAATTGACAAGTGAGTCTTAGGGACGACCTTATTCTGGAAAGCAGAACAAGTTTCTCTGCCTGAATACTTCAAACCCATAGTAGTTCCACATCAACAGTAGTTCTTTGCAGCTCTACCAAAGACTTACAGTATTTACTACTGAAATATTAAAAACTTGCTAGTGAATAGAATGTATGTTTTAATACTGGGTTAAATATTCCTCATTGTTGTCTCAAGAGTGGCTGTTCAAGTTCATTAACTAAGACTGAACTATTATATACTGCTGAAACCTATTTTTCAGTTACGTTAGGAAATGAGTCAGCCATGATGTCATTAACTCTGACAAGAGCACCATAAATTAAAAGTTTTGGTGAAGTCATCATAAATAATATGAAAATAATAATAGCTAATACTTATGAAGTACTTATGGTAGATACTGTGTTAAGGACTTCATGCAATGCTCTTGTATGTAACCCTCCTGTGAAGTAGCTTCTATTCCTATCTCTGAGTACTAGGCAAGGAATGAGCCTTGGAGAGTCTGACGGAAGTGGGAAGTGGCAAAGCCTAGAACTGAGACTTTTTCTCTTTGATTTCAGGGCCTGAGCTTTTGAATGGTGCACATAAAATCCCTGTAATCTTAAGCATTTCTTTGGGGTTATAGCTTAAAAGTATCTGAGAGGAGCTTCAGACTTAGTTTGTCTTTTTGATATGAAACAAATTGAGAAGACATCATGTGATATGGCTGATACACATTTTAAAGTCAAGTTTTTGTAAATATCAATGGCAAAAAGGGTGAACTGAAAATTTAAACTGTGACAACAGTAATCATTAAAAGCTGAAAAGTCAAAAACAATTTGTTGTTTTCTCTTGGGTCTGTAAAAGGCTTGATTTAATTTTGTCTCCTTTCTGTTTCCTAAATTCTGTTCAAATGGGGGAAAAAGTGGTGGACGAACACTTCTAGGAAAAGATGTTATGCCTCTTTGCAGATTCAGGGTCAAGATACAGTTTTCAGAATACTTGTAAATAGGATAGCATGTAAAGCTTTGGACCGCAACACATGAAGAACTCAAGACACAAAGTGATGAATTTCATTGTCTCCTGAAAAAGTTCAGAAAACCCATCCACACCTTTGATGTGAATGACTGGGTGAATATATTTTGGTGAAGTTTTTCCAAGGAAAAACATGTCAAACTGGAGACACTGAGATTTAGTCACATTAAAACACAAACAAGAAACCCAAATATCATTAAAAACAATAATAAAACTGTGAATGTACTTCCCTTAGCATTAGGACTTACAAAAAAGGCAAAACAGATACATACTGTTTCTTTTTGGGAGACAGGGTCTCACTGTGCGGTTTAGGCTGGTTCTAAACTTACTAGGTACCCCAGCCTAGCCTCAAACTCAGTTATTCTCTAGCAAGCATGTGCCACCATGGCCACCATGCCTGGCTTTATTTATTTATTTAGTATTGATTGAGACCAGGGACTTTCCACTGAGTTACATCTGTAGCCCTTTTTTATATTTTTGAGACAGGGTCTTACTAAGATACTTAGCCTGGGCTAGAACCTTTGATTCTCCTGTCTCAGCCTCCCAGAGTGTTGGGATTATAGTTATATACCACCACGCCCAATTTGAAGTAAAATTCTGATTTGTTTGTTTATTTCATAATGCTGGGGACTAAACCCAGGGCCTTGTGCATGCTAGGCAAGTGCTTTACCACTGCCTAGCCCCTGATTATATTTTCATACCATAGCCCCTGATTATATTTTTAGTAGGAAATACTACCTAACAACTGCAGTGATCACACAGATACTGAAACTGACTTTTAGGCTTCTGGTTCCAGGATATTACATTGATCCAGTGTTCACAAGGTGATAAAAGTGCTGCTTTGCAAGGCATCTGGTTCAGCATCCCCTGCCCTGAAGTGGGATCCCCTCTGTTTGCCTCCCTCACATCTCCACCAGTGATATGAGCTGAGATGGCTATGCTTTAACAGGGAACCTTCCCCACAGAAAACGCTCTTCTTCCTAAGGCAAACAATGGCCTAGCTAAAGTTCTCTCATGAGGAGGAAACTCTTATACTGATATCAAGCCAGTAAAAGTGCTATCCCGTCCTCCGTCAGAGCACTTTAGAGCAAGTCTCACCTCCCTTCCTTGTGGTGGTTTTTTAACTGAGGATCCTGAATAGCGTAAACAAAACCTGCCCCTTTGGTCATTTCTTCTGTTTATATTGTAAGAGTACAGCTGCCGTTAGCATTTTGTTCTGCACACTAAGTTTTCTCTAGGCTAAAAGTCCTCAGCTCCTCCTCTTAGGACAGGGTTCTGGGCCTTCCTATTTAGACGCTCCTCACCCAGATGCACGTAACTTCATAAAAATGGACTGAAGCTTGGGAATGGCAGAAAGAAGACTGCGTGCCCTTTCGGTGTCCTTTCGGTGTGATCCTGACGCACTAAGGACTACTTAACTACCGAAGAGGGATGTGCTTTTCTTTGCTTTCTGTTTACTGTTGGTTAGGAACCAGACAACGGAACTCCATGTTAGCGTACAGACTTCTGTCCAGCAGAGATGGAAATGATTTCTGTGTAACAAAGTCATGTTTTTAACTTTTTCAAAATTGTACTGACGACTCCTTTCTTCTGAGACTTGTATTTATATTAATGCAAAAATCACTTTAAAAAGATTAATGCCAATTAAAATTTCCAGGCTGTCTTTGCCTTTTGTCCTGTGACTAGTACAGTATGCTGTGATAGCTAAAAAGGTTAAAGAAAAGTTTATTCTTCAAGATTAAAATTAGATCAAACCAGTATATAATGAGTGAGACTGGTCAGCAGACTCTAAGCAATAAATTCCAAAAGAAGGTATGGGAAATTCTGAAGACACCTAAATTTAAACAAAATGGTCAGACCATATAGTCAGTAAGGGATATGATATTATAAGCATGGATGACAAAATATACAGTGGAGTAAACTTAGAGAGAGATGCATTAGGAGCCTAGGGAAAGGCAGTTGAAAAGAAAGTGTGGCTTTTGATAAGTAAATGCCTCTTTCCTCCTGCTCTGCCTATATATCTGTCTTTAAAACTGAATCTTCACAGACTAAGTACCTTAATGTGCCCAAATGAAACATTTAGTAGTATGTTTATAGTTCTGTCAAGGGAAGAGGGTGTCTTAGCAACTCACATGAGCATTATGGTTTGTTTACCAGGTATAGCGCACTAGAGTGAAGCCAGATACACATGGCTATTTGAGCTCGATTATACTAACCAGTTCATTGTCTCCAGTCTGAGACCATGCTTGCTAAGAAAACTTTTAATACTAATTTTGTTTTTCAAGTAGTGTTTCTGACAAAGCGAAGACACACCGACTAGCTGACATCTGCCTCCAAGAAGTCAGCCACACTGAGGTGTGCTAATAAAACTGAGTTCCTCAACATGCAAAGCTGAGGCCCTATTCTTAGATTTATGGTGACCTCACCACCAAAGCAATATTGCCCTCTGAGGGCTATAGGTGTGGCAGCTGGTTTATTTCAATGACACTGTATTTATTTAAACAAACTTTTATTGAGTAATATGCATCAGATAGTCATCGTTGGTTCAGACAGGAAAGGTGAATATATGGTTTGTGGCTATAGAGAATTCCTACTTAGAAAGCAGTCTGACCTTTTTCTTCTCTAATCTCAACAATTCCATTAAGAAATACATGTACCATGTAATTCTCCAAAGATAGTGACTTTGTTAGACCAAAATTAAGGTACACACACACACACACACACACACACACACACACACACATATGTTAAACATTATCTTACTAGATCTGGCCCATCATCTTTTTAGAGTTCAATCTGTCACTGAAACATTCAACCTATACCTACTTAGTGACTACTATGCCAGGCCCTGTTAGATGCTGAGGCACAGTAGTGAATGACACAAGCACCACTGGTATCCTCAAAGTTTTCAGAGAAGACAGATAAACAATTATGTTAAAGTGATGATGGGCTGGTGATATAGCTCAGTGGCATAAGCACCTGCCTGGCAAGTGCGAGGTCCTGAGTTCAACTCCCGGTACCCGCATAAAAAAAAAAATTGATGAGTGTTCCAAATAAAAATCTCAGGGAACTATGAAGTGCTCCACGGGGAGGTGAGAACTGCAAGAAGAGTAGGAGTTAACCAGGCAAAGGAGGTGCAGATCAGAGGAGAGAAGAAGAGAAAACATAGGCCAGGGGAAAGACTGCAGGAAGGCTTTGGAAGCAAAAACAACATACAGAAACTGAAAGTGAAGACTACAGTATGAGGGATGCAGTTGAGAGAGATGCAGTGAAAAGCCAGCAGAAGCTGAAAGCCTAGTAATCCATGGTAAGGAGAGGGCCTCATTCAAGCCAGGGGAAGCCACTGAAAGAACTTAGGTGGCCAAGAATGTGGGAGAGGAGCCTGCTGTGGCAATGGTACGCTGAAATCTGCAGTTAGGTAACCATCACTCAGGTTAGAGAAGAGGTTAAAGCAGAAGACTAGAAGAAAGGAAGGGGACTCATCAGGAGGTTGTTCAGTACGGTACTGCAAGCAGGAGTTTATCTGAGGTAAGCTGAGGAATCTTAGTGATCAAGACAGAACACGACAGATACAAAATTTGAAAGGCACTGATCAAGTGAGTATGAGGAGGGTGACAGAAAGGAAGGAAGGATTGTTCCTTAGTTTTCTGAATTATGTGATCTTGGAAATACGAGCCAAGGAGGCACTGGGGATGAACAGATTCATTTTTATTGGGAAAGATGATACATTTAACGTACCTACAAGACTGCCAGTTGGAGACATTGTAAGTAATTGGGCGCACAAGACTGAAGCTCAGAGTAGAGTCAGGACAGTGGATATAGTGGAGGGAGTCCTCAGCACATAGTTAGCAGTTTATTGCTACGGAGAAGGTATGATGTTAAGAAATATAAAATGCAGGCAGAAGGCATCAGAGGCCAAGAAGAAAACAATTACAATGAGATGACTAGTGTGGCAATTCAACAGGAGTAAACATATGGCTGAGAAAGAAGGAGAAAAAGTGTGAACATCTCTTTCAAGAAGTCTAGCTGTAATGAGGAGGTAAGAAATAGAGCAGGAACTTGAGTGGAATGAATGTAAGGTAAAGGAAGTTGGTTGTTTCTTATTTTTTGTTTGTTTGCTTGCTTGTTTTGTTTTGTTTTGCTTTGTTTCAGAAAGCAGAAACTTAAAGGTTCTCAAAATTCACAGAAAAAAAAAAAAAAGAGAAAAATGGATCAGAGGAACAGATATGCAGGAATGACACCTACTACTGCACCTACAGAAGCAGCAAGGAAGGAGTCCCTGAGCACAGCTAAAGGTTTAACTGTAGAAAGTGAGGTGGGACAGATAGCTCTTCACTGCAAAAGAAGAAGATTGAGTGGGTACATATGAATGAATATAGGCTTGTGTGCTTGATGTCAGAAAGGTGAAGGAATTTTTATCTAAGAGCTTCTCTTGAGGAAGTAAAAGGTGAAGAGTTTTATTGAAGTAAGGGGAAGAATGTGTAAAGAAAGGGAAAAATCAGTGATCATAGATCTGTGTTATGACTAAACGGAGAATATGTCTAAAATTGTGAAGAGCCTGAGATTTACTGTACTTTGAGATAACAAGTTTGCCTGCCACATTTTCACTGTACACTGGCAGAAGACTCAAGACTCGCAGGTCAGAGCCAAAGGAGTTTAACACAGCACACCGTGTAGCCCAGATATGATGTTGGCATCAGCTCCTCTTGCTCCCCTCAAGCAGAGTGAGGTCAATGGGCTTACCCATTCTCCACAAGTCACCTTCCCACAGGCGCAGTGGACACTTGCGTAAGTATGGGGGGTATTACAGGAAAGGAATGCTGAATTTAGGGAACCCAAATCTTTTATAATGGGCAGAAAGCAAACATGCTCTTTGCTCCTGAGGAAAATTCTATTTCGTTTTTTCAAGGCTGTTTGCTATACACACAGTCCTGAAAAGATAGTTGAGAACAAAGGGCAGTCAGTGTCTCTATTTTAAAAAATGTAACAAACTTTGAAATACACAGAGAACTGTCTTTCAATAGAGGAAATATCCAGCAGAGTCAATTGATATTGGCCATCTACACATATGAATTATCAAGTTTCACTATTACTTCCTTTACCTATCATCACTGAGCTAACAACATCCTCATATGTGAAACGATAATCAGATAATCATTTTGAAATGGCCAAAAAACTTCCCTCCAAGATGACATTGATCCCTCCTCTAATATTCCTTGGACAATATATTCAAGCAAGTAAGATTCTAACCAGCTGAACTGGTTTCCAACTCACAATTTATTCTCTCTTGCTGACTGATTTATTGTTTGATTCTGGTGCTGGGGATGGAACCCAGGGCAAGGGCTCTGCTGCTGAGTTAAACCTTCAGACCTCTCTTATTTTTTTTTAATGGGGACTCTGTTAAAGTATTTTTGAAACCTAGACTCTTATGAGATTGAAATATGACCTGAGGACCAGTTGCATTGGCCTTCTATAGAAGCTTGTCAGAATTGCAGAATCTAGACTCCACTCCAAACTCACTATATTGTAATTTGCATTTTAGCAGGTAACTTGTAGGCACTCTAAAATTCAGAAAGACTGGATTTAGACTCTACAGCAGAGGCTAACAAATATTTTCTGTGTAGGGCCAGATATTTAGGCTTTGTAAGCCATACTGTTGTGATTATTTCCCTCTCCTGCTGCAGCTGGAAAACAGCCAAGGACCATAGGTAAACAATGGGCATGGCCACAGATGCCCCAAGGGCCATGGTTGGCAGGCCTCTGTCCCAAAGTACTGCTCTGAATTAACAATTACATTTCAAAAAGAAATACACAGGGCCGGTGAGATGGCTCAGCGGCGTAAGCGCTTGCCTGGCAAGCGCGAGGGCCCGAGTTCGACTCCCGGAACCCACATACGAAAAACGGGCCGGTGATATCGCTCAGCGGCACGGGCGCCTGCTGGTGCACAAGGTCCTGAGGTCGACCCCCGGTACCCACAAAAAAAAAAAAAAAAAGAAAGAAATACACGTAGCACACTTTCTATTTATAATAATTTGGCTTCTGGTGAACCTGTGCTGGCTTTTAAACATCACAGCATGTTCCTCTGTAACTCCTTATAACCACTGTATAATTAACCAATCTTCAATATTTCTCAGACTGATATCAAAATTACTACTTGATAGTGTGTACAATTCACTTTCTTCATCCTTTTAACATTGCAGGGACATCTGCACATTTCTAGCTGTTGATTCTGCTCCTTTACTTTATGATTTGTCAATCTCAGATGTTAGTTTTCTCAGGACACCGTGAAGTAACTAGTCTGGGGTAGCAGATCGAGTCTGTTTATCTTGGGCCTCCTTTCCTTTTGCCAATATTGGCTTTGCCATTTTAAATCTAAAGCTGGTTCTCCTCACTAAATGGAGCAAAGGGAAGGGTCAGTGGGGAAGAGGAAATGAGGATGCTGAATAGCAGACAGAATGAGTGAAGTTTAGGGTCCTAATAGTCACACCTGTAAAGGACAAACACAATAACACAAAGAAAAAATAACATGTACGATACTAATTACAGCTGACACAGTGATCTATGTCAGAGATGAAAAACAGCATCCAAACTCATGGTTTCTTTTAACTTTTGAACTGAAAAAAAAAATGTATCTTCTTCTGAAGCTCTGTAAACTCATTGACCTGTATTAAACTATTGACTACTGACCTGGCTTTTCTATCCAGATTAAGAGTGACCAAAAAAGTGAAATTCAATTAAAACCTAAAGCAAGATGGATAAGGAAATGTGCTATATTTTCTAAGAAATGTTCATGAAAATGTCTTTATAGATTTAAAATGCAATAAATAAATTTCCAAAGATACTTCTTAAAATTGTTCATCTGTGGAGTATTTAGTAAACCAAAGAGGCAATGAGAAAACTAAGTTGAAGTTTGTTTTTTGATGACTAAGTAGACACAAGGTTTCATAGGTAAGGTAAGGTTCATTTTGACCTGTAGGTGTCCACCGTGCGCACACACTACAATCTTGAGGATTGTAGTTCTTTTTTCCCTAGGAGGACAGGGGCAGCCTTTCCTCTTAGAAGCACTGTGAACACCATGCACAAGAAGCGCTATGTGTCAAGAAATGGTTTCACACAACTTAATTGTTGGCCAAAGGTCCCATGGCCTGAAACTTACATATGGGAGTTTGCAGCACTACTTACTTTATAGTGCTTCGGTATAACCACATACCACTATCATAACAATAGTTATCATTGATTGGGGTATATTAGGTACTAAGAAGCATGCTAAGAGCTTTTCAAATATTACCTCATTTAAAATCTCAATAGGCAAATTGATTACAGTATTCCAATTTCCTAAGTGAGAAAAAAAGGCACTAATAGAAACAATGCTAAACTATAAGAAGTATTAGGAGAAAAATTAGCAAAAGAAATAGAGGCACTTTTGCAAATGGGAAGGGCACCAAGAGATAGAAGGCATAAGGAGGGAAGGGGACAAAAAAAGAATTAAGATGTGTTATGTATACTGCATGTACCAACTCTCCAGGATGAATGTAAGCATTACATACTGTACTGCAAACATGTACTAGCAAAAACAAAAAAAACCCCAGAAATATAAGTTGAGAGCTTAGGAGATGATCTAAAAAGAAGAAAGGATGATAAAAGAAAAAGAAAGGAGGAAGTAGAAAATTTAAAAGAAAAGGTGTTCAGAAAATGGATTATAAGAAATTAATACAAAGTATATTATACAAATTAAAAACAGAATATCTATCCTTCCTTCCTCCTTCCTTCTCCCCCTCCTTCTCCCCCTCCTCCTTCTCTCCCCCCTTCCTCTCTCTCTCCTTCTCCCTCTATCTCTTTCTCTCCCTCCCTCCCTCCCTCCCTCCCTCTCCTTTTTCTATAGCACTGAGGATTGAAACCATGGCCTCCTCTCTGAGCTCCATCCCCAGTCCATTACTTTTTATTTTGACACAGGGTTGCTGTGTCACTTAGCTGCCCAGACTGGGCTCAAACTCATGATCCTGCCAGAATGTGGAGATTACAGGTATGTGCCACCAGTCCCAGGCCAATTCTTCATTTCTGATACCACAATGCCTTCTACAAACCCCTGAAGCAGGGAAAGCTGACATGTGGAAAGCTACTACCTGCACTTTATTATTTATCATATACATAAAAAAAGACATAGGAAAATTAGAACAGACTAGAGAAAGGTTCTTTGAAGGGGACAAAATCTTGAAAGAGGTGCTATCTTCTCTCCACCCCTTAAAAGTTTTGTGAATTTCCAACAATACAGTGGAAGAAAGGTTTTTGCAAAACTGTACAGAAGTAAGGTAGATATATTGAAAATGAAGGAAAGAGGGAGGATAAGGGCCAATATAGGGACAGAAAAAAGAGGTAGTTGGGTGGTGTGTGACAAGTTTGGGAAAGAAGCTTGCAATACAGGCCTCTGGATGTTAAAATATACTTCGGAATAATTAAAAATTGATTTCCTTTTCAATAAGACGTTTAAAATAATGGTTTACTCAAAACTAGTGCTCAGACTTATTATAGACTTTTAACACAAACAGACGAAAAACGCAGACCACCTATCCATGTGAAATGAAGAGGTTTATAGCACAGCTCATCTGTTCCTTTTGTACGTGTCCAAATGACAGCACAAAATGCTGCTAGATCCCGCTGTGATGATCGATACTAAGTCTAAGCTGGACAAAACGAATGGAGACAGTGGCACTCCACTTGCCTCGTGTCATCCATAGTCTGATTTGCTCTGATTTTCATAATATTCCTTAGCCAGAATCATTCTTACACCTTAGGAAACTAGCCCTGAATTCTCACTTGAGGATCAAGAAATCAAGAAAACGAGGCTGATTAGCCAATGGTCCTAAGAAAGATTTGCACCTCATGTAAGCATCATCCATCCCCAAATCCCCTCTTCCTCACCTACAAGGCAGAAAGGCAGTAGGATTTAGGTATTCAGGCTGACTTTTAGGAGTCTTTTCTACTCACCCCCCTCCATCAATGTCAATTCAAATTGGTTTCTACTTAATAACATATTTATTTTTATTACAGCAGAAGAAATATGTGACTCAGGGAACTGAACAACTTCGAGCTGGATCCTGGGCTCTGAACTCTCTATGGCGGTGGTACTCAGAGCCTGGCTGAGCTCCGGGAGGTGGAAGGACAAGCACTGACAGGGCCAGGAGGAACACTGAATTCTTAGTTTATAAGAACTGCACGATGGATTTTGCCAGTTTAGGAGCATGAGAGTTTTTGGAGGGGGCATATAAAAAAGTTGAACAACTAGTAGGACAAGTAGATTACTTTAGCATAATCAAATTTCACCTTATGACCCAGGAAAAGGTAAAGAAATTAGTTAAAAGAACTTTTAGAGCACTTAGACTTTTATCCCCAAAATTCTCATGGTAAAGTGTGATAAGCAGTAAAATGTTTCAGTAAAGACTCATCCCAACATAATTACTTCTAGACTTTAACTACTGATGTTGTAAATAAGGAATTATTTTCAATAAGAAATCGTTACAGGTATATTCACATCAAACATTTATTTTTGAATATACTCTGCTAAGCACTTCAATATCTTTGGAACTTAAAAGTGCCTGGAAGCAAAAAGTGATAATTTGGTAAATGATATCAATGAATTTAACTAAAAGTCTTTAAGACAATTGTAAAATCTATGTCAACATAATTTTTCTAGTTCCCCAGTAGAGGGCAACTTCTACACACTTAGTTAAAAAACTCAAAATGTATGCATACCACACTGTAAAAACACAGTGTATGTTTAAAATAAAACAATACAATTTAGGCCAATGAATGGGTTTGCACTAGCAGATAGCTATAAAATAGAGAACTGTAAATGAATAGGAATAGGAATTAGCATTTTATGATTAATATAATTGCAGGAATTTTAAAAGTAGCAGCCATTAGGTCACTATGATAGAACTGTCAGTAACTGAAATATAAAAGGGAAATGATCAGAGTACTATTCCTTAGTAACCATTTTGATTGAATTTCATTATAGTTGATTCCCACATAGAGCCAATATGAGTGCATATTCTTTTATTAATAGACAAACCTAGAAAACAAAAAATTGGACACAGATAAACATTTGAAGGTATAACTGAGGACGTTTGACATAATCTTTATTAGTGTTCATACTTAATAAGAACATAACTGCACATGTATGCAAATAGAGTAAAATTCCACTGTAATGTGTTTCATTATGGACTATATAGTAGTTGGAAATATGTACTACATTCTCATTCATTCAGCACTTATTTCCTGAGCACTTACTATGTTGTGTCAGATATTTACTCTAGAAGTCAAGGACACAATGTGACAAAACTGACGAAATTCTGTGGCCTCTTGTAGTTTACATACTTTATTAAAAAAACATAATGTATCATAAAGCCTTCTAAAGTTAGAAGCCTGTAAAATGGATGCGTATCTTGTCTCATAACAGTAGTTTTTTTTTAAATCAAAAAAAAACAACTAGTCTTTGTCTTTAATACAAAGAAATACTATAAGGAACAATATTTGACTAACTCTTACTGACCTTAAACAAAATAATACACGAATCTCAGTAGGAAAATCTTAGTTGTACAGAAAAGTACAAAATGAAAAGTAAGTTTTTCTAGTACCCTGCTCAACCTAAGACATTAACAGTTTCTTGTGGCTACTTACAGAAATGAAAACAACACACCAGTATATTCTTCTACCCACCTGAACGCCCACCTGGCTGTCATAAATTATTCAAATGTACAGTTTTCTTAAGACAACCACATAATAACCAGAATTCTGCACATACAGGATAGCTGTATCTTTCCTTATTTCACTATATTTCTTGGAGTTCTTTCATAAAAGAATATATGAAGACATCTCACTCTTCTATTTGACTCACTTTACTTTTTTTTTTTAAAGTACAACTATTTTATCCATCTCTAATTACTTCACAATTTTAAAGGGTCATTACAAAATTTTGTCTGAAATTCATAAAAGTCTGTTAACTAGCATAATCTATGATGACTTAGGATTCACGGATTTTAATGTATTATAGAACAACAAATAAAAAATAAAAGAAATAAGACTGTCTTTTGGACAAAAGAACTTACCATTGGCTCTGTTTGATCACACACAATGTACCAATCTTCTAAAGAGTATCTCTGTTTGTGACTTACAAACACTACTAAATTTCTTTTTAAACTGGGAAATTTTTATAGTAGCTTTGTTATATAAACATCATTTTTTAGAGTACTACTTAAAATCTTTACAGTTAAGAGTTAGTTTTTATCACTGTATCTAGAGTATTGCTTAAACCATATGTATATTGCGGTGACATTTGATTTAAAATGTCATCAGAATTTCTAAATTTATAAAATATTATGCAAAATAAAATCCAGGGCACTAGGTGGTGCTGTGGGACTTTCCTGAGAAACCAGCCCTGCAAAGGCCTGCACTTGACAAATTAGTTGTATGGTTGATTCTATATATTTAGTTGTACATTAAATATTTTGTATAAGTAAACCAATGCCACATGAATAATATTCAAAAGCAAAGTTTTGATAGGTAATCTCTTTCAGGAAGACACACTCTCCTTTCATAATTGTATGTCCTAATTCCTGTGTTGAGCTATTAAAAAATCTTTATATAATAAATGCATTTTTGAGGCATACTTCTTGTTACTTCCCATTTATGTTTAAAGTTACAAAATTCTTTCATACATTTCAGAATCAGTAACTATATATTCTTGTCACAGAATTTTCTATTAGGTGATTGCCTTTATCACTGCACACATTGTAATTTTCTCAGATTCTATTTTTTTCTTTCTCCCAGATGTGACTGCTTTTTGTAGTGCTGCTAATTCAAACACTGGCAGCAGCCAGATTGGCAAGGTAAATGTACGAACTGGGCCATGGATAAGACAGTAGTAGAATGCAGCAACTGAGGAAACAGGAACATACACATTTGAATTCAGATGGACACACTGGCCCGACACACAGCCCACAATGCATGCCAAAGAAGCACATCTGTGGTCTGCACGTGGCCTCTGGGCCACTCGTCTGTGACCTCTTATCAAGTCCAACATGTTCCTATTTATCTATGAGTGACACATCTCAAAGATAACCCAAGAATTCCATTTCAAATGAAAGAGAGCAAATGACGTTTTCAGCTGTCCTTCAGAATGTTTTATCATTTATGTATATCCCTCTTAAAGGACAGAAATTACCAACGATCTGAGAGGTAAACGATAGTGGCCAAGAGCATTAACTGTCTGTGATGATCCACAGACTCAAAGAGAAATAAAGATTTAGCAATATTTTCTCATCAATATGATCTACCTCTCCATGCAGGTACTTTTATGATTGTGAAGGTAAAAAAATGAAGTATTGAAAATTGAATGTATAGAAATATATTAACATAAATTAAAAATAGCTTGAATCTATCCCCAGTAATGGTAAAACTTAAAATTATAAGTAAAAGGAATGATTCTTGAAAGAAATGAAAATGAATTTTCAACAAATGCAACAAAATTTATCTAAAGGAATGCTGTTCTTCAAGTTTTTCAGCACAAGAAACCAAACTCATTTTTAAACCATGCATCATTCTAAATATTTTTATCTCCCTCCAGAAAGCATTTCTAGGTGGGAGGGGAAGGGGATGATAAAAGGAATTGAAATGTGCACCAATTCTACACAAAAAATGTAAACATTATGTACTATAAACATGTAGTAATAAAACTAATTTTTTTTTAAAAAAAGCATTTCTATATCACATAAAATAATATCAAGTCATGTCATTTTTGAATTGGAAGAGACCACAGAGATTAACAATTCTCTCATTATTTTAGTTACACCTCACAAATCAGTTCTTCTTGAAAGACAAACACAGTATAAAGCTCAGTCTCCAGGCGAGGCTGTGTCACAGAAAGCTAAGTGGCCCGATGCTCACAGAGTCACGTGGGAATCACAGTTCACTCCGAATGGGGAATAAGCTTTGTATCAGTCAGCCAAGGCAAAAAGACCATGTTTCAAGAATTTCAAATACTGTATTGTCTAAACACTCACAGGAAGGTCTGCGAATACTAAAAATCATTTAGAACTTTTAGAGAATTTCATGGGTTTGAGCGCAGATACATGGAAGATGTAGTGAAAAGCAAAACCAAATTAGAGCCATGCTGCTGAAATTCTTTCAACTCATTTTTTAGACGATCTGCAGTGGCAACTCAGATGAGTCTTTCGGCTTTATAAGCATCTTGTTTTAAAATTGTATGCCTTCTTCTGGAATGACAGGGTTGTCTAGAGACCCAGGGGTCCCTAGACCTTTTTTGAAGGTCAGTGAGATAAAAACCACCTTTACAATAATAGTAACACTTCATTTACCTTTATGACTGTCATTCTCTCACCATTTACGGTGTAGTTTTCCAGGGCTACAATGACATGTGATACTAAGACAGGTTCAGTACAGAACCAGAACAGACTTCAGCTGCTAGTAGTAAAAGCCAGACACGAAAGAGATTTGCAAAATGTAAAGCAATGATACTTCTCTAACTAGTTTTTTTTAATATAGTTACCTTTTTAAAAAATACTCCATATCATGCAGTTTAGTATTATTTTTAAATGAAGAATTTCCCAGCTTTCATTTCAAATATAGTAAATACAGAGAGATACAAGACATATAAACACAAGCTCTCTGTGGTCCTCAATAAGTTTTAGTGATATAAAGCACTTCCACAAGTTTGAGAACACTGTTTTTGAGGTAAGCCACTCACAAAGTAGTGAGTATGCTTTCCTGTAAATGCTTTTATGAATCTAAAACTTCTTTCACAGTGAGAATTGGTAGAATTTGGGAAGGTGGATCATTGTGGAACAGGAGGCACTTTTTTGGGCAAGGCAGCCTGAATAGCTTGATGCAGCGGGGTACAGTGGCAGGAGAGCTACGCGCCCACGTGGAAAGACCTAGGTAGAATAGGGAAGAGTGGGGGAGTCAGGAGGCAGAAACGGCAAATGTTCTAGCTTCAAATTTTAGTCTGAGACCAGTTCAACTTGTGGCAAGAGGTCATTTTCCCCCAGCTTCTCTTGCCATTTTATACTCCGGGAGACTCTCACCCAGTGTCCACACTGAAATGCAGTCCTACATACACGTCTCCCCAGACACTGAACACCAGCGTTCTAACTGTGGTCTGCAACGCCTGCACGGACTCCTCTTGCCTACTTCTTCATTTCCACCTCTCCCCATCTCCACTTGGTTCTCCATACTGCAGCAACAGCGTCCTTGATCCATTTCCTCTGTTCCACCTACCAGCATATATTAGTTTCCTTTCATCATCAAGAAAGCCTTCTTGCCACTAGCAGTTGTCCCTGAATATGCACTCTCATGACACCATGGACCTCCTTTGTAGCATGCATCATAGTTGCAATTTCATATTTGCTTCTTTCACTTATGTCTGTGTTTCCTCTGCTAGGCTATAAAGTCTCTGAGGGTAGGGACCACGCTTCTTTTAACTCCATTTTGTATTCCCTGTACCAAGTCATATCACTGGGGTGTAACAGAGGCTCAATTAACTTTTTGAGTTAAAGAGAAAATGATTTCTTGCTTCTAGGACTAACTGATAACTATAATAACAATAGGTGGTATTTATCAAGCATGCCTGCCAAATGCCAGATACTCTTCTATGTACTCTGTGTGATATAATTCTGAAAACAAGGCAATGGACAGGTACAGTTATTATTTTCATTGGCAGATGAATAAACCAATGCATACAGAGATTAGCTACTTTTTTTTTTTTTTAAATAGGGTCTCGCTTTGCAGTTCAGGCTGACCCTGGCCCTAAACGCACTACGTAGCCCAGGCTGGTCTCAAACTTGAGGCGATCCTCCTGCCTCAGCCTCCCCAAGTGCTGGGATTACAGGTGTGTGCCACCGCCCAGTGAGATTAGCTAATTTAACCAAAGTCAAATAGTGATTTTTGAGGTCAGGATTTGAGGTTCTAGAACCCACAACACTATACTGTAGCTCAGTTCTCCTATGGATGGAAAAGTGTTTATAGGTGTAATCTCCATTCGTAAGATTGGAATTCAAAATTATTGCTCCTAGAAATCAATGACTAATTTACAAACTTTAGGAAGCTAATTTGCAAATGGATGACTATTTGTTCAATAAGCATTTTGTTTTAAATATGTGAAACTATGAAGTATGTTCTGAAATTAAACAGATTTTAAAAAGCCATTTTGTGTGAAAGCTTTAGAGCCTTTCCATTTTTCATTGGTTAAAAGGAGGTAAAACATTTATGCATTCTGTTCTCTGAAAGTATAAGGGCAGTCCAAGAAATAATGATACTTCTCCCTAAAAATAATGTTTTCTCTTATTTTGAATGCAGACTTGAAAAAAAAAATACAGACTTAGAGAAATTCTTTTTCCTTCTGAGAAATTATATTTTTTAAAAAGGAAGTTAATCAAAATAAAGCCCAAAGTTTCAGAATTAAATAGATATACTTCCTACCTGGGTTTAATTTGAATTACAATTTTTCAGTTATATTATTTCTTAACACAGGTTTTTGTTACATTAACTCTATCACCTGAAATTACAAAACAGTTTCATAAGTCATTCAAGGTATAACACGATTGTAATTTATATCTATTTTTTTCCGTTATCACAGCATTCTTAAGCATATACACTAATATACGATAAAGTAAAAGTCTAGGAAGCCTATAAATTCTAACAATTTATCCCCTAAAACCTAACAGTCCATATTATTTTTTTACGTTTAAAGTTCAATTTTAGATTATCAGTATCTTTGTAGCCCTTGAGGCCTAATTAATTAACAAATAATTATTGGACACCTACTCTATGTTAGGTAGGCCCTTGAGGCCTAATCTCTTAACAGTGACAACAAAGTACTGTATAAAGGCAAAGGCCGGCAATGGGGATAAGGAAAGGAAGCCGAGCTCCCCTAAGTGTTCCAGGTATTTCTGAAATGGTGACACCTAAACTGAGACCCTATCATGAATAGGGATGGCCAAGACAGGAAGGGTGAGGGCAGGAGGGACCAGAAAATGGTCTGGGATGTGGGGAGGCGAGGTGGGTGGAACAGCACTGACAGAGGCCTAACGCGGAGAAAGTGCTCACGGTGTTTACAGGAGAAGAAAGACGGGACACGGGGAATGGGCACATCAAACCACCACCTGACAAGACTGTCTCTCAGAATCCCAGGAAAAGACAACCAGTAAGTCCATCGGCCTTTTCATCCTCTAGTAAACCAAAGCAACAAACAGGGCAATTAGATTAAGAAATATCTCGAAAAGTGCTATTTGGAATTTAACTTTCCCCAACACTAAAACTTTTTTAAAAAGTACTACCGCCAAAATGTCAGAAAAACCAAACCTTGCCAGGGTTCCTAAATGGAGGCACAGCTGGAGAGGAGGGCGGGATAATAAAGTTAGGATCTAAAGACTGTCCATAACCTCTAAGGCTGGTGAACGCTTTCTTCTCTGAAGAATATTTATTACTACAGTAAACCCACTCCTTCTGGAATTTTTGTAGGCAAGGAGTTTTTTTCTATTCAGAAATGGAAAAGTGAAAGACCTAAAACCTCTCACTGCATGGTAATCCATATTGCTTGTGGACTGGTGCCTTCTGCTCAGCCTCAAGTCATCAGTTATGTATAGAAATGTACAGCAACAGCTACAGCAGTAGCCAGTGTCCTGGGCCTGTCAGGGATCTCTTAAGAGAAACAAAAACATCTGATTGTATCTACTTTTAGAAAACACAGGATGAGTGAAAAGAAGAAGATGTGTGAAAGAAAACCCAAGTAATCCTCGATACATATACTGACCTCTTATAATAAATGAAAAATGAATTTTAAAAATGCATTTGAAATGCAATCAGAAGTATAACTAGGGGAAAAGCTTTGGAAATAAGATACAAAAAAGGCTGCCATAAGCTCATCAAAACCACACTTTAGAATACAAATTCATTTCTTCTATATTTGAAGGAAAACAACAAACAGGGGTCACCAAGCTCCAACCTCTCTGAAGCAAATTCAAGGGATTCAGTGTTTACAACAAGGAGTAGTCATGTTATTTGAAATACAATGTCTTGTAATTACCAAACCTGACTGGCTTTTGAGGTGTGAGTTTTCATTCTAAATGAATGAAGCTGTTTACAAACTGACCTAGGAGCACAAGGACTATGAAGATTAACATGAGGAAAATGCAATCTAGGATATTTTATGGAATTTTCCCTATTATATCAAACACAGCAAAGGCTTTCACTGGGATTTCAATAAATTTAGTTCTATGCATTGCCACAGAAATTTAGTTTTTCCCTGTTTCTCAAGTGGATAGCTGGGGTAGCAGCTGGTGTGTTGTGTATTTAAACGTGAAAAAGAATTCTTGTTCTCTCTCAGTACCTACATAAATGTACCTGAGAAAATCTGGAAAAATGATTTAATTTAAGTGCAATGACTATTTCTTTTTCATGTAAGGCATCTGACATGCTTTTAAACATCTAAGAGTCATGTTTGCAAAAGGCATACAGATTTCTTCTGGAGAAAACTACAATACATAAAAACATATTTAAATTTATGTAAATTTTCTGGTACCACATGTTCTTGAACGTATATCCTCATTCTACAATACTTTCTGGGTAGAATTTTTAATGTCTGATTTTTATAAAATAATTTATTTGAGATATAAATGATGTAAGTGATGTAGCCAAAGATATCATAATTTTATATTACTTTAAAGAGTGTGGAGCAGCTGCCTTTTCTCATTACTATACAGGTTAGATCACATACCATATTGTATAGCCAAATTTGTAAAATTGAAAGCATATTTAAAAATCAGCTCTAAGACATTAGGAAATGCCTGAAACAGATAAGAACCAAATCAATTCCCTTATTTCTTAGATTTCAAATGGGCATAACTTGCTGATCGTTCACAGGAAATATAATTAAGCAAAACAGACCTCAATGAATGCTGAAATATTTGATTTTCTCATTTCTCACTTTTTAAACAAATAGTTTCTATCCATTTGGTTAGACAAATGGTTTAAACAAATGGTACACGGAAAATTCCAGCATATTCAAACATATGACAATTATTGTAGACTCACAACATATCAAATTAGTCACTTGTTATTAATATAGCACATTTAAAAAGACAAGAATACAGTTCCACAACTACTATAGTTTATTAATTTCCAAATTTTGGCTTGCATATGTAGTTAATTAAACATTTTGCAAATTCAGAAACTTGAGACCACTTAAAAATCTTTTACTATGGGGCCAGTGAGATAGCTCAGCGGCATAAGCGCCTGCCTGGCAAGTGCGAGGGCCCGAGTTTGACTCCCGGATCCCACATACAGAAAAAGGGCCGGTGATATTGCTCAGCGGCACGGGCGCCTGCTGGCGCGCAAGGTCCTGAGGTGGACCCCCGGTACCCACAAAAAAAAAAAATCTTTTACTATGAATTGTAAATTCATATTTTATTATACACATGAAATGTGAAGAAAACCTTTAGTTACCTTTCCACTATGTGAAATGTACTTTACATTAATTATCTCAGTCCTTGAAAACATATCATTGACTATCATCGCAAAAGGAAACAACTTGTCCAAGGGTCACATGGCTCCTGAGAGATCTTATTCCATTGCTCAACAGTTTAGATTTCCTCCTTCTTGAAAAGCTTCATTTGTTTGGCTTCCAGGAATATTGCACTCTTCTCTTTTACCATCTTCCCTTAGATCTTCCTACTTGGCTTTTTTTTTTTTTTTTTTTGTGGGTACCGGGGGGTCGACCTCAGGACCTCGCGCGCCAGCAGGCGCCCGTGCCGCTGAGCGATATCACCGGCCCCTTTTTCGTATGTGGGATCCGGGAGTCGAACTCAGGCCCTCGCGCTTGCCGGGCAGGCGTTTACGCCGCTGAGCCATCTCACCGGCCCTCCTACTTGGCTTTATTCAAGTCTTTTACAAGGCTTTCCCTGGCCAGCTTATCTAGAACCTTCTCCCCTGTTCCCTATCACCCTTCCCCTACCAATTTCTAATTCCTTACTATACTTTGTTATGTCCATAAAAATTATCACCACTATGTTTGTTTGCTTATTACCTGTTTCTCTCATGGTTCTCTCACCATTGCCCTCTACTAAGCCATATAAGAGATCTCATTTGCATTCCCTCCCCTCTCGGTTTCTACAGCAGGGTCTGGAATAAGGTAAGCCTCCTATAAATTTGCTGAATAAACAAATGGTTAGAAGTTATGGAGGGGAGGTTTGAATTTAGATCTTACTAACTCCAAGCCTATGCTTATTTGATTACAGCCGATTTTCATTCAAATATTACACATCCATATTAAGAGTTTGCAAATAGTAAATGTGCCAAGAAATGACACATATTTATAATGAATCCTGTAACTCTATCCCTCTCTGTTCTACCCATAGCACATAACCAAAGAAAGTTGCTTTACTCAACGAAAGGGAATGACGGGTCACATCATCCAGGAAGAAAGAAGAAAGGAACTACCATTAAATGTGCCCTCAGTTCTGAGTAATATACATATTATACCATATGAATGTACGTACGTGTGTATTTATGGATGTATATAATTTTTTTTTTTTTGTGGGTACCGGGGGGTCGACCTCAGGACCTCGCGCGCCAGCAGGCGCCCGTGCCGCTGAGCGATATCACCGGCCCCTTTTTCGTATGTGGGTTCTGGGAGTTGAACTCGGGCCCTCGTGCTTGCCGGGCAGGCGCTTAAGCCGCTGAGCCATCTCACCGGCTGGATGTATATAATTTTATTCTTATGCTGAGGATATAAAGCAGGCAATACAGATGTGGAAAGAGATTCACAGAGTAATTTATGACCACTCAGAAGGTTCCAGTAATCTTTGTGCATAGGATTATATGTGCACATGTGCGCATGATAATCCTGTATTGCCCAGTCTTCATTTTGTACCTGAAATATTTTTGCAGTGGAACATTTAAAGAACAAAAGTAAAAAAAAAAAAAAAACAAAAAAAAACAAAAGTAACCTCATGGTGTTTATTTAGTACTCCAGAACTTTTCTTTTCATTCAGAAAAGCTTCATGTAATTAGCAGAGAGAGAGATAAATGAGTATTTTCTTTCTATACAAGAACCATTCATTTGCCATATAGCTTAAAACAGTAACTGTGCTCTACCATAAGCCACTTCCCAATTATACATAAAAGGTAAGATTGGTGAAAACTACTTCTTTGTTGAGAACTGCTTTGGAATATACATATCCAATCTCCTCTCCAAGGTGGTTAAGTGAAGGAGGCTTCAGAGAACCATTTAAAGAATTTGGAACCACTTGGAATTTGAGAAAGATAGGAGGCAAACACTAGGGACTGGGGCTTGGTTCCTTCCTGGAGAAGACTGAAGCCAAAAGGCTCAAAAGGGAAAAGAGAGAGTGGCTACAATGGGGGAAATATGAACTCTCCACTGGTCAGGTAAAGGCGTGTCAGTTTTCCCAGCAGTCAAGTAACACAGGGAGAGAAGTGTACATGAGTCTTCCTGACCAGAGCTCCATCTGCAGAAGCAGAGCTACTGAAGTTGTAAGAGGATGACTGCCTATGTGTAACGCTGGCTTGGGATACCCCTGATTTTCCCTAAGGAAATCAGGATTGCTTAAAGACTCACAGAAGCATCCCACAAGATAAAGAGGAAGTCTTTGGGAATATGTACATCAAAAGGTTTCAGTGCTAGATTGTGGAGGGCATCAGAGCCTGATTATAAACCAAAACATACAAAACTTTGCCCCATTCTTCTCTAACTCTTCTTTCCTTCATGTGCCTGATTCTAGAGGGGACACAGACAGTGGCTCAAGAATGGGAGAGGAAACAAACTGAGGAAGAGAAAAGAAACTTACCACAATTCTTTTTCCCTACTGCAGATTATTGATTGTGAGTTAGTAGAGGGGAAGAAAGGGGACAAGCTCTTAATTGGATGAGAGAGTGAAGTTCTGGCATTGGACTGAACTAGGCTTTTTTGTTTACTGAAGTATAACAAACAGTATAGAACTTTACATATAAGTCTCATACATCCTTACACATACCTGGGATGTTATGGTTTAGACCTAGAATGTTCCCCAAAGTTTCATATGTTCAGAGATGGGCTTTTTGGAAGGTGACTGGGTTGTGGAGGCACTATACTCACCAGTAGACTGATTCATTGAGGAGTTCATAACTAAATGTGCTGTTAGGAAGTGGGGCCTGGTTGGAAGAGGTATGTTACTGGGTGTTCCTTTGGAGGGTACTTCTCCCTCCCTGGCTCCTTCCTTCTCTATTGGCTTCCTGATTGCCATGAGGTTAGCACCTTTCCTCCACCATGCCCTTCCACCATGATGTTTCTGCCCTGGAGCCAACCAACCATGGACTGAATCTCCTGAACTATTATCCAATTTAAACTCTCCTTATTTAAGTTGAGGGCATCAGGTACTGTGTGCCAACAATAGGAAAGCTGACTGATACACTGGATAATGCACCCAATTAAAAAAAAAAATACCTACTACTTCAGAAGAATCCCTTGTACTTACTTTCAGTCAGTCAACACCCATCCTGCCAAAGGTACTTGACTTTCATCATCACAGGTTAATTTTTCTTATCTTGAACTTTATATACATGTAATCACATGTTTGAACTCTTTCTGTGTCTAGCTTCTATGCTCATTACTAAGTCAATAAAAGATAGCCATGTTTTTGTGGAAGACAGTAGCTCATCTTTTCCATTCCTACTTTGTATTCTACTGCATGACTATACTATCATTTATTTATCCCTTCTCCTAATTATTATTACTCAAAAAATTTTTGAGTTTTTTCCACTTTGAGTTTTTTTAAAAAGTTGCTATTAACATTCCTGAACCTGTCTTTCGGTGGATATACATGCTTATTCTGTTGGGAATATACCTGAGAATAGAACTGCTAAGTCACAGATAGACATATGTTTAGCATTAGTAGACACTGAGAAGTTCCCAAAGTACCTGAACCATTTTCCACTCATTTTCACCAGCAATGTATGAGGATTCCAGTTACTTGGCATTTGCATTAATACCTGTTACTGATAATCTTTGTAAATTTTAGTTATTGTGATACATGTGTAGTGGTGTCTCATTGTAGCTTTAATTTGGATTTTTTCTGATAGCTTACGAGTACTTTTTCACATGCTTAATGAAGATTTGGAAATCATCTTTCAAAAAATGTCTATTAAAATCTACCCTTTTTAAAATTGTGTCACCTTTTTATTAATTTGCATGCATAGTTTGGATATGGATCCTTTGGCAAATATATGAAAAAGGATGTGGGCATTCTAAAAATCTTCTTGAACTCTGTGGCATGTCTTTTAGTCTCTTAACAGTGGCTTTTGATAAACAGATGTTTTTAATTATAATGAAGTCCAGTTGATCAGTATTCTCATATATGGCTGTGCTTTTGTGACTTAAGATGTTCTCCTGTTTTCTTCTATAACTGTTTTCATTTCAGTACCTGAAAGTGACTGGAAAAATTATAGGTTCATTCTGAAAATTTAACCAGAAATGAGAGGGGTGAATTATGGAGCAAGTATAAAGGGATGGAAATGAGTGAATATAATATTGCTTTCTGCTTACATCCAATAGAGTAGTTCACGTAGTAAAACACTTATACTTGGCTGGACTCCTAAGATTTATTTAAGAAGGAAGTAAATCATGTCTTTTTTCCCTAAATTAACCATCCTCCTTATAAGTCTATGAGATACTCTTGAATTATTAGCTAAGTTTATTATAGATATGACACAGTTATACAGCATCAGAAGACTTCTTCTTATTGAATATACACTGAGTGCCCTGGGGCAATCTACAAAAAGACATATACCTCGTGATTTGATTTCTTAGACATGGTACTCGCCACTGGAATCTGTGTGTCTTAGTGAAAAAAGAGCTAGTCCGGATGTTAGAAGTATTTCCAGTCCCACTTTATTACTGACTACCTAGCAATGGCTCATCCATATCCAGAGTGGAGTTTCCACAATTGTACATTATACAGTTGGATTTTTATTTCTAATTTTTTTTCTGTACCCACCCAGTGGTCCAAAACTAGAAATCTAGGAGTCAGCCTTAACTCCTTTCCATCTGAACTGCTACTCCCAGATCATTCCCAAAGACTCTCTTAAGTAACTTCACGATATATATTTGCTTCCTGCTGCTACCACTTCTCTAAGGCACTGTTCTTTTTCTCTTCAGTCACTGCACCAGCCTGCAAATTCATCTCCGTAACTCCAGTCTAGCCAGATGACCTGTGTTCAAATTCGAGCTCTACCATTTATTTACCAATTATGACCTTAGGAAGTGATTAAACCTCATTACCTCAGCATCTTCATCTGTAAAATGGAAATCATGATCATACGTACCTCTTTGGATTAATGCAAGGATTAGATAAATTTATGCAAAGTATTAGAATGGAAACAGAGAAAGCACTATGCTACTGTTGCTGCTGACGTTACTACTACTATTACTAGTTCCATTAAACCAATCACTGTTTTTTTCAAAATTCCTTGAAAGCAAATGCATTAGCTATCTTTTTACATTTTTCAACACTGCCAGGTATAATTATGTCTCACACATTATTGGTCCATTATAAGTATCGGTACACTGAGAATGACTGCATTTATAAAAAGAGCCAATAACAAACACAGTAAAAGATATTTGTTGGTGGGCAAAAACTTTGGTGTTTATCTCAAAGTATGTCAAAGTAGTGCTCTGTATAGGAGTAGGATGAATCTGGAAGGATGCAGGAGAATTATTTTATAGAATCAATTAAAATGGGGCAGCCAAAGTAAAAGCAATGAAAAGAACTAGGTCGCTGATTTTTGTTTGGTTTTCAAAGTTCTGAAAAGAGCACAGATGGAGGGGGTGCGAAGGCCAATACACAGCAGAATCTTCTTCCATCCCCTTTTTAAATACTCCTCTCACTGGAGGGTACCTAATGAGGCAGACCACTCAAAAAAGCAGAGGGCCAATTCTGAGTATCAATTTAAGTCAGGAGATCCATGAAAGATCAAAGGAATCTGTAATTCTAACTCTATTATACATTAAGATCACATTACTACAGCTTCAAAATTTATTGTTAATTGTATCTTTTGTATTCCTAGAACAAAAGTGCAAAGCAAAATTCCATCTTATATTTATATAAACATGGAGCAAAATTGGTAGTATTACAAACACAGGTATGGTTGAAAAACAGTGAATATTTAAATTTTTAAAAAAGAATTATTACAGTAAAAGATATATTGCTATTAATCCCTTTCAAAATACTCCTCATAGCTTTGAACATACTAACTATCCCATCATTCTTGCTACTTTCTGAAACGGTTCTGGAAATCTTCTTTCATGAGTGTTTTAGTTGCACTGTTGGGACTGCTTTGATGTCATGAATTGATTCAAAACATGTACTTTCCATGGTCATTTTGACTTCAGGAAGAGCTAGAACTCATACAGTGCCAGATCCAGTCAATATAGCAGATAAGGAAACGTGATGTTCTTACAGAAACTGCTGTACTAGAAGCGATGTGTGACATGGAATGTCGTGATGGAGGATGAAAACATTTGCCCATTTCTCAGGCCATTTTCTATGCACATCTTTTCTTAAACACTCTAATAAGCTCTTATAATACCCAGTACTCCTGGCTACAAACTCAGGTTGCCCAATTCCATCAAGTGTCATAATCACCTTGATGTTGGATTTTAATTGAAGCACTTTATTCACAGGAGGAAAACTAGGAGATTTTCATCGAGAACTCTGAACCTTGGTTTCAGGATCATAACTACAGAGCCAAATTTGATTTCCCATGATGACATTTCTTAAAAAGCTATAATCTAAAGTGGCATAGTCCATTGAGATGTGTTGCTTGTGACCCATGATTTGCAGCACACTTTAAAACATACCTTCCCTCAACCATAGTTCACAACCAACTGACTACACCAAACAGGCTGAAACTTGTCACACACTGTGATTTAGGTTTGAGGCACCACCTCTCACACTGAAGTTCCCTTTCATTGGATGTTCTTCGGCAACAGCATTCACCATATTTTTTTTTATCATACCTTATATTTCCTTCCTTTTTGTCAAGTATCTACATTTGAATTTGAATTTTTAATTTTTTTTGAGGGACAGGAAGGGTTTATGAGGCAGAGATTTTTAGGATTCACTCAAGAGTGGAGTGTGGGAGCTCAGAGAAATGAGATGCCTGAATTTTTAATTTTTATCTGGCTATCTAACTTTGTAACATGGTAAAAATCATACACATAAGTTAAAAATTACAAAGTATACATCAAGACATTAAAACATCATGACTGATAGCAACTTACTTTATACCTGCACTCTACCTTAAAAATGTTTAGCTCTAAAACCGTGGCTTGTTGATGACTGGGACCTAATTACCAGGCAGAAACAGCTCTTTTATCTTCCTGCCAAGAAGAATGTGGACTCCTTTCCAGAGGACTATGCAAATTATAAGAAATCTCAAGGAAACACAGACAATAAGGAATATGCTGTTAATGAGGCTGGGATAAAAGAATACTGCGATGGGATGCTGGGCACTCAGCTCCTCTACGAATTTGAGGGACTGCAGTATGCTGAGATCCTCGCCGATCACCCTGACGCGCCCATGTCCCAGGTGTATGGAGCACCACATCTACTGAGATTATTTGTATGAACTGGAGCGATGTTGTCTTATACACCTCTGGATGAGAAGAGAATTGCTTTATTACTGAATTATCTTCATGATTTCCTGAAGCATCTGGTGAAGAATTTGGCAACTTTGTTCAGTGCCAGTGATTATGAAGTGGCCCCTCCTGAGTACCACCGGAAAGCAGTGTGAGGCACTCTCACCTGGGCTTGGATCTCTGCCAACACGTTTCTGTTCCTAGTCTTCCTCTTGTACTTTGAAGATGTCAGTGTACAACACAGTTGATGTTTGTTTTGTTTGATTTTAAACAGAGAAAATAGAAGGGGTTAGAGCCCCTTTTTTCTTTTTCATTTCCAAGTTGCTACCAGTGTATTCAATGATGGACAACAGAGGCATGGTGTAGTGTTTTATTGCCTGGTTGACAAAGCCGCTTTTGAAGGCTGGTGGTTCTATTCCTTTGACACTACGCACTTTTATAATACGTGTTAATGCTATATGACAAAATGCTCTGATTCTCAGTGTATATAACTGAACACACTCATCCATCTGTGCTGTTTTTTTTCTTATGTGGGTACCAGGAGTCGACCTCAGGACCTCGTGCTTGCCAGCAGGTGCTTGTGCAGCTGAGCGATATCACCAGCCCTTTTTTTTCCTTTATGTGGGTACCAGGAGTCGAACTCAGGACTTCGTGCTTGCCAGGTAGGTGCTTATGCTGCTGAGCTATCTCACTGGCCCTTTTTTTTTTTTTTTTAACGGTGCTTAAAGAGCTATCTTTTGCAAGTCATCCATGTTGTTCCTTAGGCATTTTCTCTTTGCTCAAATTGTTGAAGAATGGTGAATTGTTTCATGGTTTTTGTACTTGTGTCTAATGCACGTTTTAACATGATAGACACAATGCATTGTGTAGCTACAGTTTTCTGGAAAAGTCAATCTTTTTTTTTTTTTTTTTTTTTTTTTTGTGGGTACCGGGGTCAACCTCAGGACCTCGCATGCCAGCAGGCACCCGTGCCGCTGAGTGATATCACCGGCCCTTGTTTTGTATGTGGGTTCCAGGAGTCGAAGTCGGGCCCTCGCGCTTGCCGGGCAGGCGCTTATGCCACTGAGCTATCTCACCGGCCCTAAAAAGTCAATCTTTTAGGAATTGTTTTTCAGATCTTCGATAATTTTTTTCTTTTCTTTTTTTCGTGGGTACCGGGGGTCGAACTCAGGACCTCGCGTGCCAGCAGGCACCCATGTCACTGAGCGATATCACCGGCCCCTTTTTCATATGTGGGTACCGGGAATCGAACTCAGGACCTCGCACTTGCTGCGCAGGCATTTATGCCGCTGAGCTATCTCGCCAGCCCAATTTTTTTCTTTAAATTAAAAAAAAAAAAAGTGTTTAGCTCTACTTAAAGCCCAGTTAACAGACTTTTGGTCTTAAATAATTGAATTAAAGCTCAGAAGTTCAATAAATTGTCTTACTATTGATGAATAAGTATTACATTTAAAATTATCACATTTAATGATAAAGAAAGGAAGTGATGGTTACCTAGCCACTAACATCCAAAATTCTGCTCAGGATCTAGAAGGTATAGATATATATTTACAGTTCTTCAATTTTACACAAAACAATGCATTAGGTACTCAAATTCTGGAGTCAAACAAGTCTTTTCTGAGTTTTGGCTCACTTCCTACTCACCAGGAGGATTTGGGCAAGTTACTTAATGTAAGTTTGTCCTCTTCAACAGAAGGCAGATTATACAGTTTTATATCTCTTATCCAAAACTCTAGGTGCCTGCTAAGTTTCAAATCTGTCAGAGTTTTGAAAGGTTATGTAGGGTATACACGTTAAGGAATCATGCCAGTGGGGTCTGGGGAAGAACTCCATAATCAAACACGTTACCTTCTGTATGAAATGTATGCTATTTATACTCATAATTTGTGATAAAATTAAAGAATAAAAACAGCCTTGTGTCATTTCAGGTCAGATATTGCCCTGAGCCAAATATGTTTGGTTTTGCTCTGGGTTTCCCAAGTTTCTCAGTTTCCAAATGTGGAACAGGAAAGACCTGGAATTCCCTCTTTGTGAGGCTGCTGTAAGTATTAAACGAGAAAATGAACAGAGAGTTCACAGCACACATTAAGCCACATTTAGCTGCCAGTATTATCTCTGTCATCAATATTTTTATAATTTTGAAAGACTAGAAAATACATATTGTTAAACATAGTAGTTGCTAATAGAATTGCTAATGAATTTTATCTTGTCTATGTTTTTGTATATTTCGTAAATTATATATAATGGACATATACTATTTTTACAGTAAAACAGCCTTCTAAAACTTAAGAAGTTATTCTCACTTCAATGGAAAGAAATTGCTTTATTAATCCTTTATCACACAAAGACAAAAAATATGTGTGGAAAATGTTCTTGGATTATAAAATCATTGGGGGAAAGGAAAGTTTTACTTCTAACTCAAATTTTCTTCTCTTCTGTTCAAATTATAGCAAGACATATTTTGCTGTTCATACTAAAAACATGGTTTAGCTCATTGACAAGGCACTTCCTCAGTTCTAAAGCTCCTGGAATAATGTATTTATAGATCTGTGTGCTGTCAGATATCATAACAGTATGATATCAAGATGAATAACAAAATTCTTATATTAATATTGTCTAACAGTTATATATTCCCCACTTCCATAAAGGAATTTTTTAGAAACTCTAACTAAAATCTAAAACAAAACAAAACAGCAACAATAAAATCAAACAGAACAAGACAAAGCAAACAAACATTTTTATTGGTTTTTCCCGATTACAGTATTAGCCAGCACAGTGTTGTCCAACAGGACTTTCTGTAGTGAAGTGCTAGGTAACTTGAAGTGTTTGGTACAACAGCCACCGTCACATGTAGCTATGAAGCCTTAAGAGGTAGATAGTGCAACTAAGAAATGACATTTTCAATTTTATTTAATTTTCCATTAATTTGCATTTAAATTTAATTAGCCACATGTGGTTACTTATAATATATCAGATAGTGCAGACCCACAAAACCCCGATTGTCTGTGAAGTCCTTTTCAATGGAGACACTGAGTGCCAGTTCTATTTTAAAATTATTTGTACTGTTTTCCATGCAACAAAATTTGAAAAGAAAGGTTTGTGCCTATATTGTTTGATCAATTTCTTATGCCTATATCTTGTAATATGAGCAACTACTTTGAAGATAACAATATGCAATGTATTAACCATTGTTACTCCCCTACTATCTTGTTTTGAAATTTTGTATCATTGTTTTTAGTGTTTTTCTCCTTAAAATAAAAAAATAAATAAGTAAAATTTGAGTTATTTTCCATAATTTTCCTTGAAAAGAATCATTTAAAATACAAATGGAGCCTCCACAGATGAAACTTTTTGCTTCATTTTGCTAAGCTGGGGAATTCATCATTTTATCTAACTTGCATGTTTCTCTTTATTCACTAGTTCCTTAGGCTCATCTATCCAACCTATCTTGCTCGTATTCAAGATAAATAAATAAATAAATAAATGTATGCATATATGTATGTCTGTCCACAAAGTGGCTACAGGCAGACAAATATTGAAAACAAACCAAAGCCATCATAAAATACCAAAGAACAGTCAAAAAAAAAACGAGCCTTTTATTGAAGAACTGTAGCAAGTGATAAAAGCAACTTAAATCCTATCATGGCTTAAAAAAGAAAAACACAAAACAAAACAAAAACACAACTCTTTAAATTTCACCTCAGTGTACTGCTCCTCTTGCTCAGTACTAAAAACTACCTAAAATTTGGAAAGATGCAGAAAGCTCTGTTTCGGCATTCATTAGACTTCAGCTCACAATTAACACTGCCAGATTCCTTTCTAATCAATTATTCGTTAAGATGTCTAGCATTTCTTTGGAGCCCCTTCCCTCCACATCAGAATGGTTTAAGAGATGACACATGCATGTGTACTTTTCAGAATAAAAGGAGGACTTTAAACAGGGTTTAGCACTAAATGAAAACAAGGATAAGAGATGGGAAATCAACTCTTTTAGTCAAAGTTGAGCTTCTGGCAAGCTGCAGGCAGTGCACAGCATGAGAGGATCTGGCTCCAGAAAGTGCCCATGTGTTGACAGCTGAGTAAGAGTTTGAAGCCTTAATGGTACAAATGCTCTGTCAATGGTGCTGCAATGGAGCTTTCCTGAACCACAATGGTTAAAACTCTACAAAGCCGCTGACAACAAATCGTGAGAAATTAACCCACTTTAGGCTTTGACACTAAATTAGCAAGTTGTTATTTTTACAAAGGTAGTAACCCTGCATTGACTTCGTTATGAAAAGAAAACAAAGAATCATTCTGTCCAGCCTAAAATTTTAAAGGCTTATGACTGAAAAATTATAAAAGAATACAGTACGTGCCCCTTCCTCCCTCTTTCCTCAGTAAGTCCACAAGACACTAAAGCAGAATTGTGTAACATATTTTTGTCAATAATATATTCAATTTATGTCACAGGTGAAAGTTCTACAAATGGAGTTTCCCCAAAAGTGTAAATTTTGAAAATAATCTGGGAATAAATTGGAAACAGTAAGAGATAGCTTCTACCAGTATCTAGAGTCACATGTAAAAATTAAAGATACCGTAGTCAACAAAAGTGCTTCCAACGTTAACATTCAGTGTTTGTGAATTTTAAAGCCTTTAAAGCATCTCAGTTGTAATTAAATAAAGATGAGTTATTTTGAGAGCTATTGGGGCCAGACTAGTCTTTGTTTTCTCTTGAATACCAGCAGCACCTATCAGGAGGCACTGATTCTGCTATTTATTAGTCTGTCTTCCATTATAACTCATTAGTCATTATTAGTCGCACCAAAATGAGAGCAAGCCACTGAGGACAGGGACAACATGTTTCATTCATTCCTTCAGCAGATAGCCCGCATAATGGGCATGGATATCCTGGATTCAGATCTTGTCTTATCACGACCCTAGGGAAATAATTTCATCTCTCTGGGCTGCAGTTTCCTCAGTAAAATGGCAATGGCCAACAGTTCTCCACCCTTTAATGTTACTGTGAGGCTTAAATAAAGTTCTATGTGCTAATTGCATAGTACAGTACTTGGCACTTAGTAAACTTTCAAAAAGTGTTGGTTAACATTATTAGTAATGTCTTTATGAACCAATGTATTTAAATATAACAGAACAGTTTCATTTTTAAACATCAGAGGTCAAGGAAAATACAGAGAAAAAAACAAAGGGATACAGGAAACAGGATGATCTTTCTTTGAATATGTCTTTACTGGCAATATTGACAGGTAACTTCTACTATCATAAATGATGTTTCTATGAACTTTCACCTTGTGATTCATATAATATAAGGGCTGTACAGCAGACAGCCTTATTCCTCAGGCCTGGTTACTGATAGAACATAAAATGAGTAATGTTAGAGGCATTATCTTTGTTATTACAGAGAATGATTTATTCCCTAACACAGCTCTGGAATCCTAATATTAACATATGTTGCAGCAATCAATCATATTCAGTTTTGACTTTCAAATCTTTGTG
Source organism: Erethizon dorsatum (assembly GCA_028451465.1). NCBI lineage: Eukaryota > Metazoa > Chordata > Mammalia > Rodentia > Erethizontidae > Erethizon > Erethizon dorsatum. Next base: position 17,103,443 of record CM051839.1, read on the forward strand.
AAACATCAAATGATACTGCTAAGCATACAGCTTAATTGTATAGGCTGCTGATGTGGACAATAATGCCATTAGTGGGCCAAAAAAGCTAAATCAGCAGTACTGAGTCTGGCAATAAGAAAAAAAATTGAAATTTTGAAGAAAAATAGTTAACCCCAAAATTTAAACAAGATAAAAACACCAAAAATAATTTGCAAAACAATTTTCTTCATGCACTTAATAAATATGTGTCAGAATAAACAAAAATCACATAGGCTGAAAAATCAATTAAAATAAAGTCACACAACACAGTAGAGAATTATTTGTGGCAGTTATTTGCTATAATGTGGTTAATAATTCTAGTCAGTCAAATTAACACAATTTTGTGGCTGTAGATTTAATCACAAAATGCACGCTCCCAAGATTGTTCTAAGAATCAGAGTAACAAAGTCCTTTTAGGCTTAGAACAACTTGATCGCTGTCTTCTGAATACAAGTAATAAAAAAGAAATCACCTTTCAGAAAAAAATTAAATTAACTATCTGCATTCATATTTGGCTATTGTCTCCTTGATTTCCCCTTTGAAGTCCAAACCAGTCCCTCTATTGCTCCATTTGTACCCAGAGATATGCTTTTGTTCCTCATCGGTCTGCCTGTTTGTATCACGTGTTCTCTGCCATGTTATTGATTGAAAGAAGGTAGTGTCAGCTTGTATTCCTAAAGGGAGGCCCCCAAGCAGATTGGTGTGGCACTTAAGGTCAAAACAGAATTGTCAGCGTTTCTCCGTTAAACTGTAGGGCACAATGAAAAGAATGTTGGGTTCTCGAGCATGCAAAACCAATACCAACATTCAAACTTTATTTTTATCTTCCTCCACAGAGCTCAGAGGCTCTTTAAATAGAGGAAAACTTGGATTTATAAAAATAAAAATTATTTTAAACCATCTCTCACTACTCTCTAAGCCTTCTTCTTATTCTCTTTGTCTCTCTTACTAATCTTTCCAGTGTTCACTCAGAAAAAAAAAAGAAAAATTATAAATAAAGTCATTAATTAGAGATGCCATATTAATGCCATATCATGGCATTAATAGAGATGTCAGTAATTAGCCTAAGAGGTGAATTTGGCATATTCCTGATAACTTGAGAGGTACATTTCAAAATCTGTACATTTTGAGGAAAGAGAAAGTACAGTTAACCACACTTCCAAAGTGTGTGCCTAATAGCACCATAAGAATTCTCTAGATTTGCTTTATGGAAGAACCGCAGAATTCATTCATGAAACACTTTCCATGGCACTTTTCTGGAACTACGGTTTCAAAGATGGATACGGCTCTTGCCTTTAGGGAATCCTAACCCAGTATTGTTTTCCTTTTATCTTTTATTAGTACATGTTTGCAGTACATATTTGTTACATTTTTCCTGAGTACATGTATATAATATATCTTAATTATTTTTCATCCTTTGCCCCTCCTCTCCCTCTCTGCTCCTTCCAACTCTTGGTTCTCTTCCCATCTGCAAAAGCTCCATTTTTATCATTTCCCCCCCCAATTCTTTTTTTTAAAAAAAATCTTTTCCCTCCCCTCCCTCCATTTCTTCTTCCCCTATCCATTTGAAAAAGATCTCCCTACTTTCTATTTATCTACATTCTATTTTGCTACACACACACATACACGCACACATAATTTTTTGTTTCTCATTAAAAATCACATAGTTTCTCTTCTATGAGAAACTTGTAATTCAGTATCTCACACTGTGATGTGTACTACGACATAACATGAACAAGTCACAGGGCAGAACAATGTGTTACAGGGTAAAGAGCTTGGGAGTTAAACAGAGCAGGGTCCAAATCTGCTTTCTCCCCATGTTGAGGGATTCTGGGAAAAGGTATTCACCCTCTTGAACTTCATTTTTACCAGCCTTTAACATAATATTATTGACATAATATTATTAATGTCATAATATGACATAATATTATTTTCTTTACAGGTTGCCCTTGATAGATAGTTAATCAATATTAGTTGTGTTTCCTCCTTGTACAGACGGTCAAGAATAATTCAATGGAACAAGTGAACTTCAGTGGAAAGGAGTGGGAACTAAAGAGTTGTTAGTAAAGGGAGCATCATGAGAAAAGGGCTGAAGCTGTAAGAAGAATACAGGATGTCTAGAGGCAGCAGAGTGAAGAAGCCGAGAGCATCTGCTATAGTTGGTCCACCTGACTAGATTCATGGCTCTGCTGTGGTCCAGGGCTGACCTGGGGTAGGCAACCTGCCTACTTAGTGCTTTGCTTTATTGATGTGTTTTGTGCGGGTCACAGTGCCTAACTGGAGGTTGTACTGAAGATTAAACAGAGATCATATATATGTAAACAGGGCCTCACTCGTAATAGATATTTTTTGCTACTATTAATAGAGACATACTAGTAGAGAAGTGAGATAGTTGAGATGATGGCTCAAGTATAAGGAAATGCAGTAAGTGTGGGTACTGGAGTGGTATTTCTCATTCTGCCATTTGGCTCCCAGGATTTTATCACTTAGTACTCTGGAAGCAATATTTCACCTCAAGTGTGTGAAGGAGATACTTCTACCAGAATAGTAGAACAACAGAGGGAACAACACAGCAGCAAGTTAAAAGTTTCATCAAATGTTAGAAAATATCTCTTTTGGATTCAATATCACACACTGCCAAAATAAAAGTAAATAGCGATTATATCATTATTTATTATATTCTCAGTTACATTTAGCTATGTAATTTATGAGATGAGAAATCCAACTAATTCATCAACTAATTCATCAAGAATACAACATTATTACTAGGAAGAGCTAAATTTTTTTGGTACTGGGACTCGAACTCAGGACCTTGTGCTTGCCAGGCAGGTGCTTGTGCCACTGAGCTATATCTCCGGCAGAGGAGCTAAATTTTGATTTGTCAGACTCTGACTATTCTTTCAGTAGGTCTGTTTTTTTTTTTTTTGTGGGTACTGGGGGTCGACCTCAGGACCTCACGCGCCAGCAGGCGCCCATGCCGCTGAGCAATATCACCGGCCCTTTTTTCGTATGTGGGATCCAGGAGTCGAACTCGGGCCCTCGCGCTTGCCAGGCAGGCACTTACGCCGCTGAGCCATCTCACCGGCCCAGTAGGTCTGTTTTAAAGAATATCTATCACCATAACAGAGAGTTATACTGCTTCAAAATATAATGGTTTATTACATTGAAATCATTTATGGTTTCTTAGTACACCTAAGGCTTTGTTGGATAGTATAATACAGGAATACCTAGCCAAAGAAGAGCATTCTTAAACATTTATTTCTTTTCTTTTTCTTTTGCAGCTCTGTGGATAGAACCCAGGGCTTTGTATATGTTAGGCAGGCACTCTACCACTGAGTTACACCCCTAGTCCAAAGGAAGAACATTTTTAAGCAAAAGGCTGATTAGATATGCAAATAAATATCTATGATGTTGTAATACAAAAGTAATCTCAGGTGGCTTGCAAATAAATACAAAGTTACGGCAAGATATAAATACTGTACAAGGGCTGGCAAGGTAAGCACAGGGACCAGGCCAACAAGTGCCATGGTAAGTTCGGAACCTCTCCTGAGGAATGAGAAGCTACTGAGAGTCTTCAGTGGTAAAATGTACACTATCAAATGCTTTACAACAGTACAGGTGGTCCTTATCTTACAATGGAGTTATGTCCTGATAAAATAAGCTGAAAATGTCATGAAGTAAAAAATGCACTGACTTTGTCTAACGTATGGAAGACCACAGCTTAGCGACACAGTACAGGGTCCCCTTGTGATCACATGGCCGACAGGGAGCTGCATCTCACTGCCTCTGCTCAGGATTTCAAGAGTACCATACAGCACCATCCTTGCCTAGGAAAAGGTCCAAATTCGAAGTACGGTTTCTATCGAATGGTACTGCTTTTGTATCACTGTGAAGTCAAAAACTCTGATATTAAACCATAGTAATTCAGTGACAGCTTATAGTTTTCAGCCTTCAGTAAACATTAGAATCACCCAGGGAGGTTTTAAAAAATGACACTGTCCACGCTCCCCACACCAGGATCGTAATTTAACTAGTCTGTAGTGGGGCTAACACATCAGCAAGGTTTGTTTTGCTTTTTTTTAGTTCATGTTAACATTACTGATGATGTTGTTTAGTCTGGAAAGCTGGTACATTCACTTAACATATCTTAATCTGAATCTCTTTGCCCTCTCTTCCCTTTCCTCACACCCCACCTTTGTCCCTTTCCCATCTTCAAAAGTCTACCTCCTGATTTCCTGTCCTCTCTCCTATAATTATTTATTTACAAAATTTTCCTATAAATGACATGACTTCATTCTTATTTGTGACATATCAGCATGTTTCTAAAAACTACCCATGTTATTTTAATATAAACCAATGTTTTATGTTAAAAATTGTTCAGACTGGAAGCCAAGCGACCAGCAAGCCTATGAGGTGCTGACTGAAAGACTATCCTGGTGGTGAAGATGGAGAAATGTGGATACATTTGACAGATATTCAGATGGGGAAATCCACAGTATGTACTAATGTACTACCTCACCCATGGCAAGGGAAAGAAATACATAAAACAAAAATTACCATAAGGTTCCTCCTACGAAAATGGGCAAACTGTGGTTCTATTCATTGGCCTCAAACTCTAATGGACCTGGTTTGATTCTGGCTTCTCTATTTTCTGTTTTGAAGTTTTGGGAAAATTATTTAATCTCTCTGAACCCTACACAAAATGGAGATGATAACACCTTATGGGGATATTGTAGTGATTACAGGAGATAATCTACGGGAAGGACCTAACACAGAGCCTGTTACATCTTCCATCCTAAAATGTTTTCCTTTCCATCTGAAAACACTACCCTGGATGTAGCTGCTACAAAAAGTTGGGCACAGTAGTTTAGATTCCTAAAGTAACTAAATTTGTTTCAAGGCATGAAATCATTTTAATGTAGTATTTAATAAATAATATAATTTATACATTTCACATGATGCAAGACCTTTACAAAGATGTTTTGGATGTTGGAAAATAGTGTGTTATCATTTCTAGGGACACACATAGTTTCAGAGAAACCAGCTGCTTCTAACATTATTAAATTATATCAAAAACAAATAGTAAAGATAAGGGCTTGATAATAATATGTTTATTTTTTTTTAAGGAGCTTGATAATGAAAGACTGATTTTAGGAAAAACAATTTGGTTCCAATCTGTAAGAATGTGGTCTCTCGCCTTTGTATTTGCTGTTCCTATTGCCTGGAATGTTCTTTTGCAGAAATCCTTCTGACTACCTCCCTCGTGGTTCTCATGTTTTTTGTTGTTCCTAAATGAGGTCAGTGTGACCACTTGACTTAAACTGCAACCTCCTTACCAACATACCTAGTACATCTGTCTCCTCCCTTTAACCTACAACCTCTAACCTAACTTTTCCTTTCTGTTGTTTTCTTTACTATTTATCTCCTTTCAATAAGCTGTAATTTACTTATTTACTTTGTTCACTGTCTCTCTTTCCCCAGTAGGATGTTGGGCTAAGAAAAACCCAAGTGTGTTTCTTACTTTCACCCAACACAACACTTTTGACGTCAGAGGTATGGGGATTTTTTTCCCTGAATACCAAGCACTTCTCCAGTGGACACCAACTGGGTACCTGCTAATTCAATTCAATCCAGACACCAAGTACCTGGAGGTAGTGGCAGCTCCCACTGACTGAGGGCTCAGTCTCAGGAAACTGTCCTCCATTTCAGATGCTAACTCCAAGTCCCTGGTGGTGACCTGTAGCTGTGACCTTCCAGCAATGAATGAAGATGTCCATGACCCCTCCTCAGGTTTGGTTAATCTGCTAAAGCACCTCACAAAACTCAGGGAGACGCTTATGTTTATGCATTTACTCTAAATGATATTACAATGGATGCAAATAAACAGGCGGAGGGAGACAGGCACAGAGTGAGATATGGGAGGAGCGTTGTAGAGATTCCAGCCCTCTCCAGAAACCTGTGTGGTCAGCTAACCAGAAGCTCTCTGAACCCTGTCCTTTTGAGTTTTTATGGAGGCTCCATTTCAAAGGCAGGACTGATTATATCATTGACCACTGGCAACCAACTTAACCTTAAGCCCCTCTCCCAACTTGGGAAGTCTGGGGGTGGGGAGCAAAGTCCCAAACCGCTAATAACAGTGTTGGTTCCCATGGCAACCAGCTCTCATCCTGAGGCTATGAAGTATGTTACCCAGGAGTGACTTCATTTGGACAAAAGATGCTCCTATCACCCAGGAGATTACAAAGGTCTTGGTTCTGTTCAAGTACCCCGGGAGAAAGTCTAAACATTAAAACAAAAGATTCTCCTATTTATCCTATTTAATAGAGCCCCTATTTACAAAGGGTTCAGGAGCTCTGCACCAGAAACCACGGCAGAGTCCAAATACATATTTCTTATTATATCACAATATCAGAAGTATAAATTCCACAATGGCCAAATTTGAGTCTATATTATTAACCTGTGAGTCCCATGGAACTAGAACAGTGCCTGATGCAAAAGAGGTGTGACAGATGTCTGTTGAATAATAAAAGTCTTCAAAATTGCCAACAAAACTCAAAATTCATAGGTTTTTATGTTAGTATAAGTAAGATTGCTACTAATATAAAAACCAAACTGTCAAATTTGATTTATTAAAAAAGAGGTAAGTGAAGGGATTGTTGAAGCCCCAAATTCTTGTTCACTGGCAGTAATTAATGCTCTCTTTATTCTTAGAGCATTTATGCAAGGGCTGATGGAATGCAGGAAAGAGTGTGTGCTTTAGAGGGAAAAGACTGGCTTTGGAAGCGTATTTTGAGAGGGAGGCATGATCTGTGATGAGAACAAAGATCAGCATTTAGGAGTCTGCCATATCACTTTTAAGCATGTAGGGTTGTTTTCTTACACCAAAAAGGGGCACGAATCCACTTATCAACAACAATTTATCAGGGATACTACTTGCTTAGCCATAGAAAAGATTATAATAATTTCTCATCTCTTTGTTTTTATGTCTCTGTTTCTTTCTCCCTTAGAAAACACGGGGGAATGATGTTAATAGGTCTGGTCTTCATAAAAACACAATTCACAATACAGTTGTTATTACCAAATCCATGGAAACTGTGACTCACACAGACAACACTTTGCTTTTGATCAAAGCACAGTTGCCTTGACCAAAACACAGCACGATCAACCAAGATCATCAAGGCACCAAGGCAGCCTAGGTGGGAATGACTTCATGAATTTCCAGGGAGTAACTTACTTCGTCATGGTTTACCTACATTCATGAAAGAAGGAAAGGTGTTTGAGTCATTACATTTTGCTTGGATTTCATGACATGTCTGATGTCTAGTCTAAAGATTTCAAGGAGAAGAGAATAACAAACAAGGTGTAGGCAACTAGAGAATGCAGATTACGGAAGAGAAAATGCCAAACCAAATCAAACTAAAGTCATTCAACAAAGCAGTGCCTGATTGACTCATATTTGGATTTGTAATGGGATCACACAGAGTCCAGTGTACCTAACTTCCTGCATCTCCCATTTCAGGCCCATCCTTGGCCACTTAAAGCCCAATGGGAAAGCTGATGATGGAAGATCAGATAATCTGCAACGCAGATAATCTGCTTCTCACAATTGACTATTAGAAAAGTCCAGTAGGCCACCTGAGCCCCTATAATATACTCTGTCCAGACCCACACACAGGGCCTTTCAGGCTATTGACCCAAGCCCAGAGGCAACATGGAAGCTCACAATTAAAAGGCTTTGACCCAAATTCTGACCTCAGTGTCGCTTCCTGGGGAGTGTCTGAACTGGCCTAAAGGAATTGCAGACTTAGGAATGCAGCCAAATTACTTTATTCTACCTTTTAGCTCACAAAACCATTAGGGTCTCCTCTGTTAAGATATGTGCTGGCCCAGTCGCTCAGAACAGTTCACTAACATCTGTTGTATAGAGGACTATGTTGTTCTCAGCAATTATCCCTTACTCCTATCAAAAGTGACACTCTTTAACACATATATACATGCTCTGGCAGCTTGGCTCTATACTTCATTGATAAGTACATCTTTTATTGATATAGATTTATTAGGAGCATCAGTAAGATCAGCAATGTACACAGGTCTTTGAGAAACAAGACCTCCAAATGAAAAGGTACTAGTTATCTTAGTATTGCAATTGCTACTGATGGTAGGACCAAGTGAACAGTAATTCAAAACTAAGTCAGCAGTTCTAAAATGAGACAAGGATCTTTTCTCACTTAACTGCCTAGAAAGCTGCCTGACTAACTGAGAAGATCAGAAAAGTAGGAAACAAGCTTATCCAAGGACAAAACAACAACATTCAGTTGGAAGAAAATTGTTAAAAAGCGAATGTCAATACCAGCAATTAAAGGCTTCGAAGTAAGCTACGGAAAGGTAGAGTTTCAGATACAAGTATATAACAAGAGTTACTACTGGGCAAATAAAATTTTGTTTAAAACCAGGTATATTTTTAGTTTTAATATCTCCAGGTCATTCTACAGCCCTATCAAAACAAGAGAAATAAAATCAACAACAATAATAGAAACTAAGAAAAAAACCTATAATTTGAATATAATTTTCAGAGAAGGCACATATTTTGCCTGAATTAATCAAGCATTCACTAATCAAGCAATACTATGCCTGTAGGCTTGTGATATATTAACTGTACTTGCAAAAAGAAGATTATGTAATTTTTGGGAAAGCATAGCGTTCTGCCCTATAATTGCCATCAACATACAAACCACTATATTTAGGTTATGTGTGTTACTTTTTCAAACCAGAGACATCTTGTCAACATTTCTTTTTAGTTTTAAAAGCAATGCAATTCAATCCATCACATACATTTAATTTCAGTTCAGCAAATGTTTTTTGACCACCTATTATGTATGGGTAATTAAATTAAGTTGTTGCTAAAGGACCCAGAAATGATTATATCACAATTCACAATGTAGGAAATATACAATCTGAAATTAATCCATTTGATTCCTACTTATAATTGTATGAGTACACAAACTGGTACCTCTGTATTATTATATCACAGTTTTTCCCCCCTTCTTCCTTTTTAATATTACTAACACTATATTGAAAGAATAAAGTAATCACTTACAAAAATTTACAATTAGCTAATACAATGATTATCTAATGCCTAGAGTTTTGGAAACTAGATAATTTAGAGAAAACATTTATAGACTTGAACATTTATTAAATTTAAACTGTTCAAAATCCCCAAGTGAAGAAATGCTGGCCATCATTTCCTCAGACTTTCCAGTTTATGCCAGATTGTTTCTTTGTAACTGGGATTTTATCAGCAAAGACAGATCCAGGTTTTGTGGGATCTGAAGTATATACTACTTGGGAGTTCTTCTTTACAAAAGGAATACAAAATTAGTTTCAGGGCCTCCGAAAGGGTATGTGGAAACAAGGGTTCCTCAAGTGTAAGCTTCATTAGCTTCTGAGTAAATCTGTCTCTGGTTTCCAGTCTTCAGTAGCCAACAGTCATTAATGGCATGATGTAAAACAGAGCAACAAGTATCCGAAATTTAAGTTGGGGCAGAAACATATTTCTCTGAGAGTTAATTACATGAGGTATGTGGACTTCTGTGAAACTGAACCACTAAGGAACCCCCAGAAATCTACTCTAACATTGCCATGCACTGTGTCAGGAGCAGGCTCAAGGTTAATCACTCATTTCCCTTTCCATCTGTCTCAATTACTGTTACGGGATGCTTCACTTAGTCATTCTCCTTCTCTCTAGGGATATGAAGAGATTACAGATAACTCATCCCACATAGACTTCACAATTTGAATTCCTCCACCCTGCCAAAGAAAAATCTTTGCTGGAGACAAGGAAGATTAGCTATCATCCACTCTGCACTTTGTCAATGCCACTCTTTCATCAGACAAAGAGAAGTCATCGGTCTTTGGGGATGCAAGGCCTTCTCTTCCCTTCTCACAAAGGAGCAAAGTTCTCCAGGCAATTGTTCTTAAAACTACCGTTGGAAGGCCTTTTCCAGAAGCTAGCCCCTGAGACAGGCAGCCAGATTATCAGTCAGCTAGACAGCATTTATACCTTTTTCTACGCCTCCTCTTTCTTGTCCTAAGAGGACTGCTTAGACCTAGATTCTAAAGCCTACAAAAATGGATGTTTCAATGACTAGCATCTGTAACATCAGTAGTTTAGCAGACTGTTCAGAAAGTAATGATTTCTAAATCTAGGGGGAAAAAATCCCTAGGGAAGGCATTCAGTTCAAATTCACAGCATCAAAAAAAACTGTAATCTAACAAAGGGCTTTGTTGCAAAGGTTGTATTTTTACCTTGGCAAAAACTAAGTACAGTAGTCTGGGTTCTGTTACCAGACTATGGAGATTAAACATGGCCTGTGATTATAGCACTAACATAAAATAACACCTATAAATGGGTAAAGATTTTTAGTTTATACATTTAATAGCTGTTTATTCTCTCAGAGAATAAATCTACTGAAGGACTGTAAAGTGATCTATTTCTGATCAGTCCTTTCTTCATTTGTTCCATCCCCAAATTTACTCTACCTCAACACTAACAGCAATGCTGTAATTACTGGTTCTCATGACTATTTCACCCAATATACTATAGACTCCAGAGGACTGGGACTGGGAGTGGGGCACTGGGGCTGGGTTTTGTTATTGTTGCTGTTGTTTCTGGGGATTGAAAGCTACATTCCCAGACCTTTTTATTTTTATTTTGAGACTGAGTCTCAGTAAGTCATGAAATTGTTAAGGTTGGGGTTGAACTTGTGACCCTCCTGCTTCAGCCTCTCAGAGTGCTGGGATTATAGGCCTGTGCCATTGTGCCAGCTTGTTTTCCTTTTTGTATCCTTAGTGACAAGTAGAGTGCTGACACAAAGTTGGCGCTCCATAAGTGAATGTATTGAAGGAAATGGAACAGACAATGCAAAATGGTAAGGTCTAGATATTTTAAAAACTGACTTTGTATTGTGTCCTTCAATCTAAATGTGAATGGCAAGAAGCCCAATGCTCATACTGAAAAAACAAATTCTAAAGTTATTTTATAAAGAGCTGGCACAGGAAACTCTTTTGATAGACCATGGGGTCCGAAGCACAGAGTGATTTTTTTTGTCCTCTTCTAGAAAAACATTCCAGAGCTCAGAGATTAGAAATCACATCATGTATTCCACAATTCTTATAAAATTGTGTCTCTTTAGGTCCTGACTTTCCTCCTCACAGCAATTTTAGTTTTGTACATGAGAAAAATTCAAAACTCAATCTTGACTCACAAAACTCTTCTCTATTATGGGACTGGGAACTGTGGCAGCAGGGGTGGGGGTGGAAGTGAAATACAATCAATATTGGTGAAACTTTCCTTGGTAGCTCCTAACCTCTTAGCCCTGTCTCCCCATGCATGGCTCACACATTTTCTTTCTGTATGAAGGCATCGGAAGCCTTTTCAAGCAGAATTTGTCTCTTTATCTATTGTGATGTTCAACTGCACTGTACAATATGAGAGCATCCTGTTCTCTCAGTGACTGAGTTAGACTGTGCTTACAGCTATACATCCAGAAGACAGTAGGAAGCAACAAGACAAGATGTAATGACAGACAAAAAAAGAGCAAAAAGGGAGATAAGAAAAATTAAATTATTGTTTCCCATACTACCTTAAAACCTTGGGTCACATCCCTGCTCAGCTCTATACATAAGCATGTTAATATTTAAGGACTAACTGTATTACAAGGTTTATTAGCTCTAAATTTACCTAGTCTACCTCAACCCCCTTCAGAACTGAGAACACAGCTGGATGTGGTGGCACACATCTGTAATACCAGCACTCTGGGAGACTGACACAGGAGGACTGCAAGTTCCAGCAAGACCCTGTCTCAAAATAAAAACAAAAAAAGAGAACGTGGAATGTAGCTGTGTGAAGATCCACTACAGCAAAATGAAAACAAAACTGAGGACATCAAGATAAGACTTACTGAAGTAATTTTCAAGGTTTGCAAGGGACACGCCCAACTGCCAGGCTTACAATGTCCATCTCCACATCACCGTGGAATGACACCTAGAAGTCTCAAAAGTGACCAGCACCGTGAATCCAGAAGCAGCAGAGCCTTGCAGACTGCCCCATGATGAGATCACTTCCCTCCTAGGCAAAAACAATTATCTAATGGGCATCAAACTGCCCCTCAAGCCTAAAAGATTTCTCCAGAACTCCAAAACTAGCACTGAGATAATGATCGATCTGACCCTGGCCCATCTCAGCTAATCCATAAAAACTGGCCTGTGCTTTTGTGAGTGCGCCACTCTGAACCCCTGCATCAGAGTGAGCCCCTCTAGCTACTCAAGATGTAGTCCTTTTCCTCTTCTCCCTTACTTTTGAACTCTTGTCTAGCAAATCTGCTTATGCCTCACCCTGATGTGTCCCGAAATTATTTTTTCCATGTAAGAGTCAAGAACCTACTTGCAGGGCAGTTGAGGTCCCATCTACTCTTTGGGGAATCTCGTTGGACCCCATCTGGTGACAGTTCAAGTTGATTCTAGGAGACTGAGTGGCCCCATGATAATAGCAGTAATGATTATTTTGATCCAGGTAGTTCTTTGCTAATTCTTTCAAATTTATTTAATCCTCTCAATGCCCTGGGAGACAGTTCCATTGCTGTCCAATTTTATAGCTGAGAAACCTGATGCTCAGAGGGCTAACAACTATTAAGGTCACTCAGATTTGATCTCAGTCAGGCTCCAGAATCTGTGGTCTTTGTTAATAGTGATGATGATAGTGATGACAAAAGAAAAGTAATGATTACAGTTAATACTTAGGGAGCATTTACTGGATACTAGGCACGTTCTCAGTAGTTTAACTGTATTTATTAACTTATTTAAAAAACAACATCGGATCAGAAATCAAATTCTACTCCAAATGTTGGGACTCGTTAACTGTGTAACTTGAGCGGAGGCCACTTCAACGGTTCTGGGTCTGAGTTTCCACAGATACACACTGGCGGTATTATACCAGGTGATCTTTGAGGTCTAACATGCTTATAGTCTTTCCATGTGAAAAAGGGCAGAAGAGGCTCTCGAGAGGGGGCCTGGAAGAGCTGAATGAAATTACATTCTTCTTCAAAAACAACTAACCTATATACTAATCAAAGTCAATGACTGAATTCAAAGATTTTGAAAGGTGCTCAAAACTATTTGGTAGATTAAAACAGGATATAAAATGAAACTTGGTATTTAGAAAATAATTTCAAAAAATTTGTCATTTTTACACTTACATACTGTTTTTAATGTGCATGTGCCTACATTATGTATTTAAGAATATAATTTTAAAAACCAGAACATGTATATAAGAGGAGTCACAAAATTATGGGTCTATCTTCAGCAATTCTAAGAAATCAACCACCCTTACTGAAAAGACTCATTTAGAGTGTTTAACAATCAATATGGCAAAAAAATCAATTTATTTCTTTCCTTCCATAGCAACATCTTCTTCTTAGCAATTCTTCCTTTAAAAACAAGAAAGACAACAAAAACAAAAGCACTTCTTGTCCTGAGCTCTTTCTCCTCCTTCTTGTTCTTGTAAAAAAAATCAAATTGCCAAATGCTCTTGATTCTCTTCCATTCCCTCTGCCAGGACCCTTGTTCAGATTTTCTTTATATTTAATATCAGATATTACTGAGCTTATCTATGTGGCAGGTACTTCACAGATCTTCACTCTAATATCTACAGCAACTGCAGAATACTGATAATAATATCTCTTCCTGTCATATGATTACACTTAAAAATGGTATAATTGGGCTGGGGTGTAGCACTAGTCCACCATGTGTGAGGTCCTGGACTTGATCCTCAGTACTGTAAAAAGAAGAAAAAGAAAAGAAGAAGAAGAAAAACAAAAAGGTGTAACCACATGGGGGAAAAGTAGTATACCACTGCTTTACATTAAATTTTTAAACTCTAACTCTGAAGAGGTTGAACATACTTCTGTTTATTGGTCATTATTTTCTTGCACCACTTCATGCCATCTGTTTTGCCTATTCTTTTTTAAACTAGGTAATTTTTCCTTTGCTTATTGATTAGGCATTCACATATTTGATTTTTCAACTCAACTTTCGGTGGAAAAATTTCAAAGCTTCACCAAGGTTTTCAGGAATAGTATAATAAACACTCATAGACCTTTTCCCTCTTTTCACCAATTACTGATTGTTAATGTTTTGCCTCTTCTCGTTCAGCCAGCTACCTCCCCAAACTCAGCCTCTCTTCCTCCCTCTTCCCCTCCCTTACTCTAGCTCTTGCTCTCTCATCCCACTCTCTCTATTACTTCTACACATAACCACATATTCTGTGTCTGCTAATGCCTTCTGCTATCCTAGCCCTTCAAAGATCTTTTCTTTACCTAACGAAGTCTCACCACTTCTTATACCATGCATTTACTGCTTCTTTTCTGCTGTTCTCTATATACAATTGCTATGCTTCCTGCAAAGTCTAACTCAAATGCCACGTAATCCTTAAAACTTCACACCCCAATTTTTCCTTCTATTATCTGTCTGTGGTCTTCCTTCTCTATGCTTCTAAAAGAATCAGGAGATTTTAGGCTCTATTTTTGACATTTTCTGAAACTATGATTTTATGCAAATGACTTAAATCATAATAATAATAGTGATAATATTAATGATTTCATATATATATATGTATATATAGTGTCATTTAATCCTCACAACAACTTTACGAGGTAGGCATTATTACCATATTATAAGAGAAAACTAAGGTGAGCAAGATCGAGCACTATGTCTGAGGTCACTAGGTAGGGAGCTGGCTTATGAATTCCTTATGGCTTGGCTTTGTATTATATGTATTCCTTGCCTGGCCTGAAAATGTTTGTATCAGTCACTTTTTTTGTTGCTGTAACAAAATATCAGACAACTAAAACTTAAAGAATTTCATTGCTCAAAGTTTCAGGGGGTTCAGTCTATGGCTGATTGGATCCACAACAGAAACAACACTGTAGAGAAGAAAGGTGTTCATAGCAGCCAGGAATCAGAGAGAAGGAAGACCACAGAGAGAGACACCCTCTGAAGGTACACTCCGACTGATGAGTATGGTGCCCTATGATCTAATCACCTTCCAAAAGCCCCATCAATGAACACATGAGAATTTTGGGGAACATTATTTTATTTTTAATTTTTTTATGTTATATTTTAAAAATTTTAAATTTTTATTAGTACATGTTTACAGTACATAATGATTACATTTACCAGAGGAAGTTGGTACATGTACACAACACATCTTAATTCTTTTTTCACTCCCTCCCCCTTCCTTTTGTAAAAGATCAATGGGGAATATTTTAGATTTAAACCATAACAAAGTGGTTCAATAAATGTAGAATGGCTTATTCAAAATTGGGTGTTTGTGCCTGCTTAGGCATATGTGGTTTCAATGGCTAATGCTATTCGGTTAAAACAACAACAAAATAACACAGACTTTACAACAGATAACTAGAGAAAAGCTGTTGCTTTCTGTCACAGAAAGTGACATTATGATTTTTGGGACTCCGTGATATTAGTTGATTTGACTTTTAACTTCATTCATGTATCATGAACAGCAACAATACTTAGGCACATGTTTGAAACATGCAACACTTAGGGCTTTTCTTTCATGGGGAATAGGTTCTGGGCATGAGTTAGATAATTTCTGTTCCACTTTTATAACTGGTAAGTGCACTGAAATCTCTCAGATAAGGGTCTGTGACTTCTCTACTAAACATTTTATATTACATCAAAAAAAGCTCAGGCCAAGAGTCCAGGGTCAGAACCTTTTGTTATCAAACAGGAGAGCTGGCTCCCAGCTCTCACATGTCAGGGGTCTGTGGGTCAAATGCAACCATTCTGGCTAAGTGACACTCTGGTGATGGAGACCACCATGAAGTGGCTCTGAGCAGGATATAAAATTAATCAATTGGCTTTCTAAGTTTACTTGTGAGTCTGTCCCAGGCCTAGGCCCCTTGTCTGGAGAAGGGCAGCGGATTCATAGTAAGTGAACTCTGTGAATCACTGGTCCCGGCTGAGGTCTGTAGTGGTGTGTGATGTCGTGATGCCTCAAAGGACAAGATAAAGCCACAGCTGAGGATACCTGGCTCCAACCTCGATTAACTTAACAGAGACTGTAGCTGCAGGTTCGACATTCCTGCAATAAATGCCAACCTAGAGATAAGATAGTTCTCCTGACTGGCATAATTTACTACTTGGAAAAGTCTTCGAACTGACTCCCAAGGTCCTGCTCAGTTTCCCACGCTTTCCACTCTATCCCCTTCCTTTGTTTGAAAACCAAATAAATATAGGCCGCCCAGAGAAGTTCTTTGTCTCAGCCCCCAGAGAATCTCAAATTCTGCTAGAGGGTTTTGATCTTCTTGGAGCCCTAAAATCATATCACTTGTCTCTTTTATTTAAGCCTTCACTGTCCACTCGTTTGGGAGGTTGTGGGCCTGATCAGTCCACGATACTCTGGAGCCTGAAATAACAAGACTATTGTTTCAGTTCTCTTAACATGCGATGCCCTGCTAAACTTTACTCCTAAAATAAAATAAAAAAAAAAAGAAATGTATATAACAATTTTGATCAAATTTCACTCCTCAGCCAAATGTGATGGCACATGTGTGTAATTCCAGCACTCCGGGAGGCTGAGGCAGAAGGATTGCAAGTTTGAATTGTGCCTGGGTAACAAAAAAATAAAAAGGTTTGGGGATGTAGCTCAGCACAAAGGCCCTGGGTTCAATCCTCAGTACCAAAAAAAAAAAAAAAAGTTTCTTATTTCTCCTTTCATGATACAGACATTCTCCTGACCAACTGCTATTTTAGTTTTCAACACTGCAATGGATTAAACATTTGTGTCTCCCACCCCCACTCCAAATTTAGATGTTGAAAGTCTAATCCCAATGTGATGGTATTTGTGGATGGGCCTTTTGGAGGTAATCAAGTCAAGAGTGTGGAGCCCTGACAAACTGGATTAGTGCTCTTATAAGAAAAGGCCAAAGCCCTCTTTCCGTTATGTGAAGATCTAGACAAAAGTCTGCTGTCTATGAACTGGAAGAGAGTCCTCACCAGCACCCGACCATTACAGCACACTGATCTCTAGCTCTCAGCTCCAGAATTTCAAGAGGTAAATGTTTGTTGTTTAAACAATCCCATTTAGGGTGATTTGTTATAGCAGCTTGAACCAATTAAGGCAAATGTATACTCTTAATGAGATCTATTAACTTTCAAAAGGTGTAAGCCAGGCGAAGGCAGATAGTAGACCAACAGTCCCAGAAAGAACCTCATTTTCTTTGGTCCAGTGTCAGCATCTTTATGACCAAGGTCAGGTGATCAGCTTCTAACACAGCAGGGAAGGGAGGCAGAAATGCCTGTAAATGTGAACTCCAGGTTTGGAATCAGGAGGCCTGGTGGGTTGGCCTTTGAAATGGTTGATTCATTGTGTCAATTTAAGAAGTTTAGAAGTGTAACTAAGTGATTTAGCAGGGTGCCAGGGTTCTCACTTGGTAAACATCCTGAGCCTGTGCAAAAGGAGGGCACAGAGATGATATGAGTGCTACCCCTGCCCTAGGGCAGGTAGCCTGCATACAATATAAGGGGGGAGAAGAGGCTTGTTCCCCCGCTTTTGCTCTTGTTGCTTTTGCTGTCTTCCACCGCCTTGAACTATTGCCCCTCACCATGCCACCCTGCTTGGAGCAAGCCGATTATGGACTGAAACCACTACAGACTGTGAGCTAAACTGAGAGAAAGCAACCATGTTTTATGGTTTCAATTACTGATTGTAGTATTGAAACAGAGCCCATAGGCTCCACAAGCCACAGCATCCTGCCAGGCACTTACTAGAAAGAGCTTATGACTATAAACATGTGTCTCTTACAACTCAGAAGCATCTCTGAAGGACCTCAGATCCATTCCCAAGGCCACGGGAGACTGAATCCTAACTTTGATAATTGCTGGCTTCTAGCTCAGCTGGCTTAATCTCACACTAACCAACCCTCCGTACTTTTTCACTTGCGTCCCCTTTGAAGAGCCCATATCAAAATGGAGCTAAGCTCTTTCTCCTATTGCCAGGTATTTAAAAAAATAAATCTCTAATTTCTAACTGTTGGGTGAGTTGTTTTACGAAACCTGCTGTCCCCAGAAGTATTTTAAATCCTAACCTAAAGATGCCCATGAAGTGGATGAAACTAAAAAATCTCAAATCAATAGAACTTTCATTTTAGAACATGGACTACAATCAAGAGTAAGGAGCGCTTACTATGAAATTATAACATAGGACTAAAAACACCTTGAAAGGCACAACTGCGTCCAGTCAAGACCCAACATATTATCAGACCATCAACTCCCCACATCTCTTACCACTCTCTTCACTGACCAATGGGTGAGACGGACTACAGTATGCATCCTGTTTCCTCATCAACTTAACCTTCAATGAACTCTTTCTTTTTGCAAAACCCAGTGCCATAGTATTGGCTTCTTTGAGTGTCAGGCAGCAAGCCCTTGTTTGGTATCTGTATTGCTAAACCGAATAGTTATTAAAGGCTTAAAACTGTTAGACATGTAGGAGAATGGGGAAGGATGTAGACTATGGAAAAGATACTTATTTCAATCAGAATCTTGGAACTAGAAAGGTAGTGAGCAGGAGAAGCCAAATCAAAATGAGCCATTTCCTTTCCTATTACCACTTATAAGTTTTTGAATTTACTGAGTTTAAACTTGTTGGCATTGCAAGTACTTTTTTTTCCCCTTTAAGTCTAACTTCAGATTTGCCAGACAAGAAGACAGAAAATGTTCAAAGGAAAAGGAACAGTTGTAAAGGTGGGAAATATAGAAGCAACAGAAGTGTTAGGAGAAACCTATGAAAATTATAAGAAAAAACAAAGCTTGATATCTTTTCATTAGGGAGAGGAATGGACACCGAAGCTAGAAAGTCCACTATCATCCTTGTAGTTCAGTTGGTGTGTTGGTTGAAATGACTGTTTACAAAAAAGATGACAAATGCATGATACAGTCTTACAAGGAAATAAGGAAAAAAGGAAAAGTTTTGCTTTGCTCCGATGAGGATATGTAGACTACAGAAACTCATGCTTTTAGTACAACAATCGCCTCTAATTTTTCTTTTCAAAATTTTAAACTGATATATAAAAACATAAAAATTGTACATATTTATAAGACATTGCAATGTTTTGATACAGGTATGGAGTGCATTCTGTTTAAATCTTAACATCATGTTAAATCTTAAATACATCTAGCTCCCCAAACATTTATCATTTATTTATGGTAAAAACATTCAGAATCTTTTCTTTTAGCTGTTTAAAATATACAGTACATTGTTATCTATAGTCATTCTACTGTGCAAAGTCACACCAGAGCTTCTTTCTTCTATCTGATTGTAACTATAATTTCTTAATCTTTATCACAAATCTCATATGAATATTATATATAGCAAGCCGGAACTTTTCAGCATTGGCCCTCCAAAACTGAACACTGCAAATGTGTGAAGAGGAAAACAATGTCAGGTATCCATTTGTGACAGTGCAAATCAATGTCCCTAAAAAGAGCAGTCTGGACTATGAGTTATTCTTGGTACCAAACAGAAAAACCATCTGTGTAACCATCACTAAGGAAGAAAAAGTGTAAAGACACTGCTAAAAGCAAATAGAATTCTTGAACTTTTTTGACCTAATTTGAGTTGAGAAATGAAGTATCTTAGTCCCTCAGTTCAAAGTCTACTCAAATGTTTGGGGCAGCTCTGTGGACCTGGATTTCACTGAGTGGTTGGTTGGTCAGTCGTTGGGGACTGAGCTATAAAAAAGGCAGATGAAGCCTGCCTTCTGAAAGTCAATACGTCTTCTCTAAGGTCCCCAAACATCCCTAAGTCTAATCAGTAATTGTCATTAAGAGCTTTCATTATGTGAAGTGAGTGTAATTAGAGTGTTTTGCCCTCACAGGGTATATACTACACCAAGAAGGCTGGAAGTGTTCATAAACTAGTGCCAATTCTCCCTCCCTCTATCTACTGTGCAATCTGCTGTGAGAGAGAAAAATCGTATTCATACACATTAAGGCAAAAGCCCACTGGCCCCTGCAAAATTAGCCTAAACACTAACAGTGGTTATGTGAGGGACTCCCTATTTCATTATGTGTCTCAGAAATAAAAAAGATAAAGTTTGCCATCAATAACACTGAACGTATCTGCTGAATTCCGCAGATTCCAAGACATTAATAATTCAAAGTCTTGTGGGAATTTTGTCATGGTGGAGATATGACTTGTCTATAAATGGAGCTCAGGGGATGCTCAGTGTGATCTATTCTTGTGTATACGCGCTACAGCTGCATTCGTCATGGCATACAGAAGAACACAGGATCCTGCTGTATCTCTAAAATTTCTAAAATTTGGAGTCTATATTTTTAAAGCTATTATGCATAAATGTTGCACCCTCACATGAAGAATAATCATCATGATATGTCATTATACCTTACAGATTAAAGGGACTGGTAAATGTTTTATTTTCCTCATTTCTTAAATTTACACTCGATTACTCAAAACACATTGAGATTGAATGGTCAGAAGCAGAAAAGAGGGAAGAACATGTTGGCTTTTTCTCTATTGGGAGAGATTTATATGTGCATATATGTGTGTGGGTTTCTGTCTCTCTGTGTATGTGAATGTATGAATATTTTTATGTTTATATCTTTATGTACATACATGTATATATATACATATGCACACACACCTTACCCTCAGATTTACTGAAATATTAGAAATTAGCAGCATCAATTATGTCAGTCTCTATTGTCCCTGGAAAGCGATACTAACAAAAATATCCACTAGTATTTTCCCAGAAGGTCACTAGGTGTGCTAATGTTTTGGTGCTAGGGATTGAACCCAGGGCCTTATGCATGCTAAGTACTCTATCATTGAGCTACATCCCCAACCTAAATCCTCAATTCTCAATGAAGAATTTTGAACAGTTCTCAAAACTAAAGCCAAAACAATCTTTCTAAAACTCAAATCTAACGACATCATTCCCTGGTGAAAATTCTTCCTAGTGTCTGCAGGGTGAAGCCCTACATTCTCTTTTACAAGGCCCAGGAGTTTCTGTGTAATCTGGCTACTCCCTCCTGTTACTCTGGCCACACCTCAGCCTTTCCTCTCTTCATTTTCTGAGCTCCAGGAGCAAGGGTCTTCTTTCAGTTCTCTGAAAACATTACAGCAGTCCAGTCTCAGATCCTTTGAACATGGTGTTCTCTCTTCTGAAGTGTTCTCCACTTGGCAGACTGATACCATTGTTCAGATTTCTAATTAAAGTCAATTGTTCAAAGAAGTCCTCCATGAGCCTCCCCCTCCCCAATAAATAAATAGATTACCTATAAAAATAATAGGTAATAATTACTAAAATATTGTTATGTACTAGCCACTGTGTCCTATTCTTTACATGCATTTTTAAAATTTTGCTTTCACAAAAACCTACATTATTATTATCTCTATTTATAGATGTGAAAATGAGTTTCAGAGATAGTAAGGAATATGTACAAGATCATAAGTTTATAAATGACAGAGGAGGAACTTACTGAGGCAGTCCACCTATTACATTCTCTCTTTACACACTCTACTTTTTGAAGACACCTCTCATTTAATAAGTAGCTTATTTAATATCTGCTTTCATCACCACTATAACCTTCATAAAGGCATACATTATTACTAAGTTATACATGAAGACCAAATGCATCCATAGTGAATGTAATCTGAAAATGAAGCGTATGAAGCAGGTCTTCATGGGAGCCACTCAGAGTACATCTAACTATACTGGTACCAACCAATAGGAGCAACAATTCAAGGCATCTTTGGAAATTCAGTTACCTATATGCAAGGGCTGATCAAAACATATGGTGTGACTTTAAATTGAAAAAATAATTCATCACAGTAAAAGTTACATTGCCATTAACCCCTTCAAAATACTCCCCCTCGCTTCAAACACACATATCCCAACATTCTTGCCACTGTCTGAAGCAGTTCTGAACATCTTTTTGAGTGCCTTTAGGAGGTGTGATCAAGAACACAGTGAGTGCTGCTGCTGAGTGCCATCGAGCAGAGATTTGTAAAAATACTAAAATATGTCCTCACACACCTTATTCTCTGGGTCTGGAACCATGTAACTTGTGATTCTTCCCCAAAGTCTAAATGACCACAAAAGGTAAATATTTTGTGTCAATTCAGAACACTGAGGCAGCTACAATGGCACAACTAAGGACACTCACAAAACAGGACTTCCAGAATTGCTTCAGAAACTGGCAAGAACAATGGGATACATGTGTTGGAAATGGGGGTGGGGGGTATTTTGAGGATTGTTAATGACAATGTATCTTTTACTGTAATAAATTTTTAAGATTTAAACATTCAACCTTTTTTATCATACCTGATAGGTCTCACAGTAGGCTTGATAGCTCCTAACTACAATTTTGAAATCTCACTGAAATGTTTTGTATAATTAAGATAAAATCATTTCAAAGACCCATAGAAGACCTTTCTCAATGAATACAGCTAATTCTTGCATCTAAACAGAATTAGCATTACTCTATTTCAGAAAATTTAATCAAAGTGATTGCAAGTTTTCTTGAACCTAGTATGTAAGGCCAATTCCGTTGACTTTGGGGACTGGTAAAAGTCAGCCTTAGATTTCAAATGACATAATCCTTGGTTATAATATGAATGAAAACCTGATTTCACACTTCATGTGTAAATCTTTATTTCAACATCTTACCTCATTAAATTTTTTATCCACCAGAACAAAATAAATAGGTTTTCTTTCATATTCTTCTTTCTACAACAACATGGTCGACGAGTGCCAATATAAGGCAGCTTTCCATGAAAAAAATTCAGAGTACAAATATTATACTTTAAGTTAAAATTATAAATGACCAATTATTCTAGATTAGCATTTATGTGAGGCACTAAGACAAAACTCTATAACTTTAGCAATATATTAATGTAAAGGGCCTACAGAACCCAGCCATACCCACACACAATAAATACAAAGCATGTGATCAATGAAAATATGGAATAACTTGGAAAACATGTGTAGATCCTTTTCTTTACCCACAGGATCATATTTCTCCACATTCTAATTCACATGAGTATAAAACGAACACTCTATATTTCTTTAAATACATGGCTCATGAGACATAAATTAACTTTTTTCAACTACTGGAAATGTTTAAAGGGAATACTGTTCTCAGTTAATATCTCTACTTTTTCCTTTAAGCCACCCTTGATTATTTCCATCTTCCCCCCCTAAATTTCTAAACTCCCATTCCATGTTACCATGTCACCCGCTCCTTCACTACACGCTTCCTCGTAGAAGACATAGGTGCTACCATCTTGCATTTCATACATTGATGTGTGCATATTTCCCCTTTTAAAGCAGAAGTTCATTCAGAGCAGGTTTTCCACCTGATTAATTTTTTGGCCACCGCCAACCCCTGTGTTCCCAGCACTTTTCATAACAGATCCACGTAAGAGAATAAGTCAGTTTACAAATAAATGCCTGTGGGTGTTCCTGAGGGGAGTAAAGTCATCAGCTTACATCTTTTTGCTCCTAACATAAATTAACATCAAACACGCACTTTAGTATTAAAATGTAATAACTTAAATGAAAAACCAAAACAAGTATATGGGTTTCATGGCATGAATATCTTGCTAGGGTGTTACAACTGTGGTTATTCAATATTTCAATGTATTTTCTGTCCTCTAAGTTGCCCACTTCCCACCTTACACTTGTAGATAAGCACATATGCCATTTGTTTTTCTTTCCTCAATTTGGAATTTTCAGAAATTTTCATACAAATCAATAAGACATCTTCAGAAAAATAAGCCAAGTTAGCCTTTGAATTTGAAACACTGGACACTGATCATTCTTTTTGTAATATATGCATCATGGATTATTCTTATTATAGAACAATCTTTAACGTTCCCCCGTGCACCTGTGTGCACATGCACACGCATACACACACACACTCACCCTTCCAACTTGAATTATTCCTTCTCTCTTGCTCAGACCTACCATCTAAAGGATTGCTTAGTCATCTCCATCTGAAGAGAACTGATAAGGTAACTAGATTCTGTCACATTACATTTGACACATTTTAACCCAACTGAATCACCCTGCTTGGTTCAATTCTTTGCCCACAGAAGGGGACTGTTACATTAACTTTTAAATAAAGTAATAACAAATTAAGCAAAACTAATTCAAAGGGCTCAGAACATGCAAAGAACACAGACACTGGGAGAAATCCTATTTCAGTGGAAGGTGCACATTTAAATAAAAATGTTCTCTCCGGTGATGGACATTTTACCAAAAGCTCTAAATAAAATGAATTATTTTGTGCATTATGGTATGAAAGTCAAAAGCTCATGAAAGTAGAAAAGGTTGATAGTTTTAGATTATATTACTCTAAATAAAGAAGGAATTGTTGCTGAGATCGCCTTAAATATACTGTACACTGACATGTTTTTGAAGGAATTATAGTTGTGTGGCACAAGTCAAAATCAAATTTATTTCAAACAACTGCAGCATATTTTTAAAAAACAAAAACAAATTCAAGTACAAATATATGGAAAGGCCTTTATCAACCTTGCTCTTTATGTACAAAATTTTTAAATCCCTGCCTGTTCGCAAGCAAAAAGTATGCACATTGGTAAAATAATGGAATTAGATATTCATAAATAGAGTAATTTCACACACACACACACACACACACACACACACACACACACACACACACACACACAAATTCCTGACCACTACTTTCTCAGAAGTTTGCTGAAAAAAAAAAGGAAAGGACTGGCCCCTTTAGAAATTCAGTACTAAATGTTTAAACCCATAAAAGGAAAAGTCACTGAGATTTAACCATAAACAACAAAAGAAAAAGGAGGAAAAGAAATGAGAATTAAGTCAAACACCCTGCTAACTGAATTCAGACTTGGGGACTTTACACAGCATTAATCTAATATATGCTAAATTAGATTTTCAAATACTATAATATTTGATTTCTTTTCTAAAACCAGTTTACCTTCAATCCCAGAAGTTTTTCTTTCAAAGATAAACTACAATTCTAAGTGGGACTTCTATTCAACTAGGAGCTTGCCTGTTTTTTTTTTTTAAAGTATTTATGAATCATATTTATGATTTTACCCTCCCTAAACATTACTTTTGACTTTAATAAAGTCAAGACTGATGTAAGAACTAAAAGATGGTTTACTGTGGATTAAATAATGTTCATTTCAAAGCAGGGCCACGTGTACACTATTTGTCAACTAAAATAATGTCAGAACAGTTTTCAGGCATCTGAGAATTTCTTGAAGCTTAACAACTACTAGCGACAGCAAAGTCATCCAGGAATTTCAGGATAAGATAAGTCTGCTTTAGAAACACAGCGATAATAATACATTTAATTAATCCCAGGTAAATTTTCTGGGTTTTGCTGTGGGGACCATATCCTTCGGCTTTACAGAAGTATAACTGTAGTTTAGTCCGCACGCCTGCGTAGGATTTTTGGCACACAGGGAGGCTGAAGCTTTCCTTGCCTCCCTGCTTGATGGGTCTTCTAATCACCCTACTCCTGCTCTTCAATAGCAAAGGGAGAGCGTCCCCACAGAACTTCATTCTGGCCAGTCCACTCACCCTGAAACAGTGTTGAAACATCAGGTCTGTGCTTCATTCAAGAGCAAATAAAAGATTGCAACAAGATGCCCAAACCAGGCATTGTACAGTGAGTAAATCAGGTATGGGTTTAAAACAGGAGAACAGAAGAAACACCTTTAAGAATTCTCTGGAGTAGGATTGAACAATACAAAACACAAGTGGGAAGTAAAGCTGAAAGAAAAGCTGGATAAAGCAATAACAAAAGAAGTTGTTCCTTTTGGGGACAGACCCTGGAACCAGAAGTTTAAGAGGAGGACGTGGAAAGTGGGGAACTCTTCAGGTAGCCCAGATGTAGAGAATGTAGTGTTCCAAGCGGCATTGGTACTGCACTGGTATTTTCTGCAACATCAGGCAATCAGATCACAACAACTCTTAGGAGGATGTTGAAAATTCTGAAAATATATGAATATATGTGTGCATGACAAATGTGAACAAGTAGAGGGGAAAGATTCTACTCTGTACTTTAAAAAAACATAGATAAATGTTGACATAAGTCAGTGTCCCAAAATTTGACATTTATTTTGGAAAATGAAATATAAATAACAATATAAGGAAAAGCCATGTGGAAAAGGTATTGATTATATACTTGTACACTATATATATACACACACTTACACATATACACATACAAAATTGATGTGTGGCATCTATTATAGCTTACATATTTAGTTATCTTTCTGGGTTATGGTATAGTTAGAATAGTTTTAAAAAGATTTTTCACAAAAGAAGTCAGGAAAAAAACAAAAGCCAGAAATACCAAAGAAGAATCTGTCCCTGGATTACTGCTTACCAACATTGGAACATCTGTTTTAAGTAGACAAGCCTTGGACCAGTGATCAGGACATTCTTTAATTTGATATAATAAGAAACAGACCTATACACCAAAGAGTGCTGGAATTACTGTTCTTCAGAAAAGAATCTCTGGGTGACATTAAAAAGACAAGGGATGAAATGTGGCTTTGTGAAGGCTATTTAGAAACAGAAACAAAAGACAAGTCCAGACTGAAGGAGGAGAAAAAACTAAAGAGGAAAATTAGGGATTGTAGGAAAAGACATTTGTGCGTGTGAATAGGGATCACAAGCCAGTGACAGACAAGACTCCCGAGTCCCGCGGTTTCTAGCCGAGTTTAAGTATCTCCAGATATTTAGCCCACACCGGGCTCCAGACGCTGTATAAGCAGCAAGGACGCTCGAGTGAAAACGGCAGACCAGGACCCTGCTCTCTCACAGCTTGTGCTCTAGTGGGAAGGGACAGACACTACAGAAATGAACAAGATAACATGTGATAGTGAGAACTAGGCTGTGGAGACAGCAGAGCAGGATGATGTGATGGAAGGTACTGGAGGGACTCAGAAGCCCACGGAAGAGCTGCTGCGGGGGCTGCCACCCGAGTGACAGGGAGGAGCCATGCTACTGAGGATCTGAGGAAAGAATGTGGTGCTAGGGAGAGGGATGGCTGGTACAAAGGCCCCGAGGAGAAAACAGGCATGGTGGGTTTGAGGAGAAAAAGTCTGCACTGCTGTAGTGTGTTGAGCATGTGGGCATAATAGAAGATGGAGAAGGCAGGACTAGAGGATAGGGTCTTACTGGTGGGACAAGGGATATTATATCCTAAGTGCGGAAGAAAAACAACAGAGGTTTCAAAACTGTGAGTTAGTCAAGAATCTGGTTATATCACGTAAGGTTTACATTCTAAAAAGATTACTTCAACTAATGTGTGGAGTTAGGAGGATTAACATAGAAGCAATGAGATCAGCCAACAGGCAAACAGGCAAGAGTTGATGGCACCCTGGATTTGGAAAGTCATAGTAAAAATGAAGAGAAATTAATAAACTCAAGGTATATGTTGAAAACAGAGTCAATAGGCTTTTCTGGTGAATTAATAGGGGTAAGGAGGGGGGTGAAAAAGGAAAAATCAAGGAACACTCGCAAATTTAAGTAATGGAAGGACCACTAAGTGAAATAGTGGAGAAGCAGTTTAAGGACAGGAAAATCAAAAAGTCTATTTTATACATGGTAAGCCTAAAACCCCTATTCAATCCCTACTTCAGTGAGACATTAAATTGGCTCTGTGATACTCAAGTCTTGCAATGGGAGGAAGTTAGAACTAAAGATATCATTTTGGTAGCACAAGCTTTTTGATGTTACATAAAACCATGAGATTGGATGAATCTTCCTAGGGACATATTAGAGACAGAAAAAAGGCCAGAAGCCATAACCAAGCTCTAAGAGGAACTTAGAGGTGTTTCAAGAGCATGGCCCAATAGAGGTTCAGTCAATCCTATTCTGGTTTCCAAACTTTAGCACAAATACAAATATGTGGGATGTAAAGCAGGATTCTGAGATATTAAGTGAGTCCCTGATATATAAACATGTATCAAAACATTTACTACTAAATGCAAGTCACTGTGGTAGGAACTGGAATGGAACTAAGGTCATGGACTCAGAACTTCAGCACTTGGCCTCTTGCCAGGGAGTAGAGCCTAATCCTAGACATGTGGAATACTTCCCCAAGTTTGGTTCCAAGGAAGCCAGAACAGTAGGATAACCTTCAGGTCCTGCTGCATCTACTGCAGTTCACATCTGATACAGCCATGAATGGGCAGGCTATCCGTAAGAGCTCCTACCTGCTACACATACACAGGGTTTACTTAAAGCACACACCATTGGTCTGGCCTTGCAGATATTGAAAATGACAAAGAAAAAGAACACAAAGAAATAAAATGAGCTAACGTGAAATAAAAATTGCACAAAATGTGCGTTGACATTAAGGAAAAAAGAACAAAGGAAAAAATGAAAGTATAATGAAAGAAAAGAAATTGCAATCACTGAATGGCTCAAAGACAAAGAAGAGTTAAAATCTACTTGCTGAGTAAGGAATCAGAGAGAGCCATTAGCCAGGATCGTTCAGCTATGATCAATTAGTATTTTTCTTAAAGATCGTAAGCAGACAAAACCATCTTCTGTCTGGAAAGATGTGCTGTATTCTCACCTCCACACCTACACTGGCTGCTCAGTAGCCCTCAGTGATCACAGTCCTCCCTTCTCTCTGTGCTGTCCCTTCAACCTCCCCCGAGTTTATGATCACTATCTGGCTTGGTTCATCTTCAGGATGATGATGGATGACTTAATTAGACAAACAAAGACATGAATGAGATACAAGGAGAGAAGCCAAATATGAACAAAAAGACAGGGACAAAGCCTTCTTGCTATGGTCCTTTATTATTAAGCTTTGTATTTCCTTATGCCCAAGAGTCTTATGTGGCCACTTTTAGTGAGAAAAGGAAGAAACAAAATAAGCAAGGTAACACTTCTTGCATGCCACAACTTGGTTTACATTTTTCCTGTTTCCAGATTTGTTTCTGAAAAATCTTGAGTTGCCTAAGGATAAGGACATGGTGAAAAAAAGGGAGGTAAGAATTGTGTCTGAAGTCACAAGTCTGCACAGAAACAGAACTGGGGTGTAAAACCAGCTCTGTGTGACTTGAAATACCATCTTCTTCCCGTTACAACTATGGATTCTATATGCTTAAAATATATGAAATTGAGAGAAATTTCATTGAAAATAATATATAAATATAACTTATTTGTAATTTGTGGCACTGTGAATTAGAATTTTCTGTTCAGGTTGCAAAGGTCAACTAAGCGAAAAACTAGATGAAAATAAACTTTATGAAACACTTCATAAAAATCAGGTAGAAGAAGATATTAGGTATTATGCAGATCTGTTTACAATGGAATAAAAACTTGAAACTATACCACCACTTTGAAAGAGGTGTGCACATACACTTATTTTCAGACCTAATTGAGAGTGAGTTATACACATGATAACCTCAGTGGTGAAGAAATCAAGATCAGGAGCACTAGGTATGCTTATTTGCTACTGAGGTGAAATTTTAGGCCTTTTCTATAGACACAGGTCAGATATATAGATATCACACACAGTCCTAAAACTATCTCATATCTATTCACTTATTTTAAGAACATGAGACCATACTGATACTAATTTCACCCCAACACTGCAGAATGTATTATAGTCATTGCCCTTTCCATATTTGTAACTCCCTTCTCCAATAGTGAGAAAACAGGCTCTGATTACCCTTCATTTATTCCCTCCTATTTCCTATACCCTGCCAGCCCCTACTGCCTCCTTAGTCTTTATCCATCTCCCAATACCTAGTCCCAGTTACCTTTTCAGCCCTGACCCCACAGGATGCCTCAGCCCTGCCTTCCTAGGAGGGAAGGAAACCAAAACATTTTTTTTTTTTTAATGTGGGTACTGGGGGTCAAACTCAGGACCTCGTGCTTGCCAGCAGGCGCTTGTGCTGCTGAGCGATATCACCGGCCCCCAAAACTATTTTTAAAGGGGACAAGAGAGGAGAGGAAAGGAGAGGAGGAGAGGGGAAGGGAGAGGAGGAGAGGGGAAGGAAGAATAGGATAAATATGAGAGTCACCTCCCTCTTAAATGATTGTCTATGATTGTCCCATTTTGCAATAATCTTCCAGGCTAGCAGTCATTTTCATACTTCATTTGTCCTTGAAGATAATCCATTTATTTTGGCCACTACTAGTGATTTAGAGAGGTCAGCTGTCAGGCTAATTGCTTTTTTACTGTTATTGTTGTTGCTGTTAGGAAAGCTGTCTTTTTCTCTAGTAGTTTTGATGATTTTCTCAGTGTGTGCAGTGGTTAAGAGTACAGACTTGGGGAGCTACATGGTCTGGGTTCAAATCCCAGGTTGGCTAGATATTAGCTGTGCAATCTTGGAAAAATTTTGTAAGTATTTTGTTCTTTATTTTTCTCTTCAATAAAATGGTGATAATAATGGTTTAATATCTCCTAGTGAATTAGTACAGTTAGACCTCTGTATGCTCAGGCTCTGTATCCATGATTCAATCAACTATGATAAAAACTATTCTGAAAAAAAATGGAGATATATATATATACACTTTTCCCTCTGCTTATTATTCCCTAAATAATACAGGCTAGAATTATTTACAAAGCATTTACTTCATATTAGGTATTATAAGTAATCTAGACATGATTGAAGTACAGAAGAGGATGTGCCTAGGTTGCAAAAACCATGCCATTTTATGAAAAGGACTTGAAGCTCTGCATATTTTGGTATCAATGAGGGTCCTGAACTGAGGCAGAACCATAAGGCCCAATTTTTCCCAAGAAAAACTCTCCTTTTCTCTCTGAGAGTGGAAAGAATTGTGATCACATTGGATTGACAACTGTCATTCCCTTCCCTGCTGCCCTACTGCTAAACTGCCCCCAAAGTGAGGCATCTCTGTAGTTGCTACATCAACAGCCAACCATCAAGAGCCCTCTAGGCCTGCACCTACTCCTGCAGCCCTGACGGGAGCCTTGTCTTGGTCAACCACTATGCCACCCCTCCCCCAACACCCAAACACTCAGGTGCCATTGCCTCTCTGGGGAGTGGCTAACAGGCCACACTTGACAGCAAGAGATTGAGACATGACTGGAGCTACTGGTATTATCCCTGCAGTCCCTCAAGCCTGCTGAGCCATGATCAACATGGCCTAGAAAATCACTAGAGGTAGGGGCAGTCCCAACTTCAGCCCCATAGCTTTTCAAGAAATGCTGGAAGTTGTCAGTCAAACAGCCATATCTTCAACCATTTGGTCAGTCTGGCTTCATGACAACCGAGGCCATCCGTCTCCCCCTACTTTGGAGGATCCCAGATCAGTCTGTGAAAGATGCAGAAGACTGGTATGGATGGGCCCTTCCCTTCTATAGAGCACTCCTTTCACTTTCCTAGGGTCAATGGGGGAGTTCCCTCCTGTGCACTACCCCCGTGCTACAGCACAGGCATCAATAAAGCCTCGTTAGGATGGTTTTATTGCATCTTCATGATTTTTATATCAGGTAGAGTGGGCTAAGCTAGTTCTACTAAGAGAAGAGCTGTTAAGAACTAGTCCTGAGCTCACCTCACAACCAGGGAGCTACTGAACAGCTCCAGATAGCAGCAGAGGGCAGAGAGCAGTAGGGCACTGAAAGCAGTGAAGAGCTGAGAACTACAGAGAGCTACAGAAGAGCTACTATGAGCTGCTGGCTCCAGATCCTGGAAGGGCTCCAGAAAGCCTCAGGGAACTACTAGATACAGCTGCTGAGGAGCTGAGCCACTGACACTCAGGTTATAGGGGTTCACTAAGAGCTGAGAGCTGCTGGCACTCAAAGCTCAGAGCCACTAACACCAGCTACTAACACCAAGGGAATTGAAATTTTCACATCCATAATTTCTATCCAAATTGAGTAAAAGAATACTTATTCAGCTGGTAACAGCCAATTCCTCACAGACACTGAGGTAGGCAGGTGCTCTACCACTGAGCTACACCCCTAGCCCATGATGACTGTATACACAGAGTGCTTCGAAGATTACTTTGCATAACAAGTGTTTGCTATTGTTAGTTGCAGTAGCAGTTGTAGTAGACTCTTCTTGCATTGAAGTTTTATTAGGACATATATAAGTGTAGAGTTATTTATACATATCTTGCTTGGAACTTCCAAACTTTTACAATCTAAGGATTCATGTCTCAGTAATTCTGAAAAAGTCCCATCCCACCCATTCTCTCCATTTTCTTACTCAAGTTCCTGTCTACAACTAGTTTTAACATTAACTTCTAGGCTTGGATTTTTCTGGCTCCATGAAAATGGTACAAATTCATACTCTACAATCACTTGTGTCACAGGTGTGGCATTCCCATTTTCCCTCAAGAGACTTTTATTTTCTCCCACTTAAAAGTCCCAAACTAACACAACATTCACATTTATCTTGGCCAAGGAATAGAGTTTATCTAATACAGTTTTTTTTTTTTGAGATAGTTAAATTAGCCCTTAGTCTTCTGGAATTACAAAATATACCAGGTAATTGAGAGCTAAAAAAACAGACTAGCCTTCAAGGATATGAAATTAAGATCCCACACCAGGATACAGGAAGTTGGGAAGTCAATTCAGCCTTCAGAGACCATCTGGTCAGTGGAGAAACCAAGAAACCAGAGGCAAGGAAAACAAAATCATTAGAATCAAACCCTCTGAAGATACACCATTCTCTAAAACCAAATTAGGAATTTTCCTACATAACGAGGAAAATTCTAGGCAGTAATAGGAAAGTTTAGAATAGTCACTTAAACACCCTTAGCATCCTTTGCCTTATTCACATGGTAAAAATCGTACCTCGGGATAGAGACCTAACACGATAAGACATGTCACAGGAAGAGAAATGATGAGGAAGAGCACAAACACGACTTAAACTCTACATTTACACATGATGACATCAAGAAATCTGGGTCCCTGCCTACTTTACAGATACCACAAAAGTGGTGTATCTTTTTCTTTGTTTGAATCAGCCTAAGATTTCTGTCCCCTGTGTGTTGCCACCTTTGTGCTTGAGCGTAAGAACAAAAAGCCTTTTTCTCAAGCCACTGTAGCTCTGTCTAATTCTTCAATAGAGAGCACAAAACCCCACAGGTGGCAACGCTCCCACCATGGGCATCTTTTAGGTTTCTAGGTCTCCATGCCAGTTCACTACCTTGAACATGTTTAAGGCTGTATTTCATATACTTGCATGAGTACCTAGCACCACCCCTAAAACTCTAGCATATTCTCAGGTGTACAACTTGG
This sequence comes from Erethizon dorsatum, assembly GCA_028451465.1. Taxonomy (NCBI): domain Eukaryota; kingdom Metazoa; phylum Chordata; class Mammalia; order Rodentia; family Erethizontidae; genus Erethizon; species Erethizon dorsatum. Next base: position 17,136,815 of record CM051839.1, read on the forward strand.
TATCCGATGATTGTGTTTTTGACATAAATTCCTAAAAGTGTTGTTCAGAGCAAGCTGACCAACAAAGTGATTATCATCTTGGAATATGGAGTTAGAAAGACTGAAGTTTAATTGTCTTCACTTAATAGCTGTATCACTTGGGTGGGGAGTATATTTTTGTATTCTGGTTTCATCATTTTTAATAGGAGTAATAATAATTTTTGTGAAGACAAAATAGAGGCAAAGGGTTATAGCATAGAACCAAGTCCATGGTAGCATTGATAAATGCTATTATTAATTCTATTTTCAATTTTTATCCATATTGCTAAATTACCAACTAAACTCATACTTAAGTATATACCCACCAATGGTACATATTTCTATGTCTTTCCATTCTCAATAGGTCTTGTAAATCTTCAATTTGCTAACTTTATAGGTGAAAACATTGTCTTTCATTTCTGTTGATATGATGCTAGTAAAGTTATACACCTTTTCATTTGCTGCTCACCCACGGCTGTTTTTCTGTGAATGGCCAGTTTAAAAGCTTTGCTCATTTTTCTATGGGTATGGATATTTGTTTATTCCTGATCTGAAAGAATTGTTTATATATTAACAATTTATATATTGCATCTTGTGTTGTATGAACTTTGGGTACAAAAGCACTTTATATGAATTCATTGAAATGAATTCCCTGGAGTAAGATTATAATAATAAACTGAAGATATTGTCTTTACTGATGCATTCTGCAGTGGTTTCAGTTATTACCAGTCTTGTCTGCCCATTTTCTATGAAAAGAGCATATGAATTGTCTTTCTAGGTCAGAACTGTGTGAAATGTCCAAGAGAACATGATTTAAAAAATAAGAAATCATGTTTAGCATGGTAACATAATTAATTACAATCTAGTCTGAGTTTACAGGAAGTTTCTCATTGGTTCTGAAATAAATTCTCTCACAGCTTCTTAAAATTAGGAGCTTTTGTTTAGGAGCTCTACTTCTTTTCCAAGAAGGTTTCATGAATGCCACCTCAGTTTTCTATTTTTAGGACTACTGTCTTGGTTCATGTTCACCTTATCCAGGCCACTTATGATTTGATAGATTTCTACTTTCTAGGTCAAAGAGCCCTAATCTTTCAATTTATCCTCATATGTCAATTCCTCCTCCCTCCCTCCTACTCCTCTGATCATTTTATAATGAATTGGTAACCACGATAATGAAATTTACTGAGAAAACCAGATTTTGCGATGCTGCCATAACTAATAGAGTCAGAGAAATGATGAAAAGGGCTTTAATGAGGTTTGAAATACAGTTAGAATGTTACAGATAGAAAATCAATTTGGCAAATGCTGTCAGCTTCATCCATGGGGCGGGGGAGCAGAGAGATTATTTAAATACACACATCTAAAGGACAGAAGTAACTTTGAAGGCAATGAAGAACTGAGGATTGTTTTATAATAGAGAAAAATAGTTTGATCAATCTATCTATCTATCTATCTATCTATCTATCTATCTATCTATCTATCTATCTATCATTTTGCTATGACTATAAGCCTACCTAGGTAGATATCCAAAAACCTATACTGAATACTCAAATTCTGGAAGGACTAGTAAATAATTATTTGGCTATTTTAGCTAACTTGCTCCTAATGCTATATAATCTCAGAGGCAAAAAGTAGAGTTCTATGACTTTTTTGCAATACATTTATAAACCAAATCCTAATCTTGTTCCACTCATATAAAGTGTTTGTCTTCTTCAAAAGAAAAACTGAATTTGTAGACTCAGGATTGATGAATATTTTGTAGAACAGCATATCTTTTTCCATAAAGCCATTTGTGACATGTACTATATATACTAAAAAGCATCTTTCATAACCAAAGGAGATTACTATTTAAACAGATTATCACGTCACGGAACAACTAAGAGTTGCAGTTCTCCCAAAATAACTCATAAACTCTGAAAAATTGCCTCAAGTCTGGGTTAATTAGCATTCAAAAGTTTGTCAGTTCTTGATCTTTGAGAACTAGATGAAAGGCACAGCCATTTTCTCTACAAAAACCCATATACAACTATAGAATAAATTTTGAATATACATTTTCAGAAAATACTAGGATTCCAGGCTCTAGGCTAAGAAACTTTGGTACAACTTTTGGTTTTATTTTTGCCTTTTAATTTTGTTTTAAAGACTACCCATAAATATCTAATATATAAAGTAATTTTCTTTTTCTACCTTAGGCACTCCATCTATTTATTTCAGAGCATAGAAGACTTACAGTTCCATATTTTCATTCATAAGCTCTGCACTGGTGCTTGCAGGTAAAAACCTTGTCAGGCCTGAAACCTCATCTCTGCTCTCTGCTCTGGACAACTCAGAAGAAGTATCTTTTCTGAGTACTCTAGAGACCTATGGACTTGCTACAGAACTTGACATATAAGCCAACTACCATACATCTGCTCAGTGTCTTGCTCCAAGGATCTTTCCTATGAGTTTACTATGTTATTCTGGTCTTTCCTCTGTAAACCCAATCTATTTTGGTGAGTGGACCTTTCCTCTCCCTCACTATCCCTTTGCAGATACCAAGATAACTCAAGGCTTGCAAGAGTCAGACTATCACAACCTAGACTGACATATACGTGAGAGAATAAGTCAACTCTCTAACTCCAGGTCTCTTTTTCAGTATAGTTTCATCATTTAAAGTATATATTGACATATAATTAACAAAAGAACTTAATATAGTTAATGTGCACATATTAATTTGATGAGTTTGGACATATACCAAGACCCATGATACTATCACTGCAATCCAGGTAATAGGCATATGCCACATTTCCCAGTGTTTCCAGTGTGCCTTTGTTGTACACAATTTTTGTGGTAAAAACACTTAACGTGAGATCTACTCTTTAAACAAATTTTGAGATGTACAACACTGTATTGTCAACTATAGGTGTTCTTTTGCACAGCAGGTCACTAGAACTTATTTATCTAGCATAACTGAAACTTTATATACATTTGAACAACTTCCCATTTCCCCCATACTTTAGAATTTCACTCTTAAAAGAAAAACAGTAATTTTGAAAGTAGTTCAAGTCCACATATGACATATCCTAATATCAAATATAATTTTTTAAACAGTTACTCTGCCAGACTCTAGTAATTGCCTACCTAACGGTTAGTCCCACCTCTTATGTATATGCCAACAGAATCCTATTTTCTTTGGGTGCAACAATATGTCTGTCCAATTTAGGCTGATTCATCATTAGTCTAAACCAGTGACATTTCCAACCACTGTGTCCCTCAAATGCATGATAAAGAGCCAACATATTGGTTTCCCTCAGGGCAGAAGGGCTGGCCTGGAGAAAGCACTATGTTTATTCTCAGGTTATATAATAAATGTCATAAAGATAAAAATTTTGGGCACAAAGCATGATTCTAACTCAATTCTGTTCTCTTTCATCGATACTCAATTTCTCTCTTTCATTATACCCAGAAATAATCCTGTGATCCAGTTCGGGCTAATAAAACATTAGAGAAAGTTGGCTAAGCGCCTCCTGTGGGTGCTTGTTCTTATTTACATAAAAGGAGAGAGATATAAGGAAAGCATACTTGCAATATTTTTCCTTTTTGTCCTACTTTGAACAAGGCACAGCAGCTATCTTACTGCCAGGAGGTAACACGCATGAGTATAAAAGACCAAGAGCCAAGAACGACAAAGCATAGAGATGGAAAGAGCTTGGGGAGAGAGTACTTTGTTCAATAACAGAAACAAGTTCAGCAGTTGTCTACTTCCTACCATCTTATTAATGGGGGTTAAAAATTATCTATATTGCTTAAAGTTGACTGATATACAGTCACAGATGGGAGATTTTAAGTTAATTTTTTCCCCTGAAGTGGCCTATTGTTCTCAACTTTGTAGGAATATTAGCCCTCCTATTCTACCCAGATTACCTTGTGCTTCACTATCTATGAATATCTTCAACACTTTGAGCCTTAGTGGGTTGACACTAGGTTTAAGACCGTTGATTTCTACAGCATCTTCACAGCTCAAAACTTAAAGTCTCTTAGGTATTTTAGTGTATTGTGGCAGTACTAGGTATTAATTCTGCAGCTATGTGGAAATTCCTAGTACCATCGTGAATTCTTAAAGTCAAGCATTTGGATTACTAAAAACCAAACATTCTGAACTAAAAACCTAAGCACAAATACATTTTCAGACATTCTTTATTTTCCCTTTTTTTAAAATTCAAATTTATTTTTAACATATATTAAAATGGAAAGCATACAGTTTCAAAGATTATTTTTTTTAATATGTGGGATACACAGAGAAAGGAATATTTAAATAGGTATGTACAAGGAAAAGGCTTGGGAATATTTTGATACTCTGAAGCTACCTATAAATATCTGGGTTAAGAGCATCAACCAGTTTTTCTCAAAACACGAGTGTGAAAGGCACACTCCCAAAAAATGGAACTTTGAAATCCCTTTTTTAAAAGTGTACAATAAGCACTCTTGCGTCCACAGAGAAAAATACTGATGGTTAAAATGGCACATTAAAAAAGAAACCACATTTGTCAAACGCAAAAAGATTACATAATATATTATTTGATTCTGGAAAAAGGCAAAACTGAAGGATAAGAAAATCGATCAGTGGTTGACAGGAGCTGGCTGTGGACGAGGAGACACTGCACACTGCGGGTGACGGCATAATCTACATCTTGACCACTGTGGTGGTTACGTGACTATAAGCAAACATCAAAACTTGCAGAAGAGTGTACAAAACATGGTGAACTTTACTGTATATAAATTATACCTTAATGTAAAAGTAATGGAAAGATCCCATTTGTGAGCTGATAAGAAACCAAAGTTATTCTATGCTGCAGTTAACTAGTCAAGAACCTGAGAAATAGAGCAATTGTCCCACATATATATAAATTTTTGTGCTTCAAATGTCTCTGGCAGAAATAATCCTGTGTTGTGGGAGATTTATCAATGTTCAAGACTTTTTAATCGTATCAATTTAATATCTGAATTAGATATTGAATTATTAGATTTGATTTACTAGTAAGATAGCACATAAAATGATATCCTTTACTGTGGAAATACGCAATTAATCTTAATATTTCATAGTGTAATTGTGCTGTCCATTGATACATGATGCAATAATAGTTTACATAACTTTTCAGAACATTTTATAGTTAAAAATATCTCACCTAGATTATCTCATCTGATTCTCACAGTAATCTAGTAAGGTTAGATAGGTAATGTATTATTTTATTTCCTATTATATTATACAGGCAAAAAAATAGAGGCTCAATAAGGTAGATGACTTATCTACAGTCCTAAACTAATTATATGTAGAGTCAGGAAATGAACCAAAATATTCTGATCCCAACCTAATAGTACTTTCTCCATATGTCAGGTTGTCAGTTAAAGGTAATATACCTCAAAAAAGTCAATTAAAACTGAAAGAAAGGCAACATCAACCCTTGAATGTAGCTCATCAGCTTCTTAAATGATTCTATAAAATTAAAATGAGAATTCAGCAGAGATAGGATTTTTTGGAAGGAAAGCTACTGATGGAATGAAAAGCAGACATACATGGAATGTCAGGCCCATCATTTTATATTTAATTTCACAATAATCTCTAGGATTATTATCCTCCTTATACACTTAGAGAAATTTGAATCAGAAGATACTAATTAATTTGTCCAAAGTCTCACAGTTTATTATGGATGGAAACAAGATTCTAACCCAAGCCTATGGGACTCTAAAGTTCTTGTCCCAGAAGCCTGAAAAAAAGATATTTTAAGTCTACACTTGTAGACTTAAAGAATTTAAATAAAAAATGATTCAAAATTCCAGTAATTCCAAAGCTCTGAATTTCAACAGAGAAAAAAATTTTTTAAGAAAAGGCTTATGTCATTCATAGCTTCTTTACCTCTAACATGAGGATTAAATATTTATATTTTCCTTTCCAAAATGTGTCAAACTTCCTTAGGTGTCTTGGCATGAACTGAGTTCACCAGTAGCAGGTTTTCTGATACTACTATCAGTCTCTACATATCAACATGGTGCCCACAGGTGGGTCAGCCAGCTTGTGAGGCTGGAAAACAAGATGAGCAACATGAGAGAAGAAATAATTCCAGAAATTATGATGCTACCCTTAAAATGTAAATGCTGCTTAAAAGTTATATACTAAATACTTGTTTAACACTTGTTTTATTTTTAAAAATCAGGACTTTTGAACTGTAAAACAGAAGAAGTAGGTTTATTTTAATCTTCTAATCCAGAACAGAATGATGGACACACAGGTACTCCACAAATATTTCATGGTGAGGGTGATGGCACTGATGATCACAAAGCTACGTCCATATTTACTATCTTTTTTGGCTTTCATTAAATGATAACAAAAGCAAAGAAGAAAAGTAATTTCTGGTTTCTATTGCTTAATATTTTTACTTAAGCCTGTGGGCTACCTATTTCTAGGTGCACTTTTTTTAGACAGCTGTAAGTCATGTACTTGCTGGAATAAAACTTACAAAATGAAGTTCATTTTGCTTGTCAAATGCAGATAAAAGAAAGAAGGGAAGAAATAGTTTAAATGTAAAAGGCACCTTTTCCCTAACTCCTGAACTAGCTCACACAATAAAATTAATAATTTAAATATCTGAAACTTCATATGTGCAGAATACTGCATGCAGACCAGTGGCATTTTCACTTCGAATTTGTATAGCCTTTAATCAGTCCACTTCATCTGCATTTCTAACACCTGCTTCAGTTAGCTGTGAAGTATGCTGTTATCTCTATAGTTACCTTTTATCTCTACTCTGGCCATCTAAAAAAAATTACATTATAGAATATAATTACTTGGCCTAAAAGAGATAGAGAGTAATTCACATAATCTTCTGAAAGAGATTTTCCTTTATCTTATCAAAAGGCAATTTTAAAACAAGTTACTAATAAATGTTGTCATTCGTTATAGTATACATCTCCTTAAAACATTAATATTAATTGTGTGTAGCAAAAATAATAGCATTTACTTCCTTTGCAATGAGTCTCTGCTTCAGGTACAAAGAGAAAAAAAAAAAAAAAAAAAAAAAAAAAAACTAACTCCAATGACTGATATCACTTGTAAAGTAGACAATTATTTTTCTAAATTTGTAATTACTATATCATTTATAATTACAAACATGCTTATCCTGTCTAATGTGACCTAAGATAAAATTTTTTGTGCATCAACAAATCCTGACCATCAGTAAGTTTATTGTCAATGACTCACATTACTCACTCTGTATTATTCAATTTTATATAGAAGATTTAGGGCTAACATTCTCCAATACAGAAATTATCTTAGGAGACTAGAGCAAGTAGGAAGCAACGGGAAAAAGAATTAGAAAAAAATTGAACAATTCTGGCTTATAATCTCTCTGCTTATTTCATGCACAGCACTTAATTATAATGTAATTATTTTTTGTGTTGACTGTCTCCCTTTCAAATGTAAACTCCATCTGGGGAAGGATCATGTCTGGCTGTTTACCACTCTATTCCCAATTTCTAGCTAAATTCTAGGCATGTAGTATATAACCAATAAATAATTATTATATAAATAATTTTTTTAAACTTCAATCAGATTGAATTAGAGTAGATTTTGAATGACTATTTATACTTCTCTACTCCCTTTAAATATATATGAGGAAAATCCTCATTTGTCTAGGATTGTTATAGAACAAAATTTTCTATAAGATGATTTTCTCTAATAGCCAAAGGTGATCCCTTAAGACACCAAGATATTTTAAGTACAAGTGCTTTAAGCATACATCATTATTTCTCCATCTTGCTTTATAAAATATAATTTAGTCATTTATTGATGTCTTATAATCAAATTCTCTGTATTATACCATATAACATTTTACACTTAGATGCTAGTGAAATGGGTAAGGCTATGTGTTCCCAAGCCAATAGGACCCATAAATATAGACTCAGATTTAATGCATCTGTTGTCTCCTTTCCTGCTTTCAGTTTTCAGTATGCTACTTTACTACAAGATGCTTCCAGTACAAGTTCCTGCCCCTCATAAGTTATAAAGTTATTACTCACAATGAATAAAAGGTTGTTAAAGCAATCTAGCCCTCTAAATGAAAAAAAAAACTTACAAAAGAAATAACTATGAAAATATTAAACTATATCTTTTTCATCCAAATGTAAATATAGCCCAGCCTTTCCATTCAAGCTAAGCCATTCCACCACCTGAAGTAGGGCAAATGTAGGCTATAGGAGCAAAAACACTATCAGTTTTGACAAATTTGGCTTGAATTCTAGAAGGAAAAAAGCCTTGAAAGAGATTTTTAGTATCCTTCAAAGAGAAAAAGGATTTTCAAAGGCTCTTAAATGCCTATTACAGGTTATGAGTCAAGACGAATATTAATCTTCACACTAGAGGAGGGAAAAAAGATGGAGAATTTGTAAGAAGCAGGGAGCGAAACTCTCTAAAAGTTGCCCTTGGGCCACCAGAATACAGTGACCGGGAGAGCACAGGAGGGAGGGAGGTGGCTCCCCTGGACCCGGGAAGATTCTGAGGCACAGTTTGGGACCCGAGTGAAGAGTGGTTTCGAGGAAAAGGAAGGAGGAGACCTCGGGCAACTTCTCCCTATGCCAGGAACTGCAGCGCGACAGAAGTTCCAATCTGCGGACACGCGGTGACAGCCGGCGCCCCCGGCCCCGCAGAGGATCCCGCAGCGGGGCAGGGGAGCAGCGGAGGACTGCGCTGGCTGCGGTGAGTGCCTCGGTGGCGCAGCCGTCCCGCGAGAGAGAGCCATTGGCCGGGCGCCATTGTGGGGCGGGCAGAGAAACAGCGTGGCGACAGAACACAGCGCTCGAAACTCAGCGCTGTGCCGCGGCTCTCAGGCCGGGGAAAGTGCGCTGACAGCGGCGACGAACGAGACTGGTCTCCGCCAGAGAGTGCAGGCTTCTGCTCACCGCCCCGCCAGAGGGCCGCTCCTGGCTCGCTGGGACGGACCCGCACGGAACAGGACTCTGTCACCACATGGTGCCTGCCTACAGCAGAGACAACACCTGGAACTGATTTGTTTTTTGTTTTTTTTTTTCTCTCGTTCGTTTTTTTGTTCTGGTGACGGTGTTCTTTTTTTTTTTTTTTTTTTTTTTGCTTGTTTTGTTGTTTTTGTCTGCTCTTTCTTTCATTATTCTATCTGGTTTTTATATGAGTGTAAACAGAGCCTCTAACTCCTTGTGATCGTGATTCTGATCTGTTCTTCCTTTTATCCCTTCCTTCTCTTTTTCCCACCAGTCCTCTACACCAGTTTCCCAATGTCAACAGTATCCCTCTTGGTCCTCCTGCCATACATCTAATTCCTTCCTCTTCTCCCAATTCTCTATTTCCTCCTTAACTCATTTTAAATTTAAACTGCTGAGGGCAAAATTAACATATTATGGACTTATATACTGCATATAATTTTTCTGGTGTGTTTTAGATTTTGTTATATAATCACAACTCTACTTTATATGGTTAAAAATGGCAAATAACAGGTTAGCTCAGAATGTCATTCTCTAGGCTGTGTTTGATGCTTTAGGTACCATTATAGCCAAAAGTGACATAATTGTTCTAAACAGCTTTTCTTCCTGGTATTCCATGACTGAGATTGACTAAGGGTCACAGAAAATACAGTGGTACAGTACCAAAGAACCAAGGACTGGGCCAAACAGGCAGCAACTTCTCATACCCAACAAATTGAAGAGGTAGGATCTTGCAGCAGGCTCAAAACCCAAAAATAAACTACGCCTGGAATATACCACAGAGAAGTAGTCATTTCCTAAGGATTTTAAACACTAGCAATAAAGCAACCTACCATAGGTAATTTACAAACATCACCCTAGGAATTAAACTAAAGAAAGAAAAGAAAATGAGACACTTAAACAAGATGCAACCCCACACATCCAGTTCACCAAAGGCAAACACAGGGGGCAATGAGGTGTGACAAACCGAAAGCCACCCACCTGACATCTCTGAAGTGGTAACAACAAAGCAGTTGAATGAGGCTCTGGAAAAATTTAAATCAGAAATAATTTCTCAGGTAACTGCAGAGATAATGTCCACAATGAAGACCATGCTTAAGGATGCTAGAGCAGACATAGACAAAAAAATAGATGAGCTTAAGAAAATGATGGAAACCATGAATGATCAGCATAGGAAAGAAATGGAATCCATAAGGCAGATTCAAGCAGATATCCAGGAAAACAAAAATTCCATTGAAAGTATTTGTGGCAGATTAAGCCAATGTGAGGACAGGATCTCAGATATAGAAGACAGGCTTGCGATTAGTGATCATGAAAAGAAAGAATTCTTAAAAATAACAAGAGACCATGAAAAATCAATCCAGCAGCTGCTAGATGACACAGAGAGAAATAACTTAAGATTAATCGGAATCAATGAAAAAGCAGGAGATAGCATAAAGGACATCAGGACCCTGTTCACAGACATTATCACACAGAATTTCCCTGGTAGAGAAAAGAATTTGATCTTCATATAAATGAGGCTTATAGAACTCCAACTAGCCATGATCAAAAAAAATCTTCAGTCAGCCTTATCATAGTCAAGATCCCAGAAATTCAACAGAAGAGCAGAATCTTAAAAGCTATTAGGGAAAAGAGACAAATCACCTATAAAGGAAAGCCCATCAAAATCACAGCTGACTTTTCAGCACAAACCCTCAAGTCAAGAAGAGCTTGGAATGACGTATTTCAAGCTCTAAAGGAAAATAACTTTCAACCCAGATTGATGTACCCCGCAAAACTGTCTTTCAAAATTGATGGAGAAATAAAATACTTTCATGACAAAGAACATCTGAGAAAATTTATGAACACCAAACCAGCACTCCAAAATGTCCTAAAGGACATTCTAGAAGGAGATAACAAGGACTACAACTCCAGGAACCCCAACAGAAGAAATCCACCAGGCAGGGCAGATAACTAAACAGGGGGTGAGGAAGAGGGGGAACCAACAACAGGAAAATAACATGACAGGTATAAGTCAATACACATCAGTTTTAACCATCAATGTTAATGGTCTCAATTCACCAATCAAAAGGCACAGACTGGCAAAATGGATCAAGAAGCAAGATCCAACAATATGCTGTATACAAGAAACACATTTAATTCAGAAAGAAATTCATAGACTGAAAGTCAAAGGATGGAAAACAATACTCCATGCGACAGGAACCCAGAAAAAAGCAGGGGTAGCTATTCTTTTTGCAGACAAAGTGAATTTCAAGCCAAGAATGATTCAGAGAGATAAAGACGGTCATTACATCCTTGTAAAGGGAACAATCCAAGAGGAAGAGATAACGATCATAAATATATATGCAACAAATACCAGTGCACCCAACTATATAAAACAAGTATTAAAGCACATGAAAAATCAAATAAGCACTAATACAATTATATTGGGGGATCTCAATACTCCACTGTCACAAAAAGACAGATCAACTAGACAAAAAATCAATAATAAAATATTAAAACTGAACCAAACTTTTGAACAAATGGACTTAGTAGATGTCTACAGATTGTTCCACCCCACAACATCAGAATACACATTCTTCTCAGCTGCACACGGGACGTTCTCCAAAACAGACCACATACTAGCTCATAAAACTTGCTTAAGTAAATGCAAAGGAATTGAAATTATCCCATGCATATTATCAGACCATATGCAATAAAATTAGAAATCAATGGCAAAAGAAATCACAAAACTTCCTAAACACATGGAAATCAAACAGCACCCTCCTGAACAACCAATGGGTCACAGATGAAATTAAAGAAGAAATTAGACAGTTTCTGCAACTGAATGATAATGACAGTACAACATACTGGAACTTATGGGATACAATGAAAGCAGTCCTAAGAGGGAAATTTATAGCATTAAATTCCTTTATCAGGAAAATAGAGCAAGTGTAAATAAACAACTTAATGGTGAACCTCAAACTTCTAGAAAAAGAAGAGCAGGCTAAGCCAAAAGCTCATACAAGGGAGGAAATTATAAAGATCAGAGCAGAGATTAATGTATTGGAGACTAAAAAAACAGTACAAAGAATCAATGAAGCAAAGAGTTGGTTCTTTGAAAGAATAAATAAGATTGACAAACCCTTATCCAACCTTATTAAAAAAAGAAAAGACACAAATCCATGCAATTGAAAATGAAAAGGACGATATCACAACAGACCCTGCAGAAATCCAGAAGATCATCTATACCTATTTTGAAAATTTATATTCTAATAAGATGGAAAATGCAGAAGAAACGGACAGATTCCTAGATACGTATGAATTACCAAAACTGAATCAAGAAGATTTAAAAATCCTAAATAAACCAATATCAACCAATGAAATCAAAGATGTAATTAAAAACCTCCCAACAAAGAAAAGCCCAGGCCCTGATGGATTCACTGCTGAATTCTACAAGAAATTTAGAGAAGACTTAACACCAATACTTCTCGAACTTTTTAATGAAATCGAAAGGGAAGCAATACTCCCAAATTCATTCCTGGAAGCAAGCATTACCCTGATACCAAAACCAGAGAAGGACGCAACTAAGAAGAGAACTACAGGCCAATCTCCCTAATGAACACAGATGCAAAAATCCTCAATAAGATACTGGCAAACAGAATCCAGCAAATCATCAAGAAGATTATACACCACAACCAAGTTGGATTCATCCCAGGGATGCAGGGATGGTTCAATATATGTAAATCAATAAATGTAATACACCATATTAACAGAACCAAAGACAAAAATCATATGATCATCTCAATAGATGCAGAAAAAGCTTTTGACGAAGTCCAGCACCTATTCATGATAAAAACCCTACAGAAAATTGGAATAGATGGTCTTTAACTCAATCTGATAAAGCTATCTATGATAAACCAACAGCCAATATCATACTAAATGGACAAAAACTGAAAGCTCTCTCTCTAAAATCAGGAACAAGACAAGGATGTCCACTGTCCCCACTCTTATTCAACATAATCCTGGAAACTTTAGCCAGAGCAATTAGACAAGAGAAAGAAATAAAAGGAATAATGATGGAAAGGAAGAAGTTAAATTATCATTATTTGCAGATGACATGATACTCTACATAGAAGACCCCAAAAACTCCACTAAAAAATTGCTCGATGTAATAAGCAAATTCAGTAGTGTAGCTGGATACAAAGTCAATTCTCAAAAATCAATAGCCTTTCTGTACACAAATAACAAACTTACTGAAAGAGAAATTAGGGAAACAATACCTTTCACAATAACATCCAAAAAAATGAAGTACCTAGGAATCAACCTCACAAAGGATATAAAAGACCTCTACACTGAAAACTACAGTACTCTGAAAAAGGAGATTGAAGAGGGTATCAGAAAATGGAAAGATATCCCTTGCTCCTGGATAGGAAGAACCAATATAGAGAAAATGGCCATACTTCCAAAATTGTTATACAGATTTAACGCTTTTTTTTTTGGTGGGTACTGGGGGTTGACCTCAGGACCTCATGCGCCAGCAGGCGCCCGTGCCACTGAGCAGTATCACCGGCCCCTTTTTCGTATGTGTGTTCCAGGAGTCGAACTCGGGCCCTCGTGCTTGCCAGGCAGGCACTTACGCCATGAGCCATCTCACCGGCCCTGCAATTCTAATCAAAATTCCAACAGCATATCTCACAGAATTAGAGAAAACAATCCTAAAATTCATTTGGAATCAGAAGAGACCTAGAATAGCAAAGGCCATTCTGGGCAACAAAGGCAAGGCAGGGGGCATCACAATCCCTGACTTGAAATTATACTATAAAGCTACTGTGATAAAAACAGTGCGGTATTGGCAAAAAAACAGACCCGAAGATCAGTGGAACAGATTAGAAGATGCTGAAACAACTCCAGACATAGTAAGCCACCTTATATTTGACAAAGGTGCCAAACACATTCACTGGAAGAAAGATAGCCTCTTTAATAAATGGTGCTGGAAAAACTGGCTCTGCACATGCCGAAGATTAAAACTATATCCATATCTTTACATCCATATCTTTCACCATGTACTAAATTCAAAATGGATCAGAGATCTAAATATTAAAACAGAAACATTAAATCTGCTGGAAGGTAGGATAGGTAAAACCCTTGAAGACATTGGTGTAGGCAAAGACTTTATGACTAAAAACTCAACCACACAGGAACTATCACAAAGAATCAACAACTGGGATCTCATCTTATTGAAAAGTTTTTGCACAGCAAGAGAAACCACCAACAGAGTGAAGAGACAACCCACAACATGGGAAAAAATGTTTGCCAGCTGTTCCTCAGACAAAGGATTACTATCGAGAACATACAAAGAACTCAAAAAAATCAGACCTCCGAAATTTAAAGACCCAATCCAAAAATGGGCATCTGAGATGAATACACATTTCTCAGATGAAGAAATACAAATGGCAAATAAATATACAAAAAAATGTGCAACATCACTAGTCATGCGAGAGATGCAAATTAAAACAACACTGAGATACCATCTCACCCCAGAAAGAACGGCTATTATCAAGAAATCAACTAATAACAAATGCTGGAGGGGTTGTGGGGGGAAAAAGGAACCCTTCTCCACTGTTAGTGGGAGTGTCAACTGGTACAGACACTGTGGAAATCAGTGTGGAGATTCCTCAGAAAAGTAGGATTGGAGGTCCCATTTGACCCAGCTATTCCCCTTCTGGGTATCTTCCCAGAAGAATTAAAAACATCGTACCACAGCAATATATGTGCACCCATGTTTATAGCAGCACAATTTGTAATAGCCAGATCTTGGAAACAACCCAAATGCCCATCAACCGAGGAATGGATAAAAAAGATGTGGTATTTTTATATAATGGAGTACTATCCAGCCATAAAGAAGGATAAACTGGAGACTTTTATAGGTAAATGGATGCAACTCGAGAAAATACTCATAAGTGAAATTAACCGGACGCACATGTGCAAACATCGCATTGTCTCCCTAGTGTGAGCAAGTGAAAGAGCAAATAAGATCCAAAATGTACAATAGATAGGATAAATCAGAAAGAAAGTGGTCAAAAGGAAAGAGAGTCTAGGATGGGGAATGGAGAAAAGAAAGAAGGGAAAAGAAAAAAATTGTATTTATATATAAGATGGTTAAGATAGATAAAACTACTAATTTTGCTTAGTTTATTGAAGAGAAAGGTTTATGCCAGTAATGTTTGGACAATTGAATGCTGATGTCTTGTACCCTGAGTAACTAATTTAAAGATAACAATAAATAATGTATTAACCATTGTTACCCTCCTATTATGTTGTTTTGAAATTTTGTTCTTTTTTGTTTTATTTTGGTTTTTTTTTTTCTCTTTAAAATTAAAAAAAAAAAAATCTTCACAATAAACAGAAAATTCAAGATGCAAGCAAATCTTTTATGTCCAGACTGCTGAGCTCTAGGAAGGGAAGTTCAGAAAAACATGGACTAAGAGGAGGATGAGGAAGTCAAGATACTAGGGACCTTGTTTGGAAGGGATGATGGTAAAATACGAAAACCTAGAATCCATACAGAAGAGCTAATCAACAGCTTGCTCAGGCATGGGGGAAGTAATAACTCTACAAAATCTCACACTGGACTGCTCTCAACATGCCTAGGAAACAATAGCATGGCACTGGTAAAAAAAAAAATTCTAAAATAAACATTAAATATCACTCCTATATAGGGGATCCACATATGCCTATATGTGGATACCAAGGTGCCACTTGAAAAATATGGCAACCCAGAGCCAGTCATAAGGCTTTTTCAAACTACCTAGATTATTCTAAGATTCGGCCAGGGGCAACTCAAAGTCATCAGTATCCAGAACTCACTGAGAACACTGCACCTAGAAACCTGCATGGACATCTGGGCACGACTTCTGTTGGAACCTTACACTGCTCATCAATAAAATATGCACCAGGGGAGATGGGGCAAAACAAAAGCAAATGATGAAGCTGAAATTTAAAAATTTTAACAGTCTCAACATCACTACTCTCATTCCTGATGAAATAAGACAAAATGAATTGTTGAGAAAAAAATTGAGAGAAATTAAGCAATTTTCAAAGAGGTGGATTAGCTTTATAATTCAGTAAAGATTCAGATTTGAGGACTACTTCAAGGAAACTGTATAAGTAAGTTTTATGAATAAAAACATTGGGAAATCACACTTATGTGGATTTATATCAGAAGGAAAAAACTGTGAGTCAGGATTGAGCACTGAAAAGTTCAAATTACAGAACATTTTTAAAAGGAAGATACATGTACTATTTTCTCTAACTCTAATGAACCTATGGTTTAAAATGGACCTCCTTCAGCTATGTCAAGCTGACTGTATAAGAAATAATAACTGGATTGTAATTGTGATTCTTTTCAGTACTACCTGGATAAACACGGACAAACCATTTGACCCTTCTGAATCTCAATTCCACTATTGATTAAACGGCAAAAATAATGATAGCTAATGTTTATTAAGTGTTTACTAACATGCCACACACTCTATTAACATATATTATCCAATATTTCATTTAATCTGTACAACAATACCCCAGGTTGGCACAGTTGCTATTTCCTCTACTGCCCTACAGGGAACAGAAGCACAGTGAGGGAACAGAAGCCCAGCAGGTCTCAGTCTCATTGGAAACCTGGGTCTCAGCAACAATATGCCTGCCTCACAGGAGCAGTGTTGCAACTGTGTGAGAAAATACATGAAAAGTACTTTGAAACCTATAACACACTATATATATAAAATCACCAATAAATATTTAGTAAATAGATAAAATTCATTAATTTGCAAAAATGAATTTTAAAAAGAATTGGCAGACTCTTAATCTGCAAGTAAATCAATAAAGTACAAACTATAATATTAACAATGTTTCCATTAACAATAGACTGTATAATATATATATGACAGTGATCCCACAATATTATATTGCCTAGTAACCTCGTAGCCATGGAGTTTGTGTAAGTACACACTGTTTGTAACACAGTGAAACTGCCTAACAATTTATTCTCACAATCCCATTTTTAAGTGATGTATGACTGTGTTTTCTCTATAGAACATATTTTTTACTTATAAAACTATATATACTTAGGTACTATATTACTTCACTAGAATGTAAACCCCATGGGTTTTAATCTTTTGTTGAATGAATAAACTGGTAAAGCTGTATTATGCTCTCATACGAGATGTCTTGGGGATAAAAAGGTTGTGTGGGGTGAAGCTGGAGAGTGAGGTAAGAGATGAACCATGCAATACCTTATAAGCCACAAAAGGATTTTGGTATTTATCTCAAGAAATTCATTGAAGGATTTTGAGCAGAAACACAATACTATCAATTTACATCATTCCAGATCATTTTAACTCCCCTACAGAAAATGTGATGGGCCCCCCAAAAAGAGGGGAAGAATGTCAATCTCTGGGAGTAATACAAGTTTTGTTGTCTCTCTATGCAAGGAGGTACAGACCCTTAAGCATTCTGATGTAAAAATAATGAATTTGTTCACCTTATCATAATTGTATTTGCCAAGTTTCCAACACTCTCTCTCAAAATTTAAATATTTCTTTCCCAATCTTTTACTTCTGACAATGTCTTAAAATTATACTACTAAAATGACTTTTAGCATATTCTACTTTCTTAGTCACCAATACTTAGTACTTTCAGCTTGCACAAAACATATATCTGAACAAGGCCCACAAAGATTAACAGTAGCCTAATTTTCTGACATTCCTTTTGCTACGAATTTGGCTAAGAGCTTGAATAGTATGGGGAAGAAGACAAGTGAGAGAAACACTGGTGATTTAACCTCCAGTGTTCCCTTAAGGACAAACATTTGTCACCTTGACAGCAAGGTAAGAGGTTTGCAGCAAGCATGCTTATAAGGGAACTCTCCCCTCTCTCCCCTCCCTGGGGACCTGTGATTTCTGAATAGACATTCTCTGAATGGATGATGATAATGATGACCATGAGGACAACAATGGTGATGATGATGAGCCACAGAAAGGGCTAAAGAGGAAAAGAGGTTGAGACCCATATAATTCAGAGCCTCTAGCTGAAATGCTGCTCCAGGGAATGTGACAAAGATTTACCATTTGCTGCTCCTCTTCCTAAGCCTGCACTTGAAGCTGGAATAATCAACTCTATAAATTATCACCAAACATTCAAACAGTGTCCCCTGTTAATAGCATAGATCCCACTGCTAATAATTACTAATGTGTTCACAAGAATATATACATACCCACTTTCTATACACATCTCTAATTTTTAGAGTTTACAATTCTGATGTAAAAATTTGCTGCAGGCTTAAGTCAGGCACTAAAATAAGCCTGTTTTTAGTCTTCATAACATAATTAAAATTTGCATTAATGTGATGATACTCATGCATCAAAAAGAATAACAGGATCTCTGTTTTGGCCTAAAAGCCAAATTACTTACACTATTTCATAACTGAAAGAGGAAGAGATTTAAAAAAAAAATTAAAGTTATTCAGTATGAGTATTTTGGGTCCTAATTTAGTTTCAGGAATTAGTGGCACTTACATACATTTTTCTTTGATAAATAGAATTTTGTCTATGATAATATTTATACTTTTACTTTGAAAATGATCTTAAAATCACCATAAAATTAAAATTAAAGCTATCATCTATTCTATTTAAATACTTATTCATTGCCTAATCATCTAAGTTCCTGTACTAACAGAAGGGCCAAAATTATGAAGAAAATCAACTCTTTGACATAATGAACTCAAACATAACTGCTAGAAAAGTGCAGTTTCAAAGCATACTGAAAAATACATGGACATAGAAGAGGGTAGCAGAAGAGAGCTAGAGGCTGGGACACAAAGGAGATCAGAGGTTAGGAAGAAAAACACAAAGGGAGAGGAATTAATGGTCAGCCTAGAAGACTTAAGATTCATGTGTCCTTCACTGATGAAAACAGGACAGGTACCAATTATGTCCACCCCTGGACACCACATAACTAACAGGAATCAAATCAAACTCTTAATCATCTCACTCAAAACTATTCTCTCACTTCAACTCATTGATTTTGTTCATGACATCACAGTACTTAAGGTCTTTGAGTCTCTTGTCTCTTTGTGCTCCTTGAATTTACTGGCCTTTCTACCATATAATATCCTGAACACTTTCAACTTTGCTAGTGTAAATATCCAAGTAGGAAAATGACATTAAAGTGGTGCTTAAAAACCAAAAGAGTCCTTAACTACTAGAGATTCATGTAGAAATATGATGATTACTGGAACTTGCTTCAAAATAATTACTTAACAGGGGAAAGTAAATAGTGTAGAGGAAAAGACTGGGTTGAGTTGATATCTGTTGAGGCTGACAAATGAGTATACAAGGTTATTATTTGGTCTACTCTATATATGCTCCCCTCCCCCGCTTCCTACCTCCTTTCCTTCCATGGAGACAAGGTCTTATTAAATTGCCCAGGCTGCCCTCCAACTTGCAATCCTCCTGATTATTTTTAAGTCTTCATAAAAACACATAACTCCAATTCGCATCAATGTTATGATACTCATATATCAAAAAGAATAGGCTCTCTGAAAATAATTTTTAGATGGTTAGCCTCCAGAAGAGCTGGGATTACAGGTGTATGCTACCACCCCTACCTGGTATATGTTTTAACAATTCTAATTTTTTTTTAAGTGTTGTTGTTGTTATTTTAAGGGGCCAGAGGTTTAGGAAAATACCATATTGAGGGGCTTACATAGAAAGTCTAGCAGCAGGATTGTGGGAAGGGTTTCAGCTATAGGGATAGAGAGGGTTGGGCTGGCACCATTTCTAGAATAAGCTGGAAAATAACAGCAGCCGTTGAAATGTTTGCTAAAGGCCAGACTCTCCGTGAAGCCTCTCAGAGACCTGACCTTACTTTATCTCTTTAACAGTGCTGAGAGGTAGGTATTCCTTGTTTACAGCTCAGCAGTGAGACTCCTCCTGTACCAGGGCTTAGCACACAGTAGAGACTGGGTTAAGATCAGCTCTCTAAATAATGAAATAAGTGACTAAGGAAGTTTTTTCTTTCTTTTGGTGCTTGTGGGTCTTTCTCTGTAAGAGAATTCAAAGGCTCTAGCCAGAGTATTTGTCACTGTTTGTTTGGACTCAATGCTCTACATATCCTTCACTCACCAACTCATCAACAAACACAGTGTCTCCCTCCTGGTACACTTCTCAGCAGTGCCTCCCATGGCGTCAGGTCCATGCCGAGCCTCCTCTTCCAGGCTCTCCATAATGCTGTCTCATCACCATCAAATTACCAACACCAGCACCAACAAGAATGGACTTACTCCAATAAACATCCCTTTTTCTCTCTCACCACCAACTGGCCATTCATTCACTTACTCATTATACATTGATCATTTACTACATGCCAGGTACTGCACTTGCCAATACATCCACATGTAGGAAGTTGTAACAGTGAGCACAACAGTCATGGTCCCTGCCCTTGGGCCACATCTACTCTCAGGCTGACTCACCTTCCCCACTTAGGCTGTCCTTGATTTCCAAAATCTTACCTTTAACATACCCCAGGAATCCCTACCTGATCACTCCCTTTCTTGATTGGCGATACCACACACTTAATCACTTAATTATATCTTATTTTGGGTTTTTTGCCAAGTGTTTTACTTATAAACATCTCTTTTCTTCAATTATACTGTCTCTTAAACAAAAATTGTTTCTTATATTCTTTTTTATTCAAATAAATGTAACTCAACTGAATTCAATTATATGTATGCAGCACGTATGTGGTTAGTTGTAGGTATATAAATAGAGAGAGAAGAGATACAAAAAAGAAAATTTCTCCTGTATAGTATAACTATCTCCAATACTGTGTAATACTTTATAAGTTCTATGAAACAGTCTTTTTCTTTAATTCTTGCATTTTGTAGAATGTAATTTAGGGACCATACTATAGACCAAATTTATTAGGGCTATGGTAGGATGTCAATAATATTGATAGGAGCAAATTAAGTCTTTACTTCTTTAGAAGAAAAATTATTTTCAACAGAAGCAAAGATTAATATTCAGTATATAAATATATGTTACATTTTCCTAAAAATAACATTACTACAATTTAGATGTGTATAAAATTGTAACTAGAAGTCTAATACATAAATTTTCAACTTTTTCATGTCAAATACACCTTTCAGAAAAGAACTGAAACAGAAGATACTTTGCAAAATTTCTTTTGAAAGTTGGTCAGTGAAATCCAGATGTTAGATAATCACTGACCTCATCGTCAAACTATCAAGTAAGGAAGACCAATCTTATTCAAAATGATCTTTCAAATGTGAAGGGGGCTAGAACAGATAATTATAATAGTTCCATTAAAACAGTGGATAAATATAGAGGAAGGCGCAAGTTAAAAATCATATTCAGACTCTGAAAATGAACTAACTTTCAAGCATTTCTAGCTACAACATTACATTATTTTCCAGAGGACATCTCTTATACGTATGAAATTATATTTAATTTCCCAAAACAGTACAATGTTTGGGGGAAAAAGCAATCTATCATTATGGCAATCCAAAAATATGTATATTGTAATTTAACCATTAAAAAAAAGATTGGCTGCACATGAGAATTTTTTCTAATACTCTAAAGTAAATAGTCTTCTGAATAAACTCTGAATTTTTTTTTTTTTTTTTTTTTTTTTTTTTTTTTGTGGGTACCGGGGGGTCGACCTCAGGACCTCGCGCGCCAACAGGCGCCCGTGCCGCTGAGCGATATCACCGGCCCCTTTTCCATATGTGGGATCCGGGAGTCGAACTCGGGCCCTCACGCTTGCAGGGCAGGCGCTTATGCCACTGAGCCATCTCACCGGCCCTATAAACTCTGAATTAAAAATGAAATTCCTGAGCACTTTTCAATCAGCAAAATGCTTCAGTTCTGGATATTTAACAAGTACAGTACTACCTTAGCAACAACAAATCCAGGTCCAGTGGAATATGTGTATGATCAAGTTTAAATTCAATGGAGAAAATTAGAATGGGAAGTTGGGTTGTTACCCAAAATAAACATACAGAAATAAAGGCACATAAAAGTACACACCGTATTACACTAAAAATATATAATCACAAAGTAGTTTACCTCATAAATATCTCCTTAGTGCTATCCAAAAGAACTTTTGGCAATGATGAAGAAAGTTCTACACTATTCACTGTCCAAGCAGCAACCACCTGTCACACGTGGCCAGTGTAACTGAGGAATAGAATGTTCAATTTTATCTAATTTTCATTAATTTAATTTTAAATAGCCACACGTGGCCTGTGGCTACCATATTGGTCATTGCAGCTACAGACACAAAATGGTAACACTAAAGTATTTCCCCTTTCCTGAACAGGGAAATAAAGGAAATGACTTTATAGCAGAGAATCGCAAAATCACTTTAAGATATTGGTATGATTTTAATGTCAGTAAAGCATTACTTAAAGTTACAGTGAGTCAAGGGGTGGGGGGCAAATCAGCAGTGGAAGCAGAGAGAACAAACTTTTAAAAAGCTACCAAGAATATCTACGTAAGCACTTCCTAGGAAAAAGATCCCCGTTCTAAATAATGGACCTGTCTGCTTCCAAGGGCAACACGTCCTTGTTGTGGAGTCAGACATATCCATTTACCACAGACTGATAGAATCGAACATGGGAATTATCATCTACCTTGCCTTCCTCTAATCCCTTTCTCACCAAATAAACTTCCTATTAAAGTATCTTCTCATGTGACTTTAAGCATGAAGAGAAAACAAATCAAGTGTCTAAGAGATTCCCATAATTATTTTCTCCATTCTTCATCAATAACTTGATAATCTGCTTTATCTATCATTATCTATGTAGAAGTAATTCAGTCCATTCTTGTGAGACAGAGCAACAGAATCAGTTTCTGAACAGAATGGCAGTAAATTTATTAAGCATACATCCCCTGTATGCCTGACAATGAAGACCTCAGTATCTTAAAAATGTGGAATGATTCAAGTTAGACAATGGAAAAAAACAATAATATTAGTAGAAATGATTCTACTTAGGAGGGACATCATGCTATTTACAAAGCTGAGACAATAGTTCTCAAATCATTGGGATATCAAGAATGATCGCTAGCAGGGAAAGGAAACCTTCCTTAAGTACTATGTCATACCCAACCTCTCTTGCTTTAAAGAGAAAAACTTCCCGCTCTAATTTGTCTAGATTTTTAAAAACATATATCAAAATATATACTTTAGGTGATCCACTACTTACAGTTCTACATAGAAATGAGAGATCAGTTGCATCTGGGTAAATGAAGACAGGGATGCATCTTGTGGAGACTTTCATTAGTTTATGATATTCCTCTCTAAAAATAACTTAGGATTTACGCACTAAGTTCATAGAATCTGAAGGAAAAACAAAAAGCCAGACATGATGAAAGATTTGTTTCTGGACTAAGGACTGTTTGTTGAGACTCTAGGGAAACCTTGATGTTAGTTTTGAAATATATCTTGGAAATTCATACAAAAATATACTGTAAACTTTGTTAGAATAAAAATACTATTTCTAATATAGATATTTTCTACTGTTACACATTTAAAGATTTTTTAAACCATTTATTTGCATTGGTGGAAGTTTTTATTCAAAAGATTTTTTAGAGCTGGAAATGTAACCTTTTGACTTGAATAACTGGCTTGAAACCACCACATGAGATAGGGATCCCAAATGCTATAAAGCAGTGGAGGCAAATTTATGGCACGTCTGCTACAGTGCGCTGTTCGTGTCATTGAAAGCTCTAAAAGGTTTGCCATCACTGTTATAGAGATATTTAATGAAATGAATCAAGATTCAACTATCTTCAAGGAAAAATAATGAGCTGAAGACCAAAAGGCAGAAGCCTCTACACTTACACAGTGATTTTTCATGATCTCTACTCATTTTTTCCTCCTTATTTTAAAGAGGTAGAGGTAACAAGAAAAGAGAAAAAAAATAGCAATGACTATTTTTTCTCAATAAGCAAGAAATACTCTTTCTTATTACTGATTTTAATTACTGAAAAGATGAAAAAAATCTGTCCTGCTGTAAATCTGTATACCTCAGCAGCCACTGATCAGAAATCCTGAGCAGTTTATTAAGTGACAATCAGAAGTACAGATGTCACAGAGGAATTTGCAGGCTACTGTTAAGAAAATACAACCAATTAACTGTTTAATTAACTATATATCCCGTCTTTTATTATCTTAAAAAAGTCCATCTCTTCTTTTCTTCATTATATACAGATATACTTCACTCTCCAAAGCCCCTCCAGCTGGTCACATTATTATTATTTTTATTGCCATTTAACGAATTTTAACTCCTGACAAGATGATATGATCAAAGTCAAAGCAATATTCTGAGTTATGAACCTACTGAGCTCAACTGCAGAAGGCTGTAACATGATGCTTCTAGAATGAACTATATTAGCTTTCATTTGCTCTCTGATCATAATCCAAGTTCAAGTTATCTGGTTCCTCATTGTCACCTTGAGTTTTTTTCTTTTCTTTTCTTTTCTTTTACTTTCATTTTCTTTTTATTTAATTTCTAAGTACTAATGCCTCTCAGATATGGATCTGACCTAGTTTTTATTCACCACTGTATTTATTCTTTATTGTTTCAGACTTACTTATATTTATACCCTTTCTCTAGGACTGTTTATTTCTTTTTCAGCACTGCCTAAAAATTCACATTTCACTTTTCAATTTAACTATATTATATATTTCACAAGTTGTTAAAGTCTAAATCGTAATAAAAAAATACTTTAATTCTCAAGAATGCTATATAATGGCAATCACTTATAACCTTTTATTTATATGTCTATAGCAATTTAAACATCTTTAATAAACACACATAGCAATTTTTCATGGAAGACTTTCTGATATTTAAAATCAATTGCTTCAATAATAATATAAATTGGCATTCTAGTACTCAGAGATACTGACCTAATCTACTTTATAGGGGTTACTGTTGGAAGAAAATCTTGCAAATTATTCAATATCAAATTTAGATGTGGCAATGAGTTTTCACCTAAATCAACACTGAATGTAAAGCAATACAAATTTGTATGGCTGTACCTACAATTTATTGAAACTTAAAAATTTACAATTTAAAATCCCTTTAACATAGAAAGAAAAATTTGGTAGATAAATGATCAGTTAGAGTGATGCCAGAATTTTTGTTGAACTAAATTTAACATATAATTATAATAATGGGCATATATTTTAAGTGCATAATATATGCAAGGTATTTTAAAATCATATGTATATAAAGAGGTCAAAATACTATTCATTGAATGATTTCTATATATTCACTTTTACAAATATTTTTGGGTGCTTGCTCTGTGTCAGGTGGCACAGATGGAATTGATAGAGTAAAGCAAACAAAACAATATACATATCCATCAATGATATAGGGGAAATAAATGTAACTCTCAACCTGTTAGATGTCAGATATGCCAAGTTCATGTTCTCCAAAATCGAAGAATGAATTCTAAGGAACAACAGAGGTAAAGAATAGGAAAACTTTACTGAGAGAGAGAGAGCTCCTGAGAGACTCGAAGGGACCTGAAAGTGGGTTGTCAATGAGCCCACTTCTCAGAGTAAGTTTCATAGAGCAAAGTCACATGGTGGATACAACGTTGGTCAAAACTATGATCAACCAGTAAGATTACAAGTATAGCCGCTTAGTAATATTGATCCAATGGGGAAGCAGGTCACATAGCAAGTGTACATGGAAAGAACAAAGACCTTCTTTGGAAGAGATGAATCAGGAGGTCCTGGTCACCCACCTGGGTGACTGATGTCTATCTAGACTTTATTGGACCAGGTGATACCAATTATAGTATATCACTTATCCCTAGGGGAGGCACGCAGGCCTGGTCATTCCCTCTTTATCTTGAGGCCTGGCCTCCAACAGATGTGCCTCCGGCCACATTTGTAATGTGTTTTCATCCTCTGCCTGAATCCCTCGAGGGCCCAGCCCTGTCTGACTGCCTATAATGGTTCTATGTAACTTAGCTGTCTATGATATCAGCATGGAGCTTCCACTTGAATACAGGGAAACAGACAATAAACATAATGGATAAGTTATATAAACTAGAAGGTAAGCATTTTATAAAAAAAAAAAATAGCAGACTAACAAAGATGGGAGGTGCCACAATTTTAAAAGACACTAACCAGTTATAGTTTAGAATTTAGATGGAAAGTCATTTTGCTTTGGCTTGGATATCTACTGAATGTGTCCCTTTTGAATTCATTTGTTGAAAATGAATCCCCACCATGAGGTAATGAGAGGACAGAAACTTAGTCTAACTTGGTGTTCAGAGGTGGGGCCTTTGGGGAGTGACCAGCTTCCAGGACTGAACACTGACAGCTTCATAAGAAGAGGGAGAGAGACCAGAATAGACACACACCTGCACATGCATGCATGGGTGAACATGTGACACCTGGTACAACCTAAGGACTCTGCCAGCAAGGCTATCACCGGATGTGGTCCCTCAACCTTGCATCTCCAGAACCATGAGATACAAAATGAAATCCTCTTCTTCAGTTAGAATTCTAGCCTCGGTCAGAAGCACTGCAAAACAGACTAACCCACATTCCGTAAGTTAAATAACTGCCTTTTTGAAAAATAGCTAGAATAATGGAAGGGATGGGAACACTACAAGGAAAAGGTGAGCACAGCAAAAATACCCATGCTGAAAGGGAGGAAGGAGTTAATACAGGAGTGAAAGATATAGGAGAAAAAGTGGGTGGGGTCACACAGGGAGGACCCCTGAATGGCTGCTTAGGTAGTGGGAAATTAAGAGCCACTGAAGGCCCTGAGCATAGAAGGGGCATATAAAAATAGTGGTGATAACAGTTTACCATACAACATTGGGAAGATAATGGGAAAGAAGATAGGAATCATCACCTCAGCTCTTGGAAACCACCAAAAGTATAACAATGTTAATAAACATTAACACTCCTAAATAAATGGATAAAAATATTAACTTAGGCTCTCAAGTGAAAACTAAGAACATTTTAGAAAATAATTACTCAAAAGAGAATAGCCTTAATGAATAAAAAAATCTTAAATCTGACCAGTAGAGCATGGATTATTATAAAGTAAAACTACAAACATAGCAGACATTTTTAATTTAATTACTCTGCTTATTAGAAACATCACCCAAAACAACTACTAAGGAAAAATAAACAATTATGTGGTTATGTTAAAAAAAAAAAAAAGAAAATATATAAATTGCAAACTCAGAAGACAACTATCACTGGTGGTATAGAACATGAATCCATATTCATCTTAGTCTGTGATGCTTTAACTGCAATTTCCAAGATAAGATAGTCACCCAACTAGAAGATCATTTTTTCCTGACCAGCAGAGCCTGTTCAAGTACCAAAAGTTAAAAACCTAATTGATCAAAGTTTTTAAAATAAATTTTATTTTTAAAAAGGTTTCTATTATTTGAAGTTGTATCCATCTTAGTCTATAATCTTCCAGGTAGGAATAATTTACTATTAATTTATGTGAATATTTGCAAATTAAATGGGCAGATTTTTTTAAAAAGTTTTCTATAATTTTTAACCACTTTTATGGTTATCTTCATTTTACATTTCAAACAATTTTATCTTAAGTAATTACATTGATTTTATGTGTAATATCTTAAGATAAACAATTTTAACAGTTAAAAACAATTATATATATATATATATATATATATATATATATATATCACTATGTAGATGTAAAAATAAAATGATGAGGCTGGATTTACATGGTAAAAAAAAATCCTAGCGGAGACAGCAAAAAACAGAAATTGACTTCTATAACCAATGATACTATAATCAGATGAAGTACTTTAAAACTATTTGCATCCATAGAACTTCCAGATGTTGAGCTTTACTTTTCAACATACATTATATATATTTTTTGACTATAAAACTAAAAGAAAATACTTGTGAATTTTCATCTGACATTGTGATAGGGAGGGACATTATAAGGACCATGAAAAAACCCCTAAAGGAAAAGATGGATAAATCTGATAGAAATAAAATTTTAAACTTTTATAACCATAAGGAAGTAACAAACCCCAATTATATACTACATCGTATGTAAACATTAACTTCAAATGAACCATAAATCTATACGTAAAATTAAAAACTAAAACTTATTGAAGAAAATATAGGAGAAAAATCTTGGTGGCTTTGCATAAAACAAAAACCCAGGTAGGACACAAAAAACATGAGGCATAAAATAAAAAATAAACTAGATTTAATAAAAACTCCAAACTTCTGCTTCTTGACATTTACTGTTAAGAAATCAAAGACAAGCTACAGATTGGGAGAAACTACTTGCAAAATACTTACATAATAAATGACTAGTGTCCAAAACACATTTAAAAACTCATACCCAGTTATAGCAAGCAACTCAGTGAAAAAAAAAAAAAAATGGGCAAGAGATTTGAACAGATACTCCACCAAAGATTGTACACAAATAGCAAATAAGCACATAAAAGATGTTCATCACTGTTAGCCACTAGGGAAATCAAACTACAACTATGGTGACACACAACTATATACCTATTAAATAGGCTAAAATTAAAATTATTGCTAATGCCAAGAGTTGGCAAGGATGTGGAGCAACTGGATTCCTTGTATAGCCATCCTGGGAATATAAAAATAGTACAACCACTGGAAAAGAGTTTGGTAGTTTCTCACAAGGTGAAACACATACTTAAACATGACTCAGTAATCCATTTCTAGGTATTTGCCCAAGAGAAACAGAATCATATAAAAACCTATATATAAATATTCATAAAAGTGTATTCATAATCATTAAATATAGGAAATGAACTGTATTAGCTTTCCAACACTGTAACAAAAAATAAGTTAACTTATAGAAAAATAAAGTTTAGTTTGGCTCATTGTTTTAGAGGTTCTATCCATGATTCATCTCTGCTGGGGCCCATTGCTTTCAGGTCTCTGGTGGGCGCATCAGATGCGAACAGCAGGGAGCTGATGGTACAGCAAACTGCTTACATGTTCAAGAAGCAAAAAAGAAAAAGGAAAGGGCCGTGTCCTACCATCTTCTTTGACCCAAGGTTTCAGATAAGGCCCCTCCTCCTAAGGGTCCACAGTACTGTACCTCCAATAGCGCCACCCCGCAGACCAAGCCTTTAATACATGGGCCTTTAGATGATACTCAGCATCCAAAATATAGGACAAGCGAAGTTCATCAACTGGTAAATTAGTAAACAATGCAATATTACCTAGCAATAAAAGGGAATGAGTTACTGCATACAACATTAGAAGAATTACGAAAGCAAATGGTAAAAGAAAGAAAGGTATGTATTGTATGGTTCCAATATGTGACTTTCTGAAAGACAGAAGTATAGAGACATAAAAAATTCAGTGGCTGCCAGGTGCCAAGGCTGGGAGGGGGGACTGACTACAAAGGGCGAAAAGGAACTTTTTGATTGGAAATCAAAATCTTGATTAAGGCGGTATGTTATATACGTTATATATGTTATATATGTTTGTAAAAACTCACAGAACTGAACAAAGTGGGTAAATTTTTCTTTGTAAAAATTACACCTCAATAAATTTGACTTGAAATTTTAAGCTTCTGTCAATCAAAACTCTTGAGTCAATGAGTTTTATTAATAATGAAAAAGAACTTTTAAGAAGTTCTAAGCAAATATGTAATACTTTCTCCATGCACCCCAAACACAACCAACTGGGATTTAATTTTCTCACCTTAAGAATCTATAATGCAAAAACTGGCTCTACACATGCCGAAGATTAAAACTAGACCCATATCTTTCACCATGCACTAAACTAAATTCAAAATGGATCAGAGATCTAAATATTAAAACAGAAACATTAAATCTGCTGGAAGGTAGGATAGGTAAAACCCTTGGAGACATTGGTGTAGGCAAAGACTTTATGAATAAAAACTCAACCGCACGGGAACTATCCCAAAGAATCAATAACTGGGATCTCATCTTATTAAAAAGCTTTTGCACAGCAAGAGAAACCACCAACAGAGTGAAGAGACAACCCACAATGTGGGAAAAAATGTTTGCCAGCTGTTCCTCAGACAAAGGATTACTATCGAGAACATATAAAGAACTCAAAAAAATTAGACCTCCCAAATTTAAAGACCCACTCCAAAAATGGGCATCTGAGATGAATACACATTTCTCAGATGAAGAAATACTAATGGCAAATAAATATACAAAAAAATGTGCAACATCACTAGTCATTCGAGAGATGCAAATTAAAACAACACTGAGATACCATCTCACCCCAGAAAGAATGGCTACTATAAAGAAATCAACTAATAACAAATGCTGGAGGGGCTGTGGGGAAAAAGGAACCCTTCTCCACTGTTGGTGGGAGTGTCGACTGGTACAGCCACTGTGGAAGTCAGTGTGGAGATTCCTCAAAAAGCTAGGGTTGGAGGTCCCATTTGACCCAGCTATTCCCCTTCTGGGCATCTTCCCAGAAGAATTAAAAACATCATACCACAGCGATATATGTGCACCCATGTTTATAGCAGCACAATTTGTAATAGCCAGATCTTGGAAACAACCCAAATGCCCATCAACTGAGGAATGGATAAGAAAGATGTGGTATTTTTATACAATGGAGTACTATTCAGCCATTAAGAAGGATAAACTGGAGACTTTTATAGGTAAATGGATGCAACTCGAGAAAATACTCATAAGTGAAATAAACCAGAAGCACATGTGTAAGCATCGTATTGTCTCTCTAGTATGAGAAACTGAAAGAGTAAATAAGATCCAAAATGTACAATAGACATGGTGAATCAAAAAGAAACTGGTCAAAAGGAAAGAGAGACTGGAATAAGGAAAAGAAAGAAGGGAAAGGGAAAAAAAAATTGTATATATATATATAAGATGGTTAAGATAGATACACTACGATTTTCACTTAGTTCATTGAAGAGTAAGGTTTGTGCCAATAATGTTTGCATAATTGAATGCTAATGTCTGGTGTCCTGAATAACTAACTTAAAGATAGTAATACGCAATGTATTAACCATTGTTACCCTCCTATTATGTTGTTTTGAAAATTTGTTCTTCTTTTGATTTGTTTTGTTTTTTCTTCTCTTTAAAATAAAATTAAAAAAGAAGAATCTATAATGCAAATGAAGGCAGAAGCTCACTACACTGTTATGTCCAAAATATTAGCTCGTTAAGTAAGTACGGTATATTTTTGGTTTGGAGAAATAGAAGCAGGGAAATGAGAGCTATCTGCTACATTATTATGATAAGTTAGTAGTCGGTGGGCATCTCCTACTAAAGATCATAAACTAAGCAATTCTGTAGTAAGTTGAATTCAAATCGAGGGAATTCAGTCTTGGTTTTAACCAACTGCCAGGATCACATTTCTTAGGAAGTCCTTTACAAACATCCTGTCCCAGAATAATTTATATTTATTTGTTTTTACCCAAAGGGGTTTATAAATAAATACTTTTCCAGTTTAGGAATGATGACATTTTAAAAATTAATAAAAATGAAAATAAAAGTACATGGCATTTGTTAAAGGGTAATAAAATAACTCTAGTCAATTGGCTAGTTCTACACCAGTAGATTTCTTTAAATAGTAATGAAATCACTCCTTTAAAAAAATCCATCATTATTAAAATTAAAAAAAAATTGCCTCAGCCTCCACCAAAATTAGATTTGTAAGTTGCTGGTCATTCCTATAATTAAATCTATGTCACAAATTTGCAAGAAAAATGGTCACTGTGACTAATGCATTTACTTGCAATACAAGTCCTGTCAGACAGCAAAGAGCATTATGCTGCTAAAATGGAGTAGGTAAAGATTCTATACATTTTATTAAGTAACAAGACTATTTTTTACCTACAATGACTGTATTTTAGATAAGAGTTTGTTTTAAAAATAAATCCAAGTGCAGCAATCACAGGATTTTCCCTCCTTGGGGATTATAGAATATTTTTAACTTCACAAACATTTATGGCACTTTGGCACACACAGGTCCTGTTTTCCTGGACAGTCACCATACAGGAAATACTCTAGTGAAAGAAACATGAACATGTTCTGATGACTGAAGTTGCTGATTCTGGTAGTTCCCTCGTTTGCCTTCTCCATATGGTTTTAAATCACCTATTTGATGAACTGATTGAGAACTAAACATAGAGAACAGTGCTGCCCAAATTGTAAGTCAAAGCAAAATGAATTAAAAGATACATGGGCAAAGAATGAGTGATTACACTTATTCTCCATTCAAATTATTTTCAGTCCTTCAGAGTGCAGATGGAAATTTCTTGGTTTGGAATAGGTGCTGCTAATTTCCTCCTTTATCAAAATGAGGGAAGGCATTCAGACTGTAGGCCACAGAGTTCAGCTACAAAATGACAGTAGCTTTCTTCCCATTTGATTTAATTTCAGTTACCATTTACTCATGACAAGATAGCTTTGTTTCTTTACAGAGTTGATGTTTTAGCTTGAAATAAATCTAAATTTGAAAAGTGCGTCTTATTTAACAAATAGTATGTTGATACGGCAAAAGCCATACTGGTTGGGGCCTGAATGCTGGAAACACTGCAGCGAAGGCAGTTCTTCTCTTTCCTCCTCCTTAAATTTCTTATTGTTATTTATTTTCTCACATATCTATGTGGTAGATCTTTGCTTCAGAATCTAGAAATATGCCTTGAATCTAGTAGACTCTGAGTAAATGCATGTTAATTTTCTGATTTTCCTATATTGTGCTACACTGCTAATTGAACCAATAGTATTTTTGAAAGGAAAAGTATTCTGTTCTAAGAAGTCTAGCTTTTCTGATGTTCATTTACCCCAGGTGATCAAATGAAATGCACAGCATGACGATGGGTTCCATTTTGTACAGATGTAAATCATTTATCTGAATGTAGTTCACAGGACAAATTCTAAAGACCAAGACGGCCCATTCAAAAATCCTGTTTGTTGAATTCTTAACAGTGCAAAGATGAACTCGAAATAGCATTCTATAAGGTGGTACCAAATGCTACTTAAAAAAGAAGTTGCTTGCTTGTTCTGGCAAGCTTAATGAAAATAAAAACCTGTTTTATAAAGAAGCCATGAAAATTTGAGGGGGGAAAAAAAAGATTCCAAGGCAATAATTTTGATTGGCTAAGATTTTAAGAAAATCAAAAAATCAACATAATCCTTGATATAGCACAAAATGAGACACTCTGTAACTGTAAATTAAGTGAAAGAAAAGCCGAATTAACAATTACTCTTATCTCATAACCACCCTCGCGCCTCTTAACATTTGAGATCCTTGCTCTAGGTTTTAAAAGGCAGTACTGCTCAGCAATCAATGAACAACAAAGTTCATGTGCTTCCTTTCTTATGCTGTAAATGTAGTTATGTAAGTGTATGTCTGAACAAGACATGAAGAATTAAAGAAGGGGATAAACATACATCGCAAGTTATTAAAACACAGCATTAATTTGGGGATTTTTCTTTCAGCAACTGGGAAAACATCAGTTAACTATTCAACTATTACCAGAGCTGGGCAGTGATGGGGTGCCAGGCAAAACAGGGAAAACAGAACAACCGAGTGAGGGAAGGAAACCGCGCTGGCTAGTTCTGCTCAAGGCAACAGGTTCTTCCTAACCCTCGACTATGCATGGAAAGATTGTTCATCTTAGAACAGCTGCTGCAGTTCTAGCCATTCATATTTTAAAAAAAGAGCAATTACGTGAAAAGAACCATTTCTTTACACTTGAAGTGAAGAGATTTAGAAAGTTAATGATGACTCATTTTTTTCAACTGGATATTACATACTCACAAAGATGATTTAACATTTCTTATAATTCTTCCCTGCTGCTTCAGAAACTCTTAATTAATGTTGCTATGAATTGCTGTGAATTGCTCCAATGCTGTATTACATGGTTATTGGAAACACAATGGGTATGGCCAACTTTACCACTTACTAGGATTTCCCTTTAAGATTAGGAACTACTAATAAGATTAGAAACTAATAAAACAAGGGCCGGTGATATAGCTTAGCTTGCCTGGCAAGCGCGAGGTCCTGAGTTCGGTTCTTGATACCCACATAAAGAAAAAAATAAAATAAAATAAAACAAGCTGAGGAGTCTATGAAGAAGAAAAGTTCTATCTTTTCCTTTTAAACTTCAACCTGTAATTCTTGTTTTTATTTTTATTTATTTATTTTTTTTTGTGTGTGTGTGTACTGCTGAACGATATCAATGGCCCATTTTTCCTTTTTATGTGGGTACTGGGAGTCGAACTCAGGACCTCACGCCTGCCAGGCAGGCACTTATGCCACGGAGCTATCTCACTGGCCCTAACCTGTAATTCTTTGAGACATAAAACACTGATTTCAGACTCCAAACCAAAATGTTGAAGTTCTAAAAAATCAGGAACTTTTGTTTTGGAAAATTTTTTTCAACAGTAGCTAAATCTTGTGAAGTTAAAGAAGGAATTTTTCAATTGGAAATTTTTAAGAAGTTGCCAAATCTAAAACAACCCAAATGAGGAAGCAACATGTAAGATGGCTGAACTTGAAATACATGGTTTTACATTGAAAAAGAATATATATGTATATAAATTTCAATAGCATTTTAGTTATTCAGGGTACACTTGGCTATCACATTTTATTAAAACCTCATCAAGAAGGAAATCTCAAATCACTCATTATGCTCCAGAATTATTGTAAACTGAACAATTTAAATGAGAGAAGGAGATAATGACTTTAACTTCTTAACTTACGGCAATCCTGTGTGGCATGATTTTAAAATATTCTGCTCTGAAATTTATGTAAATTGAATTCATCTATCATTAGTTATTACTAGTCAAGCTACATTAAAAAAACAGTTTTCTGTAACAATTAGTTCTTAAAAACACTGTGTTTTAATTAGACTGGGACATTATTAAAGTAGCTATAAATATGTACAGTACTTTATTTGGTATACCCAGGTGCCTGAAAATCAACACAGATGCCCTCAGAGTTCTTTCTCTAAAAATTCTTCTAATGAAAGCCTTTCACACAAATTTTTAAGGTAATCTAAAATAAATATCCTTTTTATATTCTATTATGTATATACAGAAAGAATGGTCACTGATAATCACAGAATAATCATTGGAACAGTCTATTTTGCAACATGTAAAGCTTAGTCAGAAGTAACCAACTTCTTAATTTTATGAATGTCCATAGCTATATACATCACAAACTCATGACAGAGCTTGGACCAATACCTAGTTTAAATTTTAGCTTAAAGCTTTTTCTGTTATATCATCCATGCATTTTATGCAGATTATTACATTCAATCTTCACCACATCTCTATAGGTTATATATCATCATTGCTTCATTTTTATTTGTTTATTTTTATGGTATTAGAAATTGAACCTAGGGCCTTCACATTGAGTTACATCCTTAGCCCTTTTTTAATTCTTTATTTTGAGACAGAGTCTTGTTAAATCACTAAATCACCCAGCTGGGCTCAAACTTGCAATTCTTCTACCTCAGCCTCCCAGGGTGCTAGAGTTGTTAAGTAGGCACGGGTGACCACACTCAGCTACTCTATTTTATATACAGGGAAGTTTATCTGGTTAAGATAGTATTTAGTCAAGCTAGGATTGAAGCCCACAGTCTGACTTCAGAATCCACAGTAGTACTCATAATTGTAAACTTAAAGGACAGGTGATTAATTTCCATTTATAAAGAAAATTCCCAAATAACTGTAACACCACTCTATAAGAATAACACTAAACTTAAAGGTTTGTAATGCAGAATATCCCTTCTGTAAAATCAGTCCTCTTCTTAATCCCACCACAAGCATCAAATTGAAGCTTTCTTCTATCACTCAACTGAGATTAACATTTTTTCAAATCCTTGAAGTTTGTTGTGTATTCCTTATATGTGAAAATGCTAGCTGCCTCTTACCTTTTTCCTTAGTAACAGAAATCTAACCTTTAGCTCTTGGCAAATCACATTTCCTAACATTTTCAGTGGCTAAGTATGATCACCTAAGTTCTACAGTAACATATGATTAGTACAAGTAAGGTGCTGGAATCCAGGAATGGTACTTAAAAGAAACAGAATGAGTTGTTAGGGAGCTCTTCTGTCCTTTCCCACTACTTTACCTTGCTATTCAGAAGTTTTGGCTGGAGCTCCAGCAACTATTTTGGACCATGAGGCAACCCAGGGAAGGAAGTTGCCTGCTGCAGGTGGAAGAGGACAAAGATAGGAGTCTCGACCAAGGGAGATCAGGAAGCCACTATCACATCGCAGACAGCCTCCTGTCAGATTTTATGTAACAGAGAAATAAACCCTTATCGTGTGGAAGACACGATTATTTGTAGATTTTTATTTTTCCTGTGAAAGAGGCTGAACCAAATTCAGACAATTCAAACCCATACATATTTCATCACCCAAGGTTTATTTTACTGTGTTGAAAGGACGACAAAATTAAACAGAATCATTTCTGTTATGACACTGGGACAAAACCTGTCTGGTAATTTTCAACTTTAGGAAAGAAAAAAGAGGAACAGAAGTGGGAGGGGAAAATGTAAAAAAAGATACTTCTGCCTCCCTGCCATTGCTAATCCATCTCCTCTTCTACTGGTACTGAGTTCTACCCATGCCTACTTTCAAGGCTCAGCTCAGAAAAATCTCTTCTGCTAGGCCTTTGAATTCAGAGTGCACACTGCCTCTGCCATTTATTTGACAATCATATATCTCTAGTCATATCTTTTGTTCAGCTTGTCAACTTTTGCACTGTATTTCTTTTGCTATGTGTCACCTCCACAACCTAGTGGGAACTACCTCGTATTTCTTTGCACCCTCCACGGCTACTGGAAAACTACCTCAGTGTGGCAGGAGATCAATAAATACTTCTGATTGATTAACTGAATGAAAGTAAGAAAAATGGTGAGGAAAGGAAAGAGAACAGAAGACTAAGGAGTGAGCATGAACAACTTAGAGGCAGAGTAAAGTCCTAAAGACCTGTAGACCAACTTTTTCTTCACTGGGCCTGGCAGAGAAATACCACAATAGGTTCAGTCACTGCAGAGCTCCAACTGTAGTACTCAGTGAGCTTGTTCCTGCTCCAGAGGATAGTACCATTTGCTTCAGTCACTCAAACAACTGCCTCAATTCTCCTTCCTCAATTACCAATGACATTTTTAAGAGTAAGAGACCCAACTCAAGAAGCCTTATTTGTACCAGATGTAGATGTTTCAAACCATATAAGACAATTGGCTTTCAGCAAGATCATATTTTACAGATATTATTCTGTTAAAACAATTGTGACATCATAGAAAATAATACTTGAAGACACCAGATACTGAGTTCATAAAATATTAGTCTAAACTAAGTAGTCCAAGAGATCATTTTTGTTAAACAAACTTTATTATTTCACTTCTAAAACCCAATAATAACACAGCATCGCACAAAAAATCACTACCTCTTTAAAAATAGATACACTTCAAGCATATATTTTGTAGAAGGTATGTTATTAAAAGTACAATAAGGTTACAGGTATTAAAAGCTGTGTAATACTATGTGAAATTAACACTATATAACGATGGGTTTAGAAGCTTTAACTACATTAAACTATATACAATACAGTAAAAAGTGACACAAAGAGCATTTTAAACACATGCAATTGATATTTTACCTAGATTCATGAACCATTTTATATTCCAACAATTTTATTCTCAGTTATTTGTTAATCATTATACTATATATTTGTTAATGTGCTATGTAACTAAAAATATATTATAATCTATTTTCATGAATTCATCCAACTTTTAGGATATATGACAATATTAAATTAATAGAAAATTTAGTTTCTTTCTCATTTTGAACATCCTTATAATTATATTGATTCTAAACTACTTTTGAATATTTGTGTATAATTCATAGCTCAAAACTCTAAAAATACTACATTTCTTGAGAATTACTCATTAATTATAGCCTCATGTCAAAATTCTTTTCACAAAGATATCTCAGAAGTCTCTAACACAGTAGCTTCTTTGACAGGGAAATGTACAAAATAAATGACATGTCAACAAGTAAATTAGCATTTCCTTTCTGACCAGCTGGGTCATGTTTCCTTTACAACATCCCCAGTCCCAAGATACAAAATAATAATAATCTAAAAGACCTCATTAAATGATCAATGTATTGACATAATCTCTGTAAGAGGACATACAGTGTTTTAATTGATTCTTGAATCCATTAAATGGAATATTAACCCCAAACCTCCAAAATATATTCTAAGAAAACATTTACTTTATTCATTAACTAATCTTCTTTAGGGTGTTGATAATGGTACATGAAAAGATTTGAAAGTTTTTGTATTTAACCAAAGATGAAAGAAATCCAGCTTTCACTAAATATTTCATACAAACAATAATACAGCAAAAGTTATAATAGATAAATTAAACCATGTTTACTTACCAAAAAACTTCCAAAGGCTGAGTTAAATATCGCAGCTGCCTACAGAGAAAATAAATGAGGGGGAAAAACTCACTGAAAGTAAATAAGAATTGGAAAAGCAAAGATTATCATTCTTCCTTCCCCCACTATTCAAAATCTTAAAACACTGACCCTGTAGAGCTATGTTACTCACTGCTTACAAAATGGCCAGTGGCCTGTAGTTTACTAAGACAGATGACCTGCAGCTTAGGAATTCATAAATAACAGGTCTCAAAAGCAGGTGAAAAAGGTTTGCCCTGGGATGCTTGAACCTGTATGAGAGTACCAAAAGAATCATCACCAATAGTAAATCAAAACCTTGTTGTTATTGATTTTGCTGCTAGGCTTAGAACAATCAGAGGTTGATTTATTCATCAAAAAAATTCATATTATTGCGAGAAGGAACGAGAATTTTAAAGAAAACATTAATTGGTCCCTGTCAGTGAGCAAGTGCTGTATACTATAACCACAAAGTGAGATATGTTGCTCCCTTACAATGTACTTTAGGAATCTGAACAATGCAGTTAAGACCAAGAGAGCTACTGCTAATGCCATTACCTCTAAGGTAGTAACGAGCAAGAAAAACTTCAACTTAGTCCTCAAAATTCAAAGAAGAAATACTTGACTTTGTGCTTACCTAAACAACCACGAAAAGCACAGTAGAGGTAAGATAGCTCTTAACTTTAAACCAAGCACTGTATTCCATGAAGCTACACCACAGTCCTGAAACCTTCTCACATTACCCCAAAAGGAGAAAAACTTGTATCCCATCCAATTTGATGAAAGAAAATAAGAGAGAGGGAAAAATTAGGAAAAGGTAAAAGGACAGAGTAGAGAAAACCTATTTACATCTCCAGCAGATCCAGAGCAGAATTAAACTAATCATCATGGACATTAGCAACCATAGCGTAGTAAAAAGAAGATGTCAGTAAGTTTGAATAAAGTCCAAAGCCAGGCTAGGAGCCATAGCTGAAAATGCCTTTTGCTCCAGAAGAGGATGCAGTAAGAGTGAATGGGTAATGAGAGCTCTGGCTCCAGAGAGCTGAGCTCTCCTATTCCAGTTCATAATTAATTCAAAGCTTTGATAATTTTATTAGATTTCTCCTTTGCTGGCCCTATCAATAAAAGATGGCACTGGACCATGGCTCCTCTGTGGCATAAACAGAGGCACAGGCACAGACCAGGGAACCTTTGCTGCCTGATGGGGACAATGGCATACGGTGTTCTGTGTTGTAATGGAAGCAGTGGAAAATCAAAAAAAGAAAAAGATTCTGCTAAATAAAACATTACAGTTGACAACTGTAAACTACAGCAACATATTCAACACATCTTCCTGGAATCCCATTATGGATGATTCCAGGAAAGTTTTATGTGTAGTGAAAAATAAAAGGATATAAATGAGTGAGTTTTGGTGAGACCAACATGAAACACTGTATCCCTACAAAATACACTCCCCTCACCGAACAACCTTCCTATCTAGACCCTATATTGTGCTTAAAATGGATTTCTCTCTCTTTTTTAGTAAAGGAATGAGGTCTTCCCCCTTCGACATCCTCTCTACCAAATTCATTCCCTTCCAGTACTGTTCATCAACCTTTTATTAGATAACTAATAGGTTTGTGTAGCACTCAAAGAAACATGGACTCTCAGAAGAGACTAGAAAGTCAGAGAAAAATAAACACTAAGTACTACTCATAAAGTCAAATCACCATATCCGCCTTCTGTTCTCTTTTGCAATCCAGACACAAGTAGCATGTTTTATGTAAGTTGAATATGATGGTGGTACCAATGATGGCAAATCTGAGGTACCCAAAGATGCTAGAGACCAATCCTTCTCCCCTCCCCTCCCCTCCCCTCCCTCTCCTCTCTTCTTCCTGTACTGGGGATTGAATCCATGACCTTCACACTGTCTACATCCCAGACCTTTTTCATTTTTTTAGGGCAGGAGCTCAACTAAGTCACTAAATTGCTCAGGCTGGGCTTGAACTTGTGATTATCCTATCTCAGCCTCCATGCCTGGCTTTTTAGTTGTTTTCTGACAGCACTGATGGGTTGAACTTCCTCAGCTACACCATCTGCCCACATGGTAAATTCTAGCTATTTTTTGTGAAATGGTTGGTTATGGTTCTGAGTACTCTGAATCAGACATTGAATCAAGGATCTTGGGCTCAATGGCAGCAGATTGCTAAGTTAACAGTTGGTTGAAAAGTTGGGTCAATTCTCTCAACAGTTGTAGCAAAGGGCAATGGCAAATATTTAGAGTATTTCATTGTTATATAAAAGACAAGTGTGTCTTATGACTTAATATGATGTATAAGTCCCTCTACCAATAGATTTCCCAAATTCTCTGCCTCAAATTTTACATTCTGACAACACAAAATTACTTAGAATTCCCCCATGTTCATTATGCCATTTCTTACCTCTTTGCTTTCTGGCCTGAAATGCCCTTTCTCCTCCTCTATCTGAGTAATTCTCACTTAACAACTCAGCACGGGCATTGCCCTTCCAAGAAGTTTTCAATCACTTCCCTGGCCACATACCTTAGCATACACACACACACATTTACACATACAGTAGACGAAATGTCCCCATTCCTGCTTGTCTTTGCCATGGCACTTTTCACACTGTATGGAAATGACTTCCCTACCTCACCACAGTGAAAAGTCTTCTAAGGAAGGAATTTAATAAAGTTTATCCTGAGCACAGACATGTTTTTTAACTGAGTTACTGAAATCAGTAGGATTGCCTGAAGCGTCCAAAGTCTGCCTCTCCTACTAAGCTATCACATGTTTGGTAGAATCCAAGGATTGGCAGGCACAGGACACTGGATGGTACAGTAAGTAACAAACAAAAAGCAATGAGAGGAAATCTACACTTCAATCTCCCAGCCAATCTAATACCCTTTTTCACAATATCTTGCTTTACTTCCTTCAAAATGTCAATAATTTCCTATTATGATATAGTTAGATAAATACATTTAACATAATGTTTGGAACTTAGCACTATGATACAGCAATTGAGTTAGTTAAGTAAAATCTAGACTATCAAAGAACATTCTACAACCATAAGAAGAAGATAATCCGTGTACACTGATATGAATGACAGCAAGGCAAGCTATCTTAAGTGAAAAGGGGCAAATTTTACCAGGCATGCTGGCACACGCCTGTAATCCCAGCACTTGGGAGGCTGAGGCTTGAGACTGCAAGTACCAGGCTAGCCTGGACAACGTAGCAACTTAGTGAGACCCTGTCTCAAAATAAAGAAGGGATGTGCGCATTATTTTTTCTGAAAGTGATCACCAAAAACTTTTTTTTTTTTTTTTTTTTTTTGTGGGTACCGGGGGTCGACCTCAGGACTTCGTGCGCCAGTAGGCGCCCGTGCCGCTGAGCGATATCACCAGCCCTTTTTTCTATGTGGGTTCCGGGAGTCGAACTCGGGCCCTCGCGCTTGCCAGGCAGGTGCTTACGCCACTGAGCCATCTCACCGGCCCAACATTCTTAATTATGGTTAAGTTCATTGAAAGATATTGGGTGGGGTTATTTTTATGTTTTATTTTGTTCTATTTGTCTTGTTTGACTTTTTAATTTTAATATGTTATCTTTTTATATTTCAACAAGTATTATCAGGGCAGAAAAATGTTGAGTTTTTTTTTTCTTTTTGAACCCCTTTGTGTTAAAAATAATATTTTAAGATAACATTAAGATTTCAAT
Organism: Erethizon dorsatum; assembly: GCA_028451465.1. Classification (NCBI taxonomy): domain Eukaryota; kingdom Metazoa; phylum Chordata; class Mammalia; order Rodentia; family Erethizontidae; genus Erethizon; species Erethizon dorsatum. Next base: position 17,179,028 of record CM051839.1, read on the forward strand.
TCCAACTTTTCACACTTGTGATGTCTCTTGTTGGTTTTCACAACATGGAGGGTAAGAACCCTTTGAGCACTGTACAGGAAGCAAGCATTTTCTGAAAGTGTTAGTAGTGTGAATATTTTGTTTTGAAAACAAATAAAACTCCTAGTATTGTTTTTGTATTAAACAAACACGGCTGCAGAGAAAACAAATTTCACAAATTGAGATCAAACTTGAGCCATTAAGATAATTTGTTCTGAAGGTAGGACCCTTTGGTTATAAAGCCAGATTCTCTTTGGATATGAATTTCTCTCTTTGTTGCTTTCTGGAAGCCATACCTGGGGCAGTCTCATAATTCTTAAATATTCACTGCATTTGTTACTGCTATACTCCTGCAAAGCCCATTGGTTAAAGGCTTGGACCCTAGCCTGTGCCACTACCGCAAGGTGGTAGAACCATTTGGATGTGGGATATTGTGACCCATGAGCCCGTCCTCCTGCCCTCTCCCCCCACTCTCTCTCTCTCTCTCATTCTTGGCCACCAGGAGCTGAACATCTTTCTTAGCCACATGTTCCCACCATGAGGCACTGCAGTGCCATAAGCCCAAAGCAAAAGGGCCAAGCAAACATGAACTGAAATATCTGAAACCATGAGAAAAAATAAAACTCTCCTCTTTTTAAATTGCTTTTCTAAGGTATTTTGTCAAGTGACACAAAGCTGATTAACATAGTAATTATCTCCTTTGCTAGAAACAATTTTAAAGCCCATTCAACTTCTAGAATGCTGTATTACAATAAAAATATTTTCTAATTTGTTCAAGGTTTTGTCCTTAGTACCTATAACAGCACCTGGCTCATAGTGCGCTTTCTATAAATGTTACTGGATCAAAGAATGGGTGAATGAATGAATGAACGCACAAATACCTCTTGTACTAACTGAATGTCCTACCCAACAATGTCTTCATTATTAACTCATAAATCCCATCTACAAAGTGTGTATATTAGATTTATTATATTTGATAATTATATCAATGCTAACTTAAAATTTTCATATCATGGTAGTTTTTTAATAGTGAGAAGATTGCTTCCATTATATTGCACATTTTTAGATAATATATTACTTTCAGTATCAGCCCAGTTTTATCCAATATAAGGTATTTTACTAATGCTTTATTATATATTGTATAATATGTCTTTATTAAATTACTTGGGAAAATTGAGCAAGTTCAATAGTAAATTAGTTTCTTCATAACCTACTTGTAATTATTTAAAATAAATGGTAAATTTTTTTTAAACCTGAAAACAGTGGGGATGGAGAGTTTTCTAACTCAAAAAGGCAATCATTTCCATTGCTGAATAGCACTGAACATTATGAAGTTCTACCTTATCATAACCCTGACATCCAGGACTTCCTGTAAATGCTGTACCCTGACCATGTTCTACACTCCATAGTAAAGTAAGTATCCTAATCCCCTTTTAAAGTATATTTCAAATGTGTATATGACTACTGCTTGGTCTATTAAGTCATATAACATTATATCAAATATTTTCTTAATGCTGACCCAATGTCCCTCTTTAAAAAATCCATTATTTACATTGAGTATGAATGATTTATTGCAAGTTAATTTACTAAACTTCTGGCTTTTGCTGTTGAATAACGCAATTTGTAGTTAAATCACACAGAAATGTTCATACAGATATGTTTATCAAATTGTTAAAATTGGGTATTTATGGTTACCTTTGAATTTCTAAGGAGAAGGTGTGGCAAATGCCTCACTATTCAAAACTAAGATACCAGGCGCATACCTCAGTACTTACAAAAAAAATGCCAAATTGGGCCAGGGAACCCTTCACACATACCCTCCTATCTTGGCAATGAAGGTAGGAGAACTTGCAGAGAAGCAAGAATTGCATTGCTGCCCCATGCTAATGCTTTACGGAACGAACAAATTCCATGCTGGGCTGTCATAGGAGCAGTGGTACATGCCATAAGTCTTCTTAAAACATACTGGTACATTCCTTAGAACTGGGTGGCAGGGACTGTAGGGGTGTATAAGGACTGTGAACTACAGACAGGTATGTGGTAACCAGAAATAGCAAAGATGGGAGGCTGACTCAAACAGACCATAAAGGTAGGGCAAAGAGAAAGGGTAAGATTTGGACAAAGATGAGACAAAGTTCTACCAATTCCATATAAACCAAGAAGATGCCTCAGTGGACTGCATTAGCACTTCACTTGTTTTTGAGAGACCAAACCCACGAAGAGACTCCAGCAGTAAGAGCCTAATGGGATTTGATTAGGGGCAGGGGCTCACACTATACACTAAAGAACCCTCTACCCTCACCTGTCTAACAAAAACAGTGTGATAGTTAGATTTCCATCACTGTGACAAAATAACTGATATAAACAACTTAAGAGAAGAAAATATTCTATGTGACTCACAGTTTCAGAGGTTTAAGTCCATGGTGAGTTAGTATCATTGCCTATGGTGAGGCAGAACATCATGGTGAGAAGTGTGTGGTGGAGCAAAGCTACTCACGTCATGGTAGACAAGGAGCACGTAGAGAGCAAAGAAGGGGCTGGGGTCCCAATATCCCCCTCGAGGCACACCCCCAATGACCTAACTTCCTTCCATTAAGCCCCATCTCCTAAAGGTTCCATCTCCTCCACATAGTGCTGCAGGCTGGGGACAAACATTTAGCAAATGGGCCACTGGGAGACATTTAAGACCCAAACCACAACAAAGAGTAAGCACCCGGACATGTGTGATGACAGAGGGCACTGTAGCCCCTACTACGATAGCACCCATAAGATACAACCGTCCCACTCCCATTCATGTGCATGTCCCACTTCCACCCTGCGTCTACAGAGGCCAGAAGTAGGAAGGGTGAGAGGTTTAAAAAAATAATAAAACACACCACGGTTATTCCCCACAGGTCTGATTTTAAAATTTGTGGTATTATCTGTGTATATATTCATTAACTAAAAAGTATGCATGTATACTTAAAAAACACACGTTAGGCCTAGGTTAAGAAAGAGGAAATTTGAAGTTTTTAACTAAACTGCCCTGGATTATGGACTATTCAATACCTAAAAGTTAATCCTAATTACTAAATGTATGACTTTTAATTTTTCCAGTACTAGAAATTGAGCCCAGGGCCTTTGTATTGAGCTACATTCCCAGACAAGACCTTGTTAGGTCACTAAGTTGCCCAGGTTGGGCTCAAACTTGAGATCCTCCTGCTTCAGGCTCCCAGGCTGCTAAGACTACAGGCAAGCACCACTTTGCCTGGCTTAATTATGTGACAGTTTTTGTAACTGAAAGTACCCAGAAAGCCATGAGATCTAACAGAGCTGCTCTCAGAGGACTAGGTTGGGGGTAGGAGAATGTGAGAAGGTATTTCAGGTAAATAATCCTTAAATTCACACCATTCAATAAAGGGGATACACTGACAAAATAGTATTTTAAGTATGTAGCTGAGCTAAAGCAAACCAAACCAAAATAACAGGTACCAGATAATCAGGTGTGACAAAGCCAGAGTGACAAAGTGCACATGACAATTCTTCAGGCACACTGTGAGGAAACACGCACCCAGCTACCATGGTGGAGGCCTGGGGCTGAGCCACCTGCAGAAAGCAGAGTGGACAGCTGGAAGGCCTGCTCCTGTGTGTGAGAGCACCTGGAAAACCCCTGCTGATTCAAGCAAGGGTCACACAGACTGCATCAAGGGTGGACGTAGGAGCTGAATTTACTCTCCTTGTGTGATTCAAAAATCCTAAGCTAATGTTAAAGAAGAGACGAATGGGTCAAGGACCAGAGGAACTCCTGAGACCCTGAAAGAAGCCAATGCCAAACTTCTCCTTACAGTCACTACGATAGCCCGCAACAAAGTGAATTCTCAGGTAAAACAACCCTTACTTACTGTAGAGAGCACTGTGAATGATGGATGTGCCATTTCTAAGCAGTGAGGAAAGGAGATGCTACTGGCTTGTTCGTAATACATAAAAGGAAACAACACTAGGTAGATTAAAAACCTAGACGGGAAATGCAAAACTTAAAAAGCTTTAGAAGAAAATGTGAAACCATCTCAGAAAAGGAAGCAGGTTTTAAAAATGATACAAAAAGTACAGATGAAAAAGGGAGAAGCTGGGGTAGCCATGCAATAAAGCCCTGGCCAATGAGATACACTGGGTGGTGGAGACTAGGGAGGGCGGCTTCCAGCAGGGTTGCTTCTTCCTGCCCACAGCAGTGCAAGTTATCCTGCAGCCATAAAGGGCACAGTGGAGACGCCACTCTGACAGCGCTGAGCCACAGAACAAACACCAGCAGGCCTGACCTCCAGGCGTCTTCGAACACAAGAAAAATAAGTTCCTGCTGGTTTATGCCACTTTCAGTCTGATTTTCTACTACTTGAAGACTAACCAACACAACCATGCCTCTAAAGAAGAGAGAAAATAATACAGGACTAATCAGACAGGCTGGAAAAACCAAAAAAAGAAAAAAAAGTCCTCCAAGATAAAAATTTGAATAGGTGTGGTAAGTTTTATTTAGCACAATCTCTTGCTCCCATTGCCTATGGCAAAATAAGGAAAAGACAGGCAAAATAAGGAAATGACAACTGACTCAAGGTCATGACTGTTAGATACCATAGCTGAACTGCTTTACCCTGGAAAAGTTCCTCAACTATGTAAATATAGTCTCTCATTATGTGAACATATATTCACAGGACAGAGAACTAGCCTCAATATTCATTTTCTTTCTTTCTTAGAAGAATTTTTATTATACATGTTTGCAGTACATGATGATTACATTCATTGTGGAGAGTTGGTACATGTACATAGCACATCTTAATTATTCTTTCATCCCCTTCCCCCATTCTCCCTCCCTCCTCCCTCCATCTCCTGGTCCCCTTCCCTCTTGCAAAAGATTTATTTCCCTGTTTCTTATTATCTATCTTTTATTTTGTGCTTTAATTTATTTATACTTTGGGTTTCTCTTATAATTAAAACCATGCAATATTTCAGTGTGTGTCTGTGTGACTTACTACATTTAATATTATGCTCTTAAGGTGCATCTTATTTCCTACAAATGATGCAAGTTTATCCTTCTTTATGGCAGAGTAATACTCCATTGAGTTTAAACACCACAATTTTTTTATTCATTCTAAGTTCAGTTTGAAAAATACATAAACACTTAAAACATCAGAGATTGAATTCCAATCCTTCACCTTCAATTAAATATGGGAATACAAAAATTTTTTATTTGTAAGGAACTTTTAAAAGTGCTATATACAAAAGTAAAAAAAGTTCATTATTTGCAAAGATAATTATAATTTTTACATTAGCAACTCTTTTGCTAGTTTTGTTACCACTTAAGTACTATTTTCACTGCAAAACTACATAACAAGTGAAATTTCAGTTATATATTTATATATTTGTATCACATTTAAGTAATATTTAGCAATACTACAGGAAAGCAAATATATAGGCTATCAAAAGGATATCAATTAAAATATGAGTTTATACACTATGCTCAGTATTAAAGGAGCACCTTTCATTTCATTCCATTTATGCATATCATTGTATTTTAAAAGCAATGGTTAAGTAGTAGAATGCTATGTTGAAACTATAATTGAATATGTCTTTTCAAAAGAAATTTAATAAAGATTATATACCTCTACCAGTCAATTAAAAAAAGATTAATTTGAGAACACTTTAATTCCTTGTTTCAAAAAATATTTCAGGAATGAAAAGAAATGTAAGTTTAGAGAAAATGTTTGACATTCAGCTGCTTTGCTAAGAGTAAGCTACATTTCCTGCCTATTTCTACAGGTCCATTTCTTGATACCAGCATGGAAAAATTATTTAATATCCTCAATCTTAAGGTGAATGGGAGTTGCTATTCTTATTTGTAGCTATTCATCTCAATTCAGGGAAGGAAAAAATACATTCAAGTTACTGTTTCTGTACTAAATTGAATCAGGTGTCCTCTCCTCTTAAGAAAATTAAGTTGCTTTTGTTCAAGAGTGTTTTAATGAGAACAGAGCCGGCGGACAGTGATAAATGGGAACGACACCAGAGAGAGAACGTAAGCAGGACAATATGTGCACGTTACAGTCTTACAGCCTGTTTTTCACAGACTATTCTGAATGACTTCGCTGTTTCTTAAGGGGCCTATTAATCTCAAATTTAGTTATTACACAACGTTTATTTGAACATATATTCTGCGAATGATGACAGTTAATAAAGGAAATCTTTCACAAGCTGTATTTTTACATATTGTTCCAACCACAGCTCCCAGTCATTTGATGGTATTGATGGAGTAACCTACATTGTGCTGCTTTTTTTTTTAAAGGCACATATATTCAGATTCTTTTCTAAGCACATGGGGACTCTTAAATAACCGTTAAAATGCATGCAAAAAATCATAGTATGAAATGGTAAAAGTAAAAGGACATCTTAACTGTTCAACAAAAATCGTTTAATACGCAAACTGACCCTTCTAAGACAAACCAGACACCTTTTAACACTTTTAAAGGCTTGATACCTAATATACAATAGTTCTTGCATAGCCAACTGCATTTTCACAATATGCACAGAGTGGGAGAGAGAGCAAAATCAATTTTCTTGAGGTGCAAAAAGAATCAAGTAATATTGCTGCTTTCTTTTCTCCTCGGTATGCTTTTCTGACAAAATGGTATGTACTTTAAACAGTGGAGTCTATATTTCTTATTTCCAGTAGCATAACAAGCTTAAAGAAATTATTTTCGCATTTTCCTAAAAACCTGTTTATCAACTGAAATAAATACATGGATTCAGGTTATGCTTCTGGCTCCTGGAGAAATTTGTTACTTCAAGTGTTACTGGACAATATAACAAAACCTAAAGACATTAGTAAGAAATATATATACTAGTTCCAGACTTTTCTATTTATCATTGAGGTGAATATGGATTTAATAAAATGTTTTTTTATTTTGTTCTTCTGCAATCTCAGTCTTCCAGGATGTTCAATTTCAATAAAATAGAATTTTCAAGTGGGAAGGATCCTTACACACATGACAATCCCTCTATTTTATCAAGAAAGAGAACTCCAGAAAGGCAAAGGGTCGTTCCCAAAATCAGGATGCACAGTAGTAATGCCAGGATTCATCTCCAGAGAATCCCAGTAACCTCTCTGTTAGATACACTGACTAGTTCACATATTATTTTAAACAAGCATTTGTAGATATATAATAGAAAAAAGCCATGTGCCAAAACACTAATAGTGGTATATTGGGGTAATGAGATTATGGATGTTTCTTCCCTTTGTGCTTTACCTTGATTTCTGTACTGATTGCATGTTTACCAGTGAAAAGAAAGCATATAATAAATGTCAGGTGTTAAGTTTATTTAGAATTCTAGAGGCTCTCTCTTTAATCTGTAGGCAAACCTGGAACAATGCTATGCACATATTAGGTGCTCCATCAATGTCTAACTAAAAATTGGCTGAACTGAGCATAATAACTAGAGGAGACTACCTGAAGAGTCCACTTTCCTGCATTATCAGTAACTACTCAGAGTAACACACTACGGGTATCACTACCAGCTCCTAAATTGAAAAAATATATATATAATTTATTTATATATTGCTTATTAAATACTTATAAATATCAAATAGTAAGTTGAACAAAACTTACTTAAAATGTTACTAATACTTAACGTTACATCTTCTTAAAAGGCCAATTTCTCAATATTCCTGAAGTTTAATTTTTCTTAATACTCTGGGTTGCCTACCTCTGTCATAAAGGAATAAAATAAATACTCCTCTAATTGCTAATTCATTCAACACAATTTCTTAAGCTGTTTATTGTCAGGGCCTTAGAATGCAAAAATAAATAGCTTAGAGCACCAAATCACAGTTTAGGGTTAGAAGACGGTCATTACAATAGCTTAATACAAGATCAGTGGTATCAAAGAGTTGTGGCAGTCCAGAAATTAACTACTAAAATTTACTTTAGCATGGGCTTTTACCAATATCAAAGTGCTATACAACAGCATTTTGCTGATCAATTAATGGAAGCTCTGTTTAATGCTAACACATGGACTAAGCTCTCACACCAAGACAGAAACTGCCCAAGAATTCCCCTAACACTTTATTTAGAAGGGCATCCACAAAACGTAAGTGACAACTTGTGTCAAAGCATCTAATGGTTCTTACAAATTGTAGACTCTACCTACCTAACTCTGTTATTTCCACTCTTTTCCATCCATTAGGTCCGGCAATCTCAGAGCTTCTTAAGAGGGCAATGGATCAATCCCTCAGCAGTAACTCTCTCATCAGCTTTTCATTAGCAATAAAAACAGCTTCCCTACCATCTTCTGGGAAATAATTTACTGCAGAATCACAGAGCTGCAATGAACTTCTGCAGATCATCTAATCAAGACATTTTCCTCAAAAAAAAAAAAAAAATTCAATGAAATCATTAACAAATGATGCCTACATATCCTATTCTTTGTCTTCAAAATCAAACACTACACAATCTCCTTTAGAGTTTTAGATTTTAAAATCTGTTTAAAATCACATTTCTCACTAGCAAATTCTTCCACTTTGTGTATGAACTTTTGATTTGAGATCATTTTCTCACGTGATGTCCACTGAAAAAATTTAAAAAGAGCTGTGTTGTCATTACAAGTAATGTGCCAGTAAACAATTAACAACTGCCTGTCAGGATGGGGGTTGAGGGAAACAGTTTGTGACATATGCTGATTTTCATGGTGTAAATACTCCCACCATGGCCGATTTCAAACTACAAACATGATGTCACTGTACAAGAAGATAGGAAAGACAGCATAATTCCAAAAACATAAGAAATTAGAAAAAAGAAGCAAATGAAACACAAAATAAGCATTAGAAGGAAACAATAAAGATAGGAGCAGAAACTAAGGAAATAAAACACAGAAAAACAAGAAATCTCTGAAATCAATAAAACTGCTACATGTCTAAAGCAAAGATTAGTGATTTTTTTTTTTTTTCCCTGTAACGAGTCACTGTTCAGCTTTAGTCCAACTGGTCTAACACCAACTAGGTATACCCAGCTACAATTCTGATGTTAACAACCTGGAGTTAGTATTAAACTCCACATGTTAAAGGTTCAATCTCCCACAAGACTGTCCTTTGAGTTCCTAAGCTACCCACACTTCTGACCAACTTGGCTACTAATTCAGGAGTTCCTAGGACCTCCTTAGGCTCAATAATTAGTAGAATCATTCGTAGGACTCATGAAAACACTATACTTGCAATTTTATTAACAGGGATACATATCAGCTGCAGTGGCAGATGTCTATAATTCTAGCAGTGGGAGGCAGAGGCAGGAGGATCACAAGTTTGAGCCCAGCCTGGGCAACTTAACAACTTAGCAAGACCTTGTCTCAAAATAAAAGAGGCTGAGGATATAGCTCAGTGAGAAGGGCCTGATCCCCAGTAAGGCAAAGAAACAGGGTGAGGGGGCAGGTGAGGGGTGAGGGTACACACAGGGCAAAGTCGAGGAAGGAACAGATTCCATTCCCTCTTCCTGGAGCCAGAGAACATCAATGTGTTTACCAACCAGGAAACAACAATGAGCTTCAGTGTCCAGAGTGTCTACATGGGGCCTAATTATGTAGGCATAATTGATTAAATCAATGAGCACAGTACCTGAACTCCATGTCCAGCCCCCTCCCTTTCCCTAGAAGTCAGGTGGCTGAAAGTTCCAACCTGCTAGAACTTGGTTTGATCTCTCTGGAGGCCAGTCTCCATCCTGAAGCTAAGGACCCACCTAGGGACACTTAATTAGCACAACAAAGACACTCCAAGCATTCAGAAAATTCCAAGACTTGAAAATCTGCACCAAGAACCTGGACAAGGACTGGGTATCATTTTTTATTATACAACAGTCACATAGTACATATATTAGGCTTTGTGGCCCATATGGTTACAAACAATCAACCCTGCGGGTGTTAAATATAGAAGCAGCTATAGGTAATGTATAAACGAATGAGTATCTGTGTTCCAAAAAAACTTCATCTATCTATGGACACTAAAATTTGATTTTTAGTTTTCAAATCATGAAATTTTATGCTTCTTTTACTTTCTCCAACCATTAAACAAATGTGAAAATCATTCATAACTCACATACCACACAGCAACATGCAGCAAGGCTGATATATCCTGTAAGCCACATTTTATCCATTTTTGCTCACATTAGAGTGGGCACCATGGTATACTTCGGGTTATTTAAAAGACAATAACATGAACAACATTATGCCCCAAAATTTGACAACTTACATGAAACAAATTCCTTGAAAGATACAAACTACCAAAGCACTCTCAAAAAAGAGTAAATGACCTAAATAACCTGTTATAGAAAAGACACTGAGTGCATGTTTAAAAGCATTCCCCAAAAGAAATCTCCAGGAACAAATGGCTTCCTTAGTAAATCCTATCAAACACTTAAAGAAGAAATATTAACTTTGTGAAAACTTACCCAGAAAATACAAAAGGAAAGAAAAATTGTCCGATCATTTTATGAGATCAGCATTAGCCTGATACCAAAACCAGATAAAGGGCCGGTGAGATGGCTCAGAGGCACAAGCGCCTGCGTGGCAAGCGCAAGGTCCTGAGTTTGACACCCGGAACCCGCATAAAAACAAAAACAAAAACAAAAACAAAAACACAACAAAACCAGATTAAAACATCATAAGAAAACGGCAAAACAATAATTCTCATGCACATAGATACAAAACTCCTTTTAAAACCTTAACCAATTGAACCTAGCAGTATATAAAAAGGACAATACATCATGAGGTGGAATTTATACCTGGGTTTATTCCAGGAATGCAAAGTTGGTTTAAGACTGGAAAATCAATCAAGGTTATTCACCTTATTAATAGATTTTAAAAATAAACACATGGTCATTTCAATATACGCAGAAAAGTATATGACAAATAATGTGTAATCACAATAAAAACTCAAAGAACTAGAATTGCTAAGAAATGCCTTCACCTGACACAGGACATATCAAAAACCAAAGCTAACATCATAATTAATGGTCACAGGCCAAATGTTCCTATAATCAGGAGAGAAGAGAGGTTGTCTACTGTAACTGTACTCCTATCTAACCTTGGCCTTGTTAAGGTAAGTGAAATGAAGGCCAGGACTGGAAATCCCCCAACCAGATCAAATCAGTTAGGCCATAAAAATGATTTTAACCTTGCTTGACTTGCAAATGTATGCAAAACTCAACTTGGGTTATTTCATGTAAATGCCTCTGATAATCAGAAATGAAATCTAAGTTTGCTTCCAAAATCTGTAAAAATAATTGTTATTAGCCAGGTCCCTGCTATATGGAAGTTCCCTCCCTTTGTAAACAATCATTTTAAAGGTTAAGCAACTCCCTCATTTTTGCTACATAAACCAATCTGTCATTCCACCTCTGCACTTCTAACCATTTTGGATTTTGAATTCTCCTGGATTGCAATCTGTATTTACTTCAGGACAGTAAACTTTAAAATTCTCTTTACTAGTATGATATGATTTAATCTGACAGCCATGCAATAATGTAAAAAAAGAGAGAGAAAGAAAAGCATACAGATTAAGAAATAAACCTGTCCTTATAGATTTCATCATTCTTGGCCCCTCTAAGTAAACAAAAAACAATGTGTGTTTTTCAGGGTTGCTGCATTCAAAAAGTATATAATGAAATATATATTTCTGTATATTAACAAAGAATATTTTTTTTTTATTTTAAAGAGAAGAAAAAACAAAACAAATCAAAAGAAGAACAAATTTTCAAAGCAACATAATAGGAGGGTAACAATGGTTAATACATTACGTATTACTATCTTTAAGTTAGTTATTCAGGATACCAGACATTAGCATTCAATTGTCCAAACATTATTGACACAAACCTTACTCTTCAATGAACTAAGTAAAATTGGTAGAACAAAGAATAATTTTAAATTGAAATTAAAACTATGTATTTACAAACACCATAAAAATGAGATGTACAATAAAGCTAACAAAGTTGTACAGAATGTATAGTTAAAACCTACAGAAAATTGATGAGAGAAATTTTTAAAGCAAGAGATATAGATTAGAAGCCTCAATATTAAAGTGTCATAAAATAAAAAAATTATTAAAATATCTCAAACCTTTTTCATATTGATCTATAAATTCAATGTAATCCTCTGATGAAAATTTGGACCAACTAGAACTCTCTTACATTGCTGATATGGATGCAAAATGATATCACCACTGTGGACAACAGTTTGGCAGTTTCTTTAAAAGTTGTAATTAATATAAAAGTATATAATTAATAAGACAACCTGGTCATCATACCACTAGGTATTTCCCAAGAACTGATATTCATACAGTCACACAAAAGGTTCTATTTAGATGGTCAGCTTTATTTCTAAAAGCTCAAAACTGGAAAATTCCAAATGTCCATCAACTGGCTGATGGATAAACAAATTATAATGCAATAGAATAGTACTCAGCAATAAAAAAAGAATGGACTACTGATATAGTCCAATATGCAACAATATGAATGACTCTCCAAAGCATTAATGCTAAGTAAAAGCAGACAAATACAAAAGATTAAACCTCGGGATTCTGCTTGGAATTTGTAAAAATGTCTTTTTAACTCATTATTTCCAACAGTATCTAACATAATGTAGATACTTAAATATTCCCTGAACTTATCTGACATTCAAAAAAGATACCCTTATTTTATGCTTACTTAAAGATGATAAAGATTTCATAGTAAATAGTTTTAATTTAAAATCATCATAAAGGCATTTGAGAAATACTAGAAAAAGCACTGATGATGAAGTCAGAAGACCTGGATTCAAAACAACTTGGTCTCATATTCAGCTATGAAAATTTGTTAAATCTAAGTTTATTCTAAATGGGAATAATATCAACTTCATAAAAATTTTGAGAAGATTAAATGAGATGACAAATATAAAGCTTATCCTACCAAATATCATGAAAAGAAGGCCCAATAAGGTTCACTATACAGGGAAGGTAGGTTGTACAACAAATAAGAGACACCACGGTAGGAAAAGAACAGTTCACTAATGAACTGACCGCTTCTAAAAGGACCCCCCAAAAACCTTTTCCTTTCTCACACCTACACCCCAACTACTCCACAACAACATCTACCTCCGATTTCAGCTTTGGATGGTTCATGCTCAGTGACTGTACAGTATTTTAAACAACTGGTAATATATTACAAATAAAAAGAGCTTGCAGGGGCCGGTGAGATGGCTCAGCGGCGTAAGCGCCTGCCTTGCAAGCGCGAAGGCCCGAGTTCAACTCCCGGAACCCACATATGAAAAAGGGGCCGCTGATATCGCTCAGCGGCATGGGTGCCTGTCGGCGCGCGAGGTCCTGAGGTCGACCCCCCGGTACCCACAAAAAAAAAAAAAAAAAAAAAAGAGCTTGCTAAATATAAATGTGAGTTCTGCAGAAGAGGCAAGATCTAATAAAATCAGAATAAAGTCAATGAGAAGTCAGCAGAAAAGGATAGCATAGGTACTTAGAAGAACGATTCAAAGCTTTCTTAAATGAGAGCACCTGTGGAGAATGATGAAGATTCTTTTCCCATGTTTGTGTCTTCATGATTGGGTTGCAAAAATGAACAGGAAGGAAAGATGTGGCAATGAGTCATACAATTTTCTTAGAAAAAATTACATTAAGTCCAACTGCCCCCAAATAATATTTGATTCTTTCTTCATTAATTCCACAATTAGCAAATAGTTATAATCTTTTGCTAAGTGAATGATAAAATTCACATTCCTATGAAATGTTGATTTTTTAAAAGCAAATTTACTTTAAAAGAGCTTACTCCTATATCATTTACCTCTGAATAAAATGGATCTTCTCTTTTTTTAATCCTAGTTTTTACAGGGCACAGAATACAGCAATTCTGTTTATGCTCTATTGTAACAGAAAATGCCTGCCCCCAGCCAGTGTACTTTAGTTTGTTAGTTGCCCAGGTAATAGTTCCTGTTCCAGTTCTGGTTGCTCCTGTCTCTTAGAAACGGCTGGTCACTGTGATGCATAGCTGGTCACCATGATGCACATTGTATAAACCAAACCCCCAACTGACAAGCCATTCTGCCTCTGTACTTCCTGCTTGCTTATCTCATATAAGCCCTGGAACACCAGAGATCAGGGTTCGATATCCTGGAATGATCCTGATCAGTGCCCATTGATGTAAATAAATCTGCCTCCAAATCCTAGGTGTCATTTTGGTGTTTCTGCTTGCCATTGCACCATAAAACCACAACTGAGCTGGTTTAAGAAGAAACTCCAAAGTATTATACTCAGCAAAATGTCATTTATATTTTCTACAAAGAACAAAGTAATACAGAAAGAAGTATATAAGAATGTTAGAGGATATCTCCCCAATTTCCTAATTTTACACATAGGGGTTGGCCAGCGGCCCAGAGTGGGAAGTGACTTGCTCAAGATCCCATAATGTCTGACAGTAGCTACATCAGAATTACATGGAAGAGCTCCCAAACCCTCTTCTTTCTCCAGGCCATTGATCTTTATTTGACTCTAATATACTATGTGCATTAGATATATACATGTATGAATACTGAAAGCATATGACACGGAAATTGTACAGACACACCAAAAAGTAAAACACCAGTCAGCAAGCAGTGAAGTGCTGAACTGACTTCACATTTGTACTGAGGGTGTCCTTCTGTTGGTGACTGAAGGCATATTAGCTTAGTGGGCCATGCAATAGCCGTAGCACTACAACTAATGGACTGCCAAGAGATGATTTAATGAAGGGGCCCAGCTGAACAACGGCATGTAACTAACTCTGACAACCTGAGGCTTTCTTCCGGTCAAACATTTTATATCTGTGAGAAGATACTCTCAGAAGGTTTCACTGTAATAACAGCAGTCCAAACATTCTTATATGAGTTCAGATTCTCCAAGATCTTAAGATATGATTAAAAAAATGCTTAGAGGTCTTGCCCCCAGATCCTTCTCCAGGCACCATTTGTAACATGATTAGAGACCTAGTTAAACAACTAATTCAGCAACTGCAGTGTGCATTTCTTGTGATAAAATAGAGAGAGCAACTTCTCAACTTCTCGAATGCTGCCTCTAGATTTTACTCTGAAATATGAGAAACAGAAATGGGAGAAAGACTAAAGTAAAAGTATTTATTAACTATGCATTTCTATAAAATATAGATTCCTTATCTTTACACCATGGACTAACTTGTACTGAGATGAGAAAACAAAAGTAGTGTGTGGAGAGAAAATCACCAAACGAGTGAAGATTTTAAAAAGTAATAATGCGCATGATTGAGAATTTAGGGAAGAGGCCACTAACTTCACTTCCTAACTTTGCTAAAGTGTAGTAAGCATCAATGTCCTAATGCAAAAATTTATCTAAGAAAATAATACAAATCCAAGAAAAGATTTAGCTAAAAACATTTTCATTATACCATTATTTTTTAGTACCAAAAATGTTAGAAACATGCAGGGCTAAAATTAATCACTGCACATCCACACATAATAATAATACAGTCTATAAAAAGAACAGTAAGGAACATGGTAGAAAAAGGTTCGCAACACATTAGGTGGAAAATAGGATTACAAAAGAATGGATATGATCTTATTAAGCAATGCAGGTAAAAAGGTTTGGAGAAATATATATAAAAATATTAACATAGGTTATTTGACCAGGGGGATTATGGCATTTCTTTGTTTTGCTTACCTATATTTTCTAGATTATCCATGTGAAATTTTTGTATTAAAAGATATTTAACCATTCAAGAACTTAAAATCTTATTATATAGTCATTGTGGAATACTGTATTGAACTACGATTTGTTACAATGCAGTGAACTTTTTAGAACAGGGAATGAATGATAAGTTTTTGCCACTGTCAAAAACCATGTTTGTGTAATAATGTGAACCTAACCCAAAAAAGAACAAAAATCATTTTGTTGAGAATAACAGTAATTCTGTGATACTAGAAAAAGTATACATCTGAGTCATTATCAAAGTATATACATTTCTGGGAAAAATAAATTGAAAATAACTGAAGATATTTATGTGGAATGATTTTAGATTGTAAGCAGTGAATGAGGATTTAAATACTTAAAGCCACAGACAATATGTTAGGTAAAAACAGAGTTTTGATTTCCTTTAAAACAGTTTATTATTTACTTATTTAAAAAATGCATTCCCTTATGTAATACTTATGATAGAAAAGATACAAGTCAAAGAACTCTATTTCAGATGTTCAGCTCAGATACATGATTCATTTTTAAGAATGCTTATTTTCTTTTGTCTTTTTTTTTTTTTTTTTTGTGGGTACCGGGGGGTCGACCTCAGGACCTCGCGCGCCAGCAGGCGCCCGTGCCGCTGAGCGATATCACCGGCCCCTTTTTCGTATGTGGGATCCGGGAGTTGAACTCGGGCCCTCGCGCTTGCAAGGCAGGCGCTTAAGCCGCTGAGCCATCTCACCGGCCCTGCTTATTTTCTTTTAAAGCAAACACAGTGCTTCCCTCTGAATTCACATAAAATAGTTCCACTAAGAGAAATATTTTAGGACTTTGAGTTTTTTAAAAAATAATTATCTATTTAATAGAGCCCAGAAAAGTACTAGGCAGTCAGTGTGGGTAACTTACACAAATCATCACTCATATTCTCATTCATATTCTCATTGCCCCGTCCCTCCCTCTCTCCCTCCAGAAATGTATGCATCACATTCATGACGTGGCTTGTTTGAAACAGGTTTATGAAGTAAATTAATACTTTCTAAAAACAGGAAAATAAAGAAGTAACTTAAAAATAATACATTTGCTTTTAAAACTGTGTTTAAATTATCTTAGAACTGATCCACGTTTTAAAACTTATTCCTAGGGAAATTTATGAATAGAATAGTTTATAGGCATAATGGTATTCTGACAGTTTTTTGGAAAACTTAATCCAAAATTAAATCATTAATTTAAACACTTCATTCTCCCAATCACTGGAAGATGGGGCTGTCTAATACTTTTTAAAAACTTAAATCTCAAGTTTTAGTATTTTTTAACTATCGTATTAGGAAAAAAAAAAAAAAAGACATCTGCACTTCTTCCAAGGCTATTCTTTATTTCCATTAATACAGTGGAGACTTCATGGAAAAGTATTACTTAAATATGAATTGCCTGTGCACAAAGTTCCTATTAAATCTAATTATTCATAAAACATACCCTTGCCAAGGAGATTGTAGATAACAGAAAGATCTGTTAGGACTTCCCACCCAGTCATTCTCTGCAATTCTTAAAGATCTTAACAGAGGTCTTTATCGGTCACCAAGTGAGTGAACACGTACTGAAATACTCTTCGAGAATATAAATAAGGTTACTCAAACCAGCCCTCCTTCTCTAACCACAATTAGCTTCAATTCAGAATCCAAACTGTGAACATAGTTTAAGATTTTCCTAAAATGTCCTTTAACCTGCTTCTTCTGCTTCTCTTCTATATTTCCTTCTTTTTTCTAATCTTAAAGTTGAAAGGTTTACACTTTTTAGAAAAAAATGTGGATGCTTTTAAAAAATGTATTCCCTTAACTACTCCTTACATCTACTTTCTAATCCCCAACTCACTTAATTAAATTCAGTGTGAATTTAAATTGCAATTAACATCTTTTGAGGGATTACATGTTCTAATCACACAATTATGCAATGAATATTTGAAACACATACATTTTGTTATATTATCTGAAATGCAAATTGGAATCCAAAAATAAGATGTTTCATAAAAATGTATAGTACTAAAAACTATTATGGAACCTAAGGGACTAGAAATGAGATTTAAAAGAGTAAAAGCACTGATACAAGTATAAAAACAAATTGCTTCACCTCCAAAACTCCTGGAAGTGGCCCCACTTGGCTCTCATTTAACCTAGCTTCATCCCAGTTTAAAAATTACTTCCAAGAGGCTTAATTAACCAGCTGAATTTCCTTTCTTTCTCCCTAGATCAGCAATGCAGTCTTAAGTGAAACATGATGCATACAATTCTGTAAAATCAGAAGATTAAAATCTAATTTTCTGACACAAGAATTTACAATGGAATAATTAACTTCTTTTATTTAACTTTTTCTTCAAAATTGCATTTCATAAATAGAAGGAAAAGGGTGACATTTACTAACCACTTTCTATATTCCAGACAGTGTTACGGTTTGTGTCTAGATGTCCCTGCGAAGTCTCACGCAGTTTTAAATAGGGCTTTTTTGGAGGTGGCTGAATCTAGAGTGTGTGATTGATCAGTGGTGCATTGCTGGGATTAAGGGTGCTGGGATTAAAGGTGGGTGATTGTTGGATCAGTGCACTGATTGGTTGCCACTGCCCTAATCCCAATAGGCTGGATACAATATAAGGGACAGAAAGAGGCTTGTCTCCTCCTTCCCTTACTTGCTTTTGCTGTCTTCTACCACCATGAACTCTTTCTCCTCTGTGATGCCACCCTGCCTTGAACCCAGCCAATTATGGACTGAAACGTCTACTGGGAGCTAAATAAACCTTTCCTCCCTTAACTTTGGGCATTGGGTATTTTGTCTCAGCAATGAGTAAAAGTAACTGAAACAATAAGTGTTACTTTCACCCTCAAAATAACCCTATGAGCTAGATGTTATTTCATATTATAGATGTAGAATATAAGGCTCAGAGAAGTTAAGTGGTTGAGAAAATAAAATTAAATGAATCGGTGGTGAAATGGAGATTTGACTCTTAAACCCAGGCGGTCATCAGGTAAAAAGATAGTATCATTTCTGCAAAGATAGGATGCTAGGAGGAAAGCTTAGGACCCAGCACCCATTTTCAGTTTAACTATCCTCTTCTCAAACAGGCTGCTGGGATGTTGGAAACCCAAGAGTAAGCATGGATAGAAAGCTGCAAGAAGTGCCAATCCTGGGGCTCTCCTGGCTCTTTCTGCAAAAGGCAAGAGCTTGCTGAAAGCCAGCTTACTTTGAAGTTTTCTCAGACAGTGTTGGGCTTTATCATAAAGCAAAGAGCTGGTGAATGCATCTATTCCTACTTTCCTCTTGGTAAATTTTTTTCTTGTATCCTCGGGATCTATTTGTGTACTTAGCAGATTGTTAGCTCCAAAACTAGATTTAAGGAAATTAATGCAATTTCAGGTTCTGCCTTTCATTCCCTTCCCCAGCCAGTTTCCTGTTAATTAATCTGTTTCCACACAAATTTGCCACTATATTTTACTAGTAAACAGAAATTGGTTAGGCTACCTTTTGCTTTTTTCTTTCAGATTGTCAAGAGAGTCAGCACCAAGCTCTATACTTATCAACCCTGAAAAGTAGTAATAAGCTCTATACTTGTCAACCCTGAAAAGTAGTGTTAAATTGTTTTTAAAACTTTCCTTGCCCCTTAGCATATTTTTTCTCAATTACCCATGATCCAGCTTCCTTGATCTATGTGATTTGATTTTGCCTAATGTGACACAAGCCCCTGCACAAGGATAGATATGGACAAGCTATGGTTTATGTGTGTTCCCTAAATTTCATGTACTGGACCTTTGGGAGGTACTTGGGCCATGACAGCTCTGCCCTCACAAATGGAGCAATCCATTTGTGGATTAATGGTTTATCACAGGAGTGGCTTTGTCATAAATGCAGCTCGCTCTGGCAGGCTTGCTCTCTGTCACCATACGGTCCTCACTGCCATGTTGTCAGATAAGAAAAAGGCCCTCATCAGAAGCTGAGTGGATGCAGGCACCATGCTTTGGACTTTCCAGCCTCCAGGATCATGAGCTAAATAAACTTTAATTTAGTATAAATGACATAGTCTGTGGTACTCAGTTATAGCAACAGAAAACAGACTAAAACAGGACATAACCCAAAGACTAGAAGGAGGTAAGAGAAGAGGGATATTCCAGTATGCAATTTGCCACCTAAAACAGCCAT
The DNA here is from genome assembly GCA_028451465.1 of Erethizon dorsatum. Classification (NCBI taxonomy): domain Eukaryota; kingdom Metazoa; phylum Chordata; class Mammalia; order Rodentia; family Erethizontidae; genus Erethizon; species Erethizon dorsatum. Next base: position 17,198,961 of record CM051839.1, read on the forward strand.
GCAGCTACCAGAGGACCGTGGACTTAGCTTACCTAGGTGTGACTAAATCTCGACAAATTTACTTAAGGTATTTTAAGCCTCTGTTTCCTTGTCTCAATAATGGGAATAATATTGCACCTACTTATAATAATTTGTGAAAACTAAATTAGATGATTCATATAAAACATTAGTATAATAAGTACTTAATATTATCTATTATTAACTAGATATGTCATCATCAGCATCATCACATTACTAAGTGATAAGAACCATTATTCAATGTCTTACCAAATCAGGAATCCAGAAATAAGAGTATAAAATTTCTGGTATATTTGGAAACTTAGACAAAGAAACATTTTAAGGTGGAAAGAAGGAAATGATGGACATTAAGGTACGGGACAAGACTTTTACAATGGAGTGTTTATTTTTTATAATACAATTCACTGTCATTTTAAACTCATAATTTGTTATTTAAAACTTATTTTTAATAGAGATTTGTGAGTCCTACAAAAATACTCAACAACATTTTTTTTTTAAACCATCCCTAGGGAGAAAACAAATCTGAATAGAGGAGAGGATCCTCACAGTTCCAATTAAGATTGTGGTTTGGAATAAAAAACTTTCCCAAATACAGGTATACTCTAAAAGTAACTGCAGAAGCTATCTAGAATTCTGGCCAAACTAGATTTTCTTTTCCATTCAATTTTCTTTTTGCACTTGAAATATGGCTTATTATATGAAGTGTGATTGAAAATTACAGTGAATATTGAAAAAGTTTATAGTTTATCTTACTTCATTGAAAAGAAAATTTGTGTTATTATCTATTTCCTTTTTGTAAGAATCTTTCAAATTTATGTCTCGTACTGAGTAATTTGAAGAAAACAATACAACGCAACGACTATTGTTATTCTCTTACTATTTGGTTTATTTATTTTACATAAATTTGCTTTTTTTCATAGAGCTTTAAAAAATGAAAAAAAAGTATACTACAGTGGAAGACACATTGCCATTAATCCCCCTCAAAATTCTCTCCCTCATTTTGAGCACTCTTATCTCATCATTCTTGCCTTTTTCTAAAGGAGTTTTGTGTGTCTTCTTTTGTGTTTTCAGTTGTGCTGTTGTGGCTGCCTCAGCATCTTGTTATTACAGTTAAGTTAGATAGAAATTCAGAGAAGGACTGGGCTCTCGAAGTTGGTGGAAAAATAAAGACATCAGAATTGTGGTTGGAGGCACATCTGAAGAAGACCAGGCCCCAAAATAAAGATACAATGGCCAGGCCTACATGCCTCCCTGAGGGATTAAACACTAACTTTAAATTATACTATAATTAACACCATCTGGTCCAGAAAGTCCAGATAGGCATCAGTTACCCAAAGCATCCAGACCAGTCCGTTCCCCAAAATGCCTTTGCTCTTTCCATGCACCCTTGTAACATGACTCCCTATTGGACCACTATTAGCTAAACAGCTGTACTTGTAATCCTACAGGTTGATTATAGTTTGACCCATGTTGTACCCACATTGTTACTTTGCTGTATAAATTACCCCTGACGAAGGGCCTCGGGTGGTAACCCACTTCCAGGATCCCTCCTGTCTCTCAGAGCCATTTCTCAATAAATCTTTCCTACTCTCAACCTCAATTGTTCCTTAAAATTCATTCTCTGATTTTGGGACAGAAACTTGACATCTAGCAGGTTGGGAATTACATCATTGAGTTGATTCCATTCAAATGTTTGCCTTTCACAGTCATTTTGACTTTGAGGAAGAGCCAGAAGTTGCACAGTGCTAAGTATGGTAAATAAAGTAGATGAGGATATATAGTAATGTTTTTAGAGCCTGCATTTCCATTGTATGGCAGTCGACAGCTGCATTCACTGTATTTTTTACCATACTTTGCAAAGATACTCACAAAAGAGGACTTTTAGAACTGCTTCAGAGAGTGGCAAGAATGATGGGGCAAGTGTGCTCAAAGGATGAGGGAGTATACTGAGGGGGATTAATGGCAATCTGTCATTTATTGTAATAAAATTTACTTAAAATATTCACCACATATGTTACCTACACCTTGTAAAACTATTAAGGAACGTATCCTGCCATTTTATTTCAGGGGTCTTTAACTGTTTTAGTGTGTCTATCTAAATTAATTAATTGTGTCTATCTAAATTAATTTTCTGTGTCATTCTTAGTTGGTGAAGCTTGCTGGGGTTAAAAAGAAAACAGAGAGGAAGTCTTCACCCAATTGAAAGTATACAACCATACATATTAAAACAATGGTCTCAGAACTAAACATGATAGTTGCCATAGTGGCAATTAGGTATCATCATTATGGCAGGCATGTAATAAGCACTCACTCTGTGACAGATTAAATTATTTTTATCCATTATCTTCTCTTTTAGAAATTATATTTGACCCACTTTACAGCCAAAGTAAATAAGAAGTAATTTATCTAAAATCAGACAGTTAATAATTAATTAGTAGCATCAGAATTAGAACAGGTTTGTAGACAGCAAAACCCACACTCTTCACTAAGGTTAAGGTTATCAATTTTTAAAACTTCGACAAAACACAAAATGTTGGAACCGCCATATATCAAATTCATAAACCCACGAAAATACCCTAATTTCCCATCCAACCATTTTCTCACCTCCATCCCCATATTCACAAAAGATAAGTTCATGCAATTTGCTAAACTTATGTCCAAAACAAAGACAAACAAAGTGATATCTTAAAACAAAATATATATTCTTCAGTATCTTAAAAAGAAGCATTTCTATAAAATATAGTAGAATACCAAGGGGCAACTATTAAAGAGTAATGAAGGTACAAAAAAAAAAAAATGCATTGCTATCAGTACTATACACACCTGGGTACCAATGTGTTCACTCATCTTAGTTTAATACGAATCAATCCTAGTCCCTATTTTGGAAACCACTTCCAGGTAGTGTACACATACCAGTGTTAACGATAAAAGACAACAAAGCCCAGGAATTAATTAAGAAATGAGTGGTTTTACACAGCACTGTAAGAAGGACTTTCTAATAAACTTTTTCTCTGTACTTCGAATGAAATCTTCCTACAGATTTCCTTTTCTCATTTACATATCTGTGCAGGCCTATTCTCTTCTCGTTTCCTTTCTTTTTTTTTTTTTTTTTTTTTCTTTCAAGCCCCTTTGCCCTTTCAATCATGAAGCATATTACTCCACTGTCAGTGCAAAGCAGTTCCTAACAACAGGGAACCATCTGGGATAGGAAGAGGGCAGCGGGCTCATGCATTAACATAATAATCCAACTGTGTTCCCATAGGCCCTTAGGGCAGACAGCATATTAGGTCGGCCTCCCGTGCAGACCCTGGTGGAAGCTGCCTTATCACCTGCCCATCAACCTGTGGCAGCTATAGCTGGCTCAATAGCACCAGCTCCTGCCAAGCAGTGGTGCCCAATTACCTTACTACAAAAGACAGAAATCCATTTTCCTATGTCTGTTTAATGTACTCAGTGCATTTCCTTATTTATGATTTGAATCTATGTTTCTACATCGTTTCTAGGAGATTGACTTATTGCCTTAAAACTTTTTAAAGTTGAGTCATTTAAAAGCTATTCTGCTGTAGTAGGCAGGAATGAGACTGAAATGTAAATTTCTAATACAAAAGCCCAAGTTGGTAAAAAAGCTAACTGCTTGGTCACCAGTTGTCTAAAGATTCTATCAATGCAAAGGACTAGAGGTGCCCAGAGGCCCCAGTGGCAGCCATCATTTCCTCAAGGGGACTAAAATGAGGCAAATCCTACATCACTGTCTTCTTTCTAATCCAAGTACATACTCAGGTTTCCATAAAGCATGAGCCTTTCTGCATCCTGATCCCAACTTAGAAAGTATGGGGCTGCACCACTACAATTAGCTGAAGTAGAAAATCACAAAAGATACAACCAAATTGTTTTAAATCTCAAATTATTATTGAAGACTGTTCAAAAGAAAAAAAAAAAAAATCAAGTTGGCCCATTGGTATGCCTTTTACTGTTTGCATGTATGAAACGCATGTTTCATTTTAATGCTGCTCACTTCCAGGAATCTTTTATTTAGTCAAAGTGTGATCTTTCTTTCCAAGGTACAATATGTAAGGAAAAGCTAAGGGCTGTATTCTACTAAAAAGGTACATTTACTATATGTTCCACAAGATCATCCTCCAAACACCTAAACAGATATTTTAAAGTATAATTCACTTCAGTAGAATTAAGCACAGCAGTCTCATTCCTTAAAGTATTCCTATTAAAAGTTTACAAAGAAAGGTGCTTAATTTGACATTTAATTTAATATGGGAAAAGTATTTTAGGAGTATTCTTAAAAAAAAGAGAACACTATTTAAAGGAGCATGATACTACCAACTTGGCTAGGAAAATATTTTCTACTGATCAAGTATTTCTAAATAAAAATGAGTTTCTAGGAATGCTACATTTTATTTTTTTATGGGTATTTTAATAAAAAATTAATCCTCCACTTAAACAAAAATACATTTATCTAAGATTTCTATGAATTTTAAGTGTTAAGGAACTAACACTATTATTTAAGTTAACCAAGCTGATACATTTCATGTACACTCTAATAAGTAAGAATTAAGTACCAAGAGTCATGTCCACACACGGCACTGATTTTCACTGGCAGTTACCTCTGGTACCTAGTATTACCAGTTTTTAAATTATATTAACAGATGATGGTGACCATTCACCAACTTGTCAGCTCTCTGGATTACTTCCATCACACCAGACAGGTTTTATAAAAGGTAAATAAATACCCCTCAACATGAAGAAATCTGTTTGCTCTTTGCCAAACACCTGGGGAAAATTCAAATGATAGAGAAAAAAAATCCAAGACAAATGTTTTTATTCTCTGAGTAAAACTTGAGCTATTTAATAATCTCTAAACAATATAATATATGTTGATAGAAGTATAAATACAAAATACTAAACTATTATAAATATTTATGCTATATTATACACATCCCCTTCTTGATCTTTCGGGGATTCCAGAGACTTTATTCTTTATAAATTCTTACATTCTGACAAAATGTAATAGATCTTTTAAGTCATTAAATTTAGAAACTTGATTTTTTTATTTTAAAGAGAAAAAACAATAAAAACAATAATACAGAATTTCATAACAATATAATAGGAAACTAACAATGGTTAATATGTTGTGTATTGTTATCTTCAACGTAGTTGCTGAGATTATAAGATACAGGCATGCAAAATTGATCAGATAATATAAGCACAAATCATTCTTTCAATGAACTAAAAAAAATTAGTAGTATAATTATCTTAGCTATCTTGTATTTATATATATATATTTTTTTTTTTTTCTTTTCCCTCCTTCTTTTTCTCCTTTCCCCCATCCCAGTTGTTCTTTCCTTTTGAGCAGTTTCTTTCCCTTTCACTATATCTATTGTAGATTTTGGATCTTATTTACTCTTTCAAGAAACTTGATTTTTGATTAAAAAATAATAAACAGAAGCTATGTGGTGATAACAGGATAAATAGTGGTCTAGATTTTAATTCCTTAAAGGGGTACACTTCCACTCTAGGGTAAACAAAAGAAAAGCATACATATAAAATAGAAAGCCAGTGATTCCATTAACAACAATTTGATTTAAACTTAAGTAGCAACTTCATGAAGCTAAAATAATTTGGTCTCTAAAGGGTGGTAGAGAAGGCAATAAGGAGAGAACTGTACTATTTCTAGCATTAGCAAACTTTGGATGAATTGAAAGATTTTTTTTAAAACCACAAAACAACATAAATGAAGGAAAGTGTTGTTTAAAATTTTAAGTGGTAGTAAATACAAATAGAACATCCTGCGAAAGACATCATATTTATGTTTAAGCATGATGTACCAGTTTTAAAATTTGCCCCCAACCCTTCCAGTAGTTTCTTGAGGCTATACATTCCTGTATTTGAAATCAGCCACATATTCCTCTTGATTCTACCAAAGCATTCCCTTCCCTCCAGAGAATTACCTACAAGGGTCCCTCCTCTTCCCAGTGAGAACTATTTGATTCTTAAGGATTTTATCTACCTAGTTAAATTTGGTATAGACGTGCCTTCAGAGTTGGTTTGCAGGTAGTATATTTTGATATTTCTGCCAAGGATAAAATTAAGCATGAAATATCAAAATTACATGTTGAAATAGATGCCATTTTACTTTGTTTCCTTCTGAATAGCCCTTTAGCTGTTGAGGCACATACATTTTTCCCCAGGCAAAATCCCTGGGCTACGGGCCGGTGAGATGGCTCAGTGGCTTAAGCGCCTGCCCGGCAAGCACGAGGGCCCGAGTTCGACTCCCAGAACCCACATACGAAAAAGGGGCCGGTGATATCACTCAGCGGCACGGGCGCCTGCTGGCACGCGAGGTCCTGAGGTCGAACCCCCGGTACCCACAAAAAAAAAAAAAAAAATCCCCGGGCTACAATAACTGAGCCTCATGTCTTCAGGAAATCCAGCTTCCCAAATATTATTCTTAGGTATCTGATTATCCATGGGCTGTAGTTTTGTTTCATATTTAATCATGTAAATATTACTTGAAAAAAGGTAAAACAGTCCACTTAAAACATTTTCTCTCAACTGCTCATACCAAATTGCCAAGTAATGACAATAGTTAATTTACTACTACTTCTTTTTAAAAATGATCATTACTTTAGCAATAGAGTTCAAAGGCACAAAAATTCAAGAGCTGATCGTTTTAAAGCATAATTTACTTCTAGGACTGACCGCCTGAGCAGCACATTAGGCAGGGGAGAAAAGACCCTCCCACCTGCCAAGACCTAATCCTACCTCAGCCTCTCAGGAAACTTAAAGTCAAAGACCACCACTCTAGATAGGAACAGACTGTCCAAAGCTATTACTCCAAATCTCTGGTGAGGACAAATAGGACTACTTTAAAACTAGAGAAATGTATTCAATAAGGTATTTAATAAGTATAAAAAATAAATAAATAGCTCAAAAAACCTTTTAGACCATTACAGATTAAATGGGAAAATTTTAAGAGTGTATGCTCAACCCTGAAGCTTTTTTTTTTGTTTTTGAGACAGGGTCTCACTATGTTCAAGCTGGCCTGAAACTCATAGCGATCCTCCTGCCTCAGCCTCCCAAGTTCTGTGATTACAGGCATGTGCCACCACTTAATGCATATTAAATCATCACATTCTAAGAAAATCAACTTGATTTATATTTCAAGCATTTTATATATCACAGAATTCTATCAAAAAAAATTATGGATTACTCTCTCAAAACGCACTTAGGTACTAAAGCATTACATATTAAATTACTAAGAGTTTTTAAAAGCGGCCTACAGCTGGGCATGGTGGCGCATGCCTGTAATCCCAGAATGTGGGAGGCTGAGGCAGAAGGATCACCGCGAGTTCCACACCATCCTGGGCTACACAGTGAGTTCAAGGCCAGCCTGAACTACATAATGAGATCCTGTCTCAAAAAACAAAACAAAACAAAACAAAACAAAACAAAAAACAAAAATAAAAAGAGGCCTAATTGCCTGCTTTTACAATTAGCCTCTTATTTCAAATCAGAACTCTTTCTAGAAAGCTATATTGCAGATAACATATAGAATTAAGAACTAAGAGATGGAGAAAAAGAGAAAATATGAGTGGAGGAGGCAATGTGAAAAGAAACCTATGCATGAGGAAAGAAGAGAGAGTGACTAAAGAGCAGAAACTAAAAATCATGCAATCCTATGTATTTGGGAGGCTGAGACAGGAGGGTCCCAAGTTTGAGGCCAGCCTGGGCAATTTATCAAGATCCTGTATCAAAATAAAATTTTAAAAAGGGCTGAGTATGTAACTCAGTGATAGAGTGTGTGCTTCACATGCATAAGGCCTTGGGTTCCATCCCCAGTTTTAAAAGAAAAACAAAAAACAAACAAACAATAAAGAAACCAAGGAAACTAATATGCTTCACCTCTTTAAATCTGATCTCTATTTTATTAAGGGCATAATTTAACACTTCACTGTACAGTGTTGTGAAAGAGACATCACGTGCAGTAATGGTCCAAATGGTAAATGGGGTGGGGAGAGGAGGAGACGAGAGGAGGAGAGAAAGAGAGAGAGAGAGAGAGGGAGGGAGAACAAATGGCCAATAAAGCAACCCAAGATAAACATGTTAAGAGGCACGTGGACAGCAATACTGTATTGGCAGCTTCTGGAAAACAAAAAGAAGTAACTTTTGGTCTTCTCCTTAGCAAATGCTCATCTAAAATGTATCTGTGTGTGTGCACACACACACACATGCACGCACGTGTTGTGTCGTGGGGGTGGGGTGGGGTAGGGTGAAGCATTATGGAACTCCCTAAGGATGGGAAACAAGAACAGCTCCCTGGGCCTGTGAGATAGCTCAGCAGCATGGACGCCTGGTGGCAAGCGCGAGGTCCTGAGTTTTACCCCTGGTACCCACATTAAAAAAAAAAAAAAAAAAAAAAGAACAGCTCCCTGAGCCACAACGTTGTGAATGTGGCATCATCCACTGGACCACAGTGCTGGAACCACAGCTCTGTCTCTCAGAGCAAATCTGGGCACAATCAACTCTTAAGGAACTGATAACACTGTAGTACCGGCAAATGCTTTATTATTATAAATATTACTTGCTTAAAATAATCCACTAATCGGGGCTTAGAAACATTAGTGGCACAATGGCTAGAACTGACTCAACCTGTATTCAAACCTGGAAGACAGTCAGTCAGGCTGGCGTAATAAGAGCAAGCGGTGTTGTTCAGCATGAGGGCAGCCAGGAGACACAGGCAGAAACACAGGTAGAAAGCAAGAAAACACACATCCTCCTCCATCGAGTAACAATAAATTCTGCTCTGAAAAAACATACGATTGCCTCTCTGGTTCTTTGTGCAAGAAGCTGATTTTATTCTTGGTTTAATAATTAAATCCAAAAACAAAGAGATAAATCAATTAATCCTTATAAACTGCTCCTAGGAGCTTCATTTTCCTCAAGGAGTTAAAAGAACCCTTGACCACTACATGAAGAATACAAAATCTCTTCACTAAATTGCTGACACATATCTCCAATTAGATTTAAAGACATTTTTACAGCTTTTATGCCAAGTTTATATTACTAGATGTTAACAAATGTGTTGTAGCACTTAAAAGCACTAAAGCTAGCTAATCATGCTCTTGATAACAATGGTTTATGATTATATCTCGAGGAAAGCAGGAATGAGACTTTTATATGCTTCTGTTTTTACATGATAATGTTAAACAGAAACAAAAACAAATAGCAAGGTCAACCAAAATCTTTTGTTCTACCTTCTGATAGTCTCATCAAGATATTAAGACATCAAAAGTTATAGTTGGAATAAATTCAGCTAAAAGCTTTTAGAGGCTCTAGAATTAAGGATAACCTAAAACAGCATATTTATTCATATCTTCCAAATTTGTATATGTCTAAACAACATAAAATTGTACCAATAATGCAAACAGGTGAAAGATAATGAGAATTTTTTTTAATTAGCACTTAATTAGTAATGCCAACATGGAGAAAAATGAGTTCTACTATTAATAAGGTATAATATCCCACCACTGGGATTTATTCTGAATTCATTTTAAGACCAGGAAGCCACAGTCTAAAAACCTTCACTCTAACGCAGTTAAATAACAGTGCTTAAAAAATAAGGGTTAGCAACTTAAGAACAGGTCTTTGTACACATAAACCAGGCGGTTCCTAACTACTGATTTATAATTTTAACTCAGAACCATAATGCTCCCTTCATTTATGATAAATGATGACACACTTAATAGTGTATCTATTTAGGATAAGAATTACAGCTCAGAGATCTCAATCCAGCACATGAGCTCCTTTTTCATTTCCCTTTTTTGGACCATGCATATCTCAAAACTACACAAAAGAAAATATATCAAAACAGAAATACATTCACTAAAATTTAAGGTTACTACAACAAAAGGATTAATTAGGAAAACAAATTTTCTCAGACTGTTAATAATGGGAATGACACATACTACGTGCCCATAAGTAATTCTCAGGTATCTTTGATCTTCAGCCCCACGCGATTTCTGTCGCCTACTGTAGCCTGGCCTCTGGGACTCTCTCTGAACCAGACATCTGGCTACTTTGTTGTTTTAGACTAATCTCCTCCCAGGAGAGCTCAAGAAATGACACCAGGCAAGGAGGGTCCTGGCAAGGGAAAAAACACTGCAGTATTTGCAGATTTCTTTTTGAGTGGACAAGAGTATCAAAATTGTCTTCAAATTTCTACAGGGGTCTTCAAGGTCCTCTGTTTTGTGGTTTTAGTCTGGCATAATTTAAATAGGATGTATATAGTAGGTCTTTAAGGCCCATCAATCATCCTTAAGAATTCACTGAATGTTAATCATAGGATATTACAATGTGGAGGAGAAAGTTGTAGAGAAAAATACAAATCAGATTAATTCTTCACCCATCTGTTAGGGTTGGGTGATAACAGATAAAGCGAAGATTTTAACTTTTAGCTGAAGGGTTACAGCAAAATTGTGGGACGATGTCTGAAATTTGCAAATACAGTTGCATGCCTCCTATTATGCCAACTCCCTATTCTATTTTTTCTCTTAACTGGGATTTTTAGGAACCTTAGCTACCCATCTATCAGGAAGATTTTAGAAAGTGGGATTCTGTAAAGTATCTCTGAGGAAAATGAGGAGAAAGAAGTGATATAAGGTTTTAAAAAATGTCAAGGACAAAAAGTTATTTTTGTAGTCACAGCATCATCAATATTTTTCCCAAGGCAAAAAAAAAAAAAAATCATCAATATCTTAATACCTTCTTAGGGATTATTGCTCAATCCCCTAAATCTATACGTCTGAGAAAGAAAAATCATTCACTATTTGCTACACAAATAGAATACACAAACCAAGTGGGACAACTGCTCAACTTGAAAACTTCGATACTTTATCCCAAAATCACATTTCCTCTATTTCTAATACATGATTACAGATACAAATAATATGTTGAAAATAAATGTTACATTGCAGTGTGATATTTATATTATTCTACAGGATGATGGAGAACTCACTAGGTTATTAAAAACTCAATATGCTCATGTTAGGTCTACAGTTAAAAGAAATTCCTTATTTTATGTTTTAGTTATCCTTGTAATAACGAAGATAATGTAACTACATAGTGACTTCCCCCTTGTACTATATTTCATAGGTAAGAACTCCAAAATTCTATTTTATCATAATACCATCTACTCTAGCAGCCATTACAATCTAACTGCCATGACAGCTGGAAATTTTCAGAGGAACCTATGAAAGACAATCTTATGCAATAATAATTCAGTTGTGATAAGTAATTTTCTAAGTAAGACAAAAAAATTATGTTAAGGGAAATAAGCCAGTCCCCAAAAGACGAACATTGTATGATCTCACTTCTATGAGAATTCTAGAGTAGACGATGTCTGCACAGAAAGAAGATTGGTGGCTGCCAAAGATGTGGGCGAGAAAAGGGGGGTTAATATTCAATGGGCACAGTTTCACCTAGGAAAGATAGAAAGTTTTAGAGATGGATGGCGATGATTGCATAACAATGTGACTGTAACTAATAATACCGCTGAACTACACATTTCAAATGATTAAAAATGTTATGTTGTTTATGTTACCACAATTCAAAAATTTTAATCCACACATTTATATTACCAACATTCAAAAAACAAGAGAAGTCCAAGACCAGTCCCAGGACACATTAGCAAAACAGATTCTGGAAAGAATTGTCTCCAAATCTTTCCATAGATGTATGGAGTTCTGTACACAGTAGTAAGAGAACTGCAGCTACATAATTATTTCTCAGTATTAATCTGCATTTCTATAAGAATCCAAAAAATGAGAAAATTCAAAATGACCAAATGACAGGTTTTTTTTACAGTACCACACACTATTAAGTTATAACAGAGTCAGATGTGGTGGCACACGTTTTGATCCCAGCATCTGGGAGGCTGCAGCAGGAGGATGGTGAATTCAAGCCCAATCTGGATAATTAGCAACTTTGCAAGACCCTGTCTCAAAATAATTAATTTAAAAAAAAAGGGCTGGGGTTGTAGCTCAGTATAAAGGGTCTGGGTTCAATTCCTACCACCAAAAAGAGGAAAAAAAAGGTATAATAGACCCAAATAATTTAGCAATGAAAGCACCTATTAGATATCATATTTTAAATTACATCCAGTGTATTTCCATTGTTAACTATACTTTATTACATTCTATTATTTGAAAATGACACCTTACATATTTATATGAATTATATTGAACTTTGAGTTTCACACAAACACACCAAATAGCAGTAGCTTATATAAGAAACGTTCATTTTTGTGTTACATAAAAGAAGCCCAGAGGCAGACAATCAGGCTGGCATTGGCAGCTGCAGAGCGATACGGACCTAAAGTCCTGCTCTTTCCAGTCCACCACCACTGGTATGCTGTATAAGGCCCAGGAATGTTCCTAGAGCTCTAGTCATGGAGTAAACATTCCAGCAAGCCAGAAGAAGGGAAATGTAGGTTGTACCACCCCCTTTTAAGAAGACCTCCTGAACGTAGTACATAACACTTTTATTTATATCTCATATGGTTCAAGAGAAGTTGGGAAATCTAATAAATGTGTTTCAGTTGAGAATCAACTGTTTCAGTTGAGAATCAATGTACCCAGCTGAAAGCTGCAGTTTGATTTTAAAGATGAAGTAGGAATGGATATTAGAAAACAAACAGATGTGCCCAACATACATATTAACTAGAGTCTTCAGTTACATACAACTACTATTGTAAGTTAATTGCTTAAAAAAGGAAAACATTTATTACTATTACTGGTATCAGATTAGCATAATTCAGATGAAAGAGTAGGAGTCATCAATAAATCACCATGATGAAAAAAGAAATGTAAAATCGAATTAATTTGAGAAAATAATACCCAATTGAGACATACACAAAGGGTCAATTTCTTTTACTTCTTTATGTATGAACTGAGTACTTAATAAATAATCAGGCACATCCTCCAGTGAGTTAACATTCTGTGTTACCTTAGACAGAAATAAATGCAGGGAGCAAAACATGACCCTAGGTATGGACTGAAGTCCCCGATTTTCCACTATCCGACTCCTATTCTTTGCCTCCACTGCAAATAAATAAATAAATGTGTGTGTGCGTGTGTGTGTGTATGTGTGTGTGTCTTTGTATGTACAGATAAGGAAAAAAGAAGAAAAGTGGAAATTAGGGAAAAGTAGCAACAGAATAAAAATTAGGGTAACTAAACCAATTTCCTATAGCATCTATCCCACAGAGAAAGTAGAGAATTCTATGTATGGAATCGTCCAGGAGGGAGCTGAATAAGATCTTTTGTTTGGCTCTGATTGGAGGTTTTGAGTTACAGATAATACCCAAGTTCCTCTCAGCTAACCATCTACCACCCTGGCTTCTGTAGCATCCAAATAAAGCTTCAATGATTTGTTTTGGGAAGACATTGGAAGGATTTCTTTGAAGAAAAAGTGGTCACCTAACAGAAATCCCAGAGAGATTTCAGTAGTAGGCTTTTGGAAAGCTACTTGTGGTCACAGCAAAATAAGGCTGCAAGGTCTAAAGAAAGCATCTTAATATCTTTTTGACAGAGGTAGAATATCTTGGGGTGTCCAGATGTTGCCTGGGAACACCTGTTCTCCAGTGCCAGTATTCAAGATAATCCCGTCCTAGACAGCCTTAGAAAATACTACAGAGAGAGAAGGTTAGCCAACCATGTCAGCTTCTGGAAGAAGACACAGTAGCAGAAAAGCACATACTGTAGTCATTATAAATTCAGGTTCAGAATTTGGAAATCTGAGAAAAACCACTCAGGGCTGAAAAGGTTTTACCCAAAGAAGAGAATATAAGGGTGACAACCATATTGAGGACGATGACGATGAAGATACCAGAGGACCATGTAGGGTCTTTTTGAAAAGTCTACCTTGGTTAAGACCTGGTTAGTGGAGAAACTAAAATTCACCAGAAAAGGGGGGAAAAGATCAATGATGAAAGAAAACAAGGAAAAGATAGAAAAGAAGAAAGCTCAGAAGATAGAGGCATAACTGAATTAAGAAGACAAAACTAAACATTTTTTAAAAATCAGTTAGACTTGTATGGTATCCTCTGTTTCCAGCCTTATGAGATGAAATATGTGAAGCAACTTAGCCAAAGAAGAGAGAAAATACTAAGTTTTTCTTAAGCATCATAAAACTATGATTTTACACCAAGGTGAAACATATCACGATGAATTCCTAATCCCCAACATTCAATAAGACAATTCAAGACTCACCTAGAAACTAGGTCATTCAACTGAGATGTCAAGAGAACAATGGTTAATTTATCACCAGTTAACTACATTCAACAGACTCTCTAATCACTAATTTTTTAAGAGCCAGTCTTCTAATAGCAATAATAGCAATAACATAATTGCACATTTTGTCATTCACAAATCATGTTCAGAAATGTTAATTTAACCATTTAACAAGAGTACACTGAACAACATGTGTACTTCCAGAAAATATTTTATATAACTTAATAAATAGAGTGGATTTGGGGGGGGAAGTGGGTATGCACTAACAGAGTTTCTAACATTTCAGTTAATTGCACAAATTAAACACTGTTTGCTTGTTTTCTATTTTTCAGTACTAGGGATTAAACCCAGGACCTCTTCTTGTTGCTGTTGTTTGAGGCAGGTTTTAACTGAGGTTTTAACTGAGGCAGGGGAGCTGCCTTAAACTTGCAATCCTCCTGCTTCAGCCTCCCTAGTAGCTAGGATTAGAGGCATGCACCATCATGCCTGGCAACTGAAAGATATAAAGAAAAAAAGGACATGGTATCTTACTTTCAGATCTATTTGTTAGACCAGGATATATTTAGGGTTGTGCTCCTGGGTGGGATGGGCTTCCTGGTAAAGTTGGGATCTCTGGTACCAAAACAAATTAAAGACAATGGCCCCCTCATGTTTGACGTATAGAAGGAAAACTCAGCTTTGCTCTCAGCTTCTCATCCTACAGGGAATGGAAGTTCCTGAAATAGACACAGAATCTCCTCTCCACCTCTTTCCCTGTCATGATGTGGAATACATAGAGGTATACTACGCCCCTGACCCACTCACACTACCCAGATGTTTAGCTATTCCATTCAAACTTCATATCTGTGGGGCAGAGCAAAGCAATAATTTTGCCTCCAACTCATTACAGGGAAGCAACTTCTCAGTCCCACTGCCAGCCAAACTGCAATTGCTTCCTTAGCCACTCTGCTCTCCTGCTTCCAAAGCAGGCAAAATTATTCCAGTGACCAGACCACTAGGACACAATTTGTGAGCAGTATCCCCTCCATCAGCTCTGTGTTCTTGGATGTTCCAGCAAGTCTGTCATCTTGACCCTACCTTGGTGGCCTTCCCAAAAAATGTCCTAATCACTGAGCAAGAACCCAGAGAACCTCACTTCTAAGAACCAATTTTCCAAGCTGTGCCTGACTCAAGCTCCAGAGACCTTCCCAGGACTCCCCTTACATACCCTGCTTGCTCATTCATACCCACTGTCGATGTTCCTGCCAATTCCCCCATTTCCTTACCAACCTGAATGAACTCTGCACTCCACATTATTCTGGTACCAAAATAAAGACAATGGCCCCCTCTTGTTCGAGTTACAGAAGGAAACCTCAGCTTTGCTCTCAGCTTCTCATCCTACAGGGAATGGAAGTTCCTGAAATAGACACAGAATCTCCTCTCCACCTCTTTCCCTGCAACTCTGTACTACTCTGTAACTACACTACTCTGTAATTACAAATGCTCTTAAGTTAATTCTACACTGACGTCCAACATTCAGACAAATGGCAAACCACCCACCCTTAATGTGGAACCAACACAAGATCTTTTGGACCGTCGTTGATTTTGCATGAGATGATTTCAACAAATCACCTCCCCTCTCAGCCCTAATTTGCCCAACTACAAAATCAGAATAATACTAGTCCTATCTACTCCATAAATTAGAAAGTTAGAGAAAATATAGATAAAAGCATTTCATAAGACATGCACAATAATTTAAAATATATTTGTCATAATAGATGAGCTACACAAAGTATTCTTAAATACATTTTAATCCTATATACACTGAAACATCCATAAAGAAATCACCATTTATTTTAAATAAGAAAAAGAACTTCCTCAACATTTGTTTTAAAAATACTATATCTATCAAGTGTATACCAATGTCTTTCAATGGTCAAATTATTTTTTCCACATAAGATATTTACTTGAGTAGAAGAGTTTAAGATTACACAAAATTAAAAATGGAAGGAAACAGATTAAAGGTTCCATTCAGATACTAACATTGTTGTGCATTCTTTTCATCACTTAATAGGTTTACAAAAGCACAACCAGTCCTACAGAAGTCTTTCATTTCTTTCCAGGCCAGACCAACCATATAGAAGTTTCTTATTTCTATTTAAGCATTAGATTTGTATTTCCTTCCAGGCTTTACTCCATCCATTTTCAGGGATTGCCACAAAGGACAAAGCAGAATGGATATGAATAATTGAGAAAAGCTAAATATTATAAGATACAGCCAATTTTGTATCACGATTTTTCTATAAAAGTTTAACATAGGACAAAATATTCACTGAATAAGAATTACTGCCTTAATACTACAAATTAAATCAAGACACATACAGGGCTGGCTTTAAACAAATTTCTTTTAAAATATTCATTTATTCAAATACGTTTACTGTGCTCCTGAAATATGCCAGACACTGTACTAGTTGCAGATGTAACTGTGAATGTGAAACACACATTCCAGGCCATCTACTGAGAGCATCAGTGAGATACGGAGTCCTCTATGACATTCTGCACTGGAGATGCCTTGAAAGGGCAAGAGCAGTGGTGGAGAGAGAGGTAAAGTTTCCTGAAGGGAGGCTTCCAGTCAAACAGAATACCAAGCCTATAACTTCCTAGGAATTAACTCTTACCAAGCCACAGGCATTTGGCCCTACTCTCAGGACAACTTTTATTCTAAGATAATTCAGGCACTAAACTATCTGTGGACAGAGAGTTTTAGCACCATCTGTCCTACCTCCAGGCTTAACTGGAAGACAGGGAGTAGACAGAGGTAAGGAGCACAGGCACTGAAGCCAAGGAGCCTGAGCTCACATTCTTACTCTCCCTTTTGTATGCTCTATAACCTTGGACACTTTTCTTAATCTATTTTTGTTTCCGTTTTCTCATCTGTAGAATGAGGTTAATAGTACTGTACCTATCTCAAAAGTATGGCATAAGGACTAGAGGAATTTATAGGTGTAAAGCACTGAGAACAAGGCTGAGACACTGCAAGAACAGCTGATCACCATACGGTGAGTGCAGTGTCATCTCTTGCTGTGCATGTCAGCAGTTCACTAAATCCACTTGGGGCGGGAAAAGTGTCCCCAAAAGTTTATGTACCTCTGGAATTGTGCATTGGCAGTCTTGACTTATTCCATCATCTTGCTCTACTTTTTATTTCCTTCCAGATCAGAAATCCAGAAAGTGCAGGAAAATGCTAGCATTATCTCATATCTCTAATGGGCTTTGTAAAAGCTAAGATTAGGCTTTTCCCAACCAATAGAAGGCTCTTGATTTAGCAACAAGCTTCTAAGTCAATTAACTTCTTTTCTCCTTCTCTGTTGACAACCAATTTATAATGAATTGGGCTTGAAGCTGTAAAACTTCATCAACCACAGGCAAACTCTTTCTTAAACTGGGATTTTTTTTCCTCCTTTGATATGTTTTCAAACACAATTTGAACATAAAAGTTTTTTTTTTTTTTTTTTTTTTTTTTGTGGGTACCGGGGGGTCGACCTCAGGACCTAGCATGCCAGCAGGCGCCCATGCCGCTGAGCGATATCACCAGCCCTTTTTTCATATGTGGGTTCCGGGAGTCAAACTCGGGCCCTCGCGCTTGCCAGGCAGGCGCGTACGCCGCTGAGCCATCTTACCGGCCCAACATAAAAGATTTTTATACTTCCTCCAAGAAAAATACATTTTTTAAAATCAGAAACAACAAAAAAATCACATGAACAGAATTTATGTCTCTCTTTATAGATTACCAAAGAATGGTAGTTCTCATTTTTTATATCAAAATATGATTATTTCTTGTCACCGGCACAAAATACCTGACACTCACAACTTAAAGGAGGAGAGGTTTATTTTGGCTCATAGTTTCAGAAGGTTCAGTCATTGACTGGCCCCAAAGCAGAAATAGCATGGTGGAAGGACCTCGCAGAAGACTGCTGCTCAAACCATCGCAGTCAGGAAGCAGAGAAGGAAGGCAGGAGCCAGGGACAGGAATACACCCTGCCAGGTCACCACGCCAGTGATCTGTCTCTTATGACCAGGTCTCACCTGGTCAGCATACTCAGCTATGAACTTTCCAGTGAGTTAATCCACTGATGAGTACAGTGCCCCATGATCATTCACCTTCCATAAGCCCCACCTCTGAATACATGAGACACTGGGGACACATTTTAGACACAAACCATAAAAGCCAACTCTTAATAAGAAGTGTACAAACACACAACAGGTAGTTGGTAATTGAAGCTTCATTGGGGAACTAGAAATATTAAAACCTGAAAGAACAACAACAAAAATTACATGCCAACGACTACATCAGACAAATGCCATGAGTATTTAAGATGGGTTATTTTGACAAGGACTTACTGTAAACTCAAATGAGAGTTAAAGCATATCAGTCCTTGCTGTTCTTGGTAAGAAGAACCACATGAATATAAAAGCATCTTTCATAGGCTAATGGACTCAAAAAATAATTAGTATATAGAAACATATAAATATGCTTTACATCATGTAGTTAGTTCCTCAGACTGTCTTTCAGAATTAAAACATCATGGTCTGCCTATTTGAGAAAGTGTACCATTTTCAAACCAGTGTGAGCTTTTTAATAAAGTTGTCTCAATTTTCGTATTTGAAAAAATCATTAAATGAGAAACATTTTTGAGCATAAACTCTGAATGATTCCCACAACAGGCTCTCTAAAGTAAACTTGCATAAATGAGAAAATACACCTCATCTAAGACATTGTTAAATCTATTTCATGTTTATTCTGGCACAGTAAATGCATGAAAAGAGCCTTGAAAGAGAGATGGAGAACATACAGTTTTGGAAATTAATTCAATGTAAGGGACTCCATCCTCGTTTTGAAGAATTCTATAGGACTATGACATGATTAAGAGGAAACAGGATCATTCTGTAGCTTTGCAGGCTCTCCTTTGCCATTTTTACTATGAATACTCCTGTACTGCATCAAGGGACACAAAGAAAACTAGCCCCTACAAAGAAAATTCAAAAATAGGTTTGTTGAGTCAAACACACATGAAAATATCTCATTACAGGTGAGTGTTACAATGGAAATACAAAAAAAGCAGTCTGTTGTGGAAGGAAGAAAAGATTAATTCTCAGTGGGTATCTGCTAAGGCTTCTTGAGCGGGAACTGGTACTTGAGCTGGACATACACTGATGGGAGAGGCCTCAACTACTGGATTGGGGGGGTATGAAAATCACTGTCATAGAAGCAGCAAAGTAAAATGAGCTGACCACAAGTAGCAAAAGAATTCGTTAGGAAGACAGTTTTCAAAGTCATGTGAGGGCCAATGCCAAAGGACCTGTCTGAAAGTATAAGAGGCCAGAAATCAGTCTGTGCAGAAGACCAAAGGAGCTGGCTGACTCGAGGCAATATAGATAACAGATTTCCACTGAAGTTTGGGGTACTTCAAGCTGTTGTTCTCAAAATAAATTTGGATTTTTTTTTTTCCTAAGAGGGAAAGAAGGAAAGGAAAAGGAAAGAAAAAAAAAGAAGAAATGCAGGGGTGGGGAAAACGAAGGATAAGGAGCTGGGTGTGGTGGTAAAGCTGTGATCCCAGCTCTTGGGATCACTGTTTTCAGGCCAGCCCGGGCTACATAGAGAATTCAAGGATAGCCTGAACTATATAGCTAGACCTTGTCTCAAAAAAACAGAGTGAGAGAGAGAAAGAGAGAGAGAACACATAGAATACTTGTGTTTCGGGAAACTTTTCAGCTTCTACCTGTGGGATATGTTTAAAAACAAAAATAAAAATCACTCATTTAGAAGGGCCCTGCCAGTTCAATCTCTTGGCAATTGATTAAAACACAGTTCAAACTCACTCAATATGTTAAAACCATTACTTTGGACCCAAGTGTTCTTGGCTGTGAGTAATCTGCTTGAAAATCTTAAAGCACCTTTATTGCAGGATGTTCTCATTAAATAATTTAGAAAGCATAGCCTGATGTCCTAATAAAATAAGTAAAGTTTAAAAGGATCATTCCCAACGTTTGTAGCAATGCAGCAAGGATTAAGCCTGACTCCATTAATCTATCTCCATGTTATCTAGGTTCTTTATAAATAGTCTGACAGACGTCAAGCACCTTCACATAAAGATACACGTATTATGGAATACCCTTTTAGGAAGCATACAATCTAATAAGAAGCATAAGTTGAGGAAGCATAAAGATCTATAATTAATATAATAGAGTAGTTCACATTCACCAAGAAGCAAAGTGCCAGATTACCTCCTCTCATTTACATACATTTTTATGTGCTGCTTTTTCAAAATATTTCCATCTAAAACAACTCTTCTTACACACAACTAATTAAAAAGCTGAAAAAGAAAACACCCAAGATCACAGAGCTACTTAGGGATGAAGAGAAAAAGCTGTCTTCTGAAGTTTTAATTTACTGACATTTCCATAATTCCATAATTGAGTAAATTATTGAGAATAAGTTTCCTATTTCCAATAGTAACAACTTCATAAATATGCACAGATATACGTGTAACTGACAGGTAGTCAGTACACAGATATGCCACAAAAACTAAAAATGGTATATGCAAAATTTTGGAAATAGCCAGGTATGGTGGCACACAGCTATAATTCTAGTACTCAGGAAGCTGAGGCAAGAGGATTGCTGTGAGTTCAAGGCCAGCCTGGGCTACATCCTGAGTTCAAGGCCAGCCTGAACTACATAGCAAGATCCTGTCTCAAACAAACAAACAAACGAATTTGGAAAAAAAAATAATCATGTTCTCTACAATAAGATACAAAAAACATGAACATTAAACAGGTAAGATTAAAGTTTTAAATGTGTTGTTAGTGCTTTTTCAAACCCCTTACAAACCCACGGAGTCTCTTTTAAAAGGAAGTCTGATGTTTAAAATATAACTAAGTGAAAATAAACCAAATTTTTAAAAATGTTTTATTAGTCATGTGGGCACACATTCTGACATTGAAAAAGGAGAATTAAATCAATAACAAAATTTCAGTGTTTATGGAGAGCTGTTTAAGGGAGACCTGGCATCTGACAGTTTTTGTGACTTCTTTGTCGGAGTGGAAGTGGGAAGGTTTTTCAGGCTTTATAGTAGGAGAAATATCCTGTAAATCTATTCAATCCCATTTATCTGTTTCTATGCTCTAAAACTTTTAATTGGCTTACTATGTCCTTTCCTTCCCAGAAGGTTATCTTGGATATCTGACACGCGCATACCACCTTATAAAAGGGAATATAATAATATTGAAGAGATTCTATAATATAAACTAATAAACTGTGGTTATCCAGCTTTTTGTTTAAATATCAGTCATCTATCTTTTACTGCAATTTACTATTTAAGCTTTATATTACTAAACTTAAAATTCTATAAATGTACTACATATAGCAATCTCTAATAAGTGCTCAACATACATTCAATGAATGGACAAAGTGAGCATATTAGCGAACTCAGAAGATCAAATTCTTGGGAAAGCAATGGTAATTACTCAGAAAACCCAGTGATTTCATCAGTAACAAGCCACTGCCTTGATAATACTGATGCCTGCTTGATATATTCCCTCACAATTTGCAAGTACTTCTGCATACAAACTCTGAGATCCTTGGAAGCAGTCCTAGAAATAGAAGTGCAAATACTGCTCCAAACACATACTTTGATTCCAAGACAGGGGTATCTATGCTCAACATGAGGTGGATGACAGCAAAGGTGGTAACGCAGTGCCACATTTTAAGCTGGAATTGTTTAAATACTTCTCACCCAATATTAGAACAGTCCTAATATCTGAGGCATGGTTGGACATGAATATGGGAGTCACTTGGCTCTAGTTATAGAGAGAAAGACTCAGAAACAGGAATCTAGAGGGCAAAACAATGTACTTCAAGATCAGGTATCTGGAACATACTCCTGTTAGAAAGGGAAAGAAGTCAAATAAGAAGAAAAGTGATGAGAGATGCAGAAAGAAAATTAGGAGACAACAGTATTAGGGAGGCAGGAGGAAGAAGGAGGCAAGTGATCATGGTGTCAAAACTACATGAGAACTGAGAATTGGCCACTGGACTCAGGGACTTAGAAACTACTGCTAACCATTAAGATTAGTAAGGTAGAAACGTAAGACAAATTGAAAGGCATTATGGTTAAATGAAAAATTCTAAGTTACACCCAAAATTCTTGGGAAATGTCTCTATATTTCAACAAGTTTTTCAGTCACTTAAAATAAACAGTCAACTCTCTCTACTGCTCCTAAAGAGCTCTACCTCAACCCACAAGACCCAGAGGTTGAAGTCAAAAGTAGGTATGGAAGGAAGAAGAGCAGGGCAGAGGATTTCTTGCTGCTGTTACTGCTACTCCTGTTTTCATCTGTCAAAGAAAGCTGTTATCATTTCCCAGAGAGCACATGAGGCTGGAAGCTGAAAAATACACATCTGCCAGCTTGTAAGAAGGCGCAACACTAAAGCATTTTTCAGACGGAAGATTCCTCCAGGATGCCATTAACCTTCCACTACAAGCGAAAGCAGTAACCCCATTTAACAAGAGAAAGCGAGGAAGAGAAAGGCTAAGTGACTGCTGAGGAGGAGACAGTGACTGACAGATCGGGTTTCCTTTCTGCTCCAAGTCCTCCCTCTCTGCTGATTAGATCCACTCTAACTGCCTTTATAAATGTTTCAATGAATTTTATCTTCATGTGTTGGATTAGCAAGACCAACTCCCCACTGATAATGCAAAATAACCCTGAAATGTTTCATGCCTTGCCATAAGCCAGAAATTGAACTTCCAGTCTCCATTTGGACTGTGATGATCTTGATCTTTCACCTTTAATAAAAATCTCATAGCTGTACTTTTAAAGTTAGTAATGAGTGCTTCATTTGCTTTCCAAGCAGGCAAAAAACCTTTTTCAAATACACTCAGGCTGCCATGACCTTCATCTATGACATGAAGAGTTCACTACATGTAATAAGTTTCTTTGCTCAAGAGACATTCTTAGATTTCCTTTGAAGAGATTTGGTCACCAACTCTACCGATGAATCTAAACATACGCACGCGCATGCACGCGCACTCACACGCGCTTGTACTTGTTACCTTTCTTCTGTGCCAAAAATCAAAATGTTTCATTAAAACGTATTTGAAATTCACCATGACTATCAAAGAGTGCTAAAATACCTGATAAATAAAATATAATTAAAGTACCAGCTTAGTTATTTTTATATTAAAAGGAGCACACTGTCTTAATCGTATGCTAGGGTAATGACTCCAACTAGCAAACACAGTCCAAATTCCTAAAGAAAGTGAGACTCAATCCACTCGGTGTGTTTTGGGGTTTTTTCCTACATTAAAACAGTAATTAATGATAAAGGCCAATGTAAGAGCCAGGGATGTAGCTCAGCAGCACAGTGCCTACCTCAGGGCACTCATGAGGCCCTGAGTTCGATTCCTGGTATCAAAAAAAAAAAAAAAAAAAAGCCAATGTAAAACAATTTCACTCTGTTTTTTCTTGTTTTGTGAAGTTTACAACATGAAACAGGTTTTGAATAGTGTACAATCACACTAAATGTAAGCTTCTCAAAGGCAAGCACAGATCGCTGGCGTTCAGAAGACAATACCTTATGTAGAGCACCTCAGCAGCTATGTGTGAGCTAAAGGAGAGAAGAGGGTCTCAGAACCAAGAAGGATTTTTTTTTTTTTTTTTGGTAGGTACCGGGGGGTCGACCTCAGGACCTCGCGCGCCAACAGGCGCCCGTGCCGCTGAGCGATATCACCGGCCCCTTTTTCGTATGTGGGATCCGGGAGTCAAACTCGGGCCCTTGCGCTTGCCGGGCAGGCGCTTAACGCCGCTGAGCCATCTCACCGGCCCAAAGAAGGATTTTTTTGACCTCCTGTCCTTCTTTTCCCCCTGAGATCAGAGATCCTAAATCACTCTCTAATCTCTTCTAGGGTCCCCTAAATATCCTCTTGCGACAGGTGTCCTGCCCCAAACCTGGGGTTTGGGGGAAAGAAATGTCTTACAACAGACAAAAATGATTCTGAATATAGACCTTGCTGACTCCCCCGATTTATTCCCATTGGGTCACACTCCCTTTTGTCTAATAATGTTTCTCCATTAACTGTCCACTTTTTTCATCAGACAGCATAAAAATACAGTTTTCTCTAAGTCTTTGGGTCCCCATTTCTGAAGCTTCCAATGTCAAAAACTTGGGTAAAAACAAACTCATTATGCTTTCCTCTTGTTAATTTGTCTCTTGTAATAGATGTGACACAATGAGTAAGGTGATTACTTTTTCTTCCCTACAAGACCTTATTCTCCTTCTTATTCCCTATGATAGAAAACTATGTTTTAAGTAAAATGGATGCTTAATTACATTCCATTTCTAAAGTTGGATGGTGGGCACAAAAGAATTTACAGTGCTTTAAAATGGACCTGTATGTAACATATCTTTCATAGACTAACAGATTTCCTGTGTTTAAAAAAGAGACCTAAGCCCCATCCATCAGGCACTTTAATTCAATAGGTATAGGGTGGATACAAAGAAATTAAGTTTATTTTTTGAATCCACCCAGGTAATAATCCTCATGCAAGTGATCCATGAAATTCATTTTGAGAAAAAAATTGAGCAGATCTAAATAACACTCCTATAATCCGTTCACTGCTATTAGAGATGAAGGTGCCTATTTTCATGGTTTCAATTGCCAGGCTTAGCTTTAAACACAGATAACAGAGTTTAGCATAAACGTAATCCTAGCTCTGAATAGAAATATTTTCCTAAATTGCCCTTGCTTTAGCTATTAAAATTCTAATTGCTTCTTTTCTTTTCCTTTTTTTCCTTCAGAGATTCAAAGACAGAAATCCTTAATTGTATTTCTCTCCTATCTGTTTTGATACTAAACTCTCAAAATTTTGTTATATAATTTCACAACATTATTCAGGAGTAAAGACCTGATACTCACTTCACATTTTTAGGAAATGGCTTTTAGCTGAATCCTTCTCTCAGCTTGCAAAAGAAGAAATATTGAGGGTTAAGGGTGTAGCTCAGTGATACAGCACTTACCTAATATCCATTCAAAAGCCAGCACCACCAAAAGAAAAAGGAGAGGGAGGGCGAAGGGGGATGGGGGAGGTTGGGGGGGGAGGAGAAGGAGGAGGAGAAATAATACTGAGGTAAAAGTAGATAGTACATCTTATCTCTACCTTTCTTGCTTTTTGACTTGAACAACAGTCTTTGTACTTGGAACTTTCCAAGGCTTCTTCTTAAAATGCTGAAGAATAGGATTCTATCTCTTTTCCCTTAAAAAAATAATTACCAAAGTTTTTTTGGTTTTTTTTTAATTGGGATAAATGGGAGGGATGCTGTTTCTCAAGTAGTTAGATGGAGCCAGTAGGAGGCTCCACTCTGGTCTTTAAGGAGTCATAGTGGGCTGCATAGTGGGCTATGGAGAGGTCTAAGAAAAAAAGGTACCAGTGTGACTTGCTTGGACAGAGATGTCTGGTAGTGCAATTTGAGTTTCATAGGAGATGCCCCAGAGCTCAAGAGGTCTCTGTCTTTCAGTGGGGACACCCGCATAAGGACCCCAGACCTAGTCATCTCTCTCCCAGGGCCCCACGAAATGTAGATCCCTGTAGATCCCACTGACCAATTGGCTGTATCCTTAAAAACTAAAAACAATTTGACCTTGACAATCTGAGAAAAAAAACAACTTCTATTCAAATACTGTATAGATCCAGTATGAACTAGGAAACAGCAAGAGAAGGATACCGAATGGCACTCTAAATTAGAATACTATTCTTCAGTTAGATCTTTTCAGCAAAAGGCAAGGAAGTTTCCCTGCCCCATTTGTCAGCCGCTGACGTGACTGATTAATGGCACTGGAGGATTGACTGTCTGTGCTCCCAGAAAGGGGCTAGGCCAGCCAAAACTCTCACCTCCTGCTCTGATGAATAAGATTAAAGAGGCCGGGCAAACTGCAATACCCCATGCACAGACATCTCCATCTCCTGCAAGGAACCCTGGGTAATCCTGGATGCTATGGGTGAGCAAATTCAATTCCTTTTGGATACGGGAATCCAGTTTACTCTGTTTTAACTTCCTTCTCTGGAAAACCCTTCTCTAAATCTATAGCCATTATTGGGGTTGAGGGGAGCACTTATCAGAGCTTCTTTGCTTCTGCTTTGACACGTCAATTCGAAGGTTAAATTTCAACCATGAGTTTTTAATTGCCCCGATGGTGTCTTACTCCCTTACTATGAAAAGATTTACTAGTAAAACTAGGGGTGGTTCTCCAATTCTAGCAAAGGCTACAGCAGATTTTATCTGCTGAGACTACATTAGGCCTCCCTCACCTAATTAGTCAATAGGTGGATCCTGCAGCATGGTATAACAAATTACCTGGGAGGGCAAATTCAGCAATGCTAGTAGTTATAAAACTAAAAGATTCCAGCCAATTTCCCAATGGAAAACAATATCCAATCAAAAAGGCCCATAAAGACTTCCTGCCTCTCACAACCAGGTTTCTGAAACACAGCCTTCTGAGGCCTTGTCAGTCCCCTTGCAATACCCCCATTCTCCCCATAATAAAAACTTCAGGAGAATATTGGATGGTTAAAAGACCTCGGCCTTGTGAATGAGGCTGTAATCCCAATCCACCCTCTAGTGGCAGATCCATATACAATCCTCTCCCAGATTCCAGGAAACACAAATTGGTTCTCAGTCTTGGACCTCAAAGATGCTTTCCTTTCTATTCCTCTCCACCCAGATTCCCAGTTCCAATTTGCCTTTAAATGGAAAAATCCCATCTCAAAGAAAAAACAATATACTTGGACAATTCTCACACAGGGCTTTAGAGATAACTCCTACCTTTTTGCTTAGGCACTGGAAAAGGACTTAAAGAATCTAGAGCATATATACAGTATGGAGATGATATTCTATAATCTGCAGCCGAACCTGGGAGCTATCCAACCATAAGACTATCTAAAGTATTTTCTAGCTAAAAAGGGAAATAAATCTCAAAGGAAAAGGCTCAGATATTCAGAGTCCAATACTTAGGATACATTTTTACACTCAGGGAATTATAACTATCTAGAGACCATATACAGGCTATCTGTGATCTCGCCCCCCTTGCCACTAACTAACAGCTTTGTTCCTTCCTTGGAACAGCTGGCTTCTGCCAAATCTGTACACTTAATTTTGGACAAATGGCAAAGCTTCTAAATGAGTCTGTCAAAGGTCCTGAGTCTGAGCCCTTGGATAGACAAAAGTGACAAACAAGGAATAAAACATGCCCTCACTTAGGCTCCAGAGCTAGAAATACCTGATTTAAGAAAACTCTTCTTCCTTTATATATCAGAAAAGAAAGAAATTGCTTTTAGTGTCTTGACCCAAAAGCTGCTGGGACAGGAACCCCAGCCAGTGAAATACTCTTCAAAAAAGTGAGACAGAGTGGCTGCTCGATGGTCACCTGCCTGAGGGTAGTAGCAGCTACAGTTATACTAACAGAAGAAGCCACAAAACAAACTTCAGGACAAAAACTAGAAGTCCTGACTCCCCATCAGGTCAGGGCTATTCTTGAGACAAGTTATTTGTGGATGACAAGGGAACAGCTTAACAAGTACCAGTGCATGCTTCTAGACACCCCTGAGGTTACCATAAAGACTTGCACTGCTCTTAATCCTGCCTCTCTGATGCCTACAGGCTCAGAGGTTAGCCTCTCTTGTGAACAGGTGATTTTCCAGAGGATACAAGCAGGCAGGACATAAGCGACGTGCCCCTGAAAGAATGGACACTGGGGCCGGTGAGATGGCTCAGCGGCTTAAGCGCCTGCCTTGCAAGCGCGAGGGCCCGAGTTCGACTCCCGGAACCCACATACGAAAAAGGGGCCGGTGATATCGCTCAGCGGCACGGGCGCCTGCTGGCGCGCGAGGTCCTGAGGTCGTCCCCCTGGTACCCACAAAAAAAAAAAAAAAAAAAAGAATGGACACTGGAGGAAGAATGGACAGTGATGAAAGTAGCTTTGTCCAAGAAGGACAGCAAAAAGCAGGGTGCACAGATGTCAGTTCACAGCAGGTCTCTGAGGCCAAACACCTTCCCCCAAGGACCTCTACTCAAAAAGCAGAGCTCACAGCCCTTACTCAAACACTGATATTAGAAAAAAGCAAGACACTAAACATTTACACAAATTCCGAATATGCCTCTCTGGTGCTACAATATGCCCATTCAACAATCTAAAAAGAAAGAGGCTTACTAACTAATAACCAATCATTTATAAAGCACAACAAGAAAGTCTGCAACTCCTGGAGGCAGTCTATCTTCCCAGGCAGGTCATTGTCATTCACTGCAAGGAACACCAAAGAGACACGTCTAAAGTCTCCTTGGGAAAACAAAAGGCTGACAGAGGGGCAAAAAAGGCAGCCTTAGAGCTCCTCTGCACCCCAGCCTTATTCCCAGTTCCTGAGGAACCACTAAAACTAGCCTATATCCCCCAGGAAGATAAATGGGACTTAGGACAAGGAGGAATTAAAAAGAGACTTTGATGGTATTTGAAAAACAAACTACTCCTTCCTCAAGGGACACAATAAAAAGATATTCAAAAAACCTTTCTTTCCATATAAAAAGAGATGCTATACGGGAAATGGTCAAATTTCCATAGAAGCAGGACTAGCAGAACCACCTGACAGGTATGCAAATCTTGCCCACTCTATGCCTACAATAATCCTCGCAAGCCCAGACCATTTCCTTTGTTAGAACCTATACAGAGGAGAGGGCCATACCCTGCAGAGAACTGGCGACTAGACTTTACCCACATGCCACCATGTGGAAGATTTAAACAGACGTTGGTCCTAATTGACACCTTTACAAGCTGGATTGAAGCCTTTCCTACCCATTCAGGAAAGGTTACAGAGGTAGTCAGGTACTTCTTAAAGAAATCACCCTCAGACTTGGACTACCCTAGTCCTTTCAGAGTCAGAATGGGCCTTGTTTTACCTCTCAAGTAACTCAGGAGGTGGCAAAGGCTTTAGGGAAAAAATACCATCTCCTTTCTGCATGGATACATCAATATTCTGGAAAGGTTAAAAGAGCCAACCAGACTGTAAAGCGAACTCTGGCGAAACTTTCCCAAGACACTTCTGTGTGTTGTGTCCAATATTGCCAGTACCTCTTATGAAGATCCAAAACACCCCAAAAGTTGGGCTAAATATGAGTCCATTTGAGATGCTAAATGGGGGGCTTTTTTATATTCTGATATGTCAGTGGAACCAGACACCACAAGGCTCTTATAATATCTTATCAGTCTGGGCCAAGCAATCTAACCATATGGAAGCAAAGTCCTGCCAGCTCCTGGCCCAGGGGAAACACCTAGTGTCTGCCCTAGAGAACAGCGCTCATTAAAATTTAAAAAGACCAATCACTTAAAGCCAAAATGAAAGGGCCCCTTTTTGGTGATCATTGCCAAACCCACTGCAGTAAAGGTTGCAGACACAGATAGCTGGATTTACCTAAGATAAAGTCAGACCCCCCTGAACTGTCTCAGGCAAAGGACCACCCAAAACAAAAAAACTACTTCTGTGAACCTCTGGAAGATCTGAGGCTCCTCTTCAAAAAGCAAAGCTCCAGTACTGCTCCAGGTGCAGATTAGTAGAGTCACTAATGACCCCTGATTCACCATAGCTTAAATGACCCCTGATTCATCCATTTTGGGACTCCTGCTTTTATTTGGATTGATAATGTGGGCAATCTTGCTGGGGCTACAGCTCTCAGGTTCTTGGTAGTTTATCTAATATCCCTCTTCATCATGCTTTCCTCTCCACAGGAAGCATGGAAATAAACTCCCTTAAAAAACTTCTCCTGGGCCGGTGAGATGGCTCAGCGGCTTAAGTGCCTGCCCAGAAAGCGCGAGGGCCCGAGTTCGACTCCCGGAACCCACATACGAAAAAGGGGCCGGTGATATCGCTCAGCGGCACGGGCGCCTCCTGGCACACGAGGTCCTGAGGTCGACCCCCCGGTACCCACAAAAAAAAAAAAAAAAAAAAAACTTCTCCTAAATAATAACATGGAAAGATAACGTGTCTAATTGATGAATTTGTCATAGTCCACCTTTTAAGATAGACAAGACATATTCTGACCTGCTCCTTCTCATATTTGGCCTCTGCTTACCCAACTTAATAGTAAAGTTTATTCAAGGCTTCAAATGATGACTCAGACTACAGCCCATGACTCTCCTGACAAATTCACCGAGCTTTCTCCCACTGAACAGACAGCTTAACAATTCTTGACATATGGCACTAACTCTTCTCTTACTGTCTTCTGACAGGTTCTTTCCAGCCTAGCTGGTAAGCCCCAACATCCCAAGGTAGTCAGAGAGCACATAACCCCCAGCAGGAAGGGCCTACAGCCTCTTTCAGCAGGAAGTGGCTATAAGAAAGAGAGACCTCCACTCCTTCAGCATTCCGTGATGAATTATGGGTACAATGCCTCTCAGGGGTATATGAGGTAGAATAGGGCTAGGACAAACCAGTTAAACAACTGGGCAAAATCTGTCAAAGTCATGGAGACCCAGGGCACATGCTCAGAACACAGGATCCAGGATGACACTGCAGTTCCTGAGCACTGTTCATGAAACAAATTAGAAAAGTGCTATTTCCCACTCTTCATTTGCAACTGGCACAAAACCAAGCAAGTCTTCAATAGAATGATTTAAATCTGGCATAAGGCCAAGTGAATATTTTTAATAGGAAAACTGTAACATGCCTTATTGGCATGAGGGAAAAGCCAATCCAGGGACTCCAGATACAAAAGACCCTTTCCCCTCATCCTCATGGCTGCTCTGAGTCTGTCCACCAGCCTACTCTCACTGTACAAAGTGTACTTCTTTTCCAACAACTAACACAAAGGACGTAAGTTGCTGTGAGGTTTAACTTCCAGAAAAGTACATCTATCTACAGAAACACAGGGACTACCCCAGGAAGTCACGGTGATGGCAACGTTCTGGTGAGAGGCTGGGGTGGGGGAAGTATGCCCCCTGATGAAGACCATGCCCAACAGAAAGCTTTCCTACCCATTGTCTCACTGTACTGCCTTTCCCTCCAATAAAAGCCTTTGGAAGCCAGGCACAGTGAAGCATGCCCATAACCCCAGCTACTCTGGAGGCTCTGGCAAGAGGATCACAAGTGTGAGGACGCTCTGGAAAACTTAGTAAGACCCTCTCCCCCGAAAATATAAACAAATAAACAGGGAGGAGGATGTAACTCAGTGGTAAGCACCCTTAGGTTCAATCTCCAGTATCACAAAAAATACAATACAATAAAATAAAACAACCTTGAGCCTCTTAATTTGCCAAGATGGAGCTCTGGAGTCGGTAGCCATCTTCTCACAGTCCCAGTCCTTGAATAAACCCGAGTCCTTCCTACCTATTCTAACGTGAATATTGGCTTTCAAGTGGCAAGCAGCCAGGCCTTTGGTGCAGTTACAATGTGAATACTGATGCACTACGGTCCATGGAGGCAGGCTGAGCATCACAAAGAAGTGGAATCAGAGCTTTCATTCAATGGTACCCAACAAGAGCATAGCTTTTGGACATGTTAATAAATCTACCCCTCATCCTTAAATTTTATTTTTTCCAATATATTGTAGGAAAGATGAATCTTCTCTTACATTTACTTCAACAAAAATCTATATTCAGTTATCTGGTAACACAGTTTTAGAAAACTATTAAACACAAAATTACCCATCTTTACTTGCATATCATTTTCTTCTATAATCTGAAATGGTCTATTCATTTCACATCAGAAGAAGTGACCAAACTGAACTCTGCAAATTTCATTTCTGGAGTTTTTTTTTTTTTTTTTTTTTTTTTTTTTCCGAAACTTGTGAAAAATTATATATTAATGCAAAGTCTACAAAAATCTTTGATAATCATGAAGTTATACAATATAAGCATTTAAAACATTTAAAAAACAAAGCGGGTACAGTAAAACTTTGGATTGCAAGTAACTTGCTCTGCGATTGTTCCACAAGACAAGCAAACATTTCTAATAAAGTTTAACTTGATAAATGACTGATGTCTTGTGATAGGAGTAGTACATGACACCGAATATCACATGATCACAACTGAACCAATGGTTCTTTCCTCTCTCTTGCTGCAGTATTGTGAGTAATCATCTCCCAACAGCAAGAGGTTATGGAGGAGATCTCATCTGCAGAGGAAGAGGATAAAAAGGCAGAGGAATCCCTCACTTCAAATGAGAATAGGGAAATTTGTAAAATGCGGGAAACTACAAAATTTTGTAGAAAAGCACCACTTGAATAAAGTGGCAGCAGTGTGAGCAATGAATCCAGTCAAAGACAATGCAATGTCACATTTCTGCAAAATCCTCAAAAGGAGGCAAAAGTGAGTGTCACTGGATAGGTTCCTTGTTAAAGTTGCACAAAAAAATTAAAGATTCCATTGAGTCAATAAATAGCAATGATTCTGTTAGTGTTAGTGAAAGTTGTCCTACACAATAACCCTCCTCTCTCTTGTCTCCCTCACACCAGCCACAAAGGTTTTCAAAGATAAATGCAGGTTAATTTGTTACTTTTTTTTGTATTTTGTATTTTCTTTATTATTTTGTATTATATTACAGTACATAACCATTTAATATGAGTACTTCTCGGCTGTGAAACAAATCATCTGAGTTTCCATTATTTCTTACAGGGAAATTTGCTTTGATATACAAGTGCTTTGAATTACAAGCATGTTTCTGGAATGAACTATGCTCACAAACCAAGGTTTTACTGTATTTTGAAATTCCACATTATTAAGGAAACAGAATATAAATAATTTAATTACTGGGGAATTAATATGTAATTATACATCAAAATAATTCAATCGCATATATTAATGTCAGGAAAATGGATGAACTTTGAACCTCTGCCAAAAGACATTTGAAAACAAAATGATATTTTCTTCTTTAAATGAATGTAGCTTATATACCTCTTAAAGAAATCATAATAGAATGAATGAGATAAAAGGCACGTTTAAGCCAATTAACACTATACCCAAAGAGACCCCTTCCTCGAATTCTTAGAAAGTAATAGAAAGAAAATCATTGTAGGAACTAAACCAAAACTCCTATAACTCTTCTCTCTTATGAATTATGAACTGAAATTACCTGCCATAATGAAACTTTGGTTAAATCCAACTATCTGCCAATTCCACTCTTACCCCAAAAAGCTAAATGTGGCTAAGAGAAAATATTCAAACACAATGCCCTGCTTTGCTATAAATGCATGTCAACGAATCAGCTGGACGCTCAGTGCTTCCTGGCAATCTTACCACACTCTCAAGTTAACTCTCCTCATCTAGATGGCAATTGCATACTTTCTCCTCTTTCTCAAACATTAATATTATCTACTCCATTATCACTATTGGCTGCTGACCTTGCTTCCTACTCTAGTAAGTCATCAGGAGGGAACTTCTAACTATACTCCTTCTACCCACCTACTTGCATCTCAACATTCTGTCTTCCTTCTTTTATCATGAATAAATGGTCTAAGTTCCTACTGAAACTCAAAAATCCTGTATCATTTTTCTCTCATTTGACTGAATATATTACTCCAGTGCTAGCCCAGCTCACACTTAGGCCTCTCTCCCTCTCTCCTCTGTCTCTCTCTCTCTCTCTCATCAATAGCTACCTCTCTAATGAACAGTTCTTATACTGACAGAAACATACTGTCATTTACATGCTTAAAAAAAATTTAACCCCACACCCCTATTTAAATACAGCACCATTCTCTCTTCCCTTTTATGACAGATGACCTCAAAACAGGATCTAATTCTCCTCCCCCTAGTTTTTCTTGAGCCCACTCCAAAGAAATTTTTACCCCAATGCATCACCAAAATCATTCTAACAAGGTTACCAATTACCTCCATGTAGCACAATGCAATAATTATTTCTCGGAATTCATCTTATACAAAATATGTCAGCATAAGTTTTACACAGCTGATCACATTCTTCTTCAAATATTTTCTTCACATTGTTTCCAGGACACCTGACTTCCCTAACTCCATCCTTTTACTAATTATGCTTTCCCCAATGCTTTTGTTGATTATTCCTCCTTACCTGGGAACAAAGGCTCACTCCTGGGACCTCCTCTCTTTTCTATCTATGCGCTCGTCCCAAATAATCTCACGAAAATTTGGCTTTAATTACCATTTATTCACTGATTTATCCCTCTAGTTCAGACCACTTCCTGAAGTACCACCTCTAATATATATATATATATTTTTTTATTTTTTAATGTGGGTATGGGGAGCCGACCTCAGGACCTTGCGCTTGCCAGTAAGCGCTTGTGCCGCTGAGCGATATCACCGGCCCTTTTTTTCCTTTATGGGGGTTCCGGGAGTCAAACTCAGGACCTCACGCTTGCTGGGCAGGCACTTATGCCACTGAGCTCTCTCACCGGCCCCACCTCTAATATCTACAATTCTTAGTTGACATGTATACTTGGATATGTAACAGGCATTTTGACATATCAAAAAACAAATAAATAAATTCTTGATATTAGACAAGAATTGGTTGACATTACAAATATTCTCCAATATCCAGTTATCCTCTCCCGGGCACAGAAACTATACTTGGTAAGAATATGTGACTTGCTCTGGCTGATTTGTTTATTTAAATTTTTATTTTTCTTAGTACATCTTTGCAGTACATAATGATTACATTCATCATGGGAAGTTGGTGCATGTACAAAACATATCCTAATCCTTTTTACATCCCCTTCGTTTCCCCACCCTTCCAATTTAATGTGAACAGAAGTTTCATGTATCAATGCTAACCTAGGCAGTCAAAAGTCCATTTATGATTTTCTGATCTCTCTCTCTGTTGTGGCAACTTACAATGCTCTGTTTTCCATCCAGATGGTGTTCCTACAAGATGGTGGAGCCTCCCGTCAACCAGGCTTCCTTAAGAATGGCAAAAGACTTTCCCACTGATTCAGATGGGCCAGATAAACAAGGAATACATGTACATATTTAGCCACTGAGATACTGGATTTCTTAGTGATCACCCCAACATCCCTAGGTTCATACTGCCCCCAAACCTGCTGTCACATAGCCCTCTTCTCTGTATCAGCAACCCCATCCTTTCAGATGCTCAACAAAAACCCTGGCCCCTCCTATTCTCTCATACCACATATCTAATTCATCAGCATGTCTTATGCCTTCAAAATATGCCCAGAATCCAATCACCTTTTACTGCCTTTACTGCCATCCTATATTTCAAAAGACCCTGGTAAGATAAAAAGGCAAGGCATAGAATGAGAAAAAATACTTAAAACGCATATATCTGATGAAGATTTTACCCAAGAAGATATATGGATGAAGAATAAATAAGTCCACTAAAAGATGCTCAACATTATTTAGTCACTTGGAGATGCAAATTAAACTAAAACCACAATGAGATAATACTACAGACATACTGGAATGGCAAAAATTAAAAAGACCGACAATAGCGAGTGTTATCCAGGATGTGAAGCACTAGAACACTTATTCACTACTGGCTGGAATGTAAAATGCTATAGCCACTGTGGAAATTAGTTTGAAAATTTCTCACAAGTTAAATATACACCTGTGATATGTGAAGAATGCTTTTATAATAATAGAAATTGTCCACTTCAACAGCTATTTATAGAATATTAAAGCTACATGGAGATACTTTGGTCAATAGGTACCAAAACATGAATTTAACGGATGATAAAGCCATTTCTCCCCCACGTATTCTCAAGAGCAAAAAAAGTATACATCTACTGATTTGTACATGGATATTTATAGTTAAACTCTACAAAATGCTCAAAAGGCCATCAACGGGTGAATGGATAATTTGTAGTCTATCCAAACAAAATACTACTTTTCAGCAATAAAAAGGTCTGAACTACTGATAAAGGCATAGATGAATTTCAAAAGAATTGTGCTGAGTAAAAGAAGACAGAAAAAAAAAAACAACAACACAGTACACACAGTATGATTCTACTATACAAAACTTTAGAAAATACAAATGAATCTATAGTGAGAGAAAATAGATGCACAGTTTACTGGGAAAGTGGGGTGCTAAGAAGGGCAGGAGGAATCTCAAAGAGACACAGAAAAATTTGAGGGTGCTATGTTTTGAATATGTCTCCTAGGCCCGGTGCAGTGGTACACACACAGTACCAGCTGCATGGGAGTCCAAGGCAGGAGGATCAATTGAGCTCAGGAGTTGGAGGCCAGCCTGGACAACACAGTAAAACCCCATCTCAAAAACAAAACAGAATAGAAGATGAATAGATGGCCCAAAAATCATGTGTTGGAAACTGAATTTCTAAGGTGACAGTATTGGGAGGTGGAGCCTAATGGGAGGTGTTTAGGTAGTGAGGGCTCCACCATCAAGAATGGATAATGCCAATTATAAAAGGGCCTGAGGCTACAAGATGAATCTCTCCCTCTCTCTTCCAGGTTCTAGTTTGCCCTGTGCCTCCACCATTGGATGATGTTGCAAGAAGGCCCTCCCCAGATGCAGGCCCCTGACACTGTAAGAAATCAGTCTCTGCTCCACATAAATCGCCCAGTTTCAGGTATTCTGTTAGAGCAACGCAAAATGGAGTGTGATGATGGTTTCACAAAACATTAAATCATATAAATGTCTGCAATTTACTGCATGTATGTGATTTTTTCAGCAAGATTTGTTTTAGAAAAGACAATAGCTGATAAATATTTTGAAAAGAATAAAATAGATGAAAGTTAAAATAGATACATAGCAGCATCCTAAGACAGAATTGAAATGGGGACCCACTGTATCTTCCTTCAGGGCATTCTTTTCTATATTAGAGACACAAGGGGGAAAGGTGGAATATACTATCACTAAGAAAAGTACCCCAAAATGAAGTCATAGCACTTTTCAACCAAAGAAGAACCATCAATAAATACCGTAGCATCTGAAAAGCACAAGTGCTATTCCAATATATAATCACAATTCTTTTGCTGGCGTCCCGTAGCAGTTGGATAATTTCTTTGAACTGATTTAGAAACCGGGCACAATTTCTCCTTTAAGTCATCTTTAATTGCCACTAAACATTCAGAACCTTTCCAACCAATTTAGTTTACTATGAATTTTTTTAGGAACTAAGAAATGGCCATGTGAACGTCCTCAGCCTGCAAATCTTGTATGAAAAGTTTCTTTCCTTGGACTCTTCTGTCTTTTGTCTCCCAACTTCCCACTGGGGTAGCAAAATCATCCTCTCTACTTCATTCATCTCCCCTGCTCTTCCATCCGAAATCCTAAATTCTACTCATCATCGTCAATTTTAGCATCATCCTAACAGGTGAATACAACCTCTTCTTTCATAAGCTGCTACAGTTATGAGTTCTCTGCAATAGGACTCCTTTATGTCCAAAACACAGCTTTGAACAAAGTAACAGCACAGCATGCATTTATGTTTAAATCAAGTCAGCCCCCAAGACTCACCTCATTTCCACCAACTGCCTTGGTTAAAATCACTGCAGAAGACACAGGGGGAGGCATGCAACCTACTGTCTGCAAACTGAAAAATAAAAGAAAATCCAACTGTAAATATTTTTTCCCAATTATAAATAGCTTCCACTACATTCATTCTAAAATAGCAGAACTGAGCACACAAAAAATAGGGAAGTGTTTATTGATGCACATTCCCTGTTGAGTTTAGACAATCTTATATGAGGCAACATGGCTAAAAGATGTGGCAGATGTGCAGGCTCTGCATTCTCATTACATCCCACAGGCTGGGATGAGTTTATTTTTAGTGAAGTTATAGTCAGTTCAGTCCTTGAAAGATAGCAAAAATGGTCAATCATTTGGTGTGTATATTTCATCTTAGGTTATTTTCAGGTAAAGCAAAATTTTTCCCGATACTTTCTGTCAAAAGCCTTTTGGTAAAAATAAAACTCTAAACCACACCCAAAACTCAAGAACATTTAATAAAGTATAAGCTTACATTTTCAATTTCTTTCTATAAAACAACTCTCAAAACGTTCATCTCATAAAAGAGATTTTCATGCTGTAATGTCATTATAGAAACACAAAGGACAAAATCATATACTTATTCTGATTTTGTAGTAAATTCTATCTAGTATCTATTCTAAAATCTGGTTTATATTAAATAAATTATATTACTAAGATCATGAAACTATTCTCTTAGTTTGATACAAAATAAACTGCCTGACAAGCAAATGAAAGTGAGTAGTAAACCTAACTACTCAAATTTAAAAATACATTACTGAGAAATCATATAGAATATCCTTCTGGGGACAGCAAACAGTCAGCCTACATGGAAAGTTCATACACAGAATAGAAGATACAGAACATCTGATATAAACAGATTCTGAGTGGGTATGGTTACACATCGTTTTTATTTATTCTTGTAAGAATGTATTGAATGTAAACTATACGTAAAAAAATTTTATTGTCTCTGAAATAAGAAAAAAACAAAAATGTTTTAATTCATTTCAATTAAAATATAAGAAAATAGTTTATAGAACTTACAGCTCATTCAATTCAACATGATCTTTTGTTATTATTATTATTATTATTATTATTATTATTATTATTATTATATATTTTTTTTGGTACCAGGAATAGAACTCACAACCTCACACTTGCCAGACAGGCACTGTGCCACTGAGCTATATCCCCGGCGCGATGTTTTGTTATTATTTTATTTTTAGAGATGGAGTCTACATAGTTGCCCAGGCTGATCTAAAATTCTTGGGCTACAACAATCCTCCTGACTTGGTCTCCTGAGTAGCAGGGACTATAAGTGCTGCCCCTGTTCCCAGCTTTGTCATCTTTTAAGGTCCCTATTTTCCTAAGTAAAGCTGAAGTGTTCTACTATAAATTTTCAATCTCTGAGCCCTCCTTAGGGTCCAACATCACCACTGATACTAAGCATTTACTATTTGTAGTAGACACCACTCTAGACATCTTATACCCTTTCTCATTTATTCCTCATCAAGTATTTTAAATAAATATTACTATTATTCCCACTTTAATGAAAACTGAAGTTCAGAGAGAAGTAATTTACCCAAACTCACAAAGCCAGTTCTCCTGGGTTAAACTTTAATCTGGCAGTGAGGGCCTCCTCCACTGGCCTCTGCTTTGTATCTCTCCTGCCACAAATATTACGGACAAGCTGTCGCAGGTATTTTCAACTTTTCTAGCTTATTCAATCTTTCCCTTTCCTGGCCTCTTCCTTTTTATATGCAATGAGGCCGAATTCTCCCTATCTTATAAAAAAAATCACCTTATAAAAGACTGTATGTTGAATATACGGGTTTCTTTGGGGAGGACACTACATGAGGGTATAAAAAATGCGTAAGACATTATTCTTGCCTTCAAGGAGATTCAATACACAAATATGGATAAATAACAACAAAATTAGCAGTGTCACCTCCTCAACAAATAATCCTATTTTTTCACTGCAATTCATGGTTGACCTTTTTTGAAAAGTACTCTACCTCCATAACCCCACAGTTCATTCTTAATTCTCCAGAACTGATTCTCTGCCCTTTCTACTAGTATAAGAGCCCTGAGCTTAAAACTAACCAGTGATCTCCAAATCACCAAATCCAATGTCCTTTTCCCTATATTTGCTCATATATTCTCAGGACACTCTATTTTCTTGGTTACATCTCACTGCATCATTCTGATTTATCTCCTATCTTTTAAACCTAACTTTCTTTTTCCAATCTGCAAAAATACTTGCCAATTTATATTCCTAGCACTAACTACTATCATTGAATTTGTAGCTCCCTAGGCTGCCCCTTCAAACTAAACATGTCTAATATTGAATTTATATATTTTCTTTACTTCAGCTCTATTGAAGTATAACTCACAAAATAAAGCTGTTTATTTAGGGTATAAAATATGACATGTTGATCTATGTAAAATATGACATGTTGTCCTATGTACACATTGTGAAATTATTACCACAATCAAGCTAATTACTATTTCAACAAGCTGACACAGTTGTCTCTGCATGTGATAAGAATATTTAAGACCTCCCTTAGAAATTTTTTATATATGAATTTATATTTTTTCTTTAAAAAAAAAAAGTTTCCTGTCTGAATTTACCAGAGGAACCAGTTTTCACCTGGTTTGAATTGATACGATTTGAATCTCTAGTTGTATGATTCCGCTTGCTCTTCAGAAATTAACTAGCTGTCACCACCAACTTCCCATTCTTCTCCATGACTGCTGCCACCATCCCTGTTCGGGTGTTTTCCACCTAAACCTCGACACCCACAAATGTGCTGAATGGGCATATTCTCTACCCTGTCCCTTTAACATGGCAAAGTAAGGAGGATGTGCTCAGCATAGCTCTACTTCAACATGACCCTCCAGGTTACTCTGTGTGTACTTTCAACCTGGGGAGGGGAAGGGAGAGAAAGTGAGCTGGGATGAGCTTTCTCTAAATGAAGTGGACCAAGTGTATACACCTTTAAGTTTAACGACCGAAGGTGAGAACTAGATACTTGCTTTAGTTAGCATACTGAGATCCGCAAGGGCTACTCTTCTAATAAGATGGTACAACGCTATCAGATTAATCTTCCTTAATGACCACGTTTGAGCACATTTTTTCTTTTGTTATAGATAGCACTTTTAAGAACTCTCCCTCACCTACAGGTTCAAGGCCAAATTTCTCAACCTAGCAGTTCAAACCTTTACTGAGCTGGCCTGAAAGAAAATTTTTATCTTTGTTTCCCACTAATGCCTCATTTTTAGGTGTACACAAGCCTTGCTGAAACATTTATCTTTTAATGAATGACATTATTCATTTGACAAAGTCTATGCCACCTATTGAGGTTGTTTGCTATCTATCTATGAGTGCATTCAGCTAGTTTAGAAGTTCCCTAAAGAAGAGCAAATTGAATTAATATCTTCCTATTCCTTGAGGGCCAGACATGGGGTCGACACTCAGTAACTACTGATTCTGCATACACATAAATACACTGTTGCTCCTAAACGATGTCATTTTATTTATGGGACATTTTATGCTTTTTGGTAAAATGTGATGCTCATTCTTCTCACATTCAATCTAGCCAAAATGGGACTCTTGATTTGCTCCTCTACTCCTAAGTTGTTTCTCCCCAGTTAAGTAAATGATGCTGTCAACTACCCAGTGTCTCATACCTGAAACCTAGAAGTTACTCTGTCCTCATTCTAAACCCGCCAAGTTCAGAGCACTCTAATGTTAAAATTTGTCCTGCACACGCTCATTTCTCTCTAGTGCGCTACTACCTCACCCCTCCAGGCTCCATGCTGTCCCCTCGCTTTCTCTCGGCTTCCTCTGCTATATTCTCTCCACACAGCAGCTAGAAGAATCACTTGCAAATGGAAGACAGACCATATCACGCCCTCATTTCAGTCTTCCAAGGACTTTCTGTGGCCCTCAGAATAAAATCTGAATCCTTTACCATGGCCAACAAGGCTCTATGTACCTGGCCCCTGCCCATCTTTCCACGCCCAAATCATAGTGTCCTTCCACATCACTAGGATCTGGCCATGCTAATAAGTACAGCTGCTTACTGACCCTACAACACACCAGGCTTATTTGTGCCTTGGAGACTTTGTACAGTTTTTTCTTTGCCTAGATCATTCTGCCCTCAAAACTCTGCAATTTAATCACCAGTCTGCCCACCTGAATACTTCCAATCATATCCCACTGTTTTACTCTTCTCATATCACTTATCCCTGTCTTGCTCACCTATTTATTGTTTATTGATGATTATACCAAGTCTCCACAATAGGCAAAATGAAATGGCACACTGCCAGTTTTGGTCATTGTTTCTCTAGCACTCATAATAATTCCTGGCACATAGCAGGAGCTAAATAGGTGACTCAAATAAATGAATGAGTGACCTCAAATGCTCTTACACCGTTATTAAGTAGGAAGTAAGAGTAGGATTATCATT
Organism: Erethizon dorsatum; assembly: GCA_028451465.1. Classification (NCBI taxonomy): domain Eukaryota; kingdom Metazoa; phylum Chordata; class Mammalia; order Rodentia; family Erethizontidae; genus Erethizon; species Erethizon dorsatum. The sequence goes on from CM051839.1 coordinate 17,241,244, forward strand.
TTATAGACATGAAAATTGAGGTTCAAAACAAAATTTTTTTTTGTGGGTAACCAGGAATTGAACTTAGGACCTCACACCTACCAGGCAGACACTGAGCCACTGAGCTATTTTCCCAGCCCCAAGGTTCAAAATTATTAAATAACTTTGCTGAAAGTCACACAGCATGTTAGGATTAGGGTCAGAAATCAATCTTTGAGTTTGAAGTTCAATGTTTTAGCTGTTATACCATGGTGCTAAAAGGTGGTAATTTTAAAACACTTCAAATCATTTTTATTGTTAAATTATTTTTATTAAACATGAAAACATTTTTAATGAAAAAGATTTTAATAAAATCTGCTAATTCAACTATTATACTGAACACAAAACAAGTGAAAAAGTTAATATTTGCTCCACATATACAATTTTCTTTAAAATATATGAGACATTTTAAAAATACATATTACACATAACCATTATCTGTATATATTTGTTGAGATATAAAATGGAGACTTAAAGCATCCAATGGACAGCCTACATTATACACATACATATAGATATTATATCTTCTATTACGTTTTTCTCCTGACTCATTAAAATTCCCAGAACAGTATCTATCCTAGACTTCCTAGACTTCTTTCAAATATGCAATAGGCTCTAATTCAGATTTATAAAATTCTGGATGTTAGATAAGCTATTTGAAGATTATTGATTGTTGACACCATAAGCAAATATGAGTGTTTACCTACATTAAAAAAATAAATATTTTACAAAAAAAAATTAGCAGGACTTATTTTAGTTAAATATAAGAATAAGCATATGGGGGTGTATTTTAAGATTCTGTTAAAGGATTCTTTGATCACCCTTTTAATGAAGTGTTAAAGAATAATGTTACAAGAGTTTTTATTTCCTGGTAAGATATCAAACATAAGCCCTTTTGTACAGAGTTGCCATAGAAGCAATAACGTTACTAGAAATGCCCCATTAAAAGTACACTCTTCAAAAGATTTAAACATACCCTTTTAAAAGCCATTCATTGATGGATGTGATTGATAAAAGCTGAAGAAAGAGCCATATTGTTGCTGGGAAGAATGCAAGTGTAAAGATCTGAATAAAAAGATGCAGTTTTAAATGCACCAAAGCACTGGTCAGCTCCTGAAAAAATGAAGGATACAAAGTAAAGGTAAGAAAACTACTTCTGAGAAGAGATTACTACTAAAATAATACCACAAGTTTTTAATTTTGCATTTCATAGCTAAAATCTTTATGAGCACATGCATAAGAAATACACTTTAAGAGGAAAAAGGTACCATGACATTATAAAGTACTTTCGTATATAACTTTTGAAATATTCTAACTTCTTTCAAATAAGCAATATACCCTAATAAGTCAGATTTATAAAATTCTAGACCAGGTAGTATAAGCTAATTACCTTTATACTAGTTTAGATCTGAAGATTTATGACATTATAAACAAACATGAATGTTCACCTACATTAGAAAATGAATCTTTTAAAAAATGTTTACCAGGACATATCTTTTTTAATTAAATAATCTAATCTATTCATTATACTAAATTTATAAACCCTCAATTTGGCAAGATGTTACTGATTCTATGAATAATAATTTTTAAATGAGTCCCTCAATGATAGTCTATAATTCAAAATGATCCCCTACAGTCTACCTGTTGCAATTCTTTGTTAACATTTACTAAATAACAGCTATAGACCATCATCTAAGCTCGTCACTTTACATCTGTTATCTCAGTTAATCCTCACAGCAACCCTGTTAGGAAGATATTATTATCATTCCTATTTACTGATGAGGAAATTGAGGTTGAGAGCTAAGACACAATGAAAATCAGCATCAAGCCCATTTCTAGCACACTCTCACCTCCATGACTGCTTCCTCCATCATACACACTGCTGTCCCAAGGCAGGGAAATGCACATTATATATAACCAGGCACTCGTTAGGACTCCTGAAAAAGCAATAATCACTTAACCTCCAGGGTTCAAATACCTATAAACTTACAAGCATTTGCATGTAAATGTGTGCCATGTGGTTATCAGCTGAAACAAAACAAATTAAGAAAGTAGAAAAAGTATAGTTCTTTAGAACACAGAAGTCATCCCTAATATACATAATTTAAAGATGCCAGATACTCACTGGTCAATGAGTCACAGTGAGTCACAGTGAGTTGTGGTCAACTCACAACTCTAATGCCCCTACAAGGAAGATGCTGGAGAGATCCTCAGCCTCAGAGCCATTAGCGGAAGTTTATTAGTTTAACAAAGAGTAGTTAATGTGCCTCATTCACCTATCACCACCTTCTAGGATCTGTCAAATTCACCTTTCACTATCTGTCTTCATGTACAGAGACACGGGGCAATTCCACTTTGGTCATAATTGCTCTCTACAAACACGGAAGGAATTTCTGGTAATCTAAGTCTAATTCAGGATGACTGGAAAACACCAGGCCTACTAGAACCAACATAAGGTCCTTAGATTAGACCTAAAAAAAAAAAGACATCCAACAATGAATCAGAATTCTTAAAGCTGTATCCAGAAAAAGCTTGAGCAGTCTTAAAACCAAATCTGACTTAAGAATACTCAGAGGTACTTGGCAAATATAAAATGAATATTAATTATTTTTATTTTTAAAAATCATAATAAAATGATTAGCTACAATACAGCAACTAAGACATTTGCCACTCTCTCTCTACCCACTTCTCCCTCCTTCCCTCCCCCTCTCTTTCTCTCTCTCTCTTTCTCCCTGGTGGTAGTAGGGCCTTCACACTGAACCATATCCCAAACACTTCCTATTTTTTTATTTTTGAGAAAGGATCTCACTAAGTCTGCTAACTTGCCCAGGTTGGGTTTGAATTTGTGGTCCTACTGCCTCAAGCTCCTAGAGTGCTGAGATTATAGGAGTAAGCCAGCCACCATGTATATACTCACATACTTCAGATAGGAATATCAAATGGCATAACCTTTCTGAAAAGTAATTTGGGAATATATATAAAAATTTATAACATAATTTATTCTTGGGGACTCCAAAATTTTATGTTAAGATAGATGATTATAAGCATTTATACACAGAATTGTTCATCACAGCATCATAATATAGTACAGAAAAATCTGCAAATAATTTAAATGCTCAAAAATGGGAGAATATTTGTGTTAAGAATTATTAAAAATTTGTGTGACTTATTTCACTTAACATTATGGTTTCAAGATGCATCCATTTTCCTACAAATCAGTCAAGTTTATCCTTCTTTATGGCACAATAGTACTCCATTGTGTATTTTCTTTTTCCATTCATCTACTGATGGACATATAGACCACTGTCAAGATTTAACTATTATAAATTTTGCTGCTATAAACATGGGCATGCATGGGTATCTTTAATTCTTTTGAGAAGACACCTAGAAGGGAATCGCTGGATTTCTAGTTTTAGGTTCTGAGGAATCTCCATATTGACTTCCATAGTAGTTGTACTAGTTTACATTCCTACCAACAAAGAAGAAGGGCTCCTTTTTCCTTGCAGCTTTGCCAGTATTTGTTATTATTTGATTTCTTGATGATGGCCATTCTTTCTGGGGTAAGATGGAATCTCAAAATTGTGTTGATGAGGACATACAAGTATGAGATTTAACTCCTACTCTGTCAGCAGGAATGTAAACTGACACAACCTATGGGGAACAATCTAGAGACTTATTCTTTCATTTAAGAAACACTCACAGAGTGGGTGGAGGGGTATAGCTCATAGTAGAGTACTTGCCTAGCATGAGGCCCTAGGTTTGATCTCAACCACCACAAAAAGGAAAGAAAAGGGAAAAAAAAAAAAAGGAAAGGCAAGACTTACTGAAAATCTAGTACCATATTCTAGGTATTTGGAATTCCTATCACATCTTAAACTGCATATATCATTTGACCTAGCAATTCCAGTTCCAGGAATTTATCCTTTGAAACTAGTTTGTAATAGCAAAATTTTGTAAATTACCTAAATATCCATTGGTAGAAGCTAAGGAAAATATATCACAACACATCCATACACCAACATACTATTTGGCATATGAACAAAAGGGTTCTTTACATGTTTATATGAAAAACCCACATGACATATTAAGTAAAATGTTATGTACCAAACAATATAAAATACTACAATTTGTAAGGGAATGTGGATGTTTTGCATAGCATTATCTCTGGAAACACACATAGAAATTGTTAAAAGTGGTTGTCCCCAGGGACTAGAAGTAGAAAGGCAGAAAGGTGAAAGAAAGACTTTCATCATGTATACTTTTGTACTTTGTGAGTCTAAACTACATGAAAAAATTGTATGTTCATCAAAGTAAGCAAAATGTAAATTATTTTATTTTAAAATAAAATATTGTAAAATGTAAAATGTAAATGACAATTTTCAATTATATGAAAAATTATTATATAGGATTAAATGGAAAAAATAGGGTAAAATTATATGTATGTGTATATATATGTCTGCAATTGTATATACCCATATAACTTTATTTTTAAAAGTAAGTATTTTATGGGCCAGTGAGATGGCTCAGCGGCATAAGCGCCTGCCTGGCAGGCACGAGTTCCTGAGTTCGACTCCCGGAACCCACATACAAAAAAGGGCCGGTGATATCGCTCAGCAGCACGGGCGCCTGCTGGCATGCAAGGTCCTGAGGTCGACTCCTGGTACCCACACAAAAAAATAATAATAAAATAAAAGTAAGTATTTTAAAAATATATATAAAACACTTTTAGGTAAAAAGGGACTAAAAGCTACATGGATATTAATATTAGTTACTTTCTTTCTGATCTTTCTATAATGAGTAAATGACACTTTTATATTATAAAATTATAATTAGAAAACACTAGCTGACCTAACAATTAAGAGCAACTGACAATGCAGTGAAACAATGGACAGTAAAGAACCCAGCAAAGTGACTCACACTGGCCTACCATGCAGGACCACACCGGGCCCCGTAACCGTACAGAGATAATAGGCATGAAGGGTTTCTCAGAAAGATTTTCAAGACTGTCACAAAAACTCAGTGTCATATACTTTCTGTATCTTGTTACAACCATAAAGACAAGGAGGTGCTGAGTATATAGCTCAGTGGCACAGTGCTTGCCTGGCAAGCACGAGGTCATGAATTCGATTCCTGGTACCAAAAAAAAAACCCATAAAGACAAGGACAACAATCTGGGCACACTGGTAACAATGGAAAAGAAAAAATAGTATTACTCTATAGATACCCATGTAGAATTTAGGGCCACATATTCAAATAAATGCCATCAAGAACAATTGATAAGCTGACTCTCCAAGACATGTTCATTATGCACATGCAAAACAGGTCAGATTCCATTAAAATAAACTTAAGGAGATACACATGCTCCACACCTTGTTCTGATTATACCAGAGTCTCGCTGAGAGCATCAAGAAGTGCTTAAAACTAGAGCTCTGCCTATATATTCATTATGTACCAATTTTTCTTGTAGTCCTTATTTGGCCTTTATCTAATTCCCTTTCCAAGAGTCAGCCTCATAGCTCTGGGCTTGAAACAAGTGGCATGAGTCTAAACTTTAGAATTTTCTGTATTTACTTTTCAGCTAATAGGATTTTAAAAATTGTAATCTGTTTAGGAAAATAAAGAAAAACCCTTTTTCAGGCCCTGAGCCTCCTGCTCCTCTGTTTCTATTTTGAGCCCCAAGCACGGTGCCTTGTAGCCACAGATACTACTTAATAGGTGTTTGTTTAAGTGAATTGGCCCTGCCATTGCCTGTGAAGTGACAAATACTCTGAAACTGTAGATTTGAAGTTAGTTAAGAGTAAAATAAATTTAAAATGTGACCTTAGATATGACAAAATTTCAGAAATAATTTCAACAAGTATTTTAAAAACTAGAAATCAGGCAGGGACCCCCAACAACCCAGCAAGGTACCTGTGGCAGTGGCAGCCATGGCGGGATGCACACGGCCAGACCACCCCAAGCGGGGACCCTCCAAGACCTTGGTGTGGACACACACACCAGCAGCTGGTAAGTCAGATGAACCAGTGTTGTGCTTTGGCACACGGACAGGCAGAATAGAAGGGGAATATATATATTAGGTAGGGGAGAACCCCAGCAACAAAATGCCAACCCCAGCCCCCACATCCAGAGACCAAGATCAGCCCTATACCCAGCACAAATCCCACTGCAAAATTGGCTGGAGTACACAACACATTTCTGAGATCAGACCTGGACCTACCACAGAACTGTGAACTTTCTGAAATGCTAGCAACAGAAGTGAAAAAAACAAATGGAAGAGGCTACAGAAAAAATAATCTCTAAGGTGCAAAAAGAAATGATGATCAAAATGAACGACAGGAAAGCAGACACAGATGAAAAAAAAAAAAATAGAGGCGCTCAGGAAAACAATGGAAAGCATGAAAGCCCAATATAGGAAAGAAATAGAATCCGTGAAACAGATAGAAACAGAAGTCCAGGAGATTAAAAACTCCACTGAAAGTATACACAACAGATTGAATGGAGGACAGAATATCAGATCTAGAAGACAGGATTGTGGCTAGCAACCATGAAAAGAAAGATATCTTAAAAATAGCAAGAGACTATGAAAAATCAATCCAACAGCTATAAGATGAAGCAAAGAAGAACAACATAAGATTGACCGGAGTCAGTGAGAAAGCCGGAGACAGTGCAAGACATAAAAAATCTCTTCACAGAAATAATGGCAGTGTTTTACTTAGTTCATTGAAGAGTAAGGTTTGTGCCAATAATGTTTGGACAATTGAATGCTAATGTCTGGTATCCTGAATAACTAACTTGAAGATAGTAATACGTAATGTATTGACCATTGTTGCCCTCCTATTATGTTGTTTTGAAAATTTGTTCTTCTTTTGATTTGTTTTGTTTTTTTCTTCTCTTTAAAATTAAAAAAAAAAAAAAAAAAGAAAAAGAAATAATGGCAGAAAACTTCCCAAACATGGATAAAGAATTTGACATGCAAATAAATGAAGCATTAGAATTCCAACTAGCCATGACCAAAATAAATCTACACCAAGGTACATAAATAATAATCAAGACTCCAGAAATTCAGCACAAGAACAGAATATTAAAACGACTAGAGAAAGTAAACAAATCACCTATAAAGAAAAACCCATCAGAATCATAGCAGACTTCTCAACACAAACCCTCAAATCAAGGATAACTTGGAGTGAGGTATTTCAAGCCCTAAAAGAGAACAATCTTCAACCCAGATTGATGTACCGCACAAAACTATCTTCCAAAATCAATGGAGAAATAAGATACTTCCATGACAAAGAACAACTGAAGAAATTTATGACCACCAAACCAGTTTTACAGAATGCTCTGAAGGATATATTAGAAAGAGATAACAAAGACCACAAACACATGAACACCAACAGAAAGAAGCAACCAGGCAGGGCAAGCAATTAAACAGAAAAGAAAGAGAGGGAACCAAAAACAGGAAAATAACATGAAAAAGATAAGCTAATACATATTAGTTATAACCATCGATATAAATGGTCTCAACTCACCAATCAAAAGAAACAGACTGGCAGAATGGATCAAGAAACAAGATCCAGGGGCCGGTGAGATGGCCCAGCGGTGTAAGCACCTGCCTGGCAAGCATGAGGTCCTGAGTTCGACTCCCAGTACCCACATAAAGGAAAAAAAAGGGGCCGGTGATATCGCTCAGTGGCACAAGCGCCTGGCAAGCACGAGGTCCTGAGTTCAACTCCCAGTACCCACATTAAAAAAACAAACAAACAAACAAACAAACAAGATCCAACAATATGCTGCATTCAAGAAACACATTTAACTCAAAAAGAAATTCATAGACTAAAAGTCAAAGAATGGAAAACAATTCTCCATGCCACAGGAACCCAGAAAAAAGCAGGGGTAGCTACTCTATTGGCAGACAATGTAAACTTTAAGCCAAAACTGACGAAAAGAGACAAAGAAGGTCACTACATACTTGTTAAGGGAAAACTTCAAGAAGAAGAGGTAACAATCACAAATATATATGCACCAAACACCGGTGCACTGAACTACATAAAACAAATACTAACAGACATGAAAAACCAAATAAGCACTAACACAATTGTGGTAGGGGACCTCAATACTCTACTCTCACAAATAGATAGATCAACCAGACAAAAAATCAACAAAGAAATATCAGAATTAAACCAAGCCCATAATCAAATGGACCTGGTAGATGTCTACAGAGTGTTCCACCCCAAAACAGCAAAATACACATTCTTCTCAGCTGCATACGGGACATTCTCCAAAACAGACCACATACAAGCCCACAAAACATGCTTAAGTAAATGTAGAGGAACTGAAATCATTCCATGCATACTATCTGACCATAGCACAATGAAACTGGAAATCAACAACAAAAGAAACCACAAAAACTACATAAACACATGGAAATTAAACAACACTCTTCTGAACAACCAATGGGTCACAGAGGAAATTAAAGACAAAATTAAACAGTATATACAATTAATAATGCTGATACAACATACTTGAACTTATGGGACACAATGAAAGCACTCCTATAAGGCAAACTTATAGTGATGAACTCTCACATCAGGAAAACAGAACGAGCTAAAATACACAACCTAATGTTGAACCTCAAACTTCTAGAAAAAGAAGAACAAATCAAACTCAAAGCTCATACAAGGGAGGAAATTATAAAGATAAGAGCAGAAATTAATGCAATTGAGACTAAGAAAACAATACAAAGTATCAAGGAATAGAAAAGTTGGTTCTTTGAAAGAATAAATGAAATTCATAAACCATTAGCTAACCTCATCAAAAAGCAAAGAAAAAACACAAATTCAAGCTATTAGGAATGAAAAGGAGGAAATCACAACAGATCCTACAGAAATCCAGAGCATCAATATGCACTACAAGAACTTATACTCTACTAAGATGGAAATCACAGAAGAAATGGACAGATTCCTTGATACAACCGAATTGCCAAAACTAAATCAAGAAGATATAAAAATTCTAAATAACCTGATATCAGCCAATGAAATTTGAAATGTAATTAAAAATTTACCAACAAACAAAAGCCCAGGCCCTGATGGATTCACTGTTGAATTTTACAAGAAATTTAAAGACAAACAAATGCCACTAATGCTGAAACACTTTAAGGAAAATGAAAGGGAAGCAATACTTCCAAAATCATTCCTGGAAGCAAGCATTACCCTGATTCCAAAACCAGAAAAGAACCCAACCAAAAAAGGAAACTACAGGCCAATCACTCTAATGAACATAGATGCAAAAGTCCTCAATAAGATACTAGCAAACAGAATGCAGCAAATCATCAAGAAGATTATACACCATGACCAAGTAGGATTCATACCAGGGATTGCAGGGATGGTTCAACATATACAAATCAATACATGTAATACATCATATTAACAGAACTAAAGACAAAAATCACATGATCATCTCAATAGATGCAGAAAAAGCATTTGACAAAGTGCAACATCCATTCATGATAAAAACCCTAAAGAAAATTAGAATAGATGGTCTTTACCTCAATCTGATAAAAGCCATCTATGACAAACCAACAGCTAACATCATACTAAATGGACAAAAACTGAACACTTTCACTCTAAAATCAGGAACAAGACAAGGATGTCCACTATCACCACTCCTATTCAATATAGTTCTGGAAACACTAGCCAGAGCAGTTAGACAAGCAAAAGAAATAAAAGGAATAAGAATAGGAAAGGAAGAAGCTAAATTATCATTATTTGCAGATGACATGATACTCTACATAGAAGACTTCAAAAACTCCACCAAAAGACTTGCAGACTTAATAACCAAATTCAGCAGTGTAGCTGGATACAAAGTCAACACTCAAAAATCAATAGCATTCCCGTATACAAGCAACAAACTCACAGAGAGAGAAATCAGGGAAGCCACACCCTTTACAACAGCATCCAAAAAAAGTGAAATACTTAGGAATCAACCTAACAAAGGAAGTAAAAGATATGTACATTGAAAACTAGAGTACTCTGAAAAAGGAGATTGAAGAAGATATCGGAAAATGGAAAGATATCCCTTGCTCATGGATAGGAAGAACCAACATAGTGAAAATGGCCCTATTCCCAAAACTGTTATACAGACTTAATGCAATCCCAATCAAAATACCATTAGCATACCTCACAGAACTAGAGAAAATAATCCTAAAATTCATTTGGAACCAAAAGAGATCTAGAATAGCAAAAGGAATTCTGGGCAACAAAGGCAAGACGGGGGGCATCAGAATCCCTGACTTGAAATTATAACACAGAGCTACTGTGATCAAAACGGAATTGTACTGGCGAAAAAACAGACCTGATGTTCAATGGAACAGACTAGAAGATACAGAAACAACTCCAAACACACTCAACCACCTTATCTTTGACAAAGAAGCCAAATAGGTTCACTGGAAGAAAAGACAGTTTCTTTAATAAATGGTGCTGAAAAAACTGGCTTTCTACATGCTGAGGACTAAAACTAGACCCATGCACTAAACTAAAGTCAAAATGGATCAAAGATCTAAATATTAAAACAGAAACACTAAATTTACTGGGAGAGAAAATAGGCAGAAGTCTTGAAGACATAGGTGTAGGCAGAGACTTCATGAACAAAACCCAGACCGCACGGGAAATAATACTACAAAGAATCAACAAATGGGGTCTCACATTACTAAAAAGCTTTTGCACAACAAAAAGTATTACCAACAGAGTGAAAAGACAACCCACAGAATGGGAAAAAATTACAGCCACTTGTCCCTCAGACAAAGGACTTCTATCTAGAACATATAAGGAACTGAAAAAAATCAGGCCCCCAAAATTCAAAGATCCAATCCAAAAATGGGCATCTGAGATGAATACACACTTCTCAGATGAAGAAATGGCAAATAAATACAAATGGCAAATAAATATATGAAAAAATGTTCAACATCACTGGTCATTTGAGAGATACAAATTAAAACAACACTGAGATTCTACCTCACCCCAGAAAGTATGGCTATCATCAAGAAATCAACTAAGGGCTGGTGAGATGGCTCAGCGGCGTAAGCGCCTGCCTGGCAAGTGCAACGGCCCGAGTTCGACGCCCGGATCCCACATACGAAAAAAGGGCCGGTGATATCGCTCAGCAGCATGGGCACCTGCTGGCGCACGAGGTCCTGAGGTCGACCCCCGGTATCCACAAAAAAAAAAAAAAGAAAAGAAAAGAAATCAACTAATAACAAATGCTGGAGGGGCTGTGGGGGAAAAGGTACCCTTCTCCACTGTTGGGAGTGTAGACTGGTACAACCACTGTGGAAATCAGTGTGAACAGTCCTCAAAAAACTAGGATTAGAAGTCGCATTCAACCCAGCTATTCCCCTTCTGGGAATCTTCCTAGAAGAATTAAAAACATCATACCATAGCAATATATGTGCACCCATGTTTATAGTAGCACAATTTGTAATACCTAAATTTTGGAAACAACCCAAATGCCCATCAACCGAGGAATGGATAAAAAAGATGTGTTTTTTTTATACAATGGAGTACTGCTCAGCCATAAAGGATAAACTTGAAACTTTTATAGGTAAATGGATGCAACTCAAGAGCATACTCATAAGTGAAATAAATCAGGCCGACATGTGTAAACATTGTATTGTCTCACTACTGTGAGAAGCTGAACGAGTAAATAAGATCCAAAATGTACAATAGATATTGTGAATTGGGAAGAAACTGCTCAAAAGAAAAGAGAAACTGGGATGGGGGAAATGGGAAAGGAAGGACCGGAAAAGGAAGAAATATATATATATACACAAGATAGTTAAGATAGTTATACAGCTAGTTTCTCTTAGTTCATTGAAAAGAAAGGTTTGTGCTAATATTGTTAGGACAATATTTCTTGCTTATATCTTGTACTCTGAATAACAACTATGAAGATAACAATATGCAATGTGTTAATTATTTTTACTGTACTACTAGCCTGTTTTGAAACTGTTTTATTATTTTTATTTTTATGTTTTCTTTCTCTCTTTAAAATAAAAAAATTCAAAAAATACTAGAAATCAACAGTCATAAAATTGAAGGTTTAGCATTTCATTACAATAGTATCCTTTATAATTTGAATAAATTAGTAAAATAAATTTGAGAATGTATATATAACTGAATCCATGCATGAAGAATACTACATGAAATGTTCAATATAAATAAAACTTGGGGGCCGGTGAGATAGCTCAGCGGCATAAGCGCCTGCCTGGCAAGCGTGAGGTCCTGAGTTAGACTCCAAGTACCCACATACGAAAAAAAGGGCTGGTGATATCACTCAGTGGCACAGGCGCCTGCTGGCGCATGAGGTCCTGAATTCGACCCCTGGTACCCAAAAAAAAAAAAAAACTTGCATGGGATCAAAACAAATATTTCCAAATAAATTCAAGTCAGTAATTTACTGAGTGTCTACTATGCACAAAAATGCACTATTTTAGGACCTAGTAAGATACATAAATAGTAGTCCCAGTGGAAATTAACTTAGAATTAACTAGAAAATAGACAACAAGACTGCTACCCCCTAATTTATAACTGTTTGGTTGCTCAGGAAAATAACAGGGAGATGATCTAATATTACACAATGCTCCAATCAGGCACATTTTAGGTTAAATGGCTTTTCAAAATGACTTAATGCAAATTGGTTTGAAAAGTGTCTTTGATGGAGGAAATGGCTTTGATAGCTACTTGGATACCACAAAAGCACAGGATCTGGGCATTTCAACATTAGATTCAAATTAACTGGATGACTCTGAAGGTTTCCTAGGTGCTTTACAGAAGTTGCTCCTTAGAGAAATGCTGATAGCTGTGACATTCTTCCTTCTTCAACTCTTGGGTCCCGCAGAGTTGGCCGCTTTACAGAATGGCATTAAGTAAGAACCTAAGGAGTGAGAAACATCAGGTCCCTGGCTGACTGCTCATGGCACAAGTAACAGCTATAGCCATCAAGCAGCCCCCAGGGGACATAGTTAGACAAGGAAAGGACTTGGATAGGCAGGTGCCCCACAAAGAGCTTTAGCCAATACCAGCAGGAAGATCTCCAAGTCACATCCCTCCAGCACACAGCAGTGGCAAGTAGCTTTCTGTATCTGTGTGCCCCACACTTGAGAACCAGTGTTAGAACTCGGGCGTTACAGAAAGTCTATTCCTTATAATAACAGTTCCTTCCTATCAACAATGTTACAAAAACTGGAATTTGAAATATTTAGGGAATCCTATCCCATGTCAATTATTTTCAGAACAGCAAGTAATAAGTGAAAACATTTAGAAATGCTTGAGATATAATTTATCAGCTGTAAACACTACAAACTGATCCTATACATACATATATAAAAGATTTATACCAAGCTAATAGAATATACAAATTTAGTAAAATCATATTTTCCAATGTTGTTAATAGAATGATCTAAAAAGAAGGTAATTAAATTTAGTCTTCATTCCAAATAAATGTAAAATTTTTTAAAAGGCAAAATATAATAGCAAACCAGGATTTTAACTTGTAAAATCATTTTAAACAATCTATTTTACAGCAAATAAAAGCAAGCATATCAGAATAACTATGTATTTTTTTTAAAAACAAATGGGAATTTTCTCCTCTTTTTTTCCTCCCACTATAAGTGCAAAGAGAATCATAAATCCTACTTGTTTTCCTTTCAGATGTAAAAAAGTACCTAGGTTTTTTTTTTTTTTTTTTTTTTTTACTTCCAAGAGAATCTTATGTTCAATAAAGCCTAGATCAATAAATAACATTTCCTATATGCATAAAATACTGTGGCTAGGTACGGAAAATACCAATATTTCTCTTAAAACAATTATTAATGTGGAAGAATATGCTTTTTTAAAAAATAAAAATTATTTAAAAGTTAGGACATAATAAGCATTACTTGATCATCATTAGTCCTGGACATACAGTGAAAGATAATCCACAAAACTAAACTAAATCATCACAACTAAATAAGCCCGGCCACACGAGGAACCACCGCAGTTACTATTACAGTTTGAGGAAGGTGTGAAGTAGATTCTGCAGTGCAATTGCCATACTTTATCATACATTATCTCATTGTAGTCTTACTTTATTGATTACAGCTCCTTATAGGGATATTAGTTGTAACACTTTTTTCATTAGAAGGATTGTTCAGGAAAAACTTTCTAATCCCATCCTCAGGATCCATGCTGCTCAACTATAAAGTTTCTATAATATGTAGAAAGAAAGCATAAGTCCTTTTTTGTGTCCCAAGTTTCCAACTGTCAGAGTGAATCCTTCAGACTACAGCTATAAATGCCTTCACAAAAGGACGCTGAAATTTAAAAACAGTAAATACAAATTAAATTTCCCGCAACGCTTTTCATGTACCCCATAGGTGACAGTACCTCCGTTTTTAATGACAGTCCACTGTTAAAAAATATTGTTGCGACAGCAATGTAGGATACAGTTATTTCTGGCTTCAGTGGCCCTGAAAAGAGAGAAATGAGTTACTATTAGAAAAGAATTTCCATTTCAAAAGAAAAATCTATTGGAGGAGTGAATGATACTTGAACTAGTGTTGTCCCCAGGGTCCTCAACAAATGCTGAGACAATTAAGCATTTGTTGTGATATAGGCTGGTTCCAGACACGATTTTCCAGAGAGGGTAGGGACTCTGACCATCTGGTTCAGCACATTATCTTCAGTGAGGAAGAATAGGTAAGCAACAGCCTTCAAGATAGGTCCTAATTATACATACCATGGTATCATTACTGATACCAAAATACCCTCAAATTCAAATTAAAGAATCAATGGAAGAAGTTTCTTGCTCTAATTTAGCAAGTATCATTTTATTTCTTCTAGGATAACAAAAACAAAGTATTCCTGCCCACATTCAGTTCTGCCCAAGAGTATTCATTGTACCATTAAGTACTGATCACCTACTATGTGAGTGAAATATTACCTGTAGAAAACTGTACTTAATAATATATTGCTATGATTTTAATGATTAAGTTGTGCTAGGTCCTGGGGACACTGTGGTGAACCAGACAGGCCTGGTCCTTGCCCTCCAGAAAATCTTCTCTAGAATTGGGCAGGCCTCACTGCACATGCATTAATGCTGTAAAAACAGGGGTCACCCTTATATTTAAATTATCATCTGTGACTTGTACACAATCAGCTGGAAGACATAACATACTAACCCAAGAACAAGATTCTTTTAAAGGATGCAATTCTGAGAAAATGCCACTTTGTACCTGTGCACAAGTGGCTCTTCAGCAGTGGAAATTGTGCCCCCTAAAGGTATCTGGCAATATTTGGAAACTTTTTGTTTGCACTCACTCTGGGAACAGGGTGTGCTACTAGCATCTAGTGGGCAGACATCAGGAATTCTGCTAAACCTCCTGGGAGACACAGAACAGTCCACCAACAACAAATTATCATGTCCAAAATGTCAACAGCACCCAAATTAGGGAACCTAGGTGTAACTCAGCATTTAAAAATCTGAGATCATCTCATATTCAACATTCTATTCATCCCTTTTGCACTGAGTATTATCTCTCCAAAACTCATGTCTACCCAGAAACCCAGGACCTATGAATGTGAACTTATTTGGAAACAGGATCTTTGCAGATATAATCAACTTAAGATGAGGTCTTACTGGATTAGGCCAGTTACTAATACAATGATTTGTATTCTTACAAGAGGAAAATTTGGATACAGATACACACACAAGGAAGATGGCCTTGTGAAGGCAAGAGTAGAGACCAGGATTATAATGTCACAAGCCAAGGAATGCCAAGAATAGCTGGAAGCAGCTAAAAGGAAAGTCATATGTGTGTGTGTGTGTGTGTGTGTGTGTGTGTGTGTGTGTGTGTGTGTGTGTGTTGTGTTTGTGTTACTAGGGAATCAACCCAGGGGCTTCTCACTGACCTACATCTCCAGCACTTTTTATGTTTTATTTTGAGACAGGCCTCACTAAATTGCTAAGTTCGAGGAGGGCTCGAACTTGTGATCCTCCTCCCTTACCCTCCCAGAACACTGGGATTATAGGTGTGTACCAAAATGACTAGCTTGGAGAATATCTTGATTTTGGATTTCTGGCCTCCAGAACTGTGAAAGAATAAATCTCTGTTGTTCTAAGCCACACAGTTTGTGGTAGTTTGTTACTTAGGTCCTTTGTTGTTACTAACTTGTTACTTTAAAGCAAAACAAGAGAAGATAAACATGGCTCCTAAAAAAACCTCCACCAAACCTACAGATATTGTTCAATAAATGAGTATAAGACCAATAAGTATTTATTGAGCACCTACTATATCTTTGGCATTTGTAGTAGCACAATGTAATAAAAGAAAGATCTCAAACACTATTTTATATACTTGGAATTAACACAAATCATTTTGCTGAGATCTGAGAAAAGGAAGATGAATATGAAAGGCATTACATTTCAGAGCAGTAAAGCTTGTTCATAAACTTTTAAAAAGAGGTATAGTACATTATTTTTATAACTTTAAATGAATCTGTTCAGTTCACATTTAGATATAATACTTCTTCAACAGCTGAGAAGATGAAGGTGAATCAGGAACAGTCAAGGAGTCTGGCTTGTTTTAGAAGTACTGTAGATGGTTTGCAAGAATTTTAAATATCTTGTGTTTTGAAACTGATGTTATTTTTATTTTCCTCCAAATCCCTGCTTTTTATGAGATATTCTTGTTGAGTATGGATCTGCTCACTGTGGTGCCTCCAGAACTTCTACACAGGAGGGGTCAGAGTTACATGTTTGCACATGAGCACGCAGGGACATGTCTAGAAAGGCATCTCCACAGACAGTATGCGGGATTTATTTGCACTGCAAGTCTCTGCAGCAGATAGACGGCAACTACTTTAGTTGACAATAACTACTTGTTGTTGCCATCGTTGTTGTTGTTGCTGTTGTCTTGGCAGTGATCAGGATCAAACCCAGGGCCTCACACGTGCTAGAAAACTAGTCGCCACTGAACCACACCCCCAGCCCCATGTGAGTTTAAGTTGCCCAGGCTGGTCTTGAACTTGCCATTCTCCTGCTGAGGCCTCCTATGTAGCTGAGATTATAGGTATATACCACCAGCGACATAGCTTAACCTTCCTTTTTTTTTTCTTTTCAGCATACAGTGCAAGTTTTACTATAAAATTCTGTAGCTAGTTATAGCCATTATTTTTATTAAAAATTCTAATCTGAAATATTTGTGCCTTCCCAATGGAATGCTCAAAAACATTTTTACAATTATGGACACTACTAACAGCCTATAAAAGCCACATTGTTATTTTAGTTTATTTTAACAAATGTCTCTAGTAATCACAAACCAATTACCTGTATTTGATTTATCTAATACCTAAATCAACAAATCTTTCCTGTTTGGGAATCTTAGCAGCACTACGAAATACTTCATATTTTATTAACTTTGGTTTTTAAGGAGCTAATTTTTCCTACAGTCCACACACACATACATGAATACACAAAACTATTAACTAACTGGTGTAATTTGATGGAATAATCCTAGACTTTTCATGTCCTAAATCCTAGAGACAAAGTATACTATCTTTTGTAACAGATGCACATCTAAGTAACTGTAATCCATGAAAGGACATGGGGAGGATTCTGGGGCTACTTAGAACGTGCCTGTCCTGAGGAAAGAGAAATCAATTTTCATTTAGAAAAACTCAAGGCCCCTCTGAGACATTCTCACCTGAGAGACTAAAAGATGGTCCAACTTGGGAATGCAGAATGACAAGTCACCCACAACTGAAATAAAAACTTGGCAAATATTTACACAGAGAAGTCAGTTGAAACTATAATATAAAAATTATGTTTGGCCCTTCTTCAAACTAATAACTGTATCCTTCAAGTTACCAAAATAACTAGATTGAGATCTTAACATAGTTATAAAGCTCAAACAGGTATGTTTTTACTTTTTCTTTAGACAAAATTCAAAAAATGTTTTTCAACAAAAATGGAATTGGGGTGGCACAATCAGGAAAATTGGCCATTAAAAAATGAAGCCAATGCAGCATGGTAGTGCAAAACACCCACAAGTTCAAGTCCAGCTTGGGCTACATAGTGAGGTCAAGACCACCCTAAACTACACAGCAGAAACCTTATCTCAAAACAAAAACAAACACACACACACACACACACACACACGCAATTTGGGGGCTCCAAAATCCATGCTTTTCAATGGGATGAAAAAAGGAAAATGTTTTGGAATACTTAAGAATCCAAGAAACTATTTCCATTAGACAAAAACCGCCTAATCAACAAAGTAAATTTTACTTGCAAACATGTAAAATATTGTAAGATAGTCACAGCAATATGCTTAAGCTTACAGAATGTTTCTTGTTATGTTTTTTGATGGAAAAACAAACCAGTTTCTTTTTTTAGAATTAATGTCTTATTAATGGCCATAGTTTAAAACGCAGGTGGAAATGACAAACTTTTATGAATCCAAAGAAGTAAACTTTTCTCCTCCAAAAAATTAATAGCATGGTGTTGAATTCCCATAAACTCTAAGATGCACAGTAATAGCTAAGGACTTCCTGAGGTCACAGTGGAAAAGATTACCAACCTCTCAGAATCTAAATACTTACATCCACTATGGCTCTTTATTTTCCACCTTCTACATATTTAAAACATGAAATGTAACCGAGTAAAAAGAACACTGAACTCACAATTAAGTTTGCTGAGCTTAATATCTCTTATAATTCTTCCTACTAAGAAAGTTTTCCAACTTCTCTAATCTTAGCATTCCTACTTCAATAAGTTTTGTGTTAAATTAACCAACTGACTATAAACATATAAGTATTATTTTATTGTTTATATTTTATCAGTCCATGTTTGCAGTACATAATGATCACATTCCTCATGGGGAGTTGGTGCATGTACAGATCACATCTTCATTCTTTTCTTTATTGCCTTCCTCTCTTCTCCATCCCTTCTCCATCTCTTGATCTCATTCCCATAGGCAAAAGATCTATCTCACTATTTCCTATTATCTATCCTTTATTTTGCTCTCTATTTACATTTTGAGTTTCTCATATACAAAGAACCATGTGATATTTAAACTTGTATGTCTGATTTATTTCACTTAACATGACTGTTTCAAGATGTGCCCATTTCCCTACAAATGACTCAAGTTTATACTTTATGGCACAGTAGTACTCCATAGTATATAAATACCACATTTTCTTTATTAACTCATCTGTTGATGGACATAAAGGCCATTTCCAAGATTTAGCTATTGTAAATTGTGCTACTATAAACATGGGTATGCATCTACCACTGTAGTATGATGTCTTTACCTCTTCTGGGAGCTGTCTAAAGGAGATACAGTAGCTAAGTCAAATGTAATTTCTTAGTTGAGTTTTTTTTTGAGAAATCTCCTTACTGATTTCCACAACTGTTGTACTAGTTTACATTCTTAACAATAGTGTAGAAGGGTCCCCCTGACAGCCTCTCCAGCATTTGTTGTTACCTGATTTCTTCATGATAGCCATTCTTTCTGGAGAAATATGGAATCTCCGTATTGTTTTAATTTGCATTTTTCTAATGGTCAGGAATGTTGAACATTTTTTCATGTATTTATTGGCATTTATATTGCTTCTTCTGAGAAGTATCTGTTTATTTCAGTTATTCTTTCTTGATTGGATCTTTTATTTTAGGGAGTCTAATTATTTTGAGTTATATATATATATATATATATATATATATATATTAAATATTAGTTTCTTGTCCTAGAAGTAGCTGGCAAAAGGTTTTTCCCATTCTGTAGATGGTCTCTTCACTCTGTTGACTGATTCCTTTGTTTTTCTGAAGCTTTTTAATTTGATATGGTCCCATTTGTTGATACTTAATTCTATTTCCTGTGCACTGAGCGTTCTGTTCAGAAAGTCTTTGCCTATGCCTATGTACAAGTATGAGGTCCAAACATACACATGTGTGACATTTTAAATATAGAAGTCTTATATTTTAAAAAAGGGGTGTAGTGACTGGGGTTGCTTAGCATGTACAAAGCCCTGGGTTTGATCCCCAGGACCAAAACAATTAAAATTTAAAAATTGAATGTAGTCATTAAAGTATTGATCAAGGTAAAAGTAAACGAGCACCTTAACAACAAATTGAAAAATATCAACATTTTTCCTACTTCAAAGAAATGTCTAAGAAAGCATACAACTGAAAATTGTCCAGTCAATGTGAATGCATTAAAAATCATCTTCCTAGGGTACAGAACCCATAAATGGGATCTGGTAACTAAAAGTTACAAGACAAAAGACACACTTCAAACAATTCTAAACAGCAGGATATAATAGAAATGTTTTCAGCAACCATTCCTCTCCTTTTTCCCTTTTTCCTAGGTATTTGTTGTTTTAACTAGTGGACTGCAAGTGTTATTTGGTACTATTTTGAGGTTCGTTTTTATTTTTAAGAGGTTTTTGTGGCTGGGGTGAGGGGGAGTGGTAATGAAAAGCTCCATGGAAGTAAGAACTTTTGTTTCTAGGAAAAAAATTTTTCATAAGGACAGCTATGGAAGAAATCAGATGAATCCACTGCTGTCTAGTATTAGCTGATTCTGCCCTGTTCCTTTGGGCTAAAAATCAGAGGATGGAAAATGTCTTTATTCCACAGGGACCTTTCTTTGTAATGCTTATTCATTTTTAATGATTTTTGCCAGAACGGTTATTACGGATTTTGCCACCAGTATAAAAAGAGGGGAGCCCCGGTCTCCAGTCATTCCTTTTCCCTAAGCAAGCTAATTCAGCTCTGTATGACTCACCTGGTCTCAGGCCTCACTCAGTACCTTCAACTATAATAGAAGCATGCGGGGAGTGGGGAAGTGTCTTCAGTGGTACAGTGGACGCTTAGCATGTGAGAAGCCCTGGTTTCAATCTCCATTTATTCAACAAAAATAAATAAATAAAGTAGCATGCTGGCTTAAAAGGTTCCTTCTAGCTCTTAACATTCTCCTTCTACTCTTTTATAATTAAGCAAAGAAATGAATTACCCTATTTTAATAGCCTAAGGACTAGGGAAAATGGGAAACAATATTCCTAAGATACACCAATGTACCAAAACTTCAGTTAGCAGAGCCCAAGAGAACAAACAAAAGTACAGAATCTATCTTGTATCTGACACTGCTGGGAAGCCCTAAGGAAATAATTCACCTTTTAGCAACTCTCCTGCCCACACCACATTCAGGGAACTAAGGTAAAAGATACTTTGCCAAACCTGGTCCCTGCAGCTTTATACACAAAGATCATAATTATACACCTGTAATTTCATCTCCAGACTGGGCAAATTAGAGCTCTAACACCAGAAGCTCTAACTGTAGAGTGCCTTGTAGATTACCACAAAGACACTTTAATTCTGGGCAGGGGGGTGGAATGTCTTCATTTGACATAATCTGAAATACTAGCCTTTACGAGTTTCCCAAAAATTCACAGAAAGTCTGTGTCAAAGACAAAACTGGTATCTTCAGAGGGAGAAACCACAAGGAATAATGGGTTTATTCTCACAGGTACAAAGTCTATACATTTTGCACTAAATTAAATATAGAAGGGAAAAAAAAGACATTAAAAAAAAAAGCTTCCATTTCCACAATCTTTGTTTAAAATAATTCCAGAAACTATTCTAAAGAGAGGAATTAAAGGACAAGAGAAAAAAGAATATTCTCCTGAGAGATCATTCATTCACTTCCACCATGTTTTAACAAAAAGGTACTACTAACTTCAAATATCCTCATGGTCGCCTCCTACTATAAAAAGATTGTGTGCATTCTTTTCTGTCTTTGTGTGCTGCTATTACATTACTTACATATTAAATCTGTCCATAAGCTTGGAAACTGATAAACAAGGTCAAAAGACGAATAAAGTGAAGGGATTAAATTAACGCTTATGAAAAGTAGGAAAAGGCTGTCTAAAGGTGGGAGAGGGAGATTATAAAGGGTTCATGGTATGTCCAGTGTTCCCAGCAGTGTCCACAGGCCACATGACAAAGCTCCCACTATTCAGCGATTTTAGCAGGTTTTTAGCGCATCTATGTTTCCTCGCCAAAATACACACTGCACAGAGCCTGACACAGTCTGCATCTGTTAGATTGCTAGTGTAGCAACTGAATCCCAGCAGCACACGGAAGTAGTGTCCAGTAATGAAAGTGTGCGACGTGTCAGTCGGCCTGAGAGTTTCAGGGGTGCCAGCAACTGCAGCAAATCATCACTCTCACCATGTAGGTCACAAAATCTGAGTTGGGGGCGGGAGTGTCTTTTCCTTTTCCTTTTTTTTTTTTTTTTTTTTTTTAATTATTTCCCCTCCACTTTTTTTTTTTTTTTTTTAATGGGGAGGAGTCGGAAATAAACTAGAGAATAAGGTCCGGTTTCCAAGACAGGTAAGAAAGTGCTGGTAACCCAGAGTCCCTCGGGATGGGATGCTACTAGGAAGCCAAGAGGACTAAGTTTCATTCTCTGTAACTTCACTCCTTGATACAGAGGAGAGTCAAAGGCAATCTGCGCTCAAATTCCCTCGCCGCGTTCCTAATTCCAAGTGCTCTCTAGGGCTGGTAAATTAGAAAATCAGCAAAAGGGGCCAAGGGACACGCCAGGCTGGCCGAGCCCGAGACGGGCAGGGCTTCCCCGGCAGGCGCGCCCCTCCTCCCCACCGCTCCCGGACGGCGCCGCCGGCGGAGGCGCGGCTCTTACCCCCGTTCACTCCCACGGACGGCTCCAGCTTCGCTCCGGCGATGGCCACCACGATTCCGATCATGAACCATTCCTTCCTCATTCTCTCCAGCAGCCTCATGTTTGCTAGGGTGGGTGGGTTTTGTTTATTTGTTTGGCTTTTTTTCTTTGCAAACTGCGATGCCTTAATCCCCGGGGCGTCTCCACACTTTCCTCGGTGCCTCCAGACATGCAGCAGAGCAAGTCAAATTGCCACTTGTAAACTAAAGAGCAGAGGGCTGCTCCCGCGGCTCGGAGGAGGGCTGGGAGTAGAAGTACCCAGTGACGGGAAAGCCTCACAGAGCGCCGCCATTGCTACCACGCGCCGTCTAATAGGCGCGCACAACCGCAACAGCCGCTCCGACTGCGGGTCCGCAAGTACAGATGACCTGAAACGGACACTTGGGCCACACCGGCAAGCGCAGACGACTGGGGAAGAAGGCTAGACACCCGGGAGGACTAACAGACCCGCCACCGCCCCGACCTGCCACCGCTTCGGAAGGACGGGGCGGGGAAGCGCCGTGAGGAGCCACAGCCACCCCGCCTCAGCCAGTCTCTCGCCTACGCTAAACCTCGGGCTCAGCCGGCCGCGTCCCTGGAGCACACACGCACCGCGAGCCTCCCTTCCGCATGACAGGAGCTGGCGGGAAGGGCTGGCCTGCGGCCGAGACAGGGATTTCTCCCCTGGAGGTGCGCCGGCGGGGCTGCATTTTGCCGCGCGCTTCCTCGGGACATTACGACGCCTCCGGCCGCCGGCGTGACGTCGCGCGGGGAGGGGCGCCTCTCCGCGGCTCCGGGTTTCCGGCGCGCGCGCGCGCGGAGCGGGGCGCTTTCCGCGGTCCGCTGGGACGGGGTCTCTGAGTGGAGGATCCCTGACCCCGGGCGCGGGTTGCCAGCTGTATTCCTGGCAGGCCCCCAAGCCTTCCAGCACCCGCTGCGTCCGGGAAGGCGGGCCGAGCCTCGCCGAGTCACCCCGTCCCCGGCCGACACCTGGCCCCGGGACTGGGCAGGGCCGCGAGGGCGCGCGAGACCTCTTCCGGGGACGGCGAGTGAGCGTGCAGATCTCGTCGCCACCCAAGAAGTTGCACGTGGGCGAAGCAGGGTCTTCAGTCGCGAGTCCAGGCCTGGTTCACACACCCACACCGCCCTCCCCGGCTGACCGCGACAGCAGTAGCGCGAAGCTGGGGAGGGGACCAGGGCCCCCTTCTGAGGGGCGTGGGGTCCTGAGGTCCGTCCCCTGCGTTTTCCTTGAAGCGTTGCCCGACGGCCAGTGACACTGATAGTTTCTTGAATGGACTTCTTACTTTTAGGACTGTAGGAACATCAGCTCCTCCCCATTATGCATCCAAGTAAAGAAAACACTGTGACATTTTGAAGTAGCCACTGGAATGATTGTGAAACTTCAGGAAGGTTTGGAAGGGACTGTTGATGCTAAACTGATTCTGAATTCATTCAAACCTTGAAAGAGACACATCTTGTAATTTTCCCTATTTAATTTCGCTTTGTCTTGATGACATGATTTCTTATCCAAAAACTGAGCTGTCTTAAGCAGCCGTATTATCCTGTGTAGGTTACACAACACCCAGTGTCATGTAATTACACTTGAGATAATGTAAAATAAAAAGTTAATCTCACGATAAAAAGAACTTAATAGGGAGGCAGAAACACACAATTTATAAAAGCAAGAAGCACGTGAACGGTCATAAAATCTGATAATTATAAGACAGTTACAAGTGGATATATATATGAAATATAGTTTGCTATATATTTTTGATCGTATCTTCCTAGGTTAAAAAGGTTTACCTCTCACTCGAAGGGATATTTTTGTATTAAAAGATCACTACAGAAACTGAGCTGACTTCATGGCTGTTCACAATTCTTATTTACTAATGACTGATCTGTGTAGGGCAGAATCTAAAGAATCTGCCTTTTTTCATTTTATTTTATTACGTGAAAGAAGAGAGTTCTTTGGACTTCTATTCGGTTAAAGCTTGTATTGGTTTGGTACAACTGCTGCAACAAATACCCAAAACAACATGCCTTCACATAAGAAAAGTGTGTTGTCTCACAGTTCTGGAGAAGAGAAGTCCAAAATGAAGGTGTTGACAGAGGCATGGAGGTCCACAAAAAGTCTCGCACCAGCCCAAGTTCTTCATAACCCACCTGAAAGTGCTTGGGGGTCTCCGTGTCCAGAGAACTGCTGACTGCAGGTGAAGGCCAGGAGGACAAGTTACTCATCAACTCCAACTCTAATTCCAGAAAGATCTCCACTCTTCAAACAATTTGGATAGAGAGGAGTCCATTACTAGACCAAATTCAGAACTTTCTCCCACTGATGGCCCAGGCAAATGAAACACAAAAAAAAGCTACTCCCTCAAGTCATTTGAATATTAAAAATATTCATGTGACCCTTGGCAAAATTATACAAATGGATGTGGCCTTATTTGCGATGTATCTGGCAGATTCAGAAGAGGACAGTTCAAAAGAGAGTTGCTGAGACAGTTCAGAGGGCAGTTCAGAACTGAGGACCAGGATGGCAGTGTTGCCTGTGAAGTCATCATGGATAACATTAAGCCTTTAAATCAGGAGGAGGAAAAGGCAAGATTGAAGTTTTAGACAATCCAGCAATGAAAAATAAGGAACAGTGAAATAAATGATCTAAAAAGAAATGGGTGATACATATCTGCTAATTCTGTGAAAAATAATGACATTCTGTGTGTTTTGCATTTTTGGTACCTACAATGTTCTTATGTATTAAAAGAAAAGCTTTAACAGTTTGAGCAAAGAACAGTTCCTGAATTGGGCAGCACTCAAAATGGAAAGGGGTTCAGAGAGCTACACTATGTACCAAGGGCAGTGTGCTTTTATAGCTGCATACAGATAGAAAGCACAGAAATTACTTGCTTTGTTATGATTAGGCCTTTGGACAGATCTGATCCACTGGGGGCCTGGAATTGGCTGAAGCTCAGCTGCTTGTGTTTGGCTGAAACCCAGCTATTTGTTGTGAAAATACACTCCTATTTCAGCTGTAAAGATTTTTTCTTAGTCAAGTTACACATTGTGATTGTACTTGCTTCTCTTAAGTTTTGCACAATAGGGTGACTACAGTTCATAGTTATTTCAAAATAACGAAGATTTTGAATGTTTCACTACAAAGAAGTTTTTGAAGTGATAGATGTTTTAATTACCCTGACTTGATCATTACACAATGTTTACAGGTATCAAAATAACACACCGTACTCCATAAATTTGTACAATTATATGTCAGTGTAAATAAAAAGAAAAAATACACCCCCCCCCCCCGCAAAGCAAAATCAAGGTATTGGCAGGGCCACGCATCCTCTGAAGGTAGTAGAAGAGAATCCCACACCTCCCCGGGTTTCTGGTGGCTGTCTGCATTCCTTAGCTTCCTTGGCTTATACCTGCAGTGCTGCAGTGTCCATCTTTGTTTTCACATCACATTCTTCTCTGTGTATCTGTCTAGTGGTTACATCATTCCGCTCTCTGAGGTCTCATCAGATTGGACCTCCTGTTGTCTATGCGTCTTATAAAGACATTTGTCATTGGATTTACAGTCCACCCAAATAATCCAGAATGACCTCTCAAGATCCTTTAATTAGATCTACATGGATTCTTTTTCCAAATTAGGTAACTGCTGTGTTGGATAGTGTCCCCCAACAATTCATGACCTGCTGAAATCTCAGAATTTGATCTTAGTTGGAAATCAACATCTTTGCAAATATAATTAGTTAGGATGAGGTCATACTGGATTAAGGCAGGTCCTAAATTCAGTGAGTGGTGTTCTTATAAAAATGTCTTATGAAAATACGTAAGACACACACAGATAACACTATGTGAAGATGGAAGCAGTAACTGGATTGTTGTGTCTACCAGCCAAGGAATGACATAAATGCTCAGCAACCACCAGAAGCTGAGAGGCATGGAACAGTTTTCTTCACTGCTTCTAGCAGGAGCAAACCCTACCAACATCTTAATTTCAGACTTACGGCCTTCTGAACTATGAGAAACCAAATGTTGTTTTATGACACACAGTTTATAGCACTTTGTTCCAGCAATCCTATGAAAAGAATACAGTAATATTCACAGCTTCCAGGGGTTTGATATGAATTTATCTTTGGTGTGGCCACCATTCAACCCACTACAAGGCCCTTCCCTGCCTTCTCATTGTCTCATTACTGTCTGTAGTAACTCTTATGACTCTTCTCTCTCACTCATTTTTTTCTTTACTCTGCCTCTTTGTCTCAAGTTTTTCTCAGTGTCACACCTCCCACCTCATCTGACATCATCCCAATCAAAATGGACACACAAAGACATCTCTAGAAGACACACAAACAGTTTAGTGTTTCAGTCCATTTTCTGTTGCTATAGCTGGATACCTGAGACAGGTAATTTATAAAAGAAGAGTTTATTGGGCTCATGATTCTGAAGGTTGGGAAATCCAAGAGCATAAACCCGGCACCTGGTGAGAGCTTCTTGCTGCATCATAGCATGATGGGTGGCGTTACATGGCAAGAGAGAGCACACTTCCAGCCTGGGTGTCTCTTCCTCTTACAAAGCCACTCCTACCATCTTGGGGGCCCCACTTTTATGACCTCATCTAATCCTAATTACCCCCCCCAAACCCCTCCTCCAAATAACATTCAAATATGAATTTTGGGATTACATTTCTAATACATGAGCTTTGGGGAAACACCTTCAAACCACAGGAAATATTTGTTAATTGAAGAAATATTTAATATGCCTCTGCTGTATGACGGACATGTATCGTATGCTGAGCACTCAGTGCTGAATAAAAAGAGAAACAAAACCTGCCTTTTTGGAGATTATAATATAAAGGAAACAAAATGCAAACTATTTGTGGAATTAAAAAAGCAAGATGATGAGAATAACCTAGGTCTGGGAAGGCAAACAGAGATCTGAAGGATGAACAGGTATATGGAAGAATTCTTAGGCAGGAGCTTGACTTTCTGTGAAACTCAAAGACTAGCATGACTAGTTGGTGAGAGGACAGTCATGTTAGAGCAGGTAGGGCACAGATCATGTGAAACCTCTCCTACTAATGCAAAGCGTTTATCTGGTGTTCATCGAATACTGTACAAAGCCACTAAGTGATTTTAAACTAGTAAGTAACATGCCCATTTTTGCAGAAGAGATTATTGTAGAAGTAGTCTGGACAGATAATTCAGAAGGAAATAACTAATGGTACTGGAAAAAGCAATTAGTATAAAAATTTCTAGTGTAAACAAGAAGAATCAAATAAATTACCTGTCACTTATAAGGGTTCAGAGAGGAAATCTAAAATGATTCCCAGGAATTTGGTAGATAGAAGCTGGTGACATTCTTTCAGCCAGCCAGTCTTTACGAAGTACATTTGGGGAAGAGATCTTTAAATTCAGTTTTATGCATCTTGAATTCAAGGGCCCTTGAAGCATGTAAATGGAACTGTCCAGAAGGCAGGTGTAAAAGAGATTTGACTTCAACTGGCTTTGGGATCTTTCAACATATTAAGCCATAGGCATTAATATAGCAGATACCTACTTTTTGAGATTTGTTATTCACAATGGCTATTTAATTTCTTTGAATATGGTTCATATACTTTTCCTGATGTTTATAAACATCCGCTTTTGTTAAAAACTCACAGATATACCTGTGTCTGTTCTTGTGGCATTTAATAAAATGGCGATAGGAATTCTATCTCACTGGTCTGTTGAAAAGATTAAATGGGATAAAGTTTGTACATTTACATGGATGGAATAAACACTGTGCCTATTCATTTATTCAGTAAATATTGAGCTCATGCCTTGCATGTAGCAGGCACTAGTCTAGATACTTGTGTTACAAGAAAAAAGGACAGAAGTAGTTTCAAATTTCATTGGGTGTTCTAATAATGAGGTGAAGAAGTAACAAGTAGTTATAACTTCCATGATAAAAATAAAACAGCCATGTTATACAGAGTAGCTTAAATGAATAGTCAAGGAAGGTGCCTTAGGTCTAAGTCTGTACCAAACCAACATAGACTGGACAACTTAAACAAGAAACATTTACTTCTCACATTTCTGGAGAAATCTAAGATCAAGGTGCCAACAGATCTGTGTGTGGTAAGGGTCTACTTCCTGTTTTGCAGGTGACCATCTTCTTGCTATGTCCATATATGGCAGAGAGAAGACAGAACTTTTATCTCTCTCTTACAAAGGCACCAGTCCCATTGTGAGGGCTGTACCCTTATGACTCAGCTGCCTCCCCGAAACCCCTCCTGATACCATCACACCTGGGTTCGTGATTTCATTTGGGCAAGGGGACATAAACATTTGGCTTGTAACAGAAGACCTCTGAAGAGGTGTGATTGAAGCAGTGACCCAAATCAAGGGGGGAAAAAAAGCATATCATGCTATTATCTGGGTGCTTTAAGTAGAGGGTACTACTCATGAACAACTCAGATAAATTCCTAAACTAGGAATTCTCTTAGCGTGTATATTAATTTCCTATTGGTACTATAACAAATTACCACAAAATTGGTGGCTTAAAACACAGATTTATTATTTTATAGTTCTGGATCACAGAAGTCCAAAACAGATGTCACTGGGCCCCCCAAAAAAAAATGTCAGCAGGGCTGTGTGGCTTTCTATAGATTGTAGAGAGTTTTCTTTCCTCTTCCAGCTGCCTACATTCCTTGGCTTTCTGCCCTTCTACCTTCATTGTCAGCAATGCCCCTTCCAATCTTTCTCAGGAGGAATGACTGACTCACCTGCCTCCCTCTTTCACTTATTAAGATCCTTCTCATGACATTGGTGTTATGGGCTGAATTGTGTTCCAAAAAAACGTAG
Organism: Erethizon dorsatum; assembly: GCA_028451465.1. NCBI lineage: Eukaryota > Metazoa > Chordata > Mammalia > Rodentia > Erethizontidae > Erethizon > Erethizon dorsatum. The sequence continues at coordinate 17,270,854 of CM051839.1, forward strand.
CTCTAGCCCCCAGTACCTCTGAATGTGACCTTATTTGGAAATCTTAACAGAGTAATCAAGTTAAAATGAGTTCATTGTATGGACTTTAATCCAATATGGCTGGTATTGTGGTTAAAGGAAGAAATCTAAGACACATGGGAAGACACATGGGAAGGAGATGGCCATGTGACTGGAGTGATGCATATACCAGTTAAGGAGAGCCAAGGATTGGCAGCAAACACCAGCAAGCTTGAAGAGGGAAGAAAGGATTGCCCCCTAGAGCCATCCCAGAAAACAGACTATGTGACCATGGAGATCAGGAGAGGACTTTGGGTTAGAAGTGTACATTGAATACCTGTCAGCATATAGAAGGCACTTAAAGCCTTGGAATTCAGTGACCTCAAGAGTACATGTTAATGAGAAAAGGAAGAAATTGGATAGAGGAGCAGGATGTTGTTATTAAGACGGAGAAGAAACAACCAGAAATGTAGAGGGAAATGACTCCATTTCTTATTCAAGTAATTCAACAAATGATGCCGCTGTCTTCAAATTTAGGCTGTATCATTTACTAGCCAGTTACTTTTGGTGAGTAACTTAACCTTTCTGTGATTCAGTTTCTTTACTGGTAAAATGTGCTTCATGGAATTGTGCCCCCCAAAAGTTATGTAAGTCTGGCAAGGAGCACATGCTTAAAAATGGGTGGTGTTAGGAAAATTAAATACTGACAAATTAACCCAAGTAAGGAAGTGGAAGATCTCTACAACAAAAACTACAGTACTCTGAAAAAGGAAATAGAAAAGAACATCAGAAAATGGAAGGAATATCCCCTGTTCCTGGATAGCAGAACCAATTTGGTCAAAATGGCCATACTTTCAAAACTGTTATACAGCTTTAATGCAATCCCAATTAAAATGCCACAGCATTCTTCACAGAACTACAGAGAACAATCCAAAGATTCATAAGGAACCAGGAGAGACCCAGAATAGCAAAAGAAATCCTGGGTAACAAGAGTAAAGCTGGAGGCATAACGATTCTGGATTGAAGTTACATTACAAAGCTACAATGACAAAAACAGCATGTTACTGGCACAAAAAAACAGACATGTGGATCAATGGAACAGAATAGAGAATGCAGAAACAACCCTAAGCACATTCAACTATTTGATCTTTGACCAAGGGGCCAAAAACGTACACTAGAGTACAGATAACCTCTTTAATAAATGGTGCTGGGAAAACTGGCTGTCCACAGGCAGAGGATTGACTCTTGACCCGTATTTCTCACCATATACTAAACTAAAATCAAATGGATCAAAGATATAAATGTTAAAAAATATTTAAAGTGCTGGAAGATAAAAATAGGTAAAACTCTTGAAGTCATACAGATAGGCAAGGGATTTCTGAATGGAAACCCAATTGCACAGTCAATAGTACCAAAAGTCAACAAATGGGATCATATCAAATTAAAAAGCTCTGCACAGCAAAGGAAACAACCACCAGAGTGAAGGGACAACCTAGCAAATGAAAAAAAAAAAAAAAATTGCCCACTATTCCTCAGACAGAAGACTGATATCTGTTATATAAAGAACTGAAAACAATTAGGCTCCCCAAAATAAATAACCCAAGCATGAGGTCGTGAGTTTGATTCCCAGTACCTTCCCTAAAAAAAAGGGCAACTGAAATGAATAGACATTTCTTAGAAGAAGAAATACAAATGGCCAATAAATACGTTAAAAAATGTTCAACATCACTGGCCTTTAGGGAACTACAAATTAAAACAACAGTGAGATTCTTTCTTACCCCAAAAAGGAATGGCTATTATCAAAAAATCAAATAATAAGTGCTGGTGAGGCCACAGGGAAAAAGGAACCCCTCTGCATTGTTGGTGGGAATGTAGACTAGTACCACAACTATGCAAATCAGTATGAAGATTCCTCAAAAAACTAAATCTAGAAATTGTATTCAACCCAACTATTCCCGTTCTGGGTATCTTCCCAAAAGAATTAAAAATATGCATACCCATGTTTATAGCAGTGCAATTCATAATAGCTAAGTCTTAAAGTGTCCTATATGTCCATCAACAAATGAAAGGATGTAGAAAATGTGGTATTCACACACAATGGAGTGCTACTGTGCCATAAAGAAGGATAAACTTGAGTCATTTGTAAGAAAATGGATGTACCTTGAGACCATAATGTTAAGTGAAGTAAATCAGATACACTAGCTTAAATATCACAAAGTTTGTCCTATATGAGAAACCCTATAAAGAGCAAAATAAAAGATCATAGGAAGTAGGGAGATGGATCTTTCTCAAATGGGAAGAAGATCAAGAGATGAGGGAGGGAGAAGGAGGGGATGGGGAGGGGAAGATAATGAGAAAGGAATTAAAATTACATATACTAAATCCCCACGAAGAATGTAAACATTATGTACTTCAAACGTAATAATAGAAAATTGGTGGTATTGGTGGGAATTAATGTGGACTGTATTTAGTTGTTCTTTTTGTCCTTATCCCATGTATCAGAAGTTAAAATTTTATTGGATCAGTGTATTTGTTTCAGCTCTGTCAGGCACAGCCAAACTACATGGTTCAAGTCATACATCCATGAGTCTTTAATGTAGGCATACCGTAAATGTCTCCTATGACGAGACTGTCAACATAAAATAATGACCCTGCTTTTTAGTGTATGTGCTGCTGAAGTGAGCACAACCCTGCTTTAAAGGAAATAAAAGAATAGATTTTGAGCTAAATATGAATGACTATAACCCAAGAAAACACTTTCAAGTTACTCCGAATGGCATGTTCTACAATGGAAGAGGTTACATGAATTTTTATAGCCACAGAACAAAGTAATAATACATTTGATGAACATTGATAGCATCATTAGGTGATGGGCTACAGCAGAATGGGAAAAATCTCTTCTGTAGGTTTCAGATGGTATGTTAGAACATTCTTAGCATTTAAGTTGGTGGAGACTGGAAGTCTGCTAAGCTTGGCAATGCATTCAAAAAGTTTTACCTAATAGTGACAGGGATGTTAGCTGAGATAGAGAGGTTGAAAGTTTCACTAAAAGGGACTTAAGACAGCCCGGGATAATCTCAGCTTCTTTGGAGAACTTCAGGTCACAGTATCTCCATCTGTTAAATCTGCTGTAACAAATTACTACAGACTCGGTGGCTTACAAACAATTCCCAGTTCTAGAGGCTGGGAAATCGTCAACCAAGGCACCAGCACATTCAGTACCTAGTTAGGGCTCACGCTGTTTCATAGTCAACCAAAACCTTGCTGCATCCTCACATGGTAGAGGGGACAAATGAACTCCCTTGAGCCCTTTTATAAGGTCATTGATCCCATTCACAAGAACTCTGCCCTCAGGATCTAGCTACTTCCCAAAGACCCTAACTTTTAATACTATCAAATTCAAGATTCAATTTCAACATAAGAATTTGGGCAGTAGGCCATAAGAATGAAATAATATGGGCTGAAGTATCAAAGGACGTGGCCAACAAATCTCTGAGCCTAACAAATATCTAACAGCATGAAGTAGATAATACATGAAAAATAATTGGAGAGTTTAAAATCAAATCTCTAGTCTTAGATTCACAGTCAAACAATTACTTGCTTCTGTGTGCTCAGTTTGGCTGCCTATGTTATAGTAATTTGCCCAAAATGTAACAACAGTTTAATGATCTCATGATGCTTTAGGCTCAACCAACTCCCACACCCTCAATCAAAAATTCTCAATTCTTGACATGGGCTTATAAGGACACTGGAAGAAAAGAACTCATTTTAGATAAGTTAAATAAAATTTTACCTTGCAATGCCTAGAAACATAATTTAGATAGTAGTGTTTGGTTCAATAATCAATCTATATAACTTACTTATCATTGATGGATAATTTATGAAGTACATATATGACATTGTAATATTATTATATAGTTTTCTTTTGAGAAATTGTGTGAGTCTGGCACATACTGTAATCCCAGAAGTCTGGGAAGCTGAGGCAGGAGGATGGCAAGTTTGAGGCCAGCCTGGGAACTTAGTGAATTAGTGAGACCCTGTCTCAAAATAAAAAAGGACTAGAAATGTAGCTCAGTGAAAAGGCCTGGGTTCAATCCTCAGTACCACACAAGAAGTGTAAGTCATTTGTTTTCTTTGTAATCATTTGAGGTAATTACAAATTAAATGAAAAGATCCATGAGAATATGGGATCTTCAAATAAAAATATATTTAAGAACAGCTGTTTGACCAAGGAAGTCTTTTTTTATAGTAGTGAATTGTTAGTTCCAAAATGTTAGCATGAAAGGAAATGCTGACTTCTTTTTCTATATTCCAAATACAGCAAAGATAAAGAAAGATATATAGTGGCTTTGTCAGTTATAACAATTTACTACCAATAAATGCATAATTTGAAAATGTATGGTAGCTTATTAGATAATTGCCAAAATAAATGTCTGGTAGTCTACTTCTCTGAAGCTTGCTAAAATGCTTTATGGAAATAGAGTACTATTTTTTCCTAGACATTGCTTCTCCCTAGAACAACTCACAGAGTAATATTAAACAGTTATGAAAATTCCAACTCAAATATAAGAATCCATGTTTTACGTTAGATTAGGGAATATAACCACTTCTCTTTCCTCTGCACAGGGACTTAGATGCTGAGTTTCTATTGTAGTTGTGTTAATGAGTGTTATACATATAGATGCCTTCAGTTCAAATGCAGTTATGCCATATTCCCATGGATAGTGACTCAAATGGGTTTGTCACTGTGTTAACCCACGTGGGTAAATGTCTTTCTTTGCAGAAGACCTTATACACTGGTGGCTTGTGGAACCTCTCCATCTAATAATTCCTAGTCTTTTAAGTGGAAATCTGTCTCGGGAAATTAAGGGGAGACAGGAGAGTAGACACTAGTAGATGATAAGCTATTGGGAGGCACAGTAAATAATGGAGGGAAATGCAGCTGGAAAGAGAAAGATCATGTAGGGCTATTAGGTGACAAACCCACTTCAGTGTGGTTATTATACCTGTAAATATAGAAAAATGATAATGTTGACAACTCTTCATCATGCAATCTGTGTCATTAATAAATGATGAAGGATAGAAAGAGTAAAAGAAATAAAGCCAACACTCTGCATAACAATATCACAGAAGCATTTGGAAAAACTAGCTAAGCTAAAAACAAAGGCATAACATGCCATCATTAATGAAGGATTTCTGGAGGAAAATAGAAAATTCAAAAGTGTGCAGAAAACAGCATAAATAATGGAGGTTTTGTTGTTTAAATTAAATATATAACTTTATTAGAAAAAATTAATGTATAATAATTGCATGTGTGATTTTTTTAAATGTTGGTTTTCAGGGAAAAGATAGTTGCCTGATTTCCTCTAGGGCACATCAAGTTTATTTATAGATTGCCCACTTCATATTCCTGAGAGAAATGCCAAATATATTAAAATTCTCTGGAAGGAATTTTTACCTCCTCTTAGAAAATTATATACAGCTGCTATATCTCTAAGTGTCCTCTAAGTTGGAGCATTAATAGGAGTAATAAGGCCTAACAATAAATGAAGACTTAAAAGAAACGTGGGAAACCTATGTCTGTGATTTGGAGACCTATATACAAGGGATGGTCAAAATACATAGTGAATGTTTAAACATTGTTACAGTAAAAGACACATTGCCATTAGTTCCACTCAAACTGATTCTTTTTTTAACCACACTTATCCCTTTCTAGGAAGTTCCTTAAATCAGATGTGTATTCACCTCTTTATTCCTTCCTTTCTGATGGCTGGAATGAAGATATAATGGTTGACATTTCTGCAGCCATCTTCCTCCAGGACTAGCAGATCAGCAAGATGGCAGCATCCTGGAGCTGCCATGAAAATCCACACTGCCTACCTCCTGACTGTAGACTGGAGAGAAACAAGCCTTTCTTTTGAGCTTTCTATAACATACAGACAAGTCTACTCATAAATAAATGTGCTATTTATTTCTGAAAAGTAGAAAAGAGAAAACTGCTTAGTTATCTCTTGATCTCAAGCGTGCTCACAAAAGTGAATTGCTAACTCTCACGCCAAATTGATCGTTTTCAACTAATACAGTGTTTTGAATTTACATGAAGTAGAAATGGAATCATCAAGACAGAGTGTTAAATAGAAAGCTAAGGGCAGAATTTGCTGTTGGGATTGGCCTTGCTAAAACAAATTCGTGTGTATTAGGAGGAAGAAAGAGGACATTTTAGAATCATACCAGCCAGGCATCTGTAGATATACATCTCCTAGCATAAATTGCGAAGCTGGCTTTTAACCTCAGAGTGACTCTGGGTAGTAGATTAAAACTTTTGAACAAGTGTCATTACCATTCTCCAAGGAAAATACCCTTTATTCTTCTTCTGCTTCCCACTTCCCACAAATTACATTTGTGTCTTCCTATAAACAAAGGATTGAATAACCAGGTCAGTGGTATTTCCCTATCTATTCAGTTTATCAAAGCAGAGGTCTTTGATTCACAATTCCTTGCCTGATGTCCCAGCCCTCTGGGAGGCTGAGCCTGGGCCACTTAGTGACTTAGTGAGACCTTGTCTTAAAGTAGAAAATAAAAAAGGGCTAGGGATGTAGGTCAGTGCAAAGGCTCTGGGTTCAATCCTCAGTACAAAAGAAAAAAAGAAAAAAAAAAAAAACACATCTTCTAATTATTAGCCTACTTTTCTTTCTTTCTTTCTTTTTCCTATACCAAGTGGGGAGGAGCAACAATTGAAGTCCTTGGGCCAAATCTTGTTTTTTTAAAATATTTTTTTTTAATGTGGCCATATCCATGCTTATTTGTTTAGTAATGTCTATGGCTGTTGTCAATAGTAGAGTTAAGATCTTATAGCAAAGCCAAAATATTTATTATTTGGCCCTTTACAGAGGCTTGCCTTTGTAAAAGAAGTTTGCTGTTCCTTTTTATACTATCTTGCTCTTCCTACACTATCCTACCTTTGAGGAAGAAAGAGGACATCTTAGAATCGTACCAGCCAGGCATCTGTGAATATAGGTCTCCTAGCATAAATTGTGAGGCTGGCTTTTGACTTTGAAGCGACTCTTGAGTAGTGAGATTAAAATTTTTGAACAAGTGTCATTACATTTGAAAATGTTAAGGTCCTTAAGCTGCATTTTTAACTTTTAAGTCCTTATTCCAAGACAATTCCCCAGATCTGTCTACTGCAGGGTGCAGCTTGCATGCTTCATTTTGTTATATGGAACTTTCTTATTACACCCCTCAGGTGAATTTTCCTACATCTGCCCCTAATAAATATGACTTCCTGAAAATAAAATATAAAGATCTGGAGCCAAAACAGAGCTTAGCACTTGCATCTAGAGTTATGTTTTAGGTAGCCAGAGGTTGTCATAAATTAATTTTTGTTTCTTTCTGGAACAAAGAAAAATGCAGTGATAAAACTTATACAAAATCAAGGACATAATATAGAAGAGATATTCAGCAGACAGAAATATGGCTGAAAGAAATAAAGAGGATAAAGACAAATTAAAATAACATAGACAAAAAGCAGTGCAAGAAGTTATAGCAAAGTAGACAGAAGTAATCTGGATAATATGAAGAACTAGACTTCCTGGTCTACTAGAATAGCAAAGGCAATTCTGGGCAACAAAGGCAAGGCAGGGGGCATTACAATCCCTGACTTGAAATTATACTGTAAAGCTACTGTGATAAAAACAGTGTGGTACTGGCAAACAAACAAGCAAACAAACAAACAAACAAAAAAACCCAAGGATCAGTGGAACAGATTAGAAGATGTAGAAACAACTCCAGACATACTCAGCCATCTTATTTTGACAAAGGTGTCAAACACATACACTGAAAGAAAGATAGCTCCTTAATAAATGGTGCTGGAAAAACTGGCTTTGCACATGCCAAAGATTAAAATTGGACCCAGATCTCTCACCACACACTAAACTAAATTCAAAATGGATCAAAGATTTAAATATTAAAACAGAAACATTAATTCTGCTGGAAGATAGAATAGGTAAAACTCTTGAAGACACTGGTGTAGGCAAAGACTGTATGAATAAAACCCTGATCACACAGGAACTATCACAAAGAATCATCAACTGGAATCTCATCTTATTAAAAAGCTTTTTGCACAGCAAGAAAAACCACCAAAAGAGTGAAGAGACAAGGGCCGGTGAGATAGCTCAGCGGCATAAGCACCTGCCTGGCAAGCACAAGGTCCTGAGTTCAATTCCCAGTACCCACATACGAAAAAAGGGCCGGTGATATCGCTCAGCGGCATGGGTGCCTGCTGGTGCGCGAGGTCCTGAGTTTTACCCCCGGTACCCACAAAACAAACAAACAAAAAAGAGTGAAGAGACAGCCCATAATGTGGGAAAAAATCTTTGCCAGCTGTTCCTCAGACAAAGGATTACTATCGAGAATATATAAAGAACTCAAAAAAATCAGACCTCCCAAATTTAAAGACCCAATCCAAAAATGGGCATCTGAGATGAATACACATTTCTCAGATGAAGAAATACAAATGGCAAATAAATACATGAAAAAATGTTCAATATCATTGGTTATTTGAGAAAGGCAAATTAAAACAACACTGAGATTCCACCTCACTCCAGAAAGAATGGCTATAATCAAGAAATCAACCAATAACAAATGCTGGAGGGGCTGTTGGGAAAATGGAACCCTTCTCCACTGTTGGGAGTGTAGACTGGTACAACCACTGTGGAAATCATTGTGGAGATTCCTCAAAAAGCTAGGATTAGAGGTCCCATTTGACCCAGTTATTCCCCTTCTGGGTATCTTCCCAGAAGAATTAAAAACATCATACCACAGTGATATATGTGCACGTATGTTTATAGCAGCACAATTTGTAATAGTTAAATCTTGGAAACAACCCAAATGTCCATCAACTGAGGAATGGATAAAAAAGATATGGTCTTCTAATACAATGGAGTACTACTCAGCCATAAAGAAGGATAAACTTGAAACTTGTATAGGTAAATGGATGCAACTGAAGAGCATACTCACAAGTGAAATAAATCAGACTCACATGTGTAAACATCATATTGTCTCCCTAGTGTGAGAAGCTGAACAAGTAAATAAGATCCAAAATGTACAATAGTTATTATGAAATGGGAAGAAACTGTTCAAAAGGAAAGAACAACTGGGATGGGGGAAAGGAGAAAAGAAGGAAGGGAAAAGCAGAAAAAAGATATATATATATATATATATATATATATATATATATATACACAAGACAGTTAAGCTAATTATACTACTAATTTCTCTTAGTTCATTGAAAAGAAAGGTTTGTGCTAATATTGTTTGGACAATTAAATGCATATATCTTGTACTCTGACTAACTAATTTAAAGATAACAATATGCAACGTACTAACCATTGTTACTCTCCTATTATCTTGTTTTGAAAAATTTTTTTTCTCTTTAAAATGAAATTTTAAAAAATAGACTTCCTGGTCTAGTCATTTCTGGTTGAAAGTTATTCGCATGTTGTTGCTATGAGTGCTTAACAAAAAAAAGATTGTTAGAGAATTAACTCTATTAAAGTTTGTCATCATTTTCCTAGAATTTTAGAAATTTAAAATTGGAGGTGAACTATAAATAATTCTAATCTACCATATCCATTATGCACATTGGACAATAACCAATAAAGCCCTTCCCGAAACTTACAAACTGCATAGCAACATAACTGGGACAAAATTTCCTGATCATTCTTTCTCCCGTGTTCACTAGGATGGGATATGACAAGCTGTTTTGGTGATGAAGATCGTTAGATACAGAACTCATTTTTAGAAGAGCAAATGTAAAATCTTTAGGGATTTAGAGTCATCATTTAGAAAATCAGCCTATAGGAATTCATTGAAAGATAAAGTCTCCCCACCACTGCAGACATATACTAATAAAATGAAAAATTTAAATTAAAAAAGAAAGATAAAGTCAATTCTTAAGTGTACATGTATTAGTGCAAACTAAATGTAATGTAGCCATACTTTGTTAACACAAATATAACTTTAGATTAAGATTAGAGAATCGAAAAACTCCCAATATTTTTCTCCTTTCTTATGTGGTAAATACCTTAATAAAATTTTTGAGTGTTCCTATTTTTGTGTCCTTGTAATATATTTCTCTCTGAATTGTACGCCATCTTCCTTTTACCACCTATTTCCAATAATTAAATTTTCTGGTCACCCCTTTTTTTCTCTACATTCTTAAATGCCTGAGCATTTATTTTTCTTAAAGCATTGTCAGTCACTGTGTTGCCAGAGTCTCTTATGGAACCACATTAGAGAATATGGATTCTGCTAGAGATCAGTATCTTAGAAGGTAGAATAAAAAGATACGCTGTTCTACCGGAAACTCAGGGATATTAATTGGGTCATTATAGTACTTACAGTTTAGTGCTGCCTTGCGGTTGCAATAGTACATCTTCCCTACAAGTTCACTTCGTCTTTACCTGAGTGGGCAGATAACATTTTTGCATCTCGTCTTCAGCTGAGTACCAGCTGCATTGTCTCAATGGCTTTCAAAAGGAGACTAATGGCCCTAATCCATAAATACTGACTAGAAGCCAGAGTAAAGGCAAGGGGCTTCTGTTTATTGGCCATTAGTCATCAATAAATGATAGTAGTGTTAAACAATAAACACAGAGTTCTGAGAATATCATTAACATTACTTACAAAATAAGTGTTTCTGCAATATATTGGTTTCTGGTAGGCAAATCCCCAGAGGGCTCTAGGACTAGATTTGTCATCGGTGTGTTTTATAGAAAGATCTTCTTTTAAAAAGCTGTTTCTGGTCCTCTGCTTTGATGAGCTTGTAAAAAGACTGGGTTTTGTCAGAGAACAAGCTCTTCCTTTCCTCTGGATATGTGTCATGTGTCATTGGGTTAACTTGAGGAAATGCTAGGAATATCTGACAAATACTTTGATCTTTTCACAGTTTAGATCCCTATATTTGAAGTCTATATTATGGGAAGCATGCCAAAACCCATCACCTATCTAACCCAAGAAAACAACATGTAAACCATGTGAGACCTTAACAAAGAAAGTTTCCCTAAAACAAGATAAATCTGTTTTTTAAAATTGATTTCTAAAAGAACATAGGGAAAAGCTATAAGAAAGTACAGTACTTTCTAAATAGTCTGACCTGGCCCTCCTTTTTTGTTAAAATAATTGCTTTCTCATCTCGCACCACATTGCAAACAGCTGGAGTCTGTCCCGTGTCATTGTATTATTCCCACTTGTTGAATTTCCTAAAACCAAACTGTAAAAGCAATAAAGAAAAAAAGAATAAACATCTTTTTAGTGGTACCATTTTAATGCTTTATGGCTTTCTCATGATCACTTTAGTCATTTACCTAAAGACTTACTTTGAAGGCTAAGTGGTGACTACAGATGAACACATTTCAAAAACCAATTTGAAATGCCTTACTTTAAAACACTTAAGAATGCAAGACAGGGGCCGGTGAGATGGCTCAGCGGCATAAGCGCCTGCCTTGCAAGCGCGAGGGCCCGAGTTCGACTCCCGGATCCCACATACGAAAAAGGGGCCGGTGATATCGCTCAGCGGCACGGGCGCCTGTTGGCGTGCGAGGTCCTGAGGTCGACCCCCCGGTACCCACAAAAAAAAAAAAAAAAAAAAAAAAAAACAGAATGAAACCTGGAGGTTTCCGTCTCTACATCTACAATTTGAGTAAATTACCTAACCACAGGTACGGCCTGTTTCTCCATTGATAAAACTAAATAACCAAAGACAGGTTAGGGCCGGTGAGATGGCTCAGTGGCTTAAGCGCCTGCCCGGCAAGCACGAGGGCCCGAGTTCGACTCCCGGAACCCACATACGAAAAAAGGGCCGGTGATATCGCTCAGCGGCACGGGCGCCTGTTGGCGCGCGAGGTCCTGAGGTCGACCCCCCCCGGTACCCACAAAAAAAAAAAGACAGGTTAATAGCTGGCAAACCTCACTTCTCAAAAATCATAGAAAAGATACAATTTCTTGTTATTTTTAAGAATCACATAAAACTTTCATGCTATCTCATCCAGAGGCAAGTGGTCCATCTACTTCCATTGAAACACGTCCTAGTTAATAATACCTACTCTATAAGGTGATTGTGAAGGTTAAATATAGAAAAAGCACCTAGAAGTAAATAAATGTTCTTTCTCCCTCTCTCTCTCTCTCTCTCTCTCTCTCTTTCTTTATCTCTCCTCTCTCCCTCCTTCCTTCCTTTCTTTTTTGTGGTTCTGGAAATTGAGCTCAGAGCCTTTGTACTGATACACCCCTACCCATTTTTATTTTTAGTTTTGAGACAGGGTCTTGTTAAGGTTTCCAAGAGTGTCACTTTGATCTGGTTTCAAATTCCAATGTTTAAATTTTAATGTGCACCAAGGGACTGTCATCAATCGCAGGAGCAGACTTGGGTCCTGCTGCCGTTCAGGACACTCAGGATGCCTCTAATCTTACCTTTCTTGAGATAGACCACAATCCCCTTGGAAGTTCTGAGACAGAGTTACACATTAAGAATTTTCTTGGCTCACAGAGAATGCAGGACCAGGCCATTACCTATAGATGCTTTTAAATAGCAGAGTAGAGTGGTTGGGAGATGGAACCATGTAGTGATCCATGCTAACATTTAGCCTTATTTGCAGTGAAGACCAAGATATCCCATCAGCCTGCCACTGCTTGGCAGAGTGCACTTCAATTTCAAGCTGATGTGTTTACTTTCTAGGGCTGAAATTGTTGTCAGTGGTTTTTATTTTAAATAGAAGTTGCAGTCACTGGCCTTTTAGAATACTTCATATTTACAAAGATACATTTCATAAGAACATCCTAAAGTGCTGCATGAATATCATTTCACTTATCCTTATAAAGTCTCTGCAAGAGAAAGTGGCCCACATTTCCCTGCCCCACCATCACCAGCCTCATGTCAAACCAAATTGCACAAAGGCCCAACACAGAGGGGTTTTAGCAGACTGGGGTGACTTACAAGAGCCCAAGAATGGGCCTGTACTACTTTAGAATATGAAGGGTCTGGCTCCAATGGTTGGGAGAAGGACCATGCCTCCAGAAGAACACTTTCTCAGGGGCAGAAGAAAGGGATATGGGAAAAGCAGGCTCCAAAGTGAGCATTTTGGGTAGAAGAGCCTTCCTGTCTGCCTTTCTCCTTCTCCAGTTTCCCAGTTTTCAGTTACTGCTATGTCTAAGAAAAGGAGAGGAGAAGAGGCATGGAAGGTATGTGAGCCCAAGAAATGTTGATCCTTTTACTTGCTTTTGAAATACTTACCTATGATTTTTATTCTATAGCATGTTCAAGTGATTGGGATAATACATTAAGCATATATAAATGCCAATCATTGGTTTCAATCTCTTACATTGAATAATACCTTACTTTTTAAATATTTACTTTTCCTGGTTAAATCATCACAGAAAATTACCAAAAGAACTACAGCTTTCCAAACTTGGGTGAATCTTTTGGCTTTCTCAAGAACTTTAAATTTTATTAGGCAATGAACTGAATTCTTGAACGGTTCTTACTCACCTTTAAGACCTGTGTAGCCTCGATTTCCTTCTCCTCTTCTCTTCTCTTCTCTTCTCTTCTCTTCTCTTCTCTTCTCTTCTCTTCTCTTCTCTCCTCTCCTCTCCTCTCCTCTCCTGTCATCTCCCCTCCTCTCCTCTGCCCTCCCCTCCCCCTCTTCGCCTCTACTCTCCTCTCCTCTATTCCCCTCCCCTCCTTTTCCCTCCCCTCCCTTCCCTTCCCTCTTCTTCACTTCTCTCTCCCCTCTTTCTCTCTCTTCCCCTCTCTCTCCCTCTCATTTCCCCCACCTCTCCTTCTCCTCCTCTTCTGCCTCTTCCTCTTCCTTCTTCTTCCTCTCTCTCTCTCTCTCTTTCTCCTTTTTTGGAGGACTGAACCCAGGGCCTTTGCACTGAGCTACATCCCTGAATCATTTTTATTTTGAGACAGGGTCTCACTAAGTTGGTCAGTCACCTAGGCTGGGCTTGAACTTGTGATCCTTCAGCCTCTCAGAATGCTGGGATTACAGGTGTACACCACTGCATGGCTCTTGCATTCACTTAATTAATGTAGAGCATATTTGAAAATTATCAGTAAATTTAATTTTCTGATTTTAAAATTACAGGGTTTTTTTTCTTTTTTCTTTTTTGGTACTGGGAATTGAACTCATGCTGGCCAGGCAGACGCTGTGCCACTGAGCTATTTCCCTGGCCAAAATTACAGTATTTATGGCTATAAAATATTGCTAAGATACTTTGTAATAATTATATTTTATATAAAAAGTATTTTAAAGTTATGAAAGCCCACATCAATTTGTTAGCTCCTCCCTGTCTGGTAATATGCGTGGAGCAAGTATTATTATCCCCATTTTAGTGGCAGAAAATTCAAAATGGTTTGAGGATTCTGGCCACATTTGTCCAGGGTTAGCATTGGTCAGGAGAAAACTAAATAAACCAAGTTTTCTGATTCCTAATAAAAGTTTGTGCACAGCCAGTGTAGACCATTATTTTTCTTTTAAGAACAGATTGTACAGTATATAAGATTTTTAAATTGATAAAAAAATTTTTCAAGTGTCAAAATTTATTGATACAGCCAAAGAATAGAAAAATTTGGGTTCAAAAATTCAATTCTGAATAGGTTCAAAATTAATTCTGCCTTAATTTTTTTTATCATGACCATATAGAAGGACAAAGGTTTTATTACCTACTCTTTTCTGTCATTAGTTTAAAATGACTATTTTACCCTCTATAGCTATGCAAGATAACTCAAGTAAATAATTAAAGGTTCACAAATATAAAATGTAAATGATTTGCCTGATTTCTATAGTTCTGACCAGAGCGTATCTACATGTTAAATATCATAGAAGGAAATTAAGGCAGTACTTGTATTTATCACTGCTTTCCTGACAACCAATGAAAATTGTATGACAAAAAGATTTTAATAACTAAAAAATGAACTCCGAGGACTTGGGAACTTTGTCTCTTTCTTCATTGGAAACTTCTGAAAGCCTAGAACAGACCTGAATATAGTGGGTACTTAATAAAATGTGCTGAATAAGTAAATGAAAGAATAAAGAAGCCAGATGAAGAAATAGAGACCCCAGAAGCTCCTGCTCCTTGAGAACATGTTCTGCTGGTCATTTTGACTTTCTATATCAGAACCCCATGTATTAGAACTTAAATGTCCAGTTTTCACAGATATCATATTTGGTTCCATGAGGTCTTGAATAAGATTGGGGTTTGCAATTTGTCCACTTGTACTTGGGCTATTACATATCAGCTCAATATAAATATTTTATGAAATTTCTCTTCCTCCTTTTCTGTCTCTGTGTGTGTGTGTGTGTGTGTGTGTGTGTGTGCGTGTGTGTGCTGGGAATTGGACCCAGGGCCTCAATGCGTGGAAACCATACACTCTACCGCAGAGTTAGTCCCAATCCTTTTATGCATTTATTTTTACATTTGCCAAATTTTAAAAAATGTTACCGGTTGTCTAGCGTATCTGCTAAGCCTCACATTTGAAAACATAACATTATTTTTGACCTTTCAAAACTCTGTTTTTGTATTTTACATGCTATGTATTTTTAGAGGGTTTTAAAAACTTTATTTTACAACACTGAAACTGCTGTTTTACTGATAATTCTTTAAATCTCTTTTTAATTTCATTTTGCAAATAAAATATGCCTTTATAAGGTACTCGACCAAGGCAAAAAAATATAGGAAACTAAAAATCATCAAAGAAAATCATTATTAACACTTTGGCAACTACCCTTGAGACTTACACCTAACAGACTATATATCTCTTCAGACTTAACATATCCAGACTTGCATATAAAAGTTTGAAGAAATACAATCATACATGTATTTTATTGAGAATATTTTAAAACCACGTAGTTGTTCAATTGTCTATCTCTTTTCTTTTCCTCTCTTTTCCATCCCTCTTTACCACAACCATGAGAAATGTTAGAAAATCACTTCAGGGTCTGGGATTTAGCTCAGTGGCACAGCGCCTGCTTGGCAAGCATGAGGTTGTGAGTTCGATTCCCAAAAAAAGAAAGAAAGAAAGAAAGTAAGAAAGAAAGAAAGAAAGAAAGAAAGAAAGAAAGAAAGAAAACTTGTTTGCTCGTTTGAACAAGTAAAATCCCTCCAAATGTAGCATAGAGCTAACACATGCTCTGTAGTGGATGCATCACTAGATGAACCACAGTTTGCATATCTGTAACCCTAGTGAGAAACTTTGCCTGTGTCTCCTCTCTGCTACTATGAACAAAGCTGTATTAAACATCCTTCCATAGGTACCGTTATGTGCTGATAGTTTTATGAGATTACTAGGGGAAAGGGTATGTGTACTTGTAATCTTATTAGATATGGGCAGATTTTCATTATCAAAATATATTAATGATTCACATTTCCCCTTGCATTTTATCCAATACTTATTTTTCATGTTTACGTACACATAAACACAAACATAGATACACAAATAATTGGGAGTAATTACAATAGACTTATTGCCTTATTAGTGATGCTATAAAAATTCAGTTATTGCTCAAATTTTACCTAGTTAACTGATCTTGTCTTGTATTTTAAAAGTGAGTGAAATAAGCCTTCAGTAATCACATCTCCAAAGCTATGGCAGGCAGCTAAGGAAAACTATTGCAACAGCTCCTGAGTGCCACAGTGGGAAGCTACACACTTAGTTCCACAATTCTTAGAGTTAAGAATGCTCTCTGCATTCCATTTAGCAGAGAAAAATGCTTCCATTTTGCCTGTATTGCTTTCTGATTTTCATTATGCTGCTGTGATATTTGCTTCTAGCATCTGAGAGCTATATAAAAGTGCATTTTAAATATTTGAGTAGAATGTCTATGCTCTGATTTGCTTTAAGAACTTGAAGAAAGGGATTTAGAGCTATGAGTATCAGCTTCTTGACAGTATTCATATTTTTAAATGGTGAAAAAATCAAGATTGTGCATCAAATAAATGCAATACTATTAAGCCATTGTACTGATACAGGATAAATTATTTATAATCTGATTTTCATAACTACAGTTAACATATCAAACCCAGTCAGGTGAGCTTTCACAGCAATGTTCAAATTATCTGAAGTGCGTAGTAATTCGCATGCATCTGCACAGGTGAGCGTTGGTGCCTTCTTGGTCATTTTCTTGGGTACACCTGGTCTCTTACCCTTGGACTCTACGCCAAGCTCTGAGCTACAGACTGGGACGGCACAAAACATGCTGCTCAGTATCAGCCATCCTGTTTTCATCACTGCTTCAAATTAAGGTAAGAAAAATCAAATTATTACCTACTATACCCACAACAAGACTTTCTTAGATGCATTAATTACTTTTAAAAGCCTGCTACTGTAGTTATTTGATGCACATTGTGAATAGCTGTTTATCTCCATGTCTGATAGAAGAACAATCTTGGGATATAAGTGAAGCGCAAACTTTCTTTTTTAATTTTTCTCTCCAGCAGCTGTGTATAAACAGTAGTGACTGAGCCCGAAGTGAAACACCCAACAATAATCACTGTGTACATACCAGTCAGTCCCCAGTGAGCTGTATATTAATGTCTGGCTGGTAATTTAAAGGCACCTCTAGGCATAAACAAAGGTTTATTAAAATAGTAAGTAAAATATTCCTGAATGTTGAATTGCTTTAAAAATTGTCCTATTCTGCTTTGGAAATTAAGAAAGCCTGTATCGTGATGCTAAAAGACAGTGATTGAATCAACAATTGGCATCGTTTTACTTAGGTTCTATTAAACATAGCCCAAGGCAAATAATCTACTTATATTTGTGTTTTAAATTTTTTATTCCTGATGGTAATGGATAGAGTCCCTTTCTTCCGGGTCTTTCCTTCTATCTACCTCCCACTTTTATCTCCACTCTCTTCCTAAAGTGTTCCCACAGAATACCAGGAAATACTTTATTTTCATGAAAAATAATCAATGAAAGCAAATTAGTGTTATACAAACTATTTCACAAATCCACACTTACCAAGCAGCTTTGGAATTTTTATGGTCTTCCTGTGACAATTGTATTAATATGGCATCTGATAGTCCCAAAGTGCAGGCACAACCTGAATAAACCTTCCAGCTTCACTAGCTTTTAGTCACATGTCTTGTATCACCAATTTTAGAGGTCATGTAATTGACACCTTTGCCATATGGGTCATGATGGTAAGGATTCCCTACACTATTTTTTAGGAAGTTGGATGCTACTTTTGTCTATGTCAAACTGGTTGAAACCCCCAAGCTTTTCCCTGGTGCTAAGTAGGTGTCTAATTGGTGACCTTGTCAAAAGACCTAAAATGCTGCTATTTTCTGAATGTGTGTCCCAGGAAGAGCATGAAATTTGACCATGCATTCACAGATCACCAAGCACATCACATTTCCAGGCCTCCAGTGACCTTTCACTACCTTGAGGCAATCCTGTTTTTTTATCCCATAAATGCCCCTAAACCCAACTGTGGGGAGGCCAATTTAGGCTTTGTCTTCAGTCTCCACATGATTTCACCTTGCGAATAAACTCTCTCTTGCAAAACTCATCGCTTCAGTGATTGATATACCGCATGGGTGGTCAAAACCAGCCTGGTTCAGTAACAGGCCCTAGATGAGAATCATTCTTAATCTTTCAAAGAACATAGGCTGTTGTCAGTATCATCGGGGATTTCTTTATAGGATATCAGCAGGTAGAGTACAATGTTATCTAGAAAAAAACTAAGCTTAAAATGTAGTATGCTGTGTCACTACACGCACAGGTTAGGGCCTTACCCTAAAGAAATGGCAGAGCTGTATCTCATGGTGTTACCTAGCTTATCCTCCTCCACAAATGACAGCTCCCCCGCCCACCACCCATGCTAAGGATTGAACCCAGAGCATTTGCACTGAACTACATCTCCAGTCCTTTTTTATTTTTTACTTTGAGAGAGTCTCACTAAGTTGCCCAGGCTGGGTTTGAACTTGTGGTCCTCCTGCCCCACTCTCCTACAGTGCTGGGACTACAAGTATATGCCCCTAAGCAGATTGGAGCTTATTGTTTTTGAGTTCCTCTATCTATCTATCTATCTATCTATCTATCTATCTATCTATCTACCTACCTACCTACCTATCTATCTGGTCAAAAGTTAAACCAACATAAAGCAAGTAAATTGTAAATAAATATTTGTCACTAAAATATTTTTATGTAGATTTTGCCTTAAATTATGGAAGAACTGTTTGGAATTGATACCTTATTTACCTATCGCACACTGCTCAGTGTATAATTGGTTGACTTTTTGAGAGCCGAGAAGGTGATTTAATGATTAAACTTGATTTTGCTATAGTAGAAGTTTGTAGTGAATTGTTTAACAAGTTTATTTTCCCAGAAGACGTATTTCCCTGCAGATAACAATTTTAGCTGTGGCTTTAGCAAATCACTTTAAGATGTTTTCATGAAATAGTTTTAGCAGATTTTTCCTTCTTTGTTTGTTTTGTGGTACTAGGGATTGAATCCAGGGCTTCATGCGTGCTACCTAAGCACTCTACGACTGAGGTACACATCACCCTAATTTTAGCTGTTGTGATTGTTTGAGACACAGTTTTCTGACATAAAATAACATAGTCAAAGACCTCTGAGGGATACCTTACCTAAGTTTTATGGTTTAAAACTTTAATATGAAACATTCGATAAAATGTCTCCAAAAACAAATTTTTTTATTTTATTTTAAAGAGAAAAAAATGAAAATAACAATAAAACAGAGTTCTTACATTAAAAGTATATTTTCCCACTCTTCGCCCAGAAAGCCTAGTTTAAAATTATATTAATAATGATAGGCACAATCTACTATTATGAGTAAGGGGGGTTTATTTTCCTCCCAAAAGTATATATTTATTCTTTTATATCTCTCAACAATGCAGAATGTGGGCAAAACAATGTTACTTTATGAGCTCTGTCCACAGTTTTAGCAAAAATAATTGCTTTCCCAATAAAAAGAATGATAGGAAATTGAGAAATAAAGGATAGTCTGAGTTCAGAAAGAAAATTGCCCTAACGTGAGGATAAAGTGTAATTAGGGAAGCTCTGCCATGCCCCATCTCATAAAACTCATTTTATTAAATTTGTGTCCCACATTTTTGCCACTCTATATTGCTTTTTGCACTTAAAATCTAGGCATGAGGATATGAAATTATTTTCCCATTCAATCATTGGCTTCAGGGGACAGGGTCCTGATTTCACTAGGGTCTTTGGTTCTTTTGCCCTTTTGTACCTTATTCAAAAGTTGCAGTGAATTTGACCTCTGAAGAGATACAATTTCCTGTTAGCCTTATAGTTTGATTTTTCTGTTTGCATATTAGAGTTCTGCTCAGAAGTTGCACAGTGGAGGTCAGAAGCCAGAGCCAGTAGCAAGTGAAGTTTTGTTGCCAACATTTTCCCCAGCATGCCAATTTCCTTGTTTAGGACTTAATATCTAAAATCTACTTGGGTCCATCTTAGAATGATTTTGTGTGTGTGTGTGTGTGTGGGAATCTAACTCAGGACCTTGCACTTGCCAGGCAGGTGCTGGTGCAGCTGAGCTATATCTCCAGCCCTGAATGAATTGTTTATAAAGAGTCAAAAGCTAGCCTGGACTACATCATGAGACACTGTCTCAAAAAAAAAAAAAAAAAGAAAAAAGGGAATGTCAATGGTGTAGAAAAGATAAGCAACTTTAGAAAGAACATCCTTGAGCAGATAGGGATATCTGTTTTACACACAGAATTTTCCTTAGATAGGAGTAGAGACAATATAACAGAAGGAAAGGCAGAGTGGGGGCCTAAGAAGAAGGACAATGTATTTGGTGGTGGGAGCATGAGGAAGTACCTTCTAATTGCTTATATTTTTTAGTAAAATAATGAGCAACATCACTGAAGTGAAAATAAAGGAAATTGGAGTAGAATAAAAGGTGAAATGTTGTAGGTTTGAAGAGAAAAGAAAGACACTAGTTGAGAGAATAAGAGAGTAGAGTGATAAGACAAAGACAGTAAAGGGTCCCCTTGAGGCCAATAATCAGAAATAAATGTTAGCTCTGCCAGTAAAAGTATGTATTCCTCTCCAGCCGCTTCCACAATTCAGGAACAGGAAGTGGCTGGAAGTTTAGATTTAACTACTGTATTAGTCAGCTTCCCCGTTGCTGGGACACAATACTTGCTACCCACAATTTAAGAGAGGAGAGGTTTAATTTAGCTCAGAATCTTAGGAAATTCAGTGCATGGTTGGCTAGCTCCATGACAGAAACATCGTGGCAGAGTAAAGCTGCTTAGTTCATGGTGCTGGGACACAGAGCAGGAAGAGAGGAAAAAGGCAAGAAACCAGATATAGTACCTAAGATCATGCCTCCATGACCCCCCAAACACATCCAGAAGTGTGCTTCATTAATCCAGTCAAGTTGACATAATACTCACAGCTAGAAACAAGTAAATTTAATGGGAAGAAGGACAAGGAAACTGGGATGTACACAAAGTAATGATTATTATGTTGAAATATTGAGTCTTAATTGAAGAAAGAGGTAAGTTAGAACATGAAGAGGTGAAGGATAAATGCTAAAGTAAGTTTAAGGTGTTTGTCTTGGGGATGGAAAGTGATTAGAGTGTGGTGAAAATATGGGAAGTGCTGGGAGTGTGGTGTCTGAACTGACATGAAGAGGGTGCCGTTATTGTTAATGACATGGCCTAGGGTGTGACTATAAGAGTAGATGGCTGATGTGGAGAAAGAGCATAAGGGGAGCAGATGTCAAGAGCCTGAGAGTTTAGATTATTGCAAAGCTCTTCTCAATTATATTCAAATCACCAAGAATTAAAAGAATTCTTGTAGCTTAGTAGTATAGCACATGCTTAGTATGGGTAAGGCCCTAGGCTTACCCCCTAGCACCACAGCACACAAAAAATACGCTAGGACTGCATCAACTTCACTGAAAAGCACAATTGTTCTTACAGAATTGGATCTCATAGCAAACGTGTATCAGATACATCTTATGAACAAGCAAGTTGTACATGTGTTATTCCTTGCTATCAAGTTTATCATATTTGGAAGCAAGGCTTATGTTGGGAAGTTCACCACTCACTTCCTTAATGTCTACAGCAATTGAGGTCTTCACATTAACAGGCTTACAGCATAGACACACCTCATGTCTGTGTGCAACCAACAGCTCTGAGCAGAGGTGAGAAGGAAGTTCCTGGTGACAGTGTCTCTCTTTTGTCCTGGCTGCTGAATCAGCCTGCTCTCTATATCTGGCCCTTTGTGGTCGGCACCTTCTTCTACTCATTTTGTCCTACATGCATTTGCTTATCTTTGATGTCCCAGGAACCAAGCCCTTTGGGTCTCCTCTGATTTAGAACTGTACCATCTATAAAACAACTGCAGCATCTTCAGTCATGGAAGGTATTTGGAGAAACATTCTCAAGAAATAAAGTTGCATAAAGCAAGTTTCCATCTAAATACACTGGAGAATAAAAAGAATCTCAGAGCCTCTGGCATTCCTCCAGGAAAGGACCACTATGCCACAGGGGAACTGGACTATTGCCCAGTGGCCTTTGGAGTGACCTGAGCTTTATATACTTTTTTTGAATAGGAGCCCTGTGTAAGTGACCTGGCAAAAGGAGAATTTTCCAAGTCTACTCTGTGAAAGTCCTCTTATATTTATATCCCCTGTAAGTGTTCATATATTCCACAACAGCCTCACGAGCTTTATCCTCAGCACCAATACTACAGGATCTCTCCCACTCAAGCTTGCTTTTGGCCGCAGCAGTGATAAAAAAAAAAGAGAGAGAGAATTGTGGTGGAAAGAGGGACAGTAGGTCCAGCAAGACAATCTCCAAGGAACAATAGGAATGACTCTATAGTCTGGTGACTGACACATGCATGGACTGACCCAAGGCTGAGCCTCGGAAGCAAAGATGTCTGGGGAGAAGGAAAAGAGGATGATTTGAGCCTGCCTATCAGAGGTTTCATTCAGAATAGAGAGGTAAAGATAATGTAGAGAAGACCTCAGGATACAGGAAATTTTGCTGATGGCAGTGAGTTCCAGAGGACAAAATGGAAGACTTCATGATGGGGAAAGTGTAAGTCTGAATCATGGAAAGTGCTAGTCAGAGCTGTACGGGAATGTGTTTTACAATGAGTGATGATTGGGGCTTCTTCTGGTGATGGAGCTAGCTTCGGTGTGTTTTCAATTCAAGAAAAAATTCCAAGACAATTTACTGAGTTTTGAGTCTACAGCAAATGTGAGAACTTGGGTTGTACAAATGCTAAAGCAGTTTTAGTAAGTTGCTAATACAACCAGTAGGTGGAGTTGTTGGCCAAAGATAGTTTGGTTGCTGTTTGCTGAAGAGGCACAGAACAGACACAAGGAAGAGGAGGCAAGATGTCTTCTGCTTGGTAAAGGATAAGGGATGCTGGTAGATTCAGCGGATCTTACTTTCTGAATGAATCATTCTTGTACAAAATTAAAGTTTGACAGGACAGACAAACAAGCACTAATTCTCAGAAAGCACTGAAACCGTTTTAAAAATTTGAGCATAGAGATTAATTGTAGAAATATACATCTTGGAAATGATAGTGTTTTTAGTTTTTTTAGACTAAAAATGGGAAAAAAAGAGAATACTACAAGAACTTGCAGGCCCCTGGAGCAGTTAAGGATGCCAGATGCATTACTTCTGGTAGGTAAATAAATACATGTCACTGGCTAAATTCTGATATTTACCTGAAAACAAATGCTCTGAAAAAGGCAAATTCATTTCTTGCTGTAAAAGCAAGCAAACAAAAACATATACTCTCTCTTCTCTCTTCTGCTCGCTTTGGAGATTCAGAACACAGAGCTTAGCTGACCAGAGGTACTTGCTTTTCAAAGAGGCCAAAAAAGGCAGATTGTGAGTGGTCAGAGTCTGTGGGCTTTGCATATCCAGGGCAACGAGAGAGTGAAAACTCCCACAGCCTTTGAAAGGCTTGAAGTTTTCTACTTTCACATTCTTTAGATGGGATTGACTGTACCACATTGTAAAGTCCCCAACCCTACTCACAAAATGGAAGTGCTGCTTGTACATTGACATTTTTAAACTCACACAATTTTTATGAGTTCATTGAAGGAAACTTCATGGTCTTTATTTTTTTATTTTTTATTTTTTGTGGGTACCGGGGGTCAACCTCAGGACCTCGCGCGCCAGCAGGCGCCCATGCCACTGAGTGATACCACCGGCCCTTTTTTCGTATGTGGGTTCCGGGAGTCGAACTCAGGCCCTCGCGCTTGCCAGGCAGGCGCTTACGCTGCTGAGCCATCTCACCGGCCCACTTCATGGTCTTTAGCAGTGAAAAAATTGATTTTATTTTATTTTATTTATTATTTTTTTTTTTTGTGGGTACCGGGGGGACGACCTCAGGACCTCACGCGCCAACAGGCACCTGTGCCGCTGAGCGATATCACCGGCCCCTTTTTCGTATGTGGGTTCCGGGAGTCGAACTCGGGCCTTCACGCTTGCAAGGCAGGCGCTTAAGCCGCTGAGCCGTCTCACCGGCCCAAAATTGATTTTAGATATCATTTTTATCTTGCATTTTATTTCATGTGATTAATTTAATTGATCAAGTTTAACAATGTGGGTTAAATGGTCACTAGTAAGTAGAGAGTTTTAATTTTTTTAAATGAAAATATACCAAATACATTCTTTTTTCTATTTTATGGAAAAATGGTAAAACAAAATTTCATAACAAAATAATAGGAGAATAACAATAGTTAATATGTTACATGTTGTTATCTTTAAAGTAGTTGCTCAGGGTACAAGATATGGGCATAAAAATTTCTCCAATCGATATTAGCACAAACCTTTTTTAGTGAACTAAGAGACACTAATAGTATAACTGACTTGCATTTTTTCCCTTTTCCCTACTGTCCTTTCCCCTTTCACCCATCCTAGTTCCTTTTTCCTTTTGAACAATTTCTTCCCATTTCACAATATCTATTCTGACATGCTGGTTTTATTTAAATGTTTGGAACATTTCTTTAATATTTGTGCAGTCATATCTTGATTAAACAATCCTTGGGTGGGGGGGAGACATGTACTTTATAATGAAATCAGCCATATGAAGAAAACACTTTGCAACAATTGTACGAAGTTGAACTGCTTGGGATTTATTTGAACATTTAAAATATCACATGAATATCTCTTCTACTTGGCCAAATATAGTTGAAAGTTAATACTAGCTATAGAAGAGAGAGGAATTTTTAAAAAGCTTATCTTGAATACATCATCTGGCATCCAATGACCAAGTTATTATTTAAAACTTTGTAAAACATTCAAGGGCCAGATTTTGTGAGCTTAAAATGGGACTTGGTAGGGGGTGAAAATAGCTATTTGTTCTTTTTATTGAGAATTACAACAAACACCCAGAAATCTATACTTTCCCCCCACTAGTAGATAGACAATGGTCTCTGATCTATTTCTTCCTTCATGGTGATTTGTTCTAGAATAATTCAAGGGCCACAGGGGTGGAACGCGGTGATACTGTAGTGTTTGCATAGCATATATAAGGTCCTGGATTCAATTCACAGCACCACAAAGGAAAAAAAGAATGGAGGACAGAAATCTTCGGCATTTTGTTGTAAGACAACCTTTTCTTTCTGATCTTTGAGCAACCACTGTTTCCAAAGGCTGCTTTTGATTGGCAGTGGCTCCTAACACCAGGTAAAGGCATCCTTAGTTCCTAGTATTAATCTTGTTAACAGTGCCAGTTTGGAAGCAACTCAGACCAACACTTATTACAATGTACAAAATCATATATAGTACTTAAAAATTCCTGGATCTTGCCTTAGACTTAATGAATGTCAATCTCTGAAAGGGCTGAAACATCTACATTCTATCAGCTCAGATTTGAATCTCCACTTGTATCTCCTACTGGCGCTTAGAATGCAATTGTGCTCCTAAAAACATTTGAAACAAAACTGCTTTACAGTTTTGCGTTAGGGTAGGAAAACAGCACGAAATACCATTATGTCACAATCCTAGCTACTTTCTTGATAAATCATGAATAGGTCAGTAAAGAGGCATCCTTTCCATGAACAATCCACTTCTACTACTGCCTCAAATCACTTACTCAACTTTCTTTACCCCTCTGAGTCTCAGCACATTGCTTGTGTCCTGTTTCATCAAGAAAATGGAGGTAATCATCACTAATGTTTCTCTATGATTCTTCTATTTCTAGATTTTCTTAAATCTTTCCTAACATTCACTCTTTCATTAATTGTGTAAGCTTCCAATTCCTTGGAATAATTCATTTCTGCTTGAAGTTTCTGAATCATTATGGCCAGTACAGACTGCTTCCAACTCTTTTTATTGCAATGATTTTAAAAAAGCAATTTATATAACAGACATGGCCTTGCTGTCCAAAAATCTCTTGTGCAGAATCACATGTCCAACTACTTGACATTTTCATTGGATACCTGTATAGTAGGCATCTTAATCAATCCATATTAAAAGCAGGGTGGCACGTGCATGTAATTCTAACATTCTGGGAGCCTGAGGCAGGAAGATTACAAGTTCAAGCCCAGCCTGGACAACTTAGCAACTTAAGGAAAACCTATCTTAAAATAAAAATAAAAAGGGTTAGGGATGTAACTAAGTGGGAAGAGCCTGGGTTTGGCTCCAATAATTTTTTAAAACATGAGTACTGATATCCCCTCCCAAGTCACCTCTCCTACAGCCTTCACTACCACAGGTTAAGCCATCTTCTCCCAACTCTTGCCCAGGCCAATAACATTGGTTGTACCCTTGGCACCTTTACTTTTCTAACAACAACCTGCAAGTTGTTAGAGCTACAAAACCTGACAGTTCTGCCTTTAGAATATGTCTAGAATGAGACTACTTCTTACCACCTGCTAGCCCACCTCTTTGGTTCAAGCCACTGAAAAACTTAAGGCAAATAATTCCATTTACCACTTAACCTCTTCCAAAGGCTTTTCTCATCTGACTTATAGTACAAAAAACAACTTTCTTACTCTTACCTGTGAGATCCAAGATGATCTTGCCCTATCACCTCTCATACCTTCCTCGCCTTCTCTTCTCCCCCTCATTCTCTCTGCAACAGGCACATTGACTTCCTTACCTGTCTGAGACCATACTATTTATGACACCAAGGTCATTGCACTTACATTTGCTTCCGTGTTTTTCTAGCTCCTTCACTTCCTTAAAAAAAAAAAACAAAATCTTCTCTTTGAGGCATTCCCTGACCACCTTATTTAAAATTTCTTCAGTCCTCCTATTTTATGTATTTACTCCTTACCTTTTCTTTTTAGCATATAATATTATTTTAGCACTTAATAATGTTAATATTATTTTACATGCTATATATTTTACTTACTTGCATTTTACTTTAGTGTTTTGTTTGGTTTTTGTTTTGGGGAACAGTGTCTCACTAAGTTACTCAAGCTGGCCTTAAACTCAAAAGCCTCCTGCATCAGCCTCCCTAGTGCTGGGATTACAGGAGCACCCCATTATGCCCAGATCACTTGTTTGCATTTTAATTCAGTCTCCCCTTCTAGAAGATTCACGAGGACAAGATATTTGTTTTGTTTAGTATGATATCCTTGAATAATATCTGGCACATACTACATGCTTACTATGTATTTGATGGATATTCATAAATGTTAATACAGATAATTCCTATCAGAGATGGTGCTGGATTTTGGGGAAAGTCTCAGTAAAGCAAGGGAATAAGAGCATCTCTGGCATGTGCAGCATTTGATCTATTTACGTCAAAAGAAAAAATATCTAGTGAGGCCATGGGATTCTAGGACATACAGTGATGAAAACAGGAAGTTGTGCTTTTTATGCAGTGAAATATTAGAGTGAAACTAGAACTTTCATTCTGGTGGGAGGAGCTAACAGTAAGAAAGTGGTGATAAAAGTGCTGTAAAAAAGAAAATGGTAGGTAAAGGGAAGGCTAGAAATGGTGTGGATATTCAATTTTGGAATGAAGATTAGCAAAGGCCTCTCAGAAGAGGTGATACTTGAACAGAGACTAAATGAAGTAAGGGAGGAAGCCAAGTAGATATTTATGGGGAGGGGGGCTGGATTTGGAATGTTCCAGAGAGAGAAAACTGCGTGTACAAGGGCCCTGAGGCAAGAGTGTGACTGGGGTGACTATCACAATGCCTAGGAAGGCCAGGGAAGCTAGAGCACAGTGAATTTGGGGTGGACAAGGAGGGTAGGAGGGGAGTTAAGGGGTATCCAAGGCTGAAGTCAGTTGGGCTCTTGTAGGTCATGCCAAAGCTTTTGGGTTATAGTTGGAGTTAGCTGGGGAGCCACTGCAGGGTGGCTCAGGAGAGTATGCGCTGACCTACAGTTGTGAAGTCTCGCTCAGGCGTCTAGGTGAAGGGTGGGCTAGGGAAGGCAAGGGAAGCTCAGTGAGGCCAGCTAGGAAGCCAGTGGCTGTCATCAAGCAAGGTTCATGGTGTCAGTGGAAGCAGTAATACACAGTAAGGTTCTGGAGATATTTTGAAGGAAGAGCTAACAGAATTTGGGATTAGGTATGGAATGTGATAGAAGGGACATCGCCAATATTTTTGGCCTGACAAGCTAGGAGACTAGAGTTGCCATTTTGCAAGAAGGGACAGGTTTCAGTGGAAAAGGAAGAGCTGAAATCAAGAAATTATCATTTTTTAAGATGTTAGGTTTGAAATTCTATTCAATCTCCAAGTAAAGAGTTCCAGTATGCAGTGGAGTCCAGAGATCACATGGGGACTGAGGAGGATAATTTGGGAGGCCTCAGTGGATTTAAAGCCATGGAGCTGGATGAAGTTTCCAGAGAGTGAGTATAATAGAGAAGATACCTAAAGAGAGCTAAAAAATAAGGAATCACTAAAGGAGACTTAGAGAATCTAGAGAATGAGGAGTCCCATGGGCCAAGTGAATAAAGTGTTTCAAGAAGGAGGGAGTGATTATCTGCAATCAGATCAGCTGTCAGGTAAGAAGAGGACTGAGAAACATGGAGATCATCAGTGACCTTGACAAGAGCAGCTTAATAAATGGTGAGACCAAAAGCCTGCTCAAAGTGGGCACAGGAAAGGATGGGAAGGATGAAGTGGAGACAGTGAGAATAAATAACTCTAAGAATTTTGCTGTTACAGAGGGAAAAGATTGATCCAGTAAAGAGGAGACCCAAGTGAACACTGAGATTAGTCATAATGAATTTATAGCAAGACCAGCAGGAAAAGGGAGGGTTGGATTTAACCACGTGTAAATCTGTCCATGCAATTACTGCTTGAAGAAGGTAAAGTAAGAGAGTGAGGGTATGTGTAGGGAATAATTTTGCTGGAGGATAATTGAGTCTAAAGTGTGTCCAGAGAAAAGTAAGGAAATGAAGGGAGTAAGGCTAAGAAGAGTGAAAAAGTGGCCAAGAGTATGGCTCTGGAGTTTCTGATTGGGTTGAATTGTTGGTGTCAGGATACTAGAGGGAATAAAGTAGGGTTGGAGAGAAATATATTTGAAATAAATTCTAGGTAAGGCAATAACAAGGTCTAGATAGATGTAGGTGGAAGTAGGTAGCTAAAGTAGTGCCAAGGACAAGATTCTGGGAGAGAGGTAGTCAAGGCCTGAGGAGTCACACTGATGGAAGGATTGTCTCAGAGGTACTGGGATGACTGGAGAGGATGACAGGGACCTCAGAGTGGAAATCTCCAAGGACTGATAGAGAGTGATCTGCGGGGCTGCTAGTGATGAAATTAGGGAGGAGTAATTTGTGGAACTGACAGAGACATGAATTTCAAAGCAGTTGGGAAGTTTAGGGAAGATGAGAAAGCATGGTTAGCAATGGAAAGGAAAGGCACAGAGAACAGGTGTCACTTCTGCACCCATGAGGGAGAGACAAAAACAGCCACACCTATGGCACTGTAGGAGAAGCAGCGTCCTCGAGTGGACAGCTGGGTTACAGGCAGGCGCTGTGCCACTCTGTATCCCTGGCCCACGAGCTGGGCTACAGTTCCAGCAAGATGACATGGAAGATGTAGGAGATTTTATGGATAACAAATATGGGTTCCAGATGGAACAGAGGCCTTGGATGCAGGGGAAGAAAGATTGGGTCAGATTGTTATGGGATTAACAGAGCCATTTGGAGATGAGTGTTGAGGTGGAAAGTTGTGAACTGCGTGGGGCCTTGGCCTTCTCAAGGTGGACAAGGTATGCAGGGACTCTTCCTGGTTGTTCTTGGGTAGACAGTGGTTACTAGTCAGAGCTAGTTTCCAAGGCAGTCAGAGCACTGTGGCTACTGGGTCAGTCTCTCTGATGGTAGTCTACGGCTAATACAAATATGGTAGCAGCAGGGCCCTAGACTCAGGGCCGTTCACAGGGTCAGTTTATCCAATGGGGCATGAGTTAGTCACAGGCAGAGAGAAGTCCTAGGGCCCTTCTTTAGTGGGACAAACTAGTTTTCTCTATTTAAAAAGGGTAAAGTAACAAATGTTCCCCCTGAAGTCTAATTCATCACTCTTGAGTACACATATGTTGCTCTGCATAACTGGAAGGGAGGACCAGATTAATTTCTTTTTAGTCAGAAAATAAGTGGCCCACAAAGTATCCCATTGAGGAAACTTAAAATGAAAAAAAAATCGCACTGAAGATCCTTGTTTCATTGGCTTGGAATTTGAGAGGGGAATAATTCTGAAGTGTCTGTATTAGTCAGCTTTCCAGCTGCTGAGGCAAAATATCTCACACTTGCAATTTAAAGGAGGAGAGATTTAATTTAGCTCGTGGTTCTGAGAGATTCAGTCCATGGTAAGCTGGCTGTAAGGTAGAAACATCATAGTGGAAGGGCATGGAGGAGCAGAAATGATCACTTCATAGTAGCTGTGAAGCACAGTACCGGGAAAGAGTGCCAGAAAGAAAGGATCCAAGGACAAGATGTAGCCCCAAAGATCACATCTCCATGACCCTCTCAGACACTCCCAGAAGTGTGCTTTACTAATCAAGGCCAATCAAGTTGACAATCAAAATTAATCCTCACAGTGTCTTTGTAACATTTCACTGAAAGCGTGATCACTTTCCTTCAAGAAGGTCCACATGGCTTTCTGAAACACAGCTCACCTTCAGGCTGGCCTGGAAACACGTGCCCTGATGCAGGAAGATGATTTGTGTTGCTGAGTGACCTCCTCATACGGTACTGATGCCAATAAAATCATCTGGTGGTTTTCCTTCTATTGCTTCTGCAAAGAAAATGTTAGTGATAAATTGAGGAATTTAAGGCAGTGAACACATTTTTTTCAGGGAGAGTGACATTTAGGAGGAGAAATAAAGGCAAGCACTTGAGGGTAAAGGAGAAGAAATAATACTTCTCTCCCTCTTTCCAAATCAGAAACTGTTTCAATCTTCCTTTTCCCTCATGAGTCAGAAAAATAAAGTGATACAAAACCCAGTCTATTCTGATGCCTTAAGGCATGACTGCAACTAAACCATTAGGGGATGCAAATTGAATCCTCTCTGACTAAAATTCAATGTGTAAGGTACTGTTTGGGCCACGTGCAAAAGGTATCCATTCATAAATGGGCTTTCCCTCTGAACATCTGTGGGCAGGCTCTGCTTAAGCAGCGAGGAAAGTCTGACTTACAAGATTATTAAAAATGAAGTAATACTTAAAATTTTTCCTTACATTAGAAGACCATACACTGAGATTGAAATCAGTTTTAGTCACTGAATTTTTAAAAATGAGACATTTCATTAACTTGATAGTTTGTGAAAAGCAGTGCTAGTGGTGGAAAAATGTGTTTCTGACCTCATTGTTCGGGAGGCTGCAATTAAACTGTTCTCGGGCAGTATTTGCCTGTCTACATGCAAATGCATAGATAGAATTGAGGCATTTATTTCCTGTAAGCTTCTACAACCACTTAAAAAACTAATGGCAATGGTGTGGTAGCTCCTCAAAAAGTTAAAAATAGATTTACCAAGTGATCCAGCAATTCTGCTTACAGATAAAAGCAGGGTCTCAGAAATATTTGTGAGATTTGTATACTGGTGTTCATAGAACTATTATTCACAATAGCCAAAAGGTGAAATCAACCCAGTGTCCATCAGCAAATGAATGGACAAGCAAAATGTGGTCAATATTGGTCAGTATTAAAAGCAATGATATTCTGACCCCTGCTACAACATGGATGAACCTTAATGACATTGTGCTAAGTAATGTCAATCACACTAGGACAAATATGATTCCATTTATATGAAGTACTTAGAATAGTCAAATTAAGAGACAGAAAGTAGAATGATGGTTACTAAAGACTGAGAGGAGTGAAGTAGAGAGTTGGTGTTTAACAGTCATAGCATTTCAGTTTGAGATGATGAAAAACTTCTAGGGATGGTGAGTGATAATGGTTGAACATTAATGTGAATATGATTAATAACACTGAGCTGGACACCTACAATGGTTAGATGGTAAATTTTGTTATGCATATTTTTTTTTTTATTTTATTTTTATTTTTTTATTTATTTTTTTTTTTTGTGGGTACCGGGAGGTCGACCTCAGGACCTTGTGTGCCAGCAGGTGCCCGTGCCACTGAGCGATATCACCGGCCCCTTTTTTTTTTCGTATGTGGGATCCGGGAGTCGAACTCGGGCCCTCGCGCTTGCCAGGCAGGCGCTTACGCCACTGAGCCATCTCACCGGCCCTCGTTATGCATATTTTATTACAATTTTTAAAAATATAATAGTTCTCTGTTTTCTGTTACTGTAACAAAATATCTAAGATACTAAAAATGAGAAAAAGTCTATCTTGGGTAGCAGTGTTGGAGATTTCAGTCCATGGTCAGTTGGCACATTGCTTCTGGGCCTGTGGCGAGGCAGATCATCACGCTGGGAGCATGTGGTGGAGGAAGGTGCTCACCTCATGGCCGCTGGGAAGTGAAAAGGGAGAGAGAAGAAGACACTGGCATCCCACTATGGATCTCCTTCAAGGGCATCCCTCCAGTGACCTGAAGACTTCCAATAGGGTATGGACTTCCTAAAGGTATGGTCACCTTCCAATAATGGGCTGGGGATGAAACCTTCAACAGCTGTGCCTTGGGAGATCCTTATCCAAATCATGGCAAGTTCTAAAGATTATCCTATTTTAGGCATTTTACATAAACTAAATCATGCAATATATGGTCTTTTTTGACTGGATTCTTTCAATCACCATGCTATTTTCAAGGTCCATTCATGTTGTAGCACGTTTCAGAATTTCCTTCCTCTTTAAGGTTAAAAAAAATGTACAGATACAGCCCATTTTCCCAGGGGCTAAGGAGTGACTGCTAATGGATACAAGGTTTCTTTTTAGAGTGAAGAAAATGTCCTAAAATTAGTTCGCTGTGACAGTTGCACAGCTCTGTGAATACACTAAAAAACCACTGAATTATGTACTGAATTCTACACTATACACAAATATACATTTCATAATCTGTGAATTATATCTTAGTAAAGCTGTTATTTTTAAAACTTTAAAAAAGAAACCACTAACTAATGGCATCTTAGATTTATTAACAAATTACTGTGCCCATAACAAATGTAATGGAAAGGGGACACATTCAAAATCAGAAGATGTGGGTTCATATTGACTTTGGCACATATTAGTGTGATTTTGGTAATTATTAACTTCTTTGAACCTCACATTTATGATTTGGAGGTGGCAGAGAAAGATTCAGTTCTCCTAGCTGCTTCTGTCACCTTCTGTGGTTTGTCATGTCTCCAGCTGCCTTTGAGTAGGTAAGCAACAGCTGCAGGTGAATGTGGAACAGATGTCAAGCTGCAGTTTCATCACAACAATTACCATCCCCACAAATCTTTTCTTTCTGTTCAAAAGCTACCTTGCCTACTTCCCTTCACACTGATATAACTGAAGTTAAGCAGGCCTCAGAGAGACTCCAGTCAGTTACCAGAGGAACACAAATGTCCCAGCCAGCACTGGAGAGGAAGGGTGGGATTTCTGTACATGCAAATTAAAGGAAAATGAAAAATTGCAAGCAAAATGTCGCTACTCACATTTGCAGAAATTTTCTCTTTTTCCTCACCCTGATCTTCTATGCTCCGAAATATTTAACTTCCTTGATTTTGGAGTTTTTACAGTTTTATTTTTCAGATCACAACAGGCTTGGAGGTTTCTATGATTTTTCTAATCATCCTCTTATTCTGTAGTCCCAAAAGAGAGACTTAGGCCTGAAGTTACTGCTATTTCCTCTGTTCCACCTTTCCAAAGACAGAGGAAATGTGCCATAAAGTGTCCTTTAACCAATTCTCTAATTTCCTAATCAACATTTTCTCATCAACAGCTTTTATATACTATTGTGAGCTCTTATTAGGAAAAAGGATCAGTGAAAGTGATTTTTCTACTCTCTGAAATTTTTACTTTTTCTTTGTAGTGCTGAAGATTGAACTTGAGGCTTTTCACATATTAGGCAAGTGCTGAGATACACCTCAACCCCTCTGTAAACTTTTTATGGGTAATGAACATGCATTTCCAGTTGGCCTAACTCAGGAGAGAGCAACTCGGAGCATGTATCCAGGCAGTAAGCCTCTATTAGATATCTTGATTGACTAGATGATGTACCAAATAACCAGTCTTGGTGCAAGATGGAGATACCCATTTGTGCCAAGGAGCTAACAACTCACTTATTAAACTGTAGGTTGAAGATGGTAGCTGTGATTATTGCTATGAGTTGATAAGATATTTAGTGTTCCTAGGGTTATAGAAAGTAAGAGGTTAAAAGAATAGGAACATTCACTAGCACGTTCATTCTTTTCAGTGGGAGAAATTTACTGAGAAAAAAAAGGAATGTGCCAGAAAAGAAAACTCAGAAGTTTTAGGCATTTTAATGGGAAAAACTTCAAGTGTATTGAGGACACTTCAAACTTTCTGGGACCACCTCCTAAAAATATTTATCTCTTTATGAAAACTCCTTAAAACATTATTTTGAAAAATTCTGTCCATTCAGGTATATGCAGAAGTGAATAATATTTCAATACACTTCTAAAAGCAAAATGCTTGGCCCCTGGCCTCTCTGGAAGTTGATGTTATCATGTTCCAACCAAAGAAAAATATCTACTTTACTTAACAAAGGAATATCTCATTTTAGGCTTTCTGGAAAAGTTTAAAACAGGGAAATATTATTTCCTTAGAAGGTCTAATAAATAATTCAGACCAGCTATAAATTGTAATGAAAAAACTTTTTTCCTTTTCAGTGAGTTGCAGTCGTCCATCTGTAATGGAATATAGTTGATCTTTAGCTATTTCACACCTAATCATGGTGCTTTCTGGAAGTGACCTCTGATTTTCTTTTCTTTTTTCATTTTGTGGTTCTGTAGTACTGAATCAGGGCTTTGTGTATGCAAATGCTTTACCACTGAGGGACACCCCCCAGCCAATGGCCTCTGATTTTCTTTTTTATTCTCAGACTTTGTGGTTCTGGTAGAATTTATTCTGGCCTGACTCTAAGGATGGACATATACCCCAAATTGGGCCAATAAAAACAGTACCCACTACTAAGGATGGTGATTTGTTCAATAATGGGCACATGACCTAAGTGAGACCAATTAGAGACAAGAAGACACCTCAACTTGAGGACCGTTGGACTTAATGCTGAAAATCACAGGGTCTGGCTGTTCCCTTCTCTCCCTGGATGTTGTCCTTGTCCAGAATCAGGTCCTGTAGATATCTTCACTTCTGCTGCCCTGTGCCAAGGGGAGGTAAAATATAGAGCTGGTCTGGAATTGATGATGGTCTCGCCCTTGAGTTTGGGGGGAGTGGCATTGGTGTCAACTAGTACATTTTCTGATGTTACCATTTGTTTAGTCACTTTTTTATAGCTGGGATGCAATACCTAGCACCCACAACTGAAAGGAGGAGAGATTTATTTTGGCTCATGTTTTAGAAGTTTCAGACTTTGGATGGTGGGCAGCATGGTGGAAGGGTCTGGGTGGTGAGGAAAGCTGCTTATATTACGGTATCCAAGAAACAGTTAATTGAGAACCAAAGGAGGAGCCAAGAAGGAAGGTAAACCCTTCCAGGCGGCACTTCCAGTAACTCACCTCTTCCAACCAGACCGCACCTCCTAACAGCAAGTCAACATAAACCCTCATAATCCAATCACCTTCCAAAGCTCCCACTTTTGAGTGCATGAGGCTCTTATTGTACATCTAGATATCAACCACGTTATGGCTTTTGTCTAGATGTCCCCCACAGCCTCATGGGGTCACAGGTAGGAATTTTTCAGAGGTGGGTGGACCTAGAGTGTGTGACAGTGGGATTGATTCATGGTGCAATGTTAGGATGAAGAGCACAAGGATTAAGGGTGTGAGTGCTACCTGCCCTAAGTAGTCTGAATAAGAGATAAGGGATAGAAAGAGCTGTGGTCATCCCTCTTGCTTACTTTGCTGCCTTCTGCCTGTCATGAACTGTTTTTCCTCTGAAATACCTGTCTGCCATGCCGCCCTGCCTTGAAGCCAGCCAATATGAACTGAAACCTCTACAAACTGTGAGCAAAATAAACCTTTCCCTCCATTTAACTTTGGGTGTCAGCTATTTTGTCTCAGCAATGAGAGAAAAGTAACTAAGACAAACCATAACACCCTTATAGGTACCCGGGACTTAATCTTGCTTTGAAATCTTGGGATCAAATGTAGGACATATGCCTCAGAAGTTATCCCACCCTAGGGGAAAGGGAACTGCTACCTTGGCCACTGTCATTCACCTATGGAGAGTTACTGATGGTGATTCTGGCAGAGGTATTTATTCTCTTGTGTTTGGGTGTTTGGTCAGAGAAAACCCTCAGGCAAAGGAATGGATTTGGAGTCTGGTCTTGTGTGTACTGCAATGGATGGGGCATTGACAGTGTTTGCTACAATAAATAGTGACCTTAGTGCAATATAACTTATTCCATTTCATAGTAAACACTCAGTAAATGGAAGTTACTAATAATATTTATTTATTCAACAAATACCTTCTATACTATGTACTATGATACATTCAATGTGGTAGGTTCTGGGAATAAAACAGTAAATCAGGCAGAGACAATCCCTATACTTCACGAAGCTGACAATATATGGCAGACACAAGCAAGTAAGGAAGAAATTATGTGCTGAAGATAAGGAAATTGGGTAAGGTTTCTGGGACAACAAACATGAGAAGAACCTAAATTAGAATGTTTCCTTAGCACTCTCCCCAGTGCTTGTGGCTTTCATTTCAGCAGCAGCCATAACAACAACAACACAGAGGTGGAAGAGAAGCTGAGATTTTTACCATACATTCTTATGTGTTGTTGAATGTCATACTATGCATACCTGTTATTATACAAAAAGTAATAATCTGGGAGTCAGAGGTGTAGGTCAGTGGCAGAGTGCTTGCCTAGTGTCTGCAAAGCCCTGGGTTCAATCTCCAGCCTCCCCCCTCCAAATAATAACAGCTAAAAACCAAAATAATTCCATTTTAGAAGAGGTAATCTGGTAAGCACCAACACAATGAATCACATTACTAACAGTAGTAGTGATATAAGTTACTGTGTGTAAAGTGTGGCTAAGGAGATTTGGGAACACAAGTGCAGTTTGGAGGAGGTAGGTGTAGGTTACACAAGGACATGACTGGAAGGTTAATCCTAACATGTTGCCCCTTATATATTAGGTGGTGCCGTTGCCCCTGATAGGTGATGCTACCATCCAGGGTGTAGCAGCAGGAATCTCCGAGAGCAGGGGTCAGAGATTAAGTGTCTTCAATTATGTCTCCAGGGACGGGGGAAATAGGCTGCACAATCTAGGCACACAAATTCTGAGTACCGCTGGTAGGGCTTTGTGGGATGCTGAGCAGACAATTGTTCAATTAATTTTATTTAAAATGGATATGGTAGCCTATCCCAAGGTAATGGCACTAGCCATGAAGAATTTCCCTGGCTTCACACTCACTAAATAACCCCCATATCTAATTAATCAGTTATCTATTAATCAGATTAATAAATCTTTAATCTGGCTTTCTATGTGGATAGTCCTAAGGCAGAGTAGTCTCCTCTCCTCTCTCTTCCTTTCTGGCCCCTTTAATACCTGCACAGCTCTCCTCTGATTGGTTAGTGTGATTCAAGAACCCAAGAAGCCTCATTATTTCCTTGGGGTAGGCTGAGAAAAATAGCATTTCTGGACTTGCAGAGGCAGGCACAGGATTTGAAGCACACTGGCCGTTCCCAGCTAAGCATCCTGTGAGGCTCTAGATAACATTATGTGATATTGGTATCTCCCTTGCCAGGTACCTAAGTCATATTTCTCTTTCACTTTAACTACAGTGTGAAGATATGCATTGCTGCAATGGAGTACGGAATTCAACTCAGAGCCATCTCACTACTCAGGATGGAGACCACCGTTCACACTGGCAATGCCCACATATCTACCTCTGTAGATACTGAGGTGAATACGGTAAATACAGTACTACAGTAAATACAGTTTACTGTATTTGCTTCAAATATATATTTTTTCTTTTAGGAAATGAAGCACATGACCTTTGTACCTTCTAGGGCCTCACTTTTCTTTCTTTCCAGAAGTTACACTGTCTGAGTTTACTTTTTTTTCAGTGCTGGGTATGGAACCTAGGGCTTTGCATATGCTAGGCAAGCACTGCACCACTGAACTTCACTTCCATCCCTATTTGAGTTTAATAATGTGTATTATTTTTACTCATGTTTTTTATATTTTTACTATATATGTTTTAATTTCTAAACAATATAATATGATTTTATAAATTTTTAAGCTTTAGATTGATACAATTCTTTCTAAATTATTCTACCACTTGTTTGGTTGTTTGCTCAATATCATGCTTCCTGGACTAATTTATGTAGTTATATGTGATAATAGAGCTTACATTTAATATTTTAATATGTATACCCAGCTCTAAGTGTTTCCAGTCATCTAAAGCCACTCACTATCTCTGTCGTCCTTCTCAACATGACAAAAACTCTGTCTTGCTTAACCTGCAAACTGTCTCACATCTGTCTTGTTACAGCCTCAAATTTAATTACAATTTAATAATACACACTGTTTTTATTATCAGTGTTGCCAATGTATATGTTCACTGTTATTACATCCTTATATGTCTCCCTGGATCTTGCTGAATTATCTCCTTCTGAAATTGTTTTAAATAAGCCTGAAGTTTGGATGCCTTCTAGGCTGCAAATACACATGACATTTTTCAAAAATTGGAGTTATATTATAAGTGTAGTGTTAAAACTCGCTTTTATTGCTTACTGATAAATATAGCTCTATATATTCATTTCAAAAATCCATTTAATTCCATAATTTAATCCATTGACTCCCATATTGATGAATATCTAAATTGTCTCCAAATATTTGCTAAACAGAAATAACATTACAGCAAAGTCTTTATGTATTTGATGCTTCTTGACTAGCGAAATTATTGACTGTGACATTTCAGAGCCCAAGTTATACACATTTCAAATTTTGACATATTGCTGAGCTGCCCTCAGTGGGGAATACTGTTACACGCCTACCAACACTGTATGTTTTCTGGCTTTTCCAACACCTCACCTCTTTTTAAAATTTTAACCCACTTTTCTTTGATTATTAGTAAGGCTGAGAGGCCATGCTGACCTCCTCTCTGTTCACAAACACACTTGGAGCCTTCTCAGTTGAGAATTTTCAAACGTGCTCTTCCTCCTGAATTTCTACACAATTTTTAGCCTTCCTCTAAGTACCTCTCATAGAAGACTGCCTAGTCCCCAGACTAGTTGGGGGCCCCAATTCCAGCTTCTCAGGGTACCCTCCACTTCATCTAATTCATACACCATCTAATTTTGACATAACAATCCGTGTGATCATTGAGTGCATGTTTGTTTCTTTTTGCTTGATTGTGAGGCCATGTGGCGAGGAACCTTGTCTCTTACTCAGAATAATGTCCTAGCCCCTGGGACAGGTGCTGTAAAAATCCTTTTTGGTGAATGATTGAATGACATATGTTACAGCCATTGGCTTGCCATAAAACATTTTATTTCATACCGTGTGAAAAGACTATTCAAATGGTTGCACATGTAGCCCGTTTCTGAGATAGCAACAAGAATAAACAACTGATTCTTTTAATGCCTAACACAATTTCGTCTTTTACCTAACATGTTCCTGATATGCAATTCAATAATAGGCATTTGTTAGGCATAGGGTGTAGCTCAGTGGTAAAGTTCTTGCTTAGCATGAAGGAGGTTACTGGTTCCATCCCCAGAACCAATTATAACAGTAATAGTAATAACAAACATTTGTTGCAAACAGCATGTGCTGGACATTGGGAACATAAAGATGAACAAGATGTGATTTTTGTGTTTAAGGAAGTTCCCCATCTAGGACAGAGAAACAGACTTGCAAGGAACCAATAAAATATACTATTGAAGTTGGTGGAGGTTACAGGGGTAAAGATTCCATCCAGAAGGAAGTGGCTCTCAACTCTTCTGAAAGACAAATGAAAGCCTTTTTTCCCAGCAGAAAGACTGACAGGAGTACCATCATCAGGGTCCAGTGATAGATCAGGACAGACTACACAATGAAAAAGATGAGAGAAGTAAGTAAAAGTCGACACTGATGAGCCAAGTGAGCCAAGATTGGCATTTTGGCCTTTGTTCTTTAGGCTATGGTAAAACGTGTTTCATCAGAAAGGTGACATAATGATTTTTTAAAGTAGTAGGAAATATTCTGTTTAAAGTAAATACCTAAAAGATGTGCTACAATGCTGACTACCTTTGTAATCCTGTCTTCGTCAAACGTTTCCCATGCAATCTATTAGAAAGAAATATATTGCTGACTTTATGAGAATCCAGTTCCCTTTGTCATATAAACACATATGATGCATAAGTCATTATAAAAAGTACAAAAATAAATCATAATAATTTGTACAACCTAGGGTTACAAGAGTAGTATATACAAAATTCTATTAAGACATTGGTCAGTTCTAAGTGTTTTAACCAAAATTCTTTTACCTTCCACTGTGCTGAAATGCGTTTATTTCACTGCAGGAAGACTTGGGGTGTGGGGCAATAAAATAGATACATTCGTATCCAAAAACTGGAATCCAAGTTAGACTTCTGCCCCCCCCCCCCGCCCCGGCACAGAATGTTTCTTTCAACATCCCATTTATGTCACTTTTTGCCTTTTTATGACTACTTATGTCAGTCTTTCCCTGGAGACAAGCTCCCCACCTCCACCTCCCACACCCAATGTCTAAATTCCCAGGCCAGCCTCTGGCTGCTTCTGTCCCCTCCATCTGTCACTGGGGCTTCCTCTTGTCCAGGTATGCTGCACTGATTCTTCACCCAGCCCCAACCCTGTTCTACATCATCTCCAATTTAGAAAAATTCTTGGTTTAAGATCTTCTGAAACTTAGAGGAAATTGGGTTCTGGACTAAGGAAAAATTCCAAGTTCTGTTAGTGCTTGAGGTTTGGAGATGATGAAAGGGATTTGGTGAACTCTGATTACTTAAGAAGGCTAATGATGCTGCATTAATGACAAATGGAATTTTTTAGTTTTCTGGAAGTAAGGCCAAGAGTTGATATTGGCTGGGGTTAAAATCTCAACTTGGCCATGCACAAAACTATGTGACTTGTAGCAAGTTCCTTAAACTCTTTTGGTTTTAATTCTTTCAGGAAGATACCAAGAAGGGGGATAGCTGGGTCCAATGGAACCTCTAGTTTTCATTTTTTGAGGAATCTCCACAATGATTCCCACAGTGGTTGCACCAGTCTATACTCCCACCAACAGTGGAAAAGGGTACCTTTTTCCCCACACCTTTGCCAGCATTTGTTTTTGGGTGATTTCTTGATAATAGCCATTCTTTCTGGAGTGAGATGGAATCTCAGTGTTGCTTTAATTTTGTCTCTTGAATGGCCAGTGATGTTGAACATTTTTTCATATATTTATTTGCTGTTTCTACTTCTTCATCTGAGAAGTGTCTATTCATTTCAGATCCCCATTTTTGGATTGGGTCTTTAAATATGGGGGTTTGGATTTTTTTAGTTCTGTCGTGATTTCAACCTTTCATTCCTAATTGCATGGATTTGAGTCTTTTCTTTCCTTTTTTTGCTAAGGTTGGCTAAGGGCTTGTCAATTTTATTTAATCTTTCAAAGAACCACCTCTTCAATTCATTGATTCTTTGTATTGTTTTCTTAGTCTCAATTGCATTAATTTCTGCTCTGATCTTTATAATTTCCTCCCTCAAATAAACTTTGGGCTTGACTTGCTCTTCTTTTTCTAGAAGCTTGAGGTTCCAAATTATGTTGTTTATTTGAGCTTGTTCTGTTTTTCTGATATGAGAATTCATCACTATAAATTTCCCTCATAGGACTGCTTTCTTTATTTCCCATAAATTCCAGTATATTCTATTGGCATTATTGTTTAATTATAGAAACCATCCCATTTCTTCTTTAATTTCGTCTGTGACACATTGATTGTTCAGGAGAGTGTTATTTAATTTCCACATGTTTATGAAATTTTTGTGGTTTCTTTTGCCATTGATTTCCAATTTCCTTGCCCTATGATCTGATAATATACATGGGATAATTTCATTTCCTTTGCATTTACTTAAGCAGGTTCTATGAGCTAGTATGTGGTCTATTTTGGAGAATATCCTGTGTGGAACTGAGAAGGATGTGCATTCTGATGTTGTGGGCTGGAACACTGTAGACATCTACTAAGTCCATTTGTTCAAAAGTTTGGTTCACTTCTGATATTTCTTTGTTGAGTTTTTGCCCAATTGACCTGTTTATTTGTGACAGTGGGGATTCAAGTTCCCCCAGTACTATTGTATTAGTGCTTATTTAATTTTCTATGTCTGTTAATATTTGTTTTATATAGTTGGGTGCACCGGTATTTGGGACATATATATGTATTATTATCTCTTCCTTTTGGATTGTGGATTGTTCCTTTACAAGGATATAGTGAACTTTTTCTCTTTTAATCATTCTTGGCTTGAAATCCACTTTGTCTGCAGGTAGAATAGCTATCCCTGCATTTTTCCCAGGCTCTTGTCACATGGAGTATTGTTTTCCATTGTTTCACTTTAAGTCTAGGAATTTCTTTTTGAGTTAATTGTGTTTCTTGTATGCAACATATTTTTGTATCTTGCTTCTTGATCCATTCTGCCAATCTATTTCTTTTCATTGGTGAATTGAGACCATTTACATTGATGGTTATAACTATACATTTGATGATATGTATTGACTTATCCTTGTCATGTTACTTTCTTGTTGTTGGTTTCCCCTTTCCCCCTCTGTTTAATTACTTGCTTTGCCTGGTGGATTCATTCTATTGGGGTGTTGTAGTCTTCATTTTCTCTATCTAGGAGTCCTTCAGAACATTTTGGGGGAGCTGTTTTGGTGGTTTGAATTTCTTCAGATGTTCTTTGTCTTGGAAGTATCTTATTTATCCATCTCATTAGGATAAAATTTTGAAAGACAGTTTTGTGGGGTACATCAATCTGGGATGGAGGGGTTTTTTTAGGGCTTTAAATACTTCAAACTCTACTTGACTTGGGAGTTGTGTTGGGAAGTCTGCTGTGATTCTGATGGGCTTTCCTTTATAGGTGATTTGTTTCTTTTCTTTAATAGCTTTTAATATTCTGTTCTTGTGCTGAATTTCTGGAATCTTGACTATTATATTCCTTGGTATATATTTTTCTGATCATGTGTAATTGGAATTCTATATGCCTCATGTATCTCTATGTCAAACTCTTTTTCCATGTTTGGGAAGTTTTCTGCCATTACTTCCATGAACGGTTTTGTTGTTATGTCATTTAAGCTATCTCCTGCTTTTTCTTTGACTCTCATCAATCTTATGTTATTGTTCTTTGCATCATCTAGCACTGTTGGGTTGATTTTTCCTGGTCCCTTGCTATTTTTAAGAAATCTTTCTTTTCATGATCACTAACCTCAATCCTGCATTCTATTTCTGATATTCTGTCCTCACATTGGTTCATTCTGATGCCTATACTTTCAGTGGAATTTTTAATTTCCTAGATATCTATTTGAATCTGTTTCATGGATTCCATTTCTTTCCTATGTTGGGCACTCATGGTTTCCATCATTTTCCTAAGCTCCTCTATTTTTTAACCGTATCTGTGCTAGAATCACTAACCATGTCCTTCATTATGGTCATCATCTCTGTAGTTATCTGAGAAATTATTTCTGATTTGATTTTTTTCTAGAGCCTCGTTCATCTTCTTTGTTACTTCTGCTGTTACCACTTCGGAGAGTCCAGATGGGTGGCTTTCGAATTGTTGCACCTCATTACCCCCCGAGTTTCCCTTTGGCGAACTAGAAGTCTGGGATTGCATCTTGCTTCCATGTCTTCTCATTTTCTATTTTTTTAGTTTTAATTCCTGAGTTGATGCTTATAAATTACTTGTGGCATGTAGTTTTACCGCTAGTATTGAGAACCCTTCAGAAATGACTACTTCTCAGAGATGTCTTCCATGTGTAGCTGGCTTTGAGTTTTGAGTCTGTTGCAAGAGTCTACCTCTTGGGACAATGAGATGGCTCAGCAGCATAAGCGCCTTCCTGGCAAGCGCGAGGGCCCAAGTTCGACTCCAAGAACTCACATACGAAAAAGGGGCCGGTGATATCGCTCAGCGGCATGGGCGCCTGCTGGCGCATGAGGCCCTGAGGTCAACCCCCGGTACGCACAGAAAAAAAAAAGAT
Source organism: Erethizon dorsatum (assembly GCA_028451465.1). Classification (NCBI taxonomy): domain Eukaryota; kingdom Metazoa; phylum Chordata; class Mammalia; order Rodentia; family Erethizontidae; genus Erethizon; species Erethizon dorsatum. Next base: position 17,315,555 of record CM051839.1, read on the forward strand.
TCTACCTCTTCAATTTGTTGGGGATGAGAAGTTGCTCCCTACTTGGCCTAGCCCCTGCCTCTTTGGCACTGGCGTATACTATTGTTTATGACCCTCAGACTATCTCAGTCGTGGGATACCAGGAAGAACAGCTGATTAGAACAATTATGTCACCTTGGCTAAAGTAGTACAATCATCAATAACAATAGCATCAAACATAGCCTAGAAAATGACAAACTGTGGTGACTATTAAGTACCACCTTTAACTGTATGAACTAGATTTGTGGTTATTAACAAAATCTAAAACAAACCAGAAAATTTTATACAGTAAATATGCCCTCAATATGGTTGTTCTCTCCTCAGGGTAGAAAATTTAAAAGGAGTAAGGGCAAAAATAGAGAAATAGGGCCAGTGAGATAGCTCAGCGGCATAAGCACCTGCCTGGCAAGTGTGAGGTCCTGAGTTTGACTCCCAGTACCCACATAAAAAGGAAAAAGGGCCAGTGATATTGCTCAGTGGCACAAGCGGCTGCTAGCAAGTGCGAGGTCCTGAGTTCAACCCCCGGTACCCATGTTAAAAAAAAAAATAGAGAAATAGAAGAAGAGGAAGAGATTACATTCAAGGCTGGAGGACGAAGGAAGATTACATGAACTTTGTGAAAGTGGTGAAGAAGACAGGAGGGAAAGATAGAAGGAAGAAATAAAAACAAAAACAGAATAGAAGAAGAAGAATAACAACAGAAACTGGAAACAGTCTTCACACTCAAATAAACATAAGAACCATCAATCAAGAAAAAAGTAAAAAAAAAAAAAAGAAAAAGAAGAAGAAAAGATGAAAAGAATGTCCACTTCAGGGCATGTCTTTGCTGTCACTGGTAGAGAGGGCGGGCAGACAGAGCTCAAATCACTGTTGATTAAAACCATCAAGTCAGCTGTAGATTTATGGTGGGGAAGTGGATAATCCCAGCAAACCTATAACTTTAGTTCCACTGAAGTTCAGGCTGGTTTCTGGCTGTGAGGCTGGAACCCTATTTGTTCAGCCTGTAACACTCTGTTCACCTCCTTTTGGCTTGAATTCAGCTCCCTCCTGGCTTGAATTTTGCTCTTTGACCTTCTGCCAACTTGAACTCAGTTCCACCTCACCCTGACCCTGGGAGCTGCTAGATGGAGCCAGCCCACAGCTGCTCTGAGGTCCAAGCTCAGTTGGCCCCTCTCCAAAATGGTAACAGGTCAATCACCCTCTTCTGAGGGACATTTGAACCTGAATAACCAGGCATGGCAGTCTGCTGCATCCACTGATCCATTCCACTGGTGCGTTTTTCCATGGAGGCTGCTGAGTTCGTAGTAGTCAATGTGAGTCTGCAGGTTTGAGCCACCCCTCCCACACAGTGAGTCAGGGCTCAGGGAGAAAGCACTGCCTGTACCTCCTTCTTCTGACTTGAGGTCTCTCTCTTTGTTCTCCCTGTGGGTTTCAATTCTTGCTTCAGATCTCTGCTGGGTCCTGGGGACCCATTTCTCTTTTTCTTCTCTTCCTCATATTGCTGTATTCCAGCATCTGGACACCAAATCTCAGAAAGGCTGTTTCTCTGCTGCTTACTACTACACCCTCTTCCTGTAAGTCCCTTTATGGTGGAGGGTCCGGTCTTCAGCTCCAACCCCAGTGTGTGCCCCATGTACCAGCCTGCTGACCCCGCACCCCAGCCAGTGCTCTCCCAAAGATCACCTTTAAAAGAAAAGAAACAAAATAAATAATAAAATTATAAGTTAAAGAAACAGAGAAAATTGAGACCAACTGTTAAAAAACAAAAGGGAGAAGAATTATATAAGAAAGATAGACCTGTATTAATATCAGATAAAATGAACTTTATTTTAAAAATCCTTATTAAGACTAAGAGATAAGATTGTCTAATGATAAAACATTGCTTCCTGGTGCTGCGGGTATGTGGTACAGCACTTGCTTAGCATGTCGAGGCCCGGGTTCAATCCCTAGCATGTGTGCCAGGCACCCACATACATACAAAGATTGCTTCATAAAAAATGAAAACAACAGTAATTCTTAAATCATATAACTTAAAAAAAAAGACCTCAAAATTTATAAAGACAAATGTATGGAACTATAGGAGAAATCGATACATGTACAATTAAAATGGGAGATTTTAACACCTCTCTTTTAATGACACCTTTCTTTTAATGATTTGATAAGCACAAATAAGATTTAAAGAACATAATTAACAAAGTTAATTTGACATATACGTATGGAAGTCTGAAACTCAAAATTAGTCTAAACTTCTTCCTTGCAAGATCCTTTCATCCCTGGCTGCTCAGGTTGAAAAGGAGTGGGTGAGACAGCTGAAGTGCCAACGTTAGATGGGTACACCAGCAAAACACTCCTGGGCTCACCGAGGATACTCTGATCTGCCATCAGTGCACCAAGATGAGCCAGAAATGCCAGGAGACCTTCACCATCCTAATCATCTGCAATTGTCTTAGGTGATTTATTGGCTTTCACATTGCTTTCTGAAGGTGCTTCTGGCATTATGTGTGATCCAGTACCTAATGATTGATAGCTTTCCTTTTTCATTCAGGCATTACCTGAAATGGTGATAGATAGGCTTTAAAAACATTTTTTATATAACTTAATTTTCTTACTATTCTGCTGTCTTGTTTCATGGTACTTTGATGAAAAGATACACATTTAAGGTAATTGTGGCTGGGCATGGTGGTGCATGCCTATAATCCCAGCACTCACTCAGAAAGCTGAGGCAGGAGGATTTCTGCAAGTTTGAGGCCAGCCTGACATACATGGTAAGACTCTGTCTCCAAAAAAAAAAAAAAAAGAAAAAGGGAATTGTAGTCAGAATATTAAGTACAGTATGTGGATTTTGTAATTTTAAAGAAAATATGCAAAGAAATTGTTTTGAGAAGTTGATGGCTTATTCCTTTTAGAAGAAAATGTAATAATTATCTTTAAATAAATATTTGTTACATTATTGAAACAATTATTAAATATGGGATATTTTAAAAAGAAGAACAAAGTAGGGAAGAGAAGAAGAGAGGGACAAGCCTGAGTGAAAAACCTTTTGTTTGTAGGCAAATGTAGGTTACCAAACCTAAGCAATTATAAATCCCAAGTAATCAAAAATGTATTTTGGATGTTCTATTTTACTTTTAGATTATATAGTTAAATTATAATAAAAGTAACAGATACAGTAACTCCTGCTTATCCCTGAGGGATACATCGTAAGACTTCCAATAGGTACATAAAACCATGGATAGTACTGAGCCCTATATATACTATGCTTTTTCCTATATGTACATACTTAAAATAAAGCTTAATTTATAAATTAGGAACAAAGACAGTTTATACTTGAAATATATATGGACACTATACTTTAAAAATTTCTATATTAAATTAGTTTTATATTAGACATCTAATGTAGAACTTTTAATTATGTATTCTACCTCTGGAATAAGAGTCTAAACAAGATTATTTATATTATTATTGTTGTTGAAATACATGTACCTTGTTACTAATTATTATTTTTACACATATACCCACCAAATCTCTCCACTATGGAAAGCATTTTTACAGGAAAAGGACTTTTAGAATGCATGGGAGGAAATCAAAATTTTGAATAATAGGACAAGTCTTCCTCAGCTCTGTTTAAATTTTTCTTTTTCTTCCTCTCTGTATATGTTACAAACTATAAAATTTCTCTCAAAGTTTGAGGAAGTATACTACAAGGGGAAAAATTCATGTAGGAATATTATAATTCAAGGGATCACTTCCTCTTGCATGTCTTGCATTCTATGCATTCTAACAGCTGAAATCAGCAATGAAGTTAGAACCAGAGAAAATGTCAATGTACTTTCCCATGAATCAGGACACCTACAATCTAAGAAAATAACTTAGAATTCCAGATAAAGTAATGCAAGTTCTCTGCAATTACTCTGAATATGTATGAATGTATGTATGTATGTATGTATGTATGTATTTGCAGTACTGGGAGGGAAACCAGAGCCTTGCGCATGCTAAGCAAGCACTACTACTGAGTCACATTCCTAGCTCAAATATTAATATGAGTTAAAGTAAAATGTAGAAAAAGGGGTGGGCCAAAGACACAGAACTGGACGAGGAGTCACTTCACTAAGAAACTGAGATAATAGCATTACTTTATATCACTGGAGATGAATGAGCATGACTTGATTAAAATTAATTCCATAGATAATGCATCTAGGAAAATAGGGCTGCATAATTCTGAGGGTAATTTTGGCATAAAAACACTATTCCTAAAACTGAATATGCCCATATTTAGTTTTTGAATATACAATTAGTTGTCATTTTAGCAAAAGGAACCAGACAAAGGTTGTCTTTGAAACTTCAAAGTGTTATGTGTTCTGTCCTCACCTGATACTTCTGATTTTTCTTACCCTTATGACTCAGGAATCTGCATTTTACCAAGATATTCAGATGCCGTGTTAATGAGAGGTAAGCGAAGACAGAGACTCCATGGCTAGCTTGCCCTCCTCACAATCATTAAATTTTATAAAATACCCTGCAGATATAAAGAATGAAAGAGAAAAAAGAGGAATAGCATGTGACATGAGCTAATAATTATTTATATTCATAATCAAAGCTTAGCATTTAACAGGCATAGTTCACTACTGTAGCCCACCTAAATCCTGAAGCTATTTTTCTTTCTTCAAATTAGGAATTTGCTGATCAAATCCTGATTTGATATCTAAAATAATATGTTTTCTCTTTGTGCAAGTGATTAGTTTCCTCTAATTGCTGTCATTTCGAATTGCACCAGTACTGAAAAACCTTTTCTTAAGAAAGAAATTTGGCTATCCCCTCCATATTTTTCACCATTTGAAAAACATATTTTTCTTTAACCATAAAAATGACAAAGAAAGCCAGGTGTGGTGGTGCACACCTGCAATTCCAGCACTCCAGAGGCTGAGGCAGGAGGATCACAGAAAGTTCAAGGGCAGCCTGGGCTACATAGTGAGTTCAAGGTCAGCCTGAATGGCATAATGAAACCCTGTCTCGAAAAACAAAACAAAACAAAAAAGAGAAAATTCAACAAATAAGGCCAACATGAGTAAAATTCCAAATAATTTTAGATTGTTAGCTGTTGTGGCTTCTACTAAGTTTCTAAGAAATGAATTTGAATTAAATACATATTTTCTTTTGTGAGACTGTCGTCTCCTAGCAATCTGACGTCCAAGTAGAGACCCATATGCGTGCTGAAGTATGGGAGACAGTCCTCTTCAATTTTACATACTGCCTGTTTATGTGGTTAAAGTTTAGTTAGCTATAGATCAAATCTGCACTTGTTTCACCAAGTGAACTTAAATAGTTTTAATAGCATTTAATAATAAGTAGAATTTAATAAATAGAACTTAAATTGTTAAAGAGCATTTGTTTACCATGTGCACCCTAATCAAAAACTGGAAATAACAGAATTTTCATTACATAATTTTAGGTTTACATCTCTATTATTGTCTTCCTTGATAATATCGAATACTCTCCAACTAAAGATGCATTTTAAGAAAGTCTGTTAAAATGCAGATCACCCCAGAAAAAGTATATTAATAAGGGTTCTCCAGAGCAATGTGTGTAAATGAACTCCAAGCTACAGTGAGATATGGCATAAATCAACAGGCCTGTCTTTGCAATATGAATGAATAGAGCCAATGATCCTTGCTGGAAGCTGGACCCTTTTTAGGATATTTCAGGTTCCCAGCTGGATCTATTTCCCAGTCTTCAAATGAAAGATTCTTCTAAGTGGGCCGGTGAGATGGCTCAGCGACATAAGCACCTGCCTGGCAAGTGCAAGGTCCTGAGTTCAACTCCTATTATCCACATACGAAAAAAGGGCCAGTGATATTGCCCAGCGGCATGGGCGCCGGCTGGCGCACGAGGTCCTGAGGTCAACCCCCAGTACCCACAAAAAAACAAAAGATTCTTCTAAGCATACGTATTGCTACCATGTCCTGTGAACTACACATTATCTAGAAACATTACTGATAACTCAATAAGGCTGGCTCTGGAGTTACCTGGATTTACCGTTTACTGAAAGACTTGAGCAAATTATTTAACTTCTGTGCCTCAGAGTTTTCTTCAGTAAGATGGAAGTTACAGCAGTACTTATTTCACATTGCTGCTATGAGGTTTAGATGAATTTATACACATAAGTCCAGCACATATGGATCCTAAATAAATATTCCCATTATAATTACTATCCTCATCAATGTCTAGAGCAGAGATTGGCAAACTGTGGCTCTGGAGCTGAATCTGGTTCATCTGATTTGGCCAATCTGTAAGCTAAGAATGGTTTTTACACATTCAAAGGGTTATAAACATCAAAGAAAGAAGAAGCAGCAAGGACACGTGGATTGCAAAGCTTAAAGCACTACTGGGCCAGCTCCTTGACTAGAAGGTGCTTATTCAATTGGTATATTTAACCCATTTGCATTTAATGCAATTATTGATCTATGTAGGTTTAAATTATCCATATTACTTTTTGTTTTCTGTTTGTTGCCTCTGATCATTGCTCCCTACTATTTACCTTCACACCTTCTTTTGGGTTAATTAGGCATATAAAAATTCCATTTCTCCTCTCAGCTTTTTAATTCTATTAGTAGTTACCCCAAGATTTTAACATGCATCTTTAACTTGATGGACCTTACTATACAACAATATTCAATTCTCTTGGATAACACAGGGATTTTAGAGCACTTCAACTCTGTCTAACCATCCCGTCCTTCTGTATTATAGTTGTCAAATATTTGAAGTCTGTATACATTTATATTTACCCTCATGTTGATCTTTTATGATGCTCATCATTTCTTCATGGATTTCAGTGCCTGTCTTTTGAGTTATTTTCCTTTTTCTTGAAGAACTCACTTTAGGATTTCTTTGGATATAATTTGGTTGGAGAAAAATTCTTTCAGCATTTGTGTGAAAAGTCTTTATTTCATCTTCATTTTAAAGCATATTTTCTCAGTTATTGGGTTGTAGACTGGTGGCTATTGTCTTTCAGCACTTTAAAGGTCTTATTTCTTATTTTTCTTAAAAATTCTGTTGCAGGTCTTGTTGTTACTTTGAAGTTCATGTCTTTCCTCTGGCCATGTTAAGACTTTCCCTTTCTCTGATGTACCGAAGTATTGTTTCCTTTGTACTTGTTCTGCTGGAAGTTTGTAGAGCTTTTTCCGAAGCTGCTTTCATGTGTGTGTGTGCATATGTGTGTGTGTTCATCTTCTTTTCTCTCCATAATTAGTCAGGATCCATATTCTAGGACAATAATCCTATCTACTGCTGTGTCTAATTTGATATTAGAAACATTTTTTGAGCTGTTGATACTGCTTATTACATGAATCACTTCTAGAATTTTCACCCGGTATTTTTATGGATTGCAAATGCTATATAATTTATTAAGCATATTAATCAGTTATTTAAAACTCTATTTCTAATCATCTAAATATGTGGATCACCTCAGGAGTTCATTTTATCATCTGTTATCCCCCACCCCCTCCTTTTTGGTCCTATATCCTGGCATGGCTTTTAATTTTCCTGTAAAGGCCATATATTGTTTAAAAAAAATCTCTCCACCTTCTGGCATGGTCCTTTCAGGCAGTGATGTTCCCAAACCATGGCAAATTGGGCACTGCAGAAGGCCACACTTTTCTCATTCCTCTTCTACTGCCCAGAAGGATATCTGGGCTGTGCATCCCATGACTACACTGGGACCTGCATGGATCCTGATCACTGCTTGTTCTAGACATAGGTTCTGCCAGATGTCCCAAAAGTGCTCCAGGATTTGAGCCTGTGATGTCCTCGTCAGTTACTGTGGCCAGATTGTTGTTTCAGGAGGGCAGCCTGGTAATGTAATCATTACAGTGTAATGTGATCATTACAGTGTAATATTTCTTTCACATAATAGTACAAGATTAGTAACTGGAACGCTTCTGACACTCTGATTTTGAGTTACCTTTGTCATGTTAGACACAGAATAAATTTATAGTTATGGACTATCAGTTGTTCACTGCCAACCTGTGAGCTTGAGCCAAGTGTCTGGGCCTGCGTTGACATTTCCTCATCTGTCTTAGGATCACAATATTACCTCTAGTCTGTAGCATTCAAGGACAGAGGGGCAAATGGGTGGGAGGAATATCTTTCCCTATTTGCCTTCCAACTGTGGCACCAATGATGGGTATCCCACCCTCTTGCGCAGACTCTGTACCACTTGTCAGGCATCCTGGATAGCCATCTTGTTGTCCTCTAACAGTTTGTGAGATACGGCCTCCAATGCCAATGGGCTCTTCTGACCACTGTCTCCTTTTGCGTAGGTTCCCAGGTAGATGTGGTAATGTCATGTTTTCCTGGATTGCCTTTATGCCCTACTGAATGAAGAATATGTATATTCAAGTGCATGGGACCATTCTTTTTTTCTACCCACATGGATCTTACTTACCTCCTTGCTGGTCATGGTGTACGGAAGGGAAGGATATGATCAACATAAAAAAAGATCACAATCCAGGAAGACACTGATTATGTCCTAACAAGTTCAGGAGAAAATACAGTCATAAAATATGTCATTTTTCCTCTATCCTGTACAATTCCAAGAAGTAAATTTAGTATTATCTGAAAACAAATTCTAATTCACATTTTTCTGCATACTATGGATAAAATTTGTATTTGAGGGTCATCATCAAAAAGACAATGACAACTTTCGACAGTCAATGGAAGCCAATATTCATGGATACCAGGTGCAGCCAGCATTAAATAAATGCTAAATTAAAAAAGCTGCAGAAGGAAGAAAGTACATACTGTGTCAACAAAGAATTGTCTTTTTATGGTGGGATATATAAAATCAACCAAAAACAGTGTATTTAACAAAAAAGAACATGAAGAAATGGCCCCTGGATATGAACTGTAAGAGACAATGCCTACATAGTATGAAGAAAAGAAAATTTATGTGCACACAATAGACAAATAGGTATGTCTCTCTTCTCTACTCCTCATTCTAAATCTTCATTAATAAATTGCTCTACTTCACATAATCCTATGAATTTTATAATGTATTTCTTAATCAAATTGTTTATATAGAGCAAACTCTGCATAAAATATTTGCAGGTGGCCCTGAAGCTAAGTATTTTTTTTTTTATTTTAAAGTGAAAAAACAATAAAAACAATGATACAGAATTTCAAAACAAGCTAATAGGGGATTAACAATTGTTAATATATTGTGTTTTGTTATCTTCAAAGTAGTTGCTCTGATTATAAGATATAAGCATGAAAAAATGATCAAACAATATAAGCACAAAACGTTCTTTTCAATGAACTAAAAGAAATTAGTAATATAATTATCTTAGCTATCTTGTATATATATATATTTTTTCTTTTCCTTTCCTTCTTTTCTCCTTTCTAATATCTCAGTTGTTCTTTCCTTTTGAGAAGTTTCTTCCAATTTCACAATATCTATTGTAGATTTTGAATCTTATTTACTCGTTCATTGTCTTACACTAGGGATACAATATAATGTTTACACATGTCTGATTTATTTCACTTACGAGTATGATCTCAAGTTGCATCCATTTACCTATAAAAGCCTCAAGTTTATCATTTTATTTCTCTCTTTTTTTTTTTTTGTGGGTACTGGGGGTCGACCTCAGGACCTCGCATGCCAGCAGGCGCCTGTGCCACTGAGCGAAATCACGGGCCCTTTTTTTGTATGTGGGTTCCGGGAGTTGAACTCGGGCCCTTGTGTATGCCAGGCAGGTGCTTACGCCGCTGAGCCATCTCACCGGCCCCTATTTCTCTCTCTTGTCTAACTGCTCTGGCAAATGTTTCCAAAACTATATTGAATAGGAGTGGTGATAGTGGACATCCTTGTCTTGTTCCTGATTTTAGAGTGAAAGCTTTCAGTTTTTGCCCACTTAGTATGATGTTGGCTGTTGGTTTGTCATAGATGGCTTTTATCGGATTTAGGTAAAGACCATCTTTTCAGATTTTCTTCAAGATTTTTATCATGAATGAGTGCTGGACTTTATCAAAAGCTTTTTCTGCATCTATTGAGATGATCATGTGATTTTTTTGTCTTTGGGGTCTGTTGATAAGGTGTATTACGTTTATTGATTTGTGTATGTTGAACCATCCCTGCATTCCTGGGACGAATCCCACTTGGTCATGGTGTATAATCTTCTCTATTTGGTGCATTCTGTTTGCTGGTATCTTACTGAGGATTTTTGCATCTATGTTCATGGGGGAGATTGGCCTGTAGTTCTCTTTTCTGGCTGGGTCTTTCTCTGGTTTTGATATCAGGGTAATACTCGCCTCCAAGAATGAGTTAGGGAGAATTGCTTCCCTTTCAATTTCATTAAAGAGTTTGAGGAGTATTGGCATTAAGTCTTCTTTAAATTTCTTGTAGAATTCAGCAGTGAATCCATCTGGACCTGGGCTTTTCTTTGTTGGTAAGTTTTTAATTACATTTTCAATTTCACTAACTGATAATGGGTTATTCAGAGTTTTTATATCTTCTTGATTCAGCTTTGGTTATTCATACATTTCTAGGACTCAGTACATTTATTCTGTGTTTTCCATCCTATGTGAGTAAAGATTTTCGAAGTAGGTATTGATGATCTTCTGAATTTCCACAGGATCTGTAGTGATTTCACCCTTTTCATTCCTCATTGCACGAATTTGAGTTTTTTCTTTCCTTTTTTTGATAAGGTTGGCTAGGGGTTTATCAATTTTATTTATTCTTTCAAAGAACCCACTCTTTTTTTTTTGTGGGTACCAGGGGTTGATGTCAGGACCTCGTGTGCCAGCAGGCGCCCGTGCCACTGAGTGATATCACCGGCCCTTTTTTCGTATGTGGGTTCTGGGAGTCAAACTCGGGCCCTCGCGCTTGCCAGGCAGGCGTGTACGCCGCTGAGCCATCTCACCAGCCCCAAGAACCCACTCTTCAATTCATTAATTCTTTGTATTGTTTTCTTAGCCTCAATGCATTAATTTCTGCTCTGATCTTTATAATTTCCTCCCTTGTATGGGCTTTGGGCTTGACTTATTCTTCTTTTTCTAGAAGCTTGAGGTGCAGCATTAGGTTGTTTATTTGTGCTCATGCTGTTTTCCTGATGTGAGAATTCACTGCTACAAATTTCCCTTCTTAGGACTCCTTTCATTACATCTAGTAAATTGTGTTTGCATTTTTGTTTGATTGTAGATATTGTTTAATTTCTTCTTTACTTTGATTTGTGACCCATTGATTATTCAGGAGGGTGTTATTTGATTTTCATGTGTTTATGGAGTTTTTGCAGTTTCTTTTGCCATTAATTTCTAATTTCATTGCACTACAGTCAGATAATATGCATGTGTCTACTTAACAGTGCTTAGTACTTAGATCTTTTCAATTCTCTTTAACCTCTAACTTTGCCAGCCTGTAAACTACCTATTTATATCTTTCATCCACTTTTCTATTCGGTTTCATTTTATGTTAATTTTTAGAGATATTATGTATAAGCTGGTTTTTTACTTTGTGCTTTTTATCAATGCAAATGTTTTCTCTCAGTCTGTCACTTACCTGTTAATTTGGGTCAAGTACCAAAAATATTTTCAAGAGAACAAGCATTAGTGAAATTTTAATGTACAGTATTCACATCATTTGCCATCATAGTGATCATCCACTCAGTCTGGAAATACATATCTAGTATGGATAGGATCCAATGATAGGATCCAAAGAAGCTGTTGAGGCCACAGTGGGGAGTTAAATATAGATACTGCCTTCAAGGATTTCACAGCCTCAAATAAGAGCTCAGAAAGGGAAAATTTTATACAATGGAAAGTAATATATTTCACAATTGATGGCTAGGGATGCAGCTCACTGACAGAATGCTTCCCTAGCATGTATGAGGCTCTGGGTTAGATCCCTAGCATTATAAATTCCATAATTTAAATCCTGAAAAATGATATAGGTCTGTAGGTACTGGGTTTCAAAATGGAACAGATATCCCTGAGAAAAAAATATAATATATTGTTGGAATATGACATTGACTTTTGGAAAAGGTCAAAATAATATAGTTTGAGAAAGCTTTTTGGAGACAGCAGAAGCTATGAAATTGATGGAATTAGCAAGGGAGAAGAAAAAAAGATTTATAGATCTGTAGGCAGTCACTACCTTTCAGGAAAGGGGAGAGTAGCCAAGGAAAAGGAAAAAAAGAAAGTGTCCCAGAGATGGATGTGCAGAGTACTCTTGGGTTGATAAAAGAAACCACATTGAATATGCTTAGGTTTAGATATCAGATATGGTTTTCTTTTGTAATTTTTGTTTTTAAGGGAGTAAGTTAGAAATGATGTTAAACTGGTGAGAGAAACCTGGTAATAAACATTTGGATCTTGAGCAAAATAAAATATTTAACCAATAACAATTAATCCTTTGTTTCTCTGAATGTGTCTTGAACTAACAAATAAGTGATACCATCTGCACTTTAAATATAAGAGCCTCAGTAGGTAGGCCATTGTGGAACTGCCACTGTTTAAAGTTAAGAGAGGATAGGAAACGAATACTAAGAAAATAAATAGTCTGTTTTAAAGGATGATTTTGCTGAAGCTGGCATGTCCAGATTATATGCTGAGATCTATGCCAACACACTTCAAGAATGAGAGAGTTGCTAACCCTCACAGCCTGCAGATTGTTTTTGATATGGCTATACTATGAACTAACATTTACTAAGTGCTTATTACATATAAAGAAATAATGGTAAGTCCTCGACATTCAGTATGTCATTTAAACTACTCAATAACCCAAGGGAAGAACACACAATTAGTATTCGTATCTTTTGGAGAGGCAAAATGAGAATTACAGTTGAGAACTGGTAGAAAGTCCGCATATGGTGACACATGCCCATAATTTCAGTATGTGGGAGGCTGAGGCAGGAGGATTGCCATGAGTCTGAGGCCAGTCTGGGTTACATAATGAGTTCAAGTTCAGACTGGACTACATTGCGAGACCTGGATTCCCAAAACAAAACCAAAACAACCTCCCCAAAATGAATTAGTAGAACTAACACAAATTTCCAAGTTTGAAGACCACTGTCTTTGTGTTAAGAATATGAAACTGACAGGTCATTGGTACCTTAAGGAAGCACCATTAATAATTTAAGGATTGAAATAATCTTGGCAGAAGAAATGATTGAGTGATAAGAAAATGGAAGCAGTAAATACAACTCTCATTTCCAAATTTTGATGGTGAACAAGAGAGACCATGGAGGAAATACATTAAAAGACACATTTTGTTTTATTTAGATGTTGTAGCCGGTGCGTCCTAAATTTACTTGTGAGGTAGACTGGAAAGGGGATAATGAGATCCATTAAAGGAGTAAATTGATAGGTCAGGGTCCTGAAACTGGCAAGAGAGTAAGAACTTTTGAGTAAATGGGAAAATTAAGCTAGAGGAGGAGATTAACACTTCTAGAGAATCAAAGGAGAAGATATTGGGCAAAAACACTGAAAATATGGTTAAGGGAATGTGTTGCAGCAAACTATTTTCTTAGTAAATCAGGAGGTAAGGTTATATGGTCAAAGCCATCATGGTGGAAGTGGAAAATGTTTGCAATAGATTCCGTAGGGAATAAGATGGAGAGTCAATTCAAAGGGAGGGAAAATGGTACTGAGCAGTCGAGAAAATAGTGTTAAGGATGGCAAATCAGGCAGGGGTTAGCTGTGAGGAGCAGAAACCACGTTATTTAAAGCAGAGAGACTGAATACAGGTAGATGCTTACAAACCTTTGGGAAAGCTGCAGTAGCAGAGTTTAGGCTGAAGTTCCGGGAACAACTCCCAGAACCACACTGCAGAACTAGCTTGCCAGGAAAGCTTCAAGCTCTACCACAATGAGGAAGGAGAAAAGAAAGGAAGGCACCAGAGAAACCACAGGCTTCAGGAATATACCATCTTAGCAGCACACAACTGCTGCCTCTGAAGAAGTGCCATTCCTCTTAGGTACCCACTAACTGAGAATAAATAGCCCACACGTATATCTCTTGGTCCCAGCCAGTATCTGAGCTCCAAAAGTCTAGGAAATATAATTCTTTACAGACTCTGCACTGTAGGAAGTCACACCAGGAGATTGGAGGGGATGTTCAGTGTGAAGCACCATATGTCTATTACAGATAGAGGGCATAAATATCTGATAAATGTTAAAGAGAAAGTAACCTATTCTCCTTACCCTCTCCAGTAAAATCTGCAGTCTGTGGGCAAATGTGAAGAAAATGGGTTGTTTGATGTAGAAGCTAAGGGAGCAAAAAAAAAAAAAAAAAGGTGTCTCATAGGGTCACTATAGAAATGACTGATCTAGTGGTCTAGACTGATCAGTGATGGCTACAATGAAATAAAATAATGAAATATGAGGGTAGGACTGTCAGATGAGTATAAGGGTGAGAATGCTGACTTTGGCCTTGAAAGCCAGAGAAGGGGTGCAATGGGCAATGACATCACAAAGTATCTAGTGTTTGTGTTTTTTGAGGAAGAGGGTTCTTAATACTTTCAAATATAGCATGCTTATTATGATATGGCTGGTAGGGCAAATTAATGTCTCAGATGATTTTCTTTTTTTTTTGTGGGTACCGGGGGTCAACGTCAGGACCTCGCGCGCCAGCAGGTGCCCGTGCCGCTGAGCGATATCACCGGCCCTTTTTTTTGTATGTGGGTACCGAAAGTCGAACTCAGAACCTCACGCTTGCCAGGCAGGCGCTTATGCCGCTGAGCTATCTCACTGGCCCGTCTCAGATGATTTTCATGAGAAACTCGCCAAGGTGCAAAAGTACAGCATCTATCAGAGCACGCATTAGTTGAACTGTATCTCAGGGATTTGTCCACACACATCAAGGACAGAAAAGAAGAGGGAAACATTAACATATATTTGCATACAAATATTATAATTCTTTGTTTAGTTGACACATTTTTGTACGTGTGAGATTTACAAGTAAATCATGGGCCATGTATAAAATTTTTTTAAAAGGAAAAATGTTTGAAATTGAGTTGTTATTGTAGTTACAATGTCCTTCTGCTGAAGAGCGAGAGCGAGAGTGAGAGAGAGAGAGAGAGAGAGAGAGAGAGAGAGAGAGAGAGGATATGCCTACAAGGAATTTAACATGTTTTATGCACTCAATTCATATTTATATATCTAAGAAGTATTTATAATCTTTGCAGTCAACCTATTAGCATTTCTCCTTAGGATTTTCTGTTTCCTACAAAAGACATGCTGTTTTGTTTGGAATTCATCTGGGGATGGGAAGGAAGGAAGGAGGCTTCAAATTATTCAGATGCATAAGATTTGACATGGGCTGTAGGTCTTCACTTCCTGGTGGCTTCACAACAGATGCCTCAGCCATGACTTCATTGAATTCCAGTTGTATGTCTGCAAATTTCTCCTTTTGTAAGATTTCCCTTTATCTCTGAAAAGAGGCAGTGAAGTTTGCTTTCTGCCAGGCTGCTTTGATTTCCTCCCAGTGCCTGGAACGTCAACAGAGCACTCTAGGGGCAGTCCCATGTGTCTCTCAAACAAAATAAAGGCAAATATGCAGTGGAAAATCAAAATAAAGTCACTGTATCTTCTTCTCAACACTTCTGTAAAGGTCTAATGCATGATTATGGATTTGTTGCATGATTACTTAGAGAATACTGCTCTAAAGTCTTTGGATGTTGAAAATTACATACTAGAAATAAAATATGTCCAATTTAGGTGACAGAAAAATGTATTCATACATCTTGAAAAAGTACTAGGGTACTACTTTTTTGAAGAGGAGTACAAAATCGCAAACAGGTATGTGAACAAACTGCTGCCTTTGGAGTTTCACTGTTTCGTGGAATCTTTGTAGGATGAATTGTCTACCAAAATCTGTTTCACAGCCCTGCACCTCTTAGGCACCTATAAATATTTGTCAGTGAGGATAGACTATCTGGTGCCCCTTCTCCTCAGAATTCAGTAAGATCTGTGTTCTTATTGCTTGAGAGATTTCTGTTGTATAAACTCTAACATTCAGTGTATATGTTGATGTATGATGAAGGTCTAAGCAAATTCTGAGTAAATAAAAATATGCAGGTGGGGGAACCAAGGAAAACTCATCTCCTTTGACTAACACAGTCCTTGGTTAACTTCTCATTAGTAGTCTGCTCACATCTCATTCCCATTAAGAGTATTCCGTTTTCTTTGTCTAAAGTGTTGAGTGGTTATGAATAGTAAGGATAGACTATCGGTAATTATTTTTTAATTATTAATGGTTTTGTTAGATCCTTTCACTTTTACATTACATTTCTGTTAATGTAAGTTAAATCAAAATGTACTTCAGTTTCCAAGCTGTTCCCCAATGTATTTTTCATTCTTTCATAACATTACTTCAGATTCCTACGAGGTGTCTATGAAAAAGCTTTCCTCCATGGAATGAATCTCACCATGCTACTAGATTCAGGTACTGTTTGGTGATACAAATCCACTGACCACAGCATCAGTCATCATAAAATTGCTAAATTCCCAGTGGTACCCAATATCAGAGTAATGGTATGTGCAAAAGTCATTTGATCTTAGCCAGCATCTTTGAGCAGAATATAGGAGCATCTATTTTACTTGGTGCTCTCAGATGAAAGGACTTTTAGTGCTTTATGCATAGGAAGATTTTCAGTTAATTATAAAACAAAGGAAAGAGAAATGGGTGAATCTGAAAGGAAGAGATGCCAGAAGAAGAAATTAGTGTTCAAGGTTTGCAGTCTGAGTAAGTACCTTGTAGAGTAGTTTTGTCAGAAGAAATACTTAGTACTTCCTCATTAGAAAGGTAATGACACTCAAGAAAAAACAAAAAGGAACTTCCCTAGGGAGAAAGAAAAAAGTTCACTATTTAATCAATGTTTCCATCACCAGCAGAATAGCACTTTTTCATGGTGCACACTTCCCTCAGAGAAATAGTCCGGGCTTGTATTTACTAAGAGCCCTGGTTTCAGATCTAGTATGAGCAACTCACAGAAATTCAAATAATAGCCCCAGTGAACAAAAAAGACAAGAAAGAGAGAATGGATGAGCTTTTGAAATCTTCAAACTACACACAACGCTCAGCCCCCGGGATTCTTGTCTGAAAGGAAATGTGACTTGAGAGGCAGAAACAGGAGTCTCATGCAGGGCGAAATTCTCGGGCTGAGATGGAGGGCAGCAAATCTCAAGGCACCAATGGGGAAGCCGGATGGTAGCCAAAAGTATACAGTTAACATGCACTGCATCAGACACAAAAGCTACTCAAAATGACTGGATAAATTATGCAGAGGGATTTCTGGATTTCTTTCAAGTAATTAAGTTTCGATTTCTTGCATTTATTTTAGTTCCAGGAAGTGCAAGGCGCCATGGATTGCAAAAGTCTTCATTGATTGTTCTAATACTTCAAGTTTAATTTCGTGACTGGACTTAACTTTGAGAAAAGGTAAATACACGGTCCAAGGAAATTCACTGTAATGAAACATAACTGTTCCTCTGGGACAAGGAAACGCAGGGGACCCTGCTGGTGGACAGAGAGCTTTCCGCCCTCAGTGGCTCGGGAAGAGGAGGGAGGAAGACTGAATGCGAGGGATTGTGCGTGAGTGCTAGCACGTGTGTGCATATGAGCATGTGTGAGTGTGTGTGTGTGTGTGTGTGTGTCCGTGCATAAATGTGTGAATTCGTATCCCTCCTCTCTGGAAAGCTCGGCATTGGGTATTAAGGGCTTGAATCCTTTCCCTAAGGAAATTTTTGTTTGTTCGCGCCTAAGGTTAGTAGGAGTTAGTGGGTTCATTCAGCTGTCCCCAAGTGTGAGTTCCTACCAAGCTCAGCCTCAGCAAACAGACCAAGCAGCGTCTTGAGCTCGCCTGCCAGCCTCCAAGGCATCCAGCTGGCCTGGGGCTGCCGGCTCCCTGCGTGCCCCTCCTCCCGCTCTGCTTTCCTTGAAACGGAGCTCTGCTGTCCTCCTCCCTCCGCGAAAACAGGAAACCGTGGCTTTCTTTTTTTTGTGGCGCTTCTCCTCCAACCTTGTCCTCTGCCTGGCAGCTTCCTTTAGTCCAGAATTACCTAGACAGAGCCTTGCCCGGCTTGTTCAGGACTACAGGCCCCTGGCCCGGCGCAAGTCTCTCCCAAGCCCCAGAGCAAGCTCTCTGAGGCGCTGGGAGCCACCCTCGCCCTTTAGCCCTGCCAGGCATTGATGGGAGGGATGTTGGGAGATGGAATTTTGATCTAGAAGAGCCTGGGAACTGCTAGATATAAGGATTTCTGGAGACACTCGCTGACTTCTTGCTTTGGGAGCTTGGAGTGTGGGTCAGCCAAGGAAGACACTGAGAGGAGGCAGGTATAAGTGCCTCGTATCTTTAGGAGAACGGGGGTAGGGGAGCTTTTCTAACCTGTGCGAAGAGGGTCTTAGGCTCACGGGAAACAGTACAGAGGAAAAGTTCAACAAAAGCAGGGGTAGTGGTGGACATACTGGAAAGAGGAAAGATATTTGAGGAAAATACACCAGCCTCTCCTCAAACCCAGATCCTGATCTCAGCACTGAAGTCCAGGGTCATCCTGTTTCCCCTGCACTTTACTCTGCGACCAGATACCAGGAGTGTCTCCACAATCCCCAGTTACAGGGACAGGTTCCATTTTCCTCTGCTTTTTTCTTCCTAGGACGGCCAAGGCACTGTAGGGGTTTCAGTCCTCACCCCTACCTCCCTTGCCCAACCCCCTTTCCGCCCGAAGCCACAAAGTCCAGGGAAAGCACCCCTGGAGTTGGTCACCTCCTTGAAATCCCCACATCGCCAGCAATGGAATGGAGTGAATCCATCCTTCCCCTCTTTCCTCAATCAACCCCGTCTGCTCAGGAGTGAAACAGTGCACAATAGGGGCAGATCTGTCTTTTGAGAAATCTTTCTTGTAGTCCAGTTCAATTCTGTTTGAAATACAAAGAAATCACACTACCCTTAATAGATTAAATTTTAATAAAACACATTAGATGGAGTAAAATATGAATGCAGTGCTTAAAATTTTAATAGTAAATTAAGACCCAGAAACAAGGAGGAGACAGTGATTTCTCCCCTTGGGATAGCTTCGGGCGTGGGTCGATTTCTGGGTGGGGGGCGCCTACTTCAGGGACCCCACTGCCAGGAAGCCTTGGTGGACTCCTCTTCGCCGGAGGGAAGTGGTTCACATCTGTCCGCCTCTGCCGGTGGATGGGACAGAAGCTACTGTCAAACAAAGAGGCTTGGCGAGAAGAAAGGCTCCTGTAATCACACAGTTGATTTATTTCTCCCCTCTCTGCTTTTTTTTTAAAAAAACTTCTTCTCTGTTTTCCCTTTAGGTGGGCCTGTAAGTGTGGAGAAAGCACAGTGTGAAGGGTAGCTTGGGCATGCAAGGGTACACTGGGGTTATGGGAAGCAAGTTTCAGAGGGGGGGCATCTGCTTCCACCCCCTGTGTTTATTGCCAACTTTCTAGTTATTTAGACGGCCTTTGCTAACTAGGGGGCTGGACTCTTTCTTCCTCTAAGAGCAGCTTTCACACTCACTGGAGCACTTTGCAGCAATGCCTGTGGGCAAAACTGAAATGGGTTTTATTGATATCACTGCAAGGAGGTTGGTATTCTGGACACTTCTGAAGGGAGAGATTGCAAGACTGCAAGTGGTGGTGATGAAGGAAGAATTGCATTTTCCCTCTAATGCAACACAATCGCTGTTCATTTTTCACTTTGAATGGAAAAAGAATTCAAACTCTGACTTGACTTTTTTAAAATGTATGTGTTTTCTAGGAAGAAGGAAATACAGGTAAATAAACTCTTGAATTGCCCTACAACTGCATATGAATTTACCTCAACTTGACAATTAGAAAACAATTTTTTTCTTGCCTGGAATTAGAGATATCACTAAGAAATATGTGAGATATAAAAAAAGTTATGTTAAGGTTAAATTTATGACATGATTTTAATCATCAAGAAAATATTTTCATGGGAGGTTTCTTGCTTAAAATAGTTTTATTCAATATATTCCATATCAAACAAAGTTTATCCAATCATTTTAACAGTGCCCTCTCTATTACATGAATTTATTATTTTACCTTATTTACCATATGAAGTGGTGACAAGTGTTTAGCATTTTGGAGAGCAGTTGTCAGTTGCTATTAAAATCAAGATTAATTCATATTAACAATATGCATTTCTCAATACTCCCAGGTGACAACATACATTAAAACAACTATTGCAAGTAATTAAGCTCAATGAATGAGGAGGGGACAAGGACAGTTTCAAAACACCCCAAATATTTGATTTTGCAATTCAAGTTCAGCAGACTGTTGTCACAATAATGCTTGGGAAACTCCTTAGGGTTGCTTTTTACTTTACATCTAATTAGGCACCTAATGAAAGAGAAGAATTTTTTCCCCACGTGGTTTTTCTCCTTGATATTTTTGTGCCTTTATTTAAACACATAAACACATTATTTAGAGGTTGCAATGCCCAAAAGTTTCTTCTGTGATTCACTCACTATAACAATCTGGGGAAAGCAGGGAGGTGAAGTCATTTGTCTTCCTGTTATTTTCCTCCTTTACTCTCACCTTGGCTCTTACACAGACACTACTGATAGAAAACACCCCCAAAAGAGTTTTATAGATTTTTATTAGGCTTTTGAGATGCTCAACAGTTTATACTAATTAGATCATCCAAAGCCTTTAGAAGATTAAGCAAATTGGACAACCCTTGTTAATTAGAACATAATTTGAAGTTTGAAATTATAACACTGATGAAGTGGTCTAATTAGTATGACGATATGTTAATGGACCAGTGAGACACAGCAGCAGTGGAGTTTGGTATGAACCTCTCCAAGGCTTGCACAAAAATTCCTCCTTACACCGACATTAATAAAAGATTTCTATAGACTTCAGCCTTTCCACGATGACACACAATTTATAGTACACACAATGCATTAGCCCATAGTGCTGCTCAATTTTTTCACTATTATGAAAACTAATAAATTCGTCAAGCCGAATTAAGCATACAAATCAGACGAGGCATAGCAGATTACACAGTGAAGCGCGGTGTCTCCCGAGCCTAAATGAAATTTCAATCTAATAATTCCTTCCTGGCCCAGTCATAATTTGTTTAGAGATGTTGTTCTACTTCTTTCAAAGCGCTATTCGCACTATAATTAAATGATACTCAAGCTTTTAACTTTGATTTATTTCATTTCGCGGAGCTTGAGACGGTGAGAGCTGTACAATGTTTTTTCTTTGTTTGTTTGTTTGTTTGTTTTGTTTTGTTTCCTTGAAAATTACCCTGGCTCTCTTTCAGATAGAAATAAAGCACCTACATACTTACTTGAACTGCTCGGCCCAAGTCACGTTCATTCATGTCATCACCCCCCTCTCCGATCCGGTGCCCAGACTTCTCCAACCTCATGCTCGGGAACACTGCTTGTAGGAATGCCCCTTGGCTACTACTTATTATTTTCTTCCGCATAGGGGAAGAGAAAGGCAAGCCCTAGAATGACGAAGGAAAGCTAAAGAGATTTAAGGACCACGGACAGAGCCCACAGCGCGCTCATTGCTGCAGCCTTCCAAGTACTCCCGCTACTCCTGAGGACAACGGTCCCTGCTGGAGCCCGCTGTCCCGCCCAGCTGAGGTCAGGGGTGGACTAGCAGCCCCCATTAGCCGCTGCCGCCACGGGGCTTCAGAGTGCTGACCACCCGAGGGTCCCTCCTTGCCACACTCTTTTCCACTTTGTTTTTGTCCTAGTGCGCGCCAGCCCCTCTCAGGCCTGCCTCCTGCTCTCGCATCTGCTCGCCTTCCCAAGCTCCCAGTGCCTGCACCTGCTCCTGGTCATCCCCGTCTGGGTCGGGCCACCCGCGGGTTCCTGCGTCCCGGTCACCGGGACTTCTCACACTTCTCTGAGTCCCGCGCCTTCCGCGCTCTGGGGAGGTGACAGCAGCAGCCCCCAAGAGCACAGAAAGTAGAGAGAAGATAGGAGCACGACAGAAGAGGATATGTTTGCACATGTGTGTGCGTGCGTGTGCGGGGCGGGGGTGGGGGCTTGTCTTCATGCTTTGCAGTTGGAACTAAGTGTGTGTCCACTTCTAGAGAAAAGTGTTCTACACTGGGACAAAAGTGCGAGCAAAGTGTCGGCTAAAAATAGTCCTCGGCGCAAAGCTGCGGTGGAAATGAAGATAAGTGGGGCTCGCGCCAGCCCCCGAGGGTGTGTATGCGCGCGCGCGTGTTGTGGTATTCGGCAGCACATGCGCTCTTAATTTCTGGCCCACCTCTTCCTCTGTCAGTTGCCCCTTTTTCCTTTGATTGTTGCTAATGAAGAATAATAAATCCAGAGGCAGGATTTGCCGGTGGATCCTCCCAAGACCCAGCTCACCCTGTCCTGGATACGTGGAGAGGGAAGAGAAGAGAGTGTGAGAGAGGGAGGAGTGTGTGTGTGTGTGTGTGTGTGTGTGTGTGTGTGTGTGTGTGTGTGTGAGTGTGTGTGTGACGTGAGGGGGGAGTGGAGTTGGGGGGAGTCGCATGCGCACTGGCGACCCGAGCCGGCTCTGCAGCTGTCCAATCCGCTGAGAGCTGCGAGAAATCGAGTGAGAGAAAGCCCTGCAGCCCCGCCGACCCATGTCTTTTCTGCACCAGGCACCCGCCGGGCCGAGGGGGCGCGAAGCCGAGCGCCGACCCCAGCGCGCATCAAGGCGGGAGCTCAGAGCAGCGCGGAGCACGGGGGCTGGCCGCGGGGTCTGTGTTCTCAACAGTGGCCAGGATCCCGGGATCAGGGTCACTGGAGCTCCCAGGAGAGGCGGGCCGAGTGGGGACGGAGGCCTGGAACTTAGTAGTAAGCAGGAGGCAAGGGAGGAGGCAGCCAGGTAAGAGCAACTCTGAGTGGTCCAAGGGAAAGACCCACTCAAGGCTGGCTTGGGCCGCAACTTTATTTCGGAGTTTCTCTTTCCAACGAGGTGTACACCCAGCAAAGAAGTGGGAGGGGCTAGAGGCTGGCCCCTAGGTAGGCACTGCCTGGTGACTGAAGCGGGGACCTGGCCCTCTGGGTGCTGTTGGGCAGGGGTGCGAGTGTAAGTAGGAGCCGCGGGGCGCCACGAAGGGGCGGCGACATCAGAGTGCCTGCGGGGGCAGGGAGGGCGGTGGGCGCGGTAGGGAGCGGGAGGAGGGTGCAGGAGAACTAAAAGGACCAGAGCCTGGCGGGTGGTGGGGGGAGCACAGAGGGAGAAGGGGCGTGCGCGAGAAACCGAATAGGAGCCAGCGCTGCCTGGCAGGGGAGGGCGGAGGCGCGGGGGCGGACGGGCGGGAGGAGGCGCGGGGGCAGGCGCGGGGAGAGGGGCGTATAACTCCGCGGCCTCGAGGAGCCGGGGCAGTTTTGGGCGCGGAGGTCTGTAGCCTGCGCCATCCTGAGCGCGGCACCCGCTCAGACTGCAGAGGCGGCGGAGGAGCTGAGCGCGTCACCCGCGCTGAGAGTGCGGAGCCTGGAGGCGGCGGTGGGTGAGCACAACTTTGCGTTGCCCTTCCCCACTCCGGCTCCGGCCGAGCACTTCTCGGGAGGGTCCCAGCAGCTGGGGCTCGAGAGCTCGCTGCCCCCGAGCGCCCCGGGCGGGAAGATGATGATGATGTCGCTGAACAGCAAGCAGGCGTTCAGCATGCCGCACGGCGGCAGCCTGCACGTGGAGCCCAAGTACTCGGCACTGCACAGCGCTTCGCCGGGCTCCTCGGCGCCCGCGGCGCCCTCTGCCAGCTCCCCGAGCAGCTCCGGCAACGCTGGCGGCGGCGGCGGAGGCGGAGGAGGCGGCGGCGGCGGAGGCCGGAGTAGCAGCTCCAGTAGCAGTGGCAGCAGCGGCGGAGGCGGCGGGGGCTCGGAGGCCATGCGGAGAGCTTGTCTTCCAACCCCACCGGTGCGTATTTCTGCATAATCACCGCTTAAAGGCACATTTTGACAGCCTCCTTTATCTGCTTGATGTTTTTTTCATGTCTGCACAGCAAATCACCCCACACCTCCAACCAATTTCCCCCCCTCTCTTCAGGAGGGTCTTGCCTTTCATATTAATTTTTATGACCTGGGATGTTGCCTGTGCGCGTGTTGTGTTGTGTCTGTAGGCTCACTTTCCTCCTCCTTCTGCACTCCCGACTTCTCTCGGTGGCATCTCTCTTTCTGCTCTTCACCTCCAGTTTTCAGGATTATTACCGTTATTATTATTTTAACGTTCTGGGAATGTTGTAGGCTCGGTGAAGGTCTGGAGCTGGGCCGGGGCTTCCGGAGAGAGCGTGCACAATTCCCTGCTGAGCGTAATGTGTGCCTTCTACTTGCAATTGCAGAGCAATATATTTGGCGGGCTGGATGAGAGTCTGCTGGCCCGTGCCGAGGCTCTGGCCGCCGTGGACATCGTCTCCCAGAGCAAGAGCCACCACCACCATCCGCCCCACCACAGCCCCTTCAAGCCGGACGCCACTTACCACACCATGAACACCATCCCGTGCACATCGGCCGCCTCCTCCTCATCTGTACCCATCTCTCATCCGTCGGCGCTGGCCGGCACGCACCACCACCACCACCATCACCACCACCACCACCACCAGCCGCATCAGGCGCTCGAGGGCGAGCTGCTGGAGCACCTGAGTCCCGGGCTGGCCCTGGGCGCCATGGCGGGCCCCGACGGCGCTGTGGTGTCCACTCCCGCTCATGCGCCGCACATGGCCACCATGAACCCCATGCACCAAGCCGCGCTCAGCATGGCCCATGCGCACGGGCTGCCCTCACACATGGGTTGCATGAGCGACGTGGACGCCGACCCGCGGGACCTGGAAGCGTTCGCCGAGCGCTTCAAGCAGCGACGCATCAAGCTGGGGGTGACCCAGGCGGATGTGGGTTCCGCGCTGGCCAACCTCAAGATCCCCGGCGTGGGTTCTCTGAGCCAGAGCACCATCTGTAGGTTCGAGTCTCTCACGCTGTCACACAACAACATGATCGCTCTCAAACCCATCCTGCAGGCGTGGCTCGAGGAGGCCGAGAAGTCCCACCGCGAGAAGCTCACCAAGCCGGAGCTTTTCAACGGCGCGGAGAAGAAGCGCAAGCGCACGTCCATCGCCGCCCCCGAGAAGCGCTCGCTGGAAGCCTACTTCGCCATCCAGCCGCGGCCCTCCTCGGAGAAGATCGCCGCCATCGCGGAGAAGCTGGATCTTAAGAAAAACGTGGTGCGCGTCTGGTTCTGCAACCAGAGGCAGAAACAGAAAAGAATGAAATATTCTGCCGGCATTTAGGAGACCCTTAGCTTCTCCAGGGACTGCCCTCTCCTCGTCCCCTCCCCCCTTCCCACCTCTTCTGCCTCTTTTCTTTCCACTTTTGGCGACCAGAAACAATTCCGGTAAATGTGAATCCCCGAAACCGCAAGGATTGAAGAGCGAGAGAACGAGCGAGCGACTGAGCCCAAGGCAGTGAAACTGTGAAACGGTTTCTCAAAGTAAAGAAAAAGAAAAGATGGGATCTGTCACGTTGTTAGCAAAGTTATCCCTTTTAACCTCAGCTTCTTCCGACGAAGTGTGGAGTTGGCTGTTTGCAGGAAAGCAGGAGACAGCCTTTTAAAAGTCCGCAAGAATGACCAAGTAAGATTTGTTTTTATTCTTACAGACATCACCCTTGTTCAAGTTTAAAAGTACAGTTTGCACCTATTTTTCAGAAATAGAAATTGATTCGAGACTGAAACTTTAAACTAGAGTTGATGCTTAATGGGATAGAGACATCTCTAATGTATTTTCAATTTAAAAAAAAGATGGCAGATTTTCTGCATTTACACTGTATATTATATATATATTTTTATTGTGGTTCTTACCCCCTTCATCCTTCTCTGAAGTGTTAATGCTAAAGAAAGGAGTTGCGCCTGCTGTGTTCACTGATCTTGAAAGCTATCATTAGATTATTGCCGAACAACCCTCTGTAAATTATTAATTTATCTTTCTAGCAACTTAATTTTGTGCACATTCTAATTAATTAAAACTTCTTTAGTCTAAAGAAATAAAAACTGGGGGAAACGTATAGCTGGTGATGTTCAAAAATTTTTCTTTGATGAGTTTATTGAATACTTACAGCTTTCTCCTTACACTGTGTTCCTTTTGGCCCATTTGTATATTCTCACTTTGAATGAAGATTTTTCTTTTGTTTTTACTGGTAGTGTTCTGATTTGTGAGTTGACACTCAGTAATGGATGTCTTAATTGTGTAGACCTGATTCGCTGTCCGAAGTATTGTTTACTTCGTTACATATTTAATGGGGATTCCCACATTGTCCTCACTACACACGCACTCTGGCACTCACCCTTACTCGCCCATGCACGTACACATACACACAAACACAGACACACATCTCCAAGAGAAGAAGCAAAAGGAAACATGACTAATGCATCATTTTCTAGCTTTAGGTGCATTTACCACTTGGTGCTTGCCTTCTGGATTCTGAGATTTCACCAAGGTGTTTCAATCTTCCAGTTTTCGATTGCTGTATTGGCTACATTTTAACATTTATAGAAATCCTTCAGTTTTTCCTTTTGGAGGTTTGTTTGTAGAAAAATGAAATTGAACTATAAGAAAGACAGTGCACTGCTTGTAAATTCACATTGTTTGGTAGGATTTTTTTGAAACAAAAAAATAGGTACACGATGATTGGTACCTTATCTATTGTAAATATTTCATTCAAAATGATGCACATATAGATATATTCTTACAAATTTTGCTGTATTGTTGCTCCATTTGAGGCTTTCCAAAGTCTTGAGTTCTGTATATTACCTGGTTTCTTGTTTTTGTTAATAGATGGTTTATTTACTATGGTAATGTATTAAGTTATTTTTGGTGTTGTTTGATTGTCCTTGATTGAAGAGATGATTTTAATGTTTTATTGGCAACGTATGCTGTTTTTTCATTAAAATATGCTATTAATATTAAATGACTTTTAAAATGTGATGCTGTTCTAATCGTTTATGTGGGAATTATTTGGATGAGGGATTTTTAAATGTAGAAGCACATTTTGATAATTTATGGGTGTGGTTTTATCAAACTATGGTTTAGACTTAGGGATATTTCCCTGGAAGAGCATAAAAAGGATTTATAATAGCCTCTTAATATACAGACCTCATATCACACATTGCTTTGCTCTTCTACTCAGATGAAATTAGGATATTTGGCTCCAGATATCTCCTTTGGAGTCCTTTCTGCAGACCTGCAAAGATTCTACAAAAAAGAATCTTTATAAACAGATATTGAATGGAAACAATTATACCCACTCCCTACCATCTCTTGGGTAAAAGGAAAAGGGAGCTTCGCTCACTTTTCAGAAGCACCAGGAAACTGGGTATGGCAAATCCCAAGGCCTGGTTGGAGAGCACTGAGGTTGAGGACCAGGGGCTAGCCCATTATAGTTCTCAGTTCAATCACACTCCTGTAAAGATCCAAGCCATTGTAGGAAGCACTTAGATTGCTGGTTTACAAAGTCTATCTTGTCTTGTCTCCTTCTCTCCATTTCCCATAATCTTTAATAAAACTAACATTACTGCAATAGGCAGAGTGTGGGTGAGGAAGAAGTTCTGGTGGGGGGAGAAGGAGCAAATTTTTGTCCCTTTCTGTGACACAGACTGACACCAGAGCTGGTTAAAGTCTATGTATTACTGATTTGGTGTTGGCACAAGGAAACGCTGCCCATTTGATAGAGACATTTGTCTTCCTTATCCTATTTTAAAGACACCTCAACCCATTTTAATAATGTTAATAACTATAGCTGAACAACATATTAGATTTTGAAAGTTTATTTTTCCAGTCAGGCTCTATTTAGATCTTTATATTTTCAATTAGTCATGGTACTAGTTAGTATGCCAACAGCATACTAATCTTTACATCAAATAAGAGGAAGTAACCAGGCCATCTTCCAGAAGTAATTCTGATAACTTGAAATGTGACCCTTCTGATATTAAATTGTCTTGGGATGTTTATTATTTTGGAGGGAGGTTAGAAAATAGCTAAGAAGTCAATGAAAACTGTTACAGTGGTTCAATTTGGGATTAAATATTGTTAGAAACTGATTATAATTTCCAATTGCAACAAAAATAGTTGTGAAAGTTGGATGGTGACTGGGCAGTGGGGGTCCACTTAGAAATAGTGAAATACATTGCACAGATGCATAAGAAAACATAGAAACATTATTTTAAAAGAAAGAGTTGTGAGTTAAGATATAGTAATATATTGATGATTTCACTTTATTTCCGTGTTTTGGAGACTGAAAGTTCCTTTGGCCATTTCCCTGATTATTCTCATTTCAGTTTTCCTGAAATTCTTTTCAAACTGGCAGCTTCCAATCTCAGTATATGGAGCATAAGCTTCAGCA
Organism: Erethizon dorsatum; assembly: GCA_028451465.1. Classification (NCBI taxonomy): domain Eukaryota; kingdom Metazoa; phylum Chordata; class Mammalia; order Rodentia; family Erethizontidae; genus Erethizon; species Erethizon dorsatum. Next base: position 17,343,922 of record CM051839.1, read on the forward strand.
CCATGGCCAGTTACCACATGGCAGCCCTACTCCAATAGTTCTAACCAGCCGAAGAACTCAGCTTGCTTACTTTTTCAGAGTGGAGAAAAATAATGAAATAACTTGAATGTGTAGCAGATGAGATTTGCTGATTTAAGATAAAAATGATTTTCAATAAGTAATATCTACCCCTTCCCATTTGTGGGTTTTTATTGAAGGAGAATATGCATTATATTGAAGGTTATGCGCATTAAGAGAAAGATGAATAAGTTGGGAGGGAAGACGGACAAGTTGTGTTATTGTCTTATTTCTTCAAATATGGCATCTTTGAGGGAAGACAGAAATCTTGTAAAACTAGTACCAGTTGAGAAATATAATGAACATATTCTTTTGGTAAATTTTGAAGCATGTGATAACTTGCACGCATGATTGCATGACCGTGATTTTTCTGAAGAAGTTATGTAACAACAACTCTCTATTTACCACAACAGTTGAGATTAAAACCTATATTTTCCCCTAATTTACCAAGTTTTTTTTTTTGTCTCAGGTTTCTAGATTTTAAAAATTGTATCACATTTTAAATTCAACCTCTCTGTTACTAAAAGGGCAAAAAAACAAAGCAAAACAAAACAAAAACTTCTTGCCTACAAGACCAAAATGTTTTCCTTCTCAGAGCCTGCTTAAGTGTGTCATTTATGGGGAAAGCAGACTTTTAAAAAGAAAAATATTTTGAAAGATTTTAGAAGTGAGAGTTGAAAAACAAACAAAACCAAATGGAAAGAAGAGAATTGGTCTTAAAAAAATTAAAGGTAAGGATAGAATGAACTATGTATAACTTTTGAGAATACTCATTTTCTGTTGACTTTCAAAATATTCAAATGGATAAATCATTTGAATCTAAATGGAAATGGAATAAGTCACTAACAGAAAAATCAGCCTATCTCTGGTTGATATCTAGGTATTCTTTAGACAAAATATTATATCATCCAGAATGCAATTTCTTTTGGATATCTGACATAAACTCAGTTGGTCAATTCTTTGTCATATTAAATTTCATTGACACCTTGCTTGGGGAAAAATAATGATAGTATGAAAAAGCAAGTGAAGTAATTAATATTTACATACTTTTGATATTTCCTTTTTCTATAAAATGTGTTTTAAAACTAAATAATATATGACCAAATCTTTCTACTATTAAAGACTGATCCTGTGATCTCACTTGCCAAGAGAATTAGAATTTGGAGGGTAAAATGCTTTATTTCAAACTTCTAATAAATCAGTTAATTTTGATCCATTGGGTAAGGTCTAGAGTCAATAGTGGAAAAGATATTGGAAATGGAAAAGATCACTTGATTTTATAAAGCATATTATTAAGAAGGTGAACCCCAAATTTTCTAAGAAAGGCATGATAATAAAATCAGACAATCCTCTGTTTTTAGGTAAATGATTCACATTAGAACTCAGAACTTAACTTTCCATTTGCAGGTGGCCTTGAAGGGAGGGCTGCAACAGAAGGCAAAAGTTGGATTGGTATTCTGATAGGACAAAAAGGAAGACAAAGGTTTCCGGATGTTCCTGAAGTCCACATTTGTCAGGAGACAGATTTATGGCAATCAGAAAAATATTGCTAAATTCCCCCTCTTTTGCCCCTTTAAAGAAGCCATTCCCAGTACTGAAAGTCTATTATGAGAGAATTAATAAATTACACAGCGAATTATTAAATCCAGATAATTACAAGGAATAAGTAAGTAATCATTAGTTATCTCAGCTAATTACTGTGGGTCAGAGCCAGCCAGAATGTGAAATCCTCCGCGGGAATTGAAATTAACTTTGCACAGTGAGTCTCTCTGCTTGACATCCCCAGTCTGTAGGCACATGGCAGTTCCCCTGTGAGCCAGTCTTTCTATTTAACTTGGAGAGAATAGAAATAAAATGAAGTGGCAGTGTGATAATAGGAAGCTGCTCAGAAAGCAAACTGGAGGTTTTATTCTGTAGTTTCAATGCCTGGAGATGAAAAGCTTTATTTACACCAGTTTCAAAAAAATTTAAAGAACCCTTGTTGAGATTGGGTCCCTGAACACACATGCACACGAATCAATGGTCGACTGGTGTGACAGTCAGGTTAGCAGCACATGAAGCAGGGTGAAGAAGAACAAACATTTTGAGACCTCTCTCTTTCTCACCCAGATGGGGAGGAGGGAGCACTCAGAAAGAGAAATAAAATGAAAATCTTGCCCTTTGCTTTCATCCTGTACAATGGAAAGGCTGTCAAAAAGTGCAGTCTGGTCTAATAATCTGTTTGTTTTGTTTGGGTAACAATATGCTTTCATCTTGCCAAGGAAGATCTAGCTTAGTGCAAATGTTGTCTCTTGTTGATCTTTTGCCAGATGCTTTAAGAACTGATATATATATATATATACACAATTTTTCACTTTTTGAAGCCAGTCTGTCCTACCCTCTCTCTGTTTATACTCACCGAATCTCCAGGCCTTCCAAAGGGCAGAGAAGAGGGCAAAGCCTGGTGACTGTTGCAAAGTAGAAAATGTATGTGTGTGTGATAACGTGATTGTGTGTATCACAGGAGTGGGAAAGGCTGGCCATACCAAGAAAACTGCTGTTAATGTATCACAACGGTGCGCGCGCGTGGGGGGGGAGGGAATCTAAGAGCTCTCTTTTTTTATCAATTGCAATTAGATGGACAGTCTTTCCGCTCATTCCCTGCACTAGTCTGGGATGATAATAAAAATTTAATGAAGCCTGGGACGAGTAGAGAGCTCTGTCTAGGGACCGCGGAATAGAATATTTTAACTGTACATTTATACCAACTGTCTGGCTTCAAAGACGTGACTGCTTTTAATCTCGAATTAGAAAACCACAGACTTGAAATTAAATATTAGATACCCTCGGATCCCCTTCCTTTCTGAAATATTGTCACGACTCTGTTTTCTTCCATTGCCCCGTAACACACATATCTTAGGTCTCCAATTACATTTCCGTGAATAATAGATGGCTTTGATAGGGTGCATATTCTGGTGCGTGTGTGTGTGTGTGTGTGTGTGTGTGTTTTAAAGAGTTAATGCAATATTAATTGGCTGTAGATGTTATAAGAATGCACAGCCCCCTTTTCAGGAACAAGTCGATGAGATAGGGATGTGGGAGAAAACGAAGGCGAAGGCTTTTCCCAGCCTAGGTCACTTCTTCGCGAAGGGGACCTTCTCGGAGCGCTGGGTAAGTGAAGAAGCGCCCTTAGATCCGCGGTCCGGGCTGCTCAGGCCGGGCAGCCTGGAGAGAAGTCCGCCTGTGGGGACGGAGGTGGTAGAGGAGGGAACAGTGTGCAGGAGAAGCAGGGCGCAGGAACAACCATCGCCCGAGGGCTTTCCTAGCCTACAGAGGCTAAGGCTTTACTCCTACGTGGCGAGGAATCCAGGTCCTTGTCCGCACCCTGCGGCCAGCTACCTCGTACGGCTGGCCTTGGCTTCCCGGCCAGCCCCGATTCCTCTCTCCTCCCCCGGGGTTCCGGGTGCGGGCTGGTGAGAGATGGGTGGGTGGGGGAGGAGTAGAGTCCAAAGGGCTGGGGGTGGGGCGCAGAGCCTCCCCCCGCGGTGGAGGAGCTCATCCCGGCTCCGCGCGGCCCCCAGAGCCCGGGGGAGCAGGTCCCCCGCGAAGCGCGCAGCCAGGAATCCGCCGGAAAGAGAGGCCCGGGCTCCTCGCCCCCTTGCATTTTACTAATCACGTCTATTTAAATTCTAGCGCGGTCCGCCGCGCTCTCACCGGGAAAGCTCAGGAGAACTGGACCCATCAATTATTCTGAAAAAATCCCAGGCTACGTGAGGCTTCCAGCCTGCGGGAGGAGGGAGGCGGGAGGAGGTGCGGAACCAGCCTCCGCTCCTGTCCCCGCCTCTCCGCCCCCTTCGGAGTGGATCCTTCTTGTAGCTGAACTTCAGGGTTGCGAGGGCCCAGAGAGCTTGTGCGCGGTCTCCGGGTTGGCGCTTCCGCGGCCCGAGAGAGAAAGTGGTGGGAGTAGAGGAGAGCTGGTCTCACTTTCCCTCACCCCGGCGTGCAAGGTATCAGACCCGCAGACACACATTTTCCCGCGCTGCTATCCCACGTTCACTGCCCCATCCTCTGCTTTTGCCGAGTCCCTGAGGCTGGCCTGGTAGTTGGGATCCGTGGACACGCAGTGGACTCTACTCAGCCTTCCTTTGCTCTACACAAGTGCACGGATGGGGCCTAGGGGAGATTTTAGTTCAGAAACCTTTTAGGAACCTGGGTTTAAAGTCCTTTAGCACACACCCCACCCCCCATTCAGGCTTCGGGATGCCCCGAGGCCCAGCAGCAAGCCCGGCGCGCAGCTGGACGCGTAAAAATCACTGTACTCTCTAAAGTAGGGAGGCGGTGAGCCTGGCTAGTAATTACAGCGCCCTCCACCCCCGCCCAGCCTCTCGGGCTCCCACCCCCTCGCTGGGTCTGCAACCATTACTCCAGCTGTCACGCGGTGGAAAGCGGACGCCCTCCCCCACCCCGGACTTTGCTGTAGCCAACAGAAGCCAGTGCCCCCCTCGTCTCCCGTAGGGTCTGCATCACTATTCTTAAAAATATGTTCTAATTTTTTTAATAAACATCATACTTCCTCTTTCCTGTACCTCTTAACTTTGCAGTTTCTGGACCCTAGAAGCATATACAAAATCTTATTTGGGTATGTTTTTTTTCTGTTTATTTTTTTTGTTTTTTGTTTTTTGTTTTTTTGTTTTTTTGCTTTTTTGGACTTTCCCCACACCCCCAGTAATGGGGATGGGATGATGGTCTTGTAGTTTCCAGGTATCCCTGTGTAATGTGGGGGAGAAAAGAAAACAAGAACTATGCAGCTAATATTCTTTGTAAAAATCCAACTGGCTTATGAAATTGTTGGAAGATGTCAAAGTCATCCTGCTAAACTAACGAGGCTTGATTAAAAACAATGACAAGTTACTGATGTGTTTGAAAGTGATTAGAAAGCTTAGCTCAACACACTCTGAGTGATTCTTTCAGGCCACTATTTGTATTCTTGGAAGGTCTGGATTATTCTGGGGCTGGTAGGCTCACCTGACAATCTTATTGTCCCAGCTGCAGCCATAGCTCTGCTAAAGGGCAATCCGCATTTCTTCACAGTTTGGTTAAACTGGGTAGAAACTCTCTGACTCCCAGAGATAGGCTAGGTCTTGGTTTGAGGAATTCTTGGCCTAGTGTGGAGGTGATGGAAGTGGAGAAGTCCTTTTGCAAAAACAGTCACCTATGCTCAAATTTCAACAGCGATCCAGGGCTAAAATGTAAGGACAAAATTTTCCACTAAGATTAAGATCCTTGCGTGAAACGCATTTTTCTGCTCCAATCCTGGCCTCTGGATTTCCTAATTATAAACCGGCGAGCTCCTACTGGTTGCACTGCAGGTGGACTTAGTGTGTGTCTCCTTTGGTGGAGACTGGCCCTTGGCTTAACAAAAAAAGTTCTGGATTGTAAAGGTGCTCTTAGAATCAGCATTCTATAGCACAGAAGTACATTTTACATCCTGGAAGAGGGGCCTGAGTGCTCTGGATCTTTTGTGGGCTTGGCCTGAAGCCACACACCCATAGGGATGTAGATCTCAAGATCCTAAGGGCCTTTACTTTAATTCTGGCATTTTTCTCTAAACTGTTCATCTGGAACACACACAAACACACACACACAAACACACTATATTCACAAAGTCACACACAGGCACACGCATAAACACGCCCCTTTGCCAGCATGCTTGGGGAAACTTTTTAAACTCAGTCCAAACCTCACCCTCTTAGTCTAACCAAGCCCCCTACTTCTCCAGGGAATGAGCTTGAGATTCATCTCCATTTTCTTTTAAGCCCAGCTAGCAGGCTTTTGCCTTTTGTTCACTTGCTACAGGTGTTCTTCTTGCTCACTTGCCTTTTATTTAGAGAACAGCAGGGAGTTTTTGGTGGCAGCATTTCTGGCTCCATAGGTGAAAGACATCTGTGCTTCCCAGGGAGGACAGGAGGACCAGGCTTGCAGCTGGACTTAGCAGGGGTGAGGGGCCAGAATGTGATCAAATGTTCTCTTGGGAATCATGGCTTGGGGTTTTAGGCTCTGGGCTGTCCCAGGCTTCATGGTGGCTCCCAAAGAGGGTGGCTTGGCTAACCAGTTGTAAGTCCCATTTTGCTGCCAACTTTGAGATTCCAATGAATAATACCTGAACTGGATAACTTTCCATTTCTGTTCTGGAGGTGAGATTTTCTTCACCTGAAGCAAGAATGAAGGCAACTGTTTTCCTCCTCTACCTCCAACATCTGAGGTCTGGGAGAAGGGAATCCAGCCCTTATTGCTGAGCTAGCATCTCTGATTCCATCAGGGAGATCCATCAGGCAGCAGTTTTTGAGCACTCTGTGACCTGGGGTCCACACCCTTAATTTGGGTCTCTAACGTCCAAAGAATGGTGCTAATGGGTTAGGTAAGAATCGGTTGGCCATTGCCTTTCTTTCATCACTTCTTCACTTTGCAGCTCTGAGAGTTTTAATTATTTCTGAAATTATTTCATTGATTCCTTTCTTATGCTGCTTTCTTTTTCAGCAATACCTTTTTTTCCCCCTCTAGAATTTGCTCTGAGTTTCAGAAGTGAATAAGAAAAAGAGGGAGTGTGTATGGGAGGGATGGGTGGTTAATAGGAAGAGAATCCATATCTTTCCCCGGGGAGGAAGAATGCAAAGAATGACCACATATGCCATCTCCCTAACTTAGATTTTGTACTGCAGATGTGCAGATGGGAAAGGGAGCTTTAATAAGATAGGGCTTCTGTGCAGTAGCCATACCAGTCCCAGTTCACCAGGTATTCTCATTTTGTTCTGAGGAGAGAAGCTGAAACATCTGGACCACTGGTAATTAGTCTGGGTGATGTGCATCCATTTGCTGTCAAGACAATCTCAGTGTTTCTCAAAGGTGGTGATCTATGCACTCCATGTAGGAAGAGGAAGAGAAAGAAGAAGCCAATCAAGTGCTCTTGATTTGCAAACACTGCTTCACATTCTGAAAAGCTCAGCCACATTTCCTCTCAAAATCAGGTGAGATCAGAATCTTATGGTTTGTTATTCATTTTGTCATTAACAGAACTCTAAGTTGTATTTTTCAGAAAATAGTTTTTTTCTTGTCCAATTCTGGGATCCACGAAGTGGACGATGGCCAATGGGAAACATAAAGGAGTGAGATTTTGCTGCCAGACAAAGGGAAGCGTGAGCCTGCTCTTTTTATTTACTCCCATTGCTACAGAATCTTAAACTGGTGGGTAGAAAAAATGTCCAGATATTTTCCGTATGTCCTTTTCATGCTAGGACTGTATGATTAGGGACAGGGGTGGAAAGGGAGAGCAGACATATTTAATAAAAACTAAACGCAATCGTATTTATTGTACCCCAATTTGAAACTACTTCATAAGTTAGTAATGATGGCAAGATGCATCCTTACTCCACACCATTTAACTCATGGATATTAGGTATCAGTTACTGCAAGATAAAATGATTTAATCAGCCTAGGCAAAGTCTCTTCAATACTCAATTCCTCACCCTTCTGTTTCCCCCTCCCCCTTTTCTCCTCTCTCCTCTCCTCTCTCAAATGGATGAGGAAATCTTAGAAGCTGGTATCCCTGGCAGTAACAGCTCACTTATCGAGGCAGGATTCCTCGAGTTTCTTATAAAAATGATCCCACCCAACTCCGTATTTATCTGGCACTTAGAAGGCAGAAAAAGAAGACTGAGGTGCAATAATGTTTGGCTTTCCTACAGTAGCAAGGCTGGCTTGTTTGTAATGCATAATAAACTACTAGCCAGGGTTGGCTTGTTTTTCAGCTTTTGCAAATTCACGCATACAAACTCTTTCAACTTGTTTAGGGTGCAGCTCCAAGAAATCTCAGTTTTTCACATAACACTTTCCCCCACTGGTGACAAGCAGACAGGATAAAATGGAACCTGGATGTAGGTAAAACAATCTCCCACCTTTCCATTAGTCACCAGAACTGGAATAGGTTGGAAGGAACTAAATGTTAAGAATCAAACCCCAAACTCTTTTGTACACTCTGATGACTTGAGACTCAAATCTTACAATGTAAGTGTAAGAGAAAACAGCAGGCCAAAAAATAAATAAGTGAACACAAGTTTAAAAATTAAAAAGCCACAAAATCTCTTCTATGTTTAACATTTTTTTATTAGTACATGTTTGTAGTACATCATGATTACATTCACGGTTGTGAGTAGGTACATGAACCTAACACATCTTAATTCTTCTTACTTCCCCTTCTGCCCTTACCCTCCCTCCTCCATCTCTTCCACTTTGAATTGAGTATTAGTTTCCTCCAACTTTTTTTATCTGAACTCCTCAATTTCATTTCCACCCTCTTTCCCTTCTCACCAGTACCTCTTCATCTCTATCCTCCTCCTTCTCCCCTTTCTCCCATTCTCTTCTCCTTCCTAGCACATTCTTGCAGAATATGAGTTGTGAGCCAAGCTGAGAATAAGATCTCAAGTAATTTTACAGTGAGGAGATTGTAAGAAGTGATAAGGCTTGGATCCCAGTAAAGTTGTCTGTGTTTTGAGGGTAATGTAGGGACATGTGGTTGGGGAACATGTGAAGTAGATTTGGGTCCCAGGGAAAGACCCGAAGTGGCTGTCTTGGGTCTTGGTGGGTTGTAAGGTGTGTGTTAAAGGAAGATAAGTGTGAATGCTATTGTTTTGTGAACTGGTTAGTCAATTGGAGGTGCCATGGGCATTTTTATGCTTTTGCTGGAAGAACAAGCACACATCTACTATAGAAGATATCTTATTTACTACCTAAACACACTGACTTTTAGATGGAAATGCCATCAGTTGTCTCTGGCCAATTCTGTTGCAGATCTATTAATCATATCCACAAGGATTGCCAAAATGGCAGGGCTCTCTTCGCTTTTCAGTTTATACAGAACAGAATCATTTACATAAAGTCCTTAAGGCAAATAACTGTTGGGGCTCTAATTTATATCTGATCGAAAATTAGCCGTCATTATGCGCTCCATTAGCAGCGTCTTTAATGTGCTTCTAAGCACCATTTGTCAAGCGGCTTGTTAATATCCTTCAAGTCTTTAAAGTTGAGAGCTCATTAAAGAGTGCGCTCTGTTATTGATGTAATTTAGATGAGTTTGGAAGAGCAAGTACACCATGCCTTGAATGGGCAACCTCCAGAAGCCCAGACAAGGGGGCATTTGGTGACTAAGTTCACAATTGGTGTTTTCCCAGAAGTCTCCAGGCTTCCTTGACTGCGGATCTATGCACTGCAAGGGTGTTTCTGGAGGCACATTCCTGACCTGGGCGTAAGTCATTCACAACTCCAGAAGTCTCAAATATGCCCTCCTTTTCTTCTCAGTTCATGTTTACTGAACAGTAGGAGCAAGAGAGTGGGTAGGAAGTGAATCCTAATCTATTACCCTTGGGGGAACTCAACAGTCTTTTCTTTTCTTTTTTTTCATACCTCCACCCCCTACTTAGTGCCTAGCTGTTTACTTCCTGAGGCCCTTACCTATATTCCAGTGGGTGGAGGAAGCAAATACCCATTGAGGAAACCTGAGGCCTACTCATGGAGACACTGCCCTTGAATCTGTTTTGACTGAGGTACAGTAAACCGCTTAATTATGTACATATTATTACATTACCTATCAACCACCCCATCAAAAAAGCATAAAGGCCAATAAATTACCCCAGTTATTTATCTAAAAATCCATATATTTTGTGATTTTCTTTCTGGAAGAGATTATGTTAGTGTAACACAATAAAGAAAACCATTAGCACAGCCAGAAAATTGCAACTGAGTGCAACAATAATTCCACTAGCAGGAATAAATAACATTTAGAGAGCAGCATCCCTGTCCTGACTTTCTGGTAGGTTATAACCGCGGCCTTCTGACGGGAGTCCTGGGTGTAGCAGTGAATCTTGTTGATTTTGCAAGCACATACTCCTTCGAAATCTTACCTTAAAAAACATTCAACCCATGGTGATTTTTGAACCCTATTTCTATTCCTATTCTAAATTCATTCCCCCTCCTGGGACCTTCTGCAGCACAGAGATTAATGCAAGATAATGAAAGACATTAGACGTTTTATTTTCTCCTCTAAATTTCCAACTTTCTTTCAGCCTCGGAAGCTTGGTTGTGAAGATGACTACTTTATCCGAAGTCAAAATGAAGCCAAGAGTTTAGGAACTGGATGTCTGTGGGTTTGGTCCAAATACAGTACCTCAAAGTCTTCTCTAACCCTATCTCTTTTCCCTCCCCTCAAAGAATAATCTCGTTTTTAATCATTTGTTGAACAGCTTATCCAAGCACTTCCACACCTTAAAAGAGTTCATTACATACACTCAGAGAAAGAGAAGGGAGAAAGAAAGATATAATAAGATCAATTTAAGGACATATTGAGGTCATATAACAGCACAAATATTCTCAAGTGCTCTGTATAATGTGCAGTGGGGATTTTGGGCAGTTTTATTGTGTAGTAGGATCCTCATCTCCGTTGTTTTTTACAGGATTCCTCCAGGCTAAAGTAATAAAGAGAGTAATTAGAATGCTAAAGACAGATGTAAATAACAGGAATGAGACAGCGGTGACAGATGAGCGGCTGGGTCAGAAAAGGGCCCAGTTGGTGGAAATGACACGGCTTCCTCGCTCCCGATCCCCTCCCCCAGCCCGTCCCTTTTCTCTCTGGTCTCTCCTCGCTCCTCGTCGTGGCCGTAGGCGGCCGACCGGGGACACGCCGGTCAAAATTGCATTCGGGAGGCGCAGCGATGCCGCAGTCTCGGGCAGCCGCGCGGCGGGCGTCGGAGCCTCGGGAGCCGCAGCTCATCACCGATCTGCAGCGACCCGGGCGCCGGGGGCGCCGAGGCCCCTCCCAGGTCGCCAGGACGCTGGGCCGCCGCGGCTCCGGGCCCACCGTTCCGCCGCGCCCGGCTGCCGCCTGGGGAGCGAGGGCGCAGAGGTGAGCGCGGCGCCGCTCCGCGCTGCCATCCGCCCTTCCGCCTTCTCTCTTTTCTCGCCAAACCAGAGCGCAGGTGCCCGCGAGGTGCCGTCCTCACCCACTTTGCCCGAGGAGACCTAGGGCCTCACTGGGCGCCTCCGCCTGCGGATCGGACACGGCCTGCAGCCCGGGAAGGGCCCAGCCCGTGCGCTCTGCGCCGCCCCGAATGCCCTCTTCCCGGCCAGTTCCACCCGGGCTTCCTTTGATTCCCTCCCAGGCCACCGCCGGAACGCAGCGGTCCCCACGAGTTCCCCGATGTGACCGGAAACTCGAGCAAAACAAGCTCCATGCCTTCTGACAAAAAGATGTAACCCAGCAATCTGCCCTTCCAGACCTGCTCTATCTATCCCTAGGCACATAGGGCGGCAAATAAAAACAGTCATTTCTAAATCAATAAGCTTCATTCACCCTCCTGTAATTTAAATAGCTTGAACGGCCTAGTCCCAGTTTGTTGTATGGAAGTTATAAAATGGTCAGTGCTACTTAACCATTATCTTTGGCGTTAGAGAAAGAACAATCAGATCTGATCCAAACCACATACTGAACAGGTCCTTTAGTTACTAAAACCCAAAAGATGACTTTCAGAGCCAGAGAGGCCCGCTTATTGTTGCTCAGAGACCCCAGTCGTAAAACTGAGAACTATTCAGATTTTCAGGCTCATTTTAAAGAGAATACCAATTCTAGGGACATTCGTGCCCTTTTGGAGCGGATGAAGTTTAAACAAAAATGATCATGCACTGCTTTTCTATTTCAGCTTTACAGCATCAAATGCCTTTAGCACTCTTCAAATTAACACACATGCCCACAGTCCCTCCCCAAGCGTCAAGCAGCCAACCAAAGCAGAATGAAGAAGCAGTTCTAATCTCCACTGGTAATGTTGGGACTGGCGTAGTATCAAATCTGCTCATGAACATGTACGCTAGTTGAGGAATTCCTCTGTTACATCCCAGACTGTTAATGTCAGTTATGCCCACCAGTGGAGAAAGATAATCATCTTCCCAGATGTTTAGGAGGCTTGCAAGTGGGTAGGGCGGGATAAGAACATATTCTGAGACATGCACACACACCTACATATATGCTTATCAATTTTGGCTTTAATTTCCACAACTAATCAATACATATATTTCTATCCTTTGCATCAATAAATGCAATAGATGTATTTCTCATCCTACTCATCTAATTCAGACTGGTTATTATTTTGTTTTGAGTCAACATTTTTATTTGGAATGATTATTATCTTGTTTCAAACTCACATTTTTATTGTTGAACACATCTTCCCTAAAAAGCAAGCAAACTGAAGAATATCGTCAGGTGATGACACTCACTATTCCTCTCAGGCCTGTCAGATCAAGTCCACAGGTCAGATTTTCACTGTCCTTTGTCAAGTGCCCTCCTGGATTGGTGTGACCAAAGAATGAGAGCTCTTTCCTAGTTGAAAAGTATCTCAACTTTAATTGTAACAGCACTGATCTTGGAAAAAAGGAATGGGCCTACAGCTAATGCTTATGAAGATACAGTCTAAATGAATTCCCTCTGTTTATGAGTTATTATAGTCATTTTAGGAGAAAAAATTGATAAATTAAAAGTCTCGTGTGCCTCAGGTCTGATCTGGAATTCTGATCTTGCTGTATCTCTGATAGCAACCTTCACCTATACTTTTATGAAGAAGCTTAGGGCATGGAATCAAAGAACCAGGCTACTGCTGGTGGAGGTATGGTAGAGGGAAGTAGTGGGGGTGATGAAGTGGGAAGGTTAGAATGCAAACAGGTGGTATAATCAGATGCTAGGTGTGGGGTCCTCATTAGCAAGGTAGCTGTGCAACTAGGAGTGTGGAGAGACCTGAAGAGGACTAGCAAGGAGTTAGAGGTCATGTCTGCTTGGACTTCCTTCGCAGGAAGTCAGAATTACTTGCCTTTGTGTCCCTTTCCCATTGTGAGGAACATTTCCTATGTGCAGAAATCCTTTCTGTTATGGAAGTCTCAAACTTTAGGTTGTGATTCGTTAGTGGATAATGAATATAATTTAGTGGTCTGTGATTAGTAAAAAGAACACATATAGAAATGGCGTAGGAAAGAAACAATCCATGGAGATCAAATGTTGTAAGTGCAAACTTTGATGAAACTTTAGTTTTACTTAGACTTGCATGTTTATATTGGGCCATGATATAAATGTGTTTCTTACTGTGCATTTTCATCAAAAACATTTGAAAACCTGTGTGTTAGTTTCTACTTCATGTTGTACTTTCTCTGAAAATTGTCTCAGGGTCACACCAGCTCCTGATGGTTTTTCAAGCCTCTTGCTCCACTATGGCTTACACGTGCTGCTTATTGAATGTTCTAGTGCTTTTCTATATTAACTTCTCATATATGTTTCTTTCAAATTGAATTTAAACCCCACAGATGTGTATTCTGGGCTTTACGCACACTTCATGGTCTGTAGTGTGGCTCTGTGCACATGACATAGAATCAACAAATGTAGATGGGTAATTGCGTGTTTAACAAAAGCAAGTCCAAGTTCAGTTCATGGGCAACTTTTTCAGGAATGCGTTTCTTAATTTTTTCCCTGCCTCATCTCAATGCTTGCTCATGTCCCCGTTCAATGCTTCTCACAGTGCTTTGTCGTGCCTTTTTACTGACAGTAGAGTTGGAGTCCTCCCAGAGGGTTACCTTTATAGTGTGCACCAATATACCCAGCTTGAAATTAACATTGATGTCGCTAGGTGATTTGTTTCTTCCACCATAGTGTAAACTTCATTCAAACAGACCCAATCTATCGAGCTCACCTCTTCCTAGCACAATACTTGACATGTGGTGGCCACTCAGTAAATACTTCTTGACTGAGCAGCAGGCTGCATAGCTTACAGAATGACCAGTAGTTGGTCTAGCAGACATAGCAGGCCCTTTCTTGATTCTGGGAAGCTGTTCTGTTAATGAACTCAGGATGGAAAGGGAAGACTTAAATCTAATGATATGAGGAAATTAAAGCATTAGATGGTGACATTGTCTAATTATTTTTCTTTTATTATGCTAACCACTCATTATTTTGGTTCTCCTGTACCTGACTATAGAAATAGGCCCCTAAGAAAGTTATGGAAAAAGTGTGATTCAGTATGTGACCCACACAAGAAATTCTTCTTAGAAAGTGTGAGTTGTTTCTCTTTCTTCATCAAGTAAGAGTCTTCTTTTTATTAGATATACAAGGACTGTGAATTCTGTGAATTAATTTCTCTCTCTGCCTTGGGTGACAGATAGGACAGGCCTCAGATTTGGGTTAAAATGCAGTAGGTTTGTTCAACATAGATCTTTTGGAATATTTATCTTCTCATTCTCCAGTAACATGCATTTTAGTTGTCTTTTTGAAAATTATTATTATGTGCTGTCTGGTTTTATTACACCAGTGTCAACATGCCACGGAGGAAATGGCATGCATCCAGGTGGAGTTGGACAGTTGATTCAGATGCTGAGGAAATTTGGGTTTAACACTTCCCAGCTGTGAGATCTTGGAAAAGAAATGTCTCTATCTTATTATTGTCGTCTGCAAAATGAGACCAATACTACTTTCCACATCGTTTTAATTACTGTCTGACACAACAGTGTTCAGTACACTTCAGGCACTCAGTACAGATTAGCTTTTTTTTTCTCTCGATTTATGGTATGAAAGGTCCCCTTTGGAAAGAGGTGGGTAAGATGTATGACAACAAAGTGTGTGGTGTGTTAATCTTATATTTTCTTTCTTTTTTTTTTTGTTTTGAGAACATAGGGAAAATAATCTTGTTTCTCTCAATTACTCTACTTACAAAATTTAGAAAATAGTCATCATATATTTCTTCAGAAAGTTATTATTATTATTAATTATTATTATTATTATTATTATTATTATTATTATTATTATTATTATTTTGGTACCAGGAATCAAACTCATGACCTCATCATTGCCAGGCAGGCGCTGTGCTACTGAGCGATATCCCCGGCCCCAGAAAATTATTTGTTAAGAATATTAATGTATACATGTTTTTTGTGATGTTCAAGGATAATTTCAAAAAGTCATATGTTTATCTCTAAAAAGTGGTAACTTGATATGCTGAGAACATCATTTCTGGTTTTGATCAGGTTTATACATAATAATAATGTGTTATTTTATGGTATTAATTAATCATATGTGATTTAGGAAATTGAAGATAAAGTAATTCATATTCCGTGTTCTCCTAAGTGGTTATAATGATATGAGAAAATGTGAAATAGATTACTGCTTTAGCTTTAGGGGCATAATGCTAAGATATAAATAGTGACTGTAGGAATATGATACAGAGACTTAAATAGTGGTCAAACAGAACTGATTAGGCAGGCACACAAATTCCCAGCAGAACCTCGGCTCAGAAACAAGCCAAAGATTTGAGATGTAGGAGATCAATAGTCCAAGAAGGAAAAACTTTTTCTTTCTTTCTTTCTTCCTTTCTTTTCTCCCTTCCTTCCTTCCTTCCTTCCTTCCTTCCTTCCTTCCTTCCTTCCTTCCTTCCTTCCTTTTCTTTCTTCTTTCTTTCTTTCTTTCTTTCTTTCTTTCTTTCTTTCTTTCTTTCTTTCTTTCTTTCCCTTTCTTTTTCAGTACTGGGTATTGGATGCAAGGCCTTTGTATTGAGCTATACCCCCAAACCCCCCATGTTTTGGTTTTTTATTTTGAGACAGGGTTTTGCTAAGTTGCTAAATTGACCATCCTGGGCTCAAGCTTGCCATCTTCCTGCCTCAGCCTCCCAGAGTTCTGTGATTATAGATGTGTGCCACTATGCTTGGCCCTAAAAAATCAGTTCTTGATGTTCCAAGAAGACAGACATTTAGCGGTCAGAAAATGGAGGTACATAGTTCAAAATATGACACTGTCAGCAGCAACATAGCGATGAGATGAATGCAATACTTTTCTCTAGTTTCTTTTATGCTTTTTGAACTTTATTTATGAAATTGAGTTTAAAAGTATATTTCAGAAGTAATTGCAACTTCAGGAATTCTACTGCTATATTCATGGTTCGAGTGTGATATGAGACCTTATTCTCATTATATGATAATTTTTTTCTCACCGAGATTCCTGGAATTATTATATTAGTAAATTAAATATTTCCATTACTAATCTATCAGCGTTTTATTGAATTTCAGCTATTTTGAAAGAGGTTAAGAATAAAAGATGTATCCTATTCTTGAAAGTCTGACATTCGTTCTGAGAGAAGGACATGGAAAGAAACTGATGACTGAAAGATGGAGACTGTGGTGTTGAGTCCAGACTGCGGCAACAGAGAAAGTGACAGACACCTTATATTTTATTAAACAGTGATAAGCCCACAATCCCCTTCGACCCAACAACACAGACCATGAACTGGCATAGGCGGGAAGAAGAACTTATTTGTTTGGGAGCCTATTTTGGCTTATGTGTAACTATAATTATTTGTCATGAGATAACGTTGGTAGTAGTTCAAGAAAACATTGTGCTTTGCCTTTGAACTTAGCATGTATTTCCCATTTTAATTAACCATTTTTAATATACTTTCTCAAGAAGTTTAAAATTCTTAGCTAAAGAAAACATACTCTACCCGTTAGTCCTTTCTTTTTGTTTGTTTTTAGAAAGCAGAATGTTAAAATTGAAAGAAAAATAATTCTACTTCCCTTACTTTACAAAGATGGTATTGTTTTATTTATTTTATTAATTTTGGTACTGGTGCTTAAACCCAGGCCTGCACACATGCTAAGTACATGCTGTACCACTGAGCTACACCTCTAGCCCAGTGTTGCTTTGTTTTTTGGATCAACACATTTTTGAGGACTTTAGTAGGTTGCAAAATGGGGAACTGTTTTCCCTTTACTCTGTTTGTGGAATTATATAATTATATTTTCTGTGCTACTTCAGTGATGTTTTGCTATTATTTGAAAAACATGTAAGTTCAATATTTGGGGAAAATGTTGCCTTTGGGAGAGAAACCTCTGCATGCTTTAATAATCATGGATGTGAACAGGAGTCGTTTTACAGAATGAGAGCCTCAGTATGATAGTGTGATTAAGAGAACAGTAGCATGTCAGTAAGCCTCGGAAGTCTTATCTATTTCTGATTTGCTTTTCTTGTATAATAATCTGGCTACTAACGTTGCTGCACATTTCTCACCACCTGGGGACCTGGCTTCGGCAGTCATCTGCCCGGCAGGATTTGGCTAGGAGCCAGGCCACAAGAAAAGGCAGCGTGGAAGTTGAGTGAGGAAAATGAGTTAAGCTTTTAATTAATTCACCTTTTCCTGTTGTAGGAATGTATAGAGATTCACATCTTCAGTTATACTTGCAGTACTCAGATTCAGCCACATATTAACAGTAAATCATAAGCACTGAGTTTGCTGTGCTTTAAGGATGATAATATAGATATATAGCAAGGCTTTGCAGAAATACTGAGCAGACCAAGGAGCTGGCAACAATTATATAGAGATGGAAGGATCTGAGGCGCCTCACGGGGAGAGGTGGTCTACTTCAGGCAGGGCGGCTGCCCTTTTTGGTATGAAAGGCAGAGGTGATATTGGAGGAGAAAAACATTTCAATACATTCAGCTTATACCTTTGTACACAACTAATCTGGATGCATCTAAACACATTCAGTTTATTAATACGTGTGGACTTTTGCCCTTGTGAGATCTTTAACCTAGATAATGTTCTCCATAAAACCTCTGTTTATGTTGCCTAATTCTTATAGATCACAGTTGTGAGTGGTCATCTACTAATGTGGCCACTGTTTCTGAGTACATTTTTTTCTTAAACAAGGATGCTTATCATTATCACGTAACAAGGATTACAAGGAGTGCTGAAGGAGAACATCTGAAGTTGGTTAATCCAGTGCGAAAGCAATGTTTTATCCACTGAAGAAAAGGAAGGAAGTAGCTCACTGTCCAGCGCGGTGTGAAGCAGGATCTACACAACAGAATTGGTCATTCGAGTCTCAGACTCTTCCGTAGCTGTGGAGCAGCATGCAGGGTACATGGCGCAGGTGGAGGGTAAAGGGTGTGGCTGCCAGGTAAATCAGCCGCGGTGACTTCCGCTTCTTATAGAGAAATTGGGCAGAGAGCTAGGGAGCAGGTTGTGTGTAATAAAGATAATTTGATCTTTATTTGTCATCTGGAGGATTTAGTACATATTAAGTGTAATGTGGAAAGTGATAAAAGTTTACTTCCCATGTTATGTCACAGCTTTAACTGAGTTTCAGTAATCTAGTTTATACCTTATGTATAAAGGTAACCTGCCTCCTTCACTCTTTCTTCAGTCTTCCCAGCTTTCCTCCTTCTGAACAGTATATGGCCCTGCCTCCCTATTCCTCATGTTCTGTCTCTTCTTAAAACTCTATTCCTGGGCCGGTGAGATGGCTCAGTAGCACAAGTGCCTGCCTGGCAAGCGTGAGGTCCTGAGTTCGACTCCAGGTACCCACATAAAGGAAAAAAAAAAAAAAAAAAAAGGGCTGGTGATATCGCTCAGCAGCACAAGCGCCTGCTGGCAAGTGCGAGGTCCTGAGTTTGACTCCTGGTACCCACATAAAAAAAAAAAAATCTATTCCTTCTCCTTCTCAACATAGACTTTATCTCAAACCTATTTTATGTTACAGTGAATGTTTTACTTGTACTCCTATAGCTAAATTTTAATAGCTAAAAATTTTCCGTGAAAATATTAAATGAAAGTGATTCTTTTTGTTTTTAATACTAGTATTTTGATTTTATATTTGAGTTTAAAGACAGTATACATAATAAGCATGTGGGTAAATGGAAAATTTTCAAATTTATTTTGTGTGAAAGACCTTAGGGAAAGAGCACTACCAAGCAATAACAAAAGACCTTGGATTTATTGTGCTCTATATTTTGAAGCACAGTAACTGAGGTTTGGTAAAAGGATTTCCATAGAATAATAAAATGTTATGGCTGAAAGAAGGTTGAGAGATGACTTAGCCCAAAGCTTTCATATTATAAGAGTAAGGAGATGATGTGACTTATCTCAGGTCATGTAGAAAATTAGCAATATAGTTGATGACGGTTTTAAGTAGAATGGGGAATTAGGATAACATAAAAGAAAGTAAATTATTGCAAATATTACTGGTTGTGGTGGTGTACCCTTGTAATCCCAGCTATGAAGAAGGCTGAGGAAGGAGGGTGGCAAGTTTGAGCATAGCCTGGGCAACTCAATAAGACCCTGTCTCAGAGTAAAATAAAAAAGAGGTGGGGACATAGCTCATTGTACAGTGCTGCCTAGCAAGCTTGAGGCCCTGGCTATGATCCCTAGTACCACAAAATAAACAAATAAACACATAAATAAATATTTAAAAATTAACCACTTTATCTGCACCTCTGTCAGTCTTAGTTTCAAAGGAGTTTATTTTGTTTTGCTGACTGTGAGGTTGAACTCTGAAAGACCATGACAAGGAAATAGTCTATTCAGCCTGGGTATGAAAATGAGGATGGGGCAGCTGTGCAGTGCACCTCTGTCCCTGAGGCTGCCGCTTCCCTCTTGCCCTGTCCCGCCTCACTGACCTCTTGACTGGAAGATCGTTCTTCGTGACTTTATTCGTCCTCTTGAGGAGGAACCTGGAAGAGTGATGTGAATCACAATGCAAAAGTGAAGCTGAGGTAGGGAATAAAGAGGGCAGGTGTGGACTGGGAGTGAGGTAGACGAGGTCTGAGTGCACCAGGGCCTGGGGTCACAGACAGAAAGTCTGAAGGGTGGAGTAGAGCTGGGGAGTTGTTTCTAGTCCTAGCTTTAGTCTTACAAAGGCCTGGTTGCTTCTTTCCATTCTGTGTGAGTTGAATCCATCCTTAGGGGAATAGGTGACCTGCAGTGCAGACTACCTGATGACCTCTGTCTTTGAATAACATAGATTTTTAGAAGATAAAGGAAGCAAATACTCTTCTCTTATGACTGACTAGCTTGTACTTCATTCTGAATGTTCCCTTTGCTGTGTGTTCCCTTCCCTAGAGTAGAAAAGGCCACTGAAGCCACACAATTCACAATAAGATTTTGAACGACTGACTCTGAGGAAGCCCTTATAACTTACAAAGATGAGAATTTCAAAGAACGGCTATCTGATACTTAAATATTAAGTCTTATAGCCTTTTTCTACCTTGAGGTTAATGTTTTTAATTATTAAAATTATGCCTTTTAATAGAAAACATGGAAATAATAGAAGGCTATGCATAAAGGATATATGATCATGTAGTGTCCTAATACTTGTAGTTTATTAATATTTTGGAGTGGTTTCATTCTTGTCTCTTTTCTTTTTACTTCTTTCCAAGTAGATACACAGTTTGCTTTTTTTCCTTCAGGTCAGGGGGCCTTGTAATAGACAGGCTGCAGCCAGCAGGCTGTTTGTCTCATTACGGTAGCATTATCTTCTACTGCGAGTTTACACCATAATGTATCCATTTGTTTTCCTTTTATTGGGCTTTCAAATTGACTACATGTTTTGCTCTTCTAGGTGATGTTATAGTATACTTTTGATAAAGAAGACTTCTGAGTTTGGATTCGTAGCATAGACTGTATTCATCTTTTTTTTTTTTTCATTCATCTTGCAGGGTTTTGATATATGTGGTTGAGAGATGACTTAGCCCAGTGTAGTGTAGAGGTTTAGACTTTGCACGGAGCACCTGAAGTTCTGTATGTCAACATCAAGCACGCTCTGATCCCTCTTCCAGTAAAACTATCTGTGCTATTTTGAGTTTCTTCACCCTAATAATTTGACTGTGGGGAAAATGGGGAAAACAGTGCGCAATCAAGTAGTAGCAGACCTTCTTAGGTCACAGCAATTGGCATAACGGAGACATACATCTCAAACTAGACCATCAGTGTTTTTATCCTTGAGTTTTTATATACCCAAAGGAGAACTTGTGTCCACTGGGGTTCCCAAACTGTGATCATATATAGTGGTGCTATCTGCTGCCAAGATTATTAACTTAGGGAAGAAACTGTAATTAGAGAGAAGAAGGGCAGTAATGAGAAGTTGAAATGGAACACAGTTGTTTGAAAGGGATGAAGGAGGAGAAAAAGAAAGTGAGAGAATAAAGGGAACAAGCAGAAGAGAGGAGGGAATGGGGAAAACAAGTAGAAGAACAAAGGAGAGAGGAGAATGTTGAGTTCCTCTCTTCAGTTATTCGTGAGGTCAATGACATCCATATCCTTTCCAGTTCCATGAGCCAATAAACCCTCTTCTGTAGGCTGGAGGTGTGGGTCAGTGGTAGAGCACATGCCTAAGACACTTAAGGCCCTGGGTTCAATTTCCACCACTGTAGGAAAAAAAGGCCACTTTTATGTGATTAAATTAGCTTGACTAGCATTTCTGTGTCTTGTCTTTGAAAGAGTTCTCATTTGCCCTCTTATTTTTTCTATAGTTCTAGTTTAAATTAAAATTTTGTAGTGTTTCCCACTCTACCTTGACTGATAATTAATGTTAATCATCAGCAGCATCAGTATTAATTAAAACAAATATCCATGCTTAAACTGAAAATGCTAAATTGGTTATAGGTTGCTTGAATCAAGATTACTGGCAACTTACCAATTATTAACCAGAAATAAAAACATTTTAAATGATACATGAGGTGTTGAATAAGCACTAAAATTTTATAGGTCATTTATTCTTAACCTTAAATTTAATATGCTAAGTTTGTACTCCCCCCTATTCCTTTCTCAACTATGTATTTCAGGTAGAAAAATTGCAGGAAAAGATAATTTTTTGTGCTATCATTGGATTATGTATTTGTTTATGAAAAACTCCTGTTTATTTTCTTCTAGGGCATCCCATGTATTTCTTAGCTTTTTGTAACCGTTGAATTGTACCTAGCACTTCTTCGAGGGTAGGTTATATTCATTCCAGGTTTTATGGGATACTCCCAAAGTGGGATGATTGCTATATACCCTTATTCTGAGCAATTCCTACAATTGTTCCACTCTAGAGTAAATGTAAGATGTTCTTTGGAAGAAAAGGGAGATGGGAGTGGGGGTAGGGTAGGAGATGGGGAGGTGGAGCCTTGTATTAAACTGAAAGAATCTCAAGACTTTAAAATGTGAATGCATTATCAGTCATGCAAAAGAACATTTGTCAAACTTTTTTTTTAAAATTAACCTTTCACCAGCTATGTGTTCAGTTCTGGAAATAAAGCAATCAAGATAATAAATTTCTTTGCTCTCACAGAATTTGTAGAATTTACAGTTGGTTACTCATTTGCCTTGCTGAAACACCAGTACAAATGAACACTCATACGTCGTATGCCAAGATATTTAAAAGCTTATGTATTGGTTAGCTTTCCTGTTGTTGAGGCAAAATACTTTACACCTACGATTTAAAGGAGGAAAAGTTTATTTTAGCTCACAATTTCAGAGAGTTCAGTCCATGGTTAGTAGCTCCAGGGCAGAAATATCATGGTGGAAGGGTGTGCAGGAGGAAAGCTGTTTAGTGCATGGTGACTGGGATGCAGAAGCAGGGGAAGCAGGGCATGATGGTGTACTCCTGTAATCCCAGGACTGGCAAGCTGAGGAGGAGGATTTCAAATGTAAGCTTACCTTGGGCAACTTAGATACTTAATGTGACCCTGTCTCAAAATAAAAAGGGCTGCAGATTCATCCCAGTGTAAAGGCCCTGGGTTTAATCTCCAGTATCATCAAAAGGAGGAGGATGAGAAGGAGCAGGAGGAGGAGGAAGAAAGGAGGAGGACAGAGAGGAGGGGACCAGGAGTCAGATATAGTCACCCAAGGTCACAGCCCCATGACCCACTTCCTCCAACTATGCCCCAGCTCCTAATAGAGCATTCAACTATGGTCTGAACTTGAAGGTCTGAACTCTCCAGCAGTCTCTTAGTCCAATCAAATTAACAATCAACTATCATAGCTAACAAGTTGTTAAAATGTATCCTATACCTTTACTTTGATATAGTTGCAAAATGACCTAGAAGGCCAGATCTTCATTTAGAATCTGGATTCCTTGCAGTTTTGTGTTCAGATGACAGAGAGAACTTCTGGCTCCCTGTTTGTGGGCCCCTTTCCCACTTCTCACCCCAGGAGAAGTTTTGTATGGATGTTATGGATATTTCTTCTCTTTCATCCAAAGTCTACTCTCCTCCGAACCCCTGTCCTGACATTCTCTGGGCCTCAGATCTATGGAGGATGTGATGTGGGCCCCAGGTGAGTATAGTTCTTTGGCTCCCTTAAGGACCTGGTAAGGGGTGAGTCCTAAGTAAGCCAGCGCACTCACAGTGGTGGAAAGAACCTCAGGTAGGGGCCCATATATCATGTCCACAGGAAGTATTGCTTACTCTGTCATCTGTGAATACCCTCTTCTCTGAGGAATGAACTTTGGGAAACTGGTTGTGAAAACGGTCATAAGCTTGAGAAGACTATGACATAGAATTCTGGTTTAAATATATAGACATTCCTCAACTTACTGTGGAATTACATCCTGACAAACCCACTGTGAATTGAAAATATTATGAATCAAAAGTGCATTGAATATGCCTAACATACCAAATGTCCTAGCTGAGTAACAGTACATTGTAGGACAACTGTTGTTTCCTCTTGTGGTCTTGTGGCTGAATGGAGCTGACTGTCCAGCATGAAGAGAATATCTTACCACATATGCCTAGCCCGGGAAAGATCAATATTCAAAGTAAGGTTTCCACTGCATGTGTAATGCTTTAGCACCATCATAAAGTCAAGCCACCCTAAGACAGGAACTATCTGCAGTTACTATTGTCTTTTATGAAAAAATGCAGATGAGAATGTTGAAACAGTTACACTAAAAGAGTGGAATCATAGTAAATGAATATACTTTTTCACAAGTCAGAATTGAACTGTGATAGACTTTGTCTTAAACCTGGAAGAAACTGGTCAAGGTTTCTAAGCAACAAAGTTTTGCTCCTGAGTATTAACATTTGCTCCTTTTGGAGAAGTCCAGGCCCACCATTACATCCCACTCAGTGTTTGAAAATAGGCAGCACTTATTGTTCATGAAGTGAAATCATGGCAAATAGCAGTCACAAGGACAGAAAATGCAAATGGATAATAGAAAGCTATAAAAGCATAGTCATCAGTGGCAATGTAGTATGCAGGGATAAACAGGCCTCCAACCCTCAATTCTTGCTCCATGGGATTTTGTATTTAAACAGTGAAATTATTTTTATAATATTACTTACTTTTAAAAAACGAAGATACAGTGCAATGGATTTTTCTAGTGCTGAAATTGATCCTAGGGCCTCATGCATGCTAGGCAAGAGCTCTACCACTGAGCTACATCCTAACACTTTCTACACATTTAAATTAAAAAAACCAAAATTGCTTTGAGATAATAGTTTCTTTTGTGGTAATACAGTCACTTACATGGGATAGCTAACAGGGAAATTAATGTATTTGCTTTATAGTTGCTGACAACATGAAGATTAACAGCACTTACTAGCATTAAGTATTAACATTTTACACTTAAAATTCTGATTTGTCTTTCTTTTAAAGGAGGCTATGCCTTTCAGAATCCTCCTATCCCCACCTTGTGGAGTCCTAGGAAGTCTTTCGGCGTTAAGAGCTTATCTCTTTATTGAAAGATGTACTGGAAAGAACTCAGATTCTCCCTGATTAAATTCCTTTGAACACTTCCTGGGAGATTCCTTCTTGCCCACTGACTAATGGGCCTTTTGGGGCTAAGCTGTGTTTTCAGAAGGAAATAGACTAGTGGAATCATTGCTTTTTGGGTCTGACGAAGAGCCCCTTTTGTTTTCTTTTTTTTTTTTTTCCCTTTTGTTTTCTTGAGAGTATAATGTAGCTATTTTCTGAAAGAGTTTTTTTATCTTATGCTGACAAAATGTTTACTTGCCAGTATATTTAGTGAATGAGGAGGGAGAATAATGAGTGCAGGTGGTATGCATGTGCCATGAATTTAAGTTGTTGACACACATCGTCTATGGCAATGCGGTGTGGCAGACTTCTCTTTTCTTTGCAGCTGAGGTTCTGAGACATGAATTATACTTGATTGCACGGTATCTTCTCATAGAATTATAAAGAAAACGCGTGCGCTAACAGTACTTATTTACACGGAACACCTTAGTTTGCTGTTTCCCCTCTGGCTTTTCTTAAACAAGCAATTTATTCTCAACAGTTTTAAATTTAAAATCAATACTTCTAATAAAATAGTTTTACACTCTTCATCTTTATGTATGGACATGTATTGGAGGAGAATCCAAATGAGTTTAAACGGTAAAGATGAGAACATCAATAATAAGCTATCTAGGGAAGCCTATGAAAACTAGTTATTTCTATTTATCTTTCAACATAACGTACGTATCAATATAATGCAACCTTTCTTTCCTTAACTAGGTTTTAAGTAGGAAAACTGGCTTCAGAGAAAGAAAGTAAATTAATTGGTCAGAATTAAAAATGAATTCGGTAGTTTGAAAGTAATTTAAGCAGTTTGCTCCTGTACAATAAGTACTGAATAATTTTTGTGTGTGTGTTGTGTGTGTTGTTAGGGATTGAATTCTACTCCTGAGGAACCCCTCGCCGCTCACAATGAGGACTCTTCATGCTTCTGGAGAGCACAGTGGAGGAAATTGACGCTGGTGTCTAGGGAGGTAAGTATAAGCTTTCCCGAAGTTGTTTATATTGAGGTATTACCTGAACTATTGTTCACTGATTTGGGGAAATTGGACTATAAATTAAAAAAAAACCTCAAAATCATATAGCTCACAAAAATGATTGTAGCATGCATTTTTTTATTTTAATAATTTCTCATGTGACTTGGTCATACATTTTTGTTATATAACTTTATATAATTGTTTTTCAGTACTAGAGATTAAACCCAGAGAATGCTGTGCTATATCCCCAGACCTTTCTTTTTAATTTTAGTTTTGAGACAGGGTCTAGATAATTTGCCCAGGCTGACCTCCAACTTACAATCCTCAGGCCTGTCCTCCTGAGTAGGTGTAATTATAGGCATGCAACATCATACCTGACAGTGACACAAAGTTTAAAAAATTGACCAAAGTATAGTTTTCACACATACAAAGTTTAATTTGTGCCCATGTTTCTGTCTTCCTTTTACTTTGACTTCCCTTTCATTAGCACTTTTATTAGTTTCTTTTTTTCCTTCCATTGTTTCCTTATGCAAGAATAAGCAATAGGAGTGTACATTCTTACTACTCTTCTTTCATATAACTCAAGATAGTCTACTGTCTTAGTGCATTCATGCTGCTATAAAATATGACAAATACTGGTTAATTTATGAAGAGCAGAAATGTATATGTTGTAGTTCTAGAGGCTGAGAGTCAAGGTCAAGGCACTGGCTGGTGAGGTCCTGGTGTTCCAAGATGGGTGCCTTATTGCTGAGTTGTTGGGTAGCAGAAGGCAGAGGACAAAGGTGGGGTAAACACACTGAGAAGCCTCTCATATAAGGCAGTGATCCCAGGAGGATTCAACCCTTATGACTTAATCTCCTCCTAAAGGCCCCACCTCTTAATACTATCACGTTAGTGAGCAAGTTTTAACATAGATCTTGGAAAGGAAACAAGCATCCAAATCATTGCACATGGTACAGACACTATTCAGCACTCTGATTTTTTATCTGAACAGAACCGGGGGTGATTTTCCAAATAAATTTGCAGAAAGCATTCTCATTCCTTTTGGCTCTTCCTCATCCTCCCTTTCTTCTTCCTTTTTTCCTTTTTTTCTCCTCTTCTTTATCTTCCTCACTTTTGGTATACTGCCTGTATACTCTTTTGTGTAGATACCCTTGATAGACAGATAGACCCTCTATTAACAGAAACCTGGATCGTTTCCGATCTTTGGTTCTTACCAAAATATTGTAATGAAAAGCTGTGTATGATTTCATATTTGTGCAGATGTATCTGTAGCAGACATATTTATATTAGATTAGAAACAAAATAATACAAATTTATGGCCTTTCCTTTAGCAGTTTTTGAGATGGATGCAAAATATTCTTTTTGAGAAAAGGAAAGAATTAGGAGGTGAAAACAAACAAACAAGCAACCCCCCCCTGATCAAAACAACAGCAACAACAACGATAACAACAGCAATGAAAACAACAGTGAAGTAAGGCTGTTTAGCTCAGAAATTCTCAGAAAATGGCTCACAGACACCCGGGGATCTGCAAGTCCCGTTCAGGCAATTAGAGGTCAGAGTTATTTTCATCAGGTACAAAGGCATCATTTCCTTTTTCTTTTTCACTGTGTGGATACTTGCATCAGTGATGCAAAACAAACAGTGGGTAAAACTGGTGGCAGACAGCTACACATCTAAACAGGCACATCAAATTGTGCTTGTAGCTATTGGCTTTTTCACCGCCATACGCTCAACATGAAATAAATCAAAAAGCTAGTTTAAGGTAAGAATGTCTGCAATGAAACAGCAGAAATATACTGATTTTAGGAAATCTCAATCCTTGAGTCTGCTTTCTACAGCACGCTATGTGACAAAATGAGAGGTGTCCATAAGGAATCTCTTCATTTCAAACTACAACAGTCAACGAGAAAAATCACCCCAAGACTTGAGTTTGGGCTGAACTACACATTTTATTTTCTACAACACCATTTTTGTTTGAAAGAGTGACCAGTATCTGTCAGATACATTCTCCAAAATGAACAGAGTGAGCCTGTCACTTCGAAAAACCATTCGGCCGCACTTGTTGCCGATGATAAAATTTGAGTTTTCAAGTAGATATTAGAATTTTGGAAAAATTGTATCTGCTGTCACAAACTCAATAGCTTCCCCATTCTTAAGCACTTTTTGATGAAGCTGGAAGTGATTTTTTTTTTCTTTATGTGGGTACCAGGAACCGAACTCAGGACCTTGCACTTGCCAGGCAGGCGTTTATGCCACTGAGCTATATCACTGGCCCTGGAAGTGATTTTTAAAAATTTTTATTTTTTAGTACATGCTTGCAGTACATAATGATTACATTCCTCATGGAGATTGGTACACATGCGTAACACATCATAATTCATTTTTCATCCTTTTCTCTCCTCCCTCCATCTCCTGTTCCTTTTCCCATTTGAGAAAGATCTATTTCTCTACTTCCTATTATCTCTTATATTTTGCACTTTTATTTATATAGGTATTGGGTTTCTCATAAAAAACAAAAGACATGTTTTTTAAGCTTGTGCACCTGATTTACTTCACTTAACATTATGGTCACAAAGTGCATCCATTTTTCTACAAATGACTCAAATGTATCCTTTTTTATGGCATAGTAGTACTCCACTGCATATAGATGCCGCATTTTCTTTATCCATTCATATGTTGATGGACATATAGGTTGCTTCCAAGATTTAGCTATTGTTGATGTGCTGCTATAAACATGGGTGTCATGTATCACTCTAATATGATGTCTTTAACTCTTTCAGGAAGATAACTAGAAGAGGAATAGCTGGGAATGAAATTCCTATTTCAGTTTTTGAAAAGACTCCATACTAATTTCCATAATGGTTGTACTAGTTTATACTCCCACCAACAATGAAGAAGGGTTCCTGTTCTCCCTGTGGCTTCTCCAGCAGTTGTTGTTATTTGATTTCTTCAAGAGAGCCATTCTTCCTGGAGTGAGGAGGGCTCTCAGTGTTGTCTCAATTTGCATTTCTTGTTTGTCCAGCACTGTTACATTTTTTCATGTACAGAATGCATTGGCCATTTGTACTTCTTCTTCTTGGAAATGTCTGTTCATTTCAGGTACCCGTCTTTTGACTGGGTCTTTAATTTGGGGGGTTCCTAATTTTTTTGAGTTTTTAAAAATATATTTTAGAAGTTAGTCCTTTGTCTGAGGAGTAGCTGGCAAAGGTTTTTTCCCATTCTGTAAGTTGTCTCCACTCTGTTGGTAGTTTCCTTTGCTGTGCAGAAGATTTTAATTTGATGTGATTCCATTTGTCAATTTTTGGTATTATTTCTTGTACAACCGGGGTTCTATTCAGAAAGTTTTTTGCCTACATCTATATTTTCAAGAGTTTTACCTATTTTGCCTTCCAGTAGAAAGAGTGTTTCTGTTTTAAGGCTTAGGTCTTTATCCATTTTGATTTTGGTTTAGGATATGATGGCAGATACAGGTCTAGGTTTAATATTTAGCCTGTGAATAGCCAGTTTTCCCGGCACCATTTGTTTAGGAGGCTATCATTCCTCCAACAAAATGTTTGGCCCCTTTGTCAAAGATAAAATAACACAGTTGAGTGTGCCTGCTGTTGTTTCTGGATTCTCTATTCTGTTCTTTTGAACCACAAATCCATTTTTTTTTTTGCCAAATTCATGCTGTTTTTATCATTGTAGTTCTGTAGTATAACTTGTAGTCTGGGATTGTCATGATCCTTGCCTTGCCCTCCCCTCACCCCGCCCCCAAATTGCTTTTGCTATTCTAGGTCTCCTCTGCTTCCATATGAATTTTAGTATTGTTCTCTGTAGTTCTGTGAGGAATGCTGTTGGTATTTTGATTTGGATTCTGTTAAATCCGTGTAGAAGTTTTAGAAGTATGACCATTTTGACTATATTGGTTCTGTCTATCCAGGAACAGGGAGATCCTTTCATTTTCTGATATTTTCTTTGATCTCTTTTTTAAGAGTATGTACTTTTCACTGTAGAGCTCTTTCACTTCCTTGGTTAGGTTAATTCCTAAGTATTTCGTTTTACTCAATGCTGTTGTGAAAAGTATTGTTTCCCTAGTTTCTCCCTCAGTGAATTTATTATTGGTGTACAGAAACACTATTGATTTTTGAATGTAGGCTTTGTATCCTTCCTATGCTGCAGAATTTGGTTATTACTTCTAAGAGTTTTTGGTGGAGGTTTTGAGGTCTTCTGTGTATAGGGTAATGTCATCTGCAAATAATGATAATTTAGCTTTCTCCTTTCTTTTTTATTTCTTTCTCTTATTTGATTGCTCTGGCTAATGTTTTGATAACTATATTGAACAGGACTGGTGATAGTGCACATTCTTGTCTTGTTCCTGATTCTAGAAAAAGCTTCCAGATTTTCTCCTTTTAATATGACATTGACTATTGGTTTGTCATAAATGGCTTTTATCAGATTGAAATAAAGACCTTTTATGCCTATTTTCTTAAGGGTTCATATCAAGAATGGATGTTGGATTTTGCCAGATGCTTTTTCTGGATCTATTGATATGATCATGTGATTTTTTGTCCTTGCTTCTATGTGGTGCATTACATTTATTAATTTGTGTATGTTGAACCATCCCTGCATCTCTGGAATGAATCCTACTTGTCACAATGTATGATATTTTTGATGATTTGCTGCCTTATGTTTACCAGTATCTTATTGAGGAATTTTGCATCTATACTCATTGAAGAGATTGACCTGTAGTTCTCTTTTTCATTGGGTCCTTTTGTGGTTTTCGCATCAGGGTAATACTTGCTTCCAGGAATGACATTGGGAGTACTCCTTTCTTTTTGATTTCATTAAAGTGCTTGAAAAGTATTGGTGTCAGATCTTCTCTAAAATTCTTGTAGAATTTAGCAGGGAATCCATTGAAACCTGGGCTTTTCTTAGTAGTTTTTAAAAATTACTTCTTCACCTCATTGATTGATATTGGGCTATTGGAATTGACACTAAAAGAAAAATACAAAGAATCAAAGAGTTAGTTCTTTGAAAGAATGAACAGAATAGACAAGCTTCTTGCCAATCTTACCAAAATAAGGAAAGAAAAAACCCAAATCCATGCAATTAGAAATGAAAAAGGCAAAATCACAACAAATTCTGCCAAAATCCAGAAGATCATTGGCAACTACTATGAGGACCTGTACTCTAATAAAATGTAAAACTCAGATGAAATGGATAAATTCCTAGGTATATATGAACTACAGAGCAGAACGAAGAAGATATAAAAACCTGAATAGTCCAATATCAATGGTTGGCTGTCTCCAGGCAAAAAACAGCATGGTGGAAGGGCAGGATGGATTTATTTTTGGTACCAGGAATCAAACTCAGGACCTTGTGCTTGCCAGGCAGGCGCTGTGCCACTGAGCTATATCTCTGGCCCCTTTCTTTGATTTTTTAATCTCTGAATTTCCTTTTGAATTAATGTATTTCTTGTATTCTGCATATTGTTGGTCTTTTTTTCCTGATACATTCTGCCAGTGAATGTTTTTTGACTGGAGAATCGAGACCGTTCACATTAAGAGTTATTAGTGAAAGTTATTGACTTATTTCTGTAATTGCATAATTTTCTATTTGCTGATTTCCTTATTTTGTTTCCTTTTGCTAGGCTGCTCATCCTGCCAGGTGTATTCATTCCTTCTGATTTACTGGCATTGTTGGCCTCACTGTCTCTGTCTAGGATATCCTCAAGAAGTTTTTGTAATGTTGGTTTGGTGTTCATGAATTTCTTGAGATGCCTCTTGTCATGGAAATGCCTTATTTCTCCATCAATTTTGAAAGAAAAGTTTGCAGAATATATAAGTTGTGGTTGGAAGTTGTTATCTTTTAGTGCTTGAAACACTTCACTCCAAGCCCTCCTGGCATTTAAGGTTTGTGTTGAGAAGTCTGTTGTAATTCTAATGGGTTTAACTTTATATGGCATTTGTTACCTTTCTCTAACAGTTTTTAAGATTTTTGTTCTTGTGATGGCCTTATGGTACTTTGAGTATCATGTGGCACAGAGAGGTTCTCTTTTCGTCATGGCTATTCGGGGTTCTCTATGCCTCACTTATCTGTGTGTTTATCTCTTTCCCATATTTGGGAAACTTTCTGCCATTACTTCTGTGAACAGGTTTTTGTGCCACTTGTGCTGTCCTCTGATTTTTCACTTCTTCTATTTACTCTTTGATTAGTTTTCGTTGCATTATCTGCTAGCTGTTGGGTCCATTTCCATGTCCTCTTGTTGTTTTTAAGGCATCCTTGAGTAGTTGGTCTTTGAAGGAATCATTGTCTTCTAGGTAGTTCTGAAATCCTGTCCTCACATTGGTCACTTCTGCCTCCCATACTTTCAATATAATTTTTAGTCTCTTGGATTTCTGATTGAAACTTTTTGATAGACCAGTTCTTTGCTAATCTGGTCATGTATATTTTGCATCATTTTGTTTAATTAATCTGGCTTTTTATTAGTGTCTTCTGAAAGTTCCTGGATCATTTTGGTTACTATTTTTAATATCTGTTTAGTTATATCTTTGGTAATTCACTGAGCACCTCTTTGATCATTTTCTAACCTCTTCTGTTACCCATTCAATTAATTCTGGTGCATGGATCATACTTCTTCCTCTCAACATTTCCCTGATTTACTTTGGGGGAGTTGGGTATTTTGGGAGGCATTTTGTTGCCTTGTTTTCTCATGTATATATTGTTGATTTTTGAGCTCAGGTTTATGGATGCTCATGTAAAAACTTTGTTCTGTCTCCTTTCTCTAGGAGTTGCAAGCCGGGAGCTAGGGAGAAAACACAGACTCTCTCTTCCCTTTTCTGTATTGTGTTCTGTGTATTCAATTTTTCTGTAGCTTTTAATTTTTCTCTCAGTTCCCTCCTGGTTCCCAGGATCTACTTCTCTTTTTTTCCCTTCCCCAAGTTGTTATTTTCCAGTCTCTGGATTCTGAATTTTGGAGAGGCTGAGTTGCTCACCACTCTGCCATTCAATGATGTAAATTTTAATGAAAATATTGTACAAGAAATATGTCAACATTTGAAAATCTGATTAACTTTTTGAGTTGGTATTTTCCAAATGATCAATGCAAAATGATGCTGTAAAAATCATGCACGATTTTAAGTGCAAGATAAAGCAATAATTTTAATGCAACAAACCACAAATGGTTCATTTGTACAGTTTCTAATTCCCCACTGTAACCAATTTTTAGCAAATTTTTGTGTAGTATCAAATAAGATGTTAGGCTTTCAATCTGCGATGTCCCCCCAAAGTCTCATGTTCAGAGGTGGGGCTTTTGGAAGGTGATTAAATCATGGTGGTGCTATATTCATCAGTGGATTAATCCATTGATGAGTTTATAGCTGAAAGTGCTATTAGTAGGTGGGTCTTGGTTGGAGGTGGGTCACTGGGGGCATGATTTGGAAGGCTGTATTCTTGTTTCTGGTCCCTTCATTCTTTCTTTTTCATCTTCTTGGCTGTCATGGGGTGAGAAGCTTTCCTCTACCCTGCCCTTCCACCATGCTGTTTTTTGCCTTGAAGCTAGCCAACCATTGATTGAATTCTCTGAAACTATGAGTCAAGGTAAACCTCACCTCCTGAAGTTTCAGGTGTTGGGTATTTTGTCACAGTGATGGGAAAGTGACTAATACAAAGGAATACCCATAATTATCTGAAAATCCTATTACATACATACTCCTCCCTTTTCCAAGTGTACATCTGTGTAAGGATGAATTTTCTTTAGAACAGTATATTACAGATAGTGAATGTATATTGTAGATTGTAATATTACAATCTAGCCAGTTTTTATTAAGCCAGTCTTTAAAGAGATTTGTGAAAATGTAACATACTTGCCCTGAATTTTTGTTTTGGAAAATATGGTTTTCATGAAACATGTCATTGACATTGATTTGTAAAGGACTTATTGTGTTAACTTAAAATAAAGTTTACATTTTTTTCTCTTTCAATATCTAATATGGTAACTATTAATCCATATGTAGAATCTATATAAGCAAAAGTTGAGTAGGATCACCAATACTTTTTAGAGTCTGAAGGTTACTTAGAACAAAACGTTTGAACCATTATTGTTGCTACTCTGTGAGGGTCATGCAATTTGAAAACGTCTGAAGGTTTAACACAAATCATTCATTAATTTTTTTTATATGTGTAGTCTTTTCTATCAGTCAATAATCACATTTTACTTACCACTTATCAACATTTCTTTGCTTAGAATAGTGTATATACTGAGCTGAACTATTCTGAACATTTTTGTCTTTTCCTGTTTTTACCAATTTTATCCCATCCAGTTAATTCACAGAACTACTAATTTATATCAGTGCCAGTGTGCATCAAATAAGCTTATTTTTATTCTTTTATTCAGCATTCACCAGAAAGCCAGCCTACTTTGTCTAAGTTCATTCTGAAGGAGAGCTATTACAATGGAAGATGAATTAGGAATAGGATTTGGATATGAATGACTCTTGCTTGGGAAGCTGCCCTGAAGTGTTATAAGTAGCAGTGAGTTATAGATGGAAATAAATCATTGTTATCTATAAGAAAAGAACAACTATCATGTGATTCATTAATGAACTTTATATCTCATCTCTGTTTTTTTTTTAGTATGCATGTAAATTAAAAGTTTGGAGATAAAATTTTGTATGTGTATTTATGTGGTTATGGTATAAGATTCTGTCTAGGAGATAACACATTTGTTTATACACACCCTTTCAGGAGTAATATAACTGTTTGAAATTAGCTTCAGCATTTGGCCAAACTTTTTATCCTTGGCTTAGACCACGGCTTTTGTAAGGCTGACTAGCTAAATGCTTACTTCAACTGTCATCCCTAAACATACTGCAGGATCAGTGATTAAGGTTATAGGTTATTACCACATCGAATCTATATAACAACGCATACGGCATGAACAAGGCACACATTCAGATTTGTGAGCTGAATATTCATTATCAGATTTGCATTTCATCTGTATTTTGGAATGAAAAATATCTTTATATGCTGATAATTGGTAGTCTATAGGTCTGTAGGAGTATAAGTGAAAGAGTAAAGTACATTGAAAGAGTAAATTACAATAATAACTAATGATGACTGTGAGAACTACTAACTTTACATAAAAAATTAGACATTTCAAATAATAAATATGTAAGGAAGTAGATTTTTTTTGTGTGTGGGTACCGGGGTCGACCTCAGGACCTCACGCACCAGCAGGCACCCGTGCCACTGAGCGATATCACCGGCCCTTTTTTTGTATGTGAGTAACGGGAGTCGAACTCAGGACCTCATGCTTGCCAGGCAGGCTCTTATGCCGCTGAGCTATCTCACCAGCCCAGGAAA
The DNA here is from genome assembly GCA_028451465.1 of Erethizon dorsatum. NCBI lineage: Eukaryota > Metazoa > Chordata > Mammalia > Rodentia > Erethizontidae > Erethizon > Erethizon dorsatum. Next base: position 17,378,898 of record CM051839.1, read on the forward strand.
TAGATTTAAACTAAATGTTAAGAGATGATACGTTAGATATATTAGTTTAAGATGAATATTATATTAGAGCTGGTAGATATTTGTAAATTATAAATAAAACAAAAGGAATATTATAAATAATTTTATAAGGATGGAACTAAATCTTTGAAATTGTTTGTTAAATTATCATCCAGATATTAAGGAAAATAACCTTTAAATTTGTATCTACTACTTTTTAGTTATTTAATTTTATTTAGGCAATGAGTCCTTGAGGAAAGAGTTCTCTCTGGGAATTTTTCACATTATGAAGGATAAATAAAAAGCAAAATGTTAAGTTTGCCTGATTAAAATTTCACAACACAGAAAAACAACCCAAGTCATGTAGGACAACATCTGTGATAAATTGTCTTTGATCTAGACATAAGAAAGAATAGAAAGAAAAAATTGTTAAGGGAAAACGAGGAACTCCTAAAATATGTTCCTCTACCAACCTCAGACAGTACTAAGAAATGTTTTTTCCTACATTATGTCAAATTTTAAAAGCTTATTACTGGTTTTCATAAAATTGTGCACTTATAATTGTAGAATGGAATCAACCTAAAGTATCCTTTAACACAGATATGGTGCTATGGTTTGGATAAGTGTCCTCCGAAAGTCCACATTTTATTTTATTTTATTTTATTTTATTTTATTTTATTTTATTTTATTTTTTAAGCAGATTTTATTGGTACATTTTAGATATACATAATGATCACATTCATCATAGAGAATTTGTATCTGTATATGATATAACTTGGTTCTTTTTTCCCATTCCCCTAGCCCCTCTTTAACCCCTCCTCCCTTTCCGATTTACATAAGCTTTGTTTTCACTTTTTCCTTCTTTACTCATTTTTTTTTACTTTTCCCTTCTTCCCTCCCCTCTCCCCCTTCTCTTGTTCCCTTCCCCATCTGAACATTTTCCTTCTATTTCACAATGCCTATTATACATTTTGGTCCTTATTTACAGAAAGTCCCCTTTTTTAAGGCTGGGTTCCCAGAGTGGTAGGATTGGATGGTGGTGGAATCTTCAGGGAGTGAGGCTGTGTGGAAGGACTTTAGGTCATTTGGGTCCTGCCTGTGTTGGAGAATGTGGGGTCACAGCCTCTTCCCCTTTCTCTGCCCTTTGCTTCCTGGCTCATAAGCTGAGTTTCTGCCATGCAATCGCATGCTCTGCCATGCAATCCCATCATGATGTTCTGCCTTGTCAGGGGCCCTAAGTAATGAGGCACCTCCACCATGACCCAGAACTCCAAAACTGTGAACCAAATAAACCTTTTTCTCTCTAGAAGTTAACTGCCTGAGGTATTTTATTACAGTGATGCAAACTTGACCTATTCACATGGATAAAAAAAACAGGATATACAATGGAATAGTATTCAGCCTCAAAAAATCTTGTCATTTACAGTAGCATAGATGAACTTAGAAGACATTATATTAAGTGGAATAAGCTAGTCACAGAAAGACAAATACTGCATGATCTCACTTACATGTGTAATCTAAAAATTCAAGTGCATAGAAACAGAGTAAAATGGTAGTTACCAGAGACTATGGCTGGAGGGATTGGAGAGATGTTGGTGAAAAAATTCAAAATTTCAGTTACATAAGGGGAATAAGTTCAATACAACTATTGTACATTGTGATAACTATAGTTAGTAACAAAATGTTTTATATTCGAAATTTTCTAAGAGTAGAATTCAAATGCTTTCATCATAATAAATGTGAAGTAGAGCATATATTTAGTAGCTTGATCTTGGCTACATAGCAAAATATTATGCTGTACCCTATAAATACATACAATTTTCATGTCAATTAAAAATTATGCTGAAACTTTGCCTGATTTTCATTGAATCATTGAATAACATTAAAAATGGGCAAGCTGTTAAAATATTCTGGCAATAAACTGGAAACAGAAAGGCAATGTGAAGAACTTTCTGGAAACTTGTAATAATTTATTTGGGTATTAACCCTTACATAATGTCTAAAACTTTTTTAAAAAATAGAAGTCTGGGGCGAGATGGAATCTCAGTGTTGTTTTAATTTGCATCTCTCGAATGACCAGTGGTGTTGAACATTTTGTCGTATACTTATTTACCATTTGTATTTCTTCATCTGAGAAGTGTGTATTCATCTCAGATGCCCATTTTTGGATTGGGTCTTTGAATTTGGGGGTCCTGATTTTTTTCAATTCTTTATATGTCCTAGACAGAAGTCCTTTGTCTGAGGGACAATTGGCTAAAATTTTTTCCAACTCTGTGGGTTGTCCTTTCACTCTGTTGGTGATCTATTTTGCTGTGCAAAAGCTTTTTAATAAAATGAGATCCCAGTTGTTGATTATTTGAAGTATTTCCCATGCAGTCTGGGCTATCATCAAGAAATCAACCAATAGCAAATGCTAGAGGGGCTGTGGGGAAAAAGGAACCCTTCTCCACTGTTGGTGGGAGTGCAGACTGGTGCAACCACTGTGGAAATCAGTGTGGAGATTCCTCAAAAAACTAGGATTAGAGGTCCATTCAACCCAGCTATTCCCCTTCTGGGTATCTTCCCAGAAGAATTAAAAACATCATACCACAGTGATATATGTGCACTCACGTTTATAGCAGCACAATTTGTAATAGCTAGATCTTGGAAACAACCCAACTGCCCATCAACTGAGGAATAAATGAAAAATATGTGGTATTTTTATATAATGGAGTACTACGCAGCCATAAAGAAGGATAAACTTGAGACTTTTATGGGTAAATGGATGCAACTAGAGACCATACTCATAAGTGAAATAAATCAGACTCACATGTGTAAACATCATATTGCCTCCCTGGTCTGAGAAACTGAAAGAATAAATAAGATCTAAAATGTACAATAGATATTGTGAATTGGGAAGAAATTGTTCCAAAGGAAAAAGGAACTAGGATGGATGAAAGGGGAAAGGACAGTAGGGAAAAGGGAAAAACTGCAAGTCAACTATGCTATGTCTCTTAGTTTTCATTAAAAAGGAAAGTTTGTGCTATTATCAATTGGAGAAATTTTTATGCCCATATCTTTTTTTTTTTTTTTTTTTGTGGGTACCGGGGGGTCGACCTCAGGACCTCGCGTGCCAGCAGACGCCCGTGCCGTTGAGCGATATCACCGGCCCCTTTTTTGTATGTGGGTTCCAGGAGTCGAACTCGGGCCCTCGTGCTTGCCGGGCAGGCACTTACACCACTGAGCCATCTCACCGGCCCTTATGCCCATATCTTGTACCCTGAGCAACTACTTTAAAGATAACGACATGTAATGTATTAACTTGTCATTCTCCTATTATTTTGTGTTGAAATTTTGTTTTACTTTTTTTCCATAAAAAATAAAATAAAATAAAAAATTAAAGTCATTTAATTATAGCCAAAAGTATTTTACTATTGAGGCTGACAGGAAAGAAATTCAACAAAAAATGAATGAAATATCAAGAAAAAAACTGAAAGAAGCAATGCCTTTGTATGAAAAAATTTTTTTTTCTTACTATAGACTGGAAGGTATGTGTTTTGCTTTCACTAATTAAAAAGTATTCTTTATTATGTAAGTTTGGAAAATGTAATTTATTCTTATATTCCCACCAAGTACCTTTATTAAATTTTATTCTATTCTATATTTACTTCAGTAAGGTATTTTTAAAGACATACAGAGGTGATTGGTGCCTCATTTGTAGCTCTCAAGATTCCTTTTCCCTCCTTTATTCCATAGAGGCAACCATGGTATTGAATTTGTTGTTAATTATTCTCATGTTATTTTTGTACTGCATATATATCTGTATATATAATAAACATACATATATCCATACAAAAATATAGTATTGTTCATGTTTTATAATTTTGTTCAAGCAATATTTTGTATACATCTTTCTGAAATCTTTTCTCTCCTTCCTTCCTTCCTTCCTTCCTTCCTTCCTTCCTTCCTTCCTTCCTTCCTTCTTTTTTTCTGAAAAGGATCATGCTATGTAGTTCATGCTGGGCTTGAACTAACTATGTAGCCCAAATTGGCCCTGAACTCACAGCAGTGCTCCTGCCTCAGCCTTTCTGGTGGTGGTATTATAAACATGCTCCACCATGCTTGGCTTGAAACATTTCTTTTGTATAAAATTATGTTTTTGGAAATATCTATATGATAATACATGTAACATTAGTTCATTTATTAACTGGTATATATGGCTTTCATTGTATGAATGTTACAATGTATCTATTCTCATATTAATAGATATTTTCTAGATTTTCCTCATTATAAGCGAGAGTATGATAAATATTCTCTCTATATTTCTTTTAATGCCTATATGAATAAGTTTTTTTAGAGTATGTGTTTAGAAATGAGGTTGTTGGTCACAGGGTATAAACATTTTAAACTCCCCTGGATAGGGCAAATTGCCCTCTAAAGTGTTACAACCCTTGGGGTTGTTAGGTATTTTTATTTCTATTTTTTGCCAGGTTAGATGAGTATAAATATATATTTTTTACTATGTATTTCCTTAGTAACTATGAGGTGATTGTTTTTGCATATTTTTATTGTCTATTTGGATTTCTTTGCCTGTTGTCTGTTCTTATATTTTACTTATTTTTGTATGTGTTGTCCTTATTCACTTGTATGATTGGTGTCATTTTAGACAATAATATCTTCCTAGTTACATTGTTTTTATATTTACTCTATTAATGCTATGTGGTAGTGGGGATAGGTCTGTGTATCAAAATAGGAACTTTTACCCTGATGGAAACTCCCTCCTCTTATCACTTACATAGCCCTTAGGATGGGTCAAATGTTTCTTCAACAATTTTACAATATTAACTCATTTTCAGCTTACAACAACCTACAACATAGGCATTATTATTATTATCTGTAATCTTTTATTGTTATTTAAAAAATAACAGCTATATTCAGAAATAATTTATATCCTATAAAATTTGTCCTTTTAAAAATTGAGCAATTCATTACTTTTTACTATATTCACAATGATGTGCAGCCACACAGTACCTGGCTTCAGAATATTTTCATCATCCCCCAAAGAAACCCCACACTACAGTCACTATTTCTCATTAACTCCATCCTCCCATCCCATACAACCACCTACTTTAACTTCATTCATAATTGCCTATTCTGGACATTTTCTATAAATGAACTCATACAATATATGGCTATTTATGTCTGGCTTTATTCACTTAGCATGTTTTCTCAATATTGTAATATATATCAGTATTTCATTCCTTTTCAATGATGAACAATATTTCATTGTATGGATATAGACCATTTTGTGTATTCATTTATCAGCTGGTTGACACTTAAGTATTTTCACTTTTTGGGTATTATGAATAATGTTGCTTTGACCATTTACCTGCAAGTTTTTGTTTGAATACATATTTTCAATTTTGGGGTAAGTACCTAATAGTGAACTTTAGGTCATAAGTTAATTCTATCTTTAACATTTTGAGGAACTGCCGAACTGTTTTCCAAAGCTACTTCATCATATTATATTCCCACCACCAGTGTAAGAGGGTTCCAGTTTCTCTGCATCTTCCTCAATACTTGTTATTATCCCTTTTCTCTGGTTATAGCTATCTCAATAGATACGAAGGAGTAGCACATTGTGGTTTTGATTTGTATTTCTCTCTTTCTCTTTTTTGTTTTTGAGACAGGGTCTTGCTGTATAGTTCAGGATGGCTTTAAATTCACCATGTGACCCAGGATGGCCTTGAACTCATGGTGATCCTCTTGCCTTAGGCTCCGGAGTGCTGGGATTACAGGTGTGCCCTACTACGCCCAGCTGTATTTCTCTTAGGACTAATAATATTGAGTATCTTTTTTTTTTTTTTTTTTTTGGTGGAGACCAGGGGTTGAACTCAGGACCTTGCGCGCCAGCAGGTGCCGTGCGCTGAGCGATATCACTGGCCCTTTTTTCATATGTGGGTACCGGGAGTCGAACTCAGGACCTCGCGCTTGCCAGGCAGCACTTATGCTGCTGAGTTATCTCACCGGCCCAATATTTATGTGTAGCTATTTGTTAATTTTCTTTGGAAAAATATCTATTTAAATAATTTCCCATTTTAAAATTAAGTTATGTTTTATTTTGAGTCATAAAAGTTCTTTATACATTAATTTTGTTTTCCTTTAAAGATAAGGAACCTAAGGCAGGAGGAAAATAACTTTCTTTAAGTCACTTAGCTAGTAAGTGGCAAAGCCAGGATGAGAACATCATCTTGAGTCAATTATGCCTATTTAAAAAGAAATCATGTTTTATTTTTTATTTTTGCTTTGGCTTGAAACTTGTTTTATTTTACTACAAATGTATCGTGCTGGTAAAGCACACAGAGGGAAGTTTAAAATCTCTGGCTTCTTATTTGAGAAAAACATAATATGGAAAAGTAAAATAAAATAAATTAAAAATCTTTAGTTTATCTAAAACTTTCCCATGCCATTAACTACTCTTCCACAGTACAATATTTCCTGACTATATTTTTTTTCCACCACATAATTTACTCCCTGTTTGTGGAACCAGTTGATTTCTAATTATACATTATTATACTTTTCTACGATGTGTAGAATGGACAAAATAAAACCAATTTTATGTGACTCTGATGGTCTTCCTTCCTTCCTTCCTTCCTTCCTTCCTTCCTTCCTTCCTTCCTTCCTTCCTTCCTCCCCCCCTCTTCATTCCTACTCTTTCCTTCCTTCCTTTTTCTGTTTTAAAACCTAGATTGAGCCTGAGTAGAATATATTTGAATTAGAGGCATATTTAGAATCAGAAGCTATTAGACCTATAAAGAACAAAAAATATTATGCAGCTAACTTTACTGATTAAGAAACCAAGGTTTAAAAATAAGGGAAGTTCCTCTGGCAAGGCCATAGAAGGTCAATGGAATAAAATGTCAAAGAGCTATTTTGTCTTATGTGTCCTTCGTGTTATATTGATAATATATATGTCTTAGCTACTTTTCTCTCCTTGCTGAGACAAGAACACCCTACACCCAAAATTAAGGGAGGAAAGTTTTATTTAGCTCATAGTTTGTGGAGGTTTCAGTCTACAGTCGCTGGTTCCAAGGCACGGTGGTGTGGTTGAGGGACAACTGTTTCTGGCAGCAGAACACAGCAAAAGCAACAAGAGCAAAAAGGGGAGGAGCAGGCCTCTTTCCCTTGCTTACATTGTATGCAGGCTACCCGCCCTAGGTGGATATAGCATTCACACCCCCAATCCTAGCACTAGACATTGAACCAATCACAAACTCTAGATTCAGCTGCCTCTGAAAAGCCTGCCCCCCCATGACTGCCTGAGGCTTTGGGGGGACATCCAGACTAAAACCATTACAATATATTCATTGGAAGATACAGACAAAAATTTAAAATTAAATTTATATAAATATCACCTGAAATTCTACATTATGGAAAAAAATCAGTTGGTGTTTTGTGGTACATCTTTCAGGAAATGCTTCCATGTACATATTCAATAATATAAATAACACATAATCTATAAGTGTATTTGTGTGTACTTATATATGTGTGTATTCATCATCTATCAATTTGTCTATCTATCATACATATCTAAATTTGTTTTTATGCTAGCATGAGAAATAAACGATAAAGCCTCAGTAAACAGCTTGGCAACCACATCATTTCATCCCCTGTCTGATTATTTCATGAGATAAGTTCTTAGAAATTAAATTTCAGGGTAAAAAGTTTTTGAAGCCTTTTGGTACATTTGGTCAAATTTCTTTCCACGTTTTGTTTTGTTTTACAGTTTATAATTCTTCTACTTAGTTTCCCCCAGGTTTGCAACTGAGTATCCTTATTGTTTCTAAGTTTTGATGAAATGATAGGCAAAGATGAAAATATTACTGTTTTTCTTTTAACCACGAGTAAACATTAGAACATTTAGACATAAGAACAGTAGAACATTTTTAAGAAGTTAGGGATTGCTGGGTGTGATGGCACCTGCCTATAGTCCCAGCACTAAATAACAAGTACAATATCATGGAATATGTGATTTTTTTTAAATGTTCTACACAGTATATTTGTGTCAAAAGTACATAAGACTCACTTTGTTGGATTATGAACAAATCCGACTTACGAATGTTCTCCCAGAACAGAACTTGTCCGTAAGTCAAGGACTTACTATAGAACATTCTTTTAAAAATATTCGTGTAAAGTAATATTGTACGCAAAGTATTAAAAGCTTTTCACCTTAATGGAAATTATGTTTATTTCTTTTTCTGAAGCTTCCCTATAGTTCCCCTTTAAATGTGGATCTTGAAAGTTAACCAAATATATACATGTTCACATTTTACTACTTCCTTTTTTTTTTTTTTCACATTTAAAAAAAATGCTGGGATCTAATGTGGGCGCCTGTACTTACTAGGCAGCCTTCTGCCATCTCCGGGCCTTTGTAGATTCACATATACCTTTGTGCTTTCATCTTACATATCTGCCAAAGACTCACGTATTGAAGGGTGATCATCAGCCTGTAGTGCTACCTATGGAAGAAAGTTAAGTCACTCAGAGTGTGTCCTTGAAGGGGACAATGGTACCCTAGCCCTTTCCTCTCTTATTTTGCTTCTCAGTCACTATGAGCGGAACCGGTTTGCTCTGCCACATGCTTCCGACATCATGTGATGCCTCACCACAGGTTCCAAAGCAGCAAGGCCAACCAACCATGGACGGAAAGCTCCAAAACTGTGAGTAAAAATAAACATTTCCTCCTTGAAGCTGACTTTCTCAGGTATTTTGTCACAGTGATGGAAAACTAAGGAACACATATACTGCCATTGTTATCTGGGTACTCTTAAAGCTGTCCTGTGAGAAAAAGAAAGGCTCCTGGAAGGGAAGAAGTGAGAGAGGGGCCTTTACAAAACTGTACCAAAGGCTACCTACCAGAATCTTTTCAGTGGTTCATAAAATGTGGGTGCACCCAGAAACAAATGCAATGCTTACCCACACCCCCACAGGAAAGTGTGCTATCGTAGCAATTTTTTGGAAAAGAAACTGTACATTAAAGTAATTACAGCACTGTATATTATTGAATATTGTATTTTAAGCACTGTCACTTTGATAAAAGTAGATTTAGAGACAATTGTAAATACCGGTATGTTCTCAGTGAGTGGTCCTGGTTGCATTATTTATGGAAGGAAATTTCCTGGATCAGAAGTAGCATTTGATGCAATTGTAATTTGCATCCATCATGCATAAAACCTTGATTTTGTTTTCAGTTTTGAAGGAAAAAATGACTCAAATTGAAATTTAGAGAGAAAGCACCCAGAACCTTTTGATTTAATCTATCAGAAGAGATAGCTCTAAGTTGTTTAGCATTTGATTGTAAATTCTGATTTCCGTTGAGCTTGATGACAGGTTTATGTTTGATATCTCTAACTTCCTGAAGTGTTTTCAAGGATGTGGGCCTTTTGATTAAAAATATTCTCACAAAATTTTCTAGACATCTTTTTAAAGGATCTTAAAATTAATTTAAGAAGACACTAGTAAAAGGCACTTATTACAGGGAAGGTTTCAGTGGAAATATAAAAAAGTATGTGTAATTTGGATTTAGAATCTCAGAGCTAAAATTGCTCTTATAAAAGGAAAAAAGTTTTCTCAGGATTAATTTTGCTTTTTAAATCTTTGAGATGAGATGGGGTATTTGTAATGTAAAATTGTTAAGGAAACACTTTATATAAAGGTAGGAGAATCTTTTTTTACTGTAAAAAATCATACATATAAGTTTGTATGTGGAAAAAATTTAAACAATACATGCACACATATATAATATAAAGTAAAATTGTCCTTGCACTCATTTTCTGGAGATAAAAATATGCCCATGTTGGGCTTTACATCATGTAAAACCTCTTTTCCATACACATATAAATTTATAAGTAACTACCAATACACACAACTACATTTAAGAACAATGTGACCAGGCTGAATCTACTCGTAGCTACATCTCCCTTTTTGTTTTATTTTGTAAAAGGATATTTACCGAGTTATAATTTGCTCAGAAGAGTTCATCTTTTCTATGTGTACAGTTCAAGTAGCTTTGACCAGTGTACACACTTGCATTATCACCATCACAATCAAGATAGAGAATATTCCCATAAACTCAGGATTCCCTAGAATGGCGGATATCCAGAGATTGTACATAAAACCATTTCAGCTGTATCTTTTCATTTGCAAAACATATTAGAGAAGAGCCCTGACACTGAAGGACTTTCTTAAACTTTTGAAATTGATATAAATAAGTTAGATTATATACTACCAGCTAACAGTATCATAAAATAAATAAAACAGGTAAAGCAAACCAAATAATATGCAACACAGCTATCTTTATGACTTATGCTTCTCCTATCCATGTTGAAAAGTGTCGCTATAATTTTAGTAAATATTATCTTGCATTTATTCACTATGAAAGATTTCCTTAGGCTTGTAATTATTTCCTCATCAGAATCAATCGATTTTTGATTCTGTGATATTTCTTGTGTAGTAGCGGATAAGAGGAAAAACTTTACAGTTTATTTTATGGATAACTGTTGATTTTTCTAAGCATTTAAAATACATTTTATTTTCATGGGTTTAGATGTTACAGACTAAAATTGTAGTAGTACACTGCAAGACAAATTCTGCTAAAAACATAGTCATAGTCAGTTTTATTATAACTCTATGTTACTTGTAACATGCTCCCACTATAGGAATGACATCTTTGGTGATATGGTAACTTTATTCTTGCATTTATGTTGAGTCAAAAGCTGCTTTGAGTTTCATCGTCGTGATTATCTGGAAATCTGAAATAAAATAAATTATAAAACTAACTTTTATATTGGGATAGAAAGTAAAAACACTTTGAAGCATATTTTGCTTTCTGTAATTTTCAGACATGAACATAAAAAATACTTAATTATGTTTCATTTAAAAGTAAATTAGGGCCGGTGATATGGCTCAGTGGCATAAGCGCCTGCCTGGCAAGTGCAAGGTCCTGACTCCTGGTACCCGCATATATATGTAAAAAAAAAAAAAAAAAAGATAAAAGTAAATTAGTGATTTTTTTAAAAAAAGTAGTGCTTCAGTATCAGCTTATCAAGTGCCAGATAAAACTACTCTTCTTGTTGTTGAAGAATAAAATTATACTTAGTTCTTATACAGTGTGGGTACTTAACAGAAAGTTTTTACTTGCTTTATTATACCTGCTGAGTTTTTCCAAATGTTCTGAAGTTTGAGACACGTTATCTACTGTGGATCTTCTAGATGCTCCTAAAAAAAAGATATATATTTAATCATTTATCATGAATGAAGTTTATGGTTATTTTGAGCTTGATTCTGGGAATGCCTTTTCAGGGATATCAATCCTTAGCACACACATGGTAAAGGTATGTGTACCACTAGGGCAAATTATATTGTTTGAAGTTAACTAAAACAATGTCTCTCATTCCATATGTTCTTCTACGGAGTGACCTTGTTAACCCATCATGAAGAAGCAGAATGTAATTCCTCTCCTCTTGAAATTGGGCCACACAAGGGGCTTTTGCTATCAACAGAAAATGCAGAAAGTGACTCGTAACATGACTTGCAGCTTCTGCCTGGTTGTCCTAGGATGCTTGTTTTGGAGGAAGCGAGTAACCATACAAGAGGTCCTACCGCCTAAGACGGCAGATGCTCTAGAGAGTCCCAGGGGAGCCTGGTCTTGTAGCCATCCCCACCAGGCTCCAGTTTGTGACCCTTCAAACCAGCCCAACTGTCAGCAGGTACCACTTAGTCACCTCAACTGGTGTCCAGCCAAGCCCTGACTGAATTTCTAAACCACAGAATTCCTGTGATATAAGGAAACAACAACTGGAAAGGCCACTTTGCAATTGGAAAGGGCACCTTTTAGGAATCAGATGACATATTAAAACAATTCTCAGTAGTAATATTAATTTAGAACAATGTAAAGTACTCAAATAATGAAGTCAAATGTGGAAAATTATATATATAGAAATACCTTTATATAGAAAAATAAAGAGATGTATAAAGAGACATGTTAATTTGTTACTTAACTTTCCTATCTGCCTTTTAGTTTTGACTAGAATCCACTGGGACAAACCCAGTAAGATACTGCAGCCCTGCTTATGACAGTCCCCAGTTTTTACATTCCCCCCTCTCATTTCCTATATTCTGTTTGGAATATAGAAAAGGGAATATTTGGAGTATTATCAGTAAAAGACCTGTATCTTCACCCTAGTTTCTGAAGTCCTCTTTATTTTCTTGCTCTAACTGGCATACAGCCTTCCTCTGGAAACACTATCAGCCCAGAAATGCTTTTTTCTTTTGTTTTTCTCAGTCTTCTTACTAGCAGACTTAGAGATGGTAGATATCACCCCCTTTCCATTGTTATTCAGGACATTTGTCCTTCTTTCTCTTCTTAGAACTCATGTCATCAGGTTATAGATCAGCCATTCATGCTTATTGTGATCTATCTACCACTGGAATCATTCTCAATTGAGTTTATCTTTGGCTTATTGTAATTTTACCACTTTCTAAATGTAGTAATTTCAATGCATCTCAATTCCTTAAGCTCCTGTTGTCTTAGATCTTGTTTCTTCATCCTACCTCAGTCATTAGCTTTCCTGGTCATACTTAGACCTTGTCATCACCAGTAAATACAAGCCCTTCTCTATTTCAGTTTCCTGCATCAACTACTCAGCTGCCACCTTTTCTCTTTTCATATTACTCCCTCTGGTACCCCAATGCAATATGAAAACATACCTCCATAAGGAGGTCCTTGAGACTTCCAATCCTACCTCCTTTTGAATGTTCTTCCACATTTTGACATCTTTTCTGTCTTCTTCATACAATCTAAACTTCATGTTCACTCCTTTATATGTATGTTCACTTCTTTACCCTTTTCCTACTTTGTCATAATCACTTGAAAGCCCTAACTAACTAAATCCAACTATTTGCCTGTTCCTCTCCTGCACCATGCAGCTTGACATGGCTGGAGAAAATACACAACCAGGCAGAGGAGCTTCCCTTTAAGTTCATGGGAACAAATATTAAGTGTACTCTTAACACTTTCAGTCCATCCTACTAAACATTCTTGTTCATTCATTCTTTCACTCTCATAGATAACTGTTTCTCTTTTTTTCCTCAGGCTACCAGCCTTCCTCTGCATCTTCACTCTCAGCTCATGATTTATTTTCCCATTTCATAGGGGAAATAAACATAGGAAAAAATTCTAAAATCTCTATGGCAAGAGCACTATGCTTCTGTTCTGAATACTATGCTTCATGCCACTATGGACGAGCCGTCCACACTCCAATCTAAAGCAGTATCCTCCACTTCCATTCTGCTGCCTTCACTTCCTGTCTTCCCCACACCAGACATAGCTCTAGGAATTTCTTCTGCCGCCCCCTAAAGTGGAGATTTTGCTATTAAATCTTTTCCACCAGCATATACATAGTTAATTGAGGTCATGTGACTAAATTCTCACCAGTGGATGGTGGGCAGAGTTAGAAGTGCTGTATGTGGTGTGCTGCCCATGACACTGGGCATCCATTCCTCTTTGAACTTTCACTTTTTTTCAATCTGGAGCATGAAACAATTACCCTATCATTCAGATTCTACCATGCAGACAATGACAGGAGTCTAAGGCAGTGTTTTTTTTGTTTTGTTTTATTTATTTTTTAAGAGAAAAAAACAATAAAAACAATGATACAGAATTTCAAAACAAGATAATAGGAAATTAACAATGGTTAATATATTGTGTATTGTTATCTTCAAAGTAGTTGCTCAGATTATAAGATATAGGCAAGAAAAACTGATCAAACAATATAAGCATAAACTGTTCTTTTCAATGAACTAAAAGAAATTATTAGTATACTTATCTTAGCTATCTTGCGTGTATATATATATATTTTTTTCTTTTCCCTTCCTCCTTTTTTCCTTTCCCCCATCCCAGTTGTTCTTTCCTTTTGAGCAGTTTCTTTCTGTTTCACAATATCTATTGTACATTTTGGATCTTACTTACTCTTTCAGTTTCTTACACTAGGGAGATAATATGATGTTTACACATGTGAGTTTGACTTATCTCACTTGTAAGTGTGGTCTCTAGTTGCATCCATTTACCTATAAAAGCCTAGAGATTAGTCTTCTTTATAGCTGAGTATTACTCCATTATGTAAAAATACCACATCTTTTTTATCCATTCCTCGGTTGATGGCATTTGGGTTGTTTCCAAGATTTGGCTATTATAGATTGTGCTGCTACAAACATGAGTTCACATATATCACTGTGGTATGATGTTTTTAATTCTTCTGGAAAAATACCCAGAAGGGAAATAGCTAGGTCAAATGGGACCTCTAATCCTAGATTTTGAGGAATCTCCACAATGATTTCCACAGTGGTTGTACTAGTCTACACTCCCACCAACAGTAGAGAATGGTTCCTTTTTCCCCATAGCCCCTCCAGCATTTGTTATTGGTTGATTTCTTGGTGATAGACACATGTGTGCTTGTTTCCACTGTTAACCGTTTCAGTAGAAATGGACACTTCTTGGTTGCTAACAGTGAAGACACTCTCAGATGCTAAATCCTCTCAAGTGGGCCACAAGAGGATCTTATTTATACTATCCATTAGCCTATAGTGCAATAAAATAAGCCAGCTAATACTGATTATAATAAGCCTACTATCTCATCCCTTTACTTGAAAAACAATGGCATATAATTTTTACATAATGTAGTATTGTATATAAATGATATTTTAAAAATATTATCTGTAGGTGAGTATGAATTGAAATGGAGGTGATACTCTTTGGCAGCTTGGTGACTGGAAAGGTGAATGAATTTTTACAATTTTATCATGCAAAACCTTTTTAGTGGCCTTATTGTAGAAAAGGGTAAATAATAACTCATACATAAAGGTTGTGTCAGAGTTTATAGACTAGACCCCTGGTAATGGATTCAGCCTTTCCACAACAAATCAAAAGTATTGTTGCATGCTCACATGAATATACAGTAGTCATTACCTTAAATTTAAAACTCACTCTGAGCAGCAAACACAGAAAGCAGGATATGAAGGCTGTATTGTATCAGTGTGGTCTGCAGAGAATTTCTTCATATGGTTTTTGCCTTGTTGAAATATATGTCGCAGTTCAAAGCTAAAGGGATTACTTTTGAATAGTCATCACAGAGGTTGATTACATTCGTATATCATATTTAGCTGGACCCTGCAGGCTATTATTCCATTAGCTATGCTGGTCTGGCCATTGTCGAAAAGTTGATCACCTAATGTTAAAAGACTGTGGTTTCTGTTAACCTTATCAAAATGTCTTGAAAGATTTTGTTAAAGAATAAAACTCAGATTATATTTTATGAAGCTGATTAAGAGTAAGTACTGTGTATAAACATGCTCACATCTTATGGGTGATCTTAGCATTATGACTTTATCGACAATGAGAGGATATTTTGCTTTTGTGTTTCAGCACATTTTACTTAAAGTCACAGATTCAGTTTTAGTAGAAATAGTGCTTCTTTCCAGTGATAAAAAGTCTCAGAAACTAATTTCTGAAAAGAATGGAGGTCTCTTCCTTTTTTGCCATGTATGTAAATAATATAAAATAAACACAATGGTGGAAGTAAACTAATATAACAATTATATCAACACTAAAATACAATAGATAATCTACAATGATCTAATTACAGTATAGTTTTACAAGCCTACAATACTGAAGAGAAGAGTTTTTTGAGGAAATATGTGTAAAAATTGAAAACTTGTCATTCACACTTGATAATCAAAATCACTTTGAATAAATAGAAAACCTGTTTACTTTTAAGACAATGATTGTGTGACTTCACTCATTTAAACACGACAGTTGAATAATTTTAAACATATATTTTACAAGTTTGAATACCATTACCAATAAAAAGCATGTTTACAGAAGCCTGACTTTTAACCTATTTTATTTTAAGTTGGACAAAAAATAAGTAATGAAATGAAAGTTTATCTTTGAAAAAGATATTTACAAGGATAAGTTTATTACTTTCAGTAACATATATATACAATTTTTATTAGAATCAAATTATAAAAGCTGTCCTTTGGGAACAGAGATGGTTTTGAAGTGATCTCTATTGAAGAACTAGTTCTTCAACTGTGTTTTCAGAAATGGAAAAGGATCAACATAGACACACGTGTGCTTCTTGGCATGGTGCTCCTTGTACCCAATGGTGTGGAAAATGGCTGGTCAGGGATACAGGCTGTGATCCTGGAGCACGGCCAGACACTAATTCTGGCCTCATTAGCACTGTTCTCTAACCGACTGAACTTTTCAGCAAGTGGAAGTTTCCTAATATTTCTTGTACTTGCTTTCAGCCACCCCACTTGACACTGACAATAGAGAAGGGGTAGGGGTCAGTCAAAGGGAAACAGATGGCATGTTCAGCTGTGGTACTGGGGATTGGACCCGGGGTCTTTTGCACTTAACTACATTCCTAGTCATTTATTTGTTTATTTATTATTTACATGACGGGGTCTCATTAAGTCTCTAAGTTGCCCAGGTTGGGCTCGAACTTGAAATGCTCTTGTTGGAATTACCACAGACTATCTAGAGAGGGATGCTGTGTCATTATCATCCCTAGGGCTAAAGGGGAAAGCGAGGAGCATGGTGCTACTGGACGGTGAGATGCAGAGATTCAGGAAAGGGACTGCCCGGTAGAAGTTAGCACTAGCAGTTCTAGAGTGTCGCAACAGCTGTCAGAACTGAGCTGAAACGAAGGGCAGAAGAACAGCATCCTGATCTCTCCACTTTCTCAGCTTGTAATCTCTCGACTTCCTTTGGCTAAACTCAAACCTCAAATGAGAAACTAGAAGGCAAGTGAACCTGGGACAGTATGAAGTCAGCCTCCTGGTACACAAAGCAGGAAAGATGGGAGAACTTCTCTTGTGTATTTATGTGCAAATAGCATACAATAATCAAGATGCACAAATGTTATCTTTCAGGAATTCAGTTATGTGACGCATGACTTAAGTGTCAACAGATTTGATGTAGGCATATTATTTGGTGTTTCTCTCTTCCTTTTCTTTTTCTGCTTCCTATCCTCTCTCGCTTCTGTTTCTCTCCTCTCTCTTGTCTCTTCTCCCTTCTCCCCCTCCATTTCTTTTTGTAATATTGTGTTGCCATTCATGGCCTTCTCATCATAAAATTTTGTAATACTGCATGAACCAAAGCCTGAAATTATGCAATTACTCTCACTCTATCAAAACTTTAATCTTTTTGGTAAAATTTTCCTACTTCTTGTTAATAACAAAACAATAAAAAGTTAAACTGTTATATCCATATTTTGAAGTAGCGATCATGATGTTGTATTTCTACATCTGGTGCTTATAACAATTAAGATATAAACTTTTAAGGCGGAAGATATTTTTCAGATTTGGGTAGACTTTCTTGAGTGTCAACAATAGACATATGCCTTTCCTTTCCAAGAAAATTTGTTAATGTTTGAAAACTACTAAAATTTATGTGAGGATCAGAAATACATTATAATTAAAAATTATAGGTTCTTTTTTCCCTTAAGCACCATTATCTTAGACAGAATCGAAGAAGGTTTGGATGGAGCATTGAGATGCTGTATTAACACAGAATTATACGGAATTTCATCTTGGTATCTAAACCTTTAATGAGAGCAAATCTGATACAGGGCTACGACTCTGTTTAGATAACAAATACTTTTTCAAGATAAATACAGAGCTGATATCTTCATGCAGTTCCTTCTATTAGTCCTACTGTTATTACACCACAAATCTTGTATTTTTTTCCTATCCCAGGTGAAATAACAGAAATCATGTTACCCTGCTTCCTGAAGTACCTCATGCCCTAACCTTACCTCTTGAATCCCTTAACAAAATATATGAAACAATGATTTTGAAGACACTGGACATCAGAGTTTGTGATGGCCAAGAGACAAAGTGCAAACAATATGAGCCCTACATTTGCTCCAGCCTTAAATAAGTTTCCAGGCTATGGATCAGAGAAGGAGAGCCCAGAAGGAGTTCAGAGAAGCCCCTGAGTTGAGGGGAAGAAGATGGACCCGATAGTCTTGGAAGACCAATGCAAATAGAATTTGTGACTAGTGCTACTGTGGAGTGAAAATTTATGAACCTCCTAGATTCATATGTTGAAGCCCGACCCTCAGCGTAATGGTATTAGGAGGTGGAGCTTTTGGGAGGTGATTAGGCCATGAAGTTGGGGCCCTCATAAATGAATCTGAGACCTTGTAATTAGGTATAAGACAAATAATTTCTCTCTGCCATGTGAGCTACAGTAAGAAGCTGTTCATCTGCAAACAAAGGAAAGGGCTCTCAGCAGAACTTGACCATGCTGGCACTTTGACCTCAGACTTTCTATCCTATAGAACTGAGAGAAATAAATTTTTATTGTTTAAGCCACCCAGCCTATGATAATTGCATGGGTAAGGTAGCAGCCTGGACTGACTGAGACAGGTGTGGCAAGAGGGAAGACCCCAGAGTGAGAATTAAGGAGATCCATAGAGGTCAACCTCAAGTATCATTTAATACTTTTGAACTGTGGTTGACCATAGGTAACTGAAACAGTAAAACCTGAAACTGGGGATGAGGAAGTGAGTACTGTACATATGTTGTTAGAGTTCTGCGAAGAGGTAGAGGAACAGTTGAAAAATATTTTAAGAATTATGATTGAAAAATATCCAAATTGATGAATGTGATAAATCCACAGACCCAAGAAGGTCAACAAATTTAAGCTTAGGAAACTTAAACTAGAGGGGATTCACATGGCTGAATAAAGGAGGACTCACAATGGAGTTTCTTAGAGGAAATCAACTAAAAACACAGGTAATTGGAAGGAAGGGAGGGACATACATCCTGAAACCAAAATTAATCTGAAATAAAAGACTTGTAGATCAAACAAAAAATAGGCATAGGACTTTATAAAAAGATAAACTAGCCCACAGGCTACCCATGAATTTCTCGCTGGCGGGATTGGGATCAGAGCAGGAACCGCCATCTCCAGGTAGCTCCCCCCTGCCAAAAATAAATGGAGAGATGGCAAACTCAATCCACACAGGATAGACCTAGAATATAAGGCCCCTTGCCTCTTTTAATTTCCTGTAAACAGAGGACACTGTAGCCTGGCAACAAATTTCACTGGCACACGTAGGGGTGAGTGGCTGCTCCCTCCTGATGAGCCACCAGTTTTTTGTTTGTTTGTTTGTTTTGTTTTTTCTTTTCTTTCTTCTTCTTTTTCTTTCTTTGTCGAGCACCATAACTGCTAACTGGAACCTCTAGCAACGACAAAGTTTAGGGACTGGCCACAGCAATGAAGATTGCTAGTAAAACGACACAACTCCTCCTGCCCTACCACCAGCACAAGAAAGGGACTTGGAACATCCCAAGGCAGCTGGGACAAGCAGTCCTCCACCCCGAAACCAGTGACCTGCAACACAAGCACCCTTGGGCCAGGAATTCAGCTCTCCCTCTGACTTGCAACCACCAGGGCAGGACAAGGAGGGCAGAGCGTGAGAGGAGCCGGTGGTGTGGAATGGATCAGGCTGGACAAGGTCTGGGAGGCACCAACTGTACAGCAGACTGGGAGCAGCCTTGGGCTGTCTCTGTTTCAGGGCACCAAAACAACCAGGAGAGCAACACAGCGACAAACAGGGTAAGGGGCCATCCAGATAGCTGCCGGCTAAAGACTGGCCACAGCCCACATCCAGAGGCCAAGATCAGCCCTACGTCCAATCCAGCACCAATCCTATTGCAGAATTGGTGGGACACTGATTTGGACACTACCATAGAACAGTGGACACCAGGGAAATTTTATTTTTTTTTCTTTGTTTGTGTGTATCGTTTCCCTTTTATTGTCTGGTTGGGTTTTTTGTTTATTTGTTTTTTTCTTTTTTCTTTCTTTTTTAGGTTTATACATATATTTTTATTCTATTCTATTCATCTTCTTTCTCTCTCTCCTCAACTGTCTCTCTTGATCTTAGGATATCTTCCTGTGAGTTGATATTGTCCCTAACCTTTCTGATTTGCTTCAATAATCTTTTGATTTCTCCTTCATTCTTTCTCTCCTGCCCTCTTCTCCAGCTTCCCAAAGCTTGCATTATCATTCTGCGTCCTCTAGCCTTGTTTCAACTATATTTCTCTTCCTATCTCTCTCTGTTTTGTCCTCTATACCTCTTAAGTTTTCCAATTATGGAGTAAAATCACTCTACTAGGGGGAAATTCATGAATATAAGTTTCTGATTTATGTTGGGTTTTGTTATATAACTGTAGATCTTGCCTCTATGGTTAAAGATACCAAAAGAGTTACCACAGTTAGTTTCTAGGCTGTGTATGATGCTATTGTTATTACTAATTGTAATACTTTAGCCAGGATGTCATACTTGTAATCTGTTATTCTCCCTTCTATAACAATACTGTGACTGTCTGGGGTCATAACCATCACCACAGTCCAATACCAAAGGATAGGGAGCTGAGCCAAATAGATGGCAACATCTCATCCTTAATAAATTGGGAAGGTAGGATCTTGGGACAGACACAAAAACCAAGGACCTCCTACACATATAAGCACCTCTAAAGAACAGACATATCCTAGGGAGGCTTCAATATTAGTGATAAAGCTACCTACTATAAGAAGTACACAGGCATCAACATAGGAAAAAAATGAAATAAAATAAAAAAATAGAAAATGACAAGATGCAGAAGCAAAAACCAAACTCCAGCCCACCTAGAACAAGTCTAAGGGACAATGAGGTAGAAGAAAATGGAGGCCACCCATCTGAAATTTCTGAAATGATAGCAGCAGAAGTTCATAAACAGGTGCATGAGACTATAGAGGAAATCAGATCAGAAATAATCTCCCAGGTAAAAAAAAGAGATGATGACTATAATGAAAGACTTATTCAGCAAGTCTAGAGTAGACATAGATTAAAAAAAAATAGAGGAGCATAGCAAAATGATGGAAACCGTGAATGTCCATAGTAGGAAAGAAATGGAATCCATGAAACAGATTCAAACAGATATCCAGGAAATTAAAAATTTCATTCCAAGTTTGCAAAATCACATGAAAGAAGGTGAAGACAGACTTTCAGACCTAGAAAACAGGATTGTGGCTAGCCATCACAAAAAGAAAGATCTCTTAAAAATAACGATGGACAATGAAAAAATCCAACAACTACAAGATGATGCACAGAAGAATAACATAAGATTGATTGGAGTCAATGAAAAAGCAGGAGCCAGCACAAATGACATAAAAAATGTTCACAGAAGTAAAGGCAGCAAACTTCCCAAGTATGGAAAAAGAATTTGACATACCGATAAGTGAGGCATTTAGAACTCCAATAAACCATGACCAAAATAAATCTACACCAAGACATATAGTAATCAAGATTACAGAAATCTCAGCACAAGAACAGAATATTAAAAGCTGTTAGAGAAAAGAAACAGATCACCTACAAAGGAAAGCCCATCAGAATTACAGCAGACTTCACAACACAAACCCTTAAGTCAAGGAGAACTTGGAGAGAAGTATCCCAGGTCCTGAAAGAAAATAACTTCTAATCTAGATTGATGTACCCTGCAAAACTGTCTTTCAGAGTTAATGGAGAAATAAGATACTTACATAACAAAGAACTGAAGAAATTCATGACCACCAAACCAGCACTACAATGTGTTCTGAAAGATATTGTAGAGAGATAACAATGTGTACAAATCCAAGAACACCAATAAGAAGAAGCCACCAGGCAAGGCAAGCAATTAAACACAGGGGAAAGAAAAAGAACCAACATCAGATAATAATATGACAAGGATAAGTCAATACATGTCAGTTATACCATCAATGTAAATGGTCTCAACTCACCAATCAAAAGAAATAGACTGGCAGAATGGATCAAGAAACAAAAGAAATTAATAGACTGAAAGTCAAAGGATGGAAAACAATATTCCAAGTGACAGGAACCCAGAAAAAAGCAGGGCTATATTTCTATTTGCAGACAATGTGAACTTCAAGGCAAGACAGATCAAAAGAGATAAAGAAGGTCACTACATTCTTGTTAAGGGAAAACTCCAAGAAGAAGACATAACAATCATAAATATATATGCACCAAATACAGGAGCGCACAACAGTATAACAAATATTAATGGACATGAAAAATCAAATAAGCACTAACACAATTGTAATGAGGGACCTTAACACCCCATTGTCACAAATAGATAGATAGACTAGACAAAAAAATAAATAAAGAAATACCAAAACTGAATCAAACCTGTGAACAAATGTAGACTTACTAAACATCTACAGAATGTTTCACACCATAACAGCAGAGTACACATTCTTCTCAGCTGCACATGGGACGTTCTCCAAAGTAGACCACATACCAGGCAATAGAACATGCTTAAGTAAATGCAAAGGAATTGAAATTATCCCTTGCATATTATCCGACCATAGTGCAATGAAATTGGAAATTAATGGCAAAAGAAACCACAAAAGCACCATAAATACATGGAAATTAAATAACAGTGTACTGAACAACATATGGGTCACAGATGAAATTAAAGAAGAAATTAAACAGTATCTACAACTAAATAATAATGATACAACATACCAGAACTTATGGGACACGATGAAAGCAATCCTAAGAGGGAAATTTATAGCAGTGAACACCCATATCAGGAAGACAGAACTCAAATAAATAACCTAATGCTGAGTCTCCAACTTCTAGAAAAAGAAGAACAAGTCAAGCCCAAAGTTCATACAAGGGAAGAAATTATAAAGACCAGAGCAGAAATTAATGCAGTTGAAACTAAGAAAGCAGTACAAAGAATCAATGAATCAAAGAGCTGGTTCCTTGAAAGATTAAATAAAATTGATAAACACTTAGCCAACCTCATAAAAAAAGAAAAGACTCAAATTCATGCAACTAAGAAAGAGAAGGGTGAAATCACAATAGATCTTGTAGAAAGCCAGAAGATCATCAATGCCTACTTTGAGAAACTTTATTCTAATAAAATGGAAAACACAGATAAAATGAACAGATTCCTAGATACACATAAATTATCAAAGTTGAATCAAGAAGATATAAAAATTCCAAATAACCCAATATCAGTCAATGAAATTAAAAATATAATTAAAAACCTACCAACAAAGAAAAGCCCAGGTCCTGATGGATACACAGCTGAGTTCTACAAGAAATTTAGAGAAGACATAATGCATTGCTCCTCAAGTTCTTCAATGAAATAGAAAGGGAAGTAATACTCCCAAACTCATTCCTGGAGGCGAGTATTACCCTTATACCAAAACCAGAGAAGGATCCAACAAAAAAGAACTACAGGCCAATCTCACTAATGAACATAGATGAAAAATCCTCAACAAGACACCGACAAACAGAATGCAGCAAATCATCAAGAAGATTATACACCGTGACCAAGTAGGATTCATTGCAGGGATACAGGGATGGGTCAACATATGCAAATCAATAAATGTAGTACACCATATCAACAGAGCAAAGGACAAAAGTTGCATGATCATCTCAATAGATACAGAAAAAACATTTGACAAAGTCCAACACACGTTCATGATTTAAAAAACCCTACAGAAAATTGGAATAGAAGGTCTTTATCTCAATCTGATAAAAGCCATCTATGACAAACCAACAGCCAACATCATACTAAGTAGACAAAAACTGAAAGGTTTCACTCTAAAATCAGGAACAAGGCAAGGATGTCCACTATCACCACTCCTATTCAATCTAGTTCTGGAAACATTAGAGACAGCAATTCGACAAGAGAGAGAAATAAAAGGAATAAGGATAGGAAAGGAAGAAGTTAAATTATCATTATTTGCAGATGACATGATACTCTACATAGAAGACCCCAAAAACTCCACCAAAAGACTCCTAGAGTTGATAACCAAATTCAGTAGCATAACTGGATACAAAGTCAACAGTCAAAAATCAATAGTATTCCTGTGCACAAATAGCAAAGTCATTGAGAGGGAAATTAAGGAAGCCAAACCCTTCACAATAGCATAAAAAAATGAAATACTTGAGAATCAATCTAACAAAGGAAGTAAAAGATCTTTACATTGAAAAGTACAGCAGTCTGAAAAAGATCAAAGAGGATATCAGAAAATGGAAAGATATTCCTTGCTCATGGATAGGAAGAACGAACAGAGTGAAAATGTCCATACTCCAAAAACTGTTATACAGATTTAATGCAATCCAGATCAAAATACCATTAGCATACCTCACAGAACTAGAGAAAACAATCCTAAAATTAATTTGGAATCAGAAGAGACCTAGAATAGCAAAAGCAATTCTGGACAACAAAGGCAAGGGAGGGGGCATCACAATCTCTGAGTTGAAATTATACCACAGAGCTACTGTGATCAAAACAGAATTATACTGGTGAAAAAACAGACCTGAGGATCAATGGAACAGACTAGAAGATACAGAAACAACTCCAAATGCACTCAGCCACCTGCTCTTTTACAAAGAGGCCAAACACATTCACTGGAAGATGGATAGCCTCTTTAATGAATGGTGCTGGGAAAACTGGCTTTCTACATGCTGAAGACTAAAACTAGACCCATGCCTATCACCATGCACTAAAGTAAAATCAAAATGGATCAAAGATCTAAATATTAAAACAGAAACGCTAAATCTGCTGGAACATAGGATAGGTAGAACTCTGGAAGACATAGGTGTAGGCAAAGACTTTATGAACAAAACCCTGATCACACAACTGTCACAAAGAATCTAAAACCGGCATCTCATTTTGCACAATAAAAGAAATCACCAACAGAGAGAAAAGACAACTCACAGAGTGGGAAAATATTTATGCCTGCTGTTCTTCAGACAAAGGACTAATATCTAGAACATATAAAAAACTGAAAAAAATCAGACCATCCAAATACAAAGACCTGTCTAAAAATGGGCATCTAAGATGAATAGGTATTTCTCAGAAGAAAAAGTACAAATGGCAAATAAATATATGAAAAAATGTTCAATATCACTGGTCACTCAAGAAATGCAAACTAAAACAGTGCTGAGATTTCATCTCACTCTAGAAAGAATGGCTATTATCAAGAAAACAACTAATAACAAATGCTGGCTGGGTTGTGGGGAAAAAAGAACCCTTCTCCACTGTTGACGGCAGTGGAGACTGGTGCAACCACTGTGGAAATCAGTGTGGAGAGTCCTCAAAAAGGGATTAACGGTCCCATTTGACCCAGCTATTCCCTTTCTTGGCATCTTCCCAGAAGAATTAAAAGCATCATACCACAGGAATATATGTGCACCCATGTTTATAGAGGTAACAGTTCATAATAGCTAAATTTTGGAAGCAACCCAAATGCCCATCAATGAATGAACATATAAAAAAGATGTGTTTTCTTTTTACATAATGGAATACTACTCAGCCATAAAGGAAGATAAAATTGAGACACTTATAGCTAAATGGATGGACCTTGAGACCATAACAAGTGAAATAATTCGGACACACATGCGTAAATATCACATTATCTCTCTGGTGTGAGAAACTGAAAATGTAAATAAGAACATAAATGTACAATAGATACTGCAAAATAGGAAGAAACTGTTTGAAAGGAAATGGGAAATAGGGAAGGGGAGGGGAAAAGAGGGAAGATAAAGAAAAAATTGAGAAAAGAAGGATAAAATGAAAACTGAGCTTTGTGAATGGTGGGGGGAAGAGGATTTGAAAAGAGGGAATGGGAATAGGAAAAACACCAAAAAAAAAAAAAAAAAAGAAAAAAAGAGGAATCAAGATATAACATGTACAGACACAAATTTCCTGTAATGAATGTGATTATTATGTATACCTAAATTGTACCAATAAACTTAAACTAAAAAAAAGAAACTTGAACTACTGAAAGGAAAAAAAAGAAACAATGCAAAACCCTATCCAACCTAAAAATTTTTCTCATATATTGAGCATTTATTTGCATTAGCCTCCATATTTTCACTAAAAGTTATATTTTGCATTTATTTAGGAGTCCATTATTATTTAAAAAATTTATTGGCACATTTGCAATAAATAATGACTACTTTTACTGTGGGTATTTGGTGCATGTACATGACATATATATTTTTTGGTGTGGAAAAGTCCTCAACTTTATTAGTCATTAAGGTAACACAAATTAAAACTACAAAGACAGACTACACACACACGCACACACACACAATAGCTAACATTAAAAAGACGAATATGGACCAGAGTTGAAGAGGACGTGGAGCAACTGGGACTCTTTTATCCTGCAACTGGGAGCATGAAGTGGAACAACCACTTTGGAAAATGTTTTGATATTATCTATGAGAGCTGAAAATAAACAAACAGTCCCTTAAGACCTTATGATTTATGATTTTTTAACTGTAAGATTGTATCAAAGCATTCCCATACAACCATTATCTTTTTTGCTTTTAGTACAATATTCAGTAAATTACATGAGATATTTACACTTTATTAAAAAATATGGCATTAGATGGCTTTGCCCAACTGTAGGCTTACATCAGCATTCTGAGCATACTTAAGGCAGGTGAGACTACGATACGGCGTTCGGTATACTAGGTAT
Source organism: Erethizon dorsatum (assembly GCA_028451465.1). Taxonomy (NCBI): domain Eukaryota; kingdom Metazoa; phylum Chordata; class Mammalia; order Rodentia; family Erethizontidae; genus Erethizon; species Erethizon dorsatum. Next base: position 17,405,494 of record CM051839.1, read on the forward strand.
ATCAAATGCATTTTCTGCTAAGGCCTTTTCAACTTAGAATGGATTTATTGGGAGGTAACCCCACTGTAAATCAAGGAGCACCCGTATCTATTTTATTACCCAGAAATTTCATTCTTTTGATATATACTTAACAGAAATGCAAACGTACGTATCTCAGAAAAAGGTACAGGAAAGCAGCAGTATTCAAAAGTAGCTAAAAACTGAAAACAACGCAAAATTCTATCAACAGATGAATAATAAATAAATGTGGTGTATTCATACATTGGAATTCAAAACAGCAAAGAGAATGAACTGCTGTACATAGCTTGGATGAATTTTAAAATATAATTGTTTAGCAAGAGAAACTAGATACAAAAAAGTACATTGTATTATTTCATTTAGATAAAGTTCGCAAATAGGCAAAAGTAATGTCTGCTGTTGGAAGCCAGGGTAGCGGCTTCCCTCGGGGAGTACGTTGTGACAAATGAAATATAAGATGTTTCCAGGATGCTAGTAATAGTCTGTTTTTAATCTGGGTGTTAGTTTACATGACATATCTTAATAGGTTTTTAACTTCTCTTTCCCTCCTCACCTTCTCCTTTCCCTCCATCTCCTGGTCCCCTTTCTATTTGTGACCTCCTCCCTATTTTCTTTTATCTACCTTTTATTTTGCTCTTTATTTGTACTTTGGACTTCTCACATGAAAAAAACAATAGGCCAACTTAGAATTCTATACCCAATGAAAAAATCTTTCAAAAATGGAATAAAAAATAAAAGACCTCTCAGACAAAAGCTGAAGCAACTCATCACCAGCAGAGTTGCGTTACAAGACATGATAAAGTCCTCAGGCAGAAGGAAAATGATGGCAGATGGAAATCTGTGTCTATGTAAAGGATTGAAGACTGTCAGAAATGGTGAGTACATGGGAGAATAAAGATGTGTTTTTTAATCATTAAATTTCTTTAGATAAAATTTGACTATTTAAACAAGAATAAGAACAACATAGTGTGGGATTTTAAGCTACTTTACTGAAATATGATTGACACACTTCGGACTGTATATATTAGAGTTATACAACCTGATGAGTTTGGAAATAAGTATGTATCTGTGAAACTACAACCACAATTTCTACATAAGGACATCTATTGACTAGAAGATATTTTTAATGAAAAACTCACGGATTTAAAACTAAAGTTTTTTGTAAAAATTTAATTTTCCAATATATGTGAAGATTTCAAAAAAAAGATGCTATAGATATGTAATATCCAATCCAAATATAAAAGATGAGTAAATATATACCTCATTAGCAGCCAAATAATTCCTAGAAATATATGTATTAAAAAATTAAAACAACTGCCCTATCAAAACCAAGAATCAAAACTTTATAGATCCCCATCTTCCTTTGTAATATTCATAAGAATGAATGGATCTATTTAAAGCAATGACAAGGATAAGTACAATTTGAAATAAATACCTTTGTCCAAGTGATGCATGTATCTGTTATTCAAAGTGTGGCTTGGAGACCAGCAGTATCATTCTACCTGGAGCAGAATTTCAAGTCCTGCTTTGGACCTAGTAAATCAGGGTATGCATTTCAAAAGAAACCTAATTTGATTCATTGGCTCATTCCAGTTTGAGAATCACTATTTTATAGAAACTTCTTACTTACATTTAAGTATTTAATATAGGAGCAAAAGAGCATGCTCATGTTCAGTTAAAAGGAGTGGTGTAATTGTCTTTTGTTCAGTTGCAACGCTGAGAACATAAGTAAAAGTAAAATTTGTTTCCGTGGGTTGAGAGCGTAGTTTGTAGTAGGGAATGTGGTTAGCACTTCATTTAAGTCTTTCAGCCACCCTGTACTCTCAGTATTATTATTCCTTTTGTAAAAATGAGGACACCAAAGTTTGGAGAGACTAACCTGATGATATAATCACATAGCTGAAGATCAACCCCTTGGAGATTCCAATGCAGGTTAGTTTGGGTGTTACAAAGCCCATACTCATAGTTTCTATTTTCATTTTTACATCAGTGAGTTCCAAAGAAGGCAGGTGAGTAACTTCATGGGCAAGCATATTGTGTTAGGCTTGGAGAGATAGCTGTATTTAACTTTGTGGCAGGAGCTGCTCTGGTACGACTATTTAGTTCTTAATTGTTGTTTGTCTATTTCATTTCTTGTCTTTTAGAGACCATTTCTAATGCAGCAATAAGAAAAAAAGCCATATACCCCAGGGATCTCCCTGAAAAACCTCTAATCTGACACATAGGCCAAGGCAACTGAGCGTGGACTAGCGAGATACCTAATCCAGGCTATCTATCATGTAAGTTGTTGCTTTTATTTCATTATACTCTAACCCAACCCCTAATGGATTCAGCTTCATAAAGTCAGAAAAAGGGGGAAAGAAAGCAATTTATTCATGTTTTCATTGGAGCTCACTGTAGACTTGAAATTTCTCTAAAAATGCAAATCATTTGGTGCCACACAACTGAAACTCAGTAGCTAAAGCGCTTAGAGGAAAATGCTTTCCCAGGGCTAATGTTTTTATGCTCAGTGATTGAATAAATCGATCCATTTATTACAACATCTTCACTTCAGTTTTTCATCCCTAGATGAATGTATCTGAGGGTTCAGAGGACTTTTCTTTATCACTAAGAAAATTGATTACACTTGTTAATTTGGCTTTTAATCCTAGATATATCAAAATAAATACCATAAACAAGTGTAGGAGAAATCAATATAGATTGGTTCAATATCAGATTGATCAAAACAGGATTTAGTAAGACTCTGAGATGTAAAATACTAATGTACAGACTAAGCCCTTACTTATGTAATATTACTTTAGACAAGCTCTGTATAAAGCTATAGTATAAACTATTTCTGAAAACAGAAATGGTGCACTTTTGTTGCATTAAAGAAAAATCCCCAGAAGGCCAACCTATCCAAGCTATTTAATGTGAACATTCGTTTTTAAAAAGATTTCTTGTCTTTTGTCCAGCTATTCTTGTTAATTCACAAGGCATCGTATCACAGATATTTTTATGTTATATAAAGCAAAAATTACACTTAACAAGTGTAAGGTTGACCATAACAAATAGATAAAACAACACTCCTAAAAGCTAACCTATCACAAGGAAGGGCTATCTGTTATTCTTTTCAGAGAAGGTGAGGACAATGAGAAATAAACATCACACACAGATTCACGAGACGCCATTTAGACTGGCTCTGGCCACTATGACATCCAAATAGTAAACCGATTGCTCAGAGGACAGTCTTTTGTCTAAACATATTTTTTATTTTACTTGCATTATTATGAGTAAGACAAGATTTGCACCACTCTCCTTTCAGAACGGCACCAGTTTCAAACTGCTTTTGCGGTAGAGAATTTAGTTTATGCTGAATATACACTGTGTCAGTCACAAATGGTTGTTCCTGTTCACTTGCTGTTCATTCACTGATGCTTACTTAGTGCCCACCGCAGTAAGCGGACACTTCTGTGGGGTAGGTGTGGAGGTCCAGTCTGTAGCCTCGCAGCCGTGCTGGTTAGGTGGGTATGGGAGTACATCTGTGGGGAGCACAGGGGAGCTTAAGCTGCAGTCTTGGTCTAGCTCTATGCATGAGTGCACGGTCTTCAGAGAATAAATGCGATTTTTATGTGCAATTAAAAAAACAATTAATTTAGTAGGGGGCACAGAATTTCAAAACAAATACTGGCTTTAACAGAATACATAAAATGCATTTAAATGCTTGCCTCAGGAAAAATAGCCTGCTAGGTTTTTCATGGCAGGACTCGGATTCTTTGATAGTAGGATTTGTGGGTCAAAAGTGTAAAAAGCAGAGAATCTCTGTTTTAGAGCATGTCTTCTTAGCACCAGGATTTGCTCATTATATGACTATGGATACATTTTCATGCATAGATAAGTGGAAGTCATTTTTGAAAAATTTCGGTGGTTTGTGGTTGAATAATCACCATTTCTTTGTAATCTTCAGAGGAAATAATTTTCTTTTTTGGAAACTAATATACTTGTCCCTGTATCTGCAATGTCTTGCACAATGTTTGAGAGATAGTATGCACAGTATTTAATTTTTTGAATGAACACAGTTTACAGCTTATTTTGTACTTTAAAAATTACGATATAATAAATGTTGCCTGGTAGATAGCAGATGACCTATAAATGTCTGTTGAAAGACAGAATGAATAAATATATCTAGTCTCAAAAGTTTCACTGAGAGCACAAAAAGACATATAATGAAGACAAAACTTGGTTTGAAATGCACTTCAAAAAATTCTCCATCAAGTTCTACATACTCTTTAATGAATACTTAAGAGGTAGTTTTTGGGAACTGATTTTCCTCTTGAATATAATATCTGCTCATCTTACAAATAAAGTAGAAAATATTTAGTCACAATTTCTGAAGTACTTTGGTGAAGGAAAAATAATTATGTTCAACTTCTTAAAATAATTGAAAACAGTTCTTTAAGTTTAAAGAAAACTAAGAAACTAATAAAAAACTATTTGTTTTTGTTTCCTGTTCCAACGAAGGAGGGTTTCAACTACACACATTATCTTAACTTTCTTAATGGCTTTTCTTAATTGTCTTAGTCATCTTAATGGTTCCATAGTTTTAAAGAGCTAGGAGATACCAAACCACCCTTCTGCGTGGAGTCAAAGATATAATTAGAGTACTCCTGGGCAAAGAAGGAAGAGAAGGGATAAAAGATTTAAAAGATTTTTTATTCTTACTACAAAAGTACTTTGCCTCTTTTAAGTTTACCCTTTTTGATTCCAATGCATTGTGATTTGGGAAAAAAGTGCTATATCTTAAAACTAAATTTATTTCATACAGAAAGAAATTGTACAAATTACACTTTCATGAATGAGATGCTATTAAAAATTGTAACAATATTTATGCAGTGATAAAAGTTACTGGAAAAAGACTTTTAGGGCTAATCTCATGTGAGTTAATGAAGCTGAAAGAAACTTGATGTCGTCTTACCACTGAAAAGTCTAATATATATACATACATATATACATATATACACACATAATACATAATACACACATAATACATATATACATATATACATACATATGTATACATACGTATATATCGTTATCTCCCCTTGTAACTTTCATTGAGGCGATAACCTGCATTATTCTTACTGTCTTCTGTTCTAAGAAACCAGGAACGAAAAGGCAAACACTCTATGTAGTTTAAAGTTTTCTTAATTTGCTCTGACATTGCAGAGCGTTTCATGCCATGATTGGGGAAGTCAACTACGTACCAGCTTGAACAGAGACTTATTTAAAACATTTCTCTAACGCAATCTCTGACTTTATATCTTTTATTCAGTTATAGCTGTTACTCAGGCAGACCTGCTTTCTTACTTTAAAATTGTCATAAAATTATGTTTTTCTTTTCTTTTTGGCACTTGGTGTCACGTTCAAGGTTGAGTGGGTTTTTTTCTAAGATGGCTTACGAACAATGTACGGTGATACCTCGGTTGTTGAACCACTCCAAGCTCAAACTTTCCACTACTCGAATAGCAAAGTTCAAAAAAATATCTGCTCAGCTGTCATAACTTTGCTCCACAGTTGAACCCAAAATCCAGCTTGAAAGAAACCTGTGCTGGCGGAGAGTGGGTCGCTCGTCTCTTCTCGCAGCGGACACAAAGGGGTGATGCTTCCTTCTAAGCACCACTCCTGCCCACACACATACGGTGCTTGTATAATTTTGGGGCCTCAGAACCAGTTATTTGGTTTTCCATTATTTCTTATGGGAAAAATCTGTTCAGTTCCAGAACTTTTCAGCATTTGAACATGAATTTGGAATGAATTGAGTTCGACAAAGGAGGTATCACTGTATTTGGAATGATGTTAAAGAGAACCCACTGCTTTATGCACAACATTGATGACTGACTCTTTAGGGCCATGGTTACTAAATGATAAAATATAAACTGTTGCAAAGTAAAGGGATTTAAGGTGTGGAAAGTGAAAGAATAGAATAGTCCTCATGCATTGACATTTTATAGAAGAACTTATTAAATCCTTTGTGAAAGAGCAAATAATAGGCCCTAATAATTCTGGAACTATTCCCTGTATATTACATTCCTTTATTTAACATTACTTTTTGAATGGATGGTATATGTACATGGTATAATTTTTTAAAAGGATGGGCATTGAAAAATCTGTTTGAAATCCTTGATCCTCTGCTTCTTATTTCTTCCCCCATAGAGGCAACTGCAGCTGCTGTTTCTTTGATATTCTCTCAGAAATATTCTATGCTTTTTGTAAAAGTATAAATGAAAATATTTTTTCTTCATATATATATATATGTATATATAATATGTTTCTTTTACATTTGTATAAATGCCACTGTAACATATACACATTTTTGTACTGTTTTAGAAGTAGTATATATTGGATATCATTCTTGCTTTCTCTTTTTAAATAGACTTTATTTTTTAAAGAAGTTGTAGGTTCACAGCAGAATTGGGCAGAAAGTTCAGAGAGTTTCTTATACCTCTTGCCCCCACATAGGCACAATCTCTGGGCACTACTGACAATCAGTGTGTTACATTTGTTACAGTTGATGAATCTACACTAACCCAACAGTAGCACCCAAAGTCCATAGTTTTCATTAGGATTAGCTCTTGGGGTTGTATGTTCTTTGGATTTTGGTAAATATATGATATTTATCCACTGTTATCATGTCATACAGAATAGTTTCACTGCTCTAAAAATCCTCTGTGCTCTGCCAATTCATACCTCCCTTCCCTGCAATCCCTGGAAATCAGTGTCTTTTTTTAAAAAATCATTTTCATAGTTTTGCCTTTTGCAGAATGATCTGTATTTGAAATCATATAGTACGTAACCTTTTCTGGTTGGCTTCTTTCACTCAGTAATAAGCACTTATGTTTCCTTCATGTCTTTTCTTAGTTTGATGACTCATGCCTTTTTAGCATTGTATGATATTCCATTGTCTGTACACAGTACAGTTTATTTATCCACTCACCTACTGACGAACATCTTGGTTGCTTCCAAGTTTGGGCAATTATGAATAAGTTAGCTATAAACAACAGTGTGCAGATGTTTACATGAATATAAGTTTTTATCTTAGTTTGGGTAAATACCAAGGAGTGTGATTTCTGGATTATATGGTAAGAGTATACATTGTTGTGTAAGACACTGCCAAATTTGTCTTCTCATTCTCTTGGTCATTCTCTTTTAGTACCCAAGGAGTTGCTTCACTCATTGGTAGCAGTGAAATGAGGTTCTATATGCAGATGTACATAATTTAGTCACTAGATGTCTTGCTAAACATTCAAGTTGCTTGCTATCTGCTATTATTATAATTCTGTAAATCAGTCCTTGCACATATGTAAGGCTTCTGAATTTGATTATCCTTCAGGTTAGGTTGTTTTTCCCAGAGGTTCTTATGGCTCACTCCCTCACTTTATCTGAGTCTCGTTTTGAAATGTTACCTCCTCTGAAAAATCTTCCCTGTCCATTTTACCTAAAAAAAGCCTCATTCCATCACTCCATGCTCACAAGTAGTGTTTGAGTTTTTTAAAAGAACATTTTTCTATCCAGCAGTTATAGATTAGCTGACTAGATCCCCCTGGCAGGGGAAGGGAAGGACCTTTGCTGCTGCATTGTCTGTGCCATGGACAATGCCTGCCATGTAGAGATGGGTGAGAAAAGAGCGGTTGGATGAATTAATGGGTTAGTCTATCTGTTGGGTAAGCTCAGAATCACAGTGTCAAAGCTTTGTATATTTAAAATTTCAATATTGTCAAACTACTCTTCCTAGAGGTTGAATCTATTCTTTCAGCAGTAATACGTGGAGACACTCATGCTCACCAACATACTGCGTTATCAAATTTTTGCTGATCTGGTTGCTGAAAAATTGCTTCCTACTAATTTACACTTATCTTTTCATGAGTAAAGCTCAGCATTTTTTCCACATTAAAATGTATTTTTCAGTTAACTCTCCATGTCCTTTTCACTTTTTATTAGATTTTTGGTATTTTTCTTATTGATCTATGAGATCTTTATGTGCAAAAGAGATTAACTTGTGATATTTGCAGATATTTTTTCCAAGCTCACTTTTTAACTTACAAACTTGTTTATGATGTCTTTTGTTATGCAGAAATATTTTATTTATAGGAAAGTATGTTATTATTTTTTCCTCTTTTGGCTGTAGAGTTTGGCTGGTTGTCTTGTGATCTCAAGTCTCTTAGGGATCCAATAAAATTTATTGTTGCATAGCTAGGATTGGCACTCTTTCAAATATTTTTAAAACAGAAGACAGAACAGTATTAATCTTTATGAATTAATTTTTACCTACATATTTTGCCAAGCTCTCTTTTTTGTATATAAGGGTTTTGTTTGATTTTTTCCTTGGTTTTTCAACTGAGCAACTATTGTATATAAATTAATATAGTTTCTTCTCATCCTTTTCCAATTTTTATGTATTTTCTTTCTATATAATTGTGTTACATTATTGGGGACCATTTCCACGGTGCCACTTATCAGGAACCCCTGCAGTGAGTTCCTGATCTCCTGCCCAGAGTTATGGCACATGGTGGGAAGAAAGAGCAAGAGACAAAATAGAGGTGCAAGCAGGGATCTGGGATGACCAGTTGTTTTCCGGGAACAAAAGGCCATGAGGTACCCAGAAACTTAGTATTTATTCATTACATCTGAGTCAAGGTCAATGGATGAAAGGCAGTGGGTGTTTACTGGAACAGTAATAGCGACTATGGTGGGCTAGTAAGAACAAAGCATTCTTGCAAGGACAAAAATGAAACAGGAGTCAAGGAGGAAACTGTAGTTTCCCCAGGTGCCATATCATCTCCAGCAGGTCTTTTCTTGCCCTGTGAGTGCCACAGCAGTCATTAGCCCTAGGGCTTCCAGCTGTGACCAGAAAAGAGAGGGGAGTTTCTGAGTTCCAATGTGGCCCAAGGGCAGGACAAGAACAAACTTTGGATGTCCCCTAGACTCAATTTATAATTCATGGTCCCCAACATTACAAGACAGCAGTGATAGTGAACATCTGATTTTTATTGTCTCTAATGGAATCATTTCAATACATGATGAACTTTATTGATGTATTATGAATATTTATTGGATGATTATGTGAATATTCCTTTTCAATCATTCATTAATTTGACAAATGTTTGTTGAATACCTACAATCTGCCTTTACTTTAAATTCTGATGATGCAACAGTGGTAAAAGAAAGCAGATGAAAAAGTCCTACTGTAATGAAACTTACACTTCTACCAATTAAAAGCAGAGTAAATAAATACGTAAAATTTATGTCTGATGATAATATATGCTATGGAGGGAAGGAGTATAAGGGACATATATTTGTGTATGAAGGGTGGTTTGCAACTTTTGAAAGTCGGATGAGGTGATACTTGATAAAAGTTCCGAAGGGGATAAGCCATGGGTCTATCCTGGAGAAGAGCAAAGTGAGTGAACAAAAGTAACGGTAAGTACAAAGGTCTTGAGGTAGGAGTATGTCAGATATATTCCAGGAACAGAACAAAGACTTGTGCAGGAAGAATGGTGCAAGCAAGGTGGGGAATGACAGGAACAATTACAGAAGAGAGCCAACAATGTAGGGTCCCTGGGGCCTTTAGGAGGATGTTAGCTTTTATTCCATGGAAGATGGGAAGTCCTTTGGCGGGTTCAGAGCAGAGGAGGTACATAATCTAACTTGTATTCCAAAGAATTACTATGACTTCTCTGTTGAGAATTCACCATACTGGAAGTTTTACAATAATCAAAGCAAAACATGGTGGCTTGTGTCAGGGTGATAGCAGAGGAGATAGTAAGAAGGTGCACAACATTGGATATGCTTCCAAGGAGCAACTGAAAGGATTTCTGGACTTGATGTATGGTGTGAAGCAGTTAAGGGTGGCACTTTGATTTTATATCTGTGCCAATTGAATGATGAAGTACTCATTAACTGAGATATGAAAGCCCAGGTATGAACTCTATTTGGGCTACATTGAGGTGAGTAATTAACATATGATTTTGAATTTCAGATGTCTGTTAGATATTCAAGTGAAAATATCAAGTAGGTATTTGTGTCCATATGTCTGCAATTCAAGAACTCTGGGCTGGATATATAATTTTGAGAATTATTATTGAATAAATGTTATTTAAGGCCAAGCAATTCAATAAGTGCCAATATGAAAGAGCAGAAATTGGAGCTTGAGCCATTGTTACTCTAACATTTAAAGATTAGGACAATGAAGTGGAACTAGCAAAGGATACTGGAAAGAATTAATTAGTGAGGAGAGAGGAGCTAGTGTGGTATACTGTAAACCAAATTAAGAAAGTATTTAAGGAAGGAGGGTATCATCAACTCTCCTCTCATCATTACCAATAAGTCAAATAAGATGAGTAGGGCTGAGAAATGACTGCTGTACTTGGTAATGTGAAGATCCTCAGTGAATTGGAGAAGAGTAATCTCAGAAGAAGGCTGGACTAAAAACCTGATCTGAGTGGGTTCAAGAGGGAATGAGAAAAGAGGAATTAGAAACAATCAATATAGATGATTTTTTTGAAAGAGTGTTCCTATAAAGTGAGCAGAGAAATAGAATAGGAATTGGTGGAGATTGTGAGATTGGAAGATTTTTTTTAAAGATGGGAGAAACTGCAGCATGTTTATATGCTGATAATAATGATCTACAGGTCATCTGATGCAGAAGGAGAGAAGGGCAGAATTGTGGAAGGTAATGGCTTCGAGGAAACGAGAATGGGTGAGGTACGGTACACTGGAAGAGGAACTGGTGCAAGATCATGACAGTTCCTTGTAAAAGGAGATAATACATATGGATCAGAGATGTACATAGGTGGGTAGAAGTTATGGTTATATGTTACACAAGGTCTTTTTAAATAGTTTCTTGGTAAAACAGGAATCAGAGTCACTTGTTGAGTGTGAAGATGAGGAAGAAGTTGTTGGGAGATTGAGTAAAGAGCACCAAATAAGAAATGGTCAGCTGTGTGTGAAAGAGGGGGATAAAGTGAACTAGGGGAAGGTAGTAGTTGGGCCCACCTGAGGTTTGTAAGCATGAATTTAAAACGAGATGAGCCACCATGGCTGTGTTTTTTTAAATAGCTACATGCAGTTGTAAGGGTACAAATAGGAAGTAGACAAAGAGTTGTATTTAGAGCTATGATTGCACCAGGCCAGTGTGAAGAGGAAAGAGGAGCACAAGGAATGGATTATAAACTCTGTGTTAAAAAAAAGAAGTAGGCTATCTGGGTATCTGTCCATGTGGCAGTTTCTTTAATTTGTTTATTGCCCAAAAGTGTGCTGGCATTTTTAAGTCTTTAAATACATGTTATAGGTTTTTTTTTTGCAAGTTTTACTAACCTTAATAATTCTGGTTCTCTCTGCTTCTTAGACAACAGACATTTTAATATATAGTAATACGCAAAGAGCACGAGAAATGCTGGGAGCATTTTAAGAACAACTTATGATTTGGAGAATTCCTAAGAATGCCTAGGAACTTTGTTTCTAGTTCCCAAGTACTAAAGATTAATCTGTTGGGAATTTGGAAAATAAATAGAAACATGAGCAGGAGGGAACTGAAGAAAAATGTAATCTGTCTTGGTAGGAGCCCATTTATTGTATGAAGCAAAGTGAAGGGGTGGTTTGCGGAGTGCTGGAGATGCAGCAGAGATGGTGGGATGCTGGAGATGAAGTTTATGAAAAAGAATCCAGTTGTAGGTATTGGAACAATCTAAGTTTAACCACAGGAATGAGTAGGTGAATATAAAAGAAGACAAGACAATTGAAGCAGAAGTCTAGATACTGACAGAGAAAAAAATTTGAAGGATAATTATGTGGATATTGAAATTACCAGAAGTTCATAGGCATAAGAATGGAGTAAACCAGGAGTTAAAAGCTTCAAGGACTTGGGGGGAGACATAATGTCATGGTTTACATCTAGAATGTTCACCAAAACTCTCACGAGGTCAGACATGGGGCTTTTGGAAGGAGATTGAATCATGATCATGAGGGCCCTATACCCATCAATGGATTAATCCCCTCATGACTCCATAGCTAAATGTGTTGTTAGGACACAGGGTCTGCTCTGAAGAAGTGGATAGCTGGGGTATGACTTGAAGAGGTGTATTTCCCTCTCTGGCTCCTCCCTTTTCTCTCCGCTTTGTGGCTACCATGAAATAAGCAGCTTCCCCCGGTCAGATCCTTCCAACGTGCTGTTTCTGCCTTGGAGGCAGCAGATCATAGACTGAACACTGAGTCAAAAGAAGCTGTGGATATCTGGTGTTTTGTCCCGGAGATGAGGAAAGTGAATAAGACACATAATGAAACAGATGAAGGCAAACCAGGAAAGATAGAAAAGTATAGTTTTATTTCCTGAGAGTTATAGATAGGGCTTTAGCCAAGATGTGGCAGGAGGTCAAGGGAACTTGTCATTTCCTTAGGGCTCAAATGTCTCAAGAATGTGGGAGAGAAAAGCGCTGCTGATTTAGAACACTACAGAGAAAGCACCTACCTTGGTGAGCAGCCTTTTTTTTTTTTTTTTTTTTTTCAGTACAAGGCAACAAAAAGAAAATTGGGAGGAGGGTAGAGGGTAGTGGTCTGTTCAGCTATGAGTTTTGGAGGCTCATTGAAAGGATCTTAGCATTTGGTGAGGACTGGGAGATGGGATCAAGAGAAAGGATGTGTAGAGAAACTTATGGGTATCAGAGTCTTGGTAGATCAGGATGTTTTGTCATTACTACTATAAACAGTAATAATACGTATCATATTTTAGGTAGATAGTGAAGGTAAAGTTACTGATGATCCTAGATTCTCAACATTCTAATTTAGTATGAGTGTGACATGCCATGGAATTTGGCATCATATTTTGATTAATAATTGGACATTTAGATTATATATATATATATATATATATATATGTTTTATATATTTTTGTTAGTATATCACAATTTAAAAAATTCAGAAATAATGGTAGTCACAGATTTAGTTTTAAACTTGCTTTCCTTGAAAATATAGTAGGTTAAAAATGGACTATAAGAAACATACATTACAATATTAGTAGGCTTATTATTTAAAAAGAATTCTGTTTATTTATTCTGCTTTATTTTGGTGAGTTACCTAGCCATAGATTTGGGTGATTTACTATTTAAAATCAACTGACTTTCATCTTAAGAGTGACAAATGCCTGCTAAAAATGTCTCCCTGAGTGGCTTTTTAAACACCACAAATAAATACTTACGGAAATAGAACTATGACATTAGTGACTTTCAGATAAATATTGAAGCAATCCAGGATGTTATTAGTATGTGACTACAACATTTTTTCCAGTGTAGCCTATGCATCTGCTTTTTAGATTAATTTTTACATTTTTATTAGTACATGTTTGCAGTTTTGTCTGAGAGACATGAGGGTCTCCTTTACCACATCAATGTGGCATCAAAATAATTAAATGTGAATATTCATCAGACTGTATACTTAAATTGTACCCAGCACAGCAGCAATGATTTAAAATATATCCCCATCCTTTCAAAGAGAAAATAGGGTTAGAGCTAGGTGTAGGATTAAGTTTAGAGATAAAGTTAGGGTTGGGGGTAGTGTCACTATAGAAAATGCCTGAGATAAATAAAGTTGTACAGGAAAAAGGATTATTTTGGCTCACAGTTTTAAAGGTTCCAGTCTATGAACCATTGGCCCCATGCTTTGAGCCTGTAGCCACTCATCACGGTAGAAGCATGTGGCAGAGCAAAGCCATTGCCCTTATGGCCAGGTAGCAAAATCAAAGACTGGAAGTGGTTGAGGTCCCTCTATTCACTTTCAGAGCACACCCCCAATGACCTAAAGTTCTCCTATTAGGGCCCACCCCCTAGAGGGTCCATTACCTCCCATAACACTATTCTGGGGATCAAGCCATCAACATATGGATCTTTGGATTGTGTGATATGCTACAAGTCCTAACATATTCCCTCTACCATGGGTCGTTCTTTAAGCTTCCAACTAAAGATGATCTTTCTGTTCTTTGAAGCTCCTGTAACACCTCTCTCCTGTAACACTTGATACATTCTACCTTATATTCTAGTTATATGCATGCATGATATTCTTCTAAATTATGACTACAAAATCCTTGATTTTAAGATTCAAATTTGTATCCACCACCCCTACCCCAACACAATTCTAACACAGGGATTTGTATAGAGTAAGTATTTTTAGTAAAAACTTTAGTAAGATTTTCCATTTTGTCTAGAAAAAGGCTCTTGAAGTTTGCCTGGATCTTTGGAGTGGGCGGGTATTGGTCCTAACATGTCAATGAAAAAAATCTGTGCAGGCTGACTGCTGTGCTCGTATGTTTATATTTTTTTTCCTGACAATCTTCACTTTTGACTAGCGAATATAGTACACCTTTACAGCCTTTCACTTCCTGTATAGCTGTTGGTGATAGTCGTGGTGGAGATTGCCAGCTAGCCACCAAATTTGTCTTGTCCCTATTTGGGCGCAGTACTAGACCCCATCTCACAGCCATCCTTTGCATTTAGGTATGGCTGAGACTGTTCACTTCAAACGATTGTCAGTAAAAGTGACGCCTGCCTTTTACAAGCCCAACCCTGTGCAAACTCTCTCAAGTGTTTTCTCTTTCAGCTGATTGGGTGCAAATAATGATGGACTTGTGAGAAAGGTGGATCTGAAAGATTGAAGACCTGGGGTCTTTGAATGATTTTTTTGGAGTAGACACTATGCATGCTGACCTGCAATCTCTCTGACTTAGTGATATATAAGGAGCAGATCTCTGTTGTATAGAGTCATTGCATGTTTGCATCTTTTTATTACCATAAAAAGCCTACTCGTAATGACACAGTAGGGAAAATGATGGTGACTGCAAACTACATTTCACTGGCTTGAGAGAAATGCGTTCTTGTTTATAGCAGATAAAACCATTAGATAGTCATGTTTATTGTAACTCACAAGTAACAAAAAGTATATTGAAAGAACTAAAGGAATTGGTTTATTAGCATGGAAAGTAGAAGACTGAGAATTGAATTGGCAAGAATCTTTCATTGTGATGTCTTTGTTTTGTCTACCATTGTCCTAACACCTAGCTTAGGCAGAAACAGTGCTTGATAAAAGATGTATATTTGATAAGTAAATGTAATAGACACGGCAGATCTATTTTATTTTTTGAAAATATTCAAAGCACCAGATTTAAAAATCTTTAGGAACAAAACCAAATGAAAACAAAACAAAAATCATTAGGGAAAATTTAAATCACACATTGAGCCAGCCTAATGACTTCAGATTTGAACTCTAAATTGATCATTCTGCCATGAAAAGGCACCCAGTAATGTGAGTCTTACTCTGCCCTGTAAATGAAAGAATCTGTGCTTCGCATTTTGACAAGGAGGCAGTTTTAGTGCAAACAAAGGACACGTAAGTAATATTATTTTATTTTATTTTTATTTATTTTATTTTTTTTGTGGGTACCGGGGGTCGACCTCAGGACCTCTCACGCCAGCAGGCGCCCGTGCCGCTGAGTGATATCACCGGCCCTTTTCTCATATGTGGGTTCCGGGAGTTGAACTCAGACCCTTGCGCTTGCCAGGCAGGCACTTACCCCGCTGAGCCATCTCACCGGCCCCAAGTAATATTATTTTAGATGCAAGGTGTGAAGATTTTAGATGACTATATGGAAAAAATTTTATGATAGAATAAAAAGTGAAAAGCTTATTTCTCACTTTCTTCCCCCTTTTCCATTCCAGCTGATGTTTCCCTGTTCAGGTCATCATCTCTCCTCTGGATGATCGCGGCAGCATCTCCACTGGCCTCCTGCTTCGAGTCTTTCTGTATTTCCAGTCCATGCTCCACACTGCCACAGAGTTACACTTGCTCATTCCCAACAAGTTCCAGTCGTATTCCCAACATGTTCTAGGTGTCTGTTCAAACTGCAATACCTTGAACACACCATGGTTTCTCATGAAACTTTGCCCTTCCTGGATTATCCTTCCTTTCAGCTCCTGGATGAATTCCTGCTCAATTTTCATCACAGTTCACAAGCATCTCCCTCAGTTACTTGAGTCCTCTTTGTTTTTCAAAGGACCTCTTCCCATTAGAACTTATCAGCTTGTTCTAGGTGGCCAGTTCCTTTAATCCACAGACCTCTGTAATAATGGTAGTCAGCCTTCTGGGGGCTGAGTGGGCTTGCACACATTATCACATTGAATTTATCAGGATCATGTTCCAGATGAATAATGTGAGGAGTGCCAAAAAGCCTAAGCAACACAGCTCGTAAATGCTGGGGCTGCACTTGATCCCAAATTAGCACTGTGCATTTTCCATCTGCTGAGTGGGCCCTCCCTCCACTGAGTCTTCTCTTTCCACATCTGTCTTTTCCAGCTCTACTTAGGGTATCTGAGCATACAGCTACTGCTGAGTAGTTCTTCCAATTTTACTACAGAAACAGACCTTGTTTCTCATATTTATTTTGCAAAATGCAAGAAGTTGAGACTATTTGTCCAAGCTGCTTTTACTTTCTGGGACTAAGAAGCTCAGTCATAGTTCCAGGCAAGCCCCTTTGCTTAAGAGCATAACTGGACACATTGTGCTTGGCTGGTTGGAGTTTGAATTTCAGGTTAGGAGCAGGTGCACGCTTGGTGACATGGGATTCTGCTGCGACCTAACCACAAGAATTTCTTTTTTGGCACATTTGGAGTGGCATGGAAACTGTATTGCTAGGGCTACTGAGGAACTCTAGAGGAGAACATGAGGAGTGTTCTCAATTTTTTCTCTGTGAGGACTAAATTCTTACATTCTTTAGAGTTGAAATGATACAGCTATCAGTTTGGGTAGTAAATATGTCTTCTAACAATTAAAAGCAAAACGAATACTTCAAAGCATTGAAAATTTTGTTTATGCACATCAGTGTGAGTTGACCTTCTGTCCTTCTCCTCCTTCACCCCTCTCCTCCTTTTCTCATTTCTTTCCTCCTTTTCTTTCTCCCTTTCTGTTTCTTCCTTCCATTACCCCTTTCTTTCTCTTCCACTCCCTTCCTTTTCCTTCCTTTCTGTCCCCTCCCTGTTCATCCTTTCTCTTTTAAAATAAAAGTTTATCTCAATGCGAGAATGAAGTACAGATTAGATTAGACAAGGCTACGTATATAAACCACCTTTTACTGATATAATTTTCCTTTTCAGAAGAGATTTTAGTGGAAATATAAAACAAAGATAACTGAAAAACACAAAAGAATTTCTCAGATAGGACTTTTTTAGAGAACACATTAGGTAACTTCTAACCTAAATCGCAAGAGAAATCAATCCACAGGCCCTGAGCCCTTTTGTCTCCACTGACATTAAAGACTTTTGGTTCTGGCAGAAAGGGCCAGGCAAAGTCTCTAAATCTCAAGTTGACAATATCTCCAGGAAGACATTTTTTTAAAAGAGAAAGGTACTCAAATCTTAAAAAGAAAAGCCCCCAAAATATTGTATAATTGGCTTTAGGACCCTGGGAAGATGCAGCACATAATTAATTTCATGAAGACATTGAGATTTCTGAATGAGTGCTTTTTAAGCTGGAAAATTTCTGTTACCTCCCTTACAGATCCCTTAAAATAAGTGCCTGGGCATGCTCAAGATACAGTTACTCTGTTTTCAAGCTCCAAACAGATATTGATTTTCATTTCAAGCTCTATTGCCAAAATTAGCAGTGTCAGGTTGAATTAGAGGCAGATGGTTTGCAGAGTTCAAAAGTGGACGGGCTGCACAGTCAGGCTTTTTCTTGGTTATTTTTTTCTCTTTCATGTTTTAAAGGCAACAAAGCATGGAGTACAAGATACCTGTCAGTTTTTTTGCACCCAAAGAAATATTTAGTCCAACTCCACTCATGTCTTCACTACACCAGTTTCCTTCCAGTGCCAGGGCAGGGGTGAATGTACCGAGCATGGGGATAAGTACACAGTGCTTTGATTTCCTTTTGCTGGGCCTTTTGCTTATTTAGCTTTTGAAAAAACAAAATTGGCACAGCACTTGAAATCAGCAGAGCTGATTGTTTACATTGTTTCATAATAGGGGTACAGCAGTTATTGCAGTACCCCATCAACAGTCTATGGATCCTTTATATATAGGTTTGATCACAGGGAAATACCTATAATCAGGCCATTGTGAGCTTCCCTCACAAGGAGCAGCTTACCAAAGGATCAGATGGAGCCCTGTCATAGGCATGCTTGAAGCATTCATTCACTGTAAGGAGCAAATGCCAGTGAACCTACATCATTCAGACTTGATTTATGGATAAGGAAGAGGCTCAATATCAGAATGGCTGGCAGGGAAGTGGGGGTGGGTGGGAAGACTATGGATATTCTTTGACATACTCCTATGTTGGCAGAGGTAAGATTGTAGTGTATCTGGTTGGTTCTCATTCTTATTCTTAGTTAAGAAGCCTTTTATTAGAAGTCTCCAATGCAGAGAGAAGTGTTTTGGGTGTATATGTATATGACAGAGAGGGGGAGGAGGGAGGAAGAGAGAGATTAAGAGAAAGAGACACAGAGAAGCGGTGGTTGTGGTGGAGGAGGAAGAGGAGGAGGAGGAGGAGGAGGAGGAGAGGTTAGACAGTCTCTGTCTGGTTGCTGGGACAAAATACTTGACATCGACAACTTAAAGAAAGAAGGGTTTATATTGGCTCACAGTTTCAGAAGTGTCAGTCCATAGTTGGCAGGCTCAGATGCAGAAATGGCATGGTGGAAGGCATCTGGTGTGGAGGAAAGCTGCTCACATCACAGTGGCCAGGAAGCAGACAGAGAGGGGAGCAGTTGGGGAGGGAGATGTACCCTGGCAGGTCATGCCCCCGGTGACCTACCTCTTCAGGCGAGGCCCCACCTCCTAACAGCATATTCAGCTTTGGATTCCTCAGTGGATTAATCCATTTCTGAAGTGGACATTTGAAAAAATCTAAATCACAACAAGAGAAATGAAGGAAAAGAAAAGCAGAGAAGAGAAATAGAGAGTGAACAGTACAGAGGTAGAAGCTAGATCAAATATAGATCTCTGGGATAAAAAGAAAGTCATGTAGCAGATGCCTACAAGTTTCCAGAGGCATCTCCTAAATATTCTAGTCTCACGAGTAGGTAGCACAGGTGTTGAATCACTCCATCAGCATGGTGGGGAGTCACAATAAATATCTCCATGAGCAAAGAGGTGGCAGTCCCTCTGTGTCCCACAGGCATAAGCCTCTGTCCTCAACTCTCACAGTATGTTGTCATCAGCTTACCTGTCTGTATGAGCTCTTTGAGGCAGGTTATAGATTCATTTTAGATTTCTGGGGCCTAGAAAATGTCTGCCTTATAGTTGGTATTCAATTAATATTTGATGAATGAATGGCTAGTGGGCAATAGACTATTTTCATAAGGACGTGTGAGGACGTGTCAGAGTTGGGGAGATGGAGTGATTTAAATACACTGTAATATTTTAGGAGTGAAAATTTGAAAAATCAGGAAAAAGGTGGAGAGGACTTCCTGGCATTCATCACCAATAGCCATTTAACCAATATTCAGAGAGCAAATAGTGCTGAGCATTGACATCCAGAAGTCTGGTATGGATATCAGACAGCCACGAATTCTGCTCAGCACATGCCATAGTCACAGCTGGGGATATCGGACAAAGGGTGGTGGATTTGAGAGGGGCGCCAGAAGTTTTTGGGCTGATGGGTAAAACCGAAGTGGGGTTAGAATCCAGAGAGAAAATGGGTACAGGGCCTTTTGCTTACACAGTTGCAACTCTGAGCCAAGCAAGAGAAGGCAGAAGAGATTTTTTTTTGCGAGAACCAAAGTGTCCCAGAAACAGAAGGGAAAAATGAAACGCTGGCAGGAAGGTAGAAAGTCCTAGTCATGGGTTTGGGACTGGCACATATTTTGGGGTTGGGAGGAAATGGACTCAGAATAGTCAGCCATGGCAGCATTCTCTCTTGGTTCTCTCCTGGTTGTAACAAGTAAAGCTTGGCTGGATAATAGAAAAAGAAAATGAAGCATGCCTTTTCTTTCCTGTTTAGTTAATAATAAAGTTTAGCTGAAGTACTTTAAACTATAAGTTAGATTATTGTTTATGTATTGGCTAGAGCCGAGCTTATTCTCCATGGGCAAAAAGTGGTTTAAACTGTAGCAGATCGGAGTAATCTTTGTACCTATGGAAATTTTGGGTCCTTTGATACACAATGGTGTGATTTTCTACTCGTCCTGTAATGACTCTCACGATATACTAATGGTTTCAATAATTTATGTGCCAGCATAGTCAGGCATCAGTAGTGTGGAGTACGTAAAGACTACTCAGTATATCAATTTATATCATGTAAGATTTATTATTCCTGTTAATCTAAAAAAAGCCATAGGTTTTTTTTTGGGGGGGAGGGTACTGGGAATCAAACTCAGGACCTTGTGCTTGCCAGCCAGGCAGGCACTGTGCCACTGAGCTATATCACCAGCCCAGGCTATAGGTTTTTAAATCACATTTTGCTTTCTTTTGCCTTTATACTGGGCTCTAGCAGTAATATTGGAGGGAAGGGCACTGTGATCTCACAATGAATTTCTCCTTTTGTATAAGAATGCCACAACGGGAGAACCCATTTTCAAAGAGATACTTTGCTTTCTATATTGCAACTGAGAAAAGCATCTAGTTTACTCTGTCTAAACTTCCAGCTCAGCGATTGATGTTAGAGAAAGAAGCTCAGTGTCCTAGAGTGAGTGGAGTTTACAGACTAGCCTTCAGCTTGTAGAGCCGCTGTACCAGCCCTAAGGGAGGATAGATTTTATAAATAAAATATTTGTGAACAGCAGTAGTCACAGCATTATTACAAACTTGAAGAAAAAAAAAATGATATCAAAGGGCATGGTTACATGAAGGGAGCAACAAGTCAGGATTTGCTTCTCTGTTCTACCCCAGCCACAATACCATGCATGACTTGCTCATATTCTCAAAAAACAGTGAAGAGTCGTATCAAGGATTATAGATGTTAAAAATGTCACAGATTCCAAATAAGCTGAGGACCTATTTTCTAGTTGGCTCAACATAATGATGTTAGATATTTGTATTTGTTCAACTGTGTGAGCCCTTTAACAGTGAATTCAAAAATATTAAAGTAGCCATGGTTTTCAATTTCTTTCGATCCTGCTGCAGATATGCAAACATAGTGAAATACTGGCTTATGAGTATTTCCCAAATAATTTTAGTTTAGATGAAAATATTACTTTCAGGTAAATTTTGCCATTGTGTGTGTTGGGAGTACCACCCACCCTACCCCAGCCCCAAGGGAAACTGTTTCGAGATACTACCAAGGGAACAGTTCCTTAATCCTCCAAATTTGAATGTTGATTTAGCTTCTGCCATGTTCCAGGCGTGACTGAAATATAAATTCAGAAGTTCTGCATCACAAGTCTCAAGGTAGCTCAAAGAATGACCCAGAAGCAAGTCACCCCATCCCAGGAAACACTTTATTTCTAAAAGCTACAATCCAAAAGGACTTTTGATCTTAAAATGAATGTGTATCTCCAACCTGGCCTATTATTGTTTACTGAAATTCAACTGTCCTTTCCTATCTTTGGTGTAATTGTAATCTTTCTAGAACAAATATATTCAAGTAATCTGCCAATGTACAGTTTGTATACTGTGTGCATAATCAATGTTGAAATAAGAGCTGAGTGTTGCTGTGTGACATTTTTTGAGTTAGGGGGTCAAAGCTGCCTTGTATTCCTCCGGGTAAGATTTGGAGTTTGCAAGAGATGTTGAGCATTGTTCTTAAACTGATTATTTTTCTTAATAGATTTGTCTCTGTTGTTCTCTTTTACTTATTCTTTCTTTATTTTGGTATAATATACATAATTTAAATAACTAGAGACTGTCTCTGGGCTTGAAACCGCCTGCTGGCTTATATTACCTAATTAATGGTGATTTATCTGAGCTACTAATTTGAGTGGGGCTGATTGCCATTAGGAATTTGGGAAGCATTGTAAGAATTCTGATTAAAATAATACCTTTGTAATGGACAGTCTCCTTAAAAAGCTCTTAAAAATGCTGCCTGTTGGCAAATTAAAAAAAAAACAGAAAACAAAACACCTCTGCCAAGTTGATGACCTTGTGTTGTTTTCTGGCTCAAATCATGTGTCATGTCTTTGTCTCCTATATTAGGGTGTATTTGCCCACTTTCATGGGGCTGTGGCTGCTTGAGAAATAGAGCTTATCTTAATCTTAGCTTAATCATTTTCACAAAAATTAATTCAGCAGATTTGTTTTAGCCAGATTTCTGTGTCCAGCTGATTCCCAGGCCTGGATGTGTGAATTTAATGGTGGGACAGCAATTGAGGTAGGACTACAAGAGAATGCTCTCAGCAGTGTATATCTATTGGAATTACCCCAGAAGTTGTGTAATTTCTCTTTTTTTTCTCTGTTGGTCTCAATATCTCTTAAGGCAGTGTAGTCTGTAGTCTGTAAAAGCTGGCCGTTTCTTCTTTCTGGGATCATGTTGTTACAGACAACAAAGCATACTGTAGGGGACTGTTAAATACACAAACAGGGTTCATACGAATAGTACTGCTATTAACTGTGGTATATTCTATTTTGATTTAAAGAAAATGTACAGTAATTAACATGGTTACTGCTTTGAGAGGTTAGGATTTAGGAGTGGTTTCTTTAGCCTAGAAAATCCAGTGCTCCCCCTCTTCAGAAAAATGAGTAATGATAGGATGCATACAGTACTTGGTGTATATATATTTTTTCAGTTTCTACTCATTAATTCACAGATACCTTTTAAGAAAAAAAGTACTTTTCACACATGCACATTATTACAGTTAAAACTTTTAATTACTGAAAAATAATCTTAAAGGAATTCAGGGTTAAAAAAAAAAAAAAGAAATGAGTTCTGAATGACTTCAGACACATAGCTTGCCTAATTAATACTAACAAATGTAACCAAGGTATAGTTTGCCCCTTTTTTTCTGATTTCTGATACATTCCAGAACACGAACTCCTTTCTTCTTTAAAAATCATAAACAGCACATGCTGTTCACAACAGTTATCAAATTTAACAACAAAAATTAACTTTGTTATTTCCACTTTGAGCTGCAATTGCTTGGCTAAAATGAACTTGCGATTTAGGGTTTATGGTCAATTCCCTTGTCATAGCAGTCGATCTCTTTGCATTTTCTATAGTTCTGCTCACCTCTTTGGTTAGTTAGGGTTAGGATTTTAGAGTTCATAGAACTCCTCTCATCTGTCTTTATTTTAATTGTGCATCTTTGAATTTCTTAGGACTTGCAAGACTCTCGGGCCACACAGAAGTCAAGTTTTCTTCTCTGGTGCTTGTGTTCTGCTTCTGCCCCCAACCCCTGTGAGTGCTTTAAATGATAAACTCTGCTTAATCTCTTCATTAACTAGGCCACAGAGTTATATATCCTTGAGGCTCTACTTGCAGAATTTTCCCCATTTCTATAAACATTCACTTCTCTCCTATTCCTGACTCTACCAAGTCTTAAGACATTTTTGCTGATGACAATTCAATTGGAAGTTCAGTTCATTCCATGGTGTTTGTAGATTCTAGACACCCCTGCTTGCACCTGCATACAGCTCAGAGTATGATAAAATATTAACATTCACCAATTTTTAAACTATTGTGATTTTAAGCATTTATGTTCTTAAGGTAACACAAAGATCTAGGTACTTGTCTAATAACTTTCAGGTAGAATTGGCTAAATGACCAAGGGCAGAGAGCATGGAAAGATGACACAGATATAAGTAACATCAGTTTCTTTATCTTGTTCACCATCCAACATGAGCTCTCAAAGTAGAAATCACACGTGGTGACACCCAAACTTGCTGTACTTTCTGACTTTTTGTCTGCAACTCATTCCTTTTTTTAGATAAGGGGTTTTAATATTTCTAGACTGGCTCTATGCAAGTTTCAAACTTTGTTCTAGAGAAATTGTCATTCCAGATAAGAGAGTTGATTATTACTAAGCCACAGGGGAAGACAATGATGGCATCTATCTGAATTTAATTCTCTCATTCCAACTCTTCCGCTGTGGTGAAATAACACAATGATGTTTTAGGAGCATAAATTGCAGGATATAAGCATCTGAGTTAAACCACTTTTTAAAAGTTTAGCATATGGGTTTGAAATTCTTGGTGATTTCTAATGCTGGGGACTACTTTTGCAGTAAGCATTGAATCTCTCTGTGATCCATTCCATTTCAAGGGTGATATAGGAGAGAAAATAGACTCCAATTCATAGCTACTGTCTTGTGCAAGATTCTTATTAAAAACATCATATCCCTGTAGCCCAGAGGGCTGACAGCTTCTTCCAAAGTAGAAGTGCTGCTCTAAGCTAACCTCAAGGGGCTACTTGAGAGAGATAAAGCCTCCACCTCTCTCTTTGTGAGGGCAGAGGGAAGAATGAGGATGGGGCGCAAAATATCACAAATCCAAGCCACAATCACCCGAACAAGTAAAATTTCTCAAGGTATTACTGACATTCAGTTCCCTGGTTAATTGGTTTATAAGTACTTCAATATGAATAATTATTTTAAAAAGAAAGAGCATGAGTTTAAGAGAGTACAACTTTAAAAGAGCATCAGTTTAAGAGAGTACATAAACCTAGGCTGGGTTATGTAACATTTTCCCTTTGTTTTTATCATGTTCAAACATAGGTATCATTTGCTTTTGTTTCATCACTTGTACTTGACATTTATCTACAGATGATCAAAATATAATAAAGGGATCACTGCCAGACCTAGGCTCTTAACAATGTGGAGTAAAGCAACGCTTGGAGACATGGTGCTGAGAAACAGAAACGTACTGAATAAATTCAGTTCAAACAGGATGTTCATGTCCTGAGGTACCGCTAATATGAGTGTTTTTTCTTATTGTCTGCTAAAAGTGACAGCAACTGTAAAGAGGGATTTTTCTTTTTAATTCTTTTTTTCCCACACAATCATCAGTTTCCGGTTTATTGACTTTCCTATTTCACTTTTCACGGACAAGATTGTTAACTTGAAATTTAGACATAAGTTGTATTTATGTATTTTTATATGTGTTAGTTCAGTAATCAGTCAGACCTTAATGTACTATCTCATCATTGTATAGATTTTTTTTTTTTGGCATGGTAATGGGGCTTAAACCCGCTAGAGCTTTTCCACTGAGCTGCAGCCCAGACTTCTCTACTCTTTATTTTGAGACAGGTTCTTTCTAAATTGCCCAGGTGGGACTTAAACTTATGATCCTCCTGCCTCAGCCTCTCTCAGTTCTGGGCTTACAGGCATGCACTACTCTGCCTTGCTTAGATTTTAAAAAAATGCAATGAAACGGAAGAATTTAAGGCTTATTTAAAAGTTGTTAGTCTTGTATATCTTAAAGGCACACACGTGTTAACACGTTTTAAAATGTTATTATGTGCTTTTTAAAAAATTAGAACTCTATATCCTCAACATAAGAAAAGTGTATATGTGTGTGTAAAGCAAAGTCACATGACAGAGGTAACAATTTGCACAGCAAATAATTCTTTATACAGTTAAATTATAATTTAATTGCCCAGTTATTTCTTTAAAGGAAACAAACAAACAAAAAATCACAAGGTAACATTTAAGTGAAACACATTTGACTTTCCAGGTTTTAATTTTTAAATCGAAGAATGGGATAAGCTTGGAGCTAAAACTCTAATTTCTTACCTTACCTACAAAATATCTTCCTGCAAGCATCTCTGCAGATTAAAAACACAGCCCTCCAGTGATCACAAAGGTGTCTCCTTCCCCTAAACACTACCACTTCCAATGGATTTGGAAAGTACTGTGGCCCTGGACCAAGTGAATTTTAGACACTCAGCCTTCAAAAGATGGGCACCTTGGCATTTGCCCAGATTTACCACTTTACACGATGGTGATACGCCATGGCTGGGGAAGAAAAGATGCTTGGTCTGGGAGTACAAATTCAAAGGACATAAGTCAACTGTCAATAGCATTGACTGAAATGTTTTCAAAGCTTCAGTTCTCTAGAGGGGTCTGTTGCTCGGAATATATGACCTCTGCCACACACACACGCAACTCAGTGATTCCGGTCAGGTGACCGAGTTCTCAGGAAGAGCAGAGTGTGAAGGGCAAGACAGGAGTGCCAAAAATAGTAAATCTGCAGGGCATAGAGCTCCTGGGTCAAAATATTGTTTACTGAAATTCACAGTGTCTTCGTACAGCCATGCTCAGCTAAAATGCTGGGGAAAAAGAAATCAATTCTAATGTATAAATGACCATACCTTATGTTATGGCTTGTGTCTAGATGTCCCCTCAAAGCCTCATGTGGTCATAGGTGGGGCTTTTCAGAGGCGGCTGGATCTAGGGTGTGTGACACTGGGACTGATACTTGATACAATGCTAGGATCGAGGGCACTAGAATTAAGGGTGTGAGTGCTAACCATCCTAAGTAGCCTGGATAAGGTATAAGGGATAGAAAGAGCTGTGGTCATCCCTCTTGCCTGCTTTGCTACCTTCTTCCCACCATTAAGTGTTTCTCCTCTGTGATGCTTGTCTGCCATGCCACCCTGCCTTGAAGCCAGGTGATTATGGACTGAAACCTCTATGAACTGTAGGAAAAATAAACCTTTCCTCCTTTAATTTTGAGTGTCGAATATTTTGTCTCAACAATGAGAAAAAGTAACTAACACACCTTCATATAGATGCTTCCATTTAAAAACTAATGTTCGTTAACTTAGAGAATACCTCCTAATTACAGAATTGCAAACTGAGGAGCAAGATGTAGTATAAGCAAATAATTCTGAGATATGAAGAGATGTTTTTGGTTAGGGGATCGTGATCTACAAAGCCTGCTCCTTGGGTTGGCATCTACCAGAACCAATTTCTCCTTTTTGTTACTGATTTCATAGCTGCTTCTCTTTCTTTACTTCTACCCCAATAGGTAACTCTCAAATATAAATTTTACAATTCTTTCTACCATTCCTATGGCATGGATGATGGGAAAGAATGGCTTCATTATCTGGAGGGGGTAGAGAACACCAAGTATTTCCCAATAAGTATTTTAATAATATATTTATTGCACATGGACTACTTGTATGATTACAAAATGAAACAAGAAACCTGAATTAGAATTTTTGATGTGTTTGTGATAAAGCAATTAGTCTCATAATTGCTAAATTCCATTGCAGTGATTTTCAAAACTAGGGTAAATGACCTTATTTATACATACACTTCAGCATTAGGTTTTATGAAACCTTTGGCAGAGTATGAAATCACAAGGTTTAATAAATTGCAAATAACTTTTTCTCACTCAATTTATAACCCATGGAAGAAATACAACCTGTGGTTAGGTTAGAAGAGATTTTGATGAGGGTGATGAATTGGAAAAAAAGTACTCAGGTAGTGAGTAAGTTGGTGTTATTAGAGTTAGATATTCACACGTAATTAAAGGAAAGATAATTGGAAAATTCCAGTTGGAATTCCTTTAGAATTATTTACTAAATTGTGCTGCAGATAAAACATTGAGGTCATCATGTAAGCATTGCTTTATCCATGTGGCATTACAGATCTCCTTCAGAGCTTCCTTTGAATCCCTTCAAAATATGTATCAGCTTCAGCTACCCACATGAGAAATATTCTCTTATGATTTGAGGGCAAAAGTTGGTAGTTAATCCCATCTGCTCTCTAGAATCAGAGTCCTGTATTTAGTCCTCATTCTGCCACTCTTTGGCTTGGCCACTGGGTTCAAATTACTTAACCGCTCCAAGCCTTCATTTTCCTGATTGTAAACTAGAGCTCCCAATATCTTGCATGCTGTTTTTTACCTTTTTTTTTATTTTAAAGAAAAAAAAAACCACAATAAAAACATGATACAGAATTTCAAAACAAGATAATAGGAAATTAACAATAGTTAATATAATGCGTATTGTTATCGTTAAAGTAGTTGCTCAGATTACAAGACATAGGCATGCAAAATTGATCAAACAATATAAGCACAAACAGTTCTTTTCAATGAACTAAAAGAAATTAGTAGTATAATTATCTAGCTATCTTGTGTATATATATATATATGTATATTTTGTGTGTATATATATTTTTTTCTTTTCTTTTTCCTTCCTTCTTTTCTCCTTTCCCCATCCCAGTTTCTCTTTCCTTTTGAATTGTTCCTTTCCCTCTCACAATATCTATGGTACAGTTTGGATCTTATTTACTCTTTCAGTTTCTTAGGGAGACAATATGATGTTTACACATGTGAGTCTGATTTATTTCACTTATGAGTATGGTCTCTAGTTGCATCCATTTACCGATAAAAGACTCGAATTTATCCTTCTTTATGGCTGAGTAGTACTCCATTCTATAAAAATACCACATCTTTTTTTCCACTCCTCGATTGATGGGCATTTGGGTTGTTTCCAAGATTTAGGTATTACAAATTGTGCTGCTATGAACATGCGTGCACATATATCACTGTGGTATGTTTTAATTCCTCTGGCAAAATTCCCAGAAGGGGAATAGCTGGGTTGAATGGGACCTCTAATCTCAGTTTTTTGAGGAATCTCCACACTGATTTCCACTGTGGTTGCACCAGTCTACACTCCCACCAACAGTGGAGAAGGGTTTCTTTTTCCCCACAGCCCCTCCGTCACTTATTATTGGTTGATTTCTTGATGACAACCATTCTTTCTGGGGTAAGATGGAATCTCAGTGTTGTTTTAATTTGCATTTCTCGAATGACTGATCATGCTGAACATTTTTTCATATGCTTATTTACCATTTGTTTTTCCTTCATCTGAGAAGTGTGTATTCATCTCAGATGCCCATTTTTGGATTGGGTCTTTGAATTTCGGGAGTCTGATTTTTATCAATTCTTTGTATGTTCTAGATAGATGTCCTTTGTCTGAGAGACAGCTGGCTAAAATTGGTTCCCACTCTGTGGGTTTTCTTTTCACCGTGTTGGTGATTTCTTTTGATGTGAAAAAAACTTTTTAATAAGATGAGATCTCAGTTGTTGACTCTTTGAAGTACTTCTGTGCAGTTTGGTTTTTGTTCATGAACTCTCTGCTTACACCTATGTCTTCAAGATTTCTACCTACATTGTCTTTGAGCAGATTTAGTGTTTCTGTTTTAATATTCAGATCTTTGATCCATTTTGACTTTAGTTTAGTGCATGGTGACAAACATGGGTCTAGTTTTAGTCTTTGGCATGCGGAAAGCCAGTTTTTCCAACACCATTTATTAAAGAGGCTATCTTTCTTCCAGTGAACATGTTTGGCCCCTTTGTCAAAGATAAGGTGGCTGAATGTGTTTGTAGTTGTGTCTGCATCTTCTAATCGGTTCCATTGATCCTCAGGTCTATTTTTTTTTTCCAGTACCATGCTGATTTCATCAGAGTAGCTTTGTAGTATAATCTCAAGTCAAGGATTGTGATGCCTCCTGCCTTGTCTTTGTTGCCCAGGATTGCCTTTGCTATTCTAGGTATCGTCTGTTTCCAAATGAACCTTAATTATGTTTTCTCCAGATCTGTGAGGTATGCTAATAGTATTTTGATCGGGATTGCATTAAATCTGTATAACAGTTTTGGAAGTATGGACATTTTTACTCTGTTGGTTCTTCCTATCCATAAGCAAGGGATATCTTTCCATTTTCTGATATCCTCTTCAATCTCCTTTTTCAGAGCGCTGTAATTTTCTATGTATACATCTTTTATATCCTTTGTTAGGTTGATTCCTAAGTATTTCATTTTTTGGAAGCTACTATGAAGGGTGTGGTTTCCCTAATTTCTCTCTCAATGACTTTGTTGTTTGTGTACAGAAATGTTATTGATTTTTGAGTGTTGACTTTGTGTACAGCTATGCTACTGAATTTGGTTATTAATTCTAGAAGTCTTTTGGTGGAATGTTGGGGTCTTCTATGTAGAGTATCATGTCATCTGCAAATAATGATAATTTAACTTATTCCTTTCCTATCCTTATTCCTTTTATTTCTCTCTCTTGTCTAATTGCTCTGGCTAATGTTTTTAGAACTACATTGAATAGGAGTGGTGACAGTGGATGTTCTTGTCTTGTTCCTGACTTTAGAGTGAAAGTTTTCAGTTTTTGTCCATTTAGTATGATTTTGGCTGTTGGTTTGTCCATAGATGGCTTTTGTCAGATTGAGGTAAAGACCATCTATTCTTATTTTCTGTAGGGATTTTATCATGAATGAGAGCTGGACCTAATCAAAAGCTTTTTCTGCATCTATTGAGATGATCAGGTGATTTTTGTCTTTGGTATTTTGATATGGTGTATTACGTTTATTGATTTGTGTAACGTGGAACCTCCCCTGCATTCCCTTGTCATGGTGTCTAATTTTCTTGATGATTTGCTGCATTCTGTTTGCCTTTGTCTTGTTGAGGATTTTTTCATCTATGTTCATTAGGGAGATTGGCCTGTAGTTCTCTTTTTCAGTTGGGTCTTTCTCTGGTTTTGATATCAGGGTAATACTTGCCTCCAGGAATGAGTTAGGGAGAATTGCTTCCCTTTCAATTTCATTAAAGAGTTTGAGGAGTATTGGTACTAAATCTTCTCTAAATTTCTTGTAGAATTCAGCAGTGAATCCATCAGAACCTGGGCTTTTCTTTGTTGGTAAGTTTTTAATTACATTTTCAATTTCATTAACTGATTTTGGGTTATTCAGAATTTTTATATCTTCTTGATGCAGCTTTGGTAATTTGTATGTTTCTAAGACTCTGTCCATTTCTTCTGTGTTTTCCATCCTATGCAAGTAAAGATTTTCGAAGTAGGTATTGATGATCTTCTGAATTTCCACAGGATCTGTAGTGATTTCATCCTTTTCATTCCTCTTTGCTTGAATTTGAGTTTTTTCTTTCCTTTTTTTGGTAAGGTTGGCAAGGGGTTTTTAAATTTTATTTATTCTTTGAAAGAACAAACTCTTTGATTCATTAATTCTTTGTATTGTTTTTTTGGTCTCCATTGTGTTAATTTCTGCTCTGATCTTTATAATTTCTTCCCTCGTATAATTCCTTCTTTAGTTTCATCTGTGACCCATTGGTTATTCAGGAGAGTGTTATTTATTTTCCATGTGTTTATGGAGTTTTTGCAGTTTCTTTTGCCATTAATTTCCAATTTCATTGCACTATGGTCAGATAACATGCATGGGATGATTTCAGTTCCTTTGCATTTACTTAAGCATGTTCGATTGGCTAGTATATGTTATATTTTACAGACCATCCCTTGTGCGGCTGAGGAGAATGTGCATTCTGATCACTCCTCTTTGTTGGGTGGGACACTCTGTAGACATCTACTAAGCCCATTTGTTCACAGGTTTGGTTCAGTTCTGATATTTCTTTGCTGATTTTTTGTCTAGTTGATCTATCTCTTGGTGACAATGGGGTAGTAAGGTCCCCTGTTACAATTGTGTTATTGCTTATTTGATTTTTCATGTCTGTTAATATTTGCCTTATATAGTTGGGTGCTCCCATATTTGGTGCATATATATTTATGATTGTTACCTCTTCCTCTTGAATATTTCCCCTAAGTTATATGCAGTGACCTTCGCTATCTCTTTGGATCATTCTTGGTTTGAAGTTCACATGTCTGCAAACAGAATAGCTACCCCTCCTTTTTTCTGGGTTCCTGTTGCATGGATAATTGTTTTCCATCCTTTGACTTTTAGTCTATGAATTTCTTTTTGAGTTAAATGTGTTTCTTGTATACAGCATATTGTAGGATTTTGTTTCTTGATCCATTCTGCCAGTCTGTTTCTCTTGATTGGTGAATTGAGGCCATTTACATTGATGGTTATAACCAATATGTGTTGTCTTGCCTTTGTCATTTTATTTTTCTCCTGTTGGTTCCTTATTTTTCTCCTCTGCTTAATTGCTTGCCCTGCTTGGTGGTTTTTTTCTGTTGCTATTTTTGGAATTGTGGTCATTTTTATCTCTGTCTAGAATATCTTTCAGTGCCCTTTGTAGTGTTATTTTGGTGGTCATGAATTTCTTCAGTTGTTCTTTGTCATAGGAGTATCTTATTTCTCCATTAATTTTGAAAGTTAGTTTTGCAGGGTACATCAGTCTGGGTTTGAAGTTGTTTTCTTTCAGGACTTGAAATAATTCACTCCAAGCTCTTCTTGACTTGAGGGTTTGTGTTGAGAAGTCTGCCGTGATTCTGATGGGCTTTCCTTTATAGGTGATCTGTTTCTTTTCTCTAACAGCTTTTAATATTCTGTTCTTGTGCTGAATTTCTAGGATCTTGATTATATATGTCTGGGTGTAGATTTATTTTGGTTATGGCTAACTGGAGTTCTATATGCCTCACTTATCTGTATGTCAGATTCTTTTCTCATGCTTGGGAAATTTTCTGCTATTACTTCTGTAATTAATTTTTTTTATGTCATTTGTGTTGACTCCTACTTTTTCATTGACACCAATTATTCTTATATTATTTTTCTTTGCGTTGTCTTGCAACTTTTGAATTGTTATTTCCTCATCTTTTGTTATTTTCAAGAGATCTTTCCTTGCATGATCACTAGCCATGATCCCGTCTTCAAGGTCTGAAAGTCTGTCTTCAGTTTTGTTCAAGCGGTTTTGCCAGCTTTCAATGGAATTTTCAATTTCCTGGATATCTGTTTGAATCTGTTTCATGCATTCTATTTCTTTTCTATACTCATCATTCACAGTTTCCTTCCTCTTCCTATCATCATTTTTTTAAATCTATGTCTACTCTACATTTGCTGAGCAATTCCTTTATAAATAATGACATTTCTTTTTTTTACCTGAGAGAATATTTCTGATCTGATTTCCTCTTATAGACCCATGGATTTTTTTTCTTTTCTTTGGTTGCTATCATTTCAGAAATTTCAGGTGTGTGTCTTCTAATTTCTTCTATGTCGATGGCTCTTGGACTTATTCCAGGTGTGCTGGAGGTCTGAGATTGCATTTTGCTTTTTTGTCTTGTCATTTTCTATTTCAAAAAATTATTATTTTGTTTTCTGTGATGACTCTTGTAAATTTTTGTGGTAGTAGTTATATCACTGTTATCAAGGCCTCTCTAGGAAAAGTCTGTTCTTCAGTGATGTCTTCTGTGTGTAGGAGACTTTTGGTTTGTCCCAAGATCCTTCCTTCCCAATTAATTAAGAGTGGGATGTTGGTATCTATTTGGCTCAGTCCCGTCCTTTGGTGTAGGGCTCTGGTGAGGTTATTACCACAGAGCTTCCCAGTATTGTCACAGAAGGGAGAACAACTGATTACAACAGATATGACATCCTAGCTAAAGTAATAATATTAGTATTAACAATAGCATCAAGCACAATTTAGAAACTGACAAACTGTGGTAACTATTGATTTTTTTGTGTTAGACCATAGGAGCAAACTGTATAGTTATATAACAGAACTGATTGTAAATTAGGAGTTTGTATGCAAAGTGCTTCCCCATGGTATAGGGGTTTTACCCTGTGGTGGAGAAATTTAGGGAGGATAGTGTATAAAACAGATAACTGGAAAGGAAGTAGAAGCAAGGCTGGAGGACAAAGGATGATCGTGCAAGGTTTGGGAAACGAGAAGGAGGTAGGAAAAAGAGAATGAAGGAGTATTCGAGTGATTATGTGAACTTGGTCTTTGGGTTTGGGCGATGGGATTAGTTTTCTGTGGCTGGAGTTCTCGCCAGCTGTTTAGAAAAGAGAGGAAAAAAGAAAAAAGGAAAGACATACAGAAAGAAAGAAAAAAGAAGAAAAAAGAAGAAAAAGAAGAGAAAAAAATTGAAAGAAAAGGGCCGGTTACCAAGTCCTTGGTTTTTCCTGAGCTGGTTGCCAGTCCTGCCTGCATGCTGTTTTGATGACTGCCCTGGGCCCCTCACTCTTCTGTTCTGCTTACCAAAGCCTTAGATCTTTTTCCACCTTTCTTCTCCCCCAAATGAAAACTTATCTTTTTGTCTCATTGCTTCAGGGCCTTGCTAATGTGTCTGCTAACTAATAATTCCCCTCCCAGATAACAAAATGCTTTAATTTAGTGCAAGCAGACATTCTCATTTAATGGTAACATATTTGTATAAAGATTTATAGTTTACTGTGGCTGCACATGTATAATTTCAGTCAATCCACATGGCATATCTAACATAGGTGCTACTGTACACATTTAGTGGATGAGGAAACTGACACTGACAAGAGGTGAAGTGATTCACACTAAGTCCAGTATTCACTCCGCTTCACAGCTGTACTCAACAGACTGCTCAGGTGGTAGGAAGAAGATTTTCAAATGAGAAGGAGAACAAGGGAGGGGGGAGGGAGAAGAGAAGGAAGGGGAAAAAGAAGAATTAAGCTATGTTCTGTACATGTACCAACTCCCCATAATGAATGTAATGATTATGTACTGCATATATGTACTAATAGAAAATAAAAAAATCATAAAAAAGAAATACAGGCATTTCATATTGGAAGGATGGCTGGTATTGCAAAAATAACAGGTCGTGCTGGTCACTCATAGCTGTGTTTGCCATGGCAATCTGTTTAACCTGTCTGAGCCTCAGATTCTTTACTTTTAAAATGGGAGTGTTGAATAAGGTGACCATTTAGGTCCATTTTAGTTTTAATCCACGATTCTGTGAATCATCACATTTGCAATTTTATGTC
The DNA here is from genome assembly GCA_028451465.1 of Erethizon dorsatum. Taxonomy (NCBI): domain Eukaryota; kingdom Metazoa; phylum Chordata; class Mammalia; order Rodentia; family Erethizontidae; genus Erethizon; species Erethizon dorsatum. The sequence goes on from CM051839.1 coordinate 17,440,103, forward strand.
TATTTTCATTTTTTTTTTATCGATATCAATAGTAGGATGGGGAATTTAGTTGTGAGTGTAACAGCATTTCAAAGTGTGTTGTGATATGTAAGAGGAAGGATGTGAAAGTATAGAAAATTGAGTACTAAATTTGAGGATTCAAGTAGGTCAGGGTAGTTACTAATATCTCTCGACCTTCAACAACTTCGGGATTGTCCCTGCCCAAAAAGTGGTTAGTTTAGGGGAGATGTATCTGGGGAGGGAGAGGAGCATGCAGGGGGACACCACTGAACTATTCCCTTCAGGTAAAGTAACTCCAGCCATCAGTAGGATAACGGATGTGGACGTAAGATAGTCAACATACTCATGGATTGAATTATAAAAAGTCAGATGTAAAACAGTGTTAAGCCCTGTAGTCAATACTGATTTTGCCCAAGTTAAACACAATTCTCTATTTATTACTACAAACTGTCTGAGAAAATACAGCCCAATTTTATATGACAGGTCAAAAGCAAAATTAAAGAAAAAGATGACATTTTGAAGGTTTTTTTCCCCCTCCCCTATTCACACAATGAGGCTGGCTGAGCTATGAAATTGTGATGGAAATATTAGAGCTGGTGTTTCTGAAAAAAATGCAGTGATCATTTCACTCTTCCTGTCTTTTAATGCTCCAGGGTTTCAGAGACGAATAGGAGCAATAAGTTCACTTTGCAGAATTAATGCAGTAATTCTTTATCATAAGAGTAGAGCATTACCTCAATCTGATTTTGCTACAAAATGGTTCAAAGTCTATTTTTAATGATGGCCCTAATTTGTTAACACCTTTTAAATTATTAATCCCCTTTATATTCAAGTAGTTATTGCATGTCATAACAATGTATCTATGCAGGGAAATTTAATAGTATTTTCTAGATGTCAAGAAAAGGCTTGTTCTGCAAAATGCTATTAAAACTGATAATGAGCTAAATATTTGCCATAGCAAACACTGAAATTACTATATCAATCAGCATTGGGCTCTCTTATTCAATAAACAGAAATTAACCTATTAACTATGCCTAACTTTCAGCAACAAAACGGTTGCTTTCAAGCCTGCCTCCCTGTTTTGAACCTTTCTTTTCTTAAAACTACGTATTGCCCTGTAATTTCAGAGGTGTGAATAAAATCCTTGGTGTGCGTGTTTGTGGTTAAAATTTGGGAGATACACAAGACATAAAATTATGAATATTTTGCTTTAGTGGTCGTGAATATTTTTGACTTTCCTGTTAGACACTGCCTTGTAAGCTGTAAAAGTATTACATCTGATAAAATCAAATACTCAAAGTTTTAAAATCATATTTTAGAATATTTTCTTGATTTCTGGGATTTAAACATGTCTCTATCAATTATGAGATTTGACTAAAATATAGCAACAAAAATATAAAAGTCAAAGGCTTATAAGTGTCTATTTGTTAGTTACAGATTTCAGACACTAAAATAAGGGTTTTGGAATGAAACATATATTTTTTCTTGCATACCAAGAAGAAAGAAGTGATATGAGGGTACTTTACACTTAACTAAAAACAAGAGAAAGTCAGTTTCAATTTCTGCTGAACAAATGTCCTGGCTTTCTTCATACATTGAGTATGCTATTGATCCAATTACCATCTTGATTACACTTTGGGCCAACAATCAGTGCTACAAAAGAGAGACCCAGAGTTGGGTTTAGCTCTAACACTTTTCTGATGTTCTCCAGATAGTTTAAGGAGCTTGCCCCTCTTCAGTTGCTTTTATGACTTCTAAATTTCTGAAAAAAATGACATGCACACTCTAGCTCATTTAAAGTAAGGCTGATGCCAAGAGCCAAACAATGCATTCACAGATCATACTTGTAGTTATGTGCAATAAGAATGCCATTTTGCAATTGTGCTTTAAACTTTTCAAAGCTTTTTGTGTCTATTTGTTAGAACTCCCCTGAAGTAATCAGGTACACAGTGTATTATCTTCATTGAATAAAGACAGACTTAACACAGTGAGCTGATTGGTTCAAGGCAATGTGGGCACTGGGAAAAGAATCTAGAATGTGGTTTCCAGTTATATAATTCCAGTGTTTGCTAATTACAGATAATTCCAGTGCTTCTTAACCCTAGCTGCTCCTTGGAGTCACTTGGAGAACTTTACAAAAATATCATTGTAAAAAAAAATCATAATATTCAATCAGAATAACATCCCATTAATAACCATTTAAATCCAAACCCCTAAGTGTGAAGTATCTGCATCAGGTTTTTTTTTTTTAATGACACATAAAAATTGTATAAGCTATATGTCCATCAGCAGATGAATGCATAAAGAAAATGTGGTATTCATATGCAATAGAGTACTGCCATGGTATAAAGAAGAATAAACTTGAGCCATTTGTAGGAAAATGGGTGCACCTTAAGACCATAATATTAAGTGAAGTAAATCAAACAGACAAGCTTAAATATCACATGATTTCTCTTATATGAGAAACCCAAAATATAAATGAAAAGCAAAATAAAAGATAATAGGAAGTAGGAAGTTAGACCTTTCTCAAAGGGGAGGGAATCAAGAGATGGAGGAAGGGAAAGGAGATGAAAAAAGGAATTAAGATGTGTTATGTACATGTACCAACTCTACACAAGGAATACAAACACTATGTACTACAAACATATATGCATAAAAAATTATATCATCTATGGGATACCATGTGACGCTTTTATACATGTGCACATTGTGTAATGGTCAAATCAAGGGAAACACATCCATCTTCTCAAACATTTATCATTTCCATGTGGCGAAAACAGTCAAAATCCTTCTTATTGTTTGAAGTGTACAGTACATTACCGTTACGTATTGCTAATCTACTGCATCCATAGTTTTAGAGGTTTCTAAAAGAGTGCAGCCAGGGCTGAGAACTCTGGGGATCGTGTTAAAATGCAGACTTTGGTCCAGCAGATCTGGGGAGGCCTGAGCTTCTGCATTTTTGAAAGGGCAACATCCACATTGCCAGATACAGACCATACTTTGAATAGTAGTCCAGCCTACATGCACCACATCAGTTTTCTATTGGCACCCTGATGGGAAAACAGAATATGGGTTCGCTTTTGAAAAGACTTTCACATTTAAGGAATTCAAGGCAACATTTTCCTTGAATGGGCTTGTAACTTCTTTGACTTAAATGAATTACAAATTGCTGGATGGAAAGACACTCAAATGAATTCTGATCTTCAGGGAGTCCCTAATTAAGCATAATCTCATAGAGGTAAAATTCTCCAATTCAGAAAATTTGGGGTCAATGACCCAAAAGGGCACAAACAGTAGTTCAAAGCATAAATTCTGCAATCAAGGAAGCCAGAGTTCAGATTCCAGCTCAGCCACTCATCAGTGTATCCCCTGATATCTCTAAGCCTCCGTTTTCCTATGTATAGAATGGAAACAATAATTATATTTATTATATTTAGTCCATAAATACACTCAAAGCCTATTATATGCCAGGCTCTATTCAGAGATCAGTGTAGCCAAGATCCCTAGTGCCAAGAACTTTATCTATACCTAACTTATAATATTTTTGTAGGAATAAGATACACTGTATGAAAATTATTTCGCGTAAGACTTAACAGGCAAGGGCTCAATAAATGTTAGTCATTATTTTATATTAGCCCTAAAGTCTTAGCTGTTATTATGTACAATTAGCATATACTGCTTTGACGTGTCGATTCCCTGATAAAGATGGGCCTTTGATTAAATATACCAATCATAATTTTGGCTACAGAACAGATCTCATAGCACATTATGTGAACCTGCCCAGGTGCAGAGATCTAAGCCCTCATTGTTAAGAAATGTGTGGGCTTCAGTTACTAGTTTTATGGTCAATTTTTGGCCAAAGACCATGTGTTGCTCAGATATTTCTAGTAAAACTAGTGGGCATGTCTGTAAAAGTGATCAGTAAATGCAAATGATGGCAAGATTGCAAAGCTTTCCATCTCACTAGCTCATTATTGTTAGAAATTGCATTTTAACTATTTGATATCTTTCTAAGCGGTTTTTTCCACTTTTTACATGTTTTTGATACGCTTTTAAAGGCATGTGGTTTAAAATATGATATTTCTGGGCTGGGAATATGGCTTAGTGGTAGAGTTCTTTTCTAGCATGCATAAAGCCCTGTATTCCACCCCTAGTGGGAAAGAAAGAAGGAAGAAGAAAGAAAAGAAAGAAAAGAAAAAGAAAGAAAGAAAGAAAGAAAGAAAGAAAGAAAGAAAGAAAGAAAGAAAGAAAGAAAGAAAGAAAGGAAAGAAAGAGAAAGAAAGGGGCCGGTGAGATGGCTCAGCGGCTTAAGCGCCTGCCCGGCAAGCGCGAGGGCCCAAGTTTGACTCCCGGAACCCACATACGAAAAAAGGGCCGGTGATATCGCTCAGCGGCACGGGCGCCTGCTGGCGTGCGAGGTCCTGAGGTCGACCCCTGGTACCCACAAAAAAAGAAAGAATGAAAGAAAAGAAAGGAAGGAAGAGAAGAAAGATAGAAAAGAAAAAGATGAAATTATCTCAACTGCAAATTTTTAAATGTGGAGAGCATAACAAGTGAGTGTTTTAAAAACGGTCCTCACAGGTGGTTGGGTATTGGAAGAGCAAAGGATTAAAAAAATATTCAATATTCTCCTTTTGTATCATACTTCAAGCAAACTGGGCCATTTTCCTCACTGAGACTTTACAGAGGTAGAACATAGAAATACCTTATTCCAACATATATAATGAAAAATAAACCTTAAACCCAGTTTCCAGTTTGCAATTCAGCTTGTACCTTTCTTGGATGAAAGACTGAGATGTAAGCACTACTGTTCTCCCTATCAGCACCTGCCTCCTGGCATCCTGGCCCCTCTGAGAAGACAATCCTGGTGTCACAGGATGTCTGGCTACCTCGCTGTGGAAGGGGAAACTAAGGCACAGAAAATTGTAAGCCTCTGCCTACTCAGATGCTAGTGCCAGGACTAGAACACAACCTCCTTTTTAATATACCTTGCTGACTTCCTTTTTCTTAAAAATATTAGAAAAGGGGAATTTATATCATTTATATTTATGTGTCCTGGATATTTCTTATTTTAGCAGAGAGGATTTAGCATGAGAAAAGTGAAGAGGTCTGTGTTCTAACAATCAGGATAGCATTTTAGAATCATTTTAGAAGAATTTCCTGTGTAATATTCCTATTTCCTTCATAGTACTTTTCATTGGGTTATTTATTCATTTATCATTTATAGAGGTATAACATAGAATTCATTTATTCATTTATCATTTATCTTTACTTTGCCAGTCTTTTCCAGCTACAGTTTTGTAAGTGTCTAATTCTTCTTTTGTTATACTTGATTCTAAGCACTACAATTAATGGTGAGTTTGAAATTTCATGCCAACTTTGGCCTGACTAAAATTCTATCAAGATTTATATTAGCTTACTTGTGGGGTTTCTCCAATTTAGAGAAAATCCTGACTAATCAAAAAAGATGGGGGGCAGTTGTCCATGCTGACCTGGAGTTCAGGGAATGTTAGATATATAAATTTGGGTGTTAAACTTTTTACTTAACTTTTTGTCTTTGTGTTCCATTTTGTTTGTTTCTATTCTTTATTTCTTTACTTTCTTAAAGTTTATTCTGTTATTCTAATGTCTTTATTTGTATATGTAGTCCATTAATGTATATTTTTGCTCTTTCCTAATATAAATATTTAAAGTTATGTGTCTCCTTAAGAAGTGCTTTCATTCTAGTTCTATTTCATTAATTTTGATATCTTATATTTTCATAGCAATTCAGTTTTAAGAATTTTCTCACTTCCTTTTTGTCTCTTTTTTTTAAAAAAAGCTATTCAGATTTTTTTAAAGATCTTTTCAAACAGATTTTTGTTTAAATTATTGTAACCTAATTACACAGTGAACAGAGAAAATGGCCAAAATGATATTTTATAGGTTCTGTCAGGGTTTGTTTCTTGGACTTTAATTTTCTTTAAATGTTATACATGCGCACAAAAATAATGCATGTTTTCCCATCCTTGGATACAATTTTATATGTGTTTGTTATATTTTGTATTTTGATGGTTCAAGTCACCATTTTTGCAGGTATTTTAGTTTGCTCAGTTCATCTAGTATCAAGAGGTATCTTATGATGGTGGATTTGAAATTCCTATGTGTTTATTCTATCCATGTTTGCTTTAGATACTGAAAGGCTTTGATATTAGGCACATTTACATTTAGAATCATATCTTTTTTTTTTGTGGGTACTGAGAGTCGAACTCAGGACCTCGCATTTGCCAAGCAGGCGCTTATGCCACTGAGCTATCTCACCGGCCCCTAGAATCATATCTTTTTGATGAATCATTTCTTATTATGTAACTTTTTTATTACTGGGTATTGAATCCAGGACCTTCACAATGAGATACATCCTCAACCCATTTTCATTCCTTTTTCCATTTTGATACAAGGTTTCAGTAAGTCACTAAATTGCCCAGATTGGGCTCAAACTTGAAATCCTCCTGCCTCAGATTCCCAGAGGGCCAGGATTACAGGTATGCATTACTACATTCAACTCTGTAACAATTATCTTTATGTCTCTAGTATGGTTTTGCTTTAGAGATCTATTTTATCTAGTAAAAATAAAAGTTTTATTGCCTTCATAAGTATTTGCATATATATCTCTTTTCTCATTCTTAAATTTTTCAACCTTTCTGGTTTTAGGTATATTTTTTTGCAACTATCATATAGCTAGATTTGTTTAATTCAATCTAGTCACCTTTAATAGTTTTACAAGATAATTTAATCAATTTATATTCATTGGTATTATGGATTTATTTTTTACACATTATTTAATGCTTTCTATTCCAATTTTTTGTATTTTGCTTTTTTTCCCTCACTTCCTTATTTCTGGTTTTGGTTTGGTTTGGAATTTTTTCTTACCTTATTGCTTTCTTCCCTTCTATTGGTATTTTTTTTTAGTTATTACATTAGAAGCATGTTCATTAAATTTAAAAAGCTGAAAGTAAGTTAATTTTTATCCTCTTCCTGTAATAGAAATGTCAGCCACTTTAACTCCTGTCATTCCATCTTGAATTATATGTAATTATTGCCCAGACATTTTCCTATCTCTTTTTCTGGTATTTCAAATTAGATTTTATAGTTTGTATGGAATCAACAATTGTTCAGATTGACTTTAGAGGTGTTATTGAAAAATACAAAGAATGTTTACATTTAAAATTACAGTAAAAAGGGGCCAGTGAGATAGCTCAGCAGCATAAGCGCCTGCCTGGTAAGCACAAGGTCATGAGTTCGACTCCTGGAACCCACATAAAAAAAATAAATAAAATTACAGTAAAAGACACATTGCCATTAATCTTCAAAGTGCTCCTCCTAGCTTCAAACACAGCTCCCATCATTCTTGGCACTTTCTGAAGCACTTCTGGAAGTCGTCTTTCACAGGTGTTTTTAGAGGCACTGTTGTGGATGCATTGATGTCCTGAACTGATTAAAAAATATTTATTTTTCATGGTCATTTTCACTTTGGGGAAGAGCCAGAAGTTGCACAGTGCTAGATTTAGTGAGTAAGGTGAAGGACACACAGTAATGTTTCCATGAGCCTGACTTTTTGTTGGGTGACACTTGGCAGCAGTATTCACTGTATTTTTGATCACGACTTGTAAAGACATGAAAAAGGACTTCCAGAACTGCTTCAGAAAATGGCAAGAACGATAAGAGTTTGAAGTGATGGGGAGTATTCTGAGGGGAATTAATGGCAACGAGTCTTTCACTGTAATAAATGTAAACATTCATGGTAATGTTGATCACCCCTTGTATACTTTGCTGTTTTTGTCACCATTCCATCCTGCATTTCAGAATTTTCTTCTGAAATTGCTTCCCTTATCTTTTAGTGTACACTTTAGAATTTGCTTTTATATGGTTCAGTGAGAAGAATGATTTGCTTTTCCGAATGTGTCTTTAGTCAGCCTTTGTTCTTGAGAGAGTTTCACTGGATTTACAGTTCAAGGTGGGTTGTGATTTCTCTCATTATATTTAAGGTATTACTCCACCATTTCTTGACTGCCATTGTTGTGTTTGATAATTCATTTGTAAATTTGTTATTCTCTAAGATAACTTTTTCTTGTGGGCCACTTTTCAGATCTTTGTTTTTATGTCTGGTGTCCTGCAGTTTTATTCTGATGTTTCTGTGTTGTAGATTCTTTTATATTTACTTTACTCTGATTATGTTGTGCTTCTTATATCTGACGAGTCATTTCTCAGCCTTATATTTTAGAAATCATTAAAATTTTATTGCACATTTCAATGGAAATCAAATGTCTCCTGGTGGTAATATTTTTCAGGGTCTGTCATTAACCGGTCCACTCCCTTGTCCTTCACTGCTGGCTCCCCACAACTTTTACTTAGAAAATATCCTTGTTTTCAAACCTTGGCTATTCTTGTCTTTACATACTCTCAATCTTATTTCATGGAGGACACTGCTTTATTCAATTGTCTTTTGGTGGGAATTAAGTTGAAAAACCTCATTTCCACTTTATGTTCTGTATTCTGTGTGCTTATGTTCTTATAAACTCTCTGTAAAAAATTGTTTTGAAAAACTGCTATAAGACAGGCTGAGCACTGCTTTGAACAATGAGGAACTTACATCTGTGGTAACTCTCTCCTGTTACAACCTGCTTAGAATTCATTAAGAGATAACATACAAGAATAAAATAAATATCACATTCCAGATTTATTGTGAGAGGCCTTTTGAAAAAGGTTTAACAATATTTATTTATTGTTAACTCAATGGATAGTCCTTGTTAAAATTTGTAGCATTTCCTTTATAATTTGATTCCTTCTAATTTCCAAATATTTCCAAATAATTTCTAATATTGTCAAAGTTTAGGTACAGCATAAGAAAATAAACAAACAGGAGCAAAAAGAATTTATAGCTTAGAGGAAGGTTTAAAATAATATTATAAGTTGAATTCAAGCAAGATTCATGACACTTTCCCAAACCAGATCTATTGGTTAATATATTTGAGCTCTATCAGTAATTTTAGTATTTCCTTCATGTATTAAATCTCTTAAATACAAGAAGTAGATGGCATAATTCTCCACTATAATTTTTGTCATAATAGGCTATTGTAGTCTGGGGTTTTAGAACAAGTTCAAATTAGATTAGGTTCTATGTCACTGAGTCTGGTCATTATTCTATTTACCACATGGTCATTGGCTCTCAACTATCAGGGAAACTGCCAGCAGCTCATTTTACTTTCTTTACATTGGTTCTGAATCTCTACTTAATGGAAGACTAACCTGGAAGCTGGTCAAAATAAGGTTGAATTTATAGTTTTTCATGGAGAGTGGAACCACCTGCTATTTTCACTGCTTTTAGAGCCTCTTATAACCAGATGGCTGAAGCCAGAAAGTGAATCTTATATTTAGTATTACATTTGAATAATCTTTTTGCCTGATAAGATGTTATATTTCACCCCCATCCCAGCTTAGTGAGACATTTATAGCTACTTGGGACTCTAGACCTGTAGAGATTCTCAAAATTGGAATATTTTACAATTTGAAAGTATTGTATATGTATTTTTACCTTTCTATGAAATGCCAAGGATAGTAAACACAGTTCTAACAAAATTTTTTAGCTTTAAGAGAAAGCAAGGAACGTTTAAGTATGTATCAATTTTCAGTAAAGGAGATAAAAGGAAAATAATATTTAAAACATATAGGTACCTGATTCCTTCTAAAATCTTCCCATTTGAAACAAATATGACTTCATGTTTGGAAGTAGAACTTTAAACATATTTTAATTAAATCTAAACAGTTGTGAAGGAGTACTTTTAAAGTCATAAAATGTCCAGAATTCATATATTCTTCCCAATTTGTTTCCCCCAAATTGAATTTAGAGGACTGCTGCTTTCCCAAGTGCTCTCAGGGAAGCACGGATGAGTGAGAGCTCACAGTGTTTCAGTCCACTCAGAAGCATCTTAAGGGGTGCAACATAAGCACATGAATGAACTTTTCTAAACTTGAAGAGAGTGTGTACGTGTGTGTACTTGTGTGTGTGTGTGTACGTGTGTGTGTGTCTAGATGTTACAAGAACCTTCATTTTCTGAGTTATAAGTGTTCTTACTGTTTAAAATGCTTAAGGTGTTTAATAAACACATACACAAAAAGAAGTGTGTTCCACTGCACTGCTGCCTATGGCCTGCCATTTTCAACTCTATTGTAGAGATTGTGAGTCCCTTTTGTGCAAATGATGTAAGACAGTCAGGCAGGTACACAGTAGAGACTATTCGTAAGAATTTCCTCTTCTCTATGATTAATGCTCTTTTGTGGGATAGTTTTAGCTTCTCAAAGCTTTGAATTTGCATGCTTTAGAGTTCATCTCTTAAACTGTGGGCAAATGTTTATTGAAATATATGTACAAAATAACACTGTATCAAGTTTTTTTTTTTAAACTGAATTCTTTCAAAAGGCCCAGTGTGAGTCTGTGTTCCACTGCTTTAAGCAAATTCCTGAAGCTGGATCCTTTAGAAGGAAGAGATGTATATTTAACTCACAGTTTTTGGGTCTGAAATCCAGGATTGGGGGCCAGACTGGTTGAGTTTCTGGTAACCTTCCCTCCCCTCCCTTCAGCTACATCACAGTGTAACAGATGGTATCTTGTTGGGGGCACATAGGAAAGGGAAGATCACAGGGTGAGACAGGAAGCTGGGGAGATTCAGCAGCCAGGTTTGCTCTTTTCTAACAATTCACGCTAGTGGGAAATAACTGGAGTCTAGTTTCTTCCAAGGGCATGATCCCATGATATAATTATTTCGTCCTCAGCCTCACCTCTTAAAAGTTCCACCACTTTTTGTCATTGCTGCTCTGAGGATCAAGCTTCCAGTTCATGAGCCTTTGGAAGATTCACTCACACCATGTACATGAAGTCTTGTTAATTTGTAATGATTTGCTCATATAACAAATTAGAAATTGGGAAATCAGACAGGAAACAACGGCTAGATTGTTATTGGAATCCACATCTCTTGTATCTCACTGTAGGAATTTTCTCTTTATTCCTTCCCAGGGTAATGGAGTTCATGGTTTAGTATGAGTTTCACAAACACCAAAATTTCCTGACAATCTTAGACTCAAGGATTATAATGGTCAGAGAAACTTTAATTTACCAGTTAGTGTGCACGTGCAATATAAAGCACACAAGAATGGTGATGATTTGTAATGGAAGAGAAAATGGTATCAGAGTTGCTTTGTAATAAAAATGCATACTCCCTTTCTTAAAATAAGTGTATGTTTAGAAACATACCTGCTAATATATTGTCTGGAACAAAAAACATGATACCCATAAGAAGGGTTATCTATACCCATAAGATTGGATAATCCAGCATTATAGAACTTGATCCCTTTCTTAATAAAAACATATAACCAATACAAATGTTTAGACTGCATCATATTGAAATGAGTAAACTTTCATATAAACCTGGAGGAAGTTAGTTAAAAGAATCAAATTTTGACCAGAAGATTCCTTTCTTTTAAGACTTCTGAAACAGATTTTGAAACCACAATAAAATATATTTGGGGGTTATAGCTCAATCTCGATTATCTTTAAACAAATGATGGTTGAAAACACCTGTACTTTTACGATTTAAGATTAAAATATTAAAATGTGTGCAACAATTGGCATACCATAAAATTTTCTCAGCATAGTGTAAAGTTAACATAAGATTAAAATACTAAAATGGACACAACAATTCCCAGATCATAAAATTTTCTCAGTATAGTGTAAAGTTAATATAAGGACTATGTTACGAGAAATTTACTCAATAAAAGCCAACATTATATAAAACCAACTCACTGTATTTTGGTCTCAGTAGAACTTCATTACAAGCAAAGCTCACTAACATGCTATTCCAATACTGCATTATCTCTAGTTATTTACCTTTAGTATAGGGCTACCAGAAAATGAAATTTTATCACAGTAGTACTCTGAAACATTTTCACTTTGGTGTCTTGAGGAAATAAAATGCACCTCACCGTACAGAGATCACACCTCTATAGGAGTATTTTCATGTATCTATGGAGTGTTAATGAAATTCTGTAGTAGAAGAATTTCAGTAGTACAATAAGCTAGATGAAGATTCTGATAGCTAAGGGAAAACCTTGACTTTTAATTTTCAGGGAATGAAAATCTAAAATGGCAACTACAAGAAAATTTCAAGGTCAGTTTCTACTAGAAAGCAAGTAAACAAACAAATACCCCCAAACAATGTCAGCTATTAAACATGCTGCTTAGTTAAATAGAACATGGGTCTACAATGACATCTTTTTAGATACAATACTTTCATTCATAAATCTTAGGGTGCAACTGTGCATTACAGATCTGTCTTTATCTTTACTTCTATAAGTTGATTCCTGACATTGTGATTTAAAACACACAGAAGATATGGAACTTTACACTCCTAGGTAGAACATTTTTTCACAGTAATCTTACCTTGTCTCCCACGGGTTCCTTCCTGATATTTTGGTGCAGAAAGCAAACACTTTAAAAGTAAACTATTTAGTTCATGATTGTATTGAACTTAAATATTATATTTTAGCCATGCACATGGAAAATATCATTATTTAAAATTAACATTGTTTAAAGTACATTAATTATCAAGAGAAGGGAAGAAATAAGGTAGAAGGAAGAGGTAAGACAAAGTGACTGTTAATTACTTTACTATACATTTACTTAAAATATGAAATACTGGGCTGCGGATGTAGTTCAAGAGTACAGCACATGCCTAGCATGTACAGGGTCCAGGGTTCAATTCCCAGTAACAAACACACACACAAACACACACTTGCACATCTACACACATACACACAAAGATATAAAATATATTTATCATGCAACTAGCTCCCTGACATTACTGTGTTGGAGAAACAGAGAATTGAATTGGGGAATACCACATTTAGTGCAACAATCAGCTCACTGTTTTTGTTTAGGTAGGAATACATGATAGTAACCTGTGATGTAAATATTTTTCTTATGTCAATGTAGTCTACTGTTCCATGATGTAAAATGTTCCTTATTACAGTATTTTGTTGTTTTGAAAACTATCTTATAACGTGGGAAACATCTGCAGAGTAGAAAATGAAAAATCCAATCAATTTACTCTGTAATTATTATGGTGCTACAATAATTATTTAGAATAGAATCTAGGAAATGTAGCCTGAAGGAAGGAATCATGTTTTATTTAAACTGGCCAAAGTTTTAACCATTCTAGGTAAGCAAGTAGACAGAAAATAGACAAATTGAGAAGACCTTATAAATCCAGAAACCCATATAATCCTGTCTGAGAGTTCTGTCATAGGAAAGGAAATGGTTTGACGACAAAGCAGTTGGAGTATGACTCACATACTTCACTTGTATTTTTCAGATATCATCATAAACCAACATGTCACATCACAATCTCTCATTCCTTATTTACTTAAATTGACAAATAAAAATTATATATATTTATGTGTATGAGATGATGCTTTTATATATGTATACATTCTGGAATGGCTAAATCAAAGTAATTATCACGTCCGTAATGTCACGTACCATTTTCTTCATTATGAAATTCTTTTACACGTTCCATATCTTTCTAAGACTATGCACAGGTCTTCTCTCTCCTCTCTTTCTTGTTAGCATCTGAGTTTCTCTCCCGACTGATTCTCTTCTTCATTTTTTTATGCATGAACACCTAGCCCTGTGCAAATCGACTGTCTGTGTCTCAGCCAATGGCAATCCTTCTCCTCTGGTGAGTAGGAGGAAATAATTTGAACAGGTATAGGGACAAAGGAAGCCTCTAAACATTCGCAAGTGAACCTTTCTTGATATATCACAAGACAATGTCTTATTGTAAAATATAAATTTAAAACAATGTTTTATGCCTTAACATGATCTCACCAACATACGTTCCTGAGATAGGCAGCTACATAAAATGTACGCTAGTAGGAGAATTCATGATTTCAGCAATTCATTGTATTTTTAGGTGAAGATAGACTACTGATCACAATTTCTAAAGTGGGAAGAGGGCAGCCTCTTATTTTCTAACATCATAGGAACATTTCTGATACTTTTCTTCTACATTTCTGATAAACGGTACTGTTTATTTTGGGAACTTGCTGTGTGGATTTAACAACTATTATTTTAATTTTTCTTTCTAGATAAAAAGAGAAAGATGGGATCCATAGATTCATGAAAATTGCAGAAAGCAGTTAACTTAGGACTCTACTTTCAGGCAGTACTTAACTGATAACCAGGCACTCATTTCTATCAGCAAACTTCCTAAAGATGCACAGAAAGTTCATTCAGCAACTAACTCAGTAGTTTGAGCTAGTTTTCTCAACTGAGAAAGGAGCTTACATTAGTCAGCTAACCCATTGCTGGGACACAATACTGGACACTCGCAACTTAAAGGTGGAGAGTTTTAATTTGGTTCCTGGTTCAGGGGATTCAATCTATGGTCAACTAACTCCAAGGCAGAAACGTCATAGCGAAAGGACCCGGTAGAGCAAAGCTGCTCAGTTCGCGGCAGACAGAGAGCAGAGCAGGGAGACGGTGCGGGAGAAGACCCGGCTAGGGCCCATGTGTAGTACCCAAGGTCAGGCGTCCATGAGACAACCACGAGCATGCTTTAGTAAACTGCTAGGCATTTCTTAATCCAATGAGATTGACCTATAAAGATGAATGGTTACAGAGCTAAATCTCAGATAAAATATAGTATATAAATATAAATTCCATATATAAAATATATGCTGTATTTATAATACTACATAATACGGGAACAATCTATCTATGACATAAAACATATAAATATAACATATAGCTAGTAAATTTAGTGTCTCTCTACTTTTCCAACATCTTTCAAGAGGGCAGATGGCAAATTTTTAGGTAACTTAAATTTACTCCAAAATTGCCCAAACTAAAGACAAATAAAAATAAAATTCCTGGAGGCGGCATAGCGAAGTGGAAAAATGTCAGATGTGCTCACTGAAGATATGATTGCAAATGCTTACGCTACCACTTACTCTATGTGACCTTGGGTAGGTGCAATGATCTGAACGTTTCTTTCATCCCATAATTCATATGTTGAAATCCAAACCCTTCGGTGATGGTATTAAGAGGTAAGATCTTTAGGAGGTGATCACATCTGAGGGCACCACCCTCGTGAATGTGACTAGTGCCCTTATGAAAGAGACTCCGGAGAGCCTGCTCATACCTTCCGCCATAGAAGGACACAGTAAACTGTCATCTATGCGCTATAAAATGCATCCTCACCACACATTGATATCTACCTTGATCTTGGACTTCCCAGCCTCTGGAACCATGAGAAATAAATTTCTGTTCATAAGTTACCCTTTTAATGGCATTTTGTTGTAATAGCCCAGATGGACTAAGAGAGTGGTATTTTACTTCACCTTCTGTGAACTTAAGTTTCTTCATCTGCATAAAGGAGGGTGTACTAGAAACCAGGGTCTTTCATATTACCAAAGTTCTACAAAAGAAAATTTCCTTAAATTTTCCCTGCATTCTTAAACAGACTAAGTCAATATAACCTGATCTATTTGAGGCAGCTGAGGGTCACCTCACATTGATTATGTGATACTGTAGGAGGCTACTGAGTTTCCAAGGTCCCTTGGCTCCCTCAACAAGTGGCCCCAGATTGCTCCATGGCTATATGAATTGAATGTGTGTGCGTGTGTGCGCACGTGCGTGTGTGTGCGCAGGTGTGCACGTGCATTTGAATTTTCTTTTTTTTTTTTTTTTTGTGGGTACCGGGGGGTCGACCTCAGGACCTCGCATGCCCGCAGGCACCCGTACCACTGAGCGATATCACCGGCCCCTTTTTCGTATGTGGGATCCGGGAGTCGAACTCGGGCCCTCGCGCTTGCCAGGCAGGCGCTTATGCCGCTGAGCCATCTCACCGGCCCTGAATTTTCTTATATTCAGCTGTTGTTTATTGATGTTGTCACAATGTCAATTATCATTTATGACAATTATAATTTACTGCCTTATTTATAATATTTTTATAGAGGAGCACATATACTTTCCTCTAAAGTAGGTTTCAGTTTCCTAAAAAAACAGCACCAAAAGAAGGTTTGGTTTGACTGATGGATAAGTGAGGTATTTCTACACTCTAATCAACAAGAGTTCAAAATCAATCTCTTGAGCTATACTTGTAAATCTCTTTCCTTTGGCTCTGTTCTTTGAGGAGATGGAAGATAGCTGTTAAAGTACCCTTTCTTTAAGGATACCTGCATGGACACAGTTATTGTGTCATTAGAGGACCTTCTTTTCCCATAGCCTGAAGAATCTAAACCTTTACTCATGCATCGTATTTTCCAAATGATTAAACTGTGCTATTTTAAAGCAAATATTTTGAATGCAGACATAACTATTATTCAGAGGACTGCCTGGCAGTGCCCAACATTTGTAGAAAGATAGACACCAACCACTCATGCATGTTACCTTGCACATTCCCGCATGGTAAGAGGGGACCTGCAAAGATGGTGCACTGGAGAGAAAGGAAGAAAGAACATCTTCTCGCAACAGTGATGTCAATGAGCTGTCTGATTTCAGAACTAAAATTGTAGTTTCATAATAAAAGATTTGTCGTTTCTATTAACATTTCTGTTAATGTGCCTTAAAATGATGTTACCAGTTAATATTATTTGCATTTTACTAAAGGTTAATGAAATAAGAGAGTTTAAGCATTTAACTAAAGGTCACTAAATTAGTGGTATCAAAAAGCCATATTCTTTCTATTTGCACTGAGTTAGTAAAGAAAAAACTATATATACACACATGTTTTTGTGTGTGATGTATCTAATACATACACACACACACACACACACATCCACTTTCAGTGGAAAGAAATAGTGAACTTTGGGACACCAGAAGAATTTCTCTATGAATTACTTGTAAAGCTTGTTATGAATGGTTTAAATTCCTCGCAATGATTGGGGTTGCTTTTTGGAATCAGGTCGTAATTTTATTTTTATTTTTATTTTATTTTTATTTTTGTGGGTACCGGGGTGTCGACCTCAGGACCTCGCGCGCCAACAGGCGCCCGTGCCGCTGAGCGATATCACCGGCCCCTTTTTCGTATGTGGGTTCCAGGAGTCAAACTCGGGCCCTCGCGCTTGCAAGGCAGGCGCTTACACCGCTGAGCCATCTCACCGGCCCTAGGTCGTAATTTTAAAGTGAGAAGATGTTTCTTCTTCCTTTCTCTCCAGAGCACCGTCTTCGCAGGTGCCCTCTCACCCTGCGAGAATGTGCAAGGTAAGATGCATGAGTGGTTGGTGTCTATCTTTCTACAAATGTTGGGCACTGCCAGGCAGAACTGTGAGTAATAATAAATCTGCATTCAAAATATCTGCTTTAAAATAATACAGTTGCAACAACTTGTAAAATGTAATCTACTCTATCACATTAATGAAAAATCATTTGGATCTTGCCTCACTTGCTTTGTGCACTGGATGAAATCATAGCCCTATGCTCTGCTTCTCTAGTTAGTACCATTTCACCCATTGAAGTTCCTATCTGAGAGCCCAAGGTGGTCTATATAAAAACTTTCTATAAAATGAATTTAAATCTTAGTTTCTGAAATCTTATTGATTCTCCAACTCTTTCCTTGTTATTATGACATAGCTTAGGAGAACAATTTTGTTTTCCTTTCTACTCTCTAGTCCAACATCTGTAATATTGCTATCAGTGTTCCAGAAATAGTGCGTGGGGATACAAAAACAGCTAGAAAATCTGTATAAAATTTAGAAGCTGTTATTTAAGTGCAGAAAAAAAACTTTTATAAAAAAAACAAACCAAAGCAACATTTCAGTTACACACATCCTTTTCATGTAAATATTATTGAGAGACATAAAAGTTACCTAGAAAGGTTGGGAAATTTTTCAAAATAATATGAACGACATGTTAAGTGAATAACATCTTATTGGATTAGGATAAACTTCCAGTAATTCGTTTGGGTTGTTATGATAAATTCCTGTAAGTGTAAAAGTGTGACTATTAATCATACTGCTAAAAGATAATGCAATACATCTGCATGCTCTCTGTTATACTTTCCATATAATCTTAAAAATTGTGGGGCCGGTGAGATGGCTCAGAGGCGTAAGCACCTGCCTGGCAAGCGTGAGGGCCCGAGTTCGACTCCTGAAACCCACATATGAAAAAAGGGCCGGTGATATCGCTCAGCGGCACGGGCGCCTGCTGGCGCGCGAGGTCCTGAGGTCGACCCCCGGTACCCACACACACACACACAAAAATTGTGTTTTCTGTGTGTATATGTATATATCATATGTATGGTGAAAACTGTGGTACTGTTAAGATATTGAAGCCAAATATTTGAGTTGTTGCTCCCGAAGTGAGGAAATTGATTTACACAATTGTTTGCTATTAAGGCCCAAACAAGTCTGGCATGGTTGGGGTTTCTCCTGTGTTTGTCAATTTTTGACAGCTGTCATTTTACAGATATGATTACTTTATCGAAGCATCAGAAACCCTGCATTAGTATCTTCAGAAAATAGACTGTGAAAGCTGCAGTTTCACTGTCCCAAATCAATTACTGCATTCTTAAACTTGTGGTGTATTCATCTGTGGGCTTTAAGGCAGCTAGTGGGGGTGAGCATCAATTTGAGTACAGTGTCATGTGTAGCAGGAGACGAAGATGAAAAGTGTTTTCTGCTTAATGGGTTGGTATTAAGTAGGTGGGAATGGCTTCTAATTAGTCAACAATTGCTGTGTTTCCCAGTTTCCCTCCTCTCCCTCCTTGCGTCGGTCACCAGCTGCCAATCTGCCCCCATTTTTTTTTTTTTTTTTTGGAGTTCATTGCTCACTGCAGTGAAAGCCTTTGTTTGAGAAAGAGGGCTCCCAGGGTCTCAGCTGCCTGGGTACAGCTTGCTGCTTACGATGAGTAGCAACTGTCAGTTTATTTTATCTCAACCTTTTCATCATTCTGCTGAAACTGATTGACTGAACCCACCTGAGAGACCTGAGGATTCAGAACCTGCAAGTCATTAGCTGGCACTGCACAGCCTTTCACGGCAGAGCAAGTCAACTGAACACTTCCTCCGATGCCGTCCACCTTAACCCCATGTTTCCCCGCGAACACAGAACAATTCTGTCCCCTTTCTGTTTTTGAAGCTGAATTGATGGGAGATGATTCCTTTGACGTAGAATCATAAAAGTCAAAATATTTTGCTTTGGCCAAGGGATGAGGAGAGAGCCCCACTGACAAGCTTTGCCACAGTGATCTCACTTCCATGGAGGACATTATTCCATCCACAGTAAAAGTGAATTTGAAATTGGGAAACATTTTACAAAGTGACTTTATAAAATCACGTATTAAGCCCTATTTTTCACCCATGCCAGATTGGAGCCTAATTTTGCAGCCACGAGACTCATGATATAGCTTTTGTCTGGGGTCTCTTGTGTTTCATTTTAAAACTAAGTGGAGAAAAAATTCCCACACATGTTAATGATATTTCAAACATCCCTTTTTAGGGAGGCCATCTAATGTCTTGAGTCTAAATAGAATGCAATGAGAAAATTCCATTTGTGTCACAGTGGAGGATAATGAATGGCATGCGGAGTGATGGTTCAACATGGGCGAGTAAAATGCTTGGGGAAGTAAAAGAAACATCTGGAAGGGGAAAGGAAATGTAACTGAGTAAAGTAGACAATGTTAGATAAATTATGAAGTGACAAATATTGATAAAAGGTTGGGATTAGGGAGAACAAGCATTCAGAAAACTTTGGACTTGATGTTAAAATGTAGAGGAGGAGAAGGACATAGATACATTAAATAAAAGCACTGATTTGATGTTTTCCATATTTCATATATGAATTAAAATAATGCTCAGCAGTACTGATATTGCTGAGAAATGTCATCCTTGAAAAAACACTTTTATAGGTGTCTTATTGAGCTATAAAAGCTGCATATATTTAATGTATACAACATGATGATTTTGGAGTTAAGGACATGTTACCTTATGACCCACTAAAGGAGTTTACCTATATTAAAGATATATCACATATTCATGAGGAAAACCTGGCCTTGCATTATCACTTAAAATATTGAGAAAGAAGCTTAAGAATAGGGCTGTGCAGAATCCAATCTGACAAGGAATGGTATCAAGCAGGGTTCTATATTGTACAGCTCCCTCAACGGATCCCATGAAAAGAAATTAACCCACCAATATGTAGCCACTGCCCAAAATTTTTTTTTTCTGGACATTTTCTACTATTGTATAAACTTGGCTTTGGGATATGCAAACTTGAAAGATTTGTTGCATACATTTTTTGTGTGTGGGCAGTTCTTTTGTATTGCTGTTATTAAATTTTTATAAACATTTATGCAGACTTTGGTTGACATAAGTATGATTATATCATAATTATTGAATTACAGTTTTATTTGGGTGTATGTTTGAATATAAATCATTCCACTTATGGATATTTTAAATTTGCTTTAATTTTAGTATATGGCTTGGCCTTTCTCTCTTTTTCTTCAAATTGATGTTCATAGAAGTCAAGAAGAGATCCTGAAGGGCAATAGGTTGGTTTTGGTCTGATGTATTTACTTTTTATAAATTGTATTTATACTGAGAAGGCTACCCATTAGGAAGCTGATGTTCAAAAGAAAAAGGAAAAATTTCTATGTTACATATGGAAAGTGACAGAATTATTCATAATTATCTATACAATTACACTTGCACATGCTTGAAAAATTTTAGCCAGGAATGCTTAATAACATTTGCATGGTTAAATGAGACAGCAGAAATAACTGGAAGGGCCTCAGGGCATGGTCATCTATTTAAGCATCCACTTGGATTTTCAACATAATTAGTCATATAATTGGGTGCCTAAACTTAGTAGATTCATGTAAGTAATTATAAATTATTAAAAAGTGGCACTGGTAATGTTTTGTTCTCTATTTCCTGCCAATCAAATTACTAAGGAATATTCACATTTTATCATATACATTTTAAAATAAGATTACAGTGTAAAGCCTTAGATGTAGGTGAGTAGACAAGTGAACCCACTCAGATGAGAGGTGGTTAAAGTAGCTATTTGGACATCTATATTTTTAGGGAGTGGTATGATGATCAAATCATAACATCAATCTGGTCACCTGTGCTTAAGACTTTTCTGAAAAAATACATTGTTTCTTTTGCTTACATTATGTACAACGCAAATAGGTTGTATATTGTGATAGAAGAAAATTAATAGCTTTCTCTTATACAGTATATTTCTCTGTTTTCATAATCCTGTTAGTGGGTGATGGTACAACTTTAGGCTAAAAGGATCTGAAGAGTATAAATACTAATCTCAAAATTTTATGATACTTATTTTGACCTAGTTTCCTGAGCTTTTTTAAACTAATCCTCTTCTTCACTATTGATTTTGAAGTTTAATTTCATTTCATTTATTTTGTCCATTTTTATTTTTAATATCTAAATTTAAAATATGTGGAGACTTGAAAACTAAATATCCCATCCCAGTATAGCAAAACCTTTGAAAATATTGAGCTAAACTTCCTTTGGTAAGAGTGCAGAATACACTTTATTAGCTGTTGATACAATAAAATGCACCATTTTAATCCAGAGATATCAGAGTCAATAAAGGCTAAAATTAACTGGTCTGTTTTGCTTTTAGGTGCCTGATTCCATGACAGAGGCCAATAAATACAGTTTGTTGAAGGCATAGCACTTAAATGAAATAACTTTAGTTTTCCCTATTGATCTGACAAAGTCCAATATTGTTTACCTTAAAAGGAATAATGAAAGAACATGTGTTGCTCAAAATTTTTGATTGAAGTTTAGAATGAAATGAAAGGAAGAAAGAAACCTGAATACAGTGTAGGATTAAAGGATTTGGGGATGGTGAATATTGGTTAGTGCTTTCAATATTTATTTCATTGCTACAAAGTTCAGAGAGTTCAGAAAGTAAATATGCTCTAGTACATTTATGGTGATTCAGAGATTTATTTCAGGAAGGTCAAGACAGTGTTCAGGATAGAGTGGCATTAAAATTAAGAAATACACTTCTATTTCTTCTTAAGAGATTCTTGCCTAATTTTTTCTGTATTGAGCACATTGTGTTTATCTCCAAGAAACAGACATAATCCATGAAAAATGAAGTATATATCCAGGGATTGCTATTCAAGTCAGACATCACTTTTAAGGCACTATAAGTAATTTCTAAAAAGAATATTTGTCATAAAAAGAATCTAGATTATAGAACATTCACTCTGATCTAGGACTTAAAAATACAAGGAAGACAAAGTAAAAGGATTTAAAGACAAGTGAATTCTGGGATCATGAATATTTATATATTTTTAAAAATTCCAGATCTGGGAATGTTTGTGAAGAATTGGAAGCCAGCAAAACTCATGCCTTCAATATGTTCATACTTTAAATACCATGGCATGTCACTTCCTTTTTCAGAAGAAATTTTGAGAATCAATAATCACTAGACTTGCCCTAACAGAGTCTTAACAACAAAGGGTAAAATACACATAGGAGAGGATTTTTTTTTTTGCCCCCAAATTCAATCAGTGGTAGAAAGCATTTGGCTACATCGGTATGTTTATTCATGACCATAAATAACAGGACGTAACTACCACAGAAGAAGAGATGCGATCTCTTACTGGGACTGAAACAAAATAAATGTGTGAAAACTGGATTTCTACAGAACTTCAAACCCTAGCCTTTTACTGCCCCAGAATTTACTGTGGCTTTCTGTGGTGTAACCACCCAATGTACTCTTCATGAGCTTCTCAAACTAGTAATTAAGGACCAAATTGAAATAAAACCAGATTAGAGAAACCCAGCTACATTTTTCTCGGAAGTGGTGAGTTCAGTGTGCATGCAAAGTTAAGACTGGTAGCACCACCAGCTACCAAGAACTGTGAGCAGAATCTAAAAGAAGTATAGTTTTTGTCTGAGCAATCAATAATTCTCTTTTATTGAACCAAGGCAGCAGATAGAGAAGGAGATTCTCAGAAGGAGAAAAAAAGAAAAGAAAAAAACTCTTTCAACCTGAGGGATCTAGAACTACATTATTATTTCCCAATGAAGTAAGCCTTAGCTTCTGAAGAAAATATATGACTGTGGGTGAACTGTGTATAAATGAGGAAATTTGAAATTCAGGCTCAAATTCTGCTGTCTTTTTGTCTTTAAAATTTAGTTACAATTAAGTATTGTTTTGTCATTTTCAGCACATTTCTCCTTTGGAATTGTTTTATTTTCTTATCAGTTTCAGAAGCCATTGACCTCTCTAGTCAATCTCTAGTCTAGTCTCTGATATTAGAAATACACTCACATACTCTAGTATGACTTAAATACATTTAGCAGAAAAGGTATATATCCTTCTTACACATTTTTTGAAACCAGCATGGAGTATATAGAGAATATATTGTATCTTTATATCCCTCTGGTCTCTTCAATCTTATTTCCTGTGATTAAAAATAGAAGTAAAAAACAAAAGATTTTGAGGCTCTCTGCCTCTTAAAAAAATCACAGGCAGTTGTACAGCCTATAAACACACTTTATAAACTGTCATAAAGAGAAGCGGCTCTCCCAGTTCTCCCTCAGATGCGAGCCATCTTGAAGAACCCTGGAGATTTTGGAGTCAGGGCAGGTAAGTTGTGCTGACAAACAGTGCTGAAGATCTCAGTGGTTCACCACAATAAGGGAGTGTTCCGTGTTCAGACAAAGCCCACTGCTGGTCTGAATTAGTTTCCAGGGCACACTCTCTCCATGTGGAGATATAGTGGTCCAGGATTCTTCAGTCCTGTACCTCCATGAATTTTAGTAAATCTTCCTCCATGGTCACTGCAGCAGGGGAAGAGGCAGCTGCCAGGTCTTGGGTGGGCTTGCATAGGTTTCAGCCCAGAAGTGGCTTCTGCGTAGAGTCTATTGGCCAAGACCAGTCACAGAGTCCTGGCCTGTTGCAAGGGGCTGAGAAGTGCACGCTTCCTTGTGTCCAGAAGAGGAAAGAGCAGGAAACTCATGAGCACTTGTACTTTTACCTCCTGAAGCAATGGTTACTGAACCCTGGAGTTATAAGCACTAACTGTACATGTGTATGAAGAGATCAGAGAGAACTTGGGTTTCATCAGATTCATCAGAAAGTGATTTATCTTTTAAAAATTCTAATTATCCTTTTTCATTTTTATAAAAATGTTTACATTCATACTGGCGAAAAAATTCACTTTTTAATTCGGGGATAGTTTACAGAAGTTGAATTCAAAGACAGATTCCCAGATTTTACAATACTGATCCAGGCTTTGGCTTCATAATCCAAAATTATCTTGCCCCCTGCTGCCTGAATGATTTTAATAAAGCTTACTAATTCTGGCCATAGGAAATCTCCCAATGTTTAAAAAAAAATCTGAATTGCTCTGAATAGGTTAAAGGGCTTTTCAGGCAAAATACGGTAATACTCAATTCAATCAGATTGTTTCCCTTACAAACCTCAATATATAACTTCAATGCTCTGAAGAAATGACTGTTCTCACTAGGAAAGAAATTAAGTTGGAGGAGGGTTAAGTAAGAACATGAGGTATTTTTACAGTTTAGAGAGAATATCAGATTTTTGAAACATTGCTTATGGTTTAAAGGTATTTAATAAACTTTTACTGTAAAAAGCGGGTTATTCAACAAATCCAACTGTTCAGTGCACCAGCCATTGTGCTTGCTGCTAGCATTGCAATAATAACCACACTTGCTCTTCTGCACTAGACAGTGGCCAGGTTACTCGACATTTTGTTTTAGAATAGTACTGGCTGAAAGTAACAAATGAGCAAGTAAACAAAAACTCAGCTCAAAGTGGCTTAAGAAATAAGAAAGACTGGGGGTTGAAGACATGTTGGTCAAAGGACACAAAATTTCAGATAGGAGGAATAAATTTAGATATCCATGGTACCACATGGTGACTAGTTAATAATAATATGTTGTATTTTGAAAAACACTAAGCAGATTTTAAGTGTTCTCTCCATGAAACATAAATATGTGAGGTAATGCATACCTTAATTATCTCATTCTGCAATGTATATATATTTCAAAACATCATGATGTATACAATGTATTTGCATGATTTTCATTTGTCAATTAAAAATAAATAGGGAAATTTGTCTCCCATATAAAGTGGTGGTAATTATAGGGTTGGTTAATTTAGCCTTCAGAAAAGTCACTAAACATCTATATCCTACACTTTCTTTCTGCCATCTCAGCATTTTGATAGGTTAGTTGTAAGGTGGCTACAGCAACCCCAGGCATCACATATTCACATATAAACATTTAAACCAGGCAAAAGGGAATCTCCCTGTCCTCTGTTTCTTTTTAAGAATGAAAAAAAAAAAAAAACTATTATGGTTTGGATCTTAAATGTCCTCTGAAGGCCCATATGATAATAGCTTGGTCTTCAGCCTGTGGTGCTATAGGGAGCTGATGGGCACTTTAGGAGGTGGGGCCTAACAGAAGAAAGTTAGGTCACTGGGGTTTGCCCTTGAAAGGAATCCTGAACTACAACATTTTCTTCTCTCTTCTTGCTTCCTGATCACTATGAGATGAGGAGCCTTCACTGCCACATTCTATGATGCTCTGTCTTGTCACAGACCCAAAAGCAACCGAGCCAACCATGGGCTGAAATGGTGAACCAAAGTAAACTTCCCTCCTTTTAAAATTGTTTATGTCAGGTATTTGTTCCAGTGGTAGAAATTTGATTAATGCAAAAACCTTCCTAGGAATTTCTCGGAAGATTTTCTTTGCTCATATCATTAATTAGAATTATGTCACTTCTTACAGAATTATGCCTCTGCTTACAGCAGTCACCTGGCAAGTGCGATGAGATCACAGTCATTGGCCTTTACAGCACATGTTCAACAACTAAGGATAGAGAGAGGCCTCACCTCCCCTAGGAACATGGCAAGTTGAGGGGTAAGAACACAGTAGGATTCTTTCACCAGGGTTGAATGCTAAGAAGTTGAACGTTATGGTTTAGATCTAGAATGCCTCCCTTCCCCAATGCCTCAGAAGTGGGGGTTTTAGAAGGTACTTGGGTCATGGGGGCTCCATAACTGAATACATTGTTAGGAGGTGGGACCTGGTTGGAAGAGGAAGGTCACTAGGCATGACCTGGAAGGGTCTCTCTCTCTCACTGTCTCCTCCC
Organism: Erethizon dorsatum; assembly: GCA_028451465.1. Lineage (NCBI taxonomy): Eukaryota > Metazoa > Chordata > Mammalia > Rodentia > Erethizontidae > Erethizon > Erethizon dorsatum. The sequence continues at coordinate 17,466,303 of CM051839.1, forward strand.
TTCTTGTTCTGCTTCCTGGTGTCTATGCCACAAACAGTTCTTCTCTGCCAGACCCTTCCACCATGTTCTTCCTGCTTTGGACCACCAGCTGAATTTTCTAAAAACCATGAGCCCTTCAATATAAACATCTCTTCCTTTAATATGTGGGTATTGGGTATTGGGACAAGGAAAATGACTAAGACATTGGGCACTGGCCACTGGGTAGGCAGTCAGCAGGGTCTTCTTCATGGGGCATTTTGTCACTGACCCTCAAGCCAACATGGTAAAGAAGGAACTGTCATCTTTCTCTTATTGATGAGGTAATAGAGATAAAGTTACCCAGATCCATCAGCTATGAAGTGGTGGAAATGGAGTTCAAACAAAGAGATGAAATTCAAAGCCCAAATTCCTTACTATACAAAATTTGGGGGTTATGGTCATGGAAGGCTGTCCATCACTGAACTATGTGTTTTCCCAATTCACAGCTTCAGCTCTTTTGGGGTTGTCCTTAATTCTGTGCTTTTGTTTCTTGCTCTGAAAAGCCTTAAAGAAGTGTTATTGTAGAGTATAAGAAGGGAACTTGAAGTCATTGTTAAAGATTTCTCTTATAAACTTTTATCCACCTACCCCATAATATGTTAATATACTTGTGATATCATGGCAAAAGCAATGTAAAGGAGTTATTTATATGGGACTTTCTGCAAATCATATTGGGAAAATGATGTTTTAAAAGCTCATAGTAGTTCCAGTTTTTGATACTCCTTTAAATTTAATTAGAGTAAAATAACATTTAAAAGCACAAGTATTTTCTCTGAAATGTAAAAATCATAGACTTAAAGAACTAAGAAGTAATAATGCACAATTTATGCAGTCTAATCACCTTCTCACACTTCGGTTTTACAAATGAGGAAACTTATCCAATACAAAGAATCTCAGTTTGTAAGGATATTGGGAATAAAAGACTTAATGTATCAAATAACTATATGTTTGATGTATCTTATATCATATATCCCGTAGTGTCGTAATAACATCGCTGTTATCAATACCAATGAGAGTAGTCTCCGAAATTTGCTCTTTTTTGTGGAGTGAGCAATTATTTAGGATTTACTCACTAAAGATACAGTCAAATTTCTCTGTTTTAAAATCACTTGGAATTTTTCCTTTCTGTGTGCGTATACCATTAAGTGGGTACACATAGAAGATGAATTGTTTTTATCATTATTATTATTTCAGATTTATAGGAATCTCTTTTGCTTTTTAAAAATTTACTTTTGTTAAGGCTCCTTTGTAGAAGTAGTTGATTCCATTTCTGTATGCAACGATGTATATAAGGGTCCTGAAATAATTTCTCATAGGAAGTAGCAAGGAAGCCATCGAAACTCACAAAGCTGACACTAGAGACTCCCTCTGCCGAAGCGTGCGATGATTTGGAGTCAAAAGTTACCCAGGCTAAAATACATTATCCACATTAAGCCAAGTAAGGTCTCTACAGTCTGAGAGAAGAACATGATAGAAATCAAAACACACCCCCTTTAAGAATGGCCCAGTTTATAGGCAATGAGACCAGGGTTGCGGAAACAGTGTTCTCAAAGAAGAGACTGATTATATGAGCACTGGAGAAATTCAGTCCAAATACTGAACTGTGGAGGTTCTGAAACTCACAGTTCTCTGCTTGGCTGAGACTGAAAATACCTCAGTGGAATAATATTTCCCCATTTTTGTGTGTGCTGGGGATTGAACTCAGGGCATTGAGTATGCTAATCACATACACCATCACTGAGCTACACTCACAGCCTCTCCATTTAATTTACATTTGCTTTCAGTTTATTGTAAGTCCCACAATACATTATTGCTATTTGTTGCTTTACATAGTCCAAAATTTTTAAAGGAATTTTAAATATAAATATTTTTACTGACTTTTTTTTTTTTTTTTGTTCTTTGTTGTAGTGCTGAGGACGGAACCCAGGGCCTTATGTGCTACCTGCATGCTGTACCACTGAGATACACTCCCAGCCTGGGGCACACTTTTAGTTTTCATTTCTTTGTGTAGGCCCAGATTTCTACCTGGATTCATTTTCTTTCAGCTTGAAGAACTTTCTTTAACATTTCTCCTACAGGTGTGTGAGTAATGAATTCTCTCAGCTTTCTTCTGCCTAGAAATAAAATCTTTATTATTTGGAAAGATATTTTGAAAGATATTTTCACTGAGTAAAGAATTCTAGGTCTTACAATTTCTTTTTTCTTTTAATACTTTAAAGAAATATATTGTTGCATTCTCTTCTGGTTTGTACTGTTTTCAGTGAGAGATCTGCTCTTAACTTTGCTCCTGTGTATGTGATGTGTCCCCTGGTTGCTTTTAAAATGTTTCTTTATCACTGGTTTTCAAGCACTGTGATTATGATTGCTTTAGTTTTTTGTTTTTTTGTTTTTTTTTAGTTTTTGGTTTTGCTTAGTGTTCACTGAGCTTCTTAAATCTGCATTCATGGTTCTCATCAAATTCAGAAAAAAAACACTATTATTTAAGTTTTTTTTTCTTCTTACCTCTAATTTTCCTCCCTCTGTGGGTCTTCGACTTACTCCCATTATGCTTTTTGAAGCTGACCCACTGTTCTCTGACAGGCTCTGTTTGTTTTCCTTCAGTATTTTATCTCTGTTTCAATTTGGATAGTTCTATGGCTATCTCTTCAAGTTCACTGTTTTCTCTGCATTGTCTAATCTGCTGTTTACTTTTCATCATGGACATTTCATTTCTTTCTTCTAGAAATTCAATTTGGGTCTTTTTAAAATTTCTTCCCTGACTCTACAAGTTCAACCTTTCTGCTGACTCTTTGAACATGTGAACTGCATACTTTTAACAGTTGCTTTATGTCTCTGTCTGCTAATAATATCATTTATGTCATCTTGGAATCAGTTCCTTTTTATTTTCTCCTTGCTGTGTGTCATGCTTTCCTGCTTCTTGGCATGTCTAGATAATTTTGATTGCATGCTAGGTACTGAAAATTTCACTTTGTTGAGTTGCTAGATATTTCTTTCTCCTATTATTATTCTTGGGTTTTGTTCTTAGTTAGGTTACTTAAAGAAGTTTGATCCTTTTGATACTCATTTTTCAGCTTAGGTTGCACCAAAGTAGTCTTTCATCTAGAGCTAGTTATTCCCCACTACTGAAGCAATGTCCTTCTGACTCCTGCTGATGCCCCATTCTCTAAGAGGTTTTCCTGGACGGTGGGAACACAAAAGTATTCCCAGCTGTGTTTAAGCATAAATGATTGTTCTGCATGACCCCTTCAGCTGGTATTTTCTCTGGCCTTTGGCAGTTTCTTCACAAGCCCATAGTGATCAGTACTCAGCTAAGACTGCAGGACTCCGGCACTCTCTCTCTCTCTCTGTGCAGCTTTTTCCTTTCAGATTATTTGCTGTGAACCCAGACACCTCGGCCTCCCTGAACTTCCAGGTCAACTTTTCATCTCTTCTTGTCTCAGGTTGCCTTGCTTCCTCTTCTGTGCTATAACTTAAGAACCTTTTCTAGGCATAACTCTGGGGCACTTATGCAACTCAACCCACTTATTTCTCCTTTCTCAAGGGTCACTGTGCTGTGCTGCTTGCTGTCCAATGTCTATAAAAAATTATCTCACACACTTTGCTTTTTCAACCGTTTAAAGAAGAAGGTTAAACCTTGAGCCCATTTCTCCATTAGGACTAGAAGGGGAGTCATATCTCTTTCTTTTCTCTATGATTATTTTTATCCAGATTTTAGTCTAAAATGCAATCTTCAAGAATCCTAGGCATGGCCACGAATCTAGCAGTTTTTACTCTCTGTTTGAAGTGAGTTTGGTAGTTCTTGACTATCTGCATAGCCACTGTTTGTTTTTAATGGGAAAGGGCACAAAATAAAAATAGAAATAAAATGAAAACAATGCTAGGCATAGCTTACACTAACTATGAAGTACCATGATATGTAAGAAAGTGCAAAGTATATAAAGAATCTTGGACTAGAATTTTAGAGACTGGGATTATAGATCCATTTTGTCCTTCAGGTATTATTGTATGATGGGCTTTCCCTGGGCTTGAGGACATTTGAAAGTAAAGATATAGACCAATGGATATCTTTGGTACCATACAACTGAATCATTTCATGATTCTGCAAAACTAAAAAAAAAAAAAGGTCAAGAAGATTTTAACTTACTTGCATAAGATGGAAAGAAAGTGTAGGAAAAGTAAAAGATTTAGAGGCAGAGCCACTGCAAACTGAAGTGCAAGAAGAAAAAATAACAATGAACAGAGAGACTCAAATATTCTGGAATTGGGAGTCTCAGAAACAGTGGAGAGAAGGGCAAGGGTTGATTGAGGAAATACTTGAGGAGAAGCAGGACACAAGATTGGATATGGGAGGATGAATTGAAAATCTGCAGATGAAATAGTTTCCTCGGTTTAGCAATCTCGACAGTGCTATTGAGGAAAAGAAAAGTTGCATATGATATCAGAGAGGTAGAAATGTGTTTAAATTTTAGCAGAAGGATTTCCTTAGACTTGGCATTTGTGCAGTTGTTTAATATATAATGATAATGATAATAATAATAATACATCCCCTTTTGTGGAAGCCCACAGAAACCTACGTTTGTAGTGGGGGGATTGACAAAATGCTCTTGGAAATCTATATTGTACTTTCAAAGACTACAAAATACTTAGGAAAATGCTCTTACTGAGGAAGCATGATCAGTTCCAGATCATCTATCAATGATCTGTGTTGAACATGAGATAACAAGCTAAAAAAACTTGAATTGAAATCTTTTGCTGAACATCACAAAGCTACTGAGTGCTCAGTATGGTGTTAGAAACCAGATCAGTAGGTTCCTGTGTCATAGCTCCTCTCAGTGACACCACACTGCCAGGAAGGTGAGCTTTGATTCAGTCATAATTCTCACCAGAATCATTTTCTGTGTCATGTTTTGGAACATTTTAGGAAGTGCAGAGATTTGCTGTGTGATGACAGGATGGATGAAACCTGCTCTTGTCTGCTCATTTAATACTATGATTTTCTCCTCATTATTAAGACTATTTAACAAATGGAGGCAGCTGACTATCATAGAACATGAAGATTGACTTGTGAGTGTGGGTTTTTCACATTCTTTAACTACAAGGATGAGTTCACCAATGAAAAACACAACCAAAGAGGGCTGGTGAAATGGCTCAGCAACATAAGCGCCTGCCCGGCAAGCTCGAGGTCCTGAGTTTGACTCCCGGTACCCACATACGAAAAAAGGGCCAGTGATATCACTCAGCGGTACGGGCGCCTGCTGGTGCGCGAGGTCCTGAGGTCGACCACCGGTACCCACAAAAAAAAGAAAGAAATAAAAAAAAAAAGAAAAACACAACCAAAGAATAGGGTAGGGAAATGGCATGACATTAAACCCCCAGTGTAACATGAAGACAACATAAACCAAGGGCTATGAGACAGTCATGGTTTTGACTGTTTTCTTTTGAGAATATTAAATTATTCATAAAACTAGCATGATATTTTTACCACTCAAGTAAACCTTTACATGCATTTCACAGGAAACTGTGTCTTTACTGACAAGCCAGCATTTTCATCTAGTGCTGTACTCAGGATTTGCATATTATTTCTCTGATAAAATTCACATTTGGCTACAATAACAAAGTGAATTAAAGTCATGTTACTGATATAATTATTATCAATGATGTGGTTAACAATGTTGGCATTTAAATGGCTATAATTACATGTCTAGGTTACATTGCTATTAAATTGAGCAAGGAAAGTGTTTGTTTTTGTACTGCTATTTCACATCTGGTTCTGTGATCTCCAAAAGACAAGATGAATTAGGCTTTCCAACTTTAAATTTTTTTTCCTTCTTTATTGGAGAGATAATAGTTCCAGTAAGGAAGGCAAACTATACTCTGGAGAAATCAGCAGAAATTCATAGGCCCTTAGCCTTAAGAGCCAATCACTTTCAGTTGCTTCAGGCTTAAATAATTTTATTGAAGTGCAAGGAATTTGAATTCTTTTCTAAATTCCTAAATTTGGGAAAGGAATCTCTTCTTATTTTGATACTGGAAAGGGAAGGAGGAATATGCGTCATTCCAACCACATGTAAGCGTTACCAGTGTGAGAAGGTGCCTGTAAATGCTGGGTACTCTCTGAAAGGAGTAGAGATGAGAGCGGTTTGCTGGTGAGTCACTGTTTTATTTCATCTGGGGACCTGAGTGCTCTCACTGCTCTATTCCCTTAGGGGGTCATGTTCCTCTGCTTAAAAGAATACTGCCTGCTCTTCAAGCTAATGATTTGTTTGCAAGACGGAAGTCTCAGAGGTGACGATAACTGTACAGCTTTTATAATATATCTGTCAGGTCTTTGATCTGCTTTTTTCTGAATACATGGGACCCCTCAGTAGCAAGATTAAAGATGCCTCTTCATAGAAGAAAGGCAAAAGTTGAAAACTTAAAAGCGACTCAGGTTTCCAAATAATATTTGTGTATTTTTTTCATTTTGTCAACATCATGTTCGGTGAGTGTTGTTCTTCATTCATGTGATAACTGGTTGGTAATCGAAATACAGGGCGGGATCTCAGGATTCCTAGGGAAAGTATGAATTTTGTTTTTAAAAAATGGTTAGGAAAAATGAGTTTGTGATCAGGGTGTCCATACTCATCTTGAATTACATTTAACTGAGTAAACATTTACTTGGGACTTTGGTAGTCAAACATGGTGTCTTTTGTAGAAAATACCAAGAATCAAGATGTGTTTTGGAGAAACTCATGCTCTTAATTGAGCAACTAAGATTTTACAGAAATGGCCAAGGTGGGATGCGGGATACGACAGATGAAAAGTGCTTAGAGAGAAATGAACGACAATCGTCTTGGAAACAGAAAGAAGAGACCACATTCTAAAGTAAACAGAAATTTTTGTGCCTAATTTACTATTATTTACTAGTTTATTCTATGGAGAAAATCAATCCCAGAATGGATTGTTGGCTCATTTAAATGACTCAAGGAGGAGAAAAAGAGCTTGAATCACAAAGGGTTTATCTCATGATTCTAACTGAGCTGTGCTTAAATATTTCAAAAGGTTTCCATTAAAAAGTTTGATCTGCAAACAAATAATTGTGTAACCCAAAAGTCTATCATGGGCAGTGCTTTTTTTGGGGGGGTTGTTGTTGTTTTGTTTCGTTTATTTTTAAACACTCTATTTTAATGTTCTTAGCTGAGGATGAGAACCTAACCAAGCTGACACACAGTGTCAACTCAGTGAAGAATGACAGGTATGTGTTTTGGAAAACAAACAGTCACAGAATTAGTTAACCAAGTTGACACACAGAGCTGATCCTTCTTTTCCCTCTAGTTTGTGTTTGACTATTTTAACTCTAATTCTTCAGAAGGAAAAATGTGTAGGGAAAAAAGTAGTTATTAAGAGAAATTATTTCAAATCTTTTCTAAATTAATATTCAAGCTCAAACTGATAAAAAAAGAATAGGAAAATTAATTACCATTACTAAAGTTAAGTGTGTAATTCATCTATCAGTGTTTGCTTTGTTCAATGATCATCTATCAACATTTGCTCCTGTGCTTATATGGTATGATACTAAGCGTTTAAAAAAGCAAAAACTTATTTCACATTCCTTATAACTGATCCATACATATTAGGGACTACTTGAGATGACTGGGGAAAAATCAGATTTATCAGGTAGAAGAAATCATTACTACTATTTTTATGGTTCTCTTAAACGTTGAAGGTATAATCTAGCACAAAAGTATACCCAACCTTTATGTAGTAAAGAACTGATTAAAAACAAAACTACCAGTCAAATTAAAATCAATGGTGGAATAAACTTTTACAGTGAAAATGACTGAACTATTAAGAATGATACAAAAGAGTTTTTAAAAATGAAAACCTTACCAAGAACCGGATCAATTTCAATGTCAGATCTGCACTCCTTCCATGACAGCAAGTAGTTGAGGCTGGAGAGTTCTTGAGATTCTATATAACTGTTAACTGCCAGCATCGTCTGATGAGCTCTCGCAATTCCGTAATGAACTTGCATTTCCTCCATCAGAGGCGTGTTCATTAGCTCTACTGTTGTGTCAAAAGCTTGCTGAAAGTACTCAGAAGCTATGTTGTACTGTCCCTAATAAGGGAAGACAGAAAATATTTTTTAAAACTTTATTTCACTATTTCACATATCTGCTCAGTTCACCTGCTGTGTTACACACTGATCTCTGAACAATTCTTCAAGCAGAAAAGGATGATAAACCAGCTCTCTATTATAATAGGCTTCTTTCTAACAGTATTATTACTTGCACTTCAAGATCTTGAAATTAATTTGGCAGAAAGCTGTGCCTATTAGATTGAATTATATGAAATTTAAGTTCTTTTAAATAAAAAATGCTCAAAAAAATTGTCAGTTTCACATGTTTCAGCCTAATATATTCTAGTGAAAAGAAGTTTGGGAAGTGGTGAGACAACTCTTTGATTTAGGTAGAATTTTTATCACTTGTATCATTGTATTTATCTAATGAAATATTTTTCAGCTACCTTTGTTTTCAGGCACAGAAGGTCATTTTCAGCAAACCCACTTAATCAGTGGCCAGTGAATATAAATATATCTATCAGCTAATTTTGTTGCTGTTCTTGTTTTCCAACATATGTACCTGTCATTATTCATTGAGAATGTTGAGGTAACTTAGATTTTAAAAATACTATTTTAATACCACTAGCACAAATACAATGATCATTTAAGTAACTCTTCACTAAGTTCATTGTAATATTTCATACTGTGAAAATTTAAGATTTGGGGTTTTCTGTTTGTTTGGTTTGGTTTTGGTCATTCTCCCCTCTCCTAAAAGCTATTATTGCCCCCCCAAAAAGTCTTCACATAGCTTTTGTGAAACATCACAAAAGGGCCAGTAACAAGTACTTTATTAGGTCATTAACCTTTGAAAGTCACACTCTGAAGAATGTAGTCTTCTTATTTCACTGATAATAAAATCGAGTCTTAAAGAAGACTCTCATCTGGCACCTCCAAATTTTCTAAATATCCTCACCAAAATTATTTCTTAAAGCAGGATATTGTTTCTAGGATTGAGTCATACTTGTAAAGACTCTAGAGAACAAAATTCCTTTCTTCACTGACTTATGGTCCTTTTGGCTTCAACTCCACTATTCCTTCCATTCAATACACACAAAGAGAGACATGCACAAAGAGAGACAAACACAGACAGAGTAGTAAGTTCTAGGGGTCACCAGCACAAGGCGGGATGTATTTTATGAATAACCAGGAGCAGCTCAAATATTCCAAACCAAAGTAATGATCAAGAGATGGAATTATTGCCCTGATTTGATCAGTACACATTATATGCATGTGTTGAACTATCACACTATTCCCCATAAACATGTTCACTTAAAATAATAATGAAAAATAAATTCAAAAACATGCATGAATATATGTGCACTCATGTTTATAGCAGCACAGTTTGTAACAGCTAGATCTTGGAAACAACCCAAATGCCCATCAACCGAGGAATGGATAAAAAAGATGTGGTATTTTTGTACAATGGAGTACTACTCAGCCATAAAGGAGGATAAAATGGAGATTTTATAGGTAAATGGATGTAACTCGAGACCACATACACAAGTGAAATAAACCAGATGCACATGTGTATACATGGTATTGTCTCCCTACTGTAAGAAACTGAAAGAGTAAATAAGATCCAAAATGTACAATAGATATTGTAAAACAGGAAGAAACTGTTCAAAAAGAAAGAGAAACTGAGATGGGGGAATAGAGAAAAGAAGGAAGGGATAAGCAAAAAAAAATATATATATATATATATATAAAAGATAGTTAAGATAGATACACTACTAATTTCTCTTAGTTCATTGAAAAGAAAGTTTTGTGCTAATAATGTTTGGACAATTGCATGCTGATATCTTGTACTCTGAGTAACTAATTTGAAGATAACAGTATGCAGTGTATTAACCATTGTTAACCTTGTATTACCTTGTTTTGAAATTTTGCTCTGTTTTTTTCTCTTTAAAATAAAAATTTTAAAAAATGCATGAACAGTCTTTAGAAAAGAAATCCTTATAAGAGAATGTTCTACTATGAGGTTTTTTTTGTGTGTGTTTTGGTTATTTGCAACAGCCTTGCTATGTATTCTAGGTCAGACTTTGTACCTGGCATGGCCTTTAACTTGTCATCCTCTTGCCTTAGCCTCCTGAGTGTTGGGATTACCTACATGTGCCACTAGGCCCACCATTTACTATGGATTTTTTTTTTTAATATGCGGGTACTGGGAGTCGAACTCAGGACCTCACACTTGCCAGGCAGGCACTTATGCCACTGAGCTATATCACCGGCCCTACTATGGATTTTTAAGTCATCTTCTGACAACATTTTATGAAGGAAATTGACATAAAAACGATAGTAACAGTTTTATACCATTCACTAGTCCAGATAAGTGCATCTTCAACTCCACCATCCTTATGTAATCATGGAAATAATGGCAGAAAACTTCCCAAGCATGGATAAGGAAATTGACATACAAATAAATGAAGCATATAGAACTCCAAACAGCCATGACCAAAATAAAACTACACCCAGACATATAATAATCAAGATTCCAGAAAGTCAGCACAAGAACCGAATATTAAAAGCTGTTAGAGAAAAGAAACAGATCACCTATAAAGGAAAGCCCATAAGAATCATGGCAGACTTCTCAACACAAACCTTCAAGTCAAGAAGAGCTTGGAGTGAAGTATTTCAAGTCCTGAAAGAAAACAACTTCCAACCCAGATTGATGTACCCTGCAAAACTAACTTTCAAAATTAATGGAGAAATAAGATACTTCCATGACAAAGAACAACTGAAAAAATTCATCACTAACAAACCAACCCTACAAAGAGTACTGAAAGACATTCTAGACAGAGATAAAAATGACCATAATTCCAAGAAACAACAGGAAAAAAACAAAAACAAAAACAAAAACGAAAACAAAAAAACACCAGGCAGGGTAAGCAATTAAACAGAGGGGAAAAGGAGGGAACAAACAGCAGGAAAATATCATGACAAAGATAAGCCAATACATATCAGTTATAACCATCAATGTAAATGGCCTCAATTCACCAATCAAAGGAAACAGACTGGCAGAGTGGATCACTAAATAAGACCCAACAATATGCTGTATACAAGAAACACATTTAACTCAAAAAGAAATTCATAGACTGAAAATCAAAGGATGGAAAATAATCTTCCATGCAATAGGAACCCAGCAAAAAGCAGGGGTAGCTATTCTGTTCGCAGACGATGTGAACTTCAAAGCAAGAAAGATCAAAAGAGATAAAGAATGTCACTACATCCTTGTCAGGGGAAAACTTCAAGAGGAAGAGATAACTATCATAAACATGTATGCACCAAATACGGGAGCACTCAACTATACAAGACAATTATTAATAGACTTGAAAAATCAAATAAGCAATAACACAATTGTAATGGGAAAACTTAATACCCCATTGTCAAAAAGAGATAGATCAACTAGACAAAAAATCAGCAAAGAAATATCAGAACTGAACCAAACCTGTGAACAAATGGACTTAGTAGATGTTTTCAGAGTGCCCCACCCAACATCATCAGAATACACATTCTTCTCAGCTGCACATGGGACATTGTCTAAAACAGACCATATACTAGCCCATAGAACATGCTTAAGTAAATGCAAAGGAACTGAAATCATCCTATTCATATTATCTGACCATAGTGCAATGAAATTGGAAATTAATGGCCAAAGAAACTACCAAAACTCTATAAACACATAGAAATCAAATAACACCCTCCTGAACAACCAATGGGTCACAGATGAAATAAAGGAAGAAATTAAACAATATCTACAATTAAAGGAGAATGCAGATACAAGATACCAGAACTTATGGGATGCAATGAAAGCAGTCCTAAGAGGGAAATTTATAGTGGTGAAATCTCACATAGGGAAAACAAAATGAGCAAAAACAAACAACCTAATGTTACACCTCGAGCTTCTAGAAAAGGAAGAGTAAGAAAAACCCAAGCCCATAAAAGGGAGGAAATTATAAACATCAGAGCAGAAATTAGCACCAGGGAGACCAAGAAAACAATAAAAACAATTAAAGAATCTAAGAGTTGGTTCTTTCAAAGAATAAATAAAATTGATAAACCCCTCACCAACCTTACCCAAAAAAGGAAAGGAAAAACTCAAATTCATGCATTGAGGAATGAAAAGGATGAAATAACTACAGATCCTGCAGAAATTCAGAACATCATCAATACCTACTTTAAAAATCTTTACTCGCATAGGATGGAAAACACAGAAGAAATGGACAGATTCCTAGATATGTATGAATTACCAAAGCTGAATCAAGAAGATGTAAAAATTCTCAATAACCCAATATCAGTGAATGAAATTGAAAGTGTAATTAAAAACTTACCAATAAAGAAAAGCCCAGGTCCTCTTGGATTCATGGCTGAATTCTACAAGAAATTTAGAAAAGACTTAATGCCAATATACCTCAAACTCTAATGAAATTGAAAGGGAAGCAATTCTCCCTAAGTCATTCCTGGAGGCAAGTGTTACTCTGATACAAAAACCAGAGAAAGAGCCAATCAAAAAAGAGAACTACAGATCAATCTCCTTAATGAACATAGATGCAAAAATCCTAAATAAGATACTAGCAAACAGAATGCAGAAAATCTTCAAGAAAATTATACCCCATGACCAAGTGGGACTCATCCCAGGAATGCGGAGATGGTTCAATATATGCAAATTAATAAACATAATACACCACATCAACAGAGCCAAAGACAAAAATCACATGATCATGTCAACAGGTGCAGAAGAAGCTTTGATAAGTCCAGCACTCATTCATGATAAAAATCCTAGAGAAAGTAAGAAGAGATGGTTTTTACCTCAATCTGATAAAAGCCACCTATGACAAACCAACAGGGAACATCATTCTAACAGACAAAAACTGAAATCTTTCACTCTAGAATCAGGAACAAGACAAGGTTGTCCACTAACACCACTCCTATTCAATATAGTTCTGGAAACACTAGCCAGAGTAATTAGACAAGAGAGAGAAATAAAAGGAATAAGGATAGGAAAGGAAGAAGTTAAATTATCATTATTTGCAGATGACATGATACTCTACATAGAAGACCCCCAAAACTCCACCAAAAGACTTCTGGAATTAATAACCAAATTCAGTAGCATAGCTGTATACAAAGTCAACACTCAAAAATCAATAGTATTTCTGTACACAAACAAAAAAATCATTGAGAGAGAAATTAGGGAAACCACACCCTTCATAGTAGCTTCCAAAAAATGAAATACTTAGGAATCAACCTAACAAAGGATATAAAAGATGTATACATTGAAAGTTACAGCACTCCAAAAAAGGAGATTGAAGAGGATATCAGAAAATGGAAAGATATCCCTTGCTCATGGATAGGAAGAACCAACATAGTGAAAACGTCCATACTTCCAAAACTGTTGTACAGATTTAATGCAATCCCGATCAAAATACCATTAGCATACCTCACAGATCTACAGAAAACATTCCTAAAATTCACTTGGAAACAGAAGAGACCTAGAATAGCAAAGGCAATCCTGGGCAACAAAGACAAGGCAGGAGGCATCACAATCCCTGACTTGAAATTGTACTACAAAGCTATTCTGATAAAATCAGCATGGTACTGGCAAAAAAATGGACCTGAGGATCAATGGAACCAATTAGAAGATGCAGACACAACTACAAACAAGCTCAGCCTCCTTATCTTTGACAAAGATGCCAAACATGTTCACCGGAAGAAAGATAGCCTCTTCAATAAATGGTGCTTCAAAAACTGGCTCTCTACATGCCAAAGACTAAAACTAGACCCACGTGCACTAAACTAAAGTCAAAATGAATCAAAATGAATCAAAGATCTGAGTATTAAAACAGAAACACTAAATCTACTGGAAGACAAAGTAGGTAGAAATCTTGAAGACATAGGTGTAGGCAGAGACTTCATGAACAAAATTCAAACTGCATGGGAAGTACTTCACATAATCAACAACTGGGATTTTATCTGATTAAAAAGCTTTTGCACATCAATAGAAATCACCAACACGGTGAAAAGAAAACCCACAGAGTGGGAAAAAATTTTAGCCAACTGTCCCTCAGACAAAGGACTTGTATCTAGAATATATAAAGAATTGAAAAAAACCAGACCCCCAAAATTTAAAGACCCAATACAAAAATGGTCATCTGAGATGAATATGCACTTCTCAGATGAAGAAATACAAATAGCAAATAAATATATGAAAACATGTTGAACATCATTGGTCATTCAAAAGATGCAAATTAAAACAACACTGAGATTCCATCTCAATCCAGAAAGAATGGCTATCTTCAAGAAATCAACCAATAACAAATGCTGGTGGGGCTGTGGAGAAAAAGGAACACTTCTCCACTGTTGGTGGGAGTGTAGACTGGTGCAACCACAGTGGAAATCAGTGTGGAGATTCCTCAACAAACTAGGATTAGAGGTCCTATTCAACCCAGCTATTCCCCTTCTGGGTATTTTCTCAGAAGAATAAAAAACATCACACCACAGCTATATATGTGTACCCATGTTCATAGCAGCACAATTTGTAATGGCTAAATCGTGGAAATAACCCAAATGCCCATCAACCGAGGAATGGATAAAAAAGATGTGTTTTTTTTTTTTTTTTTTTTTGTGGGTACCGGGGGTCGACCTCAGGACCTCACACGCCAGCAGGCGCCCGTGCCACTGAGCAATATCACTGGCCCTTTCTTCGTATGTGGGTTCCGGGAGTTGAACTCGGGCCCTCGTGCTTGCCAGGTAGGTGCGTACGCCGCTGAGCCATCTCACCGGCCCCAAGATGTGGTATTTTTATACAATGGTGTAGTACTCAGGTATAAAGAAGGATAAACTTAAGTCATTTATAGGTAAATGGATGCAACTCGAGACCATACTCATAAGTGAAATAAATCAGACTCGCATGTGTAAACATCATATTGTTTCCCTAGTGTAAGAAGCTGAAAGAGTAAATAAGACCCAAAATGTACAATAGATATTGTGAAATGGAAAGAAACTATTCAAAAGGAAAAAGAAACTGGGATGGGGGAAAGGAGAAAAGAAGAAAGGGAAAAGGAAAAATAAATAAATAAATATAGCTATGCTACTAATTGCTATTAGTAAGATAGTTATACTACTATCTTAGTAGTAGTTAAGATAGTTAAGATAGTTATACTAACTGCTATTAGTTCATTGAAAAGAAAGGTTTGTGCATATATTGTTTAATTAATTTTTCATGCCTATGTTTTGTAATATGAGCAACTACTTTGAAGACAACAATGCGCAATGTACTAACCATTGTCACTCTCCTACAATCTTGTTTTGAAATTTTGTACCATTGTTTTTACTGTTTTTTTTTCTCTAAAATAAAGAAAAATTTTTACTGTTGAGGAAGCATCTTGTTAAATTGCCAAGGTGTCCATGCTGGATTTGAACTTGAAATCCTCCTGCTTAGTCTCCCAGAGTGCTGGGATTACTGGCATTTCCTCCATTCCTTGCTGGGAAATTTAATTATCTAATTTTTGTTCTAGTTGTATTTCTGAGATTTACACTATTTGTTTTAGGTGAAAGTTTCAACTAAGAAATTTGGAACATAAATAATGGACATATATTTGAATTGAAATAATTATTTTTATATTGTTATGTTAAAATTAACTCATTCATTGATTGGTTCACCCATTAGGCAACTGCTATGTACTAAGCTCACAGGCAGTGGCGATTCAGCAATGAATGCAGTTTACAGTCAAGTTCCTGAGCTTGCTATTAGGTGAAATAGTGATAGACTTGAAACTTTCATTAGCTCTTAACAAGTGCTTTCCCCCTACAAAAGGAGGATCATAATTAAATAATTATTCTTCCCTCAGATTGTTCCTAGAATTCCATCTTCGACACATACACAACTGCCACAAAACAGAGGTCAGTGTATATTTTTCTAGTTTAAAATACTGCTAAGGATATACAATATTAACTCTCAGATTTTAATTTTCATACATACCTTTTTGGAATGAGATTTCACTAATGTGTATTATATTTCCAGTTTTTTAATTCTTAAATAATTATTATCTAAATTTAATCTGTAAAACTTCCAAACAACATTCTATCGTTAGTTTCTGTTATCAAATAATTTCCATTGCATTATAAAATTCAGAGGATTCCAGAAATTAGCCCCAGCAATCTTAAATAGGAGTTTTAAAATATATGGTGAATTTATACACTTCATAATACATCTGATGGGGAGAAGACAATTTCAGTTTATATTATACATAAGCCTGATAAACATTTAGTGGATAATTCCAGGACAGGATCTCAATGACCTCACAGATGTTGAAACAAAGCTTGAATTATTATATTAAAACAAAATTTTCAAGCATTATTTCAGTTCTTTCCAGATCCTTCTTCATGTCTAAAATGTCATGCTAAACAACAAGCAAGTTCAAAATAAATTGGTATTTTCTCAGTATTAAGGGTAAATAATTTTCTTGCTTATTTTTTCTACTATTTTATTGTTGGGACCACCATTCTTTTAGCTATGTGATTATTCTCAGATCTTATTAAGGAATATCAAATCTCATAAAAGGTCTATACCTGATTATATTCCTGAAAACATTCTCATGTGGCTACTTTGTATTAATTATATATTTTCAATTAACACCCCATCAAAAGATCAGCCTGGAGAGTCAGAGGGATGGTCTATCATGATTAAATAGTAAAAGGTAAACTAACTAGGATAAAGATTATTTTTAAGATGTTATAATTTTGATTATTTAATTTTAATTATCATATAATAATCACAGAAAATGCTCTTATATTCTTCCAAGTATAATTTTCCTTAGAATTTTTGTCTTATAATTATATTATTTCTTGGAAATTATTGTGAAGAGTACAATTATAATACATTACATGAGTAATACGAAGCCAGGAAATGTACAATGAGGGTGGTTTGTAGCAGGTCTAATAGGCAGACTCATGAAGAGCAGGAATAGTAGATTTTCTTTTGCAAATTTAGGATAAGTTTTCAAAATGCTAAAATACTGTGCAAAAATGAAATAGAAATTTGGAGTGTGAAATGTGAGAGAATATTACTCTCCAGTGGTTTGAAACTGATTACAAAATTAGTTCAATGACCTGACCAGTGTTTGCTTGCTGATTCTGTACCCAAGTCACTGCTAGGCAACAGAACAAAATAGTAAACAGGCATACTGGGTCCCTGCTCTCACTAGGGCAGGGTGATGGTGAAGAGCGAGAGCTGCAGTGGTTTCTAAGGCCCCTGGAAATCGTGGCACTTCACAGCAGCTGAATGGCAGGAAGCAGCAATGTGAAGCTGAGATCAGAAAGCATTCCATGTAGAGCACTCCAGCCAAGGTACACACATGCCTGAAGCAGGAACTAGCTTGGTACATTCAAAGAACTCCACAAAGGTCACTTTGGCTATGGTGGAGTGGGTACAGAAAATAGTAGGAAGCAGTGGGGTGAGAGATGGGTGAGAGCCATTGAATATTTTGTGAAAGAGCAAGGTTTTATATTTATGTTCTCCAAAGAGCAGGAATTGTATTAGTCAGCTTTTTCATAGATGGGACAAAATATACGACACCCTCAACTTAAAGGAGGAAAGTTTTATTTTGGCTCACGGTTTCAGAGGGTTTAATCCTTGGTGAACTGGCTACAAGGCAGAAACAGCATGGTGGAAGTACAGCTTGGAGCAAAGCTATTCAACCCATGGGATCCAGAAAGCAGACAGAGAAGAGGAGAAGCTGCAGACAAGAATAAACCTTCTGGTTTATTCCCTCAGTGACCCAGCTCCTTCAACCAGGTTCCACCTCATAACAGCACATTCAGCCATGAACTCACCCATGAATCAATCCACTGATGAGTATAGCACCCCCATGATCCAATCACCTTCCCAAAGCCCCTCTTCTGAACACATGAGACTTTTAGGGGACATATTAGATCTAAACCATAACAGGAAGAAATTCAAGTGTTTTAGGCAAAGAAATAACATAATTTGATTTATATTTAAAAAGGATTATTTGACCTCTGTGGCCATTAGGTTACAGCCAGTGGTATTAGGATAGATGGATGGGAGAACAATGCATGAAAAGAAGACAAGTTCAGAGTTTACTACAGTGGTCCAGGGGATAAAACATAGTGTCATAAAATTATGTGGTAGTAGCAGAGATAGAAGTAGCAGAGATAGAAGTAGCAGAGATAGAAGTAGCAGATCTGAAATATATTTTGTTGGCATAGAGGTCAGGATTTGCTTCTGGATTATATGGAGCAGGGAAGAAAGAATCATCAAAGGACATCGAGGTTTTTGGCTTGGTCAACTGGGCTATGGGATAATTTTGTCAATTATTAAAATAAAAAAGCCTGAAGAGTGGTAGGTCAAGGGAGGGGGGGCATTATATAAAACTTCAGACGTCTATTAGAAATCCAGGTGAAGATGGGAAATAAGTAGTTGGTTTTCCTGATCTCTAGGAGAGATCAGAATTAGAAATTCAGATTTGGTAAAGAAATAGATTTAAGAGAACTCGAGTTTAGTTTTTAGGGAGTTATATTTGAACTCATTTAATGCATATGTCAATTGTCCAGTGGGTTATAAATCTGGAGTCAAGGGGAGATAATCAAAGCTTGATATACTAAGAAGCTAAAACTCATATACTGTATTCAATGCACAGAGTGTGATCAGAAATATGGCAAATTTTAAATTTGTAAAAATTTATTTCAGTAATGATACATTGTCATTAATCTTCTCCAAAATACTGCCTCTTTGTTTGAACACACTTATCCCATAATCTTTTCCACTTTCTGGAGCAGCTCTGAAAGTCCTATTCTGTGTCTATAGTTGTGCTGTTGTCGTTGCCTTGATGTCCTGAATCAGTTCAAAACCATTACCTTTCCTGTTCATTTTGACTTTGGGGAAAGAGCCAGAAGCTGCACCACCCAACAATGTTTATATGAACCTGCCTTTCTTTTGGATGATACTTGGCAGCAGCATGCACTATATTTTTTATCACACCTTGTAAAGACTCTCATGAAAGACTTCCAGAACTTCAGAAAATTGCAAGAACAACGGGTGTTTGAAAAGAGGGAGAGTGTTTTGGAGGCTAGTGGAAACATATCTTTTACTATAATGAAATATTTTGATCACTCTTTGTATGCTAGGTACTCTACTAGGTACTATATGATTTTTTTTTTGTGGTACTGAGGATTGAACTCAGGGTTTTCACACTGAGTTACATCCCTAGATCCCCTTTTAAAAAATTTTGAGTCAGGGTCTTGCTACATTGCCCAGGTATCTCAAACTTGAGATACTTCTGCTTCAACCTCCAAGAATGCTGGGACTATGGGAATGTGTCACCATGCCCAACTCACATAATTATTTTAAAGTTTATCCTTTTTTTTTTTTTTTTAAATGGGGTACTGGGAATTGAACTCAGGACCTTGCGCTTGCCAGGCAAGCGCTTATGCCACTGAGCTATATCACTGGCCCAAAATTTATCTTTTTATAGTTAGTGTTCAAGGTATCTTGTTATTGACAATTGAAGGATGAAGAAACAAGCTCAGTTCAAATTCAGGTGAACAAAACCCAAGGTAGTT
Organism: Erethizon dorsatum; assembly: GCA_028451465.1. Lineage (NCBI taxonomy): Eukaryota > Metazoa > Chordata > Mammalia > Rodentia > Erethizontidae > Erethizon > Erethizon dorsatum. The sequence goes on from CM051839.1 coordinate 17,485,999, forward strand.
CCTCTTTGCCTTTTTTTGTTTTTTTGTTTTTGTTTGTTTGTTTTTTTGTAACTGGTAATCAAACTCAGGATCTCACGTTTGCTAGGCAGGTGCTGTGCTGCTGAGCTATATCCCTGGCCCCTGTCTTGTTCTTGGAAAATGTTGTGGTTCAAATGGCTCATGAAATTGTCTAACTATGTACTGGAATAAAGGCATCTAATACAGTTAGTGAACATTAATGAGATACTGAAAAGTACAGACATAAAATCATCTGTTGCCAATGTTTTCCTAGGAAATGCTTTGTAGAACTCAAAGGAAATTCAAGTTATCAAGGTTCTGACCCTGTATCAAAAGAAAAAAAGAAGGAAAAAACAATATCCATCACTTCGTTCTAATAAATCCACTTTGTTGTATCTAATACTTTTAAATCATACTCTTAGTAATGATTTAACAATTCAGAGTCAGCCCGGGAAAATATCAGTAGCTTTTTTTAACTTAGAGAATGTCCACAAAATAATGCTTAATAGTAAGGCCCAAAAATGAAATACAACTTTAACACTCTGAGTAACAAACCAAGCTTTGTTTTGAAGGGTTTGATATACAAACTCTGTTATGGCATTATCTACTTAATATTATACTATCTATGAATGACCATTTATTATAGGAATTACTAAAGTATCTAAATGAACTTATGTACTGGTAATATACATATTTGAAGGTAACATGAAAATCTGAAATCCTTCAAATTTATTATTAGAATATGAAAAAATAGATAAAAATTAACTTTTGGCCTTGATGCAGTTTTGAATACTAATTTTTTATCCAAGAATCAAAAATCAGAGCATAAAACACACATTAGATCCAAGTGGCAAATATAATGCAAATATAAAAGTATTGCCCCACCAAACATATTATTTTCCCTATTTTTCTGTAATCAGGAAAACACAGGCTGATGCTCAGAGTGCAGGTTATACTAAGGGACCAGATTTTGGGCATGGTGGAGTGGGAGGGTAAAATAATTTAGTGTTTTTGCATTTATGTTTTAAAGAACAACCCCTTCAAAAACAAATCTATTACACATGTGCTTCTGGTTTATTTCACTTATGAGTATTTTCTCGAGTTGCATCCATTTACCTATAAAAGTCTCCAGTTTATCCTTCTTTATGGCTGAATAGTACTCCATTGTATAAAAATACCACATCTTTCTTATCCATTCCTCAGTTGATGGGCATTTGGGTTGTTTCCAAGATCTGGCTATTACAAATTGTGCTGCTATAAACATGGGTGCACATATATCGCTGTGGTACGATGTTTTTAATTCTTCTGGGAAGATGCCCAGAAGGGGAATAGCTGGGTCAAATGGGACCTCCAACCCTAGTTTTCTGAGGAATCTCCACACTGACTTCCACAGTGGCTGTACCAGTCGACACTCCCACCAACAGTGAAGAAGGGTTCCTTTTTCCCCACAGCCCCTCCAGCATTTGTTATTAGTTGATTTCTTAATAGTAGCCATTCTTTCTGGGGTGAGATGGTATCTCAGTGTTGTTTTAATTTGCATCTCTCGAATGACTAGTGATGTTGCACATTTTTTTGTATATTTATTTGCCATTAGTATTTCTTCATCTGAGAAATGTGTATTCATCTCAGATGCCCATTTTTGGAGTGGGTCTTTAAATTTGGGAGGTCTGATTTTTTTGAGTTCTTTATATGTTCTCGATAGTAATCCTTTGTCTGAGGAACAGCTGGCAAACATTTTTTCCCACATTGTGGGTTGTCTCTTCACTCTGTTGGTGGTTTCTCTTGCTGTGCAAAAGCTTTTTAATAAGATGAGAGAGACTGGAATAGGGAAAAGAAAGAAGGGAAAGGGAAAAAAACAATTGTATATATATATATATATATATAAGATGGTTAAGATAGATACACTACCATTTTTACTTAGTTCATTGAAGAGTAAGGTTTGTGCCAATAATGTTTGGACAATTGAATGCTAATGTCTGGTGTTCTGAATAACTAACTTAAAGATAGTAATACGTAATGTATTAACCATTGTTACCCTCCTATTATGTTGGTTTGAAAATTTGTTCTTCTTTTGATTTGTTTTGTTTTTTTTTCTTCTCTTTAAAAAAAAAAAAAAAAAAAAAAAACCAAATCTATTGTATTTATTAGGAATGTTAATTCTGTTACTATGGGATAATGTTTTCATTAGACTATAAGCCTCATAAGGGCGTATAGTTTTCTTACACTACTGTATCCTGAAAGGTAAACAAAAGCAAATACAAAATCAACCCAAGGGCTCAAGAGAGCAGAGGGTGGTCCTGCACAGATGGCTGGGAGCTGGGGCAGCAGGACAAAGGAACGAGGACAAAGGAACAACCTGAGGGCAGCTGTGGCAACAGACAGGGAGGGCACAAAGGAAGAGGGGAGATGAAGTGAGGAAGATGGAGATATGAGGAAGGGGGTGAGAGAGCAAGGATCAGAGGCCAGGAAAGAGGAGGCTGGAGTGCTGGGAATATGGCTAGTGGGGAAGATGGAGGGACAGGATGCTGTGGGTCACAGCAGAGAGAGGGGGCAAAGGGACGGGGGAGCAAGAGAAAGGGTTGAGAGAAAAGAGCACACACCTTGTTTGCAAGGACTGGAAATGAAGAAATACTAGCTTCATTCATTCAAGTTAATTTCAAACTCATTTCCTTAAAAATCTTAAGTCATTCTGGCATGAAGTCAACTTTATGACAAATAACAGAATAATGCAGTGGTTAAGAGTCAGTGTCACTGAGAATTGGGACTCAGTGTGCCTTAAGGTCTCCAAGGGTCTGGAAGACAGCAATTATTTATCTCACTAAAAGTGTAGAGAATAATGACATCTAATGCTTATATAGATAGCACTTACTAGAAAGCTCTATTCTAAGTGCTTAAATACACTAACTACTCACAGTCATCTTAGAAGGTGAGGTATTTGAGGCACCTGAAAGTGTAAGTAACTTGCTCCAGAACCCAGATCTTGTAGCGAAGAGTTGGGCTTTTAGCCCCAGCAGTCTGGTTCAGAGTTAGTGCTTTTAATTACTATATATACAGCCTCTCAAAGAAATTAAAACAGAGTGTATGAACACAGTTGGAGAACATAATTACCCTCAAAAAATGATGGATCTTATTCATGATCAAAACACCAGTTATAACTAGAAAAATAGGCCTCTTTCGTATAATTTCTAATGAAGAATCTAGTTAACAAGAGATGAAATTGGGATAAGTCAAAAACCCATTACGACCAGTGCATTTTACTAATAATGGTTTCTTGAATGAGATAATTTTATTTAATTAATTTTATTTTAGGCTTTTTTCTCTTCTTTATTTTTTTTTTTTTACACAGGCACAAACTGTTGTTGAAATTCCATTTTAAATTCCCTTCAAAATCATTCTTGGGGTTGTCATTTCTTCTGGGCGACTCAGCATGAGACATCACAGCTGGACTGATGAAACAGGAATTTGGAGCAAGAGGGATGAATCTCATGGTAAGCAGATGGTAAGAACCAATTGTTAATGGAAACTTCCTTTCAATTTAAATACTTTAATTGCTCCTCAAATCCAAAGTCACTTGGAATCCTTACTGGTTGTGAATATATGAATCAGGGTTAGCAGCTCCTGGGGACTGTGCCCCAGACAGCACCAAGGGACCCCAAGAAGAGGAGGAGGAAGGAGGCATTTCTCTCCCTGGTCCTAGCCTTGTACATTAACCCATTTCTCAGCCTCACACATTCTGCATAATACGTTGTGGGAAAACGAGGATCAAATGGGAGTGGACTTTTAAAACTGCAAATTTCTCCATAATAAGAAACACATATACTCACTTGTTCATTATAGATGTCCCCAAGCATTGTACTTGCTCTCACAATGTCTAGGCTTTGAAAATTGTTTCTTGCAATTTCCACAACTTTTTCCAAGTACTTAATTGCTTCTGTCATTTTTCTTTGGCTAGAAATAAATAAAAGTGGAAAGCATTGCAGTATCATCTCAGTGTCACACTGAAAAAAAAGATATTTTATACCATTGCTGTAGAAAATGCAAGATGGTTATCTGGATAATGAAAATAAATACCAAATTAACAAACACGTGGCCTCTTTATCAGAGTTAAAACTTCAATTTAGGGGCTGGTGAGACAGCTCAGAGGCATAAGAGCTTGCCTGGCAAGCGCAAGGTCCTGAGTTTGACTCCCAGTACCCGCATATTAAAAAAAAAACCCTTCAATTTAATGTGTTAAAACTTATATGTCATTTAAGTCACACATAGAAATGTTGTGTATTCTGGAGTTAAACAACTTGAACTTCTAAACCCTCATCCATGGTTAATGGGAACATAAGATGATACAGGTGCTCTGGCAAGCAGTTCCTCTAAAATTTTACACGTTACCCAAGACCTAGAAATTTAACTTCACAATATATAACCAAGAGCATCGAAAACATATGTCCATACAAAGCCTTGTGCATGAATGCTCATAGCAACATTATTTATAATAGTCAAGGAATAGAAACAACCTAAAGTTCCATCAGTCACCGAATGGGTCAACAAAGTGGGATATTCATACAATGGGATGTTACTCAATCATAGAAAGGAAGGGAGTGCTGACATATGTTGAAACATGGATGGAACTTGAAAACATACTAAGTGAAGAAAACCAGACACAGACGACCACATTGTATGATTCTGTTTACATGACATATGCAAGATATGCAAATCTACGGAGACAGATAGCAGGTCAGTGGCTGCTAGAGTTTGAGGAGCAGGGAAGGAGGACTGGCTGATAATTGGCACACGGTTTCTTTTTAGAGTGATGAAAAGTCCTGAAATCAGATAGTTGTCATGGTTACACAATTCCATGACTGTACTAAAATCATTGAATTTGTAGACTTTAAATGGGAGAATTGTATGGTATGTGAATTACATCTCAATGAAGCTGTTTTTTCTTGAAAAGAAACTTTAAAAATTTTACAAAAGATGAATGTTTATCCTTATAAGGTTCCCTCAAGCAGTGGAATCTCGGGTCACTAAAGTCACATATGTTATATATTCTGGCAAAATACTCAGGAATACATGATTTCCAGCAGAGTGCTTGGCATATACTAGGCATTTATATATTTTTGAATGAAAGAATAGTAGAAAATTTGAGAAGGGAAATGCTTATGTAATACATGTGGATGTTGAGGGTCAGGGTGTATCATGAAAATCTCAGCCACATGGATGTTAGGACTCATGACTAAACTGACTCCCAATATCAAGAAACTTCCAGAAAGTAGCAAATGTCTTAAAATATGCTGATTATCTGAAGAATATGGCTGCCACCCTTGCAGAGCTTCACAGTGAATTTGAAGAGATGGATGTTTAGATGCTTACATGAGGTTAGCTGTGATAAGCACAATGTGCTGTAGACAGTGCTTTGAAACCTGGAGCATGCTCATTTGAGCAAATCAAGGATATGAGGGGCAAATCTGGTCTTAAAAGGCAGTTAAAGTAATTTAAAGTCAAATTTAGTGAGTGGTGATCGTAAAGCATTTATGCCAACTTTTTTTTTTTTTTTTTTTGAGTACTGGGAACTGAATCCAGGGCATTCTACCACTGAGCTACATCCCCGTATATATATAATTTTGAGACAGTCTCTAAGCTTTCTGGGCAGGACTGGAATTTGTGATCCTCCTGACTCAGCCTCTCTCAGTGCTGGGATTACAATCACATACAACCATTGTACCCAGCTGCATTTATATGAATTTCAAAAATTATAATACATACCATGAGTGATATATTTGAATTTTGAGCTGTATAAAATGTTTTTTGTGCTTATTGATTCCTTAGCCACTGCTTTCTTCCTCCTCCACCTTCACCCACATCTTCATACTGTAAGTTGAGTCACTGCTTTTAGCCATCCCCTCTTTCTCCAGATGTTTTTCTGTCCCCAGTATTTGGCACCATTGGCTGCCTTCTATCCCCTCACTTCTTTTGTGTCTCTTACTTTTTTTCTGGATCTCATATAAATTTGAGCTCTCTGCCCACCCAAAGTTGGGTCTTTCCAGAGTTCTGGGTAGGATCTTCCTCTCCCTGCCTCTCACAGAGGACTGCTATAGTGGTGTAACTTAAATCCTAGACACATGTCTGGCAAATCTCTATTTCTGGCTCCATTCCCCCCTGCACCTCAGATTCCCCTTTCTAATTTCCCAGATGTTTCTCAGCCTGCAAAGGAAGACAGTTCCTGCCAAATGCTTATCATTGAGGATAATATCTAATGATGAGGTTGATGGCATTATTGGAATGCCGCTGGAGGGAACATCTTCGTGGTAGTGTTATAAAGCATGCATACATAATTTAGTGAATTTTGTTCACAAAATGGGATCACTCAAGATTACTTACTGTGGTTTCTAAATGTGACTTCAAATTCTTTTGGTTGTTTCTAAAGACCAAACCTACCTCGCAAATGATGAGCTATCACTGGGGCTGTTCAAAAGAGTATGTCACAAGAATATGTCAGGAAGCATTTTTATGGGAGTTTATTTGAAACACATAGTGACAGAATTGGGGATATTAACTTGCTTAACCTTCCAAGATTTGTTTTTATTTTTATTTCCACTTATTTTTATAGATAAACAGTGATATGTTCACAAAATAAGATAACTTTAAAGTGACAGTGTGCTGCATTGGATGTTAGAAAGATCTGTAGGTGTGACTCCATCTCAGCCTCTTAGATGAATAAATTTGATCACAACAAAGTTATGAGCTGAAGGAAACTTGTGTTTTCTTATTTTTAGAATGACCACAATTGCTGTGAGATGGAAATTTGTGTAAATGTAAAGCCTGACAAATAGTAGGGATTTAAGTACAACACTACTATTATGATTATGGTCTCTCCTTGAAATAAATGGTTATCATATTTGCATCTATCTACTTCATACTGTTTTCCACGATTTGAAAAGAAAATTCAGTGTAGCTAAGCGTAATTTTTTGAAAACTTTTTATCATACAATGAACTAAACACTATAATTTTAGCAAATGATCTGGAAAACCGACACATAAAGTTCTGGCATTTACTTTCTAGGGAATGGAGTCAATTAAATTTTTTTTAAAATTTGAGTATCAGGTATAGAAAATGAATTTTTCCTCCCTGTCTTATAGGTAAAAGAATGATCTACAAATAAGAAATAAAGTGGAAATTTACACTTCCTGAATTTGTGAGTACTGATTTCTATAATTCTATTCTCATTTTTTGATGACAAAATTGTGACTAATCTTCCACAGGCCAATTCTCCAGAAAAGTTATGAATTATATGAGGAATTTTTCTTTTTATTTCTTTTCATGTGGGTACTGGGAGTTGACCTCAGGACCTTGAGCTTTCCAGACAGGCGCTTATGCCACTGAGCTATCTCACTGGCCCCGAGGAATTTTTCAAAAGCAAGCATAGAGTAAAATGTAATGAGAAATTCACTAATTATTTTAATTTATATATATATATATATATATATATATATATATATATATATATATATGTTTTGTGTGAAAACCAAAAGGTATTGAGAGAATTCAATAATATAAAATATTAATAAATAAAAGTCAAATATGCGAATTAATAAATCAAATATAAAGTCTCTAGAGCTAATATGTTTTATCAACTTGATATTAACTTTTCAAGCTGTTTCAAGAAAAAAGAAATGGAGACACTTTTACATATTATTTTTAAAACTTAGGAAAAATTTAATAATAATATAATTTAGTTGAAATATACACACTGAAGCTTATTTATGTTCATGTATTGAAAGTGGATATATTTTTGAAGGAAATACATTTAGACAAGGTTTGATCTACTGAGGATTGTTAACTCAAAACAAACTCAAAAAAATCAGCAACAAAAACCAAGTTCAGTAAACAAGAAATATAAAATCATGTAAATAAAAATATTGCTGGGTGATTCAAGTTTTTTTTTTTTTTCCCAAAAGAGCAACAGTCCTCCAAAACATCCAAAATTATCTTGAACTTGCTCTAACAAATAATGCTAGTGGAAAGTCCTTCTATTACAAATGATATGCTGCACTCAATAAATGTACAACTCTACAGCCAGCAAGGTTTGTAATACAGCAGCTGAAATATACACAATATATGGTGGTTAAAGGATTTCCAAATGTGAAATGCAGCAATAGATATAGAAGTCAGTGTTTCCCTGGAAGAGGAAAAAAATCAAATATTTTCCTACGGAAAGGCTACAAATTATGTGTATAAATTCAAGGGCAAGGTTAAAATGTTAGACAAATATTAATTCCAGTTTTCTATATGCAGTGCACAGGTGCAACTTGAAGAGCATATTATATGGTATAATCATTAAATTCATTCAACCAGACCTCAGAGAGTTAAAAACATATATTCTGAGGAACAGGACTCCTCGGTCCAAAGAATGAGAATGAAACAGTGCAGAATATTTGTGTATCAAGGTGATCCCAGTTTCCAACTGGGAAAACAGGACTGTTAACACCCACGTCCCCTGACAACTGTCCAATTATGTATATCACACTTGGCCTACTGTTTGCAGTAGAAGTAATCAATAAAGGACGTGGTTGAGTGAACATAGATTTTGGTTGAACCAATGCATGAAAACTTAATCATTTACTCAGAGAGAAGAAATCAAATAGAGCAGAGATGAAACAGCCACTAAGGGGTTGGTTGATTGTGCCACCAAGTTTGTGGGCCACAGATGAAAGTAATAAGGCAAATGGGATCAGTGACAGGAGAAAATGTAAAAAGCTACTCTTAATTTCATGAATTAATAGAAATGTTTTGATGTATTTTTTTTTGGTCGTTTTTAGGAAATTTCGCATTGAAGCCTGGATGTTCCATTTTAAAGAATATATGAAAATTACTAGGGCGTGTCATTTCTCTCAAGCAAGAAGAAATTAATTTTCAGCTATAATAGAAAGGTAATTTCCACACTTGAAACTTTGTACTGATTGATTTAAAGGTCTACACGTTGGAAAGTTTTCTAAGAAATAATTTAATCGGAGTTCGCAAGAAAATTTACAATTGGTATGGAAAAAACCCAGAGATGGGCCAGTTGTGACCAATGCATCATGAACATATTTTTGTGTTATTTTTCTACATTCTTCTAATCATTCATCCTAATTATGTTAAAGAGTTGTGGTATTTCAGTAAATTAGTAACTTCAGTAGATGAGGGAATTTGTGTATTATATATTATGAGTACACACACACACCATAAGGAAAATTGAAGATGATCACTTCTGTATTTACCTGAATTACCTATCTATATAATAATAATATTTACTTCTTAATTTTCCAACTCATTTTTTCTTTGTTTAATGGACCATAATTCTGGCTTTTATAATACCATCAGAAAACAATTTTAGAACATATTTTTTTTTCATTAGTATTTGAAGTAAGGGGGTAAAGACATGCATGGCAAATGGTGATTTTCTTTTATATTGCTTATACCCTTGTGCAGTTAAATTATTCAGGTCAATAGCAAAAATAACAAAACTTGTTCACTATTAAAAGCTTCCTCAATATCCAATGCTAGGTCTGGGTCTAGCATTACCAAACGGGCAACACTACATTACCAAATCCTCAGTCGTGTGAGAGAAAGTGGTGCATTTTTCAATTGAGGGATTAGTATAAATTCTTATAACCATTTTAGAAGCTTCCAGGCTTAGAGCTTATTCACCTTTCATGCATGCTCAGCTGATGGCCTTAGACACACACTTATCTTAGACATGGCTATCCTCTTCCATTTCCTTTAAAGAGATAAAATATGTTTATAGAGATAGGGCTGCCATTAGTGAAACTGGTACAATTGCACAGGTTAGGAAAAAGAGATTTAGAGGTGATGCTAAGCTTCATATGCAGTTTGATTTATTTCTCAGCTGCCACCACTATAATTTCCTCTGTTTTGGCTGTGTTCCATTCCTTGCATGTTGCTGCTAACCTGCAAGAGGACAGTTTAGGACTATGAAAAGGATGATACATATATACATTTGTGTGTATATGTGCATGTGTGGATATACACGTTTATTGAAAAATACCAAACTGTCAAAGCAACATTTTCTAAAAATAACCACAAATTTTATATGCAGCCATTTTACTATTTAGTGGACTTGATTTAATAATACTTCTCAGATATCCAGGGTGCTGGTGTCTATCTATATAGAATTTTTGGTTTTGAAACATTTGCCTGTCAAAAGATCATACTTAAATTATTTTGCATCGTACTTGAATTCTTGTTGAAAAAACATGCCAGGCTAACAATCCCCAGAGCATTCCTCTATAACCATCCATGCTGTGAAATGCCAGATTTGCATGGGAAATTTGTGGCCTTCAGAGATTTTCCCCCTGTGACCTTAGAAGAAATGTCCTCTGTAATCTCCTGTACATTGCATAACATTTTAAAATAAGACCCTATGTCTACCATATGAATCATTGATAGCTTTATTGTACAATTGTAGAAGGGAATTCTTACAAGTGGATTTCTTTTTATTTGGTATAAAAGTGAAATGGGAATAGGTCATCTTGTTCCATTATATGTTTGCCCTCAGGCAAGTTGCTGGGCTGCTGAGAATTTAGGGACAGAATTGTCCCTATGTCTATGAAAAACACACTCAATGTTGTGATCAATTAAATACTGCTATATCTTTTCCCACTGCTATACCCCAAATAATACATATGCAACAATTAAAACATTAGATTGTCTCGTATTACAGAACTAATCAGACAATTGTTCAACTCCCCCCCCTTTTTTTTTTTTTTACTGTACAGACCAGAAATTCAGATCCTGAGGTGGAGAATAAACGTTACAGATGAGACACAGGTGGACAAGGTGACAATTATTTGAAGCCAATTTCATGTTTCCAGAAGTATCAAAAATAATTATTGGGCCGGTGAGATGGCTCAGCGGCGTAAGCGCCTGCCTTGCAAGCCTGAGGGCCCGAGTTCGACTCCCGGATCCCACATACAAAAAAGGGGCCGGTGATATCGCTCTGTGGCACAGGTGCCTGTTGGCGCGCGAGGTCCTGAGGTCGACCCCCCGGTACCCCCCAAAAAAAAAATTTATAAAAACCATCATTTGTTAAAAGGGCAGTCCAATATTTGTCCAGTGACAAATACTGTCACCGTACTGCTGACAAGTGCTCAGTACATTTTATACAAGAAATATTTTCTCTGTCTCTTTAGTTATGTTTGGATACAATGAAAATGTCATTTTGTAAAATTATTTTATGAACAAGGTAAGGGATGCTTTTATATAACTGTATAGGCCTAGGCCAGGTTTGTTACTCTGAAGAAAGATGAGGAATCTAATGATTTTCTACTGATTTGGGGCAGTGATAACAGCAGGGTCAAGTCATTGAATAGTTAAAATGAACTGGATAAAAGAGCACAGAATGGATTTGTTCCTATAGACATTAAATTGAATACTTACCAATCTCTTCTTTGTATTCAAATATCTCTTTCTTGGTTGTTATTTGGCAAGTAAAGCTTTTAAGGGATAACTGTTTTGATAACTTATCAAAGATCTAGTTAGCAGTCTTAACTTGGAAACTGGCCCTGTCTTTCTAAGTAAATTTCCATACTCTCCTTATTAAATATGTCTCTGTTCCTAAACCATTTATTCACTGATGATTCTCTTTTATTTAGTATTTCGAAGGCTCCTTTCTATTTCACTGGCACTGAGCTGGGCATGGTGGTGCATGCCTATAATCCCGGTACGTGGGAGGATGAGGCAGGATTGCTGTGAGTTCGAGGCCAGCCTAGGCTACATAGTGAGCTCAAGGCCAGTCTGAACTACATAGTGAGGCCCTGTCTTAAAAAAAAAAGAAAGAAAATGCCTGTGAGATAGCTCAGTGACATAAGCGCCTGCCTGGCAAGCGCAAGGTCCTGAGTTCGACTCCCGGTAACCACATACACAAAAAGGGCCAGTGATATCGCTCAGGCATGGGCGCCTGCTGGTGTGCGAGGTCCTGAGGTCGACCCCTGGTACCCACAGAAAAAAGAAAGAAAGAAAGAAAGAAAGAAAGAAAGAAAAAGAAAACGAAACAAGTATCATTTCACTGGCATTGATACTTTAAGCAGCAATTATTATATTAGCAATGGTACTTACATAACGATGACTCCACTTTCAACTCACTAATATTTAAGTATTAAATGCCTTTCAAATAACAATTGTACCTCTTAAAACACCACCCTATATATGTTTACAATGAGATATAAATGAAAAAAAATCAGAACTTAACACAATCTTTATCTTTTACCACTACTGCTATTATTAAAATGTTTTATTTTAGACATAACATATGGAAAACCAAGGCCTTAACTTCAATAGTTTTTCTTTTTGTTATTCTATCTTGGCTTAAGTCATAGGGCTACTATCTAATGCACAGCTAAATGGAGTACACAGCGATCATAATACAATGAGTGAAGGGTAAATAATGTATTTTTTTGGGAAAACTTATGTATTGGAAGTTGTTCACATATACTTTTATTACATTTTCTGTTTTACATAAAAGTCTAGAAATACTGGTTTTGTGTTCAACTATTTATCTAGATATGCACAAAGAAGAGATGTCTTAATGGAGAAGCACGAGTGAAGCGTAAATGGAAACTTTCCTGAGAGAAGAGCTCTGGAAAGGTTATGGCGAGCCACAGTTACTGGAGTGCACTGCACAGTGCTCCACTCTCTGCTTCCTTAACCTGTGAGATGTGACCTGATTTTCTCCCTCCTTCCATCCAAGGTCACTGCTAAACTTACAGAAAACCAAAAAGAAAACGGTACGAAGGAGGAATAGACAAGGGAGAGTCTAGATGCGTCTTTTCGAGTACCACATGGGTTTAAAATAACTTATGATGAAAGGGTCACTTAAGAAGGGCATTGCTTGAAATTTAAGCAGGCAGTAATGGAAAGCGACAGACCTCAAACAATTTCAGTCTTTCACAGTTGAGTGGATTCACAGTGACAGCAAGGCAAGGATGTGCGAACTTACCTTTGCAGGACCTTGGCTATGGCTTCATAGGCTCTCCCCAGGCTGAGATCATCATCCAGATCTGCGGAGATTTCTCTGTAAGTGTTGAGGACCTATCAGGGAGAGAAATACATACTGAACATACAGCACTGCCATGGCCTCTGATATTGCCTTCCAGAACAGAAAAGATTAAAATTAACAGTTATTTTTAATGTCTCTATACAAATTTTTGTCTATTAAAAATTCATGTTGGCTTGGTTTATTTTTATCTATAGTATAATTTGTTACATGGCAATCTCTTTGAGCTGTGACAGTGAAGTTTTACTATAGTAAAAACAACTACTTTCTTACACTGTTTCAAATCTTCCAATTTATGTAACTTAGATGTGAATAAATAATTGAATGGTTTACAATATTATTTTAAAGGATGGGACTATTATCAAAAGTAATATACAGTAGATTGTAATATTCTACTATGCTAGCTTAAATATCACTTTTCTTTCTATAAATAGCTATTTGAAAAACATGAATTTAGGTGACAGACCATTTCTAAATCTATCATTTCATTAGATGCACATTTCACAGTGAGTATGTAAATATAGTATATACTAAAAATATTTCTTACAAATGTACTTCATTACCAAAAATCTCTTCAATAATCAAAAGATTACAGCTACCATAGGCTAACGTATGATCTTAATTTAACACTAACATCATCTGTACGGTATTATTTTTCTCTTTTCCATTCTTTTATCCCTGTCAATGGCCAAAAGGAGAAACATACATAAAACAAAGTTCCCTTTTCTTTCTTTTGCCTTTATTGTTACTTGACCCAACCTATTACACACATGAGGACACAGGATGTCTCCAAAGACCTCTGTGGAAATCCTTTGTACAAATTTTCTAGGAAAGAATTAGTGAGCATCACCCGATAGCATTTGAGAGAGGGAGTCCGTATGTGTGTCGTGGGGGACATAAATATGCCGTGTGCTACTGCATGGGTGAGTCAGCCTACAAGGGTTGGGAACTAAGGCAGGATTGATATTTGTCTTCACTTTAAAAGTTAATATTTGCAAAATAATTTCAGTGAGGCCATTGTGAAACCACGTTAAACTTCATTTTACTCATTCATAGATGCATATTAACCCAGCATTCTAATTCCTGCAAAGCCTGTGAAGTTCTAATGTTTTGGAATTTTTTTGTACTTTAGAAGCATTTGGTTAGTTATAATTAGCAAGTAATAATTGTATTTATCAGACATAATGCAATGTTTTGATCTATGTGTTCACTGTAGAAAGATTTAATTGAGCTAATGGATATACTCATCACACTGCAACTTGTCTTTTTTTTTGGGTACCAGGGTCGAACTTAGGACCTCTCGCGCCAGCAGGCGCCCATGCCGCTGAGCAATATCACCGGCCCTTTTTCCGCATGTGGGTAGTGGGAGTCGAACTCAGGACCTCACGCTTGCCAGGCAGGCACTTATGCCGCTGAGCCATCTCACCGGCCCAACTTGTCATTTTTAATGGTAAGAATATTAAAAATCTATTCTTTCAGCACTTTTGAAATGTTTTCTATTATTAACCTTGATTCCTATTTTTAAGCCTGATACTGAAAACTTGTATAGATCTGAGAATATTGTTTCCAACCTGTCCCACACAGCTGACAACAACCAGTTTAACCCAGTGTGAGTCCATACAGACCTGTCTGGAGTAGGAGGCTCTTAAATTTGGTGAATTTATGAGAGATCTTATTGACTCCAAGTACAAATATTTAGCAAGATATTTTCTAGTGTTTCATTTTGGTCCATATATTTTTAGAAGAGATTCTAGAGCATCCAACTAAGGGTTGAATATTGTATCTCAAGCAAAAAATAGTTCCTTTTATTTTTTCAGCAAATACTGTTACTTGTTCCAAACACTATTAGACCCTAGGAATTCCTACATAGATGGGAACATGTCTGCCACGATAAAGCATTTACAGCCTGGCAGTACAGACTTTGGACTCATACAGCTCTGTGGATTAGCAATGGCTGAGGACAGATTTCTCTAGGGTTTAAACTGTACTCACACTATACGCTCTCCCATGCTGCTGGCATATGGTAGCATTCAGAGTTGCTACATATTATCTGACAAGTGTGACTTTTCAGCCCATGGATAAAAAGGGTAGATGCACAAGTTTCCATGGTTCCTATCCCACATCAGTGTGCCATGCTTCCAGGAAGCAAAGGGGCAACAAACAAACAAACAAACAAAATATTTTAAGATGAGCTTTGTCTTTGGTGTGACTTCATTCTACAGTAGCCTCTCCATGGAGACAAATGTGGTTTACTGAAGTGAACCCTAACTTTAGAATAAGAAGACTTGGATTCAAGACCTAGCTTTTCCATACCCAGTACACTGGGGTCACAAAGGTTCTTTAGATTTAATTTCTCCATAAGTAAAACAGAAAATCTACTTCTGAGAGTTGTTTTGTGGCTACCATGAGATCACATGAAATGCTATGTAATTCTTAGAACAAGAACTTTTTGGGACTTTGCTCACCAGACACCAGTGAAGGGTCCCTGGCAGGAGTTTCCCTCTACAAAATAAGGACAACCCAGTTAATTTGTGGCTTAAGAGACTTGGGTATTTCCTTAAACAACCGATCTAAATTACAAGAAATACATAAGGAGTTGGAAGAACATATTTCATTATTAGCCAAAGAGGAAAACAGTCAATTACATGAAATTCACCCTAGGGGTCTTGTGGAAGAGGTGGCTTAAATCAGAGATACATCTTCTGCTACTCGGACACGTGAGCTCCCCGAGCGAGAAAAAACGCACACAGGTGAACCATGAGGAGAACACAGGGCAAAACCCAGCAGAGTGGGAGGCTGTGTAGTTCAAACTAGAAGGGCCAGGATGGTTTCATTCAAAAAAACAACAACACCTACAAAAAAAATTAAGTCGAACAATAATATGAGATTAGGAATTCTGTGTAAGATAAAATTGTTATGTACTGATTTTGGTAATCTACCTTATCTGTTTTTTAAAGGAGGTAACGTATAAGTAGGTCTCGATCAACTCAAATCAATTAGATAAGTTAGACAAAGAGAAAAATCATTTTTTACAAAGAATACTTCAAGTGTGAAAATACAGTGTAGAAATCTGAAAGATCTACTATGCTTGATTGAATATATTGGAAACAAATTTACAATCTGGATGGTTAAAATCTATCATTGCAACTCAAAGAGAAGTGAAAATGAAGAATCCTCAGGTGCAAATTACATGGATTAAAAACTCAAATCTGTAGATTTTATGGGCAATGAACATAACTGATCTTTGTCAAAAGACAGAAGCAAACACAAATCAGTATGCTGCTATGTAAATTTCAACGGATACCAAACTGAATGATAATGAGATTACCAAAATTGGGAAAGTCAGTCCATGTATCTAATAAACATTTAGTGCTGCATGGTCACCTCACGCCATTCCTCCAATAATTTCAGTGAGTAGTGGAGATGAAGCTTCGAAACCTATTTTACTAGACTTTAGAGATAACAGGCTCTTTTCTCATCAAAATGAAATTGAGGTATTTGGGAAAAATTTTCAAAAAAAATCCAAGTTCTTAAATTGATAAATTACTATTGGTCACCTAAGTTAAAAAAATTGGAAGAATACTTAATGTCGAAAATGAATATGTGCAAAAGAATAATGCTGGCTGGCAATGCACTGCAAGTTCTTTGAAGAATTGTTTGCTGCGAAATCAAAGTCTAAAGTCCATTATTTTTTTCCACTAAAATAGCCTTTAAGTGAATATTGGCTTTAGGTCAAGGTGGTCACCTGCCAGCAAAATGAATAGAGTATGTATGTGTGTATCTATCTACATATCCATCTACCCATCCATTCATTTACTTGAAAGAGAATAGAAAATTATTCTTGTTCTCTGGGAAGATCAAGATTTTAAAATATATTAGAATAAGTTATGTGCATGAACTTCAGTATCTTTAAGGGACACACAGAAAGATATTTTTATTTTTAATAATATCAAGTGCCTGATTGTTTTCTTGCCTTTTAGTGCTTAAGGCTATCAGTTATGAAACGATAGTACTTTAGAACAACAAAAACAAACTGCTTGGCATTTATCTCTTTTCCTACCTTCTTCTATTTTCCTTTTCCTGACCCTGCTGAAATTCCTTTGCTACATGCCCTTTATTTTAGACAGCACTAAAACATAAAAGAATTCCAACAATCACAGTGCTTAGTGTTGACTTTCACAATTAAACTTTAAACCATTCTGATGACTATCACACCAGACCTAACATTTCTAAATTAGACAGAAAACTCTGCTCAGCTAGTCATTCTAAGAAGACGCTGTCCCAACTAATTTGCTTTAAAAATTTTTAAAAATAATCGTAAGGTCGCACGCAGTTGCAGGAAATAATACAGAGAGATCCTTTGTACCCTCTGTCCAATTTTTCTGCAATGATATTTTCTTATATGATTACAGTACAACATTACAGCCAGGGAATTGGCATTGCCATGATCTACCAGCCTTATGCAGATTTCACCAGTTCTACATGCACTTATGTGAGTGTGTATGTATGTTTTATGTCATTTTATCACAAGTATATTTTCATGTAATCACCACCACAATCAAGATACAGAAAAATTCTATCACTACAAGGATTCCTCATACTACCCTTTTCTAGTTTGTTTCTCATTTGATGCTTAGAACAAAAAGAAGAGGAGGGTGATAGTGGAAAAATATTCTCTCTTTTCCCTGGGTGAAAGATTTGCCTTGGGAAAAATTCTGAAATATTTGGCATCTTTCCTTTAGCCTTTGCATATACCTCCTTATGCCAGTTACTCTTGCTTGCCAATTTGACTGGATTAAAGAACTCTTGTAAAAGCGATTGGATTGTGAGGACCCTAAGCTCATGAGTGGATTAAACCATTGATGAGTTCACAGTTGAATGGAATATTAGAAGGTGGGGCCCAGTTAGAGGAAGCAGGTTGTGGAGGTGTGACCTTTCCTGGCCCCTGGCCTTTTCCTCTCCAGCTTTTTCTAACCTGCCCTGCTTCCTAGCTGTCAGGAGTTGAGCAGCTGTCCTGCACCAGGCCCTTCTGCCCTGACATTTCTACCTTGGAGCCAGACCACCGTGGACAGAAACCCCTGAAGCCACGAGCTAAAGAGAAACCTCTCTTTTAAGTTGTGGGTGTCAGATATTTTGTCCCAAATGGAGAGCTGAACAATACATCTCCTGTAGCTTGCATTTCCCCAGGTAAATGCCCTCAGCTGAGTAATGAAAGAATACCAGTTGATTAAACTAATTCATACTTACATGTGAATAACTCAAAGATCATTAACTCTGCCAGAGAAAGTTTTAGATTTAAAAATAAAATGTTTGCTTGCCCCTAATTTTTTCTTCTTAATGGTGGTTTATGCAATCTAACGAAGTGGAGTGAAACAATTTGGATTGTGCATGGTAGGATAATTTGGGGCAAAAAGTGAAAAAAAATGTCAGCCTTGTCCTGCAATCCAACCTTTGATATGATCTCTTAAGCAGCTACTGATTTTTACAGTTTCCTTTTCTCCTTTCTTCCCTCGTCTACTTCTGTAACTTCGGGTTTTCTAGAAGCTCCACATGCTTTTCTGTGGTGTTTCTTATCCCAGCAGAATGGAAGAGATAGAGAAAGAGAAGAGGGGACTGTGTTACAGTGTGAGAGAAAAGTTATAGAATAGCAAACTTACAGAACTTTCATAGCAGAAATTAGAAATCAGTTAGAGCCTCTGCCTAAGCTCACACTGCCTGTCACGTAGTTGGACTCAGCTAGCCTTGACCACCACGCTGGCTATAACTCAGAGATAGTTTGACTCAGCCTTATTTGACTGCATCCAGCTGCATTGTCCGTACTTTCTAGCTTATAAACATATTCTGTTTTGCTTGCCTCTTCCAGAAACTTTCCACCTAGGACAGAGTGACCCAGTCAAGGACATGCTTGCCTGATTTCACCTGCCTGCTCAGACAGCCCCCTCCCTAGCAAAGCCTGCCCTGAACAAATCTGCCTGACAACATATGCCTTAGCCTATGTAACCAATCATCTAAAAACCTGCAATCAGCTTTGTATTTCTGCCTTGCAAAGATATATTTAAGCTGAAATCTAAGCTGACTCTGGGCTGATGATTTGAGACCTGGTTCCCATCAGCCCACTAGCATTAAAATAAAAGTTGCCTTCCAACTCCTCAGGTGCAAAGAGTCTTCCATTCGGTTTGATATCAGATTTCTGCAACAACAGCAGATATGATACCTATAAACATAATTGTTCACTATTTTCATTCTGTCTTGTTATCAGTTTCTTTTTAATGGGCCAAACTTCAGAACCAGAGTATTGAACAACTTTGAGCAGAACCAAAGACTTCTAGTACATTCCATTAGTGTGATGACTAGATGTAAAATTATATCTTGGCTCATAAAGAAATTACTATCTAAAGGAATAAGACTTGTATAGTGCTGTGAGTCCATATGCAGTTCTAAAATTTTAGTCTAAGTCATCGTCCAAAAAATGAGTGTCTTCTAAGAGCCAAGCTTTGTTCTAGGTGCTGGGAAAACAGCAGCCAAGAGTTCACAGTCTCTGCCCTCAGTGAGTCTACATTACATTTGGGCGATGGGGACAATCACTGGTAATGATATAAATAAATGAGTGAACTTCAGATATCCGAAAGGGCTATGAAAAAAAATACAGCTGGGAAGGCTATGGATGAGAAGAGAAACAATCTGCATTTTAAAGGAATGATAGGAATTGGAATTGGGATAGCAGTTAGTGGACAGCTTAAGCAAACATTTGGAGTTGAAAATGGATTATAAAATGAGAAAAAAAAAAGGCTTACCAGGATACAAAGGAGAAATGATATATAATAGAAAAATTTGCCCTAGAGTTAGTTTGTCTTGTAATCTGGACCAAGTAATCATAGTTTTGTTTGATAATTTTAAGTGACAAACTTTTAACCTGCAATTTATCCATTTGATCACAAAGAAAAAGATTATTATTACTATTATCATCATTATTCTTATTTTGCAATGCTGGGGATCAAACTCTGGGCTTCATACATGCAAGTATTCTACCATTGAGCTAAATCCCCAGCTCTAAGAATTTAATTATCATATGGAAGATAACGTATGTCATTCATTTTTGTCCCTTTATCCTACATACATATAAAAGCAGTCTTTAGAGGGACTTTAAAAACATTCATAGTTTCTGTTTCGTGATTTCAGGTCAGTTCAATGTGGTTGGTTAAACTATGCCACAGTCAAGATACTGCAGTTGGCTGCATTATTCCCCATTATTCCACATGTTCAAAATTGTACACGAATATTTCCATGCCTGAGGAAAGGCGAAGGAAAAACTTCTTTGACCTCCTGGCATCCCACTGAGCATGTGCAGCTTAAATGCTTATTACCAGATCTCACATGACAGTGATGTGAAGTTTAAACGGCTCTGTCTTTAGCCCGTCATACTACCACTGTTTTGGTGGGAAAATAACTGATAAAAACCATTATGGGAAATAAGTTCTAGAATCCAGCCCATTTGAAAGGGGAATTTTCTAACTTGGCAAAAATTTCAATGGCTACAAATCCTTCCTTTGGTATTTTTTTCATACGCATGCCCTTTTGTTGACTTGCCACTTTCCCCCTACTTAGTTGATTTAGTATTTAGATCTATAGTAACCCCTGCTTTGAGGGTACACAATAGGCTTTGGAGGCATCTTATGGAATAATTAATCAAATCTCCCTCTGGGTGTTAAAATTTTCTCCAAATCACAGGAGATGGCAGATCTACCACTGAGCTGAGTGGCATGTGTCAAGTAACAATCTCTCTGAAATATTTCTTGGGATCTAAAATGGAAATTAAACTTACCGAGAAGGGATGTTATAAGGTTCCCATAAGTTGAGGTATATAGCAGTACTTACTAAGGATTTGAATGAAGCAACTGCTTAATTTTCCCTAGTGCTTAGTGATGCTTAAATAGGGGTTATTTTGTCCCTGCCAGAGGACATTTGGTGATGTCTGGAGATGTTTATGTTGTTGTAATGGGAGAAGGTGCTACAGGCATGTAGTGGTTTAAGGCCAGGGATGCTGTTAAACACCATCAATGCACACCATATACCCCCATCACAAAGAATTATCTAGCCTAAAACGTGAGTAGAGTCGCTGTTGCAAAACCCTGATGTAGCCTCCGCTTGAACAGTTTTCATGATTGGAAACTATTCCCTTGTGAGGCGAGCCACTCAATCACTGGAGAGTTACATGAGAAAACTATTGGTTAAGTTGAGGCAGAATATGTAACTCACACCTGCTGGCCAAGACTGTGTTTTGGGGGCAACAAGATAAATCTATCCATCTTCATGTGATAGTCCTCCCAATATGGAAAGATGCCTGTTTTTCCTGTCCCCCAAACTTACAAAGTCAAACAGGGTGCTCTGAAATAAGTGAGAATGAAACCCCTACAGCTAAGTCACATTCTAATGCTTTATTTCTAGAAGAGTCTAAATAAACCTACCTAGCCCAAGAATTGTTTGTCAGTCCATAAAGCACATCCAACAGGTTTGTCTGTAAATGAGAAGTTATGAGTCAATTGCCTAGGGTGCATTTTTTACCTTGTTCCTCTTTGCCCACCATGAAAAGTTACACAGCAAACATTTTGTTATACATCCTCTACACAAACCCCAAATTGTGCCATTTCATAACAAAAGTTCAGTACTGCTCTCAATCCGGTGCATGACTTTGAGGAAAAAAGGACAACGATACAGATTTATACTTGTGCAACAAGAAACATAGAAATAAAAAAAATCAAGTTTGCCATCTTGAGCTTGAAATCATTGTCAAATCTTATTGGAAATACATTTATTCTGATTTCTGGCAATCTAGCCCCCTTTAGCCATTTCACAGTTGGTGAGCAGAAAAGATGTTTCTGCCTCATTTACAGCATCTGAACATGATTCAGACAATCAACTGCAACATTAGTCAAAGAAATCAGTGGCTAATGATTTCTGACAAGCACTGCAGTAACGGCTGAGGACCAGACTGGGCAGCACGGCATTCAGAGGTATTTCACTGAAGCCAGCAATGGGCACTGGTGGAAGATGATAAAAATGGGTGTAAACGAAACTGTTCTCACCACCTGTAAGGTTTTTATGCACTTTCTGAAAAAGCATAGATGTACATCAGAACATGCAATAAACACAATTCTTTTGCATAAATATGTTATCTTGAATGAATGCTGAGGACAGTTTAAATGTTCGGTTTTGTAGACTGCAATGTACAAATTAGTTACATATTTTGCATTCTTCTAGAACTATCCTCTTAAGTTGCAAGGAGTCTAGCCTTACTATTATCTATATTGATCATTTAGAGTATGTACCCTTTCTCCCCCAAAGCCATTACTCATCATTTAGGCCATCTGCCACACACTAACTGCTCACATTGCCCAACACATACGGCACAGACTGTACAGTGGAGGGAAGGAGGGGCTGGGTATTAGAACACATGGGTTCTAGTTTCTCATCTGTCACTAGCTCATTGTGTGACCCTGGTAAACTTGTGCTTCAGTTTCAGTTTTTTAAGATTATAGAGTTAGATCAAATAATCAATTATCCTCCCTTTCAAAAATAAGATTTGGACATTAGGACTTTATATTGA
Organism: Erethizon dorsatum; assembly: GCA_028451465.1. Taxonomy (NCBI): domain Eukaryota; kingdom Metazoa; phylum Chordata; class Mammalia; order Rodentia; family Erethizontidae; genus Erethizon; species Erethizon dorsatum. The sequence goes on from CM051839.1 coordinate 17,508,646, forward strand.
TATATTTAATAATTTAACGTATTTCCTGTTTTCAATAGTTTATCAGTGGCTTAAATATCCCTGATCAATTTATTTTTTTCTTTAAACATTTTTACAAAGTGATGAGTTATTTCAGCTCATTTGAAATTTTATTTTTATATTTCCTCCTCATTTGAGGAGTCTTGCTTATTCTTAAAGAACTGCTTTTTTTTTCTTTTTTTAAAGTCTCTACATTGGAATAGGTGATAGTGAGGAGAGCTAAGTTTACAGTGCTATTTGATTAATATTAAGTAGCAATTAATGTGATCAGTACTTTTCAAAAATAGCAAGTTTTTGTTTTGCAGTCAAGAAATTTTTAAAAATTTGATGAAAATTCAAAGTTCCAATTATGTTTCATAGCCTGAATTAGATTTGCTAATTAATCTTACACATGCTAGGAGTTTCCATTGCGCTGTGAACAGCTGCAAGCACAGAGACATATTTCAGAAAAATTCCAAGAATCTTCTTTCATTTAAAAATCTCTCTCTCTTTCCACATATCCAATATACAGATGACTCTGAAGCTCCAAATAATGAGACAGAATTCAATATACAGTTAGAAGTAAAAGTTTTCCTCAATAGTAAATTGGAATATAGGGCCCCAAACTATCATTTCCAGAATTGGTCACTATAATTCTGTACTATGTTAACAAGATATATATTTCTGAAAACTTTTAATTCTAATCCTCAATTGTTACTTTTTATACTATAAATCAGAAAACATGGACATATTTATCCTGTACGGCCCAGTGAGAGTGCGAGTTATCTTTACAGTTCCTCAAAAGAAAAAAATTTCCCTGAACTCAACCTCCTGCTGAGGAAATCCACTGGAGTCTTTGTTTTATATTTTGTATGCTGGCCCCTGACCAAAAGGTAGTCAATTTATAGACAGTCCAGCAATCTGTGAAGTAGTCTGATATAAAAAGTCTGTTCAGTGGAAGATTAGAGTGATGAGTTAGTTCAGAAGGGTCTTCTCAGGAAATTCAGACCAGTTGAGCAGTTAGTAGAGGCACAATAAGAAGGTGTTTGAAAACAAACGGACATCCAGAGAGTAACAGCCATGTCAACAGAGTGAATCAACTGACTAAGGATGCAGAGATGGTAATGAGAAAATTCAGCCCCGCGTTTTCCAGGGATCTGCCACTTCCCAAGAATCTGTTGGTTTCAGTGGAGACCCACTGTCTGCTGCTCCTAGGGGTCCAGGATTAGGGTCTGCCTGTCACCACAGGCATCTTCACACTCATCGCCCTCACTTGACATAATCTGAATGGATCTCTTCTTTAAACCTGAGGAATAAAACTGAGAAGTACCGAGAGGCAAAATGGCTGTCTAGAGCTAAACGAGCAAGTAGTAAATGACTTCGAGCCTTTATCCCTCCATGATTATTAGTGGAAAAGGACATAGGCTGATTCTTTCTATGTCAAGAGAAAAAGGTCATAGGCACAGACAATTTCATTATCAGAATGAGATAGAAAATGTTCCTTTTTTTTTTTTTTGCTGGTGTATTGTTTTTAGCTAAGAAATCTCAGACTTCACTTGGTGGTGTTTCTACAAGAATGAGAAGTGCGCACCTCAAGTGATCTTGTCGTATCTACCATAACATTTCCAAGAACGTTGGTTTGCTGTTACTTATGAAAACCAAAGACAGGGATGGCAAATTGAATTAAAAGAAGTGTCATGGGCCGGTGAGATAGCTCAGCGGCATAAGCGCCTGCCTGGCAAGCGTAAGGTCCTGAGTTCGACTCCTGGAACCCACATAAAGGAAAAAAGGGGGCCAGTGATATTGCTCAGCAGCACAAGCGCTTGCTGGCAAGCGTGAGGTCCTGAGGTTGACTCCTGGTACCCACATAAAAAAAATAATAATAATAAAATAAAATAAAAGAAGTGTCAGTCAAATCTAACTTGACAAAATGTGCGTTGTCACTCACTTTGTCTATGCAGAAATATCACCATTTATAACTTGCTGGGATGTGTGGGGCCCTTTTGCTATCAGATCCTTCTGCCTCTTGCCCTAGTACTTGCATTTTTTTTTTTTCATTTTGCTCCAGTCCCCCACCTTCCACCATAATACCAGTCCACTCTCCTTTGTTCTATTCTTAACTATAGTAAACGGAAAATTATACAAGTTTTTAGTTCCTACCCTGTCCTGGAGAGTTTAGGTAACAGTAAACAAGCCAGATTCCTAGGGGAGGGCTTAAAAGAAATTTCAAAATGAGATGAAAACCCCCTATCTAAACATGTGCTTGATTTTTCTAGTCAGGTTCTCAAACAAGTAAGATTTTCCCTATCCTGAGCCCAGGTGATCTTTATGTGGGGGAGATGGATTAGAGAAAGGAGCTAGATAGGAACAATCACGATATCTGGTGGAATGATTCGTCCTATCTGTGGATAGAATACAAGACGTGTTTCTCTCTTCCTTCTACTCTAAGTAGTGAGACAAAACTACAGTTCCTGTCTTCAAAGGTAACAAAGAGAGGCAGAAGAGATACACTGGGAAAAGACACTAGCATGGTGACTATGTCCCCCCAGCCCCCAGTACCCACTTTTATCATTCATTTGGTTGCCATGAACTAAATAGCTTCTGGCTCAGAGAAAGATTTCCAGGGGTGTTCTACATTCATGAGTGACAATCTAGCAGGTTTTAATAAGCACTAATGCTATGAATATTTCTATATTTCTGCACAAACTGATTACCATGAGGAGATTGGTCTCTCCTCTGACAGTAAAGCTGTTATCTATTCCTAATCCCTCTTACTGGATCTCTTTCTCATTGAAGGCAGGATTCAATAAAATTTCATTCTGGTTTCCTTTTCTCAGAAATCCATGAAAGTCTCCAAAAACATTTTGAGCATATTCTCTCTGTACAATGTGACATCCCTTCCAGGCACAGGCCATTAATCTGGTAAACTCAGTAAACCCTAATTGAGATCTACAATGTCATGCTTTCCTATCAGGCTGCATGAACACATTTTTTTAAAATAAAACATGGTAGGAAAGACTTTGTTCGAACATTCCACACAGGAGAGGCTTCCCCTATTACCCTTTCATGGTGATAGAAGAGACAAGAAAACAATTTATGAGTCATTTCCATTCTGCAGAAGTGACAAAGACTGGAAATGAGATGCTGCCAAGAGCTTTTCTCAAGTAGGTTAAAACAACTTGTAATAAGTGTGAATAATGAATGGCCAGGATCTTCGGGGAAACAGTGGTGATACAAAACGATTTTTGGTCCTTCTGATGGGGCTTTGCTACTCTTAGAATTCCTTGGCTCCCCAGTAGAGTCTTGGCCTGACAATAAACAACAGTTTAGTACTTTATCTAATCCCAGCCAGGAGGTGAGTTCAACAGCAAGCTTTTGCAGATGTTCGCATCCAATAATCTATCCATAATTGATGAAACAGGGAGGTCAGATGTAATGGCTGCTGCGATTCCAGCAACAAATAAATGGTTATTGACAAAACAAGCCAGTGTGGCGCAGAGCACTGAGCGGTGACAGAAAGGAGACGGCGCTGAGGCAGAGACAGGGAGGACAGCGCGGCTCTTCATCTGCAGAATTCCTCCGCCTCGGCTGGATGGCAGAAGGGCCACACTGACACAAGCAGATGGAGGTGACTTGTCAAGGAATAGGGAGGTCGCCGAAGCACAAAGAAAGATAAAGACAGACCGATGTGGAGAAGAAAATGATGAGTGAGCCCTGGACAATGCTGGGGACTTGGGTGAGTACAAATGTGAGAACAGTTCCGAAATGCTTTGAATGCTTGCACTGTGATCCAGATGTCTGCATTGTTTTTATCCCACAGCGCATCTCCACTCCTCATCCTGACTGCCAAACTGTGAGCCCTAGACAATTCCAAGCCAGTGTGGGCGATGCATGCGAACATTCATTGATATTCCTTTTAATACTACGGCCTGTGGATTCTTGCCCTCCCACTCTGTATCCAAAAAAAAAAAAAGCTACCAAAATCACTCGTGCCATTTCACAGATATTTTCAGATAAGCCAAAGATGCAAAATCATGACACCAGAAACTTTCTCAAGACTGGAACTAACCCTGAAATACGTGCTGCTTGAAATCAAATTCACTGCAAAGGAATGTGAGTGTGAAGCAAGGTTTTCTTTGATAATAAAAAACAAACACTGTATTTTATTCATCTCTTATGCAAAGAGAATAATACATCATTAATCGAGTATACTTTTATTGACTGAATAAAATTCAAGATATTTAAACATAAATAAGCAACTGCACTCCTACACTTCTGTAGCAATGCAAAAAAATAATGTTTGTACACAGTTTACTGTGTAATATTATAAGATGAAGAATGGTAGAATGAAATGGTGGTTATTATTGCTATAGGTAGTCATAAAGAGGCCTAGGACAGAGAAGTTTTAAATATTAATATTTCCAAAATCATTTAAATCAATTTAACACTCTTTAGTGGTTTATTTAGAACCATGATTTATTTTTTTTCTTTGCAACCAATGCCTTTGATCAGCTCTGGAATAACATAAGAGCTGAAAATAAAATGGCAAAATAAATCGCTGCTAGCATTCTTATGGTAAGCTTTAGGTTTTATTGCTTAAGCTAGAAAATTACCATTATATTTGGCATTTTCAAATTACTTATCAATACTTAGAAACTGAGAATTATAGAGCCCAGAAGGAATTGTAGAGATCATTTCTGGAATGGCTTGCCAGTTTTCCCTTCTTTCTCTAGCCTTGCTCTCCTCCCACACGCATCCAGTTAGTTGCTTAAGGCTGCATCTGTGCCCAGGATCATTTCTGTTCCTGGCCTACCAGGGCAGAAGCGTGGCATCGCTGCAGTTTGCCACCAATCATATCCTGACTGATAACCTTGTTAAAGTGGCTTTTTCCCTGTCCCTTGAGACCACACCCCCAGTAGATATCCTAGCGCTACCTTCCTGTCTGTGCTTCTTAATCTCTGTCTTGCTTGCTGTTTACTGTGCTGCAGACCTGCCTTACTGCCATCAGTGCCTGGGTCAAGAGTCCCAGCCCAGAGTCCCTATGGCTTGGTGCTTGTCCCTTACCAATGGCAGTCACTGACAAACCTACTTGCGCATAGGGTTTGTATTTTATGGGTATTCGCTCTTCACAGATGCTTTGAGATGAATAGTAATATTCCCAATGTATGCATGAGAGAAATGAAGTGCAGAGAGGTTGAGTGACTTGCTCTAAGATACACAGTGAATTGGTGAAGGAGAAAAGATTCGAATTGGACTTACTGGATTTTGGAATCCTGCGTCCTCAAGCACTGTGACAAGCCTGCTGGTGGGTTACCTTGAGCAAGACTGTGCTGACCTTCACCTTCACTTACAGCTCACTGCCTCCTGCCTCAGTTGCCAGAAGCTATTTTCACCACTCACAGCCTCTTGTCTTCTTCTTCTTTTTTTTTTAATGTGTGTTCCAGGAGTCGAACTCAGGACCTCGTGCTTGCTGGGCAGGCACTTATGCCGCTGAGCCATCTCACCGGCCCAGCCTCTTGTCTTCTGACACTTGTGTCAACTTTGTTTTCCTCAATGCAGCTTTGTTTATTATCAGTGGCTATTTTTCATCGCACTACTTAATTAGAATAGCTAACAACACCTAATATTGAGCATTTTATGTTATTCCTTTGCCTTCAATGAACAACTTTTATACCAGAAAAAAAAATGCCTTGCTTTACAGTGGCTTGCAAGGCCCTCTCTGGCCCCTTGCCTTGTCCCCTGGACTTCAGATCATAACTTTCTTCTCTGTAGCCCCGCTGGCCCTGGGGTCCCCAGGCTCATGACCACCTGAGACTCTGCACTGCCCATTCCCTCTGCCCAAATGTACTTCCCTCAAGTCTCTGGTGGCTGTCTCTCCTGTCCACTCCCAGTGTGTCCCCAAATGTCAGCCTCTCTGCGAGTCTTTCTCTGATCACCTCAGTACTCTCTGTGGCCCTCCCAAGTCACACCTCTAACATGCCATATAATGCGCATGTTTATTATGTTTAAATTCACTGTCTGTCTTTTCCCAGTGGGATGGAAGCTCCTTGAGGACAGATCTGGGTATATTTCTTTTGATCAAGCACCTAAAACAATAGATACTCCTAAACTATGTACTGGATGAACAAGACTGTTCCTAAGACCACATATTAATTAATTTAATCTTCTTAACACTCCACAAGTAAGCATTACTACTACCTCTTTTTATTTTTTTTAATTTTATGGAAAAAAGGTAAAACAAAATTTCATAACAAAATAATAGAATAACAATAGTTAATACTTTACATGTTGTTATCTTTAAAGTAGTTGCTCAGGGTACAAGATACGGGCATAAAATTTTCTCCAATCGATATTAGCACAAACCTTCCTTTTTAATGATCTAAAAGACACTAAAAGTATAACTGACTTGCATTTTTCCCCTTTTCCCTACTGTCCTTTCCCCTTTCACCCATCCTAGTTCCTTTTTCCTTTTGAACAGTTTCTTCCCATTTTACAATATATTACCTCTTTTTAAATGTGGGCACTGAAGCTCATAGAGATGAAACCCCTGGGCCAATGTCATTCAACCAGTAGGTGGTGAGGAAAGGCCTCAAACCCAGGCCACCCCATTTCAGAAATAACACTGTTATCCAGCACTCTCTGTCAGCCCATTGCCTGATAACGCCACCATGCAGTCCAGGATCCGGGCTTCTGGATCATTTTGGTACAAACTGTCCTATTGTCAACCAACCATGATATAACAAATGGTGTCATTTAGGGAACCAAATAGTTTAGTGACTTATCCAAGGCCAACGATCTTGGTGACAAAACCACCATCAGAACCTGGATGTCTGATTCCCAGTGTGGTGCTCTTTCTGGTACTCTTAAAATGAATTTTGAAGATTGTGATGATTGCCTGGATAGTACTTTCCCATTCCCACCTCATCTATTATAATAAACAATTAAAAAGTAATTTTGGGTTTGAAACCTATGACAAATATTAATGTTTATTCACGTGATATTTTGGGAAAAATGTTTATTTTTAATAACAATGATATTATAAACATATGAAATGTACGTAATAAACACTTGTTTTGCTGTAAGCTAATATAAGCTCATAGGGAAAATGAATATGTTTAATTAAATTTAGGAAAAATGTATAGTTAAATCATTTGCAGTACAATAATAAGGACCAATAAACCATTATCTCTTTACTATTCCACTGGAATTTTCATCAACACGCTATATTAATAAATATCACCTTCATTTTACAAAGCAGGGGGTGCTGAGGGAATTGTCTATGATCTGATATGTCAGTAGCAGCAGTGGCACAAACAGCATCATCCTTGTGTTAACATAGGAAATCATACTTTTAGTATTCTTTAATATTCACTAGCATTTATGCCAGATAGAGTTCATTGATTTTATATTTATTTATTTATTATTCATTTGCAGTGCTGGGGTTGGACCCAGGCCTAGAACATGCTATGCAAATGCTCTACCACTGAGCATATCCCTGGCCCCAGAAACAGTTCTGAGTGCTTTTTACATATTAACTCTTTTAAACTTCACCACCACCCCAAGTGATGCTACAGGTGAGGAAACCAAGGCACAAGAAAGGTCAATAATAACTCACTCAAAGTCACAGGATTAGGAGTGGCAGGACAAGGATTTTGAGTCAGATACTATGATTCTAGGGACCAATCCTATAACCCAGTGATGGTGAACATTTTAGAGCTTTCGATGATACAAATAACCCACTGCAGCACACATGCCATTGGTTTGCTACCACTGCTGTAACTACTCCATTATTCTGTGATAATGGTTGAGATGACAACAGAGAAAATTAAAGATCTACTAGAAGGATCTTGTCCTCCTCCACCTCCTATTTCTTTTTTTATTTAAAGTTCTAAACATTCTCCCCTATCAGATTTTTCAACTGAAAATCTAACAAATGGCACTTTTCATTTGCTCTTTGCCTTGCATTTATTCAGAGTTCTCAATAGATAGAAAATCTGCATCAGGAGCAAGGAGAGACTGACTGGGGATTGTAGGAATAATATGAGTAGGTTGTAATACACTGCTTTTGAGAAACACATGACTTTTTCATTTTAGAAGTATATTAATTCTAAAGTGTATTTCGGATGTCAGAAAAACATCTAAAGGAAACAAAACAAATTCAGCTGAGTAGTTAAATCACAACAAAGGAAGAATCCATGTTCCCCATTGTCTCTGCCAATGGAGAGGAAGGTAGAGATGGACATGAGAAACAGGAGTGAGCATTCTTTTTTTTTTTTTTTTTTTTTGTGGGTACCGGGGGGACGACCTCAGGACCTCACGCGCCAACAGGCACCCGTGCCGCTGAGCGATATCACCGGCCCCTTTTTCGTATGTGGGTTCCGGGAGTCGAACTCAGGCCTTCGCGCTTGCAAGGCAGGTGCTTAAGCCGCTGAGCCGTCTCACCGGCCCGAGTGAGCATTCTTGATCCCTTTCCCTGGAGAGAACCCTTTCCCTGGGTCATTCCCAACTAGATGCCACTTGCATCTTCTATTTTCTGTGTCCCCTGGTTCTCTCCCAACCTCTGTGTCAATTCCCAATTGGCCCAGAGGCAGAGAGGTAATTTCAAGGGTTAGTCAATAATAATTTCTATTGGATAAGAATAACAAAATGTTATTTGTGTCAATAAGTAGCTCATTAAACAAGACAGATAAAAATACTAAAACTTTGGGCCGGTGAGATGGCTCAGCGGCATAAGCGCCTGCCTTGCAAGCGCGAGGGCCCGAGTTCAACTCCCGGATCCCACATATGAAAAAGGGGCCGGTGATATCGCTCAGCGGCACGGGTGCCTGTTGGCGCATGAGGTCCTGAGGTCGACCCCCCGGTACCCACAAAAAAAAAAAAATACTAAAACTTTGTATGCGAGTTTTATGATGAGACTTGACAAATGAGTTTGAAATCCTCCTGATGACTCCACTAGTTGCAAATAGCAATAGTAGTTAGAAAATGAGATTCAGGCTTAGCTTGCTGCCTCTATGGCCATGAGCAAATTATTTGGTTATTTCATCTAAGTCTCAGAGAGCCTCTTCTCTTCAAAGAGCCTCCCACCTTTGAGCATCTCCCTTCAAACAGCTACATTCTCCCAACATTCGTACTCCCACCAGTAATCAGCTTTAAACTCTTTTATTACTGGTCCAGTGAGCACTTAATAATTTTTTTAAATATTTTGGGTTAACGAGCTGTTGAAATGACTACCTGCTACAACCAGTCCTATGCTGAAGATTTTCACTATGACAAATCTATATAAAACCTACTGAAAACATCAATTAAAACCTTTAAATTTTAATGTAATGGGAAGAAATAATAGTTCACTTTTAAAATAGCTTTTTTCCTTTTTTAATACAAAATCAGTATATGTTGGTTGTAGAAAATGTTGGGAATATGGATTTCATTGCTGCCCCCTGGAAAACTGAAATCATTCATTATTCCAACTTTCACAGATTATCACTGAAAACAATTTGGTGTTTCTAATGTTTATATATATTTTTATGCATGATATGTATGTTTGTTTGCTTATGTACATACATAAGTAGGGTCATAGTATATACTTTTCAACCTGATTTCTTTGATCAACATATAAATAATACTCTTATTGTTATAAAATACCTATTTATTATGTAATATCATGCTTTTCATAAGATACTCGACAATTTTTTAATCAATTTGATATTGTTTTACATTTGCTTCTGGATTTTACACCACTGTAAATGATTCTTATACTGTTGCTTATAAAGATTACAGTTATATATCTGTATATATTAATAAGTAATTACACAAACAATATCATAGGTAAATATTTATATGTGTTAATAATAATTTCCTTCAGATGAATTCTGAAATAAGTAATTATTGGGACAACATATATAAAAAATTGAAAACCTATTTCAAGCAAAACTACCCTTTATTGAATTCTTACCAGGTGCAAAAAACATTACTTCTTCATGTAATTCTCTTTGCTTAATTCCCACAGCAACTTTATTGTCCCCATTTTACAGGTATGGCAAAGGAAGCCTAGAAAGCAAATGATGTGTACAGATGTAGGAGACTCTGTTCGTGCAACTGTGTTAAAGTCTGTGGCCACAGGCTGCTCCTGTTGGCTCCTGGGACTTCCTGTTTGATGGCTGGCTCAGGAAAAACTGGAGAATTAGTATCCCTGGGAGCAGCTCTCAACCACGGAAGGATGGAAACAAATGGACAAACAAACCGTCTCCTTGTCTCTCCGCTGGGATACTTCATTTGTTTCTACCCTGCTTTCCAGAGCGTTCCGGCATGACCTGGTGCATTGTTCACAGTGGTAACTGACCTGGAAATGCACATTTTTTGTTGCTTTCTTCCCCCACGCCCTTATTGGTAGAATCCTTCCCAAATAAATCATTTGTACTCAAATTCCCTTTTCAAAGTTGGCTTCTGTGGAAACCCAAACCGAGACATCAAGGTTGTTATTTTAACAGTGCAAAAATGCTCACCTAGGGGCCGGTGAGATAGCTCAGCGACATAAGCGCCTGCCTGGCAAGCCTGAGGTCCTGAGTTCGACTCCCGGTACCCACATATGAAAAAAGGGCCGGTGATATCGCTCAGCAGCATGGGTGCATGCTGGCGCGCGAGGTCCTGAGTTTGATCCCCGGTACCCACAAAAAAAGAAAAAGAAAAAGAAAAAAAAAAAAAAAAAAACGCTCACCTACCATGGCCTACGCTTTTATAGAAAAGCAAAGAATGGCCTACAAAGTTTCATAAAACATATGAAAATGCATGCTTGAGCCAGAGCTATGTGACATGTTCAAGCTGCTATCAAAAGTATTTTGTGATCAAGTTATTTGTTATTTACTTTATTTATTTATTCTGAAACTGTAACACATGAATTGTAGTTAGCCAGACTTCTTAGAGCAGGACACATTTTTATCATTGATCTGTGTCTATTTTCTCAATTGTTTTAAAAATTTCTTCCTCTATCATCCTTCCTTCCCACTCATACTCTCTTTCTCCTCCACAGGTCCTCTCCGCTTTGTCTCCGAGGAGTTCCTCTGGGGCATACACACCCAGGAGTGGGTGGTTCACCACAGTTCATCACACATGGAACGTGACTCACCTGTCACTGCAGAATGCTATACAAGCTTACACCCCTAACGTCAGTCCCCCAGTCTCACATCTTTGCCCACCTGTGATTCTACTGTCATGCTTTTATGCAAAAGAATATTAAACTCTTCCCTTGAAATGCTCACAAAAGAAAGCTACTACATTCATCTATATAAGCGGTGCTTGGTTATCCAGGACTTATATGTTATTTTATGAAATGGTTGGTGTTTTCATTATCTTCTTTCTCTTTTTCTGATTATCCTGGCCATCATCATCAGCATTATTTTAAAAAACAGGCTCATGATTCATGGGAAAAATGGAGATTGAATCTTAAACAAGTATAATTTATTAGCTATTAATTAAACATATCTTTATTAAGGAAGAAAGTTGAAATTTTTGTGTCAAACAGTTTTTCACAAGTATATGGATTAAATATTAGGAGTATAGAATTTATGCTGTTTTTAAACTCTAGGATAGGTTATTTTTATTGAACACTAGTGTGAATACTCTCTAAAGCAAATATTGCTATAAATTAAAGATTAAATAATTGCTCATACTACAAATACATTTGAGGATACTGTGAATAAGCTTTTTTGTTTGTTTGTGGTTCTGGTGGTGGAACCCAAAGTCTCATGCAGGCTAGGAAAGCGCTGTTCCACTGAGCTACGCCAGGAGCCCCTGGATAACTTTTAACATGTTCCATTACATTTTTCTTTCTGAAGGTACTCCTTGTGTCAAAGGAACTACAATTACAATATATTATAAATTATGGCCATGAGGTATGACTCCCACACTCACTCCTGTCCCACACATCTATCCCTGCTGCCATCTCCTGATCCCTCCAGGTGTGACGCCTCTTCTTCTTTCTCGGCCTCTAGATCAATGTGTGCTAACAGCTGTGCCATTGCCTCTAGGACTGTCATACAATTAGTCTGCTGATGAACTATGCAGGCTGCTTTATTGCTGTGCAGAACATTTTCATATGCTAGGCCTTGAACTTTAAGGAGTATACATACATTATGTTCCATATGTCACTACAGTATAGTTCATTGGAGTGCTCAGTTTTCAGATTCAAGTTCATCCTCCTTTGGATGGACCAAGTAAAAACTATTATCCTTCCAGTCATTTTCTCTCCAAATGAATACCAGAAAATCGTGCACTATTTCTTAAAGTGTGAATGACTGGAAACAAAAATTCCAGCAACTTTGTAAAGAGCTACAGTAGCAGCAATTTCTTTTTTTTTTATAAATAAGTAAGTATGATAATGATGAAGATTTGGTTCAAAGAGTATTCTAGATCTCAAAGGAATGTAAAACTTGCTTTCACATTTAAAAAATATTACTAGAAAATTAGTGTTTATACTATTTCAGGCTATGTACTTTCATCCTACTATAAAACATATCATTTCAATGAAAGTCTGTTAACTGTAAATTTGTGCCGTACAGAGTCTTCTTTTGAAAAATACAAATTTTCATTTTGTGAATTTCTGATTTTCTACAATGTTGTCATCATTTAAATGACAAATACCATTATTTGTGATAATTACTATAATGTATTCATCATTTATAAAGGAGACAAAAGTGTATGTGTGATTTTCCTAAACTGTAATATGATTTTATACATTAGACAAAATTTTAAAAAGTCAAACAAAAAGGTTTGAAGAGAGTTAAACCCCCTATTACCGAGGAACCTAAAAGGAGTTCAGTTTACCACAATTCTGTTGTGTAATTTTTGCTGCAAAATCATGTTAAATTACTACCATACAGTGATCTGTTTTAATTTTTAGAAAGCTCTTGACTTTAAATACAAGGATAATAGTATCACATTTTCGTAATCCCCAAAGTTTTACATCACATTTTTATAAACTTCTTGAAAAGCTATTTTGCATTTAAAAAGGCATTACATGAGATCATATATGAAACAGATGTTTATATTATAGCTTAAATTATTGTTGAATAATTTTGAGTAATATGATTTCTATGCACTTTGGAAATGAATCCATTTTCAAAATTAGAAAACATTTCTATTTTCTTTTTATATACATTAAAAATATTCCTTTCTTTTGCTTGTCTGATACTGGATATTTTAAGCATTTCTCTGCTTAGCACCATGTATGGAAATGAGAATGAAGTAAAAACTATTTGTGTGCTGGTAAAAAAGTGCTAGTGTGTGGGTGTGTGTGGGCACATAATACTACATAGGAAGAAATCAGCTGCAACAAGCGGGGGGCAGGGTCTGCAGCAGCTGCTCCTTTACGGACCTCGAGAGAAGGATGTTGCTTGAAGTGGACCACAGGAAAAGAGGATAAAGCAGAGGAGAACTCCAACACAAAGCAGGAAAATAACTGCTGGGATCCCTGAACTCTCACTGAGTTGCCCCAAGCTGAGTGACAAGTCTCTCTACCATGCTTCAAACACTGGCTGCGAACTACACACAACCAGAGGCAAACTGGCTGCAGACAGGCTTGTCTGCAGGGTGTGTACAGGGATAACCAGCCCTCCCCTGGGAGGAGAGGGACATGATTTCCTCCCAGCCAGCATCTGAGCTCCCATAAGGTACCCAGCCACTAAATCAAGAGCAGAAGGGTACATTTTAGATAAAGATTTCTAATTGGGAAGTAAAGATAACATCTGCTTAATGGGCAGTAGACAGCTCTGATAATTAAATAAGTAACCCAAATTCCTTTTGTTTTGATAAGTGCCAATTTTTTTTACTTAAATTATTCACAAAATAGTAACTAAAAGTTTTACATAAAATGTTGGTTTAGCTTATTTCCATTATAAAATTATGTGCAAGTACGAAGATAAATTTAAGCACTATGTAACTGATACACAATCAAATTAGTAAATTGCAGTTAAGAAAAATAAGAACAAAACAGGCACTTTGAGCAGGCAAGCACTAAATATTACCTATTACAGCATTATTGCTATTATTATTCAGTGCTAATTGTATCATAGCCTGTGGTAATAACAGGTTCTTTCATTTGAAAGCCATTTATAAAGTGTGAACATCCATTTTTTTCATTTGATATTCACAAAGACACAATGAAGCTGCCACTGAGATCCTTATGTTACAAATGAAACTGACACTCCAGAAACTTATGTAACTAGCGTAAGTCACACAGTTAGTGTGTGGCAGACAGGACTCAAGTATTTCTTCCAGCTCTTTCTACTCCATAGTTACCTCTGCTACAAAGATTGTACCTCAAAACCTGCCATTTCAAATACTGGACCACTTAATTACAAACTTATTGCTATGTATCACTTGAAGATGTTTGTTATTATGCAATATCTGTACCTAAATAAGTTCCTAGCTCATATACCTTTAACTATGTAGACTACGTAGCTATGCACTGGACATTTCCTCCAATGCTAACTATAACTTTGGGAATATTATGGGCCAGGTCAAAATCTAAAAAGTGTAAGTTTATAGATGTATGCTCCTCTAGCATTTTGAAAAAATTTAATGTATATTTATGGTAAAATAATGTTTTTATATGTTTCAGATCCTAGGCCACAAAATTTACACACATTTTATTAATTCTAACAAAGCCATGTTGTTAGGTAGATATTATCTCCCTTTTAAAGAGGAAGAAACTAATGCTTGGAAATGTTAAATCACTCAGGAACATCACGCAGGGAGGTGTGAGCAAGGCTGGGATTCCATTTTCAGTTTGACTTTAAAGCTCATTGTCTGAACCACTTTATCACCCCCCTGTTCCAAAGAGATGATAATAAATATATTCTCTAAAAAGTATGTGGAGAGTGCCGTATTTGACAAATGCTAATATTCAATGGCTTTACTTCAAGCAAACATCTAATGATCAAAGATTTGTTAGCAGATGTGAGCATCTGTATCTATTCCAGGCAACGCTAACCAAGTTTTATGATGTCATATTACACTGCCCGCAACTGTCTTCCCACAACTATTTACACTCCGCCAAAGGATGACAAGGAAGGGTGAAAAGTGGGGTTACAAAGAAGCAAATGCTCTCATAGACAAACTGATTCAGACTACATGCAGGGGTGGTCAAAATAGAGTATGAATGTTTAAAATTTCATTATAGGAAAAGATACATTGCCATTAATCCCCCTCACAAATTCTTCACTTCAAATCCACTTATCCCATCATCCTTGCCACCTTCTGAAGTAGTTCTAGAAGTCCTCTTTTGTGGATGTCTTTAGGAGGTGTGATAAAAAATACAGTGAATGCTGCCAAGTGCCACCCAACAGAAATTCAGGCTTATAAAAACGATATGGAATGTCCTCATCCACCTTATTTATTGGACATGGCTCTTCCCCAAAGCCAAAATGACCATGAAAGGTAATGTTTTCCATCAACTCAGGACATCAAGGCAGCTGTGAGAGTGAACTAAAGACACTCATGAAAGTAGACCTCCAGAACTGCTTCAGAAAGTGGGAAGAATGATGGGATAAATGGGTTTGAAGTGAGGGGGAGTATTTAGAGGTGGATTAAGGACAATGTGTCTTTTACTGTAATAATTTTAAAAATTTAAACATTCAACATAGTTTTGTTGTAGCATCCATTGGAAAGATTGATCCCATCATTGTGTACTGAAAACATACAGAACTTCCTAAGGTTAAGTGTTAGAAATAATGCACCACGGACCTGAATGTTGAACAAGTCTCAGATAGCTTCTTTCTGCATTCCTCCTTTGCCTTGGCTTCTTTACTTTCATTTCATTTCCTTCTTTTCTGTTTTATTTTACAGATATAGATATATAGACATAGAGTATATATAATTTGTCTCTGACATGGTTTTTAAGAAACTGTCACATAGTATCAGAGAACAAAAAATGAATGTAAGTAAACTTCTTAGCTTTTTCTTTCCTAGACTCCTGACTCTGGCATAGCCTGCTTAGCAATCTTCAGCTTCCAAACCAGCCCCCGAGCTCTACTGGCTTTATTATACAGACCAGAGTTACATTTTCAGGGGGAATGCAGGTGTAAGAAGTGGACTCCTGAAGAGATACAAGACTTATTGATCTAAGGGAGGAAATGAGGGAGAAAAAGAGAGAAAAAGGAAAAGACTGCTAACCACTGGTGAGTAGAATACAGGAAGGAACTTCTGAGTATAAGGATTGACATGAAGCTATAGCCTTCAGAATATCCCATTGATGGATGCTATGGTTTGTATCTAGATGTCCCCCAAAGCCTCATGTGGTCATAGATGGGGCTTTTCAGAGGTGGCTGAGATGCTGGGATCAAGGACATGATACTGGGATTGATTCACAGTGCAATGCTAGGATTAAGGGTCTGAGTACTACCCACCCTTAGGGAAGGTGGCCTGGATAAAATATGAGAGACAGAAAGAAGCCTGCTCTTGTCATTGCTTGTCACTTGCTGCTTGCTTCTTGCTGCCTTCTGCCTGCCATGGCTTTCCCATGGACTGTTTCTCCTCTGCCATGTGCCACCCTGCCTTGGAGTAAGCCAACTATGAACAAGAACTTCTACAAACTGTGAAGTAAACAACATTTCCTCCTTTAACTTTGGGTATCAAGTATTTTGTCTCAGCAACAAAGAAAAGAAACAGACAATGGACAAACTGAAAAAATTGCAAAATGGAAGAAAAGAGGATTTTAAAAAAGTACTGGTGCTCTGAGTTAAGAATATTATCTTTAACTGTTCTTTGTGGATAATTATGTAGAAACTGATATTTCCTTTAGTTTAGATTCCTGCACTTTTTTTTCTTTGTATGTCATCTTGCTAAGACTGAACCATGGAGAACTCTGTAACTTATTTGGGTTGCATGATGGTTTCAATGGCAGACAACATGATTTGGTTTATAATAGTAAGCAAAAAGGGAACTTGTTTTATGTATGTTACTGCAGAATCTGCCAAGGCATCTGTATGTTAGCGAGGTTAACATTTGCTTTAGTAGCCCACCGCTATGAACAATAGGATGACTTTTAAGGGAGAAGGAATAGAGAAAGGAATTAGATGGGAAAGCTGTAGGTGTTATCAGCCCCCAAATTCTCCATCAGTGAAACTTTACAAATCAAATAAATCATTCTTTGTTAGAAATGACTTCTGATATACTATGGCTTTGTCTTTGCTTACATCTATGAAGTGGAAAGAATAAATAAAATGTCACTAAAGTTACTTAGTGAAATCCTCAGAATGTATCATTTTGCAAATATGTTTTATACCCTCCCCATTGTTAATAAGTTTATATCAGACAAATCATAAGTTGCTAAAATATTAATGTCAATAGTTTTTATGATATATTTTTTCTTCAAATTTTTCTGTGTGATGCCATATAGGTTAACTGTAGATACCGTTAATGTTGACGCATTATAAGGTCTTATAAAGATGTTAACATGTTTATAAACATACAGATAGCTACTGTTTGGTATATTGAATAAATAATAGCATATACCATAAGCCTTGTACTATAAAAGCAAATAAAATAACAATCTGATGAATTTTGCTTAACTGGAGTGAAGTATTTATGAAGGAAGGAAGGAAGGAAATTCATATATCAAGATAAAGTGTTAAGGGAGAGACTTCCGTTTTCTTGAAATAACTTCATGGTTGAAATATAGCTGGTTTAACTTTGCACAAAGCCTTGAACATAATTTTTAGTAAAATATCTTCCTCTAAAAAGTCTTAGGACTTCATAAAATAGCTTCTAAAATTCAGAGTTACTGTACTCGGGACATTTGCAAGTCTAAAATTAATGACAGTCAAAGCGAATTGCTATTTTTTAGTGCCTGACATGTTGGTAGCATGTTCCTATTTCAGTGTCAGGGTCTCTGTGACCTATTAGTTTAACTATAGTCTCTCTTCGACAAATACCCTTGCTTCACTAATAGATAGTTCAGCCTTAAATAAACCCACTATTTGATTTACATTTAGCTTTATTCTGTCATTCAGTAAAACATGGTTTATCAGTGTCTTTGTCAGTTTTCTGTTGGTATAACTGAATGCCATAGACTGGGTAATTTGTAAGGAACAGAGGCTTACTTGGCTTATGTTTTTGGAGGCTAGAAAGTTGAATAAAACAGAGCTGGCATCTGGCGAGGGCTTCTCACTGTGTCATAACATGGAAGAGGGCATCACATCGTGAGACACAGCAAGCATGCCAGCTCATGTCTCTCTCTTATAAAGCCAATAATGTCACCCAAGTGTCCCCACTGCTCATCACCTCATCTAATTCTAATCACCTCCCAATAACATAGGGGTTTGGGAATTAAGTTTCCAACACATGAATCCAGAGACAGACCCAAACCACAGCAAACAGCAAGTGATGGATCACCAAACTTATTACATGTATCATAATTCATTAGTAAGTCAAAGTCTTTATATAGAGATATATTAGCAAAAACTTTAAGTCCTTCTGTTTCAGATGAATGGAACTATTGATAGGAATATTTAATTTGTAAAAGATTTACCTAAGTCACATTTCCTTTCAAAAAATCAAATGAGATGTTTAAATAAATGAATAACTTTACAGTAAGTCCCCAACTTAAGAGCCAGTTCCATTCCAGGAGAACGTTTACAAATTGGATTCTTTAGTAAGTCCAACAAAGTGAGCCTTACACACCCTGCTTCCATGATTTGTTTGCATCTATGAGTATTCATAATGTGAGGTCCATTAGTACCTGTGAAAGTTTGCAACTCGAATGTTTGTAAGTCAGGGACATACTGGGCTGGAAGGGAGAAATTTATGACACATGTAAAATGTTTCAATGTGAAAACATTGCAATTCAGAAACTTAATGTATAAGAGAAAGAATAAAGCAGTGAATAGAATTAAATACAAGAAATAAAGATATATTGAATGTGAAAAGGGAGGAACATGTTAAATGTAATCATACACCATCTTATGCTGGTTCCGACATGACACTGCTGATTTGGGGACATTCTTACCCCCTCTCTACAGCTGAAGCATGATAGAAACACCATCACTGCTTTTAAGCAAATGAAGATAATATTCGTAACCCTGTTCAGGATGGAAAAGTCAAATGAAAAAGGTTTTCAAAAGAAAAATGATTTTTTAAATGTATTGAATATTTATCTTGTGATTAGATAACTGGTTACATCTGTAATCAATCAATCCATCAGTCAATCAGGGAATCAACCCTACAAAATTAATTTTATTATTGTATTTTTATAGTATATTCACTAAATAAGGAAGGCACTGTCGTGTTGTAGATTTCTGATGGACATATTGTAAACTAGAAAGAAGAGAAGACAGAGAAAGTCACGCCCTAAGTTGTAAACATCACCTATGTAACATGATAACTGTCACCTGGTCCAGAAACAAGAAAGTAAAAGAAGATTCAAACACAGCCTGGAGAATGTCCTTTTGTCTCTTAAAGGAAGCAGATAAAGAAACTAAAATAAGATACCAGGGAGAATTAAAAGGCTTTCTTTTCAAAATCCAAAGTCAAAATAAGAGCCAGGATGTCAGGTTTTGTGAGAATGTATATATTTCAGTGCAGCAGCATAAGCAGGTTACTCTCTAAAATATGCAAGAGTGAGAAGTCCTCCATCCCCTGAATTATGTGAAACTGCCATTCTCCACCCCAACAGCGTCCTAGCCCATCTTCCAGTTCCTGATGGTTCCTTAATACCTGTTCCCTGCTCCTGTTTCACTGCTGTAAATCTAATATATTTGATCTTGGTATTTTGTATTCCTGGTCTGACTACTGGTTCTTCATTGACTTGCAGGTCAACTCAAATGTTACGCTTGGCTTCTACAAGTCCTCAGTTCTGGGTGAGCTGTGACTAAGAAGGCACCGATAGTCTGCATCTGGCAAGACGTAGGCTCTGGTTCTTCCTAACTGCAAAAGTCAATCTTTTATTGTTTTGTTTTTATGTGAGTACTGGGAGTCGACCTCAGGACCTTGTGCTTGCCAGCAAGCACTTGTGCCACTGAGCAATATCACCGGCCCTTTTTTTCCTTCATGTGGGTTTCGGAGTCGAACTCACGACCTCGCACTTGCGAGGCAGGTGTTTGTGCCTCTGAGCTATCTCACCGGCCCGCAAAAGTCAATCTTGATGGAGCAGAGAGGAAGGCCTATGGCTGGACTACAGCTTTGTCTGATTTCCCAAAGTGTTCATCCCACTGGAGAATTAAATGGAAAGGAAAATCTATCCCTAACTCTAGCCCAGGTCCCTGCCTGGGGGCCCGAGTAGAGTTCCCACAGGAAACAGCTACTTAGAGCCTTCTCATTCCAGCCTAAATCCTGGGATCAAGGCAGAAGGAGCTGTCACATTTCTTTCTTTTAGAAACACCTGGTTCCTTCGCCTACTGTGAGATCACCTGTTTTCCTGTACCTTCCTGGACACTCTTCCTCAGTTCTTCTTCACCCAGCTTGGCCCTAGGTCATTTTCTTTCATCACTATTAAATCTCTCTAGGAAATTTCATCTGCTCCACAGCTCCAATATGCTATAACTTACAAAGTTATAGAGCGTATTAGTCAGGTTCTCCAAAGAAATAAAACCCATAGGAGAGATTAAACTCTTCTACTCATCCCATGTTTAAACTTCTTAGGGTCGATGTAACAAGTTACCACAAACTAGCTGAATATTTTAAAATAACAGGAATGTATTCCCTCACAGTCTCTCTGA
Organism: Erethizon dorsatum; assembly: GCA_028451465.1. Lineage (NCBI taxonomy): Eukaryota > Metazoa > Chordata > Mammalia > Rodentia > Erethizontidae > Erethizon > Erethizon dorsatum. The sequence continues at coordinate 17,529,351 of CM051839.1, forward strand.
TATAGATAGATATAGATATAGATATGGATATGGATGCAGATATATAGATATATAGATATAGATACAAAGCCCCACTATCTGCTGTCTTCAAGCTGTAGACCCAGAAAATCTGATAGCGTAGTTCAAAGGCTGGAGAGGTGTGCAGCCAATGGTGTAGATTCTAGGCTCGGTCAAGTGTTAGAATCGTTAGTACCGAGGGCAGGAGAGGATCAACATCCCCGATCAGTCTGGCAGCGTGAATTGGCCCTGCCTTGGCCTTTTGTTCTATTCAGGTCTTCAACAGATTGGATGGAGCTCACCACATTGAGAAAGGCCATCTACTTACTCTGCCAGTTTAACTGCTAATCCTCTCCAAAGACACCCTCACAGATATATCCAGAAATAGTGCTTACCATTTATCTGGGCATCTCGTGACCTAGTCAGTTTGACACACACAATTAACTGCCACAAGTGGTATCTCTATATGTAGACTTCTTCTTGATCTACATACTCGATTGCCTATTTGGCAAAACTGGGCTCCCTATTTCTCCCCAAGACTAGGTGTCTTTTATAGTCCCGGCCTCAGTTGATGACACCAACATCCATCCAGCCCTGTAGCCAGGAACTCCGAGCCCATATGGCCTCTTCTGTCTCCCTCTCCTATATTAGGTCTATTCCCAAGCCTCATGACTTTTGAGCCTGGTAGTTCCCTGTATCTCCACTACCACTACTCAAGTCTAGAGACTTGGATTGGTGCAATAATAAAACAAAGCTAATAAAAAAGCTGAAGGTTTATTATATACCACTATTTGAGACACTGTTTTGAAACTTTACATAAATAATCTCTTCTAATCTGTATGTATTAGTTTGCTAGGGCTGACAGGAAATTGTGATGAACTGACTTAAAATAACAGAAAAATTATCCCTTCTTTGCTTTGAAGGCTAGAAATTTGAAATTGAGGTATTAGGCTGGGTTGTGAGCTCTCTGATGGTTCTAAGAGAGGATACATGCTTGTTTCTTCCATCATTGGGTGGCTCCAGACTCTTTGACTACTGGCTGTATCACTGCAATCTCTGTATCACCCATCTTCAGTATTCCCATTTCGATCCCACCCAGTCAATCCAGGATAATCCCCTCATCTCAAAATTCTTAAGTTAATTACAACTGCATTCATAGGCTGCCATTTAACCCACTACACTTTATAAAGTAAGGGTAACTATAAGTGCCACAAGATACGTGAACCAATTAAGACCTAGAGAATTTAAGGGACTTATCCAAAGTCACATTTACTTCCAAAAAACCAATTTTGATATTCTCTGAGAGGAGCAACTGTTTCAAGAAATTTTTCATTTGGATGTCAAATATGGTTTCTTCAACCCATTTATTACTAGACTATCCTACACCACTAGAATGTATGATACACCAGAATTTCCAGCAGATCTCCAACTTTCTGAGGTTTCTGTTGCACCTTTGGCAACACCACTGCACTTTTGGTAGTATCACTTCACACATCACTCTCTTAGGGGCTCCCAGCAGGGGCACTGACCCTGTTACATATTACCTGGACTCTCAGGCCTTCCTCTGAAATCTGTGTGGAAGTCTGCATAAATTCATGACTCTTGCATTCTGCATACCTGAAAAACCAGAATCATATGAATGACACCAAGGTCTGCTGCCAGTTCAAGTAGTAGCCAGGCCCCTGGACCATGACTGCAGTGGCTTTTGAGTGCCTGAATGACTCAGCATGGCAAAATGAATCTCACAGAACCAGTTTCCTACACGGTGTTTCTTGAACATGGGACCCAGGGGATCACTTCTTAAATGAAAGGCTTACACTTTTGGACCCTGGATTTGCAATGTTTGGGACCTTGCAGATTCATGAATTGTTCTCAAGGCATCTTTCTTCTCATCCCAGCTCAAAGTACTTAGTTTCTTTTTAATACCACTGAACTCTTTAGCACGTGCACTTCCTTTGGCCCCAACTTTGTATGTGCTGCTTTTCTGATCAAACTACAAGTTTTTCAAATCTTTCCTCTATGTTTTTTGCTCTTGATTTTCGTTATAAATCTGGCTAAAACTAGCCAGCAGTACCCATGCCACAGCCTGAATGTTACACTGCCTTGGAATTTCTTCTACCATATCATTTAGTCAGATGCTTTAAACTCAGCCTCACACAAAGTTGGTGGACATGCACAAAATGTACCAAATTCTTTGCCAGAATGTAACATGAATGGCCTGTAGTCTAATTTCCAGTACAGTAGTTATTCCTAACTAAAACCCTATGGGCCTGGCCTTTACTCTCCACATTCTTATCAACATTCTGTTCTTCTGAGCCCCAATCAGAATCACTCATTATGCATGCTCTGCTGATAGATTCAAGGCTTTCTTTAGCCTGATCCTCCAAACTTTTCCAAACTCTTATTACAATCCAGTTCCAAAAGTTTCTAAACCACATGATCACATATAGTTACAGCAGTGACCTCCAATTTTCAGGTTCCAATTTTCTATATTGGTGAACTTTCCCCTCACAACTTAAAGGAGGAGAAATCTACTTTGGCGTAATAATTTCAAGGGTTTTAATCCATGGTCAGCTGGCTCCAAGACAGAAACCTCAGGGTGGAGGGGTCTGATGGAGGAAAGTTGCTCAACTAATGGCATCCAGGAAGCAGAGAGCAGGGGAAGTACCCGGGAGGAACCAGAAAGACATAGTCTCATGGTCACGCCCCCGGGACCCACTTACTTCACTAGGCTCCACCTCCTAATAGCCCATTCAGCTATGAATTCACCAGTATCCTAACTCTCACACTGCATTCACAATCCAATCACCTCTCCAGGAATCTCCAAATCCAGTGAAAGTGACAATCAAGATTCAGTGGTAGTCACCCACATTAAATTATTTCCTAATGATAAGCGTGCATCTTCTTGGTCTCTTATGTTCTCCAAAGTAGTGTTGTTGAATGCATATTAATTAAAAACTATTAAACAGAAGGGTCATCTAAGAAAAGTAAAGTTTTCTATGATGACCAGTTATAAAGGAGCTAGAGAAAATCTCTAGTCCCAGTCTAAGTATCCTTACTTAGCATTAATATCTAAAGCGGTAAATAAAACCTCAAAGCTGAAAATTAAGCCAACACTACCCATCAAATATAATTATTACAAGAAATGCATGTGAAATGAAACAGGAAGCTACTTTATCTATACTAGAGATAAGAGACAAAGAAAAGAAAAAACATTTCAGTTAAATACAGGAAATAGCTTCTGGTATTTTGTTTCTATTTAAGCCAAACAGACAAAGCCTGGTCACAAAATAGGCAAGGATGAGTTTGATCATGATACAAAATACTTCTCAGGTTGGAACTAACAGCATTCTCCACTTTTGTTGCCCCCACTCCCTGCCCACAAACTCTAAATATCTACATCAGTGTAATTCACGCTGTTGTTTAATCACCATATTCTTCTCTCAGCAAAATTTTCCAAATCACACTATAAAGCTACAGTAATTTTAAAGTACTTACTTTTTGTTGTCATTTAAACCTATTTCATCTTGTCTTTGGTGATATCAGAGTATAGTGGGTCATAATACTCCATGTATTATACTTTTATATATCCCAAGGCAGTTCATGGAAATTGACTATATCCTACCTTCTATAAACAATTGAATCAATTTCTTTTATGCTTCTAGCATATTACTATTTCGTTTCAGTCTTCATAAATAGGCACACTGATGTCAGGCTCAATCCATTTCTGCTGACCTTATAATCACATGCAATATAATATTATGAAATAATAATTAAAAATTGCAATGATTAAAAGTTTACTCCAACTTACTGTTAATGCAGTTTCGTATTCTTCAGCAGCCAAGTATGCTAAGCCCAAGTAATAGGAAGCTTCTCCTTCCATTTTTCTGTCACTTCCTAAAGAAGATATAGAACTATTAGAACATATTAAAGAAATCGAGGGCCGGTGATATATCTCAGTGGCATAAGCGCCTACCTGGCAAGCGCGAGGTCCTGAGTTTGACTCCCAGTACCCGCATTAAAAAAAAAAAAGAAATCAATTTCTCACAACAGAAGCTTTAGTTTTTAAGACAATAGAAGTTTATTATTTTTTAAAGTATGTAAATTTACTAATGATCCCCAAAACCTAAACATGTACTGAAAAGGACAGGTGTAACACAATTCATCTGGTTCCCAGATGTCAGAGTAAGTGTGCATCACCAATATGCTTATGAGTTATTTTCCTTTCTACACAAATTGAACAGGATATAAAAGGAATTATATAACATAATCAAATGAGATTTATCCTAGGAATGAACAACTAGTTCAACATATGCAAAATGATCAATGTGCTATGCAATAGTAATAGAAGGATGGACAAAAAAACCCACACAATCATCTCAATAGACACAAATTTTTAGAAAATCCAACCTCTTTTCATTTGAAAATTCCTCTGCAGACTTAGAGTGATACAAGGCAACTTCCTCAACCTGTTAATGGCCATCAAAAAAAACTCTAAGCTAACATCAGGATTAATGGCAGAAGACTAGAAACGTTCACTCTAGGATCAGAAAGACAAGGATGGTCCCTGCAACGACTTCTACTTAGGATGGTGTTGTGTTTCAGGTTCTAGTGAGAAAATTAGGCAAGAAAAATGAAAGGTATCCAGATCAGAAAGGAAGAAACAAAACTGTATTTGCAGATGACATGATCTTTAACAGAGGAAAGATCTGCATACTGAAGCCTACAAAATGCCATCAAAAGGAATTAAATGATATGTAAATAAATAGGCAGATGGTCCATATTCATGGATTGGAAACTTAGTGTTAAAATGGAAGTATTCCCCAAATTGTTGGGCAGACTCAACCAAGCCTTATCAAAATCCAAGTTGCCCTTCCTGCAGAAATTAACAGATTTAAAAATTATTTGAAAGGTAAGTGATAAGAATAGGCAACACAATCTAGATAAAGAGTTATGGTAACAAACTCATTTCCCAATTTCAAAATTTACTAAAATATTTACTTTTCACACACACACACACACACACACAGAAACACATGCATAGATAATTTGAAAATAGATCATAGACCTAAATATAATTTAAAATTCAAAACTCTTAAAATAAATTGCAGGAATAAATCACTGAGGCCCTGGATTAGTTAATCTTCTTAGTTATGATATTGAATGCACAAAAAATAGATAAATAGGACTTCATAAAAATTAAAAACCTGTGCTTCAATGTATATCATTAGAAAGTGAAAAGAAAACACACAGAATGGGAGAAAGTATTTGCAAAGTATTTATCTGTATTAAATAAAGAATTTTAACAATTCAATTAGACAACCCATACAAAAATGGGCAAAGAATCTGAATAGATATTTCTGCAAAGAAAATACATAAATGGCCAATAAACACATAAAAAAATGTTCAACATCATCAGACTAAAGGGAAATGCAAATCAAAACTATAGTGAGAGACCACTTTACACCTAGTAAGATAACTATAATCAAAAGGATGCAAGTAACAGGGCCTGGAGAGGAAGTGGCTAAATTGAAATCCTCTTACATTGCTAATAGAAATGTTAAATGGAGCAGCCCCATTGGTGAACTTAGCGGTTCCTCTATAAGTTGAACAGTGAGTATAACCCAGTAATTTCACTTCTGGGTATATACACTGAAAAGCACTGAAACTTTGTAAAAGATCTTCACTGCAGCATTGTTCATCAGAAATAAGGCAAAAAGTGGAGAAAACTCAAATGGACAGCAACTGATGATTAGATAAAGAAATGTGCTAAAACCAAACAATAGAATATTCACCCTTAAAAAGGAATAAAGTCATGATACATGATATGAGATGAATGAACTTCGAAAACATTATGCTAAATGAAAGCATATTTGGCTGATGACCTACATGTGCATTACATCAAGGTGCTCTAGCAAAGGAGTTGGCTTACAGTGGATCCCAGTACCCCTTAAATATCAAGTAAACCAGTGTGGGAGGCATCCTTTTCTAGGCAATCATCAGTGTGCCACTTCAGGCACACTGGTCAAAGTAGGAGACAACAGGAAGGGACATTTTGCCCATAATATTTCATCTGCTGTGAGAGCTCTATGAAGTATAGAGCAATACTTAAACTTGTGTGCTTTCTCATATTTAACATGTGGGGCTAAATATTTATTGGTTTTGAAAGATATTAATAATTATTACAGCATAAGAAGCAATTCTCTCCTGTTCCTCTTATCAGTCCTTTTGGAAAGGAAGAAATGCTCTCTGAAAGAAGACAACTAACCTAAGTAAAACCTATGTAAACTTCCTTTCTTTGCGAATAACTTGCAAATATGAAACTAAAATAAAATGTCTTTTCCCAGTATACATTTGCTTACACTGAAATTTTCATGTAACTTTCCATGTGACTTGTTTGCTACTGAAACTGATCTAACAATTTATATTAGTGTTTATCCCTTCAGAGAAGGTACTAGATCATTTATTTAAAAGCAGTTCATTTAATAAGATACATCTTTCAAAGAGGGTGACTTCCAAAGAATATTTCAACTAATATTATTAAAAGAAGTAGCAGAGAGAATAAACTGTTCACTATTATTTTTTAGCAAATTCAAATCACATCCAGAAAAATCAGTCCTGTTTACTTTAAGTAAGCCATGGGTTACTAAATAAACCAATCAATTAATTAATGCATTAATTAAACTTTAAGTGTGTAACTTCCTTTTCTTCTTCATGAAAAGACTATTAATGAACTACAACATGTGAATAAAATCTTTGAATTTCATAAATTTAAAGCTTATAGGAATATGCTCCAAATTTTTCCTTCTATTTTATACATATACAAATAACACAGAATATTGTAAGCAGCTTTCACAAAAGTATTTTCCTGCTTTATGCATATATATGAATCACCTGGAGACCTTGACAACCTGCAGATTTTGATGTAGAGGGTCTTCTTGGGGAGAGACCCAGGATGCTAACATTTTATAACATGTTTCCCAGTGATACTGATGGTTTTGCTCTAAAGGCTGCATTTTGAGAGGCAAAGGTCTAATATATATTACAGGTTTATTTTTCTGTTACTCTTAAGTAAATATTTATATTTTCCCAATTATCTCACAATGGGGAATTTATAAACAATGAAAGATCTCTCAGATTCCAAGAAATACACAATCTTTGACACACACACACACACCCTTAATTTTTGTAGATGACCTTATCTTCTCACTGTAGATCCCTTGTTTTACAACAATACTCCCAGTGGATTGTAATTTTGGAGATAAAGCTTTCAAGATACTAATGGATTTCTTGTTGTCAGCACTAAGGCACCTCTGTTTCACAGTGAAATTCGAAAAGTATATTGATGGCATTTGTCTTTGCATTTCATAGGAAATAATCACCCCAACACTTGATGATTTTTACTTTACTCTTGAGAGAAGCAGTATCTGTCCATTAAAGAAAGCAATGTGAGGCTGTTCTTTTCCACCCACCTTCTTTGGCTATTTCAGAAGCTTTTATTAGAATTCCGATGGCCTGTTTGTATTCTTTATTCTCCAGCATTTTGTCTGAGAGTAATCTGTAAGTCCTCAGGAGACTTTCACAGGCCAACAAGTTGAGAAAGCGGCCTGTCTCATCCTTCCATATCCGCCCCTGCGTCAATTGATGGAATGCTTCATAATGCTCGGCAGCCTCCAGAAGCTGACCTGAAGAATAAAAGCCATTCATAAATATAAACCACAGGCCAGAACATGCTTTTCAAAAATTTTGTGTATATCTTAGCTTTACTATTAAAGGAGGAAACACCATGGAATACAGCAAAAAATGTCGAAGGCTGAAAAGAGTTAAGCTGGGAAAGGGACTATCTCTAATTAGACCATGGATTTGGCCTTTATTCTGGCTAGATATCTGCAAGAGGGGTGCACTTCAGTTAGGAGAGATCTACTGGGATGGTGTAGTTTTGAGACATTCTGAAAGCTAATTAGTAGCAAACGTATTGGGGAATATTTATTAAAAATATATTCAAGGAATTGCGCTGTGTGTTTTATGTACATTTCACATTTAATTCTTGAAAGTCCTATGGAATGGGACTGTTATGATTCCATTTTACGGAAAAGAATGCTGAAGCCTAGTGAGGTTAAGAATTTTGTTCAAGACTGCGTATATAGTGGGTGGTAGGTCCAGGAATTCCACTGCAAACTCATGCATTACCCTGCATGGGAATTTCTTCATTGTGAGGAAGAATTTAAGTATATTGAAAAAGAATGTATCTTTTACAAACTTCAAGTCCAAATATTTTGGATCTTTAAACTGCTTCTCAAAGTTTGAGAAAGGCTTTGTACATGTTTAGTTTTGAATGATTGGAGTGTAGTTTAATTGTCTTTCCGGATTATACTTCATAACATGGTCCAAAATGTACCTTCTCAAAGTAAAAATCTGAATTAGACTTAAGTCATTTCATTCCTTAAAATATGAACTAACACATTTTTTGGAAGAGTGTTTTGAAGTTCCATGCTGTGGATTATATTTTACTTGTTATTTGCCTTAGGCAAATGCTCACAATATCCTTGGATGTAAATACTCTTCGATGGTATTGTAGTTACATCTTGGATTTAAGTGCAAAAAGACTTATCAACACACTCCAGATATAGTAATTAAGAGTGAAGGCAGGCTTCAAGGTGACAGCCAGCCTGTTCTCATCCTGGCTTCACCACACTGTGCTTAGCCTTAGGCTTTTTACTGCCCTCTATGCTTGGTTTATTCTTCTGTGAAATACACTATGGGTGACTATTCAAAGACCCATAGTGAGAATGAGTGCACGTGTGTTCAGCACGTTACACAGTTAGTGCTCAATAAACCTAGCTACTGTTATCAGTTGCTGTAGTAAGAATATTTCTAAAATATCTAAGAGTCCGTTGGAATATAACCACTACTTGTATTATTTAAATCTAACTTCCCTTTCCTGCAAAAGAGACTTGATAACATTATCATGACTGATCAAACTCACCTTTGCAAGTCATATCAGGCTAAATATATTTCCTCAAAGATGTTTCTCTGGCTAGTAATGTAGCTTGGAGCTGCTACCATGATTATTACATATAATTTCTACGTGGTGTGCTGAATTTGTTATTAAAATTAGTATTAAAGAATCAACACACAAATAACAGTAATACCCTGAAAGGAAGACAACCGACAATGGTGGGTCATTAGTGATCAATCTGTACAAAAATTCAGTGAAATCGGAGCTGGTCTGAATCCTTACTGTGCCTCCCTGGACAGCAAGGCCAGCGAAGATACCTACAGCGAGGACAACGGGTACTGCACAGTTGTTCACAAACTAATGTTGTGAAGCTTTCACATAATAGGATACTCTAGAACCATACATTTGATATTAAAGAAGCGATGTGATTACAAGGACAGGTGTTTACAGTAAGTGAATATATTGGAACACGTCAGAAAACATTTACAAAGCATCATCTCTGAGAGGTAAGATGATGGGTGAAGGATGGTTTCTTTTCTGATTTTCTTTTTCTTGACTTTTTTTTCTTTTTGCATATTGACTTTTTCTAAGGTTTCTATTATCAAAATAGGTTTATTTTCTAATAATAAATATACCACAGAAGCTATTTTAAAGAGAATGTCTAATCCTCTTCTTTATGTTGATACAAATGCTCACGGTTGAAGTTCACTGCTCTAATCGATCTTTACTTTTAGTTGACTATTTTTTCTTACCTCCTACAGAAGCAGGCCATAGTTTTTCATCCCTCTCCTGTAGCACCCCTCTTCAGAAACACCTCCCTCCAAATACTCATGACCCTCATTTTTTAAAACGAGAATGGACCACTGACATATAATGTGTGTTATGTTTCTTCTGTTAACCATATTTCTGCCTGCAAAGTATAGCTCTGTATCCCTGGAAAGATGTATGCAAAAGCTCTTTTTTTCCTCCAGTAGCCATCTGTTCATAAAGTATAGATACTTCTTTTGGGCCATGTGTTTAGGGAACAGTAAATACAGGAAATTTTGAAGAAATCAGGTAGCTCTAGGAAGAAGGGGGGAGGGGAGACTATAAAGGAGAAGATGCTCCAGATAACCCAATTAATTAGCTTTAGATGTAAATTAGACATCATAATGGAAAGAATAAACGAGAACTGATGTCCATACCCATGATTTTCTCTAAAAGGCGAGGTGGAGGGAACGGGGGGATTGAAGGTGGGAAGGACGGTGGGGAGAGGTGCGGACACTGTCTTTCTGTTCCCTGCGAGTGAGACCTCCCTCTGTCACTGAGTCTTGTGGCTGTTAGGTTTCCTTGACAGGCTGTCTGAGGAGGAATGCAATAAGAGAGGGACACATGGAAATAGGTTTCAGTTAGTTAGTATGGAGGTGACCTTGAGATAATTAAAAAGTCTTTTTAGTTTAATGTGATTTTTGCTAGAGTTTGGGGGGCTAGCATCAATGTACTGCTCAGCTCTCAAAGGCTCTACTTGAGGTCTCTTGTAAGGAAGGAGACTGAAATGGTGAGGTAGAAGAGATCAGGAATTCATCATTCCTGAAAGTCTACTAGGCAGTGGTCAGAACAGGTTTCTTCCCCATGCATTATATTATTTAGCCTTCCCAAAACTGCTGAAGTAGATTATTATCTTTTTTTTTTCACTAACGGGCAAGCTGAGGCTCATAAGATTAAAAGACTCAAATATTTAAGCCAGATTTAAAATACATACAACAGGTTCTACCATGCTACTCAACAAAACAAGACTCAGGAAGCTTAGGTGACATAAGTGAAATTCTCTGGACACAGCCTCTTTAATCCTTGAGTTAATGATTTCTCACCTCATCCATCATTATAATTCTGTGACTCTACTCAGGCTGTCACAGGTGACCTCTTATGAAAGTTCAGACAGTAGCCCCTCATGTGCTTCTGATGGTTCTTTCTGAAGGACTCTGATGCCTAAGAAGCAACATTTGCATTCCCTGATTTCCTCTAAACAGTGTGGTGACATCTCAGGCCACCTGGGATTCCTTGGGTGTTCCAGACTTAGTCATTCATAGTTGCCTGCCCATTTTTTCACCACCTTGCCAAAGATGAGGTCACTGGGCTTCTGGTCAGTACTGTCTTAAAAGGAAATGCCTTTACAGAAGTAAAGTTTTCCAGTCCTCCTCATCTGTAGGGATTCATTTCTAAAATTATTTGGTAGGATATATAAAACAGCAAGGATTTGATTCAATGACTATAAGTTCTCAAATGACTTGGCTATACTTTCTAAAGGCTGATCAGAATTTGAAAGCCCATATTATGACATAGTATAATATTTGATTAATAATATTAGATATGTCTGTGGTATAAAGTGAAGTAATTTGAATATGCAAGTAATTTAAATATGCAAGTAATCCCTTTAAGCATGATTAACAATGGTATGACTTCCATCTGATTTCTAATTCCAACTGTGACTAGGACCTTAACAGTTATCTTACTTTCTTAGTGAAGGCTCTGAGGGTGAGTAGAGATTTACTGAAACATAATGCATAATGCTTTTATCTGAAAATTTTGAATTCAATATTACTGAGAGGGTTATTGTAAAAGGCCATACTATAGCAATCATTTTGACAAAGCTTAAGGTAAAGAGCAATGAAGATAATGAACCAGACTTTCAAATTTCGCTCATAGTATACAACTTCCTCAAAGTCCCCCTTTTGTTCCCAAATTAACTTTACCATATCAGAACCTGGCAAGATTTCTAGATCCTACTATCAATCTTTCAGGAGGACAAGGACATGAGTTTAGTCCAAGTGCCCAAGGACTGTCCTCTTCTGGAATGTATCAAAATGTTAACGTTATTTTTTACTCATGAAGCGGGACAGAGGGAAGCAGAGTGGTTACACTGAGGTGTCACAAAAATAAAACTTAATAAAAACAGAATGGAAAAGAGAAGTCCTAATGAGTATCTACGAATGTTAAAGGTCTCCTGAGGGGAAATAATTCTGTTGTTCTAGGGATCCCCAGCCCGTCTCTGTTATTACAGTGAGCACCTAAGATCTCAGTACTGACCACGGAAAGGAAGACACACAAACTATTGCCAAACTAAGTGCAACTAAGTTAGAGGTTTTCTACCAGGCAAAGATCCAGATAGTGTGCAAATATTTTATGTAAATCAGGGAAGAACACAGAGTCAAGTGTTTCACTGGAGGCAGTGGGGATAGCCCTCCATAGATACCAGCAGGAGTTAGGTTATTGCAGTGATATGATATAATTTTATAAAATACATTTTAGGACAATACTGTGAACAATTTCGTGAAACAAGAGTACACGGATATAGGGCCGGTGAGATGGCTCAGTGGCATAAGCGCCTGCCTTGCAAGCGCGAGGGCCCGAGTTTGACTCCCGGATCCCACATACGAAAAAGGGGCCGGTGATATCACTCAGCGGCACGGGTGCCTGTTGGCGCATGAGGTCCTGAGGTCGACCCCCCGGTACCCACAAAAAAAAAAGAGTACATGGATATCGACAAAGGTAGCCTAAGCCTCAGTTTTATTTTATTATTTAACAATATATGACGTTTACATAAACAATGAAGAATTTGACATGCATTTATAGTTTTATACTTAAAGGAAAGTATTTTTAAAATAAGACCACTACAAGGGAGTTTCACTTTGTCTAAAGCTCACACAAACAAGAAATCCATCCATGTATTTAAAAACATAAACAAAACTCAGACAATGTTGTAAACTGCAAATTGCTTGGTAGGATGTTAAGACAAACACTCTGTAGAGAAAATAGGATTTTACATATTTGGATATTATCCAAATTGTTGCTTACCCCTCTTCTCTGCACGATATCTCTGAAAGTTTACAGATATTTGTTGTATCACAGCAGATGTCTAGAACAAATATTAAGCAAAGGAGAATGTATATGATCTCTCCCATTTTAGTTTTTTTTAAAGTAGGAAGATTGACTAGATATTAGCACAAATGGGTTTAAATGTGAAGCTGCCATAAAAGCAGGAACATAAATGTAATTCTCCCAGCCGCTATTTTGATGCACATTTTTGATTCCATGAATATTTTATGAAATGGCCCAAACTAAAGCCATATAACATTCCTGCATTACTGATGCTTGCGCCCGTAAGCTACGAACATTAGAGGCATGATTGAGTGCATTAAAATGAACTCATTCAGCAGTGCATTGATTACTTGAAGGGGGAGGGAAACAAAAAAAAAGAAAAAAAAAAGAAAGAGGAAAAAGAAAAAGAACTTGCTCTGCTTAAGAAAACAGCACACAAATCTAAAGTTTGCAAGATAATAAGGGTGAAAGCCAAATTTTATTAAAATAATGTTTCATAAATAAAATGTGACTCTCTCCAGACCTCACATTAATTAGGCAAGGTGTTAATTATGTCCAAAGATGGCTTCTGGTATTGTTCAGGTAATTTAAAATGTCACAATCTCTAAGATGCATAGACTGGCCCGTTTTAGCCCCATGCATCAGCAATTCTGAAAGTAGCTAATTATTTCCTTTTCTATCAACTTGTACATTTGCCAGTAAAAATAAAATGCTGTGGAAACAAATTGCATGAAAATAACTTGACAGGTCCACAAGGCCTGTTTCTTCAGCAGCACTGATATACATCTTAAGCTTATTTAGTTCTAAATTGTGCACATTTGTTGAGGACTTTAGGGAAATATTCCACTTTAGTTTAAAACAGCAACCTAAAGGAACAATAAAGCTTTATGTATATTATATTACATTTTAATCCAGAGCTACTGGACATCTTTGGCATAAGTTACTATTCTGTACAATGTAGGCATAAAATCTGCTGGAAGCAATATTGAACAGTAAGTAGCAAAAAGAGAAAAATGTTATTGCTCCTTTGTAAAAACAAAAGACATTGCTCTCCATTTTGGCTTAACTGCATGAACAATTTATATTATCTTTCAGTTTTTTACATTCAATTATGATAATTATAACGGCACTAGACGTGCTGAAATAGTTAAGGGCTCACCACACTTCCAACGGAAACTATCGCTTTCAAGGGTTTATCTCCTGTCGGAGGAGATTTGTTGAGTGCTATAATCCCCTGCACGCCAATGCAAAATGAAATGCAGAAAACAAAGATTTTGTTCCGCTATTCAACAGCAACTCTAATAAACTGGGAGGAATATGTGCCCATAACTTTTAAGTAGCTACTCTGGGATACTTAGAAGGAATTTAACATGCTATTTTAAATATGGAAGCCCTTCTTTATCTTTTTTGACCACAAATTTCAGGTGGACGTCATAGGAATGCCACCATACGTTGGCTACAGAGTGGGTCACTAAACCATACACTGCAAAGGGTCTTGGGAAGACAGGAAGTCAGGCACGGGGAAACTCACCAAGGCCTTTGTTACTGTTGTTGGCAAAAATAGCCTGGGTTGGTTTCTAAAAAGCCAGAAAATCTGCCTTAACCTCCAAAGTATTGTGGAGGAATTGTTACTAATTGCTGCTGTTTATGATTTTAGATAGCTGAGTTGTGGTCATTTTAACTCCTCCCTGTCAATAAACCTCAGAGGGTTGATTTCTCTTTGAGTTTTGTAATTTTGAAGAATTAAACATTATGCACCTTTGCTCTTAAAAGTACATATTTGAAGGTATCATATCTACTCAAAAAATTTTTAATGTAAAACATTTATATTATGTATAAATATAAATACTGTGCATAAATAAGACACTACTAATAAATCCTATAAAGTTTGTAGAATTTACTATTTTCCTCATATAATAAATTATTTTACCTTCATGCATTCACCTCACTTAAAAGTATGAAGTAAAACGTGTTGGCAGGCATAAAAGTCTGAGGAGAAATAAAGTCCATACTGATATTAGATCAAATAGTAAATTATATTGCTTGGACTTAATCAATAACATTACTCTTACCTGAATTCCATTTTGCTCATGATTAAAAAAAACTACATCCAACTTGATTTGTATGTTTATGCGAACAAAGAGACAGATGTGGAAACATGTAACAAATAATAGGTACTGAATATAGAAGATGAGAGAGAGGAGAGTATTAACCATTAACCTCCCCCACCACATACACATCTTCACTTTGATAGACAACGAACAGGTGTTATTTTGGATATTATAAAAAACCAGGTGAAAGTAGAGAGAGAAATATTAGTACAACATTTAATATGTGCAGACCTTATTTGACCCTTGCTGGTATCTATATAGTTCCTATATTTTAAGGGATGAAACAACTGAGCTGCTGAGATTGTCTTGCCTAAATTCACATACCAATTAGGTGACAGAGCTGATGCCTCAAGCCTGTTCGGTTAATATGTCAAATGTTTAAATTTTAGGCAGAGCCCAAGGCCTGAACTTCAATGCCATCATGTATCGCACCATTCTCACACAGTTTCTGATCGCCCTGTAAGGGTCTGAGACAAGGATCACAATGCCAAGCTCAAAATGTGGTTGTAGCCCATGTTAGAACAATTGCATCAGCTCCAGGCTGAATGCCAGGTGCTTCTTAGACATTCAATAACTTTTGGTGTGATGTTGTCTAGTTTTTTGTTGTTCTATCTTTCAAGTTTGCCATTTGGAGTGAATCTGATAGATTCGTTGTGTGGAATGTGTTAAAACATGAATGTTATGGAGGAATGTCACTTACTCAGATTAAATGTCATTTAGGATATTAATTGGAAAGGACTTCATCCAACTTTAACACAACTGCCTTTCCAATGGTGATTAACTGTCCCTCTGCAGAAGTACTTCTGGGACACACTTTTTCTCAGTCAGAGAAAACGTTGCCTCCAGACCAGTTCATTCAGTGTAGCAACTGAAGGCTGGTAACAGCTACACCAGGCTCCTTGCAAAGCTTTGAAACAGAAAAACCCTTGGCAAAACAGGAGCTTCAGAATAAGGCTGCTGCCCTGTGCTACTCATTAAGCAGTAAATAATTAAAACACCTTGAAAAAGACAGGTAAAATACAAGCAGCAATGTCGGTAACACAGACATGAAAGAGAAGGGGAAGAAAACGAATTTTAAAAAAAGGAATGAAATAATTCATTTGAAGCTCTAATAAAGTTTCATTTGCAGTCTTGTTTAAAGATATATCAGGCTTTAGGGAGTTAACCTAATTACATTTTTATTCTAAGTTCCATTCAAAGATCTTGGACTTTGATTCTTTAACACAGATCAAACATGGTATAATTTTCTTATGGCTATCAATACTTAAAAAGGATCTCTTCATTAAATACTATAAAGTCTTATGAATGTGTACACATCGTAGATGGAGAATAAACTGACATGACCCAAAAAGGGACAATTGTTTTATATAGAAATAGCAATGCTAATCCATTTGATTTGTAAAAAATTTAAATGATTAGATTCATTTTTATGGAAGCGTAAAGTGACTCTGTTTCTAATATTGGTCTAGTTATTTGCATCTTAGAAAATGTATATGAGGAGCCACTTTCTAAATCCATTTGTGGAGTTTCTGCCAAAAATGAACTCTGGGAAGCATTAGCTGGAAGTCGCGAGGTTTGTAGTCACTCAGAGATTCAAGGAGAGTCACCCAGGACTGTGGTTTGCCAAGGATTCCCAGGGATTGGTGTACTAAAGCCACCAATGATCAGATCAGACATGTGTTCGACTGACTTTATTCCACTTCCTTACTAGGAAACCAGAATGGAATAATGGTTTGCTTTTCCGGAAAATCTTTTAGGAAGAGTTTCCTCAAAGAGGCTTTTAAGGTGCAACAGTAGAAGCAATTTACAAGTGGGGGAAAGCTAACACAAAGGGTTTCTTTAACTAAAGAGAGAAGAAATAATGTTCCCAATGAAGTTGCTTAGTTGTACTAAAGGTAGGCCTAGGATTTATACGCTCCAACAGGAAAACCTACAGAGAACTTTGGGAGCTTTTGCTAGAACTGTTTTTGTTTGTTTTTTCTCTCTCAAATTTCTACAATATCATCCCTAAATTTATTTTTCAAAGTTAAACATATAATAAGATTCCCTTTGTTACTTTAAGCATCATTTTCTCTTCAAATGTCCTGCAGATAGAGGAGGCTTCATTGTTACAAATTTTAAAATGTGATGGCAATTTAAACAGAAAACGAGTCATTACCAAAATAATCATAATATACTTGTAAAAAGTCTATTATTAGCAAATAACAAAGATGTTATTGCCCCACTACTGTTAATGTATGAATAAAATACCAGGTTTGGAAAGACAAATAAATTTGTACTATTCACTCTACTTAGGGTGACCAGTCCATGGTAATTTACCAGGGACTTTTCAGGTTCTAAACAAAAGTCCCAAGTCCTGGGAACTCTCTCAGTCACAGGCAAACTTGGATGATAATCCTCCTACCACTGAACCAAAATTAAAAATTTGAAAATATGATTCAATAAAGCAAAAGAAAATACACTGTAGTTAACAAAATCATAATATAGTGTACTTATTTTAAGGGCAAAAAATATATCAGCAGGAATAAAATACTACAGGGAAAAGTCTTAAAATTTTAAGAATGACACCAGCAATCACTCAAAATGTACTTATTTTGCTCGTTTCATTCTATACCTTTTCTGTATGCATTCATAATTTTTATAATTGTAAAGATCTGAGTATAATTTTTGTGTTTATCAAAATTATTTTATTTAAACTACTTTTCATATTGCATATTTTCATAACTGCATTTTGAGAGGCCATATATTGTTCTCTTACCTTCCAAAACCATATAAATGATTCATGATATTACTGGCAATACACATAAATGTTACTTTAAGGAAACATGATTATCATTGTTATTACTTGGTATTGGAAGAAGTGTTAAATGGTACTTCACAATTATTCAAATTGATCTTCTAAAAGTTGCTTATTTTCTTATATACTCATTGTGTTTCCTCTGTGGTGAATTATCTGTATCCTTATGTATGTAATTACAATTGACTTAACGTTTTTCTTACCAATTGATGTACACTTTACATAGAATATAGCTCTGAATCCTTTGTTAGTATACTGCATATAAAGTTATTCTTTCTTTCTCCCAATCCCCTGACTTATAACTCAATAATGATGCTGTCTTTCTGTGTGATGTCTAGAAGTCATTCTGGCTTTGTATTTATACGCCGGCTCTCACCTCAGTCTCCTCACTGAACATAGTGCCTCCTAAATCTTCCCCATTTCTAGTTTCCCCTTGTCACGTAAGTGACTCTATATGCAATTACTGCACAGCCAAATGCACACTTGGATTTCAATACATGACAAAAATCCTTGTTATGCATTGGTACAAACCCTCCTGTTCCCACTGACTTAATGTACCAAGCTTTTTCTCTTCAACTTTGCCTTCCATATCTGGAAAGCCTCTATATTGAGTAGCCCTGATGGAATTAGTTTTCTTTTTAATTACCTTCATAACATCATCTAGGTAATCTAGAAGGGTAGTGCAGATTGAGTAATGAGGGGTTTTGTCCCAGTGCTCACTGAAGGAATGGGGTACTCACCTAGTGCTGCATGGGAATCTTGGGCTGGCTGAGAGTGGAGGAAAAACATGAAGGCAAATGATTTGATCATTTGGCAACTGAAAGAGGACACAGAAAGGGAGAAAGAATGTTTTTTATTCCTGATTTTTTCTGGGCCAGTCCAATTTCTGGAGTATTTCCTTAAGATACATCAAGGAAAAATAAACCCAGAAGATTGACTTTGCAAGGCCTCTGCTAAACAAATCTTAGTACGTGGAGTTGGGTAGGGATACCTCTCAAGACAGAGGTATCTATGCTGGGTCTGACATGCCGCGGTCTAATATTACTCAGACTTTAAATAGGAGGAAACCCTGCAATATGTGATGAGAATGAACTCTGAGAACATTATACTAAATGAAACAAGCCAGTCACAAAAGGACAAGTACTCCCTGATTGCACTTATATAAGGAATCTAAAGTAGTCAAACACACAGAAGCAAAGAATAAATGGTGGTTGCCAGGAGTAGGGGAAGGCGGCAGTGTGGGGAGTTGCTGATGGGCAGGTATAACACTTCAGTTATACAAGATGAATCAGAGATCTCTACAACGCTATGCCCATAACGGCAATACTATATTATGAATTTCAAGACTTAAGAGGATAGAACTCAGATGCGCCTTGCAGCACACTCCTGTAATCCCAGGACTCTGGGAGGCTGAGGCAGGAGTATTACAAGTTTGAGCCCAGCCTGAGCATTTTAGCAAGACCCTGTTTCAAAATAAAACATAAAAAAGTCTAGCTGGGGATGTAGCTCAGTACAAATACAAAGGACCTGAGTTCAATTTCTCAGACCTCAACAAAGAAACAAAGAATAGATCTCATGTTAAGCATTCTTAACCACAATAAAATAAAAATAAGTTTTTAAAAAGATTTAAAAATCCAACTACTCATAATCCTAGTTTCTGCATCATCTTTAAAATGTGGATGGTATCATCCAGTTCATAAATGAGAAAAAACACTTCACATTTATATAACAACATGCTTTCTTTCTCTGCATTACTGCCATTATATGCATTGCAGTTATACCAGATTTAAGTTTGTCTAAATGCTACCTTGAATCAATTTGAAAAACCATGTATAAAGAGAGCTTATTTACTTGTGTTAAATATGATAGAGAAAGAGGAAAGCGACCTGACATAGATATTAAGAGCTCTGGCTTCACGTGTAGCCCTACTACTATGCCCATGGCAGAATTGTTTAACTACAGTATTTTGTTTCATCTTATTCATCTATCAAATTAGAATCCAGACTGCAGTACTTTGAAGATCCAGTATGGCTGTAAAATTCATTCATGTAAAAGAATGGAACATGTAATTTCCCAATCCAGTGTTATACAATTAAGAACTATTCCTCTGTTTACTAAATTCATCTTCATCTGTGATTCTATATAAATAAGCTTTCTCTGACCCTTCGTATAGGTACCATTCTTTTAGCATCTTCTTCTTGGACATTAGCTTTTAGGGATCTTGAACAATTATGAGAAATCAGGCATCAGAGAACAATTCTTGCTTCTTCTATTCCCCACCAACGCTACTGCCCTTCCATGTGTCAACTCATTTGGGTGCAGTAGCCCAGCACCAAAAGGGAATAATAGGCAAGTGCAGGAAGGCTGTGAAGCTGAGACAGGAGGATGTGCTCTAAGTGCCTAATTCACACACAGAAGTCATCTTACTGTTCAGATAGGCAATGCGGAAGTCATTCATGGAGTAATGCCTCCCCTCTCTGTGTATGTGTGTGATATTTGGAGGAAAAAAAATGAGAAAATCTTGAACATGAGTAGAGTGAGAGGTTTTGTTTCTTGATCAAAAGCACAAGCCCGAAGAAAAATAGCTCACAAAAAAGTTTTGCTGAATTGCTTTGTGGTAGATTTGCACGGTCTATGTAGAGCAATAGTGGGCACTTGGAGGACATTTAAGAGTGGAGCAGAAGAATGAGAGGACTGAGGCAGAATGTCAGGGGTTAAAAGGAGAAGGCAGTAGATGAGGGAAGTGCCAAGGAGAGAAGAAAGACACTAGAGACGAAGTTGGAGCAGTTGGATGGGATCCCAACAGGCAGGTACTTTCTTGTGCTGTTGCCCATGGCTCCCCAAAATGGCATCTCTGAGGATTTTCTCAGCGAATTCACCAGCACTCCTGTGAGAGGTGCACCCTAAGCGTGAAGGAGAACAGGAAAAGAGAAGCTGCCTTACTAAAGGCCTGAGGGCCAAGCCAATCATCTGAATCTTCAGTAATCCATTTACCCCTAACAGGATGCTCTGAAGAACGAGAATTATTCTTTAACAATAACATAAAGAGGTTAATATTAGGCTTCATCTCTGTTTTTCATGTGGACATTATTTTCACACTCCAGTAAGTCAGTAAGTAGAAACACAGAGTTTTTTTTTTTTTTTTCTGTGGGTACTGGGGGGTCGACCTCAGGACCTCGTGCACCAGCAGGCGCCCGTGCCGCTGAGCGATATCACCGGCCCCTTTTTCGTATGTGGGTTCCGGGAGTCGAACTCGGGCCCTCGTGCTTGCCAGGCAGGCGCTTAAGCCGCTGAGCCATCTCACCGGCCCAGAAACACAGAGTTTTTAAGGATAGGTCCTTCAACAGCCATTTAACAGCTAGAAACCTCAGAGTTGGAAGTGAATTTAAAGCAGCTCTCATCTCCTCCAACCTCATTTTAGAGATGAGTAGAGCGAGAAGCACCATGATTAAATGACTTGCCTAGATTCACAGAGTTCATTAGCAGTGGCAGTGTCAAAAGAATCTGAGTGTGCTACCCAGTCTAATGCCTTTTCCACTGCTACACTTCATCTCCAGCAATGTGGATCAAGACCAAGGTAGTCATTCATTGTCTACCGACTATCACTAATTGAACCCCTGCCCAAGTCTTTGGAGGTTTCCCATGTAAAATTTTATTTAAAACCTTTCTCCCATATTTCTAGTGTTCCTGTAGGTTTGGGCTTCTTTTCTATCTGGTGATCATTCATTGACTCTATGCATTTAATTAGTATCACTTCCAGCCCCCACCACCTCAAACTTTCCTACTTTATTAAGAGTGTGATTGGATCTTTAATAGTACTTTCATCTTCATGATTCTCTCACTGTGAAAACTTCCTGTCCTTTTCCATGTTTACTGTGTGTGTGTGTGTGTGTGTTTAGCTAGATAGGCTTCCTCCAATTAAAAAAATAATACATGCACAAAGTTACCAATTCTAACAGTACAAAAGGGCATATCATGTAAAATATGTCTCCCCATCATTCCACATCACCAATGCCCTTCCCTACAGGCTGCCCTAGTTGAGATTTTGTGTATTTGATGGGTTATAAATCCCTTCAACAGCATTTACATCTTTATTATTTTTTAATAAAATGAAAGAGAAAATAAAATACCACACTAAAAACTGATATATCCTTTGCATGTCTTTTAGTTATTAAAGCTGTTTTCCTAATAAATTAGCAAATGTTATTCATGACAAATAAGAAATTACAATAAAATTTCTATCAATTTTGATGTGGCATCTTTGATTATATTAAATTATATTTTTGCTATTTTCGAGAACAAAATATTGTGATAATCAACCTCATTTCAAATGCTAAAGGATAAAAATAAAGTCACATTTATAATGGAGTGTAGAATAAAGTAAAAAGTCAAAATGTTAGGAGAAGATTGTTTATGTAAGACATTAAGAAGGTTTTGATAATCATCTTGTGTTGTTTTTAGATAATGTTCAATCATAGTTGTTTTATATACCAAGAGTTTAAATTGAAGGAACATTACATTCTTCAAATATATTGTGTCATATCACTCCACCATTGATATATTCTTTTTTTCCAGAAATAACATTTTTTTCTTACTTAAGGAAATCACTGATTTCCATGTAGAATGTTGTATTAGCTTTTAGGGGGCTGCCATAACAAAGCGACACAAACTAGATGGCTCACATAACAGATATTTGTGATCTCACTATTCTGAAGGCTGGAATTCTGAAATCAAGATGTCAGCAAAAATGATTCCTTCTGTAGATTATGAGAGAGAATCTGTCTCATGCCTCGGCCCTAGCTTCTTGCAGCCACAGGTGTTCCTTCGGTTCTAGAGGCATTTCCCATATCTTTACATCAACTTCCTTCTGTGTATGTGTGTTTCTATATCCAAATTTCCCGTTTTACAATGTGAGAATCATATTCGATTAGGGTTCACCATAATATCCTCATCTTAACTTGATCATCTGTAAAGAGCCTATTTCTCATTAAGGTCACATTCACAGATACTGGGGGTCAAAAATTTGCCACTTTTTGTGGGTTCACAATTCAACTGTACCACAGTTTGGATCTAAAGCCCCTTACCCCCACCACCAATGTTCATATGTTGAAAGCATGGCTGCCAGTCTGTGGTGCTATTGGGAGGTGCTGGCACCTTTAGGTGGTAGGGCCTACTGGAAGGAAGTTAGGTCATTGAAGGCATGTCCTTGAAGGGTGTATTGGGATGGGATCCTGGAGACTTTTTCTCTTTCTCTTTACTTCTCTGCCACCATGAGACGAACAACTCTACTCTACTATGTGCTCCTCATCATGATGTTCTGCCTCATCACAGGCCCAAAACAATGGAGTCAAATACCATGGACTGAAACCTCTGAAACTGTGAACCAAAGTAAAACTTTCCTCCTTTTAAATTGATTTTCATGGGTATTTTTTCACAGCAATGGAAATCCGAACGAACACAAACCCATAGCAAATATGATCAGAAAAGTGCTCTAAAATAAAAAACTAAAATTATGATCTATGTGTCCTGCAGTTGTCCTATCTTACCTGTGAGAGATGTCAGCCCCAACACTGGAGGAGCAGAAGCAGAGTAAAGGCAGTGCGTAGATGTGGGCAGGAGGCTGTGGGGTGGACTGAAGAAAGCCTCTCCCACCCAGCCACAGGAGAAACAGAATCACAGACATGGTTGAAAATAATGTGCATGGGAAGTTCACTGCCAATGCAAGCCTGGGACTAAAGAAGAGAGGAGATGGAGCAGTGTCAGACTGTATATGAGGAAAGTCTTAGGAAGCGTCATTGCAGGTTGTCTGCATTTGACAGGACGAAACTTGGCCTCTGTGCTTGGGCCTCAAAGACTAACGCTCCAAATTGCCAAGTGTCCTCCTTGTGATACAGCCATGGCCTCTGTGAAGTACAAGCAGTCACCAGGAAAGCTGCCACTAGAAAAAACTTTGCTCCAAGAGCCTGAACCTTCTCTGGTTAATACACATTTTGGCTTCATTTCCCTAGGCCAGTGGGAATGGGTATACCTCACATGGTTGTCTCTATTTTTTGTTTTTCTGTGTTTTTGTTTTGTTTTTTGAGACATGGTCTCCCTGTGTAGTTCAGGCTGGCCTTGAACCCACTGTGTAGCCCAGGCTGGCATCAAAATCATGACATTCCTCTTGCCTCAGCCTTCCTAGTGCTGACAAAGTTGACTTTGGAGATTCCTTTAAATACTGAAGGATCCATTGGAAGAGGAGTAGTCCAGTGAGGATGGGGTCTGATGATCTGGAAGATGACAGACTCAGAATAGGGAGTGGATATAGAGTCAGACAGAAGAAAAAGTGCAAGGGAGAGAACCAGGCCAACCATGACAATGAGGAAGAAGCGTACCAGATGTTTATTTGTCAAACTTCAAGATGGAGAGCCCGGAAACTCCACCCTGCACTAGTCACTCCTAATGGCTATGTTGAGGCCCAGATGTACATCCTCATCAGTTCTGAAATGTGTTGCAAATAATTTTTTACAATAAAAAATAGCCAATGCATTTTGTTAAAGCTTTACTAGCATTTGAAAGGTCCTGAGTTCCAACTCTGGCACAGTAAAAAAATTGTAAATGTTAATTATGCTGGCAGATTTAATTTCCAATGTGCCTTCTAGATGGGAGGAAAAAGCTGTAAGATTATAGGAAGCAATTTACCCTTAGCCTGTTTTATGATGATGATAGCCCATAATTAATGTTGGTGTTTCCTTCTTCCTGTTTTGGGAGAAAAGGCTTTGGTTAAATCTTAGTATTCTCACAAGAGTGCTATTGTTCAAATCAATGTTAACAATCACATTTTTTGTTGTGAGATAAAAAAAATTGGAAATTGCAACCATCAGCACAATATCAAGGTCTGGATGCTGGAGTAGCTGGGGTTCCTTGATAGAGGAATTCCTTGATAGAGACATGGAGTGGTGAGTAGAATTGCAGGGAATTTGAAATTGAGGGTATTCTTCAGTCTAGACAGATACTGGCATGGTTTTGGGCCACCAAATATTTCTGCAGGTAGAGAAACACTGTGGTCCAGCCAAAGCATGCAGTACTGTGGTCTTCGTGGATACACTGGTAAAAATCCTATTTAAAGCTGTTCTTCACCAAGACAGTCTATTTTGGGAAAGTTCCCAGAGATTTAGAAGACGTTTCTGGTTGTACAAATTATTGCCTGGGTAATGGTTTAAGTGGAAATGGGTGAGAGAAATACTCTCAGGGTGAATGGTCTTGGGAATAGCCAGTTGGACATCCTGAGTTTTAGGACAAGCATGTGTAGGGAATTTGTTAAGTATCATCATTTGACTGAGTTTCTGTGCTATATGTATGCAGTGTTCAATGTTGAAAATCACAACTACTATGCCCACCCCATTAGAAAAACCCAGTGTCTGATACTTCTTCTACACTGGCTTACTGAATTAGCCCAGAGGGAGATTCCAAGGCTTCAGTTAAGGAAGTTAGGAGCTCAGGATTGAGTCAGCAAGCTCAGGTTTCCAGTATTGTATCATAA
Organism: Erethizon dorsatum; assembly: GCA_028451465.1. Lineage (NCBI taxonomy): Eukaryota > Metazoa > Chordata > Mammalia > Rodentia > Erethizontidae > Erethizon > Erethizon dorsatum. The sequence continues at coordinate 17,554,595 of CM051839.1, forward strand.
TTCTAAGACCCATGATCAGATATTGAGCCTCTTGCCCACAGTAAATACTGAAAGATTAGGTCAATCAAAGGGTCCACTATTTCCTTCTTGGGTTTTGTTTTGTTTTGTTTTGTTTTTTTTCAGTGCTAGATATCAAACCCAGGGCCTTGCACATGTTAGGTAACCACTTTACTCTCCCTAGCCTCTAGATTTAGTCTTGATGGTAATAATCATGCTATTTTATTAGTCACCTTTCTGTCACTGGGAAAAAACATCTGTCATACATAATTTAAAAGACAAAAGGCTTATTTTGGCTCATATCTTCAGAGGTGTCAGTCCATGGTCAGCTGGCTCTACTGCTTTAGGCCTGTGGAAGGGGAGAAACATCATGGCAGAAAAGCCTAGTAGAGGAAAGCAGTTCACCTCATGGCAGCTGAGAAACACAGTGAGAGGAAAAGAGCCTAGAAGTGCTGACTTCCACTTCCTGGTTTTTGTTCCATCTGGGGTTCAAGCCTATTGGATGGTGTCTCCCACAGTCAGGGCTGACTTTGACACTGAGCGGTAAGTAGTCTTCCTCCTTCAGTTTGCTGGCCTATAGGTCAGTCATCCCTGGAAACACCCTCCCCACTCACCCAGAAGTCTGTACTAATCTCCTAGGCATCTCCCAATCCAACCAAGATTAATTGTCATAGGTACCCTGAAGTAGTTCAGGATCCTATGTAATGGGCAATACAATATTTTGGACTTGTGATGGAGTCAGTCTTCATCAGATAGCTTTAAAAGTTGTATTATTTTTATTTTAGAGAATAAATATGTTGCATCTACTACAATGAAATGATATAGAAACACATAAAGGAAAACATAAAATATATCCATTTTTTTCGGTATCAAAGAAATAGAAATAAAGCTTTTGGAAAATGAAGTTATACTAAAAATTAAGGAATGTGTCAAAAATGTTAGAATGGGAGTTTTCAAGAGGCACAAATATGTTGGATATCACATTCCAAAGGGAAGCTTTGATCACTGTGTGAAATTTTCCAAGAAATTGCCCAAAAAACATTACAGAACTCTTGGAAGTCCTCCTTCGAGTTAAGGCCACATAGTGTTACAGACTGTCTTAGTCAAAGTCAGATTTACTATCATGGTCGTAGATAGACCCTGTAATCCCAGAGGGCACAGACAAAGTAATTTTCTTGCTCACACGAAATCCATTGAGAGTTGGGTGATTCTCTATGGCAACTCCCCTCTGAGTAGCCCAGGTTGTTTCCATTCCATGGTTTCACCATCTCAAATTAAGTCCTCCATGGTTGCCATGGCAAAAATAGAGATAGCATGGCCAACCCACATCTGCTTCAGCCAAAAATTGATGGTGGATCGCCTACTAGCCAGAATTTACATATTTACAATGACAGATACATGACACTCAAGTGCGAGCTCTTATCCTCACAGTTACTGGAAAACAGCATTTTGAATAGCTGCATAAGAGTTCATCAGTGTACTTACCATAATTAATTAACTATTCCCCTATTATAAGTTCTTTCTATTGTTTTTCTTTTTTAATATTACAAATAATACATATATAAAGATATACATATTTATGTAAAATTCTTACATTCATATCTGATTATTTCTTGGAAGTGAAATGACAAGGTTTAAGGATTTGGGCATTTAAAAAGCTCTTGATACATACTCCTAAATTGCATGCTAATTTATCTACAACTAGCAGTGTAAGAAATATGTGTAACTTGTCAAAGCTTCACAAGCATTAATGCTATCTCAAATGAATAGGCAATTTTTATTTGAATGTAGTATATTCTGTGTCTAACTAGCATACTCACTCTTACACTGGTAATTATTAAAAAGTTGACTTGCCTGTTTCATTAAAATGTGAACCTCTAAATCAATGGGTGATACATATTTTTTTCAACCATGTATTCCCAACACGTAGCCCAGTTTCTCACGTACAACAGGCACATAATAAACATGTATCAGAAAATCACACGTGAAAAGTAATATATCCTTGGTACTTTAATTTGCACTTTTTTATTCTCAGTATCGGCCTTTTTCATATTTATTATCTGGTTGAATAAAATGAATATCCGTGAATTGTCTTCCAGCTCTTATACCAATCTATTAGTTTTTCTTACTAATCTGTAAATGTTCTGTATATAATAATGTATATGTGATGTTGCTCCATTATTTGGTTGGTTTCAAATATTTACCAGTTTTTGTTTACTTTAATTGTATGAAATCTTTAATAAACAATTTAAAATTATGTACCAGATCTTTCAGTTTTTGTTTCTGATAGCATCTGTTCCCCTAGCATCAGGAGGCTACTTCCTCTCTCCTTCCCTCTTCAGTTCTTCAGGGAGAAGGAATGATGAATTCAGGTGATGAAATTCTGAACTCTCAACCTCTGTGGATTCAGTTGTCCAGATACCTCTGAACTCCATGATAAAGCTCATGGCTTTGAATCCAAAGGAGAGTCTGGGCCTGACCTGCCTGCCAGTACTGATGGTTAAGATTAATTCTGGGGGATAACAGAGAATCTGATTTGTACAGATATCAGCTCTGTTCTCCAATCAGCTTTACCAACTGAGATACATTTGTTTCTTCTCAATTCATTCTATACGTGGAGCAGGGAGAGGATATACTTATCCACCAGTAAACCCCATCATCTTCCTTGGTGTCTTGGTTCAGTTGTTCTGTGTTTTAAAGGTTTTTCCTCATCTACAACTGAATAAATATTTGCCCATATTTTCTACTTGTTATGATAAAATTAAATGTTTGTCATAAAATTTAATTTTCAAATAAGATAGAAGTAGGCAACATTACTGCCAAATATTTAATAAATATGGAAAATCATAAAGAGAATTACAATCGTACTTAATTTTACATGATACATCATCTATTTTTATATGGTGTACCATCTCCAAAGTTACTGACATGACTATTTTTTGGAAATCAAACTTGATGTTTAATTGGTTCAAGGGTTTACTGTCAGCTTCTTTATATCAGGATTTTCCTATTTTGAATTGTTAATTTTGACTTATCTCTCATTGGGTTCTAGAGTATCCATGCGAAGTAGCGCTTTCTGAACCTCGAATATCTAAGCATGTCTTTCTGTTGCTTTATGTAGAAAGAGAACATATCTCTGTAGCATGCTCTCACCTCCCAACTTTACAGGCTCTCACTTTCTTCCTCCTCTTCCTTAAACTCCATGTACTCCATTCTGTTTGCTTTATGGTATGGTATTTACTGTTGAAAAGAGAAAACTGAGTTTTCGTAATTTTTGTGTCGATGCAGACTATTTGTGGTTTCTTTTGAGATCAAATATAAGTCTATCTTTCGGTATTCAAAAAATTTCCGGGGATTTATCCACCTATGTATCTCTATCAATTTTGATTGAAGCATGAATACCTATTTTACTTTGCATATTCAGAGTTTTTTTTTTTTTAGGGTCAAGAAAGCTTTCTTAAATTAGCTTTGATTATTGCTTTAATTCCAATTGCTGTGTGATCTTCCTCAGGAACTTCCATATTTATTGTCTTCTTTCATTATTTTCATTTCTTAGTCATTTCTTTTCAGTTTGGGGCAATTATCCAAGTGTGTCCTCAACATTCTCAACATTACTGATTCAATTTTTCATTATGAGGATTCTGATTTGTGTGTGTGTGGTACTGGGGATTAAACCCAAGGGCGCTCTACTACTGAGCTATATCTTATTTTTTATTTTGAGATGGGGTCTCACTAAGTTGCCCAGGCTGGCCAAACTATGAAGGCCTACGTAGCCATGCCCTATGGCTGCAACCACAAGGTTTGTACCTCACCTCCTGTCCCCATCCCCCTGTCCTACTGCTGATCATATGGGGGGTGGATATGCATCAAATCATGAAGGCTGAGACAGCAGGATAGGGCTCATATCAAAACTCTGCCACATCATATTGCCATTGTGTCTGGGCGCTCATCATACTAAGAATGTGCCAATACCTTCCTAGTCATGAGCACCCCATGAAACTATGGGAAGCCTGTACCCCAACTGCCCATCTCTGTGAGTTCTGTTGGGGCAGGGTACTCTTGGAGGCCTGGGTTGAACAGCTTATTCAGTTCTCCTTCCTCTACCTACCCAGGGACAATCACAGCCTTCTGGAAGCAAGTCAGAGGACTAGAGAGAGATCCGTCACTCAGACTGGAGTACAAAGAAATCTATTAACAGTGTTGTAGGCAGCTTCCAGAGTTAGTGACTGTTAGCAGGACCTAGCTTTGGAAAATCCTGAGTAGTGGGGAGACCTGGGGACTGAGGATCCCAGGGAGAGAATTCTGTGTGTTTTGTGATGTTAAAGAGAGCTACCTAGGATAGGATGAATACCTTACTGAGAGAAAAGTCAAACCACTGCCCCTGTTAAAATTCATGGAAAAGAAAAATCTTCACAGTACGGGATATCTTCTCCATGATCATTAAAGAATGGGTGGAAGTGGTATTAGGGGATGGTGTCAACCATCATACACAACAGGGATGCATGAGTTTCCCAACTCTAACTCTCTCTGTGAGAACAGAAGGGTAAAGGAGAAAGTGTCTCAGAGTGATGCCCTCCTTCACCACCACTTCTGGATCTGCTTTCCCGTCCTGATGCTGCAAGGGGAGAGCTGGTGCTCATTTCATGTGATTTCATGGCACTGCTGCTCCCGGGGACTCCTGGCCTCAGACAATCCACACAGAGCACACTATCTAGGATCCGTCCAGGGACCTGACGTCAACAATAAACTGTAGTGCTGGAAATTAGCAAACCAACCAAGACAGCTCTTTCTTTCTGCAGAAGTTCCCCAGTCACTGGAAGAACTTGGGATTAATGTTCCAGATCCTGGTTAGCCTTTCTTCAGTCTCTATGCCAGAGTCACAGATAAGGGTCTTCTGAAAGGGAAAACATACCTCTCCTACACTGTTCTTACAATGGCAATGGTCTCCCTTGCCTGCCTTCAGTGTGCATGATTATTATCCAACATCTGTCATCTGGGAGGGCACCTAATCATCCTCCCAGTCTCCAAGAGCAAAGTCAGTCACTACACTTAAAGCCAAGAGGTGAAATGGACTGGGATTCTGATGGAGGAGGTGAAGATACTTAGAATCTACCCTACCCACTGGAATTGGAGGAGAGAGCCCAAAGGTTGATTGAAAGTTAACTTGTCCAAAAGTGATCCCCAAGAAAAGACACTGGCTCCTTTCAAGGCTAGGAAGACACAAGCTGGTCTCTTAAGTCCATTAGGGCAAAGGTGAGGCTCAGATCCACTTCTTAAAGCACTGTGGGAGAAGGTGGTGCTGACCTGGCAGGCCCTAAAGTTAGGGCTCTCCCATGTCCCCTTGCTGCTGTGCCCTGGCTTCTGCTCAGATCGAAGAAGGAGTTAGTGCTTCCTTAGATATGTCTCTTAGAAAGTCTTTTCTCTCCCCGGGTCTGACGTCTGGCCCTGCTAGACCTCTGTGTGCTGATCTGGAATGAATGAATGAATGAGCACTTCTCCTGTGTATCTGATGTCTGAGAGCTTTCTCCAGGGCTCCAGGGCTCCAGACATGGTGTGAATGCTGCTTGCTCACATATCCTGTTTGCATGATAAGATCCTTACTAATGAGGTCACAATGCTGAAAGAAGGTAAGCCAGTGATTTGCTGCAAGTGTCGGTCAGTCCATAACTACTCTGTGTCTATTTCCCTGATAGAAGATCGAAGATATTTGACCTGAAGAGACTGCCAGCCCCAGAGCCAATGGGAGAGCTGTATGTTGCAGGCCCACTGTTAGCAGCAGCATGGGCTTGATCTGTCTGCTGTGCTCTTCTCTGGCCAGGGGGCTCTGGGTGAGGCCTGGTCACATCTGTGCCAGTGGGTTGAACATTACCCCTGACTGCAACCATGCGCCCAGTCTTTATGACCATGGCTTCTGCCCATGTTCCTCATTTGCTCTACAGTTCCCCGAGGGAGCTGGAGCCCTGCCCTGGACTGCAGCCTGCTTGGTTGGGCCCTGACAACCTGCCCGCTACCATCTGCCAGCTAATGTCCTCTTTTAACCTGAATGGGGTACCCGTGGGATCAGGATGCTGCCACCTGCCCCTGTGCACAGCTGCCGCCTAGCTGTTGCTGTGGGGCCTCCATTCGCTTGTCTGGACCAATCAGATCAGATGGGCGGAAGCTACAGCACCATCTCCGCAGCAGGAACCCTGCAGCAGGTGAGTCCCCTCCACTCCAGCCACAGAGTCTTGACACTTCTGGTTTACTCTTCTCAGGAAAATTCTACCCCAGACTGCAAAGGCTGCAAATAATTTTTACCATCACTAGGCACGCTGAACCCTATTTTTATCAACATGGACTCCTGTTAATTTATACAGCAGGCAATAAAAATACGGTTCTAGGGTCTGCGGACTGTGTAAAGGCATAGAAAAAATATTTCAGATCTGCTCATTTTAAATCCTTTTTTCTTTAAAATATTTCAAAACCAAGAATTCTATTTATTGTGGAATATGGCTGTATTTTTATCATGCTGGAAGGTTGGGCATGTAAATGCAAACAAGGTAAGGAGCTTGTAAGTGTTAAGTCACAGCGCTCCACCCTGACCACACTTCCCAAACTCACCCTTGCCTTCAGCTGCTGCGTCCACCACTACAATGATACGGGCAACCTTGGTGCCATGGCCCCTAACAAAAGGACAGGAGACCCTCCAATATTTGTTGAATAACTCAATGGATAGATGAGTGAATCAATTAAATAAGCAATTTATAAATCCTCTAAAGGAAATGCATTCAGAGATTTAAAAAAAAAAATCAGGAGTGGAAGATAGAGAGTTGCTTAATGGGTACAGTATTTCAGTTTTACCAGATGAAAAAGTTTTGGAAATCGGTTGCTCACTGTTCAACGAGGTGAATATACAGAACACTACTAACCTGCATTTAGAAATGGTTCAGTTCCACAAGAGCAGGGCTTTGTCTTGTTCACTGTTTTGTCCCTTGGTACTAGGTTCTCAATCAGTATTTGTTGAATGAGTGAATTTTGCTCTAATTTGTAATCTCATGGCTTTATCTAACTCGGTTACATGTAAATTGCTTAGTATATTTAACTACTCCTATTTTGACATATTATAAATCATATTGCAGTGAAACATTTCTGTTTGTGGACTTAAAAAAAAATTTTGTGTGTGGTATTGGGGATGAAATTAAGGAACACTGAGCTACATCTCCATTTTTATTTTATTTTTTATTCTGAGACAGGATGTCAAAGTTGCCCAGTCTCTGCTCAAACTCTGAATCCTCCTGCTTCAGCTTCCTGAGTAGCTGGGATTATAGACATGCACCACCATGCTTAGCGTGTATGTTCTTTTAAATATGTTTCAATGATTTCTTCCAAGCTATATTAGTGTAGCAGCTCCCTTTCTTCTTTTCCCTCTTCCCACAGTTTGCATAACAGACAGACTTAATGTCACATCACACCGCTTTCCTTACTCTGATTGTATAGAAGCAAAGTTTCAACTCAGTGCTGGCATGTCCCTAGGCTACTTTTCCACTGATATTTCCCATCAGTACTCAGAAATACACTTCCCATGTAAGGTGGTTGTTTCTCCTATTGCTTTCTCTGACTACACTTCGGTGGATGTTGTTTCTTTCTACAGAACCCATCCTTTTCCATATCGGCCTACATGTTGCCCATTTTCCCAGGCTCCTCCAGCACCTCCAGACCCCATCCTACCTCCCTGAATCCAATCTGCATGGTCTCTCTTTCTATGCTGGATTTTCCTGGAGTCCCACGTGTCTGTCACACTAGGTGGCCTCAGACCACCTTCTAGGGCTGGCCATGCTCTGGGTCACACTCTCATGACCTATAACTTGCTGGAGTACAAAACCTTAAATAATACATTTTTCAAAGTTCTGTGTAGTCCTATCCTCAAAATAATAAATATTTTAAATTTGTCTTGCCAACTTTTATGAAAAACCAGATAGTTATCTGAGAGATGAAAGAACATCTTCATAGTAAAATACTTACTTCTTCCCCACTAATATATATTATTTGCACATCACCTACACATTATCCTCCCATAAATAATTTTAATTCTTAAATTCCTATTTGCAATCCTTGATCACTCACCTCAAAAAATTTCATTTCTGACCATTTTGGCTTGGCTTTTGACTTTGGTTTGTCTTAAGATAATACTATTAAGTGTGAATTTATATTTAAAGGAGAATTTCCTTCCGAAATTACTGTACAATAAGTTATATAGTCATATAGACGGTTTTTGTATTTTATGTACAGGAGTGGGGCACTAAGAAAATCACAGTGTACCTTTTACTTTCCCCAAAACATTTTTGTAGATGGGAACGAAAACCAGCTGAATGGCCGCCTGCGGCCTGAGGGTGGCCAAGGTGGGGTTCGAGGTGCCTTCTCTCCCTGCACATGCTGGGGGCTCCAGGCTGAGGGCCCAGACAGGGGCTCTGCAGAAATCCGGCAAGGACCATTCTGCACCTAACACTGAAGCTGAGACCACAGGCCAGGCTTCGCCTTTTGACCTCCAAGATCTGTGTTCTTTTAATCAGGTCTTTTCCTCCACTCCCACGTCCTCTCCGGTTGTGCAGTCTCAGGTCCAGCAAAGCCCACCTAGGGCAGCCTGGCTGAGGCCACCTACCAGCTTCCTCGTAGAGAAGGCCCAAGTGCGCTTGCGCTTCCGCTTCTTTCTTCCCTCCATCAAATTTGATCAGTCGTGCAATCTCAAAACATCGTTCGTAGAAGTGGTTCCTTACCCACTTGTCTTCAGGATTATTGAAGTAACAGGCCAGAACATACAAGTTATTGTACACACCTTCGAGGCATCCTTCAAAGAGAAAAAACACCATAAACCGCATCAGAAAAATGTCTCAGGGCACATCCTTTGGAATAGTAAATTAATATTGTGACAATTATCCCCTATTCTTTTTTCTTAAAAATGTGGTTAAAGCCAGGTGTGGCGCAGTATGCCTGTAATCCCAGCATTCTGGGAGGCTGAGGCAGGAGGACCACAATATGGAGTTCAACCTGGACAATTTAGCAACTTAGTGAGATTCTGACTCAAAATAAAAAAAGGCCTGAGGATGTAGCTCAGTGCAAAGGTCCTGAGTTCAAGTCCCAGTACAAAAAACGTCTGATTAACTGTTTCACAAATCAAATGTAAATGGAAAAATTAATTTATTTTAGCTATGAAAATAACTACATTAATTAAATAATGTGCACATAGGAAAGCAACAAAAGCCTTTCTGGAAACTGAGAACATTTTAGAAACTGACAGTATTTGGTTGAAGCAGAGGACTGTAAAATATAGAAGAGCGTAATATCCATTAGCAATGCATTTAATTCTTTCAGAAGAAAGGAATATTAGTATCATTTTGCCACTGGAGGGTTGAAAAATATTTAGAAATTTGAGAGAAAGCAGTATTTCTTAACCACGGAAAATATAATATAAATGAAGAAAGCAGAGAAGATGGGGAAATACCAAGGTATTTTCATTCTGAGGGGGAAATCATATGACTAATAATCATAAGAGGATGGCCTTATAAGAGCGTTGTAATGTTAATCAATCTTAAAAACTCCACTGCAGGAGTGAACTTGAACACAAACGCTTATATGTTCAAAAATAATTCTGCCTCTTTTTAATGGCGAATATGAGCAAATTAAGAAACTTTATATCATTTAGACATTTATTCTGAAAGCACATTTGTAAGTATGTTGTAGCCCCTGGGTTACAGTTTCGGGATGCTTTTTCATAACAATCATTATGTGCTAGAATTCACTGACACTAATTGCTCTTTCCTACCAGAAAAGCCAGGAAGTATGTTCCTGAAGGGCCACAATTATGAAAAATATTGCACATTAGTACACCTATACAATTAAATCAAAAGGTTTAGAAAAAGTGGATGGAGCTGAACACAACAAAAGGTAGATGTCAAGAACTGTAAATAAGTCACTCCAATGTTTCAAAAGAACTTTGTAAAAGCCATGCCATTTCTTACATATACTTCTCTGTTTTTCTTTTTTCTCTTCCTCTCTCCTTTCTTTATTCTCTCTCTCCTCTTCCTTCCTTCCTTTCTTCTTTCCTTCCTTCCCTCCTTCCTTCCTTCCCATCTTTTTTCACTATAAGAGATTGAACTCAGGGTCTTTGCACTGAGCTATGTCTCCATAACTTTTTTATTTCTTTCTTTATTTCTTCCATACCTTTTGAGGTAGTATCTTGCTACATTGCTAAGTTACCCAGACTGGGCTCAAACTTGCAATCCTTCTGCTTCAGCCTCCCAGAATGCTAGGATTACTTTTTGAAATACATATATTCACCTAATGGAATCAGACTACTAAGGTCTGATTTTTAATATTTTATATTCTTGATCACATTTACTGACTAGAGTTATCACTTTAATATGGCAGTAAGTAATACATACTGCATCCTCTGTTTTAATAAAAGGTATATATAAAGTTTAACTATATATATATCTATATCTATCTATCTATCTATTCCTGCAATAATTTCTCTATTTTTCAGTAACTAATATAAAAACATTCCCAAGATTTCATAAAGTTTTTTTAACAATGTGTTGTGCTTGTATAAGCTCTCAAGATTTCATATTTAAGTCTAACAGCTAAGCTATTTTCCGTACATTCTAAGTAGGCTTTTCTTCTGGCATGTGGACTCCTCCTTTAAATTGTCAGTAGGTATATTAAGAAGAGGAAAATCAATTCTATGGTTGGTTTTTTATTTAGATATTATGCTTCCTGAAGAGGAAATTCCATGATAAAAAAAAAACTGGGAAAGGTTCTTGCTATTTTCCTGTTTCAGTGAAGTACATAGTACACATTAACATGTTGAAGGCTCTTGTAAGTCTTGCAGTAAAGCAACACACTTAACTTTATGTGAGTTCACCTGTTATTTCTCAAACTTGCCTTACCAGACAGTTTTGTTTTCTTTTCTTTTTTCTTTGCATAAAAAGCTATAAATAGGGGCTGGTGAGATGGCTCAGCTGCGTAAGCACCTGCCTGGAAAGCGCGAGGGCCCGAGTTCAACTCCTGGAACCCACATACAAAAAAAGGGCCGGTAATATCGCTCAGTGGCACAGGCGCCTGCTGGCGTGAGAGGTCCTGAGGTCGACCCCCGGTACCCACAAAAAAATAAAAAAATAAAAAAATAAAAAGCTATAAATATCTTGTGGAACTTTGCTTGAGTAGATATACTTCGTTGTCTTAAACATGTTATGAGAAAAAATTACTATTCAACCCTTGACTGTAATTTAAAAGTCAAGTGTAAATAATGTTCGAATTATCTATTGATTTGGTTACCCATTAGCGTTACTGCCATCCCTTTCTCTGCCCCAGAGGGCTCAAGACCCTAATCACAATGTTGTAAAAAGTAAGGAGATGATTCACAAGAATGGGTGACAGAGGAAATGCAGTGTATCAGAGATGAAGGGACACTGCAGCAAATAGAAAATAATCCCCCCCAAAAATGACTGGCTTACTTGAAATGCAACTTTGCTATAACAAGCAAGAGATGTTTTCTAAAGTCATTTACAAAATTCTAGGTTACTGCTTTTGAGTCTCAAGAGAGGAAACTGACCCCAGATGACTATTGATAACTTTGATTAGATGAACTTCTCTGTGAGCAGAGAGTGATGGTCTCTCCAGTGAGAAGCCATGAGGATGCTGAGGTGCGTTATTTCAGGGTAGTTGTCTCAGACCCCACTACCGTGTGGGATGGAACCTGGAGACACTATAAACAGAGTCCCATATTTTAGATTATATACATATATATATATATATATATATATATGCACATGTACACACATATTAAAATGTAATAACATATATATGTTTTAAGATTTAGGATTAGTTACTAAAAAGGCAATGTAAATATCCCATTTTCTGGGACATGCCTTGTTCTAGTCACAATTTTCCTCAATAAAGTTCATGTGTGGCCTATGAAAAAATTATACAAATTTTAAAAATACCATATAAACACTGTGGGTTGTTCAACTGCAAAATTTCCATTAACATTTTTTTGCAACAAATCTAATTTTCTATATTTGAGCCAGGCAAAAGCCAGTGCATTTTGTTGGAGATAACTCTGTAGAAGAATTATTCTGAGCAAGAGGTGATTTTGTCCTATTTAACAAATGCAGCTTTAGTTACTGCAAATATATGATAAACCATTCAGTGAAGAAAATTTTTTCATTACTTTTGCCACTTGCATAACAACTTTCTTCTTTTTTTTTTTTTGTGGGTACCGGGGGGTCGAACTCAGGACCTCGCACTTGCCAGGCAGGCGCTTATGCCTCACCGGCCCAACTTTTTCTATTCTAAAACTAAGAGTTATTAGCTTTTTAAATTGGAAAAGTATTTTTATTTATATGCATAGTTATTTTTTAATAGAAGACTGGAAATAAAAATGTGTTCTACCTTAAAACAGGCTATTTAGCATTTTTGCTCTTTTTAATGACAAAATACTTTATGACAAGTTGACTCATTTATGACACCTTATGACAAGTCAGATATTTGGCTCATACTTTTGGTACTGAAATGTAAACCTCCATTTAAAACAGTGAGTATGATGAAATTCAACTTAAAAAAAGATTGATGGGCAAATTTTGTCTTGATTAACTCTGCTTCCAGTAGATATCACTTCAGAATTTGAGGCTAACACTGGAATGTAGTTTTGGTTTTCTTTTTTAACAGAATAGCACATTTTATTTTACAATAATTAATTTCTTGAGAAATTACATAAATCACATTTTAAAGTTCACCAAAGGTCTATGTTTTAAGTCAATCATGCAGCTAAATATTTTTCATGATATAAATAATCACCAGCTATCCCACCCCCATCCACTCTACCTGACACCCTCGCTTGTGTTCCTGCTCACTTTTTTGTACACCTTGTATTTTTAAGTCAGGTCCAACCTGATGGGAACATGCACTAGCACCACCAGAGAGGCTAAAAGACTTCTGCTGTCCTCCCCCACCATTGCTATCCATGTCCTCCTTAGTTTTCTCTGTAGCAACCCAGGATAATGAAAATGTCCCTCATAATCATACCCTACAAAGGCACAAAATGAAATCCACATGTTGGCAAGTTGGCAAGACCTAGGCTTTTTTTTTTTTGAGTCTTGTGGTATTTTCACCCAAAACATCGAGGAAAAGAATAATTGAGAACACCAAATTGACATGACGAATTCCAGGATTTGCTTTTATCCCCTTTCATTATGAATGACCAATTCCTTAGTGGTCACTAGAGATGGGAAAAGATGGGGGAAGAAGGGAGAGAAAGAAATTCAGTAAGAGGCTCCAAAATGCAGTGATAAGGAATTATTCCTGTTTCCTCTTTAGAACAGTAAATACCCAGCAAAAGAACCTCTGATCTATCTCAAAATGACTGGAAGAGTATGAAACCCCTAACACATAAAACTGATTAATGGTTGAAGAGATGAAAATGCTTATTGCCCCGGCTTGATTATTATACATTGTATACATGTATCAAATTACCATAATGTACCTCATAAAGATGTACAAATTAAAAATAAATAAATAAAATGGCCAATACATAACTAAGAAATACTTGTGACAACAATATCCACATAATTATAGTGAAGATTAAAATATTTTGCTACTTAAAATATATATTAACTTTCTGGAAAATATTAGACTGCGCCAAAAAGAGACTTATTAGAAATGACTCCATGGAAAATATACGGTTAACAATTTTAATCACAACTGTGAATTGCAGGCATGTCATTGTGTTTTCATTATTCACTAACATAAATTCTTGGATTCCTATCAACAGGATTTCATAACACTTTCAAAGCTCGATACATAAATGCTAGGAAATCGGTGTACTTTGCAAGGGACAGTAATCTTGCAAGTATGTCCTCAGTGAAAGTCAGGATTGATATAATACACAGGAAATGATGTCAGGTTTGTAATTAGAGATGGGAAAGATTTAAACCTCTGGGAAGTTCTGGCGATGCTATTAGGTGCTATGCGCCGTCTTCTCAGGCTTAGAATGACAACCCAGCAGCAGCCTTGTGACTCAGCTTTTCCTCTCCTTTTTCCCATAAATACCTTTAACTGACCAGGTTAAACTGTGCTAAGTCGTCTTAATGTTTCAAATTCACACAGGAAACAATTGGGAACGTTCCTGCTGCGCTGCGCTCAGCCCGCCCTCTTTCCCTCTCTGCCTCCACTTACCCTTCCGCTCAGCAGCCTCGGCCCTAGTTAGGTAGTGGTAGAGGAAATCCAGTTTATCGGGCTGCTGCTCGAGGGGCTTCTGCAGCCAGAAGACAGACCTCACCCTCGCAGCCTCCCTCAGGGCGTCCCATTGCTCCATGAGCGCGAAGACCTCTCTGAAGGACTTGTGATAGCCGTCTCGCAGCATGTCCACGCAGATGTTCTTCTTGTGCGAGTTCCTGTAACTGGGGATAAGAACCAGAAGGCTTCACTCCAGTCCTTTCGATCCTGCACTGTTTTTATTCTCCAATAATTACAGGTTGAACCACGCTTCTTTTTTCCCCTTTCAGTGAAAGCACTAAAACTATCAAAAGATCTTTGCTTCAAATGCTTAATTGAACAACGTCAGTTTAATGAAAAATGCCAAGAGCTACCTACATACAATAAGTTTAAAGGAATTACATTATAAATCTATCAGTTCCAGAGCTTAGCTCCCTTTGATAAGGACAAATAAGGTAGTTGGACAGATAATATTAAAAAATACTTGAAACACCAGCCTCCTACCAAAAACCAACCATCAACCAGTCAAAATTCCCAATAAGATAGGCAAAAATCAAATTTGGTATTTAATATCAAAGCAATGTACTCCATTAGATAGTTTCATTATGTGTTCTGCGAGTTCATTCTTTCTTTCATGAAGAAAATATTTATTGAAATCATTACTAAATATATATATTTATTTTCAGTTAGAATTAAGTTAATGGTTTGTTAGATTAATAATTCACTGCTTAATTTCAGCACGTGGGAGGTTGAGGAAGGTGGACCATTTGAGTCCAGGAGTTTGAGAACAACCTAGGCAACCTCGTAAGATCTGATCTCAACAAACAAAAATGAAGACCAAAGAAACAAAATAAAAACTACTCACTTCTAACTTCAGTAACAAATAATATGCAAGGGGATAAATGAAGTGAGAGATGCATATTCCATCTATTCATTCCACAAACCACTATTGTATTTCAATTGCTAGCCACTAATCCACTCTAAATAGATGCAGTGCCTTGTGAAGTCTGCATTGTAGTGGGAGAATACAGCCAACAATTAAAATAGATAAATGATAAATAATAATTGAAAATTCGTATACAAGAAGTAAAGACAATTAGGAGATAATGGATGTAGGGTGGCTATTATTTCATCAAAAGGATAATCAGATGCCCCAAGATATGGTTTTTCCTTTTTTTTTCCCCTTTTTGGTACCAGGAATCGAACTCAGGACCTTGAGCTTGCCAGGTAGGCGCTTGTGCCACTGAGCTACATCCCCGGCCAAAGATATGTTTTTTTTTTTTGTTTTGTTTTGTTTTGTTTTTGTGGGTACCGTGGGTTGAACTCAGGGCCTCATGCACCAGCAGGCACCCATGCCACTGAGCCATCTCACCAGCCCAAGATATGGTTTTATATTAATTATTTTACATTTTAAATATGAGACAATTCAGTATTTAGAATAACTGACACGATGTCATAATATTACAATAGAAATTTCAGTGTAGAGGGAGAAGAGCTCAAAATTAAAATACCCAAGGTTGAGCCCAGTTTGACCTAACTTTCCTAGACTTGACTTCTTATCTATAAAATCTATATACATCAGTATATGCCCTCCCTACATCACAGGATTCTTCTAGGAACCAAAGAAATTATCTATGCAAAAATACTCTAGGAAATATGACATCTTAACACTTCTAGTTTTTGGCTCCTGCCTATGCATTAATCTATAGTGTCAAAAACAAAACAAGACAAAACAAAACTGCAGGTTCCATCTGCCCAGAATTTCTTATTCAGTGGATCCACTTAGGTATAGGACAAAGAGTGATCAGGAGGAGAGTGGTGAGATATGAAGTTGTTTTTGTTTTGTTTTATTTTTATTTTTACAGCAGGGCCCAGACCATGAAGAGACTTCTGGTAAACAGTGAGGAGGAGTCTAGATGCCAAGCAAGGAGTGATGGGTAATGGGTGCCACCAGATAGTCTGAGTGTCGAAGCTTCCAACCCCTATGTTGGAAAAAGCCCCTGAAAGGAGCACCCCCTTCGAACTGCAGCCTTCCTCCAGCTGACAGACAAGTTATCACAGAACCAGCCCATAAAGAGAATAAAACATATTTCTAGGTCAGAAGTCAATAGCCACCGTCAGGTATGAGGCTGAAAAGTATCCAAAATGGGAAGAGAAGAGGAATAACAGTTGTTTGTTCCTCCCAACGAGGTGGAGGAGAAAAGGATGGAGAAGCGGTGGTAAAATGCTGCCAGGCAAGGGCCATGTGCTCTGGTCCCTTCACTCCAGTCAAACAACAGAAGGCTCGTGGAACGGAACAAGCCAACATCATGTGAAATCCAGTGGGCTCTGAGAGAAGATACTTGTATCCTGCTTCTCATCTGGACTCCTTGAAGGCAGGAAGATAAGCAACATCCCCCTGGCCACCTCCTCCTACACAGGGCATGGGAAAGGCTGCAAATGATCAAGGGGTTCTATGCAGAAGAGGACCAGAACCAGCTCTATAATTTCCACAGCCCAGGAATAGTACGGGAAGCATGACACAATACTCCAGTAGGCTCCATGTGTGACACAAAAATTCTGGAAAGAGAGGGCCCATGTACTGCCACTGTGTTATCTGCCCACAGGGAGAGGATGTGTGCTGAGAGGTTGGTTATGGGCTGCCCACTGGGAATGAAGGAAGACAGAGCCATAATTGAAATGAGGTGCACTGAGGAGCTCTTGGGGCTCCACCTAGCATATTTCCAGATAGAAGAAAGAACAAGGATGGGTCAAATACACCAGAGATGGTCACTATTTAGGACCCCCTGGGCTAGGACTGCATTCAGCTATATCAGAGAGAACTTGCTCCACAGAAATAAAGGCTTCAATTTTTTGCCTATAGTTATGCAGCCTGTATCAGTGATCTGGCAAGTTCAAGACTGATGTCTCCACCATTATCATGACCTTTGTCTCTTGCTTGCCCTCTGTTAGTCACTATAGGGCTGCCTCAGCTCCAAACATCATGCCCACTTTCAAGGCAAGAAGAAAGGGGAACATGGGATGATACTGGCTGTGTCTTTCCTAATTTCAGAGAAAAACAAAAGCATTCCTAGTTGGTTTCCACTTTGGTTCTGTTGGCCAGACCGCTGTCACATGCCACTTTCCCTCGGTGCAAGGAGTCTGGAAACACAAATATCATCCGTGATCTTGGGAACACTGCTGCCCAACCAAAACTGGAGTTCTATTAGCAAAGAAGAAAAAAGGACCGGGAACTGGGCAGGCAAATGCAGTGACAATCACCAAGTCCTTGTTCGTGATCTGAGTCTAGCTTCTGTTATACCTTATTTCCCTTTTCTTCCCAGAGTAGTCAGACAAAATGCAGGATGCCCAGTTAAACTGAACATAACATAAACAACAAGTGATTTTTTTTTTTTTTTTTTTTTTTGGTATTAGAGTGCCCTAAGTACTGCATGGGACACACTTAATGCTAAAATCATTTTGTTTTTTTGAAAGTGAAATTCAGTTCTCTATCATGTATTTTTATTTACCAAATCTAGAAACACTCCCAGCTCCCATCAGCAAAACACAGTTTCTATGTAGGAAAATAGGATGAAAGAAGAGGTTTTAGAATCTTGAGCAACCTGAGAAATTGCCAAATTGGATTGACTTTACCTGAGAGTGACAAGATTGGATTTTTACACTAGGGAGGTTCAAGGCTTAGGGCCAGGAATTAAAACTAAGGTATAAAAAAATAAAGACTTTCAATTTAGCATCCTTGTGCTTGTGGCTCTGAAATTCACACCTGATCCAACAGAAGGGATGGAAGGAGGGTAAAACTGGGAACAGAGAGAAGAGATGGAGACTCCAGTGGTTATGGAAAGAGAGGCAATGGGGGTTGGGACTGGAGTAGAGGCGGGAGGATGGACAGAATAAGTGGGCCCAGAACACATTGAGAAGATAAAACTATCCATTACTTGGTGAATGAATGGATGTTGGGAGTGAAGGACAGAGAGAAGCAAGGATGAAAGCCAGGTTTTTGGACTGGGCAATGGGTAACTTGTAATATGCCAAAGAGGAGAAGGCAAAAGGATGAACAGGCTTGAGAAAAATGATGAGTTTGAGTTCAGACAACTTGAATTTTGGGGGTCTGAGGGAATGCCCAAATGATATCCCAGAATGCAGTTTAGAAGTAGTAGATGAGGCCTCAGGAAAAAGAGCCTGGAAATCCAGGCTTGCTTCAAACAAGCAAAGCCACTATTGCACATTTATGTGTTAGCCACCTGCATATTTTCCTAGGAGTAAAGAAAGCTTACCGAGGCAAATTTTTAAAAAATTATAGATTACAATTAAAACACTGAATTTAAACAATAAAAATAAACAGTAGACATAGCAATTGAGAAATCATCCCAATTCTGATCTCTTTTGGAACAGAAATACAGAAAACTTGTCTCTGGACCTTCCTTTCTTCACTTCCGCTGCCTCTGGCTCAGCAACACAGGGTACCAGCCCCTCAGGTGGCAGCAGACCAGAGTGCTTTGGAAACAACAAGTCCCATGTTGCGGATAGTCTTGGTAGGATGGGAATTCAAGGATTCTGCAGCTGAGGGTGGGCTACGGACTCAAATTAGGCAAGCCAGTCTTCTTCCCAGGATTTTGAGAGCTGAGGCAAACAACAGAGGACAGAGGAGGGCCTCCGAGCCGAGTCCGTCAGGCAGCAGCTTCTGCACAAGATGCTTCAGTCTTCTTGCTACCCACATCCACTCAACGGTCCTGTGTCTTGTCCTTTTCATCTGAGCTACCTTTTTCCTAAATTCTACCCGTTACCTAATACCCTCTCAATAATATCATTTCTACTTTATTTGGTCAGGACCAGTTTCTGCTGCCTGTGATCAAAGAACACTGAGTGATTCAGAAGCGGGAGGCCTGTGATTGTTTCCAAGATGTCTTTTACCTTCAGAACATCCATGATATATAACTAACAACAAATTTTAAAATTTCAAGTAATTTTTCCAAATAGACTTTCTTCCCAGAAAAAATTTCAAGTAGAAGTATATGTAAATATGCATATGTAACTATGCTGACATCATCTCTATTTTTTATCCTCATATATGTGTGTGCATATGTATATGCCATTAAGTAAGCCGCATTATTAATACCTGAGAGCAAGCAAAAGCAATCATAGTGATCTGATAAATAAGTTCCTATTTAAGCCTTGGTAGTTAATGTGAATTATTTAGCTAGACAAATCTTCATTTCTTAAAATGAACTGGGTATGTGAAAATAAAAAATGTATGTCGATCTTCATCATTATATTTGAACTTTGTATTTCTTAACAGAACCATAGCTAAAGTTCACTTAACTAATGGCAAGGAATTTTTAAAACCACAAACAAATATAAACAGAACTTAAATTTGTTATTTTAATTGTATTTTACTTGAACATGAAGTTTTTAGTCCTCGGTTTTAAATCACTTGTAAGTACCAATCTAAACTAAAAGATGTTGCTTCTATACACAAGAAGAAGTAAAATCTCTTTGACCTGAAGTTACTATACTGGGTAAAAATGAGAATTTTGGTAAAATTTATGGGGGAACTTAATATTGTGCAATTGGAGGAGAGTTCTGAGAGAAAAATATACGCCACTCACAGAAGCAAAAGTGGTGGCATTCATGGACATGCTGGACATCTGTAAATCTGTATTCTGAGGAGGATCTTTGTCACTGCTGGTACCTGGGGCTGCACTGGGTAAGGAATACAGCTGGAGAATGGACTTAAGAATAGTATCTGGTAGCCAGGCATTTCATAGATGTTTGATTGCCATTTAAAGTCATTCAATGGACCGTCTATTCACTATTTTGAATTCACATCAAAATTTCCTAAAAAATTCTGAGATTTAAAAAAAAAAACTAGACATCATCAACAACAAAAAAAAAAAAGTGAAAATTTGGATCTAACTCCATAGTAGTTGAATGTATGGAAGGTTAGGGAAATTAGGGAGGGCCGTTATTAGAAATCAGCTATGGAGATCTAACTTGGTTTTAAAATTCTGTTTTAAATTATTCTGAACAGCTACCATTGTATTTATGGTGCACCCACAATGTGTCAGGTACTGTGTAGACATCATTTCTAACTCGCTCAGTAACTGTGTAGAACACTACTTCCATTTTTACTGATAAAAAATTCTCTTCAGTAAGGTTGTGAATTGCCCAAAGCCGTACAAGCTAATAAGCCTCAGAACTGTGATTCACACACAGCTCTCTTTGGCTGCAAATTGTAACTTCTTCCCACTTCCTGCATTGCCTGTGATTATATCAAATATTGTAGCTTTTTCTCCTCCTCTGCAAATCTTCTTTTTTATTTGCATTGCTTGTTTAGGAATTTGATATAATTTGAATTATGATGTAAACTCCAACCTAAAAGCATTCTCTTTATCCATGCTAATCCATGTTTATGTTGGATTGGGAAAAAGAAATCAGCATCATTCTGTGACTCTCCCAGAGGATCTTTCCTTAGAAGGAGGGAGCAGACAGCCAGCAGCATCCATGAAAAACAAATTAAATAGATATGATTCCCACTTAGGGGCATAAAGTCCACCAGGAAAAGCACTGACAAACATTTAAAAGCACAACTTCTACCAACAGGAGAAAGATGAATAGATGAACTAAAGAGACATAACAACCTATTTTATTCTCTCTGAACCTAAACCAGTGCATAAGCTTAAAAGTGAACTTTCAAAATTTAAGGCATTATTGCGTATTCAAATATATGATTAATATATTTACTGTATTTCTTTATAGGATG
Source organism: Erethizon dorsatum (assembly GCA_028451465.1). Classification (NCBI taxonomy): domain Eukaryota; kingdom Metazoa; phylum Chordata; class Mammalia; order Rodentia; family Erethizontidae; genus Erethizon; species Erethizon dorsatum. Next base: position 17,575,599 of record CM051839.1, read on the forward strand.
AGCCAAAATTATGGTGTCAAGGTGAAGCTTCACATTCAGTCAAATATTTTAAACATGGTTCAATAAAAGCCATACTTTTTTTTTTTTTTTTTTTTTGTGGGTACCGGGGGGTCGACCTCAGGACCTCGCGCGCCAACAGGCGCCCGTGCCGCTGAGCGATATCACTGGCCCCTTTTTCGTATGTGGGCTCCGGGAGTTGAACTCAGGCCCTCGCGCTTGCCGGGCAGGCGCTTAAGCCACTGAGCCATCTCACCGGCCCAAAAGCCATACTTTAAAACAAGACCATAAAATTTTTATTTAATCTGACAAAGATAAACTCAAAAGATATATAATAGCTAATCAAAAGTAAGGATAATAATTTTATTCCATTAAGTTAATATTTATAAGTCACTAGCGAGTTATCTGTGCCAGTTATAACAGTCTTACATTCATATTGTAGGGTAAATGTTATTGGAATCACCTATGGGATAATTACATTGACTTAAATTAATACTTAAATAGCTTCGGTTAATACGATTTCCGTGAAATAAAGTGACTCGCTATCCTTACCCATACTTTTTAGTGTAGGTAGATATTACACATAATTAAAATGAAAAAAATATATATTTCCTGACATAGATGTACTAACTGATAACAATTGTATAAGTGCTTTGGTTATGTTTAATAGTTCTTTGTGAAAAAGGTAATATTTTTCCCAAAAGCTAAAACAATGATGCAGCATTTCTCTAGCCATATAAATATTTAAAGAAAGAAATTAGAAAGAAAAAAGTTGACTGTGTTTGGAATGACTTTCCCTTAAAAATATATAGAATTACAATAAAAACTAAAAGCATCCATTTTACATACTTAGATTTTAATAATCATTAGTCATATTATTGATTTGTCCTAACTAAAAATGGTATTATTACCACTCATACATATTTGTAATAAACACTGAAGGATAATAAACTCATGGAGAGTTAAAATTTTTAAGACTTTTGTTTTTCATGTGCCTCAAAATATAGGAAGAAAAAGTTACAGCAATAAAAATGTTTCCTTTTTAAATTTAAAGGATTTTGAATGAGTTAACTGGTCTCTGGGGGCATCTACTGGAAATTCAGCAAACTGCAGTCATATCATGTAAATGTGATAACTCATTACCTTAATACAGATATTATTTTAATTGATATGCAAATAAGGCAACACTCAAATAATATCAATGTAAAGTTATGCATGATATTCTTTTTCACCCATCTGATAATAGCAAAATGTGAAACTGAGATGAGTCAACAAATACTCCATTGTTAAAAATGTAACTACAGCAGGTGGTATCTCACATATTAACAATTTTTGAACAACTCAAGTCTCATTTAAAAAAAAATTAGAATAGTATTTTAGAGTAAATATTTACGTATTTAATGAGACATTTTTACTAATCCAAATAAAGTGCCTACAAATCACTTTTATATTAGGATAGTATCTCTAAAACAAATTCACTTTGTATGTTAGTACATCCACCAATCACAAATAGTTTGATGGTCACTCTTATTTTCTATTACTTAACTTAGCAATTACATGTTAATATTTCAAAAAGTAGCATTACACCTGAATCAAAAGAATCTTTTATAATACTTAGTCTTTACAATTAGAATTAGTCAAAATAAACATTGTTAATTTCTTCTAAATATTTCAAAACTTGAAAGAATAATGAAGATATAATGAACATAACACAATCATTGCAACTTATTTATAGTTTTAACATATAGTTCAAACATTTAGTTCTCCTCATGTTGGAACAATTATGACTAATCATGTAGTAAGAATTTTACTGGCATAGCCATTATACCGATCTTGATTTTCTTTGTAAAAATATTAGGTGATATTTACAAGGAAATAAAAAAATTGAATGTGTAAGTATTGCATTATATTTATACTATTATATATTTAATATATTGATATAACTTTAAATAAAACTCTTCTTTTTATAAAGATTGAAATCTCTAACATTTCAGCTTCATTCCCAAAAAAAAAAAAAAAACCTCATGAGTGTATTAATTTATAGTTTTTCTGAAAACTTCATTAAATTATCTGGAAAAATGTAATATCACATTCAGTTATGCAAATGAAAATATCAAAATTAAAATGTTAACAAAAAGTCAGAAGATAAATACAGAAGATTTATGTTTCAGTTTAGATTTATATTCAATTTATCTAGCTGTACTAATTTCATAATTTTAAAATAAATAAAATTTACCTCCCAGGAGATTATTAATAGAATTTTATGTGATTTTCTAGTTGTATTTACTAACTGAAATATTTAGAGGAAACTGTTACATGTGCACATTTTAATTTATAATTTTAGAAAATATACATGATTATCTATTAATAATAAAAGCATACTCAAATAAAGTATATATGTACATACACAATTTGTATATATATACAAATTGAAAAATACCACTCAGAAAAAACTGTTAACCCTAAGTTCAAACTTTAATTTTTTTATAGAAACCAATAAGGATAAGTAAGAAATAAAATTTACCTTATACTATTTCATAAATGGGAGTATCAATAATACAATTCTTTGAACAAATAATAACATAATTAAATTTTGATCAGCAGCAAAGATTTCTCCCAATAGTGCAATAAGAATTCATTTCAAGGTGGGTGCTTTTATTTTAGGATGCATGGAATGAATATCTGTGTCAAATGGAACAAAAATTATTTCACAGATTCAATTTTTAGAACTGATGGTCAGCATTAAAAGTAATGACTTTTTGTGAGTTTGATAAATGTTTATAAATCTAACAGTATTTTTGCTGGTGATAAATACCAGATATCAGAGGAAAGCTGATTTTTTTTTAGTGGGCAGTGCAGGACTGCAACCCTTCCAATGGCTTTAAATAATTCTCTTAATAATATAAAGATGTTTTTATATGCATATCCTCTTTAAAAATTATCTTCCCAAGTGATTTCTATCCAATCAAATATTTGAAGTACAGTGGCTATCATCAATCGAGAGCGAATAAACTATGCATCAGACGATATAAAGTATAATGAAAATATTTATCCACGAAGCAGTCATATGGCACTTTAACACAATTTTCTTTATCTCAAACTTAAAATACATTTTAACAAGTATTTATTTAGAAGTTTAGTGAAAAAGACCAGAAAAACTGCTATATGAGGTCAATTCTACACAGAAGTTTTGCATATGGTTTTATTATTTGCAAATGCCTTTTAGAAATTCAAACATCTTTACCAAACAAGTTAGGTTAAAGATTAAACATGGTGCGTTGTCAACTAAATGCCGCTTTTTAAAGGAGAATTTTTTGGGGAAAATATATTCAAGCCAGAGTTAAACAGGAGTCCAAACACCTTTGGCCAAATGAAGCAATTGTACGGTCTTACGTTCTTTTTGTTCAAATTTCCCTGTAACTTTCAACCACATGAAACCTACTAAACATAGGCTGAAAAATAATTCCTAAAAATAAACTTAGCTCTTTAACTGAGTTATAATAATAAAAAAGAAATCTGAATAAATAGTATAATTCTTTTGTGTTCTGTTTTCTAATATAATGACAGCAAAAGTGAAAAAAAGAAAAAAATGAGATTGCTATCTCATGACTGCAAATACCTGTGTGACCACACTATCTCATTAGCAATATTTTGTCTAAATTAATATTTATAATTTTTATTACCATGAGACTCTGTAAATTGTGATATTCACTCTATTTTTTGAAACGTAATTGTAGACACTCTCCACATATTTTGGAATTGTATTATTTAGGATGGTTTCCTCAAGCAATATCACTTAAATATTTTTCTGCCAGCTCTCTACACATATTTACAAATAACAGAGCTGCCAGTTTTCTATATAAATTGAGTGGAATATCAAACTTTTAATAAACATGGAAAGCTGGAGAATATAAAGACAAAACTTAGTAAAAACAACAAGTTGCCTTAAAAAGAAAAGTTTGGCTCGCAGTGTTCTTTTTTACTAAAGTATGTCATGCATTTTTTCTTTGCAAGAGTTTGACGAGTTTTGCAAGTAAAATTCTGTTTCCTCTACACTTGCTAATAGTCATGAGAATCTGTAGTTTGCACCTTCCCATTAAAAATGTATTGTATTTTTTGAAATTATTCACCCCGCCTTTTATCCAGATCATGTCTTTGAAAGGAGGAAGTAGATAATAAATGGAATAATTCATGATATCCCATTAAATATGAAACTTTCTTTTGCAGAGTTTAGAAAATGAAGTTCTACATAATGTACAAAAGTTGATTAGAAGTTTTTTAACCTTTTCAAGAAAAAAACCTTTCACATTAAACAACCGCATGAGGAGGGTTCCTCGGGAAAAGCAAGCCGATCAATTCTTTACCCCTACAGTTTTGTGCTATATATTCAAACGTTGCTTCCTCTAAATATATATTCCTTTATAATACTCAAAAAAGTATTAAAATGATGACAGGAGAAGAGTACACACTAGACTACAAACAAGACAAGTATTTAAGAGAAATATAATGTGTAAAATACAAAGGAAAAAAATCACATAAATTAAAAATGAAAACAAAACATTACCCATGCTCTTTTGAACAGTGCGACGAAAGATAGTATAAGAGTAAATAACAAAACCCCCACTAAGATGTCTTGTATTATGACATTTCTTCTACTGAGGTAATGACATTTTGTCATGAGGAAAAAATTTCTTATAAAACTTCCCTTATACAAACTATTAACTATACTCTTTTACTCACTCTTTTGTTCGATAAAAATTCAAAGAATTAAACCAAATGATTTTCAGGCTCTTTCCAGCTCTATTTTTGTAAATTTTTGGGGTCAGAAATCTGTTGTAATTTAACTAAAGAGAAAAATGTCAACTTTAGACTATTAAAAGGTAGCAATGATCCCATTTATTTGGGGTTTTGAGTTTCTATTATAGAACTAGTTAGTATTTCTACTAAACATATTTTAATTTTCCCTACACTAAGAATGAAATTAAGAATGTATTTTCTTCTGTCACACTGGAATGTGTAAATGGTAGGTACTAAACTGTAAGCCACGTGAAGAAATCTTTCATATTGCATGTCCTTTAATTGCTGCTGCAAAGAATGCGTACACGGCACACACAAACAGTGAAGCCAGGATTTCTCACCAACTGTACACAAAGATCCAACAGGAAGGACGTAACAAGAACTGTATTAACAAAAACGGAAAGTAAATCGATCATTCTGATGCTTTACACAGACATCTGTGTATAAATATCTTGTTTTCTTCAGTGTCACAGTTAATTCATTGCAGCTATCTTAAACGTTTAGAAAATAGCTAGCTAAAACCAGAATATGGGTTATAAAATCAAATATGAGCATCAATGAAGATATCGTAAAACCAAAAAGTGTGAGATGACTCTTGCATTCAAATTTTAAAAATATGTGAAGTAGATATATAACAGGTAGAGACTATGTAATTTCTTTCTTTTGTATTCCCATATAATAGTGCAGATGCTAACAAAAGGAAACCTTGGAACATTATTAATGCTAGACAAAAGATAATTCAGTCAAGAAAAAAATTAAAGGAACATAAGACTATCAGAGATTCAAAAATGTATTAATTTACTGAGAAATACACCAGATAGGAAACAGTGCACCTAATAACATAGTTTCACAATATGTAAAATTAACAATAAAGGGAAATGGATTATAATGAATTTATTTTCAGAAACTTAAAGATAGAGGGAAAATTTTTTGAATTGCCTATGTTGATGGAATAAACAGGCTCAAATTGATTCTTAATTCTGATACATATTTCTATATAAATGATGTGGCACATAAATGAAGAATATATGTTTTAAATACACAAGATGTATTTATGAAAACTTACTGTGTGCTAGTCACACTGGAAATTTCATAAACTGATAGTATACATGGCACATTCACCCAGCACAAGGAAGGATTCTCTCTCCACTCCTGCGTTCCCCTTTGAAAAAATAGCAAACCCCAAAAGAAAAAGAAATCGAAACTACTTACCTGCAAATTTATAAATATATTTCTAATTTGTTCATTGCCTAAAGGTGAAGCCACTATGGAAATCTTAACATCTTTAGAATTTTAAAAGTATCTAAATACCAAGTACTGGAAGAAGAAAGCTCCACACTGACAGGGAAGCTTACAGAAGTGCATTTGTTAATAATCAGGAGAAAAATGATACATGTTAAGAAGCCAGCTTTCAACTCAGGTTGCTACAAAAACATCCTAACAAAATAAGCACAATGAAATGAATCCAGATAAAGGGCAATAAAGGAAATATTATGGATAAAATCATACATTAATAAAATAGAGAAGAAAAAATTGACCCATAAAGCAATGTGGCTATGTGACCCATAAAGCAAGCAGGCTTGTGAAAAGACAAAGAAATCTTTGCAAGTGTACTTGAAAAAATTAAAAGTAGGAGTCACCAAACGGTATAGGATTTTAAAGCTATATTGGATATAGCTTCCAAACGTAATTAGAGTAACAGCTAACTTTTATTTTATCCTTCACAGTGTGCCATGTGCTGTTTTCAATACTTTGCATATGATTATCTTAAATATTACCATGATTTTTATGAGGTAGCTACTATTTCATTGTCTCCATTCTACAGATGAAGAAACTGCAATACAAAATATTTAATTAACAAGTGAGAGCACATACCTTGGGAGAGATGGAGCTGGGGTATTAGCCCAGGCAGCCTAAGTCTAGAGCCCAAATAATTAGCCTTCTTTGTTTTCATTCTACCACTGAGATATAGAGATTATTTTAATTGATACAGAAGAGATTTCAACATTGTTAGAAAATACCATGTCAAACTTTATTGCAATAAATATAAAATCTATAAACATAGGTATTTCCTAAAAATACCAGTTATCAAGTCATTGGAGAAAACTAAGATAAATTGCAACAGAAGATTTAGTCTTTTTCTCCAAACCCCTTTCCCACCAAAGGAGCAAAACTGTTCGGTTTTACAGGGAAGTTCTATCAAACTTTTAATAATTAGAAATTCCCATCTCATCTGAAACGCCCAGAACATCAAAAAGATGAAAAATTCTTGAGTTCCTTTTGCCTAATCCCAAATAATAGCACAAAAAAGAAAACAACTTGGTGTCATTTTTACTTGATGCAAAATCCACACACACACATACATGCAACACAAACACAACACACACAAACACGACACATGTTAATTCTATAATGAGTAAAGCGGGGTTATTCCAGAATTGTAAGAATAGTTCAATTTTAGAAAATCTAGAAATTTTATGATCATCTCAGCAGATGGTTCAATATTATTTAATAAATTTCAAAACCCATTCAAGATTAAGAAAAGCAGAGCCTAATAAAATTCTTCATCTTGGTAATGTGTATCTGCTAGAATCCTACGAAGAAAAGCTTTATGATTTACGGTACATGGGAATCACTTTTGCTACAGTCAGGAATGTGAAAGATGCTGCTGTCACTGCCATTAACACTGTTGAAATTGAAGGTCCTTGTTAATGTGGGATTCAATATTTTCATTCTCCTAAAATAACATGCAAATTTGGTGCAATCCCTTAAAAACTCAATTATATTTCCTGACTCTTGACAAGGTAATTCTAAAAATCACACAAAACAGTAATAGACAAGGTAGATTTGATCATTTAAACAAAAAGGTGCACTGTCTACCGGATATAAAAATGCATTTCAACTATATTAATAAAAAGAGTTGTGGCACTGATACAAGAAAAGGCAAATAAATCAATAGAACACAATACATATGTTTTATGTATGTGTAAAGGTATACGTATATACAGTAAAAATGTGTCATTTAGTATAAGTGGCATTTCAGTTTGGGGAAAGATTTTAGGATTATTGCTGGTTTAATTTCTTACATTAATATTTTTGCATAATGTATATAATGTATAAAACACATGCTATTTTACCTTTCTACATTTAATAGTACATTTTACACTTAAATCTCAACTGTCTAATCATCTTGCTATTCTGAACATATATGAAATGTTTATATTAAAATAATCACTAAAGTTTTTCAGGTGCTTTATCCTGTCATTCACTAGAGCAACAGTGCAGACATTTGGAGGTCTGGCTTTGGTACTGTCTCTTGGATTGTACAGCCTTCTCTTTTTTCTTGAATTCTATATACCACCCCCTCAGTGTAACTATTTAGGGATGGGGACAGAGTAGAGAAAGCCAATGGAAGCAGGCCATGGGGGCCACAGATGTAATCCAAGCACTTTAGAAGGCTGAGACAGGAAGATCACAATTTCAAGCCCAGCTTGGGGAAGTTAGCAAAACATTATCTCAAAATAAAAATACAAAAGGGCTGGGTATGCAGGTCAGTGTGAAGGCCCTGGGTTCAATCCTCTAACACAGAGACAGACAGACAGACAGAGAGAGACACAGAGACAGAGAGAGAGAGAGAGACAGAGGGAGAACAGAAAAAGAGCTGTTTCTTAGTCTTCCCATCATCTGAAGAAATTTTTATGTTACTCTCACTTTTAATTCTTTATCTGGGTATACAATTTTGAGTTAAAAATAATCATTCTGCAGATTTTGAAAAAATATCTTTTTTTTTCCTAGGACCAAGTGCTATGTGGACAATTGTGATTGTGCCTGGTCTTTATTTCTTGATCACAATCTCTTCCCTGAGCCGTGGAGGTCCCTAATATCTCCTCACTACATGTAGTATCCTGAAATTTCACAAGGATGCATCTAAGGTGGGGTTTTGTCTTATTTTTGGTTTTTCTGGTTACTTTCATAGTCCATTTCACCCTAAATATGTTTTTTTTTTTTTTTCCAGGCTAAGCAAAAGGAAGGAAGGAAGGAAGGAAGGAAGGAAGGAAGGAAGGAAGAAAGAAAGAAAGAAAGAAAGTTGAAATTGATAAACCATGTCTTCACTTTTTCTCTGATCAGTCTGACTAAATGTTCATCAATTTTCTTGATCTTTTCAAAGAACAAGCAATAAAATTCACTGATTTTTTTCTAGTGTCTGTTTTCTTCTCTCATTTTACTATTTATCTCTCTCTGCTAACTTTGAACTTAACTTTCTTTCTTTCTTTCTCTTTCTCTTTTTTTTTTTTTTTTTTGTTGGGACAGGGTCTCACTATGTAATTCAGGCTGGCCTTGAACTTAAGTGATCCTCCTGCCTCAGCCTCCTGAGTGCTAGGATTACAGGCCTGAGCCACCACGCCTAGCTTCTAATTTTGAAAAAGACAACTCAGAGCACTAAGTTTCTATTTCTTAAGATAAACATTTTAGTGCTATAAAATTTCCTTTAATGCAGTGTTTTCACTGCATCTCACAAATTTTGATGTTATGTTTTTCATTCAGTTCAAATATTTTCTAATTTACCCCCAAAATTCTTCTTCGATTCATAGGTTATTTGGGAATATGTTGTTTGACTTCACAGTTTGTGGGGATTTTCTAGAGATCTTTTGGTTATTAATTCTAATTTAATTCCCTGATTGTAAGAGAACATAAGTTTTAGGATACAAGTCCTTTAAGTATATTAACATTTGTTTCTGGCTGAGAATATCCTCTACTTTGACAAATGCTTTATGAATACTTGAAAATAGTATATGTCTTGCTTGGTGAAATATTCTGTAAATGTTAATTATTTTAGGTGATTGAAAGTATTGTTCAACGGTTCTATAGAGTTACTGATTTTTGTAGTAATTATTGAGCAAATGGAGTTGGAATCACTAGTTATAGTTGTAGAAATGTTTGTGTCTCTTCTTTCTACAAGTTTTTATGTATTTTTTTTTTTTTGTGGGTACCGGGGGGTCGACCTCAGGACCTCGCGCGCCAGCAGGCGCCCGTGCCGCTGAGCGATATCACCGGCCCCTTTTTCGTATGTGGGATCCGGGAGTCGAACTCGGGCCCTGGCGCTTGCTGGGCAGGCGCTTAAGCCGCTGAGCCATCTCACCGGCCAGTTTTTATGTATTTTTAAGTTCTGTGATTAGTAGTACAAATATTTAAGATTATATCCTTCTAATGAACCAGCTCCTTTTACCATTACGAAATATCACCTCCTATCCCTGGTAATATTCCAACTTGTTCTGAAAAAATCTTTCTGAAAATCTTGAGCTATCTGACTTTCCTTTCCTCTCATCATGGTAAGAATTCACTATCCTTACCATGTAAGGATGTATGGTGTGATTATTTTAAACACAGGAAGGAAATGGGTTTCTTGATATTTCTTGAAGGAGAAAAATATCAGGCAAACTAACTTTTAAGAGAACAATTCCCGTGTTCAACAATATATTTCTTTAGCTACTTTGGTTGTAGGGTAAGGGATTGTTTCGGACAAGGATAAGGGAATTTAATAGAAATCTGAATCAGGATTGTAGAACAGTTGGATCATTATAGAGATGAAGCTGGATGGAGGTTCTGGATCCAGGCAGCCTTAGAAGTTTTGGAAGAATCTGGAATCTGATCTCTAAAATATCCACTGAATATATCTCTAATATATCCATCTATTTTTTTCTCTAGACTATTCATCCTTTCTTCTCCATGAGGCATTTTTTTTTCTACCTCATCGCTCCTGCTTCTTTACAACAATAAATTACTTTCGACAAATTATTTACCCTCTCTATGCCTTGGCCTCTAGGAGTAATAACAAGGGTTACTATTTCTGGAGTTGTTGTGAGGATCATGTAAAACAGAGGTAAACACACAACAATCATTTAATGTGTTTTAACTGTTACTATCTTGCTTGAAACAAAACTTAGGATATATAATACTTATGACAAGCTGTCTACATAACCATTTATAATTTGTTCAGGTTGCAAAGTTCTTTTACATTTCTCCATTTTTCTTTGATTAGTTCATGTGATAAATTTCTTTTGGAATTTAGTATCAGGATATCAGGATAAAGCTTGTCTCTCTTGAAAAACTGATCTGTGTCTTTTCATCAATAACGAGAATCCCATTCCCCATCACAATCTCTATTTGCCCAGTCAGCCTAGAGGCTCAGGATGAAACTTAGCCCCAAGTAGGAATGACAGTATTTCTAATGCGGGACATGTTTATACACTTCCCCTTTAATTGTTTTTCATTTTCTAGTTATAATCTGACAGCTGTGTAACACCACGTGTTACCTTTGCGTTTTTTTTAATCTATTCTAGAATGAAAGTAAGAAGTAAAATGTTATTTCATGAAAGTCAGAAGAGTCTTAAAGGCGAATAAAATAAATCTTTGCTTTCAAAGTCTCCCAGTTCAGAGCAGAATTTGTTCCTTCTAGAAATTCATAGTAAGAAATACATTTATATTGCAATTTAGTACATGCATGCATATACACAATATATGTAAATTATGAAGCAAAAGTTTAAAAGCACTGCTACACAAATATTCCAAACTCTTTATCAGTTAATCCTTATAACTATTCTATTAAGCCAGACCCATTATCATTATCCCTATTTTTTCCAGATGAGGAAGCTGAGGGACAAGAAAGTTAAGGAACTTACCCAAAGTCAACCAGTTGCTTTGTCAGCAAGTGTAAAGCTGGGGATTGATGCAGATAGTCTGTTTTTTTTTTTTTTTTTTTTTTTTTGTGGGTACCGGGGGTCGACCGCAGGACCTCGTGTGCCAGCAGGCGCCCATGCCACTGAGCGATATCACAGGCCCTTTTTTCGTATGTGGGTTCCAGGAGTCGAACTTGGGCCCTCGTGCTTGCCAGGCAGGTGCGTACGCCGCTGAGCCATCTCACCGGCCCTGATAGTCTGGTTTTAAAACCCAAGCTCTGTTCCATTACACCTGGCAGCTTTTCAATATTTAGCTTTACTGTATGCAATACAGTCTTTTCTATTCTATTTTGCTTTTCATTTTTAAAATGCTGACCATGATCCCCAAATTAATGAGTCACAACCACTCACTCATTAGTGAATACTAATGGGTTACAATCTATAGTTTGTTAAATATTAATAAAGAGGGAGAACTAAAACACATATACATGATCATCAATGGCTATTCAGAGAGTTTCAACAGGAGCTTTGGAATCCATCACGTGACTTATCACATCGTAGGTCCAGAGGAAGCCTCATAGAGATAGAAGCAGTTCAGTTGAGGCCAAAAGATAAGAAAAGCTTACCAAACACACAAGGCATGAGGGAGATGGACAGCGTTCCAGGCAGTGTACATGTGCAAGGCTACAGAGGGGTAAAAGATCATGGGCACTAATCCACCCACACCTGTGACCTCAGCACATACGAGAGTATCAAGGATGCACATATGAGCCACGGCACAGTCTTCTTGATGCTTATATTCTGGTAGAGGAAACCTATAAAATTATCAGTGCAACACAGTTGTGTAAGTAGCAGAATGGGAGGCGTGCTGGATATTACAGGATGGTAGCTAGGTTACCTAATATAGTTGAGCCATGTAAAAATAAGGAAGAGTTACCCATGATACAGTAAGGGAGAAGAGTATTTGAGGCCAAGAGAATGGCGGGACACAAAGGATGAGAGATGAAAGAGAGCAGGGCTTAACAACCTGGGTAACTTCAAAGGCAGAACGATATCATCGCTCATGGTGAGCTCTAGAACCAGACTACCTATATTTAACACTTCTTATTATCATGTGACCTTGGACAAATCACTTAATATCTCTGTGCTTCCATCTTTAGGCATAAATGGAACTAACAAAGATTAAATTTTAGATTAGTTTCATATTAGATTTTTCTAGATTAAATAAATTAATACAGAAGATCCACTTGAAATAGTATCTGAAACACATTTAGTGTTGAAGTATTCATTATTATTTTTGCAAAGAATAAATTTCAAAGTGGAATAGAAAGATTTTCACCGGCAAAGGTAGCCATAGGCTGGGATGTAGATGGCTTTCATTTAAAAAAAATTATTGAGGGCCGGTGAGATAGCTCAGCAGCATAAGCACCTGCCTGGCAAGTGTGAGGTCTTGAGTTTGGTACCCACATAAAAAGGAAAAAAGGGCCAGTGATATCGCTCAGTGGCACAAGCACCTGCTGGCAAGCACGAGGTCCTGAGTTCGACCCCCGGTACCCACATTAAAAAAAAAAAAATTGGGTGTTTGCTGTGTTCTGGATACTGCTGGAGATACTGGAGACTTAGGTGTAAAGGAGACATTTCCCCCAGTGACTCAGGTAGGTTCAGATGGCGCCATCTTTGATTTCTTCTCTTACTCATTTTCCAACTTCATTATATTGTATGTACGGATCTTCCTGTCACTTAAATATAGTCTAAATTAGGCCACTTCTCATCATCTCCTTTCCATCTACTCTGAACAATACAGCTCCATCTCTCACATGGGTTGTTGCCATCTCAGGTACCCATAGTACAGAGGGGCCTTGAGTGAAACTTTTAAGGTGAAGTCACATTGTGTTATTTCCCTGCATAAAATGACCCAATGGCTTCCCAATATTCTTATAATGCAATTTAGGCTCCTTAGAAAATATTCTGACCAAGTAACTTCTGGTCACTCATGAACATGAATGAAAAAATTCAAAAATAACAAGAGATATTTGGAAGGTTCTTTCTTATTGGTCATGCAGGAGTTTTGCAAGATAATATAGTAATTAATTAATTAGTAATTAAATGCATATATTTAATGTAAGGATCCGGAGGATCAACACTGGTACATTTTCATAATCAAAATCTTTAAATATAAAAACCTAAAATGAAGCTAAAATTGATAAATCAAAAATTATTAAGACTTTTTAAAATTAATTATTCATTTCCCTCCTGAGTAAGTGGGATTCTGGGCATGTCCCAGAATGCCCAGGTTTCCCACATAGTTTTATCAGAAAGGTACTATGAACTTTTGCATAAGATGTGTGGCTTGTGGGGAAGAAGAGAATACAACCTGCTCTATTTGGGTTTTTCTAGCTATATTTAATTTTCTTTAACATGCTTATGCTTTAACTTGAAGAAAAAATTTTAAAATATATTAAAAGGTTTTTATCAGTCATATATAGAAAATTGAGATTAATAATTAAAGCACAAGGTTTGGGGATATATATTATATATGTATTCAAAGACACATATATACATATATCTATAAACATATAAATTATGTGTGTGTGTGTCTTGATAAATTGTCTTCCTAGATCAAAGAAAGTTTGGAGTGTTTAAAATGTTCTCAGAGAGTCATTCAAAGGTAAATATAGTTCTAAAACTTAGTAAATAATCTAATTTAAACCTCTCAAGGAAAAATATCTTCTACAAAATTTTTATTCTCTTTGTTAGACATTTAATATTTTCATCCCCATAGTTAGACATTGAAAAGGTTTTATTTCAAAAGAAAACATGCATGTTGGAGCTTTCTAATCCAAAGGTAGATATCACCTAATTATACTCATCAGAGATGATCTGGATCTGGGAATTCCTATCAAAATCCTGCAATAGTCAAATCCCTTATCATCCCATAGCATGGATTTGCTTTAAAGAATAAATGGTCATATCCACCTCTATAGTTTTCAACATAGAAAGCAAAATAGGATATGGGTACATCCTATGATTTTTATATAGCTGCAATAATAGCAATATATTAAGGAATATTTTTCAACCATATCAAAGAACTGATAGGAGTCTGAATAATTTGGGACCTTTTCTGTTTTAATACAGACAAAGCATAATATCAGAGACAAAACTCAACATGATAAGACCATCATGTACACATTTGTTTGGCAATTGGCTTCTTCAGAAAGTTTAATTTGCAAACTTCCACAGAGAATTCATTATAGGCAAAAGAGCAAAATGTTTTGAAAAGAAAACAAAGAGTTTTCACAAAAGCATTGAAAAGTACACAAAAATGAATGAGTCAGATAAAAGCACACCTGAAGGAGTCTAAATCTCCATTATATTGTTATGAAATATGTCATGCTATTTAAGGTGCCTGGCCATTGGCAACCCAGGCGCCACATTAGTAAAAAAAACATACCTGTAGTTTGTAAAAATATCATTGGAAGATACTTTAAAATTTCAAATGAAAACCTAACTGGCTAAACACTAATTTACTTTAAGTTAGTAAGACTCATACAATTCAAAATTAGTCAAGAGAAAAAAGACCTTTAAAAGATGTGAAATTAAATCATTTCTTTGTTTCTTTATTGGTGAATATGGTAATTGATAGCCCTAATTGTCACTGAGCTGACTCGCAGAGTGACACTCAGCATCAACTGATGATACCAAAAGTAAAAAAATGACAAAAAGAAAGGAATATTTTAAAGATGCACACAAATCTGAACTAACCCTTCCACATAAAAAAGTCGTTATTTGAAGCAGAAAATATTATTGACCATATTAACATTCCCTGTCCCTAGATGATTTTGTTTATTTGTATCCTCATATACATAGCTGAAGTGGTTAAAACTGCCACCTCAGAAATTTTTATTTGAATCTACAAATTACACTTTTACTACTTAGCTATTTAAAGCAATTATGATATGATAATAAGTGATATTTTAAGTCCTTTTTAGAAAATAACAATAGTCTGATGATACTGTACAGAATTAAAAATGCAAAGCATATTAATATTTCAGATTTTTTTTTCAGACGTGCGTTTCTTTAGTAACCATCAGACAGTATCAATGAACCATTTGAAAACATATCTAATAAAGTGAAATCATCTGTGTCAAATATAAAATATAAATATAATGAATTTGAATTCCAGAAAAGTAAGTAAATATCCTAGTCACTTAAAAATTAACAAAGCATCAAATTCCTTCTGTAAATGTAGATAATAAAAACCTGAAGGAAGCCCTATGCCTTCAAACAAGTCTATCAATTCCAAAGTGAAATAAATCCTTATCATTTGGATTCATCAGTAACAGCTATTTAAATTTATCTGGCTCAATTACTCTTTTAAATTTTATTATGAGGTCAGAGAAGGGTTCCATGGAGAGAGCACTTTCACGTGACAAGAAGGATGCAGGGAGGACAGAGTGGTGAAAAGAATGGCAGGGAGGTGAGGTCAGAGAGGTCAGCCAAGGCCAGACCATCCACAGTTTCAGGCCAGGTGATGAGTTTAGATTCCACCATAAGAGCAACAGGAAGCTCATGGAGGGTTCCCTTGACTTACATGTTTCAAAGAGCACTGTGGCAGCTGGATTTTGGTTGAGTCAGAGTGGATATGGGAAGAGAAGTAGGAGATTTTCCTAGTGGTTTTGGCAAGACATAGTGACAGCTGTGTGACGAAGGGAAGTAGACGGACACAGGAGCTATTTTGGAGTTGTATCTGATGGGGTCACGCTAGCGGATCAAATAGAACAGGACAAAGGCAAAGTAAAGGTCAAGGCGGCTGTGGTGCTATTTGCTGAACTGGGGAGAGACTGTAGGAAGACTATTAGGGGTGCAAGTGGGAGAGGACTAGGGAGGAAGCAACAGTCTAGTTCTGAGTTTCATTAACCTTGGAATGTTTATTTCATATGCAAATAGACACATCAGGGAAGCAGTTAGATATAAAAATTTGGAACTTGATTGAGAGGTCATGTTGCATTTATAAATATTACTAATATTTAAAGTTGTATGACTGGATCCAGCTTGAGAGTGTGGCTGAAGTGGAGGACTTGAACCCAGCCCTTAGGCTCCTCACTACTAAGAGTCTGAAAAAAGAAATAGAGCCAGCAAAGAGGCTGAGGGGTACAGTTTGGAGGAAAACTATAGAACAAGGCTTCCCACAATCTGTAAGGACAGACTGTCCAAGAAACAGTGTCATCCTCTATCCAATGCTGCAAAGACATCAAGGAATATAAGAACAGAATAAAATCATGAGTGACCCTAAGCAGAGAGGTTTCAGCAAGTACTTGGAATGGAAATCTATTCATTGTCAGTTGAGGCAAGAATGGAATGTGAAAATATTAGAAAAGTACTTCTGCTTGTTGCGAAGGGCCAGAAAAAAATGGGGTAGAATCAGAAGGGGAGTAAGAAGTGTAGGAAAATACTAGAGTACCTATGAATACTAGCCAGACTTATCCAATGGAAAAGGAGAAATTGATGATGCAGGAAAAAAACACGTTTAAAGGAGAAAGTTTTGAAATTGCTAAGAGGGAATGGGATCCTATGCACAAGTGGAAAGGTCATCCTTAGACAAGAACAGAAACTCTCCATCCATCACAGCAGCAGGAAAGTCATAGGGTGTGCATTGACATACAAGGAGGTTCATATGTTTGGGTGTACATGAAGAGGAGTTATTTTTTGAATAGACAAAGAGCATATGCATATTATGGAATAACAAAGCTAGTGTACATCAATTGTGCTAATTCATATATATTCATACTAATGTACGTACTAACGAATATATGTATGAATGGCTAATGAATATATATATGAATGAATGAATTGTACTGATGATTATTACTAGAAAGAAAATGCAATAAAAATAATGATATGAAGCTGTATCTCATGTCTTGCCTTTGCTAATTGAAAATTTAATTTTTAAATTTCTACTCATTACATCCTTATTTACTATAGATCTATGATTTACCAGTAGGATCATTTTATAATGTTAATGAGTCGGGAGCCATACTCAAATTCTACCTTCCTTGACAGGTGTCGTCCTATCACCTTAGTCTTCTCTGACTTCCTCTTGGTCTATAAGTTGCACCTCATAATGCAAACAGTACTCACTCATTTTTGTCTCTTGCTCAAATAGATGTTAAGGTTTCAGGATGGGACCAAGTGTCTTACATAAAAAATTATAGTCTCTGTCACTGTGAAAACCTAATATTAGATATAAAGTAAGTACTTAATAATATTAGATATAAAGTAAGTACTTAATAAATGCTTGTTGACCAATTTATCTTTTTAGAGTTGAATGGCTGATAAAAAGTGTCATGCAGCAATTTCTCGGCTAATAGAATATGCATAATTCTTCATGGCACCTGCTGGACATTGCTGGGAGATGCTGAAATCATTCATCAATTTTCTCCTTTATGCACCATTCAGTTTCTTTGGTGTGAGATCTAGAATGTGTATCAGTCAAAGGCATATAGTGAGCTATGCACATACTATGTTCATACTAGTGGCTTGCATCTACTGTTTCACAGAAGAACATGTCTAAAAAAGCATCCAAGTGTAGGAAGCTTTAAAGAGGTTGTAATATTAAGGACTGAAAATTTTGAAATCAATTTGGTCATATCCTTAGTGGAAAAATATTATTAATATGAATATTATTAAGAGAATATTCATAACCATAGTCTATTTTGCATTCTCAGATAAAATTTTTCTTCTTCAGTCTACACTGAAAGCTTAGGTGCATATAAATTTCTAGTTCCTTGAATTCTGTGAAGCATAAGTTTAATTCTTAATTTATTTCTTAATTATTAAGCCAATTGAAGGTATTTGGCTACAATATATTTAAATAGTAGCACAAATATTACGTACATATATTTTCTTATAGTTACTAACAATATTATGCAATATTGCCCTTTACTTTTATCCAACAAGTTACCATGGACAGTTAATGAGTTAACAAGTAGAATAATTGTTAGACCTCAGATACTGCACATAGTAGTCAGGGAGCTCTGTGGAAAGAAGTGACAGTTACTGTTAAAATTTTTTATTTTATAAAGTAGCTATTGACAGACTGAACTACTTTGAATTTCTGTGTTATATGCAAATTGAGAAGATAATGTGAACCAAAATAAAATATATCAAGAGATTTATAATTTCAGGATATATGAAACCTATACCAAAAATATCATTAGGAACATTTCTTCAGTAGAATCTCATAGCATTAGACAGGATAATATTTTTAAAAGATTTGTTGCATAAAATAGTGTAATTGAAACATTTAATGAATTCAATAAGATGTGCATACATTTATAAGATTTCTATTTTTCAATGTTAACACTTAAGGAACTGATTATAACAGTCATTAAGTCTATAGGTAACTAATATTAAGCCTGTTTAGCTATTATTTTAGGATTCTACTTATTTCTCACTAACTTACATGGACTTTTGTTCTGCTTTTATTTATCCCATATATTAGATTCTAAATAGTGATAAAATGAAAAAGTTCACATTGTTCATTTAAAACATAAATCCAGAAATTTTAGAATTATTTTTAAATTAAACAGTGAACTATGATCTATTGATTCTTTTTGTGGGTTGTTGGATGGTAGAAAAATACACTTATTAGAGCTATTTTTGCTTAATCACCAAGAAAAAAGATACAAATCTTTCTCTTAAAGCTCTTTTCTTCTCTATGGAAGGGACAAACCTTAAAATGGAGGTTAATAAGCAATTAATGGCCCAGACTTAAATACTTTAAATGTGGTAGTATAATATCTTGGTAAATACAAGAATTTTGAAAGCCATAAAATTAAAAACGTTGATATGTGTAAGATCAATAGGCATGACTTATCACTATTTAATGTGAGCTTTAATTTTTAAATGCCATGTTCCAATGAAAAAGGGTACTGCACAGGAAAATTGAAATTTCAATAAAGAATCAAGACAAAGAAACAAATTTCATATTAAAGTACCTTTAAGAGGTTATACTTACGCAGCGACCTCCTCTTTTGACAATCCTTTGAAATTCACCTCCAGATAATGATCTATGTCATCTTTTTCTTTGATCAGTTGAGACCTAAATGAAATGGAAAGAAATAATAAAGCACTGCCTTATGAAGTTGAAAAGCTCCCAAACATATAAAATGCCAATAGGAGAACAGAAGTATTCAGGGCATAGTAGCATCGACAATAAATATTCTGAAATCACTATAGAGTTACGTTATTGATGGATCATTTCAAAATTTTAATTTTCCTGAATGGAAACAGATAGGGAAGATCATTAAAACCAGTGTACAAACAAATAAAACACCAACAAATTGCAATAATCCACATTCTTAATAATTGGAGTTTTCTCCTCAAAGATTATAATGTCTTCCATCTTTTCAGGCTGTTTCATAGCATAATATTCCAGCTGCAGAAGTCATATTTGTTTAGCATAGAATCTTGAATCGAGAACACTTATTTGTTACAAACATTACTAAATTTTTTCCTGAAATGCTGTTTAAATCATGTTTGTAAGTCACACATAAATTTCAAATTATTATTAGAGATTCAAATGCATGATTTTTATGATTTTACGGAGCAGTATATCTATAGTATGCTCATGCTTCACAACTCCTACACACTTTAAAAAAGAAATATGCTATTAACTTCTCATGACCATCGAGATATGGAGCTAAGCAAATATCTTTGTTATATTCAGAAGCTATTAATGACTATGTGAAATTTGCCCTGAAGGTTAATCATAAAAATATTTTTCTTCAATGAAATGAATAAAAGAAGTTTTCTTTAAAATCCATCTGATCTTAGCGACTGTTCACCTTGAAAAGAAAATATAACCTCAATCATTCAAAAAGACAGGAAGAACAAGCCTTTTTTCAGACTTTGCAAATATTTCACAGTATTCAAATGTAAGATACAAAGCTGGAACACACATACAAATTATGCATCTATCAAAAGATTTCTCAGCTACACAAAAAGAAATTTTTGATTTGCTATTTTAAAAGAAATTTTATGTTAATTTAGCAGTGTATTTATTTTGGTCCAGGGACTTTGGTCTTTTCCAGAATACTAAAAATGAGATATGAGAACAAAGAAGTCTCATAATACTTTGATCACTATGCCTTGCAGGAATTGAGAATTATGTATATAAAGAAAATAGGCAAACTTATATATGCAAATCATTCATATTGATAAATAAATATATTACTAAAAGTCAATAAAATTACAAATGGCAATTTCAAAGTTGCACGATCTCAGTTAATACTCATAAATATGATAAAAATGCCTCAAGTTCTCTGTTCTGCATTTTCTCAATGACAACTCCAGTAGCTAAGCAGCCTTTCACAGGCAGCTGCAGTTTGAAAATCCCAGCATCATTTCAGGAGCTAGATCGTGCCCTCCAATCTATCCTAGTAGGAAATGTGCACCTTGTCCCTTTGAGAGCTTGCTTGGAGGTTCTAGCTGGGGAGCGCAGCTACTCGGGTACCCTTGACCTAGGAAATGGTCCTCTTCAGAGCTTAGGTGGGGGAGGGACGCATACGGAGCGGTGAGGGAGGACGGCGGCGACACCCGCCTAGCCAGCCAGATCAGCCCAATCAACCCTGGTGATCAATGGATGACAGATGTCGCTGCCAGATGGCCCTCACATCCACCCTTGTCCCTTTAAAATTGAAGTCAGTGTGTGTGTTCTTGTGGATTAAATGCCACATACTTTTCATTTTGAAAGTTTCTTTCCCTTCTTTATGCATATTTTTAAAAGAAAGATCTTGAAACTCTTTAGGAACTGGGACGTAACTGCAATAGGAAACAAAATGATTAAATGAGCACTAGCTTGATAAACATAATTATAGTTTTTGAGTGAGGTGCATCAGTCCTCGTGGAACAAATCTGAATGTCTGGATGTAACAATCTTTCTCTTTTCCTTAAACAATTTTATTTTCTGAGACGTGCTATTGACATTTTACTCTGCAGGAAAAGAATCACAAACCAGGGGAACGTACCTTGGCGTTGTCCTTGGGGAGCACGGCAGCTTCTGTCTGGCTAAAGCCATAAGCTTTGGACGCTTCATGGGCAGAGGGGGAAGGGTGGTCATTTTGGACTACAAAAAATAAGCAGAAATGGCACTGTAAAGAATGAATCCTCAAAGAATTCTTTAAGGCGTGATTAGCAATCTAGGCTGTCTTCCTAGGGCTAAATCCCTTCATAGGTAGAGCTGTTGTTATATTACTCAGGAACGATACGCAGTGAGTAGATTCTACATGTTGCTTCTCTCATTATTTTTTTCTACTGTTTGTTTTTCAGCCAATTGTTAGTTGTCTGCATTTCCACCATAAACTAGATAAGAAGGAAACCTGATGAATGCATTGAAGATTCAATCAGCTTGCTTTGCGGAAAGTTTTGTTAAGGGGTGTGACTGCAATTAAAGAATGAAGGTTCTTAGGCTAGCTATGGATTTCAGATGTTTATGCCTTGCTCTCCTGTTACACTCAATGATTAAAAATAGCTCAAACTTTATTGTTTTCTTAACACCTCATCATTTACAAATTAAGGCTTTCCTTAGAAGTGATAGATGCTAAGAATAATTCTCAATGAGACAGCTCCCTCACTTGGGAAGTGCATAGCTACAATATGTAGTATAACAAACATAATGGCTTTAAAAAGTTGTTTAAAACAGGTTTATTTCTCACAATTTATATGTATCAGGAGTTTGGACATGGCATAACTGAGATGGCTTTTCTCTGCTCTGTGATGACTGGGGCCTCTGCTGGGAAGGCTCGGAAGCTGAGATAATCCAATGGTGAGGGATAGTTGTCAGCTGCAGGTCTTCACTCAGGTATCTGGTGGTGGATGCTAACTCTTAGTTGGGACCTCCACTGGGGCTGTCTGTTGAAATACATATATGTGGTCATATATGGGCTGGACTTCTTCACAGCATGGCAACTATAGATTCCTTATGGTACAGCTCAGGGCTCAAAAACAAGAATCCCAACAAAAATGTCAGGAGCTAGCTGTATTTCCTTTGAGGGTCTGGCCATAAAAGTTGCATAGTGTCACTTCTGCTGTGATAGCAGGCCCATCCAGACTAAAGGCAGGAGAACATAGAACCACCTCCTGATGGACAGTGTCAAAGGCACATTGCAAGAAGATAAAAGTGGGGTGAGAGACACAGTGGCAGACCTCTTTAGAAAATGCAATGTGCCACAGTGGTGAGCAATAACAAAGGCAGGTCTACAACATCAGGTTACTTAAACACTTAACCCCAAAGGAAGAAATATGGGCATAATATCTGGCAGATTTAGAATAGAAAAATTGTCACATGTTGCAAGGGCTCTCAGTGCAAGATAACCCATATTTCTGTTAAACAGAGAGGCATCCAAACAGCCAAAGGCTTCTGATTCAGCTCCCGGCCGCCAAGTATGTCCTCCAGCTTTGACTTCTACCCTTTGCCTCACCACACACCTGGAAGGTTTGTTTTAGGTTTTAAATCTCTTTCTCTAGCATTTCATACCTGTGTGAACTACAGTAAATCACAATCTAGGCCTTGAATATATTCAACAGGTATTTATTGAACTACTACTAAGAGAGGGCACTGCCCTAAGTGCTGAAGGTTAGTGAACAAAGAGACAAATATCTCTGACTTCACAGAATCCCATTATAGGTGTGGAGCTAGACAGTACACAAGTAAGCAAAAATGTATAGAATATATGTACTCTATAAATATCTTATCATCAAAATATATAAGATATGTCTTATCCATCCAGATGATGGATTGTAAGATTTGAGAGTGAAAAATACAGCAGGGAAGTAGAAACTACACAAATGCTCACAAACACTGGAAGATTAATTACAGCAAAGCAGATGAGGTCAAAGAAGCTAGGGACAATTTTGGTAGTGCACCAGCAATGCAGAGTCTTGAAAGTTACTATAAAAACTGTCACTTTTTTGTCATTGAGGTAAGAATCCATTGGAGGCTAAGTAGCATCAAAGTGACATGATTTCACACTCACTTTTAAAGAATCACTCAGGCTTGGTTCTCTTTCGAGGTTAGACCATAGGGGAAAGGAAGGCAGACAGCAGAGAGGGCGGCTACGAGGCTGCAGTGATGTCTGGATGGGAGAGGATGGTGGTTTATGTAGATGTGAAGGTGAGGGTGTGGCCAGGATCAAGACAGGGCCACTTCTGGGCAGTTGAGACATGACAGTCCTCTGGTGCCACAAAGTCATAGTAAGAAGGGTGGGGTCGGAACACGAAGACCTGAGGGAAAATCTTTTGAAATTCAGTGTAGAGATGGGCAGTCTTGTATTTCTGAAAAAGTTTATTACCTTGGCCTAAAAATATTTTTCCACCTACTTAAAAAGATAATTCCAATGCAAATCAGTGCTTTATTTTAAATATAACACAATCCTAATATCTTATTGAGCCATGTTGTGTTCCACAAATCCTTTTTTATACACTTCCAGGGTGAAATCATGGTCAACCATAAATGTTAGTCCTTTCTTGCAGAAAAAACATCAGAAACATATTGTATTTCACAGAACAACTTCATAATATAATGGCTTAATTCTTTTCTAACTTAAAAATATATTTGATCCAATGTTGTATTAGCAGAGTTACTTGGAAAACCAGAATTTACTAAGTGGCAACAGCATGCAGAACATGTGTTAAGGGGCACTGACTAACATAAGATTAAACTCCACGGACAGATTTGAGTGGACACCACAGGCTCCCCAAATTCATTTCCCACGAGTTTACGCCACGTCAGCTATGATGACTGCATTCCAGAGGCCTCCAAAGTTACCGAGTAAATTTGTGCTAACCCAGTTCTTAACCCTTACATAGCCCTAATGGATTTCAAGAAGGATAGAAGATAACAATAACTACACCGCATTGAGTAAGGGCACTCCATCTCTACTAGTTAAGACTGTTCTGAGGGTCCCTCTTTGCTTACCAAGGCGTTATGCAGTGAGTACTGGGGCCAGAGGAAACTCTGCACAATTGCAGGCACCTTTGAAAGGTTCATCAAGAAGCTAGGAAGACCCAACTACTTGCAGACAGAGAAATAAGACCCCAGAATTTCTGATCCAGTCAGCATCTCCGATCGAGGTGCATAGAACTCCTCCTCCCTATAAAATTCACCTTTGTTCATCTTTACTTTGATAGACATTTTTTTCTAGAAAATATAAGCATCTAATGAAACCAAATGCAAATGATATACATGGAGACGAACATGTCTCCTTTGTCACACAGCTCAGCTACAACTTTTTAAAAATTCTGAGTCAACATTTCCTACCATTAAAGTTTCAGCTGCCAGTTCCTTCATTTTGCTCTCCTCTGATCTGAGAACATGAGCAGCAGGAACACCTTTACTCTTAAATTTAGTTTAATGCAAGCATTGCAAGCCCTGCTGGCAAGCCTCAAGGCACAAACTGAATGGGGGGATGGTCAGAGCTGAATTAGAAAGTGAGAAAAGTTATTAACTGCATGCTGGAAAAGTATCCCTCAACCAATCTATGTTGAAAAGTTTAAGCTCATAGTTGAGAAGAAAATCCAGCAGGCTCTCTTTTCGCTGTAAATCCTATATCCTACCTTTCCTATACCTGTTGGGCAAGGGTGTTTTTTTATAATCAATACATGGTCACAGAAGAGTATTTTATTTTGTACAATAGATAATGTGTGATCTGAATTTCTTGATGAACATAATATTTGAAATGCAGGCCGGTGAGATGGCTCAGCGGCGTAAGTGCCTGCCTGGCAAGCGCGAGGGCCCGAGTTCAACTCCCAGAACCCACATACGAAAAAAGGGCCAGTGACACGGGTGCCTGCTGGCATGTGAGGTCCTGAGATTGACCGCCGGTACCCATAAAAAAAAAAAATTGAAATGCATGCAAATGATTATCTACACAATCACTGTGTTTTCATGACTTAAAAGTTTAATATTAGTTATGCTGAATTCTCCTAAAGCAGGAATTAGCTATATTCTAGCAAGCAGAAGCAGCCAAGAGGAAAGCAAGAGGGAAGAAATGCAAGTATGTTTGGGGACCTGACAATTCAGGCTTTAATTATACCTACAGAGTGACAAAAGCCTTTTATTCTGTGTTAACATGAGTTGCAGTGCTTTTCCTGTGTCGGCCAGACAGCGTTCCAAGTTCCTAGGTGAGCCCCAACCTAGACATGACGATGAGGAATGTGACTAGTGCAGTGCAGCAAATGACTTAGGCCTGAGCAGAAATGGAACACATTGCCCTTGTCCATCAGGGTTCTCCCAGCTTGTTACTGCAGAGGAAAACACATAAGAGGTTTGTAGCTAGGAGGGGAATAGCTCAGGTTCAGGTAAGGGAGAAGGAGAATGAGAGGTACCTCTCTGGCTGATACTGAAGTGAACTTAGCCCATAGAACTGAGGCTGAAGCAGTCTGCTTAGAGGACCCAGAGGCAACCTGTCAGTGCCAGCAAGTGGGCAGTGCTACATGTGGCACCACAGGGCTGAGACAAAGATCAAAAGGCCACCTGAAGACATTCCACTGTTGGTATTCAGAAGAGATTTGGTGCAATCTTTGATCTTCTGGTTGGTTCTTGTATCAGCGGTTACAGTCTCTAAGTTTGGCTCCCACATGCAAAGACAAATGAGAATGGAAAGATATAGGATGAAAGGTTTGAGAGTTCTGGGTCAGGGTAAATGTATTTCATGGCATGAGTTTAAATTTCTGGCCCCCAAGTAAAATTCTTCAAAGAGCAACCCTCCCCTCCTGCCCGCTATACTTAGGGATGCCATCATCAGGAAACATGGCACGGGAGGGGGTGCCACTGTGTAGACAGAGGCTACTTGGGAAAGGACTGTGTCTGACGCTGACCTGTCCCCAGGGTTCAGTCACTTTGGGGTACAAGTTGGCATGAGAGATATAAGGCAATAAGTAACAACATTTATTACATATCGTCTAGAGAGTTCAAAATAAATATGACAAAATTATTTATAGGAATTAAAACTTCTCATACCATCACCATAAGCTTTTATATTAAGGAAGCTTAAAGAAAACTACAGAAGAAAAAACAGAAATTATGCTCTTTATAACAGTAATAACTATTCACATCTATAAATTTAAGGAGTCATTAAATAATGTTTATCCCTTTCCTTATAATTTTTTGAAACTTCTAGCATTCTGTGGTAAATAATTAGGTAGGTTGTTAAATAAATAGAAATCACACTTCTCCCACCAGCTGACATTTATTGATGGTTAGATAATAACATAAAGTAGGAAAAGTGTTTGAAAGCAGGCCACATTTCACTGGACTTACATTTACAGATTATTAATGAACATCTCTCCAACTTTACAGATTTCAGCCTGAAAACCAAGAAGCGAATTATAATATAGCAAAAAGAGAGAGGAAAAATAAAGTTGCAAGTACAATAACTCCTCTGCTTGACCCAAGTTATGGAACTCAGTTCATTCATACAAAAAATACTAAATTACTCGCTAAGTGTGTCGGCAAAATTAAAAAAAAATGAAGTGTAGACCTCTTGAAATTAATCACTAACTGAAGGAATACCAAGACATCTGCAATATATACATGTATTGATATACTCCAATACAGTTTGTTCTCTTAAAATTATAAGATAGGTTAATTTTATTTATTATTATTATTAATTTATTTATTTATTTTACCAAAATCAAGAGCATCTCAGTTCCCTTTTTGTTTCCTCCCAGGTCTGAACAGAACTGCTGGACTTATTCCTACACCTCTTTACTTTTCCAGGGGAACTGCCGAGCAAAAAGAGCATTAGTTTTTGAGCTAAATGGCGAGGGCCTCGACTCAGGAAGCTTGACACCTCCTGATGGAGGGAGGTATCATGGGGTCAGGGAACAGACCGCCTGGAAGAACAGCCACCTCTCCTAGAAGCTGACGAAGTCCTGTCCCCAGCCTAGCCCACGCCATCACAAACCTCTACGGGGCAACTCTGGTGTTCCGTTTTGCCGAAGATTCACCCCGCCACCACCGGTACCAGGTGCGGGGCGCTCACGCCGCCCCTTCCTTTCTCCAGGGTTCAGAGGCCGCAGGGTGGAAAGAGCGGACGCGGAGAGCGTCTCCAGGGAAACAGAGGGGCAAGGCGGAGCGGCTGGGGGCGGAGTTAGGCTAAACCGGGCTTAGGGATTGGGCAGCTCTCAGTCTCTTCGGGTGTGGGGGCGGTGCCTGGGGGGATCACGGGCACAGTTGGCTTCTCTAGCAAGGCTGCTTTCAGAAGTTCACAGAACCCGGGCTTCAGTTTACCGCCCGAGTCATTTCCGTCACAGCGCTACATTCGCAGTATTTTTGCAACATTACCATTTGGTCCATGAGATTGGTGGAAAACCGTTCATTTTACATTCATAACCCCCATGACCTGTTGCCATTTTATCCATCTGGATAAATCACCCACTGCCCTCTCAGTCACCTCTGTTGCGTCCGAACCAATGCAAATACTTTTCCCAATCCTATCTCCAGTAAAATAATCCGATTTTGAGTTGTAGTCAACTAAAGACCTTGGCCCCTTCATCCTGTCCTTATTATTATTATTATAGCTGAAATTTTAGGTGAAATTTGGGATTTTATATTTACACAATCTAATCGTTACTCTGCAAATCTCATCCGATTTTTCCTTCTGTCACAGGCAAGTGCAAGAGAACGAGCCTTGTTGCTCATTCTCTCATATGCATAGGGGCAAACAAGTGAGGCTCTTCGCTTACAATTGTCAAATTCCAATTAGTCTTAGATTAGTTTTCTTTGTATCATCTGGAAGTTGTTGGACCAATTTTTCATTTCTCTTGCTGCTTTTAAGGTGTCTTTTGAGTAGTTGGTCTTGGAAGGTATCATCGTCTTCTAGTTCTGAAATTCTATCCTAAGATTGGTCTGTCCTGCTGCCCATACTTTCAATATGATTGTTAATCTCCTGGATTTCTGATCAAAAACTTTTCATACACTCTAATTCTATGGTGAACTGGTCATACATGATTTTATAACTTTATTTCGCTCATCTAGCTTTCTATTAGTGTCTTATGAGAGTTCTTGCGTCTTTTTGGTTATTACTTCCATTATATGTGGGATATCTTCTCTTGTCCCACTGAGTATCTCTGAGCTGCTTTCTAACCTCTTCTGCTATGCTTTGGAGTAATTCATGTGTGTGGCTTATACTATTCTGCCCCTTGCTGCCCCTGCGTTGGCTTTGGGGGATTTAGGGGTTTGGGGAGGCATTTGGTTGCCTTTTCTTCCCATGTTTCTATTGTTTGTTTGCTTGTTTGTTTGTTTTGTTTTGTGCTGAGGTTTGTGGATGCTTATAGTCTAAAGACTTTGCTGCTAGTACAGAAATCGCTTTAGTTTCTTTTCAGTAATGTATTTTGGGTGTGGCTAACTATAATCCTTTGCCACAACCCCAAGGTCTGACCACCAGCTATTGTAGCACACAGCATCCACTTCTCTGTTCTACTGGTGCGCTTCTCCCTGAAGGTCCCAGAGTTGCCCACTTTCACTGTGTCTCTGTAGATTTGATCTTTCTTACTCATAAGCCAGGAGCCAGGAGCCAGGGAGAAGGTACAGACTGCCCCTTCCTTCTTCTCCATTCTGGTGTATCTCTTCAATTTCTCTGTCAGCTCCAATTTTCCTGTCAGATCCTTCCTGTTCTCAGGGATCCATCTCCCTCATTCTCTTCTTTCTCAAGTTGTTATTTTCCAGTGTTTGGATTCCAAATATTGGAGAGGCTGATTTGCCACTGCTTACCACTCCGCCATCTCCCTGGAAGTCCTGTAAACTCGTTTAAAGTAAAGACTTTTGGCTTATTTTCTTTTATTTGTCTGGAAAAGTACAGGGATTGGTATATGTTATGTGCTCAAAATATTTTTTGAATTAATGAATGAATGACAGGGTAGATACAAGTTCTTTCAGCTGATTTTTCCTTATGAAATTCTCATCAGTTCCTCTTTCTTCCCCACCTAGAATTCAAGGGGAAGACAGCAGTGATGCAACTGACCCTTTGCTCTTACTCACCTAATAACAGCTACAGTGCCCTTTTCTGACCTTTCTCTGGAGAAGAATTTTTAGGTTACATCAGCTCTCCAAAGATGCAAATGCTAATCCTCTAGTGGAAGCCAATACATCACAAATACTCTCAACAGTTGTTCTCGAAGTATTTTAGATATCTCAGTCTTACAAAATGAAAATTATTCTGAATCTTTCTTATTTTACTTATGTATTTTACTGAATATATCACTCTAACATCTGAAGAAAGAATGTAGTAGGTAAGTTAGTTTTTGTGTATGACAATGTCTTTGTTTTTTCCTATGGTCAACTAGCAGGATTGGATATTCTAGGTTGACTATCATTTCCCTCAGCATTTAGAAGGTATTTCATTTTACCCTATTGCCCAGTATCTGTGATGAGAAGTCCAGTGCCACTTTCATTTTCCTTACTTTCTGTGTGTCCTCTTAATTAGATCTATGTTGGCAGTGGCAACAAATATCAGGACCTAAAAGTTTATTTTTCTTTATCACAATATGCAATCAGCCCAAGTCAGCCTTGGATTACATTACATGTCATTGTCACGGTACAATGCAACTGCAAGAATTGCCACCACCTCGATCGTTGCTGGTCTGCAGCAGAAAAGATAATGAAAGCAAATTGCATATTAGCTTCAAAGTATTCATCCAGAATGATATCCACCACTTCCTTTCACATTTCATTGGCCACAATAACGCACACCATACTCAACTTCAGGCAGGAAACTGTTATCTCACCATGAATCTGACTGAAGAACCAAATGTCTGGTCACAATGATTATTCTCCAACCTATTTTTTTCTCCTGAAAGCAGGCACTTTCTTAGTTTAATCTTTTTATCCTTTTAGGTCTGACATTTCAAGGGGTTCTTGAGACAGAATCCTTCAGTCAAGTGCACACGTCTTTCTTCAGATTTAGATAGTTTTATTTTAAAAATAACTTCTGTGTGCAATTTTTCTTTCTCTGTGATTGTAGTTATTAAATATAGAACTCCTAGATTTGTTGTTTATATCTGTAATCTTTTTTGTTCATTTTCATTATCTGTCTTTGTTCTAAAGTCTGGAAAATTTTGAAAATATTATTGTCCAGTCTTTCACTGATGTTTTTGTGGGTGGAAAGGGTCATACTTTTATTTTTATTTATTTATTTATTTTTTGTAGGTACCGGGGGGTCGACTGCAGGATCTCGTGCGCCAACAGGCACCCGTGCCGCTGAGCGATATCACCGGCCCCTTTTTTCGTATGTGGGATCCGGGAGTCGAACTCGGGCCCTCGCGCTTGCAAGGCAGGCGCTTACGCTACTGAGCCATCTCACCGGCCCATGGAAAGAGTTATACTTTTAGAACTCTTTAATTTTATTGATTGTTCCTTTTAATAGATACTTTTTTTTATAATGAATGTCACATCTTCTCAATTATCTCTGAATATGTTAATTTTTTAAGGTTTCTTTTTTTCTTTAAATTATCTTTTTCTTCAGGAAAATTTTTCTTTGATTAATGTGGGCATTTCTCTTTATGTAGCTTATTGTCTTTGGTTGCTACATTAATTATCAATAAGTTCAGCTGCTAGTAACAGGAAGAAAAGAAAGAAGAAAGAAAAGAAAAGAAAAAAAAAAGGAATTAGAGTGATTCCCCATAGTTTCAGATTCCTAGGCTCTGTTTTGTAGGTTGCTGTCTATGCATTCCATTCCCAAGGTCATCTTACTGATGATCCAGCCATTGCCTCTGCATTTGATCTGAGGAAAGCATGAGCAGGGTCATGTTCTTTTCAAAAAGATGAGCACATCTGTACTTGCTTCATTCCACTGGCAAGAACTTTAGCATATTGCCACTTAAGCTTCATGGCAACTGAAAAATATGATCTTTGTTTGGCACAGCCTTATGACTTGTTAAAAATCAGGTTTGTATAACTATGGAAAATAAGAAAGAATGGCTAAAAGGAGAAATTCAGCATTTATCTTATAGCTATCAGTTCATCTTTAGGATGGAAAAACTGAATCTCTGGTGTAACTTGCCTTTGTTTTTGAAATAAGACTGTTTTTCTTTAACTTTCTGATTTGAGTGAGAATTTTGACAGCTCTTGATGCAATGGGCAAATTGTGTCTCCTTGGGTATCGTTTAGGGTGACAGCAAAAAGCCATCAGCTATTTGACCTTTATGCCCAAATAAGAAACAGCTCAGCCCTCAGGTACCAATACATACATGTGGAGCCCAAGTATTTTCACGACAACTCATTTAATATCTTCATAAAGGAGTTGTCCCCATGTTTAAAGTCCTCATTCCTGTTCTATGTCTAAGAATGAGGTAGTCAAATGGGGTGCAGAATAATTCAGACCTAATTTTTTTTTTTTTTTGGTGGGTACCGGGGGGTTGACCTCAGGACCTCACGCGCCAACTGGCACCCGTGCCGCTGAGCGATATCACCGGCCCCTTTTTCGTATGTGGGATCCGGGAGTTGAACTCGGGCCCTCGCGCTTGCAAGGCAGGCGCTTATGCCGCTGAGCCATCTCACCGGCCCAATTCAGACCTAATTTGCATCACGTTTAGACCTAATTTTCCCCTTAGTTTCAGTCCTCCAATAATTACTTAGTTCTACTTTACCTGTAGATGCTGAGCAATAACTGCAGGGCTTATGTTGGAAAATCATCCATTATACCTTCAGTGATGTGGTTTCTTTTATTTATCTCATTCTTCAACCTGCTACCTTCTACTTTGTCTTCAGAAGGTCTTTTAAATCTCTCATCCATTGGCAGACAACTCCTCTTATTTTCGTCATGATTATTATTATGTTTGTTTATGATATTTATAAGTTCCTGTTTTACTGGCATCTTGAAAGGGAAGGGAGATAAATATGTGCTCCACTTGTTAAGCTCTAAATCTTTCTTAGGAAAAGAATTCTAAAATAAGACAGAGGAAAAATTAAGAGGCAGAAAAAAAGAAAAGAAAATATAGAACAAAAATAGAAAATGTAGTGAGAATGACAGGCCTGGCAGTGCATAACTGTAATTCCAACTACTCAGGAGGCTGAGGCAGAAGGATTGCAAGTTTGAAGCCAGTGTGAGAACTTAGGTAGACTCTGTCTCAAAAAAAAAGGGGGGAAAAGTGGGATGCTTGGGATGTAACTCAGTGATAGAGCCTCTCTAAATTCGATCCCCAGCACCACCAGAAAATAAAAAAACACTTTTAACTCATAATAACCAAGTCAGAAAATATCTTCAATTTATAACAGATTAATAATTAACTAATTTTCTATAAATTTATATCAAATTAATGCATTTAAATGTACATTGGCTATTATGCATCTATTTCCTGTTCCAATATTAGTTCCCTAAATTCCTGTAGCCAAGAAATAAGAATGTGTCAGAAGATAGACATGTTTCAGATAACTACCTTGGAATTTGAATTTTGAACAGCAAAACGAAGAGCCCAGAAATGTTTGGCATTTATTCTATACCAGCAGTAGTTTCCTATCACGATAATTCCTGCCAAGAAATCATTGTTGTGGTTTGTGCCCCTCTTAACTTCAGAAGCCACGTTGATTCTTGCCAGTTCCTGAGCTCAATTGTTCCTTCTTTGTCTATTTCCTTTAGCCTAAATTGGCTACAGTAAGATTTTGTTGCTTGGGATTAAGTTCTAACTAATAAAGGTGTTGGTACCAGAGGCTGCACTGCGGCAATGGTTCCTCAGGGAGATGTAAGGTCCTTGGGTTTGGTCATCTACGTCTAGTGGAGAAATGAAGTTCTGGTTCTGGCTGTTTTAAGGTAACACAGCAAATTGTGACACCTCTGGTTGGAAAAGCTAGTAATTATCAACTCATATTATTTATAAATAATTGTGTGCTAATCATAAAACTCTAATGGACCAGGGAGCTACCCACCAAAGATCATCATGAAACGATGAAGAGTTCAGGCTTTGGGGATTTAATACATATTTTTGGTCACATTGGATAATTTAAACAACAGAATGACGAACTCAAAATAATAAATTCTGTTCTTAAAACATAGAGTATAACCCAGAATCTTTGTATAACCACTTGAAAAATATCAAGTGACTTATTCACAGCAAGAACTGATTCTTTAGCCCAGGGAGATCTGACGTGTATATTTTAGGGCACTCATCAGAAGAGTACCAGTTTAACAGTAGAAATGGAACTCTCTGGGAATACTTAGGGGATTTGAGTAGCTTAATATTTTCAGCCCCTATTTAAACCTCTTCCACTGAGGAGGTACTTTGCTTAGAAAATTCCTTTCCTTTCTTTCATGTAGAAGTTGATTCCTTACATAAAGATACTGTTATTTTCTGCCTGAGATCGTTTTCTTATGAAAGAATTACAATATAGTCTTTCTTACCAAACCTTCATTATATTTATTTATTTATTTATTTTATTTTTTTTTTTGTGGGTACCGGGGGAACCACCTCAGGACCTCACGCGCCAACAGGCACCTGTGCCGCTGAGCGATATCACCGGCCCCTTTTTCGTATGTGGGTTCCGGGAGTCGAACTCGGGCCTTCGCGCTTGCAAGGCAGTCGCTTAAGCCGCTGAGCCATCTCACCGGCCCCCACCTTCATTATATTTAGATCTGTAAACAGAAGGGGATTTTATCATGTCCTGGGGGAAAATCTTTTTAAAAAGTTTAACGCTGAGAAGGCTTTGTACACACTGACGCACATACATGGAAAATTGTTAGTTTGTGTCAGCAAAACTCTATGGACATTATTTTTGCCTGAAAATGGATTTTGAGGGTTCTTCAACAAAAAGACTGGAACACAATGTTAAAAAGAATAAAATTGCCAAATGGGTACATTTTCCAGAGAATCTAGATTCTATATGCTGCTTTAGGTGACTGAATACTCTACTTAACACTTTCTTGGCTTAATAAAAGAAAATTGGCAAACCGGAAAATAAGTTGTGTTTAAAAAATGGCTTAAAGGAAGAAATTGACAGTCTTTCAGAGACAGGAATGCAAAAGTACATAGATCATATATGAATCACCTCCTTAAGAAAGTCTTGAAATCTCCCTTCTCCAAAGTTTTGAGATCTATAGAGGAAAGTACCAGAGCCTCTGCTAACTTCTTTCCATGGTTAGGAGCATTGTTGGGAGGTGTTATAATGAAAATGGCACCATGACTTCCAAGGAGATGCAGTATCCCTGGATAAGAGAAGCAAGATCATTAAAACTCAGCGGGAGAATATGTGTATTTTCAATAATACACAGTCATGCCCTCATGTTAATTAGAATGGCATGATGCATAGAGATCTCTTACTACAATTGATTGGTCATGATGTTGCTAGGAATTGAATTAAGGGTAACTCATTTGCTTAGAATTTGATTTGAATGAGAACAGGAGAGAAATATTCTAAATCTGGTAAACAGAGGGCTGGCTCGAATAACTATAAGAGAAAATAGAGAGTCCTAATCTTACTAAATTCTAAGACTAGACCCAAAGCCCCTTGAATGTAAGTTCTGTATTCTGGGATCCAGAAATACCACAAGTGCATACTCTGAATCTTTTCCTTATTCTTTCTCAAAGGTAACTGTAGTATTTACTCAGGCAATTGCACTGGGGAAAGGGATATATTCAAAACTTTTGGATTGTTAAATGGTAGGCACTAATCCTGAGCTAATGCTGATTTCTAGAGGCCCAAAATACCCTTACTATTATATAGTAAGTGAAGCTATTTTTTTTTTTAATTTCTCAAATATACTGAGCTCATCCTATGGTGAAGTCCCTTGAATCTTGTTGAATGCTGCAGAAAAGTGGTAGCATTTTTTAGTGGTGACTACAAGAAGCCCTTGAGAATCTCCCTCCATGTAGTAATTGCACTGAGTTAAATAACTGAAAGGATTCATTAGATTATAATAAAGTTTACTCAGAAAGATTTCCTATAGGCAAAGGATACACAGAGCCAGAGACAAGAAAACATAAGGGAACTTCAGGTCAGTCCTTGATCTTCCCAAGTTGCACAGGCTACACTCATCTGCAGGAGAAAAGTTTCCCAAGTAATCTTTCACATTCCACTGATTTCAAAGACAAAACCACACTATGTAAACAGGTACAGGTCACCAATCAACATATTTTCAATAAACAATGTAGACAAGCTAGTACAGAGTGCATTCGGGGGAGTTTCAGACATTAAATGGCCACTGTAGTTGGAATATTGTTTGTCCCCTCCAAAATTCATAGTAAAACCTGACTACTGTTGTGGTGATATTGGAATGTGGGGCCTTGTATAGGTGATGAGGTCATTAAGAGGGATTAATGCCTTTCTTGCTGGACTGGATTACTTACTAGTAGAGTGGTTGATATAAAGTAAGACTGCCCATCCTGTTTTTTCTCTCCCTGCCTGTCTTTCTGTTTTGTTTTTTTGTTTTGTTTTGTTTTGTTTTCCATGTTCTCATGCAACACAAGACCCTTGCCAGCTCTTTCTGCCCAGTCTTGGACTTCTAGCCTCCAGAACATAAGATAAATAAACTTCTTTCCCTTACTAACTAAACAGAAAACAGACCAAACCAACATTATATGAGCAGCTGGGACATTTCACTCCTATCTTGACTAGGCAACTCTCGAAATAAACTCAGAGCTACCTTGATTCAAATGCAAGCTAAGCCTACTGTTCCCTTCCAAAGTAGTAAATCAAAAGTCAGACTATTTCTGAGGGAATTTCAGACTTGGAAAATATAGGGGTAATATTCCTTGCATAGTGCCATTTAATCTCTGGGTTAGCTGGACATATATATATGAATTTTAACTTGATGGTAACTAATTGTGCTGCTATTCATGCTAGTATATTTTCTTCCGGGGTAATGTGATATGCAGTATATACTGTATACTACTCTTTATATTTCAATAAATAGGGGGAAAAGAAGCAATTTGCTTTTACTTAGCAGGGACAGCAGTGTACTTTTATTTTCCAATTCAATAATTTGTCAACTCCAACTATTTCCATACAATTTAGTCTATAGGGACCTTAATTATCTTACTATCTCATAAAATATCATGCTAGATCACTGTACTGATAGATACGGTACAAAATCTGGAGAGCAAAAAATAGCAGGCACCTTACACTCCTTGGTACTACAAATATACATGTCACAAAGAACAATGTGCATCCTATGAAAAAGCAGGAGTCTCTCATGTCAGTGAAATCTTTTTTAAGGTGTGGTATTTAGATGGTTGGGCACTCCATTGTGGAGGACAACTCATTGAAAATTTCCTATCCAATCAAAATGCTTATTTGCCTATTTTTACAGTTTAAAAATGGATGATTCTGCATCTGAATCCTATCACAAGATAATTATGATAGTTTTTATTTCCTGGCTTCAGGATCTGCCTTGCCACCTGGTGTGATAAAAAAAAAAAATACTGTGTGTGTTTAAGTTTTAAAAACTTAGTTACACTAAAAGATATATTACCGGGCCGGTGAGATGGCTTAGCGGCATAAGTGCCTCCCTGGCAAGCGCGAGGTCCTGAGTTTGACTCCCGGTACCCACATACGAAAAAAGGGCCTGCTGGTGCGCGAGATTCTGAGGTCGACCCCCGGTAGCCACACACACACAAGAAAGGGATATATTACCATCAATCCTCCTTGAAATACTCCTCTTGCTTTGAACACATTTATCTCACTATTCTTGCCACTTTCTGAAGCAGTTTTGGAAGTCCTTTTTCTTGTGAGTGCTTTTAGTTGCACTGGGCCTTTAGTGGCTACTGTGGTGTCCTGAGTAGATACAAAATGTTTACCTTCATGGTTGTTTTGACTTTGAGGAAGAGCCAGAACTCACATGGTGCCAGACCTGCTGAAGAACGTGGGTGAAGATACACCATAATGTGTTTACTAGCCTCCTTTCCATTGAATGACATTCAGCAGCTGTATTTAGCATATTTTTTGATCACCCCTCATAACGACACAGACAAAAGAACTGCTTCAGATAGTGGCAAAAACAATGGGATAGGGCCGGTGAGATGGCTCAGTGGCCTAAGCGCCTGCCTTGCAAGCGCAAGGGCCCGAGTTTGACTCCCGGATCCCACATACGAAAAAGGGGCCGGTGATATCGCTCAGCGGCACGGGCGCCTGCTGGCGCGCGAGGTCCTGAGGTCGAACCCCCCGGTACCCACAAAAAAAAAAAAAATGGGATAAGCATATTTATTGTTAATATCAATGTGTCTTTTACTGTAATAATTTTTAAATTTAAACTTTCACTATATTTTTGGATCACCCTTTTTATCTGCCCTTTTCAAATCTAGTCTCCAGCTTCACAGTGATTTTGTGAGCCCCTGACATTATTTGTTACAATAAATTGACTTTTCTAAAGCTAGCCTGTTATGGCTTGTGTCTAGATGTTCCCCCAAAGCCTCATGCAGTCACTGCTGGGCTTTTTAGAGGTAGATGAATCTAGGGGGTATGATGCTGAGATTAAGGGTGTGTGGTTACTATATTACTCTACTGATTGGTTTGGCATAGTTCTGGGTGTGGATAATGGGAAGGCCCACCCTGGGTGTAGGTGGCACCACCCAAATGGTGGGTAGCGTGGATGGGTATAAAGGGAGAGAAACAAGGCAGGCCAGCTACTTCTTTTGCTGCTGCTTCTTTGCTACTTTGCAGCTTTGCTGCCTTCTGCCTGCCATGAACTGTTTCTCTTCTGTGCTGCCCCTCGGCCATGACACACTGCTTTGGAGCCAGCCAACTATGGACTAAAATCTCTACAAACTGTGAGCCAAAATAAACCTTTAACTTTGGGGGTTGGGTATTTTGGCTCAGCAAAAATAAAAGTAACAAAGACAAGCCAGACATACTTAAGCAAAAGAATAGTAATTTATATAAAAACTAGAAACTATAAAATAATATAAATTAAATAAAATTTAATTTAAAAAATTAGTAATTAATTGCAGATATCAGTTATACTGAATATTTTACAAAATTATACTATATAAAGTAATAGTTGAAATGTCTAAATTCTGTGAAGAAATTGCATTAAAGAGCATGTATAACAATTACATTAATTTTTCTATGGTTACATAGAGCTTTCTTTTTTTATTCTTTTTTTAACATAGAGAATTAATAAAATTAGTTTTAAAATCAGATGAAGAAATTGGGTCAATACGTATTGATCTTACCTAAATAGTGCACTGAACTAGTTAGTGTAATGTAAAACAAAAAAGTCATTTGCTTATCGATGTTTCCAAGTAATATGTTTTAGACTAATTTTAGAATGGAAAGACTTTAATAGATTTTACCAATATGTATAGCACTCTTGTAATTGTCCTAAGCGTTTTACAGTTAAAAGAACTTATAAGAATACTTTTTAAGATCCAATCAAATAGAATCAGCAAATAGTTTTTGAACTTGGCATTTTCAGTCATCCCTTTGTTTGGTGGGACTTTGTAAAATGAAAGCAATGGCAAGGGAGAAGTAGCAACCTAAGGGCACTATTCTCAGACACACAAATGCTAGGATGGGGCACACTTGAAAGTTATCTGGGAAATGACTTCCTTTTGAATTTGAACATTCAAATATACCTTGTTCTTGTATGCTTTCATACAATGAATGAAACTACAATGGCTATGTTTTATACAAGTGGGAACAAATTTTCACCCTATAATGTTTCCAATAGTTGTCCAAGTATTTTTGTCTTAATTATGTCTGTACATATGTGTTAGTCAGCTTTCCATTGCTATGACAAATACCTGAGATAAATCAAGGTATATGAAGGAAAGATTTATTCTGGCTTATGGCTTCAGAGGTGTCAATCTGTGGTAGGTTGGCCCCATTACTTTGGGATAGTGATGATACAATACCTCATGGCAGGAGCACATGCTAAGGAAGTCTATTCACCTCATCATTATCAAGAAACAAACAGATATAGGAAAGGGTCATGGCTCCATTATCCTCTTCAAGGAATGCCCCAGTGACCTACTTCCTCCCACTAGACTCCTTCTCCTGAAGTTTCCACAACTTCTCAATAGCACCACAGGCTGGTGACCAAGTCTTCAATATATAGACTTTGTGGGGACATTCAAGATTCAAACTATAGCAATATTGTAATAAGTATGTACATATTTAAATATTCATCCAGCTACTTAGATGTACACAAATGATGTCCTAAGATATTAAGGGACATGTTAACATTTTTCCAATGTAACTTCAAAATGAAACTTCTCATTTTCCAAGGACAAAAATCTGTTAACTGTGTATATGCAAGGGAAATTATAAATTCATGAGCACAATATAGAATATAATTATATTTCTCAAAGACTGTTATAAAAGATGACAAATGTCACATTTGGTAAAATTCTACTATAAATTCCAGTGGAGTTTCACAGGGAAAAAAACTTAATAGGGATGAAGACATCGATATAAGCTGAAACAGATATAGCAGAGGAAAAATGGAGTAACACTTCTAAGCATTGAATTTGAAAGTCTAAATCCATCCATCCATTCGTTATTTCAACGAATCAGGTATGCCGCTAGGTTGAAAATATCAAGGTAAGTCATGTTCTCAGTAAAATCACAGCCTAGAAGTAAAGCCAGACGTACAAAACAGAAGCTGTTTCCTTCCTTGAAGATCTATGATCCATCTGCACCAACAATAGAGACTTGGGCCTTGTTTTCTTAATGGCCCAGATTTTACATCATGCCTTACAGCCTGTTTCCCACCTTGCTGCTCAATATGTTCTAATTCTCTGTGTTTCTAATTTCCTCTTCAAGATCAAACTCACCATGCAGATCTCTTGTGGTGCTAATCCCAGGCTTTCCAGGCATTCACATGGCATTAGTCACCTGCCTCTCACCAGTTTGCATTACAGCCCAGTGGAACCTGACATAGCATAGATGATTGTGGCAGGTGCTTCTTCTTGGATCTCTCTAGTTTTGGGGCCATAGTACTAACTGACAAGTGCTGTAAAGATGATATCACAACCCGTGGCCCTAGAGGAACCATCCAGGTGCCCAGGACTTCAAGGAAGTGTGAGCTCATAGAAGGCTTCACAGGGGAATAGTATCTGTAATGTGACTTTGAGCCCTGAAAAATAAGTAGAGATCTGCCAGAGATACTGAGGCAAGTAGAATGGCAGAAAAACATAGCTTACTTGTTACAGGGCCTAGAGCTGTGGAAGATGAGACCAGCCCCCAAATAATATAGCAATATACAACTGTAAGCACTAATCAAGACAATGAAAATATTTCATTAATTTAACTTAGGGTTATAATTGGAATAGATATTGATTTTACACTATTGCTTAGTGGGGACATGGGAATATTAGGGATGTTATTCAAGAAGATTGAAAGAAAACCATTATTTTGAAACAACTTAAAAGCTACAAGCCATTTATGGGTGTGTATTAGCCAACCTGCCACTGTTGTGATAAAGTACTGAAGAATATCAACTTAAAAGGGATAAAGTTTATTTTGGCTCATGGTTTCAGAGGTTTCAGTCCACAATCACTTGGCTCCATTGTTTCTGGGCCTGCTGTGATAAGGTAGAACATCATGGTGAAAATGCATGGTGAAGCAAAGCTGCTTAGCTCATGGTGACCAGGAAACAGAAAAGGATCAAGGACAAAATATACCCTTAAAAGTCACATCCCTAGTGATCTATCTCCTCTAACCAGGACCACCTCCTATAGTTTCCAACATCTCCCAATAACGCACTCAGTTACGAATCCACCAATGGGTTAATTCTTAGATGAGATTAGAGCCCTCATGATCCAGTCACCTCCTAAAAGGCCCTCCTCTGAACACTGCTGCCCTGGGAACTTCATGAGACTTCAACATGCCTTCAATACACAAGACTTTGGAGGACATCCCAGGTCCAAACCATAATGAAGTGAAGCTGATTACTTTTAAGAGCATTCTACAGAGAAAATTGGTCTCCGTGATTCTGATGATTCTCTCTTAAATCAGCCTGGCTTTAATTAACTTTCTTTCCCCTGATTGCATGTTCAGTAAGCAGTCATACCAGTATGATTTCCTTTTCCATGTAGAGATTTCCAACTGGATAGAAAGTATGACCAGATTAACTGGAATTTATATTCTAACCCTCAGTTAAGGGACTGACATTTTGGTTTATTTGTCAATATGTGTGAATTTGGTTACTTTAGATTAAAGCCTTTACCAAAATTGACCAACTGAGTATTCCATAGAGTTTCCAGATCTTTGACTATAGTGGTCCATCCAGAAAGGACCATTTTATGGGGGTCAGTTTAGTAACCACTGACTGTTCTCAATTATATCTCTATCTTGATCCTCCTAGTTACTGTAATAATTATGGATCTGTGAGATTTACTAACATTTTTAAAGTATCATAAGGAGTTGTAAGACAAAATAGAATATCAATACAACTGTATTAATAACTCTCTTAATTTGTGTTGCTATAATAAGATGAATGCCATGGAATTGGGTGATTTATAAGTAATAAAGATGGTTCTGGAAGCCAGGAAGTCCAATACCAAGATGTCAGCTCATTTGGTGTCTGGGAGGACCTGATCTCTGCGTCCAAGAGGGCGGCCTGCCACTGTATCCTCTGGAGGGGATGAACAGCGAGTGCGAATGGAAGAGATGAGCCCACTCCTTCAAGCCCTAGCTCTCCTCTCTTGTGACTTAATCACTTCATAAAGGCTCACCTCTTAATGCTACCACATTGCTGATTAAGTTTTAATGTATTAACTTTAGGGGACATATTTAGACAAAGAAATACCTTAACAACGAAGGCAGCCTTTTGAATATTACAAACAAAAGTGTTAAAAAATAACTTCATGATTTTACGAACAATTTTAGCAGTAATACATTTGATTTTTTCTAAGATAATCTGATAATTGAGGAACTATGATCTTTTGAATCAGCTAGGAGAATGCACTCCACAGACAGCTAACTACAAGGAGTGCAATTAACCAAGCATATCAGGTACTGTGTTTTAAAAATTGTGGCTTCTATGCTTCCTAAAGATTGTGTCCAACCAATGACTATGTGTAGCAGAATTAGGAATGTCAACACTGGTTCCTGAGAAATACTGCCATCTTCTTAAAGCCAAATTTGGCTTAGGGATTCGCCTTTGGCTTTCCTAAACCTACTAACAGTCTAGAATGCTTCCCCTTATGCTTATCTCCTTCTCTTCTACGTTTGGGATCAAAATTGCCTCACACTGTCATGGCTCTTCTTCATCTTCCTACCTATTTTCTTTAAAACAGACATTTCCTCAAAATCTTTCCAT
Source organism: Erethizon dorsatum (assembly GCA_028451465.1). NCBI lineage: Eukaryota > Metazoa > Chordata > Mammalia > Rodentia > Erethizontidae > Erethizon > Erethizon dorsatum. Next base: position 17,618,320 of record CM051839.1, read on the forward strand.
ATTAGCTTCTTGAAAAACTCTGATCAATACAAACTCTGACATTTTGTCCCAGTGCTTATTCAATGATTCATGACCAACATGATTGTCCTGAGAGGTAGAGGTCACACTGGCACAGGCACAGTGACAAAACTTGCCCTCACTGAGGATGGCCTGGCCTGCATCATGGCTGAGAGTCCATTTTGCATGCCTGCGATTCCCTGGAAGGTCAACTTACTTGCTTGTAGCAAACTGTATCTTTCCCATCACAGTCAAGGCAGTGTTTTGTTCTAATTAGAATAACATGTATTTTATATATACATGGGGACTTTCCTTCCCCAGTGATTATGTTTCTGACAGTAGTATCACCATCGAACTTACAAATGCCTCACTTACGGCCACAATACAAATGCCTTCCAGGGAAAGCAGTAAAGGGTTTCTTTGATGTTCAGTGGATTCACTGCTGTTACCTATAACTGAATATTCCGAAATACGTGAATTTACAGAAAAAAAAAAACAAAACTCTAGAGTTCCATCTGCGACACGCCATCTTGTAAGTTTGGACCATTGTCCTACAGGATATAGTATATTTTCTGAAGCAGGAACCCATGGAGCTGTCTCAGAGCTAGGATTCTTGGGTCCAAGAACCAGAAGGTAGAAAATAGAGTGGCACTGGATGCTATTTTATATCATATCTCATTTGCAGACATTTACTGCTCAGCAACACAATCCTAGAAGGTACTGGGTTAAAATTCTTAGTATGGAAGGGAGAAATAATTCTACCAGGCAACATGTATTTATTTCTATTGAATTGGATGCTAAACCCAGTGTTTTGGGCTTCTAGGGTTTATAGTATTAGATAGGACAATTGATCTTAACTACCAAAATATAGGGAAAAGTATAGACAAAATTCAAGGGAATCCTGATATGCCTAATAGTTAAAGCTATTATTATATCATAGAAATCTTATGCATCTTGAAACACCAAGGGCCTGTATCCATTTGGAATAAGTTTTCAAGTTATTCCATCAGGTGAAGAAATTTGACCAACTGAAGTACTAAACAGTAAAAATAAAAGAAAATGTGTAGTGCAGAAGGAAAATTACGTGTACATATGTGTATTTATCTGCAACCAGTTACAGAAATAGACTTGCATGTACTCAGAATTCTGAGATGAGATATCCCAGAACTCCAGGGAGAAGAGACTTACTGAACAGTCATGCACTTGGGTGTGAATGCAGTAGCAGATGAGATTTTTTTTGGAGAATTCCTTTTGGGAATGGAATGATAACAGTTTTGTTTGTATAAAAGAGAACCATATTACCTGTTTGTAGGAATAACGGTGTCTGCTGATGCAGAGGTGAGAATTTGTCATTGTTTTTGGTCACCCACATTCTGAATCTTCTACTTTTGTTTGGGAAATCTTCAATCCTATGAAAAGTATACTTATATTTACAGAAACTGATTATACCAGAAAGTCTTTCCCAGACTCCTCTGCAATGAGAACATGGACATACTGCCACTTTCAGCCACGAAGGTGTATCTGCTCCAGACTCTGAACAAGAAGTGAATTATATCATGGCCCTTAAGGGTCAGACAGAACTGAAAAGACAGGGAGCAATGGTTTCCCCCACACCCAGTTTTCAGAGAAGCATTATAGAGGGCTTAGGCCAGCAGTGATGGAGTCAGAAGTTCAAAGTGAGGTGTGGGTGTATTCAAGGCTGGCACCAACCCACCAGCTGACCTTACTGTGTAAGTAGCTTGTTTCTGTTTTGAGCAGGAGTAGCCCTACTCTGCTTTGTGAAATTACCTGCAGGTGTGCATCACTTACCCTGATCCAGTGTAGTGCCTCAGTTTCCCTACATACTAAGCCACAGAATCAGATTTATTCTGACATCCAGCTTCCAAAATCCTTGCCGCCATTAATCATGCTCTATTACTTGGAGTAGTTATGCCTCACAGACGTTAAGAGTCCCTTTGAGGATAAATGGTCTCCTCAAAACTCTTCCAAATCTCATCAATTATATAATCTCCCGACTATCGGATTGGGCACCATCTACTGATAAAGGCAATAAACTTGATTTGAAAACTGTATTTTTATTGAGAATTTAACACCCACCTAAACTGTCCTCCACTTTCACACCATTAATGCGCTGCTCAAATCTTTGAAGTTGCTTTTCATCACTGTATCTTTCACTAACTTATTTCTCTTTGCAGAAGGGACAATGTGGGCTCTGCAGATCGTTCAGCCTGACTCCCAACACTGGAATCATTACTGCTTCTTCTTCCTGCCTTTTGAAACTCTTGGTGTGCCTCTCTTTTTGCTTAGTTTGGCTCTATGCCAAACCCAACAGCTGGAATAACAGTGTCTTACAGTTTATCTAGAAACTGCTTTTGAGATGGTGGAAGACTTTGTAGAAAAATAGACCGTTAGAGGTGCAGAAGCATATCTGACTAGGCTGCTTTAACTTAATAAGAGCTTACAACAAGTAAAATGGACTTATTTTGTGCACTTAATTTTGCACGAAATTCATAGAAGGCATATTTTTCTATAAGCAGAATCTTGTTTGGCTGATGATTTCTACTGGCTTCCTAATAGAAAAAAAATGACTGTCTCACTTGAAATACATCATAATTCTCAAAAATTCTCCATATCACATCTCCACGTTTTATACATTCAAATGGAGAGATGAGATGGAGATAGTAATGCTCTTGAAGATGAAATAGGCTACCATCGTAAGCATTCTCAGTAGATATAGCTCATCGTGCAAGTCATTGAAATACATAAATTCCAGAAGAGCACATCTTTGTCATGTTTCACTCCTCCAACAACATACTGAAAAGAAAATAAAACATTTTCAAGAAACTTGACATTCAATATATTTATTTCAGTGTTTCCATTATCCCCTTCATCACTTTGTTCCAGAGAGAAAATGTCAAAAGTTGCAATAGAAAACTGCAGATGTTTTCCAGCAGCTTATTCTTCTAAAATATTGATAAAGTTTATAATGAAAATACTTTCCATGTTTTTCCTATCAGTGCCACTAAAACTAGCTGAGCAGATGATTATTTAATAAAGTAGAAAGCAATGCATATAATCAGTTCATAGAAGCTATGGGTGACTAAGAGGGCATATCAACAGGGAAAGGAAGAGGTTTTTAAATGACACCGAGAGCTGTAAAACTCACATTTAAACATTATAAAAAAGCAAAAATCAATTATTATAAGGAAATTTAAGCATCTGTCAGTTGTATGGAATAGTGTGCAGAAGTATTGCCTCTGAGGACTGTGGTTATAAAGACCTGGTTGTACTTTTGGAAAACTGAGACTATAATCAGTCTCACTAACGCATAAATTGCCTAGAATACACGATGTCATGACTGCCGAAAAGAACAGAAGGCAGAGGGTGAGAAAGACTCTGCTAAGTCTCCTCCAGCAGCCTAGAGAAGCTGGGGCTTAGCTGGAGAGAGCACTAGGGTAATGCCATTCTGCAAGGGGCCACAGACTAGCCAATCTGTATTTCAAGGACATCTTTCTCCTTCTTAATTCCATGCTCACTGGTAATCTTTTGGATCTCCAGCGTGTTATGTCCTGAGTTAAGCAGTCAGGATTTGTTGCCTCACTAAATACAGATTTTAACATAAGTTGGCATTCTGGTATATAAATCACTCTTCTCAGGATTTTGGTTAATGAAAATCAGTTTCTTCTTCATGATTGCTTCTTAGCGAACTGGTAAATATTTGTCTTTGAATCTGCAAAGCTGAAAAAAAGTCACGTGGAACTGGTGTTTCCAGCCCAGTACTGCCTTCCCATAAAATCCACAGAGCAGCCTACTTTAATATCTCTGCAATTTCAGAGAGTGTTACAGTCACTTAATTTGTCTACTTTCCCAATTTTAAAAGACATAACTATTTAGTTAAGATAACAATTTGTGATTAGAGTCTGCCAAATTCACAAAGTGACATACCACCATATATACATATATAATTTAATCCTCTTGTAAATAGATAATATACATTTAGGAATGTAATTACCACTGCAGAAATAAAAATTTTAAAAGTTCTATGCTTTTCCTTTATAATCCTCTTACAATGAGAAGGTATAAATAATTACAAATTTCAATTAAGACCTCAGTCTTCCAAATACAACATTTTATTCATTGCTGGTCACGTGAACAGATTGATTTTTAGAATATGATTTTTTTTTTTTTTTTTTTTGTGGGTACCGGGGGGTCGACCTCAGGACCTCGCGCGCCAGCAGGCGCCCGTGCCGCTGAGCGATATCACCAGCCCCTTTTTCGTATGTGGGATCCAGGAGTCGAACTCGGGCCCTCGCGCTTGCCGGGCAGGCGCTTAATAGAATATGATTTTGATACATTCTTTTAAAACTTGAGATAGGAATTTCATCATTCTCCCATGCTTTATCCCAAGCAAAATTATAAATTTTAAGCTACCTATTACAACAGTTCTTTAAGTTTATCCAACAACATTAATTATTCTATTGGATACCATTTCTACATGTCAAAAGTATAACACTAAACAAGATATTTAAGTGTTTGAATATTACAGTCACAGGGTGGGGGCAGATAATAAATATGTAAACAAAACAATTTTAAGGCTATGAATAAAATAAAACAAAGTAATATGATTCGAGTGTTGTGTGTGTACACGCGCACACACAGACATGCACTTAGAGATGTCTGTTTAGAATATATAGTGAGAGAAGGCTGTCATGTGAAAGTAACTTTGACCTGAACCCTAAAAAACTGGAAAGAAGTCAGCGCATGACTGGGGGTGGACTCAAGCATCAGAGGTATGTGGAATAGGGCAGATAAGACCCAGAGGTGAAGCAAAGTTGGTGCATTGGTTCTCATGCCTCCCTATGATTCCCCAACTTTGGGGTTCACATGCGTGGATAATCCCCTCTGCTTGAGTGTAAATGACATTTATGACATGCTTCTAACCCATAGTACATGACAAAGATGATGCATGTCACTCCCATGATGATTTTATGTGATATGAGTTCATCTCGTTTCCAGACTCCCTCTAATATCTCTCCTGCTCACTGTTATTGTGTATTAGTTATTCTGTCATTGCTGAGATACAATAGTGAATACCCACAACTCTAAGGAGGACAGATTTATTTTAGCTCACCGTTGTAGAGGTTTCAGTCACTAGCTGGCTGGCTCCACGGCAGGGCAGCATGGCAGAGGTATATGGCAGAGGGGAAGCAGCTCATGATATGGCAGCAGGAAGCAGGGAGAGACAGACTGAGGGAAGAGAGAGGGAAATAAACCCTTTCAGGCCAAGCTACCAGCTACTCACTTCCTCTGACCAGGCTCCACCTCCAAACATCATATTTAGCTATAAACTCATTGGCAGATTAATCCACCGATGAGTATTACACCCCCATGATCCAATCACCTCCTCAAAGCCCCGCTTATGAATGCGTGAGGCTTTGGGGATGGGATACCTAGATATGGTTTTGAAAAAGCACCCTTCTGTGAATCCTATATCCACAAGAAATTGAATGCTTCTAATAGCGCAACCAAGGGGGACGAGATGCTTTTCTAGTTGAACCTCCAGCTAAGAGCCCAGACCTGATGAACCACTTGACTGCACCCTTGTGAGACTCTAAGCAGAGGATGTCGCTAAACTGAGATTCTCAAAGAGACCATGAGACAACAGATGTGCTGCTGTAAGTTGTGGAGATTGTAGCAATTTGTTAGGGAGCATAGGAAACTACTAACTGTTAGAATACACAGTATATTTGACTTGGGGCTGTGACCCAGCAGGGAGAGAAGAAATAGATGGTAACTACTTACGATCTGGGGTGATGGTATGGAAACTGTATTTTATTTTAAGAGTGTTAGAAAGCCTTTGGAGAAATTTAACCAAGAGAGTAACATATATTTTTGACATGTTGAAAGGACCCTGGCTACTCGTGAAGAGTGGATGACAGGGAGCCAAGAGTGGACAGGGAGACTTCTCAGAAGGCAGCTGCATTCGCGGAACTAAGGGAAAGACTTGGAAGTAGAGAGATAGGCTTTCATTACACTGGTAGAAATGTAGTGTGGTAAGATAGAAAAGTGGGGAAAATTTTTGAGTGGAGAGTACCAAATTTCAGACACTTTGGGATTTGGCAACTGGAAGTATGGTGGTTACCTTACTGAAATGAAGACATGTGAGAGAGGTAGAAGTAGGTGTAAACAGAGAAAGGGTATAACCAGTGTAACAGAGAAAGGGCAAGTTCTGGAAGTGATTATTAGTGATACGTATTTGGAAGTAACTGGAATACTGGTTGGAGTTAAAACCAATAATGGGATGAAAACCATCAAAGGGGGAAGTATTAATGTGCTGCATAATAAGAAAAAATTAAAGATATAAACTTCCTTTTGACAATAAACATAGAGAATTTTGTTTTGACATCTTAATTAATAGGTTATTAGCACAATGGTCAAGGACATTTATAAAATACATACTTAACTTGTCCTTAGTATCTGCCTGGGATTTTGAGAGTGGAGATAATCGAAGGCTAACTCTCTGTGGCTAGCTTCTCCACCCGTACCTCTCCCATTTCTCCTTGCACAGCTCCGTTGCCACTGACCCAGCCCTGAGGAAAATGTTCTTTTGGTCTGCCCTTACCATTTCTTTTGTGTGTGTGTGTGATCTTTTCACCTGCAGGCTTTCAGACAATAGTCGTATCTATTTAGACAGAAATTTTAATTTGGAATTTAGCAATGATTAGTTCTAAAATGAAATTACCTAATGGTATAAATTTAAATGTTGGCAATCGCAATTCCGAAAAACATCATCTGGGACACTGTAATCACGAATGTCGATGTCTTAGTTACTTTTCTTGTTGCTGATACAAAATACCCAACACCCAAAGTTAAGGGAGGAAAGGTTTATTTAGCTCACAGTTTGCAGAGGTTTTAGGTCATAGTCGGCTGGCTCCAAGGCAGGGTAGCATGGCAGAGGGACATCACAGAGGAGAAACAGTTCACGGCGAGCAGACAGGTAGAAAGCATAAGTCACAAACAGTAAGTCAGAGTGACCTTAGAAGCTTCTTTCTGCCCTTTTTATATTCTATCTAGACTACCGGGCTTAGGGTGGTTAAGCCAGCGTCACACACTCTAGATCCAGCCACCTCTGAAAAGCCCCACCTATGACTGCATGAGGATTTCGGGGGGACATCTAGACACAAGCCATAACAGTTGAAATCCCAAAAGATCAAAATTCCAAAAGCATAAAATCCCCCAAATCACAAAACTGAAATACTAAAATCCCAATTGTTAAATCCTAAAAGGCAAAATCCAAATATAGCAATTCTTATTTTTAAGAAGGCTACATAAGAGCGACAGAATCAGTGCATTTTAGTTGAATGCAGGATAGTTGCATATTATTAGTCAGAACAAATACTTAATGGTGATATGTACAAGTTTAAAAACTACTTATTATTGGTGCTGTAAAAACAGAAAATAGATTAATTTCAAAGGCTGGGTAATAACTAGACTTTCAACTGGACTGCATATGCTTACAAAATTTGTGGACCACCGCCATTGTCCAAATACAAGTGCACTGAGTGTTCCAGTGATTTAGAAAAGAAGTAAAACAGTCAAAATATACCCCTGCGAAATTATTCAGTCATGGACTACTTTTGCCTTTTTTCATACAGCAATGCTTGCCTTCAGAAAAGTTCCTTTGCCGGGGCCGGTGAGATGGCTCAGCAGCTTAAGTGCCTGCCCAGCAAGCGCGAGGGCCCGAGTTCGACTCCCGGAACCCACATATGAAAAAGGGGCCAGTGATATTGCTCAGTGGCACGGGCGCCTCCTGGTGCGCGAGGTCCTGAGGTCGACCCCCCGGTACCCACAAAAAAAAAAGTTCCTTTGCCAATGTATAAAAAGAATTGACAAGCTTAGATTTTTGAACCAAAGATTTTTGATGATATAGAGGTTCCTCCAGTATTATAAAACATTAAACGGTCAACCATTCTTTATTATGGATTTGACTGTTGAAGAAAATAAATTTTTTATATTTACCATTAAATCTAACATAGAAAAACTAAAACACTTGCTTCAGTTCATGTAATACATAGTACTGTTCAAAACTGTTTCCAATGATTTTTATTAGCTGTATACAATTCATGCCCCTGTTAGATCCCCAAATTCTAGAATTTATCTACTCATTTACATATTAATGATTGGAAAAGCGAAACACCTTTAAAAAGTTTACTTGAAGACTTGGACATTGTAGAAGAAAATGGATTACAATTGAATGTTAAACCATAAGGATAGATTTGGAATTTGGTGCAACCAAAGTTTCTAAAAGTGAATTTCAACATGTTATCCATAAAGGTTTTTTTCATGCAGTCTAATTCCAAGAATATTCAGATAAGTGGGTTAGTCATGTGATATGGCAATGAAGAAAAGTTCAGTTTAAAAATGCACTATTTGTTTGCATTGGCAATTCTTGCAGCCTATGAAATTTTAGGAGATTTTAGTGAATTAAAGCATCATTTGCCTAAAGATGCCAGTGGTTTGTAACAGGATCAAAGTAATTATGTGCACAGTAGAGTGAAGAAAATCATGGGTGTTGGGTTTCAATCACAGAATTGTTTTTGCCAAATCTATGGTCTTTATATAAATGCATGTGTAGTGGATTTCCATGAACTCAAAACAACATAGCCACATAACAGAAGATGGAAAACTCAATAAGAAATTCTCACATTTGGATTATATTGAATCCTAGAAAATTTTCAAAAAAGAGAAAGAATTTAAAAGATTTTTAAATTAATCTGTTTCTAGAATTAAATTTTTGGGATTTTGATCTTTTAGGATTTTAGGCTTTAGGGATTGATCTTTGGGATTTAAACATTTGGGCATATAGCATTTAGGATTATGGCCCAAATCCACTTAAACTATAATTTCTACCTTACTCTGTTTGGGCTGGTATAACAAAATACCATAAAATGGTATCTTATAAACCACAGAAGTTTATTTCCCTTAGTTCTGGAGTCTGGAACCTCCAAGATCAAAGCATTAGCAGATTTAATCTCTGCTGAACATCCACTCTTCTGGTTCATAGATGGTGATTTCTTGCTATGTTCTCACATGATAGAAGGGTTGAAGCTCTTTCTCAGGCATTAATTCCATTCATGATGGCCCACCCAAAGGCCCCACCTCCTGAGGGCCCTACCTCCTAATACCATCACCTTCATCATCATGAATTTAAAGAGGAAACAAACATTTGGACCACAGCACTGTCTCTTACCCTTTACTTGTAGTAATGCTAACACATGGCCGCAAGTTTAATAGCATGGATTATGGTTAAAGAGTCAAATAAATTGATGAGGATAAGTTAAGATTCTACAAGAGTGGCATAGATTTGGTTAAAGGATACAAAGAGATAAGCCCACACTGATTTTTACTGCAGGATTTCTCACTTCTCAAGAGTGATTCTTATCTTTCTTTCATGAGCATGGAAAACCTGGAGCTAACAAGTGCCTCAGGCAAGTGAGTTTGAAGGTCTTCTTGGGATTGAATGAAACAATAATCAAAATCTAGGTCAAGATACTATTTATTCTATAGAGAATTGTTTAATCTAATGCTTTAAATTTAAGTCAGAACACATTTTAATCTATGATTCATACCATGCCGTGAGATATTCTTAATGACTGCACACACTGTAATCTCATTCTGGCTATTTTAATTTGAGGAATTTCTTAACATCAAGTAGTGCAGCCATGAAATTATCATTATAAGGATATCAACTTCCTTCATTGCACCTAACTATTTCTCAAGACACATGTGTGAGGTGTGTGTCTGAAAGCTTTAGAAACTTCAGTATACCTCTTCAGAGAATGAAAACAAAAGCTTAAGGTAGAAAAAGTAAAACAGAATAAGAAAAAATGACAATAAAAAAAGATCTATTTTGGAATGTGATAAGGAAAGTTTACCCTCAGAGAACTAGAATGAAGCCATTGATTTACCACTAGTGATAGGCACAGTTATTTTAAACTTTGTAATAATTATTAAAAATAAATTTAAAATATTTGAGAATGAATTAGCAAACATTATATGATGAACAATTGATGGAAATAAAGATAATTATCCATCATGAATTTTTATGGGAGAATTTTAAGTTAGGTTTTATATGATTTACATTTCAAAAAATCACTATTTTTATTACTACATGTTTGTATTACATAATGATTACATTCATTGTGGGGAGTTGGTACATGTACATAACACATCTCAACTCTTTTTATGTCCCCCTTCCCTCTTCTCCCTCCCTTCTTCTTCTATCTCTTGGTCACTTTAGTTTGTATTATAAAACATCTGAACATTTGGTATTAATGAGCAGGTACATTGTCTACATTAAAGTTTTACTTTAAAAATTTCTTTTGTCTTTCCATTTATTCAGTTGGTTATGAATACTAGTTACATACAAGCAAACATATATCAGACCAATAGCGAAATTAGGATAAAGTCAAAGTGAGTCCCCAAATTCTGAGATAGCTCTGCTAATAGCCACAGTATAATGACAACACACCAAAACTGAATTCTGTGGTTAAAGATTCCACATAGCAACAGGACTATTTGGGAAAAAATGTAATAAAGCATCAAGAGAGGTAGAAATAACACGTTTGAGCTGTTTGGACAAAGGCTAGAGATAAACTAGGATAAATATTAGAATTATGTTAGAATACAAGTTAATATTTGGATACTCTGAGGTCTATGGATGCTAAAGGAAAGAATTTGACAGCTAGCTAGGTCCCTAGTCCATGTGAATGAGAGTGTTATTTAAAAGACAGTTCACACATCTTGCAGTGAGAATGGACGGGGAGGCCGCTTCTTATTACTTCAAAATTCACTTCAAAATTGAAGTGAATGAGGCCTGGGACTAGCAACTGACTGTAAGTTTGTAGGGAAAGGTGGTTCATGTAAAAGACCATGGGCTTAATGAGAGCAAGACCTGATTTCTGCTTCTATTTTATAGACCAAAAACTTTACCTACATTTTAACTGGTTTCCTTATAAAATGATGACTTCCAAGAAAGTTACACAGGTATATGGACTTTGAGATACAAATGGTTTTGCATAACTGCCAGTGGCTCAATATTAACAAGGGAAATTTTTTTAGGAAAATGGATGGCATCTAGTCCAAATTACAATTGAGAAAGTGATGTCCAAACCAACTAAAGACAGAGGCGCAAGAACACAGGACAGGCAACTCTTACAAAGGCAAATTTTTCCCCGACACACTACAAGAAGGGCAATATGTGATTTTTCTTTGATAGACATGAGAAATCATTGAAATTCATGAATAAACTCCAATCTACTCTTAGTCAAAATGTCCAACTTCTCCTCTAGGTAAATCAGACAGAAGTAATATAGCTAATTGGCTTGAGTTTTATCTTCTTTTATTTCTCATGGAATTGCTAATGAACAGAGAAATGGCCATGAATAAAAAAAAAGAAAAGAAAAGAAAAGAAAAAAGAAAGAAAGGAATAGAGGATATAGAAAACCCACAAAATGACTAATCTGGCCCAACATAACTATGGGTAAACACTGACATATTTATCTGGTGTAGATCAGAAGCTTTCACCATGGTCTAAAAATCTCACAGAACTCCAGTGAATCTGGACTTGGTAGAACATTTTCTGTAGAATATGATAATAACGTGCTCTCTAGACAACTCACTGTTGTCTCCCAGAGTGTGCTGAACTTTTATCATGGAAACTGAGGCCCTACTCTCCTAACCACAAAGGGTTGAGCTGGAACTGAAAATAAAAATGGTCTTACTGATAAGTTGTTCCTTTACATGATTTTTTTTGCCTTCTAATCCTGTATATGACAGAAGTACCTGTGTATGGAGAAGGATAATGTATTTCTCCATCCTTGGTACATGCCCACAAGCATTGTCCTTCCTTCCCCCTCTTTTTCTTCTCTTCTCTCTTCTCCTCTCCTCTCCTCTCCCCTTCCTTGCCATCCCCTCCCTTCCCTTCCCTTTCCTTTTCATTGCCCTTTCTCCTCTTTCCTCCCCTTCACCTTCTTCCTTCTTCTTTTCCTTTTCCTTCTCCTTTTTCTTCTTGTTCTCTCTCTCTCTGTCTCTCTCTGTCTCTCTCTTTCTCCCCTAGAAATAATTGGTTTCTTTTCAAAGTGTTGTTATTCAATCTACACCAGTCCTACATGGCCCAGTTCCCAGATTTTAAAAACTGATTCTCTGTAGCCTTTCCAAGTTGAGTGCTGCTTTTGTGACCCAGCCTCTAGCCTGAGTTATCAACAACTTCCAACTCCTCTGTTTCCATTGCTAGTGACATCAAGGAGGAATTTTCTAACCTTGAGAAGAATGGGCAGAAGGGCTGAGGAGGAGAAAGAGACACCGCCATATCTGGCCATAAGGAAGAACATGAAAAAAATAAGCCCCTTTCTTCTTTGTATGGTTTATCTCTTGCATGTTAGAGAGCATCCATCTCCTTCCTGACTGTTTAAGGTGTGGAATATAAGGAGGATGGGAAGAATGAAAGAGTAGAGAGGAGATTACTCATCACCTTATTTCTTTATGTTTCTGCATGATTAACATTCTCTTTGTTAGAAAGCTCTATAAGTCAACCTATAGGGATAGTGCTGTGGAATTTGATATCAACTCCATTAGCAGAAGAGAGAAAGTTGTCATGTTTAATTAACCAAGCAGATGGTCTTATTCAGATTTCTGGGTTATATCAGGGCCAAAGAGTCACTGTGTGTTCAGATCTCAAGTGCAAGAGGGTATGAAATGGGGTTGGAATCCAGCCCATTTCTACTTTTCTGCTTTGTGCCCCAGCCAGGGCTGCAATCTCTAGAGGAAAGTGTAACTTTTTTTTTTTTTTTTTTGTCATACAAAGGAATCTTTGCTGGCCAAGCCTTGAGTCAGCTTGGTGGACTGTTATTATGGACAAGGGAATGCCCTTTTGCAAACTGATCTGCCCAGAGCAGGGGGCTCGGTAGGGTAGCCAGAGCCTGGCCTCACTATCACCTCTTTGTCCATCTTACAAACATACAAATAATTCCAATTTTTTAAAATGAAGAAATGGTATCAATAGTGTTTCTTAAAGATTTATTTAGCAATAAAATTATTTCTTCAGATGAATTCTGATTAACTTCATGTCCAAATCAGAGCTACTCTAGTTAAATTCTATGTGGGGCCTGTTTTTTCCCTCTTCTCCCAAACCTTGGTTTATTGTGGACCTTGGTTTAAGAATTTCTTTGATCTAAGTTATTTTTAATAAAGCATTAGATGGTTTAAAATAAAGCAAAATAAATTTCCAACAGGTTACTAAATGATTCTTCTTGAATCCTCAAAGGGTTTACCACTGTCCAAATGTACAAGGTATAATTGTAATTTGTTTTCACTCATGATTCTCCCCTTCCTTTGTCTTAATTTTATTCTCTAAAGAGATTAAGGCTTTCAAAACAGTCTTCCTGTCTCATGGAATGGTAGCACCAAGCTGAAAATCAGGAAGACATCATTTATTTTATGGCAAGTTATGAAACAAATGACATTCTTGGTTCTTTATGTTTTTAATAACTGTCTTTTCTCTCACAATGCAGTAATATACTTTACTGGCCAACAACTCTGCATGCTTTAGTCGCCACACATGCATATCCATACATAAAGCCATAATGACATTCTTATGATACACGTGAGCCCGCATCAGTTGCTCTTTATTACTTTTTCCTTTAAATTCAGTCAAGTTCCTTCTGTGAGTTCTATGCAGAGAAGTGTGTCATACTTCAAGAAGAGACTTTATCATGCATTTATTGTATTTATCTTATTTCAAGTCTTCTCTGTTAAGATAAACATTCTCTTTTTTTTCTTACTCAGGTCGTGATGATCAATTTTACGTGTCAACCTGGCTATGTCATGGTACCCAGATATTTGTTCACACACTAATCTAGATGCTGATGTGAAAGTTTTTAAAAACATTAAATCAACATTTAAGCCAATAGACTTTGAGTAAAGTAGGTGACTTTACCAAGTCAGTTGAAAGAATATATGATATATAGTGTAAAGAAAAAGACAAATTGTTTTCTTCTATGTTTTCAGCATGACACCTCTGGTCACAAACTGTATAAGAAGAAGGGAGTTCTACCAGTGAGCAAATCTCCAGCAAAGACTACCTGGGTGTCCTATAATTCTATTCAATTCTGAAGCTATCTACCCGGAGTTATAGTCAGGCCCCACAAGTTGAGGGCTCAGTTCCACAAAACCCCTCTCCTCAACACCAACACCTCTCAAGTCCGGGCTGCTGGAACTCTTGATGGATCAGATATAATTTGAGGGCTTATCACCCCCCCCCACACACACCTTTCAGGTTCAATAAGCGGGAAGCAGGAAGTTTCTAGATGCAATTGCCAAGACTGAACATTCAGACATAAGGGGCTTACCCTGGTGAAAAAAAAAAAGGACATTTCCAAGTAGAGAACTGCTGAAATGCCATTCCTATGTTTTTGTTTTGTTTTTGCATTACCATGTTCTTTCTTTTATGGTAGCAGTAGTTAATAATAAGTTGTGTGTATATTTTTAATAGTAAACTTTACAATTAAAAGTTTGCAAATAAAAGCTCTTCATTGACTCCACTCATTCTTGTGAAACGTATTTTGAATTTTTCTGTCTTATGAAACCATAATGCCTGGGAAATGCTGGCTTATGTCCAGGTTACCTTATGATTGATGCTGCTGCTTCCAGATTTTTGTCATACTTCTTCTCATGTTGCAAGAATGTATTTCATTGCAATGGAGAAGGCACGTTTTCACCTTCATGATGCAGGCTATTGATCTCTATGATTAGATGTCCCTGCTGGAGTGCTTGACATGGGTTACTAAAGAAGATGGAATCTGATGCAATAGAGCTAGAACAGCTCAGGAAACTGCACACACATTATTCTGCAATATAGCTTGTTTCTTATTTAAATGAGATTGCTGGAGAAATCCCAATGAGGCTGTCTAGATTTGCTCTAAGGACTATTTCCACAGTATGGGCCAGTGTCTGCAGCTCTGCAGAGTGAGAATTAAACCACTAAGTGAACTGGCAAAACCCTGAATAAGGCTCAGAGTGGCATATTCCAAATTATTCAGTCAAGCAAGTAGTCATATCCTCATAATAATGTTTTGGTCAATGACAGGCCACATATACCACAGTAGTCCCATAATATTACATTGCCTAGTGACATCATAGCTGTCTTAATCTGCTCCTGCACATGAGAATGTTCAGACAACAATGAAATTGCCTAAATGGCCTCAGAGTCTGCCCCCATATTTAAGCAATGCATGGCTGTAGTTTGTACATTTGTATTTTGTATATTTCTCAAATTATGCATATTACTTCAATTGTATCAATAATGAAGAAGTCTTCTAATATAGAGATGGCATAGGCATATTTAAAACCATTTTATGGGGCCGGTGAGATAGCTCAGTGGCATAAGCGCCTGCCTGGCAAGCACAAGGTGCTGAGTTCAACTCCTGGAACCCACATAAAGGAAAAAAAAGGGTCGGTGATATCTCTCAGTGGCACAAGCAGTGCGAGGTCCTGAGATCGACTCCTGGTACCCACGTAAACAACAACAACAACAACAAAAACATTTTATACATAAGATTCAAGTAATTAATTACCTGTAAGAATAATACTCAGGCAAAAGACCACTTAAACTTGTTCAGATTCAAAGATACACATTTTATAGGTTAGGTTTCTGTTTTATTGATCATCTCAGATTTTCTTCACTGATTTACATTGTATAGTTTAAGTGCATAACATTATAATTCTTGTCACTGTTGTAGCCTCCTTGCAATTCATCATTCCTGCAGTTATTTATTCATTAGTTTATTTTGGAGTTACTCTTATGGGTCAGGCATTGTGCTAGCTATTGGAGACATATAATTAACTAAGTACAACGCAGTAAGTAATAAAGACTAGGGCAGCCTAGAAAGGGGTAAGCTGGGAAAACCAAGAGTTTATAACCATAGTCAGATTGGTGTTTCACAAAAGGAAACCAACCCCAGCCACCATCCTTTCTTTGCCCTTCTCCGTACCTGCCTTAGGCAAACATACTTTTTAGCACTAACGCAAATGATATTTTCCATTTCTTTCTTTCCTTCCTCCTTAAAAACATGGTAAGTTTCAAATCCTGATTGAATTAAACCATGGGGCTTAATAGAGGAATAATGATTTATTGGCACCGCTGAAAACAGTATTCATTGATTTAAGACTTTTAGTGAACCTGCTGCTAAATTAACTGTTTCTCATTTGAACAGAAATGCAAATCAACCAGAGTAGTAGTAAATATGCAAACATGGAAATAAATGCTTCACTGGCATATTGGACTTGAAGGCAAAAACGTGGCCAATACTAAAGCAGGGTAAAGGCAGAAGATAGTTGATTTAAACACAACCCCAAAATTGCTACTAGGAGAGAGAACCAGAGGGAGCTGAAATGAAACCTGTGACCAGCTGAGAGTCCCTCAAGTTAAATGCAGAGACTTTTATTCTTGTGTGCAGTTATTTAGACTGAAAATGGAAACGTGTGACTGTGAGGCAGCTCTCATTCATGCATAATTGAAACACCCAAGGGTAAAATACTGAGGCACAATGGATGACATCTGATAAAAAGAGAGCAAGGAAAAAGAAGAAGTTAAAAACAAGATACAAGGCCCTGGGGACCACAGAGAAGAATACCTGACACAGGCCAAATAATCTCAAATAAAAAGATCCAAATTACCAGACAATACAAATACAAAGACAAATGCATGGAACAGACATGAAGACTGGGTAGGAAAAACACTTAGAATATGAAACATTAAGGAATGAGTCACTGGTGAGTAAAACTCTTACTCTAACAAAATGCAACCACAATAGTGTTTGTGTATTTTTCTCACATACATTTGTGCCTACCTTAACAGGAAGTTCCTAAAAATGCATTCTTGGGTGATTTTATAACTGTGCAAACATCACACAGTATTTTACACAAACTAAACCAACTGTGATGTCATTAGGCAATATAACCTTACAGGGATCACCACAGTATGTATAGTGTGTTGTTAACCAAAATATCATTGTGCAGTACATGATTTACATAGGAACTAAATAGAATTAAATAGAACTAAAGTAAGCCCAAGAGTCCTTGTCTTTAAAGAAGTTATATTCTAATCAACTGTATGCTGTATGTATATTCATATATTTAAGTAGAATATGTATGCATAAATATAATTTTTTAACTTACTGGGAGCATTAAGTGTACATATATAAATTTGTATGTAGTTGACTTCCCAACTATAAAGGATAAATTCCATTTTATCAGGAAGACTTGCAGAAAAGCACAACTTGTTACAAATATTTTAAGGGTAAATATGATTCACTATTCTGGAAACAATGAACAACTAATGCAATTTTCTAGTCCAGTTTTCTTGTCAAAGTAATAGATGGTTTATTGAGTGCTCATAATAAGTCAGGCACAATCCTGGGCCCTCTGGACTATCCCATGTAATTGTCAGAAAAATTCCCTGACAAAGTGTTATTGCTCACATTTTAGGACAGAGTTGCTGAGACTCAGAGAAGTTGTCACGCAGTCTTGACTGCAAACAAAACTTTCCCATCATACATTTCTTCCATGTGCTTCAAAAAATGAAGAGGGAAGCTTGGCTAGGAAAGTTCTCACAATGCAACCTTTCTAGTGTTGGGCTACCTTTTCTTACTGGCATTTTCATTAACAAAGTGAACATCAACAAAAAATCAAAATAAGTATGTTTTACTTCATTAAGAAAGGAAGGTCCTCAGGCCCCGTGGAACACATGGAACAGCAGCCCCGTGGAACACAGATAACTACATGCTGGTCCCGGACCACTCCACACATGTGGATCCCACACCTTGGCTACAGCCATCAGCAACTCAGAGCTGGCTCTGTGTCTGTTTCCCCTCTGCATGGGACCACAGAAGTGCTAACCAACCAATGGACCTGATCTTGGATGAGGCCAAAGTCTGGAATAGAAGATCCTGATTGGATTCCATTTAATTTTTCTAGTGACATTGGAGATACTTCATTGTTGCAAATAGTCCTAAGAAGCACAGAGCCATACAGGTGAGACTACCCAACAACTGACCTGATCGAGGAAGAGACCAGTCCCGCAGAGGAGACATACGCCAAAGAAGAGTTGGCTGCTTCAGGGAGAAGTAACAGGTGGCCAGCGGAAATAGCCCTAAGAAAGGTGCACATTGGTGCAAACTAAAGTAACAACAAGACAATGACAACAGCAAAAACCAGCGTGGGGTTTTAGCCTGAGGGTGACTTCTTCACAGTGGGATAAAGTTGGAGAAAGAATCCAGTGCAGCATCCACCATATTTTCAGAGAGTTTAATCAGGCCCGATTTTGGGAAGGGGTTGATTGTGTGGGGCTAAGTTGTGGAACACCTACACTACAGCGTCGCTCCAGGACTGAAATGCTACCCTACCACAGTGACTGGCTGAGAGAAGCCATGGGAGACAGGTGGGAGTGTGTAAGAGCTAGACTTAGATCCCCTGAGAAGCTCAAGCTCAGGCCAGGAAAGGACATGGGGCCTGCATTCTGTGGTGGGAGGAGAGGCACGGGGGTTGGGTCTGGCTTACAGAGGTACCTGGATCTGAAGGTGATGGCATTGAGTTCAGCAGTCTGCTTCATGCCCCACCCTGCAGCCTGCATCCAGAGGAGGCCAAGGGCCTCTTTGCTTCACCACATACCAACGTGAGCAGGAATTCAGCTCAGCTTGGGCATCTGAAATGAAAAGACATTTCTCAGATGAAGAATCACAAATGGCCAATAAATACATGAAAAAAATGTTCAACATTGCTGGTTACTGGAGAAATGCAAATTAAAAATAACACTGAGATCCCTTCTCACTTCCTAGAGAATGGCTATCATCAAGAAATCAATTAATAACAAATGCGGGTGAGTCTTTACGTAAAAAGGATCCCTTCTTCATTGTTGGTGGGAGTGTAAACTGGTACAGCCACTATGGAAATCAGTATGGAGATTCCTTAAAAAACAAAAACTAGAAATTGCATTTGACCCAGATATTCCCCTTCTAGGTATCTTCCCAAAAGAATTAATGTCACCATATCACAGTGATACACACATACATATGTTTTTAGCAGCACAAGTCATAATAGGTGAAACTTGGAAACAGCTTATATGCCCATCAACAGATAATGGATAAAGAAAATGTGTTTTTTTTGGGGGGGTACCGGGGGTCGACCTCAGGACCTCGCACGCCAGCAGGCGCCTGTGCTGCTGAGCGATATCACTGGCCCTTTTTTCGTATGTGGGTTCCAGGAGTCAAACTCAGGATCTTGCGCTTGCCAAGCAGGCGCTTATGCCACTGAGCTATCTCACCGGCCCCATAAATGTGTTTTTTTGTATACAATGGAGTACTACTCTGCCATGAAGAACAGTAAACTTGGGCTGGTGAGATGGCTCAGCGGCATAAGCGCCTGCCCAGCAAGCGCGAGGTCCTGAGTTTGACCCCCAGAACCCACATGAAGGAAAAAAAGGGCCGGTGATATTGCTCAGCGACACAAGCGCTTGCTGGCAAGCCCAAGATTCTGAGGTCGACTCCCAGTACCTACATAAAAAAAAAAAAAAAAGTAAACTTGAGGCATTTATAGGTAAATGGATGCACCTCGAGACCTGAATGTTAAATGAAATAAATCAGACACACAAGTTTAAATATTGCATGGTTTCTCCTATATGAGAAACCCAAAGTATAAATAAATAGCAAAATAAAAGATTATAGGAAGTAGGAAGGTCTTTTTCAAGTGGGAAGGAGAATAAGAGATGAAAGGAGGAGGGAAGGAAGGGAAAAGAGAATTTAAAAAGATAGAGTTGAATAAAAAATGGAAATAGAGCTTTTACGCAAGGGAAAGAGAAGAAGAGTTGGAGTGAGCAGGAAGGGATGGAAGAGGAACGAGACAAAAAATAAGAATTAAGGCGTGTTGTGTACATGTACAAAGTCCCCAAGATAAATATAATCATTATGTACTGCAAACAAGTTATAAAAAATTAAATAACAAAGAAAGTTCTTGACTATTCACTTGTTCTGCAGATTTGGTGCTGTGCTTAGGTCCATGCCTTGCTCACTTTCTTATTCCTTGCAATGACAAGGAAACTTAAAGAGGTTTGTCTCACACCAAGGGTAACATAAGCAAGACAGAAGGAAATGATCCCTGTCAGATGACATATATGTTTTCTATACATGTTCTCACAAGAAAGTAGTGACGAGGCTTCTGACTTCTTACTATCAGCAGAGGGTTACTATATGCTCCATATATACCAGGCACTAAGAATTCAAAGATCAAAAGTCACAATTCCTATTTTCCAGGGACTGAAAATAAGCCTGTCTTGTCCAAATGTATACATATATATACTTGTAAACATGTGGAAGACAAATGACAAATGTCTCATGGGTGATAAGGACAATGGTGCTTCAGGAATCGAGAGAAGAGCAAGATCACCAAAGGCTCATGTTCCTTCAGTTTCCATACTATATGGCCCCTTAAGTTTGTATTCATATGGAAAACATTGCTACCACTTCTATTTTCTGATGCCTTAGAATAAGCATTCAAGAATCATGATTTCAAATTCTAGTGATCTTTGAAGCCATCACCAGCTAGTAAAACTCAGTCAAAGATGTGGAAACAGTTTTAGATGGGCTAAATAACTTATTGAAGTTCATATGGACAGTCACGGAATGTAAAAATATCTTCGAGAGTAAGGATATTATATTGTACATGCTTCTACTATATTGAAAACCTCCCTTTCAGCTGGAAATTGAGGCTGGTTCCAAATGAAAAGCACTGAATTGAGAGAATTAAGCAACTACAGTTTTGGTATGACTATTTCATTTCATAGCCAGGAATGTAGAATTTAAATCCGCTGACCATCTCAGTGGTGATTTCCAGCAATGGCTTACCAGAAGTTAATGAGTATACTACTCTAGATTAGTGCTCAGTATCATCTTTCTTCCAATTTAACAATATTCTTAGTTTTTGGTTGTATTTATAAATCCTCTATATATTTATATTGCAATTAAATAAAGGAAAATCAGTGAAATGGTCCATTGCCTTTCCGCTGTGCAGAGAATCTCTAGCAAACTGAAAAAGTACATACTGAGAGCAGAATTAAGATGTTTAGGGCCGGTGAGATGGCTCAGCGGCGTAAGCGCCTGCCTTGCAAGCGCGAGGGCCCGAGTTCGACTCCCGGAACCCACATACGAAAAAGGGGCCGGTGATTTCGCTCAGCGGCACAGGCGCCTGCTGGCGCGTGAGGTCCTGAGGTCGACCCCCCGGTACCCACACAAAAAAAAAATGTTTAAACATTCCCCTGTTACTATCTCTTAGCAAACATATTCCATCTGAATTTGTTTGCTTCATACCCAAAAGCTACTCAGAGCCCTCCTAATTATCTTACTCCCTTCCCACCCCAAATGACCTGTGCAAATAAACTTTGGCTTCTTAGGGATAAAGGACCCACACTGTGATCTAATTTATAAATATAGTTTTAATGGTAGCTGTCCTAGGTCAAGGAAGAAGGTAGCGTGTTTGCCTCCTGAAATTTTCTACTTTCCAACATGAAACGTAGAATGAGCTTTTCTACAGAACATACAAGACTACGTAATAGCGTAAATTCAAAGCAAGTTTTGATGGCTTCCATCTCCTACAGGGCACCTGATGAGAGTATCCTCAACCTACTGAAGACAAGGCATTTTGATTTCACTCTTCTAGATAGAATGACAAACCTAAATCCATGGTTCTGAAGAGAAAGAGTGGGTATGGTTCAAGCAACTTGAAAGACCCCAACAACTGGGTTTGTCTTTTCTAGCTGGGCAGAATAGCTATCTCACCAGCTAGACAAGATGCCAGTCGTATTTTCATAAGTTCCTTCTGAGAAAAAACCATGAGCATTTTCTTATATGAGGTTGACTATATATATTGTGCCCATGGTGAGTGGCCAGACCTTTAGTGGCTGGTCTTTCTGTGGATAAGTGTCCTTCCCCACCCAAGCTCTGAACTCCTACAAATACAAGGGACGAGGAAGAGGCAAACAGAGACAAGGTATTTATTTTTGTCATAAAGAGCATAGAGTTTACTCTCTTTTTACCCAGTGTGGATGACAGTTTAACCCTGATCAACTGAAGGCCACTCTTCCTTGAATGATTTTTTAAGGGAAAGTGGTACTCATGGGGTAGTGGCACACAGTATATCAATACTTCTCAACCCTGGATAGATGTTTACTTATATATGCATCCATCTACTGTTTTGCCTATGAGTTTTTTTTTTTTTAAATGTGGGCAACCAAGTTCCATGTCAGAGCTGCTCATCCAGAATCTTCAGAGTTGGATGCAAACTGGATGCATTCTGGCTATCTGCTCAGAATAGAAAGAAAGTATCTTTAAATGATAGCCATTAAATTCATTTGTGGATGTCTCAGTTAGGGTTCACTAGAGGAAAAGAATATATATTATATGAAGGATTTACAAAGTGGGCTTACAAAGACTACCTACGGAATCGGGGTGAAAGAATGTGAAATAGCTGTCTGTATACTGGAGGGCTGGAAGATTCAGTCAAAAGTTGAAGGCCTGGAGCTCATTGCAGAATCTCATGTGAGTCTTTGTGGGAAAGCCAAAGGGTCTGAATCAGAAGGCTGAAGAGCCTATGCTGGAGACGTATATCCAAAGGTGATGGCGAAAACTGGAGCTCCTTCCAAGAAGCAAAAAGGAAGTGTGCTTCCTTCTTCTTTCACTTTTTATTCCATCTAAGCTACAAACCTATTGGTTGGTGCCACCCACACACAGGGTAGGTCTTCCCTCTTCAGTTCGTAGCTTACAAGCCAATCATCCAGACACAGCCAGAACTGCACTCCACTAATCCTCTAGGTGTTTCTTATTCAAATTGACATCATAATTAACAGTGGCATAACATTTACTATGATTAAAATAAAACTGTGTATATATTGATCTATTATTGCTGGATTAATTTATTTTTATCCTTTTCTTTTTGGTTTTCTAAAATCCTCTTTAAAAATTTCGCGCTTATGTCATTCAATCATGAAACTGAAAATGCTGTCTCTTGATTATTCACTGGTAACCACCGGTGAATACTGGCTATTTATCCAATTCTAGTTCTAATAATAATTCTATATAACTTAAAGGTGTAAACAGATACTAATATCCAGTAAGCAAGTAACAGTGTAAAAAAGCTATAATTGCTGTCCACAGCTTGTAGAGAAGTCCATTATGGTGATATCCCTTGTCTCAATGCCCTACTCTATCCGTGAGCCCCAAAGCAAACACACCTGGTCTAGGAATTCCACCCAAGGCAAAGCATCACATCAGACCACCTTTTTATGGACACATGCCATCTAACATATCACATACTAATCTCAGTACTGGAAACTGCAGTGAAAGGGATGAAGTGGAAGAGATGAAATACAGTGAAGAAGAAGGGATTAAATTTTCTAAGAGTAACTGAGAGAAGAAGGGAACAAATGCTTATTTATACTCAGAAGATCAAAGAGCCCACAGTGAACTCCAGGAGCTGAGAGGAAGAGCTATTGTATTAGGGATCTCCAGAGGAACAGAACCAATAGAAAATATAATTATAGGATGATATTTATTAGATTGGCTGACATGCTCAGAAGTTGCAAAGCCCCAAAATGACTGTCTGCAGGCTGGAGAGCTGAGGAAATTGGTACCTGCTCAGTTGGAGCTCTCAGAATAAGAAAGAGGCCAATGATGCAGTCCAGGCTCAGGCTGAAAGCCTGAAAGCCCCTTGCAGTACCACTAATGCAAATCCGTGTTCAATGACTGAAGAATCTGGAGTTTGACATCCATAGGTGACAG
Organism: Erethizon dorsatum; assembly: GCA_028451465.1. Lineage (NCBI taxonomy): Eukaryota > Metazoa > Chordata > Mammalia > Rodentia > Erethizontidae > Erethizon > Erethizon dorsatum. The sequence continues at coordinate 17,642,199 of CM051839.1, forward strand.
TAACAACAACAACAACAACAACAAATGCACCTGTTTAAGACGGATTGAGCATGGGAAACTGGGCTTCTCCCTTCTTTCACTTTTTCCTTCTTCCAAGCCCCCAATCTATTGAATGTTGCTGCCTACAGTCAGGGTGGTTCTTCCACACTCAGTTGGATGACTTACATAAAAATCATGCCTAGAAACACTCTCATAGATACACCCAGAATTATGCTTTAGCAATTTTCTAAGCATCCCTCAGTGCATTCATGTTGACAACAAAAATTAGCCACCCCAACTATAAACTATAATCAATCAGTTGTTAAAATATCACACTGCAAAATGATACCAAGATAAGTTATGTGATTTTCAAAATGCTATACATAAAGTGGAGAATGATTTGGAAATAAAGGAGGAGAAGGACAGTTAAAAATCTCCAGGGGGGAGCACAAAGTTTTGACAACTCCAGTTCACCTTCTACCCTGCTACTGCTAATTTATGTGGTCTTGGGTTACATAAGGGTACATAAATTTTATAAACCTCAGTATATTCATCTTCATGAGATTATGAATAATTGTTTTATAACAATGTGGGCAGAATGTGATAGAATAATCTGTAAAATATGCTCGACCCACAATGATTGTTGATTCAAGGATAGAGATTTTGTTTAGGAGTGATAGTAGAAAGGAAAACATTTTACTCAAGTTAATTAAAGCTTACTTTTTTTTTTAAATAAATAGGATGCTGACATCAAATTATAGCCTCATCTCATTTAAACAGAATACCCTAGGCCTTTATAGAAATCTAGTAAATGAAAGAAAAAAGATTCAGGACAAGAGGAGTGTTTACAAAAGTAACATTTGTAAAATTGAATGTTAATGGCCCATACATTTATTCTAAGGGTAAACATCAAATAAGAAATAAAACACAATCTTTATTCATAGCATAAAAGAGACATAATTGAAATAGACACAGTACAAAAAATATTGCCTGAGTTTTCTGTGATCCATAAGGCTGATAGCCCAGAAAATTCCCAGAGTCTACATATTTCCAAAACCATTATCCGCAGGCTACACCATTGCTCCGTCTGGTTTGGGAGTGAGAACAGAGTGGATGCTAGCATAAGAAACCAGAATTACTACCAGTGAAAATAGCATTTTATCTTTTCAATAGAAATTATGTTTTGTCACTATTGTGCAAGAACTGAACATGGAGAGAGTGGGTCTTCATGTCCTGGTGATTATCAGGATTTGTCTACTAAAACCCAGTTTAGGAATTAGTCAGAACTAGGTGCAAATGTCAGCCTTAGGCAAGTCACTTATTGAACTTCTTGAAATCTCAATTTTTCCTCTTTGATAAAAAAAGACATAATAACCTGAAAACAAGCTCTCATCCCTTTTATCTTCTCCTACTTGTGCCTACCTTTATCAGTCAACTCCTTCCAGTGGTCTAGATGAGTGTCATTTGGTTCCCTCTACAGAAAAACAAAGCCAAGGAAGCCTTTTGGGCACTGATGTATGTTCCTATTTGTTGTTACCTAGCCACTGGCCTTGAAAACAAGAACATACTAATTCCAATCTTGTGAAGTTGTCAGCTTCATTTTGGATCAGACTTTCTGATACATTTGCTAGCCTTATGGTAGGTTGGTTGTAAAAATTGCACTGGTTCTGGATTCAGACAGCCTAGGGTCTAATTTCAATAGATGTGTGACTCTGAGCAAGTTTGTTAACCTTCCAGGCACTCAAGAACCTATTATAAAATATTCAATACTCAAAAAGTTGTTTCATTTATTACCCGTCCACAGCTGACTCCAGGTCTAATTGAATCCTTCACGTCTTTGGTTATCTGCTTGCAACTTCTTTCTCTTTGCCTTGTAACTCCTACTTCCCAGCACCTGACAGTTTCTCATATCCTGGTTTATCCTGTAGACCAGTGACACCCCTCCACATCAGCTGACCTGGCAATAATGCTTGCAGTGAAAGGTTATTCACAGAGAGGGTCTCTTCCCAAAAGAGGATGTGGTAGCCAGAACTACCAAACATTTACTATTTCTTTACAGTACTGTGTATGTGTGTCTATGCATGCATGCGTGCATGCATGTGTGTGGTGTGTGTGTGTGTGTGTGTGTGTGTGTGTGTGTGCTTATGTGCACCCAAGCTTGGGTATACAGATAGAGTGGCAGAATAGATTTTAGGAGTCTTGAAAAGTCCTTTATATTCATTCCATATTGTTCTGGAAATAGATTTGTAACTGAATCTGCAGCTATAGCCTAAACTATGTCTACTACTGCAATTCATAGTGTTATTTTTTCTCCATTGACTTACTTACCAATTCTACATAGATTTGCTTCATGTTTATTATATGCCAAGCACAACCCTAGTCTTGAGAGTTCGATGACTTATGGGAGTGGAGGTTCACGGGCAGTTGTTTTATACGAGTTAAGTTGTATAGGATTGAGAGCCTTACTAAAAGAAGGATAAACAGGCTCAGTGTTTAAGTTTGTTTCCCATGACCCACCATCACTGATTTGTATTTAATTCCTATATGAAGAGTGATTGGAGGGAAGAGCTAAGGAAACTTTTAAAAAATTTACTTTAAATTGTTTTAGTGTTGGGTATTAAACCTAGGGTCTTGAGTAGGCTCTGCACAGCCTGGCTCTAACACTGAGCTACACCCCCAGCCCTAAAGAAACTGTTTTTAAGAGATTTCATGAGACATGGGTATATAGAGTTATTTTAGTGTCAAGGTGTGACCCAGAGTTAGAGAAGGAACCATTCTTCTCATTAAGGGATAAAACATACAATGGCATGGTGGTGCACACTTATAATCACAACACTCTGGCAGGCTGAGTCAAGAGGATCACAAGTTTGAGCCCAGCTTGGGCACCTTAGTGACTTAGCAAAACCTGTCTCAAAATTAAAAATAAAAAAGGGCTGTGGATGTAGCTCATTGCAAAGGTCAATCCTCTGTATTACAAACATGCATACTTACATATATACATATGTATATATATATCATACGTATAAATACAAATATAAATACAAATATATATATATTTGTATTACATATATATATGATATATATATATATATGTATACACATACATACATATACAAGGACTTTAAATCAATGAAGATTTCAACAATTGTGCTCTAGGAGCTTCCCTAGTACTTTCAGGTGTATTAGTATACAGTGCTCCTGGTTTGGGTATTGTCTTCTATAGAGAGCCCTTCCCAGTCCTCCTTGCAGTCCAGGAAGTTATATTTGTAATCCCAAAAGAAAGTTATTGGAATTCCAGTGAGTTAATTCCAATCTACCACTTCCAATGCAATCCACGGTGAGCCTAAGGACACCAAGACATGTCTATAGTTGTGGGGAGCCAAGGAGGTCCTAAGTCCAACCAGAGTGATGGTTACCAGAACAAAGGCCTTGACCCAGGGCCAAACCTGGGTTTTATTAATTCTCAAGGAGGGGAGTGGCTCAGGGATGAGTGACTGTGAGAATGGTGGGAAGTCTGTGAGTACTGTGAGCTGTGCTAGGTAGGTGGCCTAAAATCACTTTTGCAATATGCAGAGGGAAGGATATGCAGAAGGAGTAATCTGCATAACACAATTCACGATAGTATCTAATGTTTTGGTGTCAGTGCTTCAGCTCTGATGTGTAATCTTCTATGCCCTGGGAAGTCATAGCCTTTTTCTCAAGCCCCAATCCCAGCCGACAGCATGGAGCACGGATCTCCATCCCGCCAGGCTCACCCATGTTTTGGGAGCTACAGTGGCGGGGAAACACTGACCTGTCGCCTTGCTTCAAAGACTACACATCAGCACCTCTGCTGGACCGATTCGCATTGCTTAAAGCCAATTGAAGGGCTAAAGAAAAGTCCTAGCCAGCTCTGTACATCTCAGTACATGGAAATAGGGCCAGGTTTAGCCAAAATGGAGATAATTGCTCTTCTTTCAAGGATAGTCATCCATGTTGTCTTCCACAGCCTTCGTTACTTTTCTCTTGTTGCTCAGACAGAATACCCGACACCCAAAATTAAGGAAGGAAATGTTTATTTAGCTCACAATTTGTGGAGGTTTCAGTCCCTAATCAGCTGGTTCCAAGGCAGGGTGGCGTGTTGAAGGACAATGGTTCAAGGTGGTGGAAAACAGCAAGCAACAAGAACAAAAAGGAAGGGAAGAGCAAGCCAGGCTACCTGCCCACACCATCTCTGTGCCCTCCTCTTGCACAGGCTCAGGATGTTTACAAAGTGAGGACCCTGGCCCCTGCTGAGTCACTTAGTTAAGCTTCTAAACTTCTCTATTCTCAAGTTGACACAATGTATCAATCATTAAAATCCACCTCTTGTTAACTTGGCAATCAGACACATTTCTTTAAACCGGGTTCTAGATACAAAGACATGCTTATTATTGTCATTTCACAACTTGAACATTATAGCACAGGTTTAACAATCCTTAAGAACCAGTATTAAGTCTACCAACTTTATATTACATTAGAACCATAACATTTTGCTCCTGGTCCCTCAAAGACTCATGCACATCTCTTTATGCAAAAGGCATTTACTCCAGGTCTAAGAGTTGCCGAAGTCCTAATAGTTTCAGCATTGCTGAAAAGTCCAAGTCCCAAGTCTCCTTTGAAATGTAAGGCAAACTCTTAGCTGTGAGCCCCTGTACAAATGAAAAGAAAGTTATACACTTCCAACATTCAAGGGCACAAGATAGACATTTCTATTCCGAAAGTTACAAACAGGAGGATACAAAGGAATGGGACCAAAGCAAGACCAAAATCCAGCAGGGCAAACATTAAGTCCTGTAGTTCTATGTCCAGCATCTGAAGCAATCTGTGGCAAATTGTGAGCTCCAAAGGGCTTGTGTGGTTCCACCCCTGTGGCACTTCTGGTGGTTGTAGCTCCCACGGCTTCTCTCTTAGGCTCACTTTGCTCCCTCCATTCAGCTTTCCTTAGATGATCCATGTTCCAGGCTTTTCCAAACTTCTGGGGTCTCCAATGCACCTTGGGCTTCACCCTCATGGCTTCACACACTGCCCTCTCAGGATCACACTGCCTGGCCTCCCGGGCCTTCTGAAATCGGGGTGGAAGCCTTATTAAACCCACAATTCTTGCATTCTGTGTGCACCTAAAACTAGCACCATATGGGTGATGCCAAGGTCTGCTGCCAGTTGGAGCAGTAGCCAGGTTTCCCTCTCTCTTGGCTGTAAGGGTTGAATGCCTGGATCGCTGAGCACTCTGAATCTGATTCTGAAGAACAAATTTTCTATGTTGCTGCCATCCTGGAACCTTGTGCTCTGCGGCTTTCTCTTCAAAGCAAAGTCTTTCACTTTTGCAGTTTTGAGGCTGCAAAGGGTAGAGACTTTCTGATTCTTGTGATGCCCTCAGATCATCTTTTCTATTCTCCTGTTCCTTCTCAGCAATCAAGATCTCCTCAGCTCTATCTATGTAGTCCACAGCTTTCCTGGAGGCTCCTTTCTAGCCAAACTCACAATATTTTAAATTATCCTGTTTGCTCTTGACTCTCAACATAGATCTGGCTAAAAGCTCCCAATAATAGCCATGCCACCGCCTCAACATTTGACTGCCTTGAAATTTCTTTTGCCATTTTTATTAGTCTACCACCCTTAATCTCAGGCACAGGCTGTCTCTGGACAATAGCAAAATGCAGACAAACTTTTCTGCCAAGCCATAACACACATTGCATTGGAGTCTAACAACCAGTGCAATCCTTCTTCCCAGCAGAAACTTCCCCAGCCCAGTCTTTAATGGTTTTCTGGTCTTCTGAGCTCTGACCAGAACCTGCCATACAGGACAGCCTAAGGCATTCCAGCTCTAACCTTTCAAGCGACACCTCTGAAACTTTCCAATCTCTTCCTACAAGCCATTCCCAAAGGCTCTTGAACCACATGGTCAGGCATAGTCACAGCAACAGCCCCACTCCCAGTACCAAAATCTGTATATCTTGTGTTGTATCTGTTTCTCTGATACAGGTGTGGACACTGTTATGAAGGGCACTAGAACAAAGGTCACAGTGAGGAGGGTGAACGAAAGTGGATTCTGTGAGACAGTAGGACAGGACAGCCGACTGTAACTGGCAAACTTGCACCTAAGAACATATAAGACATTTTCTGAGACTTTAGAAATCATGGATAAGATGATGCATGAACACGCAGTCAAAGAATCCTGTGGGATTGTCATTACTTATCATTAATAAAATCCCTTTATGGTACAATCTAGGAAATTCTGGTTACTTATAACCAATTCATTTGGGTTAACAAGATGTTACCACTGAGAGAATTTAAAGGATAATAGCCATTTTAACTATAATATTATGAAGTTTTTCATCATATTGCTTTTCAAAAGTCAAGGTATAGTCAAGATCAGCTTCTCTGTAGGAATGCAAGTTTTGAGTGACAAGAAAAGCAGAAAGAATATGTTTGTTGCTAAAGTCTGTTTTTCTTATTTTCAAGAAGAATTATGTCTATATTTAGCAATAAATTATAAAGATTCCTACAGTCTTAATGTGGTAAAATGCTGTGGTGCATCTGGGAGAGAAGAAAGTACATTAGCAGACAGTTTTAAAATCCCACAAGGGAGTAAGGAGTGTCTATAGAAACTTTGAAATTTCAACTTGGTGAAGGTCTCATACTCAATCTTCTTCATTTTAACTGTGATTTTGTCTTTGCTTTTCTCAGATTGTCTATTCCTTCCACCCAATCCCATCTTCCTATCAAGCCTGGATGATAGCAGGTGGAGGAATGGAAGGGAAACCTGAGCCTTGAACCTGAGTCTCTGCCCCTTCTGTCTTCAAATGTACATTAATTAAAATTGGCATAACCAGCCTATCCTACTCTTGTATTTCTTCTACAGTATTTCACTATAACTTAATTTATGATGTATGTGTATACTCTTTAAGAAAAATGAAATGCTAACTTCATAGAAATATGTTTTTCCAAATATGCTCTTTTCTATTATTAATAATTTTGTGTACACATAAGATACATGCAAAGCACGGTATCATTGGTTTAAAAGGGCAATTTGGTTGCTCCTGTTACTCCAAATGTTCCAATTAGTTTGGTGCTTTCATAATTATGTATAATTCAGTTTGCATTTATGCATGAAATGTTTATTTCCATAATTGTAACAAGCACTTAAATTAATTACTCTATAACCTCTTGATTCTATGGGCCAACTGTTGAGTCTTTTTGTTAATATTTTGGAGTCGTGCCTTTTTATTTTTGAATTTTCCTCCTGTCTTTGATGTGTTGTTTCTTATCCTTGTTTGGAATTCTCTGTGGAATGTTCTCAGAATAATCTTGTAGTTTTCTTTTATGACTGAAACTTTGCATTTTAACAGTTGTCTGGAGATAGTTTCTTCCTTGTGAAAAATCAGTTTTAATAACAGGAAAAGGAAAATGCCATAAATCCGCACTAACCGTGTAAAGCTGAAGTCTCTGAGAGACTGATTAACATGGAGACTCTACACAGGTTTTTCAATAATTAGAGGATGTGCTTGCATGGAGCCGCAACTGCTCTGGCCTTGAAGCCATTTCCCAGGGCAGCCAGCAATTATTACAGCCTGGAGTACATTTCTTATATTTTATGCCTCTAGCTATTGAAGCTGTTTTCAAATAAAGGTCTCTTAATTTCACAAAAAGTTAACATCACCCTGGATGAACAACACTTTTCTGCTAATACCTACGCTACTTAGTGGAGAGAGCATCCTTGGAGAGAAGGCAATTAGAAATTCCTAATTTGTTGTTCATCCAGCCATAAAAGGTTAAGAACATTCTGGTCTCTGATTACATGAACCAAGCAAAGGGCAGATCCAACCTCCCGCAGCGCCCTGGCTAACCACCTGCCCTATCAGCAACCGCTGCTGACAATTCTCTTCAGAGCACAGGAGTCAGTGGGCAGTTTAATTGTGGGTTGGAGTTATTCTTTACTTATTTAGTCTCAATGAATTACAGACAGAAAATGTAGTACAGAAAGGATTGTCAACTTTTTTCTTTTGGGTATAGTGTTTAGTATACTGGCAACATGCAATAAATGCTAAATGTTAGCTATGATGATTTCCAGGGGGGTAAATACATATTAGCTCATCACCAATAGCGGAAGAGCATTACTTTCAGGCATGCAATTGCTTCTAAGATCTGGATGTAATAATACAGCACCATGAATAATGGGTACAGTGGTACCTCAGTTCACGAACTTAATTTGTTTCATGATTTTTGGAAAAGATGGCCACATTTGTGTTTGTGTGGGAAAGATGGCTGCAGTTGTGTTTATACCTGATGCAGTTTTCAAACAAAAACAAAATTTTGCCAAACACTTCTGTATGCAGACCAAGTTGTTTGCAAACAAAAGTGTTCATGAACAAAGGCACCACTGTACATCCACGTAGTGCACTATAATATATTATTTTATGTCATTTGAGCACCAATTAAATTTTGGACTACATAATAAAACATAAGGAATATAAGGCTTCTATCTGGTGGGCTTTATATCTAAACAAGCAACACATAACGTAAGGGCAAAGAGAAAATTAATCTCATCCGTTGCTTGTACCTGACTTGACATTTGATGACCATTCGCCTGTGCTTTCTGTTCTGCCAATTCAACCATTTAACTTAGCCAAATGGGCAAATTGACTTCAGTACAAAAGTCTTATTAAGCTGGGGTGGACTCGTGGATGGGTCTTAGTGAAGAAAAGCAAAGGTGAAGAAAGGAGAAGAAAATCGCAAGAGAAGAGAGTTGAGAATATGAAGCAAACCTAAGTGTTGCCAGCTCTCTGGAGGTACAGATGAGCAATTTTGATAGGAAAGAATTATGACTCGGAGTAAAGTTGAGCAAGCTGATTTGGCTTGGTGAACACACACAGCTCAGCTTCCCCTATTACTTCAATGGGAAGACACATTGGAAGCATCAATTTTTGTCTCTTTAGGGAATTAAAATCATTCATTGCAAATTGCATTAGATGCATTGACTTTTGATGCATCCAGCCCAACCTAAAAGTTTAGAAAAGACTGGTTTTTGGCTCTAACCATATTTTGTGTTTCACTCTAAATTTGTATTTCATTTTGCATTTTTTTGAAAAATAATTCTAAGAATATACACTTAAATTTATATTTTGCCAAAATATGTATCTTCTGAGCTTTGTTACTAATTTTGATCCATATTTCTATAAACAGAATACATAAAATTCCATGAGTGCTACGTTGATATTATGGTTTGGTTTAGAATGTTCCCCCAAAGTTTCATATGTTCAGAAGTGGGGCTTTTGGAAGGTGATCGGATCATAGGGATGCTATTCTCATCATTGATTCATTGAATTTATAGTTCAATGTGCTGTTAGGAAGAGGCAGGTCACTGGAGGCATGACCTGCAAGGATATTTGCTTGTTCCTGGTTCCTCTCCTCACTCTCTGCTTCCTTGCTGCCATAGGGTAAGCAACCAACCCACTCCACAATGCCGTTCTGCCTTGAAGCCAGTTAACCATGTATTGAAACCACTGGAAAATGTGAGCCAAAATAAACCTTCCCTCTTTCAAGTAGTGTGTTCCAGCGATGGGAAAGTGACTAATGGAATTGATGACTAAATAATGTCTAGAAGAGTATCTAGCTCTTATTCTAACTCCATGTAGCTTTGGCGGGGTAGTTACTTAGCCTCTCTGTGCTTTAATTTTGATACTTGTAAAGTAGTAAAAACAATCCCTGTTCCATTTTTTCTCATAATTACTAAGAGTAAAGGAATAATTTGTATGTTATTTGTTCTATGAAAACAATAAAGAACTCTAAAAATGCTACGTCATTGCTATATAGCTATAGAAACTATTTCACATATACAACAAACAAAAGTCAGTAAATCAGGGTGGGGGTAGAAAATGATGCTGATTATCAATAATTGAAAATTTTCTGTGTTGGTCTTTATTTTCTGCTTATTTTTCTTTAGTCCTTCTTGGTGATAAATCAATCCTAAACTTAAAAAGGGCATTTTTTGTTGTAATTTAAAATTATTATTTATTTTTTATTGTGAGGCAGAGTCTCTCCAATTTGCTAAAATACCCCAGCTGAGCTCGAATGAACTTGTATTCTTCCTGCGTCAGACTCCTAATGTGTGGGGATTACAGATGTATGGCACCACATCCAGCTAACCAGTTTTTGAAGTGTTCTTGAAGTCGTTCTCCGAATCGTGACTTTAACTCACTGACAGCTTAACTCAATATCAGCTTCAACTCAATGGCAGCTGTTTCATAAATACAACCTTTAAGTGCCATCGTGTCTTTGACAATAACTGTTGGGAGCCACACTGGTTATAGCATCCCTACAAACTTTAAACTTGAATTGTTGAGGAAAGTGGATTGCTTAATTATACCACCTACTAAAGATAAACAAAAATTATTTGGAAATATAGCAGGTCCAGTTCATTTTGCAGTGACAGTTAAAACTTTGCCCTTACAGATTGACATGTTCTAGGTAGAACCTATCTTGTATATCAACTGTCAAAATTCCTTAAACTGTAATTCTTTTCTGCTTTCTCCTTTTAGAAAAAAGTTTCACAAAAAGGTAAGCCAATTGTAACTTACATTTCTTGAAATGAAATGAAGAAACCTAAAACTTTACTAACAGTTACAAAATGGAAGAATCCTAAGTGAAAGATGGTCTTTGTTATTTCATTGGAAAACTATTATATGCTTATAATTATCAGAGACTGAAGATTGAAACATGACAACAATGGGATATAGATGGAAAATAAAAGATATTTATATTGCTTTCCTACAACTATTCAGTAGCACTAGTAATTAGAAGTGGACAAAGCAACCTCTCCTTCATGATTTGTCAGTTCTTTACATTTTTACCTCTGATTAAATGACCACACATAATATTGGATCCCACCGGTTGAACCAGTAAATGATCATATCACTCCTGCTATGGTTTGGATCTTGAATGTCCACTAAAGGATCATATGTTAAAGGTTTAGTCCCTAGTGTGGCACTATTGGGAGATGCTGAAACCTTCAGGAGACAAAGCTAAGTGGAACAAGGTTAGGTCACCAAGGGGCATGCCCTTGGGAAGATATTGGAACCCAAGACCCTTCTCTTTCTTTGCTTCCCAGGTACCATTAGGTGGGCAGCTTCACTCCACCATACACCATAAAGTGCTGCCTCACCACAGGCACAAAGACAACAGGGTCGAGCAACCAAGAACTGAAACTTTTGAAACCATGAGCCAAAATAAACCTTTCTATGCCTGGTGCCAGTTTTATGTATTAATCACTTTTCTGTAACAAAATACCAAATACTTACAACTTAAAGGGGAACTGGTTTATTTTGGCTTCCGGTTTCTGAAAGTTCAGTCCATGCATAGTTAGCTAGCTCTAATGCAGAAGTACCATGGTGGAAGGGCATGGCAGAGGAAAGCTGTTCAACTCATGAGAGGCAGGAAACAAAGAGAGAGAAAGGAGGAGCCAGGGAGAAGAATACACCCTTCTAGGTCATGCCCCCAGTGACCCATCTCCAACCAGCTCCCACGTCCTAACAGCATATTCAGCTATGAACTCATCAATGGACTAAGCCACTGATGAGCATAATTCTCCTATGATTCAATACCTTCCTAAAGTTCCACCTATGAACACATGAGAATTTTGGAGAACATTGAGATCTAAACCACAACATTTTGACCCTGCCGCCCTTAAAATTCATATTATGCAAAATGCATTTAGTTCATCTTTAAGAGTCATCAAAAGTCTTAACAGTTCCAGAATTGCTGAAAAGTCAAAACAGTCTCCTCTGAAGCTCAAGGGAGACACTTAGATGTGAGCCTCTTTAAAAAATCAAAAAGCTAAGTATTTCCAACATATACAGAATAAATATTCCTGTTCCAAAAGGAAACAATTAGAAAACAATCAAGCCAAATCAAGTGAAGACCAGCAAGGTAAATGTTAAATCCTATTGCTCCATGTTTGGCACTCAAGCCAAGTTGTAGCATGATGTGAATTCCAAAGGACTTGGGCACCCCTGTGTCACTAGCCTTGCCAGTTGCAGCTCAAATGGCCTTTCTTGTGAGCTGGCTCTCCTCACTGCCTGCAACTTTCCTTGGCAGACGTTTCACCTTCCTGGCATCTCCAACTCCCTAGAGTCTCTACTATACCTTTGATTTCATTCCCACAGCTTCATGAATCACCCTCTCAGAGTCACATTGCTTACCCTCCCAGGCCTTTTTCTGAATTTTGGATGGCAGCCTGCATAAACCCACAACTCCTGCATTCTGTATGCCTAAAAGAAAACAGCACCATGTGAGTGATATCAAGGTCTGCCCCAAGCTGAGTAGTAGCCAGGCTCCTTTGGGCCATGGCTGCAAAGGCCTCTGAGTGCATGGACAGATGAGCATTTTGAAATGAACTCCAGGGAATTAATTCCCTAGGCAACCCTTCTCCAGGTCCAGGGGCCCTCTTCTCAAGTGAAAGGTCTCTGCTTTTGCACCCATGAGCCTACAATGGGTAGGATCTTGTGGATTTCTGTGATGACTAAGGCATCTTCTTATGCCTTTACATAATACTTGTTTTCCTTGTAATGGCATTAAAATCTTCAGCAGCCACACTGCCTTTGGATCCAAAATTACACGTGTTTCTTTTTGGGCCTAAAGTTAATTTTTAAAAATTTTTCTGCTCTGCTTTTTGCTTCTGATCCTCACTATAAGTATAGCTAAAAGCAACCAGCAGTTCCAATGTCACACCCTGAAAATTGAACCCAGTGAAGCTTCTGCTAGATCAACTAGTCCACCATTCAGTCTTAGCTTTCAGCAAAGTCTGAAGTCACGGGCTAAATGCAGACAAGTTCTTTGTCAGAATATAGCATACACGACCTCTAGTCCAATGGCAATAACATTCCAATCTGAAACGTCATAGGTCTGGCCTTTACTGTGCATTTTTGTCAGCATTTTGGTCCTCTGAGCTTTGGCCAAAATTGCTCATCAAACTCTGCTTACAGTATTCACAGGCTTCTCCAGGCAGTTATCCAAACTTTTCCAAACTCCTCCCACAAACCAGTTCCAAAAGCTCCTAAACTACATGGTCAAGTACAGTCACAATAAGGAGCCCACTTTTCAAATTATTCAAATTTTCTGTATGGTTCAGCTTTCCTATCACTGGGACACAATACTGAAACCTGCAATTTAAAGGAGGAGAGGTTTAAGTTGGCTCATAGTTTTAGGAGATTCAGTCAATGATCAGTTGCTGCCAAGACAGAAATATTATGGTAGAAGGATGTTGCAGAGCAATAACACTTAGTTCATGGCAGCTGTGAAGAACAGCCAGGGCAATATTTCCAGAAAACAGAAAGGAAGGGGCCAGAGGCTATACCTCTGTGATCATGTAGGTCACACATAAGGAGACCCAACAAGACACACTCAGAAGTGTGCTTTCCTAATCCTCTAGGGTGGCTCCCAAGCCAAGCAACTTGACACAATTAAGCTTAACTCTCACAGTTCCTAAATGCTAATTATCTCAGGTATTTTGTCACAGTGAGAAAATCTAACCAAAACAACTCCATTCAAAAGCTTCACAACATACCCAGGGGTCTACCTCAAGCCCTTAGTCTTGTTCCTATGAGATGCAAACACCAAGATAATATAAACTGCCAAGGTTTTTTTTGTGTGTGTGAGATGGGTGTTGCTGTGTTGTCCAGGTTGGCTTCAAATTCCTTGATTCAAGCAAGTTTTCTACCTCAGTCTCTTGAGTAGCTGGAGCTACAGGCACGTGCTGTGGTGCCTGACTAGGCAGGAATTTCATTAGGAGAAATGCTATGTTAGAGGAAAAACAAGAGTGAATGCCAGGTCAGTGCAGATCTGATCCAAAGTGCTGGAAAAGAGGAAGGGGATCTGAGTGCGGACTAATCTCAGCAGAGACATTCAGGAGTCTTCAAACTCACATTGGCCATCAGGAGGCCCATGCCTCCCAGGAATTGTCTTGCCTCAGTATAACCATAATGTGCATCGTTGGCTGAAAGGAGGTTGTATTTTGTTTTGTTTTGTTTTCTTGTTTTTTTGAGACAGGTTCTCACTTTGTAGTTTGGGCTGGCCTCGAACTCACAGCAATCCTCTTGTCTGAGCCTTCTGAATGCTGGGATTACAGGCATACACCACCAGCCCAGCTCATGAAAGGAGCTTGTAGAAAGCATAGATTCAGCAGAAATGCCCCATAGATTTCAAAATGTAGAGGCTGAGGCCCATAGTTAAGTGAGTTCCTCAGAGTTGCAGATCTGGGAACGCTTGGCTCTTCCTAGAGCATCCCACAAGGAGCAGTGCCATGTTAAGGACTAAGCATCGATCTCTACTGCTGGTAGTTTGGCTGTTCAGAAGCAGCCATAGATGGATCAGTGTTGGTAAGCAGAAGTCCATGTTTTGGGGCCATATATTGCCGTATGCACATCCTGTGGCCAAAACAGTATACCTTTGTGCCACACAGATCTACTTTCCATAGATTCAGAGAGTAGCTACATTATGGTTTGTATGGTCTTTTCTTCTTGGAGTAAAATGAGGTGATCGTTAATGTAATGGTAGCACTTGGTGCCCACTGTTGATCTTGGGGCTGTACCTCGGACTTATTCTCCCTTTCGTCTCCTCTATTCATTTTAATTCCTTCCACATTCAGGTCTTCCCCAAGAAAGTCGTGGTAGCATTGCAGAAGTGTCTAAATGCTTGGAAGTTAGATGCTTCTCAATCTGAGGTTACTGCAAGTGCCCATTCACAGCTACCATGGGCAAAGGGAGAACCAGATAGTCTCCAAGTAGATGTCCTATGTTGTTTCATGCATACAGTATAAAAGCAATGTTACCAGGCCAGGGATATAGCTCAGCAGCGCAAGCACCTGCCTGGCAAGTGCAATATCCTGAGCTCGATTCTCGGTACCAAAAAAAAGCAATGTTACCTTTTGTTGCTGATCAGGAGCAATTACTCTTGCCAGTAGGGTGACTTCTTTTATCACTGGAATATATATAGGAATCATAAAAAAGAAAAGAAAAGAAAAGAAAAACAGTGAATCCAAAAATTTTCTCTGTATTTTTGAATGAGTGATTTCTTTCCAGGATTTGCAGTCTTGAAATCTAGCAAGTCACGGTTTTCTCCACCTAGCTTTATAGCCTATGGATTTGTAAGGTACCTTCTATCCCCTGCTCCAGAGGCATCTCTGTCCTTTCACACTAGGCTGTGGCAACTGTCCAAGCCAAGGCATGTCCTTGTTCATGTTTGTAGATGGGAAATGCAATCAGACCATTGATCTGTCCTAGATAAAGGCAGGAGTGCTAGGGTTCAAGAAAATCACTTGACTTAATGCCAGCACTTTCAGATTCAGCTGCTTCTGAAAACCACACTCGCCTGGCCTAGCTTCTTACCATGAAAGTAGGGGTCTGGTGTTCTTCTTGACCTGAGCTTAAACTTTTCAGGGGTCTGTGTCTAGCACATACTCTCTTCACTACTCTCTCTTGTAGCTGTCTTTTACCCAGTCACTGGTAGAGTAACACTGGAGACCTGAACTGAAGATTTTGCAGCTCAGTCTTAAACATTCAAACCCCTCCCCAAATGGCTCCAGATTACTCCTCTCCAACATGGTGGGTCCTGAACTAGATTTCTTCTCCAACTCCCACCTGCCATGTAGGAGTCTTTTTCAGAGTAAAAACCCCATACTGTTTGTGTAGTTTACAATAGTCACAAATTTTTCTTGGGGCTAACACTGCTGATCCCGTACACTATTTCTGCCCAGAGCTGCCAACATTCCAAAGTGTATCTTCTTACCCAAGCCATTGACCTCATCCATTATCAGGTCAGTCAGTCATTCGGTGCCTCTGCTGCCCAGTACCAAAGGGAAGCAAAATGCAGAGCATGCTCAGAGTTGGTGGGTGGCCCTGAATAGAGCAGGGAATCCACAGGTGCAAAGTGAGCTCTAGGCAAATGTGTAGCTTCTGTCCTCCACAAAATCAAGATCTGACTCTATATTGTTTATAAGAAACACAATTTAAATGTAAAAGCATAGATAATTTAGAAGTAAGAGAGTGGGAAGATTTATAACAAAAAACATCAATGATAAAAAATTCTAAGACAAAGAAGACTATAGTAGAAGGTATATTACCAGAGGTATGAGGGTTATTTTATAATGATTAAAGAAAAATATTATTTTAAGGGATAAAAAAGATATTAAATATGTATGTACCTAATAGTAGAGCTTCAAAATGCCTAAAGCAATAACTGATGGAAAGAATTCATAATTGTCATTGAGATTCTATCTCTCCTCTCTCTTTCTAAATGTAGATAAAAAGAAAAACCAGCAAGGATAAATAATGTTTGAATAATTCTGCCAACCAACTAATCATTATGGAATTATCTGTTATAAAGTACTACACATAGGACTATGGAATATGTACATCTTTTACTTGTACATTTGAGATAGACTACCTGCTGGACCAAAAAGACAAAAAAAAAAAAAAAAGAATGAAAAAAGGTCATTTCAAAGAATTAAAATTAAATAGACAATGTTCTATCCTTATAATAGACTTAAATTAGACATAAATAACAAAAAGTATTTGAAAATTATTCCACATACTTAGACATTAAACACACTTTTATGTAACCCACTGACCAAAGAAGAAATCACATGGAATATTAGAAATATTTTGAATTTAATGATAATAAAAATATAGTCTTTCAAAATTTTCAGAAGTGGATATAAGGAAGTCTTTGGAGTAAAATTAATAGCTTCAGATTCTTATTTTGGAAAGAAGAAGCTCAATCAATTTTCTGGTCATGCCACTCTAACAACCTAAAACAATAGTAAAATATGCCAAAAAGAAGCAAATAATAAAGATATGAGACAAAAAAAAGAATAAAATTGATAAATAAGGAAAACTCTTTGGTTACAGATAACCTCATCATATACTAAGAAAACACTGAGAAGCCTGCAAAACAATAAATAAACCCTGCTATCTAACTAATAATTGAACTTAGTAAGAACACAAGAAAAAAAACCAACATATATTGTATTTCTTACATTTTGAAATAATTGTACAATTGAGAATAATTGAGAAATAGAATTTTAAAATACCAAACAAATAAGCATCAAAATACCACAAGATGTTCAGGGATAAATGCAACACAAGATATGAAAGATTCCTACAATGGAAACTACAAAACATTGCTGAATGGAATTAAATTAATTGAGAGATTATTCCATGATCATACATTGAAAGACTGAATAATATTATAGCCTCAGTTAATCTCACAACAGTCTATCAGGTCAATGAAATTCTAATCAAAACCTAAGCAGTTCTGTTTTATTTTGTTTGTTTGATTTTTGTAGAAATTTACAAGCTGACTCCCTTATATAGGAAATGCCAAGGACCAAAATGATGAAATTAATTTTTTTAAGTAACCAAAATTAGAGGTCTCATACTACCTGAATTTAACATTTGGTATAAAACTCCAATAATAATGACAGTATTGTATTAGCTTAAGGATAAACATACAGATCAATGGAGCACAAGGTAATAGCCAAATATAGACCCATATCTGTAAGGATAATTACATTTTCATATTAGAGCTAAAACAGTTAAATGGGGAAAGTGAAAGTCTCTGCAACAAATAATGTTGGCACAACTGGATTCCATTTGAAATATGTAAATTTGACCCTTCACACTGTATAGAAAATTAATTTGAAATGCGTAATGAACATAAATGTAAATGCTAAAACAAAAAGCTTCTACAAGAATTCTTAGTTTCATTATCTTGGAGTAGTCAAAGCTCTCTTAGAAAGTACAAAAACTAATTTCATGATCTTGGAGTAATCAAAGCTTTCTTAGAAAGTATGAAAATTGTCAATAAGCTTAACTACATCAAAATTTAGAACATTTATTCATGAAAAGAAACACTTAGAAAATGAAAGGGCAAGTTGTGATGTAGAAGAAAATCTTTTATATGTAGATATAGATATATTTGGAAATAAATTCATATCTAGAAATAAAAACAACTCCTACAAAGTAGTTATTAAAAAAACAAATAGTCCAGTTTTAAAATGGATGAATGACATAACTACATTTCACAATGTAAAATATATAAATGGTTAATACACACATAAAAAGTTCTCAACATCATTATTTATCAAGGAAATGCAAATTAAAAATACAATGAGATATCACTACACACCCACTAAAATAGGTAAAAACAAAATTTTAACCAACAACATTAAATACTTAGTGGAAGGAAGTAAATAAAGCACTCGTTATACATTCCTGGCAGGAATGGAAAATTGTGCAACTGTTTTGGACAAGTAGTTTTGTTTAGAAGACCAACATAGAGTTTCTAGATACTTGGAACAAGTCTACATCTTAGAGAATTGGAAAGTGATTTCTACTGTTTGTTTCAAAGCATTGACTACGACACATCTTATTTAAAATAAGCTATATTTAAATTATCCAAATGTTTGAGCATATGCTCTTCTCACATAGGAAATAGTCTGAACAATGTTAGAAGGAGTTTAAGGAATTTAACTGTTTCAGTTCCTTTTCTCTGTTTCAGTCTCTGAGCAAAATGAGTCCTAAGTGGGAGAAAAAATGATTAAGGCCAAGTACATCTCACCATACAGACTTAGATATTCAGTATAGTGTAACGGCCTAGAGGTCACGTAAGTACTCCAGTGTGGCTGCATGCTGAGCACTAGCTTGATAAGTACAGAGCGGGCAATAATTAATATTAATAAATTGGCACAAGAATAAATCAAGAGTCTGTCCTAGGGCTACATGACTTGTGGCAAGACCTGCAGTTGGTGTACAGACAGGTTAATCTTTAAGCCAATGGCCAGAGCTGAGACTAGCAGACAGTCTAGGTGCCTCAAAGCAAGATAAGGCAGCTGAGGACTTTGACTCACCCAAATTCCTTCTAGCTCAGTAGTCACAATTAGCAGACAGTCAGGTTACTAGTTAACCACGATCTGCTCCTGTGTGTTTTTTCAAAAATGCATTGTTTCTCCATCCTTGAACCTTGACTGCATCAGCAGTTCACCCCCACTGCTTCCTGCAGCCCAGCAGCACACCCTCAATCAAGCTGTGCACCTACTAAAGGCCAAGAACACCGAACCTCAGGGTCTTCGTTCTTATTGGGCTTTGACCTTTCTGGTGCCCCTTGTAACTAAAATATATATCTGTCTGTGTTTTATTTTGTCATCTTACCCCTGAGCAGGAAATTGGTGGTCCTAGGCCAAGGCCCCAATAGATGCACACTGATCCTTCCTGAGTAGTTTAGAATAATACGAGTACTAGATCTCAACCCAAAGACTCTGATTTAACTGATTAGAGGTGCAGCATGGGGGCCAGTGAGATAGCTCAGCAGGCATAAGCGCCTGCCTGGCAAGCACGAGGTCCTGAGTTCGACTCCTGGTACCTACATACGAAAAAAGGGCCGGTGATATTACTCAGTGGCACAGGTGCCTGCTGGCGCTCAAGGTCCTGAGTTCAACCCTAGGTACCCACAAAGAAAAAAAAAAGATGCAGCATGGTTGCCAGTACTGTTAAAACTTTCTGTGTTCTTTCTCAGATGTGAGAAACCAAAAGTGTAAATAAGGACCAAAATGTATAATAGGAATTATGAAATAGGAATAAAATGTTCATATGAGGAGGGGAACAAGGGAGGAGAGAGGGGGAAAGGAAAGAAGGGAAAATTTTTAAAAATGAGAAAAGAAGGAAAACATAGAAACAGCTTTTGTAAATGGGGTGGGGAGGAAAGGTTGAAGGGAGAGTAGGGGAATGGGAAAAAAAATAAAACTTCTACTTTGAAAAAAAAATAAAAACTTCCTGTGTAATTTTAATGTGGGACTAAATTTGAGAATCACTGCTCTAGAAAAGAAGAGGTAAATGTTCACAGGAGGGGGAATTCTGGAATTATCAGAATAGTTTTAATGGAAAATGAGACAAACTGATTTTATGGACAGGGTTCAGTGGCAGAGGACAGAAGCTACTCTGCCAAGTTCAGACAGAAATGAATTGATTTAGGAATGTCTTGAGATCATCAGGAGGGCTAAGGAAATGGACCACAGTTGAATTTTAGAAATGTTTTTGGGAGTCATGTTTTTGAACCGAGCAATTAGGAGAATGACTACCAATTATGAAGCTACTGCTATAGTTCCCACTCCCAAAACACACTAGAAGTCTCATGAAGAAGAGGACAGTGCCCTGTCTGGTTAGGAAACCACCACAGAACATGTAGGTGCTTCAAAGATGGGTTTGCAAAATGCAGAGCAGTTTTCTCGAGGGGCAGAGTTATTTCAGGGGGCCCCGAGTTGGTAAGAAGGAATGTTGGAGGTATCTTTTAGGAATAAGGGTGTCCTAGGCAGGGGGAATGGCATGGACAAAAGTACAGAGGGATGAAAGGGCTTGGGATACAGAGAGTGATGAAAACAGGAGTAAAAGATGGAGAAGGTGGAGTGGAGAGAAATGAGAAAAGAAAGGATTGATGCAAGTGAGCAGGTGGGAATGCAAGATTCTGACTGATAAGTAAATTTAAATTTTTAAAATGTATTGGGGTCCAAAGGCAGTCTAGTGCTACAGTAAAGGGCCCAGTCTCTGGAGATGGAGTGTGTGACCTTGATGCCATCACCAATTTTTATTAGTTCTGTGACCTTGGATATGTTACTTAGCCTCTCGGCATTCCACGTGTCACATCAGTAACACAAAGGGAAATAACAGCACCTTTCTCATAGAGCAGTTGTGAAAATTAAATAAGTCATATATATAAATGCCTAGAGAATAGCATATCATACAGACTTTAGAAGCATTTATTATTGCTATTATTATTATTATTGTTATTATTATTAAAGATGAGAGAAGCCTACTCAGGATTAAAGCTGCAAGTTGTGGGTCATCTCCTTCCCCCCCACCACATAAGGGTGTGGTTTGTAGAAAATCATTCTATGATAGTGAGAAGAAATTAAAGTCTATACCCTTTTGTAGGAGTTCAGGGAGAAAACAGACGATGAAGACCTGAATTAAAGCAGTAGCAGAGAGGGCAGAAAAGAACATACAGAATTTAGAGATAATTAGGAGATAAAATTAATAAGGCTTTGTTAACTGTTATTTTTAAGGAAAGATTTAAAAAGTTATTCTGAAGATAATGATTCCCAGAGGAAATGTGATCAAGGAACTGGGTAAGAAACAGATTGAGTGGAGGAGAAAGAACAAGAGGATCACACACATGTTCACTCTGGGCTGGCTGAATAACATCTGGGTGCGGTGTTCAGCAAGCAGTTGATATTATGGGTCTGGAGCTCAAGATATGTGGGGCCAGAGGAACAGATTGGCAAGTCAGCGAAATCTTGGGTGCAGGTGACTTGCTGAGAGATGTCTTTTTTTTTTTTTTTTTTTTGTGGGTACGCTGAGAGATGTCTTAAGGAATAAGCTTAAAAAATGTGATCAGAAAAAAAGGGAAACAATCCTGTTGGACTATGATAATAGATGGAAGAAGAGGACTCAGCACATGATAGTACTATAAGTTAGAACACTTGGCTTCCTTTGTAAGTTCCAGCATTTCCTTAGACAAGTCTTCTAGCCTCACTGAACTCATTTCCTTCTGTAAAGAGTAGATAGCCTTTGTGCCCTGATGTGTTTTTGTAGGGCTCAACAAGATGATATTTTCAAAAGCATCTGGAAAACTTCCTTTAAAATATGAGGTTGTATTATTAACCAAACTAATAAAAATAACTTCATTATGTATTTGAAACCTTAGAGGTATTTTCATTTCAAGCTGGTGAGGGTAGGTGGTCAGGGAAATGGGGCAAGAGAATACAGTAAGAAGAACATTTCTCCCATCATTTCAGCCAGTGAAAAGAGACAACAAAGAAAAGAAGCCGCTAATCTTCCTGCCTGAGAACTCCAATACACACCATTCATCCTGCTGGCTGGTGGATTGCATACCTTCTGTCTGGGACAGTCTCATTTATATGTGGTTTCTCAGATTGAGTTGCTATCACTATTTCCCTGCAAAAATTTCCAGAGCCACTAATAAAAAGGTAACTCGCTGTGTGCTATGAGAAATTACAAGTGCACCTTGGGATGGACGATGGGTAAAGAATTGTCATTTTTCTGCTCAAAATCAAGCTCTCATCTGCTCGCATGGTTTGGCACCTGTGGCTGGTTAGCAATTACACTGTGGAAGCCGACCCATTCAAAGGTGCCAGCTGGAGTAGTTTTAGACTGTGGCCACCCTTCAGTCTGTCTTTTCAGGCACTCTATCACATGCATGGGACAGGTTGCTTTAAAATCAACTTCATTTCCCCTTTAAACATTTGCTCCCATTTTGTGCTTAAGTGTAATATTATCAGCCTTCAATCCAGGATTTAAGGAGAAAACAAACAGCAAACAAATGCTTGGAACAGAACATGGTGTAACTTAAGTGAAATAAAATTTTGTCATTGTTTATATGACTTATTACAGAGCAAGGCATTGTTTTGTCACAAGCAACTTTGAATCCATTTAAAGGCACAACTATCATTATCATTTATTCTAAAACCAAGGTGCAGAAAAAGCGAAATAATCACCATTCCAATGGATTGCTGTTCCCTTTTCTTGGTTCTTCCTACCCAGGATCAACGGATATCTTTTCATTTTCTGATATCCTCTTTGATCTCCTTTTTCTGACTACTATAGTTTTTGATGTAAAGATCTTTTACTTCCTTTGTTAGATTGATTCCTAAGTCTTTCATTTTTTTTTTTTGAGGCTATTGTGAAAGGTACACTTTCCCTAATTTCTTTCTTAGTGAGTTTGTTATTTGTGTACAGGAATGCTATTTATTTTTTAAGAGTTGACTTTGTATATAGCTATGCTAATGAATTTGGTTATTAAATCTAGAAATCTAGAAAACTTCACCAAGTTTTTGGAGTCTTCTCCAAAGGTATCATGTCATCCACAAACAACAATAATTTAACTTCTTCTTTTCCAATCCTTATTCCTTTTATTTCTTTCACTTGTCTAATTGCTTTGGCTAATGTTCCCAGAACTACTATGAGTAAGAGTGATAATAGTGGACACCACTGTCTTGTTCCTGATTTTAGAGGGATAGCCTTCAAGTTTTGCCCATTAAGTATGATGTTGGCTGTTGTTTTGTTATCAGATTGAGATATTCCTATTTTCTGTAGGGTTTTTATCATTAATGGGTGTTGGACTTTGTTAAATGCTTTTTTTTGCATTTATTGAGATGATCATGTGTTTTTATCCTCGGATCTCTTAATATGGTGTATTACATTTATTAATTTGTGTATATTGAACCATCCCTGCACCCCTGGGATGAATCCTACTTGGTCATGGTGCATAATCTTCTTTTTTTTTTTTTTTGTGGGTTCCAGGGGATCGACCTCAGGATCTCGTGCGCCAGCAGGCGCCCATGCCGCTGAGCGATATCACCGGCCCCTTTTTCGTATGTGGGTTCCGGGAGTCAAACTTGGGCCCTCGCGCTTGCCAGGCAGGCGCTTAAGCCGCTGAGCCATCTCACCAGCCCCTGCATAATCTTCTTGATGATTTGCTGCATTCTGTTTACCAGTATCTTATTGAGGACTTTTGTGTCTGTGTTCATTACAGATTGGCCTGTAGTTCTCTTCTTTGGTTGGATCCTTCTCTAGCTTTGATATAGGATAACACTTGCCTCCAGGAATGAGTTTGGGAGTATTGCTTCCCTTTCAATTTCATTATACAGTTTCAGGAGTAATGGCATTAAATGTTCTCTAAATTTCTTGTACAGTTCAGCAGTGAATCCATCAAAACCTGTGCTTTTCTTTGTTGGTAGGTTTTTAATTACACCTTCAATTTCATTGACTGATATTGGTTTATTTAGAAATTTTATATATTCTTAATTCAGCTTTGGTAATTCATATGTATCTAGAAATCTGTCCATTTCTTCTGCGTTTTCTTCTTATTTGAGTACAGGCTGTCAAAGTAGATATTGATGATCTTCTGGATTCTGCAGGATCTGTTGAGGTTTCACCCATTTCACTTTTAATTGCATGGATTTGAGTCTTTTCTTTCCTTTTTTTGATAAGGTTGGCTAAGGGTTTGTCAATTTTATTTAATCTCTCAAAGTACCAACTACTCAATTCATTAATTCTTTGTATTGTTTTCTTAGTCTCAATTCCATTACTTTCTTCTCTGATCTTTATAATTTCCTCCATTGCATGAGCTTTGGCCTTGACTTGTTCATTTTCTAGAAGTTTGGCATCCAACATTAGGTTGTTAGAGCTCACTCTGTTTTCCTGATGTGAGAATTCACCAGTACAAATTTCCCTCATAGGACTGATTTTATTGCATCCCATAAGTTCCGGTATGTTGTATCAGCATTATCATTTAACTGTAGAAACTTTCTAATTTCTTCTTTAATTTCATCTGAGATCCATTCATTGGTCAGGTGGGTGTTATTTAATTTCCATTTGTTGATACAGTTTTTGTGGTTTCTTTTGCCATTGCTTTCTAATTTTGTGCACTGTGGTCTGATAATATCCATGGGATAATTTCAATTCCCTTTGCATTTACTTAAATATGTTCTATGAGCTAGTAGGTGATCTATTTTGGAGAAAGTCCCATGTTCAGATGAGAAGAATGTGTATTTTGATGTTGTGGTGTAGAACACCACAGATGTCTGTAGACATCTACTAAGTCCATTTGTTCACAGGTTTGTTTCAGTTCTGATATTTCTTTGTTGATTTTTTTGTCTAGTTGATCTGTATATTTGTGACAGTGGGGTATTGAGGTTCCCCATCACAATTGTGTTAGTGTATATTTGATTTTTCATGTCCATTAATATTTGCTTTATATAATTGGGTGTGCCGGCATTTGGTTCATATATTTTTATGATTGTTATGTCTTCCTCTTGGATTGTTCCTGTAACAAGTATGTAATGACCTTCTTTGTCTCTCTTAATCAGTCTTGGCTTGAACTTCAATTTGTCTACAAATAGAATAGGTACCCTTGCTTTTTTCCAGGTTTCTGTTGCATGGAGAATTATTTTCCATCCTTCGACTTTCAGTCTATGAATTTTTTTTTGAATTAAATGTGTTTCTTGTAAGCAGCATATTGTTGGATCTTGCTTCTTTATTCATTCTGTCAGTCTGTTTCTTTTGATTGGTAAATTGAGACAATTTACATTGATGGTTATAATTGATATGTATTGGCTTATCATTGTCATATAATTTTCCTGTTGTTGGTTCCCTCTCTTTCCCCTATGTTTAATGGTTGCCTCCCCTGGTGGATTCTTTATATTGGTGTTCTTGGAATTATAGTCTTCATTATCTCTTCCTAAAATATCCTTCAGAACATTTTGGAGACGTGGTTTGGTGGTCATGAATTTCTTCAGTTGTTTTTTGTTGTGGAAGTATCTTATTTCTCCACTGATTTTGAAAGAGTTTTGCAGGATACATTGATCTTGGTTGGAGGTGGTTTTCTTTCAGGACCTGAAATACTATACTGCAAGATTTCGTTGACTTTTGTGTTGAGAAGTCTGCTGTGGTTCAGATGGGCTTTCCTTTACATGTGATTTGTTTCTTTTCTCTAACAGCTTTTAATATTCTGTTCTTGTGCTGAATTTCTGAAATCTTGTTTATTATATGACTTTATTTTAGTCATGGCTAATTGGTGTTCTATATGCCTCACTTATCTCTATGTAAAATTCTTTTTCCATGCTTGGGAAGTTTTCTTCCATTACTTCTGTGAACAGATTTTTGTGTCGTCTGTGTTGTCTCCTACCTTTTCACTGACTTTGATCAATATCATGTTGTTCTTCTTTCCATCATCTTGTAGCTGTTGGATAGATGTTTTCATGGTCCCTTGCTATTTTTAATAAATCTTTCTTTTTGGGAATTCCTTTGTTCTAGATCTGATATTCTGTCATCACCTTGTTTCATTTGACTGTGTATACTTTCAATGAGAATTGTAATCTGCATTTTGTTTGAATGTGTCTCATGGATTCCGTTTCTTTCTTATGTTGGGCATTCATAGGTTGCATCATTTTCCTAAACACCTCTATTTTTCTAAATCTGTGTCTACGTTAGATTCACTGAGCAAGTCCTTCATTATGATCATCGCCTCTTTTTTATACCTGAGAGATTATTTCTGATCTGATTTTCTCTATAGCCTCATTCATCTGTTTTGTTTTGTTTTCTGCTGCTACCATTTCAGAAAATTCAGGTGGTTGGCTCCTGATTTCCTACATCCTATTAGGCTTATCCTGGGTGGGCTGGGATTGCATTTTGCTCCTGTGATTTGTCATTTTCTGTGTTGATGCTTGTAAATTGCTTATGGTAGTTAGCTTTATCACTAGTATTGAGGCCTTCCTAGGACATGTCTGTTCCTCAGAGATGTCCTCTAGGTGTAGCTGGCTCTTGGCCTTTGTATGTGTCCCAAGACCCTACCTTCCCAATTTATTAGGAATGAGAAATTGTCATCTATTTCTCTCAGCACTCAGTACTTTGGCACTGGACTATGATGATAATTATGCCCCAGACAGTGACAGTGTTGTCATGCAATGAAGAACAACTGATTACAACAAGTATGACACCTTGTCTAACGTATTACAATTAGCAATAACAATAGCACCAAACACAGCTTAGAAACTGACAAACTGTGGTAACTATTAATTTGGTAGCTTTAACCACAGGAGCAACATCTACAGTTATGTAACAAAATCCAACATAAACCAGGAACTTGTATGCAGTGAGTTTCCCCTTAGTAGAGCGATTTTTCTCTGTGTGCATGTGTGTGGGGAGGAATTAAAGAGGGATAGGAGAAAAATAGAGAGATAAATGAAGCATAGTAGAAGCAAGGCTGAAGGACAAAGCATAATCACTCAAGTTTTGGGAAACTGGAGATGAGAGGAAAGAATGAAGAATAAAGCAAAAGAATATCAGTGAACCAGAAAGACTAGAGACAATGTTCACTCACATGAAAATATCAAAAATATCAAGAAAGATAGTTGAGGAAAGAAAGAAAAATAGGCAAAATAAACAATAAAAGTAAAAACCTAAAGAACCAAAAACAAAAACCAGAAACAGGAAAACAAAACAAACAACATCAAGAACAAAATTCCTCTGGTGTCCACAATTCTGTGGTAGTGTCAAAGTCAGAGCCCAAATCTGTGCTGGGTAACACTCCCCCCTCCAAGTCTGCAGTGGGATTAGTGCTGGCTATGGCACAGATCTTGGCCTCTAGATGTGGGGGCTGGGGCCAGAGTCGTCAGCCAGCAACTTTCTGGATGTGCCTTGGCAGCCTGCCCATGTCTCCTTACCCTGTTTGTCTCTGCATCAGTCTCCCAGTTGCTTTGATGACCTCAGACAGAGATAGCCTGAGGCAGCTCCTAGTCCCTGTACAGTTGGCACCTCCCAGCCCTTGTAAAGCTTTCTCTGTTCTACTCCACTGGCACATTGCTCTGCTCTGTCATGCTGCTGGGAGCAGGATGGGGGAGTGCTGTTGGCCAACTCACTACTCCTGCTGCCATTGTAGAGACAGCCAAAGTCTGCTCAGGTTCCACTTCTTTCTCCTGTCTTGAGCCTTGGTAGTGGGGTTGGGAAGGGAATGCTGACTTCCACTCATTGCCCCACTGCAGCCCCAGACTGCTTAAGTCCCACATCCCTCTCTCTCACACCACTGGAAGCAGGACAGGAGGGGCAGTGATGTTCCACTCACTACCTTTACTGCCACCACTGCAGTCCCTAACTTTGTTATTGCTAGTGATTCCAGTTAGCCCCTCCAAACATTTTTTATATAAATTACATCCTTTAAATCTCACTAGAATGCTATGATTGTTCCCATTTTAAATTTAAGAAAACTGAGGCATGGAAAGTTAAATAATTTGTTTATTTGATGTGTATAAATAAACACTTTCATTTTATAAAAATCCTAACAGTACATGGCTTGCATTTGTGTAGCATGCACAAAGGCCCTGGGTTTGATTCCTCAGCACCACGAAGACAAACAGACAAACAAAACAGTTCTACAAACTGCCAAATTATTCACTTTAAATCACTATACTTATTGTATAATTCCCTAGCCCAGAATCCCTGATGTCCACCAAATTAAGTGCAAATACCATGTCCTAACAAGAAAGATTTCTCAAATTCTGATCATAACTTCCTTCTCCAGCCATGTTTTCCAATAATTCCTCAATACAATGATCCTTAACCAACAGTGATTTTGTCCCTTGGGGAATATTTAGTGATCTCTGAATGCTGTTTTGGCTGCCACAAATGGGGGATGCTACAAACATCTAGTAGGTAGAAACCAGTGATGTTGCTAAACATTCTAAACTGCACACAATCCCATTATCTCTCAACCAAGAACTACCCAATCCAGCCTATCCTGAGTACTGAGGCTGAGAAACCTTGCCTGTACCTACTCAACCAAACAGGGCAAGTTGTGGCTCCTTCAACAGTCCTCGTGTATTTCATCCTTGTAAATTTCTTTCATTTATTCCTTCACTAATGATTCACAAAACACCTACTGTGTACCTTATGTGTAGAATATGGTCCTTGATCTTATGCTGACCTAGTTTTCCATCCTCATGCCCCTCCAAAATTAAAAGACTGCCCAGTAGTCTGTGACACATACCTACAAACAAAGTTGTGCATTATTCATTTATACATACTTTTATTAAAATCAGTAGTGGAATTAAAACAAAAGTCACCTGTTCTTCAAGACCCTTTTCAAATGTCATTTCCATCAAGAGCTACATTGTTGTTTGTTGCTCTTCTATAGTAATTTTCTTAAAAATAAAATATTATAATATGAGAGTATTGATAGTAAATGGAAATTAATAAAAATGTGTCCCTACATGATTTAGTACCATATTTCCATTGCAGAGTTTGTATATTTTATGTTGTGGAACAACTAATTTTTACATCAAGTAATTTTTTTAAAATCACAGTTTGGAAACAAGAGTAGCAAGTCACTGACATTCCAGTCAGCACAGTGGAGCATTTGAAGAGGAGGGTGTGAGAGACTATGAGAAAGCTAACATCCATCCACTAGTTTGAACTGCATTTCATTCAGGCAATAAAATTTGTAAAACTTCTTGTTTGGACAACTAAGTGTTGATATCTTGTACTCTGAGTAACTAATTTAAAGATAACAATACACAATGTTGTAACCATTGTTACCCTCCTATTATGCTGTTTTGAAATTTTGTTCTACTTTTTCTCTCTAAAATAAAAATTAAAGAAAAAAGAATTAAACAGATTTATCCAGCTCAAAAAAACATTTTCTAAAACTCAATTCAATTAGAACTTACTGAATACAACTAGAAAACAGTCATTGTGTTAAATATTGGACTCCAAAAGAAAACAACTCATGTTCTTTTTTTCTAACATAGTCAAGTAAATATTTTTAGTATCTCAAAATGTTTTATTTTAGACGTAAAGAAGTCTCTCAGAATGGATAAACATTCTGATAACAGGTGAATAGAGAGGTGATAATAAGTAATGAAACTGATCTTCTTCCTAGTATTCGAGAAGAAATTTAAGCAATGGCAACTAGGAGTACATGAATTATTAAGGGTTTCAACAGTGACACTGAGTAAAAAATAACAAAAAAGTGACTTGCATAACTAAATGTTTTATATTTAAAGGAATGACTGCATAATTGAATAATATAGCCTATAATTCAAAAAGGTTACTTGATATACTTAAACCTTCATATTTTAGCAAGTTACCAAGATTAGAGTTGTAAATGGATATGTCACGTACCTGTGAAATTTTGACCCTGTCCTTTGGTTCAGACACCACCTTTGTGGTAAATCTTGCCTTTCTGGTTGGCCTCAAGTCATTGAAATTTGTCTTTTGGTTGCATTGCCTTGTGACTTTAACAAAAAAAAAACAAAACAAAACACAAAATTCCATTTTTATAGGTGGATTATGTAAGTGACACAAGAATCAAATTGTGTCTATCGAGAGGCACAGGATGTGAGTTTGTGACCTATAAACTGAATCTGCATCTTAGCAACTCTCTCCTTTCTTAGCGTTTCCTGTGGCTGTTTGTCTCTGCCATAAACAGCTGGAATGAGGCTGCTTCACTGAAGATAGGGGCTTAAATAAGTCAAGGGTGTGGGAAAGTGAGAAAAGAGGAAGATTGGAAAAACTAACTGCTGGAACATAAAAGAGGATTCATTGGAATCAAGAAAGAAGAAATTGCACAATACTAGGGATAAGGATACTTGTAGCATCCTTCCAAGTAAGAACAGCTCTAGGTGAATGTTTCTTGAATTGTACTGGCCCTAAGAATCCTAAGTGCTTATAAAATATAACACCTATGTACCTATGACACTTTCAATCATTCGTGTTTATGGGAAGTACATGAGGATTTTATTAAAATGACAATTCTAATTCAAAAAGTCTTTTGAAGGACAAGGGAAAGACGGTCTTGGTTCTCAAATTTTGCTGCATACTGGACTCACTTAAGGAATGTTTAAAATCCTGCTGTCTGAGTTCCATTTCTCAAGATTCCTCTGCAATTCATATGAAGACTTTTAAAAGTTCCATAGTGATTCAAATGGGTACCACAGTTTGAGAACCATTTTACTGGATGTCTTAGTTACTTTTCTCTCCTTGCTGGAACAAAATACCCAACACCCAAAGTTAAAGGAGGAAAGGTTTATTTAGCTCACAGTTTGTAGAGGTTTCAGTCCATAATTGGCTGGCTCCAAGGTAGGGTGACGTGGCAGAGGGGAAGTCGTTCATGGTGGTGGAAGACAGAAAAAGCAACAAGAGCAAAAGAGGAGGAGCAAGCCCCTTTTCCTCCCTTATAGTGTATGCAGGTTACCTGCCCTAGGGCGGGTGTAGCACTTACACCTCCAATCCCAGCACTAGATGATGAACCAGTCACAAATGCTAGATTCACCTGCCCCTGAAAAGCCTGTTCCCCCATGACCACATGAGGTTTTGGGAGGACATCCAGAAACAAACCATAACACTGGAGACATTGATTTTATAGATAGCTTAAGAGTCCATACCTTAGCTGTGACCCAATCTTTCCCTCACACCCCTTCACTACCTTGGACCTAGAGTATTTAGTATCCACTGTAAATGATTGTGGTTCCAGGAGGACACTGAATTCTCTAAGTGTGATTATTTTAGTAGCAAGGAATCCTTCTGTCAGGTGGGATTACTGTGGAAAACCACAGGAGCCAGGGAATCAGTCCATCCACTAAAACACCTCAACCCAAGGCTCTGCTCTTCCCTGAGTGCCAAGAATCTCATCAAACCCATTCGTCTGTGTGGAGAATCATGGCATTCCTCATTCCCCAAGAAAGAGAGAAATTCTGCGGCCTCTCTTTTAGAAAAAGTCTTGACATAGATGTACTTCAAACACATGAACAAAGCAGAGATACCTGAGATAGATTTGGGAGAAAAAGTCCAAAAGAGAGAAAATGTCACATTTACAACTGGTCATGGAACATCTGAATAGCACTGGCATGCTGTCCTTGAATGTCTGAGTCTTCTGTTTTGTGGTCTAAATCTTTTCTGGTAGCACTGGTTGTATGTGCTGGTAGACCAGGGTGCATGGGTAATGTGTACACTCTTTGAGGTAATCTGTTCAGAGTCTGATACTGCTTTCTAACTTTCCCCATTTTTGTCACTGTCTGGCTGTGGTAGATTGTATCTCAAATGTCCCCAAAACACTCATGCGTTGAAGGCTCCCCTTCCCCCCCAGGCCCAAGGAGATATTTGTAGGTGATAAAATCTTTAGTAATGGAGCCCAATGGAGGGAAGTTAGATGGCTGGAGGCATGCTCTTAAAGTGGAAAGGACCCTTGTCCTTATCTCTCTTTTGCTTCTAGGCACCATGACTTGAGCATCTTCCTCTGCCATGTGCTGCTGTCATAATGTGCTGCCTCGCCACAGTGCTAAAAGCAACGAGACCAAACAACCATGGACTGAAACTGTGAGCCAAAATAATCCTTTCCTCCTTGTAAGTTTATTATCTCAAGCATTTTGTTGCAGTAGTGGAAATCTCACTAACATACTGGTTCATAAGTTTTGGAAGTAAGCTTTACAAAACAGTGTTGAAAGAATTCGTTATTTGTGTGAAATCCAGCACAGACTGCGTGTGGCTCCATGGCAATCTTAAATAGAAGCCCCATCTTTGCAAACAATACCACCTGTAGTAGCTTCTTTTCTTGCTTTCATGTATTCCCTGGATAAACAATCATGCAAGCGGCTCCTGAAATTTAAGGCCTTGGGCATTTATAAAAAGAACTTCATGTATGGGATGAGAACATTTTCTGCTGAATTTTTAAGCACAGTTCATGGGGCCCCCTATAGTCAGAGTGAGCTTCATGCAGAGATCTTATTTTTTCTTTTTTTCTTCTTGAATAAGTTTAGAGCTGGCGGGCCAGATAATGAGGACACTTTAGCATGCACAGCAAGGCAGGAGTTAATGTCTCTTGCTGACATTATTTCCCACCGAGCTGAATATGGCAGAATTGAAAAATATTGTTTGCTGCATCTGTATAAATTTTATCAGGAGAGGAAAGTATCAGTAGGGGCAAAGTCAAATTCTCCCACTAATTTTTTTTTTTTTGTGGGTACCAGGGGTCGACCTCAGGACCTCGCGCGCCAGCAGGCACCCCTGCCGCTGAGCGATATCACTGGCCCTTTTTTCATATATGGGTTCTGGGAGTCGAACTCAGACCCTCGCGCTTGCCAGGCAGGCGCTTACGCTGCTGAGCCATCTCACCGGCCCTCTCCCACTAATTTTTAAAATTTATTTCATAATAAGCATTATCCTAATTTTGAATAATTGGAAAGGACTGAAGATATTGGCTTGTTTGATGCATGATACCTAATAAAGCCATTTTCTGATCATAGTATTCCACCTGCTTGTTCAGCCTCAGTAAAATGTCACCTGACACTCTAGTAAATTCTCTTTGAGCACGAAGGCTTGAAAGGAGAACTTGTCACAAAACACAAAGTTCCTTTCTGTACTGTCTGGTCTCAGTGAGATGCCGTAAATAAAACATGGATGAACTAAAATGCAAGCAGATAGATCTTTGGAGATGATCTGGAGGAAATCTGGATAAACAAAGAATTGCTTCTGGGGAACCTGGCAGGACACATCTCTCCACCCTGCCCTAAGTGTCACCCACAGAAAGTGACTCGTACTTACACACCAAAGGTGAGGAAGCAAACAGCTGATGGAAGAACTCTTGTTGGGAGACTTACCACATCAGTCCTCCTGCAGCCCTTCAGATGAAATCTTCATAGAACTCAAAGCAAACACATGCAGACAACTGACAGGATCCATAGTGTGCAGGTGGGGTGGATGCTGTTTATCAGAGCCTTTTTTTTCCACTTTAAGTAGCAGGAAAAAAAATGATAAGGCTGTAAAGTTCCTAATCATAGCAAACTCTAGGTTCTGCTAAGTGAATACTCATGTCTATGTCAAAAAGTCTCCTTTATGCCTGGAATGCTGCTCTCTTTCTCCTCAACCTTCACAGTATACTTTTGTGAGTATTTCCCAGTCTAAAATGGTTAAATTTTACTAGACATTGCATTTCTTCCACTTCCATGTGAGTCCTTTTTTGAAAATGATAAATTAAGTGGTATTTTAATATTCATTAGAGTGCTGCAATTTTAAAGCTATGCGACCTTGCACACTTCCTTCTGTTAAAATGGTTATACCTTCTTATTACAGTTGTGGAAATTGAATAAATGAATGGCTTTAAAGCCATAGTATCTGGCACATAGTAAGTGATCAATAAACATTAGGGCAAACCAGGTCAAGATAACAAATATTCAATAATTACATCAAAATTCCCCAATAAATCTAGGTACCCAGTGAAGTCTATTAAAATTAGTTTTGCCTTTTTTCTAAATTAAAAGTAGAGGCATAGTATACTTCTCTGAGGCTTTGTTTCCTGTAGCTCTGTCTTGATAGGCATCATAGTTTATTAGGGAAAGTTTCTTTATGTGGTGGCCCAAACCGCACTACAGAAAAATAAAAAAGAGGAAACTATTTCTTTGACTCTCCAGCCCATTGCTTTACTTGTTGATTACTGGTTGATGAACAAAGTGAAATGAAGATCATGACCTAGATCATCTCAAGACCTGAAGAAGTACCCTACCCCTGTGTTTTCACCACAACAAAAGACAAATATAAGACATAAGTGTGGCAGTCCCCTACAGAAAGTGACCCTCTCTGAATCCTAATGACTCCAGAATTGATCATATCAATATAGATGACCTTAGCCCCTCCCTCAGCACCCTCTAAGCTAAGAAATGATAGATTTCCTTCATACTAATTTCTATTTATTTTTTCAGAAGTGGGTTATCTAAAATTAGAAATTGGGGCTGATACAGAGAGTTGTGATCCCATGGGGCTCAGGTTCAGTGGGCAGGCTTGGTTTAAATTGGAATCACCCACAAATGTCACTTCTGTAAATCCAAGTAGCCAGCTCACTGACTGGGCCTGCTCTTCCGTGAGAGAGGAGTCAGCAATACCCATTAAGTGTCTCATTTTTGTGGAGGAATTCTTTTTTTGTTCAGCGGAGCTCTGTAACTCATTTCCAAAAGCACCCAAATAGTTTAAATTTTTATAAGTTTTGTATGCACCGATCACTTCCCCTGAATAGCTAAGTAAGGAGGGGAGGGAGGGCTAGAGGAAAGTTTTCCTGTGAATATAGTGTTTGTGGCTAGATTCACTACTTCCTGCTAGAATTGCATGTACTCTTAGCTCTCAGAAGGTCCCAATTAGGCCTGACACATTGCCATCACAGCACTCATACTCCTAGCAACAACCGTATTAAGCTCTCTTGGTGCTGGGTGAGTATTACAGTAGGTTTTCTAACCAGTGTGGGTAGACGGATTCTCACTTCATCACCCTCACTCCTTCCTCCAGCCCATCGCGAACTGCTATTATAACACCTGCTTAGGAATGTGCTGGCTCACATGCAGCCAGTATTTATTTGTCAACAATTGAGTAAACTTGGTACACAGAAAACCTGACTGGATGGCAAGAGTCACACTGAAACCCCACACACTCTGGGAGGTAAATCAGAAGTCAGAAATCAATAGTTGCTTGAAAACTTTAACATTTAAATTCGGCCAATTGTAATTGAAATAATTCATATCTAAATAGGAGGCAGAAAATAAAATAAAATAACGGCACACATGAAGTGATTGAGGTGTCTACATGACACCAAAAGATACTTTCCCCTGGTATTAATGTGTTATTTTGGCAGGTGTGACAGGCACAAAAGTATATGTAAACACAGAGGACAATCCACTCTTTATCAAGATTCTCCATCACGGATCCTTCATAAGCCAAGGGAAATTTCTACTCATTTGTTCATTGAACTTTTAGACAATCCTTTACTAAATTCTGTTGTTCTGGGACAACTGAATGTGATATTCAAATACCTTATTTTATGGGATCAAATCTTATTATATGGTAGTCCAACCTCTTTGCCCGATTTTCTTAGGTGAGTCTTTTAAGTATCTAACCTCTTCTGGTAACTACCAGTTGAGAAGCTAATCCTCTGGTTCTAAATTGAACTTGGGTATTGAAAACAAGAACCATCATGCTCCTCAAACAACAGCAGACAGCACTAGACTTAGGAATTTTTTTAAGTTCCAGGGTAGGGGGGTAGCTCAGTGGTACAGCACTTGGTTAGTTTCGCATGCATAATGCTCTGGGTTTGACCCCCCAGCACTACAAAACAAACATACAAAAAACAACAACAACAACAAATCAAACAAAAACACACACCCAATAAAATCTCCAAGTCAGGTGCAATTTAAAGACCTTCCTATATAATGTAGAAAAATGGTCTCACATTCCTTCATAGTTTCTTTGTGGAATTAATAATGACCATTTCCTTCCTATTTAATTGGGAAAGATGCCATTTCTATTAGACTTACTTTCCTTTTTATAGATTTTATAACACAGTCTTTCCTCTTATTTTCTGATTTCGTAATATATAGTGTGATCAACTCTTGTCTCACACTGATCCAATTTACTATGTTTCGTATGAACAAAAGTCTGGAAATTATGCCCAGGTTATTTACTTATAGCACTAAGTGAAGAGAGGAAACAAACTACACCTGACAAAGGTGCAACCTTTGTATCTTTTGACATCATTCCTGAGTCCAGACCTCACCAGGATAGGCCTTGGCCCAAGAGTGCTGAGTTGTTTTTGGAGTTTTCTCTGGAAATTATTGGTACTTTTCTTGCTCCTTCATATGACTGATTGCATGTCAACATTATTTATAATTTACCATTTTCAAAAATGTGATTAGAACATTTTAAGATATATGATATAAAAAGTGTATTATTGACAGTTTTGGTTAAATGCTACGTTTGTAACAAATTCTACTAACAAATTAGGCTGTCGGCTCTTGGTTAGAAAAAGAAACCCTATTAATATGAGTCTCAAATATATTCAACTGGTAGCACAACTGAAAGTCATAATGTGAAATGATGATAAAATATTAAGACATCAAATTCAAAATAATTTAGTTCTAAATGAATTTTATAGTAAAGTATCATTTAGAGAAGGCTTAAGAAAAATATGGGGGAATAGTTTTAGTGGAAAGAATTTCATTAATCGATTTAAATGTTTTCCTACAAATTTGGGTGGAAGACTGTCATTAAGCTGTAATAGTGAAACCTGTGCTCCAGCTTATGGAATGGGAACGAGGCCCGAAAATCACTGCCCTGTTCTAACACTGTTTATAGGTGCATGTTAGATTTAATTGATATCATTTACAGTCAGGGGCTATTACCTGCCATAATGTTGAGAGTTCCTTGTAGTAGAATATCTGTAGCATGGGGATTCCACATCTAAGTAAAAAAAAAAAAAAAAAAAAAAAAAAAAAAAAAAACAGCTTTCCTAGGGACATGTGCTTTTATTCTAATGAATTTCAAACATATTTGAGGAGTCGGATTCCTCCCAAACAGTCCCTTGTACCCTTAAAATTTTGTGGTTCCCTATTGGGTGTCTTTGGTCACTGGATAACCTTATATATTGA
Organism: Erethizon dorsatum; assembly: GCA_028451465.1. Classification (NCBI taxonomy): domain Eukaryota; kingdom Metazoa; phylum Chordata; class Mammalia; order Rodentia; family Erethizontidae; genus Erethizon; species Erethizon dorsatum. The sequence goes on from CM051839.1 coordinate 17,679,220, forward strand.
AAAATGTTTCACATTTTGATGAGCCCATGATACAAAAGCTGTGTGTTTGCAATTCTTTTTCCATAAGCAGACGGTGTTTCCATAAGTAGACAGAGAGGGCTGGTTTCAGACTATAGAAAAGTGTGTCCTTAGGAAATCTCTTAAAGTTTGAAAATAAAAGCATATTAAGAAATGGTGAATGGTAGAAATTTACACACTAGAATGCTAACAAAATATTTCAGGAAAGGGTTTTTTAAATTTTTTCATAACTGCAAAGCAAATAGGCCACTAGTTAAGGTACATGTACCTTTTTAAAAGACTTTTCTAGCCAGGACAATATGGAAACCTGTCAGGGAGAAAATATATTTGCAGAATATTTACTTCAGTAATGTGTAGACTTTAAAATTGGTATGTAAAATGTGATCTTTATAATCAATGCTATGGAATTATTCATATGTTTCTAGGCAGATTGTCCCACCAGGCCTGAGTTCATGGGACTTGGGAACCACAATTATTTTTGTTTTAAGACCTTGAGCATTTGTGACTGACAGACTTTTTTTTTAGTTTGGAGGCTTTGTCACTAAATCAGTTGTATTAGTCAGTTTTGGGTTACTGTGATGAAATACCCAAACCAGACTAGCTTTGTAAAGAAAAGATGCTTATTTAGCTCATAGTTTTGGAGGTCTAAGGGTATGGCACTGGCATCAACTCAGCTCTGGTGGGCAACCCCTCTGCTGCATCACATCAGGGTGGGAGGACATGTAAGATCAAGGATGACATCTAAGAAAAGAAGCCAGGGAGAGACTGGGGTCCTTCAAACCCTTCAAGGGCGTGACCCAATAATCTAAGGACTCCCATTAACCTCCACCTCTTGAAGATCCCGCCACTCAACATTACCACACTGAGGATCAAGCTCTCAACACACGAACATTTGAGAGACAATATTCAAACCACAGGACTAGCTACGAAGGTTACTAGCTTGGTAATGTTACCTACATGTTCCATGGCTTGACAGCTGTAAAGTGGAGACAATAATACGTGGAGATAATACCTTATAGTTGAGAACTGAAGAGTAGATGAGAAATATCTAACACTACAGTCAGTTTTCCTTTTCTGCCCCTTCATCTTCCAGCGTCCCCTCCCAACAATAGCAGCATTCAGGAGTAAACACGGACACATAGGGTCCCCCAAAAGAATTTGTGTTTTACTCTTTTTTTGACCTAACTCCTCTAGTGTATAGCAAATTAGTACCACATCAAATAAAAGAAAATTGAGTTGGTAACTGAATTAATATTATATTTCATGTGCAAGACATGATACCTTCCTTCCATATTTCATAGTCTTTCAGGATGTGGTCATCATGGTACTCTTGTGTTCCTTGCAAGGAATTTAGTACTTTTTCTTTAAAATCTATATGACATTGCTAAAAGATGTATTGACTGGCAAAGGTGCTGGCCACATGAAGAAATACTTGAGGAGTGCTAAGTTGGTTTCCTATATCCAGCTTCTCTTTACCACATCTGAGGACACACTGGGGCCAAGTCTTCTTTGTCCTCTTCAGAACAGTGACTTCATGCATTGCCTTTCAAGCGGACCTTTCCACACCTTTTTCTGAGGAGCATCATAGGAGGAAAAGCTGTGTCTGTTGCAGAAATTCAATTATCTACAAACTGGTCATTTTTGGAGTTGGGGAGGCCCAGCAGAACTGAGGGAAGTAGGTCCAGTACCACCCTCCTCCTGTGGCAAAGAGTTCTCTGCTGCTGCAGGGCCCCTCTCCACCCTGCCCCTACTGTGCTAAACGGCGCCTCATCGTGGGCAGTGTCTTCACCATCCAAGATCTTCACAGGTTCATCACTTCTTAACATGTTCTCTTCTGGAGAAAAAGTGAAAAAGCTTGACCTCTGTCACTCTTTCAGGATCCTTTAAAAGGCATTAGGTGCTAGAGCCAGGCTGAACTTTGATTATTAGAAAAAAAACCCAAGAAACTTCAGATTTCAAGTGTATATTTTATTTTCCCCAAAATGTAATTTAAATTTGATACACTTACTATGTAAGGCTTCACTTATATTCTTTGATTTTTTTCATACAGAAAAAGTAATACGTAAAATATACAATAAAATTGTGTGTGTGTGTGTGTGTGTGTAGAGAGAGAGACAGAGAAGGAGAGAGAGAGAGAGAAAGTGCTTTTTACCTTTGTCCTCTCAGTGTGCACATAAAAGTATTTGTAATCTGAGATAGCATGGGATCTAATGAGTCCGAGCAAACCTGTGTATTTCCTTTGTAATGTCAATCATTTTGGCCTTTATTTATAAAGTTAGGTTAATGTTTGCAATTAATAAGCACTTGAAACACTTCACTTAAAACCAAAAGAACATGGAAGTAGAGGAATTAAATAATACTATGTAACCTATTCAGGTTTCTGAATTATTTATGATTGATATATAAATAGTGTCAGAACATTTGTTTAAATCTAGAAGAGTATTCCTATGATTAATGTATTGAAAGGTGAAAAGTGTTTTGGTAGCCATGCCTTGTTTTAATGTGTTAATTACATCTATAAAGTATGATTCAGAAGAAGAAATTATTTTAGATGTGATTAGGAAAAACAATATATCCAAAAAGATGGCATATAAAATATTATTTTGAACTTCCTCAGAGGTAATTGTTAAATCTATTATTATTATGACATAATTATGGACATTTCAATATAGTATACTAGATTATCATCTGAAATGTATTTGTTATTTCATTTATTAGTACAATACCTCAATGGGCATGTACTAACATACCAAATAAGAAGAATGTCAGGCAGTTTATCCCAATATGAATTATTACAATATTCTTATTTTTTCACATGTAGAATTTTAAAACTCCTTTAAATCCCAAGTCTATGGACCTCAGTTAATTTGTATACTAGGTATAATTTATTTCTAACAGAAACTATCTCCTAACAATCAGATGTTTTGTGACATCTGAAAAAAAGAAAACTATACTTTCAAAAGAAGTAAAGTAGGGTTGGTATTTTTTAAACCCGAAAAGTTAAATCCCTTAAATCTTGAATTTGCAATCTAGATTTGAATAGGTTCAGATTTTTGCTGGAAGCAATTACTGAAAACCCATTTCTTTGGTTTCCTCCTCCCTCCCACCCTTAACCCCCTTTGCGATACAGAGTTAAAATTTAACCCTCTAGGCATCTTCGAAAATTAACCAGTTAGCTCTGTCATGTGCACACTGTTTACTCCTGATGAAGGAGGGGGCCTAGCTGGCCGTCCCTGCCATATACAGTGTGGGTGCCAGCTAGTTTTCAATCTCTTTCACAAATAAAATCGCCTTTGATCCTCACAAGAACCCTGGGAGGTCGGCAGTGGGATTATCAACTCCACGAGGAAATGAACGAGCTCAGGGTCCACTCGCACTTCATCAATGGCACACGGTATTAAATCACGAACAAAGAAGGTCCATATGACTGTAGGGGCATATATGTTTTTATATATTTCAGATTGTTAATTATGTTGTTAGTTAAAAGACTTTAATTATCTCTCTTTTGCAATTAGAGTCAGTACTTATTTGGGCTTCCTAAGACTGCGGAGATGGAGATATAATCAAAAGATCTTCAGAAGAGTGTCTTGTCAGAGCACAAATATTTTGAAATCCCAATGAAAATGCAGTTTAATGCACCCAGTTAAATTGCCTGGGAGGAAATAGTGAATACAGCTTTCTTCAAGCCTTTCCCCTCAGGCCATTAACTAAGAAACTGGTCACTAACTGCTGGTAACAACCCAGTTTGGAGGGATTATTGCTATTATTGGCATTCTGTGGTTTATGGCAACATTTTGTTAAAGACATTAGAAGCAAGAGTGCAGCTGGACCTGGTATTTCATAGAAATCAGTCCTTTCTCCTGTGGTTAATGGCCATTTTTTTATTCCAATCTAAATGTACCGAGGTTGAGCTGAGTGCGCTGCTGGGTTTATTATCTACTACATTTCTTGTTGCTCTAAGAAATATGCTTTACACAGGAGTCAGCATTCAAATCAATGGAGCGAAAATATAACATTTATTGTTAGTAAAATTGAATCATGCTGAAAAGGGTGAATGAATGCTTGACTTAAACTGGATGTTAGAAATCATTTCACTTGCCATGAGCACTTTCTGGCTGACACACAGCCACATGCTATTCCCTTCTAGTGATTAATCGTTAGTGGGAACAGGCACATATACATTGCCAAATGGAGAATAATAACCGAAGTTGTATTATTGATTTCCCGTAACTCTACCTAGAGAGGGGCCTGCTCTGTGTGGCTCATAGCTGCATGCTGATAATTCACACTCTGATATTTTGTTTACTGAGAACAGAATTAGAAAGGAGGTGGCCTAGGTCAAGGACAGGCAAACATCACACAGTAGAAGAGAAGTTCTGGAGAGTTTTAAAAATACTTCTTTTGTCCACTTCAAATGGCAGAAACAAGTCAGCATCCTCACTGCTAAAAACTATTAAGTATAAAATCGAGATTGAACATGGATTAGGACTATGTTATTTGCATGGGACACTTTCTTTTTGCTTTTTGGGGGGTGTTTCCTCCCATATTTTAATTACCAAAAAGAATAAAAAAGATCAGAACATATCATTAGCTCTATTTCTTAGTGAACCTGACTTTTCTCAAGAAATTTACATCTTTCTCTCATTTTCTGTTAAGGTTTCTTACCCTGTTTTCTCACCTAAAGAATTATAATGAGGTAGAGTGAATGAGATCTATTGGGAGAGCAGTGGACCCAGAGACTAAAGGTAAAAGGATGATTGATGGTATGAAATTACCATAAAAGTACAATCAGGTTCAGATTTTAAAATGAATTTTTAAGCAGCCTAAGAGATACTCTTTGATTTGCAGTCTGGTGGAATGGATAATGTCTCATTCAGTGGATAAAGTTTCTCACTGTGTGACTTGAGCTTTTTCTGATCTTTCTGACTGGAAGTAAAACGGAACCAAAGCCTGAAGTGGTTTTTAATGCAGAAAATATCAAACACAATATTCCTAATGTCAAAACCTGGGCATAGCAGGTGAGGAAAGAAAAATAAATAGAATATCACTGTTAGTATTAGTGTATCAGGTTCTCTCTCACTGACAAATGGGGTTAAAGCACACAATTTTTAAAGGGCAAACTTGTTTACATACTGGGGAAAAACACAAAGCTAAGGCTGCCATCAGATTTTAGTCTTTCTTAGGTGTTTAAAATGCTCCAACTAAAAATATTAAAGCAAAATATATTTCATGGGCTATATATTTTCTCATTGGCCCTTAAGTTTTTATTTTAAAATAATTTTAGGTTTACAGAAAAGTGGCAAAGATATTACAGCAAGTTCCTATATACTGCTCATGTGGTTTCTCCTATTTAGAACAATTTTCATTACCATCAGAGTGGCCAAATTTAACTGATAAAAATATAGGAAATGCAGTTAAATTTTAATTTCAGTTAAACAACAAAACATCTATTAGTATACAGATTTCCCAGGGCAATTATAATTACATGGTACATTTGTCACACTATAGGTTAACTGAACTCTCTACTTTATTTGAATTTACTAGTTTTTTCCTAAAGGCTCTTTTCTGTTCCAAGATCTGATTCAGGACACCACATTACATTTAGTTACCAGGTTTCCAGAGGCTCCTTTGGTCTGCAACGGCATCTCAGAATTCCAGTCTGGCTTTAAACACAGTACAAAATAAGCAAAAACCTTAATGGACAATCTAATAGTGCCAATAAACACTTGGGTGCTTCTACTCAGAGGTCTACTTCTTTTAAATTAATGCATTCTGAAAGTGTTGAACTTACAATTTTAGTAGTCTATATATCAAATAACATATTTACAAGGTTACAAAACAGTAACAAATCTTAATTATAAGCCAAAATTTCGATTTGAATTTTAGAAAAAAATGTATCTAGTAGCAATTTATAAATATGTCCAGGATTATCATTGGATTGGAAATACTGTGTTCATTTGAACATTAGAGTTATCATAGTTTTTGAATATAAAGATAACTGGTGAGATGTTTCAAATTATGTACTTTTATTTTATTCAGTTTAAACTTCCATTTCATTAGTCTTTCCCACAGAATATACATGCTTTTAGGAAAAGACCCTTGAAAGATATTAATTCATTTTTGTCGTAAATTTTGCTTATAGCCAGAAGTATAAAGTCTTTTAGGCTTTAATTTCAGATTTTTTTTTAAAGAAGGTTTTTAAAAGGAAAAAAAGAAAACAAACAAACAAACAAAAAAAAAACCCAAGAGGGACATGGTGGTAATCAATCAGAAAACATTTGAAGCTTGCAGCTTTACAATTTAAGTTGATCTTCATTAAGTTAAAACCTTTCCTTTAAACTGTTAAACATTATGGAAATCTTTAGCATTTCAGACAGTTGCTTCTTGTGACAGTTTCCATTTCTTCCCCTCTGCTGACAGTTCCTATAATGACTTTAATCATTGCGTCTGGAAAGGGAATCAGCCATTGAATGGCAACAAACTCAATGGTCAATGTCTATGTCACTTTTCTGGGAGCAGGACTTTCTGAGCATCAAGGAGCTCGTTCCCAGCCTCCTGGAAAAGTGCTAAGTGCATTAACTCTCTGTCAATCACATCCGTAACACACAGGCCAAATTATTATTATTTGGCTCAAGACATTCCATTGAAACATATTTGTGTGGTATTCTTATCTGTGTACCGTATATAACTAATGGTGATTGTTTATGGAAAGGTGCCTGTCCAATTATTTTTGAAGAAACACAAGAATGCAGAATGACTGGAAGCATCAGGTTTTCGCCAGAGAATGCCTCAGGTAAGAGGAGAATGGCTAGAGGCTATAAGGAATCACAAGAGACAAGTCAGAGTTGTAAATTGGGAAACTGACATATCTCATCTAATATACTTGCTAACTAGGCCTTTAAAAACCTTGACATTTAACTAAGTTTGTGGAAAAGTTATGAGTTTTTGTCCTTCTCTGTGGGCTCTAACTCATTAATCCAGTGAATTATGGTGTTTATCATCGTTCCCAGCATTAGCGGGACCTGGAGAGATGTTTAGAGAGGCAGGTAAGCTTCTCACAGCTGAGCAGCTGTTTATGAAGGTTGCGCCTGTTTCAAAGCCAAGTCAATCAAAAATGATACTTCAGGTTATTTACCCTTTTGGTACTTCAGGGCTTGAAATGGCATGAAAGGAGTCTTTTATTTGGCAGAGGCATTTAAATAAAGCTTCCTAAAGGCTGATGGGGGTGCGTCTCTTTACTGAAATAAACAAGTTTCTTGGGGATTTTTAAGAAAATAAGAAAGAAATAAAAACTTCCCAGTGAATGTTATCTACTTCAATATATAATTTTGATCAGGTTTATATCATTTAAGGGCATAACAATGGCCCATGGCAAGGTAATCTTTGACTATTTATGTTAATGTTTCGGAAATCGGTTTAACTTTATCCCTGTGATTTTTTTTTAATTCCGGAAATATTAACAAGACAAAAGATGTGTCATTTGTAATCAGAAAGCAGCCTGGGGCTGGGGGTATAGCTCAGCAACACGGTGTCTGCCTGGCAACCTTGAGGTCCTGAGTTTGATTCCTGGTTCCAAAAAAAAGAAAGAAAGAAAGCAGCCTGGTTTCCTGAAAAGGTAGTAAGAGCTCACAAAGGACAGAGTAAAAGCCATTAAGCTTTTTATACAATATTTTATTAAATCTATATAAAAAGAACTTCATTAAACTGAAATACTTGCAAAAAGGTGCAAGCTTTTGTTTTTTATAATTAAACAATTGTCTCTGAAGGAAAGCAAACCAAAAGCTATTTTTTAAATTGCAAAGCTCATGTGGTCAATTTATTTGTATAAACTAGATGATAGATATCCAGAGGCACTTTAGCAAATGTTGATATAAGACCATGTAAGAATTTAATGTGTGCAAATTATTACTCAGAAACCCCAAGATGATATTTTAACTCATTTTTTCAAGTTATTAAAAACCATGTGTGTCTGTTTCTTTTTACTATTTGTCTATGAATGTATCTCCTTTCAAATGTTTTGAAAGATAAAGTCATTGCTACTTGAGTCTAGAATTATCATTGTCAATTTATAGCACTTGTACATTGACTGACCCTATGGAAAATAATTAAAAAAATATATTTTAAGGGACCTCATAAAATTATTCGTACCAGTTCCTTCTTTTTTGGTTACTTCCTGTCAACATTCTACCAAATCAATATTCATTTAGGATTTTGTGTGTACCTAGCACTACATTCTAGAGAAAAATATTAAGACTTGGTCCTTACCTTTGAAGGAATTTTCACTTGATGTGGAAGACAATGCTAACATGTACAGAAATAACATGCGTAGGAGAGCAGTGAAAGACTGTATGTAACAAAGACCTTTTGTAATAAATAATAAAATGCTATATATGTGGTTTAAAAAGAGAAGTACTAATGGCAGTACAGAGAAGGAAGATCGTTTGATGGAGGGGTCAGGAAAGTCCTGAGATTGTGGTTGAGGGACATGTTGTCCATAGGCATAGAGGAGGGATTACGTGTTTGGAAAAGTGGTGGTTTACCTCATTTGGTGATCTGTCTATGGGTAATGATCTGAAGACAGACGCTAATACATCTGAAAAGCCTACTCCAAACCAGAAAGCAAAGAAGACAGTGCTAGTTAATGCACTGGAGTGCATTAATGCTCCATAATGCTATGGAGTTCTTAAGGTCAGTAAAATGTCCTTGACCAATAGGATGGCGTTGGAAGAAGGGATGTGGTGCTCGCTGTGTAAGTGTCTATTACCTTAGGAAAGCTGCTTGAACCTTCTAAACCTGGATGCTTTTATCCATAAAGTAACCTAATGTTAGTTCCTATCTCATCAACTGCACATAGTCAATAACAAAATGCACAGCAAGCGCACTGATTTCATAAGACTGTGGTGAGAATTCAGTAGGGTAATATATAAAAAACACAGTGGAGGCAGGGACAGAAACTAGAAGGTATCCGGGATCCAAGACAGCTGGTTGCGATCTAGAAGGGCCTGGGCTGGGAATGTGGAAGCTCTCATACATGGTATGAGAGAAGAGAGAATAAGCAAGCAAGTGGCAAATGTATCCACGGTGGCTTATCATGCTTTTGGGAATTGTCTGTGTGGGAGCCTTTGGAGACAGGTGCTGTGAAAAGAGATGAAGTTGTTTCTCACCTGGGATGGAAATAAGAGCCTATGGATTAGGCTTTAGATACTATCAGATAAGCATGCTTCTGTTTAGGGCTCGAGAAAAGAGAAGTTTGGTCTCAAAATGTAAGACATATTTGCAAGGACATTCCATTTCATTTCCAACCCTTTAAATTGACTCCTGCACTATGTTGTAAGAAAGGAGGTAAAAGGTCAGTGCATCCTAGGGGCTTAGGCTTCACTAGGGGCCACACAAGGGTCTTGAGCCTTAGGACTCTGAGAGCTGCCTACCTAGTAAACAATTGCAAGTCCTTTGTGCATTACTCTGTTTTGTTCCCAAAGCCAGTGTTAAGTATCTTGCCAAGACATCACAGATAAATCCTCCTTATTACTTAGGGAAATATGGAAATTGTCTGAGCCCACTCTTGAGAATGAGCTGTGCCAGGGAGAACAGCAGCTGGTACCAGAGGGAAACCAGCCCTGGGTCAGGAAGAGGAGATCCGCAGAGATGCCCATCAGTGGTCAGACACAGACCAACACAGTGGAGGTGGCAGGTTTGGGGAGAAGAAGAATTTCTCATGGATTCTGAGAGATTTATGAAAGGGACACAGGAAGACACTGAACCTCCAAGGTTGGTGAGGAAAGGAGATGGAGAGTGCTATGATTTGAATATAAAAGAGAGGTGTGATCTTGCAACCTGCTGATGTGTGGAGTATTTAGTTATATTAAATTGTTAACAAGGTCGAAATGAAATAATAAGAAGCACTTAGCATAACATCTGGCTTTTAATAAGGTGAATATTGTAGTTGGTATTACTATGATTGACTAAGGCCTGTCATGTGCTGTGCTTTGGAAGCTAAGTGTTCCTCAAAAGCCTGTGTGTTAAAAGATGGGTCCCCACTCAGTATGGTGCTACTGGGAGGCGTTGGAACCTTTAGAAAATAGTACCTAGTGGGAGACCTTTAGGTCACTGAGAATGCAGGGCTCAAAGGGGGTTGTGGGACTCTGGTCTCTCAGTCTTTCTCTGCTTTAGTTGAAATTGTGGCTGCTTCTACATGAGCTCCTGCTGTCGTGTGCTGAAATCTGATCCCTTTCCAGAGGACAAACCAGTGGGGCTACCAGATTCATTTCAGACTTTAAACCTTCAAAACTTCAGCTAAATAAATCTTTTCTCTATAAAGTTAATTGTCTTGGGCACTTAGTAATGCAAAGTTGGCTAATCTACATGTTAGGCGATTATAAAAGGATATTGTACCACAAGGTCTTATAAAGATATGCTCATTAAGCAAGTCCTGTGGGTACCCAGGTTCTTGCATATACCAACGGCACCATTGTGTGCCTAGGCAAACCAAGACATGACTAGAAGGGCATTTTCTACTTGTCACCATGCCAGATATAGACAAGATGGTAATTATTTGCAAATGGCAAATTGCAAGTGCATCCAAGAGAACTGCTTCAGAAGGCCAGGAGTCTATGGGAGCAGATACGAGCCAGTGGTACTGAATGCACTGAGATCAGGGTAGCTATGCAGGAATTTGCCTATTTTCTCTTTTACAAATTACAAAATCCCCTGTTGGGCTGGGAGATGATCTGAAAAACTCCATTTTAATTTAATTTCTTCATTTTTCTATTGAGTTTCTTCTACTCAAAGAAGGAGGTTGCCATCTGACAAAAGCATAGGCCCCAGTAATATGTGTGTCGAGAGCAGTCCTTTGAGTTGAACAGCAACTCCCTTTCAGTCACGAAGTTGTCTCGGATGCTTCGCACTGTGGTGTTGGGTGGGCTGGGTCCTCGTAGCTGACACAGGTAATACTGATAATAGACATCTCATATATAGCAGAAGGCAACGTTGATTTGAGGACTTGAGTGAATGTCTTGCCAGATGCGATTCAGTTTCAGTATACCTACATTGATCCACAGCCACCATTTATTAGTAGAAAGTAGCAGATCCTCAAAGTTTAGGGATGCCTTCCTTGGGTGGGGGGTGGGGAGAAACTGAACCAGTGGGTCCAAAATATATGAAAATACATGAACCCTGACCCTAACCCTAAGTCTAACCCTGTAATTCTTTCAAAGACAAAAACTTTCTCGACAAATTCACACACTCACATTATTCTGTCCTATGAAGACATAGCTTTTCTAATATTTTAAATTTTTAAAAACACAACATGATGCTTTTGATTTGTTAGAAAATAGTCAAAAAGTTTGAAAAAATAGTTAATGTGAATTTGATTTTTTTTTTACCATAAGGAAACAGTAATTTTTGCTCAAATGTTGCCTATAAGTCCATCTTTCCTATCTAGAGCTACTAATGTGTATTTCCATTATGGCTGGCAATTTCACTCAAAGAACTCTTCAGTTTTACGGGCTGGCTTCCCTCAAGTTATTTTTTTTTCTCCAAACTTTTTCTTTTGTGTTGCTTCCCATGTTGAACCTCTTATTATAACAGTGCTGAAGGGCCCATGATTGAGAACACTCTAACAAATGTTGATTCTCTATCAGTTATATGTCAGCATGGCTTTACACTCGTAGGTCAGGATCTGTCAAAAGAGAAGAGTGCTAATTACTCATATTGGGTATATCTATTAATAGGCTTACACATATTTATTGAGCACCTATTTAAGTACTTACTATCTAAGTACTAGTTAAGACCATATAATGCAACTTCAAGTTTCATTGGTGACAACTAGTCATTTCAGGTTGTCTTGGGAAATTTAACTAAAAAGGATCAAGTATTTGAATCCTTGATATTTTCTGGGGAAAACCTAAAAACCAAGAAAGCAATTGGGAACTTTAGTTCTGTGTCATTTAGAAAGGTCCCAAAGTAGCATGTTAATAATGATAGTGATAATGTGTGGGACTTATTTCCCCTAATACTTTTAACCTAGTATATTTTTCAATTTACTAATGATACCAAGAGTGCTTTGAAAGAGCATGTTTGCTTTTGTAAACAAATTTTTCATTATGGATATTACATGTATTAAACCTCATGTTTTGTAATATAACATGAAGTTGACATTATACTCTTCTGCCTCCATACAGTTATTGCATTCAATTAGTTATTCTTGATTGAATGTCCCAAGGTAAGTGATAAATCGTGTTAAGTCATACTCCCTGTAGTTCAACAATATTATAATACTTATTGTCCCCATTCACCACCAAAAAAAGGAAGAAAGAAAAGACACGTAAACAGCTGAGTGGATTTCCAAAAATGTTAGAAGACAACATTGACAAAATCCAGTGTAAAACCTATCCATCTGCATTTCTAAACCATGAACATTACCTGCAGTGGCAGTGTATGTCCTAACACTGGCACGCAACGTTTTTTCATTTTGACCTTGGCCAGAAATCATGGTTCCTGAAATCTTTTTGATTGGCCAAGAAAATCACTGTGGAATCCTGAGGCTCATGTTTTTCTAGTATACCAAGCAACCAACCAAAACCAACATGTCTTTAAAGAAATCCTTTGAATGAACTTGGCTTATCTTGGATTGCTAATAATAAAGCAGACTGGTAAGTAAAGAACACGATTGTAGAAAAAAGAAAAACAAGAAACACATTAGTAAAAACTTTTTTATTTTCATTTTGCAATAATGAGAAATCCCATCTAGGATGTTACTGAACAGAGTAAGTTTAAAAAAGCAAAAGGGAGGATTATGATGTTGTATAAGACTAATAAAAGTGGACACCATTGCTTCAGGCCAAGTTCTTTCCTTTTAGATTTGTACAAAGAGCTACCTTGCATTTCCAATGAAATGTCCTTCAATGGCAAGGCTTCAGGCTGGCCCAGCCCCTTTGCTCTCAGCCCTGTGTTCAATGACCCAAAGACTTGCATGATCCCTCCCAAACTCAGGGTCTCCCTGTGGTTATTGATTTCCTGCTAACCCCCTGGGCCCAGCTTCTCTCTGCTCTACCGCTCAGCCCACCTTATGGGTCCAAGCCCCTCAGGGAGCCTCTGCCGTCACCTGTCTGCTGAATAGGATTGTTGCTTGAAAGAGTCCATTTCCCTTGGAAAGATCTGAACTTCTTACCATTCTTCTAAGTCTTCAAAGTTATTAAATCCTCGAGAAAACAATTATTTCTTATACTAGAAACATTCAAGCACAAGCAATGTATCTTTTCATTTTGCTTTTGGTACAGCTGAGTTTGAACCCTGTTGTTTAATTTTGACATCTACTTACTCTATGCCAGTACTGTGTAAATCTTTATAATCATTTTGTAGTTTAATCTTATTTTAAGCTTATAGAAGCTCTTCTAATTAGGTCTCATTTTCTCCATTTTACATACATGAAACAACTTAAGCCAACATTACAGAGCTTGGCAGCACATTGACCTAAAATCTTAGATCCCAAAGACTATGTTATTTCTCTCTAAATTATTCTCCCTCAGTCAGTTGTGGTGGCACATGCCTGTAATCCCAGCATTCTGGGAGGCTGAGGCAGGAGGATCGCAAGTTGGAGCCCAGCCTGTCAATTTAGTGACTTAGCAAACTCTTATCTCAAAATGAAAAAACAAGGAGGTGGGGCCTGGAGATATAGCTCGGTGTGAAGGTCCAGAGTTCAGTCCCCAGCACCAAACAATAATAACAGTGACAGCAGCAACAACAAACCATTCTTCCTCCCTTTCTAAATCTGGGTATAGTATGCATTGATAATATATGACATTATGTATATATATTATATGACGTTATATAACTTTGCTACTTAGGGCCATGTCAGTTGAGTAAGGTAATTCATCTATCATGCTTCATCTATAAAATGGGTGAGTATCAAGGGAGTTAATATATGTAAAACAGTAAGAATAATGCTTGGCCATGTGTAAGTGTTACATAAGTGTTAGTCATTATTATGGCTACTACTAGTATAATAGTAAGTTGTATATTTGTTCAAGGGTTTATTTTCTGCCTTCTGCAACAGAATGTAAGATCCTTCAGGATGGACACTGTGTTTTTGCTACTATATTCTCATTTATGAACAGTACCTAGAAGATATTAAGAGCTTAACAATTATTTGTTAGATGAATGGATGAATAAATGACTTTGTGCCTTTACATTCCTTTTTCTGTGACTTTTGGGACTTGCCTGCTGAAGGTCATGAGTGTGTGGATATGACATCTGGTGTCAAAGCTGTGCACACCTGGCCCAGCGCCCTTCTATGCCCAGATACAAAGTGGACATCACTTATATTCTCTCCTGTGCTTCCTTCCTGTCACCTTCTTCCCACAGATTCATGGACGGAAGTCATTCTCCATTTCCTTTAAGTTGTCCTTTCCTCTCCATCTCATAATAATGAACCTTCTTCATTTCATTGCCATAAAGCCTCCTCCTACTCCTAGTAGGTGATACCTAGTTACTATTTTTTGTTTTGTTTTGTTTTGTTTTGTCTGAGACAGGATCTCGTGATGTAGTTCAGGCTAGCTTTGAACTATGTAGCCCAAGCTGGCCTCAAACTTGTGATGATCCTCCTGCCTCAGCCTCCCAAGTGCTGGGATCACAGGCTTGTGCCACCATGCCTGGCTGCTACCTAGTTACTCTTTAGACTAACTTGCTATTAAAATTTTTTAACGTCCCTTCAAGTTTTACGATTCTGACCACTGATCTAAGTTACTGTGTGGTTATTTCATATTTTTTATATGTGTGATGATATCAGTATATTAGAAATGTGCTAATATGTACTCTGTATGCAATAACACATGCCTCCTACAAATACAACAAACACAATCTAAAGGAGTAGCTTTAGGGGTAAAACCCAAGCGTCCAAACTCACCTCTTACAGAAGAAGCTCCATGGTGAGAGAGCCCTCAGGAACTTTTGTTACCTTACCTGTTTTTGTTTCCCAGAAGTAGGGCTCTTGCTCTCCGCCTCATCCAATCAGCTTCTTTTCCTGACTTCATTAGAGACACAGGCTTCATCCCTGATGGGCTAAATTGGGAATTTCACTTCCCTTCCTCCTACAAAAAAATAGCAGAGTTTTGGGAAAGAAAATATCAATGAGAGTAGAAAAGAAAAAAAAAAAAAAAAAAAGAGCGAAGAACAGAAGGAAAAGGCAAGAAATCACTGAAGTGTGTAGCAGCAGAGAAGAAATGGCAGGTCAAAGGGAAACAAGAAAGCCAAAGAAAGTACTACCAAAGCACACAGGAAAAGGACGCAAATGCAAGAGAGAAGCAGAAAGCAGAAGAATTAGCACATCAAGAAAGCAGAGAAATTAAAAATAATTTCCCAGGCAATGGAGACAGCCCAGCAGGGAAAGTGGGCTAAGTTAAAGAGGACACAAATAGATGAAGACCTGGAGTAGCCATTGTCACTTTCCTAGGAAGGAAGGAAGAAAGGAAGGAAGGAAGAATTGGTGGTCTAAAATAAAATTCGGGGCCGGTGAGATGGCTCAGCGGCATAAGCGCCTGCCTTGCAAGCGCGAGGGCCCGAGTTCGATTCCCGGATCCCACGTATGAAAAAGGGGCCGGTGATATCGCTCAACGGCATGGGTGCCTGTTGGCGCGCGAGGTCCTGAGGTCGACCCCCCGGTACCCACAAAAAAAAAAAAAAATAAAAAAAAAATAAAATAAAATTCGTATCATCCAATTACTATTCTTATGGTTTTTTATTTATGACATTCTATGTGTTTCATTTAATCTTATTGAATTAATTATAATCGTATTTTTCACATGCAATCAGTTATTCTCAGTGTACCATATACACAGGACACCTTATTAAAATGGAGAAGAAATATAGCTTCATTTTTTTTTTTTTGTGGGTACCGGGGGGTCGACCTCAGGACCTCGCGCTCCAGCAGGCGCCTGTGCCGCTGAGAGATATCACCGGCCTTATAGCTTCATTTTTAATCCATTATTGTCTAATATGTGTAAATTAATCTTACATTTTTGGAATCTTCCTGGCGGTGGCTGGCTGTACCAAGCATTGTTTTTGACATTGTAAGCATCGCTGAGCCCATTTATAGGAATGGAAATGATTCTTACTCAGATAATAACAAATAAATTAGATGCTTTGGCCTAATTAGCTGTAAAGAAGGTTGGGCCCAGGTAGGGTTTGGGGGAAGAGCCAGCTCCTCCGTGTGTTTGCATCTCTCCCCTTTCCCCAGGTCCACTTTAGTCCTGATCAACTCCACCTCTCACCAGAAAGGCTACAGTAGTTTCCAAGCTCCTTCCCCATCTCTATCTTTGATCTTTCCAGTTACACACTACATATCCAAAGTGGACTTGCAAAGGTATTGCCCCTCAACCTCTACTTAAACTTTTCATGGGCTTCCTATTGCACAAAAGATAAAACTAAGTTCCCATAAGGACAGTTATGTTCAACTATGCTGATCATAACTTTTCTCTTCAGATTTGTCAAGTTCTTTCCCTCCCCATGGCCTTCGTGTTTGTTCTGTCCTAGAACTGGACACTCTTGTCTCCTGTTCATCTAGCTGCCTATACTTACGCTTCCTGACTCCGTGTAAATACTGCTCTCCTTTGTGAAGCTTTGCTGAACCCCAGCCTAGGACAGATCACTGTGTTACATGTACCGTTGCATACTTCACTTCTATATATATCAGTTCACTTAATGGCACTTTAACACTCTTTTGGGCAATTATTTGTGTGCTTCTGCAACCCTAGTTTGTTTAAGTCCCATGAAAACAGAAGGCTTGTCTATCTTGCCTATCACTCCTCCCAGTGCTTGCGATGCGTCCTAGCACATGACCAGCACTCAGCTTGTGGACTGGGTACGTCAATGCAGTTCTCATTTCCCACATCCTAGACTCATTTACAATCCCAGAGAGTCTGCCTCAGGTAGAGGATGTAAAGTGCTTGCTGCACATTTATTTGCAGAGAAGACACAAAGAATCCTCTCAGCTCTCACCACTCAAAGGGTAGCTTCGTTCCAGGTGGGCTCAGTACTGACCTCTGGTGGGAGGGATGGAGATAGTAAGCCTAAGAGTTTTCCACATGTACGAGTTTTCCGCGTGAGGAGCAACTGCTTTTATCTCCCATGAAAGCAATGTGATGCTCAATATTCAAAGCCTTTTCATATGGCTGCTGAATACTAAGGAAGGATCTGTGGTCCTTTTCTATTAAGAAGAAATATAGCTGAAGGGCCAAATAGATTTGGGACCAAAGTGAATTATTATTATCAATTAATACGAAATAAAGGAGACCATTAGAATCTTTGGCTCTCTACTTACTTGATCCTACTTTCTTCACAGCAAGCCTCATATGATTCTCTCCTGATGTAGTGTAGGTGCAATTGTTGTCGTCTTCAGACTAGTTAGTTGTTCCTTATTGCTTTATTCTGAGGCAATGGAGTCCAAAATCTGTATTTCTTAACTACAATGACTGGCTTCAAACGTCCCAGGATGGCTGTGCGAAGACTTTGGATCAAATGTTGCCAGTTAGGTTGGGGCAGTGTCTGGCAGAGCCAGATTTGATGTAAAGTAGCTTCCTGTTTTCTTCCTATATTCTTAAACATTGCTTTAAAGATATCGGCATAAGCTAAACTAGTGCATGTGTTTATTTTCATGCTTGTGGTGACAGGCATAAGAGAAGACAACACAGTGTCACTTGTGACATAAGTGATCAGATGTAATTTCCATGATTTCATAATTCTCTTCCAGCGGCCAAACCCGCTTGTTGCTTTCAGAGTTTACACTCACTGATGGCTTTATGCACTTAGGGCCCCTCATCACCAAAGGAAACCATGTACACAATTATATCTGTGACATCTAGGTTGGACCCCATCAATGTCACATTTAATATTTAAACACATTTTAAATACACTTTACTGTCATTTTTATCTGTTTACATAGTGTCCATCTGCAAAACCAACGTGAGCAAAAATGGAATTTGTGAGGCAAGAAAAATATATTGAGAATCATTGAGTTGGACAGACCTAGGGGGAAGGATATGTCTATTCAAGCACCTGTCTTCCATCCTCCCACCATCTGTGCGGTCCCTTCACCTGTCAGCCTCACTATGCCTCCTTACAATTACCCTGTCAAGAGGCAAGTGCAGCTCAGGTGAATTTAATGGGTGTTTAACATAGACTATTGAGGTTCATGTTGATTTCCTTGAAGTAACCATTTATGTTCTTGCTGAAAGATTGTCTCTGTGACTGTGTTTACTTTGGATGCTGAGTCCATCTAAAGCAAGAGTGAGTTTATATGTTTTGCAAAGAAACTAGATCAAATAAGCAGATGATAGACTTTCCAAAGCTGGAAGCAAAAACAGCAGAATGACGCATAATTCACAGGGTACAGTGAAGTTGAAAGCAGAGGCTAATATTTTAATACATTATTAAGAATTCTTTCACTCAGATTCTCAGTCTGAATCTCATAATTGTCTATATAGAGTTCTAAAGGAACAGG
The DNA here is from genome assembly GCA_028451465.1 of Erethizon dorsatum. Lineage (NCBI taxonomy): Eukaryota > Metazoa > Chordata > Mammalia > Rodentia > Erethizontidae > Erethizon > Erethizon dorsatum. The sequence continues at coordinate 17,697,731 of CM051839.1, forward strand.
AAGAAGTTTAATGCAAGTGAGACCTACTGTATGTTGGATATAATGCTAGAGAGTTTATGTTTATTTTTTCACTAATAAAGTAACACATCAAAGTTGAGGTTTTTGCTTCATTTTGCAGTGCTGGGGGTCAAACCCAGGTCCTCACATGTGCTCAGGAAGCACTCCACCACTGACATACACCTTCAGCCCAAAGGGGAATGTTTTAAAAACAAGGAATATGGGATCGGAAGAGTTTAAATATATTGGGATACAAGTCTAAGTGTATAGATTCAGACTACGTGTTTTTCCTCTAAGTGGTCCTGACATTTACCTGGTGATAGTACATCAATCTGGATCATTCAGCTCTTTAAGGATGTTACCTCACAATGTGTGATATATTATGCTATATCACCTATCAAAGAAAAGATGACTAGAAAATAGAAGGCATAAGAAATTGTCCACCCAGTTACCTACCAATGACATCATTCACTCCCAAGGCAATTAGACAACCACAATTATTTTATTTCCATCCATCCCTTTATTCATCCAAAGCATATGCTTTCCTTGCCAACTATGTATGTGCCAGGCACTGAGATACACAATTGGGATGGAATAATAAGCAGGATGGAAATGCTTTTTGTTCTTGGGGAGCTAAGTGTCTGCAGAAAACGGCACAATGTAGATTGACCTCGGTGGATTCCAAAGCGGTAAGTGGCTCAATATTACCTGCTTTAGAATGTGAGACACAAGTCCAAATAGATACAGCTTCTTTGAAATAATTTATGAAATTTAAAGAAAGCAGCAGGACCAGTAATGTTCTATATTTAGTCAGGTTTAAAATATTTATTTTATCAAATATTGCTCAACTATGATATTTCATAAATGTGAAACAAGTTGTTAAAGGAGAAGGTTTTTCTCTTTAATTCTAATTTTTGGAATTTGTCGACATGTTGAAACCACCAGCTCTAGTTATATTTTGTAAGTATATGAAGAAAAGACATAGTTGGTCTTCAGTGACAATGCACAGTGTCTCACTGCTGAACTGCGAATCCCTGCTTAAACATAAGGATGCAGAATCACACTCCTAAGACCTTCCAAAAGCCAGACATTTTCCCTTCTCTGGCTTCTGAGCTAAGAGTAGGGAGCGGCATTCACTCCCTCCTCATCCTCACACTTAATAAGGTGAATCAACAAATTCATAAGAGAGACATCGGACATGTCACATCAATTTCTTTGCTGGTTAGATGAAATGTGCTTTGTATTGTTCTCAAATTAGATGCCCATTATGCATAATTAGCCCCTTACATAGAACAGCTGCTGGCTTTCACACTGTTTTCAACCCAGTGCTGATTGTATTTGCAATAAGCAAACTTAATCAAATCTGTCAAAATCAAATCTGTGACTTCTGCATCCATCTCTTGATGCAATGTCCAAATAATGAAAAGAATTACTTAGAGCAAAGCATGATACGCTCACCTTCACCTGCAAAAGTTAAGTCTAAAGGGATTATCTAAAAAAAATTGGACTATTATACTGGAAAATTATTTAAATTTTTAAAAGTTAAAGAGTTATTTAGTTTCATACTAAATATTATTTTGTGACAAAGAAGGGCAGTGTTTCCCATTAGCGTGTATAAAAGTCTGAAGAGGCAATTGAATCCTGAGGGTGGGCTTTGTGGATAAATCAGCCATCTGGAACTCTTAGGCTTCACTCAGCTTTGGTTCTCTACATTTGCCAACTGTAAAGTAGAAAATAATTACCATGAAGTGTGTATTTAAACCACTTTAAGATGCAAATTGTTACCATATACACTTAAAATGTAATTCTCAGAGTAAAGTTCTAAATTTAAATACCACAGTGGTTTGTCTTTGCTACAAAATGAAGACTCCTGTTATTGATGGTTTATGTATTTTGAGAAGTGGGGGAGTTTCCATGTAATCATTACCAGCACCATCCTGCCTCCTTTCGTTTCTGAAGTATAAGTACTTCTCATTTACTCTATTGGAGACACAATAGCATTGAAAAATCATTATTTTACAAACAAGATAACTTGAGGAAAGGGAAACTTAGAGTCACGGTGAGGTAAGTAAAAAGGTATTGCTACAGCTCTTTGTTTATAATCCCACCCAAACTAGAATGTAGAAACTTTGCATACCGTATTTTAGACTATAAAGGCCTAAAATAAATGCCGTGTCATGTGCAAAATTATCCTTTTTCTAAACAAAAAAGTAAATTTTGGCTAAGGGAACACAATATGAGTTTTAACTGCCAGTGTGCAAATACTATTTATGAGCTTTCTGTGAAGCGTTTTGGAGAGAGGTACTTTAAAGAACTGTTTTGGAAGTTAGAGATTATCCGTCTACTCATATGTACATACATGTGGGTGTGAATGCATATACCCCGCCACTACACAGAGTTCAACAGATGTTTGCTGTTGATATATATGTTGTTTTCCTTAATTACTACACTTTTTTGAGTTTTTAAAATAATCTTTATTTTGTAGAAGCTAATATATGCATCATAGGAAATAAAAACAGAAGAAGCAAAAAACAAAGTCATTCACGGTCATAAGCAGCTTAGTTGGATATGTTCTTCTAGGTGCTGTGTCTACATATGAACATGCTATTTCGTGTGACTGAGATTGTCTGCACATTACAAATACTCACAAATTCAAAACCCATGCATTATGGATATTCACCAATTCGAAAATCCCAAAGTTACAAGAGTATTTTTGATAACCAAGAATGTGCTACCCCAACTCAATCTGTTAGAAAACAGTGTAATCTTGCCTTTCTTGGGGTCATAAATTTCACTGGAGACAAAAATGGCAACAGGCCACTAGATAGGAGTATTGGCAGAGTTGCAATTAAAATACTGTATTCCCATAATGCTTAACTTAAAATGAGACATAAAGAACAGAGGACATCAAGCTTGTTTCTAAGAGTTATCAGATCTCTGCTACTAAGATATTAGCAAGAAGGTATGTTTCTACTGAATTATTAATGTATTCCTATAATACAGCCAGAAGATGCACACATCAATGGCTCTCACAAAATGTAAATCTGAACACACTGCATGCATCTGTCCTTGTTTGCTTCCTTCCACCCCTTTGTTGCCAGTCTAATGACAAGTTCTGATACACAGTGCTCAGAGGTGGTGCAACAATTTCAAGTCCAAGATGCACCTTTTCTATCATTTATAACAAAAAGATATTTACAAGCTGGCTAACTCCTTAGCTCTTTTATCATACATTGTCACCTCAGCATGTCTATAAAGCTAAGATGTTGTGTAGTCAACTTTGTGCACAGTCAGCCCATGAATTTTACCAGAAATGTGCATGTAGATTATAATCACACACCCGGTTATAATGTAAAACCATCTTCCAGTTATGGAGACAGCAGCAAAGAGCCCTCACCACTTTTCCCTCTTCACCACTCCAAGGACTAAGCTCAAGGCCACATCTCGCTCTAAGAGGTGACTTTGACAAAGGTCATTACTAGAAGACAGTTCTTCCTAAAAACTAACAAAAGGACATTTATATAGGGATTTTTTTTTTGCTACTTCTAACATAATTTGAGCATTAGGACTTATCCTTTAATATCCAACAATATCATCTATGTATGGAGCAATGGCTAAACAATCTTGACTCACTTAACTGGCAAAGAACATTTTTCTCTCTGAATATATCCCCCCATGAACAGTATGCATCCTCTCTAAAACATGGAATTTAACAATTCCATTCCCAAAATGTAACCATTCCTGTGAAGTAACAAAAAGTACTTAAAGAGTGTTACTTTAGACCTTGACTTTTACATGTGTGCACTTTAAATATCTAGAAAGACTAGATGTTTCCAACAAGTACTTAAATGTTTCACTGTATGTATAGCAGTATTGAATAAATTGCAAATATGTACTTAATACAGGCTATGTAAAGTGCTTTCTAAGTGGGACATTTTGGTCTAGAATCCTTCCCCCTTCCTCCTCTCTATTAACCCAAGAGACAGATGTAATGTTTAGATTAATGTAATGTTTAGAGGGCACCTTAACAATTTCACTTCCTACGAACAGTCTTTCCCATGAATTTTAACACAAAGTGTACTCAACCTGTTAGTTGACTGATTCTACTTTTGTCATACACTGCCAACATTTTTAATGTCTAGAAAGACTAGGTGTTTTAAATGAAGATTTTATTGTCCTTTATGTACAAAGGCAAAATAAGCAAAATGCACATTGACATAAAGCCATTTGCCCTTTTTTTTCCTCATTCCTTTCTGAACCAGTATTAGTATGTGCACTGCTCATGGAAATGATTTGATTATTCCATTTCTTAAGGTCAGTATTTCATTATTAACTTGAACAAAAGGGTATCTACAAAATGGATCATTTACCACCCCTACTTTTAACATATACTGTACACTTCTCAACAACTAGAAAGTCTAGATGTTTCAAATATAGATGATGAATCTACTTTTGGAGGTTTGTATGTTTAGGGCTGATATTCAGTTGGTATAAGCAGACTGCTTGAAGCAAGTATGGTTGGCACCCTTACTGATTTCCACAGCAGGATTTCACTTGAATTGGTTACTGCCTATATCATATTGGTTATTAAATGTTTTGATTATCATTCTGAGTGCTTGTATATGAATATATTATTTGAATGCCTTATAAACCATTAGTAATAATCATGACTTAATAATTAAATAACAATAACAATAAAATGGAGATAGTATTTATTTTTGGAAATTTACTTAGAGTGCATTACTGAGAAACAAAGTTGGCACACAGGAGGAAAAAATCAGAAATACTGTTATGTCCTGGTTAAATAAGGAGTCATGCATGAATCAGGTTAACGTAAATAATGTCTATGTAACTCTAATGGGTGGAGACACATAAATTTCTGTTTGAAAAGAACATTTCCACCCTGTAGTAAGAAAAGTCTTCATTTAAATTGCTTTAAGAAATCATCATTTGATGGGAATGTGTCTTAGCATCTTCACACTGAATAAAAGAGGTCCCCTTGCATACACACAGATGAGAAAGAAAAAAACTGGTTATTTAATACAATTAATTAAAAATACGTCCAAGCAACAGTTTCCACAAATACTTTGAAAGTAAGAATTATTTTAAAATTTTAGGCATACTAAATTTTGATCTTTTGTGACCTTGGTGGATAACTTTTCTATATCACATTTAGGTACATTGCATTTTATTCTATTTCAGTGGTGTTGACACAGCTGAGGTCAGATAAAAAGAATAACTTGATCAGCATTTATTTAGGGGGAAAATCATTAACAATTATTTATCAATAGCATTTCACTGAACTCACCAAGTTCTCAGTATAAGAACTACTTGATTTTATACATCTGACTTTTCAAGTAATTTCTCAAGATCCGTATTTTCTTTATTCTCTTTTATAAAGCAAAATCTTGTAAAATTGAATAATGAAATAATGATAAAAATCACTTTTCCTATTCTCTACTTGTGGAAGAAGTAATACCATTCATCATGAAAGAAATCAAAATCCTTTTTAAAGTACCTAAGGTTATTTTACAACTATAGCTCTTAGTTATCTTTTGAACATCATCTTTACAGTTTGCTTTATTGTAACTTACTCCATTTGTAGCAACGGAGGAGTCCTTACTATAAAATGCATTTCCATTTTTTCCCATCAGGTATTTCTAACTCCAATCTAAGTGACGCAGGAAATTTTAGCTTCCAAGAAGTCTAAAACTGCACTTCAATGTTTGAGAAAACACGATCTCCACCAAAGCACAGGGGCTTGTAAAAAATAGTTTAAATCTTTTCATAACAAGTGAACACATTAACACAATGTATTTAAAATATTTTAAACATTATTTTTCCATACTTACAAATTATTTTATTGGGATGAAAGAAGAGGGGCAAAGAAAGGGAGGGAATGGGGGAGAGAGGTTCAGATTATCTAGTTCAATCATGAAAATAAAGGAAAGAGGTTGTTTTGACTACTTTAGGGCAAAGGCTAATCCAGAGCGACATCTCATACCAACAGAAAGATACTAAACATCTTTCTATTATTTCTTAGAGATATTTGACACTTAACACACTGGTATCTTCTGATGGTTTTCCTAAAGGATATTAAAGTTATCACAGACTAAGTGCATAGCTTTCACTAGTTATGTCAATTTGCCTTTTTTTTCTTTTTCTTTTTCTTTTTCTTTTTTCTTTTTGGGAGCTGGAGATTGAACCCAGGGCCTCTTGCATGCTCTGCCACTGAGCTACACGCCTCAGACCTTTTTTCTATGTTTAACTAGGCTCTGTATTTTTATTTTTAGAATATATTTTTTGTTTCCTTGTCTAATGAGAAAATTTAAAAGAAAGTCAGTGTTGAGATGAGGTAATTGCAGCATGTGGTTACTGGGAAAACATTCACGGTGATTTCGTGTTGATAGCAAAGAGGTTTGTTGTTGCAAAGGCTAAGAGCTGGCTGACAAAAGAAAAAGTGAAAGCGAGAGAGAGAGACAGAGAGAGAATGAATAAGAAACATATATTCTGGTTCATAAAGTTCCTATTGAAGACACATGGAACAAAAAGGTAAATCTGCCCAAAATTATATAAATGAAGCATACATAATCTGTATCTACATTATTGTGTGTTTTTTAATTCTCTGTTTTGTTACTACATATTTCAAGGTTTCACCACAATCACAGAGGGAAAATCACCTAAATATGCAGGCAAATTCACAGGTTCAGAGATGAAGGATTTAAAATATTTGCATTCCTCAATCAAATTTAGCCGAGGTTTTCATTAGTAAGCTATATATTGGCCAATCAAGTAAGTATAACCACCAGTGAAAAAGAGAGGGAGCACCCTGTTAGGGGCATCTTTGAGTTCTTAATAAGATTTATATAGGAGTTCTTTTTAAAAATCAGGTAGGGGCCGGTGAGATGGCTCAGTGGCTTAAGCGCCTGCCTGGCGAGCACGAGGGCCTGAGTTCGACTCCCGGAACCCACATACGGAAAAGGGGCCGGTGATATCGCTCAGCGGCACAGGCGCCTGCTGGCGCATGAGGTCCTGAGGTCGACCCCCCGGTACCCACAAAAAAAAAAAAAAAACAGGTAGGACACTGCCTGATTTTCAACTAAGAACTGAAAACCATATTTATTTAAAATGATATTATTGAGCACTTACAGTGTGTCAGGTGAATGACAGATACTATTGTTTTCAACCACCTTCTTTTTGTTTTTTTTGTTTGTTTGTTTGTTTGTTTCTCAAAATGATGTCTTTGAAGGGTAAATGAAATACAGACTTGCAGGGGATGACAATAGAGGACATTTCACATAAGAGAAGAGGAGGAGATTTCAGCATTGAGGTACATTATACAGAAATGATCATCATGCTTTTATACCTGGATAGTTTATTTGGACCTAAAGTAAAAGCAGAAATAGGGATAAGGCATAGCTCACTTATAAAGTACTTGTCTAGCACACATGAGGCTCAGCACTGCAAAAACAACCAACCAACCAAACAAACAAAATACAAACATTAATGGATTTATACCAAAACAGGCAAATGAATTAGATAGGACTCAATAATGAGAAGTCTGTAGAGAGTCAGGCTTGAGTGCTACACTCACCTCTGCCACTTAGCTTAAACTTCTGGACCCTTCTGGGCCTCAGAAGCCTTATCTGTAATAGCAAGGGACCTAAAACCTTTCCAGTTCCCTATTATTATTCTGAATCCTGGCCAGGCACTACAAATATAGGTACCGTCCTGATTAAGGATGAAAGTATTTGGTTCAGGTCTGAAAATGGCTCATCAAAAATCTTTTTCCACTCCTAGAGAAAACAACTCAACTATTATTACTGTGGGTGAATTTGTAGTGTCATCTTCAAATAGAAAATAGAAAACCCTCATTTTTTCTGTAGATATGAAGTAAGGCGTATTCAAAACAAGATATTGGTTAGGTTGTGCTTTACAATAGCTTTTAAGTTCCTTGTTTTTTTTAAAGCTTCTTTTAGATTATATTTAGCTCTAAACATGAGCAGATTTATTAAAAAAACACTGTCTTCTGATATATTTTTCCAAATGAATGTTGAATCTCAAAGCCAAATCAAAAGAGAAAATTATTTCTTTCCCTCAGCTTATTACAGGGCGTATTTCTGACAGCTAAGGCTTCAATTATGGCTTAACTCAGAGGCCCTTTTTCAATGATCTGTGCTTCTTGCTCAGGTTCAGAAACATATTTAGAACCAGACTCACCGTGTGTGAAGCCACGCTTTTAACTTGCCAAAAAGTGTTCTTTTGCAGGAATAGGATTGTGGGGGGGGCACTCTTAAGATGAACAGTAAGCATCCAGTTTTCCTTTTATTCCTCCTCTGTTATAAGGTTTGTGATCGCAGGCTCTAGAGTCTGAGTGAGAAAATGGAGAGGCACTTTCCTTGAATTTAAACATATTTATATGCTCTTATTTTAAAGAAATCCCTTGGGTTTGTGCTTCTGAGGCTTTCACCTGGTCTAGCAGCTTGTTCCCCTCTCAGGTAATATCCCTGGAGTCTGCATTTGCTGTCATATCTTCAAGTGCTAAAACGTCAGTAAGAATTTAGATTTTAGCATCGTGGGGAAGAGTAAATATAGAACCAGGAGAACTGGACTGGAGCCAAGACCTTCTTTTGGGATCATGAAAACCACCTAATGTATGTTATTAGCATTTGGGTTTCAAGGCAGAATGCTTTTTAAGAGCATGCTTTTAAGTTCCACTCTGTCACAGTTGTAGCACTTTCTCAGGGCCTGGCCTCTTTCCTATATATACTTGGTCTTATATGCAGAAATACGTCAGGGAATGTCATAAGTGCAGGTGCATCTTAATATCCCTCATGGAAAAGTAGTTTTTCCTACTTGTCATGATCATTATACCTTGAGGTTTTGGAATAGGTCTCATTTGTGCCTAAACCTAATATAAAACTACCAAACTTCTTCTCTTTTCATAGAAAATTAAGGACATTTTCTCTTAACACCATTATTTGTATGCTTCTTCTTTCCCCTGATGGATTTTAAATGTGACTTTCTGCTCTGTACAAAGAGCAGATTGTTTTGTCATTGAGGAACTACTATGGCCCTTGCTGTCACTCTTTGCCCTCCTCCCACCTTCCTTTTCTCCTTGCGTTCCTCGCTTCAGGCATCTTTCCTGAGCCAGAGCCATTGTTTTTCTTTCCAACCATTTTTTGCTAACTGTTGGACTCTGTAAGTCCTCGCTGGCATGGGCTTCCTCTAGTTTGGGCTTTCCCACAGCTGTCCTTCCCTGGCCCATCTGTCCGAGCCGTTGCAGCAGACTGCTTTCCTCTCCTCCCCAGGCTGCCCCACATCTTCCCCCCACCCCAGAAAGGCATTTCCCCCTCTCACATTAACCAACAGCCTAGAACTTTTCAAGTAACTTTCCAAAGCTCCTGGGCCTCCTCTCCCACTCTCCTCCATGAGTGTTGCTTGGAGCCAGCTCACATCTTTTGGAGTCGGGCTGGGCAGCAAAGGCCTTTGGTTTTGCCTGCTGGAAGATTACTGCTTCCTTGGGGTGGAGATACTGTGCTCTTCAGAGAGCCCATAGTACGGCTGTCACTCTCCGCCAGATTCAGAGGTTTTTTTTTTATTGTCCCTGTCAGTTAGCAGCCCAAGGTTACTGCCAGCTCTCTGTCAGGGCTTTGATTTTTGTCAGCTATGGCCAGGTCCTTTTAGTTATGTGCTATCTTTTCAGCTTTGTTCAGGCTGAGCTCTACTTGTCTACTAATTAGCTCTTTGGAGATTTCCCTTTTAAAACTCACTATCACAGAGGACAGGAACCGTTCAAAAGTTTTGTGCTTCATAGAAATTCCATATTCATCCTTATCCTGTACAGCCATATTTTTAAAATTAAAAGTGGCAGGCCAGGCCAATTTAAGGTATAGAAGTAGCATAAAGGAAGACCTTCAGGTTCTTGATCAGGTATGTAGATGAGTGACAGGGAAGGAAAGGGTTTACATCAAAAAACACAGAGGGCTACAAATGAAAAAGAAACTATCACTCTGTATAACACATTCACATTTTCTTTATCTTCTGGTGTGCAAATATTGTGCTTGCTGAATATAAAAGTAGCACAACTTTAGGGTACGGAAAAAAAAAACACACTGTAATAACATCAAGAGTGGTCTTACATCAAGGAGGGCCCTGAGGATGTCTTTGTTGTCAACTTCAGAAGAAAAGAGAGGAACAGAAGAGGAAACTGGCAGAAGGAATAGATGCCAAAGAGAACTCAAAGGATTAGGTCCGGGTGAGGTGATCGGTATTCGAAAACAGTCTGCCTTCTGGCTCTGATCTAAGGGAATAGGCTGGCAGCCAAGCCAGAGGGCATAGCAGCACAAACACACCTTCAGCACACTGCTAGAGGGTTGCCTCAGTGCCTTAGAAATTGTGCTAGCAATTAGAAATAAAGCTATGGAGAGCAATAGGCAAAATACTCTATTTATGGGTAAATCTCTGCTTTTTACCTAATTCCCAACCTAGTTGTCCCCTCCAACCAAACATACCATTTTCTTTCTTTCTCTTTCTCTCTTTCTTTCTTCCTTTCTTTCTCTCCTTTTGCAAACCCTTCTTTTTGTATGCTCCTAAGTACATTTTTCTTCTGCTAACTTAGTCCTGTTGTAAGTTGCGCTTACATCACATTTACACACTGTTAATGCCCGCAAGATGAAAGTAAAAACCTTTGAATATATTAATGTTATAACACAGATGCCTTACTTTTTACTCTTTTTTTTTAAGCAAGTTGATGTGGCTAATAATGATGCAGATTGTGCTGGATGGATGTGTAGATGAAACAGGGGAATACAGATTAAATAAAAATTTCTTCAGAGCTTACGTTTGCTTCATAATTTAACTTCTGGGCTTGTCTCAGTGGTAGTAGGTGCGACCAAGCATCATAACATTGTTCTAAAACATCTTGGCATCACAGAGAAACAATCACCCAAACAGCATCGCTATACTTCTTCTAAGCCTGGGGAAAACAAAGGCTCCCAGTGGCTCTGTACAGAGAGGTCTGCACCAGCTGCTAGTAATGAGGGAACGTGAGAAACTGGGGACAAATTTTCTGGGCTTAAGAAGCCGCTTGCTTGTGTGTTGCTCTTTGTAGCAACATTCGAAGCATTCTCAGCCTCTTCTCCCAGATGTCAAATGTGATGTCAAAGATGCTCAGAGCCTTGTTCCAGAGACATCCATGGAACAACTTTATCATCAAGCTCTTTACACAATGAATAAGAGGGTACGGGCTGATGACATAGGCTTTGGAGCAGACCCAGACAACTTCCCTTTCATGGACCCATTCATTCCAGAGCATTTATTAGCGTGTGTGCCATGCTGGGGATTACTCCAGGTCCCTAATATAAGAAGATGGTGAGATGCAACCTCTGCCCTCCAGAAAACCACGGTGCATGGATGTGGTGTCTGCAAGCAGAAAGCTGACCATATTATCTCCCTAGGAAGCATGAATACATGCTGTGACTCCCTGAAGAAGGAATAATACTGCTTGTGGGGCCAGAGGTGGCAAGACCGCAGCTAGACCCCACTCTAATGACTGGGGAAGCTCACCCACTGCAGGAAGCTCGTGAACATGGAGGAGCAAGTAATGTCCACCTCTTGGGCAATCAGGGAGGGGCCTGAAGGCCCGGAGAAGCAGAAGTGTTGGGGAACAGTAACAATGTCCGTGTGGCCAGAGCTTAGGTTGATTGTGTGGAGGGGAACCAGGGCGATGGCTGGGAGCAGATTCTTCAAAGTAAGGCATTTAGGGTTCCCTGACAGGCGCCAGGAAGCCCACTGGAAGTTTCCAGCAAAGTGGAAGGGTGATGATCAGATGTCCCTTTCGTGGTAACTCTGATGGCTACATGAAAGGACCATGGGCCTTTCCAGAAGAGAGTGGTTCCAAGAGATGATTTAGTTCTGCAGACTGAGAGGTTTGGAATCAGTAGAAACAAAGAGGCTACATCAAGGCATGGTAGTGCACACCTGTAACCTTAGCATTCTGGGAGGCTGAGGCAGGAGGACTGCAAGTTCAAAACCAACCTGGGTAAATTAGCAAGACCTTGTCTCAAAATAAATTTTTAAAAGGGCTGGGATGTAGTTCAGTGTGAAGGCTCTGGATTAAATCCCCACTACCAAAAAAAAAAAAAAAAAAAAAAAAAGCTAATATAACAGACACTATTGAGGGACTTTTAATAGATTGTAGCTTCAACTAAAACTTTTGCTGGGGGTCACCTTATTTATTTACTATTTCAGACCACTTTAACCTAGGTAGGAAGTTCTGAGGAAACTCCTTGGGAAGAACAAGCTTCTTTCTGGGTAAAAAGAACTCAGTCTCATATGATAAAGAAAAGAAAGATCTTTCTTCTTTCCTCTTACTCTGAGCTTGGTGAGCATGGACAGCAACCAGAACCTTCTATGTTCCTTCTCCCAGTCCCAAATGGAGTGGTGACGATGACACATACCGCATAATGCTTGATGAATGCACAAATCAAAATGAGTGGCAAAACTGGAATGCAAAACTTGCATGGGTTTAAAATATCTGTTAGCATGTGAAGACCACTTTAAATGTATGGTACTAAGGTAATGCTCTGAAGGCTGATCTTGGCCTCCAAAATGATACACAGAGCAAGAATTTGTGGTCACTTATCAGATTTGCTTCGGGAGTGACAGTTCAGACCGTGCGCCTTCAGAAGTTGTGAGCTCTTGATGCTGAAAAACATCCATTGCCTGCCGCTGATGCTAGTGAAGAAACTGAAGGCCAACACAGCTGGCAGGTTATGCCTCACACAGAACACCCTGCTGGAGAGCAAGTAGTGACTGAAATCTAGGAGGCGTGTCCAATTTGAAATGGACTTTTCTTAACAGATAACCCTAGGTAGAAGAATGGAGCTCTGGATTCTAAGATAAAAAGACTAGAATGAATCAAAGAGAATTGCTCTGTGCCGTGGCTCCCATCAGCACCCTCAGCAACTAGGGAGGTTGAGACAGGAGGATTGGTTGAGCCCAGGAATTCGACACCAGCCTGAGAAACATAGCAAAACCTCATCTCAGAAAAAGAAAAGGAAGGAAGGAAATGGGAAGGAAAGAGAAAAGAAGAAAGAAAAGTATTAATAAGACCTATTTCCTGAACAATGCTGCAAATCTGCTCACTCACTAGTTTGCATAATGTCCTCTTTTATCTTCCCTTACTTTTATGGTTTGCGGGTTCCCTATCAGTTTTGCTTTTTGAACCTTCTCTCCTGCACCCTGCTTTACTGGTACAGCTTTAAAGAAGACAAAAGGGAACCAGCGCACAGTATCTTTAAACACAATTGACAAAGCCATCTGTCAGGGGCTGAGAGTGTCTGGAAGAGCTTGTGCTTTGTGCTCATTTGGCCAACTGGTTGACCACTGGACCCTAATAATTACACCATCAGAGCAGGAGTGTTACCCACTGGATAAAACTTCAGACATTACTTATGGATGAAATGAGGTCAGAAAAGGTCAGCAAAGACAAGAGATGAGCTGGCCACGACAGCTGTCCGAGCTGCCCTTGAGATGCGACATCCCAGCTTCAGAGCTGGGACAGTGGCTTTCATATAAAATGAGTTCTTTGACCACCAGAACTGCTGTTGCCTCATGGTGTCTTGACCCAAGGCCAACTCTCCAGAGCTAAGAAATTCTCTTGAAGGAGGATGAGAGGCAAACAAGCAAAGGCTGCTTTTGAAAGAACAAAAGCATTAACCACTTGTTTGTGCTCATCTTGAGAGTTTTACTGCCAGGGCTGGGACTCCACAAAAGCCACTATTGGCACTGTGGTCAGTCCTTAAGGATCTATCCAAGTAAAATCCTGCATCTGGGGTGAATACATGGTTTAATGAGCACACGGTACATACAGCCTCCTCTGGAGTGTCAGGGAGAGAGCTTTGTAAGAGCAGCTCTCAGGGAAGCAATAGAACTTTAAGCTTATTTTGTTAGTTATATAGTTAAATAAAAAGGTGTACTCCTATGTGATAGTTATCATTGCCTGCCCAATTTTCCAGAGTAAAAACACAAAGTTAGAGGTTCACTTGGAGAATTAGATCAGGATGTTAACAAGCATGAAACCATAAATGAAATCTCAAAAGGAAGTCATTTCAGTTGTTCATAAATTTCCCCCTCCACCTAGGGCTAGAAACATTAGTAAAGGGAATAGATTTAGATATCTAAATTTATCATTCACAAAATTTCTGCTCATGAGCCAGAAATTGAAATTTGGTTACTTCATTAAGTGTTACATAAGCTTCCTTCTTATTTCACCTCAAATGTTGTCCCAGTATAGCCACTACTTAGAATGAAATATGAATAAAATATACACCATTTTGTGAAAAATAATGATTATTATTAACCTCAAGGGCTAAAGGTTAAAAAGGGCAGAGTTCCACTTCTAATATAATAAACTATTCCTTTATGGAGTTAAGGTTGTAAAAACGTGGGCTTTTACTGAAAACATAAGATGGAGAATGTTTCTTTCCGGAGAAGCAGAAAAATGCATTTCTAAAATGCAAGCACTTCCAGCATAGTGTTTCATTCCAAATGCAGCTTCTTTCTGTTGCATTTTATTTTATGCCATTCTATTCACAGATGAAATTTACGTTTTTTAAAGGGGTACAAGAATATGTAGATGGTGTGGGAGTGATGGCTAGGAGGGATAGCAATAGTCTGTATGGTGTGGAAATTTCCTTCTTTGTTCACCATCTTCCCCCTCCTGTGAGTGCAGCAAAATAATGGGCCAACATAATTAAATATGAATCTGCATAACTTCAGACTCTGAACATCTGATCAGTCCTTCGATAGGTTAAAAAGGGTGCTCCATCACCCCTGTATTTTAATGCTAAGTGGAAAAAGATGTACTTTCTTTGATTTGTGAAAAGATGCAGCTTCTGTAAATAAGGAGCACGTCCTTGCCATTTCCTTCGGAAGTCATCTGAAGTCTTAGAATGTGTTTATCACAGCAAGGGCAAGATGATATGATATGAATTATAGTTTGTCAGTGCCAGTTTTTCCCACCCGCATTCATACCTCTTTAAAAAAGAAGTTTTCAGCCTATAAGGGAGACAGCATTACCACAGAACTAAAATAAAACAAACAAACAGGCCCCAAATAATGTCAATAGAAAACAAATTGATAATATTAACTGATGATTCCTAGTGGGCAGTGTCCTTTACTAGGTACCACGAAAGTGTGTGAATGAAATGGAAAATAGGTTTTGCTTCCCTCAAAGAGCCTAGAGTCAAAGGTAAGAAACTTACATAAACAAACGTATGTAAATGCACAAACAGCACATCATTTTTAAAAAATCAAAGCATGTAGAATCAATTACAACAGAACACACACGAATTTATGCAGAGGCCCTTCAAAGACAAGGTGATTTCTTTTTGAAATGATCCCAAATTTCAACTGCCAGGCACACAAACCCAGATAAATCAAAGTACTATTCACAATGCAAACTTGCACCTCTTCTGTTGAAGCGTTCATTGACTGCATGTTAGGACAGTTTGATCATATGATAAAGGTTGAATAAAATTAATCTCATAGTTGATGAACTCAGCCTTCTGGCTGACTATGGATTTTATATAAGCTAAAAAGAAAAGGAGACCATTTGTAGACTTTTAATTTATGTTTAAATAATGTACCTGAAAGATTATGCTTTTTAGGTTAATTGGGAGAAAATGTAGTACAACACTATAGTAACTTAGGGTTTTTAAAAATAGAAAGGAAGGGATGAGAAAGAATTTTAATAGATTTTTTTTTCTTCCTTAAAAAGTCACTAATACTGACTACGCTCTTCATTTAAATATTTAAGCATGAAATAGAAAGAAGAAAAACATCTGAATCTAAGGAATGATTTCTTATGAAAAATTCTAATATTCATGAAAAACATCTCATGAATATTCAAAAGGAATACAAAATACTGGCTACTGTTTTTGTTATTTTGCTTTTGCAGTACTCAGGATTAAACCCAGAGCCTTTGCACTGAGCTACATCTCCAGCTCTTTTTTCTGATAAAGATTTAATCCATAACACGACGATACCATCATAAATGACCTTGATTACAGACAGGAAAATGGGTACAGTCAGAAGTTCCTGATCACTAAATTTGGTTTAAGAAAGTAGGGAGACAAGTTAATTGTAAACAGGATTCACCCTGTCTAAAGAATGTATTTACAACTATAAAAGTGAATTGTCAAACCAGTTAATAAGAATTTTGACAGCTGAATTACTACTTACTTTGAGAAATTTTTATTTAAGTGATAAAAACAATTTTCAAGTAGGTCACTGCCATAAATGAGCTGGCTTTTCTTTCACATTTTGATGTGCAACTTATGGAGGTATTATAAGAAATATATGCATCTAGAAAAGGAAAAATTCCAATGAATAAATGACCTTTAGAGCCCAGATAAAATTTATATATATAGGGCCAGTGGTATAGCTCAGCGGCATAAGTGCCTGCCTGGCAAGCGTGAGGTCCTGAGTTCGACTCCCAGTAGCCGCATATAAAAAAAATTTTTTTACATATATAAATTCCATTTAGGGCCAGTGAGATGGCTCAGCGGCATAAGGGCCTGTCTGGCAAGTGCGAGATCCTGAGGTCGACTCCCGGTACCCACATAAAAAAAAAAATCCATTTAAATTCAATTTATCAGAAAATCCAATTAATGATTTATTTCTGTAATAGCATAATAACAACAACTTGCACTTAAAATTATAAACCTGGAAACCATGAAATACATTTTGCACCATGAGTTTTGGAGGCAGCATATGTATATTTTATTTGTTTACATATCGTTACACCAATCTGTTATTTGAACAAAAAAAGAAATGCAGGAGCTTGAGATAGCACACCATATACAAATTGAAAAACATGTATCAAAAGATTTTAAAATAAAGATAATTTAGTGCACTAGAAATAATGACTTGACTAAAAATTCTTTTCTGGAAGTATGGGGATTGCAGAAAAACATGGCAAGTGCTGTTGGAGAGGTGTAGAAAGAGTGCTCAGTCTGGGGTTACGGACCCAGGCACCTGGCTCAGCTGAGGTGTTTTGAGCATTTCACACATCTCCCTTTCCCTGTTTGTACAAGGCAGGAGCGCTCCACAGCTCCCAGTGCAGAATTTCCAGTATTCTAATCACGCCGATCAGAAAGCAATCTTTCTCTGGTACGTACCATTCCATCCTGTAGGTAGAGCAGAGTCAGAACAACTGAAACCCAAGCTGAATACACATGACATATGCATGGGTCATCGCTCAGGGAGGGGTCTTCAATAAGCCGGAAAAAAATTCTGATGTTGGAGTACTAAAAGTCAATTCCTGCAACCATATGCTCTCTACATTTCATCTGTTCTAAAAGCAACACTCACTGTAAAAACAATAC
This sequence comes from Erethizon dorsatum, assembly GCA_028451465.1. Taxonomy (NCBI): domain Eukaryota; kingdom Metazoa; phylum Chordata; class Mammalia; order Rodentia; family Erethizontidae; genus Erethizon; species Erethizon dorsatum. The sequence goes on from CM051839.1 coordinate 17,715,121, forward strand.
ATGAAAAATTGCATTTTGTTTCAATGCACTTGGAACATATTAATATGCTAATTCCTACAAGTCAAAATTTATTTGCAAGTGTTTACACATTCTGACATGCGACTAACTTTTCATGTTCCACTAGACATTTCTGTATTATACTGTTTTAAAACATGCAACTTTATTTTTTGAAGCTGCTTTAATTGTCTTCTAAAGACATTTTAAGGTGGTAAAGGAGGAAGATGAGAATCTTAGCTATACTGAGAAAATTAGTGCAACAGGGCAGTTTGTGGACTTCCTCCTGTTTGGAAGGGCTTGGTGTCCTGAACAATAACCCAGAATGAGCCAACCCAGTAAACAGTGATGCTTGGAATGTTGACAAAGTTCGTTTGCAATTGAGAAAGTTGCACCTTTAATTTCTTATGGTTGAACAGGAGAGGATGAAAACTATAATTAGAAATTATGCAGGATCCAAAAAAAAAAAAAAAGCAATATCTGTCATAAAAGCATTGTGGGCTCCACCTGGTCCCTTTTGGGCTAAGTTGTTTGATCAGCCTTTCTCAGTCTCTGCGGATATCCTTATATGAGTCTAATTGAAGGACTCCTGTTCTCTTTTTATTTTTGCTCTATGAAAAATGTATCGGAGATGTCTTATAATGAACTTTGATATGGTGAAATGATAATAATGTCCTAATTATATATAAAAATGTAATTACACTTGCTTCTATTATAGAAAAACTCCTTTTATAATGAAGTGTTATGTTGGAAAAAGATTTTCATTATAGGCGGACTCCCTGACTTGTTAATTTGAACTGTGATTCATCACTTTAATATTAAAAAAGTTCTTTGTAAGTTACTTTTGATGTGTCTCATTTATGGTTCATTTCACTTCCTGGGCACCACAAGGAGCCCAAATCCAAACTTCTTTGAAAGACACTTAAAAATACATCTTTCAAAAGAAGCTCTTCTACGCGGTGAAACAGCAATAGTCAAGTAAAATATTACTGACTTTCTCACTCACTTACTCGAGCTGTGGAAACTTTTGTTTTGAAATTTGAAAAAATATATCTATACACACATGGCTTCTCAGATGTTTAAATTTTTCTGTGCATAAGATGGTAGTGGGACACTATTTTAAAATAGCTTTTTATCATTAATTGGTCATATATGACTTCTCGGAAATGAAACATTATGACTCCTTTCCTTTTTAACGTTGATCAGATCATCATTTCACCAAATGTAGTACAAAACTGAGAAATAAAACAAATCTGGTCAAGTCTTGGTAGGAAAAATTATTATATCCATTGGTTAAAATAAGTTTTGAGATATTCAGTTATTTTGCTAAGTTTGTCTACCACTACCATAAGGAATGAATTTTCACCACGAACAGCAGGAAAAAAAATGAGCCTAAGCTACAAATTGTCAGGATAGACAAAGAAATCTAATTGAAATAAAGAAGACTTTCAAAAGTGATACAAGAAAAACAAATTTAAAAATTAGCCTACAACTACCACAGGACACCATACTTCTTTTATTTTTTATTTATTTATTTTTTTTGTGGGTACTGGGGGTCAACCTCAGGACCTCATGCGCCAGGAGACGCCCATGCCACTGAGCGATATCACTGGCCCTTTTCTCGTATGTGGGTTCCGGGAGTCGAACTCAGGACCTCGTGCTTGCCAGGCAGGCGCTTATGCTGCTGAGCCATCTCACCGGCCCCATACTTCTTTTAGGGTACTGATTTTCAGATTTTTAAGTAAGATTAATTCATTTGAAAAGGTAATATATTTTTAAGTGCTAGGTCTTTAGAAGAGACTGTGATTTAAATTATTTTGATTTTGGTTACAGTAAAATCACTACTTATGTTTCTTTTCCTAAAGTTCACGAACAGAGGAGAAGTCTTAAAAATTTTAGAGGATACCAATTTCTTTTTTAACCTATTCTTTCATATCATGCCTTTGGGAATTTCGTTGTCACTGTAGTTATGAGACCTCGAGGGAGCTGTATTTGACTTTTCCTTCCCCATTTTTCACATTCGAACTCACAGTGACTCCTCTGGGATTCTGCCTGCCTGCCCATTGCCAAGCCCCGGTCTAACTTACCACCATCTCTCCCTGAGCTTTCTGCTTCCTCTCCAATCTATTGTTCATGTATCAGTTAGTGATCTGGTAAACCATGAAGCAAACCACACTACTCTTTGCCTAACCCTTTCCATAGCTTCCCTATACTGGGAGGATGAAATCCAAGTTGCTTTGATGATGCAGAAGGCTGGAGATGACCTGCATCTACGATCCCCTTCACCCCTGAGCTCTGCATGTTCCCCCTCCAACTCCTCTCCTGCACATTTTCAGGCCCTCAAACACCACAGTCTGCTCCCTCTGTTTGAAATGCTCATTCACCAAAATTTATATAACTGGAAACTTTCAGGTCTCAGTCTCCATGTCACCTGAAATGCCTGGCAGGCCAAGTTTAGATTTTTTTTTTTCTTATAACATCCTATTTCCCCTTTCATTACACCTCCCTAACTGACACTTAGGCATTTGTTTGTTGCATTTCTGTCCATCATTTGAGGCCTTTAAAAAGCCTCGGTCTATCTGAGAGAATGTCTCAAACCACTTCTCTCCCCTAGTCTCCTGCCCCTGAAACTCTAAGCTTCCTTGTTCTCCTCAATTCACCGGTTGGGTCCACAGCAGCAGCGACCTCCTCACGTTCTCTGCTCTCCCCAGATGGCTTCCCTACACTTGCCAACTTTCAACTTCTTTCTTGTCTGTTAAGACCCAGCTCAAACACCAGCTTCTTTCTTAAGCCTTTCCTGACTTCCATATTCAGACTGAATTTTCCCTTGAGTTTCAGTACCATTCTCAATTCAGTATTAATCCCATCTTAGTTTGCAAGGTTAGATGTATCTACATCTGTCACCTTCACAACCACATCTCCGATTGTTTGGGCTTTCTTTCTTAATACAAATTTTTCAATTTGTAATCAACATTTAATTAATGATCCCCTTCTTCCATCAAATAAATTATACAACTTAATAGGCAAAAGCTGCATCTATGTATTAAGCAAAATTGACAATAAATCTCTATCACAATTTCCGTAAAATATCTAAAACCATGGCTGTTTGTTGGGCTTTAAAAATATGCCAGCTAATTGTAAAGTCACTCAAATATCTGTTTGGCAACTGATGGCAAATCAGTTGAGAATAATTATATTTTCTCCATTGCACTTTTACTTTTATCTAAGTGCAAATGGGGGTGCAGGGTTTGTCTATAGTCACAGCTAATTCAAAGGTCCTTGTAGGAATGCATATAGGACATCATCTCAGATACAAGATGGGTTTGTGAGTCCCAATAATGAACAGGATACTTAACATTAACAGAAAGAAGACATAGCCAAGAAAATGCATTCCGTTTCAAAAAATTATTAAACTGGTTTTCGGAATAATTGTGGTAATAGATAAATGTGATTAGGTGACCTACTTTAACTCCTACTCAAACGAATAGTAGAACAAGCAGTAACATTTTAAACTGGAAAGAGTGGGAACTTAGAAATAGACCAAGTCTCTTGTGGCTTTTTGGACATTTTGAAGTTTTCATTTCTCTTCATCTAGGATCTTTCAAATTGTCTCACTTTGAATGTTTAAAAGGATGAATATAAGTGGGTGTGAATCATCTTTGAAAATATTTTTCAAAGAACATTAATGCAGAAAAATCTTTCTCAAACTACTTTTCAGAAAATCTTAGCGATATCTGTCCTCCTAGTAAATTATATTACTTTGTATTCTCTTTCCAAAACTAGTATTTGAATCCAGAATGTAGACTATAATGAATTAGTTGTGATATTTCTGAAAGAATGATATTCAGTTGCACATGACAGGAAGTCTAAACTAAACTGGTAGAATAAGATAAAGTTATACTTTTCTCTCATGTGAAAAAAGTTTGGAAATAGATACACATAGGCTAATATGGGAAATGCTAGTCGATCAGGACTCCTTCTACCTTTGTGCTCGAGCATCCTGTGTCATGGCTTCTGTTCTCAAGGTTGACACGTGGCCCAAGATGGCTGGCATCGACATTCTAAGCTAGAAAAAATAGGAAGAGAAGGAAGTTAAAAAGAAAGTGGGGGGGGTACATCTCCTAGCTGTGTCAGTTCCTTTAATAGATTTTTCTAGAAATCCTACCCAATGTCTTAATGTCTTCTGCTTTTATTTCATTAACCACTCTTACCTGCAAAATAAAACAGGAAATATAGTCTTTTATGTAATGCACACACTGTTTGAAACAAAATTATGACTATTGATAAGGAATATGGAATTAATGGATCCCTGGAAAGCCACACACTGTAATGCTGAAATGACTAATGCATTTAAGAACTTTTATTTCCAACCGTATCTCATGCCCTCACCTGCTCACTTACTGCTTCTATCACAGTCGCTCTCTGATAGGGGTTTCAATGCAATGCTTTTCCGCTTGCATGGAATGCTTGTCCTCTGAATTCTTCCATGGCTATCTGCTCACTTTTTAGGTCTCGACTACCATGCTACCTCTTATGCAAGACCATCCTCACCACTCAAATACATAGTAGTCTCCTCCCCATCTGCTTTTATTTCCATAGCCCCCTGTGTATAATCCCCAAAGCACCAACACAATCAGTCACTGCTGCCTTTACCTATTTGTGTATCAGTTTATTATTTGTGCATCTCCAAAGGAAGTACACACCCCACCTTGGGCTTTGATCACTGTTATAGCCCCAGAACCCAGCCTCGGGCCTAACATGTTTTTTTTTTTTTTTTTTTTTTTTTGTGGGTACCGGGGGGTCGACCTCAGGACCTCGCGCGCCAGGAGGCGCCCGTGCCGCTGAGCGATATCACCGGCCCCTTTTTCATATGTGGGTTCCGGGAGTCAAACTCGGGCCCTCGCACTTGCCGAGCAGGCGCTTAAGCCGCTGAGCCATCTCACCGGCCCCTAACATGTTGTTCAATAAATCCTTGTTTAATAAATGGGCAAGAATACACAAAATAATTGTTCAACTAGTGAATTAAAGCATCACTTTGCTCACATTGTCATTTTGGGTGACCAGTAAAACCTCCAATCCCTTCTCGCAGTTAGATGGTTGTGAGCCTTAAGATTCGGGATTCACAGGTGGCAATGCTCAGGGTAGTCCCATTGGCTGGGCTCGTCCTACTGAACCCAAGTGTTTCTCTTTCTTTCTGAACTAATAGAAAAGTTGGCTTCATCTGCAAACTTGGCTGAGGACATCTCCAAGGGTAGAGCACCACTGAGTACATCAAGGAGACCATTCAGAGCACCCAGTCATCTTTGCTGTTCATTTAATACAACAGAAATGTACAGAGGATAGTGATTGGAAAGCTTGTTTCTGACTTAATATTTCACACATTCTCATGACCCAAATAGAAGCATGGAAGAAAAGAGATGGAAGAAAGAAAAGAAAGAGAAGATAACAGGCATGAAGGAGGAGGAAAAAGAGAGAAGAAGCGAAAGATAAAACACAAAAGTGGACCCTTCTGTTACAAAGGAGAAGTTTTTCATTGTGACAGTTTGAGTCCTAGACTTTGGAGAATTGCTGGGAGATATTTAGTATATAATTGTTCAAGTAGCTCATTAGGGTGATGAAAAGCCCGTGATAAAGGGGCAGTGCCATGTTTGAAGAGCCAAGGGTTCCTGTTATCCTGAATTATTAAGGAGTCAATATTCAGTGGGCCACTGCCTGCCCGCCTGGCTTCAGCAGGTGGTGCCCCTCTGTCTTTCTCTGCAAAGCAGCTGCTTGCTCGCAGCCTCCCCAGAGCTTGCAACAGCCATTTGTTTCGATTTAAGACAGACACTGTCATTATTTTGTGCAGAACTTCACAGAAATATTTCCTACTAAATGTTTGAACCATCTGAGTAGCACCAGGCAGGCTGCTGGCTTCATTAATAATGCATCCACACTTATCAATAGTTTTAGACAACTGATATTTAGAAGCTTCCTCAGAAAGACTGGGATGGATGTTTTTTCACACCAGTTAGCTTCATCCTGTCAGTTCCTTGATGTTGACATTGCATCCAACTGTGTTCTGAAAACCAGAGGTGCTAAAACAGTGCCTGGGCTGTTTGCCCTCTTGCTTTGGAGTACGTCTAGATGAAGCCAAGACATTGTGGTTGGCCTTCACCCTTTCTGCCTTTCCTTCTAAGCTTACTCTAAGGGAAAATATTCAATCCCTTTTCTTTAGACCTTACTGCAGATTTTTATTTTTACAGAGTGGCTCTTCACGCTTAGTTAATTTGAGAAGGTTTCCATTGGCAGCCTACTCTGCTGTTCCAATATGGCATAGAGGAGATGAACTCTAAGATATGTATACCACGTGTGGAAAACTACATAAATATTTTTGAATCACTTACACTCCGGGAGGAATCACATCTTCTGAACTCTTGGTTTTGAAATAGTACTCATGAGAAGGCCTACTACAAAGTTCACTCTATAGGTTCATTTGTAACCTCTTTGTACCTTACCAAAAAGCAACACCAAAATCAAGAAGGTACTGTATTCTGAAATCTTTCAGGCATTAACAACCGAGAGAAAAACCACAAAAATGCAAGCAGAACATTAATTTTTTCCAACTCTGAGTAAGGAATATATTAATGTAGATTTTTTCAAAATGATGAAGGTCTTTCTCAAGTTTTCCTTTCTAACATTCATGTGTTATTGCTGCTCATCAAAATACATAACGGTCTGAGTGAGACTGATAGAGCTGGTGCCAGAAGTCCCATCTTTAAAGGAGAAATCGTACAAAAAGAAGTTTAAGGATTTTTCTAGAACCTTACAGTACAAGTAAACATACAGAAAATGATATAGATAGAATCCATATAGGTAATGTGAATGTAGAATGCAAATTGTATAATAACTCTATAATCCATTACAATTTCTTTGCTATGTTGTATTTTTCCTTACAAGAGATGAAACATGGTACACAGAATGCAGGCTACCCAAAGATGTTCCTTTCCTGACCTGCAGAACCAGTGATATGTGGCGTTACATAGCAAGGGGAAATTAAGGCTGCAGATTCAACTAAGGTTGCTGATTAGATGACACTGAAGTGAGGAGTTATCTTGGACTATTTACATGGGCCCAGAGTAATCACAATGTGACTGAACTAAAAGGGGAAGAAGTCAGCGAAAGAGAGATGGAGCAGTGAGGAAGATTCCTTTGGCTGGTATGGGCTTTCACGATGGAAGGGGCCATGAGCCAGGGGTTGCAGGTAGCTTTTAGAAAATGCAAGAAAATGAATTCTCCCTGAGAACTCTCCTGACCCCTTGATTTTGCCAAGTGAAACTCATTTCAGACTTCTGGTTTCCAGAACTATAAGATAATACTATTTTGGTTTTTAAAATCTTCTAAGTTTGCAGTATAACATTATTTCATCTTTATAGAATATAAATATACATTTATACACATGTATATGTTTTATATGAATAGGGTAAAAGGTTGGAAAATATTCGCAATCATCATTTCTAGATGTGGTGATTTTTTTTGTTTCAAAGTTCTAAAAATGAGAACATATTACATATTTAGAAAAGGCCTACAATAAATTCTATTTTTAAAATTTCCTGGCAGAAATGTTTTGGTGAATTCAAGATAAGAGAGGTTGAGATGATCCTGTCATAGGTACACAAATCCTTTGCCAAAAAATGAATATGCAGTCATCCAAAGTAGTGAGAATTTCTGAACTGAAAAGATGAAATCTGTGCAGAAAAGGGAGATGATGTGGGTCACAGGCCATCAAAAACTGGTACCTGCATTTGATCCTCTAGAAAGATGGCTAAAGTTCCAAATATTGTTTGCTTATCTGCAGTTGGAAGCCAGGGAGAATGACTTTCTTTGGGCACTTTCTGGTATTCCCTTCTCAGGTTTTGATGAGCATCAATGTAAACTAGCCACGGAAGGCTTGTCAGACAGAGAAAAGAGCTTCAGATCCTTTCTGGCTTAATTGAATACTCTCCCTTGCTTTAGAAGCCACTGCTGCCTTTGCTAATTGATTTGTGATTTCACAGCAGTCAATCTATCTGGCTCACAGATGAGCAAGGGAATATGGTTTTTGCTTATTAAGCCATCTAATATAATAAAATATTGTTTTGGAAGGATTTCAGAACTATATGTATATATTAGGTGTATATATAAATATATATTCAATTATATAGAAAGCTTTGAGACTATATATGTATATGTACATTATATATACACACATAGATCAATATACAGGTGTATAATAAATATTAATATTTATACTTATTACACATATATGTACCTATGTATATTAATATTTATTATACACACATGTGTGTATATTTATATACATGTGCATTAATATTTATTATACACATATATATGTATGTATATTCTCAAACTTTTGGTTGATCCATAGTGAAGTGTTCGGAATTTAAACTTCAAAAGGCAATAAAGTAAATTTGCATTTTACTGAGTATAACCTCTCCTTTAAAAGTGATATTTTATTGTTGCTGTGATGGAATTGACTAATATATTAGGATTATTTCTTGTGGTCCAGACAAGATCTTTTTAAAGAAGAATTTTAATAATCTGTACTCATTATTTCCAATAGGAACAGAACTTAAGAATTTAACACAATTTTAATATTGAAATTTTAATTCCATTGGCTCGATGGTCCATAAACTGGCAGCAATTTATTCTGCCAGCTTTCTCTCCCTTTCCTGAGAGGAATACGAGTCCTTCTCCAACAAAGCAGCGTCTCTGGGACACATGCTATGGGTTACTCTGCGCAGCAGAAGGTGTGTTTAGGGTAATTCCGTGATGGTGAAGGTGAAGGGCTGAGGAATTTAAAATCCCAAAAGGCAGGCCTGGAGGAGAGTACTGAATCAACAAACAATTGCACTGTTCCATTTACAAAACTAATAGGGATTAGAGACTGGAGTAAAATGGAAAGTAAGGAAATCAAAAGGAACCCAAAACAGAGAGAACAGGCCAAGCAGCACGCTGTGAATCTGCATTTGACAGAAACGGCTAGAGAGAGACCAGCAGGGCTTAGGTGCCCAAAAGGACTGTTAGGAGCAGGACTTCCTAAGAGCCTTTAAAAGTCACTTGCTTGCTTTAATATAAAACCTCCCTTTGGTTCTAACCCGCCTGTAATAGTCTGCTCTGTAGCCAGGCTAGTGTTATTAGTTTGGCCAGTAAAGGAGTAAGGATGCTGTTTACTTTGGGACAGAAGGGCAAAAATAGGTAGTTCAATTATCCAAGAATTTGAGAACAGAAAATGCCTGCATAATCCTGAATTTCCTCCTCCACTCCAAACCTATACTTCAAGGACTCTCAGAGATTCTCAGGGAGGCCAGGTCTCCTTTCAGCCAAGATAAAAGTTTGAGCTAATTTTTCTGGAATCACCAGGGCCTGGATGACCTGTGCTAAAATGTGGCTTCTATGTGGTTTTATAAGGGCTTTGAGTTCCCTGATAAATTTCAGCATATCTCATGTAGATTTGGAGATTTCTTAAATCTTCCAATCAAGAAGCATTTATTATATTCCTACTGTGTATCTAGATTATCATAGAAGGCAATAAGCCATTTATACATGAAATATCAAGCAAATCACAGCACATCGTGTATATGTAAATACATATATCAGAATTCTTAACTAATATAGTGAAGCCAGACATTGTGCTGTGTGATTAAAATGGGCACAAAAGAAGTCAATAGCTCATATAATACAGTAAACTCCCTCCCTGTTGCCACTGCTCATTATCTCTCATTACACTTGGTGAAAGCCTCTTGGCTCCCTGCCTTCTTTGCTTCCATCACTAAAATCTATTCTTTACTTCACTACTAAATTAATCATAATGAGCAGAGTTCTGTCTGGCACAATGCCTGGCACAGAAGAGGGTCTCAAGAAACACTTGTTAAATGAACAAATCAATCAATGATTTTTATCCATCTTACACAAATATTTCAGTGTCTCATTATTTCCTATTTATCTTTCTAACATTCTGCCTCATTATCTCTCATTACTGCTTATTATGCTCCTATGCTCTGGCCCTATTCCTATGCCTGTCTCTTATTCTATACTCATCCTGTGCTTGGTGTGTGTGCCCTTTCCCCATTCCAGAACTTGGCTTTAACCACTTTTTAAAGTGTTTCTCAAATATCAACATCTCTTCCTCTCTGAACACCCAAGAAAGAAACAATAACTCTTCATCCCATGTTTCATACAAATTTATCTTTACCTTCCTATAGCACAAATTAATTTACTTGACATTCAAGTAATTCGTGTCCACAATACATACCAACGGTAGAGGGTAAAGCTCAGGGTTCTTTGATGCAGACAACAGAATTGGTTGCAGCTAGTTTAAGCAAGATGGGATTAATGGCAGGTTATTACATAGTTCATAGGATTTCTGGGAGAGCCAGGAAATATAGCTTAGACTGTCCACATCCAGGAACAGTGCAGTTAAAACAACTGTTTGGCTGCACCAAAGGGATTGTTTGCATTGAAATTCTATTGCTATTGCCTTCTCTCGGTCCATAGCACTTTTCATAGCAGAGACCAAAAACAGAATCTAACATCTCAGATGCCTTGGGAAAATCAAATGCTTCCTTCACAACATTCAGTTCCCCCACACAGGACCCTGAGCTCATGTAGCTCACTTTCATCTGCCAAGTCTTATGTGGGTGCATTTATTTGGTGAAGCCTAGCACCCATGTGGAATCTTAACTGCAAAGGATTCTGAGAAATGTCATTTTTAAATGTCCATCCAGTGTAACACCAAAAGGCACTGTAGAAGTAGGTCAGTCAGAAAGGATATGAATTAAGCCAATCTGCAATCCCTACCATATTTAGTAGAGAGCATAGTTTGTGTCTATTCATCTTTGTATATCCCATTTTCCCATGAGAGTTGCCCAACAAATAAGTACACAAGTTAATGTATATCAGTATACCAAATGAAGGCAAAGGAAAGCTAAGAAAAGAGAAATGAAACCTTTGAAAAACTTAGTATTGCTTTTAAGGAATTTTAAATCAAATCACCAAATTATGACTCTTTAAAATAAGTTATTTGCTTTACCAAAAACTACAAAGAAGCAAGAGGCAGAGAAATAGGGTCCTCACCTATTTTCTTTCAATACCAATTAAAATTACTTGAATATCTTTGAACTGCAAGAAAAATAGTAATTTGTTCAACTGTCTCACTTCCCACAAAAAGATACATATTTGTTTAGAAAGTTTATAGGCCATGAATCAAGCCATAAACATCTGATGATATTTATAGTTCATAGATTAATAAATGATTGAAATAACCTTTTCTATGTCTTCTATTGAAAACCTACCTAAAAGAACTTTATCAAGTTGAACGAGCCAATTGAATCTCACTCACCGTTAGGAACACAGATTTTGATAACATTCTTACCGGGCTATGTTCCAAGAAAAATCCAGGAAAGTGAAATAATGAGTATTTCATATTAACTACTATTTAGAAATATACTACTTATAATTTAAAAGTGAATTTAAATTAGCAATGCTAAAGAAATTTTAGATAACTTTTCACTTTGCTGAAAAAGTATGTGGACCATCACTGAACAAGACAAAATTTCACACATATTAGCAATACTGGTCACTGGATATTGCTCTTCCCAATTGCCCAGCTCACCAACAAGCAGAACTTATTTTCCTTTACTCCCTTCCACCTTTCTTTTGAGTTAGTAACAGACTCTCATTTCAACTCCAAAATTATTAAGTAATTTAAAAGCAGCTTCTGGGACCAAAGCTAATGAAAATAGTTCTGGATTAAAAGTTTCCATTTTAATGAACATGTTATAGTTTAGATCTAAAATGGCCCTCAAACCCTCATGTGTGTGGAAGGTGACTGGATTATGGGGGCATTATAGCTGACTTGCTCTTAGGAGGGGGGATCTGATCAGAAGAGTTGCAAGTGTTTAATCTCCATCCCAGCTCTTCCCTTTGCTCTCTGCTTCCTGACCGCCATGAGGTGAGCAGCTTTCTTCTGCCAGACCCTTCCGCCATGTGTTTCTGCTAGAGCCAGCTAACCATGCAAGGACTGAAACTTCTAAAACATGAGCCAAAGTGAGCCTCTCTTCCTTTAAGTTATGGGTATTGGGTATTTTGTCCCAGTGACAAGGAAGGTGACTATAAACACAAAACATTTCAAGGAATCATATAAATATATTTTCGCTTAGTGAAATATTACCTCATTTAAAAAAGTAGAGGTAAGATAGGTGTTTTTCCAATTTCCCTGATAATTCACAGCAGCAAAAAACAAACAAAAAATATTTCTGGGTATAAAACAAGCTATCTGATTTTACAAATACAGTATTTGCCCAAACCACTTAAAACTTTATAAATAAATAACTTCATAATTTTCCTCTTATAATTCCCACAAATCTGACTGAACAGACTATCACTGGAAACTAATAATCAAGGAGCAATGATTCTCAAGAAGATAGAGAGCAGTCATGCTAAAGAAACATTACAAAGGACACTCCATCTGTAGGAACCCAGTGTCATTAGAAATTAAGGAAATGTTCCCGTTCCAAAGAACCAGTTTCCTCAGGATGTGTGAAGGTCCTTGTGTAGTCTGTTTCTCTTGTTTTGGTTTGGTTTGAATTTGTGAAAAGGTTGTTGTTTGGGGTATGGTACATGGATACACATATATGGTAAATATTTAAAGACTTTTTAAAATTCATTTGGAATTGTGGGGTTGGACAAATATCAGCTTCTGCTAACTGTCAAAAGCCCAGGGTCACTAAGACAAGTTGCTCTCGAGCTCATATTGCGTACAAAATAGCTAATGGGGGAGGGTGCTTTAGGGGAGGAAGAGAATAAAGGCAGGAGATGAAGATTTCCCTGGAGCCCACTGAAGTGGAGAGTAGTCAGACAAAGGAATTCAGGCTTTACCTGAGGCCTTTGTGTCCTCAACGGAAAAACCTCCCCAATCTCATTAAATGTCTCAAGTAAACGCTCACACCCTTGCAATGGAGAATGTAATCCTCCACTAAATGTAATGTTCCACGACTTCACACTTTCCCTTTGAGGGCGTCATTTTTGGTGATGGTTGCCTACAGTTAAGGAAAAAGAATCCAATAATGTGAAGCCATTTTAATAATTTTTATAGGAAGTTTAAATGATACACACTCCATCAGGGTCGATGAAAATGGCACCAGTGTCGAAGGGCAACAGGTTGCTAATAAATACAATAGTTTAGGAAAGTGCTGTTTCCGTCCTGGAAAAACTATATGCTGGGGAAAATAATACTACTGTAATTCATTTCTGAAAGCTATTGAGACTTCTTGGATGAAGAATGTAGTTATTAAAGGCAAAAGTACACAATATGTTGTAATGAAATGTTTGTGCTTCACACTTCATTAAATGTTTTGTGGGACTCTGGGGAAATTCTATCTCTCACACGCAGAAGCAGGGTTTATACGTGGTGGTATCAGTAGGGGGGTGCAGACAACAATGTTCAAAGGAAGAACTTGCTACAACTTGAGTGCTTTCCATTTAAAACACCACAACGAGACGTGAAGTGATGTGTGTAATACCGACCAAAGAGCACACAAAATTTTGCTGTGACTGCAATTATTCTTATATGTCATTAACATAACTTTTTTCTTCATTCTACAGTAAAAAATTGTGGGTTTTGCATGCAGTGTAGAGTGTTGGAGAGAAGTAGTTCAATTAGTAGGAAAGACTGAAAAAGCATCTGATTCCCAATTCTGCTGTGAAATATAGCCAACAACACGTTTAGAACTCTGAGAATACGAAAGGGTAGCACTTTGGAGTCTGCCCACCGTGTAACTTGCAGTATTTAAAAAGTGAAAAATGTAAAATAGTAATAAAGTGGCAAAAAAATTACAAAGGCATAAAAATCCTTAAGGGGTAGAAAAATCTACTGCTTAAAAAAAATCCAAAAATACATGAGTAACTTCATGAAGTTTCATTAGCAAAAGACCTTTAAAGAAGAAACAAAAAGTAAATTCACATTAAGGAAAAAGAACTTTCTTTCTCTGAGAATCACTTTCATGAAAGTCGCTTGCCTACTTTTCTTATTGAAATGTACAGACCAACATTGCATTTCCAAGGAAAATGAAAGAAAGAAATGTAAAAAGGAATCAGGCAAAAAGAAATCAAGGGAAAAATATTAAGACAATGGGCTTCTGTTTTATAGACCACTAGGTAAAAAGTATTACTATGAAGATCCTTTTAAAAACACCACATGAGATTTCCAGGGTGGTATTCCTTTGACTTGAGAACATTTTTTTCCCTTCAAGAAGTGCGTTAACCTTAATGGCTTTCCCTAGAGCTAGAATTTCAATTAGCTGCTTTACTACCGTCACTAGTGTCCCCTAAGAAACGGGGGATACCAAGCTTCTCATTCTAAGCTTTATTCATCGTGGACACATCTCAGTTGACTATATATATTTAATACACTTAATTCCACTCTTCTGTATATAGTAAGATACTACAAATGTACAACTTGAACTTGAAAGAACATATAGCTGGGTTTCTTTCTCACTGATAAAAACACATGGTATATAAATTGATTCCTTTATTGAATAGTCACAAATATTATTAAAACTACAAGATACACAGTGGAACTGAGAGAGAATGATGCCAATTGTAATAAGACTCTGTGTCATTAATCATTTTTCTTATTTTCCTTCATTTTATTCATAAAATTATCAAGGTGAAATGACATTCCTAAAATTATTTTTATCTGCTATACTTAATTTAATACATTATGTAATATTAGATATTATTACCAGTTTTGAAAAATACTAAAAAATATAACCCCTTTATAGAGTTCACACACTGAGGATTTGGATTACTAATTGTACATCAAACAATGTGTTCTTAATCAGCACTTCCAAAATAATTGGGCCGGTGAGATAGCTCAGCTGCATAAGCACCTGCCTGGCAACCACAAGGTCCTGAGTTCGACTCCCGGTACCCGCATATTAAAAAAAAAAAAAGAAAAGAAAAGACTTCCAAAATAATTAACAACTACAATAATACTTACATAGGTCATTTCACAGTTTTCTTGAAATACACATCACCATCATCCCTAAGGATATTCAGAATAAAGCACAAATGGCAGATAAATAACTAATTAAAACTTCAGAGAGCTATAAAAGAGCTAAGAAGATTACAAAAGTTCAAATAAAGTTTATTCTGTTGGCTACAGATATTTTAGTTTTTTAGTAATTTTAATATTTTTATGCTTATTTAAAAGACATATAAGGTCTTGTGTTAGCTTTCTGTTACTATAACAAGTACTGAGATAATCAGATTATAATGAAAAAAGGTTTAATTTGGTTCATGGTTTTGAAGGTTTTAGTCCATGATCAATTGACCACGTTGCTTTGGGGCTCTGGCAAAAAGCAGAATATGGGTACAGCATGTGGCAGAGCAGAACCACTCACCCCAAGGGCAGGGACTGAAATGAATGATGAGGAGCCCAGGACCCCACAGTCCCCATCAAGAGCACCCCTCTCCATGACCTAAAGTCCTCCTCTAGTCCTCCTCCCAGCTCTAAAAGGTTTCACCAGCTCCCAAGTCATCTCCAGGAGACCAAGTCTTTAACACACAGATTTTGGGGCCATTCCCCCCAAAAATTGCAGATCCAAATATTGCAGGTCCAGTTTCAGATTAGCTATATTACCTCGATAAAAGTCAAAATATGTAAGGGGATTCTTTAATGATTATCGTATTATAAAAATGTCCCTCAACATATAACTTGTTCAGGCTGTACTCTGGGGGCAGTGCTGGTCCTGTTAGGACATGACTGTTATTACCCTTTGCCTTTAATGTGTAAATTCTTTTTTTTTTTTTTTTTTTTTTCTTTTCTTTCCTTTTTTTTTTTTGGTATTGGGAATTGAACCAAGGGCCTTTAAACTGAGCTATGTTCCTCTGCCCCTTCTCATTTTTTATTTTGAGCCAGAGTCTCACTAAGAGAAGTTCCCAAGGCTGGACTCAGACTTGCAATCCTCCTACCTCAGCCTCCCAGAGCACTGGGATTACAGGTTTGCACCACCATGCCTGGCTCAGTTTCTTTCTTTCTTTTACTTTATTTTTATATTAGGCCTGGAGGGCTTCACATGTTATGTGGTTGGACTTTTGCATGTATGTATCAGTCTAGATCCAGGCAGGAAAAGAGAAGACCTATATGTCTGGTTGCACATATAGAATTTAATATAAGAAAGGGTAAGATAGGTGACGGAAAGAAGTTGCACAACAGCTGGTAAGACAACTCAGAGATGAGAAGCAGAAGCAAATTGCTGTCACTGTTAAGGATAAAGTGACAAAGGGAGAAAGTAGTGTTAGTAGAGTCCAGAAAGGGGGGCCATTGAGCAAGAGCTATAATCACGGCAGAGTTGCCCAACAGGAACTGGGGAAGTGGTGGGAGAGTTAACCACCTGGATCTTGAGTAAGGAAGATCGCTGCTGAAGCATTAAGAAAGAAGAAATACCCTGGATTTCCGCCCTTCTCTCAGCCTCAGCAGTTGTCTCCAATTGTGCACAGCTGCCTGGAGGGAAGAAGGAAGGAAATGTAAGCAATGTGCTTCTTTTTTTTTTTTTTTTTTCTTTTTGTGGGTATCGGGGGTCGAACTCAGGACCTTGCACTTCCCAGCAGGCACTTGTCCTGCTGAGCGATATCACCACCCTTTTTTCCTTTGTATGTGGGTACCGGGAGTCAAACTCAGGACCTTGCGCTTGCCAGGCAGGTGCTTCTGCCGCTGAGCTATCTCACTGGCCCAGCAATGTGCTTCTTGACAATAGGAACAAAGAATGAGGTCCACGAGGGAGAGAAAAGAGTGGAGAGCACTTATACTGTACCTAGAATCCTTCCATACCAGCCCAGTAACTAAGCCGCCAACAGCAAACACCCTTGTTTAGCCCATCACTTTTTATCTGGCATGTGTACAAAACACTTTAGAGTTCTTTTTGTCTAGGTTTGATTCCTTCTAATACCTTCATATTTTGGTCCTAATTTTTTTTCTAAAATGAAAGTTTAATCATGGCACTGTCTCTTCTCTGGCTCTGTATTCCATGATGGTTCCTCTCTATATTCTTCAATGGCTTACAAAATTAAAAACTAAACTTTCTTATATGACTTTCTTGCTTCTCTTCACCTTTAATTATGTACAGTTCCATCTAGAAGGATTCAATTGCTTGTGATTTCTGGAACATTCTATTTTCTCTCACACCTTCCTACATTTGGCTTCCTGCTATAACTCCTTATACTGCATGGGGTAGTGGTCATGAGCACAAACTCCAAGACAGCCAGCCTTGGGTTGATCCCAGGCACAAATGTTTACTAGCTATGTGGACTTTGTCAAGTTACCAATTTCTTCCTCTGTAAAGTGAAGATAATAATAGAACTTCCCTCCTGGGGCTGCTTTAAAGGTTAAATAAGAGTTTATATATGTAAACTACTTGTAACAATGGCTAGCACTTAATAAGCTCCACATACTTATATGTTGTTGTTATCATTTTATTATTCTGTAAGTCTCTGCTTCATTTGCATCACTTCTGTAAAGACTTACCTTACAAAGAACTGAGGACTCTTTTTCTCAGTCTTCATCTGGAGCTTTGCGTATCTTACTGGTACCATGGTCTGCAAGCATATTGGTCTCTACCAGCAGTGGACAGACTTTAGCAGTGGACCCAGAGCCTGGGTTCTGCAATCGTCTATCACCTACACAGGGCCTGGCTCAAGTAGATGTTCATAAACAGCACAAGCTTACATTTGATGAAAAACTGTCTTGGGCTCTTTACATGGTAGAAACATTGGAATCCCTGTCTTTATGATTATTCAAAAAAGGTAAGTACTCCATCACATCAGGTTTTGCTGCTGAAGCCATTCCTGTGTGCCTACCACAATTCTCCACTTTCTTCTGTGCTCTTTCAAATTCTACCTTTTCTATGAAGTCCTCTTTAGCAGCACACCAATATAATAGCCATTTAATTACCTCTAACAATTCCAGTAGTTCTTTATCAGTACCTCTTGTGACCCATTACTTTGCATACCCATCCCAAGACTCTTCTGGAATATTAAAGCTGAATCCCTCATTCTGACCACAGGTGTGTAAGGTCCTAGACCTATCAATGCCTTCCCACTGAAACACCCTTCATTGAAACTCTAGCATTTAGCTGGGCATCGTGGTGCATGCCTGCATTCCTAGCCCTCTGGGAAGCTGAGGCAGGAAGATCACAAGTTTCCCCCAAAGAAATGTAGCAACCTCATGAGAATTTGTCTCCAAATCAGAGGGACTAGGGATGTAACTCAGTCCAAAGGCCCTGGGTTCAACACCCCAATACCACTAAAAAATATTTTTTCTAGCTTTTGAACTTTTCCACTTTCTCTCAACCCCTAGCCCCAGTCCCTTGCACACTTTTTTTTTTCTTTTTCTTTTCCTGGAGAGCTCCAGTAAGGATCTTAGAAAAGAACTGCAAGCTGCCTTCCACCTTTCAGTAGCTATTTTTGTAAGGGTCACCAATATGATAGATGGTATGGGATAAATTGGGACCTTTATCCAACACTACACACTTGAGAAGATGCTTTTGTGTTCCTTAGAAATCTTGGTAGTTGAGTGATGAACTGCCACTAAAAAGATGGAGGCAGAAGGAGGTAGAGGACTTTGTAAACAAGTTATAGTTGGGGTGTGTTGTAAATGGTATTGTTCAGTGGGCACATAATGTGGAAGGAGAAAGGGGGCTACTCTGCTTTCATGAAGTATTCTTCTGCCCTCATCACCATACTGGCCCATCTTTTTCTGGTTTTCTTCCTCAGTTATCCTCCCTACTCCCCATTCCACAGTAGCCGTAAGAAAGATGTCCAACATGACCCAGTTCCAATGACACCTTCTTTAACCATAAATAGAAAAAAAGAATCACCAATCACATTAATTTGGAATGACTCTAAATTTATGGTTCCAATCTTAACTCTATCCTTAAGACCACTTGTCAATTTTTATGTTTTCACTAACTTCCTTCCCCACTTCCCACAGGAATTATTCCAACATCCACTGAGCCACACACACTCTCTACTGCTTAAACTCTGTGCTAGCTTGTTAATAAGTTCATTCAGTGGGGGTAAAGTCTAGCATCCATTACCCATATTGTCCTCCTAAAGCAAACACACAGTTCTCAGGAGACCTTGCATTTCCTAAGCATTGCTTTAGTCAAGCACAATCCAATGCAAGTTCATAATGGAACAAAGTTGCCAGCCACTGAGCTAATGAGGTAGACATCCATCCCTTTAGCCTGCTCAGTGTCCACTCTTTCTTCCAATGCTATGTTTTGAATCTATCCCTTCCAAAATTCATGTGTTGAAACTTAATGGCCTATGTGACTACATATCATGAGTGGGATTTTAAGAGCTATTTAGGTCATGAGAGTTCCTCCCTCACAGGACTAGATGCCCTTATAAAAGGGCTTAATACAGTCCCTTTTGTGCCCTGATTTTTGCCATGTGAGGACAGTATATTCTTCTCCCCCAGAGCATGCAGCATTCAAGGCATCGTCTTTGAAGCAGACATGGGACATTCACCACACATTGAACTTGCTAGCACTTTGACCTTGGACTTCCCAGCCTCCAAGACTGTGAGAAATAATTTTCTATTCTCTATCAATTCTATTGTAGCAGTGCAATACAGACTAAGACCCTTTCTCGGACAACAGAACACACTGTCCAAAGACTGGCCAGTCAAAAATTTTCATGTCTCTCTCTATCCTTCCCACTGGTGGCGGTGACTAGTTTGAAAGTAGATAGATGCCTTTATCAAAGCTAAAGTGCTTCGCAAGTGAAATATTTTACAGAGGATATTGGAAAAGAAGATGTCTTATTTTTTCTGGAGTGGTGAAGAGAATAAAAGATGAGCTTGGAGCTGCAATTAGCCATTTCTTTCCCAGTAAAGGCCAAAGTAGAATGGGACCTATATGGAAAGCAGAATCAAGTTTAAACTATTTTAAGTCTGATACCTGATGGCATTTTTTGAGCACTGGATCTAGTCATATCTGAACATCAGTCTTGGAAACCAATAAATTTATATTTCCTATAAGACAGTTTGAGTAAAATTTTGATTATTAATAGTAAAGGAATCCCAACTAACATAGCATCTTTCTATATTCAACAGGGTAGAAAAAGAGAGAGAGAGAGATGGGGAATCGTTTTTTCCATGAGGGGGCATTAACAGAAAATAAGAGGGGCATATGGCAAAAACTGGTTCAGAAATCTGAATTGTTTCTTTCAGAAGTTAATTATTATTTTACAAAACTTAATAATGCTCCATTCTTTTTAATCTACCCAATTTCTTTCTTCATTAGTGGAAACATTTGTTGTAGCATGTTGTATCTTACTGTGATTGCCAGCATATGCTTTCCCAAATGCCCGCACCCAGCCTGGATTTCCCCTTCTTTTCTCCTTTCACACTTTGCTTTAGTTTTGCTGGGATTCCTCTATGCCTGCATTTAGGACAGTGTGTGTCCTGGTGAATTCTTCACTCTTTTCATCTGTTTCCTTTTAAAGCTGTTTTCAGGTTCATTGCTCCTTGACCTATTCGGTTTTGCTGATCATCTAGCCCATACTAATTCCCCAGCTGGGGCTTCAAGACTCTATTATTGCTGGCTGTCAACAACCTTTTTATATATTTTTTTTCTTTCACCAACTTTTGGCTACTCCCTGATCACATTCAGGGTTCAAAAATCCTAGCAGTGAACAGTCCACCAATCTACCACCCCCGCCAGCAGCACACCTGACAGAACCTATTTAGAATCCTTTTAAAGGATGTACCAGCTAATGCAGATTAAACTCTATAGCAACAATTCACCCTCTGGAAGAAAACTAAATCGGAACCCAAGAAGGTCAAGGGTTAACTGATGCTAATAGAAGTGTTCCCAGTGATAGACCGGATAAAATGGTGCATCCCAGCTGACAAAGGTCTTTGTATCATTACAACACTATGAGGTATGCTTCCCTAGGAAGGAAAACCCCCTCCTGCCTGTAATGTTGTTTAATAGTTTGCATCTTGTCTGCTATCTGCATTGACTGTGGTAAGAACTCAATACCACAAGTCGACTTTATAATGATAGTAGGAACCACAAAGAGGATGTTTATTCCATATCTGAACCAATAAACCCAATGCAATATTTCATGGCTCTTCCCATATTATTTTAGCCTGATCCTTTCAGAAGGAATTTTAATGCATTGTAAACTATTTGGTAGCAAGCTTTAAAAGCATTTAATAAAAGGAATGTGAAAGAAACATCATCAATGAGCAAGGTTTCCCTTAATGATTCCCTGACCTGTTTATCTTCTTCCTAAAGATGATGGTTCAGCAGTTCTACATTATCAAGCTGAAAAATACTCTGAGACATTTTGGAGCCAAAGTCCTTTATAACAACAGCGTACTGTAGCCTGCTTACCCTCCATAATGCGCAGGTTGAGTATTATTGTTTTTCCACCAAGAGACATACTGGAAAGAATTTATGGGCACAGGCTTTGTGTGAGCATTAAGCAATTTGTGGCAAGTATGAAAAGAGAAAGCACTCGACCCAAAGTTGCAGCTTCAATTACTTCCTACTTGCTGACCAGCACTTGGCAGTCTCCATTAGACCCGATGCCTCTTTAAGGAAGACATTTAAAAAGTTATCTTTAGATCAGACTCATTCACAGAGGAGGAAACTCAGGCAGTCTTAGGAGAAAGCCTGAATTTTTCTGTTCCCTAAATCACAGAGGTGAAGAATTCTTCTCCAAATGGGAGGGTTTAGGAAACACTTCCTACTCTCCAAAGACAGATTGGTCTTGGTTCAAAGAACAGATGCTAGTGGCTTCCCCCATTCATGTGGCCCCGTCCTCCCCTTTGACAAACATGAATTCCTGCAGGGACATTCTGTTGACGTCTCCTTAAAAGATCTTCAAGCAAAGGTGAAGCAGAACCATACGAAGCAAGTGAAAATAGAGCCGGGGGATAACCTGCCACTTTACAGAAGTAAATATGACAAACTTAGACCCACAGGATTTATGTTGATGACAAAGATTTCATCCTTTCAAAGAAAGGAGTAGGCATTTTATTTTTCAAAATGAAACCTTAGATTAGTGAAACTATTGCCCTATGCCTGGTGGAAATGATATTGACTGTAGGGACCTTCATGGTGCTCTCCCATGAAAAGAAAAATTAACCTCCAATAAATAAAAAATCTTTAAATTCCATGTTGGTAAAATTATTCTCACATTCTAGTTCTCATCAAGGACTAGTATATATATAACACTTGAAGTTTTTCCATTAAACTGTTTTTGAATTATGAGTGACAGAAAAATAAGTTTGAACAAATTAAAAGGAAAAAAAAATTGAGGGGAGAAAAAAGTGAAAAGACAGAAATTTCATGTCCCTTAGCTAGAAAGCATGTTATTTACATCTCTGACAATTCTTTACCCACCCTCCCCTGCACCATGTAGCTATGGGCAATGCCATTATTTACAAGTTGTTGGAAAAACTTTTTACCGTAGTGTTTACTTTAATTCATCAAATTGTTCACCTACTAAGGGGAAAGTTGTGTACTAAGTACACAAAACATGACCATGATACAGAATTAGGGAATTTAGTTGGTTTTTTTTTTTTTTTAAAGAGCAAGTTTGCTATAATAAAGAATAATGACAATTTAAAATGTCTGCAAGACAAACAAAGGGTGCAACTTTATCTCAGGCAGCTGAAAGTTTGGCCAGTAGATAGATGAAATTGGCAGTATCATAATGGTAATCTCCTGTGTCATGTGATGTGTAAAAAACAAGTTCCGACAAAATATCGATGCAAAAGACCACTAGGAAACTATTATTTTAATCTCTTATGTAAAAGTCTTTTTTAAAGTAGTATATATACAGTCCTTTGAATAATCTCATGGTGCATATTTGCAATTCCCCTTGTGGCCAGTGGACCAAATGAAGAACACAGGAAAAGCTATTAAGGTTTTGAGGTTGTCCAAGACAACAAAGGTGACACAGGGCTCAGCAGCAGCACTGCCTGAGAGCACAGTGCGAGCAAGTCACCGGGGCGATGAAGAATTTTCTAAAGCGTGCGTAAGTACCAGATTCTTCATGTAAAAATAAAGTGTTTTTGAGAAGACAAAGAGAAAGACGGCAGAGCAGGAAGTGGTTGCTAACCTCTCTGACCCTCAATATCATCATCTGAAAAATAGGAATCTACAATCATACCTACCTCAAGAGTTGCTGAAGAGAATTAAAGGTGTTAATGCATGAAAACTTTGAACAGAATCTGTAAATTCATAGATATTTTACTATATGCCTATTCTTATCTGATTCCAATGTATAGATTTCATACAAGTTGAAAGAAGATTCAAGACAAAAATGATGGTAACTAGAATTATATTCTCCCTGAAGGGTTGGGAGCAGGGTGTCCTCTCCTTCTACCCTTTCTTCTTCTTTATTATTATTTTAACAATCTCTTTCCTTCTCTCCTTTTTGTATTGTGTCAAAGCACTTGCTGCTGATCGTTTCTTTTGTCCTCAAGCATGTATGATGTCAAAATCCCCAGTAGCCTTTGGACCCTTAAAGGAATCAACCAGCAAGGGAAATAGCAAAGACCAGATGTGTGCTATGTCAATTTCAATATTTGGGCAACATGATATACTTGGCATCTCTTTTTCATTGTACTGTTGGTGATGGGCAACAGTGATGGACAGAAGAGTTATATGGGGAAAGCAGGAAAGCTTGGAGCGCAAATGGATTTTGTCACAAGTTCTTGGGATGGAAATAGCTGCTTTACAAGAAGCCCTGTATGGGAGAAAGTAGCTCTGCTAGTTGTCAGTTTGGGTAGCAATGAACAGGTCTGGTAAGGGCCCATACTACTGAAGGACTCAAGCAAAATTCTTTCCTGGAATTTACTTTGAAATATACTCTTGTTTTCAGCTGAAATTTATAATAGAGATGGAGGTCCGCACAAGTAAAGAAAAGGCAGATACAGTTTAGAGTGGATCTGATTTTGGATTCTTAAATTTTTAAAGTAGCATTTGTTAAGTCACAGAATTTTCAGAAACAAAAATGGCACTTGAAGGTATAAAGATTTGACTTGAGCTATTTTAAAATAGCAAGCCAGTGGGCATATATACTCATGCTCATTCATTTTTTAGAGAGAAAATGATTATTGTCTCATGAATTGTAGCTTTCTTGTCTGGCCCTAAATAATGCAACTTTAGTGAGAAAATCTGGGTTCTGAGACACATTACAAATAGTCACAAATATAGCAGTTGCATTATTCTAGTCATTACTAGCAGAAGTTTTCATTATAAATATGGATATTAAGAGGATCATCATTCATATGCATACATGCTCTAACCTGAATCTTGACAGAACAGTGAAACTAGTTCTTCTATACGTGGATGAAAACATTTGCTTTCCTGTCTTTTCAGTTTTTCTAAAGACCATGTTCTAAAGCATGTTTTTTGAGACGCTTTTTGAGGCCAAGGACTTTTTTAGAATATTCCATGATCTTTCTGGGTAAATAAGGGGACAGGAATAAAATCCCACCAATGTAGAGCATCTGAACCCAGTTTTTAATTTCTCCAGTACTGTGTCATTATATTACCCTTGTAGGAAACTCAAACATGTGTGTATTTGTATTTGGTGCTCATTTAGCTTTCCTAGAATTGAAATAACTACGACTGAGCCTTTTATTTGTGTGTTGGGGAGGCAAGGTGGAATGTTTTTAAGGAAAGCAAAATTTTGTTTTGTTGATCTTCATGGTCTAGATCTAAAATATCCCCTGAAAGTCTCATGCGTGAATATATCCAGTTCCTTCTGGATGCCACAAGACCCTGGGGACAGACAGTTCCTACCTCTCAAATTCATGCACTTATTCTCTGTGATTTCTATACTATCTTGTTTACCACACTTCGGGCCAGTTAAGACATGTTTCTTGGGCCGGTGAGATGGCTCAGCGGCGTAAGCGCCTGCCTTGCAAGCGCGAGGGCCCGAGTTCGACTCCCGGATCCCACATACGAAAAAGGGGCCGGTGATATCGCTCAGTGGCACGGGCGCCTCCTGGCGCGCGAGGTCCTGAGGTCGACCCCCCGGTACCCACCAAAAAAAAAAAAAAAAAAAAAAAAAAAAAAAAAAAAAAAAAAAGACATGTTTCTCTCACTTTCATGATAGGGAAAACTGAAGAACAATGAAAAGGGATTCCTTCTAACATACCACCATTGATTTTTTTTTTTATGTGGGTACTGGATGTCGAACTCAGGACCTCGCGCTTGCCAGGCAGGCGCTTATGCCACTTAACCATCTCACCAGCCCCCACTGATTTTTTTTAATGAAGATGAGAACAAAAATAAATCTCCAGACTCCTCTCATTCTATAGCTATTTCCCAGATCTTGCCAGGCAGATCTCTTACTTAGGTCTGGTTTGATTAACTACCGTTTGATTAGGATTAACTAGAGAAAAGAGTTTTAAAAAGGAAATGCATATCATTGGGGGTAACTATCTTTTAAAACATTATATTAACAAAGAATATAAAAGTTAAATACAGGAAAAACATGTACTTTTCTTCAATAATGAAATGAGGAAAATGCCATAGAAGATAATATTTTTCATGGTGAATATTAGTTTCAAAATCAAATACCACCAAGGTTTGCCAAAGTGTTCTCAGCTACTGCTGCTGCTAGTGCTGTTGCCGCCACTACTTAACTTTGACTAAACTGGGTCTCTGGTCTGACCAAGGATATGACTAAGCTGTGAAAATTTGACCGAATCCTCATGAAGCTGAAGCAGTGGTGTGGAAGGTGACCCAAAAGAAACAACTGCTCAGTAATGCCAGTGTCTTGAAAGAGAATCCTACATGCCTGCCCTAGAAAGAAAGGGCAGCTTCATCAGATTATTTAGATCATCAGAAACATTAGGAATAACATTTCCTAATGCAGTTTCGGGACAATGGTAGGAAATAGACTAAATGGTAGGAATTCTAAAATGCTGAGTTATTTTAAGGTGATGGGACCATGAGATGGCTTTTTGAAGAAAATGTTCTTAATGACTTTCAAACAGCATATTCTATTGCTGTATCAGAGAATTATGATGGTGAAACAATTACCACAAAACTCATTGGCATAAAAATATAAGTTATTCGGTTCACAGTTCTGCAGTTGGCAGTTCAGGCCAGCTGTGACTGATGTCACCCCAGTCAAATGTCAGGTCAGCAGAGGCAAATGAACCTGAGCTGTGCACCCTGGTTCTCCCCTTGCAGGGCTGAATTTAGATTCCTCCTGTCTTCAGGATGGACAGTGGATCTTCATATCGCCCAGTTAAAAATAAACTTGTAATTATTCAGCTTAAAAATGTCACAACAGAAAATGATGTCATGGTTTATTTGAGAAATCTCAACTCACTGAGTTATATGTGTGGAAATTCTCATTTTTCTAATAATTTCTATTAGCTGTGCTGCTAATTCTCATCCCACTAACTTTTCTAATCTAATCTCATTTTTTAATGTCACCTTCAGTTATTCTGGCTTGATCCAAATCCCTCCTGTTAGAGCCCAGGCATCGCCACTTTCTCTTCTTCATATACAAAAAGGCTGCTAACCCTGTAGCTCCAGGGAAGTCTTCCCGGCCACCTCGCTTCTCCATCCTCCCATTTCCCGATAAGCTGGTACCTGGTGGCCAACAGACTGTCCTCTTCTCTGTTGGCCTCAGCTGCTTTTACCTTACATGAAAAGCCAGACTTTAGTACTGCAAAAATTCCTACTGTCTTTCTGTGCTTGGCCCTGCTAGTCAAGCTGTGGTCTCCGCTGTTTGGATCTGGAATTTCTCCAAAGACCCATGTGTTATAGGCTTGATCCTCAGCATGGTGCTACTGGAAGGTGATAGAATCTTTAAGAGGTTGGTTCTAGTAAGAGGAAGTTAGGTCATTAGAGGTGTGCCCTTGAAGAGGATATTAAGCCCTAGGTCTCTCTCTCTCTCTCTTTCTTTCTCTGAATTCCTTCTCACCATGAGGTGAGCAGCTTCCTCTGCTCCGTGCTCCCAGCATGATGTATTGGGTACTGGTGCCCCCAAATTAACAGAGCAACCAAGGCTGAAACCTTCAAAACTGTGAGCCAAAATAAACTTTTTCTCCTTATAAGTTGATTATCTCAGGTATTGTGTTACAGTGAATGAAAGCTGACTAAAATTACCTATGGAATACTGATAGGTGGGAAGGGGGACCCAAGACCCTGCTGGGATTTAGCTCAGTCCCAAGGCATTTCCTTTGGAAATTGAATGCATCTTCAAAAACTGACCTCTCCATAGCCACCATGTTATATCCCAGTCTGCAGCAGTTTCTAGCAAGCTGACAGTCACTCCTCCCTATCGCAGATATATTCTGCATCCTTTCCCAGACCATTTTGAAAACCATTAAATGGCCAAGAGGACTGATTCCTGCCTCCTGCGTCTGTCCTTAGTAACCCAACATTTTTCTTCAATGTTTTGGCCTCCACAACTCCAGAACAGATCAACAAAGCCCACTGCTTGGAGGCCATCAAGTGGAGAACAGACCTCCATGCCTTGTTGATAACCAAAAACCATATGCAGAAGTCTTTTGTCTCCCACCCCCTTCAGCTTCAAGAAGTCAATTAGTGCCTGTTTCTCTTTGTTTTAGGGGACCAAGAGGAGAGGCATCTAAAAGTTGTCTCCTGTCCCCTCCCACATCTTCTTTGTTAATCAGAGAGTAAGTGGCCAGAGGGCTGAGAGAGGCTGGAAAATTTTCTTATCTCTGTTCTATTCAGATGGTAGCTCTCACCAAGCCCTTTAGGTGAGGTGACTGGCACACCAGGCAGAAGTTCTTTCTGAATTTAGACTGCAGAGTACACAGTGGCCTTTAGTCTTAGATGTGAATGCAAACAGCCATACAAGAAACTTAAAAAATACTGTGCAGGGCCTTGGGCACTACACAGAAAAACCTTTAAGATACATAAACATTGAAAAGGAGTCTTGGTTGTAGCTTCGGTATCACTGTGAATGGAAAATTTTGCTTTGACTTTTGTGGCCTATTTTCCTTTATCCTTTTTGTGGATCCGTCCTCTCTCTTTGCAAATCAAAACAATTTATTGTAGGAGTTTAAGAGTACCTTTATAGGCATTGATTAGTTTAAATATCACAATTCATTCTCTTTCCTTCAGCACCAAGAAAATTGATGTGATGGCCTGTCCTAAGTTGGCTTCTTCTATTGGTCTTTTATCTGACAAGACACCTTTGGCAAAGTAATGACAAAAGCTCATCAATATGCTACTTTTCATCTGCCTGACACTGAAATCAATGGACTGCAGGAGAAGTCCCTCTATCAGCGTTGTCAGAAATGATCACTGTTCTGGGTGAGGATGTTACCTGACTTCTCAAAGCACTCATTCATTCCTGAAAGCTTTCTCTCAGCTGTTACTACAGTGACCCTGCTTAGAGGTCAGAGATAAAGACACTCTACAATCAAAGGATGCTCAGCAAGTCTGAAAAGGGGAGACTGTCTCAGAGTGTGAGATGATATAATGGTCTGTATATCCAGCCCTTGGGAGAAATCACATCTTCCATTTCTGGGACATGTGACTGCAGAATCTGCATTTGTGGGCCTGGAAGCCCTATTTTTCATAAGTGACAGCTGGGATCAGAGGGTTACACTCTTTGTCAAGAAAATAACTTAGCCAAGCAAAAGTGGGTGGATTGGCATGATCAGTTTTATAAAGAAAACTACGTCTTCATCAAACATTTTAAAATAATAAGGCAGAATCGTGATTATATAAACCTACTTGTTATGATAATCAATACTAATAATTCTGTAGAAGAAAACAATTTGCCAAATGCCTTTTAACATACTCAGATAATTAGCAATCATCAGTGATAATGAGAATTATCACAAAAACCCTAAATTCCTGCAGAAGTCATGGACCTCATAGAATTGAATTTCTTTGAATTAGAAGCTGCTGGACTTGTGCTGATTCTGGAAGAATAATGTCCTAGGAATCTACAGCCATTGCATCGAACTCTAGCACAAGGTAAAAGAAAAATTAAAGACCCTTGGTTTCAGTGACAACCAAATTATTCTGATCGGTGAGTACCTAAATCCCAGGGCATTTGACTGTTCTTTGCTTGAAGAATTTTAAAAAGCCAGTATGCCCTAGAAGGCAAGAAGTTCTTTATCACCCCCCAAAATTTTTTTGCCTGTTGAAGTGTACTTTCTTTTGTTCTTCAAATTGGCAGTAAAAAATAAAGGTTTATTCTAAAGTAGTACTATTAACCATTTTGAGGTATTTTCCACTCCTGTCCTTGTCTATATCAATGGTGAAATTCTATAAGCAATGATAACATACCTACAATCCAAGGATGCCAAAAAGGTAGGCTGGTAAGTAAAAATCCCTCTGAGGAAGTGAATGGTCTTTCAGTGGCATCTTATCACAGGGTGGCCAAAAACAAACCCAAACAAAAATTGCTTAAAAAGATGTGTGGGTGCGGTAAGGCAAGAGCTGCAGGAGCATGGAGTAAAAAAAAACCGAGTCAAAGCTTGGTTGCAAATTTCAGGGTAAAAGGGAAGGAGGCACTGTATGGGTCTGAGGAGAGAGGCAAGCCCTCAACTGAGGCTGGTGGTCAGGAGTTAGAGGGATTCAAATTAAGTCAGGAAGTGGATTAGAAGATGAATTCATTATGTATGAGATTCTGAGCAAGGGATTCATTCCAATGCAAAAGCTGAAGAAGAAGAATTAGAAGGGTTATTTGCAATAAGTCAAGTAAGAATTCATTTCTCTTTCTGGCTAGTAGGACACTGACTAAAACCTGAATGGCCTGAAAGGCTTGGTGTTTCAAGATCATCTAAATTATTCCCAGAAAATAATTTATGAGGCATAAATTTGTTGTTATCACCCCATAGCTACTTTTCTAACAGAGAGGCCAAGCTATTCCAGCTAATCCCACTGGGCTCCTCACTTAGAAAGGCCCTCACTTAGGTTTAATGCCCTATTGTCTCCATCCTGAAATTAACTTTTGAACAAGGGACCCCAAGTTTTCATTTTGCACCAGGCTCTGCAGGTCCCCAAGTTTATTCTCCTTCCTTTAAGCAGCCACACTTTTCAGGAGAGGTGGGCCCTTCTGATTCATCGAGTACATTTTCACCAGCCTGAGCTGTACAGTAGAATTTCATTTCACTCACCAGAGAACTGGTTTAGACTAAGATTGCATTCATTCAAATGAGAACTTAGAGGAGATAGTCTGGGAAGCTTCTGGAAAACCTTTCCTCTATCTTAAAAAGAAGACCCTTGTACCTGTCTCAAGATACTGATGTATGTAGCTATCAGAGTAAATCCAATGTGACCACTCCATGTTCTGCTCACCACTCCAACCATCACCCCCCCGTGACTCTGTTATCAGTCTAGTGTACACACTGTTTTTCCACACTCACCCTTTACAGTCAATTCTCCATACGGAGATGGACTGTATCCTAGACACATAAATCACGTCACACATCTGCTGAAAATACTCCCAAAACTTCTCACATTATTAGAAAAATTGGTTCTAATCATGGCATAGAAGGGCATCTGATCCAACACTGACCACCTCTGTGTTCTCATTTCTTTGCAGTCTTCTTGTTGTGCACCTCTTTCCAGCCACACTGACTGTGGTGTCTTTTTTTCAAACACATCAAGCATGCCTCTACCTTAGGGACTTTGCTTTTGCCTGGAAGCTCTTCTCCAGAAGTTGCCACAGCACTCTCTTTCCTTCACTCAGGTATTTCCATGGAAGCTGCTCTAGTTTGGATCTGGGATATCCTCCAAAGGCATCTGTGTTACAGGGTTGGTCCTCAGCAGGGAGCTATTGGAAGGTAGTGGAAACTTTAGGCAGAGGGCCTAGTGGGAGATCTTAGGTCATTAGAGGCATGAACTTGGAGGAACTGTGGGACACCAGACATTTCCTCTCTTTCTTGCTTTCTGGTCACTGTAAGGTGGATAATTTCTTCCATCATGCTTTCCCTGCCAGGATGTGCGATCTCACCATAGTCCCAAAAAGCAGCAAGGCCAAGAAACTGTGCACTGAAACCTGTGAAACTGTGGGCCAAAATAAGCCTTTATTCCTTGTAGATTGATTATCTGAGGCATTTGTTACAGTAATGGAAAGCTAACTAACACATAGGCCAAAGATGACTTCCCTGATGACCACTTGACCACCCACCATTTTCTAATACCTTGCCAGTCATATCCTTCACAGCATTTCCAACTACTACTGAATGTTGTATATTATTCCCTCCTTTCATTTCTGCTCCTCCTTTAATTTCTTCCTATTAGAATGTAACTTGATGAAGGCAAAAATTTGTCTTTTATCTAATAATACGGCAGGAGATCTATTTGATACTTATGGCCAATATGTTACACTGGGTCCTTGTAATCCCATTGTATCTCCAGTACCCAGAACCTTGGCACAGAACAGTCACTAAATAAATATTTGTTGAATAAATGAATATATGTTACACTGAGAGCGGCTACTGCCATTGTGTGATCATAAAGGGATTTCTAGCCATGTGCTAAAAGGTGGAGGAGAAAGACCAAAGGAACTCAGATCTAATTTTCAGCCTCTGACTGGTGGAATTCATCATTCAAGGACAGCCCTGCCTTCTGCTTGTCGTGTGAGACAATAAGTTAGTTAGTTTGGTTTCACTTGGATTTGCTTCTTACTCATAGCTAAAAAACATCCTAACCGATACACAATTCTAATCCTCAAGAAAATATTGACACTTTAATTTCTTAAATATATCATACCATCCCAGAACACTTTTTCCTTTTCCATTTCTCATATAATCTGGATAAACTCAGCTAAATGTTTTATGGCTATTTGGATTAATGTTATAATATCCATTACATTACTTACCTACCATGATCCATTATTATAAAGCATTTGAATTCTCCCATTCAGACAATGATACAAAATCAATTTTCTTGGGCAATCAAATGAAACTGACTTGTAAAATTTACACTCATGAAAAAGAAGAAAAAAATAGCCTTCCATGCCCCCCCAAAACCCCACATTTTGCAGACTTTTATAACCATTCAAATTAAAAAATGCTCCTATAGTATGGCAAAGCAATATATCATAGAGATCTTCCCAAGTCTAAATCACAGACGCCACCTCCTTCAGAAATGTCTCACACACTATCAAACATCTTGACTCATCTTCCAGTAATTTAATATTCCATTTCTAATATTTTCTTATGAATTCACTGCCAACATTATTACAAATAGGAAAGAGTTCTTCATTTAATCGCCAAATACTTAACTTTGCATCAGACTTCAAGTCTTAAGAAATATATGTCTAAAGAAGATCTGCATCCTATTTTTGTGGGGTTCAGCTTGGACAGGGAGGTACCCTGAGAGCCATCATAACAGGATACATTGCAAAGGTGCTAAGATTCTTCCCAATTCAGTGACTCTTTGCGTCCATGGCAAACTTCCTTTCCTGCACTGTGAGTCCTGTGCTGTGAACTATGGGGCTGGAGACAGCTAGTAGAGCACCATTCGCACTGTAGTCCATGTGACTACATCCGAGGTGCTCCAAGAGTGGGCAGTGATAAGTCTACAGGCCACTAGAGATAGGAGGAGTGATCAAAAGATATGGTTAACATTTAAAATTTTTAAAATGTATTACAATAAAAGACACATTGGCATTAAGCCTCTCAAAATACCCCCCACCTGATTCAAACACACTTATGCTATCATTTTTTCTCCTTTCTGAAGCAGTTCTACAAGTTTTCTTTTGTATCTTTAGTAGTACTATCCTGGTTGCCTTGATGTCCTGAATTGATTTAAAATGTTTACCTTTCATGGTCATTTTTACTTTGGGGAGGAGCTAGAAGTCATATATTATAAGATCTAGTGAATAACGTGGATGAGGACTGTAGTCACTTTTCTCATTGCTGAGCCACATTATCCAACACCTGCAACTCTTAATAAAGAGATTCATTTTGCTCAGTTACAGTCCACGGTGAGCAGGAAGGCATGGTGGAAGGGTCTGGCAGAGGTAAGCTGCTCACAGGAGGATCCCGTGACAGATATACCCTTCGAGGTCACACCCCAGCCATATGCTTCCCCCAGTCAAGCCATGCCTCCCAACAGCAAGTCAGCTACATGGTCCCCCTGATTCAGTCACCTCCCAAAAGCCCTGCCTATGAGCCGTGAGGGTCTTGGAGGACATTTAGATACAAGCCATAACAAGGACACACCATAATGCTTCTATTCGACAGAAATCGCTGTAAACATTTTGAGTCTATTCAGGATATCAAGGCAGCTATGAAAAGGTACTCACAAAAGAGGACTTCCAGGACTGCTTCAGAAAGCAGGATAAGTGTGTTTGAAAGGAGGGGGAGTATTTTGCAGAGGTTATGGTTTATATTTAGATGTCCCTCTAAAGCCTAATGCAATCAGTTTGGACATTTGGAAGGTGATTAAATCAGAGGGGCATTAGAGCTGACTTGCTGTTAGGAGGTGGTGCCTGGCGGGAAGGGGTCAATATGAGTGTAACCTAGAAAGGTTATATTTTCCTTCCTGGCTTCTCCACTGACTCTGTTTCCTGGACACCATGAGGTGAGCAGCTTTCCTCTCCCCAGGCCCTTCTACCATGCAGTTTTTCCTCGGAGCTGGTTGACTATGGACTAAAATCTCTACAAATTGTGAGTTAAAATAAACCTTTCCTCCTTTACTTTGTGGGTATCAAGTATTGTGTCTCAGCAGCGAGAAAGTGACTAAGACAGAAGGAGATCAATAGCAATAACTTTTTTAGTGTAATAATTTTTTTAAAAACTGAAACATTCATCATATCTTTTGATCATACCTCATATACTGAGAAATAGCTTATTCCACTGAACTTCATACTCATCATTTATAATCAGTGGCCAAAGAGGCAAAAGATGGTTTTTCAAAGTTGCTTTCCTCTTTGTTTAGTTTTACAGTATGGCCATTGGTGCATGCCTGCAATCCTAGCACTCAGGAGGCTGAGGCAGGAGGATTGCTACGAGTTCGAGGCCAACCTGGGCTACACAGTGAGTTCAAGGCCTGCCTGAACTACATGGTGAAACCCTGTCTCAAAAAAAAAAATACAATATGGCCATGCTTCTATCTCCTGTTATGGGTTGGATTAGGTCACCTCAGAAAGATAGGCTGAAGTCCTAATCCTCAGTACTTCAGAGTGTGACCATTTTAGGGAATTGGTTTGTTACTGATGTAATTAGTTAAGATGAAGTCATACAGGAGTAGGGTGGGGTTTAAAATTCAGTATGAATGATATCCTCTTAGAAAGAACACCATGTAAAGAGAGAGACACAAAGAGAATACCATGTGAAGGTGAAGTCAGAGAGGAAAAGGTTGCATCTACAAGCCAAGGGATATCACAAAGATGGCCGACGGAGAGGCAGAAACTAGGGGAGAAACTTGGAACAGATTCTCCTAAACGGTTCTCGAAAGGAACTGATTTAGCTGATATTTGGATCTTGGATTCTAGCCTCCAAAACTATAAACCGATAATACTATTGTTGTTTAAATCACCCAGTGGGTGGTATTTTGTTATGTCAGCCATAACAAAATAATATATCCCATTTATCACTTCCTTTCTTAAAGAATTTAACTATAATCTTTGGAACATGCATTCTATATTTAAGAAAGTTCTCAACATCTTTATTTTCTTCACCAAAGAATCTCTCACTATTGTCTTAAGGACAGTGGTTTCCTCGTGGCTCTCTGAAATACAATTCATCAAGTACAAAGCTGACGTTCTCTAAGTTGCTGTTTCCAGGAAGTTGCTCGCCAATATGTTGCAGAACTTCGTATTGCCCTGGAAGTCAATCTACTGAACATCTTCTACCCCTTCTCATTGCTGTTATCTTCTGACCAATCCATCATATTCATGAATGAATTTGACACTTGCTCAAACTCTTCATCTTTAACTCAAGTCCTGCCATCATCACAGACATATGCCCACATGGATAAGTCACAAAATTCCCCAAAGGACTCATTGTTCTTCAAACCCAGTGGCCATCAACTCCTCCCTCTTTTATTCACTAATGTCTAAGAGCCTTAGGCACCTTGTGTCACTTGGATCTGCTCTACACCAAAATACTGAAATTCTAATACTCCTATCACAATCTTCTATCTTTCAGTTTTTGCTTTGTCTCTTTCCTGAAAAATCAGTCTTCCCCCATCCATCTTTTTCATAAATGTCTCTAAACTCTCTAAGTCTTGATATTCTCCCAGGTCATTAGAAGCTTCCTTACTTTACCCCCCCATCTAGACTAGACATCTTCATCGGATCATCAAACAGCCTCTCTTCCGTGAAGGTAGACTACACATATAAATGATGCCAGGAATATATTACTAAAGATGTACCATTGGGTTAGAGTGAGGTGAAAGAGAGGGAGAGAGAGAGATAGAGAGCTGGTAGAATGCTAATAGCAGGGAATGGGGTCTTTAATCCTTTTCAATTTATTTCAGAATGTAATAGTTATTTATCTGTGAAATGATATGCATTTTGTCTCTGCCCCCATTCCTGGGCACAGCTCCTAAAAGCAAGGGTGTCACTTTATATGCTAATGAGATGACAGGTGACTGGGGGCTCCCACATAGCCCCAGGATGGGGGCTGGTTGCCAGCAGAACCAGCCCTGTGGTTACAGGGTTAGAATTTTAACCCCACTCTCATTCCTCAAACTCCAGGGAGTAAGGTTGAACAGATCTCTGATGGTCGATTATGCAATCAACCATGCCTATGTAATGAAGCCTCCACAAAACCCACAAGGACAAGGTTCAGAGGGCTTCCAGGCTGGTGGAGAGGAACATATATGTGTTCCAGGATGGTAGGGCACCCCAAAACTCCATGGGGAAAGAAGCCTCAGTGATTAGGATCCCTCCAGACCTTTCCCTGTGTATTTCTTCATCTGGCTAATTTGTCTCCTTAACGTATTCTTCATAATAAACTGGTCCCCTAGTGAGTAAACTGTTCTCCTGGGTTCTGTGAACCTCTTTGGCAAATGATCAAGCTGAGAAGGGGGTCATAGGAGCACTGATGTGGTGCTGAACTGGACAGAAGTTGTAGTAGCTTGGAGACCGACTACAGTAATCAGGATATGAAGTGAGGGGACATCCTGTGGGCTGAGCCCTTTGACCTGTGACATCTAACATTACAGTGTCAAAACTGAGT
This sequence comes from Erethizon dorsatum, assembly GCA_028451465.1. NCBI lineage: Eukaryota > Metazoa > Chordata > Mammalia > Rodentia > Erethizontidae > Erethizon > Erethizon dorsatum. The sequence goes on from CM051839.1 coordinate 17,751,329, forward strand.
TAATTGGTACAACACCCAAATTTTCATGATATCCACGGAAAATTAGGGAATTTACTGGTGTAAAAGAAACAGACATTTCATGACAGATGTGTTAAAATATGAATATGAAGAAAAAAGTTTGCTTTTCCTATATAGATTGTTTTAGCTAATATTTTCATAATATCACTTTGCTTGTAGTTCTTCCATGATTCCCCACCAGTTCTAGAACAGAGCTCAAACTCCTTATATTGACTCCCTTGGGCCTCAATATTGTTTTGCTTACTTCGCCAGAATCATTTTCCAGCACTTCTGACCTCACTCATTATGTAATGTGAACTCTTTATTTTCAACATGACTTTGCCTATAATCTTACCTTCTCTGATTTTGTAATCCCATTCAGCCTGATCTTGTAGTGAACTCCTAAGCATCCTTCAAAACTCATAGAAGACCTTGCATCATTTTCACAGGTTCCTTTGGATAGAATCTGTAATTCCTGTCTTTAAGACTTTTCCTCACTTTTACACACTTCTACAATGGTACTGGTTGTTCATTTGTATTTTTCCGCAGCGTATCTCTGTCGTAGTAGAAGGATTCTCAGCCTCAGCACTATTGAAACTCTGGGCCCGTTAATTCTTTGCTGGTGCTGTCCTACATGTTATAGGATGCTTAAGAGTGTTGCTTGGCCTCTGCCCACTAGATTTCAGTAAACTTGTTCAAGATGTGACAACCAGAAATTCTCTAGACATTGCCAATTGTCCCCTAAGGGACTGAATTGCCTCCAGTTATAGTATAAGCCACTCCAGGACTGGACTGTTTCTTTTTCATCGTATTAAGCTCAGAGCTAGCATAACACACTCAGCAGATGTTTAATGAATGGATCCGCATCACAGAAAGTGTGACATAGTTCCAGCAAAATGTCACAGAGAACCTGGGCAGTGTCAAGAGCGTTGTTCCAGGTATTTCTAAATAAAGATATTCTCTAGTTAACTATGTTGCTTCACTACTAAGAAGGACAAGGCATTGTAGGTTTTCTTTCTAAAAGCAAAGGACATATTCGAAAAAGTTTTCAGAGCACTATGCCCCGAGGCTATTTTTGACTGTGCCGCTCTTGAAGACTTGCTGCCTCCCTCCTGTTGGCTCTTGCTCACCCTCTTGAAGTCCTTCCTGCCTGCTCTGGCTTCCCCTGTGGTTTTTGTTCAGCCCTTCTCACCCACACACAGCACCAGGGAGGGAGCCTCAGTGGGCCCTCTCCGCTGCTCAGAACCAGCCCCTCTGCAGACACCAGTGATTCCATGGCCTAAGGCCAAGCCCATTGTCTGTGTGCTTCCCGTGCCAAGGCACTTGGCTCCTGTTTATTGGGCTTTTATATGCATTTATCTTTTCAACCAAATGAATCTAAATTATGTCTTCATCTTTTACTACTGAGGCCAAATTCTCTATCTTAATATGACTTCCTAGTATAGCCCATTTTCTTCTCTAAGAGAGGGTTATAAATACTGAGAGATGGGAAATAGACCACTTCTGGTAAGGCCATGTGAGCCCAGCCTGGTGCATGTGGGAAGGGTTTGGATTCTCAGCACCATGAAGTAGGGCTCAAAGTGATTTCACATCTAAAACCAAGGGTGACTTATGAGCTTCCTCTTGCTTGCTAAATGGCAAGTCTTATGTCCTTTGTTTTGCACAGAAAATAATGAAAAAAACAAAAAAAATCTTGGGGAAAAAAATTGGAGATTTTTCTCCTTAAAGCAACTGCAAAAATGAGAAGCTATTCACCAACAGCTGGTGGACCACTGTGATAGAGCCATGTTGCCCCACCCAGCTGTGGTACCCTGAGCTCGATGAAATCTGAAGCATTGACTTGAGGTTTTTATGTCTAAAACATGTTATGGCAGACATTGCAGGCTGGCTAGCCCCATTTCCAGTCCTAACTCCCTTCTCTCTTGTCCTGCCTCTAACTGAGAAGCTGGCAAGACTGAGCACTCAATTTTCTAGCTTCTTCTGATGCAGTCTGGGATGTCACCTATTTCTGCCCAGTAGCACAAAAGAAGAATTGAAGATTTTTTCTGGGGAATTCTGGGAAAATGTTTGCTCTCCTGATATAAAAGATAGATGTTTCCTTGTGTTGTCCCTGTCCCTTTCTCCTGATGTAAATGTAGACACATTGCCTGGAGCTGCAGCAACTGTTGTGGGACTGTGAAGCATTTCTTCCCTAAGTAGGCAACAATACTGTTCTGCTAAATGAGGAAAATCAGCTGGTTTCTGTGAATCTTCCAGACAATAAGTCTGTTGTTTGCTGCTAAATACATTTATAATGAAAATAGCTATTCTTTTACTATAATCAAGTCACTATGAAAATACCTGTGTTAGTGATACCCATTCCCTCTTCCCTATGTCACCGAAATCCATCAAGATAGTGCGCGATTTCTCCAAAGCTCACCTGGAATTAAGCATTAATTCTAACAGCAATGCTATAGTGCAAGTTGGTTCCAAAGGACATGTCAAAAATCTAGGTAATAGGCCGTGGAGGCCTGGCTTTGTTATAACTGACATTTTTTTGAGCTTTTACTATGTATTAATTCAAATGAATTAATCACTTGGTGTTCAATAGAAGTCTATGAGGCAGATATCATGATCATAGTTATTTAAAGATGAGGCAATAAAGACAAATTTAGTGGGCCGGTGAGATGGCTCAGCGGCTTAAGCGCCTGCCCAGCAAGCGCGAGGGCCCGAGTTCGACTCCCGGAACCCACATACAAAAAAGGGGCCGGTGATATCGCTCAGCGGCACGGGCGCTTGCTGGCACGCGAGGTCCTGAGGTCGACCCCCCGGTACCCACAAAAAAAAAAAAAAGGACAGATTTAGTGACTCACTCAAGGTGACCCAATTAAGGAATAGCAGATGACTGTGTGATATTGTTCAGACTTTCTGAGCTTATAGAGTGCACACTCTGAAGAGTACATGCTGTAAAAATTTATTGCTGTTCTAGATATGTTAGGAAGTAGATGAGCTTTTGTTTGCATCCTTGAGAGAATATGAGTTACTATTCTGTAAGATCTAACCAGCTATAAAGAGGTAGATGATTCTTCCAGATCATTCATGGAAGAAACCAATTTAACTGAAACAATATTAAATACTAGTACAAATAAAAATAATAACCATTAAATAGTATTATGGGCTTACCGTGTCACACACTTTGGTAGGCATTTGTATGGCGTTTTACTTAATCTTCTGAAAACTACCACAGAAGACATGCAGCATCCCCAAAACTCCACTTCCTCCTTACTGTTTCACCCTTAATATTTTTCATGTATTTACCACCCCCATGCCAAGAGCTCAGAGAAGTCAATCTCCCTGGGCAACATTCATGACTGATCTCTAAATAATCTCCATTTTCCACCAATTAATTCAAAGTAAGCATATTCTACCTTGAGAAACTGTTGCCCATGAGAATAGAGGGTTAATCTTTTAAAATTCTGGAAGCGAAGTTCACTAATCAAGAGACACCAGTAGGAAATAGCCATGTTGTACAAGTGACTGCAGCCAGCATCTTAGAACCATTAGCTGAGAAGCCCAGGTACCAAACCTATTTGCGAAGCATGATGGGAGAGAAACAGACAGCTAAATCTCCAGCAGCAGGGTTAAACGTTGAGTTAAATGTAAAACTGTCCTGCCTCTGAATTTCTTGTTCTATGAAGTAATAGACCCTTCACCTTTTAAGGCATGCTAAATAAATTCACTTATTATCCCTGTTTTAGAGTTGAGAAAAATGAGGCTTGGAGGTGAGTGTGGAGACCAGGCTGAAAATTTAGGCAATCTGTCTGCAGGGTATAAGTGTTTTGTCTGAAAAGTAAAAACAAAATATTGCCATCGCTAGCACCTCCCAAGCCTCGCAGCTTTCTCTAATCACAGAAAAAGCCCACTTTAAGAAAAAAAAATACCAGTAAGGAACAGTTAGAAGTGAGCGTGTGAGCCATCATCTTGTTGGCTTCCAAGTTTTCAAATTAGCAGCTCACAAATTGCCCGAGAAAAATCTTTGTCTTCTCCAAATTAGAATGTGAAACCTAATATATTGACAAAATGCTTAAAAGACCAAGGTATTTGTAAGAAGTAACTTGGATAAAGGTAAAAAGGGAATTGGGTACCTTCTCCATGCCTGTCTTCCACCATATGCTTTTCTCATATCTCAGATTCTTTTAAACAAGGTCACTTTCCTGGCCCAAAACAAAAGAAACTTTCACCTCGGTCTCCAGCTCAGCCATTTCTTCTGGTATGAAATCCTCTCTCCAGCCTGAAGGAATCTTACCTCCTCTGTAGGGCCCAGTCCTAACAACCCCACCTCCAAAACTCTCCCAATTGGTTAATTGGTTGCCCTCTCCCTTGCATTCCTATAGCACTTTATCTGTGCCACATGTAGACATAGACGCTCTTATTACATTGCTTGATTGATATTACCTTTATTTACATATCTTTATTTGCTTCTTCTCTCAGACTATAAATGAATGGGGAAAAACCTGTGGTTTATTCATCACAATAATCTCAAATGTTTACCAAGTGTCATCTACTGGGTACCTCAAAGTATTTGAACTTGGAGTTTGAATTTTTCAAAAAATTAGTTTTATAAATCTCATAACATTAATAGGGTATCTTTATGAACTACTCAACTTTCAAGAAAAATCACTTGAGTAGGGGCCCTGATTTCACACCTGGATAGATATGAAGAGAAACACCCACTTAATATCATTGCACTTAATATCACTCCCCAGCGAAGTAAGAAGAGCATGGTAACACATGGTTAGAGCCAAATAAAATCTCTCTGCCTGTCTGTCTCTCTGTCTCTCTCTGTCTTTCTCTCTGTCTCTCTGTCTCTCTCTCTTTCTCTGTACTGGTATTGAACCCAGGGCTTCACACATACCAGGCAAGTACTCTACCACTAAGCCACTAAGGTACATGCCCAACCTTTTTATTTTTTGAGACCAGATCTCTATAAGTTACATAGGCAATCTTCCTGTTTCCACATCTTGATTAACTAGGATTATAAGTGTGGACCACCACGGCCAGCAGCCTTTTTCTCTTTGGAACTCCAAGAGTTGATGTCCTGCAACTTTTATACACTAGTTATACTGTTATCTTTTCCAATTTGAATTGTTGGCTGGCTTAACTAAATAGTTTGAGAGCAATAAGTAGGAAATCAGCATTCACAAGCCATTCTGAGTGTCAGAGGTGCACCGTGCATTTGGTCCCGAGCAAAATGCCATGATGTGGGCAATACTGGGATTGTTTCACAAATGAAATTGTTAGACCCTAGTTCATGTGTTTCCACCATACCATGAATTATAAATCATGTGCTTGAACTAACAGTGCCACTGAGTAGAGCAGGAGAAGACCAGGCCACAAATGGATTTAGAAGAGTATTTGTTTGCTGTGGAGAGTGTTATTATATTCAGATGACCGAGGACCTCACTGCCCTCCACTCATCATTTTAAAAATGGTGAAAAAAATAATTCTACCAATTATTTACCCCTTGTGGCAAAACCAGAAAGTAGCCAATACTGAAAAGATTTCTAATTTAGGTCAGCAAACAAATGTAGAGATGAATACCATCTGCATCAAGATTTTGAGCAATCTCAAAGATGCAAAGGAAGAAAATTTGGTCAATACTTATCCTTGTTAATAATGATTCCTAAAGGATGGAACTAATCAATTATCAAGGTGACCACTTGAAACAAGGGATCCAGAAGGGTCCTTCAAGCCCTGCCTCAAAGGACCAGATTGTGGAGCCTAAAATAAGTCCACCCACTAAAAAATAACCTAGAGGAAAGGCAGTTACCTTAGTCACTTCTCTTGTAGCTGGGAGAAATACCCAATACCCACAACTTAAAGGAGGAGAGGTTTACTTTGGCCCATGGTTATAGTCAGCTGGCTCCAAGGCAGAAATGGCATGGTAGACAGGGCTGGGTGGAGTAAAATCTGCTCACATCATGGCGGCCAGGAAGCAAAGAGACAAGGCAGGAGCTGGGGAGAGAGACATAACTTTCCAGGTCATGTCCCCAGGGAGCTGCCTCCTCTGACAAGACCCCACCTCTTAACAGTACCCTCTACCACTGAATTCATCAGTGGGTGCTTCAGTGATGAGTACAGAGCCTCAGGGATCCAGCTACCTTCCAAAAGCCCCCTCCTGTAGGCACAGGAGAAAGGGAGGGGGCAGTCTAGATCCAAAACATAACAGTAATTATTGCTGTAAGGGAATGCGGAGAGAGAATTATAGTTTTTTCATTTACGGAGATCTTTGTGGTGGGAAATCACCAATGTGGATAAAAGAAAACAGAACATGTGATCATCTAAAAGCCTTCAGCAACGCTGAGAGCCAATGAATCAGGATGGAATCGGTGGATGGCTGTTGTTGCTCAGAAAAGCTGGAATTGGCTGTATTCTGTTAAATCACTGAGCCATTGGTCAAAGAAAGAGCAACTCAGATTTTTAACGTTTGAAGAAACCTTGGAAATTACCGAATTCAACACTTAATCGCATAAACTTGGAAGCAACAGTCCAGTGAAAGTTTTAGAACACTGGATTCTTCACATCCAGGCCAGCATGCTCCTATTACTCGATGATATTCTATAATACATCAGTTATAATCAGTTATAAAATATACATAACATAATATAGTGTACACTTACTCCCCAAAAGTGGTTTATAGATTAGAACAAAAATTACCTCCAGCTTCCCCAGGGCCAGATAGGAGATGCCTTCAAGATGCAAATGTATATTAGCAATCCCAAAATGAGGTTATTCTAAGGGAATTCTGGAGCCTGTTTCAGCATCACTGAAAAGTATACTGAAAAATGTGTCAGAAGACAGAATCCTTATCTTTAAAATAAAATACTGGTTTCTTCACAATAGAAATACAATATGCACTTTTATTTATTCTTGCTCAAGACAAAATAAAATAAACCTGGAGAATTTTGGAGATCATGTGTAAATGAACAAAAAGCACATCTTTGTAATTCTCAGTTCCTCTCAGGAAGTGGTAGAACCCCTCAAAATCTGAGGGGGATGGGTAAAGGACAAATAAAAAGAAGTATGACTTTACACCGAAAATAATAAACGTATGGAGCTCATTATCACAAAAGAGGTACAGGCCAGGAATATAAATGGATTCATAAAGGTTTTAACCAAATATATGAATGTCAGAGCCATAAATGGCTACTGAGAGTACACCTAACCTTTAAGGTTAATGTCAGGGAGGAAAACTATGTCCTTTCCTGGCAAATCCCTCGAGGCCTCTGTTGTCAACACAATATTGGGTTGAACAGAACAGGGGCCTTACCCAGTACAGTGGATTCTCTGTGCCTTTTCGCTTTTCTCTTATAGGGACTTGGGCCAGACTTGGGCTATCTATTCAATAGAAGCATAACTGAAAAGTTCTCCACTTTAAATAGGAAGCTTAACGAAAGGATGGGAGTTGGCCTTTACTATTTATGTAATCAAGGTTAAACCAGAGGGCATATTTCAGTTTTGGGCATCAGAAGAAAGCCAAGGTCTGAAACTAGCCCTCCCCCTCCCCCTTACAAGGCCTGGTCCACTTTACTCACCTCTCTGTGACTCCGTTTTCCCACATGCGGAATGGGGAGAATAATTTCAATGGTATAGGCATTTTGCAAGACCTACACAGAATGCATTTCGAAAGCTGAAAAACTACACATAGTTTTAAACAAATCTCAGTCATTTTGGCAGATAGATTTTGAGTTATGAGGATAGACCATTCTTTGCTGTGTTTTTCTGGAGAGAATTGAAAATGTACAAAAACCCAAATGAAATACCATTTCCCTAAGGCAGAATTTCTCCCTCTAAATTTCAAGGAAACACTGGTCATGTCTCAGTTGGAGTATTCGTATTACTATTTATCTGCTTTCTTACCTGTTTCATTTAGCTGTCAGAACTTCTAAGGCAGAGATGTCATATTTATGCATCCTTAATACTTATCATAGTTTCTAGTATATAGCTGGCACTCAATAAATGGGAATAAATTACATAGTGTCTGACTAATCCTATTGTCTCCATTTCAGAACAGCAGAATAAAGGCACTATCTGATTATTAAGTGAAATAAACTGGTAATGGCTAAAAGTCAAGACTCATCCTTAATTTTCTCAATACCTAGGGTCCAGTCTTTAACTCCATTATTTTGAAAATAGTAGCATATTGGTTCTATTTTCATGAAAAATAAAAGGCAAGTCCTGAATTACAGGGTAGTGAAATCTTTACTAAGTAGCCATGGTTGAAACCTTAAAATCTCCTTATTTTCCTAAGTGTACAGTTTGTACTCTTTCATATAAGATGAATATGTCTAATTTTTGGCCATAACATCAAATTTTAGGTAACTATAAAGTTGTAGAGTCTTTGATTACTGCCATCATCATCTTCAAAAAGAAAGTATTGTTGTCTGTGGAATTCTGTAAAGAGATCAACGTGAATGTGAAAACGCAGTTCCTGTGTTGCACGCGTACACGAACAGTTATAGGTACACAGATCTAGTGGCCATGTTGGAAATATTCAACCTTATCCTTAGTAGCAAATTTCCAATCATCCTTCTGGTACAGTGAGCTTGACTCAGTGAACCGGATTCTCTTCTTTTCCCTTTGGTTAAAGAGGTTGTGCTTTATCAGATTTTTTGAATGCCCGGAAAACTGTCTTCTTCACGTATAAAGTTAGAAGGATAAATAGAAAACAGACTGCAACCTTAAATAAATATGGATGTACGTGGGTAGGCATGTGTGTGTGGAACTCTTTTTTCATTTAAGTTAACAGCAACTGAAAGGATGAGCGTGAAATGGGTCAATGAGCCGCTGGACGCCTGCATATTGTGATGTCCCCAGGGGTTTGCCTAGCTCTACCCCTGCCATTGAAAGGACAGTCTCAGGCCAGTTTCACACAGCACATTCCATTCTGCAGTTACAGAGCTGGTTGCAAAGCTGACCCTCTGCTCCTCTCACTTCTCAAATGCCATTCACTAATATAATAGTCTTTCTTGTCAAAGGACCTCTAATGAATGTTTATTTCACATCCGCTTCTCCTTAGCTGACCTATAGCCAGACTGACTTTGCTGCCTTAGGATGTTAGCCTTTTTATTCCCCAAGGGCAAATTTACATTGGTAGTTAATAATATCCCGGCTTTTTCTGACCAACTATGCCCATATATCTCTTCTACCTCTCTACATCCTATAAGAACCTTATTGGTATTATTTCATGCTGTCAATCTCATTGAAGTAGGTGACACTGCTCTACTTTGTCATGGTGGAAAGCGTATCCTGCAAATTTTTGGTTTCTTAGGTCTTCCGGGAGTGGCTGTGCTTATCTCATGGGTGCTTCTGGGCATCTCCAGGGCTCTGCATTTAACTCCATACTTCTAAAAGCATCTGTGCAGAGATAATACTAATGTTATTACCACAGACAGGCAGAGCCTCGTTTCACTCTGCTTTGACTGAACATGCCCGTTTGTAGTGAAAATGTGCAGGCACTGGCATCTTTGTGTGAGGTCTGAATGTGTGTGGGTCCATTCATTGGTGGCAGGAAGAAGTAAGACACAACTGCCAGATTTGGTATTTTTAAAAAATACCAGTCAAAATGGGCTGGTCATCCATAACCATTAAAATCATTTTTCCAAAGGATTTTCCATTCTGAAGCTGAGAAAAATTCCCAAATTCACTTTCATTTCTGAGATAGCTGTTGCTTGGGAAAGCGGGTGATTTAAAGATTTCTTGGCTTCCAAGATAGCCACATGTTGGGTGTTTAAAATTCCAGTTATAACTGCTGATCATGTTTAAATTTTTTGAAGATCTGATTTCAGATTCCTAACAGGAAGGTAGAAATTTGATTGTGTTTGGAGTTAAATTTTAGTCTCTACCACTGAATGGTTATGATTAGTACATCCCTAATCCTCAGTTTATTCTTCTGTATAATGGGAAAAATAAATCTGCTAAAACTGGGTCATGATCACAGGGCTGTTTAAAAATGCATGAAAATGAGCTCTAACTACCACCCAGTGTTATGGATTCTAAATTGTTATTATAAGACCAAAACAGAAGTTCCTGAAGAAAAAAAAAAAAAAAGTAACAACTAAAAGGAAACCTACTAAAGGCCTGAAGGCATTTGCAGTCTGAGTTTCCATAGATCACACAAGTTGTAACTTTGACATGTTGGTCTGCTTGTTAGCTTAATTTTCCTACATTGTTTTCTAATTATTTTATCTTCAAACAACTCAACAAACCAGTTATAAGAATTATAATATAATAATATATTAATAATATATATAAGAGTTATAAGAGTTATAATAATAGATAATAATATTTAGGAGGGATATCTGGTCAAAATTATGAGGCTGTTAGAATTTTTTGCCATGCACACTGGTAAGAAGAAGTTCAGTAGAAAATAATTAGCTCATTGCCTTTGCATTAGTAAATGTGATGGTTATGCTAAGGCCATATCCATCCTTCACTTTACACTGCCACTCAATGTTTCCACTAGGACGTAAGTGGCCTTTGACCTACCTAGTGAGGACCCTCCCTTCCCACCATGCTTCCCTCTACTTTTGCCGCATCTACGGACTCCTCTCCAGTTGGCTACTGGATCCTTGGATACTAAGGATGCTCTCTTTCCCAAGTGTAGTAGGAACTGGAAGAAAATTTGGTATATGAATGTGAGGCCACCTGCCTCTTCTCCTTGCGGGTCTGTATATTAAGGCACTGCTAATAAAGGCAGCAGAATAAGTCAAATCCTACAAATGATCACAACCAAATTCAACACCAGCAAATTCCCATGCCCAGCAAATGTGATGACTTTCCCTTAAGATGCAAGTGCTGCCTCCAGGCTATGATATCTCTAAGAGCCTCTGCATCCCAGACCAAGGAAAGACAGTGCTTGGGAACATTTTCAAAGCAGAGAGAAGAGCAAGTATCACACAAAGGTTCAAGCATGACTATACACAGCACTAAAATATTTTAAAATCTTTACTTCTAGGCTATGACTCCATCTCGCACAGAAGCACATAGTTTAGCAGATCAGCATGACCACTAAGTGAAACTAGCCTTTAATTGTGCTCATTATTAGGTAATAATGACTACGGACAAATAATGAATATTTATAACTTTTAAAATAACCATGATATTGAATAGCCATGAACATGAAAATATGAGGTTATGAGATAACATAAATTAGGCTATGACCATACAAGAATTTCAGTTAAACACATACGATAGAAGACACTGTCCCAGAACTTTGATGGGTCTTTCGCCATTTTTATTATGCAGTCAATGTCAGTGCTATAAAAATGGAGGAAAATGTGCAATATTGAAACCAAAATAATGCTGCTAGATAGCTCAAGAATGGAAGTTTAGTATGTGGGTTTCATTTTAAATTTCTCCATTTGCTAGCCAAGTGACAAGTGGGACGAGTCCTTTAGCTTTCTTAAATTCAGCTTTTGTCTCTGCCTTGAAAGTCCTGGGTACCATGCAATTGAAAAATGTTGACAACAGAGAGTGCACATTTTTTATCTCTGAGTTCCCAGTAAAACTTTGCTGGGAATTCAATCAGGAAATCGGTGTGTTATTTTTGAAGGTTGAGCTCTCTCTTTATTGGCACTTTTATTTTAATGAGTATTTCTGAAACAGGCATTTAGAAGCACAAAGCATTCTTTTCAGGTGTGTGTTACTTTATCACTAAACTTAGTCACTTTATGGAAATCATTTTGACCGTGCTTTAGTTGGCTTTAGTTGACAGGCTGTGCGACAAACCACACAAAAAGCAGAATTTGAAAATGTAGACATGGTGTGATGGCCTGGCTCCCCGGCAGTACATACAGATGCCAAAACCTCAGACAAGTTGGGCAACAGCAAGTAGCTTTCCGAGGCAACTGCTAACCCACAGTATCTGGAGCATCCAGCTATCTAATGTGAAATTCTTTTCATCTTCCCTCTACACTCCTGCAAAAAATCAGGAGGATTTCTGAGAGGCACAGAGATTCTCAATCATTGCAACCAAGCATCTTTCTTCCATGAGCTCATGAGAGGAAGAGCAATTTCAAGTTAAACATACACAAGATGACAGGGAAGGAGGTGCGCTGATACCTGAAATACATATGCAAACCGTCCCTCGGAAGCCTGCTTTTCACTGTCTTGTACAAAGTTAATGGAAACCAAGGAACTACCTCTCCAGAATCGTCGCCTCCTTTAATCCTTAATAACCAAATAAAAATGGGCAGCCTGTATTCCGGAGCAGCTCTAGCAAGCAGACCTCTAGGAAACAAGGCTCCCTACAGACTTTCCCTTGATCTTAAAGCTGAACTTGAAACATTTATATGCACAGAGCACCTGGCCAGGAGATGTGAGGAGGCCTCTCCCCCCACCCCACCACCTTGGCTCTATTTCTTTCTTTAAAAATAAATTCACAGTTTTCTTTCTTCCCTTCCTGGAAACCGATTCTATTCTAAATAATGTTTTTTGTTCTTTCTTAATAGTTTAAGGAAAGCAAGACAAACTTGAAAACCCCCCATTAACACCCATCAGGCTCCCCGCCTGCCAGTATCATCTTCGTTTCATCAAAGGTGAAGCAAAAAGTCAAGTCAGTGTAGGTTAATTCCAATCAGGTTGAGAACTTCTTTTGTCTGAATTCAAAGGGCCCGGGGTTATGCAGTTTAGTATAGACTGGTTGCACAAATCTTTCACACACCTTGCTGGATAAAGAAGTGATGAGCTCAAAAACTTGTTCTGACTGCACCCATTTAAGCACACAGGTGTCTGCATTACGGTCAGATGTTAATCAGAGGAGGAAAGCTGGAGTTGGTCCTAAAATGCTAAAACCATCTGGGTCACATCCTCAATAATGTTATAATGCATTTAATGCTGAAATCATGCACAGAGGCCAATATAAAACATTTCCCCTAAACCACGTCAAAACCAGGAAAGATTCTTTATAGCTTTCTTGAAATATATATATTTAAAGAAAGGGGAACTATTTCCTAAGTACAGTGCATTATCTACTGTCCTCCTCTCTTTCTTCCATTTTTCTTTGCTGTCCTTCCCTCCGTCTCCATTCCACAAAAGATTTGAGGAGCCATGCCCAAAGACAAACAGTACAAAAGGATACGAATCATTGGTATAGGAGCAAAGGGGAAAGCAGGTTAGAAAACAAACAGTAAAGGAAATATTCAGAGATATACAAATGCAAACCATTCACTGCTGAATGGTTGCTTGAGGGTACAAGGTGTAAATCTGGCTTCTGGATGCCATGACCCTAGTCCAGCCTCCCAGTAGAACTTCTTGGATGCCCAATTCATCTCTAGTCTCGAATCTCACCCTCCTCTAATCTCACTCTCTGGGAGATACTTCTACACAGCAAAGTAGATCCTGTCTTACCATGGTTCACAATGTGTTGACAACTTCCCACTGTATTTAAGGTAGCTAGAGTTCCTCCCTGCAGCATGCACGGTACCCCACTGCTTTCAACCTTTCTGGTTGTCTCAGCTTCCCTCCCATTCTGATCACACCAAACTCCATTCGAGTCTGCCCTTGCCTGTCTGGCTCTGCCAGCCAGGTTCCTCTACCTCTCCACTGTGCACACATCCACTAACACTTCCTCCAGTTCTGGGTCATGTTCCCCAGGCTGGAGTGGGTACATAAAGCAGGTTGCCACTAGTCCTTCTTCATCATCACATCTGTGGCATTCATTGTGTACTTGGCCATTTGCTTTTGCTGTTCGATAACTGTACATGGTTGAGAACTGGAGGTGAATCTCAGATGTTCTTTACCCCCAGCATTGAGCCTAACGCTTGACTTATAACTAATGTTTACATATATGTTATTGTTCATTGCTTGCATAAATAATAACAATTGACATCGATCAAGCAACTCACCATGGGCAACATCAGATACCCAATATTTTTTACCTTCATTATGTTTGTGGGGTGAAGATCTGTCCTTTATAATGCACCCACTACCTTTCTTCACAGTAAACCATGTCATAGGTGATTATCCTCTTTATTTTACAGGTAAGGAAATCAGGCTCTGGTTTGATGCTTCTTAACAGCCTACACAATAAAGGAACAATGTCAGTTCCAAAATTTATAGCATCTGAGAAAAACCAATGATTGAGGAAAACATGGCTTTTCCTGGATTCTAAGATATAAAACATTTCTCCCCATGGGTCATGTCAAAGCATCCACCAGTGGCCTGATTCTATGGTTGGGAGCCGGAAATCTCTGCAGTGAATGGGAAGGCAGATTTCATACAGCCTCTTGCACCATTCACCAAACTCTATTCTACACCAGGCAGAATGCACAGTTCTCTGGTGGTCTGGCTTAAATGACAGTGTTACTAAATTTACCAAAATCAAAACCAGCAAATATTCATGTTGTCACTTCAGGATTATTTTCTCCTTGAGAGGAGGAAGGAAGAGGAGAATTGGTAGGAAGAAAAGGCAAGGACTGCGTGACCTATCCTAACCCAGAAAGGCAAGGGCTATCTGGGGAAATGTGTTTACCAGCACAATGCCATGGCTTGAGCTTCACAGTGCCACTTCCTGCAGCCTGGAGGACATGGGCTCAGCCCCTCCAGGAACCTTTCTGTTCTAACGGTCCCCAAATCTGTGTGTGGCTTGTCAATGCCTACTTTTCTTAAGTGGGTCCTGTTTTAATTTGTTTTTTAAAAGTGAATCCTCCCCACCCTACTCGCAGACCAAAAGTAGGTTTGTGCGGGGGTTCGTCACCAAAAAAAGAAAATTAATCAAGCAAGACAATTCTGACTACCTCCTCCTTACTCTCTGTGTACCCAGGAGGTGAAAGGCCCTTCACAGCAGAGCACGCACACACACATATCCACATGTCCTATTTTGTTTTGTGTGCACCATCCCCCATTTTGAAGCCCAGTGCCATTTGCATGTTTTCTTCTGACTCTGAACACTTTTTCCTTAGAACAACTACTCTTTGGCCAATTATTGCCAGCCTCAGTCTATGTTTTCCATGAAGTTTTCTCCCAAAAATTCTTGCTGTTTTCATTTTATCCCACCTTATCTCCTACAATGTCAGTGGAATCCTTAAATTTTGGGAATAAAGAAATCTGTCCAAAAGAGAGCAGGTTTTCTCTTTGATGACAATGCTATGATATCTCAACAAAATCAGTGTGCCCATTAGTCTTTTCTACTTAAAAACGTGTTCCTATTCATCTATAAAAGAAATACATGCTTCTAGTCTTTCAGAGATTTGTGGTATTGCCCAGAATTTAACCTACCCTGATAAATGATTCTGAAGGAGGTACATAATATAAAAATAATATAAAATCTTTGAACAGCATAGATTCCCTTTTTCTTTGAAGACACAAAGAAAAAACACTGCACATAAAAATATGGAAATTCCTGGATAAGACAATAAAGGCTGTAATCTTTAGAATATTTCTTAGCCACTTGTGTGCTTCCAGGGGATTCTGAAAGTCAGTGAATCCAGTTCTATCAAGCAGGACGGAATAAAGTTGTCTACTTGCAGAAGACATGATTTCATTCTTTCTGCCAGTCAGCAATGAAATGTAGATTTTTTATAATACTAGGCTTATACTTTATTTCTGTGCATGATTTTTGACATTATATCTTGCATTTATTTTAATTTAATATTTACTAATTATTTCATATGTCCTATTTTCAGTCGATAACTCCATAAATAAGAAAAATGGGGCTGGTGAGATAATTTGGTGGCATAAGCACCTGCCTGGCAAGTGCGAGGTCCTGAGTTTGACTCCAGGTACCCACACACAAAAGAAAAAAGGGCCGGTGATAACACTCAGCGGCACAAGCACCTGCTCACAAGCACAAGGTCCTGAGTTCGACCCCCCGTATCCACAAAAAAAGAAAGAAAGAAAGAAAGAAAAATGGTGAAAAGTTCAAAATAATTGAGAAAACAAAAATTGAACTCACTGAGAAGTCCTAACTTTAGAGGCAAAGTGACAAACATGTAAAAAGAGTTTAGTATATATGTCCTGGCAAAGAAAAACGATGTTCTTCATTTTTCCAGCAGGAAAAAACATAAGCACCTTATATGTATGAAGGGAAATTTAAGTTAGATTTCTAAGCAAAATAATCTTCCATAGGGTGAGAGGCAGAATTTGCCCAGACCATCAAGGAGGAAGGACTAGAGTCGATAATCATCTTATAGGAAGGAAGAAGCGGACAACTAAATAGAGTCAGACCTGGAAGGAGAATGCAGACTGGAAGCTGCCACACAGTTAATGATCGCTGGAGGACAATTCTTTCCAATCCCAAGAGTCTGCAGTTTCCTTATCATTTAGCAAATAGCCTTCACTTAGCCTTTACTTTAGCTGAGGAGGGCAGCTTAATGCTTAAAAAAAAAAATAAGCACATCTATCATGATCCATGCTCATCAGTAATATTCAGTTCACCAGGGTTTTAGGTGCTGTATTCCTGCCAAGTCCTCTCACTTAAGTGGCACAGCCTCTGTTCCATTAGAGGCAGGTAAGGAGACACACCATCTCTTTTTTAGCAACAAGGTTTAAAAAAAAATTGCCCATCCTCATTCCGAACTTTTCGATAGCTTGTCAAAATAAGGGACAGTAGAAGCACACAACATAACAAAATATAAACACCAAATTCAGTCCTCGTGAGAAAACTCTCCAGCATTCCCTACGTGGTTCAATCATGCTGCTCATTAAACAAGTCATTTTAATACTCACTGTCAGTCCAATCTTCTAGGTGCCAGGATTTTCTTTTGAAGAGAGAAGGCACTCTGTGGACCAGCTTTGCAGAAAGGTAAACACTTGGAAACCAGGACAGGGTTTTCTGGTATTTAAAATCTAGCATCTTCTAAATTCAGAGGCCATTTTCTTGCCCTCTGCACCCCCCACTTTGGTTTAAAATATTTTTAAAATTTATTTTATTTTAATTTTTTAGTTTGCACAGGCACAAGTTGCTGTGAAACACATCTCAAGTGTGTGTTAAAAATTAAAACAGGGTTGATTTGTTGTCAGTGATTCCTGCTAATCAAAACCACTGACACTTTTTAGGGAGGTAAGAGTAAATGTGAAGCTCTCTCACAAGGGAGTACAGCTTCATTTTTTGATTTTGATCTAAATCTCAATGTTTTCCTGCAGATAATTCTCTTGAATTTTTAAAAGGAGAGAAAGAAGAATTAAAATTCCAATAAAATAAGTATTTATTTGGACACAGGGGCTCCCATCCCTGACCCCAGACAATTGAACAGAACTTCAGGTCCCTCTGGTGGCCAGGCTCTGAGAGAACTCTCAAGTCCCGGTGCAGAGATTTCTGCCTCTAAGTTCTGTTTATTCTTTTCCTACTGCCAAGGACCATCACTGGAACTCAAGAAGTGGTATGTGTGTATCCAATTATGACACAAATAATAAGCAGCCCCCTCGATGAGACCCCTCTACGTTATGTATCTGACTCTGAAGCCAAAGCACATTTCAATAATGCTCTGTTTCCCTGTTGGTTTTATTTTTTCAATCGTTTAAAAATTAGAATTGTTTTCTATGAACTAAAAAATGCATAGGAATCTTCTCATCTTTAAATTCAAGAATTTCATAAATAACCAGAGAAGGAAAAGAAGAGAGGAATGTAACAATGCAGTGAATTTCCTAGAATGCACCTTCTTGCAACAAAAAATCACATAGGTACAATTCCATGAGTAGTAGATCTGACACTTTGAAACTAGAGTCATGGTGCTCAGGAGGTCTTTTTCTATCAGAATAAAATTGCTCTATGATGTTTAAACCATAACTGTAGCTTATGTGCAAACCCATTCAAGAAAGCACTAGTTGCTTTCATTTGTCATTAGTCAGACCTTTATATAGAGTCATGAATTGTATCAGAAAAGGATGGTGCTATTTTTAATACTAATCCCTATGATATCTTCAAGATTTTTAACTACAAAAAAGAAAAGATAATATTAGATAAAGAAGAAAAAGCGCATTAGGTTGATTTATTCAAATGGGTAAAGGCAAATGATATTTGAACAGAGAATAATTGGTCTCACTCTACTACCTTAAACCAAAAAGTAAATAAAGACACAGAGCAAATAACAACAGAGATGGAAAGAGAGTCAGAGAGACAGAGAGAGGCAGAAAGTGATAGAGAGAGAGCAGACTGACATGCAGAGAGAAAAGGAGAGAGAAGGAAAGGAAAGGAGAAAGGAGAGAAAAGGGGAGGATGCAGAGGGAATGAGTAAAATGAGGCTAAGGCAGGAGGATTGCCAATTCAAGGCCAGCCTGGGGGGGCTGGTATGAATGTAGACCAGTATGAAGGCTCTGGGTTCAATTCTCAATACAGAAAGAAAGAGACAGAGCGAGAAAAAGTGTAGGGGGAGGATAATACTTCACATAGCTGAGGGACTCTCAAAATTTGCAAAAATCATTATTTTCTAAGCTATACATCCTAACATCTAATATCATAATCATAGAGGAGCATTATTCCTGAAAGTCTGAAATAATTTCTGTAGAAATCTACCACTCCCTAGTTGAAAATTTTCCATTATAGAAAACATAAGAAACACAGGATGGGGGATGCCATTAGCGAGCTATTACTATAGATTCCAACTCAAATGCAGCCATGATGACCTTTGTTTTAGACATATAGGGCAAATGAATATTTCAGTTACTAGAGTACCACTATTTTTCCAGTGAAATAAAGTTTCTCATAAATGAAATATTTGAGTTTAAGACATTTTTTCTCCAAAAAATGTATATGACAGGTTTTTAACAGAATTAAACTACATATGATTGTACGTGTGCATGTGTACATGTGGGTGTCATACTGGGATTGAGCCCAGGGTCTTGCTTTGAGCTGTATCCCCACCCCTTTTCAAAATTTTCTTATTTTGTGACAGAGTCTTGCTAAGTTGCCCGCCCTGGCCTCAAACTTGTGATCCTCCTGCCTTAACCTTCCAAGTACCTGAGATTACAAATTGTGCCACAGTGTCCAGGAATTTCCTATGATTTTCAGGATCTATTGCTGGAGTAACTGAGGATACTAGAATTACTCCCAAACTTGATGCTATTCAGAAGTACAGGAAAGTGTTGTTAAAATTTTAGATATTCATGCCCATTTCATGTTTGCCAAGTCAGAATCTTTGAGGAGAGGTCCCTGGAATATGCCTCCAGGTTTGGAAACCACTTCTCCAAGATGTTACAAAATCAAGAAATATTAAGTGAGTTGAGTGACATAAATTCTCCAACTTCTGGGAGGTTTCCTATACCCACAAAGACTGGAAGAGGTGAGGTTACAATGTCTAGATGTGGCTAGATATACCTACATGCCTGTTCTCCAATGATGCACAGAGGTGGAAATTTGTTTAAGACACATTTTGGGTAAGTCAATTACAGAGTAATAATAGAATATGCTCTACTTGTTCCCGTTTTACAGCATGATATATTTAAATGACCAGCTTTGGCGGGATTTTTTTTTTTTTTTTTTTTTTTTGAAAAAGAAATCTTTAATCAATGCTGTAACATAAAAGAACAATGTTGCCATCTAGTGGCCCATTGGAGATATTAAAGGATGAGAATGTCCGTTGAAATTTTAAATTGAAAGAAAAGAACCTTCAGCAAAGAACATGATGAAATTTCAGTAAGGACTTTAATTACTGAAGGAATTTTTCCAGACTGTGGATCACTAATCTCAGACCTTCTGAACCTTGGTGCCAGGTTCTTGTACTAAAAGCACAAATAGTGGTTAGTTTGCAGCAAGTTTGTGTTTTGTTTGATTCTTCATAAATAACATTGCAAATCCCCTCGTGTTTGTGTACCATGTAGCTTCAAAGGTGGATTTTAATACCCGGAGTCTCTCAAACCAAAAGTGACGCCATCCATCCCTCAAAGCAAGTCCCTTCCCTTGGTTTCTTCCAGTGGCTCAGGCTGCCTGAAGCCAGAGCAGGTGGTAAGGAGATTCCAGACCCCACTTCCTCTCTCATATCTCAGGGGTTCCTCCTGCTTCTCCAGGCATTTCCCCCAGAAGCCTTCCTAGATTTCACCCTCCCATGTTCTAAGCACTCAGGAGTTGGCTCCCAAGTTATTTGGATGAGGGGAACTTTCATATCTGTGCATGGGTATTACCCTTGTCCATAGAAGTTAGCACACATAGGATCAAAAAGGAAGGACAAGAACAAATCTAAAGCAAGCTATTCAGCCATTTTAGTTACTTTAATTTTAAATATTTGGTGTGAACTAAGTGATTTCAATGAGGTCATGATATTTCTTAAACTTAGGGTTCTGCTTTCACCTGAACGGAAGGCATTCTTTGCATATGATTTTCTTCTTGATAGAGCTGGCCAGTCTGCGTTTGTTATCTAGTGCCTTGAAAATGGAAAGGTGCATGACTAGTGCCAGAGATGGCTGATGGAAAACACCCACCAATTCTCCTGGAGAATTTACAGCTAGCATGAGGCCAAGGGGAAAGTATTTTGCTCCCTCTTCCAACATGTGAACATATAGGAAGTCCTGCAAAATCAAAATATATAAGTATAACCCGGGGTAGGGGGGATACACAATATGAGGCTTATAGCAGTCTTTATCATATTATAAAATCCTTGCTGGCAAGAACTTAATGACTTAAAAGAATACTAATACGACCAAGAGTAAAAGCCATCTTAACAAAAATTGGCCCATGTAATCCTAAAAGCAACCCACAAAAATAAGAAGTCTTATTATTCCCATTTTATAAATGAGGATATAAGCTGTATATGAATATTCTTTTCTTCCCAAGTTTCTTTTTATGTCAATTTCAAAATTAGGACATTGAAGTAGAAGGAAAAACATAAGCTTCTTTGAGCTTTTGGTAGTTCGGTGTCAAATATATAAATATATGATTTTTTCTGCAAATTTTTTTCTGCAAATTTGCTCAGTGCTGCTGTGATGGGAATATAAGTAACAAGCCACCACAATCAAGATGCTCACAACCATTAGAGGAGATTTTAAAAGTATGTAAAACATAACGGGGATAGTACAATGATGTAAGTGAGTCTTGTAATTCTCTGTGAGCCAGAACTAGTCTACCGCTTGATCACAGTAAATAAACAGCATTTTTGAACATGCAAAGAGTCCAACTCGCAATCTATCTTTTCCTTTTCCCCATGTTTTTTGAATGAAGAGGAATTGTCTTGGGCCACATAAGAGATACATAATATAGTTAATGTATGTACACAACAAAACTTCTTTCTAAATTTTTACTATAGCATTTAAAAAGAGGGAAAACAAAAACACCAACAGGAAGGTTGAACACACCTGCACAGAAGTAAACCAGAGAAGGGAAATCACATGGAAGAGTTGAGGCAAAGACAGGTACCATGGGCTCCTTAGCTCTACGTTAAGCCGTGGCTCCCACACCACTCCAGTAAGGGCTCTATGCGTAGTGAGAAGCTGGTACAAGTGTCTCCTGGCTTCATCCTAATCTCTACCGTCTTATGAAAGTTGTCTGGAGTGCCTCTTCATTTTTCACACATCTGTGAAGAAGTCACTTTCTGGAGCTGTTGTTAAAGGCTATCTGGCCTTTAACACAGTCCTCTCTGTCCCTCTCAGGTGGTGCTCCCACCTGCTCCCTGTCCAAACCTTTCTCATTCTTGGGGTCTTCTGTCACTGTCAAACTGCTATTCATTGCTATGTCAGTTGGGGTTCCCACAGTTCACCTAGGTTAGATTACTTGAAAGGACTCAGTATGGAAATTCCTCAAAAAACTAAAATTATAGTTTGCATTTGACCAGCTATTCTGCTTCTAAGAATCTTCCCAAAAGAGTTGAAGTCATATTATAGTGATACATGCATGCTCCTGTTTATAGCAGCACAATTTATAATAGCTAAATCTTGGAAACAGCCTATATGCCCATCAACAGACGAATGGATAAAGAAAATGTGACATTAATACACACTGGAATATTACTCTGCTATAAGTAAGAAGGGTAAACTTCAGGCATTTTTAGGTAAATGAATGCATCTCGAGACCATAATGTTAAGTGAAATAAATCACACACACAAGTTTAAATATCACATGATTTCTCTTATATGAGAAGCCCAAAATATAAATAAAGAGCAAAATAAAGGATAGATAATAGAAAGTAGAAAGATCATTTTCAGGTGGGAAGAGGAACAAAAGAGGGAAGGAAGGAATGGAAAAGAGAGATAAAAAAAAAAGAAAATCAAAGAAAAAATGGAAATAGAGATTTTTCAAAGGGAAATGGGAACTAGAGTTGGAGGGAACAGGGAGGGATGGGAGAGGAAGAGGACAAAAAAAAATGAAGATGTGTTATGTACATGTACAAACTCCCCATGATAAATGTAAACATTATGTACTACAAGCATGTACTAATAAAAATAAATCAAATGATAAAAAGAAAGGACCCCAAGACTGCCGTGCTCATTCACATAAGCTTCAAACAAAGGCCAAAGCTCCAGTGCATCAAGAGAAAGGGCTGCTCTCAAGCATAGGGTCTGAAAGACCTTCAGGCACAACTTTGCAGGATTCTTCTTGCTTGCATAAGGAGGCACTTGCTCTCCAGATTAAATAACCAAAATTTGTGACAGGAATGTTGGCTTCCCAAGAACTCTAGGCAGAAGTTCCCAAGAGGTCTTTACACCTTCTGGTCATGATAACCAAGGCAGGCTAAATGGTTACAGCCAGATGAAAGCTGCCAACAAGCAATCTGGCCTAGTTGTCACCAGGGGAGCTTTGGCTATAAACAGTGCACCATAAATTATTGCTTGGTTAGTTGGCCCACTGACCTGGAATTGGCCAAAGGCAAAGCAAAAATCCAGACATCCATAGAGATAAACACAGAGCCGCCTTGATCAAGTTATAAAATAACTTGCAAGTCTTTTTGTTGCAGTCAAAGAAAGCAATTCTGATTAACTTAAGCAACAGAAAGTTCTTTAGTCTTGGGATTAGGCATTTAACGGGCATTTCCAGAATAAGGACGCTGGAATGACAAGGTGCTGCCAGGGCCTAATGGAGTTCCAATCAATTTCTCAGTCCCTCCATTGAAAGCATTCAAGTTCATGGGGAAAGGGAGGTTTCCATAGCTAAACAGGTTGTGTGTTTGTCTCCAACCTAAGGACTCCTGATAACAGTTGCACTAGACTGGATAAAAAAGTAATTTCTGGAAAGGCAACTGTTCTTGGAAAGGCAAAACATATTCTGGGTTGCCAAAATCCTGCCAATGTTCATTACAGCTTATAACCAGTCTTGGTGAGTGGAAAGTCTCAGGCAATTCACGTAAAATATTTTATGTCTAAAGCAATAGCATAAATTCATTCCTTATGAACACAGTGGTCTCGTCACCTTTCTTCCAACGTTGTACATCCCACCACCACCAGCAGCACACATTCATTGTCATTTCAGAAAATTTTATATACCAGCTGACAGTAAAAGAGGGAGCAAAAAACAGCAAGTGTTTTCAAAGTAGCTTTCCTTATTATAAAACTTATATATGCCCAATATGGACAATTTTGAGTGAAGAAAACTATATTAAAAACCTCAAAATCACTTACAATTGCATCACATAGGGGTAAACTCCTATAAATATTATGTTATACTTCCTACCATGTTCTACATCATTACTATAGTTTGTCTATGTAATTATATAGTAGGATAAACATTAATCTATGTCATAATGTTACATAATTTGGACCATATCATTTCCTATATTTTTGAAGGTTTTTTCCTTCTTTTTGAAACTTTGTTTTACAATAAACATTTTTCAGTCATTATATTTTTTCAAGTTTGTTATTTTTCTCCACATACGTGTGTGTGTGTGTGTGCATATATGTATGTATCTGCATATTTGGGGTGACTTTTAGGAGCCATATAAAATAGCACAGTTAAGAATCTGTAAAGATAAAAAGCAACTCCATGACCCAAAATAACCCTGGAAATGATGCCCACAGGGAAAGCCATTGGAAATCAGCCCCTGAACTAGCTAGGAAGAGGCAGAGGAGGGCATAAGCCAGCAGAAATGAAATGATTTAGCAAGTGGAGGGGGACCACTCAGAGTCAAGAACTGCCCCAGCTAGTTCCTTCCAAGAAAGAAAACACTATTAATAACAGAATTCTAGATTCTGGCCTCAATTTAATCTGTTTGTGATTCCATTCCCGTTTTCTGGTCTCAGCCTCCCACCTCACCCAGAACTGCTATATTTTTGGTGTCTCTAGACAATTCCAAGACCCGCTGAGAATCTATTTATAACTGAAGGAGCTCAACTTGGCTCGCCATGGGCTGCAGACTCCTTGGCTGGGAAAGCTGTCTCTGATTTAAGGCACCATGTAGGTTGGGAGGGGGAGGCCAGCGAGCTTTGGGGTGTGACCATCCTTAGAATGAGCATTGGCTTTCTTTGTGGATCACTGCTCAGGGCTGCAACCCAATCAGAAATGCAGAACATAAGTGAAAACTGTGTGAAACAGACATTTGATTGGTGGAGGGCCGGCCAAAGTGAACCTACAACTGTGGGGATATTTTTATTTTCTGCAAATTTTTACTTCTTTTCAGTTCTACATAATCCACTAACATTAGAGATAGATAAATTACAGGACCCCATTCTTTAAAAGCCATTTTAAATTAGATAAAATTATGAAAATGTCTGTGGAATGACTTTTTCAAAGTTATTGCATGTTTATAATACCAAATTCACAAATATTAATTTGGTCATGCCGGGGGTGGGGTTTAAGATTTTTACAAGATTCAAGCTCAATTTATCTGAAAGTTTTATTGAAGTGTCCACACAGTGATTTCCTAAAAAAAATTCCACGGTCTTTTAATTTTCCACCAGAAATTACGGAGCTACTTTTCTTTGTTAACAAGGTAAATGCTGACTCCAAACATGAATCAGGCTTTGATATTGTAAATCAAAGTGCTGTGTTGGGCCGGTGAGATGGCTCAGCGGTTTAAGCGCCTGCCTTGCAAGCGCAAGGGCCCGAGTTCGACTCCCGGAACCCACATACAAAAAAAAAAAGGGGCCGGTGATATCGCTCAGCGTCACGGGCGCCTGCTGGCGCGCGAGGTCCTGAGGTCGACCCCCCGGTACCCACAAAAAAAAAAAAAAAAAAAGTGCTGTGATACACAATGCCAAACCCCTCTCTTATCAAAAACAGCACTGTCCCTGTGTAAAGTCTAGATCTTGGGAGTAAATTCCTGGTTAATAATAGCACAGAAGGATTGCAAACTTATTCACACTACAATCATAAGTAAAGAAAATATAGACTTCCATTTCCCCCAAGAATTGAATCTGTCTTTCTCAAAAGCCTCCTCCCACTGGATAATGAGAGAAGAATCCTTAATAACCTTGGTCTGGTACGATAATTAGAAATACCCCTTCAGTAAATGTGGCATCTCTGTAGATTAGGTTCTCCAATGTCACCCCAGATCATCTCTGGTTTTATTCACCTAGACTGCCCTTCCTTCTAGAGTCTGTGGTTGAAGGCTGCAGCTTTCCCAGGCTTCGCACGTGGGACTCTGTGGCCCTCTGTATTCCATGCTTGCACAGGGTGGGAAGGCCTCAGAGCCTGCACCTCCTTTTCCACCTGCCCTTGTCTCAATCTGTGCACTTAGTGGGCAGTGGAGTGGGTGTCATCCCCTCACCTTCCTCTTCCTGTAGAGCCGTGGCCCAGCCACTGTCTCCTGTGGAGGCCTGTGAGGTCTGAGGTCCATCTACACGCAGATGTGCTAAGGAGGCCTGGGAAAGCTAAGCCTGACAGGCTTCTGCTCAGTTCTGCTCTCCAGTGACTTGACTGGCCACAGCCAGCCCACCCCACCTCCCAAACCCTAACTTGAGGCTGTTGGGCTAAGCTGAAGCGTGCTGCAGAGGTACAAGGGGAGACACGACTCTTGTCCTTAAACATATCGCCCTTGGTGGCTAACCTGAAAGAGGACAAATGGGGTCATCTGCTTCCCACCCTAGTCTCTCCCATTTTTCCATTTTCCCAACCCTGTCCTGATGGGGGGAAGTTTGCAACAGGACACCCTTCATATTTTGTGGCTAAGTTCCCTTGGGTGACTCCACATACCTACTACTGTTCCACGTCTTGAAATTTGAAAGAAGCTTGGTTATTAGAAAGTCCTCAGTCTGGCTCCCCACAGCCTGGCTTTCAAACCTCTGAATTATTTAAGAAGTTCAGAAAATCAGCTTTGATTTTCAATGCTTCCCTCACCCATTTATTCCTAAAGAGGATGGCACCACCCCATGGGAGGCATTTTGGAAAGTTGTGGCATAGGGATTATTAGCATTTGGCATCAAGGATTATCAATGTGCTGTCATGAGGAAAACAGTCCTATGATGAAAAATCATCAACCCAAAATTTGTGTGGGTAGTAAATCTGTTTATAATTTTCTGAGCATAGAACTTAACTCTGTTTGATTTAAATATAAATCATATATTTGGTTTATATAAACCAATCTACTGGGAAGCCAAGGCAGAAAGATGGCAAGTTCAAGTTCAGTCTGGGCAATTTAGGAAGTCAACAAGATTCTGTCTCAAAATAAAAATAAGGGCCGGTGAGATGGCTCAGTGGCGTAAGCGCCTGCCTTGCAAGCGCGAGGGCCCGAGTTTGACTCCCGGAACCCACATACGAAAAAGGGGCCGGTGATATCGCTCAGCGGCACGGGTGCTTGTTGGCGCACGAGGTCCTGAGGTCGACCCCCTGGTACCCACAAAAAAAAAATAAATAAATAAAATAAAAATAAAAGTAAAAACAGGGCTGGCAAGGTAGCTTAGTACAAAGGCCTTGGGTTCAATGCCCAGTACCACAGAAATAAAAATAAATTTCCCAGTAATGCAGCTACCACATAAGTGAGGGGAAATCACTCTCTGCTTTGTTTGAAACATTACCAAGAGTTTTGCGTTCCAAGGGCAGTGCTATTTCTTGCATCTGGGTCACATGGTTGAGTCAATCTTCATGGTTAGCTGTCACACTCACAGCAATCACAGAGGCACAAATATCCAACAGACACAAGCATGTGATAAGGCACTAGTATTGTGCCTCTAGATGTAGAGGTACTCAAGCATTACATTGAAACGCATTTTATTTCATCGTAAGTCAAGTTCCTTCATTTCTCCTTTCTATTACAGCTGGGGCATGCCAATAATAGTTAAACAATATTGAAGTTAGCTGACATAACTCTAAAACTTCACTTTAAGATAGTAAAGCAAGGATAAAAATTATTCATCGGTGAGCAGGAGGATGAGGGAGAGGTTGGTGGAAGGATACAGAATTTCAGTTAGACAAGAAGAGTAAGCCCAAGAGATTTGTTGTACATCATGGTGACGATAGTTAATAACAACATATTGTATATTTAACTGTTGCTGAGATTGTAGATTTTAAGTGTTCTCACCAAAAAAAAAAAGTATGTAAGATAATTCTTATGTCAAGTAGCTTGATTTACCCATTCCACGATATCTTCATATATCAAGTCATCATTTTGTATATCATAAATATACACACCTTTGACTTGTCAATTAAAAATAAAACAAATACTTGCTATATAACAAGGGTTGGAATCTGATAAACTGAAGAGCCACTTTTCTCAGGATTCCCCCTTCTTCCTCATCAAGCACATCCTATGTGCCAGACACTAGGTGTTTTCCAGTCTTTGCCTGTTTTACTTTTCCCAGCTGTGATGTTTTGTTTTGGTTTTCAGTGTGACAGGATTAAGGGATGCCTAAAGAACAGGGAAAGCACATTTCTGGGCATTTCCAGAGGACACCAGCTGACAGGTCACCGAGCTGAACAGGAAAGATGCAGACTGAATGTGGGCAGCACCATTCCAATAGGCCAGGGGCCTGGATGAAGCAAGCAGAGTGGGTAGATTTGCTCTTTCTCTTCTGCTCTCCCTGCCAAGTCAGGGGTGATTTTCTGCTCCTGTCCAGGGACATCAGATTCCAGCTCTTGAACTTGAACTTGCATCCAGTGGCTCTTCAGAGGGCTTTTGGGCCTCCACACTGGGCCTTCCTCTTGGGTTTTGGACTGAGTAGCTACCAGTTTCCCTGGCTCTCCAGCCTGCAGAAAACCAGGGTGGGACCTTTCAACCTCGGTGGCTGTGTGAGCTGATTTAATAAATCTCCTCTTATAATCATATAGTACATTAGCTTTCTCTCTCTCTCTAATGTACTAACCAGCTTATTGGTGATGAGTCTAAAACCTAGAGAATCTAGGTAAACCAGTTACTGGAAAAGTGAAGATGCAAATTCAAGTCTATCTACCACAAAGCTTGGCATCTTAACCATTCCACACAGTTAGCTAATGTAAAAAAAAAAAAAAAAAAACTGGGAAAAACCATCTTTTATAAATTCTACTTACTACCAAATTTCTATTTACATAGTTTAATAATCCATTCTCTGAAAATATTTATCTGGCAATTAAAGAGAGCAGGAACCAAACACTTAAGTCTTGCTTTAATGTTCTCTGTGTGTAGTGCTTTGTAAACTAAGTTACCTAATTGTTTTACTTAGCATATCTCTGTACTATTAAAACATCTTTAATGTTTTACATGGGAAGAAAATATTAGTTCTTACAATGTAAGTTATTAGATAACAATTTTATAATGCAATATTTCTCTAGAATCTTTCACCCAAGAGCCCAAAGTATTTTAGTCCTATATGGAAAATAGTTACACCTTCTAATTAAAAAACATGAGTACAGTTCCACCAAGCTGTCTTCTAAGAGTAGCATCAGGTGATACAGTATCCGAAAAGTGCAGAAGGCTCATCTAATTTCAGCAAAGCGTTATTCTCAGAAGTTGTCACACATCTAGGGTTGACAGAACTTCAGCTGATAAAAATAAGGATAATGCTGAGTGCCCTCTGTATGCCAGGCACTTTATTCTTTAGGTGTATTGTTTCATTACTTCATGAGTATAGTACTATTATCCTCATTATAAAAACAGGCCATCCCAAGGTTATAAGTGGGCCAAGAGTTTCCAACAACAGTGTCATTCCAGTTGGAATTCAAGCCCAGTGTGTTCCATCACACGAGCATCTACTTAATTCACACGTGTGGGGACATGGGCACTTAAAGGAATCACAGCTTTCTAAAGCCACCATCTTCGTATCAGAAGAGGGATGGAGAAACTTTGGATTCAGTCTCCAGTTAAGTTTTGCTTGCGCTTAAGAGGTCTAATTTCTAAGGGACATTCTCAACTGTCTCTGACGGATCAGAATTTAGCTGGAGTTGGGGCAGTTGACATGTCACTTCATCGATGGGAACATTTCTTGGAAAAACCAACAATGACAGGAAAGCTTGTGTATGCTTTTTAATAGCATGCAAATGAGAGGGCTGGAAATTCCCAGAACTGCTTTCCCCACCTTCACCTTCCTATTCACTCTCCGTTTTTGGTCTTTCTGTTAGGTTGTTCCCATGACCTGGGAAAGTCACGTCACTGCCAAGAAACTCTTTCTCCAAAAGCATCTTATGACTCCCATGTTCTCATTCACCTTCTTTAACTTGTTCTGGGACAGAATTTTTGAAATTTCAATAGAAAATAAAAGAGAGATAAATATAAAAGCAACAGCCACTGGGTGTCACTGATTTACCACTTGAATATGCCTTGTCCCACATTTCTATAGCAGAAGAAAACCTGGCCTTTTTAATGGAATATTTTAAAACACCTTATGTTCTCCAGTGCTTCAGACAAACACATAAAAGTTTAAAATGTGAATTCTGAGACACTGAAGAGCTCATTGATAAGTAATCTATGTTGTTACAAACTATTCATAGCTAAGTAATAATAATGTATTCCCATTTTAGAGATCGATACACTAAATAGGAGCAAGTTAACAAAAGGAAGATGGCAGAGGTCACACACTGAAACTTTATTATTTAAATCAGGACTTGAATTTCTTTTTTATTTTAAAGAGAGAAAAGATAGTAATAACCATGAAACAGATTTTCAAAACAGGTTAGTAAGACAGTTACAATAATTAATACATTGCATATTGTTGTCTTCTTAAGATAGTTATACAGCTAGTTTCTCTTAGTTCATTGAAAAGAAAGATTTGTGCTAATATTGTTTGGACAAGATATCATGCCTATATCTTGTACTGTGAAGGACTTTAATTTCTTAATTTATATAAAAATAATTCCCTAGAGCCGGGAACACAATACCCATTATTTTGTACTTGTCCTCACACTACAATTCTTTATCTAGGAAGAGAAAAAAAAAATAAATCATTTCAGAACATTCCCTGGGAAGTTAAAATTTAGATTGCTTCAAGCCCTCCAAGCATAATATTAGGATTTATCACTTACTGTTTGTTTAGGCTGTGCCTAGAACATTCATGGCAGTATCTCATTTAATCCTCACAACCAAACAATGTTATTGTCCCTACAAGCAAAGAAAAATGGGGAGGGGCCCGTGAGATGGCTCAGCGGCATAAGCGCCTGCCTTGCAAGCGCGAAGGCCTGAGTTCGACTCCCGGATCCCACATACGAAAAAGGGGCCGGTGATATCGCTCAGCGGCACGTGTACCTGTTGGCGCGCGCGGTCCTGAGGTCGACCCCCCGGTACCCACAAAAAAAAAAAAGAAAGAAAAATGGGGATCAGAAAGGGTAAGCAACTTGTATGAGATCACAAAGGAAGCGAGATGAACATTCCAGATTTAAATCCATATTTTTGGTCCCCAGACCCTGGCTCCATCTCTAGGGAAATGCTGTCTTTACTTTTCGACAGATCCCTTTCAAAACCACTTAATGTACAAAATTTTTGGTTAATAAAGTGATGGAAGATGGAAATATTAAATCCAGCAATCATTTCATAATGTATTAAAATATTGTACATGGTAAATATATTTAACTTTTATTTGTCAATTATATCTCAACAAAGCTGGAAAAAAAAATTTTAAATACATTAAACCCGAGGCAACCATGTTTTTTGTCATTTAAGATCATTTCCCAGGTAATTCCATTTGTCCAGGGAATCAATCACACCGTCTCATTCCACAAAGATTAGAAATTTTCTCCTGAACTTCTCAGAGTGACATTCTGGCTTGGGATTCCGTGTTTCCAGATCTTCTGCTGTCTGAACAGGACAGCTCTTATCTCCTTTCGTAGTGGATGTGTTCCTGCTCTCCTGTTTTTGGCTTGAAAATAAGCATTTATCTAAAGAAATGGGATCCTTACTTATGCCAAAGAGTGTTGGAGAGCCTTGGGGTTGTGTGCTTATCTTCCAAATAGGTACAGTGAGAGCCCAGCGAAGCTAGAAACCCATAAGTTTTCTGATTCTTCCTTGCCAAGAAGATTAAGCCCAGAGCCAGAGGCTTTTTTCTGGGAGATAAGATAGTGCACATGCATCACCCGTACATCACCCTCCGCTCCTGCCAAGCTCCTGCTCTGCCAAGAAGTCAGCTTTCTCTTTGGTGGCCCGGTGACTCCTGTCCCAGGCTCACACCTTGTTTGTGAATTTTTTTTCGACCCAATGTCAAAAAGATAATGAGTTCTTTGTACTCTACTCTTTCGCTCCAGATCCCTAGGTTATTTTGCAGATGTAGGTACGATGGTAACGTTTCATTGACCCTGTGTCATCTAGCAAATAATCTCACTATGTCACATCTTAAAAAGGAATCAAGGTTAAAATACAATGATTTTTTTTCTCCCTTTCCACTCTTCATTTTAAGAAAAATGTAATATTTTCCTGACCACACTCAGCAAATCTCAAATACTGGAGGATGAAGGGAATCTTCTGCTCTTTTCAACATAATTGTCTTGATAATGACATCAAAGCGAGCCTGGAAAATAAAACTCAAGCTTTTCCTCTCAAAGACCATTTTCAAAACAAAGGCGACAGAAATGCACAATAGGGGCAATCGAATGGAAGCGCCATTCTATTTTCTTTATTGTAACTAATATTCCAAATCTTATCTTAAAATAAAATGTAAAACACAAGTAGTATTTTTTAAAACATGAGTCTTGCTGCTGCCCACATGAGCCCTATTGTTGATTAGAATGCAGGCATGCACGATTAGGAATGTGGAATGGATGTGTGACATTTTGTGAGATATTGTAGACTAGTTCATTTGTATAAATGCAGAGCAAGTTTCAGTCTCTTTTGCTCCACATTGTATATAGGGTCATCTCCCATCGTGTTCTCATTTCAAGTCCCCTAGCCCTGCCCCATCGCTTGCTGGGTTCCACCACCACCATCACACAATTCCCACCTTCCTACTTCTCCTTTTCAGGGTACCATCCTTGCACCAGATGTAGATGTTCTATAGTGTGTCACTCATTCACCCAGCGCACACACACTTAGTGGCCACTTTACACCAGGCACTGGTGCTGCAGAGCGTAAGGATGGGCAGAGGAAGTTTTCCCATCAAAACCAAAACTCCAAACTAAATATGATTCCACTTTTGAGGTTTCACATTTATGTTCAGTGGGTTTTCCCTCTTTCAGTCCTGTTCCTTTGCTCCTTCACCTGATAAGTTTCCTTAAAAAAGGTAAATATAGGGCTGGTGAGATAGCTCAGCGGCATAAGTGCCTGCCTGGCAAGCACGAGGTCCTGAGTTCAACTCCCGGAACCCACATACAAAAAAAGGGCCGGTGATATCGCTCAGCGGCACGGGCGCCTGCTGGCGCACGAGGTCCTGAGTTCAACCCCTGGTACCCACAAAAAAAAAGAAAAGGTAAATATAAAGTAAAAGAGAACAAAGAACCCCAAACTAGTGGATGTTCTCTAAATGCTAAGGCATGCGCACAGATAAAATGATATTCTGCTCTCTTAAAATTAATACAGATTTCATAAATTTGACATGTAGTTATCTCTGTGTTTATGTCTATGTGATTTTTTTTCTTTTCCTGCAAATGAGCTTTAGCCATTGGTCATTCTAAAGCTCGGAGTAGTTATCTTATCCAGGGAAACCTATTTTGGGAACATGTGTTCATTCGGAGAACACATTTCCTGAGAGCAAGCAGTGAGCTCTGTCCGCCCTCCTGCCAGGCAGGATTAGGATAATAGGAAAAATAAATGAATATTCCTCTGGGCAAAGGTTACCATCAACATTCTTTCACTTTCGCAATCCACAT
This sequence comes from Erethizon dorsatum, assembly GCA_028451465.1. NCBI lineage: Eukaryota > Metazoa > Chordata > Mammalia > Rodentia > Erethizontidae > Erethizon > Erethizon dorsatum. The sequence goes on from CM051839.1 coordinate 17,784,360, forward strand.
TAATGATTTAAAAGGTGATTTTTTTTCCAAAACTGCAGACGCAATAAGGCACTGTCTGCTGAAGACTAATTCAGAACTCTGCCTCCATAAAGAGAATTAACAAAAATCAAAATATGTATTCTGAAGAACATATTAGGGTAACTTGGCAGATGCAAAGAGGTTTCTCTGTCCTCTTATGGCAATTTGTCCTCTTATTACAAGTTTATTGCCATTGTCTTTCTTTCTTTCTTTTTTTTTTTTTTTTGTGGGTACCGGGGGGTCGACCTCAGGACCTCGCACACCAGCAGGTGCCCGTGCCGCTGAGCGATATCACCGGCCCCTTTTTCGTATGTGGGTTCCGGGAGTCGAACTCGGGCCCTCGCGCTTGCCGGGCAGGCGCTTAAGCTGCTGAGCCATCTCACCGGCCCTGTCTTGCTTTCTTATAAATTATAACGGAGCAGATCCCTGTGACAAGTACACAATGCTCTCAGAGAGCAACGTGAGTCCTAACGAGGCTGTAAATGTGATGGTAAAAATGAAGACACTCAGTCCATGGGGCATTCATATCAGGACCCACTCTGCACAATTTTTCCAGTAAAGATGCCTTCCTTTCTCGCCAGGCAGTCACACGAGCCAGAGCAAGCATGGCAGGTGAAGGTCAACCACCACCATGGAATTTCCACTAGCCAGGTCTCCACTGCCATGTGCCCTCCACATGGTCACGAGTTTACAGCAGTTCAGCTATGCGTCTCCATCCACCTAACCTATTCCACCAGGAGTTAATTCTACCTAGGGACTGGAGAAATTACAAATGTTAGTTTTTGCTGAAGGCTATTGGTCCTGACCTGAAGGACCTTTGGTCCTCAAAACACCACAAACTGTAAAAATAGAGCCATGCATAGCAACCCCCAGCTGGCTTGCCTCTACTCTTTCTGATCCTCTCTTGTCTTCATAGCCAGAAAACTTGGCCCACTGCTGATTAAACAAGTCTCTCACTCTCTCTCTCTCTCTAAAGATCAAAGGAGGGCCGGTGAGACAGCTCAGCGGCATAAGCACCTGCCTGGCAAGCGCGCAGTCCTGAGTTCGACTCTCGGTACCCACATACAAAAAAAAGGGCCTGTGATATCGCTCAGCGGCACGGGTGCTTGCTGGCATGCGAGGTCCTGAGGTCGACCCCCGGTACCCACAAAAAAAAAAAAAGATCAAAGAAATAGCTTCCATAAAACAGAAAGCTTTAAGAAATTGATTATATTTGAATTAACTAGAAGAATAATATAGATACATTATCAAACAGTGGACCTCAGAAACCCTAATAAAATTATAAGACTAACTTTATGTTGTAAGTTCAATTGGCTGTTAAAATGTTTGTGTAACTATCTCCAAGAATCCCAAAGAAATGTGTAATTGATTTCTTTTCAACTACCCTCCAACAAAAAATAACCCCTTTGTTAAATGTATTTAAAATGTTCTAAACAACCTATTCAAAACATTACATGCAATGATGCAAAATAGAATTGAAGAAAAAGAACAGAGATCCAAAGTCTAGAATAACTTCAGAGTATGGAACTTATGAGTACCAGGTTCTCTAGTAGAGACTGGAAGTGTCTGAATGGCTGTTATAAAAAAATTAAAGATAACAAGTGTAAGCAAGAACATGGCAAAAAGCGAGCCCTTGCACTATGTTAGTGAAAATGTGAATTCATGCAGTCATTATGGAAAATATTATATCCAAAGAAAATGTAATAAGTTTGTGAAATCTAATTAGATTTTCATTGCTGTGACAAAACACATGAGAAAAACCGCTTAAAGGAGAAATAAACTTAGTTTTGCTCACAATTTCAGAGGTTTTAATCCATTGTCAGGTGCTTCCTTTGCTTTTAGACCTGAGATGAGGCAAAGGGAGAGCATGGCAGAAGAGAGAGAGAGAGAGAAGGAGGTGAAGGAGAAGGAGGGGAGAGGAGAGGAGAAGAGGGGAGGGAAGGGGAAAGAAAAGGAGAGGGGAGAGGGTGGGAGAGGGGAGAGGGGAGAGGGGCAGGCAAAGGTGAAGCCAGGGACAAGACAATAGTCTTCAAAGCCATGTCCCCATTGCTTCATCCAATTAGACACCACCTTGTAAGTTTCTATCTTCCCCCAGTAATGCCATTAAATCATGAATACAGCAATGGCTTAATCCACTGATGAATTTAGAACCCTCATGATCAAATCACCCTCCAAAAGCTCACCAGCTGACAGTTAAGCCCCCGCACGTAGTCTTTGGGGGACATCTCAGGTCCAAACCATAGCACCAAGACATCTGCACTCACGTGTTTACTGCAGCACAGTTCACAATAGCCAAGAAATGGACACAACTAACTGCACATCAATGAATGGACAAAGAAAACCTGATATATTATTATATATAATATATGTCAGATATATGTCAGATAGACACACACACATATATATAACACTGGCTGACCTTAAAAAAAAAAAAAGGGCCAGTGAGATGACTCAGCGGTGTAAGTGCCTGCCTGGCAAGCGCGAGGGCCCGAGTTCGACTCCCGGAACCCACATAGGAAAAAAGGGCCGGTGATATCGCTTAGCGGCACGGGCACCTGCTGGCACGTGAGGTCCTGAGGTCGACTCCCGGTACCCACAAAGAAAAAAAAAAAAAAAGAAATCCTGTTATTTGCAATAGCATAGATGAACTCAGAGGATATTTTGTTAAGTGAAATAAGCCAGGCACAGAAAGACAAGTATCACTTGATTTTTTTTTCACATGTGGAATCCAAAACAATTGAACTCATAGAGGCAGAGGACAGAAAGGCAGAGCCTGGGGGATGGGAGAAATGCACGATGTCAGTTGGAAAGTGCAATGCTCCCATTAGACAGGAGGGATAAATGATACGTATTTGAGGTGAAAAAAGACACACAAAAAATTTGTCTTCCGGTTTTGTTTTAGGCTTTTCTTCTCCCTAGGTACTTTTTGTGGCTCACCTGAAGTAGAACAAAGGTAAAGTGGAGAGAAAAAAGAGAGGGAAGGAAAAGTTTTCTTTTCCTCTCTGGCAGTTTCTATTTATTCTAGTTTAGAGAACAATCTGGAAAGATGCATTGTGATAGGAAAATTGCTAGTGAGCAACTAGAGCCATAGAACTGCCACCCTGTTACCAGAAGCCCACCACAGTGGGCATCAGCAAAGCCACTTGATGCCAAATTGGCCTGAAGCAAGTGAAGGAGAAGCCTGAGGAAGTCCGGCCTCCACAAGAATCCTGGATACATTTTTAAGAAAACTTCTCAGTAAGTGCTAGCAGTAAAGCCAAGCTTTACTACACTGTGAGCAAGGAGAGAATTCATTCCTCACATCGGTTTTCTTTTAAACCCGTACACTCCTGTCCTGAGCTCATCTATAAGGGAAGGACTCTATAAGATGGCTCAGTTTCAGTTAAACTTGGCCTGAGCGCAGACTTAACTTCAGATCCGTATGTTTCTGTGTTTCAGTATCATGTTTCTATTTTGGGAAACACAGCTTATTTACAGATTCATATATTTTTAGGAATTTAAACTTCTATAGGTTGAATCAACAACCATAAAAATGTAAAATGATGTTAAATTCAAATCTATTTACCTGCTCAGATTAGTTGTTCTGATTGCTGTACTTTGATCAATACAGTTTGATGCCTACTTGGTTTTCCAGTTCTGTCCATTTTCCTCATAATAACATCCAATTTAACATGTAGTGAACCTGAAAAGAATTTTCACTGCCAAGTTCAGGCAATGTATTCTAGTCTTTCCTTTGGAAAACTGATGTATAAGTAAATGGAATGCCTCAAAATTAAAGTAATATAAAGCATCAGACCAAGTTAAAGCCTATAGACAATTATTAGTATGAAAACAAAAAGGCCAGAGTGGAAGAAAAACAAGATCTTGAAGCAACATTTTCAGTCCCCTTTTCTGGTTGAGTGAGAAAATTATTTTGCATTGATATAGTCTCCTTCACCAACTAATTTTATGTTTCTTTTTTTAAGAAATGAACTATCTTTTAAAAAATATTACACAGATGTGTAGACACTCCCAGATATATACGATAGAACCCCATGTTTGGTTGTGCTTTGGAAACTACAGTCTCATAAAGTGACTCAGTAATTAGCAAAACTGATTTCTTACAATGCCCAGCTAAATAAACTACTGTTGTCTGCACGTATTTTTATTTTCCTCCATCTCCATTGTGAATTATGCAAAATAGCCCACTCCACAGTAATAATATAACCCACGTTTTAAATTAAGTTCACCAAAATGATGACAATTTCCATTTAACAGAAACATTTCTATGAGCCCATAATATCAGTGACAGGCAAAATGAAGCTAGTGTAAGAATATTTCTAAAACTCCATTTTATCCCAGGAGAAATTAATCTTTACTCAAAAATACCATCCAAATATTTATTTGAAAAGAATCTTACACATTTGTCTAGAAAACCACATTTATGGGCCGGTGAGATGGCTCAGCGGCGTAAGCGCCTGCCTTGCAAGCGCAAGGGCCCGAGTTCGACTCCCGGATCCCACATACGAAAAAGGGGCCGGTGATATCGCTCAGTGGCACGGGTGCCTGTTGGCACACGAGGTCCTGAGGTCGACCCCCCGGTACCCACAAAAAAAAAAAAAAAAAGAAAACCACATTTATAAACAAACTCTTTGGGCTATTTAAAAGGCTCTCCACCAAATTAGTGGTTCTTTCATGTTGTTTTAATTACTTTTTGTGGAAATGTATCGTGTACGCAAAGACCTACATGATTTTTGGCTGGATAGGGAAGCTTCATTTTTAAAAAGCAAAGATATGTTGCAGTGTTCTTACAATTTATCGAGACCAATTTTTCCAATAGCTAAGTTACCTCCTACAGGGACAATTTTTCTAGGAAAAAAATAGACAAAATGGAGAAAGAAAGAAGTTTAGATTATAGGATCTGAAACCTAGAAAGTAATCTCTGGCCTTTCTGAATTACTGGGAACATTTTCAGGTCTAACAGTCATTTATGGGATCTCCTCGAGGTCTCTGATTTCATGTTACTGGTTTGTACATCTCTCAATCCACTGCAAGGTAATTCTAAGAAAAATGTAGATGTTCCCCCGAAGTATTTGAGGCTCCCATATGACTTTCCTCAGCTCCACGGCTTTACTTTTTCAATGACCTGGTAAAAATTATAACATCTTTCCATCCAGCTAACACACACGCCTTCATCCAACCACTTTATAAATAAGTACATATTTGTACCTTTGTACATATGTTAGACTCACTGTGCTGTATTTTGACAGTGTTGTCTTGTGATATCATAGAGATTGATGTCTTCCTTAAAGAGAGTCAATACTTCTGTGACAATGATCTGGGAAAGAGGAGGTCCCCTCAACAGAAAACTGGACGTCGAAAGACCTGAAATTAATTCATTCAATGGATATTTACTGAGTGCTAACTACATATCTAAGAGTATTCTCTAGCCCCAACCATTACCCTAAACCAGAAACTGTACATCCAACTGCCCACTCTGTGTTTGATATGGATATCAAACGGGCGCCTCTGATTCCATTGCACACAACTAAAGTCACATTCCAACTCCCCAGCACGTACCACCCACTGCACCCCCATGTCAGCTGCTGGCAACTCTACATTTCCAACTGTTCAACCTAAAAGACCTGAACCTCTCTTTCTTCACATGCCACATCCAATCCATCGTGGAAATCTCATTGGCTTTACCTCCAAAATACATGCAGAAACTGAACTCTTTCTATGATACCCTTGCTACCATCGTGGTCTGATCCACCACTGTCTCTAGAATATTGCAAAACCTTCCACACAAGTACCTCAACTGGCACCCTGCTTCCCTCTAGTCTTTTCTCAGTGCAGCAATACAAGTGGCTGTTTGATAAAATTTAAGTGTAAATTATGCCCCTCCTCTGCTCAAAATCATCTAATGGGTTTCCCTCAAGCTAAAGTCCTTACTACAACCTCCAAGGTTCTCATGACCGTGCCCCCTCCCCCTTGCTTTTTTCTATTTTTTCTCATAACACTTATTTCAATCTGACCAAAATTATTTATTCTGCTTTGTTATATTCTGTTTTTTGCTCAGTGAGAGTTTTGGTTTTGTCTTTTTGGTTTCCTGATGTATCCCAAGCATCTGACATAGGGAGGATACTCAATGAAAATTGTCCAATGAAGAATGTGAGAAAAATACATGTTATCTCTGATGTTGAGAGAGTAACAAGCACAGTTTGGAGATTGGCACCCTAGGAGCCTGGAGGAGTGTGAGGGTGCTGGAGAACGTCCCTGGCGGAGAGGAAGGATGGATGGCCCCCGCCACTGACTGGCCTGGGACTGCTGGGTGTTATTCCTTAAAATCCAGATAACTTAATTTCTTTATTTTATTTTTTATTTTCCTTCAGATACCTATAAGTTATTAGTCAACTCTTATTCAGAAGTCCCTGCTTGTGTTTAGTTATGCCGTGAGCCCCAGTCAGAAGTCATGTGTCTTCATTTGGGGTCCATGTCGATGAGGACGCAGCACTTCCAGAGGTCAGCTTGATTGTAAAGAGGTTATAGGGCAAGAGGATTCTCCTAAGAGGTCAGGTGAGAGGGCAGTTGTACCACTCCTACCCCAATGGAGAATCACTCTCCCCGGCCACACTTGAAAATGGATTGATTTTTCTCAGTTGCTGGTGGTTTCCTTGTGCTTTTCATGCTGCACAAGCAGTGGCACCCACATCAACCCACTCTGTCCCTGGAGACCCCACCTCATAGTCATCCCAACCCCAGTGAAAACAAAACTCCCACTTTCTCAGAGGCAGTAGACTCCATGAGTCATTGGCATGCATAATCAGTGTTTATTAACCCTACTTTAGAGCTGCTTAGGTATCTGAAGTACCTCAGGCAATTTGGGAGGAAGGTGTTGCATCATGGGGACCCTCCTGTGCCCCAGCCATGCCTCATAGACATCTAAGGATTTGTCAGTATGACCAGGATCCTTCTCTATGTGCTTCCCTCCTCATATTTGCTGCTTAGTGTCACAGGGAATATTAATGGTCTGGAAAATTGTAGAGAGGAAAACTAGATAACCTACATCATGTTCGTCAGTTTTCTATTACTATTACTGCTTCGAAGTACCTGAGATAATCAATGTATAGGTAGGAGAGATTTATTTTGGCTCGCAGTTTCAGAGGTTCCAGTTCACAGTCACACATCCCCATGGTTTTGGGCCTGTAGTAAAGCAGAACATCAGGGTGGGGGTGCATGCAGACCAAAGCTGCTCACCTCATAGCGGCCAGGGAGCAAAAAGAGAGAAGGGGCTGGTGTCCTGGTGTCCCCTTAAGGGTGTATTTCCGATAGCCTAACTTCCTGCTAATGTCTCTAACAACTCCTAACAGTGCCACAGGATAGATACCAAGTTTTCCACAATGAGCTTTTGGGGGAAATTTAAGATCCAAAACATAACATAGGTATTTCTTGATGATAAGAGATTTTCATAGAAGAAGTAGCTGGGTAAAGTCATAACACAGCCATATAACAAAATATTCACATTCTAAAGAGTGAGCCTCCTCTATGTCTAGTTAATATAGTCATCTGAAGAAGTTATATCACTATTTTTATAACCTCTACAGAACCTATTCCAGTGCCTGGCTCAATAAATGTCAATTTAACATCAACCCAACATCCACTTAGCCAGCAAAGTCAAAATATTGAGCTTATATTGTCTCCATTCTCTCCTCTTGCACCTAAAGATAGGTGTATAACATAATTCAATGTTTAGCCCACTAAATGACTAAGAAAATCAACCATTTTCTACTGATTAACTGAAAGCATCTTTGGCATTTTTGTACTATAAGCTAGGTTGGGACATTTTCCAAGAGCCAAATTTATAACATTGGCAATTTCCCTTTAATTTCTAAATTTGAGCTTCCTTGGAAAATAATTTAGTAATGGTTCACTGTAGAACTAGACTTGGTAGGCTTCTGGACTGCAAACCCACAAATTGAACAGATCAAAAATCGTGTGGACTTGTTTCATGTTTCATGTTTTTCTTGTTGAAGACAGCAAGGAACTTGTCCCTTCCAACTATCTTGAAAGAAAATCTCTGTTGTGACATCAGTGCAAAGTTCTACTAAGCCAGAGCATAACAGAACATAGCCTTCCTGATCTATTTTATTTTTTAAAAAATTCAGTAATATAGATACTCTGAGCTGACATGTACTGTAACTATAAAATTCACTTTATATTGATCACAGCAAAATGACAAAGTTATGGATATATTGACTTAGAATTTAATATAGAATTAATAATTCAGCAATTTATATTATTGCAATTCAAAAAAACAATTTCAGTAGAATGAGCCCAGAATTGTCTTTTTAAAAAATCATTTTTAGTGCCATGAACCACTAGAAAAATTTGGTAAAACTAATAGAAAAATGAATAACATACATTGAATTACAAGGAAAAAATATTAATTTTAATATGCAATGAACAAATATAGTGTTTTCTATTCTCTGAAATTTAAATTTGTGAATGGGAACCTTAACCATTTGTATTATTAACTATTATAAAGTAGCATCTCTAAATGCCTACACTGGCTCGGGAATTAACATAGAATTAATAATTCAGCAATTTAAATTAGTCTATAAAATAGTTATAGTAATACATTTACATCTTATTAAATAAAAATTATTCATGCTGAGTGTTTGCTGAAGACAGTGCAGAAGAGGGACAACTGCAGTGCAGTTCTGCAGTATGGGAAAGAGTTCAATCTCAGTTACAAATACAGGAAAGACAAATGGAGATTTTTGGGAAAGAAACAGGGTGGAGGTCTGTGAAGAGAAAATTATTAAAAGGAAACATCAAGTAGGGGGATTCTTGCTACCTAAAATCAACAGGATTCTTGCTGAAGGCAGGCTAATTAATAAAATATGGAGGGTGAGGGAATGAAGAATTTGACCAAGAAGGAGGGTGATCAGATACCAAGGGTAGGGGATTTTCAGTTAATCAACCCAGCAGTATTCTTGCTAAATCTTGACCAAGCAGGCCAATGATTAGAGCTCAAAGGCACAACCAAGATGGAAAGAGGACTCAGAGAAATTTGACTCAGGTTTGGCCCAGAAGAGGGTCTTTGTCAGGCTAAATAAAGAAACTTAGCAACCTTAGTGTTAATCTCTTCTAGCTGACAAACCTTGACTGTATTTGGTTTGTCACATATCACGTCTTGACTACCAACCTGATTTAGACTCAAAATTTCCTAAATTCCTCCCAATTCAAACTTGTTTTAGTTCATTAAGAGGTTCTTCAGAACTTTTGGAAATAATTGGAATATGGTGCTCTTTTTCCTATACAAGTGACTTTCTTCCATCTTCTGAAATTTTATATAATTGTCCCCTTCTGCATAAACATCTGGAATATATCAATGGATAAAGGACTAATCCCTCAACAAGACACAACCAGAGAAAAGATCTTCATCATTCTCTTGGACAATGAAGGTGCAGCTTCCTGTGACCTAACTTAGCTTGTGCCTGGGGATTAACTGTCTGCCTTCTCATCAGTGACTCTTCCTACAATTTACCGAGGTCATAGAGGGACTATATAAGCCAGAAATGACAGAGAGTTGTGTAGGTGGATGTACTTAAAAGTTGACAATAATAAATATTCATTACAAATATTAATTACATTTTTATTTTATGTTTATCATAGAGTTCATCTATTGGGTAACATTATATATATTATTCATAGCACATGCCTCAATATTGAATTTTATTGGAAGGTAGTATGTATAATTCATGTATGGGCATATGTGCATCTATATCCTTTTACACATCTATCCTATTGTTTACTCAGTGAATATTTATTAGTTGCCCACTCCTCTATATAAACTATTATGCACCTATTTAAGTTTGCATTTTTGCACTGGGAACTGTGAAAATGCTCTGATTTTAAAACACTAAGACTATGCTGATTACTTCCACCCAACTTCTCATGCCTTCCAACTCTACTTTTATATAATTGCAAATTTTTCTAGCAATGCAATGACTATTTTAACTTGGTTTTCAACTATGTTGTAGTGACATGTTGAAAACATAATCATGAGAATCTCACCATTAGAAAATTGTAAAAGGTACAAATAACATCAACCCAAAGGCAAAATAATCCAATAATTTAAAAGAAAGCAGTGATTTGGGTAGGCAAAGTAGTTTTTTACCTTGGGTCTTTGTTTCCTTCTGATGAAAGCAGTATGGATGGTTGAGTTTTATGAAAAGTCATTTTCATCTTGTTTTAGCAGTAAAGCATGTGCTAGTTAAGCATGGAAATCAAAGATTTTTACTAAAATGTGTACAAAGAGGCCATTCCCACACTAGCAAATTAGTGGGTTGATGCCACAGTTTATAAGTATGAGAAACAGAAAATAACCAAATGAATGCAAACCTTCCAAGATCTTTTCACGTTATTTTTGAATATACAGATAAAGCTAAGCAATCCCTCAAATATGTGCATTAAGAATAGGGCCCTTTGCTAAGTAAAGGGAATTTGTTTCTAATCACAGCAAAAGCTGGTATTTCACTTTTTGGAAAGACAACTCAATTAAATAGTTATTTTTTGGTTGGAATTACTTTAAATTATTTTCAAAAGTCAAAAGAGAAATTATATTTTCCTTCTTACATGTATTTTCCCAGTTCCTTTTAAAAACAAAATGTTCATTTGGGGCCCTGACAGCTAAAATAGAAATGTCTTGGGCATAAACTTAGCTTTCTGGCCTCCAGACAGAATATAAAATTGTTGTTAAATTGCAGTGGACCAGAAAATAAATGATAAAACTTGTCCCTGAAACTTCTGTTAATAACAAACATTTGTCCCATGACATGTCATATAAACGATAACACGTGACAGGGTTAAATGTGTCACTGTCCTGAATTGCAGGTTTTGGTGTCTGTAAGGCAGCAGGCCAAGCTCACCTAGCACTTCTGTTGTGCCTCCCTATGAACTGTTAGGCTCTTGTTGAATACCCTGTTTTAAACTAGGAAATACCAGGAACACAGTTTACTTTGATTTCACTTGGTATTTACAGTTCTTGAGGCAGCATGGGCTGCTGTGTTCTTTAACAAAACTGAGCAAGGTTGGGTTCCATTTTCCACTTGGATTGAATGTACTGTTTCCTAAGAATTATACCACTTCTGCATTCGCCTCCTCTTCTTCATTTGGCATTTTGAAAGAGATAGGAGATTTTTTTTTTAAGAGAAGAAAAAACAAAACAAATCAAAAAAAGAACAAATTTTCAAAACAACATAATATGAGGGTAACAATGGTCAATACATTACGTATTATTATCTTTAAGTTAGTTATTCAGGATACCAGACATTAGCATTCAATTGTCCAAACATTATTGGCTCGAACCTTACTCTTCAATGAACTAAGTAAAACTGGTAGTGTATCTATCTTAATCATCTTATATATATATACAATTTTTTTCCCTTTCCCTTCTTTCTTTTCCCTATTCCAGTCTCTCTTTCCTATTGACCAGTTTCTTTTTGATTCACTGTGTCTATTGTACATTTTGGATCTTATTTACTCTTTCAGTTTCTCATACTAGAGAGACAATACGATGCTTACACATGTGCGTCCGGTTTATTTCACTTATGAGTATTTTCTCGAGTTGCATCCATTTACCTATAAAAGTCTCCAGTTTATCCTTCTTTATGGCTGAATAGTACTCCATTGTATAAAAATACCACATCTTTCTTATCCATTCCTCAGTTGATGGGCATTTGGGTTGTTTCCAAGATCTGGCTATTACAAATTGTGCTGCTATAAACATGGGTGCACATATATCACTGTGGTACGATGTTTTTAATTCTTCTGGGAAGATGCCTAGAAGGGGAATAGCTGGGTCAAATGGGACCTCCAACCCTAGTTTTTGAGGAATCTCCACACTGACTTCCACAGTGGCTGTACTAGTCGACACTCCCACCAACAGTGAAGAAGGGTTCCTTTTTCCCCACAGCCCCTCCAGCATTTGTTATTAGTTGATTTCTTTATAGTAGCCATTCTTTCTGGGGTGAGATGGTATCTCAGTGTTGTTTTAATTTGCATCTCTTGAATGACTAGTGATGTTGCACATTTTTTTGTATATTTATTTGCCATTAGTATTTCTTCATCTGAGAAATGTGTATTCATCTCAGATGCCCATTTTTGGAGTGGGTCTTTAAATTTGGGAGGTCTGATTTTTTTGAGTTCTTTATATGTTCTCGATAGTATTCCTTTGTCTGAGGAACAGCTGGCAAACATTTTTTCCCAGGTTGTGCGTTGTCTTTTCACTCTGTTGGTGGTTTCTCTTGCTGTACAAAAGCTTTTTAATAAGATGAGATCCCAGTTATTGATTCTTTGGGATAGTTCCCGTGCAGTTGAATTTTTATTCATAAAGTCTTTGCCTACACCAATGTCTTCAAGTGTTTTACCTATCCTACCTTCCAGCAGATTTAATGTTTCTGTTTTAATATTTAGATCTCTGATCCATTTTGAATTTAGTTTAGTGCATGGTGAAAGATATGGGTCTAGTTTTAATCTTCGGCATGTGTAGAGCCAGTTTTTCCAGCACCATTTATTAAAGAGGCTGAGATAGGAGATTTTTTGAAGAAGCTGGTAGATGATAGCAAAAGACATCATGTGGATGGCTAGAACAAGCAATAAACTCCTCTTTTTTATGTCTTTGCTTTACCAAATTTCACTGAATCTAAGACATCACTGATTGTAAGGTGCACCATTATTTTATGTACAAAGTCTCTCCTTAGCCAAACGTTAGGCTCCTTCGAGCCCTCTTCCCAACCAGGCCTTAATCTGAGCCCTTCCTGACTGGACCTGCATAGCCAAGTTGTAGCAAGAATCCAGTTGAGGCAAGAATCCTGCTAAGTCAGTTTAGCACTAATTCCTCTGCTTAAAAACCCGGCAAGCCTGGTCTGTTGTATTAGTCAGCTTTCTTGTCATTGAAACACAATACCTGACACTCACAGCTTAAAGTTGGAAAGGTTTGATTTAGCTCATGGTTTGGGAGAATTCAGTCCATAGTCAGCTGGCTCCAAGGCAGAAACAGCATGGCAGAAGGGTGTACCAGAACAAAGCTGCTTAGTTCCTGGCAGCCAGGGAACAGAGTGGGGGAATAGATCCAGAGAGGAATGGGTAACAGACCATAGGCAGTACCCAAAGCCATGCCTCCACTGACTGCCCCAATACATGGTAGCATGGCTTACTACTCTGCTAGGTGTTTCTTAATCCAATGAAGTTGACATATCAGGATTAATGGTCACATCTATCTTCAGTAAGAATCCTCTCAAGGTTTGGGGTGTAGCTCGGTGGAAGTATGTGTGCTGGATCAATCCACAGCACACACACACACACACACACACACACACACACACACACAAAATCCCCTGCCTTTGATGTTTTTTCTTAGTACTATTCTATTCGCTGACCCCACATGCAGCCCGCCCCACTCCTTGGCTATACATCCCCACTTGTTCTTGATGTGTTTGTAATTCAGCACAGTTCTATAACGTCTCTTTTCACCTACTGCAAAAGTTCCTGAATAAAATCTGTTTCTACTGCTTTAACTACTGCCTGGCTCCAGTTCATTTTAACAGAACCAATGCAAAAAAATAATCAACCTAAGATATAGCACCTTAAATGATATCTCTGCTTGAAGCTTGGGTGGGCCATTTAGCCTTCTTTGGCCGGAAATTTCTCTCTTCCAAATTATTTGGCATTTTTTTCTTGCCTTCAGTTGCACTGCTTGTACTGTAATTAGAATTCCTTTGCACTTATCTCAGTAACAAAATGTAACAAGCCTCGAAGACCTATAAGCTTTTCCCTTCTTAGGTTCCGCAAAGCTTTTGGTTGCTCATTCCAAGAAAAGAAGGAATTGCAGTGATTTCTCTGACAAGGAACACTTGTTTCACTGCTATCAAATTCATAGCTAGTTGTTTTGTTTCCTTGTCTTTCTGCATATTATAGTCACTTTTTGAATTGATGCTAAGTAATAAAGGGATCTTGTTGAAGACTTTTCAGTACTAGTTAAACTCATTGCTCATCTTTACAACATCGAAAATAAAAATGGACAGTAAAATAATAGGCAGTTATGACGAAGTTTATAGTCAGTGATCACTTCACCATGACTACTACCCTTTAATTTCAGAGATGCTAAAATATGAGGAAAAATGTATATTAGAGAATTAGTGGGGAAAGGTGTTATCTGTGTTATCTGTTTATACACAATATAGGCTAAACTAAAACACCCAGACTCAGTTAAATCATGTATGTTGGTCCAGTTTCATATAAGAACCACATGCCCTCTTTGCCGTGTATTTCTTGCCTCACTTAGAAGTGTGGACACAAAAGTATATTAAGCACTGTAAGGAAAGCGTCAAGCTCCTACATTGACAATAGAACAGGGAAATAACAGCAACTAAGGAATACGTATCCCTCTAGAAGAGGGAAGATGCCACACAACTCAGGCTAAAGATTTCCTTGTTAGTGATCCTTAAGACTTTGGAAAAAGTACTGCCCAATCTTCCATTTTTCCTGAGAAGATGGAAAACTGGATTTTATACGAAATAGCTTAAAAATTAAAAAATTTCCAAATACCATGAACAGCACTCAAAGTAAGTCTATGTGCCATATTTGGTTCCTAGCTCACCAGTTTGTGGTCTAGGTGTGATACAGCGAATATAGGTACCCCATGTATGAGCATCACCATTTGTCCTGTGGGTAGGTACATTTAATTAAAAAAAACTATCAGCATGACTGAAAAGGTGTTCATGTCACAGTTAACATATTTGTCTGTGAAGCATTAGGGTGCCTAAGCTATCAGTAAAAATAACCAGAGAAGGCTTTTATTGATTTATTTCAGACATTTTTCTTACAACTGTTTATGTGTAATAAAACCAACCCACTAGTATGATTTTAAGGCTTGGGACTGGGAAATAGTAGTTGTTCATAAAGTAAAAACAGACTGTGTTTCAGGCACAAAGTGTTTCTTTAAGAAAGAGAATTGTTGCTCTGGGTTCTGGTTGCTTGGTGGTCCTTCAGATCATCCGTGCTGACCAGCAGGTAAGTGGATAGGTGGACGCGCTGCCACGAGCCTTCCAGCTCCCTCGGGACTGTGTGAAGGGAAGTCCCAACCCAGGGCCCAGAGGACCAGGCAGTGCAGGATGTGGCCAACTACAGGGGAATACACTTTGCATTGAGCTCTGCTTCCCAGGCCTGGAAACATAGACAGAACTTCTTCACCTTCCCCCCCAAAATCGAGGGAGATTGGAGATGGGAGAGAGAAGACGCAAAGATTATGGCTCAGCTCAGTGCAGTCGCCTCTAGTTGAAAGGCTTAGAGTCAGGCAACAGGTGTATCCCAAGTGTAACTGCTCTCAAAATGGCATTCCAGGCTGAATGGGCAAAAAAAGATTAAACAAGTGTTTTGCAATCTGTGTTCAGAGAAACATTAGGGGCTGAGATAATGGGAGGGAGCTTTTGTCTTTTTTGGTTTGCATTTGGATCTTATAAGAAAAGCTTCCTTTTAATAGGAAAATGCAACACCTAAAAGAAAACCTGGTGTTTAGAGCCGCTGGCGAGGCAATCAAGTGATCTGTTACTTTGTGATATTGAAATTACCTTAGCTTCTATGCACATTTCAATACTGTTCTCACGAAATGCAGAAATATCTCCAGGTTAAACAATAACTCCAGATTCTACCCAGAATGTGAGTCAATATGGAAATTCTGGTGAGGCTGAATATATAAAGGTACAAATGCCTTCGATTTTTTTCTTCCAAGGGAAGCTTTCTTTTTTAAGGTTTGCCAAAAGAGGACAGGCAAAGAGTACAGATCTGAGATAAGCAGCTCACATTAGGAAAAAAGAAGACCTTGTGTCTATTCGCTGTCAGACATATACTCCCTCAATGAGTCCGTACAAGGACGCTGAGTAGAGAGCTGGGAAATTCACGCAGAGCAAATAAGAGCTCCAGATTATTTTTCTCCTGGAAATGAAGGAAAATGGGGTTAGAATGAACCCACTGTGGAAACTAGGCATAAACTTCTCTCTTACTTATCAGCCCACAATTTCCCAGGCTTTGTGCCTGCCACCTCTCCACATCCTCAACACACACGTACTGGATGGGATGGCCAGTCCATTTCTAATCTCCTCCTTCCTCAATGCCTCTCTTTTCAATGCCTATAGAACCTATTACTTTTTTAATTTTTGTTTTTGTTTTGGCTTAAACAACAAAAATTATTTTCTAACTGGTATGGGGGCTAGAAATCCAACATCAAGAAGTCAATGGGTTTGATTTTTTCTGTGGCCTCTCTTGACTTGCAGATGGCTGTCTTTTTGGGGTGATCCCAAGTGATCTTGCCTCTGTGTGTGTGCCCCAACTCCCCATGGATGTATCAAAGCATTTTATCCCATATCCTTTTGAAGTCAGGAGCCACTATTTCTATTAGTGTCCCCATGATTTCCTGCATGAACATAAACAGATAACCAATAAATCAGTTAAGGTTAAGCTTATTAACAGTAATTTTGCATCTTTAGGCAAAAGCATTACTATATAATGAATAATAATATGGGCCCAAAAATATGGCACTTTGAGAAAAAATGGACAAAACTTAATTGTTCATATTGTGGTACAAGACATCATAAAAACCTTTCTTTCGTAGAGAATGAAGAATGCGAGATGTTATATAATGTTACAAGTTTAATCATACATTTAAAGAAAACTTAGATTTAAAAACCTAGAGGATAGAAAATGTGTAACATTATTGGATTCAGAGTAGTATCTATTTTTTAAAAGCTGATAATGAGGCTTATGTAATTTTTACGACAAAAAATATAATAAAAAGGAATATACTTTGAGTTTCTTTGCAAAAGGCGGTGTAACATCAGTGGAATTTTGTCATAATGTGGACTAGATATCCCTGTATTTGCCATTTTTTAAGAACAAACCAAGCTCTAACAAATGTATTTTTTTGGTAGTTTGTAGACTAAAAGTTGATAGCACCTTGTGTAGGTTTCATCACGTATCTTCCTTCTAATAAATTCCATTCCACAGGGAACAGTGTCATAGTCTGTGTCTTGCTACCAAAGAAAATTTCATAAACAAACTCAACCAATGTGTCTCTTAGTGTATGTTTATCCCCATTAAGAGCCCAGAGAGTGGAAAAACACGGCAATTGTCTTAGAGGCCTCTAACATGCTTTTGTGTTATAAGCCATGGGTCTATAAAGATCCTGGAAGATCCAAGCTAGTAAAAGCTACAGTGTCTAAGAGGAAAATCCTAAGAACATTCTGTCCTCTGGCAGGGACGGAACCTCATCTGGA
Organism: Erethizon dorsatum; assembly: GCA_028451465.1. NCBI lineage: Eukaryota > Metazoa > Chordata > Mammalia > Rodentia > Erethizontidae > Erethizon > Erethizon dorsatum. Next base: position 17,801,693 of record CM051839.1, read on the forward strand.
TGAATAGCTACTAGCAATGTTTCCTGGAATGGCGCCATCTGCTCCCAACCCAGCTTTTAAATTGTACACACACACGCGCGCGTGCACAGACACACACACACACACACACACACACACACACATTTTCTTTTCTAAGAGATTGCTTTACTCAACGTGGAAAAAAGAAGTAGGATGTCTTATCACATTTTTTCAGAAGGACCTGTTTTACTTCCAAAGACTTGCCCAAAGGGTTATAGTGTATCTAAAACAAATATTCTGCCTCTATATTGAAATTCACACAAATCATCCCAAACTCATCTTACCTCAATTCTGTTAGTGTCTCAAGTCACCAAGTAACTGTCTAATTGAGCAAGCAACATAAAATTCCCATTTAATGTCCTCCACAGCACATTGGTCTATGGCACAGTCCAACACAATTAGATATATTCTTGAGTCTGCTGCAGTGGCCCTGGAAACATCTTTATTCCTGCTCAGAGGAGCAGATTTTCCCAAACCCCTTCCCTTCATTCTCCTTTTTTTCTTACCTTGGACACAAATGTAAGGGTCAGAGTTGCAGAAGTTGTACCACAATAATGAAGGAATAGCCAAGAGGAATGTTGACATCTTGGATCTAGCATGGGCAAATTGCTAAAATTAAAATAAAAGTCATCTATGTTCTGCATTCTTATTGTTTAAAGTCGATGTTGATGAAATTTTTGTGGGCAAACACGTTAACTCTTATAACACATATATTGCTAAACCTTGGTTACTTAGTTCCTCCATTTTTCTATTTGTCTGATTGCTTCTCCACTGTTATTGAGCCCATGTGTGAAAATCTGCCCATTTGTAGACACCTACAGTGTACATTGCATTACACCAGTGTTTACCAGTGTGTGTGCCCTCAAAATATGATGCATTATACCATTAAAGGGAATAAAGACTAAGTATATAGTTTGTGATCAAATATATTTGGAAAAACACTGGATAACCTGTTTGCTTTCCAAAGCTTCATAATACACATAAAACTACTACAGACTTCTAAAAGTAAAAGTGTTGAAGTAGAGAAACCTGAATAATATTCAAAAGCTTCCCGGTCTTCTAGAACACTGAACTAATGTTTGAAAAAATCACATTGTCATGTACTATTCATCTCTCAGAATTAGAGTTTGAAAGGCCATACCTTCATCCATAATTATTTTCTTTTTTTCTTTTTTTTTTTTTTTTTGTGGGTACTGGGGGTGAAACTCAGGACCTCGTGCTTGCCAGGCAGGTGCTTATGCCACTGAGCTGTCTCACTGGCCCCCCATAATTATTTTCTTAATCATTGTTTCATGCTTTCTGATTTATAAATGTATTCGTCTGTTTTCCATTGCTGCAACAAAATAGCTGGCTCCCCCAATTCAAAGAAGAAGAGATTTATTGTGGCTCAGTTTCAGAGGTTTCAGTCCATGGCAGCCTCGCTCCAAGGCAAGAACATTATGGTGGAAGGGTGTGACAAAGCAAAGCTGCTCACTTCACAGCAGCTGGGAAGCAGAGCACGGGGGAGGAACACCAGAGAGGAAGGCCCCAGGGACCAGGTACAGTCCCTAGACTTACACCCTCATGTCCCACCTGGACAAACCCAGATATATTCTTTACCAACCTCATTAAGTGTCTCTCTAGCTAATCAAGTTGACAATCAAAATGAACCATTACAACATATGTTCTGACAAATTTTAGAGAAACTTCTAGGAATTCAAACCAATAGATATGTTGACACATACCAACAATGGCAAGTAGTCATTATATGAGATTATGTCCAGCTACTATAAGTGCTGTCACTGATACGCTCAGCAACCGTAACCTGCATGTACAGTTCCAGATGAGATTACTCCTTCTAGAATAAATTTCTGAGGCATGTATACTTTGATTTGTCTTTTCTACTACTTTATAGGAGGACAATTACTGTGATTGTATGAAACAAGTAATTCTTTCTAATCTGTGACTGATTTTGGCATGTATTCTTACGGTCCTTCTTCACCTTGGCTGGTGAACTTGCTTCCCCTTTGGGAAGAGTCTGTTCTCTCATTAGAGGTGTTTGACATAGCTCCGTGGAACCACAGGTTACAGTCACCACCCCACTATCTTTTTCCTGTGGACTTACTCTGTGTCATGAGCCCAACGGTAGCTATCAGAGTGTGGCTTTGTCCTTTGCTCTCTTCATATTGTCTCAACTTTTGAGCCAGAATAATTTAACCACGAGGTTCTTGTCTTGTTTTGCAAGCAAGAACAGCCTTACAAAGTCTAGGCGTTTTGCCAGAAATCTAAACTTTGTTGAGCGATGTTAAAAGGTTAAGCATTTCACACAGTTTGAGTTCCCCCACCCCCACTACAGTCCCAGCCTCTGCTTGTTTCTTAAATGTCTTTTTTTTAATCAAGAAATGGAATAACTAATAATGTGCTAGATAGAATATTTTCAACCATCATCCTGTAACCATAGTAGTGCTAAAAACTCCAAACAAATATTCACCACACTTCTGTCTTTAATTAAAAGGAGCCAAGGGCATGGACTCCATTTAGTCTGTTTTAAGATGAAATGCTGGACATTCTCCATACAATATAATTTTAAAATAAGTCTCTTATTAATTGTTTATAATAATTTTGATATGAACATCAACACTAAATTCTCCTACAATGGATGTCTGTTAATAAAAATAAATCACAACCTTTCCAGTATGGAGGAAAATATATGATACTAACTCCTTAGCCCCCCATTTTGAAAGCTTCCCTGTGGTTAATCCCTGCAATCTTAGAGCACTGTTTACTCTTGAGCAGGCTGCTTCCGAGGTTTGCAAGCCCACGGTCAACACAGATATCAAAGAAAAAGGAAGTTGAAAGTATCCAGGAATCATCCTCAATTTACTCAGTCCTTGAACCCCACACCCTATCTCAGGTTATCTATCATCCATCTCTCTGCTAAAATGTTTCCCACATTAGCCTTGTTCTCTCCATCCCTACTGTAGCCACCTGGGTCCCAGCTGCCACCTTCTTTGGCCTGGACTCCTCAGTGGTCTCCGAACTGGTCTCCTGTCTTTCATTCTGCCTCTATTCTCCCCAGAGCACCAGGTCATTCTGCTGTTAGTGCCATAGAATCAAAACATAAGTTTCTTTTCAAATTTTTATTGGTATGTGTTTGCAGTACATAATAATTAAACTCATTTGGGAAGAATTAGTACATATAAAAAGCACAAGTTTCTCATCTGTTTTTGGAGGCCTTGCTTTCCAAGGCCTCATTTTAAACCTTCTCCTCCTTTCCCACCTTCTTTCTTTCCTGCCAACATACCAAGTGCTTGGTCATTTCTTTCCACCATCTTTGGCTGGTTCCTCCCTGTCCTTAAGAGTCCTCAGCTGAAGTGCGGTTTCCCTCGGACAGACCTCCCAGGCTTACATTCTAAAAATCCTCTCTCCACAAACACTCATTTGTTCTCTACCCAGTCCCCTTTTAAAATATTCTCCATGGCACTTCCCCTATCTGATATTTTTTTCTATCTATAAATCACCTGTCTTCTGACTCCCTTCACTGGACATGGGAAAGAATTATTATCTAGTTGGCTGTTATACGTCCAGCACCTATAATGTCATTTAGGATGCAGGAAGAATAAAATGAACATGTATTGAATGAATGTATGAGCAAGACAAAAAAAATTGGGTGTTTACTTCAGCCCCTCTGGCTTACCCATTGGGAGATGTAAAAGGAATACTTATAAAGTAATTTTGGGTAAGGTCTAGCAGGGGCTGGACATCCTGATACATTCCTGGGGTGCACCACACAAGCCTTTACAAACTAAACCAGAGAAAATACAGTTACATACTTACAGGAAGAGCAGTTAGTCTTTTCTTGTGGAGAAATGAACTTCCTCAGGCAGCTGTTTGCACACCCACAATCAACACAGATATTAAAGGGAAAGGATTTGTCATATTTGACATAATCTTTTCAAGACAATACTGGAGAAGAAATTTCCCAATGCAGAAAATATTTTATTTGGTATATTAAGGTAAATCACTGAGAGATTTCTGCTAGATTGTCACAACTTTATAAAGTGTTTACAAGAACTGTTAGGTAAAGTCATACATAGAACCCTCACTTTTCAGCAAACAGCTACATTAGATGATTCATACACATAGGTTATATCTGTGATCAAAGATCAGAGCCAAAGTTGGTCCCTGGAAAAGTGCTTAACAAATCCTTGGCTTCCAAGTTTGGTTTCATCTGAAGCCAGGATTAACAAGGGAAAGCATGGCCAGAATGGAATGTGAGGTTGGAGCACTAGGGAAAAGATGTCCCCAGGGCCGTGAACTGGCTTTGGTCAGCAGCCCTGGGAGCTGGGCTTATTTCAGTCTTACGCAATTTTGCTCTCATGGCTGGTCAATGAGATGGGAAGAAAATTCAAAAAAGAACCTGGATGAGCAAACATATCAGATTATGTTTTATAAGATAAAGAGGAATGATCTTGAAAGATCTCTCTTCTAAAAGAATGCAGAACATTGGTAAGGGAAAAGGCAAAAAAGTCAACTGGCCCCAATTTCAGAAATAATACAGTTTACAGAAGCACTGCTTTTCTGAGATTTATGCTTCTACAGAGACAAGCAGAGGAAAACTTGAATCTGATAGAATTAGTACTCAGCAGAAAGCATCTCATAAAAATACTGTCCTATTACTGGCCATACAATATCAATGTCTAAAAATACAAGGTTATAATAATGATAAGCCACCTGGCATTCCCAAAATCTCACAAGAGGAAGCATATAATAAGGAAAAGGATTACAATTCCTTTTGAAGAATAACACGAAAAGAAAAGTTATAGACCTGGATCAAAGAGATCGTTTCTGTCCACATTTATTTATTTAATCAGTATCACTAGGCAATATTTTGTACCACCCATTGGATTTGGCACCATGGGCAGAAAGGTTACACATCCTGAACATGGACTTCGGGAAAACGTGGAGTATAGAAACCCATATACAAGGTGGAGATGGCCAGAACAGCAGCTAAGGCCAAGGTACGGACTGGTAAGAAGGGAAAATGTGAGCATGCTGAGGCCTAGTATGGTTTGGACGCGTCCCACAAAAGTTTCTCTGTGTTAGAAACTTAATCACCCGTGCGACAGTATTGAGATGCAGCACCTTTAGGAGGTGCCTAGACCATGAGTGCTCTGCCCCCATGAATGGATGAATGACATTATCACAGAGGTGCGCTGGTAATCTCAGGAGTAGTCTTCTGAGAAAAGGATGAGTTCAGCCCCTATTCTCTCTCTGACTCTTGGGCTCACTTGCTCCTTTACCTCCCACCATGGGACCATGCAGCATGAAGCTCCTGGCCAGAGGCCAGCTTCAAGCCCTTGGACTTTCCAACCTCCAGAATCGCAAGCCGAATAAACTTCTATTGTTATAGGTTACCCAGTCTGTGGAATCTGTTACAATAGCAGACTAAGACTAAAACAAGGCTCTAAGTAATTTCTGAAAATATTGATTAAATACTTTTATTTAAAATGATCTCTTCCTCACACTTTAGTAAATATTACCAAAATAGAACATCGCTTTTCTGAGCAGGTGTGTTTATTCCTAAAGACAAGGAAAGAAAGTTCTAGCTAAAACCTTAAAATAGTATCTAAGCTATTGTGGTGGGTTGACAACTGGTGGTCAACTTGTAACACCCAACTGAACTGAATCAGCATGGTGCTGGGTGTGGAGGGCCCACCTGAGGACTGTTGCCAACAACATAAAAAGAACTGGAGAGGAAGAGGTGGTGCTGTTGGTTCTCCTCGAGGAGCTTGTCATGCTGGCTTTCCTGATAGGAACTTGACTGTTCTCATTGTCGGAGGAGCTCGGGACCTCGTTGTCACTGAGGATGGCTGTGGTGCTTTTCGGGGGAGCTCTGGTCCTTACTTTGAGCATTGCTTCCTGGCTCCGGTGCAGATCCCTCAGCCTGCTGGCACAGATCCTTCACCCCGCTGATACAGACTTTCTAGCTTCCACCACGAAACTTCGGGCCTTCCCAGTGCAGATCTGTGAAACAGACTTGCATGAGACATTGTTGTGGGCTTTGGGCCTCCAGTTGGACTGGTGGGGGCATTGCCATGGGCTCCAGGTCTTCAGCTGGATTCATGCAGGACATTGCCATGGGATCCAGGCCCTCAGCGGGATTCTTTGAGTCTTTAGTGTGTGGACAGATTTCCTGCACTTTTTGTATAGGACTCTTTGGGTGACTATTACAAAATAATCCTATAAATTATGTGTCCTGTATTGTATTGTTTCCCTTGCAAACCCTGACTACAACACTATGTTTTATACTCCTGATCCCCCATCCTCATTGTCTCTATGTATTCCTCTAAAATGAGACAGTTTCCCATAATTACTCTTCATTATCATATTAAATGGAAAGCTCCCGCCCACCAACTCGAAACATTTTTGCTACATTTGAATTATTGTTTCTTCAACATGTGCTAAAATTTGTTTTTTAATTTTAAGATATCTTTGCCAACGTGGCACAATTCTTTGATGGTGACTCGCTGATCCATTCATCCAGCAAGCACATCCACTTTGCATGAGTGGATGAAGTAGGCAATGGGGAGACAAAGACAAGCAAGTCATGACTGACCTCTGCCTTTGAGGAGTTTGCATCCTAGTGCACAAGTGATCGGGGCATCCTAAGACTGTGAAGGGCTATCATACTGGGTATTATGAGGCCACGTTATCAGACAAAGGCTTGAGGTTTCAAGGGAAACCTCATTAAAATATTTCAAGGGAAATAACATCAAAACAAACTTAATGAATAAGAAGAATCTATCCAAACAAAGAAAAGAAGAAATGTTCTAATCAGAGCAAGAATTTCAAAAGACCAAAGATGAGAGAAACGTTCTAGAAATTACAATATGAACTAATCACATGGTGGGGTGGAAGGTATTATGAGGGGGTACAGATGTGAATGGTGCTCAGGTTTCCAAGTTGCCTTAGCCATATTAAATACTCCTTATTTTATGCTGAGGGCAATAGAAAACTTTGGAGATTATTTTTAAGCTAGGAAACCACGAAAATGATTGGCCTTTTAGAATACTAATAACAGCTCCGTGCCAAAAAATAAATAGACTTCAGGAAAACTGGATCATGGTAACCCAAATACCAAATAAAATTACAATAACCCATATGAAGATGTGGAAGCAGCAGCATCACAGGCCAAGGAAGGGACTATTTGGTAAGAAGGAAGAGAATTGAAAATAATAACTATTGATGTCCACACATCTATATGGAAGATTGAAGACACAGAAGAGAGGGACCATCAGAAAATCAGCAAAGTCAGTTTGAGGACCTACGAAGGGATGGGATCCAAGGGGCATACTGAAGAAATAGCCTTGGGGTAGAGAAACATTTGCTACTGGAATAGAAGGAACAAGAAAATGATGTGGGTATGGGTCAAGTTTTAGATTTGGTGACAGGAAATGAAGACATTCTCTCCTTGCTTCTGATTTCTTTGAAATCTGAGGCAAGATTTTCAGCTTAGAGTGACAAGGGAGTGGGTAGGTAAGGAGTATGAAAAATGTGGGCAATCTGAAGTCGTGACATTGGGAAATGGTAGAGAATGATGATTACATACACAAAGAAGTGTCTATGGGTGATGGCTAATAGTTGGTTGACCTCAGAGCCATACATCTCTAGTGGCACAAAACTGGACAATTGTGTGAATAGCTCCAGCAGAGCTAATGGATTGAGTATAAATTTATCCAGAGTAGACATTTGGAATAATTTAGGTTTAAGGCTTTTCCAGGTGTGGATGGAGGAAAGAAAAAAGGTGCAAAAGATCTGAGGATATTGATAAAAATATGGCCTAGAGGATAAATTATAGAAGCAGAGCTGGAAAGGCATAGCATTGGGATGGGAAAACTGGTGGATATGAAATGGGCAAGAAACTAGCTATGAAGCAAAAGGTTAAGCACATTGGGAGAGGTTGAATATAAGAGAAGTTTAATGTGAAAGGGTATCATATGTAAAATTAAATACTCAGATGTGGAGAGAAATTCCAGGCAACGGTAAGAGCCAGGTTATAAACCTGAGAGTGAGCAAATGAAGGGGCATGGAGGTGAAGGTCATCACAGTTGAGACTGATAAGAACCTGAGAGCCAGGGTGACCACGTGTGTGTTAGTCAGCTTCCTGTCCCTGTAACAAAATACCCAAAATACTTAGCTAAAAAGACAAAGGGTTTACTCTGACTCACAGTTGTGGAGATTTTCAGTTCATGATTGATTGACCTCATTGCTCCAAGCCTACGGTAAGGATGACAGTCTAGCATGGTGGAAAACAGACATGGATTTGAGGGAAGTGGAATACCTGAGAAAAGAAGTCTAATATCTTGGGTGTTCATCAAGGATACCAGAGACACGAATCATAGTGTGGTCTCAGGATCTCAGAGGATTAATCACAGTTTTTACCTAGGAGTTGTGAGCATTTTAGGCTTCTTAGAAGAATTTAGTTACTGGGTAGACTCATTTTTGCTTACTAGGGAACCTAGTCAAGCTGAGTAGACTAGCCAAAGGATTATTGGTTCCTCAGGAGAAGAGCAAGAGAAATTGGGACTGCAGCAATTAGACAGGCCTGGACTTTTGACCAAGAGCTAGTTTCTGGCTGATAACGAAACTCTACTTTCTTTGGACGGAGTTTCCTTTAAGCGTCTTTTATTATTATTTTTTGTTGCTTCGCGATTATATATTTATGGGGTATAGCATGTACATGTACACAATGTGTAATGATCAAATTTGAGTAGCTAGCACTTCCACATCTAATTGTCCTTAAGAACCAAGACTACACACAAGCTGGCTCCGAGAGAAAGACCCCTCAACTCCCCACAGTGAAGCGGTTGTTAATAGGAGGGTAGGTTCCGGAAGTACCGCCACAGCTCAAGAACAGCTGCAGTCTCTAGTTGTTGGGGCAGGGGACGATCTTGCCTCTCTTCAATTTTTAAAAATTCTTTTTTTTGGGGGGGTACCAGGAATCGAACTCAGGACCTCAAGATTTCCAGGCAGGTGCTGCCCCACTGAGCTAAATCTCCGGCCCCTCTATATGTTTTAATGATCACAAACTTACCAACAAGTCAGATAGTGAATACATAGAACATTTTCCTTTTTCTTTACTGTAGAAAGTAAGTCCTACCTGATTCCCAGGGCCCCTACATTCCTTCCTACATATTTTCTCCATAGCCACAACTCAAGAAATCAGCGGAGACCTTTAACAGTGACAGTACCCGCTACTCCTCAGACCCCAGGTCTTGTACATTTTCCCAGTAATGTCTTTTATAACAAAAAGACCCAGTCTGGAATCACATACGTGTTTGTCAAGTCCCTTGGTCTCCTTCAGCCTGGAATAAATTCTTAGGGTTTCCTTGACTTGCATGACCTTGCCACTTGAGAAAATTATGGACTACGTACTTCGCAGTATGTCCCTTAGCTTTGATTTTTTTTATTGACTGGTTTCAGAATATACATTTTTGGCAAAAATATTAGAGAGGCAAGTACTGAATTTTATCAAATGGCCAGTGATTTCAATTAGTTTTCTTTCTGATGGTGTTTTGTTTTTTGTTTTTTGTTTTTTAATTTCTTGAGCAAAGTGGTATCTGCAAACCTTCTCTGGTACAAAGTCCCTCCTTCTCACTTAGAAATTAAGAGTTATTTTGTGAGGAGATATTTTGAAACTACATAATTATTCTGACCCTCTTCCAATTTTCAATTTATTCACAAACTTATTTCTGTCTAAATTGACTTCCTATTTTGTTCAATGAGGTATAAACTATTACTATCATTATTTTAATCCTTACATTATCCCAAATTTGGCTAGAGGGAGCCCATTCAAACTGGCTTCTGTTTCCTTTTGACATGTTCCCAACATCTTTTTATCACTTCCTTATTTTTTGGCACAGGACGTCCTTCCTTGTATTTTCCCTGTTCCATCCTTGAATTATCCATTTTTTTCAGGGAGTTGTGGTTGTTTGTGCGGAAAATGGATTTTAAATCCAAGATCTGACTCTCAGATGTGCTCATCGCTATTAGTGTCACTGCTTCTAGCCCTTCAGTGGAGATAGCTAGGAAGTGTATATATTCATATATATATTCCATATTCATGTAGTTATACCTTTCATTGTCTATATATCTACCATGAATCTACTCATCCATCTTCTTGCTATCTATCTTCTATCTATCATCTATCTATCTACCTATGTATCTATCTATTCATGCATCCTTCCATCCACCCATCATCCATCTATCCACCCATTATGTATCAGAGACCAGAAATTTATATGGATATTTACAAGTTCAAAAATAACAAAGTTTGTTATAGTTTTCTCCCTTCTGTGTTTATAACTCCCTCTCCAAAAGTGAAAAACTTGCCTTAATTATTTTTCACATATCTATTTAATTGTTTGATCCTACTGCCTGTATCCACCCCCAAGCTTCCTGTGTGTGCTGCCTCCTCTCTCTGCCACATCTAGGATTCTACATCCAGAGCTCCCAGCCACATAGGTAGCCCCTGACCTCTCTCGAGCTCCGGTACCTCACATCACCCCTCTGTGGGCTGCCCACCTCATCCTGCTTGGACTCTGACACACTTTACCACGTCTCTCTTCTCCATCTAACTTAGGCTCCAACACCCCACACCAGGTCACTCCCACAAGGACACCTGCTTTCCTTGCAGGAGCTCTGACACCCCACTGTGGGCCGCCCCCCCTTGGATATGCTACTTTTACCCTGCTCTATCCCCAATTCCCACAGAAGCAGACCCTGCAGGTGGGAATTCACCCTGCAGGTGAATTCTGTCCACTCCCTCTGGGTTCTCACTCCCGACCCTTCTCTCTGCCTCTCCGTATGGACGTCCTTCTTTCTGTGAGCAAGCTCCAAGTCCTCACCCAGGCTTCCCTTCTCCTTGCAGAGACACCATTCTCGGCAGGTTATGACAATGACACCTGACATCTTGGTGTGTGCCATCTCCCACCTGCTTGGCTCTCGGCCACTGCAGTCCCTCTGCAACACAGGTACCCAGGACACCTGACTTACTATGTCCCAGCCAGTGAATTTAGTACAGAGTTTTTCAGTTCAAGAAGAGAAGTGCTGGGCCGGTGAGATGGCTCAGCGGCGTAAGCACCTGCCTTGCAAGCGCGAGGGCCCGAGTTCGACTCCCGGAACCCACATACGAAAAAGGGGCCGGTGATATCGCTCAGCGGCACGGGTGCCTGTTGGCACGCGAGGTCCTGAGGTCGACCCCCTGGTACCCACAAAAAAAAAAAAAAAAAAAAAAAAAGGAAGAGAAGTGCTTAAAAAACCTAATGTAGACAGTGAAGGGCTTCGAGGATCTCTACACATTTGTGATTTGTTGTTTTTAACTTTAATGTCTATAACTGCCTAATTGGTATAATTATGAATTATTAATTTATATGAGTCAAATGAAATTCTGTGAGTTTTTGGGCAGCTTATAAGATATAAACTTTACTTTTTCAGTATTCTAGGGAGAGATTTATTTTTGTCTTCTATCTCCCATGAACAGATAGAGACACACACAATGTCTCTTGCCATTTTTAAGAAGTTTGTGGTCTGAGAGATATTTGAGAATTACAAATCTATAGCAATTGACTTATAAAACAGTGAACCATGCAAAATTTTAGCCCCTCATCTGATAATCACTATGGTTTTAGGAAAATCTGGCATCAGTCACAACAGAATCAACCCTTTGGACTACAGTTAGCACTTGGCAAATGCCATTTTTTCCATTTTTCATGCACAGTTTTGGGTATTGGTATAGACTAAGAATATGGATGACATTTGTATTAGTTTTACAAAATTATAAAACTGATTTCTAAAATGTTAACTTATTTAAATACAAATTTTTTCTTTTCATTTTATTGTCGGATTTGTTTTGAAATGTGATATGTTTATGTGCATGTGCATATGCATGTGTGTGTGTGTGTGTGTGTGTGTGTGGTCATTTTGCATGTACAGTTTCTGTATATACTTTTATCTTAGTACATATCGTGTTAAATCCTTAATTAATGTTTTCATACTTGTGGAAGTATATTTATTCTGATCATCTAAAAAATTCAGAAATTAAACAAATATAAAAATATTCACTATTTAACCATGTAAATACACAACTATGAATTACTTCATCCTATCTTTTCTTTATAACATGAATGTGTTCAGTAACTAGTAGAAAAGCAAAACTGTTGATTTGATTGTTCGCTTTCATTTTAGATAAAAAAGAATGGATCAGGTATTACTCAATTTAATTTTTTTCTTTTGTAAAATCTGTAAGTAGTCATTTCTTAAAACTATCATATATCTAGCCCTATTAATGTATGAATCACAATTTAAAATAAGCAATTTTAAAATCCAACAGTGGCCAAGCTAGAATGTCATTATCTTCCTGCAGTAGAGTAACTTCTCAAATATGAATGGAAAGAAATTCATTATTTTTATTTGGATATTAAACTATACACATTTAATAGGCTTTTTCTTTTTTTCCAAAAATGCTGAAACTGCAGAAATTCTTGGAGTATATTTTCCTTGCATTTACTTTTCAAAAGTCTGTAATTTTAAAAAATATATGAGAATACACCAAACTCAAAAATTTTGCAATAAAATATACAGTATTTTAATAAAGACTATAACATCTTAGGTGTTTTATAATGTACTAGTTTTGTTAGTGAACGTATTTTATCAATCTGATTAATTCTGTGAAAGATGACAATTTTGTGCATCCATCAGCTTTCAATCTTAGCAATTCTTTTGATCTTTTTCCTATCCTACCTTTTTTTCCTTCTTATCTTGAAACAACAGACATTTTTCTATTAATAGATATATGAGATTTAGGATTAATATTATCTTTTTTGCTTGCATTACAAAATGAAGACGAATGTGCCCTCCTCCCCAAGTGTGGTTTATGATTTAATAATGCTGCAGCTCCTGGTCTTGTCAGGATTCCTACCTGGGCAAGCATATTTTGAGGCCACTCAATCTCATGCACATCTCATATCATGTGGGTATCAGGGACATAAAGCAAATCTCCCGAGTGCTCTGTCTCTAAACACCACATCAGGTGCATGGAGCAATGCAAGGTACACTTTTTTTTGCCGGTTATTTATTTCAGTAAAATATCTCTTTGGGCTTATTCAGAAAAATTTGTATTTTCACTTAAAGTGTTTCAACACTATTACCAAATTAATCACTGAATATATATTTGTTTTTAATGAATGCCTAGAAATTTTGCCTTTTGTTTACAACGCAAAATATATAATTTTTACACCTACAATAAAATAGGATTCAAAAATATGTGTATGGCTTTTGTAATAATAGGTTTGTGTAGCTGGTGATAGTCTATGGAAAAGCATAATGTAAACCAATAAGTTATCTTATTTTTAAATTTGGAAAATGTTTTGTAACATTTGGTGCAAAGCAGATGGAATACGGTCGTGTTACGAAATTCATATCTATTATATATTCTTCTGCTAAATCTTTACTCCTTAAACTCAGATGAATAAATTTCCCAGAGGGGGAGAAAATGTCTCCTATCTGCAATTACAGCCTTGATTAGATCTACACTTGCAGTCCGTGTGATGAATGAGACGAGCCCTCCCAACGTTACCACACATCAGGGAAGGTTTTCAGAGGAAACATGCATTCTAGGAGCAGGAAGTAAACTTGCATAACGTACGTGTCCAGTTCATTGAACTGCTGACTTAAATCCATCCTTTGGAGATAAGAGGAAGGCTCTGCACAATCTAGGAAAGGTCGGGTCGTGCTAATGAGAACTATTTATTCAGCTGCTTGACACTTATTGGACATTATAATCAAATTGGAGTATAGGCAGTAAACTCTTATGCATGGTGTGGCTTTTAAATCTACAAGGTACGCAGGAAATTTTCCAAACGACTGTACCTCTGAGCTGCATTCAACTGGCACATGTGTTAAAACAAAGATGTGCGACTCCGTGACAGCCCAGGAGAGGACAGAGGGTTAGCGATTGCTTGTGCTCCTCAGCAGTGACCCTGCTTACAAATTAGGAGCTGGGACAAAGAAATAGTGCACATAAGAAGGCAGCCAACCTATACAGATTTTGTCACAGGATTGAGATGAAAAGGGGGAGGAAATGATTTGAAAAAAAAAAAAAAAAGAACAAAAGGGTATAAAATTCCAATGCTAAACATAGATGATATATGAGAGGAGAAAGTTATTTATCATTTGTTACAAAGCTATATATATGGGAAAAGAAGGGAGAGATGGGACCTAGAATGTTTTTTGGGTTTTTTTACTTACACTAAGAATAACCTTATTACATCAATAAATTAGAAAATTGATTTCATTGTTCTTTGGTATTTCTTATAGTCTATACGGAATTTGAAAAACAACTAGGTAAACTAATTTATATAGGTAAACTAATTTACCTAGGTAAATAGGTAAATGAATTTAAATTCTGGCCAATGCTTCATATAAATTTTATACTCTCTACAGGCACAGACCCCATCGGGGAATCCAAAAACCCAAAGACTTCCAGCTGCTCTGGGCACTCCGCCTACACCCTTCCTATTTAGAATGGATTGATTAAGCACCTCCTCAGGCCTCACTTTTGAACTTCACCAATATACATGTGTAAATTAAGAATGTCTCTTGTACTATTATGTTCTAATATTGTTTACATATTTTATATGTATATCACCAATAATTAAAATGATTCTTAACATCTATAATAAATGCTGTACAGTATCTGCCAGTGCAAACGTTTAGGAGCATGCAGGGAAACTCAGCCTTCTGACAGTGTTAGAACTGTGAGAAATAGAGGCTGTTATTGTAAACTAAGAGGAAGAGTTAGATATTATCAGAGTACTCAGTGAGAAGGTAAGGTTTTAGAGTAGGCTGTGAAGCCAAAAGATTTCTTTCTTTAGCAAATTTTTGTTTCTTAATGGGATTTCCCCAGCTTTTTACAAAAGGTGTTTCAAAGAATAGTGATTCCAATGCTGCTCTAAGTTAAAAAAAGAACAAAGAGGAGGTTGTTGCACATTTAGATAATTCAGAGAATGTGGCATATTAAATCCCTCTTTTGGAGATTTGCAATTTTTGTGACCAAAATAAAGTGTATGCAATGTTTTTACAGCTTTTGAAAACCTGTTCAAAATAGTTTAATTTATTTGACCTTAAAGACTTCCTGTATTTAGCCTTAATAATTTCCTGTAACTCTACTCTTCTGGAATACACAATTTTAAATATGGATATATTTCCCATTCTATCTGCATATCCATTCTTTCCTGAGATCATATCATTTTAAACATTAAGGATTCAAATCAAGTGTTTATATCTGATAGTCTTCTTGGCCATTACAACCTCAAAATATTTCACCTCTTCCTCATGTTAATTTTTCTAGATTAATGTAAGAATTCTTTTCAAAATAAAAAAAGAAACTTTGAGATTTTAAAATTAGAATGCATTATTAGTTTAACAGAGAGGAACCAAGATACTCACTTGAATCAATAAATCTACTCTGTAAGACTAGATCAGGTTTTCATTTGTTCTAGTCACAGAAGAGAAAAAACACTTAAAAAAAGTTGGAAGTTTTCTTTCTATAGGGCTCTTATTTTGTGATGTTGATAACGTTAATGAGATCTTTACCTCAGCTAAGAGTATGTATTTAGAGAAAAATCTACTGAATTTTTCCACATTTATTCTGCTCCAGCGAATTATCTGAACTATTAAAATTGTTCTGAATGACTGCCTTGGTTTACTAGATTAAATTACATTATCTGAAAATGATAATTTTATATTTTTTATCTTTTATTATCGATGTCTTGTTTGTCCTTTGTATCTTGTCCTATTTCTTTAAAGTGAAAATGTTAGTGCTACTAACAAACACATTAGCCCCCCCTTTTTTTTAATGTTAGAGGGAGCGATGGCAGTTTTTCACCCTTTATATAATGTTGGCAATTGATTTGATGTGGACTCTCATTATCTTGTTAAGAAATTATTCTTTGAGTCCTAGTTTACAGATAGTATTATACAGAAAGAGAGGTTTAATTTGATCATGGCCTTTCAAAATCTTTCCCAAAGATCATAAGGTTTGTTATTATTAGCCTTTTGAAATAATTATGACAACTGATTTCCTAATAAATAAACTGTCTTTACATTCTTGACTAATCCTAATAAATTATAGTGGATTGTTCTTAAATATATCAAAAATGGTGTACCATTACTAAATTTAAGAATTTATTTTCATATACATTGCTAACAACTACTCAGAGGTTTTCTTTGGCTGCAGAGAGTAGGAGACAGAGAAAAGAGCTTCTCCAGATATTTTTTAGCAGGTAGATTGCCCATCATAATATATGCCCCAAAATGACTTATTATTTTAATATATAAGAAAAGTGAGTTCCTCAAACATCTCTATAAATTAAGTACAAACAAGTAATCTAAAAAATGCTTATAAGTTAAAATTTTAACTATATGCATATTAATTCATTAGTTTTTTTATGTTTCCAATTTATGTTTCCAATTTACATGTATCAATTTTAGTTAAATTTAGCCCTCCATTAAAAGAGATAAGCCTATTTTTATCCATTTGTCTAAAAAATGCAAAACAGGTATTATTGGAAAAGAAGGGGTTGAAGTCAAATGAATTTGGAGAACACGGGTCTGAAAACATTTGAATAGGTTTGCTTATTATAGGACTTCTCAAGCTTCTCTTTAGGAGAAAGTCCTCTGAATCTCTAAGGGAGACGCGGTAAGCAGTCAGTGATTTCCAGACTTTGTTACCGGACTATTTGCCCTGAGCATTTGCCAATGGATTGCACTTTGAAGAATGCTAATTTATATCATCCCCATTACAGAAAAGCAAAAATGTAGGTAGGTAAATGTAGACATACATGTAGTTGTGAAGCAAGTTTTGAAATGTTGCTGTAATTTGCCTATGAGTTTTCTCAATTTTTAAACTTAAACATCATTTGTCTGGATTTAAACTTTCCTGCCATACGTGCTTTCTTGACCAAATCTCCTTGTTTACCATGCTTGCTAGTTGTTTAATGGTCCTTTCTGATCAGTCAACAGATCTTGAGAGCTCCACAAAAGCAGAGTATTTCTTCTTTCACCTTTACCATGGTGAATCTTTTCTTTTAGGTATTACTTGAATATTTTCTCTTTAGAGAGGTTTAGAAGTGTTACTGGCTGCCATTAAGGAAAGAAATGCTGAATGAAGACTAAAATAAACCACAGCGTATCAGAGTGGAGCATTTTTCCAAAGACATGACCAGTGTGAGGGAAGAAGCACAAACATTTATTACTTGCATAAAACTACAGAACATTTTTTTTTTTTTTTCGGAACAGTGCTGGGGATTGCACTCAGGGCTTTTGCCCTGAGCCACATCCCCAGCCCTTTTTTATTTTGAGACATGTTCTTGTTAAGTCACTGAGTTGCCCAGACTGGGGTCAAACTTGCGACTCTCCTGCCTCAGCCTCCCAGAGTGCTAGGATTTACATGTGCTACCATGCCTGGCTACAACACAGTCCTTAGCTAAAGATTTTTAACTGCTTAACCAATGCCGTTTAACTGCTTAACCAACTCAGGCTTAGCCACACAGAGACTTGCGTACGTATCGATAGCTATGCGCACACCCACCTGAACTTTGCTTAGGCAAAGCAAGTGGAAGACACATGAAAGGGGAAAAGATAAAGGTAAGCTCTACCTCTTTCTAATTTTGCCCAACCCCAGGCTACAGAAATATATTTCCTTTCGAATTGCACTCTGTCGTTGTAGTTCAGCAATATCCATCTTACTGTTGAACTATGCAATGTAGCCTATTTAATTCCGTAACTAGATCATAGTATGTCACCAGCTAGGAAAAGTCAATTTCTTAACATGTTTGAGTGGCCTCAGCAATGCAGGCTCTCGGGTGTCAAATCGGCTGGGCCATGGAGGGCCCAGAATGAAGATCCTCCTACCATTTACAGGGAGGACAACAAAAT
The DNA here is from genome assembly GCA_028451465.1 of Erethizon dorsatum. Taxonomy (NCBI): domain Eukaryota; kingdom Metazoa; phylum Chordata; class Mammalia; order Rodentia; family Erethizontidae; genus Erethizon; species Erethizon dorsatum. The sequence goes on from CM051839.1 coordinate 17,819,690, forward strand.
TTAAATACCCGCACATAAAGGAAACATCATACGGTACTTCATAGTTATTCAGTTCTATTTTCATATGACAGCTAAAAATTAATTTAAACTTTAAAAAATCCTCACATGATTTGTTACTTGTCAAGAAAAAATGGGCCCAAACTTGGCATTATTCTTTAAGTGCTCATCTAGCCAATATTTTGGAAATAAGATGTGTAGATTAAAGCATTAAGACTACAACATGGGGCTGGGGATGTAGCGCAGCAGCACAGCACCTGCCTGGCAAGCCCGAGGTCGTGAGTTCAATTCCCGGCACCAAAAATAAAAATAAAAAAAAGACTACAACATGCAAGATAACTCCATAGCCACAGGACTTATTTTCAGGACTTACTTTAGGCCTCTGATAAAAAAAAAAAGACCCATTCACACCACAGGCAAAAGTCGGATCCCCACATTCTGCAGCTACCCTAGGCCTTGCCATTTAGGCAGGAAGCACGAGTTCTCAGCCAAATATCAGGTCCTGACCCTGATTGTCTAACTACCAGGAAAATCCTCTTAGTCTAGAGAAATCCAGTCCTTACGATCTCCTTGGCAATAAAAACAAAAAACAAGCTGGGCACGGTGACGCATGCCTATAATCCCAGTACTCTGGGAGGAGGAGGAGGCAGCAGGATTTCAAGTTCCAGCCCAGCTTGGACAGTTTAGCAATTTAGCAAGACTCTGCATCTCAGAATAAAAAGAAAAGAGCTGACGATGTAGCTCAGTGCAAAGGCTTTGAGTTCAATCCCCGGTACCACAAACAACAGCAAAGCCTACCACAAGTCTCTTATTTTCATGGTTTCAGCCAAGGCAACTCCCTGCAATCTCTCCCTAGCACCAATTTTGTGTGCTAAGTTGCCTAAGCGATCCTGACTTGCAGCACTGCACTGGCAGGAGTAGTAATTCCAGCCTGCCCGAATGGTTAGCAAGGGCAAGAAGGACAGGAAGCAGTCTCCACCATTGCACAGTGGCGAAAGTGTCCCGATTGTGACAGGCAGGGACATCTTAAATCACTGGATACAACCATCCCTCTTGGAAACTGGCTCTACAGCATGAGCACTTTTATATGCCATGCATCTTAGAGGACAAATCAGAGTACATTTCAACAGGTAAAAAACAAAATGACAAAGTTTGGGTGGAAATTGGACCTGCCAGGCTCACATTCACAGCATTCTAGGGATAGATCCTGGAATTCTGTGCCTGATTCCCTCCCTGAGGTGCAAGACAACACGGCTGGGCGTTCTAAGCACAAGTCCTCCTCCGTTTCTCCCAGAGTCCTCCCTGGCTTTCTAGAGCCAGCTCCTAGAAGCTGGAGTCCATGTCATGTTCTGAAGAGCAGCTGGAGGCTGCTTCATGCTGTTGGTTGTTAGGCAACTTCCAGGAACAATTTTCAAAAAAAGTCACTGGAAGGTTGCAGGAGCCACTCTGTGGGAGTAAAATCATCTCCACACTGCTGGTGAACGCGAAAGCACTGAGCCCATCGCTTGTCCTCTGGTCACTACCTCCTCTGCTGTGGCACTGTCCAGTGCTTTCACTTGTTCATTGCGCAAAACCAAGTCCCTGTTACAGGTGTCCGCCTCCAAGCTAAGTGGAGGGAGAGAACTAAGGGTAAAAAACAGAGTTCTATGAACTGTCAGCTCTGCGGGAGCTTTGTGTCCCCGCTATGTAGAATAGATGCAATAAGCATCCAATAGATATTTGCTGCATCAACTTACAGGCATTGCCTTACAGCTGCCCGCGCTGTACATCACCCTTGAGACCAGCAGTTGCAGATTTCAACAAGTGGGAGCAATGCTCTTCCCTGCTCCATTGGCAATCGGGAGAGATTTGCGTCCGCAGAGGGAGTAGCAGCATTTCTAGGAGCATCATCTCCGCCTCGTCTATCACCTTGAAGCTGCACAAACTGAACCGCTTCTCCGAGGGACCCCTGAGCGCACCCTCAGCCCCGGGGCGGTGCGCAGGCGGGGGCCGTCAGGGCCCCGGCTCCCAGTGCAGCTCCGGGCCGGTCCTGAGGCGGCGCCGAGCAGGGTCATCCGGGGAGTCGGGGCGCCCTGCGCTTGTCACTCAGCAAGACAGCCGGGGCTCCCTGCCAGGCCTCCTGACCCTGGGGGAGGAACGTGTAGGGCGCAGCTGCCAACTCCAGATCAGAGAACAAGGGGCTCCGGCCCTCCTCCTGCCCAGCGCCTGCTCTGCCCGCGAATGAGGCCAAGCGCTCCTGCTGAGGCTGCAGTCTCCTAGCGTGCACCCGCGTGCACACACACGCACACACACGCGCACACACGCGCGCACACGCACGCACACGCACGCACATCTGTGGCTAACACACAGTACTTTAAAAAAAAATTTTTAAAGCTAACCTTTTGTTGTGTGAAGGGGTGAAGATTGGAATTTGGGTGTGGATTCAAGTGGGAGAAAGAATGGCAAGCCAAAAGTAGAAGACAAACCGCTTAGTATGTTTCCAGAAGTGCAGTTGATTTCTAGTGGGGGGAAGAAAAAAAAAAAAAAAAAAAAAAACTAACTGCAATTCCAGGAGTTGAACTCAGGCCCTTCTGCTTGCCAGGCAGGTGCTTATGCCACTGGGCCATCTCACCAGCCCACTTTTTAAACTCCGTGAATTGAAAGAATTGAAACTAGCATAGAGTTAAAGAAGAAATTCCTTCTCTAAACCAAGTTTTGGTGGCTCGAAATTTCCAGGATAAATTACATTTTAAAAAGTTGATCATGGGGCCGGTGAGATGGCTCAGCGGCTTAAGCGCCTGCCTTGCAAGCGCGAAGGCCCGAGTTCGACTCCCGGAACCCACATACGAAAAAGGGGCCGGTGATATCGCTCAGTGGCACGGGTGCCTGTTGGCGCGTGAGGTCCTGAGGTCGTCCCCCCGGTACCCACAAAAAAAAAAAAAAAAAAAAAAAAAAAAAAAAAAAAGTTGATCATATATTACCAAAATATACATATATCTTTGATTTGTTTTATGTAAAATTTGTACTAGTAAGATTCATTAGTAGCATAGAATGTTTTCCAATTATCTCCACTGATTTTAATTAAGCTTTTTCATTCCTCTGTGAATGTCTTAAGGTGTAGCCCATAACAGGTTATCAGTCCATACACAAAATTTGCATTACGTACCAGATAATCAGGTGTTCTGGGTTTGAATCCTCATGCAATCCCTAGTGTATCATGTTAGCCAACTTTCCTGCAGGTGTTTTCACCTATAAAATTGAGAATAATAGGGCCGGTGAGATAGCTCAGTGGCACAGGTGCCTGCTGGCGCGCGAGGTCCTGAGTTCGACCCCCGGTACCCACACACACACACACACAAATTGAGAATAATAATTCTGCTTCATGGAATTGTTGTGAGCATTGGGTTAGGTAATACATATACACAGATTTCAAACTGGGCCTAGAATAGAGCATTAGCTTTTTACTTTTGCTAATTAATTCTGCTCTAATGTTCAGTAAAAATTTAAAGTGTTTTTTACAATGTCAGACTATTTTTAAATGAAATATTATTGTCCTCTTTATATATGTTGGTATTTCTGAATTTTTTGCAATACATGTAAAAATTCAAAAATGATCTATAATTATGATATATAATTAGAATTGGCATATTCAAATGGCAGAGCTCATTAGTGAGCTTTTAGAAATTAATCAGGCTTTAAAAATCTGATTTTGAAGAGATTTGGAGAGAGACACTAAAATCTAGTTTATTTTGCCAGGAAACTATACTCATGCTGTTTTGAAGTCAAGGTCTGGGGAGAGTTGATGAACCAATTTATGAAGGACTTGTCACTAACTATCCCCTTGTTGCCTGCAGACAATAACATAGATACTGGCACCTCCTTAAGGGGGGGCGAGTGTGTCATCCATCTGGAAATAATAAAAGAAGCTATCATTTGCAATGTCAGTGGCCTCATTTTCTATATTTTCTTGTGAACCAGACACATGGCCAGTATTAACTAAATCCTCGCACTTTTCAACTTTTAGGCACAAATGCATGTGAACACACATTAACACATATTAACTTTTCGTTGTGCCCTGTCAATTCCTTCACTGACCTTGGAAATAGGTTTTTATAGAACTAAGATAATTAAAATTTAATGAAAATGTTTACAATAAAGACTAAGAAAAAAATGTAAGACTAAGCAAAGGAGTATCATTCTCATACCAATTTAAACAGGCATTAATAGATCCAATTTTATGCCCTCCATGTTATTATCTTTAAATTATATGGCAAATAACTAATGATAGCTGAAAATTATTTTTGAGACTTCGGATTAATTTTTAAAATGCTAAATCCTGGAAGGCAAATATTTTGAAAATATTGATTAGGAAATAAGGTATATCTCCATTTAAAGATTTTGTGAAGACAAAATAATTGAGTTTTAGTCACTCTGATGTCCATTTTTGCTAACTTGTATCAACCCACTTTTGCTGTTCTGAAATTTATAGTTACACGTAATCATCAGCTGCTGCTGCTGATGGTAGTTAGTTGTTTTAGGAAAATATATTTTAGAAAGTAGAATCTTTGGGACACTCATTGAAAACTATATTCTGAGGAACTGGATTATAAAATATTCCTTAGCAAGGAAGAGAGCAAGAGTGTCTTAAATGATGTAAGGAACAATCGTCACAATGAATTTAAAAGAATTTTCTTTTTTAAACGAATGGCTCTGCATCAGTTCAACCACCACAGCAGGGGCATTTTCCTGGCTCTAATTTCAAACTTTCACGTCTGACTTGCAGCTACCGCTAGCTGCCAGCAGAGGGCAGATTTTCACATCATTCCGAACAGACGCTCAATTTGAGCTAAGAGTAGAGGGTGTTTCTTTTCCCAGCGCTTCCTCTGCTTCTTCAGTTGAGCTTTATCAGCACCGAATTGTAATATAAAAACATTGTATATAAATATAAGAAACGAATATTTTACTTTCTAGGTAAAATATGTTACCTGAGAAAAAGAAAAAGAAATTAAAAAGAGCAATTTGTAAGAGAGCCATGGTACTGAGGAGGAAGGACAAAAACTAAACAGGCTACAAATCGCTTTGAAAAGCCACACAGTAAGCAAAAAATCTAAAGAAAACTAGAGCTCTGATCATCAAAACTGTATTAAGATATTTGTTTTCATTCAAGGAAATAAAGCTGACTATTAAGTTAATACATATAATACTAAATCCAATATTATTAAGCAGTGCCAAAAGCAGTGGGACCCAATACATATTGAATGCACTTTCCATACTGTTATAATCTCATTTTAGGGATGAAAAAACTAAGCACAAAGTATTTTCTCATAGCCACCAGGAGCCTGGAAAATGTCCCTGTCTTTCGCAACTATAATCTTACATTACAGAGTTCAAAACACAAACACACACACACACACACACACACACACATACATTCAAACTGGGGGAGTGGAGGGAGAGCTGTTGATGTGGAGATATTATATTAATACCAGGATTATTCACAGCAAAATTTGGAAGCAACCTGTCTAACAATAAAATTACCAAACAAAATAGCAAATAACATATAGTCATTGCCATTAAAATTATGAAGATTAGAAGCAATGGGGAAAAGGTTTGGTGGATAGAAGACAGAAACTGAGAAAATGCTATCTGTACCATAAATAAAAGTATGAAAAATATGTGCCTAAATGGATAAGGATAAAGAAAGAAATCTGATGGACAAACTACATATTTGTTAAGGTACAGGACTATAGGGGTTATGTACCAACATTTTAAATGTAATAATCCTGGGAAACATGTTTAAAGTATTGCCAAAGGATGCAGTATGAAAAAGTGTGTCCTCCTGAGATTTTGGAACAAAACCAAACTCAGTTCATTTCACATAATTCTCATTCACCCCAAGTTAGTCTACCGCACCCAAGCCTAATATGACCATGTCTACATTGGTCCCTCAGAGCATACATAAGACCACACCAATAATCGTTTCTGTTTTCCTTAGCAGTAATAGTAGCACTCCACATATGTACAGAGGTTTCCAGTTTTTTAAAAATGTTATTGCTTAATTTATGTCAAGTCCAATTTCTATGAATAAACACAGCTACTCAGAATCCCATGGTGCTGCCCACAGAATGATCTCCCAGGAGAGAGCAGGAAGAAAAATCCAGATGACTTTGGGTAACAGAGAGGCCAATGTGGACAATCAACAAGGCATCACCTTATCTGGCTTTTAACAAACCCTGCTGCAGCCATAAGCACAAAGACACAGCACACAGAAAATACAAGCATCCCACAGAAGCATTCATACAAAAGACATCAGGTTTTCCTAAGCTATGATAGATAGCCTTACACTCTCTGAATTCCCTTCCCTACCAGCTGGCTGTCTAGAACTACTGCTACTTGTGGTTTTTAAACCTTTCATAATGATCACTTTGGGATAAACACCCAGATTCCTGGACTATACTCCAGAACAACTGAAAGAGTTCAATGCCAGAAAACTACTTTCTAAAATATCTCCCCAGCTTGTAAGTCAAAGCAAAGTCTTTTTTTTTTTAGAGAGCACATTCAATGGCGTAGAAAACAGTACTGATCTTTATTGTTCTATGCTGCAGCCATGTCCGGGCCCTTCTATGGCCATGAGTGTTCATTTAAGGACGCACCTACCTCTAGGAAATAAGAAGCCGGCTTAACACTCACACTTCCAGCTACTGGTCAAAACCCACAGCTGTCCTTCTTCATGCCTCCCCACATACTGTGCACATTGAAAACATGCAAGTTTAAAGAGCATTTTAAATGCTTCTTCCTTTACCATACTGTACAAGAAAATAAATACAGAAATGCAACTCCAGCACTGCAATCAGAGGGAGGCATAAAACATAACAGTAGGCATTCGCATGTGGTCAAGGAAAACAGGCAGCTGGGTTTGTTAAGAGCAGATTTAGGGGGCCAGACTATCCCAGCAAAACAGTGATAAATACTCTGAACTCCAAAGGAAGTGATAGTACCCACCTATTGGACAAAGCTCTGGCACGTGAGAGCAACACTCCCATGCAGACAGCACAGGGCACTAGCAGTCTAACCCAGAGAAGAGCAAAAGCTTACATTTGTTTACTAGATGAATATTTATTGAGCATGTGCTATGTGCCAGGCATGGCTGTAGATCCTTGAGATACATCTGTGAACAAAACAGACACAATTCTGTCCTTTTCGAGCTTACATTCCAGGAGGAACTTGGACCATGCAGGAAGAGTTCCAACCAGACCAGGACAGAACGACATTCTCTCGGCCACACTCTAAGCCAATTCCATAAGGAAGAAATAATCAGAAATCATAGCAAGACTCCATAGCACATTCACACATTCTTTATAACTTGTTTTATGTGTGTGTGTGCGAATGTGTATGTATGCATGTATGTGTAATTATCATGATGTGGATTATCAATGATTCCCTTATTTATCTCTTTTATAAATAAATATGCAATGCCTACTCTTTGCCCATCTGTGACTAGATCAAAAGCTTTCACTACCTGTATAAAAATTTTAAAACACACTCAGGGATTGTGACATATAGACACCTCAATTGGGAAGAAACATCATGACCATGAAAGTTAACATTCTGGTCCTCAGAAAAAGCAGACTTGGAAGGCATGCTCCTTCTTTTGGTTTGGATTTGGAATTCTTCCCCCTAAGCTCATGGTACTATTGGGAGGAGGCAGAAATTTTAGGCGGCAGGGCCCACTTGGAGGAAGTAAGTCACAGGGGGTGGGGCCTTAAAGGTGAGTTGGGATACTGGCTCATTTCATCTCTCTCTCTCCCTCCATCTCTTTCTCTTTCAATCTTTGTTTCCCAAAAAACTGCTATATGGGCAACTTTCCTCTGCACACACTTGCGCCATGTTTCTGCCTTGGAGTCAGCTGACCATAGACTGAAACTTCTGAAACTGTGACCAACTGTGTCAATAACTGTGACAGTAAACTTTTCCTCTTTTTAAATTGAATCTGAGTCATTTCATCACAGTGATTGAAAGCTAACATACTGCCAAAGAATACATCTTTGTGCAAGTTTCATTTTTATTAGTTTCCGATGTTTTATTGAAGGTCCTTCTGACTAAACACATAGGTGATGCTGTATGATTCCCACATTAGAGGAACAATACGAAATGAGGGTGTGTGCCATTGTCATTCAAACTTCCTCATTTGTCAAACACTGTACTCCAGCTTGCAAAGTCATTGACTATAAAAGATGGCACCTTCATTCCAAAGTAATGCAATATGGGCATGTGCGGCCAAGGACTTTGATTCCCAGATTGTTAGTTCTAACAGAAAAAAAACACTTATTTTTTATGGAATTTGAGAACATCATAAAAATGAAGACCCTATCACAAAGTGAAAGAAAATAAGCCAAAAGAAATGTCCTCATTCCCAAAGAAGTCAAGTGAGGTTCAAAGTCCTCTCCATAACTCCTAATGAATCTGTGGTAGATCAGTCTACTTAGTGGTGGTAATTATGTTCCGTACATCACCACGATCACTGAATTAGTTAATACTGAACTTTTGCTCCTAACAGCTTTTCAGAGTTAGGTTCCTGTATACCTCTGATTACAACACTGTCCTCACCCAAAATGCCATTTGCATTATGTAGGCTTGTTCAACAAGCCAAGTTGCATCAACATTGAAAATCTATTCTTCCACATCACATTTTTCCTGCATAACATTTAGCAGGTATTTGTAAAATTCTTCTGCAGACTCTAGATTTGTGAAAGCTGCCTTACTGACAATTCTAACATTTTTCATGTTGTATCACCTTGAGAAAACTGCAAACCAGTGCCAGGAAGCCAGTGCCAGAAGCTTTAATAATTTTCTTACCCTGGGCAGTGTGACTGTAAATTTCTTTGACTTTCAGCATCACAGCAGTGCTGTTCATTATGCTTTTTAAAATCAGTTGTCATCTTGTAAATCCATAAATTCAGCCACTTTTTCGTCTTTTCTGTAGTTTCATCATATAGCATAGATGTTAGTTACTTTATCATTTGCCATTGTGGGTTCACGTACAGATCAGTGGACTTCCTTTCCCTTTTCATTCATTATGCTTCATAAAATGGACTTCTCGGCTAACAGCTCTATAACTCATGCTTCAAGGAGCTTATCTCTTGCAAGTCATACTTTTTATGCTTAGGAACACTACACAGGACTGTGCTTGAGGGCCATTGGAAACATTAAAATCATTGAGGAAACGTGCGAAAATGCAAAAAACAGTGACACTAATTAGTGATTCAGGTAATTTGTTTGCAGGATGGGAGTTGAAACAAAAATGCAAAGTGTCCCCTTGTTTGACCTTAACTGGGAATATGTATATCCAGTCACTTAAAACTTTTTCACGAACAGAGAATGCAGTACTGGGTATTGACTTCGGTTTGACAAGTAAACTTTAGTGACTGGGCTGATTCACAAATACAGAAGAAGTGATCAGTGAGTATTGACTATACTTTGGAGTGAAGATAAAATTGTTTATGAGTCTCATGAACATTTAATATTGAGTAGACTTCTAAGTGTTGTTTACAGTGAGAAATGCATGGAGTTAAGGAGCTGAATCAACATTTCTTAATGATATGCCCTGGTATCCCTGACATTAAATATGAAGAAAAATATATACGATTAAGTGAAGACCTAAGACTAAAGCATACCCTCTGCCTTCCAGGACCTCAGCTTGCCTAGGACTCACATTGGCAAACCAGTGACTTGGGTGTTAGTCCTTGAAGAAGTGGGAAAGTTCCTAATCACCTACTTTGACCCTTCTTTAACAGGTTGCTATTTGATGGCAAAATTTAGGTCCTGATGCTTTACATTCTTTTCTTGATATGTGAGAACTTCATTTAAGAGGCAAAAGAGAGGGTAGCTAAAAGGCTAAACTTTGAAATCAGTTGGTTCAAGTTCTCGGCCCCACCACGCCTGCTGTGTACCCTTCAACAACCACTTTGCCTACCTACTTTAAGTCATCTTAGCAGAATGAAACAGGGGCACTAAATATACTGAGCTTCTCACAATGCTGGTGAGAAGACCAAGTGGGGTACTCAGCAAGCATTTGAAAACATTAGAAATAGTCAATGTGTTCATTACACCTTTCAGTATCCAGGGAAGTAAGTGTCTTTAGATGCTATCCTCCAAATTTAAGTCTTTTTCAAAAGACTGAAAAAAATGTTCTTGAAAATGTCCAAAGAATAAATAACTCCAGACAGGGAACAAACCTCAAAGTTTCAGTTCTATAGACAATTTCTATGAGAAAACAGGAAAATGTGGGAGCTGGTACAATTGTTCCACCAATGGCATCGCTTCTCAACATTCTGAGAAGAAATATTTAAATGTTCTCCAATACGACACTCCTCAAGCTCTTCACATTCAAAATGAAAACCACTGTTTTTTCCTTACTCTAAAAGAGTAGACTGAACTAAGATGTGTTACACAAAAGAACCAATTCCTCCACAAAAAATGTAATCATATGTATTACAAACATGAACTAAATTTTTTTTTTAATTTCCTTTTAAATAGCTCAGTGGCACCAGTGCCTGCTGGCACGCGAGGTCCTGAGTTCGACCCCCAGTACCCACAAAAAAATAAAATAAAATAAAATAAAATAAAAATAAATTTCCTTTTAAAAATGAGCAGATTTTGTTGCTTCCAAAGCGTTCATTTAAAGACATAGTCATAGTTACGTCATAATCAGGAAATCCTTTACAGCTCAGTTTTCCTTCTTATAGCTTCAAACTTCCTTATTTATGTTTCTTCCTTGCCCCAAATTGCTACGGAGAGCCAAATGGCCCCATAAACCTCTGTCAACCCTGCTGTTAAAACCTCATAAATTGAGGTTGTAGTAATCAATTGACTGAAGTTCCTGTGGTGTGCAGACACTTCAAATTAAAAGTGAAAAATCTTCAGCCTTAGCCATTTTGGGTCCCCACAATGATCTTGTTCTTAGATCTCTGGCTCTTGCTTTTATATAAATGTACAGTGTCTCCTTTAGGCTCACAGCATAGGCGAATTAAACTAAAACAAATTAGTGTTTGTAAGGCATCCTAGTTAGAAAAAATAGGGAATCTTTTAGTCCTTTTGACTTTTTATGAACTTTCCTTATGTTTCCCTTTCCTCTTATATGTCTTTTTAAATACTTAAAACAAGAAAATAAATACCATCACTCAGAGCTGCATGCAGGTAACGGCACTTCCTGTGGAAAATGTTCACAGAACACTGCGAGGGTGTACTGTGCTCTGTACTGAACAGTGTTTTGCTATGTTCTATATGCTTAAAATATTATTTAATGTTTTTGACAAAAGCTTCACCTCCTTTTAGTGCTTTCAATGCTCAGGTATGTTGTACGAGATATAAGGAAGGCTCCATGAGAAGGTTCTTCTAAGAGCCATAGTGAAGAATCTGATCTTAAACTTGCAAGCTTAGGGGTCTGCAAATGAACATTTCTCTGGGTACAGACTCACATTAGCCAAGATCTTAGAGGATGATGAAGAAGAATACTAATTTATTCCTTTAGAGACAACAAAATATTTTATCAGTCTAGTAGTTACGCTTGCAATGTCTATCAGTACCTTCCCCTTAGGGAAGGCACTTGCGATATTAGATTATAATCAAGAAGTTAGCCAGTGATGAGCATAATGGAGTGAATTACAGTTTAGTTAGCAAGAGACGCACACCAACCACAGAGGCCTGAGTGTTCACGTCCAAAAGTCAGAAAAGCACTTCTCCACCGCTACATATTAACCGCCAGCCTCTGAATGCATGGTAACTTGCCATGTTCTAGGCTGACACCTCCTTCGATCACCCAGTCTATTTCTAAATAATACAACAGATTAGATATCTTCTTACAAAATTATAATTCACTGTAATTATAATTAACCTATAGTTCTTTACAAAACAGTTCAATTAGAGTTCAGAGACTATAGTCAAAACCAGTAAAAGTAATTTTATACTAGTTGAGGGCCTATTCATGCATTCATTCATTCTAGAAATATTTATTAACAAGTACTTAATGAACGCTTGTTACTTGGCACCATATTAGCATTGAGCCAGATGTTGTGGAGAGTTACCAAAGAAACAAAATATAAAATGACTACCAAACGATAAAGATCAAGATTAACTGTATATCAACATACAGGGTTCATAGAATGATGAGAACATAGTAGGTCATTCTTGGCTAGAAAGCTTTCCTGTAGAGAAGGATTTGAGCAAGACCGAGAATGATGGATATGATTCCAAATGGAAAGGAAAATGCAGCATGAGAAATATAAAAAAATGAACATACTCAAAATAATCTTTAGTCAAACCTAGCCAAGAAATGATCTGATCCCATTTGGATATGGAAAATTCTATTCTCACAGCAAAGACTTAACCAGTTTTAGGATTCTGCCTACAGTTGTTCCTTCGTACATCCTGGCATTTTCTTATAACTCAAGAAAAAAATGTATGTTTTTTAAGTTACACAAAATTAATGATGGAATGCGTATTCCTGAGTATAGAAAGGCACAGAGCACACTTCACCCAGTGAGTAGATAACACTGCATGATATTTGGGTAGAGAGGAGCACTATTTCACTATTTATTTTGCTAACTGGTAATCTGTTAACAAAATCCCATATAAAGTTGGCTCCTCTAAAACTATAACTAATTTAAAATTTATGTTATACTAATAAAGTAACATTTACTATTGGATGACAGCACATACTTTTCTGTGCACTACAGAAAATTTAGTTCTTCTTTGAAAGGCTGTTGAGCCCTTGTAAAACATGAGCCTTATTGTACTGGAATCCTCTGAAATCTAAGAGAATGTGAACATTTCAGCAGGTGAAAGGTGATCATCATTTTCCTGTGGTCACAGGAAGACGGGTTACCCATGAGGCTGAGGACACACAGATATATGGTCAGTAAATCCCGCTGTCCTGGAGGTAGGCCGCAGCAGGCTTCCCAGAGCTCAGGCTAGGATTCAGGCTAAGATCAAAATAGTCATGCTTTATTTGAAACACTAGAAGTAGGGCTTTCTTTCTTTCTTTCTTTCTTTCTTTCCTTCTTTTTCTCTCGTGTGTGTACTAGGGATTGAGTCCAGGGCCTTCTCAGTGAGTTAAATCCTTACAACCCCAGCCCTTTTCATTTTTTATTTTGAGACAAGATCTCACTGAGTTACTAAGTTACCCAGGCTGGGTTTGAACTTATGATCCTCTTCCTCAGCCTCCCAGAATGCCAGGCTTATAGGTGTGCTCCACCATGCTCAGCTGGGCAGAGGTTTTTATATAAACATTCTCTCTCTCCCTCCCTCCCTCCCTCTCTCCCTCTCTCCCTCTCTTTCTCCCTCTCCTTCTCCCTCTCCCTCTCCCTCCTTCTTTCTCTTCCTCAATGAAACTCACAAAGGGAAATAAATTACTTTACACGGGTTAAAATAATTCTAAAATTATCTGGGCTCATTCACTAGAATGCCAAGTTCTTTAAATACAGACAAACTGTCACCCTCAAAGAGCAATTTAGAAGCCTTGTTTATTGATTCCCAAGATAATCAGAATGGAGACTGATGGTTGACCTGTGTTATCTACCTTTTGTTGGTAGGGAAAGCAAAATGCATACAATCTTATGTTGCCTACTTTCCTCTAACCAGAGGGCAGTAAGGACAGAAATACACATGGTTTCCTATGGGGACTATTTTTCCAACCATCAGATCTAGTTCTTTTATAGCAATATTCCCACTCACAACTTGGTCAATGATTTTATCTCCACAGTGAAGTAACCACAAAACGTGAAAACACACTAGTATCAAACCACACCTCCAGAACAAAGCAAATTGAAAAAATGGATTACAATCATGTAGTATAAGCCAGCTGTTAGAACTTATTTCCAAATATCATTATATATATTAAAATAAAGTGTGGATGAGTCCCACCCATCTGAACAAGTGATTCCATGCCTCTCTCACCTGAACGATTCTGCATTGGTGGTGGGTGTTTGTTTTGCTTTGGAAGCTGCACACACAAAAAGCTAACCACTTGGTAAAAACAGATAAACAAGGTAACAGTCAGATCAGAATGGATTAGAATGATTCCCCTGCTGCTTCTTTCCCCTTCCCTTCCATTGAAATTGCTAAATTTCATAGCTGTCCTGGGTCTCTGCAATTTGTCAACTACTAATTGTAGACCAGTCCTTTAGGTTTGCACATGAAAAAACTGAGGCCAACAGAATAACTGGCAGACACAAATTAATCGTGAAACAGGAGAAACCCTAAATAATCTCATTTCTAATTCATTTTTTATAGCCCCCATCTTGCCTGAATTAGGTTAAGAGATTATTACTGTTCACCTATCATCCCCATCTTCCCCTGTCCCTTTCCCTTGTGCCATGAAGTAAATAAAAGCTGAAATTTAAAAATATTACTTCTTAAATTTTTGTATGTTCTGGAAAAAAAAAAAAACACTGAAAGACGTTTTTATGGTTATCGTGAAGCATAAAATTACCACAAGACATGCCCCTGGCTCAAACTGCATACAGGTGAATTCAGCTTTTTGTCCCATCGTTACCTTTATTCAAAGGGCAAACTGACTTCAGTCACGGGCTCTACTGGTTCTGCAGAAAATTGACTAAAAGCAGACATTCATTTATTTATAGAGAAATAAACTCCTACTGAGTACTTCATAGATCTGTATGTAAAATAACCAAATTTCCATAATCATTTATTCCAAATAATGTTTAACTGTTATTCAAAAAGCCTCCACAAAAGAATTAGTTTGCACACATAAAGCTTAAATGGGACTTTCACACAAATGAAAGGTGGTTACTCTATATTATTGTAGCTAATTTTTCATTTCCCCACTGAAAAATTAAAATTTGTTAAAATTTATTTAGTTTTAACTGATACTTAAAACATAAAAATTGTACGTACTTGTGGGATACTATGTGATGCTTCAAAATATTAAATTTTAAGCTTATTTTTTCATATTTCACATACTGGAAATGATTCTATTACTGTCATATTCATGTTTCAGATGGCTCTTTGAAATGATAAAATGAGAGCTAATTTCCACTAAAAATATATTCAACCAACCTTGTACCTGTCCAATATAGTCTAAATCTCAAGATTATATATTCCCTATGTAATTCTAAATCTCATTCAATTGAATTTAGAGCTGGAGGATCCAAACTTGGAATATTTGCTTTAAGCATTTTCCCTTTCTTTGTTAGAAATAACTTTTCCCCATTACAGTAAGAGTATATAATCATTGTAGAATATCTAGAAATAGGCAAAAACATAGAAAAGAAAAATTAAAATTCACTCCAATGTTAACATCCAGAGGTAAATACTGAAGACATTTTGATACATTTTAATAAAATTTAGATGATTCCCAGGATAATCCCAGGATATCCTGGTTCCCAGGATAACTTTTGTATTTTGTTGCCTATCCCCTTTGATAATAATGAATATTTTACCATATTGTTAAATATTCTTAGATAGTGGAATCTTCAATGATTGCCCCATCACCTAATTATGAATTATATTTTATTTAATCGATCCCTGATGTTAAATATTTAGGAGACCTGTCTTTCTACAAGAGCTGTAACAATCACCAGAAGGAATTTGGGCCACTTCCACACAAAACAGCACCAACTCATCTTGTGTCAATCAGGGACATACCCACAGCCCACATACCCTTCATCCCCGGTGGGTTTAAGAACACTGGAAAATCTGATCACCAAGTCATGTTTTGATGGTGGTGGCCTCTCCAGTTAAATGATCTGATATTCTATATAGAATACCAAAGGTCACGTATTATTTGGAATATTAAGACTGATATGTGTGGAGTTTATCATGGGGCTACCATTCCCTCTAATAGTTGATTCCTATGAAATCCCAGGCCTAAGAATAAATGAAGGTCTCTCTTACATGGCTTTCCTGGTTATTATTTATTACTGATTTTTCTTAAGCAATACATCTCAGTAAAAGCAATTAGTACATGACCAATTCAACAACCTCTAGATATGGTGAGTGCCCTTAACATGGTGCACCTGTTGTTATTCCCAAGGCCATATATGTACCGATTAGAAGCAGGAATGCCTGTCTAGGCCCCTCAAAGAAGGTGATGAGTGGTATGTCTGAGCAACTTGGTCTCTGGCTTAGTGTCACTGAAATGCCACACTCCTCACTGAAGTCTGTTGATAACAGGGACAGTGTTCAGCAACTCTTAGCAGTGACTTTATATCAGAGACTCAAGCTGAAAGTTAGCACGTGAGGTGTTCTGTCAGCGCAGAAGGCTTACACCATTAGTAGATCTGAATATTGTTCAGAATGTGAAGCCAAACAAAAATCTAGGTCATTAAGTGCATAAAAGAAAAGGTTACAATGACTCCATTCCAAATAAAATGCTATTTGAGGGGACTGAAGGAATGAATATTTCAGTGGATTGCTAACAAAGAAAAATATTGTTTTACATGTATTATCCAAGTGTTATTTGGGATATCTTATTCTTCAAGATGTTTGAACTAACTGATACAGGATGGGATCTGGGATATTACCATAAGCTAACAAAGAATTTTTAAATATGAAAGCAAAACAAATAAACAAAAAACTCTCTAGTTTCCCTGGAAAGTTCATCCCTGGAGCATAAGTATACATTATAATGCCATATAATCTTGAAAATACAAAAATGTGAAGGAAAACAATATACCCATGGGAATCTTAATTCATGAGACAAAATTCAAAAAGTTGTTCATAGAAATTTAAGCCCTTGACATTTTTAAAAACGATGTAAAGTAGAAGAAAGCGTAGTTTTTCATATCAAAAAATACATACAAAATAAACTGGAAAAAAATCAGTAGTTCTCTTTAGGGATCATCAAATACCATAATATCTTCCAAATGGTCATCTGAGTTCCAGGCTAACTGAAAACATGTATGAAAAGTGTTTGAAAAATAGATTTTAATGCTCATGAAGATGAAATAACAAATTATGTATTGAGCACATTTGATTATGTAAATTTGATTATGGGAAACTTTTCAACTTTTTCCCTAGTTCATTATTTTATATGAAAATCAAAACTGAAAACTTAGTTTCCATACTCATTTGTATCCATTTAGTGCTGGAAACAGCAAAGAGAAAGAGAGTTCCCAGATAATGAAACTTTAGGAGAGATTCCTGAAAGAGAAAGAGAAGGCCATAGAGCAAGGAAATAGGACGACAGAATTGGAATTACTATGGTTTTAATAATCAATATGTAAATGTACTCATGGGACAATCCCCCTAAAATAGTCTCATGATTCCTTCTGTAATAAACAATAACTCCACCTCCAGAAAAGAAATGGCAACCTAAATATACTTATGTAACTCTCCTAATGAACACAAAATAGAGAAAAAGAGACATCAGTGTAGAAAGTAGGGAAGAGTATTGAGACCGTGTGAGAAATGTGAAGGAGGTAGCACTAGAAACCATACAGTTACAACACAGTTGAAAAGGTATAGACATTTTAGTAAGTAGAATAACGGTCTCCCCACAGAGGTCCATCATCCTAGTCCCCAGAACTTGTGAATATATAACATTAGATAGCAAAGCAGAATGAAGGTAGTTAATAATCTGATCCCAAAGTAGGGAGGTTATCCTGGGTTACCCAAGTGGGCCTAGAGCAATCATAAACATTTTATAAGAGGCAGCAAGACAGAAAAGGACAGAGTAATGCAATGTGATGCAAAAGCAAAGGGTTGACTTACTTTTGCTGGCTCTAAAGATGTCACGAGAGATCACAGACCAAGGAACACAGGTCTGGAAAAGACAAGGAAATGTATCCTACCCATAGTGTACAGAAGGGAGCACAACCCTGCCAATGTCTTCATTTTAGCCCAGTGAGATGTGTATCCAACTTCTGACCACAAGAACTGTAAGATAATACATTTGTTTTCTTTCAGCCATTTTTTTAGTACCTTGTTTTGGTAGCCAATAGAAAACTAATACAGAGCTTCTTGAGAAAGTAGCATAGTAAAAGGTAAAGGAGATCCAGGAAACAATACAAGAAATTCTTTCCAAACCCTCTAATTTAGAGGATCAAGGCCTGGTAATAGGAAATGCTAAAAAAAAAAAAAAAAAAAAAAAAAAGGTTCATAACACTTGGAAAGCCCCTTTGGAAAGCCTCCTTTCACCCTAGCATCAGCAGCATTCAAAACAATTGTGTTGAATGGCCCAATGGATTATAAAATGGTACATCAAAGAGTGCCAGAGGTGGTCCCCAGAGTCTTTAAGAGTCAAGAGGTGACATTTATAGCTGATGCTGGATGCCTTGTAATTAAAGAGACTAGGCACATATTCCCCACAGAAAGATGGATACAGGAAGCTGCTCCTCAAAAGAAATGTTCCCCAGCTTGGACTACCCAAGAACTTCAGTTCCCTTCCCATGACCTTCTGTGGCAACCCAAATGCTGACCAAGTTGTATAAACTTATTTCACCAGACATGGGACATAAAATTAGGGGGAAAAGAATTCTCCTACACAAGAAAGGGAGAAACCATTATGCAAGATACAGAGAAAGAGAATAATATTGATAAAGGCATTATGGGAAAGAGACACTGGTCAAAAAGTAGCCTAGGTATTCAAAAATACAGGAGAGTAAATAAAATATGAAAATAAGAAACAAGAGTGAAATAAAATATAAATTGTCAAAAAGAAGTTTCTTATTTGTTTAGTTCCTTTAAGGAAACAAAATCTGTTAGAGGCATTAAAATCTGTATTAGAAAAGAAGAGATGGAAGACAGAAAAAAGATCCAAAGGAAGAATGATGATTAATTTTTAAAGAAAAGTCTAGAATAAATTAAAAAAAATAAAGATGTAGTTGTCAGATATATTCTTAAACAGGACAAGCTGTGAATGTGAAGAACAAATGAATTTACCACCTATGAAGTAATGCTACTGAAGAAAGACCAACTCGTAAATACATCGAAGGTAAATATTCCAAAGCTTCTAGAAATAAATTGTAACTACGTAAAACATCCGAGCAGATAAGAAAAAGAATGAATATCAGATTTCTTTTCTCAATTGTAAGAGCAATGTATACAATGTACACAGGGATTTAGGGAAAAGTTTGAGTTTCATGATTTTATAATTGGCCAGCTCATATGATCAGTTACATACAAAGGCATTAAGATACACACAACCAGATTATTCCCATGCATGCAAGGATTCTGACCTCATATTCCCCTTCTTTAGCTTACTTCGGACATCTCCAGCTCCTTTAGGGTTCTCAAAAAAGCAAGTTTACCCTTCCTTTTCTTATTTAGCAGATACTATTTTAACTGGTAGAATTAATAATAATAATAATAAACAATATAAACATAAGAAAGAGGAGACCAAATCGATAAGATTTTCAGGTCAGTTATTTCTATGGAAAACCAAAGGAACCAATGAAATGACAATGAATAAGAGTTCAATAAGGCAGTCCATTATAAAGCAGAAATGGATCAATTGCTTTTTTTGTCGTTATTGTTCTAAAATATCTCTGTGGTTCTGAAATACAAAGAGTGTGAAGTAAGTAGGTTGTGTTGGAACTGTGGCTCCTCGGGTTCCCAGTGCAGAGGTGGCAGAGGAGGGTGGGACTCCATCACCACAACTAACTACAGGTATTTGCAGGACGGAGGGATGGATCTTGGCTTACTTCGTGAAACTAATTGCTGTCCTGTCACATCACAGGAAGCTAAAGTTTGCAACAACCTAATTACGTCATGCACTTTAAATGCAAGATCCAAAAGCATTCAGGGGTGGCAGAGACGGCAATGAACTGTGCAAAGAATTTTTCAAAATAATTATAAAATTTATTTGAATGGAAAACTAGCAAAAGAAACAAAATGAGAAAGTTTTACCCAAAAGAGATGCAAGATTTGCCCTGCAACTTTCTTAAAATAGATTGCGAATTAATGTAGTAAACGACATAGGAATTGCTAAAGAGAAAAATAAATGGGGCTATTCACAAACACATAATACTTTAATATACAAAAGTTGGACTTTAAAGCTAACATAATGCATTTTTCAAGAAACAGAAAAAGTAGTTACCCTAGAAAACAGATTGACAGGATT
This sequence comes from Erethizon dorsatum, assembly GCA_028451465.1. Taxonomy (NCBI): domain Eukaryota; kingdom Metazoa; phylum Chordata; class Mammalia; order Rodentia; family Erethizontidae; genus Erethizon; species Erethizon dorsatum. The sequence goes on from CM051839.1 coordinate 17,839,746, forward strand.
TTAATTCCTTAAAAATCTTAAATTAAAAAAATTTTAAACAAACATATTTTATTTTTATTTATTTTTTTATTTTTTTGTGGGTACCGGGGGGTCAACCTCAGGACCTCGCGCGCTGAGTGATATCACCGGCCCCTTTTTCATATGTGGGTTCCGGGAGTCGAACTTGGACCCTCGCGCTTGCCGGGCAGGTGCTTAAGCCACTGAGCCATCTCGCCGGCCCAACAAAGATATTTTAAACAAACATATCAAACATTATTAAAAGTCAACTGGTACAATGAAAAAATATATCAAATATATCTGACAAATGGCCAATTTTTATAACGTATAACAGAGCTCTCATAACTCAATAAGATGTGTGTATACATTTTATAAAGACATAAAAAATAAGATAAATAGAAATATACAAAATTGGATAGAAATATAAACAGAAGAAATATAAGTGATCAGTAAGCATGTAAAAATATTCAGTTTCCCTAATAATAAAAAAATACAAATTAAAACAACTAGATAGCATTATTTGTCTCCTCTCTGACAAAGATGTTATGGGCTGAATTGTGTTTCTCCCCAAGTCAAATCAGAATATAACTATACTTGGAGATAGAATCTTTAAAGAGGTGATCAGCTTAAAATGAGTGCATCAGTGTGGGGCCCTAATCTCATCTGACTGGTGTCCTTATAAGAAGAAACTTGGAAATAAGGTGTGATGGTGCGCACCTGTAGTCCTGGCAGGCTAATCAAATAAATATATGCATAAATAATGTTAGCAGAGAATGACTTCTATTTTAAAGCAAGCAATGGAAGAATATTTAGTAATATGGGAAAGCACATGCAATATATTGTTGAGTGAATATCCAAGTTACACACAATATTTACTGAATGATCACAATTTTAAAAGATCGTAGTATTGCTTTACATAAGCAAGCATGTTTACGATGTATAAAAGTACTGATAATCATTTCTAGGTGATAAAGTACTAGTTTTAAATGTACCCTGTGTTTTAAATTTTTAAATAAATTAATCATATATTAATTTTAAAATTATTTCTTTAAGGCACCCAGATATAAGGGAGACTACAAGGCAAACCTTGTTACCATCTCACAGAATCTTTTTGGAGATACAAAAAGAAATGAAAACTTGCAGCAATACTGAAAACTAAGTATCAGAAATAAAACATCAGAAATAAACTGCAAAGTTTATATAAAATCAAGAAAATATCAGAACTAAAACAAAATTAGATGATTTTTTACTAACAAGAAGGCTAATAAAACTGTATTAAAAACACAATCAATGGACTATCCAAGTTTTATCCATCTGAAAGTCAGTAGTAATATCCATTTATCCTCCCCACCTCTCTCTCTGTCTCTCCCTCTCTCTCTCTCTCTCTCTCTCCCTGTCTGTCTCTCTCTCTCTCTTTTTGAAAAACCTTTATATAATGAGCCTTCGGTTTATCATACATTAGTCCATGAGAAATTCAGTACAGTCTCTAAATACCAAGCAGTTAAACTGTAAGCTGTTAACAAAATTGAAAAAAAATTACACAATGCAAAAACTAAACCCACTTTACTGAACAATTTCCAGTAGGATATAAAAATTCAATTATATACTACTTAGACAATAATTGAAAAGGAATATGGTCAAAACTGTATTGAGAAGAAAAATCACATTTCTATAAGTTATTATTCCTAAGTAAGTAAAAGAGTGGAAATAGACATTAAATTCTTGAAGTTTGGGGAGGGATAATAAAAAATTTTAAAGAAAACAAAAATAAAAAGGGAAAAAAGATAAAGGCAGAGTTTTGTGAAATAGAAAACTGGGGGCAGTATAATTGATAAATAAAGTAAATCAATTTTAAGTATATTTAAAGTTTTAGAAAACTGAAAAGGAAAGCTGCAGGGTAAAATCTTAGGACTTCAAATATATAAATTTGTAAAATGAAAATAGAATGTTACATATAACTGTATGGTAAAAAGATATGAAATTGATTAATTTCTGGGAAAACATTAACTAAGAAGTCAAATAAAATTAATAGTAGTACATGACTATTAATCTAACAATTACAAACCGAGATTAGTATTTAGAACATTCTCAGAATAAATTTAAAGCCCTGAGTCTCACCAGTCTTCCATGTCTAATCCAAACTATGCTGCTTCTCCTCTCTAATCTCTTTCTCCTCTCCTCCTTGCCTGCACCCTGCTGTCAGCACCGCTGCTTCATCTCAGGCTCTCGTTACCCGCTTCAGTACAAGGAGTTCAGTTCTCATTTCTCCAAGCCCAGCACCCAGCAAAGGGTTTGGAATTACAGAGGGAACTGAAAGAATATGATGAAGCTGTCACGAGCCAATCATAAAATATACATTAATACTGGTAGTCCTCCAGTTTGGTGAATTTACTCGGTGAATGCACACTCCTTGTGGGATTCTGTAACGGAGATAATGAAGAAGGACAGTAGTGTTTCCATTGCATGATGAGTGAAAGAATCTTTACAATGCGTGAAGCAAAGAGGATGGAGTGGGGCATGTTCTAAGAGGCCATCTAGGTTAAGAAAAAAAAAAAATCTTGTTTCCCTAAGTGGACTATTCATACTTGGAGGTAACAGACTTAGCATTTTGTTTCGTCCATATCATCCATGGTGTTTTAACTATGAACAGGACATGTAAAGGATTCTATGCTCCTCTAAATGTTTTTCAGATTCCTACCCCCATCCTAATTAAAATAATTACTATTGTAATTGCTATTCTGCCCATTATGAAATTTTTGTGCTATCTTTGGTTCATCCCCATTAATACATTATCATAATGTGATTTGTGCAGTGATTAACCAGTCACATACAACTTTTTCCTACTACTTGTCTCACTTCCCCACTTAAGACTACCTTAAGTCTTTGCTTTAAAACTCCTTGAAAGAATTATGTTTACTTCATGCTTCCAATTCCTCTCCTTCCGATTCCTCCGAGGCATATAAAACAGGCACTGTCTCCCACTACTTCAACAAGATGCTTTCCCTGAGACCACCCATGACCTCCTCTCAGTCCTCTTTTGATGGAGAGATTGATTGATCAGCCGCATGTGATCCAGTCGCTCTCCCCCTCTTGGCTTCCAAAGCAATGTACTGTCTTGCTTCTCCTCTTCCTGGACTGGCTCTTTCTTCTCAGTCTCCTTTCTGATTTCTTCTTTTCTCTTTGATTTCATAAAACAGCAGAATGATCCAGGGCACACACATTTCTCCTTTATTTACACTTACTCTGAGTATTTCATTCACTCTGATGGTAGTGAACATATATTGAAATCCTGAAATTTATACCTCCAACACAGATTTCTCTCTTCAACTCTATAGCCATACACAGAACTGCCTATGTCACATTCCCCATTGGATTTATAATAGGCAGGTCGTATTTGGCATGCATGGAAATGAACTCTTGTTTTTTTCCCTCAAACACACTATTATGTATGGCATATATCTAGATGTTCCCTCAAAGCCTCATGAGCTCATGGGTGGGGCTTTTGGGAGGTGATTGGGTCATGGGGCCATGATATTCAGATTAGTTAATTCACTGATGAGTTTATAGTTAAATGTACTGTTGGGAGGTGAAGTCTGGTCAGAGGAGGTGGGTCACTGGGGGTGTGGTCTGGAAGGGTACATCTCCCTCCCTCCTCTCTTGATGGCTCTCTCTCTCTGCTTCCTGATGCCTTGCCAGAAGCTGTTTCTCCTCTGCCATGCTGTCCTGCATTGCAGCCAACTATGAACTGAAACTTCTACAAACTGTGAGCCAAAATAAAACTTTTCTCTCTTAAATTGTGGGTGTTGGATATTGGGTCTCAGGGACAAAAAAGTAACTAAGACACACATTGCCTGTTGCCCTCCTCATGTTAGTTGAGGGGCAATCATAGCCTTACAATTACTTGGGCAAAAATTCTTGGATTCCTTCTTAATTATCTTATACTCCACATCTATTCTACCTTGATATCCTGTTGGCTGTCTTTTCAGTATATATCCAGAAACTTACAAAGTGTGTCATCTTCACAGCTCGCCATCCTGGTTTAAGCCACCATGGTCTTTGCCTCAATTACTACACTCCCAGATCTCCTTTTCTCTCCCTCAGCCTTCTACAGGCTACTCTCAAGTGGGTACACCACCACCCCAATAAGACAGGGAGAAGGAGAGAATGGATATGTGAAAGTCAACCAGCAGTGTCACACACTCAGATGATCTTATTTTACAAAGAAGAAAGCAGTCATACACAAGTTAGGTCACTTTGCTCTGTAGCTTTCCTAGAAAGAAACTTACAAAAGGGTACACTGGAATTCAAATCCATATTCATCCAACTCCACATTCTCTTATTTTCCTATTACACCAGACATTCTCTCATTTAATAGAAAATACCAGCCTTTGAATGATTCTGTATAGACAATTTGTTCTCTCAAACTGCTTGGCCCAAAATAGTCATCTTATAAAACCTCAGATGATCATTACAATTATACTACCAGACAATGTTAATCATTGATTGTACTACCTGTGCCAGAATGGATTTTTAAACTTATTTTAAGTGTTTAATTTTTTTTTCACTTTGTAGACACTGGAGTACATTCTATCAGATATATGTATCTTAACAACTGTAGTTCATTTATTATAGGTTGCATATTCTATTGATCTATAAACTTCTTCGTAATTATAAAGACACGATTTTTTTTTTTTTGCAGATTCTAAGGTAAGTAGTCTAGGAAACCTGAGAATGAGCATTAAGAAAAAGTTTCCCTTAACATTTGAAAGTGAAGCCAGAGTTTAAAATCACAGGTCTAGTTAGCTAATGTCTTGACAGCTCCCACTGGGTTTGCAAAATCTCCTTGTGAGATAGGAACTGCAAAACGCCCTTGCTACATCTTTATTGCTTCTCTCCTCACTCTTTATGCCCTACTCTGAACATGGGATGTTTCCTTGCAGTACTGTGATGTTTCAAATTTCTGTCCCTTAGTAAATAATAGCTGCTTTGAATGCTTCCCTCTCTCATATCAGAAAATGGAAAGATATCCCTTGCTCCTGGATAGGAAGAACCAATATAGTGAAAATGGCCATACTTCCAAAATTGTTATACAGATTTAATGCAATTCCAATAAAAATTCCAACAGCATATCTCACAGAATTAGAGAAAACAATCCTAAAATTCATTTGGAATCAGAAGAGACCTAGAATAGCAAAGGCAATTCTGGGCAACAAAGGCAAGGCAGGGGGCATCACAATCCCCGACTTGAAATTATACTATAAAGCTACTGTGATAAAAACAGTGTGGTACTGGCAAAAAAACAGACCTGAAGATCAATGGAACAGATTAGAAGATGCTGAAACAACCCCAGACATACTAAGCCACCTTATCTTTGACAAAGGTGCCAAACACATTCGCTGGAAGAAAGATAGCCTCTTTAATAAATGGTGCTGGAAAAACTGGCTCTACACATGCCGAAGATTAAAACTAGATCCATATCTTTCACCATGCACTAAACTAAATTCAAAATGGATCAGAGATCTAAATATTAAAACAGAAACATTAAATCTGCTGGAAGGTAGGATAGGTAAAACCCTTGGAGACATTGGTGTAGGCAAAGACTTTATGAATAAAAACTCAACCGCACGGGAACTATCCCAAAGAATCAATAACTGGGATCTCATCTTATTAAAAAGCTTTTGCACAGCAAGAGAAACCACCAACAGAGTGAAGAGACAACCCACAATGTGGGAAAAAATGTTTGCCAGCTGTTCCTCAGACAAAGGATTACTATCGAGAACATATAAAGAACTCAAAAAAATCAGACCTCCCAAATTTAAAGACCCACTCCAAAAATGGGCATCTGAGATGAATACACATTTCTCAGATGAAGAAATACTAATGGCAAATAAATATACAAAAAAATGTGCAACATCACTAGTCATTCGAGAGATGCAAATTAAAACAACACTGAGATACCATCTCACCCCAGAAAGAATGGCTACTATTAAGAAATCAACTAATAACAAATGCTGGAGGGGCTGTGGGGAAAAAGGAACCCTTCTTCACTGTTGGTGGGAGTGTCGACTGGTACAGCCACTGTGGAAGTCAGTGTGGAGATTCCTCAGAAAACTAGGGTTGGAGGTCCCATTTGACCCAGCTATTCCCCTTCTGGGCATCTTCCCAGAAGAATTAAAAACATCGTACCACAGTGATATATGTGCACCCATGTTTATAGCAGCACAATTTGTAATAGCCAGATCTTGGAAACAACCCAAATGCCCATCAACTGAGGAATGGATAAGAAAGATGTGGTATTTTTATACAATGGAGTACTATTCAGCCATAAAGAAGGATAAACTGGAGACTTTTATAGGTAAATGGATGCAACTCGAGAAAATACTCATAAGTGAAATAAACCAGAAGCACATGTGTAAGCATCGTATTATCTCTCTAGTATGAGAAACTGAAAGAGTAAATAAGATCCAAAATGTACAATAGACATGGTGAATCAAAAAGAAACTGGTCAAAAGGAAAGAGAGACTGGAATAGGGAAAAGAAAGAATGCTTCCCTCTCTCTGCATCCTCACCTCTGACAGCTGCACTAGTCCTACACCAATACACACCACACACGTCACTGTCGCTGAGAAGCGATATCCCTTTTGGCCTCTACTGTCTCATAATAGAGACTGTTAAAGGTTACCAGAGATTGCTGTTCTGCTTCCTGTTCATGGAATATTTATTTCTTTGTACATTGGCTTCCCTAACTTATTTGTGTATCCTGAGTCCAGAGCCCAACATGTACTAATCATCTGATTAGAGTTTGTTCAATTGAATTTTAAAAAGAATGCCCAAATATAACAATAAAACTCATGAATTGAGGAATAATGCATTGTTTGTCAATGGTAAAACATCGATTGAATATCTTAATAATTTTTAATACAGAAAGCTGTCATTAGATGAATAGAAAATTCATTAGGTTGAGAATTTTCACTATTAATTATCTGACAATTGCAGGATATTAGTCAGTTTAGGTAATTAGCCACATTTTCCCCAACATCACCCCTCCACCCACAAATTCACGCACAGATACAGACATGCACGCACACATACACACGCACACACACTCACACACACAGAGACAAGCACACATTTCTTTTCATCAAATTGCTACTTGGTTATTTATGGCATCTGATCTTTTTCTTCCTCACGATTAGAAATGAGACTTGATTTTTCTTCTCTTGGCTTAATTTTTTCTCTTTCTTTATATGGGAATGGCTTTTACACCACTTCTGCTTATATGTGTGTGTGCTCAGTATTTTTCTCCCACAAGGCTGTGGATTCAGAGGTTGATCTAAGACCAGGTTCTCAGAGTAGGGACGAATCTTTCACTGAAGTTTTCAGCAAGGTGTGCTTCTTCCCAAGCCCAGACAGGCAGAGTCTAGGCTCAGGCAACATTGATCACATATGTGATAAAGGGAATCTTTGGAAAAACAGAAAGTCAACAGTTTGTTATTAGTTAAATTTATTACACAAAGAAGAAAAATATCTAATATAAGTGGGACTCACAGGAAGGAAAAAAACTAAAATGGAAGATGACCAGGGCCTCTTTATTCCCAGCCATAAACCTTATGCAAGCCACCATCAACATGAGGTTGATGCCAGGACTCGACAGAGTAGCTTAGAGCAAGGGAGAGTTTCTCTTTCGTTACCCTTGATTCCAACTCCGAAGAGGATGCTGGTTGACATGAGCTGCATTTCAACCCCATGTGGCTCTATCTGCCACCCTGCACGTGTGATCCCCAGGGCTGTGTTTCCTTTAATTGACACAATTTTCCTAACTCCACATTCAGGACAGCCTGATTCACAAATCCTTCCCTTACCAAAGAACCAAGTTGATGTTTGCCATCGCTACTCTCAGTCTATGGCATAACTATAGGTTACTTAAATTTGCTTTGATACCATGCTCTTAACTGCTGGAGAGATAAAGCAATTTCCTGCTACGTTGTATATGTATTTAGGGCAAAACTCTTTTATTTCTTTATATCCTTAAGGCCAGCTCCATATTTTACCTAGAACAAGTTTAATTATTGTGTTTTTCCAGTTGAATAGCACAGACCAAGTTATATGAGTAAAATTTAGAAACAAGATTGTTCAATTGTTCTGTGATGAAGAATCTGATCTATAGAAACACTTTGATTAGTTTGAATAATTACAGAAAGTGCAACTGCCTATTTATTTATATGTACAGTTGTGTTCCTTCAGAAAAAAGCTAGGGATCATGTTTGAACAGTAAGAGATCTTACTAGGCTGCCTATATTGTGTGTGTGTACATGTGCGTGCATGTGTGTGCATGTGTGTATCACTGCATATCTAAGGGAAGGTGCTGCTTGTAACTTCCTTTTCCATTAAGGGAACTGGTCTACTTGACTGTGGCTTTCCCAAGTCCTGTCTCCAATGGACTTAGCAACCTATTCCAAACACCATACGAATCTTCTCTGAAAATTTTCTACTGAAGGGGAAGGACAATAACAAAAAATGGGGGATAACTACAGATAGGAATAATTATGCAGATGAGAATATTGTTTTTCTCACTGTTAAGTGAGACAAAGAGAAATTAGAGTCCCTTCAAACGAGAAAGAAGATGATGAAAAATTGGAAGCCACATCAAGATTCCTTTGAAACCTGGAAGTGTCTTTTCTGAAGGAGAAAAGCTTTGGGAAGGGGTACTAGCAAAGCATGATCAGTGGCTTCATATACCTGGCTGGCTTTTGTTTAGAAAAAGGGTGAGAATTCTATCTTCTGATGACAGATCCAGGGTAAAGTGTGGGAAGTTATGAATAGGTAAATTGTTACTCATTAGAAAGACTGCATGACGATCAAGCTTGTTTTGTAATAGAAGGAGGATAGTTTGAGAAATGTATGCTTTTCCATCACTGGAAATATTCAAGAAGTTAAATGTTCAGGAGGGAAAAGTGACTCCGAGTCACAGATGGCATGTGACTTATTCTTTATCCTTAGCGCCTAGCCAACACTCTGTAATTGTTTAGACTTATCTGAAGAAAAAATTGTCCTGTTATCTTATAAAATACATATAATTATAATGTGTCTCATATTTGTTACAGAATACATCAAATACATATTAAATATTTACTTCAATGCATATGTGTCCAATAATTACTATGTTCCAGATTTTGTGCCAAGTGATAAAGATAAAACAGTTAACAGGATAAAAAGGTTCTGGCCTTTTGGAGATTCTCTCCTTCTGATGTTAACCTCTAATTTGATAATTACTAAACAAGAATACTTAACTGATAAGTATGCTCAATGTATTTATGTGTGTAGAGATGGGTGCAGGAAGATGTCTGTGAAATATTTTGTCTGAAAATATAGAATAAAGTTGAGTATTGTGGGCTTTAAAATAAAGAAAGAAAGAAAAATGGTGGAAATGTCCATATATTAAAGAATTAACCCACTTTATTCGCCTACGTGCTTGGCAAATTTTATTTGTAGGTGCTATGAATGATACAGTATGTTTTAGAAGAATTCCTTGTCATTCCACTGACATGGAAATTATATAACAATTTTAGAATCTACAGATTGTTTTCAAAGCTGCACATTTTGAATGGTATTTACTCTTACTGGAAATACTTAGCTTAGGAATCTGTAATGTTTTGCTACAAAATTTTTTGCATTCTAGAAAGATTGGGAGGTCTCAGGAACTGTTTTCTTCTGTTTCCATCATAAGGTACATGCTAATTGCCCTCTCAACTTAGTCATGTTGCCTTTTCATTATTAAAGATTAAGTTATTAAAGATGAAAATCTGACATCCACATTTACATCACTGCATTCCTCCCTGCTTTTCAAACTGCACAGTTAACACTGATTTTTATGACATATGCATGCTAAGAACATGCTATTAGAACCTGAAATTGTTTTTAACTTATATCTGCCCAAGACTCTGTTTTTCTTAATGCCATTCATTAAAAATATACTGTCATTATTCCTTAACCCCAGGTTCACACAGAAACTTGTGAATTCAGAACCATACTTTGGATTATGCAAAAAAAAAAAAAAAAGTAGGGACTGTATGTACTTGGCAAGTTGTCCTGACTCTGATTCAGTTGGACTCATAACCCTACATCAACAAACCAAGCTTATAAAGAGCCCAACCCATCTTTTCAGGGGAGGATCTGGTTTAAGTTTAGGCTATCAGACTGACTGGGAGATTTCCAGCCAGTTGTAAAAAAAAAAAACTTGTCGAAAGATAGTGTTAGTGTTATTTATGGTGCCTAAAATCAGAGTTATGAGGAAAATTCCTTATTAGGAACAAGTTAAAAACCCAAGATTCATGTAAACAGAGAAAGCTTCTTCCAAAGAGGCATATTATATCAACAGATGTTTAGGACGGCACATAGGAAACAAAAAATACTGATTAAACTTGACTTGTGCTTGGGTTTGTCTGCCCAAATTCATGCAGGAATTTAATCCCCAAAGTCTTATATTAATGGTATCAAGAGATGTTAACTTTTAATCTTACTATGGTGTTTAGAGATGGGGCCTTTGAAAAATGATTGCATTAGAGTTGATCATTAGGACAAATTCCCCATGCTTGAGTCCTGTTGGCTTTATAAATATAGAAGAGACACACGGTCATAGAGATACATGCATGCTTGAGCCAAGATGTGGTATATCTGAGGGGTGACCTCACCAAAGCCTGCAGCATGCTCCTTGGACCTTGGACCTCCAGGGTTCTGAGCCAAAATAAACCCATTTTCTTTATAAAGTAGCTTGCCTCAGGTGTTTTATTACAGTAATCAAAAACTGACTAATGCAATATGGACTCTTCACACAATCAAAAGGACAGCTGAGTCAAAATCAGGACCTGGTTTTTGGCCTCATATTCTGAAGGTAAAATATAAACAAGAAGGACTATGAGGCCCTGCTTCAGTCTCTGCCTCTGCAGTTAGCACCCTTGGGTCCTCTAGTGCAGGAGCCATGACTAGCAGAAGGTATGGGGAGGGGCCTATTAATGCATATTCATGAACTCAACCACTAATCTACTGGATCACAATCTTTAAGAATAGACCCTTAGAATATTCATATGAGTAGCAAGAATGTTAATGTCACAGAAAATTTAGTGACTATTTAATTAAGCGAACTTCTTCATTTTATTAAAATAAAACCCCCCAGAAACAATAAGAGATTTGAAATGTTAGCATTTATGACAGAAGAAAAGAGGTATTTTGAGACAAAAAACCTAGGTTTGATCTCTATCTGTGTCAACTACTAACAATGTCATTTGTGCGGCTTACTGCATTTAACCTTTCTAAAACTAAATTCTCTCATCTGTAAAGTGAAAGTAATAATAAGTACTTATCAGGGAGATTCCAGGATTAAATAAGACAATGTAATAATAGAGTTTCTTGAATATAGCAAGAGATCACTAGATGGAATATCTATTAGATTTCATTATAATATAAAACTAGCTTATAATTATACTGTTACAACATCATCATAATATCCAATAATGCAACAGTCAGTTGTAGGAGCAGGCTTAACATCTAGTTGCCTAACTTACCATGATGACATATTTTCTTCCTTAATATTGAAATAATATTAAAACTTCAACCTGAGAAAACATTTAATAAAAAGGCTCTCAGCAACCACAAGGTTATTTGTAATGTAGCCAGAAAGTTGCAGATAAGGATGCACGAATATTTAAATGGTTTAGAGCACAAGGAAGCAAATTCAGTGCCAATCTTAGGAACTAATGATATTTCTTTAGAATATTTTCCAAGTAAAATATAGAACAAATACAGTACATACATTGGTTCTTGGCTTTATTTTTTGTTTCTGTTGGCATCTTTGTGTACTCTGAACCATGGAAGATGATCAATCACACTGCCATTATGTAGGATGGGTTGAGGAATGAAAGAACAGAGTGTCTACAAGCTAACACAACAGCAATTTTATGGAGCTATATTTCTGTAAGGCAATGAAGTGGCAGACTTACAGTAATTTCAGCTTCCTTAGTACTGATATAGAATTGTGGGACACTATCTCTCATCTTTCTTCCCGTCACCTGACATAATAAGATGCTACTAACATATGGTCATATGTATAAATTTTGCTAATAGGGGTACATGGGAGAAGAGTTTTCAACACACACTTCATCAGGCACAAACATTTCCACATAGTCATTTTTATTACATAAGTAATGCATTATTAGTGAGAAAAATTAGAAAAACAAATAAGCTGAAATTTAAAAATTAAAGCTATCTATAATCCCATAAATATGAAATAACTATTGTTAGTACTTTGTTGTTTATATTTATTGACTTTCATTAAGCACACAAACACTTATACAAAGATAAACATATACAGTTTTTAAATGCATTATACTATAATCCTTTTATCAAAGCAAAATGTAATAAATATTTTCCACATATATCATATGTAATGACACATAATATACAATCATTATGGCTTAAACAGTGATGGTCCCAGATTCAGGTGGTTTCACATGATTTTTAACTTGATGGTGCAAAAGTGATATGCTTTCAGTAGAAATTATACTTTGAATTTTGAATTTTGACCCTTTATCAGGCCATAATATGAAGTCTGATATTGTCCCATGATGATGGACATTAACAGTGAGCCAAAGCTTCCAGTCAGCTACGTGATCATGAGGGGAAACAATGAAAACTATAGTGTGCTGTGTTGCTAAACTAGGATGTTCTGTAGACGAAGTGTATTAAGTGCCTATTTTACTTACAATATCCTTTATTCTCCATGAGTTTATTCTCCACAACCCCATCATAAGCTGAGGAGCATCTGTAGTTTTCTGGCATTCTATTATGGAATGTACCATTGGTTATTAACAAATCTGCCATTGGGTTTTAGCCAATCTGCTAATGGGCCATGAAGTTGCTTCCAATTTTCTTTGTTATAAACAACTCATTTTTATAAACATCCTTGTTTATTCACCTTGGTACACCTGTTTAAATATTTTCTTAGAAATAAAAAATTCCTAGAAATGGAATTACCAAATTAGAGGTTGCATATTTTAAGGCTTATTGCATATTTTATATTAAGTAATGTCTTAGTTACTTTTCTCATTGCTGAGATAAAATACCCCAACACCCAAAGTTAAAGGAGGAAAGGTTTATTTCAACTCACAGTTTGCAGAGATTTCATTCCATAGTTAGCTGTCTCTGAGGGGCATCACAGAAGAGAAACAGTTCATGGCATGGCAGGCAGGAAGCAATAAGCAGCAAGCAACAGCAGTAAGCTGCCTTTTTTTCTGTCTTTTTTATATTCCACACAGGCTACAAGCCTTTTGATTGGTGCCTTCTCTACACAAAGTGGGGCTCCCACTATCGATACCCTTAATCCCAGTATCATATACTTAATCTACATTTACACACCCTAATCTAGCCACCTTCAAAACTCCCCACCTATGACCATATGAGGCTTTGGGGGTACATCTAGACACAAGCTGTAACAAGTAATATGTGTGTATAGGTAGAAAGACAGTGTAGGACTGAAAACTAAATATTCAGCCCTGAAGCTACTTCCTATTAGCAGTGCTATGTGACCTAAGACAAAGTTTTTCATTTCTCTAAGTCTCAGATTCCTCCTTGGTAAAACAGATGAAACCAGGATACTACGACTTGGATGTGTTCTCCATATTTCATATGTTGGAAATTTAATTCCAAGAGTCATACCTTGACGATATTACAAGGTAGGACCTTTGAAACATGACTGGATCATGAGGGCTGTGCCTTCATATATGGATTAGCCCAGTATTTGGATTCATACATTATGGAAATTGTAGAGTTGTTATAAAAGTGATCTTTTTCTAGCAAGCTTGCTGTGTCTCACCATGGATGCTCTCTGTTATGTTAAAATAGAGCAAGAAACCCTACCCAATGCCTTCACTATGCTCTTGGACTTCCCAGCTCCCAGACCCATGAACTAAATAAACCTTCATTCTTTATAAGTCACCCAGTATCTGGCATTTTATTTTAGGAGCACAAAATAGACTAAGACACCAGACATCAGTGCCATCCCTATCCTCCCTCTCCAGCATTTGACCAAAGCCTTCCTCTCCATGATGCAACTTATACTGCATCATGACATGGGGTACAGCTAGTTGTAGAAAATTCTAATTCTTCTAAATTCTTCTACCTGGATCAGAGCCAAGCACATTACTGAGTTACCCATTCCACCTTATTTCTAGTGAATTTGAATCTGTATTTTTACTCACTCTCCAGGTATTTTTTGTATCCCTAAAGCATAATATTATTAATCTAGACAATCATTTGATACAAAAATATTGGACAAAAAATATCTTGCTTTTCTAAACATTTTGTAGGTGACAGAGGAAGGAGAAGAAATACATTGCATATTATAGAGAAGACTACTTCAAAATTCCCCATAAATACCCCCAATGACCCCTTAGCTCTACCCTGTATGTGAAGTGGTGAGAGATATTTTCAGTGTCATTCACTTCCTGCAGTTCTCAGAACTGATAACTGTCTTCTCTTCTGAATTTTCCTCTGGGCATCAAAAAGTCTCACCTTCTCTTAATTTGTAAATAACTTGATTATTTATAAATAATTTAACAACAATGATGCTCCTGTGAGATGATGAGAGTGAAAGTACCTCATAAAAATGAAGTAATACAGTATGGAAAGGTATCGTTAATATTCCCTGACGGAGAGTACCAGCTGAATAGCTGTGAACATTGACTTATTACCACTTATGATTGACAGATACTCACTGAGTCCCTAGAGGGGGCATTTCCTCACAATGGCAATCAATCCCAGGATAACACTTCCCCAAGCCATGCCTCTGTTGGCACTTGAATCAGAGTGAATATACTGCCAGGCAGACAAGCTTCTGGATCTACTTTTAAGCTCCTCTCTCTTAAAACTGCAAACTGAATCCCTCATGATTTTCTTATTTGATCCTACTGGTCTTTCTCTTAGCATCTTACTTTTTTTTTTTTTACTTTATTAAAACTTCAAATGTGTATTCAATACCCACTGCCTCCATTTATTTTCTTAACATCTAGTTCTTCTTTCTCTCCTTTCTAATGATACCATACATGTTGAGGAAAATAGTGTCTTGTATGTCTACAAAGAGCTCCCTATTGTGAAACATAAAGCCTATGTCATTTCTCACTCTCTGGCCTTCCTGAGACAACTTAAAAATTCAAGGTAACCTACAGAAGAGTTTAGAAGTCCTATCTCAAATCAAATAATATCAATAAATGTATCCAATAGGTTAAAAAGAATTGTTCTTAACTACCTCCTTTGGCAACTTATGCTGCATCATGAAATGGGGTACAGCTAGTTGTTGAAAATTCTTCTAAACCATGTTGCTCATATATGAAAGGAAGTTGATAGATGTCTCCCCAAATATGACAGCAAACCTAAAAATTTACATAACATTGCTTGTAATAGATTACAAAACTGAAACAGATTTTTCTACATTATTAATAATAAATAAATTATAAATAAATAAATGTTGCTTTCTTTCTATGGAGAAGGAGAATATTACAAAATCATTTTCTTATGGAGGTGATAATGTACCCCAAAAAATGTAGGGGGAGAAAGGTAACACAGAATTGTGCAAGGCAATTGTACAACAGAATTGCACTCTTTCTATGGAGAATATTACAAAATCACTTTCTTATAGAGAGGTGATAAAAAATAATGTACCCCAAAATATGTAGGGGGGAAAGGTAAGACAGAATTGTGTATTTTAAAAACATGTTATTTTTCTGGATTTTAAGATATGTGTGGTATTTCTCAGATCTTATAACTTCTCCTTGAGATTTTGTAAAATTTACCTTTTGTATAACTTTCTACTTTTAATTTTGTACTCCTTTTTAAGGAAGATACCCTCAAACTGTGTAAGTTTCAGGTCCTCCCAAAACTGTATTTCATTACATATATGGTAGTTCCTTTGTCATAGAAATACAGACCATTAAATCAAGTGCCTCTGTGGATAACAGAAATCAGGTATTACTATTATCTTGTGAAATAAGGAATTCCTCTCTCTCTCCTACCATTTTCCCATCAATTATTATACTCACAACTGTGTGACATCCACAAATATAATGATTCCTCTGCCTCAACAGAATACAGCCCAAGGAAGGAAGGAAAGAAGAAATGGAAACTAATAATTATGCAATAGCTTGATAACTGCGCAAAAGCAGATAACAGCATAGGATCCCCAGAGCACAGAAGGGGAAACACCAGTTCTACCTTGGGAATTCAAGAAAAGTGTCCTAAAAAAGGAAAGAACTTAACTGGACACGAGAGATTCAGAGCATCCCTGGCAGGGGAGGGAAACAAGATCCTCATGGAGAACCCAGGAGGTTGATTTTTATAAGCAAAGTATCAAAACCATCTTAAAGAATATGATCAGTTATGAAGTAGTGGCAAAGAATAAACAAAAGGAAAGCACTCCCCAAAATCACTACCTTCTCAGAAAAAAAGTGAATGATAAGCTCATAAGTCACATCTTCCAACCTACCAAGCATTTATCAATCTTGAATACTGTGAGTTCATGCTTTGGTTAAGGCACCTAGACACTGACTCCTCCAGCACTTATTGGCTGTGTCACTTGGGAAATCATGTAGTTTTCAAAGCCTCATTTTCCTCATCTGTTAAACGATCATCTTAGTATGTATGTGTCACAAATATGTCATGATTAGGCCAATTATGCATGATATAATGTACTAAGCAACTGTTACATTGCCATTAAGCGAAGCTAAGCTCTTCGGGTTTTTCCAACACTGAAGATAGATGTGAATTGCACATTAACATAGGGAAGTCAATACCTGTCAGCCAAAGACAAACTAGAAGGAGGATTGTTCTTGCAAGTAGCCAGAGCACTCCAAATAATTCCAGAAATGCTCTCACCATTCTCTATCACATCCCTTTAAGTGAGTACTAATTTAAGCAAACAGCCCAAGTGCTCCATATCAGAAACGTACACACAGGGGACAAAGGCCAAAAACTAAATCCCAGTGGAGGGAAAAAACCCTATTGGAGGAAATAAGCACTAAATTCTCTATAATGTAAGATGTGGATTCCAATATATCCATACAGAAACTAAAGTCTCATCATGTGTGGGCTTGGTAGGAGCATCTCCATGCTGGGCTACTTGACATTCATTACAGATCCCTTCTTAGACAACCGTACCTGAGGCCAAGGCTGCATCCTTCCAGACTTAATAGACTTCATGTTTAATGGTAGTATGTGAGTACTTTTAAGAAGGGTCTTCAATGTTCTTAATTTAATTAGAAGCAATTAAACTGAACTGTGTTATGTTTTAGCCCAGCAATCCATTCAACTTGTTACTTTAGAATCAACAGACAGATGTTTAGTCCTTAGGATACTGGGAACAGGCAGATAACACATCTGTTCTCATACCATAAGCCAGATTCCTGGTTTTTGTGACTATTCTGAGATTGTTAATATTTGCAAAAATAGCTCTGTTGTCTTATCTGTAGTAGTATAGTATTGTAATCAGTTCATGATCTAGAACCTGAAGTATACAATTTCTTTGGCATCGTGGGTAATAATCTCCTCTGAGCACAAATACAAAAGAATTATGCTATGAAAACCATTGTCAGTTGGATTTGACTCAGTGTTGGCTATCACAATATGCGAATGTATAAAACTCATTCACAGGTTATTTTAGGTCATAACAACCCTGACCAATAATTTATAAGACAAACAATGGGCCATGAAAGGAAAAGAGACAAATCACTGCTTGATGCACGATTTACATGAAATGAAAGGTGAATTGTGCTAGATGGGAACATCAATATAGATCTTACTACATGAGACTAAAACAAAAACCAACAGGCATCCGATATTAGATATCAGGGCACGGTACTGGGAAGATTTCCATCATACAGATTTGGTGGCAACTTCTGAGAACAATAAGCTCTGGTAGACCTATGGGCTTTTGATTACCAAATTGAATAATTGAACCTGTGAACCATCTGGAAGCAAGTGATCATAGAACATCTCTAGGGAAAGTACTGTATGAATAGTCATTTTCGTCGCCCATCAGATCATTATTCGGTGGCATTGGATTTAACCTTTATTAAAAGTACCATGAGTTTTAGAGAAAAAATTACATTTAGGAATATTGTCTTTTAGAGGCATCTCAAAATGTAGTAAGTCATAGATGTCATTAACTTTTATCCAGCCACATATCTTTAATTTTATGTTCTTTCCCCAATTCATTGCTAACAAATACATCTCCCGGAAGTGTTTTATCAAGGGAACTATAAAGGTTTTCTATTATTTCCACATCCCCTTGCTCAAGGCCACACCTGAATCATGCTTGAATAAAGTACAATATTTGCAGTAATTTTCAGATAGCTTGAGCCCCTGGCAGCTGGTCTTCATCCTCTTAGTTTATCCTGGTGTCTGCAAATTTGGGACACACAGCAGCCCATAGAATTTTACACTTATAGTATTAGAGAAAGTTAGGTCTGATAGTGTTGATACTTATGGCAATATTACCCAGATCATGGTACTAATAGCGAACACAGTATTTATTGTACATCTGGAGATAACAGCTAGGGAGGGAGCAGGAGAGGAAAGTGATATGGGTAACCCAGACACCCTAGGTCAGTGGTTACAAACCCATGGCACACGTGCCACAATCAGGTATTGGTTATCATTGAAAGCTCTAAAAGTTTCATTCGCTGTCACTGCCCTAGATCATGGTCTTTCACCTGGACTTCATGGATCAGCATCTACACACATCAGGAGTCAAATGTCCTTGTGGCTTCGCTAGCCTTTATGTGATGAAACAGGGGGCTATGAATCAATATTGTGTAATGTCCTGAAAAGAAAGAACCCACATGGTAGGTGCTCAAATAATATTTGCTATTTCATGCTGGAACCCAAGAATGCAAAATTGAGCTCTCCTATCTATCGATTCACAAGTTGGAAACGCATTTTAAGACCTGAAAGAAGTCAGGGTAAACCTAAAACTTAAAAGAAATTTACTAGATTTTTATAACTCCTTTTTATTCTTTTGTTTATTTCTGTGTCATTGTCATTCATGATACAGGAAAAATATGGATATACTTCAAGTGGGTAAATGGAGTTTTTATCCAATCATTTGAAAAATGTTTCCAAAAGTTACAATGACAGTGTAGTGGAGACAGTAAGAGTTACTTCAGGATTGGATGATTTCTACAGAGAACTTGCAAGCTGGGATGCATCAATAACCACTTTCTGAAATGCTTGCTCTAGTGATTCAGATACTGTGACCTTAGTTGGAAAGAGCAGGCTACAAACCATCTCAGCAAGCTCATAAACAAAAACATCTAAATGGCTTGGAAAGGAAATAACACTAACCATCTGAAACTGCCACTGATATAAAGCAGGTGTGGAAGCTGAAGGCCATACAAGTCATTTTAATACATTCTCAATAATAGCTGTGTTCAAGGCATTACTCATAGCTCCTAAAGTAATGAATAATTACTGTTATTCTCTGTGATGCAGTCACCCTCATGATCATAGATATGGTGAACCATATGGGGATAAGGGGTTTTAGGTTCAGTGCCCAACCACACCAACAAAGTGTTAATAAATTTTCCTAAATAGGGAGAGTGTTTGGTAAGATTATAGTACTAAACAAACCGAACAAGTCAAGAAGAGTAATACCATCACTGATTCCAGCTTTACTTATTTGCTGAGTGTTATGCTTTGTGTCTAGATGTCCCCCCAAAGCCCCATGCAGTCATAGGGGGTGGACTTTTCGGAGGCGGCTGTATCTATTGTTTGTGATTCATTCATGGTCCAATGTTGGAATTAAAGTTATGAGTGTTACACCCACCCTAGGGTGGGTATCCAGCACACAAAATAAATGACAGAAGGAGGCTCTCCTTTCCCTCTCTTGTTGCTTTTGTTGTCTTCTACTGCCATGAACTGTTGCCTCTCTGCCATGTGCCACCCTGCCTTGGAGCCAGCCACTTATGGACTGACACATCTACAAACTGTGGGCTAAACAAACCTTTCCCCTTTTTACTTTGGATGTCAGGTATTTTGTCTCAGCAATGAGAAAAGTAACTAAGACCCTGAGAAACACGGGATCCTGTGAATTCATAGTCATTTTAGAAGCAAAAAGTAACCATATGTACACACTTCACAAAATTATATTAATATCTCTATACTAATAGCTCTTTATTAATGTTTCTTCAATATCTCTAATATTCCTAAGAAGGAATTTCTGATTCATTTACATTCTCTCATAGTAATGTGATTCCATAGGGCTCTGCACAATATAGGGACACAAAGTTTGGGACAATGTCCACATAGAATTCAACATGAATACCGCCCCCAAGGGCGTACCAAGGTGACCCTGGATGAAAGAAATGATAATGGAAAGAAGAAAAAGAAAATAAAATAGGAAGTATTGAAGAAATGCCCTTCTAAGCTAAGTTTTACTTTTAAAATTCTTAATCTTTGATACCAGAATTATCATGAAAATGGGCAGAACAGATGGGAGAAAAACGAGGAGAGGAGATCAGTAAGAGGGAAGAACTGGGTCTGAATGCGAATATATGGACTGGTTTTATGTTAAGTAGAAACAGCAAGACTTCAGATGTTGAGAGAATACAATAAAAGATTCTACAAGAAAGTCTATCAGTAGGTGAGTCCACCCTACACTCGACACTTTCCGTCATGCCTCTCTGCAGCAAAAGCAAAGCATTGCTTCACCTGCCTAACCTGCTACTCAACAACAACATTACCATTAATCACCGCCATTACTATTATCAAAGGTCGTGAAATACTTCGTGGTGCTAAACACAGCCTATAAATGATTTCACTTCATCTTTCAAGCACCCTTATAAATGACACTCTATTATTATCCCTATTTGTATAGATGAGGAAACCATGTCTCAGAAAATTGGAGTAATATTTACAACTTCTTATTGTAAAGAGTTGATTCTACCCCCAAACGATCCAACTCTTATTGACTGAAATTAACCTTCAGTCTGCCTCTTCAATTTGATGGATTTCTGCGCTTGTCCACCTCCATAGTGATATTAGCATACATGCTTTTAAATACAGTTCTACCCTTTCTAGTGACCAACATTCCACAATTATCATTGGAAAGCCTCCCCGTGTCAATGATCCTGACAGTTGAAGTACCAATCATTAGTTTTTATTTTTAATAAAACTTCATTAGTATCTCCAAAACAATAAAATTTCTAGGTTAATAATAAGATATTATATTTGGTTTTAGCATGCCATAATTTGAATATATCATTTTATAATGTCAAAGTATTTGCTCTTGAGTGACTCAAAGAAATTCCTCATTTTGTGTAGAACACTTGAAACTTAGAGATTGATCATGTCGATTTCAGTTCTTATTTGATGGCATCATTCAACTACTGCACATAAGAAATGAGATTCTCTAAGCATATTATGCATTCTCATGGTTGAAACATACACAAAACAAATGTGTTACTATATCTATACACAATTTGCATGGTAACCAAAAAGCTATGAACATAATTGACTAGAATGCTAAGAATAAATTAAGTGCTTGGAAAGCCGGTCTTGTCAGAATTGTCCAGCATCTGTGATGTCAGAGAAAGCAGACATATTAAATTTTTAAAACCCTTCTGAAATGTTTAATGAATTTACTTTATAAATGAGGTTGTTTGGGATCACTGAATCATGCTTGCAAGCAGCACATGACACCAGTGGGCAAGATGCCCCATGAAGTTCTTGTACAGAATTTCACTGATTCTTTGATTAATTTTCAATTAATTAATAAGGTTAACAGATTTATTTCTCCTATCTTACAAGGTAACTATTTTCACTTCTTCATTCCACGGTTACATATTAGTCACCTAACCAAGAAGAATAGAATGATTGTATCAATATGCAACCACGAATCCTAAAACTTCAGCATATCAATAGAGATTCTGTTCTTCTTTTTTTTTTTTTTTGTGGGTACTGGGGGTCGACCTCAGGACCACCCGCACCAGCAGGCGCCCATGCCGCCGAGTGATATCACCGGCCCTTTTTTTTTTTTTCATATGTGGGTTCCAGGAGTCGAACTCAGGACCTCGCACTTGCCAGGCAGGCGCTTATGCTGCTGAGCCATCTCACCGGCCCCAGATTCTGTATTCTAGTCCCAAGGATGATTCTTCTGTGCTACAGTTACTTGAACTAAGCCCACTTGGTAGTAATGGGACTGTAACAATCCAACCTCCTTCCAATATTTAATTCATACTTGAATTATGTCTGAGTCTGGTGATGAAGCAAATTGTGCACAGTGGAACCTGAGATTTTGGAAAGTTTAGATCTTACTTCGTTTCATCTTATTTTGTCCTGATACAAAAACTTTTCAATATTTTTTCTTTTTTTGTAAGAACTACCAGTTTCTTTCCTCTGTTATGCATATCTTTATTAACCTTAATATTATTTTATATATTGTCATAAATTGTTTATTTAAATCAAAATAAGCAATTTTAAATCTAAACCTTATCTAAAGTTTTAGGAACCTCAGTTTTAAAAGTACAATTAAATCTTATTCAAGCATATTATAAAATAATACCTATTGGTGGGAATTTTTACTAACATTATTTTATCTTCAGTGCAGAAGACTGAACTGAAGGGTGCTCTATTGCTGAGCTACATTTCTAGCAATTTTAATTTTATTTAGTTTTGAGACAGGGTCTCCTTAAGTTGCCCAGTGGCTGGCCTCAAGTTTGCAATCATCCATCCTCACCTTTCCTTGTAGCTGGGATTATAGGTGTGCACCATCTGGTTCACCTGTCATTATTTTTTAATTCCAGAAAGTTTAGTGTTAGAGCCAATACAACTATTACTTCCCTAAAAGTAAAAGTGTAAAATAATGCAACTTCAGTAATATTAAGTTCAACATATTGTACTATGTAAAACTAAAATTATAAATTTTTAGAGAAACAGATCAAATATAATAATTCAGAAACATTACTCAAAAAATTCAAGTGACAATTTTTATAGATTATTTTATTCAGGTTCTAAAATAGTCAACCCAGGAAATCAGGAACACATTTGTATTAAAGAGCATTCTTCAAGCATAATTTAAAAAAGCACAGTATAAGTAAAAATCTTCCATTATTAGTTCAGGTAATGGTATAAAAAAGAATTTTAAAAATAAAGATAAGAATGGAAAAATCCAAAAATTACAGCCATAGTAAACTTTAGCTGTTTTTGCTCTAATGGAAAACCAAAAATCTTTTCATGAATGAAAATATGATATTCCTGATCCTTAAATGTACTTCCAATGAAAATAGTTACTCATCACTTAGCAAACACGTTACTTTAAAAAATTTACTGGGCACAAAAAAAGTTATAGGGTGTATACACATACACACTTAAATTATCAATAGAAATGTTCTTGACTGCATCTGATAAGGAAATTTTCATGCTAAAATTCCTGAACATCCATGTTTATAAAATGCATTTAGATTTTAATGTTAAAATCAAATATTTAATATATGATCCCAAAATTTAGATCATAAAGCTCATTAGAGAAAAAAATTATCAGCCTTTTCTTCTTTGTTCAAAAACTGGGACTCCAGAGAGTCAAAACTGATTTTCTTCTAATTGATATTTTATCACTGGGACAAGTTTACATGTTATTTACTTCTTCATGAGTTGCTTACAGTTTGTTTTTCTTATAAAATTATTTTAGTGAACTTCAAAACACAAAATTATTGTTCTGAAGTTTAGTTTACTGATTGGAACCAACCCTAAGACAGAGAAAGATTATGTTGTTAGTAATCACACTGACACTCTCAGACACACTCATTCATACAAGTTAATTCTCGTCGCTGTAACAAACACTCAGATTTTCTCACAGATTTATACACAGTTAAATACTTTTATTTTCTTGTTTAGAATGTTCCTACCATTACCAGACCACATTAGAGACTCTGATCCCTTTGCACACAAGCTTTGCCTTTTGTAATCTTACATGCCTGGTCTTATTGCAGTTGAATTACAGAGTCTGTGTCACGTTGTGTTGTCAGAAGGAATTTTTTTAAAAAGGAGCTCTTGATAGTTTAAAGCAATGACATATTCAATCCCAAATTCTGGCAAGTATTGGAAGACATTTACCAATACTAATTTCTTTTTTCTCAGAACAAAAGAAAAAACAAAACAAGTGTTTCCTACAGCTGTGTTAAGTACAAGGGACAAGGTTTTGGCCAATGATATGTATAAACCGGTGATATACCCTTTCATATCTATTTCATAAAATCCATTCTTATCCAGCTAGGTAGCTATGGAGACCATGTGACGAAGGGATGGCAGCATCACAAGATGAAGAAGAGAAGCTCCAACCACATTGGACAAGGATTTGAAAAAGAAACAAAACTCTATTTACTAAGCCACTCAGATTCCAGAGCTTGTTTATTTCTGCAGCATTACTTAGCCCAACCTAACTAATAGAGAAAATGTTACTCGCAGTGGAGACTGGCGTCATAAAATTTCAACTATGGCAGATTGTCAGCCAGCAAACAAGCTGACCCTGCCGGCTAGAATTATGGTGATCTATGCTGGCCAGTGGGAAAGTAAGTTGTAAAAATGTTAGCAATGATAGTTTGATAGACTGTAGCCTGCTAATTCAGAAACTCTTGAGCAGGCATGTCCAACCTATAGCCCATGGGCTGCATGCAGCCCTGAAAATCTCAAGATCATAAACTTTTAACATTATTATGTGATTTTTAGTGTTGCTTTTCATGATTAGATTGCATGGTGCTTGATTGAACTGCATAATTGTGAAGGGATGATGTGTAGGGGAGGGCGAAGTGTGGTGTTAACTTTGCTTCCTGTGTCCACCACATACATTCAGTGGGACTGAAACTCATGTGTATCAGATGTTACATATGCTTGTGCAACTTGGCAAGTAAAAAGTAGTGGCTACTGATAATAGTATTTCAACCTATCTACATGTGTGTACATTTATTATTATTAAGCAGATACATCAGTTTTCTTCTGTAATTATTAAACTTGCATTATTTTGTAAAGTAATTTAATAAGTTAAAATTGTTTTTAGCAACTGTCATATGGGAAGTATACAAATGTGTCATAGTTTTTGCTCTTGATACTCTTATAATTACATATACAATATCACTAACAGTAAAAAATAAATCAATGATTATTGATTAAATTTTGGAACGTACAGAATTGCAATTAGATATTCAATTAAAAGGAAAATTTGATCATGTTTCTTTACTAGACTTTTTAAAGATCTGTCTCCCAGAGAAAAATATCCCTTGCTTCATAATCAAATCTTAGTCATGTCACCACTCTTTAGCAGAATGTACATTTGTGAACAACTATTTCAAGAGTGAAACACGGGAAGAGTAAAATTGGATCAAAGATTTCTGACAAGCACCTTGAGAACTCACTAAGAGTTGCAACCATTTCCATCATACCAGACATTTATGTATTAGTTTTACAAAAACAAGGTCAAATACTGTTGGCACTAGGGATTGAATCCAGGGTCCTAGCACTGAGCAACATCCCCAGCCATTTTTATTATTTTTATTTTGAGACAAGGCCTCCTAATTTCCTCAGGCTGGGCTCCTACTTGTAATCTTCCTTCCTCAGCCTCCCAGAGTGCTGGGGTAACAGGCATGTGCCACCATGCCCAGCTCTTTTTTTTTTAATATTATAATAAAAATATTCAGAAATAAAGCAACTGCCATTACTCATGTACATTAACTATATTATATCTTTGACATGGGTCCCAAGACAATTCTTTTACACTTAATGTGGCCCAGGCCAGCCAAAAAGTTGGATAACCATGCTGTAAAGAAAGAAGGTGGAAAAAAATGTCAAGTGGTTAGTGTATAATGGATAACATGGGCTACATTTGGAAAGGCATTATATGAAAGAGATAAGCTCAGGAAAGAATTAGCTAGTTTGGGACACTCTAAAATAAAATTTATCTCAGGAGTCAGACTTCACTGAAATAGCAATATTTCCAAATTTCCACAGGGCCATTATATCTTGAACATTAAGCAGAATGCCACTGTCTACCTTGAGTCCAATAGTCAAATGTCATTCGTTCCTTTATTTTTAAACCAAGATTACTCATATTGGGTGGGTGAGGAACAAGGGCTGAAACTGGAGAAAGAGAAAAAATTAATGAAAGCATTACCACAGGCTTTTAGAAAATCCTTTTTGAGTAAGTGGGTTAAAGACTACACTATAGCAAACAAGAATTTTTGTCAAATAGATACATGATAATAGATGATAGATGGTTGATAGATAGATGATAGATAGATAAATGGATAGATAGAGCAAGTGTTATAGCCTCTCCTAAATTTCAAAGGAATATTTTTGAGATGAATATTTTCAAGGAACAAAACAAGACCATTATCTTACAACTCTCTTCTCAAGGCAGAGAATATATAAATTCAAACACAATATTCAAAGTCCCTGGACAGACCAAATATAGAACTTGGGTAAAGGGACTTGGAGAGGGTGATCTGGTACTAATTTCAGTGAGCTGAACTTAATTTTCTTCTTTGGGAGGCAATGCATGATAGTTATTGTTTAACATCATTCCACTTAGGCCTCAAAAATCTCCATAAAAGAAGCCTTATGGGGAATTTGTGTTCTTCAGATTATGCCAGAGTTCTAAAAGGAGTGGGCTTGGATTTGGTGACTCCTGGAATTTCCTACTTGTCCAAGGAATAGCTTTAGTCACCATCAAGGGCACATGAAAAGCAGCAAGAACCTGTTTGGTGATAGAGTCAAACAAATTGTGTAGGTGACATCTGGTAATACTAGAACCCAGGAAGGGGGTGAAAATTGCCATAGGCCAGTCCTTAAGAGACTACTGGGCCAGAGAAAAACTTAGTGAGAAAAATTTAGGAGACTAGCTGAAATAAGAATCAGGAGATATGGGTTCTGAAATGAATTTTTCTATTGATTAAGTCTTTTAGGGCAAGCTATTCTTTTACTCTGAGCTTCATTCTTATATTCTGTACAATGAGGGAATTTGGTTTAATTGGACTTCTAACACAAGTATGACAAGGATCCAGAAGTCGGTCTAATGGACAGAACCAAGCAGAGTGGAGACTGTCTCAAAGCCAATGTCTTAGCTACATTACTCAGCACTGAGACAATGATGATACCTACAACTCAAAGGGGAAGAGATTTATTTCGGCTCATGTTTTTAGTCCACAGTCCACTGGCTCCAAGGCGGAAAAAATATGAAGGAAAGATCTGGTTTTCAGAAAGCTGCTCACATCATGGCGGCCAGGAAACAGAAAAAAGGGAGGAGCCAGGGAGAGAGATATACCCTCCTGGTCATGACCCCGGTGATCCACCTCTTCCGATTGGGCCCCACCTTCTAACAGCACTCTCAGCGGCTGAACTCCCCAGTGGATTCATCCACTGAGTGCAGTGTCCTCATGATCCAAGCACCCTCCAGAATCCCCACCTCTGCGTGCATGAGAGTTTTGGGGGACATCACAAGAGTCACTAAGTGAAGAATGCATACCCTTCCAAAGGGGCAGATGCTATGTATTCCAGATAATCAATGGTATATACAGCAAAACAGGCTAAGCGTTGCCAAAGTTTAAAGTTTTTCAAGGGAAGCTAGAAACACAGGATGAGTAAAATTATTAAAATTATTATGTATTATTAACATTTATTTTTAGTACTAGTGGTTGAACCCAGGACATTCACACTGAGATACATCTCTCAGCTCTTCCTTATATTTAATTTTAAGGCTGGTCTTGTTGCTAAGTTGCCCAGGTTGGGCTCAGACTTGTCCCCCAGGCAGTCAGACAATTATCTTTAAACTAAATCATTTCTAAGGATCCTTCCATCTTTGCAAATAAATTTAAAGTAACTGCCCGATAAATGACATTTTGTTTTCTGTATATAGAATCTGTTTCTCTCATTTTTGAAATGTTTGGGGGTGAACTCCTCCTATACCCTTCTTTTCTCCCTAAAGACTTGTCCTCCTCTTGCACTCCACTGAAATTGTGTTCCTGATGTTATCTAGAATCTCCGGACAACAAACCCGAAAGGCAATGCTTTGCCCTCATTCTTGACTAATTTGTAGCAACTCAAACTATTAACACCACCACTTTTGTAAACCATCCTCTTCTGGGTTTTCATATGTTTCTAATCCCCTCGTCCCAGAATCTTGTGTTGCCTCCTCTTTTCTGTCTACTTCCTCAATGCGGTGTTCCCCCCAGGTTCCGTTCCCTATCCTCTGTTACTCACTTTAAGTTCTTATCCTGAGATCTGACCTATAACTTCAGCTTCAAATAACCATTATATTCACTTACATAAACAAATACATATCTCTTGATCTGTCCTGAGCTATGACTCTCCATTTCCTATGGCCACTTGAATATTATCACTTGAACTATCTTGTTCACTCCACAAATTTTTTTTTTCTTTTGTGGGTACCGGGGGGTCGACCTCAGGACCTCACGCGCCAGCAGGCGCCCGTCCCGCTGAGCGATATCACCGGCCCCTTTTTCGTATGTGGGATCCGGGAGTCGAACTGGGGCCCTCACGCTTGCCGGGCAGGCGCTTAAGCCGCTGAGCCATCTCACCGGCCCTCACTCCACAAATTTAACATGCTCTGAATTTACTTAAGATTTTCCCCTAAACTTCTCCTTTATATTCCTGTTACTACTGCTATGAGATCTCATATCTCTTCCTCTCTGAAGAAGTCTGTGCTTACTATTCAGGATTGGGTACACCGATTGCACATTTCTTACTTCCTCACTCCAATCACTACCACCACCGCTTGCCACTAGTTTCACTATGTATCACCATTTTCTCTTGCTCCGTGGGATAAATACCAGCTTCTTTCATCTGGCTTTCCAGGCCCGCTAACTCTTGGCCTTTGGTTATCTTTCTCACTATTTCTCCCTCAATACTGAGGATCTACCCCAGCCAAATCAAACTAAGCATTGTTCTCCAAAATCTATATTTTGTTTGTGCTTAGAATATCCTGTCTTGTGAGTTCTACCTGTTGAAATCCTACTGATTATTCAAGGCCCAACTATAACTTGCATCTTCTTGAAAGAAAGCTCTATCGTACCCAGGCCAAAGTGATTTCTTCCTCATCAGAGCTCAGGGAAGTATTTTTCAGTACTACTTCCTCACCCAGAGGTCATAAAGGAGTCTCAGATGTTAACTTCTAAATGTTTATTGCTTTGCCTTTAACCTGTATCTCTAAAATTAGCTTTATATATGATATGAAATAGCGGACCCGTTACCCTTTGAGGGATCGATATGTAATTTTTCCTAGAAGTTTTGACATCTATCCTTCTCCATTTTTATGCAACCCTGTTTGGCCACAAATAAAGATTCGTTATATGAGACTTGGTTTGTAGGACCTCAGTTTATTTTATTGGCCTGTTTGTCAGTTCCTGCGGTAAGACCATACTGGCTCAAGTCAATATAACTTGTATAGTAAATCTTCATATCCAGTAAAGATTGTCCTTTTGTTTTGTTTTTCTTTATAAGATAGTCTTGCCTACTCTAAACACTTTTTTTCTATATAAATTTTAATGTCAACTTGTCAACTACACTTCCCCACAAAATGATTCATTTGGAACTTTGATATGGATATTGATATCAAGTCTTTATGTATATTAAGTCAATGTGCCTCTTACTCTTCTGTGGTTTTCTTTTTAGCTAAATAGGCTTCACTTTATATTCTTTGGACTTAATTTGGTTTTTTTTTTCAGATTCTGAAGATAAAATTTTTGAATACTGAAGTAAAAGTTCTTGTTTGCATTAAAAGTTAAAGGCTATTTTCTTCAAAGATAGGTGCACCTTAATTTTGAGTATTTTATATTTTCTTATACATTTTATTACTGATATTTGCTATATTCCCTTATGAATTCTGCTTTGACTCATGAGTTATTTATAAATATGTTGTTTAATTACATATTCTGTAATTTTCAAAATATCTTTCTGTTACTAATTTCTTGTTGAACTCCTGAGAATTAAACTAAAAACATACGTTGTAAAATTTCATAAAGAATATTTGTATAATTTCAAAGATATTGTAGAATTTTCATTCTTTTAAAACTTGTTGGTTTTATGTCCCAGAATATGGTCTACTTTCATAAGAATATAAGGTAAATAGGTCTAATTGGTTGAAAAGGTTACATTTTCTATATTTTTAGTTACTTTCCATCCAGTTATTGCATTAATTACAAAGAATGGTGACATCTTCAAGTATAATTTTAGATTTTTCTATTTCTATCAGTTTTTGTTTTGCGCATTTTAACATCCTACTGTAATTTAAACATACATCTTAAATAACTATTGTATGTATGCTTTGGAATTGACATGTTTATAATATATAATGTCCTATCTGATCCTCGATCATATTTCTTGGGTAAAGCCTTTTTTTTTTTTTTTTTGTGGATACCAGGGGTCAAACTCAGGACATCTCGTGCTAGCAGGCGCCCCTGCCGCTGAGCGATATCACCGGCCCTTTTTTTTCCATATGTGGGTACTGGAGTCAAACTCAGGACCTCACGTTTGCCAGGCAGGCACTTATGCTGCTGAGCCATCTCACCAGCCCAAGGGTAAAGCCTATTTTGTCTGATATTAACATGCTCACTTTCTTTCAGCTTATGATTATATGGCAAATATATTTTTCTATCCTTTTACATTTAACATATCTATAACTTTATATTAAAGTATTTTCTTGTACACAGCACATATATGGTTCTTGCCTTACTAATTTGAAAATTTGTGCCTTTAATTAGTATATTTTAATAATGTTTAGGGAAATTATTCATATAGTAGGAGTTAAATCTATCACCTTTCTATATGTTTATATTTCCAAAATGCTATTTTTTCCCTTTTCAGCAATCATATGGATTACGTATTTTTTATTTTTTTATTTTTTCTCTGCAGTTGGCTTATTAGTTATATGCTCTTCTTAAAACTTTTGACACTGTATGCATTTCAACATTGCAGTTTGTACTAAAATAACATTGTTACTTCACATACAATGAAAGAACCCAATTGTATATTCCAAGGCCTACTGTCCTATAATTCATATTTTGTCACTTTACATTTTATTTTTAAAGATATTAGAAACCCTACAGTACAATTTTACTACTTTTGCTTTAAACAATCATTTGTCTTTTAGAGTTATGAAAATAAGTAAACAATGAATTATATTTTTACCTTTATTTTTAGTATTAGTGACACTCCTTGGTATCACCACCCTTCTGCATGAGGAATTAACTTTAATATTTCTTATAAGGTATCTCAGCTAGTGAATTCTAGGCTTTCATAGTTTGTAACAAGCCTGCTATAATGTTTCTTTCCCTGGTGATATAAAATGTCTTTTTCTCTGGCTATCTGTGTGATTATTTCTTTATCTTTGATTATAATATCATCTTAAATTTTGTTTTTGAGTTATTCATTCTGCTTAAAATTTTCTGTGCTTGGATTTGTGGTTTGATATCTTTCATTCTTTTTGTAGTGTTCTGAGCATTTATCTTTCCAAATATTTCTTTTCCCTCATTCTTTTTCTCTTCTGAGAGACCAATTACACCTACATGAGATCATTTATTATTGTCCAAAACTCTTGAATGTTAGCATTTTTGCCTCTTTTGCTTTTCACTTTGTGTCATTTCTACTGACTTACCTTCAATATTGTTCATTCTTGCCTCAGTTATGTGAAGTGAATTGAATCTGTCAATGAAATTTTTCATCTTTATTATATATTTTTAAAGTTTTTATTTGTAACTGACCCTTACTTATAGTTTCACCTTTCTTCGTAAGTTTTTCAACCATACATGCATATTGTCCATGTTTTCCAGTAGATTCTAACATAATTTTCATAACTATTAAAGTTCTTCCTTCATTTTTCCAACATTTGATCATCTTTGCATTTAGATCTTTGATTTCCTTATCTGTTGATAGTGGGTTGTACTTTCTTGCTTTTTTAATTGTCTTGTAATTCTGTAATGAATGTCAAACATATTTAGGACACTAGAGTCTGAAGTAATTAGTGCTTAATGCATCTCTTCTGCAAGCTATTTGAGTGAGTATTGAGTTCATTTTGTAAAGTAATAAACATTGTCAGTGTGCACTTCAGTGCACCAAAGACTTCAAATTATTGTAGGGATGGGCTGCTGTTGCCTTATGGTTAGATTGGGAGCTGGGTTGCCAGGTGATTTTTCTATGTTCACACTCAAACTTTAGATTTCAGTCTTTGCTACACACATACACTGCAAAGGAGACCTCTCTCCATGCTCCTATTTGTCCCCATGGCTGTATTTAGATGCCAGGCTTGGTGGAAAGAACTCCCCCTTATCCCAGTTCAGCTTCAACATTAGGCATGACCTGTGCTCCAAAAACTTGAGGTGGAGTTTTTCAGCACTGCTGCTCTCCTTTCCAAACTGCATTGCCTCTGTGGTTTTTTTGGGCAAACATTTCCAGCCCTCCCCTACTGGAGGCAGACCAGCCCTGGGTATCACTCTAGGATCCAGAGCCCATACTTTCTTGCTCCCTTATAGAGACAGAAGGCCTGATCATCTAATCTATTCCCAGCCACGGTGATTCTTTGTGCCCTATGAGTGGCAGTATTCACTATGACGGCTTAAGGATTTTTATTCGCAGGAAAGAAGAAACCAGGAAAGGGGTGGAAGAGGCTTTGAGTTTTTCCCCACCAGTCACAGATCACCTGTTGCTTATCTGTGCCCCAAAGAAAGGTCCCTTCAGGCTCCCATCCTGCCCTCCATAAGCACCCAGCAAAGCAAATCTAGCAATCCAAATGATTGTGGTAAAAGAACAATATATACATAGTGATTAACATGAATAAAACCTAGTTAAGGAGCAGGATTCAGAAGCCAAAGCGTGAAACACAATATAAATGTATTAAACTGATAATATTACTCTGTTGAGTCACAAATGAAAACTTCGCTTCAAAACAGGGACTGTAATTGGTAAATGTGTAACAGTAGAAATGGTCATAAGGGACTAAGAGAAGTAATGAAGTAAACCCAGGGTTTATTTAGAACACTAAACAAATCTAAACATCCTTCTACTTGGAAGGCAGCATAAATCTCAAGGGACTAGAATTTGGAATTCTTGGGGAAAACTGAAATTTAAAAATCATCTAAGTGGGGCCGGTGAGATGGCTCAGCGGCATAAGCGCCTGCCTGGCAAGCGCAAGGTCCTGAGTTTGACTCCCAGTACCCACATACGAAAAAAAGGGCCAGCGATATTGCTCAGCGGCACGGACGCCTGCTGGCGTGCAAGGTCCTGAGGTCGACTCCCGGTACCCACAAAAAAAAAAAAAAAAAAAAAATCATCTAAGTGAAGCTTATTCTACTGAGAGGCACCACCAAGCAAAGAGGAGATTTGTATGTTATGAGCCAAGCAAAATTAGCTCTACAACCCTCCTAGTGTGTAACAAGTTAATCCTTTAGGGGATACAAGAAAGCATACACTATATTGCTCAGAAAACATTTTCACCTTAAATTTCAATATAAAGCTGTCTTGAAATGACTTTTAATGTCTTTTCATTTACCATAACAAGAAAGAAAATCTCACAGTTCTGTTCTAGTATGGATTCCAGATATATCAAACCCTAGAATATTTTGTCATTATCTCTAAGTTTTAACCATCTGGCATGAAAGTGGTAAATATAAAAAATGAACTTAAATATATGCACACTTCAGTTTATAATTTTCCCCCAAGACAATTGTCATGTCATATTTCCAGAAACAAATGGCTTTAATAAAATACAGCTAAAATGGATGCCTTCACTAAACACCTATCAACTGTTGAGTGTGTATTCTTTCTCTGCACAAATTCTTGAGTGCAGGTATTCTTCTGACCATAAATTTCAGACCAACAAATGAGCACCTTCCATCACCCTGGATCCTAAGAACATAGAGCAGAGTCAACAGCATCCATCAGGAT
Source organism: Erethizon dorsatum (assembly GCA_028451465.1). Classification (NCBI taxonomy): domain Eukaryota; kingdom Metazoa; phylum Chordata; class Mammalia; order Rodentia; family Erethizontidae; genus Erethizon; species Erethizon dorsatum. Next base: position 17,873,727 of record CM051839.1, read on the forward strand.
TTGCGTTTGATCATGCCATCATATCTACAAACTTTTTGGAGTCAAAATGAATTCAGAGTTTGGAGTGACAGATTGCCAGCCTGATTGCATGTAGTCTAACACTCATCCATTGAAAATGATTGAACACCTCTGCCAGCCACTGTTCTAGATGTTTGGGAAGTATCAATTAAAAAAGCCAAGATGCCCACTTTTGATGATGCCTACATTTTCTAATAAGAAATATCCCCTCAAGGGCCACACTCTGCCATAAATTGAAAGGGGATCAGTGGAGATAATAAGTAACATGTATTAAGTGCTTGCTATGAACTACACATTTTTCTTCTTACAGCTTCATATGTGTCAGTGATAAGGTAAGTTCCATTGCTATCCCTGATGCATACTGTAGAATATTTAAACATAAAAGCCTTGCATCCATCTCAGGCTGGACATACAAATCAGCTAGTAAATCAGCAAATGAGCAACAGAGAGCTAGGAAGAGAGAATCTTCAAATTAAAAAGATAAAATATTCCAGTCTTGCTTTTGGCTCACTCAGTGTGTGGATTTTCCTCCAACTCTATTGTAACAATGAAAAATAACCATATATGGCAACTAGAAATGCAGAACCAGACATTCTTAAGACATCTGAAACATCTTGTACCATTACGGGAGAAGAACACCACATGTATGTGTGAAAACCAACTTGGCATGTTATTCCGCAATAAAAGGATCACATGATATTATAACCACAAAAAAACAAAATTACATAAAGGTAACCTCCTGGATAAACATTTTGCATGCCTGCCAAAATTCAATATAGAACAATCGCAATTCAATTCATAAGGTCGCTGTGGGCCCTTGAGTCTTTGACACGTGTTCCTGCCTGTGACGTTGCAAACTGCCAGGGGTACTGTGCAGCGTACCTGCAACAGCACAGAAGAGCAGGCTTTCGGTAAATTTGGTTGAACTGATCTGAACCTTCAAATTAAGAATAACACTGTGTGTCTAAAAGTCCAGACAAAGCCAAAGAGTGAAAAAAGGTAACAAAAACTTCTCCCATTCTTGATTCTAGGAAGATACATTCAGACAAGTTAAGTTCATATTTTTTATGAATTCATAATTTGTGCAACGCAGTAACATCATCGACTAGAAGATGGAGTTAAACTGGATCCTGTATAAAGAATCTGCTCTGAACCAGCAACCTTAGAGGCTTAATTTGCTTAGGCTCAATTAAATTTTTATACACTACAAATATGATAAACTATTTTGGATTGTTGGGTTTGGCCCTAAAACTTAAAATAAACTGAGGCTTCCTTTCCCCCAAATAAGACTGAACCAAAAAACTGTTTTAAACACAGAAGAATTTGGAAAGAGGACTCTGATCTTTTCCATTCAACAGAATAGCTACCCCCAAATCCATGATTGTGTACAGTAGTTTTGTTTCTACTGAAATAAAATCTACTGCTTCTTCCATACTAGTTTTGTTTGTAAACCATTTTTAAAATATTAAATATACATAAATTTTAATAATATGATTAATTAATCACTTAATACTCTCTCAGTTCCTGTTAGCCTTGCCTCTGCCTCTCTGTGTAGAGACAAATAGAAAAGAAAATGGAAGTATTTGCTAGGAATAAAGGTAATCCAACCAATCACTCTGATTAGAGTCCAAAAATAAAATAAATATTAATATTAAAATACAGAAAAGGATGTATTTCATGTTTTCGTTGTATGACTTGGTTTTGGATACTGTTTTAATTTCGTGGTTAAACTAGCATTGAATTCCACCAACACATTTCCCATTTTAAAATAAGAAATTCTGACCTGAGTTTTGTTAGATGGGTACCTTGAAGTAGCTGAATTATTGAAAATAGCGTTAGCACAGTCTTCCATGAAGTATGCATAATTTCACAAGTTTGAATACATTTACTTATAAGTTAACATTTTAAAAGTTTGTGGGTGTGTAATGCATCTATCTCTAAATATTTATGAGTGTACTTCACCATCAAGTCAGGAGATAGCCAGGAACGGAAAAACTGTAAGAAACATTGTAAACACAGTGGACATACCCAAATGTCAACTTTTAAGAAGAAGTAATGAACCCAATATCCAAATTCCTGACTGCACTTCAAGAGTCTTCTGGTTTTAGGTCATCACCTCCAATGAAAGGAAACTTCCCAATTAATTACCTTATGAATCATGCCAGAGGTTATAGTCTGTTAGGAAATAGGCCAATATACAAATATAAGTGAAGCTACAATGAGGGCAGGGAACTGTCAGTTCTGGCAAGGCTTAATGAAGGCAAATTCTTAGTTCTCCTTTCTAATTGTTTAGGCTTCTTGTGTCTTCAAGTGGATTAGAGAGAAAACTCCCTGGTCCACCCTCTTAATAAAAAGAAAAAAAGAAAAACTGTTCTCATTGCTATTCAATTGTAAAGGTGTCAGAGAAGACAGGCATTTCATGCCTGTGTAGTCTAAGTCAAAAGTAAGGACAATAAATCTTGTTTGAATGAATAAATGATCCCTTCTATGACCATGATGGCTTGGATGCATCAGGTACCAGCCTCCAGATTTTCTGTATTTCATTATCTGTGACCTTTTGACTGAAAAAATTCTTCCTTCAAGAGCTGATAGGTATTCCTTGAGAAACATGATCTTTTGACTTTTCTTCCATTTTCTGTTTTAATAAATAAGAGGACCAACACAATAAAAAAAATGCCAAAGTAGACTTTCTATTCTTTTTTTTTTTTTTTTGTGGGTACCGGGGGGTCGACCTCAGGACCTCACGCGCCAACAGGCGCCCGTGCCGCTGAGCGATATCACCGGCCCCTTTTTCGTATGTGGGATCCGGGAGTCGAACTCGGGCCTTCGCGCTTGCAAGGCAGGCGCTTAAGCCGCTGAGCCGTCTCACCGGCCCAGACTTTCTATTCTTGGGCATACAGGAAAAGGCAAACACAAACAACTAAAGCATTAGATGAGGTATCATGAGCTTTTCCAGTGTCTAGGATTCCTACATATACTGGTACATAAATAATTATATCTGGCTGGTGAGATTGTTAACTTTCACATGTCTTGAAATCTGTTGGGTTTTTTTCTGCTTTTAAAGTCATGGAACTATTTCATTATAATTCACTTTCAAATAAATCTACCCCTAAGAAATGATCTGAAGAGGGTCTCATGTTCACAGTAAAATATTAGCTCTTTCTTTTCCTCTAATTCTGAAAAAATGCAGGCATATTAAATAGTGTAACTTTTTAAATTAAAAACATTTTAACTAATGCATAAAAATTGTACTTATTAATGGGGCACTATATGATGATTTGATACATGTATATATCATATAATATTTAAATGAGTTTAAATGTACCTATCTCCTCTAACATTTATCATTTCTCTATGATTAAAACCTTCAATATCCTTTCTTCAAGTTCTTTGAAATGTAAAATCCATTACTATTATCTCTAGAAAGTTTCTCCTAAAAGAAAAAATCCATAAATCTTGTTTTATTTATAAATTAACATAAAATAATGTTCCATAAGCATACCACATAATGTAATTATTATCATTTTGTATATTATCTTCCATCACCAGGGTGCTTTTATAAGTGCACATTTTCATATTGTAATTTATACATAAAATATGTACCTTCTTCTTTCATAACATTAAATTATATTGCTATTTTTCATATTTACAATTTTTACTAAAAGGATAATAACTACTAATTCATTTAAGCATTTTCTCATTTTGGACATGTATGTTACCATAAAATTTTTTTTTAAACTTCTTTACGTATTTTCTGGATATTTTCTGGATGTCTAGCAGTGTGACCTTAAGATTACTGGAGCAAAAAGATATCAATATCTTCCAGATCTATCACTCTGATACCTCAAACTATGTATGTCTTTCTGTATTCTTCCAGGTGATTGGTTTCAAGGAAGGTTGGTGGATGGCACATGCCTTGCACTAGCTTTTCTCAATATTTTAGGAATGTTCTCAATAAAGGACAAGATCTCACAACAAAGAATGATGATAAGAAGTCAGAGAAAGCTACAAGCTACATTATACATGTCCCATACGTGCATGTGGATTGTGTCCACACTCGAGGTCAAGATGTTACACCCTGGAAGACCCAGTCACATGGCCTCATGTGACCCTGTGAAGCTGGCTCTGTTTATGAGACCCAGCCTCTCAGTGGAACTCCCTGAATGTGCTGACTCGAGGCGGGTTTTCATCAAGCTGTGTTTTCACTCCTTCCCTTGGCACACTGGACGCTGAATCCCAGATTTAGACTGAAAAGCCTTCACCACAGAATGAGTCTCTCCCCGTTTTCACCTGCCAGCTCTGCCGGTGCCGGCACCACCATGTGTGGTGGTTGTTGCCTTTTGCAAATAGCTAGGTCATGCTGTCAGCACAGGCTAAATGTGGGAGGAAGGGTTTTAATTCAGTGGGAGTTGATAGCTTTTTCTCTAGTTTTTTCCAGTGTTTACCAGAAAGACGTTTCCTCATTCCTCTGTGTTCCCTATTCCCAGTGAATTCTCAACAATTCTTTCTGCCCACTCAGTTCTTCTAAGCCATACTTTGTAAATAGTGTATTCTTTTCTCACAGTAGTGTTCTAACAGATACAAAAATGTTTAATAATTCTCGAAAAGAGATGTTCCAGTTTTCACAGCCACCAGAAATGAGTAAGATACTCTCGCAACACTCTTGATAACATTGACTTTTCTCAACTGTACTTTTAGTGTCAACAAATATTCTAAGAAACAAAGATGGCATCAAAATTTCTTCTCAAAGCCAGGCAAGGTGGTGCTTGTCTGTAATGCCTGCCTGTAATCCCAGCACTCTGGGAGGCTGAGGCAAGAGGATTACAAGTTCAGCCTGGGCAACTCATTCAAAAGTCAACCTGGGAAAAGGGTGTTAGAATATAATTCAGTGCAATGGCTCTGGGTTCAATCCCCAGTACCACCAAAGAAAGCAAGAAGAAAGGAAGAAAAGGAGGAAGGGAGGGAGGAAGGGAGGAGCAAAAAGAAAAACATCTGAAAATAATACACAGCAGCAATAATAAAACCATAAATCATAGAGTGTCAATTATATGCCAGGCATTCATGCATTATGTCATTTTATCCTTAACCCCAAACAACAGGTATTATTCTCCCCATTGGATATGGTAGGAAAGTGAAAATTCAAAACCATAAATTATTCTGTATCAGTAGCCTCCATGGGAAGAACAGGCATGACTCCAAGCTCTGTCACTCTGAACTTAGCTACCTCGAGTGTGTCCAAGTGGCCCAACGATGTAGGGCTGTAAATCAGTGTATTTTTCACTTATTATTCCTCTTCAGAGTTGCCATTATCTGCTCATGATCACATTGTTCAAATGAAATTCCAACGGTATAAATAAAGAATTAAACTCTAGTTTAATTAGCTCTACTACATCATTCCCCCCCACCAAACTACAAATTTGAATCTTGGTCCTTTCGAAAACAGCCAGCAAATGAGTTATTCTTGACACTATTCCAGGACTGTGATGCATTCTATTATTTATTTATTTAGCCCCAATTAAGAAATGATTAATCCATTTGTTTAGTTCACTTGACATGTCTGTAAAACTCATGATTTACAAGTGTTTAAAAAAAGTCAACTTTGGGGCAAAATATGATTTCTTGAGGTCGAAATGGAGAAGCATTATATACTGTTTAAAGTCTTTATGATACATGGTGTCAATATTTTCTGGATTTCACCTCATTTACAAAATGGCATTGTCAACAATATCAGCTTAAAACTATCAATCTTTCATGTGCCACAGGATAAAAAATATCTCTATGTGGACACCTTCTCAGGCACACCTAGTTTTCTAACATTGGCATCTTTACCTAAGAGTTCAGGAGACAACCAAGTTTACTGAGTTAATTAGCAAAGAATTGGAGAAGGTAAAGCTTAGAATTCCTCATGAAGACACACGCTGAAATGCATCTTAATAATCTTAATAATTCCACTCACACAAGTACACATGCACAATTTTTAGTTTTATTCAGTGGAAGCACAGTCTCCATGAAAACATTTGGAAATAATTTTAATTACTTTGACTAGATTTATAACAATAGTTAAATTCCACTGGGTAGGATTTTTTTCATTCTGTTATTTATGAAGTATTTGCTTTTGAAATTTTACTGTACTTATTAAAAACTTGTTAACGTTCCAGGTTTTGCTCAAAGATCATGAGTTTCTTGAATGCCTTTGTCTTGGCATTTCTTACCCTTTGCTGTCTTCTGTTCCACATTTCAACATAATAACCTCTTCTCTCTCCGAATCCCCAAAGCATGTTAACATAACACTTTCTATAATAATGTATCACATTCTCCCTGTGTTAGAGTTATTTATGTACACATCTCACCTTCTGTGCCTCACTGCAACTGTCTTGGGGTTCCTATCCATGTCCCCTGGGAGTCTACATAATTAAAATAATATGGTTAAAATTATGTAGACCACCAATATCAAAAGTTTTCACTCGGTAGCCAAGTTTGGGACCAAATATATCCTTGTGCCTTCTAGACTTACATTTTACCTAATTTTTGCCTGTCTATACTTACATTTAAAACTGTTATGATTAAATCATCTCTCTTTTTCTCAAAAGTTAAAACTTTTGCATGGAGAACGACGAGGAACAGACAAATGCATACCAGTCCTCTTCCTTTTTTGTCATTTGATGTGCTGTAGAAGAAAGAAATGAGACTCAGTGAGAGTGAGAAAGAGAGAGATTGATTCACACCGCCCACAGTTATTTCTCTAAGGAACAAACACTTCTTTCCATTAAGTGATCAAATGCAAGAACAAGAGGACAAGGGATTCATTACATCAGAGATTTACTTGCTACACCAAGGCATGACCTAAAGCAAAGTGGCAATTAGAACCTCAAGTATAGTTCCTACACATTACCCACAGAGTGCAATTGTTGGATTTCAATAGCCTTAATGGAGGCCTGACTTTTGATGTTATTGTCTAAAAACTTATTGTTCCATGGGAGACAATTTCCTTCCACTTTCCTTCCTTCTGTATAATTGATTAAGACTCAGTAATCTTTTATAATTTAAAAAATAAAATACCATCATTTCATATCCATTGTTTAAAATGTCCTTCAGAAAAAAAATCCTATTGCTTTCATTTTTTCAATATCCAAAGACTGTTCAGGACAAACTCATTACCTTTTTAATAGTAAAATATTCTTTAATAATGAAAAGTATCAACAAGGAGGACTTTTAAAAAGCTCAAAACTGTGTAGCATTGAAAATGTTCTTGGTGTTTATTCTACATGAGAGGGGATTTTATTAGAACGCTCATTGTATGAGGATTATTTTTACTACCAACTCCAAACAGCACGTATTCACTGTTTTTCATTACTCATAGCTTTTTCAAGGATCTGTACAGACAGAATTAAAAGAAACCAAACTGTACAGAATTAAAAGAAAACAAAGATAAAGTTCATTTTAGAAAAGATTTCCAGAATTTTCCTGAATTCATTTATACTCCTTCAAACTAGAGTAGAAAATGAACATATATACAGTTAATCATTAGTTCATAAATGGTTAGCAATAAAATAATTTTATTTTATTACTTTCTTTTCCTGGGGAAAATAGGCAGAAGAGTGTATGTTTAATAAAGAGTGTATGTTTAAATCAAACCACTCATCCCAAATTCTACCTTTTATTGTATAAAATAGAAATAAAGCAGACATATTGGAAACAACATGTGGTAGCAACCAGGAAAACTGAGTTCCCCAATTTGAATGTATTTGAGCTTCACCACTATTAATTATTAAAAAAATGAAATGAATGCATGCATGTAGCCAACTTTTCAATTTTGGGGCAGATCAATTTCAAATTGGTTCAGGAAAGGTCTTGCCATTTGCTTGATTGAATGATTTAAAGGAAAAGTTAATGTTTTTCAACTTTAGAGTGTTACTTTCATCCTCTATGTGTTCACGAATTGGTTATTTGGCTAAAAATTTCAATGAAAATGCCTTCCATCTAAGGCTTGGTGTTAGATTTGTTATTTTTTTTTTTCAGCATGTCCCTCTCACTTCTATTAAAAGAATACTTCTTTCCTTTGGAGAGCTCATTCCTTGTAAGTTAGGGGGTGAGTCTGCCTGTGGTCACATGGTATTCATATAACTTACCACGTGGCCAATCAGAATACTCTATCCCCATCTCAACCACAATGATTGGATGAGCACATTACCTCAAAAACAAAATATTTGATGGGACTTGATATATACTTGGTGTGAAAGACTTTCTTCCTTCTGATCAAAATTCAAAAAGATGGATATTTTAGATCATTCCTTCCTAACATTTTGAGAAGATACCTGTCTAAAAAGAAAAAAAATCAATAGGAAAATGTGGCTGAGGGGTAGAGAAACAAAGCCCTGTGGACATCATTTGAAATCGTGAATCCACCTCTAATTGAAGGTACAACCATCCTTGCATGAATGACTTCCTAGTCCAAAAAAATTTATTCATATTTCACTCAAGGTAATGGAAGCTAGAGTTTGAGCACTTGGCAACCAAAAGATTCCTTACTAATAAAACTGTGGTGCCATTTTCTAAGTTACTGCCAGCTGCTATGTACTACACCTTCTTGCTTTTGGGCAACTATCAGATAATGAAGCAAAACAAAATGAATGTTCAAAACAATTGAGGATGTCTCAACTTTCTCGACAATACTGTAAGCCTAAAAGGAAAATCACTGTTCAATTACACTATGAAAGTAACTGTGGTTTTTTATATAAACATCCAGTTCATGTCATGCAAATTCTTTCCATATATCGTGTAGTTTTAGAATATAAAAAGGACTTTGGGTTGACTTTTCCCTTGCCCTCATTTTGGAAATGGGAAATCTGAAGAATGACAATAATAAGTGCCTTGTGCAACATCATACATGTAGTGAAGAACAACATTAAAATGAAATCAAAGTTTGTATCTATAATTTACCACATACTATAAAATTATGCCTATTAGAGTATTTAGATTATTTTGAGATGAAGTGACTTGAGGCCTTACTACAGTTATTGTCATTTTAAGATGAGCAAATTAGCTTAGAAATGCACACAAGTGACTGTGCTTATTTATCCATTCAAGTGTCCATTAATTTTTCTGATAGGAGGATGTACTAGACAGCCAAACCTCATTAAAGATGCACAATGAAAAAAGAAATTAGCTGACCTCTCTTTAATACTTTTGTTTCCTTTATGAGTAACTATCAGATAGAAAAGGGTAAAAACCATTATAATCTTGTGGGAACTGGTAAATTCTATTAAATATAAGAGCCAAATTACAATCTGTGTAAAACAATGTTGATCAAAAAGAATGTTTTTCTTAGGATAAGGATCACTCATCATTCTCTCTCCAAGTCGATAGGCTAGATAGAATAACAACTAAATTCCAAGAACCAGACAATAATACTTATAGAATTCTAGGAATCAAAAAGCCTTTGTGACCAAGTTATTAGATGCCCACTGGTGAAATCAGTTGGTTTTTTCTTCCATATCTTTATTCTAATTTTTTTTAAAGCAGAGGACTCCTATTAATGCTTTACTAGGGATAATTACTATAAAATATTTAGTGTATTTTTAAGCCAACTCTTTTAATCTTCAGCCAAGATATCCCATTAGACCAAAAAGAATCAAATATTTTCCTTTGGAATTGCTGCATAATAACACAAAATAAATTTGTAGGCTTAGAAAGTGAACCAACAGAGAAATTAGCTGCACCCAACTCGGCCACAAGCAAATGTAAGGTCAATGAGATAAACAGAATTTAAAAGCACCTCTTTTAGTAATTTTTTGAATTGTTTTAAACTATTTATTAAAATTAGTTAATATCATTAATATTTAATCATTAATATTTGTTACATTCTATTTCTAACTGGGTAACCTAGCTCAAAACAAATCATTGTTTCCAAAAATGAATGTTATTTCATAATAAAATGCTACAATAAATCCTTCACATCTTTACTGGCAAAGCCTCACAAGAATAAAATAGTGAGAGACAACCCACAATGTGGGAAAAAATGTTTGCCAGCTGTTCCTCAGACAAAGGATTACTATCGAGAACATATAAAGAACTCAAAAAAATCAGACCTCCCAAATTTAAAGACCCACTCCATAAATGGGCATCTGAGATGAATACACATTTCTCAGATGAAGAAATACTAATGGCAAACAAATATACAAAAAAATGTGCAACATCACTAGTCATTCGAGAGATGCAAATTAAAACAACACTGAGATACCATCTCACCCCAGAAAGAATGGCTACTATTAAGAAATCAACTAATAACAAATGCTGGAGGGGCTGTGGGGAAAAAGGAACCCTTCTTCACTGTTGGTTGGAGTGTCGACTGGTACAGCCACTGTGGAAGTCAGTGTGGAGATTCCTCAGAAAACTAGGGTTGGAGGTCCCATTTGACCCAGCTATTCCCCTTCTGGGCATCTTCCCAGAAGAATTAAAAACATCGTACCACAGCGATATATGTGCACCCATGTTTATAGCAGCACAATTTGTAATAGCCAGATCTTGGAAACAACCCAAATGCCCATCAACTGAGGAATGGATAAGAAAGATGTGGTATTTTTATACAATGGAGTACTATTCAGCCATTAAGAAGGATAAACTGGAGACTTTTATAGGTAAATGGATGCAACTCGAGAAAATACTCATAAGTGAAATAAACCAGAAGCACATGTGTAAGCATCGTATTATCTCTCTAGTATGAGAAACTGAAAGAGTAAATAAGATCCAAAATGTACAATAGATATGGTGAATCAAAAAGAAACTGGTCAAAAGGAAAGAGAGACTGGAATAGGGAAAAGAAAGAAGGGAAAGGGAAAAAAATTGTATATATATATATAAGATGGTTAAGATAGATACACTACCATTTTTACTTAGTTCATTGAAGAGTAAGGTTTGTGCCAATAATGTTTGGACAATTGAATGCTAATGTCTGGTGTCCTGAATAACTAACTTAAAGATAGTAATACGTAATGTATTAACCATTGTTACCCTCCTATTATGTTGTTTTGAAAATTTGTTCTTCTTTTGATTTGTTTTGTTTTTTTCTTCTCTTTAAAATAAAAAAAAAAAGAATAAAATAGTGAACATATTGATTATAGAATTATAATAGTAACTTTTAAAAAATATTCATGCCATTTTTCTATCAGTGAGATATTTACACCTTAGAATGATTAATCAGCATTTATAAAACAGGCAGATTAAGCGCCTTGCAATAGTTTTTCTTTCATACACTCTGGTAAGTGCACTCCTTAACAGGCAGACAAGAACCATGCTATTACCAGAAATCCGTGTTTTTCAATCGCGGTTGTGTTCCCTCCCTCCTTCCTGTCACACTAATGAATCATCTTCTTGCCCTAATTCCCATCTGGCCTTCCTCGCCTTTAACTCCCAGGAAGTTTACAAATACTTTTATACCTTCAAAATATGCACTCAGACTTTTTGTACTTTTAAATCGTCGAGTGTCTCTTCACAAAATGAGAAAATCATTTAATGCAGCGACTGTTGTACTCACGAGATTGGCGGAGGAAAGTTGGTAAATGGCTATTTCCATATACTCCACATGCAGATTCTTCTCACTGGTTTTTACCTTTTATCTTCATGTAACAAAACGAAATGCACTATATAATCCTGCTGCTTTTTCTATGCTGTCTCTAGTTCCCTGCCTCTAGGAAAGTCGTCCAGCGGCTTTCTTTCTCCAAATCATTTTGCTGTAGGTATTTAGGGTCAGGTAGACTATAGGCCAACCACTTAGGCAGGGCCCTAAACTGCATGAAACAAAGATATTTCAACATGGGGAAACTTCCACTTAAAAGTTTTTGAAGAGACCACACACTTTTCTCTCATTGGTAAAAATGTCACTATAAGTCAGAGAACTAAAATTTAAGGTTCACTGGATCTAAAAACTCCATTTTAATGTCAACAGACTCATGGAACTGTTTTGCTGCTGTCCCCCTCCCCCCCTTTTTTTTAAGAATAAGTTTTCCCACACAATATAGTTTTAAAGTGCAAATAAATACAAGACGCAGTCACTGCTTGGATTCCGTGTTTTCACTTGGAACCAGTGCCTTACAGATTATGACATGCAGCACATAGAAAATGGGATTAGAAAAGGTGCTGTGGCCATAGGGTTGTCCTCAGGCTGTAGAAGGCAGGGAAAACCCTTCATTATTCTTCCCCTCAGACTGAGGAAGCTCATGATAGCTATGTGTCACCTCTAATGTCATCGGCTCCCTCTCAGGCTTTGTCTTCCTGTCTCCCTCTTTCCTTCACTATCTCCCCACACCCCTCCTCCTCTCTCTCCATGGCTCCCAGGACCAAAGACAGACAGAAGAGCCTAAGAACAGATCCACCATTCCCTAATGAATTAATAACCATGCCCAGTCCCAACGCAAGCCAGAAAGGACTTTTCAATTCCAAATAGAGTGTTAGAAATTGTTAATAAGATGTACATTAAAAGTTAAAGAACTGGTTTTTTATTATTGTTAGTCTTATGAACCTATTAAAATATTTAGTTTTTTAAGGGTAGTTTAATAATTGTTACATAAATCAATGTTCTCGTCAGCTAATTTTTAAAAATACAACACGAAAAGTTACAATGGAAGTGGAAAAAGAAATCACTGTTTCTATCCAATAAAGTTAGGGCAGAGAGCTATCAATATAGCAGTGGTACGGCAGAATGCCTAAGTTAATTTTTTTTTCTATTACACAGAGGGAAAAAATGATGTTTAAAATTGTAACCAAATCTCCTAAATTAAGAAATGGTCATTTAGTTTTTGCATAAATGTAACAGATTTCTTAAGTCAAAGCTAAATAATATGTCACCCTTTACAATCATTTTTATTCCATTTCTTCTAGATAGTCAGGCTGCAAATATATTGAGAACGACAGGAGAGTAAAATATGAAAAAAAACAACAGTTAACATAATTGTGTAATTATATACAATTCCCCACCAGAAACCAATCAGAGATTCTCAGCTCAGCTGTGCAGTCACCACTTGTACCACATCAAGAGACCTCTCCACCTGGGTGCGCAAGGTCTATATTTCTAGTAAACAAAAGACGCCATGCCATATAGCCGGGGACTCACCCCAATGGACTTTTCAGACAATGGGGCTTGACAAAAGTATTCAGCAAGCAGTATCACGCGTCAAACATCATTTTAACTTCTTTTCTGAAGCTCTTGTCTTAGACTGCTTATTGAATTTGGGAGACAGAAAGTATGTGTGAAAAAATCCTAATAAGAACAAGCTAAGAAAAAACAAAGAGCTCGGGCTAACACACACACAGAGACACACAGAGCACAAGACAGCACAACACAAAACGATGTTATTCCGGACATTATTTTGCCAATTGTTTATCATTGTGCAATACAGTAAAGAAATACGTTCAACGAGACAATCATATATAACATTGGAATGACTTTATTAATAAGCCAACTAAATGTAGAATCACCAAAACCCAAATAGTAGTCTACTTGTGAACATAAGCTTATTGACTATAATACTAAGATAAATATTTTACACAATTTAATATGAATTCTCCTATTTTATTCTTAATTCTTGCTTTTTATTAGTGCACAGGGTTTGAGCTCAGGGCCTTCGGCATGCTAACGAAGGGCTCTACCACTGAGCTACACCCCCGCCCCTTTTCTAACCTTTAAGGACAAGAAATATATTGATCTGTTTACATTGCTACCTAGTTAGGTTATGTAAAGGGAGGAAATAAGGCACATTTCCTTTCCAATACCTCTATTTTGAGTCCCAAGCAAGTGAGGAAAAAGATTTTAGGTGATCCCAAAATATAAGCCAAAATTTATTCATCAGTCACAATTAAGAAGGAAAGGCTTTATTCAAAAGAAAAGGACACCTGTCCCAAACCCCAGCAATCCTTCTGAATACACACACCCACAGATCCACAAAGGAATATGTACAGGGAAATTCATGGAAACACTGTCCAGTTTGCAGATAAAAAAGAAAACGCAGCTTCTACCTCTAGGAATAGGGAAACGTGCACACAATGGAGAGTCAGAATTGCAGTCAGATTTTACCCCCACCCCCACCCTCACTTAAAACACACTAATCCCATCATTCTTGCCACCTTCAGAAGCAATTCTGGAAGTACTCTTTCATGAGCATCTTTACAAGGTCTGATCAAAACTACAGTGAATGCTGCTGCCTGTGCCATCCAACAGAAAGGCAGCTCATAAAAACATTATGATGTGTCCTCATCCGCCTCATTCACTGGATTCGGCACTCTGAGAATTCTGACTCTTCTTCAAAGTCAAAATGACCATGAAAGGTACGTGGTTTCAGTGGATTCAGGAACTGAGGTCCTCACAAAAGAGGACTTCCAGAATTGTTTCAGAAAGTGGCAAGAATGATGTTCAAAGCAAGGATGAGGGGAGGATGTGGAGGGGGTTAATGGCAATAGGTCTTTAACTGTAATGAATTTTTTCAAAAAGTTAAATATTCACTGTATTTTTAAACTACATCTCATAGAACAGGGCCAGGCTTGTGTACTCAGCAGTAGCTCACACACTTAGTACATGTGAGGCTCTGGGTTCAATCCTCAGCGCCACCAAAACAACAATAAAAATATATATTACAGCAGATGTCCATGGCACAATAAAACAGTAGCGGAACTTAGCAATCAAGTGGGGAAAATGAGACAAAATAAAACAGGAGCTTGCATCAGCCAGTCTGTTACATAGTGGGCCATGGATGAGGAACATGGTTGACTCAATTCTGTGTGCTTCTGAGTGTTTGACTAAAATAAAATACTTTGCAGATAATTATTAACATTAGGGGAAAAAACCAATGTCCAACCATATCTAAAGTTCATATGAAGACAAAAATATCCAAGAAATTATAGATTGGCAATATCCCTAAGATATAATGTTTACTCTAGTTAAATACAGTTTGGGATTCCTAGAAGTCTTACAGAGAAATTTTACAATTCAAAAATTGATTTATGGGTCCAATGACACCTAAATACATGAAAAATAAAAACAAATCACAACAAGGAATGACTAAACAGTTCACTGCAGAAACAGTATTCTCAGGGCACATTATTATATTTAACTAACAAAATCAAGATTGTCACCAAGGTGCCCTGTGTTCCATTGGGCAACATTTCCATCAGTTTGCTATGAAGTTTTATTTCAGTGACCTAGCTGTTCCTGGTGCAATAGTGGAGTATGATCTGAATGAAGACTATGTCATGACCCCAATTCATTTTTTAATGGATCAGATATACATGGCACATTGTCTAATAAAGCTTTAAGAATTCTGTGAAAGCTAAATTTGTTAAGGATCTGGAATCAAGGCCATTCTGAGTTATCCATATAGTTATCCAACTGGATGCTGCAGTGGAAACTGGAGTATTTCTATGACTTGTATTATTATAGTAACTTGAAAAATCATCAGTATTATTTCAGTTTTCCATGAAAATAAGTACATGATGAATATACAATTGTATTTACAAAACATCCACACTATATTACTTAGATAACAGAAGTAAATTTTAAACAGCGTTGCTAAAATTGGAACTAAAAAATCTCTATGGAGATGCAAATTAAAACAACACTGAGATTCCGTCTCACCCCAGAAAGAATGGCTATCATCAAGAAATCAACTAATAACAAATGCTGGAGGGACTGTGGGGAAAAAGGGACCCTTCTCCACTGTTGGTGGGAGTGTCGACTGGTGCAGCCACTGTGGAAATCAGTGTGGAGATTCCTCAAAAAACTAGGACTGGAGGTCCCATTTGACCCTGCTATTCTGGATATCTTCCCAGAAGAATTAAAAACATCATACCACAGTGATATATGTGCACCCATGTTTATAGCAGTACAATTTGTAATAGCTAGATTGTGGAAACAACTCAAAGGCCCATTAACTGAGGAATGGATAAAAAAGATGTGGTATTTCTATACAATGGAGTACTACTCAGCCATAAAGAAAGATAAACTGGAAACTTTTATAGGTAAATGGATGCAACTCAAGAAAATGCTCACAAGCGAAATAAACCGGACGCACATTTGTAAACATCGTATTGTCTCCCTAGTATGAAAATGCAATTTCATTGTGACTATTCCATTCCTTAGTCTTTCACTTTTACTTAGCTTTTACATGGCTTAATCTTATACTGAGTAATGTTTTTCTCCAAAAGGTATTTGTACATTCTGTAATTCTTGAGTTTGTTAATACATGAGAATGTTTACTTGTTGTCTTTAAAAAAAAAAGAAAAAGAAAAAAGAAAATTCCACTCAAAAGCAAGCAGAAGAATCAAAAACCACCTAAACTACATTTGGGATATCTACTTTTCCAGAACATCTTCTGTAGGAATAAAATGCTTACATTTTGTATTTCATTTCATAAAAAAAAAAATCTCTACGGGGCTGGTGAGATAGCTCAGCAGCATAAGCACCTGCCTGGCAAGCGCGAGGTCCTGAGTTCGACTCCCGGTACCCACATATGAAAAAAGGGCCGGTGATGTCGCTCAGTGGCACAGGTGCCTGCTGGCGCGCGAGGTCCTGAGGTCGACCTCTGGTACCCACAAAAAAAAAAAAATCCCTATGACTTTTATCATTATAGTATCCTTGAAAATGCTTCACTATTATTTAAACTTCCAATGAAAATAAGTACTGGTTATATAATTATAATATATTACATTACTTAGATAACAGAAGCAATATTTAAAATATATGCACCTGCATCTTGACTGCTAAGGAAGTTGGATTAAATAATATACAAAAAAGGCAAATCCTAATGTTTTTATGAATATGTCAGCACCGTCCCTTCTTAAATTAACCATCTGTACTTTTCTTATCATCACTTATAATATTAACTTCATGAGATTGTTTCAGAAAGTTAGCCAAACCATGCAAATCTCAACAATTGCAAGTGAAGCTAATTCTATGAGAACAATAACTTATTTGAAGAATAACTCATCTATAAACTGTATGATCACTTTAACATCATAAAAACTTGCTCAACTGAGAAATTTACCCCAAATTGATATATTTAAGTTACAGAAATCAACTACTATGAAATAGAGCTAACCAACAAATTAACATCCCCAAAGCTTTCCCTCTAGTCTCGTTACAGATACTACACACTAAGAAATATTATACAACAAAACAAATAAACTAAAAAGTCTCAGAGACAAAAACTGCAGTGTGCATTTTTAGAAAATGAAAGCTAAGTTTAGGCACCATTCACTGGCCACACACACACAAAAGTAACAACACTCTAAATTCTCATCTCAAAGAGTTTGTTTGACTAGAATTGTAAATCAAATCACCATATTCATGAGTGGCTCTAAAGCCTTATTTTATACCTTTACACTGTAGATGAAACCAGTTAAGAAATTTGCTTCCTATTGTCTCATACTTTCCCATTAGGAGATTGTCTACAAATAGCAAGGAAGAAAAATCTGAAGATGTATTATACATAATCTATTTTTAAAAGCTATATAATTATGCACAGACCAACCTCATCCCCAGATAGTTAAATGGTCACATCAGAGAGCTTATATGAAATTTCTACAACAAATGGCCACCTTAAAAGTTTCAAAAAATACTGAGAATTGTTGAACATTTTTTGTTGGTTTTTTTTTTTCCCTCTCCCCTTTGCAACAGAATGAGGGAATGAAGCATTTTTCTTGGACACTGAGTATAATTATAACTAATCATCCCCTTCTCCTTGGAGCAACATTCGTTGACGTTCCTTCATTTTAGGGTGGCTGGCTGACACAATTCAAATATAATTACTCTTCTTGCATGATAAACTCCAGCACCGTGAGCAAATACAGTGTGTCTCATTGTCAAGTACGGCTAGATAGCAGCAGGGTAATATAGACCTTTCAAGCCCTGGTGTAGCCCCCTGCCTTTGAAATCTGTGCGAGATGACAAAACTGACTTTCATTTCCCTTGGACTTTCTCAAGGTATCCTTATTAAGAAAAAAAAAAAACCTAAAACCCATAAATTTAATCTACCTCCTGCCAATCACAATGGTTTCTGCTGTCAGGCACTCGTGATACAGAACCACAAAATTTAAATGTTATTGTTTCTTACAAGAAGATAACGTTGCTCATGACTACCCCAAACAGTCATACGACAATTCAGTGGGTTTTCTTTGTTTGCTTCCTTCAGCTCTGAACAATGGCAAGTGCTGGAAACACGCAAGCGATGGACAAAAAGTGGAAGAAGCAACACAATAATAAACTTTCAGTAGATTATTTTTCCAAGCTATCTTGTGACAGACAATTGCACGATGAGTGAAAATTTGTTTCTTAACGTATATTTCATTTCAGATTTAGTAGTAAGCGGTGATACTTACTTCATTCTCAAGTGGCTTCTAATTTAAAACAATTAAACTCATACCTGATGATCACTGTAATATAACTTTCACCAACTTTTAGAAAAGAAAAAATATAATAATAATAACACATAGTTAACACAACACATAGTTGTGAGTGTGAAGTTTGGGGAAGAAACAAAGGCTCGATATTTACATTGAAAAATTTCAACATGGCCTACCACCTCCAAAGAGCACTTTTTTCATTAATGTGGTGAACTCCATGGCTTTGTCTCACATGTTCTGATTAGTGGCTTTAAAATATGTATGTTTCTATGAATGGCCACAAATATAATGAATTCAAAAGTGTCATTTTTACCTGTTACTTTCTAGGACAGTGTTTTCACACTAGTCTTCCAATTCTAGATGTTTCTGAGCATAAGGGAACCCTTCTCCTAAGTGTGCATCATTGTAAATTGAACCATATCATGTAGCTGCTATAGGCTTATCTTAGGCTGCAGTAGGGACAATCACAGGCTGGCAGATCTTTATTCCTTGATGTTCTAAAAACCATACAAAGTACCCACCAACTGTTTTCGTCAGCAGTGCATGGACTTAGCAGATGAGGATGTAGATCCTGACAGGTCTCATTTGTTGCATGGGTGTGGAAGCAAGGAGGCCCAATGCATCAAATGGCCTCATTTCCTTGTGAGATGAGACCATTAAAATAAAAATGAATTGCCATCAAATTGAAAACAATCCTTAGTTTGCTCTACACATGTGAGAAAACCCTCACCAATTTTTGCTTCCCAAATAGGCACAATTCTGCTACACCCTTCAGTTGAGCAAGTAGTCCACTATAACCGCTCGAAGGCAACCAAGTCCATGAAGCCAGCAGGAATAGAAGGAAATATATATATATATATATGAAATAAATTAAATATATAAATTAAATAAATTAAGTATATATATATATATATATATGAAATAAAATGAAAGCTTTGACCATTTCTATTTGCAACAGCTAACTAAATTATAAGACAATGTCAGCTAAGACAATAGATGTATATACAATAAAACAAAGAAACAAACTCAAAAGCACATGATAGGAAGTTGGTCTTAACATGCTTACAATAACCTGGAAAAAATCACATTAAAGATATTTTTGCAGAACAAATCTTCCATTGTACCCAAAGAAAACATTCATCTCTCTATATAAGATATTTCATTAGGTCAAGTCTAATGGCTGGGAAAGCACTGTTTTTGTTTTCCATGGGACACTAAGTAGCTATGCTAGAGATGGGCAATGTAGTCACCCTGAAATAGCTCTATGGCATTCTTCTTTTGTAGCACAAAGATTATTCCTTTTCAACAGCAGTCCTATTTCCAACTTCTCTTTTCCTTGCCCTAGGAAACAGGACTCCATCACTCTAAAAACCATCCAGCCCATTTTCCTGACTAAGGGCATTCACATGAAACATAATATTTGGCTTTTGATACTTTATCCCTAGAATTCTTTAAGCACACTACCCAAATGCAGTAGTTTAGAACTCAAAACAAAATAAACATACAAACCCTCCATAAGACTTTAAAAACATACTTGCTTTAACATTCTTCTTAAAAGTTTGATGAGAGGACTAAGAAAGAGACTTCACATGCAGCTGTGATCTAACTCCTCTACCCATTCATCCCTCATTATAACTCACTCAGCCATTACTCTGCTGCCCATGAAGCTTAGTCCCAGAACCTAATGAGCTCTGACTTCATTCTACTGACCTACTATCCACAAAAAGTCTCAAGTTCAGCAGTTTGAATTACAAACCAGGTGTATAAGTGCAACCCAAGTCCAAAAATAAAATAAAAACAAACAAAACAAGGAGAGATGACTGAGAGATTTGCATTTGGTTTACCATGTTGCTTCTACTCAAAGGCTGAGAATCCTTCCCCTTGTGTATTTAAATATGCATTAGCTCAGAAGAAGTTACACAATGTTTCCATCAGCAGAAGATGTGGCACTTAGAGAAAGCATCAGGAAAATAAAAACTACAGACAAAATAGGGCATATTTGCATATTTCACTTAAAATTAGGCTATGTTGCGGCATATTGGAAACTCATATGCATTGGATGTCAGCTGAGTTACTTTTCTTTCCCCCCAAGGTGACATTGGTGCTTGTCTTACCAAATATGATGCAACTGACAAGTGTTTTCATGTAAGGAAGATATATGCCTCCCATCACCTTGTCAAGCTGAGTGAAGGCAAACTCCAGCACATCCTTTCACAAGTGATTAGGTGGTCGGAGTCATTAAAAGTCATAAAGTTAGACTGCAGCAGTGTGCCATGCATACATATGCACTCATCCAAAGCTGTCCTCCTTGAAGCAGGTGATAGCTCTCAACTTTGCCTCTGACCCAGTCATAAATTCTTTGCTGAGCTTCCTTTCTCTTAGCATACCTTTGAAATTATACTGAACAGTAAATGCTGCTTTGGCCAGTCTCATTGTCTCCTACTTTCCCAGCCAAACCTCTAACCACTGGAGGTCCAAACATCTGATTTTGGTTCACTAGCACAAAGAAAACAACTAGACTGGCATTACTTATTCTTCCACAGCACTTTTTAAATTAATTTTCAAAATACCTTAAAAACTCTTGTCAAACAGCCTACTTTAAAATTTTCTTAAAGGCAACAAGAAAAAGAAATAGTGGTAGTATTTAAATATTCCACAAAATGACTACTTTAAGGCACAAAGAATTGAAATGATGTTTCAAAGAGTCTGAATCCTGAGGGCTAATCAGGAGGTCAAAACAAAGCTTAAAGTTTTATCTGCCAACTTCCCACTTTCAGCACTATCATTTTCCAGTAAATAAATCTGATTTTCTATAAATTTGATTTTTTAAATGCCCAAGGCAATATAAATTTATAACTTTTAAAACATACTATTTGGCCTAGAAATTTCACTTCTAGGAATCTGTCGTAAAGAATTAGTTAAGTGTATGGGCAAAAATGTTTGCAAAAGATGTTCAGTGCATCATTATTTATAATTAACAACTGCAAACAACCTAAATGTCAAAAGGGGTATTCTTGAGATTCTTTTATTAAATATTATAAATCTAAAATATATTTCAGAGGAATTTTTATGCTAAGGATAATAATCATGATATAATGATTGTGAAAAAAGCAAATTAAAATACTTAAGGATCTCAATTAGCAAAATATATAAACGTATAAGGGAAAAGGGTCTAAAAGAAAATGCAAAAGATTGTTAACAGTATTTACATCTATGTTTGGAGTTACAGGTAATTCTACACTTTTTTATTGTGCATGGATTTTCCAAATTTTCTACAATGAACTTTATGTCCTTCTATAGTCACAAAAAGAAAATAAAGCACTGAAGTTCTCCAGTAGATATTTGAAAAAATACCTACATTTCACAAGTCTCTTGCACATCATCTCAACATAGATTACGCATTATTAAGCAATTCAAATCCTTTCTAAAATGCATTACAACCAAGTACTCATCAGTGCCTGCCCTTAGTATGCAAGTGTATCTCATGGATGTGGTGTAGAGGCAGATGAATTTTTGAGACATTGTATCTGAATCACTCTTGATTGACCAGAGTGACTTTCCCAAAGTAGCTGCATTTCACTATCAAGGGCCTAGAAGTTTGTTTGTTCAGAATAGAGTAGACACAGTCATATGAACAGACAGTCAAGCAAGAAGCTAGCAGATTCAAGCCTTTAATTTCAAACTCTGCAACATTAATGAAATACTATGGGGCACTGAACACTGCTAATCAGCTAAACACAAACCAACTCACTTCTGCCTTTACAAAGACCATTAAAAGAAAATATTTTAACCCTCAGACATGTTAACAGATAACCTGCCAAGCACGGTGGCAGACACCCGAAATTTCAGCTACTTAGGAGATTGAGGCAAAAGGACCACAGATTTGAGTACAGCCTGGGCAACTTAGCAGACCCTGTGTTCCATCCTCAGCACCACAATAAATAATAAATAAATAAATAAATAAATAAGCAAGCCCACATACCTGTGTTATCGCTTCTATCACATATTGTATTTTTCTCTGCCAAAACCAAAACACATAAAAAGCCCATGCTATTGAATATGTTATTATGATTTAAAAATATACTAATGTCTAAATGTCTATCAAGTAGAATGTACAGGTATTAGGGGCAGGATTCTTTTTATTAAAGAGAGTTAATTTTCCAGCCCATCATCATCATTACCATCATTATTATTATCAAGAACATGGTCATTTTCGCTCAGTACTATTCTATAGTTGAAACGTTTTAAATAATGAACCATATTGATTATGTAGCTGAGAAACTTTTAGAAGAGACTAAAATAGACAAGAATGCTAAGGGTTGGGGGAGAGATCTGAGTTCCTTTTGTGTCAATCAACAGATCTGCCAGGGACCTCCTAGGGAAGAAACCCACCAGTGGCTCCACCCACCCAAGGAAGCCGTGCTGGTGCTCTGCTTCTCTGGATTCTGCTGCTGAATTCTCTCCTAGAAGAGACAAAGACTCTGATTTCATTCCTAAGGTTTGCTGCTTGTTCTCACATAATCTTATCACTTTGACAGACACTACGAAAATGTTTATTTAAAGAGTAATTTATTTCATTAACTAAAAGACATTCTCTCATCTCTTATGAATAAAAACTATATGCAAATCTAGCCCCTAAGAAAATCCTATGAATGTGGGTCTGTTTTCTCTTCTCCTTGTTCATTTGTTTTGAATCACAACGTTAATAAATAGTAAAATCAATAGAGGCTGGGCTTCAGGAGAGAAAAAATAAAATTCTTAGACAATCAAAAGGTGAACAATCTCTATAAAACTCAAGTGAATAGTATAGCTTGATGATTCTTGTTAAAAATACTCAGCACAAACACTTATTTTCTTTGTCATATTTTTCATTTAAAAATAAATATTCAAAGCAGAAAAAGTAAAACAAAGAAAAACCTAATGAAGAAAATAAAATTTTCTCATATATTATCAAGAAATAACTACTATTAGGAACTGGTTACTATTTTTAGCTTTTTGCATAATAAGTAACTTTAAATTCATATAACCATTTCATCATATATATTTCCATAATTTTTTAATTAATCTTGATTTTTTGACTCATAGGGCTTACCTCTTTCACTATAAACTCTAAAATTTAAAATCCTGCAATATAAATGTTTGGCATATTTGTGATATTTTTCTCCTGAGTAAATTCAAAACTGAAATTATTGAGTTCAAAGAATCTGAGACTTTGAAGCATTTCAAAATATACCATGATTTGCCTTCCATAAATTTTGTTGCAATTTAAACTCTCAAGAACAATGTTAGTAAAAATGTCTTTTAAGATAGTCCTGCTAGCATTCTCTTTGTTTTAAAATAATAGGTTAACTATAGGAAACAGTATAATAAAAGCTGAAACAAGGTCCTATTTCTCTAGAATTTATTTGGTTGTTTTTCACTCAAAAAGAGAGCATGTATTTATATTGAAAACAATTTTCACTTGAAATGACGACATCACTGGCTATACACAACCACTTCCTTCTATCCAAATGAAGCACAAAGATATGCACTTTAGATTTATAGCATCACTGACACTCTCATTTAAAAATCAATAGATAGTCTCAGTTTTAAAAAGCAATTATTTGCACTCTTCTGGATGACTTGAGAAAACTAACAAGGTAGAGGCACTAACAAATTCTGTTCTTAATGTATCACATCTACAGAATGTATCAACCAACCCAGAGAAGTGCTGAGGCCAGGCTCTCCAGTCAGAGTGATACCAGATATCAGTGTTCCTCAGAGAAAGCTCCTATGAGTCAAAAGCATCACAGAATCAGTGGGTGCCAAGATGGCAGGATTATGTTTCATAAGGGAATTTGGAAAGGAAAACAATGGAGAAAACAATATAAAGAAAAGAAAGGCAGATAGTCACAGTCGCATTGGTGCCACTTCCCAACTTCTCCAAGCCAGGAAAGATAGATGAGTGTCCCATGGGTAAATTTCCTAATCCAAAATATTACCCAAGATATGCCTTTGTTCTGGTCCCCTCTGAAAGGTGTTTGGGTAGAAATGAACTGTGGTTATTGAGGGAGAGTGGTGAGCATGCTGGTCTTTCCATTCAGTCTCCCCAGAAGGTTAAGCATTAACCTATAGATTGGCAATGTTTACTTTTGTCTCCCACCATAAAAAGGGCCAAAGTCACAAAGCTTAGTGGATGACAGATTTGTAAATGCAATAAACAAAGGCTCTTCAGAACCTCTGATGAGCACATACCTTTGAGGAGATATGTAGCACATACTTTTATTGTGCAGAACATAGAAATTGACTGTCCTTACTGAATCAAAGGCAGTGAAATGTTAAACAAAACATTCAGATTGGCTTGGGGGGTGGTGCTTGTAATCAACATAAATGTTACAGATTGAGGTGATCTATTTACTTACCCACACATTTTAAAACACACGAGAACTTTCTAAAACTTCTACAGGTTGGCTAAAACCTTTTAGTTGCATGTTTTTGAAAGACTACAAAGAATTACTACATATGTATTAAATTTATAAAGACCATCTCAGTCTAAAACAGAAAACAATAGAATCTCTTAATCCTGGGATTCAGCAGATGAGTAATGAAAAGCAAGAACTCTTTCACACTACTGTCTGTCTGTTTGAATTGCTTTTTTTCCCCCACCTTGGTCTGCCCAATCCTCTAACTCAAGCCTAATGGTCTCTCTCCAGATAGAAATCCATCCATGTGCATTAGGCATGAAACCACCAAGAAACCCTAGGTGTCAGAAGCCCAACCCCCAAATCCAAATCTTACAAGAGACTCAAATTGAGCTTAAAATTAACAAAAAGATTGAAGCAGCCTGCAGATGGATGTAAGATTAGCTATTAATTGCAGTCTTTCCAAAGATAGCAATTTCTTAGCAGAAGTTTCCCAGCCAAAAAGATTTAAAAACTTAGCTATACTCCAAGTACATTAATTCTTATATCATTCAAGTTAATTTTATAGAGAACAATAACTCTTTATTTTAGGCCAGGCATGACTTTTTTTTTCCAATTACAAATAATATCATCCACAAAATGAGTTATCTATGAGACAGGATGCTTGTTGAATCACTTTGAAAATTACTCCTGTGTTAGGATATTTCACAAAAACAAATCTCTTCCTAAGCCTGTTTTGATTAAATGATAAAGGAATGGTCTTAGTAAAATGGAATTTGTTCTAAACAACAGTTACTCCTTTTGAAATCAGATATTGCAACCTCAAGGAATAAACAATAACTCATACTACAATGGATGTCACTCCTTGCTCCATCATTTGAATGTTTCTTCTGTCCTGAAAGCTTCATTCTGTCTTAAGAATGTGGAAACTTCCAGGAAAACGATGGCGTGGTGAACAGCAGCAAATCAGCCTCTCCAAGATTTGGAGTCCAGATGCTGGAATATAACAACGTGGGGAAGAGATGAAAGAGAAGTGGATCCCCAGGACCCAGCAAGGATCTGAAGCAAGAATTGAAGTCTACAGGGAGAGCGAAGAGAGAGAACTCAAAGTAGAAGTAGGAAGTGGCAAATGGTGCTTTCTCCCTGAATTCCAGCTTGTGGTGTGAGAGAAGCAATTTAAAACTACTGAGGCACGGCAACTACAGGTGACTCCAGAGGCCTCCATGGAGAAATGCACCAGTGGAAAGGAGCAGTGGACACTGCAGGCTGCAGTGGCTAGTGAGTGATTCCAGTTCAGACATCACCAAGAGAGGGCAACTAGCTGGTTGCCATTTTAGAAAGGGGCCAGCTGAACTGGAACTCAGAGCAGCCATGTAGTAGCTCCATCTAGCAGCTCCCAGTGTCAAGGTGAGGTGCAGCCATGGGAGACCCCCAGGTTCAGGGAGCCAAGTTCAAGCTAGCAAGAGGCACCCAGAGAATTGTGGCCTGAACAACTTGAGTCCCAGCCTCACAATTAGAAACCAGATCAGCCTGAACTTCAGTAGACTTGATAGCATAGACTTGCTGAGATTATCCAACACCTTGCCATAATTCTACAACAGGCTTGCTGGGATCAAGCAACATGGATCTGGACTCTGTCTGCCCACTTTCTCTACCAATGACAGCACAGACACATCCAGAAGTGGACTTTTCTTTGTTTTTGTTTTTTTTTATGATTATTTGTTCTTATTTTTATATGATTTGGAATATTGTTTCTAGTTTTTTGTTGTTGTTTTGTTTTGTTCTGTTCTTATTTCTGTTTCTTCTTCTTTCCTTCTCTATCTTTTTCACCAATTTCCCAAAGTTTCTATAATCTTCCTTTGCCTTGCTTCTAATCTCTTTCTCTTCTTCTATTTCTCTATTTTTTCCTCTTTCCCCTATTAAATTTTCTCCTCTGAGGATAATATCACTCTACTGAGGGGATATTTACTGTATTTAACTTTCTGATTTGTTTTAGATTTTGTTGTATCACTACAAATCTTGTACATGTGTTGAAATGTAACAAATTAATAGTTACCACAGTTTGTCATTTTCTAGTCTGTGCTTGATGCAACTGTTATTACTGACTGTACTACTTTGACCAAGGTGACATAGTTGTTCAAATCAGTTGTTCCTTCTTGTATGCCAAGACCCAGATTGATGTACCTCATAAAACTCTCTCAAAATGGAGAAATAAGATACTTCCATGGCAAAGAACAACTGAAGAAATTCATAGCCAGCACATCAACACTCTAAAAATTTCTGAAGGATATTCTAGAAAGAAATAATGAAGACTACAATTCTATGAACCCCAGTAGAATGAACCCACCAGGCAAGGCAAATACTTAAATAGAGGAAAAAGAAAGGGAATCAACAACAAGAAAATTATATGACAATTATAAGTCAATACATATCAGTTATAACCATCAATGTAAATGATCTCAATTCACCAATCAAAATAAACAAATTGTCAGAATAGATCAAGAAATAAGATCCAACAATATGCTGCATAGAGGAAACACATTTAATTCAAAAGGAAATTAAAAGACTGAAAGTCAAAGGATGGAAAACAATATTCCATGCAACAGGAACCTGGAAAAAAGCAGGAGTAGCTATTCTATTTTCAGGCAAAGTGAATTTCAAGCCAAGACTGATCAAGAGAGACAAAGAAGTTCACATGGAACAATCCAAGAGGAAAAGATAGCAATCATCAATATATATTCACCAAACACCAGCATACCCAACTATATAAAACAAATAATAATGGACATGAAAAATCAAGTAAGCACTAATACGATTGTAATGGGGGACCTCACTTTTTCCCACTATCAAAAAGAGACAGATCAATTACACAAAAAATTGACAAAGAAATATCAGAACTGAACCAAACCTTTGAACAAATGGACTTAGATGTCTACATAGTGTTCCACCCCATAACATCACAATAACATTCTTCTCAGCTGCACACAGGATGTTCTCTAAAATACACCACATACTAGCTCATTGAATATGCTTAAGTAAATGCAAAGCAATTGAAATTATCCCATACATATTATCAGATTGTTTTAGTTACTTTTCTCATTGCTGAAACAAAATACCCAACACCCGAAGTTAAAGGGAGATAGGTTTATTTAGCTCACAGTTTGTAGAGGTTTCAGTCCATAAGCAGCTGGTTCCAAGATAGGGTGGCACATGGCAGAAGGGCAACAGTTCATGTTGGCAGAAGACTGCAAAATCAAGTCAGGTGAGAAAGATAAGCCTCTTTCTGTATCTTATATTGTATCCAGTCTACTGGGATTAGGGCAGTGCCAATCCAATCAGTGCACTGATCCAGCAATCACCCACCCTTAATCCCAGCACTGCACTATGAATCAATCACAAACTATAGATTCAACCACCTCTGGAAAAATCCTATGACTGCATGAGGCTTTGAGGGGACATCTAGACACTAACCATAGCATTCAGCCCCTGGCCCCCCAAAGGCTCATGCACATCCCTTTATGCAAAGGGCATTTAGTCCATCTCCAAGAGTTTCCAAAGCTCTAAAAGTTTCAGTACTGCTGAAAAGTCCAAGTTCAAAGTCTCCTCTGAGATTTAAGGCAAACTCTTAGCTATGAACCCCTGTACAAAAGAAAAGAAAGTTAAACACTTTCAATATTCAATGGCACAAGATAGACCTTTCTATTCCAAAAGGTACAGACAAGGGGATACAAAGGAATGGGACCAAAGTAAGTCCAAAATCCAGCAGGGCACACATTAAGTAATGTAGTTCCATCTGAACCATCCAAAGCAATCTGTGGCAAGATGTGAACTCTAAACAGCTAAACTCTAAACCATACTTCTGGTGTTTGTAGCTCTCACAGCTTCTCTGTTGGACCCACTCTGCTCCTTCCTGGCTGTTTTCCTCAGATAATCCACATTTCTGGCTTCTCCAAACTTCTGGGATCTCCACAGCACCTTTGGCTTCATACTCAAAGCTTCACACACTGCCTTCTCAATGGCACACTGCTTAGCCTTCCAGGTCTTCTGAAATCTGAGTGGAAGTCTTCCTGACCCCACAATTCTTGCATTTGGCATGCACCTAAAACCAGCACCATGAGGATGATGCCAAGGTCCGCTGCCAGCTGGAGCAGTAGCCAGGCTTCCCTCTCTCTTGGCTGTAGGTGTTGAGTGCCTGGACCATTGAACATACTGAATCCAATTCTGAGGTACAAATTCTCTAGGCCACCACCATTCTGGAACACGGTACTCTACAGCCTTCTTTTCAAAGAAAAGTCTTTCACCTGTGGAACTCTGCCACTGCAAAGGGTAGAGTCCTGCTACTTATTGTGATGTCATCAGGCCATCTTTTCTATTCTCCTGTTGCTTCTCAGCAATCAAGATTTCCTCTGCTCTATCTCCATAGCTTTACTGGAACTTCCTTTCTGGCCAAACTTATAACATTTTAAATCATTCTGCTCTTGATTCTCAACATAAATCTGGCTAAAAGCCCCCAATAATAGCCATACCACCACTTCAACATTAGACTGCCTTGAAATTTCTTCTGCCAGATTAGTTAGTCTGCCACCCTTAATCTTAGTCTCAGACAAAGTCTCTGAACATGAGCAAAATGCAGATAAACTTTCTGCCAAGCCATAACACACATGTTCCTCCTTTTAACAACCAAACCTTCTTCTCAGCAGAAACCTCCAGAGCCTGGTTTTACCAGCAGGATTTCTATCGGCCTTCTGGTCTTCTGAGCTCTGACCAGAATCTCCCATACCAAATTGCCTTAGGTGTTCTTGCTCTACTTTTTCAGCTGGCCTTTCCAAACCCTTCCAAACTCTACCCACAAGCCAGTCCCAAAGGGTCCTGAACCACATGGTCAGGTGTAGTCTCAGCAATGACCCCACTTCTCTGGTACCAAATTCTGCCTTGGTTACTTTTCTCATTGCTGAGACAAAAAAACCTGACACCCAAAGTTAAAAGGGGATAGGTTTATTTAGCTTACGGTTTTTAGAGGTTTCAGTCCATAAGTGGCTGGCTCCAAAGGAAGATGGCATATGGCAGAAAGGCAATAGTTCATGGCAGCAGAAGACAGCAAAAGCAACAAAAGGGGAAAAATAAAAAAGCCTCTTTCTGTTCCTTATATTGTATCCAGTCTACTGGGATTAGGGTGATGCAAATCCAATCAGTGGACTGATCCAGCAATCACCCACCCTTAATCCCAGCATTGCACTATGAATCAATCACACACTGTAGATTCAATCACCTCTGAAAAAATCCTATGACTGCATGACCCTCTGTGAGGACATCTAAATACAAACCATAACACAGACCATAATGCAATGAAACTGGAAATCAATAGCAAAAGAAGCCACAGAAACTACATAAACACATGAAAATTAAGTAACACCCTTCTGCACAACAAAATGGTCACAGATGAAATTAGACAATTTTTACAATTAAATGATAGTGCCCATAAAATATACTAGAACTTGTGAGAAGTAATGAAAGCAGTCCTATGAGGAAATTTATAGTAGTGAAATAAATCCACATCAGTAAAACACAGTGAGCTCAAATAAACAACCTAATGTTGAAACTCAAGCTTCTAGAAAAAGAAGCCCAAAGCCCATATGAGGGAGAAAGTTATAAAGATCAGAGCAGAAATTAATGCATTTGAGGCTAAGAAAACAATTCAAAGAATCAATGAATTGAACAGTTTGTTCTTTGAAAGATTAAATAAAATTGACAAGCCCTTAGCCAACTTTAAAGATTCAAATTCATGCAATTAAGAATGAAAAGGATGGGCTGGTGAGATGGCTCAGTGGTATAAGTGCCTGCCTAGCAAGCGTGAGGTTCTGAGGTCGACCCCTGGTACCCACAAAAAAAAAAAAAAAAAAGAATGAAAAGGGTGAAATCACAACCAATCCCACAGAAATCCAGAAGATCATCAGTACCTACTTTAAGAACCTATATTCTAATAAGATGGAAAACACAGAAGAAATGAACATATTCCTAGATACATATGAATTACCACAGCTGAATCAAGATAAAAAAATTCTAAATAACCTAATATCAGACGATGAAATTGAAGATGTAGTTAAAAACCTACCAACAAAGAAAAGCACAGGTCCTGACAGATTCACTGCTGAATTCTACAAGAAATTTAGACAAGATCTAATGCTGTTACTTCTCAAACTGTTTAATGAAATTAAAAGTGAAGCAATACTCCCAAACTCATTCCTAGAAGCAAGCTTTACCCTGATACCAAAACCAGAGAAAGATCCAAAGAAAAAAGAGAACTACAGGCCAATCTCCCTAATGAAAATAGATGTGAAAACCCTCAATAAAATACTGGCAAACAGAATGCAGCAAATCATCAAGAAAATTATACACCATGACCAAGTAAGATTCAACAGGGATGCAAGGATGGTTCAACATAACCAGGTCAGTAAATGTAATAAACCATATTAAAAAAAACCAAGGGCAAAAAACATATGATAATTTCAATAGATGGAGAAAAAGCACTTGACAAAGCCTAATACCTACCCATTCATGATAAAAACCTTACAGAGAATTAGAACAGATGATCTTTATCTCAATCTGATACAAACCATCTGTGACAAGCTGTCAACATCATACTAAATGGTCAAAAACTGAAAGCTTTCACTCTAAAATCAGGAACAAGACAAGAATGTCCCCTAGCACCACTTCTATTCAATATAGTTCTTGAAACATTGGCCAAAGAAGTTAGACAAGAGAAAGAAATAAAAGAAATAAAGATAGGAAAGTTAAATTGTCATTATTTGCAGATGACATGATGCTCACATACAAAACTCCAAAAACTCCACCAAAAGACTTGTAGATTTAATAATCAAATTCAGTAGCACAGCTGGATATAAAGTCAACACTCCAAAATCAATAGTATTCCTTACACAAATAACAAACTCACCAAGAGAGAAATTAAGGAGACCACACCTTTTACAATAGCATCAAAAAAAAAAAAAAAAAAGAAATACTTAAGAATCAATCTAATGAAGGAAGTAAAAGACACTTATACTGAAAACTGTAGTACTCTGAAAAAGGAGCTCAAGGAGGATATCAGAAAATGGAAAGGTCAATGGATATCCCTTGATCTTGGGTAGGCAGAAGCAATACAGTGAAAATTGCCATACTTCCAAAATTTTTATACAGACTTAATGCAATCACGATCAAAATACCAATAGCATACCTGACAGAATTAGAGAAAACAACCTTAAAATTCACTTGGAACTAGTAGAGACCTAGAATAGCAAAAGCAATCCTGGGCAAAGACAGGGGCATCACAATCCCTGACTTGAAGTTATCCTACAAAACCACCATAATAAAAACAGCATGGTACTAGGAAAAAAAAAAAAAACAGACCCGAGGATCAATGGAACAGATTAGAAGATACAGAAACAACTCCAAACACACTCGGCTACCTTATCTTTGACAAAGGGGCCAAACACCTTTGCTGGAAGAAAGATAGCCTTTTTAATAAAAGGTGCTTGAAAACTGGCTTTTCCCATGCCAAAGACTAAAACTAGACCCATATCTCTCACCATGGACTAAACTAAAATTGAAATTGATCAAAGAGCTAAATATTAAAACAGAAACACTAAATCTGCTAGAACATAGAATAGGTAGAACTCTTGAAGACATAAGTGTAGGCAAAGATTTCATGAACAAAACCCCAGTTGCATGGGAAATACTGCAAAGAATCAACAACTGGAATCTCATGTTATTAAAAAGGTTTTGCACAGCAAAAGAAATGACCAACATAGTGAAGAGACAACCCACAGAGTGGGAAAATTTTCAACCAATTGTCCCTCAAAGGACTAGTATCTAGAATATACAAAAAACTCAAAAAAAAAAAATCAGACTCCCCCTAAAGACCCAGGACAAAAATGGGAATCTGAAATGAATACATACTTCTCAGTTGAACAAGTACAAATGTCAAATAAATATATGAAAAAATGTTCACTATCACCAGTCATTCAAGAGATGCAAATTAAAACAACACTGAGATTCCATCTCACTGAAGAAAGAATGGCTATTATCAAGAAATCAGCCAATAACAAATGCTGGCAGAGCTGTGGGAAGAAAGGGACCCTTCTCCACTGTTGGTGGGAGTATAGACTGGTGCAACTACTGTGGAAATCACTGTGGAGATTCCTCAAGAAACGAAAACTAGAGGTTACATTTCACCCAGCTATTCCTCTTCTTGGTATCTTCCTGAAACAATTAAAAGCATCATACCATAGCAATATATGCACACACACATATAGCAGCACAGTGTGCAATAACTAAATCTTGGACACAGCCCAAATGCCTATCAACTGATGAATGGATAAAGAAGATGTGGTTTTTTTAATACAATGGGGTACTACTCTGCCAAAAAGCAGGATAAACTTGAGACATTGCTAGGTAAATGGATGCACCTTGAGACCATACTCTTAAGGGAAATAACTCAGACACATGTTTAAATATTGCATTGTTTCTCTGGTGTGAGAAACTGAAAGGGTAAATAAGGACCAAAATGTATAATAGATATTGTTAAATAGGAAGAAAATGTTAAAAGGGAAAGGGAACAAGGGAGGGGCAGAAGGGGGACAGGAAAATTAAGAAAAGAGAGAATAGAAGAAAAAAATGGAAACAAAGGTTTTGTAAATAAGTGTGGGAATGGGTTGAAGGGAGAGGACGGAATTGGGGAAAAAAGAATCAAGATATATTATGTGCAGGTACAAATTCTCTATGATGAATGTGATCGTTATGTATATCTAAAACGTACCAATAAAATTAATTTTTTAAAAAGCCAGCAGGGCAATACTGATTGAATACTCTTCACAAAAAATAAAAAAATAGTAATAACTACGTGCTGAATGGTTACAGCTTTCCCACATCTAGAAAGTGCAAACTATCCACCTGGGACACAAAGGACATGGGTTCCTTGGGATGGGAAGACAGGAAGTGATCACAAGTGGCCACAAGGAAACATTCAGAGTGCTGAATGTGTTCATCATCACCACTGGGGTGATGGTCTCTAGGGTCTACAAAGATTAACTGCCATACTGTCACACATGCTGTCCTGCCTCACTCTGTGTCACAATACTGAATACCACGCTTTGGTATTAAGTTCATTAGCTGAAAATTAATGATTTGTGTGCACCTCAAAGCTTTAATCTGTTGTGGATCCACCACCACCAGCTGTGAAGTTACAGTTTGAAACCAACATTTCTATCTCTTAAGGAAAATTATTTTAGAAATTTCTGGAATGTCTCAATCCTCCCTATTTAACTGAAAATGATGACATAATCAATCCAGAAAGAAAAGTAGCCTAAAATTTCACAGCTCTCTAAGTATAAATACCCAGCACTACATCTTCAGAGGAAATGGCTCCTTTGTATAGAAAAGACCACTCAGCACTGTGCCTGCTACATGCAAAGTGTCAGTGCACATATGTTGCTTTAACAGTGAAAATGTCACCAATGCCTAATATCACAGAAAGCTGTTCTAGTTTTCTTTTGCTGTTTCTAAATCACAGACTTAACCAGGCAAGATGGTGCCTGAGTGTAAACCCAGCATTCTGGCAGCTGAGGCAAGAAGATCACAAGGTGGAGTCCAACCTAACGAATTTAGTGACTTAGTGAGATACTTAGTGGGTTTCTGGAAAAGATGTTGGAGGATATAGTTCAATGCGAACATGCAGGGTTCAAGACCCAGTACCACAAAAGTAAAAAAGTAATACACTCAATAGATGATAAATTAGATAAAAAGATACATACGTAGACACAGATAAAAAATAAGTAAGTAGCCACTGATTTATTTAGTATGAAGAAAAAGATGGGCCATAGGTTCTTCTTATGAGAAGGGGACACAGGTTGTAGAACCCCAAGACACGACCTCACTTCCTTGGCAACGTGTCCAAACAGAACCCTTGGAACCCTTGTCAACAGCCATTACAAGCCAGTAACAGCCACCTCCTGAGCTCACTTGGCCAGAGATGCTCTGTCAACAGTGAACCCGCTGAGCTGCTTCCCTGTACTAGGTCACAGCCTCAGGACCCCAGGCATGGAAAGTATCAGTGAAAGACTGTGAAAAAAATGCCACAGGCCACAACACAGCAGCCACCCAACTGTCACAGACACCCCAGGAAAGGTCTCCCCAGGACTGACCACCAGTGACCTAGAAAAAGTGAGATACCCACTGAAAGTCTCCCTAAGCCCAAATACCAATGGCACAGAAACTGGAAAGAGCCCAGGGCAAGTTCTGCCAGGCCCAGAAACATCCAGTAACTCTGGGTGGGTCTCCCCAGAGCTGGGCACAAAAAACCTAGAGAGTCAAAGAAGTCCAGGGTGGGAGACCAAAGTCACAGTCCCCAGCCCCTGAGAGACACTGAGAAGCCTAGTGTACATCCAGCCAGGTAGTGTACATCCACACAGGTAGTGTACATCCACCCAGGTAGTGTACATCCACCCAGGCCCAGCCACCACTACTGGAAATAACTTCACCGAAATCCAGCCAGTGTGATCAGTGCAGGCAGTCAGGCCATACCCCCTCATGGAGGCCTTGGTGCCAGTTTCCCTGGGCAGCCAAGCGTTCTTCCTGAGGACCTCCATGACCCACACCTCTCTCTGACAGGCCCTGATTATGGGAAGAGATATCACGACAACACATTTTAAGACTTCTGTCTCCTTTGAGTGTCTTTTCAATGAAGTTCAAGACGTGTTCTTTTGACAATGAACAGCTTTTCACCATGAAATAGGTAGATGAGGAAGGAGACCCATGTACTATATCACCTCAGTTGGAGATAGAAGACTTTCTGAGCTAAACAAGGATTCTGAACTCTGAATTCATGCTTCACCTCACGTACCAGAACATCCTGAAATGCCTTCTCCAGGAGAAGATAAATTCATCTACTGCAGAGGTACATGATCTGGAGAAAGCTTTCTTATGCAAATGGCCATACTATTCAAGCCATTTCAACAGGCATCCTCACTGTGCCGTTGGCTCAGACCATACAGGAGGACTTGGACACCAGGTATATAAGTGCATCAACTATGAACTCTTGGTTCATAAGTAGTGCCACAAACTTGTCGCAGTTGAATGTGGGCAGCATTCTTTGCCAGAAGAACCCATAATGCAAATGCATAAATCATCCATGGCTTCAGACCTTCCACAGACAGTAATCTCACATAATTCTTCCAGTCATGAGGGTTTGAAACAAGTTGATGAAGAGAATGAGGTGGTGAACACCAGGGAAAGTGGCAAAGCTTCATCCAGTTTAGGTCTTCAGGACTTCAATTTACTCTGGGTAATAGGGAGAGGAAGTTAGGCAAAAGTATTGTTGGTCCAATTTTTTTTTTTTAAAGGTCATATTTATGCAATGAAAGTTGTGAAATAAAAGAGCTTGTCAACATTGATTGGATAGAGAAGCATGTTTTGGAGAAGGCATCTAATCATCCTTTTCCTGTTGGACTGCGTTCTTGCTTTGAGACAGAAAGCAGGTTGTTTTTTGTTCTAGATTATGTAAATGGAGATCTAATGTTTCATATGCAGCAACAAAAAATACTTCCTGAAGAACATGCCAGGTTTTACTCTGCGGAGATCAGTTCAGTTATCTTCATGAGCAAGAGATACTTAATCGAATCTTGAAATTGGATAATTTATTACTGTACTCAGAAGGACACATTAAACTCACTGACTATTGCCTGTGTAAGGAAGGGCTACAGCCAGGAGATGTGACCTGCACTTTCTGTGGTGCTCCTAATTATCTTGCACCAGAAATTAATAAGAGGAGATTATGGTTTCAGTGTGGACTGGTGGACTCTTGGAGTGCTAATGTTTGAGATGCCTGTCAGCAAGTCTGCATTTCATATTGTTGAGAGCTCTGATGACCCTGATGAAAACTCAGTCGATTATCTCCTGCAAGTTATTTGGGAAAGAAAAAGTCACATACCACGTTGTCTGTCTGTAAAGGCTGCAAGGGTCCTGGAGAGTTTTCTGAACAAGGACCTAAAGGAACGACTGATTGGGTTGTCATCCTCAAACAGAATTTGCTGATATTCAGGGGCATCCATTCTTTCAAAATGTTGACTGGGATGAGATGGGGCAAAAGCAGGTGACACCTCCCTTTAAACCAAATATTTATGGGAGATTTGGTTTGGACAACTTTGACCCTCAGTTTACTAATAAACCTGTCTGGCTCACTCCAGGTGATAATGACATTGTGAGGAATATTGATCCATATGAATTTGCAGGTTTCAGGTATATTAATCATTTTTGATGTATGAAGAAGTGTGTGTCTGATGCTCATTTTTCAACTATATACTCTGTTTATGCTGCCATTTAATATATGGAAAAACACATTACCAGCCTGGATAGATTCACCATTCCACAATTGTCTGGAAGTTAATTTTAATTTCTCTTTTGAAGTTATATTTAGATGTAATACTTAATTCTTATGGTCTATAATAGAGGCTATTGAGGGTTTTTTTGTAGATAGGGTTACTTTTTGTGATTTGAGTTAACAAAGAAGTACTTAATTGTTAACCAAACTTGTAAACACATTCTTCCATTTATTAAGTGGAGACATAATGTATATTTTTTCTTTTTGTTTACTTTGCAGGAAAATAATTTGTCTTTTAAGTAGAAGGTCTTAACTATGTTTGTTTTTCTCCAAACCATATTACCTGTAATTTTAGGCCCCAGTTTATGTAGTCTTCCTGGAAATCCAAAAAACATTAACAATTCTGAATAAATCTATAGAAAACTCATATGTTATAGTTCTATCTCCTTAATTAAGTATTATTTTCTTTAGTAGGGTAACACATGAAATAGACAGTCGAATTCATTTTTGTGGCAGAGCTCTTCAGACTATTCTTATTAAAATTAGTGGTTAGCAATTTATTTAAATAGTTGCCAGACATAGCATTTTTCTGTTTATTTTAGCACCATTTTTATGCAAAGGACTTGAAAAGTAACATAATTATCTAAGTAAGTCACAATGGCACAATCTTAGTAAAATTTAATTTTAAGGAAGCTATCTAATTTTAAATTTAGAATGATTTAAAATTTATAGACACTTAATAAATTATCTTTTTATCTTTTTTGGATATTCCATTTCATTTGAAATGTAACGTTTCCAAAGCTTGTAGTCATGTTATCTTTTCTTCAAATAACTAAGTTTGAAAATAATGAAAACCTCGAAAGAAAATGTTTATATACATTCACATGTTTATTTAAGATGTATACGTGTTTCTTTTAATGCCTGTGACTTGTTTTAAAACAAAAAGCAGTATTCACATCATAAACCTATAGAGAATCCTGACACGTCAGAAATCTGTTTATATTCATGATCTTTCTTTTAAGTGTTGGTATTTCCTATAGGGCACTTCAGTATGTAGAATATTACATAGGGAATTTATTTATGTTTATTACTGGCCCCACATTAGAATTCTCTTGGGCCTTTGAACCTTATTTGGAGAAAGAGTAGAAACTGTGTTCATAGTAAAATATTTTAAAAGGGTAGAAGTAGCCAATTACAGCCTCATAAACATTTTAAAATGTATTTTAAATAAATGACTTCATTAGATGTCTTCCCTGTTCTCCCAACAAAATCTTATCAGTTTTCTACCAATGATACATAAGTGATAAGCATTTTTTTAAATGAGGTTTTAACCTTTATTCAGGGTGCTCTTTTGTTTTTAAGTAGTAAGGTTTACTGTGCGTATTTTATGCAGAATTCCATTGCAAATATGTTTTTAACTGTGTTCTATATTTTGTAGTCCTTAAGTATCATGCCAGTTCTTTTCATATTATATAGAAGTTCTCTCAAAATACTCACCAGCAGAATGAGACAGTCAGAACAGCTAGCATTTGGTGTTCTAGGAAATAATTTATTTTGCATAAACCTGTGGTCAGAGCATTTTATGCATATGCAGCCTGTATTAAATACCAAGTACTATGCTTGTTCAGTGCTGGAACATTTACTTTATAAATTTGTTTTTGTTTTGATTTTTGTCATGTAGAATACTGTCTTCATCACCATAATGTAATCTGTATTTGTATACCTTCTTTTTATGTTAAACATCTCTAAATAAAACATAAAAAAGAAGAATGTATTGTATTGACTCCTATACTTATACTTAATGATTGTCCTTTTGGCAAATTTCCTTGGCAGGATACATTTAGGACGTCTGACATCCATTCTCAAAGCCATTTTTACCACATTAAGGTGAACAATGTTTATTTTCCCACAGTCTTAATTCTATGTTTTCTAGAGAAAGATGTTCTGTAAGGAAACCAGTAGTTTGTTTTAAAAAATGATTAACACTTATTTTCATGTCCATAAAACTACTATACCATGAAATAAAAGTGGCACTATATTAAGGTTCTTCTATCTTGTCTATAAAGTCCCTTACAACTAAACTTACCTAAAATCTGTCCTCGCATATTGCAAACCACTGGGCTATAGCAGATAGATAAAATGGAATTTGTTTTCATAACCAAAACTGATTTTAACTGACTTCTTCAACTGTGCCTGAAAATAAAGTGTACTATTTAAAGAGGACTTGTGCAATCTCAGGAATTTCATACATTGGTAAACAATTCAGAGCTACATGTGTGTAAAGAGGCAATTAATTTGTTGACTAAATGAAAAACAGGTTCTCCTTCAATTATTTTCTCTTTACAAAACAACTCTGAGTGATCTTCCCCAAATTCAGAAAATCACCCGCAGTCCCACTCCTCAATCTGCCTCCTGCTCATCTTTCCACATCTGGCTACAAGATGCAACGGACTGGACTGGACAGCTGCTGTGTCCAGGGAAAGAGTATGGAGATAAAGGGAAATAAAGGCACTGTCAAGGAGTACAATCAAAATGGCACCACCATCCCTCCTCTCTTGCCCATTTTCCTCACTAATTTACCTCACTAATTTACACTAGGCCTGAAGTCTTCAGGAGAAATAGTTAAGGTGAGAAATTTCTTTTCATTGCGAAGGTCTTTGATAAAAATAAGTCCAAAGAAAGCCTCAGTTCATGAGCTTTCATTGTACTAGTGATTCTGGAAATTCCTTCTAAAATAAAAAGAGGCAGTGTTTCCACAAAGTCATGGCCATGGCCATTTCCTTTTATGATTCTCTGCTGGTCCCGCTGTAGTACTTTTTTGTGCTACTATTTTGTCAGTCTGTCAAGAAAGCTAAGGACCAGGATGATGAAGGCTCAGTGTACAAAGATACATAGGGTGACCTCATTCAGTAAACCAGCTTGACTACATTTTATGAATTCGTAAACTGGCTTCCAACTGTAGGTCCTCTAGTCTTCTCAGATCCCCTCCTCTAGACCTCTGCATTTTTCCTACCACAGCACGTTAAGGAGTTGGGTTTGGATTAAGGAACCAATATCAAGTCCCAGCTTCATCACCTGAAAGCTATTGTATTGACCACCTCTTTCATTTTCTGTATTCTGATGCTTTGATATAAGGGCCCTTGTGGACCCTGGAAGGACTGCTCCTCCCAGGATCAGCCCTTCAAAGAGATAGTAAATACGTGTGGAAGTGCTTTTAAAATGCAAACAACCCGGGCCGGTGAGATAGCTCAGCAGCATAAGCACCTGCCTGGTAAGCGCGAGGTCCTGAGTTCAACTCCTGGAACCCACATAAAGGAAAAAAAGGGCCGGTGATATCGCTCAGCAGTGGCACAAGCGCCCACTGGCAAGCGTGAGGTCCTGAGGTCAACTCCCAGTACCCACAGAAAAAAAAAATGCAAACAACCCTCTTTATTGAGTTTATAATCCAGAGTCCCATCCACTGGCTCAGACCACTTCCAGGCTAGAAACAGACAAGTAGAGGCAGCCTCTATGCCCATAGCCTACCGAAATCATCCGAACTAGGTAATCCAAAACTGACTTATCCTGCATCCATTCCTTCTTGCAGAAGCCACAATGGCCCACCTTTCCCCCTCTCTGCCTCTTGACTGATCCCTGAGTAGGCTCCATGGGGGGACATGACCCCTCCTGTGAGATCTGTGAGTGTAACAAACTGCCAATTCCCATTCTTTGGGTTTTACCATACCTAAATAACAGTAAAATCTATAGTAAAGGAGCAGCTTGCCATTGGAAAAAGAGACACAACACCTACCTCCATTATTTCATCAACGAAAAGAGGATAATAACATTTTTTTCTCTTAGAGCTTTTGTATCAGCTAA
This sequence comes from Erethizon dorsatum, assembly GCA_028451465.1. NCBI lineage: Eukaryota > Metazoa > Chordata > Mammalia > Rodentia > Erethizontidae > Erethizon > Erethizon dorsatum. The sequence continues at coordinate 17,914,761 of CM051839.1, forward strand.
TCTAATACACGTCATGTACTTGAGTGAATGCCCAATAAATACTGATGCTCCAAGTTAACAGATAAGTAGGATTTAGAGATGACTTGTTCAAATCTACTCAGCTAGGAAGTCGCAGAATCTAGTGTGGTCCAAATTATTATGGTTTGTGTCTGGATGTCCCCCAAATCCTCGTATGGTCATGGGGGGCTGGCTTTTCGGAGATGGCTAAATCTAGAGTTCGTGATTGGTTCATTGTCTAGTACTGCGACTGGGGCTGTGAATGCTATACCCACCCTAGGGTGGATAGCCTGCATACAATATAAGGGAGGGAAAGAGACTTGCTCCTCCCCACTTTATGCTCTTGTTGTTTTACTGTCTTCCACAGCCATGAACAGTTGACCCTTAACCACGCCACCCTACCTTGGAGCCAGCTGAATATGGACTAACAGCTCCACAAACTATGAGCTAAATAAACCTTTCCTTCCTTAATTTGGGGTGTCAGGTATTTTGTCTCAGCAACGAGAGAAAAGTAACCAAGACACAAATAATATCTGATATCAGCCTCCTTCCTTTATTGACATCACAAAACCTCTTCTCAACTGACTCTGGGCCCTTTCCTTTGTAATGTCAACTTCCACCACAGTGTTAAACATTTGTTACTTCATTTACAGTCAGTTGTGTACAAGTACATCACCAGGATAGCGTGTGCTTAACACATTGAGAGAGAGGAGTTGTAAGGAGGGAGGAAGGGAGAAAGAGACCGGAAGGAAGAAAGGAAGGGCGAGAGGGGGAAAGAATGGAAGAAGAGAGTGAAAAACAGGAAAGGGAAAGGGAGAATAAGGGAAAGGGGGCAAAAGGAAAGGAAAGGAAGATTTTCTTTTTCAGAAGCACAGATTATTTCCTTCCTGGTTCCCTTTTTTCCTTCTGCATCCCAATTCTATCTTCAGATAAAGATACAATTGCTTTATCCCTAATTTATAAAAATGTCCAATAAGAAACACTCACCCCATTATAGAAATTTCCCTCCATTAACCTGTTTTATGAACTCCAAACATCTAGTCAACAACTTTTGCTAAACCTCCTCCTCTCTTAAGCCTTAACTTGAAAATATTTTTTAAAAATTACCCTCTGCAGCCACTCAAGGTCAATTCTGAAATTCCCATGCCTCCCAATTCCTGGATTCCCACTTCTCTTCCTTCTCTCTTTGTCCTCTCTTTCTGTTGAGCTACATACCTGGGATTCCCACCTTCACATGGCCCAGAGAGAGCAAGTTAATAATTTATAGCTTACTCATGGCATAAATATCAGAGACGCAGAGTTCTTTATTACTTGACCCAACGTGGGATGAAGTATTCTCAAAACCACCTATAACAAAGACAGAATTTTTATTTTTAAACCTTGAGCAGAAGTTGTAGATTTCAATGCCCCCAGGGGGAGCAGGAAGTTTCTGCGAAGGAGTGGGGATTGCCGAAATCTGGAGAGCACATGGTCTCCGACCAGCTCCTCGGCCCACTAGTTGCTTTAAGCAAAGAAAGCCCATGTAGCCAGGTCACCCACACTTAAAGGAAACCTTTAAAATATGTATTTCTATTTGAAGAAATTTCCTACATTAAAAGATTGCAAATTAATTCAATTTAGCCCAAATGAAAATGATTATGGGCTCATTTTTATTAGTGTTTCTCTATGTTAAGATTTTTTTTCCCCTAAGTTATTTTAGAAGTATTTTTCAATAGGAAGAAAGCACACATATTTTTTTTCTGAACAGGACTTAATTTTACTGGAAGGTAATGGAATCTCCAGAGCCATATCATTTTACATTTCATGTAGATTAACTTAAATAAAATGGGAATAGAGTTTAAAATGTTGCTTTTTCACCTTCTTAGACATCTTTCACGCCCTCATTTCTATTTGCCTTCACTGACACCAGCCTTGTCCAGGTTTTGAGAATGCCCAGTCCCTCCAAACAGGCTGCCACATGAGGGAAGGTGGGGGACTGCACTGTCTTACTTCTTAATAAATACTTTCAACCATTTACAGCCTGAGCATACCAGAATTTAACTAAGAGCCCCATTACATTTTCACCCTTGATGCTGATGTCAATTTATTTTGGAACTCCAATTTGAAGGATCTGGTTGTTTGAACAACAACAACAACAACAAAATAAACTTTGAAGTCTCTAGTATTTTTTCCTTCTCAAGATACATACATAGGTACATACATACACACAATAATAGAAAATAGGAAGTCAACCAGCCAAAATTAAAAAAAAGGACGAAGTCCATTTTTAACCACTAAAATCAACTTGGATTTTCTATGTACTTTTTATTTTAAAATTTTTGCCATTTGAATTTGCAGATTTCTTTTTTCCATTCAGAAAATTCATGCTGACTAGCAGTACAAACAAATATCTGTTTAAAAACATCTTTTTTCATTAGCGGTCTATGATTTTATGGGCTATAAACTGAATAAAAATCTAGGATATCCTTTCTTGCTAACTAAAAGTATGTATCAAATACTATGTCTTTAAGAGGAATCCCCAGGCCCCTGCCAAAATTTGGTTTCTCTTGTGAACCATAGAAAACTGTGACATGTTAAGCCTGACTCTAAAATATCCAAGTTAAGCAACATAAAAGACAGATTATAGGAATCAGGAAGATAAGCTTCATGGAGATGGGAAGGGGTCTGGCGACCAGGGTGAGGAGGAGGGGAAGGGAAAGAAAAAGTAAAAGTTTCAAAATTCAGTGTGTGTACAATATGTACCAATTCACTATGAGGAAAGTATTTATGTATCGCAAACATATACTTAAAAAAACAAAAATAAGAATAAACATAAAAAAAAAGAAATCTGTGAGTTCAACTGACAGAAATTTCATATATCTATTTATGTGTTCAGTCTCTATTTTCCATTGAGAAAATAACTTTAATAAATTCATTAAGGACAGATAAACCTTCATTTCTGCAGCCTTTATCTCTTAAAACTAAAAGTCTCTAACTTTATGTATACGTACACTCTAGTGCCATTACGATTTTTTAACATACAGAAGCCAGAATTGCATGAAATAGTACAACAGATATTGGTTCACTCAATAAGAAAACTAGCAAAAATTGCTAGTCCACCTTCAAAATTCTATGAATTTGCCAAAAAGTTGGCAGCAGTCAGGTCATATTTACTTAAGAAAACAGAAATCTCAGTAAGAAAAGCTTTCTAGCATTTTAACTTGTCCTATTCTGATTTTCCTGCTATGAAGTAGACTTGAAAACCCACAACCTCCAGTGGCCAGAGGCGGGGTGAGTTGGGGTCCCTCAAAGATTCACACGCCATTGTCATTATCTGGCCTATCGAATAATCCCTAGAAGACCCCCTGCCCATATTCAAGACTGCCTGTTTTTCCCTTGTCTCAGGATTATGTTTCTATTAGAAACAACTAATTAACTTCATGTGTATATGAGGCAGACAATAATAGGGCGAAACAATAGGCTAATAGCATGCTTAAAAGGAAGGCTTGGGAATTAGATATCCACGGGGCCATGGAAAAGCTGTACGGCCTCTTAATGCACAGCATTGTGCACATGTCCAGGGTGTGCACATCCTCAGAATAGGCCTAAGCTATCGCTGAGAAGGCCCTGAGTTATGACCATGGGCTGACCGTGAGATTCTGGGTCAAAGGTGAAGTTATTAACTGCCTGGCAGAGTATCAAAGAGGTGGCTCAATCCACACGGGACCCTTCATCAAGACACAAATGTTTATTCCAGGAACTTAAGAAAAACCTCTGTCCCATCATGAATGATCGCTTAGCTAACAAGCTAAGCATAAAAAGACTTCAGGGGCCGTGCATAACGAAGAATACAGACATTTTAGAATTCATTCAGAAAAGACACTAAGGAAGCAAACAGAAAATAATAATCACCGCCCTGTGGAGTGGAGGAAGAACCTGAATTCCAGAGTTGCCATATTCTATTATTCAAACTGTCTGGTTTTCAATAAAAAACAGACAGGCAATGAAATAAGAAAGTATATTCCAAACACAGGAAAAGAAGCAATCAATAGAAATATCCATAAGAAAAACCAAACATGGGACTTACAAAAGGCTTTAAATAATATGGTTTAAATATGTTCAAAGAACTGAAAGAAATCTTGCCTAAAGAATGAAATGAAAGCCTAGTAATAATATCTCATCGAATATCAATATGATGTAAAAGTATTATAAACATACACAAATTCTGGAGCTAAGAATAATGTTACTGGTATGAAAACTTTATTAACATGGCTCAGTCGCAAATTTGGCTGTGGGATAAAAGAGTCGAAGTTGAAGGTATGTCCATAAAAATTACTCAGTACGAGGAATAAGAAGAAACAGAATGAGGACTGATGAACAGAATCTTAGAGACCTGTGAATAATAACATATTCCAGTTGGTAGTATGAGAAGGTGAGAAGAAAGAGTCAAAAAGAATTATTGGAAATAAAAAGAGTGATAAGAAACTCCCAAAATTTTGTAAAATAAATTAATCTACACACCCAAAAGGGTCGATATATACAAATAAAATAAACTGAAAGATTCACACCAAGACATAATGTAAACAAATTGTTGAAAGATAGAAATAATCTTGAAAATATCCAAGAGCAAAATTCATCATATATAGGAGAACCTCAGTGAAGTTCGTAACAGCCAGTTACTCATGAGAAACCATAAAGGGTAGAAGCAGAGGGATTTTAAAAGTGTCGAGGGCCAGTGAGATGGCTCAGCAGCGTATGCGCCTGCCTGGCAAGCGCGAGGTCCTTAGGTTGACCCCCGGTACCCACAAAAAAAAAAAAAAAAAGTGTTGAAAGTGTCAACTGCGGTTCTATACACAGTAAAGCAACTCTTCAAAACTAAAGGAGTAATCAATATATTACCATATAAAAACTAAGAGAATTCCTCGCTAGCAAACTTGTCCAATGAGAAGGAAGTCCTTCATGCCTAAAAGAATATACACTGGCTTTTACTCAGAATAACTCTGTTAATTGAACTAATTTTTTGTATCAGGTATGATACATGTGCAGAAGTTAATTTTTTGTTTACGGACCCCTAACTGCTCCGGTACTATTTGTTAAGTTGTATCGCCATTCAAGTGTTTTTGCAAAAAAAAATTAGGCATTTGTGTAGGTCTAGTATTGGGCTATTCTGTTCCGTTGATCTTTTTTTCCACACAACCTTGATTGCTATACTATACAACAAGTCTTAAAATCAAGAAGAGTGATTCCTTCTGACTTAAATCTTTTCAAAAATTGTTTCAGCTATTCTAGCTGTTCTGCCATGCCTTCTTAAGTTTTAGCATCTTCTTCTCTGCATCTACAAAAGACACCTGACTGAGATTTTGGTAGAAATTGTAATACCAATCTGGGGAGCATCTTTACTATTTTGAATATTTTAATTCATGAATATCATGTCTCTCCATTTACTTAGATCTTTTTTAGTTTCTGTCATCAGCATTGTATAGCTTTCAGCATACAAATGCTGTACTATTTTGTTAGGTTGGCACTTGAGTGTATTCAGTTTTATTAAGATACAGTGCAGTCATTTAAAGTGCACAGTGCAATGCTTTTTACTGCACTCAGAATAGTTCAATCACCCACAATCACATTAGAACTTCAGAATTTCCAAAAAATCCTGCACTATAGTAGTTGTTGCTTATTTCCCATGCACTCACCACCAATCCCAGGTAAGCTTTTATTTATTTTATGTCTCTGTAGGATTGCTTATTATGGATACTTCATATAAATGGAATCCTACATGTTTTTATGATGGCTTATTTCACTCAACATAATTTTTCAAGTTTTATCAATTTTGAAGCATTTGTCAGACTTCCGTTTCTTTTTATTACCAAATACTATTCCATTGTGTATATATATATATATATATATATATATATACATATTCATTCATCAATTCATGGATATTTGGATTATTTCCACTTTTGAGCTATTATAAATAACCCTGATATAAATACTAATGTAGGGGCTGGTGAGATGGCTCAGCGGCATAAGCTCCTGCCTGGCAAGCGCGAGCGCCTGAGTCCAACTCCCGGAACCCACATACGAAAAAAGGGCCAGTGATATCACTCAGCAGCACAGGTGCCTGCTGGCACGCCAGGTCTTGAGGTCGACCCCGGGTACCCACAAAAAATAAATAAATAAATAAATAGATAAATAAATAAATAAATAAATAAATACTAATGTACAGATTTTGGCATGGATATATTTCATTATTTCCTTTTGGAGTAGAATTGATGGATTATACAGTAACTCTATGTTCAACATTTTGAAGAACTGCAAGATTGTTTTCCAAATTGGGTGCACTATTTTACATTCCCACCAATGATAAATGAGTTTCAAGTTTCTCCACATCCTCCCCAGCACTTGTTATTACCTATTAAACATCAACTTTCACTGTGGGTGTGAAATGTCTCATTTTGTAGAACAATTAATTGAAGTTTAGTGTTTGTACATTCATTGCTGATATATACAAACAGAGTTGATTTCTGTATGGTTATCATATATCCTGTGATCCTGCTGAATTCAATTATTCAAGGGTGGTTTGGGTTTTGTTTTCTTTAATAGATTCTTTTGGATTTTCTATGCAGATAATTATACCATTAGCGAAAAGGATGTTTCACTTCTTCTTTCCCAAAGTGTATGACTTCTGTTCCTTTTTCTTGACTTATCCACTTGCCAGAAATTCTAATGCTATATAGAATAATATTGGTAGGATGAGCATTCTTTTCTTCTTGATCTTAGAAAAGCACTCAGCCTTTCATATTATGCATAGTATTAGCTATAGATATTTTGCAGGGGTTCTTTATCAAGTAGAAGCAGTCCCCACTATCCGAATTTTTCTGACAGTTTTCATAATAAATGGGTGTTGAATTTTGTCAAATGCTTTTCTCATAGATCTATATTATGAACTGATGTTTTAGTGTATTAATATTGTATATTACAGAGATTTATCTTCTAATACATAAAAAGGCTTACATCTCTATAATAAACACCACTTGACCATATACATATGCACATGTATTCAATTGCTAATGTTTTATAAAGGAATTTGTATTCAGCACTCTCCATACATATCAAAATACTACTAACTTCATAATCATAACTTCATAAAGTGAACTGGGAAGAGTACATCAAAATAATAGTAGCTGACTGTGGTAAAATCAGCATGGTACTGGCAAAAAAACAGACCTGAAGATCAGTAGAACAGATTAGAAGATGCAGACACAACTACAAACACGCTCAGACACCTTATCTTTGACAAAAGGGCCAACCATGTTCACTGGAAGAAAGACAGCCTCTTTAATAAACGGTGCTGGAAAAACTGGCTTTCCACATGCTGAAGATTAAAACTAGACCCATGTCTATCACCGTGCACCAAACTAAAGTCAAAATGGATCAAAGATCTAAATACTAAAACAGAAACACTAAATCTACTGGAAGAGAAAGGAGGTAGAAATCTTGAAGACATAGTGATAGGCAGAGACTTCATGAACAAAACCCAAACTGCATGGGAAGTACTTTGAAGAATCAACAACTAGGATCTCATCTTATTAAAAAGTTTTTGCACATCAAAAGAAATCACCAACGGAGTGAAAAGAAAACCCAAAGAGTGGAAAAAAATTTTAGTCAACTGTTCCTCAGACAAAGGACTTCTATCTAGAACATATAAAGAATTGAAAAAAAAAACAGGCCTCCCAAATTCAAAGACCCAATCCAAAAATGGGCATCTGAGATGAATATGCACTTCTCAGATGAAGAAATACTAATGGCAAATAAATATATGAAAAAATGTTCAACATCATTGGTCATTTGAGAAATGCAAATTAAAACAACACTGAGATTCCATCTCACCCCAGAAAGAATGGCTATCGTCAAGAAATCAACCAGTAACAAATGCTGGTGGGGCTGTGGGGAAAAAGGAACACCTCTCCACTGTTGGCGGGAGTGTAGACTGGTGCAACCACTGTGGAAATCAAAGTGCAGATTCCTCAAAAAACTAGTATTAGAAGTCCCATTCAACCCAGCTATTGCCCTTGTGGGCATTTCCCATTAAAAACATCATATCACAGCGATATATGTGCACCCATGTTTATAGCAGAACAATTTGTAATAGCTAGATCTTGGAAACAATCCTAATGCCCATCAACTGAGGAATGGACAAAAAAGATGTGGTATTTTTATACAATGGAGTACTACTCAGCTGTAAAGAAGGATAAACTCAAGGCTTTTATAGGTAAATGGATGCAACTTGAGATCATACTTATAAGTGAAATAAATCAGACTCGCATGTGTAAACATAGTACTGTCTCCCTAGTGTAAGAAACTGAAATAAGAAAGTAAATAAGGTCCAAAATGTACAACAGATATTGTGAAAGGGGACGATACTACTCAAAATGAAAGAACAACTGAGATGAGGGAAGGAAGGAGAAAAGAAGGAAGGGAAAAGGAAAAAAAAAAAATATATATATATATATACACAAGATAGCTAAGATAATTATACTACTAATTTCTATTAGTTCATTGAAAAGAATGGTTCGTGCTTATATTATTTGATCAATTTTTCTTTCATGCCTATATCTTATAATCTGAGCGGCTACTTTGAAGATAATAATATAATAATAATAATATAATAATAATAATATATTAGCCATTGTTAATCTCCCATTATCTTGTTTTGAAATTCCTATCATTGTTTGTATTGTTTTTTCTCTTTAAAATAAAAAATAATAATAGTAGCTGATAATGTAAATAAAGAAGTATTTCCTTCCTTTCTCCTTCTTTCTTTGAAAAGATTATATAGCGTTGATATTATTTCTTTAAGCCTTTGATAGACTTCTCCAACGGTCAAGTGATCTCTCCTTAGAAAGATTTTAAATTGTACATTTCATTTCCTTAATAGTTAAAAAGTATTCAAATTATTTATTTTATACTAGGTGAGTTGTTTTTTGTATTTTTTTAAAAATCTATTCAATATTTGAGTTATCAAGTGTGTGTATAATGAGTTGATTATGGTGTTTCATTTTATACTTTTGATATCTTCAGGATCTATATTAACACAATCTGTTTAATTCTTTGTTAATATTGTTGTAAATTTGTTACTTTTATTAATTTTTTGTAAAAATAAATGTTTTGTTAATTATTTTACCTACTGCTTTTGTTTCCATTTTCATTTCTGTTTTTATCTTTATTGTTTCCTTTCTTCTTCTTAATTTGTTTATATTGCTACTATTTTTCCAAGTTATTCAAGTAGGAGTTAAGTTACCTAACCTAATTCTCCTACCTGAAGATTTGTAATTTCAGATTTTTCCCCTTTCTTTGTATGCATTTACATTGTCTCTGCACTATTTCAGCTGTTCTGCAGCTTTTGATAGGTATGGCTTTCCTTTTAATTCAGGTAGACATAATTTTTATTTCTCTTGAGACTTCCTCCTTGACCTGTGGATAATTGCAAGTACATGACTTTGCTTCCAAGTGTTCAAAGATTTTTTTAATACCTGTTACTAGTTTGGTTCCCTTGTGGTTCAAGAACACAATCTGTACTATTTCAATTCTTTTAAAATATGTTCAGGATTGTTTTATGGCCCAGAATGTGTATTCTACTCTTAGGTAGAGTGTACTATAAAAACTGATTTGCGTAATTGGTAGCTAATTACCTATTAATTAGCCAATATCTAGTGCTTAATGATTTTTTAAACTCTTCTATATCATTGCTGGCTTTTTGTCTAGCTTTTCTTTTTTTTACGTTTTATTTTTAATTGCCAAAACTTTCAAGGGGTAACATAATGCTTTGATACATGTGGACATTGTGGAATGGTCAAATGAGGCTAATTAACATATCCATCATATCACTTATTTATTATTTCTCTGAGATAAGAAGATTTAAAATCCACTCTTTTAGCAATTTTGAAATCTACAATACATGATTCTTAATTATAGTAACCTATCAGTTGATAGACTACCAGAACGTTTTCCTTTTGTGTCGTGTACTGTAAGAGATTCAGTGGGCTTCTAAGTTGAATAGTAGGCATAAGGCCCATTCTTGGTGGACATTAGGGATCACTTAGCAGTCAGTATGACACAACCAAGCATGGGGACAACGCTGCCCCAGGGATTTCCAGGAAATGAGACCTCATCAGCACAGACTAAACTCTCACAAACCTCAGAAGAAATCTTACCCTTCTAAGAATACTGAAAGCCCTTTTAGAAAATACCACGAACCCTTGTCTCTGGCCCATGCCACTGATCTGTGCTATTTTAAAGCTTGAGGCCAGAATAAGTTGCTTAAACATCAAGTGGTACCTATAACTCATCTTTGATATGAATTGGACCAAGGGAGAAAATTTGTCCCTAGAAAAGGTGGTTAACTAGGGCCACTCAAGAACCCAGAGTATGACACTTCTGTCTTACTGCAACTTTGTGATATTTGACCAACATCTGCCTTTGTCTGGTGAATCACCATCCTCCTCAGCTGCTGGTGACCACGATTATTCTCTCAATTTCTATGAGCTTAACTTTCTTAGATTCTACATGTAAGAGTGGTCATGCAGTATTTATCTTTTGGTGCCTGTTTTATTTCACTTAGCAAAATGTCCTCTAGATTAATCCAATTGTCACAAATGACAGAATTTCCATGGCTAGTTTTTTATCAATTATTTTGAGAGGTTTTCAAAGTCTCCACCTCTTTTACATTTGTCTATTTCTCCTTTATGTTGTGTCAGTTTTACTTCACATATTTTGCAGCTTTACTGCTAGGTTGCACATGTACTTTTATCATTATATAATATTTCTTTGTATCTCTGGTAGTTTTGTTTGTTCTAAAATTAATTTTGCCTGTTATTAATATGGTCTCTGTGCTTTATTTTTATTAAATGTTAGCATGATATGTTTTCTATCTTTTCCCTTTCAATATCCTTATGTGGTTACATGAAAATATAAAATAAGTACAGAGGCAGTTTATTCTTGTAAGGGTAAGAAATAAAATAGACATGTAAGGAAGAAGTAGATATATCTGAGGGCCAGGACTTGGAGGCAGAGGCAAGAGCAGAGTTTATAGCAGCAGTAACAGATGGCATCACAGGACCGAAGACCAAGAAAAGCCAAGCACCTCTTGAGAAAAGGGTCATCACCAAAGACAATGTGCTGATATCTCTCAACAACTGGATGAAAGCAATTTAGAAGACTACCCAAGGACATCACATCTACAAGCATAGTTAAGGCTTCCCTCTCCAGCCAACCTGAAGTCTCATCTATTTAGATGTACCTGGAGATCATACTAGGAAGTGGAAAGGCCAGAGTAAGAAATGTGATAAGCTAAAAATTTTCCCAAGTAGACATTTGAAAACAAAAGTGTCTCATTCTAACTGGAAAAACTAAGTTGTATTTAATTGGCCAACTTAAGTAAGACATATGTACATTGAATCTAGGAAGATGAAGAGCAATATGAGGGTAGTATTAGGAAAGGAAAGAGATAAATTTCATTTGTACATTTCAGAAACAACACATTAAATTATCTTTGTTGCATCTCAATTTCTTTATAATATATTTTTCACTGTGGGATTTCTGAATTGAGGCAATACTATTTTTATGGCTCAGTAGATGTTTTCCAGTTGTTCTCTAGGTAAAGTTCATACTAGGTAAAGTTCAAACATCCAGTATGATCTGGTTTCTGTTTAACTGTGTAGTTTAAATACTCACTATCTCCCTCCTGCCCCAAACAATATACTTCATCTGGACCCTACATTCTACTAGCTATAGAACCTTGTATTTTATCTCCTCTCTTTCTGGAATACTTCTTGCTCCTCCAACTTCCATTTGCCTGGGTGAATGCACTTTGTGTAGGCATTAGCTCAAACTTCATCTCTTCCTCTTCATTTCCAAACCTTGCTCACACCTCATGCCTCACACAGAACTATGTTGGGTCATTTCCATATGATAATTCTATAATTAATAAAACTTCCCAACTAAATAAACAGTTCTATTCTTAGAGTTGTAATATAAAAACAAAAATAATTATGTCAGTAGTTATAGATGGCAGATACTAGTATCAGACACTAAGAGTATAACTATAAAAGATATGGTTCAATTAATATAAGTGTCTAATGAACACTGGATTAAAGTTTAATCACCTTAGGGGTTACATAAATTAGAAAATAATGCCATTTTAACCTAAAATGTTACCTTCTTTTTAATTCATGATATCTTGGAATGATGAAAATTTGAAAAAATAGGCACCCTTGTGCCTAACTGAATAGCCTTTCCACAATATGAAGACTGTTACAGTTCAATCAAGGGTAAACAATGAAAACCTACTAAAGCAACTGTAGTGTATATACTGAGCCAGAAACTTCACTTAAATATACAAAAATTTTTATACAAGCTTGTTAAAATATTCCTATATATGCAGAGAGTAAGGTTGAAACAATAGCAATATGTTAACAATGATGAGGTTGGAATGAAGGAGACTATTGTAAAAATTTGAACATCTCACATTGTTCTGTTTCTTATAATAAGCATCTATAGAATTTATAATCAGAGAAACAATTTTATGGGAACTGTCTTCTCAGTTTTTCCCACTGGAGTGATACGAGGAAGATGACAGATTGGGTGTTCCCATAAACAACTGGTGACAAGAGATAGTTCTGGGAGAGCTCTAGAGTACATATAATAAAGAAGCTGCAGAACCTCTAGAGAGAAAGGAAATAAACATAGCTGCATAGAAAAACATAGAAAGCATTTACTTGTGTCATGTAAGCATAGATTGGCATCTCAAGGGGTCTCTTTATCATCAGCTTCCCTTCTTCTATGGGGTGGGAGAGAAGGGAGACCACGGCATCCCTAATCATTGCCATGCACAACATATAGCTTTCACCACTGAGGCCTCCAAGGTTGTCATCATCACAGAACTCAATTGATAGAGTCCATGTTGTAGAACTCCCACTCACACACACACCAGGGGTAGCTATAGTGTCCCCCACTAAAGGAGCCATGGCAGCACTTATTCACCCCAAGAAGGAGATATCGCTGCATCCTCTCTGGAAGTGTAGGCACTACAGCACCTCCACCAGATAGGGGGTAATCCCTTCCCTGACAAAGTTGCCATTGCTGTTTCAGACTCCATTGCTTTCCAATGATTGAGGCCCCTCACACCCCTCCACCCCTCAGAGCTGCCACATGCCTTTCACAAATGCACACATGCTACGGATCCTGGATTCAGGGACACTCAGTGAACACCTGCATCTTGCACACCAGTGCTACCATTGCACCAAGTATGCCTGTGCCCCATCCCCAGACACTGCACCCATGTCATGTACCATCAAGAGCTAGACCCCATTTGGGTATTTCTATGGCTACTTGAAGTGCTCCTGCACCTTAGGCACTTACTCAACCAGTACAGTGAATATCCCTGTTCACTGGGCTCAACCCAGGCACTGCTACCAATGTGCTCCCATGTGCTGGACTGAGACCAAGAAGGATCTTCTTAGCCACAACTTTCATCCTGTGAGGAAAAGGAGAACAAAGGGACCAGAACTTTCACCACCAAGGACTCAAACAGCTTACTACTACTGTGGACTTCTGCAGCCATGACTTCTTTGATAACACTGACCTCAGCTGATGAAGTTCCATGAGGATTTCAATAATTTCCGTTCTCCACAGCCAGAACTACCATTGCATGTACTCTTCCTGGAAACAGAATCACCCCCCACCCCACCCAGCTGGTGCCTGAATAACCACACATAGGTGAAGATCTTTCCACACTGAAGCCAGCATGTAAAGTCTGAAAAAAGTGAGTGCTCCCAAAAATATACAGACATCACTGAAAGACTGCAAGAAACATGAAAAATGATGAAAACAGGACACCACCAAAGGAATGTAATAATTACCCAGTAACTAATACCAACAAAGTGGAGATATATGAACTGCCTGGTGAAGAATTCAAAATAATTGTTGTAACGAAGTTCTACAAGCTAAAACAACACAGAGAGACAACCCATCAAATTCAGAAAGGCAATATACTTTTGTTCAAAAGTAGTTCAAAAAGATATAGACATTACAAAAAAGCACCAACCTGAAATTCTGGAGCTTCAACAACAGATTCAATCAAGCAGAAGAAAGAATCTGAGAATTCAGAGAAAGGACATTTGAAATTATCTAGTCATAGGAGGGTAAAAAATTGAAACAGCACTGTAGCCTATAGGACTTATGGGACATTTATCAAGGGAACCAATGAATACATTTTGGGATTGCAAGGAAGAGAAGAGAGGAGGAAGAAAGAGAAAAAGATTTTTAAAATGTCATTTAAAAAAATATAGGCTAGGGCCGGTGAGATGGCTCAGCGGTGTGAGCGCCTGCCTTGCAAGCGCGAGGGCCCGAGTTCGACTCCCGGAATCCACATACGAAAAAGGGGCCGGTGATATCGCTCAGTGGCACGGGTGCCTGTTGGCGTGCGAGGTCCTGAGGTCGACCCCCCAGTACCCACAAAAAAAAAAAAAAAAAACAATATTGGCTAAAAACCTACCCAATCTTGGTAGAGAAAGAAACATCCAGATTTACAAAATTCAAAGAGGCTGACACAAAGGGTATACGGTACCAAGATATATTACAAGCAAATTGTCAAAAGTTGAGGACAATTTTGAAAGTAGCAGGAGAAAGGTAACTTGTTATATACAAAGGAACATGCATAATGCTATCACAGGATTTCTTAGAAACCTCACAGGCCAGGAGAAAACAAGATAGTATATTCAAAGTACTGAAGGAAGAAATATTGCCAACCAAGAATATTATATTCAGTATAATTATCTCCTAAACATTATGGACAAAAACTAAAAAACTCTGTCCACCATAGACAAGAAATTCTTATGGGAGTTTTTTAAACTGAAAGGAAACATGGTAAGCAGAAATATGAAAGCACCAATCAAATAGGTAAAGGAAAATTCCCCATTTCCCCTAAAATAAGAACTTCTCTTCTAAAATTAGGCCATAACTTATTTTCCAAGTAGGACTTATTTTGGGGGAAATGTGGTACATAGACATGTACAAATTAATATAACACTGTAAAGTGGTACATAAATTACTTTTAAGCCCAACATAAAAATTAGTAAGTGGAAATTTGTTAATTCATATACAATATAAAAAGAAGTAAACTCTGACTATAAGAACACAAAATGCGAAGAGGGAATAGCAAAAGAATAATGTTTTTATAAGCAGTTGAAGTTATCAACTCATAACGGAAGGTCACAGGCTATTTTACACAAGCCACAAGCTAACGACAAAGCAGAGCACTGTGACAGATACACAAATAATACATTTTAAAAATAATTTCACTAAAAAATTAAGAAACAAAGGAAGACAGCAAGCGTTGAAAGACAAAAAATCAACTATAAGACAAAACAATTAAAATGGCTGTAATAACTCCTCACTTATCAATAATTACCTTAAATATAAATATAATAAGCTCAGCAAAGGCAGGGAGGTACGTGTCAGATTTTTAAAAACTGAGATCCATAAATATGCTATTTGGAAGACATTCATTTTATTTTTTAATTGCAAAACTTTATAGAGTTCTTTAAAATACTTTATTAATACATGTTTGAAATACATAATGAAGGCATTCGTCATGTACGTATTATGTCCTAATCCCTTTTATTTTGCCATCTCCTTGCCTCTCTCCCCTCTCCCTCCATTTGTAGATCCCCTTCCCAACCCCAAAGGTCTACTTTCCTGTTTCATGATTTATCTTTTATTATGCTCTTTAAATTATTTATGTTTTGAATTTCTCATATAAGATAAACAGTGCAATATTTAACCTTCTGTCTGATTTACTTCACTTAGCATTATGGTCTCAATGTTTTTATGGACAAAAAGGATAAGCAGATGAATTTGTAAGCGGGGTAAGGAGGGGAAACCCCTAAATATTTGAACTCCTAGGATAGAGAAAATGTCAGGAAGTCATAGGCATGATGTTCAGTGGTCCCCACAATGTACCTTTTGCTCTCTCAGTCAGAATGGAGCTGTCAAGGTCCTGCCCCCCGGTCTTCCTTGGGGAGATAGGTCCTCCTTCCTTTCCAGAATCCTAAGAATATTTAAACCTCATCTGGAGGTCAAAATCAAAATGACAAATAACTGCCACCTCCAGACAACACCCAGTGAATTCATGAAACAGACCAGAGTCTCTCACAGTTATGGTTTGAAGAAATGTGTTGTACTTGCTTACCTGAAGTAAAGAAATAAGAGTAACCACAACGTAGATGGGAACCATACAAAAAAAGTAACTGAGATGTTGGCTGAGGTTTCTCTGTCTCCTAGAGAACTAGATAGGATTGATGTAAACCTCTATTATCGTGTCCTGTAGAAGCCCAATCCCTTCTCTAAGATAACTCGTTATAAATGGCAGTGAGAGGAGAAATGAGGTATAGGGGCTAATGTGCTTTAGATCACCTCTAGCTATAGCCTACTGCTTCTTCAGGCTGCTGAGTACCTCACCATTGCAAATAAGCTGTCTCTGTTCTGAATGCCTTCAGACCTTAGCAAAAGTCAGCATCTGCCTAAACATCCATACAGGCACATTCAAATTCTCATAATCTCTCTCTCTCTCTCTCTCTCTCTCTCTCTCTCTCTCTCTCTCTCTCTCTCTCTCTCTCACACACACACACACACACACACACACACACACACACACTTTAACATTTGTCCAGATATAAAGAAGGAATTTTTGAAGTTCTCCAAGGACTTTTTACAAGGTATATGTTAGTAACTACCTTGGTCTTTACTTGACTCCGCGGACTCAGGCCATTTACTCACTCACTTCTCTTCCTTTTCCTTTCTTAAGCGCTAAGACAGATCTCTTTTATGGCTCATGCGCAGCAGTCTGGTGATCTTAGCTGCCTTGGCTCTTATCCTCACCTTAGGAACTTTGCATCAAATGTTCAATCTCGATCCTTGCGATCTCCAACCAAGCTTAAAACTTCAGGGCAGTGGGTCTTAGTGTTGTCTGGAGGCAGCAGCAACAGCAACCCCGGGAACTTGCTGGGAGCATGAACAACCTCTCAGGTTTAGTGGAGACATGCTACACCAGAAACTAGTAGTGGACCCAGAAATCTGTGATAATTAGACTTCCATGTGGTTCTGGACATATTAAAGTTTGACAACCACTGTGTGAGGGAATAACAGATGAGGAACTGATAAAAGAAGAGGAGGAGAAAGATTTCTGCAGGATAATACTGCTTTCAGTGGCAGTGCCAACAAGTGGCAACAAAGGAGGAGGACCTGAGCCACCACCACCAAGGACTCTTTTTGGAGGCAGGGGTCTCACTATGTAGTTCAGGCTGGCCTCCAACTCTTGGGTTCAAGTAATCTTCTTTCCTCAACCTCCCAAAAAGGTGAGACTTCAGGTACACTCCATCCTACCTGGCCCTTTGATTCAGCTTTGACTGCTGTCTTGGTGTTAAATTAACCTCATGAGAAAACCTGAGCTATTCCTCAATTCCTGACCCCAGAAATCATGTCAGATATACATGTTAGCTGTCTTTTTTTTTTTTTTTTTTTTTTAATGCAGGTACTGGGAGTCGACCTCAGGACCTCGCACTTGCCAGCAAGCACTTGTGCCACTGAGCAATATCACCGGCCCTTTTTTTTTTTCCCTTTATGTGGGTTCCGAGAGTCGAACTCAGGACCTCGCGCTTGCCGGGCAGACACTTATGCCGCTGAGCCATCTCACTGGCCCCATGTTAGCTGTCTTAAACCACTAAATTTTGTAGTAATGTTTCATGCAACTCCAACTATGTA
This sequence comes from Erethizon dorsatum, assembly GCA_028451465.1. Classification (NCBI taxonomy): domain Eukaryota; kingdom Metazoa; phylum Chordata; class Mammalia; order Rodentia; family Erethizontidae; genus Erethizon; species Erethizon dorsatum. Next base: position 17,932,557 of record CM051839.1, read on the forward strand.
GAAAGGCATATTAAATGTATTAAAAAATCAGGAAAATGATTTTGTGTTCTCTTGGTACCTTCCCAATGTAGCCTCTACACAAATGTTCTTCCCAATTCCCGATAGATTGTCACATTGCTCCACCAAGCACTTTCATTAGAAAGTATGAAGCTTCCATTGATTGTTCCGGCATTGTTTTAGCTGTTAAATAAATCTGTGACTTAAGACTCAGAAGCAGTATATTTATACTTAGTGCAATAGTTTGGACCCGGAATGTCCCCCAAAGGCCCATGTTAAAGGCTGGTCCCCAGCCTGTTCTCTTATTGGGAGGTGGGGGAACCTTTAGGAACTGGGCTCTGGTGGAGTCACACCTCCGGAAGGGACATTGAGACACTGGCCCCTTCTTCTCTCTGTCCCTGTCCAACCACCATCAGATGCACAGGCCTCTCTGCCACACATTCTCCCCATCATGTACAGACCTAAAGCAACAGGGCCAAACAGCCATTGAATAAAACTTCTGGAACCATGATCTAAAATAACCCCAAGTTAATTTTCTCATGTATTTTGTCACAATGGCAGATCAGAAAATTGTTAAAGACAGATAAAAAATAAGACTAGGATAGTTGAGCATAGATACTGTGGAAACCAAATAGTATAGTTAACAAGTATATCTAATTTTGGTTTAATGTAATTTTTGGTTCTCTACTATATTAAATTTTGCTTTTGCTTTATCTCATATATCAGAATCCCTTTTCTGTTTCTTCCCATTCAGTGCTTGAATGGAAGCACTGAGCAAATAATATATTCAAAAGACAAGCCAGGTGGCTTAAGATTTTAACAATAAATCTTCACAGATGCTGGCTATTGGCTAATTATTTTGCAACGTGTCATGGCACACAGTTTTTGGGATGCTTACATGTGTGATCAAGGTCAGCCTTTAGAAACAAACATCATAAACCCGGCATGCAGCCAGTAGCTTCAGGGAAGGGTGGGTGGGGAAGCAAAGGAGTGTGGGAGCAGGAGATGAAGAAACATCTATGGTCCCATGTCCTAGAGTCTCCTTTACTCCAATTACAAAAAACAAGACCAAACACCCTTCACAAGTTAGGCAACACAGTGATCTGTCTCTTGGCTTCATCTTAATTGCTATAATTATAAAAGCAAAGGTAATCTTTAGGATTTTTTTTAAAGAAGTTAAAATAGTCTCCCTGATTTTCTAATATATTTAATAGGTCTTCCTACATATTTAATATTTGCATACGTTTTGTAGTGCTGCGTGGAAAATCACTGCAAAACAGTGGTTGAAGACAACTACATTTACTATCTGACATGGTTTCTGAGGTCAGAAATTGAGAACTAGCTTAGCTAGGTAAGCTGTGGCTCAGGTTTTCTCATGAGGTTAACATCAAGATGTCAGCCAAAGCTGAACTGAAGGGCCAGGTGTGTTGGAGTTTACCTAAATTCCCAGCTTTTGTGGAGGTTGAGGGAAGGGTTTGCGAGCCTAGGAGTTGGAGGCCAGCCTGGACAGTCCAGTGAAATCCTCGTCTCAAGAAAATAAAATCTGAACCAAAAAGGCTGACTGACTGAGGCTGGGAGAATTACTCTACAGATGGCTCACTCACCTGATTATTTACAGGAAGCTCAGTTCTTTCCCATGTAGGTGTCTGTCTGGCTGCTGACAACATAGCAGCTGACTTCCGACAGAGTGTGCAGAGAGAGAGAGAGAGAGGGAGAGGAGGAAAGAGAGGGAGAGGAGAAGGGAAAGGGAGAGAGAGAGACGGGGGGAGGGAGAGGGAGAGAGGAAGACTGAGAGGGAGACAGAGGAAGAGGGAGAGAGAGAGTCCTCTACAAATTTGTCTCTGGAGTTACACACCATCACTCTCATATTATTCTGTGTGTGACTAAGTACAGTCTATACTCAATAGAACAGGAGTTTGGCATACCTTCTGAAGAGAATAGTATCAAAGAATTTTATCTACACCATGTGTTATGGCTTGTGTTTACATGTCACCCCAAAGCCTCATGCAGTCGTAGGCAGGGACTTTTCAGGGGTGGGTGGATCTAGAGTGTGTGATGCTGGGATTGATTCATGGTGCAATGCTAGGATCAAGGGCACTAGGATTAAGGGTGTGAATGCTACCCATCCTAAGTAGCCTGGATAAGATAAAAGGGACAGAAAGACACTGTTAAGGTCCCTGTTGCTACGTTCTGCCAGCCATGAACTGTTTTTCCTCTGTGATGACTGTCTGCCATGCCACCCTGCTGATTATGGACTGAAACCTCTACAAACTGTGAGCTAAACAAACTTTCCCCCTTTAACTTTGGGTGCCAGGTATTTTGTCTCAGCAACAAGAAAAGTAACTAAGACACCATCTGATGCAGCAAATGTATATCTAAAAGTAAGGAAAAAAGTAAGTGAACTTCAATGGAAATAAGTTTCTATACTTCATTTAAAGTAGAAAATGTTAATACTACTAGACTCTGATAGCTCACATGTTTTTTCTTGGTTTGTTGGTTGGTTGGTTGGTTGGTTGGTTGGTTGGTTGGTTGGTTTTTTCAATCCTGGATATGGAACCTGGGCTTCCTGCATTCCAGGCAAGCATGCTACCACTGAACTACAACCCAAGCCCTTCATGAGTATTTTAATACTCAGAGCAACCACTACAAAAATACCAAAATAGATATCCTCAGACACAATATGAGTAACTCAATATGAGTAACACAATATGAGTAACTCAAAATGGAATCTAAAAAACTATCAAGTGACCCATAGGAAGGCAAGCAAAGAGATATGGAAATGAGGAAAAACAGAAAACAAAATATAACAAAATGATAGATTTGACATATCAACAATTATCTTAATCATAAATTCTAAATATATCAATCATAAACAGAGACTGGCAAAGTGGATTACCAATAGAACAGATTGGCAAAGTGGGTTAAACACCAACAAGCAGGTGTGCACACACACTACTTATATGCTGTTTACAAGAACGTCAATGATAAAAATACAAATATAATAATCATATGACTAAGCAATTGCACCATTGGGTATTTATTCCAAAGAAATGAAAACATATGTTCTCATTTAAACCTATATACAAATATCCATGCAGCTATATTTAAAAAAAAAATGAAAACCTAGAAGAAAAAACAAATTTTTTTCAATAAGTAAACTGTAAAACAAGGGTTGCACTCCTTTGCCAGTCTGTGCCCTCTTAGAAACTGGGCAGCAAAGCAGAGAAAAGCAGTGAGCAAGAGAAGCTTCATCTCCATGTACAGATACTCCTCAACACTCACATTAACACCTGTGCTCTGCCTCCTGTGAGATCAGTGGTGGCTGATTACATTCTCATTGGATCCTACTGTGAATTGCACATGGTAGGGATCTAGGCCGCATGTTCCTTATGAGAATCATATGCTTGATGATCACAGGTAGATCTGAGGCAGTGATGCTAGCACTGGAGTGTGGGTGCAAATACCGATAAACATTAACAGAGAGGTTTAGCTACACAGAGACCATAATAAATCAATTGCTTGCAGAGTCATATCAAAGCCCTACCAGTGAGTGGCAAGTGAAAACTAAGCTGCAACTGGTATCAGGCAAATGCATCAATGGACTTCAATTTTTTAGCTGCATCTGGTGGTAGGCTTTAAGTCAGAAGCTGATATTGACATATGGCCTGCCCATTATTTTATTTACCACTACTTTCTGCATGCTAAATCTGCACTTTCCAATATGGTACACTTGTCTCAGTCACGGTTTTGATAAGCCCACAAACCCAAGTCAAAATGCATCAAAAACAAATGTCACTGGAGAGCATCTTTGAAATGTGGGAAAGATCCAACAATGAGACAGCAGAAGACTCTAAACCTGCAACAAAAAGAAAGCTGCATTGAGAAAATATACCAAGAATCTCACTTAAATTATGGGCTCATTGAAACAGATGATTCATATTCTCCAAGCCCACTTTGTATAATATGTGATGATTGGCTACCCAACAAAACCATGAATCCTTGAGAAGTGCTTCACCATATGGAGACAAAGCACCATGCATTAAGAGAAAAGCCTTCAGAGTTTTTCCAAAGAAAAAAGTTTGAACATGAAGAACAGAAGCAATTATTGAAGACCACCACTTCATCAACGATCTACACAGAAAGTAGCTAAACACATTTTTAAAACTAATAATCTTTTCACTATTGGTGAAGAGTTGATCCTGCCTGCTGCTGAGGACATTTGTCATAAAGTTTTATGAGAGACTATAGTACACAAGGCAGCACATGTTCCTCTTTCAAGTAGTACCATAACTAGCCAAATTCATGAAATAACAGAAGATATTGAGATACAATTGTTAGAGAGGATTAATGAGTCACTGTGATTGTAATCTATAGAGAGCCCTTCCTGGTCCTCGTCCAGGTCCAGGAAGTTAGATTTGTAAACCCAAAAAGAAGTTATTGGAATTCTACCGAGTTAATTCCAATCTACCACATCCAATGCAACCCACGGAGAGAATAAAGACACTAAGGCATATTTATAGTTGTGGAGAGCCAAGGGGTCCTAAGTCCAGCCAAGATGGTGGCTACTGGGACAAAGGCCACTACCCAGGGCCAAACCCGGGTTTTTATTAACTCTGAAGGAGAGGAGTGGCTTGGGGATGAGTGACTGTGAGAGTGGCGGGAAGTTCATGAGTCTCGGGAGCTGGGCTAGGCCTGAAATCACCTTTGCAAATGCAGAGGGAAGTATATGCAAAAGGAGTAATCTGCATAACACAATTCAAGATAGTATCTAATGTTTTGGGGTCGGTGCTTCAGCTCTAATGTGTAATCTTCTATGCCCTGGGAAGTCATAGCCTCTTTTTCCAGGCTCAATCCCAGCCGCATGGAGCACGGCTCTCCATCCCGCCAGGCTCAACCATGCATTGGGAGCAAAAGGGCGGGGAAACACAGGCCTGTCGCTTTGCTTCAAAGACTACACATCAGGACCTGGGCTGGACCTATTTGCATTGCCTAAAGCCAATTGAAGAGATAAGGAAAAGTCCTAGCCAGCTCTGTACATATCAATAAGTGGAACTAGGGCCAGGTTCAGCCAAGATGGAGATAGGTGCTCTTCTCTCAAGGACAGCCGTCCAGGTGGTCCCCCACAGTAATCCAGACTGAAAATTTTACTGATGTTGACAATACATAACAATGCTTTTTGTGTGATATATTTTTCAGAAGGACAAGCATGAGAATATGTTATGTTCCCCTTTGTTGCCAACCCATAATATGGTACCTTTGCTCACAAACTTAATTCTTTCTACAATTCTGGTCACAACCTAACTGGATGAGAACCAAATCAAATTCAACAGTTAGGTTCATTGTTGATCTTATGGGGAAATTTGATTTGGTTCTCGTCCCATTCAGTTTGCAAACAGAATCATGGAAAGAATTAAATTCAAGCACCAAGGCACCACTATACCACAGCCGCAGAACTATTAAAGTCCTTGACTGATTACATATTAGAAAAATTGAATTGGTCATTCTGTGTCAGTATATTCACAGATAGAGTGACTGTCATAACTGGATGGCTCTCTGGCTTTACTACTCAGGTAAAAGGGGTCATTTCTGAATGTGAGCCCATGCACTCTGCCATCCATAGAGAAATGCTGGCCAGTCAAAAAATGTCACCTGAATTTAACAGTATCTTGCAGAATATGGTTAAAATTATAAACCACATTAAAGTACACACCCTTAACTCATGTCTATTCAGGCAGCTTTGTGAGAATATACATGCAGAGTACACCCAACTTCTCTTATACACAGAAGTGAGATGACTTTCTAAAGATAGATCACTGGCCAGAGTTTTTGAGTTATGATCACTGCTCCAGAGATTTCTTTTAGAAATACAGTCACCGCTGGCAGTACAGTTCAGTGACACAGATTGGGTCACAAAACTTTCTTACTCATATGATATATTCTACTTGCTCAATAAACTCAAGCTGTCACTTCAAGGGAGAATGACAACTGTGTTTAAGCTGGCAAACTAAGTGGCTGCATTCAAATCCAAACTGGAATTATGGGGGAGATGAGAGAATATCGGTGCTTTTAACATGTTTGACATTGGCCAAGATTTTGAAAGAGACTGAACCAAGGCCTTCTTTTACAGTTTGTGTCTGGATGTCCCCCCAAAGCTTCATGTGGTCATGGGGGCAGGCTTTTCAGAGGTGGCTGAATCTAGAGTTCGTGACTGGTTCATTGTGTAGTGCTGGGATTGGGGGTGTACGTGCTATACCTGTCCTAGGGCAGGTGGCCTACATACAATATAAGAGAGGAAAAGAGCCAACAAGGATTTTGGTTCTTGTTGCTTTTGTTGCCTTCTACCACCATGAACTGTTGCCCCTCTGCCATGCCTCCCTGCTTTGGAGCCAGCTGATTATGGACTGATACCTCTACAAACTGTGAACTAAATAAACCTTTCCCTCTTTAACTTTGGGTGTTGGGTATTTTGTCTCAGCAACAAGAGAAAAGTAACTAAGACACCTTTTTTTTTTTTTTTTTTTTACAGCTGGTATATCACTTATCTCAGCTTTCAAAACAGTTTGAGCATTACTTCCCAAACACAAATGACCCCAAAACTGGAAAGGAATGGAGCTGTGACCCGTTTGTGAGTGTCCATGCTAAAAAAGGATCAACTGCTTGAGACTGCAAATGATGGTCACCTTAAAAGAACGTTGGAGACAATTTCAAATCTCCATACATTCTGGATTAAAGTCAAAGTAGAATATTCTGATATTTCCACAAAAGCACTGAAAAGCCTGCTTCCATTTCCAACATCCTATCTTTGTGAAGCAAGATTTTCTGTAGCGATAGCATCCAAAACAAGATTACAGAATAGACAGAACATAAGCACCATGTTTCAGGTATCACTGTATCCCATCATCCCCACATGGGACCATCTCACTGCAGAAAAAATAAGCTTAGGATTCCCACTGATTCTACATTATGTTGAGTTGCATAATCATTCCATCATACATTACAATGTAATAATAGTATAAATAAAGTGCACAATAAATTTAATGCACTTGAATCATCCAGAAACCATACCCCCAAGCCCCACCCATGGAAAAATTGACATCCACAAAACTGGTCCCTGGTACCAAAAAAGTTGGGGACTGCTGTGATAAAACAAACTGTTATACACACATAACATGGAATACTACTCATTGATAAAAAGGATTAAACTATTGATACACAAAATAACTTGGATGCATCTCAAGAGAATGCTAATTTTTTTAAAAGTCAGTCCTGAAGCTTACATCAGTATGCTTGCCTTTAGATGAGATTCTTGAAATGACTAGCTTTTAGAAATAAAAAAACCAATTGGTTTCTGGGGGTTAAGGATGGGAGTGGGAGTCACAGGGGGGTGGGTATGGTTAGGAAAAGCAAGAGGAATCCTTACAGTGGCTCTAACTTTTCTGCATCTTAATTGTTGTGGTACTAGTGAATACATAACATGTGAATACACATATGGTAAAATTATGTAGAGCTAAACACATACAAGTTCGTAGACCAAACACACAGAGCTAAGATGAGGAAATCTGAATATAATTATCTTTTATTAATGTCAGCATCAGTGTGTTTAATCCATATGTGACATTATAGTAAGATGTTACTACTGGTGATATATTAGGCAGCTCTCTGTCACTATAATAAATATTTGAGATACTCCTAAAGAGGGAAGGTTATTTTGGATAATGATTTCAGAGGTTCAGGTCCCTGATTTGCTGACCCTGATGCTTTTAGGCCTAGGATAAGTCAACACATCATGACCTGAGCCTGTAGCAGGGCAAAATCTGTCATCTCATAACCGGGAAGCAAAAGAAAGTGAGAAAGGGAATAGGGAGCCCCCAAATCCCCTTCAAGAGCTCACTCTCAATGACACGAATAGCTGTGGACCACGCCATTAGCACATGGGCTTTTGGTGGACACTCCAAAGCCAAATGTTTGCAGGGGAAAACTAGGTGAAATATATTAGGTAAGGAATCTCTCTGTAGTGTTTCTATAACTCCATGTGAATCTACGATTATCTCAAAAGATAACACTTAATTAGAAATTGCAACCTTATATATTTTGTAATCAAACATAAAGTCTGCAAAGAAATTCTTACTGAACTCTTAGGTAATATTACCACCCCTACAGCAAATTTTTGCTCTCACAGCCATGTTAGCTAGAAGATTTTAACAAAGATGCAATGTTGGAGTATTAGACTCCCTTCCAGTGGGAAATGTGATTATACATACTCAAAGGAACCACATGGTCACTAAAGATTTAGGACCTCACAATTAATGAAAAATACGGTCTTAGCCTGGATCCCTGCTATGACATACAAGATAAGCAAAAGCCTGCTGATGAAGAGAAAGCCAAATAGATGACCTTTTAAGGAATTAACAACTGCAATAAATCTAGAATGACTTACTCAAAACTAGCCGCTGTTTTCAAGTGCATCTAAGATCTGCTGGCTTAACACATTTCTCAATCAGTTACTTTAAGCTTGTTTTGTTTTGTCTGTACAGGAATGTGTATGTTAGTGCCTGTCTGTCATAAGTCCATCTGTTGGCTTCTCCTGTGGTATACTTGTGTCCCTATGTCTAATTTTGGCAATCAACCAACTTGACTATATTGTACCTTTCATTCATATACAGTCCAGTGCAAACTCAAGCTTCCTTTGAGAACTTTAATAATAATGTATTTTTTTCCTAGTAAATATCAGGTGTTCTAATATCTTGATATTGTCAGTATTCAGGAGTTTCCAGATATACTTTTTTTTTTTTTTTGTGGGTACCGGGGGTCGACCTCAGGACCTCATGCGCCAGTAGGCACCTGTGGCTCTGAGCGATATCACCAGCCCTTTTTTCATATGTGGGTTCCGGGAGTCGAACTTGGGCCCTCACGCTTGCCAGGCAGGCGCTTACACTGCTGAGCCATCTCACCAGCCCTCCAGATATACTTTTAAAAATATTTTCCTGATTGCAATTTGTTAGGGATTTTATCTAGCTATCCCCCCAAAGCCTCATTTGCTTATATGTAGGGTTTTTGGAAGGTGATTTGAACATGGGGGTGTGACCCCACTGATGAGTTTATAGCTAAATGTAATACTGGGAGGAGAAGCCTGGTCAGAGGAGGTGGGTCACTGGGAATATGTTCTGGAAGGATATATCTCCTTCCCTCACCCTTGATTTCTGTCTTCCTCCTGCCCCCATGCCATTACCTGTTCCTCTTCTGCCATACCTTTTTGCCATGTCACTCTACTTTGGAACCAATCAACAATGGACTGAATCTTCTACAAGCTGTGAGCCAAAATAAATCTCTCCTCATTAACTCATGGGGTGTCAGGCATTTTGTCCCAGCAATGAGAAAGTAACAAGGGCACAATTAGTCTTCAGGATCCCATTATTTATAATAAATACAGATAAATTAAGTTCACTTTTGTGAGTGTCTAAATACTTTGGGTTTAATGAAAGCTATCTTGTACACTTGATATTCCTAACCTAGATTTATTACTAGAATTGTTAAGAAATACTTTGGGGCGATGTTTTTTATGTAAAAATATTCTAAGGAAATAAATATCAGCAGAGATTATTTTAGGTGATAACTTTAACATTCTCTTTATTGAGGTATTATTTTCCTTTTGCTGTACTAAGCATGTATTATTATTCATACCACAAACATATTAATGAAAACTTTGATATATTTAATTTCATATGACAACATTAATGTAAAAATAATGTGCTTTGCAAAATGATTAAAATGAAATATACCCTAATGCCAAAAATTGATTGTTTTCTGGATGATAGAACTATAGGTGACATTTCTTCCCTTTTTCCAACATTTTACTTTTTGCATAATGAGAACTTATTAATTTTGCACTGAAGAGGACTCATAGTCCTCCTTATCCCCAAATACCAGAGAAGTGGTAGTTGAACTTTATGAAATGTTAACCCTTGCTGTCAATAGAAGAGCTACTTCCCTTCTATTCCGGTTTCCAGCAGGCAGAGGTTTACATCATTATTAGTCACTAACCAAAGAAGTGAGGCAGCCAGACGTGGTGTCACACACCTGTAATCCCAGCACTCTGGAGGCTGAGGCTGGAGGATCACTGTGAGTTTGAGGCCAGCCTGGGCTACATAAGTGAGTTCAACACTAGCTTGCACTCCATGGCAAGACCCCAACTCAAAAACAAGAAAAAGAAGAAGAGGAAGAAGAAGGAGGAGGAGGAGCAGGAGGTGGAGGAGGAAGAAGAAGAAGAAGAAGAAGAAGAAGAAGAAGAAGAAGAAGAAGAAGAAGAAGAAGAAGAAGAAGAAGAAGAAGAAAGGAACCAAGCCCATAAAGAACTTTATCAAGCACAAAAGAAACCAGATCAAGCATACACTAGCCTTCCAAGTGACAATACATGATTTCCACAGAGCTTATTCATAATATAAAGATTCCCTCTCACTTCTATCTATTATCAACTTCAGCAGCTCTGTGCAAAGAGAAGGCTAATGTGGAGGCACTTACAGAGAAAAAATGGCTTTTCTAAAAGCAGAGTTGACCTTAGGTGCAGCATCATACTGTGAGTACTTGCCTTTCAGATGACACAATTCATGAAGAAAACTACAAGAGGTCTGACTTAGTCACTTTCTCATCACTGAAGCAGAATACCCAACATGACTTAAAGAAAGGGAGGTTTAATTTAGCTCAAAAATTCTTTAATATGATCTTCAAATTTCTAGTGTAATGGTACATTATGATTCAGTGGGAATAGCCCAGGAATGCAAAATTGATTTAGCTGTCAAAAATCAGTCAATGTAATTCACTATATTAATACATTAAAAAAATAATATGATCACCTCAATATATATAGGAAAAGCATTCAATGAAATCTTAACTTCTAATTCCTGATTTTAAAAAAAATCCCTCAGGAAACTGAAATCATAAGGAAATATCTCAACCTATTAAAGGGCATCTAGAAAAATCTTACAGCTAACATGATTCAGAATGTTTTCCCGTGAAATAGGTAACAAGGTAAGGACATCCATTCTCTTTACTTCTGATCAACACACTGTAGTTAGGTTCCAGTCAATGAAATAAGGCAAAAAAAAAAAAAAAAAAAAAAAGAGTTCATAATTTAAAAGAAAAAAAGTAAAATTTTTATTCACAAACAATAACCATTTAAGTAGGGAATTCTATAAGTGATAAAAAAAAAAGCTTTTAGAACTAATAACTAAGTTTAGTAAGGTTGCAGAATGTGAGGTCAATACACAAAAATAAATTATATTTCTGAGTAATAGCCACAATCAATCATAATGATATTAAAATGTATATTCCTTAGAATAACATCAAAATATGAAATACATAGGAACAAAAGTGAAAAGAGATCTGTGTGTACAGTAAAAATTATACATTGCTTATAGAAGCTAAATAATAATTAAGTAACAAAATATGCCATATTTATGGATTTGAAGATTCAATGTTGTAAGATGTCAGTTCCCATGAAATTGATTTATACCTCAGAGAAATCTTAAAATCCAAGCATTGCGCTTTTCTGTAAAATTGAACAAGCTTATTCTTATGTATCCCTATACTTCAAATAGCCAGAAAACTGTACAAATACAAATTCAGAAAATGTATATGATAGTCATTTCAAGACTTAAAATGCTACAGTACTTAAAATAATGTGATATTATGAAGAGAGAGAAACAAATCAACGGAACAGAATAAAGTTCACAAAAATATCCACATATACATGTCCAATTGTTTCAACAAGGTACCAAGATAATTCAATGAGGAAAAGAAAAGCATACTAACCAACAGTGCTAGAATTATTGGATAGATATATATAAAAAACATTAACCTTGACTCTGATTTCACACCATTTATACAAATTAATTCAAAATATATCAAAGATTAAATGTAAAGTTAAAACTGCAGAACTTCCATGAAAAAATATAGAAAAAGATTTTAATGACCTTGAATTTGGTGAAGATTCTGAAGTAGGCCACAAAACACACACACAAACAAATATCAGTAAATTTGACTACATCAAATTCAAAATGTTTCATTCTTTGAGAGATACAGTTTGAAATTTTAAGGCAAGTCACAGAAGATGTATATATATGTATATATTTATATATTTTAAATGTATATAAGTTCATATTATCTAATATGCAAATGATTTTAGCAAACACTTTACCTATAAAGACACACAGATCTCAGATAAGGATAGGAAAAAATGCTAAAGATTATTCATCATTAAGAAAATATGGGTAGTGAAAATTCTCTGTATGATATATATATTTTGTTACATATTTGTCCAGACCTCTGAAATGTCCAACACCGGTATTGAACCTTAGGAAAAACTACAGGCTTGGGATGATTATGAAGTGTCAGTGTACGGTCATTAATTGTAACAAATGTACCATTCTGGTACGTTGTGTTGATAATAGGGTAATCTATGCATGTGTGGGGCAGGGAAGTACCTTCACCTTCTCTCTGTTTTGCTGGAGCCTAACACTGTTCTAAAAAAGTAAATTAAAAAAAAAACATTAACAAGAAAAAAAAAAGAAAATATGAATTAAAACCACATGGGATACCACTATACACCTATAAGAATAACCAGCTTTAAAAAGACCAACCATTGCAAGTGTTGGAAATGATGTACAGCAACTGCAATTCTCTCACTGTTGGTTTGAATTTAAAATGGTATAACTACTTTGGAAAACAATTTTTCAGTTTCCTAAAAATTAAAACTATACCTACCATATTACCTAGCCCTTCCACTTATTATGTACTCAAGTGAAACAAAAGTATATGAGGTGTGACACAATGAATGTTAAAATAAAAGTTAAGAAGTTTTATAACAGCAAAAGATGCATTGCCGTTAATTCCCCTTAAAATACTCCTCCATGTTTTGAATTCACTTATCCCATCGTTCTTGACACTTTCTGAAGCTGTTCTGGAAGTCCTCTTTCGTGAATGTCTTTGGTTGTACTGTCATGGCTGCCTCAGTGTCCTGAGTAGATTCAAAATGGTAAGGGCAATTTCTGTCAAATAAAAAAATGTTATGATGTGTGTGCATTGACCTTATTCACTGAATCTAGTACCATGTGATGTCTGGCTCTTCCCCAAAGTCAGAATGACCATGAAAAGTAAGTATTTTGATCTTTATTTACTCTAAGTATGTCAAAAATGTCCCAATAAAATTAATGTTAAAAAAGAAAAGTAAACATTTTGAATCAATTCAGGACATTGAGGCAGCCACAGCACAGCTCACAAAACTCACTAGGGAGGACTTCCAGAGTTGCTTCAGAGAGTGCAAGAATAATGGGATAAGTGTGTTCAAAAGTGAGATGGAGTATTTTGAGGGAGATTAATGGCAATGCATCTTTTACTGTAGTAATTTTTTCTTTTTAGTTTAAACATTCACTGTATGTTTTGGTCACATCTTGTATTTGACAAAGATTTGCACACAAATTTCAGGCAGCTTTAGTTGTCACAGCTAAAACTTAAAAATAATCCAAAAATTGATCAACAGGTAAGTGGATAAATAAATCGTGCTAATCCATTCAATGGAACATTACTTAGCAATTAAAAAGCAATGAGTGATTATGCTCACAAAAACTAATTAGCAATTAAGGCTGGATGGCTTTAGGTTTTCCTCCTTCCTTAAACTATTAGATTATTAGAAAATAAATCTACATTAATTACTTCAATAAGTGAAAGCACATCTAAGTTATATCATCATTCTCAATGCAGAAGGAACTAGCATCATGCTGACAGTGTAATACAGGCTTGTAAGAAACATGGAACAGAATTTGAGGGTGGCATGAAATTCACTGTTGACTACAAATACTAATGTTAAAAGCTGAACTCCCGGAGCACCCCCACCCACCATCACCCCTTTCACCTTCACCTCACTTCCCTTTCCCCAAGGAAAATTAGATTTTTTGAGATCTGGGATACAGGCATTCCCTATGTTTAACAAGCTAACTGTAGTACTCTCCAAGTACCTGTACACAGAGAAGGAGGGAATTCAAGTTTCCTTTTCATTCTTCCCCTTCTGATCTTCTCAGCATATGAGTGCAGTAATCCAAATTTAAATGATGTAGGTGTGTGCCTACTCCAAGCAGAGTTCAAATCACACATAAATGAGGCTTTCCTATTGTCAACATGGCATTCTTTTTCTTGTGCCAGTATTGATTTTGATGTTCTCAAAGTTCCCAATTCTGCATGCTTTCCAACTATCACCTGCCTTCCTGAAATAGTGCTAATTTGACCCACAGGTCTGTTCCAGTCAGAGAAGATTTTTATGATGTATTTCTATAATTTCTATACTAGGCCAAGAAAGAAGGTAATGTTTGTTCCATGCCAGCACTGCCCCTCCCACTCCTAGAATGGCATTACACGTGCCTCTTAGTTTTCACCCTCTCATCAAAGACAAGTTCACAAGCCAATATACATTTTTCTATGTTTAAAGCTTTATTTTAATTTACATATTTCATAACAAAGGCATATACATATTTTTTAAACAACTAAATTGAACCAAATGTTCGTAATTGAGATGATTTATTATTTAAACTGAGACATCTCTGGCTGGCAAAAATATTAAACCAAATGGGATATGAATCATGAGACATAAGCTAGAAATGGTGTGGGTAAACCAGTATATACGCCTGCTCTTATAATGAAAAACAGCCGTTCCTTATCCATCGTAGAAAACCTTATTCCCCACCACCAGTCGCTAAGTCTTTTAACCATTTCTCCTGGACCGTGCGCTTCCTGGGGCCCTAACCTCCCACTCCAGTCTTAACTAGTGGCTGCTTTGTGGGGCTCAACTTGAATATATAGCTCTGATTTGGATTCATTTGGATTGGTTTCTTGCAGACAATTTACTTCATTGTGATAAAATGTACTTGCTAGACGCGCTCAAAGAAAGCATGAGTGCATGACTCCTCCCACGTGTTAAGATGTCTTCAGCTTGGTTAAATTTCTACTGAGATAATGGCTGGATATGGAACTGTAAGCAGGAAACCATTTTTACTTCAATTATGAATCATCCCATTGCCTTTTAGTACTTAGTATAGCCGTAAGTCACATGCTATTCTGTTGCTTACACCTTTATCTGTGATGTGGTTTTATTGTTCTTTTCGGAAAATTTAGAAACTGGAAACCTTCCTCTGTATCCCTGGCCTACGAATGCTTTGTGGTGGGTGTTTTTAAATTATGATCCATTCACTGGTCCTATATATATCCATTCAGGAAATATTCTATTGCTTTGTGATAATTTTTCTCCTTTTGTTTTATTTGATCTTTATTTCTGAGTTTACCATAGATAACTCTAGTCTTTCATTATTTTTCTAAAATAACAATTTCCTTCTCTTCATTTGACTGTCTGGGACTTCACTATCTTCCAACCATTTTACTCAATCCTTTATTTCAGTAATCACAGTTAAACTTACAAGGCTTCTCTCTTATCTATCTTCTCCTTTTTTCATGGCATCTCTTCTTTATTTTATCAGTACAATAATCCTTATCTATTTCTGAATTTGTAAGGTGGAATACTCCACTGTTTCTTATCTGTATTGCTTCTGGTTCATTTCACCTGTTTATCTTTGTCTCTTTCTGGGGAAGCTTTCCTGGATAGTCCCATGGCCAGTTACCATGCATTCATATTCAGCAATAAGACAGGAGGTGATGACTAGAAACTCCCTCATTACAAATGAAGATCATGGATCAAAGGTTCCACTTTAGGGACCTTAGGGTAAAACTTGCCTTTCAGCTTCTCTAGAAGCCCAAGGTCAATATGTGGGCGTTCTGATTATCTAAGGCTGCTTAATAAGCCACCATAAGATGTAATTCAATGTATATACCAGAAATATATACCTGGTGATCAATTACCCAGTTTTAATTCATTTTCGTTCCCAGTATATATGTGGATATTTGTGACCAATTTCTTGAATTCTTCTCCCCATATAAATTAAACATTAACTTAGAACAATGTCTTGGGTTTTCCTGTGTAGTTGATTTGTATTTGCTATATATTATAGAAAAAAAAAAGAAAACTATTGAGGAGAGTTTTAGGACAAATCAGTTGAAAAGCTTAGATCTCTGAAGACTATAAATTGAAAAGGAAGAGGAAGTGAAGAGAAACCAGAAGACTTGATTTGGAATCTTACTCAACTGGTAGAAAAATTTTCTGCTGCAGAAAAATCTCCTACATTGTTCAGATATCTACATTGTTCGGATATCTGCAATTTCACCCTAATTCCTTCACTGATTCGCCAGTCTGATATTTTTATGTTCATACTTCCTGGGTATTTATTTATTTATCTAGTAAATGGATATTTTCCATACAAGGAAGGTGAGAATCAGTTCCTTCTACAAATATTTCCATTCTTAGGAATAAGTTACATTAAGTGTGAATGAAGATTTAATGATATGCATTTAGGTACCATTTAGTAAGACAACTCATTAACCATACATGCTCATTGCTTTATTGCTGTGATTACATTTTGATAGAGTAGACAAGAAAAAATACATAAAGAGAAGAAGGGGGAGAAGAACAGTATTCATCTAGAACATAAAACTTTTTTTCATCATGTTTGGAATTCTATTCAAAATGTTTATAGAATATGTAAAAGACAGAATAGATTTAATCACTCAAAACATTTTAGGTTGTATACATTATTTATCTAATGATGCTCTATACATCAAGAGTTTTCACACAGCTATAACCAAGATATATGAGACACAGAGGCTTCACAATTCTTTCTTTGTCTTTCAGGATAACTTGTAATTGCTTGCATACTTGTTCTTCAGGTCCTTCACAAACATGGCTTGCCAAATATGCCAAAAGCACATGGGAAGACTCCAAAGTAATTAAACCCCTGGTGAAGATTGAAATAAGGTTTTTCCATCTTTTATTTCTTCCAGAAAGCAAAGTCAAAGGTTCATGTTCT
Source organism: Erethizon dorsatum (assembly GCA_028451465.1). Classification (NCBI taxonomy): domain Eukaryota; kingdom Metazoa; phylum Chordata; class Mammalia; order Rodentia; family Erethizontidae; genus Erethizon; species Erethizon dorsatum. Next base: position 17,949,512 of record CM051839.1, read on the forward strand.
CTCACAAGAGAATACACACTTTCAAGTCTTTTCAAGCTGTGGATTTTAAGTTGTCATGAATAACTTTAGGGCAACATGTCTCTATCATGCTGCCTGAGCCGAGGCACAATTTGAGGTATCACGATGAATTCCAGGTCTTAGAGTTGTGAAAACTCGCCCTCCAACTATCCACAAATGTGAATCAATCAATCAGGCAGCTAAAGGGGCTTCTCAGTTAGTCATCACCTTTCAAAACTACAATGGGACTGTTCACAGACAGCCTCCTCTCCACCGTACACAAGAGAAAGTAAACACTACTAAGAGCGCTCCTTTCTATCATTAGACAGCGGTGGGCCCACGGTGAGAGGGTTGGCACAGGACAGCTTCCCATGACCACTAAGCCACAAAACATTCCCAGTGATGTTCACTGTAGGATAGAAAATAAATTTTCATCATGCATTAGGATGAAGATGCATACTGCACATCAGGAAATCTCTGTACCTGCTCATCATGACAAAGTACTCAGAAAGAAGTTCTAAATTCTTACGTACACCCTGCAGTGATTTGAGTGACTCATGGATAAAACACATACGTCTCCTTTAAAAATCAGACTCCTGCAAGTCATCGAAGTAGATCAGATTCTTGAATATGAAATAGAAATGTTTAGGGAATACATTTTAAAAGGCTAAGACCTGATGCAATGGTTTAAAAGTTCTAGTTGTTATTTTGTATGATTCCTTCAGTGCTTCTCATAAAATTGAAGTATGTAGTCACTAACATTTGTAAACAACTTTCACTGTCAAGCTCAGTTTCTAAATGTCAAAGACTATCCAACAAGTTCCCAAATGTTGCCCATACCACACTGTATTATCATAGAAGAAATTCCCTTAAATGGTGTCTTTAGTCAACAATTGGCCTGAACCAAGGACATCTGTATAGAAGAGATCCTGGGGAAGAAGATGGAAGATGTAGACTGCAATAAAATGGAAAAGAAAGCATATTAGAGAGAAGGAAGAGCTGGTGAGTAGAAACCAAGTAGAAAGAGAAGATAAAAATCTTAGGTATTCACCAACACAATGGTGAAATAGAAAAAAAACACCTAGTTTAGTCATACAGACAGGTTCAAATCCCACCTCTGGTGCTATGCCTAGTGTTACCTCATATAAGGTGTATATCCTAACTCCTTTTCTCATCTGCAAATGAAAATTAACAATGCTTTTTGCATGGGCTTGTAGTGCGTGTTCAATGTGGGAAAGATATTGAAGTGTCCGGTACACAGTAAGAAGTGAAAAAATAATGCAACAGTTTCTTGTACACATGTGCATAAATTTTAGAGTCAGCAGAGAGAAAAGCTTTGATCATTTTCCCAAACTTCCTGTATTCTTTTTTTTTTTTTCCTATAAGTAGCATGATCCTCCCAACAAACGACATTTGGAATGTTTAGAATCTCTGCACTGCCCTTTCAGTAACACACATTTCTCAAGTCATATTTCTTGTTCTGGATTTCGTTTCCATTCCCACATGTACACCATTATGGAACCATTTCATCTATTATGAAAGACAGCAGCTTTTCACTGCACATGGATGATGATGGATTACAGTTTAAAACAGTTTAGATATTTTGGAAGGGAGAAAACATCAGAGAATAAGTTAAATAATTACATTTTATTAAGAGAGGCTAGAATCAAAGGAAGTCTCAAGATGCTTTTGATGCTGATATCATCCTTTCATCTCAAGAAATTTTGTCAGTGTATTTGGGTCTAGTATATGTTTTTTCTCCACTCTACCTATAACTATTGATATTAGTTTCTACTAATATCAGATTTCTATTAAATTTCTACTTTGTGGTGATAGTTTTACTGTTATGCAATACTACTTAATTCTTAATTAAATTAATATCCTACCAAGTTTAGGATAAAACAATAACATGTTACTGAAATTATCTTAAATAGCCAGTATTCAATGCTAGAACACAATCTGTGTGCCAAACAGTATATTTGTGCTTTGTATTCATTTTTTTGTTTCCTTGTAAGAGATCTGGGGACATCTTTCCACAGTTACCAATATTCGAAGAAGACAAACTGAAAGTCCCCTCTTCCCCAAAGTTTACTTGGACTAATGCTTTCTCATGATAGATAACATCCACAGGCCATAAATCACTTTAGCTAAGTCCATAGTTATCAGCCAGTGAGTTCACACCCAGAAGGTAATAATTGATAAATCTGAGCCATCAGAATCTTGGTGACCCCTGCCAGCCTACCCCAGCTGCTAGCTGGGAGGTATAGGGGCAACTTTATAAGAAAGTGATGACAACAGTGTCCTATCTATAGCCTTCCCTGAAGGAATGTTTGAAAGTGAAAGGGCATAACCTCTCACCTTTTAAATCTCTAAGGTTTCTTTCCTACCAATAAGCTCCTCATTGTTTTCCAAAGAGGAATCCCCTGACTCCACTCCTTCTCTCTCAGGCCTTCACTGAATTCCTTCCACTGTTTATGCCCTAACAGTTATAAAGACAAATGCACAATTTATTGGGCACCAATTATGAATGATGTGTTTGACATATATTTAACCTTCACGAAAATCAGTAATGATGAAAACTGTTTGGAAAATTTCATCATTAGCTGGAACTAGAGTTCCAGCTCATGTCTATAGGAGGCCAAGACCCGTTTATCAGCTCCCACAGCACTACCACACCTCCTAGAAATGTCCACACCAGTTTCATCCCTTTCCTCACCAGGCCAGAACATGAGCCAGTTTTCCATGGCAAACAAACATTTGGAATTTTCTCCGTGAAGTTGGTTTACCACATGCAATTACATCTCCTATGCAGTTCTTGTATGTCTAGAAGTGTCTTCATATACAATTATTTACTGTACCAGGTCATTTTCTGGAATATTTTCTTTGGGGACAAGGTGAAGGTCATTTACTTTGGAATGTTTAGAATCTCTGCACTAGGAGGCAGAAAATTGTTTAAGCATATGATGGTACCACAAATAAGTCTGGGAGAAAGCGAGAAAGTGGAGGGAAAAGGAACAGAGAATAATAAGAAGTGGGAGGTCAACAGGATTGCCTATTTTCAAACTGAATGAATAACCATTTCTAATTAGTGAATAAGAAAACCTCCTCGGTTAACCACTTAATCTAAAGATCCCTGGCCCTTGCTTCTGCCTGGCTAGAATCTCTCCTGTCCCAGGATTTTTGCACATATTCTTCTCTCTGCCTGAACCGCTCTTTCCAAGTTCTCACATAACCATCTTTTCTCTCTGAGGACCTTACTCAAATGCCATTTTCTTAGTGAGTCTTCCTTACATCTATTGTAAAAATTGCAACAGCGCTTTCCTTCTCCCTCCTTTCCTTTTTATCACTTTATTTCCTCCATTGCCTTTGTTACTATCTTCTATACTATATAATTTACTTTTTTATTTTGCTTATTGTTACCTTCTCCCACTAATATGGAATCTCCATGAGGACAGGGAATTCTGCTCACTTCTGTGAGCTAGTGCTCAAACTGAACCTCACATGCAATAGGTAATCCTAAAGTGTTTACTGAATTAATATGGGCATTTGAACATAAGTCTCCTTCCACCTAAGTTTCCTCACTGTACAGCTATTTAGAAACAATATATTCTGGGCAAATTGGGGGGGGTTGGTAGTGACTGAGCCTCATCACAACTCAGTGGGGCACCTTTTCCTTTGTGCGTGGGTCACTGGGATTATTTTTATTCCAGAACTAGACATTGCCCCTGGAGCTGGAAGCTAATTCTTACCAGGACAGCCCAGTCCTAGCCCTGAAAACAATATTCATGACAGTGGTCACGTTCACGGCTCTCCTGTTGTGATCAGCAGAGACGAGGCCACCTGCCTAAGTAACCAGAAAGTAGTTTTCTCGGAATCAAGGATGAAAAGCTGAAATAACTATTTTAATTTTCTTTATAACTTTCAGATTAGAAAATGTTACTCTCACAGGCCATAAATTATAAGGTTGGCTGTGTTCAAAAGGCTGATGATATCATCACATTGCCCTGTTAACTCTTTTTAACTCAGTAAAAAGCTGATTTACATTACTGCGTGCATTTGGTGATGTATAGTGAACATTACTGTCATTTTGCCATAAAAATTCTACAGGTCTTTCTTAACAATGTGTTTTGTTTGTTTTGTCTTGGGGTTTTTTTTGGGGGGGGTGTTAAACTACCTTGTATACTTGGCTTGAAACTCAGTGAAAAAATTTTTTTCTTTTATTTTATTAGCGCAAGTTTGTAGTTCCTTGCATGGAGCTGGTACACGTATATAACACATTTTAATTCCTTTTTTAAATCCCCTTTCCCCTCCCTCTATCCTCCCCCAACTCTTGATCCCCTTCCCATCTGAGAAAGATCTATCTTCCTCTTTCCTATTATCTATGTTTTATTTTGCTGTTTATCTATAATTTGGGTTTCTCATATAAGAGAAACTATGTGATATTTTAATTTGTGTGATTTATTTCATGATAAATAAATCTGATTTATTCCACTTAACATTATGGTCTCAGGGTGCATTCACTTTCCAACAAATAGCTCAAGTTTATCTTTCCTTATGACAGAGTAATACTCCCTTGTGTGTCAATACCACATTTTCTTTATTCATTCATCTGTTGATGGACATATAAGCTGCTTCCAAGATTTGGCTATTATGAATTGTGCTGCTATAAACATGGGTATTCATGTATTGCTGTAATGTGATATATTTAAACAACATACCCCCTTGGCCTTTCCCAAGAACAATTTATACTGGAGTCAGGGTTAAATGTGGTATATTCTTACAGCTCAAATTTCACAAGAAGGAAATGCATGGTGTGTCTCCAAGGAATGTCAAGCCCACGTCTCTGCCAAAGGACTTGAGAAAAATTAAACATGTGCAAAATTTTAGTTGTGTTTTATTACAAAGCAAACAGGAAGTTCAACATTAAATGTAACAGCATCACATATGGCTCAATCAGAAAGGCTTTTCATTTAACAGGACCGTTGTAAAGTTAAAGAAACCTCAGGAGATGGATGAAAACCTAAAAGATATTTATTTTTAAAGTTTAATAAAATTAAACAAGGGACCAGACCTGGCGGGGGCAAACCCAGCTTTGCAAGTTGACTCAGTGTCTGGAGATCTTCCCAGGCGCCTCCTTAGAGCCCTGCAGTGGCTTCTTCCCTTTGTCCGGTAAATGAAGGCAGCCTTAGGGTGTTCACAGGAACCCAGCCCCAAAACGGGGAGGTTCTGATTGAAACGACCACACAACTCAGAGCAAACCCAAGTTCCTTATATGGCCCCTTGGAAGAGACTGAATACTGTGTATTACGGGAGAAGCCTTTACTCTGCTTTAGAACCTTCTGAATTTAAAGATGAGATTACTGAATACCTAGAGGACACCAACTGGTCCTCAGTGTGTACTCTTAAGACCACTCAGCCAGAATCAGTGTGAACAGGGGAATCTTTGGGGATACATTTGTTAAAAATGAGAATCTTCAGGGCTTACCCTAGACCTACTGAATATAGAACCTTCAAAGGGAGATCCCTATGATCAGGAGGGTCCCCTTACTTTTCAGATATTTGCTAAAGTGTAGGGCCAGTGTTCGCTGCACTGGGTTTTTACCTTAGCTGCCTATGGAAAGAGCCAGGAAACTTTAAAATTGAAGCCACTTCCCACCTGCAGTAATGTCACTGAATTGTTTGGAGGTAGCCTTAACATCAGGATTTTTAATGATTTTCATTTTTAGATGATCCTAGCATTAAGACAAGTAGAGAATTATTGCAGTGCGGTCTTCCAAATAGTAGCCTTTTCCTTTTAATCATGTAAAAATAAAACATGAATCATAAGATAGCCATGATCAAATAGGTTCATTTTTGTAACATTTCCCCAAAATTACTAAGAAGTCGAAATTATTTTCTGATTATATGAGGTAACCCAAAGACTCAGGACTAAAGTAGCTCAAAAACACTGAGGTGTGATTATGATCTTTTAGAAAAGAAGAACGATTTGTGCAGAAAGTCTAGGTTTCACAATATCTGGAGATAAACTAGAGACAGAAATTTCACAGATCTGTTAGAATCCTTTGTTCCTCCAAAGTTGGCAAAGGAATTCAGTAAAACATTGAAATCTGTAGACATTTTCAGACATCATTCAATTAGGTTTTAAATTGTAATTATTTTACTTATAGGTCAAGAGTGCCAGGGGTCAATAATAATATTCAGTATTAACTGACCCCTTACTATGTGTCAGGCACTGTGTGAAATACTTTAAAGGCATAATCTCATTTATTGCTATGTGATACATATGATTATTATCGCATTTTACAGAATAGAAACTTGACACTTAACAAATTAAACTCATAGGATTTTAAGAACTTCAAAGCCTACTTTCTCAATCTATTTGATAACATCATAGATTTAAGTGATGAACCAGTAGTCATCCAGTAGTGGTAACAGACATCGAAATAAAAAGGAATGTATATATTTCTATTCAAAAGGTGATTCTTCTTTCATACCTGATTACCCCACTATGATGAATGGGTTCCTGCTGAAGTTGTAAATGCTCTTGTAAGTACAGGAAACCTAAAATTGTCTCTGTGACTCTTACCCCCCCTGAGGGTTGCCAGAGACCAATGTGTCATGGAAGGTAAACTTTGCTTTTTTAAACTACAGATAAACTCTCAGATGAAACTCATAATCCGAAGGGATGGGAGACTTTGTTTAGAAACTGGAAGGAAAAACTCAGAGATTCATAGGGAGAATAAGGCACAAAATAGCATGGATTAAAGGTCATGTTCCTGTTCAGTAAGAGGCCGAGTTCCCAAGTCTGTGTGTCCTGTGCTTTCTGTGATGGCCTCGTTACTCCTATTGCTGAAACAGACCCTTGTCTTACATGAGAGATTCCTTTTTAAGGCATTTTCACAAGTGGATTTTTTTTTTTTTGTGGGTACCGGGGGTCGACCTCAGGACCCCACGCGCCAGCAGGCGCCTGTGCCGCTGAGCGATATCACCGGCCCTTTATTCGTATGTGGGTTCCGGGAGTCGAACTCGGGCCCTCGCGCTTGCCGGGCAGGCGCTTACGCCGCTGAGCCATCTCACCGGCCCCCAAGTGGATTTTTTTCTAGTATGCTCAAGTTATTTTTTTTTGTTTAAGTTTTAAATGCCGTGAAAGAGGGGACAAGACTTTTAGAAAGAAAAGTTGTAGTATCCACAGGACTAGTGACTCACTTCAGTCACCTTGGGAAAAGAAGAAACTCCCTGTGTATCTTTTATCAAATGAAAGAACTTCAAGTAAGAATAGGGGGAGCAAGGGGGGGAAAAGCATTTGCTGATTCCTGGAGTCACATCCTAAAATCATTTCTTTTCATCAGTTAAGTTATTTGTAGCCCAAGATGGAAAGTCTGGAGTGCTGACTTCTTGTCCCTTTTTCCACTTTGGGCTCACGGGTCTGAACAAGTTCTTGCCTCCCCAGGCTCATCCTCTACTCTCAAAAAGTGGTGATAATGATACAGTGTTTCAGTCACTTAATCCTAGTGATGAAGGGCAGGTTAACGAGAGTGTTTGGAAAGGGAAAAAAGCCTTTGAGCTCGGATCAAAGGTACAGGTAAGTACAATGCTTTTTCATAAATAAAGAGCCTCATGCTCTTGATGCCTGGGGAACAAATTATTCCCCCTTTGGCCTGCGTTAATAGTTGGACTGAGAGTGTTAATTAGTGTAATGGTGTATGTAATAAACGGCATCCAGGGACCTAAAGGAGTTAATCCAGCCCCCAAAGGTGACTAATATACCTGCACCCTTCCCACACTAGGATCCTGTCTATTTTTATTAGTGTAGAATAACGATACCCTTCCTACGGGCCTTTTGGGGCCCATTTTACTTCCTGCAATGCAATGAATAGAATATAAGGAATGTGAAAGTGCTACTGGAATAATTACCTTCTATTTGAATATCCACTATTGACTAATTGGTAGGAGCAGTACTAAACTCATTGTAATTACCTGGGACAGTTTATAAACTGGTGCTAGTTGTTATATCACTGTCAACATAATTTTTTTCAGTGTCCAGAATAAGTCTGATCTTTTTAGCCACTCCAACATTTTTGCATTTTTGTTGATGTAATTTACTTCCTATTCTTTCCACTGAGCCAAAACTTCTCATAGTTTAGCATAGAAGCCAGCAAGACCTTAGCTAAGTCACTTTGATCCAGCCCCTTCCTACCAATCTGTTTTAATCAGACAGTGCCACAAGCAATTAGGAGTTTAATGCATGATGATTATCACAGAAATCACTACAATTTTAGTTGTGATTTAATTTGTAACAATCACCCTCTTGTACTCACCTTGATCCCTCTTTCATCATAAATACCAATATCAGTTATTATCAAGTATTACAACATCAATTAATTACTTTTCCAAGTAGAAATGAGAGGATCCTGATACACACTTGATAAACCTTTACCAACAAATATATCACTTATTTATTGCAACACATTGTGACTGATATCTGGGCTTATGAGTAAGATAAGCATATATGCCATGTTGAACAACTGTCATTGTGGGTATCAGGCTTGTGGTTCTGCAACACGCCAAAGAAGGAAGTCATGAACCAAAGATGGAGGTTAGAAAAGTTAGGAAAGTTTTATTGGAACTAAGAAGAGGAGAATAGCTTCTGGATTTTCAGGAGAGGATCCATCTGGGTTGCCACATGACCCTTTAATTTAGAATTATTAATAGGTAAGCAGAGAACGGGAATTGCTTTATTGTTTAGTGGACCCCTACCACGGCGGCTCTGTGAAATTAAAAAATAACCAATAGGAACTCATGCTCTCTAGCCCAGTACCATCACATAATGTTTTAGTTATTTTATATTATAATTTCCTCAAAATCATTAAGAAGGCTGGGCTGTATTTTATGTTACAAAGAAAGTTCATTGTATTTCACATTTCTCAAAACTCAGGTGACACCTCTGTTTAAGAGAGAGAGACCATGGGCCGGTGAGATGGCTCAGCGGCATAAGCACCTGCCTTGCAAGCGCGAGGGCCCGAGTTCGACTCCTGGATCCCACATACGAAAAAGGGGCCGGTGATATCGCTCAGCGGCACGGGTGCCTGTTGGCGCGCGAGGTCCTGAGGTCGACCCCCCGGTACCCACAAAAAAAAAAAAAAAAGAGAGAGAGGCCACATTTCATGTTGCCTGAGGAATGTTTACTCCTGGTCAAAGTCCTACTTTATTGTTTATTTTTATTTTAATTCCCAATAATATGGCTAAGTTTTCCACTATCTCTGGCCCTTCTCCTAGCTAGCTGCATCATTCATATGCTAACTAAATAAACTGTCTTCTATACAACCTAACCATGAATCGCACACACATTCGTGTTCTTACAGCACATCTTCCCAGGCAGCTGGAGTCGCCTCAGCAATCAACTCATCCAAATTTATATTACACAGATAGAGTAGCCAAAGTCCAGAAATGTGAGTGGATTCAGAAAAGATCACTCTGACCCATCCAATGCTCTTGCCACTAATGAAAGTGAGGTGTGGAAGAGAAAAACCCTTGATTTAAAGATAACTCCAGTCAATTAAGAAGATTTCTAGAGATTAAATAGAAAAATCGCCTAGGAGTAACACCAACTTTATGCAAATCAAATTGAAAGATTACTCCAAACTCCAGCCTCAGCCCTTGTCTAATCTGGAGCTGAATTTTATTTTTTCTGTAGCAGAAACTAATCTCCTATGGGGGTAATTAACCATTTAGATAAATACATAGAGTGGAAAGAGAAAGGCTAGGAGGGATTTAAACTGTGTATCCATGCATGTTTATGTTACTTTGACTCATTCTCCAGCAACCCACAATCCTGACACCAGTGGATAAAGAAAACTCTCGTAGATCAATGTGATAACAAGGAATTCCCCAACTCTCCCTGAAGTATTAATCTTGAGTTCCTGAGAGGCAGAGCTTGTCACAGAAGCTTGCACAGGATCTTAATGACCTGGCAAGAAAGAAGCTGTTACAGGATGATAACTAGACAGAGAAATGCCTCCAGGTCATTGATAGCAGGAAGGGCAATGGAGAAGCCATGTCGCCTACACGTTATATATAACAAGCTGAAGCAGGACTCATCCAACTCAATCTCTATGGCTCCTCTGCTGCCCCTCCCCACCCTAAGTGAATGCACAAGGAAAGAAATGTGAGCAGTTCTTTAAAAAATCACTCTTCAAGAAAGTTTCCAAGAACAGTTTTACCCTTGCAAAAAAACAAGGAATTAAAAGGTTTTGTTTTTTGTTTTTTGTGTTTTTTGACTGGAGCATAAAGCTTCACAGAATACTTATGGAGACTTGATGAAGAGATCACTTAATATATATGACCAAACAATTACACAAACATTTTAAGCTGTATTCATTTTTTCATCATTTCTTTTAACTATCATTGACTGTCCTTTTGTGTCTGTCAGTGAATTCATTTTGGAGGGAGTGATCATTCAGAAACTTTGAAATAAGCGTTGAACTATTGCACTCAGCTGTGACTGACTGCAACTTTTAATGAAGAATTTGAACAAAGATTCGAACATATGAGCCTACTGACTTATATTTAAGAGAATTGGGACTTAATTATTTAGTAATACCTCCATTCATAAATGCTTCTGTTCACGAACAATTCTGTTCACAAGCAAAAGCATTGGGAAAAATTTTGGTTCCGTTCATGAACTCCACATTTGGTAACGAAAACAACCCAACCGCATCAACCCCGCATGAATAGGAATGCAACAATTTTCCCCACATGAACACTAACATGGCCATCTTCCCCATTCTGACAAGTGGGCACGATTTCCTCTAGCCAAGATTACAGTCACAGACGGACCTGTGCACACGTGCTGTGAAGCTTTTGTATGCTTTGTAGCTCATACAGTACTGCGCAGTATTATTCAATCCAGCATATGTCCAAAGAAAGTGCAGAGCAAGCATGGTGGTAAAAAGAAAGTGCAGAGCGGTAATGAAGTTAACTGGAATGTAGAGTGGTAATGAAGGTGACAAGTGCAGAGTAAGAATGATAAGGAGCAGATTTTGTAGGAAATAGCCATTGAATTGAAGAAGGAAATTATAGAAAAGCATGAGTATGAATTCATGTGCCTGATCTGGTCTTGGAGTACAAGATGGCAAAGTAAACAATCTCAACAATTTTAAAGAATAAAGATGCCATCAAAGGAGCTGATGTGATAAAAGGAGTAAGGATGTTAACCAAGCAGAAGACACAAGTGCTGGAAAGGGTAGAAAAACTTTCGTTAGTGTTGAATGAGGTTGAATGAGAAACAGCTGCCAGGTGATAGCCTTAGCTATGACCTGTGCAAAAGCCAGGAAACTTCACAGTGATTTACTGCAAGAAAATCCTTCGACAAGTGCAACAAGTGATGAATTTAAAGCCCATAGAGATGTTTGATGAATTCTGCAAGAGAAGGGGCATCCCCAGTGTGACGAGACATGGTGAGGCTTCCAGTTCTGACAAGGCCGCTGCAGAAGCCTACAAGAAAGAATTCGTGGAATTCATTAAGACAGAAGAATATGTCAGTCAACAAGTGTTCAGTTGTGATGAAACAGGGCTCTTCTGGAAGAAGATGTGGAACAGAACCTACATCATGCAGGAGAAAAAGGGACTGCCAGGGCACAAAACCATGAAAGACAAATTGATCCTTTTGTTGTGTAGGAACACAAGCACCCATCTAAAAATTAAGCCACTCCTGGTGGACCATTCCCAGATCCCTCGTGCATTCAATGAACAGAATGTGGACAAGGCCAGACTGCCTGTCACATGGAGGGCCAGTGTGAAAACTTGGAACACAAGGCAATTGTTCACTGAATGGCTGCACAAGGTGTTCTACCCACCATTAAGAAATATCTTTCTGACAACCAACTGCCTGAAAGGTGCCTCCTTCTGATAGACAATGCTCTGACACACCCTCCAGCCTTGGTGGATGATATGGAGGCTGAGTATGACTTCATAAAGGTCAAGTTCCTCGCCCTTGACATGACACCTCTTCTGCAGCCCATGGACAAGCAAGTGATCTGCAACTTCAAGAAACTGTACACAAAGGCGCTCTTCATGAGGTGTTTTAATGTCACTGAAGAGACATCTTTGATTCTTAAAGAGTTCTGGAAGAAACATTTCAATGTCCTCCGCTGCATCAACCTCATTGACAAAGCCTAGGAAGATATTATCTACTGGACCTTAAACTCAGCCTGGAGGAAATGTGGCCAGAATGTGTCACTGAACATAACTTTGTAGGGTCTGATGAACAGGTAGTGGAGGATATTGTGTCCATGGGCAAGAGTAAGGTTGATGGTGCAGAATAGAGGAGCTTTCTGAGGACCATGAGGAGGAGCTGACGATGGAAGAACTCTCTGAGCTCCAGAGTGAGCAGCAGAAGGCACTTGTTGAGGCGCATTCCACTGAGGAAGAGGTAGATAGGGAGGCAGTTAGCAATGATGTGATAAAATCTGTTATAGAAAAATGGGAGCAGTGCCAGGATTTCTTTGAGAAGCACCACCCCAACATCACTGTAATGAGCAGTGTTGAATCTGATGAACAGTAATGCGGTCTCTCATTTCCAGGCAGTCATTCAATGCAGGAAAAAACAAGGGACATTAGACAGATTTTCTTTTATTTGTCAAAATTGACCCTGCAGCTAAGATACAAAGAAGAGAGGAAACCCCTGAAGAAGATGTCTTTGATGTCCTTATGGAGGGGGACTCTCCCTCCAAAGAATAACCTCCTCTCCACCCACCTTCCTGCCCTCAAGAAGTCACCTCAAGGAAGGTTAGTGTTCTCTCTCTTCATACTGTACTGTACTGTACTTTGTTTCATATTTTTGTGGTTAAAAAATACATATGCTTCAGAATGGATTAACCTTATTTACATTGAACCTTATGGGATAATTTGATTTGGTTTGTGACCAAAATCAGTTTGTGAACAGAATCATGGAATGAATTAAGTCCATGAACCAGGTACCACTGTACTGTCTCTACAAAATTCCTGTGATTCTTCTCTACCTTTTGATATTTAGTTCACATTACTTTTCTAAAATATCAGACGTATTACTAGGCTTATCCCTTAGTGTATCACAGGTACATTAAAATAGTTTAGCACATCTTCAGTTAAAGAATGCTATATAGGGCCGGTGAGATAGTTCAGCAGCATAAGCGCCTGCCTGGCAAGCACAAGGTCCTGAGTTCGACTCCCAGTACCCACATAAAGGAAAAAAGGGGGCTGGTGATATCACTCAGTGGTACAAGTGCTTGCTGGCAAGCACAAGGCCCTGAGGTTGACTCCCGGTACCCACATAAAAAAAAAAAAAGAATGCTATATAAATTAAAGAGGAGGCATCAAGTTGGGCTATGTGCCTTAGAGCAATAGATTAAAACATGATCAGCAATCCAGATACTGGACTAGTGTTTACATTTTTTTTCAACTTTTACCCTTTACTTGTGAATTTTGCAGTACATAGTGATTACATTCCTCCTGGGGAGTTGGTACATGTCCACACCACATCTTCATCCTTTTCTCCTTCCCATCCCTTCCACTCCCTTTCCTCTCCCTCCATCTCTTGATCCCCTCCCATTTTGTATGCTTCACAAACATTGATTAATTGACAAGACATTTCTATTTGGCCATCCAAAACATTCCAAATCATGCTTTTCCATAGAAATTCTAAGAGGATCAATTATTTTGTTCAGTCTTGTACTTTTTGAAATGAAGTCACATGACACAATCAATTCACGAGCTAATTTTGATCCAAATCACAAGATGATGAAAAGACCAAAATCATATGAACTTTAAAAACTGAGTTAAGGGCCAGTGAGATGGCTCAGCGGCATAAGCGCCTGCCTTGCAAGCGCGAGGGCCCGAGTTCGACTCCCGGATCCCACATACAAAAAAGGGGCCGGTGATATCGCTCAGCGGCACGGGCGCCTGTTGGCGCGCGAGGTCCTGAGGTCGACCCCCCGGTACCCACAAAAAAAAAAAAAAAAGAAACAAAAGTAATTAAGGTATCCTTGAAATGAACAAAAACTCAGTTTGCTTGTAAATATTAATATAGTTGTGCACTTCACATATCATTGGTGATCAAAAGTATATATCCAATTTCCTTTACCACTTTTTTATAGCATCAAGCATTTCTTAAAGTTGAAATTACCTCTCATGAAGGCATCCTACCGAAGTGTTTGATATAGTGCTCCAGGCCAGATTTGGGGTGCAGAGTACTTCGTGAAAGAGAATTTTCTACCTAATCTTTACCTTTCACTTCACTTACTCTGTTCAAAGTTTGATTTTAGAAATGTGACTTAATTAAAACTTAATACTAACAATCACAGCTTTATTATTTTACAACCCCTAGACACCTACCCTTCTAACCTATGGATATATATTTTTGGCAGACACTGGAGACTAGATTATTTAACCATGAAATAACAACCTTTGAAACTCCTCCAAGCCCTTTACCTTTGGGTATAAGACCAACAATAAGAAATTTCTAGCTAAATATTGTATGAATTAAGGTATGATTTCTTTGACTGCATTGAGTTTCAATCCCCACTTGAATCCCCTGCCTTAGGCAATACCTCCTTTCTAGATGACTGAATGTCTTGAAAAAGGGGAAAATAATTGAGTTTTCTTTATGAAAGATAAGGATTCTTTCTACTCCTTACTTTCTTCATAGATTCCCTTAGGAAGAAATCTAGTGAAAACTAAACTGGAAAAAAATGTGATTGGTTTGCCAAAAGAATGTGATTAGTTTGCCAATCTGATGTGAATAGAGATACTATGTTCCAGCTGTCATAAATATGATTTTGTTTCTAGAGTCCTTCCAAGTGCCCTGAAGCTCATCAAGAAAGTTGGGATAATTTTACAAGTACCCAAGTAGCCACTGTGAGTAAGCACCAAAGATGCCCCAGTAATAGATAAGCACAGTTATCCACCTGCCAACTCAGCAAGTGTGGGAGAATGAGGGCTTTTGCCACCATCCTGCTTCCAAACACAAGCATAATCTGGGGGAATCAATAAGCAAATGGCTGCATTTACTGCATGAATAGTTGTAGCCATCAATTTAAGTTCAAAACCATGTTTCATGTCTATGAGAAAAGAAGTTTACAAAGCGCGAGAAGTCATTGCAAATTCTCTCCGGAGAAGAGTGTACATGTGACAGTATACCCAGTATGTCCCAAAGGATCACCATGGCTGTGAAATACCACATTCATTTATTCAAAACTTTCCCACATACCTACCAAAAGAAGTAAGATCTTTGGCTACCGGGTCCTGTGCTTACTCTCCTCATCTAGACTCCTGAAATTAAATGTCCAGGCCTCTCATGAATTGCAAAGCATATCAGTTCTGGTCAACATTACCTGAGTTCAAGTCCTAGCTCTCTTGACCAGTTGTATTCTCTTGAGCAAGTGTTAAAAGGAGTAATGATAGAATTTCCCCCAAAGCATTGTTAGGGGACAATATAAATTAATAGGGGCAATGCACATTTTTAAAAGTCCCTGGCATATAGTAGGTTGAATAAATATTAATTAATATTATCCTGGTGTCCGAGTCACTTTCTTTATCACTGGGACAAAATGCCTGGTACCCACAGCTTCAAGAAGAAGTTTATTTTAACTCGTGGTTTCAGCCCATGGTTGGCAGGCTCCGAGGCAAAAATGGCATGGTGGGAGAGCATAGTGAAAGAAAGCTGCTAAGCTTTTGGTAGCCAAGAAGAAGAGAGAGCAAGGAAGAATGAGAGAGGAAGGGGCCAGGGAGCAGAAATAGTCCCCATGGTCATGCCTACATTTCCCACTCAGATCACTGTTAAATGCACTTTAATAATCTCCTACATATCTCTTGAGCAAATCAAGTTGACACTCAAGATCAACCATCACAGCTATGGAAAGCAAAGCAGTGGATGGGGTTACTGTGGAGGAAAGCTGCTCATGTCAAGAAGGCCAGGAAGGAAAGAGCAAAGGGAGGAGAGCTGGAGAGGAATATAGAACCTTCCAGGTCATGCCCCCAGTGACTACCTCTAACCAAGTCCCATCTCCTAACAGCAAATCAGTTATGAACTCATTGGGAGACTAAGCCACTAGTGAGTATACCATCCCAGGATCTAATCACCTTCCAAACACTTGAGCCTTTTGGGGGATACCCCATATCTAAACAATAATACCTTGTTTTCATCAACTAACACAAAATCAGTATACCCCCCCAATAAAACAAACATGTCCTCTAATCCCTCTATAATGTACTTGCCTGACACCAACTGTATTGAAGTCCTTTGGAAATGGAGTCCATTGGAAATGTGGGATCTCAGTCCTCACCCCAAACTTACTGAAAAACACACTGAAATTTACCCTGCCTATTTGGATACACTTTATAATTTGAGAAGCACAGCTTGAACCCACCATCAGCCTGTAATATCTCTACTTTCCTCTCCAATGCTGCTTCAACCCCACTTTGCCCTGCAGATGTATTGTTCCAAAATCATTAAACTCTCTAGAGTCTTCTTGAAGTGTTCCCTGTTCTCCTTATCATATCTGAACCACAGTTCTCCCCTGAAGACATAGCTTTTTCTGCAAATTTCTGCAAGTAATGACTGTTTGTTCTTTCACACCCTAAGAACATCTGTTAAGAACTGGGGTTTTATCTTCCTTCTTCCCTGCTGCTGTTCTTTTTCTAGTAATATACCCTGCTCGGTTGAGGCCATGTCGTCTGTGTCTCTACCTTTCTCCCAGGCCTTTTCCCTCTGCATTTCAAGTCTTTCATTCACCCCCTTTCATGCCTTAGACTTTGCCACCTTTCCACTCCAAGCCATTGTCTTCTCTGTGGAAGACTGCAACAGCCATATGGACCATCAGTCTAACAACCTGGCTTCAGGGTTTCTCAACCACATTGTTTCCAAAAAATTTCTCTGATGTTTCACATCAGCACTCAGTTCCTGGGCCACACCTTAAACCTTGTCACCGTCTGCAATGATTTCAGTCCCAAAAGCAATAAGTGAAGCACCCCACTCTCACTCTCAAGTCATAACCTCTTTTCCTTCCAATGTGCTGGATACAACCATCCTCTCACAACATCATTGATCTTGCTACTTTGCTTCAATCTGTTGGCCCCTTTTACAAAAAAAAAAAAAAATCTTCAACTCCCTCTTCATCAAATTTAGAATCTGTGATCTATCCTATTCTGGAATACATTTTCAACTTCATGACCAACCATTACTTGTATACAAATCACCCTACAACTACCATCACTCTCCCTGCAACAGTGACACAGTTGACTTTGGCATTGTACAAAGCCAGTTCTTCCATTATGCTTTAAATACCACACTCACGCACCTCTCAGGAAGCTCATGCACTGTTCACTACCTCTTTTCCCTCTTTAGTATTCAATTTCCTCCATTAAATGAATCCTTACCACGGTCTTTTAAACATACTCAAGTGTTTCCCTTCAAAAGATAAACAGAACTTTCTTTCACCTACATCTCCTTCTAATATATTTCTACTTGTGTGTTTTTCCCTTAGATATATTGATTAAATATTTAACAACTAAAGCAAAATTCCTAAATCCATTAAAGCCACAATGATGTTATTAGAGACCAACACGCAATATTTACATAGCCTTTTATTTACACATACTACTTATATATGTGTCCTTTTTAAAGTTACAGTGGTACATTGCAATAACCATAGTTGATAGCGCTTTGAATATTTAAGATAAGATTAAATAAAAAGTAACACTAAGGAGGCACCTTTGTGGTTTTTTTTTTCCAATATGAAACAAGTCCTTAGAAAATTAGTTCTAAGTAGTTCCCAAAATGTAGGTTCTCTAAGTCACAACGCTTCTTTTCCACAATACCTATGTAAGTATTCCCCTAGGGACAGTTTCAAAATCAAGTAATTTATGGCCTTTCAATTAAAAAAAAAAAATGAGACCTGAGACTCCTATTTCAACATGTTTGGTTTACTCATCCAGGAAACTAAGTTCCCACAAGTATCCAAATGGTAACTACAGCTCTATTTTTATCTTAGTAATACTACTTTAAAAAGCAGAAACATCGTCAAAGCAACTCTAAGAATCCATCAATCACAAAGATTGTCCACATCCCAGGTGGCACTTGTTCCATGATGAGATACAGTGTTAACTTTCAGTCACTAGGAAAAAACATACCTACGATAAACAACTTTTAAGGAGGAAAGATTTATTTGGGCTCCTGGTTTCAGAGGTTTTAATCCATGACCTGCCTGCAAAGCAGCGCATCACGGCAGTAGCACACATCATGACAGATAGGAAGCAAAGAGAGACAGGAAGGGGCTAGGCTTCCAATATCTCTTTCAAGGACACACCCCAGTGATCTAACTTCCCTCCACTAGGCCCTACCTTTTAAAGATTCTGCCATCTCCCAATAGTGCCGCAGGCTGGTGACCAAACCTTGAACATACTTGACTTTGGAGGATATTCTAGATCCAAAAACTAACAGATATGTTATGTTTCTCTGTGATACAGAGGAACGAAGACCTAGATTTGAATCATTCCCCTTCCACCTATGGTTGGCTGACATTGGGGATGATGCTCTTTATTAAAGTTTTTGTTTTATCACTTAAATAATGGGGACAGGGCCGGTGAGATGGCTCAGCGGCGTAAGCGCCTGCCTTGCAAGCGCGAGGGCCCGAGTTCGACTCCCGGAACCCACATACGAAAAAGGGGCTGGTGATATCGCTCAGTGGCACGGGTGCCTGTTGGCGCGCGAGGTCCTGAGGTCGTCCCCCTGGTACCCACCAAAAAAAAAAAAAAAAAAAAAAATAATGGGGACAGCTTTTTTCTAGTATAGTGACCATAAATATTATGCTAAATACTGCAACAAAGATGAGGCATACACCTAAATATCTGCACTACTAGACGGAATATTAAAAGATCATCAAAAGGTAAAACATGGGTAGCAGGAAGCACCCGAGCAAGAAGGACTGCAGCCAGGAGTCTAGAAAACTTGCTTGGTGAAGACAACTAATATGGTCTGTGCATTCAAATAAGTGAGGTGTGTGGGAAAGAATAGAAATGATCAGGCAGGTAATAAATATGATGACAATTCTGCGCTGGATTTTGTGAGGTTGACATTTGTGGTGCAATGCTAAGACATGTAAAACTATTAAGGAAGGGACCAACTATGGGAAACTAGGCTCTCAAGAATCTACGTAAGATGGGCCGGTGATATCGCTCAGCGGCGTACGTGCCTGCCTGGCAAGCACGAGGGCCCGAGTTCGACTTCCGGATCCCACCAAAAAAAAAAAAATCTATACAAGATCAAAGAGAAGATGGCACATTTTCTGAAACAAAAGCAAATATTCTATTCAAGAAGACATGGTTTGGCATAGGACAGCATGATATGGAGTCTGACACCTTCTATGAGGAGAATAACAGCTTACATAATACACATAAATGAAACATTAAGTGTGAAAGTGTATAATGATGACTATAAGAGCAAAAAGGCTTCAGGAATACAACTATCACTAGGTAGTCATAAGTTGAAGACAGCGTCCTAAAAGTTCTGAGATCCACCTGGGAGCTTTCAAGGCTTAGGGAAGGAAGGTATTCTGTTATTCAGCACTAACAAATAATGCAACCAGGAAAAAAGTAACTGAGGAAACTGTTAAAGAGATAAGAAGTGTCAGCATGTAACACTCTATTTCTACATAGATATTTAATATCATCTCTTTCAGAAATAGAATAGAAATGGAACTATAGGGAGTAAAAAAAGCACAAGGGAGGGCCGGTGAAATGGCTCAGCAGTGTAAGCACCTGCCTGGCAAGCGTGAGGTCCTGAGTTTGACTCCTAGCACCCACATTAAAAAAAAAAAGCATAAGGAAAAAAAGGACAAGGGAAATGGTAATTCAAAACATGTCTTTGCACTTCTCTTTTAAGACAATGATAAACTTGAGGATTTGCCAATGAAATAAGACTCTTCTTTTCCATAGTATGCTGCTGATTATTAGTTTTCTGATTATATTTTTATCTTTTATGTAGAACAAACTGTTTCTGGATTATAAGGCAAGCCAGTGAAAAGTTAATGTTCAAATTAGTTTAAAAACCTGAAACCACACTATTTATTCTTGCTAAATTATGTGTAAATTAACTAAGGAAGTAATTTTTCACAGACTTTCAATATCCTGACCTTGACTAATGTGGATGGAGATATGTTCCATCTGTTGTAAACATGATTCTAGTTTCTAGAGTCCTTAGGAGTAACCCAAGCTCTTCAAGAAGGCTGTGTAAGTCAGCTTCTCATTATTATGACAAAATACCCAAGATAATCAACTTATGAGAAGGGAAGGTTTATTTTGGCTCACAGTTTCAGAGGTTTCAGTACATGCACATTTGGCACTGTTGCTTTGGGGCCTGTGGCAACGCAGCACATCATGCTGCTCACCTCATGGTGGTTGGAAAGCAAAAATATAGAGGAGAAGAAAGCAGAGTACCATAATCTCCTTCAAGGGCACACTTTTGGCATCCAGGATGACTTGAGATCACACACTAGGCCCCACCTCCTAAAAGCGCCATCACCTCCCAATAGCACCAAGCTGGGCCCAAAGCCATTAGCACACAAGCCTTCAAGACACAGTTAAAATCCAACTATAGCAAGGACTGTGAAAGACAATATATAACGAAGCATATAAATACAAAATCTGACACATTTTTCTCAGCTCACCAATGATATGCTCATGTGAACGGAGTCAAAAGCCTTTACTATCAATTTATAGGACACTCCTCAACACTCTACCCCATTCCCAGATCCCCAGGCTTCTTTACCCCACCTGAGCTTATGGAATGAGTTATATGCATGGCTCTGGGATACATCAGTTCTCAAAAATGATATTTTAGTTCACTTTTTACTGCCTTTTCCATTCCGATTTTGTGTCCTAGTAAATGTTCCTAAAACAAAGTCCACATTTTCCATAACCTCTCTGATGCCTAATTAGCTGCTTCGTTTCTTTCTACATGCTTCATAAATGGTCCTCTAGGAAAAAGAACCTATCCTGAGGTCTTCCTTACTCCTTTGTAACTAGGCATCCTAGAACTGATTATGCCATAGAAAGCGGCACCGCCAGGCTCCTTGCCTATATTCAAGAATTAAAACACTGGCACAGCACACTCTGCTCTCTTAGGCACAACATAATTTCCTTACTTTTTGTCGCTAGATCAAGAATTTGTCCTACTGTCTACATATTTTTTCACTCCTCTGTTCAATGCTATCAGTTGGCAGTTTAGATAATGGTGTAAACTAGTTTGAACCTTCATTAGCTTTCGTTAGGAATAATAAGAATTATGAGAGAACTAATTCAGCCTCTTCGTATAACTTTATAATATATAAACTTGAGAACAATGGAGAAGCCATAACTGGCTGCTGACTTTGTTTCAGTGTCATAAGAAATACAAGCCATTTGTGATACACATGAGGAGGGATACGTGGTGCTAGTTGGTCATGTGGCTCTAGAACTTTTGAGAACTTTCGAGATTCTGAGAATCAAGAGCAGAAGGCTCCACATTATTTTAAAAAGTAAGTAGGACTGAGTGTGTGCCTCAGTGGTAGAGCACTTGTCTGGCATGCACAAGGCCCTTGGTTCAATCCTCAATACCAGAAAAAATAAAATAAATTAAAAACTGAGTGACTTGATAACGATAGTCTCTTCATACGCTGCTTCTCTACATCGCTCTACCACTACCCTAGTCGCCAGTGCAAAATTTAATCCTCTTAGTTCTTGTGTCAAATATCCGGGGTCACCTGGTAGAGATAAATTCTCACTTCTCCAGATTCCATTGCACCGTATTCAAGAAGGGAAATTATATTTTTGTGCTGCTTTTTGTGAAACAACATGTTGCAGATCACTAAGTGTAACAGTCACAGTGTTACGGTGTTTCTCCCTCAGATGGGGTTGCTGGCCAATCATCCACTGCAGCTCCGTTCCTGTGGAGCTGCTATGCAGGTAATAATAGCTCCTCAAACATCCCCCTCGGGAAATCCCAGACTTGTTCTCTTTCCCATCTAGGTACAGACACAGATCCCCACCTGAAGTCTATGTTTCCCCCTCAGTCATCTGTTAAGAAATACATGACGTTAGAAAAACAGATGGTTTGGGTTTCACTATGTGAACACACAGCATCTAAAAAAACATTGTCATAAAAATCCTGAAGCCGGGGCATCCATGTTCTCAGAACACAGAATTATTTCACATGTAAATCACTCTGTTTCCATCTGGTTTTAATAAGAGGTAATGATTGAGGGAGGGAGGAAGGGAAGAGAAGTAAAATGGGAAGTTAAGTGAACATTCCGCCCCACCTCTCTCCAAGGAATACACTATTGTCCCATTCTTTTCCCTGTAACAAAGAAAACATTTCTGTATTCCTATTTCACTAAGAAGCAATATATTACAGAACTCCCACAACAGAAGTTGCAAGTTTTGAGATCTTTGCATTAACTTAAAAATAGTAGATGCCATATGGAAGAAAATATTTTTAATATTTAGTTTCAGAGTTACACAAAGTCAAGAAATTGTCACTGATATGGTCTGAACAGAAGAATCTTATTTTTTATTTTATTTTCCTACTATATAACATACATAGTTTTCCTCTTTTAGTCTGTGAAAACAAAATATATCTATCTTAGTAAGAAGAGTCTTGAAAGTGCCCTTTATAAAGCTAGTGATGAGAAATAGAATAACATAGTGTGTGATTGCAGATTAATATCTTGTTAATCATTTAATGTGAGTAGCTGTGCTTTACAGAGGGCTTCTACCACACTAGTATCATTTAATGTAAATAGCTGTGCATTACAGAGGACTTCTACCATACCAGTATGTCTGGAGTTACATATGAATTGTTAAGATTTAATGTTCTTTTGTTAACAAAAATAAATGCTGCATTAGACCACTTCAGTGTAAATAACATAGTTCACCAAGATGTCAACAAATTTTAGATAATGAAGAAATATAAAGTCTTTAATACTTAAACATCTTTTTAAAACACTTGTAAGTAAATCCAATGATTCTTCAGAATGGTCCAGTGAATGGTCGCCATCATGAGCATCAGGCTTGGCTCCCACAACATCACCAAGAGAAAGGCTATAAACCTAAGTGACTCTCATTCCCAGATCTCATGAACATTAACTGAACACACTGCCAAGAAAAACATTTCTCATTTACTGCCCTGAAGAGTCCTTCCTATGTACATGGGAGGAAGTCATTTACCAGATGTTGCTGTTTATTTTTCAAGTCTGTCTTTGACTTGTGCTTATTTTCTCTTGACCTCCTCCAGCTTCTCCCATACACACCATGTGGAGAAAAAGCAAGGCTCTGTAAACCTTGTTAAAGAAGTACCTAGCTGTTCCAATCAATACATCAGTCTCAACATGTGTTCCTGCTTATGTACCCAGCCTAATTGCTGATGGTACTGCATGATTAGGCCTCCCCCATTCAATGCTGTCTGGACATCCACCAAATAAAAAAGACTATTTTACAACTTAGCATAACAAATGACATCTATGATGGAAATTTTCTCTTTTGTGATAACAACAGGCCTATTAATGATAAGTCAAGATAAATAAAATGAAAAGAAGTCAAAATTAAAAGATTTTTCAGACATTTAATGTCTAGATCTCCCCACACAATGGAATGTCAGAAGTTACATTTACCAAATAGGATCTGAGAAGGTATTTCCCTGCAGTCTCATTTTCCCCTCCAGACAAAGAATCACACCTCACTGGCTGATTCAGCAATAAGGCCTTGGTTGTCGCGTATCTGTGTTATACACACTTTGCTACTTTTAAGCTAAAATCACACTGTGTTCCTGCAGACCACTGTGTTCCCAGGGCTCTCCTGTCTAAGTGCACCTCCCTGTCTACTTGCCCAAGGCCAGGAAGTGCTCATGTGGGCACTTCCTCTGCAGCTGTGTCCACGTTTAACTTTCCTGCTCTGCTGTGATTCCCAGTGACTTGTCCCACCTGCTGTTTTCTGAGTTCATTCCAAAAGTAGGACCGGAGAAAACTGGGGTGAAGACATAAAGGGGCCAGAAAAATAGAGAAAACAGAACTGAAGTCCATTCCTTTAAGTATTCTCTAATGACTTTAGGAGGGCTGAGTTCTTCAAGGGTTATATTCAGGAGCTCAAAGGACTGTGATTTAAATCATCTCTACGTATATTTGAGAAAATTTAAAACTCAGGTAAAAATTTACATACAACTATTTGTATTATTCCTAAAATATGCCCTAATTTCCAGAGAATAGTCCTGGGCACATAGTAGTTGTTCGGTGGTCAATGAATGGATGGAAGGATGGATGGATGGGTGGATGGATATGCAGTAATTCCTTGTGTGAGAGACTTAGCACATATATCCTTATATATTGGTTAAGACAGTCAAGATACTCAACTCAGGCTTTCTAGTAGGGTTTGCCCCCTCCAAAATTTTTGGCGAAACTTCTCACTTGGAGTTGAACAGAAATCATCTCCATATGACAGCAATTCTCCAGAACCTTTTGGATCCTATTCACCCACTTGACCAAGTGTTGTGTGGTGGGTTGACAATGGGTGGGCAACTTGTAACACACAGCTGAACTAAATCAGCATGGTGCTGGGTGTGGAGGGCCCACCTGAGGATTGTTACCAACAACATAAAAAGGAGAACTAGAGCAAAAGAGGTGGTGCTGTTGGTTCTCCTGGAGGAGCCCGTCACACTGGCTTTCCTGATAGGAACTTGGCTGGAGGAGCTCTATACCTCGTTGTCACTGAGGATGGCTGTGGTACTCTTTGGGGGAGCTCTGGTCCTTACTTTGAGCATCGCTTCCTGGCTCCGGTGCAGATCCCTCAGCCTGCTGGCACAGATCCTTCATCCCACTGGTGCAGACTTTCTAGCTTCCTGACCTTTGGACCTTCTCACTGCAGATCCTTGATACAGACTTGCATGAGACATTGTCATGGGCTCTGGGCCTCCAGCTGGACTTGTGGAGGACATGACCATGTGCTCTAGGTCTTCAGCTGGACTCATGCAGGACACTGCTGTAGAATCCAGGACCTCAGCTGGATTCTTTGGGTCTTTAGTGTGTAGACAGATTTCCTGCACTCTTTTGTATATGACTCTTGGGTGACTACTATAAAATAACCCTATAAATTATGTGTCCTGTGTTATATCTTTTCCCTTGCAAACCCTGACTACAACAGGTTGAAAATATTTAACGTTATAAATTACATAATAAATTACATATTTTTATCCTTGTATGTTACACTCAATGGGATTTAAAATGCATTCTTTTCAGTTCAAAGACAAACCTGACTTAGTTATGGTTTAGCATAGTGTTCTCAAACTATCTGTGGTGGGAGACAAGATTATTTTAATTTTTTTAAACACAGATATTTTTGTTAAGTAAAATAGACATGCAATACCAGAAAAAGAAAATCAAAACAAGAGGTAGAAAATCTAAACTCTGTGTTTATCATAAGATTTAACAAACACTGGGGCTGGTGAGATAGCTCAGCAGCATAAGCGCCTGCCTGGCAAGCGCAAGGTCCTGAGTTCGACTCACGGTACCCACATATGAAAAAAGGGCCAGTGATATCGCTCAGTGGCATGGGCGCCTACTGGCACACGAGGTCCTGAGTTCGACCCCCGGTACCCACAAAAAAAAAAAAAAAAAAAGATTTAACAAACACTTCATGCTTCTTTCAACTATGATAAATGCTTCTAAACACTCTCAATTTTTATATCCAGTGGGTCACAAACTGTCTACAGTAAGTCTGTTTGCCAGTACCAATCTGTAGATTGCACTCAGGTTGCATTGGTTCAGATCCAATTTCCTTGTTTCTTTTTTCTGAATTGACCAGATTTATGGCGATAACTCACAATGTTATGTTTCAAATCCTTCTTTCCATAACAACATGAAGATCTTTGCAGAAAGGAGGGATCACTTTGTGTTTTTGAAATTAATTTCCAATATTTTTAAACATGTCATTTTAATTATTTTAAGTTTCAAGTTTCGAAATACTGAAGATTAAAATATGTGTCAAAAGTCAGAAATTAAGGTCACTGGGAAAATGTCTTTTTTACAGAAGAGAGATTAGTCGCACTTTACACATCTCTTTCTGGCACTGAAATGCTGTTAAGCCACACTTTCTAATGAAGATCTATGTCTAAGTCACACTGAGTTCATGCAGTGAGCTGGGTGACTCCTAGTGTGCTGCTTTCTTTAGTGATTATTTTTAGGAGAGAAATATTGAGAGAGGGAACGCGTAATGCACTCTTTGTCTGTGTCTCTCTTCCTCACACAGGCATGCACTACGCACACATAGATGGCACGTCTTAAAATGGTATAGTGTTTAATAAAGTATGGGGCTTTGTAACTTGATATAGTTTATTCATGTCCTGACTTATTAACCATGAAATCGGGCAAGTCACTCACTCTTCTATGTCCAAGTTTCACAGCAGGTCTTCCACAAATATTTCTGAGTTACCACAGTCATATAATATGGTGCTGAAGAGCAGTATAATAGGACATAAATAAACAGCAACTATTTTAACCTGTGGCAATTTCTAGGGTTGAGTTTTTAAAAATACATATTTTTTCATTATTTCAAACCATATATATATGATAGTATATATATCATATTTTTATATAGAGATATCACACTTTTATAGAGAATTTTATTTTCATTTTCAAAGCTTCCATGAAGGCAGAATACAGAGAACATTGTTTAAGATAATAACATAGAAACATACATCTTTTCAACCACTGACATAGTCTTGGCATTGACTGCACAAGTCTCAAGGTTGAATATTCTAGCAACTTTTGACTCTTATCACAGTGTAAAGCTTATTATCAAGAAGAGAAACCATAGAATCTTCTATGAAAATTGCTAATGAACCAGTACAAAGCTTTCTTCTAGAACTAATGCCTTCCGGATGGCCACAAAATTACTGAGACAGGAACACAAAAACATGTGATTAAATATACCACTATTTTATTATTAAATCTGCCCCACATTTTTAAAAAGTTAGTTGAATGAGAACAAAGAGATATTTCTAAACCAAATCATTATTTGAATTCAATCATCATTTTATAATTGTTTTCAGGGTTTAAATAACAACAAAAGTAACTGACTCTACCAAAAACAAGGTCACAAGAGAAATTTCTAAGTTTATTATTCTTTCATTATTCCTCACCTAAGGTAAAGATTATAGAGTCTCACTCATGAAAGCAATGAAGTACAATTTCAGAAAAGCTTTGTTATACAAAGAATAGGAGTTTAGCAAATTTTTACCCAATATGTGGAATGGATCCCTATAGCAAAGGGCCTATGCACCATAATGAAAAGCACGTGGAATTGAGATCAAAAACTATGGGAAAATTCACACTGTGCTTCTGATTTTTAGCTGCATTTGCTGGTAGTTCCTTCTGTTTAAAAAAACAAACACTGATACATACCCACAAAGGGATGTTGTAAGAAACATATGATAGTTATACCTGAAAAGCATTTTTTGTAAATTTGTGAATTTTCAAATGTTTATAAAGATGACATAGAAAAAGATACTCCATTTTATTTTAATTTTCAAGGCTTTCATCAAGGCAGAAATACTTAGAACATTGTTTAAGAAAAGGGACAAAGAAATACACAACTTTGTAACTGTGGATAGTCTCGGCACTAGCTGTGCAAGTGTCAGGAGAATATTTTACCAAGAACCTGCCAAACACATGTGAAGTGGATCACATTTCCCGTGGCAGGCATTGTTCCCATTCCCCACCTTCTGAAGAGAAAGAAAACTGAAACTTCTTTACTGTTAGTCAATATAACTGCTTTCTGATAAGACATTCTTTTTCTGAGGTAGTAATAAACACAGCAGCCCCAAAAACAGTGCTACAAAGCATGAATACATGTCCGGCTCCTTCCTTAGCTGTAATGGGGAAAAGAATTCCAAAAAGATGGAACGCTATTTCTACAAGACCTCTTTCTTAACTATGTGCAGATATTTGCAGTTTTGGAAATATCATTTCCGAAATGCACTTTCCATCCCTAGTGCAAATGGCACGTGGTCTCCGTCTGCAACCACGACGTTCAAGTGATTCATGTTGGGAAGCAGGCCTGGCCCCGAGCTAAAGACTTGTAAATTACTTTGGTGATTCAGTTGCCGACATGTGTTAGTTTTGGCAGAGTAGACATATGGAAAACTGTCCTCATGTTTTCTGGCTCTTATACTTTGCATGTCAGATGAAATAGCAATGCAAAATTAAAACTGTTCCAAACCAAAGAAGACACTGAACTTAGCTGAGTTTTGGGGGACAGAGCAATGGTGAGAAGGGCACTGTCCTCCGAGTCCGGGAATGTGCATTCTGGACTCAGCACTGTCTCTCACTGGGGCAAATCGCTCTGCTGAGTATCAGTCTCTTCAGTGTTGAACCGAGGAATTGATTCTGGATTAACATTTCATGACCACTACTACAACAGAGCATCTCAGACTAACATCCTCGATAACTTTCTTTTTTTTATTTTATGGAAAAAAAGTAAAACAAAATTTCATAACAAAATAATAGAGAATAACAATAGTTAATATATTGCATATTGTTGTCTTTGAAGTACTTACTCAGAGTATAAAATATGGGCATAAAAATTCACTAAACGCTATTAGCACAAACCTTTTTTTTCAATGAACAAAGAGAAAATAGTTGTGTAACTATCTTGTAATTTTTTCCTTTTCCCTTCCTTCCTTTCCCCTTTCCACTAGTTTCCTTTTCCTTTTGAACAATTTCTTCCCATTTCCCAATATCTATTGTACATTTTGGACCTTATTTACTCTTTCAGTTTCTCACACCAGGGAAACAATACGATGTTTACACATGTGAGCCTGATTTATTTCACTTATGAGTATGGTCTCAAGTTGCACCCATTTACCTATAAAAGTCTCAAGTTTATCCTTCTTTATGGCTGAGTAATATTCCATTGTATAAAAAGATCATATCTTATTATCTATTCCTCGGTTGATGGGCATTTGGGTTGTTTCCAAGATTTAGCTATGATAAATTGTGCTGCTATAAACATGGGTACACATATATCACTGTGGTATGAAGTTTTAATTCTTCTGGGAAGATACCCAGAAGGGGAATAGCTGGGTCAAATGGGACCTCTAATCCTAATTTTTTGAGGATTCTCCATACTGATTTCCACAGTGGTTGCACCAGTATGCAAATTTCTGTATTTACATTAAGAGAGGGTTTCCTTGAAAAATTGTAGTTTCTGTTGTCCTAGCCAGGACTAGAAAATGAAATTACTTAATGTTAGGAGTCACTGCAATCTTTTGGTTGCATTAATATGTATTAGTCTGTATACTTCCTATGAAATTAGGTGAACTAAAGCACTATTTTTATTTACCTACCCTTTTTCTTCTCTATTTCTCTCATTCACTTATAGAAATAAGAAATTAATCTTTTGAGCAATAGGAAAGCAAAAGGGAATCTGATAGTGATGATTTGCTTCATTTAAAAAACACTGAACTTTTATTTACATTAGTAGAGCAATACCATATCTATGACAGAAAATTTGAAAGTGAAGTAGAAAATACAGAATTGCCAGTGGTTTTGCCACTCATTGTCAATCATGATTTAGTAACTTTTCTTTCAGACTTTTTCTAGGCATAAAGTTTTCAGAAGTAGAGTTCTTTTGTTTTTTACTGTGTTATACAACTTTGTATCCTACTTTCCCCATTTGTTAGTATAATGATATTTTCCAAGTTACCACAAACTCTATATTTTTCAATGATTGCATACTATTCCACATATGTATATACCAAAATTTGCAGTCATTCCCCCACAGATGAACATTTTAAGCAGTAAGTTATTAAACATTAGACTTGTATATAAATTACATAAAGCTTTCAAGCCACAGATAAACGGAACTGCAATAGTTGGAAGTCAAACAGAAGCAAAGAGAAGCAGCAGCCAGGAACCTCCTGATGGCTAGACAACTCTTCAGAACAGATGCAAATGAAAGACTCAAGGAAGGTCTCGGTAATGCTTTCACTAAGACTGGCAATCAGAGAAACAGCCAGTGGCAAGTAAGTTAAAACAAATGCTTATTCCTAGGAGAAACCCCACTAACTCCACAGCCCAGAAAACAATACTAATCCAGGAAAATTAGATTTTCTACAACAGCAGAAAAATGTCTTCCAAACAGTTGAGGGAAAGGGCCAAGTGGTAGGCAAGAAGTTCACTGTCTCAGTGGTAATGGATTAAGGGGAAGGGCGCCATTCTCTGCAGCGTGCGATGTAAGGAAAAGGAAATGCAGCTGGTTTTCAATCACGGTGTATCAATAAGGAAATTTTTATAACTGCTTACTAAGGTCTCTACTATAATATATTCATTCATATTATTTGCAGGAAGTAAATAAGAAATACCAAAACTACTTTCCTTTCAAAACTACTTTCCTTCTACCAAGTAGCACTAGAGTTGAGGTGATACATAGAGGATTCATACTTCATTTAGAGAACTACCTTAGCTGAATTCCACATTTAAATTTTTCACAACTATCCTGGAGATATATGGAAAATACAGAATAATTTTACTAGAAAAAAATCCCAGTGTTAGTAGATTAAAATATATTAATGATAATAGAAAATGATACCTCCGTTGACGACTTAGAGAAATACTACAGTATGGCTAAACAATAAGTGGCTTGAGATTTTAAGACAAAAGAGAAATTTTGTGAAGAGTTTTAGACTTAAAATAACTTTGACCAAAAACACATTTAATAGGAAGTAAAAGAAATTATATAAATCAAAATGACTGTATCTATAGGGCATATACAAGTTATGCAGAAAAGTTAAAAAGTATTTCAAAGAAATCCATTTTGATAATAGTTTATTAGACATTGCATTGATTATTTCAAGAGTTCCTTAATGTCTTTTGCTTCAAAGTATTTAAGAATGTGACAGAGGATTTTCTTTCTAGTTCTGAAAGAGATGGTCTACATTCTAGACAGTCTCTTAAGAGCCCTTCCTGTGTACTAATCCTGGATTTCATCTATTACTCATCTCCTAAGAGGTAAGCCAAACAGATTAAGAAATAAAGCTTTTTTTTTCCCCCTTCCCTCTTCTTTTTTGGCTTTGGTAACTATTTTTAAGTTAATATTTCCTGTTCTTTCATAAGAACCCTGGAACCTTTACAAACAGTTGTTAAATAGCTATAATTCCTTCCCATAATCCTTCACCACTTCTCAGATAAATAACACCCACTTCAAGGTACCACAGTATCAAATGCTATAACAAAAAGAAAAACTGATTTATAGCAACTGCTAAACAAAGGCTTCCAATTCAAGAAAACCTTGCAAAAGAGAAGGTTTATTTTTTCCTTTAAACAAGGATTGTGGGAGTTTCTAAACTCTTAGGATGTCAAAGCCTCATTTTATTAGACCATGTATAATTCAACTCTTAACTAATTTTTCATTGTTTTCTTTGGTGTCCAACTATAACTATGCCAACTAAATCTTTTTTAGTTGCATGTTAATTTTGTTATGTTACACCTATTTGTTGGTGTCAAATGCAGCAACATTTCACGATTGACTGTGAGAATGTTCTGCTACTTTCTGTAAAGGGAAAGTCACAAAATTTTAGAATGAGAAAGGTGGGCTACACAACACACACTTCACATGTCAAGTTCAGACGGTGGAGAATTTACTCCCATTGTGTTTCAAAAGGAAATCTCTGCAATATGGCTATCCAGAGAATTGTATAATAGCATTCCAAAGGGGTTTGTTTTTCAGTTAACAAATACATTAAACCGAGCAATAGTCAAAGAAAAGAAATTAAAACCCACAAGATTCTTCGGATTTGTCTTGAAACCAATGCTTTACCAAAGAGCAGTAACAGCCCCATGAATGCAGTTCATGTCTCCACTATTAAATGGCTCTTTTGGCTTCATATAGTATAAAAACTCTCTTAAAGTTTAGAGATTCTTACTTCCTAGGTGCTAGTTCCTTGTTGGACATGGTGCAAATATCCAAGCCCAGAACATAAATGGTAGCGTCTGGAAAATAACAAACAGAAAAATTGCACATTTTCCCAATTAAACAAAAAAATTGATCCAAACTAGAATCATAGCACATGTAGTTTATAAATTCTCTTAGTTAATATAATCTACTAACCATCAAGAATTTATACATTTTTAATTTTTGTGCTTATTTTTGTTTTTACTTACTATGCAGAATTTTAAAGATAAAAGTTCATTATAGACACCATAGAAAATTGCTATTTTACCCAATGACTCTGGAAATCCTTGAGAAAATATGGCAGGGAGTTTTTTGCCAAATGGATTTGACATCTTGGTAAGTGCTTCTCAAACTTCAGTATGTACCAGGATCACAGCAGTTGAGCTGAGGCATCTACAACTCGGCGCACCTCACAGGTGACTCAGATGCCCATCCAAGCTTTAGAACAACGGGTTTAGATCATACATTCAACATGTCTTGGATTTTGCCCCACGAATTAATTTTTAATGTATCCTGCCTTACCAGCTCTGGATTGATATATAGTTTGTCCTTAATTTCTAGGACTGCTGATAACTTTTGCCTTTTCTGTACAGGATTATTCTCGGTCTTTTAACAGCTCACTGTATCTGGCCAATTCTCCTCAATGCTAGGGATAGCAAAGAGACGAGAGGTCACTTCCACCAAAAGAAACCTTGTGGCTCAGCGAAAGGTGAGTTCAATTCATTTAGCTCAATGTTCTCCCAATTTTTTTTTTAGAGAAAAAGAATATTTCTAGCTTTCAAGCAAACTGCTGTAACAGCCACATCTAGATGAAGCACACAGTACTGCCTCCCCTTCGGAAGCTCCCATCTCTACGGAAAACACCGTGGGTAATCTGTTGACAATTTCCTGTTAGCCAGACTGGCGCTAATTCACAACTGTGTCAACCACTTCCTCCTTGTGAGGTTTTGCAAACAGACCTATGGCACAGCAAAATTTATTCTGAAGAGGACACACTAACGTGTGTTTCGTTCTTGCTGCATTTCATGTGCCTGAAGAAGTGCCTGGAACACAGTAGGTACTCAATAACAAATATTTATGGAACAAATTAGTGGTTTCTTGCCATGAAGAATACGTGATATTTATAGCCACAAAGGACATAATCAATTTAGTGCACCCTCCTTTGTAAATTATCAAGGAAACTTTGCTCAGAGTTCACTTCTATTTTCAGACATATTCATCTGTGAATGTGTTTCAAATACGGAATTATTCAGAGGTTTCTATCCTGTACCATAATATAATTATGAATAAAATGTCACTCAGGGCTCTCTTTTCTGTACTACAATATAATTAGGACAGATTTTCAGTGTTAGCTTAGAAATTTAAGTCACCGCACACTAAGATGACCCTAAACTTCATCCTACTGTTTTCTGAAGCAGGATATCAGTCATAAAAGGCTCCTCTCTATGCTTAAATGTACAAGGAGAGCCCTGGTGTAGCCACCTGCATACTGTTTGTTGGCTGTGTCTGAAACAGTAGATTTTCTAGGATGGGCACCTCAGTTTTCTATTAGTCCAACCAATAACAGTCTCATCCTACTTACACTGGAAGCAAAAAGTCCTTTCTACCTAAGGAGAGCTTAGATTACATAAATTGAAAGCACAAGTTTTATTTGATCAAGCAATGGTAGCCTCTATTCAACAGAGATGATCTCTGAAATTCATCGGTCAATCACATTTTGTAAACTTAATTATAATCTAAAGCATTGGGAAGATTGTCCGTTGATGTGTTCCTCTGATACTGCTTTCTGTAATGAAAAATATAAATGCGTTTACTAGCAAACAATTAGCCTTTTATTAAAACAATACCTTGTTTCACGAACCTGCAGTCTCCTTGGATATTTTTCATGTTTTCAAGGGACAGATTAAGACATATTTCTAAACAGAAAGAAAGATAACACAGAAAATCATCAACCAAGTGGAAGCTTTCCCAGGTGAATTCTTTCATTCAGTAAATGTTCTCTAAACCAAATATTAAGCAAGAAAGAACAAGACAGTCATGGTCTCTGCCCTCCACAGAGTTTATACTCAGGGATGAACAGTAAACATTAAGAAAATATAAGTATAATTGGTGTTAAGATAAGTTCAACTTGACAAAGGGATATGTAAAATTATATCCAAAAGATCTTCTTGGGGATGTGGTATTTAGGCCTGGACAATGAGTGGCAATGTGCCAAGCAAAGTATTGCAGAGGCAACAGAGGTACTGTTATATAGAGGGGATTAAGTAAGACCAAGACAGAGAAGCGGTCAGGTGGCAAGTTGGGAGAGGACACTGGAGGGGTATGGCAGATCTCCACTTCTTGAAACCCAAATGAGTTGTTGGAGACTATCTGCAGAATAACAGAAAAAGCTAGTAAATCATTAATGAACACACATATCAAGCAAACAACATGCAGACAGTTCTTACTGCAGCCATCTTTCTCAGCCTAGGGTTTATCCTGAAAGAGCAGAGGCAGAGACATGCAGGGCTGGCACAGAAGTAGTTTTAGGCAATGAGCCCAAGGAAAGAAGTCAGGGGTGGGGAGGAATGAGACAGAAAAGAAGGAAAAGTCAACCCAAAGGTGCACTGTTGAGCAGGTTTCCACTGTGGGCAGCAGATCTCTACCCCACTAAGAATACTCCAAGGAGCCATTAGAAGGTGCTTTAGAACTTTCCAGCCAAGGAAAGGAAAGGGAGACTGTTTACCCACCACTTCCTGGTGTCAGTGAGTCTTGCTGGTAACCCCCCTGGAGCATCCAGGTTAGCACATACTTTAAAGAGTCCACATAGTTGTGTCAAAGGCAGCAGTAGGGAATCTACAGGACTGAGCCAGAAGCAACTGGTATAGCTGAAGCAAGTGTCTTCAGGCTGATACTACTCCACAGCTGTTTGCAAGCATGAGAAAAGTGGGCTAAGATGATGTCAGGTAGTACACAAGATGTATCAGATGTGCCATCCCATTTCTCATTCACTCGGGAGCCTGTGGTGGATCTGGAGTTATTCATCCACTAAGGCAAATAAAACACTTGCAGATGCAGAAAAGGAGGATTGGTCCTTTGGTGCCAGGTTCCTTTCATAATGAACCCTTCTAATTTTTAGTAACACTTACTGTGTGTGAGCTCCTGTGTAAAGCACTTACATAGGTAATGCTCCCGACAATCCTCTGATGGAATACCATCATTATAGTCGTATTTGTTGCCTGTCACTATAAATTAAACTATCACAAACTTGGCATCTCAAAACAACAATAGACATTTATTATCTCACTCAATTCGTGCAGGTCAGGAATTGGGGAGCAGTTTAACTGGGTGGTTCTAGCTTAGGGTATCTCATGAGGTGGTAGTTAAGACATCCACTAGGGTTGTAGACATCTCAAACCTCCAGTGAGGCTAGAGATGGTATTTCCAAGATGGCCCACTCATGTGGTACTCATTATTGGCAGGAAACCTTAATTCCATCTGTGATGATTGATTGATTGATTGTGTCAATTTGAGTAAGAGAAGCTCCACTAAAGTGGCTTAGCAATTCCACATCCTAGGGTGTGGAAGACCCACCCTACCATGGCTTGTTGCCTGGATGGTATAAAGGGGAAATGAAGAAGGACAGATCTGCTTCTGTTTCTTCGGAGGAGCTCCAATCTTCACCTTCATCTTGGATGTCATCTCCTGGCTTCCAGCACAGACTCTTCAGCCTTCCATTGCAGACCCATCAGCCTCCTAACACGAACTCTCATGGGATGCTGCAGTGAGCTCCAGATCTTCAACTGGATCCTTGGGATCTACAGTGCACAGAAAGACCCTCTGCACTCTTCCACATCCAACCCTGTGGGTGGCCTTTGTAAGCCAATCTTGTAAATTCTTATATATTATATATCTTGTATTATATCTGTTTCTCTAGTAAACACTGACTGATATGCTGGCCATGTGGGCTTTTCCTACAGCTGCTTGATTCTCCTTACAACATACATGGCTGTTGGCTTTCCCCAGACTGAGAAATCCAAGAGAAAGGACAAATCAGACCTCAAAGTCTGGTATTTAGCCCTCTGCACTCACATACCATCATTTCCATGACACCTTGTTGGTCCTCACAAGGCTGTCCTATTCAACATGGCAGATGAATGCACACCAGCACGAACGTCATGAGTTAGGGATCACAGGCCATTTTACAGCTAAGGACAGCAGGGTCCAGAGAGGAAAGTAACTTTCCTAGGGTCCAACAATAATTCGTGGGCCTAGGATTTGAACCTGGTTCTCTCTTGAGTTCTATGCTCTTAATCATTGTATTTACTGTCTCTTTAAATAACCTAATATGCAAAGCCAAAGACATTTATTCACACAGGGAACTGTTTTCTCTAAAATAGTACCAGAAAAAATCCTGGAGCCTACCAAAAGACATAATTTGGTGCAAATTTCCGACTCCAACTTCCTTCATCTACAGACAAAGTTGTCAGATTTATAAACACAGGTGTACTTGTGCCAAAGTTAATCAAATATTGCATGGCATAGTGAAAAAATTTAGTTTTCTTCACAGTGTAAAATAAACTGACTTCAAAGCAACCCAGATGGTTTCAATACTAACTTTTATAAAAGAGATTAAGAGTGTGATAATGAGACATGAATAACCATTCCATCTTCTCTAGTAGATGAGAGCAGAAACTGTTTTCTTCTACATATTTATAAGACATTAAAATCAAAGGTCTGATGACTAAATGTTGCTATAAATCATACAGAATGCCCAACTCAAGTATTTGGACCAAGGCGGGGGTTACAGTTAGCCATGCCAGGCTGTGCAATTAAAGCAAAATGTAAAAACCCTGAACAAAGAAAGGGTATATGGAAGGATTTTCTCCACCTGTATTTGTGTGGTAACACCTCAGAGTCCTGTCACTGGAGTGAAAATATAAGAGAATGAGCAACTTTATCATCCTTCGGTTTAGTCAATATCAAACATGTCACTATTTAAGTAAGGGAAAATGTCTAAAGGTAAGATTCTTAATGTAGAAAGGGAAGCTGTATTTTCATGGCCTCCTGCTCATCACACCAAGTCCTAGCTTTTGTTCAATCCATGGCATCTCCAGACCCACCTGCTAACAGAGGAAGCCATCTGAATTCTCGCTAAGAAGGATGCCAGTCTAACATTCTCTCCTCTTCTGCTTTTCCAGAACAATACCCCATTGTTCAATGAAATAAAAATGTTTGAGCTCCAAGCATTGTTTCCTTTGAACTACAGTCATTTCAAAAGCTTTTGCTCTTTTCATTTCTTTCTCTTTTTTGAAAGCAAACAAAGCACAGGCATATCATGGGCTGAGAGCCACGGAGTAAATTAAAGCCATTCCACACTCAATGGTTTCCAGCAGTGTTTCATATCTGCAGACCAGGCCTAAGAACAATCAATTTCATTCATTTCAACTCCTGTTACAAAGCATTGGGAATGGAATAAATTAGCCAGCACATCATTCCCTCTATTTCATAAAAAGCAAAGAAGCACTGTTTCTTCCAAGACTGAACTTCATGGACTACACACCATTTCTTACAGAAACATAGCTTGACAGATACGTTAAGAGACAAGTTAAGCAACAGTATTCAATAAAATTTCAAAGGATACAAGAATGTTGAACAAAAATATGCAGGAGATCCAACTCAATAAAGCACCTTGAACTTTCCAGGCCTCTCATCACAAATGACGTTTTGGAATATCACTGTAACAGGCTCCTGGAATATTTCCAGTACTTTTTTCTCGGGAAATGGAATCTATAAAACGTGATGGTTAACATACATGAGTCTCATCGTCTTTTTCTTTTCCATTCCATCTCTTGGTCCCATTTCAGACACACTGATGCCAACTCTCAGAGCTATGTTGTTACGAGAGATGTATACTCTGCACAGAAAGATGACCAGAACCTCAAGGTCAATTACTAGACAATTGTCAAAACAAAAACAAGAGTTTTAATCTGAGCTCTTTGATGGGGCTTCTGAAGAATGATGTTGAGAGTGCTTCAAACAATCCTCAGATTGACAGCTGACTGACGTCCGTCTAGAGCCAGGAACACCTCTCCTTGAGATGTGAAGAGAGTGGACACATTGTGACACAATGATGCCTAAACCCTGAGGCTTTCACTTGCACAGCTTTAACCTCCAAAAACAACTTTTCCTCCTGATTTTATATTTGTAACTTTGAGGGTTTTTTCTTATGGAGAACCCAGACACACACCCCCACATACACACACCCCTCAAATAAAGACCATTTAAGATTTAGGATTTTAAGTCTGGTATCATTTCTGTGACATCTTTACAGAAGTATCCCTTCATTTTGTCTTCAAATACAAGCCAAAGCAAAGAGAAATAAAATAGTTAGAGCCCATAACCCATTGGTTACTGCAGGAGTAGCCAGTGGGTTACTTCAAAGACCTCCGGGGAGACTTCACATAAAATCCAAACTTCTTTGTAGGTTCTGCAGCACCTTCCATGATCTGACCCCGTTCTTTGACCCCAGATCATTCTGTTCTACCACTGACCTGTGTTCCAGTCACACTGTCCTCCTCACTGCTCTGCTGTAGTGTTCATCTTTCTTAGCTCAGATCCTTCGCCCATTGTCTCTGCTACTGAGTCTCTCTTCCCCCCTTCACATTGCTGTCTCCATCCTGTTTGGGGGATACTCTAGCCTTTCGTGATGATTCTAAATAGGTAACTATGCCCTCTACCACCTCACTCCTGGGGTTCTCTATCACACACCACGTTCTTTCCTTTTGTAGCCTTTTATTCAAGATGAATGTGTGTGTGTGTTCATGTGTGTGTATATTTCTCCTTTTCAACTTGTTTAATAAGTCTATTTCAGTGCAATCTCAGCTCCATCAGGGCAGCAGTGGTGTTTGCTCTGTTCAGCACCAGGGATCTATCACTTAGTCCCTGCGTGTTACATAGCATAAGCTCATAAAAATGTGTACAAAAGATGGTGAACAAGTCATGTAGCGCAATTAACTTTCACATCAGTTGAACAATTCTTTAAAGCACAGAACCTAATAGCAATTTTGATGTATATCTTACCACGTCTTTTTAAATTGACTACTTGGATGCAGTGTAACATTTTCCCAGCAAATCGAGGCTATAATAATGAAGAGTAAATGCTGTATCTTATATAAGCAATGAAATGCTGTCCTTAGAGATAATTAATAATTAAGTAATTTGGGATTGTGCCTGAGATTTGCTCTTTAAATTTTTAGTGTCTGGTTTCTCTGTGTATTTTTTTGTTTTGTTTTGTTTTGTTTTGTTTTCTGGTTCTATCATCGTAAAGCTGTCAAAATTCCACTTCTTGGGCTTCTTTGGGAAACTTCCTTAAGCAGCTCACAACCTCCTACTTTGCTAGTAGAATGTGTTTATGGATTCGAAAATTAGATAACAATCATGAGTAGTGTGGGCAAAGTAACAACAGACAGGCTCCCCAAACACCTGTGCGATAATACAATCAATAAAATGACATCTACTGTAGCTGTTGGAGACAATCTTTGCTTACTGCACTCTAGTTGGAAGATTTAGCCAGGTAAAACAACCTCAAGTAAGTGAAGTATGGTTAAATGATTAAATTGCTAAGATGGTATGTAGCCCCAAACCCATTGTTTTCACTTTTAGTCTAAAAGGGGCAAGACAAATGCAAGCTTAAATACTAATGCAAGTGCTATGTGGGCAAATATATCTTTTGCAAAGAAAAGGGAAATAAAGAAAAATACTTTGCAGCAATGGTAAAAATTGGCAATTAATAACTCAGAAACTTATTGTAAGTAATGGCAAGCATCAAAGTGGGAAAAGGTAGCCTTATTTAAGGATATTTTTCACAAGTGAGGTAATGATCTCATATTGGCCAATAACCAAATTAATGATCTATTCCTTCATGAAGAATCCTTTATAAGTTTGAAAGGAGGAAGAGATGAATTGGAGAGCAGAAGCAAATGGAGATGTGGAATCTATGACTGTTTGTTTTTTCCGGATGAGTCACCATGGCTCTTCTAGATGACTGATTATAAAGTATGAGAGAAAGATGCATTAAACCATAGGCATTTGAGCCCAGTAGCTCTCTGGGGAACTTGTGTCTACCATTTGAAATATTTTATTTCATAGACTAATACTACAAAGATTACTAAACTGAAAGCATCCCAACATTCGGTTCTTTAGTCTGCCTAGTGTGCATTAACATCATTTGCTAAAGTGAAAATTCATCTGGTACTATAAAAGGCACATTAGTGTATTTTTAAATGTTTTCACTGCACCTCATCTAATTTTCAAAATGATGGAAGTCGTTTGTAATAAATACTTGTATACAATAAGAAAGTTAA
Source organism: Erethizon dorsatum (assembly GCA_028451465.1). Lineage (NCBI taxonomy): Eukaryota > Metazoa > Chordata > Mammalia > Rodentia > Erethizontidae > Erethizon > Erethizon dorsatum. Next base: position 17,989,861 of record CM051839.1, read on the forward strand.
AAATGGAAAAAGGAGACATTCTAAAAAGTGGAAGATGACTGTACCTAAGCTAATACCAAGAATGGGTGATGAAATTAGGTTTAATTCTGGGCTTTCTAGAAGCCAAAGTAAACCAAAGCCAGTGATGAATTATGTATTTCTTATCTGAAGAAAAATACAATGCATATTTAGGAGTTACACATCTTCTTTTTTTTTTTTTTTTTTGTGGGTACCAGAGGTCAACCTCAGGACCTCGCGCGCCAGCAGGCGCCCATGCCACTAAGCGATATCACCGGCTCTTTTTTCATATGTGGGTACTGTGAGTCGAACTCAGGACCTTGTGCTTGCCAGGAAGGTGCTTTTGCCACTGAGCCATCTCACCAGCCCAGGAGTTACACATCTTCTAAGAAGTATTTACTTTCTTAATCCTCTCACAAATGACTTTAGACAACATAATAGACAACTACTGTTCAAATGCTTATAATTTACTAATACATACCAACATATTAGTAAATCATTTTCTATGCATAAGTATGCCTACATATACATGCACATACATGTATGAGTTATAGCATGTTATATTTTTACATGTTCACATACATACACACATCTTCATGTACATATAAACATAAATATATGAAGTAACTCAGAAGGCTTCTCCAAAGGGATAAAGTAATGGAGTAGTAAAGATTATTGACAATTATGGCCACAACTCCTCCCATCCCTCTATGCTAACATTTTGCAACATTACTTTGTCATTCCCTCATCAAGTGGTGGAACAGATTTCTCATCCTTTGAGTTTGGGTTGGCCCTGTACCAGCTTTAACCATAGTGGTGATGTCTATGGCTTCCTAGCTAGGCTTCACGGGGCCTTCAGCTCACTCCTACACTCTGTGACAGGAAGCAACACAGAATAGTTCTCTTAAGAACGAGAGACCCACCCAAGGAAGAGGCCCATGGACATTCACACTGACTGCCAGTCCCGCTCTGGGGGAGACACCAGATAACTACAGCTGCATGGGAGATCCCAGGAAAGGCCCCATTGTGAACAACCCAAATTGGTAACAACCAGAATCATGAGGTACGTAAATGGCTGTATAAAGTCACTTTGGAGTGGTCTTCATCTGATAAAACAACCACTTTAGGATTTTTTTTAACACTTTTTTAACATTTTTTTTGATATAAGATTTAAAGTATATGACTTCCTTTTTTTAATAACAAAACAGTGGGAAAATCCAGGGAATTATGGAGGTTCACACTACATTTCCCAAAGTCTTTTCAAGAGTTCTGAGGGAAGGGTTGGAACTTTTACTTAGTTCCAATTTTACTCCTCAAATACAATAGGCCTAATCTTTCTTTCTTTAAGTATGTGTTCTTAACCTGATTTCTAAAAGGATCAAGGTTATAGTTCAAGGACAGCATCCTGGCAACAGTGCCGTGCTCACTAAATTCTTATGTCTGACTGTCATTACTATGTGTCTAGTTTACTCGTCTGGGTTTTCCAGGACAGCCCTGATTTCAAATGTTTTCCTCAAGCTATATATTGTTAGGACAATTCTGATTTCGGGTTGAACAATATGGATGCTATACCTATGTATTTTAGGTGCCAAAAGTATAATTAGCAAAATAGATATTTTATGAAGAGATTTCCTAAACTCTAATGTGTATTCTCACAATATGGATAACACTTTGCCCCAGTTCTTCACAAAAGCAGGTTATTCTTTGAATGTACACCGGTCTAAAACCCAGGTACATGAAAGCACATGCCTATCACTGAGGTAGCAGATAAGACCCATGCAGAGGGGCTCAGTGTGTACCACAGTTGTAGCACAAATGTTTACCATGTACAAGGACCTGAACTCAATTCCCAGCATGGAAAAGAAACCTCATATGGCAAGAGTAAAAATGGGGAGAGCAAAAATGAGTCTGTTCTAATAGTCCAAGCCAGAAACTATAACTGAGCATTCATTGGCCATAGAACTGAAGAAAAAGATAAATTAAAATTTTGTTTTGTTTTGTTTTGTTTGAAGCAGAAATTACAGAACTCACTGAGGAAGGAAACAAGAGTGACACTTATTTTTCTTTGAACAATTAAGTGAGTAGGAAAAGTACAAGTTAAGCATGTGCATGCATGCACATGTGTGTACATTCAAATGAGTTATATTTGAGATTTTTGTGAAACATTTAATTACACATGGCAAGTAAATAGGTCTGGAAAACAAATGGAAATTTTAAAATAGAAAAAAAGTATAACAATTGAGGCGAGGAGAGGAGAGTGAAGCTAGAGAGGAAATCAAGTCAGTCAAATCCTTGTATGTTGCGTGGTAAGAGCTTCGGATTAATTCTAGTGGCTTGGGAAACCACAGAAAGATTATAAATAAGGACTAAAATAATCCAATCTGCATTATAAAAAGATTTCTTTGGTTACTGTGAGAAGCAATCTCTGGGAAAGTGAGAGCAAACATAAGGAGACTAGTTTGTATAAACTAGGGATGACGGTGGCTTCAGTGGTGGGTTAGCAGTGGAAATGAGGAGCAATTGCTGGAATGAGGTCATGACTTGAATGAAGATCCAATGAGGTTTGCTCACACATAGATGTTCTGTAGAGAAAGTTCTAGAGTAGCCAGGTACATGGCACATGTCTATAACCCCAGTACTGTGAGAGGCTGAGGCAGAAGGTTCAAAAGTTTAAGCCCAGCCTGGACTACATAGTGAGATCCTGTTTCCAATCTAAAAAAAAAAGGGGGGGGGTGTGCTGGGATGCAGCTTAGTGTGAAGGCCCTGGGTTTAATCTCCAGCACTGAGAAAAAAATAAAAAGAAAGGGAGGACAGGAGGGAGGGAGGAAGAAAGGAGGAAGGAAAGAAGGAAGGAAGGAAGGAGATTAGTTCTGAAGCAAATGAGCTAGGAGACTAGAAGATAAATTTGGGATGTCAGCAGTGATGGGATTTCTGAGGTTGATGAGAGCCAAGACATATCAAGATGTAAGTGGCTATAGCGGCAGGGTAAAAAGGAAGGGGTTACAAGAGAAAGACAGTGGAAATTAGGAGATCAAGTTGCTAAATGAGAAATGAAAAGTTCATATAATGCATACTGAGAATCTCTTCTCCCTCAAATCAGCAGTGGTCATGATATCAAAAACCACCTTTCTCCCATGTTGTCCATTTAGCACAATCCTCTAACTGAAGAGCAAGCTCTCTCCAGATCTTCTCAGTAAACACAACCAAAAACCAAGTAAGTCAAAACAACTATCACTACGTACAAGGTGCCAGGCAAGCTGTGGTGCCCAGGTCCTCACAGGTCCCACACAGAAGCGCTTTCCTGCCTGGACTCCAGTCTCAACACCATGGCACATCCAGAACCGCCCGAAGTAAAATCCAAGGGAACTGAAAACTTTACAGTAACCTCACAAACTTCCACTGGGAGAGTTCATCTTTAACCCACTTTCTTGCTCTCAAAAATATCCTCTAAAGAGGGTCTAGCAAGGATTGCCCTGCCTGCCCTCTGTCTCCACCACTTCTCAGAATTTTCTCTGAAACTGAGCCCATGCTAAATTTGTGTCTCTTGCGCCTCATTTTCTTACTCTTTTCCACTCTGAGTAACTATTTTCCCCAGCCTTAATCAATCAAGCTACACACAGTCATTTATATTTACCCAATTCTGCATAGCAAAGTGTTGCCCAGAAACTGAACAAAAGCCCTAGAGCCAGTGTATTCCTGAGCAGGCACAGAAGGGAAAGATGTTGTGACATTTTGACATTTTTTTTCTCCTGTCACAGAAGTGATGACATTTAGAACAGTGCTTCTCAGATTTCAGAGTGCGTCAGAATTCCCTGAAGACCTTGTTAAAATGCAGATTCCGGAGCCCTGTCCCCAGACACTTTGATTCAGTAGGTTTGAGTGTGGGGCCTGCAAACTTGCATTTCTAACTAGCCCTAGGTGGACGTTGATACTTCTGGTCAGCAAATCACACCTGAAGTAGCACTCACAAAGCTCTTGGGAGGAAAATTCTTAAGAATACTTTGCATAGGGTCCAATTCACAGCAAGGTTTGATACTTAGTGTTACGGCATACATTTAGATGCCCTCCACCACCACCAAAGCCTCATGCATTCATAGGTGGGGCTTTTCAGAGGTGGCTGGAGCCAGCGTGCATGATACTGGGATCAAGGGCGTGTGATAACTAAATTAGTCTACTGACCAGGTTAGCATAGTTCTGAGTGTGTATGATGGGAAGGCCCACCCTGGGTGTGGGTGACACCAACCAATAGGCTTGTAGCCTAAATGGAATAAAAGAGAAAGGGAATCTTACTTGCTGTTTCCTCCTGCCTGCTCTGCCGTGGACTATTTCTCCTCTGCAATGCCCCGTCTACTATGCTGCTGTCCCTTAGAGCCAGTCAACTATGGACTAAAACCTCTATAAACTGTGAGCCAAAATAAACTTTTCCTTCTTTAACTTGTGGGTGTCAGGTATTTTGTCTCAGCAACTAGAAAAAAGTAACTAAGACACTTAGTAATACATATCTGTATTTTTTTCTTTCAGGATATATGTATATATGTGTGTATAAGTTTGTATGTGTAATCATTATTTATATATAAGTAAGACAGTAGATAGATAATGAATAATTTTAAAAAAAGGAGGAAAGAAGAGGTATGGAGAGAAGAAAAGGGAGGAATGAATGAAGGAAGGCAAAGAGGGAAAGAAAGAAATAATTCAGGCTCCTTCCTGCCCCCTCCTTAGGCCATGAGTGGAAAATACTTTGTAGCACACCGCCACCTGCCAATGCTGTCCTCCACCAGAATCCAGCTCTGTAGTACGGCATGTTTTACTGCCCCTTCCTGTACACTGCCTAGTCCAAGGACAACTCCAAGATTCCTGCAGGTGCCACAAATACCACTTACTACTGACTAAAGTGCCTGCGATGCTATGGCACCCAGAGACTGTCCGTAGATAAGGCAGGTCACGAGCACCCCTCAGACAAGGCCTCAGCAGTGCTCGCCCTCCAGTCCTGCCTCACATTGCCACACAACTACAGGGCTCTTGATGAAAAGTTACCAGGCCCCTCCCCATCTCTCCATTCCACTCCTGCAAAGCAACCACATTTTATTATTTAACTTTCTCACAGTATTGCTTTTATATTTTTAAATCGCTTCCTTTTTTATATTTACATAATATCCTTTTTTAGTGCTATGGGTAATGTGAATTTAGCTCCTTAAACCACATCTCATATAGATAATTTCCTTACTAACTTTCAGAACATAGTTTTATTTCTTCTGGATAAATTAATATTTCATGTTTTTTAGTTTTCCTCAATTTCCCCATTTCCTTTTTTTCTTCCTTTTTTTGCCTTTTTATTAGTGCATGTTCGCAGTATATAATGTTTAGAGTTGGTGCTTGTACATCACACATCTTAATTTCTTTTTTCATCCCCTTTCCTTCCCCTCCCTTTGTGACTCTATAACTATGAGTCATCATTCAGTCAAGTAGTGGAGTATGGATCTATTTCTCCACCTTAGTCCATCTGGGCTGTTGTAACAAAATGCCATACACAGTGTAGCTTATAAACAACTGAAATCCATTTCTCCCAGTTCTGGAGCTTTAGAAGTCGAGGATCTATGTTCGGGCAGATTTGGTGGCTGGGGAAATGCTCGCTGGCTCATAGAAAGCCATCTTTTCACTGTAAGCTCATGTAGCAGTGGGGCAAGGATCTCTCTTTGGCCTCTTTTACAAGATCATTAATTCCGTTCACGAGGGCTCTGCTTTTGTGACATAATCACCTCTCAAAGGCCCCCACCTTTTAATACCATCACATTGGTGGTTAGAATTTCAACATATGAATGTGGAGCAGTGGACATACACACATTCAGAAAATAGAATTCCCTTTCTTGAAAATTTGTGTTTTATTCTTGGAAAAACTTCTTTCCTTTTACTTGCGTTTCTTTCACTGAGGCTCTGGCTTAATCTTCCTGTAGTGGACAATTGTTTGTCCATTGAATAATCTACATGGTTAAAACTGACACATGTAGACATCAGTTGCATTTTTACTGGAAACATTTTTCCTGACCCTTCCATTATACTGTACGAGATGCTCCAGGCCCGTAGGAATTCACTGCCCTCTTTCCCATGCTGGAGACCTTACATCCTGAATCTCATGCCTTCCTCTTTCCTGAATTAGTTCCTTATTTTGTAGGAATACATCCTTCAGTATCATGCTGAGAAACTATGTGTGGCAGAATTGAAAATAATTTTTAAAACTGTATCTGTCTGAAAACATCTCTACTCTTATTTCACATTGGGTTGGTTATTTCATGAGGTAGATATGTCTAAGTGGGAAATTGTTCTCCTCTGAAATCCAAACCCTTGCATGGGCCCTTTATAAATCCTTTCATTTGGGAGGCTCAACGCCATTGTTAGTTCGGAACTCGGATATAACTTGCTTCTATTTTTCTTTCCTCCATGGAAATGTTTAGGATCTCTTTATAGCCATATTTCTGAAATTTCATAAAATTTACAGAGACCTAGCACCTGTCTTTTTCCCAATCATTATATTAGTTACTCAGTGGCCTTTGACATCTAAAAACTCATATTCTTCAATTTGGGGATTTTTTTATGTGTAAGTCTTTCATATTTCCTCCCCATTTTCTGTGTTCTCTTTCTAGAGTACCTATTATTTGGCTATTTGATTTCAAGTGTCTTCTAATTTTTTCCTACTTTTCAATCCTTACTTTTGTTTTACTTTCCAGAAGTCCTCAAATTTATCTTTTAAACCTTCTATTTATTTATATCTGCAATTATATGAGCATAGCCCATATAAATGTTTTAGTCTCTCATTAAATATTTTTTTTTTTTTTTTTTTGTGGGTACCAGGGGGACGACCTCAGGACCTCGCGCGCCAACAGGCACCCGTGCCACTGAGCGATATCACCGGCCCCTTTTTCGTATGTGGGTTCCGGGAGTCGAACTCGGGCCCTCGCGCTTGCAAGGCAGGCGCTTACGCCGCTGAGCCATCTCACCGGCCCTCATTAAATATTTTTACAGGACTCTTCTTTTCGTTTCTTTTTTTTTTTTTTTTTTTTTTTTCTGGTGGGTACCGGGGGTCGACCTCAGGACCTCGCACGCCAGCAGGCGCCCATGCCACTGAGCTATATCACTGGCCCTTTTTCTGTATGTAGGTTCCAGGAGTCGAACTCGGGCCCTTGCGCTTGCCAGGCAGGTGCTTATGCCATTGAGCCGTTGAGCCATCTCACCGGCCCCTTCTTTTTGTTTCATGTCTATAAGTTACTTCTGTTGCTGAGAATACTGATCTTTTTGTGAATATGGATATGCATTGTTGTGATCTATACATTGAATTTTTTCTCTGATTTGTTTGTTTACTTAGGTTGCTGTCCTCACATTACAGCATTTCCTCTTGGTTAGCCCTTCATATTTAAAGGTTGGTCACCAAATACCTACTGGAAGCTCCATATACATGGTTTGCCCAACAACAGACTCCGTGTAGGATGCCTGAGAGTGACGTGGCCATTCAGTGGCCATGCTTTCCCACACTCTCCCACCAGTGACCTGGGCTCAGAGCACAGAATGGTCAAGGGAGCCTTACGGTCAAAGTGTGTATTTTCCTTTAACCTTATCTCTGTATGGCCCCAATCTCATCTTTAGCTGCCAACACACACATTTTTACTTGTCACAGTTTGTGTGCTGACTGTTAGACAAACATAGTCACCATCAGTGTAGAGCCTGTGGTATTAGGGTAGACTGGGAGCCTTATCACAGGTAGGAGGGGCGTCCTGAGTACACCTAGTTAGGGAAGTAAGAGGAGTTGCAGAATATTGGAGCAGTAAGAGAGGAGAGTAGCATGAGAAGAGCAGGTACCATAGATACATTTTGCCACGACAACTGACATTTATTTCCCTCTACTCACTACCATCGTGCTCTGTCTTTTGGGGCAGTAAAGTGGCATGGAGGGTAATCTTAAATCAAGATGTCTATACCACAGGAATACAGATGCACCGTGACTTGTGAGAGGTTATGTCTCAATAAACCCACTGTAAGTTGAAAGTATCTTAAGAAGAAAATACATTTACTATGTTTAAACCACAGAACACCATAGCGTAGCAATGCAGTGCACTGCAGAGTATCATATCCCCCAGAAGTGAGATGATGTGGGTGACTGGGGATAGTTTCACTGCCCAGCAACAGGAGAGAGTATTGTACTAGCCCAGGAAAAGATTAACATTCAGCATTTGAAACATGGTTTCTGATAAATTGTATATCACTTTCTCATCATCACAAAGTCAAACACATAAATAGGGACCATTTGTATGTCCATATGATGGTCCCAGAACCCTTTCCTGGCAGACATTATCATGAACAGGCCCAGGTTAGCAGAAATTCTGCTTGTGATCTTTGTATTTCATTCACCCAGAAAGGTCATCAAAAATATCGTAATGGATACCCATGTTTGTTGTGTAAGGGGACTGCAATTTTAAATGGCATAATAAAGCTCATGTATTTCAACTATCAAAAGATATTTTCCCAGCCCTCCTCCTATTTCTCTTGGAACATCGGCAAACTGAATTGCAAGGGAAGTATAATGAAAAGATCTTAAGTTATCCTGCAGACATGAAGACATGGGAAGTTGGCAATAAAATTACAATTGGGTATTTTTTCTTATTCCCTGTTCAAACTGTGTCCAAAATTTCTTTATGAAATAGGAAACTTTCTTCCCCTTTTCCGCCTCTGCACTCTGCATGTCTAAAGCCAAGGAGACTTTTATAAACTCTCCCCCTTGCTCCCCACCCCAGCCCCTAAACCTCAGAAGCATTACAGCCTCATTCTTCTTTGCCTGACCTGTTAAAAAACAGAGTGCATAACAAAGAGCTGCCTACCATTGCCAAGATAAATTGGGATAAATTGTGATCTCAAAAAGCTGTACATGTTCCAAGAGTGTATCAGCAGTTTTTAAAAAATCAAGATACGTGACCAAATAAGCAGAGTTTACTCCTAAATGTCTAGAAATCAGATGCACAATACAAAAGGAAGAGCGTATATGGTAATTTAATAGGAAACACCATGAAGTATTTCCCTTTGTTTCTCCTTTCCTTTCATTTCTCTCCCCTTTTATTCTTCTCTGGACTGAAGGGTGAGGAATGGGAAGAATAACACTGATGACTGGCATATAATCAAAATCATATTCTCTCTTTGGAAGTTGGGATATAGCCTTCATCTAGAATGTCCTGACTTTTTCCCCTTAGACTTTGAACAGAGGAAGTAAGATATAAATGTCAATTTCTTTGTTGTACATCTTGAGCATAATTCACAGCCCTACAATCTGAAGAGTATGTGACATGCTCAATACTAAAGCACTCAGCACAAGTTCTGTTTAAGCCTGAATTATCCAAAGGGACTCCAATGCATAAACTAAGTTTACAAATGTTTAAGCAAGGCTAGCCTTGAGTTTTCCCATAGGACGAGGAAAAAGAAAAGAGAAATCAAATACATTCCAGCTAGATAAGCAGTATGGGTAAATGACAAAAATAATGGGGAGATGGAGGAAAAGAGATCATGAAGACAGGAAAGAGAAAGGTTCATTAAACTAGAGTTTGAAAGGAAATTGCTCAAGCAGTTAATACAGAGAGATCAAAACAAGGAGACAAGTTCCCAGGACCTTGGGTGAGTCTGTATTTGGCAGCTATCTTGTATACATGGCAATGTGAACAAACTAGATATAGAAAAGACAGTGAGTTGAAGAAACAAGACAGTTCCAAGCAGACACTGAAATGTTATTGAAATTGTGAGAGAGGTTACATTGCTAAATCTTCAGTTTTAAAGAAATTCCATCCCAAATAATGGCAATCAAGTTAATAGCATCATCCATAAAATATGAAAAAATCATTTAGGGAAGTTAGCTAATGAGATTAAAGAACTGTATTCCAGATTATATTGTCATTATCGTCCCACTCGGAGCTTGTCCTTATTTCTCCTTTGTGTGAAGCAACTTAGTTCACCCTTAGAGTTTATCAGTAGGATGTGATCACTAGCAAAGGTTTAGGGCCAAAATCTGCAGAACAACCCAAAATGCTACTTTAGGTATTTATCATGGGAATTCTTCGAAAAACGCATGAACAGCCAGCATCTTAAATGTATGTAGGAAAGAAGATTTTACCACACAAGCCACTCTTCTCCCTGCAGGAAATGATAGTCCAATATCAACAGTTTCCTGCATGCTGACCCCTCAGCCACAGGAATCCATCTGGTCTTGTTAACAACAGAGGCATGATTTATCTGCCAGGGATGTAAAGGGATGAAAGCCATAGCTGAGAACGCTGACTTACACAGACGAGATTGATCCCATGGGACAATGACTTTCCCACCATTTATGTCTTCTCTTTTGTAATTCTGGCACCAAGCCATGTCTCAGTGTAATTATGGTGTTAAATGCCCATCTCTATACTGATATTTCACTTTTGCAGGCTAGTGCTTTCTTTAGCTAGAAATTCATTAATAAAGTTTCTTAACTTATTATCAATTTTGCTAGAGCAAGATTCATTTTGTTTGGTTGTACATTTTTTTCTTCTTTTTTTTTTTTTTTTGTGGGTACCGGGGGGTCGACCTCAGGACCTCGCACGCCAGCAGGCACCCGTGCCGCTGAGTGATATCACCGGCCCCTTTTTCGTATGTGGGTTCCGGGAGTTGAACTCGGGTCCTCGCGCTTGCCGGGCAGGCGCTTAAGCCACTGAGCCATCTCACCGGCCCACATTTTTTCTTCTTGAACATGTATTACTTTGCATGGGTTAAATCATGTTTCTGAACATGCTGAATAATATTTTGGCTGCACAATTCCCAATCTCACTTTCCCTTACATGTTCATTTCAACAAGAAAGAAAAGGGGCCGGTGAGATAGATCATCGGTATAAGCTCTTGCCTGGCAAGTGCGAGGTCCTGAGTTTGACTCCCGGAACCCACATACGAAAAAAGGGCTGGGGATATCGCTCAGCAGTATGGGCACCTGCTGGCGTGCAAGGTCCTGAGTTCGACCCCCAGTACGCACAAAAAAAAAAAAAAAAGGAAAGAAAAGATTCAACTTGAGATAGAATTTCTATTGGAGAAAACAGATGAATGCAGGAAATAGAAGTAGGATACACCCAACTCCAAAAAGCCCACACCCAGGGCCAGTGAGATGGCTCAGCGGCGTAAGCGCCTGCCTTGAAAGCGCGAGGGCCCGAGTTCGACTCCTGGATCCCACATACGAAAAAAGGGGCCGGTGATATCGGTCAGCGGCACGGGTGCCTGTTGGCGCGCGAGGTCCTGAGGTCGACCCCCCGGTACCCACAAAAAAAAAAAAAAAGCCCACACCCAGATATCCAGCTGATAATAAATAAAGGTCAGTATTTTTAATCTCTTCCATTGTCAGATTCCTTTTCCCTAACTTATTGTAAGACATGTCTTTACAGAATCGAATGTCAATATGTTCCAGTAACTGGGTTTTTCCACTACATTTTTCCTCAGTAAAGTAGAGTCAAAACAAATAAATGGGTATCACAGACTTTAGTTTTTGTTTTTGGACTATGGCTTTTCTACCTTTTAGAGTAGTCACGATATCACTAAACCTTAGACCAATCACCTACACCTTACATACCTATGATACTCAATTTTGACATGTAAATTCAATCATAATTACACTTAGTCTTTCATGCCATGAACTGTAAAAGGAAGAAAAGAATACTTTTGCTGCTATTTGTAATATATTTTATCTAAAAATGTTTTAAACTTGGGATCTATATACCTCTCAATTAACCATAACATTTTCTTAACCTGAACACTTCAATGTTTACAGGTACTTTATTAGTGGGAAAAGTAGTCTAAATTTGGTAATAAAACAAAATAGTTATAACCGGTAAGTAAATTCTTTTTTTTTTTTGATCAGTAAATTCTTGAGAGAATAATAGAACTTCAATAATTCTATCAGGGAAAGAAGCCAATCACAAAAGACTACATATTTTATATTTCCATTTATATAAAATATTTGGAATATTATCTATAGAGACAAAAAGTAAATTAGTAGTTTCTAAGGGCTAGAGATAGAGAATAGGAAGTTATTATTGCTTATGTTTAGATGTCCCTGCAAAGCCGCATGTGGTCATAGGGGGGCTTTTCCAGAGGTGGCTGAATCTAGAGTGTGTGATGCTGGAATTAAGGGTGTATGATTACTAATTCAGTTCACTGATTGGTTTGGCACCACCCTAGTCCCAGCAGCCTAGATAGAGTATAAAATGGGCAGAAAGAAACTGCTAAAGTCCCTTGCTTGCTTTGCTACCTTCTGCCTGCCATGAACTGTTTCCCCTCTGTGATGCCTGTCTGCCATGCCACCCAATTATGGACTGAAACCTCTACAAACTGTGGGCCAAATAAACCTTTCATCCCTCAACTTTGGGCATCAGGTATTTTGCCTCAGCAATGAGAAAAGGAAACTAAGCCAGAAGGGCACAGGAAAAATGGGAAGTGCTATTAATGGGTGTGGTGTTTCTCCTTCAAGTGATAAAAACATCCTAAAGTTAGATTGTGGTGATGGTTGTACAGCTGTAAATATAAGAAAAATCAATGAATTTTATATTTTGAATAGGTGACATGTATGGCATGTGAATTACATCTCAGTAAAACTTTGTTTTAAAAAAAATATCCTCTCAGAGAGTTTCCCAGAGCTGCTCAACACAGGGTTGAGTCAATAAAATCCACATGAGAGCTGCAGACCTTGGGGTGAATCTCCTGAGCCTCCCTCTCTCCTCTTCTTTTCTTGGCAATGATATTTAATTACTTCCTGTTCCCTTCTCTGCTTTTAGCCCAGGGACCTGGAGTTGTACCATGCCATCTGTTCACTAACTTGGATTTGAATTTCTGGCCTTTCCTAAAGTAATGTCAAGTGCCTCTTTTAGAATGTCCATTGGTGAACAGCCCTGACTCGTGGATGTCATATAAAATCTGACACCTGCACACATTCTGCCATTATTGCCAGTTTCCTCCGGGACTCTGCCAAATATCCATTGTTCTCTAATCCAAACCTCAGCTTCCTCCCAGAGATGCTAGGTTAAAACCAAGGCAAGAGCCATGGTTGACCTCATGGTTCTCAAGGAAGACTTGACTGGCTCTTACGTCAATCTTTAAATGACATGTTATGAAATACACCATATAGAGACCGATTATAGAGTAAACAAACCTACTTTTTGTCCTTAAAATAATGCTATAAAATACTTCACTTGAGCTAGACTTCCCTGCCCCCAACCAGAATGGATGTTATAGAAGAAAACTGAGGACTCCACAGCAGTACTGTCTGGACTCCCCACATCAGGCACACCCATCTGACCATCATCTTCATGTAGACCCTGGAAGCACTACTTCCAATAGTGGTCACTTAGTTACTGTGCATGCTTAGAATGGCTTAGCAAAAGTAAAAGCCTTAAGGGCTTATGTGATTTCACGAAAAGACAGGTATGAGTCATACGGTGTCCTAGGTTGTTTAGCTTTTCCCAATTTTCCCCACCTCACATTCAGAGCTGTTTTGTCTTCCTATACAGAATCACTTTGGGAGTGCTAAAGACAGACCACTGAGTCACCATGTCATCTTGTGGCTTGACTCCCTAAGGCTTGAAATTTTGATTTGAAGAAGTTTCTTGAAAGCTCTGATAACTTCCTAACCACTGGAAAATGGCAGACATTTTCACATATTGAAAGCATTTTTTTTTCAGTATGAAATACAAGAATCAATTTGCTTATCATTCCATTATCCTGCTCAAACACTTAATAATTAAGGGACAGGCCAGAACATTCCAGTTAATTACCTAAAAGGCTTTTTTCTAAAAACTGAGTTTGAAGATTTGACCAGCTGCCAATACTCTAAGAAAAATTATTTTAGGTATTTAGCTGAAAATTCTCACAGTTTGAATAGGTGGCTTATTCAAAATGAAATTAAAGTTCTTTATAGAACTTTAAATCTTAAAATAATTTAGTATAGCTCCTTAACCAGTGAAGAGAAGTGAGTTGGCCATAGGTAAGTGTATGGCAAAGTAGATTAAAAGAACCCAGATCCTCAGACTTTTGAAATAGAGCCGTCCTTTTCTCCATGAAGTGGCAGTAATTTAAGACAATGTAAGTTCTATGAAATTTATGCGTGATTTAGAAAAAGTTGGGTAGGGATCAGGGATTGGAAGAGATGAGGAGAATTAAGAGGGTCAAATATCATCTTTTTTAGGCTCCCTGCAGTGATGGAAAAAGCGAATATTGTGAAGAATACTGTCTATTTCCCTGAATAAAAATAACAGTTAGGGATGCTGGGAAACAGAAATCCCACACCTCACAATCCCACACTCAATGCCTGGGAAATGAAAACCCAAAAGTTATGGTGTTGGGACACAGAGAAGCTCCAAACACATCATAACTCATATCAGCTTAAAGTACCTACAATTATTTCTTAGACTTGAGTATTACTCTCTTAATCAAAATAATATATGTGCTGCTGAAGTGAGCGCTCATATCAAAATAATAATAGCAATTACATGCAGTTTTGTTGGATAAACAAATGCATATTTATCCTCACAAGGTAATCCAATGTAAAGGAAATCACGATTTGCAAGGAAGAAATACAGTATATTACATTTCATTGGTCTTACTCCTAATTTTTCTTCTAATTAACCTAATTTCTTTTTCTAATTTCTTTTCTAATTTCTTTTTCTGCTAGAAAATCACATACTTATATCAATAGACATTGTCTATAGCTATTTTTTTGCTATTAGCTATTTCTGATGTTGCCAATGTGTAATTCTATGGAGGTCTTCCATGGGGACAGGGGCAACAGAATGAGTCATGGAGACTCAAAGAGGAAACAGAACTCTTTGTCTGAATAAGGAAATGTTAGGTGGCCATTAAGGTTAGTGCATCTCAGTTTTCACTCTCCTTGTAAGAATTTCTCAGTGCAGAAAGAGAGCCTTTTAGGGAGGCTTGACACAAGGCAAGTGATGTTTAGAACAGTGGGGCTGCATTTTGTAGTAAGAAGTACAATACCCAGGTTCCTTGATTGCTATTGGGTAAGTTACTAATCA
Source organism: Erethizon dorsatum (assembly GCA_028451465.1). Lineage (NCBI taxonomy): Eukaryota > Metazoa > Chordata > Mammalia > Rodentia > Erethizontidae > Erethizon > Erethizon dorsatum. Next base: position 18,004,926 of record CM051839.1, read on the forward strand.
TGTCTATGAAATGAAACAAGACATACTGATATATAAGGTTGTTCTGAACATTCGGTGTTGTAAATACATAATTGTTCCTAGCATATCACATCTATTGATTACATCCTCCCCGCAAGAGATTCCTTTTTCTTCCCTTCCTTTTCCCTTCCCATCCATTTCCTTTCCCTTCCCTTCCCTTCCCTTCTTTTTATTAAGGAAATCAAAGGAGTGTATGACCATTAAGCAGGACGGTAGACCTGATTGGCTTCAGATCCACCTAAGGGATTAGTAAAGCACACTTCTAGGTATATCTGGGTGGGTCATGAAGGTGTGACCTTGGGTACTATATCTGGTCCCTGGAGCTATCCCTTCTGGCACCATTCCCCTGCTCTGTTGCCTGGTTGCTATGAAGTAAGGAGCTTCAGTTCACCATGCCCTTCTGCTATGATATTCCTGCCTTGGAGTGAGCCAACCATGAACTAACGTCTGCGAAGCGATGAGCCAAATTAAACCTCTCCTCTTTTAAGTTGTAGGTGTCAGGTATTGTGTCCCAGCAATAAGAAAACTAACACAGTCAGGCTGTACTGTTGGAGAGAAAATTTGTACTATAAACACGCTCACTGAACTTTGGAAAATTGGGCTCAAACTGTAGCTTATAAATTTGGAAAGGGAGCCCAAGTCCATACAACACAAGATAGCTCTTCCTAATGTTCTAGTCTAGTGTCACTCCTGGGCCCAACAGTGTCCATAAAAACCAAGACCTTCTAAATCTTGATCGCTGCAGCTGGGGCCCAGGAACCAGTCACTCTAGCATTTCTCCAGGTGATTATTTTACACACTCAAGTTTGAGAAGCACAGCCCTAGAGAAAGCATTCATAGAAAGCCAAAAGGACAAGAAGATACGGAGCAGGAAAACAATCAGATATTTAAAGGACTCAAGTCAAAGAAATATTAAGGAAAGGTGAAACAGACAACTGGTAGGAAGCTTCTGGGAAAAAATCTTCAGGAATTGTACAACAATTATAAATTTAGCAAGTGCTTTCATTCGCTTAGCAAACATGAGTCCACAGGCTGCTTATTAATTTTCCAACTAGAAATGAGCCACCGAGTTTATTGCAATTGTCTGGGTAGGTTGATTCCCAAAACAAGAGGGAATCAGCAGTAAAAGTCTTAAATAAAAAGAGCCTGAGTGTTTATTTTTGGTGACAGCAAATTAAAAGAAAGGGAAAATAGAAAGATAGCATGTTACTTGCCAGCCAGTCCTGGGAGGAAAAGAACCGAAGAATAGAGTCAAGCTGTCCAAATCCCTGGGGCTTTCAGAAAAGAAAGGGGAAAAAAATAAGAGATAGACATGGGACTGAAACCCAGGGATTGAAACATGACCCATCAAGCACACGCTGGCAAGAGGCCCAGCCATGAGGCTCCTTCTTCGGAACCAAACGTCTGCCTGCCTTCAGCATACTAAATTATCTGTTAGCAAGTAGTTGCAGCACCACAAAGATCAGGGGTACAGGATACTTAGAAAATTCAGTTGCAGATGTAAATATTTACCTAGCTGCTGCCTTAGAGTTGGTCTAACAGTTTTACTTTGTTGGCAAACTCCATGATTTTAGTGATCCACTATATTTTATTAGAAATATGTGAAAAACTAACTTACAACTGGGAAATAGAGATGTTCAGTGGTTAGAGTTTATCTCACCCAATGCCTCTGAAACTGAAGGGGTTTCAGTCTAATCTGTAGTGCTCAATTCTTAAGTAGCATGCTCATGTAAGAGAACTTAATGTGCTAATAATCCACCAGGCTCCTCTATTCAGAGTTAGAGCTTCCTGATCTCATGTCCAGATTGAGACAGTCTCCAGGATCTCAATTTGATTTCATAAACACTGATCAGAAGAAATCAAATCGGTATATGAAATAGACTTACCTTCTAGGTAATCTTATTTCTAGGCCTACTATAGATTTTTGTTCATTGCATTTCATTTCCTTTCACCTCTTTCTTGTAATCACCCCTCTGTGTTTTATTGTGCGCCTACTATATGGCTCATTTTAGAACAAGACTTTATGGTTCACTTCCTTCAGGAGGCCACCAGTCCATTTCCTCTGGGACGATTCTGAACCCCTTTCCCAGGTGAATGGAAGAACATGTGCTCTGACCTAATTAGAAATTGAAAACTCAGTAGAAATGGTGGCAGATAAAGTCATGGAAATCTCCTAGAAAGCTGAGAAACATGAAGAGGAAATAAATTTGTAAGACCAGTTCTGAGAATCTATTACCTGAATAACAAGCCTTATGAAAAATAGGACAAAGGAAATAGAGGGAAGAAATGAATAATGAAGAAATTTCCTAGAACTGAAGAACAAGGATCTGAGTGTCCTGTATGATGAATGAAAATAGAGTTACACCCAGTCACACTGCTGAAAAACTTCAGAATCCTAGGGCTCAAGAGAAGAGCAAAAAGTTCCAGAGAGAAGAGAAAACTATATATGCAGAGGGGTCAGAAAGTAAAAGACACAAAACCAACTGAAAGCTAGAAATTAGTAAAGTAATGTCTTCAAAATTCTGAAGAAAAACTATTTTCAACCATCAGAAAATCCATCATTCAAGTGTCAGGGAGGATCATAGATATTTTTCAAATATTCAAGGACTCAAAACATTTTACAAAAGTGGCGAAGGTCTTCAGGTCCAATTGGTAAGTACAATTATAAATAAGCAAATTTAAAATAAGACAACCCAGGGAATGCAGAACATTATGCTGGAAAGAAAAATGGTATCTATACAAGGTTCATTTATGCAGAAACTATAGAGGTTGTAACATAGACCCTGTTGCTATGGTTTCAATGTGCCCCCTACATTTCATGTGTTGGAAGCTACATTATCAACATAAAACTGAGAGGTGGCAGAGTTCAAGAAGTGAGTAGGTCATTAGTAGGTATTAATATGGCTCCCTCAGGAATTAGTCCATCTTGTAAGAGTGAACTGTTACAAAGAGAAACTTCCCTTCAAATACATCCACTTACCCTTCTGCTTTTGCCAGAGTTGAAACTGCATGAGACCCTTTCAAGCACCAAGTTCTAGGATTTCCCAGCCTCCAGAGTTGTGAGACAAAATACACTTGTGTTCTTAATAAATTACCAAGTTTTAGTACTTGGTAATAACACAAGAAAACAGACTAAACCACCTACCTGTCTACTGTTCTAAGCAAAATTACAGTATAATTATATACAGAGGTCAAGAGAATATGAGTGTGTGTGTGTGTGTGTGTGTGTGTGTGTGTTGGAGAAAGGAGAAGAAAGAGGGTTAACTTCTTCATCTTCCAGTACAGAAGTCAATAGATAATGTGTAGAACTGGAGGGAAACATTCAAGGAATAGAGGTAATATGATATTATTCAGAAATATGGATGAAAATGCAAAAACTGTAAGTATTCACTTCTGGAAAAAGGGAAGCTGGGGTGGAGACATGAAGCAATAAGGAAATACTGGTTTTCTTTACTAAGTTTTAGGGCTTTTTGACTCTTGAATTTATAGACAAATATAATATTGATTAAAATATAGAAGAGACTGAGGCCCAGCCCAGCTAGGAATATGATAGAATGGTTAGACTTATTATCTGAAGTTAGATCAACTTAATTTGCATCCTAGTTGCACTTTTAATTTTGTAACCATGAGCATTTTAAACTCTATAAACTTCAGTTCCCTCAATTTCAAATTAAGGTAATAAAATGTTTATATAAGAATGTTACTATGAAGAAACAACAAATGCTAGTAACAATATGGAGGAAAAGGCAGGTTTATACATTGTCCGTGAGAATATAAATTAGTATAGTCACTATGGAAATCAGTATGGAGCTTCCTTAAAAAACTAAAAACAGAACTACTATACAGTATAATCTAGCTATATCACTCTTCAACAGATACCCAAAGCAATTAAAGTTAGTATGCAGTAGAAATATTTGCATAAACATGTTTACCACAGAACAATTCACCATAGCTAAGCTAAGGAAACAATCTATGTACCTGTGTGTAGATACTTTTCTCTCCTTGCTGAGACAAAATACCTGACGCCCAAAATCAAGGAAGAAAAGGTTTATTTAGCTCACAGTTTGTGGAGGTTTCAGTCCATAATCAGCTGGATCCAAGGCAGGGTGGCATGGCGGAGGGGCAACTGTTCATGGTGGGCAGAAGACAGCAAAGGCAAGAAGAACAAAAGTGGGGGAGAGCAAGCCTCTTTTCCTCCCTTATATTGTATGCAGGCTCTCCGCCCTAGGGTGGACCTTTACACCCACACCCTCTCCCTGCCCTCCTCTTGCACAGGCTCAGTATGTTTACAAAGTGAGGACCCTGGCCCCCTGCTGAGTCACTTGGTTAAACTTGTGAAGTCTCAAGTTGACACAATGTATCAACCATTACAGTACCCATCAATGCATGAATGGATAAAGAAAATATGAGATTATATATATACACAGTATAGTATATTATTCTGTCATAAAAAAGAATGAAATCATGCCATTTGCAGGAAAATTGATAAAACTTGAGATTATTCTGTTAAGTGAAATAAGCCAGACTCAGAAAGACAAGAATTGTGTATTTTCCCCAATATGTGGAATCTAGGGGGAAAAGAATGATATGAAAGAAAAAAAGAGGCAGTGGGAGGATCACGGGGGCCCCCGGGCCCCTTCTCCTTTCTGCCGGTGCTTCTGCTGGTGGTGACGCGCAGCCCCTTCAGTGTCTGCCCCCTCACCGGCAGCCTCTACCTGCTGCTGCGCCTCTGCTGCTTTGAGCCCTGCCCGCCCGCAGGGTCCTGTGGGCGCTCACGCCCTGGGACCGCATTTCAGCCATCGCCCCTGGTGGCAGGAGCCAGACACGCCCGAGAACATGCTTGTGGCCATTCAGCTAAGAATGGGGCAACGGGTGTGGAATTGGACACGGAGTTTACCTCCGACGGCATTCCCGTCTCAATGCACAATAACGCAGTAGACGGGACGACCGACGGGACTGGTCGGTTGTGTGATTTGACATTTGAACAAATTAGGAAACAATCCTGCAACAAACCACAGATTCAGCAGTGATTTCCCTGATGAGAAGATTCCCTACCCTAAGGGAAGCCGTTGCAGAGTGCCTAAATTTTAACCGCACCATCTTCTTTGATGTCAAAGGCCACACAAATATGACAGGGCCCCGGCGGGCCTCCAAGATCACCGCTAACCCCTCCCTCCTTCGGGAGGGCCAGGGCGGGCCTGCAGTATCACCGGTGACACAGTAGTGTCCCAGCTGGGGTGCACACTATGGACCGGTGGGACTAGCGGCCTGGAAAAGTCTGAAGCAGCAGTAACAATAGGAGCCAGTGGTTGGTTCACATCAATACTCCTAGGCTAGTCAGCCCGGGAAGAATCCAGGACTCTGCAACCGGCCCCGCAGGAGGAACCAAGGTGACTGGCCCTTCCCCCTCCACCGTGGGACACGGCGATCCGGGGAAATGCCAGCCACACAGCAGGACCCTGACTAGGGCACACACGTGGACAGGGGAGACTAGCAAGATTGAAAAGACGGAAATATGAACTAGTAGGTGGTAAGTTAGGCAAACCAGTGTTGTGCTTAGGGACAAAGGCACACGGAATAGAAGCAGGTCTTTTTTTGCCAGTACCATGCTGATTTTATCACAGTAGCTTTGTAGTATAATTTCAACTGACTAACTTTTATATCTCATTATCATCTACCCAAGTTTAGGCAGTAAGTTTATGAGAGTATGCTCCAGCTTCCCAGTCTTTTACTGAATAAGGAAAAATTATACATGGAATACCTAAATTGAAGTACAATGTTATTTTGCCGCTACATATGTTATAAAATGCATGGAGGATACATTTCTTTTGCATAAAATCCCTGTTACTCTATAGCTCTTAACATTTATAGACAATGGGCAGATCTGGCATTTGTACAAAGAGGAGATAACATTTGTGCACATGACCCCATTCCATTTGTCTTACTTTGCACATTACCTTTACAGTAAGTATTGTTAGACTTAGATGCTGCTTTAGGTGAAGATTTCTTCCTTCACTGAATGTGGATAAACAAGGCGTGACTCCTACACTAATACTGTGTAACACACTATGTGGAATTGGGAAGGGAATCTGAGAATGGGGGAGATGAGAGGCAGGGAAGGGGAAGTAAAAAGGATCAAGATCCAATATATATATGTACCAATTCCAGAGGATGTGTGTATCTATTACGTATCACAAATATATATTAATAAAAAGCAGGGAATGAAAGCACATATAGAAAGTCACCACTCTTAACAAAACTCTTTGGGTTGCTATAGGGAGCTTCAAAGGAGGGTAGCTTTTCCCCTGGTCTTGGCAGGCTCCAGGATGAGGTGACTTCACAGGACTTCTTTAATTTAGATATATCCGTATACCTTGTTCCTGGAGGTGAAAAAGAAATGCAAAAAAGCATGGAAGTACAACACATCCATAAATGCAAGATGAGCAATAATTTTGGAAAATTAGCTGAAGTCCAGGCATGGGAGGAGGAAAAATGAACCTATGACAAATAAGACAGAGGAAGTGAATCTACACCATATTAAGGAAGGGCTTAACATTATCAGATAGAGAACTCAGGGTAAACTGGTAACAAGAAAAGAAGAGAAGAACAATAACCAGTGCACTTGGCCAAAGCCTTGACCACTGTGTATTTCCCAACTGTCAAATTCACTCTTCAAGATTAGACTGTAGGAAGAAACTTTGGGGGTAAAATCAAAACTCTCAGAAAAAAATTTGATTTCCTACTTTAAGGTTTTTTTTTTTTTCTTTAAAGATTTCTTTAACTTTGGAGATATATTTCTCTACATTGCTTCCTTTCGAAGTCAAGGGAGAAATAATAGTAATTATCCTCTCCTCACCTCCTGCAAGGAAATGCACGGTTTTCCAAATTTTAGGACAACAACATCATCAGCGACTTAATGACCAGTGTCGTGCTTCATGTCCATTTTTATTAAAAACCCGGGGTCAGGACCATGACCAAACCACAATAAAGAAACTTTTTCAAATGCAACACTAAGTGAAATACCCCACAACCAGACTTCACAACACAGAGAATATACCCTCTGCAGTTTGGTTAAACATAGTTGTTCTCCTCCTCAAATCTCTTGCATGCCCTAATAAGTAGAAATACAGCACACCACTCAGCAGGCTCTGAGATTTCCTGATTTTCTGTAACTGTATTATCTGGAGAGATCTCAATTTTACGATGGCATTTCTGAGTGTTTGGAGACATTCTACAAAATACAACTCCCGTTTCTGCCAAAACCAACAATAGCTAGCACTGATTGAGAACATACTCTGTCCCCAACATGTGCAATCTTATTTCATCCTACAATGCTAGGAGGGAGGTGCAACATGAACAAATAAGAAAACCAAGGCCCAGAGAAGTCAAGTAACTCACCACGAATCACAGAGCTAGAAGGTACCTGAATGAATAAATAGACAACATTTATCTCTTCCTTCTCAAGCCTGAGTCCACAGTCTCTGCCAGTGGCTTTTTACCAATTCTTCCCTCTCCATCAGGGTGCTTTTCTGGATCTGGAAATGAAATCCTCCAGTTCTCTCCAGGAAGGAAGGTAGTTTGTCTTCTAACCTGTACAGTTGCCAAATCAGCTTTTGCTCCAGTAGTTTTAGCCTTTAAAAAAAATGCTGACATATCCTCACCCCACACCACCATTATCCTGTTATCTTATCAAAACTTTCACTACTTTATCATAAGAGGGTTTTTTTTTTCCCAGTGAATTTCATCATTTTCAAACGTCACCATGTGCCCATGTGTACCCTTCAAGAGACCTTACAATCAAGACCATACTGGAACCACACAACCCAATCCAGACAAAAACTGAAAATTAAAACACCATTCCTGGAACCAGAAAGAAAAATAAAACTCTTCTCCAGCTGCATATACATCTGTCCATTTCTTTGGATGTTGACTTTGAAATGTTAAAACACTCCCATCATTTCGTTGTTTACAAATCTGAATGCAGAAACACGTGCTTGTGAATGTCTGGAGAACCTGGTCTGCAGGGCCAAGCTAATTCAACCAGCATGGTCAGAGCCCTTTTATTAATTCTGTAGAAATTTACAAAAGAAAGTACTTTGGCCTTACACGTGAATAAGCTATGACAATTTTAATTAAAAAATTCATCCATGCAAGTTTGATCCAAATAACCCATATTCTCTTACACACGTAATGAATGTTTTTAAAAATATGCACTCAACCATTTTATAGAAAAAAGAAACTGAAGAACACTAAGTGCTATTTATATCTCTCTAAATTATTTTCCAAATTTTGTCACTGTACATCCTTAAGTACATTTTTATGTCATTGTATCATGGAAGTGTTCTGTTTTGTATTCCGCTTTCTCTTTATTTTATTTCATATTCCTTTGTACCTAAGAGGGTTCTATATTTGTCTTCTCTGTATCATGAAGTAGTTATGTGGTACTCCTGATGTTACTGCCCTCTGCTTTTTTTTTTTTTTTTTGAGCTGAATCCTATTTTAAACTGAGTTATTTTTAAATAATATAATACACTTTGTGATTTTTCCTTTAGGCATAACTCTGTATAGCACTAGATTCAACTACATTTTAACTTCTTAATCTAAACTCTTTGTTTAAGCAAGCTTTAAATTGAGAGCCTAATTAAACACACACACACACACACACACACGAGTAGTGGCACAAGAAAAACCCAAAACCCTACCTTTTCCTCCAGGACTCTTTAAAGTCTGCTCAGAACCTCACTGCCATACATTTTCTAATTAGCTTCTTTCTTTTTTCACCTTTCTGTGAAAACACATACTGTCCTCTCATCTTGGCATCAAATTGGCTCTTAGTAGTGCTATGATATATTTATACAAATTTATGTAACATCTATAATTTTGTATTACATTTTTCTTATGTATAGCACATATATTTTTGCAATAAATTTCATCCATTATTTTGTCATTTTTTAAAAATTTTGTCCTACTATCATTTGTCATACAGAACTTTTTTTAGTTTTGTGTAGTTACAGTCCCTTGTCTGAGGCCCAGAGCCAGGAATGCAGGCAGGGCCAAAGGGCCAAACAGTCAAACGACTGCCCATGGGACCCTGGCCAAGGTAGGAACCCTGGCCAAGGCCAAAAAACCATACAGACAGCCTCACACAGAGCCCATGATGATGAGTGTGAGATAAGCTTTGCTCATATGTTGAAACTCTGACCCCAAAAGTAATTTACTTGGAAATAGACCCTATGTAAAGGTGATAAAGGTCCACTGAGGGTACAAGGATGGGGCCCCAAATTGCTAATGCTTGTGCCTCTTCAGGAAAAGAAAGAAACACCAGAGCACTCTCTCTCTCTACCATGCAAGGGCACACTGAGAAGGCCATCTTCAATCTAGGACAAAAGCCCTTACCAGAACCCAGCAGACCACGCTGACTCTCTGATCTGAGACCTCTAGCCTCCAGAACTATAAGAAAATAAATTTCCATTGTTTAAAGCAAACAATCTGTGATATTTTGCTATGGCAGCCCAGCTGACTGATGTGTCGCTCATTTGGGATTTGTCTGATGGTTTTTTGCCTCATAATTAGACTGGGATTTAGGGTTTGGTGTTCGAGGGAAGAATTCCACAGAAGTAAAAAGCCATTTTTATTACATGTTGTACCAGTCAGGGTTTTACTAGAGAAACAGATATAACACAAGATATACAAATATATAAGAAATTATAAGATTGGCTTACGATGGTCACCAACAGAGTTGCATGAGGAAGTGTACAGAGGGTGTCTGCACACTGGAGGCTGAAAGGTTCAGTATAAGGTCTGGGGCTCACTGCAGTGTTCCACAAGTCCATATCAGGAGGCCGATGGGTCTTCAAAAGAAGGCTGAAGAGTCCATGCCAGAAGCCTAAGAGTCTGCGCTAGAAGCCAGGAGACAATGCCCAAGCTGAAGGCAAAGACTGGAGCTCCTCCAAAGAACAGAAGACTGTCTGTCCCTCCTCAGTTCCCTTTTATACCATCCAGTCAATGAGCTGCCCTAGGGTGGGTCCTCTACACCCTAGGACATGTCTTCTACACACTAGGGTGTAGAATTGCTGAGCTGACTTAGTTAAGCTTCTAAACTTTTCAAGTTGACACAATCAATCAACCACTATACATATCAAGAAAACATACTATGGGTATTGATATTGACAATGATTACTTGAATGAGGCAGTGTTTATCAGGTTTCTCCACAGTAAAATTACCTGCACTCACCCCACTTTTCATTTTGTATTTTGGGGGAAGACGTTACCACACTTAAAGAAGGGACAATTGTGCTCCCCCTCTCTGAGGGCATAACTTCTACATAAATTATTTGGAATTCTCCTACATGAGAGATTTTGTATCATCTCCTTTACTTATGTACTTATTCAATTATTTATTTATATAAGCATGAGCTCATAAATATCTTTTTTATGATTTGGGTTAAAATCAAATCTTTTGTGGCTTAATAGACAATTCTTTCCATTGCTAAACAATATATCCATCTATGGATATGTGATAGTTTGTTTATCCATTCACTTAATGAAGGACATTTTTACTGTAAAAAGCTGATCTAAAGATTTGCACAGGGCCAGTGAGATGGCTCAGCAGCGTAAGCGCCTGCCTGGCAAGCACGAGGGCCCAAGTTCGACTCCGGAACCCACATACGAAAAAAGGGCTGGTGATGTCGCTCAGTGGCACAGACGCCTGCTGGTGCGCAAGGTCCTGAGGTTCACCCCTGGAACCCACAAAAAAAAAAGATTTGCGTGTAGGTCTTTGTATGAACATAAGACCACAAAGCAGTTTGCTAAAAACCTAGAAGCCCAATTGCTGGATTGCATGGTAAGGCTATGATTGGTTTCATAAAAACAGCCCCAAACTATCTTCTGAAGTGGTTGTACCACTTTACATTCCTATTAATAATGAGTAAGGGTTCTTGTTGCCCAACATCAGATTAACAATTAGCATTGCTAGTTTGGGGAATTTTTAGCCATTCTAGTAGATATGTACTGAAATCTCATTGTTGTTTTCCTTTGAAATATCCTCCAGACAAATGATAGTCTTTTCATATGCTTATTGGCCAACTGCATATTTTCTTTAATGAGGAATCTTTTCAGGTATTTTTCCTACATTTTTAGCCTAGTGGTGGTGGTGGTGTTGTTGAGTTTTAAGAATTCTTTGTGCACTTTGGACTTGGATTGTTAGCTTTCTGTTTCTATGAAAAAATACCTAACATAAATAAGCTTAAAAGGAAAGATTTGTTTTGACTCAGTTTCAGAGGTTTCAGTCCATGGTCACTTGGTTCCATTGCCCTGGGACTGTGGTGAGGCAGATCATTGCAGGGAGTATCAGGCACAGAGGAGCTGCTTGCTTCATGGAAGCCAGGAAGCGAAGAGAGAAAGGGAAAGGTCAGCGTTCAAATATCCCCCCACGGGCATGCCCCCTCGATGACCTCACTTCCTCACAGTGGACACTGACTCCTAGTATTTCTACACTTCCTAGTAGCACCACAGGTTGGTAACCAAGCCTTCAACACATAAGACTCTGGGGGACACTCCAGATCCAAACCATAACAAGAACTTTATCAGATATGTGTTTGTAAATATTTTTTCCAGTCTGTGCCCTATATTTGATCCTCTTAACAGTGACTTTCACACAGCAGACAATTTAAATGCTAATAAAAGTCCAATTCATCAATGTTTTTTCTTTCATGGATTAAAATCTCATCATCAAATCCACGGTCCTCTAAATTTTCTCCTATGTTACATTTTAGACATTTAATCATTTTACATTTAGATCTATGATCCACTTTGGTTAATTTTTAGGACAGGTCTAAGATCTGTACATAGATTAATTTTATTTATTCATTTTTATTTATGTATATATTTATATATTTTGCATATGGACATCCAGTTGCTCTAGCACCAATTTTTGAAAAGACTATCCTATCTCCATTGAATTGCTTTTGCTCCTTCCCAAGGATAATTTACACTACATTTGGTAAGACCATTTCTGGGATCCCTCTTCTGTTCCATTGAACTATGTGTGCATTCTTTCATCAATATGCTGTATGGATCACTATATCTTTGGAGTAAGTCTTAAAATTTGATAATATCAGTATTCAAACTTGTTCTGCTCCTTGAGTACTGTGTTGGCTATGCTGGGTAGATTACCTTTTGATTTAAACTTCAGAATCAGTTTTGCAGTATTTACAAAATGACTTCCTGAGATTTTAGCTGATGTTGCATTGATTTATATAGTTTTCTTCATCCTTGAAAAATGTTTTACTATTTCTTGCAAGTTTGCTTTGCTAGTAATAAATTACCCCAGTTTTTGTAAGCCTGAGAATGTCTTCATTTCCCATTTACCTTTTTTTGGTACATGTTTGCAGTACATAATGATTACATTCCTTGTGTGGGGTTGGTACATGTATGTAACACATCTTAATTCTTTTTCATCCTCTTTACCTCCCCTTAATCTCCCTCCCTCCATGATCTAGCTCCCTACTTCCTATTATCTATCATTTATTTTGGTCTTTATTTATATATTTGGGCTTTTCATATCAGAAAAACCATGCTATATTTAAACTTGTGTGTCTGATTTCTTTCACTTAGCATTATGGTCTCAAGCTGCATCCATTTTCCTAGAAATGACAAGTTTATCCATCTTTATGCAGAATAGTTTTTCTGGATATAAAATTCTGATTTGACAAGGTTTCTTCTCTTTTTTTTTTTTTTTTTTTCTTTTTTTTGTCTCAACACATTATGCATTTAACTCAGTTGCCTTCGAACTTACAAGGCTTCCAGATAAGAAGAGGGACATAACCCTTACCTGTTTGTCTTCATATGGGCAGTATTCTTTTTCTCTGGCTTCTTTGAAGATTTACTCATGACTTTCATTTTCTAGTTGGAATATGATAAGCCTATGTGTAGTTTTGGTTTGTTTTTTGTATGACTTTATTTGTTGGTTTGATTTTTTTTTCTTTTTTCTTTCTTTTTTAAAATATTTATCATGATTGATGTTTTCTGAGCTTCTGGATCTGTGGTTTGGTGTCTGTCATTAATTTTAGAAAATTCTCAGCCATTATTACTCAGGAAGAGACTTCAGCTCTGACTCTGGATTTGCTGAGAATCTCCCCAGGTTTGGGCATGGTGGTTTGCCCTCTGACCCCAGTCCTCTGATGCATCAAAGAAAAAGTTCATTCTGCTTTTTGTTTTTGCATCAGTCTTTGTTTTAAGACTATGACTGACATTTTCAAAGGTCTTTACATGTAAGAGCTGACATGAAGATTTAATAATTATCACATCATAAAATATGATTAAAATTATACATAGTAAATCAGAGTATCACATTTCCCTTTAAAATATTCTTTTGTAACTTTGATCATAAATCTTTCTATATTAGCTTTAATTAGTATTCAATTGTTTTATATGTTAACCATAAAAATATGAGTAGTAGTCACTACTTTTAGTTTTTTCAATAATGAGACTAAAGTTTTTCCTTCTTTTGTGTTGTTCTGAATTGAACCCAAGGCCTTGTTAGAGAAATGCTCTATTACTGAGCTATACCCCAGCCCCAAAATGTCTTTCTTTATGAAAGAGGTTACCTTCCCCAAGTATCCTCACCCCCAAAGGGTCTATAGGTCTGATTTAGAGGCAGATCATCACCATTTTTCTTCAGAGAAAAGATATTAAAAAGATAAAAATAAAAATACTTGTGACTACTAAGGTTTAATTAATTATGAACCAAATATTTTAATTTATAGCAGGAAGCCCAGAATCAAAAATCACAATTTCTGGAAACTCAATGTAAAAAGTAGTGAGTGATATGTGGGGGGGGTAGGAAGTAGAATTGTGAACTAGCAGGGTTACCTGGCCTTAGACCATCAGTTTAAACTCTGTTTTCCTCCCTAACTGGAGATAAAGATGTTTTTGAATAAATCTTTTAGATAACAAGATTAAAACTCACATATAGAATAATTTTATCTTAGTATATGAAAATAAGTAGTAGCTAAATAACAAGTTATGGGCAATATCTTAATGGCTTTATCTTATAGTCTGAAATTTTCTAAATTAACTTCATCCTAATGGTATTAATTTTTTACATAATTGCTTAGATTTTCCTAACTTACATATTTTTAAAGTATTTTTAATAAGAATATATTTTCTGAAATATTTTCATCCTAATTGGTATCCCTGATTCTGTTTTCATCTCAGATAGTTATTGCCAACATTTCTAGTATTATGTTAGGTAACAATGGTGATCAGGCATATTCTCAACTTACTCTTGGTTTAAGGAAACAATTTTAGTGTTGCCAAAGTGAATTTAATGTGTCTCCACTCTACATGTATACTATTAAAAATAATATTACATTCTTTTTTACATTTATCCAAAAAATTGGCAAATTTTGTCAAATATCTTCATGGAATAATTGAGCTAATTTTATGGGCTTATATTTTCTCGTTTTTGTAATCTAATAAGTGGTGTTTTGTGACATCAAAGCATCACGTTACTGCAGTACCCCTATATGATTACAGCATATCATTAAGCTGTTGCATAACATTTTATCTTTGCTATTTGCCATCAGTATTTTTTCATATTTTTACAATTTGTTAGAACTCTCACATCTGAATTCAAGACTAGGTTCAATCAATTAAATAAACCCAGTAACATATTTTATGATAATGTATCTTCCACCAAACACATTTTTGAAAACTTTAGAAATTTGGAATTTCAGAGCTATATAAGCATCCAAGAATGGTCAATTTTTAAATTGTGTAGTAATTGTTTCTATTTCTTCCTCACTCAATAGTCAATTTATATTTTTTAATTCTTGTGTTTATTTGTATCAATTGTATAATGACTTACCTTGATGCTATGCTTTATATCTAGCTGTCCCGCCACAGCTTCATGTGTTCATAGGCTGGGTTTTTAGAAGGTGACTGGGATTATGGATTTACATCTGACTTGCATTTAGGAAGTGGGATCTGGTAGGAAGAGGCTGCTCACTGTGGGCTTGGCCTGGAAGGATTTATCTCCCTGCCCAGTTCCTCTCTTCATTCTGTTTCCCCATGGCTATGAGGTGAGCAGCCATACCCTGCTGGAGACAGCCAACCATGCAAGGACTGAGACTACCGAAATGTGAACCCAAATAAACCTCTCCTCCTCTAAGTCATGGATGTTAGGTATTATGTCCCAGCAACATGAAGGTAATAAGACACTTGGTCATCAAGTGTATTAATATAACCTGGGGATAAAATACAAAATCTATTTAAAATATGTTTTGTTATCAATGATCATTTGCATATGTAATATTCACTTATTACTTAGAAGAATTTTTTAAAATAATGTATAGTTTACTCAATTTATTGATTATTTTGAAGAACAAACTTTGATCTTGAATGTTGTTTTGTCTATATATTATTTCTGCTATTAGTTTTCCTTCAGCATCTTCTTCTCAAAGGCATGGAATTTTTATTAAAAGTAATATTTTAAGGATAGTTTATGGAATTTTTATAGCAAGAAAGCCAAATAACATTTAACATACTTAGTAAAACCTGGCTTTTATTCCTCTAAAAATCAAAAAGTCCATCAGATATAAAAAATAATTCACCCTGAATGGAGCTAGGATATCCCATAAACCAACAAACAATCATCGGTCTGGATATTCTTTCACTGCCTATTTGTCTTTTAGGTTCTGGGACACTCACAAATAGCTTTCAAGTGCACAGGGAAATGCCAAGGACACACAGAAGATTTTGAAGGGGATAGTTACATTGCCTTTCACATACTCATGCTTTCAGAGGTTTATAATAAGAACCAAGAACTAGGCTGGCATGCAGTCCAACTCCTAGCAGTCTGCACACCAGCACCCAGGCAAGGAGTTCCCTCAGATCCTTGCATCCAGGTGTGACTCACCTCAGTCAAGCTCAGCCAAACCTTCTTACTTAAAAGTAATTGTTTTCTTCAAGGTGCTTTCAAATTCTAATGAGATCTCCAGATGTCTATTGCAAAATACCTGTGGTCTTTCACACACTTTCAGGGTAAACAAGATGTGGCTTGTAAACAACTCTTCTTTTATCTTCAAAGAGCCTCTATGGATTTCTAAATTTATTTCCAGAAAGTGAGGTTTTGAGTACAATTCTAGAGGTTTTGTATTTTTATGTAAAATCAATACGCTTTCACTTGAGGAATGTATTTTTGTACCTGAAGACATCTTTAGGTTATGTATTTTGTTGATTATAGAGCTGACAGGTCCTGTCAAAAAGTAAATACCATTGTCAACATGACTAATAAGTTGTCCCTAAGACTAGAGGGTAATCCTAGCATGGTATATGAAGCTTCTTGACTGTACCTGTGCCCTGTTAAAGATATGGTGGAGTAAACAATCAAAATTTCACATAATGTAACACTCTATACATAACATATTGAGTGGTTTCCAGTTTTCATCTTCTTTTTTTTTTTTTTTTTTTTGCCATAAGGTAGGGTAGCTTTTATATGGCTGTTTTTGTTTTAAAATAAAGTTCTGGGCATTAAGCCACTGCCACATAACTTGGAAAGAACAATAACAGAAAGCATTGCTTTACGATAAATATAAGACTGCAAAACAGCCAACTCCACACTAGGCCAGATGCTCTTGAAAGGCAAGAACTAAACCTTGCTCATTCTTTCATTCCTCTCCCTTAGGACTGTCATGGTGAGTGGGTTTCCATCCCTGTCAACAAGAACTATCTTCTGCTAGCCCATACAAGGCCTCCACACAAATTAGAAAAGGCATCTCTTCCTCATGTGAAAGTTTTTAAGATAATATAGTGTTTGTTTCTCAATTATAATGAGTCCAATAAATATAAAATCATTCCTTATAAAATTCACAAATCAAACTAATGAAGATAAAATAATTCAAAATTTTGGTCACAATAATTCTGGATATCAGCTAATTTGTTATAAAGTAAATAACAAAATAATATTAATAAAAAATATGCTTCCTTGGCAAATACATTTATTATCAGCAATTTCAGTATTTACCGATGCTCCTCAACTTACAATGGGTTGTGTCTGATAAACCCATCATAAGTTGAAAATATTCCACACTGAAAATGCATTTCATTCCTCTAACCTAGAAATCATCCTACCTTAAGTAACACAGCACAGTGTATAGATTGGTTGTTTCCCTTCATGGTCACGAGGCTGACTTGGAGCTAAGGGTAGTCTACTGCCTAGCATTATGAGTAAGATAGCATCATACCTCATGTCACTAGCTCAGGAAAACATCAATATGTGAAACTTGAAGTCAGATTTTACTGAATGCGTATAGCTTTCACACCATCTTAACATCAAAAATTATAAGTTGAACCATAGTAACTTAGGGAGTGTTTTTGTACTGATGTCATTCTACAGAAATGGCCACTGATTTAGACACTACTTTTTGCAACATTAGAGACTTTAAGTCATTTTTTTTCAATTTGAAAAACTATGCTCTGCTGGGAACTGATATGATAAACTTAAACATAAACTGAGAGCCAAATAAGTAAGTGGAACTATATACAGTACATTAAGGCTGCATGATGATGTCTGAACTAATACATTATTCCTTACTACATACATCAGTTAATTTCAATGGTAACTTTTATTCGTTTCCACAATTTTTCCAAGTATATAAGTCCTCTAACAATGACTTCCAAGCTGAGTCTTACCCTTTATCTGTTTTTGCAAATGACAAATTATTAATCATATGTACATTTTTAAATGGTTGGAGTTGGTACATGTAAGGAACACATCTTAATTTCTTTTCTCATGCCACTTCTCTCCCCTTCCTCTCTCCTCTCTCCATCTCTCGATCCCCTTCCCCTTTGAAAACAATCTATCTCCCTACTTCCTGTCATCTATATTTTATTTTGCTCTTTATTTATATTTTGGGCTTCTCATATGAGAGAAACCATGCAATATTTAAACTTGCGTGTCTAATTTATTCACTTAACATTATGGTCTCAAGGTACATTAATTTTCCTACAAGTGACTCAAGTTTATCTTTACGGCAAAGTAGTACTCAGTGTGTAGATACCACATTATCTTTATCCTTTCATCTATTGATGGGCATATAGGCTATATCCATGATTTAGCTATTATGAATTGTGCTTCTATGAAGAACACTTGGGTGTTCATGTATCACTGTAATATGATGTCCTTAACTCTTTCCAGAAGATACCCAGAAGGAGAATACCTGGGTCAAATGGAATTTCTAGTTTTAGTTTTCTGAGGAATTTTCATACTGATTTCCATACCGGTTGTACTAGTTTACATTCCCATCAACAATGTAGACAGGTTCCTTTTTCCCTGCAGCCTCACCAGCATTTGTTATTGAAGTATTTGATTTCTTGATGATGGCCATTCTTTCTGGGGAAAGATGGAATCTTGTTTTGTTTTAATTTGCATTTCTCTAATGGCCATAGATGTCGAACATTTCTTCATGTAATTATTGGTTATGTGTACTTCTTCTGTGAGGTGTCTAGTCATTTCTCTTGTGCATTTTTGATTGGGTCTATTATTTGTGGAGGTCTAATTTTTTTGAGTTCTTTATAAATTCTAGATACTAGAGTGTTCTACTTTCTTACAAGAATCAGATAATTTTCAACAAGAGTGTCAGGTCCCTTTGTTTAATATTCAAATGAGATGGCCATGAATCTGGACCAACAAAAAGTGTGTTCAATTTAATGAATTATTGGGAGGCTGGGAATTTTTCCCTTTAAGTTGTTTTTGAAATTCTTCTTGAGGATAGACTTGAAGGTGGAAGGTACCAGTAAATTTGTATCCTATTCCATTAATGGCATATCTATGTTACTTTTTATTGAAAGATGTAGCTCCAAAATCCTTTACTTTTTGTTTTGTCATCCCACCTACTTCACCAAAAAATGTATTTAACCGAAGTTCTTCTTCAGTTTTCTTTTCTAATATTCTGTTTCTCTCCTGATAGTGATAATGTATTTAAAGTTTGTCTTCAAAGACTGAGAGGAGACCAGGGATGTAGCTCAGCAGCACAGCGCCTGCCTGGCAAGTACAAGGTTGTGAGTTCGATTCCCAGTAACAAAAAAAAAAAAAAAAAAAGACTGAGGATATATTTTCCAAAATGTTTAATATGTTAAAATAATATCAAAAGTGTCCAAATTTGAAGTAATAAAATTTTGTAACATTTCCACAGTAAAACAACAAAAAGTAATGCTATAATAAAATTAACTCTTAAATGTTAATCTCTAATTTATACCTATAAAAACATGCTTTTGAATGATTAATGGAAATTAAGTCATTGCATAGCAATTGGAGTGGTAATGTAGCAGTGCAATTTTATTCCAGGAAACAAACAGCAGATGATATAAACTGTAACATGGAACACCCAGTTGCACCAATACACTAAAACCAGTAAGGGATTTTTTTTTTAAAGATATTTACCAATGTAAATTAGAAGCTCCTTATTTAGAGCCCCAGGTTACTCTGACAAATTTTATTACTATTATTTAAACCCACTCCTCCTCTGTAAAGTAAAGCAGGATGATACATTTCTTTCCTGTTGTTGTAAGACACTAAATTCATCTGTTGGGAATTTGTTACACTCTGCTGAGCATAGCAGAGCAAAACTTCTTATTGTCCTAAGCCAGAAAATTTTCATAACAAATATCCAGGTCCCTTTTTGAGATCAATGAGGATAAAATAATTTTTAAAATTTAAATGTAATAAGGATGTCTGTATTTGTTTTCTTTTTCCCGCTAGGCCTTTTATTTTTTCATATTTGACCAATTTGAAATTTATATCCATGTACAGAATAATGTTAGAATCTGAGTCTTTCTTTTCCACAGACTAAAATTTTAACCTTTTAATGTAATTTTAAATATTGGTATTTAAAAATTTTTCATTGACACTAATAATTCTACATATTTATGAACTATAGTATGATAATCCCATACATGTATACAATGTGCAATGAATGATCACATCAGGGTAATTACCTTTCCCATCTCAAATAGTTATCATTTCTTTGTGTTGGAGACCTTTGAACTCCTCTCTTCTAGTTCTCCATATGTAATAAATTGTTGTAAATTATGGTCACCCTAGTATGTAGAATACTAGAACTTCTTTTTTTTTAATTCTTTTTTTATTTTTATTTTAAAGAGAAAAAATAGAACAAAATTTCAATACAAGATAATAGGAGGGTAAGAGTGGTTAATACATTGCATATTGTTATCTTTAAATTAGTTACTCAGAGTACAAGATATCAGCATTCAATTGCCCAAACAATGTTAGCACAAACCTTTCTTTTCAATGAACTAAGAGAAATTAGTATATCTATCGTAACTATCATATATATATATATATATATATATATATATATATATATATATATAATTTGTTTGTTTGTTTGTTTTTGCTTTTCCCTTCCCTCTTTTCTCCATTCCCCCATCCCAGTTTCTCTTTTCTTTTGATCAGTTACTTCCCGTTTTACAATATCTATTATACATTTTGTATCTTATTTACTCTTTCAGTTTCTTACACTAGGGAGAAATACAATATTTACACATGTGCATCTGGTTTATTTCACTTCTGAGTATGGTCTCAAGTTGCATCCATTTACCTATAAAAGTCTCAAGTTTATCTTTCTTTAGGCTGAGTAGTATTCCATTGTGTAAAAATACCACATCTTTTTTATCCATTCCTTGGTTGATGGGCATTTGGGTTGTTTCCAAGATCTGGCTACTACAAATTGTGGCGCTATAAACATGGGTGCACATATATCGCTGTGGTACGATACGATGTTTTAATTCTTCTGGGAAGATATCCAGAAGGGGAATAGCGGGTCAAATGAGATCTCTAATCCTAGCTTTCTTTTGTTTTGTTTTTTGTTGGTACTGGGGGTCAAACTCAGGACCTCACACGTCAGCAGGCGCCCGTGCTGCTGAGCGATATCACTGGCCCTTTTTTCGTATGTGGGTACTGGGAGTCGAACTCAAGGCCTCGCGCTTGCCAGGCAGGCGCTTATGCCGCTGAGCTATCTCCACACTGATTTCCACAGTGGTTGCACCAGTCTACACCAACAGTGGAAAAGTGTTTCTTTTTCCCCAAAACCCCTCCAGCATTTATTATTGGTTGATTTCTTGATAACAGCCATTCTTTCTGGGGTGAGATGGAATCTCAGTGTTGTTTTAATTTGCATCTCTCGAATGACCAGTGATGTTGAACATTTTTCATATATTTATTTGCTGTTTGTATTTCTTCATCTGAAAAGTGTGTATTCTCAGATGCCCATTTTTGGATTGGGTCTTTAAATTTGGGAGGTCTGATTTTTTTTTAGTTCTTTGTGTGTTCTCAATAGTAATCCTTTGTCTGAGGAACAGCTGGCAAACATTTTTTCCCACATTGTGGGTTGTCGCTTCACTTTGTTGGTGGTTTCTCTTGCTGTGCAAAGGCTTTTTAATAAGATGAGATCACAGTTGTTGATTCTTGGTGATAATTCCTGTGTGATTGGGGTTTTATTCATAAAGTCTTTGCCTACACCAATGTCTTCAAGAATTTTACCTATTCTATCTTCCAGCAGATCTTTGATTTATTTCAAATTTAGTTTAGTGCATGGTGAAAGACATGGGTCCAATTTTAATCTTCAGCATGAACTAGAACTTCTTCCTCCTGTCTAATTTTGGCACTCCTCTAGTCTCCCCATATCATACCCTCCTACCTCCCCTTCCAGCCTCTACTGACCACTGCTGTACTCTCTTCTTCTATGAAATCAACTTTTCAAGCTTCTACCTATAAAGGAAAATATGCGGAATTTTTCTCTCCATGACTGTTCATTTCACTTACCATAATGTCTTCTGGTTCCAGGATAACTATATTTGAATGAAAATCCAATTAATAAGGCAAACTTATTCAGTGTGCAACCTGAACAATGTATATAGAAGCTATTTATGAGGCGGAACCTGGAAATCTTTAGTCTCTCCATTGCCTATCATGGGGCTAGAAGGTCAACACATATTTTTTTGAATGAGTGATGCCTGGTTTCTAATCTGAGCTTAACTTTTCTTTCTCTTTCCCATTCCTATCCTCTTTCACATTTTTTGTTTGTTTTCATTGTGAGGTCTTTTTTTTTTTCAGTATTGAGAATTGAATCCAAGGCCTTTGCATTAAGCTATAGTCCCTTTTATATTTTTCATTTTTTATTTTGAGACAGGATCTCACTAACTTGCTACATTGCCCAAGCTGTGTTCAAACTTACAGGTTCTTCTGCCTTAGCCTCCCATAGTACTGTAAGGTCACTGTTAAATGATAAAACACAGAATTTGCAGCCTCAAGCTCAATTTAATTTAAAACTTAATTTAAAAACTCAAATCATGGGCCAGTGAGATAGCTCAGTGGCATAAGTGCCTGCCTGGCAAGCGCGAGGTCCTGAGTTCGACTCCTAGAACCCACAAAAAAAATATACTCAAATCATTATCTTACCACCCTCACCTTCTTCCTATATGAGGAAACCAGGAAGAGGTCTCTCACAAGAACTCAACCATGCTGGCACCTTGATTTGCATTTCCAACCCCCAAAATTATGAGAAACAAATACTGTTTAAATCACCCAATCTATGGAAATGTGTTATAGCAGTCTGAGCTGGATAAGAAAGAAAGCCAGTATTAGTGGACTGAAAGAAATGAGAAGGAACACGGGAAAAAGGGTGCTGGGCCCTGGCTGTGTCATTTGTCTGAAGGAGGCTCTCACTTTATCCCAGCAGCAGTGGGACTCAGTTGTGAAGTTTTCAGTTGAATAACACAGGGATGTTGAATAACACTCATATTTCCCTTTTGTGAAGATCACAGGGCTGCATTGTATAGATGTTACTGGACTATTACAAGACAAAAGTAACAGAAAAGATAGACGAGTCTGGAGTCACCTCCAGACTGGAGCTACTCTGGACTAGAATAGTGGTGACGGTAGAGAGGAATGACAAGACCATTATGATCACTTGGATAGGAAAAATATGAAAGACAGAAATACTAAGAATGCCAGGATTTGGAGCTTGCGAAACTGTATGCATTACGGTGCTATTCATGGTCACTCCTAAGTGCAAGTCTGTTGCTATCCTTTATAAACATTAGATAAGGAGCTCACGTCTTATAAAGCAGTTATAGGCATAAATCATTCTTTATGAAGTGAAAACTGTCTGTGCTCACTACATACAGCCACCAGTGTTCCCATGCATCCTGAAGACCATGTGAGACACAATATTATCTGTATACTTTACCAATCCTAGCTGGTTGCTCATTTAACAAGCTTAACACACAGAGCTGCTGTAATCTTTTGAAATGAAGGAAGGAGAGTCTTCATACATGGGAGTGAGAAAATTAATGCCTAGTCCAAAAAGAAATTGTTTCCAGGTTCTTCCACATCACTTCTAACTGAGAGAAAGGATTTCTTTAATGTTTTATGTGGTTCTTTTTAAAATCATATGCAACTTGTTATTATATCTACCTTTAGGTAGAAACTGGAAGTAATAAAACCACATACTAATTAAGAAATATCTTGGGCCAGTGAGATAGCTCAGCAGCATAAGCGCCTGCCTGACAAGCATGAGGTCCTGAGTTCGACCCCTGGTACCCACATAAAAAAAAAAAAAAAAACAAGAACTATCTTGACTGGTTTGTACTAGATTGGAAAGCCATTCTAATTGAGAAGTTAGATATGCCTAAGACACCATTCAAGATGTCAAATATTTTTTAACAGCAATAGAATTTAAGAGATGCTATCTTGGGATAACAAAAGGAAACCAGAGAAAGAAAGTTATCTCACCTTTCTAAAAACTTCAAGACTTTAATCAGCTACATTATCAATTAATTAAACTAAATTTACATAGAATAATAGTATCACCTGTCCTTTTCAACGTGGCTTCTATTTACCAGGCACTATACGTACATAATCTAGTTTAAGCTCACAAAAACTCTCTGGTACCAACTGTCATGGCTACTTTTAAAAGTCAAATTGCCTGGGCCAAAGGATGCCCAGGTAACCAATGCAACACTTTTTTCTCTGTGTATTTGTAAAGGTGTTTCCGGAAGAGATTAGTGCTTGAATCAGGCTGAGTAAATGAAAACGACCCTCACCAAGCTGAGCAAGCATCCTTAAATGTGTAGGGGTCCTGATAGAATAAAAAGGTGGATAATGACATTATTCTCTCCCTTCTTGACCTGGGACATCTATCTGCTCCTGACTTTGGATCTAGAGCTCCTAGTTCTCAGGCTTTTGAACAAGTTCCAACCACTCTAGTTCTGAAGCCTTTGGACAGAGCTGGGAGTTACATCATCAACTCCACTGGCGCTGAGGCCACTGGATTGAGACTGATTTGTATCACTCGATCTCCTGGTTCCCCAGCTTGCAGACAGCAGATCATGGCGCTTCTCGGTTTCCATAATCATATGTCAGTTTCCTCAAGAAAGTTGTTTGTGTATGTGTGTGTTTCTCTAGAGAGACACAGTACCAAAAGGATATGTGTATATCTGTCAAGAAAGCTCTGACCAATTCACCAGTGTCAAAACGGAGGCTCTTCAGTGAGTGTGAGTAACCTCTCTGAGGTCACAGTAATGCATTTGCACTATTCACCGCTCCATGCTATCTTCCTGTATGGAATCAGACAAAACCTCTCATTAGAACACGTCCATCCTATAGTGTGCTGTGTTGGACCGTAGTTTAGACAGCTCTGAACCCCATACCTTACAAAGTCATGTTTCACAAAAGAAGTAGTGCTGGAAAAGGAAGTAATTTTATTGTTTTTTATCTTTGCACTTTGTGTTAGAATTATCTGAGAAAGCATATCAAGTCCTTGAAACTTAAAATTTAGACAAAATGGAGAAAAGTTGCTTTCGGCAAACCATTGTCTCTTAAAATAAATATTTCCTGATGATGTGATTGAAGAATTAAATGAAACAAGGAAACGTGTATTAGAAAAAGACTATGTTTCATTGTTTCAAAGTATAAAATATGCCCTTTTACTAAACCCCAGAGATTCCCTGTGTTTTTCATGAATAGTCATCAAGTTGTGTACTACTTTGAAGAAAATAAGGAAACTTCACATTCAAATCACAAGTTACTCTTTAAGCTTTGGGATCAAAAAGATTCTATATAAAAATGAAGTAATTTTATTGTGCCCTGATCCACCCTACACTTACGATATTATCTGAGTGCAGGGCTCATAGGAGACCAACCTCGTCTCCTCCAACCTTCTCTTAGGAGGAACCTGTTCTCTTGAGGCGTGCCCACACTCGAACGATTTGGGCTATTTTCCGTGTTTCACTAGCCTCGAAGGTTTAATGGCAACTCTATCACAAGAATATGAATCACACACAATGAAGTTACAGATCCTTGAACATTCTTGTAAGCCTTATGTTATATTTGGCTCATGTAGCATTTGTCAAAGGGTGCACCCAAAGTTTAACGGAGTGGAAGAACTGCCATATTTCAGCTTTATCATTTCCTTGTGGTGATAGATCGTCTTAATTCCTTTAATTCTTCACTTTTTCTTATGGGCAGGTGTTGCCTACTCAAACCATAAATGACTTTTTTGATCAAACCAATGAAAGAAAAATAAACTGATTTTAACGGAATAGAAAAACACCAATCGAACAATGTATATTGATATTATATTGACAAACACAAAATAGACAGTGAGTGTCCTAAATAAAATAAATCTTACTCTCTAAGCCCCTTTGTGTTTTAGCCACACTTTCTTTTTGTCATCATTGCATAACATTTACTTATATAATCACTCCTATCTATCTATCTATCTATCTATATATATATATATATATATATAAAATCACTTATATAATCACTCCTCTAACCACCCCAACTTTCTTTCTGTTCTTCAGATAAACAAGGTATCTTCCTGGCATATTCTGTACCTCTAGATGCATGCTTTAAAACCCGTCACTCATGACTCAGTGTGTATTTCACTCCTCCGAGATCTTTTCCCAGCCCCTCCCCCAAGCGTCCCTCCCTCCACTACTACTCAGTTCCTCATATATTTCAGCTTTATTTTCTTCACAGCACTTGTTTCATTCACTCTCTGAAAATATCTTGTTCATTTGTTTGGATGCTTGTCTGTCTACCCCATCAATATACGCAGCCTAAGAGAAAGGACCTTATCTACCTTGTTTGCCATCACATCTCCAAAGACCCAAACATTTGCCTAAAACACTCAAGAAACATTTGCATGAACCAAATGAATGAATTTATAAATGAATTAAAGTTGGAGCAAAGCCATTCAGACCAAACACAGCCAGTCTTCTCAGTACAGATGAATAACCCCGGAAATGAGGTTCTATCCTCCATGTTTATCATTATGTTTAGCCAAACTCCAACCAGTGAAAGGGTGGGTGAATAATTTTTATTGTGCCAAAAGATTATATTCCTGCTAAGACATCAACAAATAGAAATCCATAATAACTAGTACATGCTATATACTTCCTTCCTTCCTAAAGAAATTTCTCCATAAGCTAGCAATTCTTAGTTGTTTTTTCCAATGTATTGTATGCCAAAAGGTATATAGTTCACCAGGTATAAAATTTGAAAGTATACAGTTCACATTCTTTGGTTGTAAATAATTTTGATTAATTTCTATAAATTCTCCATTTGCATTCTCTCGCTCTCTCTCACACACACACACACATACACACACACACAAACACACACACAATATACACCTGAAGTTAAGGGTAAACATAGGATTTGTGGGCTACAATGTGGTCGTATCTTGAGTCCTTTCTGTAATCAGGATGACAAAGGATGTAAGCAAATGATATAATGTATAATGAATGTATTTGAAAGGTGAACTCAAAAGATGTTCTTTTTACCTAAAAGAAAGCCCTTCATAGCACTGTCTTTTAATTAATTTATTCACGGAAGCAAAAATATTCCTACTTTATTGAATACTATGTAGAGAAATTCAATAATCTTAAATAGATGTCATTTTATTTAATGTGGTTACCATTTTGTTGAAAATCAGTATCACTCAAATTGTTATATTCAGATACACAATACAATTAGCTAGTTAATGAAGAGAAAATGTGAATATTTACCACTTGTTTGAGATGCCTATTCATATGCATAAAAATAATCATCTAAAGCTTAAAATTTCCCTTTATTTATAATTCAGACATTCAGAACTTAATGATCAACATTTTAAAATAGTAATAGCAGAACCAGGCATGGAGACATGTTCCTATAATCCAGCTACTCTGGAGACCGAGGCAAGAGGATCATAATTTTGAGGTCGACCTGGGAAACTTCTCAAGACCCTAAAAAAAGTAGTAGTACTAAAGTAAATGAAAGAAAAACAATTTTATATATTTAATTGTCATTACATTTAGACACACTTGACAAATTGTCTCATGGAAAAAGACATGTGGATATTAAAAACTATATTATGATCAAGGAAATAAAACATTTTTATTATCTAGCATATTCCCTCTACACAATGGATTTCTTCAGCTTCAACATGCCTCATATCCACATGCACAGATAATAGCATTATCTTCCTATAAACTAACATTCAGGTATATGAGGTAACTGATCTCCCAATAACCTTAATCTTTGACAGACAAAAGCCTAAGTGTGGTGACTGACCCTCTCTAGCAATCCAAAATGCACGTGGCTGGAGTTTTTGTATCTTGAGAAATAATACTGCAAAAAAAAAAAAAAAAATGATGCTATGACCTTCCCTCTTACTACTGAGAGCCTTCAAAGTTTTCCTGCAAAGGTAAAACCAGTAAGCAAATATTTTAATACTGGGTCAGTTATTACTGTAATAACCTAACAATATTTCAAATGGAGCCTATTTCTGGCAGTAATGAGAGTGTCCCCCACCATGTAAGCTTAAAACGCATCTATGATTTTTTTATTCTTAACAATAGTGTCTTTTCTGTTACCTAAGCTACACTATGGTTTATATAAATGCCCCCAAAGTCCCCTGTGTTATAAGCTTGGTCCTCAGGGTGGTGCGTTGGTGAGGTGCATCCTACTAGGAGGTGGTTAGGTCATTGGTGACACAGAGCATTTCCATCAATCTTCAAGATTTTCTTGTGTACCCTTCCTAGCCAGTATTCTCCCTACTCAAAATAGTAACTGTAATTTTATTTTTTAAGTTGCTAAATAATTAATTAATTATATATTTATCTATGGAATACACTCTGATGTTTTGATACATGTATACATTACAGAAAGGTTAAATCAAGCTAACAAACATGTCCATCATTTCACCTATTTACTTTTTGAGGTAAGAATTTGAAAATCTACTCTTCTAGTAGTTTTTAAAATATAAAATACATTATTGTTAGCAGCAACCACCATGAAGTGCAACAGAGCAACAAAACTCATTCCTCCTAGCAGAAACTTTTTACCTATCCTCATCCTCACACACCAGCCCCAATAACCACAATTCTACTCTCTGCTTCTATGGATTTGACTTTTTTAGATTCCACTTATAAATAAGGTCATGAAATATTTGTATTTCTATAAGCTCAGGAGATTTTTAATA
Source organism: Erethizon dorsatum (assembly GCA_028451465.1). Classification (NCBI taxonomy): domain Eukaryota; kingdom Metazoa; phylum Chordata; class Mammalia; order Rodentia; family Erethizontidae; genus Erethizon; species Erethizon dorsatum. Next base: position 18,033,497 of record CM051839.1, read on the forward strand.
TATTAATTCATATTATTGATTAACAGGAGAAAACAAAATATTTATCTGATATTAGGATCAATCCATGTTTATTCATAATTTCAATTTTACTAAAGTTGACAATAATCTAGAAATTTCTGGCTATCACATTAACAGAAATATACTAACAGAACATATTTTAAGTGACTGAGTTTTGCCAATAAAATTTTCTCTTTAATAACATCAGGATTTACATTGCTGAGGAAAACAAAAACATTTAGTGAAAAGAACTGCAGAATTACTGTGCAATAAATAAATGTCTGAGTGTAAAGTTTTTAAATTGTTATGCATATACATGCATATACATGTATATGTGTGTGTGTATTTTAAGGGAGACTTTAGAGTCTAAATTAGAATGTGTGTAGATTATAGAGTTGATATTAAAAACTCTTCAATACTTCATGAAAGTCTGCCCTTGAGAATTTAATCCAAGCTCCTTTAATATAGTGTTAAGAGTAATTGATGGCTCCTAAGGCTTTACTGAGCAGTCATCACAGAAACACACACTGATTTAGATCACCGCTTATTGTGTGATGGTTTTAGATGGCACACTGTATTTGGAGGAGTAGAGGTACGTGTGTTTGTGTATGTGTATCCTTAGTGATTTAGGAGGTCACTATAACTCTCCTTTCATTTTGTCTTGTGTTCAGGCCAACTGAGCAATAGGACAGGAGTCACTTACTTAGCCTTGGATGCATCTCTTGTGAGAGGACTTCTCTAGACACAGAGGAATATGTTTGACTTCTCATAGCCTCTTTACAAGTATATGTGTCTGTGTTCAAATACAAAATCTACCCTGCCTTTCAGGTAACTCTTTGGGATTTAACTAAACTATTAGGATTATCAGGATAGGACAGTACTCATAACTGTGATATTGTCACTGAAGTGAAAAACTCAGCCATCCAACTATACTGCAATCTTCTATTTTGAGTTACACAAATAATAATGAGCAAGCTATTCAAGTCCTGATGCTTGCAGGGCTTATAAAAAGAATATTAAGAGAAAAGCATTATATATTTCCCCAAACATGTTTCCATTTAAGGGTGTATCCTATCTACAAGACTGCTCTTGGGTAGAAACTCAAGGTTAGAAAGTAGCTGCATGCCAAAAAGGAGGTGGAAATGCTTAAAACTATCCAAAGAAGGGATGGGTTGCCTCACAAGTAGTGCTTATAAAGTCTACTGTCTGGGTTGTCTATCAGTAATTAGTTGAAATGAATGACTTTTAAGATCCCATTCAACCCTTTATGAAATTTTCTAGCTATTTTTCTCAACACAGAGTAGGCAAAATTGAAGTAGACAGCATGGAATTCCAATTATCCCAATTGGAAGAAACAAAATATTAGCAACTCATCACACATTCTGCTCTCTTCCTTCTCTTTTTTATATTCTTACATTGGACAACTTTCTACTCCTTAATTCATTTATTCAGAAAACAAAATTTTTAGCACTGTGCTAAACCACAAGAATTCTTCAAATAAGTGTTATATTTGAGGAAAGACCCATTTCCTAGATTTCAAAATTCATCTCGGGGGAAAGTTAACTGACCAATGAGTTTATGAAGGAAGGGATTTTTTCAAGGGGTGGGAAGAAGTTTCACTGTCATGATTCAAGGAACAATCTGACCAAATGTGTTGTTTTTGTTTTGATTTTAATATTGTTAAACATAACGCACATGAAAAATGCATAAGACAAAATTTTGAAGCTTGACCGACTATTAGAAAGCAGACATCTATCACCCCACAGGTCAAGAAATAAAATTCCCTAGAAGGAAATTTTTATTTTTAGTGGAATATATAATAAAAACTGGATTACACCTACTTTTAAAAGTAGAAAATCAAAACTTTATTCAAGATGTCATAAATCCTAAATAAATTGGTAGAATTGCTAGATTCCTACATTATACAGCTGAATGCTATAAAACTGCTGATTCTTTTTTAACTGAGAAATAATATTTGTACATTTTCATGGTGCACTTTATGATATTTTGATGTATACACAATGTCTGATGGTCAAGTCAGGGTAATAAGTATTTCCATCTTTAAAAACATTGATTGCCAACTCGTAAGGACAAACGGGTGATACACATCCGAGGCAGGACAGAGCAGTGGACAGTGTGAGATTTAATCACCCTACTGAAAATAGGGCACGATCTGTAACTTATGAATTAAGTTTAAGCAATTTTTCACAAAATCAATGTATACTTGCCTTTTAACCAAGCACTTCTGTTCCTAAATTTCCACTCAAGTAAAAAAGCACATTTCTACAAAAAATTCTATATAAGAATATTCATTATAGGATTGTTCATAATAGTCAACAATCTGAACAAAAAACAATCCAAATCTTCATTTACAAATAAATGGATAATAGCAATTCTTTCTGGGGTGAGATGGAATCGCAATACTGTTTTAATTTGCATCTCTCGAATGACCAGCAGTGTTGAACATTGTTTCGTATATTTATTTGCCATTTGTATTTCTTCATCTCAGAAGTGCATATTCATCGCAGATGCCCATTTTTGGATTGCATCTTTGAATTTGGGGGACCTGATTTTTTTCAATTCTTTATACGTCCTAGAGAGAATTCCTTTGTCTGAGGGACAATTGTCTAAAATTTTTTCCCATTCTGTGAGTTTTCTTTTCACTCTGTTAGTGATTTCTTTCGCTGTGCAAAATCTTTGTAATAAGATGAGATCCCAGATGTTGATTCTTTGAAGTATTTCCTGTGCAGTCTGGGTTTTGTTCATGAACTCTCTACCTATACCTATGTCTTCAAGATTTCTACCTACTTTCTCTTCCAGTAGATTTAGTGTTTCTGTTTTAATATTTAGATCTTTGATCCATTTTGACTTTAGTTTAATGCTTGGTGATAGACATGGGTCTAGTTTTAGTCTTTGGCATGTAGAAAGCAAATTTTTCCAGCACCACTTATTAAAGAGACTATCTGTCATCAAGAAATCAACCAATAGGGCCGGTGAGATGGCTCAGTGGCGTAAGCGCCTGCCTTGCAAGCGCGAAGGCCGGAGTTCGACTCCCGGAACCCACATACGAAAAAGGGGCCGGTGATATCGCTCAGTGGCACGGGTGCCTGTTGGCGCGCGAGGTCCTGAGGTCGTCCCCCCGGTACCCACAAAAAAAAAAAAAAAAAAAATAAGAAATCAACCAATAATAAATGCTGGAGGGGCTGTGGGGAAAAAGGAACCCTTCTCCACTGTTGGTGGGAGTGTAGACTGGTACAACCATTATGGAAATCAGTGTGGAGATTCCTCAAAAAAAACAGGATTAGAGGTCCCATTCCACCCAGCTATTCCCCTTCTGGGTATCTTCCCAGAAGAATTAAAGCATCATACCACAGCAATATATGTGCATCCATGTTTATAAGTAGCACAATTTTTTTTTCAAGGAACCTGTATTCTTTTTTTCTTTTCTTTTCTTTTTTTTTAATTTTTAATTTTTTCTAAAGACAACAAGTAAACATTCTCATGTATTAACAAACTCAAGCATTAGAGAATGTACAAATACCTTTTGGAGAAAAATATTACTTAGTATAAGATTAAGCCATGTAAAAGCTAGGTAAAAATAGAAGATTAAGGAATGGAATAGTCACAGTGAAATTGCATTTTCATACTAGGGAGACAATACGATGGTAGCACAATTTATGATAGCTAAATCTTGGAAACAACCCAAATGCCCATTAACCAAGGAATGGATAAAAAAGGTGTGGCATTTTTATACAATGGAGTACTACTCAGCCATAAAGAAGAATAAACTTGAGACTATTATAGGTAAATGGATGCAACTTGAGAACATATTCCTAAGTGAAATAAATCAGACTCACATGTGTAAATATTGTATTGTCTCCTTGGTGTGAGAAACTGAAAGAATAAATAAGTTCTAAAATGTACAATAGATATTGTGAAATGGAGAGAAATTGTTCAAAAGGAAAAAGGAACTAGGATGAGTGAAAGGGGAAAGACAGTAGGAAAAAGGGAAAAAATGCAAGTCAGTTATACTATTAGTGTCTTAGTTCATTAAAAAGGAAGGTGTGTGCTAATATCGATTGGAGAAAATTTTATGCCCATGTCTTGTACCCTGAGCAACTACTTTAAAGATAACAACATGTTATGTATTAACTGTTGTTATTCTATTATTTTGTTATGAAATTTTGTTTTACCTTTTTCCATAAATAAAATGAAAAAATTTAAAAAACAAATAAATGGATAAACAAACTGTGATATATTAATAAAGTGGAATATCAATCAGCAATACAAGTTATGAAATACTGAAACACAAAACTGTATACAGTAATACCTCGGTTCACAAACACATCTGTTGCAAAGAATTCGGTTCACAAACAAAAGTGTTCAGCAAAATTTTGCTTCGGTTCACAAACTCTGCATCAGGTGATAAACAGGGCCACAGCCATCTTCCCTGCACAAACACGAACACAGCCATCTTCCCCCAAATGGTAAAAAAATTAAGTTTATAAACAAAGGCACCACTGTAAATGCATCTCAAAAACATAAACATTAAACTGTATGGAAGAAGCCAGATACAAAAGAGCATGTATATTGATTCCACTTAGAAATTTCATCTCTAGAACAAGCAACACTATTCTTTAAAAATCAAAATCAATCAATTGTTTAAATGGAGTGTCTTGGTTACTTTTCTCTTGTTGCTAAGACAAAATACCCAACACCCAAAATTAAGAAAAGAAAGGTTTATTTAGTTCACAGTTCATGGAGGTGTCAGTCCAAAATCAGCTGGCTCCAAGGCAGGGTAGCATGGCAGAGAAGCAACAGTTCATGGCGGCAGAAGACAGCAAAAGCAGCAAGAGCAAAAAGGGAGAAGTGTGAGAGAAGACTCTTTCTGTCTCATATTGTGTGCAGGCTACCTACCCTAGGGTGGGTGTAGCACTCACACCCATAATCCCAGCACTAGACAGTGAATCAATCACAAACTCGAGATTCAGCTGCCTCCAAAAAGCAACACCCCCATGACAGCATGAGGCTTTGGAAGGACATCCAGACACAAACCATAACATGGGGCATGAGGAAATTTTCACTGGTGATGGAAACATTACATTTTTATCTTGGTTCAAGTGGCTATACATGGATATGCCTTTGTCAAAACATCGAAAAATCTGTGTTTTCTATTACCTGTAAATGTTAATTCAATATAGGGAACAAATAAAAAATAAATGCAGCAAAAATTTTTAAATAGTGTATACCAGATAATTATTTTCTATAATCAGAAACAGCTGGTCTCAATTCACATTATTTTTATAATTTAGGTAAAATTCATATAACATAAAATTAGCTATTTAAAGTAAACAGTTCAGGATGGAAGTCACCACCCCCACAGGCCAAAGCCCCTGAGGCCCTGTTTTCAGTTCTCCTGCGTATACACATGAATGGAATTTTGGGGTCAGATGGTAATTATATGTCCAACTTTCTGAGAAACCATCAAACTTTTCCACAGCAGTTGAACCACCACATTATGTTCCCACCAGCAATGCATCGGGACTCTTATTTCTCTTGTCAACATTTGCTCTTTTCCATTTTGCTTTTCGTTTTTATCTACACTAGTGAATGTGAAGTGATATTTCATTGTGGATTTTTCATTCATTTTTACATAAAGCTTGCACACAAATCTATCAACCAATTTCCTTAACAATTTCTGCAGATGTCAGGGACTCAAACAAATACTTGCACATGAATGTTCACAGCAGCAAAATTCACAAAACTCAAATGGTGGAAATAGTCAAAATATCCATAAGGGGACAAAAAGGTAAACAAACTATGATATATACATACAATGAAATAGTATGCTGCCATTAAATACAATTAAATGCTGATATGTGCTGTGCATGAAGTTTGAAAACATGGTAAATAAAAGACACAAAATGTCACATATTATATGTTATACATTATGTATATTATATTAGCTAATATAACTTAATTACAATACAGAATTCAAATTTAGGTAAACAATGTTGTATTTAAACCATATATATATTATATATAACTAAACCATATATATATATTATATATATATATATAATATATATATATATAACTGGGCTTTTCACTTTTTGCTTTAAAAGAACTGTTAAGTTATATGTGCCACTGAATTCACTTCTACCATAGAGGAGGAGGTAAACACGCTTCACCCTAGTCAAGCTCACAAGAGAGGAATTGGTCAATCCCGAGGCAGGTTGAAGTAGCTTCCTGAGACCTACAGCTCCAAGATCTGCAGGGCGTCCATGCTGACCCACTACCAGTAAGGATGTGGTTCTGGCTCCTCTGTGGACTCCTCCACCTACCTTCCCTACGAGCAGAAGCAAAGATGCTTTCTGGTAAGAAACCATCGCCTTTAGCTTTTCCCTTGGCCACTCATCCCTCAGGCCTTCCTGGTCCTGGAAACAGCTGTGAAATGTTATGTCTCTGAGTAAAAACCTGCTTATTTGGAGAAAAAGAGCTGGTCTCTCTTGTACCTCTAGACCCGAAATGAGGACCTAATCAGACTGATTCCAACTTCCCCTTCATTAACCTCACAGCAAGTGAGTTTCAGATTAAAAGAACATCCTTCACAGACCTCCCTATCCTCCCAGAGCACAAAAATCAGTCCTCAACTGGTAAAGAAAGACCAGTTGGGTTTTTTACAGTTTTCAAAGAAAATTAGTTAAAAACAAAATCATGAACCACTGCTAAGGATGTGAGCAAGAAATATCACAAAATGGCCAAAGAATAACTCAGAAGGTTATGTAATGTCCTCGAATCCCCCAGAGGGTCCAGAGAGCCTTGCAACTTTTGCCCTGCTCATGCCTATCATTCCAGCCCAGGCTGACCAGTGTCCAGGCTGTGTTCCTGGTGTGTGACCATCCTATCCAGCAAGAGATATCGGACCAGCAACCACCCAAGAAAGAAAGAAACAAATATCTGGATAAGAACTGCTGTGTGTCTTGCACTTTTCAGACCTAAGAAGTAGCAATGGATAAGAGGAAGTCCCTGTAGCAAAGGAGACCAAGACTCGACTTTCAACTTTTCCTCTCACCAGCTGACTTTTAAGTGTTACTCAACTGCAGTGTACTTCACTTTGATCCTCTGCAAACATAATGGTTCATATCTCATAACACTTGTGATGAAGACTCCATTACGTAATACTTGTCATGTGTTTTGCACATAGCCTACAACAGAATGATTACTTAGCAAACATTAGTTATTAAATATATGGCTATCATTATTGTTCCATTAGCTCCAAAAGCCCAGAATGGAATGTACCCTCCAAGCTCTTTCATATCTAGGTCAGCTCTTCCCAGGTTAGTTTCAAAAGATGTTTCTGAGTGTAAGTCATTTCATTCATCTGGAAGTCTCCCTGACTCTAGGGTTGACACCAGGATCCAATGCATGACACTGAACCTTAGCTTTATGCAGTAATTATCAAAATGCAAGTCCCTGTATAGTTCTTTCTAGATAGGTGTGAAAAAATAGGACTCAACTCCACTTGCAAACATGGGCCACTCACTAAAACAAAAAGTGCCATTTCAATTGGTGCCACAGGTCAGGAGATGCATGGTATGAAAATGAAACTCCATCAACTCGTTACTGGAATAACAATGCCCTCCTGTTACACTGCCATTGAGTGGTTGAAAATGTATCTTCAGTATGTCTCATCAATGATGGGTCAGTTGAAAACTTTTGCCTATTTTAAGAACAAAATAGGAATTAGCCTTTTATGGCCATGCAAAAGCAGACAGATAGTATCTGCAATTATTTGCTTCTCTGCATTTATGGAATTGCTGCTCCCCCGAAGCAGGTGGCCTGAAGTAAGCTGTGCCAGCTGTTTTCAGAATAATCCATGTTTGTACATTTACTCCCTACACACATTCCAAAAAATTCAACAGGAACTAAATAGAACCAAGCACATTAAAAAAGCAAGTCTACAATACATGAAGCTCAGCCCACAGTAATCTAGACATTTTCCGCCTGATTTTTGCTCAATTAAATGGACGATGTTTGGCTCTTGTCTAATTTGACCTTCTGAATACATTGTGAAATATCTACATGGTTGTTGTCATAGCGTGATGGAAACTATCTCCTTCTATCCTCATTACACCTGCTACCCAGATGGTTTCAGTATCTCTCTGCCTTCTCCTCTTCTGTCTTCTTCAGGGTTCATCTTTGGCAGCCCTCCTCCTTGGGATACTCACCTTCACGCCACTCTCCTCTTACTCCAGGGTACAAACAACCATCTGGCACATAACACCTACTATGGGGAAATTGAAACTAAATCATGTGTTTCAGTGAGAGAGAATTCTAAAAAGGCAAATCTGATTTAAATCTGACTTAAATGTATATATATAAACATATATATATAAACACTTTTAAAGGCATTTATATACCTAAAGGAAAACAATTTATTGTAAAAACCTCTAAGATATGCCTTGTTCACAAGAAGGCAGGGTAATAAGCATGGTAGACAAAACCAGTGGGAAAGTATTTTGAGGCAAGTTTCCTGAGAGCAATCTAGCAATAATAACAAAAAAGTTTCTAGGGCCAGTGAGATGGCTCAGCAGCGTAAGCGCCTGCTTAGCAAGCGCGAGGGCCCGAGTTCGACTCCCGTAACCCACATACGAAAAAAGGGCCAGTGATATCGCTCAGCGGCATGGGCGCCTGCTGGCACTTGAGGTCCTGAGGTCGACCCCTGGTACCCACAAAAAAAAAAGTTTCTAAAATGTTCATACACTTTTATGCAATAATTTATTCTCTTTCCACACAATAATTAAGAATATATACTAATATCCCAAAAATGGGTTAATTAAAAATGTATTTGAAATAGATAAACATGGAAAGCAAGCTAAAGGGTTCAGTAAACTATGGTATATTCGTATGACATTTTAAAATATTCTTACACGAAAAAATTAAACTCTTAATATGTTTATGTATGTTTGGAGAGACACATACATATAGAAAACAAGAGGGAGAAAAATGGAAAGAAGTCACACTCAGCATTAATGATTATTTGTTAAGAAATATGGGTGAACGCGAGTTGAATTCATTCTTTGGGGGTTTTTCTACATTTTCAAACTTTATTAAAATAGCATGGATTACTTTTGTAATGAGAAATAAACTCTTTAGGGGAAAGCCTCTGAGAAGAGAGAGGCCTTATTAATAAAGATGATGCAAGTGTACCTTGATTTAGTATAATTTTCTTCCCCTTTTTGTTATGGTTTTTGGCCTGCTAGTCTGGTTGCTAATCTCTATGTAAAATAATTAACTTTATAGAAACTTATAAGATAAATAAATGCTGATTAAAACAGGGAGGTGGAAGGGAAGGGGGAAAAAGGGATCAAGATGTGGTATGTATATGTACCAATTCCCCACAATGAATGTAATCGTGATGTACTAATGAAAATTTAAAAAATAAAAAAGTACAGTAACCATCCTCCCAGGACATTGACATAACTCCTGTAAGAAAGATCCAGGCACTGGGATTATTTGACATAGAGTACATGCTTCAGACAGAAATAGATTTGACTAAACAGACTTTAAATCCTCTTCAAAGACAGGCTGGAGGGAAAATCCACATATCAAAGGCTCACTTATCACAACTTTACACAGGTAAGAGAAGACTACCTAGCTGACTCCAGAATTTTCAAGAAATTGTCAAATGCAAAGAGACATAGACTGCAGTGCAAAGGTGCCTTTGGAATTGGCGGAGCATGTCTGACATTTATCCACCCCACCGACTGCCTGGTTGGCCTTTGGCATGTGGCTCCATATCCTGGACCTTCAGGCCTTTTAATTTGTGAAATAAGAATAACTCATACTTCACATAGTGCAAATGAAGATTATGGCTTATCCTTATTTTTCATAGATTCCATATTTGTTAATTTGCTTACACCAAGATGTATCTGTAACTCCAAATCAATACTTCCCACACTGTTGTGGTCATTTACATATATGCAGAGCAGGAAAAATTTTGAGGCTCCTCCTGTACGTTCCCAGCAGAAGTTGAACAAGGTGAGCCTCTGCCATCTCATTTCATTTCCCCAACTGCAAACAAATGTCCTTTTCACAATCTATTTAGTGTCACACTTTTCACATTTTTGTACTTTTGTTGGTGTTTTGCTGTGTAAAATGACCCCTAAGACATCGGAGATGCTCAAATTCCTAAGTGCAAGAAGGCGGTCAGGTGACTTGTGGGGAATATACATGTCAGTTAATCTTCATTCAGGCATGAGTAATAGTACTGTTTGCCAGGATTTCCACGTTAATAAATCAATAACACATGTTAAATAAGGTGTCTTTAAACAGAAACGTACATACAACAAGGTTATGTGCCAATCAGTTGATGAAAATGTTGTGACTATAGGCTCATAGGAACCTAACCTTATATTTCCCACAGGGGCAAAGTTCAGTATTCAGCTTTATGGACCATAACTACATGAAGAGTAAGAAACAACCATTCATTCATGGTTTCCACAAATATTACATTAAATGCTAAGATGAACTAGCTATAATAGAGTGCTTAGATTAAAGAAAATATAGTCTATTGAATAAATTTAATGTTGCCTTAGATAGAAATAACAAGTATAATATAATTGCCTTCCCCTCAACATTGAGTTGCATTTTCAGAAAAGCCAAAAGCATGATGACTGCAAATCTCCTATGCCTAAATGACATTTGCTCACAATAGCAGGTAACCCCTGTTTCTCTCAAGCTAATCTGCTCTTCAACACCAAACATTCTTACAAAGGCAAATATCCAAAACAGTTTCAAAATTAAGTTTTGGCCTAAAGGTAATTACTGATTCTCTTTTAAAAGAGTTTTCCATCTACTAAAAAAAAAAAGAAAGAAAGAAAGAAAGAAAGGCATTTAATTTCTTTCCAACCCAACCCATTTTCCTCCTGAAAAGGGATACAATTACAAGTTAATTCATTAGTAGGGTTACACTGATTCTACAGTATTCAACATCAGCATTTCTGAAAGAGAATCAAGGAAAGAAATTATTTAAATAGTCATGGAAATATCCATAACCACAAAATAACCATGAGAAAACATCAGACAAATTCAAATTGAGGAATAATTTTAAAATACCAACAGTAATAAAAAAGTTTCAAAGTCCCTCAAAACATGGAAAGGAAAAGGAATTGTCTGAGATTTAAGGACACTGGGAGCAATTACACCTAAGTCCAATGTGCAAATTTGGGTAAGATCCTAAAAGAAAACTAAGAGATTAGGAGAGAACTGAAAAATTCAGTGAAGCTCTATAGTTTAGTTAAGAGTATTGTATCTATGCTATTTTTAATTTTGCTAATTATATCTTCATTATGTCCAATGTTAACATTACAAGAACCTAGATGAGACTCTAGGATTCTTTGTATTATATTTATAACTTTTATCTAAAGTCTAAAATCAAAACAAAATAAGGTTTAGAAAAGAGTGATGGAGAGAAGAAAAGGGTAAAGGAAGAGTGATGGCTCACCCTATATTAAAACTATGAATATTGAAATAAAGCCAGTTACTTGCTTATTAGCTCTGTGATCTTGAGCAAGGTGTTCATGGCCATATGTTACAGTTTAGATCTAAAATGCCTCCCCAGAGTCTCATTGTTTGGAAGGTGATTGGACCATAGGGGCACTATACTCATGAGTGAATTCATCCAATGATGAGCTTAGTAGGTTGTGTGCTGTTAGGAGGTGGAGCCTGGTCAGAGAGAAGGTTATGGGGGGCATGACATGGGAGGATATTTTCTTATCCCTGGTTCTCTCTCCCTCTCTCTCTCTCTCTCTCTCTCTCTCTCTCTCTCTCTCTCTCTCTCTCTCCTTCCTTACTGCCATGGGTTGAGCAGCTTTCTTCTACCATACCATTTCGGCATGCTTTTCCGCCATGGAGCAGACTAACCATGGACTGAAACCTCTAAAACCATTAGCCAAATTAAACCTCTCTTCCTTTAAGTAGCAGACATCTGATATTTTGTCCCAGCCATAGGAAATAGATTAATAAACCATGTAAAGAAATACAAATTAAAAGTTAATTAAAATAAATACAACAATTTATCTTTGAATCAAATGGGTATTTTTTCAGTACAGGTATTAAATCCTAAACCCCACGTTGAGATACATCCTAGCCTTTTTTTTTAATATAGGTTTTCACTGCTTGCCCAGGCTGGCCTCAAACTTGTGATCTTCCTGCCATAAATTCTCAAGTAGCAAGCATTATAGGTATGCACTACAGTGCCTGGCTCAAATGGATATTTTAAATGTTACTTCTCAGTGCTTGCTAAAGTTCTAAGAGATACATAATTTTAGTTACTACTACTGGGAACATAATGGACACAGTCTCTCTGGAACTGAATTTAGCAATGTGTATCAAGAAAGAATTTATACCATATTGTTATGGTTTAGATCTAGAAAATTCCCAAAACTCTCATGAACTCAGCAGCAGTGAGTTGTAAAGTGATTAAAGCACTAGGGGAGTAACCTGGAAGGGTATCTCACCTTCCCTGACTCTTCCTTGCTGGCTTTGCTTTCTGGCTGCCATGATGTAAATAGCCTTTTTCTCCTCAGGGCCTTATACTATGCCATTTCTGTCTTGGATCCAGCAGACCAGGGACTGTGACCATGAGCCAAAATAAAACTCTCTTCCTTTAAGAGTTGTTGGTGTCAAGTATTGTGTCTCAGTGATATGAAAAGATCTACAGTGAGAAGCAGGAACAAATTGCCGAGCTAAATGAAAAATTTGTAACTTTGTCAGAAAGTGTCTGTAAAGTTGTGCCATAGGAAAGCATGGCTACTGAAAAGATTTGCGTTAAAAAGCCAAGTACTTGGTGCTTCTCCTCCCCTTTTTGCTCTTGTTGCTTTTGCTGTCTTCCGCCACCATGAAGTGTTGCCCCTGTGCCACGCCACCCTACCTTGGAGCCAGCTGATTATGGACTGAAACCTCCACAAACTGTGAGCTAAATAAACCTTTCCTTCCTTAATTTGGGGTGTCAGGTATTTTGTCTCAGCAATGAGAGAAAAGTAACCAAGAAAGAATTTGGTACCAGGGAAGTGGGGTCGTTGCTGTGACTGTACCTGACCATGTGGTTCAAGAGCCTTTGGGAATGGCTTGTGGGAAGAGGTTGGAAATGTTCAGAGATGTTGCCTGAAAGAGTAGAGCTGGAACGCCTTAGGCTGTTCTGTATGGGAGATTCCAGTCAGAGCTCAGGAAACCAGAAGGCTGATAGAAGTCCTTCCAGTAAATTTCAGGCTCGGGAGGTTTCTGCTGGGAAGAAGGACTGCATTGGCTGCTGGACTCCAGATGATGTGTGTTATGCCTTGGCAAAAAGTTTGTCTACATTTTGCTCATGTCTAGAGATTCTGCCTGAGACTAAGATTAAGGGTGGCGGACTAATTAACCTGGCAGAAGAAATTTCAAGGCAGTCAAATGTTGAGGCAGTGGCATGGCTATTGTTGGGGGCTTTTAGCCAGATTTATGTTGTAAATCAAGAGCAAAGAGACCAGCAGGATGATTTAAAATGTGAGTTTGACCAGAAGAGAAGCTCCAGTAAATCTGCAGACTACAAAGATAGAGCTGAGGAGATCTCGATTGCTGAGAAGGAACAGGAGTATATAAAAAACAGCCTAGGGACATCACAAGAAGCAGCAAGTCTCCATCCTTTGCAGCCTCAAAACTGCAAAAGTGAAAGACTGCTTTGAGGAGAAAGTGCAAAGCACCATGTCCCAGAATGGTGGCAGCAACACCATGTGCAATAATGGTGGTGGCCTAGAGAATTTGTTCCTCAGAGTTGGATTTAGAGTGCTCAGTGATCCAGGCACTCAATCCCTACAGACAAGAGAGAGGGAAGCCCGGCTACTGCTCCAGCTGGCAGCAGACCTTGGCATCATCCATGTGGCGCTGGTTTTAGGTGCATGCAAAATGCAAGAGTTATGCAGTTAAGAAGGCTTCCACCTAGATTTCAGAAGGCCTGGGAGGCCAGGAAGTGCCCCCCTGAGAGGGCAGTGTGTGAAGTTGTGAGTGTGAAGCCAAAGGTGCAGTGGAGACCCCAGAAGTTTTGAGAAGCCAGGAACTTGGATCATTTAAGGAAAGCTGTAAGGATTGAGTAGAGTGGGCCTAAGAGAGAAGCTATGGAGGTACAACCACCAGAAGTGCCATAGGGGTGCAGTCACACAAAATCTTTGGAGCTCGTAACTTGCCAGATTGCTTCAGATTTCCACATGGAACTATAGGATTTAATGTTTGCCCTGCTGGATGTTGGACTTGCTATGGTCCCATTCCTTTGTATTCCCGTTTGTACCTTTTGGAATGGTAATGTCTATCTTGTGCCATTGAATGTTGGAAGTGTTTAACTTTCTTTTCATTTGTACAGGGGCTGAGTTTGCCTTAGATCTCAGAGAAGACTTGGGACTTGGAATTTTCAGCAATGCTGAAACTGTTAGGTCTTTGGCAACTCTTAAAGATGGACTTAAAATGCCTTTTGTATAAAGAGATGTGCATGAGTCTTTGGGGGGCCAGGGGCAGAATGTTATGGTTTGTGTCCAGATGTCCCTCTAAAGCCTCATGCAGTCATGGGGGCAGTCTTCTAGAGTTTGTGATTGATTTTCATGGTCCAATGCTGGGATTATGGGTGTGAGTGCTACACCACTCTGGCACGGGTAACCTGAATACAATATAAGGGAGGGAAAGAGGCTTGCTGTCTCGTGCTTCTCCTCCCCTTTTGCTCTTGTTACTTTTGCTGTTTTCCACTTCCATGAAGTGTTTTTCCTCTGCCATGCCACCCTGCCTTTGAGCCAGCTAATTATGGACTGAAACCTCCACACACTGTGAGCTAAATAAACCTTTCCTTCCTTAAAAAAAATAAAAATAAAAACCAAGTACTTTGTATCATGACAATAGGAAATATGCCTTGAGGGCATCTCAGAACTCTACAAGACCTCTTTTACAAAATTGTAAAGGTTTCACTTGAGAAAACAGACTCTAGGCCTTCTGATCAAAAAAAGTCACCCAGGGAGTTAATTCCTCAAGATTCAGTTCACATTGCTCATTCATCCAGGCACTCAGAAAACACTGCATCCATGATCCAAAGGGGGCTGGCTACTGTTGGAGCTGGTGACATACCTTGGCATCATCCAAATCAGTGCTGGCTTTAAAGGCATACAGAGTATAAGAGTTATAGGGTCAGGTAGGTTTTCACCTAGATTTCAGAAAAAGGCTTAGGAGGACAGGCAGTGTGCCCCTGAGAGAGCAGTGTATGCACTATGAGACTGAAGGTGAAAGTGCCACAGAAACCCTAGGAAGTTGGAGAAGCCAGGAACATGGAAAGTCTGCTAAGGAATGCCACAGGCAGAAAGCTGAGCCAACCCAAAAGAGGCTATGAAGGCTGCAGTGAGCAATGCTATGTGGGGAGGGAGGGAGCAAACCCTTTGGAGTACACATCCTACCACAATTTGCCCCAGGTGCTAGATATAGAACTACAGAATTTAATGTTTGCCCTCCTGGGTTTCAGTCTTGCTTTAGTTCCCTTCCTTTCTAGCCCTTTAATTCTCTCTTTTGAAATAAGATTGTTTACCCTGTGCCATTGTTGGAAGTATTCAACTTTCTTTTTTATTTTCACAAGGGCTCACAGCCAAGAATTTACCTTGAGTCCCAGAGGAACTTTGGATTTGACTTTTTAGCAATATCCACATGGTTACAACTTTGGAGACTCTTACAGACAGACTAAATACATTTTGCATAAATAGATACACATGAGTCTTTTGGTGGCCAGGGAGCAAATGTTATGTTTTATATCTACAATGTCCCCCAAAACTCTTATGTGCTCAGAGGCAGGGCTCTTGGAAGGTTATTGGGGCACTGGAAACATGACCTGGAAGAGTAAATCTCTCTCCCTGGATCCTCTCGGGTCACTCTTCTTCCTGTTCTTCTCAGCTATCATGACATAAGCAGTTTCCTCCACCTAGCCCCTTCCACCATACCATTCATGACTTTGATCCATCCAACCAGGGACTATAACCATGAGTCCAAATAAATGTTTTTTATTTTAAAAGTATGGATGTTGGGTATTGTCTCAGAAATGAGAAAAGTGAACTAAAACACTAACAAGGAGGCCCTACTCACAATGTCAACAAATTAATAAAACCAAAGTCAAATAATAAGGAAATGATAAGTTACTGCAGCACTCATATACAATAAAAAGAATATAGCCATTAAAAATTATGCTTTCAGGAATAACATGCATTTTCCTATATAACTTTATTTCTTGCATTACTTAAAGAGTAGAATATATTATAGCAAATTCCAATATAATTCACGTATGAGTTATTATGTGTGCCTATAGATGTGTAAGTGTGTTCTCCTGAAACCTGAAATTATACAGAAATGTAAGCACTATCTCTGAATAGTGACATTTCAGATAACTTCACTTTTCTACTGATTAGTTTTAAGCACCTAAAACAATTCCACACTGAAATCAGTTGATCCTAACAGGCACTAAGAATTAACAAGAGCTCAGGGTCAGGTTTTCTGGGTCATCGAAAACAAAACCCTAAGATTCAAACATTCTACCCTCTCCTCCCATATAGACAAAAAACAAAAACAAAACAAAACAAAATAAAAGTTGGTGAGCAGGTACAACCTTTTGTGATGCTGGGGATTGAACCCAGGACTTCACTCATGCTGGGCAAGTGCTCTACCACTGAGCTACATTTCCAGCCCTTTTTATTTTTATTTTGGTACAGGGTCTTGCTAAATTACCAGGGTGGCCTTAAACTTGCAATTTTCCTGTCTCAGCCTTCTAAATGTCTGGAATTACAGGAGTGAGCCATTGTGCCCTGCAGCTGTAACATTTTGGAAAAACAAAAATACGCATAGAGAGATTATAATACTTGTTCTAAATAGACCATGCCAGAACAAGGGTCAGAGGCCCATGAGTAGATAGAGAGGACACACAGAAGTTACACAAGCTAGTGGGGGGAAAAGCCTTCACTGCTTTTCCCCACCTCTATCTGTGAGCCAAGATGATTTGTATAGATGATTTTTATCAGTAATTCTAACATTTTAATAAGCACAAAACTGAGGACCTTGACAAAATGCAGATTCTGATTCTCCACATCTAGGGTAGCACTGAAGTTCTACACATGTAAGAAGCTCAAAGATGATGCAGATGATGCTGGTCCAAGGACCTCACAAGTAGTAAGGAAATATATATTACCATTACTTGATTATTAATAAACAGAAGATTGGTGTTTGGAGATTCATTTGGATTTGTGCTATGCAATTTGCTAACTTCTAGTTAGGTCTAGTCTATTTAAATTTAATTTAAATAATTTTAAATTAAGTAAAACTTAAACTTCATTTCTTCATTATACTAGCCACATCTTAACTACCCAATAACCACATGTGGCCACCATATTGGACAGCAAGAAAAAGCATTTTTATTGCTTTATAATTCTATAGAACAATAGTGAAATGGAGAGGGTTTGGTTATCAATCAGAAAGTTAAAGAATACAAGGTTTATTCCACTTTGAAACAAATTCAAAAGTAAAATCCTAAACTATCCTTTGTAAAATTCCAGCCATCTTTCCTCAGAAGAGAAAAACAACAAAAGATCAGGACAACATGATAGCTATTAATGAAAGAAGCTTACATTCCTTTTTCCCAGCGCAGAGTAACACAGCTCAGCCTCAAATGGAATGTGACATTAATGGGCTAAACGGGAAAGATGGGGAACAGAGAGCAGTAAATCTAAACAGAGCAGGTGCCCTACACAGCATGCTCCATGCTAAAGCCATTCCATCACCCTTCACTCTCACCAGTCAGCCTCTTGATCTCTTGGGGAAAATAATACCAGTGAGAAAAAAGCTAGGTGATGTGAAGCACACTTTAGGCTCAGCCCTACCAGGAGTGCTCAAGTCTGATTATTCAACACAAATAACAGCAAACAAACAGCAAAGCCACACAGGGATGAATTAGGGTTCTCCAGAGAAACAGAACCAACAAAATGTATACAACGAAAGGAAAAAGATTTATTTTAAGGAATCCACTTAAGTGACCGTGGGCCTAGCAAGTCTGGATCTGCACCACAGGTCAGCAGGGAGAGACCCGGGGAGAGCTGATACGGTCCCGAGAACTAAGGCAACCAGGAGACAAAACTCCTTCCTTCAAGGACCTCAGTCTTTTCTCTTCAGGCCATCAGCTGTTCAGAAAACCCCATCCACGGGCCGGTGAGATGGCTCAGCGGCATAAGCGCCTGCCTGGCAAGCGCGAGGGCCCGAGTTCGACTCCCGGATCCCACATACGAAAAAGGGGCCGGTGATATTGCTCAGCGGCACGGGCGCCTGCGGGCGCGCGAGGTCCTGAGGTCGACCCCCCGGTACCCACAAAAAAAAAAAAAAAAAAAGAAAACCCCATCCACATTATGGACGGTAATCTGCTCTACTCAAAATCTACTGATTTCTGTGCTAATGACATCCAAAGGATGCCTTCATAACACAATCCAGACTGATGTTTGACCAAATAATTAGGTACCATGGCTTAGATGAATGGACACATATAATGAATCATCATAGGCAGGTAGAGGTTATGAAATCTTTAGCTTTAGGTCCCTAGTTTTTGGGGTCACCTCTTCCAGCTCCCTTTCTTGCACTTTCAAAGCCTGGTAGCAACAGCAGTGGAGACTGTAATGACAATGGTGCCTGTAATAATAGCAGACTTAGCTGTGCTGACCACCTATCACGTGTCCCATCTAAGTATGCTGATGATCATAAAGCCTCCTTAACCTTTCGGAATGCCATATGTCAACATTAAGGCTGCTTTGGAACAAGGGCATCAGGGAGGACATCATGGCTTCTCTTTTACTCCCAACCCCCCAAAAAAACCTTTTTTAAGACACAGACTATGTATTCTACTGGTTATACAACAACTTGGGAAATTCAGAAGAAAATGAGATCTTTGTTAACTACTGTGGGCATCTAAAAAGCAAGCGATGTAGGGGTAAGGGTAAGGGAAGGGGGCCATTCAAAGAGTCTTTTCAGGCTTGAATTTCCCCTAGGTTTGGTATATAGACAGAAAGGGGCATTTGCTGAGCCACTAGAAAAAATAATTCTTTCAAATTACGATCCTCATGGTTTATGAGAGAGAAGTATTTGCACAGCTTTCTTGAGATTTAATTGACAAACAGAAATTGTATGTATTTAAGGTATATGATATAATGTTTTGATATACATAAACACTGCGAAATGATTGCCACAATCAAGTTATCATATTCACCACCTCACATGGTTACCAGTGTATGTAACATGTGTGTATGGGTGTGTGTGTGTGTGTGTGTGTGTGTGTGTGTGTACAATAACACTTAAGGTCTATTCTTAGGTTTCAAACCTTCAATTATAAGATGAATAAATCCTGGTGATCTAATGTACAGCATGAAGACTAAAATTAATAACACTTATTGTATACTTGAAATTCACTGAGAGATATGTCTTTCTTTCACTTAAAATTTCCTTCTGCCCTAATTCTTCCTAACTATACATTCATGATTGATGAAAATACAGCCCAAATGGTTATTACCTGAGCAAGAAGAATTAGTTTATTAATTCACCCCCACCACAATGATATTAAGTATTCGGTTTGCAGATTTCTGGATTGACTCCCTTTCTTCACCACTTATTTCAAAGTCTAACCATAGAGGCCTATGAGATAGCTCAGCAGCATAAGCACCTGTCTGGCAAGCATGAGGTCCTAAGTTTGATTCCCGGTACCCACATAAAGGTAAAAAAACAAAAGGGCCGGTGATATCGCTCAGTGGCACAAGTGCTTGCTGGCAAGCACGAGGTCCTGAGTTCGACTCCTGGTACCCACATTAAAAAAAAAAAGTCTAACCATAAACTTTGTGACTCACAGGCACTAATATCTAACCTGCAACCAAACTATAATTTTTGTCTTTCACCTTGGCATAGTCCTAGGAGTGCTTTTTCTAAGCATTTGGTATGAGATTCGGTTCCAGCTATAATACTAAACACCATATTCTCTGTATCTGTTCATTCCACAAGATAATTCTAAACTCCATGAGTCAGTAATTCTCAGCTCTTGACAAGAAAAGATAATCAAAAGTGCAGTATTTAAATCCATAAGAGTATTGTTTCATTTTCACTCTTGACGCAGGTTTCAAAGATCTCAAGCACCAAATCTTATCATAATCAGATATCTTTTAAGGCATAAAAATTGTATGTAATTGAAGTGATTGAGTTTCCAAAAGTCAATATAATTTAGGAAATGAAACTAGTACAGTCGTTCCCATAGGGTAAAAAAAGAAAGGAAAAATATGCCTTTTCTACAAGTTGACCACAGCCACTGTTCCACATTCTAGACTTACCTCTGCCATTACTCTCAGCCATCCTGTCTTGCATCTCACCTTCTCAAGTTCATGCCTCTCCTTGAATTAATCCTACCCATTCCCATTTACAGATCTATCAAAAGTTCTGTCACTAGGTACTTACCACTCAAATCCCATATATCCCAGGCTTTCTAGAGCTAATCGCTTAAAAACACTCTCTCCTCCTCTGTTACTTTCAGAACACATGGTCTTCACCAGAATTACAGTCTTTATCACATCTCAGGGTGGAGTTACTTGTATAACTTTCTCGTTATTTGTGAACTCAGACTCAAATTTTTGCTGTGTCATTTTCCTTTTTCTCCCAGCACCTGAGACACCAAAAGCCAAAATAAGTATCTAAAATGGGCTGGGATTGAAAGAAAGGAAGTAGCTCCAATGACAGGCAGTTTCACATGCCCAAGTCAAGGTAGCAACACAGCTCTTCTGAAGGACCAGTGATTCCCTCTAAGATGTAACGCAATGTCTCCAGCCCAAGGGACTCCAAAGACGGGAGAAAATGTCCTTGAAGAAATGAAATAAAGAAGAAAGGGATGTGGTAGCAATCTGTAGACACTGTAGCAAGAACCAGAACCACTAACTCTCCCAGCATTGCCTCAAGTTATCCTACTCTTGCAAGAAAAATCCATTAATTCTGCCCGTCACTGCCCTGTTTGAATGTGAAGTAATAAACCGTAACTATCCCTGCATCATATCTGACAACAAAGAATGTCATGCTTAAAGCTCCTCCATATATATTACCACATTCTATTTTTAGATACACTGATAAGCAGAATCAGTTTTACTCATTTTATACATGAAGTGAGTCTCAGAGTTTAAATAATTTTTCTAAAGTCACACAGGTTTATAACTTATGTCAGAACTAAAACTGTAATTCAGATCTTTCTATCCCCCTTTTCATAATTGGAGATTTAGCTACACTCCTACTTTTGTAGTACTGGGGTTTCCAGGCCTCAACTGTAATTTACTACTTCCACTCCAAATATTGTGGGCTAGGGTGGAGAAGGAGCAAGGTGCACCAGATTCAGAAGCAGAGGC
This sequence comes from Erethizon dorsatum, assembly GCA_028451465.1. NCBI lineage: Eukaryota > Metazoa > Chordata > Mammalia > Rodentia > Erethizontidae > Erethizon > Erethizon dorsatum. Next base: position 18,054,949 of record CM051839.1, read on the forward strand.
GAGGAAAACTCAGGCAAGGAAAAGAGTAGGGAAAGGATGAGGTCTGGGTATTGGATTTATCATGATGGGCAAGTTCAGGTTTCTGCGGAAGCATGGAATCTTTCCTTCTAGAAGCAGAAACTTTGCTTGTTTAAGACAAACCAATCACAGATAATCAATATTTACAATTACCCCTGTCACGAAAAATGAAGTACTCTATAGTCTTCTCAGAAATGAGAGAGGCTCTTGTTCCCACGCAGGGGTCACTGCTCTAGTGAAGGTGGAGAGGGACTGTCCCACTTCTCAGGAATAAAGACAAAGGCAGGGTCCTGCGAACCCTCATAATATGTAGCCTCAGGACACTTGACCTTGAGAGAAAGTGCTACTCTTGACTTAAATTCAGGATGTCTAATTATACACAACAGTCTCTTTTCCTGAGCTAGGCTTGCTGACTAGTACATTTAATTCAACGTTGTGATGTTTTATAAGCATTACCCAAATACTATGATTATACGGTAATGATAGGCTAAATGGGAAAGGTGCTCCGAAATACAAAGCAAGGTTGCTCATAAAGACATTTTGAATGAGTATTTTTTTCTTTTCAGAATTACTCAGCTATATAGGGATCTCATGTCATTCCCTATAAATTTTGGGGTTTCTTTTTTCTATTTCTGTAAAGAATGCCACTGGGATATTAATAGGGATTGTGTTGAACCTGTATATCGCTTTGAATAGTATGAACATTCTAGCAATTAAGTCTTCCAACCTATGAACATGAAATATCTTTCTATCTATTTATATTTTCTTCAAGTTCCTTGATCAATATTTTATAGTTCTTCGTGTACATGTTTTTTATTTCCTTGGTTAAATTTATTTCCAAGTATTTTATACTATATAAATGAGATTTTTTTTTCAGTTAGATTGCCATTTATTTATAAAAATTCCATGGGCTTTTGCATGTTGATTTTATATTCTGCAACTTCACTAAATTCGTTATTTAGTTCTAAGAGTTTTGTGGTATAATTTTGAGGTTTTCTACATACAGGATCACATCATCTGTAAATAGAGGAAATTTTACTTCTTTTTTTTATTTGGATACCTTTTATTTCTTTTATTTTTTTGTCTGATTGTTCATGATAGCATTTCCAGTACTATGTTAATAGAAATGGTGAGAATGGACATCCTTAACAGAGCGGGTATGAGTGGGTTCCAGATCCTAAAGCAAAAGCTTTTTATTTATCCCAATCAATTATGATGCTTGCTATGATTTTTTCATAGAGCCTTTGTATAATATGTGATATAAGTGTAATACTTATAAAAGTATATGTAAATGCACTTTCCTTTAAGAGTACTGACAAAGACTTAGAGATCTTCACCAGGCTATGCACTCAGGGTTCACTAGGCTAAATACTGTAATTTATTTAAAGACATGAATTGTTAGGATAAGCAAGTGATGGGTTGATATAAAAATTATGTCCTGGATGGTCCAAAAAATGGATGTAGGGAACCATGAAAAGTGACAGGTTGTCCTCACCCACGTGCACCCTGGCCCCCTCACATTTAGGAAGTACAGCAAAAATGAGTGGAACCCTTCAATTCCAAAGAAAACCATTTGGAAAGTCATAGGCCATGGCTAATTAAAGAACTAAAAAGAAAAACCTCTACCTCCTTTCTGGTATAAGGAAAGAAATTAAAGACTTGGTTACAAGGTCGATGTATAGAGAGTATGTGTGCATGTGTGTGTTTTCATGTAGAGTTAAACCAAAGTCTAACCTACTGCCAGAAGTAGAACCTAGAAGCTAATATTTGACTGAAGAAAAAATAAAAATGAATCGTATTTTATGCAGAGAAGTAAGTCCATTTTTATTTACCATTACAACCAGCCTATTTAAAAAGAAAGGGAAGGGCCGGTGAGATGGCTCAGCGGTGTAAGCGCCTGCCTTGCAAGCGCGAGGGCCCGAGTTCGACTCCCGGAACCCACATACGAAAAAGGGGCCGGTGATATCGCTCAGCGGCACGGGCGCCTGCTGGCGCGCGAGGTCCTGAGGTCGACCCCCCGGTACCCACAAAAAAAAATAAATAAATAAAAAGAATGGGAAAAATTTTTGATATAACTTTTTGTTAAAATCAGGTATGAAATAATTCTGTTGAAATAGAAATTAAAACCAGGAAAAAAAAAAGAAACAAATATCCTAACCACAAAGGATAACACAGTTACTGTAATTGAGCTATATCCTTGGCCCTGAGCTTCTCAGCAGTTGGGGCCAGAAAGAAAACACAGCAGGTTCCATAATGCCAATGGGGGTACAGAAGCAGCACACAAATGCTTCAAGGGAAAAAAACCTTTGTTTCTGGTAATAAATTTTCCAAAAACCATTCAGCTCCAGATTGAACACTAACTGATAACAGTTGGGGTCTTGTGGAAGGAGTTGCTTGTACTTTTTCTTCTTCTCTTGTGTGCAACACTGGTACAAAACAAACAGTTAGGAAAAGATTTAGACATGGTAGTGGAAGATAAAGGCTTATCCCAGAAGACAAAACAAGGGAATGCAAATATAAATTCAAGGGCATCATCCAACACTTAGGAAGGACACGGGGAAGAAACACTAGCAGACGTTCATGGAAAATGTAAACTTTAGAAGGAAATGATTGAAAATCCTGCTTTAAAAGCAGAACTCAGGGCCCGTGAGATGGCTCAGCGGCATAAGCGCCTGCCTTGCAAGCGCGAGGGCCTGAGTTCGACTCCCGGATCCCACATACGAAAAAGGGGCCGGTGATATCGCTCAGCGGCACGGGTGCCGGTTGGCACGCGAGGTCCTGAGGTCGACCCCCCGGTACCCACAAAAAAAAATAAAAATAAAAACAGAACTCAAAGACAGGAAAACAACTTACAGAGAAGCCAGGAATTCTGGAGACCTGACAAGTCTCTTAGGGTTTAAGAAAAGGCACCTAATTGTAGAATACATATCATGTTCATAACGTATGTGAACAGTAGTAATTATATTCACACGAGATTGTAAAGCCTTGCGACTATAGCGCCATGGCCAAATAAAGTAGAATGGAAAAGATCCTCTATAGGTGATTCAGTACAGAAACAGAGAAAGATGAGAAAGAGATGAAAAGCCATGTGCATAGAAAGAGGATGGATCTGGACTTGACTCACTTGGACGTGAGTCTCTTTTCACAACTCACTGGTTCTATGATGGAAGCAAGTTATAAAACTTGCAGCCTCGGGTTCTTCACTGAGGATCAACAGAATAGGGGAATGACAGAAGTATGAGGAGAGTTAAATGGAATAAGGTGGAAATTACTTAACATGGGCTCTTCCACAAAGAAGATTATTGATGCATTTAGAGAGTATTGATGCGGAAAGGACAGGAGAAAAAGGAAAGAAGGAAGGAAGGGAGGGAGGGAGAGAGTGAGGGAGGGAGGGAGGGAGAAAGGAGGGAGATTTTAAAAACAGAAAACTACTAATTCTATTCTGATAAAGGGTAAAAATTAAAGACTTAGTTAACACTGTTGATATAATGTTGATACATCGAGTGTATGTGCAGGTGTGTGTGTTTTAATCAGGGTTAAAATGAGTTCTAAAGGAGGGGAAGAAAGGAGGGAGGGAGGGGAAGAAGGAAGGAAAGAGGAAGGCAAGGAGAGAAGGAGAAAAGGAGAGAAGCAGAGAAGAAAGAGAAGAAAAAGAGAAATGCCTTCTTAGAATCCTGTAAAGAAATGCAGACACCAAATAAAATACAGGAGACAGCCCATGCTGTCATGGAGACTTAGAGTAGAAATGTTCCTCAGCTATTACTGAATTCAGCTCTAATTTTGTAGCTACTTAAACTGAAGCCCAAAGTAGTATTTACTCAAGATCACACTGAAAGTTTTCCATAGATTTCTTCTCTGGGGAAAGCCTACTATTGTTATTCTGAAGAAGAAAATTAATGTCAGGCAAGGTTGGGTGATTTATTTATGGCCATAAACAAGGGATGAGCATTAGCCCTGTCTGGCTTAAATTTGCAGAAATTTATTACTGAAATTTTGTACCTGCTTTTGGCCTAGTCACTTAAAGAATTTCTCCTTTGTGTAATACATAGTGCTATTTAAATATGCTATTTAAATTTAATGTATTTATTCAACATTTTATTCATCATAGAACTGCCAAGACAGGGCATGTAGTTTTTTTGGAGTAAATAATTATTACTTCTTTGTTAATCTAACCACTGTCTCTAAAGACAATTTAACCCAGACATGTCAATTAATACCAGAATCATTAGTTCTTGGCAGCCATAACTTCTTGATACCTTTTCCTTTGTTCTAGCCAAATCCTGGCAGCTATAATCACAGACAGCATTTTCAGTGTCCCATAAACTGGTTGTTATTTTTAAATTGTAGCCAGAAAGAATATTTCCCAAAGACAAAAGAAAACCTTTCTTCCTCCTAAGGCAAAGAAATTATGTGTTCCAGTCAAAGAGGTATATTTTTGAATGTATTTATTTGTTGAGTGTAAGAATATGTTTCAGTTCTTTCTTTCATTATGGCAAAATCCAAATCACTAAAATGGGATTTGGGTTGGTGTTTATTTTTTCAACAGCATATGCAACTACATCTACTCAGGGTGATTTCATCTCAGGAAAATGTGAAACACACTTGGTTGTAATTTTTTTAACCAGATTTCTTAACTTTTCTTTTGGCGACTGCTGACAGTCTCATTTCAATCCACAAACATGAGCTAGATGTTTTTAGGCCCTTTAAACCTTTCAGTATCATGCAGTATCTTTTCTTTTATCCTTACAAAGAAGTTTAACATCTAGGAAGGGAGATAATAGTTAAATAGTTTAAAAGATAATTACTAGCAGAAGAAAAGTATTTTGCCTTACTTAGTGAATAAATCAGTATATAAATAATTTACTCAAGCACTGAGCTAAGAAAAGGATGTAAAATGATCAGGGACCACATATGATATATATGTATACATATGTGTGTGTGTGTCTGTATTACAGTTAAGTTTATTGGTACATTTTAGATATACATAATGATCACATTCATCATAGGGAATTTGTACCTGTACATGATATATTTGATTTCTCTATTTTCCCAATCCCCTCTCCTCCCTTCAACCCATCTTCCCCTCCCTATTTACAAAACATTGTTTCCATCTTATCTTTTTTTAATCATTTTTTTCCCCTTTTCCTTCCTTCCTTTCCCCTTCTCCACCCTAGTTCTTCTTTCCTTTTGAACAATTTCTCCCCATTTCACAATATCTATTGCACATTTTGGTCCTTATTTACTCTTTGTGTTTCTCACACCAAGGAGACAATGCAATGTTTACACATGTGAGTCCGATTTGTTTCACGTAAGAGTATGATCTCAAATTGCATCCATTTACCTAGAAATGCCTCCTATAGAGTGCTTATTATGTGCCACAGGCTAGCACTAACTCATTTAATTTTTACAACAACCTATAAGAGAGGCAACACTAGCCAGGCATGGTGTCACATTCCTGTAATCCCAGCACTCTGGAGGCTGAAACAGGAGAATCACCATGAGTTCAAGGCCAGCCTGGGCTACATAGTGAGACCCTGTCTCGAGAAAAAAAAAGGTAGCGCTGTCCTCATGTACAGAAGATAAGGACATTGAAACTTAGAAAGGTTAAATGACCTATCCAATGTCACACACTTAGTAAATTGCAGATCTGAGATTTGATCCATTTTGGCTTCAGAGTACAGACTTAAATGAGGCCCAAAAGAAGTAAGAGGTATCTATATCTTGAAGGATAGATGAAATTACACTCACTGCCAAGAAAAGTGTTGGAGAAATGCTGGAGAAAAATCAAAACGCAAGAAGGTTCACAGTTTGCTTGGAGTAGGGAGACAAAAGATTGGAAAGATTGGCTGGTGTGTCTTATTTATAATCACCATAACAACAACAAAAACACTGAAATTTAGAAGCAAGAAATAAATAAATAAAAGTGACATTTTAGGAAGGTGAATCTGGCAAAAGATAGATTCAAATGGCTAACAGAACTAGTTAACAGACCTTTATGAGAAATCAAATTTGAAGACATAAAGATTTAAACAAGTGATACTGGGAAGGAAAGGATAAGTGAGAAATAGTATAAAAAGAAATGCCAAATCTCAGCCACTGAAAAAACCTGAGGAAAAAAATCAAATGTTTTTCTTAACTAAACCTGGACAAATAGGAATATGATACCACTTGACAAAAATAACAGAGTTGGTTTTACTGAGACGATGATGAATTAAATTGATTATTCCCTGAAATCATTGGTTCTCCTATACAAGTGTTTCTCAGTGTACTACTTCTGTGTCCAACAACCCAAGTTGGTATTTCCCAGAGCTGTCTTTGACCCTCTTTTCTTCTTCCTCAACCTTTACCCTACAGTTTATCATTTATATACCTTCAGTGTCCATTTATATTTTTGTAATTCCAGATATACATCTAACCTCAGCTGTCTGCTGAGTCAGTATCTGCTCTGTTGTGCTAAAGGGTTCTACTTGAAGATAGATGCATGATTTCAAATTAATACATTCTCGACTAAATGAAGTAATGGTATAGAAATGAAGGTGTACGGACAAACCTTTACTGCCAGCCCATTATGTCAGTAGATAAACTATAAGGTATTTAAAACCGGACAATCATACTCTAGAATCTTTATGAGAAGTTCATGGATGTATTTTTGAAATTTTCCATGAGATTTTCTATTAGAAAATGAGGGCTGAATATCACTGACCCAGGATGAAATGATCAGTAGAGCTATTGCTCAAGGTCTGGAAAAAGAAAATAGAACAATCAGAAGTTGGAACCAATTGCAGAACAGAGCTCTGTTCTTAAGTGAAACAACCCCAGGTGGAGGTGTTAGGGACACAAAAGATCAGAAATGGGATCCCAAGTCAAAATCAGGGTATTAGACCCAAAAAAAAGGTTATGAGAAATGCAGAAGGCATTACACCTTAGATGAGCAGATTCAACATCATCTAGAAGCAAAATTTCTGAGCTGTACATGACCTACTGATCCCAAAACTCTGGTGGTGGGGCCAGCACTGTAGGTGTTAACAAGTCCTCAGGGCGGTGGTGATGCACGTAGTTCAAGTTTGAGAGCAACTGGTCTAAAACTCCTGAACATGGACAGGAGAGGACCTAAATGGAGGGGAAGATCTGGATACCTGAAAATAGTTCTAAGATCACATGGAAATCTTAGTAATTAACCATGTCTTATATCACAAAGGAAGTGTCATCTAGCACTACAGAATTGATATTATCCAGACAGTATTCTCTGTCAGCACTGCAACAAAGTTAGAAATCAACAGTGAAAAATCTGTAGAAAATAAAATTAGAATCTAAAAAAATCATTATAATACTTGATTGAGAAGATACATCATATTGGAAATTATAAAGTACTTAGAATCCTACATATCAAATTTGCATGATGTAGGCAAAAAATACTTAAATGTGTAATTATAACCTTAAATATGTACATTAGAAAAGATCAGAATTAAAAATTAATGAATTAAGATTCCAGAGAGATAAAATATACCATTTTCTAAATTTATCAAAATTAACTCAAGCAAGCACAAGGTCCTGAGTTCCACTCCTGGTACCCACATACCAAAAACTGGCCGGTGATATCGCTCAGCGGCACGGGCACCTGCTGGCATGCGAGGTCCTGAGTTCGACCCCCAGTACCCACAAAAAAAAAAATTAACTCAAGAACAAGTACTGAAATTGAACTGACTTATAACACTAATATCAAGGGTGCTGAAAGAAAGACTCCCGATCATGAACTGCATTACATTATCTTAGTCACTTTCCCATCACTGGAAAAAAATATCTAATACCCTCAACATAAAGGAGAAATTTATTTTGGCTTATGATTTCAGTCCTTGGTCCACTGGCTCCAAGGCAGAAACAAGATGGCAGAGGGGCAAGGTGAAGGAGATATTTAACCCATGGCACCCAGGAAGCACAGAAAGCAGGAGCCAGGGACAAGAATACACCTTTCTGTTTATCCAGCTTTGGGGCTCCCACCTCTTAAAGAGACTTTGTACCACTTTCTTCTGCAAATAAACTTACTTTCACTTTGTACCATTTCAGACTCCTCTTCCTCTTTCTATGGTGGTGGGGAGAGAGACTAGCCCAGAGGAAAGTGGGTTGGAGGGCCTGAAGACCACCCCTCATGGCTCCTACAATTCCACCCACTTGACCCTGGGTGTCACCCTAGGGCAATCCATCCCTAATCACTCCAGCCACTTGAGCACCACTCTAGGAGCATTCTACATAACTGCAGACCAAAGCACATTCACCCCTCTTTTTCTCTCTCACTTTTGAGCCTGAAAGCCTGATTAATCTGCATAGCATGTATACATTTTGCAATTCTTTTCTTGCCATATACAAGAGCTTGGAATCTCTGTCTGATACACCATACCATTACAGTTTGGCTGTGGAGTGCTTGCATACAGCAAAGGATGGAGGAGTCAGAACCAGAAAGAAAATGCTCACACCATGGCTGAGGGCAAGGACAACAAAGACCACATACCCCATCTGCCACTGTGACAATGACAGCAACTACTGCTTCAGAAGCTGCTGCAGAGAAGATGGAAGGAACAACAGGACAGTAACAGCAAACCCCAGGGAGATGAAGATGATATCCTGCTGGGCCCTCAGTCTAATGTCAGCATCATGCATCAGCACCAGCACCTCAAAAAGAAGCCTGCAGCTCACAAGGAGTCTGCGAAGAAGAAGCTGTTGAAAGAAGAAGAGAAGGTTCTGGAGAGTGTGCCTGAGGTCCAAGCCTCGATGTTAGTGAGGGAGGTGGTCAAGAGCATCATATAAGATGATCCAATCGAAACCAGCTGGACACTGCCCTGTTATGTCCTGAGCATGTCTGAAGAGTGGTCCGAGCATGTACGGAAGAAGTACTACACCTTGGTGGAAAGAGATGGTATCCCACCACCCATGAAGAATGTCAAGGAAATGAAGTTTCCCGTGGCCATCCTACAAGGCCTGAAGAGGAAAGGCATCCTCTGCCTGACACCCATCCAGATCCAGGGCATCCCCTCCACTCTATCCAGCCAGGACATGATTGGCATCCCCTTCAAAGGGTCAGGCAAGATGCTTGTGTTCACGCTGCCCATCATCATATTCTGCCTGAAACAGCAGAAGCAGTTGCCTTTCTCTAAGCATGAGGGGCTCTATGGACTCGTCATCTGCCCCTCCTGGGAGCTGGCCTGGCAGACCCGGGCATCCTGGAATATTACCGCCACTTGCTGCAAGAGAATGGTTCACCCTCCTATGCTATGCTCTCTACATGGTGGGCATGTCCATCAAGGACCAGATGGAGGCCACCTGACACTGTGCACACATGATGGTAGCCACTTCTGGGCATTTCATGGATTTGCTACAGAAGATGGTCAGCCTAGACATCTGTCTCTACCAGCCCTGGATAAAGCTGACTGCATGATGAACATGGGTTTCAAGGCTGACGTCACACCATCTTCTCCAACTTTAAGGGCCAGAGGCAGACTCTACTCTTCAGTGTCAAAGAAGATTCAGAATTTTGCCAAGAGTGCCTTGTCACTATCGATGTGGAGCAAGCTGGGGCTGCCAGCCTGGATGTCACACAGGAGGTGGAATATGTGAAGGAGGAGCTAAGATGGTGCACCTGCTCAAGTGCCTACGGAAGACGCCTCCACCCGTGCTCATCTTTGTGGAGAAGAAGGCAGACATAGATGCCATCCTCGAGTACCTGCTGCTCAAGGGGGTTGAGGCTGTGGCCATCCATGGGGGCAGCAACCAGGAGTAATGGACCAAGGCCACTGAAACATTTTGGGAGGGCAAGAAAGATGACCTGGTGGCCACAGACATAGCCTCCAAGGGCCTGGACTTCCCTGCCATACAGCAAGCACATCATCAATTACGACATGCCCAAGGAAATTGAGAATTATGTGCACCAGATCAGCCCTACTGGGTGTTTGGTAAATGGCATTGCAACCATCTTCATTAACAATATCTTCGATGGACCTCGAGGTGCTGATGGACCTCAAGGCCCTCCTTTCAGAGGCAAAACAGAAGATGCCACTGGTGCTCCAAAGACTGCACTGCATGGACAAGTCCATGCTGGACATCAGAGGAGAGCATGGCTGTGCCTTCTGTGGGGACCTTGGCCATCGGTTCGCTGACTGACCCAAACTCCAGGCCACGCAGACCAAGCAGGTCAGCAACATCACCCAGGGACTACCTGGCCCACAGCTCTATGGACTTCTGATCCATCTGTTTCCCCTGCTTCCAATAACCAATTAATAAGAGGTACGTCCTATGTAAAATTAATAGGTTACTTGGGTTTATCATCTTTGTATGGTTTTGAATTATAGAGTGGATAAATAAGTAAATGGGTTATGTATTATCTCAGTTCTATGTACTTGCTTATAACAACGGTGTTATTTTAATGTTGATCATACATGGCATGTTTTATGTAGTGTAATACATGTATAATACTTGTTACATTGTTAATGGAGCAGTGCATTAATGCACAAAGTACTTAAGGTAGAGAAGAGTATTAAGTTTGCAAAATGTGCAGTATATGAATATAGTATTGGTCAGGGAATAGCTTGATTATTGGTGGTGAAGCTGTAAGTTTCAGCCTTCATTTTTACGTCCTAGGGAGATAATTTCTCCATTTTTAGTTTACAAGACCAAAGTAATACTTATACTACAAAGACTCATCATTTTAGTAGTTTATTTTCTATGAGGCCCATTAACGGCATAAAGATTATAATAATAGAAAAATATAAGATCAATTCTAGTTAACCAATAATAGTGAAAGGGTATTCTACTGGCTGGCCTCCAATCCATGTCAGCACAAGTAAATTTGCTACTGGAATTCAGATAGGCATTGACTCAAAGGACAAAATGTTATGGTTCATTGTTTTGATGAGTGAAGGGTAGGAACAACTAAACTTAGGACAGAAAATATCAGTGCTTGTACCCCTGCAAGTTTATTGGGGATGGAACATAGGATTGCACATGCAGATATGAAATATTCTGGCATACTATGTGGAGGAGTGTTAAGTGGGCATGCGGGTATGTAATTATCTGGCTGGCCCACCTCCAGTTATCAGGTTGGCCCACCTCCAACAAGACCCCACCTCCTAATGGCACATTCAGCTCGTGAACTCATCAGTGCTGTAGTGCTCTCACCATCCAATCAACTTCTAAACACTTGAGGCTTCAGGGGTGAGAGTGTGCATTTTAACTCTAAATCATAACACTTGGCAACTTGTTAGAAATGCAAATTCTGAGACCCCACCCTTACTTACTGAATCAGAAATTTGGGATCGGGGCCCAGCAATCTGAGTTTTAACAAATGTTCCAAGTGATTCTAGTACAGCTAAAACTATAAAGCTCGCAATACAAAGGAAGCTAATACATCATTTTCATTGTTCAAACCTCTAATTAATACCAGAGATCTTGCTTAGAATCATTATGTGGGTTTGACTAGGTTTTCATAAGTAAAGGTAGTGATAATTATGCTAATGTATAGTGCTTAAAATATGTCATACTGGGCCGGTGAGATAGCTCAGTGGCATAAGTGCCTGCCTGGTAAGCGCAAGGTCCTGAGTTCAACTCCTGGTACCCACATATGAAAAAAGGGCCGGTGATATCGCTCAGCGGCACAGGCGCCTGCTGGTGCGCGAGGTCCTGAGTTCAACCCCCAGTACCCACAAAAAAAAAAAAAAAAAAATATATATATATATATATATATATATATATATATACGTCATACCTATTTTGCAGTAAAGTAAAATGGTATAAAAATCTGATATAGCCTGCACACCTCACAGTGGCACCTGCACATCTCTAACTGGACCTTTGTCTAGCTTTGAATTCCAGGGAATTTGGTTGTTTGGTTATCATGTTTGCCTTATTGATATTCTTAAATGAGTCATGGCCAAAACAGCTAAAAGGCAAAAATCTATTTTGGGGGCTTTTTTTGTCTTTGCTTGTTATAAATAAAATCTGCACAAGTTTCAAAATGTGCTCGGAGACTTGCTGTCATTATAACTTGTGAAATGATGAAGAGGTGGCCAACCTCCACCTGCCTCTTCTGATGGCTACCATTATCTGCTAAAAAGAATCTAACAGTCACACAGAGTCACACATGACCCATCAGTCTACACTAGTGCACATTAAGTAGATTCAAGAGAGAATGGGAAAAGAGAAATTGGATACTGCGAGTACAGGAAATTCTATTAAGAAATTTTGCAAGAAAGACCAGAGATGCAGGGTTATAGCTAGAAAGGGAAGAATATTATTATATACTTTCCAAATAGTGAGTAAAGTAATCGTTTCATTTCTACTCCATTTTTAAACATTGTCTCAATATATTGAAAGTATTACTAAAAAAAATTGAGAGGCTTGTGTTACTCAAAAATACATTAAGTTGCTTTAAATTAATTTACATTCTTAATCTCTTCTTTTCGACATCTGAATGTGGATATATGCCATCTATTTGTCATTCCAAAGAGTATGATAAATTATTGTTTAGAACAATGAAATCAGTTTTAAAACTTCTAGAGTTTTAGCCACTGGAAAACAGGACGGAGTCATGACCTTTCCTTTCAGCATCTGTTACTCTGTTCCTCTTTTTTGAAATGCCATTGCCCCTCCAACCACCACAAACAAACTTTCAACCGTTTTTGTTCTTTGGAGCACTCTGTTTCCATAAGTTCAGGTCATGGGAAGGTTGGATAGAAGAGGGGGCATTTTTTTGTTAATGAATCTCTTTTTCCAAAGGCTTAATCCTGATCCATTAGAATGGTTAATTTTCTTCTGCAGTAAATATACCCCAAGGTTATTTTCCCTGGCGAATTAGCTGGGCAGAAATGAATCCTGAGTTTTCATGGCCTGACTTCAAAAATTTTCTTTTACAATTCCCTGCCTGGCAGAATTCTCACATTGAAGACTGACTCGCACAGACTGCCCAATTAGGCGTTCTAATTAAAAGACTGTTTCTTCAGGTGACACTAGCTATAAGGAACTAACCAAGAGAAAGTGGGTCCTATATATCTATTCTAGAGAAAAGGCTTACCTAATCAAAATAAATTAAGTATACTTAGACCAGTCACATTCTAAACATGTCTAATCCACTATCCAGGTGTTTCTATGAAAACATCTCCAAATTGGTTCCTTTTGGGAAGCATAATTTTGAAGCACTAATGAAAACAAACCTGTGCTTTTCATCAGATGCAATAAATTGCTCTTTTATTAAAGAACTTATTATTCTGCATTTGTCTTTTTCTCATACATTAAAGTCTCTTTTTAATAATAAAAAATAAATACTTGAATTTGAAGAGTCATCTCCAAGGAAGTCAAGAATTTTATTGATTTTTCAAATCTAATCTTTGAAGTCAATCATTAGTAAGGTACACGAATATTTAATACTTACATTTACCTAACTTTGGCTTCTTAAAGGGCCTTCACATCCATTCTGTTATCTGATTGTCACAAGAATCCTGTGAGAAAGGGAAAAGCAGATGTAATCTTTGCCATTTGCAGATGGAAAAACTGAGGTTCAGGAATTTTGCACAAGGTTCCACAACTATACATGTCAAAGGGAAACCCAGTTATAGGTCTCCAAACTCCGAACCCAATAATCTTTTCATGACACTACTTAAGGTCCAATTTAAGTATCTAAACAGCAAATAGTTGATCCCCTAGTACTGTCCTTATTCTTGAGGGTTTACAAAATAATCCTTTGTCAGTTTACTTAGTGATTGAATTCCAAACAGGCCATATTGAATGAGCTACCAAAAAAACCACCACCAAAAAAAAAAAAAAAAACCCTTCAATATTCAAATAAGTTCATTGTTCAGACATGATAGTCTAAAGACTTAGAAATGACTAAAGGAAATATTTCTAACCAATACTGTATTCATACCATATGTTAAACAATTTTAAAAATCTCTGTAATTCATCAACAGAAGATGGAAAAAGCAAGAGTCGAATAGAGTAATAACAATTGCTGTCACTTAGCAGAACTCACAAAGCTTTCCGTTCAAGGTGACAGACTAAGCACACATGTTCACTTCTTGCTCCTTCCCAAACCCGATTTGAAAATACGAAAAAGATCTTTTTTTTTTTTTTTTTGTGGGTACCGGGGGGGTCAACCTCAGGACCTCGCGCACCAACAGGCACCCATGCCGCTGAGCGATATCACCGGCCCCTTTTTCGTATGTGGGATCCGGGAGTCGAACTCGGGCCCTCGAGCTTGCAAGGCAGGCGCTTACGCCGCTGAGCCATCTCACCGGCCCAAAAAAGATCCTTTTAAAGAAGAAATCAGCACCAGAAACAAAGAAATATATAATCACTAGACCAAAAAGTTTAAGGAAATGAAAGCAGACGGGATTGGAGTGATGGAAAATCCAAACCAGGGAAAATTGCAGTGCACGATAGGTGTGAGAAAGCTGTCTTTCACGAACATTCTTCTCTAAGGAGGAGCTGCCAGCTCCAGATTCACAGATGGGAGCAGAGTGAGAACAGATCATCAGGATCATAAAGTAAACACCTAAGGAACAGTGAGACGACTACATCACTTCTCCTGTCTGTGTTCAGATTATCTTTTGGCTGTGGTATTTACATCAGAAGATCTAACTGGGCAGGACTCCTAAAATAGAGTGAGAAACAAACACAGTAGTGTCTCAGATAACTGCAGACACCCACAGTGGACACACACACACACACACACACACACAGGAGCATAGTCATAGTTCAAGATCACCAACTGACAATTATTAGAACAAATAAAGAGAGTTTCCTAAGGGAGCAAAATTACTAAAATAACAGCATTACTATAATCAATAATAATCCATTAAATACTGTATCATATTTATAACAACAATTAAAGTTTTTACTCATATACATATATAAGGATAAGCAAACAAAAATATTTCTGAAAATCCTGTAGAAGAAATATGAATAAATATTAAAATATGTTACTCCTTTATTGTAGGATGGGTCCATTGGTAAAGGAACCAACTTGATGTCTAGAAATGCAAAATAATTCTGACAAAAATCCAAGCTAATTTCAATGGAACTTTAAAAGATGATTCTAAAGTTAACTTTGCGACGAAAACAAGAGCTTAAAAATTGAAAAGGAATAATATGCAAATATCAAAATAAACTATAAAACCATGCTAATTTAAATATTGAGTCCATGTTAAAAACATAGATACATAGACAAATACATAGAAATTGATACAGATGCAGATTTAGATACAGCTAGATACACACACACACACACACACACACACACACACACTAAGTTCAATGTCGACAATGTTTAGGGAAATACATGAAACAAGGAAACAGTGAAGTCCACCCAGTCCTTGCTCCCCGGGGCATCGGGATCAATCTGATCAAGAGTTATCCCTAGAAGCTGGAGGCCGATGACATCATGCAATTCAAGAACACTTGAAGTGCACTGCAGAGTACTCATAAAGGCCAAATTCTTGTAGTCATTCATAATATTATGTGTAAATCTAATAAAGTCTTTAAGGGTAAGAATTTAGCTACTTTTAAGATGGATCACAATTTGCTTTTTTCTTCAGGTACACTAGAATTTCAATCTACTATCAAGACCTGAGAAATACTTGTACTAAGAACTTTTGGAGTAGGGCTTCTCACTGAGACACTATTGAAATTTGGAGGCATCTAATTCATAGTTGTTTGGGGGATTATCCTTTGTACTGTAGGTTGTTTAGGAGCATCCTGGCCTCACTTTTATCAATAAATCAGATTATCACTTTCCCTTGGGCAAAATTTTCCAATGATTTCCTATGAGCTGGCAGCAAATCCAAACTCTTTACTGTGCCATGGCTGCCAAAAGAATGCAGCATGCAAATCTCCAACCTGTAATTCAAGTAGAACTACCCTTCCCCCTTCACAGCTGTGACAGCTAAAAATGTCCTCAGACATTGCCAGATGTACTGGAGGGGGGAAACTGACTCCAGTTAAGAACCATTGCTATGAACAATTGAATACACAACAGTGTACATGGCCTCTTTTCAGTACTGCCAACCCCCATCTGAGATGGGCCTCCTATGTTGCCTGGCCTTTGTACATTGCACTCTAGTCAATCACTCTCCCATTCTCCTGAAATCTAGGACTACATACAATTATTTCACCACTTCTCTTTTCTCCAACCTCTATTAATTCAACCTCTTCCTCACTTTCAACCAAGGTTTTTACTTCCTATTGTACTGTGGACATAGAATCAACTTGAAAACATCTTCCTCTTCTTCCTACCACCATCTACCGCCATTTATGTGTCATTACCTCTATATTCAAACTTTCCTCCCAGTACTATGAAGAATCTCATCCTGCTCATAGGTAAGGCCTACCCATTTGCCTGCACTGTGAAGTCCTTTTCCAGAAGCCTGTGGGAAGACTACTTCCTACAATGACAGCCCCTACTTACGCATATTCTTACGCATACTCCCTGCTCTGATTCATTCCCATAAAAATACTAACACACTGTGATGCCACCATATTCTCTGCTCCTTCTATTGCAATTTCCTCCAAAGATTTCTCTCTACTCTCTATACCTGCTCAACACCTTTCTCCATACAGCTGCCTTTTTCCCTACGACTGTAATTAATCCATTCTTGTGAAGGTCATCAGGACCATCATCTCGCCTAATCCAAAGGTGAGTTTAGAGTTCTCACCAGTTTCTAAGCAACACTTGACATGCTTGATCTCTTCCTTTTTGAAGCACTTTTTTTCCCATGTTTGCTGGGCATTTCAATCTACAGTTCTTCTTCCACATTGATAGCTATTCCTTTGATGTTTCCTGTCCTGCCTCATACTCTTCTTTACCTCTAAGAGTTAGTGTCCACAGCTCTGTCCTCAGTTCCTTCCATTCTTTTCACTAATATACTTCCCCTAGATGACTTCATCCAGTTTCATGACTTTAAGTAACACAGATAAACCCAAAAATTATATTTATAGGCTAGACAATTCCTCCACTATTTACTCATATGTCCAACTGTTAACCAGATATCTCTACTTAGAGATCTACTGGGTAGTTCAAATTTAACATACATAAAACTGGGCCGGTGAGATGGCTCAGCGGCGTAAGCGCCTGCCTTGCAAGCGCGAGGGCCCGAGTTCGACTCCCGGAATCCACATACGAAAAAGGGGCCGGTGATATCGCTCAGTGGCACGGGTGCCTGTTGGCGCGCGAGGTCCTGAGGTCGTCCCCCTGGTACCCACAAAAAAAAAAAAAAAAAAAAAAAATAACATACATAAAACTGAACCCTGGATTTAACTCATATCTTCCTTAATGTGTTCCATCTCAGTGAATGAACACGACACCCCACAGTTGCTCAGTCCCAAGACTCAGAAGTCATCCTTCACTCAAATCCTCGTGTGCTCATAGGTGGGGCTTTTGGAAAGTGATTGAATGACGGAGGCACTATAGCTAACTCAGATGTTCGGAGGTGAGGCCTAGTCAGAAGAGACAGTTCACTGGGGGCATTACCTGGGAGGGTGTAACTCCCTCCCCAGCTCCCTTCTTAGCTCTCTGCCCAACATGACATGGGTAGCTTGTCCTCAGCTGTGCCCTCTGCCATGCTGCTCCGCATTGGAGCCAGCAGAGCATGGACTGAAAACATGAACCAAAATAAACCTCTCTTCCCTTAAGTTGCAGGTGTTGGGTATTGTGTCGCAGCAAGAGAAAGTAACTAAGACAACTATCAACCTTCAATCCATTCGCAGTTTCTTAGCTGCATCCCCAAATTCTTCCAGAATCTTACCGCACCTCATAAGTTCTGTTGCTACTACTCTAATCAAAGCCTTTATTTTTCAAGAGTACTCTGCAATATCTTTCCACATCTTAATAGTCTATTTTTGAGAGTCATTTTTAAGTAATCAGATCACCTTCTCCCTTATTCAAAACCCTCCAGTTACTTCCCATCAATTTACAATAACTCCAAAATTCTTGACCATATTATGGCTGCCACACAGTGCACCACTCAGATCTCCAGCCAGGGGAACATAATTGACCAAAAGCCTTTGCTGCTACACTGTGAAATTCATCACTGTATGCCATGAGATCACCTTTCCCAGCTGGAGCTCTAAGCCAATGATTGACCCTAAATCCAACACACACCTAGGGAACACGTGACTCCTTTGATGGTCACCCAGGGTTCACCGAAAATCTTGCTGAATCTTCTTTGTACTGCATAGCCATCTAGGATCCTTCCACCCAATCTTCCTCCCTCTCTCCTCTGCTTCGGTTAGACTTGCCTCACAGTCTCATGCCTCTTCCAGCCTTCACTGGACCCTCCCTGTTTTCTCTCACCCAAATATTCTCCTAATAAGACCTTCCATGTTTAATTCCATCTTTATTCTTGGTTCTTGGAGAACTTAGACTAACTAGCGCATATCTGTAAGGCTTTGTATGACCCGGTTCTTGGCTGCTTGGTCCATCTCCTCTTCTCTTCTGTCTTCCTTATAAACACTACTCTGTCAGCACTGGCCTTCACTGGTCCCTTGAGCATGATAAACTATATCGCCCAGGCACTTGCGAACTCCTTTTCTGGGAAGATCTACTCGGAAACTTTGAATGGTTTATACCCTCTTTCGTTTAAGTTGCTGCTCAAATGCTGCAGCTACACAGAGACATCCCGGACTACTCTTAAAGTAGTCCTCTCTCACCACAAGCCTTACCTGCTCTTATTTGTATTTCTTATTGCATTTATCACTATATTATTTTATAGATATGTATTTCAGTATATAGATACATATATAAATATATACATATTTCTCCAGTTGTCAGTGGTCTCCCCCACTAGAATATAAGCTCCATGAAGGCCAGTCTGTTGTTCATGAGTACCCCACTGAGCAATATACAGTAGAATTTCAATAAAATTAAGTTAATTTTGTGAAATTTTTATTTCAGTGTTAGATTCATGCAATATAATTAATATGCACATTAATTTTATACACTTTAGTAACATGTATTTACCATCATCCAAAGTACATGTATTTCAAATTAAGATACTGTCTTGTTCCAGATGTAGCAATACTGTGGCAATTCTCTATTTTAAAATTCTGATCCTATAGGTTATTTGCAGATTATCTGTGAAACATGAGGAGTTCTCATAGCTGATATCTGTTAGCAAAGTATCTAGAGGTCCAATGTCTTTGAAGCATGATAAGTTTTCATTTATCTGGTATCAAGCAATTACATTTCTAAATTTGAACAAGTTGAGTATGTTAGAAAGGGTAAACACAACATGGGTTGACCCTTTAAGAGTAATGCCAGTAACAAAAAAATCTGAAAGCATTTTGTCATTTTGTTATCGAGCACCTACTATACTGTTTTTAGAATAGCTCTAAGGTAGGTAGGAGACTTTAGGAAGGGTATGTGATCCTCATGTAACATTGCCCCTTTGAGAAAAAATTGGATCTCATCACAGTTATTCAGTTTATGAGGCAGTTTCCACAGAAACTCCAGTTTCTCCGCATTTTTTTATTAAGAACTGCAAAACTTTATTTCTTTAAAATTGCCAATATCACAAATTTAAAATCTGGATAAGCCCTTTCCCACCCAAAGACTTCATAAATATGGATAGAATAGCAACTTCTTCATATTATAAGGTCACGTTAAAAATGGTCAAAAATAATTCCCATAGGCATTCGTCCAACACCTAAGAAGCAGTGAAATCCTCAGGCATCCCGATCACTAGGGCTGGTGAGGTCAATTCAGAGTCCAGAGACCATGCAGCTCATGATGAGTTTCCAGAGAAGCTCTGCTAAGGAAACGAGATTGGCCCTACTTTCTTATAGCAATATTAGGAAACTTTAAAAATGTTGGCTTTTGATACATTTTTAAAAATTAAATGAACAACATACAAACTACACAGAAAAAAAAAATACAGTCCATACTTGGGAAATATTCCATTCTAGAGTGAGCAGCATGATGGCTATATATGCCCATCCTTTCAGCTTTTGAAATGTGTGGGACCAAAGACTATTGTTTTCCATTATAGATATCAAGTAAGAAGGGAGATTGTGGGGCCGGTGAGATGGCTCAGTGGCGTACGCGCCTGCCTGGCAAGCGCAAGGGCCCGAGTTCGACTCCCGGAACCCACATACGAAAAAAGGGCCAGTGATACCGCTCAGCGGCACAGGTGCCTGAGGTCCTGAGGTCGAGCCCGGTACCCACAAAAAAAAAAAGAAGGGAGATTATAATAAAAGAAACATTTAAGTAATCTAGAATGAGAATGAACATACTGTAGCATCCCGAGTGATAGGTATAAGTGGATTTGACTGGCAGAGGCTGGAAAGCGCCCACAAATGAGTCACGGTTCATGGTCAAAAGATGAGCATGAGCTTCTGAAAAGGAACTGGGCCGGTACCTTGGTCAGAGCTAGTAGCATGTGTAAAGTCTGGACTAGAGGGCAAGACAGGTGAGACTGGATAGCATTTGCATGAAAGTTGTCAAATGCATTTGCCTGACTAAACTCAGAGCAGATGTAGGCTCAACCTAGAGATTACCTGTAACTAATAATAAATGCAGAAAATAGAATTTCTGAAATAGATAGTGATGGAGAGATATGACAATTAGAAGCTCTTGTAAGGAAGTTCAAGGTAGAGGAAAGGGAGTATCCTTGCAGGACTTTGGGATGGGTGTGTAGATGCAACTTTTTATGTTCTCAATGTCTATATTCCCTCAAAATTCATATGTTCAACTCCTGACCTCAAGATAATAGTATTAGGAAGTGGGGCCTTCTGGGAGGTGGTTAGATCAAGAGGACTGTTGGGATTAGTGCCCTTTCAAAGAGGACAGAGGGAGCTTGCTTGCTCTTCCTACCATCTGAGAACACAGAAAGAAGATCACATCTATAAACCAGACATCAAATATGCCGTCCCTTGATCATGGACTTCCCAGCCTTTAGAACTATAAGAAAAATAAAAATCCCATCATTTATAAGCCACCAGGCCATGGTATTTTGTGACAGCAGTCTGAATGGACTGAAATACTAGCTGTTCTAAAATTGTAGAACTTGCTCTGAATAAAGGTAGAGAGGATGGGAATGGAGCCTTTTGTAAGAACACTTAATTTAGTTCTTATATGACGGTAATAATAAAGAAACTAAATGTTTTGGAAAAACACCATCACAGCCAGCATATCTCCAAAGAATAAAGTAAGAAAGGTGCAAAATAAATTTAACTTTAAAAGAATGTCTAAAACTTAGTCCTAAAGGCATGATTTTGTTAAAATCTCACAGATGGAAGTCACAAACTACAGCATGAGTAAACTCCACCTGCAGTGATTAACACCAACGCAGTATCACTAAAATGATGAGTAACACACAAAACCACTTCCTCAGACTCACCCAGTTCAGCATTTCCTAATATTCTTTAACCACAGAATGCTTTAGGAATTATAAAATGTTGGTGAGACACCAAACTAGACGATACGATGGATACTTGATTAAAAGGAGACAGCAAAAAAAAAAAAGTGCTTTGAGAAGAGGAAAACTTTGAATACAATCACAAATAAAGTAGGAAAGTGTTCTTATATTTTAGAGACATGAGAAATGAAATATTTAGGGGTGTTCATCATGATGCCTTTACTTTAAAGTATCTTCACAGAAATATATAATTATAAAAAGAAATCAATACATTTGTAAAGCACATAAAGCAAACTGTGAACATTTTTTAGGATCATTGAAGCCCAAAGGGTAGACACGAGAGAGCAAATTGGAGCAGAGCCGATGAGCCAGGACAGGGTGCACATCCACAAACACTGTGGAGGCCACAGGGTGCAAGTGTAGACTTTGGCATGGAATGAATTGTGTCCCCCAAAATTCATATGGTGAGCAGCACCTCAGAATAGTACCACCTAGCACTAGTACCTCAGACTGTGAAGATAGGGCTTTGAAGAGGTAACTGAGGTAAAATAAGATGGGGGTGGCTACCCAACAGGACTAGTGTCCATAGAAGAGAAGATTAGGACTTGGCCACTTGCAGGACAGAGATAAGCACGTTCACAGGAAAGATCATATGGAGACTCGGGGAAAAATAGTCACCTACAGGTCATCAAGAGAGGCCCTAGGAGAAACCAAGCTTGCCAGCACCTTGATCTTCGACGCTCAGCCTCCAGAACCAGGAGAAATAAGGCTCTGTTTTGTCAGCCCCTGGTTGGTGGCATTTTGTTAGGGCAGACTAGCAAACTCAAACAGATGTCTTCCCAAATATATTAAAATGAGAAAGCTCTAAACAGAGGCCCCTGAGATACTAATCTCTCCATCATCCTTGAGAAAAGGCTACTTCTAAGTCTTTCAACTGAGGGACAAAAGAACTCCTAGAGAGAGCACCTACTACCCATGGAAGATGGCTGGGTTATTGGAGAGGGGTTGGTGAGAATTCTGAAATCCTCATTCTAAATCCTTTACAGCAGAAAACTCATCTATGGCAGCACTGTTGTTTCAGTCTTGGTTGACAATGATGAAAAAAATGTAGAAGCCTTTGCTCAGAATGTACCCTGCTTTGAGCATTGCTTAGATGTAATCAACAAATATACATTAAAAACTAGAAATCTTGACTACAGTTTTTTTAAACTCAGAAATAAGATGAGGCCCTGAAAGTAGAATAATCATTATTAGATACTGGGAAGGCTGTGGGGAGGAGGAAGAATGGGAAAAGGAAGGTTGCATTTGATCAGTAAATGCTGTACGCGTGTATGGAAATATCACACTGAACTCCGTTAATACGTACAATTAATATGCGTTTAGTTAAAAAAGCCTTCATGTATGGCAATGAAAAACACCTTTGAATTTTAAAGACATAAACTAGCAATTAGAAAGATGCTTTGCTTCAAAAATTACCTTACAACTTTACCTCACCGTTGTGCACTCCTATATAAAAATATAAGTGGAATTGTTTCCCAGTGAATTCCCTTTGCAAAAGCTACTGAGAAGTCTTGAAAAACCTAATAAACATGCTAATTATAGATGGTGTTCATTTTCCTTCCACCAATATAAATAGAGCAAAAAGATTTATACCCACACTAAGCAATGTTGCTGAATGTCTCTTTGCACTGTTTCTAATTACTCAGTTATTTTGCCTGTGTGTAAAGCAGAAGAGTTTGCCTAAAGGCTAGGCTTGACATTCTTAGAACAGTACTCCCCTCACTGGTCAGCTTCAGGACTTGGTGCCACTCTTCCTTCCCTTGACCTCTCTTGACCGCTCATACATTCCTAAAACTCTCTTCTTCCCTCGTGCCAGAGGCACTGCCCTGTTCTGATTCTTTCTGTGATGTCTCTCTTTTTGACAAGCTTCTAATTGTTGCTTATGCTAACTAAAAGCATTGTGCAAGGCCCCTTCCAGTCTCTTTGCCCTTTCTTTTTCACATTCTGGCTCCAAATGAAATGCATTCCACTTGTGGCTTCAGTTACTTATTACCGTGCTCTCATATTTTGAGCCTGGAGCCCTTACTAGACCCAGAGCTGCAGTTCCATATGCCCTTATATAACATTCATCTCCACTTGAATGTTTTCAAACTGTTTCAAAGTCAACTCCTCCCCCATAAACCCTCCGAACCTGGCCCCCCTTTCCGACTACTCTAATGAATTCATCATCAATCTTCCTTACCCAGCCCTTTTGTTGTCATATTGTCTGTTGCACTTTTCATGCTGTTACAGCAGAATACAGTAGTTTTAACAGAGACTAGTTAAAATGATCCTTAAAGACCAAAATATGTACTAGAGAGCCCTTTATGAAAATGTTTCTTGACTCCCTAATGATAGACATCTGTGTCCTAACACTTAGTGATTTACTTTCCAGCAATTTGCTTATCTTTCTTCACCCCATTAGACTCTAGACTTCCTAAGAATAGGGCCATGTCTTATCTTTTATCTCTACACATAGTACCTGGTACATAGTATTTACTCAATAAACACTGTTGAACTATTTTGAGCATCCTCTAGGAAATTTTCAAGTTATTGTTTTTTACTCTTCCTGCTTTATTCCCAAGATCTAACCTACTCCCCTACACCAACACCAAATTCTTAGACAATTTGCATAAATGGTTGCAATACTTAGTCTCTCCAGGGCAAATTCCAGACTTGACCATTCAACTTGCTTGGGCCAATGGAATAACGGCAATGACAAATACAATGAAAATAGACACTTGAGTACTTGGACTCAAGGGCTTGCCCTCTCTTGCTGCCTTTGGACCCTAACACCATGAGATGTATGAGCCAATGTAACCTGTGGATAATGAAAAACATGTGGCCCACATACTCCCTTACACCAGCCAAAAGCCAGATATGTGAGTGAGGCCACTGAATGCTAGTTGGCTGCAGATCCGTGAGCAAATCCAACTGATAAATGAGTGCAACCACAACCAGCTAAAACACCCCCCTGCTGAACCTTGACCAAATCACTAACCTACTAAATCATGAATTGATAAACCATTGTTCCTTTAAGCCAGTATGTTACCAAGGTTGGAGTAGGGGTTGTTATAGAGCATAAGCTAGCTGTTACATTGGTCTTCTTCATGAGTTGTGCCTTAAAGTTTACCTTCAAGCTACCAAATCATTATCCATTACCACTTCATTCCCCACCCCCATGCTCCATACTAGGATGCCACAGCAACATATCTTCTGGCTTCTGGTTACTCTGCAAAATCATACTAGGTCATATAAGGTACAGTAGATCCTATTTACATAAAATAAAAAACAAAAAATAAAAATGTAAGCATAGGGATTTTTGTGTGTATGTTTATAAACCACTGGAAGAAGGATTGGAAGAATAAGCACTAAACAGTTAAAAATCAATAACTTCTAGGAGAGGAGCAGAATAGAAGAATGTGATTAAAAGACTCTTTTATGCTTTATACACTTCTGTATTTTTTTGAAGATTTTTAAATGACAATACCTTTCTATATATCTGTATTTCTTGAAGTGACATTATACTCATGTATTACTTATATAACATTTTTGGTGAGACCAGAATTGGCTACTTCCACTACTATCACCATTACCCTGGAGAAAGCACAGAGAAGAACATCAGAAAAAGTTATTTATTTTTCTTGGTGAGGTTTATCTATCTGCAAAGTAGCCTGACACTTGGTCCACTCTATTGGGTGTCATCAAACTGTATAACACATGGGTCAAACCTAGCCTGTAACCTGTTTTTATAAAGTGTCATCAAAAACAACTCTTACTTCTTATTACATATCATCTATTGCTGCTTTTGAACTTTAAGGACAAAGCTGAGGAGTTGCAAGAGTGACCATATAGTTCTCTGTATTCATCATTTTCTCATCACTGGGACAAAAGATCTGATACCTGCAACCTAACGGAAGAGAGGTTTAGACTGGCTCACAGTTTCAGAGGATTCTGTCCATGGCAGACTGGCTCTGAGGCACAAATTCCATGGCAGAAAAAAGCTGCTCAACCTATGGCAGCCAGGAAGCAGAGAAGAAAGAACCGGAAACAAGAACACACCCTTTCTCATATCCTCAGTGACCCACTTCTTCTACCAGCAGGCCTCACCTCCTACCAGCACATTCAACTATGAGCTCCTCAATGGTTTAACCCACTGATGAGCCTAGGACCACCATATTCCAATCACCTTCCAAGAGCACTGTCTCTGAATGTGTGAGATGGGGCGGGGGAGGGGATTTTATCTAAATTATAACACCTTGAAAGACAGAAATACTTAATATTTGTCCCTAATAATTCCTCCTCCAGAGCAATGACAAGGACAAATTTAATAGGTGCTATGAGGTTCAGACTCATGACTAAACCTCACTCCAGATACATTGTAATGAGTTTAACTTCCACACACATTATCTATAATGGCAACACATGTCAAAGAGAGGTTTTTTTTTTTCTTTTTTTCCGCTAAAGACCTTTTCCCTCACTTTAATTTTTAAATGTCAACATAAGTTTTAAAATGTACAATGTTTTGGTTGGATTCCATTTTCTCTATGTCTAGACGAGACCTCTTATCTCTTCTATTAATTGAAATGGAGCAATTAATTTTATAATAAAGTCTTTCTGCAAGCCACAGATATTATGTCCTGTTTTATTTGCATAGGATAAGAATGTAGACCGTCTGTAGATTTAAAAATTGCTTGCTGCTTACGGATTTACTGCCATTATAAGAATAAAATTTTGAAGATTCAGAAGTTTTAAATTACTATATATTCCTACAAAATGAAGGAAAATAAAATTCCCACTCTTCTGTGTACCACAGAATAAATCAACAGAATTAACAGAGGAAGTTTCTTGGCAGTGTGGCAAAAGATGTCAAAGAGGCAGCAAGGTGTGGCACGGGAAAAGAGAATCAATGGTAACTCGGCATAGTAGCTGATTGAAGGTGACACCAAGGGAAATTTGCTGTAATCCTGGAGACGCTAGAAAACGATTAACTTTCCACAGTGTTTGTTAATAGACTATCAGAGTATTTAGCAGGAATTGGAAAACCTCTATTACTAGGCATCCATCGCCACCACAGGAAAACTTACGCCACCTACATTCTGTCCCCTTATCATAAACTAAGCGAGTGGTGTAGGTCATTTCTAAAGTTCCAACTCGACAATACAGTTTCCACCTGTTGGCTACTGTATTAGTCAGTGCTCACTACAGAAACAGATTTAAAATAAGATATATGAATATATAAGAATTTACAAAACAGGCTTACAATGGCTGCTTGCAGAGTCAAGTGTGGAAGAGAGCAAAAGGGCTGTCTGTGCACTGGACAGCCAAAGGATCCAGTCAAAGGAACCAGTCAAAGGCCTGGAGCTCACTGTGTTGTCCCCTGTGAGTCCATATCAGGAGACTGAAAGGTCCGCACCGGAAGGCTGAAGAGTCTGCACAGGAAACCAGAAAACAGACGTCCAAGGCAAAGGCAGACAGGATTTTCTCCAAAGGAACAGCAGTGAGACTTCCTGCTTCATTTCCCTTTTTATTCCATTCAGGCTACAAACTTATTGGTTGGTGCCACTCACACCCAGGGTGGGTCTTCCGTCTTCAGTAAATCCTTTCAGCTACACCCACAACTACATGAATCCGATCTGTTGGCATTTCTTATTCAAGTTGATACAACAGTTAACTAGGTATCAGAGCGCCTTATTAAATGCCTTAGTCCATTGTGCTGCTATAACAAAACAATACTTGAGATTGGGTAATTTATAAAAATGAGAAATTTATTTCCCACAGTTCCAGAGTCTGGGAAGTCCAGGCTGAAGGCAGGTGTGGTGTGAGGTAAAGGATGCTCTGTGTCCAAGATGGTACCTTGTTGCTGCACCTTCCAGAAGTGATGACTGCTGTGTCCTCACATGGCAGAGAGGAAGGAAAGCCTCACAAGGGTGATGGCTAGTTCCCTCCAATTTATATTACAATAGTACTAATTCATTCATGAGGCTTATATGAGTTAATCACTTCCCAAAAGGCTCCATCTCTTAACGGAGATTAAAATTCAACATGAATTCTTGAGGGACCCATTCATTTTATAGCACAAAGTTTAGAACCTTGGGCAAGTCACTTAACCTTTCTTAGTGTAAGTCTTCTTTCATGTAAGATGGGGGCTCTAACAGTACTTACTTTGCAGAGTTGTTGTAATAATTACAAGAGGTAGCACACACAAAGCATTCCGTGCACGAAGTAAATGTGAAAACAGTTTATTGTTATTATTTATAAAGGATCGTTCCAATATAATTCTTACTACTTAGCAACTGTGCAAAGTAGGAAAAGGCCCTTGAATTAAAGGAAACCCTGTTGTCTTAGAAGAAATAGAGCCATAAAAAATACACCAAGATTTAAAGAAAAATTCTATTAACCTGTGTAGATATAAGCCATCAGAAATACTGAAATGAATTTACAAATAGATGCAAAATTGGTGGCTTAGGGCCGGTGAGATAGCTCAGTGGCATAAGCGCCTGCCTGGCAAGCGCGAGGTCCTAAGTTTGACTCCCAGTACCCACATAAAGGAAAAAAAGGGCCGGTGATATCGCTCAGTGGCACAAGCACTTGCAGGCAAGTGCGAGGTCCTGAGGTCAACTCCCGGTACCCACATTAACAAAAAAAAAAAAAAAAAAAAAAATTAGTGGCTTAGTCATCCACCATAACAAAATAACTGAGACTGGGAAACTTAAACAATAGAAATGTATTTTTTCATAACTCGAGGCTGCAAGCCCAGGATGGGTGTGGCAGCAGTGTCCCTTCTGATGAGGCCTCTCCTGCCAGTGTGCAGATGGCCACCTTCTCACTGTGTCAATGGTGGGGAGACGGAAACCTAGCTCTCTTTTTATAAAAGCACTAATCCCATCATGAGGGCTTCATCTTCATGGTCTCCTCTATCTCTAATTATCTCCTACAGGTCGCATCTCCAAATGCTACCGCATTGGGAGTTAGAA
The DNA here is from genome assembly GCA_028451465.1 of Erethizon dorsatum. Taxonomy (NCBI): domain Eukaryota; kingdom Metazoa; phylum Chordata; class Mammalia; order Rodentia; family Erethizontidae; genus Erethizon; species Erethizon dorsatum. The sequence continues at coordinate 18,083,372 of CM051839.1, forward strand.
GTTCAACATACGTATTTTGGGAGGACACAAACATTCAGTCCATAGCCTTCTACATGTGGCTCCTCAAAATTCATGTCCTTCTCGCATGGAAAATACATTCATTCATCCCAACAGCCCCATCTCCTACAGCATCAACCCTAAAGTTGAAGGTCCATAGTCATATATAGGTGAGACTAAAGGATTGACTTATCAGGAGGCAAAATTCCTCTCAGCTGTGACCCTGTTAAATCTAACAAGTCATGTACTTCCAAACACAACAATGGACAACCCTCAATCCAAAGGGGAGAAGTCAGAAAGAAGGAAATGTGTCATGTCCCAAGCAAGTCCAAAACTTAGCAAGGAAAATTTCATTAGCCCTCAAGGCAGAGAATACCCTTTTTGGGTTGATCCTCTGCCCCCAGGTCTGCTGGGGTTACAGCTCTGTGGGTGATCGCACCCCTGAGACAGTGGGAGGGAGGTGTCCTCATGGCCTACCAAAGTCCATAGATGATCCACCACTTGAAACTGAGTAGGTGACAGACTTCCTGACCCTTTGGTGACAATGGCAGCTCTGATGAATGACCTCTGTGTCACCTTGTGGGTCATTCTCTTTTCTTGAAGAATAGCATGTTAGGAGCTCAAATTCTTCAGATTTCTCCCCCTTAGAATGGGAATATCTATTAGGAGTCTGTACTTCATCATATTTATTTATACCTTTTACTCTTTTTAATACTCATGCTTTTGTTTGTGCCTTGATAGTGAAAGTAAATTTTATCTTCCCCTAAAAGAATCTCTAAACTCTAGGACCGTTCTTACATAAAACAGTATTTTCATACTTAATAAAATCAGTGATTACTTAATAGCATCTAATACCTAGTCCAAATTCAAAAGTTCCCAGTTGTTAAAAAAAAAAAAAAAAGAACTTTTGCAATTGGTTTATCCAAACCAGGCCCAACTCCAGAACAGGGCAATCATCCCATTCTGTCCTGTTGTTTCGTTCCTCTAAATCTCTTTTAATCTGGAAGAAAAATCTCCTTTCCACTGACTGACTTGTTGATGAGACAGAGCTAGTAGTCATGCCTCCTGGATTTGCTTCCTTGTGGTATTTATTTGGCTTATTTGTCTATTTTTTTTTCTTTGCTGGAAACTAGAAATAATAGCTAATGACTTGATTATATCCAAGTTAAACATTTCTAGACAGATGAAGCATATCATCCCTTAATATTGGATTACCTCATCACTAGTGATGCTAAAACTTGATTGATTTTTCAGCTGTCCAATGGAGCCACCAGCAATTTATAAAATCTCGGACAACAAATATATTTTGATGAGATAGCCTGCCACCTCCAGCACCAGGTACAACGTTGTCATGGTGAGAAAACACAGACTAACACTTTGGAATACAGTTATCCCTGACACAAAACCACTTTGAACTCGGTAGGTACTTTATATGCTAAACTTTTTCCCTACCATGTAGCCTAAAAATATTTTAAAATTTTAAGAAAAGTTAAGTATGTCATGAACTCATAAAATATATTTAGATAAGAGTCTATTTTATCATTTACTGTCATAAACATACACAATTTAAAAAGTTAAAATTTATCAAAATACAAACACTTGTAGGCCACATATGGAGCCATTTGCAGTAGAGGGAAAAGCAAATAAATTTAAAGATGTGGTGTTTTCTCATAACTGCATACAACCAAATGTAGCACATGCTGCACTACTGCAATAATTCCAAAGCCGCCTCCTGCTGCTGTTGCAATGAGCTCAAGTGTGGTGAGTGTCCTTAAAACACAGCGAGACTTCCCCCGTGAGCCTTCCCTCTCTCCAGGAAATTGTGCATAGCAGTAAAAAGTGACCTCTCGTGGTTTTTATGCATATTTCACTGTGTATGATACATAAAAAATATCAAATATGTGCTAAATAATCAAATATGTGTTATTGATAAGACTTCCAGTCAAGAGCAGACTATTTGTCATTCAGTTTTGGCAAGCCAAAAGTTATACTGAGTGGAACATGGGGGTGCGTACCTGTAAGCCCAGTGCTCTAAGAGGCTGAGGCAGGAGGATCACAAGTTTGAGCCCAGCCTGAGCAACTTTACAACTTAGCAACACCCCGTCTCAAAATTAAAAAGGGCTGTGGATGCAGCTCGGTGCATAGGCCCTGGGTTCGATGACAGGGTGGGGGTGAGAGACTGTTATAGAGCTCAGTGGGTGGTGAGAGCAGAGAATGGCCCCCAGAGAATGCTGAGCAATCCCATACTACCTAGGTACCTTCACACCCTGCCACTACAAAGAGTGGAACAAGGACCAGTCACCCAGGTGTCCTCATGTTGGTGGCATCTGCCAGCAGGAACAAGAAAGTCATCATAAAGAAGATTTGGGAAAAAATAAAATCATTCAAAGTGAGAAACAGATATGGTTTCATCAACAGAAATGACACCAAGGAGGATGTATTTGTATACCCAACTGCCATACACAACCATTCCAGGAAATACCTTAGCAGGGAGGAAGATGGAGAAATGATGGAGTCTGGTGTTGTTGAAGAAGAAAAGAGTGCAGAGGTGACAAATGTTATGGGCTCTGGTAGAGATCCAGTTCAAGGTAGTAACTATGCAGCAGATGGTAAGTAACCATTGCAGATGCTTTCTACCTCCTAATGTCCTCCAGTCAGTTAGCTGCAGAATTCTGAACAGAACAGAAAGTGGGGAAAGAAGGAAAGATCAGAGAGCACCCCCTAAGGCCGGGCACGACAACACCAGCCCAGCCACAAACAGAGGTTCCTACCTCACTACTCTTGGGGACAACGTGGTCATCCACTACAGTCTTCCAACCTCTTGTGCAGGAAGAAGATGTGGAGGATGCTGACAGCCAGGGTCAGAGGCACAAGGTACCAGCATTATGGACTCACTCAGCAGGGTCTCTCCTCACCAAAGCAGCCTGGAAAGAATGGCAGTAAAGAGAATAAGGAAAATCAAGGAGATGAAATACGAGGTCAGCAGGCACCTCAACATCCATACCACAACTTCAGTAATGACGTAGACACCACAAGACGGTAAAGACAGGAAAACAGCCAATCCATCAGCTGAGTGAGATTTTATCCCTTCCTGAAGCTGAGCAGGAGAGGGCTGAGTAAATGTCAGCTTACCATCTCTACCATCATCTGGTCATGCACAAGAAGTGAATGAGAAATTCCAACAATGGCAAGTGAACAAAAGGCCAGAGCTGAATATACTACATGCATACTTTTTGCACATGTACCAGCCAACTAGAATCATCTGCATTATCTATGCAGCATGGCACATACCTTTTTAACAATGACAATTTTTTAAGCTTGGTTTGTCTCAATACACTTTTCAAGGCCTTTAAATTTGTTTCATATCTGGCCAAGTTGAGACTTTCAAGAACTTCATCTGAAATTTATAATAAAAGTCTATAACCCAAGTTTCTCAAAAACAGTCAACGAATTGCAAGCATCTATTAATAAAAGCCTTAATATATTTTTTCCTAAAAATGTTATACATAGATTTTCTGTTGGGGCCAGTGTCCCTACCTCCCAAGTTGTTCAAGGGTTAACCATATTTCCTTTTGGAAACAAACTACCTATGATGAGTTTTAATTTAAAATGGACCTTTAGCCAGAGATGAGGGCACACCCGTAATCCCACTACTCTGGAAGGCTAGGGAAGGAGGATCATGAGTTGGAGCCCAGACTGGGTATTTTAGCAATTTAGTGAGACCCTGTCTCAAAATTTAAAATGTTTAATTTAATTTAAAACGTGCTGGGGATGCAGTTTAGTGCTCGGGCCCTGGGTCCAATACCTAGTACCAGAAGGAAAAAAAAAAAAAGACCTTCAACTCAGAGGATCTGTTTTTTCACTTTCAGGCCAGGGGCATTCACTGCCAACAGTCTCGACCACCATACTCCCCAGGGTGAAGGCTTCAGTGGTAATTTCAGGTTTTGTGTCTCTGAGGAATGTTTCCTCAGTTCTTCCTTTTCTTCTCACAACCAGCTTTGCAGCTCTTCCTTGTGGTTCTTTTTTGAATTCTTCAGATTTCGTTCCCCCAAGAAGTTCAAAAGTGCACACAATATTCCCTGCAAATGCTGCGAAGTTCAAATCTTTTATTGCATCTCAAGATTGAGGTTCTCGGGAGTTAGCAGTTGTGAAATAGACTTGCACATTTCAATCAAGAAACTTAAATTTAGAAGGCCATTTGCCCAAAGAGAACATGAAAAATTGGTTTTTAAGTGCTATCTTGAGTACTTCTTAATCTACAGCAATTATTGCGCAGGAAATCAATATGATGTGATGCTGAGAGAAGTCATGGTCAATCCCATTACAGTAATGCTCCACTTACTCATAGTAACTCATCAGTTATTTGTCTACTATTCTGTCTCCCTGTCCCACCTTACAAGGAAAGTAATTTTGAAATGACCAAACCATTTTTTTGTTTTTGTTGTTCTTTTGTTTCTGCATTCTTCAGCTTTTCTCTATCTACAAAACCAAACTCTTCTGCAGCCCATCACAACACTTCCTCTAGTTAGCTGTGACGGTGCAAGCCTGTTTATCCCAGCACTCTGGGAGACTGAGGCAGGAGGATTGCAAATTTGGGCCCAGCCTGGATAACTTAGCAACTTGGTGAGACTCTTTCTCAAAATAAAAAATAAAAAGAGCTGGGGATGTACCTCAGTGTGAAGGCCCTGGGTACAATACCAGGTAGCACAAAAAAAGAAAAATGTATTCTCTTATAAGGAATGAAAGTGCAGCCTGATTCTAGAATCATAAATAAAGCCAATTAAGGTCTTCAAACAGTTGCGGCTTTTTGTCTTTGACAATATAATGTATGTCCTTTTGTGTCTGGTTTATTTCACTTAGCATGTTGTCTTCAAAGTTCATCCATGCTGTAGGCTTTCATTTATGCATCGGGATTTTGTCCTTCATTAAGGCTGAACAACATGCCATTGGATGTATGTATCACATTTTGTTTATTCATTCATCAATGGACATTTATGGTGTTCTCATCTTTTGCCTATTACAACTAATGCTGCTATTAACATGGGTGCACAGATATTATCTAAGTCCTGGTTCAATTATTTTAAATATACACCAAGAAGTAAATCTCATAGATTACATAGAAGTTTTCTATTTACTATTTCAAGGGTTAATTAGCCAGATGTGGTGGTGCAAGCATTCTGGGAAGCCAAGCCAGAAGGATCACAAGTTAGAGCCCAGTTGGGCAATTTAGCAACTTAGCAAGCTCTTGTCTCATACTTTAAAAAAACAAATTAAAAAGGGACTGGAGACGTAGCTCAGTTTGAAGGCCCTGGGTTCAATCCCCAGTACCACAAAAATAATAATGATAATATTTTGAGGATTTCCACGCTGTATTCAACAGCTGCTGCACTATTTTACGCTCCTACCAGCAAGATCCATATATTCTGATTTCTCAACATTCTCGTCAACACTTGTTATTTGCTGATTTTGGTTTTGGATTTTGTTTATAATAACCATCCTGTGGGTGTGAAGGAAGAATTTTTAAGAACTCATCCCACACCACAGTGGGATCAGCTGTCTCAAAACCCAGGGACTGATGGGTATCTCACAAAGACTGGGCAGAATGGCATGTTTAGTTGTACCTGTAATTGTTCCTGGTCATAGGGAAAGTAGGGGCTGAAATCCACCAGGTTTTACATACCAAGTTGTGCACTGCCTCTTCTGGGAGAGGCAGTAACCTTTTCTTCCGGGAAAATACTGTCAGCTTGCCCAGCCACTTGCTCAGAAGTTCCTAGGTTATTCTAGCTGGTTAACTCTCTCTGAGGCACTTAGGTTATTCTAGCTGGTTAACTCTCTCTGAGGCACTTAGGTTATTCTAGCTGGTTAACTCTCTTTAATAGAGAAGCTGTAGGTAGAATAGAAGGGAAATACCTAGTCCAACAGAGCTAGAGGTGGAAGGCCCCTTCCAGTGGTGGTATTCTGTGGGCCTCTTTAATGGTTTTACAAAATGCTCCCTGAGTCTCTGACGCTCCTCTCTTTCACAGGTGGGGTCTCTACACTCTCACGTTGAATCTGGGATCTGTGACTGCTCAGTTACTGGAAGGTCCTTGTGCCCATCTCTGGGCCCAGACCCTAAGAAACTGGCAACCTCCACTTCCTGTCTCTTGGGACACTCATTCTTAGAGCTTTGCCAACCACCCTGTGCCAAGCCCAAACCACTTCTGTGGAGAGACACACTCGGAGAAAAACTAAGCATGTGAACGGTCTCAGAAGAGCATGCTCTATTCCTAACTACACAGCACAGAAACGCTCTGTCCCAGACAAGCCCTGCCCCAACTGCAGACCTATGAGCAAAATGACCGGCTGTTATTTTAAGCCATTGTACTTTAGAGTGGATGACTTATTAGCTGAAACAGATAACCAGAGCAATCTGTGATGTGATGTGACCAGGTTCCAATCTCGCATTGCCACCATACGCCATTGCAAGCCAGGCTTTCCCTGAAGAACCATTTTTCTCACACGTTACAGACAATGGCCTTTCGCTCACATCTCCTCTCCCATCCACCACCCTGGATTTAGGTTACAGTCCCAGCCATGGTAAAGACGCTGAGCCCCACCTTCTGCGGGGTCTGTATCCTCATTGTCTGAATTTCTCCGGCAGCACAGGCTCACTGAGCCACCCTTAGAGCCCTCTACAGTCTTTCCTGGGCCACCTCCTTTGCCCCAGGCTAGAGGTGTGTGATCTTGGGGCCCAGGTTTGAGAAACAAGATACAAGCAGCTCTCGCTTGATCCAGAAACACACTGTCCACTTGGACTAACGTCCTAACTTCCTCTAAACTGGAGAGGGCGCGCCCAAGCCAACAAAGAAAAGGCGGAGGAGCAGCCACCCTTGGGCGCTGGTTGTCTCTAATTGCTCCACCACAGATCAGGCCTGGCGCACTAAGTGACCCAGGGACGAGCTTCTCCAGTCTTGTCTGTTATCCCTCCCCCTCATTTCAGGAAGGAAATAGTTAAAAGACTCCTGCCCCTGGGGGCCTGGAAGGGGCGGCATTTGTGTGCTCCTCCCGTCTTGCTCCCTGGAGGACTGGTAGGTTAGGACGCTCTTGCAGTCCTAGAAAGAAGCAGAAGGTCTGGGAGCCCCGGGAGGAGGACTCGAGGACAGGCGGAGGCGTGCTCCTCCCGAGTTTTCTTTCTCCTGCGACCTCTCGCGCGCCCAGTCATCCCTCTGGTCCGGCGATTGTGGAGAGGAGGTGGGGAGGCTCCTCCATCCCACCCGGTCGTCGCCGGAGACTGGAAGCTCTGCGAGACCTCCCCACAGAAGCCGTGTCCCGCCGGGAAGTTTGCCGGAGCCGAATTGGCCGTGCAGCCAGGGCTGCCGCCCCGCCGCCGCCCGGACACCGGTCACCTCCGCGCCGCCCGCCCTTGCCGGCTCCCGCTACCTCTGGCCCAGGCGCCGGGCGGACTGGGCAGCTGTCTGCGCCCCGCCGAGCTCCACGGTCGGTGCAAGTCTGAGCTTCTGGGACGGGGCTGAGGGTGTGGGAGACGCCGTCTGGGCCGCTCGGTGGAGAGCACCCGGGAGCTTTCTTCCCAGCCGCCCTCCCTGCGCCGCAGTGGGACCGGCACCCACCTGCCCAAGGGTGCCCGGTGGGGAGGGCGCGTTCCCGGGAGGGGTGCGCTTGGGAAGTGTTCGCGGGTTGGAGAATTGATGGAAAGCACTTCACCTGCCGAGGCTGGATTCGGGATTTTAGTAAAAAGAAGCCCAATAGTTCTTCTTGGGTGTCCTTCCCCAACCCCCTCCAACGTGCAAGAACTTTGAGGAACATCTTGCCCCTTGTCGCTTGCTCCAAAGCGTACTTGTGAAGTTGTCTGCCCTTCTAGCTGCGTCTCCCTGCACGCCCTGGGTGTGCCAAGGGTAGCCACGGGCACTTGGTGTGGAGAACTGGTGTCTCGCGGGTGGGGGTGGGGGTGGGCCCTAGTGCAGCTAGTTTGGAAATCTGCCTGCTGGAGGTCTGAGCGTTTAGTTCTGTGCTGTCCTTTAAAGGGCACTTGTTGCCTTTCACGTGCGGGAAACAAGGGCTGTTTTTAGATAATCAGCCTCTGTTTACACCATCCTAATGCCTTTCCCCTGATAGAGTTGGGGTGGAGGCGTATTAAAGCCAAGCAACGTGGCTAATTTCTTACCCAGAGAACAAAACCACAGAAAACTTGTAAAAGATTCCTAGGGTTTTTTTTCCCCTCCCCTCTACCTTAGTTGCTTACGGTTCCACCTACCGTTTTAAGTGTTCGCTGATTGAGCAACACCTTGGCAATCATTTCATGTAAATGACCTGCTCTAACTCATGCCATTTTGGTAAGGTTGGAATTTCCAAATTACTAATCGCAGGTAAACGTGGGTCCCGAGAGTCCCATATGTTAAGCTGTTAATGCGTAAGCGTAAGGATTCAGTCTGCTCCCTTAATAACAGCTTTTTTGCTCCAGCAAACTCTTGAAACCCGAAAAGGAAGAGTGCTGAGATCTGTAGAGTGCCGAGATCTTCTCAGGTCTGAACCTGAGAAGCTTCAACTAGAGCTGTGGTGATTATGACTATGATTCAAAGCCAGTGTGACTCAGCTGCACGGAAGGGAGCTACAGACCCGTCCTTGGAAGAATATGCACTTGAACGGGTTTTTTCTGAGAGCGCCAAAATAGCTCGGTTGGGAGCGTTAGACTGAAAAGGTCAATATGGTATCCACGAGCCCTTGACAAACGTCCCTTAGCTTTGCAGTTTACTGTGTGGAAAGCTGACAAAGATTCATCAAAAACTATTTCTACAGTAGTGCCCTTGTTGGAAGATGGTCTTAATGGTAGCTAGGTCGGACCATGATAAGAGCCCGTAACCTTGGCCTTCTTAGCGCCTGCTTAATCAGCTGACTAAGCAAATTGGCATGCTAACGTTCAAAGTGGCAGTGGCATTTTGATGAGTGGCACAGCGCCCATGATAGCCAGCTCAGTTCACGAAGTAACCTTCTAGCTGACTCTAATGGGTAAGGAGCCATTCCATTTCTGGAAAAGGCCTCTGTCTCTCATTCTTAAGAAACTATTACTGAATAGTAATAGTTCTGATTGGGAAGCAGGGCGGTACTAATCAATAAACAGCACAAGATATTAAAGAATTTATTTTCCCCCCTCTTTGTGATCAAAGAGGAGGATGACGTTGTGCTTTGTTCTTGGAATTCTGGTCTCTGCTTTGGAATGGAAATAGCAGTTCTACTGATATTTGTTCAAATACACCAGATAATAAAAGGCAGGAAAAAAACCCTGCAAACTACTAATTAGGCTTTGATATAGCTGACATGTACAGGGCATGTCCCTAACTTTGAAAAATGGATTTTTTTTTACCTAATCAGAGCAAGTGAGGTTGTATAATCAAGTTGTGGGATATTATAGCTGTCTTGTCACTTCTTAGTTATAAAATCTTGACACAGTCACATAACTTCATACGTCACTCTGTGTAAAATGCTGTATTATTTCATGTTCTTGGGGAACATCTCAGGGGAAGGCAAAAGTATGCAGTACTATAGTTTGTATTTACTTTATACCTTCTATACTATTTGACTGTATCTTATTTTGTCCACGTATTGACTAAATCCAAGCTTAATGATGTCCCATGATAACTATCAAAATTTCTCAAAGTGGCCAATAGCTTCATTGAACGGATTCAGAAAAAGGACACAATTTCTTAAAATTAAATTAGGACCCAAGTATTTATGTCATAGACATACACACCATTGCACAAATGAGTTTATCGTTTTCATTTAAACATTACTAAAAAGACTGTGGAAAAGGAAGCGTACAAAATATTGAAATAGGAGCCATATTTATTGACCTTTAATTATTCTGTCACCGTCAACTTTCCGGGTTTTTTCCAGTGTCTTTTCTTAAAGATTAAAGGAAAAACCTAGACTTGCCTGGCAAGAGGTTTCACTTGCTCTTCACAAATGACTGGAAAAAAACCACTAGCTGGTCTTTTGAAAATGTCTAACCACCCTCCCTAGTCTGTTGCTTCATCTGAACTCTGGAGATTTCTTTAACCTATTGTAGGTTTAAATAAAGCACAAGAATGAGAGATAGGGTGGTCTAGTGATTGAGAGCTCAGGGTATCCAACTAACCTGCCTTAGATTTGCAACACTGCCACCACCCCCTATGACCTTGACAAGCTACTCCACTTTCCGAGCCTCTGTTTCCTAATCTTCATAACAGAACTGTGCATCTACTTCTCAGGATCATTGCATGGACTGGACAACATTATACATACGAAGTGCTCAGCACAGTGACTGGCACGTAATAAACAGCTACGTAGGCTGTTTAAAAGAAAACACGGTGACAAGGGTCCTTGAAAACCTAACAGTATGATTAGTCCGGGAAAGTACATTATTCCCATTGCACCCACTGGCAAATATCGGGATAATAATTTCTGTTGCATGGAGCAACCAAAACTCCTGTTAGAAGACAAAAATGTTACACATTACTCATCAAGGTTTTCAAAATAAAACACCTTGTCTTTACAATTATATCATATTCGATTGAAACTAAGTTTGTTAAATGTATTAATGGAATTAACTAGAGCTTGTGTGTGTGTGTGTGTGTGTGTGTGTGTGTACCAGGGGTAGAACTCAGGACCTCGCACACCAGCAGGCGCCCATGCCGCTGAGCGATATCACCAGCCCTTTTTTTCGTATGTGGGTTCCAGGAGTCGAACTCAGGCCCTTGTGCTTGCCAGGTAGGTGCTTATGCCGCTGAGCTATCTCACCGGCCCTAGAGCTCTGATTTTAAATTAGCATCTGGTAACACTTCAGATGACTACCTGTGCTGCACTCTAGTCCCATGTTCATTATTTACTATGCATAAAACACACATTTTGGAATACAGAATTAGTATTTACACTGTTAATTTTATTTTATGTCTAAATACCATGCAACTGTTACTTGACATATAATGCTTTATCTCATAAAATTTTGAGTTGGATGTGGTGATGTGGCGAATAATCCCAGCACTCTGGGAAACTGAGGCAGGAGAATAGTAAGTTCAACCCAGCCTGGGCAACTTACCAATTTAGGAAAACCCCGTCTCAAATAAAAAATAAGAAACGTGTTAGAGACATTGCTCAGTGCAAAGGAAGGTCCTGGGTTCAATCCCCAATACCATACTAATAATAATAATAATAATAATAATAATAGTAATGATAGTATTAACAATACATAAAATTTTGTTTATCTGAACTCTTGAAGTTTTTTGTAAGTCAGATTCTCATCAGCCTGGATAGAGAGAAGAAAAAGTAACTACTACTTTAAGGAAATATTGACATAGCCTCATCCATATGGTGGTCTGGATATATACAGCTTTGGATAGAGATGAGATTGAGATAGAGAGAGAGAGATGAGAGAGAGATAAAGATGAGAGAGAGAGAGAGAGATGAAAGAGAGAGATGAGAGAGAGAGAGAGAGATCTTGCCCTAATAAATCTTTGGTTTTTTTCTGGTTTTGTTCTGCCATGGGGTAACCTAAAATAGATATCTCTTACCCATTTACCAAATATAGACTTCATTTTAATTAAGCCAGTAAACAATCATTGATTGTTTTGCCAGCTGGCTTTTGTAACAAAAATAATCTCTTCCCTTTCTTTTTCCAGGTGTAAAAGCAGAACTGTAAGATATTTCTTCACATTTTCATCAAGATGGAGACCTTTTGCCTCAGGGCATCCTTTTGGCTGGCACTGGTGGGATGTGTAATCAGCGATAACCCCGAAAGATACAGCACAAATCTAAGCAATCATGTGGACGACTTCACCACTTTCCACGGGACAGAGCTTAACTTCCTGGTTACCACTCATCGACCCACTAACTTGGCCCTGCCTAGCAATGGCTCTATGCACAACTATTGCCCACAGCAGACTAAAATTACTTCTGCTTTCAAATACATTAACACTGTGATATCTTGTACTATTTTCATCGTGGGAATGGTGGGGAATGCAACTCTGCTCAGGATCATTTACCAGAACAAGTGTATGAGGAATGGCCCCAACGCGCTGATAGCCAGCCTTGCCCTTGGAGACCTTATCTATGTGGTCATTGATCTCCCTATCAATGTGTTTAAGGTAGGAATACATTGTAGTTACAAATTCTCTGATTCCTTAGCAAGAGAGCCACTGCAAACTTTCTTGACCTTTGGAATTTTGCTCTGTGTTTTTACTGAGGGTTATTTCTGCTCTCTTAAAACTTAGTGGCATGTTAAGATGTTATTATTTGTTGTATGTGACACTTATTTTCTAACTTAGTTGTTCACAAAATCTCAGAGATGAGTCTTCAAAATCATGATGTTTCATGAACTGGATTCTCGTGCCAGCACTGAGCTTGTGGGTTAGAAGCGCAGTCTGGATAAGATCACTTAATTTTTCTGAGATTCAATTTCCAGAATGTGACCTACTGAGTCCCCAAAGCACTTAAATATACCTTCAGTTTCACTTATATATTTAGTGTGATGCTGTTCCGAATCCAGATATCCACAGGTATCCACTTGAAATGAAAAGTACCTGTTTTATTTTGACTGACTGGCTTGATGACTGAAGCCAAAGGCCATGCTGGCTTTTCTTAGTTATCTGGGTAACTCGGAGAGAATGGGGTCCACATGACAGCAGGCCGGGATTCACTTTGTCGAGGAGTACTATCAGTGAAACCATTCAAAACAGGCCTTGATTTATATTGTCTACTTTATTTATTCAGTTTGGATTTACTGAGTATCTACTGTGTGCCCAGCCCCGAGCTAGGCAATAGGGATCAAAAAAAAGTAAGAAAAATGTTAGTGCCTCAGTGCGAGAAGGAAATAATTAGCAAACCATTACTGCGATTGCCCTATGTTAGGGAGTATTTAGTACCAAACAAACTAAAGCCAAAAGGAATTAGATATTCCATGTTTGGTGCAGTTATTTGGGGTGGGGGGGAGAGGATTTCTGCAAGAATTCAAAATTACTAAAATTCAAATGAAATAACATGATGAATGCCACATTTTATGAAATGTCTTTACTCTAAACCCAGGGAAATCACCTTCTTTCATCTTTTATTTTTCTCTCCATCTTCCTCAGAAACAAACTATTCTAGGTGGTAATATTCTGACATACTACTTTAAATGACAAGCCACTTCAGCTGAATTCTAAGTAGAAGAGTAGTCTGTATGTTTCTAATAGATACACATGAACTGTGCAGAAATACTAGCCTTCTATAAAAATCAGTGGCCTAAACATAAAAATGAAAATGACTAAATTTTTGAGCATTATGAATAAAAACCTTTTAAAATTATACCATGTACTGCAAAATTGGAGAAATTAGACAATGCAAAAAAAAAAAAAAAACCTTACATACCATCTCTTTGCACACAATAGCATGAATACATGTGTTTCCCATTTGAATAGGATTGTGGAACCAAACTGTGATACAAAACTAAAATAAATTAAATAATTAATTTAAAACGTTAGCATATGCTGCAGAGCTTATTTTTTCTTTTTAGAAGTTCTTTGTTTTCTGTTTATGAGATACCATGTGCATTCAACATGACTTTCTCATGATATCTCCCTTGAATGATAGATTGGAAAATGTTGGCATGACTCCTGAGCAAAATTTTACTCTTCAGTGACAGTGTGGAGTATTAAGCATTGATTATTCATACTTATACACAAATTATCTGCTCTATCTCTGTTCAAGAGAATAATGAACCATCTCTGAATTAACTCCTCCCTTTTGCTACTCACTCTGAAGCATGCTACATAGATTGGACCATGTGCAAGCAGTTTCTTAGCTTCTTAGCTATATTGGAAACTACTGGGAGGGAGACCTCCTACCAATCACCAGGCTAAACAAACTTCATTTCTATTCTGTAGTAACATGTTAAGTCAGATTATCTGGAGCATTTCCCAATTTCGTGAAAATCCAAATAAAACCATTTTATGTTATATAAGAGTGAATAAGAATTTACACATCTTTATTTGACCATACTGTTCTTCCCTTCTTAGAAACCCAATATTTTATAAACCTTATTGTAGTTCTAAATAACCTGGACAGTTTAACTTTGGCGTATTACATCACAAGAGTGTATATGTATAATTTCTATTTTTCTTTTTTTTTGGTGGGAGGTGCCAGGAATCAAACTCAGGACCTCATGCTTGCCAGGCAGGCTCCATGCCCCTGAGCTATAACCCCAGCTCCTAATTCTTGTTGTTCTAAAACTTGTAATATGACTCATTTAGCTGACATTAATTCTAGAAAGTAAATCATTTAGGCTAAAAAAAGCCTTTTAATCATCTCAGTCTTTTTCCAAAGGAAAAGAGAAAAGCATCTCAGTGAGCTAAAACGGTTCACAGTACTTAAGGCTTGTCTCTACGTCTTTTATCCTCTTCTCTAGGTTGGGAGACCATGCCATGTCGCTATTCCTCTGACTTCTAAGATGGTCAGGAGAAATCTTTGCAGGCAGCATGAGCTCAGGCCCCCATTTCTCTTCCCCCACAGCTACCACCTGCCATAAGATTCTGATACTTTGAAATCCTTCACATTTTAGGCCTGTGGATGCCTCTGACGTATTAAGTTTACTTCCTCTGTGTTGCAGGGCAAGGCACCAGCTATCCATTCCCCTTTCCCATTGTATTTAGGCATCCATGAACTTTTCTTCCAAAGACTCAGAGAACATTCTACTAAAAGGATGGATGCATGGGCCTTCTTTTTTTTTCCCTCTTTTATTAGAATATGTTTGCAATACATAGTGAATATGGCATATTCATTGTGGGTTATTCGTACATATACACATAGCATCTTGATGCTTTTTACTTCCCCTCCCATTTCTCCTATCCCCAAGTCCCCTTCCCACCTCCACAGTCTATCTCCATGTTTCTTACAATCTGTCTTTGATTTTGCATGAGCCTTCTTTATTCTCCTCCTTTATTCTACTTTTAAAAATATTAAGTTGCACCAGGCACAGTGGAGCACACCTGTAATCCCAGCTACTCTGGAAGCTGAGGCAGGAAATTTTAAAGCTAGCCTGGGCAATTTAGTGAGACCCAGTCTCAAAAAATTTTAAAAGGTGTTGGGGATGTAGCTTAGTGTTCCCTGAGTCCAATCCCCACTACCATCAAAAAAAAAAAAAATTACATCGAAATAAGAATGGTTGAAAATATCTGCTATACATTCAAAGAAAGATGAGTTTTCAAATCACAAAGTTGTGTTAACAACCATATCAGTTTCATACCCAATCCTAAGGTGTCCCACACAGAGAACATTGCAGAGTCTTATCCGTATCAGCACAAGTGGAGGTAGATAATGTAGAGACTGTGTGTTGGGGCAAGCTAGAGTTGCTGTGTCAACTATAGTAATGTCACAAGAAAAGGGAGTGAGCCTGATAAAGTGTTCTTGCTATTAACATTGTGTTCCCTTCCTCCGCTTATAAAGGATTGTGCTAGAACTATTTCCTAGATCAGTGGGACAGGAAACACACTGGCATCCATGTAGCAGGTATCAGACAGCTGGGCCTGTTCTGATATGTCATAGCCAGCTCAGCTAGGGCTGCTGGCTCCAGATCGTCAATGAGCATAGAAAGGGGGTCACTCCGCACGTGAATTCCCAGAAATTTCTTAACGGGTCTCCATGTCTTCTGAGTTTCCTCCCCAAACCTCTGCAGAACATTGCTCTACTTATGAAGTTCCACTGAATCCTCAAAAACAGCCAGGACTCCTACCTGCCTCCACTGTCTCCCAGGCTCTGGCCATACTTTACCTGCTGCTTCCCAGTTCCCAACATGTGCGCTCAACTCTTGTCAGATTTCCATCATTCCCCCTTCAGAACATTCTTTGTCCTAAATAACACTGTCAGGAAGAAAATAATCACCAAATTGATGCTGGTAAGACATTTACATAACTTAAATATAAAAATGAGGTAGGTCCACAGTTACATATGTGGCACCAAGAACAGAAGCCACTAGGTATGGTGGTGCAAACCTGTAATCCCTGCTACTGAGGATGCTGAAGCAGGAGGATCACAAGTTCAAGACCAGCCTAGGCAAATTAGTGAGAATCTCTCAAAATAAAAAGGGCTGGGAGTGTAACTAAGCGATAGACTGCTTGCCTAAAATGTACAAGGCCCTAGTTTCAATCACCAGTACCAAAAAATACAAAGATGAGAAAAATAGAGAAACTCCTCTGGCACTTGCTTATACACACTCACACCTACAGCCTAATGACAGAAGAAACCCAGGCAATCTAAGAAAATAAAATGTAAAGCAGGAAGAGCCAAAGAGTAGCCAATGAATTCCAGTTGCCTTTTTGGTTTTCAGACATACAAAAGCCTTGCAAAGGATAATATTGAAGAAAAGCCATTCCTAAGTTGATCAAAGGATAACTCTCATTTTTACTCATTCAAAAAACAGATAATATCACTAAATGCAAGGGAGAGGAAGGAAAAAAACAACTAGTAGACTCATTCATATAGTCAAGATTATATCTAAGTTGGTGATGGATTCAATGTGTTTGGAAATTGCATTGTCTAATACCCTAAATTCTCAAGAAATGCAAAAACTTGGCCAGGTAATTTAATTTGTACATAAGATATTCACATTTGTTGGAATGGAAAAGCAAGTAAAATATTGTCTTTGTATTTTGGGACCAAAAATATCTCCAATAAGTAAATGGCAATGTTGATTAGAAATACAGAATTTAGTTGATGACTTATATATCGCAATAGAACAAATACCCTAAAAGAGAGGTTTGTGTGCTGGCCAAGGTTTAAAATCACATAATTTTGGGATAAGAGCTCATTATACATATATATATAAAGAGAAAGAGAGAGAGAGAGAGACTTTCCCATAAACCACTGAACCTCACCTCTTAGCAAAAACAAGAATCAGAGAAAATATATGTATGCAAGAAGTAGGGTAAAAAAGGATGCAAATGTTGGACATGGGAGGAAGCAAGAAGTTGAAAGCCAGTGGCATGGCCTCAGGAGTTCAGATATGTGTAGCAAATAGTTGAAACCAGGGGTGCTATAGATAATCCTATAGATGAATAATGTCTACACTGAATATGTAGTGTAAAGCATATCAGTGATGATGACAGTTATGCATGCAGTAAGTCTGTTGATTTCTAATTCTGTCCCACTCCAAGCAGCCACCTCTTACTGAGAACAACAATGAAAAATAAACAGATACAATTTCTGTATGAAATTACCAAGGATGTTTTGCAATAAAGTCAAGACTCTCAATACAGTTTGTTGCTCTGGCAGAGGGTCTGAGCAATGTGGAACTAGAGACATTCACACAGCCAGTAGCTCCATAGTCACACAGCCTTTGACATCTCGTGCCACTAGAATCCATCCCTTAGAAGGGACATACAAAAGTTGTTTCTTGAAACATCAAATCACCAAAGCAAACAACTTGCTACAATTTATAGCTTGTATGCCTCAGAGAAGATGTCGTGCTTGCTGTTATGATGTGATTGATTTGATTTGATTTGATTTAGGCCTTTGCTTTTAAAATTAACTTCTAATCAGATTTCTCTGAGAGCTTCAAATTAAAATGATGATGGTGATGATGACTTATCAAGGGGATTCTTCATTTACAGGCAAGGCAAAAGATATTATCTGTGGTCTGCACACCCTATTTTCCAAGTTAATCAAAAGACGCAGCGATGAGCATGCTATTTCCCTATTACTTTATCATCAAGCAAATCAAAACAGACCTTTCTCGTGTACTCCAGGGGCCGTGCTATAATCATAGAACTAGCTATAGAAACTGTATTCCCTAAATTTTAAGGAACAAAATGTGTCCCTTAGTCAAAGTCTCTGTCCCTTGCTGGTGCGTTGTATCTCAGTTAGACATTTTCCCTTTAGGTAATTCTGACTCTCCCTTTTCTCCAAGCACCTATCTATCCATACTTTTCCTCCATCTCTATCTCCTCCAGCTAACCCAGCCTGCCCAATAATATCGAAATGATCCTTCTACCTCAAATAATTTTCCCTAATGCCGCTTCTGCTTCATTCCACTCAGCCTAAGCATGCCTTTGTCTGGCAAGAGTCCATGACCCAGGTTACTCCCGCCTCGTGTGCTTGCACAGTGCCCTCTATTAACCCTATGATAGCATCTAACACATGTTCTATTGTGTCTTCCAAATCATTGGCTTGTCTGCAAGTTCCTTGAGGCAAGCTGCCCTAATTCTCATTTATCATTGTATCCCCAATGCCCAGCTTAAAAAACACTTGATGAATGAGTTTTTTTAATATGTACTGTATTTGTCTCTATTAGAATGTTTTTCTTTCATGCAATTCCAGATCTAAAAGTAGTCTTGATTATTGAAGTTATGGAATTTCTATTTTTTTTTTCCTGCACACAAGAATATCTTCGGGTTGATCAATCTAAGAGAAAAGCAGAGCAGCACATAGCGACGGGATGGTCGCCCCCTTCACTTTGTCTGAGAGGCCAAGAGCTCTTTTCCTATGGTTCAGGCATTGTGCTGTTTAACTGCTTTCCTCTCTCCCTGGGGATACATAGCCAATCAAAGAGTCTCTTTTCAGGATTTCTTTGCAATATTCATTCCTTAAGCGTATTTCTAATTATGGTTTCAGATTGAAATATTAAAGCTACGAGTGATTCGGAATGTCGAAATGAATATTCACATTATGAAAGCTTTTATTTGCTCTTTAGAGTATAGGAAAGAGGTTACTTTTCTGGCGCTGCTAGGACATACATGTTGCAAAAAGAAATCATTATGCTAACTACTTTATTTAAGAATAAATGTACATATAAAATGACAGAGTGATAAATTTATTAGCCAATTTAATGCTTGTTAGGAGGAAGTTGCTGTCTGGGAAGACTTCAGAACCCTGTCCAGCTCTACCTCCCCTCTGACTTTTCGTTTCCTGTGTCTGGGAACCTCACTGCATTCTCTCATGGTCATGTTAAATAATTATTCTCATGTGAGGTTACTCTGCTAACCCTCAGCATTTGGCTCATAACATAGTTATTCCTGTTTCAGTGGTGGGGGATGGAAACAGTTCATAACTGCAAGATTGTTCCCAGGGCTGAGAAGGAAGAGATGGTTTCAGTCCCGTTCTTATTAGTATGGTGTTAGAATATAAACAGATTCGTGGCTGATGATGTTCCTCCATCAGAAGACTTCAGCTCCTTAGAAGAGTTTGTAATACTCCAAATTTAACATAAAATGAAAACTCACAGAAGTTTTAGGTTCGAGAAAAAAATTTCCCATGGTACACATTGTGTGTTTGTGTGGGGGGGTGTATGTGTGAATGTTGCCCTGATTTCCAGCATTCTAATCAATAAAAGCAAAGGTTCTGGCTATTTTATTCTGAAGTATTGCTACAATATATTTTGTAAGTTGATTATTATACGAAGTGTGTAGGAATGAGGGAAGCATACTATCTCTGAAACTGATGTTAAGACTAGAATGGTTAAATAAGGAATGTCCTAAGAAATCCCATCAAAATAAATCTGATATACTGCCAGAAATTCTACAACTGCCTTCTGGCTCTACCACATTCTCTTGGGAGTTAGCATTTTTACTTTCTATAGCTACAACTTTATTTTTAACTAGGTCTAGTTGTTGTTGGAAAAACTGTTCTAGGCTACAAAAAAAAAAAAAACGTTGAAATTAAAGTTCATGGTAAAACTGACTTACCATTCAGTGTTGATTTTTGGTAGTTTTATGTTTAAATTTAAACTTCTAAAAGTTTAAAAAACCACTTGTTCTGGAGTGTTAATTTAAATTTGGAAGGTTTGAAGCCCCCAGCATATTTTAGACTTAAGAATCTAACATCAAATGTGTCCAGAAAGTCTTAATATTATTTGCACACAGATTTGTGCAAATGTAGAGGTCATTTCTCAGAATTTAAACACCTCTAAGAGTTTCATTTACATTCTAACTTTGAAAGCAACTTTTTTGGAAACTAGTAACAATAATGGAAGCAAGTCAAATACTTCTCATAATATTTGCCCAAACAGGGGACTTCTATTACTTTAGAGCAAATTTATATTAGCTGGCAATAGAGATAGTAATTATTAGTCATTTTGTTACTCGGTAACATTAGATCTTTTTTATTTAAATTTTATTTATTTATTCTTTCAATGAAGATGTTGGGGAAATAACAATAAACAAAACAGATATCCTTGCTCTCACAAAGCTTACATTCTAGTAGAAGAGCAAGACAAAAAGGAAGATAAATAAGCAAGTATGTAGCATGTGAGGTAAATGCTAAGAAGAAAAGTTGAATGGGGACAGGGAATAAAAAGAAAGGAGATATTAATTTTTGAGAGGGCAGCTAAGGAAGGCCTCGATACAAGGTGATGGCTGAGTGGAAAGGGGCAAACCAAACCAACTTTCTAAGCTAAGAGTGTTCAGTTAGAGAAAACAGCAAGTGCAAAGACCCCCAAACAGGAAAGTACCCAGAGAGTTGCAGGAACAGCTATAGTGGCTTAATGGAAAGGAGAGTAGTAGCGGATAAAGTCATAGGACTATGAGGATGTGGCAAGAGTGGGGAAGAGGTAGATCACCTGAAGTATGACTATATATTTTATTGTCCCAAACAGCACACTTGTTTAAGTTAAAGGCAATACCAGCAATAATTACACATACACAACTGGTACAAGCCAGGACTGTCTTGAACAAAGTAGGAAAAATAATGATCATCTTTGTAAAGACTTTGGCTTTTTTCTTTAGATGAAATAGGAAGTTTTGGAAAGTTACATGCAGGTGAGTGACATGATCAGGTTTACGTTTCACCAAGGACATCCTAGCCGCTATGTTGAAAAGCGTTTCCTAAACTAGTGAAGGAAAAATAGGCACTCTTAAAAGATGCCATGTATACCAATATTCAACATGCAAATAACATGAGCTAAAACTTGGGTTTACTCAATGCCAGGCAAAGTCATGTGATCCTCCCAGCAAACTAATGATACGCTGCCGATGCCTGCATTTTTACGTGAAGAAACTGAAATATAGAGTGTTTGAATAATTTTCTCAATATCACACAGCATGCAAGTAGTAGAGCCAGGATTTGGATCTAGTCTGATGCCAGAGGTTGTGCTATCAACTAAGCTGCCATACTGGTTCTCCTCCATATACCTTATAAGACCAACTTGCCCAAATAGCATCATTTGCACAAAAAAATATATTTTCCAAGACTGTTCAGTGATGAAAATCATTCCCTGTTCCCCAGCAGCTTCCTCAGCCTCTAGCCCCATGCTGGGAATTGACACAAGGGCCTTGTGAATGCTAGGCAAGCACTCTACTACTGAGATACACCCTCAGCACCCCCAGCAGCTTTTGTGGTTCTTTATTTAGGATGAAATAACAATTCTAAAGGAAAATGTGTATAATACAGAGATTGCTCCCCCAAAATAGCACGTATAAGTCTTGCACATTGCCTAGGAACATCTGGTAAACAGGATTTTGGTATCCTGCACTCCTCATGTTAGATAGCTGAAAGAAGAGCCAGAAATATAAATAAAGAAACTGAGAGGAAAGGCTGAGTTTTTTGATGGACTGGTTGCCCAGACATATCTGCTCAGAGGAATACCTTTTGCCAAACTGAAGTCTTGCTCGTTTATCATTTAAAAGCTAGGCAATTTGTCTCTGGACATGATACACAAAAATGAATACTATGGCTAGCCATGGTTTCAGGCTTTACTGACAGCGCTAAATGTTGCATTTCTAGACCTTCCTCCTTAGGGGTTTACTAGATGCAAAGACAGCAAAAGGAGAATACAGAAGCATAACTCATGACATTTGTTATATATCTAAGCTGATCACTAGAAAGAAACCAGAAATTCTCAGTTTAAGAAAATATTTTATGGTGACAAATAATAATTGTACATATTTATGGGGTACAGTGTGACATTTCAACACATGTGTACAATGTGTAGTGACCAGACCAGAGTAATTGGCATAAACATTACCTCAAGCACTTATCTTTGTGTTGGGAACATTCAAAATCCTGTCTGAACTGTTATTTTGAAATATTCAGTTAATTGTTGACAGGGTATTCTGTTGTGCTGTAGAACATGAGGATTTATTCTGCCTATCCAGCTGCACCCCTGTACCAATTAACCAGCCTCTCTTCCTTCCACTCTCCCACACAGACTTCCCACTTTTCTCCTCTCCACCTCTATGAGATCCCACCGAAGTGAAAACAAGCACTATTTGCTTTTATGTGCCTGACTTATTTCACTTACATATTGGCCTCCAGTTCCATCCATGTAGCCATGAACAACAGGAGTAAAACCCTCAATTTTTAAAGATTTACATGTCACGTCTACCTTTTTATGAAATAGTTCCACTAACTGTACTTCATAAGGAAATTTGATTCTTTATTCCTAACTTTAAAGGCAACAAACAAAACAATATTGATCCTGTTCAAAATGTCCAATGTCATTATCCGTCAAAATATGAAAAATAATGGATACACGTTTATTTGCTGAACATCGAATAGTACATTGTGCCCTGTTCTATGTGAGTTTTATTTCAGATAAAGCAATTCTGAAGAATGTACCAAAAAGAAAGAGAAAAATGCCTAGGGCTATTGTGAACTTTCAGCTTGAAGAAAGACTTAAGTCTTAGTCTCCCAAAACAAAAATGTCTAAAATACACCAGTTTCTCTCTTGCAATGGTGTCATTTATGTCAAAAAGAGGGTGCTTTCTTGTATATTTCCATTGCTTGCCACAAATGTTATTTGCTTATAGAAACTAAATCTATGAAAATTAGGATAATGGTACATCATTTCAGAG
This sequence comes from Erethizon dorsatum, assembly GCA_028451465.1. Classification (NCBI taxonomy): domain Eukaryota; kingdom Metazoa; phylum Chordata; class Mammalia; order Rodentia; family Erethizontidae; genus Erethizon; species Erethizon dorsatum. The sequence continues at coordinate 18,106,153 of CM051839.1, forward strand.
CCATGGTACTTTCAAACATTTTGTCATATTATACATTCAGAAAAGTGTGCAGAAGGGTCAGCTCAATAAATTTTCTAAAATAAACATAGGCATGTCACCATGATCAAGGAACAGAAGTTTATCAGCACCCGGCAGCCCCCCTGGCACTACCATTACTCCTAAGGTACCCACTTTCCTGACTTCTAACAGCATGACTTTGTCTATTTTTGTGCTTCATATATATGGAAATATATGACATGTATTATTTTGTGTCTGGCTTCTTTCACCCAGCATCATGTTTGTGAGAGTTAGCCGTACTGTGCTTGATTGGAGTTCATTTTTTCTCATTATTGTATAGGACTTCCATCTGTGACTGTGTCACAATTTACCCATTCTATTGCAGGTGGGCATGGAAATAGTTTCTAGCTTCAAATGATTATGAATAGTGCATCTCTGGACCATCTCATATGCATCCTTGTGTGTGTGTGTGTGTGTGTGTGTGTAGGCATTTCTACTGCACATATATATACCTTTAATATAATTCATGACAACAATCCTTTTACATTTTAATTATAAATTTTGGAGAAATGGTATGGAAATAGGAACTAGGCAGAATTTCCTAAGCAGAATTCTTTTCTAATTCTAAAAGCCTCAAAGACCTGTGTGCCTATATTTGAACGTTGTCCATTATAAAGTTGCTAGACTTTCAAGAAAAAATCTATTATCTGTCACCATATGGCTAATTTTCAAGTCAACTCATACATCATCTAAGCATCTAATAAAAAAGCACAGAAATCTAGGATAGTCATACCTTCAAGTTGCTCATATTCTTTAAGGATATAAACAAATATTCAATACAGTGAGCTGAATACCAGGGCAGTTTTATACTCAACTATTTTGTTAAACTTTTTGAGACCACAGAACACAAATAAATACTATTTTTAATGTTAAACACCAGCAAATGTTTTCTTTAAAAACAAACTGTCATCTCTGCTCCCAGAGTAATATATATGGCTAGAACAAAATCAATCAAATTAATCTCAAGAGATACAGAAATAAAATTAGGTTTCAGCATTTTCCATTGCTGTCGTAAATGACTATTTATTTGAAAGCTTTAAAGCACTATGAAATACTGTTTAAGAAGCACTGATAACAGAAAATAAATTTTCTAAAAGTCAAAGTTGGGTTGATGAAGCTTCTCAGACAATCTCTCTGAGTCTATTTTTTGTGACATGACATTATCCTGGGTTTGCTCGGTGCTAGATAAAACTTCCAGGTTTAGTTGTAATCTGGTTACTACATTATTACCACAAGATTGGCAGCATAGGGAAGGTTGGTGGTAGAAATTTATCAAATTGTAGTGTGAGAATGCAGACCTAAAAGGCAAATACCTCTTAATATCACTAGAAAAAAATTGCATTGCAGCTTCCTAAAAGTGAAATTTTATTTATCAAAACTGCTGGCCACATAGTCAGTGGCATAAAGAACTTGTGAACTATCTGACTGCTCACTTTTACAATCTTATGAATAGGAATTTAAACTTGGGTGACCATTGGAACTTTTCCTGCTTTTTATTCTGGGGAGATACTTGACTTCAACTACAATATTTTAACTGATTTTTTTTATGGACTGACTTCAAAATTGCCTCCAGCTACTAGACTACCGTAAGGGAAAAGAAAATCCCAAAGGAGCAGTGCTGTGCACTGAGGTGCTCATGCCAGGGCCCAGTTTTCAGGGTGCTCACCACTTCTACTTTCTCCTATCCGATTCTCTGGCCCAAACTACTGTGAATGAGTCCAATCTGTCCCACCACCTGTTTTTGTAAATAAAGTTTTATTGGAACACAGCCAAACCCATCACAAATATATTCTGTGGCAATTTTTGTGAGTAGTTTCAACAGGCACCCAGGCATCATCTGGCCCAAAAAGCCTAAAATAATTGACTATCTGGCCATTTACAGAAAAAGTTTGTCAACCTGTGGTCATCATGGCAACTGCCCTGCTCTGTCTTCCATTCCTTCCTCTCCTCCATCTCCCTCTTGTCCCATAGAGAGCCATCGCTCAAGATCTGAACTTTAAAAATGTGGAGAAGGCCTCATAGCCTTTAATATTTTTAAATGGTTCTTGCCCCAACCCCAAAAAGTAAGTGGGTATAATCCCAAGATATCAAAATATTTTCTTTATAAAAATTGTTTTTGGGGCCAGTGAGATAGCTCAGCGGCATAAGCGCCTGCCTGGCAAGTGCGAGGTCCTGAGTTCGACTCCCGGAACCCACCATCGGTCAGCGGCACAAGCGCTTGCTGGCAAGCGCGAGGTCCTGAGGTCGACTCCTGATACCCACACTAAAAAAAAAAAAAAGATATTGTTTTTGGGGCCTGGGATATAGCTCAACCGTGCACTGCATGCCTGGCAAGCACAAGGTCCTGAGTTCATTTCCTGGTACCCCAAAAAATAAATAAATAAATACATAAATAAAAATTGTTTTGTCATTAATCTTGAATAAATCACTTGATTATTCAAGTCTTTACCTTTTTAAGAAAAAATAAGTACTGAAGGGCACATCTCATGTGGTTCCATTAGGCGTAACGATACAAAGTGAGCCTGTTCCCTGATGGAACAGCTCTCAGCTAGAGCAACCGAGGCCTATTGTGATGTCTTCGCCATTTATGTTAGCAAATATCATGGCTTCACGGGAGTTACCTTTGAAACCTGTTGGACAAATCACCATTTTGTGATCAAAATTGAATAATTTTTTAAATTCCTTACCACATGCTTAGGTGTATTTATTACACTGCCTTTTAAGTAATTAAGAGTGATATTAAGCTAGATGGCTAGATTTTTTGGGTAGCCAATCAGTTTCAGTTAAGAAAAAGGAAAAGAAGGTAAAGATGAACTTTCCATTTATTGTAAGAAATTTTCATACTAAAAAAAAGTTACTCTCCCAAGATAGTAAATTGATAAAAAAAAATCACTTGGAATTATTTTATTAAAGAATCACAAAACTTCATATTTCTTTGGATGGAACAATTAAATTACATAGTTCTAACTAAAAATAGGTGAATTTTCTTCTTTTAAAAAGAGTACTGAAGGGCTGGTGAGATAGCTCAGCGACATAAGCGCCTACCTGGCAAGCGCAAGGTCCTGAGTTCGATTCCCGGTACCCACATAAAGGAAAAAAGGGCCGGTGATATCACTCAGCGGCACAAGCATGAGGTCCTGAGTTTGACTCCTGGTACCCACATAAAAAAAAAAAAAAAGGAGTACTGGAAAGATTAGGGACTAATTCTTTGATAATGGAAGGAAGGCCGTGATACAAAGGAAAGGGTAGGGAAAAAACAAGAAAAATTTGTGTTGCATTGTTAAGCACTATGTGTGTGTGTGTGTGTGTGTGCTGAAGACATTCTCTGCAAAAATGACACCTTTCCAGATGTTGGGGTAAAGGAAGGGAGAGCTACAGGAGACGGAGGGAGAAAAGCAGAGTTGGGTAACAGAGCTCCATCTATCCTGGGGACTCAGCTCTTAGAGACTGTGTCATTGAACCAGGACACGGAAGACATCTGAAATACATTGGAAAGGGAAGAAGATCGCATAGACTCAGAACGAGAGGAGTCAACATCTATAGTTCCAACTATGTGAAAGAACCTTAAAGAACCAGAACACTGAATAATTTCAAAAAAGCATTCATCGAAACCAGCACTCTTCGCAGGCCGGTGCAACAGAGGCAGCTTCTCTGTTGCCATACCTAAGTCCACCTCTTCTATGGTTTGGAAATTCTTTACTTTTTTTGCAGTGATTCTGATGGACTGTTGTGAAGTGATAGTTTCTTTATGGAAATAGCCAAGAAGAGAAAGCTGGACTAGGCCTGAAGGTATTACATAGTCAGGGATTTGGGATAAATGAATAAATGCAGAACAGTAAGTGCCTTTGAACTCAATATATGGCATTTGATCACTGTTTAGATTCTGTGGTTTTTTGATACATCCCCCATTCCGTTCAGACTACCTCATTTCTACTAAAGGCATGCCTTTGCAGGGACAGTTACTACACTGTGGATATGGTCACCTGCGTATCGCCTTTGGCACTCAATAAATCAGGAAATTCCTCTTGAAACCAGAATACATTCCCATGGAACACAAATCAAGAAAAGATATATATTGAGAAGTCTTACCCCTCAACCAGGCCCTGACCACCCAGTTTCTCCACCTCACCCTCCACAGGAATCACCTTTATGAGATTTTTCCTATATCTTTCCACTATTTCTTCATGCCAATATAAAAAATCTGGGGCTAGGGATGTAGCTTCAAGGTAGAATACTTGCCTAATAAGCATGAAGCCCTGGGCTCAATCCCCAGCATCAGGAAAAAAAGCGAATCCAAATATATATTCTTATTATCTCCCTATTTCTGCACCTTGCTTTTCTCATTTGTAAGTATACCCCAGTGGTCTTTGAGTATCTAGGCAAAAAGATAATTCACTGTTTTTTACAGTTTCATGGTATCCCAATATGCAAGGGTGTCATGGCTTATATAATCAAGTGTACCAATATTTTGTTTTTACAGGCAGTACTATGATTATATATGTATATGTATGTGTCACATTTTTAAATATGGGGGTAGATTTGTGAGAAATTCCTGTACATAGGATTCCCGTGTCCCAAGTTTACTATATGTTTGCTTTCACAGATACTGCCAAATTGCCTCCTTAATAGTTCTATTATCTTGCACTCCCAACAGCATTATAGAGTTCTTATTTCCCTATCACCTAGACATATTTTTAGATTAGCTATTTTTCTTTCCTTTGGAAAAGGGCATTTACTGTGAAGGGTATGAACTGTGAAGTTTTATTTTCTAATGAATTTCTGTTATTAAATATTCAAAATCACCTCAGTCTTCTTCACTATCACACGTCAGCTACAGCACTGTTTTCTGGTTTTTTTCCCCAAAACACACATGTGGTATCATTTTCTTCATGCTGCGTACCATATCTTTAAGGGTTCCTCATTTCCACGTACATGCAGGATAATTGTGACCACATAACATGCTTTACAATAAAGAACTGACTCAAGCTCTTAAGAATTTATACATTAAATCAGTAATAAGCTTTCAAATATGCTTTTGGTTTCCTTTTTCCTATTGATCACTGATAACGGGATGACTACCGCCTATATCTATATGTTGGGGAATCCCTGCTCACTTGTTTTGTTTTGTATAGCTTTATTCTGCCTTGTATTTTTCTGCTTGCTTCTTTTGAATAAGCACTGATATGTCCTAATATAGAGACTGACTTAAATAAACTATTTCCATTAGATTTTAGGCCTTTTTGAGTATCCCAGTCAGAGCACTCACTTATAGTAATTAACTCTGCTTGCACTTTGTTAAAATATGTAGGGCCCCACTCACAACATACTTGTGAAATCTTTCTCCATTCAGGAGAAGGTGAAGTTCTTTCTTTCTAACATGAATCAACTTTCTGTTATGAACTAACCTTTGAAGTATTGACACATTCATTCAGCATTCATGAGTGTAATTTCAATATTGAGGATACCTGATTTTCTGCTTTAAAATTTTATGCTTTCCAGCCAATGATTCTTTGGTTTTATCCTTGCAAAGTACATAAGTCTCAAGTCCTTTGCATCTAGATTAGTATTCTTACAGCCAACAGAGTTATTTAAAAGAAATATCCCATTGACTTCTAAATGTCAGCTGACTGAAATTCTCAGAGATAAGAAGCCCGTATCTTGGGTAAACAGGTCTTTCTTCTAAGGAAAGAAATCTTCATGGCGGGGCCGGTGAGATAGCTCAGTGGCACAAGCGCCTGCCTGGCAAGCGTGAGGTCCTGAGTTCGACTCCCGGTACCCACATATGAAAAAAGGGCTGGTAAAAAAAAAAAAAAAAAAAAAGTCTTCATGGCTCTGAAACTCCAATTTTAAAAAGTTTCTCTCTCTCTCTGTCCCTCCTTCTCTCTCTCCCTCTCCCTTCTCTTCTCTCCCTTTCTCCCCCACTCTCCTTCCCTCTCCCTCTTCCACTTTGACTTTGTTAGCATCCATATATTTTACAGTCCAGAAAGTTAAGGCCCCAGCTAAAATTGAAACACTGAATATTCAATAGTGAAAGGTGCAGGTAGCAAGTATTAGCAACAGTTCCACATTTTCCAGTCTAAGTGCAGAGTAGCAAGAAGCAAATCTTCAGAATCTACCCCTTACAGAAATCAACATTTATGATTTTCTATGTGCTAGGCCCTGTTGTAAGTATTTTGTATGTAGTAATTCATTTAATACTCATATCAACCAATGATTTACTGTGGTGCCACATATCAAAGGCAATGAAGTCAAGCAACCATGGACTGAAACCTCTGAAACCATGAGCCAAAATAGGCTTTTCCTATTTGTAATTTGATTATCTCAAATTTTGTGTCACAGTGACAGAAAGCTAACACACCATTTCATTAGAAAAACAGGACAAAAGGTAGAGCTTCATAACTATAAGCCATCAGTGGTTATGACTCACATTTCTGGAATTTTTCTTCTACTAATTCCTTTACATGGATTGCCTCTTGTGTTGCCCACAGTAATCCTCTGAGGACCATTATTTTCTAGAGGAGGGCACTGGGAGCAGAGAGGTTAACTACCATGCAGAGGTCACAGGTCAAAAAGATGGAGGAGCTCAGATCCAGTCCAATCTGATAAGTCTAGCTTCAGGCCCACACTCTTAACTCCTATGCCAAGTCACTGGTTTTAATTAAAAGGAGGGTTTCCCCATCCCGTAGGTCACTGAGGGGATTTAGGGCCCGTTGGGAAAATTTATGGAACTACTGCTCTGCTCTGAATTTGTCATACACTCCAAATTCTTGGCATGGTCAAGATGCAAGAGCATGACAAGGGAAAGAGTGTCTGGAGAGTGTAGAAGCCATGGTTTTTATTAGATTTGCATGAAAGCTCTGCCTCAACCCTGAAGCAATTAAAGCATAATGGAAGAGTAAAAACCATTCTCAGTCATGCAAAGTGATTTATTTTATAGTATCTGATTTGAGATTTGCACTAGCCAGAGAGGACGTTCTCGTTAAAGGCATAGCCAGGCATCACAGGCTTTGTAATCATCTCAGTATGTGAAGTTGCAAGACGTTTTTGTTTACTCCTGATGCAACTCTGTCCCTCTACCAGGAAGGAAATGTTAGAACCACACTTTTTGAAGAATGGTACCTGGTCACTCGTGTACAATTCTAAGTACACAACTCTGCAATAAGTTATGTTGAAAGGAAAAACACATTTTATTAACTATGAAGCTTTTAGCTAGTACAGACTGTAATCATAAATCCTCCTTCCTGTCTAGGATGGGTGGAGTGAGATGAAGGGGAGTTTCATTAGAGGGAGTGGAAGGAAAGTTAGCGTGGAGGAAAATGTGCCACTAGTTTTATTTGTACCATGTTAAGATGCCGTGACAATAACAAAAATAACGCCTAAGTAATGGGATTAAGTAGCAGAGTAGAACATCTGGAATGGATAAAAGAGGAATAGATTCCTTTATATTATACCTTTTTATTTTTTATACTTTTTTAAAATCATACATAAATGATACATTTTATGATCACAAATTACAGCAGTTCAAAATAACTGACACTTGTGTAATAAACATTCAGTTTATAGAATTCTCTCATTTGCTTTGTCCTGCTTGAGCTTCCCAAATGGCCATCATACTGTTGTGTCAGGTATGAGAACCAACCCCATTTTGCTAATACTGAAACAAAGGCTGGGTCACATAGCAACAGGTAAAACTTGTCCTGGAACCTAAATCTTAGGAGTTTACAACTTATCCTAAATATGAGGAAAAGGACAAGTAGCATCAGGACGGTGAGGCCCAAGACACCGGATGACTTGCTATTGGATTGTATTTTTATGTACTGATCTCTCTAAGGACTACTGGAATGTAAGGGAAATGAGATCCAAGCTACATGGCCCCGGGGTATTGAGATTTTTTTCTTTCTTATGACTGCACTCCATACTTTTTTCTGTTCATCCGGTATTGTCTGGCTATCAGCTGTCGTTTTTGCTGACCAAGGAGCCTTTAGAGTAGTGGCTCTCAAGTGTGGTTGGTGGCCCAAAGCATCAGCACCACCTGTGAACTTGTTAGAAATGCAAATTCTCAGACCCCACCCTAGACCTGCTGAGTTAGAAACTCTGGGGATGCAGCCCAGAATGCTATGGGTGACCGACGCTGCTATAACCAGAACAGTGACTAGCACCCTGGCCTGTCCACTGGGGTGACCTGAGAAGCTTTGGAAACAACTGATGCTTGCATCCCAACTCCAAAAGTTCTGATTTAAATGGGTCCCAGAAGGAGTTTTTCAATCTCAGCTCTATGAACATTTTGAGTTGGATGATTATTTGTTGGGGGACCGGCCTGTGCACTGCAAGATGTTTAGCAGCATCCGCAGCCTCTCTCTCACAACCCCTCCTAGTTGTATTAACCAAAAATATTTCAGACATTGTCAAGTGTTCCCTGGGAATGCAGAAATATGTCTGGTTGATAAGCGCTGGTCCAGGGGCACGGCCCAGGTGCTAGAATTTTTAAGAGCTCTCTAAATAATTCTTATATACAGCCAAGACCGAGAACTAGCAATCTTATCTTAGCCTAGACAGAACTACGCCATTAGTGAGCAGCTTTCAATATGCAATAGCTTAAATAACAAAGCTAAGCTTTACCGCATTGGGCATGGAGTCGCATTCAACCTGGGGTGAAGATTTAGAAGTTTGCCTATTGTGAGTCATGGTCTTTAGGGCATAAATTTCCCTTGGTCCCATACATTTTTGCTACTTTCTGATTGTCAGGTATTTTCCAGAAAACTAATATAAACAAGTACATTGCATGTATCTGAAATGTCCCAACAGATATTGTTTTCTGCTAAACAGTATAGGGATGAACATCTGTAAATGCTGCTTTGGAGCTTGCCATTCTAAAACCAGAGTGCTAATCACTGTATCACATGGTACGAGTTCTTAAGTAAACCTGTTTCTGATAAGTTAAAAAAAAAAAAAAAAAAAAAAGCAGCCTGTCAATTTTATATGTTAATTTGGACACAATCCAAGTCACCTACAAGAATGCAAAATTTCTGCATTAAATTGTGCCATCTTAGAATTGCTTACCTTTCAGTTGGTTATCACAGACTGTAAATACTTTTCACCTGAAAAAAAAGCCACATGGCTAGAATAAAGGCAAGTATTCTTCAGGAAAAGCTAGGCTTACCAAGCATGATGGCACACCCCCTAATTCCAGGTAACTCAGGAGGCTGAGGCAGGAAGATCCCAAGTTTGAATTCAGCCTGGGGAACTTAGCAATACCCTGTTTCAAAATAAAAAATTTTGGAAAAGGGCTAGGGAAGTAGCTCAGTGGTAGAGCACTTGCCTAGCATACACAAGGCCTGAGTTCAATCCCCAGTACCACACAAACACGTGCGCACACACACACACACGCACACACGCACACACGCACACACACACAAAGCCATGCTCAGCAGACTGCCTTCCATGGTCTCAGCAGTTCCTTCCTTTCTTCCGTGGTGCTCAGCCGGGTCTCCTGGAGAACAGGCGAGCACCACGTGCACTAAGACCACAGAAGGGGCGGAGTCTCCCGGAGCCCTCCCAGTGCAGCTCCCAGGAAGCCGTCCCACGTGCCCTCAGCAGGAGATCTCTAAGCAAAGAGTTTGTGACATGCACACTTCGAGTTAAAGTGCCACTTCCTCCAGAAATTTGATGGTGCGTGTATTGTTTCTTTCAACATAAATAGTGCAAATACTACTTCGGGACACTGATAAACAACTTTGAAGTAGAAAATAAATTACAAGATGAATGTGTTTTTAGGGTCATAATGATACTAATTCGAAGATATGAATTTTAAAACATTAATGACTTGGAGTCACTGATTCATCCGTTAGGTGGATTCATTTATTTATTTAAAATCTACATGATGTCTTTGGAAAGATAAAAATAAGGGTTATATAATATAACCCCTTTTATGGCCTAAATAAGCTCCGACTACTCTAAGGTTCAGAATAACCCACTGAACCAATTTGACTTGTCACTTTGTCCTACTAGTTGGTTTCTCTTTCATTGAATTGATACTAGGTTGTTACAATTAGTGAAATCAACCAGTTATTTTGCCATGATCCAAAGATTATCCTAACTAGTCATTTATTCCTATCCTAGTCTAAATTGTTTCATCAATGTGCTCTCAAAAATCAAAACCTCTTAATTTTTTATTTTTATTTATTTATTTATTTTTTGTGGGTACCAGGGGTCGAACTCAGAACCTTGCGCGCCAGCAGGCACCTGTGCCACTGAGCGATATCACTGGCCCTTTTTTCTTATGTGGGTACTGGGAGTTGAACTCAGGACCTCATGCTTGCCAGGCAGGCGCTTATGTCGCTGAGCTATCTCACTGGCCCCAAAACCTCTTAATTAGGCAATAGTAGTTTCCACAAAATTACCCTAGGAAATAGAGATAATAATAGACTGTAAAAAAAAGTATTATTTCCATGTGTTCCTAATCATTTTTTCAAAAGCCTACACTTTTATGTATATATGAAGTTTTTTGAAAGAAAATTATTAGCAATTAACAGTGTTTGCCTTTAGGCAAGGTGTTTAGGGCCTTAGGAGGGAGACTTACTTTTTGTTACACAAGCCAGGCATGGTGGCACAAGCCTGTAATCCCAGAACTGGGGAGGCTGAGGCAGGAGTATTGCAGTGAGTTCAAGACCAGCCTGGGCTACATAGTGAGTTCAAGGCCAGCCTGAACTATATAGTGAGACCCTATCTCAAAAAACAAAAACAGGGGCTGGTGAGATAGCTCAACAGCATAATCACCTGCCTGGCAAGCGCAAGGTCCTGAGTTTGACTCCTGGTACCCACACAAAGGAAAAAAAGGGCCGGTGATATCACTCAGTGGCACAAGTGCCTGCTTACAAACACAAGGTTCGACTCCCAGTACCCACATTAAAAAAATTTTTTTATATAGAATTATTTACCATTTTAGCGTTATATTTTCAATTTTAGTGCTAGTAAGTACCCAAAAAGTAGTCTTTCCAAAGCTCCAAAATGTCTTTTGTAAATAAGAGAAAAATGGCTGAGCTACATTTGCCTCCATGATGCCCCCCTTCTTTTGTATTTGTTTATCGCTAAACACAGTTGGCTAAAAGGAAACTTTAAACCTACATCGGTTCCATGAAAGAGATTAAACAAGTGTGTCCTACTGAAGAGTGGGTAACTAATGAGAGTACGCTACAAAATGCTTGAGAAAATCAACATAAAAAAAGGAAAGTTTTATTTTGGCTCTCATATATTTATTTGGCTCTCATATTTTGGAGGTTCCAGTTGATGGTCATTTGGTCCCCTTCTGGGCTTGTGACAAAGGCAGTGCATTCTGGTGGGAGTGCACGGCAGAAGGAACTGCACAAGGGAGCAGTAAGCAAAGAGGGAGGAAGAAAAAGTGCTGGTTCCGAGTACCCACTCCAAGAGCGTGCCCCCAGTGACCTCACTTCCTTCCTCTAGGGCCCACCTCTTAAAGGTTCTACTGCCTTCCAACTGGGGACCAAGCCTTCAATACAGGGGCCTTTGGGGAACATTCATGATCCAGACCAAAGGCTTTTTTAGTAAATCACTTTTAACCAGAGAAGCAGAAGAAAAAAGTTGCCTACTGACAGGGGCCTAACTTTCTCCTGGCAGCACTGGAGCGGTTACTATCCACACTTCCTTTCAAAATGAAGTAGATGTAAGATAAAGAAGTGGTTAAACCTTAAATTCCCTCCAGTGACTTATTTCATATGCCTTTGTCTACAATTCCCAAGGAGAATCAATGCTCACTCCTGGGAAAAAGAAAAATAGCACCACAACTACAGCTATTTGTGTCAAAGAAAGATGATTTTTTTTTCTTGCTGCCTCCAATTCTATGACATCTTTTCTTTCATACCTACCCCTGACCTAACTCTAGTTAAAAGCTTAAGGAAGCTTGAAAAAGGAAGAAATTTAATTGAGATTGGAAGAATTCCATGGTCGGTGGCAGGTTTTTGGGGGATCATTTTGTTAGCATTTATAACTTAGACCATCACAGGATTTCAGAATCTCCCTTATTAAGTAAGAAATATCCTTTTCTTTCCTCTCTTCGTTGGATGTGTGAATTGGAAAATCCATCTGTGTGTATTTCAGAATCCTTAGTCTCTGAGATTGAGATGACGGTAACAGTTCAACCATCCCAAAGCATATTCCACAACAATTCCTACCTATTCTAATTACAACTCTGTTGTCTTTAGAGAATAATTACAATTCTAGGCCAAAATACTAAGCTCTTATTCTATAAAAAGTCATTTTCAGATTTTCTTGTTTTTATAGCAGTCATTTGTCTCAGAAAGAGCATTTTGTGCCTTTACTTGCACCAGGCACGAATAACCAGCATTCACCAATGGTATAATTATTTGTTAACTTCCTTAAAACTCTCAGTTTAGGGCAGGGTTTCTGTAGAGACTCATGTTTCCCCTTGGATAAAAATATATGTCAAAATTCTGAGAAGACCCCAATCCAGGCTGGTAATAAGGAGATGACAAAGAGAAGGGAGGCAAGATTGGATTGAAGGAAATGGTTCTTTCAGAAAACTATTGAGAAGAGCAGAAATATGTTTGAAAGCTGAAAAGGGACAACTTCTGAAATGAAGTCATATATGGTCTTAGCCATAATAATAGAACTATCAAGTCTTATGTTACTAAATTCTCAAAATGCATAAGATTCTGATTTTGTGTCTTTGCAGGAGCACGTTTCCCAGCCTCTTTCAATAGGATCATGTTAATGACCACAGTGACCATGAAATTAAACCTCACATAATCTTGCAGAAGTAGTAGAACAGAAATTCTCAACTGAGAGTTACTATGGTAAAAAGTACTTGGCAAAAAAAAAAAAAAGTCATATTTGTTGCCCATTGAATAGAGTAAGCATAAATGTTGAGTCACTAAGCAAAAACTAGAAAGGAACCAATACCACTTCTAGTCTTCAAAAGGTATCATATATTCAGCAGGGATATCACTCCCCCTGATAGAGAAATTATTTAAGCCCATGGTCCTGGGAAAATACAGAATTAGATAAATATCAGTGAGTCACAAGGTACTGTCAGCTAGCTACTATACTCCTAATACCACAGCCACTATACAGTGCCTACCCATGCCCCTTGCCTTGGGACCAAGATTTTAAATTGTCAACATGAAAGAATAGATTTTTCCATGTAAACATATCACATAACCTTATTTTTCTGTATGATAAGGAAAAATTTAAACCCTCGTAAAGCCAAGCCACTTATGTCACATGCACTGAGGCAGAATCAGCCCCTGAAGCACAGAGGAAAAGTTAATTTAGGAGCTAGCCAGCTGGCGAAATTGGAACATCACAGCCACTTCATTTTGACAGTATTTGCCATAATCTCTCATTTATAATTTTGTCTAATGCTGCTAGCTGAAATGACTTGCTTTATTAATGTTTTGGTAAGATTTGATAAGAGACTACTGCCTGCTTCTCAGTTAAACTGTTACCCAAAATCCCAAATTTCAGCTACTCATTAAAAAGTAGGCAGCCAGGCATGGTGGCACATGCCTGTAATCCCAGCACATGAGAGGCTGAGGCAGGAGGATCACTGTGAGTTCAAGGCCAGCCTGAACTACATACTGAGACCCTGTCTCAAAAAAAACAACAACAAAAAAGTAAGCAACATGACAACTTTGTATGAGAGCAAACTCTATTTTGTATTACATATTTCATGTAAAATATATATAATATATTTAATGTACAATATATACTTTATAATATATTGGCATAATGTATATTATCTATGAAATATAGTATGTTATAATATTAATATGTAAATAATTATAATATGTAACATTATATTCTCCATATCTTTCTGGGCCCAAAGTTATTGGGTCTAAGAAACATGAGATAAAAAAAATAATGTGAGCAATACTCTACCACTCCTCTGCTAGCTGGAAAGCATAGTGGATATAACATTTAGAAAGTGGGATGTGTAACTAGAAATATAAGTGCCCATGGATTCCAAGCTAGCTCTGCCATTTCTTTTTACTGTGTCTCCTTTTCTCAGCTGTTGGCTGGACGCTGGCCTTTTGACCACAATGAATTTGGCGTATTTCTGTGCAAGCTGTTCCCCTTCCTGCAGAAGTCCTCCGTAGGGATCACCGTTCTCAACCTCTGTGCTCTTAGCGTCGACAGGTAAGGTAGTTCTTTCCCTTTCTTTTCTGGTTGGGTTTAGAAAAGCATTAACCTCAAAAAGAAAATCAAGAGAGTTGGTACCCAGAACAGTTTAACGGTTTAAACCATTAAAACCTTACCTATATGGTTTAAAACTGCTTCACACATTTGCTGACATTAGCCATCTTTGGCTTGGGTAATGTGCACCTAGAGCATTTTGCCAATAATATACTGTCGGGGATTAAACCTAGGGCCTCATCCATGCCCTACCACTGAGCTACATTGCCAACCTAGAATTTTTTAATGTAACTTTAAACAAACAAGAAAGTAATCTTGATTCTTGGCAAAAGGAACAATGCATTCTAAACACATTCTTCCTGTATAATGTTATTAAATATTATAAGGTACAGATGTGCATACACTGACAAATCAATAGGAAACCCAAAATAAGCATTGGAGTACACAGGCATGTAATATGGGCTGAAATCACTTTGAATATAATGGGAAAAGGGAAAGATTCTTTTAGAAGTAGTGTTAGAATTCTCTTAGAAGTAGTAGCCATTGGTAAAAAAAAGCATGTTAAAAAGGCATCTTATCTGATATTATATTCATGATAATAATATTTATAATAATTGCCAGTTATTGATATTAGTGAGTGCCAGACCCTGATATAAATATTTCACAGAAACTACTTTTATTTAACTGTAATACATGCTATAATTATACCCATTTTACAGATGGGCCAGCTGGGGTCGAAATAGGTTAATCCCATCCACATGTCTAGTAAGTGTTGGTGCCAGTAATCAAATGTAGGTGGTCTTCCTTCTTAGCCACTATACTTGAGCATGTAAAAACTCTACCATAAAGCAGTAGAAGAAAATAAACTAGTACCCTTTGGATCTCTAGAAAAGAGAGACCTTCTGGAATTAAAAAGAATGATAGAAATTCTGAATAAAATTACAAGTATATTTCAAGAGATTAAAATTTTTTAAATTCATATCAAATATTCATAAAATTAAAAAATAAATGAATGAGACAATAAACAGGGGGAAATATTTGCCACACTTACGACAGGCCCAGCACTGGCTTCTCCTCATATTTTCCTTCTTCCCCCTCTTTCTTCTGGGGGATCTCAGAGGTTCTTCTTGCTGAGACTCAACCAGCCCCTCTGCAAGTCTCACCAGTGTGAAGGGAGGGGTGGCTCACTTTGATCATAGATTCCTATAACTGGAATTGGGTCACTACACCACGCCACCTCCTCTCCCCATCTCACGCGTGGAGAACCGTGAGCTACATTTCCATCACATTACTCTCTGTACAGCAAATGAAACGTGAGTCATTCTTCATTAGAAAAAGGAAAATAATAATGCCAAGAGTATATTTCATTAAAACTTGGTATGACTTTTAGACCAAGGAGATGAACCATTTGAAATCTACTCCCACGAAGGTCACTCTTAGTCCCAGAGGTTTTCTCCTTGCTAATAAACTCATCCTTCTTTGTTCTCTAGATCGATTCTTTACCCTTTTTACATTTCATTTGATGTTGACTTTAAGCTTTGGAACCAATATGTAAAGAATCTACTTGACATTTCTATTTCAGAAGGTTTTACACTTGAGAACGAATCATTCACAGTTCCTGAAGATCCCATTTGCTTTGAGTCCTCTTTGATTGCGGCATGCCCGACCAACACACACACACACACACACACACACACACACACTCACTTTAAACAAAATAAAACAAGCAGCAAAAGTAGGGAAATTGAAGCCTATAGCAAAACAATTTGTACTTTGTGAATCCCGCTTTCATTGTCTGAAAGTAAAATTATGGCCCAGGAAATCTTGAGTTCCCATGATTTTATATGATATTTTAAACAATATAATTTTCTCTCATTTCAAAGTTATTTTGAGGGAAAATAATGAGAGAAACTATACATCTAAGTTCTACAAAACTTATTACACCACTAATCACTCAATGATTACAGAATGCTGTAAGATCAAAGAAAAGTTGTTTTCTTACTATCAGTTTTTAATCTGAATAAAACAAACAAGACAATAAGAGAAAGCAGATAGAATGAGCTTTCAGTGTTCAACTACAATTTGTCTCAGTTTAATCTTTTTCTAATTCTTCCTCAAATTTAACTTTTTTTGTTGTTGTTGTTGTTGTTTTTGTTTTTTTTTTTGTGGGTACCGGGGGGTCGACCTCAGGACCTCGCGCGCCAGCAGGTGCCCGTGCCGCTGAGCGATATCACCGGCCCCTTTTTCGTATGTGGGTTCCGGGAGTCGAACTCGGGCCCTCGCGCTTGCCGGGCAGGCGCTTAAGCCACTGAGCCATCTCACCGGCCCTCAAATTTAACTTTTTACTTATCTTTCATTTTGCATCCTTTGTATCTTACGAAAAAGATAAAGCAGGAATTTAAAAAAGAAAAGAGTGAAGAAATTTAGGTACAAATTTTAACCTGTAACCAGCTTTACCAGTAAAATAACTACTTTTAATACTAAGGCAGTATGCTTTTAAAATGAGTGAATGTTTCCCAACAAAATATGAGTAATCAGCCATTACCAACAATCAAAAACTAAAATAGGTTTTCCCGCATCCCATAAGGACAAGTTTTGGGTCACTATGAGTCTTGCAGGGAGGGAGCAGGGATAGGGAGGGAAATTCAGTGCTGTTCTTTGTGAAGTTAACAGTTGTTTTTAAAGTAGGAGAAGGTGACGGGGTCAGCCCATAAAAAGGCCTGGGTACAGATCCAAGTTGTAGTTAAAAGATGTCTGGGGAAGGAGGCTGTAAAAAGATAAAACTCCTTTAACAGCTATTCCAGAGTGATGCGTAAATACCTGGAAAAGTTGCAAAGATCCATTAATAAGGCTGCTTTGTTTTATCTGCCTTCACTCAAAAGCAGAAGTCAGCTCTTCCACTGTCATTTCAAATATGTGCTCTGAGGTCCCTATGATATTCTCAAAGGATTATGCTAATTTAAAGAGCATGAAAATGATTTTCTGAAAAAGCCTCATCGTTATTTAAGCTTGGACTTCTCCCGGTGTTTTAATTTTCTATTGCTGTATAACAACAGTGAAGACACTGAAAAAGCGTCTGCTCCAAAAGGAAGGAGGTGGGAACTGGACAAAGTCAAACACAAGCTAGGGCAGCTTAGGAGCTCGCTCACTCCCGTCTGCTCCCTGTTGCATGCGGTTTTATCTCACTCTATTGTCAAGATCAGGCGACTGGTTAATTGTGTGCTACTCTGTTTCTCTTTGATAACTATCGCAAAACGTAGCAGTTTTAAACAACTATTTTATCATATTTCACCAGGTTATGGGTCAGGAATTTGGGGATTCTTCAGTAACTTCACTTCAACTGAGGTCACTGGTGGATTTCAGCTGACACTGAGCTTGCCTCACAGGTCCGAGACTCACAGGTCTGGCACCTTGGCAGGGACAGCTGGAAATCTGAGCTCTGAGGAGCTCATCTCCCTCTCCCAATGGTCTCAGGCCCCTCAGTGTTTCACTCCAGCAGCCTCAGGCTCCAGTGTGGAACCTGCTACTCAGAGGCCAGAGGCCTGTACTCAGTTGTTGGAAACAGTCACAGGCCGGCCTAATTTAAGAGTCTCTCCTCTCCTCTCCTCTCCTCTCCTCTGCTCTCCTCGCCACCTCTCCTCTCATCCCCTCTCCCCTCCTCTGCTCTCCTCGCCTCTCCTCTCCTCTCCTCTCCCCTCCTCTCCTCTCCCCTCTTCTGCTCTCCTGTCCTCTCCTCTCCTCTCCTCTCCCCTCCTCTCCTCTCCTCTCCCCTCCTCTCCTCTCCTCTCCTCTCCCCTCTTCTGCTCTCCCCTCCTCTCCCCTCCTCTCCTCTTCTCTCCTCTCCTCTCCTGTCCTCTCCTCTCCCCTCTTCTGCTCTGCTCTCCTCTCCTCTCCCCTCCTCTGCTCTGCTCTCCTCTCCCCTCCTCTCCTCTCCCCTCCCCTCCCCTCCTCTCCCCTCCCCTCCCCTCCCCTCCCCTCCCCTCCCCTCCCCTCCCCTCCTCTCCCCTCCTCTCCCCTCCCCTCCCCTCCCCTCCCCCCTCTCCCCTCCCCTCCTCTCCCCTCCTCTCCCCTCCTCTCCCCTCCCCTCCCCTCCCCTCCGCTCCCCTCCCCTCCTCTCCTCTCCTCTCCCCTCCTCTGCTCTCCCCTCCTCTCCTCTCCCCTCCTCTCCTCTCCCCTCCCCTCCTCTCCCCTCCCCTCCCCTCCCCTCCCCTCCCCTCCCCTCCTCTCCCCTCCTCTCCCCCTCCCCTCCTCTCCCCTCCCCTCCCCCCCCCTCCCCTCCCCTCCTCTCCCCCTCCCCTCCCCTCCTCTCCCCTCCCCTCCCCTCCTCTCCCCTCCTCTGCTCTCCTCTCCTCTCCCCTCCTCTGCTCTCCCCTCCTCTCCCCTCCCCTCCTCCCTTTTCTCCATCTCTGTCTTTCTCTCCTTTTCTATGCCTCTCTCTCTCTCCTCAGCTTTCTTTTTTTTTTTTTTTTTTTTTTTGTGGGTACCGGGGTTCGACCTCAGGACCTCACACGCCAGCAGGCGCCCATGCCGCTGAGCAACATCACCGGCCCCTTTTTCGTATGTGGGTTCCGGGAGTCGAACTCGGGCCCTCGCGCTTGCAAGGCAGGCGCTTACGCCGCTGAGCCATCTCACCGGCCCCACTCCTCAGCTTTCTTTTACTCCAACACTCCTAGCTTCTCCTCAAAATTTTGCCTCCAAACCTCTGTATGATAATTGATCTGTCTATCATACAAGACATATAATTCATAATCAGCCACTACAAAGTCACTTGCTATTAACTGAAGATGGGTAAAAGTAAGACAGAAGTGCCACTTTACTTTATGGAACTGACAAAATTAAAGAAAAATTAATAAATTCCAATGCAGGCAAAGATTCATCGACAGGCACTTGTTAGAAACTTCCTTAAAGGTAATTTAGCTGCCTTTAATCCCTTTGATCCAGAAATCCCACTCAAGAGAATCCACCCACCCAGGAAAATCATTCAGAAAGAGAAAAAAATCTCTATCTACAATATGTTTATAATCATGAAACACTAGAAGTTACTGAAGTGCTAGCTTTTGAATTTATTTTATTTTACAATTTTTTAAAGTTTTTTCAACCATAAAACGTTTCATATGCATTGACTTATGCCAGAATGTACTGTGAAGATCTGATAAACGTGCATAAATGCCTCTGGCTTTGAAAACATATAAAAATCTACTTATAGTCGCGCATAGTAACAAACATGGTTATATAAATAAGACATGTAACTTGTCTTTTTATTCTGGCATGCCGCATGGCAGGGTACAAGCAGATGTAATGGAAAGAGATTCCCCTGGGACTCAGCACACCGGAGCCCTCACTCAGGGTCCCTGTACTGGAGGACAGGAGACGAGGCAGAGGATGGGACAACATACCATCCCTCGTGTTCCCAACCTCTGGACCCCACTGGGAACGTGAGGGGAAGAAAAAGCAGCCCAAAGGCCCTTCCTTGTTTTTTGTTTTGTTTTATTTTGGTTTTGGTGTGGGAGGGGTTGTTTTGTTTTTTCGTTTTTTGAGGTTTTTTTGTCTTTTTGGGATAGGGTTTCACTATGCAGTTCAGGCTGGCCTTGAACTCACTTTGTAGCCCAGGCTGGCCTCGAACTCACAGTGATCCTTCTGCCTCAGCCTCCCGAGTGCTGGGATTACAGGCATGCGCTACCGTGCCTGTCCCCTTCCTTGTTTTCAAATGATTTGATTCTTGGCTTCTGAAGTATTAGCCCTTTCTCTGTTTCTTAATTCAGGGCTAGCTTGAAAAGTGGGAGAATGTTCAGAATGTAAACCACTACTGACTTTGACCAATAAAGTAAGACAAATGTGTATGGAGACAGCCACCAAAACAACAAAAAGACACTTCATTCAGCAGATATTTATTTGGGACCTAAGTATAGGAGACAAAATGCCCTCATGGAATTTATATTCTAAAGGGAGGGGTGGTCATAAACAATAAACTAAATAAATAAATAAAATGTTTGGTTGATCACCAAGTGGATAAAAATAAGTCAAGGGGCCGGTGAGATGGCTCAGCAGCATAAGCGCCTGCCTGGCAAGCACAAGGGCCCGAGTTCAACTCCCGGAACCCACATACGAAAAAAGGGCCGGTGATATCGCTCAGCGGCACGGGAGCCTGCTGGTGTGCGAGGTCCTGAGGTCGACCCCCGGTACCCACAAAAAAAAAATAACAATAATAAGTCAAGGTAAGACAGGGTAATTCTGCAAGGGAAGTAAGAAATTTGAAGTAGGGTATCCAGGGAAGGCTTCTATAAAAATATCAGCTGAGTGGAGACCTGCAAGAAGAGAGGAAGCAGCTCGAAGGAAACCTTGTGGGTATTCCCAGAGGGTAGGAAATCACTGGGAGGAGTTGAACAAAGAAATCTGAAATAATAGGTTCACTCCCTTTGCTGTGTCCGAGGTAGGTTGTGGCCAGTTAGGAAGCTCTTGCAGTAATACAGGCAGAATGCTAACAGGCAAAATAGTAACAAGTTTGTGCATCTGGATAGATCTTGAAGGAAGACATCGTATGATTTGCAAAAGAACTGGATGTGTGATGGAAGAAGAATAAAGTCTGATACCAAATTTGGGCCTGAGGTGGTAAGGACGAGGGACTGGACAGGTTTGGGGGCAGGTCTGGGTTGAATGTCCTTGAGATGTCCTAGTGCGGCTCTCAAGTAGGAAGTTGAGTATACAAGTGTAGAGTGGGAGGTGAGGTTCCAGACTATAGTTATAAATTCGGGCATTATCAGCATATAAATAGTTCCAATGATACTAATGGCATGAAACTGGAGGAGATCACTGAAAAAGTATAGGTAGAAAAGAGGGCCAAAGACTAACCTCTAGGAGAAATCCATGCTAAGAATATAGGGATAGGATGGGGTCTACCCAAGGAAATGAGAAAGAGTGGACAGTAAGGCCAGAAGAAAATGAGGAGAATGTGGCAGAGGACAAGTGGATAGCATTTCAAAGAGGAGGATGTATTTTTGGAATAGCAATTGGTGGTTAGATCTAAACTCATAGATTTTGTGCAAGTGAAGAGGTCATATATATATCCCAACTAACCTGAAGACTGTTTATAATCACACCTAGTAAAAAGAACTTATTTGTTATGTGAGGCTTAGTCACAATCTTCTAAATAGAAATACATCTTGGAACATCCAGGAATTTACATTTTTTAACACCTTTCCCCACATCGATATCACAAATGATTGCTTTTAATTATTCCTTATGCCTTTCTCCTTATTTCACAAAGTTGTGATCAAGATCCGTATGATTACAAATGGAAAATATTCTAGTTCTCCATGATATGAGTTAATGAAGGACAAGACTGGTTATAAATCCTTTTGTAAGCTAAACATTAAAAATTACTTCTGGGTATATAAAACTGTTGAATTTACATTAAATTGTGAGTGTGGTGTGTGTTGATCAACTTTCTATTACTGTGACAAAATACCTAAAACAATCAACTTATAAGAAACAATGATCTCTTTGGGCTCACGGTTTTGGAGGTTTCTGTCCATGGTTGGTTTGCCCTTTGCTTCTGGGTCTGTGCAGCACAGTACATCATGGTGGGAGCACATGGCAAAGAAAGCAGAGAAAGAGACGAACATCCCAAAATAGGGCACATAACCACTGACCTAAATTCCTCCAACTAAACCTAACCTTTTAAAGGTTCTACCACCTCCCAAAAACACCACAGATGGTGAGGAAACCTTTACTACATAGGTCTTTACTACATAGTCCTTTGGGAGCCACTTATCTAAACTACAGCTAAGTATAATACTCTGGGAACTCATGGAACATTATAAAATGGAGATGGTTTGTGAATATGTTCACCAAAAGTACATGTTGACCACATTTACTTGCTTAAACCACTTTCCACCCTAAATCCTGGCTTAAGAAATCTGGCTTTCTTACTCTCTGATGAAAAATGTGGTGGTGCACACATATATTCCCAGAATTTAGGAGGCTAAGGCAGGAGGATTATGAGTTCAAGGCCTTCTGAACTCAAACCCAGCCTGGATTATTTGGCAGCACTCTGTCTAAAAAATAAATAAATAAAAATAAATAAATAAATAAATAAAGGCATAGTGGCATGTACTGGTAATCCCACCCCAAAGGAGGCAGAAGCAGGAGGATTATAAGTTCAAGTCAACCTGTACAACTTAGCAAGACTCTGTCACAAGAATATAAAAAATAAAAAGAGCTAGGGATGTAGCTCAGTGGTAGAGCAATCCTAGGTTCGATTCCCAATACCACCACCACCAAAAAAAAAAGTGTTATATTTAAATCACCTAAGCAAGTTTAGAGAAGGAGAGAAGAAATAGATGTAACTCATTTGACAGCCTTAGAATAGAGACATCCTGGGGCCGGTGAGACGGCTCAGCGGCTTAAGCGCCTGCCTTGCAAGCGCGAAGGCCCGAGTTCGACTCCCGGAACCCACATACGAAAAAGGGGCCGGTGATATCGCTCAGCGGCACGGGTGCCTGTTGGTGCGCGAGGTCCTGAGGTCGTCCCCCCGGTACCCACAAAAAAAAAAAAAAAAAAAAAAAAAAAAGAATAGAGACATCCTGCCTCCATTTCATTCAGCTTTTACTGGACAGCATCCTGCTATTTCAGTAAGGCAGCAAAGAAAAGCAGACAGAAATAGAAAGCAAAATAAACAGCAATTTTTATCTAAGTACAAATAATCATAAATTTTACAATGCAATCTTGGCTACATCATAAAAGGGATTTTCTTTGTCTAAACATAGCTATATTTTATTCCATTATAAACTAATCTGAATTTTTCTGGTGATTTTTATTGTACAAAGATCCCATGTATTCTAAAACTATTTTGCAAAACATTTCTCTAGCAAATTGAAGTAGATATATGCCATGGGACATCATTATAACATACCTAAAGCTATAAATTCCAGTCTATAACCAATTCTGGTAAAGAATTAGGTGGCGTAATTCCTAGGGGGTGTGTTTTCACAGATATACTGTGTAGACATAATGAGATGGTACACTAATATAAGCGATAAGGGCTCTTCCTGGTGGATATGGATAGCATCTATGTTGCCTTAGCTTGATTGATTAATCTTCTACAGTAAGTTGCATATCCTGCAAACCCAAATGCACCTGTCTCTATTGCCTTGGTATGTTTTACAGCCTTATTCTGGCACTACCTAATAAAAGCTATAAAAAGGAAATATTTCCTTTCCATTACAATAGCAACAAAAATTTCAAGAATGAAGCCACAAAAATACCATGCCATGTCACAAGTCTTTTCTTAATAATAAGTCTAAAAGCAATTAGCATGACCATCACATCAGGTCAAAGAGCAAGAGTTTCTAAACTTTCTTTAAAATGTTAAATTTTCAGTTATCTTTAAAGTACAAGAATAACATAAGCAATAATTTCTTCATGCCAGAGAGTATTTGACTAACATAGTTGTTTAGTTATGTTGATATCTTATACTCTGTATGAAGTATTCTTTTTTATTGGATTATAAACCCTAAAGATTATGAACCAAGGTATTTTCAACTCAGTTTTATATGCTCTAACACTAGACTATCATGGGAGAGATTTAGTCATTCTTTGACATTTACCAGAAATGTTACTTACTAAAACTGCCACCTATATAAGTCCCCTGTGATCATATTTTGAGTTTAAAAGAAAGAACTAATGGAATATCTAAGGCCATCATGGAATATCAAGGGCATCTAGTCCTACTTCACAGATAATATTGCAAGTTTCTTGTGTGTGTGTGTGTGTGTGTGTGTGTGTGTGTGTGTGTGTGTTTTACAGGAGATTGAACCTAGGTCCTTAGCACTGAGCTACATCCCCAGCCCTTTTGAATTTTTTATTTTGCAACAAGGTCTCACTAAGTCACTAAATTGCCGAGGCCAAGCTCCAACTTGCAATCCTCCTGTCTCTGCCTTCCAGGATTCTGGGATTACAGACCCACTAAATTTTCTTTCTTAATATATAAAGAAGAATAAGATACTACTATAAAAGTACTAGGAGCTTTCACTGTCCCTTTTCCATCATCCAGTTTCTCCCCAGATTAAACACACAGGCACACTTCTCTGTTGCTGCCGCCTTCTGACCTCTCTGGAGACCTCACTAGACCTCAAGCGCAGATCTCAAACGCAAGCCTACAGGCGCCTACTTTCCAAATGGGTGGAAACCTTAATCCTCTCACTTGTTTTTCACACCAAAACTCACAAAAATTTCCTAAAAAAACAATAACTGGCCGAGCAGAGGAGCTTTCCAGCATTTATGATTTGTGTTGAATTTAAATAAATTTAAAATACCCTAACAACTTGATTTTATCACTCACGTCTTAGTTACTTTGTCCTTGCTGAGACACAATACCAGACACCCACAACTTAAAGGAGGAAAGATTTATTTTGCCTCACAGTTTGTAGAGGTTTTAGTCCATAGTCGGCTGGGTCCAAGGCAGGGCAGCGTGGCAGAGGGGCATGGCAGGGGAGAACTGCTCTCATGGCATGGCAGGCAGGAAGCAGAGAGGGGTCATGGGAGGAAAGCGAGAGATAAACCCTTCCAAGCCAAGCCCCCAGTGACCCACCTCCTCTGACCAGACTTCACCTCTCAGTGTCACATTTAGCTATAAACTCAGGAGTGGACACTGATGAGTATCATGCCTCCATGATCCAGTTACCTCCCAAAAGCCCCACCTATCATTGCATGAGGCTTTGGGGGAGATATCTAAATATAAACTATAGTAACCACATCTTTTTTCTTTTTCTCTGTCTTTTTCTTTCCAGATATAGAGCTGTTGCCTCCTGGAGTCGTGTTCAAGGAATTGGGATTCCCTTGATTACTGCCATTGAAATTGTCTCCATCTGGATCCTTTCCTTTATCCTAGCCATCCCTGAAGCAATCGGCTTTGTCATGGTGCCCTTTGAATACAGGGGCGCACAACACAAAACCTGTATGCTCAATGCCACATCCAAGTTCATGGAGGTACTGATGGATTTTATAATCTACTAACCTTAAATTTTTAAATTTAAAAATTGAAAGGAATTGGTGGAGGATGAGGGGTCTTTATACTTCACCATCTTAAAACTCGTTAACATCTCCACAATGCCTGGTGTGCTTTCCCATCAGTTCAGTCAGACATTCTTCAGATGCAGGAAAAGGAGATGTTAAACTAGTTTTAGAGTGAAAAGCATAATGATTCTACTTCTTACTCTTGTATTGTAGCATAACTTCAGACAGAACTGTTGTTCTGCACCAAACTAAGAATTCTAAAACTAATTTACTAAAAAAGAGGGACTAGATGTTTATGCACACAATACTATTTGTTTCAGCAATAAGAAACACAGTACAAGTTCTGTCTGACAGACCTGAGGATGCTTATGCTATTTGGGTAGGGAATGGTACTTATATATACGTATATTAATATGGATCTTAGATCTCATATACAAATATAAAATTGCAGAACATTTTATAAGAGCATTTTAGTTTAGCAAACTCAGTTATTCTTTGGTACACCTGACCACGTTAATGTTTCTCTGAGAAGCTTAAGAACATGCTGAGTGTATTGGGAAACATGCTAAAAATTCATTCTTCTTTTGCAAAACTAGTTACATGTGGACTAAGGAGGAGAAGCAAAAGGATAACTATTTCTCTTAAATCAGCATAATTTAGTGCTTTGATGTAAGCATCATACAGCTCAGATTTCACGTGCAATCATTTACAGACATCTCAAGGTACGCTTTCCCAAATTGGAAAATTCACAAAATTTGTGGTTTTGCAATTGATCAGTTATCTTGCTTGGAAATTCTTGTTTTAAAAATGAAAAGTGCTCATGAAAACTGCCCAAATGGCAAGCTTAAAATTGAAGGCTTCTGTTTATCTGCTGACTTTTTAATTAAGTCAATATTCAAAGTGAAAAACAAGAGTAGGAGGTTATCAGGATTTGGGCAGTGTAAATACACAATCTACATATTCCAGAGAAAAACACTAGGGGAAAGAGGCTCAGCATAAGAAGGGGCTCACTAATCACTGGAGCTGGAAAAATGAAATGGGTTGCTTCGTAGAGTCTCCTGTTTAAGTGTTCGAGTGAAGGGTGAACACCATGCCAGCCAAGGTGACATCGAGAGTTGCAGAAAAGGGTATGAGTTGAGCTGATGATATCTTAAAAGTTCCAAGTCTAAAGTCCTGTTTGTTTATTTTTCTAGTTTTATTTTCTCTCTTTTTTCTACTCTTTTCTCCTCAACTTTGCTCTACTCTAGTCTGATCAGAGGCCTCCTCCAATCCTTCCTAATGACATCAGTTCAAAAGAAATGTGTGACCCCCTGCTCAGCAGGCCTCTTCCACGGAGGGGGTGGAGCCTCCATTCAGCTCCCTCAGGGGTCAACTTCCAGACCCTTTGCAGTGCTTGGGGGTCATTCGCACCACTGCACAATGTGGCAGGAAGAAGGGGCTGCGAAGGAGAGCCAGAAGGGTCAAAGGAGTGTTGTGTTGCATTTCAAAACAAAAAAAGGCAGAGTTCTTCTGATTTTTTTTTTTAACTCAAAACTAAAATCCTTCTGCAGTGGGATGGGCTAGGGAAATATCTGTCTAAGCAGATTTGAATAAACTAACTCCTTTGCAAGTTTGTCCATAGCATGAGGATAGAATTAAGCGGTTCTGTGAGCTTAAATGAGAAAGAAATTTTGTACTTGTTTTCACTAACTTCCAACTGAAATTTATCATTTACTTCATTTATGATGAAGGTGAGCAAGAAACCACAACAGTATTTAAGAGTACCATAACTTTTTCACTGATAGAAAGGACATTTTCACACCACGTCACACTGTATAATCTTGAGATATCATTTATGCTCATCATTACTTCAACATTCTAGTATTTATTGGAGCCGTCAACAGGTTTGATATTTAATTTGTTGATAAACATATATATAACTATGTCAGAACTTTATATTTAGTATTTTTATAGCCATGTTTTGATGTAATTGGTTCCATTATAATCATTTTTATTTTATTTTATTTTATGCATGTAAAAATATTGTTCTCAGAAGGAATTATAACACTCAACAGACCTCCCAAGGGGTCTGTGGCATAAAAATAGAACCCCAGACTGAACTTTTTGTCTTCAGGAACCATTTTTAGATTCTTTTAACAGACATATTGTAAATGTAAACCAGTAGGCTCCTTTCTATGAAACTATCCAATTTTTCAGAGCAGCATAGCTATTTTTTACTGTGGGAACTGAGATATTATAGGAGGCTGCATCCTTCGTAAATAAACAATCTGGAGAAACAGCATCAGAAAGGAAAAAGCATTTCTTCCCAAGTTTGTGATTAATTTAGTGGGAAGAATTCAGATATCGTGTCCATCCTTCATTTTTATAGGGTGTTAAGTCTTCTCCCTGAAAAAGACATGAAACTGAATAATCTCAGTATTTACAAAGTCTTACCCACAGGGAGATAATGCTAAGAAGGCCTTCAGATAAGGTGTGCTGCCTCAATAGTTTCCAAGTGGCAGAGGGAAGGAGTATAGTTATTAATGGCTCAAACTGGCTGAGTTTGGGGTCACATAGCAGGCATACCAGGCAAAGGGTTAACTCTCCTTAACTAAAGCTACACAGATAAGCTATTCATAATCTTTGCTGTTTCCAAACAGGGTATTTACATTAAGTACACTTGAACCACAATACTCAAAAGTCAACCAGGGACTAGCAAAAGTTTGAGACTCATCAATAAACAAAGATAAACATGTCTGAAAGCATGATTTATAAACTTTGGAGGGGAATTGTTTTTATTGATAAGGTCTCTTTTGGTGTATAATTGAAACCAACTTAAGCTTATAAAAAAGAACCCTTGTTAGGGATGTTTTTTAAATATGAAGTTTCTTCATGTGCTATTTTTTGTGTATGTGTGTGGGTACCGGGGGTCGACCTCAGGACCTCGTGTGCCAGCAGGCGCCTGTGCCGCTGAGCGATATCACCAGCCCTTTTTTCGTATGTGGGTTCCGGGAGTCGAACTCGGGCCCTCGTGCTTGCCAGGCAGGCGCTTACACCGCTGAGCCATCTCACCGTCCCCTCTTCATGTGCTGTTATAAAGACAGGATAATTGCTGAAGTTTCAGAGTTAATTGAGTCTTAAGCACCACTCCAAACCCTTTACTACAAGCAAAGTGCATGAATATACACGTATATCTTCAAGAATAAAGATTATGAAGCTGAGGCACTGCATAGTTAACTTATATATTGTATCCCTCACTTTCTCTTGTTTTTCTTCACTGGACAGTTCTACCAAGATGTAAAGGACTGGTGGCTTTTCGGGTTCTACTTCTGCATGCCCTTGGTATGCACTGCAATCTTTTACACCCTCATGACCTGCGAGATGTTAAACCGAAGGAACGGCAGCTTGAGAATTGCCCTCAGTGAACATCTTAAGCAGGTAAATCTATTACCATCATGAATACTGCCCAAGGCCCAGGCATGGTCATTCACACCCGTAATCCCAGCACTTGGGAGGCTGAGGCAGGATGATTGCTGCAAGTTCAAGGTCTGCCTAGGCTACATAGTGAGTTTAAGGCCAGTCTGAACTCTGTAGTGAGACTCTGTCTCAAAAACCTAAAAAAAAAATTAAAAATAAAAAAATAAAAAATTTTGTGCTCTCTTTGGCAGCGCATATACTAAAAAAATAAATTTTTTTTTAAAAATTTGAATACCTGGCCAAGACTCTTGAAATCAGGAGGACTACAAGAGTCTTCTACTTCGTAAGAGTATTTCAGTGTCAGACTGCACATGTGACCGAGGTTCCATGGGATTATAATGAAGCTGAAGAATGTTCATTGCTTGGTATTTTTACTGTACTTTTTCAGTGCCTAGAGATGCTTAGACATGCAAACACTATCATGTGACAGTTGCCTACAGTACTCAAGACAGCGTTACACTGTACATGAATATAGCCTAAAAGCAGTCAGCTCTACCAGGTAGCCTAGGTATGCAGCAGGCTCAATCATCTAGGTTTGTGTAAGTACACTCCATGATGTTTGCAAAATGATGACATCACCTAACTATGCATATCTCAGGTCGTATCTTTGTCCTTAAGTGACTCATGACCATACTATATATAGCACATTTTGCCTGGCTTTCTAAAAATAAAAATACTGTCTCGCAATTTTTTTATAGTTATACTTTAGAAATTCCTTTTGTGAACTGGGGAGCCCGCCTGTGAAACAGATGGCCCTGGAGGCTGGGTCCAAAGGGAGAGGAACTATTCATTTAGTTTGCCGAGAGTGTGTTGAGCATGTGTATCTGGGTGTCTATACATTATTTGGGCTTGGAACTATATCAAGACAGAGAGAAGCATATGACTTCCTTCCCTTGCAAGCTTTACAGCCTAGTTGTAGAAATCAAATACAAACATGAAACAATTAGAAAGCAGAATGATAAAGTATGGTCCAAGTACCTTGTACTGTAGAAAACTGGAAGGAATATGAGATAGAATCATGCTGAAACTGTTCATGAATGAGGAGGATTGAACAAGGCTTATTGAACCAAGCTGGAGGATAAATGGCATTTGATGGGGAAGAGGAGGACAGAAGCTATTTCTATTGGAAGGGATAGAGTCCTGCTAGAACATGGAATGGGCGCCGTCCATTTGGGGAGTGGGAAAAAGGAGATGAACTTTATTAAAGCATTATAAAAGACTCTTGAAAGGAAACAGAATTGAGTACATAAGAAGATGTAAAATTTTGGAGGGTCCAAAGTTCCAGAAAGAACTTGAGCATGTCAATAGGGAGCTAATGTTGGGCAGCAAACAGAATAATAATGCTGTAGGCTTTAGAAAGCAAAACTTGATTCTTACACTTCTTGGCTATGTGACCCTGGGCAAATTGTTTATCCTCTCCTAGTTTCCATTTTTTCCATAAGGTGTATGTATTAATACATTATAGGGATTACTTAAGGCATGTAAGGTGCCTAGTAGTACCCAATTCCTAGTAGGTACTCAGCAAGCGTTAATTTATATTAATTCAATGAGGAAAGCTGGGACTGCAGGTCAGTTTTCACTCACAGTGGAGGAATACGTAAGAATGTCCAAGCACACTAAAAGTTAATGTGTGTTGTCGATGGAGTCTGTAAATCTGTCCTATATAATTATCATACTCAAGCATCATTCTTCATCAGCAACTCTTTTCAACTACTGTACTGATTTTTCTGAGCTTCAGCTCTTCATCTGTAAATTGGGCATAATAATTTATGAATCGATGTTATTGCAAGAATCAAAGGAATTGATGTGGATGCATGTACTGTGTAAACTCTAATGTGTCATAAAATGGTAACTATTATCTTTTATTGATGTTTAGCAGGCCAATTACATTAGTAAACTTTGGTATAACTTTGGCCATTAATGTTTCAAATGCTTCAGATGCAAATATACTAAGCAGTTATTAACTCTCAACACTGCAGTGAGGTGATTAATTGGAAAATATTTGTGAAATAGAGTATTTAAAATGTTGATTTTTGCATTAGTACCATTATTGAGTCTTCTTAATCTCTGAGTAATACCTGCTCTGAAAATAATTAAATAGGGATTGATAATAATAATAATAATAATCTGCTTCACATTTACTTAGTGTTTTTAAGTCTTTTTAAAACATCCCAGTGTCTTTTGTGCTATGCTCCTGCCTATCTGTGCTGGGAGGAATCAATTTATACCCGTGGTTAGGGATTTACTCAACTAAATGGCACTGAGAAGCCAAGATTTGGTCCTCATGAAGCTGGTATTTGGTTTGGTCGTGCTCAAAGCTTTAAGTTCTGATGGCAGTAAAGCAGGGTTGGCTGGAAATCCTCAGAGTGGGACTATGGGGTAGAAAGCCTTGCCACTCTAACTGGTATTCTATAGGGCTCCTGCTCTTACTTCTTATTTGGTTGTCTACAATTGCTATTCATTATAATGACAATAATTTTATCAGCGAGGATCTGTGTCCAAATGCTGGTAAAAGAAAACCCAGAATAAGAGTTAGTTAACCACGCAGGGGTTGATCTTTCTCCCATTGAAAAGAATTCAGATATCGTTGTTTCACTGGTCAAGGAACTCAGAGGCCAGGCGTCTGCTGTTTTGCTGATCTTTCCTTAACTCTTGGAAGATAGGACTGTCCACTCTACTTTTTCTTGGTAACTCTACTTTTTTTTTTTTTTTCCAGTACTAGGGATTGAGCCAGGTCTTTCACATTGATCTACATCCCCAGCCCCTTTTCATTTTTTATTTTGACACAGGGTCTTGCTAAGTTGCCAAGTCCAGGCTTGAACTTATGATCCTCCTGCTTCAGCCTCCCACAGTGCTGGAATTATAGGCATGCACAAACATATCTGGCTCAGCTCTACTTTCATATCTGATTTTCAGGCAGCAAGAAGGGACAAGCTATAGAACATTATTAGTGTGTGTACACCAAAGGAGTATACACACACACACACACACACTTGTGGACAGCTTTTCCAGCAACACACACGAGTCTTCCTTAAAGCTAACTGGTTAGAACTGTGTCGGGTCACTGTATAGATGAAGTGACCTGCTCCACAACAAAACCAAAGATCTGCCTGATAACGAGGAGAATAGGAACATGGATGTTGGTCAGGTGAATAGGAGGCTGTCTATTGCAATGTATTAATATTACTTTTTAAAAGAGTTAACTTCCTTGAAAATATGCGCAGGGAAGGTAACCTCTTGATTCTTTCCCTATTTTTCTGGGTGACTGTCTTTCTGTGCACATAAAATGACCCTTTAAAACTCCCCCCATCCTGTAAATTGGAATGCTCAGTTATCACTCTGATGCTGTACCCCAGCTACAAAAGATTACAGAACTTGCTCAGTTCTTTGGGCTTGATCAACAGTTTGTGACCACTGCCACAAATCTTTATGGATGGCTCAAATAATCAAATAATGTGGGTTTTTACTGTAGGCTTCCATGCTTAATGTTACAGGCTTCAGTGATGTTGAACCAGCATGATCTTTCCAAATCCTGTTTTCAGTCAGTTTCATTTTGATACTAATTGATCCCACTTACAGACAAGTTGCATTTTATGTTCCTACTTAGGCTTCTAATTGTGTGCAGTATAATACTCAGGCGTAATGCACACAATGATGGGCTACAGATAATTCCTAACCTGTGGTTTCTCTCTGATCTTGGCGACTCAAAGGCATGTAAACCTTCAACTGAAGTCTGTCCAGGATTGGCGTGTTCTGGTTCCATAAGCATCACTAAGGATAATCTTTAACCTGTGTCCTTCTGTTTGTAAGCAATAATCTTTGGAAACTGTATCTCATGAATAAAAGAATTTTTTTAAAAAATCCCAAACAGACACTGTGGTAAATTCCCGTAGTCCCAGCTGCTCAGGAAGCTGAGGAAGGAGGATCCCGCAAGTCTATGAGTGCAAGACCAGTCAGGGCAACCTAGCAAACCCTGTCTCAAATAAGCAAACAAAAAGCAAAAAAAAAGCTAGCTAGCTATCTTCAAGATCAGGAAAAAGAGAAAACATGTTGCCGTTGCTTTTTCTATCCTTTCCCCACTGCTATTTTGTTTTCCAAATGTCTTTGTAGATTCATCCATTTTCCTGCTGTGTTCAGTCACCTGCCTGCAGTGCTATTATTAGATACCTGTTACTGAGCTTTTATCTAATCCTTCCCCCTTACATTCACCCCCACTCACCCACGCACGCAGGCACACACTTGCACACACTGCTCACACTCAGCAGCAGTGTTGACTCTCCTGCAGCCAGTTCCCCAAAGGTTATATCCTGGCATATAAAATCTGTCCTGGCCTAATAGCCTGAGGCCATCATCCCTTCCTGACAGCTGTCCAAAAGCATCATTAGCAAGCCCTTGATGAAAAAGTTGCGCTCCAAATCTGGAAGAGGCAGGCGTCCTGTGAGGGGCCATTCTCCTGGCTCATCTTTGAGTTATTTACTTTCTTGTGTAGTTGTTTTAACTAGTGCAAAAACACTGAACTTACTGGATTTTTCCTCCCCACTTTCCTTTAGCGTCGAGAAGTGGCAAAAACGGTGTTCTGCTTGGTTGTAATTTTTGCTCTTTGCTGGTTCCCTCTTCATTTAAGCCGTATTTTGAAGAAAACAGTGTATGATGAGATGGACAAGAACCGATGTGAATTACTTAGGTATGATTCTTTGTATCCATTAGGAAATTGGAGTTTCCCTGCTTTTCATATTTATAAAATTTTTACATCTTTTTCACATTCTCATTAGCTCTGAAAATTAAAATTGCAAAGTTGATTTTTTTTAGCTGACATAGCCCATAACTGATCCCAAAATTTGTGCAAGCCATGTCTATAATCTTGCCAGTCCCTCCCGGGGCTGTGCATAAGGGTTTCAACTAACCAAGGTGTCGATCTATCTGTAACCATCCTGCAGAACTGAAACTGCCACTTAAACAAGCACTTTTTACAGAATTCTAACTGCCACCTATACGACATGGCTTCTGGGCAAGAAAAATGCTTATCCTAGGGATAAATGCGACTTAGCAAATTTTCAAACAATACCTTCTAACTGTTCTATTTTCTTTTCCTCTAGTTTCTTGCTGCTCATGGATTACATCGGTATTAACTTGGCAACCATGAATTCATGTATAAACCCCATAGCCCTATATTTTGTGAGCAAGAAATTTAAAAATTGTTTCCAGGTAAGACTGTTCTGCAAATATTTTTTAAGGACAACAAAATGAGTATACTAAGTAGCCACAAGACACGCCAATTCCAATTTTAATGCTACTTAGATCAATGAGACTCCTTTTTAAAAAACAGAGAAGTGCAAATGACATTCTGTTACCTAGAAAGAGGGTCAGATTGTCAGCATAACAGAAAAGCAGTATCTACTCAGACAACAAACATATTCAGAGATTAAAACCAAAAAGACTAATGCAACTACATGCCAGTTAAGTATGCTCTTCTTAAAGGAAATGCTCAAATGTGAGCTACAGGTACACAAAGTACATGAAGCCGATTCTCGCCTTATGTTGTCTTAGACTTTAATCACAGGCTCAACAAAGCATAAACTCCGCAGTTAAGAAAGTTTTCATAAGTGCTATTGATTAACACATTTAATAATAACCTCTTCAAGGACAGCAAGTGCTTATTGCTCTGGAAATCTGTACTATTAATCATTTCATTAGAAATCAGTTTCCTCCTGTTCTGAAGCCTCCTTCCAGCTAAGCCAACCAGTCCTCCAGGAGCTTCGAGAGTGTTTTATTGAGGTGTCACCTCCAGTTCCTGGAATGATTTTAGCGTAGACCTAATACTAACTGGATTTTGTTATCTTTGACCAGGATGTTTGACTTTAGCTCCTTATTTACTAAGCAAAGTTGCATGAAGGTTAAGGGCGCATCCTCGGGATGAAACTCCCTCAACTGACATCACAGCTCTGGATTTACTAATTGTCTAACCCTGGTCTTGTTGGTTCCTCTCCTGTTTCCTCAGTTTCCCCATCCATAAAATTGGATGATCATGGTATCTGTCTCATAAACAAGGTCCAAAGGGTTAATATAAGTAAAGCTCTTGAAACAAGTGTTCCACATGAGTTGATTATTATTAGGGATAGAGTAGAGAAGGAAAGCACGGTAACAGCCCTCATAAAACTTACATCCCAGAAGGAGAAAGACACATAAGAACCAAAATGTCAAACAAATAGATGAGACTTCGAATGGAAGTTTTAGTGTTTTCAGGTCACAAAATGCTATGCCTAAAATGCATTGACAAATACACTGGTCATAACTAATACATTTTATAAGCTGAGGTTGATATCACTTGTTTATTAATTTACATGTTAATTACAAGGACAGGGAGAATCAAGGTACAAATTCTCAGAAATTAAACACATTTTTGACAAATCTTAAAAAGGCAGCCTACCAAAGGGAAAGAATCCCATCTAGAGAGTTGGGTTCTGATTCAAGTTCAGCCTCTTACCAGCCTCTCTGCCTCACTACCCTTCTTCATAAAAGGAGATAAACAGCACCTACCTCTTAGCACTGTAGTGAGGATCAGATGAGGAACCTGATGCTGAGAGCCACCCATGGTTGCACACTGAAGAAAAGGCACCCATGCCTGCCCAGGCCATGGAGAATCCTTCCTCTGACCAACGTGCCTTCTTTTCCTCTGGCACTTTGTGAATAGAATTAAGACAAGAAGGAAGAGCTCTCAGTTTAACAGCCCTCGGTAGAACCCGGCCCCCTTGTTGGTGTGCCCCAGAGCCTGTGTTCAGCTGGGAATGGGTTGTTGGCTCGTGTTATTCACGGTCTGTCTCCTCTCCCAGTCGTGCCTCTGTTGCTGCTGTCACCAGTCCAAAAGCCTGATGACCTCCGTCCCCATGAATGGGACAAGCATCCAGTGGAAGAACCATGACCAGAACAACCACCACACAGAGAGGAGCAGCCATAAGGACAGCATCAACTAACATCTTGAGAAGCATCGACCAATAAGCCTTCAAATCCTATCGGAGGAAAACACCATCACCCGGCAACTGTGTCTCCGGAAATCTCTGATGCTTCTTCTATAACTCAGTTGCACCCCTGTGGGGGCCAGAATGCTCTCCAGATGCCTCCCAAAACAGTGGAGAGTGAAGTGGTTTATACCACAAAATCAGTGAATCTTACTTCTTTAATTTGTCTAATTTGCATAGCTTGTATGTTGTGTTCAAGACTAAAAATGGGTGGAGAATGGAGACTTAAATGAAACTAGAAGGATTTTGCTACTTTTGCATGAAAATAGTTTTCAAGTGAATGGCTAGCTTTCATGGCAGCTCTGATGTGAGTTCCGTGGAAATGGTCATCACTGAAGTTTAGAGATTATGACAAGATTTTCTGTTTTACAAGTTCTTTTTGAGGAGCAGCCAGGCAGCCTGGGTTTGTCACTTTTCTTTAAAATGCCGTTCAGTGCCAGTATTTTTTTAACCACATACTACCCCACGTATGATTATTCGAGCTAGCTTACACATATTTTAATTAAAAACAATATTCAGGTGAGCAATTAGGCTGTTTCCCTTGTAACTATTTTATTTTTAAGGTATGGACTCTGAAACAGCAAAAAATATAGGCACTTAAAGCACAGACTGATAACATATAGCAACTTAATAGCTGCTATTCAAAAAAATTTCAGAGCCTATATTTACTTTTTTCATGGTGTATTGGTATAGATCTTGAACATGTTTTTGTGTTAAATTCCAAAATAATGCTTGGGTAAAATAGTTCTATTTTTCACAAACCCAATCTTTTTAATGTAAGTTTTTAAATGTAAAACCATGTTCAAAATTCAAATTAATGTAGTGTTTAACTATGCCTGACACTTTCAGTGCAATGTATAGAAGTCTAAAGCACACGTATGTGAAAAAGACCAGGCAGAAGATTTGAAATTTTTCACTGAGTTTTTGTAATAGTAACATATACCCTTGTATTCTCTTAATTTCTTAATTTCTCCTAACAAGTTAAGTGGCTTTAAGACATTTTTGGTTATTCCTTTCTCTGGGTAGGTGACGTAATTTCAAAGTGACCAGATGAGTCTATCATGTCAGTGAGCTATAGCTACTCCCACCATTAAATTTTAGTTCTTCACTTCTCTGAGTTTCCGGTAGGAGCCTAAATTCTCACCTCGCCCCCTATTCCACACGTGGTCACAATTTCAAAAGGCCCACAGTGACTTTTGCTGGGCATTTCCCAAATGTTTACAGACTGTGAGTACACAAAAAAATGTTACTCAGTGTGTGTACATATATATGTATATATATATAAACAACTGTAAATTCATTTTAACCATTTTTTGTGCTTGTCTCTATGGAATGCATTTGTGTGTGTGTGATATATGCACACGTGTGATGGTATGTATGATTTAATCTAATAATGCCCTGTGACTGTGCAAAAGCACATACTCCATGTGAAATCTAGACGGTTATTTCATCACAACAACCTGTCTTTGTCAGTTTTCACGTATTAGAATCTCCTATGTTCAGAAATGTTGTGACCATGTTACCATTGCAAATAAAACATGGGAGCAGCATGTAAGGGAATGAGCCATGGGTTCATTGCAACATGGGGTTTTGTCTGGTTGGTTTGACAAAGCAGTATTTGGGGTCATATTGTTCCCTGTGTTGGAGCAATAGACATTACACTTTGAAGTATTATATTGTTCTAATCTCAACTCATTTTGGTGATGAGATTGACAAGTAGCCTGATGTTTCTATCAAATTTTGCTAGATTTCTGGTGATAAATGAGCTGAGCTAATTTGTTGGTTCGTATTTTAGCACAGTCATGAGGAAAACACATGAGGTTCCACTTGCTTTCATTGCAGGGTTAAGTAATACCGCTCCTTTGTGTGTTCGTCAGATTCGATTATGCCACTGGTACATCATATGCAGTGATATATGTCTATAATATAAGCCGTAAATCCACACCATTTTGCTTAGACAGTTGTCTTTTTTTAAAGATGCTTTGTTTCTTACATATAAAAAATGCATTTGATAAGTTCAGAAAGTCGTAGCTTTCTGAGTAACTACACAAGCCTTCATGTGCATTTTGTTTATGGACTGGTAAGTAACAACAGTTTACTGGTGGGAATATTTTCAATTTCTACCTTTACCACATCTTTCCAACAAGTAACTTTGTAGAAATGAGCCATAAGCTAAGGCCCTAAGTTGGCAGCAGCCCAGAAGCACAAAATAAAAGTTTACAGAAGTTTTGCAAGTGTGTTTTCATTTTCCATAGTTCTGCATTAACAATGCCTGTTACATAATGCCTGTTGTAAATCTCTCGGTATTAACTAGGCAAGAAATTTTACTTTCAGATACTTTCTTATACTACTCTATTCTTGATCAACCTACTTTGTTGAACTGAACATTTAGCTCTGTCATTCATCCCTTTATTTTACCTTTCCAGTACATTTTGAGCATTTACTATGTACTGGCCATTCTTCTAGATGATAGAGATGCAGTAGTGAACAAAACAGGAGAGTTTGCTTATCTCATGAAGCTTGCTTTCCAGAGAAAGGAGTTAGGCAGTAAGCAGTTACAGTCAATGAATATTATTTTAGGTGGATATCTTGAGGAAGGCATTCATATACATCCAGATTGCCTACTTGACCTCTCCAGTTGGCTAGCTAATTGACCGTAATATGTTCAAACAAAGCTCTTGATATCTTCCAAACTGTGCTACTATAATAATATTCTGTTCAGTTAAATACAAGACCATCCTTCGAGTTGTTGAGACAAAAACTTCAAAGTCATGTCTCATTCTTTTCTCTCACAGCTTACAGCCCTATCTTCAGAATATCCCAACACTGTAACACTTCTCTGTCTCTACTTCTACCTCCCTAGTCTGTACATCATTGTATTTTGCCAGAAAACTGTAATAAGGTTCTATCATGCCTGTTTCTTTCCATCCTTGTAAACAGTAGTACTCCCCTTGGAGCCTGTCTATCCTCCCTTATAAGTGGTTAGGTTAAGCTAAGCCGGTGGTGACAAACCTATGGCATGTGTGCCACAGCAGGCTGTTTGTGTCATTGAAAGCACTAAAAGGTTTGCCATCACTGAGCTAGACTAACCAGCCTCTGCTGAAAAATTCCCTTATAAAGTAGCAGGTAAAAAAGAGAGAGAGGGCATGTGAGATAGCTCAGCGGCATAAGCGCCTGCCTGGCAAATGCAAGGTCCTGAGTTCAACTCTCGGTACCCACATATGAAAAAGGGGCCTGTGATATCGCTTAGCAGCATGGGCACCTGCTGGTAGGCGCACAAGGTCCTGAGTTCGACACCCATACCCACAAAAAAAAAAAAAAAGAGAAAGAGAGCCTTTTCCCCCTGTGGCAGGACTAAAAAATTGTCAGCCTGAAAATTGCTGGCCACTGTGGTTTGGAAATTATGAAGAAAGTCCATGTAGGCTGTCACAAAGATTAAAAAAAAAAAAAAAAAGAACAATTAAATCCCCAATTCCAGTTTTCCTTGATGCTTTCCCATGGCTTAAGTCAACAAACCAACACATTTACCTTTTTGCCTCTGCTAGTTAAATTTAGTTTCCTTTGTTTATAAGAGACATATTACAAGACCATCTCATCTAAATTATATCAATTCATCTTTTGTTGTTTTTTGAGCAGTTTTAAGTTTACAGAAAAATTGACCCAAAATTGCAGAGTTTCCACATGCTCTCTTTCCCCTCCTCTCCACACATCCTTTCCCCCATTATTTATATCTTGCATTACTGTGGTACATTTGCCACAGCTAATGAACCAATATCAAAACAATACTATTGCTAATGTCCATAAAGCTCACTCTTTGTGCTCTATAGTCTACAGATTTTGAAAGCTGTACTGTGTCATTTGTCCACCATTACAAATTATTCAAGAAAGTTCCACTGACCTGAAAATCCCTATGCTCCACCATTCATCTTTCATCTGAACACAGTGTGAGGCCCTTGCATCTATGACTCTCGGTATGAATATTCAATCACTGCCAAAAGAATGGCATAATAGTAAGAAAGATAGTATTGCCTCTACATTGTAAGAGACAATGACTTTCTGAAAAAAGTCACTTAATGTTATTTCCTATTTGAAAATAAAACTACTCAGAACCTCACTGGTGAAATTGTAAAGTGCTTGCCTAGCATGTGTGAAGCCCTGTGTTCATTCCCCAGCACTGCATACATACATACATGCATACATGTAAACAACCTACCCAATAAGTTTTAAATTATTAAGGTAATGCTACAAGTTTGAGACTAAGTCCAGGAAATAGACAAAACCAATATGAGTCTTTGGCTAATCTATCGCTACTATAGTTTTTAATAGTTTTACTGGTCTTTGTTGTAATATCGAAAACTATCTATCAGCAGAGTAAAGGGAGTGCACTGTCAACCTTCCCAAACCCCTCCAATCTGTGACTCCAAGGTTTATACTCTGTTGTTTGTAAAAAATAATCCAAGGTAGCTCTGTCTTTACTGACCTTACGCCATACTTCAAACAACCAAAGTTAAATCAGAGCACAAGTGTCCACCACACGTAGTGGATTTTCTGATATTACAGTGGGGTCTTCACAGTGAAAAGTTCCAGTGGTTTTAAAGTAACCCTGCATTTGGAAAAGCTTCTGTGTACTTTCCTCTAAGTAGTAACAAAGACAACTCAGTGTCTGTATTTGGTCAGCATTAACTCTGACTTTGTTTCTAGATGAAGCTAGAACCCATAACGTCTCCTAGTCTCCCAAGCTTTTGGCGTCGGTGTTATTCAATAGAGTCCATCAACTGTGTTTCTTCCTGGGAGTAATAAATTAGAAACAGCAGTGCCAACTCTACATATAATTAGAAGAGTCATGGAATCTTCCTAGGGGAACACAGAGAATTCCACAGATTCTTCCTGTTTGGTCTTAAACCACAGTCCTCTTATCTAGCTGATCTACATGGAATTGATCATCGTTTATTTGAATTTGACTCTGTGAAGGCTGATACAATTGTATACTTGGTGTTGTGTGATGGATTTGTCCCAGATGGGAGTCATGGCCTTGCCCAGTCTACGCAGTGTCACACTGTCAGCTAAGTTACAGGCCACAGGCGCCTCCAGGGCATAGCCCTGGCTCATTCCATTTCCTCACGATTTTTTTTCCAGAATGCAGCCATTCTCCATGAACTGTAGCTCTCTATTTCTCTCCAAGTATGACAATTAAAATCAACTTTAGTTGCATTCTTATGCTTTTAAAATATCTTTAAATGGAAAAATCTAAAAGTGAGCAGGTAAAGGGAATATACGTGCTCCTTTAAGCTTCAGGGACACACATTTTCATAATGAAATACTGACCTTGGCGTATTTTTTTCTCTGTGTTATGAAACCCAGTGGGGTGAAGCCTGTAATACTCCCTCTAACTTCCAATCAAGACCCTCTTGGAAAGGATGGAATTCTGCTGACCAGCTTATGGTGGGTAGAGCCAAGTCCTGGGGTTAAGGAAGGTAAGAGTTTGTCCCAAAGAAAGGGGAAGGCTGATGTCTTTTCTTCAAAGAAACTGTCTATCCTGCTATTCCTTATTTCTGACATTGTTTAGTTCAGTTAATTAAATTTTTGTTGTCTTTAAAAATAATTTTCCTCTTCAAATTATAAAAAGGATATATAAAACATACATATAATGTACTTAAAGCCTTTACAGAACAATAATGAATGAACAACTTATGTAAGTAAGAGGGAAAGTCCTACACATGGGGCAATATAGCCATCCCTCAGTATGCAAAGGGGATTTGTTCCAGGATCCCCTCATAAAACAAATCCACAGATGCCAAAGTCCCTTGTGTAAAATGGCATAGTACATAACCTACACACATCTTCCTTATACTTTAAATCACTTCCAGATTACTTATAATACCTAATTCTATATAAATAAGAAGTGAACACCTAGTTGTTATGCTGCAGTGTTTAGGAAATAATGACAAGTATAAAGGTCTCTAGATGTTCAGTATAAGTGCAAATTGTTTACAAATATTTTCAACCCATGGTTAATTGAATCCATGGAATTGGAACCTGTGGATATGAAGGACTACCTAGAGAAAGATAGATAGATAGATAGATAGATAGATAGATAGATAGATAGATAGATAGATAGATATAGATAGATGATAGGTAGGTAGGTAGATGATAGATACATAGATGATAGATAGACTTACATTGAATGTACCCAGTCCTTTGCACTGAAGCTCTACAAATGAGGCTATACTGTACATCTCCTGGGATATTTAAGGAAGAATGAGACAGCTGCTGGATCACGGGGTTTGTGCATGGTTAATATCACTAAGTACTGCCAGGCTGTCTCCAGAATGTCCACACAAGTACAGGGTGGATCCATCATTGAAGATTTCAGCAGCACTGCATACCTTGCAATTGCTTCACCTTATACTGGAACCATTACACTGGAGTTGCATATAGCTTTGGATCTCTTCTACCAGCACTCTTCATTAATCCTCAGCTCTAGTGTTCCTGCTATGGAATATTTGCACCTGTCATTTTCAAGGGTTGGGGAGTCCCTAGCTTGTAAAAAGTTCTTGGGAATTTTACAGCCTTGTCTGCTCCCACCAATGACTTGCTGGTGTGGGAGTATGAAAGCCTGGCTCTCGTGTCTTGAGATGGAGTAACACAAAGCACCCAGAACATCAGTTCATCTGAGTCTTAGCGCTTCACCTGAAATCTCACCTTTGCTTAGCTTCTCCCCTTCCCCCAGCCTGCTTCTTCTGCTCCTTTGCTGGTTTCTGTTGGGAGCTGTACCTTAGCAAACCACTCACGCTCAAATCCTTGGCTCAAGCCCAGCCTCTGGAATACCCTGACAAGACAGCAAACATCTTTATTTCACTGCTCGATATAAATGACAAATTTTTGAAATTGAATATGTTGTATTCTTCAACATATTAAATTTGTGCTCATATTTGAAGTCACTCTTTCGAGTTTTTTATCTGGGGCACTTTAGTATGTTGGGGGTCTTTCTCTTAATTGGTAACCCAAACTCCTCACCCTCAGCTTCAGTCCCTGCTCTGTGAAAACGTGGCTTTTCTGTCCAACAGTCATGTTGACCACTCTAGGAACCCCACCTCAGACTCTTGGGAGTACTGCTTTTGAGCTTTGCTTTGTATCCAAACATTCTTTAGGTCAACACTCAGCTGCCATCACTCTTAAGAGAACATCTCCCTCCCAAGCAGCTGCCAGACAAAGGTCTGGGTAATTTATGATGCTGGAAACCAGTAACAGAGGTAACAAGATTAGTCAGCAGAAGGCGGAGCACAGGGAGCAGGCACAGGGTTCCCCCTGGGAATTGGAAAGCGGGAACTCTGAGGACTGGATGGCAGCCCAAGGAAACAGCAGGGTCAAAGGAAAAGTTTATTCTTGTATTTTTTTTTCCCCCTTAGGAGAACAACAACTCAGCACTTTCAAGACAGAAGAACTGGGACCAGTGAGAGGAAAAGACTATGTGGGGATAAAACAAAGAAAACGGATGAATCAATGTCCCAGAA
The DNA here is from genome assembly GCA_028451465.1 of Erethizon dorsatum. NCBI lineage: Eukaryota > Metazoa > Chordata > Mammalia > Rodentia > Erethizontidae > Erethizon > Erethizon dorsatum. The sequence continues at coordinate 18,149,378 of CM051839.1, forward strand.
GAGGTGCGAGGAGGAAGAAATGCCAGCCTCGAAAAAAAGATTCCTCTTCCCTGACTACCAACAGTGCCTGTCCTTCAGGCATCTTTATCTTATGAGTTCCATGCCATCTGTCTATATATTTTTAGGCTTAAGGACAAGAACAGGGACTGTCTGAACTGTATAGGTGGAACAGTGCCAGGAAGGGACATCCTGGAAAGAAAACCAGCCAAGTTAGCTTTATGAACACCACCTAAGCCAGCTCCCTTTTGGGGGAAGCTGGAGAAAACTGACGCACAGCTGGAGCCCAAAGGGGCCTCAGGCACACTCAAAATTCTGTGTAAGTACCAAAGCATAGCTGTGCAGCCTTTTTCCTATAATACATATATGTTGTTCCTGTGATCAAAATACATACATATACTATACACGGTAGATACACCTTTTTTCCTACAGTAGTGGGGATTGAATCCAGAGCCTTTGCACTAAGCTACATAACCAAACTTTTCTTTCGTTGTTATTTTGTTTTGTGTTTTGTTTTGTTTTGTTTTGTTCTGTTTTCTTTTTGAGACAGGATCTCACTAAATCCCTAAGTCTGGGCTCAAACCTGTTATCTTCTTTGCCTCGGCCTCCCATAGTATTGGGATTGCAGGCACACACCACCACGCCTGGCTACACATTTTATTTTTTACGAGAGTGGTGTTCAACATTTCTCAGTTTAACAGTTGATTATACAACAAAGACCCAATATCAATCAAAATCACTTCATTATATGTGTATGTTTTCTGATAGAATCAGTCTGGGGAAATAAATTTCCAATAAACTGAAGATGCGAACTATCTGCATGACTATATCATAAAAGCTTTTATTTTACAAGCATCTCCCAATCTCACAGCAGTATCACACTAAGAAGTCTTTCTCAGTGTCCCAAATCATCAGTGAGGGTGGCTGTAGGAGATGAAGCCCTGAAGCAGACAAATGTATTTGTCTTTCCTTCCTGTGCATGACTTTGGAGAATCTATAATATAATGGAACATTTTCTAACTACCCTCCTCACTATCCCATGCTAAATTTCCAAGTATGCTTAAGTCCAATATTCATTCAGCAGAAAGGATCCTGAGTTTACTACTTTCTCCATATTGTCACTCTATTTCTCAGATTTTATATCATTTTCAGATATCCAGGAATTCCATTACAAAATGCAAAGTTCTGTGGCTTGACAAGGCAGCACAGCACCTACTTTTGTAGTCAGCCTGGCATCAGGGTCTTTTTCAATCAAACAGAGAAGGGTCATGAGAGCTTAATAGTCTACTGAACCACGAATGGGTTGAGGTAAAATGATGGTGTAATACTGACCAAGCTTAGGCATGCTCATCATTCCACTAGGTTGTCTCAATACTCCAGGGAGTATTTTGTGGCTATGCTTACGTACTCTCATCCAGGAATCACACTGCATGACACACAATTTTACAAAATCTTGCCTGTCATTACACAGCATGCAACAAGCAAAAAGTTGTCATTCTGATTTCAGCTTAAATGTCATGTTCTCAGAGGTACCTTATCTGACTATACAATCTGCATTAGTCACCCACTCTATTATCATTCTGTTTTAATTCTCTATATAACACATATTGCTAAATGATTTCTTTCTTGCTCACTACAATAGTTGGTTTGTCTATTGTCTATCTCTTCCCACTAGATAAAAGACCAGTCTATATTGTTTATTATAACCCCATGCCTTGTGTAATATTGGATGGCACATAGTAAGTGTTCAGTATGTATGAATTAATGAACAAAATTGTTATCATTTTGATTTGGAATTTCACCCAAAACTCATGTGCTACCTAATTAGTTACCAGCTGATGGCCTTTTTGGTAAGTGATTGGATCACATGGGCTCTAACTTCAGCAAGTGGATTAATCCATTGATGAGGTCATAATTTGATGACATTATTGGAAGGTGATGAAAACAGGAGGTGGGGCCTATGTAAAGGAAGTAGATCATAGGGCATAACCTTGAGGATATATGTCTGATTCCCAACCTCTTCTTCTCTGGTTCTCCCCCCACCCCACTTCCTGCCTACCATCAGGTGAGTAGCTTTCCTCCACCACATCCTTCACCACATCCTTCCATCATGATGTTTCTACTTCACCTCAGGCCCACAACAATGGAACAAGCTAACCATGGACTGAAACCTCTGAAACCATGAGCCAAAATAAACCTCTCCTTCTTTAAGTTGCTTAAGTGAGGTACTTTGTCACAACAACAAAAAGCTGACAAAAGCTGATATAGACATCAAGGTGGAATAATGACTAGGAGGCTACCCAGAAGTTTCATGTGGCTACCTATAATTCAAATTCAGTATCCCTTACCTCAAATGCTTGGGATCAGAAGTATTTCAGACTTGGGAGTTTTCCAACTAAAGAATATGTGCATACATTTTACCAATTGAGTTTTCCTAACCCAAAAATCCAAAATCCTAAAGACTTCAAAATCTGAAATGTTTGAGCATCATATTGGTACTCAAAAAATTATCAAATTTTGGAGCACTTCAGATTTCAGAGTTTTAGTTTAGAGATGCTCGGCCTTTATAGGATACTCAGAGATAGCGTCTCTGGGGATGTGATTTCTGAGTGAAATCTATGTAATGACAGTCAGACAAGAGTATGGGGTCCTGATTATTACACTGGCCTGCACATTTTTCTTACTAATATGATACTGCTCTTGTGAACAAAGAGCTTTATAACTATGTAAGAGTAACCAGGAAAGCTATGAAGCTGGTGCAAGATTTCAAAAGAACAAGTACAGAGCTAGACCTACAGCATGGGTTACAAGGGTAGTAGCAGAAATCATTTTAAATGTCTCCCAGAACATTTTTCTTTGCAGTAATCTAGATTGTTTTTTTTTTCTGATTTTTTAATTCTACTTTATCAGTACATGTGTGTCATATATAATGCTTATATTCCTTGTGGGAAGTTGGTACATGCACATAACACATCTGAACTTCTTTTCTCAACCCCTTTCCTTTCCTTCTCTCCCCCTCCACCCATCCCTTGATCCCTTTCCTTTTGATTTGTACATATTTGCAGTACATAATATTTACATTCCTTGGATAGAGTTGGTACATGTACATAACACATCCTAATTATTTTTTTCATCCCTTATCCCTCCTTTCCCTACCCCCCTCTATCTCTTGATCTCTTTCCTGTCTAAAAATGATCTATCTCCCTACTTTCTAGTATCTATCTTTTATGAAGCCATTAAAACTTAATCATTAGGGCCGGTGAGATGGGTCAGTGGCGTAAGCGCCTGCCTGTCAAGCACGAGGGCCCGAGTTCGACTCCCGGATCCCACATACGAAAAAAGGGCTGGTGATATCACTCAGCGGCATGGGTGCCTGCTGGCGCGCGAGGTCCTGAGGTCGACCCCCGGTCCCCCAAAAAAAAGACAAAAACAACTTAATCATTAAAGGAGAGGGGATAGTAGGTACCACCTAAAATAACAAAGCCCTCAGTGTGGAACATGATAAGAGAAGTACTCACCTAACTAAAGATAGCGCACACCTTCTCTACTGAAAAATGGAAGAATTTAGGAGGGAGCCAAATACTGTACATGCCATGCCTGGCATCTTTAGGGTTTTAGTGTTCCCACCCCACATCCTTAAGCCTTAGCTAGTTAAGGGACTGAGTATGGAGAGAGAAATAAACGAATAAGACTAATCTCTAGAGAGTTGCGCCCTGTGTAGACAAGGACCTTCAGCACACTAGTTCCCTTTTGAAACATGAGAGCAGACCATGCACACAGTACCTGCTGCCCTCAACCAACAAGGGTACTGCAGCTGAGGAAAAATGTGTGCGTTGTTCGACAGTGGGGGTAGGATGAGCTACCTGCAAGTTTCCTTCACTTCCCCACGTGATACAGAAAGGATATAGACGTTCCTGTTTGCTCCAGGGAAGGTCATGAATCCTAGCTAAGAGTCAAGAGCCAAAGAGTTTATTGTGGGTCACCATACAGAGAAGTGGATGATGCTGAAGGCCACAGATGAAGCAGGGCAGGCCAGAAAGCCAATGGAGGACAAAACTGCACATTTCAGCAGTGGACACAGAAAACACAGAAGTCAAGTGATCTGTATCTATCTCAAGCGGTGACCAGAGGAAAACAGAGAAAGCATTAGCACCGGGGCAAAGAGCCCTTCCCAGAGCTATGAAGATAAATAAGGACATTTGCTCCAAGACACTGTCCTGGACATGAGGAGAAGAAAGAAGATTCTTCAGAAGACAAAGAGCCCTGATCAGGCGTTTGGACTTTAAATTACTTGAATATGAGTATGGGTGTATGTATAGCAATAAAAAAACTGGAATAGGTTCATTCATCTTAAAATAATTTTCTATATCATCAGGAATTTGAGTAGCTCCAGAGAAGGATGAGATCAGTTATAGAAACGCAGAAGCTGAATTTGTTGCACACTCGCTTTAGACTGGTTCGGGATTTTGCCATCGCACTGCACACACAACATGGATGTCCTCTTCCGATTGTCCGCTGTGAGATACCCAGGTGGCTCAGCTCAACTTGCAAACTTCCTCACTTAGATTCCAAAGACTACCGTGATGTTACAGCCATCCTGAAAGCAGGTACAAATGAGAAAGCATATTTCTCTATTTGCTGCAAAGAAGAGAAAATACAGCTGGTATCGCTTCCATTTCCACAGTGACAGTGGAGTGTATACAGTCAGGACACTTGAAGCCAGCACTGAAATTCCCAACATACACCAGGACCATCAAGGTGAGAGAGAATATTTCTCTATTTGCTGCAAAGAAGAGAAAATGCAGCTGGTATCACTTCCATTTCCACGGTGACAGTGGAGTGTATACAGTCAGGACACTTGAAGTCGGCACTGAAATTCCCAACATACACCAGGACCTTCAAGGTGTGACCCGAAACCTCCTGTTGTGACCTTGCCCTTTGTGTTCATCTCCTAGGCCTTTGTGTTTACTCCACACTGACACACTTTTTCTTCTTTCTCCTGAATCTCCCACTTCAGCCTATGTCCCTCTTCTTCTGTCATCATTACAACAAAGTTCTATATCCTTCATTAATAATATAGTAGATGTTAGATATAGTAGCTGTTTTAGTAGCCATGATTGCGCACTAAACCTGGATACCAGAGCATCAGTTCCTTTTCCTCAAGGGAAGGAAGACATTTCTTCAAAAACACAATTTGCTATTTCCATTCCTGGAAGGGGAGAGGTTTGCTTCTCATGCTGGAGAATATGACCCATACATTCACTGCTACCTTCCTCCCACCTCTAGTAGGATAAACAATTTCTATTAATGCAAAAAAAAAAAAAGAAAAGATAAGCCCAAGATGAGTTTGAGACCAATATCTACTGACTCTGATAAAACCAGATGGTTAGCCAAAAAAGAGAAACCGTGGGATCCAGAAAAAACAGGGTCTCCAACACAAGAGGGAAGCAGAGGGAATCCCCCAGAGTAGTCCCAGGATGATAACTTTTCACTTCCTACAGATCACACCTCACCTCAGGGCAGCAGGTCAGCGAAAGGCAGAATGATTTTGCTCTTTCACTTCTCTTCCTTTTTTGTTGCTGCATCATTCAGTGGCAGAGAAAGAAATTTTTGTTAGATCATATTGGTGAGTCTCCTTTGGCCAACACGAGTCGCACATGCCCTCCACTGCGGCAGGTGTTCGCTGGGAACGTTAAAAACAAGAGCCTCAAACAAAACTACAGAGAACTCCAAACTTCAGCCTTCCCTGGTGTGAGCAATACACCTAATCTGTCTTCTGGCTGACGTTTTGTCACCACTGCCACCTGGGTTTGCCCTCTGGCAGTGACCCCTGTCCACTCTTCTGCTGAGGCCGCCTCGCTCTGTCAAGACAGAGGTCTCTTACAATGACCTAAGCCTGGCTGACTCCGCGGCATCCACTTGGCCCTTGGCAATCCTGTCCTCTGAATGATGGAGGTGCAGCTCACTCTCACTGCCTCCCTCAGCTGCCACAAGGAACTCCAGTCAGCCTCCTTTTGTCTTCAAAATCCTCGAAATAAGAAGTGGGCTCTAGTCTCCGGAGTCACATGGGCCCCCAAACTCCAGCAAACACAAGGAAGCTTTTCCAAGAGCTCTCTCACCAAACTCCACTCCATGTCATAGAACTGCGACTGCACAAGTCAGAAAAGATCAGCCCCAGATGGCTCATTTGCACTCCCACAAATATGCTGTTGGCTGTTGTCTGACTGCCTCACTGAAAAAACTTAGCAAATTATTGTCTCTCAGTAACACTTCTCTTTAGAATGTAGGGGTGCTAAGCCAGTCATTTTCCTCGCTTTGACGGTTTAGGTAAAATTCTGAGTCAACAGGAAAATTCTCTTTCTATAACCTGTGACAAGAGAAATGAGTTACTGACTTTGGAAGCAGCCATGAATATTTACTATATTCAAAATGTAAAACAAGCAACTAGGCAAAATGCCAGCCATAAAGTAGAGATAGATGAGTGTATGCAGTATCAGTTTTTCTACTCTCAGACACCAGATGGGACTGGGATGGGAGCAGGGTAAAAGAAAGTAGAAAGACAAAAGAAAGGTAAGGAAGAACTACACAAACCTCAAAAGAAAAGAACTGAGCGGAATCTCCCTCAACCAAAGCTGTCACTTGAGTTACTATCCGAAAAGCATTCACTGCCCATCATCAGTGAATATCCAATTTACGATAGTGTTCATCTGTCAGTGGAAACTTGAATACTTTGTGGGTGACAGTAATATAACAGAAAGCCTCTTTCTCCAACCAATATGGAACAAGGCAGAACAATCTAGTAATTGCCCTACAAACCAGAAGAGAACTGAATTTGCTTCATTTTGTATTTGGACAGAGTATGATATAAAGTTTTACCTTTTTTCTTTCTTTTATGATTTTGATGACTGGAAAGAATTGTGCCTTCATAGTATTAATATGCTCTGTGTTTTTAATTGTAAAAGTTGTGGATAGAAACAATTTTTTAAAGACATTCTTTATAGAGCATCTATCTTCCTGGTCTATATCAGACTATTATATAAAAGTTCATGAAAATTTTCTAAGCCTTTATACAACTATAATCCTGCAACTGCTTTTCATTGATTTTTCTGGCTTCTATTGTTATTGGATTCTGAATCTACGTCCTAAGTTTCTTTTTTTTTTTCTGCTATTAAATATCCTTCAACAATTTTTTCAGATATAATAAAATGACTTTATTCTGAAAGTACTAGAAAAATGTCTTTATTTCTCCTTCATACTGAATTGTTCATTTGGCTGGGTAATGAATTCTAGGTAGAAAATCATTTTCCCTGAAAAGTTTGAAAGTATTGCTTTTGTCATCATTACCCATAGTTGTTGAAGAAACATCTAGTAACAATTAAATTTTTATTCATTCGAGACAATCTGTCCCTTTATTCTCTCTGAATACCTTTGTAACTTTGCTCCTTGTCCTTGCAATCTTGAAGTTTCATGAGGATATCTTTATCTGTTAGTTCATTCATTCCATAAATTTTTGCTGAACAAGTGATATAGCAGCGCAAGTCACACAGCGATTACTAAAACAGATTAAAATGTTGTTTTCTGTTTTGTTATTTTACATTTTTGGACCTATGTGAGCCCTTTCCATCTGAAGACTGGAGTTTTCTTGAATTCAGAAAAATGCATTATTTATTATGTATTTGTATTTTACTGAAAGCAGCAAAGTGTAAGAGTTAAAGGTAAAGATCTCTCAAATTCTCCATCTCTTTTCTTAACTCTAAATTCTAAAAGATTACAGGTTATCAACTTGATCTTCTTCCCCATCAAATTTATAATTCAGGGGCCGGTGAGATAGCTCAGCGGCATAAACGCCTGCCTGGCAAGCGGGAGGTCCTGAGTTCGAACCCCGGTACCCACAAAAAAAAAAAAATTTCTAATTCAACTAGTTCATACTTTTTGTCATTTTTTTAATCTGCATATTCCTTTTTGAACTCTGCTTTTTCTTCTAGATAGTAGCCTAGTTTTCTAAATCAGTATTTAGTGATGAGTGCAGTATTTTCTAAATCTCTCTGAAGATAGTAGTTACACTTCTAAAAATTCTCTTGTTTTTGAATTATGTTTTCTGTGGTACTATTTTTTATCTTTGGCCTTCTATTTCCCCTTTTTAAAAATTTCCTCCTTTTGTCTGGTGATCTGTTTTCTATTCATATTTATCACTGATGGATGAGATTATTTAGCAAACGGAATTAAGACAGCTTTCCCTGTAGTTATAGAAGTCCATTTCCCCAGTGGGCTCTTCCTTGAAAGCTGATAGTAGATAAGTGGACAGAGTTGCGTTTACAGGCAGATAACATGGGTAAGGAGCCAAGAACTCTTTCAAATGTAAAATATGAAGAGCTCTTAAGTGTATTTCACCGCTACAAAATTTTTTCAGTCTTCTCCTCCTCTTGTTTCTGTTTTGTTTTTAGAGGTTTAGAGTTATCTTAAATTCTTAGCTACTTTTTCCTCAGGCACAAATAATCTTTCCAGGGGCCTCAAGCAAGCCAACTGTTGTATAAAAACTGTCACTAATCTAGGCCTAAGAGTAAAGAAACTACTGCCAATTTGGGGGTTAGAAGAGCAGTAACAGTTAGGAGTGGGCATATATTTTGTACCACTTGGTTAAATAAAATGCAGAATCCCTTTTGCAAAAATTACTCAGAATTTCAAGACAATATTGGAACATTGAATCAAGCAGGAGGAACCTTCTATCCACAGGGCCCTGTGCAACTGGATAGGCTACGTACCTACAAAGATTATTTTGACCTGTGGCTGGGCCCTTCTCCAGGTTCTTGTTTTAATATAAATTTTATTTTGTTTTTAACTAGCACACAATAATTTCACATATTTATGGGATACAGTGTGATGTTTTAATACATGTATGCAATGTGTAATGATCAAATCATGGTATTTAGCATGTTCATCATGTCAAACATTTATCATTTCTTTGTGGTAATAATATTCAGAATACTCCCTTCTAGTTATTTTGAAATATATAATACAATTTTTAAGTATAATCACCCTACTGTGTTACAGAACACCATAACTTACTCTATTTATGTAACTGTAATTTTATACCCATTGACCAATCTTTCCCCACCATCCCATTCCCATTACATTCCCAAATCTCTGGTAACCAGTACTGTACACCATACTTCTATTCATCCTTCTTTTTAAACACTGAATAATGTTCTATTGTGTCTATATACCACATTTGCTTTATGTATTCATTTGTTGATGGGCATTTGGTATGATTTCACATCTTAGCTATTGTGCAATTGTCCCATACTGAGCATGGGAGTTTAGATATTTCTTAAACATACTGATTTCATTTCCTTTTCTATAAATATCCAGTAGTAGTAAAATTGTTCAATCATATGGTAGTTCTACCTTAAATTTCTGAGGAAAGTTTACATTGTTTTCCAAACTGGCTGTATCCATTTACATCTCTACCTGTAATGAATGCAAGTTCCCACTTGTCTATGTGCATAATAGCATTTGTTATTTTTATCTTTCTGAGAGTAGCCATTTAAATTAAAGTGAGGTGATATGTCCTTGTGAAATTGGTTTTGTTTTGTTTTGCTTTTTATCTGTCTGTTTGTTTGTTTTGCTTTGTTTTGTTTCGGTTTGATTTTTTTTTCTTTTGAGATAGCATCTCCCTAAATTGCCCAGACCAACCTTGAATTTGCAATCTTGTCTCCACTGCCAGAGTAGGTGGGATTAAAGGCATGCGCCACCCCGCCCAGCTTCCCTGAGGTTTTGATTTGCATTTCCTGAAGAGTCATGATGTTGAGTATTTTTTCCTATGCCTTTTGGCTATCACATGCCTTCTTTTGAGAAATATATATCTAGGTCCCTTGCCTATTTTTTTAAATCAGATTATTTCCTTTCTTGCTGTTGAGTTGTTTGAGTTTCTTGTTTATCTAGATATTAACCCTTATCATGTGAATAGTTTACAAATATATTCTCCTATTCTTATAGGTGTCTCCTCACTGTTTCCTTTATTGTGCTCTCTGAGTTCTCATACCAACAAATGTTCTTAAATTCTTCCCATTGTCATTCTTCTGTTCTTCTATTAATCTGATTTTTTTCCACCAATATAACATGTTCTGCTTTCCATCATTCAAGAGTTCTCCGGTTCTTCTGGTTTTCTGTTGATATCTTTCCTCACTCTCCAGCAACTTACGGCTTTATTATTTTGTAAAGTACACATTCCCTCAATTTGAGGCTTTGAGAAAAAGAAGAAATAGATGTCCTCTTGAACCAAAACTTGTTTTTCTAAAATATGACAAATGTTTAAGTAATGTGGGTGGTATGCTGCTTTTAAAACTATCCAGTCCCCTATAATTGGTTGACCTTAGAAGTAGCAGCTAAGGCTTAAGTTTAGAAACACTAAAATAAAACTGCTGGGGCACTTGTGTACTTTCTCTTAAAAATTTTCACACAATTTCTTACATGAACTCACTTTAAAAATAACTCTTTGATACCAATTAAGTAATTGGCCTTCAAAGTTGATGAAGTTTCTCATTGCAAAAAGAAACATTACCTTACCAGGAAAGTCAACTATTTTTAAGGTCGATTTTTCTTCACCTAAAGGATGTGGGTTATATATGGCCTCAAACATGCTAGGCAAGTACTCTACCACTGAGCTACATCCCAGCCTTTGCATTACTTTAAAAAGTATAACCCTGTGTAGCCCAAACCATTGAAGCCTTACAAATTTCATAGTTATGGCAAAGGCCCCTAAATCCCTGAAGGATTTACTACTAGGCAGTGGTACCAATGTGTCTTTCCATAGTATTCAGAGTACTTCCCGCTTCCTATACAACAGCCCAATTAACATGATGTCACCAACAAAATGAAAACTACGGTGTTTCTGTAGAATATCAAGATGTTCAAGGTCCTTTCCTATGATACTGTGGCAGAAAGCAGGAGAGTTAACATAAGTTTGCAGCATGGAATATATTTTGCTGACTTTCCTGCACAAATGTTCTCTACTTTGATCCTTTTTATCAGATTGGAAAAGAAACATTTGCCAGACCATCAAACACATGCTAAGTTCCACAGGCTGGACCTGGACCTGTGATGCTACACTCCAGTAAGACACTTACTTGGCTAAATTCACCATCACTCATCTTCACCCATCCATTTTTCAGGAATGATAGCAGTGAACTGAACAGGAATATTCTGGAGACCATCACTTCTGCGTGCTTTATATATTCAAAAATAATATTAATTTCTGCAGTTCCACCAAGGATGCAGTATATTTCTGCCTTATTGTAATGGTTGAAAGAAACAATTTCAGAGGTGACAGAACATCAGAATCTCAGAAGCCAAGTGGTTTCACTTAACTGAATCCTTCTATCATAATGGTTCTTACTCCACGGGTCAGAGAAACAATACGAGCGTTCTTCCTCTGCTGAAAACAATCAATCCCAACTACACAAACAGCGACTAGGGAAAGGAGCACAGGCTGAGCATGTGGACCTACTGTATAAATTGTAAGATGTATCTGGGCCAGGACTCATTTATCACCTGGCCACTGTAAGAAGAAATGAAGGTATTTTTAGATTCTTTGATGCCAGTATCACTTCAGATATTGTACGCAGTATGGGACACAGTCTCCTCTTCAGTTGATGGTCTCTGAGTATTATAACTTCCTGAGGTAGAGAATTTGGTCAAGAGATCCCAATTTTCCAATATGAAGGCTTATTAACCACTTAACATCACCCGGAGCACCTCTCGGTCAGCGTGTTTGTTTACATATTGACTATGCTGAGCATCGCTTGGGCAGGTGTCATTTCAACCAGTTGATTCTTATATTGAAGAAATTTAATCAAATTGCCATTTTTATATTTCCTGTTATATTATCTTATAAAATTGATGAGAAATACGCAATTTTGGTCATCCTGTACTTAAATAATTGCACTTGTGGTTAAGCCTATGGTCCCGAAGACTGGAAAGTTCAAGATCAGGCAGCCACAACTGGTGAGGTCCTTCTTGCTCGAGGGACCTCTCTGCAGAGTCCTACAGTGGCATTACATGATGAGACAGAACATTCATGTTCAGGTCTCTTCTTTTAAAAAAAAAAACACAATTCCATTGGATTAAGGGCCAACTCTTATAGCCTCATTTATCCATAAGAACCCCCAAAGTCCCACCCCCAAATACCATAGTCAGATTAAGTTTCCATCCACTTAATATTTCACAATGGAGATTAAACTTCGACGTGAGTTTTGCTGAGGACATTCAAACCACAGCCTTTAGTGCAAGTGCAAGTAGTTTATTTGGAAAATGATCTCAAGAAGCAGAGTCATAGAACAAGAAAGAGAAGAGAAAGGAAAAAGAGTTGGTAAGGAGTATAGTTTTAATGGTTAGGTGCTTAACTACAACTGGTGGGTTCAATCTCACATGAATTTTTTTATTATTAAATTTATTTGTACCATTTAGACATGCATAATAATCATATTCATCATAGGGAATTTGTACCTATACATGATATATATTGATTCCTCCTTTTTTCTCTTCCCTTCTCCTCCTTATTTACAAAGCTTTGTTTCCATTTTATCCTTCTTTTCTGATTTTTTTCTTTTCCCTTCCTTCCTTTCCACCTCCCTAGTTCCCCTTTCCTTTTGAACAATATCTTCCTACTTCGCAATGTCTATTATACATTTTTGTTCTTACTTACACTTCCGGTTTCTCACACTAGAGAGACAATGTGGTATTTACACGTGTGTTCAATTTATTTCACCTAAGAGTATGGTCTCAAGGTGCATCAATTTACCTAAAAACATCTCAAGATTATCCTTCTTTATGGATGAGTAGTACTCCATTGTATATAAAAAGAAAACACATGGGGCCGGTGAGATGGCTCAGCGGCTTAAGCGCCTGCCTGGCAAGCGCAAGGGCCTGAGTTCGACTCCCGCAACCCACATACGAAAAATGGGCTGGTGATATTGCTCAGCTGGGGCGCGAGATCCTGAAGTCGACCCCTGATACCCACAAAAAAAAAAAAAAAAACACATCTTTTTTATCCATTCATCAGTTGATGGGCATTTGGGTTGCTTCCAAGATTTAGCTATTACAAACTGCAGCTATAAACATGAGTGTGCATATATCACTGTGGAATGATGCTTTTAATTCTTTTGGGAAGATATCCAGAAGGGGAATAGCTGGGTCAAATGGGACCTCTAGTCCTAGTTTTTTCAGGAATCTCCACACTGATTTCCACAGTGGTTGCATCAGTCTACACCCCCAGAAACAGTGGAAAAGTGTTCCTTTTTCCCCACATCACCACCAGCATTTGTTATTGGTTGATTTCTTGATAATAGCCATTCTTTCTGGAGTGAGAAGGAATTTCAGCATTGTTTTAATTTGCATCTCTCAAATGACCAGTGATGTTGAACCCTTTTTCATATATTTATTTGTCATTTCTACTTCTTCATTTGAGAAGTGTGTTTTCATCTCAGAGGCTCATTTTTGGATTGGTTCTTTAAATTTGGGGTGTCTGATTTTTTTTCAGCTGTTCATATGTTCTAGATATTAGTACTTTGTCTGAGCAAGAACTGGCTAAAATTTTTTTCCCACTCTGTGGGTTGTCTTTTCACTCTGTTGGTGGTTTCTCTTGCTATGCAAAAGCTTTTTAATAAGATGAGATCCAAGTTGTTGATTCTTTGTAGTATTTCCCATGCAGTCAGGGTTTTGTTCATGAAGTCTTTGTCTACACCTATATCTTCAAGAGTTCTACCTATTTTACCTTCCAGCAGATTCAATGTTTCTGTTTTAATATTTAGATCTTTGATCCATTTTTATTTTAGTTGAGTGCATGATGATAGACATGGGTCTAATTACCTGAGGATCAATGGAACAGATTAGAAGATGCGGAAACAAATCCAAACACACCCAGCTCTGACAAAGGGGCCAAAGACATTTACTGGAAGAAAGATAGCTTCTTCAATAGATGGTGCGGAAAAACTGGCTTTCCTTATCACATGAATTTTTTAAGGAACCAACAATTTAATGTAATTCAGGATCGTTCTCCAAAAGAAGAGCAAATAAAGTACTTATATGCCAGTTTCCATTCCTTCATTCTCAAAGACGTTAATTCCCCCACACTTCCAGGCTACACACTGAGGTCTTCTCATTCTTACTGCTTCCAATAAACCTAAGAAATGGCCAAGAAGCACAAACCTTTTCAAACTCACTTCTTTCACTCGTTATTCAGGGCTCTTCACTACCAGAACCAGACTAATGAAAGAGTGGAACAAAGTGAATTTCGGGAAGACACCAGAAAGTCTCTGTGACTAGGCCATGGACCTCTCCTGCAGCTTTGGAGTGTTCTAAATGACTTTCACTCAATGGAAATGAGACTTCTATCCTTGAAAGGAAACTTCCAGGCCCAGCCCAAGGCTTAAGCAACTGAGAAGAGATTATGTTAAAAGTTAGGAAAGGGACTTTTGCTATACTGGATTCATCAAGGGAGGGGAAGGACATCATAGAGAGGACCAGGGAACTGGGGGGGGGGGTCAAAGGCTTGTATTAATTTTCTAGGGTTCACATAAAAAAATTACCACAAACTGACTGGTTTAAAACTACAGAATTTTACCTGGATATTACAAACCCAAAATCAAGTTGTCAGTAAGGTTTGTTCCTGCTGGAGGTTCTGAAGGAAAAACCATCCGTGTCCTCCTAGCCTTTCATGGTCGAAGGCAATCCTTGGTGAATTTTGCCTTAAAATACTTCAACCTCTGCCTCTACCTTTACATGGCATTCTTCCCCACGTATGCCTGTGATTCTGTGCTCAAATCTCCATTTTCTTATCAAGACACTAGCTATTGCATTAAGGGCCAGCCTCATCTTAATTTGATTACATCTTCAAAGACCCTATTTCCAGTTAAGGTCACATTCTGAGGGCCCTGGTAAATATGAATTTTCAGGAATAGTATTCAGTCCAGCACAGGCTCCAAAAACAAATAAGTAACCACAGAGCTCTATCCTTTTGGCCACATATATATGTGGCTTTAGAAGTCAACAGAGCAGCTGTTACCACACATTTATCATGGCTTACATCACTGGATGTTCAAACTCTTCCCCTAACATGTGGCAGAGCCAAAGTACAGTGGAAAACCATGCCAAGAACATTCTCAAGTCCAGCGGTTTCCAAATCCTTTATCCACAGAACCTTTTGTTCAAATGAAATTTTACTAGGAGTGTTCAGACAGACAGAATGGATAAAATTTGTTCTGGTAGAAATTGGGGCTGTCGGGACCAGGGCCACCTCCTCCTGTGTGAGATTAAGAGGGAAGGAGCTTTACAGGACGTTTCTGGAAATCCCTGTACAAACTTTTCTCTTTAGTTTAAGAAGCAACTGCGAAGCACAGCTAACACAGAAAAAAATAAGTATATAAGGGCTAAGAGGTGGGAAAAGAACAAAGTAAATTTAAGAAAGACTTGAAAAGTCACTGTTACAGCCTATTTAAGTATTTAGATCCAAACAGTAGAGGCAAAGTCTCAGAATATCAATCTGGGGCATCCTGGTGTTCCCATGGAGAAGGTAAAGAATTACAAGGAAAGGGAAAAAAAATCCTTTATTCAAGGATTTAGAATAGTAGCTACTGTTTTTATGTCCCTGTTACAAATTCATGGATGAGGCTCTAGAGTTTTCCAGGTCAAGTTGGAATCAACAGGCTACATAGTACAGGCAAGTTTACACTGAATGGTTCAGATATTCTGTTTCCCAAATAAGTAGATAAACAGAAGACTTCAGTCTCCAGACGCATTAATCTGATACCTTCTGTGAGCACTCAGCATGTACACAAGGCCAAATAAATGCATTTAATATAAATGCATCAATCATAACTTATGTCTTTTGATCTCTCCAAAGAGGTATGTTGACATGTAAAGAAAATAAATAAATAAAATGACATTTAAGGAAATAATTCCATCCCATAACACACAGGGCATTTTTTAAAAAGTGAGGCACCAAGCTATTCAATGAGCTTTAGAGTCTTTACCAAAGGGGGGACATACTTGTCAAGATGCCAAGACTTATGAGTCAATGAGCCGTTGAACTTTTCTACCCACACTCCCAAAAAAGCACTTTAATTTGTTGTCTAAAGTAGTTCAGTGGTTTAACTTACTTCTTATATTTTGAAACTGACAAAACATGATATGGAACAAAGTATGATTTCAATATTATATTGCTAAAAGTATTGCTTAATATATTGCTTAAAATATTGTAAGCAATATTACAACCATTTCATAAAATGCCTGAATAAAGGATATTATGTTCAGTAAATGAGATACTACCAATCACTCCTCTGTGACTAACTCTTATGTAAGGCTCTTCTTGTATAAAGGCTCTTCATCTTTTTTGGGTCATGGAACCTTTTGGAAGACTTGTAAATAATATTCTTTTTTTTTTTTTAATGTGGGTGCCGGGAACCGAACTCAGGACCTTGAGCTTGCCAGGCAGGTGCTTATGCCGCTGAGTTATATCACCAGCCTGTAAATAATATTCTTAAATGCATTTTTTTTGTGTGGGTACTGGGGATTGAACTCAGGACCTCACGCACCAGCAGGCGCCCATGCCGCTCAGCAATATCACTGGCCCTTTTATTGTATGTGGGTACCGGGAGTCGAACTCAGGACCTCATGCTTGCCAGGCAGGTGCTTATGCTGCTGAGCTATCTCACCGGCCCCTTAAATGCATCTTTAAATACACAGAATTATATGAACACTTAATATACGAACACAAAATATTTCTTAAAAACAAATTTGTAATGAGGCAATGTATCTTTATTACCACATTAAATAATAAGCTCTACTAGCAGACCAGATAACTACAATAATTTCAAAGTAGTAATGAGTTTAGGTAGTTTGGAAGAACTGCCAACAACTGTAATACGACTTGAAAAATCTATGGTCTGGATTGTTGATAAAGTCAGAGGTATTTCTAACACCATTGTGATGTGTTATCTACATTCATAATTGAAGGAAAAGCTGATTTTAAACTAGAGGTAAGTGAAAATAAAAATGCAATTTTTTTCACCTCATGTTCTCACTTACATGTGTGTTATGGTTAAAGTCTAAAATGTCCCCCAAAAGTCTCATGTGTTTTGAAGGTGATTGGATCATAGGAGTGCTACTCCTCAGTAGATTCATCCATTGATGAGTCTAGTAGTTTATATGCTGTTAGGAAGTTGGGCCTATTTGGAGGGCTGAGTCACTAGTGGAATGACCTGGAAGGGTGTATGTCTTGTACCCAGGTCCTCCTTTCTCTCTCTGCTTCCTGGCAGCCACAGGTTGAGCAGTTTTCCTCTACCATGCCCTTCCACCATGCTGTTTTTGCCTTGGAGACAGCTAACCATGGACTGAACTCACTGAAACTGTGAGCCAAAAATAAACCTTCCTCCTTTAAATTGAGGGTGTTGGGCATTTATTCCCAGAAATGAGAAAGATGGCTAATACAACACAGAAGCTAAAAAGATCTCATAGAAGTAAAAAGTAGGGGCTGGTGAGATGGCTCAGCGGCTTAAGCGCCTGCCCGGCAAGCGCGAGGGCCCGAGTTCGACTCCCGGATCCCACATACCAAAAAGGGGCCAGTGATATCGCTCAGCGGCACGGGCGCCTGCTGGCGCGCGAGGTCCTGAGGTCGACCCCCCGGTACCCACAAAAAAAAAAAAAAAAGAAGTAAAAAGTATAACAGTGGTTACCAGATTTTGGGAATGGGTGTGGGGGGGTGGACAAAGAATGGTTAATGTGTAGAAGGGTGCATTTGAATAGGAGGATTAACTCTTAAAGTTCTATAGCACAGTAGGATAATGGCAGTTGACAATTATTAGTTGAATATTTCAAAATAGAAGGAATTTTTAATGTTCCCAATACAAAGAAATGATACATATCTGACATACCAGTCACCCTGATCTGATCATTTCACATTGTATACATGTATTGAAATGTCACTTTATAGCCCATAAATATGTACAATTACTGTACGTTAATTAAAATATAAACATTTTATATGCAATTTTACCCCATCCTCATACTCAGACCCCCAGATTCTTACCTCCTATACAGGCTGTCACAGATTTCAGTTCTCTTTTCCTCAATGACCACATGAGACAAGAGGCCTGAATAAAGAAACGCACCCTCAGACACTCGCCCCTTATAGTTTCTTTCATGGCGGAACTAAGGATAAGGGTAAGGTTATTCGTACCCTGCCACCTTGGCTGGAGGGAAGGCACAACAGCTTCTGAGCATGGGGGTGACCACTCCTGGGGCATAAGGAAGAGAGTTTTTTAACATGATTAATAAAAAGGGATGGAGAGTATTTGGTATCTTGGAAAAACATAGGGCAGGCAAGAGTAAGGAGGGGGCTTAATAGACTACTACAACAGACTGAATATTTGTGCCCCCCTAGCTTCAATGCTGAATCCTAATTCCAACTGTGGTGGCACTAGAAGACAGACTTTTGGGAGGTGATTAGGTCATAAGAGTAAAGACTCACGAATGGCATTATTGCCCCTATGAAAGGTACCCCAGAGAGCTCTTTTACTCTTTCTGCAGTGGGAGGATATGAGAGGATACTGTCTGAAATTTGGAAGAAAGCCCTCATCAGAATCTGACCATACCAGTGCCTAAAGATTTCCAGCCTCCAAAACTGTCAAAAACCAATTTCTGTTGTTTGTAAGCCACTAGTACTTTGTTATAGCAGCCCAAACGGACTAAGGTGGGCACCCTAGGGTGTTTTGTGGGTGTACAGGAATCAAAAATGCACATTCAGCCAATGTTTCAATAACTCATACCACAGTTTACGGAAAGCCTACTTTATATTAGGAATGGTGCAAACGGCTGAGGGTGGGTGCCCAAACTCTCGTGGATCTGCAGCCAGGAGCTTTCATTACAATACTAGGGAAGAGCAAGAAAATGCCCAGGAGCCACTCAGTACAACTAAGGAAGACTAGAGGAGCCAGAAAGTCCAGAAGCGAGAGGCATATTTCCCAAACAATGCTGTGGACACAGGGTGCAGTTTGGAAAAGGAGACAGGGAAGACAATGAACATTTATTGAGAACATGCTGTGTGCTTTACTCTAAGCGCAAGTACTTTACATTCATTATGTCAAGACATTCCTAAGAAAGAGGAAGAAAATGAGCCTTTGTGGGGATAAGCGGTTTAATTGTCATTTAGGACATGACTTAGTTTTGAATTTAAGTCTCTGAAATCCCAAAGTGCACGATCTTTTTTCAGTAATTGTGCAAAGCAGATACTGTGCTGACCTCTTCAGCATTCAGATTCGGTTTCCTTATCTGGATATAATGACACTGTGGACCATTTGAGGATATGTACACAAGCGTTCTGTAAGTCATAAAACACTAAGCCCATGTTATTGTCACTGTAATCATATGACACTGCTATCATCATCATCAGAAATTTGGGGGCCGGTGAGACGGCTCAGCGGCTTAAGCGCCTGCCTTGCAAGAGCGAAGGCCCGAGTTCGACTCCCGGAACCCACATACGAAAAAGGGGCCGGTGATATCGCTCAGTGGCACGGGCGCCTGCTGGCGCGCGAGGTCCTGAGGTCGTCCCCACGGAACCCACCAAAAAAAAAAGAAATTTGGTACGTAGTAAACTTCAGAAATCATTAGAAATCCTGAGCACCTAGACAATTCCATGACGAATGAATCAAAGCAAGGAGGACGACTGTCGCAGAATCGTGGGGAAAGATGTGCTCTGATTTTTCCTGGGACTTGTCTTATTATTTAAGGAAAATGTTTTGTTCCAAATAAGGAATATCTAATTAAATAGTTCCTACGTAAAAAGTTGCATAAAACAAAAAGAAAAAGCAATCTAATAAAGCTAATGTGGTAAGAAAATCTCTCACTCAACACTTGGGTAAATTCGCAGTCTTATTCACGGGGTTAAATTTCTCCCATTTTGGAGCAGCAACTCTATGAATGTGGACATGAGATACCTTCTCAAATTGCGAGCTTGTTCTTGTTTTTCACAGGAAGTTTCATTATGCCAGAGTTCTTTGAAGTAGATTTTCTTAAAATAAAACAGTTTGTTTTGAAAATGTCAATACAATTTTATTGTTGTTGTTGTTTCTGTTTTGCTTTGTTTTGTTCTATTAACAAAAATAGTACACGCTCACTGGAAAAAGGAAATGAAGAAAGAAAATACAAATGAAAATTAAAATACCAACAACTACCATTGTTAATATACTACGTAAAATTTTCAGCTACATTTTTTTAACTTTTCAGTACATTTAGTACTGAACTAAGTACTGAACTTAGTACTGAAACTCTGATTGCTTTTTTTAAAGCAAGGTCCCTTTAGTGGATTTAGCAATAGTAACTTTAAATATTCTGGGAAAAATACCTCTCTTGGTAAGGTCACCCAACAATGCACAAATGATTTAAAACATAAAAGGTCATAGTTCTTTAAAAAGCCAGTTAAGGAAAGTTACAGCCTGAGACTCAGACTGGAGGAAAATTATGTTGGAAAACGTGGAAGGTATCAGAGGATCTTGGGGCAGAAGGGCCCAACCCATAAATTTAAAAGAGGTCAAAGAGAGGTCCACGTGCCCAGGGAGTCCTGCTTCCTGGGGTCGGCACGTGATGGCCCCATCCCCTACAGCAGTGGCTTCCCCTGGCTCCCCACCTCATCCTCACCATGTGCCCGGGGAATCAGCGGGAAAGCTGTGCCTCATTCCTCTGTCCTTCCTCTTTCTTACTCTGAGCAGCAAAATTGATACTCAGGTCTTGGTGATTTCCTGGGTAAAACAAAATGTGATTTCTGAGGACTGCACAGCACCACATTTTCTCCCCAGTCCACTAACACCAGCATTTCTTTGAACCAAGGCTAAGCCTTTAACTTCAGAAATAACAAAATTAAATTCCCAAAACTGGCTAAAGTAATATTGCAGCATAAATAAGATTTAATCAAAGTGCAATCCACTGGGGTGGGGAAGCAAGTTTGGGTTATGTGTGAGGGCAATGTAATGCATAAGAAGACTTGGAATGAGGAACTTCATAAAGAAGATAATTTTTCCGAGAAAACTCTGTTTACTTCTAGCCAATTAGGAACAAATAAAGGCCAAGCCAAATTATGTTTGTCCTTTAGTTGCAAAATCTGCCACACGGAACTTCAAAGAAGTGTTTTCTTTGTCTACGTACATCACACTGCCAAGCAGCATAGAGGGTTTCCCCTGCAGTTTATTTATTCATTGAAAACCAAAAGTTCTAGGGCTGGAACTGATTTTTAAAAATCATATCGTCCAACCCCCTCGTGTTCAAAGAAACCAAATCCAAAAATGTTAAGTTATGGCAGAAAAAAAATGGATTTCTAGTTAGGAACTAGTATGCAGGTCTCTAAACCGTTATTGCAGTCTTGATTTTACGTCATTAGTGGACTTTTATGCTAATTTCAACATTAAGACCTTTCACACATAGGCTAAATGAGGTCTACCTAATATGGTAGCTAACTAAATCTGTTTTTACTCAAGATATTGTTGTTCCTCTATCTTGAGTTGTTACTCAAGATATCGCTGTTCTGCTTTTTTTTAAACTGATACATGAAAATAGTCCATCTTCCTGGGGTACCATATCATGTTTCAAAACATATACATTGTATAATATTTAACACCCCCCCCATTATATGAAGTAACAACTACGCCATAATTCTAAAGAATGGAGGAGGCAGGAGAGGGAAAAGGAGTGAAAAAAAAGCACGGAGATGTGTTATGGGCATGTTCCAACCCCACACAAGCAGTGAAAGCATTATGTACTACAAACACAAACTCGTAAAAATAAAAACTGGAAAGAAAGAATTACTAGTGGGTATAAAATACAGAACAACTAAAATGGTTAATTTGAAGTATCATATGTACTGGGCCACAGGTGGACATGTGAGGCACCCTGCAATGCTGGTGAAAGTGTCACATGAGGCAGTAACGGCAGTAGCACCCTGAACGGAGACGCGCGCAGCCTGGCCCTGAGTGTATTCCTTGAATCCGCCTGCTTTCTTAGTTTGGTTTCCATTACTGCCAGCTGTGAACCAAAGAAAGTAAGAGAACATCACCTTCAACTCCAGGTATTGTGCAAGATTTTGGAAGGGGAATGGAATAGGAATGGAAGGGTTGTCCTACACAGCCCCTCCCTCCTGAGCACCTCTGCCTTTCATTGTTTCTCTGGGCAGTAGGGGAGATTTACTTTTGGAGGGAATTTGGAGGGAGTTTTTTTTAAGTTATTTTGCAATTCTATCATTTGTAGAAAACTAGAAATAATACAAATGATTCTCGTACATACATGTGCAAATTGGTTGTGTCAAAGAGATTCCAACTGATTATTTACTTGATTATTAGATACATGTTACATGTGTTTGCAAATTCATTTTTGCATTCTTTACCTTCCCACACATGGCAATGTTACTTTAAGTTCTCCTTCAAAAAAAGTTTTAATTTCGCATTGATTCTCCAATAATTAATTATTTAGATAAAATCTATGCCAAGTCACATTTATTTGTAAATTCATTCCAGCATTTCTTATCTACCTACGTGTGAGTGTGGTACTTTGAGTTCTTTCAGCCAGTAACATTACCAGTTCTTTCAAAATTCGTGAGTTAACTAGTATCTATGTATTTATATCAGAGGCGTGATTTTTCTTTTCAAAAAATATTAGCCTTCAACAATAGTGAACAGGAAAAATCCCAGCCCAGTCCCATCTTCAGCTTCAAGCTCTTCCCCCACTGACATCCACGCACTTAGAACAAGAGACTTGCGTATTCCTCTTACCTCTGACTTCAACCAATTTGTGAGTTCACATAGCTTCACTTCTTTCAAGTTTCAAATGAAGAGACATCAACACTCTTTAGGATCCAACTCAGCCCTAACTTCTTGTGATTAATTGTGTTACGTACCTCTCAAGGCCTCTTGTGAGTGTCTCTTGCCTGGTTATTGGTAACCCATACAGATGGTCCCAGCTTGCCCAACTTGCGATGATTTGATTTGTGAATTTTCAACTTCACAATGACCAAAAGCAATATGAATTCAGTGCACCCCGTTCTTTGAATTTTGATCTTTTCCTGGGCTAGCGATATTTGTTTAATACTCTCTCGTAGTGCTGGAGCCAGAGCTCCAGTCAGCCCTGGGATAACGAGGGGACAACCACACTCTTCAGTATATTGTGTTACCAGCATTTTTGGATATGGGTATTCAACAAATTACCTGACTTATTTAATACTTTATTATAAAACAGGGGCCGGTGAGATGGCTCAGCAGCATAAGCGCCTGCCTGGCAAGCGCGAGGGCCCGAGTTTGACTTCCGGATCCCACATACGAAAAAAGGGCCGGTGATATCGCTCAGCGGCACGGGCGCCTGCTGGTGTGCGAGGTCCTGAGGTCGACCCCCGATACCCACAAAAAAAAAAAAAATTAAAAATAAAATAGGGTTTGTGCCAGATAATTTGCCCAACTACATGCTAACCTAAGTGTTCTGGGAATGTCTAAATTAGGCTAGGCGAAGCTATGATGTTTACTACATTAAGAGTATTAGATGTAGTTGTGCCTTACAATATTTCTCATTTACAATGGTTTTATCTGAACATAACCACATCATAAGTAGAGAAGCATCTGTATTTACTTATTTTTAATTTCACTTTCCACCACATGGTGCCTTATTTTCCTTGTCTTACTTGCTCAAGGTTTAATTCCTCTCCATTCAACTTCCATCTCCCCAACTCCAAAACACACATAAGGGGTGGGGGGGGGTAAGGCCTTTTGTGGGAACCAAAAGACTATGACTTGTAGTTATTATAGGATTACATGGAAGAAACAAGTAATTTCCACTCAGCTCTGCCCTTAATCCTTCCGAAGAAACTACCTCAAAACAAAACAAACAAGAATGTCACTAAAAAACAAATTAGTAGAACAAACAAACCACTTTGATTCCACTGTACAGCTTCACTCGGAGGTAGATACAGCACAAGCAATGGGCTTTCTTTTTCTCCTTCATTCAGAGGGAATAGGTCAGAATGCCCATTCTGAGACTCACACTGTAATTCACAAGGATGCTATGGTTTGAATGTGTCCCCTCCAAATTTTGTGTTAAAACTTAATCCCCATTGTGGTGGTGCTGAGAGACGGGGTCTCAGAGGAAGTGGTTAAGTCAAGAGGGCCTGTCCTTGTGAATGGATTAGTTTTTTAGAAAAGGACTGGAGAGAACTAGTTAGTCCCCTTCTTGCTTTTCTGCTTTTCTACCAAGTGAGGACAGAGCAAGAAGGCCCTCACCAGACACCCAATGCCAACACCCTGTACTTGAACTTTCCAAGCTCTTCAACTCTACAAAATAAATTTTGATTTATAAGCAATAGAATGCCTGTGGCATTGTGTTATAGCAGCACAAATAGACTAAAACAACAGAGGACTGCTCAGGCCTGTGTGGTAGGACTCAGGAGTTTCTGATTCTTTTTTGATGCTTGGCACAACAGCAAGAATCTGAACATTCCCCAGTCACCTTATGGAATCCGCACTTACAAAATGTTTTTATGTATATTTTTCTACCCAATTAAGGGTTAAGATGGTATCTTTTCTATCCAAAGAAAAGACCCAACATAAAAGCCTAATTTGACTCTCCCAAGAATTATCTCCCACATCATGAGCCAGTGTGATGTGATTTCTAAAGTTTCTTACAGCTCATAAAACGCCATGGGGTGTTTGGAAGTTGAAGGAACTCTGTCAATCAACGAATGCAAGAACATCCAGACCAAGGAGATGGATGTGCAAGGCCCCGGCTCTTCAAAGGCCCTCAGTGTTCTGGGAACAAGGAGTAAACCTTGCAATGTGGCTGAAGCAAAGAAGCTCTTTTTGGTGAAGAGGGGGAAGAAGGGAGAGGATTAGCAGAAAGGAAGTCAGCACTGTCAGGGAGCTCACAAAAGGAGGCTTCCATCCAAAGTACTTCCTTATAATTTAACCAAACATTGAGATGCAACTTCTGAAATTTCTCCTTTGAGGTACCCATTTGAATGAGTAGTAGACATACACCAAGAAATTATGTAATGCCAATTACTGAAGAGTAAATTATGAAAATGAATGTGAGGTTGGGAGTATTTATTTGCTTTTCTCCATAAAAAATGTGACGGTGAAAATCGTTCTTTCCCCTCAAAACCCCTCCTTTCAAAATCAAGAGGTCATTATGCAATCTTTAGAAGTAAATATACATAATTAAAATAATTCCAAATACTGTATGGTGCATTAATGACTTAGGAACTTAGGCTTGAAAACATGATCATTTCCCATCAAAGAATTTATAATTCATATTTATTTTGACTGGTTTTGGCCTCCTGCAGACTTGTGGGCAAGGCAATATCTTCATTGCTTTGTTTAATGGCTATTCCCAGGCTCTCTGCAGGGGCACGCCTCCCCATGCATAGTGAATCAGTAAAGACACTGAAGGCCATTCTGATAAACTATCATATTTGCCAAAATCTAAGATTTCTTGCTCCAAAGCATGCCAAGCACTGAACAAATGCAAGACAGCAGAGCTGGGAATGTAGTTCAGTGGTAGAGTGTGTGCTTAGCATGCACTAGGTCTTGGGTTCAATACCAGTACCACATACACACACACACACACACACACACTCAAGACAAGAGTTTGCTTTCGGCTCTTTCCCACTTCATACATTCCTTCATTCTTATCTTGTACCCCACCATGTAGACCCACCAGTTGTTTTAATTCAGGCTGCTATAACAAAATACCACAAACTAAGTGGCTAAAACAACAGGAACTTGTTTCTCACAGTTCTAGAGATTGGAAAGACCAAAATTAAGATGCCAGCAGAGTTGGTGTCTGATAAGGACTCTCTGTCCTCGGGTGGCAGATAGTGACCTTCCCATTATCTTCACTTGGCCTTGTTCTCATGTTGAAAAAAAAGTGGGAGAAATCTCTCTCTTTTCCTTCTCCTTTTTATAAGCCCACTAATCCTGTCTTGAGGACCCCACCTTCAGAACATGATTTAGATCTCATTAGACCTCCAAAGTCCTGATCTCCATTTATCATCACATTGGACACTAGAGTTTCAACATATTAACTTTGAAGGCACACGTTCATTCCATACCATTCTGCTCCGGCATTCAAAATTCATTATTTTTCTTGCATGCAAAATATATTCATTCCATTCTAACAAACTTGAAAATTCTAAACTCATTCCAGCATCAACTCTAAAGTCTGAAGTCCAAAGTTTCATCTATATCATCTAAATTAAATATGCAAAAGGCTTGACATATGACTCATCCTGAGGTAAAATTCCTCTCCAGCTGTAAGCTTGTGCAACCAGACAAGTTATGTACTCCCTAAAAACAAGAGTGTGATAGGCTTGAGATAGATGTTCCTGTTGCAAGAGAGAGAAACGAGAAAGGGTGACATGTCACAAGGAATTCTAAACGGTGAATTCCATCATATCTTAACACTCAACAATAATAATTTTTGATGCTAAGCTTTGCTTTCCAAACCCATGGGGTGGCAGTCCCACCTTCAGGACCCGCTGGAGGGGTTAAGTACCCATGGCTCCAGGAAATGCTGCCTCAAGGTTCTACTTTGAAAACTCAACCCTGAGGCACTGAGTAAGGTCTGTCTGGAATTCTGAAACTAGAAATGTAACCACATCCTTTGAAATGAAGGAGGAAATAGCCTAGTACCTGGGGCCATGATGAGGGAGGCAGGCCTCCTGACTGCTTAGAGAAAAATGTGAGGAGAGAGGTGAATTGAAAGAGGAATTCAGGAACTAAGCAGAAAGAAACCCAAACCTTAAGATTTGGAAAGTTATCAACTTAAACTTACTGCAAGAAAAAATGAGAAGCACGTTCTGAAGAGAACATTAATGTTATGGCTGGACTATCACTTGATTGTGAGTTTATGGGATTCTATTAGCAGAAACACTGTCGGTTTGAACTGAAGAAGATACAGATGGGATGAAATAAAGGAAGGCTTTGGGAAAGGTTGAGTTTTACAAGGCAGGACCATAGAGTTATTTGGCTACAAATGTGTGATAGTCCTAGCAGGAATAACTCTATGAGCAATCAGAAGGAGCCGAGATGTTCCTTCATCACTTTGCTAAGAAATTTCCTCTACTAAATATTCAGTTTTGGGGTTTGGTGGGGGTTGGGGTTTTTTTTTTTTTGGTTTTTTTTTTTTGTGTGTGTGTGGGTACCAGGGGTCGAACTCAGGACCTCATGCCTGCGAGTAGGCGCTTGTGCTGCTGAGTGATATCATCGGCCCTTTTTCCCTTTGTATGTGAGTACCAGGAGTCGAACTCAGGACCTTGCGCTTGCCAGGCAGCTGCTTATGCCACTGAGACATCTCACTGGCCCTAAATATTCAGTTTTATTGCTCATACATCTACCTTCCATTAAACACCAGAGAATACTTCAACCAAGTTCCAGGCCACTTTAAAGCAAGGATTGTCTTCCCTCCTGTGTCTAAGAACACATTCATCTCAGTCCGAGATTTCACCAGAATCTTCCTTAATATCCGTATTTCAAGAATGTACTTCAAACCCATTTAGCCTTTCTGTTCAATACCCAATTCCAAAGTGGTTGCCACATTTTTAGGCATTCTTTACAGCAACACCCCACTTCTTTGTACCAAAATCTATCTCAGCCTGCATTATCCAGAGAAATAGATCCAAGAGGATATAAATATAGATACAGATATAAATGACATATGTAGAGATATAAATTATATATAGAGAAAAATATTTACTATAAGGAATTGGCTTGTGCAATTATGGAGGCTAGGAAATTCCAATATCTGCTAATTGCAAGCTGGAGACCGGGAGAGCCAATGGTCTAATTCCAGTCTAAGTCCAGAAGTCCAAGAACTAGGAAAGCCAGTATTGTAAATTCTAGTCTGAATCTGAGACAAATAGCAGGAGATCAATATCCCAGTTCAAAAATAGGCAGAGACAAAGAATTCTTTCTTACTCAATTGTTTTGTTCCATTCAAACATTCACAAGATTGAATGAGGCCCCCACAACTGGAAAGGGCAATCTAGTTTACTTAGTCTACTGACTCATGTTAATCTCATCAAGAAACACCTTCACAGACACACCCATATGTTGGGGACCACAAGTTCACAATGGCTAGTTTTACATACTTCACTAAGGGAGGAACAGCGGCTTGGGATTATTGGTATCACCTTTTGATATTTCCCATTATCTCATTAGGGGTGGGCCATCCTCTCCCACCTACTAAGACTAAGACTAAGACTAAGATCGCTAGAATTAAAGATGCTCCAGGACACGATCCTTATTACCTTAAGATCACCACTGCACTCTGAGTCATCTGATAGTCCCCTCCTCGATAAATGTTGAAGTTCTGGCTGATTATGGCCTTTTGCTCCTGGTGAACAGCTGGTCATCCCAGATCCCTGCTGCTTGCTATTTGTCTCGTGCTCTTTTTCACTCACCATGCACAGTAATACCTCGCAGGAGATTGGAGACTCACTGCTGGAGTCCCCGATAACCATAAACAACATTTATCCAAATGTCGGAGCACCCCAAAATTCCGTCAAGTTGACACACAGAGTTAACCAGCACAACAGGTCAGAATATCTTGACCTGCCTTCTTGTCCTTTCCTCAAATGTGCAACCCCAGTTTTGCCTGTACATCATAATTTTCTGGCTCTGTCCAATAACCAGGATCTTGCTAAGTAATCCCTTAACCAGTCTAAAAATTATTACTAAGATATTGATGAATGTAATAATTACTTTCCCTATTTGCATTTCACCTATGCTTTACCTAGTAAGAAAAAAATCAGTGAGGCAAACTACAAATAGAATAAAATTTACCATTTTAATCATTTCAAAGTATACAACTCGGAGGGATTAAGTAAGTATCCTTATGGTGCTATGCAAGCATTACCTCTATCTAGTTCCTGAATTTTTTCATCACCCCAAAGAATTTCCCTAGTAAGTATTTACTCTCCACTTCTCCTCCTTGGTCCCTGGCAGCCACTGATCTAATTTCTGTCTCTATAGATTACCCTATTCTAGATATTCCAGATAAATGAAATCATATACAATGTGACATTTTATGTCCGTTTTCCTTTACTTAACCAAGGAAGAATTTTAGCCTCCTTAGCTAGACAATGGAAAAAATAGAAAGTGAAATATATGTTGTGGTATAAAGATTTGGAGGTTGTCTTCAAAACCTCATCAACTTTCTAGTTCAGTTTTACCAAGATTTGGGGAACTCATCTGTTTAATCTGTTGTTATTGTATCTTTGTTATTAAGTCTTCCCATGGAAATTTCAGACAGCCTGATCACAAGTAGGCATTGGGCCAGGATAGAGAATGGGAGGACACTTCGGGGGGGCCCATTCTCCTCCACCAGGGAGACCCCCCTTCCCTGACAGTGACCTGGTGAGATCAGGGTGGTCACAAGGTCATACAGCCCTGAGGGGCCCAATCTATCCCCAGCACTTAATAAAAATAAAAGCAAGCACCATCTCTGGCAGCAATGTAAATTATTTATGGGCTTAAATTCAAAAGAAAGTCAGATTTATTTTTTAAAATTTTTAAAAAGGACTGCACATCAGTTTCTACAATTTTCTGATCCTAGTGTGTCAAAAATATTACGTTCACGGTTTGCACAACCACGGCTGCTGAGTTTTCACACGTCTGCACGTCTGCTCAGATACGGCTTGCTACGATGCGGAGTGCGATCAGTGGGATGTACAAATGCACGGCCAGGGGAGACTCCAAGGCTACTCCAAGTTTTGTGGGAAAGGAGCTGGTTGGCAGACGCCCACTCTGCAGGGCCCCTGTAGCACAGGGTCACTAAGAGCATCTTTAAACACTGAAAACTAGGAGGCCCAGTGAAGAGTTTCAGTCCGTGTCACCAATTTTATTTGCTGCAGACTCCCATGGTTTTATTTGGTCTAACAAAAGCCCCTAAACAAAATGCCTTTTTCTTCCTCTTAGCTCGTCCTTTTTTTTTTTTTTTTTACCAATCTCTCTTTTTTTATTAATAACCACACACAAATACCTTATAAATATTTTTAAACTTTATTTCAATCCTGTTACTATTTATGTTTGCTAAGATCAAAGTCTGAATGTATCCTCGAGTTTGAGTTGTTTGCCTGCTTCTATTTCAAAATATGGACCACGCGGTCTCTATAATTTTATTCCATGATGACTCGCTTAGATTTAATGATATACACAAGCACCGCAGTAACTCACTAAACAAATCCATGTGAGGATGAAAGGAACATCACAGGCCTGATCCGGGCACAAAGGCCTATGTATTGTTTTCCTTTTCTTTTCAGAAGAGTCTGTAACTGAACACAGCATATTCTGATTTAAAATTCACAATGATTCCTTTATAAATAGCATTTGTCTTTTTATGAGGTCTTTCAGTTTAAAAGGATTCTTATTTCACTCCATAAACATTTACATTCAAAAGACATGACTACAAGGTAAAGTCACTGGTTTGGAACAAATAGACTTGAATTTATCCTCACAAGTGAATGATGTCCCATCCAAGCAGGTAGTGACATTCCAGGGATTTTCAAAACAGTTCTGGAACTCCAGTTGAGAACTGCTTTCCTTCACACACTGAGGGAATTTCCTTTGACTTTCCTAACAGTTAAAAAAAAAAATCTTTTTCTCACCAGGGTAAGTTTCATTTGGGGAAACAATCAAGCTACTTAATAATTGGTAGATCATAACTGACTGGATAGAACTACTTTCAGCCTAAATAAGGTGATTATGATATCATGAAATTCACTTTTTCTTTAATATTTCTTAATTAATCCTAAGGGTAATTCCAAAAGAATTTACATTCAAAAGATTTAGAACAATAGCTGTATTGTTGAAAGAATTATCTGAACTTCCAAAGCAACTACTCTGAAAAGATGACATTTATTTGAATACATGGATTTTTTTTTTTTTTTTTTTTAAGAGAAACAGGCTATTCTCCCCTTGTTTGATCTGCACTCTTTCTGTTCCTGGTGGCTAGCTAAGGGGACCTACTATTTTTCAGCTTGGTACAGTATCAAATTTTATCTAACAATTCCAATTTTGAAGGGAATGGAAATACAAAACCTGAAATACCAAACAATACTTAAAACATTCACATGGATACACAATCTGGAAATTAATGTACATTCTATGCACAACTACTAAACATAAATATACATGTAAATATATATACATTTATAATGCATATAAAAACACTTATTATGATAAATGAACCATACATCAAACTCAAATATACAGGTGAATATTAAGAAAACATTAAAATACCAACTCTACCCAGAATTTAGACTTTTAGTTTCAGATGCTTGTTTCCAACACTAATTTCAGTAAGCATGTATCCAGGACTGAGCTGCAGGAACGGCATTAATGGGCCTGACATGTAGCCCAAGGGTAGAGTGAATGTTTAGCATTTATAATGCCCTAGGTTCTCTAGGCACACCAAAATAAATAAATAAATAAAAATGTTAGGTGCTGTACAGATCAGTTTAAACAAGCTTTGTATGACAGCCTCATAAAGGTGTTTAATAAAGATAAACCCTGTGTGTGTGTGTGTGTGTGTGTGTGTGTGTTTGTGTGTGTTCCTGTTGATGAGGAAAGGTGAAAGGAAAGTATGACACATCGGGCATTAATTTATGCCAAGCACTGAACCATTGCTAAATTAATGCTCTCAACATCTTCAAGATAAATGTTTTTGAGATCATACATAGATGAAGAAATTCAAGCTATAGGTTTCAGTAGCAGAGCACTGGCACACCACTAGCAAGTGGAAGAAATATATTTAGAATGAACTGATTGGGGTGGAGAAAAAAGCCAAAGGCCACACCCACACATTTGGAAAATCAAACTATTTCCCCACAGAAAAAACAATTTTTTTCAAAAACTCAATGCAATTATTTCCCCTGATTGCTTTCTTCATTGATCTCAATAATTCTTTGCTTTACTTCTCTAAAAGTGAAGTGAGACAATCACCTCCCAATCTGGGAAAGTAAAATGTTCTATGAATTTTTATCTTGATTTATGTAACAAGCCTTTGGAAACCATTTACATGCTTGAATCACTTAAGTGTTTGGGTGTAACATTTAAAAATAAGGTAAACTAAATAAAAGAACTGTCGAAGTGAACAGAAGAAAGAAAAAGTACCATTATCTTTAGTTAAAAGATTTTTACCACCTCCCAGGGTAAAAGGTTAAAGATTTAAATTAAGGAAAGAATGAGGTCCTTCAAATGAAACAGTGGAGGAAGTCCAGCATGGTGATGCACACCTGTAACCCCAGCACTGGAGGCTGAGGCAAGAGGATCTCAGCTAGTTTGAGGCCAGCCTAGCTATATATAGGTAGTGAGTTTGAGGCCAGTCTAGACTATGTAGCAAGACCCTGTCTCAAAACACCAATTTTAAAAAAAAGGAGGAAATTAAAGTCAACACCAGGATATTTCATTTGACCTTAGAGACTAATTTTATTGATGTCTTGTTTGTTTTTAAGTGTTTCTAATTAAAAAAAAAAAAAAAACTCGTTCATGGCCCCAGTTTACCAGCCTATCTCCCAACTCCCTATTCCTCCTTGTAAAGCTTGTTCATTTGCACCTTTATTTTTCTGATTAGACTCTAAATGACTGACAATTTTAAAAGAAACAAACTAAAATAAAGCACAGATTTAAAATGACATTTTCCATCACCTTGATTGGTAACAATTCATTTTCAAAATTAATGAAAGTCCCATCATTCATTAATATTTCACACAATCACCTTTTTTTTTTTTTTTTTTTTGGTGGGTACCGGGGTCGACCTCAGGACCTCGCGCGCCAGCAGGTGCCCCTGCCGCTGAGCGATATCACCAGCCCTTTTTTCGTATGTGGGTTCCGGGAGTCGAACTCGGGTCCTCGCGCTTGCCAGGCAGGCAGGCGCTTATGCCACCGAGCCATCTCACTGGCCCTACAATCACCTTATTTTTGTGAGAGTTTCATTTTCATTGCCTTCTGTATTTGTCATTGCCAAAATCTAATAGTCCCAAATCCCAAGAGGTTACATGATCAAAAAATAGTGGTATCCAGAAATTTAAATTTATGAGTATTATCAGAGGAGTTCCCAGCTTTTTAAATTGCTTGTACTGATTCTGGCTTTTTTTCGTTTGCTCTAAAATCTGCATTTGTTTTTATACTAAAATGATATACAAAGAAACTTACATACATTGCTCATCTGGAGCTGACAGCTTATGAAGCAGAGCTGAGTGTGGAATTTTCTCCCACTTCAAAGGGCATGTTGCAGGGTGCAAAGAAAGAAGGGATCGGGTCCTTGCAGCCTACACTGCCCTCTGGCACTCAGACGCAGCCCCCCAGGGACAGAAGAGAGCAAACTCTGGCCTTTGTTGCTCTAGGTAACATTTCCCACAACCACTAGTTCATAAATATTGACGTTTGGGAAAAATAAGGGGAAAAAAAAAAAAGAAAGAAAGAGAGAAAGAAAGAAAAAAGGGTTTTGCAAAAAACAAAGTTGTTTTTAAGTTGAAATGTTTTTGTATCTTAAAGCCTAATTTATACCTAAGACACCACTGATTTTTTAAATAAAATGTACCCTATCATAGAGATTTTAAAAATACTATTATTTATCAAACACTTGGTAATATAGGAAACAAAACTCTCCACAGAGCTTTTTAATCTAATTTTTTTCTACAGCAGCAGGAAAATCCTTTTAACTAACAAGGCAGAGTTTAAGGCAATTTTTCTTAAAAATATAGCAACGTTCTCACATAATGTTTTGCTGAATACTCAAATCACAGTGAATTTGGAATTATTTATTTTCAGCAAAATATTTTATTTTCCTTTTCAACATTTGTCTCCACTTTGAAAAAAAATAATAATAATATGGTAACTAAGACCTTTGAAAACAGTCTATACTGTTTCCATTGTGGAACTACAGCACAACCTGGTGGTCACAGCTGTTATTGCCACTGTTCAAACCAAAATCAGGAAAGAGCTTTGTGTTCAGGCTTTTTGAAAATACACTATCAGGAAACAACAGTGACACAACTCTTTTAGCATCAAATCACAAATAGAACTTTTTGAGGTTTATCAATATAATATATTTTAAATAATATTTTAGTGTTTACTGATGTCAATCATTACATCAACCCATAGAATTTTTAACATTCTTATATTTTCACAGTAATCCCCTTTTTATGACTTTTGCAATCCTCTAAATGTGTTTTAAAAGCACGTAAGAAAAATTTGATCAATGGTGCAAAAAAGTAAACCAAGTAGTCTATCAGCCCTGGGAGAATTCTTTTCTCCTTTGTGCCATGGGTACAGTAAAGGGGGAAAAAAGATACATTTGTCATAAGAATTTTCCCTGGCCTTCAAATTCTACCTAACAAGAACTCAGTTCATTAAAATAATTTTCATTCTTAAAAAGAAAATGTATTTCTAAATCCCTCTCTATACATTTATTTGCTACTGAAAATTGAAATAGCACATAAATTTTCCTTTTACTGCACTTCTAAATTTAAAAAACCAGAAAATGTTAGTACCTGTCCTAATTACTATGCTGTAGCCAAACTAACAAATGTTTACATTCCTTCCCCACCATTAGTTCAAATTATTTTTTATCTTTTCAACATAATTTTTCTTAATTTACATGTTTGCAGTACATAATGATTACATTCATCATAGGGAGTTAGCCATGTACATAACAAATCTTAATTGTTTTTGCTTTCTCTCCTTCCTCCCTCCCTCCATCCAATTCTTGATGTTAGGGTTCTTCTCACTGGTGTCAGACTTCTAAAACATGTGGAATACTTGACACCTATTGGTGCTTCTTCGGGTTAAATCAAAAGTAGAACTAAAGTATATTGAAACCATTTAAATACAATCAAACTCTGCAGATTTCTTATAAATTACTGGT
This sequence comes from Erethizon dorsatum, assembly GCA_028451465.1. Lineage (NCBI taxonomy): Eukaryota > Metazoa > Chordata > Mammalia > Rodentia > Erethizontidae > Erethizon > Erethizon dorsatum. The sequence continues at coordinate 18,184,319 of CM051839.1, forward strand.
ATCGAGGTAAGAAGAAAGAGATAGGAAGCAAAAGATCACAGAACTCATACCATGGGTCATCAAAATGGTCAGCACAGTCTATCCCAGCATACGCTAGCTTTCTCCACCTACTGCATAAAAAGGCCACCAAGAAACACAGTATAAGAGCAAGGTTTATGCCTAAATCCACTCTGCATAATTATTCTCCATTTTAGTATTCTCAAAAGAATTTCATCTGCCATGCACGTATTAACTGCAGCCATGATGGAAGGGTTCATTTCTTGATCCATTCTGAACTCCCTTAAGTCTGTTCTACTTTAGTTCCCTTTCAAGCTGAGAAAATATATTGATTACGATGTACCTCAGTTTCACCATCCTTTCTCTCTGCACAGATGACAATATATTTACTCTTCTCCTCCTGTAGGACAAGCCATCTCCGTCTCCTGCGAGAGCTTTGCTCTTCCATTCTATTTTTGGTGTGAGCCTTCTGACAGAGCATCAGGCTTGAGAGTGAAGTTCCTAAGTTCCTTTATTAATATTTCTGAGCAAATTGGATGAAAGGGAGTGAATCTTCCTGAGAATTTACTTCAGTGGTCATCTGAAGACACTAGGGACAAGGGTGGGTGAAGCTTTCATGGTGAGTCTGACAGAGGTGTAATCATAGCTCTAAGCTCCTCCTGCATCTTTGAGTCTGAGCGGAAGGTAATGCTGGACTTTGGAATTCCGAAAATATGTTTTATAATTTTTCACTGAAGAGAGGCAATTTTGCAAGCTTTTCTTTCAATTGGTAGCACCATTTCTAGTATAGCAGCATTAACTGGCTCTTATCCCTGGAAGATAGAGGCTTGCTAAATTTAACAGTTCACCAGTGATGTCATAGAACACAGAGCAGACACGAACACAGCCTTTAAGCAACCTGCCTTGTTGCGTGGAGGCAGCAGGGAGCACATGGTCTGTGGCTGTAGAGATAAGATGGACGTCTACACTAACAAGAACCTAGGTTACAGTAACCTAGGTTATAGGTCTGGATTGCATTACCCAGAGACAGCCAACCCTCATAGAGCTGTGGCCTGCAACTCAGAATAACTTCTCAATTTTATTTGCTTCCCTTTGTTCCCACTTCCTTAAAATTCCCCTTTTAAAACGCCACACTGGCCCCAAAGAGAGTGAAGGACTTTGAACAACTGTTTGCCGTCGTATTGATCAGCCAGCTTTTCAAATAAAGTTGTCTTCTTTGCCTCAACACCTCGTCTGTTAGCTTAGTTGGCCTGTCGTGCTGTGAGCAGCTAGACTTGGGTCTGGTAACAAGAGTACTTTACATCTTTTCTAATCCTCTTGATTAACCTGTCAAATTAAGGAAAGTATGCAGTAGGATCAAAAAATGTTTGGGAGGGCTGGTGAGATAGCTCAGCGGCATAAGCGCCTGCTTGCAAGCGCGAGGTCCTGAGTTTGACTCCCGGTACCCACATAAAAAAATGTTTGGGAATGCTTGAATTTTTTGTTTTGCTTATTACAGTAAAAGACATGTTGCCATTAATCCTCCTCACAGTACTCTCCTTTGCTTCAAATGCACCTGACCCATCATTCTTGCCACCTTCTGAAGCAGTTCGGGAGGCTCTTCTTCGTGAGCGTCTTCCATTGTGCTGTTATGGCTGTCTCAATATCTTGAATTTATTCAAAATGTTTACCTTTCATGGTCATTGTTACTCAGGGGAAGAGTCAGTAGTCACACAATGCCAGATCCAGTAAATAAGGTAAAGGAGGACACACCATAATGTTTTTATGAATCTGCCTCTGCACTGGATGGCACTCAGCAAGGCTATTCACATTTTTTAGCACACCTCAAAAAGACATGGAGGAGGACTTCCAGAACTGCTTCAAAAAGCAGCAAGAATGATGGAATAAGTGCATTCAAAGCCAGTAGTATTTCGAGAGGGATTAACGGCAATGTGTCTTCTACTGTAATAAATTGCTGTATTTAAGCATGCATGGTACTTTTTAACCAGCCTTGTATCTCCACTTAACAGATTAGAAAACTGAATCTTAAGGATATGAAATGATGTGTTCAAAGTCACTCAACTGGTAACAACAGACAATCTATACCATAGGCCTCCCTGCTCCAAAACGCATCCTCAGGATCTAGTACTGATGAGTTCTCAATAAATATTTGCTCATTTGATGAACAAATATACTGGGTTCATCAACTTTGCCATTGCTGGGATAAAATACCTTACATACACTTAAACAAAAAAAGTACATTTTGGCTCCGGGTTTTAGAAGTCCATGCTTGGCTGGCTCCAAGGTAGAAATATCATGGCGGAGGGCATGGTGGAAGAAAACTACTCAACACACAGAGCCAGGAAGCGGGAAGAGCAAGAAAGAACCAGAGAAGACAGAACCTTAAAAAATGTCTCTCTAGTGATCTACTTCTTCCAGCTGGACTCCACCTGTTAATAACCCCATTCAGCTGTGAAGTCATCGGTGGATTACTCTGTTGAGGGGTTAGCACCTCTCCAGGCCCCACCTCTGAAGATTGTTGCCTTGGGATGGAGCCCTCACTATGAATCTTTGCGGAGGGGGGGAGTGGTATCTCATATTCAAACCATAACATGAGTTTATTGCAAAGATATTAAAAGTAAGCCTGAAATAGATCCAAAGTCTTTTAACTACACCAGCAATTTTTCTAGTAAGGTTTAGGAATATTTTGAATTGTCTCTCACTTCTGCACCCTTCTGAACCTTAGGCGCCACTATTTTCTAGAAAAAAAAACAAAGAAGTACCAGGCTGGAGTCATCTGAGCCTTGCCCCAGGCTCTTTCATCCAAGAGGCACTAGCAGGGAATTTTACCATTTTGTGCTATGTACTCTTTTGGCAGTCTAGTGAAACTTATGTAATCTTCTTCAAAATAGTCTTTTTTAAACTATAAAGGAAACCAAGTGTTTTTAAGTAAAAATTTCCAAAAAAAGTAAAAACTAATTTGTAATGTATGTGTTTCTTTATTAATGCATTAAATAATGAGATCTGGCACTATTTTGATTACTATATTTTCAAAATATCAGTGGATACAAATGATATTTTGAGATGTCTGTTAACCTCTGCAATACAGCATGAAAATATCCATAATTTCTATTGGTGGGAGATATGGTATAAATATTAATATGATCTGTGGCTTATAGTCATAATTTTTAATGGTAAATTTCAGTTTGTAATTAATGAAAACAGATTTTTTTCATTCAAGTTCTCAAGCTGAATTAAAAAAATTAAGACTAATCTTAATTGAGTTAGTCATAGTTAAATCTTTTCAGAAGTTAAATTATTTTAAAATTCCTAAATTCTGTCAAACACCGTGTACAGCAATGTGTGTGTATATATGTGTATATTTCTCTGGATTAATATGTGAGATATTTACTTTAATATAAATAGTCTGATTCGAGGCAAGGTTCTAAAAATAATCATGGATTTAGGACCTAGAAAGGTGTTAAACCAACCTTTCCTGAATCTTATGACATCAGTCAACACATAATATCATTATTTGTTATAATAACAATTCTCTTTGACTTATCAAATGTCTGTTGAGCAGGTACTAGTGTAAACCTCGTTCTGGGATTTTAGAAATAGGTTTATTAAACTGAATCATTCAGCCTAAAGCTGCCTCTGTACATATTTTAAGTTTGTCACCAAAGGATTCTTCTCCAAACAGAGTTAATTGTAACTTCACTTGGTGTGTAAACAGACTGTAACTTACTCTCCGAAGAAATAATTAATCACAAGTGGCCAATGGTGCGTATTATCTTCAAATAAGACAGATGAGCTATGAACAACTGGCCTATCTCTGTACCTCGCTTCCACTTCCGCACACTACTTCCTTTTCTCTGGCTACAAATGTAAGGCCTATATGGTGGGGCAGGGCACTCTGAACCATTTTTGATCCAAACTACTGCCTAATTCTGAAATCATAAATAAAACCAACTAAGATCTGCAAAACTAGAGCTGGGGATGTAGCTCAGGGGCGGAGTGCTTGCACTTACCTAGTATGTACAAGGCCTGGGTTCAATCCCAAGCGCGCGCACACACACGCACACACACACACACACAAATCCGCAAAACTAGATTTGTTGTCTTTTTCTCTTTCAACAGTTTTACAGTGAATAGCTGTCTCTTCTGAATCTGTTTGTTCAGCTGACCAACACAGAGTCAAAAGAGAGATAAAGGTAAAATATAAAAATTAGAATGTCAGGGAAGTCTTTCCATGGAAGCCTGGACTTAGATGAGCCACAGGGGATGGGTTAGACTGAACTGTGAAGGCAGAGCAGAGTTCTGGGTGAGAAGCAGAGATGAACAATGTTATGGTTTGTGTCTGGATGTCCCCCCAAAGCCTTATGTGGTCGTGAGGGGCGGACTTTTCAGAGATGGCTGAATCTAGACTTTGTGATTGGGTCATTGTCTAGCATTGGGATTGGGGATGTGAGTGCTACACCCGCCGTAGGGTGGGTGACCTGCATACACTATAAGGGAGGGAAAGAGGCTTGCTTCTGCCCTTTTTGCTTTTGTTGTTCTTGCTGTTTTCCACAGCCATGAACTGTTGCCCTGGGCCATGTCACCCTGCCTTGGAGCCAGCTGATTATGGACTGAAACCTCTACAAACTGTGAGCTAAATAAACCTTTCCTTCTTTAATTTTGGGCGTCAGGCATTTTGTCTCAGCAATGAGAGAAAAGTAACTAAGAAGAGCACAGTGCAGAAGCAGAGCTGGGCATGCTTACTATGACTGCAAGCAGATAGATGGCCTGAGGACAATCACTCTATAACAGGCATATTATAGTAGACTGAGAATGCCAGATAAGAAACATGAAGTCCACCGTCTAAATATTAGGTGGAGCAAAATCAGCATGATAAAAATAACATTTCATCAGATTCATTTGGCAGTGGCTTACAGCAGAGGAATTTGTTAGCAGACTCCTGACAGACTGCTAATAGCTATGATAATAAAGATCTAACCAAAAATAAGAAATAGGAAGATGTGGTCATTACAAAAAGCAGTCAAATCTGAGCAACTGAGGGTTCAGAGAAGGATGAATAAAGGAAACTCCTTTACTGTACTAGGGTAACAGAAAAACTGGCACCATGAAGAAGAAAATGAAAAGTTGAGTATAAGAAAAAGAGGAAAATAACCCAGTATACTTTAAAATTTCTGAATGATCTAGAATAGTGGTATGTTCCCACTTGTTAGGGAAAAAAAAGTAACTAAAATTTGAAGGAGGCACTATCCCTTCTCTACTCTCCTCACCCCATACCATGGCCTTCTAGCACCTAGAACCACAATTGCTAACTGTAGTGAGAATTTTTCTCTGCCTGCCCAACATCCCCTCCTCCTTCATCCGGAAGCAGCATTCGTCTTTCCAGCAAAGGTCTCATTCTACTCAGTGCAGGTGAAGTTGAACCCATCCCATCCCACTCGCTCCACACTCCCCCAACCCCTATTCCAATTGTAGAAAAGGGCACATAGCCCAGACCTGGCCCGTAAGACCACCCCTTGCCACTCGTTCAGGAGGAAGAACATGGCGGGAGCCAAGCCAACCACCATCTATGCAATTGTTCTTGAAAATTAGTAGGAAGCACATTCGTTCTGCTATAATTAGGGCCCATAGGAGGAGTTAGGAGTCAGGAATCAAAAGTCAAAGATCAAAGACCAGGATTAGGAGTAGTAAGGGGCTTGGCTAAAGTGAGAAAAATAATCCTAGCGAAATTACAGCCACTTCTGAAATTAGCAGAACTTTTAAACTTTTCAACTACAGCATATCATCATCAAAATCTCCTTTTTTCTTTAGGAAATAAATTAGATTTTGGTCACTTGCTATGAAAAGAATTTTTTATATAAAAACTTCTACTAGAGTTTTATTAAAATGTCCTCTGCCTACACAATATTGAAAATCACTTTATTGAAGTTCTTTCTTGCTGAGCTGCTCCATAAGTGTGTCATTCTTCCCCTCTCCCTGCCCCATGGCTAGGTTACTTATATTTACCTTAAAGAACTTTTAAAATGGTCACTCTAGCTTCTCCTATACAAGGCCACTAAGAAAGGACAATCTGCAAAAAAAGCTTCCAAATAGAAGTAACGAATAGCCACACCCAGGTAACATCCACAGTCCTGCCCAATACCTTGGCTGCAGCCCAGTGAATATCAGAGAGGAGAATCGGGCCAGGACATGCCCGGACACCTGATCTTCAGAAATTGTGAGATACTCAGTCTGGGTTGTCTTAAGCCACTAAATTTCTGTTAATTTGTTACACAGCGATAAAAAACTGATACAAGCCGGATGGAACAACTTATTGCAACTTGGAAGGGATAGCTTCACATGCCAAAACTACGAGGCTCTTAGAAAAATGGAATGGGCAGGTTCCAATGAAGGTGGGGACCCGGAGCCCCTAAATTTGGTTCAGCCTTCTTTGCCAAGCAAAGTGGCTCTTCCAACTGTCTTGCTATTTCCTTTTACTTTGGTTCCTTTTATTTAAGGAATATAAAACATAAAATATTTCTATCATTTCAGCATGTGAAAGAAACGCAAACTAGCAGTAGCTGTCAGGGTTCATTCAACCAGAGAAGCAGAACCACAAGAATATTACAGGAGTGGAAATTTATTTTAGACTTCACATGAATGTGGGAACAACTGAGGAAGCGAAGGTCAGAGGATTTTGAAAAGAGTCACGAACTGATCCTTCGTAAGTGCCGGCCTGAGTGAGGAAGCTGCACTCTGCAGGGAAGTCTGAGACGCCATCCGACTGCACCCAGTCACTTCAGTGGGGCTAGAAGAAGAGCTGTCAGATCTGTGGGAAGAAGTTGCCTCTGCGTGGCTTCCAGCTCTGTGCATCTGCAGCCCAGCGTCTGGTTAGACGGGAGGAGGGAGTTGGGTCTGCTTCACGGTGAACATAGCTGGCAGTCAGGGAAGTGAGCTGGACATAGGGTAGCACTTCTGTATCTGTCATTCTGACACAGCGATTTTTAGTTTCTTTTTTTTGGCAGTACTGGGGGAAATCAAACTTCAGGTCATGTACTCTACCACTGATCTACGTCCCCAACCCTTTTTTTTTTTTTTTTTTTTTTTTTTTTAAGACAGGGACTCACTAAGTCACCAAATTGCCCAGGCTGGGCTCGAGCTTGTGATCTTCCTGCCTCAGCCTCCCTCAGTGCAGGGATTATAGGCATGTGCCACCATGCTCTGCAGTGGTGACCTTTTGAGTATTGTTCCTCTTCCACCTTCCAAATCCCATGCAAGTTCCCCTATGGCCAACTCTACTACAAAACCATGCACAGAACACAATTCCCAATTCAGCCAAGCTGCTGGAACATAATCCAGGATACCAGCTAAGAGAGAGAAGGAATCTATTGTAAGGATACTGGGGTTGCTGACAGAACTAAAGACAAGGAAGAGAATAGTCAGGAATAGCCAGGAACGGGAGCTCAGACTCCACCCGGCCTCTCTGCGGGTCTGGTCTCTCTGGCTGCTCTCTATGCAAGGCCCCTTCACTGGCTTCCCTGTAGCCCACTGCGGGAATATAACCGCTGACGACTCCCAAGCTTTACTTCACGCAGCTTCCTCAGAGCGGTTAACTGAAGAGAAACTCAGCTTTGACCCTTGGTGCCTAGCCCAGGAAATTCTGAGAAGGGACCCAGCAAACGGAGGGCTGGCTTGCGTGGTAACTTGGCTGCTCCTGTTACACCACGAGGAGAAGGAAAGAGAAGCAGTTTTCAAAAGACACTGGAGAGTCCTGAGCAAAGCCACTCACACGTGTACACCTGCTGGGGAACATCTATTTTTCAGTTCTCACAATAGAACAGACTCTGGGCTACGAGTTTTGCGTATATTTGACAGGAATGCTTACCTCAGTCCTGTGAGGTTATTACTATTACTGCTCCTGTTTTACACATAAGGAAAGAGAGGCTCAGAGGCTTTGATCTTACCTAAAGTCCTAGAGCAAGCAAACAGTAATATTGGCCTGGTTCTGAAGCGTTCTTTATATTACACGATGGTTTCCAGTGTTCCAAAGAACTCCAGTAGCTCTGTTTGATTGTTATTATGTGCTAAGCTTTCCCCAGCATTACATTTCTTTTTTGTAAGTATGCTTTCATTTTTAATTGACACTAACAGGGGACAAATGATCACATCAGGGTAATTGGCATATCTATTGTTTCTTATTTTCTATAGCACAGTAAGATAATATGATTAACAACAATTAATTGAATATTTCAAAATAACTAGTAGAGGGGATTTTGAATGTTCCCATCAAAAAAAAATGACAGATGTTTGAGGATAGGCTATGTCAACATGGCATTTTAACAAAGCTCTTTATGCCTTACTATATATTACCTCCTTTCCATTTCACAGGTAGAAGAGACAAAATGACTACCAATTTACACCTTTGGAACAAACCAACTCCTGGAATAATTATCTTTTCCTTATTTCACATTGTCTCTTTGCTCTTGATCATCTGCTTCAGTAAACATGATATGTTACCTTGGATTAATTTTTGCAGTGAGAAAAAAAATACGTGTTCACTCTCAAGCATATTTAGTTTGCCATAAAGCAAAAACCCGTATTTGACATAATAATATAAATTACTATTGACGCTACTTCAGACTCAAGAATATTCTGCCAGAAAGAAAACTCTAGGCAAAACAGAACAATAGCGTGGAAGTTCGTTGTTTATTTTCCTCTCAGAATTTCATTATCACCACAACTAATACATATTGAACATGCTACTTTCAGGCACTGTGCCAGACGTAATGGATAGAAATAGGTGTGTAAGATACAGTCCCAGCTTTTTAAAACCACGGTGAGTGGATAGAATACATCGGACATAACCAACCACCCATGGTAGGCTATTCTAACCGTTAAATGAATGAATAGAATAGAGTAATTACTGAGACCTGAAATAGTCGGAGACTGTATCATGGAGGAGGTAGGAGTTGAAAGTCAGGATTTTACCTAATATTTATTCCTCCAATCACTCATTCACTTATTTACCCAATATTGAGTTGGGCACCATATTTAATACATGCGAGAATAAATGGGCTATGTTAAGATTAAAGGTACACCCTCAAGAAGAGGTATAAGGGCCAACGAGATAGCTCAGCGGCATAAGCACCTTCCCGGCAAGCGCGAGGTCCTGAGTTCGACTCCTGGAACCCACATGAAGGAAAAAAAGGGCCAGTGATATCGCTCAGTGGCACAAGCGCTTGCTGGCAAGCACAAGGTCCTGAGGTCGACTCCCAGTACCCACATAAAAAAAAAAAAAAAGAAGAGATATAAGAAAATCATGAAACACATTATCTTACCACCAGAACAGCATAATTGAAATGTGTAGCATACTTTTTATTCTTGCAGCTACCAGTCATTTGCCAAGTGTCTCTTCTTACCTATTGAATGTTGTGCTGAGTCCCTAAATGAAGTAAAAGACACTCTGGTCACTGTCTATTAATGGACTCACAAAACAATTAAATAACATCTTGGTAAGAATAAATGCCAAAATACAGTAGTCTTTGTCCAGTAACAGTGAGGGCTTTGTATCACATGCTGTAGGGCCAGTGAAAGAGTACAAGCAGAACACACAGCATGCATGCAGTGCCAGGTACTATCACCATTGAAGACTCCAAAAATACACAACTGTGTGCACCATCATTGTGCTACAAGGGAAGGACGGGAATCCCCCGCCACTCTGCATATTAAGGAGGTGTGAAAGAGGAGGGATCACTCAACTGAGTGGAGCTCAACCTAACCGGTAAAGAAAAAAACAGCCTTCTCGCAGATTCTAATTTGCCATCAGCACTGGTTTGAGGTAGAGGCATTGAAACTTGTGCCCCTCCCTGCTCAGCCACTTGCTGCTAGGCTGCCTGAGTCAGGGCCTCTGCTTTCACCCAGGAAATAAACAGTTTAAGTCTTCTCGGAAATGTAGGAGTTCTGAGTAAGGTGAGATGAGCAGATCAACTTACAGTTAAGAGTTTGAGTAAGTGTGTAAAAGAGAGTTGGGCCTCCTAGACAAGGAGCTGGCTCAGGCAAAGGTACAGAGGCAGGAATGCGGATATCTAACTCCCCGTAGTAACGCCAATGCTTAGTACAGTGCCGATCAATAGCACATACTCAGTAAATATTTGCTGGACGACTGAAAGACATTTGAGATATCTACAAGCCTCAAACATTTCAAATTTAGTGCATAAAACAGCAGTAGTGTCTTGGGGATTGTTCAAAGCCACAAGACAAAAATGGCATCAATTTCACCAGATTTACTGCTAAGTAAATTAAAACTTGTAAAAACATTAACTAGTTGTGTTTGTTTTAATTTTACATGTTATTATAAGTTCTGATAAATTCATCAAATAAAATGTGAGATTTTGCTGTATCTTTAGGCAGTACTCAGATCCCTGGAAAATACACCTTCACTCTTTTCTACCAGTTGGCATTTTATAGTGCGGAAACTTGAAAAGTGCAAGTGGTGTTTCTGTTGAACAGAAGTAAAAGAAAAAATAACTAAAATAACAACTAAAGGGTAAATTGCAAGATTCCTAACCTTTTCCTGAAGAAAGACCTGCCAGTTAGAAGAAAGTAATCCTTTCATTTAAATGAGCATAAAAGTAGATAAGTATAAGACCCTTACAATAAATATATGTTATGTATGTAATATAATAGGTGACATTTATAATAATACAAACATTATAAATAAAACAGTTCATATCAATAGGCTTCTAAAATGAAAAACCAACTTTGAGGAAGAAAATAACCCTTACTATATATAAGAATTTGTAATGGTATACATATGCACACAGACACAAAATCTCCCCAGTAAAATTATCTGATTAAGAAACTATAATTCCCTCTTAAATTTGCAATTTTAGCATCATGAATAAAGACAAAAATATATAAATAGTGCAAGATACAACAATATACAATAATAGCCCATTAGAAATATTAGGGATTAACTATTATAGAAAATTGGGCCACCAAGCTTTATTTTTGCATTATAGATTTCTGCACAAAAGTTTACTAGTCTTCAATTTCAAAATTTACTCTCACTTTGCCTAGCTTCACTTCTTCCAGAAAAAAAATAAATGTGGCACAGTTCTGGGCTTCTCCCAGATAGCCAATGCGGTTAGCTCAGTGTGGCTGTGAATTTAAGATTCTGATATTGCTACCTATTTGCTCTTTCCAAAGATGCAGGGCACTTACTTCAGGACACCTGTCCTATTGTATTACATTTTTTTAAAAAATGCTGGTGACAGTGTAGCTGAAAATTCAAGTGGAATGATTTTTTAAAAAACTGACTCTTGAGAAGAATGTTTCTGTGCAGGATGACCAGGCTATGCACAGCTAAGCTTATCATTTACAAGCCCCTTTATAATCAGGGTCATTGGCCACACAGTTTAGTCAAGCCCTAGTGATGGGAATCAAACGTAAATATAACTGAAATAGTTGGGTCAAATCTGCAGCTGACCAGTTCAGTGATCACACATAAATGAGAGCATGTCCAAAAATCATAATGGATCACATTCTTTGTACGTAAAACAGAAGTGATGATGATGTGGTAGAAGGACACTACCAAGTAATATGTAAATCATTAATATTTATATAGGTGCAGAATGAAAATGAACAATATTGTGTAATATAAAATGTAGGCAGATCTATGTCCCAAATATCTGATTTCTAGCTCATTTCTTCTCTTAATAACAATAAAAGAAAAAGCCAATAATGGAAGCATGGGGAGTTAGAATATTTTAAATTAAAGTATTATTTTGAATACTTTTGGTTTCACTATTATATTGGGTGGAATTTCTTCCATTTGTCTCAGCAAATCAATCCCCTCCCCTTCTCCGCCATGTCCCATGCTCTGGGAGGCTACCTATTTTCTCTACATCAACAGGTTCGCTTGTCCTTTGGTTTCCACTGGGTTTGGCCAACAGAGGATGAATGGGTGATCAAAGAAAGAGAGGAGAGTGAGCTTGGTTAATTGTTGAGCTCCCCTCTGTGGGCACATCCTTCCACAGAAGTGCACAGCTTTTTTCTGATGGCCCATGCACACAGCCTGTCTTTTTCTACATTCTAACAGCTACTGCGTCCTCTTTGCCAAAAAGATATCCATACTCCTTGCATACCCTGTTGTAAGCAGTGCTTCTATTAAAGTCTCCTCAAATAACCCAACTGTTAATGTGTTTTCTGCTGAAATCTTGACTGAAACATATGGTCAGTAATCAATGTTTAGAACTAGTTGGTAATTGGCTTTCATTCAAAATAATTGTTTGATAATAACAAAACAATCTGGCTGTTTGTTTTTACCATGCACATATTTTCTTTGATAAGCCAAAGGGGGATGTACAGTCAATACTATCCCTCAGCCCTTCTTCAAGGGTATGTGGCCTCACTTTTATTAAAATGGATCTGGATTTATGAGCTCTCTTGGGAAGAGAAAAGCAATTTGGCTAAATTAGGCCTTTACCCACCAAATATAGAATTTTTTTGGTAATACAAAGCAAGTAAATCTAGTTATCTAGTAGTACTGGACATTGAACCCAAGGCCTTTGCACCAAGCTACATCCTCAGCTCTTTTATTTAAAAAAAAATTTTTTTAACTTTTTTTGAGATAGTTCTGAAGTTACCCAGACTGGGCTTGAACTTGTGATCCTCCTGCCTCAGCCTCCCAGAGTTATCTAGTTTAATTCTTATTAAGACACAATTCTCAGTTACTTTCCCATCACTGGGACAAAATACCCAACACCCACAATTTAGAGGAGGAGAGGTTTATTTTGGTTCACAATTTTAGTCTGTTACCATGTTGCTGGTTACCAGGGTGTTGATGGGTCCCAAGGGTCCAGGTTCTTGTGTCATGAACAAAGAATTAGACCAATTATTGATGGACAGTATTATGTCCAGTGATTCCAGTGTCCAAAGAATTGGCTGGAACAACAAATGAACAGTTAAACTTGAACTTTTATTCAAAGTAACAGAATAAAAGGAAAGAGCAAAGAAAAGAGAAGAAAGAAAGAAAAGAAAAAAGAAGAGCAAGAAGTGACCTCCCACAAGCAGGACAGACCAGTGCAGAAATAGGAAGACAGCAGAACAGCAAGATCACAGTAATGGTGAAGTTAATGGCCACCATATTTTATTCTCTTTCAGATCTGGCCCATCGGAAGCTGCTCTGCCTATGCATCCTGATCATGATCAACAGGTCATATCCATTCCAGATAAGGTTATATCCTGTTTTCAGCCTCCTTTCTGGTTCTTCATGATTAACATGTTATATCTTGTTTTCCAGCCAGCCTGCCATGCCCTAATCTCCTACCTCATAGTCACACACATACAGAAGAACAGAAGGCAATATTTATTGAAATGATAGTACACTCAAGAGGAGCCAGCTCACCCCAGAAAAGGAACTGGCATGAGCCCCAATGGTATGGATGGAGGTCTTTTATTTCTGATCAAAAGAGTCCAAGTCCCTCCCAGAGGGCAGTCTTAGGCATGTCTGACAGCTCATGCTGAGTCATGTCTTCTGTGTTAACCCATGCTCTTACCGATAATTCACTCTGTTATAATTATATCCAGGAGATGCAATCTATATGGATGAGACGATAATGAGTTTGTCCACAGCTGAAGGTTACTTTCAGACATTTTAAGGTGTTTCTGCAGCTGTGCATGATTTGGGGAGTTCCCCAGGAACTGGTTTATGGCGACTACTTTGACTGTAGCTATTGTTTTGGAGTTAGAGAGGTGAATCCCTGGGCACAACCAGGACCCTTAGAAATTGCTGGGAAGGTAGTCCTTAGCCCATGCTTGGTAGGAAGCATGCTCTGCCTTGTGCTAACTGCTATTCTAAGTCCACACGTGACTAAAGCAGAAACAGAATGGCAGAGGGGCATGACAGATGAAAAGGTGTTCAACCCATGGCAGCCAGAAAACAGAGAGAGAAGGGAGGAGAGCCAGAGACAAGAATGCATTCATCCCAGGTCATGCCTCCAGGGACCTACTTCTAGGCAGGCCCCATCTTGTAGCAGCATATTCACCTACTGAACTCATCAATGGATGAATCCACTGATGAGTATAGCCCCCCGCCATGGTCCAATCACCCTCCAAATACATGGGACTTCTTCTGGGGGATGTTTTAGATCTAATGTGGGGAATTTGGCCAAGGAGTGAATGGTTAAACTGCGGGACAAAAGCACATAGGCTCTGTGAGAAGTAAGTAATTAAACTGCAGGCAAAGGCACACAGGCTATGTGAGAACCAAATGGTTAAACAACAAAAAGTTTAGATTAGTGAAGCATGTTGTGTCTGGGCATTGTCCTTCCTCTTTCCCCAAGAAAAACTGCTTAGCCTTGAGACAACTCCTTGTCCAAACTGCTTTTCTCCTGCTTTTTTTTCTTACACTGATATTTTAAATAAAAGCCTGAAAGTTCTCAGTTTGGAGGCTTTTCTTCTCCTGGGAGCCTACTGAATGCTGGGCGATCTCAGATGAAAATAGCCCCTCTGGGTCTCTCAGTGACTGAACTAAGTCTCATCTCCAAGTAATCATTTATCCTCTACACCACCGTTGGTCACACACTGTGACAATCAAAACCATATCACCTTGACATTTCTACATGCTTGCTATCTACTTTTGTTTTACACTGTCTTTTCAGGGATATTTATGCAGCACTCAGCATGGTGGCACATCTGTAATTCCAGCTCTTCAGGAGGCTGAGGCATGAAGATTGCAAGTTTGAGGCCAGCCCGGGTAACTTAGAGAGACCCTGTCTCAAAATAAAATTTTTGAAAGGGCTGGGAATGTAGCTTGGCACTCCCTAGGTTCAATCCCCCAGAAAAAAAAGGGGATACTTATTAGAATTAGCATCTACCTCTCAGGAAAAGAACACATTTATTTTCTGACCAAGATCATAAAGATAGTCTGTCTCCAGGGCAAATGTTGGGTAGGCTTGCTTATAGGTCACTGTGTCAGGAGAAGGATGTTAACTTCTCAAGTGTGATGCCAACCCACCAATATACAGCGATACACTTACCATCTCCGCAATACCCTTCAGGACTTAGAAGGCAAAGGCAACAAATGCAACCAGAAGTCCATAGCACCTGCTTTCCTGGGAGTTCAAAAGTCTTGTATTCATTATGTATCACAAACATGTACTAATAAAATGTTTTAAATGCAAAAAATAAAAAGTCCTCTGCCTCTGAGCCAAGTGTCTCATGTCTTCTGCCACCACCTACAACTTCTAGCTTGTGTGTTTGTCAGCTTCCTGTCACTATAAAAAAAATACATAAGATAATGTATAAAGAGAAAAAGTTTATTTTGCCTCATGGTTTTGAAATTCCAATCCATCGCCAGGCAGATCTATTGTTTTCAGGCCTCTGGTAGGAGCGCTGAGTAGCAGAGCAAACAGCTCACCTCATAGCCAGAAAGCAAAAGAGAGGAAGAAAAAAGGTGCCGAGGTCCTACAATTCCTTCAAGGGCGTGCCCCCAGTGATCTAGCACCTCCCAACAGCACCACCCTGGAAATGACTGAGGCTTCTACACACGGGCCTTCTTGTGTAGAAGAAACATTCAACATGCAAACTGCAGTAGCTTGCAAACAATATGGAAACCTAAGAGCCTCCACAGTTCATAACCATCTAATGACTCCCACCTCAGTTAGCTACCATCCCAAAGTCACATAAATTTGATGTTATGCCTGCTGCCTGTATTAACTATACTGTTTCCCAATGATAGCCACTAAAGCACTCCAAGGATGGTGGAACCTTTTTTTTTTTTTCTTTTTGCAGCACTGGGGATTGAACACAGTGCTTCACATGCTAGACAAGCAATCTACCACTCCACCTTATCCCTTTTCTTTTCTTTTTTTTTTTTTTTTTCCTTTTCTTTTCCTTTTAGACAAGGGCTCAAACTTGTGATCCTCCTCCCTCCACCTCCCATGTAGCTGGGATCACAGCCATGCTCACTATGTCCAGTTATGGTGGCACATCTTTTAACAGTGTTTTTCTCTGGACCCCTTCTTAGGGAGATAAATTAGACATTAGGTGCCAGAGTAGGCTATACATGAAAAATCAACTCTTGTATCCATATATCCAAAGTCTTTAGAGCCTCCCTGTATATCATGCCAAGGAAACTTTAACATTTTGACTTCTTTTAGTGTAGAACCACAGAATCCGGGTTTCTGTTTCTCTACAATCAGTCCACCTGCTCCATTTAGCATGTTTTCTGAAGAAAACAGAGTGCTACAGACCTTACACCAGTACTTAAATATTTGAGTCTAGAAGTCACATATGTGACTTCCCTCAAAACATATTGACCAGAACCATTTGGCCCCTCATGAAGGGGTACAGCAAAGCACAATCTTTCAGGGAAGCGGATAACTAGTTGCTCATTAGCACCTCACCCCTGTGACTCTGTTGCTAATGATGAAGTTACGATACCGTACACTGTTCACACTCTAGTGAACACCTTGCCCATGGGTTGTACTTTCATTTCTCCTCAACAATCATGAGAACCAGTGCTCCTCACATTTTCAACATGGAGAATGTTCTTTAGTTGTTTTCCTCTCTCAACTCCCTATATCTTATATATATAAAGCATCTGTAGTGACTAATATTTCAGGTTTCAAGTGGGAGCATGTCTGATGACATCAAATCAAGAATAAGACATGAGCCTGAGCCATTGGCTTGTGCAGTTAAATGCTGCCTTGTGGGTCTGCTAGAGCCAAGTCTTATAATTACTGGTTCTGTTTTATAGTGGAATATAGTGGGTGTGCTCCATTTTATGGTTCAGTTATCATATGATAGCTAGTTTGGGAGTGGTGGTTTTATGGTTCAGTTATCATATGATAGCTAGGTTGTCTCATCACTTGGAGTTCTAAAATCAGGTGTTTAGTTTCTATCAGGACACAGTAGCAAGCTGAGAATATTTTTAAATGAAGAATAACTACAGTATGATCTTCCTCCCAAACTGAAAGAATTTTCTCTGTGGATTGGCACTCCCCAAACACCAGTGCTATTTGATCTGCTAGGTCATAAGACCCAAGTGATATGTCAGCCTGTGTCCCAGCCTGGATCAGCTGTGGGGCTTGTTCTTGTTCCAGGACTCCCCTAAAAATGAAGGCTTATGGGTTATCTCATAAGTATGTTGGTGTGATATGCCCAAAGGCAGCCTTTGTTATCACTGAAATCCAGAAAGGCTCGTCTAACACAGCATCTCCTTTGTGGTGCAAGGTATTTGTGGGTATTTGTGATCACCACAGCACCCATGAATCCCATGTCCTACATAACCTTGCTCAGCCTTATATCCCAGTCTGCATGCTTTATTCAGCCAAGGAGGATGGGCAGCCCTATGGAACACAGAGGGCTTGTGGTCTTGCCAGCAGTGGACCCTCAGAAGAAAGTATATGACATTGGCTACTTGCTCCTCAATAGTTCCTGATTTTACTTGAATAATAAACACAGGATGAGCCTGTGGTCCCACTACACTTACTGGTAGATAAATTTGGGCCAAGATTTTATTTTATTTATTTATTTATTTATTTATTTTTTAAAAACCACCTTTATTTTATTGGTACATTTTAGATATACATAGTGATAATATTCATCATAGGAAATTTGTACCTGTACATGGTATATCAAGATTTTATTTAACACCTGATTATCCATAAGCCCCAACTTTGGTATGTGTAACAGTGCCAAGGTCTGGGTATTTCTCTTTTCCCAGTGTACAGTCCCCTGGATAAATAGCTCCTGGTCCCTCTGTGGAAGGCTTGGGAGGAAATCCACCATATATACAAATGGCTGCACTGCAGGGTTCTTCTAGCACCTGGCTTTTACTGGGTGGAGGGACATTAACTATACGCTGGCTTAGTTATGGTAAGCTATGAATCCTAGCAGCACTGTCTAATTAGTTACTGCCCTGCAGACCTAAAAGTACTCCTCTACTCTGCATCACAGAACCTCAGTAAGCTTCCCATTTATTTCCTTTCAAAACACTCCTATTCCTTGTGGCACATTGCACTAAATGTATCTAAACTTGCCTTTGTCAGTTAAGTTCTACCACCTACCCTCTACCCATTTGAAATCCCATTTTCCTCCTGTAATTAGGAAATATAATTTTTGCAGCATCCCCCACTGCCTTTCTTCTCTGGATGTCAAGACAGTCACAAAGGGATTCCCCCCACCACAAGGGATTGAGAAGGTGGTGAAGGAAGGGGAGGAAATAGGAAGGAGCAGGTAGGCATAAGGAGGAACATGATCAACACATGATATATGCATGTATGGAGATAGCACAGTGAATCCCATTAATTTATACAATTAATAGGTGTTCATAATTATATTTCTTAAAAATATACCCTTTCTCCAGCGCTTAATGAAGAGGTATCCCTCAGATCTTCCTCCACGGTATGATTAGTTCTTGATGGCAGAGCTATCTGCTAATAACAGGGCTTAGTAAGTCAAATCAAGAAGCTGTCACTGCTGCCAGTTTCTGAAAAGTGACCTAGGAATGCTGCTAGAAATCCACAGCATTCTTGGGCCCCCCATTCTGCCATATAGTCACAGATTAATGGAGCTCACAGAAACACCCTGGGAGATTTTAAATTTTTGACAAATTTTTTTAGAGAAACAGAAATATCTGTCACATAATGCATGAATGTCTACAATTAGGCTAGGTGGACCTGATTACTTAGTAAATGGAACTATTCACTATTTCTTTGGCCAAAGGACACTGTAGTGGTGGCCATCAACTTCCAGACATTTATTGGTACAGCGAACTGGTGCTTGGGTAACCTTTGTCAAAGTGTCCATTGAGATTGCTGCACACGCATTTGCAATTTCTCTAAGGCTCTTCAACGTAGTGGGTTTTCTGCCACATTTGACACCCTTTAGGGCCCCCCATAGATAAAAGTCTGCAGGTGTTGAATAAGGAGAACATGCACCTTATATAAATTTTTCTTTTCCTGAAGTGTGTTTTTGGTGAACTCTGAATTTTACCACAATTTTTAAAAAAGCGAAAACAATTCTTAGCTCATGGGCCACTCTGAATCATAAGACCCAATGAACAAAATGATGTGAAATACTCAAAAAGCATTTTCCCAAGTCATTTAAATTCTTCTTTTTTTTTTTTTTATTTGCGGGTACCGGGAGTAGAACTCAGGACCTCGCGCCTGCCAGGCAGGCGCTTATGCCACTGAGCTATATCACTAGCCCCTGAAATTCATTTTTAACATGAACATGTTAAAAATATTTTCATACTTAATGATTATTAAACTAATATAAGTAAAGTACTTAGTAGAGTGTCTGTCCCCAGAAAATGACTATTATACTATAGTTCACATTTGTATATTTGAGAAAATAGGTATTTGTTTGCTCTATTACTTCACATAGGCTTTAAGATCCCATTTGCCATTTGTTTTCTCTACCAATCTATAGACCTAACAGCTTTGAGCGCATAAACTACCTGTCAGAATGTCCAACCCTTTTGAATCTTAAATGAATGCGACTTTTTACAAAAGTTCCAAATGTGGGGCCGGTGAGATGGCTCAGCGGCTTAAGCGCCTGCCCGGCAAGCGTGAGGGCCCGAGTTCGACTCCCGGAACCCACATACGAAAAGGGGGCCGGTGATATCGCTCAGTGGCACGGGCGCCTGCTGGCGCGCGAGGTCCTGAGGTCGACCCCCCCGGTACCCACAAAAAAAAAAAAAAAAAAAAAAAAAATTCCAAATGTGGAAATTCCGCATTTGTGATTGCTTCTAAAATTAAAAACAACTCCGTAAGGTTCTAGATTCTAGCACTGCTGAAAACTAGGCAGAAGTTTCTCCTCCGCTGTCTTCGCATTCCAAGTGGCTTCCAGACCCACATCTGAAGAGAACCGCCAGCAACGTCCAACACCCTCCACCTCTTGCCTTTCCACTAACCTCTTTGTGCCTGGCAGTGGCCCCGCCCTCGCGAATGACCAATCAGAGAGGGAAAAGCAAGCGGATGGGGCGGGCCCAGGTTCGGGCTGAGGACGAATCACCAGCTTCACACAGCAAAGGCGGAAGCGGAAGCGAACCCACAGTCCGGGTTTGGCCTTGGCTGCCGCCTTAGGGGTTGTCCCGTGCGAGGTAGTGATTAACTCCCAGAGCCTTACCTATCTGCAGAGTAGGCGAAGAGACGCCTGCACGTGCAGGAGGCAGGAAGCGCGATCCCCAAGAAAAGAGCGAGCAGGGAGCTGCGGAGCAAAACCGAACTGTTCAGGGTCGCTAGAAGCGGGTCTCGGTCAGCGCCGGTCTCCTCCAGGCCATGGTGCAAGAGGAGCTCTGAGTGATCCCCAGGGACTCCCCAGCCGCAGGATCAGATAGGTGTGGGTTGAGAAAGAAAGGATGCTGCCCGCGCAGCTCCCTGGTAGCGCTCGCAGCGCCTGCAGTTACAGCCGCAGAAAGCACAGCTTCGGCCCAGAAGACGGCTTGAGCTGTTGGTAAAGTCGCCCGCCAGCTCTTTCTCCGTAGTCTGCGAGTTGACAAAACTAGAGGAAAGGGCTCCCCATTACAGTCTTCTTCGAGCTCCTTTTCCTTGGTACTAGGAGCTGATTTATGAGGAAACATGCCTTGCACGTGTACTTGGAGGAACTGGAGACAGTGGATTCGACCTTTAGCTGTGGTCATCTACCTGGTGTCCATAGTCGTTGCGGTTCCCCTGTGCGTGTGGGAATTACAGAAACTGGAGGTAAGAGGGCCCTGCACAGTCTCTACCCTTTCTTTTATCTAAGTTTGGGAAAGAGACACTCCTCCTGCGTCTCCACTTCAGACACCCAGACTTGGTATCTGAAAGCGCCCTCCTGTAAATGAGCCCACTCTTTGGACATAAACCTGTATGATTTCTTGTTTGCGTTCTTTAAATGATGCTACAGGTGGAGAGGTGGGACCGGGTGGACAAAATAGTTCGAGTATTTTAATGCAGCTGCTTAGAATAGCATTGTTTTGCAAATATTCGACAATCCCCTGAAAGTTAGGTAATTTTATTCCTGAAGTCTGATCCGATGTTCAGATCTTGGACTTAAGTGGATCAGATAAACTACCTTGAAACCCACGTATTGAATTTTGTTAGCTTTTAACTAGCTTCCCAAATTAAAGGATTCTAGTTTGACTTTTTTGTTTTTACTTTCGAAGTTAGCTCTTAACCAAAGCAAAAAGGCTTTGCAAAAAGTCCTTTGTATATTTTTTGATGTCGTATTCATATTGTAAAGTAATACAAGTCAGAAAAGACCAAGGTAAATACTTATCTAAGATATGTATTTTATAAAAATGTATAACGAACTTTAAACTCTGAGCTAATGAAAGCCACTGAGAAGCACTTATTTTACAAGCTGTCTGACAGGACAATGGTTGTTTTAGAAATAATTGCAGAAATAATTTTTAAATAGTTAAACGATGTAATATATATATTCTGGTTGTCTATTAAATTATCACTTTCTCATACTGGCATAGCCAATATAGTTATCTTTAAAGGCTGTATAATAGTCTGCAACAGTAAATGTTTCTTTTAACAAATGAGGTATCTAGCAATATTTAGGTTGATTTTAGCTACCAAGTATCAAGCTAACACATAATCACATTATGGGTGTCCTCCTTTTTAGTCTCCTAGTTCCACAATAAAAGCCGTTATTCTTAACTGTAATCATTAAGGCCCAATGTGATCTGGCACCACTTTCCCTTAGATTGTCTCTCTTCAAGTCTTAGGCTTCTGCAACACTGGCTCTTTCATACGTGCTGGGCTTGCTTCTTCCTTACAGCCTTTTCACTTCCCCTTCATGGAATGGCATTCCTGCAAATAATACTAATTTCTGTCCTTCAGATCTTTACCAAAATGTAACCTGACTACTCTTAATAGTGCAAGCTTCCTCTTCTCAACTGTTCATGTTCCCTTCTCTGCTTTATTTTTCTTCTTGAGACTTACCAGCATCTACCACTGTATACTGTATCTGTTTTAGTCTTGTCTCTTCTTCCTTCTGCTCAAAGGACCGGTACTTAAATTAAAAAGCGAATTAAGTCCCAGTGATTAATCAGGCTTTGTACACTACATGGTGAAAGATATAAAAATGTGACACTTAGCTGGGCACATTGGTAGTGGCACACACCTGTAATCCCAGCACTCTGGGAGGATGAGGCAGGACAATATGTGTAGTTCACTACAGAGGCCCTGGGTTCAATCACCACTACCACCACCACGAAGGGAAACCCCCTAAAAAGCAAAAGGGACATCTACCTTCTTGGAACTCAGTGTTAAGAGACAAATGCAGCAACAACAAAAAAGGTAAAATAAAATTGTATAAAATGCTATGGAGGAAATTAAAATAGGTCTGAGCAGTTATCAAGGAGGGCAGTCTTATTATGCAACCTCCAAAGATCTGTCTGCTAGCTGTAGCAAAGGAAGTAGAAGTGAAATGAGGAAGCCCTTTGTGCTGGCTGAGAGAGTCAGTGCCTAATCTCATCCAAATCAGGACAGCAGAAGTGAAAGTGGAAGCTGGATTTTAAGCATCCTTGGAAGTGAACAAATAGCACTCGGTAGTAGATCGGATTGGGGAGAAGAGACAGAGAAAGGGAGAAAGAAATCAAAGACGATTCTGACCTTTTGGGCTGGAACAACTGAATGAATGGAGGTGCCAGTTAATGAGATGGGAAATTGAGGTTTAGAGACAGGTTTGAGAGAAACTGAGTTCTGCTATGGATGTTTAGTGTAATGAGAGACAGTCAAATGAGCATGTGAAATATGCAGTTGGATATGCAAGTGTAGAGCCCAGAAAGGTTTGCACTACAGATATAAACATGAGGGTTTGTCTTAGTCAGCTTCATCATTCATAAGAAAATATCATAAATTGGGTGGCTTACAAAACAGAAATGTATCGTCTCACAGTTTTTTTGTTTTTTTTGTCTTTTGGGGTTTTGGTTTTGTTTTGTTTTTTTCAAGACAGAGTCTTGCTATATAGTGCAGGCTGGCCTTGAACTCACGGAGATCCTCCTGCCTCAGCCTCCTGAGTGCTGGAATTACAGTCATGCGCCACCATGCCTGGCTGTCTCACAGTTCTTGAAACTGTTTTGGAATCCAGTGTCAAATTGCCAGCAGGATTGACTGCTAGGAGAGGCCTCCCTCGGGTTGTAGATGGCTGAGTTCTTGCTTTGTCCTTTCATGGTGGACAGAGAGCCCTCTGGTATCTCTTCATCGTGTAAGGCCACCAGCCAGCCATATTGGATTAGCACTGCATACTTGTGACCTCTTTTAACCTAAATTGCCTCTTAAAGGCATTATTTCTAAATAGAATCAATCACATTATGAGTTACAGTTTCAACATGTGAATTTGGGGTACGGGAAGACTTCAGTCCACAGCACAGTTGTCAGAATACAGATGCTATTCAAACCCATGAAGATGGACAGGATTATAAGAGAAAATGAAATGGCAAAAGGCCTAGCACTAATATTTAGAAGTCAAGTAGAAAAATAGGAATTTACAAAGAAGACAGCACAGTAACAAGTTGGAAAGTGAGTGCCAGGAATTTCAAGGAGGACCCCGTGAACATCATCCATTGCTGCTGCCATAATATCCATCATTTTTCATAAATAGCAAGGTCATTGATGGTCTTAGTAACGGTCTCAGTGGAGCTGTCTGAGAAGTGAATATAGGTGAAAAGGAGGAATCAGGAGAGGAAGATGAGTTTTTTTTCACATTTGTTTTGAGAATATTGAGTTAAGGGCCTGAGAAATGGATGGCATCATAGATGGAGAGGAGTCGTACGAGACTTCCATAGGTTTATTTTTATTGTAATTTGTCTCCAAGGTTAGAGACACTAACTATAGCATGTCCCCAAGATTTAGCCATAGCTATGATTTCATTTAATCTTCTTAAAAACCTTAAAGAACAGGAAGTGACCTCATTTTACAGAAGTGAAAACTGAGGCAGAGAGATTCTTGGCTGAAGTGACGCTGTGCTAAGGGCTGTATATCCTTACCATTTTTCTCATCATCATGCACTGAGTTTACGTGCGTGTATCTAAAACCCTTAACACTGTGCCCAGCAAAGAATAGGTGCTCGATAGGTCACGTTACTACTGTCATTTTTTAAATGATCGGTGTCTGTATTGCATTGGCTTGGAATTCATTTCCTGTGCCATAGCAGCTCAGAAGGAATAAAGCTCTCAATTGAATACCTAAGGCAGCATCACATGTGCCAGCGATGTGCTACATGTACTCTGACTTATATTTCATTTGATATGAAAAATGTCTGTCCTTTAAACACTAGAAGCACGACGCTCACTTATTGAGAAGTCCACGGGAACTGAGATGACAGAATAGAGGAGGTTTATATAATTCATCCCATGCTCCTGATGGGCCAGATACTGATTTATTGGGGTGCAAGATGACCATCTGCACTATTTAAACATTTTCGTCCCCGTGTGACTTGACCAAGCATGTGTAGTTGACTGCACAGTGCCCTGTAGACTTTTCACCTTGGCTGCCTCACTGTCGCAGTTCTGCTCTCTCACCCCCAGGAGGACAGGGCCCCGAAACTGCAGTCTGCCATCTCTACTCGTTTCGAAGCATTTGGCTGAGGGCGAGTTAACTTACTTCTGCATGCTTGTCTTTAATGGTTTTTTTCTTTCCTTTCCTTTACTTTAGAAGAAATTATCTACTTCTTCCTCCTCATTTTGTGACCCAAAAAGAGAAAAGTTTAAGAATAATGTTAATGGTATCTTTATATCACTGTGCTTCAAAATCGAATAAATTATTGAGAAAATACATATTTAATTATAATATTTTAATTTCTACGGATGTGATACTTATTTTATGATGTTGCTTAAATATGTACACACATAAAATAGATTTTTTATGCATAGCTTTAAAATCAAAACAACTGTAAAACTAGTAATTCAAATTAATGACATTAACGTGGACCAGTGTTTTTTGGAAACTAAATTGCCATGTCAAAATGCTACTGACTCTGGGGTGTAAGATATTTTAAAATTCCACATGACTGTACTGTGATGACTCATTCCTCCAGTCACTTGTTTTATGGTTGTTTGACAAAGAATTTTCTTCCCTAAGCGCTCAGTGAGTATGCATGGCCTTCGCTCGTCACAAGCTCATCGTTGTCCTTTAAGTCTACCATCCACTTCTACTTTTTGGCACCAACACAATCATTAAGAACAAATGTGGACATTAAAACTACTTGGCATTTCTGTTCTTAAGGATCACATTTTACTGGAGAGACTAGAACGTGCTTGTTATTTTCTGAGATCATTGTTGAATGTCAGCTTTTTTATGTGAACGTTCTATTTTAAATGAAATTGAGAAAGGCAAAAAGGCCTGGAAAATGAGTACCCCTATATTCTGTTTGGAATCTTCACCTCTACATACCTGCTTTTCACGTTTTCTACACATTTAAATGTAGAAAGTTATTGTTGTAAAAATACACTTGTTCTTCATACTTTTGTTTTCTATATCTTTATTCTTTGGCTCCAAGTAGGGGGAAAATCTTGTTCAAAACAGTGAAGCTAAAATTGTAGACTTCAGTTCTATTTTAATTTTAACTGCACAAACCTTTTTAATACCAAAAGTAAATATTATTTTTCCTTTAAAAAAAAAAAAAAGGATGCCCTCTCTTTAAGGCAGGATTACAAGTTAGCATGAAATTCATTCCCTGGAGCCCCCCAAAAAGAACAGATTCAGATAAATTTGTTTTTACCAGAAATTAAGTGGCTTACTTCAGCTGCACTTTAAGATGAGATGACTCCAAGTGTATTTTTAGAAACAGCTCTTAAAATAAAATATTGATCAGGTATTTACCTAGTAAAGACATTAGGGACTTTTAAAATAACATCCTAAGTTGATAACCTTGTACATGAGAAGTAGTATATATCCCAATTTGTTTGGATAGTGGTGTAACTTAGTTACAACTGAGAGAGTTAAGAGAGAATTGAGGTAAAGAACTTAGACCAATAACCCCCAGTGTTCATTGTTGTTTTCAGGTGACAGTTTACTAAAATGCTGAACAGTAAAAGCCAGGCATGGTGGGAAAGCCCGTAATCCCAGCACTCTGGGAGGTTGAGGCAGGAGGATCACAAGTCTGGGCCTGGCCAGTTTAGCAACTTAGCGAGACCCTATCTCAAAATTTTAAAAAAGGGCTGGGCGTATAGCTGAGGGCAAAGGCCCTGTGATTCAGTTCCCAGTGCAGGGGGAAGAAAATGCTTTACAGTAACATTGGAAGAAATTGTTAATAGATTTTTAACTTTGTGTGCATGAAAACAAAGGAATAAACCATTAAAAGTTATTTAGATTTAACTTGCAGAAAATGTCAAAGCCTCTGTACATCTTCAAACACACACACACACACACACACACACACACAAAAGTCAAAGAATAAGCTGGGAAAATGGCACTATGTTGATACTGTTAATGTATAAAAAGCTGTTATAGGGGCCTGTGAGATAGCTCAGTGGCATAAGCGCCTGCCTGGCAAGCGCGAGGTCCTGAGTTCAACTCCTGGTACCCACATACGAAAAAAGGACCAGTGATATCACTCAGCGGCACGAGCACCTGCTGGCGCGTGAGGTCCTGAGGTCAACCCCCAATACCCACAAAAAAAAAAAAAGCTATTATAAAAGGCTTGATGAGGGACAATGCTCAACCCCTTGAGGAAAAAATACGCCCCCTTCCTCCAGAAAACACAAATAGGCTGTTTATTTTGAAGATAAAATAAAAATAGCCATTAATCATTTAGAAAATATTGAGCATCATTTGTAATCAAATGAAAAATTTTTTTTTTTTTTTTTTTTTTTTTTTTTTGTGGGTACCGGGGGGTCGACCTCAGGACCTCGCACACCAGCAGGCGCCCGTGCCTCTGAGCGATATCACCGGCCCCTTTTTCGTATGTGGGATTCGGGAGTCGAACTCGGGCCCTCGCGCTTGCAAGGCAGGCGCTTATGCCGCTGAGCCATCTCACCGGCTCAAATGAAAATTTAAGAAGTAAACATATTTTATTGAACTCTTTAGTTATACCATAATCTCTACTAATGTGTTCCTTTGTGTCTCAAGGTTGGAATACACACCAAGGCTTGGTTTATTGCTGGAATCTTTTTGCTGCTGACTATACCTATATCGTTATGGGGGATCCTACAACACCTTGTGCATTACACACAACCCGAACTACAGAAACCCATCATAAGGTCCATCTTCTATTTTGATTCTACTAATATTGTTTTGGCTTCTATCATAAAAATAACATAAAATGTTTAAAATGTATTCTTTGCTTTCCAAACAGGGTTCTTTGGATGGTACCCATATACAGTTTAGATAGTGTAAGTATGTTTCATTTTATTGCATTAGCTAGGAATTCATTTGATGATACTGCTTATTATAGAATGCTGAAGGTCATGAAAGTATGTTATTGACAGTGAGTTTAATAAAAACAAAAAGGTTCACTTGTTTTTAATGTTGATAAGAAGATAAAGTATGATAATAGAAAATGAAAACTGCAGATTTTTAAAATTTTCAAAAATCTATAACTCTTAGTTGAATTTTTAAAATTTTCATATTAGGGGCCGGTGACATGGCTCAGCGGCATAAGCGCCTGCCTGGCAAGCGCGAGGGCCCGAGTTCGACTCCTGGATCCCACATACGAAAAAAGGGCCAGTGATATCGCTCAGCTGCACGGGCGCCTGCTGGCACGCGAGGTCCTAAGGTCGACCCCCAGTACCCACAGAAAAAAATATATATATATTTTTTCAGATTAGTAGTTCTTAGTCCTTTAAAGAATGTAATATTTTAAATTACAGTTGTACTTCGGTATCCACAGAGGTTTGGTTCTGAGGCCCCCCAGAGATACCAAATCTGCTCAACTTCTACATATAAAATAGGTAGTGTCAGTGTTAACCTACACACACCCTCCCATATACCTTCAGTGCCTTCAGTCCTCTCCAGATGACCTGTAATACCTAATACAGTATCAGTGCTGTGTAAATAGTTGCTATGCTTTATTGTTGAGGGAATAATGACCCCCAAAATCTGTACATGGTTAGTATAGATGAAGGGTTTCTCATTTCTTTGTTACAAATATTTTTGATCCAGGTTTGGCAGAACCCACAGATTCTAGATATGGATGGTTGACTGTACGTTATAACCCTTTTTATTAAATCTTTCATTTGATCCAAAAAAATTTTTAATTACCCAATGGTTATAGCTACTGCTCTAATTTGATTAGGTATAAAGAAAATGTCTATAGCAACATTTTTTATGCTCATATCAAGAAAATTTTCAGATTACATTTTGGAACTCAGTTTAGCTTATCTCATGTTTATTATTTACCCCAAATACTTATCTTTTTATATGTGTGTAAGATGTTTATTGCTTTTAGTTTCTTAGGGGTTGGGATGTAGCTCAGTGGTAGAGCATGTACGCACACTTCACAGTTATCTGCTAGCCATTATAGTGATAAATTATAGAGCATTTATGGTAAGTGTGTGATAAGATATCTCGCGTAGCTTATTTTGAGTACCGTGAATTGGAGTGGTAATTTTATCTAACCTTCAACTATTTGTAACTTCTGTGCTTTTTCGTAGTGGGTAGCTTTGAAATATCCCAGGATTGCAATATATGTGGATACCTGCAGAGAATGCTATGAAGCTTATGTCATTTACAACTTTATGATATTCCTTACCAATTACCTAACTAACCGGTATCCAAATCTGGTATTAATCCTCGAAGCCAAAGATCCACAGAAGCATTTCCCTCCTTTATGTTGCTGTCCACCGTGGGCTATGGGAGAGTAAGTGTGTTTGGTTTTAATTATTTTCTGTTTTAGTTTTATTTAATTCATTCATAATTACCGTTTGGTTCTCTGCAAGGCGAAGCAGGGCAAAAGGAAGAAGCCTGAGTCCCTACCCTGGTGTAGTTCATAGTCACATTTGAAGACTAAGAAAACACATTTTATAATCCACATGCTAGGGTTTTTTACATTATTCATCCAAATATAAAAGCTCAAAAATGCACTGCAAGAAAAACCTTAGAAGTCATTTAACCAATATCCTTGTACAATTGGGAATCAAGTTCTGCAGATCATATACAAGATTACAAACTGGTTAAAAGACTTGGGGAGGGCCGGTGAGATAGCTCAGTAGCATAAGCGCCTGCCCGGCAAGCGCGAGGTCCTGAGTTCAACTCCCAGAACCCACATAAAGGACAGAAAGGGCCAGTGGTATTGCTCGGTGGCACAAGTGCTTGCTGGCAAGCGAGAGGTCCTGAGGTCGACTCCTGGTACCCACATTAAAAAAAAAAGGACTTGAGAAGATAATCTAGATGGAAAAAAGGCAGATGATATGAAACAGGAGCAGCAAATAGCAGTGTTTATTCTAGTAACATATTTAGTTTGCCCTATTACATGTTCATGTAGATAGTAAAAAAAAAAGAAAGCCTGTGTCATTTAGACCTTCCATTTTGAAATGAAAATTGAAGTTAAGATTGCACTACACAGGGCCGGTGAGACGGCTCAGCGGCTTAAGCGCCTGCCTTGCAAGCGCGAAGGCCCGAGTTCGACTCCCGGATCCCACATACGAAAAAGGGGCCGGTGATATCGCTCAGCGGCACGGGTGCCTGTTGGCGCGCGAGGTCCTGAGGTCGTCCCCCCGGTACCCACAAAAAAAAAAAAAAAAAAAAAAAAAAAAAAAAAGATTGCACTACACAGAGGAACCACTGGGTATGTTTCAGCAAGGAAATACCAGGAAGTTCTAATAGTCCATTTGTGAAATAAGCTGGAAAAAGGGGTGACATTGGAATAGAAAAAGAAAGACAATAAGAAAATGCAAGTGAAGAACCAGTAGAACTTGACCACTGACAGATGGGGAATGGGAGAACATACAAGCTAAGGAAGATGGAATGATGTGGAGGCGTAGTAATCAGTTTAGACATAAACGTGGGGATGGCCGTGTTGCCTCCTATACGGTGCAGAACCATTTGTGTGGCATTCTTCACATTGTTCTTACATGCTTGAGATAAGGAATTACCTGGCTTTTTAAAAATAAATAAGCTGCTAATGTGTTTATTCAGTAAAAATGTGCTGATCACCTAGTATGTACTAGTATAAAAACTAGTGTGGTCACGAAACAGACAGATCTCAGGAACTTAGTTTGATTAGGAGGGTCAGAAGTTAATGAAGATATAAACAGCTGCTTATTTCAGGGAGTGCAATGAAAGAAGAAGAACAGGGGAGCATGAGGATAATAATAAGGGTAAGGATAGCCTCTGTAGATTGGGGATTGGGAGGAAATACTACGCAAGAGGTATTATGCTCGATTCCAAATACAAGGGCAAATGGGGATTTGTAGCTGCAGAGCAGATTGAGGGGTCAGTGGATGCAAAATTACTAAGAGGAGCCATGAAAGGAGGAATCTTGCTGAACTGACCTAATAGGATCTTTGGTAAAAGCCAACAGGATTCTTGGCTTAGACACCCAGGGTGAGGGATGAGAGACTTGATTCAGTGTAGGGGACTCCCATGTCAAGGGGGTGCGCTGACTTAGGGTACCTGCATAGACTGATTTAAAGCAGACCGAGGACAGTGCCAAAGTGTGAGATCTCCTCAAGAAGAGGACTCAAAGGAACTTGTCTAAAGTGTAGTCCTCAAAGACCTGTCAGAAGGGAAGCCATTACAGGATGATATAAAAAGAACTGGTGTCCAAATTTTTCAGTAATTATGTGTTTTAGTGAACTAAATTGCAAGTGGGTGAAATAAGAATTTGCAGTAGCCTAGTATATATGATGGTGGGGGCGGCACTCTGGCTTTGATCAGGTCTCTTCTATTAATAAAGAACCTGAAAAAAAGAAAATTAAAAAAATAACCTGAGATGAGGCTCTAGCTGCTTCTTCAGACCAGCTCTCAGTTAGCTGGTGATCAAACCCGAAGTCTTACAAATGATACTGGTCAAAATTCTCATATTTGTGGCTGTGCATATGATTTGTTCCTAACTATATATTACAGGTATTCTTGTTAAATCTCTATAGGTTGGGTTCGTTTTTAACCGAGACTTGAATTTTGACAACTGCTGATGGAATAATGTGACCTAGAGGTGTACCCATGATATAACAGGGGCTTTCTTGCCTTTGAAAAAACATTAAATGGTTGCCAAAATTACTACAGTTTACTAGTAATAAAACTTTATTCTATGTCTGTAAATACATTTTAGGTTATTCACCTCCCTCTAATTGATAATGGGTATTTTATATGATAATTAATCAGGCAATGCTGTTCAGCATAATTCAGCATAATGTTTTAGTTTTAAGACTCAAGCACTGTGGAAAGTTTGCAGTTGGTAAACATAAAAACAGTCTGCTTTTTATACTCTGATTTCTGCAACATTGGTACTGAGCACAGTCAGTTTTAATGAACTTTCAAGATTTGGTAGGTAGTTCACAGAGGCAAGAGAAACACTCAGTGACTCAATACATTTGTACTTCTATAACTGAAGCATATGTTTTTATTAAATAGTACTAACCCTTACTATTTGATTATTCCTCCCTCTTTCATTTTTACGTGGGTTACAGCCCACTAAGTTGAACTTCACAGTTTGCATAACATTGCTCTAGGTATATACCTTGACATGGATATGCCAGGTCTTTTTGGTTTAGTTCAGCTTTGCAAGTTAGTGGCGAGTTGTTTTCCAAAGTGTACTAAATTACTCGCCACCAACACTGTGAGATAGCTCTATCGAACCACCTCCTCGCCTGCCTTTGGAATTACCCAGACTTCATTGCTTGCCTTTCGAGAAGGTGTGCAGTGGCACAGCACTGCGGTCTTCATTTGGACTTCCCCTGATTAGTAATCTGGTTGAGCATCTTTTCATGTTAGTCACTCGTTCTTGCCTTTCAAAGGAGGGTGTGTGATTCTTCTTTTTTCTAATGGGCTGCCAGTCTTGTGGATTTATATGGGATTTTTAAAAATTTGCAGTGCATTCTTGTTTTTGACACACTTTGTCATTTTCACTGGATCTTTTGATAAACACTGGCTTTTGAATATTAATATAGTTGAATTTCTCAATCTTATTTTGTATGTAGAACCTTTGGGATCTTGTTCAAAAAATTCATCCCTAGCCCAGGATTATAAAAACATTTGCAGATGCTTTTCTTTTAAACTTTTCAGAGTTTTACCATTAAGACTTAACATTTAATCCATCTGCAGTTGTGTGTGTGTGTGTGTGTGTGTGTGTGTGTGTGTGTGTGTGTTGTGTGAGCTAAGAATGCAGTTTCACTTTATTCTTTTGGATAACTGCCCTAACACCATTCTCTCCCTTTTGCCTCACTGATTTTTATGTTGGCACCTGTCGTATACCACATTTCCATATGTATGGGTGTGTTTCTGGTCTTTTTTCCTGTTTTTATTGACTTTTCTGTTCATCAACCAATTTCATATATTAGCTTTTATGTTTATTTTTAAACCTTAAGATAAAAAGCAAGTGCCCAAAGCCTGCTGTCTCAGCTATTCTTATGTCTGCTTACACAAGGAGTGATCAAAACATACAGTGAGTGTTTAAAGTTTTTTCTTAATTATTACTGTAAAAGATGCTTTGCCCTTAATCCCCATCAAACTACTCCCCCTTGCTTGAACACACTTACCTCATTTTACCACTTTCTGAAGCAGTTCTTTCTGGAAGTGCTCTTTTGTGAATATCTTTAGATGCGCTGTTTGTGGCTGCCTTGATGTCCTGAATCGATTCACAATGTTTACCTTTCATGGTCATTTTGACTTTGGGGAAGAGCCAGAAGTTACATGATGCCTCTGATCTGCTGAATAAGGTGGATGAGGACTCACTGTAATGTTTTTATGATCCGGTCTCTCAACTGGATGGTGATCAGCAGCATTTTGATCACACTTCATAAAGTCAGGGAAAAGGACTTACAGAACTGCTTCAGAAAGTGGCAAGAATGATAGGTAAGTGTTTTTTTTAAGTGAGGGGGAGTATTTTGAGGGAGATTTATGTATCTTTTTCTATAATAAATTCTTTAAACATTTACTGTATATGTCAATTACACTATATATATATATATATATATATATATATATATATATATATATATATACAAAGTCCAGCCAGACTGTGGAGAGCTCCCCCCGCTCCCCCATTCACAGGAGCATGAGCAGTGGGGAGCAGTCATATCGCATCTCCAGACCAGAAGCCAGAGAGACCGGTGTCTCACAGTCCTTTCCAGGGGCCTGCCCCTAGGTGACCATAGGACCTTCCACAAGGTCCTGCTTCTTAAAGGTTCACCACCACACTGGGCACCAAGCCCATCTGCACCTTTGAGGGAGACCTAAAACACCGCAAAGCCCAGTGCAACTCTTACCCCCACACCACTACCACAGGGGACTCTAGCTGGACATGGGAAGGAGCTACCTTAGCACAGAGAAGGCTCTTAGCTGAGGAAATTCCAGGAGTTCTTATTTGGGCCTAGTAACCTGACACCTCAAGGTTGTACAGCACACTGGCTATTTTCTCAACCTAGATATAGTCCTTCTACCAGTTCTCCTGACAAAGGAACTAAATAGGTGTTTGCCTTCAGAGCAACTTGGTGTAACTTTTAAGGGGGCTTTTACATGGTTCTCAGGACTTGTTTTGGTAGCTGTACGGGGGCTTTTCCATTTGTTTGCTACTCCTTGTGAATCAACCCTACACTGAGTGAACCAACAACAGAATAAAATCTGTTTTATGTACGATGTTTGTTTTATCTTTTCAGAGTATCTAAGCAGTGGCACTCCTTTTAATATTTAAATACCAAACTTGAAACTGAATCCTAATTGTAAATAATACTTTCTAAATATGTATTCACACACACACGGGTGTGCAGATTTGTTACTCAGATTTTATTCCAGAAAAACACAGGGACTGTGTTAGTAAGCTTTTTGTCACTGTGACAAAATACACGAGGTAATCAACTTAATAAGGGAAAAGGTTTACTTTGGCTCACAGTTTCAGAGGTTTCAGCCATGGTCACTGCTTTGGGTGGTGGCAGCATAATACCTCATGATGTGAGCATGTGGCAGAAGAGGCCTGTTCACCTTGTGGCAGCCGGGAAACAGAAGAGACCAGAGTCCCAGAATTCCCTTTAAGGATATCTCCCTCACCATGACCTGACTTCTTTCCTCTAGGCTGTACCTTCTAAAGGTTCCACCACTTCCCAGCAGTGCCACAGGCTGGGAACCAATCCTTTAACATACAGGCCTTCGCAAGACATTGCAGATGCAAAATGTAGCAGGGACCCACTTCTCTTCCTTTTCTGTGTGGCACTATTCTGGAACTCAAGACTATATGAAAAGTGAGATCTTGGAGACCTCAAGATGGCGGATGAGTAAGAAGCAGGCAGCAAAACTCTCTCTAAAAGTTACCATTGGAACACGGGAATATAGCGACCCAGAAAGCGCAGGAGGGGGGGAGATGCCTCCCCGAAACCCAGAAAAGTTCTGAAGCGCAATCTGGGACCCCCGGCACCAGTGACGGGTGACTTCCAACAAAGAAGAAGGAAAGAAGGAGCAGACCGCGCGCGTGCACCTTCTAATATCCCGGGAGTTGGAGTGCCGGCGGAGGCTCAATTCTACGGACACACGGTGGCAGCTGGCGCCCAGGGAGCCCCCACGGAGGATCCTGAGACAGCGGCAGGGCAGGGGAGCGGCGGAGAACGGCGCTGACCGGCGGTGAGTGTCTCTCAGCCACAGCTGCCCCGCGCCAGAGAGCGACCGGCCGGGCGCCATTGTGGGGGGTGTGGCGAAACTCAGAGCGGCTCGGAAACTGCTCTGGGAACTTGTGCTCCGGACAGGGCAGCACAGGGCCTCTCAATTGAGCCCACGAAAGTGTGCTGAGGTCAGCAGGCGAACGAGACTGGACTCTCAGCCACACCTGTCCCGCGCCAGAGAGCGACTGGCCCGGCGCCATTGTGGGGGGCGTGGGGAAAAACCAGAGCGGCGGGAACCAGTGCAGGGAACCCGCGCTCCGGACAGCGCGCTGAGCCTCTCAGGCCCAGGGATCGTGAAAGGGCGCTGAGAGCGGAGGCGAGCTAGACTGGTCTCTGCCTGAAGGTACGCGCCTCTGCTCACCACCCACCAGAGGGCGCTCCTGGCTTACTGGGACGGACCTGCACAGAACAGGACTTTGTCACAAGGTACCTGCCTACAACAGAGTCAACACCTGGAACTGATTCTTTTTATATTTTTTATTTTTATTTTTATTTTTTATTTTTATTTTTATTTTTTTTCTCACTGATTTGTTTTTTTGTTCTGGCGAAGGGTTTTTTTGTTTTTGTTTTGTTTTGTTTTTTGGTGGGGTTTTATTTTTGATCTGTCTGTTTTATTGTTTTTATCTTTGTTTTTGTTTCTGTATGTGTATTTGCTCTTTCCTTCATTATTCTCTCTGGTTTTTTATATGAGTGTAAACAGCGCCTCTAACTTCTTTGTGATTGTGGTTG
Organism: Erethizon dorsatum; assembly: GCA_028451465.1. NCBI lineage: Eukaryota > Metazoa > Chordata > Mammalia > Rodentia > Erethizontidae > Erethizon > Erethizon dorsatum. The sequence goes on from CM051839.1 coordinate 18,219,774, forward strand.
TGATCTGTTCTTCCTTTTATCCCTTCCTTCTCTTTTTACCACCTGTCCTCTGCACTAGTGTCCCAATTTTAGTGGGATCCCTCTTGGTCCTCTAACCTTACATCTAATTCCTTCCTCTTCTCCCAATACTCTATTTCCTCCTTAACTCATCTTAAATTTAAACTCCTCAAGGAAAAATTGACATACATAGGACTTGTATACTGCATATAATTTTTCTGGTGTGTTTTAGATTTTGTTATATAACCGCAACTCTATACAGCTAAAAGTGGTAAATAACTGGTTAGCTCAGTCTGTCATTTTTTAGGCTGTGTTTGATGCTTTAGTTAACATTATAGCCAAATGTGAAATAATTGTTCTAAACATCTTTCCTTCCTGATATTTCATGATTGAGATTGACTAAGGGACACAGAAAATACAGTGGCACAGTACCAAAGAATCAAGGACTGGGCCAAACAGGTAGCAACTTCGCATACCCAACGAATTGAAGAGGTAGGATCTGGCAGAAAGCTCAAAACCTAAAAGCAAGCTCCACTTGGAAGATACTGCAGAGAAGTAGTCATCTTCTAAAGATCTTAAACACTAGCAATAAAGTAACCTACTATAGGTAATTTGCAAACATCACCCCAGGAATTAAAGAAAGAAAAAATGAGACGACACTTAAACAAGATGCAACCACACACATCCAATTCACCAAAGGCAAACCTAGGGAGCAACGAGGTGGGACAATCCGAAAGCCACCCACCTGGCCTATCTGAAGTGGTAACAACAAAGCAACTGAATGAGGTTCTGGAAAAAATTAAAACAGAAATAATCTCACAGATAACTGCAGAGATAATGTCTACAATGAAGACCATGCTTAAGGACACTATAGCTGATACAGACAAAAAAATAGATGAACTTAAGAAAACTATAGAAACCATGAATGCTCAGCATAGGAAAGAAATGGAATCTATAAGGCAGATTCAAGCAGATATCCAAGAGATAAAAAATTCCATTGAAAGTATTTGTAGCAGAATAAGCCAATGCGAGGACAGGATCTCAGATATAGAAGACAGGCTTGCAATTAGTGATCATGAAATGGAAAAATTCTTAAAAATAGCAAGGGACCATGAAAAATCAATTCAGCAGCTGCTAGATGACTCAAAGATAAACAACTTAAGAATAATTGGAATAAATGAAAAAGCAGGAGATAGCATCAACGACATTAAAACCTTGTTCAAAGACATAATCAGGGAGAACTTTCCTGGAAGAGAAAAGGAATTTGACACCCCTATAAGTGAAGCTTTTAGAACACCAACTAGACATGATCAAAAAAAAACTTCAGCCAGACATATTATAGTCAAGATCCCAGAAATTCAACAGAAGGGCAGAATCTTAAAAGCTGTTAGGGAGAAGAGACAAACACCTATGAAGGAAAACCCATCAGAATCACAGCTGACTTTTCAGCACAAACCCTCAATTCAAGAAGAGCTTGGAATGATGTATTGCAAGCTCTAAAGGAAAATAATTTTCAGCCCAGATTGATGTACCCTGCAAAACTATCTTTCAAAATTGATGGAGAAATAAAATACTTTCATGACAAAGAACATCTGAGAAAATTTATGACCACCAAACCAGCACTCCAAAACGTTCTGAAGGACATTCTAGAAAGAGATAGGAACCCCAACAGAAGGAATCCACCAGGCAGGGCAAATAATTAAATAGCCGGAAAGCGGAAAAACAAAGAGTGGGAACCAACAACAGGAAAATATCATGACAAGTCAATACATATCAGTTTTAACCATCAATGTTAACGGTCTCAATTCACCAATCAAAAGGCACAGACTGGCGAAATGGATCAAGAAGCAAGATCCAACAATATGCTGTATACAAGAAACACATTTAATTCAGAAAGAAATTCATAGACTGAAAGTCAAAGGATGGAAAACAATACTCCATGCCACAGGAACCCAGAAAAAAGCAGGGGTAGCTATTCTTTTTGCAGACAAAGTGAACTTCAAGCCAAGAAGGATTCAGAGAGATAAAGACGGTCATTACATCCTTGTAAAGGGAACAATCCAAGAGGAAGAGATAACGATCATAAATATATATGCGTCAAATACCAATGCACCCAGCTATATAAAACAAGTACTAAAGGACATGAAAAATCAAATAAGCACTAATACAATTATATTGGGAGATCTCAATACTCCACTGTCACAAAAAGATAGATCAACTGGACAGAAAATCAATAATGAAATAGTAGAACTGAACCAAACTTTTGAACAAATGGACTTAGTAGATGTCTACAGAGTGTTCCATCCCACAACATCAGAATACACATTTTTCTCAGCTGCACATGGGACGTTCTCCAAAATAGACCACATACTAGCTCATAAAACCTGCTTAAGTAAATGCAAAGGAATTGAAATTATCCCATGCATATTATCAGACCATAGTGCAATGAAATTGGAAATCAATGGCAAAAGATCCCACAAAAACTCCCTAAACACATGGAAATTAAACAGCATCCTCCTGAACAACCAATGGGTCACAGATGAAATTAAAGAAGAAATTAGTCACTTTCTACAACTGAATGATAATGACAGTACAACATACCGGAACTTATGGGATACAATGAAAGCAGTCCTAAGAGGGAAATTTATAGCATTAAACACTTATATCAGGAAAATAGAGCAAGCGCAAATAAACAACTTAAGGGTGAACCTCGAGCTTCTAGAAAAAGAAGAGCAGGTTAAGCCAAAAGCCCGTACAAGGGAGGAAATTATAAAGATCAGAGCAGAAATTAACGTATTGGAGAATAAAAAAACAATACAAAGAATCAATGAAGCAAAAAGTTGGTTCTTTGAAAGAATAAATAAGATTGACAAAACCTTATCCAACCTTATTAAAAAAAGAAAAGAAAAGACTCAAATCCATGCAATTGAAAATGAAAAGGGTGATATCACGACAGACCCTGCAGAAATCCAGAAGATCATCTATACCTATTTTGAAAATTTATATTCTACTAAGATGGAAAATGCAGAAGAAATGGACAGATTCCTAGATTCGTATGAATTACCAAAGCTGAATCAAGATTTAAAAATCCTAAATAAACCAATATCAGCCAATGAAATTGAAGATGTAATTAAAAACCTCCCAACAAAGAAAAGCCCAGGCCCTGATGGATTCACTGCCGAATTCTACAAGAAATTTAGAGAAGACCTAACGCCCCTACTTCTCAAACTTTTCAATGAAATTGAAAGGGAAGCAATACTCCCAAATTCATTCCTGGAAGCAAGCATTACCCTGATACCAAAACCAGAGAAGGACCCAACTAAGAAAGAGAACTACAGGCCAATTTCCCTAATGAACATAGATGCAAAAATCCTTAATAAGATACTGGCAAACAGAATCCAACAAATCATCAAGAAGATTATACACCATGACCAAGTTGGATTCATCCCAGGGATGCAGGGATGGTTCAACATACGTAAATCAATAAATGTAATACAGCATATTAACAGAACCAAAGACAAAAATCACATGATCATCTCAATAGATGCAGAAAAAGCTTTTGACAAAGTCCAGCACCTTTTCATGATAAAAACCCTACAGAAAATTGGAATAGAGGGTCTTTATCTCAATCTGGTAAAAGCTATCTATGACAAACCAACAGCCAATATTATACTAAATGGCCAAAAACTGAAAGCCTTCCCTCTAAAATCAGGAACAAGACAAGGATGTCCACTGTCCCCACTCTTATTCAACATAGTTCTGGAAACTTTAGCCAGAGTGATTAGACAAGAGAAAGAAATAAAAGGAATAATGATTGGAAAGGAAGAAGTTAAATTATCATTATTTGCAGATGACATGATACTCTACACAGAAGACCCCAAAAACTCCACTAAAAAACTGCTAGATTTAATAAGCAAATTCAGTAGTGTAGCTGGATACAAAGTCAATACTCAAAAGTCAATAGCCTTCCTGTACACAAATAACAAACTTACTGAAAGAGAAATTAGGGAAACAATACCTTTCACAATAACATCCAAAAAAATGAAATACCTAGGAATCAACCTCACGAAGGATGTAAAAGACCTCTATACTGAAAACTACAGTACTCTGAAAAAGGAGATTGAAGAGGATATCAGAAAATGGAAAGATATCCCTTGCTCCTGGATAGGAAGAACCAATATAGTGAAAATGGCCATACTTCCAAAATTGTTATACAGATTTAATGCAATTCCAATCAAAATTCCAACAGCATATCTCACAGAATTAGAGAAAACAATCCTAAAATTCATTTGGAATCAGAAGAGACCTAGAATAGCAAAGGCAATTCTGGGCAACAAAGGCAAGGCAGGGGGCATCACTATCCCCGACTTGAAATTATACTATAAAGCTACTGTGATAAAAACAGTGTGGTACTGGCAAAAAAACAGACCTGAAGATCAATGGAACAGATTAGAAGATGCTGAAACAACCCCAGACATACTAAGCCACCTTATCTTTGACAAAGGTGCCAAACACATTCGCTGGAAGAAAGATAGCCTCTTTAATAAATGGTGCTGGAAAAACTGGCTCTACACATGCCGAAGATTAAAACTAGATCCATATCTTTCACCATGCACTAAACTAAATTCAAAATGGATCAGAGATCTAAATATTAAAACAGAAACATTAAATCTGCTGGAAGGTAGGATAGGTAAAACCCTTGGAGACATTGGTGTAGGCAAAGACTTTATGAATAAAAACTCAACCGCACGGGAACTATCCCAAAGAATCAATAACTGGGATCTCATCTTATTAAAAAGCTTTTGCACAGCAAGAGAAACCACCAACAGAGTGAAGAGACAACCCACAATGTGGGAAAAAATGTTTGCCAGCTGTTCTTCAGACAAAGGATTACTATTGAGAACATATAAAGAACTCAAAAAAATCAGACCTCCCAAATTTAAAGACCCACTCCAAAAATGGGCATCTGAGATGAATACACATTTCTCAGATGAAGAAATACTAATGGCAAATAAATATACAAAAAAATGTGCAACATCACTAGTCATTCGAGAGATGCAAATTAAAACAACACTGAGATACCATCTCACCCCAGAAAGAATGGCTACTATTAAGAAATCAACTAATAACAAATGCTGGAGAGGCTGTGGGGAAAAAGGAACCCTTCTTCACTGTTGGTGGGAGTGTCGACTGGTACAGCCACTGTGGAAGTCAGTGTGGAGATTCCTCAGAAAACTAGGGTTGGAGGTCCCATTTGACCCAGCTATTCCCCTTCTGGGCATCTTCCCAGAAGAATTAAAAACATCGTACCACAGCAATATATGTGCACCCATGTTTATAGCAGCACAATTTGTAATAGCCAGATCTTGGAAACAACCCAAATGCCCATCAACTGAGGAATGGATAAGAAAGATGTGGTATTTTCACAGCGATATATGTGCACCCATGTTTATAGCAGCACAATTTGTAATAGCCAGATCTTGGAAACAACCCAAGTGCCCATCAACTGAGGAATGGATAAGAAAGATGTGGTATTTTTATACAATGGAGTACTATTCAGCCATAAAGAAGGATAAACTATAGACATGGTGAATCAAAAAGAAACTGGTCAAAAGGAAAGAGAGACTGGAATAGGGAAAAGAAAGAAGGGAAAGGGAAAAAAATTGTATATATATATATATAAGGTGGTTAAGATAGATACACTACCATTTTTACTTAGTTCATTGAAGAGTAAGGTTTGTGCCAATAATGTTTGGACAATTGAATGCTAATGTCTGGTGTCCTGAATAACTAACTTAAAGATAGTAATACGTAATGTATTAACCATTGTTACCCTCCTATTATGTTTGTTTGAAAATTTGTTCTTCTTTTGATTTGTTTTGTTTTTTTCTTCTCTTTAAAATAAAAAAAAAAAGAAAAAAAAAAAAAAAAAAAGAAAGATGTGGTATTTTTATACAATGGAGTACTATTCAGCCATAAAGAAGGATAAACTGGAGACTTTTATAGGTAAATGGATGCAACTCGAGAAAATACTCATAAGTGAAATAAACCAGAAGCACATGTGTAAGCATCGTATTATCTCTCTAGTATGAGAAACTGAAAGAGTAAATAAGATCCAAAATGTACAATAGACATGGTGAATCAAAAAGAAACTGGTCAAAAGGAAAGAGAGACTGGAATAGGGAAAAGAAAGAAGGGAAAGGGAAAAAAATTGTATATATATATATATAAGATGGTTAAGATAGATACACTACCATTTTTACTTAGTTCATTGAAGAGTAAGGTTTGTGCCAATAATGTTTGGACAATTGAATGCTAATGTCTGGTGTCCTGAATAACTAACTTAAAGATAGTAATACGTAATGTATTAACCATTGTTACCCTCCTATTATGTTTGTTTGAAAATTTGTTCTTCTTTTGATTTGTTTTGTTTTTTCTTCTCTTTAAAATAAATAAAAAAAAAAAAAAAAAAAAAGTGAGATCTTTCAGATGATATCCTTGTAGAATAAGTTTTTAAATGGTATTTAGATGATTTGCTGCCATCCACATCCTTCTCCACTGCCATTCAGGATGACTAAAATGAAGGAGTTAAATATAAATATGGTATTGTTTATCAAAGTGATTTTAATTTGGAGGCTTTGAGGATGTTCAGATGCTATTTAAATAAGTAGTGAAATGTTAAGTCCTTTTTCTTTTGCAGGGTGTTGCTATTTAGGTGCAAACTGGGTGTCCTGCAGTACACAGTTGTCAGACCAGTCACCACCATCGTTGCTTTGTAAGTACACAGATTTTACAGTCATTGTTTTAAATCCTTATACCCTGAAGAAGAAACAACTGAGTAGAAAAGGAGTATGAATTGTTAATAAAACAAGCCTCGCCTGCTGTAAACATCTCAATATATAAAAGCCTTACTCTGTTAAGATAAATGACTGTTAACAGGGAGAGACAGCAGGATTTACGTCCTCGCTAGAGTATGCCATGAAGCACTTTCAAAAAGGTGTTTTTCAAATGTGAACATTCACGTAGCTTTGCATAAAGTTAAAGTATCCAACTTCAGGATGACGACATGAATTTATTTTGTACAGTGAAGTTAGATCATAGTGGGAGCACTATCCATAAAAAGTCATGTTTTTCTTTAAACATTATCAAAAATTTTAGAACTTGAGGTAAACATGGGATACTATTAAGCTACCTGGTAAAACTGTTTCCTAAAAATTGAAGAACATCAAGTAACTAAACCAGGTAGGTTGTATGTTTTATCTATTAGTCCTTACTAACATTCTGTGCTCACAAAGGAAAGATGGAAAGGAATACAGGTTAAAAAAATTTTTTTTCAATTCTTTATGTATTTCCTTTGAGCAAGGAATTATTTAGCCAACTAAGACTAATACATCTCTTTATGAAGGTGTGCTTTATTTCTCTGCAGCTTAGAAACTAGATAAGCATACAACCTAATACTAACTGAAATTTACTTGAAGGAACTGGCTGTTATATTTACCTGTAAGATAATTTAGGGGGAAAACTGAGCTATACTTATAAACATGTTTGTTTAACAGTCAGCCTTTTCAAAATCAGGCATAGCTTTTCTGAAGTTAATGATTAATCTTTCTGTTCCTATGTATTGGTCTTATTTTTGTATTTCCTTCAAGTTGGCAGAATAATCATGGGGACATTTCCAGAAAAATACTGTTTTAATTTTGAATCATCTGTGACGAAAGCCAAATGATTTTCTATGCAGTCATTCAAATAAACTGACTTCTGAGTTTAAGTATTGCTGTCACTATACTTTAAAATACATGATTTAATCATAAACTTGTCCCATTTTACCATGTTTTATAGAATCTGTGAGCTGCTTGGTATATATGATGAAGGAAATTTTAGCTTTTCAAATGCTTGGACTTACTTGGTTATAATAAATAATATGTCACAATTGGTAAGTAAATACTCATAAGTTGGTCTCTATAATTAAATATTTTTAGGCATAGTTTCTTGGAATAAAACTTAATTGCTTCTTTTTCATCTTGAAATTCATGCAAAGAAATTGAAAAAAACTATATACAATAAGAAAATACATGGACATCTTTGTCGTTTGGTGACTCACGCTGACCTGTTGATTGTGTCTGTTTGTTTATCTCTGATTCTCGTTGCGTAGCTCTGTGGGTGTGTCTTAAATAAAAGCAGCGCTCCCTAAATAACAACGGAAGGAAAAACACATGCACTGGGCATGTTCTGTAAGAGAAGCTGTCTAGTTGGTGTACAAGAGTTCAGGTTTAAATAAAAATGGGATAATAAAATTCTCTGATATTACATAGTTGGAATCAAAGGAAATTAAGACCACCATGGTTCTATAAAGTAAAATGTTCTGGTAACTATTTGATCTTGTGGATTTAAAGTGTGTGCATTTGATTTAAAATCTTTGGTTAATGCTTTCAGCAGAATAATAATTTAGATGCAGTGCATGGTATTAGAGCTTTGTAATAAAAATTAAATGGCCAGCTGTCCAAAGCTTCTCCACATGTTCATCTTCTTTGTGATCAGTAATTCTTTTTCCAGGCAGGTATTGGTTTTTGTTGTTGTTTATTTCTGTTTTTCAAGCTCACTATATGTAGTTTAGGTTGGCTTTGAATGCACTGTGTAGCCTAGGCTGGCCTCAAACTTGTGGCAATCCACTTGGCTTAGCCTTCCAAGTGCTGGGATTATTCTAAATAAATGATCAGATGTATTTGCTTTGAATATAAAGCCTAATATTTGTAGCAAAAGCATGGAAACAACTCAAGCCAAGTGATAGAAACTAGTTAAATATATTATGGTCTTTCCATTGGCCAAAATATTAGTTCTTTACAAGAGTCTTTGTAAAATATGCAAAATTGTATATTTAGTTCATGACTTCTAGTAAAAACCAGCTTATATTTGAGAGTGTAGCTCAGTGTAGAGAGCTTGTTGAGTATGTTTCAGATCCTGGGTTTGATCTGCAGCTGTGTTAAAAAAAAAAAAAAAAGGAAAAAAACACAAGTGTATATGTACAAAGGAATGGTTGGTAGGAGTCTGAATAAGTTTATCTTTCCTTTTTTTAATATATTCTGAAATATTTGAAATGAGCATTCTATTATTTTAATGGAAAAAGTAAACTTTAGGAAAGTGGTTTTGCTATTCAAATACTACACTACATTATAATAAATAAATCTTAATCTAAATATAAATAATCTTAATAAATCTAAATAACTTTAATAAATCTAAATCTAAAATAAATCTTAAAACACTTACTTTAAAAAGTAAATTCGGGCCGGTGAGATGGCTCAGCGGCTTAAGCGCCTGCCCGGCAAGCGCAAGGGCCCGAGTTCGACTCCCGGAACCCACATACGAAAAAGGGGCCGGTGATATCGCTCAGCGGCACGGGCGCCTGCTGGCGCGCGAGGTCCTGAGGTCGACCCCCCGGTACCCACAAAAAAAAAAAAAAAAAAAGTAAATTCACCTAGACTACCATACCACCCTGAAGAAAAATTATTGCCCTGATTATTTTCTGATTTCATGGTCACAATTTTATTGAAACTACATGTTTAAGGTACTGCCTTACTACACAGTGTTATATAAAACAGACTAATAAGCTAAACCCTTAAAAAAAAAAAAAAAAACTAGTGTTTGTTTGTATTTGAAAGACATTACAGATTTATTTTGGCTGAACCAGAACCTTTTCTTCCATTTATGTCTGTCATTTTTTTATTGTTCTCTTTATGAACCACAGTAAGTGAACACTATTTTCGGGCAGGTGTGTCATGTCTCTTTTGAGAACTTCCATGTTGTATGTATTCACCTACAGCAAATGTTAAAAGCCTGTTGTTAATCTACAAATAGAGTAATAAAGCCCAGAAAAATCTGCCTGAACTATTACTCTGTAGCAAGTCTCTGGTTTATAATTTTAGTGTTACTTTAGTTATTCTTGCTAAAGTTGAAATGCTGATCTTCTTTGCAGTTCGCCATGTATTGCCTTCTGTTATTTTACAAAGTACTCAGGGAAGAACTGAGTCCAATCCACCCTGTTGGCAAATTTCTCTGTGTAAAACTGGTGGTTTTTGTTTCTTTTTGGTAAGTGTTGCTCTCCCTTAAATGTCTGTTTTCTAAAAGGCAATAAAGGAATGTTAATGCAGAAGACGGATTAAGATGTCTCTACTTACCTGAAACAAGTCCATCCTTTTAGCCCTTCTAGGATTTCCATAAAGAAATAATCAGATGACCACTGTCACCTGTATTTTTTTTTTTTTTTTTCTTTTCTTCTTCACAAAATAAAGCAGCTCTTTATTTGGCCTTCATCGGGATGGGACTCACAGGATTCTGTTTCTACAGAACTTTGTCTTACTGTATTCTACACTTCTAGAGCTGAGGCTCAGATATACATAACTTCTTTGTCTACAAATCTAGAAGTCAATCTTGCTGACATCTCATATTTCTTTTATGATTGTTTTCTTTTAAGCACTCATTAACATCTGATACACAAGGTATTACCAAAAAAGTGACTGTTAAATTAAAAAAATGATTACAGTAAAAGACACATTGCCATTAATCTTTAGAATACTTCCCCTTACTTTGAACACGCTTATCCCATTGTTCTTGCCAACTTCCTGAAGTAGTTCTGAAGTAGAAATACATTTTTGTGGCTTTTTAGTTGCGCTGTCATCACTACCTTCATGACCAGCATTGATTTGAAATGTTTACTTTTCATGGTTGGTTTTACTTTGGGGAAGAGCCGTATGTTACATGATGCCAGATCCAGTGAATAAGGTGGCTGAGGACAGACTGACGTTTTTATGAGCCTGCCTTTCAACTGGATGGCCCTCAGTAGCAGCATTCACTGTGTTTGCTCATACTTCTAAAGACAGGCATGAAAGAGCACTTCCAGAACTGCTTTAGAAGGTAGCAAGAAGGATAGACTAAGTGCGTTCAAAACTGGGGGTGGGGTTTTGAGTCACTGATGGCAATTTATCTTTTTTAAGAGAAAACAAAATGATACAGAATTTCAAAACAATAGGTTAACGATGGTTAATATATTGCATATTGTTATCTTCAAAGTAGTTGCTCAGATTACAAGATACAGGCATGAAAAATTGATCGAACAGTGTAAGCACAAAGCGTTCTTTTCGATGAACTGAGATTAGTAGTGTAATTATCTTGTGTGTACACGTGTGTTATTCTTTTCCCTTTTCTCCTTTCCCCCATCCCAGTTGTTCTTTCCCTTTGAGCATTTCTTCCCCTTTCACTTTCTTTAAATAACCTAATTATCTCAACACTGATGGAATCATTAAAAAAATCATGGTCCTGTCAGAATAGAATACTATGCAGTTTGGAAGAAAAAAACATGATATAGTATATTTAATGATATGGGAAGTGTTCATCAGGAAATATTCTTTAAAACAGAAGACATGGTTTCAGCTTAGTAAAAAGGGTAGATTAGAGGGCATTCCACGAACAACTAAAACAAATACACCAAATTTAATAGAAACAATACAGAAAAAAAAGAAAAATATTAATGAATTCCTACTGCCAGAAAGAATGATTAACATTTTGATATACATGTGTCATATGTAAAACTGCACAGAAAGGATTTTATAGTATAAAAACTTACAGAACAATATATGTTCAGTATATTACAGTTAGTCCTTTTGTGAGTGAAGAGAAATATAATCTTGTTTGGGATTTTTGTTTTTGCTTAGTATTGTGTTGTGTAGATATAACTTGTTAACCAACCTTTTATATCTAGATTTTTCCTAGTTTTTCACTTTTAAAGTAGCATTGAAGTGAACGTTCTTACAGGTTTCTGAAAGCTTGTCCATCTCATTATTTGCTGTTGAAATTAATGTGAGGCTGGGTGTGGTGGCACGCACAATCCCAACTACTCAGGAGGCTGAGGCAGGAGGATTGCAAGTTTGAGGCCGGCCTTGGCAATTTAGTGAGACCCTTTCTCAAAAAGTAAAAACAGCCTGGGCATGGAGGCTCTCGGTTCAATCCTTAGTACCACCAAAAAAAAAAAAAAAAATTTTTTTTTTTTTTTTTTTTTTTTTTTTTTTAAAGAATTAACCTGGCACATTATCCCTAGATTTGCTTGAAATGCTCAACATGATTTGCTGTCTTGGAGTCAGACCCTTTCTGAGTTTAACTGTAGCTCCACTAGTTTATACAAGACTGGTTTCAGAATTACTGTTTTGTTCTTAAAAAGTCTGAATACAAGTGTGAACAACATTTGAGTATCTGTCCTTATTTTAAATACCCACTGTATAATGTGTTAGGCATTGTCTATGTATTAGAATGACTTGAAATGTAATTACTTACGCATACTTTCAAAACAAAGATATATAAACCAAGTACAGAGTTCTGAGAATCCATAATCAAAATTCCTCTGATAAAACTGCATTAGAAGAGTACATTTGTAAAGCAAGTGCAGGTATGTAATGTACAGGCAGTTTCTTTGGGAATAGGCTGTAAAGGTAATATGGTAGTCTGCAGGTTGCACTGGGGTTTTAAATTTTTAAAATGACATACTTTTAAAACAATTGCTTATTTTATGCTTGATGTAGATTTGGCGTTTACCTTTTCCCAACATATAGGCAAGCAGTAGTCATTGCTTTGTTGGTAAAAGTTGGCGTTATTTCTGAGAAGCACACGTGGGAGTGGCAAACTGTAGAAGAGGTGGCCACGGGACTCCAGGTAAATAGTGCGCTGTCTGAAGCCAGAAGAACTTTAGTTTCTGTTAAGTGTTTTTTACAAATCTCCATTAAACCTAATAGCATGCAGGCTATGGTGCTACAACTCTGACCCTCACCCTACAGGTGAGGAAACAGGAATCCCAGAGAGACTGGCCATAAGTACTGATTTGCACCAGAAGCAGAGATAAAACCTGGATTTTGGGGCCGGTGAGATGGCTCAGCGGCATAAGCGCCTGCCTTGCAAGCGTGAGGGCCTGAGTTCGACTCCCGGATCCCACATACGAAAAAGGGGCCGGTGATATCGCTCAGCGGCACGGGTGCCTGTTGGCGCGCGAGGTCCTGAGGTCGACCCCCCGGTACCCACCAAAAAAAAAAAAAAAAAAAAAAAAAAAAAACCTGGATTTTGGTCTTCATGGTCCACTTCTCTGCTTTTTTCCTTAGTCTCTGGGTGGTAGATTGAGAATAGTGTACTTTGCTAAGAAATACTTGATTTAGGTAGTATAAAACATTCAAGAAATAATTTTGGGAAAAAATAAGTATGAAAAGAAAAACAGCTATTGAAACAAATACTTTTAAGAAGTACTTGGAGAAAGGGCAATTTAGCAAACTAGATTTAAGCCCAAAGATGGCTGCTATTTTTGTTGTTGTAGGACTTTATTATCTGTATTGAGATGTTCCTGGCCGCAATTGCTCATCACTACACATTTTCATACAAACCGTATGTCCAAGAAGCAGAAGAGGGCTCATGCTTTGATTCCTTTCTCGCCATGTGGGACGTTTCAGATATCGCAGATGATATTTCTGAACAAGTAAGGAATGTTGGTGAGTACCAGCCGTTTAATTCTTCCAAATGATTTGGTTATTTTATTTCTCCCTCTGGGGCCATTTGTTGTATAAGAAATGAAAAGGCTATTTAGAGCAATGCCATGGTACAGGCTCTTCAAATTAAGGGGAAAACGGGTAAGTGGGGAGGTTATATTTAGAATGGTTAGTCTGTGTTAAAAGCCTGCCTAATGTGGAAACCTTTTTATTACTTTAAAGGACGGACAGTCAGGGGACATGCTAGGAAGAAATTTTTTCCAGAGGATCAAGATCAAAATGAACATACAAGCTTACTGTCATCATCATCACAAGATGCAATGTCCATTGCCTCTTCTATGCCACCTTCACCCATGGGTCACTACCAAGGATTTGGACACACGGTGACTCCTCAGACTACACATACCACAGCTAATATACCTGATGACACTACAGAAGAGAAAAAAGATTCTTCAGATAAATCTGTGGACTCCTGAAGAATGTGCAGAAGCAAACTGTGCTATATCCATGTTATTTCATCACCTGGAATCCCATGGATCAGGATATTGTGCTTGGGACAAGCCATAATGGAAAATTTCAAAACGAAGACAGTTGAAAAGCCAGGTACAACTACTGGATTTTGTATGCCATAAATAATCAGTCCAAATTTCCTAGTCTTAGGCTTGCTTCCTTAACATTAGAGTGCTGCATACTGAGATGGTAGAAAACGAACCCAACTAAAATGCTTCTGATACATTTCTTTATCAAGAGGATGGACATAAAAAAATGCTTCTACCACTGCTGCATGACTGTAATGTATAAGTTTACCTAACATTTCTCTATTTCTTAACTGGATACTGGATGTCTTTCAGTAAATAAGAATTTATCATTTATTTTCTGCAACTCTTTATGTCGGTCATTTAAACATAAAACAAGGCTCTAACAAAAAAAAATTTTTCAGTACTATTAGAAGTGGCAGGAAATGTAAATAATCTTGGCTGAATTGCCTTAATTATTCATTAGAACAGGAATCAGAAGTATAGCTGTTATCTGAGACAAACTTAGGATGGGATTTCTCTAAATCGGTAATCACAACCCTTAAGGTCATGTTTCACATTTTATTATAAAAAGACAGGAAATGACACAGTATGTTGCAAATAGCAAGGATAGGCTTCTCAAAACTTTTGCTTTATATATATGGGCTCACCCACATTCATTTCATATATGTGTATATATATTCACAGTAATTAAGGTAGAGTTCATTCTGTCCGCTATTATAAATTGAACATTTCTACAGAAAGTAAAGCTTGGTATTAAATGTTTTTAAAAACCCAGAGATTCCACAGAAAACTGTTACAACTAATAAATGAATTCAGTAAAGCTGTTAAGATACAAAAATCAGTAGCATTTGCATATACAAATTACAACCTAACTGAAAAAAATCAAGAAAATCCCATATGATAGCATCAAAATACTTAGAAGTAAATTTAATTGAGGTGGTAGTTAAACCTATATAATGAGAAATTATAAAACATTAATAAACACTGAAAAACTAAAACTGATGAAACTGAAGACACAAATAAAAAAACAAATGGAAGGATACCTTGTGCTTATGAATTGGAAGAGTAACTGAAAACATCCACATGACTCAAAGCTACATACAAATTCAGTGCAATCTCTATCAAAATCCCAATTGGCATTCTTCATAGAAGGAAAAAAAATCCTACAATTCACATAGTCAAAACAATTCCAAGAAAGAACTGGAGGCATCGCATCTCCTTGTTTGAAATTATAAACCAAGTGTGTGGTCCACAAGTTTGTAGACCCAGCTCCCTTGGAAGACTGAGGTGGGAAGATCAGTTGAGCCCAGGCATTCAAGACCAACCTGGGCTACACAGTGAGATGTCACCTCAAAAACTGAAATTATATTACAAAGCTATAGTAATCAAAACACTGTGGTATGGCACAAAAACATACATGGACCAGTGACAAGAGTCCAGAAATAAAACCAAACATATATAGTCAAATAATGTTTGACATGTGCACCAAGAAAACACAAGGAGAAATAGTCTTTTCAAAAAAATTATGCTGGGAGGCCCCTGCGCTCTCCATTGCATGGTGGCCCATCCTCAACGCTATAGGGCGTCCTCCTTTTCCTACTTTTACTTGGCCCAAACTCACTCTATAGAGCCTGTATCTTTTCCTACCTCTAATGATACTGCTACCATTAAAAAAAAAATTATGCTGGGAACACCAGATTTCCACATGCAAAAAGGATGAAACTGGACCGTTGTACACCAAAAACAAAGGTCAACTCAGTGTAGAAGAGCCCTAAATGAAAGACCAGAAACAAACTATAGAACTCCCAGAAGAGAACACAGAAGAAGAGTTCCTGGACACCGGCCGTAGCCATGGTTTTCTAAGATGTTATACAAAAGCTTAGGCCACAAGAACAACAACGGATGGGACTAAGGTAAAAGCCTTCTGTGCATCCACTCCACGGAAAGATTCAGACAACCCTAGATCAAGAGTATTTAGGGGAAAAAATGGCATCTTGTACTGAACAAGTACTTTCTCTGGTCATCATTCCCTAAATGATAGAGTATAATTATTTACACAATTTATACTATGTTAGAAGTTGTAACTAAAGATAATTTGGATTATACAAATAGTAATCCACAGATTTTCATTTGCAAGGGAAGGTTTGAAACCAATCCCTCACAGACACTGAGGGAATCTACCTCATACTAAAACGGTGTACACAACCAACTACAAACTGGGAGAAAATATTTGCAAACAATATTATAAGGAGTTAATATATTAAGTTTATAAAGAATTCATACAACTCAATAATAGAAAAGCAATTTTGTTAAAAATGGCAAAAGGCATAAAATGGCCAACAAGTACATGAAAACATGTTCAGTATCATTAATCAAGGAAATGCAAATCAAAACCACTAGGAGACACTACCTCCCCCACCTGTTAGGATGGCTATTATAAAAAGCTGAAAGACAGTAAGTGCTGCAAAGGGTATAGAGAAAAGGGAACTCTTGTACACTACTGATGGAATTGGAAGTCATTATGAAAAATGTGAAGCTTTCTGAAAAAAAAAAAATGGGCATACACTCAAAGGAGATGAAATCACCACCTCGTAAAGGTACCTGCACTTCATATACATGCATCACTATTTAAGGTATGGAAAAACCTAAGCATCCATCCATGGATGAATATATTAAAAAACTAGTGTATATATACAATGAAATATTATTCATTCTTTAAAAAAGAATGCAGTCTTGTCATTGGGAAATTTACAAAGATAGAAAACAAAACAATGGCTGAGAAAGGTTACTGGCAATGGGTAGGAAATGGAGTGTTATAGATCAGAAAATACAAAGCAGACATGTAGGATAAACAAGTCTAGAGATCTAATGTACAAAATAAGGATGTTATGGCTTGTATCTAGATGTTCCCACAAAGCCTCATGCAGTCGTACACAGGACTTTCAGAGGTGGCTGATCTAGGTTCTTTGATGCTGGGATCAAGGGTGTGAGTGCTACCCGTCTGAATGTTGAATAGCCTGAATATATAAGGGACAGAAAGAAGGTCGTCACTTGTCACTGCTGCCTTCTGCCTGCCATGAACTGTTTCTCCTCTGCAATGTCCCCGTGCCACGCCACCTTTCCTTGGAGCCAGCGAACTATGAACTGAAACCTCTACAAACTGTGAGCTAAATAAACCTTCCTCTTTTAACTTTGGGTGTCAGGTATTTTGTCTCAGCAACAAGAAAAGTAAGAAAAAGGATAATAGGTAATAAAATTGTACTATATGTGAGAGTTATGCTAAATGCTATTCTAGCTGTTCTTGCCACAAAAAAAGAAAAAATGCGTAAATATGATGGATGTTAACTTCACTATTACAACCTTCTTATTTATATGTATACCATAACACATGTTATGTATCTTAAATATAAACAAAATTTATTTAAAAGAAAGCTGGGTAGTGTAGTAATAGAGACAATGAGAATAGGTAGAACAAAAACACCTTTGTGGCTTATAAAGCAATTATAGCATATAAAAGGTGTGACAATCTTATTAATTTCCCTATTTCAAAAGTCTATTAAGGTGGGATTTCTTTCTTATTATGCATCCAAATCAAAACAAAAATACTGGTTCAGAATTAATCTTTTAATTTTATGAGCCTTTTTTCTTTACCGAAACATCAGGAAAAAAATGCCTCCTAATGATGTATTTCTTCCCTCTTAGTCTTTAAGTAGACTCTGAGTATTTAAAAGAAGCAGGGTTGGGATTTATAGGTAAGCATAACTATAAATCTTTTGTGGAGGCCTACTCTTAAGTGTTTCCCAATTATAAGTCAAGATGCCTAAAAACTTAAAATGTTGGGCCGGTGATATGGCTCAGCGGCATAAGCACCTGCCTGGCAAGCATGAAGTCCTGAGTTCGACTCCCAGTACCCACATAAAGGAAAAAAAGGGCCGGTGATATCGCTCAGCGGCATAAGCGCCTGCTGGCAAGCGTGAGGTCCTGAGTTCGGCTCCTGGTACCCACATTAAAAAAAAAAAAATATTGCTTTACTTACTGACATATGATCATGAGATTGATGTTTAAAATCTCTACAAAGAAAAATAGTTTCCTAATTTAAAAAACTAATCATGTATCCTTTTCCAGAAAGCAAGTTTGCAGCAATAATATAAAAATAACAGTACTCTTTAATTTAGGATCTTTTCAATGCACTTTAATGTCACCTTTAAAAAATATTTGATCATTACAAAGAATTAAGATTTTATACATTTGACGATTACAAGCCCAGTAATTCCAACAAGGATTTTGTACTTGATGCTCTAAATGACGTTTTCAGTAGAAAGCTGCTCGTCACTGTTTGACCGTGATGCTGACATTGCTCTTGTGATGCTGAACCCTAAGAACAAGTTCCTCTCCCACGTCAACCTGGAGGGGATTCTCTAAAACAACTGCAGCTTGTTTCCAATGGGAGGCTTCACCTGCCGTATCCAACCGAATCTCATCATCCAGGTACATATGATACCAAAACGGAATAGCAGTCACTTGGCCAGATTTACAAATGTGTACCTATGGAAATTAAGAAATTATGAAAATTTTATCAGCGTAAATAGAATAGACTTGTGTAAGTATGTCTTCTTTCTCTGTTTAGTCAGTTTTAAGTAAAAATTTAAAAAATACATTTAGTTACCTAATTCTAATTAATATTAACCTACTTTATTCACTATTTACTCAATACATTCTTACATATTATTCAGAAAAAAAATTTTGAGTCTTCAAAGGAAACGGCTAAAGGTATATACAGTAATACGAAGTTTAAGATACTTATTGTGAATAAGTACAATCATTTTGCACGTTGTCTATACCTTTACTTCTCTGTTGGACGTGTTCAAATATGGAGTCATTAAATCTAGTCTTAAGAGTTCCACTGGCTTGCTTAAAGGTACACAGGGCAACGAGGACAGGTCCAAAAATACACGTATAGGTACCTAGAAAAAGTGTAAAATTTCTCACTTTTACACATTCTGTTTTCTAGTCAAGGATCATCATATTTTTTATTTGTATTTGGTTCAGTATGACAATGCTTTTTACATCTATTGCATCATTTATAGACCCACATCAACCTTAAAGCATAGGGCTTTCCTTATTCGTTTTGGAGGTAGAATAACAAACCAAGGTTTAAGCAGGTCAGGTACTCTGCTATGGTTTCAATTGTACATCTTACACTAGGATGAAAGCAGAATAAACTTTTACTGAAGCCAAATGGCTCCAAAAATTTTAAACCTAGGATTTGGTTATGAACTAAGAAACAAACAATACTATTTGACAAATGTGTCAAATTCAACAAAATAAATTTCATTTGGAAAAGAAGTTTATTTCTACAAGGCAGGGGTTCTCAGCCTTGTCCACATTTAAATTCACCAACCAGGAAAGATTATAAAGGCCCTCTTGATAAGTGGTCAAGAATGGAAGTGAGACCACAGTAGTAGGGACCAACTACAGGGTGCTGATATAGAGAACACGAAGTGATAGATTTAACCAAGGTAGGGTCTTCCAAGACCAACAGAAACAGTGAAGAGAAATTTATATTTAAAATATATCGGGCCGGGCCGGTGAGATGGCTCAGCGGCTTAAGCGCCTGCCCGGCAAGCGCGAGGGCCCGAGTTTGACTCCCGGATCCCACATACGAAAAAGGGGCTGGTGATATCGCTCAGAGGCACGGGTGCCTGCTGGCGCGCGAGGTCCTGAGGTCGACCCCCCGGTACCCACAAAAAAAAATATATATATATATATATATCGGGCCGGTGAGATGGCTCAGCGGCTTAAGCGCCTGCCCGGCAAGCGCAAGGGCCCGAGTTTGACTCCCGGAACCCACATACGAAAAAAGGGCCGGTGATATCGCTCAGTGGCACGGGCGCCTGCTGGCGCGTGAGGTCCTGAGGTCGACCCCCGGTACCCACAAAAAAATAAAATATATGAAGAGCTATATGAAAATATATAAACCACAGAATATAAGCACTTTGGAAAAGGAAGATATGAAATGGGAAATTCACTGAATCAAGATATAGATCCTAGCACAATCAAAGAACTGATGTCAGGATCAAGAGAGAATACGACAAAGATGGGCAGAATTTTGGAGCCATACAAAGAAATAATTTAAACTTCTCTGACTTCTGCTAAGTGTATTCTCTTTATTAAGCCCCCAGAAACACTTAAGATTAACTCTAAAACCTTAGCTAGCCCTTTAAAAAGTAATTCTGCAAATGATTTATAACTCAGTAGGTACTGTTCATGAAAGATCTAACATGCATATATAAGATCTTACTACCTATAGGCTTTAGATAAAAGTTTAGGTATCACTTCTTTAACTCTGTACTCAACAGCCCACTTACCGAAACTCTGCTCTAGCCTATATGGTAATATCCCACCTGCTTCCCCCGTCTCCACCCCCAAACCTCTTCCCTGGGCTTTCCACCACTTCAACTTTAAACTCACAAATTTGTACAGCAGCAAAGTACAAATGAATTTCGCCCTGTTTATAAATCCAGGCTCCTTGTTTCCTAAACTGAAACTAACCTCTTTGCCCGGAGATCCCTTTTCCTAGGCATCTATGTTCCTGCTCCCTGCAGTTGCATGGAACGGACCAGTGGCGGCGAACCTCCAGCACGCATGCCACAGTGGGCTGTTTATATCACCGAAGGCTCTAACAGGTTTGCCATCACTGCTAGACCTGGTCTTTGGCTGTCACACCTATGAGGTGCCAACCTGAGGTCTCACTGTAAAGTTCAAGTTAGAACACAAATCTGGAAGCCTCTTTTTTAAACAAGGAGAAACCTTTTTCACAAGACAAAAACCTACTGCCCTACTTCACATTTCTAAGTGACTCAGAGGAATATCTACAAACGGAATATGACCCTTAGGTTGATTTTTACCCATAATAAGTGCCTTGCTCTAAGAAACTGATTGTCATTCTAATCCAGCTACACATTGTGATTAAAACTAAAGAGAGAGATAAGGTAGGTAACAGCATCCAGACAGAACTTCTCTTTTCTAACACTTACCCGAAACTGGTTGATAAAAGGTGCTATATTCAACCCAAGAGTACGTTCTGTTCCCTGAACAGCATTCTCTTCCACCAGTGTCTGTGACTCCACAAGCATCCCAAACATCAGCACATACTGAGGAAAGATCTTCCCTCCAGGTTGTAGTAGACACCTGAAGAAGGATAAATGTTTTCACCAGCCACGGTGGCATAGACCTGTAATCCCTGTACTCTGGGAGGCTGAGGCAGGAGGATCACAAACAAGGTCAAGTCCGGCAAGAACCTGTCTCAAAAACTAAAAGGCTGGGGATGCAGCTCAGTGCAGAGACCCTAAGTTCAACCCCAGAACACACTCCCACTAAAGGAGGTTATGTATTTTTTAAAGCTGTTTGATTTCCTACAACTTAAAAACATCAGTAACTAAGAATCATGAATTAATGAGCAGTCTCATGGAATTTGTATTATTCTTGGTTGTTCAGAATGTAGACCACTGAAAATAATTTTTTGGCAAGTAGAAAAGAAAAAGTGACTGCTGACCTGTGAAAGAGAAAAATAACCGGTCAGTTGGATGAGAATACACCCCTCAATGCAGCCAAGAGCCACTAATGGATACAAAACTACAACCATCCCTATCCGGAAATCCGAAATCCGAACGGCTCCAAACTTTCTAAGTGTTGACAGAATGCCATACTTGGAAAATTCATGTTGTGTGATCTCGTCCCTCGAGATCCCCAAGGTATCGCATATGAATGTGAATATTCCAAACTTTTAAAAAACATCTAAATACTTCTGGTCCCAAGCCTTTCAGATGAGGATACTCAACCTACTGCAGGTGTAAGTTTGATTAGGAAAAGGATACTTACATAGTCTCAAAAAATATCACCCCCCTAAATGACAATAAATGATGAAGAAAACAGTAACTTACTGTGAAAAACTCCAGTGAAGTGTGGAAAATTTAAACCAAGAGATCTAACTAGCATTAACAGTAACAGGATAAAGCAACTACGTGACTCCAAATGGTGATGAAACTTATGTGGTATTCGCTCTTCTCTAAAATGGATAATCTGGGCCCGGTGAGATGGCTCAGCGGTGTAAGCGCCTGCCTGGCAAGCGAGAGGGCCCGAGTTCGACTCCCGGATCCCACATACGAAAAAAGGGCCGGTGATATCGCTCAGTGGCACGGGCGCCTGGTGGCACGTGAGGTCCTGAGGTCGACCCCCGGTACCAAAAAATAAAATAAAATAAAATGGATAATCTGGACCTCATAAGAAAACATGAAGAACATTCTACAAAGTAAAAGCCCACACTCTTCAAAACAGTTCATGTAATGAAAAACTGAAGCACTGTCAGAATAAAAGAAACTACAGACATGAAAACTAAATGTAATATATGATCTTGGGTTTGATTCTGGACCAGTTACAAAAAAGCTATGGAAGACACTGACAAACTGAAATACAGCATCCATGTAGATTTTCTGATAGTGATAACAGCTCAGTGATTATATAAATGAGTATCTTGTTCTTTGGAAATACACACAAAGTATCAAGGGTAAAGGGACAGGATATCTGGAACTTTTTCAAACTTGTTCAAGGAAAGAATCAAAGCAAATGTAGCAAAATATTTTCTCCTTGGTTTCACCTTCATCTTCCTGGAAATCTCACAAAGATGGCACATTATTTACCAATACTACCTATGGAAAGTTAAAAAGCCTTTTCCTACGTAGACTGCATCTACAGATGAGAAAATGACAAACAGTAAATGCCTGAGGGGAAGATACACCACCTGAGAGATTCCTGGAGTGTGGGGTAACTTGTAAGCAGTGTTCTTGTGCTGAGACCCGGAGGCTGTGCCATGGGAGAATCCATTCCTTTATGAAGCTAAGGGCTCTTGAAGGCAGCTCCCCTGTCTACCATGTAGGCCTGTTTCTCACTCCTGCCATGTGGGAGTTGAGGGAGAGCTGGGTGCATCTCCTACTGCCATCAAATGAAGCATAAATGGAAGGCACACTAAGGTAACTTTAAACTAAATAACTATTTTTGTTTGCCACATTTACGATCAAACATCAAATCTCTTCTCTTTACAAATATTCCAGGCTGGCTCCTACGTGAACTTCCAGGACAAGGTGCTACGCACAGGTGAGCTTTCTCTCTTTCTCATTAAGGTTTTATGCCTAAGTCAAATATTTATGTATGGACCTATTTACAACAATATAAGCCTAAGCTGGGCATGGTGCACATGTCTGTGATTCCAGCACTCCAGGAGGCTAAGCCAGAAGGATCAAAAGTTCAAGCCCAGCCTGAACAATACCATGACTTAGTGAGAACCTGTCTTAAATTTTTAGAAAAAGGGAAGGGTGGACGTGGGGTGCAGCTCAGTGCAAAGGCCCTGTGCCACAGAACAGAACATTTGACCAATCTGCATATCTAAAAATAATATGTACAAATTTCTAAAATTCTGTGCTATGTGGTTTCCCTAAACAGATCATTAAAACCTTGACAAACTAGAAAACATTTCTCAAAACTACTTTGGCACGTCTGCTCTTGAATTAACTTTAATTATTAACTCTCCATGCTTTTACTAAACTAATTACTGTATCTCACTTTCTTAACCACTTAAAAATACCTAAAATAATAATGACAACTAAATTATAATGACAAGACATGGCAACAATGCAAAACCCTTCATTAGAACTGAGTGGGGGGGAGGAAGCCATAAAAATATTACTGGAATGGCAGGAGAGATTCTAGTACAGACTATATATTAATAATAATGTTTAGGGCTGGGGATGTAGCTCAGTGGTGGAGCACTTGCCTAGCAGGTGTGAAACCATGACTTCAATCCCAGCGCAGAGAAGAGAAAGAAGAAGGGGAAGAGGAAGAGAAAAGGGAAGGGAGGTGGGAGGAGAGATGCAAGGGAGAGGAAGAAGAAGGGAGAAGGGGGAAAGGGGAAGAGGAAGGGAGATGGGAGGAGAGATGCAAGGGAGAGGAAGAAGAAGGGAGAAGGGGGAAAGGGGAAGAGGAAGGGAGATGGGAGGAGAGATGCAAGGGAGAGGAAGAAGAGGGGAGAAGGGGGAAAGGGGAAGAGGAAGGAAGGGAAAAGAGAGAGAGAAATAGTATTTTATCACTGTTAAATTTCCAGAGCATGATAATTTTAGATACAGTGAAGTTTATAATGCCAAAAACTATCAAATGGCTCAGCAATCTAGTACTACTGTATTCACTGTTACTATTCTTGCAATTTTTCTTACATTTAGAATTTTGAAATTTTCCAAGCCATACAGCTTTTATGTCCTTGACCAGCATCCCTCCCCTGCCCTGACAGCCACAAGAGAGTACCAGTCTATGAAACATAAGCTGAAAAAGCACACAGGTTCATAGCAACCAACCTTCTAACCATGAAGTCTACGGGAGAATGACGGGGAGAGAAAAACCATGCAAGTCACTTAGGCAGTCTGAGGATCAGACTTACAACACTTCTGACACCAAGAGCGTGTGGTTTTTCTCCAGTGGTGGGCACCAATTAATATTCCAGCACCAGCTGTGTGTCCCAGAATTGAAATTAGTTTTAACACTACCTGGAATTAGCATCAAACTCTCCAAGTTAAGGCCTCAGTCTTACATGAAGGCCTCCCATCAGATGCCCATCCTAAAACCCGGATTTCCAGGACTTCTGGCCAACAACCTATAAATCGAGTGTTCCCACAACTCCCTCATTAGGTTCAATAATTTGCTAGAATGGCTCATGTTTAGTTTAAATTGTAAATGTTCCCCCAAAGGCTCATATGTTGAAGGTCTGATTCCCAGTGCAGTAATATTCAAAGGTAGGTGGTTGAGTCATGAGAGCTCTAACTTCATCAGTGGATATTTGATGGCATTATTGGGTGGTGATAAAACTTAGGAGCTGAGGCCTAACTGAACAGAGTGGGTCATGGGGGCAATTCCCTTGGGACTATATCTTGTCCCCAGCCCCTTTTTTCTCTGCTTTTTCTACTTCCTGGTTGCCAAAAGATGAGCAGCTTTCCTCCACCATACCCTTCTGCCATGTTTCTTCTTCGCCACAGGCTTAAAAGTAGTGGAGTGTGGGGCCGGTGAGATAGCTCAGCGGCATAAGCGCCTGCCTGGCAAGCGCGAGGTCCTGAGTTCGACTCCCAGTACCCACATATGAAAAAAGGGCCAGTGACAGCACTCAGCAGCACAGGCGCCTGCTGGCATGCGAGGTCCTGAGTTCGACCCCCGGTACACACCAAAAAAAAAAAAAAGGTAGTGGAATGAACCTACCATGGACTGAAACCTGTGAAACCACGAGCCAAAATAAATCTTTCCTCCTGTAAGTTGCTCTTCTCAGGTATTTTGTCAGTGACAGAAAGCTGATTAACACAGCTCACAACTGAGAAAAACACTTAAGATTCACTGATAAAAGACAACTCAGGAGCTGGGGATGTAGCTCAGTAGTAGAGTGCTTGCCTAGCATGCACAAGGCCCCAAGTTTAATCCCCCGTACCACAAAAAAAAAAAAAAAAAAAGACACAACGCAAATAAAAGATATAGGGCAAATGTGATATTGTGATCTATAAGTGTATATATACATATATATATATGTATATATATATATAGAGAGAGAGAGAGAGAGAGCGCATCATCAAAATAGTGTTTAAATTTTTAAAAATTACAGTAAAAAAAAATTGCCCTTAATCCCCTTCAAAATATTCTCCCTCACTTCAAACACATTCCCATCATTCTTGCCACTTCCTAAAGAAGCTTTGGAAGTATTATTTCATATCTCTAGGAAGTGTAATCAAAAATAGGGTGAATGCTGCTGCCAAGTGCTATCCAACAGATAAGTAGGCTAGTAAAAACATGATGTGTCCTCATCCATCTACTTCACTGGAACTAGAACTGGCACTGTGTAATTTCTGGTTCTTTCTCAAAAGTCAAAATGATTGTGAAAGATAAAACAATGAGTCATTTCAGGACACAACAGCACAGCTATAGACACAAAAAAGGACTTCCAGGACTGCTTCAGAAGGTAGCAAGAATGATGGGATACATGTGTTTGAACTTAGGGGGAGCATTTTCAGGGGAACTCACCACAATGTGTCTTTTACTGATAAATTATTTTTAATTTAAACATTTACTAGGCTTATGGGCTACACCTTGTTTATCTGGGCTTCATCCTGTTTCCTGGCACAGAATTCCTAAAACTCTTGTCTCCCAGATATAAAACTACCCTTTATATGCTGAGATGACCTGGAGCGAGTGGCTTCTAGATAGCCTCAAGGTAAGGATGGCCACTTCAGTAACATCTACTCAACAAAGTACTTGAAGTCCTAGCCACAGCAATCATAAATAAATAAATAAATAAATAAATAAATAAATAAATAAATAAATGGAATCCAAACTGAAAAGTAAAATTATCTCTGAGACATGATTTTACATGTAGAAAACTCTGAAGATCCCACCAAAAAACTGAACAAAGTCAGTAAAATTGCACAGTACCAAATCAACCTACAAAAATCACATAATGTGTAAATTATCAAAAAAGTCTGAAAAGGAAAGAGACAATTTTATTCACAATAGCAATAAGAGCAGTATTTAGGAATAAACTTAACAAAAGAAAGACTTACACTGAAAACAATAAACTTTCCTGAAAAAAATTAAAACACAAAGAATGTTCTCTGTGTGGGAAAGCCTTTAGGAAAAGTTTTAATCTCAGCATGAGAGAATTACTGTTACAAAGGTAATAGCACACAAGATTCATCAGCCATAGGTTCATGTCCTAAACACACACCACTGAAAAAAATTATCTCTGTAATCAGTATGGCAGAACCTTTAGTAAACATTACTACATTCTTCAAAGTGACGAGAATCCGTATTTATTTCATCCATAACAGCAAACTTTAAGACACTGGACTGACCACAAACAGTATGAGAACTGTTAAGCAAAAGGGAGAAATCACATATCAGAGAAATTCTATGTTTGTCATCAGTGTGGAAATGCCTTCATTTATAACTTATTCCTTAAAATAATGAGTACAAGTCATAGCATAGAAGCCCTATGTATGTAATTATTGTGCACTCTCATTTGGCTAAGCACTAGTGTTGGTGTGCACGAGAAAACTCAGTGTGAAGAAACTGCTACCCTAAGAAATAAGTGAAAATATTTGTTATTCAGGCCTCTTAATTTCAGATATTCATACTAAACTTTAGGAAATTGCTAAATGCCACTGAGCATAGGATTCTGCAAGAGAGTAAGAATTTTAGCTAAAATCCTGATATTGAAAACAGGACAAATTGTACAATTTTGATGTAATCTGGTAACACTGAAAGCAGAATTGTGGAAAAAATGAAATTAAACATGATTAATATACTATCGAAAATCCAAGTAAAGAGTTGCTTAGAAATCTAAAACACTAGTTAAATTCTAAATTTTTATGCATTTTTAAACAAGGAAGAAGTTTACTGGTGCCTCCAAGTTCTAGCCTTGGTATGGAAGAGGGGAGAGAAAAGAACTGAGAGGAGAGAAGAGAGGGAGAAGACAAAGGATGAAGAACTGCTCCAGATGAATTAACTACAGAAATCAGATGCCTGAATGCAGTGTGATCCTGCCTTTGAGTCTAAATGGGGGAAAAAAGATTTGTAAAGTATACCACTAGATCAACTGAGAAAATCTAAATATGCATTGTTAACTAAATAGTATCATATCAAGGTTAATTGCCTGATTCTGATCATTTACTATAGTTCTGTAAGCAAATTTTTTGTTCTTAAAAAACCCTGAAGAATTTAGTAGTAAAAGGGTATGATGCCTATAACCTATTCTCAAAAATAAAAAGTAATAATAGAATATATATTTGGGAAAATGAAAGTGATAAAGCAAATAAAAAATATAAACTAGTAAATCTGCATAAAAGTATGAAAACTCTTGAAATCTTTAAGCTTAAAATTAAGTCAGCTGAGCATGCTGAAACCTGTATAATCCCAGCATTCTGGAGGCTGAGCAGAAGGATCACAAATTCAAACCCAGCCTCGGCAACTTGGCAACTTATATGAAGAACCTGTCTCAAAATAAAAATAAAAAAGGGCTGGGGGTATAGTTCAGTGCAAAGGCCCTGGCCTTAGTCCTGTCACACATACACAGTCTGCCAAAAAAATGTATACACACTTCAGCAGTTCTCCATACTAATGTCTAGAAGCTAACAGCCACCATTTTGAGCACCTCTTGTAATTGTAGAGGCCAAAGGTAACATATTAATCTCATGATTTCTCAATAAATTTAGTATTAAAATATTTACACAAGATTTTCTTTTCCTACATTTTTTTGGCAGACACTATATAGCCATTAATCCTCCTCAAAATACTCCCCCTTCAGTGTGAACGCAGTTTCCCCATTTTTGCCACTTTCTGAAGACGTTCTGGAAGTCCTCTTTTGTCTTTATAAGGTCCAATCAAGAATATGGTGGGCCGGTGATATGGCTCAGTGGCATAAGCGCCTGTCTGGCAAGCGCGAGGTCCTGATTTCAACCCCCAGTACCCACATAAAGGAAAAAACGGGCCGGTGATATCGCTCAGTGGCACAAGCACCTGCTGGCAAGCGTGAGGTCCTGAGTTCGACTCCCAGTACCCACATTAAAAAAAATAAGAGAATATGGTGAATGATGCTGCTGAGTACCATCCAACAGAAAGGCAGGCTTATGAGAACATTACTGTGTGGCCTCAATCACCATATTCACCAGATTGGCACTGTGCAACTTCTGGCTCTTCCCAAAGTCAAAATGACTGTGAAAGAGGTAAACATTGAATCAATTCAGAGCACTGAGGCAGTCAGGACAGTGCAACTAAATACTCATGAAAGAGGACCTTTGGAACTGCTTCAAAAAGTAGCAAGGGGCCGGTGAGATGGCTCAGTGGCATAAGCGCTTGCCTGGCAAGCACGAGGGCCCGAGTTCAACTCCCAGAACCCACATACGAAAAAAGGGGCCGGTGATATCGCTCAGCGGCACGGGCGCCTGCTGGCGCGCGAGGTCCTGAGGTCGACCCCCCGGTACCCACAAAAAAAAAAAAAAAAAAAAGTAGCAAGAATGATAAATGTGAAGTGAGGGGGAGTATTCTGAGAGGGATTAATGGCCATGAGTCTTAATATAATAAAATAATTTTTAAGCATTGACCATATTTTTCAGTCACACCTAGTAAATGAATGAGACATTAGTTTGGCAAAGAGTATTTTCTGATAGATATGTCTGTGGAACCAGTCCATCAAAGAACTCAACCTTTCTTCTCAGTTTATCTGTGTCTTCAGGCTCTTCTTCGGTCAGCCATTCCACTTACATGATAAGTATATTTATTTATACATACATAAAATTATAAAGATATGCTTGATAAAGGAGTTGAAATAGTTTATATCTAGTCTCAGATATGTCACTGAATTCCTGAAGTAGAATTTTCTAAGTTATTTAATATCTTTGTAAAATGATAATACTAGATTAAATACTTTTGAAGACATTTCAGCTCTGTGAATTCCTGACACGAAGAAGTTTAACTTACTTGGATAATCACCTTGAAAAGGCATATGTGTCTCTCTCTACATATATATGTATGTGTGTGTGTATACCTGTAAGATATATCTATCTACATATATCTATAAGATATATCTATCTATATCTAAGATATATCTATATATCTTCTATATTCCCACAATTTATATTTACAAGACTGTTTAAAAAAAGAAAACTGTGGTGGTATTTATTGGCTAACCCATAAGGAGAAAAATTTGTAACAAAAGAAAATGCATATGAAATCTAATATAATTATGTAAAATAAGCAAAATACTTTTATTTTCCTAGGTTTTGTCAAATATTATCCTCAACAGATAATTTCCCTTATGGTTTTGCAATCTTTGATCTGCATTCCCACCACTATTCCTTTCACTACCAAACAACCTATTCCTATACTGTAAAATTTAAAATATGTACACATTCATTTTTCCTAAACCCAGGGTATAAATGTTAAATACTGCCTTCTTTGCAGATCTGAGCAGCATAGCTAAAGGACTTTGATTTGAAATTTAGCTAAATTTGATTTCAATATTAAATATTAGGGCCAAGTTTACATCAAGCAACCTACACCAAAAGAAAAATACCTTTAGGGAGAGAAGTTTTGTTTTGTTTTGTTTTGGTAAAGAAGATTTTAAGATCCAAGAGGACTAAGATTTATTCCTAAGAAGCACTGTCATATAATATGCCATCAAATATGAGCTATATTCTTACATCATAAAGATGAAGTTTGATTTTTTTTCCTTTCTTATCCAGAAATGTTGTCGTATCTGTTTTTATACATCTAAACCTAATTCCCTATATTCTATACAGGATATCCAAATCCAAAGGCAGGCCAACTTCTTCACACCTACAGTGCAGAGATTCATTTAGGGACAAAAAATTCAGTAACAACATACACACAAAAGAAAGGCATGAAGTCTCAATTCCTGAAAAGCAATGCTTGAGGAATATATAAGGACATTGACTGATTTTTATGTTTTTACCATTAAAGAGCTAAAAGAATTTCACATGTGAACTCAAAAAATCCAGAATTTATATTTTGTTTACCTGGATATTGCAGCTTTTTCCATTATTTCCTGCTGAATGAGCCCAGATGGCTCAATGACATCCAATATAATTATGCTCCACAATTTGTCTGACTTAGGCCTTTGCAAGACAGCAGATTCATCTTCCACATGTCTCAGCCAAAACTCAAGTGTTTCTTTAGGAAAGTGACTAGCTTCAGAGATGAGGTCGAGAGCAATCCGATGTTTGTCTTTCTCCACAGAACTATAAGGCTTCACCTGCCCAAGTGTGCCAGCAATTACAGGCAGGATAGAGAAGCCTTCAGACACATCCAACACACAGAAAGGTTCAGGGGTTCTCTGTCTAGTATTATTCTGTCCAGTTTCAGAGCTCATTCCATTATCCTCACAGTGAGTATCCATGACCCGACACAACTTCTCTGGGGTCAATGAAGACAACACTTTTCTCATTGCCATTTTAAAGCCTTCATGATATGGGATGTTGTTAAGTAAAGCAATTTCTGTGGATTCCAACACACATGTCTGCTCTACACCAGCTGATTTACTGGTCTGAAGGTTAGCCAGGGCGCTACAGAGTTCAGCCTCATTTCCTAAAGATAGTAAGTCTTTATCCTTGGTACAACTTTCTGAAACTTCCATGTTATGTTCCAAATCCAAAACACTGATACTCTGGATTCTTAGGTAACAATCTCGACAAGATACTTCCATTGTTACATGGTCCCCAGGCTTTACCCTATAATCTTCATTAATAAGAAAGAAAAAAAGTAATTGATTAATATAGACTGTAATAAGCCTGAGGATCACACAAAAATCTCCATCCCATCTAATTCCCTAATCTTTAAATCACTACAAGAAAGATTACACGTGTTAGTTTAACACACACACACACACACACACACAGGGACAATCTCAACACCAGCTTTACTTAGGGAAAAACTGAAATTTGTAGATTCCCTTAACTTTTAGCATAATGGAAATATTCAAGAGCTCTACTATTGAATCCTAAGACTAACAGAATTTCCTTTTTTCTTTTTGTTTTGTTTTGTTATCATCATGTCACCAAATCAGGAGGGGAGAGCTGAGGGGCAGAGAGCAGAGGTACTGCAGGGGATACTCTATTTTCCTTGGCATTTAAGCAAACAAAAACAAAGATAAATAAAATTCAGAGATCAGTAACACACTCCCCTCTACCTTACAGGAACATTCTTTAGGAGAAATTTCTAAAAGAACAAGACGGCATTCAACAGAATGATGTCATTAATATTTCTTAACCATTAGGTTACTGTCACATGTTTAGGAACTTCAAAATATAAGGATGGACTAAGACCTAAAATAAAGACTATGCCATGCTCCTTTCTATGATCTTTCACATGTAGAACTTTAGAGTGTAAACATATAATTGCAATTCCTTCTCACCTGCTCTAGACCACTTAAAAATACAAGTTTTAAAATGTCCTTTCTCTTGGGATTAAAAAAAAAAAAAGGACATTTAAGTTGCTATAAGAGTTAGTATAAATACAGATTTTAAAATGTCACTTACTGAGTACCAATCACTACAGGTAGGCATTTTACACCTATCATCTCTAATGATTTCTACAACACATCCATTTTTACATATGATATACAAAAGCTGTAGGAAATGACCAGCAAGGCTGACCGGTAGGGAGTCAGTAAGTGGCAGAGCCAAGATCCGAATCCAAATCTACTGGACTCCAAAAATGTCACACAGCCACAGGACTATACAGATTCCATGCTTACTGACCTTGCCAGAGACTAAGTGGAAAACGTGTTACCATCCAGTTTAAAACAGGCAAAGCTTCTCTAGATAATTAAACAGCTGTGAGCTTACTAAACCTCATCAAATAGCTATTTTAAAAATTTCCATACAAAAGTATCTTTAATGTAAAACTCCCCTGAAATTGCAAAATTCTGTACTTACTTATGTGTGTATGTTTTTATTACCTGGGGCTACACAGATGTCACCAGATTCTCTAAGGGTTAAGAACATGACTTTTCCACTGCTTTCCATGTAAAAATGGACCACCATTTCTTTCATCTATTGGTAACTAGAAAAACCATTTTAAACCACTGAATGATTTAAAGATAGGTATTTCTGAAGGGTATGCAACAGAGTTTTGTTTTTTTTGTTGTTGTTGTTGTTGTTTTGTGGGTACCGGGGTTCGACCTCAGGACCTCGTGCACCAGCAGGCGCCCGTGCCGCTGAGCGATATCACCGGCCCGTTTTTCATATGTGGGTTCCGGGAGTTGAACTCAGGACTTTGCGCTTGCCAGGCAGGCGCTTACACCGCTGAGCCATCTCACCGGCCCCCCAAAGTTGTGTTTTAATCTCTCTTCTTTATTACATAGATTAACATATAAAAAATGCTTTTGAAAAATAAAATTCTGAAAGACTGAACCAATCTATCTTGACTGAAAACTTCATACACAAAGTAATTTTTTTTTTCTTTTTAGCCTCTGATTCAAATGCTTAGCAGATTAAAGCAACAAGTTTAAAAAAAAAAAAAAATATATGACAAGATGTACCTGTAAGTTCTTGCACAGGGTAAACAGCCTGTTCCCAACATGTTTCCTCACTAGGACTTGTGGACAAACTGTGTTCGTCATCGAGCTGGAGCACAAACCAAACTACAATAGCATCTAGTATGCCTTCTTTAATAACAGGAATATCAAGCTTATCAGGTTTTTTGGTTGCAAGACTTTTTAATTCCTGAGAAAAATAGAAAAGGAATTAGAAGATTTCATAAATTATACAGGCCTTAGTATCATACCACTGTCATTTCTGAAGTTCTCAGTGCTGTGCAGCACCCAGAGAGTCAATGCACTGGACACCTACAACCACCTGACACCGGGGGGAAGCTCTGGCCTGGTGAATTGGAACAGCATACACTTAGTTAACAGACTGAGACAAATACACACTACTGATGCAGCAAGAAGTCCATGATACATTTTGGAGACAAAGGCAAGTGGCAGGGTAATAGGACTGTTTGTTTGTTTTTTTTAATGTGTGTGTAATTGCAGAACAGAAAAGCAAGTCTGAAAAAAAAAGCCCTTCAAACTAGTGACCTGGAGAAAGAAGGACCAAGACCAAAAAGAGAAGAAAAATAATAGGGTCTTTTCATTTCTAGTCTTCCATATTACTTGAAAGTATAAAATAGGCAGACACTATTTTTAAAATTAAAACCTTAATAACATGGGGGCAATGAAAAATTAACATAAAAATGCTTGAAATAATAAAAGGACAGCTTTGGGGTAATTAGCTGCTGCACTCCTACTGGAATGTTATGTCAGGTAAGGAAAGGTCTTGAAGCTCAGGACGACTGCTCAGCTTTAGTAAGCAATGCCAGATTACTAAATTAGTTGCAGACCCCCTCAAGAATAACCTCGTAATAACTAGCAGGAGAAAATGTCTATTTAATTTTAAAAACTTAAGCTAAAATAACCTTCAAAGTTTTCTGCCCCTAGGCAGGTTCATCTAAAACGTGTGTACTTTAACATCTAACCTTGAAGACCTTCAGAAAAGGAATCTATATAACTTTCTCCATTTCTTTGAGCACTTTCTTGACACAGCATTATTTTTCTACCACCTATCAATATACACATTATAAATTATAGTGATCGACTTGTCCTGCTTTTCTCATGACTTTTCTAGTTTTAAAACTAAATGTCCTTTCTCAAGGACCCCTCAGTCCTGGGCAAATTGGGATGGCTGGTCGCCTAAAACAAATACAACCCTGATTTACATGACTGTTCATTTCAATGAAATACCATCAACTTGAAAAGGCACCCTGACACAGGGAAAAAATGACAGACTGGTTAGAATGCTTGCCTCTGCATTTACATGCTGAAAAATCTGGCCAAAATTATTTAATGTGAGCAACAGTTTCTTCACCTTAAGACACCTATAAAAGCACCTGGCACACTATCCATTCCCAACAAATCTTAGGGAGCTTTTCTTTCTACTTAAAGTAAGTGAATACTTTTAGGAAGGAATTCTAATTCCCTGTAATAATTTTTTTTTACATACTCTTAAGTAGAATCTCATACAAACTCGTAAGAGCATCCTATGGATTATTTTAAGCAATTCATGAAATGTAAAGCTTGAAAACAGTAATCAAACTTTTTGTTTTTTACCTGAAGATTATTGAAATCTACTTTCATAATTTCAAAGCACTCTGTCAGGGCCAAATACCCTCCAGGAACTCGACTCATCTTTTCAGTTGTATAAGGTTCTATTGTTTCTTCAGTATCTATTGAAGAACAGGCAGGACTCTGAAATTTCACATTTGTTGGCAAATGGATACCAGCAATGTCCTTACTACCCACTCTGGTGAGAAAGAAAATAAGAGAGAAAGATGAGTTTTTTAAGAATCAAGTAACACCATCTAATATTGAGTGCAGAGGAACCTAAACATAAAAATGAAGTAAGATCTCACCAGCAAAGGTTTCTTAAATTATACACACACGTACACACACACTAAGTATAAAGAAAAACAAATAATAGGCCCGCATTAAAACTAAGAACTGCTCACGTAAGGCCACTGCACAAGTGAAAATGCAAGTCACTGAAAGAAAATATTTGTAACACACACATTCAACAAAGGGTTCATATCCAAAATACATTATTTTTTAATTCCTACAAACTAATAAAAGACAAACAAAAACGGGCAAAAGACAGGCACGTCACAAAATAGACAATGAGTATATGAAAAGTCGCTTGGCTTCAATAATCATCTGGGTAATGACGTAAAACTCACAATGCATAACACACAACCCACAGGAGGGGGAAAATAACACAGTTGACAGTCAGTACCACGTGTTGGTGAGAGCAGTCTCACACTACCCGTAAGAGCCCTTCGGAACACTATTCATGGTACCTACTCCAGCTGAGCGCACCTATCCAAGACCCACTCTACATACGGAAGCCTCGCAGTGTTTGGCACTTCTACCTCTGGGAATACAGCCAGCAGAAATTCACACATAGGGGCCGGTGAAATGGCTCAGCGGCATAAGCGCCTGCCTGGCAAGCGCGAGGGCCCGAGTTCGACTCCCAGAACCCACATACGAAAAAAGGGCCGGTGATATCACTCAGCGGCACAGGCGCCTGCTGACGCACGAGGTCCTGAGATCGACCCCCGGTACCCACCAAAAAAAAAAAAAAAAAGAAATTCACACATATTATCATTAAAAAAATGTGCAAGATGTTTGTAGCTACATTGCTTCAAATAGTTAACTGATGTAACCTTAATGTCCATCAACCAGACAAATGTAAAATGGACAAATGTATTATGGTGTATTCATACAAAGAGATATTATTCAGCAATGAGAATGAACAAATTATACATAACAAAACACAGTTGGACAAAAGAAGTCAGGCATAGGGATACATGCACACTAAATCAAACTGCATGATTCACTTGTATAAAATTCAAAAGGGGCAACACTAACATACCATGTTGGACATCAGAACAGTGGCCAGTCTTGGGTGTGGGGCACTAGCAACAGGAAGGGGTTTCTTTCTGGGGTGGTTTTTTTCTACAGTGGTGGTGGTAATGTTCTGGTCTTTGACCTAATTCCTCCTTACACAGGTGTATCAACTCATAAAAACCCATTGAACTATTAATTTATGGTCTATGCACTTGCTATTAAAATGTCTGCATCAAAAAAATTTACACTGAAAAAAACACTTTACGACCATTTTAGCAATACCCTTGTTATGGTGTAGATCGAAAATATCCCCCAAAGCCTCATGAGCTCAGAGGAGGGGTCCTGGGGAGGTGGCTGGATCAGGGGAGCACTATATCCACTAGTGGATTCATCCTCTAACAAGTTCAGCAGCTCACTGTGCCATTCAGAGGTGGGGCCTGGCTGGAGGTGGGTCGGTGGGTCACTGGGGGCATGACCTGGAAGGGTGTAATTCTTGTCTTTGTCTCCTCCCTTGTCTCTATTTTCTGGCCACCGTGACATGAGCAGTTTTCCTCCACCAGAGACCTTTCCACCATGCTGTTTCTCCTTGGAGCCCACTATGAACTAAAACCTCTGAAACTATGAGCCAAAATAAACCTCTCCTCTTTTAAGTTGCAGGTGTAGGTTTTGTTGTCTCAGCAATGAGGAAAGTGACTAAGACAACCACTCTGTAATAAAGAAAACATTCCAACCTACTCTCATCTCACAGGCAATCTGCTTATTACTAGTTAAAATTCATGGATTCTTATTCAGTGGATTTTAATCCTTAAATGTTAGCCCTTATTTATCTTGGTGCTTAAATTTTCCTAATTGTGTCCAGAGAGACTGCAAGCATGCTCCTGTGTCCTTTAAACACGTCCCACAATATTTTATTTTTAAAGCACTTCCTTACTTTCTGACAAAAGATATTCCAGAATCATCTGGAATCTATCCTGTCCGAGTCCTGGAATGAACCACTTCTCTAAGGACATATAGTTCCTTTAGTGAGCAATGGCATTTAGAAAACAAGATCTGGGTGCCGGATAGACTCACTGCTCCTAGGACTACGCCTTGCCTTTCTCTCATGAACACTATGCCACTGACTACACATGTACATTAACTCTTGCAGACACTTGTACAACAGTGCGCTGGGTGACACAGTTATGTTTTTTTAAATATTTTCTTGTTAATAAACATTGAGACAACTTTTCAGTTTTGTTCAGTTACAGTATTACAGTCAATAACCTTAACCATGTATCATCACACACATGCACGCATGTTTGTCTGGACAGACCCCCAGACATGGAGTTGCTATGCCAAGGACCATAATAAACATCTTTATTTTTACAAAATGTCAAAGTAAGCTACTAGAATGTTGTACAGTGTGTAAATTT
Organism: Erethizon dorsatum; assembly: GCA_028451465.1. Lineage (NCBI taxonomy): Eukaryota > Metazoa > Chordata > Mammalia > Rodentia > Erethizontidae > Erethizon > Erethizon dorsatum. The sequence continues at coordinate 18,257,272 of CM051839.1, forward strand.
TCCCCACATCAATGAGAAAACAGGATATCAATCATTTTTAATGTCTGCTAATATAAGCAATTGAAAAAGGTTATCAGTACATGGATTTTAATTTCAATTTCTGATTAATATATAATTATATTCATACTCTGTTGTAAAAGTTGCAAATTTTCATCTCACTTATTCCTTGTCTTTTAATTTTGTAATACTGTATCTTTAATCAGTCTGATGTTTAATTTTTTTTTTTTAAATGAGGTCAAATATCTTTCATGATTTCTAGAGCCCATGCTGTATTTTCCTTTGGAAAGCATTCATCATTTAATGGATTCTTTCACTTAGATGTTCAATTTATCTAGAATGAAAAGTAATGATCTAACTTTTCTCCCCAAATGATGCATATCATCTCCATTTACTGAACAGTTTACCTTCTTCCCACTGATCCGAAATACCACACCTATATCATATTACAAAATCCATGTAACTTCAAAGGTCTGTTTCTAGATTCTTTATTGTGTTGCACTGACATATTTTTCTCTGCATCAATATATTCCTGATTTTACTTCTAGGTTTTTATATCTAGTCACTCAAGTTTCACAGTTTTCTTGGTTATTTTTAACTATTTGCTTATTTGAGTAAGCATCAGATTCAATTCATTAGGATCCAAATGGTAATTTTTATAATAATAGTTTATAAATATTTCTACTAGGTAAAACAGTATCACTCACATGTATCTTCATAGCACCTTTCTCCACTGTCCTCAACCCAAACTGCTGAATTTTGGGGGGAAAAAAAAGGACACAGGGCCTCAATCACACAGACCAACTCAATCGAAATGCACAAAAGCTCCTTTGGTGCTTCTGTGTACAGTTAGCTACAAAAATGCATCAGTGATGAAGTTATCCTTTTTCAAAATGATAAGACACCGGCCCCTGGATTTCTGTTTTGCTTATGCAAACAATTTTAGGAGTTTTGCTATAAAACAGGAGGAGGAACTATTTAAGGCATGGTACAGCAAGAAACCTCAAGAGACACCACCTCACTTCTGGTGGGTAATGCAACAATGTGTTTAAATAGCTTAAAAAATGTACCACTCTTTAACTCAGCAATCTCTTATTAAGGAACTTATATCGTAAGAAAATAATAAAGACAGAAGTCCACAAAAGACATGAGTACAAAGATGTTTACCCTGGCTCTTCAAAGCAGAAAAGTGGAAACAACCTAAAATTCTAAACTTACAACATTAGGAAGCTGATTTTAAGAAATCATGAACCAAGCCTAGTGTGGCAGTACATGCCTGTAATTCCAGCACTCCGGAGGCTGAGGCAGGAGGATTGCCTCAAATTCAAGGCCCGCCTGGGCTACACAGTGAGTTCAAGATGAGCCTGAACTACATAGCAAGACCCTGTCTCAAAAAAACGAAAAAAAAAAAAAAAAAAAATCATGAACCAAATCTATCTACAGGGAGAGATTTACAAAGAAAAGGCAAATATATTTACCCATATTTTGAAACAAACTGAACTTATACAAACATACACTTACTTACACAGTTGATATTTAACCAGCACATTCTCATCTATCCAACTTGCTCTCATCAGCATGCTATGCCTACAAACCTAAACATTATTACTACCTCCCTGTAACACGCAACGAAAATATAATAACTACATTTATAATAGTAATGAAGCTTCACCTAATGTCAGTCTGAACTTAGTATCTTTCTACATGAACCTATCACATAACTAAATGCTAAGCTGTATCAAAATTAACTTTCCATAAAAAAGTTGGCTTTAACTGTAGAGCTCTACTTTAAAACAAAATTTAAAAACATGCAGAAATCTGTAAGACTAAACATCATGAATTTAAAGGTCAGAAAAGTACAAATCTTCAATATAAATATGCACTAAATAATCTTTGAGGTATACAGTAGTCTCTCTAAAATTACTGTTTTTCAGTATTTATTAGTCACTTACCTATGATGTCTTCTTATCTCTACACACTCTACCGCCATCCCAAATATAACAGCACTTGCTGGTATAACTTTCCCATACTTCTCACAATTACCACTTTCACCTTTGATCTGAAAATACAACAACAAACACATTATTACAGGTACGAAAAAAATGTGCATATGACAAGCTATGAAAATTAGAAAAAAGTTTAAAAATAATAAGCAGAGACAAGTAGGTTAAGGATCTTTTTACTTAAAAAGTATTTTCACTACTAGGTATATACATATATATTTATGTTTTTACAAAGGAGAGAGGGAAAGAGCTATAACAAAAGACCTTTGGATATGACTCTGAGCATATAAAATCATCATTACCTACTCAAAAACTAAATGTTCTTTTTACAATGTAACTAGTTATTTTAAATCTAAATTGTTTTCTATAAATAGAGAATTATTACATGTTAAAACCCTTTCATTCGTAATACATATTATATATTATATATCTAAGATTTGTGGGTTACAGCAGAGGATTTCAATGCAAATACCATGGCTGGTCCTGTCCAATCAGACTGGGATCAATAAGTCCCTTAAAATTATACCAAGCCTGTATCACTATACTCCCTTTTGATGACAAGCAAAATTCCAAGCAATGAGGGATATGAAACTGAAATTACCTACCTTTGACAACTATTCCCAAGAATTCTACATCAGTCCTTCCACAATTCCTATGATTCCTTCTTGAAGGTTTTTTTGAGACAGAACTTGCCATATAGTTTAGACTGGCCTGAACCCACTAAGTAGTCCAGGCTGGCCTCAAACTCGGAGATTCTCCTGCCTTGACCTCCCCCAAGTGCTGGGATTACAGGCACGCACCACCACACCTGGCATCTTCTTAAAGAGTATTTTTTGCCTTTATACCTCCTTTGGACACACGAGTATACACTGCATTATGTTGTTACTAAATGTTTTTGGCATAGATTTCCTTCCAACTACAGAATATGTACCTTGACAGAGAGAAATATATTTCACATTGCTTTACAGACACTCTAGGAGATGTTCAATAAATATTATTAAAATCATGATTTTTTTTTTTTTTTTGGGTAGTAATGGGGATTGAACCCAGGGCCTTGCACATGTTGGGCAAGCATTCTACCACTGAGCTACATCCCTAAACCTTCTTAAAATTTTGAGACAGGGCTTTCACTAAGTTGCCTAGGCTGGCCTCAAACTTGCAATCCTATCTCCACCTCCCAAGAAAAAATGAATTCTTAATCAGATTTAAGTGTTTCTGTGATGCTTACCTTTGGCTGCAAAAGCAAATGGTCCCATGCATGAATCAAACTCTCCACAATTCCTTCTCCAAATAAACCTGCATCGACAGTTTCTGTTACAACTAGGGACACTCTATAGAATGATTTTTTAAAGATATATGTGAGTAAAATACAATACTATTTATATAAAGATGTTAAAGCTGAGAAGAGATAATTATAGAAATAGTCCCCATGTAAAATTTTGTAATACATTTCATTTTAGTATCTACCCCTGAATCTTAAAGAACTCGAACGCTCCTCAGGCTCCTCTGTGCTCCACTGACTCCCTCTCCTTGGTTTGCAGGGAGGAGGGCTGACAACAAACTCACCTGGCAATGCTGCCTCCTCAGGCTATTCTTTCACTGCCTAAATCCTCAACAGAAGTTCATGTGCTTTACTTTTCCCAGGCTCCCTAAGGCCGAGTAATTGTTCTAACTCTGATATTCTGTAAGAATATTCTCTATCACTAAGAGCTCCCTGCTTATCAAAATTATCTTTTCCAGTTGTCATTTTTTTTATTTACAAGTAAAATTTAAAGCAGGTGAGAGCCCTCCCTCTCAAAAATTCAGCTTCTATCTTCCATGATACCGTATTACCCAAGTTTGCCTCTATAGTTAACTGAATCTACTTATCACTTTCCTTGGATCTTTACAAAAGCCCAGTCCATCCTTCTGCCCATTCTTCCTTTCAAGAAAATTCTACCTGAAAACACACCAAAATAACTTCCCCCTTCTCTGAATTATGTTAGCTGTTATTGCCGGTATCATTCATTTTTGTAACCTGAAGATAAAGCAGTTTCACCACCATTCCTGATCTTCCAGCCAGGCTGCAGGCACCTAGAGGAGCGGGAATGACTTCTGTATCCCCACAGTGCCTACACCCAGTACTGTTTGAATACACAGAAAACACGGTACTCAGTATTTACAGTTGTTCATACTTAGAATGTGGAAGGTACCTCAAATTATCTAGTCCAACTTCTGAAGTCTACTGATCTGCTAAAGGCCAAAGTCAATTAATAACAAGTTTGAATTAGAATTCTTATCTCCTGATTCAAAGTCAGTAGATCTGTCTACAATTTTATCTGTGAAAAATAAAAATCGAATTAAAGTAACTTTAGATTCATAGCATGGACTTAATTTTGTCCCCCGTAATTCTTATGTTAAAACCTTAACTACAAAAATTTTAACTACGATATTTAAAGACAGAGCCTTTAAATATTAAGGTTAAATGAGGTCATCAAAGTGGGGCCCTAAATCAACACAAAACTGGTGTCCTTCCAAAAGAATGAGACAGTGGAGAGCATACTGTCATACACAAGAGGAAAAGCCACCTGATGAAACAGCAAGAAAGGGGCCATCTGCAAGGAAGAGAACCCTCGCCTGAGAAAGTGTTTGTTCTCGTTTAAGCCACTGAGTCTGTGGTATTTTGTTAGACAACCTGAAAAGACTAAGACAATTCAGGATGGTCTTTTTGCTTTTGTTTTCTATAAAATGGGCATACACCTGCATTAATAATCTAATATGCTTCTTTCATGAGAACAGAGTTAGATACCATTGAAAAGTATAAGTACTATGCAAACAGTATTACATACAGAGAGAGAATGAAACAAAAAGAGAAAGTCTCTAAAATGATAATGTTGAGGCCAGGCATGGTGGTGCACACCTGTAATCCCAGCAGCCAGGACGCTGAGGCAGGAGGATCACTGTGAGTTTGAGGCCAGCCTGAACTACATGGTGAGACCCTGTCTCCAAAAAAAAAAAAAAAAGTTGAGCCAATTTTGGTTTTTGTGTATGCAATTCTTTATTTTTGCTGGGGATTTTTTGTTTTTGTTTTTGATTTTGGGGGGGGTTTGGCTGTACTGGGTACTGAACACAGGGCCTTCACAATAAGCTACATTCTCAGCCCTTTTTATATTTATTTTGAGATGTGGTCTCACTAAGTTGCTCAGGCTGGGCTCATACTTTTGATCCTCTTGCCTCAGCCTCCCAGAGTTTTGGGATTACAGGAATATACTACCATGCCTGGCTTGGAACAGATGATTTTTAAATTCCTTCCAGTTCTAAAATTCCATCACCCTTGTGATATGGATCACAATGAGATAACACATTAAAAACAAAAACTTAGGAATTCTATTTAAAGTATTTGAACGACACAATGTCAAAATACACTGACAACTGGTACTTCCAAAGCTTTCATTTTAAATATGAATATTAACACAAAATATGATAAGTTCACTGAGTATGATTTGCTCATGTTTCATTTCTAAGGATAATTTTTAAAGTTATTCATATGAAATTTATTATCCATCTTTACAAATCAGAACACTGAAATTAACAAAAGTAACTTGCTAAAATCAAGTTTTTTTTACTAAATTCTTCTGACATATATTTTTCTCAAAATCTTTATTTTTCATGGAGCATATGACATTACTCTGAAAATCTGGTTCTTATTTAAACTATCCTATACTTTTATAAAATAGGGGTGTTGGAGTTTTTGTTAGGACTAGAAACTAGAAGTGTATCCTAATTTTTAAAAATAAAACTGTAAATTATAAACAGTAAAATCACTTTATAGTAGAATACCTTTCAGGAATGTGTTTTGGGATTTCTATGTCAAGTGACTTCATATGCAGGAGTTTTATCCCTGCTTCCATCTTGTTTGCAGCCACGACATCGCAGGCAAGTTCATACATTGTTTTGGATAATTCACAGGCATACACTGATTGTGCTCCAGCTTTTTTAGCAAACATGCTACAAAGGGGAAAAAATGTTCTATCAGAAATAGTAATAGTAATCCAAAAATAGTAACTTTTCAAATTTCAATGGAATTAGGACACTTTAAACATGAAGTTTTTTTATTCTTTAACATAATTCTGCATTCAAAAATAAAATAGTATTCTTGAAAAAATTCATTCAATAAATCACAACACTCTAGTAAGACACTATTGGTATAAAGAATACTAACAGGATTTCTAGATTCTACAAGAATGTTAATACAAAAAATATTCTTAAAATATATTACTTAAAATTTCAATAATCCCAAACTTTTCTTAGCAGTTTTCACTAGCTCTTAATAAATTAGTGAAAAAATACAGTAACAGATGTATCAATAACAAGACTATAAGAAATAACTACCATTTTAAAACTCCAATGTTAAATTTAATATATCCAGCAAATCTTTTATTTACATTAGAATACATGTATATATAATTAAAATACAATTATAACAAACCTCAGAATTCCAGTTCCTGCTCCAATGTCCAAAACACTTTTGGATCCCAAACAAACTGCCTTTTGGATTGCTGCATTATAAATCATATTTCTCTTGCTGTCATTAAGCATGATAAAGTGCCAGCGTTCCACCAACCAGTTTGCAACACGATAAAAATTCTCCTTTGCATCACTGAAATCAGGGTTTAGCTTCACTGCTTTATGAAAATACCCAGCTGCTTCATCTCTAAAGCCCATTCTAAAGTAGAATAAAACAATGGAAGACAAAGATAAAATATACTCAACTATAAGCCATCAATTACAATGCCTTTGTTCATGCCAATCACCTGGCCCGAGAATCGCGTACCAGCACACCAAAGCCCAAAGATAGGAGGCTACCTCCTTTGGAAAGCTTTCTGCAAGGACTGCAACCCTTATGACTTCCTTTTCCTGAATCCCTCCTACATTTATGCATTCTAGGTCACTAACATGTACCTGAATATGAATTAATATTGAAGTATAGAGAAAGCTCTTACAGTCCTCTTCCATTTAGCTAACTTACTAGAACACCAGTTCTTCCTGGAAACCATTCCTTCCATAACACATACCAATGCCCATGGCTAGGAGGTTCCTCTCCAATGTACCTGCATTTTTTTCTCTCAACAGTTGAGTGGAATGGTCATTAAGTCAGTAGTATTTGCTGCCAAACCAGTTTGTACCAGTTGCATTGTTATTATAACTCCTGTTCTAATTAATTTTTAAAGGAAGTAAATAAATATGACTGCAAAAAGAGAACCATTTAGTCTAACGACATTAAATGCTTTGGGAAAAAAAGGCAAGTCACTTCAAAAATTATTACTAAATTAGATATGAGAATAAAATATCATAGGAAGAAAAACTTATCAAATCATCTATAACAGTATTTCTCAAACTATCTGGTGAAGAACCCCTCCTCCCTTTTAAAAATATTAAATTGCTTGCAGACCAATGTGGCTGCACTACACCTGGCTTCCATGTAGCTCACACAACATGCAATTTCAGCAGCATCTAAACCAGTCTATACTCTATTCAGGGTGAGAGCTCCCAACCATCTGCTTAGATTTACAGCAATGTCATAATTGCTATATATATTTCTAAACACTCAAATTCTATACTTATCTGTAATTAACTAGTAATTTGAACAGAATTGAGCTAGAATTCTTTTTACTCATACTGCTTCACAGCATTCTTTAAGCACTGTCAATTTCAAAGAAACAAATCTGAGTACTCATTCTGGGTATGGTTTAAGCAAAAAAGACATTCTAGAACTCAGGGACCACACTCTAATAAAAAGCAATGCTGAGTCAAATGATAGGCACCCACATTTGAGGTTAAAATTAAAATGTTTAAGGTTAGCATATATTCACTTTAAGTTATATTGAAGGGAGAGCTATCTAGATCTTACTGTGCAACTGCCATAGTATGAAATATACCATATAAAATCATAATTTGTTGAGACTAACTTATCAATGTATATTACAATATTTCCAAGTATCGATGATCAATCTGCTGAATCAACGCCAAACATACTAATTAATTTCCTGAGTTTGTGTTTCCCTTGGGTACGATATTTAATATACCATCCATTTTCGTAAATTGCCATGCTAATCTAAAAACTATATAATCCACTCAATATATCTCATATTGAAAGACTCAACGTGTGTCAACAGTATCAATGAACTGCAAGAATGCTTTTTTTCTTTTAACTAGGGAAAATCATCCTCTCATTAGCAATTTGAGTATATTTTCTTTAAATTTGATGCCACTAGACTAATGAAAGGTTATAAAGGTGAGATACCCTAAACAAATTTTATTTCACAAATAAATGTCATGAAAGAAAGCTATCATTTACTTAAGGAATCTTTCTCAGAACAATGATTATTTTGGTGGGGAGTGAGTGAATGTACACTTTTTTTTAGAAAAGTAGCACAGAACAAAAAAAACTATTGTCCTAGACAATGAGGACAAAATGTAACAAAAGCGATACACTATTCTGAACTATCAATGTCTGAACTAGAAAATTTTGCTATTACATCTCCCAAAGCAAATTAATACCAGTTATTTTTGGCTCAATGACTGGTAACTGTTCAGACAAGTGTTATACAACAGTAAGTCACAAACAGGTACAATCTTCCTAAAGTGATCAGAGGTACAATTTTCTGTTACTTATTTATTCTGAAACATAGTCTTACATTATCATGACCACTATCATGTGTACAGCTGAAAATATGACAATCTGCCCGGCACCTGCTTTCCTTCTGGAAGGCTAGAATTTTGGTATGTGTCAGGCAGGGCATAGCTAAGTGTCCAGCCCCTGGGTAATGGACCTCTAATGCAATTCCCTGGTTGACATTTCAGAGGTGTTATCATGACTTGTTCCTGGGGAAAGGAAATGCATCCTCAGGAGGCTTGAACCTGGTTTCCTTCAGACTTTGCCCCATGCACTTTTTCCCTTTGCTAATTTTGCTTCATACTCTTTCACAATAATAAATCTGAGCCATGACTGGGAATGTATGCTGTCTCCTGTGGACCTCCTAGCAAATCAGCAAACCTGGGAAAGTTTTGGAGATCCCTCAGATAGTCAATTATTAACACACTGCAAAATCACCCTTTTTGCCTGTGTGAAAAATCCCTTTTTGTCTGGGTGAAAAATATATCTGGCCCTTTAATGTTTTTCCAATAGCCAGCACAAAGTGCGAAGACAGCAGGAGTAAGGGTTTTGCTTCCCGTTTCCAGTGTGCTAAGGGCTTCTCCAGCACCAGGCTCCTGAGGGGCATGGCAGCCAGCAGCGTCCCCAAAAACCGCTCTATTGGGTGGTTTTGTAACAGAGTGCCTCTCATTTGACACTTCCCAAACAAGGCTTTCTCTGGGACCCCAGAAGGCAAAAGTCCAGCAAGTTCCAGACAACAGATTTTCAAGTTCCCTGGTAAAGCACCAGTGACTTCCCTGCCATCCTGTGAACCACAGCTATGTCTTCTCTAACAAGGACAGGCTCTCAGTCCACTGGGGGAACTCTTCTTTGGACACCCTTGGCCCTAGAAGCCATTTCTTTTTTTTTTTATGTGGCAACCGGGAACCGAACTCAGGACCTTGTGCTTGCCAGGCAGGCGCTTATGCCACTGAGCTATATCACTGGCCCCAAGCAATGATTTTTATGCAGTTTATTATTTAATATTCAATCTGCTATGACAGTACATTTTATATCTGCTATTTCTATATTCTTTTGAGTTCGCCTTACTTGTTACTAATGCAGCCCTCATTACTCCAATCCCTTATTAATTATTCCCTATACTAAAATTTCCCTGTTCAAATAACTCTAATTTATTCCTGATCCAGGGTACAGAATTTTTTTTTTTTTTTTTAAAGGAGGAAAGGTTTATTTAGCTCACAGTTTGTGGAGGTTTCAGTCCACAATCAGCTGGCTCCAAGGCGGGGTGGTGTGGCAGAGGGGCAACCGTTCATGGCCGTGAAAGACAGCAAAAGCAACAAGCGAGCAGAGCAGAGAGCCAGAATAATTCGTAACAATTAATACTAAAGCCACTACAAACCTGAAGAGGTGTTCCCCCATACTATTGCAAATCACTTCATCATCAGGAAATAGTTCCAAGGCCTGCTCATAACAACCAAGCAAGTCTTGTATTCGATTGAGGGCATCAAGTTCTTCAGCCCACTGGAAGAGTGTGTACTGAAAAGTTTCCTTTACAAGTAAGAAATAAAAGTGAATTAGTGAGTAACATAAGGAGGAAAGAATATTCAACACTAGCAGAAGTTTCGAGAAAATGAAACTTACCTATTACTGAATGATCACCTTAAATTTCATTTAATTTTAGTGAGCGAGCGCACACACACACACACACACACAAATTAATTTTACCACCTACCTGGCAATAATGTGCAGAATTAATTTGACTATGGAAATTCCTTCCATTCTTATAGCACACTCTGATTCTTTCCTACCTCTTATTCATTTTCTTTCTTTCTTTTCTCTCCTTTTGCGCTCCTGTGTTTCAGGATTTTGTCCTTGGCCCTCTTCTCTACTCTCATCTACCCCCAATGCATTATCATCTATGTGTTAATGGTGCTACATCTACATGTCTAATTAAGTTCTTCTCTTCTGATCCTCAAACGCATAAATATAACATCCTATTAGACATCTCAACCAGGCACTGGGTCCCTGGTCCTTTCAAATTTAGCCAAATTCAACTATGTGCTCAACAATCAGTGGGCAAAGCAAAGGAGCTAGAACTCAATGATGAACAACATAAATGCTGTTCCTATCCTCCCATGGGCACTGTAAAAGGAAATTTACCACACAATATTGAAAGTCTTCTCACAGCATGTAATGTTAAGTAAGGTAACACTCGACCTCAAACCACAAATTCATCTTCTGTGCTACCCTAACTCCATATACTATATTTTAAATCCAGCCAATGCTCACTCAATATCTTTAAATGTTTCCTGCAATCCCAGAACTCCGGGAGGCTAGGACAGGAAAACTGCAAGTTCAAGCCCAGCCTGTGCAACTTAGTGACTTTGCAAGACCCTGTATCACCGTACCAAAACAAAAATTAAAAAAGGGCTAGGTATGTAGCTCAGTGCCAAGGCTCTGGGCTCAATCCCCAGTACAGGGGTGAGAGGGAGCACAACTTTCACCTCCTTTCCATCCCTATTGTTACAACCTAATCTGGCCCTTGTTACAACCTAACCACTTGCTGGACCAGCAATAGCTTTGTCACCCGAGCTCCAGGTGCATCTCCCTCCATTGCAATACTATGGCAAGTGGGCAAGCTCTAGACATCCCAGCTTTCTTATGGCAACACTGTGGGGAATCGTGGTTATTTTATCATTGTTTCTTTAAACGCCACACCGCAGCTAAGTTTTGAGCCTACAGTACAACATTAATTTTCTACCTTGTAACACACACACACACACACACACACATTATGCATGCATCACTAGATGTTCTGCTTGATATGTCTTAAAGAATACTACTTCTTCCCTATCTCAGTGTAGTGTCAAAAGTTCCTTTCAAGTATATGTGTATATATATATTAAACACATAATATACATTTGTGTGTGTGTGTATATATATATATATATATAAAATTTATTTATTTTCCTGATTTCCTTGCCGACAAACCTTAGTCTTTATTTGTTAACCAATTGTACTTGGTAGGATTTTTTCTAGAAATAATAAGGTTCAAAAAAGACATTATGTCAGTCTTCATACAACACCTGGCTATCCTTAGAACTGAAATGGATGGAAAATAGAACCAGCATAACCTGATGAAAGGGTTCCTGGTATGACCTTTCTAGACCCCCTCCTCACGTTAAAATCAAATATAAAGGTTCCTACTTTCTCCATGGCATCACATTCCTTTCTTGGAACTAACCTGCTGGTCTCTCCTAGTGTATCAATAAACTTTTAACTTTTCTATACTCCCTGACGTTGGTAAATTCTTTTACCAAAGGCTAGCCCAGCCTTTCACAGACTGCACCTCACGCAGCAAACATTTTTAATCATCTTCACTTGCTTTACACAGAAGGGTTGTACCTGAAACTCAATTCTGATGGGGTTTACTACAGAGACAAGGTAAAGTAACAAAATTCTAGGGTGTGAGGGAAAAACAGAGACTATTTGAAATGGACCAGGGGCTCTAGAGATAAGCAGCTTGGTGTGACTGGCTTCTGGTTGTGGGGAACAGAGGGAGTAGCATGAAACAAGACTTCTTTAAAAAAAAAAAATAATATATATATATATATGCACACATATATATATATAGATATATATAAACTTTGTTCTACAGGAAACAGAATAAGTTACTGAACCTTACATTGAATGCCAAGCACTACAATGCACATTTAACACATTTTTTAACATACACTAAATATTTTTAAGATAGGTGCTGTCCCTGTTTATAGAAAACAAACAGCACTTGCGTTGATCCACTGCTGCTTACACAAAGAAGCAAACTATCTCAACATAGTAATCTCCTTTTGTGAACTGTAAAAGTCTATGCCACTGACATTTAGCACGTAGAAGACAGAGACGCTGCTAAACACCCAGAATGCACAGGAGAGCTCCTCAAAAGGAATTATCCCACCCAGAATGCCAACGGTGCGAAGTCTGAAAAACGATCTCGGTAGCCTGCAGCTGAAAACTATGAATTGAACTTTAATCATTTTTAGAAATTTGGATCCTAAAACTACTTGAAAAAACATACAGTATTTCAACAGAAAAACTGTTGCAAATAATTACTAAAGATGTACCATCAACTAAAGAATACTTCAGGTTAAATATATCTTATTCAACTAGAGGGAACCCAGTATTCCTTCTACACACAGTAGTTACAAATGCAAACGCTTGAAGACGGGCGTGCTTAAATTAGATGCAGGTGAGGAAAAGGACTACCTATGGCTTCCCTTGCAATTCGAGGGCCTTTGGAATTTTAAGGGAGACGAAGTTTTAAAATAGAGAAGTGGTATTTTTGACTTGTTACAAAAAGCCGGCTGGATTGAGGAAGACTGTAACAGAGACCAGAGCTCACCTTCACGTCGTCCTTCAGCTCCGGCGCCAGGCTGAGCACGAGCAGGTAATGGGCATATGCAGTGCCGAAGTCCCGGGTGCCCAGACAGTGCTCCGCGCTCTGCAAGGACCGCGACACCAGCTCGTCCCGGCCGGCTGCGCCACAGCCACCTCCGGCGCCCCGGCGGGGCCTGGGCCGCGAGTTCGACATGACCGAGCCACCGCTTTACGACCACAAGGGTTATGTTTTCGTAAAGGGAACGAGAAGACTGTCCCGCTGCTACACTCCCAGGTAACCCACTGCAGTTCGAAAAGCAGCACAGGACCTCTCCTCCTCCGTCGCAGGCGAGCGCGCCCGCCTCCGCCAGGCGGAAGGCCCACCCTCTTGTGGAGAGCAAGGCGGCGCGCAGCGCACAGCGCAGTCCGCGACGCACGCGCAGTACCTGAGGACTCCAGCCGGCGGCGCACGCAGAGGTCGCCAGCACGCACGACGTGAGCACGCCAGCACGTACGACGTGCACACGTCGCCGCCCTGCGTCCGTAGGACGCGCCCGCTTACAGCTAACCTCCAGACTGTGAGCGGGAATACCAATCCGTACTCTGTAGGTTGTCATTGCCAAGCTGCCCACGTGTGAGCGACGCTTTCGTGATGACCTTTAAGGCGTCACGACGTACCAAATCTCACAATCGCAAGACTTTTGGAAGAAACAGAAAATAAAACCGCCTTATGTGTGGTAGAGGAAATATTTTTATAGGGTCGATTTTAAATCATTCCCACAAAACCTCGTGAGGTGGCCCTTTGGGTCATATTCATTTTAGAGAAGGGAAAAGTGACGTCCTCCAGAAGTAACTTGTTCAAGCTCACGCAAGCAGTGAGTGGCACCGGTATGGCTCGAATACAAGTTTGTTAACCACCTGTTACGTTAATACAGAAAGAGTGTTCTTCAAAAGTGGCCCCTATAGATTCAAAACTTACAAGGAGAGGGTGGGAGTGAGAATTACAGCTGAAGTCATTTTTCATCATTTTCAAATGTGTGCGTGTGAATATCTTAAATTATAAATACAGCATTTTTTGTATCTAACAAATTTTAGGGGTTCCTCCAGTTCTCAAAAATCCATCTTTTGCATGTCCTTTTGCCTTTGATCTGATTATTTGATCCACTCCCTTCTGAGCATCTACCTATGTAAATTCTAGTCGGTTCTTCAGGATCCAGATAAGGAGACTGTGACCTGCCCCTCTGAATAGAAAGTTCCTCAAAGGCAGGACCTATTCTTAACTACTTTAGAAACCTTTGAACCTAGCAGACTATGGGACAAAGTAAGGACACTGATGTTTTTCAATGCAATAGAAAGTACATCCCCACTCCCAGGTTCTTAAGTAGACCTTCCCAAATATCCATGTCATTATTTCTTTCCCATTCTTAATTGCTGCTTTCTGTAGTTTGGGACTTAACCATATGGTATTTCCCTAAGAAGACTGAAACACCACCCAGGTGTAATGATCTATCCCTGTAATCCCAGCACCCTGAGAAGAAGCAGAAGGATCACGCGTTAGAGCCCATCCTGGACAGCTTAGTGACTTAGTGACCCTGTCTCAAGGGCAGCAGCGGGGTCTTAATGTTTTGTAAAGGCCCTGCATCCAATGCACACACACACACCCTATAGTCCCAGCACTCTTGGAGGCTGAGACGGATCACAAATTCAAGCCCAGCCTGGGCAACTTAGCGACTTGGTGAGACCCTGTTTCAAAATTAAAAAAAAAAAAAAAAAAAAAAAAGTAGTGGGGGCCAGAGCTGTAGCTCAATGCAAAAGCCCTGGGTTGGATCCCCAGGACCAACAAAAAAAAAATTTTTTTTCAGAAAAAGTCCTAATAAATCTCTTTCACACTATAGTCATAAGATTTCTATAATCGAAATTAGATAATATATGAAAGTATTTTATATGTAAGATATACAAGCCCAGTTAATGCTATTCATTGTTATTATTATCTAGACTCACTTAGAAATTATCTGGATCATTAAAAATTAGGTTACTTAGACCTGTAAATATTTGATCAGAAGTGTATGCAACCTACATCCTTTAAGAGTCAAATGTAATTGGCTGAAATTGCTTACCAGAAAGCAGAGGGACATCTCCTAGTCTCCAGAAATTTGGGTTGGAGGGGCAATCGCTAAGACTTAATTGTGGCCTGGTAAGCCCCTGCTTCAGCTGAATGACTTTATAAATTACCTTCTAATTACAGGGTATGCTTTCCCCTTCCACAAGAATAAGGTTTCTTTTGTTTTTTGATTTGGCTCTTTGAGATAACCCAACTTTAAATTGGACATATTTTTACCACGTGGAAGTAGGCTAAGAGATGGACAGACAGAGAAGCCAACTTTGGTTGAAAGAGACAATTTTGGTTGTTTCATCGTCACGTATGGTATTAGCCTGCGAGCAGTGACTACTGCTAAAAAGTTATAAGAAAGACCTGCCCATTTGAAATACTTCAGATAACTTTGTGAGCTGCCAGGTCTAAGATAAAATGATAGAAAAAGAACAGACTATTTGCATTTCTTTGTAGAGTGCAGCTTAAACACACTCTACGTCGGGCTATCCCCATGTTGCAAAAATGGAAGTGGCAAAACATGGAACAGCTGGCCAACTTAAGGAACTGGAATAGAAAATATTTTCTGTTCCTTTATTGCATCAGTCCTAATTGAGACTGAGAATTTAAGTTTGTTCGTCTTTATTGCAAGTTAACCGTATTTAGTGTAATCACCTTTCAGTCCTTTTGGAAGCCCCTGTCTTCCATTACAAACAACCTAAAAGTATGCTGCAAAATAAATACAGAATGTACATTCTACTTCCTGATCCTTAATCAAAGATTTCCTTTAAAATATTTCTTTGTTCATATTAGCCACCCCCACACACACAACTAAATGATGATCTTTAACTACCTTTGAAATCTGATTCCTTCATCTGTATGTTTCTTCTCACCCTGTTTTCAGGTTCTAAGAAAAACTTCACTGATACATAAAATGACTGCTGACTCAGAGACTGGTTTAATTGTGGTTGTTTTTCACCAGATTCTGGGCAGCTTTTCCACAGACTACACATGCCAAACAAAAACGTTAAACCAGCTGTGGTGGATTAACTAATGGGCTACTTGGAACACCCAGCTGAACTGAATCAGCGCAGTGCTGGGCGTGGAGGGCCCACCTGAGGATTGTTCCCAACAGCATAAAAAGCAGAACTGGAGGGGAATATGGTGTGCTGTTGATTCTCCTGGAGAAACTTGTCACACTGGTTTTTCTAGTATGAACTCAGCTGTTATCATCATCGGAGGAGCTCAGGACCTTGCCTTCGCTGAGGATGCTTTTCAAGGCAGCTCTGGTCCTTACCTGGAGCATTACTCCTTGGCTCCAGTGCAGATCCCTCAGCCTGCTGGCACAGATCCTTCATCCTGCTGGCACAGAATTTCTAGCTTCTATCACTGACCTTTGGGCCTTCCCCAGCACAGATCCTTGATACAGAATTGCATGAAACATTGTTGTGGGCTCTGGGCCTTCATTTGGACTCATGGGGGGCATTGCCATGGGCTCTAGGTCTTCAGCTGGACCTGTGCAGGACATTGCCGTGGGACCCAGGCCCTCAGCTGTATTCTTTGGGTCTCTAGTGTGTGGACAGATCTCCCACGCTTTTTTGCATTTGACTCTTTGGGTGAATATTATATTTATTTTGTGTGTGTGTGGGTACTGGGGGTCGACCTCAGGACCTCGTGCGCCAGCAGGCGCCTGTGCCGCTGAGCAATATCACCGGCCCCTTTTTTCGTATGTGGGATCCAGGAGTCGAACTCAGGCCCTCGCGCTTGCCAGACAGGCGCTTACGCCGTTGAGCCATCTCACTGGCCCTGGGTGAATATTATAAAATAACCCTACAAATTATGTGTCCTGTATTAATTCCTTTCCCTTGCAAACCCTGAGTACAACACCAATTAAAGGTTCTCAGTCAACTTTGCAATGTGCAAAAGTTGAAAGTAGGAGCTTCAGAAAACATTCATAGAAAGTTCATTAAGAAGGGATAAACTAATGAAACACAAGGTTTCCTGTGTTTACGAATGTGGAGGTTCATGTATTCATATATTTAGTATGATATGGTTTGTTTTAGTTTTGGTTTGGAGCCTTGTTTTCACCTTTGTGTATTTTAGGATCATTTCAGGAGCTTTTAAACAATATCAATGGGGCCAGTAAGATGGCTCAGCGGCATAAGCGCCTGCCTGGCAAGCGCGAGGTCCTGAGTTCAACTCCCAGTACCCACGTATGAAAAAAGGGCCGGTGATATCGCTCAGCGGCACGGGCGCCTGCTGGCGCACGAGGTCCTGAGTTCGACCCCTGGTACCCACAAAAAAAAAAAAAAAAAATCAATGTCTAGGCTTCATCCCTAGACAAGCCAATTTAATTGGCCTGGGGTGGAGTCTAGACACGAATTTTTGTTTTGTTTTTCACTACTAGGAATTAAACACAGGGCCTTCACACTGAGCAGCATACCCAGCAGTTTTTTGTTTGTCTGTTTGTTTGTTTCGAGACCAAGTCTTGCTAAGTAATTGAGTTGACCAGGCTAGGGTCAAACTCATGATCCTCCTGCCTCAGCCACCATGGCTTGCCTGGGCATGAGTATTTTTTAAAATACTTTGTGAATCTAATGGCCTTTAGGGGTGGGGAGCATGAACCAGGTTTGAATTAGAAGTTACTAGAGTATTTTAAATATTTAGGGTATGAAATATAAAACAGGTTCAGTGTAGGGAGTAAAATTATAATTTGTGGCTTAAGAATTGTGAGTTCTCTTAACTGAATTCTTTTTAAGTCGTTGTTATATGATGAGGAGCAGATGTTCACCATAGTGAATTACTTGTTGGAGGGAAAAGTTTATAATTGAATCAACAAACACTGACCAAATGTTTGAGCACTGAAATTTGAACCGAAGGTAAATATTTCTACCTTATTGTATCTGCCTTGTTTAGCTACAGTTAGGGTTTTGTTTTATAATAGCCCTTATCTAATTCTTCCATGTTCATTGCAAAATCTAGAACTCAGAGTTAAATACAAAACTATAATAATGGCCAGGTCAATAATTGGTTCAGAATCTGAGTAAACAAAGACTTATAATAATTTGACAGAGAGTTCAGAAACTATGTAAGGAAAAATCCACTTACTGATTGCTACTCAGTGTCAAGTACTGTACATGATTCTGGAGAATCTCCCTGAATTCCCTGCTAGAGATGCCAACCAAAGTCTTGGTTTCAGAAATCTGAATAGAGCATATATTAGTAAAGCATTCAAGAAAACGCAAAAATTCATCCTGGAGCAAAAAAAAAAAAAACTTTAAACTTAAGAATCATCTCAACTTTTTAAGATTCTTCCTCTTCCCTGCCCCCATTAATCACTACCAATCAAAGTTGCAGCAGGAAAAAGACTTAAAGAGTTTAATTCATGACTTGGTTAAAGCTTAACCACAATGGACTAAGTGCTTAACATTCTCCTAATTCACTACTTCCATTCAAACCTATACCAAGGCAATGTTCTCTTCCTATCATGTTTTACATCTCAATTTGCACTTTACTTGATCTCATCCTTACCCAGTTCAAGATTCACCATTGACAAAAAAGCTTCTTTAAATTCCAAGTATAGACAAAGCACCCATTCTCCAGTTTCTCATAGACCCCTGTCCATAATGCCATCTTAGTGTTTATTATTCTGAAATGATATGTTTATCTTCTTTATAACTAAAAGACCTCAGGGAAGTGTCTTTTTCATTTTTACAACCAATATTCAAATAGCAACTAAAATAAAAATCTGTTGAACTGAGACGAAGGTGGACGAGAAAAAGAGCAATATTTGAAAGACATATAGAAAGCAGAATCTAGTGTTCACTTTGGTTGTGCATATACTAAAATTGGAATGATACAAAGAAGATTAGCATGGCCCATGTGCAAGGATGACATGCAAATTCATGAAGTGTTTCATATTTTTTACAATAAACTTCTCAACACAAACCCTAAATTCCAAGGGTTTGGAGTGAAGTATTTCAAGCCCTAAAAGAAAACAACTTCCAACCCAAAGTGACATAGGCCCCAAAGTTATCTTTCAAACTTGACAGAGAAATAAGATACTGTATTTCTATGATAAAGAGCACCTAAACAAATTCATGACCACCAAACCAGCACTCCAAAAAATTCTCAAGGATATCCTAGGAAGAGATAAGAAAGCTAACAAGGGCCGGTGAGATAGCTCAGCAGCATAAGCACCTGCCTGGCAAGTGCGAGGTCCTAGGTCGACCCCCAGTACCCACAAAAAAAAAAAAAAAAAAAAGAAAGCTAACAATGCCGAAAAGCCCAATAGAACGACTCCACAAGGGATTGTAAGCAATTAAGTAGAAGGGAAAGAAAGGGAATCAGCAGCAGGAAAATAATATAATGACACAGATAAGTCAATCAGTTATAACCATGAATATGAATGGTCTCAATTCACCAATCAAAAGACACAGATTAACAGAATGGATCAAGAAAAAAGATCCAACAATATTCTGTATACAAGAAACACATTCAACCCAAAAAGAAATTCATAGACTGAAAGTCAAAGAATGGAAATCAATATTTCATGCTAGAAAAAAGTAAGAATAGCTATCCTAATTGCAGAGGAAGTGAGTTGCAAGCCAAGACTGATCAGAAGAGACAAAGTCACTACATACTGGCTAAAGGTAAAATTTGATGGGAAGAAGTAACTATAAACATATACACATTGAGTACTGGCACACCAAACTTTATAAATCAAACTCTAATAGACATGAAAAAACAGATAAGCACCAATACAATTGTAATGGGGGACCTCAATACCCCACTGTCACACATGGACAGATCAACCAGACCAAAAAAAAATCAACAAAGAAATATCAGAGGTAAACCAAACCTTTGATCAAATGGATTTATTAGACATCTATGGAGTGTTCCACCCAACAACAGATATACATTCTCAGCAGCACGTAGGACTTTCTCCAAAATAGACCACATACTAGCTCATAAAGCATACTTAAGTAAATGCAAAAGAATTGAAATTATCCCATGGGTTTTTTCAGATTATACTACAGTGAAACTAGAAATCAATGGCAAAAGACACTACAACTATGCAAGCACATGGAAATCAAATAGTACCCTCTTGAATAATCAGCGGATCATAAATGAGATTCAATAAAGAATTAGACAGGACCTCTCATCCATTGGGGTGCTGGTGGTTGCTTTGCTCCTCAGCCAGGACCAGAGGCTGAGTCAGTCCTGGAGGATCGTGTCAGGGCTCCCATGAGTAGGCAGCTTTGTTTTCCTGCTTCAGACATGTGTAGTGTCTGGGGACTTGGCTTATAGCAGTCACGCTAAGCCCTGAGCTGGACCAGGGCATTAAGTGGGGCCTCTTCCACCTTGGGTCCTGATCCTGGCCTAGTTTGCCCCAGAGTAGTTCAGCCACCAGGGGTAGGATGTGTGCACATTGGACACGTGGTTATTTGTTCAATGCACAAGCGATGGGCTGCATACCCCAAGCTCTCCTGTTACACATGCCTCACTGGCCCCAGTACACATTACAGGAAGGGGGTGACCAGAAAGGGGACTGTCATGGAAGGGAAGATGGAGCACTGGAAAGAAGGGGTGTCTGAGACCACTCACCTCTAAGGGAAGCTCAGCACTGTCCCTGTGGGGATTTAAGGGTCACCACCCAGGCAGCCATCCTGTCATCACAGCCTTCTCTTGATACAAGGTCCTATATAGGATCACACAGTGGGGCATGGTGGAGAAGTGCTGAGAGTGGGTGCTGGAGAAGAAAAAGCACCACAGATGGCAGGGCAAGGATGTCCGGTCTGATATCCAGTACAACAGCCACAAGCACAGACCCCATTTCTGAGCTCGGGCACCTGCCTCTGCCATGTTTTCTGTACGGGCATGCTTACCACACCTGCTCACAACATAGTGTTTTTGAAGAGTTCTACAGTTCTAAGACTATTTTCTCTAAAAGGTTTCCAAGAGTTTCATATTTTATTCTAAAAGCAAAACAATAAACCACTTTCTGTGAAAAAAAAAAGAAGGAATTAGACAGTTCCTACAGGCAAACAATAATGCCAGTATGACGTACCAGAACCTGTGGGACACAGTGAAAGCTGTCCTCAGAGGGGAGTTTATAGCGGTGAATTTCCACATCAGAAAAATAGCAAGTTCAAATGAATAAACTAGTGATGCACCTCAAAGTTCTAGAAAAACAAGAACAATCCAAACCCAAAGCTAGTACAAGAAAGGAAATTATAAAGATTGGAACATAAATTAATGAAATTGAGACCTAAAAAAACCAATGAATCAAAGAGATGGTTCTTTGAAGGATTAAACAAAATAGATAAACCCTTAGCCAAGCTTACTAATAAAGACCCAAATCCATGAATTACAAATGGAAAAGGCAAAATCACAATGGATTCTGCCAAAATCTAGACTATCATTGGTAGCTACTTTGAGAAACTTGTATGCTAATAAAATGGAAAATTCAGAAGAAAGGGATAGGTTTCTAGATACACATGAACTATCAAAGTTCAACCAAGAAGATAAAAAATACTGAATAATCCAATGTCAGTCAAAGAAATTGAAGAAGTAATAATAAAAAACTGGGCTGGTGAGATGGCTCAGTGGCATAAGTGCCTGCCTGGCAAGTGCGAGGGCCCGAGTTTGACTCCCGGAACCCACATACGAAGAAAGGGCAGGTGATATCGCTCAGTGGCACAAGCGCCTGCTGGCGCGCGAGGTCCTGAGGTCCACCCCCAGTACCCACAAAAAAAAAAAATAATAATAATAATAAACCTACCAACTAAGAAAAGCCCAGGTCCTGACAGATTCACTGTCAAATGCTACAAGAACTTTAGAGGGGATCTAATGCTAATACTACTCAAACTCATGAAATCCAAAGGGAAGCAGTATACCCAAAGTCGTTTCTGGAAGCAAGAATTAGCCTGATTCCAAAACCAGAAAAGGACTCAACTGAAAAACAAACCAATGGCCAACATTAGGCTAAATGGTCAAAAACTGAAAGCTTTCACTCTAAAATTGGGAACAAGACAAGGATGCCCACTACCACCACTCCTGTTCAGTATAGTTCTTGAAACATTAGCCAGAGCAATTAGACAAGAGAAAGAAATAAAAGGGATATGGATAGTTAAGGAAGAAGTTAAATTATCATTAGTTGCTGATGACATAATCCTCTACATAGAAAACTCCCCAAAGACTCCTAGAATTAATATACAAATTCAGTAGTGTAGCAGGATACAAAGTCAACACTCAAAAATCAATAGTGTTTTTGTACACCATTAACAAAACTCACTGAGGGAGAAATTAGGAAAAAAAACAACACCTTTCACAATAGCATCAGGAATTAACCTAACCAAGGAAGTGAAAGACCTCTACAGTGAAAACTACAGCACTCAGAAAAAGGGAAATAAAAAATGGAAAGCTATCCCCTGTTCTTGGGTAGGCAGAACCAATAGAATGAAAATGGCCATACTTCCAAAATTGTTATACAGATTTAATGCACTCCCAATCAAAATACCAATAGCATTCCTTACAGAACTAAAGAAAATAATACTAAAATTCATATGGAACCAGAAAAGACCTAGAATAGCAAAAGCAATACTGAGCAGCAACGGCAAGGCAGGGGGTATCACCATCCTGGACTTCAAATTGTACTACAAACTACAGTGATAAAAACAGCATGGTACTGGGGAAAAAAAAAAACAGCTTGTGGATCAATGGAACAGGATACAGGATGCAAAACCAACTCCGGCCATACTTGGCTAACTTATCTTTGACAAAGGGGCCAAATCCTTTCACTGGGGGAAAGGTAGCCACTTTAACAAATGATGCTAGGAAAATTGGCTATCCACATGCTGAAGATTGAACCTAGACCCATACCCCTCACAATGTACTAAACTAAAATCAAAATGGATCAAAAATCTAAATATTAAAACAGAAACACTTAGTCTATTGGAAGATAAAATAGGTAAAACTCTTAGGTGTAGGCAGACTTCCTAAAAAAAACCATGGTTGCACAAGAAATAATACCAAGAATCAATCACATCCAATTAAAAAGCTTCTGCACAGCAAAGAAAACCACCAACAGAGTAGAGAGACAACCCACAGGATGGGGAAAAAACTTGCCAGCTACTCCTCAGACAGAGAATTAATATCTAGAATATATAAAGAACTCAAAAAATTAGCCCCCCCCCAATTTATAGACTCAATTCAAAAATGGGCATCTGAAAAGAATAGACACTTCTCAGATGAAGAAGTACAAACAGCCAATAAATACATTTTAAAATGTTCAACATCATTGGCCATTCAAGAAATGCAATTAAAACATTACTGAGATTCCATCTCACTCCAGAAAGAATGGCTATCATTAAGAAATCACCCAGTAACAAGTTCTGGTGAGGCTGTGGGGAGAAAAAGGAACTCTTCTCCTTTGCTGGTGAGAGTATAAACTGGTAGAGCCACTACAGAAATCCATATGGAGATTCCTCAAAAAGCTAAAACTAGAAATTCCATTTGACCCAGCTATTCCCCCCTCTATGTATCTTCATGGAAGAGTAAAGTTACCATACTACAGTGATACCTGTATACCCATGTTCATAGCAATACAATTTGTAATAGCTAAATCTTGGAAACAGCCTGTATGTCCATCAACAGATAAATGGATAAAGAAAATATGGCATTTATATACAACAAAGTATACTTGAGGCATTTTTAAGTAAATGGATGCACCTTGAGGCCATAATGTTATATGAAATAAATCACACACACAAGTTTAAATATTGCATTGTTTCTCTTACATAAGAAACCCAAAGTGTAAATAAGGAGCAAAGTAAAGTACAAATATTAGGAAGTAAGGAGATCTTTTTTCAAATGGGAAGGGGAACAAGGTATGGAGAAAGGGAGGGAGGAGGGAAGGAAGGAAAAAGGGACTCTAATAAAGAGTTGAAGTGAAAAAAATGGAAATAGAGCTTTTGCAAATGGGAAAGGGAAGAAGAGTTGGAGGGAACAGGGAGGGAAGGGAGGGGAACGGGCTAAAAAAAGAGAATTAAGATGTGTTATGTACATGTACAAACACATCTCCCCATGATAAAGGAAACCATTGCTGAAAATATGTCCTAATAAAAATAAAAAAGAAAATAATCTACAGAACTTCAATTATGTGATAGAAGTAGCCAAGACACAAAGAAAAGGGAGAAATTGAAGGAAATGTCAAAACTTTTAGAAAGAGCAACCAGTGCATAATGGCACAATTGACTAGGATATGAGGTATGGGGAAAAGGGGAAGATTTGAAGAGAAAAGTGATTAATTTAGAGGCTGTGTTTGAGATATCAGTGAACATCAAGTGAAGACATCCAGTGGAAGGGCAAAAGTATTTACAGAGCTCATGAGCAAAATTGGGTCTGGAAATAGATATTTGGATGCTTTAATTACGTTATAGGTTGAAGTTGTGGAAAGTTTGTAGAGGTAGTAAATGCACAAACCAAAATGTAGAATGAGGAGAAAACAGCAAAGCTTCTGAAATTATTAACAGAAGAAAGTGAGACACTGGGTAAGAGCTCATTTTAGAGGACTGAGCAGTTCTAAGAAATAGTTTATAAGTAAGTTTCCAGTAGGACCAGGATATCTCACATCTAGTCAGAATGATGGCATATAGAATAAATAAAAGGAATGTTGAGTAAATTATATTTTTCTCAGTAGATTATAATTCATGTTCATGTTAATGAATTGTGTGTGTATGACCCAATAACAGTGAGAATCAGAAAGTTAGAATTTTTTGGTGTTTCTCCAGGGCAGTCTTTTTACTTGCCCTACTCCTCTCCTTCCCCCTACCCTCCATCTCTTGGCCCCATTCCACTTCCGAAAGATCTAATATCATACAGTTTCTTTTATATGAGAAGTCCAAAGTATAAATAACTTAAAGAGCAAAATAAAAGATAGTAGGAAACAGGGAGGCAGATCTAGATTGTACTTTTATAGGTCATCCTTAAGCAAAACTAGCAGTCCCAAGTCACTTAACAAGAAAAGATCAATTACTTTTTATCTGGAAGAACACGACATATCTCACCTGTTGTGTATTGAGCAGGCTCTCAGCATCTCTTTTTGACACCTCTGCACAATGTCCGATAGTCTAACCCTTGAGCCCCAAATTGTGGCCCCAAAGGAGAATCAGAGGTTGGTGCTCCAGTGGAATGTTACAAAATTACAGACCTTGACTTAAGCAACTCCAGTAGTTTCTGTGGTGGGTCTGTTGTTTACTGGCTGAAAGGCAGTTATTCAAAAATGACCCTTTGGCTATTGGTCAGTCTAAGTATGACATAATTACTCTTTAATTGTTGGCAAGCAAGAAACAGTCAAATCTGTAGTGCATGGTGCTACACTTTCCTATGTGTGTATGAATGTTTGTGGTAAGTGTTTTAAAATAATCCTTTGGATTACAACAAAGATTGCTGTTTGTCACCATTTTCTTTTTCTGCTCCTAGCCCCTCCCCTCAAGAGCTCCAGTTGCTCTTTTAAAGCACTGGCTACACGATCCCTCTCAGACTTCAATGTAGTCGGATTTCCCCTGCTTCAAACCTCTCAACATCCCAACTTCCTACAGGGTGATAAGCAAGCAGAAAAGAATGTTTATAATCAGGCACTGCTATATCTTTATGATTTCTTGGCACCCATTGGTAAGGAACCAAAAATATCCAAGGTGCCACAGTTTTTCACACCGCTGATTTTGGTATACAATTTATAGCATCCTTTGTTGTGCTGTCAAAAATCGATGGTCCATGATTGGTGAGACGGCTCAGCGGCATAAGCGCCTGCCCGGCAAGCGCTAGGGCCCGAGTTCGACTCCCAGAACCCACATACAAAAAAAGGGCCGGTGATATCGCTCAGCGGCACGGGCGCCGGCTGGCACGCGAGGTCCTGAGGTCAACCCCCGGTACCCACACACAAAAAAAAAAAATCGATGGTTCAGGTGTGATATTTCAATCACTCTGTCAACTCCATCTGCAAATGTAGACCTGGGAATGGGAAATGGAGAAGAGTGTCAATTCTGAAGCATTGGAAGTAAGCATAAGTTTATTATAAATCAACATGTAATAAGCATGAAGTATGAAATATTGCCAAAAGCTGAAAATTTAACCTCGGCATCAGAATTTGGACAACACTCCTCTATAATTTGTAGTGAAGCGTCAAGTATTTATTGTATGATGCAACACCACAGTGATATAGGAGGTAGGATGTGACAAAGCAGGCTGGGAAAATAAGCAGAACTATAAATTATGAGACCCCAGGGCAGCACTGGCTGGAGAAGTAAGCAGGACCTGTGAATTGCAAGATCCCAGGGTGGCACCAGATAACTTTCTGAAACTTCTCACGAGCTCCCATGAGATTTGGGCAGCATAAAAGAGACGAGACACCAGGAGGAGCTCGTCATCATGACTCTTCAAGATAGCCCATCCTGGGTCCCCCAGCCCAGGTGTACTTTTGTTATTACTTTTTATCCTTTTCTCTGTTTGAGCTAAGTTTGCCTGCAGAGCTAGTTCTTCCCTTACCTCTTTTCACCCCTCATTTAAAAATAAACTTTTGGCACCATTTTTGGTTTGCCTCATCCAATTCCTTGTTCAAGACAAGGACCTGGAATACTTTTGTTTAGCGAGCCATTTCTAAGGAACTACCTGACAACAGCACGTCTTGTCAATCGAATTTATTTTAAATTCTATCAAATTTATTTTAAAGATAGCTCAGTATTTTATAGAAAGAGAATATTCTATAATTTAAGGACACCTACACTTTTCCCCTGACCCTCTGTCTCAATTGATGGATTTTCAGTCTACATAGAAATTTTCTAATTAGAAATATCATGGAAATTAATATAATTTTAAAGAGATATGAGACATGTATAAAATATTTCTTTGGGACAGAACTGAAAAAGTAAAATTGTTGAATCAAAGTCTATGCCCATTTAAAGTCATAACAGATACTGACAATTTGCCTTCCAAAATAATTCATCTGTTAACACTCCCATCGACAACTGCTGCAGTTTTCGTACACACCTCCAACATTTGAAGTTAACAGTAGAAGTTAACATCCATTCTTGCTAATCTGACGGATGAAAGATGATATTTCATCTTCATCCGAATTTTTCTCTGAGTATGGAGGTTGAATTCTTTCTGAAATGTTTATTGATCCTTGAGATTACTTTTGAATTTATCTTCTAGCTTTTGATGTTACAACTACATTTATATAATCGTGTATCATTTTCATTCGATCAAATCTGTTGCTTTTTTTTAATATATGGCTTCTGTTTTTTTGTTTCTCCACTTACTACGACAGCAATGAGAGAATAAAATGAAAGGGAAGATATTTCATACTTAAACTGTTAAATATGGCTTAAGATGTTATGAAGCAGAATGAATTGCTCTACCCTTACTGAAGGCTGGTGGCTTATCAAAGAATGGGGGACGTGTGTTTTGATAATATTCCCCCCTCATACACACACCCCAGCCTGGTACCAGGGATTGAACCCAGAGCCTTCTTACTGAACTACATCACCAAACCCTTTCACATTTTTTGTTTGTTTGTTTTTGAGACAGAGTCTTGCTAAGTCACTAACTTCCCCAGTCTGGGCTCGAATTTGCAGTCCTCCTGCTTCAGCTTACCAGAGTGCTGAGTTACAGGTATGCGCCACCCTGGTTTTATGATATTCTTAATACCCACTTTGTATTTGCCTCAAAGCACACACGATCCAGAGCCTCCAGTCTGACCCACCCGGTTGCATCCTATACCTCATTAACATCTATTCTACTTTATCCCACTAGGGGGTACTGTTGGGCTAAAGACTGTTCCCTGTGATTAAACCTGATGCTCACATTCAACGTATTCTGGTTAAAGTTGCACTACTCTGGTCAAAACTAAAAAGACACATCCCCGGTCATACTAGAGACATCAGGGCGAGTGGGCAGAGCCTCAAACTCAAGAGTAACAGAATTGTCATTGTCAAGAGGAGCTTGACCACAGCACCTACTCAGGGCAACACTCCCGGGGGACTGTGTGCTTTACTGTTACCAAAGCAGGACACCAAAGGGGGAAAGGGAGAAAAAGAGACAATGGAAGACAGTGAATGCCCTTCATGCCACAACCATTACCTAACATCAAATATTTCCACAGGATTGATTTCTGCTTAAAACGTCATTTTCTCTTAGGTTCATGTCCTTAAACTTACATATGTCCTAGGATCCTCCCAAAGCCACATTTCTGCCAGAACAGGCTCTCTCCTGGATCACAGAGCCCTCCTCCATGGCCAGCCATGTCAACATCCTATCAGAGTGCTGGCCAGGACCCACGCGACTCCCTGGTGGCAGCGGGATGGCCACAAACTCATGGAGAAACAGTGTGGCAAGGCCAACTTTTCTCTACGTGCCTCACAGTCATGCACGCAAGCGTGACCCCAGTCAGGTCACCCTTCAGCCTTCGGAAGATCTCGCACCTCTCCCAGGGCACTCAGTTGGACGGCACACCTTAGTTCCTCTACAAAGAAGGTGACCTCAGTTGCTCTTTTGAAAGCTCTCTTAAAATAGTCAAGGTCTGAATGAAGAACCAAGAACTTAAGCCCAAAACATCCAAATTAAATGAAACCATCATTGAAGGATTCAAGGGCACTAGTTTTAAAATAGTACAGCCTGGACCTTGTCAGAGGGGTGAAAGCATGTGGGCTTCCACTGTGAAAACTCAAGACGACACCACCAGAAAGTAAAATATGGTCGTTGTCTCACTCACATTTAGAGAGAGAGACCATGAGTGAGAGAGACACAGTGAGTACAATACTGAAGCTAGATTTCAAACACATCAAGAGTAAAGAAACTGGGCATGGTGGCACACACCTGTAATCCCGGCACTCGGGAGGCTGAGACAAGAGGACTGCTGAGAGTTTGAGGCCAGCCTGTGCTACGTAGTGAGTTCAAGGCCAGCCTGAACTACATAGCTAGTCCCTATCTCCAAACAAAACACAAAAGAAAGAAAAAAGAGTAAAGAAATAGCCGGGTGTGGTGGGACATGCCTATAATCCCAACAACTTCGGAGCATGAGGCAGCAGGACTGCCATGAGTTTGAACCTGAACTACATGGCAAAACTCTGTCTCAAAAAACAAAAAAGAGGGCCAGTGAGATGGCTCAGCGGCATAAGCACCTGCCCAGCAAACGCGAGGTCCTGAGTTCGACTCCTGGAACCCACATGAAAAGGAAAAAAAGGGCCGGTGATATCGCTCAGCAGCACAAGCGCTTGCTGGTAAGCGAGAGGTCCTGAGGTCGACTCCCGGTACCCACATAAAAAAAAAAAAAAGAAGGAACCAGGTGTGGTGGTACATACCTGATATCTCAGCACTCTGAGAGGCTGAGGCAAGAGGATTGCAAATTCAAGCCCAGCTTGGGCAACTTGATGAGATCCTGCTTTAAAATATCAAATAAAGGCAGATTGTGGATGTATTTAGATGTGAAGGTCCTGGGTTCAACCCCCAGTACTGTGAGAGAGAAAAAAAAAGAGTAAAGAAGACGAGCACCCTTGAGAGGTCTCTGAATGGCACCTTTGGCTGTGACATCCCCAGGTACCTAGAGGAACAAGGGGTGGTGCTAGCTGAGTCAGGTACCAGCAGGTAATAGTCCCTGGCTCGCACACCCACTTGTTTCCTAAGGCTCTCCCTCCCAGTGTACAGAGAGAGCGCTCAGGAATGGGAAGGGATATTATGGCCCAGGTCAAAGTCTATAGCCTGACAGCTTGAAAGAAAATAACAGAGTGGGCCTGTGGTAAAGAAGTCTGCAAAGCAGAACACAGATTTTTGGAGCGCTGTCTGAGGGGAAAGAGATCCATTCCCAACACAAATTCTGTCTGGTCTTTATAAGCTGGCTCCCCACTCTTCTTCTTTCTCCTTTCCCCACTAATGGCAGCTGCTATTGAAACTAGAGTCAGTCAAAAAGCAAGCCTGAGATTTTAGTGATTCCCATGAAGAGGAAAGGAGGAATTGCAGTAAAGCTCTTAGTGATGCTAAGTTGTGGAAAGACTCTACCCTGGTTACCTATTCTCCACTCTAAATTTTTTATTGATATATGTTTGTAATACATGATATTTACATTTGTTTGGGGGAGAATTCACACATATATAACATATCTTAGTAATTTTTGATTCCCTTCTCCTCTAAATTCCTTCCTCCTCCCCCAGGTCCTTTCCTCAGCTCTAAAAAATCTGCCTTTATTTTACTTCTTATTTATATTTTGAGAAACCATATGATGTTTAACTTTCCATGTCTGACTTATTACACTTAATATTGTGGTCCCAAGATCCATCCATTTTTTTCCTCAAAATGACATGAATTCATTCTTCTTTTGTGGGCGAATAGTGTTCCATTGTGTATATATACCATGTTTTCTTTATTGATTGTCCATTACTACTCATTTACAGAATAGCCTGCAATACCAACAGTCAGCACACCATTTGGTCTTAGCACTGTCCACAGGTGTGGCCCACAGGCATCAAGCCTTGGGCCCAGACCCTCAGTGGGCCTGCTTTGTCTACCCTCTGATCATACTGCTCCACACGTATCACCTCTGAAGGTCCAAGGAGGCCATGGTTAGGGAGCTGTGCTACTTCCCCCATCAGGCCACAGTCTAGTACCAGGAGCCCATTATTCCTTCCTACACATCTTACACAGCTAAGCTCCTTCCTGGGCCTGCTCAGTCTTCTCCCCAACATCCCAAGAGCAGACCCACATATCCTAGACATGGGCACCTAAGAAGAGTACTTGAGAGGTGCCTGATGGGAGGATTGTACTTGGAGCTCCACTTGATAAGCTGGGGTGTCCCCTCCAATATGCACAGACCACTCTGTGAAATATGGAATGATTAGGAGGGTTGTTGCAAGAGAAAAGGGTGGGCAGAGTATGAAACATACTATGGGACAAGACTAGGGAGGAAAATCCAGGCAATAGAATCAAACCCAAATATGATCCAGATATTGAAATTATCATACACAGATTTTAAAAGATTGTATTTAATTTGTTAACAAGAATAAATAAGATGAAGACTTTTATGAGAGAAATGGAATAAGAATTGAATTAAAATGCCATAACAGATAAAAATAACTGAAGTTAACCTCAATAGATGAGTTGTACAGATTAGACACAGCCAGAAAATGATGTTGATGAACTAAAAATAGGTCAAAACAAAATGTCCAGACAGAAGCAAAGGGGGAGAAATGGAATAGAAGATGCGGAAAATGGTATAAAATAAATATGGAACTTAGTGTAAAGGTCTAAAATACAGAGAACACAGAAAAAATAGCATAGAATAAATATGAGATTTAAGGAAAAGGGCTAAAGTACAGAAAATAGTATAAAAGAATTATAAGACTTAGAATAAAGGTTCAAAACATAAGACCCCAAGGAGAAGAGGGGAAAGAGAATGGACAGAAGCAATATCTGAAGACAAAACAGCTGAAATTTTTACAAATTGACCAAAAACATCAAGTTGTAGTGATATGGCTAAAGTGACTCCATTTTCCTTTTAGACTCCAGTTTGTCTTCATTTAACTCCTGGATGAACTCACTCCCCAAGCCTGTTAGATATTAAGGCACTAACCCATAGATAAACTCACTCCTCAGACCCCTTCCCAGTTAACCATAAAGCCCATGAAAGGAGGAACAAACAGTTACAGCAAACAGACCAGATGTTTGGAGAGGGCCTGTGATAAACCTAGTGATGTTCCTGTGAAATTCCAGAAAGATGATGTGGTGTAATGTGGTTGCTAAGGTTATGGGGGGGGGGGACTTGTGGGGAACTTGTAACATATAAAAACCCCTGAGAGCAAAGACTGGGCGATTGATGCCTTCGCTGAAGCTGGGACATCATCCGCCAGCCAATAAAAGAAAGCTCCTTGTGTCCGCACTCAACCTCTGCGAGTGATTCTTGCAGTTTTGCCATAACAGTAGAAGTATATATCGTCCCAAGGAGGACAAATATGAGACAAACTACATCTAGACATTATACATTTGTTGAAAATTCATGATATAAACAAAACCTTAAAAGTTTTTGTGGGAATTACTTTTCAAAAAACAGCAAAAAGATTGATAGTCACTGCTGCAGAATCGATGGAAGCCAAAAGACAGCAGAATGGAAATGCTAAAGTAACAAAAGACAGCAACTAAAAACTAAAATTCTATATTCAGTGAAAATATCCTTCTAAAATGAAGATGAGAAAGTAAAATAATAATTTTTTAGACAAAAGAATCAAGATATTTCATTACCAACAAACATGCACTAAAATATACATTAAAGGGAAATTCCTTTAGCAGAAGGAAAGTGATCCTAAATTAGGAAACAAAGGTATACAAACACCAGTGAGAGTAAATATGTGAGCAAATCTAAACAGATATTGACTTTCCAGACCAATAATAGCACTGTCTTGTGGGTTCATAGAATTGAATACATGGCAACAATAGTACAAAAGATGCCACAGAAGTAAATGGAGTTCAAGTGTTCTAAGGAAATTGTGTATTCTGAAAAGTGGCAAAAGTACTACGATTATTCAACTTTAAATATTAAATGTATGTGTTATGAACTTTATAAAAGAAAATACAAAAACTAATAAAAGAATAGTAAAATAATGTGTAGTAAGTTAACAGAAGGGGGAAAATAAATAATAACAATAATAGTAAAACTTTATTAATCCAAAAGAAGACAAGAAGAAAGTAAAAACAAATACATGAAATAGAAAATGAATCATAAAATGATGTATTTAAGTCTAAATATGTCCCTAATTACAGTGATTTTAAACAGACTAAACACTCCAGACTAAGATTTTTAAACTATATACAAATAAATCTCACTGTATGGGCCTCATAACACGTGTATCTCAAATAGATGGGCCCAGATACCTTAAAAGTAAAATAAAGGAAATTATGCCATGCAAATAACTGACAAATGTTGCTGTGGCTATAACAATATACTGCACTTCAAGTAAAGCAAAGAGCACCGCTACTGATAAACAAGTATATTTCACAATAATAAGGGGGACAGTCCTTCAGGATTTATAACAATTTAGAATTTATGTTTACCTAATAAAAATAGCCTCATATAAAAAGTGAAAACTGCCAGAATTAAAGCAAACATTGGAAAAATCTATAATCATAGGAAGATAAGTTTAGAATTTCCCTCAATTACTAATAGAACAATCAGGAAGCATTGGCAGTAAGAATATAGGAAACTTGAGAATCATGATGGAAAAGCTTGATCTAACTGGCTCATGCAGAACAGATCCTCCGACACCTGGCAAAATATTAAATACTTTTCTCCTACGACAGGCGAAAGGCAAGGATGACCTCTTTTGTCACTTCTCTTTGATGTTATACTGAAGGTCCTCGCTGGGCCAATAAACAAGGAAAACAAAAATGTAAAGATAGAAAAGGAAGCAACAAAACTGTCATTATTTGTACATGATGTGATGATGTATACCAAAAAAATCCAAAACTATGGGAATTAATAAGTGATTTTATAGGATTGCTGGATAAAGTCAATATTTTAAAAATTAATTTTTAGTTTTACATTCTAGCAACTAACAAATGCAAAATAAAATTTAAAAGTCATCGTACTTACAATAACATTTCTCATAATAAAGTCAACAAAATATGTGTTAAGACCTCTACAATGATCATTATAAAATATCGAAGGAATGTAAATTTCAATTAATGGAGGTGGATACTATATTCATGAATTGAAAGACTATTAAAATGACATCTATTTCTCCCCAGATCCATCTATGCATGAAATCACAACCTAACTTCTAGTAGATGTTCATTTTGTTTTGTTTTAGTGGAAATGAAGCCTAGTTCTAAAATTAATGGGATGAGGGATATAGCTCAGCAGCGCAGCACCTGCCTGGCAAGCGCAAGATCCTGAGTTCGATTCCCAGTACCCAAAAATATAAATTAATTAATTAAATTAAATTAAATTAATGGGAAATGGAAAAGGTCTAGAATAGATGAGGCAATCTTAAATAACAGGGTTATACAACTACTGAACACCAAATCTTATCTTAAAGTTATAAAGATTCACATAGCATGGAATTGACAAAGGTCAGACAAATACAAGTAGATGGCTGGAATAGGAAAAAAAAAGATCACAAACAGATTCATACATGAAACATTTGTTTACAATGAAGGTCATAATGAAGACCATTGGGGGAAATATGATCTCAATAAATGGCTTGGCAGCCAGACATGCTGGTGTACAGCTATAATCCCAGCACTTGGGAAACTGAGGCAAGAGGATCGCTATGCATTCAAGGCCAACCTGGGCTAAGTAGTGAATTCAAGGCCAGCCTAAACTACATAGTGAGAACTTGTGTCACAAACCAAACAAACGCAAGCAAACAAATAAATGATGCTCATCAATCTACATAAAAATCAAGATTTTTCTGACCCTTTCTTTGAGGTCAGTTCTGGTGACACTTATTTAGCAACTTCAAGCAGAAATCCCAAAGGATCCTTTAAACTTAGGCACAGTTACCACACCATCATGGCCTCCCCCTCCCTGCCCTCCCAGCAGAGATTCAGAAAGAGACAGCTAGCCCTCGGGCTCTAGGAGACATGCCTGTGGAGCCAGCACTCATGAAGGTCAGACAGTTCTGTGGGCAAGTGTCCCAGTCCAGCAAGGTCAGGTGGCCCCAGAGGCTGCAGGATAACTGCCAGAGAAAACCCAGACCTTCTGAAGGTTTCTGGGAGGACAGGAGTGAGGCACCAATGTCCCTCTAAATCTCCTTAGCACTTTAGTTTTCCTGGACTGTAGGTGGTCCTGATTGTCCACTACTAAAGCTTTCACTGGAAGCTGGATGTAGAGGTGCACACTTGTAATCCCAACACTCAGGAGTCTGAGGCAGGAGGATCATGAGTTTAAGGCCATCCTGGACTACATAGTGAGATCCCATCTCAAAAAATATAAATAAAGCCTTCATCGGTCACTAATCATTTATCTCTGTCTTGTCTTCCCCTGCCTCCTTGGCCGTTTCCATCCATAGTTACAGCAAAATGACTTGTATTTGATACAGTCTTATCTTTTACCTAAAGAAATACCAACTTTCATTTAGTGTTTTTACACTGTGTGATAAAAGTTATGATTTCTAACTCCTTTGTTTTTGTTTTTGCTTTTGTTTTGCAGTACTGGAGCATGAACCCACAGCCTTTGCATTGAACTACATCTTAGGCCTTTTTTTTTTTTCTTTCTTTGGAGACAGGGTCTCACTAAATTGCTGAACTTTCCAGGCTACACTCAACTGGCGATCCTGCTCTCACCCTCTCAGAGTGCTGGGATGACAGGCATGTGCTACCACGGTCAAGATTTCTAATTCTTGTAACAATCCTGCAAGGCAAGTGTTCATTATTCCTATTTGACCAAAGGAGGAACTTGCCCAATTTCATATAATGTAATAATGCTAGGACTCAAATTCAAGCCTTTCTGTCTGCCCAAGACCTTCCCACTGTAATGTACCAGCTTGTTGGGGACCAGGCTGTGCAAGGGTTAAGTTGCTAACCACAGGGCTCTCTGGCTGTGTTGGAAAAGCTCATATTCACAGTCTCCGAAGGCCAGATAACAGTGCAGCTATGGGGCACTGAATCTCACTCAGAATTCAAAGGCAATAAACTGCCAACCTTAGAGATAAGACCGTTCTCTCAATTAGCAAGATTTACTGCTTTGAATGTCTTTGTTCTAACTTCTCAAGGCCTGCTCATTTTCTCAGGCTTTTGCCTCAGATGTGCCCTCTACTTCCTGCACCCCCCTGAATTTTTAAGGACCCAATAAATATGGACAGTCCAGAGAAGTCTTTGTCTTAGCTTCAAGAAGGTTCTGAACTTCCTGGACACCCCACAAACCATATTGCATCTTGTCTTTATTTAATCCTTTTCCAGGCACTCATCTCTAAGATCGGGAGCCTGATCAGCTCCCGATATGAGCTCCTGTTATGGTTTGTGTCTAGATGTCCCCTCAAAGTCTCATGCAGATATGGAGGCGGCTTCTAGAGTTTATGACTGATTCATGGTCTAATGCTGGGATTATGGGTGTGAGTGCTACACCCACCCTGGGGCGGGTAGCCTGCATATAATATAAGGGAGGGAAAGAGACTTGCTCTCCCTCGCGCTCCTCCCTTTTGCTTTTGCTTGTTTTTGCTGCCTTCCACCACCATGAACTGTTGCCCTCTGCCATATGCCACTCCCCCTTGGAGCCAGCCAAGTATGGACTGAAACCGCTACAAACTGTGAGCCAAATAAACCTTCCTTCCTTAATTTTGGGCGTCAGGTATTTTGTCTCAGCAACGAGAGAAAAGTAACCGAGACAGCTCCCATGTCATTGACAGGCCACTGCCAAGACCCCAGTCTCAGAATCACAGGGATTTGCCTGGTCTCCAGGGAAAATTGGTGCTTGCCCACTGTGAACCCCTATGCTGCCCAGTGTCTGAGTCGGTGTTCAGCGCAGGGCCAGGAAGCCTGCGCATCTGCCTGGGGTCATCTGGTGTCCCAGCCCCTCTGCAACCCTCCCAGGTGGTGGTGGGGATGCCCTGCCAGCTGGAGCCACACCTCCAACCTCGCAGCAAGTCCTCCTCCAGCTTCTTTCCTCAGCTCAGAATTTGAATCCTTCTCTCCATGAGCTGCCTTCCGTGTTCAGGTATTCTGCACCAAAGAGCATGTGGATGGTATTTCTGAGCTTTGTACATATTGTTGAATCATTATTCTCTTTTCTCTGTATCATCTCTTTGATTAGCTTTACTTTCTTGTCCTCTGTTCCCTGGTGTACCTAGGATGTTGAAAACGGAGGGAAGTAACTTTATCTCTGATTCAGAGCTCCTTTCCTTAGGTGTCACATCAAATTTATCTTTACTCTTTGGACTTTCTTATCCTGGAGTCACACAAGATTCTGGGTGGATCTTGCGGTAAAGAGCCTAAAAGATGACTCTCCATGCAGCCCATCTCCACAACTCTCTCGCCACACCTGTCACACCACACCTGGAACAGGGAAAGCTGCTCGGAAGCAGTGTTTCCCCACTAAGTGTTGTGGGAATGTAGAGAAGGGGAGGATGTGAGTCTGCTCTGGGTTAAACTGTTCCTGGAAGCCATTCTGCCTCTACCTGAAACTAGTAGAAGAAAACAGAGGGAGTACTTCAAGACACCACTATAGGGAATGATTTTTTGAATATGACCCTAAAAGCACAGACAATAAGGGCAAAAATAGACAAATTGGATAATACCAAACTAAGAAACCTCTGCACAGCAAAGGAAATGCTCAACAGAGTGAAGAGACAGCCTACAGAAAAGAGAAAATATTATTTATCAAAGGGTTTACATCCAGAATACACAAGAAGTCAAAAAATTTAACAAGACCACAAAAGTAATCTAATTTTAAAATGGACAAATGATCTGGATGTCCTCACAAGAAGAAATACAAATGACCAATCAATATCGGTAGCCATAAGGAAAATGCAAATTGAAACTACAATGAGATATCATTTCATCTCAGAATGGCTTTTATCAAAACAAATCTGCTGAGGATGTAGAGAAAAAAGAATTCTCCTACACTGTTGGTGACAGCGTAAATTAGTACAACCATTAGGGAGAACAGATAGAGGTTCTTCAAACAGCTAAAAACAGAGAAACCTTGTGATCCAGCTATCTTACTTCTGAGTACATATCCAGGTATTAGCTAAACTAAGATGAGCTTAAAAAAAAAGATGAACTCTTTAATGTGGGGCCCTAATTCAATATGATTGAAACTAGACACACACACACACACACACACACACACACTTGAGGACAATGCCATGGGAGGATGAAGGTGGGGACTGGGGTGGCTCATCTACAAGCCAAGGAGCTCCAAAGATTACTGGCAAACACCCAGAAGCTGTGGGACAGTCATGGAACAGATTGTTTTGCACAGCCCTTGACACTCCAACCCCAAAACTACAAAGTCCATCTAAAACATAGAATTAATTGCATTGCTGCCCCATTAAATTCTTCTCATTACTTATGAGACAATAGGGTTGAAGCCTCTAGATTTGCTTTGTCTTCTGAAGCTCAAATCTAACATCATGATTTCTCCTGCCTTGCCTGTTAGGATCCAGAAATACCAACTGGGTATTGGTTTAGCCCAAATATCACAATCCTAGACTTGATATAAACAACATGGTACCAGCACAAAATACTTACTGTGATAGCCCTTGACTGCATGTCTTGGCTGTGCCGTCTCATAAGAGGGGCATGATGAGACTGCTTCCTACTTCCCATGTCTGTCTTTTTGCCTGGGAAATTCCTACTCACTTTTCAAGAATTGGCTCCATCTGCACCTTCTTCAGGAAACCTCCCAAATGTCCACAATCAGGACAGGTACTCCTCTTCTCTGTCCCCAAACACATGGGTATTGGCTTAACACTGTACAGTACTTACCATATTAAATCATAAGCATGGAATAGGATGTCCATCTCCCCAGATGTTAGCATAATATATGCAGGATCTATTCAATAAATGTAGTAATTCAATAAATGACCTCTACAACAAAAACTACAGTACTCTGAAAAAGGAAATGAAAGAAGACATCAGAAAATGGAAAGATATACCCTGTTGTTGAACAGGCAGAACCAATATAGTAAAAAAAGGCAATACTTCCAAAATGGGGGGCCAGTGAGATGGCTCAGCGGCGTAAGTACCTGCCTGGCAGGTGCAAGGGCCTGAGTTCGACTCCTGGAACCCACATATGAAGAAAGGGTTGGTGATATCGCTCAGCGGTATGGGCGCCTGCTGGCGTGCAAGGTCCTGAGGTCGACCCCCGGTACCCACACACAAAAAAAATAACAAAATTGATATTCATATTTAACACAATCTCAATCAAAATTCCAATAGTATTCTCCACAGAACTGAAAAAGACAATACTAAAATTCATCTGAAAACAGAAGAGACCCAAAATAGCAAAAGCAATCCTGGATAAAAAGAGAAAAGTGGGAGGCATCACAATCCTAGACTTAATAAAAACAGCATGGTACCAGCACAAAAGACATGAAGATCAACAGAACAGAATAGAGGGTGCAAAAACAACTCTGAGTACATTTAACTATTTGATCTTTGACAAAGGGACCAAAAACACACACTGGAGGAATGATAGCCTTTTTAATAAATGGTATTAATAAACTGAAGAGCAAAATAAAAGATAGATAATGGGAAAAGGAGAGATCTTTTGCAAATGGGAAGGGGACCAAGAGATGGGAGAAGGGAAGGGGGAGGGGAGAAGGGGATGCAAAAAGAATTAATACGTTTTGTGTACATGTACCCACTCCCCTTGATGAATCTATTCATTCTGTACTGTAAACATGTGCTAATAAAAAAGCATTGAAAAAACACATGGTGTTGGGAAAACTGGCTACCCACATGCAAAAACTTGAATCTAAACCCATATCTCTAACCATGTATTAAACTAAAATCAAAATGGGTCAAAGAACTAAATGTTAAACCAGAAACACAACCTGCTGGAAGACAAGATAGATAAAACTCTTGAAGGAATAGGCATAGGCAAGGACTGTCTAAACAGAATCCCAGTTGTACAAGAAATATTTCCAAGAATTG
The DNA here is from genome assembly GCA_028451465.1 of Erethizon dorsatum. Lineage (NCBI taxonomy): Eukaryota > Metazoa > Chordata > Mammalia > Rodentia > Erethizontidae > Erethizon > Erethizon dorsatum. The sequence continues at coordinate 18,297,011 of CM051839.1, forward strand.
GCAAATGGGATCATATTAAATTGAAAAGCTTCTGCACAGCAAAAGAAACAACTGAGTGAAAAGACAATCTACAGACTGTGAAAAATTTGTTGCCAGTGATTCCTTAGACAGAGAACTCATACCTAGAATATATAAAGAACTCAAAAAAAATTACACCTCCCAAAATAAAAGACCCAATCAAAAAAAAATGAGCAAGTGAAATGAATAGACACTTCACAGAAAGAAGTACAAATGGCCAATAAACACATGAAGAAATATTCAATATTGCTGGCAACTCAAGAAATAAAACAACACTGAGATTCTATCTTACTCCAGAAATAATGGGCATCATCAAGAAATCAAATAATAACAAATGCTGGAGAGGCTGTGGAGAGGGGGGATAAGAACATTCTACACTGTTAGTGAGAATGTAAAGTAGTACAACCACTATGGAAAATAGTGGAGCAATAATGGAGATTCCTCAGAAAACTAAAACTAGAAATTCCATTTGACCCAACTATTCCCTTCTAGGCATCTTCCAGTAAGAGTTAAAGATGTATTACAAAGATACATGCATATTTATAGCAGCACAGTTCATAATAGCTAAATCTTGGAAGCAGCCCATATGTCTCCATCAACAAATAAATGGATAAGTAAAATATGGTATTTATACAACATGGAGGATTACTCTCCCATAAAGAAAGATAAACTTGAGTCATTTGTAGGAAAATGGATGCACCTTGAAACAATAATGATAAGTGAAATAATCTGACACACAAGCTTAAATATTGCATTGTTTCTCTTACATGAGAAAGCCAGAGTAAAAATAAAGAGCAAACTAAAAGAAAATAAAAGATAGATAATAGAAAGTAGTGAGATAGATCGTCCTCAAAGGGGAAGGGGATCAAAAGATGGAGGAAGTGGGGAGGGAAGGAAAGGATAAGGGATGAAAAAAAGGAATTGGGATGCTTTATGTACATGAACCAACTCCACACAAGGAATGTAAACATTGTTTATTGCAAACAGGTACAAAAAAAAAAAAAAGGGAAAGGGATCAAGGGATGGTGGGGGGGAGGGAAAGGGAATTAAAAAAAGAATCAAAACGTGTTATGTACATGTATCAACTTCTCACAAGGAATGTAAACATTATGTGCTACACACATGTACTAATAAACCAAAATAATAAAAATGTGTGTGGAATTAGACATCCATTAAATAGACAGTTGCTCCCAAGAATGTCTTCACAGTAGAGAAACACCCCAAATGCCAGTCCCCTTCATACCTTACCAAGAAATGCTGAACAAGAGTATTCTTAGCTAAAGATCTCAACAAAGGGGGCACATCCCCCAAAAGGAAAAGCCCCGAAACATGGTAGAAGAGAATGCAGTACCAAAGGATAGTGTCCATGTGATCTATATCATTATGGAACTAAGCCTGGCAGAGAGGACAAAGAATTCTTCCTGAAGAGCAAGCTAACAATCATTCCACAGATCCCAGGAAAGTAATAGAAAGGAAGATGTAGGCTCTTGTCTGTAAGATTCAGATATTTTAGATCAGTCGTATATGGGTTTCAAAAAAAGTCATTTTACACACACAGGAAATGTACGAGAGAGAAATTTTCTGGAATTTAAGCATACAAGTACATTTGCACTTCAGGAGGATTGCACACACCCTCCACGCTTGTTCTTTTTCTTCAACCACAGCATGCTGGGCCACTCGGACGTGGATTCCCTTGGGAGCACCCCCATTACCCGCCTTCCATGTAACAGCTCAAACTATTAAAGGTAATGATTTCTTTTCTTTATTCTGCCCTGGTCCATCCTGCTATAGATGAAATTAAATTCATCTTTTTTCCTGATGTCTGAGCCTCATCTCCCCCAGAAGTGCAGTTTCAATAGCAGATCACCCGAAGGCTGCAAGGTTTCTTCAGAGCAGGGCCCTGCTGACTTTGACTACTGCTGGAAATCGGTACACACGCCCAGACAACCCAAAGAAGCCTTTCAGTGTCACCTCAGTTCATCTTTGCTCCTTCCCCCAGGGTCTGTCACGTTTGCACTTGGGCTGCTATCCTTTACCTTTCACCAAGTCCTCCCTTCCAGGCAGCATGCAAATTTCCATTTGTCAGGGAGATGGGAAAGGAGGAATGATGGAAGGAGAGTGCCCTGAAACAGGTTTGTGACCTCTAACATGGCGACAAGTTCTCATTTGAACAGAGGGCCAGCAGTCACCACACAGTAGGAGCTTAAGGCTGACACTCAGCTGGAATGTCCCCATTTCACCCTCCTGTTGCTCCTGGTTGTTCTCCATAAAGAGACCTAGGAGCTGGTCATGTTTCACCTACTTACTAACTGTGTCCCAGAGGAGGCCACAGAATCAAGACTCATGGGATCTCAGGTATGAAGGGACCTTTCGCATCTTTTAGTGAAACCCTTGGTTGGGGCTTTTGGTTTCCTCGAGCAACCTGCAAAGTGGTCATCAAACTGTTTTAATAAAGAATATAATTGTAACAATCATTTATTATCCCCTTGCCAGAGGCCACTCTAGTCACTGTGCTAAGATCTCTATCAGTACCCTTTAATTATATCCTCACTGTGGCCCATTTTAGAGACAAGAAAACAGAAGCTTAAAAGGGTTCAAGAAGTTGTCTGAGGTTACAAAGATAGCAAATGGAGACTCAAATCAGCATATTTCTGACAATAAATCTAACGCTCTGAATTAATATCACACCAGATTGCCTAAAATTTAATACCTGCAGTGATAAAGAATGCATAACTCAAAATAGCATCACATCCCTCTCCACACAGCATGGCCTATTGGAACTTTCATTATACTCATCGAAGGTTGTCTACTGGTATTTCCACTTCTCAGCACTAATACGCCTCACTGTACATGTGATTCTTACCTGTTTAGGGTAGTTATTTTAAGCTGGAATTCTAGAAATAAAATTAGGGATCAAAAGGTACAGATCTTTTTTCAGCTCAATGCATGTTGTCAATTTGCTTTCGAAGTAATCACATCAATGTATAATGCCATCATTAATATGACATTGATATTATGTGTTTAACATCCTTAATGTTAATTATAACACCCATAGCTTATTTAGTTATATTTATAATATTAAACTTAAATGTGTAATATGTGTACATTTTATAATAATGGTAACGTTGGTTGGAACAAGGTATTAACTTATTAGGTGAAAGATGCACTTTTTTATTAGTGATATAAAACATATGTCCCCTTCACATTTTAAAAGTTATATTTCTTCTTTTGTTGTTTCTTCTTCTGTCATTTGAGCATTTATCTACAAAACAGCACCATGATATATCCTGCTGGTGGCTAAAGAGAGAATAATGAGAGAGTGCAAAACACTGGTCAAATGCAAAGCATTTTTGTGCTTTTGTATTTTGAACACATTTTGTTCAGCAACTCTTGACTGATGACGACTGGAGATCATACATTTGTTAACATTGCTCTAAATTTTAAAAGAAGAAAATGGGAACTTAGTACATTTGGAACTTGCTGCCACTCCTTTGCTACATCACAGGTCAGTCACCCTTGCTCACACTGCACTATTCTCAACCTCTCCACTTCTTCGTGCCAGAAGAGCAAAAATCTGACCCTTTGGGGATGCCACCCTCTCCCCTACTGTTCTCTCAACCTGAGACACACTTTCTCCTACTTTCCAGAGCCTCTCGGAGGCAAGGAGGTAAGCCTGCTTCTTGGAATCCACAACCATTTTCACTCTTGAACTTCTGTGACCTCAGAGGGTCTCCTCATGCTCCTCTTTTGACCCTTGGCAGCCAGCATTGAAGTCTGCACACTGGAGATGCTCGGTCACCACTGCACTACACTGACACTATCTCCTGGAGAAGTCTCTCAACTATGTCTAGCCCCAGATTAATATTCCAGAACGTCCTGCTGTCACTCTTCTGGATTGTCTCAGATAACAAAGCTGTGTCTCCTATTTCCTCCCCTTCTAAGATCTGTTGTCCTCCTGTTTGTCATACTCTGCCTTTAAAACATGCAATCACATGCTTTATGGAAACAAAAGCAATTTTAGCATACCCTGCTTCCTCCACACATGTATTGTACCTTTCTTTTAGAGTCCAAATCCAAAACTATTCCCACCTACCACATCCAATTTCTCATCCTTCTAAGGTAGGACTAGAGGAAGGGATACAAAGAGAGTGCCTGCCACTCCCAATTCCAAGCAGTGGAAGTGGTGTTCTGGTTATCTGGTGCTACCTACGATAACAACTGTTTTATTATATTTCAGACCTTTGTGGGTCAGGAGTCTGGGCAGGGCTCCCCTGAGTGATTTTCTGTTCTATTGACGTTGATGAGATGACTTGGTGGTATTCACCTGACAAGTGGCTTATTGGGAGGGTCCAAGATAACTGTACTTGAATGTCTGATGCTTTGGCAGGAAGAGATGGAAATGCCTCCAAAGGCCATCTCCAGCAGGATGGCCTCCAAAAGGTTCAATTTCTTACATGGCAACCCAGGGCTCCAACAGCAAGAGTTCCAGGGGATAAGACAGCAGCTGCAAGGACTTTTATGACCCAGCCTTGGCAGTCATATAGCAGCTCTGTTTTACCCAACCAGCCAAAGCATCCTCAAGCCTGCCAGGTGGAAAAGGAAAGGACATGAGCCCTCATTGCCTTCACAGGATAAATGGCTTGAATGTGCAATTTTGTTTAAAGCGACCTCAGAGAGAAGCACTGTGGAAGATTCAGGGGTAGGATTTGGGTGAGAGCTGGGGATTAACCATCTGATACAAAGGCTCACTGGAATTATCGAGGACTGATGCCCCTGCTCACATTTTTAAGTCATACACAAAACATTCTCAATCTCTGCTTAACCATCAGCCTCACACTCTCATAACTCCACCAAAGCTACATTCCCTAGGATCTCCAAATCCAGTAGCCTGTGTCTGTCTGTCTGTCTGTTTGTGTCCTCCTGACATTTATTCCAAACTTGACACTGGTTAAGACCCATCCCTTCTTTCATTGTACTCTCAAATACCAGGTTCTAGGATTGTAAATGCTACTATTTCTTGTCCTAACTCTACATTTGACCAGCCGTTCTTTCCAGACCATAACTCTAGGTTTCTGTGTTTAGCCTTTGTTCCCCTTCCTAGTCCATTGTACTCACTCCCATGTAAAGCATGCATTTTCATTGCATCCATGTCACTGACACCCAGTACCTCCCAGCTCTGACTTCTGACTTTCTTAGCGAGGTATATGCACTTTCCTATGGTAGCTTTTTATCGACACCATTCTCTCCCAATAATTCCACTACTCCAAAAGTTGCTGCCCGGGCCAGTGAGATAGCTCAGTGGCATAAGCACCTGCCTGGCAAGCATGAGGTCCTGAGTTCGACTCCCGGTACCCACATACAAAAAAAGGGCCGGTGATTTCGCTCAGCTGTACGGGTGCCTGATGGCGTGTGAGGTCCTGAGGTCGACCCCTGGTACCCACACACACAAAAAAAGTTGCTGCCATCTTTTTACCCATCAAATCACTTCCCCGTACAAACTGCCTCACAACAGTCAGTTACCAACATCACTGAGCCTGCTTCTCGTGCTCTTAAGCATGGAGACATCTTTGAAAACTCTGACTCTGCTTCTAATCCTTCATAAAGCTCTATTGTCTGTCAGGCTAAATATGACATTTATCTGAGAGCACTTTACAAGCATTTCACAGGAACAAATTGATAACATGAATCTACACACATTTCAGGTCTGTTCTTTGTTTGACCAGTCTGGTCTCTTACCTACTTCTTGTCCTCCCTCTTTTTCTTCTCCATCAACCAGTTTCCCAGTCTGTCAGGCCAATAGCGTGCATTGCTATAAATGCACCCTGCCTCCCCCAACATATTTACCTTCATGCGTGCCTCAGTTGCTCTTTATTTCAACAGGTGTTTGTAGGAAAAACACCCCACACTCTCTTCTTCCTTCTTTCTGCTTAGTCAGAGCCTACCCTTTGGTCAGTGTTGCCTTGGAAGCTCCTTAGATCTGGGTTCTTGAAGAGTACACACGCCTTCATGTCCTGTTTGCCCTTCTCCTACAGGAGATAAGTCTCATTCCATTCACTCTTTGGGGAGCTGAGTTCAATGTTGAGTACCAGCAGGTCCTAGATGGCTGAATGTGGATCCTGCTAATATCTAACGGATCTTTGGCCCACCTGAGAGGGCCTGAAAGATGGCGCCTGATCTTTTTTTTCTTCCCTCTATCTTTCTTTCTCCTATTTCCTATGATTTCCCACTCTCTCTCTCTTTTAAGGGCACTTTAGAAGATTTTCAAAGAAGTAAATATATGCTCAAAATAAAGAAGATAGAAAAATAGAAAGTAGGGAGATCTTTTTCAAATGGATGTGGGAACAAGAGATGGAGGGGGGGAGAGAGGGGAAGGAAAGGGGATGGAAAAAAAGAATAGAAGGAAAAATATGAAAATAGAGCTTTTGCAAGTGAGAAGGGGACCAAGAATTCGAAAGAGCAGGAAGGGAGGGGAGAGGCAGGGAATGAAGACAGATAAGAGACAGAGAGAGACAGAAATGAATTGGGATGTGTTCTGTATATGTACCAACTCTCCACGTGAATTGTAATTGTTATGTACTGCAAACACGTAGTAATTAAAAACAAACAAACAAAAAGGATAGAAGTAAGGAAATGTTCTCCCGCAACCCTGTGTACAGTGATTTATCTCTGTAGGTAGCAGGATTACAGCAGCAGTGTATCAGACCTAGGACAACTCTGGACAGACATTTTACACAGTTGGAAACAAGGTAGAGTAACAATGACTTTCTCAGAGTCACAGAGCTGGTGAGGTGGCAGAACCTGCCCCTGGAGTCAAGCCACCGGCCTGTGTCCCTTCCATTGCACCCCCTACAAACTGCACCTTAAAGGAGCAAAGGATTATCTCATTGTGTGAAGCGCCTCGGCAATTTACCATCTGCTTTGTAGTTTGTCTGTTATCTCTTTCGACATCTTCCTACAAAAACGGATGCACAAAACACTTCCTTTGAAAGCGCAGAGTATTCTTGGGTTTTTCATGATATTTTTTGAGTCTGACTTTGGCGGTCGGAAATGGGGAAGGAAGAATGGGGAGGAAGGAGGAGATCAAGTTAAAATGAGAGAAAAGGGAATCCAAGACGGCTGTAAGGAGCCTGAGGAGCCCGAGGAATGGGGCGACGACAACCGCTCTTTGGCCCTTCGGGAGTTGAGGCTCGCAGGTGTCTGAGGTCGCGCTTGTGGAGAGCTCCCCAGCGAGAGTGACAGAAGGTGCCTGGCACGCCAGGGCTCCAGGGATGCCCGTGCGCCCTTCTGGTGACGCGCGGAGCTTGGCGCAGACAGTGGGGTGCCGGGCCAGGACCTCAGAGAGAAGCGTGGCGGGCAGGAAGGGGGTGGGAGGCACCCCGAGAGCGGCCCTGCCCGTTCCCACGCCCAGGTCCTCGGAGACCTCCGCGGCCCAGCCCTGGGCGGCCGGGTATAAAGGTCCGCGCGGAAGGCAGGGGCGCAGCGGTGCGCGACAGCCAGGGCACAGCGAGTCTCCCATCTCTTGCGTGGGGACCAGAAGCGGCGGACTGGGCTCCCACTGCGCTCCGCAGGTCGCTGCCACTTCTGCGAGGTCCCAGAAGGCAGAGAGAAGGGGTTTCCTGCGCCGGCCAGGCAGGCGTGAAAAGAGAAAGGAATTTCCACTCGGGGCTGGAGCCCTTTTACTCTTGCTGCTTGGCTCCTTGAGCGACGATGGTGAGCCCGACGGCGTCGGACGTGCACCCCACCATGGGGGTCAAGATCTTCTCAGCCGGGGTGTCGGCCTGTTTGGCGGATGTGATCACCTTCCCGCTGGACACAGCCAAAGTCCGCCTACAGGTACCGAGCCAGACGCGATGGAGCGCGGGGTCAGGATGGAGGGGACGTCTATGGTGCGCGTGGCTTTGAGTCCCTGCTTTGGTTTTGTCACCCTTTCTCCTTACGGAGGGCAGGAGGCCACCTTTAAAAAAAAAAAGTTGGCTCTGTCCCAGGATGGGATGCTTTAGGATTGGAAACTGGAACTTATTCCTGGATTAACTAAAGAACTATAAGGGCCCGAGATGCTGGGCTGACCACGACTACTGCCAAATCCTCCAAAGCTAGGGTGCGCTGAGCTTTCTAAGCTGAGACTTGGAAGCCAAGCACTTTCCCCTTTCTTCTTTGATTCTGCGGGTGCATTCCCAATCTGTTGCCTTAGGGGTTCCCGAGAGAGTTCTTAGGGTGCGTGGGCGTGGGGAGTCAGGATGTGCCCCCCCCATTTAGATGTGGGGATGCGCAGGGAAGAGTTGCTGAGAGGGAGCTGAAAGTAGCACAGTGGGAGAAGGCTTAAGTAGCACAACGGGAGAATCCCGAAGGACCTCCGATGCCACCACCGGTTTTTCCTCCCCAGGTAGGACTCAGTGTTTCACTTCCCTCACCTGCACCTTTCTCGTTTCTAGATCCAAGGCGAAGGCCCGACCTCCAGCGCTATCCGGTATAAAGGCGTCCTGGGAACTATCACCACTCTGGCGAAGACCGAAGGGCCCGTGAAACTGTACAGCGGGCTCCCCGCAGGCCTGCAGAGGCAGATAAGCTTCGCCTCGCTCAGGATCGGCCTCTATGACACAGTCCAGGAGTTCTACACCTCGGAGAAAGATAGTAAGCCATGAGTGCTCCTGAGAGGGACAAGTACCCCAGGGCTGGACTCTTTTAACAACAACAAAAAAAGTAACATGAGGGGCTCGGGGCGTAGCTCAGTGGCTGGAGCACTTGCTTAGCAGTTGGGAGGCCCTGAGTTCAATCCCAGCACACATACACACACAAAAATCCCAAAAGAGTAACACACAGGGTAGTGGTCTTCATAACATATTGGGGGAAATATCAATATTTGAACACCCTCCTTCCCCGAATATGAGCTTTAGACACCAAATTAATTAGAAATATTCTACGTTATGACTATTCTGTTTATTTAGTAACTTTTATTGAACTGCCATGTACCAGAAACCATGGTAGATGTGCAGGTGACAGGTGTCTCTCGACGGGAGCCCTCGTTCAGAGTTCGGGGCTGGTGAGGGAGAAGTTGACGGTTGACTTCACACTATTGCACATGCTGTGTTGCAAGTCAGCAAAGGACACAGGGCTGGCGAAGAGGAATATTTGACCTAGCCATGGGCGCAAGGTCACGCAGGAGTTCCCCGAGGAGTGAGTGTCTGAATCCAGCCTTGAAAGACCAGTGGGAGTAACCCAGGCAAGACAGTGAGGAAAGACCTTTCAAAAGCCATGCCAAGGTCATATGCATGACCTTCACTCAGAGAGGATTATTTTTAGTGAGGGTGAGGTTGTGAGACCCGAAGAGTGGGAAAATCTATCTCCCTACTTCCTATTATCTATCTTTTATTTTGCTCTCTATTTATCCCTATTTTAAGGTTAGGAAGCAGAATTCGAAAGATTATTTGAATTAGAGAGTCCTTGATGAGTAGATACTACTGAACCATAACTTTATAGTTCCTTATACGAATAAATATTGAGCTTCAGGACTCTTCATATTTTATTGAATAATATCTGCCTTGAGCAACATAAGCTAATTTTTCAAAATTTCTGGACAAAAATCACTTTCTTACTTTTTTCTTCTAATTTTTCATTCCCCAGTAGCCTAACAGTACTTGATGTCTGTATTAAGGCAGTTTTTTCACTGGGCTTTTCTTAAGACCATTAAGTCTAATGATAAATGTTTTCATTGATCAGAGGAAACCCAAACATCATAGTGACTGTTATTACCTCAAGGTTGGGAGGTATTGAAAAACACAGTTAAACACAGGAAAGGACTAGGCTAAATACCAGAAAGGACTAGGCCGCTGCTTAAACAGGCAGCTTTTTCTTTTCCCTTGAAAGTCTTAATTGAGAAAAAAAAAAAAAAAAAAAGTCACAACCATAGTCTTCTAGTTCAACTATGATTTGATACAGCTTTTAGTACATAATCAACATGTGAACAAAGATTAGGGAAATAGAAAAGATATATGAATATAAAAATAGTAAGCACTAGAAATTAAAAAGATATGTGGATGCTTTTGGGATTTTTTTTTAATAATTTTTTTTCTTCTCTGGATAGCAACACCTAGTTTGGGAAGTAGGATCGCAGCTGGCTTAACCACTGGAGGTGTGGCAGTATTCATCGGGCAGCCCACAGAGGTCGTGAAAGTCCGACTCCAGGCACAGAGCCATCTACATGGCCTCAAACCTCGCTACACTGGGACTTACAATGCTTACAGAATTATAGCAACAACAGAAAGCTTGAAAAGTCTTTGGAAAGGTAACTACTAGGTGGATTTTATAATCATTAAAATACACATAACGAGTGACTACCTAATCATAAGCTAGAGTTACTAAAGATGGTCTTTTCTTTTTTTCTCCAGGGACTACTCCCAATCTATTGAGAAATATCATCATCAATTGCACAGAGCTAGTAACGTATGACCTGATGAAGGGTGCCCTTGTGAGAAACAAGATACTAGCAGGTACCTTCCTGTTGTATCTCATTACCGTGTCTACACCTCTATTATCTCATCTTGGGGCTTCTCTTCATTCCAAATAGTCTTCTCTTTTTAAAAACATTAAGTAATTTGGAACATTAATTATAACTTTTTGAGAAGCAGAAAAAGACCCATAGCTCAAATTTAAGAATTGTACTGCAACAAATGTTTGTGTTGCAATTTTGCTGCAACAGAAAAATGCAACTGCATTCTTTTTTTTTTTTTCTTGTGGGTACCGGGGGTTGAACTCAGGACCTTGCGCTTGTGAGCAGGCACCCATGCCGCTGAGCAATATCACCGGCCCTTTTTTCCTTTGTATGTGGGTACCGGGAGTTGAGCTCAGGACGTCACACTTGCCAGGCCGGCGCTTGTGCTGCTGAGCTATCTCACTGGCCCCCACAACTGCATTCTTATATCAATATTATCCTCATTTAATACTAAAATATGAACTGTTGTTAGAAACATAGTCTTAGTAGAATTCAGGCAGTGAAACTATCCTATCCTGTATTGTATCCAAAAGAGCTAGTTATGTTAGGAGCTCATCAATGATTTCACCTGCCTGAGAATACCTTCCTAAAAATATTCTAACAACACTTTCTAGACACATTGAAATTCTCCTTTGATAGTGACTTTCATGCAACTAAGAAGTATTACTTGCCCATGTATCAGGCACTATGCCAGGCCCCAGTGCACAGAGAAAAGTCTGTTGCTTTCCTAATGTGTTTATAGTCTGTTATGCCATGTACTATTGACCATCTTCTAGTGCAAGTATAACCTTGCTTACTATATTTTATTTATGTCTAAGACGTCCATCTTGACCTCATGTTGTCAAGAATCTGACAGGTAACTAAAAACAAGCCACCCAAAAGTCTGTGTTGACCTGTTTCACTGATCTGTTTTAGATGACGTCCCCTGCCATTTACTGTCAGCTCTTATTGCTGGGTTTTGCACAACGCTTCTGTCCTCTCCCGTGGATGTGGTGAAAACCAGATTTATTAATTCTCCACCGGGACAGTACATAAGTGTGCCCAGCTGCGCAATGACAATGCTCAACAAGGAAGGACCGACGGCTTTTTTCAAAGGGTAGGATATGATCTTATCTGTAATGGTGTGTGTAGGATGCCCATGTGTTTTGAGACACTGTGTCATCTAAACAATTGGCACGGAGCTTACGAGCCTCAGTGTATGCAGTGGACTTAGTATCAACTTTTCCTTGCCATGGATTTTTCCAATTCACCAATTCCACTGAGCCAGAAAATAAAAAGCTGTGACAGTAAAAGTTCTCCAGCCTTGCCCAGAAGCATATTCCAAATCAGTACCTTGCCATTGGCTCCAATCTATTGGAAACATAGACTGTGCTCTAACCCTTATGCCCTTGTCCAGGAAGATCTATAAACTAGTGGAAAAGCATAATAGAGGACTATGAGTAAACAAAATTTGCTTTTCATTATTTTAATGTGGTAGACTCAAATTTTTGAATTCTATTAAAGCAAAAGTAGAGAAAAGTCATTGCTACTGATCTAGAAATGTAAAACTTAGCTGCATGTCAGCTAATTGCTAAATCCCAGCATTCTCAGAGGCTGCTGCAGGATGACTGAAAATTGGAGCACAGCCTAGGTAACTTACTGAATTAGTGACCTTGTCTCAAAATTTAAAAAAATAGTGCTGGATATGGTGGCACACACCTGTAATCCCAGCATTCAGGAGACTGAGGCAGGAGGATAGCTATGAGTTCAAGATCAGCCTGGACTACATACTGAGTTCAAAGCCAGCCTGAGCTACATAGCTGGGCTGTGCCTTAATTAATTAATTAAAATTTTAAAAAATTAAAAGGGCTGGGGATATAGCTCAGTATGAAGGGCCTGGGTTCAATTCTTAGTACTGCAAAAAAAAAAAAAAAAGTGAAAATTATGTGATTTGGGTAATTATTAGACATACCTAGAAACTACTATTGGGCAATAGATTACATAGATTACATTTTTCATACTGTAATATTATATTATATTGGAAACCACCCCCCTAAGAAAATACAGTATGATCTAACTTATGAACAAGTCTATTAAAGACTACACTATTGGTAAAATAATAAAGATTACATCTCAAACTTTATAAGAGATGTCCTTAGGGAAGAGTAGTAAAATAAGAAATATAAATTGCCTGTACTTTAATAGCTTTAAAATTTTCAAACTAACTAATAGAATGGTGACACACATTTTTCCAGATTTGTACCTTCCTTCCTGCGACTTGCATCCTGGAACGTTATTATGTTCGTGTGCTTTGAGCAGCTGAAGCGCGAGTTGATGAAGTCAAGGCAGCCCGTGGACTATGCCACATAATCAGCTTCCAGAAAAGGATACGGCATACATGGGGGAATCTTTGCTGATGGAACATTAATAAAAACAGAACCCAAAACATCCCTTTTTACTTCATTTCATCCTGAAAAGATAAATACTGGTAGAGTAGAAAGCTTGGGACTTTTTTTTTTTTAAAGGAAAACAAATATTATTTTGCGATATTTTATTCTCAGTGCCTTAAGGAGAGAAAAGCATAACATTCAGTGTACACCATGGCCAATGTAATGCCTATAGCAACTGCATTTGATTGATCACTTTAGGGATGGAATTGTATGAGTGAATATGAAGAACTTTAACCTGTTAGAAAGGGAAAACTGAATGGAGTGCATTTTACATGTATAAATACTTTAAAATGAAGTTATTGATAAAAATATCACTGTTTCCTTTTATTTATTAACCACATCTGTCAGTTAATGTATTCAATAAAGCATTGCTAATACCTTTTGAAGTTTGTCTTTCGGGATCTATACTTGGATGTAAGAGTGGGGTTAACCTGAATACAAAACTGTCCAGTAGCAAGAGGAGGTCTTTAGAGCCAATAGGCATAGACTAACTCTGTTATTAGCACAGACTTCGGATTTTTTCAGGCCATAATTTGTGGCATCTATAAGAACTTCCAATCTGAGGCACTCTGTCCATTTGGGCACTGTGAGTGTTAGAGTCATGGTGTTTATCCTAAAATCACACAGTTTCAGTGCTGGAAGACCCAGAGGAAGGGTCAAGATTGCTGCTGAGATGAAAACGAATTTTCATGGCATCTTTCAGACAAAGCCAAATTGATCATTAGCGTGGGTAGTGAGCATTTTCATGACCATAAACTGAATGCTGAAGAGATCCGTAATAAGTATACCAGAGATGAAAAGAAGTATAAGACGAAGCCCAGCCTTGTTTTAAGACAAAACAAGGACAGGCAGCAGAAGGAACAGGAAGCCGATGGGAAGTCAAGCATCATCCTATGTGTTTTAATTGGCTCCACATTACATTTACTGCCATGGATTTTCTTCTTGACTTCACGCTTGGTGTAATAGTTTGTTTTGTGTTGCTGTTGCAAAATACTATACCTGAAGCTGGGTACTCTATAAAGAAAAGAGTACACAGTTCTAGAGGTTCAAGTGCGTGGTGCCAGCTTCTGCTCAGCCCTAGATGGCATCAAAATGGAGGTAATGCATGCGGAAGAGACCACATGGCATGACAGGAAGTGGGAGGCTGGGGAGAGGCCAAGCTTGTTCTTTTTACAACAACTCATTCTCCAGGAAACGAACTCTTTCTGACCCCCAACTCATTCATGCGAGGGGAGCCCATGGGACCTAACTCCCTCCCATCAGGCCCCCCCCCCCCTTAAAGGTTCCACTTCCTCCACACTGCACACTGGGGACCAATCATAGCATTGTTCCATTGTACCTGTAAAATGTCTTGTGTTACGTGGCTCCACTGTCTGTTATATTCTTTCTACTTTAGTACATGCTGGCATGATTTCATATTGTCATTTCAGCTCCTCCCTTTTTCCATAGTCTTCTGGCCAAAAGAGCCAGCTTTTCCCATCTGCGTCTGGTGCACTAGAAGTGCAGGGGAAGCCAGGCCTGTAAACCCAGGTGTTGGGAGGCTGAGGTAGGAGGATCACCACAAGTTTGAGGCCAACTTGCATTACATAGAGAGTCCAAGTCCAGTCTGAACTAAATAGCAAGACTCTGTCTCAACAAACAAACAAACAAACAAAGAGCAGGGAAAATAACACAGCCTTGGACACAGCACTGACCAATAACTGACTGAAATGGTATATAAAGAGCTCAGTCCTCTCCAGCCTCGGCTGAAGGATCAATACACACGGTGACATCGTCTCCAGATAGAGCCCAGGGAGGTCTCCTAAAGAGGAGGCGAGACCTCAGCTCACTCCACCCATAGGACAGGCTGTATGTTCACTGACTTACATCACAGAATGAAATCATAGACTACGTCAGTGAGAGGCATTAGAAAGGTTTATTAGGAAGAAAAAAGTACACACTCAGAACAGAGTGTGGGCCTTCAAGAGGGAGCAACGCTGTGGGCTGCGTTTGGGGCTTTTATGTGGTCTTGGGGGTGTCCTCAAGGTGGTGATCTAGAATATGTATTCCTACTGTCTGCCAGGCGGCCCCTGGGTGGACAGGGTCAGAGTGCAAACCATTTGATGTGCTGCCCATCATAGTGCTGCTTCCCTGAGGACAGAGGCATGTGGGAGGGAGCACCATTTACAGGTGAAAAGTAGGGGCCCACGCCCAATTTTTAGGCTTATTATGTCTTCAAGATGCTTAGGAATTTTTTAGAGGGTGAGTTTCCTAGAAGGGAAAAAGGCATTACAATTGGATAAATTTGTGTCCTGAAACTGCTTTTTTTTTTTTTTTTTTTGAAACAAGTTCTCACTATGTAGTTCAGGCCGGCCTTGAGTTCACTATGTAACACAAGCTGACCTTGAACTTGCAGCAATCCTCCTGCCTCAGCCTCCCAAATGCTGGGGATTATAGGTGTGCGCCACCAGGCCTGGTGCCTGAAGTTTTTCTTAAAAGTACAGTTTTTAAGTTATGGTTTTCCTCATCTTTTCTATCTGCTTTTATTCTATCCTACCTCAGTATTTTGCTTAATAGCCATACTCTTCATGGTCTGACTTCAGATCCCTCCCTTAGGTCTCTTACCGGTGTTACTTGGGGCCACCTCCCAAGTGAATTACAAATCCTTTGCTAAAGGCCTCATTCTGAGGGGATCCAAAACTAAGATACACCACAACCTTAGAGTAGTATAATTCCTTCAAGAGTCTAGCAACACCAAGGGCACTGGATCCTATCGAACAAAAAATTATTCAGTCTTCAAACAAAACCCTCGCTGCCTCAGAGCTGAGACAGATGGACTATGGAATCACCATGGCCAGATGAAAACTTTCCCGATCCTTCTCCTCAGATTAAAATCAAATATAACAATCTTTCTCCCCTGGGCCTGACAGTGTGCTCCTCCTCTCTCGGAGCCTGCTGCTCTCTTGCAGTACATCGGTAAACTCAGCTATTCTATATTCCGTGACCATTGCCAAATTCTTCTTTACCACCTACGGCACGGGCTCCTCACGTGCGTGCCTCACATGGCAATTTCTTTGCTGGGATCCTAGTCAGTTCTGATAATCTTAGCTGGATTCAGGTTTTTTTTTAAAAAAAATGCCATTTGTGCCATTTTCTGACTTTTCACTAATTTTAATTAATCTTAGAACCTGTCTTCTTTGTATCACCTAGCTGCCCTTGGATCTATTTTCCATGGTCTCTTGTTGTTAAGTATATTATCACCGGCATCACCTCTCTCTTCTAGCTGTGACACTGTGCTCACACTGGTCACTGCTGCTGCCCCTCCGTTCAGTAGGATTATCTCCTGAATTCGATTCCTTTTCATGGACTCTTCTTCGCTAAACTGCCCACTCATGTTTTGTATAATTTTAACTCAGCTTTGTATTTCTATCTTAGGCTCACTGATCATTTTAAGTCCATTATCTGTTTAGTTCTCATCTTTGAGCTCACTGAACACCTTGTTGATCTTTTTTGTTTCATCACTATGCATAATTCAATCATTTTTTTTTTTAATTTCCTCCCCATCCATGACCTATGGACCATTTTTGGAGGAGATGGGAATTTTTGGAGGCATTTTGTTGCCTTTTGTTTTTTCTTTTGGGCCGAGTATTCAGGGTCAACTTGAGTGGAAAGACTTTGTTGCTAGTATGAAGATTTCTTTAGTGTCTGCTTTCCAGTGATGGGATCTTGGCTTTGTTGCCTAACTCTTCAGACTACTCAGTTTACTAGGATTGGACCCGGTGGCTTGTGTATGTGGAGACAGGTCCCCCTCCCTGGAAGCCAGGGTTAGAGTTCCGGCCTGTTTCCTTTTCTCTGCATTGTCCCTTGGTAAGTAATATTTTAAAGAAATGTTTGCATTTTATCTGAAGTTTTAAATTTTGGTAAAATTGTTCTTATATTCAATTATTTGTAGGACCTGTAGTGATGTCATTCTTGGTATCACTTATTTGCTTTTCTGTCTTGTTCTTAATCTTACCTCAGTTTGTATTAGTTTTTCTCACGCGTTTGTTGTTCTATATTTGTTTCCTATCTATGCACTTAAGCTCTTTAATAGTTCCTTCTGTACTTCCAGTATATTTATTTTGTTCTCCATCAAACCCCTTGAGATGGAAACTTGTGTTTAATTTTCATCCTTTGTATTTTCTATATGCATTTAACTAGTATTAATGCTATAATTAGTACTAATTTTAGCATGCTGCTTTAGCTTTATTCAATCTGTTCTATACATAGGATTTTTATTTCAAAGTAAGATACACACATACTGGCATGCAATACAGTTGCAAAAAATAGAAAAAGGAAGCTTTTTATATGAAAATAAATCCAAGCTACATTGTAAAGTTAAGGGAAAAAAATAGTACAATGCAGTACAAATGATCCCTACCATATGTAAGAATGGGGTAGTATGAAATGGAGGTGGGAGCATCTCTAAAAAGTAAGCAAATCTTCAGTCTTACTCTTATTCTCATTAATTACATCTTAGATAATTAGCATTTGAGTTAAAAATTCAACAAAATAAAGCAACAATTTCTGTTTATTCTGCTTTATCTGAATGATAGGAGATTAAATAAGAAAACTTTTATATGTATAAAAGACTTAAGGGATGGGCAGGACAGGAAGATATCAAAAGTATTAACAGAAAGGCTTACAATTTCAACATGTTTTTTATTTGTTCACATAACATCACAAACAAAATGACATCACATTACACACTATTGCTTTTACTTAAGAAGTCAACTGATTATCCAAAGTAGACAAAAAGTTACTTTCTTAAAGCTGCCAATGGGCAGTTTTTCCTCCAAGGAACTCTAGTGCTTAAATATTTTTCAATGCTTTAACAAAAACACAGAATCATTCTGTAATAGTTATGTAGTACTTGGCTCTTACCTGCACTACATTTTTAATTTTTCTCATCAAAAGCTGAAGACAGGCAAAACAGAAACACAAGTCATGATTTCTTTCAGGTACTAATCCATTAGTCTTCATTTAAAGATTGCTAGTGAGATGTCCATAAATATGAAAATGCAAATTAAGCCTCCAAGACAGGTTCACAGAGAAGCAAGGTAGACCATTTATCCTGAGAAATTCCCGGCTGGTCCCCAGTCATTATTTCAAGAAGGATAATAAACATTATTGCCTGCAAGTCAAATGTCCTCTTCTCTGTGCCTTGATAGTGTGTCACATTTTCTGGTCTAGAAATGAACATCCACTTTTTATGCTCATGTAATGCTTCCCCTCTGAGCAAATTTTAGATAGAATTCGATTTTACTGAATGTTCTCAAAGGGGAGAACAGTGTATCATCAATTAT
Organism: Erethizon dorsatum; assembly: GCA_028451465.1. NCBI lineage: Eukaryota > Metazoa > Chordata > Mammalia > Rodentia > Erethizontidae > Erethizon > Erethizon dorsatum. Next base: position 18,315,271 of record CM051839.1, read on the forward strand.
GAACACTGGGAATAAGAGTGAAGAATACATATATTTTGACATAGAAAAATACATACAAATCCAAGTAGCTCTTAAAAATAGAAATCAGGAGGAGCATTTTTAACAAAAAGATTCTGTTTTCTAAACTGTAAATAGTGCCAGTTTAAGACAGGTTTTTTTAAATCGGTATCACATTTACAAGGGGTTGGTCTAGGTTTACAGATATCCAATTTCTTTAAAGATTGTCTTTCAGAACATGTTTAGACTGTAAATGTTAACAACTGTCTTTTTACATTGTTCTTGTCACTGGCACAATCCCTTAAACCTGGCACAAACAAAAATTCATTTCCACATTGACCTCACTTTTTTGATGCTAACACTAACATTTTTCCTGCTACTTCAATGCCAAATAATATTTTATCACTACCTTAGCATTTCACTAATTATAGAAACAGGTAAGATTCTAAATGTGCATTTTAAGACTACACAAAATTCTAACACACATGTTGAAAGGGAAAGCAGGAAGACTGAAACAATTATATTGTTCTTTTTTGTATTTCACTATCACACATAAATCAAAAAAGCTCGTGTTACATTCTAATTTATATTGATGACAGGCTGCCTTTCCAGCCTATCAAGTCTTAGAATTTGTTGTGGCTTTTGGATCAACTTGTTACAGAATTGTCTGAAATGGTTAATTATTTTAAGCAAAAACAGAACATTATCTGTAGTGTACAGAGATGAATTTAAAGAACATATTATTGAACAGACTTTATAATGACATTTTCTTGAAATATTAGATTTTTTTTCTCTCCCTAGAAGGGGAAAAGACTGAACAAGTTCTTTTTCCACACTTCAAGCATTTTTTAAAATTAAGTATATATACTGACAAAGGTTTAAATGAGTTTCAAGATCTCAGTTGTTGAAAGATCAGAATACAAAGATAAGCATTTTTAGCACAAAAATTAAACACAATTGTTTACCATGAACATCAATGGTTAACATCTGCTTCTTATTAGAATTGTGCTACACATCATAAAGCTCTAACTGGATAATAAATCATGAGGACATTTTTAAAAAACTAAGTGAAGATATTCCCAAGGTTGAAAAGTCTTCTGTAAGAAATTATTAAATTCCTATAATACTGCAAAGTTAAATTTCCACTATTATAATAAAATGAACAAAGTTTTAAAAATAGTTTTATCTTATTGAGAAAAAAATAGTTTTAACACTGCATCTATGATTTTCCAACCAGATATTTCATACTTCTTTTTGACAAGTTTGAAGAGGTATGTCAACATGAGCAAATGACTTGAAAAGTACTAAGTGTTGCTGTACCATATATAAGTTACTCCTTAAACACTTGATATATACATTAAAAGATATGCAAAATATCATGTTGTAAATTATGTCTTTAACAAGTGGGTTTTAAAGGGTTTAAAGAGAACGTAGTAATGAGATGAACTTTCCTGGCCTTAAGCTCTTTTAGTTTTTTGTTTTTGAAGACAGGGTCTCGCTATGTAGTTCAGGCTATCCTTGTACTCACTATGTAGCAGAGGCTGGCCTCAAACATGTGGCAATCCTCCTGCCTCAGCCTCCTGAGTGCTGGGACTATAGGCATGTATCACCACGCCTGGCTTTAAGCTCTTTCAGTCTTTCTAGGAGTATGAACTTCCAAAAACACACCAAAAGAAATTGTTCCCATTAGAATCTCATCCCATATAATCCTCGACAGCACTTGCTGTCCTCCTGAGATTTTCGGAGAATAAAGCTATATAAAACACACAGTATCAGTCTCAAGCTGCTTTATTATCCCACAGACTGTTAACGTTAACGTCCATACACCACTATCTAGAAACACCATGGAGTCAAAGCAAAGAGAAGCAAGAGTTAACAGTCAAATAAACCAATGGTGCGAACTAAGGTTTTTATACACTTTTTCTTCTTGTTTCAGAGACAGGTTTGTTTTAATAGAAGCTGTCTTTTGAACACAATCAAGATTTTCTTTTTTTTTTTTTTTTTGGGTGGGTACCGGGGGGTCGACCTCAGGACCTCGCGCGCCAGCAGGCACCCGTGCCACTGAGCGATATCACCGGCCCCTTTTTTCGTATGTGGGATCCGGGAGTCGAACTCGGGCCCTCGCGCTTGCCGGGCAGGCGCTTATGCCGCTGAGCCATCTCACCGGCCCTCAAGATTTTCTTAGCAAATACATCTCTTAATAAACCATACAGGTGGAGGCCCTCATGCTAAAGTACTAAAATAAGGCTGTTTTTTCTACAACTGAAAAAAAGTAAATTCTGATGAGAAAATGTCTTTAAAACTTTAAAATAACACTGACATGTATAGTGTGTTATTTAAAACAAAAAATCAATACTGTCATTCTCTCATTATCTGTTATGTTCTGGTTATCTCCAGAAAACAAAAAGGAGGTCATAATTCTTTATCCTATTTGGTATCTCTATATTTTTGTTATTCCTAATAAAGTGACATTTGATAAGTGATTGAGATGCAAACAAGGAAAGTCACAAAGAACTACTCTTAGGTTGGAGACGTAGCTCAGTGGAAGAGTGTTTGCTTAGCATGCAGGAGGGCCTGAGTTCAATCCCCAGCACCGCCAATTAAACAAAACAAAACAAAAAAACCACCAAAAAAACAAAGAACTCCTCTTGCTGTTAATTAGCCTAGAAATACAAAGACAAAGCAAATTAGAACCAGTCATTTGCAGACTAAAAAACAAAAAGAATTTCAAAGAGCTTTGAAAAAGATACCAACTTGATAGCTACGACATATAAAAATGAAAAATGATTTGTACACATTTTAATCAACCAATTTAATATAAATACCTGACTTGTACTTTTACACTAACAGAGTAAATCCCAAGCTCCCAACTGTAGTTCACGTGACTCTACAGAAGGGATCTTTGGAAGGATAAGGTAACTTTGGAGAACAGTGTATAAACAATTGTAAACATACACTGATTGTCCACTTGCTTTCTTAAATAGAATTTCTGAAGTATTTTTGTAGGAAATTATATGTAAGAGTGTAATTGATCAGATAATTTTTATTACAACATATAAATTCTGTTGTGTGTGTAAAATGCGGTAGAAATAGAAGCTACTATGGATGGTTTATATTTTTAAAGTAAGTGCTACATTGCAATCCATTAAGAGTCCTTTAATCTTTTCATGAAACTTCTCTCTATACAGGTTGAAATACATAATGCTTTCTGGTTCCTCTTCAAACCAAAACTTATCAAATTCATAGACAAGATAACCTGTAGTTAAAGAAAAAAACAAAACAAACAATTCTTAATAGTAAAATCACATTTTTAGAAAGTATAGAACCTTTTAAATTGCATATCAGGACACAGTAATCAAAAATAATCTTACAACTATTAGAAATCTGCAGACCTTTATAAGAAATATTTTGTATGGTCAAAATAAACAGCAATTTCAATAAAATATTTAGTGTACATAAACTAATTGTCTCAAAAATCAAGAAAACCCCTCAAACCTGAGAGACACAGAACTTTCCAAAGAGACTTGGAAAAGGAAGCCTGGAGCACAAAAGTGAAAATATGTGAAAATGCTGGACAAGGATAAAGAACAGGAGAGCTGTTTCCATTTACTATTTAATTTCTAAATCTAAAGGTTATTTGTATTTTTCAATGGACTATCAGTACTGTTTCTTTTTGAAAACAATACATGAACTGTAAATAGGCTTAACATATTTGTTTTTCAGTATCTTCATACATTACCCAAATGAACCCTCAAAATGCTGAAAATGTCTCATGAAACCAAACACGCACACACATATATATGAATTTAAATGTAAGTTTAACATTCAAGCAAATGTATTGGTTAAATTGTTGTTTTTAATACATCTATGGTGAGCACAATGTGCTCATTTTCTCCAATAACTACACGGCCGAAGGACTATGCTACTTTCCCCATTCCACCCCTGAGGAAACAGGCTCAGACAGGCTAAATGATGTGGCCGAATCACATCGTCTGTAAGCAGTGTATGTCATAAATTGGACTTCAGTTTCCATTAGAACCTCACTGCCCCTCCTAAAAGGCTTTCCAGTCTTGTAATTGCTTTTGAATGCTATATTCTATTTTCATTTCGTTGAAACTTATTTTATACGCACATAATGACAATAGCACAGATAGAAATTACACATAAATATACAGATTGAGTCTGTCTGCCCTCATCTCCACCCCCAACACTTTGATAGAGATGTAGATAAAAGAATTTATAGATTAACATTTTCAGTAGTAGGAAAAATCAGAAGTCATCCAAAGCTTATGATATATGCCAGTTGTTTTAGTATTATTTCTGCCTGTTAGATTTAGCTCTTTTCCCTCATGTCCTGTGAACTGCTTTTTCATTACTGTCAGCGAGGCCCACTCAAACGACTTCACAGGCCGAAACAAGCTGCTCAGGTCCTAGAAAATCCCTGCTTCATGGCGATGTTGCTGGTATCTAAGAAAGAAAGACTCAAGAACCAAAACTCCAATAGCCACACTCATCTAGTAAAACATGAGAAAACTACAGGAAAAAATGGTGTCAAAATTCTAGGAAGCTGGCAGGGCCACCTAGACTCTGTAGAAAATGACAGAAACGAGCTATTTCCATACAGCACATAGATTGTTCATTTGAATTTAAGATGGTTTGAATAAACTCAATAGAAATTACCATACAAAATTTCTAAACTTAAAATTCCTGCATGGTTTGACTGTAGGGGTTAAGTGTAAACCAGCATGAGGGTCTTACAGGGGTAACGGAATGTTCTAATACTGGGTTATGATGGTGGCTGTCCAACTTAGTCAGTTTATTAAAACTCACTGAAATACTTCCAAGGGGTAAAATTATTCCTCGATGAACTTGTTATTGAGGCATAACGTTTTGGTTATGGAAACTCGAGGCGTTATTTTTTCTGAAACCCACCAAACCACAAGTCCTTTGGTTCTCAAACACTAGAACGGAGACCTGCTAGACAGCGGTATCTGGAAGCTGGAGGTCCTGCAACCCTGAGCCCTTGCTGCACCAGCGGGCAGCAGCTTCCCAGGGTGATGGTAGATACCTGCTCACAATTTACCTAGCCAAGAAGGTGACAATGGAACTAAGAGGCTATGTTACCACTACTGTCCCCAGGCCTTACACAAAACACCATCACCATAAAAGCAGGAGGATTAAAAAGAGAGCTCAAGACAGATCACAAGGAAATATACATGAAAGCTAATCTCTTTATAGTTTTTTTGTTCTGGGAAAAAAACCAATGACTTTGGAGCTGATTTATTCAAAGTAAATGGACTCATTACTCCAAAAAAAAGACAGACAGACGGAAGGAAGGAAGGAAGGAAGGAAGGAAGGAAGGAAGGAAGGAAGGAAAAAAAGAAAGAAAGAAAGAAAGAAAGAAAGAAAGAAAGAAAGAAAGAAAGAAAGAAAGAAAAAGAAAGAAAGAAAGAAAGAAAGAAAGAAAGAAAGAAAGAAAGAAAGAAAGAAAGAAAGAAAGAAAGAAATTCTATGTATATTCAAAATACAAGGTTTCAAATTATTCTGGTTAGAAGAGGCTCCTTTTGAGAAGAAAAGCAGAACCTTAAGATATGAAATTTCCACTAATAGTATGAAAATTATTTTTTAAAACTTCTGCTTAAAAGGAGAGCTCCCGTGTGTGTTCAAATGTCTTAATAAATTTCAAAAGTATAAGCTTCACTGTTTGTAGGATGAGCCACAGCTCTTACATGGACCTGAACTGACAAAAACAAGGCAACTGAAAGGGCTCTGCTTTTCCATCTTGGATAGGACTTCAGTGCCATTCCCAGACAGAACATCAGACATCATTGAGATGCTGGTGTCAAGCGCACTGGAGAACAGCAGCAGCACCCAAAGATCCTCCAGGGACCAGTCTGCAAGGGAAAAATATCAAAGGACATTTGGCACTGTTTCCCTATCTACTACCCTCATGTATTTACTTAAATTCAGGAACTTGCTTTTTTGAGGGAGCTTTTGGATTATTCTAAAATTTGTTTTATATTTAAGAGCAGCATCAAACAGGACATGCTGCATTAATATGAGATGCAAGTTGACAAAGTACCAGGAGTTCAAGCACCATGCTAAAAGAGGGATGAGAGATTTGGGACAGGAAATCAAACAAGACAAGTGTGTGGGGGAGTGCTCAGTTCCACAGCAATGAGCTGAAGAAAAGAGCTGGTGAGCTAGGGGGAGGAAGATGCAGATTTGGATGAAAATCTAATAAAATGTCTGAGCCTCCCAGAAAAAAGACTGGCTAAGTCTGAGCCAAGGCAAATTGAGGGCAAGGGTTCTTTTCAGATCACAGTGCAAACATCCGTCTCACAGTATGTATCTCTGGATAGATGTGGCAGGGTTATTTGGACCCAGCTTTGTTATTTCAGTCTAGGAGCAGGTAGGCATGCAACCCATCCCCAGATCAGGCAGGAGGGGCCGGGAGGGTATGTAAACGAAGCAGTGATGGCCTTCGGATGGTAAAAGAAAGCGCCTCGTGCCTGTGAGGAATCTTCACTCTACTCAGGTACAGTCATCAGGCTGGTCCTTCGGGACCTGGAAAACCACCTGTCCTCCATCTGAAGACGCCATACACTGGCTGCTACCTTGTGGCCCCATCCCCATAGGATCCTTTATCAAATTGAGAGAAAAGCCCTCAACACACAGTGCTGGGCTAGAGAGAGCAGCTGGGCTACAGCTCTTTCTCTGAGCCTTAACAGTGCACAGACGGCATTCCAAGCTGGGACTGGATGAGACCACTCGGAGACAACGAGAGCTACAGAGGGAAGTGGGCCGAGGGCTGGGCTCCACGGTGCCCCCACACTTCGTAAGGCTGTGCATGTCTGTAGCAAATCCAGAGAAGCCAGACTGCAGTATCAGAAGAGCCTGGACAACGTTTCGAGAAGAGGTGTGGTCACTGACGTCTACTACTGCTAAAAGAACAAGTAACATGAAGAACAATCATGGCAGTTGTATGAGGCATGAAAAAATATTGAGAAAATGAGTTTCAGTAGAGTGAGGAGAGAAACTAAATTGAAGTGAGAAAAACTGGAGGTGAAGAAATGAGAAAAGCACTTATTCTAAAGGTTTTAAGACGAAGGGGATCAGAGCGACAGAGGGGTGCTGGAAATGCACGCTGCGCTACTGATTTGAATTCTCTGCTTCCGAGCAGCCGCGTCAGGGGACGGGCCTGTTCAACGAAGCCTTCAGTGTCCAAACAGCAGCAGAGTGGAAGTTCACAAACCGTGGTGACGTCCACTGCTTACGGAATGGTGATACAGCATCCCTACCCACCACAAGAAAACCTGCCCCTGAAATGAGAAGGGTCAAAAGCTCCTTTAATTGACCTTAGAAGAACAAAAAATAATCTGCAAATGGTCTATCCTGTTCATTAACCAGCATTAAAGATGAAAAATTCATTTTGCAGTTGACTGGGGAATGAATGTCTATGGAAGTACATGAATTTGAAATTTCCATACATGTGAGAAATCGCCTCGCTAAACATTTTTTTTAATCAGCAAATATAAAAACTGAAGTACAATATACTCCTAGAAACCCATCTTCCGGGCCGGTGAGATGGCTCAGCGGCGTAAGCGCCTGCCTTGCAAGCGCGAGGGCCCGAGTTCGACTCCCGGAACCCACATACGAAAAAGGGGCCGGTGATATCGCTCAGTGGCACGGGTGCCTGTTGGCGCGCGAGGTCCTGAGGTCATCCCCCTGGTACCCAAAAAAAAAAAAAAAAAAAAAGAAACCCATCTTCCATTATTTCCTGGCTTTCAAAGATCCTAGATAATAAAAAGGTAAACATAAGCTTTATACTTGATATATTAAATCAAAATAGGTATTATACCTTCCTAATGGTTTAAAGAGTTTCTTAGATCCAGTATTAACTCATTCTAATACTCACAGTAAAACTGGTGGAAGTGTTCCATTGTCGGCACACCAGGAACAAAATTATAGAGATGAAACTTCAAAGCTTCACTCTTCAGTAGGCTATAAGCCATCTCTGTAAGATTGATTCCAACTATTGCATAAGAATACCTATGTCAGAAACATTACCAGTTATACCAGCTAGCCAGAGAGCTCATAAAATAAATTTAAACTATGTCAGGAATTAGTAAAAGGTGACTATCTCATTTATAATACAATATAGCTTTCAGAATAATTTTTACATAGTAAGAAAAATAAACCAGAATACATTAAAAAAATTGTTTTCTAAAGCCTACTGATTTTCTGGATAAAATCTAAGAAATAAAAATAAAGTCTTGTTCACGTGATTTCTAAAACTAAAAGAGAACTAAATTCACTAAATTTCATTGATCTCTAAACTAGAGCAGATTGCAGCCGGTGAGATGGCTCAGCGGCGTAAGCGCCTGCCTTGCAAGCGCGAGGGCCCGAGTTCGACTCCCGGAACCCACATACGAAAAAGGGGCCGGTGATATCGCTCAGCGGCACGGGTGCCTGTTGGCGTGCAAGGTCCTGAGGTTGACCCCCCGGTACCCACAAAAAAAAATAAATAAAAAATAAAAAATAAACTAGAGCAGATAATCTGGTATGTTCTTCCCCATTACCAGGATATTTGCTTTTATGATCTAACATTATTATTATGTTTCCCTAAAGATTAGATAGAACATAAAAACAAAATAATGATAAAGCTAATAATATGACCTCAATTTGTATTTTTTTTTACAAATTTCAAAGCTATTTCCCATTTTCCTATTTAATTTCAAGCCATTCCTAATCCTATTTTCAAATCTATTCTCAAAAAATTTTATGGATGCCCTTAGTCTCCATTTAATAACTATACCATATCTTTGATAAAAATATACTAAAATACAGTGAAACCTTGGATTGTGAGTAACTTGGTTTGCATGTGTTCTGCAAGACAAGCAAACATTTCTAATAAATTTTAACTGGATAAATGAGCGATACCTCCCAATACACGTAGTATATCATGCTGAATGTCACATGATCACAACTGATTCTCTTGCTGCTTTGATACGCAAGTGCTTTGGATTACGAGCAGAATGAATTATTCTTGCAAATCAAGGTTTTACTGTATATACAAAACAGTTTATGATCACATTTTTTCCTTAAAAATAATGCCTCATCCATTCTTTATAAAGTTCTTATTAAAATAATATTTTAAGAAATGATACCCTGAAAGAAATACCCTGAAATGCCTTCAAATGTATTTAATCATCTAATCATATTTAATGTTATCTGGCTTACCCTAATTTTGGATGATTTGAGCGGGAAAGAATCTGATGAGCTTCCCTGGTGTAATTTTCACTGAAATACCTAAAAATGTTTAAGGAAAATAATGAAATGACCATATATCATTCAAACTTAATAACAGTATCCAGAGGCAACTGCTATAATCAAAATAATAATCGCAGGATTGCCACAATCATCCCAATCTCCATCCCGAATCACTTCAGTGATTCATAAATGTTTCTGACTCGATCCTCAGGAATTAGGCCTATCCAGTACAAGTATACTCTTTGGCAAGTTTGTAAAGTATGTTTAAAAATCACATCAAGGGCCGGTGAGATGGCTCAGCAGCATAAGTGCCTGCCTGGCAAGCGCGAGGTCCTGAGTTCAACTCCCGGAACCCACATACGAAAAAAAGGGCTGGTGATATCACTCAGCAGCACGGGCGCCTGCTGGCATGCGAGGTCCTGAGGTTGACCCCCGGTACCCACAAAAATAAATAAATAAATAAATAAAATTAAAAAGAAATAATCACATAAAAAGAGACTTCCCCTCTACATAAAAAGAATTTTTTACAAAAATTTGCTTATTCTTATTTTTATAAAATAAGTCAAAAATGTACCTGTTGGGACACTTTCTTTCACCAAAGCTTATTATCTTTACTACAACCTAAGTCTGTATTGTTGAGTGGCATTTTTAGTGCAATCAAAAGAGTTAATAATGTTCCATTTACCAGAAAAGAATTTAAAAACTTGGTAAACTAAATTATTGCCAGTAAAACAGAAGCATTAGGTACTGGAGAAACATAGAAAGCTACCTATTTGCAAGTTCACACGTCCTTCTGGCCTATGTTAATGCAACCTCCTTGAGTTGTTAAAGATGGGACCAAACCTGTTCAACTTTTGCCTCACTTCATAATCCGTGGTGCACGCAAACGTACACGTGCATATACAATGACTGGATGGACGCTGACATGAAGATAAATAGTAAAATGAAACACTGATTCCCGTGGTTCCCACTGTAGAGGGCATAAGCATTAAAATTTTCTCAAAGTACAGAAATTTCTAATCTTCCTCTTCTATCTTTTTCTTCTATGGACTAATAGCACACACGTCCATTCTTCTTCAATGGCTCAAAATTTCAACCCATTAAACAAGGGGCTGTTAACTTAGACCCATAAGTGAGGATCAATTAAGACTGAAGGTGGCCCTTCCAATTTCCGTTAAGTATGTGCAGATTTTTCTGTGGGTGCATTCTCTGAGGAGAGAATATACAAAGCTTTCTTCAGATCCTCAGAGAGATTTGTGAACCCCAAAAGTCTTGCTTAGGGCAATGCTTTTCTAAGGCTCCAATTCTGCTTGATCCCTGTGCTGTTTGTATTTCATTTTTGTATACAATACTCTTCATATAATTCAGTGTTCATTAGCATTTTAAAAGTGAAACTACTCTTAATCTGTAAAACAGCACCTTTTAATTTCCTTGCTGAACTTACCATCTACACTGAACGCCACACTTACTTCCACTTTTTCCCCTTCTCCTTCTTTTCCTCCCCGCCATTCTTTCTTCCTACGTACATTTTTGGCCTTTACTTGCAGATTCTTCTGCTTTGCTGTTTCAATTTCCTCATTTATTCAGATTTTTTCAGTCTCCCTCGAATTCATTTTCCACACAACATCCTTTCTTCTTCTCCACCCACCCCCTATTCATTTATCTTAGCATTGTTATTTATCAAACCATCAACGTCCTTCAAAACCAGAAAACATCTTAACAGACTACATGACAAAGGCCAAGAAATATAAAAATAATAAATGGCGTAATTTTAATAGCTTGCCTGTTCCTCAACTATGTATTTGGCTTCTAATGTATAAAGGACAATAAACCAAATTACAGAGGAATCACTTTTATCGTTTAAGTCATTTTAGTACACTGTTGACAATCAAATAATTACTAACATATGGTAATTTTTCAAATCAGCCAATATTAATGCTAAGTGGAGTGAAAACATCTGGAAGTCATTCAAAGGTCTACCAGAATCCCTGACCTCAGCCTAAAGTAAAATTCTATTAAATTATTTAAACTTTATACTAAATTCTCTTCTGACAGATGCTGAGATATCTTTTTTTTTGTGTGTGTGTGTGTGGGTACCAGGGGTCGAACTCAGGACTTCGCACACCAGCAGGCGCCCGTGCCGCTGAGCGATATCACCGGCCCTTTTTTGTATGTGGGTACTGGGAGTTGAACTCAGGACCTCGCGTTTGCCAGGCAGGCACTTATGCCGCTGAGCTATCTCACTGGCCTTGACATATCATTTTTATAATTAAAAAATTAAAATTACTGTGTTGTTTATCTCTAAGAATTAGAGTTATTGGGAACATAAATGCTTATAAAGCTTAGGTATTTCAAGAAATCACACATTTTTGTAATTGAAAAAAACGGTAGATATTGAAATCCCACTATAAAGTTCTCTTTCCCCAAAATAGCCTTGTTGATATATACCCAACTATTTTTTCTCAATATTAACCTAATTTAGCTCAATTTCAGGATTAATTTTTTCACAGTAAGAATCAGAGTTTACCTCCCATTTTAGACATCTTATCGTTTTTAAATCATAATTCATGGACAGATCCAAACGCTAGAATCTACAATTCCTAACAGGAGGAAATTCATCTTCCAGTTTCTTCTCTAGAATAATTTTGGCTATCATTTATAACTTGAGTTGCATGTTTTGGGATTTCATTAACGTACACAATCATAAATAATAAAGAAAACAGGAAGAGCAAGTCCATGTGGACTCTGAAAAGTCAGGGATTTATATCAGTTGTCATAAGTCATGAAGAATACATGTGAAGAGACTTTTCATCATCTTATCTAGTTATTTTTCCCTAAATGGAATCAGAGCCCAGAGAGAAAAAGCAAGAGGATATTTTTAGTAAGAAACAAGTATACGCACAATGCGGAAAGAAATACCATAGAAGGGATCCAGGAAGAGAAAGGGAGCGGATGAGCTGGTAAGTGAAGAAATCCCCCGCCCGCCTCAAACACCGTTCCTACGCGTCAGCATACACCTCGAGCGCTGCGTTAACATTCCGAGGCAGTACGAAACTAACCGATTCTTATTAGAACATGACTAGATTGGAAATTACATGTAATTTCCTTAGAGAAGAAAAGAAAGCTAATTTTCACTTACACAAGGTTGATTAATCCGAGTATGCCCATGCCTCTGAAGTCCGTTTTGGGATCATCACCCTGGAAACCAATGTCAGCCCACTGCTTGGAGATTCTAGCTGTCAGCTTTACTGTGGGCATCAGTAGACTCCAAAGCTGCACAAACATGCTTCCATATTACAAATAACAGTGATGTTCTGAATTTACCAAGACATTTCCCTTCTCATTGTTTACATTACTAGTAATGGAATGCTTTTGATTAAAAAACTTATGTAGACATAAGTAGTTCAACAGACTACTTTTAGAAAACTTCTCAATTACCCTAAAATATGTAATACATTTATTCAACTAAAAGGACTGTTATAAAGAATAGATTTTGAAAAGCAAATAATACCAAGAAACCTAAAACAGTGAGATGTTTTTATTTACTATTTAATATACCTATACCAGAATTGGTTAACTGCTTGCCTGAGAAAAACACAGTATTAGGGCAACTGGCCCTGTGTATTTCAATTGGCTGAATTACAATAGAGGATGATCAATCTCTAATCTGAAGAATGGAAACAGGTCTGAGGAAGAGGATCATGAAACTCATAATACTCCAATGTGTAACTACTTTATAAATTTTCAGTTTTAAAAGAAAAAAATACGATTTGGTTTCAAATAAATATCTTTTGATGACAGAGAATTTAATGTTATCAGATACTAAATACCAACAAAACTAATCAAAGCAAAACAGACTTAGAGAAAATGATTTAACAAAAAGCTTGTGAAAATGTACAAAATAGGAACCACCCTCTCCCTATTTCACTACCATTTCCAGCATTGTTGAGTAAAGGACTCCTAATGAAAGTATCTTGTTACTTAAAATAGAATGTAAACACTGGTGACCTTCCTTTAAAAACTGGCTCTGATACCAAATCTAGTCATTACACTGGGTTTTATCTTGTCCCTACTTTTATTACCAAAACATGCAATTTGTTCATGTTAACTTCTCATGAATTCAGCAAGGGGTATGAGTATGCCAATGTGTGTGATGTGAGCTGCAGTGTAAAATCAGAACTCAAAATTTAATATGCATAAGCATCAAATTTCTGGCCTCCACCCCTGGAGATTTTGATTTCATGAGGATAAAGTAGTACTCTGGAATCTATATACTAGTTAACACTGGTTAAGTCTAGTGAAGGTGGCCCTAGGTCTGTACTTAAAGCCACACAGATTCCGCAGCCTTTTAGCCAGGAAGATGGCTGAGTTACGCATGCTGGCCAAGTCATTGCCCAGAACTAGCTCTCTGCCTCCAGGACCGAATTTCATAACAAATCATCAAGATAAAATGCCCTGGACTAGAACGTTAGCACTTGTATCTTATCCCTTTTAAATGGGAAGGTATTATATAGAAAGGGTCTGAAATGAAAAAAATAACCACGAGGATAGAAAATAGCAGTTAATCCTCAGTGAGTGAGTGTCAGACACGACTTTAAACACTTCAACTACAAAAGAACAATCCACACAACAGCCCTTTAAGATACCTACTTTTACTGTCCTCATTTTACAAAACGCAGTTGTATTTTAATTTTATAATTAGGTGAAGTGTATATTTTATTCTTTTCCTGGAAAAAAAACAACAACTTTGTTTTTAAACTGTGTCTCTTACTTAGATATTGTCAATATTTCTTTTCCACAATACTTTTGGTTCCAATGACTCCTATGTCCAAGTATAATATGTGCAATTTTCTTTAATCATTTAAAAATAATAATTAGAACAGGCATATAGGATGGGCAAAAAACTACTCTTTTCTAGGCCCTACCACCTAGTACTAAAGCAAATCACTTCATTTTCTCTGGGCCTCGGAACCCTCATCACTAAAACTGGATGATCTACAATGCTTACTCCAGGTCTAACATGCTTCCATTTTGGCACTTCATTTATCTTACATGTTTACACTTCAATAATAAAAAACAGGAAAGTTTTTTTTTAAAAATCTATTGTGGGGCCGGTGAGATGGCTCAGTGGCGTAAGCGCCTGCCTGGCAAGCGCGAGGGCCTGAGTTCAACTCCCGGAACCCGCATACGATAAAAGGGCCGGTGATATTGCTCAGCGTCACGGGCGCCTGCTGGTGCGCGAGGTCCTGAGGTTGACCCCTGGTACCCACACACACACACACAAAAAAAAATCTATTGTGGCATTGTCTAATAACACTCCACAAATCCCAAAAGATTTACTTAATAATCTATACAGGGATATACATGGCCACAACTTGAAGGTAGCTAAAAATAATGCCAAATTTATATAATAGGAGCAATTTATATAAAAAGTACTGTGAAAATCTGAGGCCTATGGCTCCACAGTTTTTTGGTTGAAAAGATCTTTCTTTATGAATTTATAATTTATTTCAGAATTATAAGCATTAAAATTTATTTGAATACATTTTAATGATGCTTATGGAATTATAAATATTGTTGACCAAAAATCTTTCCATACCAATGAAATCTAACATAATAAAATTCTCTAAGGGGTAAAGCAACTGGATAGCTAAATAAGCCTCTAGATTTTGCACATAGACCTTACTTAGCTCAAGTCTAATTAATTATTCTAGTGTTCAATAATTCCAAATACAGAAAATAAAAATTTACCTTTAGGAGTAGCTTTTCATGTTGTTCATTATCAGAATCATATGGCCTTTTCCTCACATTTTCTACATCCAAATAGAGTTGTTTATAACCAGTTATCTGTAGCAAGCATGTCTTCATGCAGATTTTAAAACTGAAAATGATATAATTATTTTTTAAAATCATACTTTTTTAATGACAATAAAGTAATGCCTTCTATAACTTGTAGTTCATATGTCTATTTAGAAAGCATTTTCTAGCTTTTCAGAATCAAAAGTCTCCTTAAACACTCAACACGTATAAAGTATTATGCAGGATATGATAAAATAAGACCCAGGAAGAGGGCAAGATGTGATAGGAAAACAAACTTTGCAGTCACAAGGACTTGACCCTCCTTTCTCATATTTCCTGTGGGCAACCATACATCCCCCAATCTCTATTTCCAGATACCACCAACAGACCTAATTCTCCAAGCATAACGAATAGCTCTGGGACAGGTTATCTGCATCTTCCTAACTACAACAGCTTACCTTCCCTGAAGAAACAGGGAAGTGAGTTTCTAGATTAACGACATCATTAACCATTAGCTCCCTGAGCTAGAACACACCAAGCTCTGATCCACCTCTCTTCAACAATACACACATCGAAGGTTGGGGATGTAGCTCAGGGGTACAGTGCTTGCCTAGCATGCACAGGTGCTGAGTCTGACTGCCAGTACCACACACACACACACACACACACACACACACACACACACGATGCACACATCAAACAGTCCCCAACCCCCTATCCTATCTTTAAAATGTCCCTCAAAGTAATCCTCACATCACTAACTCCCCTGCCATATTTATGGCTTTGTCATTTCTTTCCCGAATGACTCATTTTCCTATTTTGTCTCTACTCCTCTACTAGCCTCACACATCCCCAAATCTACCCTCCCTCTTCCCTCAATACATATCTGATAGTGGAGCTTGCGTGCTTAAAAACTAGAGGCCCACGTGTGGCATGCTGGTCTGGCATGCAAGATGTCGCATGTACCAACCCAGCGCTCCACGGACCTCCTCTCGTAGAACGAGAGCACGTGGTGGCTGCAGCGCAGCAGACAGCTCTGTGCGAGGACAGAGCAATGCGCCTAACTCAGACTAGAGGAGCCAGGGAGGACCTTGCCAGAGGACGACCTAACAACTGAATCTTGAAGGACAAGAAGGACACCACAGCCAGTCATTTAACCTCGGGAAAGTAATGGTGAGCTACTTTAAAGTGGCCAGAGGGTACGATGACAACTGTACTAGACCGGAAACCGAGAGATCCAGGTTTTAGTCCTGTGGCTTTCACTCGCCTCTCCAGACCTCAACAGCTCATTAGTGAAATGGAAGGGTCGAACTGGATCATCTCTACAGAGTTTTAAAACACGTGACCTCTACACCTGACCAGCTGCGGAATAACAAGTAACAATGTGAAAGAAACACACCTGGTGTCCTTCTCAGGGTTAATATTCTTTTCCTTCATTATATCTTCTACATATTTGTCCACTTCACTCTCAACTGCTTGTGTTGCTTTCTGTAAAATCTATTGACATGAAAGAAAGCTGAATGAGAAAAATCCGATGGCTGAAAAAGAGGTACATTTCTGGGGGATTTAATCAACTTTACAAAGAAAATACTAAAGCACAAAAAGAAACCAACTGTATTCCAAATTTTGCCTGGGGCCAAAATCATATATATTTCTTTTTTAATAAAAGAAAAGCACCAATAGGGATCGAGAGTTGTTTTCTTCCTTCCATATGGATATTTAGTTATTCCAGTACCATTTACTGAAAACTTTTCTTCATTGAATGAACACCTTCATTAAAAATTGTACACCTCTTATGTGTGGTTTATTTCTACCCTCTCATTTGTTCGTCTATTTGCTGAGAAAGTTTTTAAGTCTGGCAGTGTAAGTCTTCGGACTTAATTCTTTTAGATTATTTGTGCTATTCTAGGTCTGTTCCCTTTTTGTATAAACCTGACAATAAGCTTGTCAGTTTCTTCAGTAGCTTGCTGGGATTTTTATTAGAACTACACTGAATCTATGGGTCTATTTGAGAATTAACATCTTAATAATACTGAGTCTTCCAACTGATGGATAGAGTACATCTTTCCATTTTACTTTTTCTTAAAACTTCAATTTGGGAATTAACATCTTAATAATAATGAATCTTCCAATGGATGAATGTCTTTCCATTTTACTTTTTCTTAAAAAGTGTTCTCCAACAGTTTTAGTGCAGAAGTCTTACATCTCTTTCATTGAATATCTCCCTACTTAATATTTCTAGATGCTGTTGGAAGTGGTATTGTCCTTTTATTATATTGTCCAAAAGTCTGTTGCTGACATACAGTATACCGTCCTGTGCCACTGTTAATTGATAAATCTGTAGTAACATAAATAATAAATTTAGTAGTTTCTGTAGATTCCCTAAGATTTTCTATATTCCCAAACTATATCATTCATTCATTAAGTTCTACTTCTTTCTGCCCAATTATTATGACTTAGACTTCTTTTTCTTGTTTATTTCACTACCCAGGATCTCTAGGACAATGCTAAATGAGAGAGAGCCAACATACTTTTTGTGTTCCCAATTAAATGTGGGCAGCATTTAATATCTCAATGTTTTCTATCAAGTTAGCTGCACGTTTTTCATAGGAAGTCCCTTCCATAGGTAGTCAAAGGCTACCTATAAAAACTAGTTTTAAAATCATAAATGGATACTGAAGTCTAGCAAAATAATTTTTTAGTACTTACTGAAATGATATTTTTCTGATTTAATCATACTGTAACAAATTATATTCATCGATTTTGAAAACCCAATATAATGTACTACCCCTTTGTGCATTTCTATAATCAACCTATTTGTTAATGTTTTGTTAAGGACTTTTGTACCTATATACAAGATGGATGTTCTATTCTAAATTTCATTCATTATACTATCCTTGCTTGGTTTTAGTATCAGGATTATACTGGTCTTCTAAAATGTGTTGTTTCTTTCTACTGTATTTCCTAGGAGTTTTTGTAATAGTGGTATTATTTCTCCTTCCTTAAATGCTTGATAAGAATTAACTAGTAAAGCTAAGATTAGTGTTTTGAGCAAAACATTTGTTTTAGATTTTTCTTCATTAGGTATACAACTAGATTTTTAATTTTTGCTTTTCAAGGATCTTGCCTATTTTATTTAAGCTTCAGAATTTATTGGCATATGGGGCCGGTGAGATGGCTCAGCGGCTTAAGCGCCTGCCCGGCAAGCGCGAGGGCCCGAGTTCGACTCCCGGATCCCACATACGAAAAAGGGGCCGGTGATATCGCTCAGCGGCACGGGCACCCGCTGGCGCGCAAGGCCCTGAGGTCAACCCCCTGGTACCCACAAAAAAAAAAAAAAAAAAAAATGTATTGGCATAAAGTTGTCCACAGTACCTCCTTAGATCTTTAATGACTCTCGACTATTATGCACCTTCCATCATTCTTCACATCGGCTATCTGAATTTCTTCTTCCCTAATCATTGCTGCTAGAGGGTTATTCATTTTACTAATCTTTTTAAAGAATCAACTTTTGGGCTTGTTGATCATCTGTAATTTTGCTTGTTTACATTTCACTGATTTTTTTTACCGTATTTTTACTATATCCCTTCTTTTACTTACGTTGGGCTAATTTGCTCATAGTTTCACATACTGATGAAGTAACTGATTTCAGGCCTTCAAAAACTCCCATGGTGAAATACACAAATTCTGATGTACTATGTTTTCATTATTATTTGGTTCAATTTTCTTTTTATATTTCCCTGTGAATTCTTCTCTGATCCAGGAGTTTAGATATTTATTTGCCAGATATTTGAGGATTTTCTTTTTTTAGTAGACCTTGATATGTCATTGATAAATAGTCCCTAATCTACAAACAAGTAAATGAGACTCAATTTTTAACAATCAAGAAAGAATTTCCACTGTAGAATAGTTCACAACTGACCAACATCATTTTGTGATCACTTATCCTGGGAATCAGCCTTATTAGAGAAAAATCAACTTTTATTTCACAAGCAATCATCCATAACGCTTAATCATCTAATAGGTTTTCACAAATGCTTCTAAAATTCTTGTAATATATTTCAGCTTAATTATATTATCATTAATACTATTAATATTAGGCATTCTCTTAGACTGCTTTCATATCAATGTTTCTAATTCTAAAACAATCATGTGGGTATTAATACCTTTTATGTCGAGAAAATAAGTAACTTGCACAAAGTCAAACAAGTGATTAAAATAAGGATCTGAACCCACATATTTTCTCATACAATAAAATGTAGATCTGGGTAACAGAAATATCACAAAATCAGAATAACATTTTCTCCACAAAGTAAATGGAACACACAAATGAGATCTAAGATACACAAAAATTATGTTTAAATTGATAAAGCTTCCTATATGTATTGACAAGTTTGCCTAGGATTTAAAACTTCAGAAAAAAGCACCTGTGATTTAAGGCAGTCATTACCCACTTGTTGACCATTCTCTTTGTAGTACAACCTACAGAACACTATTAGCAATTTATACTTTTAATGAGAAATCACAAAAATTTTAATGTTTATTCTTCAAATGAGCTTTTCAATAGCCATTAAATAAAATAACTAAAAAGCATATTATTTTTCATTAATTTATAAACACCACTTCAGTGTTCCCAAACACTCCAATCCACATGTAACTCCATCTTCTCTAAACTTCTATTTATCATCATACTCAGTATCAGTCTCTTTCCTTTCTATTTACACTGAACATCAAGCCTTGCTTCTCTTTTATACAGCAAAGACTCTTGTGGAATGTTGAATATACAGTGGTCATTCACATCCTTCCTTGGTCAAGTAATTTTATGTACTTAAGCATAGCATAATTTTACCACTCAAAATCCAATAATAAATTCTGAGACCAAAAATGTTGCTACAATCAATTATAGTAATGAATTACACTAATATAGATATGATACCATCACAGTTCCAGAACCTATGAATCGGTAAATGAAACAAATACTACAGACTCTATCTGTAGAAAAAGGAAATTTCCCTTTACTTGCTACTTTTCATCCTTTCATATCTACTTTTATATACAGAATGCTTACTACATCCACGTACTTTTGCACATACGAGTGTTGCATCAGTGAACAAAATAAGAAACACTGGGGTTTTTTTGTTTGCTTTTTCTTTTGGGCAGGAGAGAATGGAAAAATATAAAGTAAAACATAGTGAAACAACCAAGGAAAGAAGACAGGGAGAGTTGAGTTCGATTTTAAGTAGAAGGTGGTCAGAATGTGGTCAGAATGCTTGAAGAGAAGTTTATGACTGACAAAGAACCTGAAGACAGTGCAGGAGGAAGAATATTCTGGCTCAACAGAAGTAGCACAAAGGCTCTGGGTCAGAATCGTGATTTTGTGTTTGGAATGTAAAGTGGCACGGAGGTGATGACGAGTGAGCAAGGCCAAGAGCAGCAGATGAAGAAGGGGCCGCAGGGAGTTCTGGTGACGGCAGAGGTGGTGCTGGTAACTTCCGGCAGTGAGGGCTCAGCTGTATCTGAGGGGATCAACTCCTAACTAAGTAGGGGGAAGCTAGAAACTGTGGGTGTGAAGAGCTTAGTTACGGTTTTATTCTCTTTGGAATTTCAAAGCAATTTCAAAAGCAAGTACATTCCACAGAACAATCCATTCTAGAGCGTTCACCACCCAAATACTACTTCCAAAGTTATGACATTCTGAAATACAGTGTGGTCAGTTTGGGAAATGCACTTACTGCTTCCTATAGAAACAAGGGTAGAGCAGTTAGGATCCAGAGCAGACCCCCACAGCATCCTAATATAATGATCCTTAAAGCCGTGCCCTGAGCAGCGGAAGAGCAGCAACAGTATCACCCGGGAACACGTTAGAAATGGAATTGGAACCAAATCAGAGATCCAGGGGGCAGAAATCTTGGGGGCTGTTTAACAAGCTTCCAGAAGATTCTGCTCAAGTTTGAGAACCACTCTTATAATTAATTTGAAATAAAATACTTACCCACGTACAGGTGCTATAATTTATGAGATTGTTAATCTGGGAAGCTGCATCCCAAGTTTCAATTAAAGCAACTATGTAGGTGGATAAGGTACAAATAAAATTTTTCAACCAGCAGCTTGTTAGCTTTCTGGGCCCTAAATTCTCATTAAAAAAAATACTATCTCCAGTATTCATTCAGGTATGTGTGTTATTTTTATGTAAACAATTAATTAATAAAAGACTAAGTCAGTAAAGCACCTCGTTTATAGGCTACTCACCAACCACTCTGTTTCTAGCATAAATTTGTAACTCGTATCAATATCATTCAACAGTGCAAGCCGAATTTTTTACCTTGATTAGCATTTTACATTATGACCAAATACAAGCATGTACATGGATATCAAAAATAGAGAGATGTGCACACACACGTAATTAAAATAAGAATTTCATAAAGCAATATTTAATCTCAATGACCAGTAATTTCTAAATATTTTCTATTCTATTCTTTTTGCTGTTGTTTAATGCTAACTGTGGTCTACTAATGGGATTTCAAATAATGATCTAGATCACCCATACTCTATCTTTGTCAGATCAAATAATCCATACATAGAAAAAATTGTGAACTAATACAGGAAAGTAACAGCACGTGGTAGACTAATCACTGGTCCCAGTTTTTCACTGCCCGGTATGTCAATTATATATCCACCTGTCTCTATCATGGCCCTATGGTGAGGCATAGTATGTACTTCTCTACTTCTTGAAATGGGCTTGGCCACTTATTTTAACCAAGAGGATGCTAAAGGATATGACACAAGAGAATTAAAATGTCTGTATATTGCCTCCAGCAATCCACTATGAGATCATTCCATTGGTACCCACTATTTTCCCCACCTGAGTGTTAGAGTAAAGACAAATGAATAGACTGAACTTGGCACCAGCTTCAAGAACCTCTCCAGTTGACCAACAGAACATGGGCAAGAAATAACATTATTTTTTGCTCCTGAGATTTTGTAATAGTTTGTTACACAGCTAAAGCTAATGACTACACAGCATGAATTAGGTCTTTTTAGGATATCCCAAAGAGTACAGGATGCAGGGTTTTCTTTATCCAAAGTTGCTTGCTCTTCTCCCACATAACTAGCCCTACGGACAGTCTTAGAGAAGACTTTCTCCCTAAGACCTTGCCTCCTCCAAAGCTATCTACTCTTTAGGCAAAATAAATGGGTAAAACCTAAGAACAGGACAAGTTACTCAAGGAGCTTCACCTTGCATGAAAATCATACACACAGACAGAGAAAACATTTTAAAAACAATTACTACTTCTAAAGAGGGAAAATTCATTTAATGTTCTTTATAGCAAAGACATCAGCAGGATACTAAAAATAATTCTAAAGCTTAAGCATTATTTGAAAGAAAAAAATATGCTCAAGTTTTCTAGAATTATCATCTTAGAATGATCTTACCTTATTCTTGGAGTATGTCAAAGAATTTTCTGAAATAAAAAAAAAAATGTTACCACTTAAACACTATTTGTGATTTACTCCATGAACAAATAATAAAAATATCAAACCACTAATAAATTACTTTCAGTTTGAAAAAATATAATTTCTACATGAATAACACAACAAACATTTTAAAATTTTATTCTCACAGTATAGAGTAGTAGGGACTGCTCAAAAAACCTCAACCCAACACAACACAGCAAGGCGAAAGGTGACACCAAACTTATTTCCCCAGTTCTATTTCTATGTAGATCCGTGAAGTGTCTACGGCTAAGTCAGGCCCCAGAAACTCAACTGAACACTACATTCTCTATTACATTTTCTTACTTTGTTGGCCTGCAGGAGTAAATGTTTAGAGGTGCTAGCAACTGAATCCTACAAGAACAAAGGGGCAAAGATTTATCTGGCCAACTACCCTCTAATCAGACGAAGAATAAAACAGCTCCTCCATTTCTGCCTTGTTTCAAGAATTACAAGAAAATTTTTACTGGTCTATTAAAAAACTCAGCAGCACACAACTGCAGTCCAGGTACTCAGAAAGCTGAGGAACGAGGATTCCAAGTTCAAGGCCAACCTGGGCAACTGAATGAGCTCCAGTCAGTCTCTAAAGAAAAGCTTTTTAGAAGGGCTGGGAATGTGGCTCAGTGGTGAAGTGCTTGCCTAGTAAGTCTGAGGCCCTAGGTTAAAAAAAAAAAAAAAAAAAAAAGTCTGGCATATTTACTAATCATTTTCTCTGCAACTTGAAAAATTTTAAAAAAGTCTTCTGTTACAAAATAACATAAAGCTTGTTGACATATGTTCCCCCACGCTATGAAAAACCAACAATACTGCCCACACAGATTTCTTATCAAAGAGGTATTTTGTTCTTCTAACAGCAAATAAAAAGAGCAGGCAGTAATTTAAGTCAATCAGCAGTTGTATGAAAACTAAGAAAGTAGTTTTCCATCATCCAGTTGTCCTAAGGCACATTCTGTCATTCTTCCATGTTGTCTCAGGTGCACCTTCCCATGCCAACACCCCTGTCCCCCAACTTCATGGGGATGATTTCTCATTCAAAGTACACTTGATTGACACAAAAGGGAATCTGGTTAATTCATGATTTTTCCACTTAATACAGTGCTCAAGAGCAGTAGCAGTCCTCAAGTCTTCCTACCCTGGCTAAAAAGTGACTTCAAACCACATTTCTCACTCATTTGTGTTCTAATTTAGGGCAATACTTTCAATGAAATCTTGAAAAACCAACGTATTTCAGAAGAGAGCAGCACTGGCCAACAGAAATACAATGCAAGCGAAAATGTGAGTCACAGGTTTACTATAAAATTTTCTCCAGCCACATTAGAGTAAAAGGAAACAGGTAAAATTATTTTAACTCAACAGATCGGAAACATCACTTCAACATACAATGAATGTAAACAATGAAGACATGTTTACCGTCGTGGAAATCAAGTGTATACTTGATAGTTGTGACACAAATCAAACATCTGTGGCACATTTCAAGCGCTTAACAATCATACATGGCTAAGACGGGCAGTTACGTTACTGGATAGCGCAATTCTAAGGCTACTAATCTTTCCTAGCGACCACTGAACACCTAACCACTGTCTTTTCAGAAATTGGAGTAAGAAATTAAAAGACTGGTGAATGATGCTAAGAATAAAGACGGATCTAGACTAAAGTACCTCACTCTTCCAATTTTCGTAAAAAGGGATTATAGAAGTATTGAAAGTTTTCTCTAGAAAACAGGTTGGAATTGGAGAAACAACTGATAAATTTAAGGAGCCAGATAAGATCATTCTTTGCACACATACGAACTTATAGTTGTTTTCTCTTTCTACGAAGTAATACTATTTTAGAACTGAAAGGGTTCAAAAAGAAAGTACAAAGCTAACGAAATCCAGTGACTTAACCAGAATACACACTATGCTGCCACTATTTTTATTCATTCAAAGTTAAATTTTTATTTTTTTCTCTCTTGAGTAACATTACCTATCCTGTGTGTCCTCTGTGCACCTACATAGGTATCAAAAATTCGTTGTAATTCACACTTTCCAGTCATCTGTCGTAAGAGCCATTTCATCCAAAATCGAAAAAAGTGCCCATAGAAGAACTCCCACAAAGAAAGAAACATTTTTTTCCTGGGGAAGGAAATAAACAATACAAGCTTAATGACCTTAAGTTGAATTCAAAACTGAAAAAAAACATTACAATTTATCCAACTCACCAAATCTCAAATTATTTTTTGTATCTATTAACTCACTGTTTTGTGATCGTGTTTCACTAGACATCTAAGAAAACGACAGATGTAATACACGTAAGATGATTAATTAAATGAATTAAATGTCAATGTATCACTTTTTTAAAACTGTAAAAATCAGAAGAACTTCGTCAACCTACCTAACGGCTTGAAAGAATGATAGTACGATGGTCTGCATTTTTGAACCAACTGTACTGTACTTCATAGCTTCCTGTTGTAATTTCTCACTCTGAGAACTAGGACTGAACAGCCCAACTAAGCAACAATTAACATATACCAAACATCTGAGCTGTTTTGATAAGACATAAGCTCTTCTTAACCCTCGTGGATTACTTTTCACAGCTGTCCCATCACCAGCTGAGGTCAGCAACTAAAAACTACACATGGTTTACAAACCGAAGCACCCAAGGTGAATATAGAGTAGATCACGCCCTAATTCATCTTCCATTCAATTAGATGAAGGGCGGAAATCCTAGTTTTTTTTAAAAATCCAAATAAAAAACTACACTCTTAATTCTCCTGTATGTTACAACGAACTCTTGGCTTGTAAATGAAGGGGGACGCACGTGAGGGGAGACGCTGTAACAGAACGCTCTCTCGGGGCGGCCCTAATCATCCCCACAGACGTCCGCCCCGCACTCGGCCGCGGGTTTCAGAGCCCGCACGCTCCGCAGCTCGGGGCGGCGTCCGAGTTTCACGAAGAGCTGGCGGCACCTAACGCGTATTCTTCCAGTCCGCGCTCCTCGGGACGAGAGAAGCGGAGCCGCCCGGGGAGGGACGCCGCCCGGCAGGGCCGAGCTTCCCCGGCCCTCGGGGGCCGCCGAGCCCGGCCGCGCGCCGCCCGGAGCGAAAGGAGCGGCGCGCACAAAGCCCCGCCGTCCGGGCGCCCCGCCGAGCTCCCGCAAGACGCCGCGGCGCTCGCGCAAACCCGCGCACCCTCGGCGCAGCCGCACGGAAACAGCGCAGCGTGAGAGAAAAGAAACAGCGGCCACCTCACAGGCGCGGAGGAACTAGGGGGAGCTGGAGCTGCCTCGGTTTCCCCAACTGCAAACAGCCGGCAACGGAAACGACGCTACTCGCGGAGAGGCCACCGCAAGCACCGCGACCCGGAAGTGCGGGAGGGAGGCCGCCGCTCCTCCTTCCCCGCTCCGCGCGCCCCGCCCCCGGGGACTCTTCCGATTGGCCGGCGCTCCGCCTAAGGCCCACGCTGAAGGCGGGGCCAGCGCAGCCACGGTGCGCAGCGCGCGCCGGTTCTGGGGATGCCCTGGTGGTTTCCCTGGCAACGACGCCAAGGAGACACGCCCAGCGCTAGCGTGGTCTCTCGTAGCGCTGTCCTGGAGGCTGTTCTTTTCTTTAATAAATATTGAAAGCATTACTGTACTGTTGCTAGGCAGCCAGCACAGAAGCAACGGTGCCTGTCTTTGGTAACTTTCATATCGCCAAGGTTACAAAGGCACGCTCATATATAATCTTATCTTCTGTGAAGTAGTCATGAATTGCCTCATTTTATGGATGACGAAAAGGAGCTCAAATCACTTGACCCGCCCGTGGCCAATAAGTGGCAAATAAGGAGAGCTCTACATCTTGTAAGAACTTAGGGCTTTTCCTATAATAATAAACATTTAACTGTTAATTCATCCGACATTCATTCCTCAACGATTATTTCTATCGAAGAAGTAATTTACATACATGAAAAAGGAAGAAAAAAATAAATATTTGTTGGTTGTCTATAATGCATCGGGCAGTGTTCCAAAAAGGATTCAAACAGTAAACCAGCAGGCAAATATTTAGTATTTCAGGTGTTACTACTAAGACGTTAGGGGGAATTAGCTAAGGGATATTGGGGTGTGTGGGAAGTCATTAGATACAGGGTCGTCAGCAAAGTCTCAGTAATAATGACATTTGAGCCTTACTGGATGAAGTAAGGGAGGGGGCCCTGACAGAATATGGAGGAAGAGTATTCCAGGCTCTGGAGCGACAAGTTCACAGGCTTTGAATTGGACGAAAGACAACTTACATTCCGAATAACTCTCATTCACCCCACACAAGACTCCTGGTTCCTCAGTCCTCTTGTTCAGGAGCAATCACTGTTCATTTCTTATTTATACTTCCAGATATATTATGCAAGTGCCTGTATGTATATTCCCTCCATCTCCTTGTTAACACAAATTGAAGCAAGCAATACACACTTTTCCACAACTCAACCAGCATTGTAAAAATAAATGCCCATTGTGGAACACTGGACATAGAAGCGTTGGGGTTGTAACTGTCCTAGGTTCTTGGTATCCCAAAGAATTGAGCAGAACACACAGAAGCAGAAGTGAAAGCATACATTTATTAGCAAAGATGTACTCCTCGAGGTGGGAGAGGGCCAGTGGAAAGAGCTGACAGCCCGGAAGAAGCCAGGGTTCAGTGTCTATATGTGGTTTTTACAGGGAGAGAGGAGCACTTTGAAATGGCACAGAGACTGGCTCCAATCAGAGAGGTCTCCTCCTTTCTGTGGAAAGAGGAAGCTTCAGTCCTTACATGGACGTGTGAGGAACTGTCATGGTGCCCAGGATGGGGTGGGAGTCAAAACCACAATGTAAATGAGATTGTAATAATTATAATTGAGTTGAGGTCACTTTGGGTTGTTTCAGTATTCTATAGTGCATGTGTCCCCAGGAAGGATTAGTCGTGAGAGGTGGGTGCTTTTTTGTGGTTTTTGGAGAGGTTATCATGGACCCACCAGAAACATACAGGACATGTGTCTTCTTGTCTTTACTCGCTGTTGTCTATGGGCACTCTTTGTGGTTTTGCAGAGCCATCTTCCTCCTTTTCCTTCTGCCCTTCAGGCCCCCTCCATCCAGGACTTTCTTCTCTCTACCTCCTGCCTCAGTACCAACGTAATTTTTTCCAAATATTTTCCATGTTCAGTTGGTTGAATCCACTGACGCAGAGGTCATGACTATGTAGGGTTGACTGTATGCTTAGCACCGGGTAGTGGTTTTAATTCATCTATTAAGACCGTGGGGGGGATGATTAACTTGAGAGAGAAGATATCCTTATTTCATTCCTGGAAAGGGGTCCAAGGATGTATGATGTTGTTTACATCGAGTGGCAGAAGACAGTAGAAAACTTTTTGGAATCATTGAACGTACCATAATGATGATGCAAAATGTACCAAATGCCAGCAGGAGAATGGAAAGGCAATACGGTATTAAGATATGAAAATTGAAGTTTAGAACACATGGAAATGTTATGGTAGATAGCACCAGAATTACTACACAACTGCAGATGGAGAAATAAGAAAGAAAAAACCCAGTTTTTGTTTTTACCTGAATACATAATTAGAATGGATATAAGAGGTTCATGTCATTGCCAGTTTAAAGCCAAATGTCTTTAAGAAACAGGTAAGTATGCCCTTCACATAGTTTTAATTAGACATGCAAAATGGAAGCCTTGAGACTTACTCAAATAGTTCTTTATAGTAAATATCAGGCAGTGTCAAAATCAGGAAAGACACAGAAAAATCTCATCTTTCCTTAAGAAATAAGGAAAACAGAAATGCTATTCTCTGCTAATGCTTTCTATTAATCCTATATAGCCCAGGAGAAAAAGAGAAGCCTCTTGGAGATAACTCTTAACTATTATGATTTAAACATTATTTCCATGTCTTAAACAAGCGTTGCTTGTACCAGGCACTGTACAAGATGTACAAGAGAAATGGATTAAGCCAATGCTGCCTCCTTAAATTCCCTCAGAGAGAAGTCAAGCACAGCTTGAGAAGGAATGAAATACATATGTATGGGCTTTCCCCAAGGATTTCTGACCTTTCCAACTCACTGCCACAGTTTGGTGAGATTGTATTTAGACGTGATCACTGTAAAAATAACGTTAATTCATCATACTGATGACATTGTGACGATTCTCTCTTGGAAAGAGGAACTTAGAAAAACTTGAGACCTGTAGTGGCAAATATGACTAACTGAATGTTGATTAATCCAGCTAAGACTCAGAACCTGCCCCAATCAATGAAATACATAAAAATGACTCTGAGCCACCAGAGGTATTCTATAAACAGTAAATAATACATTACTCTCACTCCAGGACTTTGCTAACAAAAAAGGAGACACAGCAACTCGAAAGGCTATTTGGCAAGCTATGGAAAACATATAATGGTTAGTGACCCAAACATGTTAATGAAATCCTAGGTTTTCCACACATTTACAGGTCCTCGGAAGTTTCCGACCCTAGCGTGCATGCAAATTAGACTTTGCAATATAATACTGCCACCTTGTGGCAACTACTAGGAATTCTGGCTTTTATAAGTTTCTCATGATTGGTGCTAGCTTACTTGTTCGCTACCACTGCTGTAAGGCTCTCCTAAAAACAGTGCCCATGAAAATGGAAACTTTCTACACTGTTTTGGGCAATGTAAAACAGTAGATTCACTATGAAGATAAATATAGAGGTTCCTCAAAAACCTAAAAATAGAAATAGCTCATGGTCTGCCAAAACCACTCCTTGACATAGGTACCCAAAGGATTTAAAGGGACACCCACGTGCCCATGTGTATTGTGGCTCAATTCAAAATAGCCAAGTTATGGAATCAACTTGGATGACCATCACCAGATGAATGGATAAACAAAATGGAATGCATACACACAATGGAATGTCATTCAGCCAAAGAAAACGAAATCATGTCATTCATAAGAAAATGGATGCAGTGGACATCACCATATGAAGTGAAATAGACCAGATTCAAAAAGACAAGTATCAGATGTTTTCTCTCATATGAGGTATCTGTGAAAAAATATGGTACGAAAGCAGAAAGAAGACTTAGAAAATATAAGAAGGGAAACAGAAAAGGGAAGGGGAGGCCAAGAGAGGGCAAAAAGCGGAATGGATATGATCAAAATATATCATCTACATGTAGGGGAATGCCACAATGTGACCCTTTATAGTGTGTAATTAATGTGCTCTAGTAAAAAAGAGATATCACACTGAATCTCATCTATATATACAAGTAGTATTGTTAATATTTAAAAATAAAAAACAATCACCATAATTTAAGAACATCAAATTACATTAATATCTGAACTACCTATCATGTCACTGGTGATATCAGAAAGAAGCTGTAAAGCAACAAAAGAACTCATGTCCCATAGGTGCTGTGGGGAGCTATGACACAGGACTGAGCAGACGGCGTCCCTGCTATAGAGCCAGCTAATGAGCAATCCACATCCACTGCAGAATGGGCTAAATTTCAAGAGTCTCCACCAAGAAAAAAAGGTTTATTTGTTGACTTGAGAGCTGTGTAAATGACAGTGGAAGGAGACCTTAGCTCTTTACTTTGGGCAGTGTTTGCATACAGAGTCCCAGGAAATAGCCAATGGCCAGGAATAGGAGAATATTGATGAGTTAACATTATGGACACACAAGTGCTAGAGATGCAGTTGAGGCAGGCCCTGTGGGATTGCCAAGGGAGGATGATGGGGGGTCACACAGATGCCCACAATAAGAAGCAAACTGTTTCAAAGGTTGCTACACATGGTGGTGCACGTCTCAGCACTCAGGAGCCGGAGGAGTTTGAGGCCAGCTTGGGCTACACAGTGAGTTCAAGGCCAGTTTAGAAAACATACCAAGACTCTGTCTCAAAAAAAGGAAAGACAGACAGACAGACAGACAGACAAAGAAAGAAAGAAAGAAAGAAAGATGACTAAAATATTTCAAAGGTGACTAAAATGCCAGTCGATGGCCTGGCAACCCTCTGGAAGTAGCTGCCTAGATAGCTACTTCTGAGTACGCACAGTGGCGCCAAAGTCATGCAATAACGGGCGGAATAACGATACATTCCACTTGCCTCTTACCTAAGCCAGGGGTGTTGGAAGAGACTGTTGAATGCCAACCAAAAAAGGAGCCCATTAAAGATGGCATTTGGGAACATCTGGCTACACAGCTCTAAGCATAAGAGCCGTTGATACCATACGCAGGGTTACTGTTCGTAGCCCCCACAGGATTCAAGTATGTTAGATACATTTCATTTCGAGCTAACGCCCAAGCTGCAGGCACAGCCGAAGCCTTAGCACAGTGCATTATGTAACGACTTGGTTCCTCTCAAATGTCTCCCTGGACCAAAGAATGTACTCTGTGCGGCCAGTATGCAGAGCTCTGCCCACCTCTCTCCCACAAGATTCCCAATGTTATATGGAAATATTATATTCTACCTAGGAGATGGTCATCAACTTGACGGTAGAATGAGTAATGGAAAATACACACTATGAGGGTACGAAAGGCTGCCTGGCTCAAGTAGGCGAATGCATGGTTTGTACGAATATGACTACTGGTAAAGGGGAGCTGGTAAAGGTTTAAAAAAGGCTCTTGGGTGCTGGAGGTAGGAATAAACTGTGTGTGGGTGCTCTGATAGAACTCTCTCTCCCACCATACAAACTTCTATTGTTTAAACCCTCCCCAGGTAAAGGAAGCGACGAGGGGATGACTTTCCTGTATTACTTCTCTGTTGATTATTGCAGCCAAACAAACCAGTGCACATTTGTGGCTTAAAACAACAATGCGCTGTTTCTTACCATCCCGTGGGTTTGCTGGTCTAGCCAGGCGGTCCTGCTGCTGGTCTCACCGGGGTTCTCCTGACACTGGCGTTCAGATGGGGCTTGGCTGGGGCGGAAATGTCCAGGATGGCCTTTGAGCCCGGCAGCCGCCCATGACTCCGTTGCTCGGCTTGCGTTCTCTTGCGCTCACTACAGTTTGCAAGGAATTGCTGCCCGAGGAGAACCTCAGGGTCCCTTCCAGACCTGTCATGTTCCTGAATCGTGCTGAAGAGATGGCCCTCACATGGCATAGTTAACTTCATTCCGAGCAACTTGAGACAGAAAGCAGGAACCCAGATAGCTGGCATTTTATCCACAATCATTATTTTTCAGGTTGTTTTATCTTGTGGGATCCTACATGTGCATTAGATCAGGAAAATGTGTCCCCGCTCAATTTACTCTTCTGTGCTAGTAACCGTCATGAGACCACCATTTAGACTGAGGTTCAGTAAAGACGCCCAGATGGGTGTTTCAAATGCTGGGAGACTCCCAGAGAGTATTCTTTCCAATCCTGTCATTGTAGCAAATACCTGTCTTTAGCCTACAGTGCTCTACTTTCCCTGGGTTTTTTGTTTGTGTTGTTCTTGTTTGGTTGGTTTTTGGATCAGGATATCACCATGTAGTACAGGTTGGCCTTGAACTTTCTATGTAGCCCAGGCTGGCTTCAAATTTATTTTCCTAAGTATACTTTGCTTGCTCTTAATTATGCACATCTATTAACTCCAGAAATTAATACCTACCTACTTAGGGGAGGTGTGAGGTACATAATCTCCTTTTTCTGTTTTTTTTTTTTTCCGGGGAGGGGCACTAGGGATTGATGCCAGGGCATGGGACATGCTAAGCCTCCTATCTACCACTGAGCTATACCTCAGACCAAATGTTTTGAGAAATAGACTTCCGACTCGGTGTAGAAGAGATGGAGAGCTGACCCTTGAAGGCTTATAATCTCCTCCCATAGACGAGGAGTTGAGGAGAAGCAACTGCCCAGCCAAGGACCACAGTTTTCAGTTCTTTTGCATCGTTTCCTATGGAGAATTTGTGCCCAATTAAATCGATTTTATTTTTTCTCATGCTTTCCCCCCATCCTCCAGCAGAGGGAGATACTTCCAAAACCCTACAGGTGAGGGAGCCCACAGCACAAAAAGGGCCTGGGATTCTGAATGATCACGTAGAAAGCTGCCAATCAACTGGAAGCTGTGGTATTAAACATTAATTGTACAAGAAAAAAAAAATCCTCTATCGTAGTAAACTGTAGAGGTGTGGAAGCCTATCTGTTCCTGCAGCTGGCATTTTAACTAATCAGTTGTTAATTCATTTAAAATTATAAAGCAAATAACTAGTGCATATCAATAAATCTTATTTGCATTTGTGAATCGGATGAAATAGCTCTAAAGGTCTGACTTGCAGTGCAAGATGTACAGAAATGTTGAAAAAGCAGTAAGCTTTCCTTCTCATTCTCTGGACCTAAAAGAATTGAGGCAGCTACAAAGTTATTCGAGGAGTGTCACATAAAGTCTCAATGGTTTGAGTCAATTCGTTATTCTGTGCTTGTTACCATAGTCTCTTTGGGTTTTCCAAAAGTAATGGAGAAGGTGGATAAACTAAACCACTTAGGTCTCCTGGTTTTCTCCTTCTGATGAAGGAGTGGAAAATCTGAAGTATCTCCCCTCCACCCCCGTCCCCTCTTGTGTCCCTGCTCAACCAAAGATCCCACCCACGTCCTGGCCATCAGCATCCGGGCTCCCAGTGGCGTTTCTCGGGGGCCCTGTGTTCGGATCCCTCTCACGGGCCGGGAAAACCAGCCTGGCCAGAGGCACCGTGCTGATCGCTCGAAACCAGAGACTGCCTGTGAGCCCCGAGTAGGACCGCGGCGTGCAGACCCCGACTGAGGCTCCCCCGGCGCTTCCGGCCTGAGAGCGGCCCGACAGCCCTGCAGGATCGG
Source organism: Erethizon dorsatum (assembly GCA_028451465.1). NCBI lineage: Eukaryota > Metazoa > Chordata > Mammalia > Rodentia > Erethizontidae > Erethizon > Erethizon dorsatum. The sequence goes on from CM051839.1 coordinate 18,348,599, forward strand.
GGACGAAGCCGGAGCCACCCAGCAGCGCTCGCACGGGTTTCCAGCGCGCGGCCCCGCGGGGCGGCAGCAACGAGCGCAGAGCTCCGCGCGCGGGGAGCCGCTAGGGCGGCGCTGGGGACTCGGCGACCCCGGCGACCCTGCGACCCCGTCCGCGCGCTCCCCGCCTCCACCCGCCTCCACCGCCTCCACCCGCCGCCCTCCGCCGCCTCCCGGCCGGCGCCATGCACACCAAGCACTGGAACTTGCTGGTGGCCTTCGCCACCCTCGTCCCCGTCGTGCTCTTCAGCTTCTCCTGGTTCTGCCTCTCCAGGATGGCCGAGATGAGTAAGCGGCGGGGCCGCGCCCGCCTCCCTTCCCGGCCGGAGTGCGGAGGGGCCGCGGCGGAGAGCGGGGCGCGGCGGGAGGGCTCGAGTTAATCCTGCGCCCCGCCCGCAGTGGGCGCCGCGGTGACGGCCGCGCGTCCGGCCCGGGCCGCCTGGGTGGGGCCGCCCGGCCTCGCCTCCCGCCGCTGCGCTCCCCGCTGCGGTCCTCGGCGCCCGCGGCCCCTCCGCTTCCTTCTTGATCGTTTCCAGAAACGCGCGTCTGACTTGAGCAGCTCCCCCGCAGCCCCTCTCTCCTCCCGCGAGGTGCGGTTCGCTTGGGGCCGTCCGGAGTGTCATCCGCCAAGCTGCAAAGAGGCGGGGTGGCGGAGACACGGAACCGGCGCGATTTAGGGCCCTGGTCCAGCACCTGAACCTTCTCAATGAACCACGAGCCTTGCGTGGCCGACCACTTGTATACACCAGCATTTTACTTTATCGTCGACAGGAGCGTCAGTCTAGCAAACAGAAATTAAAGTTGCCTGGTTAAACTTGAATTTCAGATACACAGTGAAATTTTTCGTATAAAAAGTTGCATGAGATATAATTGTTCTAAAAACGCATTTCTTGTTTATCTGAAACTCATCTCTAACTAGGTGTCTCACTTACCTTTCACCCTAATTGTCCATACTGTGACGTTTAGAGCTCATATACTTTAGCTTTTTAAGATTTAGGAACATTGGGATTTATTAATCCAGGTTGCTTTAAGTTAAATTCTCATTTCTTCCACTGAACACATTTATGACTTAGGTGTAAATGAGGTAATCTCAGCAGTAGTGTTAGGTTGGAGTTTGAAAGTGGCTTCCTCCTGAGTCCTTTAGTTAATACTACATTTTGTCTTCATGTACACAAAATGCCCATTTCTATCTCATTGAAATGCTAGAAAGTACAAGACTTCTAGTCTTTCATTTTATATCCTTCCCCCTTCTTCGTTTTCTCTATAGAAGACTATTAAAACGTGTTATTTATCTTACAACAAACAATGAGCATATTTATAACAAAAATAAATGGTTTCTTGTAACCAGAAAGCAAGTAATTTTGGAAGGCAATTTAAAATGGTAGCCTTAGAGGGCATTTTAATATAGTTAATATTCTTATAAGGACTGAGTCATACAAACATTTTGATGTTTTTTTCTATTTATAACCGGAAAGAAGTTTGCTTCCTCAAAGGATTTAGATTCCTGTAATTCACAGATACAAGTTCCAAAATGATATATTATTTCTGTTAATGAAACACTTTTATTTTTTAATGTGGGTACCGGGAGTCGAACTCAGGACCTCGCACTTGCCAGCAGGCGCTTACACTGCTGAGCCATCTCACTGGCCAGAAACACTCTTAAAATACCAAATAAATCAGAGTTTTCATCTTCTATAAGTTCATCGTATTAATAATTCATTAGTTTTTTCAACAAATATTTAAACTCTGAAGACAAGTTCTCTTTTTCCCTTTCTGGCTGTTCTGCTCACTGCTTTGTCCCTAGTATCTGGAAAGTTGTGTGATGTCTAATAGGCATGTTACATGTTTGTTGAAAAAATGAGTGATCGGGTGCACGAGTGACTGACCGAGTTCACTAAGTACCTATTCACACTGCAGGCACTCGGTTAACAACACCCCATTCCTGGATCTTATGTTATGGCTGGGAAACACACACACATGATATATGATTACTGTCTGAAGTCAGGTGTAGGCAGGGACAGGAAGGAAAGTTACACTGAAGTTATACCTTCGTACTTAGCTGCTCTGAAACTCATCAAACTTGGTACTCAATACATTTTGACTCAATAATTTTGTCCCAGTATTTGTCATTTGTTTGATACCCTATGCACAAGAAAGAACTTGTTGGTCTCAATTGCCTTGTGACTCGCTACTCTTTTCAGCCAAAATAATTTATTTTTACTCACTGTTTTTAGTATTCTTTCCTCTTCCTGGAACCAATTAATGAAGGTTACCAAGGAACCAATGCATTTTGATATGGTCGTGAGAGAAGGATTCTCTGTGGAAGTTATATTTGAACAGATTTCTGAATGAAGCGAGGAAGCATTTGTGTGGCTATTTGGGGGGAAAGTCTTCCAGGCAAAGGGAAAAGCATGTGCAAAGGCCCTGAGCTAGTTTGGATTGAGTTTACGTGTGAGGCCACAGTACGGCTATGAGTTTTACCCTGAATAATAAGCCATTGCAAGGTTTTGTGCAAAGCAGTGGCATGATCGTACATGTATATTTAAATGATTGTTGGATTTGGGCTATAAAAGAAAGAAAAGAATCATAGAATGCTCCAAGAATTTTTGGTTTCTCAACCTTAGCACTACTGACATCTTGCATTGGATAATTCTTTTTTGGGAATCTACTGATGAGTCCCATTGATGAGTTCATAGCAGAGTGGGCTGTTAGGAGGCAGGGCCCAGGTGCAGGGCATGGGTTATGGATGTGTGCCCTTGGTCCAGGCTGGACCAGGACTGGCAAGATTAACTTGAAAATCATCACCATGCAGTAGCTAAGGCCATGGAATAGGATGAGGCCAGCTAGGGGACAGATGGAAAACACCAAGCAGTAAACCTTGGGGAATTTCAGTATTTCACCATCAAGGGAAAACTAGGAAAGTGAGAGTGAAGCCAAGAAGATATTTCAGGGAGAAGAGTGTAACAGTGAGAGTCAGAGTAGGTTCTCCAGTGCAGTAATAAAAAGCCATCTCACAGTCCTCGAGGTCATCATTCCTGTATCACTGGTGACTGCAGCAGCCCCTTGTGTCCAGGGCTTCCGTTCTAGAGCTGCTTCATCTCAGTCAACCACAGACAATAATTCAGGCCACCGTTGTGCAGTGTGTATCATACATCACAGACTTACGCTATCTCATTCCCAGGGCAGTGTCGGGGGTGATCACTGCCTTTAAGCCCCAAGTAGGGCTGATAACCAGTCCCAGACCCCTCCTTTGAGAGTGTTTCCTGGAGACCTTAGTCTCGTGCTAGCTCCCTAGTTTGGAAGCGCCCGTGCTTGCCTGCCACCACCTTTGACAGTAAACCTGCAGCTGGCACGTACTGCTAGTGCTGTCCCACACAGTCACTGTATTTCTTCTGTATTCTGTTGGTCCTAGTGGTCACAGGTGTACCCAGATCCAAGGAGGGAAGAAACTGATGGGAGCTATTGACAGATGACGGGGGAGGTCACGCTGCAGAACACCAGAGGAGGGGGAGGATGTTGCTTAGCCATCTTTGAAAAATGCAGTCTGCTGAGCCCCTTCTCCTTCCCTGGTCTTCCCTGTGTGACCGAGTGGGAAGGAGGCAGGGAGGCAGGGTTTTCCGTGCAATAGCAGCGTGGTGGTTTCTCTTTCTCTGGAAGATGTTTCTGTGTGGCGGACATCCAGCGCTGGCTCTTCAGTGGGGTGGTTTGCGGCTGCTTCTGAGGGCCTGCCAGGTCTCCCTGCTGCCCATTCCCCGGCATGGGCCATCCACCTCTGCCATATGCACGTCCCGTCTCTTTCTGACCTTGCCAGGGACTCTAGATGCTAAGAGTCTTTCGCCTCATAGGCGCCACATTGTGGTTCTCATGCAATGCTCGCTTGGCCATAGCAAACTCTAGCATCTTTGCCACTAGAAGCTGCGATCCTGGGGACGACTTCACAGATGTCCCCGGTGGGCTTAGCAGCTCCTCTCTTTCTCTCATGACCCTCTACATCTGGCAGCGTGAGACTCCTTGTAGGTCCAGTGGTTCTGCAATTTTCAGGGTAGGAACGCTCCTCCACCCCTGAACTAGTGAAGAAAGGTCTCATTCTGGAATACCCACACTTTATTTTTTGGAATTTCTCTTCCTTTGGTGGAGAGAAAACACCTCATCCCATACAAATGGAGGATTATATAAATATAACCGAGGTGTCTGGCCTCGTGGGAATATGCCAGCAACGTACATCATTATTACCTTCCGTGGAGCAGAGCTGGGGAGGAGAGGAGTCCCCAGGTGCAGCCCTAAATCAGCAGAATCCAGGATCTAAGTGTGGGCTATTCAATGCCTGGTGGCATTGAAAATATACGTAGAACAACACTGTATGCCAATAGTCACAGGTAAAATTGTGTGTAGGGGGAGGTGGCAAATATTTTAAATTTAGCAATGTCAAGAAATGAGAATATAGGGCCGGTGAGATGGCTCAGCAGCTTAAGCGCCTGCCTGGCAAGCGCGAGGGCCCGAGTTCGACTCCCGGAACCCACATACGAAAAAAGGGCCGGTGATATTGCTCAGCGGCACGGGCGCCTGAGGCACGTGATGTCCTGAGGTCGACCCCCGGTACCCACAAAAAAAAAAAAAAAAAAAGAAATGAAAATATAATCCTAGCACTCTAAGAGACTAAAGCAGGAGAATTTCAAGTTTGAGCTTAGTCTGGGCAACTTGGCAACTAGAGATGGTCTCTCAAAATTAAAAAGGTCGGAGGGGGTGGCTGACAATGTAGCTCAGTGTGAGGGCTCTAGATTCAGTCCCTAGAACAAAAAAAAAAAAAAGTGAAAAAGGAAGAATTTGTATTAGACTATAATAAGTCAAGAATTCACATTGAAATTTGTAACCTAACCACTAAAATAATGCAAAAATAACATAACTGTATCGCTAATTATATTAATGCTCCAAAATGAAATTAAAATATTTTCTGGCTTAATATAAAACAAAATCAAGCTTGATGCTTACAAGAAACATATTTGAATGATAAACATTGGAAGAAAATGTATGAGAAAGTACACACTCGCAATCTGAACCAAAAGACAGCAGATGTAAGTATATTAACACCAGTAAAGTAGAATCTAAAGCAAAATATAACATAAATTTTGAATAAACCTAGAATAACTATCAAGAAAATACTTCTATTTAATTATCATTCTGAATTTTTGTGTGTGTATGTGGGTACCGGGGGGTCGACCTCAGGACCTCGTGCGCCAGCAGGCGCCCGTGCCACTGAGCGATATCACTGGCCCCTTTTTCGTATGTGGGTTCCGGGAGTCGAACTCGGGCCCTCGCACTTGCCGGGCAGGCGCTTATACCGCTGAGCCATCTCACCGGCCCTATCATTCTGATTTTTTAAAGTCACTAATTTAGACATTTGGAGAAGATATCAAATTTTAGGAACCAACACAAGCTTAAAGAACTATACATTTGATAATTTCCATTACAAAACATACACTTTGTGTCTTAGCAATTTTGCTATATAGTGCTCAGGGTTGAATTAGTGTACATTCTTACTAATGGTTTATAGCCCAACTTCTGATCTCATGGGTTAATACATCTACCATGCAGGTTGTTAAATATTTTAAATAACATCTGTACCACCAGATATATCCTAGGGCAGTGGTGGCGAACTTAAGGCAGCGTGCTGCAGTGGGCTGTTTGTATCATTGAAAAGCTCTAAAAGGTTCACCGTCACTGTCCTAGGGGAACTCTTGAACATGTTTACTAGCACACATATGCCAGAATATTCTTGGCACATGAATGCTCTTGTAATATTGCTCAACAATAAGAGGAGAGATAAATACGTTTTGGTATAGTGAGATTTTTATAGCAGTTAAAATGAATGAACTATAGATTGACTCATCCACTGTGGATGAATCTCAAAAGCATAAATTGAGGAAAAGAAGCAAGTATAGAAGAATGCATATATTTTCTTTTAATTCATGTCTCAAACCAAGTGTAAGTCAGCTTGCAAAATGTTAGAACTATAAATGGAAGCAGTGGGTAATTAATATAAAATTCAGAATTCTCCTGTGAGAGTAGGGAGGAAGGAAAATGTGGTCTGGGAGGGACACAGGTGGGTTTTCTAAGACTCAGTAAGTTCATGGATACTTATTTTTATTTTTATCCTTTAAGCTGTTTTATCTGCTTGTTCTCATGTCTGACATATTTCACAATAAAACCTAAAGCAAGCCCGGGCATAGTGGTGCATGCCTGTGATCCCAGCACTCTGGTGGGCTGAGGCAGGAGCATTGGAAGTTTGGGCCCAACCTGGGCAACTTAGCAAGATCCTGTCTCAAAATAAAAAGTAAAGGATTAGGGATATAGTTCAATAGGTTCAATCCCCACTACTGCAAAACAAAACAAAATTTAAAAAAAGAAAAAAACCTAATGTATCAAAGGCCCTTAGGGAATTTAAAGGGATTGATGCATACTGTGATTTGATTATTGCAAAGCATACCTGGAGATGAGCAATTCAAAATGTATGTTTCCTTTTTAGCTTCATCTCCTACTAACTGCCTCCTGTAGCTTGGATGCTGAATATCCCCTCAAACACAGGCTTAGTCCCAATAGTATTGCTATTTGGAGGTAGTGGAATGTCTAAGGGGTGGGGCCTATTGGGAGGTCTTTAGGTCATTCGAGGCTACTGGTGGTGCTGTGTCCTTAGTCTGGAGCGTCTTTCCTTGCCTTTTGCTGTATGGCAAAATTCTTTTTTTTTAATTTTTATTTTTATTAGCATATGTTTGCAGGACATGATTATATTCATTGTGGGGAGTTGGTATGTGTACATAACACATCTTAATTCTTTTTATGTCCCTTTCTCCTCCACTCTCTCCACCTCTTTCCCTTTCTCTCCATCTCTTGGTCCTCTTCCCATTTGCAAAAGATCTATCTCTCTGTTTCCTATTATTTATCTTTTATTTTGCTCTTATTTATACTTTGGCAAAGTTCTATACATTCTTCAGCTTCTCAGATAGTCCCTCTTCTCTGAAACCTTTTTACCTCACCTACTCCTTCTTCCTCCTTAATCACTTCTGCCTCCCTGGGCCTGTGGCTCTTGGAGGGTAACTCTATTGTAAGAGTTATAATTAGTTGCTCAAATATTCTCTTCTTTCCCCTGTCCCTTGCAGCCTGATGGCCAGTTGGTTTGAAGTAGAAATCTGGCTTTACCTGATTTGTTTTCCTGTAACCTGGAGCAGTCAGGGAAATGCAATAAGTAGCCAAGGGGAGAAAAAATGACAGTGTCAGCCCACCTCTTCTCACTGGGGTGTTTACTGAATGAAGAAAGCCAGTGAAGAGGGCATGGCCACATTGTTTTTGGCCTTGCGTACCAGTGCAAGGAGTTTGGGCTTTGCTCAGTATTTGTTCAAGTGACCTTTTATAGGCCTAATGCAGTGTTTCCAGAAGATTAATCATGAATTGGAGGTGAGAGACCAATTAAGAGGCAATTATAATACTACAGGTATATTCAGCAAAGGCTGAACTATGCTAATAGCAATGATCATAAATATAAAACAATTAAAGAGGTCTGCAACAGTGCTTCTCAAATTTTAATGTGCACGTCCATCAACTGGGAGCCTTACTGAAATGCACATTCTCATTCAGTAGGTTTGGGGTGAATGGCCTGAGATGCTGCATTTTCAGGAAGCTGAGAGCTGACCTGCCAGAGATTTGCATGGTCCAGCATAGTAGCCTCAGCCAGGTGGCTGACAAAAACTAAAACCATTACTGCAACTAGGGTACTGAATGCTTACTTCAAAGTGATTTTAAGTAGTTCAAATCTATACTTAATAACTGAGGCAATGCAAACTATTTCTCCAGCACGTGAATCTTTCCTCTCCTGGTGAGACTGCCTTTCATTGTAAATATTACAGTTCAGCATCTGAATTGAGATGTGCTGTTAACTATAAAAGACACACAGGACTTAGATTATTTAGTACAAAAAAGCAATGTAAAATGTCCCGTTGATTATTTTGATGTTGAAATAACACTTGGAGCTTATGAGGTTAAAAATGATATCGTTTAAAATTACCTTCACTGATTCCTTTTCACCTTTTAAAAATGTGGCTACCTGCAAATTTAAAATTACAAATGAGGCTTATACTTTAGTTCTACAGAACAGCAGCGTTCTGACCCCTGCTGTGAGAAGCAAGGCTCCGCAGTTCTTAGGATCTCACCTGGAACTTTTTTACATGGGCAGACATCATGCTGGCCCCTTACACACATGAACCGGTGCTCGTTTTCACAATTTTATTACAAAGATGCTCAGTAACTCCAAACATCTAATCACTGCTTATTTCAAACCTCTGGAAAGTGGCTTTGTAACACGTTGTCTTCAGTAAATACCTAACCTAATGCACAACTACTGCAACATAAGTATTTTAAGTAAAATATTGATCCCTTGACTTATCATGGAAGAATGTACAAGAAGCAGATCCAAGATTAGAGATGATGTCTTTGAACATTGCTGTGTGGCTGTTTTTGTAAATGCTGCTTCCCCCAGAGAAAACTTTCTTTTAGTGTTCACCAAATTGGTCCTTCAGGGACCGTCCTACACTGTGGAAAGCCAGACACGTTGCCTCATCCATGACATATCAACTCCAAGCCTAGGATCCATTTTGCAAAGAGAATATTGCCTGGAAAATCCTAATCATATAGTTGTTACTGCTTACACCACATCCACCTCCAAAGTTTGTCAGCATCCTCAAATGTATCTACTATGTGAATATTTAAGATTTATTATCTTGCAGTTCTTTTGATTAAAGCATGATTCAGTTTTAAGAAATCACTAAAACCAGCTCCTACAATAAGCCCATTCATTTCATTCATTCAGCATATATTTGGATAAGACCTGTAGCCCAGTCACTATTGTAGATATTGAGAATTTAATAGGAAAAAGAAAACAAACAGGCTTGGTGGCGCACATCTGTAATCTCACCTATTCAGGAGGCTGAGGCAGACAGATTGCAAGTTCCATATTCAGCTGCGGTATCTTAGTGAGATCCTTCCCCAAAACAAAAATATTTTTTTAAAAAAGGTTAGTGATGTAGCTCATGGTAGATCATTTGCCTCGCATGTTCCAGGGCCCGAGCTCAATCCCTAGTACTGCAAAAACAAAATCGAAACAACTTCAAAATTCATGCTGTTCTCAAGCTTACATTCTTTTTTTTTTTCTTTTTTGTGGGTACCGGGGGTTGACCTCAGGACCTCGCGCGCCAGCGCCGCTGAGCAATATCACCGGCCCCTTTTTCGTATGTGGGTTCTGGGAGTCGAACTCGGGCCCTTGCGCTTGCCGGGCAGGCGCTTACGCCGCTGAGCCATTTCATCGGCCCTCAAGCTTACATTTTTGAGACCTCTGAAGCAGGACACAATTTAATAAGAAGTCAGGTAGTGATTAATGACTGAAAAAAAAGAAGATAGTTTGCATAGCGTGGCAGGGTGTGCTTGTCTGAGGCAGTGCTGTTGCAGTAGAAAACTGAATGCAATTAGGGAGCTGTAACCACAGAGAATCTGGAGGTGAGCACTTTGTATGGAGAACAAGGCAGGAACCAGCAACCCATGGTGGGGGAGGATCCGCTCAGCCAGGAGGACTGTGAGGCTGGAGCTGGGCTCCCTCAGGGAGGCAGGGAGGCAGGGAGGGCGGGAAATGAGGCCAGAGCGGAACCCAAAAGCAGATGGTGTGGGGCTGGGTTTGCAACAGGAAGGTCTGTGGCTGTTTTTCTAAGTGTGCTCTGAGATCTCGGCAGGGTCCAAGCCGAGGCATGGCTTCCCCCAGCATCTGCCCTCGGCTGTCCACATGTGCGCCCTTGCTGACGCAAGGCGGGTGAGAGGAAAATAGTCAGTATGGAACCCAAACAAGTCATTATTATTTGTGTAGTTTCATACTGGACCTTAGTTTAAAAAAAAAAAAATTCCATCTAAATTTATTGCCACCCAAGCCGTGTATTCCTCTTTTGTTCCACCCACATCGTTGCCAATTTCTGTGCTTTCTCTGCTAACTGAAATATCATTTATCCATATTCTCATATCTCTACTAGTTTCTCTTGAGATAAGGTATGGTCAAAAAATATGGTGAATGTTTAATTTTAAGTTATTATAGTAAAAGAATTGTCATTAATTCTCCTTAAAATACTCCCCCTTTCTTTGAACACATTTATCCCATCATTCTCGCCACTTTCTGAAGCAGTTCTGGAAGTCCTCTTTCTTGTCTTTAGGTGCCCTGTTGTGGCTGCCTCAGTGTTCTGAATTAGTTCAAAACATTTACCTTTCATGGTCATTTTGACTTTGGCCAAGGTCCAGAAGTTACATGGTGCCAGATCCAGTGAATAAGATGGATGAGGACACGCTGTAATGTTTTTATGAGCCTGCCTTTCTGTTGGATGCCCCTTGGCAGCAGCATTCACTACATTTTTTGTGACACCTCCTAAAGACATTGTATGATATATGTAGTATATATATATATATATATATATATATATATATATATATATATGATACATATATAACTATATTGATGTACATATTTTACATTTTTTTAATCACAGAAAATTGTCATACAATTGCTATCTGTATAAATATATACCTTTGTTTTTTTTCTTTGCAGGTAATCAATTAACTAACTGTAAAAACCATATTTTGGAGTTTAAGGAAAATATGCTACATTTTAAAAATAGAAGGAAAGATAATCTTGAAGAGCTCATGAAGGCCTTGAATGAGCTGCAGTATGAAATTATGAAGAGAAGAAATCAGTCAGGAAACTTAGGTCTGTGTTGCTTTTGTGTTTGTGTATTGTAGCTTATTTGTCTTATGTTTCATTTTTTGGAGATTTAGATTCAATGGCTTCTGATTTTTAGGCATTTTCCCCTCCATAACCATAACTAAACTGGTACCATTCTCCTCCTGTTGGGCCGTGGAAATCAGGTGAGAGACATCGCCGACGCACTCTCCTTGTCTCTACTTGGACAGTGATCTCCCATCTATGAACTGCACTGCACCATTCACCCCATAAATACAGCCAGCACCTGGCTACCACCTCTCACCCCTGTTCCCTCTTGCCTACCTCCAGTCAGTCAGCAAACAACCCTCTCGATCCCCATCCTGGCTGCCTCACACATCTGTTCACATTTTCCATCACCACCTCCATGACACTGATCAGGCCACCTTTGTGCTTCCTCTCAACAACTTATCACATACTCCAATTGTTCTTTCTTCTCTCCAGTCTTGTACCCACCAATTTATATCCGCTGTGGCCATAGTGAAGGCCACACCGTCTGGAATATAAACCTTCAGCGGCTCGCCATTACTCCAGGATAAAAACTCCTGCCTGGTTTCTTCCATGTAGTCCAATCTTCGTCCACTCTTAACCTTTGGCAATCACGGATCCGTTTCCTGGGTGGTGTACAAATGCAGTCATACAGCGTGTCACCCCGTGAGACTGGCTTCTTTCACTTAGCACAGATACATGCGAATTGTTGTGCGAACAATTGTTTGTTCCTCTTTTATTGCTGAGTCGCATTTCATTGTATGGATGTACAAGGTATACAGTTTGCTGATCTTTTTGCCAATTGAAGGACATTTGAGTTGTTTTTGTTTTGGGCAATTACAAATCAGCATTGCTATAAGCATTCATTACAGGGTTTTTTTGTATGAAGAAAAGTTTTAATTTTTAAGGATTACCACTAGAAGTCGGATTGATGTGGCTATATGTCAAGTCTATGTTTAACTTGACAGAACCTGCCAGGCTGTTCCCCGGGGTGGACCTACCGTTTCGCGTCCTCTGCAGCAGTGTATGACATTTCTAATCTCTCCTGTTATTACGGCGATTCCAATGTCATGATACCTCAGTTTTAGGTATTAATGCCCCTGTGACTAGTGATGTTGAACATTTTTATGTGCTTATTTGCCATCCAGGTATCTCATTTGGAAAACATCTGCTCAAATCTTTTTCCCATTTTTTAATTGAGTGGTTTGCTTTCTTGTGGAATTTTGAGAGTGCTACATATTATCCTCGACACATACCAGATGGATACATGACATGAAAACATTTTCTTCCAGTCTGTGGCTTGACTTGGCTTTTTTCTTTTTCTTTTTTTTCCTGGTACTGCAGATGGAACCACCCCAAAGCCTTCACACTGAGCTATATCCCTACCCCTTTTTAAATTTTGAGACAGGGTTGCACTAAGTTGCCCAGGCAAGACTTGAACTTGCAATCCTCCTGCCTCAGCCTCCCAAGTGCTAGGTTAACAGATATGCACCACCATATTTGGCTTTATAATTGCCCTCTTCATTTTCTTCAGAGGGCAATTAATACATATTAATACAAATGCAGTCATACAGCGTGTCACCCCGTGAGACTGGCTTCTTTCACTTAGCACAGAGATAAGCAAATTGTTGGGCGAACAATTGTTTGTTCCTGTCTTATTGCTGAGTCGCATTTCACTGTATGGATGTACAATGAGACAGTTTGCTGATCTTTTTGCCAATTGAAGGACGTTTGAGTGGTCCACATCCATCTTTTCTTTTTCTTGAAGTCCAAAAATTAATCAAGTTTTCTTTTACGTATTGTTATGTTGTATCTACGACCCCTTTACCTAGCCCAGGGTCGTAAGGATTTTCTTTTGTTTTTAAAATCTTCATAGTTTCATGTTTTACATTTATATTTTTGAAATTTTTGAGTTAATTTTTATAAGTGGTCTGTAGTACAGATCAAGCCTCAATTTTTTCGCTAGGTTGTTAACTGTCTTTTCTGCACTGATTCATTGCCTTTCCATCTTTGTCAAAAATCAACCCTGCATGTATGTGTGAATCAATTTCTGTATTCTCTAGTCTGTTCCATTGCGTATTTTTATGTAATACCATGCTGTTTTGATTACTAAGTTATATAAAATAAATTAAAATTCAGTAGTATGAGTCCTCTAAGTTTTTCTTTCTTGAAGTTGTTTAAGAAAAATTTAATGAAGGGTATAAACAGAGTCATTAAATGATAAGGGGCTACAAAATGGTTATAAAGATGCAAACTTTAATGATGTGATATTTATCAGAATTGAGAAGAAGACATTTCTCTAGCATGCTTCACTTAGAACTAACAGCTTTGTTGGTCTGTGGAGTTGCTCATGGTGCTAGGCTTAAATTAAAATTGCTTTTAAAATAAATATGAATCAATAATCTTTGAGTATACTTTATTATGGTATAATTTTGATAATTCACATTTAAGAGTATATTTCTCTTTCATACTAAATAGTGTGTGGATTAACTTATTAACCCTCATTTTAAAAATTTGTATCGGAGAGAAAAAAATCCCTGTGGCTAAAAACTCAGAAGCCCTATTTATTTTCTCTTTCAGATGAGAAGAAAATGGATACACTGAGTGAGGGAGAAACAGTGTCTAATATATTCGAAGCCTTTAAATTCTTTCTTCCTCATCTAAGGAAAGTCAAAAGAATTTATCCTAAAGTAATCATTGGCCAAGGGAAAACAAATGGTAAGAAACCATAGACTTGGAAAATTGGGAGATATTTTGATCTTTGGGGGATATACTTTTAAGTTTGAAAGTGTAGCTCACTAATGTGATAGGCAGACTGAGAGGACACCACCAGCCTATCTGGCATTAGGAAGGCTATGTATATCAGCAGCCAGGATATTCTCTGGTCTGGCAGAAAAAAAATAGTTGTATAAATATTTAGTGATTTGATTTAAAATTCGATTTTAATACAGATACTTTGAAAATACGTCAATATAAATTAAATATACATTAAACATCTGCTAAATACTTGACAAATCTTTTCTCCTTGGTTTTGAAAAGTTATTTGTACTTGGCAGTTTTCCTATTTTCCCATCTTTTTTAGGACCCAGGTCAGAAAAAGTTTTACAGAGAGGCAATGCTTAAGCTCATCCTTGAAGCATGAGCTCAGTTACACAAAATAAAAAACAGTGGAATTTGAAGCAAGAATATTGGGCCAAGGCTCAGAATTTTATCCTATAGCAGCAGAAGCCATCCCAAGAATTGTACCAAGGTAGTGGGTTCCACCCCTTCAAACTTGATTCCCATGTCACACTGCACATAAGGATCAATTTCAGTTGCACTGCAGGTCTCAACTGAAAGGCAAACAAAAGGCCTTCTTGAAGATAACCTAGGAGAATATCCTTAGGGTCTAGAGATAAACAAAGATTTCTCAATAGAACCCCAAAGGGATGAACCATAAAGGAAATGATGACTAAGCTGCACTACATTAAAATTAAGAATTTCTGTACATTAAGAGACACAATATTAAAAAGGGAACCCAGAATGGGGATGATATTTTTATGATACATAACAAACAAGAGGCTCATATTTGGAATATATAATGAGCATCAATAGACCAGTAAAGGAGCCAGGTGTGGTGGACGTACCTGTAATCCCGACGCTGTGCTGAGCCAGGAGGGGTACAGTGAGTTCGAGCCCAACCTAATGGTTCCAATCGTTCAAATTCAATGGTAATCAGCAAAATCAGCAATGGTAATTTTTGCTATTTCCAAAGTTCAATCTCTTTCTTTAAATAAATGTTTCTCAGTTTGTTGTATACTATGGCCCTAAAATAACTATTTCATCAATCTCTTTTTTAGTTTTCTTACTGCTTTTTAGGAATATGATTTTCTGAGTCCATCACTTAGCCATTCTGGAAGGCCTTCTCATTTTCAGTGTGGGGAAACTGAGGATGGAGAGGCTGTGTTCTTCCCTCCTCTCACACTGCCAGGAACTGGCACCGCCATGGTTGGACGTGGGCGGAATTCCGTGATGAAATCTTGATACAGTGCTTCTTCAGGATAACATGGGGCTGGTTTTCCGCAGTGTTTCACTTTGTCTTGTGCAGTAAAAGCACTCCAGGGCGTGGAGTCATTCCATCAAACCGCTTAGAAATTACTTCACACGTTTTTCTCACTGATGAAAACGTCTCATAGCCTTTTCACTGTTCGGAGTTCCAGTGTCTCTTCAAGAAGGGAAGAGGAGCAGCCATTGTGTGACAGCTGGTATCAATTAAGTGAAAACTATGATAAGTGGCAAGTGTTTGATTTGATTTTCATTGCACCAAAACCTTCCAACGTAAGAACATTGTGGGGGGGGGGGTGAGATGGCTCAGCGGTGTAAGCGCCTGCCTGGCAAGCACGAGGGCCTGAGTTCGACTCCGGGAACCCACATACGAAAAAAGGGTGGTGATATCGCTCAGCAGCACGGGCGCCTGCTGGCTCGCGAGGTCCTGAAGTCGACCCCCGGTACCCACACACACAAAAAAAAGAACATTGTGGGGTTTATTTAGTGCATCGACTAAAATATAATCCACAGGAAATGAGAATTCCTTCCAACAGAAAATGAAAGATGTGGTAACGTAGTGTTATTTTTATAATGCAGTTTCAAACACTTTTTATAAGCATAAGACTAACCCAAACATAGAAAGAAGCATGGAATTAGAGCTGTTGTTTTGCTTTGTGCCTTGAAATGACGCTTCCATACTCCTGTGTCTGCAGTTTCTTTTGCACTAGGTATTCCCACTGTCAGCAGAGGAAATCACACTTACCTGAAGCAAACGCTGACCTCTATTGTCACCAGGATTATGCCTTGGGAAGAGAAAGATTCTGTAGTGATTGTTTCTGTTGCAGAGGTATGTATGCAAAATAAGTTCTTATTCCCTCCATATAGTTTCCAAATTCCCTTCCTCAGTGGGAATCACTTTATCATTTTAAATTTTTATTCTAAAATTTTTAAAAATTGGGCCAGGGATATAGCTTAGTGGCACAGCGCCTGCATGGCAAGTGCAAGGTCCTGAGTTTGATTCCTGGTATCAAAAAATTAATTAATTAATTAAATAAAATTTAAAAAATGGAATCCATACATGCCTGCTTTGGGTTGCAGACAGTAAATGTAATACTTTTTGACACCACTGAGAAAGAATTAAATATGTAAATCTACAAAGAAAACAAAATGGTTTAATGTGGGAGAGATAATTTTGCTAAATTTGAATTACATCTAATATAGCAGTCCTGGATTCTATAAGATACAGAAATTATATTTACAAACAAGAACACTAAAATTGATGCTATGGTAATAAGATGTGCTTAGCCCAATGAAATATTGGTAAATGTTGCAGGATGTGCTGGTACATGCCTATAATTCCAGCATTTGGGAAACTGAGGTAAGAGGATCACTATGAATTCACTGCCAGCCTGGGCTACCTAGTGAGTTCAAGGCCTACTAATAATAATATTTTTAAAAGTTGGTATATGTATCCAGAAATAATTTATATTAAGCTACAATAATTACTATTAATTGAGGGATCCCTTATTATTGAGAGCCCTTCCCGGTCCTCGTCTCAGTCTGGGAAGTTTATATTTATAATCCCATGGAAAAGTTCCTGGAATTCTAGCGAGTTAATTCCAATCTACCACTTCCAGTGCAACCCATGGCAAAAATAAAGACACCAAGACATATTTATAGTTGTGGGGAGTCAAGGGGTCCTAAGTCCAGCTAGGGTGATGGTTAACTGGAGCAAAGGTCTCGACTGAGGGCCGAACTCAGGTTTTATTAATTCTCAGTGAGGGGCCTGGCTCTGAATGAGTGACTGTGAGAGAGGCAGGACGTACGTGAGTTCTGTGAGCTGGGCTAGGTAGGAGGCCTGAAATCACCTCTGCAGTATGCAGAGAGAAGGATGTGGAGAAGGAGTAATCTGCATAACAATTCGAGGTAGTATCTAATGTTTTGGGGTTGGTGCTTCAGCTCTGATGTATAATCTTTTATGCCCTGGGAAGTCATAGCCTCTTATCTCAAGGCCCGATCCCAGCCGACAGCGTGGAGCACGGCTCTCCATCCTGCCCAGCTCACACATGTCTTTTGGGAGCTGCGGGGCGGGGTAACACTGACCTGTCACCTTGCTTCAAAGACTACACATCTGCACCTCAGCTAGACCGATTTGCATTGCTTAAAACCAATTGAAGGGATAAGGAAAAGTCCTAGCCAGCTCCATACATATCAATACATGGAAATAGGGCCAGGTTTAGCCAAAATGTAGATAATTGCGCTTCTTTCAAGGAGAGTCATCCAGGTGGTCCTCCACACCTTATCCCTGAGGGATTGTGGAAAATTTTTCTAGACATTATTTATTTACAACCTGTGTTACATCCCTACAAAGTAGCTATCAATATCCTGATCTTACAGATGAAGGAACAAGAGCTTAAAGAAAGTTAAGTAATTTGCCCCGTAATTAAAGATTAAAATTTAAGTTTCTCTAATGGCTCCAAAAATTTCTATTTTACCCCTAATGCCATTATGGTGATCACTTTAGAATTTGAAAATTTGAGTAAAACTCTATAGTACTATGTATATATTAGTACCATTAAACTTTTTGGAGGGAATTTAGCAATGTACCATATTTAAAATTTGTAAATCTTTTATCTTAGAAATCCAAATTCAGAGAACTTATCCTTAGTAATTATGCAAGAATTTAAACACAATCAAAATATGACAGATAGAATAATAGTTGAAACCACAGACTCTGCATCTGGATTGCCAAGGTTCAATTTCAACTTCTACACTTCCTGACTTGTAAAATTGGGCAAGTCATTTAAATTCTCTGTACCTACTTTCCTTGTCTGTTAAATGATGATAATACCATCTATGTCACAGCAGTCTTCAGGGAAGAGATTAGCTAATATACTTAGAGTGCTTAGACTTAAAATGATACAACAAATAATCATATCAGTGCGGTATTGCTTGATGACAGCATAATATTGGAAAAAACACCAAAATACCTACCAATAAGAGGCTGACTAAATATTTTAGGTCTCTAATTCAATGAATGTAGTCATTAAAAGGAAAAAGAGTATCTACACGCTAACATAAAATCACATCCATATCACATTGCTGAATGTTAAAATGTTATAAAGCATCATGTTTAACATAATGTATTCTATGTAAAATGAGAAGGAAGAAGAAAAATACATACATAAAATGTAAATGCATGAAGAAAAAAGAATGTACCAACTTTAGAGTATTAGTCAGCTTTCTGTCTCTGTGACAAAACACTGAAGATAAACAACTTAAAGGAGGAAAAGTTTATTCTGGTTGACAGTTTTGCAGGTTTCAGGCTGTTGTGGGTTGGCTCATTGCTTTTTAGACCTGAGGCAGGGCGGAAATACCATGACGGAAGGACGTGGTAGAGGAAAGCAACTCAACTCATGGCAGCTGGAAAAGAGAGGGTGGGGGAAGGGTCTCAATGTCCCCTTCTAAAGCATGTCCCCAATGACCTAAGGCTGGGGACCAGCCCTGGAATACATGGCCTTTGGGAGACTTTCAAGATCTAAACCATAGCATTATCATTATCGTTTGAATTTCTTATAATGAAGTATTTGAATGCAGAAAAAGAAAACCCCTAAACAAAATTTTTCAGTGCAATAACTACTAGAAAAATGTAAACGAAAGATTAAACACTTACTCTAGTTCATCCCGGTTTCATTTCGTATATTGGAAGCACACACATAATCTCCAAAATGTTTTGACATATTTCTGTATTTTATAGTCTGCTTGCTTTTTTGCGCAATGCTCATCCATTTAAAATGTTTAGACAAATAAAATACTGGGGAACTAACTTAAAAGTGCAGTACAGAAGGCTTAAAAAGTATAACTTTAGTGGTGTTTAATATCTTTCAATGTCGATTCAATTTATGGTTATCTTAAGAATTTTAGGTACTATAATAGACTTGGATATATGTCTGATGTTTTTAAACAACCTGATTATATACAGTCAGAGCCGCCTTTTAGAGTGCTTGGATTTGACAATAGAACTGTCATTCTTTAAAATATTTTCAGAATTTTATATTGGAAACATTTATGGGCTCTAAGGCCACATCTTGTAAATGGCATCAGTTATTTTTTTTAGAAGTCCCAAGGGGATCAACTACCAGAAGCTTTTCACAAATGAGTTTGCAGTCTAATCTAGCACACTGTTCAATGTTTGAAGAGCAAGTCCACAGAGTTTGTGACGGAAGAAAATTTGGGAATCAAGCTGAATAATGCTGTCACAAAATTGTGGTGTAATTTTAAAGTAAGCTTGTTGTTACATAATACTCAGAAAATGAAGACATTTTCCAAAAGAGTAGTTCTTTGAACTAAATCATTCCAAGATGACCATTTTTAGTCCAAAACACTTTTAGATATAGAAGATTCTGTGTACTAATGTTTAAGTGTAAAAATGGATAGTAATTTTTCATATTGTGGCAAAGAGACAATTATGAAATATCTTCTGTATTCAAGTCACATTTTTTAAATACATGGGTTTTTAAAAAATCTCTTATAAAAAGTGAAAACGCTCGAAAATATGAGGACTCTAACATTCCACATATAGATTTACATATAGCAAAAATGTCTTAATAATAAAACTGTGAGTCATGCTTACTTTCATTAAATTTTTCCTGATTTTTAGAGTAATGAAGATTATGTAAAATCGGTTGCTGACATGGTTACAAAAAGGTAAGTACTGCATGATAAATTATAAAGTTAGCCATTCTTTCATTTTTCTATCCTACTTTTTTCTGTCCCATGGTATTATTATTTGTTAATGATCATATTCTTTGTAATGAATGTAGCTGTGCAGAAAGAACCTGGTAGCTCTTGCTAAGTTGGGATGAGGTATAGCTTACGATTTCTCTAATTTTGCAGGTTACCTACATATTAAAATTCATAGATTGTTGTTGTTAAAATACATATCCTTCATGAAATATACTGACGCTGACAGAAACTGCTAACTGGTGTTCTAAACACTGTTGTATTCCCTACTGCATGAGGTACAATTGCTCTAACCAGCCCGAGCACATACTGATGAATCAACACAAAGTTATTTATCAAGCAACATGCTATAGAAGGGACTCAGCCTTCCAAATTGTTATGTTCAAATGTGCAGCACAACTCATTAAAAATGAATCACAGCGTGGAGGCTGTCATTATTAAATGGTATGGGGAAAGCAATATGAGGATATACAGGAGAAGTAGTATTTAACTGTTTTTGCGATAGAAAAAGGACATCCTCATTTTGGTGTAGCTGCCCACACCTGCAGTCCCAGCAGTCTGTGGGGTGAAGCAGGAGAATCACAAGTTCAAGCTCAGCCTGGACGATTTAGCAAGTTAGTGAGAGCCTGTCTCAAAATTTAAAAAGGCTGAGGATGTAATTCAATCCTCAGTACTGCCCCCATACCCGCAAAAGAAAAGAAAAAAAGACTTTGTCAAGAAGGTAATGGTTGAGCTGAATCTAAATGTGTAAGTAGACCTTCTTCAGGAAGGGAAGAATACACTGTACTTTAAAGCATTGAAATCATTGAGTATTAAAGCATTTCATTTCTTTTAGGAAATTTATCAAGAATAGTTTAAATAGGGCCGGTGAGATGGCTCAGCGGCATAACCGCCTGCCTGGCAAGCGTGAGGTCCTGAGTTCGACTCCCGGTACCCACATAAAGGAAAAAAAGGGCCGGTGATATCGCTCAGCAGCAGAAGCGCCTGCTGGCAAGCGCGAGGTCCTGAGTTCGACTCCCGGTACCCACATTAAAAAAAAAAAAAGAATAGTTTAAATAGGGCTTACCTTCTTGTCATATAACTCAGATACAAAGCTAACATCTATTCTGACTTTGGCAAATTGTAATACTTCCGAGTTCAAATCAAGTCTGAACATTTTATCATTTGTGGTTCCAGGGGCATGAAATACTATCTTCTGAGTTTCCTTAATGAGAAACTTAGTTTAGCAGCATCACTTCCTGTGTGACCTGCTTTTCCCGGCAACCACCTTCCTCATTGATCTCCACGATAAATTCATCCTCACCACGTTCCCTTTGTTGTGGATCTGGGTCTCCCGCAGTGGAGGCTGTCAGCATTCCCGTGGGCAGCTGGCTTGTACTCACATTACAGAATTGCTGCCAGCATCATTGCTTTCTGCGCTTTCATCTGTCGGTGGAGTCCCTCCTTCAGTTACCCACTTTTGTTAAATGCCACATGAGTTTGCTTACGACTAGGAGACTCCTGGGACAACACGGCTGCACGCTGTCCTGTGTGTAACTGAAGTGGACCCCGTGCACGGTGGCCAGTTGCCAACTGACCTTGAACGAAGCGTTGTGATTAGTCACTGATGCGCACCTGCTCTTTTTGTAGTGATTTGGGCACTGAAGAATTAGCAGGGAAGTTTGTACTTTGCATGATAATTCAGTTAATGCACATGGTAACTACAGGCCGAGCAGTACTGTTGGGGGAGGCTATTGTCTAACTAACGCACAGTGATTTTAATTGAGGCATTGGAAATGAGGTAGTTGGAACTGTCAGTTTTGCACAATATCGAGGTCATGTATATAAAGCTTTGTCCTGCTTTTTATTTTAGACAATGAAAAATAAACATTTTCTTGAGACTTCAACATTTTAATAAACAATGTGATACCTAAACTTAAATCATTCTTAGAATTGTATTATGTCTCTAAAGGAAGAATATTTAAGGTTCCATCTGGTCCCCCATTCTTTATCTTGATGATATGAGATTCATATTACAACTTTTGTGAGCAGTATTTTATGTATTTTAGTGATGTCCTTGTTGGTCTGTCCAACTTTAAAAAAATAAAGATGCTAAAAAAAAATACACATAGTTCTCCAAAGAGTTGTCAGTGAGTGTCAGATGTAACCCTCACTTGCTGTGTTATTCTACTTTCAGAAGTCACATTGCTATATTCAAAAGGACTTTATTAAATTCATATTTATACATTTAAAAAAGATCTAATGTTACCACTTTTTTGGAGCTATTATCATATTGCATTAGTTGCAGTATCTTGAATGTCAGCATATACCTCTGTTTATAAACTTAAAAAAATAAATACCTATAATTTTTACAAATGGAAGTTATTTTAAATGTTAATTTTTTGATATGTCTGCTATTAATTTGGAACATAATTAGTTTAGCTAAAAAGTAGTAGTTATATGATATTGGTACCATGTAACAACATGTGAAATAATTCAAATCACAGTGTTATGTGGAAATACATAAAGAAATGGTATTTCAGTATTTATGTTGTTTTGCTAAATAAAATATTCACTAAAAGCATCCACTTACTTCTTTTTACAGATTTAAAAGACAAGTGAAGTCTGGATCCTTAGAAGTTATTTCGGTACCTGACTTTTTTTATCCAAACGTGTCAGATGAGGAACCAACTGATGAATCACAAAGAAAGAAGCGGTATGACATGTTAGAGAATTGTACTGTCTCAGTTACTTTCTCCTCACTCAGACTCAGTGTCCAACACCAACAACTTAAAGGAGGAAAGGTTCATATTGGCTCACAGTTTAAGTCAACAGTCAGCTGGTGGCAGGCAGAATCAGCATGGTAGAAGAGCCTGGTGAAGAAAAGCTCCACATCATGGTGGCCAGGGCATGGTGAGAGAAAGAGATACTGCTTTCCAAGCCAGCCTCCGGTGACCTGCCCCTTCTGATCAAGGCCCACTCCTAAAAGCATGTTCAGCCACACATCTGTAAGTGGACCAAAGTGCCGATGAGCTCAGTGCCCCCAGATCCAATCACCTTCCAAAAGCCCCACCTCAGAACACAGGAGGCTTCTGGGGGACATTCTAAATCAAAACCATAACAAGTACTCTAAATAGCTAACTTCATCTGATGAGATCTTGGGACCAGCATCTGATAGATATTACCACAAACATAGGGTGTGCTGGAGCCAGCTCCTCCTGGCCTGCAGTGCTGCCTGTGTACGTCACTTCCCAACTCTCTGTTCAGTAACTTTGAGCTGGTAGCATGAAGTTGAGGGTGGTAGGAGTATTTACACCATGGACATGGACAATAGCTAAAATTAGGGTTCTTCATCTCCCAAACCCGGAGTCAGTTGTTAAACATTTACCTGCACACTACTGACTGTGCTCATGTTTCTACAGATTATTAGCAAAGGCGCAAAGAAGGGGTTTATAAGTCATTCCACCTGGATTGTAGTCCCAGCTTTTCTTTTTGCTGGTTGTGCTACGTGTATTAAGTTATTCCTTTTTTCCATAGGTTCTTCAAGTTCTCGATACATTTAGCAAAATATTTCATATACAAATGTATAAAGAATAATTATGAGAATAAAATATGGTAATTATGAAGGAATCTTGAAAAATTAAAAGTTGTATACATATGTGAAGGATTATATTTTTGAGTAATAAATGTGCTAGCTATTAAAAAAGTACAAGAATTTGGTTCCTCAAAACTGAAGAGAGGGGCCGGTGAGATGGCTCAGTGGCGTAAGTGCCTGCCTGGCAAGCGCGAGGGCCTGAGTTCGACTCCCGGAACCCACATACGAAAAAAGGGCCGGTGATATCACTCAGCGGCACGGGCGCCTGCTGGTGCGCAAAGTCCTAAGGTTGACCCCCGATACCCACAAAAAAAAAAAAAAAAACACAAAAAAAAAAAAACTGAAGAAAGGACATATCAGAAATCAGAAAAAGGTCTTATCCCAGGGAACGTATTAGCTTTGTTTTGTTTTAAAATTATAAGTGGTGCCGGGTGTGGTGGAGCATGCCTGTAATCCCAGCACTTGGGAGGCTGAGGCAGGAGGATCACAGACAGTTCAAGGCCAGCCTGAAATACAGAGTGAGACCCTGTCTCAAAATAAAATAAAATAATAAAATAAAATATAGTGGTATGTCAGTATCTAGGGGTTATTGCTTAGCTTTTGTTTTGCTTTTAATTGGTTACTCACATTATTCTCAGGTTTTACAATCATAAAGCTGGGAGTCATCCTAGACCTTTGTTTTTTTTTTTTAGCCCTTTATAGCTCTAGCATCTTTTTTTTTTTTTTTTTTTTTTTTTTTTTTTTTTGGAGACAGGGTCTTGCTATGTAGTTTAAGCTGGCCATGAACTCACTATGTAGCCCAGGCTGGCCTCCAACTCAAAGCAATCCACCTGCCTCAGCCTCCCTTGCTGGGATTATAGGCTTGCGCCACCATACCCGTCTAGCATCTATTTTAAAATCTCTCTCCATGTCACCCCTCTCCTCCCCATTTCACTGCCTGGGACTGGGCTCAGGCCTTCACCCACACAGATCTCCTTGCTTTCCTCAGTCCTAGCGGAGGCTCTCTCCTCCTCCAGTCATTACAGATCCTGCACAATGTGCGCACTGCCACCCTTGCCATCACCAGCTTCATTCCCATCAGTTCTACACTGAAGGTGGTGCCCTCTTTCTACGTTTCAGGTCTGTCCAATACTGCTCAGTCTACAAGGAGCACCTGGCTCTTTTGACCCTCATGCTCCATCTTATTGTGATGTCCCTTATTGTTGATATGTCATACAGCACTTTTCTAATTGTCCTAATTTTATTTTTTATAAACCCACACAATTTTATTCATTTCTGTGGTAAAGAGGATTGAATCCAGGGCCTCACATACTAGACAAGCACTCTACCACCAAGCTGTATTCCCAACCTTTAATTTTATTAATTTTCTGTCTCTTCATTGTAGATTATGTAATCCAGAGAGCAAAAACTGTACTTTGTGTTCTTCTTTATATCTTAAGGTCGTGGCCTAGTATCCAGCTTTGTATCAAATGAGAATAAAGTTTCTTTATGCATTCATATGAACAAAACTCAAGATCAGAAAGCATGTTAACTTCATTACTTATATCAAAATTTAACTAACCAAAAATGTAAAAAGTAGATTATATTTATCCTAGTTTAGCAATGTCAGATACTTCCCGCTGAATAAAGAGACAGGCAACTTTTTAGTATAAACATATTCAGTTTTACTTAATGTAGGTAGTACTCTGTTAATAAACTGTAAAAATATATATATTTTTTACTGACATGTACTTCTAAGTAAAAATTAAATAATTATAAATATTCACAGATTTTATTGTTTATTTTTAGTTGGCAATTTAAACAAGCATTGGATTTTTGTGTTTTAATGGCATACGCCCAGCCCAAGGCCACATATTATTTACAGGTGAGAACTTGGTAGATATATAATTTAAAATGACAGCATTATTTTCTCCCTACTTCCTTTAATTCCTTATTCCTTATTGTGTTCTTCTGCCTTGCTTCGCACCAGAAAACAGAAAATACTCATAATATTAAATTGTCAAAAGGAATTTTAAAATTGATTATACATTAATAGTCTCACTGGGGTCACTGTAACAGAGGCAATTATAGTTACCTGAAACAAACTGAAAAGAAAATCTAAATTAGGGAGAAAAAAAGAAATTGCACTGCTTATATTTTTTCTGTCCACAATTTTACTAGATTAAGCAAGTGTATTTTGAGTACTTCCTTTATGTCAGACACTGTATGTGCTTTTCATTTTTTCCCTACATCACCTCATACTTTGTGAATGACATATTTCTACAGTGCCTAATATATTTGTAAACATAAGTCAGTTATATAGTTTTTTTTTTGTGGGTACCGGGGGGTCGACCTCAGGACCTTGCGCGCCAGCAGGCGCCCGTGCCGCTGAGCGATATCACCGGCCCCTTTTTCGTATGTGGGATCCGGGAGTTGAACTCGGGCCCTCGCGCTTGCAAGGCAGGCGCTTATGCCACTGAGCCATCTCACCGGCCCAGTTATATAGTTTTAATCCCTCATTCCCTCTATATTTTTAAATAGTAATGTTGTGGTTCCCAAAAATAAGTCCATACCTTGCTAATTAGAAAGTAGAGAGAAAGTTGGATTAAGGCTAAAAGCAAGATTTTCTCTTTTCTTGGGGAAAAAAATCCTTTTGCTCTCTACTTAGAGGCAATATAATGGAAATACTCCTTCTAGTCTGAAACACCGCAGTTCTATCTATCCTGTGCCCTGGTAATGTGCCTGAGGATTTCCACATTTTTCAGAATCATTTAGAGGGCCCTATATGTTTATAGATTACTCATAATATGAATTGAGTGAAAAAAAGAAATAAAAAGAAAAGCAGCTCTTGTTGTCATCTCCCCCTCTCTCTGTTAGGGAGTCCTATTTTTAGGTGTCCTTGTGCCATCTTTCTAACCAGCTAGCTGAGGATGGGAAGAGTTCATTTCCCTTTTGTCATCTCTCTGCCAGGGACAACTCTGTCAGTCACAAAAGCTGGAGACAGAACATGGCACCTATCATTTCGAGCACAAAGTTAGTGTTGCTGTAATCAGGATGTGTGTGTGTGTCTTGGCCCAAAATGACTGCGTTGAGGTCCTAGCCCCCAAAGTAATGGTATAAGGGGGTTGGGGCCTTTGGAGGTGATGAGATCATGAGGGCGGATGTGTCGTGACTGAGTTTAGGGCTCTCAGAAAACAAGCCCCCTTCCACCTCATGAGGGCGTATAGGAGACACCACCCATGAAGACCCAGCCATCAGCACGCGCTAAATCTGCTGGTGCCTTGATCCCCTCCCTCCAGCATCCGGAACTGTGAGAAATAAATGACCACTGTCCATAAGCCAGCTAGTCTAAAGTACTTCGTGATAGCAGTCCAATGTGTCTTACTTAGAAACTGAAGTACTTGTGAGAATGAAGGTAGATTTCGACAACTAGACTCTTCCACAGAGAATTTAAATTGAATGTTATAGGTTACTATTTAGGAAAGATAAATATAGTCTTTCTTCTGGTTACTTTCAGAATCAGAAAATAAAAACTGACTATAAAATATCCTCAGTGAATTGGACTGAAAACGAAGTTATTATCTCATAAAAATATCTTTTCAGTGTATTCTGTTGTAAATATTTTCTATCTTCAAGCTCATGTAACTTACTCAATAGAAGCATTCAAAATAGTAATGCCTTTCTGATGTATTTTTTTCTCCAGCTAGAAGATGATATCATAGCTAAAGAGATGTACTTTACAAAATTAACAAAATTTGTAAGTAATGTGACTTCGAATGACTGGCTTTGTATTCAGTTTTCAGTGCTGGGATTCATAGGTAAGCAATAGATTCATTTTTGTCGGGTGAAGCTTTTTCAAACTTAAAGAACTTATCAACAAATTGGTTACTAAATGGAAAGGAATGGCGTGATTCCTATAAATATCCTATAATTGTAATAATAAAGTCAGTTTCAGGTATCTCAACTTCAGATAACATATTTTTGAACAAATTTTTTCTAGATAGACAACATTAATGACCCAAATGACATATATACACATAGATTATATAAATACGTAACAGCAACCACTTACTAAGTGTGGCACCTGTTGGCCTAGTGACAAAGATGTACTTTTTCTTATGTAGAAGAATACTGAGGGGCTGGGTGGAGCTCAGTGGTAGAGCAAGGGCAAGAACCCTGGATTCAATCTCTAGCACCAAAAAAAAAAAAAAAAAAGAGAGAAAAACCTGAATCTCATAGAAATTAAGTTACAAAGAAATTTTATCTCAGGATTGTTGTACTCTGGCCTCTGAAGTTTCTAGTACGCCAAAGCCGACATTCTTTAAATATGATTTATGCCCACCACAGAAAGCTGTCTGAAACTGAGCCTGTAATTTGACTTTTTTTCCCCAGTTCATCCAGATTTTCCTCTTCCTTCCTTCCATTCTTCTTTCTTCCTTTCCATCCTTTTTTTCCTCTGAACTTCAAGGCATCATCTTGAATTTCACAGCATGACATTATTGATTCACCTATTCTCTCATTTTATTCTTTTCTTTTATTCCCAATTCCTACCTCAACCAGACCCTAAGAGGTTTCACTTTAATATGTTTAAAATATACTTATAAATATACATATAAAAAGCATTTAGTGTTTCTCATGTTTGTATCTGCTTTAAATTTACTTCAGTGGTAACGTGGCAAGCCTATTTCTGTTCCTTGCATTTTTGTTCTCAAAACTAGATTTTAAAACCCTCAACATGTTGCTTTATGTTCCTTTAGTTTACTGTTTCTTAATGCTACATACATACTGTGCAGTAATCCACTTTGCTTACCCATCCATTCCCTGAGTGGCAAACCTTAATAATTTCTAATTTTCTGCTACTCCAGAAAAAATGAAATGTCACATGTGTTCCCTGAGGTGGGATTACTGAGGACAAATGCAGCTGGGTAGCTAGTAGAGCCTGTTGCTTTGTGATTGGCTCTATAGTTTATGCTGTCATGAGTAATGTGTATGAGTTGTGTTTCTCTGTAAGTTTGTCAACATTTGGTTTCATCCTGTACTTTTCATTTTATTTTATTTTATTTTTGCTGTCATTCAGAGGAGTATAAAGTTTTTCTGATTGCTAATAAGTGTATCTGCTCTTTATAGGCTTATGTGGTCACTGTTCTTTCTCAATTATTCTGTAAAACATTAAGGTTTTTACTCAGTTTTGGCCAAAATAAGAAGAAAAATTGTAGGTGCTTGTAATGCCTGATGAGAAGCTTGGAGTTGATCTCAGTGCTGTACTTACTACTCTGAGAATTTAAATTTTCAAAGCTTTCGTCTTTTCCAGCAAGTTTAAATATAAGAAGCACAGAGAGTATCGTACTTACATTCTAATCACACAAGAGCATGTTGAACAAGGATCACTGTATATGTGATGCTGAAGTCTTATTTAAGCTTCCCTTTACAAAGACTTTGCTTTTTCTACCACAGTAACAGTTATCTTATTCATCATTTATCAAAAATATGAGCCTGATAAATAGAATTTTACAGCATGCTAACAGCACATTAGGGAATGAATCAAGTATTTCCACCGCTGAATCACTTGCTTTGGCTTCTATATAAATGAGTAGCAACATTTAAAATACAACTATTCATTTGATTAAAGTGACCCACATAGGCTCAAGGGCAAGGAAAAATTGAAACATACATCCTACTATGATGCTTATTATTTGGTTATAGGTATTTTACATTATTTACTTTAAAATGAAAATTTGCCTGAATCTTATTCCTTCAATTTCATTTTAAAACTAAAGATGGACTGGGTTATACAAATTAATAGAACAAATAGAATCATACTTAAGATACAGTAATTATATTTTAAATATGATTTTAGAATCATAAATATAAAAATTCTGATAAGATAATGCTCAAATATTGAAATAATACAACATTTTTAATAAAAATTAAGTACCAAAAGTGAATATGTGGTAGATTGATAAAGTGCTACAGAAGTGAGACAAAAAATTCAGTTTTTATACAATTAAGTAAGAAATTTCAGCTTTTATAATTTCTATTTTATTATCTTTCACTTGATTTAGATAATCAATTTGCATTAGATATCAAAATTAATTTCCTAAGAGCATTAGTTAAACTTACTTACACTCTTTTTCCTTCAGAACTGGTACTCCTTAATAAATACTTAAGCAGATATAATGTTTTACTTCATTATCTTCCAACTTCACTCGTGCTTTAAACTTTATAAAGAATAGGATATACTTAAGCTTTAATCATTTTTGCTCTTTTCTCATTTTAATGGATTTGACAACTGTGAGTTATTGGCATTTATTTACCTTTTCTCCATAGGAAAACTGTTCAAATCTAAGGACTTACCTGGCTTTGTACACTTTGTTTTAATGTTCTACAAAGAAAGACCTATTGACTTACTCTTATATGAATTTTTTCACTTAAAGATATGTGATATAGCAGTGAGTATTTCTTTACTTTAAAATGCCAAGTATTTTAAGAAAACATTATCTATTTAATGTGATTATCCAAAATTAATTCACTAAACCAAATCTGATGAGTGCATCAAATTTTTAAACTTCTGATAATCTAAATATTTACTGAAATTTTCATATATTAAATAATGAGAGGTCAAATATACAGTGAAAAGTAGAAACAGCAAGACAAAAAATAGACTGAATAAAGAAAAATAATGGTAGACATAATCCCAAATATTACATTTACATTAAATATTAGTGTTCAAAATATTGAACGCTATGAAGAGATGCCCAGAAAAAAATTTTAAATTATACCACTGTTATGGCTTGTATTTAGATGTCGCCCGAAGCCTCATGTGGTCATAGGTGGGGCTTTTTCAGAGGTGGCTGGATCTAGAGTGTGTGATTGATTCACAGTGCAATGCTGGGATTAAGATGGGTGATTACTAAATCGGTCCACTGATTGGTTTGGCACCATCCTAATCCCAGTAGCCTAGGTAAAGCATAAAAGGGGCAGAAAGACACTGCTAAGGTCCTTGCTGCTTTTGCTACCCTGTGGGTGCCGTAAACTGTTGTCCTCTGCAATGCCCCTCTGCCGGGTGCCACTCTGCCTTGGAGCCCGCCAACTATGAACTGAAACCTCTACAAACTGTGAGCTAAATATACCTTTCCCCTTTTAACTTTCGGTGTTGGGTATTTTGTCTCAGCAATGAGAAAAGTAGCTAAGATAACCGCCGTTGATATCCATATGCAGTTCAAGCATATGGTTTAGATTATAAGTAATAGATGTAAAAGATATAGCATGCAAACAGTAATCAGAGGAAATTTGTAGTAGTAAATATATTAAACTAGGCTATATTAAACTAGTAGTAAAAACATCAAACTAAAGAGCAGCATAGGAACAAATCAGGGATCAACGAAGAAATTACATACTGATAATGTAATTACGTACTGATAATGTTCAGTTCACCTAGAAGATAGAGCAATCCTGAAAGTGTTTGCATCTCACAATAGAGTCTCAAAATACACGAAACCAAAACAGAACTGAAAGGAGAAATAAATTCACCTACAATGATAGTTGGAGACTTCAATCTTCCTCTCTTGGTAATCAATAGATTGGTAGACAAAAACCACTAAGGGGATAAAAAGAACTGTACAACAATATCAGCAACTGAATTTGATATTTAAAAACCACTACACCCAGCACATAACATAAACTTTAAAATTTTAAGCTGAAATAACATTGGATACACACGTTTAAATACCACATTTTGTTTTTCTTTTTTTTTTTTGGGGGGGGGTACCAGGGGGTCGACCTCAGGACCTCGCGCGCCAACAGGCACCCGTGCCGCTGAGCGATATCACCGGCCCCTTTTTTGTATGTGGGTTCCGGGAGTCGAACTCGGGCTCTTGCGCTTGCAAGGCAGGCGCTTACACCGCTGAGCCATCTCACCGGCCCTCACATTTTGTTTTTCTTGTGTGAGAAACCAAAAGGTAAATGAGGAGCATAATGGAGGATAGAAATTGGGAAGTAGGGAGAACGTGTTCAAATGGGAAGGGAAGCAGGGGAGGTAGGAGGGAGGAAGGAAGGAAGGGGAAAAAAAGCGAGAATGAAAGGGAAAAAATGGAAACAAAGCTTATGTAAATGTGGAGGGGAAGAACGGTTGAAGGAAGGGGAGGGGAATGGGAAAAAAAAAAGAATAATTGAGATGTGTTATGTATAGGTGTAAATTCCCTATGATGAATGTGATCAATATATATGACAAATATGTATTAATACAAAAGAATAAAATTTTTAAAAAGGAAAATTAGAGGCTGGTGAGATGGCTCAGCAGCATAAGCACCTGCCTGGCAAGTGCGAGGGCCTGAGTTCTACTCCTGGAACCCACATACGAAAAAAGGACTGGTGATATCACTCAGCGGCACAGGCACCTGCTGGCACGTGAGGTCCCGAGGTCAACCCCCGGTATCCACAAAAAAAAAAAAAAAAAAAGGAAAATTAAAAATTGGAAAAAATAAAATAAAAAATAAACCAAAATAACAAAAAAGTATGTTCTCTGGCACAGTAGACTTCAATTAGAAATCAATAACAGAAAGATAACTGAAAAATCTCAAACACTTGGAAATTAAACCACACTTCTCAATAAACCATGGCTAATAAAAGAAGCCTCAAATAAAATGAGAAAGGGCCGGTGAGATGGCTCAGCGGCATAAGCGCCTGCCTTGCAAGTGCGAGGGCCCGAGTTCGACTCCCGGATCCCACATACGAAAAAGGGGCCGGTGATATCGCTCAGCGGCACGGGCGCCTGCTGGTGCGCGAGGTCCTGAGGTCGACCCCCGGTACCCACAAAAAAAAAAAAAAAAAACAAAGAAAATGAGAAAATCCTTTGAATGCATTGAAAAAATAATGTATCAACATTTGTGAAATGCAGATAATGCACTATTTAGAGAAAAATTTATAGTATTAAGTCTAAATCTTATAATAAAGACCTCATGTTAAAAATCTAAGCTATCAGGCTGGTAATATGGCTCAGTGGCGTAAGCACCTGCCTGGCAAGCACGAGGTCCTGAGTTTGACTCCCGGTAACCACATAAAGGAAAAAAAGGGCCGGTGATATCACTCAGTGGCACAAGCACCTGCTGGCAAGTGCGAGGTCCTGAGTTCAACTCCCGGTACCCACACACACACAAAAAAATCTAAGCTATCTTAATGACATCAAAAAATAAGGGGGCTGGTGAGATGGCTCAGCGGCTTAAGCACCTGCCCGGCAAGCGCCAGGGCCTGAGTTCGACTCCCGGAACCCACATACGAAAAAGGGGCCGGTGATATCGCTCAGCGGCACGGGCGCCCGCTGGTGCGCGAGGTCCTGAGGTCGACCCCCCGGTACCCCCCCCAAAAAAAAAAAATAAGGACCAAATAAACTCAAACCAAGCAAAAGGAAGAAAATTAGGATAAAGGTAAAAAATAAAATTAAAAACATAAAAGCAACAGAGAAAATTAATTAAACCAAAAAAATGGTTTTTTGAAAAAATCAGCAAAACTGATGAACTATTAATAAAACTGACAGACACAAACTATAAATATTAGAATGAAAGAGGAACTATTATGACATACTTTACAGACATTAAAAGGATAATAAGTGAATATTGCAATTACATGCATATAAATTCATCAACTTAAAAATTCAATAGACCACTTATCAAAAGTTACAACTATCAGAACTCACTCAAGATGAAATCTGTCATCTGAATAGTTCTATATATACTAAATAAATTGAATTAATAATTTAAAACTTTCAGAGAAAGAAACTTCCATATCCAGATGATGTCAAATGTAAATTCAATGTAAACATTTACAGAAGAAATAACACCAATTGTGTATAATATCTTTTAGAAAATAACAGAAGGGGCACATCCCAACTTATTTTATAAGGACAATACTACCCTGAAAACCAAAGACAGTGCAAAAAAAATTCCATAAATAAATATTTCTCATAAAAATGGATGTAAAATTTCTTAACCAGAAAAACAGCAAATTGAGTACAGCAATATGTAAAAAGAATACTGTGCATACATAATGGATACAAGACTGGTTTAATATTTGAAAAACCATAAAGTGTAATCCATTAATTTGAGATTGCAAAGAAGAAGATTGCAAGACTATTAATACCAATTAAGACAGAACAAACATTTGACAAAATTCAACATCTATTCAAAGAAAATTCTCAGCAAACCAGGAGAGCTAGGAGTAGAAAGGATTTAATCAAAATGAAAAACTTTTGTGCTGCAAAAGGTACTATTAAGAGGATGACAAGATACCACAGACTAGGGGAAAATATTTGTAAATTCTGTATTCAGTGAAAGACTCACATTGAAAAAATACATAGAACACCAAAAACCCAACAACAGATAAACAATCCAATTAAAAAACAGGCAAAAGATTTGAACAAATACTTCCAAGACTTCATCCAGTTGTTACCACTCTTACTGCTATAGGAAATGAACCCAGCTTTATTTTATCAACAGGCTATTTTGGGAACATGGGGGGGAGGTCCCAGCATTTGATAATACTCTTCCACTGCAAATTTTATCAATTGCTTAGCAAATATTGTTATGTTAAATTTTAACTGTTCAACTAATTTTGTTTGATGTAAATTTAGTTCAAGTTCAATTAACTCTAGATCATTAAATTACTTTACAATTACAAAAATAATTTCTTAGTATAGTATTTTTTTGTGTGTGTGTGTGGGTACCGGGGGTCGACCTCAGGACCTCGCGCGCCAGCAGGCGCCCGTGCCGCTGAGCGATATCACCGGCCCCTTTTTCGTATGTGGGTTCCGGGAGTCGAACTCGGGCCCTGGCGCTTGCCGGGCAGGCGCTTAAGCCGCTGAGCCATCTCACCGGCCCAGTATAGTATTTTTTACTTGTCAGTATTGGGTATAAATGCTGTTTAAAATATTTTCATGTATATAAATGTGAGATTTATTTTTCTGGATTTAATTTACATGGAGTCTGTAAAATAATTCTCAGATCGTGATCATCATCACTTCAAATATTTTTTGTTTGTTTTTGTGGTGCTGGATTTGAAGCCAGAGCCTTGCACATAGGGGGCAGGTGCTCTAGCACTGAGCTACCTTCCAGTCACGAATGCTTGTTTTTAATAGGAGTGATGCCACAGATCATCCTTCTCATCGTTATTTTTATGCAGATTACCCAATTTTATCCATTAAATGAAATATAGACTTTTTGCTTTAATCATATACTTTTATTATTTAAGAAGATATTAAGGAGGATGTAATTCAATACATTGAATGTAGAAAGGGAAAGACAGAATAATGCAGTGTGACAGAAATGGATAGAAGGAAAATACTAAAGATTTCACTTAAATTATTGGAATAAAAAGAAAAGAGAGGGGCCGGTGAGATGGTTCAGCGGCTTAAGCGCCTGCCCGGCAAGCGCAAGAGCCCGAGTTCGACTCCCGGAACCCACATTCGAAAAAAGGGGCCGGTGATATCGCTCAGCGGCACGGGCGCCTGATGGCGCGCAAGGTCCTGAGGTCGACCCCCGGTACCCACAAAAAAAAAAGAGAGAAAAATTCTAACTGTAGCCTATTTTTAAAAGGCAGAGTTTACAAAAATACATGACTTATTCTTATGAAAAAGAGCAAGACTTAAAAGTTTTTGTTTAATTTTTAAAATATTAACATAGAACTTTAGCAAAAACTAACACAGTAAAAACCTTGCTATCAGTAAATGCAATAGAAAGAAAAATTTGGGTTTTTACAGATTATTGTTTCTCTTTTTCCCTAGGAAAAATGTATAAAACAAAAAAGGGAAAAGTGTATGCACTATAAACCTTCTCTTTTCCAGCATGTGGGTATACATTCATCGTTACCCGAACGAAAACAACATTTAAAGGTAAGATTTTTGAATTGTCATTTTGGTAATATGTAATGTTTCATAAATTTGTAAAATATTATTTAGAGAAGGTGTGGTAATGTGAGAAAAATGATAAAATATGGTGGTTTAAGCACCATTCTTCTATGGCAGAACTATATGTTGTAAAGAGTGTTTATAAATTTAGCAAATGTCTTTAAAGAACCAGTTATCTATTATGGTAAGAAAAATTCAGCCTGTGTATACTTCTTTGCCTTACTCTTTTCATATGTGCAATTCAAATAAGGCTCAAAGTGTTTTTGAAAAATCACAATACTATTCACTATTTTCATGTAAAATCCAAAATTATAAACAAAATGATAAATTATGTTATAAATTATATAGAGAATATTTCACTTATTATTTAATTTAAATGGATCAATATTTTGATTTAGATGACTGTCAACCAGATGAAGAAAAATTCAGTGTTGTTTATTATTTAGTTATTCTTAAAGTCTGCATTATTTATAGAAACAGTATCACTGATAATTGCTTAGAATCTATGTTAGTCTGTTTTCTGCCACCATGACAAAATACCTAAGACAATCAGTTTAGTAAAGAAAAAGGTTTATATAGATAGGCTCATGGCTTCAGAGGCTTTAGTCCTTTGACCCTGTTGCTTTGGCCTGTGATAAAGCAGAACATCATAGTGGGAGAATGTGGCGGAGGAGCTGCTCATATCATGACAGGTAAGAAAGAACAAAAGAGGGTAGGTCATAATATCCCTGTGATGGTTAAGCTTAACTGTCAGCCTGATTGGACTGAGGGCCATTTAGGGGGTTAGTGAAGCACACTCCTGTGTGTGTGTGTGTGTGTGTGTGTGTGTGTGTGTGTGTGTGTGTGTGTGTGAGTGGGTCATGAGGCAAGACCTTGGGAATTATATATGGTCCCTTACCCTTCCTTTCCTGTGCTGTTCCCTTGCTCCACTTCTCGGTCACCATGAACTAAGCACCTCCATAAAGCCCCTCTGCCATGAGGTTTCTACCTTGAAGCCAGCATCTCAGGGACTGAATATCCTGAAACCATGAGCCAAATTAAACTTCTCCTTCTTTAAATTATGAGTGTTAGATATGGTGTCCCAGCCACAGGAAAGTGAATATAATCCCCTTCCAGGGCATATCTTCCTAACTTCCTCCCACCCTCCCCACCTCTTAAAGATTGCACCACCCCCGAACAGCATCATAGGCTGGGGACCAAGTGTTTAATACATGAGGCTTGGCAGGGAGGGGGCATTTATCCAAACCATAGCAGCATCTTGATAGAGTATAAGAAACAGAAAATTCAGAGTCAAAACACCAAGAGTTTAGACATAATAACCTAGGTGTGTACAGTATGTCTGATATTTGGCAAGACCTAACACTTCTCTGAGCTTTCTTCATCTATACAATGAAGGGCTTAAATTAAATGATCTTTAAGGCTTCTTCCACCCTTGAAATACTATTAGCATCTCTGACCTTAGTGTCTTCACACAACAAAGGAAATGATTTCTTTAATTCTTCATAATGTGAAATGAGAAACGCATACAGCAACCTCCCATCATTCGCGGCCTGCCCTTTTTCCATGTTTTCTACTCTGTCTGTGTATCCTACTACACTCATCAGAGGAGGGGGTGACATACTGTGAGCTTGGCCAGCGCTGTAAGGTATGCTGGAGTCCAAGAATAAATGTATGCATCAGGTAAAACAAAGAAGTGCTTGAAATAATGAAAATGTAACTGTTGTGAATCCTTGTACAAAAATTAACATCATTGAAATACATAAAATGTAGCAGCAGATGATGCAGAAAGAAACAGGTCTATTCCATTTCATGTCTCGGGGATATAACAATGGCATTCATTTCTTACATTTTATGGTTTTTGCCAGAAAACATTTTAAATTCACCTTTGTAAAATCATGACAATTTAAGAACATACACATAATTACTCATATTTTGAGGGGTTTTTTGTTTTTATACTTCATAGCATATAAAATAGAAATCAGTAGCAATTTAGTAATATGTCAAGTATGAGTATATTTAAATTGCTTTTTAAAATTTCTAACAGGATTATTTTTATTAGGAGTTTCATAAATTAACAGCTTCATTAAAAATTATCTGACTCATTCTTTGGAAAAATAAAAAACAAGACTTTCTCAACTTTCTTAAGCATAAATAAGAGACTACATTATATTTTAAAAATTAACAATAAAGTGGTAAGTATAAAATTAATATGAATATATAGACAATTACGATTGTTTATTAATCTTGTATTTTAAATCCTGGTGTTCAGATACTTTCACTTCTATTTTGTTTTCATTCCTTTAAGTCTTTCTGAAAACTTTTATGTATAATTTGCTCCTTAACCTTTTAAATTATGTGTTATACTTATCATAAAACTTTTAAATAAAAGACAATTTTCAATACTATAGTCTTGTTAAAAAGAATTTTATCTGTAATCATCTAGCTTATGGTTTTAAAATAATTTTATGAAACAAAAATTATAAGGTCTTACTAATGAACCTTTTTAGTTTTTAAATTTTTTTGAAATTTGCCTAGATCTTCAATTTAAATAAATGTTCTTTATTGGAACATACTCTATATCTATAATAAACATAACATTATCTTTTATAAATGACAAAATATTTTGGCATTAATAATGTTAACTTCTGAAAACTCAAGTAAAGTACTCAAAGAGAAGGATTTCTTTTATAGTTGAAAAGCAAGTAAATAATGTGTTGTTCTATAATTTGCTAATGGTCCATCCTATATGAAAAGCCATTTTTCTTTAAAAACAGTGCACTGGATTCAGTGCCAAGTATTTAAATGCATTACAGGCAGGGTTGCCAAAAAAATTTACAGTACACCCAATTCTGTCTGAATTTCAGCTAAACAATGGCTTTTTATGTGTGTACGTCACTTTTGTTATTGTTACTAAGCGTTACAAATCTCATTGCAGGTGATGGAGGAAGAGGGGGTAGGATAGAGCTTTCCCATCAAAATGGTTTTACCTGAATTCTTATTTAAGGCTATATCCTTGACATTTATTAAAGAATGATACAACATTTTTGCATTTTATTCAAAACTGTTAAAATTTTATGTTTCTCCTTTATGTAAAGATACATGTGACAATTTTCTCTTAGAACTTGTGGCTAGAAATTTATGTTCTTTCCAAAGTCTGTCATGATTCCCTTGGCCCTTTGTGGGCTTTCTCACTATCGTCTTACAAGAAATTCAAAATTATTTTCTTGGGAAATGTAGTACCCATATTATTTTACACCAAGAGCAAAATTTTTTCAGTCCTTTGAATTGTATATTTAATCTCTGACTTTCATATATAATATTAAAGGAATTTTGTAAGTGATTCACTGCAAACTACCTTCAGTCATTTGTATATTTATTTATGTTTTAAATCATAAAAAGAAATTGTGTTTTAAAATATTTGTGTATTACCTACAACGGTTCTTTGGCTGTAATGATAATCTGACTATACAGATCTCCCAGGAAACCCACAGATGGAAATCCATTTTCAAGTTTTAACACTATGTCAGTATTGCAACTGACATTAGCTAATAATACATCTTAGGAATATCTTTTTTTTTTTTTTTTTTGGGTACCGGGGGGTCGACCTCAGGACCTTGCGCGCCAGCAGGCACCCGTGCCGCTGAGCGTTATCACTGGCCCTTTTTTCGTATGTGGGTTCCGGGAGTCGAACTCGGGCCCTCGCGCTTGCCGGGCAGGCGCTTAAGCCGCTGAGCCATCTCACCAGCCCAATATCTTTTTTTTTTTATTTGGGTACTGGGAGTCGAACTCAGGACCTCACACTTGCCAGGCAGGCACTTATGCCGCTGAGCCATATCACCGGCCCAAGAATAATATCTTCTATCAGTGCAAAGTTATCTTCTCAAAGGGATAGTGTGATGTTATCAAAAAGGACACAAGAGGAAGTAATATCAAGAAATCATAATTTTATCTGTATAAATTAATAATATATTACTTCTAGATGTTATATGTTTCTTATTTTTATTTCAGAAAATTTGAAGA
The DNA here is from genome assembly GCA_028451465.1 of Erethizon dorsatum. Lineage (NCBI taxonomy): Eukaryota > Metazoa > Chordata > Mammalia > Rodentia > Erethizontidae > Erethizon > Erethizon dorsatum. The sequence continues at coordinate 18,387,659 of CM051839.1, forward strand.
TAAGTGATAAAAAGAAACTCCATAATACCTGGAACCTTAGATAATCTTGATTTTTAATGGCATCTTTTGAAAATTGTAATGGTGAAAATACATAATTATCTAGAAGAGTAAAAAACAATGAACAAACTAGTAGACTACAAAGTATTAAATGACTTCTTATGACAAGAAAAAATATAAACTTTATTTAAGATCCTTGTACCCTATTACAGTTTAATTTAAAATTAATAAAGACAGGATGTCTTCAAAAGAACAGAATGTTACTCACTTAAATAGTAATGCCATGATAGAATCTCAATAAATAGGAAAAATCTCAGAAATTGCTATTGTTACAGATAAGTTCTGTGTGAGTAGATGCACGCCGTTATCCATTTTGCTAAGACACCTAAAGAAATAGCATAAATTTGAGCTAGTCGGAGTCTGATGACACTACAATGTCTTCTTGTCTTTTAATAAATCTATTTGAGAGTATAAACTTAACAAGTGCCATTTGAGCTGGTTATCAAACATTGTGATATGTATGTGTTAAAGATTTAATAGTTTAACCCACAGATTATTTAGGAGTGTGTTTATTTTTCCAAAGGTATTCAGTTTTTCCCAACTTTTACTGTTGACTTCTCATTTAATTGCATTGTTAAGAGAACTTTGTGATAAAATGTGAATCCTTGTGTTCCATATGATTGTGAAAAGAAAGTATAGACTCTGCACGGCTGCATTTTAAAATGTGTTACATTGTTTTGTTATTATAAATTTTGGCTTTGTGCCTTGAAAAATCTTAAAAGTGTTCTTTTATGTTAGGCTTTTTAATTAAGTTGTTTAAATCTTTTAAACACTTACTAATTTTTGTCTGCCAAATCCATCAATTTCTTCCAGGGCTTTATTAAAATTATTTTTCTTGCTGATATTCTATTAAATTTTACCCTTGTTCTGAGCAATAATAAGAAATAGTTGTTTCTTATCCTTTAATACATGTTACAGACTTTAACTTCATACTGCTGTCTTATCCTTGAATAACAAAACGCTGCACATTTTCCTCTGTACGAACTGTATCAAATGCCAGTTTATAAAGAGAATAACAAAGATGAACTGTCGAGGTGTGTCCATTTCATCCTCTCCTTTTAGAAGAAAATAAGATATATGTGCATTACAGAGATTTTAAACTTGGCTTACATTTTGAACTCTTACCGAGTCTGCCAGAGCATGTTGCAAGCTAAACTAACAATTAAAAACTAAGCCAAGGTACGGTTTTTCTCAAAATGCAACATTCATTGGAAATGTGCTTAGATGTGTGTGTGTGTGTGTGTGTGTGTGTGTGTGTGTGTGTGTGTGTGCATGTGTGTGTGTGTGTTTCCCTCGGACTTCTTTAAGCCACCACTCAAGACTGGAACAAAATACCTGCAAGGCTGGGACCGTAAATTGGTCTAGGTGTCAGAGGAGGCCGCCCGAGATGCTCTCGATGTCACTAAAAGCAGAGCTGATTCCAAGGGTATGCTGTGCTGGTGCCCAGAAAGGGGAATTTGAACCTTCACTAAAACACAGTGAGCGTGGCAGAGGCCAGAAAGAAAAAAGAAAAGGTTAAGCCAGTCTTTAAACTCCAACTCTATTACCACCATCCTTAATGAAATGATTCCTGAATAAGAGTATTTGGATGATCAGTGCAAAGCAATTCTAGAAAAGGTTTCCGATGTAGGCAGGAGAGATGTCCCCAGTATCTTTCTACCTCTGCTGCTCCCTGCTGCTCGATGTCGGGAGCGGAGGTCTCGCTCATTATCCGGGGTCCCTGGTCTGCGGTGTCTGAGGAAGGGAGACTTGGAGAACCCAGACACTTATCTGGGGTATAGCAGAGCAAATAGCATTCCACTGGTTGGTTTGGGTATTTGCTCTATACCAACCATACTGTTTTTGCTTTAAGCATACCTATGAAGAGATGATATATTTCAGCCCATGACTCAGTATATCAGAGGAGTTTGTAAACACCAGATTCCCCTGAAGTCTTTTTTCATGAATACTTTTAAAGTGAATAGAGGCTCTGCAGACTTTGGAGACAAAATGAAATTTTCTGTGTTGCCAAACTTTCAAGTATTGAGATGATACAGCCACCATCATCTGCACTTTGTATTATTAAATGTGTGTTAATCAGCTTTCCATGACTATACTAAAACCTGAGAAAATCAACTTATAAAGAGAAAAGGTTTATTTTGCCTTACAGTTTTGAGGGTCCCAGTCCATGATTGGTTGGCCCCATTGTTGTTTATTTGGGGTGGGTTCTATGGCAGGACAGCACCTTGTGGCAGGAGCATATGGTAGAGCCAACCTGATCAGCTCATAGCCAGGAAGCAAATGAAAAGAAAGGGCCAGAGGGCCCAATATCCCCTGCAAGGGTACAGCCCGGTGATCTGAAGACCTCACACTAGACCCCATCTCTTAACATTTCCACCACTTCTCAGTAGTGTCGAGCTGGGTACCAAGATCCAACACAGGGACCCTGGGAGACATTCCAGATCCAAACTGTAGCAGCTTATTTATATGATGGAATTAGTAATGTAGTAATAATATTATTAATAGTAATAATAAATGTGGTTGCATTCTTGGATAAAGAGGAAAACTGTGTCCTCTACTAATGCAGGTGTGTAAAAATGTCTTGGGGTTTGTTTTGTTATTTTGCATGGGCCTTCTACCTTCTGGTAGAATTGTGAGAGTTATGAACAATAATGGAAGGTAAATCTGGGCAGGTATTTCTTATGGAAATATTTTATGTTTCTTTCTGTCTGTGTGTCTTTAATAACTCCTTGGCATCCATTTTTAGTTATTGTGCTGATTTTAGCAGCCACTCTTAGACAATGAATTATGAAAAAGTTTATATGAGCTGATACATTTTTGTTTTGCCAATATTCACTTTTTTATAAGCCCAGATAAAAATGTAATTTCTTGGGCCGGTGAGATGGCTCAGTGGCGTACATGCCTGCCTGGCAAGCGCGAGGGCCCGAGTTCGACTCCCGGAACCCACATACGAAAAAAAAGGGCCGGTGATATCGCTCAGTGGCAGGGGCGCCTGCTGGCGCGCAAGGTCCTGAGGTCGACCCCTGGTACCCACACACACATACAAAAACAATGTAATTTCTTATGAAATATATTTACCAAAATTGATGCCTATAGAGACAGAATGCTTAAACTAATTTTCATAGATGAAATAGAAAAAACTGTCCAAAAAAAATGACAAAAAATCATAAAGAGGCACCAGTCCCAGAGGCTTGTTCAGGGGAATTCAACTAAACTTGTTTTTTTTTTTTTTTTTTGTGGGTACCGGGGGGTCGACCTCAGGACCTCGCGCGCCAGCAGGCGCCCTTGCCGCTGAGCGATATCACCGGCCCCTTTTTCGTATGTGGGTTCCGGGAGTCGAACTCGGGCCCTCGCGCTTGCCGGGCAGGTGCTTAAGCCGCTGAGCCATCTCACCGGCCCCCTCAACTAAACTTTTAAAAATCAAATATCCTCAATATTTTTAAATGAGCTCAGAGTATAGCAAATAGCGGAAATTTCCAAATTATCTTAATGATGTGAATATAACAGAGTTGAACTCCAACAAAAATAGCATATAAGGGCCGGTGAGACGGCTCAGCGGCTTAAGCGCCTGCCTTGCAAGCGCGAAGGCCCGAGTTCGACTCCCGGATCCCACATACGAAAAACGGGCCGGTGATATCGCTCAGCGGCACGGGTGCCTGTTGGCGCGCGAGGTCCTGAGGTCGTCCCCCCGGTACCCACAAAAAAAAAAAAAAAATAGCATATAAAAAAGAAATCAACAGACCAGTATCATTACTGATGATAGTGCAACAATTTTAAATGCAACATTAGACTGTGTTTAGGGAATATAGATTCCTAAGCCATATTAACAAAACAGCACACCATGGCTTGGAATTTGTATTAGGAGTACAAGAACCTTCAGGTTTCTATTTGAAAATCTGTGAATTTAGCATAAAATACTAATAGATCTAAGAGAAAAATCACATGATTACTTCCACAGAGGCTGAAAATGCTTTTGAAAAAATTCAACATCTATTTCCTACAAAAATATTAAAGAAAATTGCAATGAATGGGTATAAACATATGGAACAAACACTCTCATATGCTGTGGGACTACAAAATGACATAATAGCTACAGAGGGAGTTTGGAAATACATAACAAAACTATGTACCATAGTATTTTACATCACAGTGAGGTATCACTGATTGGCCAATTGACAGACTGAAAACAAAGACTGACCATGCTAAGCACTGAGGAAAATGTGGAGCAACTGGACCTCTCACACATTGCTGGTAGGAACATAAAACAGTACAGCCATTTTGGAAAAGATACTCTTAATCAAACAGCTAAACAGATATCCCCACCTCCTGCCCATTTCACTCCCAGTTATTCAAGAGAAATGAAAGCATAGGTCCACCCAAAGACATGTGCACCCACACTTATAACAGTTTTACTTGAAGTAGCCAAAAACTGAAAACAAGCAAAATGTCTATTAAGAGGTAGTTTGTATCTGGATACAGGAATACCACTTAGCAAATGTTATGGCTCATATCTAGATGTCCCTTCAAAGCCTCATGTGCTCCTAACTAGGGCTTTTCAGAGATGGCTTATGGTTTGTGTCTAGATGTTGCCCCAAAGCCTCATGCGACGGTATAAAAGGGAAAAGGAGTCCACTGATTGCTGCTCTCTGCCTACCCTGCCATGGACTAGTTCTCCTCTGCCATGCCCCTCTGTCATGCTGCCCTGCTTTTGCAGCCAGCTAACTATGGACTGAAACCTCTACGAACTGTGAGCTGAAATAAACCTCTCTTTGTTTAACTTGTGGGTTTTGGGTTTTTTGTCCCAGCAATGAGAAAGTTACTAAGACAGCAATAAAAAGCAAACTACCAACACACACAAACAGAAGGATGGATCTCAAAATAATTATGCCAATTGAAAGAAGCCAGATCAAAATAAAAGTACATGCTGTACAGTTTCACTTAGGTAAATTGAAGCAAAATGCAATCTGATCAAATAGTGACATAAAACAAATCCGTGATTGCTTAGGGGATAAGGTGATTGTTAGTTGTTTGTTGTGTCAAAAGTCATCAAACTGCATGTTAAGCGCATGCCTGGCAAGCGCGAGGTCCTGAGTTCGACTCCCGGAACCCACATAGGAAAAATGGGCCGGTGATATTGCTCAGCGACACGGGCGCCTACTGGCGAGCGAGGTTGTGAGGTCGACCCCCGGTACCCACACACACAAAAAAGTGGAATCCTGTCAAAAGGACACAGGAACTAGATTGAAGAGACTTCCACTGACCAAATTTGGGACAGCTGGGCACTATAATAACTAAAAACAGTAATGAGTTAAAACTCATCCAACAAGGCAGGCATGGTGGTGCACACCAGTGATCCCAGAACTCTGAGAGGCTGAGGCAGGAGATTGAGTCCAGTTTGGCAATATAACGACTTAGCAAAATTCCGTCTCAAAATAAAAAATAAGAAAGGGGACATGGGTGATGTAGCTCCATGCGAAGGCACTGGATTCAATCCCCAGTAATGAAAAAAAAAAAAAAAAACCTTAATAAAATAAAGCATATAGATGATGGATAAGTAAAAGTTGTGTTTTTGTTTGTTTGTTTTTAATAGAATGCTGCCTAATAAATGCAGAAAGAAGATGGAGTTAGAAAAGCCCTATTCGGGCAAAAATGATCGATGGATCCTAAAGCCAGGGTATAGAAAGACTATAAACTTTGATGAAGAATGGGATAGTCTTACAAAATCTCATGGTCTGTTCACACAGATTATTTATAATTACAAATAGAAATAGAAACATTTCTATGACTCCAGGTACCAACGAGGGTTGAAAACATCACGATAAGAAGCAAGAGGAGATGTGTCTGCATAAATTATTGTAACACTGTCGGAAAAGAAAATATTTTCATATATATTTATTATGCTAACACAGTAAACACACGAAATAGGAAGCTTCTCCGCTGACCACAAGGACAACTCGTCTCCTGAAACACAGAACTCTCCAGGAAACCCACAGCAGTGGATTCCTTTCAAAAGTACGATTTAAATAAAATTCAGAACCCAGTTATGTAGTGTACTAAAAAAGGGCAGACGCTCAGGGGACCAAGTCTTCAGAATAAGAAGCCCTAAGTCCTGCCCGCTGAACCCACGCCAGATGGGCAGGCACAACCCACGGGCGCGCGTGGCGTGGGTGGGCGTGGCCGGCGCGTGGCCAGGGCGCTCCGAGGCCGTTGAGCGGGCGCTGCACGTGTGCGCCTCTCCAGCCTTCAACTGCAGCCGCCGCCGCCTCGCCTGTTGCCGCGTGCGCATGCGCGGTGAACAGCGACTCCTGCGCATCCCCGGGCGCGATCGGCGTGGGGAGACCCAGAGAACAAGTGGCCGAGAGCCGGACACCTGAGCTGCCACTCCCGAGAACTAGCCGGCAGGACAGGTGTGTGCGCACCCGGCCACCTTCCTGCTTCCCTTTGCGTTCGGGTGGGGCGAGGGATCGGCGTCGTCGCTGCTGCGCCCGAGGTGGGGGTTCCTGAGCCGCACCCCTTTCTCCTGCGACTGCGAAGGCCGAACAGGTCGGGGCCGATGAGGGAGGGATGTTGAGTTCGGAGACGGGGTGCAGTGGGCGAGGCTTTTGGGTGGGCTCTGCCGGCCTCATGGGCCGTGGGCCGTGTCCGCCTGCTGCGTGGACGTCGGTGCCCGGCCCGGCTCAGCCCGGGCTGCCGCGGGCCGCGTCCGTTATCCCGGCCGTTGGCGGTTGCTGCCTCGCCGGCTGCGCGCTCGGCGCGGGGCGCAGGGGGCGTGGAGGGCGGGGTGGACGCGCGGACGCCGCCGGCTCGGCTCGCGAACCCCCACCTCTGCGAAGGCCAGGGGACCCCCACCCTCACCGCGACAGTGGCCAGGGACGCCGGGCCACTCCCTGGACACTGCGGGAGCCCCGAGTGCGCCCCTGGGGAGACAGCGGAAGGGTTGTGTTGAAGCCAAAGAAGCCCTAATTACCAGAGACTCATTATCTCCTACGGCCTGTTTACCATCAATCAGATACTTTAGCTGCTTTTATTTATAGCATCTGCCCAAGCAACGAGGAGGAGCATTTGCTTGGGATTTAAAAGCCAGCGGTAACAAAGCTCTGGAGGGATGGGTGGAGAGAGGGGAAAGGAAGGGAGAGAGCGATGAATGCAGAGTAACTTTTTCATAGCCGCGCTTTAATTTTGGCAAAACACAAACATCAAATTTGTGATTAAAGAAATCCTTTTTCTTTAGTTTTTTGGTGTTTACATGTAAATGTATTTTGGTTTCATAAAGTTACAATAGTACATTTACATTTAAGCAACATTTTAATGAAAACAATTTAAGTGAACATTTAGAAATCATAATTTTTAAAATATTTATTTACTTGTTTATTTTGTGGCACTGGGGGTTGAACCCAGAGCCTTGTGCTGAGCTACATCCCAAATGCTTTTTGGTTTTTTTTATTTTGAGACAAAGTCTTGCGAAATTGCCCAGGTGGGACTCAAAACTTGTAGTCCCCCTTTTGTCAGAATGTGTGGTTCCAGGCTTTTGTTCCGGTCAAAGACTTGGATGGAGACAACGGATGAGTGTAACAGTTTAGCGTTTATTGAAGAGCAAGAGATGAAAAGAAGAAGAAAGGCAAAAAAGAAGAGACAGCCGGTGAGATGGCTCAGCGGCTTAAGCGCCTGTCCGGCAAGCGCGAGGGCCCGAGTTCGACTCCCGGAACCCACATACAAAAAAGGGGCTGGTGATATCGCTCAGCGGCACGGGCGCCTGCTGGCGCGTGAGGTCCTGAGGTCGACCCCCCGGTACCCACAAAAAAAAAAAAAAGAAGAGACATAGGAGGGGCCATTGCAAGAACAAGAGGGCAGTGGCTGCGAAGTCAGTGGCTGCTGTCTTTTATATCTTGAAGTTAGATCTGGGCGGTCCCATGCAGGGCTCCCGAGCTGTTCTGCGCAGTGGTTTGACAGCTCTTCGTGATTGACAGGTGACTCCCGGATGTCCAGCCTCTCCATGGTTGACAGGTCATACCCGGTTGCCCTGCCGGTTTGCCATGCCCTCATCTCTTGCCTCACTCCTGCTTCAGCCTCCCAAAGTGCTGGCATCACAAGCCTGTGCCATCATGCCTAGATTTTTCTTTCAAAGGTGTCTACATATTACTTGAATTTGATTATCACTGTATATTTTATGCCATTGGCTCTTTGTTTTTGGAAGGTTAATAGCTGTAGAATTTATTTGCTAGAAGATTTGAAATTTATTTGTTCAAGGCACACTTTGAACAATTTTGTTAATTCATTTAAATCTTTCACAACTTTATTTTCACTAATTACTTTTCGTTTCACAGATAGTCAGTATGTATTTCCCAGGCTTTGGACTATGTTTGGGTCTTCTATTCATCTCAGTTAATGCAGAATTTATGCATGATGATGTTGAGGTGAAAGACTTTGATGAAAATTCAGATGAGATTGATGTTGTTGAAGCTGAAAGTTCTTCAGAGGTAAGGTTATTGAGACATGGTTTATAAATTATTCCTTTATAAGATATATAGCAGCCGCTGATCTCTTAAGATTAATTTCAGTTGTAATAGTATTCATTTTCCAAGTAGATAGAACACTCTCTTTTCCTGACTATGTTGTTGCTGTATTTTTTTTAAGATTGCCTACATACAAAAGAAATATGTGTATGGCACCTCGTAGTTCTATTTAAAAAAATATATGAAAGGATTTTACTGTCAAAATAGAAGTTCACCATTGGTTGAAAAGAACTAAGTACTTTAGCAAAGCATAAAGTTTTTAGTTTTATTTCTGACGCTGCCAGACCTTTTCACATAAAATAAATGTAATATAATTTGTGGTTCTTCAAGAAATAAAGTAGCTCTATTTCTCTGAAGAGAGATGATGCTAACAAGAAGGCTGAATTAGAAAAGGAAGTGATGATGAACAGGTGTTTAATAAGGTTGATCCAACTTTCTGGTTCAGCATTGTTTAGATGCGTGGTTCAGGGAACTTTAAGGAGATTTGGGTCCACCTTGACAGTCCATAAGAGCTTTCACACTGAGGGACATTTGGACCTAATGCTGTGTCAAGCAGAAATGTTTTTAGTGGTAAAAAAGTGTTCATTGTATTGTGTCAGCCACTGTTAAAGGGCCAAGGGGAGTCATGATCTACTTTTATTGACTGTTTTGCAAGTATTGTATGTGTTATTTAGTTGTTTAAGTGAATGTTCTGCAAGAACATTTTTGTAAAAACTGCTTCTCTGATCTACAAAGTGAGTGTTCAAAGTGCTAAGAACTGACTTAGCCACAGCTACTCCAAGGGTCTTCGGAGGTTTGTTCAGACTTTGAGGAAGTTGACAGATGCGTACCACTCCTTACTGTATTTAGTGATAATTTGAGAGGATGCTAAGAAGTGGAAAGGAACAATTTTTAATGTTTCTAATTTAATAACATGGGTAATAAAGAGATAGCAGAGTATAGCTAAAGGGCATATACTCTTGGTAACTTTAAGGGCGGTGTAACAGGAGGAAGCCTCTTGTGACATCATCGCCCATTTTGCCAGACTACAAATACAGAGAGCGGTGAAACTGTAAGTGAGCAAACTTCAGAGAGGACTGGCAATGAGTTTTGTTTAAAGACTGCTTTTCTTCCCTTAAACAGATGGGAAATGTTGTGTTGTCCGGTCAGGGGAGGGTTGATGAAAATAGAAAAAAGACTTCTGCATCCTTTCCCCTAAAGGCTGAGAAGAACTCTTAAACTAATCTTACAGATGAAAATCACAAAAGGCTAGTTCAGAAGGGATCAGATTGATTTGTTACTTGATGCAGAATGTTCGTTCATCAACAGTTCAGGCTGTCTTTCGACAATCTGTCAGTAAATTAATCTTTCAGGTTACTCACTTGGTAAGTTCTGTGTAGTGTAGTATGGCTGAGTGTGTGTAGCCGGACGGTGTGAGCTCATGCACAGTGCTGCAGTTGTCCAGTGTCGACAGTGGTGAGTTCCTTTACTGCTTTCTCAGTCTGATCATGTGTAAGATGGGCACCATAATGGTACTTCCCTCCCAGAAGTATTTCGGGGGTCAGAGGAACCACCATATCACCACCAGCACCACTGCTACCAGTGTGTCCTTGTCACTCCAGCCAGTGCTGACATGGCACTTGAAGCTTTGCTGAGATTTCTTTGCAGTGCTCCTTTTCTTCTCTGTGATCCTAATTCTTGAACTGTCTTTAAGTCACCTTACAGTGAAATATGAGTTAATTTTAAATTAGCCTATACGTTTACCAGGCTTTTCATTTTATATGATTTTCGTTGTGATATTTCCTTTGCTTCTCATAATTTTATTCCCCAAATATTGTCTTTTGTGAGAACACAAAAGCACATCAAATATGTTATCAGATGTGCTCTAATTCCTCCCATCCCCTTGATGTTAGTATAGAGAGCGCTCCTGATTCTCGTCGTGGTCCGGGAAGTTTATATTTGTAATTCCATGGAAAAGTTATTGGAATTCTAGCAAGTTAATTCCAATCTACCACTTCCAGTGCAACCCATGGTGAGAATAAAGATAGTAAGATGTATTTATAGTTGTGGGGAGCCAAGGAGTCCTAAGTCCAACCAGAGTGATGATTACGGAAATAAAGGTCTCCACCCAGGGCCAAATCCAGGTTTTATTAATTCTGGACAAGGGGAGTGGCTCAGGATGAGTGACTGTGAGAGTGGCAGGAAGTGAGTGCTGTGCTAGGTAGGAGCCCTGAAATCACCTCTGCAGTATGCAGAGAGAAGGATATGCAGAAGGAGTAATCTGCATAACACAGTTCAAGGTAGTATCTAATGTTGTGGGGTCGGGTGCTTCAGCTCTGATGTGTAATCTTCTATGCCCTGGAAAGTCACAGCCTCTTATCTGGAGGCTCAATCCCGGCCAACAGTGTGGAGCACGGCTCTCCATCCCGCCAGGCTCAACCATATGTTTCTAGGAGCTACCTGGCAGGGTAACACTGACCTGTTGCCTTGCTTCAAAGACTACTCATCAGCACCTGGGCTAGATCGATTTGCAGTGCTTAAAGCCAATTGAAGGGATAAGGAAGAGTCCTAGCCATCTCTGTGCATATCAATACATGGAAATAGGGCCAGGTTTAGCCAAAATGGAGATAATTGCTCTTCTTTCAAGGAGAGTCATTCAGGTGATCCACACACAGAGAGGTCAGTGTGTCCTCTGTTTGGACATATAGTACTTTTGTCATCATGGTATTTATTATGCTCTTTGTATCTTACCATTACTAGGATACAAAGTTTTGAGATCAGAGCTTGTAGCATGTCATAGCTATATTATCTATATATATCATGTACTGAGTTCTTAACTAGCAAGATTATTTAATTAAAATATTTGCAAAGATGAATAACTTTAGATTTTTAAAATTGTTTTCTAGATTAACTATAAGACACCTAAACCCATAGGAGAAGTATATTTTACAGAAACCTTTGATAGTGGGAAGTTGGTTGGGTGAGTATTCATTGAAGAGAATCTTTTCCTTGGTTTGATTAGCTTTCTTGAAGTTATTGGCTATAGGCCTATGAGAATTAGCTCTACTTCAGATGTATAAAATTTTTTCAAGGGCTTTATTTAACAGTGTAAACCAGTACTTCATACATTTTTGTTATTGGTAAAAATATTTAATTTGAATATTCATTTACATAAAAAGAGATGGAAAAAAATTCTTAATGTAAAGAGAAAAAGTATAACAGTTTTTTTTATTCTCTAGGACAAATATTAACAATGTAAGCCCAGGTGAAAAATTTGAGTTACTTTTCCAACCTAAATAATGGCAAAACAATAAAAGTTAATATTTATTATTATGTGCCAGATGATATCCTGAGTAGGTGGATAAGTACTATATATAATTACCACTTAAAAGATGAAGAAACTGAGCCTCAGTGTGCATTACCTGTGATCATGCAGCTTTCAAATTTAAGGTTCCAAATTTGGTGTAACTTTACGGGATTATTTAGACATCCTTATTGAACTCCTAAATATTAATTTATTTTTGAATGAAATATAACTAGGTTGGGTATGCATTGTATTCCTAATATGCATTGTATCTATAAATTGCTAGTTTTATTTTTAATGATAAATGTGTGTTTTCAACTTTACTTACAGGTGGGTCTTATCAAAAGCAAAGAAAGATGATATGGATGACGAGGTTTCTATGTATGATGGTAAAATATTTAAATATTATACCCAATGTGATCTAAGATTCAATAGCTTTAGACATATTTTGACTAAACTACATTAGCCAGAGGCCCTTTCCTGCTTCACCATAAAATGTTCAGACTTGTGTCTTGTCCCTTTCAATATTTCAGGAAGTTCCTTCTAGAAACAGGCCACCATCCCCTTTTCTAATTCTAAACAGATACATTTTCACTCCCTTGCAGTTGGTCTTTTTCATTTCCTGAAGCAGCACTTCTTAGGCTCCTGCTGGTCTTTGTGTTTTTGCTTCATCTTGGGCACACCTAGAGTAAATTATGATTTCCAGAAAGATTTTTCTATCTTTCTATTGAGTACCAGAGAGGTAGAAGACAGCAGGCCTGCATCCATTATTATAGGGTCTCTAATAGCATTATCTTCAGACTTAGCTGTACAGAGAAATGTCCCTTATGCAAGAGCCGTCTTTTCTTCCCTAACTGTACCACCCTGGAGAATGACAAAAGGATTTCTTCCTTCTAGTCTAAGACCAACCTCTTCAGTTGTAATATCCTGAAGGAAGATCAGCCTCTTCTCAAGGTGTGTGATAGTGGAATTTCCTCTTTCTCAGAGGACCTCATGCCCATAAGCGTGGGCCCTCACAGTCAGACCCCAGCAGGCAGTTGCACCAAAACAACAGTAGAACAGATAATAGCATGTGCTAGAGGTCACCTGTCTGCTTTCTTTTCATAGTTTCTGTTTCATTATAAGATAAGAACCATGCCTGCATATCTTGTTCACTCAAGCAAATCTCTCCCATTGTGTGTGCCTGTGAAATGCCAAAAAGAATACTTCCATGCACGGAGAACAAGCAGTATGTAGTATATTCATTCAAAATCCATTTAGAGAAGAGAATTATTTCTCCCAGAGAAGCAGTGAATCTTCAGGGATATAAAGTGCTGCCTAAAATAAATCTAGAAATATACAGTATCACAAAATATGCAATATACAGAAACCTTACTTCATATAGTTATATTTAGACACTTTACAGTTTTTTTCCAAGAACATTGGGTAGCTACTCGCCTTATATTTAATAAGAATCCACTGTTGGGATTTCCCTAAATTTAAGATATGGTCCATGTTAAGGGTAAGTTTTAAGTATCTATTTCTTACTAGATAAAAATGGCTTTTAGGGTTTGAGTTTTCCCCCCAGCTTAAAATTTAAAAATGAGCAAGTAAAAGTGAACATCTTTTAAGCAGGCAAATTTAATCTGTTGTCTTATTAAACATTAAATGTTTAAGTAAATAACTTTCTTCAAATTATTTCAACAAACACGAAGATGCTACTGGGTTTGCAAAGGCAGAGTGCTCATAAATATCACACAATTACTTGATGTAACACTACTGAAATAAGCAACCGGAACTCTGAGCGACATCACCGTCAGTATATTTTTTCTGTGACTTTGAAATATTGCTTTAAAGACTACCACAAAAAGATTTTCTAGCATACTACATTTAGCTGTGATGTCTGGCTGACATTTTCCATTTCTTAGAGGCCACTTTGAAAAATGGGAATCTGTTAAAATTTCCAGGTTCTGAATATCGTGTTTTGGATATTGATATCAGTAGTATTTGTCTACATGGTGGTTAGTTGAGTCCAATATCAGATTTCCTTGCAAGATTGTTTTGTATTCACAGTAGTTAATCACAGCTTCTTTCGAGTACCACCTAGATGGAGTTCATTCCAGGTGCTTTAGGAATGAGTGGATATGTATGAAATACTAAGTGCTGGGATATAAATTGTGCATTTGATAGAAAAGTATTTAAATTTTTCAGATTGTTATTAATAATAAGTATAGATATTTAACCATAAGTTCTGGTACTTTAATTGGCCAGCTTTCAGGAAACCTTATAAAGGAATGTAGAGTCTCTAAATTTCTGCTTACAAGGAAATTTACATTAGCTAGTGTTGTCTAGAACTTAAGTAAATGATCTGGTTAATAAAGAGTTATGGTTTATTCGAAATGGGGAAAAACTCTCTTCTGATGGGAAGTTACCTTGTTTTCTAAAATTAAAGTGGTATTACCTTTTTTCATAGTTGTTAAATGTATATACTTAATTACATTTCATATATACATAATGCATTTCAAAACAACATAGTTTTAAAAGTCCTTTACTATCTTGGAAAGCTAAAAAATAAAATTGTTACTTCTTAAATTAAGACTTCTGGGGGAATTAGTAATTATAAGGATGTTAATGTGAGAAAATAAGAACCAAGTAAATAACTTTATCTTTCAAAAATACAGTGTGACTCAGTGGGGGGGGGCTGAAAACAATTTTTAAAAGCATTTTTAGAAATCCAGTAACTACATGTACACAGTGATAGACCAAAAATCACCTTTCGATTCATATGACTTCTGGCTCTTGCATCATTGTGGGTTTTTTTTAATGAAGGAAAAAAGTAATGTAAAAGCATTAGTGATTCAAAAGTGCCCATTAATAAATATTTTGAACTGACACAATACTAGAAAATAAGTTTTTTGCTGATTTGTTTACTCAATTATAGACAATAGCTATAATTTTCAAAACTAAGTTTTATACAAATTAATATAAGTTGACTTATGATTCTTTTTTTTTTTTCATGTGGGTACCAGGAGTCAAACTCAGGACCTTACACTTGCCAGCAGGTGCTTGTGCCACTGAGCAATATCACTGGCCCTTTTTTTCCTTTATATGGGTACCAGGAGTCGAACTCAGGACCTCACACTTGCCAGGCAGGTGCTTACGCTGCTGAGCCATCTCACTGGCCCCTGGCTTATGATTCTTAAAAGAATAAAGGAGTAAAGTCCCACATGCAGTGTTTGGGTTGCAAATAGCCCTCTTGGCTGTACATTCTGTGGACCTCATGACTGATTGCAGGGCCATTGTTATGATCTTAAGCATAGGAAATTCCAGCTCAGATGGGGCCTCTCACTCTGCTGCCTGGTAATTTAGTCCTTATCTAGGGCTTTCCTGCTGTCCTGGCCCAGAGTAATGAGAGCTGCATGGTACAGCTTGGGAAGGGTTTGTGTGAGTGAAATATACAGTTTTCAAAATAAAATATTGTAATGTTGTAAGAGAATCAGCTGATGTGTACTGTGCATTGCAAAATACAGTAAATGTACACCGATACAAACTGTTCGTTTTATGTTAAGGACACACTTTCATATGCAATCTGAAACATCTCATTTTAAAAATTCAATATTGATAGGTCCTATAGGAGGAATTACATTTTATACTGCTTTCAGAAGTTTGGAGAGAAAACCAAACTAATCCACCTTTAGAAGTACCTTAATCAGATACTATAGTGTTTGTTACTAAAACCATTTTTGGATAGGGGAAAAAAGGAAAGAAAAAAGACTATACGTAAAGTTGCAGATATTACTTCCAAATTTGTAATTTTTTTCTCAAATCTTCCTAGAAAAAATTACTGTTTATAACTACTAAGAAATAATACTCGTCAGTGTTTTCTGTTTCAATTTAATGCATTTTGCTTTATTTTCTAGGAAGATGGGAAATAGAAGAGCTCAAAGAAAACCAGGTACCTGGTGACAGAGGATTGGTATTGAAATCTAGAGCAAAACATCATGCATTATCGGCTGTATTAGCAAAACCCTTTATATTTGCTGATAAACCTTTGGTAGTTCAGTAAGTTTATGTTTTTGGATACTTTTTCTGATACTTTTTCCATATTAGTTTGGTATATTTTGGCATCTAAATATCGCTTGGATTTTGATGTACAAATACATACGTACATAAGTTTTTCAATGAAAAACAGGCTAACGATAAGATTATATATCCTCTAAACATATAATTCTGTCACCGTAAACTATATAGTGCACAGTTAGTACACTGTTTTTAACTCACGAAATTGCTTGCTATTGAGATATTACTATCAGCAGGTTCTGAATGGAACCGCAAATGTTGCTGTTAAACCTGTGGTAAGACTTAAAGGCAGAGGGCTAGGGTGGAGCTCAGTGGTGGACACTTTCCTAGTACGCACGAGTCTCTGGGTCTGATATCTAGCACTGTGTGTACACACACACACACAGATTTAAAGGCAGAAATTTTATTTTCAAGGGGAAATGTGTAATGTAGATCAGTGTCTACTCTTTGAAAAGTCTCGTGTTGTTTAGACATTCCTCTCTTCTCCCGGTGTTGACATGAAGTAGTGATGCTGCTTGCATGTGTACTGTTACAAAAGCAGGTATAAATTCCTCAGCTGGTTTCCATTATACTGCTGTGAAACCAAGTAAATGTATACAGGCATGATTAGAAGACCCATAATATTCAAATTGCAAAGAGAAGAAACTGTATAAATGTTTCTGTCTGCTTTATATCAGAAATTGTGATGATCCAAAGTTAATTTAGGCATACATAAATACCATTCTGTCCCTCCAGACCGCCTTCAGTTCTTTAATATGTTAAATGTGTTCTTACCCGGTATAAATAAAACACCATCTTGTATTTTAGAGGTTTTTAAAAATGTGGCATTTGGTATAATTGGCTTAATATTTCGGTTGCGGTACTTTGGCTTAATCTATATTAAGTAATTTCAATGCCTTTAAAGTACTAACATCAAAGAGCATATGTTTAGTATTTGAACAAATTAAAAATTTTGTTACAGGTACTTCCTTATTATTTATCATTATTCAGGATTTGGCTTTTTAAAAATTTCCTTGAGAATTTGCAGTTAATCTTTTTTTTTTTTTTTGAAACTTAGGTGTGTATAATATTACTTTCTGTTTTGGCCATTTGTGACTTAACGGGTAAAGGAAATCATACACAATTAAATTTCTCCAGAGTAAAATAAATCAAATTTAGTATTTTTAGTATGAGTCACTAGTAGGCAAATAACAAAATGTTATCTTGCAAAATTAGAAGCAAAGATTAGAATATAAATATAAAAATTTACTTTAATAGTTGAGAAGTGATTATCCTGAAAAATAAAAGCACCAGGAATTAAATATAAATTTTTCATATGCCTAAAAATAATTCAAAGAAAGGGAGTGTCTTTTCCTAATGATGATAAATTCAAATGGGCTAAGTAAAATGAAAAGTACTACAAATAGTGTCGATTTATGATATAGCTGGTCTCCAAGGTGCTTCTCCCAGTTGTACACATGTTAATATAAGGTTAAGCATGCCTAATATGAAACTGAAAATGCTCTGAAATTTGAAACTTTTTTTCAACCTCTTTTATATGGCAACAATTTTGTAATCTTTTTTTTTTCCTGTTCAACACCTTTTTAAAAGTTCAACTTAAATTTTTATAATTACATGTATTTATAGGGTACAGTGATAATTCAGTATATGTATGCATATGTAATGATCAACCCTTGGTAATTAGCATTTCTGTCTTCTTAAACATTTATCATTTTTTTTATGTTGGGAACCCTTGAACTCCTCTCTTCTAGTTCTTTACAAAATACGTAGTAAATTGTTGTAAACTGTGGTCACCCTGTTGTGCTATAGGACACTAGAGCTTATTCCTCTGTACTTGGTGCCTGTTATCCAGCATCCCTCTAGCCCCTGTCCACCCTTCCTAGCCTCTACTTGTCTATGAAATCAACACTGTAGCTTTCAAATATAAATAAGAACATACAGTATTTGTCTTTTTGTGCCAGGCTTATTTTACTTGATATAATTAAGTCTCCAGTTCCATCCATCTTGCCACAATGACAGAATTTCATTTTTTTTGGCTGAATAATATTTCATTGTGTGTGTGTGTGTGTGTGTGTGTATGCCACATTTTCTTTATCCGTATATCTAATGATGCACACCTCAGTTGATTCTCAGGTTGTCACTTCACTCCGTTGTTTCCTTTGCTGTACAGAAGGACCTTAGTTTGATATAATCTCATCTGCCGATTTGTGCTTTATTGCCTGGGCTTCTGGGGTCTTACTCAAAAAGTCATTGCGTCCATGTCTCATAGTGTTTCCCTGTGTTTTATTCTAGTAGTTTCAGAGTTTCATATCTTGCATTTTTGTCTTTGATACATTTTGAGTTGATCCTGAGTTAATATGGTGAGAAACAGGGGTTTAGTTTCATTCTTCTGCCTATGAATATCCAGGTTTTTTGTACCATTTATTGACGATTGTCCTTTCTCCAGGGTGTGTTTTTGATGCCTTTATTGAAAACCAATTGGGTAAAGATGTGTGGATTTATTTCTAGGTTGTCTTTTCTACTCCACTGATCCATGTGTCAGTTTTCATGCCAGTCCTTTGCTGTTTGGACTACTTATAGCAGTGATGGCGAACCTTTTAGAGTGTTCAGTGATAACAAACATCCCGCAGCGGTTCACCTCTGCTGGCTTACAGTATGTTTTTAAAAGGTCAGCTATTAGGATGCCTCCAGCTTTTTTGCTTGCTCAGGGTTTTGAAGTTTTGTGTGTTTTAGGATTGTTTTATTTCCATGAAGAATGTAATAGGTATTTTGCCACTGGTATTTTGCTGTTGCTTGAATCTGTAGATTGTTTTGTGAAGTATGAATGTTTTAGCAATACTAATTCTTCCAATCCATCAACATAGGATGTCTTTTCTCTTTTTATGTCCTCTTTGATATTTTTCATCAGTATTTGTAATTTTTGTTGTAGAGACCATTCACTCACTCAGATAAATCTATTCCTAGGCAGTTTATTTTATTTTTGTGGCTATTGTAAATGAGATTTTTTTTAGCAAGTTAATTATTCATATTTAAAAATCTATTGATTTTTGTGTGTTTTTGTGTATTGCAGCCTTACCGAATTTATCAGTTCAAACAGACTTTTGGTAGAGTCTTAGGTTTATATATATATAAAATCATGCTACCTACAAACAGGGATACTGTCACTTCCTCTTTTCCTATTTGGATGATCTCGTTTTTTTTTCTTTCTCTCTTTTTCTGTTTGTTTTTTGAGACAGGGTCTCACTGTGTACTGCAGGCTGGCCTTGAACTCATGGCAATCCTCCTGCCCCAGCCTCCCACATGATGGGATTACAGATGTGCGCCACCACGCCCTGCTTTTATTTCTCTCTCTAGACTAATGGCTCTGGTTAATAGTTCCAGTGCTATATTGAATAATAATACTGGAAGTGTCTTGTTCCAGATCTTTGTTTCTAGATATTTGCCCCATTAAGTATGATATTAGCTGTGGTATTTTCATACATAGCTCTTTTATAATGTTGTGGTACGTATCTTTTATACCTAATTTTTTGAGGGTATTTATCAAAAAGAGTTCAATTTTATTGAATACTTTTTTACATCTACTGATATGGTCCTACAGTTTTTGTCTTTCATTCTGTTTATGTACTGTATAATATTTATTGATCTGTGTATGTTGACTTATCCTTTCATCCTGGGAGGAATCACATCTGATGGTAGTGCATGATCTTTTTGTTACACTCTTGGATTCAATTTGGTAAAACTTTGTTGAGAATTTTTACATCTGTGTTCATCAAGCATAGTCTATAGTTTTCTTTTTGTGTGTACATCTTTGGCTACAATATCAGGTTCATGCTGACTTTGTAGAATTAGTTTGGAAGAATTCCCTCTTTCAGTTTTTTTGCAGAGGTTTGAGATGATTTTGGTATCATTCTTTCAAAGTTTGGTAAAATTCAGCAGTGAAGCCGTCCAGTCCTTGACATTTTTGTTGGTAGATAGTTAATTACTGACTCGATCTACTTATTATTGTTTTGTTCAGGTTGTCAGTATCTTCATGGTTCAAATTTTGTAAGGTATATGTGTCAAGAAATTATTAATTTCCTCTAGGTTTTCAAATTGTTTGGTGTATAGTTGTTTTTAATATTCCATAATGATCCTTTGTGTTTCTGTGGTATCAGTTATAAAGGCTTCAATGTCTCTCTTTTCAGCTTTAATTTTACTTATTTAGGTCTTCGTTGTTGTCGTCAAATGTCATTGTTGTTAGTGTTAGTCTAGCTAAAGTTTGTTAATTTTATTTATTTATTTTATTTTTTTATTTTTTGTGGGTACCGGGGGGTCGACCTCAGGACCTTGCGCGCCAGCAGGCGCCTGTGCCACTGAGCGATATCACCGGCCCCTTTTTTCGTATGTGGGATCCGGGAGTCGAACTCGGGCCCTTGCGCTTGCCAGGCAGGCGCTTATGCCACTGAGCCATCTCACCGGCCCGTTAATTTTATTTTTTTGAAGAACTCTGTTTCATTGATCACTTATATAAATTTTTATCTTATGTCTGCTCTGATCTTTATTATTTCTTTTACTAATTTTGGGTTTATTTTTGTTTTTCTAGTTCTACAAGATGCGGTGATAGGTTGTTTATTTGAGCTATTTCTGTGTTTATGATGTGGGCACTTGTTGATATAAATTTCTCTCAGCACTTCCTTTGCTATATTCTATAAGTTTGGGCATGTTATGTTTCCATTTTCATTTGTTTCAAGACATTTTTACATTTTTCTTTTGATTTCTTTATTGACCAATTGGTTGTTCAAGAGCATGTTGTTAAGTTGCCATATATTTTTAAAATTTGTAAAAATAGAATTTCTACACTCCTGTCTTGTGGATTTTCAGCCCAGGGCAGGTGTGCTGTGGCATCCCTGGCTGTAGGGCAGGGTGTCACCAGTATCCAAGGTTCTGCCCCTTTGGAAGGGCATCTGGCAGGTCAGGGGCTCAGGGCAGGCTGCTTAGAGCAGGCTTCGTGGTGCTAGGCTGAGTAGTAGGTGGGTAGAGCCACACACCTGCTTTGTGGGCCCGTAGATGGGCAGGATGTCAAGATGGCGGCAGTCCAGGTAGGGGAGGGCACAGTGTGAGCGGGGCTCTTTTTGAGGTGTTGCAGTGGTGTGGATTCTCTGCAGGTTTCCTAAGCTGGGCCTGGCCTGGGAGGGCTACAGACATCTGCAGCAGCAGTAATTCAGGTGTCCCTGGCAGTAGTGAGCGCTGGTGAGACCTCTCTGCTTACTCATCCCTGCTGTGTGCGTCCCTTTTGGCTTATGGCTCATTGCAGCTGGGAATACAGAGCGGCAGATGATGATGTGGAGGAGGAGGAGGAGTGTGTGTGTGTGTGTGTGTGTCCCTTCTTTATGAGACTCTCCTGGGTCTCTGCTCCTCAGCATCTCTGCCGCATCCTATGACACCTAGTACTCTCCATCTAACACTTTGGAGAAGTAGCAGTTATTTTTTCTTTGCCCCCTCACCCTGCTTTTTTGAGAGGAGCTCACTAGGCACCTCTAGTCAGCCGCCTTGCTCTGAAATCCAAAACCTTCTGAGCACCAACATGACTCTCAGGAAGTTTTGGGTTTTGGAATATTTCAGATTTCAGGTTTTTGGTTTAGGTATTCTCAGCAGGTAATCTATAAAAATATTACAAAATCCAAAAAATTCCAAAATCTGACATTCAGGTCCCATGCGCTTCAGATAAAGGATATTCAGCCTGTACATATGATGTGACTATACAAATTTTGAAACCTAAAAATATCCTGTGTTAAGAGATACGAAGGATATTAGGCCATTAAAATTTTTGATAGGTTCTACAGATAAAAACTTTAATGTTATGTTTCCCAAACCATATAATTTTATTTTTCCTCTTAACATCTTTTTATTTTAATCCATTTAACAAAATCATAACTTAATTTTTACTGTTTTCACAACTGTTTTCTCATTGATTTTTGTCACATATAATTTATCAATTTATCAGAAATCTCTTCTATGTCTCATTGTCCTAGTGAAACTATTTTCTTAAAATACAAATAAAAAACTTTGTCAAGAGTTACACTACACTGTAAACCCATTAAATGACTCTCAGTTTACCTTTTTAAGCTGTTATACTAAACAGCAAAAATTTCCCATATTTCCTGGCTGTTTAGGTCTGAAATACTCTAAGATTATGAAGTGTCTTTGCTAGAACTAATTAAGTGCACAGTTTGTTGAAGTGTCCTACGTGAACTAAACTGAACTAAACTAAAAGACTGAACTGAAGACAAAGATAAATTAGATCTAGATATCTAAGATCATCAGCAATTTCTTAGAAGGATGTTGTAGCTGTGGTCCTTCTGACTTTTGTTTTTTCATTTATATTATGTATAATGTTTGCCTTACCAGAATTTGAAGTTTCCTATTAAAGTTTTAGTCAGAGTGTCTCATTCTTAATTTAACAATTTTTGATGGAAAAAATATTTAACCAAATAGGTTGGCTTTTATGTAGTTGATTGTAATCATTCTGTTTTAGATATCTTAACATGCCTTGTATTGCAGTACTAAAAAAGCATTTTTGCTTATTTCCTGTAGATTGTGTATATGCATTATATGAACTTTGTAGCAGTGTAAAGCATTTATATTTAAATGACTTGAGAATAATGCATTGGATTTTCAAGAGCAATTAGTAATTTTTACTTATCAGTAGTATGGTTCTTTTCCCCTTCATTTAGATATGAAGTAAATTTTCAAGATGGTATTGATTGTGGAGGTGCATACATTAAACTCCTAGCAGACACTGATGATTTGATTCTGGTATGATATTTTAATA
Organism: Erethizon dorsatum; assembly: GCA_028451465.1. Lineage (NCBI taxonomy): Eukaryota > Metazoa > Chordata > Mammalia > Rodentia > Erethizontidae > Erethizon > Erethizon dorsatum. The sequence continues at coordinate 18,410,382 of CM051839.1, forward strand.
TTTTAAGAAAACCTTATTAAAGTTAGTAAGTATTTTTAAAGAGTAATTCACACAATTGAAAATTTTGTTTTCAACTGAAATTGAAAAGAACTTTGAATGTCTTTTTCCAACATGAGATTATATAGCTTTCACAATTTGCCTACAAGTTTCATATAAAGCTAGGTTACTTGAAGGCGTTAGTTTTATAATCTTGAGCAAAATTAAAAAACTCTACTTCATCTATAAATTTAAAAATGACATGGTGCTTATAAATCCTTTTGAAATATCAGCTGAGTTGTTTATAAAATAAGAATAAGTTTATTTAGAGAGGTAAGATAACCAGAGCAAAGTGGTGAAATAAAGTGACCAGAGAACCAAATAAGAAGGTGGGCCAGTTCAGGCATTGGCAGCTCATAGAACATAATTTTTAAAGAATTTCATGATAAAGTAGCCTTATAATTCTAAAGATTGTATTAAGACCATTTGAAGGTTAGAGGTATTTCTTACAGCACTCTCCTGCAGTAGACTGTGTCAGGGTTTTGGCATATAACAGAAATTAAATACATGAGATGTCAGTGAGATACTTGTCAGATTGCACAACTATGCATAAGCTATGAAATGTGGATCAAAGTCTTTGTGTACTACTAACATTTAGGGTCCAGTAAAAGGGAAGCCATTTGTGTTGAAGTTCTTGTTTTAGATGTAAGAAATGATCACCTGAAGGTAGGGTGACAAAAAAAAGTTAATGCCAAACATGTCTATAAGAACTCAATCTGATAAACTTATTTAATCCCCAGAAAAACCTTATAGGTAAATACTATTCTCTCCACACTTTAGAGGTAATGAAATGGAGACACAGAGAGGTTCAGGTTTTACCTAGGGCCACATACAGCTAGTTTAAGTGGCAGTGCTAGCATTTGGACTTCAGTACCTAAAGTCCAGACCCCATACTCTTAACCACTATTCCATGGCAGATAAAGAGAAATCACTACCTAAACAGGGATTGGGTCTCTGCATCTACTTTCGTGTCTGAATCTCTTCATTTTGTACCCAGAAGGGTAATTTTCTGATGTCTTCCTGAATAATAATAATAATCAATTTAGCATTAAGGTAATAAATATGCTTTCTTCTCAATAAAATGGTAAGAATACAGATTAACATAAGGTAAATAAAGGTTTTTATGATGTTTCTAAGGTAATTTCACCATCTATGGGTTCAGGAAGGAAGTAGTGTATTTTTCAAAAAAATTTTTGAAATAAAATTTGTCATTTTCTCCACATCCTTTATTGTCACTTGTGTTAAATAGTTATTTGGTAAATTAGCATTTAATACATTTTGCAAACTCACCAATTGGGTAGACTAGAGAAATTAAATATTCTGTAATTCAGGACTAATACCTGCACTCATCTCTCTTTAAAGGAAAACTTTCATGATAAAACATCTTATACCATTATGTTTGGACCAGATAAATGTGGAGAAGATTATAAACTTCATTTTATCTTCAGACATAGACATCCCAAAACTGGAGTTTTTGAAGAGAAACATGCCAAACCTCCAAATGTACACCTTAAAAAGTTCTTTACAGACAGGAAGACTCATCTTTATACCCTCGGTATATTCTTTTAATTCGTTCATTAATTCAAAAATATTTGCTGACTACAAATGTATTCATGGCACCTGCTTTGCAAGAAAATAAATATACCTCTACTTTGCAGATGTTTATCTTTTTGGGAAAATAAGATGTGCATGATGATAGCACAGGTAGGAAGTAAAGGGCCAGATGAGAGATACAGGTGAGGTACGGTTAAGAGTTCAAAGGCAGTGTTACTTTCAGCTTGGACACTAGGAGGAAACTAACGAAGATTGCGTTTGAACTTGTCTTAAGTGTGGTGGGCGTGGAAGATAGGAGGGGAAGGGACATGTTAGGCCTGTGACCGCGGTGCTGTAAGAACAGGACATGAGGAAATCAGTTACGGAAGAGGTGGTGCTCACTGCTAGGCAGGGCGTTTAGACTTTGTTCTGTGGCGGTTGTGGTTACTGTGAGGTCTCACCTCGTGGTGGCCGCAGCGCACACCTCACCATAAAAGGAACAGCGCTGAGCAGCTGTCTGTAACACCCATAGCTTTACTGAAGTAATGAGAGGTTGCAAAGACCTGGGAGAGAAGAGAGCCACAAGGGCCGTTTCTTCTGTTCCCAGGTATCCGTGTTCATAGGACTCAGGTCTACACAGCCGTGAGAGCCTAGCAGGATGTTTTGAACTGGCTTTCTTCTTTTCTCAGGCTTCAGCTCTACCCAAGATTAAGTCACTTCTGTTTTCTTTCCAAAGGCTGCAGTTACAGAAACATTTTGTTTTTCAAGTCAATGCCCAATTTTATCTTTTTTTTTTGTACGAGGAATCGAACTCCGGACCTTGCACTTGCCAGGCAAGCGCTGTGCCACTGAGCTATATCCCCAACCCCAATTTTATCTTTAAACATAGCTACGATATGAAAATTTTGTTTCTGAAATAGCTGGAAAGTAATACTAGACATTTTGGGAAACACAAACTATGGAAATAATGAGAAATCATAACTGGACTAGAATAAACAAAGTCAATTTGACTGTTAAACCCGATCAAAAGCAAATTAGTGGTATACAGTACACCAGAGGCCATAAGAGATTTATGACCTTTGAAACAAAAATTCTGCTCTCAGCAGTTTATCCAAAGAAAATAATCCAGAAGATGACCTATGTGTGAAGATAATACTAAAAATTTGAAGCAAGAGTTGTCTGTATAATACAAAGATAACTATGAACATTTAGGAACAGGGAAATGCTCATACAGGTTGAGTATCCTTTATTTGAATATCCAGAGTGCTCCAAAAGCCAAACTTTTTGAGTTTCCTGGTTGGCACTCAAAAAAATTTTAGAGTGCTGGCTATGGTGGCACACACCTGTAATTCCAGCACTTGGGAGGCTGAGGCAAGAGGATTGCTGTGAGTTCATGGCCATCCTGGACTATATACTGAGTTCAAGGCTAGCCTGGACGGCACAGCGAGACCCTGTCTCAAAAAAATTTTTTTTCAGAGTATTTCAGGTTTCTAAATTAGGAATGCTCAACTAATGAGGTCTTTGCAAGTATCCCAAATGTGAAAAACATTGAAATCCAACAGTTCTGTCCCATGCATTTTGCAAAAAAATTCCTCAACCTATGATTTTAAAATGGAGAAAGTGAGGCTCAATTTGTAGGCATATTATGATGGTTACTATGGAAATTAAGCAAGCAAATAGGAAAAAACTTGAAAAAAATAATTTTCCTTAATCAGTTGCTCTGTATTAGACACTGTTTGGAACAACGGTGTGAGCTGAGCGTCAGTCTCCCTATTTTGTCTTGTCTTAGTCAATAAGCAGCATACCCTAGAAAACGAACTAGTAGGCTGAAACTCAAATTAAAGTCTGACTTTTACAAAAACTGATCCTTGGGCTAGGAATATTATTATTTTTTTTAAATCTGTAGTAGTATATTTTATAGTTTTGAAAAGAATCTTAAGAGTACCTTTATAAACTTTATATACAATCTGAGACTTTTTATTGTAGTCATTTGAAATATTTAATTCATTTTCTATGTAGCAGTTGTTTTTGCCAAAGATTTTAAGCAAAGGTTTTTCTTTATGCATATTTATGATATGTATTTTAACTGTAGGTATCAAAAATCAGTTTCAGGTGCAAAATTTATTGCAAGAACTTTTCAAGATTTTTCTTGAGCAATGCCTTTTACTGAATTAAAAAGGATACAGTACTTTTGTTCTAGGCCTGCTTCAATCTTGACTTTTACCCTTTGCTTTAACTGAGTTTTATAATCTCAGCTATCATAGGAAATAGTGGATAAAAAAGGGAGAAAATATTGAGTGTGGGTTTGCATTATTTGAGTTTGTGTATAAATTGGATTATTTGGTTTTGATATGAATAATTCATCATTTTTGTGACTGACACCTCTGAAGATCATTAGTACTTCAGAGCTGTTACTTTAGAAAGTGCTCTCACCCACTCGCTAAGTCGGGATGATTCTGACAGCTTCTGCTTCTTTGAAACCAAAGGATAAGCAGCTGTTTTCTTTTAGTTTTTTTTGGAACCGGGAATCAAACTCGCAACCTCGCACTTGCCAGGCAGGCACTGTGCCGCTGAGCTATATCCCCAGCCAAGCAGCTGTTTTCATCATCCTTTTCAAAGACCTAAATTTTACCTAGGAGGAAGAGAGATCTTTTCTTTTGTCATTACAAAGAATAAGGAGTCCTTCATGAAATTTTTGGCATGGGAACTTTTAGGAGGTTAGAATTTACCTGGAAACATGGGTAAGTATAAGCTTGAATATTTTAAATTATCCTTAAGACGTTTTATGCTGCAGTCATTGAATTTGAAATGCCACTGAGCCCTGTCTTTAAAGATCTCTGAAATGATAGTAATGTGTCAGTGTTAATTTCCTGATTTTGGTGGCTGGATTGGGTTTATTTAGGAGAATGTCCTTGTTTGTAAAAATTATATGTTAAAACATTCAGAGGTGTTGTGTATAAAAAAAACTGAGTTCTTTTTTTTTTCCTGTGGGTACTGGGGGTTGACCTCAGGACATCGCGCGCCAGCAGGCGCCCGTGCCGCTGAGCGATATCACCGGCCCTTTTCTCGTATGTGGGTTCCGGGAGTCGAACTCGGCACCTTGCGCTTGCTGGGCAGGCGCTTACGCCACTGAGCCATCTCACCGGCTCCAAAACTGAGTTCTTTGCAGTGTGCTTACAACTTTTTAAATTTGAGATTTTTTTAAAAATTTAAAGATCCCAAAGAAGTCAGGCATGGTGACTCATGCCTGTAATCCCAGCTACTCAAGAAGCTGAGGCAGGAAGATCACAAGTTTGAGGACACACAGTGGACAACTTAGCGAGACTGTGTCTCAAAAAGTAAGAAGTGTTGTAGGTATAGCTCAGTGGTAGTGTGCTTGCCTAGCATGTGCAAGGCCCTGGGTTCAATCCCTAGTGCTGCCAGAAAAAAAAAAAAAAAAAAAAAAAAAACGAAACACTGGGCTATACTGTTGTTCCGGACAGACTAGTCATGAGTCCCAGATAGAGTAAACTACTGGGTATTTCCTATTTGAGGTGTAATGGACGGTTTTGTAGTTAGAAATGCAGTTTAAGACAAAATATTACCTTTATTTTAGGAAGTCTCATATCTAGCAATTTCACCATATTTTGACTTATTTCATCTGATTTTTCTCTATTTCTGGTCAAAAGAAAATTTTATCCATGAAGCTTAGGCAGTTTTATTATTTAGAAGATTAAGATAGACAGTCTATAAAAATAAGTATAAAATGTTTGTTTTTTAGTAATGAATCCAGATAACACATTTGAGGTGTTAATTGATCAAATAGTTGTAAACAAAGGAAATCTTTTAGAAGATGTGGTTCCTCCTGTCAATCCTCCCAGAGAAATCGATGATCCTAATGATAAAAAACCCGAAGAATGGGATGAAAGACTAAAGATCCCCGATCCTGCTGCCGTCAAACCAGAAGACTGGTAAGCAGAGAATTTTGTTGCCAGGTATTATATTTGTATTTGGAATAAGTAACAATACATAACATATAAGTGAAGTTTACAACCAGTGTAACTTATTCTCTTAAAATCAGAACTCCTTATTTTGACTATTTTATGGGAAGAACTTTTCTAAAATGGATTTTGTGCTTTCCTACCTTTAAATATTTATTTTAGTTAATATTTTTATTTTGTTGCATTTTGTAATATATGTTTATTATATGTTTGTTTTTAATGGTCTCAGTGCTGTAGGGAAAAGTTCATGAGTCTAACACACCAACACTTTAATTTTTAATTTCAAATTTGTTTCTTTATCAGATGTGTGTGAATATTTTACATAGTTGCAAGTCTTTTTCTGTTAATAATTTCTTGGCTTTAAAATAGATGTATCCTCAACATTCTATAAAACTGTGTAGGATTCATAAATACCAGTATGTATAAACATGAGTTTTTCACTCACTGAGTATTTGTGTTGTTTCCATTCTACCTACAGGATCATGAGTATTTTTCTTAAAAAAAAAAAATGTATTCATTTCCAGAGTTTTTATAACTTGAGTTTGGATGGTGAGAGATACCTGTATATCTCTCCTTTTGCTAAGATACTTTTTGTCCTTCAAATATGTTTTGCAATTTCCCCATAAAGATCATATTGCCTTTATTCCTAGGAATCTTTGTCTTTTTTTCCCTGCTGACTGGGTAACTCTTAGTTACCATATTGCTAAGTAGTTTCTGCTTTTTTGTATTTAACCCACCCTATTAATTATCTATTGTTGTGTAACAAATTACCCCAAAACTCAGCAGCTGAAGACAGCAAGTATTTATCATCTCACATGGTTTCTGGGAGCCAGGAGTCTGGGCATGGCCTGACTGAGGGACCCTGGCTCTGGCCCAGGATGTCTCCTGAGGGTGCACCTCTACCGTCACCAGAGCAGAAGACTGCTTCCCAACTGGCTCAAGTGGCTGATGCCAAGAAGTTTCACTCCTCCCTGCTTGGGCCTTTCTCTTGGTCTGCTCAAGCCAAGACAGATCACTTCCCCAGATGGAGTGATCTAAGAGGAGGAAAGAGTAACCACAGAAACTGCAGAGTCTCTTAGAACCTAATCCAGAAGTAACACACTGTCACTTGAGTTGTACTGTTTGTCACACTGACCATGCCTGGTATAATTGAGAGGGGGCTATACAAGGATATGAATATGAACACTAAGAGCAAAAAGGTCTGTTCTTAGTTTACTAAGAGTCCCCTGTGATTGGGTGTTAGATTCTGTACTCATAAAATACCTTTTTGTACATTTGTTAAGATAACTGTATGGGTTTTCGTATTTTCTTAGTATCGTGAATTATAGTGATTGGCTTTCTAATGTTGGAATAACCTTACAGCACATTTGGTCAATATAATATTGTCCTTTTTGTATTTGCTGAGCTCTAGAGTGTTTTTTCCTTGTCAGATTCATTCAGATATAATTTTCATACAGTTAAGTTCATTTTAGATACAGTTTATGATTTTCAATGAACATAAACAATGATGTAGCCACCTCCACAATCACAGTCTCTAGCATTGCTGTCATCCCCAAAAGTCTCTCATATCCTTTTGTGATCCCTTCTCTCCTCCTATGCTTAACCCCTGCAACCAGTGATTTTTTGAGATGATAAATACTTGCTGTCTTCAGCTGCTGAGTTTTGGGGTAATTTGTTACACAACAATAGATAATTAATAGGGTGGGTTAAATACAAAAAAGCAGAAACTACTTAGCAATATGGTAACTAAGAGTTACCATACTATAGTTTCGCCTTTTCCAAAACATCATATTAAATGGAGTCATATAGTAAATGGTTTTTTTTTTTGTGGGTACCGGGGGGTCGATCTCAGGACCTCGAGCACCAGCAGGCGCCTGTGCCGCTGAGCGATATCACCGGCCCCTTTTTCGTATGTGGGTTCCAGGAGTCGAACTCGGGCCCTCGCGCTTGCCGGGCAGGCGCTTAAGCCGCTGAGCCATCTCACCGGCCCAGTAAATGATTTTTGCATTTACAATATTTCTCTTAGAATAATGCTTTTGAGACACATTTGTTGTTGATGTACCAGTAATTAGTTCAGTTTTTTTGGTGAATAGCATTCATTTATGGGGATGTATCTCAATTTGTTTATCCATTCATACATGGATGCTAATTTTTGTGATTTCCAGTTTTGTGCAACTACAAATAAATTTATGATACACATTTTTAGACAGGACTTTGTCTCAAAGTCCTTTTCTCTTTTTGGTGGTAAATATTTGGGACTGGATTGCTTGATTGTACAGGAAACACATGTTTAAATTTATGAGAAACCCAAACTTTTCTAAAGGGCTGTACCATTTTGCATTCCCACCAGCACTGTGTAAAAGTTCCAGTTGCTGAACATTTACAGTATTTGATATTATATGTTTTTATTCTTGTTTTGGCTATTCCAAAAGGTCAGGGTAAAAGTTCTCTATATTCTGGATAAAGACTTTTTATTAGTTACCTGTTGGTGTGCAACAAATAATACCCAAAATGTGGTGGCTTAAAACAGCATTATTTTCTCAGTTTCTGAGTGAGGAATTGAGTGCAGCTTAGCTGGGCTCGCTGGCTCTGTGTATCACAAGGGTACACTTGTGGCATCAGCCAAGGCTGTAGTTACCTTAAGGCTCCACTGCTGGAGGATCCACTTTCAGTCTCACTCAGGTGGTTTTTGGCAAGCTTCAGTTCCCTGAGGAACTGAATTGTTGTTGGACAAAGGGCCTCAGTTCCTTGGTGAGTAATGGCCAGCATCTTGCCACCTTGCAGAGTTCCTTGTAGTGTAGGCCTTTCTGTAGAGTTGCCCGCACCACAGTGGCTCACTTGCACAGGTGGAGCAAAGGAGAGGAGAAGGAGAGAATGTAAAGACATAAATCACAGTCTATACTGAGTTAGCAGTGTCCTTCAAGTATTCCTGTTTGCGAAGGCCCACGATTGTGACTTATTTTGGAAGTCCTTTGGAAATACAATCAACTTAAGAGGAGGTCATCTTGGTGGGCCTGTAGGTCATCAGTCCAAGACAACTGATGTTCTTCTAAGAGGAGGAACATTTGGACAGAGACACACAAGGAGAATGCTATGTGACAAAAAAGGCAAAAGTTGAAATGGTACACATACAGATCAGGGAATACCAAGGGTTGCCAGCAGCCAGCAGAGGTGAGGAAGAAACGAAGAAGGCTCAATCCTTGCCCAGAGTCTCTAGAGAGAGCGTGGCCCTGGCCAACAACCTTGACTTTGGACTTAGCCTCTACAACTGTCAGAGAAAAAATTTCTGTCAGTGGAAGCCACATCGTTTATGGCAATTATTATGGCAGCCTCAAGAAGTTAATGCATATGTTTTCTAACTTGAAAGAAACACCCCTAATATCTGTTCAGTGATAGAGAATTACTCGGTCCAGCCCACACCTGAGGGGAGGGATTGCACACAGGTATGAATCAGAAAGTGGCAGGGATCATTGGAAAACTGTTTTGGAAGCTACCTCCCTCGGGCACAGATGACTGCAGTCCTGAGCCTCACCTTGACCACGAATTCCCAGAGGCCCTGAAGCATAGCAAGCCCAGCTAACTTGAGCCCAGAGTCTGACATACTGAAATCACGCAGTAGTGGATGTTGAAGTCCCTCAGTTTGGGTCACTAGTGACCCAGCAGCAGGCAGTTAATACAGATGTGTAGTAGGGAGGTCGTTCCTCTCAGTCTACAGCTTGTCTTAATTTTCTACATAGTAGATGTTTTAAATTTCTGTGGAGTTCAATTTACTGATACTTGTTTTTGATTATTCATGCTTTTTATGTCTTACCTAAATAATCTTTGCCTAATTAAAGGTCACAAAGATTTTCTTTTCTCTTTTTTTTTTCCTGCTAGGCAGTTTTCACTAAAACTCTGTCCTGAGTTACTTGCTTTATATAATGTGAGGTATAAACCAATACACATTTTTTGAAAATATGGATGTCTAATTTTCCCAGCATCTCTTATCCATTTAATGTCTATAACAATATGCACTGATGTCCTGACTTTTATTTCTGATGTGGTAATTTGTGTTTTTTCTTGGCATGTGTAAGTGGAAATGCATCAGTTTTATTTATGTTTGAAGAACTAGCCTTTGTATTAGTTTTTCCTCTTCTGTTGGTCTTTTTCTACTTCATTATTTCTGTTCTTTCATGGTACTTAGTTTTCTTCTCTTTTTTTGCCTCATTAGGATTAAAAAAATCTTTCTTTTCTAAAGAAAGTAGCTATAAGTTTACTCCTAAGTGCTGCAGTTGTGTTCCACAAATATTATTTACAATACCATTCAGTTCAGGCTGTTTTTTTTTTTTTTTTTTTTTTTTGTGGGTTCCGGGGGGTCGACCTCAGGACCTCGTGCGCCAACAGGCACCCGTGCCGCTGAGCCATATCACCGGCCCCTTTTTTCGTATGTGGGATCCGGGAGTCGAACTCGGGCCCTCGCACTTGCAAGGCAGGCGCTTACGCCGCTGAGCCATCTCACCGGCCCAAGTTCAGGCTGTTTTCTAATTCCTCTAGTGGTTTGTTCTTCGGTCCATCTGTTTTTAATGTGTTAAATTTTAATAAATTATTTATGGGTTTATCAGATAAGATTTTCATTTTGAGTCCCAGCATTATATATTTTGTTTTGTTTTTTGAGACAGGGTTCTCTATGTGGTTCAGGTTGGCCTTGTACTATACATGTAGCCCAGGCTGCCTTAAAGTCGAGGTGGTCTCGGGGTTCAGCCTCCCGTGTGCTGGGATTATGGGTGTGTGCCACCGTGCTCCGCTGTGGTCAGAAAATATTCTCACAAATGTCAGGTTATATCAGTCTGGTTGATAATACGGTTCCAGACTTCTGTATTTTTACTGTTTTTCAATTTGTTCTCTTACCCAAAAAGTATTAAAATCTACAGCAATTGTGGATTTGTCTTTACTTTTGTCAGTTTTTGCTTCTTGTATTTCAGAGATCTGTTTGTAGATCTATTTGCAGTATTTTATAACCTCTTGAAAAACTGGCCCCTTCGTTATTATAAAATATATTTCTTTATAAATTTTTGTGAAACCTTCTGAAGTCTACTTGGTTTGACATTAAATCAGTGCTCCTGCTTTGTTTGCATTCAGTGTTATTCTCCACTTCTCTCTGCAGCTTGTACACGCCTTTCGTTTTCAGGTGACTCCTTCCTGGCAGCCTGTCTTTGGCTCTTCCTTCTTAGCTGCAGTGTTGGAGCCATCCACATTTAGTGTTGTCTTTGGTACAGTAGCTGTTACCTCCTCATTGCTAGGTTCCTGTTTGCCCCATACACTGTGTGATCCTTTATAAAAACTTCTTTTCGGGGCCTGTGAGATAGCTCAGCGGCATAAGTGCCTGCCCGGCAAGCGCGAGGTCCTGAGTTCGACTCCCGGAACCCACATACGAAAAAAGGGCCGGTGATATCGCTTAGCGGCACAAGTGCTTGCTGGCAAGCACAAGGTCCTGAGGTCGACTCCCGGTACCCGGTACCCACATGAAAAAAAAACCAAAAAACTTCTTTTCGGTTGTATTCTTTCATTGTTATATTCTATTTTATTTTTTCTGTGAGCTCTGTAACGTTTCCTCTCTGGTTTATTGTTTTACTAGTTGCTTACAGTATGCATTTCTAACTGATCTCAGTCTACCTTTAAAAAATAATACAGCTTTCTTGTAATTTAACCCTCTTTGAGTCTTACATTTTTCCCATTGTATTCTTTGTGCTTTCATAATTCTACATGTACTCTGAAGGCCACACCTTTTTATTCTTCACTGTCTTTCAGTCATATGAGGAGAAAATCCTTTTATTTATCTACATATTTACCATATGTGGTGCTATTCTTCCTTTTGGGAGGATACAGATTTCCATGTATTGTCATTTTCCTCCTGCCTGAAAAACTTCCTCAACATGTTATAGCATGTCTGCTATTATTAAATTCTCTCAATATTATCTGAAATTTTCTTCTTTTGTCTTCATTTTCTAGAAGGATATGTTCACTACCAACCAGAGGGGAATAGCTATTTTTCAGCAAGTGCCCCTTTTCTTGGGGCATCCAGTGTATCTTTTGTCAGTTTTTATTCTCAACTTTTCTCCCTTACCTAATAGATAATTTATTCTCAGTTGGCTTTTAAAATTTGTTTTCATTATTACCAGTTTTCAGCTTTGACTTAGTTGTGCCTTGATGTGGTCTTCTTCATATTTTTACATGGTTTTGGGTACATTATTAGCTTCTTGAAATGTACGTTTATAATTTGCATCAAATTTAAATAATACTTAGCTATTATTTCTTCAAGTATTCATATGTTCCTCTATCTCTTTTTTTGAGGAGGAGGATTTCACTTAAATGTATGTTAGGGCCGGTGAGATGGCTCAGCGGCGTAAGCGCCTGCCTTGCAAGCGCAAGGGCCCGAGTTCGACTCCCGGATCCCACATACGAAAAAGGGGCCGGTGATATCGCTCAGCGGCATGGGTGCCTGTTGGCATGCAAGGTCCTGAGGTCGACCCCCTGGTACCCACAAAAAAAAAAAAAAGAAAAAAAATAAATGTATGTTAGACTGCTTTAGATCATGTTACAGGTCACCAAGGATTTGTTCATTGTTTTTAAACCAGTTTTGCTCTTTGTGCTTCATTTTGGGAAGTCTGCATTCCAAATTCATTAAGTTCTTATTCGTTTGTAAACCCTGGAGTTATGCACTCCCTTCCAGAACACAGTGTATTGTTCTGGAATAAAACCAAAGATGTTAAGTTGTCAGCTGTCTTACGGATTAGGAGAGGTACTGCTTTCAGGCAAAGTGTAATAGGGAAGTACCTGGTATAGGGTAGGAAGAGCAGTCTGATTTTAAAAGAAAGTAATAAGAAGTCATGTCACTGCGTCGTCTCTGTGCATTTGCGCTATCAGGAAAGGCAGACCTGCATCTCATATAAACTAATACCACCTCGTACTTATTCATGAAGAGTAAGTTTGCCCCTAAATGCAAGCAACTGCAGCTGACAGCCTCTTCTGATTGGTGAAATGTATTAGGTTTATTTATTTATTTTTTTTTGTGGGTACCAGGGGTCGACCTCAGGACCTCGCGCGCCAGCAGGCGCCCGTGCCGCTGAGCGATATCACCAGCCCCTTTTTCATATGTGGGTTCCGGGAGTCGAACTCGGGACCTCGCGCTTGCCAGGCAGGTGCTTACGCCGCTGAGCCATCTCACCAGCCCTTAGATTGTTTTATAAAGTGATTAAAGAAAGGTTTCTTAAATTTTAACCTCTGGTTTCCCTGAGCACTCAAGAGGCTCAGCCTAGCACTGATATCAGGCAAGTTCAAATCTGTACATTTATAGATTTGGCTCTTTTAATTTTAGAACTCAAGTTTTGTTTGGAAAGTCACAAAGAAGCCTCTTTAAATTTTCTACTTTTCTCTAAAGAAATTGCATTAGTTCTGTTCAGTACTCACTGTAATTGTGTTTATATACTTTAGGATTTACTTGATAAGTTAGTTTTTTTTAATAAAAACATTAGAATTAAATATAAAAATTTTTAAAATACTGCAGTAATATCTTTTCAAATGTGGCATAAAATCCAAGAACCATGAAAAATATTAATAAATTAAACTATTTGAAAATAAATGGTATATATATGGTTAAAAAAAAAAAACTATATCAAAAGACACACAAGAAACTGGGAAAATTGTATTTTAAATTTCCATAGCTAAGAGGGCTAATTTCTTCATATAAAGTTAATGAGCTATCAAAAGAAAATACAGAATGATTTTTACAGATCATAGATTGTTAAATGTACACTAAAATCTCACAGAGTGAGATACCATTTTTCACCTATCAGATTGACAAAAATCAAGAAGTTTGGTAACAGTGTTGGAAAGAATAGATGAAAATAAATAGGACTGTACACTCCTGGTAGGACTGGAAATGTAGAGAGTAATTTGGAAGACATCAAAATTTAAAATGCACATATTCTTATAGGTAAGAAATGGCACATGTTCTAAGATATTCATTATAACATTGTTTATAGTAGTAAAATTTAAGAAACGCTGTCTCTAGAAAAGGAGATACTGGGCCGGTGAGATAGCTCAGCGGCATAAGTGCCTGCCTGGCAAGCACGAGGTCCTGAGTTGGACTCCCAGTACCCACATAAAGGAAGAAAAGGGCCAGTGATATCGCTCAGCGGCACAAGCGCTTGCTGGCAAGTGCGAGGTCCTGAGGTCGACTCCCAGTACCCATAAAAAAAAAAAAAAAAAAAAGGAGATACCTAAATAAATTATGGTATATCCACAAAATATAAAATTATACAATTGTTAAGAATAGAGCAGATGTTGAATGACTGAGTTTATAAGTGACAAAAGCAAGGTGTAACGTACTGTGTATGGAATGCTGTCGTTTATGTAAATATACACATAGGTGCATGTATGCATGGAACTCCACAGGGAGTGTACACAAAAAAATGGCAAGTTAACAGAAGCCTTGGGTGGATTAGATGTGGGGGGAGGTTAGGCACAAACACAGAAGGGTAGTATATATACCATTACTATGTCTTCCAAATTTTGTAGCATGAGCATTTTAGAACTTTTTGAACAATGTTTTTGTGGTGCTGGGGATTGAACCCAGCCCCTCTCCCTTTTTTTACTTTTAAGCCTGGGTCCCCCTACATTGCCCAGGCTAGACTGAAATTTGTGATCTCCTCCTGCCTCAGCTACTCAGAGTTCTGAGATTGATAGTGCACCAGCACGCCCATCTTGAACAATTATTAACATAAAACATATTTATAGGGATGAAGATGAACCTGCCCAAATAGAAGACTCAAGTGCTGTTAAACCCAATGGTTGGCTTGATAATGAAACAAAATTTATCCTAAATCCTGACGCTGAAAAACCCGATGACTGGTAAGCATTCTTCACCTTCAAATGTCATTATTTCTTACTTGCTTTTTTGTGACTAGCTTACATGGTCAACAGGAGAGACTTACAGTTACTGTATTTGTTTTGCTGTGGTATCTTAAGGAACGAAGATATGGATGGAGAATGGGAGGCACCTCATATCCCTAACCCAGCATGTCGGATTGGATGTGGTGAGTGGAAACCTCCTATGATAGATAACCCGAAATACAAAGGAGTGTGGAGACCACCGATGATCAATAATCCTAACTACCAGGTAATAACCAGTTGTTCCAAGTCCTTAGTAAAGTTTGAAAGTGTCGTGCTGTTTTGTCTTATACATCTAATTATCAATAATGTTATGTTACCTTTTAGAGGTTTGGTTCAAAATTCCATGGAGTCAAAGAAAACAGACCTCACCTAATTTAAATTTAAAAAGTGAAGCATTATTTATATAATATTCTAGGATAATAAAATTAAGAGCTGAAGATAAATCACTTTATACCATATTTTCCCTAATGATGCACATGTGGATTAAAATTGGTTTGGGGGAAGGCGAAATACTGACTTTACTGAGCCTGTTATAATAAATGTTCGTATGCCTTTACTTCACATGATAGTTAAGGTTAACACTAAAGGGAAGTCCTCCAACCCAGTAGGTGCAGCTCAGTAATGAATACAGTGAGGACTCCACAGCTCGGCCTGTTTATTTTATGGAGCACTAAAGCAGTTATTCTGCACCTCCTTTGGGTACCAGAGCAGCACTGAGATTTTCACCAAAGCCGTAGACATTCTCACCTGAAAATGCAGAAACACGTACACTGTACATACACAATTTTCAGTACAAGTCCCTTAGTCACAGTTTCACAGTTAGTCCCCAAGTTCACAGTTTCAGAGCACTGAACAGGTACCCAAAGTTCTTTCCCCTGAAAGGTCCTACAGACAGCCATCATCTGGACCACGGGTGGCAAGCCTGTCAGAGCTTTCAGTAATAACAAACAGCCTGCTGCGGCACGTGATGGCAGAATTTGACGCCCCTATAAGTGAAGCTTTTAGAACACCAACTAGACATGATCAAAAAAAAACTTCAGCCAGACATATTATAGTCAAGATCCCAGAAATTCAACAGAAGGGCAGAATCTTAAAAGCTGTTAGGGAGAAGAGACAAATCACCTATAAAGGAAAACCCATCAGAATCACAGCTGACTTTTCAGCACAAACCCTCAAGTCAAGTCCTCCTCCACTGAGCAGGACTGATAATCTCCAAAGTGCTGAGATGAGAGACAACTGTTCTTTTTATTTTACTTTATTTTATTTTATTTATGTATTTTTTTGTACCGGGAATCTAACTCATGACGTTGTGCTTGCCAGGCAAGCGCTGTGCTGCTGAGCTATAACCCTGGCCCAAAAGACAACTATTCTGTTGTTTGTAAGGTAGCATCTATGAACATAGTTTGCAGGTTCAATAAAAATAAGATTTAGCTAGAGGAAAAAGATGGCGGATGAGTAAGAAGCAGGCAGCGAAACTCTCTCTAAAAGTTACCGTTGGAACACGGGAATATAGTGACCGGGAAAGCGCAGGAGGGGGGGAGATGGCTCCCCGGAACCCAGAAAAGTTCTGAAGCGCAATCTGGGACCCCCGGCACCAGTGAAGGGTGATTTCCAACAAAGAAGAAGGAGCAGACTGCGCACGCGCACCTTCTACCATCCCAGGAATCGCAGCGCGACAGAAGCTCAATTCTACGGACACACGGTGACAGCTGGCGCCCAGGGAGCCCCCACGGAGGATCCTGAGACAGCGGCGAGGTGGGGGAGCGGCGGAGAACTGTGCTGACTGGCGGTGAGTGTCTCTCAGCCACAGCTGCCCCGTGCCAGAGAGCGACCGGCCGGGCGCCATTGTGGGGGGTGTGGCGAAACTCAGAGCGGCGCGAAAGAAGAACAGCGCTGGACACTCGTGCTCCGGACAGGGTAGTGCGGGGCCTCTCAGGCCCACGAAGGTGTGCTGAGGACAGCAGGCGAACGAGACTGGTCTCAGCCACACCTGTCCCGCGCCAGAGAGCGACTGGCCCGGCGCCATTGTGGGGGGCGTGGTGAAAATCAGAGCGGCGGGAAACCAGTGCAGGGAACCCGCGCTCCGGACAGCACACTGCGCCTCTCAGGCCCAGGGATAGTGAAAGGGCACTGAGAGTGGCAGGCGAGCTAGACTGGTCTCTGCCTGAAAGTACGGGCCTCTGCTCACCGCCCACCAGAGGGCCGCTCCTGGCTTACTGGGACGGACCTGCACAGAACAGGACTCTGTCACCACACGGTGCCTGCCTACAGCAGAGTCAACACCTGGAACTGATTCTTTTTATTTTTTTTATTTATTTTTATTTATTTTTTATTTTTTTCTCTCTCATTTGTTTTTTGTTCTGGTGAAGGGTTTTTCTTTGTTGTTGTTGTTTTTTTTGTTTTGTTTTTTGGTGGGGTTTTATTTTTGTTTTGTCTGTTTTATTGTTTTTATCTTCATTTTTGTTTCTGTATGTGTATTTGCTCTTTCCTTCATTATTCTCTCTGGTTTTTTATATGAGTGTAAACAGCGCCTCTAACTTCTTTGTGATTGTGGTTGTGATCTGTTCTTCCTTTTATCCCTTCCTTCTCTTTTTACCACCAGTCCTCTGCATCAGTGTCCCAATGTTAGTGGGATCCCTCTTGGTCCTCTAACCTTACATCTAATTCCTTCCTATTCTCCCAATACTCTATTTCCTCCTTAACTCATTTTAAATTTAAACTCCTCAGGGAAAAATTGACATACATAGGACTTGTATACTGCATATAATTTTTCTGGTGTGTTTTAGATTTTGTTATATAACCGCAACTCTATACAGCTAAAAGTGGTAAATAACTGGTTAGCTCAGTCTGTCATTTTCTAGGCTGTGTTTGATGCTTTAGTTACCATTATAGCCAAATGTGAAATAATTGTTCTAAACATCTTTCCTTCCTGATATTTCGTGATTGAGATTGACTAAGGGACACAGAAAATACAGTGGCACAGTACCAAAGAATCAAGGACTGGGCCAAACAGGTAGCAACTTCGCATATCCAACGAATTGAAGAGGTAGGATCTGGCAGAAAGCTCAAAACCCAAAAGCAAGCTCCACTTGGAAGATACTGCAGAGAAGTAGTCATCTTCTAAAGATCTTAAACACTAGCAATAAAGTAACCTACCATAGGTAATTTGCAAACATCACCCCAGGAATTAAAGAAAGAAAAAATAAGACGACACTTAAACAAGATGCAACCCCACACATCCAATTCACCAAAGGCAAACCTAGGGGGCAACGAGGTGGGACAATCCGAAAGCCACCCACCTGGCCTATCTGAAGTGGTAACAACAAAGCAACTGAATGAGGCTCTGGAGAAAATTAAAACAGAAATAATCTCACAGATAACTGCAGAGATAATGTCCACAATGAAGACCATGCTTAAGGACACTATAGCTGATACAGACAAAAAAATAGATGAGCTTAAAACTATAGAAACCATGAATGCTCAGCATAGGAAAGAAATGGAATCCATAAGGCAGATTCAAGCAGATATCCAAGAGAACAAAAATTCCATTGAAAGTATTTGTAGCAGATTAAGCCAATGCGAGGACAGGATCTCAGATATAGAAGACAGGCTTGCAATTAGTGATCATGAAAAGGAAGAATTCTTAAAAACAGCAAGGGACCATGAAAAATCAATTCAGCAGCTGCTAGATGACTCAAAGATAAACAACTTAAGAATAATTGGAATAAATGAAAAAGCAGGAGATAGCATCAATGACATTAAAACCTTGTTCAAAGACATAATCAGGGAGAACTTTCCTGGAAGAGAAAAAGAATTTGACGCCCCTATAAGTGAAGCTTTTCGAACACCAACTAGACATGATCAAAAAAAAACTTCAGCCAGACATATTATAGTCAAGATCCCAGAAATTCAACAGAAGGGCAGAATCTTAAAAGCTGTTAGGGAGAAGAGACAAATTACCTATAAAGGAAAACCCATCAGAATCACAGCTGACTTTTCAGCACAAACCCTCAAGTCAAGAAGAGCTTGGAATGATGTATTTCAAGCTCTAAAGGAAAATAATTTTCAACCCAGATTGATGTACCCCGCAAAACTATCTTTCAAAATTGATGGAGAAATAAAATACTTTCATGACAAAGAACATCTGAGAAAATTTATGACCACCAAACCAGCACTCCAAAATGTTCTGAAGGACATTCTAGAAAGAGATAGGAACCCCAACAGAAGGAATCCACCAGGCAGGGCAGATAATTAAATAGCAGGAAAGGGGAAAAACAAAGAGTGGGAACCAACAACAGGAAAATATCATGACAAGTATAAGTCAATACATATCAGTTTTAACCATCAATGTTAACGGTCTCAATTCACCAATCAAAAGGCACAGACTGGCGAAATGGATCAAGAAGCAAGATCCAACAATATGCTGTATACAAGAAACACATTTAATTCAGAAAGAAATTCATAGACTGAAAGTCAAAGGATGGAAAACAATACTCCATGCCACAGGAACCCAGAAAAAAGCAGGGGTAGCTATTCTTTTTGCAGACAAAGTGAACTTCAAGCCAAGAAGGATTCAGAGAGATAAAGACGGTCATTACATCCTTGTAAAGGGAACAATCCAAGAGGAAGAGATAACAATCATAAATATATATGCGTCAAATACCAGTGCACCCAGCTATATAAAACAAGTACTAAAGGACATGAAAAATCAAATAAGCACTAATACAATTATATTGGGAGATCTCAATACTTCACTGTCACAAAAAGACAGATCAACTGGACAGAAAATCAATAATGAAATAATAGAACTGAACCAAACTTTTGAACAAATGGACTTAGTAGATGTCTACAGAGTGTTCCACCCCACAACATCAGAATACACATTCTTCTCAGCTGCACATGGGACGTTCTCCAAAATAGACCACATACTAGCTCATAAAACCTGCTTAAGTAAATGCAAAGGAATTGAAATTATCCCATGCATATTATCAGACCATAGTGCAATGAAATTGGAAATCAATGGCAAAAGATCTCACAAAAACTCCCTAAACACATGGAAATTAAACAGCACCCTCCTGAACAACCAATGGGTCACAGATGAAATTAAAGAAGAAATTAGACACTTTCTACAACTGAATGATAATGACAGTACAACATACCGGAACTTATGGGATACAATGAAAGCAGTCCTAAGAGGGAAATTTATAGCATTAAATACTTATATCAGGAAAATAGAGCAAGCGCAAATAACTTAATGGCGAACCTCGAGCGTCTAGAAAAAGAAGAGCAGGTTAAGCCAAAAGCCCGTACAAGGGAGGAAATTATAAAGATCAGAGCAGAAATTAATGTATTGGAGACTAAAAAAACAATACAAAGAATCAATGAAGCAAAAAGTTGGTTATTTGAAAGAATAAATAAGATTGACAAACCCTTATCCAACCTTATTAAAAAAAGAAAAGAAAAGACTCAAATCCATGCAATTGAAAATGAAAAGGGTGATATCACAACGGACCCTGCAGAAATCCAGAAGATTATCTATACCTATTTTGAAAATTTATATTCTACTAAGATGGAAAATGCAGAAGAAATGGACAGATTCCTAGATTCGTAATAATTACCAAAGCTGAATCAAGAAGATTTAAAAATCCTAAATAAACCAATATCAACCAATGAAATTGAAGATGTAATTAAAAACCTCCCAACAAAGAAAAGCCCAGGCCCTGATGGATTCACTGCCGAATTCTACAAGAAATTTAGAGAAGACCTAACGCCACTACTTCTCAAACTTTTTAATGAAATTGAAAGGGAAGCAATACTCCTAAATTCATTCCTGGAAGCAAGCATTACCCTGATACCAAAACCAGAGAAGGACCCAATTAAGAAAGAGAACTACAGGCCAATCTCCCTAATGAACATAGATGCAAAAATCCTTAATAAGATACTGGCAAACAGAATCCAACAAATCATCAAGAAGGTTATACACCATGACCAAGTTGGATTCATCCCAGGGATGCAGGGATGGTTCAACATACGTAAATCAATAAATGTAATACAGCATATTAACAGAACCAAAGACAAAAATCACATGATCATCTCAATAGATGCAGAAAAAGCTTTTGACAAAGTCCAGCACCTTTTCATGATAAAAACCCTACAGAAAATTGGAATAGAGGGTCTTTATCTCAATCTGGTAAAAGCTATCTATGACAAACCAACAGCCAATATTATACTAAATGGCCAAAAACTGAAAGCCTTCCCTCTAAAATCAGGAACAAGACAAGGATGTCCACTGTCCCCACTCTTATTCAACATAGTTCTGGAAACTTTAGCCAGAGCGATTAGACAAGAGAAAGAAATAAAAGGAATAATGATTGGAAAGGAAGAAGTTAAATTATCATTATTTGCAGATGACATGATACTCTACACAGAAGACCCCAAAAACTCCACTAAAAAACTGCTAGATTTAATAAGCAAATTCAGTAGTGTAGCTGGATACAAAGTCAATACTCAAAAGTCAATAGCCTTCCTGTACACAAATAACAAACTTACTGAAAGAGAAATTAGGGAAACAATACCTTTCACAATAACATCCAAAAAAATGAAATACCTAGGAATCAACCTCATAAAGGATGTAAAAGACCTCTACACTGAAAACTACAGTACTCTGAAAAAGGAGATTGAAGAGGATATCAGAAAATGGAAAGATATCCCTTGCTCCTGGATAGGAAGAACCAATATAGTGAAAATGGCCATACTTACAAAATTGTTATACAGATTTAATGCAATTCCAATCAAAATTCCAACAGCATATCTCACAGAATTAGAGAAAACAATCCTAAAATTCATTTGGAATCAGAAGAGACCTAGAATAGCAAAGGCAATTCTGGGCAACAAACACAAGGCAGGGGGCATCACAATCCCCGACTTGAAATTATACTATAAAGCTACTGTGATAAAAACAGTGTGGTATTGGCAAAAAAACAGACCTGAAGATCAGTGGAACAGATTAGAAGATGCTGAAACAACCCCAGACATACTAAGCCACCTTATCTTTGACAAAGGTGCCAAACACATTCGCTGGAAGAAAGATAGCCTCTTTAATAAATGGTGCTGGAAAAACTGGCTGTACACATTCTGAAGATTAAAACTAGACCCATATCTTTCACCATGCACTAAACTAAATTCAAAATGGATCAGAGATCTAAATATTAAAACAGAAACATTAAATCTGCTGGAAGGTAGGATAGGTAAAACCCTTGGAGACATTGGTGTAGGCAAAGACTTTATGAATAAAAACTCAACCGCACAGGAACTATCCCAAAGAATCAATAACTGGGATCTCATCTTATTAAAAAGCTTTTGCACAGCAAGAGAAACCACCAACAGAGTGAAGAGACAACCCACAACGTGGGAAAAAATGTTTGCCAGCTGTTCCTCAGACAAAGGATTACTATCGAGAACATATAAAGAACTCAAAAAAATCAGACCTCCCAAATTTAAAGACCCACTCCAAAAATGGGCATCTGAGATGAATACACATTTCTCAGATGAAGAAATACTAATGGCAAATAAATATACAAAAAAATGTGCAACATCACTAGTCATTCGAGAGATGTAAATTAAAACAATACTGAGATACCATCTCACCCCAGAAAGAATGGCTACTATAAAGAAATCAACTAATAACAAATGCTGGAGGGGCTGTGGGGAAAAAGGAACCCTTCTTCACTGTTGGTGGGAGTGTCGACTGGTACAGCCACTGTGGAAGTCAGTGTGGAGATTCCTCAAAAACTAGGGTTGGAGGTCCCATTTGACCCAGCTATTCCCCTTCTGGGCATCTTTCCAGAAGAATTAAAAACATCGTACCACAGCGATATATGTGCACCCATGTTTATAGCAGCACAATTTGTAATAGCCAGATCTTGGAAACAACCCAAATGCCCATCAACTGAGGAATGGATAAGAAAGATGTGGTATTTTTATACAATGGAGTACTATTCAGCCATAAAGAAGGATAAACTGGAGACTTTTGTAGGTAAATGGATGCAACTCGAGAAAATACTCATAAGTGAAATAAACCAGAAGCACATGTGTAAGCATTGTATTGTCTCTCTAGTATGAGAAACTGAAAGAGTAAATAAGATCCAAAATGTACAATAGACATGGTGAATCAAAAAGAAACTGGTGAAAAGGAAAGAGAGACTGGAATAGGGAAAAGAAAGAAGGGAAAGGGAAAAAAAATTGTATATGTATATAAGATGGTTAAGATAGATACACTACCAATTTTACTTAGTTCATTGAAGAGTAAGGTTTGTGCTGATAATGTTTGGACAATTGAATGCTAATGTCTGGTATCCTGAATAACTAACTTAAAGATAGTAATACGTAATGTATTAACCATTGTTACCCTCCTATTATGTTGTTTTGAAAATTTGTTCTTCTTTTGATTTGTTTTGTTTTTTCTTCTCTTTAAAATAAAAATAAATAAATAATAAAAATAGGATTTAAAAAAATTACATATATATATATGTATGTACATATATATATTTATATATACACACATATACTATATATATGTGTATATATATGTATATATGTATATATATGTGCTAAGTTAAATGAACTGGCATTCCTCTGTATTACAGGATATGTTTTACATTCAATTGTCAGATTTTAACAATTTTCCCGAAGTTCAGAATCTCACATTTTCTTATTTCTTATTCTTACAAATAATTGAAATGTATATTTTAAAAATACCAAGTTTAGTCCTTAATAGCTAAATACTTTATCTGCAAAACCATTGACCCATTGATTTATTACTAAAATAATAAACTTATTTCTGTATAGCTTGGTGCTAGAGCAAAATATTGAACAGGTTTTTAAAAGTGGGAAGCAGTAATACTCTTAAGATACCATTTATGTGGAGTTCACTGTTATATACAAAACAGCAAATAGTTTTTACTTAAAAGAGAACTGCGGGCCAGTAAGATAGCTCAGCGGCACAAGTGCCTGCCTGGCAAGCGTGAGGTCCTGAGTTCGACTCCCAGTACCCACATAAAAAGGAAAAAAGGGCTGGTGATATCGCTCAGTGGCACAAGCGCCTGCTGGCAAGCGCAAGGTCCTGAGTTCGACCCCCAGTACCCACATTAAAAAAAAAAAAAAAAAAAGGAGAACTGCAATGTATGCAGAAGATGAAATCTGGACAAAGGGAAAATATTGACACAAATGTACTGGCACACATACCCAGTCCTACATTACCTGACTAATTGCTGGCATTAATGCAAAATCTGAAATATGTGCAGGACTATAGCTATCCAAAGAGGCTAAAGTGATATAGCTAAAGTGCTCTCAGTGCACTGCTTAGAGCTCATAGGGCTGTGGGTAAATAGCTGTAACATTACAGTGTGACGTACAGTACTTAGACAACATTAGCATTTATATATAGTATTTGAAATAGTCTCAAATTTAATTTCCACTCAGAAGTTTTAATGATCATGTTAATATGAACTTATTAACATCCTGAAGACTAATATATTGCATACATTTTAGAAATCCTTTCCTGTATCCTAGAAGTCATGTGTACTTTTTTTTGTTTTTACTCCTAGCCTCTCACCCAACCTGACCAGAAGGCCAATTCTCCTTATCCTCTTTCCTGTCTCCAAAAACCACTTTTTCCTTCTCCAAAGACAATATCAGATATAATCTAATTGATTTCTTTCCTGGGAACTTTCAACACAAAACCCGTGTTTTTAGAAGTTTAGAAATAGTTTGGTGATTATAGGTACTGTGTTACTGAAATATGTTATAGTATAGAGCTATATTTTAGAGATAAATATAAGAAATAAATTTTGATCAAGAGAATTCAGATTGTACATTTTAAAAATTTGTGCTTTGCTTAACATCCTCCTTGTATTTTAGCATTATTAAAATTCAGAATGTTTAAAATATGATCAGACATATATATTTTTTTTTTTTGGAATTAGTACGTTTATTTAGCTTTTTTGTTTCATGACTATGGTATACTTTGTTTATGGTTGACTTTTTTTTTTTTTTTAAAGAGAAGAAAAAACAAATCAAAAGAAGAACAAATTTTCAAAACAACATAATAGGAGGGTAACAATGGTTAATACATTATGTATTACTATCTTTAAGTTAGTTATTCAGGATACCAGACATTAGCATTCAATTGTCCAAACATTATTGGCACAAACCTTACTCTTCAATGAACTAAGTAAAATTGGTAGTGTATCTATCTTAACCATCTTATATATACATACAATTTTTTTCCCTTTCCCTTCTTTCTTTTCCCTATTCCAGTCTCTCTTTCCTTTTGACCAGTTTCTTTTTGATTCACCATGTGATCAGACATATTTTGAGTGTACCTACATTTTGATATTAAAAGTTCCTGTGTTACTCACTTAATTTTCTAATTTTCTTGTTGTAATTATTCATTGACATTTTTTAACTTTTTATACACTTTGAGTTACATATTGTAATTATTCACTGTAGTTTTTCTTCAAAGTATTTACCATAAAATATTTCTTTTGGTAGTGGTTTTGCTTAACGTATGTCTTTCTCATTACACTTTAAACCCCGTAATACGGGAACAGTGTGTGTCTCGATCAACTTGTATCCCTGGTATGTGGCACAGTGCCTGACACAGGATAGATATATGTGGTGGGGGAGGGGTCAGTGAGTGAGCATGCTGTTGAATTTATTCCACTTGATTGACAGGGTAGCCATTTAAAGATCTAATGAGACTCACATTGAATAATTGCTGAGGTTCAACTGTGACTGATTAATGGTGCCTGTCATGCATATATGTTAAGAGGAGGGGTTCTATTTTTGCCATATAATCTTTCTGAATTAGACAACTTTAACAACATCTTGACCCAAATAATTTCATTAAGTCTAAAAAACTGCCTAAAATAATCACTTGTGAAATTTACTCAAGTTTCTGTGTGTTGGATTTTCACTTTGCTTTTTTTGCAGTTAAAACTTCAGTATTATTCATAGAGAGCACATGAACAGAAAAAATATAAACAAGACTTTTTCCAATATATTACTAATGAACTGATGTCATTTATAGTTTTGTTATCTGCTTCCTATTGCTAATTTCTTCAACAGCAGCTACTTTTTGATCAGCATTTCCAATGAAATTGTTTTATTTGAAAATATCTTCAATTATTGTTTCTTTCAGGGAATCTGGAGTCCTCAAAAAATTCCTAATCCAGATTATTTTGAAGATGATCATCCATTTCTTCTGACTTCTTTTCATGCTCTTGGTTTAGAGCTTTGGTCTATGACCTCTGACATCTACTTTGATAATTTTATTATCTGTTCAGAAAAGGAAGTAGCAGATCGCTGGGCTGAAGATGGCTGGAGATTCAAAGTTCTGGTTGCAAATGCTAATGAGGTATGGTAGTGGCCGCAGTGGCAGTAATGTAACCATGTAGAGTAACATTAGGACTTGGTTCTCTGACCAGTTATAGGTTATACAAATGGGCCTGTTGATGGCAAGTGTGCGATGATTACTAAATGCCAAGGAAATACACTTGAATAAGTGTGTAGACAGAATACTTAGCTTTTCTATATCATGATACTTAGTTTAGGCTATATAATGAACTACGTATGTATATATCTACTAATATTACTCATTAAATTATGATGGCTTTAAAGGGATTTAATGCTTTTATGTTATAGAAATAAGACTTATTGGTATCTTTGTCATCTTACCAACTCAAGGCTGAAGTGGTAGCAATAAACTATACTCATTTTAAGTACTTTTCATTTAGAGAAATACAAAGATTTAACATTATTAAATTGTGTTCCAGTTTTTTCCCCAAATTTTAAGACTGCTTAGAAAAGACTAAGCTCAATATTTCAACACAGCGAATCATTAAAATCAGTTAACTATAAAGAAAAATTCATACCTTGTATTTGGTTTCTTTGGACACTAGCAACAACCATCAAAAGACTAGGTAAAAATGAATTTTTTGGTGGCCTTTCATTTTATTTTAATAAGAGATACAGTTTCCTTACTGAAGTTCATGTGTGAAATCTGTTTATATAAAAAAGAAAAAGCGCAATAATTCTTAGGCATGATTTTATTAGTAGCTTCTTTAAAGGTACAGAATGAATTATCAGAGAGTTGTGTCCTTCTCAGTGAACCAGCTAATATATCTATAAAAAGTAGTTGTATGCTGGGAGTAACAAAAAAAAGTGTCGTTTTTCTGGCTGGTAAGCTAGGTGTTTCCACATATGTAGTAGTATTCCTCCTACTGCAGAGTCTCACTGAATGACTCATCTGATAATTAAATTCTCCTTTACAAAGTATAAGGTAAGAAAATAAAAGATTTCTTTGGTCACAGTTACATCAACTCTAATGTAAAATGTCTAGGTAAAATACATAGTTTTGGTAGACTGTTTTTCCAAGTGGAGAGCTGTAAAATATGAATTGCATCTTTTTGCTTATTTCTCCCATAGCCTGGTGTATTTAAGCAGTTAATGGCAGCTGCTGAGGAGCACTCGTGGCTTTGGCTCATTTTCCTTGTGTTAGCAGGCCTTCCAGTAATATTAATCACTTCATTTTGTTGGCCAAGAAAAGTAAAGGTAAAATGAACTTCCTTCGACTTTCTTTTTCAGATTTGTTAGTGTTGAGTTCCGTGATTCAACAAGCGATTATTAAAAATGATAAAGTAGGGCCAGTGATATCGCTCAGTGGCACAAGCGCCTGCTGGCAAGCGCGAGTTCCTGAGTTCGACTCCTGGTACCCACATTAAAAAAAAAAAGAAGTAAATTTCCTATAATTTTTATTGATAGCTTACTGTATATGTTATCAGTTACTACAAAGAACATTTTTAAAAAGTGTTTTGCTTTTAGTAAAAAATAGTTTATGTTAAACTGCTACAGAAAAAATATGAAGACACAGAGTATAAAAAAAAGACCATATGTAAACCACAAACAAAGGGAGCGCTGGAGCAAGAAGTGAAGGAAGGAAAAGCAGCCCTGGAGGAGCCAGTGGACTTGGAGGAGGAAAACAAAGAAAGTGATGGTGAAATTCTTGAAAAAGGTAATGTGATGATTATGATTTATGATTTATTTAGGACCCATGAGCCTGGATGTGGCTTATGCTGTCGCACTTGCCTGTTACCAGATTTATTCATCTGAACTCTCGAGAACATGTGACTATGGAAGTGAGGAGTAAGAGTCCTCCTTCTGCCACCCCATTCACAATCATTCATTTTGGGCGAAAGAGATGAAAGTAGTGTTCAGTTGCTTTGGAGCCCAGCCATCTTAAATCCTATGTGCCACAACTTTGTGCAAGGACATTTCTTGCCTCTTGAGAATAAAGCAGATGAAATGTAAGGAATATATTTGGCCTTTGTAGAAGAAGAAGAGGTATAAGGCAAGTGATTGCAGCAGTAAAACCATTGTTAGCTCTTCTTCCAGTGGCTACTGTTTATCAGATGGTTTATCATATAGAATAGTTTCTGAAGGTATTGGTGAATCCCGAGTCCCCTTCCCGCTCTGCATAGAGCCTCCAAAGGTGTTGTATCTGAGGGGCTGAGTTGTTTGGTGGCTCTCAGTTGAGACCTCCTTTTGCACATCCAGGTAGAAATAAGAATATTAATGTACCAAGTGTCCCAAGCCAAATTCCAGAGTAAGCAACAGATGATTTTACCTACTGATGACTTGAAGTGTTGTTTTTAACTTAGTAGTTGATGAAACAGTGGACTTAAAATCTAGGCTCTTTTTAAATTTTTTTTGTTTTTAGTGTTTTTTTTTTGTGTGTGTGTTTTTTGTTTGTTTGTTTTGAGACAGGGTCTCACTATGTAGCCCAGGCTGGCCTCGAACTCGCAGTGATCCTCCTGCCTCAGCCTCCTGAGTGCTGGGATGACAGGCGTGCACCACCACGCCTGGCCTAGGCTCTTTTTTAAAAAATACACACACACATATATTTATGAACATCTACCCATGCACACACGCACTTGAAGTAACTGGCTGTTGTACTGGCTTATCGTGAGACGTGCGCATGTGTGTCTGTGTCTGGATCTAAAACTCATTCACAGGGCCGGGGATACAGCTCAGTGGCACAAGCACCTGCCTGGCAAGCGCAAGGTCCTGAGTTCGATTCCCAGTACCAAAAAAATAAAAAACTCATTACATTGTAAGTTCTCAGACTCTTATCTTTATATGTATGTTGGTATTTTCGTAGCCTTAGACGTTGTTTACATATTGCTCTTACTGGAATATTTCAGTAGCAGAAGGGCCTTATTTTGTAAAGTATGTCCACACATCCACGTTGTTCTACACTACGCATGTGGAAATACATGGGGGAGGCAGAGGTGATTGTTGACTTCCCTTTCCCCAAACTCGATTTGCTTTTACTTTGTGTAGTTTTTACTATATATAGTTTCTAGGAGTTTTTATTTTATATAGTTCTGAGGGAATGCTTAATGTTTTGATACAATGGTGGTGACAAAGTTGGAGGTTTGGTTAAATGGAATCCATAATAGAGTTGGTAAATGAAAAAAATATTGGTAATAGTGTCCACAAAGTTATAAACAAACAGCATATCGAAGGACACAAAGATCACCAAAAATTAAGGGAAGTAATCCTAAGACATGAACACAAGAAAGATGATAGTTCTTTGGTTTTCATATTGCATACAGGATTCTATAAACTCATGCCTTGCCTCAAGTAGGATAATTTATTTATAAAAAGTGGTAAAATAAAGAGTTTTTACAGTTTTTAAAATTTTGAAAGTCAGAAATTGATTTTAAATTTTCAAATTCAAATAAATCTCCTTAATTGTATTTTGTCAGTAGCAGAATTCTCATTTGTTGAATTTTGTCTTTAATAAACTCCGTATTCTAGAAGAGGAAAGTGAACCTGAGCAAAAGAGTGAAGAGGAGGAAGAAGGCGAAACCCTGGGAGAGCAGGAAGAGGGGGATCAGTCAAATAAGTCCGGGTTAGAGGATGAGGTAAGCAAGTTTCTGTGAGTAATCGTTACTCATGAAACATTTCAATAAAAGCAGTGGTCTTTTTTTTTTTATTTTTTACTTTTGGTAAAAGTGGTGATCGTGTTTGTGCCATACTTCTCCCGGCTTTCATAAGAGCCTTAATGTTGTTTTTTGTTTTGTTTTGTTTTGTTTTTGTGTGTGTGTGTGGGTATCAGGGGGTCGACCTCAGGACCTTGCGCACCAACAGGCGCCCGTGCCGCTGAGCGATATCACCAGTCCATTTTTCGTATGTGGGATCCGGGAGTTGAACTTGGGCCCTCGCGCTTGCAAGGCAGGCGCTTACGCCGCTGAGCCATCTCACCGGCCCCTTAATGTTGTTTTTTAAACATATCCATAAAGAAGGCAAAAAGACTAACATATATCTTAGTGCCCAAGAAGATGATAGATTAAGCCTATGATTTACAAAATGTAAATACAGAACTGTGTCTAAAAAAATTGACATTAGAAAGTATAATAAAACAGATCATTTCAACATTCAAAATATAATCTTCATGATAAGATAATTTTGTATAGCTTTTATAAAAACATTCTAATTGTCTCAATACTTTGGTGTCAAGTTTTGAAATATTTCATTCATGAGTAATAAAGTACCGTCTTCCTGATAATGGTGTTTTTCTCAAATCTCTAATGAACGAGGGCTTTTTTCTATGAACTTCATATGTCTACCTGTTTTCGTAGCCTAATACACAATGGCACTTTCTACCACGACCCTTTTTCAGCCAAATTTTATAGAATCAGAAATCATCTAGTGTGTAATTGAGAACCAGAGCTGTTTTACCCAGTGTAAATCAAAAGCCTGTGTTCTCTGCTGTGTTCTCTACCCTTTAAGAGCTGCTCTTACCCCAGGGTTTGCAGCCTACACAGCTGCCGCTCACGTAGGGAAGGAAAGTGTAGATCTGCCTAGCCTGGCGCCCGTGACGACGTATACTTTATATCTATTTGAAGAGATCTGTCGTTTAAATGTTTTTGAAAGGTTAGTCAGTGTACGTACACCCTGTTACTGGTCTTAACTCCCTGTAATTTTTTTTTTTTTTAATATGTGGGTACCTGGAGTCGAACTCAGAACCATGTGCTTGCCAGGCAGGCGCTTATGCTGCTGAGCTATATCACCGGCCCCTCCCTGTAATTTTTTTAAAGCATGTTGGGAAGTATTTTCTAGGATGAATATCCATATTTATGGGGAGCCAAGTCAAAATCATTTCTCCCAGAGCAGTTTTTTTAAATAGTCATTGCTTCAGCTGTGATGTTCTTAATATATGATACTTTCAGTCATTTACCCGAATACCTTCTGGCTATATTTGTTTCACAAAACATTTTGTATATTTCTAAAAATACCTTAATTCTGTCTTTCAGTGTTTTAGTCTTCTTACGTATATTTGTCAGTTAGCAAGTCAAATTTTGTGTAGTATAACCTTTACAAGTAATAATTACTTTATATAATATCATGTAACATCTTCATTAACATTCTAGAAAGGCAAGAATTAAAGAAAAATCTCTAAACTTAAATTGATATTTCCTTTTCTGTTCCTGTCTTCTAATTGCTCTGGAGGTATTGTGATGAATAGTCAGTGTTTATTATTCCATAATGAATATATCACATAACCGTTAAGTATGACATTGAAACCAAGTTCTAAGTCTTAAATAAAATGGTGAATGGAGTTGTTAACATGTTTTTAGTCAATGCTTATTTGATAAAGATGGTTAGTCTAAAAATGTAATCATGCCAATTATGAACAAATGAAAACACATCAATTTATGTACATACTTTTGACCAGCTGCATGAAGGGACATGCATAAGATAGCATTTAATCATTAAAACATGTATCTTAGAGAATAATAAATCTATTATGTACTATCATTTCCATAATTCTTTTTTCTAGATGAAAGAAGCAGATGAAAGCACAGGATCCGGAGATGGACCAATAAAGTCACTACGCAAAAGAAGAGTACGAAAGGACTAAACTATATTGAAGTACCTCCATTCCCGAGAGAAGAGATTTGGCATTTTTAAGTCCTGTGCCAGAATTGACCTGGAATCAATCTACACTTCTGTTTATAAATATCTAGCAATGTTATTCTTTCAGATATTTACTTTAATCTTTCTTTTCAGGGGAAAAAATAACTTTGAATTTATATCATCTTTGAATTTGGAATTTTTTTTAAAGTGGCAAGTTACATATCAGATTTATGAGATTGATACTAGATGTTACAATTTTAATAGTTTGAAGACAGTTTGGGTTTGTATCAAGCAAAACGGTATGTAGCAACCTCACTGCTGTTGGAAAAGTCAGTTATTGGAATTTCCACTTAAACGTCTAAAACAAGATAAGTGGTACTTTTATAATCAAAATGAGAGTGTATTCTGTTGCACAGAGCTAAATGAATAAACTTTCTTATGGTTGGTTGATTATATCAGCAATTGAAAGTGTGGTATGTGACCCAGTTCGTGTCAAATTATAGTTATGGTCAGTTGTTCATTTAAATTATAGATTTTTTTAAAGAGGTGATTTGGTGACCAAACGTTAGTAAAATGTCTGTCACTCACAGAACTACTGGGTAATACTGCACAGTATTTTACATTGGAGTACAGTGATACCAGGTTTGTGGTGTACAGATTTTCTCTGAGCTTTTGTAATTGTTTCATGCCAGAGTAGCTTACTCCATTCACAAAGTTCCTGTGCATTCATGGCTCTTGCAAGTAAAATTTACATATTTTTACCATTTAAATTATACCCTATTTAACATGTAGACTCTCACTGGAGTCTTTAAATTATTTTCTTTATTATTATGAGATTCTAGTGGCTAATATCAGTTCATCCTGCTTTGTATTTTTATCTTGCTTTCTTCTTGACAGATTCAAAGCTGGCTGTGAGGTGGATGGCAGTAGCTACTGGTACTGCTTCTCTTGTTAGAGAAGTTACCAGAAGTCTACTTTGTAGTGAACTACTTTATAGTGAAGCTGTGTGGTTCCACTTAAAATCTTTTATTGAACAACTTTTTATGTTCAAGTAACAGGTGTGGGGGATTTAAACCTTGGAGAGCACAGAACCACTTGAATACTAAATATCGAGAGTCGGATGAGCTTGGCTCCCTTCCTGAACACGCCGCCCTTCTCTGGGCCAGCCCCGCCCCGTTCTGGTACATCTCCCTTCCCGAGGTACAGCAGCTTCCCCTTTACTATCAGGAGCCAGCCGCAGCCGGGAAGACTGCTCACTTCCTCTTTCAGAGAGCACTGAAAATACAAGTGAATGCTTTTCTCCAGTGCCACGTTCTAACTTTCATAAATTGGTGGTGGAAATCTTAAGGTACATAAACCATAATTTGTATTTATTTAATATTAACTGAACTGAACACATCTTCCAGGGACTCCCACTCTCGCTTTGATCTAGACACACTGAATAATTCTAAATAAGAATGTTTTTCAAAGTACACAGATCCGGGCCGGTGAGATGGCTCAGTGGCGCACGCGCCTGCCTGGCAAGCGCAAGGTCCTGAGTTCGACTCCCGGAACCCACATACGAAAAAAGGGCCAGTGATATCGCTCAGCAGCACGGGCACCTGCTGGCGCGCGAGGTCCTGAGGTCGACTCCCGGTATGCACAAAAAAAAAAAGTACACAGATCCTTCTGGAGATAAAGCCTTTCTTGACTACAAAAAATCTTGCCCAACAAGTGTCTTGTATGTGAACATTTTTTCTAAATATTGATTAAAGCTGTTTTTACTTTCTTAGTTGCATAATCCCTTTAACTTGAACATTTGGTTTAAAATGCCATGAGCTTGCAGTGGTACAATTTGAGCATCCAGTTTTGCCAAGTTACTACTAATTCACAAGCATATTCTTCTCAGTAGATGCACCGTGGCTCATAGGTTTAACCAAAACTAAAATGCTTATGAGTAATATGTAAGAGATCGATACAGTAGACAAAGCAGAATTTTAAGAACCAAAGCCCTTTTTCCTGTTATTACCCTAATCTAACTTTATTGTTTAAGATGACTTAAATTTTATACTTTTTTCTGGAAGGGAGAAAAATAAATGTATTTTGCTTTTATTTATTTTTATTTATTTATTTTTGGTACCAGGAGTCGAACTCAGCACCTTGCACTTGCCAGGCAGGCGCCGTGCCACTGAGCTGTATCCCTGGCCCATTGCTTTTATTTTAGTTGTCCCATTTTTACATGCTTTTTAACTTCACCAGGGTAAAGTAACTTCCGTTTTCTTGAAAGTGTTTTTCAGCTAGCCCTGCACTCACTGACCATTTCTCTAGGAAGACATCCGTTGGTAGAATTAGTTGTCTTTTTGAAGTGTCAGTCCCCGTGTGGGGGGAGACATGGGATGGAACTACTTACACGTTACAATGAACCACTAGCGGTGAATTTAATGTATCAGAAAATGTAGATTTCTAGTCCAAGAATAGTTTTGTTTTCAGTAAAAACTATCCCAAGTAATCAAAACATATTAATCTGTAGGCACTTATGAATAGTTTCTGATTCTCTTTTCAGTTTAGTTATATGTTTTAACTATAGCAGGATTTATAGATAAAATATCAGATGGCTAAGAAAGCTGCTTAACTCTTTTCCATGGGTGCTTTATTAAAACATAATGGCATTAACCCATACATTTCAATAATTTTTCCCAAAGTATATTGCTCCCATACATTTCCATACTGTGGCAGCTGTGAGGTTTAGGAAATAAAGTTATCCCCACTATGACAGGTCAGATGAGGCAGTTGATGAGAAGGAAGATGCATTGGGAAACATATTTGGAGTTCGTCTCTGGAGATGAATCCACAGAGTAAGAGTAGCTTTGATGATGGCCCCAGAAAAACTGGAAAATTACCTAACATAGTATCTTACCACATATTTGGCATTTGTTAAATGGTGGAAATACACAGTCTCTGAAATTTGGGGTCATTTTCAAGTTTTAATTCACTTGCTAAGCCATCTACACATAAGGTATGAAATTTAAAGCAAGGTAAATACGTGACAGAACCGGCCGTGATGTGTTACTTCAGCTTCCATCGTCACTCCTCAACATTGCCCTTTTCTGTGAGGTCAGTTATATCCCCGGGCCAACATTAAAGTTCTTGTTATGTGTGTCCTTGCCTTTTAAATAATGTATCTCTGATTTTAGTGAAATAACCCATTTGTAACTAGTTTTTTGGATAAAGTAGTTAAGAGGCAATTAAGTCATTCTTGGTTCCAGTTCCTAATCTGTAATCATAGTCTCTGTTCTTTCACGATTTACAAGTGGTCTTAACAATTTCTGGTGTTCACTGGTAATAATTTTGGTTATGTTAGCATTGAAAAAGTATCTGCTGACAACTACCAGAGGCTGTTAAGATAGGAAAAAACAAAATTCTCAGGCAAAGTAAAGGTTTTACATTCTAAGGAATTAAGATAAATTTTTTTTTTTTTTGCTTTAGTCCTGAAAATCAGTTTTAGATTCTATAATTTAACTCTCACTTTTATAAGAGGAGAGAATTTGGGGCAGGAATAAAGATGCAACATTATTAACTGGTGGGAAAATGCTAACATGATTCTAATTGCTTTTCTACAAAAGGGTTTGTTGCTACAGTTCCAAAATCCAAAAATCTCTACAAAGTGGAAGTTTTTTTTTTTTTTTTTAATTCATTAGTACATGTTTTTAATATATAGTGGTTACGTTCAGCTTGGGGGTACAGGTACATAGCCCTCCTTGACCATTTTTACTCCGCCTGCTCCTGTTTCTCCTTCACCAGGCCTCTTTCCATCTCCAGTCTACCTCCCTTTCTCTTAACATGTCTTCTTTATTTTACTCTCGATTTTTTGGGACTCTCAAACTAGAGAAACCATGCAGTGTTTAATCTTGTTGTGTCTGGCTTATTTTACTTAGTGTTATGGTCTCAAGATCCATTTTCTTACAGATGACTCAAATTTTCTTTATAGGTGAGCAAAATGAAACTTTTTTCGTCAGTTTGGCACCCAAACCTGACCTCACCTCACGGTCTTTTATTTATACTATGTAGTCTTTCTTCATCCCACTTAATACTCACAGATTTTGCTGCAGAAATGTTATATTTGATTATAGCTGCTGCTCCAAACCATGCTGAATCATCATACTGCATAAAAATTGAAAAACACCAAGTTATGAAACAAGTTCCCTAAGGGAGTGCGATCTGTAGTGACTCGCTGTTAAGTGATATCCAAAGGGAATATAAAGAGGGGAAACTTTGGGTGGAATGGCAGTGTAAGTATTGAGGGAAGTTCTACCAGGGAAAAGGTGTGCCTCTAATCTGTTCAAGCCGCTGTAACAAAATACCATAGATTGATTTGGCTTGGAAACAACAGGAATTTCTTACAGTTCTGGAGGCTGGAAGCAAAATCAGGTTGAGTTCTGGTGAAGCTCTCTCCCTGGCTGCAGACTGCTCCCTTCTGTCATCTTTTTTATAAGGACACCAATCATGTTCTTGAGGGCTCCACCCTCATGCTCTAATTATCTCCCTAAGAGGGCCTCATTATTACATGTTAGAATTTCAGTGTGAGTTTTGGGAGGACATAGTGCATAACTAGTATGATGGTCTTCCTTGCAATCCTTCCAGCAGTATGCTTAGATAGTATTAAAGAAAAAATATTCTGACAGTAAAAATTATTCTGGCACATCTCCTTCAGTACTGTTGTGATAAATGTCAAGACTGTCATAATGGGGAGAGAAATCAGGCTCAGTTACTACTACAGTGAACAGTCAGGTTGTCAGTGAGTGGAGTATTCCTGAGAAAACATCAATGCCAGGGGTTCTTGCTAAAGATTCTTGCTGAAGGTAGGCCAAGATGTAATATGGTAGGTAAGGGATTGAAGAGTTAGACCAGCTACTGACGGTGACTGGCTATCGAGGATGGGAAATACTCTAAACTAGTTTAGCAGGGGTTTTGGTAAAACTGGACTAGCAGAGTAAGATGGCCTAAAGATGGGGCCTGGTTGGAGAAAAGGCTGAACAGCCTGTGTAAAATCTAGTAAAGGATCATTTTCGTCAGGAACTTGACGTAGTCGCTATGCACACTTGCCACCTATATTGCCAATACGGAAAATGATATAATGAAGGGAGGTATTGTTATGAAAACAAAATGTATGGCATTTGCCTATCATTCACATGACAAGCAGGTGGGACATATTACTTCAGGCAGTATTTTGTCACCTATGAGGCCGAAAGTACTAGGGGAAGCAGCTGGAAACAGCCAGAATGTTAAATGGATTAGCTGTTCCTTGATACTTTTAACAAGGAATCACAAAAAGTACTCAGCAGTTTTCAGGCAGAGACGGAAGGGAATAAAGTTTAGATACCAGGAACCTCATAGAAAAAGCCAACTGCTTCTCAAATTTGAACAGCGGAAAAGGTTCAAAGTGGTTATTTTCAGGTGTGGGACATAGACGGGACGCCTAGTAAAACCATTCTGCCAGTTGTTGAGCCCAACAAAGGGTCTCAGCCATGTAGCGATAATCTGGCTGCAGCGCAGTACAGTCTCATTTTCAGCTGGTCTTAGCCTCCATTAACGAGAGGCCGGGTTGTGAGGAAATGAAACATACTTTGAGAATCTGGTCTAGAAAAGGCTTAGTTGTGTTTCCCAGCATACGGAACTTGGAAGCACATATAAAAAGGCTTGAGTGTTTTAGGAAATTGTACTGCAAAAGAAATGTAAGCTTGGCTTTAAAATGATGGGCACCAAGCTCGTACCACAAAAAGTGAACTGTTCACAACTCCCCACTTCTACTTCAGGTGTGGCCAAGGGGAAAATGAAAATGGAATTACTTTTCAGCAGGGAAGTCATGAAGGTCAGTGAAACAGGAAGTCCTTTGACTGACATCGGTATTGAGGTCTAACCGGGGAACGTGACCACTACTAGGGACAGAATCTTCACAAGGTCTCCAAGGAGCATTCCACAATTACTTTGAATCCGAGTACTTTATCCCATTTCCCAAATTGAGAGTATTTGGCTACTGTGTCCCACTACATTATAAATCAGGGACAACCACTCGTAAGTTGCCTACCAGTTTAGAGATTAAAAACTACAACCATTAAAAATTAAACTAACTGATGGACCTTAATAGAGATCCTGGATTTTGAGCTAAACCATGTTGGCAAAGAAGGGTTTGAGTACTTTCTATTTGAGGGAAGGTTCTGAACAAATACTTAGTAGCAAGAAAAGAAGGCTGTGCCTAAGGCTACTAATGGCCAGCAAAATCATTCACCTGCTTCCAGGAGTAAAGTTGTAGCTAGAACAGCTTCCCAGGCAGGGACTGTATTTCTCAGCCACTCCTCTAGATCTAAGTCTCCACACAACTGGAGTGCAAGAAAACATAGCCATTTCTCAGTCCAGCCCAAAAGCCTTGGCTAGATGTGCACTTCCATGCTCTTTTTTGCAAATTAGAGTATGGATGACTAGAGTGACTTAGAAAGCATGGTGGGAAAAGGCAGAGCCGTCTTCAGTAATTGTGGTTAACCGTGTGCAGCAAAGCTGACTAGCCTGTGACGTTCGCCTCAGAACCACTGCTGAGGGAGGAGCTTCGGTGTTTTATGTTCTGTATCGCTGGGTCTCACGTTACAGTAGCTACAGCCTAACACCTGGAACCCACCTTCCCCTAGAGATCCTGCAACCGTCCTTCAACACTTCGCTTGTATATAACATCCTGGATGTATAATCTGTATAACATCCTGTGATATTTGCATGAACAAAAAAATTTCCCTAAAGA
The DNA here is from genome assembly GCA_028451465.1 of Erethizon dorsatum. NCBI lineage: Eukaryota > Metazoa > Chordata > Mammalia > Rodentia > Erethizontidae > Erethizon > Erethizon dorsatum. Next base: position 18,448,611 of record CM051839.1, read on the forward strand.
GTCATAACCAAGTACTTAAATAAGATACAGTTTATACTGTCGCAGTGGACCCCAACACCAACACACCTATCACCCCATTTACTTAGGCAACTACATCAAAATACACACAATCTTTGAAACAGCTTTTTATTAAACAGCAAAGCAGAACTGCAACACAATCTTAAATATTTTTAAATTAGGTCACAAAAGGGATGCAAAATGTTTGCGGTATGACTATTACATATTCATACAGCTAAAGTCGTCAAATCTTACACCAACAGATAAGATTATTCCATTGATTAGAAGTAGCTCAAATCTAGTAACCATAAGCTATATTAGATCTCTTTTCTTATAACATTTTAATATTTCTTTTGATATTAATTCCTTTACTAAATGGAATCTACAAACTAAATTTTTAAAAACTGTTACAGAATGACCAAAACTCCACAAACCAAGTAGTTGAATTTACTGAAAATTCTGGGAGAACAAGTGAGAGAAAATACTGAATAAGGAAAAAAAAAAAAAAAAAAAAACTAAATAAGGTTAGCAATTATCACAGAGTAAAGTCTTCCCACTTATTCATGACTCTGACACAAATACACTCTCTTAAAGAATTCTGCACAAGTTGATCTGCTAGGAACTACAAATAAATCTTGAGACATAACTGGCCTCTCTAACATGTGGCTTACAAAGGGCCAAACTTAATCCACTTTCAAACATATTCTTCAAAAGATCTACTCTGTGCCAAAGAAAACAAACTTCGAGTGAAAACATTTGTAGTTGGTTAATACTTCTTATTGAATTATTTTCTACCCTGTTTCTATTTTCCCTCAGGGTTTTTTGTTTGTTTGTTTGTTTAACTTTTAATACATACAACTAAAATCCTTATCTTTTCAGATATCAGCTGGGTTATTTTGTGCAAAAGTTTTTAACAAATCTTCCCAATATGAAAATTCAGTTTTAAAGAAAAATCACTTTTAGAGCCTCACTCTGTTTTTAAATGATTAAAGAGAAACCAGCAATCCTAGCTTACTACTATCACAAATGACAAGCCCTAACTGAGAAAGTATCTTATTTTGGTTAAGTTGCACGAATTAGAGCTCAGGTTACTCTTATAGGTGATTATTCAAGGTAATTTTACAAATGTGAAACCATTTTTTTTCCTTAGGAGAAGGGAAATGGGGAGGAAGAGGCAAATGGAGAAGAGGCACAAGATGGTGGGCACGGTACATAAAGCTGTGCGTTCAGTACATGATTTTGGTCACTTTTTCACAACATGGTGGTTATTTCCTGTATATCTTCCTAAGCCTATAATAAAAGACAGTGCTAAACCTATATATCAAAGCAAATTCGATAAAACATCTTCAAGTTTCATAAATATATGCAATTCTAATTATAAAGTCTCTACAATACATTTGCACATTTTCAGACTAATACACAAATTCATGGAAGTCTTCTGTTATGCAGTTAATTTTGCCTAGGTCTGACATTATCTTCATAAATATTCAGTGAAGCCACAAAGTACTGTAACTTTTGGAATCTATCCAAGTTTTAAAGAAAAAATCAGCAGCAATTCCATAAAACAGAAGGAAAACCAATCCCTTACTTTCTTTTGCTTTTTGTGTCAGTTGTCTGAAAAACACTAGAAGCAGACATGAGGTTTTCTATATATTGTCCAAGAACTTGGTTTTCTGATTTTAACTTCAGATTTTCTTCCTTAACCGCATCTACTCTTGCAGAGAGATCTATGTAAAAAAAAAAGAATCCATTATCAATAAAATGATGGCAATAACTTCGTATTACAAGATATTTTAAGATTCATTCTTAAAAGAAAGATTGCACGTATCTGAGGATGTAGCACAGTGGCAGAGCGCTTGTCTAACATACACAAAGCCTTGGGTTAAATCCCTTAGGGCTACAAAAATAAAAAAGATCACAATCTAAATTCTCTGTTTTTAAATTCAGAGTACTTTAGAGCCTGCTAAGGTAAACAAAGGAAATGAGTGCAAACCAGTAGATTCTAGTTCCTAAGAAATTTCACATTAGATTCAATTATTATTCTCTGTAAATAGCATTTATGTTATTTAGCTCTTAAAATGGTTAAAGAAAACAGACCTTGTTTTTAAAATGTAAATGCCTTAAAATAGGAAACTAAGTCTTTACTAGAAGTGTTTAACATATGTAGTAGATTAACACAATTGAATTCATATACCGGATATAGATAGGCAGTTTCCAAACAACTGATCACTTTCTTTTTTTTTGTGTGTGTGTGGGTACCGGGGGGTCGACCTCAGGGCCTCGCGCGCCAGCAGGCACCCGTGCCACTGAGCGGTATCTCCGGCCCTTTTTTCGTATGTGGGTTCCGGGAGTCGAACTCAGGACCTCGCGCTTGCCAGGCAGGCGCTTATGCCGCTGAGCTATCTCACCGGCCCCACTTTCTATTTTTATAACAACAACAAATTTAAAAAGATCAGGTCCTGATGATCAAATAAAAATGACCTCCATTTATGCATGTAACAAATATATACTTAATGCCCTCGAAGAGCCAGGCACTGTTCTAGAAGCAACCGCAGAGGTGGTGTGTGTGGGCCTGTGTTCATTAGGGTATGCAGCGTGGGGATCAGAAGCAAATACGAAATAAACAGACGGTTTGTCACAGTGAAGAGCTGGATGGAGCAAAAGCAATGAGGGGAAAAGTCAGAAGGGTAAAGGTCACAAGGAGGAGAAGTTGCTCTTCTCTACCCCGATAAAGAGAATCTGACCGGAGACCTTTCGGGAGTGAGGGAACCAGCCACGTGAACGCGCAGCTGAGGGAAGACTGAAGCAGAGGGAGCAGCCACCACCGCGAGGGGAAGCAGGCCGGCTGGGGTGGCGAAGAACGGGCAGGCGGAGTCTGAGGCGGGGTCGGGGAGGCAGAGTGTGACGGGACCCTGAAAGCTAACGGGAAGTCACGCACGCTGGCTGCGGTTAGCGCTCTCAAATGGGAAGCCACTGGAAGGTTGTCAGTGACAAAATCTGCTCACCCGTGCCCAAAAGACGCAAGCTTTTAATGTTATTAAACATGAAAAGATGTCACAGTGGCAGTATTAGCTTTATGTAAGACATTTAGAAAATAAAAAAACTCAGGGGCCGGTGAGATGGCTCAGCGGCTTAAGCGCCTGCCCGGCAAGCGCGAGGGCCCGAGTTCGACTCCCGGAACCCACATACGAAAAAGGGGCCGGTGATATCGCTCAGCGGCACGGGCGCCTGCTGGCGCGCGAGGTCCTGAGGTCGACCCCCGGTACCCACCAAAAAAAAAAAGAAAATAAAAAAACTCAGATCAATTCCCTTTTAATCTCTGAGGTCAATATGTTGTTTTCACTTTAATATAAGCTTTATTACGGTAGACTCGGTTATACACTGCCAGGATCTGAAAAGAGCCCTCGTACTGAACAGCATCATGTTAGACTCTCTTATTGAACGATATCTGTTCTTTAAAACCACCACCCAAACCTAAAACCAGGAGGAAGAGAAAAAAAAAAACTATGAAAATGGATTTTCATACACACTAACAAATTTGGCAATATAAATGCTTACAACTTTAATAAACTGAATGTCATTCATAAAACCACAAAATGCAAGCTAACCTTCGAGTGTGTGTTGGAGTTCCAACACTTGATTAATAAGTCGTGTTTTTTCCTCCAGTTCCACCTGATTTTCAGCATCAACTGCTGTAATGAAAAGGTTCAAATTCACTATTAACATTAGGCACCACTTGTGTACTGTAGCATTTAAAAACCTCCAAAACATTTTATATCTGTTATCTTAATTGACTTATACAAGAGCCCTCTGAAGTACAAAATTATATCCCCGCATCGCTGATGAGGACGCAAAGGTAAAAATAAGTTAAGGAATGAAAACTGCCTTAGAGCCTTTCCAAAACTAGACAGGATATAAATAAGTAAGCCAAGACCCAAATCTTCTAAAGATTATTTCTCTGCACTTTGCATTGTTAATAAAGCAAAAGTGTCCACAAAAAAAGGAAAATGAAGAGTATACCATCCATGTCAGCATTCATCATCTTGGGCCTTGGGTACCAACTTTTGGGCCTTGGATACAAAATCTTTGATGAATAGCCTGCAAAAAGCAAAAGAAACATAGACATATATGGTGATAAAATATAAGCCCATTTTTCAAATGATGATTTAGTCAAATTACGTGACCCAGAACTCTCTTCACTTGCTATTTTGAAGAAAAAAATAAATACCCATGGGCAAATAAGCAAAAGATACAACAGTACAGTTTACAAAGAGAAGTATACCAAGGGCTACTTGGTAATCCAAAAACTATACAAAATAAGATACTACTATAAATTTACTCAATTGTTTTTTGAAAGTAAGATGATCAAATGCTAGCAAAGTTATGGAAAAACAAATACACAAATATTAGACAAATATTAATATGTATCCTTTTTAGAAAGTAGTACAATAATAAACACGATTTATAAAAACATTTAAAATCCTTCTATTTTACTCTAGGAATTTAGCCTAAGGACAATTACAAAGAAGGTAAAATGATACATATAAAAAAAATCTTCAATCTTAACAAGCCAGTAAATCAGAAACAATGTAACTGTCCATTCAGTGTGGTAAATTTCAGTTGCAATTTATAATGTAGTGCCTTTTAAAAATAATTATGGTTACTCTAATAACATGGCAGAATGTTTACAAAATTGTATATTTACTAATGTAAATTATACAAAATAATAAAAACAAAGAGAACACAGTACCTTACGGATGATGGTAGGAAAGAAATCTTTTTCAAAATAGTCGTAACCATTCCTTCATATAAAATGTTTTGTTTTACACATAAAACTCAAAAGAAAACACTAAGTATTTGAATCGCTAACACAGAATAAATTTAAAATGTCTACTTGTCACCTGGTTATCATTAAATCAAAAGAGATTAACCAGGACATAGACAAGTAAATATATATAAATATTTTACTATTTCAATAAAAGGCTCCAAAATTTAGAGCACAAAATTCCTATGAAAAAAGTTCTGCTCTATTTTTTACAGTCATTTCACATTTTGTGCTCAAAGTTTATTAAATGTTACTGGAATATTACTGAAAAGAGCTGTTAGCTAATTTATCCTGCACTGAAGCAACCTAGGCCTTTTGTCAACAAGTATTCACTGAACACCTAGTATACCCAAGGCACTGTTGCACCTTCATATGTTGAACAGTGGAGCCCAGACCTATCACACGAAGATCCTACATACTAGAAACAGAATCACAATGAGGAGGTATCGACGGTTTGACTTCTGGAAAAAAAAAAGGGGGGGCAGAAAAACAGGGTCAGCAGGGTCAAGAGGGCTTATAGAACATATCCAATATTGAGGAGGGTGCACGCCCATAATCCCAGCACTCAGGAGGCTGAGGAAGGAGGACTGCCAAGAGTTCGAGGCCCGCCTGGGCTACAAAGCAAGTTCAAGGCCAGCCTGAACTGCAGAGCAAGCCCCTGTCTCAGGAAAAAAAACAAAAAAAGATTTGAGGAGGGGGCAGGAGCACAAAAGCAGTGTCACAGGACAGTGCTCCAGGTACCACACAGTCCAGGAGAGCACTGTTGACATCATAATCTATGTGAGCCCGCATCCCCAAGGCTACATGATGCAAAACCTGACCAACTGTAGAGGCAGCTGTGCAGACAGGTACTGTCTTTAATAAAGCAGACCAGCGCATTACCCACCCCCTTCACAACAACAAAAAGTAACAATTTTCTTTTATGGTGATGTGATGAAATAGAAGTGTTTCAAAATGCTACTATTATATATAGTCTCAGTATTTCACTAGGTTTAGATTAATAAACTTATTTTACATATGGTGTCAAAGGGTTTGTTGATTTATGTTTAAATATTTTAGCCATAGATTAATTTTATTTTCTTTCGAAAGAGGATCGATTCTCAAACTGCGTATTGTCTATATTAACACTTTCTACGTCCTAATATGTACTTGGTACAAGACTGTGATTTTCAACTACATAATCGTTTTTATCTAGAGTTGCACACATCGCATCAATCCAATTTGATGTCAAATGTGCTCTGAAGAGTTCAATCTAAACTCCTTTTGCTCATTCACATAAATGCAAATCTGACATGAAGAAAATCCAGACCAAAGCAGCTCAAGCACGGGAATGCTGACTTGAGTATATGGGATGCTGAGGCTGCTCTGCCTCACCTAAATCTGCCTCAGATCTGAAATGGACACTGTTCTCTTGAGATTCTTGAGTTCAGTTTTTAAACCTTTTCTCAAAAAATCATAGCAAATTTTGATGCCTAGCTGTGGTCACCCTTTTTTAGCGAAAGAGAATCTAGAATTGTTTGATCATTTAAATCCAGGAAGCAGACGGTGTAGAGAAAATAAGAATCATGTGGCAAGCATCAGAACAAGATACATTATCTTTCCTATGCCCACACGCTGAATTGTGACCAAAGACTGTCATCTTACCCAAAATACCTCTATTTCTCTTGTGGTATCTCTTCTCAAGAGGGAGTTTTCGCAGTGATTAAGAACATTAGCTTACATTACCTGCATCCAAATCCTACCTTTGCTATTTATAAACTCTGGAACCTGTGGGCAAGGTTAAAATCTCAGCCTCAGCTTCCTCATGTGTAAAGGGGGATACTAAAGGAATGCACCTCAGAGGTTTATTGTGAGAATTGAATGGGTTGATATATATGTGCTTGTGTACCTTGTAAGTATTCAATAAATGTTAGCTATTCTCTACTTTACCTTTTTGCGTCACAAAAAGAATTTCAGAAAAACCATCTGGTCCAGCTGTTTCATTTTATAAATAAACCAGGGCTAAATATGAGAATCACTTAAGATCATAGTAGTGGTCCACAGAGTCAAGACTAAATGTCCCAATTTTTTTTTCCCTCACTATTCCACCAAAAGGATTCTCCTATCTCAGACCTGACATCCGTCCAACCTCAACCACTCAACTTTTCTGTGTCTAAAACACATTTTAATCATCTGTTGTCTACTTACTAGGGAACTAGTAAGACTGCTAAAATTTTACATCTGTTATTTTATATCAACAAGGAATTTGCAATTTACAAAAGTGGATATTAAATATCAGAAAGGCTATGCATTTTGCCTGTTTCACAACCAATGTATCAAGAATTTGAATCCAAATCTATCTGTATGGCCCCTGTTTTTTCCACTATGCAATGAAAAAACAACCCCCCCAAAACAAAACACCCCACTTAATTACGGTCCTAATTTAACTTTAGCAAATATTTTGCAACCCCTGATATCAAACTTCTTTCGTGTTTCTACTAAGCAACTGAAGATAAATTTCATTCCCTTTAAACTGCATCATTATCAGCGTGGTTTTCGTGTTTCTACTAAGCAACTGAAGATAAATTTCATTCCCTTTAAACTGCATCATTATCAGCGTGGTTTGTTTAGAGTTGTTCAAGTTAGATACGTAATTCCAGTTTCAAATTCCACAAAACCAAGGAACTATTTAAGGATTTAAACTTAAGCCAGTTCCCCAAAGAGCGATGGCCTGCAGCGAGTTCCGTGAAAGAGCAGGATAGGTACCAGGATTCCTAGGCATCGCTTTGGATGCTCAGGAATAAGTAGATAAGATGTTGGGGACACATCTGTCCTTAATACTGACATCACCGTCTGAGACAGACACATTGTATAACAGATGTATGATCGCCTTTCAGGATTGCACGCTCTCCTTTCCAAACCTTACTCCCCTAAACTTGTTCAGCAGGACCCTTAAGAGAAGCTGGCGAAGAAACAAACGCAGGTCCTGCTTCCAGCTCCTGGAAAGATGTCCCATCCCTTATTCCCCCGCTCCCTGACCTCCCTCACCATCCGGGCCCTCGCAGAGGCCGAGTCCCGGCCGCGAGCCCATCCCACCCTCGCCGCCCCACGTCCCACTCCCGCAGGAGGGAAGGTCCTGTCCGCGCGCGAGGGCTGGGGAGACCCCGCATCCCCTCTTCCTCGGGGACCGACGCGGCCCCGCCCCGAGGAACCCCTGGGCTTGGTCATGAGGAGAGGAAGAAAGGATGCGCAGGGATGCTGCAGGAGCCAGGCCTCGGCCGCCCACCAGACGCTCAGCCGGAGCGCGGGGCCGCGTCCAGCCCCCCAGACCTCCAAGCCCCTCGGCGGCCACCGCAAGCACCGGGGAGGTCCTCCTGCGCCCAGGCCGGCCCTCACCTTTAGCGTGAGGCGCCGGGAGGGTGTGTGATGATCCCGCGGACGCCTCAGCTTCGGACGCTTGGACCAACAGACACCAGCGGACTCGCCCCCCCACCACAGAGCGTGCGCCGAGAGAGAAAGCCCGCCCCACCCCGCCGCCGGCCAATCACGAACCAAAGATGTACGCCTGCGCATTAGCTGGCCGCCGCTAACGCGCCGGGATCCACCTTTGCCTTAACAAAAGGGCTTTGACGCCCAATCAGGATTAAGGTCTTTGGGGGCGGGTCCGGAAGAGCAACAGCCAATGAAAGCACAGAAGCGGAGCTCAGCGTGAGAAAGCTGATCCTCGCCTAGAGGTTCTTGTGTCATCCGGAGCCTGAAAATTGGAGTCAAGTCTAGGTGGAAAATCCATACGCTGGACGAGGGAGAAGTCAATCAAATTCAAGAATAGGGCATTAGCAGACAGATCAGAGAAAGCAAGCTGGTGCAATACTGTGGTCTCTCGATTCTAAAAGCAGATTTCTCCATATTTTTACATTTTCAAAATCAGAAAGCTCATCGAGTGTAGCGTTAATGGAATATTTCTCTCCGTATTCCTCCAAACTGTTATTAAATATATACTGCTCCTGACCACTAAATGACATTTTAGAATTGAGAAAACACTATAATAGGACTTTGCATGGCCCTTTCACTCACCTTATCCCTTTTGATTTTCGCAGCATCCCACAGAAAAACTTCACACTTAATAGTAAATACATTTTTGTTCAAAGTCATACATGCGGTCATACATGCGGGACGAAGTGATATGTGCCAGCTTTGAGGTGTGACGCAATCTCCACGACGCTGTTCATTGTAATCGAGCACCAAAAACAGCACCCTGCTGGTTTTGATATTGATGGAGCACAGGACGGTCATCCATGGCAACACATTCTTGTTTTACCTTTGTAGGGGTAAGCTTTATGTGTACCCTGTTCTTGGCCTTTCCCTTCTAGCAAGGCTTGCCGACACATAGCCTTAATCCTTTTAAGGACTGCATTTTAAAAATCCTCAAGTTGGCTGGAACCACAATATACAATTTGAGGAAATTTACTAGAATACAATGCAGGAGCTAAATAGCTGAAGGAAAAAAATCCAACATAAACCTAATACGAGTGCCAAAAAGAGTAGAGAGAATGGGTGTAATGGCTGTAGACAGTATGGGAAGAGGAATGACTAAGAATTTTCAAAAATTGTGAAATATTTGAGTCCTCAAATTCAAGAAATCCTTTTTTTTTATACATCCCACACCCATCCTGGGGATAGAACCCTGGGCCTTGCAAATGTTAGCCATGCACCCTCCTCTGAGCTACAAACCCAGCCGGGGAAGTGCTTATTCTTGAGCAGACTAAAATAAAGAATTACATGCAGTGTTGAAACTGTTGCAAAACACTAAAGACCAAGAAAAACTACTAAAAGTAACATTTTTTGCTAGAACTTTAAAAAAACTAGTTGTGATAAAATATATATAACATAAAATTTATCATCATAACCATTTTTAAACTCAATACTATTAAGTATTGTTAATTGTTGTGTGACCAACCTTCATTTTCCCAAACTGAAACTCTGTTCCCATACAACAATCCCTACTTCCCAATCCCTACAGCCCCTGCCAACCTCTATTGTACTTTCTTTAATAGTTTGGCTACTCTAGGTACCTAACAGAGGTGGAATTATTATCTTCAATGTTCATCCATGTTGTGGCATATTGCAGAATGTCTTTTTAAAGACTGAACAATCATATTTGCTTATCCATTTATCCATCAACAGTCACTATGATTTCTTTTACCTTTTGGTTATTGTGGATAGTGCTGCTATGAACATGATGTGCAACTCGCTGTTCCAGATTCTGTTTTCATTTCTTCAGGTATATACTCGGAAGTGGAACTGCTTGATCATATGTTAATTCTATTTTAAAGCAATTCATACAATGAAGATCATAATATACACATTATTGAATTGTTACTAGGATTGTTTGATTAGGTAAAAATGAACTGACAGGCAAACTGAAATGACTTTGGTATCAGAAATCAAATAAGATGGGTTGGAACGTGTAGCCTCAGCCTAACTCATTCCTTTTGGTTCTTACTAAAACCAAAATATCGAAGTGCTCTATAGGACTGAAACAAAGCCCGGGGGGATCTCGTAACATGCTAGTGAAAATAGCCAGGATCTAATCCACAATTAATCAGTTTATGGACAATCATGTAAACCTCAATTCTCGTGAGATTAATGAGCCACCAATACCAACTTTGAGATGAAATGATTTTCAGCAGCTGTTACCAAAAACTTGAAAAAGTAATCATGAAAATCCCTGACACAGGAATTATAATTAAATGTATGAGCAACATAAATATAAGGTATAAATAGGAATCAAATGGAAATTTTAGAACTGAAAAAATTAAGTACATTCTTACTTTTTATGAAATTTAAAACTGCAAAGATAAAAGAAGAGTGAATTTGATAATTTTGGTAGAAATTATCCAATCTCAACAACAGAGAGAAAAATTATTAAGAAAAATGGGCAAAATCTCAGGAACCAAAGGACAACAACGAAAACAACAACAACAAAGATCTAACATTTGGGTCATCAGAGTCTTAAAAAGGAATGAAAACCAGTATAGTACTGAAAAATATTTGAAGAAATAGTAAGTTTGGTGAAAGACAAATTTACAGGGGAGAAGGTGATTAAGAAAATGTCTTAAGAGGAATAAAAAGAATTAAGATGTGTTAAATACATGTACCTACTCCCTAAGATGAATGTAAACATTATGTAGTGGAAACATGTATTTAATAATTTTTTTTTTTTTGTGGGTACCAGGGGGTCGACCTCAGGACCTCACGCGCCAGCAGGCGCCTGTGCCACTGAGCAATATCACCGGCCCCTTTTTCGTATGTGGGTTCCGGGAGTCGAACTCGGGCCCTTGCACTTGACGGGCAGGCGCTTAAGCCGCTGAGCCATCTCACCGGCCCTTAATAATGTTTTTAAAAGAAAATATCTTAAAAGGCTGCTGGGGGAGAGGTATAAAAAGGAAGACAGAAACAATGATGTATACACTGAATATAAATATCACTAAAATCACAAAGACAGATACCATTTACTTTCTAGTAGAAAATACACTGCCATCTCTTTTGTTTAAAGTTGCAAACAGACTTTGATCCAGTTCATAAACTAGTAATGCAGGAAATACAGAAGCCAGAGAAATATGTTAGATCTGCACCTGTATAAATTTAGAAAAATTGGCTATGAAGAATGCTACATGAAAAACCAAAAACGAACTTTCTTTAACAAGTCACTTGCACTGGGGGATAAATAAGGGAAAGAAAAGCTATAGATAAAAGACTCTAAAATATGTTTAAAATTTTTTCGACTTATTTTAGATGTAATTTTGGATCTTTTTCTTAAATGCAAAAGAGAGAAAAGATTGCTATAAAGTAGGCTATGGTTATTTTATAGCATTCACCTTTTTAAAATTTCAGAACCAAACCATGTTTGCTAGATAATTTAAATTTTAAAAAAATCTTAGCCCTGCCCAGTGCCCAGTGCCTCTACTCCCAGTTACTGTGGGAGACTGAGGCAGGAAATTTCCTGAGCCCAGGAGTTCGAGGTTTGAGGTTAGCCTGGATAACATAGTGAGACCCTGTCTCAGAAAAAAAAAAAAGTGTCTGGGAACACTGCCTGAAAAAGGAAACATAAAAAAGAAAATGAAAAAAAAGTTCAGAGAAAATCAAAAAGTTAAAAAACAATATGTCAATTTTTTACCATTGTTTTTATCCTTTAAAATAAAATTTTAAAATATACAAAAAAAACACACCCAATATGTCATTCATAAAATGTTGCAAATTTGATAAAGCTGTTGCTATTAAAATGTCCCCTTGAATGAATAGGGAAAAAAACAACTGCAGAATGACAGAAAGATGGCAAAAAAAGAATAGTATATACCTAACTGGAGGTAAAAAGGGCATTGAAATTTTGGCAAACTGTTGATGAAGTGAATATTCATTAAGATATCTATTTATTTCGTATGTTGCCCTTTTTGAGTGATTTTTAATTAAAGGTGGCTTTAAAAAGTACTTGGCCATAAAAAGTTCCCTTCTTCTGAATAAGGAAAAGATACAAATACAAATAGAAACCACTGAGATTCCATAGGAGTATTTGATTATATGATAAACATTTATGTGATCTGGAATATGTGAATATTGACATTATCATTCGTTTAAATAAACACAAAATTAAAATTCCCTTCATAGAGAATGGGGAACTCTATATTGAAACTTGTTACCCAGAAATGTATTATGTGGGGAAGAAATGATACATCATCAAATACAGAACTTCCAAGATCATTTTGCTGTTCAGTTTGACACACTCATCACCCACAGAAAAACTTCTGCCTTGTCTTAAATAATTAGAGGATTCTAAACATGTGGATATTTTAAGGTGAAATATGCTAAGTGGAAGCATTTGATAACTTTCAAGTGTAACCAGGTGTGTTCCCTGATACTGTAGGCTCATTAATCTGCAAAACATGTTTCATTTCATTCCTAAATAAGAACTCACATTTTCTTTTTCACTGATTCTATTTCCTTGAAAGGTTATTGAATTCACTGGAGAATGAGTGCTGTCTTGAAGCTAGTGATTAAAGAATATATTCTACTTGTTGAAACTTGATTTCAAAACTACACAATAATGTACTATGGAATAGTATACTAAGGAATATAAAGGTACCATACTACTATTTGGTAAATTAAGTTGTTCATGTGTTCTTTTTCAAGATTATAATTTAATAGCCAATAATTGGCTAATTTGACCAGAGTCATTTGATCAGCTAGAGGAAATTTAAGAATTTTTAGAGAGTTTCTCAAACAAGAATTCAGGACTTCAAGATCTACATAGAATCTAACTTTGAACTTTATGATAAAAATGAAAAATATTTAGAAATTGTCCTATACAGTCTTGTTGCTTATTTATCTCCAAAATACTTTGTAATCAATGTTTCATAAAGATTAGTGTTTATACCTCCAGTTTTACAAGGTGAACTTTTAAAAATAGTTACATATTTATTTTATTATAATACAAAATATGTGAGTAATACAACTAACTCTCCATTTGCAGATGTTGTGTAGAATAAATCGAATTCAAAATGATTTTAAACTAAGTTGTTAATTTGATGTGGCAAAAATTTTGAAGTTGTTATGCATATGACCAGTTTGGAAAACCCTGATCTATCAACAGTGCAACAAACATTGGTTATAAGAAGAAGAATCTGGATTTCAGTTCTGTTTTAGCCTAGAGTTGCTCATTCAATTCTTCCTTTATTTTCTAATTAAAAGATTAGTTTGGTGTCTGTCAAGAACCAAATGCTGGGGAGCATTCGAGTATTTGACACTAACTATAAGATTGTGGGGCACGAGTCACTTTACTATAAACCTCAAATGAGGATTTGGAAATTTAGCTAAACTGAATTTAGTTTTCCTACCATGTTCTAACACTGCTGATGATTTGATTGTCTTTCACCACCCAGCTCTTAGCAGCTGGCCTACCTGGGTTCTCAAAGCTATTTCCTGTTATCTTTAAGCTACCCCTTTCTAGTTTTATGATTCTGTGACTGTATACAAACCTACATTTTCAATCATTTCAGCTAAGTATATGCTATGCTAAAATTTTGTTAAAATAATCTAGCTTGAAAATCAAAAGTAATCATTTGGGTCTGGAAGCATTAAAAAATTGTATGCATAAAGCGGTGCTTTAAAGGGTATAGAAGTCATGGTTATAGCAGTAATATCTTAAATAATGCTTTTCAGTTGGTAACAAAGTTCTTTTAAAATCTTAGGCTGATAATGGGTCTTCCTAATTTCAATTTACAAGCTTAATCCTCATAGTTTTTGGTTTCCCTGCAAGCACTTAGGAAAAAACGAATCAGCTTGGGAGAGCTCCTACATCAGGTTCTGTCAGGATAGGGATCCTACTACGTACAAGCCGGCAGGCACATCAGCATAAATGCTGACAGAACACGCGAGATGCCTGGGTCACGGAGCCTAAGGACTCTTACTCACAGCTCACCAGCAGCACAGGCTTGGCCCGGGTTTGCTTTCTTCCCCTTCCCCCAGTCCTACGGAGGTGAGGCAGAGGCTGTGATAGATAATTGCATATGCGGTGAGTTGTGGTACCACAGAGAAACTTTGAGATTGGAGGATGCATTGCTTTTACAGCAAGATGGAGCAAGCTTGCTTTAACCATGGGGAGATATCGCCTCATCTCTCATCCCTTAAAATCGTATCACTCTGCAACATACTCCATCAAAGTCCAGGTCAGGGCCTCGTACTTGTACCAGCAAGAAATGAAGTGACACCCAGGGCCCATGAATAATCTTCAGCTCACTGACAAATTCCTATTTCTCTCATTCCTTCCATATAAAATATCTCTAGGGAAATATCCCCAAACGTCTCAGAAAGCACTGATGGGATGCCTACGGTTCACAAAGGAAGAGAATTACACTAGCTAGAGATTGAAGAAACATCGGAGGTCAATGATACATTAATAATAATGTTTTTAAAATAAATCAAGTAGGATTTTCTAGCTCTCCCCCAACATTTCTATTTTACTAATTGATCTAACACCACATGCATTGGAAGTAAGAACGACCCTATGTGTACATTGTCTTAAAACAATTGGCTAAAATTAATAACTGCCAAGATAGTTAACACACTCATTACAGCAAAGCAGATTAAAGCTTTCCCTATGTGAAGCAAAGACATAGCCAGGCCCCCTCCTCCTGCTCTATGGAGACAGAAAATAAGACAAAGTCTCGCAGCTAAGGAGAAAGGCCTTGCTTACTTCCTGCTCAGAACTGGCCTCTGGTCTAAGGACTGATGATGACTAGTTTCAATCAATTCGAGTCCCTTTATACTGCAGAACAAATACCTCCTCGAATTATAGAAAGAGCCCTGAACTCCTCCAATTCAACCCTGAAGATGGAATTGTGAACTCCAGAGTTTGAAGTAGGCATTCTTTGTGTACAATATGAAGCCTATTACAAGCAGATACCGCGCAGCTTGCTCCTTGAGAGGAAATGGATACAGCCTTCCCAGGCATGCTGGAGTCCACCCTTTGTCATGCACCCACATTCCTTGGGAGGAAGTTTCTGTGGATCTTTATATTTGATGGCATTCATTTCAGTTGGAACATTGTGTCTCCCATCCAAAGAGATTCAGGTTAAAAAAAAATTTAATAGCTTTTCCCCAACAGGCATCATAGACCACAAACCAACTTAGCATTTTAATATTTTCATGAAAATATTTTCATTTTAATATTTTCATGAAAATAAAAGGCCTGTCCTGTCCTCTTAGCATCACTTTAGACAAATAGTAAGCTCTAAAAATCCATGGGTGCCTGCTGTGCTCGAGTGATCCCAGAAACGGAAATGAGAGTCTTGCCTTACAGGTCTGTTGGGAAGATGCACTAAGAAAATCTGAGGGAAAGTTGCCTGACTTGGTGTAAGTACTAATTGGATCGAAACACAAAATCTAGGTGCTTCAGTTCTTAAATTCTTTGAGGTCTTGTCCTCCAGTGGAGCCCCATTGCCAAACACATGGTGCCCGGCTATGGTCCACAAGTCCTGGCTGGGCGAGTGCTCTGTTCAGATCCCATACTTTATCTCTAGGTCATAAAAAGAACGACGCTGGATTTCCACAGTGTCTTTTGAGAGATCATATTATGTTTTGTCAAATTATCCCATTGACCCTTTTCACATCCCAGTGAAAAGCAGAAAAGCCCAAGATGTAATTTTCCTTATCGTTGTGGGGGTGGTTCTGCACTCCTGAAGTACATTCCGCACACACGGAACATTACCTAGAGTGACAGCTGCTATCACCTCGTCAAAACAGATGTGTCTCTGACAGCCCTGAGGGAAAGACACCAGGAGGGCCCGGTAGGGTCCTCAGGGAACTGTTACGTTTGCTCTTTTAGAGCTGGTGTACTAGTGCCCTCTAGTGGCCAAATTGATTCAAAGTAGGTTTATATTTCACACACACAGGGCATTACTTTATTATAGTTTATTTTATCCTTCACTTAGCAAAAATTTATGCTTGTGGAGCAACCATAAAGAAACATAGTGATTTGTATTTGTCCATACATTTTTAATAATTTTTTATTTTATGAAAAACTAAAACAACACTTCATTGCTAAATAATAAGAGAACAGTAATAGTTAATACGCTGTGTATTACCTTCAAAATAGTTACTGAGAGTACAAGACATAGACAAAAAAGATTCTCTCTTACAAAGAAGAGACAAACAGACAATAGCACATATTTGTCCATATGCTAGTACTGTGGTTTTGGCTTTTCACAGAATCATGGGGCTTTTGAGCTGTAAGCTCTCAAAGAGACAATAGGTCTTTTAGTGAGGAAAATGAAACCCAGAGGAGAGAAGTGTCTCGCTGAAAGCCTCACCACAGGGATGAGACGGAAAGTCGGCCAAGTTCGATGCTCATTCCACTCTAGCACACTGCCTGCCATCTAGCACGGACCCAGATGGCTGAAAAGAAAACCAGATCTTATTTACCGTTCTGCTCTGGGGAAGTCTTGGTGCCATCCTGCCCCTGTGGCACCACTGTATGAGTGTGTGGAACCGAGACTCTGTCCCTCAAACTCACAAGTCCCCAGAGAGGCAGAACAGAATTCTGAAGGACTGAACCTGAGGAGCCTCGTCTGAAACCGCATCCGCATCCTGAGGCCCCATATCTGGAGTCTGAATCCAGCATTTCACAAGACGATAGTGGGAGGAGGTCTTTTGGGAAAGAGTGAATATATTTTGCATTTGGAAAGATATAAATTTAAAAGATGTAAATAATCTTTCCAGTGTGTCCAGAGAACCGATTGTGGCGATATAAAAAATGGCTGCAAATTCTTTGACATCCTCTCACACGTGTCCCTTTCCTATGTTCCTTCCCCTTGCATCTGAACGGGCTTGGACTGCATCCATCCCTACACTGTGACACTACGCGACTTCTAGTGATCGCTCATAAAAGCTCCACAACCTTCACCTGGTCGTCTTCTACCCTTGCTGTGGGGGGAAACTAGGCACCAAGAAGAAATATGATTTCACCAAGAGCGACAAGTGGAGAGGAGAGGGGAGGACAGTGCAGTAGGAGGAGATAGGCCACACAAGGCCATCTAGAAAAGATGGGGCAGGGTAGAGATACAGGACAAAGTGGGTGGCTATTTTGTGGAAAGGATGAAGAGGAGAAAAAGATAAGGCAGGAGGTACAACAAATTAAAGATGCTCTCCCCATCAACCTGATGATCAAGGAGACCACATGTGACAACATGCTTTTCTGAAAACAAATGTGGAAGGAGGGGTTAGGGAAAGTGGGAACATGAAATGGCCAAGATGGCTCGGTTCTCTGCCACCATTTTGTAACAGTGTGTCTGACATGAAGGTTATAATCCCAATGTCAGTCCTGTATTTGAGATCTTCACAAGAATTACAATGTCTAGATTATTTATAAACATCCCATCTCCTGAGAAAAATTAAGTCCACAACTTTGGGGGATCCAGGCACGTGACAACAATGAATGCATGTCGTCTACACCCGGGGTCAGCCCGAGACTCAAGCCTGGTCCAAAGCCTGCTCTCATTCAATTACTGTTAAATGGATAAATGACAAAGGAATGCTCACCTTTTCCATGTTGGCCACCCTGCCCTATCTGTACTGGAGATAAATTTGGAGATTATTTTACAGGAAATGGAGAAATGAAGTGAGTGTGAGAAATTGAACAACTCAAGGCAGTGGGAATAGAATCTATGCATGTTTGATTAAAATATTATTTTAAAATTATAAAGTTATAAAACACTATTTTGTAAATTAAGGTTGCATATAAAACATTTGAAGGTCCTCTGTAGCTCTTCCTACCGGGAATCGAACTCAGGACCTTGTGCTTGCCAGGCAGACACTGTGCCGTTGAGCTATATCCCCGGCCCCATGAGTCTATTCTGATACAAATAAATAAATGAAGGTTTGAGGTGAAATGGAATATTTATATAGTCTCAAAACTTCTCCCCCAAATATACCATACTTGCTAATTACTAAAGGAAAAATGAGTAAGACAACCACTGCTTAATGAAGGGATCAGAGCCTCAGTGGTAAATCAGAAATCACGTGTCACCTGGTAGGTCGCAATGAGAAAAACGCAATATTCATATGTAAACATATGATTTATTGTGACTTGCCACCATTGTGATTTATTGACCAGGAGGAAATACTAGACAAACAGAAGTTGTGGATCATTTTACAAAATGCCTGCCCTATAATCTTTGAAAATATCAAAGTTGTGAAAGTCAAGTAAAGATTAAAGAATTGTTCTGGATTAGAGGGGATTCAAGTGACATGTCAGCTATTGTAGGATTCTGAACTGGGGAATTTAAGTGCAAAGCATATTATCAGGACAACTGGTGAAGCTCAAACAGGCCTTAAAGATTAATAAGAGTGATGTATGATTGTTGTTTTCCTGGGTTTGTTAATTGCATTGTGAGTATGAAGGAGAGAGTCCTTGTTTGTAGGAAACTTGCACTAAGATATATAGAGGTGATGGAGACTTAGGTTGACAATTCACTCTCAAATAGTTTAGGAAAAAGAGAATTCTTTTTAAGGTTCTTGCAAATTTTCTATAGTTTGAGATTTTTTTAAAAAAACCAAAAGATAAAATGAGTGAGAGATAACTTGCTGGAGGTGGCAATGACACTTCGTATCTATCACCTCCCTACTCCCCACCCTCCCTGCCTTACATTGTCCTATTGCTAAATTTGCCACTTTCTCCATTTTATTTTTCTAAGACAACTTTCTGCCCGTGTCACTAAAAATGCAAGAGGGCAGCAGTTGAGCGTGGATAAATGTTCATAATCTAAACAATGGTAGTTTTCAAATGCTCCTCAAAATCATCATCCACGTTAGGATTAATATCTTACTTCTTAGATTAAATTCCTAGTGTTGATCTTATTTTTAAAAAATTATTGTATAACACCATGAAAATCTAATAAATTATAATCCCTTCACACTAACAGATACATTTCTCCAGGTTCCTTTCCCATCCGAGTACATATACATAAATTACATTTACATGGTTGTCATCACAGTGTATGTAGGTACAGGTCTGTATTCGAGCTTTCTTCTTGGAGCATGTTCCAATATTGCTAGGGCGCCTCTGGGGCTCTTCTTGCCCTCTGATTCTATGGTTGTATTTTTGAAACACTGACCGAATAACATAGCTATGCGACCATATTTCATTATTCAATACCTGCACCACAGGCATCTTATTGCTCCCACCTAGTCAGTAGATTACGGTCATGCTATCTATCTAGTCATTTCTATTCTGACACATTGTCATTTGACAAAGGCTTTGAAGTCACTTAGACCTGAGCTGGAATCCCAGATCTGCTTTGTGCAAGTCACCAAAGCTTTCTGAGCCCCTGTTTATAATCTGAGAAACAGGGGTAACAATACCTGTACCCTGACATTTGTGAGAATTTAATGAGATCACGAATGTGAAGTTCTTAGTCCAGTATGTGTCATGTACTAAGCTCTTAGTAAGTATTTGTTATTATCATTATTTATGAAAAGAGATTATGACTAGTTAATAAGATATTGTACGGGCTTACTCCTTACATTTTATTTTTGTGGCTGTATTAGTTTTATTTGTGATGAGTTATTTTTGTAGGTAGTAACAAGTATCCAAAGAGTTATCTGGAATTTCCAAAAAAACCAATAGATTTTCAAATCATCACTAGAATTGAGAACCTACAGGAAAACTAGAATGACATCTGATTAATCATCTTTTTGAAACACCTGCTTTAGTTTTTCTGCCTCCCTCAGAAAAGACTTATAAAAAACCTGTGAGGATGTAATCATTGAAACATAGCAGCATCAGTTAGCTATGAATTTGCCTAATTCCTCTCACAGTCAAATGATTACACATTATGGAAAAAGAATCATGTCCCAACTTTCAAAATGGACAAATTAGGGAGTTAGTATTTGTGTTAGCAAAAAGAAGTGTTCTTTGAGAAATTCTGTGAAATACAGCCTGTGCTTGGGCGGTTGTGTGCTGGATAATCATGAAGTATTTCATAGAGTCACATTGGCTGAGAAATTTAGGGTTGGGATCAAATTTAGGATTTGCAAACTGAAGAATCTCTCCAATTATATGTAAAATTTTAGTTCCACAAATCCCATTTTTATGTTAAAGGACTCAAAGCAGAAGGGACAGAAATCCACTGTGTAAGTAGAGGACAGCTGCAACAGCAAGCTCAAGTCATTTAGAATTTCAAAATAAAGACAAAGAGTGATAAAAACATCACTAAAAAATCTTTTAAATAGTTCTACAGATGAACTACAGATAGTTATTGTGACCTCAGGAAAGCCCACTAACCTTGCAAGCAAGAATGAAAATGAAAGCAAAATATTCTCGTGGGAGAGCAAATAATAGCAGAGCCTTTCGTCTGCTGGGGTTAGGTAGTGCAGGTTCTCAGCCCGGATAGGAGAAGAAGCTGCTTGAAAATACAAGCTTTTCACACAGCGTTCACTACCACTACCCTACCGACCCTGGGAACCACGCATGCGCACAGCAAGTGCTCAGGGCCGGAGCCGTCATGCTGACGATGAAACGCACGTGCATAGAAACAGGTCACGGTGCGTAAATCAGGAAGAAAGTCGGAAAAGGCTCTTGACTGTGTGCAGCCCAGGAAGGACACTGAGGGAAGACCCAGGGTGCCGACAGAAAGGTGGCAAGGAAGGCTTATTATTCTCAGGGACCGTTTGTTTGGGATGCCACTGGGCCATTCATGTTTCTAATGCTGAGAATTCAAATTGACTACTAAAAGCTACCTAGCAAAGCAAAACATGTCTTTCCGAAGCAGTACTTGAGATAACACTGGTTTTGTGATTGGCGTAAGTATTAATTATTTCCAGTAGGGTCACTTACAGCTTTTGCATCGTTTAACATTTCTATTTCTAGGGTTGGGGAGCCCAGCGGAAGCTGGTTCATCTGGTTTGTCCTGTCCTTTGGGGGCTGATGTTCTCTCTTAAAGGTCTCTGAGAAAACCAGGCCCTGACCCTCAAATCCTTAACATGCCTGGCAGATAGGAGGGCTGCAGGAGGAAGGGCATGCAGAGATCCAGTCCAACCCGGGCCTCTGTGAAAGGAAGGTCTCCATGTCAGAAACAGCCACCGTGTCTCCTCAGCAGGAAGCACCTGAGGAAGGTCAGCATCTTACTGGCTCATGAATTCAGGTAAATAAAACTCACCGCTGACTTGTGTGTTCTCCCCTGGGGGAAAAAATTAACACAATTACAAAGCTTTTGTATAAATTTAGTATGAAAAAAAATCTAACTTCCACTTTTTTTGTTGTTGGTGTTGTTAATCTAATGGAAAAGAAAAAAAACACATTTCTAACTCAAGGTAGCTGATGGATGGTTTTGTCTTTTAAAAGAAGAGTCAAAATATTAATACTTATCCTTTGATGAGAAAATTAGAGAACAGTCTAGATTATTGAAAACATTTAGATACTGCCCTAGCACTCCATTTCTCAAGCTTGTTTATTTAAAACTAATATTTTCATCATGCTGGATCATTTATTTCAGTCAAATAGATGTCTTTTGACTGAAGATTTTTTGCAGGAGAAGACTTACAATTTCTAGCGATACATTAGTGACCCCAGAGCCGTCCCAGTCTGGGAAGCTGCCAAAAAGCAGAGGTAAGCTCCTTTTTCTTATTGAATTTCTCATGCTAAATCTCTAAGACATTTTTGCTGGGCCAGAGGAGGCATTCCTAATGCCACTGTCCATATTATCTTCACCTTACAGGGACAGATATTTCACTCTGCCAATGGCATTATCCATACTTAGACGGATCCCAAGTGCCAATTAAGATTTGCTGAAACTCTGCCACTGCTGGTGCAATGAACGTACTTGTTTGATTCCACTAAAGATAACATTTCCAGCAGACTAGAAATGAACTTTATTAACACCCTTAAGTACTTGAGAGTAATCTTTTCAATTAATATTCATGGCCAAATTACTGAAGGGTATAATGTAGAGACGACATGGAAGCACCACTGGTCCCCGCCAGCATGCTGTGCACACAGGTGACGCTTGCTTGGCCTTGTGTACTCATGCAATGAGGCTGTCACTCTGGGCTCTCATTTACATAGCTGTGTAACCCAGCAAAACTGTTAACAGCAGGCACTGAGGAATGAGAAGCCGGCTGCAAATGCTGGCTCCATTGAGCACCAGAAAAGAAAGGCCTGCTCCCCTTTCTCTGGACAAGACTCCTGTTCCTCTCAGCTGGATGGGCACCATCTACTTCCTTCTTTGCCCCTGTCATAATGGCAGATGAGATGAAAAGGAGCTCGGACCTTTGCTACCTTTTCCTGTGAGTGCTGACTAACACAGGGCTTGGCACCTGCGCTGCGTGGCCCAGGCGATGGCAGATGGCCTTCTGAAAGCTTTCCAGAACCGGGCTGCTTTCAGCAGACTCACGTTTCCTGTAGTGGTAGGAAGCAGCCCTGAATAGAAGCACATGACAATCGTGCCACTTGTCTGGGACGCCTGTTACAACTGGACAATGGGGGCTAATTGGCTGATGTCCAAATCAGCCTCAGGCCCAGCTTTGAATGTGATTCAGGAGCGTTGTTTTTAGAAAGCAGAGTCAGGAAGCAGGCTGAGCAGAAAGGAGAGTGACAAGAGGGACAATGACTGGGAGGCAGGAGGGCCGGGATGGAGAGGGAAAGAGTGGCTTTATGATATTTATCAGAAAAGAATCATGCTCTTACTTCCCCCTCCTTCCCAAGCTTCCTCATCTGGACAACAACAGCCAGTCCTGACTTAGAGTCCAGTGTCCCCAGGACACCGCCACTACCAAGAGAACTGATGCGCACACATTGCAAGCATTCTAGGAGGCTGAGGCAGGAGGGTTGCAAGTTCCAGCCCAGCCTGGGCAATTTAGTGACTTAAAGAGACCCTGTCTCAAAATTAAAAAAGAGCTGTAGCTCAGTGTGAAGGCCCTGGGCCAATGCTTAGTACTACAGGGTGTGTGTGTGTGTGTGTGTGTGTGTGTGAATCTAAGATGCATTTTTGTGGTTATTTTGTGGTTATTTTGTGGTTATTTTGCCCACTCCAAACCTCAAGTTCTCTGTGCCCCACCACCCTGTGCGCTCTGCCAATAAGTAGGTCCTGTCCACTACCTGGCACTCAGTAGGTGCTCAGTGAATATTTTCTGATCCAAAAGTGGAGATAGGAAGGAAGCTCCAAAAGGAGAAACAATTTAGGAAAGCTGACCCTAGGAGTTGATTTCCAGCTGGTGCTGGCCTGCCTAACCAGCCCTCTCTGCGACACGCACAGACATTTAATCAGGATTTCTGGCAAAAAAAAAAAAAAAAAAAAAAAAAAAAAAAAGGGTTAAGTGTCTAACACATCGAGGCACAGCACAGTGTGTGCAGACTTTTTGAAACGCAGGCTGTCTTCTAAAAGCTCGTAGTCCGTTAGGTAGGATACACACATACACAGATGTACCTCCGTTCACGAATGCGCTCTGATTTTGGAAAAGATGGCCAAGTTCACATTTGTGCAGGAAATATAGCTGTGGTCATGTTTGTCACCTGACACAATTTGCAAACAAAAACAAAATTTTGCCAAACGCTTCTGTTTGCGAACCAAATTGTCTGCAAACAAAGCATTTGTGAACTGAAGCACCACTGTACATCTTTGCTCTTTCATGAGTGTCTTTACAAGGTGTGATAAAACAGTTCAGTGAATGCTGCTGTCCAGTGCCATCCAACAGAGAGGCAAAGTTCATACCAACATCACAGTGCATCCTCATCCACATTAGTCACCAGATCTGGCACTGTGTGACTTCCGGCTCTTCCCCAAAGTCACAGTGACCATGAAAGGTAATGTTTTGAATCGATTCGGGACATCAAGGCAGCCATGACCATGCAACTAAAGACACTTATGAAAGAGGACTTCCAGTGTAACAGTGAGCAGAAACACCAAAACGACACCCAGGATTTGGAGGCAGATTTATTTACATCGACGGGCACTGATCAGGATCATTCCAGAATATCAGGCCCTGATCTCTGGTGGTCCAGGGCTTATATGGAATAAACAAGCAGGAAGTACAGAGGCAGAATGGCTTGTCAATTGGGGATTGGTTTATATAATGTGCATCATAGTGACCAGCTATGCATCGCAGTGACCAGCTGTTTCTAAGAGACAGGAGCAACCAGAACTGGAACAGGAACTATTACCTGGGCAACTAAGAAACTGAAGTACACTGGCTGCGGGGAGGGGGCATCTTCTGCGACACCAGAATTGTTTCAGAGAGTGACAAGAATGATGAGATAAGTGTGTTTGAAGCAAGAGGGAGTATTTTGAGGGTGACTAATGGCAATGAGTCTTTTACCATAATAATTATTAAAATGTAAACATTCACCATATTTTTCAATCACATCACATCACACATGCACACACACACAGTATGCTGTGAAACAATACTGAAAGAGGGAAGTTCAGGGTTCTCAGGAAGAGAAGAGGAAACCTATCTCAGCTAGGAAGATCAAAGAAGGCTTCCTGGAAAAGGCGACGCCCAAAAGGGGTCTCAAAGGATAAGAATCGGCCAGCCAAAGACACAGGTGAGTGGATTTATTCCAGGCAAAGGGAGGGATGGCACAAAGCGCGGAGAGTGAAGTAGGCAGTGACTGTGCGGAACAGCAAGTGTCTCCTACTGAGCCCAGACTGCGTGGTGCCAAAGAGATAAGTAGAGCCAAGAAATGGGAGACCTTCAATGCCTTGCTAAGTGTCTAGGACCTTACCCAGGTGGGGCTGAGAAGCATTGATTGTTCACTGCAGGGAGAAGGCGTGATATGGTCAGTGTGGGGGACGGATCTGAAAGGGCATGAACGGAGCAGGAGGAGCAGCTGAGAGGCTGGAGTGGTGGCTTATGTGGGAGGTAATGAGGACCTGACCAAGGAAGTGGCCATGGGTGGAGAAGGCCAGATTTATTAGAGAAGCATTTTCAGGGTCAAGTCAACAAGAATCACTACCGATCAGATTGTGGGAGCAGGAATGACATGGATTCCTACTGTAAATAACTGTGGAGAGTGGGGACATATGTTAAAATCATGGTTATAGGGGTGGTGAGATGGCTCAGTGGCATAAGCGCCTGCCTAGAAACCACGAGGTCCTGAGTTCGACTCCCAGTACCCACATATGAAAAAAGGGCCGGTAATATCGCTCAGCGGCACAGACGCCTGCTGGCACACGAGGTCCTGAGGTCGAACCTTGGTACCCACAAAAAAAAAAAAAAAAAAATCATGGTTATAGGAGTGGGAATAGAAGTGGGGCTGGGAGTAATTTCATTTGACACCAAAATAGTATCCAGGTCTCTAGCAAGCAATTGCGTTTTGGATCAGAAATTCAGGAGAGCTATAAAGACAAGTGATAAAGATTCAAGAACAGAAGTCTGCAAATAGATTCTCTGCAATCACATCCGTCTTACAGATGTGTTGTGTTTGGACCTTTGTGTTTTTGTGTTTTAAATTGGGTTTAGGTGAAAAACAGGAAATTCACAAAAATCATGGAAAAATATTTTCTCATGGAAAAATAAGGAAATTGCACCAAAAATCAAAATATCTAGTCTCTTTTGAAAATTCATTGTTGTCTTGTTTTTTTCTTAAAGATGAAAATAAACTATGTTTCCCTTATCTAAATCATAAGTAGAACAAGCGAGAAAACAAATAACCCAATTTAAAAATAGACAAAAGACCTAAACGAACATTTCTCATAAGAAGACATACAAATGGCCAACAGGCATATGATCACTAATCATTAGACAATGGTTTAATGCTCTAATGATCACTAATCGTTAGAAAAATGCAAATTAAAATCACAGTGAGATACCACAGCATACCTATTAGAATGACTATTACCAAAAGATGAAAGGTAACAAATGTGAGAAAAGGAAGCCTTTATACACTCTTAGCGGGGATATAAATTAATACAATCATTATGGACAACAGTATGGAAGTTCTTCAAAAAATGAAAAAATGGAACTACCATATGACCCAGCAATTCTACTACTAGGCATATAGCTGAAGGAAATGAAATCAGGATGTCGAAGACTTCCCATGTCCATCACAGTGCTATCCACAATTGGCAAGAAACGGACAGAACCTAAATGCCTGCTGACAACTAAATGGTAAATGAAACGTGGTATATATTAATAATGGAATAATGCAGCCTTTAAAAAGGAAGGAAATCCTGTCAGTTGTAACAACATGGATGAATCTGCAGATCATTATGTTACTTGAAATAAGCCAGGCACAGAAAAATGAGTACTTCATGATCTGATTTATAGGTGGAATCTAAAAAAAGTTAAATCCAGTAACAGAGAAAGGAATGGGAGTTCCCAGGGCTTGAGGAGTAGGGAGATTGAGAGAGATGATCGTTAAAAGTTGCAAAACTTCTGATAGACAAGAGGAATAAGTTCAAGAGAGCTAGTGTATATGATGATGACTACAGTTAGTGTACTGTATGCCTAAAAATTGCTAACAGTATAGATTTTGTGTTCCCATTGCAAAAATGATAGGTATGTGATGATGTGTATGTATATATGTTAACTAACTTGATTTATTTAGCTACTTCACAAGGTATCAAAACATGTTGCACAATATCAATATATATAATTTTTATTAATTTTTAAATTGTACATAAATACATAGAAAATAAAACCTAGTCCAGATGGACTGTATATTTTAAGGAAAACAGTGGTGAGAGGTGAAGAATGGTACCATATATTTAATATTCAAATGAAGTATGTCCTTGGAATAGCTAAGCTTGAGATGCCATTTCAAAATAAACCACTGTAAGAGCAATATCTAGTCTATTTAAACGATGCATGATGAAAAACCTACTTGACAGAACTGAAATGTCGATGGTTTGCTTTGGAAACTGAGCGTGTTAAGTGGTGGTATATCACATGCACATTGGCGGGCCCTGGTACTGTTGCATTTGCAGCCTCTGTTTTAGAGTCTCTGGTATATGGCATAGATGGTGAGATGCAATTAAAGGTAGGAGAGGTCATCTGGAGAGTGTGTCTAGAGAGAAAAGTAGCCCAGGACAAGGTCTGGGGACACACTGGAGGACACAGATTCCCAAAGGAGCCTGAGAATGAAGAGAAAGAGGAAAAAGCAACCTAAGACATGTGCTGGCATCAAAGCCAGGGGAGTAGAAAATCAGGCAGGAAGGGGAGAGCAACTCTACCTGATGTCTTTGTGCTGCATTCCATCGCCTCCACTTCTGCAGTCCCTGCAGTGAGGCCAGCTCAGCTCTAATACAATGTAGACCAGAGATTCCCAAACCAGTTTGGCTCATGGTATCTATCTCAGTCACTTGCTCATCACTGGGACAAAATACCCAACATCCACAATTGAAGGAGAAGTTTATTTCGACTCATGCTTTCAGCCCATGGTCGGCTGTCTCCAAGGAAGAAACAGGATGGCAGAGGGGCATGGCAGAGGAAAAGGCGCTCAACCCATGGAGGCCAGGAAGCAGAGAGAGAAAAGAGGAGCCAGGGAAGGAGACACTCTCTTCCAGCCCACACTCCCAGCGACTCCCCTCTTCCAACCAGGCCCCACCTCCTAACAGCACATTCAGCCCGAACTCATCAGTGGAGTAATTCAAAAGTCACACCACTGAATACATGACCCTTTTAGGGGACATTCTAGATCTAAACCATAATAGTGCCTTAGTGGTTTAGTTACTTTTCTCATCGCTGAGACAAAATTCCCAACACCCAAAGTTAAAGGAGGAAAGGTTTATTTGGCTCCCAGTTCATATAGGTTTCGGTTCATAGCTCATTCCAAGGCAGGGTGGCATGACAGAAGGGCATCGCAGAGGAGGACAGTCCATGGCAAAGCAGGGCAGGCAGAAGGCAGCATGCAGCAAGCAAGTGAGAAGCAAGTGAGAACTGACTAGCAGTGACCCACTGTCCCTTATATCTTATCCAAGCTACTCACTGTTAGGGCAGGTACACTCACGCCCAGGAAGGGGCAGCCTTAATCCTAGCATCGCACCATGAATCAATCCCAGCATCACATCCTTGATCCCAGATGCACACGCCCTGCATCCAGCCACCTCCGAAAAGCCCCACCTATGACCGCATGAGGCTTTGGGGGGACATCTAGACACAAGCCATAACACTTAGTATCTATGGTAGTAATTCTCTCTCAAAGCTCCAAGGCCAAGAACAACAAACAGTTCTATGTGTTAAGTATTTGGATCCAAACATCTTAGTACTATTTGTATGTCCTACAAACTTTGTAGCCATTTGGGAAAAAAATGCCACATCTAAATTGAAAGTAAACGTTTTTATCTCATTCTTAAATTAACACAATTGCAGACAATCCCTGACTTACCAAGTTTCGACTTCACATTTACTACACTATCCGCTCAGTGGAAACTCAACTTTGGACTTTCAGTTTTGATCTTTTCTTGGGCTGGCGACATGTGGTACCATACGCTCTCACAATGACAGGCAGTGGTGGAGAGGTGTCGCTCCCTGTCAGCCGAGTGATCAGGGAGGGAAGCGACCAGGACTGTGCAGTTTCTGTTGCTAAGCTAGGATGTTCAGTAGTAGGCACATTGAATGAGTTTTGACTTAGGATATTTTTAATTTATGATGGATTTATTAGGATGTGATATCATGTAAGTCAAGGGGCATCTGTACTTATGGGAAGTGTGCACCTGCTGGGCACTGCATAACTCCAACCTTCCGCAGCTTCCCTCATGACACTGATTTTCCACAGAATTTGCTTTTTATCATAACTACCGCCAGAAACCCAGTATCAAAAGAGAAGTCACTGAAAGAAACGTAGCGAATGTGAAAGTGCGAAGGATCTCTAGCCAGTAATTCTCACAGTGCGTGACGGAGGTTGAGATCCCCTGTGTGGGTTTGCTGCAATGCCCCAGGGCACCTTGGCACACAGATTGGTTAGAAAGTGAGGTTAGAAATTATGGGCTGGTCTGGAATCCTGTCATTTATAACCTTGTTTCTATGGGAGCATTGGCTCACCTACAAATCAGTGCATGGAGCAGAACTGGTTTGTGACTTGAAGCACTGCTGGCACTGCAGGTTCTCATGCGAACTAGAAGGACAATTGCTTAAATCAATGAACCCAAAGATGAACCAAAGCCTAACTATGCCTGCGATTCCCCCCTCCACTAACCTTTTCCCTGAGTTAGCAAAAATGTCCTTCCCCTCCCTGTCTTGCTGTTTTCTCAGTTAGAAAAAGAACAGTGTAAAGGAGCAAGCAAAAGGTGCAAAGGAGGCAGTGGAGTCAGCGTCAGGGTGCTGGGACCTCGCTGTCCATTCAGGAGGGAAATGTGGTTGCCCTCTGTGCCAGCCTCCACATTTAGCAGCTTCAAATAACACACTCGACTGGCATCCAGGAACAATGTTCTCTCTGGGTAATCACCAAGGCAGACACGTTAGGCCCATAATCTTACTATTTTTAGTGTTTAATAAAGGAGGCAAGGGTTTCACTGGTACCCTGTTCCAATAGGCTTCTGAAGAGCCAGTTATGAACCAAGACAGCCATTACTGCTCAGTGTCTGTAGGAAAAATGGAAGATGAGGCAGACACTCACCTGGTGTTCACAGCCGGGTGAGACTCAGGTGTGGCTTTACCATTCCAGTAACAGGCTGGATCAGGTGACTCAGGTTTTATGAGCCCTGCCACCCCCACACAGTGGTAGGGACTGAACCCAGGAAGAGCTGAGCTACATCCCCAGTTCTATTTACTTTGAGACATGGTCTTGCTAAGTTGCCCGGGTTGGCCTGGAACTTGCAATCCTCCTGCCGCAACCTTCAGAGTAGCTGGGCTTACAGGTAGGAGCCGCTATGCCTGGCTAGAGCCACAGTTTTATCATTTGTAGACTAGGACAATAATATTTGTAAAATAGGACAATAACAACCCTGTAATGTTGTGAAGATTAAATAAGGTGTAACTGGAACCTAGCATTGCTTCGGGGATCCAATAAATTTATTAAACCTAGGAATTCATTAATTCCTTCATTCCTGGTTCTGCCTCTAATTAGCTCTGTGATTTGGAGGAAGGCTTTTCACCTCTCTGGGCCTCCTTTTCACATCCATGTATATTATGTTTTGTATACACATATGGTATATCAGTACTGGCTATTACACAAAGAAAAGTAAGAAATTGGACTGAACTTTTTAAAAATAATATAAGCAATACCTTGTTTTACTCTTACTTGGACTTTACAATTTGAATGATGTCTACTGGACATGCTCCATTTATTTCATTGTAATTTGTTTTCTTATTTGTATTTATCAAATCCCAAGAACCTCTTACTAATAGCAGCTATCCAGAACTACTGCATCAAGTTTCTTTTTAAAAAAAAAAATCTCCAGAGAGTAAAGAAACATGGCGTTTTAGTGAACTGGCACGCTTTTGTCACAAATACATGAACAATTTCCATTTGGCATTTTGAAATACTGAAACAGCACAAATTAGCTCTAGATCCCGCGCCTACCCCACTTGCATGCTGGACAAGGTCTGGGGACTTCTGTGCCTTCGGGTTCTGTGACTCATTCTAACAAGGGAAAACAAGTTTTCACCGGGAGCGAGGAGAGTCACAACCCCTGAGCTGGCCGCTGTCAGCTCACTACTGGCTCGGAGCGGTGATTACCCTTTCTCAGGTTATTCAACGTTTATTCGGTTTATTCAGACTCAGTGAACAACTCTGTTAGAGCCTCTCTCAAAACCACAGCAAAACTGGGCATGGTGGTGGTACATGCCTACAATCCCATCGCTCTGGGAGGCTGAGGCGGGAGGATCGAAAGTTTGAGCCCAGCCTGGGTAATGTAGCAACTTAGCAAGACCCTGTTTCAAAATAAAAATTAAAATAATAATAACAACAATAGCTCTGGGGGTGTAGCACTTCAGTGCCAAGGCTCTGGCTGGGTACCTCCAGCACGGGATAAAACAGCAGCAGCAACAGTGGACTGAACATGGGAATGCAAACTCCCTGCCCTCCTTTTTTTCCTTCCCTAGAGGTGTGGCACAAGGTAAGACGAGGGCAGGAGGGTTGAGGGGGTGCAATGCGGAGGATGAGAGAGCACTTTCAGAAAGGAGAAGCACCAGGCAAGGTCCCTGCTTCCGGCTTAACCCATGTTACAGTGCAGCAGAAACCTCGGCTGAGTTCATTCCGAGGGAGCAAGGCTCCGCGTGAGCCCACGGCCCTGGGGACCCCGGTGCACAGGATCATGGCTAATCCAGCCTTCTACAAGCACGAACACTGGGGCTTCCC
Source organism: Erethizon dorsatum (assembly GCA_028451465.1). Lineage (NCBI taxonomy): Eukaryota > Metazoa > Chordata > Mammalia > Rodentia > Erethizontidae > Erethizon > Erethizon dorsatum. The sequence continues at coordinate 18,480,200 of CM051839.1, forward strand.
TCTGTCTTTGTTTCCTTCGCGTCTTCCGCAGTTCCGTCATTTTCTGAAACACCCTGGTGAGAGCACGTTGAGGACAGCGGTATCCCATTTCTTCAACAGCCCGGTACCTTGTACCTCTCCTCCCCCTCATAAAGCTTCTCTTTGATACCCAAAGAGCCCGGCATGTTTGTGTGGTGCCAGGAGGGAAGCTCAGCTCCTGTGGGCAGGCGGTTTGTGTTGATTGTGTGGCTGCACTTTAGAAAGATGCTTTTCGAATCCAAGCATTTAGGGAGAAAGTGGAAGAGTGTGGCTGCATGAAAGAGCAATTGGTGTTAAATATTCACGCTCTGCTCTCTGTTAAACAAAATCGGCAACCTCCATGGCTTAGCTGTGTCTTGCTGGCTCCTTAGTATGGCTGTGCCAGAGGAATTTGGATGGAGAACTACCACATCACTACACACACAGACAGACAGACAGACAGACAGACACACACACACACACACACACTCACACCAAGATTTGGGCGCTTCAAGTGTTTCCAGTTAACATCGCGCAATTCAGCACTGTTTTCTCTGAGACCTTGAATGAGCCACAGTTATCCCTTCTGTCAGCATTTTAGGTCCACTGTTTCTTTTCCATCTCCTGGCTTAAACTCAGCAAACTTTGTCCTTGATGAAAAACCAGACACTTTCTGAAGTAATTCTTAAGGCTAATTGTAGCATATTCTAGATGACTTTTCAGAAACAATAGAATTGTTTGAGAAAGTAGAAAAGAATTTTTCTCTAACTGCACAAAAATATGATGATAATGTCATAGGCTTAGTAAAAATTTTGAGGTCATGTTTCCTGAACTTTTAGGAAGTGAACATTTCATATTTTTATTTATTAATTTATCTTTAAAAGCCCATATAGTATAACCACAGGAACCTTTAAAAATTATCACTTAATGTAAAAGAAGAAAAACAGCTCTTAATTTAAAACTATCTTTGTACCTATATTTTTTTCAAGTTTTCTACAATGACTATGTTTTGCCATTATCACAAAAATAATAAAGGTTACGTTTTTCAAAAACTGCCCGGCAATTGCTGAATTGCATGTTTGTGAAACCGTCTGCTGCTTCCTTACCTGGGTCATCTGCTAGAGAAATGTTGGTGAACGAGCTGTCCTCCTCCTCCTCCTCCTCTTTGCTGGCCTCGTCCATCTTGTTCACTTTTCAGTCTATTAGTGAGAAGAGCAGGAGCTGAGAAGAATAGTGGCTGCCTCCTGTGATCGCTCCTGTTAAATCATTAATAAGCGAGAGGCCAAGGCGGCGTTATCTGATCCCTGGTCGCCCTCTTCCTGTTTTCCACCTGAGAAGGTCTTGCCTGAGCACTGCATTCTGAGCTGGAAATGATCAGAGACCCAAGTTAAAGAGTTACAAGCCCTTTCTTAACCCAAGGCCAAGCTGGCACTGCGGCAGCACCCTGGCTGCCCGCCAAACCTGGCCTTCAGTCCCACTTTGACAGCCTCCTTGAGCTAGATTGCCGGCGGAAATTGTCCAGAAAGCAGTAGGGTGAGGTTGGGGGGAAGAAATTGATTTTATATGATTAACACATCTCTTGGATAACTATGTTGAACTTCTCCAGGATTTAATCAAGGACCTAGCATGACCTGGGGACAAGTCCCCTACCCTGCGCATACTATGAGGGTTAGTCTGTTGTAAGAGTTGGATTTAAAGCACGTGGCACATAATGTGAAACTGAGAAATGTCAACCATAATGATGTTCACAGATATCAGGTGTATGTGAAGAAATAAGACTTTCTACACATTGAGCTCATCAGTACCCATTCATATTACTGTACACATAACTTACCCTATAAACATTCTTTAAAATGACACAATTTCCTTTCTTTTTTACTGGAGTTGAGCCCAAAGGGAGGGGTGTTGGCCTCACCATTCCTTAAGCCAGGGACCCTTCATTGGAGAAAGAAATATTCTTTTACAACCGTTTTTCCTGGTTCTCTAGTTTATATTCACATACAGAGACAACCCCAAAACTATTTTAGAATTCTAAATCATCACTCCTTTGGGAAAAAAAATTGGCCAAATTTGATGAAGTAAGCAGATATTAAAATTGTATTACTATATCCTATATTCTGCACTAAGTGCTTTGATTTGTGGAAGTTTTATTCGTCCAAGTGCGTTGTTATTATGTCAAGCAAAATGGATGTGAGGCGTTGAAAATCCTGAGTGTTAAAAATTAAAGTCACTAGAATAGAATTCCCCCTAATTTTTCAATTACATTCTACAAATATTGAGTGCTTATTCTATACAAGCTGGTCATTTTGCAGTATTCAAAGGAAGAGATTAATTTATTGCTATTGTTATGGCAGAAGCGAGGTATACATTCACAGAAGACCGAGAATCGAGAAACAAGCAAGTTTATTAGAGAAGCCGGCAGCCAGCAGGTCACTCATAGAAGTCGAGTCTGCTGACCCCAAGCCTTTGTTTCACAGTTCCTTAAATACACATCTGGGGGTTTTACAAAATCTCTTGGTTCTCATAGAGAGACCACATTTTACTACATCATTTCTTTGGAATGTCGCAGGATCCTTCTTAAAGCATCTGGTCTGTTTGTCACCCAGGATGTGGGCAACGGTCAGTGTGACCATTGTTCGTTGTAACTGTTTGTGTCTCCTTTTATGGGTTTTATGGTTAACTGGGAAGGGGCCTGAGGCATGAGTTTATCTATGGGTTAGGGCATTAATATCTAACAGGGTTGGGGAGTGAGTGCATCTACGGGTTAAGTGAAGACAAACTGGACTCTAAAAAGAAAATGGAATCACTTTAGCCATATCCCTATGTCTTACTTTCCCATTGCTGAGACACAATGCCCAATACCCACAACCCTAAGGAGGAAAGATTTATTGGGTTCACAGTTTGTAGAGATTTCAGTCTGTGGTCGGCTGGCTCCAAGGCAGGGCAGCGTGGCAGAGGGGAATGGCAGAGGAGAAACAGCGCATGGCATGGCAGCAGGAAGCAGCCAGAGATCAAGGAGGAGGGAGAGAGGTAGATTCTACCAGGCCGTACCTCCAGTGACCCACCTCCTCTAACCAGGCTTCACCTTCCAATTTCACATTTAGCTGTAAACTCATCAGTGGACTAAGCCACTGACAAGTATCATGCTTCTATAATCTAATCACCTCCCCAAATCCCCACTTATGAGTGAATGAGGCTTGGGGGTCGTCTAGCTTTAAACCATAACATGCTATTAATAAGGCTATAAAATAATTCAAAACCAAAAGCCCTAGAGGTTTAGAGACGGGAAGGAGGCTGGCAGGATCTCAAAAGGCTTAGAGATGGTAACATTTGAGACAAATTCAGTAACGAATGGGACCCAATAGACAAAAATGGCCAACTAGTGAGTGCTTTCTCAGTGAAGGGGATGGGCACAAGCATTATGCTCATTTGGGAATGAAGAGTGCAGTGAATGATATCTGTAAGAGCTCGGAGATAAGATGGAAAATAATATAGGTCATATCCTAGAAAGCTTTGAATGCTACACTGTATTAGCTGAAATCTTCTAAGACTCAGACCCCAAGATGGGAATAGACAGATGAGAGAAAATCGGGAGGGAGGTGGGAAATGTTGCAGAGCCACCAAAAACCAAGTCTGCCCTGGAATGAAAACAAAGTGGACTAGAAGATCTAGGGTGCTGTTCAGAATAAAGAATTTTGACAAGGCTACCAAAGAGTTCTTGAGCTGAAGTTGACAGTAAGAGGCATCCCTGTCTCCCATAACAGCCTCCCTTAGCATTCCAACAGCATTGAGTCACTGGCTGGGAGCGGCTGGTGGAGGTGAGGCCCCTGTGCAAGGGGTTTGGAATTCAGAGCCCAGCAGGTGGGGTCTCTAGTCAGTTGCACTTGCTGTACCTGGAGAGTTGCAAGGCACTGGCTCATGGTCACCATAAGAGCTGCCTTTCCCAGCAACTCTGTATAACCATGGACTAGGATGGTAAGAAGCATAAACATAGTTCTTTCATTTCACCCATTCTCTGTTGGTTCTAGAAATAACAGCACACATTTTTTAAAATGCCTACTGTGTGCTTGGAAGGAACCTTATGAAGTAAGGTTTTAAAAAATGAGCGAGCTGAGGCATAGAGTTTATGTAAATGACAAAATGTCGTACAATTAAGTAAGTGGTGAGGATGAGCCTGAACTCTATGCTCCCTGGCTCCAGGGTCTGGGCTTCTATCATATTATCCACTCCTAAGAAAACTAAGGGTGCAAGAGAAGATTTGAGCAATCTGGCAAGAGAATTCATAAAACCACAGGATGAATTTGCTTTAAATTGTGTATTTGACTCTTATTTGTATAACTCATGGCCAATTGCACTTTTGGTTAGGACTAGCTCAGGCACATGATTCTTTGCCTTCTGATATCCTTCAAGGAGATTTCTAATGAACTATCATGAGGAAGAAAAGAAGGAAAGCCAAGCCTGTCAGCACTCCTACTATCCTCATATCCATTAGGCAAAATTATGAAAGAGAAGAGTTTTGTTTTTGACTGGGGTAGAGAATTATCTATGGATTTAAACTATTCATAGTGAATACCCTTATGTTTTCTTCTACTAGTTTTACCATTTATCATTTTAACTCTTGTACTTAAGTCATTAATCCATTCTGAGTTAATTGTTATATGTAGAGTGCGGATAGGCATGCTTTTTTCATTATGTTTTTGGATATTTGGAGTGCCTTACAGTTCATTAAGAATTTAAGGATTGACTTGGAGGTAGCAGTATATTCTTAGATTGACATCAAAAGCACAAACAAGCAAAGAAAAATATAGAAATTGATCTTCATAAAAATTAAAAACTTTTGTGTACATGATCAATAATATAAACCTACAGAATGGGAATACAGGAATGGGAAAAACAGGAACCTTCAGAATGGGAAAAATTTGCAAATCTCATATTAATTGTGATTATTATATATGCAAATATCTGATTATATATATACATATACATATATATATACATATACATATACATATACATATATATATAGCAACCATATATTTTTAAATGGGCGAGGAATTCAAATAGACATTTCTCCCAGACAGATATGTAAATGGTTAACAAGCACATAAAAAGATATTCACATTAATGTTTGTGAAGAAAATGCAAATCAAAACCATAATGAGATACCATTTCACATCTACCCAGATGTCTTTAATTTAAAACAAAAACAAACAAAACAAAAGGCAAAAGACGTGTTGGTGTGGCTGTGAAGTGGGAATCTTTGTACATTGCTGGTGACAATGTAAAATGACTCGGCCACTGTCTAATAGTTTGAGTGTCCCTGAAAAATTAAACATAGAGTTACCCCATGACCTGGCAATTCCACTCTGAGGTATACAGGCAAGAAAGATGAAAACATACATCCACACAGAAACTGATACCTGAATGCTCATTGCAGCACTATTCCTAGAAGCCAAAAGGCAGGAACAAGTTCAGTGTTCATCAGTGGATAAATGGATAGATTGTGATTTATAAATTCGGTGGATTGTTACTCAACAGTAAACAGGGACAAAATACTGACATACACTACAACTTAGATGAACTTCAAAAACTTACTAAATAAAAGAAGCCAGATGCAAAAAGTCACACATTGTATGACCCCTTTTACATGCTATACCCAGAATAGGTGGATTCCCAGAGACTGAAAGTAATTAATGGTTGCCAAAGAATGGAAGAGGGAGAAAGAGAAGCGATTATTCAATAGGCATGAGGTAGTTTTGGAGCCTGATGAAAATGTTTTGAAGCCAGAGAGAGGTGGTGGTCGGACCATATTAGGAATACACCAAAAACCAATGAATTGCACACATTATAAGTTTGTTACATGAATTTCACCTTGATTTTTAAAAAAGATTTTAAATTTTCAGTCAGTAAAACAATTAGCTGTAGCATGCCCTGTGTCTCCATAGTATGAATGAATGGCTCGTTCTTAAGTCTCCTAAATCATAACATAACCTACAATTTCAAATTCATCATCTGCCATGTATCATAGAATTAATAGGGCTAGAATATACCTGCCTCAAAAGAGATAAAGGCGAAACGCACAAATCTTTGTTTTAATATAGTCTTTGGTGAAACAGGATTTGAAACCGTAAAGAGTAGGGTCAATATGGTTATATAATAAATAGCTTTCACTCATTTTTAAAGTGGGGAGTGTGAGATGTAAACATGGGTGTGTGCCGCGTGTATAGTGTGTATGCGTGTTAACGGCCATCGGAGGTAACAGAACTGAAGAGAATGGAAAATGAGACTAGTAAATTAATCCATTTCCTCACACTCCCTTCATCACAATCTCAAAGTATTAGTATCAATAATGAAGCACATTGGAAGCCAGTATTTGCTGTGGGATTTCTCAGAAGTTTTTCTGAGCAATAACCTAGGGAATATCTCTAGAGCTCTGAGTACCAATTATGGCATCTGAAATTATGTAATCAGTAGACTCCTGGAGAGAGGCTGGCATCTCTAAAGAAGGTGCTGAGCACTCCTCTTTAGTATAAAAGGTTCTCTTTCTTTGGGAGTAATTTCACATGAAACTATTTGGATATTTTTTGACAAATTAGTGCAAATTAGATTAACTCAGCCCATTAGTTACAAAGGGAGAAAGTGATGGTGAAACTTAATTTTCATTATGTGTAGCTAAGAACAAGTGCTAGTATTTATTGAGTGATTACTCTTTATTTAGCACTATTTTCAGTGTTTTTCCTCTATCATCTCATTATTCCGTACAACAATCTTATAAGGAAACAAAAAAACCAAGGACAAACTGGTTTGCTTGCAGCCCACACCCAGAAAATGGCAAAGCTAGGATCCACACCAAGGCGGGCCAGGTCCAAAGTCCACACTGACCCACCCTGGTGCATGGCCTCTATCAGAGATAGGCATAAAACATACACTGTATGTATCGTTACCTCCATATATTCATTTTAAAAATAAAGATCAAACATAAAATATGTAGGAAAGGAAATATTAGGAGATTTTAGATACATGTTCTTAATCAGATACTATAAACCTGGTTATTTACCTTAATATGATGTCCTCTAAGACCATTCATGCTGCCACATAGTATAACACTTCCTTCTTTTTAAAGGTTGCATAATATTCATTGTCTGTATATACCAAATACTCTGTGACTCCAGTATTTTATATCTAAAATAGTCAAACTCAAAGTGTAGAATGGTGGTGGGCTAGAGGAGTGGGGTGTTAGATCTAAAATGGCCCTTAAAGTCTCATTTGTTTGGAAGGTGATTGAATCATGGGGGTGCTATAGTTTGTTGTGAGCTTGGGTGGGGCCTGGATGGAAGAGTTGCGTCACTGGGCGCATGACCTGGTAGGGTGTATCTTCCTCTCTGGGTCCTCCCTTCTCTCTCTGCTTTCTCGGCACCATGAGGTCAGCAGTGTTTTCTCCCCCGTGCCCCTCTGCCATGGTGTTTCTTCTGTGAATCCAGCTGGCTATGGCCTGAAACATGAGCCAAAATAAAACTCTCTGCTTTAAGTTGAGGGTATCAGGAATTGTGTCTCAGTGACAAGGAACTAAGACGTGGGGGAAAATGGAGACAAGCTATATAATGGGTGTAAAGTTTCCATTTTGCAAGTAAATTTTAGAGATCTAGAGATGCATGGATGACCACGAGGTGTTTGTCATATAGTACAAGTAAATACAATACTGCATTATACAGTTTAAAATTTGTTAAGATGGCAGATTTCATGTTGATGTAGGAGAACTATAATTCCCAACCTGCTAGCTGTCAGATACGCCAAATTCTTATCCCCTGAAATTGAAGAATGCTTTCCAAGGAACAACAGAGGTTAAGAGTATGAAAGAGTTATTGAGACATAGCTCCTGAGATGCAGGAGAGGTCCCAAAAGTGGGTTGCCATAGAGGACTTTTGTCAGGAATAATTTATACAGCAAAGTCACAACATGGGTACAGTGTGGGTTAAACTACAATCAACCTATAGGATTACAGGTATAGTCACTTAGCTAATATTGATCCAAGAGGGAAGCAAGTTATATAGCAGGGGTGAATGGAAAGAATAAAGGCATTTTGGGGAAGGGATGGGTCTGGATACTCTGGTCACCCACCTGGGTGACTGATGTCTGCCTGGACTTTATAGTAGGCCAGGTGATACCAATCACAGTACAATACCAAGTTATTGCTTATCCCTCAGGGAGGCATGTAGGCCTGGTCATTGCATCCTGAGGCCTGGACTTCAATGGATATGCCTCCAGACACAGTTTTGGTGTGTTCTCGTCTTTGGCACTGACTCTCTTGAGGGCCCATCCCTATCTAACTACCTATTAATTTCTAACTTAGCTGCCCATAATAATGCTAAGTGTTCTTACACAATGAAATAAAATTTAGGAGGAAAACCCAATTTAAACACTAATGTGCTTCTTCAAGTAAACATTTTTTCTCACCTATTACTCTATTTTAAACTAATGTATGATTTGGTTATCACAAGTGTATTTAAGTCATAGGTCATTCAAATCACAGATTCAATTTCAGTAAATATACCTTGATACGCTAATAGCTCACGTCAATGCAGGGATCTTTCCACACATACTTTAGGCAATAAGGTGATAAATAGAAGCACAGCTCCTGACTTCATTGATAGCTTCATAAGATGTCAGGCTGGATCCTTCAGCATCAGCAACAAAAAACACAACATTCTTAATATGCTCATTTAGAAGGGCATAGAACATGCATGCAAATCCAGTTTAATAATAGAATTTGATAGCAGTTAGTAAAAACAAAATTAGTAAATCTAATGTTCTGTGATTCAACACAATAAGAAGAGGTTAAATAATGTTGATTCACAGCTTCCTTTTTTGTCCCATCTACTCAAGCACAAGGTGGCAGATTTCATTCCACTGTTCATCTAACATTCATGTAGTATCCACTGTGCTTCCCAGCTAAACACTATTTCTTTAAATGCTTTCCAAGATGCCCAGTTCTGCTTGGGCAACACAGGAAAATTGACAGCAAAATTCAACACATTTTACTTTACATATCATATGTAACTTACAGTAAGTAGAGAGGTTGCCTCGATTCATTCAACAAATACTTTTTGAGCAACTTCTATGTGCTAAGCATTGTTGTAGGCCCTAGGAACATAATATGAATGAAACAAAATACTTTCTATCACAGAGCTTACATTCTTGATGGGAAAATAGACAATGATCAAACAAATACACAGCCATATATACATATACTCATACATACACATGTATATTTCATGTACATATACCTAAACACACCCCATACAATGGAGAGAAGTGCTATAAAGAAAATTAACGCAGGGCAAGGCAGAGAGGCATATTCAGTATACTGTGTCATGGAAGGTCCAGCTCATAGTATGACACTGGAGAGGCAAAGAAGTTAAAGGAGCAAGCCCAAGAGATCTTAATGAAGAACCCTGGCAGAGAGATCAGCAGGAAATAATACCCCGAGGTGGGAGCAGGCTTGGCGTGCCTGAAGAGGGTGCAAGGACAGGGAGGCTTGAGCAACATCCAGAAATACAGCAGTGGACTGAGGCAGGGAGCCTCAGCAGTCCTAAAAATTCCTTCGTTTAACTCTGTGTTGTACAGAGGAGATGCTCGATCTGACGTAGGGTGTAACAGGCTCCTTCTGACGGCAGGGAAGAAAATCCCTGCAGGGAGGAGGTAGGAGGTGGAGAAGGGCAAAATCAGGAAAGTGAACTGGAAGATTATTGCAATAATCCAAGCAAGAGATGGTGCTGCCTGTGCTCGAGACCCGACTGACCGCTGTGGAGGTGGAATGAAGCAGTGAGGTTCTGGACATATTTCAGTTCTGCTATCAACAACAGCATTTTCTGCTAGGGAGAGCAAGAAAGAGAGGAGCCAACAAGGACCCCAGCATTTGAATTTACACGTCTCCAGTTTGAGCTGTCTGTGACCATCCACATGCAGACCTTAAGTAAGCAGTTGCAAACGAGTCTGGAGTTCAGGGCAGAGCTGGAAAGGAGTTGTTTGTGATAGTTTGTCTGTGACGCCAGGGGGGATGATATTGCCGAGCAATGGGGCAGACAGAGCAGAGGAGAGGCTAGCTCGTGACTGTGCACACTTAGAACTCTGGAAGCTGAGGAGGAACCAGTGCAAGAGCCTCAGAAGGAGCAGCAACCACAGAAAGAACAAAAACAACAGAGCTGTGTCCTGGAAGCCAAATGTAGGCGCAGTGGTCTATGGAATTAAGGACTGTGGTCGCATCAATTAAGGTAAGGACTGAGAAATGATCCCCTACAAGATGTTTAAATGAATGCCTGGTTCCAGTTTCTTCCTGTAAAACTTTTCTAACCAGTAAAAAAAAAAGTTGATGGGGATAGTGATTGCAAAAATAAGAAAGGAGGAGTGATCAGAAAATGGAAATTATAATGAAAAAGGTCACTAGAGAATGATGAGCAAGAGCTTCCCAGCAGGGTGGATTGGAATTAAAGAACAGGATGGAAAACGTCCACTTCCACAGCTCAGAGGTAGAAGAATTCCTCTGTAGGAAGAGGTGAAGGTCTGCATTCTGGTTGGAAGAGGGCAGGTGGGCGAACTGGTCTTGAAGCTGCATTTCACATGAGATTAAGAAAATGCCGGGCCAGTGATGTAGCTCAGCAGCATAAGCGCCTGCCTGGCAAGCGCGAGGTCCTGAGTTCGACTCCCAGTACCTACTTAAAAAAAAAAAAAAAAGAAAGAAAGAAAAGAAAATGCCGCATCCTTATCAGAGCACGGGGAGAGGGAGGATTTCAGCTCTCCCAGCATCACCTCAGAGCCCCACTGTGCAAACTCCAGTGCTGCGACATATGGAGGTTGTCTTTGCACAGAGCTGCTTGCTGGGAAAGTGGGCCCTGAAATCCACGCCAGGCTTTTCTCACCAAGCCACTCCCCAGACCTCACGGGCACGTCTTTTTCTAATTTGCAAATATGGTAGTAGTGTCACTGGACAGGGTCCAAGCAGATCCCCCCAAAGAGGAGGTGGGACTTCAGTGGGATCTTCTGGCCAACTTTGACCACAGAAAAGCATTTCGGGATATGTCAGTGAGAAGCATGGATGCATTTATCAAACAGAGTCAAAGAAGCACACTGAGAAAGAAGCACAGCGCTCAAGGCTGAGGTGCTTTATGATCCGGGACTGCGATTATTTATGTGTTTTGGTGGGAGGGGGAGAAATCTGTGGAATTCGTGAGTCTATAGTATTGGCTAAAAGCAGAAAGCATGAACCCAGTTTATTGGCCCAGTTTGCACAGGCCCATTTTACAGGCTTATTACATCTTTTTAAGACTTAGGCATTTTGGAGTGAGTTGCCTAGTGCAGAAAAAAGAAGGTATAATAACCTTGGGTATTTTTGATTGTGCTCTAAAAGCTGTAGACTTTTAAAAGTACAATTTTAAAATCATGATTTTTCTTGTCTCCTTTCTACCTATCTTTATTTTTTCTATCCCACCTCAGCGGTGCCCTGTGTGAATGCAGTGAAAACTATTTTTCATGTCCAACAGTCATTGTATTTGTAAATAAATTCTTGTATTAAGGAGAATTGTCAGTGCTAACCTCCACAGTTGAACATTCTTTGTAATCTATAAAATGTTTTTCAAAGGAGAATGATCCTTATTTCAGTGTCCATTTCCTCACTGGTCATTTATCAGCGTGGTTACCCTCAAAGTCACTTGCTTTTTGTTACCGAAACATGCCTACTGCCGAGAAAAATAAAGCCATGAATTAAACCCGAGTTTAATAAAATTTCACATGGCTTTCTTAGAACTGAGAAATTGATTCTTGCTTGTGTCTAAACTCTGCAGTCCCTTTCTGGAAATCTTGATTTGAGGCTTGCTAAGGTTCCTATTATTCTTACTTTGTTGGCTCCCTCTGGTGGATTGATTATGAGAATATTAATTCTGGGTGCTCTTTGACAAAAAGCTTCAGTATTTCGAAGCCTGGAGGGCTTTGCCCTTTCAAAGTGAGTAACAGGAGATACGTGTGATTATATGCGAAGTAGACACGGGTGGCCTTTGGAGCAGTAGGATGGGAGGTACTGAGGAAGGGACTGTCAGAGAGCAGTGGTGAAATTGTAAACATGTGTCAGTATCCCTACTGATATGGGAAGGACTTTTTTTTAATGTTGTATCAAGGTATACAAAGTGTGCATGTGTGCATGAGATTACAGATACATATATCCAACACCCAGATCCAAAGACTTTCCAGAAGATTACAGATATGTAACATATATCCAACACCCAGGTCCAAAGCATTTCCAACACCTCAAGATCTGATGTTTTAAGAATTGGTTTGCTTTTTAGCACTCAAGTGTATTTTTTAGCCAAGAAAACAACCTGTAGTTACAGAACTGCTTCCAGTAGTCCACCCAAAGGAACTATGAGGAATAATTTGTTAAATGCACAGAGATGAAAAAGTGTTGGGTACAGAGGTTGACTCTGAGGTGGCGCACAGATATTACGATCCTCCACTCTGAAGAGAAAACTACTCATTTTTGTCCCTGTGTTTGGTTGTCTTCATCACTTTGCTCTCTCCTGAACAATTTTCCAATTCTATTCCCTCTCTTAGTTCAAAATACATCGATTGAATGTTATGTGCTCAGGATTTGGACGCAGAGAAGAGTAAGTTATGGCCCCTGCCTTCCAAGAACTCATCAACCAGTTGCGTTTAAAGCAAAAATGGGAAATAGACGACTATAACCTACTGGATTAAATGTGACAATAAGAACAGCTCACGGTATAGATCATGTCCTACATGCTAATCATCTCTCTCCTCATGTTACCTGAGTAGGGGAGCAAAAAATGTCTCCCTTCCATCCTTCTAGTTTCTTAGGCTGGGCTATAAAGTCCCACAAAATTCTAAACCCAAGACATGTTGGATGATTGAAGTTTATATCCTGAGCTACAGAAAGGAGAGGGGGATTGGGGCTGGTGGAGGACCATACAACAGGAGAGATGGAACGTGCGGGAGGAAATGGTAGTACTAAGGGCTGCTTATTAGGCAGATAAAATCTCTGAAGTAATGAAAGTTGTCTGGAGCAGCCCTGGAAGAGTCGGCGACAGTCTCGGCATCTGTCTGGGTGTGCTGTCCACCTCCTGTCTGCTCTCCAGTTACCCCAGCTAATCCTTCCTGCTTGATAAGATTGCTGGGAGGGGATTCATGATGACTGAGTTCCCTTTGGAGGATGTTTTAGGAAGATGGGGAAGCTCAGAGAAAGCCTCTGCCTGCCTCCTCCTTCCCCAAGCAGCCTCAGTTTGAAAGAATCATCGAAGCATCATCTTTGGGGGCAGTGTTTTCTGATTCCTTCACCTGCTCTCTTCATTTGAAACTCGTCACCACCATCCTTACATTACTGATGAGGAGATGACAGCAGAGTGGCTGAGGATGGCTGAAGGCTACAGAGCAGGCAAGTGTGGCTGCCAGGCGTTGGCTCTCTGGTGTCCACAGCTCAGGGGTGGGGCTGGAGGCCCTGTGGGCACCGAAGGCTCAGGGGCATCTTTGAGCATCTTGTCTGTACAGCAGTCCAGGCAGCAGCAACACTCAGCACTAGGGGGAAAATACACCTGTCAGCATCTTCCTCCTGTCACTGGGCTGGGTCTGAGGTCCAGAGGCCTAGATGAGGAACCCACCCCTACATAGAGTAAGTTTGCAAGTTTGCTGCCTCCTGTAGTGGAAAAAGAACTTCTAGGACAGTCAGTAAGAGGGAGGGGAAGGGTTTGTTAGGCAGAGATTTTAGGAGGCACTCAAGAGTGGAGTGCGGTGTTGAGAGGAAGGGAAAACTTACGCTTCTCTGGAGGGGTTAGAAACCCTGGGAAAAGGCAGCCCACCTTCAGGGGGGTCCTAGCCCATATTATAGGTATGGGCACAGTTGTTTTCTTTTTTTTTCAAATAGGTAATTTAAACATTTGTTGGATTCTCAACCTGCTACTTTATCTTAGGATCAGGTTCCTGCTCTTTACTTTTTCAGTTAAGCCAATGTATGTACTTTTAGTATTCCTGAGGAATTTGGGGTCTGATGCGGAGGGAGACTAAATTTAACCAGGGGAATGCAGATACGGATCGCCTGAGGCGCTTCGGCTGGGTCCTGGAAGTTGCAGTCCTCTTAAAAGTACACTTTTTAGTTATGATTTCCTTGTCTCCTTTCTACCTATCTTTTACTTTTTCTAGCCTACCTCACTCCCCACAGCCTTCTTCCAGGCCTCGTCTTGTTGTCTCATAGACGCAAGCAAAGGCCGGCTGCCCCGTTTTAGTAAGGCGTGTTCTATTTTCATATGCAGTCTTGCAAAGGTTTGGACTAGCTCAGCATTGACATCTGGCTATCCATTGTTGCAGCTCAAATTTCTCCAAATCACAAAATTAGGTATCAAGCTTTTTTTAAAAAAATCTCTATTTAAATTACTCACTGTACTGCCCACTAATAAGTTCTTTTGTTTTTCTTTTTTGTCTGGTAAAGCTTAGTCAAAAACATTGCCACAGCTTTAGCAAAATCCAAACAGTTCAAAACAGATCAGTGTAGTGTTGCAAAATTTTGAAATTCCACCTGAGGGTGGTGTGTGTAGCTTCCTCTTTTCAGAATTCTCTAACGTGAAGACTCAGGACAAAGTCACACAGGGCCTTCTCTCCTCCAACAGAGGCAGATTACATCCATCTGCTTTACTCTGATGCCTTCACGCTCAGGCACCTTGGAGGACAAGGACCAAATTTCACTTAAATTGCATTTTGCTTACCACAGGTTAGGTGCAGATGCAATAGAGAAAGTACAACTGAGTTTTGTAATACTTACGATGGTGCTAATGTGGGAAGTGAGTCCCTATTTCTTTATGCCATTCTGTATGACATCAAGGTATGCTGTAAAAATGACTTCTGGGTAGTCGACATGTGAGAGAACGATGTCAGGAGTGTTGAGTGCCGACAGTAATCACGCCTGCCCATCTCAAGAGACCAGGAACGGTCACATGAGCCGTGATTGGGTTCCACTAATTCAATATCATTACATTGAGCTTCATGGGCTTATACTTTTGTTATGGTCTCATAACCCTATATGAATGGTAAGCATGAAAATACATATGTTTTCACGTTCAAACACATTTTTAAAACAAGATAAGCTTTGGAAATTCATGAGAAGTTTTTCTGCTAAAAGGGGGGGGGTCTGCGCATGACTGAGAAGCACTGTACTGCAGCCCATAGGCCTACAGAGGGAGACAAACACAGGCCTTTCTTTCCAGGAACTGGCGCTAACACAGAATTCACTGCAGTGGACAAAAGCGAAGAAATTGTACAAGAACTTTGTTGAAGTCATAACACCACATTTAGTACTGTTTGTTTTTTCTACTCATGGATACTCCTTGAAAGCTGCTGTTCAACAACAACAAAAAAATGTTCTGGTTCCCTGCTGAAGTGCAGGAAGCATTAACATATAGTTAATTTTTTTTCAATGAGCATGCAGTAAAATTTGATCTTTATAGTTCACAGTTCTGTGTGATTTGACAAATGCATAGAGCCATGTACCTACCATCCAGGTACCACACAAACTATTTCATCATCCTAAGAATAATTACCCCATCAAGCCTCTTTTTAGAAAACTTCTCCTTTCCTCTAAGCCCTGGAAACCAATGTCCTGTTTTCTATCCTGATAGATGTGCCTGCTAAAGAATATCATGAAGAGGGGCCGGTGAGATGGCTCAGCGGCTTAAGCACCTGCCCGGCAAGCGTGAGGACCCGAGTTCGACTCCCGGAACCCACATACAAAAAAGGGTCCGGTGATATCGCTCAGCGGCACGGGTGCCTGCTGGCGCGCGAGGTCCTGAGGTCGACCCCCTGGTACCCACACACACAAAAAATAAAAATAAAAAAAATAAATTAAAAAAAATAAAGAATATCATGAAGATATAAACATATAGTATATAGTCTTTTGGGGGTCTGGCTTCTTTTACTGACAGAATATGTTTAAGAACTGTGACAGTGAAGCTGCATTGTCAAGTTGATTGGCTTGGAAGTCAAATGGGGGATTATTAAAGCACATTTCTAGGTATGTCTGTGTGGGCTGTGGAGGCATGGTCTTGGGGACTTTTTTTAGTCCTTTCTTTGTCCTTTTCTCTCTGATGCTGTTCCCCTGCTGTATTTCCCAGACCTCATGAACTAGGCAGCTTTGCTTGTCACTGCCAGCCTTGGAGCCAGCCAACCATGGACTGAATCCCCTGAAGCCCTTCACCAAATCAAACCTCTCCTCCCTCTCCTCCTTTAAGTTGTGGTTGTTAGGCACTATGTTCCAGTGATAAGAAAGTTGACCAAGACAAGATCCATCCATGTCGTCCTCCAAAGGCCTCATGTACTCATAGGTGAAGCTTTTGAAAGGCGATTGAATTATGGGGGCAATGTAACTGACTTGCAGTTGGGAGGCGGAGTCTGGCCGGAAGAGGTGGATCACTGGGGGTATTACTTAGAAGGGTATAACTCCCTCCCCAGATACTTCCTTCTCTCTCTGCTTCCTGGCCACCATTACACAGGCAGCTTTCCTCTGACCAAGCCTTTCCTGCATATCGGTTCTGTGTTTAAGCCTGCCAAACATGGACTGAAACTTCTGAAACTGTGAGTCCAAATAAACCTCTTTAAATTGCAGGTGTCAGTTACTTTGACCAGTGATGAGGAAAGTGATTAAGACAGAATCAATAGCATATTCCTCTTTATTGCTGAGTAATAACTCATTGTATGAATAAATCACAGTTCACTTTCATTACTCCATTCAAGGATATCTTGGTAGATTCAGTTTAGGATGAGTGTTAATAAAGTTGTTATAAACATTCTGATATGAGTTTTCATACAAACCTAACTTTTCAACTTGTTAGGGCAAATTTCCTGAGGTGGAATTTCTTGGGTTAAGTGGTAAGTACAGTACAGGTTTAACTTCATAAGAAATTACCAGATAGTCTTCCAGCATTATATTTTGCATGCTTAGTAGCAATGAATGAGAGCCTGTTACTCTGCATCCTCACCAGAATTTTATACCATCAGGATTTTTTATTTAGCAATTCTGATAAATACGTAGTACTATCACATTTTGGATTTCATTTGCATTTTCCTAATAACAATGATGTTGAGTATGTTTTTATTTTATTCTTATTGTTCATTTACTTTTACAGTGATTGGAGATTTGAACCCTCACACACAGTAGTCAAACGTTCTTCCACTGAACTGTATTCCCAGCATCTTTTCGTCTTGAGTCAGAGTCTCACTAAGTTGTCCGGGCTGCACTCCACCTTGTGTTCCTTCCGTGTCAGACTGCTGAGTAGCTGGGATTACAGGCGTGCACCACCGCTCCCACTTTAGAGCATCTTCTAAAACATTTTTCTATTGGTATCTTCTTTGGTGACAGATCTGTCCAAGCCTTTTGGCCATTTTTTAGAATAGGTTACTTTTCTTAATTGTTGAATTTTAAGATATTTTTATATCTTTGACATATATTTTTTATGAAATATGTGATTTACTATTTTCCCCAATCTGTATCCTTTTTTTCTCATTTTCTTAACTGAGTGTTTGCCAAGACAAAGATTTAAGTTTTGATAAAGTTGAATGTATCGTTTTTTTCTCTTATGAATTGTGCTTTTATTATTGTATTTAAAAACTCATCGTCAAATGGAAGTTCACACAAATTCTTTGCTATGCTGTATTCTAGCCATGCTACAGTTTTTGTCGTGTACATCTACGATCCACTCTGAGTTAATTTTTTCTTCAGGATGTGAAAAGGTTAACTCTTTTGCACATGGATGTCCACTTGTTCCAGCATTTTCAAAAAGACTGTTCTATGGCCATTGCATTCTTATGTAGCTGTCCTTTAGCTGGCAACACTTGATTACTATAGTTTTTTAGTTAAGTCTTGAAATCTTATACTGTATGTCCTTTACCTCCCTCCACCCGAATTATCCTAACTGTATTAGGTCCTTTGTTTTTCCAAGTGTTATGGCTTGTATCGAGATGTACCCCCAAAGACTCATGTGCTCATGGCTGACTTTGGAGCTGGCTGGATTTAGGATGTGTGATACTGGGAATAAGGGTGTGTAGTACTGAATTAGTCTATTGATTTGAATTAGCATAGCTCTGGGTATGGCTGAATGGATTTACTTAAAACAGAAAAGTGGGTGTGGGTGGCACCATCCAAAAGATTTGTGGCCTGTTTGGGGTAGAAGGGAAAAGCAGGCTTGATTTTGCCTGCTGCTGCTGCTCCTGCTGCTGCTCACTGCTTTCTGCTTGCCGTGCTATGGACTGCTTCTCCTCTGAGATGCCGCTCTGCCATGCTGCTTTGCCACGGAATGAGCTGACTATGGACTGAAAGCTCTACAAACTGTAAGTGGAAATAAACTTTTCCTCCTCTTAACTTGGGATGTTATTTTGTCTTAACAAGAAGAAAAGTAACCAAGACATCAAGTAAATTTTAAAATTAGTTTGTCATCTATAAAAAGCTTACAAGGATTTTTATTGGTATTGCATTGAATCTATAGGTTGAACTGGGGAGAACTGACATCTTAGTAGTGCGCATGCTTCCAAACCATGAATATGGTATATCTCTCAATGTATTTAGACTTTCTTTAATATCTTTCATCAGTATAGTTTTCAGCAGAGGCCTTGCATACATTTTGTTAGACATATACCTAAGTGCTTAACTTTTTTGGTGGAATTATAAATGGTATTGTTCTTAATATCAAATTCCATTTCTGGAATATAAGAATAAGACTGGCTTGTGTTTATTGGCCTTTTAAAACTTATTTATTAGTTCTAGGAGTGTTTTAGAAATCTTCGGAATTATCCCTGTTGAAAACCACATTGTCTTCAAGTAAAGATAGTCTTATCTTTTGCTTTTCAAGTCTGTATGCCACATCTTTCCCATTGTTAGAGAGGAAAACAGACAGTGTTTTATGCTCAAGTCTGATGCTGGTTGCAAGTTTTTTCTTATAGTTTCTTATACAAGACTGAGCAAGCTCTCTTCCTTTCCTAATTTTTTGAAAATTTTATCATGAATGGATGTTGAATTTTATTGACTTTTTGCTTCTATTGAGATGAATATGTATCAAAATATGGTGATTTACATTGATTTTTTAAAATTTTATCAACTTTTTATTCCTGGGTTCTGAGACAAACCCCAATTGGTCATATATCATCCTTTTACATATTGCTAGATTTGATAAGCTAAACTTTTGTTGAAAATTTTTGCATTTTTATATTCATAAAGTATCTTGATCTGTAGTTTTTATTTCTTGAAATGTGTAATCTGGTTTGAGACCTAAGGTAATGCTGACCTCACAAAATGATTTGGGAAATGTTCTCCCCTCTTCAGTAGTCTGGCAGATCCTGTACAGAATTGGAATTATTTTTTGCTTGAATGTGTTGTGGAATTCACCAATGGAACCATCTGGGCAAGGAGTTTTCTTTTTGAAAATTTTAAAATTACAAATTTCATTTTTTTTCAATATAGAGTATAATATTTGGGATAGGTAATTCTTTTTGAGCGAGCCGTGCTGGTTTGAGCCTTTCAAAGAAGTGGCCCATTTTATCTGAATTGTTGAATTTATAAACATGGTATTGTCTATAGCTTCCTCATATTATTGTTTTAATGTCTGTAAGATCAGTAGTGATGTCCTTTCTTTCATTTGTGATATTGGCAAATGTGTCTTCACTCTTTCTTTTCTTCATCAGCCTGACCAGGGACTTAACAATTTTATGACTTTTTTTTTTCATAGAATCAGTTTTTGCTTTTATTGATTTTATGTATTGTTTTTCTCTTTTAAATTTCATCAATTTCAGTTCTATCTTATTTCTTTTCATCTGCTTGCTCCAACAATAGTTTCAGGCCTGCCAGTCTGGGCCTGTGATGGCCATGGCAGCCCCTAAGAGGTTGAAATGTCTTCAGGGTTGTTCTCCCGGTTGTCTTGATGAATAGCATCTGACTCCCTCCTAGCCACTCTCACCTTTTTATCAAATGATCACTTGGCCACATTCTTGGTTTTCTCTCCTGAGCAGGTATTTTTTAAAATTCTATATATGGATAGGCTGAGAATTTTCTAAATCTTTACATTCTGCTTCTCACTTAGTAATAAACTCTGTCTTTAAGTAATTTCTCCTTTCTCACATTATACTATAAGCAAGTAAAAGAAGCCACATGGCCTTAACTCTTAGCTGCTGACAGATTTCTTTTGCTAAAATATCCTCATTCATCCCTCTTACATTCTGCCTTACATGAAGTCTTAGGACATGGACATAATTCGTAATTCAAAGTGCTTTGTCACTTTGTGAGAAGCATAGCCTTCCCTCCAGTTTCTAATATGCTGGTTCTTTGTTTCAGTCTCTAAGATCTCATCAGAATGGCTTTTACCATTCATATTTCTACCTACATTCTGTTCATTCTCACTTAAGTAATCTCTAAGAAGACTGAGGTTTCCCTACCATTATTTTTTTCTGAGTCCAGAAAGCTCAGAACATTGTCCTTAATATCCCGTTTACAGAAATACCTACTTTTGCCAGCATTCACTTCTAACCAGTACCCATTACCACTCCAAAGCTGCTCCCACACTTTTAAGTTCTTATTATAGCCATTCCTTTGTTATCAACTCACATGTGAGTCTCTTCTGTGCTGTTGTAACAAAGTACTGCATACTGGGTGATGCATAAAGAACAGAAATTTATTTCTCACAGTTCTGGAGGCTGGCAAGCAAGCTCAAGGTCAAGATGCTAGGATGTGGTGAGTCTTCATACTGCATCCTTGCATGGCAGAATGCAGAAGAGGGCAAACTCACCCTATAAGTCCTTTTCACAGCTGCATCAGTCTAAACACCCCCCTTGGGCCCCACCTTCCAACACGGGGAATTAAATTTCCAACACATGAATTTTGGTGGACACATCCAAACCATAGCAGTGCCAGTCACTGTTATGGTTTAAAGGTGTTCAGAGGTGAGACCTAAACAGGCAGTTGGGTCATGAGGGCACTAACCTCATTGATAGATCAATCCAGTAATAAGTT
Source organism: Erethizon dorsatum (assembly GCA_028451465.1). NCBI lineage: Eukaryota > Metazoa > Chordata > Mammalia > Rodentia > Erethizontidae > Erethizon > Erethizon dorsatum. The sequence goes on from CM051839.1 coordinate 18,501,237, forward strand.
CATAGTCAAATGGGCTATTTAGGAGGTGGGAGCCAGTGGAGGAAATAGGTGACTGGGGGCATATTTTTGAAGGGTATGTCTGGTCCCTGGCCCCTTTGTCTCTGGCTTTCCGTCTCTTCTTCCTAGCTGCTGTGAAGTGAGCAGCCCTCCTGTACCACCCCTTCCACCATGATGTTTCTGCCTTGGAACCAGCCAATTATGGACTGAAACCACTGAAACCATGAACAAAAATAAACCTGTCCTCGTTTAAATTCTGTATGTTAGGTATTTTGTCCCACCAATGGAAAGATGACTAACACAGTCAATAATTTAGAAAATTCCTAAAATTAGTTTTAAAATACTTCTTCGGTCTACTCTTCCTTCTTCTACTGGGATTTCAAATTATGCACGTGTGAGTTTTTTTCATACTTCCTGGACATTTTCTTGTTTTTTCACTGTCTTCTTCTTGTGTTTGAATAAATTTTATTGACCTACATTAAATTTCATTCATTCTTTCCCTGACTGTGTCACATCTACTGATGAGCTTAGCAAAGGTATTCCTCATATCTATTATTGTGCTTTTTATAGCTAGCATTTTCTTTTTTCTTTTCCTTTTTTTACTAATTCTAGCTCTCTGCTGAAATTATCTACCTGCTCTTGCATGTTTTCTACCTTTTCCATTGGTTTTTAGCATATTAGTCATAGTTATTTTTATTTCCCTGTTTGGTAAATCCAACTAGTCTGAGAATAGCTCTAAAGATTGCTTTGTTTTTCCAGATTTTTTTTTTTTTTTTGTGGGTACCGGGGGGTCGACCTCAGGACCTCGCGCGCCAGCAGGCGCCTGTGCCGCTGAGCGATATCACCGGCCCCTTTTTCGTATGTGGGATCCGGGAGTCGAACTCGGGCCCTCGTGCTTGCCAGGCAGGCGCTTATGCCGCTGAGCCATCTCACCGGCCCATCCAGATTGTGTTTTGTATTATCTTTTTGAGTGCCATGTACAGACAGTCCTTGTTTAATGACTGAATTAAATTCCTGCAACTAGACTGTTAAATGAATTAGTCACTAAATGAGGTATTACATAGTATGTACATTATAATATTTAGAACAAAGAAAAGATCAAAGGAAACTCCAACTTGATCACTTTGCTTTTATTTGCCTAACTCTAACGTGCAGTACTGTAATGTATAACAGAACATAAAACTATAGTACTGTCCTGTACAATATAATCAGGAAAAATTACAGTACTGGTTGTAGAAGAAGCCACCATCAGGCTGCACTGCCGCTCACATTCCTACTTCCTAAGTTCCTATGTGGTTTGTAAGTGATCGGCGGGTGGTAAGTCAAAACAGCATGCCCCTCGGTTGTAAGTACGAACAATTGTTAGACAGGTGGGTCATTAAATGAGGAATACCTGTGATTTTTTTGTTGAAAGATGAATATGTTAAATAGCACAGTAGAGACCGCACATTTTTTTTAATGCTAAGAAATGAGCATGTGTTTCCTCTGTTTGATCTTTTAAGTGAGAGTTTGTTCAAATCCATCCAGAATTGTACTGGGAGTTTGTTGTTGCTATGGTGACCCTCAGCACTCCAGAAGCTTCAAATTCTTATAATGACTACTATTTGTTTTGTCTTGGTTTGGGGTCTTCCTTTGGGCTACCTGCCACCGCCCCCAGAGAGACTATATTAGTGATGGTGAACCTTTTAGAGCTTTCAGTGATAACAAACAGCCAGCTGCAGCGAGCGTGCCATAGGTTCACCACCACTGGTCTAGATCTTGGAGCTCCCTGCACTGTATTGTACTGTAGCTCTTGTTAGCACGGTGGCAGGGGATAGAAGGGGGTGACCATGTATGGTCTCCTGAAGCCTTAGTTTTGGGGAAACACTGGGGACCTGAGTCTCAAGTGTCCTTGCTCCTTCTCCAGCAGCACTGCTGGATCAGACAAGTATTTCTGCTCCTCCCCAGAGGTGGAGCTTTGTTTCCCCCTCTGTTTTCCTCTCCTAGCAGCAGTCCCTTCACCTGTGCCTCACGACACTTTCTGATCCCCCCTCACCCTGCAGATTAAGGCTTTGTTGGGTAGCAGAGACAAAGGAGATCCAACAGCCCCACGTTTGGGCCCTGGCTACTTTTTCCAACCAGCACTGTGTAGGGCATTTGGTTTCTCCCTGATCCTCCCTGTAAGAACCTGATTTTCTCAGAGGAAAAATCTGCAAACATGTATGCACCCTCCTGTGTCTGGCCTCTGGGACTTCACACTCTCATGCTAGCCCATACTTGGCCTTTAGCAATGCTTTAAACATTTCTAGCTTAATCTTCTTACCAAAAAGAGCTTTTATGGCATTTGGCTACATCTGTCCTAGGTAAGCAAATGCTTGAATCTCCTTTCTCCCCGCAGCCCTTTGTCTTTCTCTCGGCTTTAAGTTAGCTATTTGTCTGTAGTGTTAATTCTCTGATAGGTTTAAGAAAGTTTGTTAATTTTGTAGTTTTACCTCATGTTTCATCTTAAAGAGTGAGAATAATACTCTTTCCAAGCTCTTAAATCTCCAACCTTTAACCAGATCATTATTTATACTTTATATTCCTTTAGCATTTACTTGATTTTGAAAGTTTTAGATTTTTGCAACATTCCAGAAACATCTTTCTAGGTAAATTTGAAAACTAGAACTAGGAATTACTAATGAAGAGGATATAAAATGTGAAAATATACTATTTTGGGTCACTAATGTTTTTATATTTCTGTATGTTTCTGTCATTAAAATGTGGAGCCGATTCTGAATTTCACTACCTCAAGAGCTATGTGGTAAGACAGAAAAATAAGTGACCTCCACGAGTTCCTGGGTATTGTTTCCATTGACCTGTGGCCCAGTAGAATTTAGAGGGTTTACCGAGGGAGAAGCAGCATAAAGCATATTTCAGAAGAAGCAGAGAGGATAAAGAAAGGAAAGCAAGCCTTCCTAGGCTAGAAAAAGGATGCGTAACCCAGGACTGGAGATCATGGAGCCCTTAAAATAAAGCAGGAAGGAGACCATGAGAACATATAGAGGAAATGTTCTTTGCAATGTCTAGGTAAACAGTGTCCCTAAGCCACCTAACAAAAAATTTCTGTCTTAGGTGTGGCCTGGAAGCATCAAAATTCCAACAATCCTGAAAAGCCCTCAGGACCAAGAAAAATGGTAGTCTTAGTGGAAACTGTGAGTCCTCCACCACCACAGCTACTTTACACTACAGAACGTACTGGACCCTGATCTGATCTGCAGGAAGAAAAGGAATTCTATTTTTTTTTTTTTTTTTGTGGGTACCGGGGGTCGACCTCAGGACCTCGCGTGCCAGCAGGCGCCCATGCCGTTCAGCGATATCACCGGCCCCTTTTTTCATATGTGGGTTTCGGGAGTCGAGCTTGGGCCCTCATGCTCGCCAGGCAGGCGCTTACACCGCTGAGCCATCTCACCGGCCTCAGAAAAGGAATTCTTGAGAATGACCAAAACTATATTTTCTCATGAGCCTGGAGAGGCCAGGGCTCAAACAAACTTAGTTGGCTTCTAGAGAACAGAAACATTTTGTATTGCATGCACACCTTAAATTTGTGGACTGAGATACCTGCTACAAAAGTAATCCACTCCCAAGGACCTAGTTATCATTGCTACACTGAAAGTGCTTTAGATTGCAATTACTCAAGATTTTTTTCACCCCATGATACCTGAGGGTTCATTGTGCCCTCCACTGTAATAACTCCTCCAGGAGCCTGGTGATGGCAGAGCAGCAGGGGAGAGGCATTCCAAATGCATCCCCAGTAAATCTGAAAACTATTCCTCCCACAACCTAATTCCCTTTGCCCACCCCTTCCTTGAGGATCCGTGTTCTCCTCTCTTGGTCCATGTGCACGCTTTTCCCATCAGGACACTGAATAAAGACACTGCTTGACTCTTCCAAGCAGGAGTTATGTTCTTACAAAGGTAGATGTAAAGCAAATGTATCTGTTTGAAAACACACAGTGCTATAGACATAGGTTGGAATAATTACTGTTATTTGGATTACAGACAGCTAAAGAGTAGGTGTATTCATGAAGGAAAGGAAATGCCAGAAGGAAAAACAAAATCCCTGGATTTCTTTCTTGGGAAGTGGTTGTTGACTTGGGTAAGAGTCTTCCTTCTGATCCAGCCTCCCACTAAGGTTGTAAGGAGGTCTGAATGAAAATGTCCCCAAAGGGAAAAATTGAGAATGTGACCACTTTTCTACCATTCAGTTCTGTTGACTGAAGCTCTGCTGCTGGGGCATGGATGAGGGGACTCTGACATGTCATAGCAGACAGGTGTGTGTTTTGCTAGTGTTCCTGCCAATGGGACCTCAGCTGACTAAGGAGATGTTTTGGGGGGTAACACTTTATGTCTTATATTTTCCTGAGCTTCTTTCTGAGCCCATTGTGGAGAGACAATTAGAGATCTGGTTGTGGGACGTTTTTCTTTTCTTTTTGGGGGGAAGTGTTTCACCACCACAAAAGGCCACAGCAGCTGAATGTCTTACAGCTCCTGCACATTTTGGGCCTATTTGTCTCATCTAATAAAATCATATAATAGTAGATCTTTTCTCCTGGGGAGAGAGGGAGATGAAGGCCTGAAGCTAGGATCTCTTAGGAACTGAGTCAGATAAGGAGGAGACATCTAAAAATCTGGTTCGAGTGTTCAAAGAATATGTTGAGAGAGGAAAGTTGACCTAGTGATTTTTCGGAGGACCACAGGAAACCCCATGTTTCCACTTGATGGTGCGGACCCTGGAGGAACGTATCTGACAGGCTGGCAGCTGCCCAGGGGACTGAGATTTGGGCCACCATTTGGGTTGCTAATAGAAGACGTCGCCAGGTACAGAGTATCGTGTCTTGACATTGGATGGAGTGCGCTCTTGAGAGTTTGTTTTCATTACAGAACATCTGTTAGAAGCTCAAGCTCTAGAGTTAAACCTGAGTTTCAAACCCAATTCTGCTACTGGGAGACCTCCAGCCAGTTACTTAAATATAAAAAGGCAAGTGAGGTAATACTTATCTCAAAGGGTGGTTGCAAAGATTAGATTAAGTAATGTATATTCAGTGCGGAGCCTACAGAACAACGTGGTAAAGGTTGGATGTCAGTAGCTACACTCTTTCCTTGTAAAAGATTTAATCTAAAGTCTACTTCTTTGTGCTGTTATTCAGAGGTCATTTCCCAGAATAAGCCCCCTTGCAAAGAGGTATCTGTTGATATCCAAGAGAAAGAGTAAAATTTGCATTTTTATCATTTTAGTCACTGAAGAGAGAGAATATAAAATTACTTTCAGGGAACTTTTTGGGAACCCATCAATCAGGAACTTTAAGTGGGAGTCCCAGAATGCTTTGGGGACACTGAATTACCACCTATTCCTAAGATTTTTTATAATTATGATCCCTTGTCAGATTCTTTTGTTTCTAGGGACTCAGATCCATTTGGTGATGTGAAAGTTAATCTTGTCGACTTGACTTGGTTGAAATTCCTGGAGATGCGATTGGCTCATGGGGGTGCAATATTCATTAGCAGATAATCCATGATATTCCCAGCAGAATGTGCTGTTAGGGGGTGGGGACCACTTGGAGGAGGTGAGTCACTGGGAGTGTGCCATGTTCTTCTGCCAATGTTTCAGCCTTGGAGCCAGCCAGCCATGACTGAACCCCCTGAAACCGTGAGCCAAATAAACCTCTCCTTTAAATTGTGGGTTTCAAGTGTTTTTCCCCCACCAACAGGAAATCTAGTGGTAAGAGATTATGGTAGGAATGAACAGAAAAGTAAGAAAACAGAAGCAAACCACCTCAGCCATCACATAGCCACATCCCATGAAGAGCTGAAGGGACATTCACAGCTACTCAGGCTCCCAGGTCCCAGCAGTCCTTCCACCCTAATCATCTTACAGACCTCTGAGGCCAACTTCTTGTTGCTCTCATGGCTAATGTCACCACCAACCACCTGGATGGCTTCTCTGTCAATGTCTCCATCTACCAATGTCACATCCTTGTCTCCTTGAGAATCATACTCAAGAGAATCTGCCTGGGATAGTTTGTTATCTTCCAACACATGGGGTTCCTGTGACTGCGGTGACTCACTCACAGGAAGCACTGCAATCCCAAAAGAACACAAAGAACAAGACTTGGTGCTTTCTTAAAATGATGACTTTACTGATTTTCGGTCTTTATAAATTCACAAGAGGGTCTTGAATTTCATGGCTGCCTCCTGGAAGACACTAACTTAGGCTCCCAGGCTTGAGATGCCTGTCTCTTTGATCCAAAGGAAGATTTTCAATAAAACCAATAAATTTTCTGCATTAGTTCATGTGCTAAGTTTAAAATCTGTATTTCTGGTTTGATAATTTTTTACTTGTGGGGAAACTTCAGGTTAATGACTATTAGTTTATTTGTTCAACACAAGTGCAACAGTTTATAACAAATGTATGGAATGGCATGAGGATCCCCTGGCATGCAAAGCTGGAGGGTTTACTTAACAGTTACGCTAAGGAGCCTCTTGGCTGGGTATTCCATCTGGAGACTAGGAATGGAACCTAAATGACCGTCGTTTATCATGTCATCTTTACTTAGTTAACATGTAAAATGTCACCTCAATTTTATAGAAAATTCATGTGAAGTCCAATGTGACCTTCAAGTGAATTTCTTCTTGGTAGTTTTATAGGCTATAAAATTCCTAGATAATACAATGACCAGTATGTTGATTTTTAAAAAAAATCAGCAAAGAGGCACTCATTGCTATTGTAATAACAATTAAAAGTTCATGAGATTAGACAACAAAATCCCTAGATTTCAGGATAATTACTCCAAACCACCAGTTAAAAATAGAATTATGTAATCACATATGAAAATCTGGGTATTCTTTTTACTTTCAATGCCCTGAGTTCAAACACAAAGTGTATTTTTAGATCCTATTTTTGCTTTGTACCAAGCTTGATCAGTGAACAAGAAAGTCTTATCAATCATGTACTTGTTGGAAAACATGGAGCTTTTGAACCACATAGCTTCTTTCAAAATTAAAAATCCCTTGACTTGGGGCCCATGTCCAGACTTTCAGGAGGCAGTTGTCATTACATCTTAAGTATGACGTGTGTCTTTGGGAAAAAGCAGCTAAGAAATGTTTCTTGAGATGCTATGTGCAGGGAAAGTAATAGAAATTATATTGCTATCTTTTAACAAGTAAAAACCAATTTGTATTAGCTAGAAAGCTATAGAAAAGTGTTCTTTTTAAAATGTTTGCAAAATAAGATTCTTTAAAAGAGCTAAGTCCATTTTCTCATTGACACATTCTAAAAATGTATCCTCAAGAGAAACATTTGGTGGCAGAAAAATAATATTCTTACTACTACTACTAATTACTTACATTGATTGAGGTCTTATTACCTGCCAGGCATTGTTCAAAGATCTTTATATAATTCTCTCATTTTGTTCCTCACAATGATCCTAAGAGGTATTGTCTGTTTTCCCGGTAAGAAATCAAAGGAAAAAAGGATTTAAGTCTTAGAGTGAAGAAAGGATGAACTAAGGGAGTAGTACCCTAAGCCACCCCTTAAACATGACATGGTTCTGCCTACCCATACATCCGAGTTCACTGGGAGGAAGGACACGGTTTCCTAGTATATCAGGCATTGAGATTAAAGTAATGCACTGTAAGTTGGATTGTGGGGCTTGGTATTTCCATCTTTACTCTTGATATGATCTTAAGAACTTGTCTAGGGTGACCCTACCATTTTTCTTGACTTCAGACTTGCTCATGGTGGATAATTGGGCAGTGTTAATTGTAAGACACAAATTCAGTTATTAGAAGGGGTTATGAGTTAGTGTGCTTTCTCCCTAGGGGTATTTACAGAGTTGGGAGTGGAATATTAGTTTAATTGAATTGAATGCTGATATTATGGATTCACGAGTGCTCCTGAGAAACAGTTGGAGAAAGCAGACAAAAAATTTTAAAATCTTTTTAAATAAAGGATATAGATGGGATGAGGAGTAAGGCTTAGCTGTGACCACAGTCAGAGTCGCCCACATTCTCCCCAAAGCCTAAAACTCAGCACATCTCCCCCAGGGGCAGTTGGCTCTGCGGAACATGCGCATATTGCAAGACCTTATCTCACCTACTGCATCTCTCCCATGAAGCAAAGCGAGAGCTAGGCTTTTAGATCCGGCCTTAGAAGCAGGCCTGGACCGTGAGCCCTCATGATTTCCACCTGCAAGTCAGAAGGTAAGCCAAGCACACCCGTCCTCAGACCTGGAAATCCAAAGAAGAAAGGGAAGAAAGAACTGAGTGTTTCATATCAATCCTTCCCACTTCAGCAAACAGGCAAGTCACTTAGTACTCGTCTCTCAGGAGAGAGTAAACAAGGCCGAGATGCCTTGAAAACGGTGAGAGTTCTGTCATAGCGTCCAGGGCAAGAACCTAGGAGGAAGAGAAAAGAGTCCCTCAATGCCAGAAATTGTGTGAATGTTCTGAGCACACTGGTTGCTGCCCAGCAAGGAGTTGTTACTCATGTAAAGCAGGGATGCAGCTACGTGGCACATGGACTGAAAGTTCCTAAAGGGCTTATTAGTCTTTGGAATTTATTTAACATGAGCATAACCTCATGGAGAAAAAAGAATGGCAACAGTGAAGCAGCTGGAAATGCACCCACCATGGTGTCAAGGGGAGAAGCTGGCTATTTTCCATGTCTGGGGGCAGCAGCAGCCTATTTGAAATAAGGGAGCATTATATTTAAGAAGCCTTTAATTAACACCGAATTACTTCCAGTGCTGTAGAAATCCAATAATGGAGTAACCCAGCCAAGTACAACTAGTTGAAGATCAATCTGATTTGATTTCTCATGTGGCAAAGATAAGGAAAACTAATGTACACGAACGTACAACCGTTCCTTTCCCGCTTTCTGGGGAAGGTTTTTGTCTCAGTTGCTCAGATCTATTGGCTTTGGATGTGTTTGGTGAGCTGATCAGAAAAACAGGTAGAGAAGAGAGTTAGGAGAACCTACAGAGGTAACTTGATCTACACAGGAGAGGGCGTAGAGTCACCTACAGAAGCAAAGAAAACATCCAGGAATCAAAAATGATAGCAAAAGAGAGAGATGGTGGGACTAACAAGAGAAAGCAGCCCAAGCTGGAGATTTTGAAAGAGAGGAGAGAATTTTAGTAATTGACATGAGCTGCGGGATTTGGGAGAAAATAGAAGGAAGGGGATTCGTAGCAAGTTTTCAACAGGTTCATCTGAGTAAGTCTCTCTTGCGTATAATAAATATCTTCATCGCTCATCAAGATTTTGGAATGGTGTTTATTTCTCTTGGTACATTACGATGAGGTGATAGGCTTTAAGGAATGACAGACACTCAGATTTATTTGGATATGGTATCTATTTGGACCTTTCTAGAGTGGCTCACCCTCTGGGTACTATGCCTGGCCACAAAATACAAAGTGGTGATTGTAAAGGACGTGTGAAGGATTTCAAAGGATGAGTAAAGGTGACCAGAATACACAGTAGGCTGTGGCAGTGTCCCAAAGGCAGAGTGATGACAAGGATATGCCAGAGGTTACCCTTGGAACAAGCCAGAGGCCTCAAGTGCCATCACCTTCCCAATTATTCTTTACCAACACACTTCCTGTCACCCGTCCATCAGCTAGGCTGGCTGAGCCTTGTGAATGTTCTTTAGCCCATTCTTTGGGTCTTCCTTTCTGAAGGGTGTTGCTGCAAAATGGCCCACTGGCAAGATGAGGTGCCAGCTGCTGGGCACGTGCCATGTGGAGTTCCTGCACTGGGACCCAGAAGTGCAGAGCTCCAGGATCAGTGGTGGCACCAGCTGCCTCCTCACCTGCTTGGCCTCAGTTTCCCCACCTGTGAAACTGCAGTCTTGGAAGAGTAACATTAGTGATCCCTTTCACCTCTTACACACAATGATACCTTCCCAGGTACTCATTCCTCACTGTGGCTGCCACTTTGTCCTGCCTGAGGGGCCTGGCTAGCTCTGGTTCCCCACCCAGATACTTATTCTCTCACATCAGGTCCCTCCCAGCCAGCCCCATCTGAGATGGAGCAAAGACAGGGGGCCCAGAGCTCGAGTACCAGAACTGCCCCCTCCTAAACTGGGGGAGGGACAGGGTATATGATTAGTGACCCAGGCACTGTGGGAAACATGCTCTTCCCCACCGCATGCACACACACACACACACACACACACACACACACACACACGCAGAGTGAGACAGCAGAGCTGTCCCTGGAGCTCAGACAGCTTGCATAGCAGGAAGAGGCAGCTTTGTTTTTTTTCCAGACACTTCTCAGAGCCACTGAAACAGCAACTGGATAAATATAGGAAGATGACGCATCAGCTGTGAGTGGCTGTGCACGCGTGAGTGTGCATGCACAAACAAGCCTGCAAGCCGCGGTCTGCCACGTGCCTCGCAACCTCCAGGAACTGACGCTCAGGCTCCCAGAGCCAGAAAATCTGAACAGCATGAGGCATCATCAAAGAAGCCCAGCGGGAAAGTGATATGAGGCCATGAGCTCAGTCATGCCCTTGGCTCCTTGGAGCACTCTGGGAGGTTGCCCTCTGGCCAGCCCTGGCTATATATAGCCCTGCTCTCTCCAGTGCACATGAGATCTTTCTGAATGAAATGCCAGAAACACTCTCAGGCTCTGTGAAAGCATCAGCTAAGTGGCATTTGAAGGTCCTAGAAAATGAGTGGGGGAAACAGCAGGTGTTTTGCTCACTGTAAAAGGCAAACGCTGATTTGGAAGGTTTTGAGGTAGGGAATGTGGGCCAAACTCAGCACTGCCAATTTTTAATTACCAGCACAATTAGCAACCTGGCTTTACAACAAGCCTATTTTGTCAAGCTCTGTTTAAGAGCCAGTGAATTGCAGTGATAGCACCAAACAGATGAACAGTGTGATCATCATACCCCACCCTTCCTGTACAGTGCTGGACTTACCATCCCTTGCCACCAGCACACACCCAACATCATCTTCGGCGAGACTGAAGTGGTGTAAGGAGAGGAATTATATCTCTATAAGGCCAATTGTCCTCTGGCTGAACAATCCATATTAAGTGATCTATGTTAAATGATTGTGATGTACATCAATATTAACTTATCTCTTTGTTCTCTTATTCCATCCCTCATTATTCGTCCTTTGAAAAATTTCGAACTAACTGTGGTAAAGGCATATAACCCCCAAAGTTTCCTAAGTAACAGCTTCTTGAGGACAGAATTTCTGGGGAGAGCCAGTATCCAGGAGTATCCATCAGAGCACAGGATACTTGGACGGAGTGATAAAATTTGTATATGGTTGAATCTGTCACTCAAGTCAGACCCATGAGACAAGCAGATCACAAATGTTCTTCCAGGGTAATCAAGATCTTTGGGGAGCAACAGGGACCTTCATAAGGAAAAGGAAACAGCAGGCACTGCTGGACCACAGGCCTCTGTAGGATTGGCTCAGAGAAACAGCAGCCATAGCTTGGATTAGTTTCCGCTCAGCTTTATTGAGCCAGCAGCTCTTTCATTCTGGGTCAAGACAGATGATTCTTTCCCGGGGCTACCCAGAGGGCAGTTGCAGAGGAGCTCTCTCCTCAAGGGAGATCCAGGCAACTGCGCACCTACCCAACCCTTCTGACTTCAGTGGTGTGGGCTCAGCCCAAGGACCTGTGGCGCACTAAGCAGTGTAAGTTCCAAAATCACCATCTCAGTCCATTCTAGCTGCTCTAACACAATACTCCTTTTATTTTCTCTCTTTTTTTTTAATCAGTACATGTGTGCAGTACATACTGAGTACATTTATCATGGGGAGTTGGTACATGTACATAACACATCATAATTCCCCTTTTCTTCTTCCTCCCCCTCCCATCCCTCCCTGCTCCTTCCAACTCTTGATCACCTTCCCATTTACAAACAATCTATTTCAATTTTTTCTTCAATTCTTTGTTTTTCCATCTTTACTCTCTCCCCTCCCTTCTCCCTCCAACTCTTGTTCCCCTTCCCATTTGAGAAAGAACCCCCCTCTTCCTATTAGCAATCTTTTACTTTGCTCTTTATTTATATTTGGGTTTCTCATACAAGAGAAACCATGCAATATTTAAACTTGTGTGTCTGTTTTATTTCACTTAATGTTATGATCTCAAGGTGCATCCATTTATCTAAAAATGCCTCAGGTATATCCTTCTTTACGGCAGAGTAGTACTCCATCATGTAAATAAAAATACCACATTTTCTTTATCCATTCATTTGTTGATGGGTATCTAGGCTGTTTCCAAGATTTAGCTATTGTAGATTGTGCTGCTGTACACACGGGTGTGCATGTATCCCTGTAATGTGATGATTTTAACTCTTTCGGGAAGACACTTAGGAGGGGAATAGCTGGGTCAATGGAATCTCTAGATTTAGTTTTTTAAGGAATCTCTATACTAATTTCCATAGTAGTTGTACTAGTTGACACTCCCACCAACAATGTAGAAGGGTCCCTTTTTCCCTGAAGCCTCACTACCATTTTTCTAACAAAATACCTTTGGGTAATTTATAAGCATCAGGAATGTATTGCTCACGGTTCTTGTGGAAAGTCCAAGATTAAGGCATCTGCAGGTTCAGAATCTGGTGAAGGCTTCCTTTCTGCTCCACAGATGCACTTGCTGCTGTGTGCCCCCATGGCATACGGGATGAACCATCTTTGGACTTAATCCTACTCAGGAGGGTGGAGCCCTCATGATCCAAGTACCTCTCAAGGCCTCGCTTAATACACCTGTGCTGGGGATCAGGTTTCAACAAATAAGTTGTGTGTGGATGTAAACCTTCAGACCATAGCAGTCACGAAGGACTTGCCCCCAAATATTGCCTCACTTGATGTCTAGTTCTACGAACACAAGTCTATTTGCTAGAGACAAGCATTGTTTTTCTTTGAGAGTTATCTGCAGACACTGTATGAAGGAATATCAATCGTTCCCATCCCAGCTCTGCTCACACCTGCAAACTCCATCTCCATGAGGCCCTTCCTAACAGACTTCCAGTTAGTTCAGGTCAAAGAGAAGCCCTACTAGGTGGTTAGAGGGCGAGGAAGACATTGGGGTATCCCCACTCCACTCTTTCTTTGCTTTGAGTGGTATCTTTGACAGTGCCCACATCTCCTCCATGGTTTCACCATAGATTCAGTCTCTCTGTGTCATCCAGGCTCATCTCTTTGGCATCTCCAGCTCCAGCTGTTGCTAATCTCTGCCTCAACCTCTCCTGTTGCCTCTTCAGCTCTTCAGCCTATTTGTAGCTGGCTCCTCTGTTCGTTTCCTCTATGAAACTTTGACTTCAGCTCTGTTTTCTTTTTCTTTCTTTCTTTTTTTTTTTGTGTGTGGTTTTTTTGAGACAGGGTCTCACTGTGTAGTTCAGGGTGGTCTTGAACTCACTATGTAGCCCAGGCTGGCCTCGAACTCATGGTGATCCTCCTGCCTCAGGATTATAGACATGCACCGCCATGCCTGGCTTTGGGTTCTGTTTTCTTGTCTTGATCCTGACCTATGCAGAGGGTTAGCATAAGGCAAATTATAAGTGTGCTTCAGGATTATTTTTTTCCCTATAAGATCTACAGTAGCATTGAAGATCTGGAAAACTCAAAAGGAAGAAAAGGTAACTTTTCCCCAGGTCTTCTCTAGCCTATAAAAAGCCTTGCTGCCCCTGGTATTGTTGAAAAGGCTGTGTGAAGCAGCCCTTTCATCATGTTGACTTGTTACTCTCTGACTTTGTTCCATGAATCTCTGCCCCAGCTGACATGTGTTTGCTGGAGTCCATGAATCATGAGCTCCCAACTGCAGATTTTGCGCACCCAGCTTGCTCCCCTGGAACAGCATCTCCCCTGCTCACTTCTCTGTCCATACGGCTCTTCTGCTTTTGCTTAAAACCACTAATCTGAGAACTGTGATTGCAAGCTATGGATGCAGTCTGAGGTCTAACGCTCTTGTACTCTTTTGTTTCTTTGTTTTTGTTGTTGTCACCTTTGCTGGACATCTTATAGTTCTGATTATATGTGCTTCCCTCTACTGTCAAAAAGATTTCAAGGTCTGTACAGAAATATGAGCATGAATCCTATTTCTTTTGCTGGCTGTTCCTACAGTCTCCCTCCATCTCTCCAGCCCCCAGCAATTATACCATCTAGAATTATTCTATCTAGTATGTTCGGCAAATATTGGTGTGCTGCCCAAAAAAAAACCCCTGAGCCATGAAGACAAGGCTTCTCCCCACTAGGACAGCATGTTTTCTGGGGAGCACTGCTGGTCTAAGACCCCTCAGACAGAACATCCCCCACGTAGAACGCAGTCTCCAGTATGGGGTTGCTCAGTCGTTCTTGTTATTTCTTTCTGGGCCTCGTGTGTTTAATCTACATCTGCAGTGCTGTTGTTTTCTCCTCCAGCACAAACCTCCTGAAGGGCCTTCTTGCTGATGGCATCTGTGGCAGAGACAAGCTCATGCCTGAAGAGATAAATTATTTACGGCGAATGGTGCCCTAATGGATTGTGTGATCAATAATGCTTAGAATAGCACAGCAGTGGACACATCACAGAACGGCTAGAACACGTGTCTACAGCGTTCTGAGAAGACGGGGTCCACCAGATAGCAAGGGGAAATGGGGTACTCAGGATGCCAATTTCAAAACAGTCTGAGAAGGGAGAAAGTATAACATTGTCTTTTTTCTTTTCTTTTTCTTTTTCTTTTTCTTTTTCTTTTTTTTAATTTAAGGGGAAAAACCAGTTTTTAGTATTGGGGAATGCTGCACCGAAATGCCCCCAACATTGCCCAATTACAAAAGATCAACCTCACTGGCGAAGTCTCTCGTGTTTCTGAGCTTTCCCAGCAGCTCTGCAGAGAAAAGGCTGCAGTTCTCCTCGTGTGTTGGTGTAAGGCTTGCCTGCAGGTAATGAAGACATCAGTATCTGATGCTTAGAGTGTTAATTGCTTGACTCTAGTGTTTAGCTCTGGTTCCTAGGCAACATCCAATATCTCCACAGGCCTCTTCGCGCAGATGTATGACCCCAAGTTTAAACTTTCTCAGGATTATGCTCCTTTGGTCTGCTCCACTGGGGATGTCCCACTGGAATTTCAAACTCAGAATGTCCAGAACCAGTGGCATTATCTCTGTATTTCTTCCCTGCCTCCTACCTGCTACTTGATGCTCCTCTTCCCACTGCAGAAAAATAATTCACTTTTCCTCTTGATCTACTGTGTTCTATCACCAACATCATGTGTTTTCCATGCCCTTTTCCTTTTGAGTTCATGCTCAAATGCCACTCCTTCCCTGAAGCTTCCCTTCAAATCTGAAACATGGTACTTAGGCTTCTCTCATGGCGCTCTTCACTTTCCAGCTGTTGATACAGATATTTGTGTATACATCATCTCAGACTACACATGAGCCCTTTAGGGTATGGACCATGTCTTAGTCATCTCTGAATGTCCCAAAGAGGCTAGCACAGCACCACATCTGACTTTCAATTAGGGTTTGCTGAATAAATGGTTACATGAACAGATCTACATGCACACGATGGAGGTGACACAAGCAACGCTTGTTTTCATTGTCACTTAGACCCCCCCATAAAGTGTGTAAGAGAAATAAGTAAGTAGGATTTTGCCACTTCCAGGGAATTCTAGGTGAACTGTCCCCAAAACTGGTCCACTAGATTGAGCTTCGCAGCCCTCTTTTTGGGTTCCTGTAGATATTTCACAAAGCTAATAGGAGTTCCTTGTATTGTTTCCGGAGCTGCAGTGGAACTGAGGCCCTCAGAAACATTCCACAGTAAGGAGAAAGGAAGCCGGGCTCTTCTAGGCTGGTTTGGGTGTGAAAAAGCCAGGTCAGGCGGTCCCAAGGCTCCAGGAGGCTGTGGAATAAAACAGATCAGGATCTCCATGACTGGCCTTGAAAAATACTGACTGTCACCATAGTGGGGGCTATAGTAACTTGCAACAGTCACCAAGCAAGGTTGGTTGCAAGGCTGCAGAGCCTGGTGTCGTTTCTCTATACACTTGTGCAGGTTTTGTCTCATCTTGCTGAGTTGATGGGATTGCTTGACATTATTTTCAGATAAAATTCATATAAGTGCCTAGGCAGGGGCAGGGCAATTGGTGTTATCCCAGATGCACTCTTGGGTGTCACTCAGATACAGGCTGTGTACAAAGCGTCTAAAGGAAGCTGTTCTTAAGCTCTCGCAGAGGGGCAGAAATAGATTTGCAGGCAGTTCCCTAGTTGAGGTTTCCGTACCCACATCACATTCGGTTCCAACATGCATGGCAAAGTCTCTCGGTGTTGCTAGGCTCAATTGTTGTTGCAGTAAGAACTTTAATTTTGTATTTTCTCACTTGGGTGCAATTAAGTTTTCAAACATAAAATTGAGCTAATGTCATCACTGAACATTTCACTTACTTTCTTTTTCTTATAAAGGAAACCACCCCTGAATATATTTGGCTGTGTGATTGCACAGTCAAATAAGGACACATTTAAATATTCGACTGGGTAACTGCATTTACAATCTACTTTCATTACTGGCTTTCAACACTATACAGGGAGAGAAACACCCACCTTGATAAAATTCTCCATATTCACTTTGGTCCCTTGTGAATGACATAAGCATTACTTAGATGACTTATTTCCTTCCTAATCTTAGCAAATCACCTGATTATCACCGAGGATGATATCCATGCTGGAGATACTGTTCAGGATGACTTCAAGACTAGAAATAGTATCTGGCTTATTTTTACTACATTTTATCTAAGGATTTTATGTACAAGTAGGGGGATGAAAGCCTGAGACAATTCTACACATTCTTACTGGGTTCAGTGCTCACATCAAAAATCAAATCCATCATTCCTTATCATTCCTTCAGTTTCCCCAATTATTTTTTGAAGGCAAGAACTTCAAAGTAGCCAGGGATGTAGCTCAGCAGCACAAGCGCCTGCCTGGCAAGTGCAAGGTACTGAGTTCGAGTCCCGGTACCAAAAAAAAAAAAATCGGAAATCCTCAGAAAAAGTAATTGTGCAATTCCACGGCAGGGAGTGGTGTATGGAGACAGGTATGACAGTGCGCATTGAGTATAGCAAAGTCCAACAGCAACTGTTTATAACTTCACAGTTGAGAACCCGAATCTCACTGGATTTTTCTCAACTGGGTGAGGATCCTATCAGCGTTTTCACGACCCAACCCACTCGGGCAGAAATGGTTGGTGAGGACTCTGGAGACGCCTTGGTGTGAGTCTTTCTGAGCCAGCATTTAGCATGGTCGCCGTCTCTGAGGTGGAAGCTACAGTTTACAGTGTGGTGAATAAAACGGTGATGAGCAGCAAAGGGTTTGCTGGATTCAATATTTGTAGAATCTATCAGTACGGAAGTGTCAGAGGGAAGAGACTTTCAAACTTCATATACTCCATCCCCCCTGACTCCACAGAGATGAACTGAAGGTAGATGTTCTTTTTAGCTAAAAGCCCCTAGGAGGGAAAATTCAATGCCTGCTTTAGAACTTACTAGAAGTCAAAATGAAAGAACAAGAGTTCTTTCCATGGTACACTCTTCACCAGATCCATTCATCTTCCCTGTCCAGAACTTTAACTTGCACTCATCCGGAAACCTGGACACCTTCCCCATCCTCTATCTGAAATTCCCACTCTGGAGTGACACTGCCCTTCCCCCGGCCCAGGACCTGCCTACCTTTATAACATGCTGTAAGCCTGGCTCATTGTAGCAAAGACGGTCTCCTGCTCTAGCTTTCCCAGGCATATGTAACGTAAAAGGATGTCTCCCCAAACCGGCCAGCTCCTCAAGCCTCATGCATCTATGAGGGTCACCACCGTGAAGAGGTGCTGGCCCTCTGTGCTCATGTGAAGGCTCATTCCCCAGGAAGGCTGCCTTGCATCTATACACGTGATGTATTTGAAGATAGGAAGTGAAGAATATTTCATCTGAAACTACCAGGTTAATCCATTTCCCTAAAACCACTTAGACATTTAAGAGCAAAAGAAGAATTCCCACTAGTGCTGTTGACATTTTCTGCTGCAGACGTTCCCTTTCAATCAACAAAGTGAGTGCTTTAGAGAGTCTGTGCTTGGCTGGAACAATACAAGAGAGACTGAAAGACCTTCAGCCAGAACCCTCCTGGCACAGGCAGCCTCCAGCCACAGGCTCCATGGGCTCCAGCTACTTCCCCACCCCACGTTCCCGGCACAGCCACCCAGGGTTCAATCCCGAGCTGTCCTGAGCATCGGCCCCCCTCCCCACCATGAGGTTGACATTCAGCAGTGCTGATTATTCATGCGCTGTGCTTTCTGAGTGCAGGCAGCACCTGGAGCCTGGATCTGACCATTGGTGCTATTTGGGAAGAGACCTGGCCAGTCCTTCTCTCAAGAAAGGTGGACAGGAGAATCAGGGGAGAAGAGGGGAGGACCAAGCCTCTCTGCAACTCTGGCTCCCTATATAGGGTGAGATAATTCTGGTTCTTTATTGACAGAATCTTAGCACCAGCAGCCTTATCAGTTAGAGAGTTTTGCTCACGCACTGGCCAGAAGCTATTGTATACTCACCACACCTGTTGCCTTTGTCTCCTGGACCCGTGGTTTCCCAGCCCTTGTCAATTAGATGGACCAAGTGACTGAGTTTGGGCCAGCAAAATGGAGAAGAAATGAGGTTTCTTGCCCTTAAGCCAGGCCCTTATGATCTCTTGTGTGACCCAGTATGCTCATGTTGACACCCAGTGTGACCTTGGTAACCCTGAGCTAAATGCAGAAGCTAGGTCCCTGGATGAATGTAGGGAAGAAAGGATGGTAAAGTAAGAGTAAAATAACCAGCCTTGGGGCTGGAGGTGTAGCTCATTGCTACAGTATTTATCCAGCAGGCCTAATGCTCTTGGTTTGATCCTTAGCACTGAAAAAAAAATATTTTAAAAATCCTTGTGCTAAAGCACAGAGACTTTGAGGTTGTCATTGTAGCAGGTAACCTTACTCTAACTCATACAACCATTTCCTTCCACACCAGTCCCCAGATAGTGTAGCTGCTACTGTAAATTTTTGACATTAGAAATAAAGGCTTACGGTTTTTAAAAAAGGCAAATGACATTCCAATTCTAAGGAGAGTGTACAAATCCTTTAGTTTTCTTAGAATTCATTTGTATCCTGTACTGATCAAAGTAAGTAAATTCCATATAAAGATTTGATATTTCTGTTTTAATCACAGATTTTCACTACAGTAATATTTGTTGATGTAGACTATGACCAGTATTCTGTTAAATTCTGACTTTAAGAACTCCCCACTGGCAGCTATAGAGTACTACATCCTTAAAAAGTTAAATCTAAATTTACTTCTTTTCTTAATGAATTCAAATGACTTCTGAGTTCATATTTAGCCTCACATTTCTGTGTGTAAGTTTTCTTTGGGCAGTAATATGCTTTACTATATTTTATGTCCCTTATAATGGCTAAAGCAGTGTTTTACAGTTTGTTGGATATTTTATAATAAAAGCAATCCCTGTCCACTTTTGTTCTTGCATCCCTGGATTATCCTTTGTACTGTTCAGCTTTCCCATTTCTGAGGCAATACCTGATAATATCTGACATCCACAACTTAAAGGAAGAGAGGTTTATTTTGGCTCATGGTTGCAGAGGTTTCAGTCCATAGTCAGCTGGATAAAGGCAGAAACATCATAGTAGAAGGGCATGGTGGAGCAAAGCTGCCCACTTCGTGGGGGCCTAGAAGCAGAGTGCTTTGGAAGAGTGCCAGAGAGGAAAGGGCCACGGACCAGATATAGTCCCCAGGGTTACACCGCTGTAACCCACCCAGACACACCCAGAAATGTGCTTTACTAATCTCCTAGATGTCTCTTAATCCAGTCAAGTTGACAATCAAGTTTAACTATCATATCTTTCTAATTAGTCACTTTGCACTTTGGGTCACAAGAAAAATATGATACTTCAGACATTAAGGAAAAGAAGAGTACCTGGTCATGAGGAGCACAAGAATTGGACGAAAACCTTCAAAAACTGAGAGCTTAGTGGGTTGCTGAGAAATGTTCCTGAGCCCCCTTTCAGGTGTAGGAGTCAGGAAGAAAGACAGACACCCCCACCCTTCTGTCCACCTTGGTTGGTCCTGTACACAGGACCTGCTGGAGCCCAGAAAGCAGTATGATCCCACAAAATAATGGTGGCCTCAGGCACTAACACAACATGGGGCACTGGTATGTTTCATGTCAGTGGCTAAAGAAATAGGAGAGGATTTTGGATAGTATCTTGGACGTTTCTGAAGACCACAATTGTGTGGCAGAAATAGATACTTTTATGCCCAAGAGGGTCCTGGATGAAATCGAAAGATAGCTGGATGTAAAGAATCTGTGGTCGGGAACAGGATGACTCAGCAGCCACCTGGGAAACCAATAACTGAAGACCAGATGGCAAGGTGGACACCTCCGGGGAGGCCAGCATGGATGGCAAATGATCCTGAGGACCAGATGTCCCTTCCCAATACCTGGCACAGCCTAAGCTACCAAAATGTAGATGCAACCCTGGGGAAAGGGGTGGAGGGGAAGAAGCCAAATTAATTGGATTAAATTTCTACAACTCCAGAGGAGTAGAGGCTGAAAATGAAAGAAAAAAGGGAAACAAAGAGTTATATTTCTGATACACCTGAATTTGTGCAATGAAATTGATGCCTATGACATGCGATCCAAGAAATCAGGATTTCTATGAAGCTCAAAGAAAAGGCACGGAAGATGTTAGTACTGTGATTTCTGGAACAATGAAAAGCTTCCCTCCCCCACTTTCTTCCTCACCTTTCTGCTGCTGTGTGAATTCCCACCATCATCATGAAGATTGTTTTTCTTTGATATAAGGCTTTCCTCTTATAATACACAGGTGACCAAGGGGTGTTCGCCTTCTTAGTCACTTACTGCATGATATGAACTGGTTTATCCAGTATTTTTCTGACAGCAGAGGGCAAGCAAGGGATATCCCTACATAAGAGAAGGAAGGAGAAAGGATGAGGGATGGAGAAAAAGGAGGGACTTGGGAGGGCAGGGAAGAATGAATGAATCCAATGACAAAATACCATGCTAAATAAATAAATAAATAAGTAAGTGAGGGAGTGGCACTGATGAATACAGATTTTGCCTACCTAGTAATTTTGAGAAGCAGCAGCCATAAGGACAGTAGTCGCTTCTCCTGAAGTGACTGCCCTTTGCAGGGAGTTGCAATGCTATATGCAACTCATCACTCAATGCTATGTGAGAAATGGACACCAGTAACAGTGTCCGTGAACAGTGGCCAGACCCCTCCCCTCTCTAGCACGTTCCCTCCAAGGATCGCAGCGCCTTGAATTCATTAAACCCAATGGTACACCTGCAAGGCAGGTGCCTATTAAACCAATTAAGTGCTGATAAACATTATTTCAGTGTAGAGATGGTCCTCCTAACAGGAAGAAAATATGATTCCGAAAAAGTCCCAGGGATTGGGAAATAATGCCTTCCTCTTGAGGAGTTAAATCAGCCTTTTGTGCGATGAGGCTGCGGTAGGGACAGAGCATATAAAGCAGGTGTTTGCTGTGACATGAATCTGAAAAGTTAAGCCAGGGGAGAAATGAGTAAATAAAAACGAACGTAAGACTTAAATCCCACAGCAAGGGTGCTGACAGGAAGACAGTCACTTGCAGCCACAGAAAGATACTATTAAGAAGGGAGAAAACAATGCCCCATGCTTTATGTACAAGCCTAGTAAATTAGTTTTTTTCCCCTGTCGTGACCTTGTGATATTGAGTAGCCTCCCTCCAGACAATCAGTGTTGACATCAGCTACAAGCTCAGATCAATAGACATTCCAGGGCTGTGGAGAAACTGTGCTCTCAGAGGCAAAAGAGGCAGCCTGTGGACCTCATCTGCGCCATGTCACCTGCCTTACCAAGAGATCAGGATGTGGGGCTGGGTCAGCGCCCTTCAGTGGCATCAGCCAGAGAGCCTATCCCACCACACTTCAGGAATGAGTCAGTCTGCGGGTTATTTTCCACTAACCCAGGCACATGGCCATTCATTAAATCTGGAAATAAATCATGCATAGGCCCTCGGGGGAACTGTATTTGTTTTTCATGGTTCTAATTCAGCACATCCAGCTAGAAAAGACAGCCGCTCCACCCTTACCAGTTCTGAGAAAATAAATTGTTGCTTGTTTTCAGCCTTTCTGCCTTAAGAGATTGCCCACGGTTGGTTTGGGATTTCTGAACAGCATTTCTCAAAAAGAACACACTCGTTAAATCCATTTTGGACTTGATCCTTGTGAATATTGATGCCAGCAGGGGGTGTGAAGACCCCCTGTGATGCACCTGTCACAATCAGATGCTGATTCACACCTAGGCGTTGGAAGAACCCTGTAAGAATGGACCCACAGTGTGCAACAGTGCACCCCAGCAGTGAGTCTGAAATTTCCACCCACATGAGAATCACCCAGGATGTTAAGATGCACCTTCCTGGGTCTCACTCCCAAGATACCGATGACATAGGTCCCAGGGACCCAGGAATCTGCACTGGCAGGTGACACTCATGGGGTGGACTTGTGACCACACTGTGAGAAACCGTGTCCTGAACCCAGCCGGCTGGAAGGCAGAGCACCATGGAGGGCAGAGTAATGTGTCTTCTCATTTCTGCTCTCATCTCTCCCCCTTCCATTCTTACTAATGCTCAGCCGCAAGAGCCTGCTTTCTTCGATTACTCCAGTGCCAGACACAACTTGGCCAGCCCAACCGTGACCATCACTCCTTTGAGAAAGCAAACCTCGGTGGGCGTCCAGCCTGGAGTGGTTTTATGTGGCAGATACATTCACTTGGGGCAGTAACTTGGTGATTTTTGTTCTCCTGGTCTGGGCCACCATGGGTGCTTTTTTCTAGTACTTGACCCCTTACCTAGCAACTAAAAATAACAGACATAAGATCCTTCAAACCCCCACCCGGTGCAAACCAAGAGGGGAGGGATCCCCATCATTACATTAGAAGCCTTCTCTTTAAAAAGGAAGGAAATATACTATTAAAATCTTCCAATTATCTGCACTAATGAAGAAAGCCATGGCACAGATAATCCAATTATTTTTTACTTTGAAATTAATTGCATGGTTCCTTGACAAAAGATGGGCCTCCTCGCTGTGTTTTGTTTTTCCTGGTGTGTGGCTGCTATTTCCTGAGCCATATGGTGGCTGGCTGCATGGTGAGGTGGAAGTATACAGGATGACTGGGGAGAACGGGTGGGGGATTTTTTGTGAAATTTATTATGATAACTACACAGTGTGTAAGGCCTCCAGTCACAAGCCTTAGACGTTTGGACACAAAACCATGTGCAACAAATAGTTGTAAGGGCCAGAATGTTGGTTAGTAGCTACTTTTAGCTGTGTCCAGATTGGCAGAAAAGGAAGCAAATGTGATGCCAAAATTGATATATATCGAAGGTCCACACTTCTACATGATGGTGATATCAACATTTCAGGTCACGGAGATTGGGTAGCATATCTTGTGGGGTCCCTTCTGACCTTGACATTCCATAAACCTAAAACGTGAACCTAGTGGTCAGATGTGGGTTTAGAGATGAGGATAATCCTTAATAATCTCTAGCCCAAGTCTCACTAGGTTGCCCAAGTTGGCCTTAAACTCCTGGACTCAAGAGATCATCCTGCCTCAACCTCCCCAGTAGCCAGGATTGTGAGAGGGCACCACTGTACCAGCACCTCCAAGCATTTGAACTGAATTCAGCCCTTAGTCAGCTAATTAATGTGTACCCAGGAAAACTCTCCAGGGGCCAAGTCTTTTCCTAGCCATGGGTTGGCTCTTTAGATAGAGGATTACATTCATGCACACAGGGGACTTTTATGCTTAGGTGCTTGTTAAAGCTGTGTAACATCTTAAATCAGGAATCAGTTTTCACATTGGTGACAGCACTACCAGAGGAAGTTAACTGAAAATTACTGTACAGATTACTCCCCTCTCCTCAATATCTTTTCTTGATATTGGTACTTCCTTGTTCTCTTTCCACACATCCCTGTCCATAGTTGATGTGACCATTAGTCCTGATATGTCGCCTTCACTGGATTAAGAAACTCCTAACAGAGTAGTAAAGCATGCTCCTGGGCACCTGGGTGGGTCATGGAAGAGTGACCTTGGGTATTATAGGTGGCCCCCTGCCTCCATTCCTCCCTGGCACTGTTCTCTTGCTCTGCTTCCTGGCCACCATAAACCAAGCAGCTTTGCTCCACCAGGCCCTTCTGCCATGATGTTTCTGTTTTGGGGCCAGTGAACCATGCACTGAATCTCCTAAAATTGTGAGCTATATTAAACCTTTCTTCCTTTAAAGTTTGGATATTGCACCTCACCAACATGAAAGCTACCTAATACAGCTGGAGAGAGTCCCTTGGAGGTTGGAGGGAAATGGCATTCCAAGGGGGTGACTTGGGCTGACACATCTGGAATGCATGCCTGAGACAGCCACCCTCAGCATCACCCAATGCCCTGGAAACCATGAGAGGTGCTACATCTGCCTTTGGGGGGTTTAGGCCCTGCTTACAGATGTCTCTCTCCCCTTTTTAAGTGCTTTGGACCCTATGGATCATCTTTATCTTCTCAGCTTAACAAAGGGGTAGACAAGATTTGACTAAACAGAGTAGGTTAGGGGTTGATTTCTAGGGATGTTCACTGCTATGATTGAAATGTGGTTTGTCCCCACCAAAGCTCAAATCAAAGTTTAAATCTCATTCGGAAATATTAAGAAGGTGAAAATTTAATTTGAACATGGTATTTAGGGGTGAGGCCTTTGGGAATTGATTATGGTTGAAGTCATCAGCTTGGAGACTCCATGGATGAATCGCAGTGGCTTTATAAGAAGAGGGAGAGAGACAAGAGACACATATTTACAAATGCACAGTCTTTTCTCACTGTGTAATGCTGCGTTGCCTTGGGCCTCTGCAGCAGGAAGACCATCACCGGACCATCACCCTTTGACCTTGGGCCTCCAGAACCATGAGCCAAAACAAATCTTTTCTTGATAACTGAGCTACCTGTGGTGTTGTGTTATCGGCAACAGGAAACTGACTAATACACTCACCCTAACCTAACTGATGCCCCCATAAATTTCCCCTTTCTGAGGAGTTCCCAGAGGCCAGCTCTGCTTTCCTCTTAGTAGCTGTCTCCATCGGCCCTATAAGTAGTGTTGTTCTCCCATCACTGTGGCCACGAAGGTACATCACTCAGACCTCATTCTAAGACAATCTGCCACGGGAGCCGTGGCACATTCGGATCCACTGTGGTCTTCTGAGCTGCTCCCAGCCGAGGACAGAGAATGGCGAGAGTTGAGCTGGTCCATTCCTACCTCATGGAATTCTCTAATGAACAACTATAGCTCAGGGTCTTCCTATTGGCCTGAAGAATTGCACTGTGGTCCACAGTTCTTCCTACTCAGTACTTCCTTCCAGCTCTTCTTTCATAGGTGTCAGACTCTCTGCCCAAAACCACCTGCATGAAAATCACCTGAGGGGCTCATGATAGTGCAGATTCCTGGGTCCCTGCCACAGACCTATTTTATCAGCATCTGTGGCAGTGAGACCAAGCAATGCATAGTTTAACAAGTTCCTTGGATGATTCTTTTGCAAAGAAAAATTTCAGACTCTTTCTATTACTCCTGCTCCTCTGTTATTCTTCACAGGCATTTACTCCAATGAATATCCTGCCCAGGCAGTCCTGTCTCAGTGTCCACTGTTCTGAAGATTCAAGAGACCCCAGGAGTGGTCTGAGAAAATCGGAGGTAACGTGGAGTTTTCCAGCTGGGTTACTCATGTCCTGGCTGACAAGGAGGACCCCATCCTGAATGGCGGTAGGATAGGGATGTTCCCCGGCACCAGGTGGCAGCCCAACTGTTGAAGCTTTCATGTGGGGCACCTGGAAATACATTCTGTTGGGGGAGAATCCCCTTGCTGGTGCAATGATTCAGACATTTGAAAGAGGTAAGGAGAACGTGGCCGACAAGGACTATGGAGTTTGCTGGTTGCTACTGAGTTGTACAGGTGTCCTGTAGAGGAGTACTGAGAAGCTAAGAGCAGTAGACACACTGATAAAAGCTAAGTGTGGGAGCCAGGCAGCCTCGTTCATAGTTTATAGGGAGGCTGTTCTCTCCGGTAGTGGGAGAGTCGGCACGGCTGAGAAGTCGACTCAGAATCTGATAGCTAAAGTTGCAAAGCCTCAGCCAAGTCAGTTTTGTGGCATTGGACCTTAATTAGAAAAACACAAGGTCCTAAACATGGGGTGTTCCCAAGGATTTTCCTTCTTCAGACTCCCTTGCACCCTCAGAGCCCTCAGAGTGAGAGCTAGCATTTTTCAAATTCAGAGGAGCCCTCAGCAAGGGAACAGGTGCCTCCCCCAGGAGCTGTCCCAACTTTTATTCTGACTGCCAGGTCAAGAAGATTCAATTTCAGCACACTCTAGTCAGGGATTTGTTGGGTTTGATAAGGAAAGAAAGCAATTATACCCCAAAGGAGCTGTGAGAATTAGCTAGCATA
Source organism: Erethizon dorsatum (assembly GCA_028451465.1). NCBI lineage: Eukaryota > Metazoa > Chordata > Mammalia > Rodentia > Erethizontidae > Erethizon > Erethizon dorsatum. The sequence goes on from CM051839.1 coordinate 18,527,761, forward strand.
AACCAGCGAGAGGCAGGAGAGTGCTCCTGGAATTAGACCTGAGCATGCTTGATCAAAGAGGTTTTACATAATACTGGAGACAAAACAGATGGCCAGGCAGTGAGGGTGCTGTTTATACCTACATTCAGAAGAAAGCCAGAGGGAGGAGCAAGAGGCAGAGGATGGTCCCTCCAAGAAACACTCACTTATATCCTATAGACCTCAGAAGATTTTCAGATCTGGATTCCATTGACTAAAGATTTTCAGATCTGGATCCACACCATGGCAACTCCACGGGAAACAGTCATTACTATGGTTCTTCTAGTCCTCTTCTAAAGAGACTTCATGCACTAGGGGAAAGAAAGTACCCAATATTTTGAGGATTATCAGATACGAGGGTGGTGATGAAACATGGAAATCTGAAGTGTTCTCACAGAGTTGGGGCTCACCTGCCAGGGAATAAAGAAGGTCCCGGCTGACATCCGGCTTATAGCATGTCTGCTGGGTGGTCCATGGAAAGACTCGACAGTCGATGTAATCCCCACATTGGATTATTGGCCTATTGTGCATGCTCTATCACAGTAGGGAAGCCAAATAGAAGACTAAAGTTGTTCCTACCTCCACGTCATCCCTAGCTAAGAAAGTAAATAATATCATATTCCAAGGATCAGGATTTGTAGCCATTGAAGACCTAAAAGAGTTATGTGAAGTGATCCCAATTTACCTCGGTTACTTTGGCAGTTTTACCCCTGAAGAAACGAGATGGATCCTAAAGAAGGACTGTTTTCTACTACAGTCTTAGCCAAGTTGTATTCCCGATCGAAGCCATGGTGTCTGATGTCATTTCACTGCCAGGACAGATTTACACCTCAGGTATATGGTACATGGCCATTGATTTGGTGACTAAAAACCAATATTTATTTCCAATCAGTTTTTTCTAGGGCTTTAAAAAATCCCTCACCCTTTGCTCTAATACAGTGCCAGGAGATCTTGACCCCTGGATATTCTGCAGGACGTCGCATTCATCCAGCACAATGGTGACAGTCTGCAGATGGAGCAAGATGAGCAAGAGGTTGGTACACCAGTGGCCTTCGGAAGATGCATGTGCTCCACAGAGAGATCTGTGAAGAATTAGAAAGCTGCCATGGCAGTGAAGTATTTGGAGGTCAAGGATATCCTCCCTGGAATAAAAGGCATATGTCTTGTGTATTAGTCACAATTTTGTCACTGTGACCAAATACCTGAGAAAAACAACTTAAAGAAGGAAAGATTTATTTTGGGCTCATAGTTTCCAAGGTTTTAGTCCATGGTCAGCTGACTTGGTAGCTTTTGGACCTATGGCAAGGCAGAAACAACATGGGTGGAAGGGTGTGGTAGAAGAAAGCTGTTCATCTCACAGCACCCAGGAAGCCGAGAGGCTGAGAGACCCCAAGAGGAAGGGGCTGGGGACCAGATATAGTCCCCAAGGTCATGCCCCCATGATCCACTCCCTTCAACTAGGCCTCACCTCCTTTTCCCATCACCTAAGCCCATCAGCAACCAAATCTTCAATACAATGAGACTTTTGGGGGGACATTTTGGATCCCAACCATAACATCTTTCATCTCCTATCATAAAGGAAGCCCCACATGATAGGCCTCTTTGTCTTCTTCTAAACACAATACCTTTCACACCCAGGAATTCTGCTTCGGCCCAAGCCTGGGTGACACAGTGCCATTTTCACTGGGCTCTGAGCAGATCCAGGCTGTGGGAAAGCTCCTGGCCATATGATCCAGCAGGTCTTACAGGGTTGGGGACGTCAATAGTAGAAAAAGATAGAGTGTGGAGATTGTGGCAGGTCCCCATGAATGAACAACAACACGGGCCTGGGACATGGGGCAAGGCTATGCCTCCACAGCAAAATTATATGTGTTTCGAACAAGCTCCTGCCTGCTTCTGCACATGTTTCTGATGGAATTCTGGACCCCAGGGCATCAGGTGACCATGCATCCAGATTGTCCGTCATGATCTGGGCTCTGCGGGAATTGCCAGGTCACGAAGTTAGACAGGCTCAGCAATAGTCTATTTTAAGACGGAAATGAGGGACCAGAGGCATGAGGAAGTTGCACAAACAGGGAGCACAGAATTCCTTCTCACCCACCAAAGTCCCATTAGTGCTGATCTGTAGCTGTCACCTCTTGTCAGAGAAGTGCCCCATAGGACCACCTGGGGGAGAAGAGAAAAGAGAGCCCAGGCTTGGCTTACAAACTACCAAGGGTCTGAAATTTTGCTTGTAAGCTAGCAAGTTATCCTGCTGCTCTTGTATAGACACTGGCAGAAGCTGCAAGATCAGAGACAAAGACCTTATTACTCAGCACACTCACAGAGCCAAAGTATCAGCATTTTTTGCACCAGTTCCCTGAGCTCAGTTCCTATCAGACAATGCAAAGAATGCTGGGAGATGCCCGCATACGCAGTGGGTTGTATTACAGGAAAGAACCCTGGGGCTTTAAGAACCCAAATATATTGGGCAGCAAGCAATGCCTGCTCTTTCCTCTGGACAGAGACACTGTCTCCATCGATCAAACCATCCACCACGCAGACACCCCAGGGAAGGCAGACCAGAGCAAAGGCAGTCAGTGCCTCCCCTGTCACACACGAGGAGATGCTGGAGACTCACACTCAATATGGGTGCAAGCCGAAAATGAGTGGCAACTGCATTATAGCCCTATTCAGGAGGTGACCTTGAAATACAGCAAAGAAGGGACAATTTCCCAATGGGGAGAGCAGTGAGCAGTGTCCCTGAGGTGAGAATATGTAAAGATTCCTTGGCTGCCCACAAGCCTGGGAGTAAAAGAACTGGAGGATTAGCAGCGAGAAGTCCTGAGGTCCAGGCATGGAGCTGCACATCCAGGAGTGAGTGTCAACACTGTATCGCACTTTAATACCCATTAAAAAGCCTTGCTGCAGAGGAGGTACCAAAGAGGCACCAAGAGACAGAATGCCTCAGCCAGTTAATGCTGGACAGTTTTGTTTCCAGCTCTCTCAGAGCTGGCATAATGGGCATATGAATGAAATGGCCACAGGGACACATATGGTGGCTATGTATGAACTCAACAGTTTTGGCTTCCATTTAACAAGGCTGATCCTGCTGCATTTTAATGCCCAAACTATTGGTAACAAAGATCAGCATTGAGCTCCTGACGTGTTACATATGACAAGTAGAATAATGGGCCACTTGGTGACAAACCGCCTATACTGGGCTGGATGCACACAGTGTTTGTGCATATATGTGGTATGTGATGTGTAGTATACATATGACATGCTCTTGTATGATTAGTGTAAGTCTACATATTTGTTGTGTGTGGTATATATATGTATAGGTGGTGTATTTATGCAGTGGGGCAGTATATGTGGTGTGTTTTAAGAGTGCGTTTGTGTATGTGTGTGTGTGGCTTTTGTATGCGTACGTATCTGTGTTATGTGAACAGGTATGTGCATAAGGGTGATGTGTGTGGTATGTTTACACATGGTATGTATATGAGGTGTGTTCGTATGTACATGTATGGTGGCACGTGTGATGCATGGTATAACTGTGTGCATAATCTGTGTGGTGTGCACATGACGTGATGTAGGCAGAATGTGTGTTTGTGTGTGTGTGTGTGTGGTGAGTGTGTGCTCATCCAGCTGACCAGTACATAAGTCCTTTAGGAAAGCAGCTAGTTTCTTCTTTCTCTCACTTCCTCCCCAGAGCACCTCTTCACTCAGCAAGACCCTGAGAGGATCCTTGCTGACAAGAGGCCAGCTCCCAAGGAGCTTGAAGGCTGCATGACTCCCAGTCGTCCTTGACAGCCGACTCCAGCGCCCCATCTCCCGGGCACATCACACCTCCCAGTTGGGCCTGCAGCTAACCAACCGTGAGATTGGCAGTCATGTGCATGTGCTTAAGCTGGCTGTGTGCACGTGAGGAGCGGGATAGGCGCAGGCCACACACGCCACCCAGTCTGGGTTCCAAACAGCTCTGCATCGTAAGCAACAGGCTGGCTCATTAGAGGGAAATGCAGGCTGTAATTCCACGTTATGTCGCCTTTTGGCTCTGTTTTGTCTTTGCAGACACCAGCGCTCATCCGTTGGAAGCTGCATATGGCTCATTAAAAGGACAGAGTTAGTGAGGGACAACAGCAGGGCTCAGAGGCCAGATGCCACTATCCCATTCTTCCCTCATTTTTCCCCCTGGCCTTTCAAATATTTTCCTTTCTTGGACTGGAAGTATAGCTCAGTGAAAGAGCACCTGCGTGGCATGTGTGAAGCCCTGGGTTTAAGCCTCAGCAGTGCAAAAGAAAAGAAGGAAAAAGGAAAAAAAAAACCATTTCCTTTCTTAGCTTAACCTTCTCTCCTCCACCCAGTGATAACTATAGACCTATAATAACTGTCATTCTCGAGAGCATTCTCTGTGTCAGACACGATTACACGGGACCTCTGATCTTCACAACAACCCAACAAGGCAAGCACTCCAATCCCAGGGTGCCGAGGAAGAAACCGAGTCTGGGAGGTTAAAAGACCTGGCATCTTGGAGGAGGGTGATGGGCAGCCAGCTCTGTCTCTTCCCTCTGTGCCACTTAAACATGAGGCCACCCACATTACGTCTATTGCTCAGTGTCATCCTGGTTCAGTGAGAAGGGGAAGAGGTTTATTTCCTACCTAGCCTTTATTACCAGAGAAATGTTGCATTCTCATTTAAATACCTCCTGAAAAATCTGAAAAGCCCTATTTCTGTATTACTTCTCTTGGCATCTACAGAAGCCAAAAGACAAAAATTAAATTCTGGAGCCACCTTCCAAATGCTGCAGTCTTTTACCATCCCAACCCAGAATGCGGTGGCGAAGAACCCTTCCTGCAAGCTCTGTCATCAGGCTGTGTCTTCACGGGACTGGTCCCTTGGTCATCACTGATCCACGGAAGCAGTAAACTATGGCCTACATCAAATAAGTATATGTTCTCTATTCATTTCAGCTCAGCTCGGTCATCAGGGATGTTCAAAGACCTCTTTGTGACAGAGGTGTGCTCAGTCACAGTTTTCCTCCCAGCGTCAAAGTTGCCTCATCTCTCCTTTGGCTCCTTAAGAAAAGCCTGTTCCTGATTGCAAGGATGTGTGTTTTGTAGAGAGCCAGGGGACAAAATACAACATGATGGCTATGAACACAGCATTGCAGTCAGATCTGTGGGATTCCAACACTCCTGTCACCACATATAAACTCTGAGATGTGGGCAATCCCTTTCGATTCTCTAAGCCTCAGTTTCCTCATCTGTTGTGAGGAAAATAATGCACGCAAAGCCCTCGACACACTGTCTGGTGTTGGAAGTTACCTATTATCATCAGAGTTTTCAAACGGAATGAATAGCGGACTGTTACATTTGCATGATTGTACTTTTACAGTAAGCCATTAATGATGCATGTATTTAGTTTTCTACTCTGAAAGAACATAGATTTGATTAATTATAACAAGAATTTAAAATATATCCATTATTCAGGAATAACCTACAGAGAGTCTAAGCCTGTCCCTTCCTTCCTTCTTCCCTAGTCTTTTTTTTTTTTAAGAGAGAAATAGCAATTACGTAGTCACGTTCACTGGCTCTTCCTCTGCCTGGTAACAGGCTAAGTAAGGCTTGACCTTGATTAGGCAACACTACATCTGATCTAAGTTCTCGGCACCTTTCAACCCAGCCCCTGCTCCCCCAGCTCCAGGGCACAGCCCAGCTGTACCCTCTCACACTTCCGGGCATCAGAAGATCGCCAAGGCTAAGTATCTAACACTTTCCTTTTAAACAGTTGTCTACATATACGGGTATTTTTTTCCTTCTCTCCAAGGCAAAAGTTGGACCATTTTATTTATGCTGCAGGAGTCCTGCCCCTCAGAAAATGCTGGAGCATGTTAAGTTGTTTTGAAATGCACTTGAGAAGTATGGTCAATGAATGTAGCCCTGAATCCTGCAGATTTCCCAGCTCATCACTCTGGTGTTCTTTCATGGCCGGGAAATACTTCCTATTTGCCTTCTTATGAATGCAGATAAAGCTGAATCCCTCCACAGAGCAAATTAGGAGTAATGGATGGGGTTTGGGGCATTTCCTGTTACTCAAATTAAACTTAAATTGTAAAATATGAAAAGGGGGGTGGGAATCAGGCTGACAATGAGGAAAATTGAACATCAATAAATGAATTGCTTTCACTCAGATTCTCTCTCTCTCTCTGTCTCTCTCCCTCCCTCTCTCTCTTGTAAAGGTATTTTAAGAGGTATCCATTTCTTGTAGATCAGACTTATGTTAATTTCAACTCAAAACTCAAACACAGATGCACTGAGAGCATTAGAAGGTCAGTCATTCTGATTCCCAGAGCTTTAAATTCCACTGGACAATGGACTTCCCAACTTCGTGCCCAAAACTAACGGAGTGACCCCCTTGTGATGGGTGAGGATGGATTTGATGCTATAACTTCGTACATTTCAGTAGCATTCAGTCTTATGATGGTGAGTACTGCATCCTACATGTGTTGGAACCCTATTTGGGTTAAAAATAGGATAAATAGTAAGAGAGCCTCCTTACTCAAGGCCATGTTCCTTTCACATGAAGGTCACATATGTGCTAATTGGATAAAACATAAATCATGTTTCTTTCCACATTCAGACTTAGATCCTAACCTGTTTTGTGTCAAGAAAGTACAGGAAGCCAGTCTTTGTCATCCAGGATGGCTTGATTCACAAATGATTTTTTTAAATCATAGTGTGACATTAAATGTAATTTCAAAATCAAGGAATAGACAGCTCATGGGACATTTTTTAAAAGGTGTATCATGTTGTAGGAAAAAGCAATCTGCACTTTGACTCCATTTGCTTTTCTGTGTCATAGAAATTTTGAGGACAGGAGAAAAATATAACTCCCACTGGTCACACTAGTCATGTCTGCCTGGGAGAGACACCGTGCAAGAATTTCTATCATTTTGATCCATTGAACAGCTGGTCTCTCCTTGCTTGAGTCTTCAGCAGTCTGCTCTGTCCTTTCTATAAAGTTAAGAAAAATTGACCTTTGGCAAAATGCATAGATCCTTTTTATTTTTTTATTTTTTCTGTTAAATATTTATTTTGAAGAAAATCGTGCTAGGATGGTTTTCATTTCAAGGTGCTCATTCTCTAAACTCGAAAGTCAATTGAGCCGGCTCGGAGGGAGAGGAAACGCTTAAGCCCATCTCCTCTCCTCTTGTCTGGATCCAATCTAGACAAGACTGAAAGGAAACCAGCTTCCTCCACCCTCAGCCTCCCATCTTCGGGATTGCCTGACAAATACAGGATGCCCTTATAAGTGTGAATTTCACATAGTAAGTGGGTCACAAATACTGCATGGATCCTCTTTCCCTTGCTGACGTTGGCTGCAATACCCAGAAATCCTTTGAGCAAATGTTCCACAGCTGTTCCAGGGAATCAGAACCAGAGAGACTGATAACCCCACCGAATCAAAAGCAGGGCGGTACCTAAAGGTCATTAAATCAACCTTTCATTCTGCAGATAATGGGACAGAGGTTAAAGAGATGAAAAGCATTCTCTAAGAAGACATAGCTAACTAATGAAGAGCCGAAGCAAGGTATCTTCCAGGGCAGAGTCAGATTCTCCCAGAATTACCTCCTTCGTGGGTGCTGAAGGAGCTAGGCCTTGATGTTAGGATTAGCACGGGGCAAGAGGACTCCGTTTCTCTGTGTTTCTGTCTAATCGAGCAATAGGATCACAGCATAAGTGCAGTCTACCCCCTCCATGAGCAGGGACACAGAATGGCTAGTTCCATGGAGGGGGTAGGGCGGGGCAGGCAAATTACAGAGAACAATGCACAGATTAGTATCTCAATAAATTATCCTGCACACAGGCTTTCACGAGTCAGATTTTCTTAAAGCGGGGCACATTCATGTTAGCAATGCGTGATTACTGTGGTTGCTTAGGGAATCTTCCTCCGGAGACCTTTCAGAATCAGATAGGAAACCATTTATCTTTGTTAGCCAAGTTGCAGCCCTACCAGGAGACCAGCAGGAGGATGAATTTAAATGACTTCCCCAGAACTCTTCTGAACCTTGGACTCTATGAAAATTTAAACAACTAATATTATAATGTTCAAAGCTAAGACTAGGAAAAAAAACACAAAAGCAGCTCGGTGTTATTACAGAGTCTCAGTATTATTCAAGGCTTTACAGAATCAAGGAAAATCCTTGCAAGGGCCCTGGGAATGCCGGCTTGCTTTCCTGAAACATCATAAGGAGGACGTGGTATATTTAGTCAATGATTATTACGGATGTCATTTATATGCATATAGGATGCCCAATTGCCTTACCATTTGTGAGGGATACACCCTAGAGAGCTCTCAAAACAGGAAAATGTATTGTTCACTAACAAATAGGGATATAACGGAGGTCAGAGATGGAGGTTCTGAGGGCCTGGCAGTTTCCCAGACACTAGTTGCTCAAGTCTCCCATTTCCTTTTTCTCCTGCTTTCCCTAAACAAGCTGATGGGGGTGGGGGTGGGAATGGTGGAGCTATTCAAGTGAGGCTCTGTATGCCCCTGACCCTAATAGTCCTGAGCTGGAATAATTGTCATGGGCCACCTGCTTCCCAGCTGGAGGAAGAACTTGCAAGGCAGAGGCAAGTTCTCTGGGACCCAGGATGACAAACACTGAGGCTAAAAATCAGGAAATATAACCCTTCCTAAAGATGCTTCCCACACAACTCAGATAACCAGCGGTGTAAGCTGTGAAGATTATAATTCATTTGTTTTACTTTTGTGGGGCAAGGAAGGTTTGGCACTTATTGGGTCTCACCTGTTCATTGTTGTGTGAGGAGATGGGAGGCTCATTACCAGAAATTATGTTTTAGCAGTCTGGAAGTAAGCGTGCTTAAATCCAGTGCTCAGTAGTAAAGAGAACACCTGTAAATAACAGAAGCAAGATTTTCAAATATCAGCATTCTCAGGAGAATAGGTAAAAAGTTGACCTCCATCTGCCTTACCCTTTCCCTTCTTATCTCAACTGGCTGCGAATTTCAGTAAATGTACTGCAACCCGCAAATCCTCACATCAATGTCAAGGTTTCTCAAACATTCTCAGGTTATGAGCCACTTTGAAGATCTCATGGGCCCTCTCCCCAGAAAAACACATTTCCTGAAGACCATATTTGAATCTCATTTCAATTACCTTTGATCTGTTTGCACGATGAATTACATAAGGTGAGATATAGAGCAAGTCAAAAAGACTTAGTAAGCTATTTCTAGTTTATAAAACTGGTATTTGGACAACATCTGCCATATCAGCATGCAGTTACTCTGGACCCTACCAAGTTTGATTTATTCTATTAATTAAATAAGCAATTACTGCAGGCTCTCAGCTAGGCACTACAGGGTGGCGCATGAAGAGGGACAGGACTTTTGGCAACCAGAAACCTAAAGTCTACTGAGAAAACACACTAATTTTTAAAAATCACAATACAATGTACCTTCCTACTATCTATGGCCCTCGGCAATGGAGTGAAATTGGCAGTAGTGTGGGCAAGTAGTGTAGTTCATGTCCTTAAAGGAAAATGATAAGTCGTCCCTTCCCATTTTCTCCCTTTCCAATAGCTAGAATAAGGCTGTCACGGGGACTGTTAGGCAAGCACCTTGGACCCCAGAATGGAGCTGTACATTGAGGATGGCACAGCAGGAAGATGTAATAAGTCTGGGTTGCTGACACCCCTGAGCGACACACCAGCCCTGGAACAGTCACCCGGATTGTTCTGTGAGATAGATCTCGCTCTTGTTTAAGCATTACATTTTTGGTTTCTTTGTTATAGCAGCCAAATGAGCACTAAAGTTTAAACTAATACAATGAGCAAAAGCACAGAGTCATGGAAGAATAGCACATTTGATGTGATGAGCATGGTAGCAATGGAGCTTTTTAATTCTTTGGGTACACATAGAAACCGAGGTAAAATAGGATGTCTTCCAGAAAGTCCAAAGAATAGAATCAGAGATAGAACTTTCCTCTTACATTTCCAAGTCTAGTCGTTGACCCCAGCATACAAGGGTCATCCTTAAAAGTCCCTTCAAGAAATTCCAAGCTGTCAATCACCTAGCTAGCTGAGCACTGAGGATGAAATACACACCAAAACACTCTGCTTTTATGACCCACGGAATTGAGGACAGAGTGAGAGGTCACTTAATCATGAAAATGAGTCTGCTTTTCTATGCTCACATGAAGTATCTTAGTGAAAGGAACACAGGCTCAGGAGAACATATCAAAAGGGAATTTGACTGGATGGGTCCCTGAGACAATTTTCCCGAGGACATATACTTGAGCAGCACCTTGAAGCACTTCGTCCATTAGAGAATGAGAGAGAACATTCTTCAGGTGGAAGCATCAGCATGTGCAAAAGTCCTGTGGTGGAAGAAAGCATAGCTGGGTGAGGAACTGGATGAGCCCCGGGTGAGGTACAGAGAGACATGGAGAGAGTGGTGTATGACGAGATGAAAAGTAAGTGGGGACACAGGTCGTCAGTTCTGTGTCAGGGTTCTTAGACTTCAACCTGGGAGTGTTTCACTCCCAGGGAAGGAGTTAAGTGGAGAATAAGGTAAAAGGGGAGGAAGATATGATTATCTATACATCCTGAACTTTGGTTCTATTGTGAAATACGGACTGGGAGGAGGGTGCGGAGTGGCTTCAGGAAAGCTATTACAACTGCCTAAGCAAGACCTTGTGATGATTGGGACCAAGTTTATGTCAGGGAGTGGAGAGAGTCGCTAGCTAGAGGTCAATTTCCTGGCAGAAAAGAGGATCATCCCTGCTGTGGTTTGAATGTATGCATCCTCCAAAGTTCACGTACTGAGACCTAACCACCAAGCAGGTGGCCTCTCTGATGATTAGGTCACTAGAGTTTCCCTGCCACAAATGGGATTAATTACATCATAGAAGAGGCCTGAACTGTCTTCTCCTTCTACTGCCACACGAGGAGGCAGCAAGAAACTGGCATCCTGAAAGCAGGGGCCAAGACTTTACAAGACCCCAAATCTGCTGGTGCCTCTCTAGACCTTAGACTTCGCAGCCTCCAGAACTGTGAGAAACAAATTGCGATTATTTATCTATTATCCACTCTGTGGTATTTTGTTAAAGTAGCAAAAATGGACTAAGACAACACCTTCAGCAATTAGACATAGTTCACCTAGAAATCTCAAAAGAAGGAAAATTAAGACACGGATTTATGTAAACTCCATGAATTGTAAATGTGTCTTGAGTTGCAGAACCCGCTACGTCAACATTTTCCTTTTGCTAGTTTTGTCACCTTTCACTTTTTATTTTTGTTTTGATTTTGCTTTACCATGTGCCTCCCTTCTGTAGTGAAAGAGCCAACATATCTGTCATTATGTAAGTTCTAGTCACGATCATTCCCATTTGGGCCTTTTCCTAGAAACAAACGTGCATCTTTTTGTGTACGATATTTGTTAAGTAACAAATATGGAAATCAATGGCCACTATATTCTCTAGATATGTCTTAACTATTTTGTTCTGTATCAAGCTCTGATTTTTTTTTTTGGCTGTTTTTCTACTAAAAATGAGAAAATAATAATCTCTTGGTCTGTCTAAAAATATCTCTTTGTAAATATTCTTCAAAAGCTCATAAGCTACTTGAGTGAAACATTTCCCTCCCTTTTCCACCGAAAGCACAAAGATAAGTTATTCCTTGATGAAAGTATCGACTATGCATCCCACATGACTTCCTTCAGTAGCAAGTAAATATTCCCTCAATAACAATGGATATGAGATGGAATTAAAATGGAGCAATGTAGAGAATATGAAAATTCTTAGAGATTTAATAAAAGATTTCTGATAGGATCCAAGGAGGCTGGTCTTACACAAAGGGACTTGGTAGTTTATATCAGCTTCCCCTTTCCCCAACTTTCAGCCCTATGGGTGTGGCCTCTACCTAAAGGCTGGTCCAGAAAGGCCCAGTGTGTGTTCAGCAATGTCTCTTTAAGTTCCCCACCCTTACCACTCTGAAAAAGAAAATCCATTCTGAAAAATGAAATCTCCTAGTTGTGTTTGAAATTTTTATGAATTTTGACTAGGAGGAATAACAATATAATTTTAACAAATTTAATTCTGAAGAGCCTGAAATTTAGACTAATCCTCAAGAAACTTTTTTGGTTACTCTCAAATATACAGAAACTCAGGTTAAGTTTGCAAAAGTGATCCTTAAAAGACTTGGAGCAGGGCCGGTGAGATGGCTCAGCGGCATAAGCGCCTGCCTTGCAAGCGCGAGGGCCCGAGTTCAACTCCCGGATCCCACATACGAAAAAAGGGGCCGGTGATATCGCTCAGCGGCACGGGTGCCTGTTGGCGCGCGAGGTCCTGAGGTCGACCCCCTGGTACCCACAAAAAAAAAAAAAAAAGACTTGGAGCATTAGCATTTATGTTGTTGGTGTATGTATGAGATTCTAAACAGGCTGACCAGCCTTCCTCGTTCGCCCAGGAAGCAGGGGAATACCTAGACATAGAACTTTCTACTTCAAAACTGGGCAGTTTAGGAAAAACTGAAATAAATTAGTTACTCTCCCTAAATATACAGTTCATCAATTTTCTGAGGGAGCTGAAGGCTCCATTGATCAATAAGTAGTTATAAGATACTTGTATCTGCTCAGTACTTTGTGAGGTACATGGGAGATAGAAAAGGAATACAAGTCAGAGGTCCATTCTTTGCTTGGAACTGTATGGCTTCCAAGGAGTCTAAAGTCTAATTTCCCAGAAAATCCCAGTGCATTGACTGCTTATTAAGCATTATTTGTCAGGCATTGTGGTTGGTGCTTGGTGTGGAAAGATGAATAGAGAGACCGAGTCTGGCCTTAACAAACTTACTGACTTTGAGGGAAGATGGACACAGATAAATACAACAGAACATGGTAAGGGCTGTTATAGAGCTATGACAAATTACTGGGCTTATGCAACACAGTAGGACACAACTGACTGGCTGCAGGTGTATGCAGACGCTGTGGAGGACCACCTGGATGGCTCTCCTTGAAAGAAGAGCAATTATCTCCATCTTGGCTGAACCTGGCTCAATTTCCACCTATTGATATGTACAGAGCTGGCTAGGACTTTCCCTTATCTCTTCAATTGGCTTTAAGCAATGCAAATTAGTCCAGCCCAGGTCCTGATATGTAGTCTTTGAAGCAAGGCGACAGGCCTGTGTTTCCCCGCCCCTTTGCTCCCAATACATGGTTGAGCCTGGCGGGATGGAGAGCCGTGTTTCACGCTGTGGGCTGGGATCGAGCCCCGAGAAAGAGGCTATGACTTCCCAGGGCATAAAAGATTACACATCAGAGATGAAGCACCAACACCAAAACATTAAATACTATCTTGAATTGTGTTATGCAGATTACTCCTTCTGCATATCCTTCCCTCTGCATATTGCAAAGGTGATTTCAGGCTACCTACCTAGCTCAGCTCATGGTACTCACGGACTTCCTGCCACTCTCATAGTCACTCATCCCCGAGCCACTCCCCTCCTTGAGAATTAATAAAACTCGGGTTCAGCCCTGGGTCGAGGCCTTTGTTCGAGTAGCCACCGTCTTGGCTGGACTTAGGACCCCTTGGCTCCCCACAACTATAAATATGCCTTAGTGTCTTTATTCTTGCCATGGGTTGCACTGGAAGTGGTAGATTGGAATTAACTCGCTAGAATTCCAATAACTTTTCCATGGGATTACAAATATAAACTTCCCGGACCACGATGAGGACCGGGAAGGGCTCACTATAGATGCAATGGTGGAGCCAGGCATCACATGACCACGATTCATGCTAGTGATGGCCTAGACCAGTGATGGTGAACTTTTTAGAGCTTTCAATGATAACAAACAGCCGGCAGCGGCATGCATGCCATAGGTTCGCCACCACCGATCTAGACACTCAGTAGTATTGCTGTAATTATTCGGAGCACAACCGTCTTTTAGCAGGGCACCTTCTTGAAATTATAAAATTTAAGGTATACTTGGGTATAATTTTAATGTATACAAATAAGCATAAAAGAGGCTCTTTCGTGGACTAATCAAACTGGTATGTTATAAACCAAGGGTATGTTTTATACAGTTCTGTGTACCTGGGATGCACACCAACAAAAGATTAATAGGCAGAGATGGTGAAGAGAAAATTCTAGAAAATGTGATGGTATCACCAAAGATACACACAAGAGGTAAGAAAGATGAACATTTGGCATTAGGTAGATTTCACAAAAGTGAAGAGGTTCATGTAGAAGAAAAAGATGAGAAAAATAGGTTAAGGTCAGCTTATGAAGGATAATGAATTCTGAGAAGCTTAGAATTCCTTCTGTGAACACCGAGGAGCCTCTGGTGGCTTTTGAGGAGGGAAGTGCTATAGTGAAAGCTATATTTTAGAGAGCTTAATCTGGCAAAACTGATAATCCAGATCTTGTATGAATTAAAGAAGATTCTGCATGAATGAATGAGAGTAAAGGAAGTTTAGCCATGTGTGGGAGGGAATATGGAACACAGTTCTCTGTGTTTGCTATGGGATGCAGCTGCCGGCTGGAGGGAGGGAGAGGCTGTTGGCAACTCCCTGAGAGAGCTGGGACGCTCATACACCTGCAGAGAGGGAAACCGGCATCTCTGCATAGAGAGGACCCTGGCTGCCATGATCATTCTTCCTCCACCATGAGCCACCTCACAACTGCAGAGATCAGGACAAGAAATCAAAATAGAAGATCTTCCAGCTACAACTTCAAAATAAAAGTCAACCAGGAAAATGGTGGCACCCACACATGTTTAGAGCAAATTAAAACAAAAGTAAAGAGAGGTCTCTATATCATTCCATGTCCTAGACTCGTTCAAGTTCTTTTCTCATAATCTATTTCCATTTCTAATTCTACCTGCACAAAATATAATCATGCCTGCTTGTAATTACTTATGCATATATGAATACTAGTAAGCTAAACTTGTTCATCTATTTACAAAGACAGTGTGATGCATAGTAGCTTAGGAATCGCTTCTTTTCCCTGTGATTTTTAAATGTGAGAGTTTCTTTTCTAAAACACATATTTGCAGATGTCACTTTAAACACTATTTTCTGAGATTATATTTTCCATAGAAAACAGATGTCTGCAATTATCCCTTTTTTGACCTCTGAGACTTATCAAAGTCAAATAGGTAATCATCCAATCAGACGGGCTATCATTATCAGAAGAAAAGTAATTATAATCTGAATATGTTTGAACATGATTATTATAAGCTTTAAACTGTTACACTTTTGATTGGGGCAGAATTGGAAGACATTATCACTTCATAATTCAAATGATGTAACTTCACTTGTTTTTGTCATTTAGAATCTGGAGAGCTAAATTTATTTAACAATATAATTCTTTAAACATGAACAAATTATGCAATAATCTCTTGAAAACCATGAGAATGCTTCTCAAAATCTTGACAGTGAAATTAGGGGAATTTTTTTTTTTTTTTAACTAGAGCAAATCATAGCTCGGCGCTGAGCCCCATCAGAGTGGGAAGCACCAGGCAGACGCGTTCATTTGACAATTTGTGATCTGCTTGGTTGTTTTAAAGAGACCAGCTGTCTTCCAGTCTTACCTGTTGAGGCCCACACATTGCTGGCCCAAAGTAAAAGAACTTATCCACATATAGAAATGAAGGTGGCGGGGAAGAAAACACGTATAAGAAGAAAGATCTTCCCAAAGAAGATCTGTAAACGGAGAAGTAAATTAGATTCCAAATGAAACCTGAGGATTTAAATTTAGGGGGGAAAAGTATTGAAAACCTGTTGCCTGCTGGATATTGAGTCAAACATCATTCCCCCTTGAAAGTAATTTTATAGAAAGCTGATTGCACAATCCCTCAGCCCAGATGTGTGATTAGGTGTTTGGAAGGAACCTTGGGGAGTTTCCTTGATTCTTCTCCCCCATCTTGATTTTTCTCCTCCATCTTTTCTGTTCTCTTCACACTTTCCTTCAAGCTGGCCTTGTCACCTCCTCAGGAAGGACAAGTGGAGAGGGCGGGCATTCCTGGGCTGCAGCCTGGGCCTTAGTTAACCTGGAACTGGGGAGCATGCATAAACATGAGCACATGGGGCCCTGAGCTCAGAAGTGCCTGGCGTTCATGCTTTCTGAACATGGCATGAGCTGAAAGTTAGAAAAAGCAAGAGGAGCCTTCACAGGATTTCAAGAACACAGAATGGTCCTGTTTCCATTGGCACAGCATTTCCTAGAACCACGGTTAAGATGTGCCAGTCTACTTATAATTCTAGTTCAGCAGCATTAGGGCCTGAGGCTTCCCCCACCACTACACCACCCTCAAATGAAGCAGACCTCCAGTTAAAGCCAAATTCGCACTTCATACTCTCTCACTTTCCTTGTTAAAAGTAGCCCTATCTTCTTGTTGAGTCACCCGCATGAACCAATTTCTGACCTTTTCCTGCCTCCTCTCTCCTCAGGTCCCAATTCCTTCACTAAACAAAGAGCTATCATGGACCCAGTATGGCGGGGCACTATGATATAGCAATGAACAACATAGACAAATACCTCTGCCCTTCAGGAGCTTATCTTCTAGTTAAATTCTTGCTAATAACTGGTGGCTTCATTGTTACCTGATAACGAAGGCTTCAGAAGTCATGAGGATTTAAGGTGGTGTTCTTTTGTCATGCACAGAAATCAGCCCAGTCATTTGCATTATTACCCCCCCAGCAGTGATTTGGGACCTGGAGAGTGACGACATAAGACGTGACTTCCCACAGAGAGGTGGGAGACTCGTAGGCTAGGTCCCAGGAAGCTTGATCTCATGCTGCCATGTTTTCTGTCCCCATGTAGACAGGTGCCCATTCATTACATCTGTCCCAAGCCAGGCTGCTCAAGAATCTCCTCTGCTATGTCCGCCGCTGCAGATTAGCGCTTCCAGAGCTGACCTCCTGTCTCATTAAGAGGACCAGGGGTTTGTAACACCCTATCACTCAGCACAGCGCCTGGCACAGCGGGAGCAATCAGAAACACGTGAGCGAAGGACCAGCCGTCGGTTCCACCTGCCAAAACCCCAATCCATGTGAAAAGACCTTTCTTCGTATGCTCCCTGTTAGTCATAGATTCTCAGACCATCATTATCTCATAAGATGTCAGATTGGAAATTTCCAGCTTGATTCTTACTCTAAAAATTTTATCTGGCCCGGGCATTTATATTAGGCACTACTGTTAGATGGAGATTTTTTTTTTTATATTTAGTCTATCACACCAAAAGCTCGTCCATCACATACTGCTTCTGGTGGGTTTAGCTTATGAAAGTGGGTGGGATCCTGTGGCATCCACATTTTCTCCAGTCTCCTCAATCTACTCTCAAGTAACCAAGGCAGGCTATTAACACTTAGCGATTCCTCAGCCCCTGTGCATTTCCTCCCTGGAGGCATGTGGCCATGTTGCCTTCATCTTTTCAGAATTCCCTTTCTCTTCAGTATTGCCTGGGCTCATTCTGGCCAACTCCCAAAGCCCACCACATGATGCCCCTGTTGTCTCCTAGCAGGGCACCTGCTGTCTTTTCCACCAAGCCTTCTGTCTTAGCTTTCTGCTACTGTACCCAAAACCTGGGATAATCAACTTATAAAGAGAGAAGGCGTACTTACTCTGGCTCACGGTCTTGGAGGTTTCAGTCCATGAGTGGGTAGACCCATTGCTGTTAGGATGGGTCAGCACTTCATGGCAGGAAGATGTGGCATAGTAAAACCATTCACCTCATGGCTGGGATGCCCACCCTCATTGGCCAAAAACTTCTTCCCAGGGCCGGTGAGATAGCTCAGCGGCATAAGCGCCTGCCTGGCAAGCGCGAGGTCCTGAGTTCGACTCCTGGTACCCACATATGAAAAAAGGGCCGGTGATATCGCTCAGAGGCACAGGCGCCTGCTGGCACGTGAGGTCCTGAGTTCGACCCCCGGCACCCACAAAAAAAAAAAAAAAAAAAAAACCTCTTCCCAGGCCCTGTGTCTTAAAGTTTCTACCACCTCCCAGTACATCATGCTGGGAATGAAGCCTTTAAGACATGGGCCTTTTGGGGATCTTAAGATCTAAACCAAAGCCCCTTCCTTGACCACTACAACCAATCCCTTCTCACTCTCACTGCTTAGTGTATTTTATGTGGAAATTACTCAGCATCTTCCCTCGCTCTGTCAACTATCTTTTTATACAGTTACAGACACCCATACTGGTGATTAATTTACTAGGTAACTAGCAGGAAGCACATTGGTAAGAGCTTGGTTTGAGAGGCCCAACAGAGCCAGGCTTAAATCTGGGCAGAGCTCCCCTTGGTAGAGCTATGATTTATGGCAAATTACCTCTCTAAATTTCAACTTTGCCATCTGGAAAATAGAGTAATTCCCCTACCTGTATAAAGCACATCTCTTTATTCTGATGCTTTGACATCCGGGGCCTTGCTGATGCTGGAGAGACCGCTCCCCCCAGGGCTGAGCAGTACATACAGACTGCAGACACCTGTCCTGTGGGTGGCTTCTACACAAACCAGCCTGTTACCTCCTTTACCTGCACTCTCTCACAGGCCCATCACACTTGGGCCACTATTCCCCTTCCTTAGTTGTCTCCGGGCCAGGTAGCAGGCAAATTGCACAGACCCTATTCCTAGGCCTGTTAAAATTGTTCATGCTGTTCTATCACAAGCCTGCTGACCCCACCTTGCCAGTTCCCCCCACAAGCACCACCATAAGGCTTTCACCCACGATTTCCCCATACTTCCTCTTCCTCGTGACCAACCCTGGTGCTCCCCTGTATACCCCTTAGCACCACCACGACATGCCCACTTCCTGTTTCTAGGAAACTGTAAATAAAAACTCTTTCCTTCATGACGGTCATTCCCATGTATGCATATATGATGGCCACAAATCCTGAGTATATTTTAAAATACTATCTCATAGGGTTGTGTTAGTGATTCTCAACTGGGAGTGATTTTGGACTCCCAGAAGACATTTGGCCAGGTCTGTTGACATTTTTTGGTTGTCACAATTGGGCGAAAGGGTGTTACTTGCATCCAGTAGATAGAGGCCAGGAATGCTGCTAAATATCCCACAAGTCATGGTGCAGCCCTCTGAATTAAAGAATTGCCTTACCCAAAATGTCAAGTCTGAGAAACCCTGGTTTACTGTGAGGATTCACTGAGGTAAAGAAAGAGAAATGCTTGCTACAGTGATTTTCCATTTGTACTATGCATCAGAATCACCTGGAGGATTTGTTAAAATGCATATTGCTACGCCCACTCCCAGGGTTTTTTGTTTTGTTTCATTCTGTTTTGTTTTTTTGAGATAGGGTTTCACTATGCAGTTCAGGCTGGCCTTGCATTCACTATGTAGCCCAGGCTGACCTCACACTTGTGATGATTCTCCTGCTTCAGCCTCCCAAGTGCTGGGATTACAGGCATGTGCCACCATGCCTGGCCTTCCAGGGTTTCTAACTGAGGGAGTCTGAGATAGAATTAGACAGTTTGCATTTCTGACAAATCCCAAGGTGATGCTGATGATATTGTTTAGGCAGCGTACTTTGAGAATCAGTGACTTAATTCTCAGGAACCAACCAATTCACAGCAAACCCACATCATTATTGTTTTGTCCAATTCTTTAGGTCAGAGACCAAACCTCACACCTCATGCCCCCCATATTAAAGGGGTATGTGAGACAGACACTCATTAAAATATACTGGTAGCTATCTGACACAGAAGTGTTACTGAGTGGTAAACTTCACTTTTTAATGACGTTTGTGAGTAGACTAGGAACTATTCTAGTTAGGAATATGTTTTAGTTAGCCATCGCTGCATAACAGATCATATGGAAACTTAGTGGCTTAAAATACCAACCCTTTCATGATATGTCATGATTTTGTGGGTCAGGAATTCTGGCAGGGCTTGGCTGGCCGGCCTGCTATTTCATGAGGCATTGCTGGAAGCCTCTTAAAGACACTTCACTGACAGATGGCCTGGCTCATTTCTATGACGGATGCCTGGCAGGAATGGGGAGAAGGCTACGCTGGGACTGTTCAACAGGGATTCCCCATGTGGGCTCCCCAGTATGGCGGTTATAGGGTAGTCGGACTCCTTCCATGCAGCTCAGGGCCCTGCAAAAGTGCTCCAGCTCTCTAGCAAGGTAGAAACAGTGTGGCCTTTTATGATCCAATCCCTGAAGTCCTATTTTTGCCGCATCTGCTATATACTCGGGCCGAGGAGACACTTGAGTGTTTCTCCTCCTCCTTCCCCAGACCCAAGGGTAAGAGACGAGCTAAGGATCCCACAGTTCAGTGGCAGGAATGTCAAAGAATTTGTTGGCCATGTTCCTAAACCACTGCATCATATTTGGTGGTAGCCCTGTTTCTGCTGGAGGAGTAGCACAAATGAGCCACCGACTCTAGGACTTCATCATTTCACTCCATCATTCTGTTCTGAACTGTGTGATGTTGGATCCTCGCCCCCAGTACATCACTGCCAGCCCAGCAGCGTCCCCGGGATGGTCTTCTCTTATGAGTACAACTTGGACTAAGTATCCATATACCTGCCAGAGTGGCCTGGTGCAGTTAAACCTGCAAGGAAATGCCCTTCCGTATCACAGGTTCATTACCCAGCGTGAAAAATCACCTCCCCCAAGGACACACTGCCAGATGGCATTTCTCTCTCCCATTGTAATCTACAGTGCTTGTGATACAGGTGCGCTCCTTGTCCCCGTCCCCAGTGTGGGGATGGGGACCTACACAACCAGATTCGAACACAATGCTCCTATTGTCTCTGAGGGAGGCACCCGAAGTCAGAGTGACGCCTGCACACGCATCTCCAAGGCTGCACACCGGGAACCCCACACTCTTCGATGGCTCAGCGTGTCAGCAGGAGCCACATGATGACCTCAGCGGCAGCCGAGGATTATTTTGGTTGCATTACTCTGTGATTATCTGCAAGGGAAAACAAAAGTCATTTAAACAGGCAGTCTGTGCTCTCCCAGCACAACAAAGGATCTCCTGGAAATCTTTTCTCTTTTTAAATGACATTACAATGCTATGCTTTGTCTTGCTTTCGTCACTTTTATCATCAGTTCTTAGCAGAGGCCCAAGTGGATTGGCTGGAATAAGAGGGGAAAAATGATAATGATTCATTTGTATACATTTGTCCTAGTGGGAATTTGATATGGTGGAAATATTCTAGGAATATTAAATTAGATGCACTCACCACATTCTTCTCTGATCTATTTGAAACCAGACACAAGGTACAAACATTGTATGGGGCTGAAGAATGCCATGAAATTCAGTGATTTGTGAGCCCCCATCAAAACACCTTGGTTATTTCTAAACTGGGTTGATGTAACTCTCCTGTTTCTGACCTCCTTAGTGAATCCTTTCTGAATCTTTAGTAAATTCTTTTCCACAGTCCACCCCCTATCATTCCTGCTTACAGTCCTTCCCTGAAGGCAAAGCTCCTGTAGCTCTCAAGAGAGGCGACTCAGCAAGCCACACACTCAGCTGTCCTGAAATCCTCTGGCTTCTCAGCAAACTCATCCGGACAAGGTGCTCTGCAGGCCCATCCTTCCAGCTCTCCCCCTCAACAGAGCTGATTGGCTCCGGACACAGGCAGGATCCAGCCAGGAGAATTTGACACAGAAGGGCTTCGCTACAGCGACTGATTACAACAGGGGATGATGGAGCAGCTGAGAGGCTGGCCTTGGGGCCATGAGGATCAGGACTGTGACAGGCCAGTGAGAGGAGCCGAGAGGGTCCCTGCACTCAGGGACATCTCACTTCATGGTGTCACAGGATGGAGGCTGGAAACACAGTAGGCCTGCCGGGCAATAAATGAAACCAGTGGAGTAGAGCAGTGAAGATAGGGTGGGGGGAGTACCTGTTTGTCTCCCCACCCCCACCACACCCCCTCCTCATGCCTCCCATCATCCCTCAGTCTTGGAAAAGCACCCTGCAGAGGCTGGACTCCTTTGATTCACAGCAAGTTAGGGAGAGGGCAAGAAATGGATCCCATCCCAGGAAAGCAGAGCCTGGAGGTGGCAGCCAGTAACCCTGGGACACTATTTTCACTCAGACTCTGTGGTCTCCCCAAGATCCTGCACACGGCTATCCTCCAGGCCAAGGACACTGTCAGCTGCTCCGAGGTCTTAGTCTCTGACCCCTCTTCTGACAACATGACGCAAACTTGTCTGGGACCAGCCTTTCTCATTAAAGCCCCACTCTGGTCAGATCTCCGGGCTTGGTCCAGCTGCTCTTCCACCTCCCAGCCACAGCCTTCTCTCCCTGTTGACTGCATCCTCACTGCCTCCCAGCTCTCTGCTGCTCCCATGGATTCTCCAGTGTCCTTACCAGTTTGACTTGGTCATTGACCCATTGTTGTAAGCGGGTCCCCAGCTCCAGTGGTTACGGTTGGGGTTCAGTATCAAGCAATCCTGATTTTTATACCATAGGAATATTCTAGCCTTTTCTCTTTTCACCAGAAAGCAATACTTTGCTCTATCATGGGCCCAACTCCAGGAAGAAGGGAGTCCAACTCCACCTCTTTGCCGAAGAGCAAAGAAAACAAAGAAATGCAACCAGGCCCAGCAAAGATTCTGGAGATCTCCCCAACCCTTATTAATAGTTTTCCTCGAAGATTTCCTTTCTTCTTCTTTTTCTCTTTCCCTTCCTTTTTTAGTTTTCTCATCGTACCTAGACAGTGGAAAGCTTAATCTTTGGGCAACAGCACATTTCTGCACACAGCTTTATATATGTGAAACACTGAAAGGCTTAATGGTTCCTTATCTTGATTTCACAAGATTGGACTTGAGTACCTTCGCCATTAACATATTCTATCTAATCTCTTAATAGAATGATGCTGAACTTGGGATTTAGCCCCATTTAGAGAGTGAAGGTTTGCCCCCACCAAAAAAATTTATACGTTAAAATCTTAACCCTCAAGCTGATGGTATTAGGAGACAATTAGGTCAAGATGGTGGAGTCCTCATTAGAGGGCCCAGAGATCTCACTAGGCTTTTCTGCTACGATGTGAGGGTACAGAGAAAACAGCAGTCTATAACCCAAAAGGGGCCCCTCATCAGAACCCACCCATGCTGGTACTCTGACCTCTAACTTTTAGTCTTCAGAACTGCAACATAAATTTTGGTCTCTTGTAATTGTAAGCCTTTTGGTCTGTGGTGTCTTTGTTATAGCAGCCTGAGCTAACTAAGGCATTCCAGAAAACTGCCTCCACTTACCGTCCTCCCATGATGATCCTCCCTCTTTCACATTCACAACCACAGATTTTTCTGCATCTGCACCTTTTTTCTCTTTGCCCATCAGGGAGTAAACAGATACTCTTCCTCCCCTAAGAACAGGACTTTCAGAGATAGAGCCTCAGAATTAATGAAACTAGGAAGTGCAGTGAGTGGGTGTGGGTGCCTCTGAGTTTGTGGACAGCTGGGGACAAAGCAAGAGGCGCTGGCACCAAAGGGGATTCCAGGCCTTGCTGCCTGGCTGCCTGTCTCTCCACAAAGGAGAACAGAAAACCCTGGAAAAGAGTCATTTCTGGACTGATCTAGCTCCTACAGAGAGAGGGGAGTTCACGTGCAGGAGAGACAATGTGCAAAGTGATTCTTCCCCTTGAAATTGAGTATTCTACAGAAAACTGACATCTTAATCAGGAACTTGATGCCAAGATTCTTGAGGGCAGCTATAGGCAACATGCACTAACCATCAAACTGGCATTTAAACCACAGAGGCAAATTTAGACCACGTGCAACACCCTCTCTTCGAGCTCCAACTGCTCTACTCAGGACCAGTTTCTGGAAACTCCACCTTTTATGGTTGTGCTGATCTTGGCTCTAATAACCTATGGTTTTCAATCCTATCAGCTCTAACACCTCTTTTTAATAACAAATATTTTTAAATGTTACTTTAATATCCAGAATAAATAAGCATAACTCATCTCATACCTATCAAAAGGAAATCACTTATACAAAAGAGAAGATGCAATATTATTTATAACAAAATAATGTGCTTTTCAATATGCAAATGCTCAGGGATGGCTACATTAGAAGTCACCATCAAGTTATAACGCTCGACTGATACACGGAGGTCCTGGGAACATGATAGTTACAGGTGCAGCCCATACAGGTGGCTTTGCTGTGGATAAGGTGACTTTCTGAAGGGGGAACAACACTTGGCAATACTTTGAATGCAGCAGAGTATAACATTCTTCTTAATTTATGTGGTTGTGCAAAGTTCAGCCCATATTAACTCAATGTAAAAAGACCGCACATGAATTTTACAAACTGTGTTAGATCCTAAGTTCCAATGACATTAGTCACTTTTTCACCTGTGAGAATGGCCAATAGGACACTCAAAAGTCAGGTGGGTGGCAGAATAAATTTTTTATTGTTGACCACCCACTAAACAGCAGTAGTACCTGCATCCTGGTAGCAACCAAAAAAAAGTCCCCTAAAATTTCCAAAATGCCTTCAAGGGCACTGAAAATCATGCTCTAAATGTTTATTATCTAGCCTTTTTGAATGTCCTCTGAGTATTAGGAAAGATTTTAGGAGCTTTTTCTGTACGAAGCTGCAGGTACTTTTTCCTTATCCCACTGAAGAAACTGAGGTACAGAGAAGTCAAGTCACTTCCAAAGGTCACAGAGCAAGGCAGGTGCAGGTGGCAAGAAACTTGAGCAGATCAGCAGCCACACTAACCATGACTGCTCTCTGTCTTTGTTTTCATCTTCATTTGGGAGACTTTTCAACGTATTTCCTAGGGACAGGTCTGGGCCCTAACAGTATGAAAAACACTTGCAGATAATCACAGAAAACTCTGTTTATTATGTCCTCTTTTTCTTCGCAAGCATGAAAATCTAGCAGCACCACTCAAAGGCGCTCTTGGAGCTCAGCTCTTGCTGCCCTGCTTGACCCTTTCTGAGTTTGCTTTTCATCCACTGGCTGCCAACCTATTCCATCTACTCTAGCGATACGGTAACTAACCCGAGTAAAAGAGGCATAATTTACTGCCTTCCTCCTGTTTTTCCAATTATCCCGTTTGAGCCTTGCTAATCTTCTCCTCACCTCTCCTCACCTCACGGAGCTCTTTGTTTGCTCTGTCAGACCACTGGGTACAGCAGTGATAACCTGCTTTTACCCCCACTGTCATCTCAAAGGCTCACGCTGTCAAATGGGGTGTTTCCGAAGCAATTAGCTCACCTGTCACCCACAGTGGCTCAACTTGGCTCGGGAGAGTTCCTGAGAGCACATCAGGAAGGCAGGGTCTCCTGGCTCCCCGCTAAGTCCTGCTTCAGCTCCGTGTTAGCAAATTCTAGCTGGTCCCTTGCAAGCTACTCATAGGCTCTGTGACACTGACAGTCCTAAATTAAGATGTGGATGACAAGGTCTCATTTTCCTTGGGGAAACGTCATTGTCAAGTAAGTCAACGTAAGTCACAATGTGGTCCTTGAAAATCTACTAGTCACTCCAGCACTGAGCTCCACCAGAATTCCTCTAAAGATAACATCCAGCTGTGTGTGATATCCAAAGGGACACAAATGCATCCCAACAGGATCACGCAAGCAATTTTAATTTGCGTGTGCCTAAACAGTCACTCTAAGGGAAATTGCAAATGCTACTTTGGTGTTATTTTCTTACTGGTTTTTCTTCTTTCCTCCTTGTCTCTGCTCCTTCTCAGGTACCCACTACGATGGAGTCCAACACTGCATATCGCAAACAAAGATAGAGGAAGATTTGAAGAGACAAGAAAAGAGAGCAAGTACAGCGCTCAGGGCTGTGGGGCAGCTCCAGAGACTATCGTTCTAAGCCAGCAGGCTGAAGATATGGGGTCTTCAAGATCAAGTCATTTGAAGCACTGCAAGCAAACTCAGCCTTCTAGAGAGAGCATTTAATGTCAATCAAGCCACAACCAGAATCCATGATGTTTTTCCAATTAGACATAGCCAAAGCTGGGCTCACCTGCCCTTGGCACAAGCTCCCATCTCTCCTATTCCCAGCCTCCTCGATCCCATTCCTGGCTGGAAGTGACTCATTAGGACATTTGCTTCTGTTCTACTCTGTGGTAGGATACACGATGCATCTCAACACTAGACCGCACTTTTCTCAGAAGATGACCTGAGCTTGATTTTCATGTCTCTATTCTTCACATCATTTAATGATGTCCCAAACAGTGGGGTATTCACTAACTATTTAGGTTATGAATGGAGAGGGCACTCAGCTTTAAGTGTTGGTGGTAGTGACCCAAATGAATGAGGAAGGGCTCTAGCATTATTATGGAAAAGTCTGGGTGATAAGTAAGGTAGGTCATGGCCTCTCCAAATGCCCCACACAGTGCTAATCATTTCCAGTGTTCTACAAGACATAGTTGACTGGCTGACCAGTACTTGTTGTGTTTGGAAAGTGGATGGAACAATGGGGTAATGGCATTTTCATTTCACTGGTGTTAGAGACACAAAGTTGGGAGCCTAAGCAGGGTGATATGTTATATACACTTTCTGTCTAGTGTCATAGGCAACAGACCTCAAGTCACTGCCCAGATGGACCGCCACAAAGATACATAATGTTGATGAACGTTGGATGAAAAGTAGTAGGTCATTGTTGCTACCATTGTCATTGTAGTTTTTCACTTCTCTGCTGTACTATGAGGTTTTTTTTCCAGCACTGGGAATTGAACCCTGGGCCTTTTCACTGAGCTACATCCAGGACCTTTATACTGAGTTACATTCCCGGCTTTTTAAATTTTTTTTAAATTTTGAGACTTTGAGGCAGGGTCCTACTAATTCATTAGAAGGGTTCAAACTTATGCTCTTCCTGCCTCAGTCTCCTAGAGTGCTGGGATTACACGTGTGTACCACCACTACTGGCTATATCATGAGCCTTTTAAGAATGATAATCTATCTGCTTTATTATTTAACTCATTCATCTTTATAACTATGATTATTATTAAACATCAAGTTCAACTTAATATAGATCATAAATATAGATGAGGTTTAAAATACCCATGTAAGGAGACAAAATTACTAAGAAAAACTATTTTAAAAAGGAAGGGGGGCCGGTGAGATGGCTCAGCGGCATAAGCGCCTGCCCAGCAAGCGCAAGGTCATGAGTTCAACTCCTGGAACCCACATGAAGGAAAAAAAGGGCCAGTGATATCACTCAGCGGCACAAGTGCTTCCTGGCAAGCGCGAGGTCCTGAGGTCGACTCCTGGTACCCTCAAAAAAAAAAAAAAGGAAGGGGATCAAGAGATGGGGGAGGGAGAGAAGGAGAAAGGGGATGAAAAAAGGAATTAAGGTGTGTTATGCCATGTACGACCCCACACAGGAAGGTGAACATTATGTGCTATACACATGTACTAATTAAAAAATACAATGTAGAAAAAAGAAAGACTACTAATCTGCTGAGTTTTTTGTCTTGTTTACTTGTTTTTTGTGATACTGAGAATCAAACCCAAGGCTTTGCATTGAGATATAGCCCTTTTTAAAAAAAATTTTTTATATTGAGACATGATCTTACAAGATGCCCAGGTTGAGCTCAAACATGCAGTCCTTCTGCCTCAGCCTCCAAGTAGCTGGGATTTCAAGGGGCATCACCTTGCCCAGCTTAATCAGCTGTTTTTTAATGTTCACCAAATTGGTCCTAGAATCAATTTGTTTAAACTAATTTTTTAAAGTTAAACCAGAGCAGCTTTTAATCTCCCAGTATATTCTATAGACCATGTGTATCAGGATTACTTGGGATATATTATATATACATATAATAAAATAGCTTTCAGATTTATGTATCTCCATCCCCAAATGATGGAACATTATGCTTTGGATTGGATCTGGGAACCTACATTTTAAACATGCACTACAGGAGTGATAAGGTAAATGAAAACTCCAAGACACTGACCTAAAGTGACAAATGAAAGGACTGTCGCGAAGAGAGCTGACATGACCCCAAAAGATAATTGCCCAAAAGACCATGGAATTCTGTCTCTGGGTTCTATAAACATATGACAGATCACTTTCTGTCTCAGAGACTTAGAGCTGGGACACTGGTCAAGAGGACCTCACAGAGATTATTTCCAGATATGTAATACTGTGAAAGACACATTCTCCATCATCCCCTCAAGTTCAATACACACAGGAACAAAATTCTGGACCTGTCATTTCTCTGCTAGTGATGAAAACAGCTTGAGTAGCTTGTCTTCCTTTTCTGTCGCTTTTTCTTCTGGTAACTACACCAATATTTTTGAGCCAGATGTTATCTGTGAGTCAACTACCTGTGAAGAGCTCACTACCCAATATGTGTGATGAGAGGTGAGTGGATGAAAATTAGGAAGCAACTCTGCTAAACTTTAAATAAGAAACATCTCGCAAAGAGGGCACCATCCCCAGTGCAGCAATGTTCAGAGGTGAAGCCTATGCAGGTAAGTAGACCATGAGGGCTCTAACTTCATCAATAAATTCATAGGTGAATGGGCTATTGTCATAGGAGGTGGGGCCCAGTTAGAGGAAAGAGGTTGCTGGGGGCATGTCTTCGAAAGGTTTATCTGGTCCCTGGCCCCTTCCTTTCTGACTCTTTTCCTTTCTGCTTCTCGGCTGCCACAAAGCAAGCAATTTTCCTCCACCACACCCTTCCCCTGTGATGTTCCTGCCTTGGAACCAGCCGATTGTGGACTGAACCCTCAGAAACTGTGAGCCAAATAAACCTCTCCTTTAAGTTGTTTTTCTCAGGTATTTTTCACAGCAATGAAGAGCTGATGACCACAAACTCCAAGCACCAGAAGAAAGGGCATGGGACAGCATTTTTTGAGCGCTTGAAATGAATCTTATAAATAATGGTATCAAGGTGTTCTGAGGAGATTGATCTCTTCAAGCTGTGAGTGGGATTTGAGCCTTGTCTCAAAGAATGGGGAAAAGATTTGGAGAGCCAGAAAGGGACAGGAAAGGTAGACTCAGTAACTCGAGTGGCATGAGCAAAGTTGAGACGAGGAGACATACACCCATTTAATGAGAAGAGGGGTTAGTAAAGAAAGGTGGGAAATACATGAGTAAATTGGAATCTAAGAGGATTTTGGACAGATTCCTATAGGAAAATTGGAAAACTGTGGGTCAAAATGTGTGTAAAAAGTGTTATTTTAACGAGATTAACCAGATAGCAGTTTGGGGCCACGTGAAGTAGACAGACCAATTAGAAGGCCATTGCAAAGGACCACAAATGAAGCAAAAGAGACTTTAGCCAAGGGTAGAGTATAGCAGGGATGAAAAGAAGGCGAGAAATGCAAAAGACATTACCAAATAAAGAAAGGACAATAGACTGGACATGGTGGCACACACCTGTAATCCTAGCCCTTTGGCTGAGGCAGGAGGATCATGTGCTCAAGCCCAGCCTGGGAAATTTAGCAACTGAATGAGACCCTGTCTCAAAATAAAAAATAAAAAAAGGGCTGGGACTATAGCTCAGTGCAAAGGTGCTAGATTCAATTCCCAGTACTAAAGAGAAAAAGAAAGTACAATAGAACTCACTGACTAACTGGAGATGAGGTTGCAAAAGAAAGAGAAATCAAACATGCGCATCCTTTCTAATCTTGTAATTATTGATCATTGGTCAGGCACATCCTTTGTAGACAAAGATGTTTCCTCTGTGGCTGAGCCTGGCCAATGCACTGTTCCACTGATTGCATCAGTGTCAATAAAGGCCTTGTCTATGCACATTTCCAGATGCTTCGCTAGAGCTTCCTAATGTGGGCCATGACCAGAGAGGTTTCCAATTCCACTTGTTCAGACCAAATCGAATCTGGAAAAACAAAGCCATGGTAGCAGAGATAAGTCATTTCTTGGAATATCTACCCTGTAGTAAAAGGGCAGACATACGTATGTAAAAAAATAAAATAAAAAATATACATATATATACATATGTGTGTGTGTGTATATATACCTATATATAGAACAAAAGGTAGATGATAGATATAAACGGTAGGAGAATCATGTTTAGGAGGATGTGGTCCGCACATATGATGTACTATCATTTAAAAAACTGAACTCTAGTTTCTATGCTGCATTTGGTTCCAGGTAGGCGCTTACACTGCTAAGCCATCTCACCGGCCCCTGCATTTGGTTCCTAAGAGGGGAAAATGTGAGCTATTCTTGGAGCTTTGCTCAAGAACTCAGTAAGAGAAGAAAAAGCAGAGCCTGGAGCTCAGAGAGAGATTCATGTGTCCCCACTAAGACACCGCCTAAAGCACTTCTTCCGCTTCCTCAATGAATGAATACGTGATAAAGTTTGCAAATAAGGAATTTGAAATAATGAGGTCAAACGAAAGAGGGAGAAGTCGGATGGCACTGACCTTATATGCCAGATAGAAGGGCCAGCGCTTTCATTAAGAACAGCCTGATTACATGAATCGGATCTTATGGGGGGCAGTAAATGCCTTAACATCACCCTTTACCAAGAATCAGATGTTTGATGGAGATAGAGATGTCTCCTAAACACTTCCAAAAGGATGTACTTTCAGAAAAAGAGACAAGACGACACTTCAGTTCAGATATGGACAAACGCTGCAGAGAAGCAACTGGTTCATAAACCCCCTTCTCAGCCAGGAACTGGGAGTAATTTCCAGAGCCAGGCCCGGGCTTTCTGGAGCTCTGTGGGCAGAAACTCAGTGGAGCCCAAGAGCTTGGTAGAGAGCAGGCACCTCAGATGCCACCCTTAGGGACAGATGGGGGGAGGGGATTCCAGGCTGACAGCAGGGCATGGCACCATGAACTATGTGAGAAGTGGCAGGCAGCAAGAGAAAGGAGAGGCAGGAACTGCTCGAGGACCCCATTCAGGCCTGGGATCAGAGCTTCACCAGGTTGTCACCGGCCCCTGCCCAAGGGGAAGAGGCACATAGGAGCAGTCCCAGCGCCAGAGTCAGGGATGCAAAACAGCAGTGGTGCATGGGTTCTTCTTTTGGGTCCAGAAGGCTGTCACATGGAAACAGGAGGTGAGAAATAATCACAGCAGTGACGCTGACCGGCGCGTCGCGCTAAGCTCTTTTTTCCCTCGCTCAGTCCTCACGGCGCACTTTCGGGAAGGAGGCGGAGGAGCAGCGAGGTTAAGTAACGGGCCCCTAGTTACACAGCCTGGATTCTGCGGTGATTCTCCCTCTCTTGGAGTCTGAAACAAACTCAGAGAAGGAAGAGAAGTCCGGATAAGCTGACTCTCCCCTAGGCAAATGGCTTCTCCCATAAACATTTACACTCACAGGCAGATGTCCCGAAAAAAGATCTGTGTTCAACTAAGTGCAAATCTTCTCCTGACCTTCTGGAGATGCCCTGATGCAGGCAAAGGCAAAAAATAAATTTGCTAAGTTTCAGATGTAGCTATTGTCCCCATCCTAAGCAAGAGCATCTTGGTAATGATGAAAAGCACTATAATTCTAACCTTGTTACTGGACTAAGCGCAATTTATGCTAGTGATGAAAAAAGAGGGAAAGAGATTTATGAGATGCAAGATAGAAAGATAAACTCTTATCCCTTAGTGACTATTAGAAACGTTGCCAAAATACCATAAATGTGTGAAAGATGACATGATTATTTTGCATTTCCACTGGGCATTTCCTGCATTGTAAGAATTTACAGGTGGGGGCAGAAGTCCACAATAAAATTGGTAGCGCTGGAGAAGGGTGGACGAAGAGCAAGCAGCAACATGCCCCGGTCCTCAGAGGAGGAGACGCCACCGAGAAAGCCCCATTCTGGAGTGGATACAGGGCAGGTGGGGTTAGGCAGAGGTCATAACCGGGTCTCTGAGGTGCTACCCCTGCCAGCATCCTCTTTATTTCCTGTTCCAGCTGCCTGCTATATGGGCAGTTTCGGTGGCAATGACTCGTCTTATGTTCCATTGGGATTTGGCATTAGGTTCTGGTCCACCACCAAATCTGGAATGTGGAAACGGTCCAAGGAGACTAGCTAAGGCTGTAATCATGTAGGCATAAGCTTCCAGGAAGTTTGTGGCTCCTAAGAACCTTGGTAGCTTTTATCAAAGAGAAAGGGACTAGAGAGAGATTGGACTGTGATGTAACTGAAACCATTCTTGCAGCTGGCCACTCTGGACTGGTTGTCCTGGGAGGGACACACCCACAGCTGAAAGCCCAGTGACAGGCAGTCAGGCACAGCACAGGCTGCTGGATCAGGTCCTGGATGCGGGTCAGGTAAAGACCCAGGGTGAAACCAAACTCCGATGTGCCCATTACCCAGAAGCCAGGGTCAAGCAGGAGGTAACCTCTGGCACTCATCTCCGGCAGAACTCAGAGCTTAGTTTTAGTAGGATATAGGAATTATTGAGAACATCAGCTAAAGGTTACCATCCTTAGAGGACAGCAGCCATTTCTTCTTCCTCTGGAGCCCCACAGACCTGTCACATGGAAACCAACTGACTGGATTAGGATTCACTTCCTGCAAGCTGGGGATTATGTCAGTGGATCATAATTTTCCAATATAAATATTAAGAGAATTAGTTATAGAACATCTGCAAATTACTTAAGGCGTCCTAACAGGTGGTGCCGTTAAAATAGCACCCCTAGGCTTGTGAAGTTAGTGACGTGGAGTCCTTAAATGTATGGAAATGAGGGCCACATGTCAGAAGCTCTAGATGTCACTATCCTGACTCCCTGTGTATCTCTGACCAAGCGAATCCTTTAGTTGCTATATTCCATATTTAAATTTAGGCTGCAAATGAAAAAAAAAAAACTTTTACAACTCTAAATACACTTTCTACTACAGAGAATGGTGACTGAAGCAAAAGTAAAAATAGCTGCTCACACCACAGTTTGAGAAAATCTAAATCTGAAAATGATCGTTTTCATTTGCCTGCTACCAAATAAGGACATTGGGGGAGCAATGAGTCGCCAGTGTCCTCAAATTTACCAGATTCCAACGGGAGGCGAGGGCATTCTTTCAGATGTTTTAGCTGTTCTAAAATTGATATTAAACTTTATCCCTAATGAGTGGCCTCGAGTGCCTATCTGAAAAATGGGCCAAACCAGCTTCAGAACTGTTACGACGGCACTCCAGGGAATGATCCCAATGCTTTCAGGCTCTGAAATATATGGGAATAATGCCTCACCACACGCAGAATACCTGAGGCCGTTAGAAGCACTTTTACCCACGTTATCTCATTTGATCACACCTGATTCTCAACAAAATCCTCGAGGCAAGGTGTTTGTAAGTGCGGTTGTCATATTAGAGCATCGTTGAACTTTGGATCTTTTTGTAGAGACAAGATGAATCACTAGGCAGGAAGGGGAAGGACAAAGGAAACTGGGAGACTTAGAGATTTAAGCTCCCCCTTAACACATCACATGGCCCCTATATCAACCACTGCACTGCACAATCAGTGCCTGGGCCCAGCACAAAGGTTTAGGAGCTTCTTGTAATCCAAGCGTGTTTTCCTCTCTGCTATGCTTTTTGAAAACAGTTTAAGAAGAGTTGGGGGATCTTCAGGTCTTTTGTTTGGAATTCTTCTCTTTTTTGTTGTCTAGGTGTCTGCAGGCTGTGAGATTGGTCTATTTGCTTTCAACAGACAGAACAACCTTTAAAATGAGCAGGCTGCTACCACGGCTGACTTATTTTGGATGAGCAGAGCTGTTTATCGAGCTTCTCAGCTAAGACTTGAAAATTCTGCCATCTCAGTCAGTGTGACACCCCAAGAGTATAAAGGGGACCACTGTCTGTTGGAAGATGTTTTAGAAGGTAGCATAAGAAAAAACGTCAGTGTTCTACAGCGTGATCCAGCTAGTTACATCTCCCGCAAGGATTTTCCATGAGCCTTACAAGGAAATCTGTATTATTCAAGTTCTCCTGGGAAACTACCCCTAAGAGGCCAAAGATGGAAGACATTCCTCCTTATGTCCCCACCTGGCCCCGGATCACAGGGGACTCTCAAACCCTGCATGCCAGGACAAATGTCCCTTTGTGAATGACTGCAATAGGTTTTAAATATTAACTTATCATAGCAAAATAATGAAATAAATGAATGAAGATGGCACCGACGTTTCCCACTTCTTCACAGTGCAGAGGGGATGGAGTAAAAGGAGAAGGAAAGGGATTGCACTAAGCCAGAAAGCTTGCACCTCTATCCAAATTATTACCATCTTTGTGCCACACATCTCACTGGGAGTCGCGTCTCCTGCCAGAAAGGAGGCCAGGAGGGCCAGCAGGTCAGGGAGCTCTGGCCACAAGCCTCCTCCTGCCTCTGTCTCTTAAGCATCTCTGGGAGGCTTTCTGCCTCTTTCATCTGTAAAATGAGACGCTTCGGCCAAGTAGTCTCCCAGGTCTCTAACACCTTGGAAAAATTAGGATCCTTTTAGTCAGGGAGAGCAGGGGGATTGTGAAGCAAAACATGATTATCCCGGTTAGCTGTAAAAGATCAGCCCTCGGGAGGGGGTGTGAAAATAATCCACAAGAAACCCTTGCGATGGGCTGGAAAACTACAGAGAAATATAAAACCGAGTATCGTAAGAAGCAACCCAAAATGGGGCACATGTAAGAAAGCTCACATCTGAAAGCAGAAGAGTGAGGCTTTTGAACCAAAGCTGTGCCCTACTCCGCTCTACAATCTCGCCCAGATAATGTAGCACCTTGTGCGCACAATTAAATGTCAGCCACAGAAAACATTTCCCTTGGCTTTGTTGTTCCAGAACGGGATTCTTTTGTCCTCAGTATAATGGATATGCAGAAACAATGATAGAACAGAGATTTTTTCTAAAGCGATGACAAACACACTGCTGCTTCCTCCCTCCTTCTCTCCCTCCCTCCTTCCTCCTAATCCCCACCCTCCAAAATAAATCATTGTTCAAAAAAAAAAATCCCATTGTCTATTGTCCGCGGACATCAAGATATGCCTAGGAACAGCGAGGGCGGGCGCGCAGCGCGCCGAGCGGCCGGTAGGTGGCGCACGAAGGCAGCGCAGGCGGGAGGAGGGTGGCCCCGCCGCCCCCTCCCCGCCGCCGCCGCCGCCGCCGCCCACCCCTCCTCGCGTGCTAATTGCTGGATACTCTGCTGGGACTTCGGTCGGGGGACAGAGAACGGGAATGGGAGGCGGGGAATCCGGTGCCAAACACACAAAGCCTCCAGGGCCTGGGCGGTCCGGGAGCTGGGCGCCCTCGCTCGCCCCTCGCGCCCTCCCCCGCGCGGGGCTGGGGCGGCCCGGGTGGCCCCGGCTGCAGCCCGGGAAGCGGAGCGACCCGCGGGCCACGGGACCGGCGCACGCCCCGCGCCGCCCGCTCGCCCCTCCCGGGCCCGCGCCCACCCTGTCCCGAGGAGCGGGGTCCCCGGGTGCCCGAGGAGCGGGGTGCCCCGGGTGGGTGGGTGCCCGTGCCGGATCCGCGGGCCTCGCCCCGGGAGCAGCCGCGGCGGGCCGTGCCCCTTCCCCTTCGGGGGCTGGCGCTGTCCCTTGCCGCGAAGAGGAGCGCGCCACGCGGTCGTGCGCTCCCAGCCTCCGTCTGGTAGAACACGGTGTTTGGAGTCCCGGTGGCCCTGGCGTTAGAGGCCCGGGTTGGAACAGCGTGAGCACGGGCACCTGGGGCTTTGTGACCTTGAGGAGGTCACTCGGTGCTCCAACCCTCCGCTTCCCACCTTTCGAAGGAGGGCTGTAAAACTCAGCTCAGAGGAAGGGGCAGAGGGTTTTTTAAAAAGTGGTGCTTAACTTAGCAGCAGGCCTGGCAGAGAGTAACTATCATTATTAACAACCCTGGGCTCCTGGAGGAGGAGAGAGATGCGCGGCTCCCGGCCCCCAGACAGAGCTGGCCTCCGGGTTACCAGGGAGGGGAGGATCCCAAAGAGGGCAAGGGAATGGCAGCTGCTGAGAGGACGTCCCCTCTGCCCCTGCCCCAGCCCTCCTCCTCCTGCCCTGCGATTCATTCTCCAGTGATTTATGCCCACTTCTCTGTCGGGACACACAGAGTAGATTCAGACACGCCCACTTGGAATCCTAACTCCCCCACTTGCTAGCTGAGAAGCTGGGCGAGCCTTTCAGCCCCTCTCTAAAATCTGGATTGAAGGCCATGTATGTAAACGTCCTGGCACGTACTGTCTCTTCAGTAAATTTAAAATTTTACATTAGATTCAACTTTTTTTTTTTTTTCTGATGGTGGTGGGACTGGGGATTGAACCCAGGGCCTTCACTTTGAGCTATATCCTGTCTCAGCCTCCCAGAGTGCTAGGATTACAGGCATCCGCCACTAACCCTGCCATACGTTGGACTGTCTTGCAGAAAACCATAGATGTTCTCTGGGATTTCCACAGTTATCCACCAAAGGTAAAACCAGCAACTGCTAACAATTAGCCTCTACTCCCATCTGAGTCAGCAAGGTTATTTCCCCTCTAGGAAAAGAGCAGAAATCCAGTGAGGCCGCATTCTCCCCAGAGCTTCTCAGGTATAACTCAGACTCTTAAATAGCGTTAAATCTTCAGAGCCACCAGATGTCCGTTTTAGAGCAGTCCTCCAGGAGGAGGATTCTTGCCTTCCAAGCCATGACGTGCACCTGTCTGACTGGTGACTCCGGAGCAGCCCCCCGTGCTCACTGCACCCCAAGCACAAGTGCAGTGGCTGGAGCATACCTGTGAGTGCCACCTGCCTGGCAGGCAGAAAGTCAGGAGTGCTCCGCCCTTGCCTAAAAGGGGGCTCAAGCATTTCCTCGAGCAGCAGATCTGTGGAGCGCTTGGCATTCGGGTATTGGGCAGATGGATTCCCATACCCAATTCCCATGGCAGAGGTGGCAGGAGGCAGTTGTGGTTCCCAGCCTTCAAGATGACCCCAGACAGCTCTTGCCTCTTGGTACCGTGTCCTTGTCCATGTCTCTCCCTCCCCCATTAAGCAGGGTTGACCTGTGCAACCAAGTGGATATTGCAAAATGACAGTGTGACTTCAAGGCCAGCACATACAAGACACCGTGGCTTCTACCTTGCTCTCTCTTGAATGGCTCATTCTGCGGAAAGATGAGTACCTTGTCAGCTGAGCACCTTGTCCTGAGAACCCTCAGGCAGTCAGAGTGGCCCAGGTATCCGAGAACCACGGCCTCCTGCCAGCAGCCAGCAGCAACTCACCAGCCAAGGCAGTGAGCCATCTTGGAAGCAGATCCTTTAATGTTAGTCAGCCCTTCCTGTCACTGTAGCCTGGCCAGCATGTTGGCATCATGGAGATCCTGGACCACATATGTGCAGTTAAGTCATTCCCAAATTCCTGAGTCCCTGGAAAACTGTGTGAGATAAAAAAAAAAAAAAAAAAAACAAGTGAGCATGTTGAAAGCACTACAGATGACTAACACTGCACCCCTCAAAAGAGCCAGAAGACTTCTCGTGGCCAGTGGGGTCCTGCCCCTTCGTTTGGTCAGCTCTGGTGGATCCAAGTATGTCTGGACTCTAAAATCCCCTCCCTGACTGCCCCCAAAAGGCTCTACTTGCAAAGGATCTGGGAGAAACCTCCGGCAAGTGCCCCTGAGCAGTACTAAGTCAGCAGCAGGCCTGACATTAGTTTGCAGAGAGCATCGGGAGACAGCAGGGCAGCCCTTCCCTGCTCACTCCGCCTTCCCAGGATTGGACTGGCGCCTGGTCCAGGTGCAGAATCACCAGCACCGTCACCACTTCGGTTTTGTTGTGTGTCTGCTCTGATGTGCTGGTTCCGGAGGTCGCAGGGAAGCGTGAGTGTGGCAAAGGAGGCCTTGTCATGTCGTGCAGTCTTCACGGTAGTCGCTGAAAAGGGTGTAGGTGGGCGTCAGGAGCCAGGTCATTGCGGCTGCTGTCAGGACCCAGTGTGCAGGCTAAAGTGATCAGGTCACTTGGCTTCTTTCTGAAGCCTCCCTGGTCATTTCCAGGACCCATTACCTGCAGGCAGACACATATCACTGACTCCATGTCCCTCGAAGTGGCAAACTCATTTTCGTGCACTAACTGTCTCAGTAGGGGTCTCACATATTTCCACCGCTGGGTCCACCTAGGAATCACGAGTTTAATTCCAACAGAATTAAAACAAATTACTAGGTAAGTCTAGGGCCAACCAAATGCAACGTGAAATCTTATCCTTTCATGAAGTTATCTGCTGGTCAGTACGGTTAACTCACGCTTTTCACCACATCTACGATTTCTGAGTGTTTACAGATTCAGCTGGAGGTCTAGGGCTGGGAGGGACCTAAGACTTCCTAGAACCAGGGCTGTCCTGGAGCAAAACTCCACTTCTTAAAAACCCATCCCAATCCCCTAAAATGCATCGCTTATTTTTTGATGCGATACGAAGTCGCAGTTTTTAATTTTTTCTTCAGAAAGTTTTATGCCTGCTCTATTTTTAGATTCAAAAGTATTTATTGAAGGTGAACAAATGAGGCAGCATACCCAAGTGCTGGAACTGCTTTTTGATTGAGAACCAAAAGGGGTTACCCTACCACAAGACTGCAATTCGCATGTTTATTGTTTTCTCTGAATTTTTGTCGTTTGTTTATCTTATTGTTAATGTGATGACACTGCAATTCTTGAAAAAGAATATCACTCGCCTCGAAGAACACATCTAGATAAAAATGGAAAACGGAGCTAGCCACAACCCACCAGGTCTTCTTTGGGAAGAGCGCTCAAAGGAAAAGCGACTCATGCTTTACAGGAGAACATGCCAGTGCCGCTTTTCCCTTTATAGTGCCAGAGTGTTCCTGAACAAAGGCCCTTAGGCATTACCAACTTGTCATCTATTTTTTGATGTGGTTTCTATTTTCAGGACCTTGCTTCCCTCCCGCTTTCTTCCTCCTGCATCTGGTCACTGGTGGCTTCTGGTTTGGTCCTATCATATTCAGCGTGACCAGCCCTGCCCCCACCCTAGAGAGTTCACCACAGTGGCCACAAGTCAGACAGGCAGGGTCATTTTCCACCCACAAGACCAGAGGAGGCCCTCAAGGGTCTACCCACCGCAGACAGCCCAGAGGGAGATCTTGCAGCCTGGAGGATGAGATTCCAAATGATCTGGAAAGAAAGAGATACGCTCTCAATAGCTACCCAAGCCCTGAATATTCTTTAAAGCACAAACAAAAAATGTGTTTTGTGACTGGGATTTCTGATGATATAGTACACAAGCACCAATGTGTGACCTAATCAAATAGCTATAAATAGCTTAGAAATTTACATTCTTCAACAATCAACCTTGTAGTGTAAGGAAAAGAAGGAAATGAAGGTACAGTATTTATGCTTTCCGCTAAATAATGGAGTAGATTGCCCCTATACATGTCTTCCAGCCAAAAAATTCTGCAGTTTAGATTTTACAAATGACTTTAATCTGATCTTAATATTCATTCATTCAACCAAACTCTAAAAAATTCTCTAGGTGCCTGTACATACTGAGTATATATACACATTGATGAATAAAATAGTTTATAGATAATCAACCCACAAACAAGTATAGATATATTTGCAAACTGCATATACTTTGGGAAAAAATTAAATGGATCTAGAGATAGAGAATAATAATGTGCATGCTCTTTAAATTTAACATTTAAATTAACATGCGAATGATATTTTTTAAAGTCTGTACTAGCCATGGGAATGTTGATACTCTTGGAGGAGGAGAAGGGAAAGGCAGGGTCTGTTGAGATGTACAGTGGTATGGATACAGACCTTTGCAGAGTAGAGAACGTGATAGAACCAAAGGCTGTCAGAGTTTGAAATGGGAATCGAGTCTGGCCACCCAATCAGTTCTTAAATTCACATCACGACACTCCCTTGTACAATCAGCTTGTACCCAAGTCTCTCCCACGGGAGGGAAGAGACTGCCTTTGGAAGTATCCAGGCCAACGTAGTTTAAAAATAAAAATTTGTTCCAACTCAAGAAAACTGGAACTGAAATCATGAGTTATAGTTGCAACTCTGCACCCAAAGAAATTTTCAAGTTGAAAAGAAAGAAGCTGTATTTATCATCCTCATTATGTGGGTGCCAGGGACAGACTGCAAGATTTTCAAGTTCATCATTCTTTTCAAAGGGGAAAAAATTAGATGGATACGATAGCTCCACACGTGTTCCACCACTTTTTCATTTTAGCGAAGTTCAGGCAGCGTCCCGGAAAACCAGTGAGTGCACAGTGCAGTCATCTATGCCCTAGCAAGACAGCCACGTGTTTGGACTGCATGGCGAGGTCCCTGGGGTACATAAGGGGGTGCAGCATATCTACCGATTTTACAAAAGTCTTTGACAATAAGAACTGGCTTCCACACGGTCACTTATTGACCTGACTAAAGGAGCTAAATGGGATCTTGAAAGAATCTGCCAGTTATTTGCTGGTATTCTCCATACCACAAATAGTTTGAGGCTGGCTTGAGTATTTATTTTTTCTAGAATACATAAAGGAGTCTAAACGTCCTGGTCTTACGGAACTATTTCTAACTTCACAATCCACAGGAGATGTTCTTCAAATCATTGATGAATTTTTCTGTTGTGACTGTTGGACCACCCTACTTAAAACTGCCTTCAAAGGATCTTGGCCCATTTTCCAGTTATAATATTGGTAAAGGTGTGAAAAGTCAAAAAGTTGACCAAGATTAAATGCTAACACAATGAAAATCCTATTGGTAGCCAAAGAATTATACCACAAAAACACAAGAAAAAATCTCCATGGAATTTCACATCTCAGATAGAAGTAACAGCCTAGAAATATCACAGCGATGGACAAATAAAGCCTAAACCTTTCAGAATATCTTGATAAGGATGGCAGGTAGAATATGGTGCTCACATGGCACCTGGTTCTAGACCAACTAAATAAAAATTTATAGATCAGTGCTACAAAAATCACAGCAAATTTCTTAAGCCAATTCATATGTACCACTTCTTAGACTGCTTCACATTCAAAGATAAGAAAGATTTACCAATATGCCCTGGGAAGCAGCCAGGCCACCAGGGTTAAAGGTGATGTCAGCTTGTTGGCCACATGTCAAGAAGGAATGGCAACAGGATCCTGTGTTGAGCTAAGAGAATTCCAAGGGGGGCCAAAGCATCCCCTCCAAGACTTATGGAAGCATCATTTTTGCAAGGACTTCTAGCTATAGCAGTTTGGCAGAGACATCAACAGAGCTTGCTGGCCAGCAGCAAGGAGAAATGGAACAGATCCTTCAGACCAGAGGCATCAGACTGCCAGCACCAGGCTACGGTCCCTCTGGAGGGAACAGCCAACCCTGTGGGCGAGGGCTGGAATCATAAGCCACAGGTTAGTCTTTGCTTTTTAGGCACCATAGAAGCAACTGCCAGTTGTTCATCTGTATAGTTTCACCATCAGGTAACAGAGTAGAACTCCCTGGGTTCAATCCTGACTCCATCATTTACCAGCTGGGTAACCATGGGAGAGTTTCTCAACTTCTCTAAGTTTGTGTCTTCACCTGTGAAATGGGGATAATCATCATGGCTATCTTATATCTGATCCTATGATTGTGTGTACTGCCTGTCAGACCAGTGCCTGGCACTTAGTAAGTGCTCAGTAGATGTTATATTGTTACCAGTTTCTGTGGCTTCTCACATGTTGCCATTAAGAGAGATGTGCTCATATTTCTGCAGTTTATTACTGATAACTGAAGGCAAATCATTAAGGATTTGAAGCATCAGTTTCTTCCTCTATAAAATATAAATAATAATGTTTTGTGAGTTTTTTTTTTTATGTGGGTACCGGGAGTCGACCTCAGGACCTTGCACTTGCCAGCAAGCACTTGTGCTGCTGAGCAATATCACTGGCCCTTTTATTCCTTTATGTGGGTACAGGGAGTCAAACTCAGGACCTTGCGCTTGCCAGGCAGGCGCTTATGCCGCTGAGCTATCTCACCAAGCCGTTTTGTGAGTTTTATGAAGATTAACAAAATAATGTCTTAGTCACTTTTCCATCACTAGTACAAAATACCCAACACCCACAATTTAATGGAAGACAGTTTTATTTGGCTCACAGCTTCCAATGGGTACAGTCCATGGTTGGCAGGCTCCAAAGCAGAAATGCCTGGTGGAAGGGCCTGGCAAAGGAAAGCTGTTTAACCCAAGGCAGTGAGGAAGCAGAGAACAAAGGGAGGAGTAGGGGATAAGGGTACACTCTTTCAGGTCACCTGCAGCCAGACCCCATCTCCTAACAGCACATTCAGCTATGAACTCATCAATGAATCAATCTACTGATGAGTAGAGCGCTTTTATGATCCAATCACCTTCCAAGCAGATGAGACATTCATGGGGGGGGGTTATTTCAGATTTAAACCATAGCAAGTAATTAGCATAAAACAGGACAAGTGCCAGTATGCTGTTGGTGCTCACTAAATTGTACTTATCATTATTAGGTCCAGAGGCCTGGGATTTAGAAGTTTCTGCTATGACAGATATATTCCATATCTCCACTGCTTGTTGCTACTGAGCACTTGAGACATAGCTAGTGCTACTGAGGCACTCAACCTTTAATATTTAAGTATGCACATATGGCTTGCAGCTAATGTATGGAAAAGCATAGGCGGGGCTGTTGCAGTCTTCTCAGGTCCTCCCCATACCCTTTCTATCCATCTCATTGTCCATTAGTTTCTCTAGCAGCACTTGCACAGGAGTAAAGAGGATAAAAGCCCAGGTGTTGGCAGGTTGGCATTGTGGCATAATAGAAAGAAGAAACATCAGTGATTCTAGGGAGGCCATTCCATTCCCAGTTCTGCCCATGATTCTTGGGCAAATCATTTAGACTTGTCTTTAAAGCAGATGTTTGGTAGTGACATGATTTCAAAGGTCCTGCTCATCCTATGATCATTATAGGAAGTAGGCCCAGAAGTAGTACCCGAACTTAGAGGATGTTTTAGGCCCCATGGGTTGCGTCTAGCTAGGTTAATTGTCTTCCAATTTAAAGGCAAATTATGTAAATGTTGGTAGAAAAACTAATGCAAGTGAATAAGCACAGTTAAAAAAGAAATTGATACCAAAGAGAAATTAACCTTGGGACAAAGGAAAAGGACTTCCATGAGAAAGCATGTGTGTGCCGTGGGAACGGAGTACTCCTGCCGTACCACCGTGCAGATGCTGCCTGTCGCCTTGCAGCCGTGCGGGTTACAGGAGAGAGGCCTGGCGAGCAGTGCACTGATAACGACTGTGGGTACATAAACCCATAATGTGATTTATTGCCTCCAGCTGAGCACAAAACCTACAGGAAATTCTGCAAAACTAGGCGAGGATCCACCCTGGGTAGAAAGAGCAGAAAAGAGAAGGAGCCCAGAGACCCACTGGCCCTCCCTGGATCTTGGACAAACTCACTGAGCGAGCCACATTAAATCTTGCTAACTTCTTGGGGCCACAGTTGCATCATCATCGCGATTTAATTTAATTGTGCAATGAGTTGGTTTGTCCCTACCCCTGCAAGCTTGGAAAATCTGGGTTTAATGCTCAGAGCCCTGGAAACTTCAAAGATGCTTTTCTTTGACAGGAGCCCAAAGTGCTAGAAAAATTACAACAGCTAAACCAGGTAACAATCCCGACGCACCTACACATATCTTCTGCTAATCTTGCTAAAGAGGGAGGCCATGCCTTACCTGATGTGACCCCCACAGCCCCTATCTGCAACAACATATGAGCCATAGGCGATAGGATCCCCCTTGGTAATAAGCATAAGTTTGATCAATTAGCCTTGCCAGTAACCTAAGAGTTTTCTAGATTTTTTAAAAAGACAGAGCAAAGCAATTCTTCAAGCTACCAGGTTCTTGATTGTAGTAGTGCTGGTGGTGATGGTGGTGTATGTGTGTTAAAGCAAAGTGAGAAAACTGACCACCTGCTTCCATACTTGGTGAAATACGGTGTGCACTGTTGTCATTTAGAAGACGGTGCACTGATTGTTTGGAAACTGCCCTGCCTCCTCACGTTCTGCTCAGCGGTCCTCTTGCCTGGACCTTGGATCGAACAGAAAGCACTGGTTGCAGAGAACACTTGGGAGTGACTCCCCAGACACACGCACCTTTGTCAGACCAGCAACTTCTAGCTGGACCTTGAACCCCAACAGCATCTGGATGAAAGTTAAGAGGCTGCCAAGCCAGCTGAAGGCTCTCCTCATAGTCATTCTCTGCTGCTTCTTGTCCGGGCTGCCAGCTTAGGCACCAGGCAGGTCACGATCCACACACGAGCAATAATCTTCACCACTGTTTTTACTTCCTGATGGTGGCCTGTCCCACTGGCCACCCTAGTAGCAAAGG
This sequence comes from Erethizon dorsatum, assembly GCA_028451465.1. Classification (NCBI taxonomy): domain Eukaryota; kingdom Metazoa; phylum Chordata; class Mammalia; order Rodentia; family Erethizontidae; genus Erethizon; species Erethizon dorsatum. The sequence continues at coordinate 18,571,955 of CM051839.1, forward strand.
ATTTTGAGCCTTTGTTGGGGCCCTTATAACTAAATTTATGGCTCTTTTATTAGGGTGGCAGGTGCTTTGCCTGAGAGAGGAAAGAAGAGGCAGGGTTTGAGGTGCAGCTTCTGTCTGGAAAACAAGGAAGTGGAAGAATTCATCAAGTCATTATTTTCTGCTAAAAGTTCACAGAAGTTTTCAGGCACTGAGAAGAGGACTTCTCCCTGTTGCAGCCTAGATTTCTGGAACAGTAAGGCTGAAAAGGATCTGTAAGTTTTTGGAAACATCTGTTGGTAAGGCAGGGGCAGAGAGAGAGAGAGAAGGAGAGAGAGAGAGAGAGAGAAAGAGAGAGAGTGTGTGGTTATTAAATAGCAAGCCCAAGTCTTTACCCCACATAGCAGTTAGTAGAGCTCCAGAACTCAAACCTGGATCCATTGATTTTTCCAAATCCTCTCTCTCTCTCTCTGTCTCTCTCTGTCTCTCTCTCTCTCTCCTCTCTCTCTCTCTCTGTCTCTCTCTCTCTCTTTTCTCTCTCTCTCTCTCTCTGTCTCCTTTCTTTCTTTCTTTCTTTCTTTCTTTCTTTCTTTCTTTCTTTCTTTCTTTCTTTCTTTCTTTCTTTCTTTCTTGATATTTAGTATTCTGGCTTTGCCTAGGAGATAAAGGAAGAAGAAAAAGAAAAGTAAAGAAGATACCTTACAAAATTAAAACTGCTTTTTAAAGTACGTGTGTGGCAGTGTGAGTGAGTGTGTGGGGGATACAAAACAGGTCCATATATCTTTTTGAAATAAGCTAAATAAAAATGTAAATGGTCTTCCCATTAGTAGTACATATAGAATGACAGTATTCTTTGTCTGTTCCATAAAAACCTTACAGATCAACATGGGGACAAATGGCACTGTTCCCCACAGCCACTGGGCCTCTGCCTTTCCCTGCATTTTTGAGATCATCACATTTCCCTGGGCCCCTTCCAGCTCTCCCCCAACCCTTCCCTTCTCCTGCCAAGTCGCCTCTCCCATTATTAGTCATCCTAATAAACACTGCTAATAAACACAAGCCCTATAAACCAATCCAGGATGCTACTGCTGGCTCCTACTGTCTTTAGGAAAGACTGATACCTGCATTAACTTTGTTGTCTGTCCTGGAGAAACCCAGCTGGGATCTCCAAAATACACTGCTGCAAACTGCAATATAATGGACATATTTAGTGTACCTTCTCCTGTGAATGGGATTTGCATTCCTAAGTGAACTAAAAATGCTTAATTATTAATAAGTCCCCCAGGGATTGGTGACATTTGGGATGATTTTATCATGCCAGAGATATTTAACAGCAGAACATATACAGTGGAATTTAATTCAACCTCTTTCATTTAAAAGAATATTCCCCCAAATATATTCTGACATAGATGCTATGTAGTCTCTAAACGTATAGACCAAGTGGAGGAAGAAGAAAGTGGGGGCCACAGTACAGGGAGGGTGGACAGAGGCACCGAGGGGCTGTGTCCTAGAGCTGGAATGAGGTTGGGTGGGCCTTGCACCAGGTGCTGTGGTGGATGTAGAGGCAACGTTGGCGATGGAAGAAAGTTAATAGAAAGATTCCAGGCTAAGCAGTCAGCATGCCAGGCTTTCCATTCTGCACCAATTTGCCCTGTGATTCTGAGAATATTACTCAGCCTCTCCAAATTTCTCATATATTTGGGAAGCTATCGCACCTCCCTTAGATACCTCGTAGAATTGTATGCAATCTATATGCAATAACTTCCAACAATATAATGAAAGCACTTTATAAAGAATATATTCCAAACACGTAAAGAAAGAAATACCATTAACTAAGCTTTTCCAAACAGGAAGTCCCAAGCTTTTCCAAACAGGAAGTCAGTCTCTGCAAAAACTTTAGCATAGTCCTGATTGCTCCAACTTAGAGAGAAAGACCAAGTCTCATCGCCTTTGCCTGTGGTCACAGTGCTAGTGGCAGGACCAGGCTGAAAAGCTAAAGGGATAAAGTACATATTTGAGTAGACAATTTGTAAAGAGCAAAGTGGGTCACAATCTTAATTTTTAAATAGAAATGTGCTATCAACCTAAGCATTTAGTTGACTTACACATGATGTTCTGCAGTACCACAACACATGAACATCAATGTGAATTTTTAATTATTTAGTCTATTTCCTTGCACAGTTCTGGTATTAAGGAAGGAACATTTCTGAGTACTGTGTCAGAAATAAAATTTTAAATAAAGTAAATGTTTGGAAATTCCTGCTACTAGGCTTATATAATCTTGATCTGCTAGTGGACTGACTGATGATACTGAATACTCACTCCTTCCTCATTTCTAGGATTTCACTGAGAGGCTGGCCTTTGATGGGGATTGTGGAACAGTCGCTCCTTTCTCCTCCATTCCTGAGCAGCACCCTGTGTTCTGCCCCAGGACAGGGAGATCTCATTTGCACACAAATGCTCTGCACATGGTGGGGCTCGGTGGGCAGGGTTCAGAGTGAAGATGAAGTTCTTGATGGCTGTTTATAAGACAGACAAATTGGAGCTGGATTTGGAGACCAGTACCAGAAGCCAGCCCATCCCCTGCTCACTTGGTGACCTCGCTTCTGCTCTTCATGCTTCAGTTTCTCCATCTGCTGCTGGGAAGAGTGACACATGATGCCTTGCTCTCCGAGTGCCGGGGACATCTTTGTAAAGTGCTGAGTGATGCTAGAAAGGGTCAAAAGCCTTCCTGCTTCCTGCTTCTCTTTATGTGATAAGACAGACCTTCATCTGATGCCTTAAAAATTACAGAACATTTTTTTTTAAATAAGGAAATGAACTTACACCTGAAAAAGTCACTATGTTTCTTTATCCACTGGTTGCTGGTATTTCATGAATCCTCCTTCAGTCAGATGGACCTAACGATTCATTTTAATGTAAACAAACATGAAGATGCACGGGTGGATGTGACTGGTAGCAGGATTGCTATCAATCTCCAATTCGTCTCTCTTATAAACAGCTATGTGGTTGCTTTTCTATTCTAAAATGGATTTTTATACTATTTTTAACATTTTTTGTGTGCTTCCACTCAAGCTCCTCACACACATATACACACACAACAGAATTGCAGAGATGCATCACCTTTATTTTATAGATGAGAAAACACTAAACTGAGAGAAGCCAGGGAATTGCCAAAACCATATAGCTAATTAGAGGCAATTAGGAAAAGAATCTAAGATTCCGGTCCTCAAACTGGGGGCTGCTCTCTCTTCACCTCATTTTGTATAACTCTGAAGAATGGTTCTCCCTCTCTTTCCATTCCCAGACATCGTTTTCCCCACTTACTGACCTGCCAGGCTATAGGCGCCTTCTCCACAGGCCTTCTTGTGGAGTGGAGCCCTCCAAAGCAACACTCTCTTGCCCAGCGCTGCCAGGCAAGGCTTGCAGTGGAGCTCAGATGCCACTGTTTGCCTGGTAAGTCTGTTCCTCATGCAAGCAGGGAGAGCATCCTGCCGAAAACCCCGGCACTGAGTCACTGGGCCTCCCAGACTGCTCTGAGTACTGGAGTCAGTCACGCAGCTCAAGAATACTGGGGCTGGAGGAAACGCAGGCCTGGACCCAAGCTGGCTCTGTGTGTGCTTCTAAAGAGTAACCAGGCTCAAGCTTCAGAAGGGAAAGCACCTTAAACTGGTCCCTGTCTCCCTCTCTCCCTCTCCTTTCTTTTCCCGAGGGGAATTAAATTGCCAAGATGATCACAGGCCGATGAAGAAACACAGAAAGCTGCGGCTGACTCCACACTCTCACCGAGACTCTCCCATTTGCCAAGCCTGGTCTCTACAATATTTCCTTCCCAGCAAGTGCCTCCTGCCCAGTACCACACAGCAGGCAAATTCTCTTGAGATTTTTTTCAACACTGAGACCAAAAGGGCTGCAAAGGGGAAACCCAGTACCACAGAGGGCTGCTGCCGGCTGTGGCGTGGTGGCCCTAGTTCAGACGGACACTCAAGTATGATGCTCTCGAAGGTGCCGCTGCCTCTGCCATGTGAGCTGCGCCTGCCAGGGCTGGCACCCTGGGAAACTCCTGAAAATGAGCAGCTCCTTGTCCACAGGAGGCTCCCAGCTGCTTCCTACCTTGAAGGCTGCTGCTGAGCACAACAGAGCAGCCCTGCCAGCCTGGCCATCTGGCTGCTCAAGGACCCCTGGGAGCCTGCAGTGGGAGGCACAGGTAGGCAGGGCAGTGCGGGCAGCCCTGGTGGCACACCTGCTCTCTCTCTTGCATGCCCCTCTCCGGCCTGGGGCCAGTGGGGTGAGCGACTTGAGTTGGGCGCCCTGCCCAGCGTGTCGGTCTCCCTCCTCTTCCCAAATTGCAGCATGCACCTTCACCCACGCTAAAACCCTGCCTGGAGACAGAGCACTGTGGCTGGCCCTTCCCCCAGGAGCCAGAAGGGCAAGATCTGGCCCAGAGCCAGGCTCCGAAGAAACAGCATAGGGCAGAGAGAGGCGGTGGGTGGGGCTGGAAGCCTTGTGTCACACATTCAAAGCCTAATTTTGGATCAGAGTCATCCTTGTAGCCAAGCCTGAAAGATCACTCAGGCCTCAAAATGAACCACAGCTCGGAGGCGGGGCACGGGCGAATCCTCAGCTCGCCTGCCCACACGCTGTCCTCCTTAGGGAGGTTAAGCGAGGCTTCTTTGGATTTTCACTGGTATGTTTTTTTTTTTTTAAAGCAGCATCAATTGTCTTTTAGGCTCATTGCTGAGGGCAGTACACATTTCCCACCCCTGTCTCTCTGTACACGTTCACAAAACACTTCAGCTGAGATGCGACCAGAAGCCTGAGACCCCCACAGCATCCAGCCTGGGGTGGGACCCGCACAGACAAAGGACAGCTGGGCAAAGGAAGTTGCAGGTGACAGAGCAGTCATCTTCCCGTCAACAATTACAACATGCAGGAGCCCCTGCAGGAGAGAAGAGCAGAGAGGCCCTGACCCCGCCAAAGAGGGAAGGGCCACCCCTTCTTCTTACAAGGGTGTGGGTGCTTCCTTGGGCGAATTCGCTGCTGCCAAGAGCAGGCTGCCGCCTCCCTGGAACTCCAGCATTAGGATGCCTGCTTGCAGAACTGGCCAGCCAGCAGCCCGGAGCAGCTGGTTGTAATTATGCACTGCAGCTTCAGAGGAAGTTGCTGGCTGTGGAGCGTGTGCTGGGCCTGGCTGCACATTGGCTGCTGGGCTTCAGGGAACAATAGAGATAGAAGTGGTGGCAGCAGGGGAAGGGGAGGAGCAGGACGAGGGTGAAGACAGCAGAAAGGAAGAGTGCGAGCTGCTCCCAGGGCTGAATATGCAAGGCCCATGTGCACACTCCAGATCCCTGCCCTGGGTCCTGACCCAAAGTCCGTGCCTTCCTGGGATCAGCCCCAGGACTTTTCTTTTTAAGCTGTACCTGCTAAACATGGTATTTAGAGAAGTGTGCCTGGCTGGCATATTGAATAGCACGCCTTAGCCTGTTTAATCTAAATTGACTGCATCTTTGTTACAGCTGGCCACAGGGAAAAACAAAAGAACTCATGATGCAAAGGGAAGGGCAGCTCAGTTGCCTGGAAAGTCCAGTAGCAGCAGCGGCAACAGCAGCAGCAGCAAGCAATAGTTAAACATTTCTGTGCCTTGCTAAATGCTGGGCCCAGTTGCCTCCGTGAGGAGGCAAAGGAGAAAAGAGAACTTTACAGAAGTGAAATGTGGGTTAATTAGCAAGTTTTCTTTTTTCTTGGTCGGAGAAAAACTTATTAACTTCTGGCTCTTTATTCTTTCCAAAATTTCTTACTCAATGTCTTCTAATTAGAACCTGGTGGGAATTGAACTTGGAGGAGGAGGGTGGTACCCCGAGGGTGGGTGAGGGGTCTTCCCTGCTGCCTGAGTCTGAAACCCCACTCTTCCTATCAGCAGGGATCTTCTTGTCACATCTCTGGACAGTACATTCACCTAGTCTTTCCATCGTCCCTATTTTCTCTCAGGGGGTCTCTTCTGGCTTCCACGCAGTTGGAATCCCCAACAAAGTACGCAGAATCTCCTGGGTTTTTTTCCAGCCCAGGGAACAATTTTCTGAAAGCCCCAGATCAGACAAGCGGACAGGCCTGAGGTTCTTTGTGGCCTCTTGGTGACCCCTTTCCACTCCTACAACTTCTGATTTATGTTGCTTTAAAAGGGTGGGAGTCCTACCTGTTATTGGACACTCTTGATGTATAAAACTGACAGCTGTGCACAATGACACATTATTGGCTCAGGCTGGTCAATGAGGAGGCAATTTCATTATCTTTCCCCCTTGTCCATTGTCAAGCAAGCACAGGATTGCTAGAAATGCTATCAATCAGTTGGCACAAGTGAAGGGAAATGCCAGCCTGTGGGTGGGCATGGCAGCCTTGGTCCCTGAAGATTAATGAAAATAAATGATGGCAGTATTTTCAGTAGGATGGATAGAAGTCATCTCCTATTGCCTGGGTGAACAGATTAGGGGACAAGTCAAAAGGATTTTTCTAGTAAGGTCCATGTAAGTATTATTTCTTCTTCCTCTCTTTTTCTTCTCTTTTTTTCCATCATAGGTCCTAAATTTTCTAAACACACACACCCACACACACACACAAAATTAATTCCTAGAGCAGTGTCATTCAATACAGTAGCCATTCACTACAACTTATAGTAATTTAGGTGTGTTTCATTTGTTTGCATTTTTTTGATTTTGGGTTGTTTTTCTTTTTTCCAGGATGGATATCTTTATGATGAGAATTCCAATTTGTTTACATCCTTGCTACTTGGACTTTTAAATGTGAGTGATTCTCTGAGGTCTGTGCTGGTATTCCATTTAGTTTACTTTGCTTTCAGTAAAAAAGCAATTTCAAGCATCTTTTCATGTGCTCATCTATCATATATTTTCAAATCTCTGTCCCACTTTAAATTGTCAATTTACTTTTCTTATTATTACCTGTGAAAGTTCTTTATATATTTTGTATGTAATCCTCTCCTGTTCCTCCTCCTCCTCTTCCTCCTCCTGTTCCTTCTCCTCTTCCTTCTTTTTTCTTCTTTGCTGGGGATTGAAGCTAGGACCTCACACTTACTAGGCAAGTGTTCCATCCCTTTTTATTTTTTCTTTTGAGACAGGATCTCACTAAGTTGCCTAGGATGGGCTCAAATCTTGGATACTTCTGCTTCAGCCTCTCAAGTAGCTGGTATTATAGGCATGTGTAACCATGCTCGGGTTACTTATAGCAATTTAAATTAAGTAAAATTAAAATAAATTAAAAACTTGGCTCTTCAATCATGCTAGCCATATGTCATTTGCACAGTCGTCACATGTGGTTGGTAGCTACCACACTGGACAACACAGAATTATAGAATTTCCACCACTAGAGAGCCCAGCCCAGAACAAGTACTTACTCTTGTATCTTGGGACTCCTGTTCCTTCTAGACTCCTCTACATATAATTTTTATAAAGGTGAAACTGTTTTTCCTTTAATTGCAACTTCAATCAAAACTAATTAGCTTCCTCCCAGTTTCTGAGGGAAATCTCCCCAACTACTGCGCTGCTAGAACCTTCTAGAATAGCAAAACAGGGTGTGGCATAGTAGATACTGAAAGACCATAAAGTCAACAGGACTAGTTTCAGGCTTTCTGACCCTAACCTTTTCCTTTGGATAATTTTCCTAGACAGTTCTTAATATCAGCTAGAAAGAGCCACTCTGAGGCAAAGTGGTATGTGCAAGAAGATACTAGGGAATCTCCATAAAAATTTGCACAACAAATGGAGAGTAATAGCTCCTTCAGAAGGAGAGGATGCACTGCACTGCAAATCCCTGTAGTGAGGCTTTGAAGCCGGGCAGAGGCACAGAGCGATGAAGCACTTTGATGCAGCTGGGAGCTCCTTCAAATCTCCCAGGGGTAGAGATTAAAACAACTACCTGTAACCCATTGCTCAGGTCCTTAGTGCGTGTGCAGGTGGGAGTGAGGGCTGGATCACATAAAAATTAAACAAATAAGCCTAAACCTGCATTCGAAGCACCATACCTGAACTACCCAAAGCAAAATTAAACGAAGGCTAAGATATGTGTAATGCTTCCTGTGGAAAAGAAATTATACCGAAGCACTGATTTGCTTTGTTTTTAAATTTTCTAACTTAAAATGGAAGCTTGTTGACATACGTTTTTAATATTTTTAGATTTGTCATCTCAAGTTCCTTTTGCAAATCTTCCAATTCTGATTTTTTCTCATCTTTCATAGGAACAAGACAAACTATATATCTTATTAATGAGTCAGATGACCTGAACACAAACTTTACCCTGAGCCTCCCACTACTTAATTTAAGATGAAGGTGTTCAAAAGGCAGGCCCTATGACTACATTATTATTCACAAATTCTTGTGAACATTTATTCTCTGCCATTGTGGCAAGGGGATTGGTGGGTAACAGTGCATTTTTGGAAGAAGATAAACAGGATATTGCTAAAGTTGCTTTTTTTAGTTGAAACTACTTTATGACAAAGCAGCCATTATGTGCGATGGCCACAAGCCTGGGCTGACCTGATTTCTCCATTTTTCAAGGAATAAATGTAAACACTGGCCTTGTTGTGCAAGGAGGAATTGTAGGAAAGAGATGGGTCTAGTCAAGCCCAGCTTGGGAAGTTTCAGGGGTAGGAGTTGGAAACACTTTGGAGTTAGAGGTCTCAGCCCTTTCCTTTCTGACCCTTGTTGGGGAATGTGAGGTGGAGATGAGGGGAAGGAGGGTTTTTGAATATTCGCCAGGGGCCATTTCTGGAAAGCAACTGAACTGAACAGCTAATCAGTGGGTCTGGGTGTATAAGTCACCTTTTCATGACAATAACAAAAGACTTGAGGCAGACTACTTATGAAGGAAAAGAGATTTATTTAGTTCAGCGATGCAAGGGCACAGCATTGCCATCGGTTCAGCTCAGGCGAGGGCACTACTCAGCATATCACATCATGGCGGATGGTAATGGCAGGAGTGGGTGTGGGAGGGAAGGATTATATCTCAAACAGGAAGCCAGAGTGATTGAGAGGGCCCAGGCTCAAGCTTTTACAACAGTCCTCTCCCAAGAACTAACCATGACCCCAGGAGAACTACTCCAGTCTCTTCCAAAGATGTGCCCTCAACTGGCCTGAGGACCTCCTACCAGACTCCAGCTCTTAAAAGTTTACACCGCCTCAACACCGCCACCCTGGAACAAGCATTCAACACATGAACCTTTAGGGAAACATCTAACATCCAAACCCCAGGACGGGGAGACAATCTGAGAAAAACTACTGGCCTGGGTACCAATAAAACCTGGTTCCTTTTCAATCTTTTCCCCATGCCTTGGGCTGCAGACCCATTTTGAAGCAGGCATCCCCAGGTCTAAGCAATGCCTCTGATAAGGTGGTTTGGCAGATTTCACCATCACTAAACTTGTATGGTGGCTGAAGGTCACCAACTCTCTGGTTATGGCTATCCGCTCTTCTGCTATAGGTAGCATTATTCCATTAGGAATAGGGCAGGTGGGGAGGGGATGAAGGAGGATGTCTGCCAGCCCATTGCTGGCCGAGGGAGCCTCACTCTTTCATTCAAAGAGCAAGCAAACAAGAAAGGACCAAGTGGTACTCTGCTTCCTGATGAACAAATCCTCTGAAAATGAAGCTCCTTCATCATGGAGCTGGCTGTTTTGTTTTTCTTTAAGTCTTCATAAATCACATGCAGCAGTGCTGGCATGAGTCATATGGCTCGACAGCAAAGCTCCTGCTAAGCCACACAGCTGCACAGGACAAAAATACCTCAGTGAATACAGTATGTTTGTCCTGCATGGTTTATGGTATAAATAGGAAATCAGAAAAATTTAGGGGTTCCCCAGCCTCTGGTTTCTGAGTCTTACAGCCTATGGCTGCTTCAACTGCCCAGTGTCACCCCACAGCCCAGTCTCCTTGTCTTTGTTAGGAAAGGAAATGTTCTGATCAAGGTCATTTTCATAAACTGATTGTCTGACTCATCGATGAGCTACACTTAATGAGTTCTAGTCAATGTGAAACCTCAACCAGGTAAATGTTCTCAGTCTTTTAATTCTAATGGAATAATGTGAGACATCCCCTGTTATTGAAGGACTTTCAAAAGGACAGTGTAATGTGCAACACAATGAAATCACAGACGTGTGACTCTGACCCTTTCTCCTCTTTGTTGCAGTTAGGAATCTCCTGGTGGGGAGGGAGAGAGTCAGAGGTGCCATCTTTCCTCTCCAGGCTGGCTGTCTTCCTGCACAGAAGGGTCTGGCCAGGCCCAGCTCCCTCCTTGGGCTGGTTTGCAGGTTAGTGGGGTGACCAAATCAGGTTGTGACCATTAATCCTCCCCATCACTATTTTAGAACTTCCAGAGACTCGTTTTCTGGTAGCCTGCTTGATGTTATATTGGTTAATATTTAATAACTTTACACTGTACCCACTTCTCCTCTGTCTTACTTGGATGGTCCTTATGACTTTGATGTTATTGCTGCATCGGGTAATGAAGCTTCTGACACTCGAGTGTGCCGTTGGCATGCATGTGCCTCATTACTGAGATATTACTGTATATGTGGGTCACTTAGTACTGTTAGGTGGCATATCTCATTTACCTTCAGATTAGGATATCATTTAATATGTATTTAGGGCTTTGGTATTAAGAGATGTATTTCTTTAATTAAATACATATTTTTGAGTCCTGACATCTGACATGTTTTGCTTATATATTAAGTGTTTATACAATTTGCCTATCTAAGTTCAGTGAAGTTTAAAATACACTAATTTTAGAGTGACACTAAATCACTCAATAAACATAAACTTCAATTCGTTGTGCTGGACTAGGAGCAGCCTGAGTTTCGTCACATACTAATGTCGCTCTGCTTTCTCGATCTCCAGTCTAGGTCCCGCCTGCACTGATACTTTAGCATAGTTTTGCAGCCACGTTTCCCTTTGGGCTATGGGTGTGGAAAAAACAAGAAGTCAGGTAACAGATAAGATGCTTTTGGTGGTCATCTTCTCCCTTTGAGCTACCTGTTTACTTCCTGGATCATTCCTGACGTGGAAAGAATGAACTTCAGTGTCAGAAGGAAATGGATTTGAATCTATTAGCTTGTGACCTTGAGCAAGTCGCTTCATCTTTCCAAGCGTCATGCGCTTCAACTTTAAAAACTGTATGCACTTCATAGGCTGGTTGTGAAATGAAGGTGATTTGTCCAAATCTGGAGTATTCAATAGATGCCAGTTTCCTTCAGTATCAGATAACGATATTTAGAAAATAGTATGAGGAGGTATTTTTGTTCTGTCCCCATCTCTGTAATTAAGATAAATTTTCAATAAGGGTATGCATCCAGGAAGTTATATTGATCTCACGTACTGCAGATGGATATAAAAGAACCAAGCCACTGCCACCGCTTTTCCATATATTCATCAGCAAACAGTCACATGGAATTAGGCCTGTGGGCAACAAGCGGGCTCAAAGCTACAGGAGGACCTACGTGCCACTGCCAGCTTGATTCTGGGCGTGGTTTGAAGGCCATGGAGTTTGCCTACTGTCTACCCATACATCCATCAAGTTTTTGCTAAAGTACCATTGTTAAAGGTTCATTCCTGTGGTTTAAGAGCTTGTCAATGACAAACACACAACTCAACATAACTTTTTCTTTTTTTAAGTAGGAATTTATTGGTTTATGTAACTTGGAAATTTAAGAAGGTAACACTGACTTTAAGGAGATCTGAAGTTCATGTTCCACGAATCCAATCACCATGGCTAGGATAGGAAACAAGGAGGTAGACCTTCTGCAGATGGGAAGGGAATCTAGGGATGGAGGGAGAGGAAAGGGAGCGGAGGGGCTGGGCAGGTAAGAAGGACTAAAGTGTGATATGTATATGTACCAACTCTCCACAATGAATGTATCCATTATGTTTAACAAACATGTGCTAATAAAACAAACTAAAACCCACAAAAATCTGTCTTTATATAGTGATTTTACATCCAATTGGTTCTGTTTCTCTGGAGATCCCTGACTAATACAATAACTAAAAGTGTGAAAAGAGGATATTAAGACGCCACGAAGGTCACAGTTGCAGGAAGCAGTTACAACCTCTTGGCTTGAGGAAAATGGGGAGGAGGATGGAATTGTTAAAACCCAGAAGCTTGCAAAAGATACCCCATGGCACTAAAACAAGTCTCTATAGGAGAAGCTCAGCTGGCATCAGTGACTGAGGGGACACAACAAGGCTGGTTCAGCAAGTATTAGACAACCTCATACTGGATTCCCTTGCAGCTGTGGCAAAGAATTGCTCCTTCTCCCTGCACGCAGTCATACTAAGGAGACAGAAAGCCAAGAGGGAGCAAATGGGAAGGACTCAGTCCCTTCTAATCTTTAACCACGTAGTTCTCTTTATTTTCAGAGTGTAGCATGGATCTACTGGCTAAATGGCATGGCTTGTAGAGACTCAGCTTTAGCTTCATAAAGCACAGTGTACAAGGGTGGATGTGGAGCTGAGATAGAATTCTCTAACCAGCAGGTAGTCACACTTCAGTGTGCATAGGTTGATACTTTTTAAGACTAGTTGGCTGTGAGTGTGCTAAAGAAAAGAAAGTTTGCAGGGCCTTGAAAAAGCATGGAGTCCTAAATAATAGTTCTCTTCTACTGTCAAAGTTCCTTCCTCTTCGGACACAGCAGACCTGATGTAGAGGGGACTGTACTAGATGCGACCATAAACTAAAGAGGCTGGCATCCCAAGAAAAGTGGGGTTAACTTGGATGATCTGCGCTACAACAGGTCAAGCTTTTTTATCTTTATCTGGGTTGCAGGAAGTCAATGTCTTGGAAATTACAGAGCCATGTTGGTCAAAGTTCAGTTGAAATTTTCTGATGTCTGAACATAAACCACCTTGCCAGAGAAAGGAGCTAGTGTGTTTACACTCAATGTTTACGCTTTTCCTAAGGTAGGTTTTTCTCTGGATCAAAATTTCTCAATAACTCTGTCACTTGAGATTAGCTCTCGAAGCCCTGAAGTTTCAGACAAATTTAATTCCTCTAGTTATTTCAACCCTACTGGTATGACCACTTTGATACCAAAGCAAGTTGTATGTGTGTGTGTTTAATAAGGCCAAGTGGAAAACACATATTCTGTAACCAATAAATCTCAGAACATCAAGTACAATTTGGTGAACTTTAGTAGAAGAGTTGTTAAGCAATACAGCCTTCTATTTGCTCCAACAAATTGTGAAGATTCAACTTTTCAGAAAAAAAGAAAAAACAGAACATCAGTATTAAACCATGAATCTATTTTTGGTTTATCATTAGCAATAGGCTGTCAGCAACAGTATTTTCGTGTCTGTTAATAAATGAGTAATAAATAACAACTGTTTCAAATAAAAACACACTTTTAAGGAAAAAATATGGATCTAGAAATCAGTCAGAAGTGACGTTGGGCATGATAGAAATTATTAAGATACTCTGTTTAAACTAAGTGCTTTATAGTTTTCAAAATACATTCATAACTGTCTTCCCATTCAGTCCCCACAGAAACTGAGTTAAGTAGGTAAGATTCATCCTTCAGTTTTGTGTATTAGAAATAGACACGTACACGCACGCACATGACGCTGACAGGCTGACGCCATTGGCTTAAATTGCAAATGGTGGAGCTGGGATAAGGGACCAGGTTCTCTGAATCCCACATCTTGCTGTCTTTTCATCGCTGCTCGTTTAACTTCATGGTCATGTTCCATGTGTCACATAAAAGCAAAGGATCATAACCTTCTATTTCCTACATAGATGAGGTAGTTGCAAGCCGTCCTTTTAGATAGTGAACCTGAAATGTAACTTAGAAATAACTGGGAAGCACAATAAGGAAAATAATAATAGCTAACTTTTAACTGCCAAATTCTCTTCCTTAGCAGCTCTTAGGTAAAAATACCTAGGAGAACTTGTATTTCTTTTAGCTCCCAGTGGACAGATGCTGAGGTACCTTCCAAAGTCACTCAGCTGGTAACTTCCAGATCAAGGGTCAAGCTGAGGTCTGTCTGATCCGGAACCTGCGCTGTCCCCTGCTCTTCCACACAGGCTCAGGCACCTGAAGCACTGGACCTGCTGTAACTGCTGATCCACGGCCATCTCCCAGGCCTGCCCGAACACGGTAGTAACTGAAGAAGGAGGATGCAGCCACTGCCCGACACGCTGCGGATACATCGCTCCCTGGGAAAGACATTCACTTCAGCTTCAATGTGCAGGGTGACCTCGATTAAGACCCTCCCTTCTGCTCTCCCTTCCTTCACAAGGAAGGACAATTTCAGGAATGCCTTAGTGGCACTGAGCTCTGTCTGTTTCAGGCCAGTCAGTGGCCTGACTGGGAAAGTGGCCCTCTCTCGCTTACTTTGTTTTAGTGTCCTGAAATGAAAGATGCCAAGTAAATTCCAGGTATTACCTAATTAACTAGAGTGGATAATGATTTTCATATTGCAAGCCTGAAGGCAGAAACCAAAATTCAATGCTGCCATACGTAGTCATGTTTTTTGAAATATTCATGCACAATAGAGCATATTTCCCAACAAATAGTTTGGTTGTTTTTACAAATAGTTCGGTTGCTTTGTGTCATCTTCAAATCAGACCCGAGGCATTAATTCATACTATAGACTTGAAATTTTATTTTTTTCCACTCAAGTTTACTTATTTTCAAGTTATAAAACTTAAAAGTGCCCCAAACCACAAAACTTCTTTTTTTGGCATTCATAACTGAGAAAGAGTTGAATTTTTTCCCAAGATTTCTACGAGGACTTGGCCCTGATACTTGTTCACTGGAATTTTTTTTTCTTTTTTCTTTTCTTTTCTGACCAACTTTTAATTTCCTGAAAATTGGGGCTTATGATATGGAGAAAATGTTAACAACCTTAATCTGGGATAATGAGTTGGATGGGTAAATGAGTAGCTGGCCACTATCAGAAGATTATTATGTCCACAGGATTTTTTTCCTCCCAATTAAGTATAGATGTGATTATCTGAATATGCACAAATATTCCTTTAATAATTGTGCTAGACTAACAGTCTAAATTTATTTTATATAATATTTTTAATAACAATGTCTATTAAAGACATCTGTTGAAAGTCTGTAATGCCCATTTCATGGGTAGAAAACATAAGAGAGTGCTTTAAGAATTCTGTTTTCAGTTTAATGTAATGGGCTGTTAAGGAGAAGGTTTATGGGTGTAACATTATTAGTTGGAATTTGACTCAAATTGAAGTCAGGCCCAAGAATTTACTTATCCATAATATTGTGAATGGCTTTAAAAAACATTAAAAAGTTTAACTAAACAAGAATATTGGTATAATTTAATGTTTTACCAGCAGTCCCTAAGATCATTCAAAATACTTCCTAATCACCATATTTCAAATTCCTGTGTTGTCCTGACTCTCCTACTATAAGGCTCAGAAATTTATTGTACCACGTCCACACTTTAACTCTGAGAGAAAGGAAGTACATATTTGCTGAATTATTTGACAATAAGTGTAAAAGAAAAATTCCCATGTGTCATGCGCTCCTTGTTAGGATTCAAGGTGCCAGCTGAGCCACAGGGATGGTGGCGGAATGGAAGGCACAGGGGCCCTCACCCAGGCGTGGCCTGGACAGAGGTCACCATGTCTACACCACTGCCAAGTGGAAACGAACCACCCAGGCTACTGGCTAGGCTTAGTATCCCTGTAATTTTATTTTAAAACCTCAATGATCAAGATTAAAAGAAAGCAATAAAATGTATTAAATTTTTACCCAGGGAGTTTGAAGAGCCTCCTCTCCCCTTCTCCATGTCTGTGGCCTTGAGGCTTCTTTTGCCACTGCTATTAGTGACACCAGGAATAATTTACCACTGTCAGGGAATTTGGCTGTTTCATCACCTACATAAGAGACCTGCATAACTCCACGGTGATTGCTGTCTAGATGAATTATGTGGTTCCTTCATGTACTTTTTGATTTGACTGATAACTCAAATAATGCATGATCCTGTTTCCCTCTCCGAGAGGAACCTGCTATTTTTCTTTACAGAGCAGTCAAAGAAAGGCGGTAGAGAGGCATTCAGAGTGATGTCATCATCTCAGTCCCATTTTATTACAATCAGTAAGAAGTAATTGCTGGGACAGGCTAAATATAATAGAGGGAAATCTGATACCACTTTCCATTGTTTAGAGCTAGTGCTAATTGGTCATTGAGGTCTTAGGAAAGAAAGTAGGGATGAATCAATGCCTCAAATGTAGTTGATAAAGTTTATCTAGTAATCTCACATTCAGACCTGCCTGTAGGGATCCACCAACTTTGCCAGGCATTCGTTCATTTGGCCAGTCAATCAGTCAGTCAATCAACGTGCTGTGGCAGGCCCGTCACATGCTGGGTTAAGCACTGGTGATCCAGTGAGAGATGTAGTTGCTACTTGGCAATGGTTTATACTCTTGGGAAGACAGAATTGGAGTATTTGCAAGGGTGATGACTATTAGGAAGGAGACGTACAGAATGCTCTGGATGCTAGTTATAGGAAAACCTAACCTAGTCAGAGAAATGAAAAAGAGTTCTTAAAAGAAATGGCGCTGGGCTGGGGAGATAGCTCAGTGGCACAGTGCCTGCCTGGCAAGCGCAATGTCCTGTGTTTGATTCCAGGTACCAAAAAAAAAGGTGCTTAAGCTGAGACCCCCAAGGAGGGAAAAGTGGGGAGGGAGTACCTTCAAGGTAGAGGGAAGAACCAGAACCATCATGTGCCTCTGAAAACACAATGCAGAGGTAAGCAAAGTCCATTAACAGGAAGTTTACCGATGGTCCAAGCTGAGCCATGAAGAGCAAACCAATGGAAACAAAAAAGAATTATAATAAGGTTTCATTATTGTATTATTCTAGAGGTATGAAGGCTCTTTAAAAGTTTTATTATTATTATGAGTTATATCCCATATACTGAGGAATATATACAAGGTGTGATAAAGAAATATAATTTGTGTTTAAATTTTTAAAATTTAATATGGTAAAAGACACATCGCCATGAATCATCCTCAAAATACTCCCCCTCACTTGGAACACACTCATCCTGTCCCCCTCGTCACTTTCTGAAGCAGTTCTGGCAGTCCTCTTTCCCAAGCGTCTTTAGTTGTGCTGTCATGGCTGCATCAATGTCCTGAATTGATTCAAAACATTTACCTTTCATGGTCATTTTGACTTTGGGGACAATCCAGAAGTCACATGTTGCTAGATGTGGTGAATAAGGACACCTTGTAATATTTTTACAACCCTGCCTTTCTACTGGATGACACTCAGCAGCAGCATTCACCTTGTTTTTGATCACACCTCACAAAGACACTCACGAAAGAGGACTTCCAGAACTGCTTCAGAAAGTAGCAAGAATTATGGGATAATTGTGTTTGAAGTGATGGGGAGTATTTTGAGAGTGATTAATGGCAATGTGTCTTTACTGTAATTTTTAAAATTTAAACATTCACTGTATTTTTGGTCACTCCTTGTATATAGTACACACACACATATGTATATAGTTTGTGAATATACAATGCTACATAGTTTAAATAACTATATTCTCATTAAACTATTTGTAAAAATGAAAATAATAAAATGATCATGCTGGGCCAGTGAGATGGCTCAGCGGCTTAAGCGCCTGCCCAGCAAGCGCGAGGGCCCAAGTTCAACTCCTGGAACCCACATACGAAAAAGGGGCCGGTGATATCGCTCAGTGGCACGGGCGCCTGCTGGCGCTCGAGGTCCTGAGGTCGACCCCCTGGTACCCACAAAAAAAAAAAAAAAAGATCATGCTTATATCTACCACCCAGTTTAAGAAATACAATACTATAATTTTAAGATACCCTTTATGCCCTCCCCAACATATTCCCTCATCCTCATTTTTATTTATAATTTTACATGTGAGTGCATATTACTAAACCGTTTATTGTTACATATGTTTCCCCACCTTTTATATAAAAGGAATTATATTCTATGTATCCTTTTGAGACTTTTTTGCACAAAATATGTTTGAGAATCATCCATTTTGATGTATAAACATTTATTTTTCATTGCAATAGAACAGAATTTCAACTTACACCTAAACTTTGATTCATGGTGGGAGGGAAAATACTACAAATTTTGGAAATCTAGTGGCAATCCCCAAATTTCTTTTTTTATTAGTATCTCTGGCCTTCTTCACCCATCTTTATGCCAAGAAGCCATGGAGCTAATAATAAAAAATAAATTGCCAAATAATATCTGATATTGCAAAAGACATTCTATTTTCTGTCATCAAACTTATTTAAGCCTCACCATCCCCAAGAGGGAAGTCATGCCCTAAATTGCCAGTTGGACAGGTGAGGGAACTGAGCTTTGGGGGGATTAGGTGACTTTGCTAGGAGCTCCTTTAGGTGGCAGGAAGTTACAAACCCCATTATTTTTCCACTCCCCTCCACTGCCAATTGTTGAATAATGGGAAATGGGACCAAGAAGGAACTAAAGACTTGAATGATTTGAAAACTTTGTTAACAATTTTCCCTGACATTTCATCATCTCATTTTAACCTTGGTGTGAGTACAAAGATAAACATGTTCCAACTGAATCCCCAAGACTTAAATTCACCCTTGCTTCTGGCCTTCTAAGACTTGAGAAAATGGCATCAGAAGCTGCTGCTTTGGCCATGTCAAAGCTACATTCAGAACTTCCTGTGCTACAGGGACAGGACTACTTAGTGATAGTGTGAATTGGCCCCACACACCTCCCATTTTAAGGTTCTCACAGTTCTTTCGTACTCCTTATTTTCATTTATTCCTCACAACCCAGCAGCCTTCCCAGTTAGCATTGGCTCACGTTGGACCCGAGTTAGCAGGAGTTGAATATACAGAAGGGCGAGGTTGTCAGCAGCAAAGTCCTTTTTGGGCGAAGTTCTTATCCCCATTTCCAGTCGGCTCCGTTAGCGCATGCTCTGTGTATTTCCAGTCTGACCACCGCTGGAGGTCACCTCTCAGGTCTTCAAACCTAAGCAGCCCACTGAGCTCACCATCAGCGGGTCCAAGAGCAGAAACACTTTCCGGTTCATTCTTCTACGCAGAAGGTAAAACTGCCAGCTGGCTGTGACTCCCAAGGCCTGTGTCTCCATAGTATGACCTTTAGAAACCTTGGAAATGATGTTTACATCAAGTCAAAGTTGCAACATTCAATTTATGTGTCAACTTTAAATTTGCATCTTTTTTAAAAATTTTTTTATGTGTGTACCAGGAGTCGACCTCAGGACCTCGTGCTTGCTAGGCAGGCGCTTATGCCGCTGAGCTATCTCACCGGCCCTCATCTATTTTTTTATCACCACCTTTTCACGCCATTTCCTATGTTTTGAAGTATTTTTATCCGCAAAACAATACACTTAAAATATAGTGGTTTTATGGCCTTACCTTGCATTAGTGAACGCCCTCTTAGGCGTTCACATTGCACGAGGTCGTAGACTTTGCTGGGCCTGCCAAGGACTGCTCTGCGTCACTACGCACGGCCCTCATGTCTACAGTAGGCCTGGGCGTTTGGAGAGTTTGGATTCATTGCTTCATTTACTCCAGAGAGACCCAGGGAACTTGTGGCCCGGACTCATTTGTAACCCAGCTGAGACAAATTTGATTAAAGTGAACTGCAATGTTGGAAAGCAGATACCAGATACTTTAGCGACTGAAGGAACCTGGTCGACTGCTCATGATCGGAGTCCTGGAGCAGCTGCGTTGCTCTTTGTTCCCAAACCCAAATTACGCGAGACGTTACGTACTCACGTGCCATTTGCCTGTTGGGGATTTACAAAGGTCTTGGCTATCCCTCTCAAATGTCAGGAGTCTTTTCTGGTCATCCACAGCATTCTTTATGAGGCCAAATGAAGAATGCAAGATACAACATAAAGTACGTATATATGGAAACATTTATGTGCAGCATGAAAGAAATTGCAGTGGACTACACAGATATGAAAGAAAATACATCATACAATTAGAGCAGTGTTTCCCAACTGGAGGTGATTTTGCCTCCAGAGGATTTCTGACAATATTTAAAGATATTTTTGATTGTTACAACTGGCTGGAGGGGCACGAGTTGGGCCTTGGGGTGGGGGGCATGATTACATCTACTAGGCGGAGGCCAGGATGATGCTAACGATCGGCAGTGCCCAGGGTGGCCTCCACGACAAATGATTTCCCAGGACAACAGTGTCAAGATCGACAAACCCAGACTCAGAGTGATAATTTCTCTGTTGTTCCAAGTTTTATGACATTTTCATTTTATATCCTCCCTCCCTCCCTTTCTCCCTCTCTAGTAAAGTGTCATCCTAAAGCCAAATGATTATCACTTTTACTTTCTGGAGAATTTCCTTTGTAATTTAAATAACACCCTTAGCTTTTTATCAAGGGCTGAGAAGGCAAAAAAGAAATGTAAAGCCCTTCATTTTTGGTAAATCTACAGCTTAAGACAGAGTTCGTGATGTTATAAATGCATCTTGTGTGAAAGTGTTTCCAAATAAATATCTTTTAGGTCTCAGGACTTCAACAGTTTAATTTCTCTTCTCTCTCTTTCTCTTTCTCATATAGATAGATAGATAGATAGATAGATAGATAGATAGATAGATAGATAGATATAGATATTTTACTTATATACTTTGAGTTAAAATATTATATACTTTGAGACAATATTTATTTATGAACAATAAGTACAATGCGCTTCTCTTTTTGTCTTGGTTGCTAGTAAACCCCAAGCTAAATTTTTCTCCCTATACCCTCTCAATTTTTGGATTCTTCCTATCTTCCTGTGTCTTATGTATTTTCCTATCTACATGTGACATGATGATTTTAATTATTAATTAATTAACTAAAAATGTCCCCTCTATCTCTATTTCCTCCCCTCTCATTAATTCTTTGTGTTTCCCCCTATAGATCCTCTATAGATTTCTCTCTTTATGGCTTCTATTCCATATCTTTTCTCCTCCTTCTCCTCCTCCTCCTCCTTCTCCTCCTTTTTCTAGCAGTGCTGGGGATCAAACCCAGGGCTTCACAAATGTTAAATAAGCAAAGCAAACTACCACTGAGCTACAGCCCCAGCTCTCTTCTCTTCCTCATGATTTTAAAAGCAGCTATTTTAGCTCTCTCAGATGGTTGCACTATCTCATTCCTGCTTGAAGTTTCTCCTGACACTTTTTTCACAGTAGTTTTTGCCTTGTGCAATTTGAAATTTTTGTGTGTGAGTTTATCTTCAATTGTTTTCCGTTTTTCCCTAATGGGATCCCAGGCATCCTTGTTAATTGAGGAATGAGCATACATATTCTTTTTTTTTTTAAAGTTAGTTCATGTTTTAAAAGTCTACAACTATGCTATATATCACAGAAAATTTTAATAATAACAATATGAAATCATATTTAAAATTATTACATCTTCCTGTAAATAGTAATGAAATAACCATGTTCTCATATAGCTGGACATTGTTGAAGAAGAACATGTAACATGTTATAAAATATGAGAGATAAATCTATGATTTAAGAAAAAAATTCCTAGTCTGGAAGTAACATATATCACTTGCCTGTGGCAACCATTTTGATGTCCAAACTTAGACACAAATGTCTGGGCAGCTGCTTCTCTGCAGTGTGGAGAGTGGGGGCTTTGGCTGTCAGGCAGGCATCTGCTGCAGCGAGCCTGGGCCTAACGCAAAGGCCCCTCTCCTTCCTTCCCTTTCCTTGTCTTCCCAACACTGAGGCTTTGAGGTGTTGTATTGCCTTCCCTCTCCCAGCCCACACCACCTACTCATGGCATCTCTAGAGATGGCATTGAGGGCTGGAAGGAAGACCTGCACGTCCACCCCGGTGCTCACGAAGTCAGTTCTTCACTTGCCAGCAGAGGTGGTGACAAGCTTTGTGCTGTCCACACAGGTCACAAGAAAGTTACCTCCACGAAGGCAAAGATTCTGCCTGGCTTGTTCTCCGCTGTATCATCAGCATCTAAAGAGTAGTAGGTACTTGGAATATTTGCTTAGTAGGTGCTTGTGAATATTCGCTGAATAAATGAATGACTAACTAGATGTATATGCTTTTCTAGCCCTTTCCCACTGGGAAGAAATGGAGCATCTTCTGTGCTCCTTTCATCTGTTCCTCCCAACCTTTGAGTCTCATTGGACACCCACCTGTCCCACCTGCAATTATGCCACCATTTTCTGTTCTCCCCCCGAGAATCCCATCCCATTAAACCCTCCTGCCTTTGTTCGCTTATGTTCCCTTTGCCTCCATCCTCTGTGGTTTGTTGTGATCATCAATACCCAGATTCTCTTCTTTCCATTGGAGCTTCCTTTATGTTACCTTAGCAATGTTTAATAAATTAAAATACGGATGAATAAACTGTAGAATATTCTGCAAGTGTCCATTTGTGTCTGACTTTTGTGATATCTCAAGGAGCCCTCAGTGGGAAAAGCAGCACTGGATTCCTCCCAGGACCGATAATCTTCTTTCTCCTTGACAGGACAGGACAGGTTGAGCCAGGCAGCTGGGAGAGGTAGCGATGCTTCCTGTTCCCCACGGCAGCTGCTTCACACCTCATGCACTGTCCTCTGCCCCAGAGGTCCCACCTGCTCCTCTTTTGGGCGGAATCCCTGGTTTCTGTCCTTCGTCTATCCCCAAATACTTTATTCTTTTTGTTGCTATTGTAAATGACACTGTTTTCTTAATTTTCTGGTTGGCTAGCTTGTCGTTTATGTATAGAAGTACCACTGATTCGAGTACGTTGGTTTTGTGTTGTGTAACTTTACTAAATTCATTTACTAGCTCTAACAGGTTTTTGTTGTTGTTGTTGTTGTCTTTAGAGTTGTGTACACACACGATTATGTCATCTGCAAACAGAGATAATTTTAATTCTTCCTTTCTGATTTGGACGCCTCTTATTTCTTTCCTTGCCTCTGTCCTTTGAGCCAGAATCTGTCTTCTCATTCCATAAAGCCCCTCCTCAATGCCCGTTTGATCTTTATGAACTAAGACCAGCTGGCTGCTTGCTTCCCTGCATTCTAACACCTCCAGAGTCTATTAAGTAGGATCCACGAATCCAACTCAAACTACTTTAAGCCAGAAAGGGAAATTTGTAGAAAGGAGTCTATAGAACCTATTGATAAACAAAGGAGAACAGAACATGTATCTAGACTCGGAAGAGAGCAGATGTTCTACCTCCCCCCTATTTCTCTTGGCACACCCAGGGCATTTCCTCCCTGCTACAAACTGGCCCACGAGACAGTACTACTATGTTCAGGAGAATGTTACCAGTTGTGGTTCAGCCACCCAGGGTATTGGGAATCCAACTGTCTGTCAGTCTCAAATCAAAATCACTAGGGCAGAGAGTCACTGGCTTAGTTTGGATGTCACCCTTAGATCAGTTCAATTTGGTCAGGGGACAATGTCACTATTCCCGTACTCATTCACGTATTCATTCAACAATACAGTATTTTTTTTTTTTTTTGTGGGTACCGGGGTCAACCTCAGGACCTCGCGCGCCAGCAGGCGCCCGTCCCGCTGAGCGATATCACCGGCCCTTTTTTTGTATGTGGGATCCGGGAGTCGAACTTGGGCCCTCACGCTTGCCAGGCAGGTGCTTACGCCGCTGAGCCATCTCGCTGGCCCCAACAATACAGTATTTTGAGCATCTACTTCATAAACAAACAAACAAATAAAAACACTGTTCTAGGTAGTGAGGATGTAATAGTGACAGATTTAGTCCCTAACCCTGCGGAACTCACATTCCAGTAGGGAAGACAGACCCTAAACTTATAACACATCACAAAAGTCATGAATTATGAATTGTGAGGATGCTGTGTGGTGCCATGAAAATGTGCTGCCGAGATCTGCTGCAGGAGCAGAATGGACCGGTGGCCCTAGCTGCCCACCTCTGACTTCACCACCAGATTCCGGCAGAGACTCAGCCTGCTTCAGGGCACAGGGACCCATCCTAGGGTGATGCTAGTGAGTCATACTCTTGTAGACATCCCTCCCTTGAGGCAAGCTGACTTGTGACTTGATTCTAGCCAATAGCATAGAGCCAAGGTGAAGGGATTTTGAAGATATAATTAAGTACTCAAACCAGTAGACTTTGAGTTCATCAAAAGGGAGATTATCCTGATGAGCCTGAGTTAATTAGGAGAAAGCTTTTCAAGAGGGACTGGGATCCTCCCTGAGGTCAGAGAGTTTCTCCAGCTGGCCTTGAAGAAGGGAGATGTCATGCTGTGAGAGGGCTTGAGAGGCACTTGTGGAAGGGACTACACAGCCTCTAGGAGCTGAGAGTGGCCCCTGGCTTACAGCCAGCAAGAATATGGGAACGTCAGTCCTATAGCCTCAAGGAACTGGATTTTTCCAGCTATCACATGAGACTGGAAGAAGATCCTGAACTCCAGAAAGGAATGCAGCCCAGCTAGATGATAACCTTCAAAGGACCTAAGGAAGACACCCAGCTAGGCCGTGTCTAGACTCCTGGTTCACAGAAACTGTGAGGTAATAATTAATGTTGATTTAAACCATCAGGGTTATGGCAATTTATTATGCAGCAATAGGAAACTAACCCATGTAGTAAGTCCTAGCACTTTCCCCACTGTGCCTCATCCCAACCATAATAAGTGTCCCCCTTAGGAGCTGCCCTCTCTAGCTGCCAGGCTTAAAACTAGGGCTACATGCTGCCAGCCTGGCTAGAATGTGATATCCTGATAAGGGAAGAAAGTACAAGATTTAGCTAGAAACTACCAGCAGAAGCTAGGAGGAAACTGCTGGCATTGAATGTCTAGAGTGCTTGACCAATTAGATCAGTCATAAAACAGGATAAACATGAACTTGTTGCCCTAAGGGGAATTTTCTCCAAGTTTAGCACTCTTGCAAGGGCCTCAGAAAGGAGGTGGCTCCTGGATAATACTGGACACAGTATGAGCTTTCCTGGAAGATGGTAGAGAAAGGAATAAAAAGGCTTCATGACATGGGCATGGTAAAGTGATGGAATTGTACGCTATTCTAGAAAAACTACCTGAGGATTATGTTGAGTGGGAGGGCTCAAAGGACACCACATTATTTTTCAAAGAGAATCTAACTACTACTGCCCGTGATCATGCAACCTGTCATCAGTAGAACCAATGAGGAGACCCAATATGGCATTATTTCTCATGGACAACATCTGGCCACTTGGTGACATATCAACAACAATGGGTCCCTACTATCCTAGAAAGGCCAGTTGTCTGCAACTCCTGGGATAGATTCCTTTTCTATCTGGGTATGACTTTTTTTCTTTCCTCCACATACAGTGTCAGTTGGTAATAACTGAGAGCCCACCCAGACATTACGTCCCATACAACAGACAACATAACATCTGGTTAGAAGGCTTATTTTGCAGAAAAAGAGGCATGGGAGTAGGCCCATGACCATGAGATGCATTGGTCATGTCACTTACTTTAGCATCCAGCCTCACAGAACACAAGAATAACCTTCTAATGCCCCAGCAGAGGTGCCAGCTCAGAATAGCACAGTGAAAATGTAGGGCGCCATATGCAATCAATCAGAAAGAGAGCTCCCTGTGGTGGTGTGCCTCCAATAGGAGGGACACATGGGTCCAGGACGAAGGGCAGAAGCAGAGATGATGCCAATTGCTATCACTTGAAGTGGCCAATGGGGAAATGAGCTCCAGCTTTGTGACTTCAGGGCAGGAAGTCCTAGTCCCCTTTGCCTTGCCAGGGAATATATCACAAGTCCACTGAACTGTACGATATGACTGTTGTCAGGATGACTTTGACCCTTAATGTCCAGGGACCAGCAAGAAAAAAAAAAGAAATTTCTATAATGGTGGGGTAATTGACCTTGATAAGCAGGAAGAATTAAAACTTTTTGTACAATGGGGGCAAGGAAGAATATGCGTGGAACCTCAGTGATCCCCTCAGAGGCTGCCCACTGTGCCTGAGAAGATACGGCATTCGAGTCAAGAACTTAGACTCCTTAGGAATGAGAGCTTGGTCACATCAACAGGTGAGCCACCAAGATCTGCTGAAGTGATAACTGAGGATGGGAAAGTTAAAATGAAAAGGAAAAAGACAAGGATGAGTATTAATTGCACCCTGAGACCAACTGCACGAATTGAGACTGTAGTTCATAGCACTAATTTCCTTTCTCCAAGTTTCTCCTGGTGGAGAGGCCCTCAGGAACTATGGAGAAGCTACCGCCTGAACTTGCATGGAAAAGAAATCGACGCAGAACAGGGAGAAGACCTGGTGCTGTAGTCATCCAGGGCTGTGCTGTGGTTTGAATGTGTCCCCCTGAAAGTGTGTGTTGAAAATTTCATCCCCAGTGCAGCAGCGTTGGGAGGTAGCCCTGACACGGTGTGTTCAGGTTACGTGGTTCCATCCTCATGAATGGATTAATGTCTACTTATGGAGGACCACCTGGATGACTTTCCTTGAAAGAAGAGCAATTATCTGCATTTTGGCTAAACCTGGCCCTATTTCCATGTACTGATATGTACAGAGCTGGCTAGGACTTCTCCTTATCCCTTCAATTGGTTTTAAGCAACGCAAATCGATCCAGCAGAGGTGCTGATGTGTAGTCTTAAAGCAAGTGACAGGTCAGTGTTTCCCCGCCCCTATAGCTCCCAAAACATATCGTTGAGCCTGGTGGGATGGAGATCCGTGCTCCATGCTGTCGGCTGGGATCGAGCCTTGAGAAAGAGGCTATGACTTCCCAGGGCATAGAGGATTACACATCAGAGCTGAAGCGCTGACCCCAAAACATTAGATACTATCTTGAATTGTGTTATGCAGATTACTCCTTCTGCATATCCTTCCCTCTGCATATTGCAAAGGTGATTTCAGGCCACCTACTAGCCCAGCTCATGGTACTCATGGACTTCCTGCCACTCTCACAGTCACTCATCCCCAAGCCACTCCCCTCCTTGAGAATTAATAAAACCCGGGTTCGGCCCTGGGTTGAGGCCTTTGTTCAAGTAGCCACCATCTTGGCTGGACTTAGGACCCCTTGGCTCCCCACAACTATAAATATGCCTTAGTGTCTTTATTCTTGCTGTGGGTTGCACTGGAAGTGGTAGATTGGAATTAACTCGCTAGAATTCCAATAACTTTTCCATGGGATTACAAATATAAACTTCCCGGACCACGATGAGGACTGGGAAGGGCTCTCTATACTACTGTGACGGGGCTGGAGGCTGCAAGTTCCATCTCTCACTCTCTCTCTTGCCCTCTCTTGGTGCTTCTTCCACGGAATGGTGAGTCACAAGGACCTGGATGGGAGGCTGAGGTAGAGGATCACAAGTTCAAGCCCAGCCCTAGCAATTTGGCAACTCAGACCCTGTGCCAAAATAAAAAAGAAAAGGACTGGAGATGTAGCTCAGTGTCAAGGCTCTAGGTTCAATTCTCGGCGATCCAGTCTGCGGCATTATGTTATCGCTGCATAAAGAGGCCTAAGACAGGTTGCTGTAACAGAGTACCAGAAGCTGGGTGGTTTATACACCAAACACCCACAGTTTAAGAGGCCAGGAATTTGCATAGTTCTAGAGCTTGAGGGCCCAGGGTTAAGGTGCTGGCAGACTCCGTGTCTGCTTTGCAGAGGACTCTCCCAGACATGCAGAGGGCTGCCTTCTTGCTGCAGCCTCGCACAGTGGAGAGGTAGCACTGGGTATCTTCCTCTTCTTACAGGCCGCTAATCCCATCACAGGAGTTCCATCTCATGACTTCATCTGAACCTAATTATCTCGCAAGGCCCCATGTCAAATACCATTGATTAGAGCTTTCACATATGAATTGGGGTGAGGGGCACCCAAGTATTCAGTCCACACCACTTGGCAACCACAAAAATGCACTTCTCAGATGTCTAACTACGGGGAGCCCACATGGCTCATGGTCCTGCTGCTGGTACCCACTGGGACCAATCATCATGCGTGCACTAAGCCCAGCACTCTGGGCCATCTACCAGGGCTGAACACAGCACCGGTGCTAGTGAAAGCCTTCTTGCGTGAGACGCAGGACTCCTCCAACGGGTGGCTTTGGTTTGAGGAATCCTGGCAGGCCCAGCTGAAACTTTCCCTGAGCTGTGCTGCGAGTGAGCACGCTTCCTAGAGCTCCCCTTCCTTCCTCGGCTCCCCTTTCGCAGACGTCAGACCTGTGCCGTGGTTCTCCTCTCTCCCTTTACCCTTCACGAGCAATTCCCTACCAATTAATCTCTTGCGTGTCTAATCCAAGCCTAGGTCTACATCCACCAGACAAGAATTTTTGAATTCCATAAAATATATAGCGTGCCAGAGGCTGTGAAGAATCCAGCGGTGGTGGTGGAGGGAGAGGGGCTACTTGACACAGGGAAATTAGAGGAGGTGTTGGCGAGATTTGATCCTAGGCTCTGAGTAAGTGCTGGGGCAGTTGGGATGTAAAATAAGGGGAAGGCAGGAGCTGTGCAGAGAGCCAGAGGGTTATGTGCAGGCATGGGAAGGCCAGGACGGCAGGAACACTGCAGGCAAATGAAAGTAGCAAAAATAATAGGGAAAGGTAATACAAAACCAAATCTGTTTTCTCCTATTTATATCAGGGCCACAGAACGACAGACTATTTATGGGGAATCACAAAATTCTAGGGTCTGGATTTCACCATTTTAGATTCAGAAACCCATTATTTACTATCTGCTGAGAAGAGGTCAGATTATGAAAAAAACTCTCACACTAACCAAACTGTACAGTCCGATGTCAACCCCAAAAGTATACATGCAAAGGCCAAAGCATTAGCTGATCAGAGTATTCTTGCTCTGAACCCGGGGTGTTTGCACTGATCTACATCCTCAGCCCTTTTTCTTTTTTATTTTGAGACAGAGTCTCACTAAATTGCCCAGGCTGGCTTTGAACTTGCAATCTTCCTGCCTCAGCTTCCCAGAGTGCTGGAATTACATGTGTGCACCACCACACCCAGCTCCCTGGATTATTTTTCTTAGCAGCTCCTAGCAGATGAAATCCTTCCTTATTTTCCCTATTAGTGTCTTTTCCAGACTCCGCACAGGTCAGGCCCTCACTTCTGTTGACACATTCTTCAGACAGAGCGTGATGCAGTTGCTTAGTTAAAACCTTCCTGGTTCTAACCCCACACTCCCCAAACTCACTCTAGGTTATTGTGAATGAAGTTGGGAAGTTCCTATAACATCAATGGCACATTTCCTGAAAAAAAATTTTAAACTATAAATAATAGTAATAAGTAGTAGTGAAATAATAGTAATTGTTATAGAACAAGACTTGCTTACTATTTGCTTAGCCCTTTAAATAAATTGCTGCATTAAATGCTTAAAAGCGTTCTGTGAAGGACATTATGATCCCATTTTACAGAAGAGAAACTGAGGCTTAGAGATGTTATATAATTTGTCAGGGAACTTCAAAACCTGTCCTTGATTTCTTCTATTTCTTTCTCTCTCTCCCTCTGTCTGTCTTTCTTCTCTTTCTTTTTTTCCTCTGTGATTGATAAAAACTATGCAACCTATACAAAATATTTCAAAATTATTGAAAAAAAGAAAATGATGGGCCGGTGAGATGGCTCAGTGGCATAAGCACCTGCCTGGCAAGCACAAGGTCCTGAGTTCAACTCCCGATACCCACATACGAAAAAAGGGCCGGTGATATCGCTCAGTGGCACAGGCGCCTACTGGCATGCAAGGTCCTGAGTTCGACCCCCGGCACCCCCCCAAAAAAAAAGAAAGAAAGAAAATGAAAAGTAAAAATCCTGTCTCATCTTTTCCCACTTCCTAATCCCAGCACTTTCTCATCCCCATTTCCTACTGAAAGTAAATCCTTCGCTAACAGTTTCTTCTGTATAGACCCAGCCAGGGTCTGTGCACACACACACACTCATGTGCATGTGTGTATGTAGGATGTGTCTCCCAAAAATAAACATTTACTATATAAATGAGTATCTTAAACATTTCCCCTTCACTTCTTTTTTTTTTTTTTCTGGGTACCGGGGGTCGACCTCAGGACCTCGCACGCCAGCAGGCACCCGTGCCGCTGAGCGATATCACCAGCCCCTTTTTCGTATGTGGGTTCCGGGAGTCGAACTCGGGCCCTCGCGTTTGCCGGGCAGGCGCTTAAGCCGCTGAGCCATCTCACCGGCCCTCCCCATCACTTCTTAAGGGCATAGTTTATTATTTTGAATTAATCTAGATACCATTATGTATTTTCCATTGGCCCACCTATTTGGATATAGGAAGCAAAAGTATTTTATTAATTACTATCTCTATATTTTAATATGATAAAATTTTCCTTTGTCTTTAGTTTTAGGGTTTTCTTGACTATTTTCATATCTTTTTTCCAAATAGATTTTAAACACAATTCTTTTTTCAAGTTAAAAACAATAAAAACACCAGGCATGGTGGCACAGGCCTGTAATCCCCGCACTCGGGAGGCTGAGGCAGGAGGATCATTGTGAGTTCGAGGCCAACCTGGGCTACATAAGCGAGTTCAAGGCCAGCCTGAACTGCATAGTGAGACCCTGCCTCAAAAAAAAAAAAAAAAGAAAAAACAATAAAAAGAATGCAAGAGGGAACAGATTCACATTTTAAGTGGGATTGCATTGAAATTATATTGATATCTTTATATCATTTTGTCTTGTTACTCTAAAACATGGAGTACACAGTATAGCCAGAAAAAATTTTACTAGTAATCATGATATAGTGTAACAAGTATAAAAGCAACATATGAGGTTGTTATGAGTGTGTAGATAAAAGAAAAAGAAATACACCGCTCCGCTTCACCCTTGATTTCTGCATAAAATTCATCTCCTAACCTAGTCATGATGGCACACATCTGCAATCCCAGCTACTCTAGAGGCTGGGGCAGGAGGATCACAAGTTGGAGGCCAGTCTCGGCAATTTAGTGAGACCCTGTCTTAGATAGATAGATGATAGATAAATAGATAGATAGATGATAGATAAATAGATAGATAGATGATAGATAGGAATGGGGAGGTAACTAAGTGGTAGAGTGCCCTTGGGTTCAAGCCCCAGTAGCCAAAAGAAAAAAAAAATCCATCTTTCCGTCATTCACCCATCAGTCTTAGTTCTGACTTTGCAAGCTACCCAAACTGTGCTCAATTTATCTTTCTTCAGTTTAAAAAAAATTTTCTGTCTTAAAAGTCCTCACAGAGGGCCAGGGATATAGCTCAGCAGTGCAGTGCCTGCCTGGCAAACACGAGATCCTGAGTTCGATTCCTGGTACCCACCCCCCAAAAAGTTCTCTCAGATAACTGGGTATAGTGCCAAATGCTTCTAATGTCAGCACTCTGGGAGGCTGAAGCAGGAGGATCCCAATTTTGAGTCCAGCCTGGGCAATCTAGAAACTTAGTGAGACCCTGCATCAAAATAAAACCTAAAAAGTGTTGGGCATGTAGCTCAGTGCAAAGACCTTGGATTCGATGTCCAATACTGAGAGAAAAAAAACCTCCCAGCTAAGTATCACCAATTTCTTAAATGACTCAGCTTTCCAGGATTTTCCAGCGGGTTTCTCCATCCATTCCTTTACTCTTGTAGACAATGACCTCTTAAATTGTGGTGCCCAGAATTTAATGCAGTAGACCCTTGGAATATGAAGGTATTAAATTAGCATTTCAAGAATTCGTGAGAAGTTTCATGACATACTTTTCTAATCTGCCTTTAGTGGAAGAGTGCACATATTCATCTTTACAGACACTCAACAAATAGTTGACATTTTTTGCAGAAATAATCCCCAAATGATTCTAACTGATTCTCAGTCATTTTTATAGGAGCCAGCATTGCACATTTGTCCTGTAAGGGAAGGTGCACTCTCGTCCTATAAGGGAATTGTGTGAGGATTCTATGTGAGGGAGGCCAATCAATGCTTTGTATACTATGCTTTTTCTTACAGCTCTATTGAAGTATAATTGATGTACAACTACTGCAAAATTTTAACTGTACAATTTGATGATCTTTTACATATGTAAAAATCCAGGAACCCTCCGCAACAAAAATAGCGTACATATTCATCGTATCCCTTTATAAGTCTTTCCTCACCCTCCTGTATTTCATTTCATCCCAGGCAATGGCTGATCTGCTTCTGTCACTAGAGATTACTTTCCATCACTTAGAACTTTACACAGATGAAATCAAATCTATGTTCTCTCCTTTGTCTGACTTCTTGCTCAGCATAATTATTTTGAAATTCAGCCATGTTGTTGCCCACATCGATATTTTGCTACTATTATTTTTGAACAGTATTCCATTACATGGCTTTAGCACATTTTGTCTATCCATTCTCCTATTGGTGGAAATTGGGATTGTCTTCAGTTTCCTACCATTACAAATAAAGCTGCTATAAACATTTATTTATGAAGATATATCTCTCATTTCCATTGAGTGAATATCTAGGAGTGGAATGGAGGACTCAAGTGACAGATCTGTGCCTAACCTTTTCAGAAACTGCTGATCTGTTTTTCCAAAATGGTTGTGTCATTTTACAGCCTCCCAGAGTGCCACTAGAAGTGAATGAGAATTACCAGTCCCCTTTATGATCATAAACACTGGTGGGCTGTCCTTTTAATTTAACCCATTCTGGAGTATGTGAAGTGGCATCATATTATGATTTTATTTTGTTCCCCTGATGACAATGATGTTATGTATATTTGCCAACTGTATATCTTGTTTGACTGGTGTCCATTAAAATCTTTACCAATAATGGGTTGCCTTTCTTATTATTATTGAATTATAAAAGCCCTTTGTATATTGCAAATACAAGTCCTTTTTTATATATATGCCTTGTAAATATTTTCTCTGAGCCTGTGGCTTCCTTTCTCAATTTTCATCAATAGTGTTTTGAAAAACAACTTTTTAATTTTGATAAAAATTATTTTTATTATATCCTCTGTATTTGGTGCATTTTGTGTCCTGTTTAATGAATATTTGCCAAACTAACATCATCTAGATTCTGTATCTAGAATTTTTATAGTTGCAGCCCCTATACTCTATTTTAAGTTGATTTTTAGATATGGCGTGAGGTAATAGTCCTGCTGCTATTGCTGCTGCCTTCTCCTCTTCCTCCTGCCCCTCCTTCTTTACACATGATAATCCACTAGTTCTATCACTATTTATTGGAAAGATTACTATCTTAGTTACTTTTCTCATTGCTGAGACAAAATACCTGACACCCACAAGTTAAAGGAGGAAAGGTTTATTTTAGTTGGCAGTTTATAGAGGTTTCAGTCCATAGTCTGCTGGCTCCAAGGCAGGGTGGCACGGCAGAGGAGAAACAGTTCATGGCAAAGCAGGAAGCAGCAAGTAACAATCAGGAGCAGCAGCAGCAAGCCTGCCTGGCCTCTCTCCCTTTATATTCTATCCAGGCTGTGAGCCTATTGATTGGTGCCATCCACACCCGGGGGGGGCTTCCATTATCCACACCCTTAATCCCAGTGTCACACCCATAATCCACATTCACACACTTAATCCAGCCACCTCCAAAACTCCCCAGCTGTGTCCACATGAGGCTTTGGGGTCGTCTAGATACAAGCCATAATTACCTTGCTTAATGAGTTGCCTTGGCACATTTGTTGAAACTCAACTGCCTATTGTGAGGCTATTTCTGTACTTTTCTGTTTTCTTGATCTGTATATTTATCTTGATGCCAAAATCACACTACTTTGATCATTGATGCTTTAGAATAAGACTTAAAATCATAGAGTGTAGAAATCCTTCCAATTTGTTGTTTTTCAAAGTTGTTTTGGCCATTCTAGATTCTTTGCATTTCCACATACATTTTAGAATGAGCTTTCCAATTTCTATTTTTTTCAAAGGTCACTAGGATTTAATTTGGATTGCTTTTAACTTATAGATTATTTGCTGATAATTGATGTCTTAACAATATTGAGTCTTCCAATACATGAACATGGTATTTCTCTCATTTATTTCCATGTTTAATTTCTCTCAATAATGGTTATGCTTTTCAGAGAACCGACTTTGCACATCTGTCACCAAATTTATTCCAAAGTGTATCATATTTTTATGCTCTTATAGATTGTATTCTTTTAAAATTTTCATTTCCTGCTGTTATCCTGCTGGTTTGGAAATTGACATTGATATTCTAAATGTTAAGACAACTTTCCATTCCTAAGACAAACTCTACTCGGTTGTGGTGTCATAATATACAGAAAGCATGTTGGTCTTTCAGGTTAATTTTTTTTATATTACCCTTTGGTCTCCTTTGTTGGCATATTAGCCATGCCTTTTTGTGTTTGTTTTTAGCATTTGCTTTATGGTTTACAGTACATATCTTTGACTTAGTACTGTCTATCTTCAAACCATATTACGTCAAGTGGAGTGTAAGAACATCACAGTACTGAACTTCCGTTTCTTCTCTGGGCATTTATCTACTCTTCAATATTTTATGTTTAAATTTATTATAATTGCACAATGCATTATTATTTTTGCTTTGAACAGTCAATTACATTTTAAAGAAATTCTTAAAATAAAAATGAAAACTTTCATATTTACCAACATACTTAACAATTTCTGATATTTTCCATGCTTTTGTGTAGACACAAGTTTGCATCTGATGTTATTTTCCCTAACTGCCTTAACGTTTGCTATAGTACATGTCTTTTGGTGATTAATTCTACATCTGAAAATGTAGTTTTGCTTTGCTTTCAAAAGATATTTTTACTACCTATACAATTCTAGATTAAAATATTCTTTTAAAATTCGGTAATTAGGGCCAGTGAGATAGCTCAGTGGCATAAGCGCCTGCCTGGCAAGCGCAAGGTCCTGAGTTCGACTCCCGGAACCCCAATACAAAAAAAGGGTCGATGATATTGCTCAGCAGCACAGGCGCCTGCTGGTGCACGAGGTCCTGAGGTCGACCCCCAGTACCCACAAAAAAAAAAAAAAATTTGGTAATTAAAATATGCTTCCCCATTGTCTTCTGGCTTACATTTTTCCCAACAAAAGTTTACAGAAATTCTTATCTTTGTCTCTCCTTATGTAATAGCTTTTCACCATTACAGCTTTTAAAATGTTCTTTGTATTATTGCTTTTAAGTGAATTATGAAGTGTCCTTCATTTTGTTGTTATTTCATTGAGTTGCTTACATCTCTGAATTTATAGTTTTCATCAAATTTGTAAATTTTTCAATGACTATATTTTCACAGATTTTTTTTTCTCTCACTTTTCTCCTTCAGAGACTTCAAGAACATTTATTTTAGGCAGCTCGAAATTCTGCCACAGTTCATCAATGCTCTACTTTTTCTAAGTCATTTTTCTCTCTGTGTTTCATTTTCAAGAAATTTTACTGCTATGTCTTCAAGTCCATCAATTGTTAATGTCTGAATGATGTGTTTCTGAAGTTCATATGTTAAAACCTAATAACCAGTGCAATGGTATTAAGAGGTGATAAGTCATGGAGTGCTCATGAATGAGATTATTACCATTAAAATAGGGCCACAGAGAGCTGACTGCTCCTACTAGCTGAGGACTCAAAACAGCATCATCTGTGAGTCCTCAACAGAGTCCTCACCAAACATCAGATCTGCACGTGCCTTGATCTTGGACTTGTTAGCCTCAGAACAGTGAGAAATAAAGTTCTGCTGTTTATAAGTCACCTAGTTTAAGGTATTTTTCTTATAGCATCCTGAATGAACTAAGACACTGATCCTTTCCTCTGCAACACCTAATCATTTTTAATCCCATCTAATTTATCTTTTATTCCTGACATTATTTTTTATCTCTAAAAATTTAATTTCTGCCTGTTTCATATCATCCATGCCTCTCCTTAACATATTTGTTTCCTCAACCTTCTTGAACATATGGAATATGGTTATAAGGACAGTTCCAATGTCTGTCTACTAATTATACAACCTAAATCACTCTGAGACTAACTTCAATTATGGTAGTGGTTGTCATTTTTTCTCATATTGTGTTGTCATTTCCTGCTTCTTTGCATATCTGGAAAGTTTTGTTTGGATGCTAGACATTGTGAATTTTACTTTGTTGGGTTCTGAATATTCTGGTTTTTATTTTAAATATTTGAG
Source organism: Erethizon dorsatum (assembly GCA_028451465.1). Lineage (NCBI taxonomy): Eukaryota > Metazoa > Chordata > Mammalia > Rodentia > Erethizontidae > Erethizon > Erethizon dorsatum. Next base: position 18,607,980 of record CM051839.1, read on the forward strand.
GACATGGTTAAGTTAGTTGAAAATGGTATGGTGTCTTCAAGTCTTGCTTTTAAACTTGCTTGAAAGGACCATGCAGCTTTTAAGGTAGGGCTAATTTTGCTCTGCTTTTGAAGCAATATCCTCCAAGTACTCTACCGAATATCCAATATACTGGGATTTTCCACTTCGATGAAAACAGAAACCATTCCCAATCCCACACAATCCTCACAAATTGTGACTTCTATGCTCTTTGAGTGATGTTTTCCATAATCTTGGGTTATTTCTTCACACACATGAACCAATCAACCCTTGAGCTGGTGACTCAAGGGGTACACTCTGAAGATCTCTGGAATTCTTTCTCTGTGTAGCTCTCTTCTCTCTGATACTACCTCCCCGTGATCAACCTCCAATTCCATTTGCTCAACTTAGGGAGCTTGCCATGATCTGCCTGAGTTCTCCTGCCTGCTCTGTGTCCTGAAAACCTTATCCAGGTGGCACACTGAGCACCTGGAAAGAGCACCTTGTTTATTTCACCTGTCTCAGTGATCACCACTCTGTGCTCCCTGTTGTCCAAGGCCTGAAAAACATTGTTTCACATATTTTTCCAGTAGTTTTAGTTGTTCAAGGTAAGAAAGTAAATCTGGTCCTTATAAATTCATCTGAAAAGAAATCCCTCATATATTCAAGCCACTCATTTTTCTACCTTCCTTTTACTATAAAGCAAGACTGTTTTTCTTTTTATAAGCTAATTTTCCTGAGCTTATAGTCTGTCACAACTGTGAGTTTTTCCTTTTATTTTTCAATTCCTGATAAGTAAGGTTGCCTTAATCTTAGACTCGTGTGATTGACTGATCAACAAAGTCAGACCTCATATTTATTCTGTTAAACTCCTTCATATTAATTTTAGTCCTTAGATATTTTTGAATTTTGCTTCTGCATCCATTCAACTGTCTATCATATTTACAAAATGAATAGTTATCAGTGCCAAATACGCGTCCAACATTGTTCTAGAGGAAATGAGGTCTACAAACAGATCTTGTTCTTGTGAGCTGACATTTAAAGGTTAGGGGAATACTCAATAAACAGATAAGTGGATGAATTATTTCAGATAGTATCTAAGTCAATTCGGGCTGCTGTAACAAAATGCTATTGTGTTTTCAAATGCTTGAAAACAACAGAAACTTATTTCTTACACTTCTGGGAGCTGGGAAGTCTAACATCAAGGTGCCAGCAGACCCAGTATGTGGTGAGGACCTCTTTCTGGTTCATATATGGCGGTCTGTTTGTTGTGTCCTTACCATGTCAGATGGGAGAAGGGAGACTCCTAGGGGCTCTTTTATAAGGACACCAATCCCATTTCTGAGGGCACTACCCAAAGTCCCCACCACCTAATATCATCCCATAGGGGAGGGGAGGTTAGGATTTCAACATATGGATTTTGGAGGCACACAAATATACAGTATATAGCAGAAAGTGGTACATGCTATGAAATAGTAAAACTGAATAACCAAGGTAAAAGAGTGGCTGCTTTAGCTCGAATATTCAGAAAAGTCCTTTGCATGAGTTCTCAGTTGCAAACAATGGAAAACAATGGAGAAACATTTTAAGGAGAAAAGACATTTCTTGCAAGAGTTTCAGGTTGCTACATAATAGGACTGATACACAGGCTTTAGAAGCCAGCTTCAGAAGGCCCTAACAGAGGCAAAATACTGCCTTAAAATCACAAGGTAGTCTGTGCGCCAGCTCACCACGAGCCAGCCACAGCCACAGTTTACGGCACCACTACTCACAACCGTCACCCACCAGCATTCCACTGTGCTCTTGCCAAAGAACTGTAAGTGCCCATGCCCCTGTGCACCATCCTCTTGAAGTCCAGAGTCAGGATCTGCTGGGACGCTCTGGAGTCACGTGCCTGTCCTACTTTCCACAGACTGAGAGTGTCTGCCTCTCAGGAGTCTCCCTGGTGGGAACCAGCAATGCTCGTTGGGCACATACTAAACAATGTCCCTCTAAAAAGTGATATTTGGGCTGGTGAGATGGCTCAGCGGCATAAGCGCCTGCCTTGCAAGCGCGAGGGCCCGAGTTCGACTCCCGGATCCCACATACGAAAAAGGGGCCAGTGATATCACTCAGTGGCACGGGTGCCTGTTGGCGCGCGAGGTCCTGAGGTCGACCCCCCGGTACCCACAAAAAAAAAAAGTGATATTTAAGGCACAAGAAAAGGCAGCCATATTGATATCTAGAAGCACATTCTAGAGCAAGAGAATGGTAGGCACAAAGACACTAAACCAGGAATAAGCTTGGTATTTTAAAGGAACATCAAGTGCCCAGTGGCTGGAGCACAGGAGGCAAGGGGATGGAGTCAACAGAGGAGATTCAAGAGGTGGCCGAGGCCAGATATGTAGAATATTAGACTACGGGGAGGGATTTGCACGGGACTTTTACTGTGTGAGGAAACCAGTAAAGGATTGGAAGATTGTATACAGGGAAAGAATATAACTCCTGGGGCCTATTGCTTAAAATTTAAAATAGGTTTTATTTTTACATTTGATTATAAACATATTAAGGAAATGTTAAAGATGTTAAGGAAAAATAATTTAAAATTTTATTCTATTGATCCTATTTTCGTTTCTATCTAGTGCCTTAGATTCTGCCTATGTGCATATCTATTTTTATATCACTGCCCATTTTACACATATTTTTATATTTTGTTCTCTTCAGCTAAACACTATGTATTATGCATTGTTCAACACAAGGAATCGTGCTGTATTGGAAATTTGCCTTTACCAACTTTCTTGAAGATGAACATTTAGAAATGAGATTGCAGAGCCACAAGATATGACATTTTCTTTAAAATGCAGTACATATTGCCATGGAGCTCTTGGAGAGAGTTGCATTGATTTATAATGTTACCAAAGTCCATGAGAATATTAGTTTCACTACAGTTAAATAGCTTTGCTGACTTTGCAGATGTCTTATGATCAAGGCTGCTCTCACCTCATTTCTTGGGTGACGAGGGCTGCCTGTGCTCACAGAGGCCATGGAGCAACAGTGGGATGGGGCAGAGGATGCACAGGAAGGAGAGAGAGGGGAGGTGATGTTTTGTTATTTCAGGCTCCACTCTGAGAACTGGAAACCACAGCCTGCCACGCTGCTTTGCTCCTTGAACCTGGGGGCTCCCAGAGTGTCTCACAATTACCCACATTATCTTCACTTTGTTGACAGGAGCTGCTTCTCCCTTCCTGCCTTCCAGAGTCAACCTCCCCAAGTGGGAAAACTCCCTCCATCCCTACAGCCACTAGCTTTGCTGCAAAGAGTGCTTCCTGGTGCTCAGTATTCTGGGACTCATTCATTCATTCATCCATTCATCCATTCATTCAACAACTGACTGTTCAGCAGTATTACCCAGATTCCCAGCAGGAAACAGATGGCACCCTCAAACAGGAAAGAGGTAAAGGCGTTGTTTGTAAATGTGGGCACAAGTTAAGGTGATGGAGTACCCAGAGGCGTACAACAAATGGAGCTGTTGCCATCCAGAGGGTCAAAGGAGAGCACAGTTACAGGGATCCCAAGAGGGCAGCTGGGAAGACACGGCTGCCTGACAGGCGCTGAGTCGCAGGAAGAGGGATGCAGGCAAGCGGGCACGGTGGACTCTGGAGACACAGTCTCCCCGAATTCACTCTGCTCCTATGCAGGCAGTGCCTTGCCACACCTCTCATTGGCTGATTTCAACTAAAGCCTGCAAAGCAAAACAGACTCAATGGATGTGGAAGTCAGGGGACAGAGTGGCAGCCTCACTGCCTGTGTGGATGAGATTCTTAGAGATGGACGGAGTCCTGGGCATCCTGACCTCCTGATGGCTGATGTACACAGGAACAAAGGCCAAGACAAAGCTGCTGACGGTGCTGAGACAAATAATACTGCACAGGCTGCCAGTGTTCAGAGGGGATGGAGTGAAGGGTGAAGGACTTGCCAGGAGTGTGTAAAGTTCTGGTCTCAGCACCTCATTCTCCCTGAGGATTGGGGGAGGGCAGTTTAAGGCCTGCTCTTGGGCTCACATTATGGAGCCATGGCTGGTAGACTGTATTTTTATTCATTCTTTGTTTTGCTCAAATCACCCCTTGACCTACCTCTGACGACCCACTGTCCCTGGATGGAGAATGTGCATCCCACTCTATTTCCTAAGTAACAAGTGTGGGCCCCTTATCAGGTATCAACTTCTGAAAATGTGAAGATACAAGACAGGATTCTTTCACTGAAGGGACTTCTAATCTGGTAGGGGAAAGCAGCATACAAACATATAATTAGAGTACACAGTAATAAACACAAGGAAGAAATACACAAAGGCTCTCCTGGGAGTGTGAAAGAGAATCACGTGCCACGGAAGTGCGTGTGGGTAGCAGGGAAGGCCAGTTGCGGAGAGAATCATTTCTTCTACTGGGTAGAATCCTCTGCTGGGGGCTCTCTGTCTGTTCCAGATACAGAACTTCCGTCAGGAGGGGTCCCCAGAGACTCCCGGAGACCCTTACCCCTCTGCAAAGGGGAGGTGTCTGTTAAATATGTGTATTTTCTCTTCTCCAAATTATTGTTTCTAGTCATTGCATTTTTTCTTATAAAACTGAGCCTAGTTTTTTTTAAATGTATTGTAGATATTGTTCTGTTGTGTCTCATTAAAAATCTTTTTTACAGCCTGATTTTTTTCCCTTTTGGTGTTAGTAATATTATTTTGCTTTGTATGGATATTTTAAATTTTTACTTATTCAAATCTGTCATTTGCCAGTTTTTCCTGTTTAAATTGTTTGCATTTCTTTATAGCTGAAAACATTATCATTTCTGTATAGGTCCACAAATATTTTATTCTATTTTCTACCACATCTTCATATAATTTTGAATTATTTAACACTTTTAAACTATTTGAGAATGACTTTGCATGTTATTTAATAAATGGACATAAATTAACTCCCCTCCAATATTACAATGTTTTCTACACCACCCAACTCACTGATAAAGCCAGTGCAGAGCTAAGTCTACCACCCAAACTACTAGAAGCTTCCTTTTGGACTTAGATTAGTCCATTAATCAGTATTCTTCGTGATTCCTCTATGGATCAGCATTTCCCTGTATGTATCTTGTGTGGTACTTTTTTTCCTGCCATAGGTGGTCAACTTCATGAAGGCAGGGTCATGTGTTTATCCCCAGGACCTTGCAGAGTGCATTACACATTGCTTACGAGGCAACATAAACATAAGGAAGGGAGGGAAGGGAGGAGGGAGGGACAGAGGAGGGAGGAAAAGAGGGAAGGAGGGAGATGGGGAGGGAGGAAGGGAGGAAGGGAGAAAGGCAGGCAGGCAGAAGGCAGGAAGGAAGGATTAAATAGCTGAGCATCTACCCACTATTTTATTATTCATCTTCCTGTAAGTCCACAAGGATAATATGAAAGACTCTCAAATGCTACTTAGCCATCTGACTTATATTATTTCCTTGATCCACTAGACTAGTAACCTTATCAAAAGAGAAAATTATGTTAGGCTCAGGTCTTGTCCCTAGTGGACTCACTCTGACTTCCAATGATCATTGCTCTTGTGTCTATGTGCATACTCTCAAAACATCTGCATAATAGTCTTTTCTAGAACCTTGTCTGAAATTGTCACAAAGTCTCTTATTTCCAAATCCATTCCTACCCTGCCCTCACTTCTTTTTGAAAATGAGGACAGGGACTAGACCTTATTTGATTTGGTAGCCTCTTAAAACATAAAAAGTAGTCACTTAGCAAATGTTTGATACATGAGTGATTAAATGAAAATTAACATTATTATTCAACAAAATATTCAAGACAGTTTAAATGAAATTATCCAAACAGACACAGAACGTTGGGTAATACGCATCAACAAAACCCAGCTCTGTTCCATTCTCTTTCCGGGTGTGATGTAGAGATAGCCCTGAAAAACCTCACTGCATTAGAAAGGATTCAGAGAAGCAAAAACAACCAGCTAGTCCCTGGAAGGGACACCAGGGAAAAGCACTGCTTTGTCAATGTGGTGATCCCCAAGTTTCAGTGCTTTGAGCAAGGCATGACCGAGGCTGGGAAATGTCTGCAGAGAAGCAGCTTCCATATCAATTTGCTTTGTTTGAAAGATGTTTGTTTTGTTCCTTTCTTATTAAAGCAAATAAAGTTTTGTTTTTGTTTTTGTTTTTTGTTTTTTGAGACAGAATCTTGCTATGCAGTTCAGGCTGGCCTTGAACTCACTGTGTAGCACAGGCTGGCCTCGAACTCACGACGATCCTCCTTCCTCAGCCTCCCAAGTGCTGGGATTACAGGCCTGCATCACCATGCCCAGCAAAACAAAGCAAGTTTTGTGTGTCACCATTTCTTCTCAGGTCTGACCACATGTGCAAGGGTCCAAATTGAATCACAAATCTTTGTGTGTGCGCAGGAAGACTATTTTAAAGATAAAATAAATTGCAGTAGTGAATCATCTGCCTTTGGATATTTAAATTAATTCTTTGAAGTTACTGCCCATGGATTCTATAGTATTTAGCACCATTTGTCATAAAGCAGAATAAAGCGAATTTTACTGAAGGTCAAGCTAAAGGTCTTCCAGTTTAATGAAGTGTCAATATTAAATTGGAGAGAGTGTATTTTTACCAGGAGAATCTGATAAGCAACACCCAATCTAAGAAGAGGAATGGCAACAAGGCTAAGGAGGACTACACTCTATGACGTGTTCTAGGCAAAGCTCCTCAGGCCCCACTGTCGGTTTGAATGCTGTCAGTCTAAGCGAAGAGCGCTTACACTCAGAGTGAGCGCGTCACTACTCTGCAGGTAACAGCATGGGTTAGGACAGAGCCCGGCTTGCTCCACGTCACGCGTCTCTGCAGAACTCACGTGCAAGCTCCCGAGCTCATCTTGCCCCTGGAAAGAGCCCTGCCCTTCCTGTGCACGGCTCCTTCCTCATCGCTGTATATTGGAACCATCATGTTCAAGGTCATCTTACCCTTTATTACTGCTTGTGTCACCTCTGCAAGAAGCTAGAGGATGCCAGATTTCCTCCCACTGCCAGACGGTCATCCACAGACAGCGTTTCAGGCTGCCTTTTCTTTTCTTTCCTACCTATTTATTTTTGGTACCAGGCATTAAGCCCAGGTTCTGGCACGTACGAGCAAGTACTCGACCACTGAGCTATATATATATATATATATCCCCAGCCCCTTTTATTTTTCAATTATTTTTTATTTTGAGACACTAAGTTTCCCAGGCTGGCCTCCAGCTTGCAATACTCCTGCCTCAGCCTCCCAAATTGCTGGGATTACAGCTGTGTGCCACTATACCAGGCCTTATGTCACTTCATATGGCCTCCATCTCTCACTTGAAACCCTTTCACGGTGGCCTCTGAGACTGAAGGGCAATAATCATCTATAAAACCTGATACAAACTTTTAGGCAACTTTTTCTGTAAAGGACCAGATGGCAAAATGGCTTTATGGGCCTAAGCACAAAAGCAGCTGTAGATAATGCAGAAACCAATGGGCACTTTTTTGGCTCCCCTCAAAACTTTACAAAAGCAGGTGGCCTGCCTACTACAGTTTGCCCTATAGCCCCAGCGTCTTCCGAGCACGTTCCTGGACTCTTCTTTGGCTGATACATGGCTCTCCCAGAGGTCGCGTCCTCCCCTTGCAGCCCTCTCGGGTGGTCTGCAGCTATTAATCCTTTCGGGATGGAGTCAAAGGTGGCATGAGCAGATGTTCTCCACGTTCCACGTTGCTGCTTCAAACCCACAGTCCGTCTCCTCCTTCTAAAAGCACTCAACTCGAAATCTCACTTGTCACACGCTACCACCCCATTTCCAGCCACTACTCCGCACTCCCTGAAGGTTTCAGCCACTCCCCACTCTCCCTGCAAAACCAGTCCCAGTACAACTCATGCGATCTCTACTCTTTCCAACATCCTGGCCCACCTGGCAGCTCTCCGATCTCCCTTCCCCAAATTCGTGTCTTCCCCCCAACCTCTGCTGCTCATTTCTGTGCTCATTCCTTTGACCTATTTGTTATTAACAATTTCAACACCGGCCTGGTTCTGCTGCCACACGCCTGTAATCCCAGAACTCTGCAGGCCAGAGGCTCACTATGAGTTCAGGGCCAGCCTGGGCTACATAGTGGGTCTGAGGTCAGCCTGTTGTAGTGAGACCTGTCTTAAACAAAACCAAATAAGTAAACAAACATTGCTAAAATCTCAGGCATCCCTCTCTTACCATAAGCTATTATCCTTCCAGCTCGTTCCCTCTGGTGCCTCACTGCAAACAATCCTTCCATACCACCAGGAATTTAATTCTACAATCCTATCACCTTCTCCCTATCCTGCCATCAGCTGGCCATCCTCCCTCTGCCCCCTGTCCCGCTTATATCCCATGGCCTAGCTGTATAACCATTCCTTGCATACCTAATTGACTCTCTTGTCCCTTTCTCCCTTGTACTGACTTGGCTAAACCAAGATTTCAATTGTGCCTGTGGATTAGATGTTCCCTCTTTATGGGACAAGCCTGTTGCTGTTCTCCCAGGGGACAAAGGGAACCCTCTTCTAAGTCCACTGCACCCTATCTCTGTCCCTTTGCAGCAAAACATAGGATAACAGCAGCATGTTCCCACTGAGCAATTCAGCTCCCTGTTGTCCCTTAAACCCAGTCCAGTCAGGCTTTCCCTGCCACCACTCTACCAAATTTGCTCTTATCAAGTCACCAGCTCCCGTGTGCAGTCCTGGGTCCCCATCTAGTTGTTCCAGAGCCAACTTTCCTACCCACCTGGGCCTGGAGAGTGGGGTTGCACTGTGCTTCTGAAGATTGGAAAAGGGACTCTGGGTTGGTGAAATCAAATGTGTGGGCTAGGAACAAACCAAGCTATGAGAATGTGTCTTACAGCTCTTCACCTTCTCTAGTTAACGATGATTCATGACAGAGCAGTAGCAAGGAATGTTAATTGGCTTCATCTTAGCACATGAGAATTTCTTGCCAGGGACTAGGAATTGATAGGAAACAAGTTTTAAGGAACATGGAAATTTTTATTTTCCCAACTGAAACATCTCTCTCAATATTTAGAGCAGCATTGGACTGGAAATGTATCTGATATAACAACTCGTCAATCCAACCTTTCACTCGAGGGACCCTCTCAGTCCGTAGAGGCCGAAAAGCCATACCCTGGTCTCAGACAGAGAATGGCATTTTTGAGAACACAGCACGAGAGTCTCGCTCCAAGTCTCGTATCCTCTCTACTGCTCTTGCTGCTGATCGGCCTCCACCCACTTCTCTCCATGTCCACCTTTTGTAGGGATACTTTTAAAGCACTTTGCAAGGAATGCTTTTATTGTCCTGGGGTCTTTCTGTGCAACATCCTTTCCAATGCACTTGCAGCTGAGAGTTTTTCTAACAGTGCATTCTGTACTGACGCATGTCATTCATTCTTCAAGGAGTCCTACTGTCTTCCGGAATGGTTTGGGATCTTCGGTTCCACCAAGGAACATACTTCATTTATCAGGACTAAATCTGACAGTGGTTTTGATTGGTTACTTTGCCCCTAAGTTAGAAGAGAGATAGAGTTGGCAGAATTCCAGACTGCATTCCAGGGCCAAATGCTTAAAGATGTTCTGGATTGTGCAACCCTGGAAAATACCCCGCTAACATGAAAGTCTAAGCCTGCTGCCTGTTCTGCCATCGAGCACAAGTAGTTGCCACACTCCTATTCCATACTTTAGGGAGGCATGTGACTTTGGAGCCTCCTGGCCCTGTGTGACTGTTTTCCCCATGCCTTGCCCAAGTTATTCTGCAACTGAGTTGTTTTTGTCTTTATATGTACAGTCAGGAGAATGGGAGGAGCAATGAGGCATGGCCCTTCCCCAAGGCAAATGACAGTCCTCTTAGCTCAACAGTAAGTAAAGATTTCCTCCAGCAAGGCATGGTGACAAAGGCCTGTCATCCCACCCGAGGCAGGAGGATCACAAGTTTAAGACTAGCCTTGGCAACTTAGCGAGACCCTGACTCAAGTTAAAAAATAAAAAAGGCTGGGTTTGCAGCTCAGTGGTAGAGCACTTGCCTAGCATATGTGAGGTCCTGGGTTCAAGCCCCAGTACCCAAAAAAAGACCCTTTTATTTAACCACTGTATTGAAGTATGATTGCCATATTAAATGTATTTAATGTATGTATTTAATGTATACGTCTCAATGCGTTGGGGATCAGTATACACACGTGAAACCGTAATCACCACGAAGATATCTATCATCACCCAAAGTTTCCTCCCCCTCCCTTTATTATGAATATTTTTGTTGTGATGGTTCGGTCTAGACTGGTTTGGTTTGGTAAGAACATTTCACATAAGATCTTATCTCTTAGCAAAATTTAAGTACACAATAGGGTATTGCAGGCTGTAGACCCTATGTGGAATTGTAGGATTCGCAGAGACCTCTTAATGAGACAAATGGGTTCCAAGAACAGTGTAAAACTTGCTGAAAGCCATTAGCATACCTAAGGAATAACTCTGTGTCAACCAAAAAGGTTTTTGCCTGCCACTCTAATGATAACTGACACTTAACTATATGCCAGATACTATTCTGGACACTTTGTATGTATTACAGTTAACCCTCCAAACTCTGTAAAATAGGTACTATCATGGGTGAGAATCCCAAGGCACAGAGAGATTAAGTATCTGCCTAAGGTCACACAGCAGGAATAATGGTGGGATGAGATATGAACCAGGGCATCCTGACTCTGGTCTTACTCTCAGCTGCTGCGTACAGTACCTGTCCAGAAACCTCCAGTAACAGCCCATGTCCACCCTCGGTAGTGGCAGATGGAGACTTGGGGGCAGTCTCCTTCTGAACTACCCTGCTGGCATGACCCTTCCCTTCAGGGGAGAAGTTAGGCCATCGAGCTATCTCAAGAGAGGAGCGATTCTTAATAGCATCCATATTTCTGAATTTCCACTTACAAATCCTCCTTAATATTATAATTTGGTCTCTTGTGGAGCTCTGCCTACTGAAGGTGAATGAAAATCAACCCGTGGGCATTCGGGGGTTTGGCTTTGATTCTGTGGGTTTTGGCTAACGTGAGTCTAACAGCTACTCGGGAGCAACTCCCCAGACGCCGACGATCAGATGCACAGCGGAGAGCAGAGGCCCCAGTGAAGCAAGTACCGCTCTGGGGAGATCCTGATGCTGATCTCTCCCCGAAACTGCAGACATCGTGGCATCACACGTCCTCTCCTTTGAAGCTTCAATAGTCTTATCTTCCTTGTTAGAGCGCTGGAGTCTTGATGGAAACTACCAGGTTACAGATGTCTTGGTTTTCCCCACCGCCTCTGCCACTGCCCTGCCCATGTCCCGAGGATGTTTCAGTGTGCTTCCGCTGACTTCCAAATGCTGGAGTCTGCACCTGGGTGCCGAGAGTTTTCCCCAGCCTGGAAGAGCAAAAGGCAAGGCCACACCACAGGCTGCAATTGCCTGATGGTCCATCTGTTCCTCTCCCAGTGGCCTGGGAGCAGTGATGCTTGGGAGCAATGTTGGATAAGCCTAGGCTCCATCGCATCCTTCTCCTGCAGCACCGAGCTCCGTCACCCACGCTGAGGTCTGGCTGAATGGCACACCCTCGGTGGCTGCTGCCCTGTCCCTCTCTTGCCGCCCTTCCCTGCGTTATTCCTCCGATGCATCTTGCCCCGGGGCCCTTATTTCTGGGTCTGGTGTGCTCAGAACCCAAACTAAGACAGAGGAGAGACAAGCAGCATCTACAAAATGCCTGTTGTGCCTGGCATCATGCTAGAATCTTTGTAGGGATGATCTTTTGTAATCCTCGCCAGAGAATTAGGAAGTGATTTCGTACACGAGAAATCTGAAGCCACCAGAATGTGCAGCTTGCTCGTGGTCGTGCTGTGGGTTGGCAGTGATGAGGGACAGTGCGTGTTCTCTGGCTCCTTGGCCTGGTAGCCATCCCAGCGGGGCCAGGGCTTCCTGCTCTAGAAAGACACGGAAGTCCAGGGGGATCCATTTGTTCATGTTTCTGAACTAACTGCTGATGACTCGTCAGACTGCTACCTGCTCTGCGGATAGATCAGCAACCATAAAACATGCACCAACACAAGCGTTTTCCAAACACCTTTGGCTCCCGCTCTGTCTCTTTCATGGAGACGATGCTGTGCCAGAGATGAGGTGGGGAGCAGGCTTGACTCACCAGCCCGGTGTGCTCGGCTGCCCTGTGAATCTCACGGACCAGCTGGCACCTCCGAGGCCGAGGGAAGGAAAGAGACGGAGGTGTCCAGAGCGGCATCCACACCTCTGCGCTCTGCTTTACTCGAGCAGAGATGTTTCTAAGCTCTTGCGTACCCCCAGCCTTCACCCCACACAGAAACACAGCGGGAGGAAGGCTTGGTGCTTCTCCCACCTGGCAAATCAACAACCAGGTTTTTTTTTTTTTTAACCTCAGAAGAAAGCTACAGTCGTTTTGTTTTTCAAACATCTCTCAAGGCTTAGTCAGCCAGTCCTTATGGAGCACACCTAGAATATAAACTTAGCAACAAGTTCTAGTTTCTCAGAGGCTTTAGGGTCTGATCGCACAGTGTAGCAGGCTCGACCTCCCACTGGGCTGGAAGCTCTTGCTCCGAGTTGTCCTGCCTCAGCTGAATGGCAGAGGGGGACATCTCAGTCACCCAGGACAGAGCATTGCCAGCTTGATGACCAAGGAGAAAGCTGCCCGGGTGTGGACCAGAAACTCCATGCCGACCTCCTAGGAAGTCCCTGCTTCCTCACAGGACGGGACGGACCCATATGTGGGAGGGATCCGCCTGCAGCCGCTATTGATGAAACGCCGGGAAACATGCTTAGGTTGCATTTGCTGTCAAGCGCACCCGTGATGGCTCCGTGTCTCCCTATAAATTCTCCTCTTCCAGCTGGGCTTTTTTGTGGTTTAGTATTAAAATAGCCTCTTCCTAATTAGACAGATCTCTGTCATGAGGATCAATCTGAGAACTTCTGTGGTATTTTCATATTCGATATCTCTTTACAAATCAGCCCTGTGCTCTCCAGCTTTTCTAAATCATAACTCACTGAATAGCTCCTTAAGCAGGCAACAGCCACATAACTAGTAATTAGTGTCCTGTCAGCTGGTATCAGCAGCATCATTTCCAGCTGCTGACATCAGCAAGTCCGTCATATACTTAAAGCTATAGCGGCTCATATTGTGATGAGTACATCCGAAATATCCAATTAATGAGAGTATCTTTAAAAAAAACAAGTATAACCACGTTTGGGTGAAAGTATATAAAACAAATTAAAATACGAATTGCCCACCCAATTTCAGCACAAAAACAACATCCTACAGCTTTCAAGCTCTGCCACAGACATCTATCAAATCCACAAACAAGTCGGCTCTTTCCGATTAGAGGATGGAGTTGTTTGGTCAAGGTCGTAGAGAACATCTGTTTTAATAATAGAAGTCAGGGAAGAGTGGCACTTTGACCTCTCCCTTGTTTATTCATGGACTGTTCATGAAAGCATTGGTGATTATTTTCTTACTAATACATCCTAATTAAAAATACACCAAAATAAATAAATAAACAAACATTTATTTAAATAATCTATTTATTTAAATAATAAATATTTATTTATTTTAAAAATAATAAATAAATGACACATTCTTCAGGAAAAAAAACCTCTGTTTACTTTAAAAATTCAAAAAGTAAACTTTCAGAATAACAGCATTACTTGAACAATAGCTGGGCAGATTTTTAAAGGAGTTCTGAATTGATATGACCATAATCCAGAATAGGAAAAACAGAATCATTTTCAAGAAATAAATGTGAAGGAAAATATCTACTTAATTATAAAAGCTATTTTCTCGGGAAATGAATAGAGAAATAATAATTTTCTCTAAGAAACGTATTTCATCTATCATTTAACCTCTATTCCCCCAAATGCCATCAAAATGACATTTATTTTTAGACTTTGTTCTGAGGTTTTGCACTAAATCGCTACACCTGCAAAGCCTTACCTATCAAATTGAGTTAGCATGAACTAGACCACAATTGCAACTAAACTTATCAACCTCCAGGAAACTCAGCCTGCTGCCACCAAAATATGAGAGCTAAGATTTAATAAAGGAACCCTAAACAGGTAACATTTTTCTTTCTCCACGATTGGTACAGTGTTTGTTCATCATACAGAAATGGCAAATCTGCATGTTGGAAATTCAAAAAAACAAATATGCCAGGAAACATTTTATGCATCATTTAAAATTATATTTAAACAGTCTCTGGCTGTAAATTAAAGAAAAGAGAAATTATGTGCCTAAGCTTTCATAAATGTCATATACCAAATTCATAGAAATTAATAAATACAAATCAAGTACAATTTATCTTTTTTCATTAAATAAAACAGTAATTCACTGAGTCCAAATGAGTTACAGACACTAGCATATTACTAAAGAGAACGATACTGTATTACCAGAAATATTTGTAATGCATTAGATATGTTGCCTCAAATGGACAAAATAAATTAGAAATAGCATGTATATTTTATGACATATTGATAGTTTTTCTTCCTTGTTTAATCCACTCCCCTTTCTCAGAGTTTAACCCTTCCTCTGGGGCAACAAATGCTATCTGTTCATGCCACAATCCAGTTCAAAAGGAATGCACTGGCTAACAAACCAAGGGCGGGGGGTAATGAGGAATCTTTACAGAGCTGGGCAAGTCTGAAGAGTAAAGTGCTCATTCTGTAACTGCTTTTCTTGTTCACTGACCTGCATAGCCGTCTAACCCTGCTTACATTTTTGCAGGGTCTGGACAAGGGGACAATTTATAATGGTAGTTAGTGATTACCTGCTGCAGACTGTAATCCAGGGATCCCTGGGTGCTCTGTGACCAGGGGCCAACTGGACTGGAAGAGGGGACAAGAAAAAGACAGAGAGGAAGTTTATTCTCTTTATTAAAAACACCTTTTTCGAATCATAGAATTTATGTTGGTCACACAGTTTAGAAAATATATAAACTGATTAAAAAGTTAAAATCATGGATCTTCTAACCTCTCAGGTAATCTCAGAGATAATTTTCTGAGGGATACATTTAAAGTAGATCTTATATTCTAATTTGCGGGCAGGTTTCATCTTATAAAGTATCACTCAAATATATGCTTTTTAGAATTAGCCACACGGTATTTTATTGCTGTCATTTATTAAAGCATCCCCTGCTGTTGGACATGTAAGTTGTTTTCAGCCCTTTAGCACCTTGAGTTACGCTATAACAAAAACCTCCTCTTTTCTATGTCCTGTGTGCTTCTTTTATTTTTTCCTTGGGATAAATTCCCTGTTATGGTAAGTGTGCTCTAGTAACATATTGCCAAATTACTTTTCAAAACATATGATGCTGATTTACATGACTAACATCTCAGTGATTGAGGATCAAATTTAGCTGCAGCCCTCAGTGCTATAAATTGAAAAACGAAGTGAAAATCTAAGTAGCTGAAAATTGGCATGTTTTTCATTTTAATTTACATTTCTAAGGTGAATTCTGAACATCTACTTCAATAATTTTTTTGTTTTTATTAAAATACATACGATCATTAAAACATAAAAATAACAAGGAAAATCTATTATCTAGATATAAGCAAAGACAATAAAAATTTTTTATTTAATATTTCTGATACATATGTATATTAGGTACATATAAAATCATACTATAAACTTATTTCATAAACCTTTCCATTCAATAAAATATTTATACATCTTACTATATCATATAAATATAAAGCATCATTTTAAATATTGGCATATATACTAGCATTTGCTTTGTTAGTTCGCTACTGATTGGCATTTAAGTGATTTTGAGGAAACTGAACATTTGGATGATTTTTCTTTTTTCTTTTCAAAGAAAATATTTTAAAATCAAAATATTTCAAAAGAGTGTACAGAATACAAAAGTGTAAAGAATAATATAACAAATATTTCTATGCCTGGCACTTTTTATTTGTACACGTTTGTCGTACTTAATAATAACACTCATTTTGGGGAATTGGCATATATATATATATATATATATATATATATATATATATATATTCATTTTTTATACCATTTCGCTGCCCACATCTCCCCTTCTCCTCACCCTCTTCTCCACCTCCATAAAGTCTGCCTCCCTGTTTCCTACCATCCCTTCTTCATTTTACTCTTTTAGTTATATTTTGAGTTTCTCAAATAAAGAAGAGAAATCATGCAATATTTAAGCTTTTTTGTCTATTTCACTTAACATTATGGTCTCAAGATCCATCCATTTTCCTACATACTATGAATTCATTCATCTTTAGACATAGCATATCTATGTCTATCTATATCTATGTATATGTCACATTTTCTTTATCCATTTATCTCTTGATGGGCATCTAGACTATTTCTGTACTTTAGCTATTGTGAATTGCACTGCTATAAATATGAGTATGCATGTATCACAACAATAATGCTGACTTTAATCCTTTTGGACCCGGCACTGTTTCAACAAATCTCAATATTTTTGTCATAGTTAGATCAAATATTTTTAAAATTCTTATTTATTTTTAAAAATAAATGATATAAATATGGTTCATGTAGCCCTTTCAAATGACACTCCCTTTATTCTCTCCCTAAAAAGGAATTATTGCATAAATGGTTTCATAAACCCAGGAATGGTTTTTATAATGGATTATATCTGTAATTACATAAATATAGCACTTTTGTTTTTAAACTTTTGTTTTTATTTGTTTGTTTTTGTTTTTTTACGTGGGTACTGGGAGCCAACCTCAGGACCTCGCGCTTGCCGGGCAGGCGCTTGTGCCACTGAGCCATCTCACTGGCCCCCTGTTTTTAAACTTTTAATAAATATTGTCACTTCCTGTGTAGCCTCTGGCTTACTTCGTTCACTCAGCACTATTTTTTCTTAAACTTTATTCACAACAGAATATGTAGCTTGATTCTTCCTTTTCACAGCTGTACTGTATTTCGGTATATGATTATACTTGACCATTTTTTAGTTTTCTGTGTTGAAGATGGCTTACAGTATTTTATTATTACAAATATTGCAGTAAAAATATTCTGGTACATGACTTAGGTGTAAGAATTTATCTCAACTAGAAAATATTTCCTGGAAATGGAACGACTGAATGGTGATACTGGCATCTTAAGCTTGCTGTTGAAATTGCTCCCCAAAGTTGTTCTACTAATTTGTACTCTCAGCAGCAGCACTTCTGCATCTTGCTGGAGTCAGACTTTCAGTTCTTCCAATCCAAATGGGTAAAAAACAGTATCTCATTTTTATTTGCACTTCCCTGATTACTAGTAATACTGAACATCTTAACATATGCTTCTTAACCATTCAAGTTTTTCCACTGTGAATTGTCTGCCTGTTTATATCTTTTGCCCATTTTGTCAATGGATTGTTTGTCCTACTAATTCTATGAGCTAAATATATAGAACATGACTTCTCTAAGTTTGTAGCTTGATTTTTTATGCGCTTGGAGTTTTTGTTGTTATGTTATGTATTTGTTCTTGCTTTGATGGTAAATTTTAACATTATAATGTCATATTTATTATTTTTTATGATTTAGACTCATGTCTTATCTACCAAATCCTTCCCACTACTAAATTGTCATAATAGAAGTCCTATATTTTATTTGAGTTCTGTTTTGCATATTTCTGAAACCCACCTAGCATTTTTTTGTTTGGCATGAGGTAGGACTCTTTCATGTGAATTACTTTAGCAGCATCTATCAAATATTGATATTGATCTGTGATGCAACCTCTGTCCTACACCAAGTTTTCCATAGGCCAGTTTCTGTAATTTCATATTTTGTTCACTGCTTTGCCCTATTTTCCCCTAAAAATTACACTATCTTAAATATTTTCCACTGATACTGGTCAGGATTGTCACATTTTGCTCCTCTTCAAAGTTTTCTTGGCTAGTTTTTCCCTTTTACTCCTTCAAATGAGTTTTAGGATTAGCTTGTCAAGTGCTTTGACAAATTTTATTATGATTTTTATAGTTTTATTTTAGAAAAATTTATAGTAAGTTGAATTCTTAATGTATTACATGCTCTTATCCATGAACATAGATTCCAGTTTTCCCAATTATTTTTCAGATTCTTTAACACATTTTTTGTAATTTTTTTCAAAAGCTTCTTATACACTTTTGTTAGACTTATTCCTGAGTAGTTATAGCTTTTATTACTCTGATATATTATCTTTTTTTATTATATTTTCAAATTGATTATTAGCTGTGCCTATGAGTGCTATAGGTCATATATTTTCATCTTATATCTTAACATATTTGGCACAGGCCTTTTATTCATTCTAAGAGATTTTCCAAAACTTTTGGTACTTTTTTCATAGGCAGACATAATTTACATTTTTTTGTCTCTTCCAGTTTTTGTCCCTCAAATCATTGTTTTCATTTTATTGTATTGTTTAATAGTGAGGTAATATCAGATATCCTCGTACCTTCCCTTACTTTCAAGTTCTAAAATTGTACTATTAGGAAAAGGGCTTCTACTGTTTTTGATAATTTGGTACCCATTATCAGCTCTCTCCTGCCTTCTTTCAACACATTTTCATTCAGAGCTTACTCTGTGGCAGACACTTTTGTAAGTGACAGGGATTTAAGGAGCAAAAATGACAAAGTTCTTTATGAAGCTTGCAAGATAGTAAGTGAAACAAAGTAAAAATATATACAATATAATTATATGCACATACATGAACGTGTACACACCCATTTTCAATTACTGATACAGATATAAAGAAAAATAGACTCACAAGAATGTTCATTTTATACAAGGTGTTCAGAGAGGAGAAATTAACATCTGAGCAAAAAACTGAGTAAGAAGAGTGGGTTGTGTGCTGGGGGTCTGAGATGGAATTTAGCCTGCAGGTCATGTATTAAAAGTGCCTTGTGTGTTAGACCGCTTTCCTGTCACAGAAACAAACTACCTGACACCCACAACTTAAAGGAGAAAGGATTTATTTGGCTCAGGATTTCAGAGGATCAGTCCATGGCTGGCTGGCTCCAAAGCAGGCATATCATGACAGGGGGTTCCTGGTAGCTAGGAAGAAAAGCAGGGGGACAGCATCAGAAAGGAAAGGGTAGGAACCAGAGGGTAGGAACCAGTCCCCAAGGTCACACTCCACAACTCACCCAGACATTCCCAGAAGTGTGCTTTACTAATCACCTAGATGTGTCTTAATCCAGTCAAGTGGACAATTATGATTAATGGTCACACCTTGGGACCAACATCAATGGAAGCAAAGGGAAGGAAAGAAAAGTGGGTAAAGGGAACAGTTGAACTGCAACATAGATCTAGCATCACCGAGTCTCAGAGGGGGTCCTGGAGCTACAATAACTGCCTTCAGGACTTAGAACAAGTAGGAGCAAGGGGACTAGGCTTTAATATCCTTTCAATGATCAGACATTGGCATGCCCACCCTCCCAGGAAGCAGTATGACCATGGGCATATCACTTTTTCAGCTAAGTCATTAATTACCCTAAGAGACATCCAGTGAGGGCCATGGATTAAGCTTCCAGCAGGGGAGGAAACAAGACCTTTTGAAGAGGACCTGGAGCCTCATGGGCCTTGGAAGATCTGGAAGAAAGGCAGGGGGCAATGAAGGAAGCGCCTGCATTAGGCATGAGCCTGGTCTGCCCAAGCTGCATGAGTAAGAGCAGTGTGACTTGAAATGGAGCAAGCAAGAGGAGCAGGAAATGTAACATTGAGATGGACAGTGTCAGGCCAGATGGGTGATGCAAGAAGTGTGGAATTCAATCTGAAGGGGAGACTTCTGGGAGCTATCATAAAGTAAATTACATAATTATGCCTTAAGAAGTTCTCTCTAGCCTTTAAATAAATGGAGTCATACATGTTCTCTGCGTCTCACTTTTCTCTGTGAATAATCTCTGATGTGAATCCTATTTTACATCTGTTAACGTAATTCTTTTTAATGGCTGTGTAATAGTGATGACATACCACGATTTATTGAATCTCTTCCATATTGATGAGTACTTACTTTGTTACCAGATTTTTTACTATTATAATAAAATTTACTGTATATATGTGATTATGATGGTTTTACTTCTGTGGAATAGAGTCCTTGGGATTGTTGGATTGAGGGATATGTATATTTAAAATGTTTAATACATGTTGAAAGATTGTTTCCCAAAAAGTCTGAAACAATTTTATATTTCATCAGTAAATGTGTAAAAATGCTTTTCCTTTTATAACCACTGGCAATAGATACTACACCATTTTAAAAAATAGAGAAAAAAAAGAAAGAAGAAAAAGAGAAATTCTCTCTGGCTGCTGCTAGTAGAATCATGGTAGAGGGCATGGTAGAAACAAGGCTGAAAGGCAACTTGGGAAGCAATTTTGGCCAATTGTGTCAGATATTATGCTGCCTTGGACCATACTGGTAGCCATGAGGGCAGTAAGAAATGGTTACATCAAGAATATATTTGGGGATAAAACCAACAGGTCTTAATGATGGACTCAGTGTAAGGTTGGGAAGAAGACAGAGGTCAAGGGTGACCCTACACTTCTGGCCTGACCAACTGGTCTAATGGAGTTGCCTTTAGAGAATTAGAAAGGACTGGAGGAGGAAGAGGGCTGTGTATTGGTAAAGGAGGAAGGAAAACCAAGAGCTCTATTTTGGACAAGGTAGGTTTGAGACACAATTTACATTCAGTGGAGATGTCAACTAGCAGATTGGAGTTTGATGTCTACTTGGATGTCTTCAGGGTAGATGAGGTAGTTAAAGGCGCAGGGATGAATGAGATCACCAGAAAAGGCTAGTATAAAGACAGGAGGGAAAACACAAAGAATGGAGGGCTCGCCTCTCTGCAATGCTGACATTTAAATATCGGAAAGATACTGTGGCCCCAGAGAAAAAGAATGAGGATGGGTGACCCTTTATCCAGGTTAGACATGCTTGGTTTGCCTGGACCTCATTGAAGAGGGATTGTCTTGGGCTACCTATGAAATATATAATATACTTAATGTACATAAGTAACAAAAGTTTCTCTTTTTAAAATATAACAGATGTGTGCAACATGCAGGTCAGGATTAGACATGCCTGATCCAGGAGGAAAAACCAAGGAGATATAGAAGCTCCAAATCCCACGCATTGTAAGATGGAGGGAAAGATTCCCCTGTGTCAAACTGCCAAGAGACTAAAATAAAAATTGCCCGCTAAATTTGGCAGTGAAATGGTGATGATTATAGATTGATTTAGTTGGGTTGAGGAAAAAATATTAGGTGATGAAGTGGAAGTAATGACTCTAGAAATAAGATTAAGGACACTCCTTTCTATTCACAATTTACTAAGATTTTTTAAAGATCTGAAATATTTTATCGCAGTATCATCATATTTTTTGCATCTATTGAGGATTTTTTCTTTCTTTCTGATACTATTAGATTACATTTATCTGTTGAGACATCTTTACATGATGGAAAAATTCCATTTAATTATTATGTGTCATACTTATATGCACTTATATGTATAATTCAATTTGTCCTTATTTTATTTAGGATCTTCCCATCTATGTTTGTCCTTATTTTATTTAGGATCTTCCCATCTATATTCGTAAATGAAATATGATTGCTGTGTGATGGTCTTTTCTTCTACTGCCCTTTCTAGTTTTAGTTTCAGAGTTGTGGTGGATTAAAACTGGTGGTCAACTTGTAACCCCCAGGTTAACTGACTCAGTGTGGTGCTGGGTGTGGAGGGCCCACCTGAGGACTGTTGCCAACAGCATAAAAAGGAGAACTGGAGAGGAAGAGTTGGTGCTGTTCGTTCTCCTGGAGGAGCCTGTCATGCTGGCTTTCCTGATAGGAACTTGGCTGTTCTCACTGTTGGAGGAGCTCAGGACCTCATTGTTGCTGAGGATGGCTGTGGTACTTTTCGGGGGAGCTCTGATCCTTACTTTGAGCATTGCTTCCTGGCTCCAGTGCAGATCCTTCATCCCGCTGGCACAGACTTTCTAGCTTCCACCACTGAACTTCAGGCCTTCCCAGTGCAGATCCATGAAACAGACTTGCATGAGACATTGTCGTGGGCTCTGGGCTTCCAGCTGGACTCGTGGAGGACATTGCCATTGGCTCTAGGTCTTCAGCTGGACTCATGCAGGACATTGCTGTGGGATCCAGGCCCTCAGCTGGATTCTTTGGGTTTCTAGTGTATGGACAGATTTCCTGCACTCTTTTGTATTTGACTCTCTGGGTGACTATTATAAAATAATCCTATAAATTATGTGTCCTATATTATAGCTTTTCTCTTGCAACTCTGACTACGGCAAGAGTTATATACTAGCTTCATAAAATGGATTTGGTAGCTTCTCTACTTTTTCAGGAGACTTTTGCTTTAAATTTTTTTAGTGAACTACTTGGAGAGGTTTTATTTTCCTGACTGGACCTGACGGATCTTCATTGTTCATATTTTTATAGAAAAATCACCTACTCTACTTGGGTGTTTGAGTTTGTGGAGTACATATAAAACTACATAACTCATAATTAGCATAATGTTCAATTAGGATGTTTAGAATCTGTACTGTATCCATATTTATATTCCCCTTTACATTCCCAGTATTGTCTATTTGTGTCACCTCTTTCCCCCCATTCCTTCTTTCTCGTTTCTTCATAGATCTTGCCAAAAATCTGAATAAGTCCAGCTTTAACTTTTGAGCTAAAATATGGATATTGGAGGACACTATCATATCTGTACTGGCTCAGTGTTAAATAGTCATCCCTGGGTCCGGTGAGATGGCTCAGCGGCTTAAGTGCCTGCCCGGCAAGCGCGAGGGCCCGAGTTCAACTCCCGGAACCCACATACGAAAAAGGGGCCGGTGATATCGCTCAGTGGCATGGGCGCCTGCTGGCGCACGAGGTCCTGAGGTCGACCCCCCGGTACCCACACACACAAAAAAAAATAATAATAATAAATAGTCGTCCCTGGAGGAGTGAAGAAAATAATGATATTGGTTGCCTGTGGGAAGGAAGTTGGATGACCAGGCAAAGGAAGTGGAAAGAAGGCTTTTAACTGCATACCAGATCATAAATTTTAAATTTTGAAACAAGTAAATGATTCACTTTAAAGAATTAGATTTAAAAGCCTTTTTAAAAAATCTTCGTTTTTTTGCTTGCCTTCGTCTTACTTGTTTTCTATCTTATTAATTTCTGCTTATTTCTTACAATTTACTCTAGGTTTACTCTGTTCCTCTAGCTTGCTGGTTTCAGTTTTCTTGGCTTCTTAAGCAATAAAATTAAGACTAAAATTTATCTTTAAATGCCACTTTATCTTAACTTTTGAGAAGTGTTAATTTCATAGTTTTTTAGTATTTTATTATTTTCACTGTGGTTTTCCATTTAGTCATTGGATTATTTAAGTGTATCTTCCATATTCCAAACACATCTGCTTTTTGATTTTCTTTTTTTTTTTTTTTGGTACTGGGAATTTGATTTTCTTTTTACTACTGGTTTCTAATTAAAATACACCATGAAAAGAGAATGTGGTGTATATGGCAATTTCAAAATTTATAATTTTGTTTAGATGGGTCATTTTATGTAAGTTCCATTAGAACTTAAAGTGAAAATGTGTTTTGTATTAGTTGGATGTGGAATTTGTATGCATATGTACAAGTTAACTCAAATTTGATAACTTTATTTTTCAACGTTTATATTTCCTTGTGACTTTTTTCTGATTGATTGGTTTTTAATAGAGATATGTTAAAATATCCCTCCATGTTTTGCCAAATTATCTTTGTTATTATCAGCTTTTTTCTGTACTAATGTCAATACTATGTTATGAGTTGCATAGAAGTTCATGATTATTATCTAGTCTTGGTGACAGATAGTTACATTTTAGTACCTCATTTCTATCTTTATTAATGCATATATTCTATTTTTCTGATATTAATATCTCTACCATCTTTCTGTATATTTACCTAGCAAATCTTGTTCCATTCCTTGTTTTCATATTTTAGAGCCTTTTTAGCTGTATATCTTGAAGGAAAGAGAGAACTTGACTTTTAAAAAATACAATATGGGCTGGGGACGTAGGTCAATGGTAAAGCACACAGACAATATTTGAAAGGTCCTTGGTTTAATCCCCATAACCACCAAAAAATAAAAACCAAAAACAAATTTTAAAAATCCAATATGTAACCTAAAACTGTCTCTATTTTCAAGTGACATGGTTTTTTTGTTGTTGTTGTTTTGGTTTTTTTGTGGGTACCGGGGGTCGACCTCAGGACCTCGTGCACCAGCAGGCACCCGAGCTGCTGAGCGATATCACCGGCCCTTTTTTCGTATGTGGGTTCCAGGACTCAAACTTGGGCCCTCGCGCTTGCCAGGCAGGCACTTACACCACTGAGCCATCTCACCAGCCCAAGTGACATGGTTTTATAGCTAGAAAATCTGGAGTAGTCTTTTAAAACTCCCTGGAATGAAGAAATGAGTTCAGTGAGGTTGCAAGAAATGAGATCAACATGCAAAAATTTAATGCACTTCTATATGGTAATGATAAACAAATGGAAACTGAAATTTTAAAATACAACACCATTTATAATTTCTCCCCTCAAATTAAATGTTTAAGTGTAAAGCTAACAAAATGTCACAAAATCTATCTCCTAGACAGTATAAGATGCCAATGAAAGAAATTAAAATGATGTGAGTAAGCCTGGTGTGGTGGCACACACCTGTAATCCTGGCACAGGGAGGGTGGACAAGTTATCTCAGCCTGTGTAATTTATTGATTTAGGAGGAATCTGTCTCAAAATAAGTTTTTTTTGTTTTGTTTTGTTTTTAAGGGCTGGGAAGGTAGCTTAGTGCAAAGACCCTGTGTTTAATCTTCACTACAAAATAAATAAATAAATAAATCTGAGTAAATAGAGAAACATACAATGTTCATGGGTTGGAAGGATCAGCATAATAAATACTTTGGTTCTTCCAACTGATATACAAGAGTAACATAATTGTTATGACAATTACAGTGAAAATGTTGTAGATATGTTAGCGTTATTCTAAAATTTATATGAAAAGGCAAAGGAACATGAATAACTAATAATTTTGAAAGAATAATGAAGTGAGTAGAAACAGTCTACCTGATTTCAGGACTCATATAGCTATAGGAATCAAGACCATGGACTGTGGGGTATTAGTGGAGGGGCAAAATAGAGAATTCAGAAAAGGACACAGACAAATATACTCAGGTGATTTTGACACAGGTACAAAAACAAACCATCGAAGGAAGTATATCCTTTTCAACAAGAAGGCTGAACCAACTGGATGCCAGTGGGAGGGAAAAAAGGAAAAAAGAAGTAAGGAAAGAAAGAAAAATCAGAAGGAAAAGGACCATTGAGCTAAACCTCACATCTTATGCAGAAATGAACTCAAAATGTGTCATAGACTTAAGTATAAAATTATGTATAAAACTATAAAATGTAAATGCAATGACATAGGAGAAAATCATTGAAATCTAAAGCTAGACAGAGTTCTTAAACTTGATACCAAAAGCATAATCCGTACAAATAAAAGCTGGTAAACTGAACTTCATCAACCTTAAAAATCTTTGCTCCTGAAAAGATTCTCTTAAGGATGAAAAGATAAATTACAAATTGGAGGCAAATATTTGCAAAACATATATCTGACAAACGACTTACATCTAAAATATATAAAGAATTCTCAAAGCTCAACAGTAAATAAAAAAATAACCAAATTAAAAGGTAGGCGAAACACACAGATACTTCACAAAAGAGGACGTATGGATGGGAAAAAAGCACATAAAAAGATGTTCAGCGTCATTAGACATTAAGGAAATGCAAATTAAAACCACGTTGAGAGGGCCAGGGATATAGATCAGTGGCACAAGCGCTTGCCTGGCAAGCGCAAGGTCCTGAGTTCGATTCCCGGTACAAAAAAACTACATTGAGATATCACTACACATCTGTCAGAATGACTAACATGGAAAAAATATACCAAATAATGGCAAGAATGAGGGGAAACTGAATCACTCATTCGTTGTTGATAGGAATGTTCGATGGTACAGCCACTCTGGAAAATAGCTTGATGGTTTATTTGAAAATGAAACATGTACATATCATATGATATAATATGATTTGATACAGCAACTGCACTCAGGGTATTTATCACGGAGAGATGAAAACTCAAGTTCATGCAGAAACTTGTCCTTCAATTCTCATAGCAGCTTTATTTGTGATAGCCCCAAACTGTAAATGATTCAACTGTTCTTCAACATGCAAATGGATGAAGAAACTGATATATCTATGCCAAAGAAGAGGATTCTGCAATAAAGGGCACTGAAATGTTGATAAGTGCAACGACTTGAATGAAACTCATGAGAATAATGCTGAGTAAAAAAACAAAGTACATGCTGTATGATTCTATTTATGCAACATTCTTGAAGTAACAAAATTCCAGAGATAGAGAAAAGATGAGTAGATGCCAGGGCATAAGGATGGGTGGGAGAGGAGGCAGGCGTTGCATTTGGCAGTCAAAAAGAGAAAGATAATGACAACCTGAAAACTCTGAAAATGTGTTACAACTGAAAAGTACACTTTACACAGATGATACAGAAATTTATGTTCTTGGAATTCATCGTAAAGTGGAACCTCTGGTACTGACCATCAAAGTGAATTACATTTTAACTTCGTATTTAGTACACAAACAATAAAAATTATTCCCCTAGTTCAGCATGTTAAATGTTAGATGTTATCTCTGTGATGTATTAGAAAATCACCCAAATCTTAAGAACTATGAAGGGCTGGTGATATAGCTCAGCGGCATAAGCACCTACCTGGCAAGCACGAGGTCCTGAGTTCGACTCTCGGTACCCGCATATCAAAAAAAAAAAAAAAAAAAAGAACTATGTAAACATTTGGTCCTTTCTCAGCCTGAGGATTTGTTACAATGATGATTAGAAAAGCAATGCACCTAAAATTTTAAGAGGTAAAAGTTGCAGTCTGTAGCTCAGGCTGGCCTTGAACTCACTACATAGCCCCAGCTGGCCTCAAACTCCTGACAATCGTTCTGCCTCAGCCTCCCAAGTGCTGAGAGTACAGGCATGTGCCACAGTGCCCGGGAAAGTTTTAAGATTGTTAAATGTTTCCCTTTAATATACTTGGACCACAATTAGGAAAAACTTAGTGCTAAAATAGTTGTTATCCAATTAAAAAAGCTGGGAAAGGATTCTTCATTTCCTTTCAGAAATATTTGTTTTTATAAATGTCCATCTGTCTCAGTTTTAATTTCCCTTAGCATCAGAGTTATGTAAACTCCAGCCTCAATTTTTAAATTGGAAATGGAAGGTATAACTTTTGAATGTTCTTTGTGTATCATCTATTAAAATGATCCTAATCTGTAGGAGACAGTTATAAAACTTGTGTAATACAATTTTTTGGCCTTTTTAAAAACTACAATACATTAATAATTTTCCTTAATAAGTAGATTTCATTTCACAATTATTTATTGTAATTAGTAATATACTTATATACATTTCTACTGTCTTTATTTTGTTTTCTTTTAACCATCCTTTTTCTTTCTACAATTTTTATTCTCCTTTTCTAGCTTTCTGCTGAACTGATAAGTGTTTTTATTTCATTTTTAATTTTCCTCTGCCGATTTGGAAACTATAAATTACATTTCTATTCTTGTTTTTGTGCTGATATTGTAAAGCTATAAATTTTATAAAATGTTTAAAGCTATTCTTTATCACCATCCTTGTGAACACATTGAAGGCTTGGGCATATTTTAGTCCCTTACAGTACAACTCTTGGTCTTACTATTATAGTTTTAGTTTTCCTCTTATTTTTTAGCATAAAAAGTTAGTTATTATAGCCAACAGTTTACTAAAATACACCCACATAGCTTATCAGTTTCTTTGTCTCTTTCATTGTTTCTTTCATCCAATGTCTCCAGCCTGCCTTGTTCAAATTCTAATTCTCACTAGCTCTGAGGTTTTAACCTTTCTGTACCTCATTTTTGTACCATCAAATGGGATTTTAAATGTATCTGCCTCATAGTGTTGTTGTGTTAGCTACTGTTGTCATTAGTAGTATCAGTTTTAGGCTTTTTCCTTTACACTCAAGTTAATCCTTCAATGGATCTATGAGGGGTAAAGTTTCCATAGGTGAAGTGTCTTTAATTTGTCTCTGTTTTCAATGAAAGTTTAATTTTTATATGATAATGTAGCTAGATTGAGAATTATTCTCCTTTGGCAGTTTGAATAATTATTTCATTTATCAATGCTGATGAGAAGTCTGCTGCAAGACCAATTGTTATTCTTTTGTAGGTAACCTGTCTTTTTCTCTCATAGCTATTAGGATTCTTGATGTTTTAACACTTCCCCTACATCAGGATTTATTTTTATTGTTTAGAATTTGTTGTGAACTTTTAGTTTGAGGATGTATGTCTTTAATTCTCAAAAAGTTTTAGTTGTTATCTCTTTAAATGTTGTTCCTTCATCTTTACTTTCATCTGTTCTTCCCTGGAACTTCTATAGATTTATTTTAGAGCCTCATGATCTATTATTCATGACTCATAACTTCTTTTTCATAGTTTTTGTCTCTTTCTGCAGCACTCTGTGTGAATTCTTCAGAACTACTTTATACGTCTCTCTTTGACTAATTTCAGTCTAAACTTTATCCTATTTGATATTTTTCTTTCAAATTATGCCTTTTTTGTTTCTAGATGTTCTAATCAGTTCTTTTTTGTGCCTACTTGCTCTGTTTTCTTGTTTTCTATAAAAAGCTACTCAATTGTGTAAACATCCACATCATGCATCGGGGTAGGGAAAATTTAGGACTTTGAGTAAATTTTCAAGACAGCAATGCTCTAAATGCATTCAATTTTATTTAGTTATAATATTCATAAATGGAACACCAATTTTATGTAAAAATCACTCCACTGCAGAAATGAGGATTTTTTAAATGCCTTCTGTTCAGCTTCCTAGTTCGTCCTTCGCAGGAAATCAACCATTTATACCAGACACACTCACTGTGTGCACATTACCAAAAATCAGGGTGAAAGGCAGCATGCAGAAATACAGTAACTTATTTTACTTATCTCTACCTTTTTCTCAGGCAGCAAGATGGTCCCAGACTAATTTGCATGGCTCTGAGAAGTCAATAGTTAGGAGCTCCCTGGATTCAGAATACAACTGGTTTTGTCACAGTTCTGACAAACTGTCTCCATCTTCTCTTCAGAAAGCACCTCAAGGGCTGGTGATATGGCTCAGTGGCAAAAGCGCCTGACTAGCAAGCATGAGGTCCTGAGTTCGACTCCTGGTACCCACATACGAAAAAAGGGCCGGTGATATCGCTCAGTGGCATGGGCGCCTGCTGGTGCGTGAGGTTCTGAGGTCAACCCCCAGTACCCACAAAAAAAAAAAAAGAAAAGAAAAGAAAGCACCTCAAACTTGCTTTTCTATGTGAAGAAGCCCAACGAAGGGTCAGGAGGAACATTCTGGAGTATTTTCCTCACCAAGGGGATGCTGGTGCCAAAGCACTTACTCGATGGCCCCTTTCAACCTACAAAACATCACCAGTTGCCCTGCATATAAGCTCCTGTATTTACCAATGGTAAATTGGTTTTAAATGAGAACACTTTATTAATTCTGTTTTATTGGGAGCTCAGACTCAAAGTTTCTGATTTGTCTCAAAGGATCCCAAAAATCTTCCAAAAGTTCTGCGCCAGATAACAACTCCTCCTCGGAAGACTCTACCTCTGCAGAGCTGGTCTGGACTGAATCTCAGGTCTCACACTGATTCTAAGTGCTGTGAGCCTGGATCGAAGCAATGAGTGACAAACACCGAAGACCTCAGCTGTCATTTTTTTGTAAATAGTGCTAGATACACGAGTATCTGCATTTTTCAATAAGTGTTTGATACCCACGTATTGTTGACACATTTTTCCAGGAGGCGACAGCAGCTCTTGTATCTTTATACTGTTGTTTTCTTTTTTCAAGGTGCGTGTACGTTCTTTCCTTAATCTTGATATCATCTTCTTGTGTGAGTCTGGAACAGTTTTTCCAACCTGAGATGGGAGAGCCCCTGAGCTTGTCTATTCCCTGAGAAGTCTCTGTGTCCAGCAATTCATTCTATGCCCAAATGGTATAAGTTCCTTCTTGGTTGGCTTTATTTATAAGGAATAGACTTTGGAGCTGGAAGATGATACAGACACTAACCTTTGGGTATAGATAGTTAAGGTAACAAAGCACTGGGAAAGTCGAGATCACATAGTTAATTAGCATCATGCCAAGGATTGGAATTGATGTCCCCTGACTCCTGATTCAAGTTCATGAAAGCAGAAAGCCATGAATAAATCTGAAGAGCTGGTCCACACAGAGACCATCTGAGATATCCCCATACTTTGTAATGGGTCTATTAGTAGTATAAAAATTGTTACTTCTGACATATTAAAAAAAAAATCATCAAGCTCATGGCCCATTATAAGGTACTTAAGAAGTTTGTTTGGAGGGCCTGAAAGGCACAGGAAGACAGCCAAAGGAGCTCTCTGCAAGCAGGCAGCGTTCCCAGACAGCCCCACAAGGAAAAAAAGAATCAACAAATTAGTGAATCAGAGTTCTTTTAATAGTTCTATTATGGTGCCTACTTGTGAGTGAAAGACCTTATGACTTCATCACAAGACTAAGCACTCTGGTTAAAAATGTCAACTCAACTTTTCTTTCAAAACACTACTTTTGATGCTTAAGTGAGGCTCAAACTACCAGAGTCTACAAAACCATATTCAAAAGCACAAAGATCTTATACGGCCAACCTCACCATCAAAGGTACTTTACTTTTTAATCTTTACTATCCTGACTAGTTGTTATGGTTTGGATCTTGGATGTCCCCCAGGAGCTCATGTGTTGAAAATGTGGTCCCTGAGTGACAGTGTTATTAGGAGGAGGTGGAACCTTTAGGAGGTGGGGCGGTATGGGAGGAAGTTAGGTCACTGATGTGTCCTTGAAGGGCATATTGGGGCCCCAGTCCCTTCCTTTTTCTCTCTCTCTCTCTACTTCCTGCTGGCATGAGGTGAGTAACTTTGGTCCACATTTATTCTCTGCCATGATGATTTGCCTCACCGTAGGAACAAAGCTGTGGAGCCAAGGAACCATGGACTGAAACCTCTAAAACCATGAGCCAAAATAAAGTTGATTTTTCTCAGGTATTTTGCCTTTGCTACAGAAAGCTTACTAGCACAGTTACCTATGTATCCAGTAACTTCATTTAATCCTCCTAATAAAACATCTCATCATGGATCTCATCATGGATATTGCCTCCATTTTATAACAATGAACCTGAAATGGAGAAAAGTTGTATAACTTGCCTACAGTCATGCAGTGTGTAATGGCAGGGCTGGAATTTGAACTCAAGTCACTTTGACTACAGAATTTAGCTCCAAATCAGTTCATGAAAGAAGACATTTCTTTATCTTACAGCCGTGTCTAAAATTGTGCCTGACTGTTCTAGAAGGGTGCTTCATAAATATTTGTTGGATTCACAAATAAACAAATTTACAAGGGTATAAAGAACTACCTTTATCTTTAGATGAGCTTGTAAAGCTTCTACCAAATTTACAATGTATGCATGACCCACAAAAGCTTTTCAGAGTCTTTGCCATTACCGTGTTAGCCTGAATTACATTGCTTCATTGCTGCTGCAATACAAACTTTCTACTGTCTCTTTACTCTCTGATGGGCTGTACAGATGTATAGATACAGTACTCTATAATGGGAATTTTTGATTTTTTTGCAGTGCTAGAGATTAAACCCAAGGCCTCATGCATGCTATGCCAATGCTCTACCAGTGAGCTATATCTCCAGCCCTCTTTATTTAAAACATAGACAAGATCTTGTTAAATTGTCGAGACTAGCCTTGAACTTGCAGTCCTCCTGCCTTAGCTTCCCAAGAAGCTGAAGTTGCAGGAATGCACCACCATGCTTAGCTATAGTGGGAAACATATTTATCCCTGAAAAATAAATTTAGGTAGGAAATAAATCTTCAATTCTCGCTGTCCTTTAGTGTTTCTTAATGACTCTGCTAATTGAGAGACTCAGCACTGACGTGTAGTCTCTGGAATCAGCTTGAGGTGGCAGGTAGGTTCCAATACTTGCTAGCTGTAGGACATTAGTTAGGTCATGTCTGCCTCAGTTTCTTCATTCAGAAAATGCTGTGTGCCTTCTAGGTGGTTGTAAGAACCAAATGAAGTTGACTTATGTAAAAAGCTTGGCACAATATTCAATAAATATAGTATATGATCAATAAATGGTAAGCATTGTCATATCGAAAATATTAGGGTTGGTGAGATGGCTCAGCGGCGTAAGCGCCTGCCTGGCAAGCGCGAGGTCCTGAGATCGACTCCCGGAACACACATAAAAATAAATAAATAAATAAATAAAATATCTAATTTCCTGCAATGTATGGAAAGAAACTTCATTCATCAACAAACAGGTATTAAGTGTCCCCCATCCTATTGGTTGGGGCTCCCTACACAGGGAACAGAGACACAAGAGAACTGTCTGCTTTCATGAGCCTCGTGTCCTAGATTGGGGACTCAGAAGACGATAAATAAGATGCATTCATCTTAGTGGTGAAAAATGGCTCAAGAAGGGTAAAAGGTTGTGGGGAGAAGGTGGCAGGGAAGAGATCCGAGGGCCACACCTAAAAGGAGTGGGGCATGGCCCCTGCAGACATCTGGGAATGGAGCATTTCCACAGAAGGAATTCCTGGCATGTTGGGAGGGGAAACGTGAGGGGGCTGAAGACAGAGTGAAGGAGGGGTGGTGGAGATGCAGCCTGGAGGTGAAATGGGCAGCCAGATCCTGCAGGGGCTTGTAGACCACATGAGGACTTTGGATTTTATCTTGAAGGCAATGGAAACCATCTGTAGGTTTTGAGCAGAGGACAGGCATGACCTGGCACGTCTGATAAGGGCCACTGGGGCTGCTGTGCGTCTGATTGTAAAGGGGCAGGGTAGAAGCACGGACACTATTGCGTTAGGATGTGATTGCATTGGTCCAGATGAGAGATCGTGTTGGTAGCAAGAAACAAGGTAAATAGTGGTCAGATTCTGGGTCTGTTTTATTGCAGAGGTGAATCTACCTTTGGGTTGGCTCTTATGTGAGAGAAAGAGTCAAGAATGAGCCATGGTTTGTATACCAAGGGTTTGCACACCGATGTTGCTTCCGGAGAGAGAGCAGATATTGGTCAGAGTTCTCCAGAGAAACACAGCAAATAGGGCGTGCGCGTGTGTGTGTGTGCATGTGTGCACATGCATGTGTAAATGATTATGGACGCCGTAAATCCCAACATCTGCTGGGTGGCTTGGCAACCTGGGACCTAGGAAAGCTGCAGTTTCACTCTGAAGGCTGGAAGCCTTGAGACCCAGCAAGCTCCATGTCACAACTCAAGTCCAAGGGCAGGAAAAAAGGTAAAAAAATCAGGCAGTTGGGCAGAATCCTCCCTGACTTTGGAGAGGGCCAGTCCTTCAGTTTCTTTTCAGAACTTCATCTTTTTGGATGGGGCCCACGCACGGCAGAGAGGACTACCTGTCTTCCTCCGTCTACCAATTTGTGTTATTCTCATCCTGAATGCTCTCTCGGAAACACCCAGAATAGTGTGTGACCAAACATCTGAGGGCCTCACAGTCCGGTCGCATTGGCACAAAATCAACCATAACAGGAGCAGGTTTGGAGAGGAAATCAAGAGTTCTCCTTCAGACATGCTAAGTTGGTGGTGTTTATCAGACCTCAAAGGAGAAATGTGGTTAAGCGATTAGGTATAGGGACCAGACACATGATAACAGTATTTTTCCTTTCCCGTGTACACCCCATATGTAATCCTGATATGAAATTCCTTGCGTTAACGTTTGAGTTTAATTGACTCTGCCTCAGTCATTAAGAGTAAATTGCTAATTTACTGACACTTATTTAGCTATATCAGACAATTTACTCCTCGAAACATCATGACGTCTCACTTTCCTGAACCTTCCCTTTCATTGTTTCCTCTTTCTGGATGTCCTCAGACCATCTGTCCCCTGGGACATAACAGTGAAAAACTCATGAGATGGTATCCCCTCCTCCCTCCATCTTTTTCTAAATCACTTAGGCGAACTTCAGCCTACAAACATTCCCATTGTCCTTTCTTTTCAGCTTTTTCCTCCCTCCATTTCTTCCTTTCTAGAAAGTTTTAATTTTCTCCTTTTATTATACATAT
Source organism: Erethizon dorsatum (assembly GCA_028451465.1). Lineage (NCBI taxonomy): Eukaryota > Metazoa > Chordata > Mammalia > Rodentia > Erethizontidae > Erethizon > Erethizon dorsatum. Next base: position 18,642,224 of record CM051839.1, read on the forward strand.
ATATTATACATACATATTTAAGCATACACATATATGTATGTAATTAAAGCAATATACAAAAGAATGAGGTAATATAAAGTACCAAAATTCCAAGAATAATGATGTTGAACTAGATTTCTAGAGTTTGTTAGATTCGTACATACAAAATTACATAATTTTACAAAACTAGAGTATTTTTATAATCTTGCTTTATAAACTACTTTTTAATTTTTTATTTCTTAAAAATCATTCACTTTTTAAATTGACAAATAAAAGTTGAATATATTTATGGCGTACAACCAGAAATTTTAATATATGTATATATTATGGAATTGCTAAATCGAACTAATTAGCATGTATTATCTCAAATGCTTATCATTGTTTTGAAGTGTGAATACTTAAAAACTTTCTTAGCAATTTTGGAGTGCACAATGACCGTTACAGACTACAGTCACCATGCTGTTCAGTAGCTCTCCAAAACTTACCCATCCTTTCTAACTAAAGTGCTGTCCCATTTCATCAACATCCTTTCTCTCCACCCCAGCCCCTGGCAGGTACCATTCCGCTCTCTGCATCTATAAGCTGGTCTTGTTAGAGCCCATAGAGCAGTGAGATAATGTGGTATTGGTCTTTCTGTATCTGGCTTCTTGCATTTAATATATTATCCTCCAGTTTCATCCATGTTGGTACAAATGACGAGATTTACTTCCGTTTTGAAGTCTAGACAGAATTCCATCGTACACGCAGTACATACCGCAGTTTTCTGTATTAATCTGTACATGGACACTTAGCTTGTTTCCATTTCTTGGCTATTGAGAATAGTGCTACAGTAATATGCGTGTGCAGGTGCTCTCTGACATATATGCCGGGGAGTGGGGTAGTGGGACCGTAAGGTAGCTCTATTTTGTTCTTGTTGTTATTGTTTTTCAGGGTCTCACTACGTAGCCCAGGCTAGCCTCTCACTCATGGCAATCCTCCTGCCTCAGCCTCCTGAGTGTGTGTCACCACACCTGGGAGTAGTTCTATTTTTAATTTTTGAGGGACAAAACACTGCTTTCTCTAATGGCTCTACTAATTTACATTCCCACAAACCCTGTACAAGCCTAAACTTCTTCCTTAAAAATCAACAATATGCACTGAAGATTTTTATCTTACAGCGTCAATCGAGATAGCTAAATATGACTCATTATAACTGTTGCTTCTTTAAATGTATTTATAGAATATACTTTATTTATCCAGCCTCCTAATAATGGCTTTCAGTTGTTTTCACTTTTTTTTTTAGTATGATAAGTAATGCAATGATTCATCCATAGACTTACATGCACCTTTTTAATTGTTAAATATATTTCCTTATTTGGATATAATGCAATTTACACACACACACACACACACACACACACAGTTGAAGAGACAGAAAGAATATGGAGAATTATTGGCTCTTGATATGAAACTTTGAGGGCATCCTGGCTTTCGCCCAGCTGGTTCCATGGCAGAACTCATGTCATGAGGACCATCTCCATTTATTGGCTTGGTTCTCCTCTGGATCAGCCTTATTTTCAGCCAGTTGTTGCCATGTTATAGAAAAACTGGCCCCAGGCTGCTCCCACCTAATATGGTTTATTGAAGGAAAAATGTCTGATTTCTGGAGGAAAAATGTCCCTCCTCTTGTAATTCCAGCAAAACTCCCAGAGAAAGCTTTAATGGGACAAATCACTGTGTTGCCCTGGTGACCAACATGTCCCTGGGGCCAGGATATGTTCAGCTTCCCTGTCCTTAGGCAAACTTCAAAGCTGAAGAAGGCAGATAGGATGGTTTTAAAAGGTATAATGGTGTCCTGTTGCTAGAAGTCATGGGCAAGGTTATTGGGAATCCCCAAACCACAATACTTAAGGCAGATTAACATTGTTTTTTTAAAAAGCCCATTAGTATCTTTTATGGGAAAATAAAAGTTTTTGACTCAGTATAACAACTCAGTATAACATCTACCTTGGTCCATGGTTTAGAACTTTATTTTAACCAACAGATGCCACCCTGTTTCTACATTCAGGGGGGCGGTGCTACCCTATGTCAATCAGACTTGTCTTTTTATAGCATCTACTGGTTACTTTTCCACTGATGACCAACGAAGTTGGGTCCGTGAACCTGCACTGCCCTGCAGTCATGGTTTCGTCCCTGTGCCCTGTAAGTTCCTCACAGTAACTGAAGTATTACACGCTGTTTCCTTTTCCCCTGTTGAAGTATTTTTTTTTTTTTAACAGAAAACTTGCAGGAAGGGATGCAGAAAAAATAACCAGCATTTACCCCAAAGCTGAGATCTTTGTTGTGAATCTCCTGGGAGATAAGAATCCTGAATTTGTCATATTTTACACGAGATTATTTTCTGGCCCCATCAAAAGCCAAAGGAAATCAGAGGCATAACTGGAGCAAAGTATATGGGTATCCTGGAGAGGTTAGCCATTTGATGGCCCTTGACATCACTTTGCTTGGCATTGACTCAAAGGAGCAACTGAGGAGGGAAGATGCTAGGTACTAGTAATGCTCCCTTCTCCATAGTCCCACACTTGCATACCCCACTCAAGACAAAACCCTCTGACCCCAAGACACACCCCTGTTGGGAGCAGTTTAGCCATCAACTGTGGCATAGCTCTAGGGTTCCCCAAGCCCCACCGCACCAATACACCAGCCAGATCATCTTGTCTACCTTCTGAACACACACGCCCAGCCCTAAAAGCCCATGTTCCACAGGAGTAGTAAATAACGTTCTCATCACACACTAGCTGCCCAGCTCAAAAGAACAAAGAGAAATTTAAGGAATCTGACACTAAACAAGCAGATAATCAAGTTTTGGACACAAGAGTAATTTGGAGCCAAGGTGCAGACCACTTCTTGGTGACATCAAGAAGAGATGAATGAAATGATTCTCCAAGTGTGATGGGGGTGGTGGTGGCTGGGCTGGAGAGAGAGTTTGACAGCAGAAAGATGATGACCCAAGATCGATTTTCAAACTCTTTCTAGCTCGAGAACCCTTTACTCAAAGGCTAGAATTCTCTAATTTGAAAAAGAAGGCAATTGAGATGAATAAGGGCCAGACCCAGCCCATTTCCCTCTTCACCATACAGTGCACCCCTGGGCCCCTCCGAAGAAATTCTTCGGGTTAAACACGGCTTAAAATCTGCTGACCTAAACTGTCTACCAGAGTCAACGTGAAGAATGCAGTTTGGGCGGGGATGAACTGATGTTACTAGGCTTTGTTCCAATATTAAAAAGAGAGGCACAGCTATGGAACGAACAGACAACATCAAACCATTAAACACGTACCTCGGGGCAATTTATCAATAGATGATGAAAATGATGCTTTGTGTCTTTGAACTTTTTTTTTTTTACTTTAAAGGACTATTTATTGATTTACTTATTTTCTTAAGTTTCATTTTAAAGAGAAAAAAATAGGATAAAATTTCAGAACAACATAATAGGAGGGTAACAATGGTTAATACATCACGTATTGTTATCTTAAGTTACTCAGGGTACAAGATATCGGCATTCAATTGGTCATTGAACTATTGTATCTTGTTATTTCTTAGCTTTTGAATGACATGTATAGAGTGGTAAACTTTTCCTTAATTTTCAATATAACTCTAATGAAGCTTAGGTTGTTTTTCTCTCTCAGATTCCCCTTTTTACTAGTTTGACCTGTGACCAACTTTTTCCTATTTGTCCCACAAACTATTTTGTCCCAAAATATTCCTTGCGTTTCCTCCTTGCCACTAGGTTGTTAGATTTCCTCGGGGAGGAAGACGTCTCAGGTGTGCATTTTGTGCTCATGGCACCAGATTCGGCCCGGTCAATATTTGCTAGATGAACAACACCAGCAGAGGCGGTTCAGGCAGCATGGAGGTGTAAGACAGAGGCTCCTGATCTCCTTTGAATACAAGTTATGTTAACTCTTTATTCTGTTTGCTGTGCTGGGGATTGGACCTAGGGCCTCGTGTGTGCTGGGCAAGCATTCTACCAACAAGTTACATCCCTGGCCCCTATGTAAACTCTTTAAGCTTTTATTTTCTCATCTATAAAATGGGAGCACATAATAATACGGTAGTTACATCTTTCTCGGGTGTGTTGTTGTAATTACCTCAAAACTCTTTTTGTCTTAGCTTGGGTTGCCATAACAAAAACACCAGCAACTGGGTGGCTTAAACAACAGACATTTATTTCTCACAGTTCTAAAGGCTGGGCAGCCCAAGATCAAGGTGTGGGAGACTCGGTTCCCGGTGAGAGCCTTCTTTCCGGTTTGGAGGTGAATGGCTTCTTGCTGTGCCATCGTAAGGTGGGGAGTGCGGGAGGAAGCAAACCCTCCCCGTCTCTCCCTGTAAGGGCACTAGCCCATCATATTATGAGGCTTCCGCTCTCATGACTACCTGCCTCCCACAGCTCCACATCCAAATGCCACCACAGTGGAGGTTAGGCTTTCAGTATATAAATGTAGCGGACACACACTTAGTCACAGCCTTACATCATCAGAGAAGTAAAGTAAGCATGTGTAGCTTAATATGTTCCTCTACCACCTGTTACAGCTCACGAAGAGTCCCCTTCCTCCCTGCCATTATTCATTTTGAGGACAGTAGATGAAGTAGGGGGATCCACTGATTAATTGACTGATTGATTGATTGATTCTGAGTTCAAGTACGTTAACAGCACATTTGGGTCAACTCGGGTTTAGCTACTTTCTAGTGCTGACAGAATGGCGAAATTGGTTAACATATGAGAATGACTTGCCCACCAGCTAGTTATTCCTGGCCATGTGGGTAACACTCATGAGCCCTTTCTCTCCCGACAGGGGCAGGGGCAGTGAGGGGTTCTCCACGAGGCTGGCTCTACTCTGCCTCTGTCCCACCCCTGCACCTCACCAAGGCAATTCACGGAATACCTGAAACTACTGAGAAACAGCATTTTGAAAAAATAAATTCCATCTCACTCTGATTTTCTTAGATGGCACGCAAACCATTGCTGCAGGTGACACCAATGTATTACTCTAGTCAGGGGCTATCGGCCAGCACTGGTGACAACTCTGCTAGAGCGTATTGTGATAATGTAGGTGGCGAGACAGAGGGACGTCCAGCTCTGAGAGCGCCAAGCAGGTGACGAGCTCAGGATGGGGGCCGAGAGAGGTATGGCCAGACACGGTTTTCTGTAAAAATGGGACCTCAGCCTGTAGCCAGAGCAACAGCCTTCTGCTCATTGTACTTGTACAGAAATGGAAAGCCTCAGTGACACGTTCCTCCCACGGTTGTGTATGCAGGGATCAAACTGCCAGAGTTCCAGCTTGGTCTCTGCCACTTTATGCGATGTGGTTTAGGGAAAGTTTCATAAGCTTTCTGTGCCTCAGTATCTTTTCCAGTGAGATGACACCTGGAATAGGACAAGTTTTCAACACCTGTTGCTGGTTAAAATTAATTATCTCTAAAGCCAAGTTTAGCTGATTATAGGTCTTCAATAAAGAAAAAGATTGATCAGTATTTCCTTTCAGAAGTCTTTAACATCCAATGTGGAAACTAGACCTGTTCAAGTCAGATACTTTATTATATCAAATGGTTGAGTGCAGAGAGTAGAAACCAGATGAAAGGCTTAAGAAATTTCTCTGCCATCGCTGGGAGTGGAGGCGCACGCCTGTAATCCCAACACTCAGAGGCTGAAGCAGGAGGATTACCATGAATTTGAGGCCAGCCTTGGCTAGAGAGAGTTCAAGGTCAGCCTGAACTACACACTTCAAAACCATCCTGAATCCTTTCTCACAAAACCAAAGGGAAAAATAATTTTTTTCCCGAATGCACTTTAGATAACCTCTCTCCTAATAACCATAAAATGATTATATACATATTAAAATACATTAATAAGCAAATAAACCCATTAATTCATAGTCCTCTCAAAATTTATAAAATAGTCTAGGACTCAGTAAACTCTTCTTAATAAAAAAGTTAAAATTAATAATGTAAATAGGATCTTGCCTGGAATATTTAACTGCTCAAAGAAAAAAAAAACTTTGAAAGACCCCTAGTCTGTGGGGGATGCCAATTACATAACAATTGGTTTACTAGGTAGAAGAAAATCATTAAAATAGCTCCACGAGGCCAGTATTTGTTAGGCTAGACAGAATGCAGACTTCAAAAGTAATGAAACTCTTCATCTTTAAAGACATCATAAAATTAAGATTTTTCAGTTAAATAAGACTGACCTTGCCCCTAATAAGGAGGTTTTGGTTATATAGTGATAGATATTAATGTAACACACTCAGGGGACAAGTGCTGAGAAAGGCTAGTCAAATCCACCCTTCTGAGGGTTCTGTCCTATGTTGCTATTTCCTCACTACTTAAAGGTCAGAATTCAACACACCCAGCTGAGGTTAGTGAGGGACCTTGAGCCCTGGGTACTAGAGATTGGGACAGAGCAGATGGTAAGGGGAATGTGGCCTTTGAGTTAGTCTATACAGCCAGACAATTGATGTAAATTTAAGTGGATTTAGAACTGCCTTCAATTTTTACTGTCTTGCACAGAGCTTTCTGTAGTGTGTTATTCTGTGGGACATAACAGGATTTGGGCAGAATTAGGTTAAGCAAACTTAAACACCCTTTGCTGTAAGATTTCTCATGACCTTCAAAACGATCATGAATCTTCAAGAGAGATCAACTCCCGCACTTACTTGGGTCAGCCGCCTTTATGGTGGAGTAACGGATGGGATGGGTTTTTCAGTAGACACTTTAGAAAACACTGTACTACTGCTTTGTCTCCATTGCCAGTGTGGAATGTGTAAATCAGCTTAAGTCTTTTTGACGGCAGCCATTGTCCTAAGAATACAGTCTAAACTGGATGGCCTTAAACAAGCTGGCTCCTGCTTATGTCCCAGCCTCAGCCTCAGCCTCATCTCTCCTCACACCCCCTCACAGTCATGGTTCTGTGAGAGGGAAATATGGATGGATTTTCCTGGAAAAGTTTTCTTAGGCCCCCTTCCTCCCAAGCATTCAGTCTTCTACTTGTTCTCATATTGACTCCACAGGATTCAGATCACGACGCCTACTACCCTGGTTCCCTGAGGTCAGGGCTGTGTTCTAGGCACTGTTATGCTGTATATCCACTGCCTAGCACAGCACCCAACACACAGAAGGTTATAGATACGTCTGTGCAATTATTAAAATGATAGCTCCTGCTAGAGCATTGGGAGCATAGCTTGCTGTGGCTAGTACTTCAGGAATGCCCAGGCCCCACTCTGTAGGGCTATATAAAGGTTTGCTTACTTGCACGAGGGGAGCAGAGAGTTCCTATTCTACCTTAGTCTCCGGAAGTAGCCAGTACAAAGGTTTCTGTTTCTCCTAAAGTCACTGGAATGGACAAACATCTCTAACTCAGGGTGACTGACTGACATTGCTCAAGACTCAAGACTTGTTCACTTCCTGCTTCTTTCTTCTACTGGCCCTGCACAAGTACAGTAGGATGGGGCTTCTGACCTCAAGTATGTCACAGTAGAGTACCTGCCCCATCAGGGTCCTCAAGTGCTCTCCCTTTCACCGTCACACAGCTTCACTGTCCTTCTTTCTCTGGCATCTTGCTCTTGGAGCTTGTGGCTGTCTCTTGTGTGTGTGTGTGTGGCTGTGCATGCCCATCTTATGAAAAGTCAGTCTTTCGGGGATAGCCTGCTCACACACTGGAATCAGTCAGCAAAGAGCACGGCAGCACGCAGGAATAGCTCCACTGATCCCTGGGAGCTATGGGGAAAGCCGGAAGTGTGCCTCCCACCCGCTGGTCCCTCAAAGGGAATCAGTTTCCTTCATGATAGCTGAGATACACAGCTTGATGGGAATCATGCTATCGCCCTTGTTGTCTTTTGTGTTTTTCCAGAATGAGAAACTGTCAATGAAAAACTTTCACAAGTAAAAGCTAGACTGATGTCTCAAACTGCAGACCCCATGCTCAACACCCTCCGATCTGCTGCCTCTGGAGATCAAGGGGCAATCTCGCATGGACGAGGTAGGCAAGACAGCTAGGAGGAGAGCAAGAATTCAGCTCTTGTGAAGAGCGAGGAGAGTGAATGCAAAGTCGTGACTTCTCCTCTGTGGTGAAGCCATGTGCTTCCTGAGTTAATAGAGATACTACTTGGTGAGTACATGGAAAAGATAAAGACTACTTTGGTACCTCTTTTGCTTATAATTTTGTGTAATTTTCTACCTGTTTTTAGAGTATGAATGGATTTGTTTTCTATAAAACTAATTCACCTCAATTTTCTGACTGAGATTGGGTTTGATTCTAAAGTTGGTCTATTAACTAAATAACACTCAGAGGAAAAATATGGCAAATTCAACAAAAGATACTCTTTTGCACTGGTATTACTACTTAAAGGTAGTTTTATGTCATGTTAAATAATATTTTGCTGCCCATTTTACCATATAAGTTAGTGGATGTTGAAGTTCACTATATAGACCTGATTAATTAATTGAAGAAAAATGTAGCTTCTTATCGCTGACATTATGAGGTTAGAAATAGCATCCTATGCTAATCTGCAATGCCAAGAAATGAAGATGGTTTAAATCAGATCTCATGACTAATGCATAAGATCCAAAGTTCTTTTATTCCTGGCCATTTTAGAAAACTGGGGTGTATTTTTACCCTAAAAACTAATTCTATAAGATTTATTGAGATAATACAAAATGCCTTATAATGAACATCGTGCAATCAAGATCCGTAGCCTACTGATGATCGCAGAAAAGTGAGCAGTTTCTCCATTTTAATTTTTACAAACTTATGTATATGCAGTGGTTTAAGTCCGGATTCAAGGATATTCAACTCTTACTGTTGTTTTTAGATACTCGATAAGGATAATTCGCCATAAAAAAATGAAAAGTTTAGATTGCTTTCTGCAGTTGCTATTATGTTTTAATTGTACTTATTACGAATTCATTGAAATAGAAATACATCCAGCAATAAAGTAAGCCTGTTATTTTTGCTTGTTTTTGTTTTGGTCATGACAAACTGTGAAATGCTGTGTTTTTCCTATAGTTCAGTCCATGAAATCTGCAATCTTTCCACTTGATTTACGAAGGGCCCTTAATTACTGCTGTCATTAGCACCTAGCGTTCAAAACAGTCTGTTAAAATGTGCTGTTAGTCTCACCTCCAAGTCCCTGCTTGCTTTATTTTAATATTTTCCAAGGGTAAGTAAAACAATAATTGCCTGAATAACAACAATCATTATGTAGAGCGAATTAAATAATTTTCCAAGTTTTTTGCTGCTTGTTTCTATTTATTCAGAATTCGATATTTGCGTATCAAGCCCGGCCCTGAGTTTGAACAAGTGTCCTTAAGCAGCATTATGACTAGCAAGGATTATTATTAGCATTATCACCTGGGTTTTTCAAACAAGTCACTCATTCGCCTTTTTCTTTCCACATGGGTGAGAATGACAGACAACTGCTGTGAAGCCGCAATGTTTCTGCCTGGTCATGCACAGTTCTGCAATATGATGCATAAATGTATAACAACAACTTGGGCTCGCTTGCTACCTCGCTGGGAAGAAGCAAATCCAGCCAGGCGCGTCCCCGCGGCTGTTGACGCCGCGCACGCGCGCGCACACACACGCACACGTACACACACGCGGGCTCACACACATACAAACAGGTCAAAAGTTGATCCATTCCTGAGCTCCCCCAGAATCTTTCTTTCCCTGGTTTCTGGCAGCTCGGGCTCCTCGGCCCGGGTAGTAAAGAGGCTGGGACGCGGGCGGGTGGGGAGGGCGAGGCGAGGGAGCCGGGAGCCGGGAGCCGGGAGCCGGGTGCCGCGCCCGCTCCTGCCGGGTGAGAGTCCGGGCCGGGTTTTGCGCCGTGTCCCCGGGCTTGTCTCACGGCCTCCAGCCGCCGCAGCCGCTGCCGTGTTTACTGAGCTCGCGCGTCCTGATATCACTCCGCTGGCATGGAGGAGGAGGAGGAGGTGGAGGAGCGAGAGGAGGAGGAGGCGGCGGCGGCGGCGGCGGCGAGCAGTTGATCATTGTGATGGTGGCAGGAGCAGAGGCGGCAGCCCAGCCGAGCGTTAGGGGCTGCTCTCCGCGCGGCGTTTTGCAAAGGACTTCACCGATCTACTTTTGCAGTCGCCTCGGACTGTCCATGTGTTTACTTCCCCCAGCCCAAGGATTCGGTATCTAGATTCCTGTGAAATGCAACTGAGCAGCCAAAGTACTTTGAGAACACGGGGCGGCATAAACACCAAAACTTTTTTGTGGAAGGAAAATGCAATAAGCAAGCTTGCCGTTTTCCGATGCGGTGTGGAGTGAGTGTGTGTCGCGCGTGTCCGCACTGGAGGCATATGCTTGTGTGTGTACATGGGGTGTGTTTTTTGGGACGTAGGGAGAAAATGCTTGCCAGTCACCGGAAATCTCCTGGAATTTATTAGAAAATAATGGATTATAAAAAGAAGGCAGGCGAAGAGCGGATCTTCCCTTGAGTTGCAACCCGATTTGCTGCTGGCTCAGTTTGTTGTGACTCTTTTTGTTGATAGGTGTCTGATGGTATTCCGATAACACCCTCCGCTTTTTTCCCCCTCGAGCTTTACAGTTAAAAAAAAAAAAAAAAAAGAAAAAGGAAACAAAAAACCCACCCCAAAATCTCTCCCCCTTTTTTTCGCCCCGTCGGGATCGCTGTTTCTATCCATGTGCTTGCGTCTCCCCCGCGTTCCACTTAAACTATTTTAATCCTTGGACCCAAGGAGGAGGCTGATAGAGGGGGTGGATAAAAAAAGTTCTTCCAAAATAGTGTGCCCGGGGAGCAGGATGGGGGATTTCGCAGCCCCCGCGGCTGCCGCGAATGGCAGTATTTGCATCAACAGTAGCCTGAACAGCAGCCTCGGCGGGGCCGGGATCGGTGTGAATAATACTCCCAATAGTACTCCCGCTGCTCCGAGTAGCAATCACCCCTCTGCCGGCGGCGGCTCCGGGGGCCCCGGCGGCAGCTCGGCGGCCGTCCCCAAGCACAGCACTGTGGTCGAGCGACTCCGCCAGCGCATCGAGGGCTGCCGGCGGCACCACGTCAACTGTGAGAACAGGTACCAGCAGGCTCAAGTGGAGCAGCTAGAGCTGGAGCGCCGGGACACTGTGAGCCTCTACCAGCGGACCCTGGAGCAGAGGGCCAAGAAATCGGGCGCCGGCACCGGCAAGCAGCAGCACGCGAGCAAACCCCAGCAAGATGCGGAGGCTGCCTCGGCGGAGCAGAGGAACCACACGCTGATCATGGTGAGGGCGCACTGGCAACGGGCTCGGGGCGCGCGCGCGGGTGTGTGTGGGGGGGCCTGGAGCTTCTTCCATGGGGGCGTGAGGGTCTGATTTGAACGGTGGGATGAAGTCGGAGGGTTAACGTCAACTTTTCTCAGAGAAAAAAGCCGTCCTTAGCGCTACCTGTTAATCTGTCAGGGTTGTCAGATTTGGGGAGGAGGGGGTGAGACGGGGAGAAGCCAGTCACGACTGCGAGGGGCGGAGGGAGCCTGGAGGAGCGTCGGAGTGAGGTGCTGGAAAAGTTTCCCCCCCTCCCTGGTTTAGACACGGATTTGAGAGTGAACCCCCGAGTTGCAACCTCGCCCCTCCTCTCCGCCGCTCTCCACCCCACCTCTCGCCGCGCCGCCTCGCCTCGCCTCCCCAGACCCGTCCCCTTTCGCCCACCCCTCTCCGTGCAGGGAAAAATTGATGCTGTCGCAGACTCAGGGTGGGCACCGGGCCCTCAACCTCTACGGGAAAGGGGGAGGAAGGAAGAGCCTCTCGCCTTCTGTCCGGGGCTCACCCCCTTTGGGCTGAGAAAGTCTGAGAGTTTTGTGAATGAACTTAGAAGTGGGTGAGAAAGAAGCGAGGGTGGCTAAGCGCGCGGGTACTCGCGGGAGCGCGCGCGGGTGCCGGGCGCGAATGCGCTGCGCTCGCCACTGGAGACCCGGGTGAGCCTGGCAGGTGGAGCCACTGGGAGGGTCGAGGCCCAGGGGGGCGGGAGCCTGGGGCTGGCGCCCACAGTCCTCGCCACGCAACTCGGCTTCTCTTAAACTTGGTGGCACCAAGGCTTCTCCACCTCGCCCCCCGCCCGCTCTCCGCCAACTTTACGCGCCTGTGTAATGAGCGCGGAGGAGTGGAGAGGAGCAGGGAAGTGAAAGAGGCTTAAATGGCTGGGTGGGTGGGTTCGAGGCAGGATGCGCAGCCAATGGCTTAACTTCTCCGGGAGGAAGGGGCAGTTCCCGCCCCCTAACCCTGAGGGTGGAATCCTTTCTCTTATCTCCTCGCTCGGGTTCTTTAGCTTTCCTGGGCGGGGGTGGGGGAGGCCGGAAGCTCGGGAAAGGTGTCTGCGCTCCCTCCCTCTCCGCGCCGCCGGCTCCGGGCCCCGGGAGTGGGGGCGGTGGGCGCGCTGGAGGCTGCGCTCCCGCTTCCCGGGCTTCGCGGGCTCGCCGCGCCGCGATCGGGCGGCCTCTGAGGGTGTAGCTTCTGCGCCGCGCTCGTCCCCTGGCTGGGAGTCCTCGCGCGCCGAGGGTGGCTTTCGCCGGGCGCTCGGTGACAAAGAGCCGGCTAGGGGGAGGGGAAAGGAGGCCGAGGACCTCGCTTCCCAGTCCCCCACCCCGCACGAGAAGAGGAACAATTTGTTTATCTTGGGCTTCAAGAATCCTTCCCTCCTCCCGGCTCTCCGCGGCCGCCCAGCCCCTCCTCCTTCCCCTCCCTCCTCTGCGCGATCCTGCCCAGTCCCGCCGGCTGCGCCTTCCTCCTCCCCTTGCTCCTCCTCCTCCAGCCCCCCGCCCTGGAACCCGCCTTCGGGGAGGAGCGGGGGCGCTTTGTCCGCCTCTCGGCCCTGCTCCGCCCGGGGACCGTCGGCTGGGAGGGGTGCTGCGTCCCCGGCCGCCAGCGCGCCTCCGTCCCAGAGTCGGGGAGGGAGCTTCTAGCTTTACAAACAGGAAGGCGAAAACCACTGACATAGTGTAGCTTTTTGATTGTACCCGGAGGCCAGGCGGGACCTGCAGCTGGACTGCTGCTCACGTCCCCATTTCTTTCCGGATCCCCGGCCCCTGCCCCGCTCGCGCCCTCCACGGAGAAGGAGGCTCACTTTGTGAACCCGAGGCTGAAGGAGAATTTGAAAGGCACTTCGGATTTCATCCTTGCCCCTCCCTCTCCGTCCTTCTCACGTGTGTGCACCCCAAGCTCACGGATTGCGTGGAAATGGGCTTACCGTCCCACGGAATGTCTCACGACCTTTCGGGATGGACGACTGTCGGGATGCTCACCTCGCCAGCAGGGCGACTCTGGAACAAAAGCCAATGCCGTTCCCACTGCTGGGTCGCTTTAGATCGCGGCGAGAGGAGTATAGTTTGCGACCCAAAAGTTTGCGTGTTTGGGTTACATTCCCGAACCTCTCAGCCCTGGAAGGAGGACCCAGGGTACCCGCAGGTGGAAGCGAGCTGGCGACCTGATGTTACCCGGGAGGCAGCGAGCCCCAGTTAAAGCTCACTTTTGTAAATGAAAAGATAGTGCTGAAAACATCAGCTGTGGATTTCAGAAAAAATCCCAGTTTAGCCACTTAACAGTAGATAGGCTTAAAAAATGATCGCCGGAAAGTAAAACTTTTTTCTAAATTTCTGTAACAGTAGTTTAGCTTATGGACTACACGTAAATGCCAAAGCCAAGTACAGGAGTATAATTTAGCTTCAACTTTCACTATCCATCTCTCACTGATACCAGTGTGAAGTACGTGATGAATGTAATGAAAATAAACAGCTTTAAATCTTAAGGAAAGAGTAGTGTGTAAATTCTGTGAACTAATATAAGAAAAAAATTAACATCGTCCTGTACAAGTTATATTTCCCTTTAAAATAATTACAGTAGTTTAAAAATTCATTTCAGCCCCTGAAATGAAAGAGTATTTTAACTTGCCTATGCATGAGATAACATCTTAAGGATAGAGATTACAAAGGAAATGTTGATCTTCATTTTCTTGAATTGACTGTAGAGTTATAGTTGTGCTCCGGTGAGGCACAGAGCAATTAAATTTAGTTCTCAGATTGGACTCCCTATTTGGAAAACCCTAAAGAAAAACAAGGATCAACCGCAGCCCAATACTAATAACGGTGATGATAAAAATAAAGTTGAACAGGGTTCTTTTCTGTTTTCTTGCTATTGTTTACCTTCTTAGGGCCAATATGTCCATGGTACTAAGTATTGATTCTCTTTCTGCCTGGCTTGGGTTAAGGCATTCTAATGAGGGCTTTACCTCTTTTGATTTGTTTTCCTATCTCATGCATTTACAAGCATAGGCATGAAAACCAAACAACCAACTAGCCAACCAAAAGCCCAGTGCGTAAGGGGAAGTAGAAGTCTTCCCCAGTTCCAGGCTTTTTCGGGCTGGGTGTTTTTTCAACATCCATGTTGATGGAGCAGGTCACCTTCTTAGATTTGAAACTGTTGATCCTTTCTAGAAATGCAGTCAAGTGACCTCTCATCCCTAACTCAACCAACACCACTTCATTTCTGCCGAAGGGGTCCCCCAACACTTGTTGGTAAGAACTATTGATTTCCACTATTAAAGAATTTCAGTTGAAAAAAAAATGTCTTCTCCTGAGATAATTTTAATTATTTATGATAACAGAATGACACATTGTTCATTTGTTGTGCTTGGAACCGAAGTCCTGGTTATAATACTAAGGTAAATTTCAATTGGCAAGTTCATTTTCAAGCTCAAATATAGATGAACTTAACAGGGGTATAGTCATTCAGGGACATCAGAAAGCATAACAGTGCCATTTTCAGGATCTCAAAATGGTGGTAATCTTGCTCAACCAGAGTGAGACCCACATTGTTCTCAGGATTTTTCTTCACTGTATTAGTATAATTTTTGGAGTGTGCTTAATTTATAGACAGTTTACAGACTACATAAATTTGTATGACTCTGCTCTCAAGAGTGTATCACATAAAATTCACTTAATAATAAATGTATTAATTACCAAGCATTGGAGACTAATGCAACCAACCAAAACATTCTGATCCATTTTTGAAAAAGATCCAGGAAATGTCAGCGTGTTACCCAGAGCTTAACTTCCTTATAAATGAATCGGGTTTGCCATTTCTTATCCTGTTGAAGGTAACTGACTAGCTCTGTTTCTAGGTGTGTGGGGCAAGCTCGTACTATAACCCACTTTGAAATCTTTCCTACGATAACCTTTTCATTGGCCCATCCTTTTCTGGTACTGTCGTGGTGATAGGGCAGACAACTGTCTTTTGAAAACTTTCCATAGCCCAAATGGTGGCCCGCCTTAAGTGTGTGAAAAACTGTGAACTTTCGTGTCTCTGTCCTCCACATGTGTTGGTCTTTCCTTTTAATTCTCAAAAAAGCATTTTAAAAAATCTTTGATACATATACTTCTATTATATTCTTTGGTTGTGGTACATTTTATTTAGTCCTGGGCAACCAGTAGTCAGAAAGTAAGAGTACAGTTAATCATTAATCTTACTCTCCAAAATGCTTTTCAGGCTGAGCTCCTTCCCAGGGAAAGCTGAGTTTCAGACAGCCAGTGTATTTGACACTTTACATCCTGGCTGCTTTAGAATTCTAAGGGCAAACTTTAGAATTTTCTGCAGGTTTTCTGCCATCTGATATAAGAGAAATGAATAGTCCGGGTACATGGGTTTCTTACACTTCTGTAAGAAGGACGAGGATCTTAGACATTAAAGTAGAGTTATATGGAGTTATTTTGTAAATACCTCTGTGAGATCAATAGTCAGCTGTTAAAGAGGTTTCCTGGTAGAGTTCTAACATTTGGTTGATGTGGGGGAATTTCTCTCTGTCTCTGCGCGCTCTCTCTCTCCACACACATACACACACATGAACACACACTGGTGCTAGTGCCATGAAAAGGATCTAGTTCAATAAACCATTTTACATGTTACATAGTAATTCTTGGGCATATTTGAAGTACTTATCTTTTATCTGATGTTGCTTACTAAATTTTTTTTTTTTTTTTTTTTTGTGGGTACCGGGGGTCGAACTCAGGACCTCGTGCTTGCGAGCAGGCGCTTGTGCCGCTGAACGATATCACCAGCCCTTTTTTCCTTTGTACATGGGTACCGGGAGTCGAACTTGGGACCTCATGCTTGCCAGGCAGGTGCTTATGCCACTGAGCTATCTCACCGGCCCTAAATTTTTTGATGAGTGGTCTGTGTTTGTTCCTTAACCGTCCTGTGCTGTGCTTGAGTTTAGGATGGTCAGATTCTTTTTTCATGTTATCTATCCTAGAGAAGTGTGAAATCAATCAATCAGACATCCATCGTTCATAAAGAGAAACATGTTTAAGACTCAATCTCAAGATTTTCATAAGCTCTGTCTTTTACATCTTTCAAGTAGCTTTACATTTTTTCACTCTATACTCAAAAGGCTGATTACTGAGTTTTCAGATCTGATAGCTTCTGGTTCTGTTTTTCCTTCCCCCTCCTGCTGCCAGCCTTTTGGTCTTTCCCCTCATCTTTGGCACTTTCACCAAAGACTGGAAAGAAGTAATAAGAAGAGAAATTTAATTTTGGTTCTTCTGGCTCTCATAACGAATGAGACCAGCAGAGAAAATTCCATTTTGAATTTAGTATGGATTTGATTTTAAACTTTATTTTCCCTTCCTTAGCGTACATAATAAAGAATAGATTGAATTTTTAATTTCATTCATTCACTTTTATCACTATTATCAACAGTATTGGTACATAGTCCATGGTGCGTCTTAGAAGTTAAAATGTTAAATCATGCTCTTGCATTCCAGCCTTTGACACCGTATATTCTTTGTAGGTTTTCATTATTATACTAGCTAGTTTTTAGGAGCTGACAGTTTTTATTTTTTTATTCAACATAGGCCTTTAATGGCAATAATCTCTTAGCAGCTCCAGGATTCAGGCTCATATGTACCCTCCCCATGATATTTTAAGGAAAATAATAAGCTTTCCTTTCCTGTTGTTACAAACTAATTTGACATTGGTGTCTGGAAAACGAACAAAACCCCCAAACAACAAGAAGAAACCTGAATAATAGATGACTGTTGCCAAGTTTTAAGACACTCCCCTCCCCCCACTTAGTTTACATTAAAAATACAGCATGCTTTTCAAATAGACATTTTCCAAAAATACATCAGTCACGTTCGTGAGTTGGAAATATAGCTTCACGAAAATCGGCTAACACCAAGACCTGATTAATTTTTCTTAATACTTTTTGTTTAAATCTCAGAAAATTTAAAGGACAAAAGAAATAAGGTTGGATAAAATTACTCAGAAAATGGAATTGAGGTCTTACTGTTTGATAAACACAGTATTTAAAGATTATGTGGTCACATTGAGAGCATCAGAGAAGGAGCACACATTTTATTTATTTATTTATTTATTTATTTATTTATTTAAGTCTGTTCTATCTGATAAACAATGAGGAGGCTTTTGCGTTCCTTTTTGCATTTGGGAAAAGAAACTCCATGTTCTGATAGGGCTACATGCACACATGCAATGGAAAAGCAAATTACTAATATGGCTCAGTTTTTTTTAAGGCAAACATACTGTTCTTGGCAGAATTTAATAAAAAATCTCAAAAGGCTCTGGCAGTATTTCCTCTGACATAAGAAAGTGATTCCTTAAGAATAATTTAGGTACTGCCTTTTAATTTTATTGGACCTCCCATATTGGCAGGAAATGACCATATGTTGAAGTAGAATCTTTTAAAATACTAATAACTGGCATTCATCCCCTTTAGCAATGGCTTCACAACTGTAGAAAGCTTCAGTGAAATATTTAATTTTTAACTTAACAACTTCCAGAATTTCCTTTTTAATTCCTAAGTCCCCATCCTGGTGGGTACAGTCTGGCCCTCATCATGTCCTGTTTACTTCCTCAGGGAAGCAGTTAGGGTAAGTGGGGCGTACCTCTCCTTCCTTCTTACACATCTTTTCCACCTCGAGGACCCCTGTCTGGACAGGGCTTCCTTCCCTCCAAAGGAAAAGACTGAAGTGCTGTGAGTGCATTTGTATGTCTTCATCCTGGGTTGTCCCTGTGACTCAAAAGGATGTCACAGCTCTGAGGGACAAACTCTGCTCGTGCCTTTATTCGCTTAGTGATCGGTTGTTTTTCTGTCTTTGTTCGTTAGTTGACAAAAGTAGCTCAGTGATTGAGAGTGAAGCTAAAGGGACGGGTACCCAGGAAGAGCTTCAGGAAGTATCAAGAAGGGAAGAGAAGCAGAAGAGAATGGTCACTCCAGAGGCTAATTTGTGGTAAACAGTGCCTTGGGAGTTTACAGAGGTAAAGTACGCTTTTAGTAGTCCGTTCTGAGCCTGCAGACCTCGTCGAAACTCAAATAAATATTTTCAAGAGCTAATGGCTGTATTGCTTGTATCTGGAAAAAAAACTTGCATTCCCAAAATTGCTCTCTTAAATGATTACTGCTGCCATTTGAATGGAATTACTAGAAGATTCTTCTAATTCAGTGATCCTTCACTGGTAGAGACTTTCACTCCCACCTCCATCCCAGAAACATTTGACATTTTTGATCGTTACAACTTAGGGTGTTTAAGACAACTTACAAGTTTCTAATGGGTAGAAGCTAGGGATGTTGTTAAATATCCTTCTACAAGGAACCCACAGCAAAGAATTACCTGATCCAAAATATCCTTGTTGCTGCTGTCGAGAAACCTGGCTTTGGAGCGCTCCCCCAGAATGTTAAAAATAGGACAGCAGAGGGATTTGCACAATATGGATTTACTCATAGCTTTTCAAAAACACTTTTGCCACGTAAGGAGTGGAGAGAGGCAAAATGGCTCAGATGAGGTAGAGCTGCTGAGCCGTTGTAGGACTCCTGTGTTGCATTTCAGCTCTGTCCTGGCCGGCCAGGGGACCTTCTGCCTTTTACTTTGTGATTATGGGCTCTTTCTCCTCGCAGTTGTCATTCTTTTCTTCTAGTGGTGTGACTGTGAGGTCAAATGGGTTACTCATGTAGGCGTCTGCTATGCAGTGCTAGCCGTATTTTAATGAATTACTTCCATTTCACTTTGTTTACCTCCTGCCCAAATGCAGACTGCAAGTTGACCGATTGGAGGCTTATGTCACTCAGGCACATGTGCAGATCTAATGAGTTGTACGGAGCACCTGCTGCATGTGGGCACTCTTCTACCCACTGGGGACTCTGTGGTGAAGGTGGCGTCCTTGTTCATATTGGACTACAGCAGGGCACAATTGTGAGCATCAGATTAGCTTCATGAAATGATATTTTGTGGTTTTGTTTTTTTTTTTTTTTTTTGGTGGGTACCGGGGGGTCGACCTCAGGACCTCGTGCACCAGCAGGCGCCCGTGCCGCTGAGCGATATCACCGGCTCCTTTTTCGTATGTGGGTTCTGGGAGTCGAACTCGGGCCCTCGCGCTTGCCGGGCAGGCGCTTAAGCCGCTGAGCCATCTCACCGGCCCTTATTTGTGGTTTTGTTAGACATGTTAGTCTTTACCTCTTGCAAGCATTACTTTCTGTAATGAAGTTTGTTTTGTTAATTTTCACACAGTTATTTTGGAGGAGGAGAGGATTCTTTGGCATAGTGGTGGAGAATAAGACTTAGGTATGGTTGTGAATGAGGAAGGTTCTCTGGCAACTTCATGACTTAAGACCCAATTTTGAGACCCTGTCTTAAAATTTTAAATATATAAGTGAATATAGAGGGCTGGGGATGTAGCTGAGTCCGAAGGCCCTGGGTTCAATTCCCAGTACTGCCAAAATAAAAGAGGCAGGTCACAGGTCATTTTCTATTTTTTTCTTTTCTTTTTTTGGGGGCGTGTGCTAGGTGACACTTGTAGCACCATGATCATGACTGGACATCAAGCTTTTAGAGGAAATTAGACAAAGAGAACATTTAGAAAGAAGCAAGCAGGAAGGTACAAAAAAAGACTTGAAACCATGTCACTCAAAGAGCTGGGGGAAGAACTGGAGATGTGTAGTCTGATGGGGTAGGATTGCGTCCGTAGAGTATGTGAAAGGCTGTCACGTGGAGAAAGGATTAGATGTGCTCTTTATGGCCCCAAGAGGATAAATTTAGGATCGGTGGTTGGCAGTTATTAGAATTGAGGGTTTGGTGTAATATATATTTTAAAAACCAATTTTACGAATATTAAAGCCATTCAAAGATGAAATGGGCTGCTTTGATGAGTGGCGGTGTCCCAGGAAAAGTTGTTCAGTTGGCTGGAACATTGGGAAAGGGTGAGGAGAGGCAGTTTGTCTTTTTATTCACTTTTATTTCCTCTTGACTCCAGTCGGACCTACTTGTACATAGGAAGAACTCTGTTTATTGACTAAATAATAGATGAAAGTAAATAGAATTAAAAAAATGGCTTAATTCGCCTGCCTCCTTGACTTTCTCCTCAGGTACCATGGTTTAGTGCATATCTCTCCTGACCTTCTCTTTGCTTAAGTATATGTGACATAGTGTATATGACCATATATTAGTTTTTGTGAATAAATGGAATCGTATTATATATACTGTTCTAAGATACACTTTTTTCCATTTAATGTATCTTATTTTATTCTTTTGTAGGTCCAAGACCTCAAGCAAGCTAGATGTTCACTATGCCACTGAGTACATCCCCAGCTCTCCACTTAATGTATTTAGAGCTCTGCTTGAGAGCATTCCATTGTTTATTGGCTGATCCCCTATTGGTAGATATTCTAGTTAGGTTTTCATGTTTTGTTAATTAAAGGCTGCGACACTCTTACACATATATCCCTTTGTATGAATGTGAAAATTTCTGCAGCACAGATTTAGGGTTCTTTCTGTATGTAATATGTAGAAATAGAAAAAAGCTGGCAGAGAAATCTCTTAATCTATCACACTTTAATATGGCACCTAAATCTTATTACAGCCCATTTTAGGGTAAAGGATAATTGTGTCTCCTTAAAAATATGGCTTAAAATTATTAACTGTAGTAGCTAGTGCTGGTTTTTGCAGAGAATGTTATTAGTTTTTGAAGGCTGTGTATCTGGCAGATGCCACATCTCACAGGAATGATCTTCCCTCTTCTTAGCTGGCCCTAGAGAGGAAGCTGTTGAATCAGGAGCCAGGTTAAACAGCTCCTGTTCCTTCTGTGAAAGTGGAGCATTCGCTTCCCTTGAACAAATTTGCAGCCCTCTTTAGCTTTCCTGTTGCACAGGCCTGATTGTGCACTTCGTGTGTAAGAAGTATTTGGCTGGCAGTCCAGTACCCGGGGTATCTGTGGGTGCATGTTCGAGTGGTCATAAAAATCTCAGGTCTGTGAGTTGCCACTTCTTACAGGTTAAATTACCCTGACTAATCCAGTCATCTGTGTAATGTGGTAATAACAACCTGCTGACATGGCCATGTGGAAAATGCATCAAAATGGACTTGCCTGACAGTTACCTGAAGAGCATCTGTTTAGGCAGTGAGAAGTCCGATCAGTTTTCATTGCTCACAGGTATGAAGGGGGCTGCAGACGGCCCTTCCTCTGAGCTCTTGGTTGTTTTCCTTCACCTTTGCCGTAGCAGCTTCCTTACACAGAAATAACAATAATTATATGTTTACCATCCCTGGAGCAGTGTGGCTTCAGCTTCTATACCCTTGGCTCCTACCGCATTTTGCCTTTCCTGGACTGCAGTATCCTTTCTTGGCATGGTTGCCTGAGCAGCTCCATTTTCTAAATAGCCATGTTCTCCCGAGGAGCAGAGCTTGCCTACTTGCCCTGCCATTAGAGTGTCAGCTCAGCTTGGACAGGGGCCAAAATTAAGGCACACGGTGGTGCTTGTCCTTGACTGGCCCTGCTGAGACCAGTGAAGTCCCCAGCTTTGCTGTCACCTGGCCCCACATATCTCTCTCCTTGTGTTTCCCTCCTTTTCTCATCTCCTTTACTGCCACCTCATTTCACCTTTGCCATTGTGACAGTAGCACATTAAACAAGGTATAGGTGGCAATGGGATGAATCGGGAATAAAATAAGAGTGGGAAGATAAGTGATTGGTGCCTACACTTTCTCTACCAAGCGACTCCATAAACTAGGCCTTGTGCTTCAATATTCGATCAAATGCTGGTTAGGCACTTTTTGCCATTTAGCTGTGCACATAGCATTTAAGCGAGAAAAACTTTTGGCCAGCCAAGTCAGTGTAGCTGTGGACTCAGGGCAGGGTTTAAGGAAGGGACTTCCTTTTAAAGACCACTTGATTTTTTGCTTACATAGTGTGGAGGTTAAGCTTAATTGTTATCAATTCAATTGGCTCAGGGCCACCTAGGGAATTGTTGGGGCACACTTCAGCATGTGTCTATGTGGATCATGGAGGTGTGACCTTGGCCGCTACCTATGGTCCTTGGGCTCTTCCTCCCTGGCACTGTTCCCGTGCTGTGCTTTCCAGTCACCATGAACTAAGCAGCTTTGCTCTGCCATGCCTTTCTGCCATGATGTTCCAGCCTTAGCACTTGCCTCACCCTGGACTGAATCCCCTGAAACCGTGATCCAAATTAAACCTCTTCTGCTTTAAATTGTGAGTATAGGGTACTGTGTCTTAGTGATAGGAGAACTAATATAAGTAGCAAGAGTTGGTTATGTACATAAAATAAGAAACTTCTCCCCTTTTCTTGAACCTACACCATCCAATATTATAAACTGAGACGTTCTTTAAGTTGGTGCTCTGATCATGCAGTGCAATAAATTCCAAACTATGACTTTTCCTTGACTGTTTAGTTTAGCTTCTCTATTGTCTCTCCCAGGAGTGCTGTCTTACTTTTTCATGTTAGCTTCTGATTTTTCTTGACTCTATTTTTTTCTTGCACTAGAATGTTTTCTTTTACGGATGATTTTTCACCTACATACAAAGTGGACAACTGTATTGCGGTTTTCAGGACGTATAATCCTTGCTTTTGTATTGATAATAGAAGGGTAAATGGTTATTAAACATTTTTAATACTAGTTATTTTATAGCTATCTGATTATAACTATTAGATTAAAAATCGTTTTCCAAAGGCTATTGATGTTATAGCTTTGTGAGATACACATCAAACTTCTAATTCTTTTGGAAAACATTTCTGTGTGTTTTTTTTTAAAGAGTCTAGAGATAATTTGTCGTACATAATAATAAATGACTAGAATCAGATCTTGCCTTATGAAGATTTAAATATATACATACATATATATGTAACTTAGAAAAACATAGATGTTTCAGACCTGTTTTGCTTTGTTTTTAAAAGAAATATGTGGTAAAAGTTCAAGGCTAAACTTGACAGAATAGGCAGGAAGACAGTTCAGTAACTGTGGCTGTGGATTAATAAATAGGACTATCTAGGGGTGCATGTTAATATTCTTCCAAGGACTTTTGACTTATGTCAGCGTTCAACAAAAATCTTCTGGATATTAAGTAAAGCAAGTGAGACAAAATTATTTTAATTGTTTATTCTTAAGTTTGGACTTCAGAATGTCTAAGTGATAATAAAGCTAGAGTGGGGACGGGGACATCCATTCCTCTCATGAGCTCCCATCTTCTGTTCCCGGCTCCTTTTGTCTTCAGTTCTAATCTACTGTGGTATTTCAGTCCCATCGCTTTCCCTCTCTGGGAGGAAAGTGTGAGGCTACCATAGTGGACACCTCCAAACAGCACGCAGGTGGTGTTTATCTTTAATCGCTGAAGGTATTTTCTGCACCGGTGTGTGCGGATCCGCACCTCCTGGGTGGTCACGCGCTCTCTCTCTTCAAGTCCTGCAGTGGCCCTTTACTGGGACAGTCTCTTATGTCGGGTAAACAGAGCTGGTTTGTATGAAGAAGTGACTTGCTCAGTTCAGAAGTTGTTATGGCTAAATGGTTGAAAGTGTATTTTGTAGTTGAACTAGGAATTCCTAAATGGTTTGCAGCTGCTCTTGAATATTTAAAAACACGTTCATTTTCTTTAATGAAGCATGGAAACAATTATTTCAGATTTGGATATCATGCTGCCTGATTCTCAGAACCTAGGGAAGGAATACTATTTGAAGATGTTGTTTGTCATGACGCTAAATAACCACACTTCAAAATTTGGGGAGGAAGTTGTATTTGTTAGATTGGAAAACATCTTTAGCCCACAAGAAAGTAGGAACATGGAAAGGTGATTTTGAGGGTGATAAAGTGTGACAAACTGGTTCTTTGGGACCAGGGATATCTGGCACCCAGGCTATTGAAATTCAAGTGGCATGTTGCATTTTTAGTGTTTGATCCTGTTCTTAGATTTAAAGGACTGATATGAATCATTCAGGGGCTTATTAACTTTGAAATCTGTGATTGAGATTGGAATTGGAGCACTCAGGAATATGTAACAATAGTTTCAAGGAAGGAAGTTTAATGGTGGTGTGCTCATGAGAATCCTGTCTTTGTTCCCCTGCGGAGGCCTAGGTTGTTTGTATTACTGGTTCCGTAGGCTCCTGTTTATCTGTGGTCTGGAATGTCAAAGGATTGCAAACCTGAGAACTTTGCTTCTTTCTTGATTCTAAAGTGGTGGTGTAGGAGTTTCTGGGATTGGCTCCTGGGGGCAGGAGACTCCTTATAAGGAAGAGGAGCAGGGACCAGCTGGCTTTGGTATTCTCAGCTACTTTCTCTAATGCCTTTTTCATTACTCTCTTAGCAGAGATAGTGGATACTTTGAATATTTATATCAGTCTTTTCCTTCACAGTGTAATGCACACTTCACTTGTTTTCTTCCACTTTTTGTAATACATGTGTTTATGATACACTGAAGAGCAATAAATTTGAGGGGAGAGATAATTAGCTTTGACAGACTTACAGAAACGAGACCTTAAGAGCAAGAAGCAAAGGGATCGCTTGAAGAAAGGGCGATCCTTCAGTTACTGGGCTTGAGGAAAATTATCCAGGCAAGAAATTCTTCTGCGTTAAAATTCATATCCATATGGGGAGCATAGATTATAGGAAGAAGTGGCTACTTTTATGATTTTTAAAAAAATTAAAGACATTTCATAGTTTCAAAAACATCTTTTTAATTTTCAAAATACAGTTTTTAAATGAAGAAATTCAAGATACCGGGGAATAAGAAAGGAAGAAGAAATAGTGACCTAGCTGCTTGGGTTAAAATTCCTTAGGTTGTTCACCGTGCCCTTTAACCTTTCTCTTTGCGTAAGTGTGTATCACAGTTCAGGAAACTTGTTTAACAGCTATCTTACCTTCAAAAATTAGTTTTGCTTTCACAGTGGTAGCTCATGTAGCTGGGGAAGTGACATTAACTTGACTTAGTGCTTCATCCTGCCCTTTGGAGGGTGAAACAGAGAGAGAGATTAATGAGGGTTTGGATTACCCTACTATTGTTTATTATTTTCTATTTTTTGGATTAGTATGAAAATTTGTAGATCAAATGAGAGCTTGATTAAGTGGGTAGGGGTAAATTCATATCATCCAAGTTAAACAAAACTTTAGTATCACCAATATTTATTTATTTTTTCTTTCTCTGTCTCCCCACCCCCCTTCTTTTTTTGTGGTGCTAGGGATGGGACCTAGGTCCTTCCATATGCTAGGCAAGTACTCTACCACTGAGCTACATCCCCAGCCTGCTGAGGACCTGGGATTCTTTGGTATGCACCACTGCAGCCAGCATCACCAGTATTTCTATGGCTCTTCCTCCCTGGGCCAAAGCATGCCCTATTTCACAATGAGGGTCATGATGATACAGGAGACAAGGGGGGAAAAGGGATCTATCTAGAACATTCTGGAAGGTACAGGTTTTCTGCTCAGAAGAGAGAGAAGAGGAGGCTTTTTAGGAGAATTTCACTGAGAAGGAAAATGTTTAGACAGTTCACAGTTAAGTGTACCATACCAGTTATCTTTGGTTCCTGGCAACTCTCGACAGCAGGGTCTCTAAGCATTGACTAGGGAAGTGCTTGAAACTGGGTGGAGTGGGATGGGGGGCCTCCCAGGGAAGAAGAGGGAAAGCCCGAAAGTTTGGGCTGTAAATCCAAACCAGTGTCACCAGGGACCAGAGCAAGGAGGTCCTTGCAATATCCAGCTTTTCTTCTGTGCACGCCCGGCGCTGCCTCTGCCCTCCCCCCTCCACCCCATTCCTGTGTCTTTTGTTCCATGAATAAATATTACGTGGTTTAGTGCTCATTACTCTTTGATATGAAAAAAGGCAATTCATTAGGTTGAAGGAGGAGGGGGAGGGCGATGCCATTTTTCACCCGGTGCATCAAGCGCAGTTACATTGATTTGAATTCCCAGAAAAGTCATAAAACAGTGAAAATAATGATAGGACCGCTCCCATGCTGACAGCTGTGCAGCACACGAGACACTGAAGACACGCCCGGCGTTGCGCAGGACAAGATTGTGGAACATATGGTGCCGTGGCAAGCCAGTTGTTGAACTCGGTGGCCAGCTTTTGTTTGGGGAGCTCTCCCAGCGTTGGGTCTGCAGTGGCTGTCAGAGACTTCTAGACTCCTTGGCAGGCATATCCTTGGCCCCATGCCAGCCTTGCTATTCGGTGGCTAACTTGGGCCAGGTGGAAAAGCTCATGTTTGCTGAGCATTCACTCTTCCTGACTTTGGTCACTCATCTAATTGTTTGTTCAACAAGTGGACATTGGGACCTTTTTTCCCACAGCAGCCTAGTGGCCACAATTACAGAGAGAAATTTTCTGCAGGCGTGCCAATTAATTATGAGGCGTGTTGATTCCCTGGTGCTCCATACTTCTTGTAAGAGGGAAAGTTGTTTGGTTTTATTTTTAGTGCTTTTCAGAGAACTTTGCAGGTTGCTGTTTCATTCTTAAGGCTTGAATAGCTAAAATCAGCAAGTATGTGAGGGCCAGGGTTACTGTTAGAAAGGAGAGAGTTCTGTCTATCTAGTTTTTACCAGAAAGTGCTAAAATAGGCCCCTTGCTTAGCCTGGGTCTATTTTTTGAATGTGTGAAGCCAGCATGTGTGTGTGCATAAAAAGGCTGATTAACGCCACTTCCCTCTGGAACGGTCTTCTCCACCACCCTGTTGGTCTACGCCACATGGACAAGAGTTTGCCATCATCTCAAATCTTTGATGGCTTCGGCCTCTTTGTGGTGACGGCCACCCATTCTGGTTCTTTCTGCCTTGACTCCAAGATGCAGAAGATGAATCCTGAAGGGTGTGGGATTCTGGGAGAGGCGCCTTCAAACACACCGGAAGGCAAGGCCTGGAGAGACTCACGCTAAGAGGGGTGGCTGTAGCCTGGGCTATTGTGCTCCGTGCATGAGAATATTTTTATTTTGGGAGCTGAAAGGATAAAATGGGTGGTATTCACACTCTGATAGAGGAGCACCAAATGTCCCCATATTCTCGGTCTTTATGGTACAATGCTTTTTGCAGAATATCCATGAAAAGTTGGTTGTGTCATGGTGTTAAGGGAATTGCTTTTTCCAGTGCATTTTGCCATTACAAGGCCAAATGTACCCCTGCCCCCCAGAAACAAAGCTATATAGGTGTGATATTCTACTAATTGTATTTTAACTTTGGGCTCTGCTAGAGGAACTGGAATTTTTTTCATGCCATAGTTTTTATATTTTTGATCACTGGCCTTCAGGAAATATTTTTAACTAGGGAAAAACAGGTCTGTCGTTGGTGGATATGCACTCGGTATGGCATTCAGGGTTTGGGAAATATGCCTGGTCCTCAGAAGTGATTCTGAGTGTCCTGAGACGCGACTAGAGTCCTGTCTTCTGCTGACTCGCTAGGTTACTTCTGCAAGCTCCTTGAGTTTGTGTATATCCTTTCAACTTCTTGCTCATGAGTTCACAGGAGTCAGTCAGGGGAGTTTTTCTCTTTTTACTTACCCTGTGTGTGTTAGTCAGCTTTTCCATTGTTCAGACAAAATACCTGACATACAGGATTTAAGGGAGGAATGGTTTATTTTGGTTCATGGTTTGGGGGGTCTCAGTCCATGGTTGGCTGGCTCTAAGCAACATTGTGGCTGAAGGATGTGTCAAAGAAAAGCTGCTCATCTCATGGTATCCTAAAAGCAGGGGGCAGGAGAAGCACCTGAGGAGAAAGGAAGGGGATGGGGACAAGATATCCTCTTTAAAGGCACGCCTCCAGTGACCTACTTCCTCCAAATGGAACCCACTTCCTGGTAACCCATTAGCTGTGAATCATTGATGAGGGTAGGGGGTCTCATGATTCAACTGCCACTTTGGCCTCACCTCTGAACATTGCCACTTTGGGAATCTAGCCCTCACTACATGGGTTTTTGGGGGACAGTTCATGCTTAAACCCTAACACTGAGTTTGTTCCCTTCTAAGTGAGGGGACCAATCTGTGTTCTCTTTTAAGAAATGGAAGCAAGAATAAAATAAAGGAAAAAACTTACACTTGACTCTTCTGTACCCTTTCCCGAGCACTGTGGAGCCAACTACAGCTGCTCCTAGAGGCTTTACTACCATGGTCACAGCCTCCCCAGAGGGAGAGACGGGACCAAGAAGGGATGAGTAGGGAATAAGCAAGAACAGGACAAGGGACAGCTGGAGAAAAGAGGAAGAAGGGGGAGTAAGAAATGACAGGACGTTTTTGGAGGTTAGGAATGGTTGACCTTACAGATAGATGAAGTATTTGTCTATCTAGTTATGCAGTACATTTATAGGACAGGCTTCTGTGGAACCTGGCACAATACCGACCAGGTATTGTGAAATAAGGAAGTGGTAAAGCACAACTGGAAACAAAGTTTTTAGATGCTCTACCTTTGGTATAGCTTTTCCAGTTTTGGAAGAATCTGAAACTTTGGTTGTGTTGTTTTATAAATACAATCTTTGGGGGTTTTGGGGACAGTAAAAAAAATACTTGTCCCTAATGTGATTTGTATTATAATTATTTAATACCTGAAGGACTCTTATAATTGAATTTTAGGGTGTTTCATTTACATTCTAGCTGGGGAGAGTTGTAATACTATCACTTCGTGGTCCTCTAATCACTGTCCCAAACATTCACAAAATGCCCCGTGATTCAATTGTAAGTATCTTCTGGGGACTGTGTAATTATGTACTATGTAGTTATCATTATAAAGCACGAGGGGACGTTAAGCCAGTCAGCTAGCTTTAGAGGTGGATGTTCATAACCCCGTAATTGATAGCGCAAGGTGCTTTGGGAAATGCTACAAATTTTATAAGAAGAGACTACTGTAGTTTTAGGGGCACGGAAGGGTTACACACTGATATTTCAGTTATGCAAATAGGACTTTTAAAGTAAACTCTTTTTCTGTCTTCGTTTTGTCTTTCTTTAAACCTAAGCGAAGGCTATGCATATAGAATTTATAGTAACTCGTTTTGGTAGAAGTTTCATGTCTATTACACATAGCAACATACATTTGGTCTTTGTGATAGATATTGTATGTATGTTACACATAGCAGCATATACTACCTCCTTTTGATAGAAATCCATCTCAGTTCTCCTTTACTTTTATTTTTATTTATTTCTTTTTTTGTGGGTACCGGGGGTTGACCTCAGGAACTTGTGCGCCAGCAGGCGCCAGTGCTGCTGAGCAATATCACTGGCCCTTTTTTCGTATGTGGGTTCCGGGAGTCGAACTCAGGCCCTCGTGCTTGCCAGGCAGGCACGTATGCCGCTGAACCATCTCACCGGCCCTCCTTTCCTTTTAAAATAAATCAAAATATTCTTCAACTTTTTTTCTCAGTACCTTCACACTGCGCTACATTCCCATCCCCCCTTTTTAATGAATATATTTTATTTTGAGACAGGGTATTGCTAAATCACTAAGTTACACAGCCTGGGCTGGAACTTGCCATCTTCCTGCCTCAGCTTCCCAGAGTTCTGGGATTACAGACATGCACCATCACGCCTGGCAACATATTTTTGATAATACAGTCAGCACTCACACTTTGAAGTAAACTCGTCAATACAATAATATTAAAGAATTGACTGCCAGATCCATTCCAAATAAATATAATTTGAAGTTAAAGATGTAGACCCAAACCTCTCCAAAACTTACAGTGAAAGAAAGGGGGAGGAGTACAGATCTATCTATCTATCTATCTATCTATCTATCTATCTATCTATCTATCTATCTGGAGTGATGTCTTCATAAAACTAAAATTAAGGCAAGAATAATGCAGGCAAATACAACACATATAGGAAATAATTGCTAGATACGTGCACCTAGTCATCTTGGAATTAAAGAACAGAGACAAGCGTTTCAGGGATGTTTGTGCACAATAAGAAGTCCACAGCCCGCGCCTCCCCGGGCACCGCGAGGCATTTACTCGCAGATTCTGCCTTCTTGCAGAGCTCTTTCAAGTGGTCGCCGGCTCTCAACAGCAATTGCGTCTGCGTAGTGTTCAAACAACCCTGACACGAGTCCCTTGGTATGTCATTACCTAGTCTCGTATTTAACCTTTTCTAATAGCCTCCCCAAAGTCCAGAGTTTTCAGTTAGCGCCAGAGGAAGTTATAAAAGGTGTTTTTTCCCCTTCTTGACTGCACAGCTCTGAGAAGCATAGTTATCTGAACATTGTCTTTGTTTTCTTTTCTTTGTCCTGTGAGGTATATATGGAAGTAAAGTGACTTGTGGAGACAAGACAAGCTTTATGGCAAGTGTCAATATAAGTTGAACTTCTTTCCTTCCACAATTTTTTTGTTTGTTTACTACCAGGGGTTGAACTCAGGGCCTTCACACTGAGCTATATTCTGAACCCTTTACAGTATTTTTTATTTTGAGACAGTGTCTTGCTAAGTCTTTTAAGTTGCCCAGACTAGGTACAAACTTGCAATCCTCCTGCCTCAGCTTCCTCGAGTGCTGGGATTACAGGTGTGCACTGCTGGCTTCTTTTGTCACTTTTTACTGAACCTCTTGCTTGGTTAACTCTATGCTTGTAGGAGAGAAGGATAAGGGAGCACAGTCATTCATGGACTGAGTGCCTCCGCTCATCTCCAGTATTTTTAAGCTTGTTATTACCGAAGCACGTGTGCCAGTACAAGGTCAGATACAAGCTGCAGGGATGTGGACAGGGTCGAGAACTGCAGCGATAATTGTACTGGGACAGACCCCCACCCAGGCACCTCCTTACAGTAAACAAGCCCTACTTGCCCAACCGCTGTGCAGTCTCCTGTCCGCAGTGCCTTTGGAAGCGTGTTGCTTTCTTATTAGGAGAGGCATTTGGAAATGGTGGCATCTCTGATGTCTCCAATAGAAATGGGAGATCACATTCCTGATTTGACATGGGTGGAGATACCCTGGAATCTAGCAGTCTGGGTGGAGGCCAGAGGTAGATGACCCAAAGGACCTTCCCACCACTGCCTCGCAGTGTCAACATGGCACAGGGGCAACTGGCTCCCGGCTGATGTTCTGGCCCCAGTGTCAAAATTGGCTACCTATGACCGTCCCTTAAGTTGGTAATGGAGATGGTGCAGGTGGATGAGATGAACCAAGGAGGCCGGAGCCAGATGAACAAAGGGTGGGGGGTGAAATCACAGCAAGGAGTGCTGGGAGGCATTGAGATTAGCTAGAGCTGATTTTTGAAATGGTGCGAGGAATAGTTTCTCCGCTTTTCTTGCAGATAGCCTGTGGAAATTTTATTCTGGTTTTCCTTCCTGGAGGCATCTTTGTGGTTCTGCAGGGATCTCAAGGTACCTCTGGCCTCAGCCCTGAGTCTTCAGCAGAATTAAGCTCTTTGCTTAGGGATCCCATCCTTTCCAGATGGTGGCTCTACCTCAAGGTCTGGGGGTACCACACACAATGGAACACCCCAGCCTTTGGCCTCAGCAGAGCCTGCTGTTTTAGGGGTTTTCCCCACTTTTTTCCTAGCCTGCTGGTTAGGCTTCTCAGACGACATTAATGGCAAGCTGGGAACTTCCTCTAGATTATCTTCTGTGTTTCATAGACAGATTTCTGATTATCACATGTAAGAAATGTCCACTGTTACATCTGCTCTGCCTCCCATATTTGAGAGGCAGTTTGGTTTAAAGAAAAGTACAGTATTTTATGGGGAGCAAAGAAATCAAGTCTAGTTCAGGCAACCCACAACAGACAGTATGACCTTGACCACAAAACTCATGGTTCGATTTAATTGACTTTAAGGACAGTTGACAATAGGAAGGGCATGAATTGAGGACATGTATGTTTTTAGTAATTTTCTTGGCGGTGCTACCTTAAATCCTAGGAATAAGTGCAGCTTTCTTTCTGGCTACCTAGAGGTCTCAAGCACAGCAAAAACAAAGGAAGTCTTGGCTAGCACCGACTGAGGGCCTTGTGCTGCAGAGCACAGTTTATAAATTTCGTGTGTGTGTGTGTGTGTGTGTGTGTGTGGGTGTATGCGTGTGCTCTGCTTGGAAATCAGGTGTGTGAAATTGGGATCCTCAGTAAGCTGTGCAGGGATAATTCCCACTCCTGCTGCTTCTCTCTATTGAGGACCCCAGGCTTCCTTGTACCTGTGCTTTCCCAGCATCCTATGCGTGATGTGGTGGCTGTCCTGTGTCCCTCGTGGGTGCATGACCAACACTGGGTGGTGAGCCACTGTAAGGTAGGAGCCAGGCTGACTCATAAGAGGAACTCATTAAGTGTTTCCCAAATGGACAGCACTCCTGCCGGTCTCCTCCTGCCCTTGTGAATTAAGGCAGTCGTTCTGAATCTCAGGGCTCGAGTTGAAAATGTGGCTTGTCAGCGAGGCCTGCAAATATGTCTTCTGAGGGGTTGGAGAGACTTTTCTCATCTTTCAATTAGCAAGTATCTTTCTGCTACCAAGAGTGAAACTGAGACCCCCCTCCCTCCAGCACTGGGCATTACACCCAGAGCCTTCACACTGAGCTGCATCCCAAGCCTTTTTTTGTTGTTTGAGACAGAGTCTCACTAAGTTGTGAATTTACCCAGGCTGGGTTTGAACCTGTGAATCCCTTTGGCCTTCGCCTCCCAGAGTGATGAGTTTATGGGCAAGAGCCACCATGCCTGGCAAGGTGTTTTTTTTTTTTTGTTTGTTTGTTTTCTTTTTTGTGGGTACCGGGGGTCGAACTCAGGACCTCACGCGCCTGCCCGCAGGCGCCCGTGCCGCTGAGCGATATCACCGGCCCTTTTTTCATATGTGGGTACCAGGAGTCGAACTCAGGACCTCACGCTTGCCAGGCAGGTGCTTATGCTGCTGAGCTATCTCACCAGCCCTGGCAAGGTGTATTTTTAAAAGCCGTTTCCTGTGATTTGCAAGTAAAACTTTCCTTCAAGAAGGCCAAATAACAGCCCCAGAATTTTAAGCTGTTTTTAAAAATCATTATACAAATTTCAGTTGAAGAACTTTGCAGTAAATCTATGTAGATGACCCTCAAAACAAATCTCTAGACTCTCAATTTCTTATTAGGAGACTGTTTCAAATCCACTGTACCACTTTTAGTTGACCTTACTTTAGAAAATATATGTGTTTCAGCAGATAAAGTGCAGTTGTGAGCAATGGGCCAACCTACACTGCTGCCCACATAGGAAAACACAGACATAGTCTGTAAACATAGACACCGTTTCTTCAGGTCTGGGGATACTTAGCTTTCTAGTAGGTTTACCAGCATGTTTTTTGGAGAAATAATTTCATAAATCAGAGTGCTTGGGTTATCCCAATGAAGCAAAAGCAGAGGCTTTTCTGAAGCAGTACATATCTAGCACATTCTTGTGTATATAGCTGTTTTTCTGCTGCAATCCTCCCTGAGTAGTTTTGATGAGCACAGAGAAAACCAGGAGAATGCCTCAGAATTAAATCAAATTCAGATTGTTTTGATAACAACTCATTCTTTTATAGCACCAAGGTGGAGGAAAAAAAAAAAAAACCTCCAATCAAATTAAAGAGGCAGAGAAATGAGAAATTAACTCGGTTGAGTTTAATGTCTGCTTTTGGCCGAGTGAGCGCACAGGTGATTCTAATTGGTGTGATGCACCGATAAACTTCTTGTCCAGTGTCATGATTACCAAATAAAAACAGCGCCTGCTCTACTTAAAGTTTACAAACAGAGGCCCCTCCCCCCATGAAGTTTTTCTCTGCCCCTGACACCTACTTAGATTTATTATTGGTGCTTTCTCTCCCTTTGCAGAGTCATTAGAATAGTAGAAATACTAAGCTGTTTTGTTTCGGTTTTAAATGACTGGTTAGACTTGGGCTTTTGCAGTTGCCGTCCTGATTGGCTGTCAGCTTGCAAACTTCCGCAGCCCCTCCTTCCTTTTCTGTTTCCTTCAGCTCATAGGAGACTGACTCAGCCTGGCGGTCCAGAGGCCAAGGAAATACTGAGTGGGCAAAATCTGCCTGATCTCTTGCCTTTACCTTTTGACAATATATACTGCGGTCAAAATCAGTTTTGCTTTAATTTGATTAAAAAAAAAAAGTGTCTTGGACTGGGGCTGTTAACTTGGTGGTAGTGTCCTTGCCTAGCACATGCAAGGCTCTGGGTTCTCACTTTGATCAGCCGGTCAATCAATCAATATTTTCATTCAGAGAAAAATGTGCAAGAATTCGATGGGGGAACACTTTTCGTGTAGAATTTTGGCTTGACCTCACAGTGAGACAGCTCATGCCCTGAGCTCTTCATCCGTGTAGCATCTAGATGGCTTCCAGCCTTTGCCGTGACCTGGGAGGGAGTCTCCCTGACCCTGCTCATGGAAAATGGTCGTACTAACAGCTCGCGTTTCCTGAGCACCTGAATACCACACGCCGTCTTCATTGCTTTATATGTAATGATCCCTTTTAATTTTCACAATTATGTGGCTGTTATAATTATTGTTTCCATCTTAAAAACGAGGCTACTGAGTCCTAGAGAGTTTCGGTTACTCGTTGGGTTTTATGAGTGGTAGGACAGGGATTCAAATCCAGACAGGACTACTCCAGAGTCTGTGTGACCAACCGCTGTGTCTAGTTCCCTCCTGACGCTGCCCCTAGGAAGAGACTGATGGGTTTAGGGCTTTGGAAGGCTGTTTGCCTCTGCTGGAGCGCATGGTTGAAGGGCCACCCCAGATACTCCTTGGGACCATTTATCCCTTGCCTGGCTCGCTCACTCTGCCTTGATCTTAAGGACAGGGCATGCATTTGGGTCACGTGGTGTCTGCTGTTTCTGGAGCTACCTGTGACCCACTAGACATGGTTGGTTTCAGGATGAACTGTCTACTTCTGTCCATTGATTTCCTTTCCAAACAGCTGAAGTGAGAATCTTATTTGGGCTTCGAACACACTGGAAGGACCGCAGCAGCTGGTCCCAAGTGCCACAAGGCCAGACACTGTTTTCAGTGCCTTACATCTGATTGTCTCTTTTATTTTTCACAGTGATCCTATGCGCCTGGTATGACAATTGTTTCCATTTAAAAGATGAGGCTACTAAGTTCCTGAGAGTTCCAGCATGCAGTCATGTGTGGGGAGAGCCTGTATGTGCACATTTTATTTTTTGATGGTACTGAACCTAGGGAGATTGAACCTAGGGCCTTCATACTGAGCTACGTCTCAACCCTTTTTATTTTTTATTTTGAGACAAGGTCTCACTAAATTGCTAAGTTAACCAGGCTGATCTTGAACTTGTGATCCTCCTGCCTCAGCCTCCCAGCATGCTGATGTTACAGGCATGGGCCACCACATCTGGCTATGCACACATTTTTGATAGCATACTGAAGGCTTTTGGAGAGCCCTGGGTCTCTGGTGTTAAGAAGACACTTCTATTACGGATCCCGTTGCCTGGGAACCATGCAGTGGTGAGAGCATGAAGCAGCATAAAGGCAGAGATTTTGTTTCTTTCATTCTCTGCTCTGCTGCCTCTAGGAAAGTGCACTGGACATAGTAGATGCTTGATACATATCCACAGACTTAGTTCATTTGATAGCCAAGTATGGTGTGGTGGCTGGGGTGGAATGTCAACTTGATTGGCTTTGGGATCTGCTCAGGGGATTGGTGGGCCACATTTCTAGGTGTGTCTGGGTGGGTCATGGAGGCATGTGTTTGGCTGGTCCCTTCCTCTCTGTGCTGTTCCCCTGCTTTGCTTTCTGGCTGCCATGAACTAAGAAGCTTTGTTCTGCCGTGCTTTTCTGCCATGATGTTCCTACCTTGGAGCCAGCTGACCATGGACTGAATCCCCTGAAACGATGAACCAAATTAAACCTCTCCTCCTTTAAATTATGGGTATTGAATATTGTGTCTCAGCAATGAGAAAGCTAATACACGTGGCTATTTTGATAAATGGTTTCCTCTCCAAGTTCCATACTGCACTCCAGTTCTCTCATCTGTGAATTTATTTATACACTTCTGAAGTGTATGAATATTGTTGGCTTCTGCTCCTCCCAAGACAACAAATGCTCTGTTTTGATGAAAAAGAGCTCTTGCTTCTTATGTGTTCTGTACCATCCTTCACAACTGAAGATGGGAAAAATTTCAAGCAAATAGAAAAG
Source organism: Erethizon dorsatum (assembly GCA_028451465.1). Classification (NCBI taxonomy): domain Eukaryota; kingdom Metazoa; phylum Chordata; class Mammalia; order Rodentia; family Erethizontidae; genus Erethizon; species Erethizon dorsatum. Next base: position 18,678,566 of record CM051839.1, read on the forward strand.
TAAGATGGACATCTAAAGGGGCAGAAGAGAGCAAGGAGAAGGGGCCTCACCAGCAACAGGCAGAGCTGTCTGTCATGTCATTTGGGTCTCCATGATGTGCTAGGTACACAATCAGCACAATCAGGATTTTCAATATAGTTCCAGGTACACAATCAGCATCCTATAAATATCAAGTGATGCCGTCTGTGAGACACTAGGTGAAAGCAATGATTCTTTCACTAATTCAAGTCAGTTTATTTGGCGGACAGTGGCTTAAAAGTTTGATAGCACAGTAGATTGCCATTTCATTCCTGGTTAGCTCTCGATGTACAAATATAATTTTGAGAATTAAGTGAAACATATGTGTATGCGTGTATGTGTGAACTGAGACATATGTATTCATTCTGGTGAGTAATACTCTTCGTGTTAAATCTCCGTGTCTTTAGTAAAGTTATTTGATATCTGGTCCCCAGCTTCCCCACCTGTAAAGCAGGGGTAACTGTCGTTTCTTCTACGTAGTACTGATGTGAGAACTGAGAGATATAATGTATGTGGGATTTTCAATGTAGTTCTAGGTACACAATCAGCATCCTATAAATATCAGCTGTTATTATTAGCACTCACCAAGATGCCCATTACTGTGCCATGTAGTGGCAGGCTCAGTGGGTAGCCAACATATTTTCTCCAAAAAAAACAGAGCATGACTCTAGGTTTGTGGTGGGGGTTTTAAGGAGGAGTTGAGCTTTGCTGACTATTTAATCTCTTGGGTGGAAAGTGTTTAGCATGTTTAGGCTGCCTTGCAGTGACTTTCCACGTGAGCCAGATTCCTTCAGCGCTTTTATCTGTGCCATTCATGTTGGATTCACTTATCACACACTATCTTTCATCATTTATCACTGACTGTTCGCATGGCACCTGTTCTGAGCCAGATGCTGTGACTAAGCATTGAGGTGACAACTACCTGGGCTGCTCTCCCTGCCCTGGAGGGCTGGAAGAGGGCTTGAGTGGATGGAGAGGGACATGGAAAATACAAGAATGCAGAGGGCCCCTGATGACCATATGAAAGATAAGTTTGTGACAAAGACTGGAGGAAGGGAGGTCAGTTAGGATATTATTAAATGCTCCAGCAAAAGATGCTGAAGGTCTTGAAGGAGGGGAGTGATATATAGAGATGAAGATGCAAAGACATTTGCAAAACATATTAGGGAAGGAATTCACTGAATAGACAAAAGATGATTGAAAGAAATCAGGGATGATTTCTAGGTTTTTGGCTTGGAAGATAAATTAGGAAATATAAGAAACTGTCTTAGATTTTAGAGTGAAGATGACCAAGTTGGGGGATATGTAGTTTAATGGGCTTATTTCTAGTCCATTCTGAACAGAGGCCAGTGGTCATTTGGGTATACAAGCCTGCAGTTTAGCCCAGAGGCCTGAGTGGCAGGTGTAGGAATTGCACATAGCTGAAACTTCAGAGAGGATGAAGTTGGCAAAGCCCGGATAACATGGAAGGAGGACAGCAAGAGCAGGAACCTTGGGAAACCCAAGGTCTGTTGTATTTTTGGAGGAGATCCTTCAGGAAGGACGGAGATGTAGTAGTCTGATCAGTAAGAACCAGTAGTCCCCTTGCTGAGTGGGGGAGAGAACAGTAATGGGGATGTAGTCAGTGTTATTAGCAAGACGAGGACGAAACAGTGTCCTGGGATTTGGGGACCAGGACCTCTGGCCTGTTGTGAGAGAGGTTGCAATGGGATGGTGTGAGGAGAAGCAGTGAATGAGCAGTGTTTGGAGAAGTGCAGCCTGCACAGGAGGGAAGAGAGGAGGCTGGGGGGAGAAGAGTCCTATTCAGGAGCAGGGCCCCTTGCCAGGAGCAGGTCAGTTTCTTGGGATAGGAATATCTTGAGTATGTGTAGTTCTTGGTATGTATTGATTGTTTTTCCTCCAACGCTGCCACAGTCTTTTACCATTATTATTATCAAAGAGAGTCCATTAAGGGGAACTATGGCGCTGCCTCTTTGAAAGATACACCTTTTCCTTTACATAGTAGTGGTGTGGCCAGTTCTTTGCCTTGTGCATAAGTAAGCATGTGTATGTAATATCATTTGGATTCTTGCAAAGGGCAAGTAAGAGGACTAAACTCATGTAATTATCAGTAAGTTTTTTTGTGTGTGTGTGTGGTGAATTCTTCATTGTTTGGAAACATGCACATTTTAATAGTTTTTAATTTTATTAAAAATGCTCATTTATTGAGTATTTTCCATATATACACTAATATTAATTTTTCTTCTGATAAGGAAAGGTCCTTTAATAGAGCATATATGAATTTCATGTCTAAACTTAGGATATTGAAAAATAAGCCAAAGTTGAGCTTAATTAAGGAACCAAAGCCATAGCTCAGTTTCTTTAATTAAAGGACATTAGGGAACAATTAATTTCTATGAATTATTTCTTTTGGAAGAGGTTGCCTCTCCTGCAGGACAAATCTGACTCTGCCTTAGAAATAGGGCATTTTTAGCCTGGATATTGAGATAGTGAGACTTGCTGCATGGGAGATTCGGGGTTACTCTATCCATGGTCCTAAAGCTGGACTTCAGGATGCCCAGGGCTCTGTCCTCCACACCACGGGCCTTTCTGTAGTGAGAACAACGTGTATTCCATTTTTTCCAGGAGTTTATCAGCTAAATGACTGTGAAGAAGTGTCAATGTAAAACCAGTTAGAGTTGGAAATACGCCATGTAGCCGTGAATGTCCAAATGCTAAATCCACATCCCCTGGCCGATCTACTTTGTGTTTTTGTTCCCTCCCTCATTGCCTCCTCCCTCCCTTCCTTCCTTCTTCCCTCCCTCCCCCCTGCCTCCCTCCCTCTCTCCCTTCTTTCCTTCTTTCCTTTCTCTTTGTGGTGCTGGGGATCAAACCCAGGGCCTGGCACATGCTAAGTATGTGCTCTATCAGTGAGCTCTACAGCCCCGACCATAAGGATTCACTGTTTAAAGAGGTGCTGAGGGTTCTGGGTTTTTTTTTGTTTTGTTTTTGTTTTTTTAATAGTCCTAGGCTTCTGTTCTTTCACCAAGGTTTTATCATGCATCTCAGGAATCACTTGTGTGGGATTTCTAGGCTTTGGAGAGATCATTCTTAATGGTTATTATTTCTTTCCCAATTAAGAGAGACTTGGAAAAGGTTGTTATTCCATCCCAGAAATGTCCCCAAGCAGACCTAGGGACTGCCATCAAAGAGAAGTGCAATGCTGTGTTAGGCACTGAGTGTTGTGTTAGGAACCTGTTAAGATAAATAAGTGAACGCCAGCTCTGTGCGGGTTATGTAGGAGCTAATCGAGGAAGGCGTGTCTTGCATGTTGATTCAGAGTAGCCATCATTTTCAGCTGTCTGTGTGCAGATTTCAGGAGGCTAACACACGTGACAGTGTGCACAATTTGGAGATTAAGACAGATGTTCCAAAACCTTTAAGAAGATTTTGGAGAAAAAGAGCAGAATGTGTGATTGGTTAAAGACTTTAGAGAAAAGGGCATGCTGAAGTCTGTTGGAAAGGAGGACATTTGACCACTCAAGTTGGGAGTTTGAGACAAGGAGAGCTAATAAATGGTAACTGGTATATGTTTGGGAATTTTGAGAGGAAATTGACTGGACTTTTTAAAAAAACTGGATATAACTTGGGATTTTCATTTCAAACCTTTGTCACTTTGGGGCTTGTCATGAAATCTGATCAACGAAAGTGTTACTTGTCTTGAATCTACATAAAAATAGATCTCACTTTGTGCGATGGTTAAACTTTATTTGTCAACTTGATTGGCTTGGGAGCCACCCAGGGGATTGCTGGAGCCCACTTCTGGGTATGTCTAGATGGGTCTTTGAAGCATGACTTTGGAATCTAGGTCTGGTCCCTCACCCCTTCCTCTCTTGCTCTGTTCCCCTGCTTTGCTTCATGGCTGCCATGAGCTAAGCAGTTTTCTTCCATCACGCCCTTTGCCATGATGTTTCTGCCTTTGAATCAGCTAACCATAGACTGAATCCTCTGAAACTGTGAGCCAGATTCAATCTGGATTATTGTGTCTCAGTGATGGGAAAACTGACCAATACACCTTACTTCACTTCAGAAACCTAGAGGTGTAGGGTTTAGTTCTTGTACTTTGCCCTTTTTTATTGATGTAGGAGCTTTGTCTCACCTTCCCAGTTTCATTTTATTATTCAGAAGATATGCGGTGCCTTCCTACACAAAAAGAAATCAAATGTCTTAAAGACATTTGCTTCTTCAAAGTTGAATGTAAAATTTTCTATTCTTCTAGTGCTTCATCACATTTGGATCTAAATGGGGGGGTAATAACAGGCCTCAAACATGATTCCTCTGATGAGACAGGCTGCAGGTTTTTTTCTGTAGTCCTGAGGAGATTCCACTGAACCAACCAGACTGAGGAACCAGAAAACAGAAGACTATGAAAGTTGTATCAGAGGGAGGAAGAGTGAAAAGAAAGAAAATATTCAAGAAGTTCACCCACATGGACAACTTAGAATAACCAATTTCTCACCTACTTCTTAAGAACTTTAAAAAACACATTTTTGTAAAACAAAACAGATAAATAACAAAAACTACCCACAGTTGCCCCATGCAGAGGTGACACATGCCATGAAATTAGAGCATGCTTTTTCAGACCTTTTTTTTCTTGTGTACGAAAGCATATAGGCACCCTTTTCCTTTTCCCATAATCGCTGATCCTTAGAGTTAATTTTGTGTTTTATTTTGTATGTATTTTTGTAAGTCATCTTAATCTTTTCTGGGGCAAGTTGGGACTGCATTGATACAGTCACATTTTATTAGAAAAGTAAGTGTGGTCTGAAACGTGGCAGCTATCTTCTGATTGTAGATATCTCTTCTAAAAGCTATAGAGCTATGACTGGAAGAAGTTTGAAATCTTCAGAAGTCCTGGGTTTTTGTTTTGTTTTGTTTGTTTTTTTAATTGTTAATATCATGACCTAATTGGTTTAGCAGAGAATGGGAAGTATTGGAGGATGAGATAGTAAAAAAGTATTCTGGAAAGCTCTCAAACCTTATCAAGATCAGAACTCTCAAGTACTTGAAGTATTTGCAGATATTTACTTAATATTTAGTTAAATATTGGTGTGTTTTACTTTAAGAAATGATGGCACTTTCAGGTTTATGAAGTAGTTTTACAGCATGGACTCAAGTTTCGTTATTCCTATTATTGGGTCCTTTCTTTATTTCTGTCTTTCTTTCTCTTTCTTCCTCCTTTCCTCCCTCCTTCCTTTCTTTCTTTCTCTTCCTTCCTTCCTTCCTTCCTTCCTTCCTTCCTTCCTTCCTTCCTTCCTTCCTTCCTTCCTTCTTTCCTTCTTCCTTCTTTCTTTTCCAGTACTTGGGGCCTCATGCACGCTAGGCAAATGCTGTACCATGGAGCTAAAGCCCCCAGCCCCATCAATGTTTTCATCTTTAGGTAAGTTCCCCTCTGTTCCTTTCAAATGGAGATGCTTTTATTATACTTAGATTTTATGTTAGGGATACTAGGGATTGAAGCCAGCCACTGAGCTATATCCCTAGCTCTTTAAATTTTTTAAAGAAACTGTTTAATTTGGGGGGGGGTGGTATGGGGCCTGAACCTAGGCCTGTCACATTGAGCAGTATCCCCAGCCCTTTTTCTTTCCAAATTAAAGAGAGACTTGGAAAAGGTTGTTTTTCCATCCCAGAAATGTCCCCAAGCAGAGTGTGCTTGATCATAGGAGAACTCTGGAGCTTTCTATTACTAGAACCAAGAGAAAGACGTGCTGCGCTAGGAAGCGTCCAAGAGAATCTGTCTTCTAATGTTGGATTGTTTGTATGAAAATAAGAAATATTTAACATTTTGAATTTCACTTAGGCCATGGTAAGTGCCAGGGAAACGTTAATATTTTTTTACCTCTTTGGTATAATTAGGAATAGCCAAATCTGTGCTTTAGAGATCACTGGGCAAGATTTAAAAAGACAAAACAAAAGCTCTAAGAAGCCGAACAATTGAATCTGAGCTCATCATAGTTATGTGTCCAGATGAAAATGACTTTGCTTTTCAATGTCTCTCTCTGCAACCTATCGAGTGACAGAATTTCCAGAAGAACAGCTTGTCTGTAACTTAGAAACAGTGAGACTCCATTAGAAGCTTAAAGTTAAGCCTGCCCCTCAGTCTGGATTCAGAGTTTTTAGCCCAAAAGATTTCCTTCGATACTAGAAGTGTATTTTTCCCTAAAACTACTGTGCGCGTGCACATGTACACATGTGTGTATGTTTTAAATGACTAAAGCCTACCACAGTTTAACCCCTTCCTAAGGAAGCTGTTCAGCTGCAAACTGAATGTCACTGTCAGGCAGTGGTGAAGGATACCTTTTCCCTACTGCTGGGAATTTCAGAAGGAAAAGTCAGGGTAAAAGGACCAATTAATAACATAACTCGTATGTTTCCCTATGAGGGGAAAAAAAGATGAAGGAGAAACTATTAGATCTTAGCTGGACCAGTCTTTGTACAAGAAAAGATTAATTTTTATAGACTAACTATATCTAAAATTAGAACTGTGGGAAAAGGATTATAGGCAACAAAATGCAAAAGATTAATGTGGAAGCATGATGCCCAAGGACTGGATGCCCTTAAAATATTAATGTACTTCAGACTTTTTTGCACAGTTCCATGTACCAGTAAGGGAACAGAAAAACAAGAATATCAGTTTAGCCAGAGGTTTTGTTGATTTGTGTTTGGGTAATAATTACTTTTACAAGCCATCATCTAGCGTGTACATGCAGCCCTCTGTGTATGAATGGGTAGTAACCTGTAATTTAACACTGCTATTATTCATTAGGAGAGGTACTCAGATTCACATCGTAGATGTCACATTCTAGTTAGCTTTTAACCTCGGGAGACAAACTTGATTGTGATTGGAAGTCTCTTTTCAGCCCTACAATAACTATTAATTTGCTTCTCTGGAGTAGCTAATAGTAGTTGACTAAATAGAGAGATTGAGAGCTGTTTGACCACAGAAGAGCCCCGTCTTCAAATGGCATAAATATTACATATCCAGAAGTGTCTTTGAAGAGGTGATACTGAAGTCTGTACTGACTCTCTGTAGGTACACTGTTGTATAGCCATAAATGCATCATGAGATATAAGACAGAATACCCAGTGTAATTAAATTGATTTCTGTCCAACGTAATACTTCAATGGCTGAATCTAGTTCCTCTCATGCCATTTGAAATGAGAAGACAGTGGTTACAAGATCTGTTAAATTTGTCCATCACGGTGACATCTTTTAAAATAGTCTCTGGAAAGGATTATGCATTGAAAACAGAATAGGTTTTTCTGTCATGTGAGATTAGCAGTGAGGACAAAATCTGGAGGATGATCTAATCAGGGTGAATTTTGTAAACATCCTCGTACCTCATCTAATTTTTGCCTTCAATTCCATGGGGAAAGCTCTCATAGACTTTGCTGTTTAGAACAGGTGTTAAGGGCTGGAGATGTAGCTCAGTGGTAGTGCATGTGCCTAGCATGTGTGAGGCCCTGGGTTCCATCCCCAGCACCAAAATACAAACATACTTACATACATAAAAATTATAGAACACTGTAATCTGTGTTGAGCTACCTTTAACTGAAGCTGCTGCTAATTTCCGCTCATCTTGGCGGCAGCCCCACATTCATTTCCAAAGCCCTTGTCGAAAAATAAATTGATTGGGTTGGATGATTCCATTTAGAATGCAGGCTCCTGCTTCCTTCCTGAGTGTGCCCCAGAGGCCTTGTGTGGGGACAGCGGGGAGAGAATCCGGGCAACCTGGGTCCCTGTGTGGGAAGTGGCTCTCACTATGTTATTTTTGGAATTGGAAGGAGTGTTAGGCTCCCTTCCCTTGCTACAGCTTGTTCATGTCCAGTGGACTGTAATATAAATATTGACTGGAGCAATGACTCATGGCTTTCCAAAATTGTTTTAATGTTATATACATATTTTTCACACAGAACTATAGTCGAGGTCCCACAAAGACAGTCGAAATTATGATTCTTCTGCCTGATCTTCACACGTGTTATGTATTTTTTCATGAACTGATACTCACGTGGCCCTTAGCACGTGGTTGACACTGTACTATTTTATGCTTAGTAACTCATTTAATCGCCAAAGCAAACTAGTGAAGTAGGCATGTTTACAGCTGAGGAAGCTGAGGCACAGAGGGGCTAGGTGACTTGATCGAGGTCATACAGCTAGTTAAGTGGTAGAGCTCTGGCATCATCCCAGGAAGTCTGGTTTTAGACTCTGTGCTCATGACTGTTATCGTTGTCGTCCTCATTGTCGTCGTCGTCCTCCTCCTCCTCATCCTCATCATTGGGAGTGCTGGAGATCAAACCCGGGCCTTCTGCATGGGAGGCCAGCACCCTCCCACTGAGCTATGTCCCCAGCCCATGGTTATTGTTTTTTAGAAGACCTGGCTTAGTAGGAGAAAAGGGAAAGACGATGCTAAATACAGTGACTTTTCCCATTGTTAGGGTTTTGTTAGTATTGAGACCTCAGAATCACCACAGATCATACTAAGGATAAAAGTGGAGGACAACAGTCCCCATATGGAAAACAAAAAGTAGAACTTTTAAATTTTGCTAAGGAGGAAGAAATAAACTTTAAAAAAAAATTCCGCCATGAGAAAGGAAAGCCAGTGGGATCTGGAACTCAGCACATCCTGCTGCCAGCTAGTGACCCTCACCTGCGCCAGGTGCCAGTGCCCGGGCAGGGGCGAGAGCCCCTGCCAGTGCCCACCACCCATGTGGTCTGTGCTGCCCTACTGTCTGCAAAGTGCTGGTGCTTTCTAAAAATCTCATCCTGGAGGGGGAACCAAAATCCAGAGCGCTGATCCTTTGTCATCAGTCCTTTCCGCAGACACTTCTTTCCAGGCTAAGGGTTACCCAGTGGATTTGGTTGTGTTCAGCTGGAACAGAGCCTGACCCACGTCCTGCCCCGAGGGTAGGAACCAGCTCTGGTGCTCTTCCTCTGCACATGGCCAAAGCCGGCCACAATGGCGGGAAGGGCAGCTTCTGAAGCAGCAGGGTTGGCATTTGGGATCAGCGTGGCAGTGTCTAAGGTGGCTTCTGAAGGGACTGAGTCCAGGCACTTGGCTCCACGTGACCTGTGTTCTCTTTTCTGTTCTTTGTCAGCCTCCCCATCCTCGTATTGAGTAGAATGGATAGCTTCTTGACTTCCGGTGACTGCAGTGGTCCTGAACATGGAGAGAGATGTCCTCCGTGTAGGTGTCCACCTCGGGGACACAGGGCCACACTTCAGAGCCAGTTTAGAGTCAGGAGCCTCCTGAATAGGACCGATTCTCTGGGGTCCTAGATACAGGCTAGCGTTGTTTGAACACATGAAAAACAGTAAAAAGTCTAAAATCCTGTGAATACAGTATAACTTCGATAATGAGTGTGGATGTTAAGAATTTGAGGTAATTGTAATATGGTTTTTCACCTTGAATGAAAGAGTATCAGTGAATAAACAAGGCATAGGATACGATATTTAACCTATTTAGTAAAATAAATGCTTTTATTTAGAGATATCCTTTTAAAAAAAAGAAGGAAACAATAAAATAATAGCAAATAAAATCACCAAACTAACGATTTTAAAGGATATCTTTAGCAAGTACTTGTCTGTGTATTTGTATATACTTCCGTGCTTTAGTGTAAATATTTTCTACATTAAATCGACACCTGTGGGACCAATAACTATTTGGTGAGGGGGGGAAAACCCTTTATGTTCAAATATAAATTTCAAAAGAATGATTTTTGCATTATAGAAAAGATAATCTTAATTTTGCAAAGTTTTCAATTCAATATTCATTTAATGACAAGATTTCTCCATACAAATGTATCCTGTTTTTCAAAATCATTTTGGTTGTATAAATTTGAAACACTTGCTTGGTGCTCTTGATGCACCAGGTTTCCAATTCCAGGTTAAAGAAAGTATTACATGTGTCAGAATCATCCAGACGCATGAACTTACATAGTTGATCTTAAGTCTTTCAGTTGTATCTGAACCCCCTGTATTCCTGGGGGTGGGGTCTTGCCTAAAAGAGGCCAGTTACTTCCCGTCTGTCCTGTTGGTCTTCTGCACTTACTGACTTGTTTTTTTCTTTCTCCCTGACCCCCCAACCCCCTGGACTGGGAATTGAACCCAGGGCCTTTTTATTTTTTATTTTGACACAAGGTCTTGCTAAGTTGCCTGTGCTGGGCACAAACTTGTGATCTTCCTGCATCAGCCTCCCACAGTGCTAGGATTACAGGTGTGTAATTTCTCCACATCACCCACTCATGTTCTTGTTGACTTGTGTTAATGTAGATGAAAACATTGACTCTCATGGATAAATTTGTACCAACTAAAAATTATGAGGGGTATTTTATAGCTTTGCATACCTTGTGTATGAATTGTTTCATGGACAGCATTTTTTCTAGTCATATTTTAAAAGTGAAAATTGAGTGTGAAAGCAGTTGTGTTAATTGAGAGTAAGCACTTGAGATTCAGGAGGAAGGAAAACATGTACTTTAAGTCTTAAAAATAAAATGTATTGTTATGTGCTATGAATAACTCAGAAGCAGTGCTAACTTGCGGAAGACTGTGGGAGTCTTTGAGTAGAAAAGCAGTGAACTGAAAAAAAATTATTTTACATATCTATATAGGACAAATGTTCAGCAAAATTTCGGCAGCATAATTAGTATATTGCCCTGAAACGAGACTTCCTAGGTTTTGTCCTGTGGAATGTTATGGCTCTGTAGGATATGAGCTGGGGGCTCTTTATTTAAATAGGGCAGTTTGTTTATGAGTCGTATGAAGTAACAGTGTATTTTCACCATTTCAAATCTTAGCGCAAAAAAAATTAAAACAACTGGAAATTTTAATACTGAGTATTAGGATCATTGTCAAATACTTTTTAGATGTGATAATAGTATTACAGTTATATTTTTGAAAAAGAGACCTCCTAATTTATAAAGGTACATTCTACGATATTTAAAGGTGCGATACAATAACTAGAATTTGCTTTAATATGATATGGGAGGGAAAAGTAGGTATAAAGTATGGATGAAGTAGGATAGGTCATGAGCTGGGCCTAAGTGATGGAGATTTATTACATTTGCTCATTCTGTATATTAGAAATTTTCAAAAATAAAAGTTGTAAAAAACAAAACACATCTACACAAAACTTAATTCAGTAAAAATACACTGATTTTTTTTTCAAGAATAGCTAGAGTGTTTCAAGGGAAGGAGGCACCTAAAAATATCAGAGGTTTGATTGCATGGCAATTATATACAGCTATATACAGCCACATGATCTTAAAACCCAATAATATTATTGTTTTATTTTAATTAAGACAAGTCTGTGCTTAGTTGAAAAAGAACACTTGCCGTTTTGACAACACTCTCTAATTCAGCAAGCAGGTTTTGAAAGCCCCTCTGAGGCAGGGCCATCGAGACTGCTGGAAATTCAAAGGAGAGCACAGATAGATACCGGCCTTGTGCTGGTGTTGCTCGTGAGATTTCTCCACCTCATTCCACGGTGTGATGTGACCAGGGCTCTAACGGACTTATGAAAAAACGCTGTGGGAACCCAGAGGTCAGAATGATTTCATTCTGCAGGACAGAGAGAGGGCACAGGCGGCGGCATGGAAGGGAAACTGCAGGGAGCCCGAACCTGCCCTGGGCCTCGAGGAGTGAGTAGGGATGTCCTAGGCAGGGAGCTGGGAAACCGAGGTGGGCATAGGAGACGGCAGCGTCTATAGCACAGAGGTGGGGAAATGAGTCAGCAAGTGGTGCCTGCCCAGGCCTGGTGCGAGTGGGGCGAGATGGTCGGAGGGGCAGGTAGAGCACCACGAATATAAAATCCAAAATCCGAGTCTTCCCCTGCCGGAGGACGGCTTACTTACACCTGTTAGCCTGAGTTTCCAGATCCAGCGTCAGACTGCGCCTGTGACTCGGGATGGGCTTTGTCACCCCATTTGATTTGAAGGGTTCTAGGTATCCTGGCTGCATGTCACTTCCCTCGGGTGGCCAGGCTGGCGCTGCTGTACAGGTGCAGTTTGGTAAGAATAGCCAAGAAGACTCTCTACTCCTCTGCCGCCCGGATTGCTTGTGGGCTTTCGTGGGAGTTCTGGTTGCTTTCTTATGGAGACTGCAAGATAGCGGTCAGGTTTGAAACTCATGGAGTAGAGATGACCCTGGTGCTCTTTACTGGGGTGGAACCTGGAGGGTCTCACTCTCCCAGGCCAGCAGAAGAGCTGCGTGACTGGCTCCATTGAGGAAATATTCTGAAAGAGCTTTTACAAAGTTCTGAGAGAGGTCGTAGAAATTTCCATGTAGTCATTAGTAATTTTATTCTTAAAGGATAAAATGTCCCAGGCTTCAAGCTTTATACAACCTAAGGCTCCCCTTACTTCTGCGCATCACATGGAAGTTTCTTCCTGCTTTCTTGTTTCCTTCTGAAAAGAACAGATAACAGTATTTTCTTCCTCACAGGTCAGTTCCAGGTTACTATACAATTGTGTGTAAAATGGAACCGGAAGCTATTTGGGGGGCAAGTGCAATGTGATAAATAATTCAGTCCTGACAGAGGGGAAGGAATCCACACTTGCTGGATGAGCCTGAGCGGTTCTGAGAAGAGTCTTTGCTGTGTTGGGCCCTGCTGTCTTCTCTCCACCGTCTTGCACTGTTGCTGTGAAACTCTGATCTCGGTTCCCACTCTCCTCCTCTGACCTTGAGCTGCCTCGTGCTTTTCATAGCCTGGCTGTGTGTGACCAGAAGCAAAGCCACCTCTGGTGATGCTGGAATTGAGCACAGGAAACAGGCTCTGCTGGATGGCAGCTTTCTGCAGATGAACCAGTGATGTTCCTATTTGGAACAGATTGATGGTTATTTTATTTTTTTTTTTTTTTTAATGTGGGTACCGGGAGTCGAACTGAGGACCTCATGCTTGCCAGCAGGCGCTTGTGCTGCTGAGCGATATCACTGGCCCCCTTTTTTTTCTTTATGTGGGTACCGGGAGTCGAACTCAGGACCTCACGCTTGCCAGGCAGGCGCTTACACCGCTGAGCCATCTCACTGACCCAGATGGTTACTTTTTACATTGCATCCTTGACTGTATTTACATCATAGTCTTAGGCATATCAACATATTACCTTTAAAACTGTGGAGCATGACTTGGAAAAATGACTACATTCCTGGGCCGAGGCAGGAAAAGTACAACATGGACGTGGAACATCTTGCTGAGCCAGAAAGTACCAGGAACTGTCAGAGAATCAAAATGACAGGGGCCGGATTGATGGGATCCCACTGGCCAACTTGGGAGAATTTGACTGTCATAATAAATATGGTAATGTATTGTCACCAAGTTAGTAAAATATAAATCCATAAGTCCACATGGTTACAAAAATTGATCAAGTAAATTGGGAGGGAGTGGACAAACCATCTGTGTAACTAGTAAGTATTGAAGGAATGATGAGTTAAAAATCACCAGCGTGGGTGAAGACTGGTAAGTGAATATTTGACGATGAACAGGTTATTTACATAGCCTCAAAACACCTACCCACAAGTTACTTACTAATTACAAAGGCAAATGTAATAACTTTATGGCAGAGAAATCTGGAAGATACCACTTTGACCCAATGACCCAAGTAAATACACCAATATAGAGACAAACCAGCACCATGTCCCTCTTGACATGATGCTCTGAGAAAGACACAGCGTTAGTTGTTATTCTAAAAGTGTGAGCTGGGTCTAGCCATGAGGAAGAATCATACGAACCCAAATCAAAGGCCATTCAACAAAGGGATGGGCCTGTAATCTTCAAAAATGTCAAGCTAGAGAAGACGGAGAACACTGATGGGCTCAAGGAAGAGCTGGGCTGCATAAGTGGGCAAATTGGAAGACGACAAGAACTTCCGCTCTTTCTATTGCTTGTGTGAGTGTCAGGCTTCCTGAAAAGGAGGTTTTTGAGGCGCTTTTTTTTTGTGGGTACCAGGGGGTCGACCTCAGGACCTTGCGTGCCAACAGGCACCCGTGCCGCTGAGCGATATCACCGGTCCCTTTTTCGTATGTGGGTTCCGGGAGTTGAACTCAGGCCCTCGCGCTTGCAAGGCAGGCGCTTATGCTGCTGAGCCATCTCACCGGCCCTTGAGGCGCTTTTTGAGGTTTTCCCTTCACATGAGGTGGTAGAGTGGAGAAGAGCCTTTTAAGGAAGACTGCAGAAAACGTTACAGAAGACTGATTCATGTTCGGTCTCCTCTCACAGTGAGAGGTAGCCAATAGGAAATTTTTTTCCAATGACAGTTTAAGTTTTCCAGCTCTATCCTATCAAGGCATTTATATTTATCGAGCCCTTGTGATCTAAATGGTGTTGATCAAATTCCATTATAAGAGAGAGGAGACAAAGCTAGGATGACTAAGTGAAATCCACAAATGATTATTAGAATATGTTTCATCCAAGTATTAAAATTAGCAGAATTAATTGGAATATTCTAGTCATGGGTTGACCGGAGATTTCTGAATATCCAGTGTGTCTACAAGCATCTATGTATCTGCGATGTCCTGTAATAAATTATGCAAGCTATTGAAGTTTCCATTCCTAGAATCGGCCTCAGTCTCTGCTCATCTTTATCTGGCCTCCTGTGAGGACTGCTAATGAGCAGCGAAGTGGCCAAGTGATCAAGAGATCAAAGTTAAAAAAGCCTGTCCACCAGCCACCAAAGAGTAGCCGTGGTACAGAGGTCAAGCAGCCTTTCCAAGTTAGTTGTATGACGTATGTAATGTCATGCTTAATACATTGGTCCTAGGTAATGTCTGTTCATAACTATGATGTTTTGATAGCAGGCTAAATGTTTTATGGCTATGGTTTTTTTAGGATTTAAGCCATACATAAAACATTTCAGGCATTTCTGTCAGGTGCATAAATACTGATCTAAGAATTCATTATTTAGACTTTAGAATTAAGAATTCTTTTATAGATTGGTATTTATTTCATCATATGAAATCGCTTATTTTTAATAGGAGTGTTTTATACTCACCACAAAGCTAGGTGCCACTTCATATAATGAGTGGGTAGTGGGCCTGATATTACTTTTATGAAAATGACTGAAGTTAAAGAAGGCGGAGCTATGGTGGGACAGACGTGTAATCTTAGTAGTCTAGGAGGCTGAGGCAGAAGGATCACAAATTGAAGCCCAACCTGGACAACTTAGCAACTTAGCAAGACCATGTCTCAAAATAAAAAATTAAAAAAGGATTGGGAATGTAACTTAGTGTGCAGGCCCTGGATCTAGATTCAATCCTTAGTACCTCTCCCTGAAAAAAAAAAAAGGGAAAGAAAAGAAAAGAAAAAGGCTAGCACCATCTTACCAAGTTTAAGCTGTCTGTGGAAGAGGCTTATCTTTCTATGCCTTTTTGTCCTTTTTTTTTTTTTTTTTTTGCTCTCTGCAGTTTGCTTTGAGAGTTCATGTGACTTTTAATGTTGCCTTTAAATTTAATTATTCTTCCCTGTAAGTACTTTTCTCCCTAAGGTTTTCCTATGAAAGCGTTTGCTGGTCAAAGGTCACCTTTTAATGCTATATGAATGAGACTTCTCAAAGACAGACTTTACCCATTCCCAAGAATCTGGAGTACCGAATGCAAACGTCAGACAGTCAGGTATCCGTTTTTATTATTACGGTGTGACGGGAGGAATGGAGGAGAACAAGACTACAGGAAAAGCATTCACATGGAAGCCTCTGCTTAGTCCTCATTTCCACCCATTCGAGGTGCAGCACTGGTCATTGTCACTGTGCCTGCCGCACGGTGTCCTGGGAGATCATGGTCCCTGGACGAAGATTATGTTGGTGGGAATGAAATGAACACCTTTAGAACAGGTCAAAATTGGCAAATTTTACTCTCTTCTTCCTGACCCAGATTTTCAAAAATCTTAGGGTGCCAGTCAGTGAACCGAAGTTGTTTGTGTCGTAGCCCTTTTGCGGGCTGGTGCGTTCGCATGCTGCAGAGGGACAGTTCCCGCACAGTCAGCTACAATTGTACCAGTCACAGCCTCCTCCTTCTTCATCTACCCCCCCTTTCCACCTAAGGTTTCTTTTAGTTTTTGCAAAGCAGCCGTGTGAGAGGAATAAAATAATTTTGAAGAGCATTATATGGTGGGAATTTTGACAATGAGTAGAAGATGGTAATTACTCTCTTCCATTAGACTCAGTGGCTTTGGACAGATAAGCTGTATTGAAACGTGTGACCAGGGCATGGCATCATGGATTGTCTTTCACTGTTGTCATGGCGACAGTGATGCAGGTGGCCTATAACTGTGGGGCTGTCAGATCTTATACATCACGCTGGTGCTAAGTGAAAATATGTTAGAGACATTGGGGAAAAAATTGCCAGCAGTGTTTATAGGATCCACTGGAGGAAAGCTAGGCTCGTTGAAGAAAAGATTTCCATTAAAAGCTCTAGGTGACTTGGAGGAAGTCAGAGTTTTTACTTTTTATTAATAAGATGAAACTGGACTATTAAAAGACAGAAAATGGTTTCCGAATATTATATGGCTTTCTGTGTACATATAATTAGCATGACTCCTTTTTGCTTCCTCCTTGAGCTAATGTGATAATGTTGGGGCTTCAGAGGAGCCAGGGGGGACTCCGTGCAGACAGGAAGTGTGGCTTGGGGAACAGGGAGCCAGTTCTGCACACCAAAAGAGGTTTCAGTCCTTGTTTTGCCAGAGAGCATCACTGAATGTTGCCCAGTTAGAAGGAGTAAGAAATCATTTTTGTGAAAATCTATTAGGGCACTTTAAGTATTACACCGATACAGAGATAGACTATTATGAGCACTGCGCGGAATCTGTCAGGACATAGGAGGATAGGCTCAGCTGTGCCGGGATTTCTCTTTGTCAAGCACTGTTGTCTCTGCTTTCCTCTTCTTTTCTTCCCTCTTCTCCTTTTTTCTCCATTTCTTCTCTCCTTTCTTAAAAATTGGTGAGAGCCTTGAGCCCTCCCATGCTAAGAGACCGTGGGCATAACACATATGTGATTATGTGGTCCCTTGTGCCAACAAGTTGAAATTGGCTTTATAATTCTCATTTAACATTGCCATTTTGGTTAGTAGGGGGAAAGATGTGTATAATTCTGTTTTCATGTCAGGGCTGAGGAAAAAGAGAGAGTGTGAAGTTCAAAAGGAAATATTCCTGGGCAGGATCATCTGTTAGAGGGAACAACGAGTAGGCGCTTGCTGGTAGGCCCCGGAGTTAAGCACTGTGGCCTAAGCTTTGACATTTCACTTCGGGTATTTTCTTTGGCATATTCCTCAGCATTCAACTGTCAGTTAGCAAGAGTAGGTAAAATTCCTCCTATATCCCATTTGAATGTAATTGATCAGTTAGGGTATTAGGGAATCCAACACAGGTGTACTGAACATGTACTAATTAGGATGCTTTGTCTTGGTTCTGGGACACGGAAGGAAGTAGCACCTGACAGTTGCTGAGCACGTAGTATGAGTAGGTAAACAAATGGTTTCATTCACGCAGTGATCTTGAGAAGTAGATATGCCATTATCATTTTGCATTTGTTTGACAAAAACAAGACTCCAGTGTAGTATGCCTGATTGGAGACTTGGTATATTTTTTTAACCGTGGGATTTCAAGCGATATGGAAGCCCATAGTTTTGATGGAGAAACATTTAATAACAACATTAAAATAACAGCAGTGCAGGTTAAGTGCCACAGCAAACACAGGGGTGCTAAGCAGGGGACAAGCAGCTCTCATGTGGAGCTTATGATAAAGCTGGCTGTTAGAGGATGATTGGATAATTTGAAGGTGGATGAAGAGGAAAGGGGATTCCAGCCTGAGCAGGTAGCATAAGTAAAGACACACAGAAATGAGACCATGGTACATCTGCTAATGGCACGCACACATCTGTGCACCCACATGACAGGTTACACTGGGGGAGCTGGAGGAGGGCATTGTAGTTGTTGTCTCAGTCCTTACAACCTACAGTTGTTGACTTGTGTGTTCATTCCCTCTAGATTTTGCTTTTGTTTCCACTTCCATTTTTGTTTTTCTCCAAGTGCCTTTGTTTTTCTCAGAATATTTGTTTTGCTCACTACCAATTCTTTTTTCTCCCCGTTCATTCTAGTCAAGGGCTTTCTTCTACCCAAAGTCAGTTTTTAACCAAGATATATCCTGAAATAAAGATTCACTTTCACTTCAGAGTGACTGTCCCTAGTGGTGTGGCATAATGCAGAGTGATGGGTTTATTTGTAAAAGAGTCTTAAAAGTGGAATTAAGAGCACTTTCTACCCAAAGAAGCACTTTTAATCCAGTCATTGAGATCCTAAATAAAAGGAAATATTAGGTAGAACAAGTGAAGAGACTAGAAACCCATCAGTCCTAGACAAATAATTTAAATAATCAAGTCTAGGAAAATTTGTACATTCAAAGGATGCAATGGTGATTGTTCTTTAGCTTTAAGCCCTAAGTAGTTGATTGAAAACTAAACTCAGATTGTGTCTGTGTACTAACTGCTGACCAGTGTATTTCATCATCTGGTTTACATATACAATGCAGATTGGTCCACTGTTCAGTAATCTTCATGAACCCTCTGCTGTTTGTTTTCTTGTTTTCATAACGACGCGGCTCTAAATCTCGTTCCTTGGCTAGCAGGTTTTATTCCAGAAATTAATCTCAGGCCTTGTCTATTTTAGACTGAGAAAGAAAAGTCATGCATTGCTCTCAAGCAGTGACGGTCCAGATGCTTACCATACCGATAAGTAAGGGAAAGGGGGACATCAAAGCTGTGGAGGGTGATGAAACTGAGTGCTGGTATCCATCAGTCTCCATGCCGCACTAAACTAATATAAAAGCATAAACCCTAGTACTTTAGAGGTATTTGGAGATACTGATTTTAAATTAGTTAACGTATTTTTTGGACAAAGAAACAAGAATTAAGGTTACAGTTGTGTAACGTAGATTCTACTTGACTTTTATATGGCACTTGTCCCAATGACGTGGCATGCACACACATGCGCACACACGTGTGCTTCTGTTGGACTGCTACTTCTAAGACTAGTGGCATCTAGCAATTTACAATGTATATCATGTAAGGAAACTAACTTAGAAGTTATAAATTCATTGACCAGAGCTAGAGCTCAGGAGCATTGAGAATAACTAGGAGGAATAGAAAATTTAGTGACAGCCAGAGTGAGTAGGAAGATCAATCTACTCATATTTCCAAGCAGGCAATGAGTGAGATTTTTGGAAAACCAAGAAATAGAAAATTAATTGGAGCCTTCTCTCCCCTGATCTTCTTAGAGGTCTCAGGAGGGGACCTCTTTTTTTTTTTTTTTTAAGAAAGCTGATTTGGGGGGCTGGGCTATAGTTCAGTGACAGAGTGCTTGGCCAGCATGCATGAGTCCCTGGGTTCAATCCTCAGGATAGTAATAAAAGAAAAGTCCGTTTTTAACCAAGAAGTATGCTGAGATAAAGATACCAAGTTCTAGGGTGGCTGTCCTTAGTAGGGTAGCATAATGCATAGTGATGGGATTATTTGTAAAGGAGTCTTAAACGTGGGATTAGGAGCATCAAAGTGGAAAAACCATGCTAGTTCATTTTAAATCTTTTTGAATTCAGAAAACTCTAGTCATCTCATATTTAGTTATAAGTTTTCCTGGATAGACATGTTTCCCTGCTTACTGCATTGAGCGAATCCCAGGACTTCAGCATCAGTGAGCCAGCACCTCTATCGCTCCATTGGTGTGGTGTTGACAGCACTGGGGGAGAGGATTTCCTTTCTTTCCACATTGCCCACAAGCAACTTCTCGGTGTTGTGTGCTGACTTATTAATTTGTTAATGCAACTATTTAAACAGGCAGCTGTGTGTTATACTTTATCAATACTAAGCTTTCTAAACAAGGAAAATGAAGTGCTCTAACTTGGAAGTGCCCCATAGAGAATAATACAGTTTTGTCAGACAGAGGAAGGGCCAACAACCTGTTGGATCTTTTCACTTCCGGTTCTTATTATTCATTGCACCAAGTTCTGAGGTTCGGCAGGAGTCGTTGGCCTTTACAGTGTATTTAGTTTAGCTCTGAAAAAGTAGATCAGGAGACATAAACCTATTGAGAATTTGAAGTAGGGTGGAAGGGTAAGGTTGTGGTAGTAAAGCTCCCCCAGGAACCTTTGGGGCCACCACTGGTTAAATCTGTTGTTGTGATTGTTTGGGTCACCGTCTTAAAATGCTTTGTCTCAGGGTATAAGTAAAATACTTTATCCGAGAATGCACCCCGGCGGAAAAGGACTTTAATTTATACCACGTCTTTTCCTCGATAGACATGTGATTTTCCCACGCATAGGGAGTTCATGCTGGTGTTGGTGGTTTTGAAGCGAATAGAAGGTGTTTTTGTGGTCTGGAACATATTCCTGCTAAGCAGGGACAAAAGATCAGGGTAATCGTTTACTCCTGACATAAGCACTCAGGGACCTCTATTCCCACTTGGAAAGTTTAGGGAGAAAAGCTAAAAAGTCTTTGAATTAATATCTCAGATGAAGGAAAATACCACAAGCAGACTACTAAAATATACACATTAAAATATATATGTGTAATTTTAAATCCCTTTGGTTGGTAAAACAAAGGGGTTTATAATGCTTTAATAATACTTTAATTCTTTAATTTAAGGTATTTGTAAAAAAAAAAAAAAGAACCTTATTACTCTTGTTTTTTAGTATCAGAAGAGCACCTCTATTTGAGAGGAGTAACTGATACAATGTGTTCAGTAGTGTATACTGTATTTTTACTGGGAAAAGAGTGGAGAAATATTCTTATTCAAGCCATTTCCTGACCAATAGGATGTGCTGGATTGTAAGTCAAAATTCAGTTTCTGCTCAGTGAAGCTGAAAAATGCAGTGTTGCTGTTATTGTAGGAGTAGCCAACCGAGCTGAAGTGAAGCAGACTTTTTACTTCACTAGCTATGTCTTAGGGGGGGCTGGCAAGGCTTGACCATCTGGCAGAGAGCAAGACGGTGACTGGTAAGAAACAGGCAGTGGACAACACAGGTTCCGGCTCTTTCCAAGGTACATGGGTCCTGCTGCGTCTCTTATTTGTTATAGGAGGATTCACATAGAAAAGCCATCTTGATATTTCCTGTCTTTTTAAAACAATACTTGAGCATGTTTTAATGCTTTATATAAAGTCATATCTCCACTATGCTGCTTTAATTTTGCATGAAACTGGAATTTTAGATGAAAGGCTTCCTAATGCACAAAAGAACCTCAGTCTCCCTCAGAACCAAAACAAACACATACATAAACAACAACAATAAAAGAGTTCCAATTAGGATTTTTAGAACACAAATACCCATTTAAATGCACCTAACAATTCTCTGCTAGCAGCCACTTTAAATTATCGTTCTTTTTAAAAGGAAAATCCAATATAGTTGAAAACGTGTGCTGTATAAATACAGGGTGCTTCTCAGCATTATCTGGAAGCAAGAGAAAGTCAGGTGTTGCTTTTTTTTTGGATTTAACATATTCTAGCTAATCAGAAAATCTTTATTAATTACATTTATGAGCTATATGGCGCTCCAAGGTCTTTGAAATTTTTTGGTTCCAAAATGTGATGAAAAAATTAAATTGTATATTATCTTGTAATTTTGCCAAAAGCATGGGATTGAATTGTGCCCTGTGGATGACTTCCAGGAGGGGAGCAAACATCAGTCCTTCCTCAGCATTGGAGAGGAGGGCGGGGAGTTTCCTGCTGGTACAATAATGCCAGCATGCGAGGAGGGGTGGGGGCTGCTGGCCATAGAAGAATGGGCTTGGGTGTGAGCTGCATTTCCTGCCCAGTTTGTCTGGATTTCATGCTTGTCTTTCTGTGGATTCAGCTTCCCTTCTTGACTTCCATTTTCTGGCCTCTGTCTCTTAACTGAGAAATGGGTAAATTACACGAGGCTGTTCCCTGTGGACATGAGTGAGGTGGTGGTGGGATGGCAAAGTGACACAGACAGCAACAGGGTGGACCCTAGGAAGTGGCAGGAAACAGGGTGCACAGCCCAGCTGCCCCACTGACCAGTTTAGTGACTTGGGGAGCTGCTGTGATCTGAATTGTGTTATCTAAAATTCATGGGTTGAAGCCCTGCTCCACATTGGGCCTGTATTTGGAGAGAGGCCCTTGAAGGGGGTAATTAAGGTAAGATGGAGTCATAAGGAAGCCTAATCCAGTATGACAGGAATCCTTACAGAAGAGGTTCCAAGGATGAGCATGTGCAGAGAAGAGGCCTGCAAGCCAGGGAGAGAGGCCTCAGAAGAAGCCAACTGTGCTGGAACCTTGATCTTGGACATCTAGCTAGCCTTCAAAATTGGGAGAAAATAAATTACTGTTGTTTAAGCCACTTTATGTTATTTTGTTATGGCAGGAAAGCAAACCAAAGCAGGAGAGTTACAAAATCTCTCTAGGTCTCCATTTCCTCCACTTTAAGATGGTGGTTGCATAAGAATAAGTGATGTAATGCAATTGATGCTTCCTAGTGGATGGAGAGTTCATGCCTGTAAAAACAGGCCGGGGTCTATTCTCTCATCACCCAGGCTTTCTGCTGAGCACTTAGTGTTAGAACAACACAGGTCATTACACATGTAAGTTTCAAGTTTCCCACCACATCTTGCCTGGTCTCATTTGTCTTGTAGAAGACCCAGACTTATGACACAGATGATTATTTTCTGGCTTCAACACCTGTTCTGTCTCCTTCAAAAGTGAGTCAGATTCTCCACCCATTTTAGTGTGGTTCTATTTGCTCTACCTTACAGATGATAAAAGTGAAGTCTGGCAAATGTCAAACGTGTGCTTGGCTGACCCAGCGTGTGGAGTTGCATTTACTAATCTGGGTATTTTATACACTAGAATCGCATATCTTCAAAATAATGCTAGTACCTTGAGTTAGCCTAAGTGGTTTTTGGCCAGCAAACTCAAGGTGTTTTCCATCCATAACCTCGTTCTTCTTGTCAGCACATGTGCGCCTCCGCATTTGGTAGCTGGACAAATGAGGGCAAACATTTCTTCATCACTTGCCCAGGAAGAGAGTGGTAGAGGACAGAATGGAAGGCTTCCTGGCTTCCGGTACAGTGTTCTACCAGGTGGCTACTGAAGTTATCTATTAACTGCACTTGTCCACATGCTTCTGCAAGTCTGTCCTTTCCTCTCTCAAAGTGAAGAAGAGGGCATATGTTTTTACCACTAGTGTCTCTACTAAGCTGGCTGTCAATAAATAAGAGGTTCAAACCAATGGTATTGGGGGCTTGCTGCGTGCCACATCCCATGGGAGGAGCTCTAGCATAAAACAGGGAAGCTGCTTTCAGGTGCCGGGCACTTAGTTGAGGAGACGACAGACCCATAGAGCTCTTCGGCAGCTGAGGCTGTAATATGCATGGGGAATGTGTGATAACACTTCCATAAGGTAAGCTTGGTTTACCCCCTGCTGTTTTATCTGTTGATAGGTAAGTGTTCCCACTCTGTTAAGTAGGGTACCTTAGTATACTGAGCCAAAAGTGATGAAGATGGTGGCCCAGTTACCTCCTGCTGCCTAGCAAACCACACCAAAACTTGGTGGCTTAAAGAAACAAAAACGAAAACAGAAAAAAAAAAACATCATTTAAGTATATGTGTGATTTTGTTGATCATGACCTTACGCAGCACCCAGTGGGTGACTCTTCTGTTCCAGTGGAACACTGGCTGTGGTCACTCGAGGGCATGGGTTAATGGCCAGAGTGGTCTGGAGGGCCCCGTGTGGCTTTTCTCCCCCACCTGGCACCTTGGCAAGGATCCGTCGAAGGCTGAGCCCCCTAGAGTGTCTCTCTGTGTATCCTGGGAACCTCGCCGCATGATTTCTCCATGAGGATAATCATACTTTTTATGGGGGAGCTCAGGGTTCTAGAAAACCAAAGCCAAAGCTGTTAGTCCTATTCAATAACTAGGTTTGGAAAATGGCCTAATACCACTTCTGTCCTCTGCTGGTTCATAGTTAAGGCAGCTCACATGCAAGGGAAGGGAAATAGACTCATCAGTCATAAGAGCATTTTTCTCTCCTAAGAAATTCCTCTATTCGTAAAGATATCTTTTAGAGCCTCTTCTATCCTCACTCTGTCCTCTCAGTTCAAGATATTATCCATTCTGATTCTGTCTTTTTCATGAGAGCAAAGATAAAACTTGAGGGTATTTTTTTTTTTTTTTTTTTAACTCGAGTCATACTCGGTTGGCAGTGAGAGAACTAATCATCACTAGAAGGACCACTGTGGTTATGGTGACTGTGGAACACAAAGCTGAAGTAATAAACCTGAGAAAGGCGTCACTGCTGTAGGAGTGGCATGTCGCCGGGTCCACTGAGGAAGTCAGGGAGGCTTTCAAAGAGGAAGTGGTGCTGGAACCGAGCTCTGAAGCGGACAGTGGTCTTGCAGATGGGAGGGGTGGAGGGGGTGAAGGGGGTGGTGCCCAGGAGGGGGACAGCAGAGTCAGTGCCCCAGAGCAGATGGCGCAGTCCAGGAACAATGACTGCGGTCCTGAAACGCGGAGGCCTCGGCCGTTCAGGGGCAGGGGTGCGTGGTGGAGGCTGAACAGATGGGTTGCGTGCGGACTTTGCTCTGAATGCAGATGTGCTCCGAGTGCAATCGCCAGGGCAGGATGTGTGGCTAGGAGGGCCGTGGTCACATCTCTGATTTTTCGAGGTTTATTTCTAACAGCAGGTTTGGGGTGGTTTGGAGGAGTAGCAGGCAAGAGGCTGAAAAACCAGTTGGAGGCTGTGGTCCAGGAGAGCTGTAATAACAGTGTAGAGTAAGGAAAGATTTGGGGGTGGTGCATCGTGGCGGGGAGGTAAAGGAAACACCTTTTCTGAATGCCTAACATGTTCCCAAGCTCTGCTTGTGTCCTTCCTTCCATTTAGTTCGCTCAAAAATCCCATTTTTTCATGTGAGGTCAGTGAAGCTTCAAGACATTTAAAAACCTCCTTGATGGTGAAGATGGAGGCGGGAACAGGGATGAGCTGCAGAGCCAAGTGAGTTAGGGGCAGCATGCCTGGGACTTCCTGCAGACCTCCTGCCTCGCCCTCTGAAAATAACTGCAAGTTTCTTACTTGCCAGAGGAAAGTGGATGGCTGTTCCAGTGACAGAAACAAACAACTCAGGATTTTGTTCGAGGTTTTAAAAATGTTTTACTCCTGAAGTGTGAATATCAATCCCATGCTTCTAATTTGAGTAGAGTTTTATAAATACTTAAGGCTTTTAGCTAATTTTTTTTATCAACCCTGTCAACTGAAATGTTATAGATAAGAAAGTACTATGAAATACACAACTCAGGTCAACTTTACTGTCCCCCTTTTTTGTGGTACTGGAAATTGATCATATTGAGCTACATCCTCAGCTCTTTTTTTTTTTTTTTTTTTAAGTTTTAATTTTTGTTTTGAGACAGTCTCACTAAGTTGCTAAATTGCCTAGGCTCCCTTTGAAATGCAATCCTCCTGCCTCAGCCTTCCAGAGTGCTGGGATTACAGAGGTACACCACCACTCCCAGCTACTGTCCTTAGATTTTGTGCATAAACTATTCTTGCCCTAATAGCTGGTTTCATTGCACATTAGAATCTCATAAACAAAGAATCTATTGTGCCCCATATGGAACACTCCAAGACATTGAGGGAGGGCTGGGAAGGAATGGGGAGGAAAAGTTAAAATGAGTCAGAGAGCAGGCGAAACAATGGAGCGGTTCATTTGGGAACTTCCTCTGAATAGAGCTGCGCCCCCTCCTATTAAATCACCTTTCTCCTTCTAAGAGCAAAAGGGCAAGAGACAACAATCCATGTTTCCTAAATTCTATTTCTACCTAAACCTGAGGCTGCATGTGGGTCTCTTCAGAGCTCTGCTTTTGGGCTCCCAGGTGGACACCGTCACACGGTCTTCCTGCTGGGACTCTTGGCTGTGTGCTAACCTCATCGGAAAGTGCAGTCTTCACGCACATCACCATGGGATCTTAAACAGAATGGCCTTTGGGAGAGGGGCATCGCATCCACTTGGTGTCATTTGCAACGGTTTGCAGAGCCCTGGACAGTTGCTGCTGATGCTGAGGTGAAGGACTCGGAGAGAGGAGGAGTCCAGGTTTTCTTCTGTTGCTGACTTGGTGCCTAGAATCCAGCCCGGCACACGGTAGATGAGCGATTGCTTAACTACCACGTGCCAGGTTTTGTTTAATGCCTGACATCTGATATCTCACTTAATCTTTGTAATGACAGTGAAACCCAGTCCTGCATTCAACAGGTGAATAAATCGGTGTCTAGAGAAGTTCAGTAACCCGCGCAAGGACGTGCGGCTTGCATGTCACGCAGCTAGGACTCGAGTCTGGATCTGTACTGTTCTAATAAACCTTTTTGAGTGTACCGCAAATAGGCTGAGTGCCCCACAAATATTCTTTATCAGGGTATTTTTTGGTGTAAATCACCACACACCACATATGCAAAATAGAACTCACCCTAGTTTTGAAAATGTGTGATTTCTTAAAGCTCCTTGGACCAAGCACAAAATAACTGTTCAGTAAATGTTGACTAAATGAATGACTAGTATTTATTTCTGTCTGGTGTAATACTTAGTTGTGGGGAAGAAACTATGTGGAAGACTTGAAGATTTTGAGCTTTAAATAAAAATGTTATTTTTAAGAAGTTTCATAATACTGGCAGGTTGACAAAATGCCAAACCAGTGATAGGCGGTTTGGAAACATTTGGTGGAAACATGATGTTGAGAATATTGTGGTGACTTCTCCTATCCTTTAAAAGGGCTCACTTCCTTCTGGTCACCAGGAAGAAAAATGAGCTAGGATATGCAGTTGTGAAATTTCCAGTTTTGCAGGAATGATCAGATGAGTGGCCAGACTTTAGCTTCTTTCCCAACGTTCTCTGTTCTTAACTCTTTGATATTGTTTACAGAGTTAATTTTTCTTTTTTTCCTTCCTTCTTCTTTTTTCCTTTCTTTCTCATACTGGGAATTTGAGCTAAAGACCTTCACAGTGAGCTAGCCCTTTTATTATTATTATTATTATTTTTGTACTGAGAATCGAACTCAGGATCTTGCACTTGCCAGGCAGGCACTTGTGCCACTGAACTATATCCCCAGCCCTATTATTATTATTTTAAAATTTGAGACAGGTCTTCTAAGTTGCCCAGGCTGGGCTCAAACTTGTGATCCTCCTGCCTCGGCCTCCCAGAATGCTGTGATTAATCCCACCAATTTCTTTTTTCTGGTCACCCTTTACCTTCTTTTATTCAGCACATTCTTTCTTGCAATCTCCTGTTTTAGAAAGTTTTCCATTTAATGTTTTCTAACCCAACAGTCTTTTCATTTACTCTCACTTCAAACTCCTATCTTTTGTGAAAAGTAACCAGGTCTCTCTTTCCTTCCATTTCTTTGGATCTCCCTGGGTTGTACCTGCTGAGCCACTACGAGAATGATGACCATGTGGCACTAACAGAGCGAGCAAACCCAGTCTTAGGTTTCCTCCCTCATCTGAGCTGCTCCTGTGCCCTGGAGGGGTCTGACACACAGTGGTGAAAGGCAGAGGGAGAGAGAACGAGAGCAAAAGAAAACTTTTCCCCAAGTGGGACCTGTCTTGAAATAGATTCATCTCTCAAGCTCTTGCCCTGAATTAAAAATCTGAGTCCATTTGTGTTTTGCATGGGTGAGGAGGTGTGGGACATGCTATATTTGGTAATTTTTTGGCAGATAAGGTTTCCTGTTTCGTTGCATTTTAAAATAAAACTGTGTACACAAATGTATTCTCCAGGGGATTGAGTTGTTTTAGGTTGAATGCTCTTGGTTGGTGGGTGAGGCCTATGGCGTGGTCACTCGACAATTCCACATTGGATGAAGTTAAGCAATGGCTCATTTGTTAGGTATTTCAGAAGTTTCTAAAATTTCCAGATAAAGACACTCTATTTCAGTAAGCACTAAAACTCATTTTTTTCTTACAAAAAAGCCACCATTATTCCTCTGTAAGTAGAGTGTTGCATAGACCTTGATTCTCTCTTGCTATCTCAGTTATCACTGTGGGGATAAACATTGTATCTTTATGGTGTGATATGTGATGATGCCATTAGGGTTTGCTGCTATGTTGTCCCTAAACATGAAGTGTCCCAGGCTGCTGTGTACTTTCTGTCTCCTTTTCTTTTTGGTACCGGGAATCGAACTCACGACCTCATGCTTGTCAGGCAGGTGCTGTGCTGCTGAGCTGTATCCCCAGCCCTCTGTCTCCTCTTTGGCACATGGTTAACCCTTGTCCTCCCACCACTGTATGGCACATTGGGACCCTTTTTCCACCCCGCCACTTCCCGCGTTTTATGTCTAGCTTGCTGTGCCTGGGGAATGAGATCACACCAACTATCAAGGTGGATTTAGAGCAAGAACAGATAGGCTCTGAATGCAGACCAGATGCCCTGTCCCCGGGCTCTGCCTCTAAGCTCTGGCGTGTGGACTTCCTGGTACATATTTTGCCTTTTCAGAAGCGTATTTCACTGAGGTTCCAAACTGGATTTTAAGATAAGTGAGCTGTCACTTTGTGACTCATCGTGTACTGTTTTAAGCAGCTACAGAGAATGGAGGGATGTCTAATTATCTCCAGTTTCCTGTCATGGCTGACGTCATTGTCCTCGTCATCATCTTCCACTCCATCACATTAAATATCCCAGAGTACAGAAGTTGTGAGACAAAATGTGTTACATAGACACGATCTTTGGTGTGTAGGAGTCTACTGCCTTTAGACAGAGAATGCTAGAATAGATCTGATTGAGGTATTGATTGCCCTGCGGTAGGAAATAGATGGCATTAACTGTAATGTGAAAGTACCAATCCAGTATCCCAACTGCTGCTCTGTGTCATAGGTGCTCACGGTGCCTCACCGGGCACTGAGACTCTGCAGAGAAATGTGACACAGTCCCTGACCTTACGCAGTGACAGAATGTGCCCGAGCACCACAGGAGCGAGGAAGAGCAGCTCTTAGCCTGGTCGGGAGGAGGGAGCCCTGGGCAGAGACCCAGGCACGAGGGTCGGGGGTGTGCTCTGTGAAGAGGGTGGGCCCAGAGCATGAGGCTGGGGGCTTCCCGTGGGGTGGGCACTGGGAGGGAGTGGGGTGGCAGTAGGAGGACACCAGCTCTCAGATGTCATGCCAAGGGGCTCCAAGTGTGAGGCAGAGGGGCACTGGATGCCGATGGAGTGAGACTTAGGTATTAGCTTCCCTCCTGGCAGGGAGCAAGGGAGATGTGAGAACAGATTTGAAGTTGAACTAGAGCTGTGGTCTTATCCCTGGATTCTGAGAGCTAGATTTGAGAGACGTGTGAGGTAAAATTTAAAAAGTTCACAGGTGGATGTAGGAGATGAAGGGGCAGTTAACACGTCCCCTGGCCCCAAGCGCAAGGTAGAGTCACAAATCTGAGGTACACCTTAGAGAGGAAAAGAATGCACTCAGCTTTGGGTACACAGCGGGTCTGTGTCGATGGAGGCCCTCATTGTTGTCTTGGAGAGACTGGGAGTGGCAGGTCCAGTGATTTTGCTCTATGAATGTTGGGAAGAGAGACTGGGATTGTTGCGGGGTAGATAAGGTAGGAAGGAGCAAAGGTTCTTGGAAGTGAGTCAACTTGAATCTGACAGAAATGAAGGAAGAAAGACCTGTTAAACCCCAGGGGCTGGTACTGTGATGTTCTTGGAGAAAGAGGTGGGGCTTGGGCTTGAGGCCTGGAGCTAAGGCAACCCTAAGGGCGGTTGGTGGCAGAGCCCAAGCTATGGAAAGACAGCTCTTCCGGGTGTGTGCGCAGGGAGGGGGCTCGGATGGGAGCTGCTGATTGGCCCACATGCTGGTCTCAGCCGCAGGTGGCCGGCTTCCAAACCCCCACTGGCTGCCACTCACGCGCGGAGGGCGGGAGGAGAGGAACTTGCTTCTCTATAAAGTGTGTTTTGGCTTTGAGACAAAAGAAAAACTGCAGCTTATTGCGCACTTCATGACCCAGAGAGGCAGCTATTAGAGACGGGGGGTGGGGGGGAAGGTTTAGTTGGTTCAGCTTGAAGCAAAATTTTAAAAACACACAGAGCCAAAGGAAGAGAAAGTTACTTTTGTGGGGGTCTCTAATTAGGAGGCCACCGGGTATTTCAGGAGTCCATCTCCACCTTTGCAAATGCACTGTAGTCACCAGGG
Organism: Erethizon dorsatum; assembly: GCA_028451465.1. Classification (NCBI taxonomy): domain Eukaryota; kingdom Metazoa; phylum Chordata; class Mammalia; order Rodentia; family Erethizontidae; genus Erethizon; species Erethizon dorsatum. The sequence continues at coordinate 18,708,770 of CM051839.1, forward strand.
ATGGGTGAGGGTGATGGCTGAAGTAAGCAAGAAAAGAGCCCATTGGTTCTAAATTTAAGATTTTTCCCAATTACAAGGCCAGGGGGAGGTGAATGAGAACACATCCGAGTCTCCCTGGCTGCTGCTTAGCTCATTTCACTTGTGATTTTTCTTTGTCATGCGCTGAGCAGATTTCCCCTCTCTTGTATTCAGTGGGGAGCACGCAGCCGAGAATGGCAATTAGCCATGGCTAGCCCTGGACGATGTGTACGGTCGCGCTGGCACCTGCCCAGCTCTTTCAGCCGCTCGGAGCGCGCAGGGGATGGAGCAGGACCGGGCGTCTTCTCCCCGTGCCTCCTGCGCCCTCTCGGATCTGTCTCACCTGGATGGAGCCCTGGGACCGGGGCCTGGCCTGCAGAGAGGACTGACGGCACTGCCGCGTCACCGGGCCTGCCCGAGCTCATTGGCCGAGAAGTTGAGAGTTTCATTTTAGACCCAGATACGGGCTGTGGGGATCTTGCCAGAACAGGTCTCTTCCGGCTCCCGCCCTCCTGCTGTGGTTGCTGGGGCTTCAGAGGATGGAATGTCAGAGGGGCTTGCTGCTTTCCGCAGGGTGAGCGGGACAAGCTCACTGCTATTCAGCTGGGGTCGCTAAGAGGCTGACCATCCAGAGATCGCTGCCTGCCCTGTTGGCTGATACTCTGCGGCGTTCATGTTGGCCTTCGGGTTGCTCCCAACCTCAGTGTGTCAGGCAGGAGCTCTGTTATCGGAGGCCACACCCGCACCCCTTCCCCTGCCCTCCCCCGTCACGGTTTAAAACGCTGCATCTGTCCCTCAGGGAGATCCGGTGCATTGCAAAGGGAGACTCGAGCTAGGTTCATACATTTCAACCAAGACGCTGCCTGTGCAAACAGGAGCCTTCAACCTTCTCGGATAAAAGCTCAAACGCAGTTCATGAAGGAGGCAGCGTAAACCAAAAATTTGAAAAAATTAGGTTGGGCAAGGTGGGACATGCCCATAATCCCAGAACTCCAGAGGCTGAGGCAGGAGGATCGCTGTGAGTTCGAGGCCAGCATGGGCTACAAAGTGAGTTCAAGGCCAACCTGAACTACATAGTGAAACCCTGTCTCAAAGAACAAAAAACAAAAAAAAAGAGGCTATACTGAACAACCAGAAAGGACACCTTTGTGAAACCTACACATATGAATACAGTCTGGCAAGCTTTTTTTTTTTTCTGATTTAAGGAGTCACATCTGGTTGTGCCTTTAAGGAATCCTTTTCTTTTTAAAGTAAAATTTGTTGACTAAGTATACAATTTACTACCAGCCTACAGTATGACAATAGAATACAAATATAAATTTTAACTCAGGACTGCCTGAGAAAATACACATGTTCCCCACACCCTAGGTCCCAGTTATAGATGGATAAACACCCTGCATGGAAAATCTTATTGCAAAGAAGAGCAATGAGACTCAGACGAAGACTTTCCTGTGTTCACGTTTGTAGACTATGGCTGTCTTGTTTTGTGATAATATATTGCAATAATCCCTGCTGCTCTCTACTTGTCTGCAGTCATGCTGAGCGGTTAAATTTCTGTCGATCTAATACCACCACCATTATTGTTATTTTTATTGAGACAGGGGCTCACTAAGTTGCCCAGGATGGCCTTGAGCCCAGGTTCATCCTGTCTCAGCCTCCCTAGAGGCTGGGATTAGAGGTTTGAGTCACCACACCCTCTGCTTCATGAGGACACCTCTGCAGCTCCCATCGTGCTGCGGGGAGAGCTCGGCTCCACCAGTCGCTGGATGTCTGTGGGCGCCTGGCCCAGTGTTTTCTGTTCTGCTATAGACTGGGCCTGAAAGGCAAATGACAGCAGTAATTGGCTGCGAGATAAACTGGAGAAGTGAGTGAGCTGTGCTGCGGGGAGTGCAGTGGCTGGGTGACAATTACTGCTCTGCACCCTCCTGGATCGGGGGCAGCTGGGTGGTTTGTTCATTCATTCTGGGTTTAAAAGGAGGAAGAACACATTAATTGGGCTTCTTGGGTGACTGTGGCTTTTCCTGGCTTGGCTCCTCATCAGAATCCACTGGGAGGGTGGGAGTAGGTGGCCTGGAGAGTTTGCTTTGTTAATTGTCTCCTCCCAAATCTAGCTCCCCTCTTATTGGATTAGAATTTGGGAAATTTGTTCACTTCATTCTGGTAGATGGGTCGTTGGTGGAGTTTAAAGACTGTAAAAGTCCTCTTGCAGTTGGAAGGGCCCTGTTAACTGGTCACAAGGTGGTAGGGTCTGTATCAGGGAAACGAGAGGCCTTAAACGCAGTCTGACTTCCCATCTTGCCCTCCAGCCAACCTATTAGTCTCTGATTTTTTTAAGTTTTTATTCCAAAGATGATCTGTGAGTCAGAGAGAGCAGAGAGTAACCGCAGAGATGATACCTCGCTGTTCTTTTTGGAGCTAACAGTCTGCTTTGAAGCGACAGGAAATAAAACTGTGGTCTCCTTTCTCCTCGCTCAGAGTGGAGATCCTTCATAAAGAGAAGTTTGGGGTCCTGGAGAGGGGAATAGTGTTGTTTGGGGTGGGCTGGGCCAGGCATGTCCTGCTCTTTTGAAAGGCTGCTGAACCCTATTCTGACCATAAACAATGATTAAGATGATTACCTTGCATTTGAGATAAGCAGACTAAACAAGCCCCTGAAGTAGTTGAGAGCCCCTTTCTCTGTGTAACCTGGTTTTCTACTGCATTTAAAGTTCTCAGGGTCTAAATACCTCACAAGTACTGTCTAATGGGCTCATTGTTTTTGTTTGTATGATTTCCTGCAGTAGCAGTGGTCCTTTTTTTCTCTTAAATGACCCATCTTCCTCTAGTTTATAGAGTTTAACTAGCTTGTTTTAGTGGTCATTTCCAGAACCAGAACATGTCTGCTTTGAGGAGTTTCTGCCCAAGGACCAAACCTTGCTGAAGCAGCGGAAGAGGAACGAGAAGCTAGACCCTAACTAGTAGCAGCAGGTGAAGCTCAACCTTTCTCTTGCCCAAGGTTGAGGGCTTGAGAAAACTCCCCTCTCTTCTACAGCCAGCCCTGCTGGGGATGGGGAGATGGCAGAGGGACCCATGGCCGTGCCTGGCTGTGGGCAGTGGTCTCTGCAGGCCCTTTTGCTGTTGTGTATTTCTTCAGATTGCCGGGCGCTGGCTTCTCCCATTGGAGAAGGCCTTCTGTCCAATTCCGGAAGAAAGCCTGAACGAGGATTTGTGGGATCACACGGTAGCGGCTGCAGACTCCCCGAGAAGATGAATCAAGTGTTCTCTAAGTAAAGCCTTTCCACATAGGGTTCTCAGCTGTCTGTGGTAGAGTCGGGCCGTCTAGATTAAAGTTCTGACTCTGCGCCTAGTAGCCATTTGACCTTGAGAAAATTGGTTGCTCTCCACAGTCAAATGGGATAACACCACTGTGTAACCTAGTGCAGCGTTGAGCTCATCGAGCTGCTTACCGTAGCACTTACTCAGGGCAGGGTTTTAAAGAAGCACTTAGAAGAGAGCCTAGAACACAGCGAGTCTGATTTAAATGCTAGCCGCTGTTGTTACTGCCCTGTTGTTGCCATTTGTGTTCTGACCTCATGTCTTTAGCATGAATCACAGAAGTTAATAACAGCACTCGAACATTCCGTGAAGGCCATGCAGGGCCTGGGCAACTGGGAGTCATTCCCACATGAGTTCATGGCGCATTTTCATTGTCAGACGCACCACACTGGGAAATGGGTGACAGGGGCAGGATTCTGTACAGTGTCTGTCTAAGGATTCAGAACAACACTACCACAAAAACAAACAGCAAATTAGGAATGGGGAAAACAGATAAATGGAAGTTTAAAACCCAGCACTGAGCCAGATGCACCTCCACTTACATTTTACCGATGCCAATGTAGAGCTGGTGCAGCGGACCCAGAGAAGAATCGTCTAATAATTTAAAAAAGCTGAAACTTTACATAGCCTAAATACCATAGGACATGCCAAGCAATTGGAAGGAATAGTTTCTCCTGGCAGCATTATTTATGACAATTAAACAGAACAGTACAAATCCCCAAATGACACAATGTCAAGGCAGATATCGCTCAATAAGGAATTCTCTTTGGGTTACTATGGGATACCATGACAGGATGAGTATGTAGAGTGCCACAAAAGGAAGGGCAGAGAAGACAGCACGCGGCTCGGGGTACACGGGGCTCGAGGTGCATGACCTCTGAGAGGCAAGGATAGCCATACAAAATGGAAGTTTCAGTTGTAATGGGCACATAATAGTTGTTCAGATTTACAGGGCACAATGTGATGTTTTCTTTCTTTCCCTTTTTATTTTTTTTTAAAAGAAAGAGTCTTGCTAAGTCACCAGGCTAGGCTTGAACTCACTGTATGGCTCTAGAGTCCAGACTGCCCTCAAAATCACAATCATCCTGCCTCAGCCTACTGGTTGCTGGGATTATAGGCATGCGCCACCACACCCTCCCACTGTGATGTTGTGATAAATGAGCAAATCAAGACAGGGGCCGGTGAGATGGCTCAGTGGCATAAGCGCCTGCCTGGCAAGCGCGAGGGCCCGAGTTCGACTCCCGGTACCCACATACAAAAAAAGGGCCGGTGATATCGCTCAGCAGCATGGGCCGCCTGCTGGCACGCGAGGTCCTGAAGTCGACCCCCGGTACCGACAAAAAAAAAAAAAAAAAGACATTCCAACATTTATCCTTGCCTTGAAACATTAAAAGGCATCTCTTCTAGCTCTTTTGAAATATGCGTACATTTCTCCTGTCTGTAGTCACCGTACTGTGCAACAGAACACCTCCTGCCTGCCTTCGTACGAAGAACGGAAGTTTTTAATGTAGGGCGTTTAATGTAGAAGGGTCTATGTTGTATTTTCATTATTTTTTTCCTAATGAGTCAATGGTGGCAGAGTCAAAAAGAAGAAAATTTCTAGGGAAATAAATAGTTCATTCATGTCTCCCTTTCCCTCCCCATCTTTATGTGTTTCAGGTTCCATTTCAGTTTATTGTATATTCACGCGAGAGTAACAGGGTGAATTAACCATGTCTACAAAGCCCGGAAAACTCGTACTTTCATTTGGATTTATCTGTACCTTGAGCCAATCATAAAATATTTGCTCTTTTAGATGCCTTTTTTGTTTTTCATAGAGCATGGTTGAAATTTCCTAGTCCCCTCAGTTCTCCTATAGATGCTGAGATCATTGTTCTAAACCATAGGAAAGCGAGCATTAAAGCATTTTGACAACTGGACAGTGTGTTGTTGAACTCTGTCGTGAGACAAGGGAACATGAAGGAAATCAATGCTGGAGATGCACTGCTGAGAGTTTGAGTCCAAACATGTGTGCATATCTAAGTGGAATTTGAGGACGCCGGGCTGCGGTGGACACCGAGGGTACAGGGGCCCACGTGGCCACACTGGGAGCAGAGCCCGCGTGGGCAGGGTGGAGGTCACAACCCTCTGCAGAGCTCAGCTGTTCCCGGCGCAGAGCAGCTCTGGACACATCACTGGAGCTTTTGATGTTTTATGTATGTACCGAGAGATGCTCTTAAATTAGAAAACAAACATGCATGGAGGGCCTTTAAGAGCCATTTCTTAGATTAGAAAAGCCTTGCACTGAATCCCAGAAAAGAAAACATCACAGTGAAATGGAAAGTTTACGTGAGTTTTACTTAGGGCCAGAATTTCCTTCAGTAAAGTAAATTTAGCCCACTAGTAGTTAAAGGAGAAGGCATGCATTTTTCACGGCAAAAAATGGTAGAGGTCTACAAAGCAATCTGATCTGTAGGACAGATGACCACACATATAAATCAATTAAAAAGGATGTTTTTCCTTACAACTGGAGCTACAGTTAGTTGCCAAGGAAATGTGACTTTACTGAAGGCAGCAGCTATAGCTTTGAGGTGTTTCTAGGTGGCATGGGTACCTTATTCTTTATTTCGAAACTGCCTTATGAATTAAAATTGCAAGGTACTGGTGGGATAATCATGCTCTTGTGTGAGAGACAAGAAAAGAACTTGGAAGTATTTTCAGAATTGTGGGTCCTCTCCATGTGTTCTCCTGCCCTGGCTCAGCCTCTCCGGAAACGTGACCTTTCCAGCAGCTTGCACAAGGGCACAGAGTGGAGTTAGGAAGAAGTGGGAGGGGCCGATGCAGGGACCTCTTTTCTCTTTTTCTTTTCTGAGGCCACTGGAGCAAAGTAGAGAATCCTTTAAGCTCATGTGCATGTGCAGTGTGGCTCAGATGACCAGGGCAAGGAATGAAGTCATTGCTTAGGGGCTTCGTTGTTCTTCTGTTTTGGATTTTTTTCCCCCAGTACTGGGAAGCGAATCCAGGACCTTGCACGTGCTAGACAAGTACTCTAACACTGAGCTATATCCCCAATCCCTTTTAAAATATATATATTTTGAGACAGGGTGTCCCAAAGTTGCCCAGGCTGGCCTCAAATTGCAGTCTTTCTGCCTCAGGCTCTGGAGCAGATAGGATTTTAGACGTGTGCCACCACGGCCGACATCCTCCTTCAGTTTTGTAAGACACACAAGGCCTGGGCCCTATCCCCGGTGAAACAGATCCAAACCAGAGGTGTGCTTGGAAGTCCTGAGGGCTCTGTGTGAACCAGCCCTGTGACTGCGCAGCAAGATGAATAACTGCTCCCAAATGTTTAACTACCTGTTACCTGTTTGCTAGAGCTTGGGAAGAAACAAGCAGAGAAAACACAAAAACAGGTTAGATAACAGCCATTTAGACCTTTTTGCTTCTCCGTGCTGCGGCTGGTATGTAAACAACCCTAAACATCATGAGCTCTGTCCATGGCCTGTGAACAGCTTCCTTGTGGTCTGGGCAGATACTGAGATGCAAAAAACATTAGAGGGGACAGAAAAGGTAGAATTTCCAGATGATCACCAAGCAACAGCAACACTGTCAGTACTAATAATCCAATGTTGAACCATAGTTCTCCTTTTTTTTTTCCCTTCATGTTTTCTTTCTTTCTTTTTTTTTTTCTTTTTGTGGGTACTGGGGGTCGACCTCAGGACCTCGCGCGCCAGCAGGCGCCCATGCCGCTGAGCGATATCACCGGCCCTTTTTTCGTATGTGGGTACCAGGAGTTGAACTCAGGACCTCGCGCTTGCCAGGCAGGCGCTTATGCTGCTGAGCCGTCTCGCCGGCCCCCTTCATGTTTTCTAAGGAGGGTTCCCTCCATGTGTCTATTGGATTAGAGTGGTTAATACAGAAAAAATACAGTAGCATTCTTAATAGTATACTTCTGTACTTTCCCCACCTTATGATAAAAAACAAACAAAACTCTGAGCACTGTATGTTCAAGCCATTGTTTAGTTGTCAGAGTAGGTTAAAGGCTTGTCTTTGGAAACATAACTTTTGTTCATGAAGTTCAAAAATAGTCACAAAAACTTTTTCTCCTCTTTTTATTTATGAGTCTTTTTCATTTTAGAGATCAGGAAGTAAATGCTGGCTTTAGGTCATGTTCCATCGTCATGTAAGGTGGAAAGGGGAATATTAGGAATAAAAGGGTAAGAAAGGAGGTAATAGGGGAAATCTGAGACAAATACATACAGAAAGTTGAAGAATTTAGGAAGAAATAAACTTTAAAATGGCTGATCTACTAGTGAAAAGGTACAGTGAGATAAATAGTATTAGAACTGAATTTGAGGGCCGGTGATATAGCTCAGCAGCATAAGTGCCTGCCTGGCAAGTGCGAGGTCCTGAGTTCGACTCCTGGTACCTGCATATAAAAAAAAAATGAATTTGAGGAGCCTGATCCTTAGAATAATATTCTGCTGGTGTTACACACTTTCATTATTTGCATCTACATGCATATTACATTGCTCATGTGGTAGCAAACCATAAAAATAGTTGAGAAAAGTTTTGTAAACAAAACATTTAAGTGACTGTAACAAGGAAAATAAGCATGGCTTTAAAGTTGTCTCTGCCACTAAAGAATAAATAAGTAGTCATTGATCTTTTGCTCTTCTAGTAATTTAGAATGTTCAGTAAGAATTTAATAGGCCCTGTTATAGAATAATCATATTCATTCATTCATTCATTCACTTAACAAGTATTGAGTGCTGAGTAATAATGACCTATCATGGATTTTCAAACTTCTAGAAATAATTAGGGAAATGGGTTTGGCTGTTCCCTGCTGGGGATGGGGGGTGTTAACTGTGAGTTGCACCTGGTTCCCACCTAGAGCTGAGGTCCACTATCAGCAGGTTTTTGCAGGGTTTTTGTTTTGTTTTGTTGTCTTTTAATCTAGGGTGTTTCTTTTGCCACTGGGCTTCTTTGAAGCTGGCAGGAATGAGTATGGGAGAGAACTGAGGCCTGAGAAGGGGTGGAATGGGCCAAATGCCTGTTAACAGCCTGGTTGATTCTAGCACAACAAACCCTTGCCGGACTCTGCCACTGGCAAAACATCATTTGGCCTGCTTAAAACAGAGAAGGCTTGGGGGGACCTTCTGGTAAGACCAAGAGGTGAAGGTAAAGATTAACTGGAGTTGCCAGGGAAGTGGGTGGCAGTTCGTTGGTGTAGCTTACACAGATTGACCCGTATGTTAGGAAAAGCACAAGATTTAGGAAGCGTGCAAGTGTCAGGTCTGAGGAGCCAGCTAACATTTGTGTGCACACGGGAGCACGCGCATCTGTATTCCTTACCCTTTTTTTTTTTCAGTCTTTAATATCCCACATTAGACTCATGTAGCCCCCAAGAGCCACACCCAGAGCAGGAGAAGAGTGGGTACAGGAATGGCGCCTATGGGAGAAACCGTTTGTTGAGCAGCAACCATGCATGAGCTGGATGCATCAAAAGAATGGGCCTCTCCCTCCCGGCTGAGAAAAACAAACGGGGATGGGGAAGGATAAGTCTAAAAGGTGAGGCTTCTCTCTGCAGTGAGCTGCGGTCTGCTGCAAAGAGACAAGACCCGAGTTTCATTTTCATTTCTCTGCTTTTTAGCCAGGTTGTTCTGGCAAATCACGGAGCAGTCCTGCCATGAAATGAGGATGATGACTTTTTACCCTTTGCCCACCTGGATTTGTTGTGAATATGAAATGAAATTGCTCAGAGAGACATTGTGGAGAAAAGTGTTAAGCACTATATACACACAAAAGATGGATGTTATAAAAGGATAATAATAGCATGTGCCAGGTGGGTTCCAGTTGTCAGCTGCCTCACCTGTTTGCAGGGATTACCTACTAGATGGAGCCTTGGAAGAAGTCAGGCCTGGGAGTCTTGCTCTGGTCTCAGACTTCAGGTACATTTGTAGTGGCTTTTGACAAGCCCCCAAATCCAGTTCATTTTCTATTTCTTCTCCTCTTTAAATCCCTGAGAACTTTAGTTCTATTCTGGGAAAGGTCTCCTAGGAGCTTTGGTCACTTAGGGGTTTTGGGTGAATGGAACTTTTTGCCTGCCCCCCTTGAGCCCTCGCCTCCTGACAGCAACTGAGCCGGCTGCGGCCTGTGAGGTTGGGGCCACACGTGCTAGACTGGGAAATCCTCACCTGGGTCCAGGCTCGTGGCCATGGTAATGACATTCTTGTGGGCTCCATGTTAGGCCCAGGAGGAGGGGGTGTTCCTCAGAGCCTGTACGCCTGCCTTCCCTCTCAAAGTGAGTAGGCCATGTGTATGTGTCATGTCTCGGTGTGGCTTGTTTTAAATTAGTCCAGGCCTGAAAAACGCAAGAAAGAATTTCACTTTGAGAACATACGGAGATGACCAAACTCTGCCCACATGTCCCCCCCACCCCCAGCAGAATAAACTTGCCCTGCTGGTCTTGAACAGCAGTGTGCAATAAAACATTCTTTCCTTGAACTCTTTTCACTGTGAAGGAGGCGCAAGGGGAGAACACAGCGGGAATTCTTTCTTCCAGCTGCTTCCTCCTCTGTTGCTTACTTTCACTCTACAGATCTTATAGGGCTGCTACTGTGTGTGTGTGAGAGGGAGACAGAGCGCATGTTTTGTGGAAGAGACTGATTAGCTCTGGCTGTTTTTGTTGTCATTGGTAGTGCTATGGATCCTATTTTATGTTTACTGCCCCTTGACATTTCTTAAAAGGAGTCTTCAAAGCAGACGGTCCTATTCTGATGACAGGTTTCTGGGCAGTAAAGTTGACAGGGTTTAACATGAGTAAAGTAAACCTAATGGAAAAAGAAAGCAGTATAAACAACTGCAGCTCTATTCCACAAAGACCTTTGATGGGAAAGGGCCTTGTTTATGAAGATCTAGGGGCAGCTCAGACTGATCACATCCTCCAGGGTTGTGGAGCGAGAGGTCTGCTTCCTACCCTTCTGGTTAGATAACCCCAGTGTTTGTAGCAGCGGCCAACTCTTAAGGAGATAAAATCATGGCAGGGAGACTTCAGTGTTGCCTAACAGGATTTCTCAAGCCGAGGTATGATAGATTGGTTTCCAACTCCTGGTCTGTTTGTCTATTTCTCCCTTAGCTCATCCAATCACCAGTGTCCTTCCCTCTTCAGCCAACCAATGCCTACACACTGAGTGAAATTTGCATTTACATACTGAGCTTGAAACCAACTTGCTTAATATAATCAAGGTAGTAGCTAAAAAGCTTTATTATACTAAACACACAGTTTTAGTAAATAGTGAGAATGTTGTCCAATAGTTGTCCAGTGAATGGTTTTTCTTTTCAGTGATAAAACAATGCATCAATGGGGATTTTGCTGGTAGGACTTTAGGAGTGGGTTGTGGATGTGAGTTTACATTTATGTTCATGCACACATGTGCATATGTATTTTGATTTTCATTGTGTGTTTAATCTTACAACAAAGACTAAGATGTGATATTTATACGTCCCCGTGATGAATGTATTCATTATATATTGCAAACTTATACTAGTTTAAAAAAAAAAAAAAAGGCTTTTTTTGTACCTGTTCTTCTCCATAAATAGAATTCCAGTGGAAGAAATCTAGGCAGAAGCCTAAAGTATTTTTAGAAGACAAGAAGTGATATTGCTATAGCCACAGAAACCTAAACAAAAATGCTATAGTATATTACTATAAAGGAACATGGTTCTATAAAGGACTATGTTAAAATATGTTACTGTAAAGAAGTGTGTAACATAAGATGGTCCAGGTATTATAGTATGTTCATTTACAGTAAGACATGGTAGAAAAAGCACCCATCTAATAGCTCATATATTTTGTGTTTAATGATGTATAAATATTTGGCTATGCTTAATAATTAAAACTATTAATTCCTTATTTGTCTATAGAAGACTGCTGAGTTCAGAATTTCTTTTACATGCAAATAAGCAAGAAGTCAAATGGGGCTTTGCCTTACTTGGAATAGCTCAAAAATATAAAGGTATGTGTTGGTTTTAGTAAAATCTGAATCTCACGCTACGATAGCCATTACTGCCAGTTTCTTTGATCAATTTCTGAAGTACTAACAAAGCAGGCTTCTACATTGAGAAAATATAAATCAAATGTAAAAAATGAACTCAGAAATTCATCATATATTTCCTTAACTCCATGGTGAGTGCTTACTAACTGTAGTTTTAGATTTTAGGTTTTTCAGTGGTACTCTGTAAACTATCTGTGGTGGAAGAATACTTTCTTTACCTTCTATTTTCAGTCCATTGCGGACTGATATAGTTAGAAAATACAATAAAAATGAATTACTAGAAAAACCAAGTTACACACTTAGATATTCCTTCAGTTTCAAATAGGTGTGGGCTTCTTAGAATGCATTCTTCAATTCTGTGCTTAGCCTGTGGGTGTAAAATATTACCAGCTAAGAGACAAGCACTGGGTCCAAGGACCATATTTTGAGTTACACTGTGCCCCGTGACTAGAGCTTTTCTGATGGTTAAATGGGGGAAACAGCCTAAATAAGAGATATTTCAGCGTTTCTGCCATTTCTGCAAGTACTTCTGTGCTAGATTGTTCTACCTCCTTCGTTAGTCACTGCCTTCCATTCTTTATATTGTATACCTTTGAGTTAATTACACATGTCTTAATATCCCATTTTCTGCAAATTAACCTTTACTTCAAAAATGTAAGTGATCACGTGCATTCTTTTTCTCAAAATTAACTACCACATCCTCTGCAGTATTTGTTTAAAGGATTATTGTATTGGTTTTTTTCTTAAATATATTTGAAATAAATCCAAACACCCGTCTTGTATTTTGTAAACATGTATTTCAGAATGAATTATACCTTCTTTGATTCCATATGTTTTACAGGTCAGTCTGAGACATTTGTATAACAACTAAGAAAATGAATATACTGCTAGCTTCCTAACACTGGCTTTGAATGCCTACATATGGGGCAGTAAATAAGAAGGTCATGCAATTAGTAATGCAGAATTCACTCTTTGGTCTGCAGTCATTTAGTAAATACCAACTGCTTTCTCACCTATTGTGGAACTTTGACTAAACAGTTTCTAGATTCAGAGGAAACTTTCTTTTGAAGATGAGGATTGTTAACTCTGTAGTTTTCCAATGAAAGGAGTAAAATTATAAATATATAGAACTACCATCCATTTCTCTTTTCAGAAGAGCATCCATCCATGACCCTAATTTACCCCAATTCTCTCCTTTCTAAAAGACTATGTAGCTGAAGAGGTTGCTTTCCATACTGGAGACTGGGGCAGAGGTGTCCCTTCCAGGCGGGCCCCCTAAAAGGGCGCTGAGCTCTTGATTCCTGGTTTTTCCTATCTTGTAAGTGACCCACGCATGGATTCGGAAGATGCAGCTCCCATATCTGGAAAAACAGAGCCCTTGTGGGTTTTTCATGTACATTTGTGTATTTCATGTATTTTATGACTTGGCACACACCTTTCTCTCTTTCCTTCCCATGTTTCCTCCTGTGATGTTGGTTGCTAGGACTTGGCATTTGGAAGTCACCCCTTGGTTTCCTTTCCTTTTCAGCCCTCAAGATAGGTCCTGGGGAGTTTGCATTCCCTTGGGATGTTCCCTTCCCTTGCAGCCTAGTGCGGACTTCCTTTCAGCCTGGCAGTGGGAGATGGAGACGACGCTTAATTTGGTTGTCTCTATAGCTTTCTTTGCGTGTTTATATCTTCCTGTCTATTTTTGCCCTAGTGCTGCTTTTCCTCTCATCTTTAGCTTTCTGTCTTTTTTAAAGGCACACACTGCTCTTGGAGTGCAGGTTGCTTTCAGGACTGGAATGCAGGTTTTCTGCACAGGCTTTGGGAAGTGAGGTCCTGAAAAGCAAAGCTCAGAGTGGCCTCTGATTCCCGTGGCAAGCCAGGTGTCAGATTACAGCCCTGAGCTCTTGTAGCTTCCCTCCAAGTATGGTGTGGGAGGCATAAAAGTGCAGTAAAATTGCTAATGATTAAGAGAGTCCTATTTTTCTCCCAGGTTCTTCCATTTCTAAACTAAAGTAGGGATCATAAAGCTCATGCTTGGAAGTTTGATGCAGTTGGAAATGATTGGCATGAGAGCAGGGGATACTTAACACCAAAATATCTGATTCCCATCCTTCGGTGCTGGAATTGACTGTGCTGATACCTTCTTCTCTTTTGCCTGTATTCTTTATTCTGTTATCTTCAGGGCCTCTTAGAAGGAGTGAGAAGGGAGAGACCTAACTTCTAGAAAAGACCATTGCAACTGATTCAAGCAGATTTAATGTCCATTACCCCTATTAAGCCCCACAGCAGCAGTAAGATTATTATCATCAGCCCCACTTTGAGAATAGGTAAATTGAGGCTTACAGCAGTTATGTGACTTATCCAGTGTCACGGAACTTTATGAGAAGTGGAATTTGAATTCAAATCTGACTCGGTAGTGCATTAAGAATGGGCAATATGCAGGCCAGTGAGATGGCTCAGTGGTGTAAGCACCTGCCTGGCAAGCGTGAGGGCCCGAGTTCGACTCCCGGAACCCACATACGAAAAAAGGCCCAGTGATATCGCTCAGCAGCACGGGCGCCTGCTGGCGCGCGAGGTCCTGAGGTCGACCCCCGGTACCCACAAAAAAAAAAAAAAAGAATGGGCAATATGGTGGCTAAAAGCATGGGCCTCCCTTTTCAGGGTTGCCTTTGATGAGGGGCTGCAAGATCTTATTGGGTATAGAAGGAAAAAACAGCCTTCTACTTCCTTTTGTGACAGTCCTGACCAGGAAGTTTTGTGTGGCTTAGGAATATTGACACTGTAGACTACATTGGTGACATTCCCGCTGCAGACAGAGATGGAGAGAGTCTTCATGGTTCTTTGAAGAAAGGAGTTTGCTGGAGCTGTGGAACTGAACTCCTCCTCTATGTGTGCACATAGCTGTGACAAAACTACACACCTGGTAGGGTCAGCAACTTACGACCACACAGCTTCAGCAAGGATGAGCTCTGAAACCATTGGAGGAGACAAAAGATGCAGACAGGCTTCAGGGAAAGATGGTACCTGTGTGGATGCCATGGGTGAAGGAGGCCAGATGCGGGCTCAGAGTAAGGAGCAAGAAAAATGAACTTTCTAGCAGGGTAGAAACAGCCCAGCAAAGTCTGACAAACTAAATGGCACCAGAAGAAGTAGAGCAAAGCGAAGGCAGGACCTCCAGGGACCCAGAGCCTGGGACTTTGGAGAGCGTTGGAAGGAAAATGCAAAACCAGTACAGGATGGTGGAGACCTCTTCATACAACCAGCAAAATCTCATTTGTCTTGTTTTTATGATCCGAAGATCACCACCCTCTAAGAGATTTGGTTGAGCTTTCTCTTCGTTGTTTGATCTACAGTAACGGTGATTTCCTATTGAACTTATAAAATTAAATTTTTGCTATCTTTTTTAATTTTTAAGTTGCAGAAAAGATCTAAGGCAGGACCCTCAACTATCATAATATCTTATTTGATCTTCACAGACTTTGGGTTGAGGGATGGAAAAGGTATATTCCTAGAAAGAACAGAAAATAGATCACTTTTATAGCGTGCTTTAATATTTGTAAAGTTGTACACAACTTATGGACTTATGTCCTTTATAATCCTTGGTGAGGAAAATTGGTTAGTGAACTTACTCATTGCTAAACATCTAGATTTTGATGGTAAAAACAGAAGAGACTTGGATTTTGTTAACTTATGGTTTTTTTCTATGAATTTACGTTTTGTTTTTTCTTTTTTTTTTTTTTTTTTGTGGGTACCGGGGGGTCGACCTCAGGACCTCGCGCGCCAGCAGGCGCCCATGCCGCTGAGCGATATCACCGGCCCCTTTTTCGTATGTGGGATCCGGAAGTCGAACTCGGGCCCTCGCACTTGCAAGGCAGGCGCTTACGCTGCTGAGCCATCTCACCGGCCCACATTTTGTTTTTTCTTAATTTTTGAATAAAGTTAATTTGGGAGTTTCAAGCATGTCTTGGCCAGAATATAGAAAGGATTCCCTATCGTAGAATGGCTAAGAGCTCTAATGTTGGAAGGGACATAACCTGGGTCCAGTTCCTGCCCTGCCACTTTTTAGCAGTGTGACCTTGGGCCGGTGGCTTCAGCTCTCCAAGCTATGAAATGGCAGTGGAACCTGCTGAGAGGCACAGTGAAGGCGCTGAATGAGATGATCGATCTAAGGCCTCAGCGTAGTGCCCAGCCCGCAGTAAGTGCTCAGAACAGGGAGCTGTTGCTATTGCTGCTGCCGGGCCCCCCACCCAGGGGTCAGGCGTGGCAGCAGCTGAGGATTACGAGGCCCAGAGGTTGCTAGAAGACAGCAGGAGACAACAGCTGGGATGCATAATGACCTTCACTGTAATAACACGTGTCCTTTTTCTGATTTCCTTGCTCTGTGCAGCAAACCTGCCTTCTGATTGAATTTGGTGATTCTGGTTCCTACTTAACCCTCAAGGTTTCTCACTGATTTCCTCCTTGGAACTCTGTAATCAAAGGACTCCTGTCAGTTGTTGGCAAAAAAGCAATGCATGGATTATTTTGGAGACTGCTTCTTCGAGAAGCTGTGAATGCTGATTGATGCTCACTCGCACATACTGTTTCCCAAGTGGAGGCTGGGTCTCCTCACACCCTAGTTCTCCTGCGCTCCTGTGGGTGCCCAGCACAACACCTCACACCCAGTGCCTCCTGGTGCAGGGTGGGAAGATCAAAAAGGGCCAAGGACCTCATCCGTCACTACGAGTCCCTCTGATGGAAGCTTGTAAGAGACTGTGTTGAAAGGTGGACGTGAATGGGTACAGAAAGCCAGGCAGTTGCAGATCTCTTGGTTACTGATTCTCCCATGGGTTCACTAGTGCTCACTGTCACCTGCCTTCTTTCTCCCCTTTCCACGCACCCCACACATGTTCTATGTCAGGTGAAGCAATGAAACTGATATTACGATGAGCACATTGGGTCCCCGTTTCTATCTGTATGTTCTGCATGTGTCCTGAAGAGGTGCTAAAGAAAGGGGTAATTGCAGGCAGTGTCTGTCCTGTTTTTGAGGTACTCGTGTCTAGGGAAGGAGGGATCACGGAAGCTACTATGGCAGTTACTGTAGTTTTCTTCACTGGTAATACTGCCAAGGAGTGGCTGGCTCAGGAACCGGAAGTGACACTGGTGACAAACCAATATTCAGGGACTCGAGGCTGGATCACAGTAGCTGTCCTGTTCTTCCCCTTCTCCCCCATGTCCACTGTAGGGCTTATGTGTCAGACATGGACACATTCTTCAAAAATCACCTTCATGGACATTCTCGTCCCCCACACCAGCCTGCCCAAGGGACTTTCTTCTAATGATAGAGAGCTAATGATATTCTTGACCAGCTGTCCAGCTGCTCACTGAGAATGTAAGGCAGACGTGCACACTCTTTTTATCCTGTCCCCATAAAATGTATTAGTGTAAAGATGATCCGTTTATTCAATCTGAAAGATGTCTTCTGATACATTTCATTGTGGGGTTGGCTTTTTTTTTTTTTTTTTTTTTTTAAGTCTGATGACTGGAGCCGTGGGTCTGAGAAGTGGAATGATTTTTTTTTTTAATTCTAGGCTCAGGTGTATATGTTTTTATTTATTTTCATATGCTACTCTGGATTTCTTAACATTAGAAAGAAGTGATTATCTTGGCTCCATACCAGCAATGGGAATGCACAGGATGGGGGGTGGGCTGGAGCCTCCCTGCTGTAAAGTAATGACATTAGGGTGCTGGGCAAGGGTTTGCCAAACCCCAGGCCTTCAGAGCTGCAGGAAGTTGTCTCCAGGAAGTTCAGGGAGGCCTTGCAGCTTGCCCAGCCGGGGATTTTTGAGGGCAAGGTTGGGTATGCACACGTGTGTCCTCCGCGGCAGCTCCCGGCCAGCTGTTGAGAAACTGCCAGTTGTTCTCCCTGCAATGACAAGGCATAGTAGGAAGCTAATAGACAAAGGAGGCTCCAGCAGACTAGGCAGGGGTGTTGAAAGCTGGAGTTTGAGATGGAGAGATGCTGCATTCCTGCTGGAGTGCCCCAGGGTCATCTGTGTAGGCAGTTGGCAGTTCTCCTAAGGACCAGGGGCCTGAGTGCAAGCAATGGCAAGGCGGGACCTGCTGCATGGCTGTTAGCAGGCAGGAGGTCCCCCTTCTGGAGAAGGAAGGGGTGTTTCCACTTGTAATGATTGTAAAATGACTACTACCTTGACCAAATGCAGAGGGGAAAATCGTGTGCGTGTGCATGTGTGTGTGTGTGTGTGTGAACCAAGTTTGAATAAAGACAGCAGGAAGCTAAAGCATGAGGAAGTCACCCTGGGTCAGCGTCCTCCCAGGAGGCATTTGCCAGCTCCGTGTTGGTCCTCATCACCTAGGTGCCATTTGTGTCTTAAGGATTTGTTTTCCACATTCTCACAAGGGATTCTTCCCTCACAAAGGCCAGTTTCAGCTTGGTTCTGGGGTCTGCTGCGGGGGCTTCCCCGTAGTGTGTTTGCTTGTTCTTGTGGCTTCTGCCTTTGTTTCCGGAGCTTGTCCTTTTTTTCTTCTCTAGTGTGTTTTACTTTACTCTGATTATCTTCATCAGTGAAGTGAAAAAATAAGCTTACTTTCAAAAGAGAGAAATGTTTTCATACCGGAAAAACAGGATTATTACAGATTAAAAGAAGACTGTCTCTGGCCCCAAAGTTGAGGCACTTACTTATGCTAAAATATTAAGAGGGCTGTTCTCCCAGCCATTTATTTAACATGAATGTGTGCAGCTCATCCAACAAATAATTCAGAAGTACTTGTTAAGTGCCCAGTACTGAAGTCAGAATCAGAAAAGCAGTTATGTACAAGACAGTGTCCCTGTCTCACAAAATGTAAGAGTCTGGCTCACTTTTAGTTTGCTAAAAAAATAAACTCCAATGTGATCTCCCCCCATAGTAGGATAGTAAGTGATACCCTCTATTCTGTAGCCTCTCTGCTATCAAATGCCATGCTTAGCAGGGCGTGGTTGCGCCACCTGTAATCCCAGCACTCTGGGAGGCTGAGGCAAGAGGTTTGAAAGTTCGAGTCCAGTCTGGGCATCTTAGTGACTTAGTGAGACCCTGTCTCAAAATAAAACTGAAGACTAGGGACATAGCTCAGTGTGAAGGTCTTAGATTCAATTCCTACTACTGGGGGGAAAAAAAAAGCTTCCCCTGTTCCTCCTTGCTTAGAATCACACATTGAAACATACCACATGCACCATGTTCAGCGGTCTGTTTCTACTTTTTTTTTTTTAATGTGGGTACCAGGAGTCGAACTCAGGGCCTCGTGCTTGCCAGCAGGTGCTTGTGCCGCTGAGCGATATCACTGGCCCTTTTTTTCCTTTATGTGAGTACCAGGAGTCAAACTCAGGACCTTGTGCTTGCCAAGCAGGCGCTTATGCTGCTGAGCCATCTCATCGGCCCTATTTCTACTTCTGCAGAAAGAGGCGGCCAGTCCATAATGGAGTCGGGTTAAAAACAGAAGATCCACATTGGGCTGTCCTTATGATGGTAACATTTTAAAGTTGCAATAAATAATCAAGGTGCAGATTTTTTTTTCTCATGTCAAGTCGAAGCAGATGAAATCACATATTGATGATATGATTATTGAAGCTACTTACAAAGCTCTGGTTTTTCCTGGAGTCACTCATCTTTTGGCATTTCTGTTCTTCCTTTTTATACATTTCTCAGAATATAAAGAAGGGTGGGAGATAAGAAGTTCAGGAAGTCTGATCCATGAAATTATGAGCTTTGTCTGCAGCTCCTTCCTGATGCTTAGCTGTAGTAGAATGGTAGAGAGTCAGGTAGAAACTGGACCCAGCGAGGGTAGTGGGCAACAGTTACCTTAATAGCTAACATTTACTGAGTGCTAGAAAATGATCTAAGAATTTAAAACAGCAATAATGATACCAAAACAACATGTATTTATTGAGTGCCACCATGTGCCTCGTTCTAGTCTTGCCTATTACAGGTGTTTGCACAGTGAATCCCCGCAATGCTATGAAGTAGATGGTATTGCTCGTCCTTGTTGTAAAAATGGAGAAGTAGATGTTAGGGAGATGAAGTGTAAGGTCCAGCTTCTAAGCAATGGCATCAGGATTCAGAGCCACATTTCTCTCATTCGGAAGCTGACAGAGTGAGCGCTTTGCAGAGTTCTCTTTACTGAACAATGCCTATTTGCCTTCTCACAGATTTAAGAACTGGTCCAATCAGTATGAAAAGTGCCAAGTCGGAGACCTTTGTGTCGGTGCTAACGTCCCATACACTGTACCTCGGTTGTCCAGCGGGTCCAAGCTCAAACTTTCACTATCAAACAGCAAAATTAAAAAAAAAAAAATCTGCTCGGTGTTGGTAATTTTGCTTGATAGTGGAACTGAAAATACGCCCTGAAAATACCTGTGTGTACCGAGCCTGAGTTGCGCGTCACATCTCACTTCTGAGGACACAAAGGGGTGACGCTTCGGTCTAAGTGCTGCTCTTGCCCAGACAACATACAGTACTTGTGTTAGTGCGTTAAAACATTTGTCACTGTGCTTCTTTCTTTTGGCACTTAATTTGCGTAAAATATCGTAACCATGGCTAAAAAGAAAGTGATACCAGCAGTAATGCTAAGAGGAAAACCGTGAGAACCATGATAGAGTTAAAGAAAGAAATCACTGCAAAATTTGTTCAAGTCCTGGAAAAACGAATTTGTAAGTGTAATTTTGGGGCCTCAGAACCAGTTATTTGGTTTTTCATTATTTCTTATGGGAAAAATTTGTTCAGTTCTCGAACTTTTTGGTGTTCGAACATGGATTTGGAACAAATTGAGTTTGACAACTGAAGTATCACTGTCTATCTGTGAAGATCCCTATGTGAATCGATACCAGGTGGCCGTATCAAAGCTTTCCTCATGATGTGCATTCCCAAACATTTATTAAGCACACTATGTGCAAAGCCAGGTGCCTCAGGCTCACAGGACAGTTGACCAGCGAGGGATTACAGGAGAGCACAGACTGAGGAAACCACGTGGCAGTTGTTTGACATGGCACCCATACTTTCTTACTCCCTTCCTGTAGGGAGGCTACATCTGCTAGCACTGAGTGGCGAGTGACTGTGGACACCAATAGAATACACCAAAGTGACACTGTATGACATCCAAGGTTTCTAAGATTAAGTCAAAAATGGCCTCGTGTTCACAAAAAGCAAAATTTAAAAGGTTAAGATTGACACTTAGGTATTACCTGAATGTGCAGTTTAAATGTTTGAAAGCGTTCCATATGGGAAAAAAATTCAACCTTATATTTATTATCATGAATAGAATAAGCTACTCAGTCTTGGCAGCCAAGTATGCTTTTTAACTAGTAGAGACAATACAGAAAACTGCTGCTTTAGGATCTTCATATTCACCATCACACCCCACCCCCAAATTGCTGTTATATTCTGCAACATTGTAATTTCATTATATATGGACATCATTTTTTGTCCTTATTGTATTTTTGTTTGTTTGTTTTTGCAGTAGTGGGAATTGAACCCAGGGCCTTCTCACTGAGCTATATCTCCAGCCCTTTTTTATTTTCTTATTTTGAGACAGGTTTCTCTAAGTTGCCTAGCCTGGGCTAGAACTTGCAGTCTTCCTGCCTCAGCCTCATACAGGATGCCCTGCTAGACACTGTTAGCAACATTTATTGTAAAGGCCACTTGTGCTGTTTTCCTCCTTGATTTTGTTGCTATCCCCATTGTTTCTCTAAAATTTGTGTGACAGATTTGCATACTCTTGGCCATTTTGATAACTGGACTTAAGTCCACTCCTTAGCAGCAGAGGAAATTAAACCTCTTCGGAGTCTTCTTTCTTCTCTCCCTCCCTCCCTCCCTCCTCTCTCCTCCTCTCCACACACACATACGCATGCACGCACGCATGCGCACACACACCCGCACGCAGAGTTCTAAAATATTATCCTGAATGGCTCACTGGGGTTGGGACATTTAGTGATTACATTGATTACTGTCTTGAGTCTCTCTCCCCGTTTCTAAATGAGTGAAAATATTTCCTGAGCCTTGATATGGGAGAAAAAGCACGCCAAATCGTATCACTTGGGGATCCATATATAAACACTACTGTGGAGGTGGTACGTATCAGTGCTGTTGGCCCTCCCCCATTTACATAAAAGATTGGAAATCTTTGAGATTAAAAATAGCCAATGTGGTTTAAATCGCCTTCACTCTGTATCTGGATAATTGGCACTAAAAGATTTATGGTTCATCTCTCGACACTGATCTGCAGATACTGGGTTCAAAGCGATGCTCATCAGGACTTTAATTGGAAGGGATCTCCAGGAGAGGAGGCCACGGCCACAGGCAGGGGCCCGGCTGGCTCTCCTGCCAAGGCTTTGGCCATTAGACTAGGTTGGGCTGTAGTTTTTGGAAGCAGCTCCTACTCCTGCCTTCTGTGTCGCGTATCTTCCCTGCCTGTGGTGCGCTTTGGAGAAGGAGAGCTGGAATTCACTGAGTTTATCATTTTTATAATTCTTCAGCTTTGAAGTTCCCAAGTTCACTATAGCCATTTTCAGGAATATGAGTTTTTTTTCTTCTATTTTTGTAGGTACAATAGTATTATGAAACAAGGTAGAACTCTTTCTTCTTAGATTTATTCCTAGGGTACATTTTACCTTATACCTGTCAAACTGGGGAAGCTGACCTGCGTGGTCGAAGAAATCATGTAGATTTTTTTTTTTTTTTTTGCAGTGCTGGGGATCAAAGCCAGAACCTTGCACATGCTAGACAAGCGTTGTACCAGTGAGCTACACCCTCGACCCTGAGAGTCTGTACTTAAAAGAGCACTCCGGGTTGTAAGTGTCAGGAAGGTACACCCTCCATCAGCTGGGGAACCTGATGCAGGTTAGGCGCTGCCTCTGTTCCAGGTCTTCTGTGCAGGGAAGACGATGTGTTAACCACTTGGTGGTGCATTTACTCCTCACAGCAACTTCAGGGTGCTCTCCCCACTTCCACTGCTAGAAAGTCAAGGCTGAAGGTGTAGATCACTTGTAGAGTGCTTGCTTAGCGTGTGCAAGGTCCTGGCTTCCAACCCCAGCACTCCAAAAAGAAGGAAGAGAGAAAAAGAGAGAAAGAAAAAGAGAGAGGGAGGGGGAGGGGCGTGGAGGGGAGGGAAGGGAGGAAGGAAAATAACCTAAAATAAAAGCCTAGAGTAGTGGACAGCTCTACCAGTAACAATGTTGTGATTCAAACTCAGGTCCCTTTGCAGTTCGTTGCGCACGTCCCAGTCTCCAATGATAACCCCTGTTTTGAAAAGCACGGGTCTAACCTGGGCTGTTCCAGGCATCTGATTTACTTGTTTTGACCCATCTTTTTTGGTCTGGCCAGTGCATGAGACACGCGCGAAACTGTGTATGCATCAGTCATTGGTAATGGTATGCACCAAGAGTCCTGACTATTTAAGCTCTTACAAGGGAGGAAGGGCTTGATAAATCTTTTTGCAAAGTTAGGATGTCATTTACTGAACAGGTATTTATTGGCAGCCTCTTCACACTGGGAGCAGTGCCGTGGTGTTTTCTAGTGGAGCTTTCTGGCTGGCAGAGGTGCCAGGAATGTGGGGGTCAGGGGAGGTGGGCAGAGGAAACCCTTTAGATAGAATAATCTCACCCCGATCCAGTGGCCTATAGCATTCTATTTTCACATATTAGTTGCCTTTTTTGAAGAGGGAGAAAAGTTACAGCACCTGCATAGCCTAGGAGAGACTTAGGTTCAAAAATCTTAATGTGGATGATTTAGTACCAGACTCGCAACCAATCCTTTAAGCTTCACCGACTCTCTGGGTTGTGAAGGTCAAGTTCAACCCAGAGGGTCTTGAGAGTGGCAAAGCCCAGAGACACAGATTCTGAGAAGTTACAACTCTGTGGGTAAAAGAATGCTCTTGATTTTCAAGACAGAGGAAACCAGCTGCATTTTTTTATGAGAAATAGCACCATCAGCATAGCCTGCTGATGTGCGCGGTAATTATATTTCTTTTCTTTTTGCTGCAATAGAATACATAGGAAAAAAATTTAAAACAAAAATTTTAAAGAGACGGGATTCTACCTTGATGAAATTTTATACAGAAAAGAAAAGGTTAACCGTAAGTGCAAACACAACCAAGTACATTACTTAATGCCACCTGATTTATACATTTGCATCATATTACGTGCCTTCACAAAGTGACCTCGGGATTTGCTGGCAAAATTCATTATAGAAAAGCAAGTTTTCTGTCTTCCTTACGAGGTCTTGGCATTTGATGGTGGCGTGCCTTCGTGGAGAAGACTTCTATCCTACACGTGCTTTTACATGTCAGGGAAAGGTAGAGTCAACCTCAGTCCAGATTAACATGGTGGGTCGAAAAATGTCATCTTTGTCATTTCAAGGGCTCTGTTTGGTGGTTTGGTGAAAGAATTTTCATTTTCAAGATATGGGAAAGTTGGAGTTTTCAAAACCTTCCAGAAATTTGGAAAGCACCTTGAGAAAACCTTCTAGTAATTAGAAGAGAGGTTTAAGAAATAAAACTTTTAACAGCACAACTGTCATGTGCTTTTGGTAAGGTGAAGATTGATGAGGGTCAGGAGAGAGGAAGTGATTGTTTCATGACAAGGGAGGGAAGCAGGCAGACCGAGCTGATGAGTACGCACCATTGTGAGATACTGGCTTCCAAAGAACTCAAATTTTGTCCTTTATTGATCTGCTGGGACGTAGAGGTCCCAAGTTTGAGGAATAGCTTTTACTTCTCACTGAGGAATCAGCCAGAAACAAAAACAAAAACAACAACATAACAAAACAAAACACAACTAGTTCTTGAGGTGTAGAATGGCAAATAAAAACTTCTACATACTAGAAAAGCAACTCTCATATGCCTGCACTTTGGGAAACTGGATAGTTGTATTCCTCTTACATTTCATCATATATAATGTGCTTGTATGTATTTCTTACATTTCCCCTGGCGTGAGTGTTATATCAGAATGCTAAGGTGTCTCACTTATGAGATAATTGAATATTTACCTCTCAATGCAGTCATTCCCATAGTTACTTTATAGAATGCATTTTTCCCCGAAATACCTCCCCAAGGATCATAGATTCTTCAGAGAACCAACTCAAAGGGATTGTTTGAAATTTAAAAAGCAGAGGCCCATTTATGTGATTAGGTATGGGTTGTAATCAAGTTATAGAAATACGAAGTTTGCATCTAATTCTTCTCAGTAAGAAATAGAGATGATTTAAGAAATGCCATTTTCTTGGCAGCTTGAAGAAGATACATAAGGTCTACCTTGATGCTTGGTGAACACATTTTTGTTTATTTTTATTCACTCATTTATTTTGGTGATGGGGATCAAACCCAGGACCTCACACATGCTGGGCCAGTGCTCCACTGCTGAGCTATGCCTCTAGCCCACCCTGTCCTCGAACACGCCTAATGTGACTTATTCAACCACTACACATCCACAGCATCTGTCTCTATATTAAATGTTTCAGAGAAATCACACAGCATATCCTAGTACGACTGTATGGTTGGTAAAATCTTAGGATTTTGAAAGAGAACTTGAAATCTTCCCTTTTACTTTTTTTTTTTTTTTAAACAAGCAAACAAAAAGTAAAAAGAGAATATTTCAAAAGAGAGTATTATCCTAGATGGTCAGTTTTTGTCAGTTCTAGTATCTTAGTCATATGCTAAAAGAGTCTGACTTCGTGTTGTTTGCAAATATGAAGATTTGAACAAGCTTAAAGCATAATTGTAAGGACCCCGAAGTAGGGTATAAAAGGAAATATGGGGCTCTGTGGAAAATAGACCAGGGAATCCTTTAAGACCTTCCAAAATGTGGACCAGCCAGGGTGCAGGAGGACAGACATAAACAGGTTTTGGTTTTCTAGGTAGAATGGCGTGACTAGTCATTTGTCTTAATTACATGCTAGGAAGAATCAACATCTATACCTTTCTGAATATTGGCCATTCATTATAATCCTATTTTCTTGAGATTTACTTTCTCTTTTGGTTTCTATCTTTTTTTCTGTCTTCTAAGTTTTGAGTTGAGACCTGCCTGCCTCTTTTGCTACATAGCCCAATGATAATTAATTTTTAAAAAATGTTTAAAGGTATTGAAATCCAGAAAACTTGAGTTCTGGCTATACTCCTTGATAGCACTATGGTCTCCACAAGTTGCTCCATAGCAAAATGCCCATTTCCTCATCTAGAATGAGGCTAATAAAACCTATTTCATGTTATGAGGATCTAACTAAATAGTGTGTATAAAAGGCTTAGCACAGTGCCTGGAGCATAGCAAATGTCTAATGAATGGTAGGTATTAGTGCTGTGTTTGAAATATTTAAGAGAAATGCTGCAGTGACTTGCCAACCTCAGAAACACGTCGTCTCCTGAAGCTCAGTTATTCAGCAGTCTTCTCTCCTGACCGGGAATAAACACAAGTCAGTACTGTGTCATTAAGGAAGTACGCAGAAAGGCCTCTAAAAAGCCCAACAGACCCTCAAAATCTGTGTCCTGGAACTTTGTACTTCTACACTTACCTCCCCCGACTGCTGTCCCAGCTCTTAGGCAGCTCATCACTGATTTGAGCCTACTTGTTTGTAATGTACACACGATTTTAACAACTGTGATAACCGATTTCTAAGCTTATGGCAGATTAGATACAGCAAATTAGCAGACAGAAGGACCAAGAAAGGTAGCCCCATGGTGGCTAGAAATGAATAGTAACTCAAGAGCAAATAGAAGGAAAACTTAGGGAAAGCAGACAGAAAACTCCCAAGGGCACAATACTTTAGAGCCATTTAGTAGATGACACTGGTTCTTAAACCTCAGATCCCATCAAAGTCACCCGGAGGGCTTGCTGCAGACAACTGCTGGGCCCACCCTGAGAATGAGCTGACTGGATTCAGCAGGTCTGGGAGGGTCTGGGTATCTGCGATTGGGAGAGTCCCCAGGCGAAGCTGCCACTGGTGAGTGGAGTTGGGGACCTCTTACACCACCTAGCATGCCCATTTCCATGACCCAAGGATTACAAGTTAAGGGTTTAATTTTGTCCAGTTCTCTGTTTAAGAAGGCATCATGATTTGTGCTCTGTTCCAGAAAGATACTTTATCGAAGATAATTAATTTTTTAAAAAAGCATTTCAGTGTGTAAAAAGGGAAACTTGAGGCCACCCGGAAGGGAAGAAACCATCCACATGGCGCTTCTGCCAGGAGCCGTTTTCCCGGGGGCGGGAGGTTTCTGTTCCCACTTGACAGCGCTGTTTCTGGTTTCTTTTCGAGGTATTTGTGTTTGTGTGATTGCTGTGCTTCCTCCTCCTTTCTTAGTGACTTTCTAGACATAAAGACTCCAGAAACAGATGTTTTTCTCTGCCATACCAACTGTTGGATTCAACTTAGCTCTCATAAATAGTTGCGTTTGTTTCAGTAACCATGTCAAAACACTGCGCTCTGTGGCGGTTGCATATACAGGCACCATATTGTCATTTCCTTCTCTGTTCCTTTTGCCAGTGAGTGGTAATTTCTGCCAACACCAAATTAAGTCTTAAGTTACAAGCTGTGGCCTAAGGTGACCATGTGTGAAAGAGGCAACAGCTTTCCTCATGAAGGCTATTTCCCTTCTGAACATCATATTTTCTTA
The DNA here is from genome assembly GCA_028451465.1 of Erethizon dorsatum. NCBI lineage: Eukaryota > Metazoa > Chordata > Mammalia > Rodentia > Erethizontidae > Erethizon > Erethizon dorsatum. The sequence continues at coordinate 18,735,757 of CM051839.1, forward strand.
CTTTTCATTAAATAGGTAGAAGATATATCTAGGTTGTCACAAATTGTTGCTGGCCACGGTTGTGTTTTAGTAACTGGAAATAAAGTTGGTCTTATTAATTATCTTCGTTGGCAAACTGGAGTTGTTGCATCATGGTTGAACTTTGAGCATTGTTTTGATTACAGGAATCCTTCAGAATTTTCCCATACCAGACCTTCTAAGAACAGCGTTTTGTTTCTTGCTAATCTTAGAGGTGCCTAGGTTGATGTCTTCCTCCTACATCAGAGAGGCTGTATGTTTTTTTAACTAGGGAGAGCATGCAGTCTTCCACATTATAGTCATAGAATTGCTTTCATAGGCAGGTCTTCCTCAATGACAGATCTTCTAAGTGCACTGAACTGTTTAACTTACTTAGGGATGGTGTTTTCTTTTGAGTCCAATTCTGGTTAAAAAAAAAAAAAAGCAACGACTGTTCATGGAAAATGAAATATGGCTCTAGAGCTTGGTGCTGGTGGCTGAGGGAGCAGAAAAAAGGGGAGGTTAGATAACCCACCGCTGCTTGCAGGTGCCACCTAGAAATCTATTTCAGATGTGCATGTCTTTTTGTCACTCTTGACTATATGAAATCTGAGCCATTGTATTTCTTGCTGGTAACAGAATAAAAGCAAAGATTTCTGGGTCCAGTTGCTTCTTCTGCCTATTTAGCTGAACATATTATTCTGTGCTGATTGAATTTCAGCTAGAATCTGGATCTTCTGGCCAAAATCCAGTGGCATGTGTAGTTGGATTTCTGTTTGTGTGCTGTCACATTGATTGTTGCATTAACACTGTAATTAGGAATAGGAGTTACTTTCATATGAACAACACAGAATCTGAAATACCTGTATTTAATAGATTGTAGATTATTTAAGAGTATCAGAATATCATTTGTAATAGTAATATTTGAGGTAAGCAATGACTATGTGTGTTAGCTTTCTGTTACTGTCACAAAATACCTGAAATAACCAATTTAAAAAGAGCAAAGTTCTATTTTAGTTCACAGGTTTGGAGGTTTCAGTACATGGTCAGTCGGCCCCATTGTTTTGGGGCCTGTGGTGAGAACATGGTGGAAACAAGTGGCAGAGGAAGTTCCTCACCCACAAAGGCTGGGAAGTGAAAGAGGGGATGAGGAGAAGGATGGGTCCTAATATTCCTTTCAAGGGCACACCCTGGTACGCAGAAGACATCCCACTAGGCCCCACCCCCCAAAGGTTCCAGCACTTCCCAATCACGCTGCCCACCAGCTGGAGACCGAGCCTTTATTTAACACATGGCTCATTGGTAGACCCTTAAAACAATGGCATTACTCAGGTTTTATAGCATGAATGTAGTGTCTGATGCTCTCTGTAGGAGAAATACATAAAGTAAGCGCGACACTTCACCTTCCTTTTCATTCCATGTCTGGCTTTGAAATGGATTTCTGTGTATTTTACTGTGGCTGGCCACATCAGACCTAATCTAATACCCTGTTCAAAGAAATCTTTTTGTTTCTAGGATCTGTGTTATCCAGTTGTATCAGGGGTAAGGTATTGGGGTTAAATTAAGGGAAGTTACCCCATCTTGGTTCCCAGTTTTGACTTTGATTTCAGGATTGTGACTTGTAATGGCTTTATTGGCTCCTATTTTGGGTCCTCTCTCTAGCCTCAGCCAGAGTCTTTCTGACTTTTATTAATATAAATAAATCTGATACTATATCATATATAAAAAACTAGGGATCTTTTAACTTCCAAATATGGATAAAAACTATTCTGTTGGAGAAAAAAGCATTTTTTGCCTGTGTTTTAAATGCCTCTTACAAAATTCTATCTGAAAAAGATGATATTTAATTTTGCCTGACAGTTTCTGCAAAACTAACACACCCTTTTACACTTTTCTTATCTTTTATCTTGCTCTTTAGCCCTTGTAGACAAACTTAAAATCATCCAGGCCAATTTTCACCTAGTCTCCTTCATAAGTGTTGATTCCTTTCAGTAAAGAATACACTGATACAAATTTATGAAATTTGACCTATCTCACTGTCTTCTCGTTCACACATAGTAATCCCTTTCTTGAACATGCAGCTTTTTCTTTACTCATTTATTTCATGCCTGTTTTTTACAGTAAGGGTTTAATTATTTATTTATATAATGAAGATTTATTGTATTTCCTTAGTGATCATATGATGAGAATGTCAGAGTGTTTCTTTTTATGTCCAACCCAAATCCCCAATCAGTGCATGTTGCTAAGGCACATTCCCTAGAAACTGTATGGTCAGATTGTTGAAACTTTTCTGTCACTAAGCCTGCATAGAGTAGGGGAAAGTGATTTTTTTTTTTTTTTTGTTACCAGCAAAAGAACACCCTTCTTACTACCAGGCATTCCCCAGGAAGTATTTATTGGCTCTCCACTGTGTTTCTATGAGTGCATTTATGTATTTATTCATTTATTTTTAATTGACACATAATAGTTGCACATATTCATGGGCTGAGGTGTTGATACTGTATTTCTACACCCGTGTACAGTGGGGCAGTGATCAGGATAATGAGCATATTCATCACCTCAGACACTGGCATTTCTTTGTATTGGGCACATTCAAAATCCTTTCTTCTTGGTATTTTGAAATATATAATGAATGATTAAGTATAGTCTCCCTACTGTGCTATAGGATGCTAGAACTTAATCCTCTTACCTGACTGTATTTTTGTACTCTTAGCCCACCCTCCTGCCCTTGCCACCTCTGCCATGTTTGCTGACTATCTGCTATGTCCCTGTGATTATGCCAGGAACACTGTAGTGAATTAAGGTATTTTTCTTTCCCTCATCAAGGTTAAAGTTGCTCTAATGCTTCTGGTAGTAGGACATCTATTTCCTTACTTCTTTTAAACAAATTTTGAAAAATGAAAGCAAAGCTCAAGAGAAATAATGGGAGTTGTTCTAGAAAGCACTACTCTCTGGTTCTGCTCTACATTTAGAAGACTGGAGCAATAAATGAAATCGTGTTGAAAAACACAGCCTTTGCCTGCTTCCTTGTGTCATTCAGCATATGCGGAAGAAAAGATGGGATTAGCAGCATTTTACACACAAGCCGCAGTCTCCTCAGGAGAGAACCTGCCCTCGACTCCTTCATTTCTCTCAGACCGATTCTCTTTTTCTTTTTCTTTCTTGATTCACGCTTCTAACTGGGCTTGGATTTCTTCCTGGATCAATAACATGAAGCTACATCAATCCAAAGAATTAACTCAGAAGAGCTGGCGATTTGTATGAAAAAACTCATTTTTAAAACAGAACAAAATTATAAAATAAACTACATGATCAAATAGGGGAATGGCAAAACTGAAAAGGTGATAGAGTAAAATAATGGGAATACCAGAAAGCTGCAACGTGGTGATTCGGTACCGTGCTGAACCATGGAACTTGAAATAACATTACTTAGAAAGGACGCGAATACCATGAGCATGGAGATTGACAGTCATGCTGTCCATATGTAGCTATCTGTCCATTGGCTGACCAAAATCAAGCAGGAATTATCAAAGAATTATATCAAATGTTAGATTCTTCTTTCTTAAAGTAGCTTAAATTAGTAATTTAAGAAATTTCTAAACTTGAAGGGCTTCCACCCAAGGCAAAGCATCAAGGGAAAGTACAGTCTATTTTACTTTTTAAAAGATTCTATTATTTTTCTTCCCGGCCAATTATGTGTTCATATTTAGTTTTTAAAAAGGATGGTACCTAATTTCTCAGATGAGTAAAATAAAACATCTCCAGAAATCCACATCCTGGTTTTAAAGAAAGTCATTTTTTAAAAGAGAAAATTAGAGTAATTTGACATTTAATGAGAGGTTAGGCTTCCATCAACCTCAACCATCTGGTACCTGGATTGCGTTAAAAAAAAAAAAAAAAAAAAAAAAAAACAACTCAGAGAGAGGCGCGTATATGGATCAGACCCTGTACACTTGGCACCAGCAAAGCATAGAGGCACCTTGTGATCATCGGCAGCCAACCATGTATGAAACAAGGGTGACAGCAAGGACAAGTGAAGATAGCAGAGAACAGGAAAAAAGACATTTTAAAAAGCAGACTTAGAGCCCTGGAGGACATGGCAGTTTGGGTTTAGGGCAAAGTCAGAGAGCTCTGGTTTCAACACCCTCGCCGCCCACGCACCCAAAGAGCATTGAGTTGCGCTCGTTACCACTACTAATATTCATAAGGGTCCTCCTGTAATTAACCATCGAGAAGATATCTTCTGTTGAAGAACACAGGAGTATAAACCTGTAACGTTTTAGAAAGATGTCCTTTAAAGATTCCTTATTTAACCCACTACACTTCAGTTTTCTGGACAGTGTAACTGCATAATGCTGTATTTCTGCTGGAGCTGGTGAGGTAGGATCTTAGCCAGCAGCCTCTACCAGTCTTTTGGTGAGCAAAGGCTGCTCTTCGATTTCTTCTGTTGTAACGCCAATAAATTCACTGGGTTTTGTCCCCTTCTTACAGCTTCGGCGGGGAGAAGCTTCTGGCAAAGAGTCAGTCTTTTGGGGAAATTTTCATTTTGGATCCCTAGAACATGGCTCCCATTCATTGAGGGATTATTTTTTTTTAATTTTATTTTTTATAAGAAGAACTTTTAGTTAATCAAATTTCTATTAAGAAATAAAGGAGGGCTGGTGAGATAGCTCAGCGGCATAAGCGCCTGCCTGGCAAGCACGAGGTCCTGAGTTCGACTCCCGGTACCCACAGATGATAAAAGGGCCGGTGATATCGCTCAGCAGCACGGGCTCCTCCTGGCGCGCGAGGTCCTGAGGTCGACCCCCGGTACCCACAAAAAAAAAAAAAAAAAAAGAAAAGAAAAGAAATAAAGGAAAGTTTTACCATCCCATTTCCTGAGGTTCAAAATGTGAATATTTCCCGCTCATCTTAAAGATGAGAAAACTTCTGAGGCTAAGAAGGCAGATCGGCTCGGTCTTACACTGTAATGTAAGTCTGGGGGTAAGAATGCTGGCTTCAGAGTTTCGCCTCAGGTTTAAATCCTCACTTTGTTACTTACTGGCCTTGGATCCTGGGGAAGCTACATAACTTTTCTTATCCTCAGTTTCTATGCCCCCCAAATGGGTCCTATGCAATAGGGCTGTTGTGATAAATCCATTTAAAGTTCTAGCACTGCGCCTGCACACGGTGAGCACTCAGTAATTATAATCTCTTGTTCCTGACCCGTGTTAGGATCAGAAGGCTGAGAGTGTGGCAGAATCTTTCCTCAGTGACTCAAGAAGACGGTGAGAAGAAAGCTTAGGGTAGCCGAGGGCAGTGAATGCCAGGCCTTGAAATAGGTGCTTCTCAGAATGCAGGTCTCGATGCACTTAGGAAGCACTTGGGGAGCTGAGAGCTCGGGAGGTTATTTCTCCTTGTGAACACCAGTTCATCTGCTGAAGCAAAGGCGTCGGGCGGCAAGAGCCACGCAGTACCAGGGGCCAGGCACGCACCCTGGCCGTGCCTGACTGACTCCCCGTGACACCTTCAGGAAGTGTTTTGGTTTCCTTTTCTTGTCTGGCAGTGCCTCTGTTCCCTGTCCTCGCTGTGGAAGCCACGTGCCCCTCCCGCTGCAGCTGAATCTCACTCTCCTCTTTCTCCACCTTCTCTTTCTTGTGTGTGCGTTTATTTTTTGTCTGTTGTATCTCCTGTCACCAGTTCTCCATTTTTAGACTGGTAAATAAAATGCTTGGTCTTCCATAGACACTGCAAGCCAGCCAATATATTCCCCCTCACCCTTTTTTTAAACAACACACTGATCCTTTGCTAGGTGACCAGTGTGGCTTAAGTGAGGGTCTGAGTATTTTTCTGTTTGTCCAAGGTGCTTAGAGCACCCCTGGCCCATGGTGGGTGGCCAGCCTGCATGTGGTAATGTGTCATTTTGGGTCTTTGGCTTTTTGCAGTAATGTTTACACATAGCTGAGTGCCCAAGAGGTGATATTTTTACTTCTCAAGAGGAGATTAGGGGCCGGTGAGATGGCTCAGCGGCATAAGCGCCTGCCTTGCAAGCGCGAGGGCCCGAGTTCGACTCCCGGATCCCACATATGAAAAAGGGGCTGGTGATATCGCTCAGTGGCACGGGCGCCTGTTGGCGCGCGAGGTCCTGAGGTCGACCCCCCGGTACCCACAAAAAAAAAAAAAAAAAAGTGGAGATTAGACATGAGTTTCTAACCTTCTTTGGAAAATGGGGTATCTTCAGAATTCCAAAGAATCGAGAAAGCTAGATTCAAGATAAGAAAAATATAGGTGTAGTTATGATTTACATATTGTCATCCAGACAACTGATTAATGACAAAACCTAACACTGTAAACAAATAAATAAAAAATATATATAAGCAAACCACCCCCAGAGAACTGTCTGAATAAGAGACAAAAATAATTCCACTGATCTGGGAACTTTTCTTCAGGTTAGTGCTGGTGGTTTATGAAATACCCTATTTCTACTTAAAGCAATTAATTTCATCTTATACCCATAGAACTCTAAAGTGGCAAAGAAGCCAGGTTTTTGATGATCTGTGTTGTAAACTTGTAACCCCTGTTAGTTTAAATCACTTAATTTTAACAAATAAATGAGAAATTTGGAGTAGGGGAATAGAGTCAATCAGAGTAACAAATTTTTTGAGTGAGAAGGGACTTTCAAGACCATGTGGCCTGACCTAAATAATACAGGAATTCCTTCTACAGAATCCCTGACAGATGGTCGTACACTTGTGTTTTGAATACTTTTTAGTGTCAGGAAATGTGTTATTTCAAGAGGCAGTGTATTTCATTGTTGGACAGTTGCAAAAGTTAGAAAATAATATTTGCACACATTAAGATAAAATCTCTTTCTAGCTTCCAAATGCTGATCCTAGGATATTTATAAAAAGTCCATAGTTTAAAAAAATTCTACATTTGCATCTTAGCCTAGAATGGCTAAATAAATAGCTGTGTAGTGTTTACTGAACACCTAAGTAGAAATTCATCACTTTGTCCCAATGGGGAGTAGGTTGACGGGGGGGGGTGTTCCCTGCCTGCAGGAACTCACAGACCAATTAAGAAACACAATTAAACACACTAAATTACCTGGCAAGTGATGGTCAGATGACTGAAATTTTCCCCAAACTGTCTGAAATACTTGAAGGAGAAAGTTAGGAAACAGGAAATTTCATTTACTTGAAATATGACTGTGATTTTGCCCAGCAGCAAATGTGTGCAAACAGGAAAAGTATAAGAGATTTTAGGCAGATAATGAAGGGTATACCATTCTCATTAAACAGAGGATGTAACGAAATTGAGATAGGAAGACTGTGGAGGAACTGGAAAGCTCAGAAGAAGTCTTTATTTTAATCAGTCAATCAAATCTCATTGTTTTCAACTCATAAAAGCAATACATATCTGTAATAAGAATGCAAATAATACAGAAATGTCTTAATTAGAAAGTAAAGAATAAAAAAGCTTTCATCTTTTTGTTCCTCTCCCTATTTCCTAGGCCTAATTACAGTTTTAGCTACTTGATGTATATTCTAAGAGTCACCAAATTATGAACCATGAGTCAGGACCCTAGTCCATCACCTGTTTTTCTATGGCTCGTATGCTAGAATTTTTATATATTTAAAGGGTTGAAAAAATTCAAAATAATAATATTTCCTGGCACACCAAAATTGTGTGAAATTCAGATTTTAGTGTCTATAAATGATTTTGAATTTTGTCTACAAAAATTGGTGAAAATTCATTTTTTCTTTTTTGTAAATATCTGCATGAAAACATCAAATTTTCCCTTTGGCCCTCAAAGCCTAAACTGTTCACTAAATGCCCTTTACAGAAAGGATTTGCTGGCCCCAGATATGTTCATTCAAAAAAATTTTCCTATAAACACAAGCATGCGTGTGCACATGCACACACACATGCATGTTTATAGTGTCTTGTTTTATTTATAAAAGTGATGTTATGTGAACCATATGGTAGCAAAGTACTTTAGGTCTGAAACAATTAAGTAAGAGCTACTGTTGGTTGTGAGAGTCGAGAGTGTCTCAAAGCCAGATGGCCCAGAGGGGGAAAAAGGATCAGGGAATCGGCCCTTGCACTGATACAGGTATAAGAATGGTGTGCTCCTGACTGAAATACCTGATTAAGAAGGAGTTGGGGGCCGGTGATATAGCTCAGCGGCATAAGTGCCTGCCTGGCAAATGCGAGGTCCTGAGTTCGACTCCCAGTACCTGCATATAAAAATAAATAAAAAAGAAGGAGCTGGGGAGCCAGCCAGATGTGACACATCTGGGAAGAGTAGTCCAAGGGGCAAGCTGAGTCACTCAAGGAGGTGAGGTAGGGAGCTGCCCAGGATGCTCCCCACTCCATTCTGCCAGGTTGGGAGAATGCTGGTACCATGCAAGATGTGAAGCGTTTTGGGGACTCTAAGGAGAGACAGGTTTCAGGATTTCAAGCCATCTCTCCAACACTGGGTCACCAGTTATTGTTGGCTATAGTCCCTATTCCCATCTGAAGAACATGGAACTCCTCACAGTCTATTTGCCTCCTTGGTGGTTGGTTTATTTAGCTTTCACATTTTGAAGGAGGGGAGTTCTGTGGGCTGTTTTCAGCTACATACCACTCATACAAGTTGTTCATTAGGTTAATGCTGGATATTGGGGTTATGTGTTAAAAGAGTCTGGAAAAGAGATGAATCATGGGGATATGTTTATCACCATTTATTTACCTTCTCTACTAGGAGAAAACAATTGTGGATGTAGGGACACTTGGAAGGAGTTTGTCGGCACATAGAAATGTATGGGGCTTTAGAGGGAGGGACATTTGAGGATGTCATTTCTACGGCTGTCGCTCCACCGAACGGACTCCACACGTAGACCAGGTGATCCATGGCATCCAGCGACGGGTGCTGTGCGTACCCCCCACAGGCTTGTGTTTGGTCATGTTCCGCCATGTAAAATTCTGTGGAAAAGAATAAAGTTTCACTGTTGTGCTGTTAATTAGACCACACTGCTGGCTGCCCCGGCGCAGCTCCACCTGGTGGATCTGCGACTCCATTTAGAGCTAGCCCTGCTACTTCTCTGCGTCCCCTTTCATGTCGTGCTCCTGTGAACGTTAGGATGCAAGAGAGTTCAGATGGGGACAGGTGGTAAATATGGCCTTTCGTTTAACTTACGTCTGAACCTCAACTGGCTTATAGGTTTTACTGAAGCCTCGTACCTACTAATTATTTTTCCTTAATCCATTTCATGAAAGCAACTCATGAGAAGCTTAAAGAAGAATAAGGCCGTCACAGCTCTGAGACCGTGGCTCAGATTAACACGCAGCGATGAGGCATCAGTGAGAGGGCTGAGATAGACCTCATGGTGACTGAGAACACATCACCTGGTACCGGTGGCCCAGGGGCACAGGATGGGCTGCAGTCAGAAGCCTGGTCCTTCAGCGTCCCTTCTCATTTGCTCTGTGACCTGGAGTGAACTCTACTCCCCCATTTAGAAATTAGAATATCATGATTTAACATCCAGTTATTACAGGTGGAATGTTTGGGAATAAAAAGCAAAATGTCTACAGAGTACTTTGAGTACCCAGAAAGATGAGCAATGTTTGAATTTGTGCATGTCTAATGTTCTGTTCAACAGCTACCCATTATGGTTGAGAACTCATTAGATATTCTTTGCCAAAAAGGAAACAGGCTGTACCTCCTGACCCATTAATTTCATTATCATCCAGACTTCCTGTTCTTGGCACCTTTAACATGGTTTGTAATCTTCGTGCCTATTTTGGGAGAAATTGTGGGTTCTATTAGTGATATTGGTTCTTGTCCTTCCTGGGAAAAACAATCATAGATTTATAAACATTACTGTCATCGGCATGAATGCATTTTTGCTGTGGTTTCAGAAAATTATAACTATGACTTTCCTAATGAAATAGAGCGTTTTTCTCAATGGTAGTGAATTTGTGGTAGCTGACTAAATGCACAGAATAAAAGAAATCAGGTTAGTTAAAATGCTATTCTATGACCTGTGAAAGTGGAGTTTCTAAATCCCCTTATTACTAGTACTAGCTTCACTATCATAGTTTTCTCAGTAGGGTAAAATTCAGTGATTCCTGGGTGAAACTTTCATTTCTTTTTCCCAGCATATTTGATTCAAGCAGCAGAGAGGATTAACGAAGTGATTTCACCTTAGCAGTCGTTCTGAAGGAGGCGCAGGCACTATGAACCGGTTTTCTGTCCCTCTTGTATAGAATCGTTGCTAGAGCGAATCACTCTCCAGATGGGTGTGTGTCACATCCCCCCAGGGGTGGCCTGAGTTACAGGCCTCTGTCTGGGGCCAGCTGGAAAGTGAGGAGGCTGCAGATGTCCTTACTCTAGCGTTAGCCCCAGACCAGCTAGAAACACGGTCATGGAGTCCACGTGAGTGGAGCCCACAAGAGCGAGGCAAATGGCTGCTGTTGAGAACCTTGTAGGAGCCACGAGGATGTATAGCTGTGCCCCAAGCAGTAGGTGTCACTGTCGTCAGTGGTCCTACTGCTTGGCACCTAAGGGGTTAACTGGGTCTGGTTTAGAAGGGGGAGAGAGGCCCCTGTGTGTCCTTCAAGATGTTGGTCTTTGTCTCTGGGGCACCATTTGACTCCAGCGAAAGACCCAAGTTGACTCCCATTTTTCTCCAGTAAGGGAAGACAGGTACTTTCCCATCTATGCATAGTGTCTCTGGCTGGCTCTTGAATAGAGGGTGGTTTGGCTTGGGGTGGATGGAGAGCTGAGTTTGGTAGGGAGATCTAGAAGGGAGGGGAGGAGAAGGGAAAGAGTATGGACTAGTTGATTGCACTTCCTTGTTGTTACTGGCGCTGAGCCCTGTTATATTCAGGCCGTGTGAGCTTTCAGAACTGCTCTCTGCATCCTTCTCAGAAATTTCCCTTGCACTACAAAGGAAGGGAAGGGGGAAAAAATCTCTTTCTAGCAGAGAGGTACTTTTCTTTTGCCACTTTACTCTCCAGAAAGCTAATTTTCAACCACTAAGATGGAATTTAGGATTTAGAAGTAGCTACTGTGTGGACTAATTAAGAAAAAATCCCATGATTACATAGCCAATTGCTTTTTCAAGTACACTCAATTTTGCCTTTTCTTTTCTAGTAACACCCTGGTGTGGAGACAAAATAAAACCAAGTTAAAGTCACTCTAGAATTTTAGATTCATCTCATCTTATTTTTGTCCAGATAACCATCTCTCTCTCCACCTACCACCCATACAGCACAATAGATTATTCACACACAAAAAAATAATAAAATACATGAAGACAAAGTAGCATGTATACAGAGATAACTCCTTAAAAAGAACTCATGTCCAGTCTTTGCTCTTCCCCCGTAGCCTGCCCCGTTGGTTGGTAGCAGCCTGATTAAGCTGTGTTCTTCATAGTACAATATGTTAAGCTTAGATTACTCTTTCTCTGTCTCTCCCTTCTGTCTCCCCTGAGTGAGTGGCTCATTTAAACCATCGCATACTCGCTGGGCCAGGTGGCGGTGCTTCCTGCCTCTCCTGCTCGCTGTTGCTAAGTGAGAGGCACCATATCGCACATAAAGCTGAACCAATAGCATCCTGACCCCCACAGGCTGGTAAAAGCCAAAGAGAATCCCACAGTGTTGTCTGTGACCGGTGGGTCCTCCTCCCCCTCCCACCTTTTCTTTTCCAACAGGAAGGGGAGGCGGCGAGGGAGATGGTAGGAGGAAGAGGAAAGAAAGAATGGGGGAGGTGAATCCTTATACGCTTTGCTGTACTTGAGATAAATGCCATTTTTTTTTTCTTTGTGAAGAAAAGGAATGGTCGCTTCCCCGTGCAATCACAGACCAGCAGATGTGCTCCTTTCTGCCCCCAAACTGCCTGTGTTGTCAGGGCTCAAACTCTGAATAAGACGTCTGTTGACCTGCGTATCTGCTTTGCTTTTCTCTTTCTCCACATGGCTAGGAGTCTTTTAATCCCTGCAGTTTTGCAGATCTTGGCACCCCTGTTCATTCTTCCTCTTCACCTCTCTGGCTTCCTGTCTGTCTCCTGATATTCTTCTCCTCCCATTCCAGAGTGGGTTTCCTTTGAATGTAAAAATTATCAAAGGGATTTTATATATCAGCTTGTGAACACGTCATTAGATCATTTTAAGGAGTAGGGCAAGGGAGGAGGCATATTTAGAAAGGTAATTTTTTAAAATCCCCCATTAAGAATTCATAGTCTTTGGCAAGGTCTGTACAAGTACAAAGTGAAATGAAAGGCTGTTTTGAACTGGATAACTGCCAGTGTAGACAGCCAGTGGTATAGTTGAGATTATACAAAGGAAATGACCTTTGTTCTGTAATTACCTGGATATTTTGGGCAACATCAGACCTAAGTTACCTGGGTAATTACGGCTTTGTAGATCTGACCTTAGAACAAAACAGATTCCATGAGATATATTTGCTATCTTAGACAATGAAAGTAGCGAAGGCCCCCAGGGCTTTGCATTGTCACAAGCCCAGGTACGGGATACTTTCTTAGGTTCTGTGTCCAGTAGGCTCCCAGTCCCTTTCTCCTGACTCTTCGGTGATGGGTATATTATTTGGTTGCTTGAGGCCCTTATGAAAAATAACCTGTGTTTATTTCTGAATCCAAAGTGTTGAGCTTTCTCACCTCTTCCTGGATTTGCTCCCATTTGGGTGGATATCAAAGGGATGGTGGTGTTCATGCTTTAGTTGACAGTTTGCCTCCAGAAATTTTCCTTTCATACTTGAAATACTATTCTAGTCCTGGGCCAGAAATCCATGCCACTCTTTCAGGGTCACACAGAAAAGTGGCCATTATTGTCCTCCTCCACCTGCTCTTCCCAGCCTTTGGATTAAGTTTTGTCTTTATGTTTGTTTGTTTGTCTGTTTGAACCCAAGTGAAACTGCTGCCATAAGGGAAGCATATGGGTTCAAATTAAGCACGAAGGAATCGTGGTTGGAAAACCTAACCAAAAGTTGAGTAAGCGGAATATTTTCTTTTTTGCCTTAAGAGTTTATCTTATCATCATAAAAGGATAATCAGTGCTGCTAGCTCTCACTTTCAATATTTAAAGATAAAATTTGTAGGTAATCATCAAGCCTCACTTTTGGTCTCCCCCAGAGCTATTCACAGGTAGCCAAGGGCTCAGATCTGAACAACACCCTCATTTTTGCTGTGCCTGTTTTGGGGGGAACATATTAATGACAAACTAGTTACGAAAGTACATCAAAGAGTTACAAAACAACAACAACAATGATGACCAGCAAGTCCCATACAACTGACTTGTCCTTTAGTTGGCCCATTAGTAGGTGTGAGGAGCTGTCATTTGTCCCCACTCTATCTGTGTGGCCCTGTGCTGAGAGGCCGAGCTGACGGAGCAGTGTAAGCCAGGCCCTGGCTCAGTGCCTCCCTCCTTGGGTTGCAGCCCTCGTGGTTTTACCAACTTCATTATTCAGAAGCCAAGTAAACCTGCCAGGACCAGCTCTTCTGCTTCTCTCCTTCTTCCTGGTTTCTAATTCTGCTTCTTGAAGTCCTGGGTTTACAGCCCTTTTCCTAACTCAGCCAGCCAAGCACAGGTCCTGCGAAGTCTCCTAGCACTTTCCTCCCAAAATTCGCACTTGTCTAACATCCTTTGTAGGTGCTCGTGGTGATGCCTCTGCCAGACTGCCCTAGACACCCGATGTCTCCCCTATTTTGTCCTCTCCGTGAGTTTGCTTAAGCTGTGCCCTCCTTCCAGACCACTTCTTTAGAGTCTCTCTGGTGGAAATATTGGCCTCAAGGGTACCTCTCAAATACAGTTCCCTCCAGGAAGCTTCTCTCAGTCTCCTACTCAGACCTCATCTTCCAGTCCTTTCAAGCACCGTGGCCATCTGCTGCCTCCTATCTTTTGGGACTTTGCATCTTCTGCTTTGAGTTAAACTTGTGGTATGCACGGCAAGCCAAGGAGGTTTGCAGTCCTCTCTTGTATTCCCCTTCAGCTTCTCTGCAAAGTCCTCCAGTGCAATTATACATAGACCACATTTACTATGCAAACTCACCCTCAGGATTCTCTCCCAGGTGGCCCTGCAACCCTGTTGCTAACCCTAAATTCCTTCTTTATAGAAAATTAGAAACCGTATCCTCTCTGCTCTAAGTTATTCTGTGCCACAGTTATGACCTTTTCTTCTTCATATTTCCTGTATTAGTCCATTTTCTGTTGCTATAACAAAATACCCAAGGCTGAGTGATTTGTTAACAAAAAAGATGTTTATGTAGCTCATAGTTCACGAGGTTCAAAGCATAGCTCTAGCTTCGCTCCCTCTGGTGATGGCCTCGTTGTGGGTGATGTCACATGGTAGGAGTGGATGCAGAAGGGGTCACATGGCAGGACAGGAAGCCAGAGAGTGCCAGATGTCAGCTTTGCTCTTTTATAACAACTCACTCTTTCTAGAACTAATTGAGAACTGTATCAATCCCTTCTTCTAAGGGCAGCACTCCCATGACCCACGTACCTCCCATTAGGACCTACCACTTACACGTTCCACTGCCTCTCAGTGCTGCCATATTGGAAACCAAGCTTCCTGCAAATGAATCCTGAGAGAACAGACCACACTCGAGCCATAAAATGTCCCAAAGCGCTTAATACAATAACTGCTTTATACCTACTAGACACTGAAGAAATACCTATTGAATTGTCATATAGTAAAATCCAAGACACCTGAAAGATTATGTCTGTCGTTGGCTAGATTTTCAAACTGTATGTGTGGAGAAGAATGGTATTTTCTGTGAATATTTTCAATTAGATTATGAGATCACAAAGAAGTCCAGTTAAATATTATTGGATTTGTCACTCAGGAGATGCTGGGGTGACCAATAGCTCCCAAATCTGAGTGGTTTAAAACAGGAAAAGATTACTTCTTGCTCATGTTTATTGTGGGCTGGTGGGGGAAAGAACTCTGCTTATTATGACTACGAGGAATCATTGAGACAGAACCAACCACTGTCTCCTACTTGTGCTTGTGCTGAAAGAGACAGGGAGCTCAGCAATCTAATGTTGCAGCCCCGACATGGAACCTGTCGCTCTGCTCACAATCAATTCGTCAGAGCCAGTCACAGGACCCCATCGGACCACACAGAGGCCGGGAAACACACTTCTACCCGCCATGTGCCTGGAGGATAGCTAGAAGTATTTAGACAATAGCATCCATAACTCCCACGTTATGTTATTCACTCAAAGTTGCAGGGGAAGTTTATATTTCATATCAAATTTGGGAACATGGAGATTATTCACATAATCCCTCTCCCTTTGCCTATATTATTCTTTCCCTAACCACATCCCCCAGGACAGATTGTGTTGGTGAAGTCTAGAAGACGGGACCACAGCAAGGAAGGGGCAAGTGGTTCTGTTTTCTCCAAGTACGAGATGGAGAACTTGTCTATCATTATTCCTTGTCTGCTGCTCCCACCAATACTTGGGGGACTTTTTTTTAACGGCTGACTTCTGTTCTAGGAACCTACCCAAGGGCTGCACCAGGTTCACTTTGGCAAGTCAGGATCACAGAAAATCAGTGCAGGTTTCATGAAGTTTATTCTGAGAAATTAGACAGTGAGCCAGTGTTACACAAGAGCTACATTCTTTTTCTTAATGAAAAACTGGAAGCCACCTACACATACAACAATTGGGGATTGTGTAAGTTATATAGAGAGCATGGAATGCATGTAGCCATTAAATTCTATTTTAGAATACTTAATGAGATTGAAAAATGTTTATACTATATTGACTGCTACGCTAGAAAAAAGCAGGCACTAGAACAGAATATACCACAGGTTCTGCTTTCTTAAAAAAGCATCGAGATCAAGAATAGTGTGGTGGTTACCAGAGGCTGAAGTGAGTAGGGGAAGGAGGGCCAGGGAAGGACGGATCAGTGGGTGCTAAGTTGCAGTTAAATTGGAGCACACAGTTCTAGCACGCTATTGCACAGTAGGGTAACTGCAGGTAGTAGCTGTACACTGCATATTTCATAAAACTAGAAGAAAAGATTTTGCATGTTTTCCCTGTAAAGAAACGTTAAATATTAGGGGGGATAGATATGTTTAATCTGAATACACAATGTATACATATGTCAGAACATCACACGGCACCTCCTTACTATGCACAGTTTTTGTATTATATGTCAGTTAAAAATACATTTTAAGCCAGGCAGGGTGGCCCATGCTTGTAATCCCAGCACTCGGGAGGCTGAGGCAGGATTGCCATGAGTTTGAGGCCAGCCTGGGCTACATAGTGAGTTCAAGGCTACATAGCAAGACCCTATCTCAAAAAAAACCAAAAAAAAAAAAAAAAAATTTTTTTAACTTAAGAATTAAAAAATGCGTTAAAGGGCTGGGGATGTAGCTCAGGGGTGGAGTGCTTGCCTAGCATGCACAAGGCCCTGAGTTCAATCCCCAGTACCACAAAAAAAAAAAAAAAAAAAAAAGCATTAAAGCTGGAAATGAAAATACTAATATGGGAATATGAACAAGGCTCATCTCTTTCTCTCTCATGGTAATAATATTCGGAGTGGTTTTCATGTTATTTCCCTTGCTTTTCTGGGGGGGTGTGAGCAAGACTGGATTTTGTTGCAACACAGATACATGAGTGTCTCTGCTATGGGGGAATGAGCCTGGTGCCGAGACAGAAATTTGGAAGCAGTGCCGTGTGGATAGGGAGACAGTCTGACGTCAGTTCACGTGCGTCCTGGCATAGGCAGTTTACCATTTCTTGGCCTTTCCTCTGCCGAGGCGGTGTATAGATCTTCCATGGCATTTTGACTTGACATTTCACAGCTGCTGCAAATCCACTAAGCAGGGACATGACACTGGCACTTTGAGGCCACTGGTAGCACTTTGGTTTGTAAAAAGATGCTAAATTTGCTGAGATAGTGAAAAGCTGGCATGTATTTATTTGGGGATGAGATGGACTCTTGTGAAATAGGGTCCCATTCTGAAAGAACTTGTAGCACTCATTCATCTTGTGTTGTGCACTGAGCTCTAATGCTACAGCTGTCATCCGCTCTCAATGAACGATTGTCATATTGTCAGTCCACGATAATACAGAACAATTTTCATTCTCCATGTTGAGGCATCGCCATTGTAATATAATTCAGTTCATATTAACAATGCTTTGATGACAATTCCTTTCTGCTACACCCTTTCGGCCCTCCCTCACTTCTTTTCTTAACTGGAGGGAAATGTATTTTGACAATATCTCCAGTGTTACCAATTTTCTGCTTTTAAAACATTTTAGGTCCATAGCCCTTATTGAAAATGCCGAAAACAAACCAATCTATTTCTTTTTCTTTCTTTCAGAACTCTCTTGGGATTAGGTAGCACCATACCCAGGAGAACTAAAAGTATTTTTAACCATTGCTTATTTGTTCTTCAAACATCTCCATGAAAAAGGAACATGTATTATTATTATTCCCTTTTTATAAGGAACACAATTAGAACTCAACTCTCTTTGCTTTAGGTTTTACAATCTCTCATTAAAGAGGCTGCTTATTTTTCCTCACATTAACGGTGATGTCAGTTCTATTTACATGGGGAAGTTAACTACCCTAATGAATTTATATTCACTGACTTTCTCTAGAGGGGAAATTGGTTCTGCGTATGAGTCTGCACCGATGTTCAAGGTACTCTCCTGTCACAATAGACTATTTTAAACTGATCGAGAGTGTTGTCTTTGTTAGACTTCTCCCAAGAGCTGAATCTAGGTGGGCACACTTGATCTGATTAAAATACACTGTACATAGTTACGTAAGCTGTTCCAGGTCCAGTGCTGCAGTTTTAAAACAAACATTTTATAGTGGCTGTTGTTTGTTTTTACTTTTGTCATTTTTAAATATTTTACCAGCTCAGATAATTTGTCTGAAAATATGCAACAGAAAGTAGAGGGAGGGAAGAAGGAAGGGAGAGAGAGACAGCTAGTGAGAGGGACGGGGAGAGAGAGAGAGAGTGTGCGTTTGAGTCAGGGAGGAAGTTGAATGTCAGAAACCACCAGAAATTTTTGTAAGGTCACAAATCCCCCAGATGACTGATTTGAAAATGCTGTAGCATTGCTTTCCCGAGGCCTCTTCCTCAGCATTCCTATAAAATAAAAATCAGGGCTTTTGAAATAGCACATTCCTCAAAGAGAAGAAAACAAAATTGAAACTGGGAGAGAAAAAGAATTCAGTCTGGAATATAAGAGTTGCACAGAGCCTTAGGTAAATGAATTTAGGTATAACAGACCCAAACGCCTGCTGTTCCACAGTCAGAAGTGAGGACCCGGGAAATAAGGAGAGAAGAGGGGTGAGAAGCAGAGGGGAAGGGAGAGATTCCAGCGTAAAATACGCACGTCCCGTTCGGTTTGTCAGGTTGTGCTGCTGTGGTGCAACTCAGAACTGTCTCTTTGTCCCCATAGATAGACCTGTTTTTATCAGATCTGGGTCTCTGTTCCTGCGTGGACAACACGGTCACCAAGCCATTCCATGCATTGTAGTCCTCAAATCTAGAGGCCTCGGGACTTACCCACCAGTTTAGAACAGGAAGTGGAGACGCTGCCACTAACTGAAACTTCAGACGGCGTGTAAAGTCTGTGCCCAGGTTGGAATGCTGCCAGGGCACCGGGGCAGATTGCTCTCCTCCAGCAGGAAGTACCAGGGGGCCCACAAGAAGCTCTGCCGTCCCTCACACATCTCCATCCTGTCGCCAGATCCCCACAGCACCGGCCTAGTGTGACTGGCCAGACAAGGCAGCTCCCAGCTTTGCTTTTGACTTTGCACGCACTTGGAGCGGAGTGTGGCACGGAGGGCTGTGTGAGAGGCATGGTTTGTCAAGCCAATGGTTTGTTCGTATAAAATTTATTCTTTGTACTGTTGACAAGCCCTGCCAGTGGCCCGGAAGGCCACAAGTTAGAAATAGCCACCATGGCTTTTGCATTTGTTCATTCGTCATTCATTCATCCACCCACTCCCTCAACAGCGCTGGGTCTGGAGCCTGACAGCCAGGTTCCAACCCCAGCTCTGCCATTTTCTGGATGTGAAAATGCTGAGATTTGGGCACATTACTTATTTCCTATTGGTAAAATATGAATAATATTTCCTATTCCAGAGCACTTGAGGGAAGAGTGAATTAATGTATGCTTTGAAGGGTAGCTTGCATTTAGTGAGACCTTGGTGAAAGTCATCTTCTTTATTCCCATCTCTCTGTGCCCTGTCCCCTTCCTTTTCTCTTTCATTATGCTGCCCAGATTAGTCTTGAACTCCTGGGTGCAAGCAATCTTCTGCCTCAACTTCCAGAAGAGCTGGGTTATAGGTGTGCGCCACCGCACCCGGCTTGGTTATTCATCTCTTAGGTAAGAGATGAGTAAACACAATTGGTCTTACTGAGATCTCATCTAGTTAAAGGTCTTTCATGAAATAATCAAGTTCTCTGAATGATGGAATTGAAACTTAATCTTTAAAGGAATGGGTTTTCTTTGTATTTATCATTGTCTAGACCATTTTCTTGTTTTTGTTTTTGTTTTTTGTTTTTAGGTTTTGTTTGTTTGTTGAGACAGGGTCTCACTATGTTATTCTAGCTGGCCTCGAACTCACTGTGAAGCCCAGGCTGGTCTCAGATTCACAGTGATTCTCCTGCCTCAGACTCCCAAGTGCTGGGATTACAGGCGTGCAGCTCCATGCCTGGCTTGGACCGTTTTCTTAAACAAAAAATAATCTCCCCATCATAGACTGTGCTGCAGGTGAGATTGCTCCTTGCATTGTTGGATGGAAGGGAGCTGGATTTAACTCCACCTCTTCGGTTTTGAATAGTTGATCCTCTGACCTTGCCCTCTCTTCCCTTCTCTTCCATTTCTTGATTCTCTTTCTTTCTGGCCCTCTTCATCCTCCTATCTCAGCCCTCCTGTGCACAGAGCACGGACTAGCGTGTGTGTATGTCTGATGGCGTCATGTAACCACTCGTATTCACACTTGTTGCTTTGAAATCCACTTAAAACATAGCAAAATATGCTCTCGGAAGTTGGGATAGTTAAGTATGCATTTGTGTGGAAGTGGACATTAAATCATTCCTGTCTGTATAAAAGAAAGCAAAGTTTTATTTTAAATGTCAGGAAAATAAAAGTTTCAAAAATATTCACAGTGTGTCATACAACCCCATGATTCCTTGGTGTTCTCCGTGAATGTTTTATGTTTATGAAATAGTGGAAGAAAGCTGTTATTATGCAATATATATATGTATATATTCAAATCCTAGTTAAATCCACAAAGAGTTCATTCCCGACACTGATTCTCCTACTCTGGCAAGATAAGGTCGGTATGAAAGACATAAACACGGCAGTTACTCTGTGCAACTTAGCATTTTCACAAAATTGTGATGTCCTTTCATTAATGCTCTATGTGGTGTAGTGTTGCTTTGACATTTCTAATTTCTATAGAACACGACATTAGACACAATGTGGCACACTGGGTTAGAGGAGGAGGGCTGGACAAATTCAAGGACATTCACCATACTAACCTCGTGCGGGAGGGCAGTCTCACCACCCGTGGATACTCAGCAGGGAGGGACCCTCATCTTCTACCTGGAGATGAGTTCTGTGTGCGAGTTCTGCATAGTGCTTTGAAAACCAGACATGAGAAGTACCCCTCCTCTGGAATAGACAGGTTTTCAGGCTTATTTTCTAAGTTCAAGATAAATTTCTTTGTTGCTCTTTGTCTCCCACCCAGGGTCCTTTAGAATTGAAAGTGAGATAGAAATGAAAATGAAAACATGTTCCTGCCTTCAGGAATCTTATGAGATGTCCCCTGCACCATGCCCCTCTCCTTCACATGAGCTCAGATGTATGTACTATATCCAGGTGACTCAGATGTCAGGTAGGGTCCCTCTTTGTCCCTGGGCCTTTTCTTCACTAGACCTTCTGTTCTTGACTTTATTCAGGTCTTTGTAGATGTGTTCCTGTGCCCCCTTCTCCTTTACTCATTCAGTTCTGTGTTTGTTCTTTGTCATCTCTTCAGGCAGTAGCAAAGGACTTGGTCCTTGAAACTTGTGTGCGGGTATGCGTCTATATGTGTGTGCACTCGTGTGTGTGCTTGTACATGCACACATGCCTAAGAAGTTGGTGTAAGAGGAGAGGATGGCAGTGGTAATAGTAGGGCGTTTTTGCTCTTAGAAAGTTAAAAAGATGGATACGGTGGTGTGTGCCTGTGGTCCTCATGCTTGTAAGGCTTGAGCTCAGAAGTTCTGGGCCAGCCTGGACAACATAGCAAGACCCATCTGAAGGGAAGAACAAAAAGGTGTGCAAAAGAAACATCCGAGTCCTTTGACGGCTGTGCAGTAGCACCCATATCAGGGCGGCTCTCCTGTTTGATGGGTGTCATTCTGGGACAATCTGCAGAGGTGGCCCTGCACTATGGAAGCACCGCAGCAGAACAGGAAACACAGAGATAGAATGAAGCAAGCAGTGACAAGGCAGTGCCCACAGGGCAGTGGAGGTCAGTCAGATGAGCAGATGCTGGAAGCCCCTTCACATTCAGGGGCCTGGGGACTCAGGATGGA
Source organism: Erethizon dorsatum (assembly GCA_028451465.1). Classification (NCBI taxonomy): domain Eukaryota; kingdom Metazoa; phylum Chordata; class Mammalia; order Rodentia; family Erethizontidae; genus Erethizon; species Erethizon dorsatum. The sequence continues at coordinate 18,757,301 of CM051839.1, forward strand.
GATCAGACCACTTGCATACATAAAGGTCAAGATCGCATGTGTGGGTCACCTGCCACATGGCCATTTGGCTGGTGTGCACAGTAGTGAGTGGGCACACAGATTCCTGCCTGAACAGTCCCAGGTGACTCTACTGAGGAGCATGCCAGCAGGTGGGAGGGACATTATGGTGCTGTCATCCACACTTTAGTGACCCACAGATCACCATACCAGCTTCACCTCTGCCCTCCATTTGGAATTTGCTCTTCTTACTATCATTTCCTCTGTCCCCATCCCAAGAAAGTTTCCAACCCTTTGTTTTAGTTGCCTTGAGTTCTTCTCGTGTTATTCCTGCACATGCTTCTGCCATTGCAGCTGAGTGACAGTAGCTGAGCTGGCACATGCCAGGCTGTTCTTTGTGCTCTACACAGTAGCCTAAATCTTACCCTCCTGACAATCCTCGGAGGCAGGTGCTATTACTGTCTCTACTTTACACATGGGGAAACTGAGGTACTTTTGTTCAGTACTTGCCCCAAATCACACATCTGGTTAGTGATGGAGCTGGCATTGCAGATGGACCCAGGCAGCCAGATGTGGGGGTCATCGCCCTAAACCTCCTATTCATACTTGGCACTTCCTCAAGGTTCACAGTCATTGTGCTGGGCTAGGCAGTTGGGGGAGTGAATGCAAATTCCTTGTCCCCATTAGAGACAAAAGGCAATATAAAAGTATCAGAAGCCACACGAGGTCTTTCTGTATTGATCTACCATCCTTTTATTATTCGTTTTCAACAGCTCTTAACATTTTTATCTGGAGCCCCAACCTTGGACAAGTCATGCCATTCCCTGTAAGTGAGGTGTGGGATCAAATGACCCTCCCGGTCCTCTCCAACTCAGAAGCTGTAGTGTGTTCCAGGCATGTTTTTCCATAGAGCACTCGGCAGCACTGGAAGCACTTGACTCTTCCAAGTTCATTTCTCTCTGATTCTCTTCTTCGCCCAGATAAAATTTCTAAAGTGTCCTGTGATCTTTATTAATCACACAGGGACTGTCATCTCCTCACTCTCGTAGAATGGCTAAGGTGCCCTCTGCAGAAGATATCCTGGCTAATGTTCTCATTACTGACTAATTGGCTAAAGAGACTTCTCTCACATTGCATTTAGGCTGATTGATAGTTTTCTATCACCTGATGGGTGGAATGGACAGCCAAACCAATTACCACCGCAAAGAGAGCCCCGTACTGCAGAGCATCACAGCCTGAGACAAAAGGCCCTTATAGATTATGTCTCGTCGGGGTGCCTGCTGCGAGTTTGTTAAGTGAAATGATTTTCTGCAAAGTACAGTGTGACATGCCTTGAAATATGTGGACCTTTGGTCACCCTTGCGCTCACTGGGCCTTGACTTATTGAAGCAGGGTGTGCTTCTGGTTATGCTTCAAATGTGGGTAGCTAGATAACTAGTTAGCTGTGCAAGCAGCACTAGTTAGCTTTGCATGGGTGAAAACGTGCATCTGATTATTGCAGCTGAAGCTACAGGCCTCCCTCGAGTCGCATCACTGGGAGACACGCTCCACTTCAGTGGAATCCTGTAGACACAGGGTATTACTCCAATTCCTTTTTGTGTTCATTTTCTTTTCTTGTTGCTCAGGCTGTTTAGAGGAAGTAATATTCAGGTCACTTGCTTAGTCATTTAAATTGAGTCCATTTCTTTGTAAGTAATGCATTAATTTATGGCAATTTCTCTTTAAAGTGCAAACTCCAGTAGTAGGGTGGAAAGAAAATAATGTGTTGAGAATGCACCTTAAAACCTATCTTGGGGCCAGTGAGATAGCTCAGTGGCATAAGTGCCTGCCTGGCAAGCGCGAGGTCCTGAGTTCGACTCCCGGAACCCACATACGAAAAAAGGGCCGGTGATATCGCTCAGTGGCACGGGCGCCTGCTGGCACGCGAGGTCCTGAGTTTGACCCCTGGTACCCACAAAAAAAAAAAAAAAAACCTATCTCAAGGAACTTCTTGATCATATCTTAGTCCTTTCCTTAAATGCAGAGGGTCAGAAGTCATTTATAATGCTTCCTTATAAATAGCCTTGAGTTCTGAGATTTTTCTGGAAATGAAAACTCAGGTTCTCCATGCCTCACTTCTGGGAATCCATTGAATCGTGTTCCACAGTCAGCAGCAGACTAAGATACCACTGAATTAGAACAATGTCTTCTGCCTCAGTTGGCCCCGAGCAGGGCCACCATGATGGCGGCTGGGTCCTCAAAACTGTGGCAATGGCTGTGTTGAAGCAAGGTTCAGTCCACACTAGAAAGGGAGATGGAGGAGCACAGGGGAACGGCTGTAGCTGCAGACACATCATGGCATGGTGTCTTCCGCCACTGTCACCTGTAAGGTGCTCTCTAAAATACACGCCAAGAGTTCGATGCTAGAAATCAGCCCTAGAAGACCAAGTTCTGGGAAAAGGAAGAAAACATAATTATTCCTATAAACCAAACAGCTTTTGACTTTGAATAGGGAGAAAGAGGAAGAAAGGACACATCATGTGGAGTAGGAAAAGGACGAGGAGAGTCCCTGGGCATAATAGAGGTAGAAACAGGAAGTTGTCCCTTCTTGTCCTTCCTGTTCCCCTGCGCCAGCACAGCCCAGCCTGCGCTCTGTGTGGAATTGCTGTCACACCATCCAATGTCCACCAAGCCATCAGAGGGATCACTTGAAAGGGTCATTGCATGGCACAGCAGTGACATGGATGTGCTGAGTGGCAGGTTTTCTCTCGCTCGGGCTCTTTCATCCTCCCTGTGGTGCTCCCTGACAGCGAAGAGGCAGCCTATAAGCACCACATTCCTGCTTCGTGCCTGCTGGGTGACCAAGATCTCTCTCTGTCCCTCTCCCCAACTGCTGCATCCCCTGGGGCAGTTGCCTGCAGGAGAGCAGTGATGCAGGCTGTTCCAAGGGTAATCGGCAGCTCCCTTGCCACATATCAATGCACACTGTGTCAGGAGGGGCCTCAAATGCATGTGCGGCTGGGTACAGTGGTGCATGCTTGTAATCTCAGCATTCTGGGAGGCCGAGGCAGGAGGATCACAAGTTTGAGTCCAGCCTGGGTAACTTAGTACTTAGCAAGACCCTGTCTCAAAATAAACAATAAAAAGAGCTGAAGGTGTAGCTCAGTGTGAAGGCTCTGGGTTTAATCCCCAGTACCAGAAAAAAGTGAAGGAAGGAAGGGAGGTAGAAAAAGACAAAACCCATACACACTCGTCCTTTAGTGAAAACTTTGATCACTAGGGTAAGCCTAGTTACCCACAGAAGTCCTGTACAATGCCTTTTTTAGAAAAGGGTATGCATCAATCTTTACTTTCCTATGCAATCTATCACCTTTTGTAGATGTGCTTTGTTTCTGGTTTGAGTTCATCTCAATGCATTCTGAACTGTCCTGTTCGTTCTTGCACGAGCTCCTTAATAAGAAATACAGCAGGACAGAACTTCAACGAAAAGGTAGACGGTGGATTCTGAAAAGGAACTTTCCAGGTGTGTTGGCACACATTTATAATCCCAGCACTCAAGAGGCCAAGGCAAGAGGATTATGAATTCAAGGCCAGCCTGGACTATATAGTGATATTCTCAAAAAAAACAATTAATAAATAATTTAACTAAAGCTTTATCCCTCCACCTCAAATGGAGCAATTTGGTGTTAAACCCTAGAATTCTATTAATGTTTTAATGGAAATACTTTATATTCCCTAGAGGAATAAAGACATAGTTTGTCTCTTTAAAGCTATATTTCATTAAGTGAGTCTCTTAGTTGCTTTTCTCATTGCTGGGACAAAATACCTAACAATCACAAGTTAAAGGAGGAGAGGTTTATTTTAGAGGTTTCAGTCCATAGTCGGCTGGGTCCAAGGCAGGGCAGCATTGCAGGGGGTGCATGGCAAAGGAGAAATGGTCCATAGCATGGCCAGTAGGTAGCAGGAAGCAGCAAGCCTCCCCTTCCCTTTCATTCCATTCAGGCTATAAGCCTATTGGTTGGTGACACCCACACCTAGGGTGGGCCTTCCTATTATCCACATCCAGAACTATACTAAACCAATCAGTGGACTAATTTCATTATCGCATACCCTAGATCCAGCCACCTCCAAAAAACCCCACCTATGAGCACATGAGGCTTTGGTGGCAAATCTAGATATAAACCATAACAATGATGATTCTTATATTATTGGATAAAATAAGGAGGACAACCTAATTTCTTAGTTCAAATTACAGGTCTGGGGCCAGCGAGACGGCTAAGCAGCATAAACGCCTGCCCAGCAAGCGTGAGGTCCTGAGTTCGACTCCTTGAACCCACATGAAGGAAAAACAGGGCCAGTGATACTGCTCAGTGGTGTGAGCGCCTGCTGGCAAGCACAAGGTCCTGAGGTTGGCTCCCGGTACCCACATTAAAAAAAAAAAAAAAAAAAAAGATTACAGGTCTGTAAAGGACTGTATTGATGTCATATATTTGAACATGAATATGCCCTCTTTGCAGGTGTAACCTTAACTTCCTAGGTTGATACTGTTGAACATGTGAACACATTTTTGACCTGGCTTAGTACCTATTTTGACCTGGTTTAGGTACCTGGTTAAGTACCTGTCCAGTGGGGTTTACAGATGCTAGTCTGCCTGCCTCTACTTATGTTTAAGCCCCATCATTGTGCTATTTTATTTTAGTTAACATATCATTAACTGGAATTTCCTGGAAGTGGGCAAGCAGGAAGTCAAAACACAATCAAATAATAGCAATGCCTTCTTTATTGCCTCCTCTTGAAATCCAAAGCAGAACAAAAATGTGTTCAGTTACTGAATAGCTAAGTTTACAGATTTGTGACTATTGAACACCTACATTGGACAAGAAACTATTAAGGTTTTAAGCTTGTTAGTAATCGGCTCTGTTTCTGTTAATGTCAAAGTACAGCTAAACTGCTTCATTCAAGGTGTTCATTTTGTAAGGAACAGGCTTCCAGGTTGAGTCTAGGAATCAGCTTGTAGCAGCCCCTCCCTTCCATGCAGACTCCTGGTGAACTGTTAGGCATCCTGGCAAGAACACAGAAACCCTGGGTCCTAGACTTGCCTCTGTCCTGATACTCGACTGGCTTCCCTCACAAATTCCCGTGGCTTCTATAGAAGCCTTCTGTAAACACCTGGGTGCTGTGCAGCGCTGTTGTTGCTGCAGTACTGAGAGTTGTTACTGGTCCATCCCGTGGGAAGTAACAACTCTGAGACTCACTGCAAGATAATCAGTCATCAAAAACCAATTCGTGCACATCATATATTCAGGCAAGGTATTTCCACAGGCAGGCACATTGTTTCATATATCTTACAAAGCTTTAAAAACACAGATTGAAAAAAATTTGAAAAGTCTTACGTCATTGCATGACAAAAGCAGGCATCGTCCTATGTTATGTCTTGGTGCCTTGCCAACTGTGGAATACTTACTCAGTCCTTGCTCATAAATTACTCCATCTCCTCCTGACAGCCTTGTGGGGTGGGTCCTATTGCCGTCCTCATTTTACACAGGTGGAAACTGAGACGGAGAGAGGTTGACTTGTCCAAGATCGAACAGCTATTAAGCATCACACCTGGTTTGAATCCAGGGACTCTGATTCCAGAACTCAGTGCTCTTACCTGCTGTGCTGTACCTGCTCCCCTGGGTAGCGTATGGCACAAGTTGACACCCAACCAGTGCTGGTGGCTGATGGCTGGGAGCGTTAGAGCTGAGGTGCTCCTCAGGCTGATCTGCAAGCCTCTCCTCTGACGCCTGCGCCCCAGTACCCAGTTCCACCCCCTGCTCTGGCCCTTCATGCTCCATCTCTTTTCCAAAGCTCGAATCCTTCCTCTGCAAAGCCCTTCCTCATCAGTCGCATCTGCAGGAGCTCCTCCCTTCTTTAGATTCCTACATTTTGTATCTGGAAATGAATGACAGCCTCTCAGTCATGGCCGTGTACTCATGTGCATAAGTCACTGGTACAGGACGTGGTTATAAGCAAGAGGAAGCTCTTGCCATTTGTTTCCATGCAGCTCCCGGTGCAGTGGTGTTCATCAGAGGTGTTCAGTGAGGATTTCTAGATCTGTCGATTGTGTGAAGTTTATATGGGAAGAGGAGGTTCAGCTGGAGCCTTATTCCTCTACAGCTTTTGGAAAAATCCAGACATCAACTAATGCCTGGAAAACCTATTCAAAGCAGCCAGTAACTTTTACCAGAAAACACAGTCTCTCCCTTTCTATAACCTTTTGACCAGAAAAAAAAAAAATAAATAAATAAATAAATTACTACATGAGACCCTAGAGAGCCCTGGGAGGGTGGTGAGCAGCCAGTTCATATTCTTGTTCCTTACAAATAATAAAAATAGTTTTTTCAGTGGCAGAAATAACAGATTCATTATCAGCAAATAGAATTTATCAACAAATGGAAAGGCAGAAGGATAAAAACTGACTGTAGTTCTAAGTTTTCCTTAGAATAAATTTTTAGAAGTGGCACCAACTATACCGTTGAGTTGAAAGGTTAGCTCTAACATACTGCCAAAAGCCCTGCAGTACGAGTGCAGCAATTTACCTGCTTGTACCAGCAGTGGGTATGTGAGTCTACTACGCCTATGTTTATGTAATGTGTAAGAGGAATCGTTTTCACATAACTTACTTTTGATAGTCGAAGAACTTTGAGCACACTTAGGTCTGGTGAGGAATCGAATGGAAGTGAGATGATATTAAATCAGCAACTTCAGTTTCCTTGAAAACAGAATAATTTCAAGCCTGAAGTTTTCATTCCGGTTAAAATCAGTCTATAATCAATGCTGGAGGTTCAGCAAATTCTAAGGCAGGTCAGCTGCTACCAAAATAGACCAGCACAAACACTTCCAATTTTGTCTGAATTTTATCACTGTGATAAAAGGGTGCTTAACCTCTTCAAACTTTCCTTGCCTTGTCTTTGAAAGTGAGTAGATTGAACTCAATTATATCTAAAACTATTTCCAACTCTGTGATTCCAGAATGATCCATCTAAATCTATAGTGGGGGGATGGAACATGCCTAAAGACTGAGGTAAATTTGAGGCCGAGCTTCTAGGTAGAATTCAGAGTTTCACATTTTCCTTGGACAATTTTTATTCATTTAGTGCCAACCTACCCAGTCAGCCAGGGCAGACGGAGACGGCGAAGTTAGTTCCAGAGCTGGGAGAGTTGCTTATAGCAAGGGTTGAGAGCAGGAATACAATAAGAGTGAGTGGAAATAGAGCCAGAGACAAATTCTAGCATGCTCAGAAGACGGAGCTATCATATTTAGCTGAGAATAAGGAAAATCTTGGTGAAAGAACTTTTGCTGCTGCTCCTTGGCAAGTAGAAACAGTAGAAGGAAGTTTCTGATTAAGGTAATCTTGTCCTTTCCAAAATGTCAAGATGACTAACCCTACGAAAGTTTAAAATTTGTGGATGCAAGTTTCCATGCCACTACAGGGTTATTATGAAATTTAAGTTAAATCCACTTCAACAAATGTCATTCATTGAAAATCTTTGTACAACCAATACTGTGAAGCCTTTGCTGACGGATTACTTATTTGAATCAGAATTTAATATAGCAAAATTTCACAGAAAGAATTGTGTCAGGCTCAGAGGGCTTGTTGCCGATCCTCTGAGAACTTCATATCGTCTCCTCACACATGGTCACAAACTTCCTCAGAGTTTGCAAAACTTTCTGTTCTCTGCAGCAGTCTATAAGAAAAACTTACTTAGTCCATTTTAAATATTTATTCTTTCTATAATAATATTATATACACAAAATCTCAGCTTTGACCCTCGGAGGAGAGCCAAAGGTCTGACGTTTTCTGATGATTTCGTATGGACACACGCTGGCTGTGTTTGACGAATAAATACTTAAATCACAGAATGAGTAAGCACTGGAAGAATAATGGGGAAGTTTTCTTTGTTGTTAATCTATTTGTGCTTGACTTTGTTTTAAATGTCCTTTAATTTTTTTTCTCAGAGCCCTCACTGTTGGCTATTTTGAAGGACAGGAGTTTGAACCCAGGTAGCTTGGTACGAAGCCGCAGTATCTGAACAGTCCACAGCTGTTTGCTCATTGGGTTTCCAGCTGCCTCTGGAGCACGGATTTTCTGATGGCATTGTATGCTGATGCCTTGTTACCACCTATGTAATTTCTGAGTTTCTCATTATCGAATGTGGGAACCTCGATCCCTGCCTAACACCACAGTGCCTAGAGCGGTAATCATGATTTGATTTGTGCCATCCCTGGGGTTTCAATGTCTCCTCTGATATGAGGCTTGCCCGGTGGCAGGGGGTAACCCCACAGCCCCTCAACTTCCTCCCCCTCCCACGCTCAGCTGGCAGCAGCTGGAAGCCTGCATTGGGATCTCAGGGAGCTGGGAGGCCTGGGTGGAGAGCTGGAAAATGGGGGGGGGTGGTAAAATGCCTGGGGAATTGAAAGCAGAGAGGCTGAGGTGAGGTAAAGGAATCTGTAGTTTTCAGGAGATGAACACATGGGGAGAATAGGAAAGGATGGGAAGAGGTGGAGGGGTGAGGATGACATGTCTTGGAAGAACTGTTCGGAGCTTGGTTCTTATTTTCCTTTGTCCAGCTAGAGCAGATCTTAACTTCCAGCAGCATTTTTCTTCACCTCAAGGAGATAGGCTTTCCCTGACAAGGGTTAGTTTAGGGCAGGCCCCTGCTATAAGCTGGTATTTGTTGTTCAATGCCACATGGGTTATAGTTTATACATCAATGGTTACACTTTTAAGATAATTTAATTCCCGGTCCTCAGGAAGATTCCTTGAAGTTATTGATGTGTAATTGGTGTGACATTTATTTATTTATTTTATTTATTTTTTTTTTTTGTGGGTTCCGGGGATCGACCTCAAGACCTCGCGCGCCAGCAGGCTCCCGTGCCGCTGAGCCATCTCACCGGCCCTTTTTTTGTATGTGGGATCTGGTAGTCGAACTCGGGGCCCTCACGCTTGCCAGGCAGGCGCATACGCTGCTGAGCCATCTCACCAGCTCCTGGTGTGACATTTAAAAATGAAGAATGCGATTATCCTAAAATGGGAGAAGAGGGATGGAACCAGCCATGGACAGGATCTGCAGCAGAACAGAAGGAAAAAGAAGGAATTTCAGGGGAAATGAGACACAGAGAAACCAGGATGGACAAAGAGAAAGATGTGGTGGGAAAAAAGATCTTTACTTCACCTTATTTGTTTCTTCCAGCTCATACACACAATGTTAGTTTCTCCCAAATAAAAATAGTGTGAAAATATGAGTAGCTCTGAGATGGAGGAGAAAAAAATCAACTTATTTTGTCTTCATTATCTTATTTTGTCAAACCAAGCAGAGTCCTCCATAAATTATCCAAAATAACTTTTAAAATATGGGATAAAGAACAAAAATAAAAGATAAACAATAGGAAATAGGGACATAGATATTTTGCAAATGGGAAGGAGACCAAGAGATTGGGGGGAGGGGAAGAAAAAAAGAACTGAGATGTGTTACATGCATGTACCAACTCCCCAAGATGAATGTGATCATTATGCATTGCAAACATGTACTGGTAAAAAAATAAAAGTTGGAAAAAAAATATGGGTTTGGGACCGAAGAATTTAGATTGCTTTATTTGGTATGAATATTAAAGAATATTTTAAATTGGCACCTTTGCTTAATGTAGTTTTGGAAGAAAAATGTATACATTTGATAAACTGATATAAAAATGGCATTTACATAAATAACAATTATGGGTATCTTATTTCAGTCTCTTTTTTTTGTGGGTACCGGGGGGTCGACCTCAGGACCTCGCGCACCAGCAGGCGCCCGTGCCGCTGAGCGATATCACTGGCCCTTTTTCTCGTATGTGGGTTCTGGGAGTTCGTGCTTACCAGGCAGGTGCATACGCAGGCTGAGCCATCTCACTGGCCCTTATTTCAATCTTTTTAAAATAAACTTATAACCGAAATGACAGAAGTAATATTTACAAATAGCATTATACTTCCAATATAGTAAGAAGCCCTCTTTTTCTTCATGACTTCTCCTAGTTAGACTCCTTAAAATGAACTTTTTTCAAAAAAATTTTCTATTTTTAAAAATTTATTTCTCTGCGACAATACGAGGTGAAAATTCCTTGGTGAATAATCCAGCGTAACAAATAGAAGTCAGAAATTCAGTTACTGCAAAAATAAGGAAGGATATAAAGAAAAGGAGTGAATGTTTCTAAGTACAAAAGTAAGCATGGATGTCCCCCAGAAAAGAAAGGAAATTCAGTGTTTCTCTTAGTTTGTGGTCTTTGCGGCTTACATGATGGGTGGGGTGGGGTGGGATGGGGGAATGGCCATCCCAGTTGGGCTGATGGGAAGCTCACAAATTGAGGTCCTCTCCCCTTCCCCAGTTGAATCTACACTGCTGCTCTCTGTGCTATGCGGGGCTTCATCAGCTGAGGAAGGGTCCCTGTCCCACTGGAGCAGGCACAGGTACCTGAGCAGTGTCTGCCCCTTCAGCCGCGTCCCGTGGTTCTGCAGCACTTCTCACTGGTAGGGCTGGGGCAGCTGCTTGCTCGAGGTCAGCAGTTTCACAACGAAGGCCCGACATCATTGGAAAAACCAGAAGCAATATCCAAGTGACAGAGACAACGGTGCAAAAATAGAAGGGAATAAAAGAGAGAGAGAGAGAGAAACTCAAGAGTAAATGAAATCTGTCTGTAGGACTCTCTCAGGAAAGCATGAATCATCGAAGAGGTTCCAGAGTTACAACCAAGAAGTATTTATGGCGATCAGCGGTGCAAAGGGTAATAACACAAACCTAATAAAGAAGAGAAAGGAGGGCGCAGAGGAGATAAAGGAGACTGGCATTAAATGAATAGGGAGATAAGCTTAATGATTACGCTCAAATGACTGAGCTATTGATGGCAAAATGGCTGAGCTTCTGAACTGCTTTTTAAAACTGGCCTTTAAGAAGATAAATAAAGATAATTAAACAGTAATGAAGACCTGTTTCATTAAAGAAAAAAAAAAGGGAAAAAAGAGGAAAACAAATAGGCCAGGTCTTAGATGATGTGTTAGCCAGGGTTAATGGAAGTGTAATGAATCCATCAAAATGTGGGAGCTCTTCTTTAGAAATCATGAGGAATAATGAGACAGATAGATATACAGACACTGTAAAGGGTGCAGGTCCAATTCTAAATTGTCCAATTCTAAATTGGAGCACTGTTGGCAGGGATATCACAGATAATCGAAGCATAGATTTATTACCTTATTTTAGCCACCTTTTTTAGAATCCTTACCTATGGATCATAACTGCCACTGAGAAGCCGCACTGAACTTTCTCTCCTCTTCCTGCCCTGTTTGTGTTCCAGTATTGCTAATGTGGAGTAAAAACATCCCAGTAGGAGAAACACTATCCTATATGTTTCATAGAACAGGAACCTCTGGATAATATATTGCTAGATAGAATTAGGCCTAAATCTGTTGAAAGCTTAAAACCTCCCCATAGTAAGTATTTCATAGGCATTTGTTGAATAAATGTTTGGTTTGGGAAAAGTTCATTGCTAACCCATAATAGAACATTTGAGAGGGTAAATGTATGGGCATCTGTGGAGTATTGGAGCCATAAGCCACAAACAGCATAGGTCTGTAAAGTTTCTAAAGAGTAGACAAAAAGAATACACTAGATATATTATTATTTCTAAATACATCAGACATAATGGAAGAATAGATAGCAGGTCTCATGAAATCGAGTTCAGAAAATGAATTCAATTTGAGTCGAATGTGTCAAATTGATTGAAAACTGCCGGAAGGACCAAAAAGGTAATGATAAAGTGTTGGTTTTCAAGGAGGGTGGGGATTTGTGTTCAGCATGGTCTTGCTTAATATCTTTATTAATTATCTGGGAAAGGATGTGAAAAGCACATTTATTTATTTTACAGAAGCAGCTGGTTTTAGAGAGGTGTTTTCAAGCACTCTATAGGCAAAGAACAATGTAAGAGGAACTACCCTACTCAACAGGACGGTGCTCATAATTTGACTGAAATCAGCTAATGCCCCAGCAGTGTTTACTCTGCGGAGCACCATTCCAGGCACTACAGAGGATTAAAAATGAGTTAAAGAAAAAAAAAAAAAGTCTCAGACAGATAATACAGACAACTAACTCTAGCATGAGGGAGAATGAAGGAAGTGTGTGTATGAGAGGCCCAGGCAAGGGGAGCAGAGGAGAAGCAGAATTCTAAATAGAACAGCCAGGACTGCAGATTCGTGTTGTTACACTGTAAGAAAAACAACTGGAGCAAGAAGCATTTAGGGGAAGTGACCAAGGTTACATCGGATAACACGGTGTGCTACCAAGAGGCAACCAGACGGTGACATTTTTCTTCACACACACAGTATGAGTCTCAGATAATAGAGGGAGAATATTGGGTTCATCAGTGCAAACTCACCTCTCAATGGGATCTGACTTTCACTGTTATTTTTCTTTGTGTTAAGGTAAACTCCTAGATACCGTTCATAATTTGATTAAGTAATGATCCGAGGACTAATTCTATGAAAACACACATAACTAGAAGAAAGTGTTACATGTGGAGATGTTCATGAGAGGATCATTCATTTTCTAATATTAAACAAATGGTAACAACCTGCTATCCCATAGTAGGGAAAAATCTAAGAAAACTTGTCTATACTTGACAGGAAATTCTGCAGCCATTAATAGGTGTATATGAGGAATTAGAACAGTATTTTAATGTCAGATGAAAAACTAGGATGCAAAATTTACCATCGAGTGTGATTAAATGCAAAAATCTAGTGTATTTTTAGAAACAAAATGATTGTCGGTGTGGGGGGAATGAGGATGCTAGAAAACGCAGCATTCATGGAGTCTGACCTACTAATTTGTTCAGAGTGTTTATTCCTCTTTCTAAAGGTTTTTATTTGCCGTTTGATATGTGTTTTGATGAGCCTCTAGTAAAGGTACTTTGGGAAACTATAATGATTTAGGTATATGGTCATTTTCTTTGAAAAAAATCTAATTTCCTAATTACTGAGGGATATTAGTTGTCCTGAAGACAGACCAATATTAAGCACACCTGGACTACCAAATAGAAATTTGGCTCTTGGTTTTATAAAGGAATAATCCAGTGAGTAAAAGACAAAGATGTACGAAGGAGCTGAGCTTCGCACACACACACTCACACGCAGTAATTAAATCAATTACTTCCAAGGACTGTCAGTCAGTGGGAGAGATTATAAATGCCAGCTATGTAAAGTGAGGGATATCAGATTGATTTCAGCACCTTTTTTGAAGCAGAAGTTGAGGCTATGGGTGAGGACGCTTCTGGAGGAAGTTGGACGCAGAGACAGCAAATCTAGAGCTGACAGCAAGCCTGTAAAACTCCCCAAAACAAAGGTAGCACCATTGCTTCGTTCTGTCTTTTCCTCCCTGAATCGCTGTGCTCTTCTCTTGAGTTCTCTCTCCTTCTCCTGGCCTCAGCCTTAGAAGTGAACTATATTCCCAGGCGTGTATCTGGCCATTTTTTGAATGCTGTATTTTCACATCACTTTATATGTCACACATTTCTTTTCATCAGGATGAAAATCTTTTCATATTCTTTTTCAAAATATTTTATCGCAAGAATTGTCAAACATCTGCAAAAACAGAACCATATAATGATCCCTCGTATTTCATCACTCGGGTTTAATGGTAATCAAGATTTGCCCGGCCGGTGAGATAGCTCAGTGGCATAAGCGCCTGCCTGGCAAGCGCAAGGTCCTGAGTTCGACTCCCAGGACCCACATACGAAAAAAGGGCTGGTGATATCACTCAGCGGCACGGGCGCCTGCTGGCATGCGAGGTCCTGAGTTCGACCCCTGGTACCCACAAAAAAAAAAAAAAAAAGATTTGCCACCCTTGTGCGTGTAGCCCCACTTTTTCCCTCAGAGTCAAAATCTCAGACATCGTGTTATTTACCCTTATTTACCATAGGATAAAATTTCTTCAAAAAGTAGTGATTTCTCATATAACCACAATTCCATTTCGCATCTAACAAAATTAATAATAACTACTTGGCAATATCTAATGGTAAAACCATAAGCAAAATTCCTTAATTAATCCTCAGCCCCAAAAAAGCCTTTTCCAGGTTGGTTTTGTCATTTAGAATCCAGGCAGAGTTCACACATAATGGTAGCGTGTTATGTCTCTGACATCTTTTTAATCTCTGTCCTGTTTCTTCCACCCACCCCTCCCCATTAACATAGAAAAAACAAACAATTTTTTAATATCTGGGGAAAAAATAGGCATAGAAAGTCTCAGGATAGCATAAGAGCAACACTGAAGAAAGTTAGTTTAGCACATTTTAACCTCTACGAGAACTTTATTGGACTATTTCAGAAGTCGTAAGTGTTTGGGAAGGAGGTTTCATAGCCTGGGTCAGTGGTTCTCATAGCACTGAGCCCACAGAACACGTGTCATGGCTCTAACCTGTGTCTTTCATGGTATGGCAGCCCTTTGCCCTTCGATCTGACTTAAGTAGAAGCAACAAGTCAGAAATTCATTTTTCTGGAGTTCATGTGTCTCCAAGTTACATCTCTCCACTACTTTTATATTTTTTGTGTTGATGGTTTTGTTGTTTCACAAATTAAACAAGAGCCCCTACAGCATAGTGATTAAGACTTCTACCACTCACTAATGGTGTGAGGCCTTGGCACGTCATTTAATATGCTCAGTACCTCAGTTTCCAAATCTGTAAAACTGGAATAATAATAGAGCATACAGGATTATTGTTAAGGTTAATACACATGCATACACATTACTTGAATAAGGTCTGCCACATACTGTGTTGGCTACAGCTGTTATATCATTAATATGTCCCCCATGGTGCAAAAACAAGAAAGTAAAAAGCCAAATTCAACTTGTAGAGAGGTACCCCTTACTTTTCTCTCACTACACTCTTTTCAAGAAGAATAATATATAAATAAACATAAAAGGCAAACACTTCTGTGAGACTGAATAAAAGCTATATTTTCAGTATTAGAAACAATCCTTTGGGTTATGATAATTTTTAAGAAGTTGAAATGTCAGTATTAACATTAACAATGAAAACATCTGAGAATGTGGCCTAAGAATGTAGGCCTAAAGAATCCATTATGAGAGTTTACTTCATTTCTCTGTTTTGGGTGAATAATGTTTATTAAACTTGCGTATTTAAATGAAAAAGCACAAGAAACTCTTTAAAAAGCCATGTCTGAAAGCCAGCAAATGTTTCAAAGAACAAAAATAAGCTTGTTTGAGCAATTCTCTGAGAATTCCCTCCCTCTGCTGTCCCCCCAACAGCCTTTGCAATATTAGCCCTCAACCCGGACATAAAGAGCTGAATGTGAGCTGTAAAGGATCCACTGTCCTGGCTGCTCCTGGGTGACTCCAGAGCTGATGAGGTGGCTTAGCAGGAGGAAGCAAGCTGTGGAGTGGCTCCCCAGACCCCAGGTTCCGTGCTGTGGACAGTGGCCGTGTACACAGAAGAACCACGAGGCTGCACAGAGCCTCGAGCCACCCTGTGGTCCAGCTCCCTCTGGAAATTCAAGTCCAGGGGGTTTAATGACTTCTTTAGGTCACACAGGAAAGGAGGATGGGAACTTGGCTTCCTCGCCTGTTAGTCCAGCGCTCTTAACATCATTCTGCATAAAGATGTTAACAGGAACTAAGGTCCTGTTAAAAATACATAAGGTCAAGAGGCCTGGAAACACTGACCTATGTATGTTCCAGGGGTGATTTTCCTGGCAGGCTACACAAAGCCTTCAATATCTTCAAAGGGGAAAACTCCTGCAGCATTTCTCAGATTTATTTGGCCACAGAATCCTTTTTTTGATTGACTATGCTTTGGGTAAAACCTACCCTCTTGTGTCCTTTACTTGAAAATATAACCCAAGGACTGAGGGAGAAAATAATAGCATATACTCATAGGTATTTATTATAGCCATCTTGACCTGTGTTTGAACTAGGATTATACATTTTTCTGTTGAGGTAGTAGTGGCAGATGAGGACAGGAAAGGTAAAGTAAAAATTGATTAAACTGCTTATTTACTTGGCAGAGTGAAAAGGAGATGGGCATATTTTGTCTCTTCTCAATTTTTTGCATCTTATAAATCTGAAAGGAATTTCTCTTGTGACTGTGCCTCCCAACCCATTGCCTCTTCTCTGGCCTACACAAATTTCATTATTTCTAGAGCCAGGTGAATCCATTGTTCTTTGCTAGGCATCTTATTGATCTTCTGTGTTATTAATATTCACTTTTGGCTGCCAGATTAGCTCTAATGAAGCACTTACGTTTATTTTTAGCACACTTAGAAAGCTGGGACGTCTTTTCCGGGGTGCATTCTCCTGTGCAGAACTGTACTGACAAAGAATGAGAAATCTTCCCTTTTCCTGTTTCTCCCACTTTAATTTTACCCCAAATGGAAATAAAGGAAGCCCAATTTACAAATAGGCTGTTCCAATAGTTTTTTGAGGGGAACTCAGAACTTATGTTCCCCAAAATACAATGTTCATACATTATTCTACAAAAAACCCACTTTATTTTCCTTTGTGATGAACAAACTAGACATTTACAATATACAGAGGAAGCAAGTTTCACTTCAAATGTCATAGAAGATATTTATCTACTTTTCAACAACTACCTCCCTCTCCTGCCGAGTCTTACTTGCTGGAATCAGGAACTGACTTTGGGTTCTTCCAGGGCCATGGAGGCAGCAGGCCTTGAATTAGATCAAGTGCTCAGAGCGGGACCAAGGGCTGCTAGCTAGCACTCCATCTGCTACTTACAGTGTGACCCTGAGAGGCTACTTAACCATTTGGTGACCTAGCATCCACATGTCTAAAATCAGCCTAATAATGGTGTCTGTCTCATAGGGTGACACATGAAAAAGGGCTGAGGAAGTATTTGCTGTCATTCCAGGGACGGTGCTGATGGTTGATCTAATGGAGCAGGGGGACTTGCAGGGTTTGGCTCAAGACAAACAAAATTAGGTAGAATATTGCTGTGAGCGGCACCCGGAAATGATGGAGAGCAGTTGGTAGGACGGATTTAGAAAAGTTAAACTGGATGAAGAAGGGAAAGAACAAGTTGGGGGTGGAGCCACACCCCTGTAATGCCAGCACTCTGGGAGGGTGAGGCAGGAAGGTCAAGGCCAGCCCAGTAAGCTGGCAACTTAGCAAGACCCACTCTCAAAATAAATTCTGAAAGGGCTAGGAATGTAGCTCAGTGAGAAGGCCCTGGGTTTAGTCAACAGTACTGCCAAAAGAAAAAGCAAAGAAGAGAGACTCCCAATGCAGTTGTGACCTGAAGTATGACAGTGAAAAAAGAAATCAGAGAGGAAAGGGAAATTCTTGGGTCATTTTTTAAATGTGGGAAAAAAAAAAATGAGATAGATGGTCCTACCACTTCTCAGCTTTGAGATGTAGGTCTCATTACTTGGCTGCTCTGAACCTCAGTTTTCCCATTTGACAGGCTGGAAATAACAATACTGACCTTGGAGGGATGTATAAAGATATGAACACTGTGTCTGAACTCTTCGGCACATACTGGGCCCTAATAAATGATGGCATTTTGTTCTTATGTAAAGGTTGTGTTGCTAAATACTTTCAGCTGATCATTGTTTTTCTGTCCTTCATTAATTCCTATTACTTGTGTTCACTTCTGAAAAGTAGAAGGTTGAAAATAACCTAAGTAATTCTTGTCGACAATCACAGCTATGAAATGGTTAAGCAGCGATTGGAAGCTCACAAGTATAACTCCAAAGTCCATCCTCCCAAACAGTACACAGATTTGCAAATCTGAGTGTGCGTAGCATCATTGTTTTATTTTCTGTGGGGTACGGGAAAGCAGCGGTCTTCTCTGTATATTGTTCCACTTCTGCGATGGCTTGGGTACTTTACAGAAGAAAAGGTGGCCTGAGCCTTGCTTTCTGCAGCTCAGATATTATGGAGGCAGCCTGTATTTGTCTCCGGTTTGTTTCACAGGCAGTTCCCTGCCGCTGTCTGAGGATGGAATTGTGCCTTGTCACCTGACCCAGGTAAATTTATGAGTGGGCCAGTTTTTACAGAAAAGCTGACTCTAGTGAAAGATTTTTCCCCTCCACGTCAGTTTTTTATTTGTATTCGATCTTGTCTACACAGTGTTGGGCCCTCCTCTTTGCAAGTTTTGCAATTTCAGTGTCCAACAAGCAGTATCTGATGGGAGTTTTAATAAAACTCTTCACCCTTCTTTGTGCACAAGTTAATATCGCCGGCTTTCTTCCATCTTCTCAGAAACAGAATCCCACCCACTCTGACATAGCCGTTTCACACAAAAAAAAACCAAACACACAACCCTAAACAAAGAGAGCTCAGTGCCAACGGTTTTCCTCCCCTCTTCATTCCATAAAATATTTATACACTGTTTACTCAATATCAAACTGTTTAAAGGCATTATAAACAAAGCCAGAAATATGTGCTTTATACCCTACACTAGTAAATACCAGGACTGACCAAGTGCACAGACAAAACTAGGCCTTTAATTGAATTTCATGGTGCATTTATCATATGTGTTTCCGGAAACTGCACTTTTCCAGTATCTGCTCTTTTCTTCTATCCTTTCAATTGCTTCCAGGTCTTCTCCCCACCCCCAGCGAGAAAAGGCCGGGGCTGGTGTTTGCATTAGGACATTTACATAGGCACTGCTTTCCTGGAGAAAGATGGCTACAGCTGAGATAGCCCAGGCCTTGTTAATACTTAACATTGAATAAACAGGGCAGGTAATGACCATTGTTAATACTTCCAAATGCAGTACAGCAACTCGTTGACAAACGTCAGGGAAAAAAGAAAAGCAGTGTTGCTGTTTGCAGTGGGAAGAACGTTGTGAAATGAGATGCGAGAAAACGGGGGCAACATACACCCTGTGTCCTAAGTCCTAAGGCGTTCGTCAGCCAACCTCGCCCAGAACCAGTGTTCGAGGATTTATTGTCTCAATACTGAGAAAGAGGGGAACTTAGCGACAGGCATTAGGACTAAGAAATCCTCACTTTAAAGCACCCAGAGCTTCCATAGTTCTTAGGTAAATGAAGCATCCTACCTAAATGTTGTATTATGGACATGTGTTTGTGAACGTCAGCTTACTCTGCACACACTGAGGTGACGTGCTGTATATTTTCAAAGCAGTATTTACCAAAGAGGACTTTGGTTCTTCCAAGAGGAATTCTGCAGAGACACAGATTAGGTACCGTTTTCTGGAAGGTGCTGAAATTCCTCGCTTGTGTAGCAATGGAAGGGTGAACCTCTGAAGTATAGTTGGTTCTCTTCTTATGACATTGACCTAGTAATGAACCAGCCATCCGCGTGAACAAGGAGTTGCCCATCTTCCTATTCCAGAGGTCGAGGAATTTATTTGTTCGTTCCCTCACTATTACTCATCTTTTCATTACTCATTACTCATATTGAGCATCTGCTATGGGCCCAGCCCTCTTTCTCAGAACAAAGCATTGTCGAAAAGCTTTGGGTCCGGTGGAGAAGACAGAAGTAAAAAGATAATTCCAGTGTGGCAAAATAATTGCTGGGTCCCTGAGGTGTGTGTCACCTCACCTGCAGAGGGACCTGGGAACTTTCACAGACAGAAAAAAAAGTGTCTCGAAAGCTCAAAAATCTGTTAGGATACAAAGTGTAGGGTGAAGGAAGTTTGCAGGCCTGGGAAAATGTACAACACCCTGGGAAAGAACATGGCCAGTTAGAGGAGCTGAAAGTAGCTCAGTGTTGGGGTTAGGATTAGTCAACAGAAAATAATTGGAACCCACATGGGTTAAGAGGTTGAGGTTTAATAATTTGGGAGAAAAGAAAATTCTCCAATCACTGATTTTTTACATATCAGCAATTAGAGTTGAGTGGGGTTTTTTTGTTTTTGTTTTGTAAGACTTCATCTATTTTTAAGTAAATATTTTTTCAATTTTTGTCTTTTGTATTTCTAGTTTAATGTCACTCATTACTGCTGTGTATTAATTATAATTCTGAAAAGTTGAGAAGAAATATAGATGCCCAAAGTTAAGGGGTTAGTTATATAAATTGTAGTAAGTTAATGACTCTGTGTACTATATGGAGAAAAGTTACCTAAAAATGTTAAACTGTGTGGAACCATTCAGTATTAAAACCATTTATTTAAAAATGCAATCACTAAAACACGAATAGCAGAAACCATTTCTAGTGCATCTTGCTGTCTATCTTCTAAGCAGTACCCAATAATAGACTATCAAAAATTCTTGTGTATGTTCATGAATTGTAGATGCATCATGCATTGGTAGAATTGTACGATGGTCTTTTGTGATACTTAATGTTCACATGTCTGTATTTTTATTAGTTCACGTTTGCAGTATGTAACGATTACATTCATCATGGGGAGTTGGTCAAGTACCTAACACATCTTAATTCTTGTTTTGTCCCCAACCCTTCCCACACCTCCCTGCTCCTTCCAACCCTTGGTCCCCTCCCATTTGCAAAAGCTCTATTTCCATTTTTTCCTTCAATTTTTTTTTCATCCCCTTTCCCCTCCCTCCATCTCTTGTTTCCCTTCCATTTGAAAAAGATCTCCCTACTTCCTATTATCTTTTATTTTGATCTTTATTTATATTTTGGGTTTCTCATATAAGCTTTAAGTATGCGTATCCTTTGCTTTGTATTAAAAAATAAGAAAAAGAACCCCTTAGTGTTGAGCATGCTGGCCTTGTCCCCTTTTATTTTTTTTTCTCTTTGGGGGGCACAGTGAAGCAAGTTACTCTTTTTCTGTATTACTTTTTCTTTTGTAAATTTTTTTTCTGTTTCATTTTAAAGTGGCTTTATAACAGGGCTTTTATTACACCCCCCAAAAAAAAGAATTCTTATGGATACATTGACAAATGAATAGGGAAAATCAAGCAGGGTGCTGAGAGACTAGTCTTAGATTTCCCCTTTTACAGGGAAATTAACACAGGAAAGGCATTTCATGAAAGTTGACAAAACTATTTGGATTACTGTAATGCTATGTAATTCAGGGTCAAATAATTGTCCTATGGTTTTCTTTTCTTTTTCCTTTCCATATAATGACATTAGTATATTAGCATGAACAAGATTGTTTTCTGAATTAAAGCATTTACTCCATCAATGCTACAAAAATATTATAGTGTATTTTGTTTGACTTGTTCATTGTATTTCATAAGTATGTTTTCATATATACACATTAATATTGCTGTGTGAAGGGTTTTGAGTGTTTTTACGGTATGTTATACCTTTGTTTGATTTTTGTTTAGTACAGATACCAGCAGAGGCTGCCACATAGAGACAGTGACACTCACAGGTTTAAATTAAACTCAGGATCAGTTCTCAAATTACGTTTTTAGGTTATTTGAACTTGGGATATTTTAAAGCCACAACTGAGTATAGAAGCCCTCTTCAACTTGGTAGAAAATCAGCCCACTCTAACCAGCACTAGTCATCTAGCATATTCATTTCTTTTATTTTTTAAGTCAAGCATTTTATTTTTAGGTAATTGTAGACTCACATGCAGTTGTCAGACATGATACTGACAGAACTCGTATACCCTTAGTTCAGTTTTGCCCAATGGTAACATCTTGAAAACAGTATAATGTCACAACCAGGATATTAGCAACAATATGGTCAATATACAACATTATCTTTTTTTTTTTTTTTTTTTGTGGGTACCAGGGCATCGACCTCAGGACCTCGTGCGCCAGCAGGCGCCCATGCCGCTGAGCTATATCACCGGCCCTTTTTTCATATGTGGGTTCCGGGAGTCGAACTCGGGCCCTCGCGCTTGCCAGGCAGGCACTTACGCCGCTGAGCCATCTCACCGGCCCCTACAACATCATCTTAACCACCGGGTCGCTCTAGTTGCTGTTAAAAAGCTGCACTTACTATTTCTCTACACCCTGTCTTAACCCCTGGTGACCACTCACTCCATCCCTGTTACTACAATTTGTCATTTCAAGAATTTTACATAAATGTAATCATACACTATATAACCTTTTTCTATTCAGCACTATTCCCTGAAGTTGTTTCTTATATCTATAATTCCTTCACTTTTACTACCAAGTTGTATTCTTTTTTTTTTTCCTCTTTCTTTCAGTACTGAGGGTTGAACCCAGGGCCTTCTCACTGAGCTATATCCCCAGCCTTTTAAAATATTTTGTATTTTGAGACAGGTTTTCACTAAATTTCTAAATTGCCCAGACTGAACTCGAATTTGCAATCCTCCTGCCTCAGCCTCTCAGAGTGCTGGGGTTCCAGGCATGTACTAACCACTGCACTCAACTTATTGCTGAGTAGTATTCTATGGAATGGGCATCCATTTCTTTACTATCCAGCCCTTGAGGGACATTTACTAGTTTCTAGATTTTGATGGTGATGAATAAAGCTGACATGAACATCTGATCTGTGTGAATATGGCTGATATGAACAATCTTGTACATGTTTTTCCGTAGACATAATTTCTTTTTCCTTGGATGAATACCTGGGAGTGCAGTTGGCTAGGTCACGTGTAGTTGCATGATTTTTTTAAGAAACTGCTAAACTCTTTCCCTAGTGGTTGTGTTATTTTACCTTCCCACTAGTAATGTAGGAATGATTCCATTTCTCTGAATCTTTGCCAACACTTGGTGATGTCACTATTTTTTGTTTTAGCCATTCTGATGGGTGTCTAGTGACATCTTATTGTGGCTTTCATTTGCACTTCCCAGCTTTCATGTGCTTCTTTGCCATCTGTGTGTCCTCTCTGGTAAAGTCTCTGCTCAAGTCTTTTACCCATTTTCTAATTGGATTGTTTCTTTACTTATGTTCTGAGAGTCTTTTGTACATTCTAGATGCAAGTCCTCTGCCAAGTATGTGGTTTGCGAATATTTTCTCCCAATTTGTAATTTGTATTTTCATACTTTTAAGAGAGTCTTTCATAGAACAAGAATTTTTCCTTCTGATGCAGTACAACTTACCAATTTGTCCTTGACCGATCACACATTTAAGGTTAAGGAATTCTTTCCCTAGCTCTAGGCTCCAAATATTTTCTCTTATTTTTTTTCCTAAAAATCGTGTGGTTTTACATTTAAGCCTGTGATCCATTTTGAGGTGATTTTTGTGAAAGGTGTGAGGTTTAGGTCAGCCTGAATCATGCTTTGTTTTTTTGTTTGTTTTGCCAAAGACTGTTAATTGCTCAAGCCCATTTGATGAAAAGGCCATCGTTTCTCCATGAAATTGCTTTTGCACCTTTGTAAAAATCAATTGAACATATTTGTGTTGTATGGATCTATTTCTGAGTTCTCTATTCTGTTCCATTGATCTGGTGTCTGTCTCTCCACCAGTACCCTGTAGTCTTGATTACCATAGTTACACAATAAATCTTGAAACCAGGTACACTGATTCCTTCTATTTTATTCTTTTTGCAAAAGGATTTCAGTTTTTCTAGTTCCTTCCCATTTTCATACAAATTTTAGAATAATTTTGTCTTTGCAAAGCCAATCTTGCTGGGATTTTGATAAGAATTATGTTAAATTTTCTCATCAACTTGAGGAAAATTCATAACATTTTACTGTATCTGAGTCTTCTAATCCATAAATACAATATATATTTCCACTTGTTTAGATTTACTTTTATTTCTCCCATCAGTGTTAGTCTTTGGCATATTAGTCCTGTACATGTTTTGTTAGGTTGGCCCTTACTTAACTTTGTGTGTAGTGTGTTGTGTATGTGTGTGTTTTAGCATGCACATGAATGCATGGTATTGGGAATTAAACCTAGGGGTTTTACTGATAAACTACATCCCCAGCCCTTTTAAATGTTTTATTTTAATACTAGGTCTTGCTAAATTGCCCAGGTTGGCCTTGAACTTGTAATCCTTTTGCCTCAGTTTCTTGAGTAGCTGGGATTACAGGAGTCTGGTTCTATTTAACTTTTTAATAATTGCAAATGATATAATAATTTAAATTTTAGTGCTCTCATATTTATTGAAATATAATTTTTATAAGCTAATCTTGTGTTGTGATACCTTCCTGGTCTCATTTCCTGGTTTCCGTTCTTCCTTTCTTCCTTCCTTCCTTCCTTCCTTCCTTCCTTCCTTCCTTCCTTCCTTCCTTCTTCTTTCCTTCCTGCAGATTTCCACTTCCATTTATGCAGTCATGTCACCTACAAACAAAACAGATCCTTTCTAATCTGTGTAGCACTTATTGCCCTGACCCTCCCTGTGGGCCTGGCTAGGCCTTCTAGCACTTTGCTGAATAATAGCGACTCTGTGCACAGTCCTAGCTGCTCTGCTCTTGCATGTGTGTACATGATTTCTTCTTGTGGAATACCTGAGGTTGTATGGCGTTGAGCAGGTAATCTTATTTCAGTAAACTTCCATTTAAACCAGGTTGGGTGGCGCACGCCTGTAATAACAGCACTTCGAGGCTGAGGCGGGAGGATCACCACAAGTTCAAGGCCAACCTGGGCTACATAGTGAGTTCAAGGCCGGACTGAACTACATAGCATGACTATCTCAGAAAACCAAAAATAAAATAAAATAAAATAAATAAACTTCAGTTTATTCATCTATAAAATGGAGGGGCCGGTGAGATGGCTCAGCGACGTAAGTGCCTGCCTGGCAAGCGTGAGGGCCCGAGTTTGACTCCCGGAATCCACATACGAAAAAAGGGCCAGTGATATCGCTCAGCGGCACGGGTGCCTGCTGGCGCGCGAGGTCCTGAGGTCGACCCCCAGTACCCACAAAAAATAAAAGTAAAATAAAATAAAATAAAATAAAATAAAATAAAATAAAATGGAAATAAAGATAGTATCTATGGTTGTTTTGAAGAATGCATGGAAATGTGTGTAAGACTCTTAGAAAATGTCACGTCAGGTAACTGGGTATTTTTTCCTTTTAAAAGTGGATGCAATAGACAGTCTGAGTACTTGTCAGAAATGTCAGGTTTCAGAGGACGGAGAATTTATGATTGTGAGAATGAAGAGGATGTTCTAGAAGAAAGTAGAAAGTCACCTGAGTCTCAGAGCACAGTTGGTGTTGCAGGTGGTTGAGGGGACGGGGAAGGAAGGTGTCCCAAAGAAAGCGCGACGTGTGCACGGGCGAGAAGAGCGGCTGGGTGCGCACAGCTTGGCTGAACCAGACGCCAGATTGGAAGGAGACTGAAACACATGAGTGCCCAGCAAGCTCAGCATTCAGCTTAAATATTTGGTCAACGTCTTCTAGTGGGGGAGTATAAGAAAAAATGATTTTCTATTAAGAAATAGATGCACTTTTTTATATGTTGCATTCTCTGAACACAATGTGACATTTTAACTTATTTGGACTAGACTTTCGTTTTATAGTTTTGTAATAAGTTTCTGCTGGCTTGAACCACCGATGGTACATGCATGACTGTCCCATCAGACCACCCAATGGGACTGTCCCATGCTACCCGAGGGGACCATCATGCATGTACCACTGGTGGTTCAGAGCCGCCCACTGGCAGGGCTTACAAATTACGGCCTCATTGTGAAGGTGTTAAATCACTCATGACTGGATGTGCTTAGTCATACCAACCATGGATAGGGATAGTTTACGTGGATATTGGCACATGTTCTTTTTGCACATGGGCGTGCTTTGCTCTGATGGGTCTGAGTAAGCAGGGTAGAAACCTGAGTTAACTCTTGCTGTATTTCTCATTTATTATTGGTGTTTCAGTGCCCCCTATGGGATGGCGCCAGGGCACATGGCTCATTGGCCATCGTCATACATAGGATGGAGAGGAGTAGAACCTCAAACTCAAAAAGTGGGCTAGGGCCAGATGCCGGGAAACGTGACTGCCTGCTTAAAGGGTTGGTGAGCAAAGATGTCCCTCAGAAGGCTGTTTTCAAGTGCCCTGGATGGAATTTAGGAACATTTATTTGGTGGTGAAGCACACGAGAGAAGGGGGGCTGACCTGGTGGTGACTGTAGAAATGAAGGTGTGAAGTCTAAAGTGCTGGATTTGGATGGAAGTGGTGCAGGTGCAAGGAAAGTGGAGGCTGCAGGAAGACAGAGTTGGTGCAGAAGGCTGGACGTAGGAGGCTGGGAGAGGGCGCTCCGAGAGTAGGGGCACCCTGAGTCTCACCCTCTTCCAGTTATGTCTGCTCCCCGCAGTTTGTGTGCTCCGGAACATGTGGTATAATGCATTGTTATCTACAACACTGGAACTAAAACTTGCATTTCACAAGCAAAACTTGTTTTTGATTCCCCATGGCACTAATTCTTTTGTCTTCTTGTGCTCACTGAATTATGTTCAAAGTAAAAAACAAACATGGTTACCAAACTTGTAAGAACTTTCTATTTTCAGATTCCTTCCTTGCAAGAAAATTTGTCTGACTGAAGAGGTATTAAATAATAGGCAATTGCTTAAAGCATCTTTACACCTTTTTCCCCTCGAGAGTTAGATTCCTTCCCTAATATATGGTAAAAATTAACTTACACTCACTAATTCAGAACTTTTGGTACTTTAGGCTGAAAGAAATTTCCATTATAATTCCCCATGAAAAAATTTCTTCTCACTTTTTTCCTTTTTTTGGAGGTGAACATTCAAGGTGGACTGAACAAGAAAATAAATTGTTAGTAGCACTTGGAAAAGGGACGAATACACCTTTAAAACTTTTATCCTCCATATATGCAGGAACTTGCTCGTCTGCAAACAGGCAGAGGCTACACATAAACAGCCAAACCTTAAGCATAATAAAAATCATTAGGACCGTTAGTTCACTTGAGCTCCCCCTTTATATTAAAAAAACTTACGGTAAAACTAATGAATATCTTTATCCTTTCTGTGTTTTGTAAAGGCATCCAAGTGAAGTTTAGACGAGCTTATGTCTTTTAGAGTGGTACCTTGGTACTCATCATTCATTGGTTCCAGGAATACCAAAACGATGAACACCAAATAAATTGTTTTGGCTGGAAAGGTAGTGATTCAAGAGGCAATTGACATTAACACCAACAAGCTATAGCTTTTGAATTGAATACCAAACAAAGGACAAGTACCAGGATATAATTTTCACATCACAATGCATTGAGTACCAAATTTGATGAGTTTCAAAGCAGTCAAATACCAAGGAGTGGCTGTATATATTGTTGAATGGGATCATTATTTCATTTGTTTCCCTTAATCCAAATTAGAAATAGCTTTATATTTTTCATGTGCACCCCCCCTTCGAAATATTTTGATGCTTCTTTCGCTTTTACTGATCTTACAGGATTTTGCTGGACTCAAGCAGATCTTGCAAAACTATTGCAGACATGTGAACATACTGAAGAAAATACCTTGAAATGAATGTGTGGCAACATTTATTTATTGAATTTGTTCTAGTTAGTAATGCGCTTGAAAACTAACAGCATTTTTTTAAATAAAAGTTCTTCATTGTAATTTTTAGATGATTCAGACTGATCTAACTCCTACAAACCCAATGAAAGAGCAAATATGACTGTACTAGCGAATATACATAATTACATATTCACTTGAAACGAATGCTAACATTTAAAAAACACGTCTACCATATGGCCAACATAGGTGTTTGTATATATAGGTATACTTATCAGTGGTACAAATTTCCAGTCACCCCAGTCAAAACATCTGATTTACATTTGTTCCTTCTGCTGAGTGCCAGATCTGTGATTTAGAATTGAGTAAGATGAGCCCCCTTTCAGTAAGGCCCAGAACTAACCAAGGCCCTCCTATTTGTAGCACACATTAATGATTTTTTAAAAGGTGAGGCATGGTGGAGAGTAAAAAAAAAACAGATATTTCTCTATTGTTCCTTTGCTTTATTTAGCAGATATGATGCCACTCAAACATGTGAGGGTAAAGTGACCTTTTGCACTGGAAACCTTCTAGAATTTGGAAACATTCAATAAAAGCAGTGTCTGCTTCCCCATGATCTTTGTTGAAAATGCTTTGTTTGGATAACCAAAAATGCTTATTTTTTCTATATAGCCTACTGTTTGCTTAACGAGTGCTAAGCTGTATCCCAGGATGTGTAACTACGGGTACTGTGTGAAGGTACCATGAAATTCCTGTGCTACTAGGCACCTTTCTAGATTCCTGCATTAGTTATGTTAGTATCTTGGATGTCTGCTCCCTAGGGGCAGGGATTTTGGTCTTTCTAGTCACTTCTTTACCTTTGATTCTTCTACATAGTACATATTGGTACCCACCCAGTCGGTACTCACTAGATATTTGATGAGTTAGGTCAGTGAAATAAAATCTTGTTCCTGGATGACTGAAAATAGTTTCCTTGACATAAAGAACACTGCCTAATCAACTAAGATTAAAATGTTTTATTAGTAAAACATATGGTACAGCTAAGTAAGAAAACCGACTAAGGATTCTTAAACTTTGGTTGGCATCATTAACTGAAAACAAGTTTTTTATAGGAAAAGATTTCTTACTAACCAGAACAAGAGGCCAAGAGACGACGGCTGGGAGCATGCATTCTCCCCCGAACTGTGAGCAGACCAGGAAGGGAAAGCGGGTCAGAATCAGGGACAGGTGGGACAGGTGTGATGGGAGGTGGAGGGGAAGCTCGTTCTACAGAAAGAAGTGTGGCGCCCCCTGCTTCAGCATGAGGCCTGTGAGATCCTGGGACTTGTGTTTCTAAATGTGGGAATGTGGCAATTCCCATTCAGTAAACCAAAATTGCAGTGGCCATAATGCACATTACATGTGACAACAGGCACAGGCTGATGTATTGTCTCACGATTCCCTATCGCGTAGGTACCTATGTACGGTGGTGCAAATGCACCCTCTATTTGCATCTATCACGGTATAATACCATGAACTCAAACTCCCAGGAAACACTGTCACATTACATTGCAGTGTGAATGGTATTAGAATTTAGGGAACGATGACCCTTTTAGATAGTCAGAGAACTTAAAATTAAGCCAGAGATCCAAATTATAAT
Source organism: Erethizon dorsatum (assembly GCA_028451465.1). Classification (NCBI taxonomy): domain Eukaryota; kingdom Metazoa; phylum Chordata; class Mammalia; order Rodentia; family Erethizontidae; genus Erethizon; species Erethizon dorsatum. The sequence continues at coordinate 18,786,229 of CM051839.1, forward strand.
TTATGAATGATTTCACTGTCCCTTCCTGTCAGATTAATTGATAGTTTTTGCTGTGGGAGATACGAGGTGGCTGTACATCCTGCAAAGGCTGACGGGTCAGGGCTTGGCAGAAATATCTGTTTTATTGCAGGGACTCAGTGGTCTACCAGGTTAGCGTGTGTGTGTGTGTGTGTGTGTGTGTGTATGTGAAGGTTGTTTACAGATATAGATTTGTCTCTTTTTTTCCATTCTCATAAATTTTATTTGTTTATGGGAGTAAGACACATTGAGATTATCTCGAAGATGAACTATGTATATTCAGTATCTGAAAATCAATAGAAAGGCAGGCTTTTACCTTGTGAAGGCGGGGAGAATTAGGTCTGTCATTTGCATTTCCATCTCTTATCAGCTCATAGTTTGACTTCACATTCTTTCAAGGAGCAGTGTGATAAGGGAATGGTAGATGCAAAGGGGTTCTAATAAACCTACTTTATTTGAAAAAATGTTTGGTCAGAAAATGTTTAGTCCTCACCACGTGATCTGATTCTGAAAGGTCAGCAACCTGTAAACACCCTGCAAAAACATTTATTCTAACTGCACACACACACAAAAAAAGTATTCTAACTCTGGGACTAGTCTAGGGTAAATATCACAAATATTAATCCCAGACATTTGGAATCTCTTTTCTCAACGGTATCAATTGACTTAATACCACCTAATAATGCCATTTCTTACTGATGGAAAATTCTCTTTGACAGCAGGGCCAAATGACTGTGAGTTACTAGATTAAGGTGACCTTGAGGGCCATGGCTCTGAAAAGGCAGGAGGTTTTAGTGTGCAAGCAGGGCAGTGGATTTGGTGCACGAAAGCTGGGAGTTTCTTCCTATGGTGTGAGAGAAGGCAGAGGGCAGAGGTTGGGAGCCTGCAGCACTCGTAGTTTCCGACTCTCAGTTACTGTGGATGGGAGGGTGTGATCAGCCAGGGTTTCCCAGACTGTGCTGGGCTGATGGCTTGGAATACAACCTGACCATTCCCTTTCCCGCTTCTCCTCGAAACAGCTGAACTTAAAATGGGTGAGAAGCCAAAAGAAACAGATCCAGGAGTCCCTTTTCAACTATCATTTCTTCTCTTTCTTTCTAGATCTCTGATGTTCCCCCCCACCCCATAATAAAATACAAAAACATTTTCTATTCTTATTTTCTATATCCTTATTATTTTAGCTGCTAGGAAGTGGCATTAGGAAGAATCCCAGGAAGTAAAAGTTGTAGTGATTATGATTTCTAAGAAGGCCCAGCCTGAATTTTGTTTGTTTCAATTCAGATTTTCTGCTCTTTAAATTGGTGAGGATAGTTTCCTCACACTGGTGAAAGACTTTTGGCTCCTCTGAAGTCTTTTCATCCTTTCTCACGTATCCTCTTTTTATTTCTAATCTCTCTTAAATCTTATTTTTCTCTCTATGAGATTAATATTTTCTTTAGTAGAAGGTAATGATCAGGGCTATTGAAACAAAATTTAGATGAAGTATCCTATGTGTTTTTCTCACATTTGCTCTAGCTATGATGGGCCAACATCCTATGTTACTGGATATGTAGACTTCAGAGACACCTTTTCAAAACTATTACCTACTTTTATCTCAAAACTATCACCTATCTTTATCTCATAGTCAGCTTTCCATCAATGTGACAAAATACCTGAGATAATTAACTTATAGAGAACTTATAGAGAAGGAAAGGTTTATTATGGCTCATGATTTCAGAGGTTTCAGTCCATGGTTGATTGGCCTTCTGGCTTTTGGGCCTGTGATGAGGCAAGGTATTATGGCAGGGAATGTGTAGCTGAGCAAAGCTGCTTACATTAAGATGGTTGGGAAGTAAAAGAGAGAAACATATGGAGATCCAGTGTCCCCTTCAAGGGCGCACCTCCAATGACCTAACTTCCTTCCATTAGGCCACACCTCCTGAAGGTTCCATCACCTCCAATTAGTACAGGCTGGTGGGATAAAGACTTTAACACATGAACCTTTGAAGTTCCAAACTATAAGTACCTTTTATTTTGTAGTACTGAATATTGAACCCAGCGCCTTCACACTGAGCTACATCCATAGCCCTCTTCTTCTTTTTTTATTTTTATTTTGAGATAGGCTAAGCTTGAACTTGCAATCCTCCTGCCTCAGCACACCCCGGCAGAGTGCTGGGGTTCAGGTGTGTGCCAGCATGTCCTGCTATAAGTACCATTTTTGCCACCAACCTTGTGAAGCATTTCCTATCTCAGGTATAATAACCAAGTTTGTATTCACTTGTACATGAGGTTGTTAGGAAAATTCGATGAGTTAATTTATACACAACCCTTGTCAAGAGTAGTGCTTGATAAGATAATCTCTGCATCCATATTTTTATTATTATCTGTTTTGTGTTTTAAGTGAAAAATATAGAACACTGATTTCTATTTCTCCCTAACTAGGCAGGATGCAGAATTGGCTGTGCAATTGGTCAGAACCTTTAGAGGTCAACAGAAGCACTTTGGTTGAATGAGAAAACATGCTGACTGCCTTGTTCTCTGCTGTGAACAGGGGTTTTAAAATGTGCCCTGATTTACTTCTTGTTCACTCTCCTACCAACCAGGAGAGGGGAGGGCTACCAGTCTCTTCTTCTGCTCTCCCTCTCCCTATTGGAACCTTAAAATTAGGGTCAAGACAGTATTTTTTGGCACTTCATTTATTATGATAAAAAAAAAAAAAGTTTGTTCCATAAAGTCTGCTTAAATTTGGAAAACCCTCCCATAGCACATAATCCTAGGAGGCAGCCCTGAAGCAAAAGATGAGAAGTCAGCTCAAGTAATGTCTGTTTACCCACCTGGTGTTTTCAAACTGACCTGTGTTTCCCACAAGCTGTCTTGAGGTTGAATTATGTCAGGGGGGTAATGTCTTTAACACCACTGGGTGAGATGATTTGAGAGAGATCAGATTTCATCAGGTAAGTGACAAGACTTTATTCCCTCTTGCAATGTACAAAAACAATTAAATATTAAGTGCATTTTACTGCAGACTGACTCATGTGTGCATATTAAAATTTTTTTCAAAGACCAGTGAAATAGGATCCTGTCTCCCTATGAATGTTTATGCTACTAATTACCAAAGTTCATCTCCAGGATGTATGTTTTTCTGTTTTCTCTTTCTAATCTACTTCAGGGACGATGGAGGGTGGGTGGAAATCAATTTCCCCAGCTAGATCTGCATTTCTCCAGTTAGAAAACATGTTTCATTTTAATTTGTTATCTGATGGTATTGAAATATTTTCCCAATCTGTTGTTATTTAAAAGAGCAAACCCTATTCCTGTCGTCATCCCTTACCTGGGGTGTTATTTAGTAAGTGCTTTGTTTGTGAACAGAGAGTGGTTTTTGGAAAGATCTACTTCTGGGATGACCACACCTCTGATATCCTCCTGCGGTGGTTTGGCAGCTACAGTAGTTTTTCTCTTCCTCGCGTTTCAGTGTTTTTGTTTGTTTGTTTGTTTTGTTTGTTTGTTTTAATCTCAGTTCTGAGTTGATTTTTTCCCTAATGTTTTCTAGGTTAAGGGAGATTTTTACATATCTTGTTTATCAAATCCCTTCTGTCAGGGATGATTAGAAATTGCTAGTGCGTTAACCTGTTCCAGATACTTTTGGGGGGGACAGGAGAGGTGAAATTTTAAAAATCCTGCCCCCCTGCATTTTCTTAACCCTTAAACTAAAGGGGACAAAGCGTGGCCACGCCCTCTGGGACATCCACTCCATTGGCAAAAGCCCCTGCTCTCCACGCGGGCTTGCCAGCCCCACACCACACCCCCCACCCACAGTTTTCTACCTGTGTTTTGTGGACAAGCCCAGATTTTAGCAATGGGGCTGAACTTCTTTTTTTCCTCTTAATTATTTTATTTCACAAGAAATTCTAAACTCTTAAAAAAAACCAAAGTCATTTCTCTTCTGTTTGTTGATTTGATAGTTGGAAATACAGCTGGATCTGGGGGATGTGGCAGTGGAGAAGTTATTTTATCTTTAAAAAAAAACCAAGAACAAAAACTTAATTAAAACGGTGGAAATCCTTTTAGCTAGGAAATGACCGTGCCTGTCCTCGATGGAGCAGCTGCCGCAGCCCTCAGCTGGCAAGAAGTGAGCTGGGGCTTGGGGAGGGGGCGCCGGGGGTTTCTCTGCCAGCCCTGCACCCCGCATTTTCCGCCTGCATTGTCTCCTTCCAAGTCTCATGCTGTTCTTTGTCTGCGGTGGGTAGCTTGTGTCACACACCCTGTCTCACTCAGCCTCTGTGCATCCCATTTTCTTTCTTCCTCTCCTCGCTACTCCCTCCAACCCCAGGCCCCTCTTTTCCTCACCAGGTTTGTGAATTCAAGGAATTTGAGATCATTTGGGCAAAAGTAAATGCTCAAAAGGTAGGGTTTCTAACAAGCTTGTAAGAAGTGAGGTAACAAGACAGGACACGTTTAAAAACTGACGGTGCCCCTCTGTGGAGCTGGGAGTTCCATACTTGATGTAGCAATTTCCAGTTGGAAAGCCTTGGTTCCCAGGGAGGCAGCGGTGCAGACAGGATGGGGAGGGGGCTGGCATCATAAGTAAAGAAACTGCACTCTTGAGCAGCACCCCTCCCCCAGCATGTTGGGGTAGCGAGAGCTGCCAGTGGCCCCTGGCTTCCGTGCCATTGTTAATAAGAGATGAAATGTGACGACAGATGCCCTGTGAATTTAAATAGCCAGGTACGGGGTTCAGAAAGCCTTCAGAAATAAACACGCAAATCCACATTCGTCTTGTGCAAAGCACAGCATTAATGGCTTGCTGGAGCTTTCCTCTAAAGAGCCCATTTACAGTCTCTCTCTCTCTCTCTCTCTCTCTCTCTCTCTCTCTCTCTCTCTCTCTCCTTTTCTTCCATTACCTGTGGCATACAATGCTTTTGAAGTGATTCTCTTGTGCTGAGAAGGTGAGCAGTGAAGGGAGGAAAGTTGGGTTGAAAAGGCTCTGAAAGCCACTTCTAATTTATACAGAAACTTTCTTTGGGAGAAAGAAGCCGCTTCCCTGGGGGTGGGGGTGGGACCCCAGGCTGGGACAGCATCTTTCAAGGAGCCCAACCCTGTATTGTGGTGGCTGTGAAGGCTGAGCGTAGAGGATGTTTGGGATGTTGCCTAGGACACGGGCAGAGGTGTAGGGCTTTGAGTCTGGTGTTCCTTGCAGATTCCTTCAGGGACACACATTAGTGTCTCAGTCTCCTTTGAAAGACAGCCTGGCAAAAGGCTACTAACCCACTTCAAAATGCGGAACGCCACAGTATAATTTACCAATTGTCTTGGTTACTTTGCTCCCTCTGCTGAGACAAAATACCTGACACCCAAAATTAAGGAAGGAAAGATTTATTTAGCTCACAGTTTGTGGAGGTTTAAGTTCATAATCAGCTGGCTCCAAAGCAGGGTGGCACATGGCAGAGGGCAGCTCAAGCAGCAAGAGCAAAAGGGGAGGAGTGTGAGAGAGAGAGAGAGAGAGAGCCAGCCCCTTTCCCTCCCTTATATTGTATGTAGGCTACCCACCCTAGGGTGGGTGTAGCTCTCACACCCATAATCCCAGCATGGGACCATGAATCAATCACAAACTCTAGAAGCCTGCCCCCATGACTGCATGAGGCTTTGGGGGGATATCCAGACACAAACTATAATATTCTGCCCCTGGCCCCCAAAGACTCATGTACATCCTTTATGTATAAGGCATTTTGTCCATCTGTAAGAATTGCCAAAATTCTAACAGTTTCAGCATTGCTGAAAAGTCCAAGTCCCAAGTCTCCACTGAGATCTAAGGTAAACTCTTAGCTGTGAGCTGCTGTACAAACGAAAAGAAAGTTAAACACTTCCAACATTCAATGGCACAAGATAGACATCACCATTCCAAAAGGTACAAACAGGGGAATACAAAGGATTGGGACCAAAGCAAGTCCAGAATCCAGCAGGGCAAACATGAAGTCCTGTAGTTCCATGTGGAACATCCGAAGCAATCTGTGGCAAGTTGTGAGCTCCAAAGGGTTTGCGCGACTCCGCCCCTAAGGCACTTCCGGTGGTTGTAGCTCCCGTGGCTTCTCTTTCAGGTCTGCTCTGCTCCCTCCTTGCAGGTTTCCTCAGACGATCCACATTCCTGGCTTCTCCAGACTTCTGGGGTCTCTACTGCGCATTTGGCTTCACACTCACAGCTTCACACACTGCCCTCTCAGGGGCACACTGCCTGGCCTCACAGGCCTTCTGAAATCTTTTCAACCTCAGAACTCTTGCGTTCTGCGTGCAGCTAAAACCACCGTCACATGGAGGATGCCAAGGTCCACTGCTAGCTGGAGCAGTAGCCAGGCTTTCTTCTCTCTTGGCTCTAGGGGTTGAGTGCCTGGATCGCTGAGCACTCTGACGCTGACTCTAAGAAACAAATTCTCTATGCCACCGCCATTCTGGAACATGGTGCTCTGCAGCTTTCTCCTCAAAGCAAAGTCTTCCACTTCTGCAGTTTTGAGGCTGCAAAGGGTAGAGACTTGCCGCTTCCTGTGATGCCCTCAGGCCATCTTTTATATTCTCCTGTTCCTTCTCAGCAATTGAGATCTCCTCAGCTCTGTCTTTGTAGTCCACAGCTTTACTGGAGCTTCCTTTCTGGCCAAACTCACAATGTTTTAAATCATCCTGCTGGGCTCTTTGCTCTTGATTTGCAACATAAATCTGGCTAAAAGCCCCCAACAATAGCTATGCCACAGCCTCAACATTTGTCTGCCTTGAAATTTCTCCTGCCAGTTTAATTAGTCCACCGCCCTTAATCTTGGTCTCAGGCGAAGTCTCTGGACATGAGCAAAATGCAGACAAACTTTTTGCCAAGTCATAATACACATTGTCTGGAGCCCAGCAGCCAATGTGGTCCTTCTTCCCAGCAGAAACCTCCCGAGCCTGGACTTTACCAGCAGGATTTCTATCAGCCTTCTGGTCTTCTGAGCTCTGACCGGAATCTCCCAACAGCCTAAGGCGTTCCAGTGCTACTCTTTCAGGTGACAGATATGTCTGAACCTTTCCAAACTCTTCCCACAAGCCATTCCCAAAGGTTCTTGAACCACATGGTCAGGTACAGTCACAGCAACAACACCACTCCTTTGGTACCAATTTCTGTCTTGGTTACTTTTTTCCTATTGCTGAGACAAAATACCTGATGCCCAAAATTAAGGAAGGAAAGGTTTATTTAGTTCATGGTTTATGGAGGTTTCAGTCCATAATCAGCTGGTTCCAAGGCAAAGTGGCACATGGCAGAGAGCAACAGTTCATGGAGGCAGAAGACAGCTCAAGCAGCAAGAGCAAAAAGGGAGGAGCGATAGAGAGAGAGAGAGCAAGTCCCTTTCCCTCCCTTATATTGTATGTAGGCTACCCACCCTAGGGGGGGCGTAGCACTCACACCCATAATGCCAGCATCAGACCATGAATCAATCTCAAAATCTAGAAGGCTGCCCGCATGGCTGCATGAGGCTTTGGGGGGACATCTAGATACAAACCATAACACCAATGTTAACCTTTTGTGACAAAGCCAATGAGAGAGGACACTGTGTTTTCTCTCAGCCCTTCAGAGCTATTTGAGATTAATAATCTTGGCCTTAAAAGCATGAGTTCCCTTGGCCCCTGACATACCACTGTTCTTGTTTCTATCTCTTACCTCTACTGTCCCCCAGCCCCTCCTGTACCCCTTAACACTGCTTAGATCTTTCTCCTTGTATTAAACATACATTCTGTATTTTTCTTTCACTAGGTCCTTCTCTCCCAATATATCTGGAACTCTATCCAAGAGCTTCTAGAATTTTCTTCAGACCTAGTGTTGCCAAAGAAGCAATGTGAGTGTCATTTCTAAATGTACCCAACCTAGTATGGCACAGGAAAAGCAGGGGCCAGGGGTCAAGTCCATGTGCTGTCAAATAATGAAACAGAAATACGAAAAAAAACCTGTCTCCAGCTCAGGAAACATATTAAGCCCCATGCCAGGCTCCTGCCTACAATCTTAAATCTTTGTATAAACTTGTCAGAGAGGAATTTTGAAAAAGAATTGGTAAATTGAAGCATCGACACAGTCAGATTATCTTAAAAGGCTCAGGCTTCTGGACACCCAGACCCTTAGTAAGTTTGGAATCGGGATCTTTTTCCTGATGGTATAGTCTTGCTTCCAGCCCGCTGTGCCAGTGTTACTCAGGGGACCGGTGCTGCAGGGAAGGAGAACCACTGGGGGTCCTGCCACATAAGGGATGTGTGTAATTGGAAAATGAATTTTAATACACTTGGGTTTCTTTTCTGCCAAGTTGGCCTGGGTATGTCTAGTAGACAAATCAAGGGATACTAGTAGCTAAACTTTTTAAATTTTCTGAGATGTTTCAATATCCTGACCTTGCCAGAGGCACAGTAAGCTCCAAAGGACAGCATGACAATGCTACAATGATAGCCAGTGGGCTGCTACTTCATAAGAAATTAATGTTAATGACAGCAAGTCCTGGATCTTCCAATTTGAAGTCTAGTTTTTAGAGCCTAGAGAGCCGTGAAATTTAAAGTTGTTATTACCTTCTGATTATTTACAAATGTGTCATGAAAATAAACTTGACAAAAAGTTGACTGGTCTTACTCTTTCCCATGGTGACTTATTAGAAATCTTGATTCTTTTTTTTTTTTTTTTTGCTTCTATGTTGAGATTTTCCCTCCTCAGACCGCCACTGAAATAAATTTTCAGACTTTAAATCTATTCCAAATATAATTATAAATGAACTGGAACAGACTTTAGGTAGAGAAAATAATAAGCCACACACAGAAAGACAAAGGCTACATGATCTCACTCATGTGTGGAATCTGAAAACGTTGAACCCATGGAAGCAGAGAGTAGGGTGAATGATTACCAGGGCCAGGGATTGCACAGCTGTTGGTCAAAAATACAACATTTCGGTTACACAAGAGGAGTGAATTTAAGAAATTTATTATACAACTTGGTAGCTATAGTTAACAAACTATGGTATACTTTAAAATTTCTAATAGTAGACTTTAAGTATTCTTAGCACAAAAAGTGATAAATATATGAAGTAATACATTTCTCTTTCATTAGGTCCTTCTCTCCCAGTATGTCTAGAACTCTAGGAGTTCCTGCTAGAATTTTCCTCAGACTTAGTAATGCCAAAGAAGTAATGCTAGTGTTATTTCTAAATGCACCTAACCTAGTGTAGCACAGGAAAAGCTGAGCCGTACCTCATACCATATACCATAACTTATGCAATTTTGTCAATTAAAAATATGTGCTTTGGGGGCTAGTGAAATAGCTCAGCGGCATAAGCGCCTGCCTGGCAAGTGCGAGGTCCTGAGTTTGACTCCCAGTACCCACATACGAAAAAAGGGCCAGTGATATCGCTCAGTGGCACGGGCGCCTGCTGGCGCACGAGGTCCTGAGTTTGACCCCCAGTACCCACAAAAAAAAAAAAAAAAAAAGGTGCTTTTTTAAAAAGGAAAAATAGGGCCGGTGAGATAGCTCAGCGGCATAAGCGCCTGCCTGGCAAGCGCGAAGTCCTGAATTCGACTCCTGGTACCCACATAAAGGAAAAAAAGGGCCAGTGATATCGCTCAGCGACACAGGTGCTTGCTGGCAAGCGTGAGGTCCTGAGGTCAACTCCTGGTACCCACATAAAAAATAAAAATAAATATAAAAAGGAAAAATGATAGTGTTGCTTTGAATAAGTTCCATCTTTCCATGTTGCTATGAAAAAGGCATGATAGTCCAGGTATGAATCTTGTTTTGTTGTTTTTGGAAAGAAAAAGTAAATGACAGTGTAGGATAGGCCAAGGATATAAAAAACATTGATAAATTTCTGTGAAGCAGACACATACTTTATTATCTAAGTAAGTTAGAATACACGAGACTCATTGGACTTTTCACAGAATCATCTGAATATATTGGGAAACACTGTTGTGTTAACTAATATGCAAAATAAAACTTCTGAGGAATTGAGGTGCGTGTGTGTATGCATGTATGGAGAGGTGAGGGGTCTTCCTCTGGCCCACTGTCACCTTTAAATTTGACCCATTTCTTATATAAAGTGATACCCTAGGAGGAGGGCAGCTTGGTTTCTTAGACACAGCACTGTGCTGACGGGAGCAACTTTGACTTTTTCTCTCTTTGCTACTTACTAACTTGGAGACCTGGTGGGGGCGCCTTTTAAGCTCTTGGCTATCTTTTCACCGGAGTTATAATGCCTGCTCCGGCGCCTCCTTAACTGATTATTGTAACAGTCATCAGGATGGATGGGATAGTGTCCCCCATAAGAAAACCGTTTGAAACCTCCTAACTGGCTTCATTAGGAGAAGCTCCACGGATATGTTTTAACATGGTAAGAACTGATGGGGGCTAAAACTGCAACTGCTCATGGAGAAAATTGGAGTAGTGTGTTGCAAATTTAACACACATCCACTCCATTCTGGGCTGAGACAGCAAAATCAATCTATGTTTTGTTAGTTTATTTGAGATTTGGTTCTTTGATCATACTTGGATTGCATTTGAAGAAAAAGAAAGCTAAATCTTTTCTAATCCTTTGTTCTGTTTCCATTGAGTGTGTTATTAACACAGCAGGATCACTGAACCAATCTTTCTTCTCTTCCACACCACCATTCTTCTTTTCCTGCGGGAAAAGCAGAAGTAGGACTGGGATAAAGGTCTGGGTAACTGGCCCTATAGTTTGGTTTTCATGTAAATAGAGGGAGACTAGTATGTAATGATTAAAGGACAAGCATTCTGGGCCATTTTTTCTGGTTGTTGTATCAGTTTGTTACATGATCTCAGGAAAATACATTTATGTTCCTTGAAGGGGCTAGTATTGATTTTAACTCCACCAGCTAGGGTGAGTTTTAGTTGATGGTGGCAAAGCTCTTTGTATCCCCAGGTTGCATCATGCCATGGGAAGTGCTGGGTTGTGCGGTTTTTTTGCTTTGTTTTGTTTTGGTCAGGAATAGGGGAAGAAAGGTTACGGATTTCCTACTGCTTTGCTGGCACTTTTTATCTCATCACTTCAGTCATATAGCAATAAAGAGCCATGAAAGTAATGAACACTCTTCACTGAGATAAATGAAGATGACCGTGACAATTTTAATGTACTAATCAAATGGTATCATGGTTTAACATTAGCAACATCTCAATTAGATGCTTGCTCGAGATTACCTGGAAGACCTATCATGACATTCAAAGGGAAGATCATGCCACAAATATCTGTGTAGCTATGATCATGTGCTTTTTACAATAGATTTTTTTTAATGTCCGTTAAATATATCCTTATGGAATTTGGGCTTAGATACTTGATGAAAGCCAGTGGAGAGAAATATAAAAATAGGGGAAAATAAGCACATTTATACTCAAATTCATGTGGTAATCCAAGTCTATAAGTCAAGGATAATTTATCAAGTTCCTGCTAAATATACCAAACTGACCCCCAAATGGTTTGACTAAAATCTTTATTAATTGTGCCTCTATTCCCTTATAAGAGAACAATCCATAGTTTCAAGCTGGGTCTTATTCACTTGGAAAATGTTTTAATCACACCTACAATAAACTGCATAATATTTGACATCATAAAAAAATCTAGAGTGCTAAATTTCTGTGTAGTGTCCATAACATATGAAAATAAACCCTGGGGTGCCACTTCCAGCTATAGCCAAGTAGAGAAGTCAGTAAGTGCTATCTTTAAGAAAGCAAATGTAAGACAGACACAATGAACAGCAATCATTTCAGTGGTTGGGAAATTGAATAAAAGTATACAAGCAAAAGAGAAGTGTTTTTACTAGAAAAACCGCTGGACTTTTGTCAAAGAGACAGAAATCTGTGGAACTTTCACCCGGACATTTACCCATCCCTCACCTAGCGTGGTTGTCATGGGGTTCTCCAGCGGAAGAGAGCGCAGTCTGAAGAACTAGCAGATTGCTGCTGCCTCCAAAGGGGCTCACTTGGTTTGGAACGTGGACCAGTGCTCAGGGCCCATGGATATGAGGATCATGGTGACAGTAGACTAAGGACAGCCACTGCCTCTGTTATCGCGAGGTTGCGGTAAACATGTATATATATGTATATATATTGCAAAGAACTTGGGAGGCAGTGGACCTATATGGCAGCAAAATTTCTATAATTACTAGAATTTAGTGTGAATCTATAATAGAATGTGATAAGATGCATATTATAACTCCTAGAGTAACCACAAAGAAAATAAAAAAAGTCAAAAAGAATTAAATTGGTATACCAGAAAATACTTAATACAGAATGCAATAAAGGAGGAACAAAGGGACAAAAAAGATAGTGGTATAGTTCATTGGTAGAGTGCTCGCCTGAATGCACAAGGTTCTGGGTTTGATTCTCAGCACTACCACAAAAAAAAAAAAAAAAAAGGCCCATGTAAATTCAGTTGTGTCAGTAATGCATTTCATATGAATGGTCTAAACACCTCAAGCACAAGTCGGAGATTGTCAAACTGGATAAATCAAAGTAAGGCCCAACTATGTGCTGTCCATAAGAAACACACTTTTGATTTAACTTGAAAATAGGATATAAGTAAAAGAATAGAAAATTACCTATTATTCAAATACCATTAACATCAACAAAGTATATTTTAAAAACTGTTAGTAAAGGTAGAGGGATATTTCATAACTGCTATTGATATTTCATTGTGACCAAAAGATTACTGTATACAGAATATATACCAGCTATAAAAGTATATTCAGCTAACTACAGAGCCTCTGAATACATGAAACAGAAACTAAAAGAACTGAATGAAGAAACAGGCCATTGAATAACACCAGTCAGATTTCAATATTGATAGGTTAATGAGAAAGCAAAGCTTTCTATAATCACCAAGGCTATAGAAAATGGGAACACAATCAAAAAATTAAAGATATTTTTTCTGATTCTGTCCTATTTCTTACAACCCTAATTGGTTTCTTTTGCCTATCAGTTCGCTTTAAACATTCTTAATATTTAAATTATTCTGGAAGTGAATACATGGCGGGGGGGTAGCAGCAGAACTAAAAGCATGTGATAGATGGACAAAATAATTGAGAAACCAAGCTCACAGCTCTAGTGCATTAACATAGTCACGCATTCCCTGGTGATGTCCAGTCCTTCAAAAGCCTTGGCCATTGGCTTCCAGAGGAAGAATGTAGCTTGATGAAAGCCCCTGGGTAAAGACAGCAGCCAGAGTATGTATCCTCTTTAGCAGGAGGAAGCTCACCCCAAATCACTTGGCACTGCCGGTGGGATAGAAACCGGACAGGGTCTCTGGGTTCCACCTGGAGCCCTGGATTCATGGACCACGAGTAACAACATCCCACAGTGGTCGAGGGCTCAGCCGGGCAGTCAGTCACCGGTGCAAACTTTGTCCAGGTTTGCATACCAGTAACTGCGTGATAGGAAGAAAGAGCAGCGGGAAGACAGCAGACCATCAAAGGTGCTTCCTGTTTCAATGCTGGTGGCAGGGTGATGGTCCTGATTCCCCTGGTGGCCTCTCTGGATATTGCTTTAGGGACCTCATGATTTCATTAATTCCCGCGATGGGAATTAATTAATTAATTAAGATGGCACTCGTTACTAGGAACAGTCCAGATCATGGATCAGGGACGAACCCATTCAGAATGGTATTATGTTGGAAGGCAGTGCCTTTGGTGGTTCTGGTAAATTTGTATCCTTGGCTGAGATTCCTGCATCTGTCCCCTCCAGAGTCCTGTCTTTGGATAATGCACTTTGATAGACAGAATTCGTTAATTGTTGACAAGGACCAGTTTCACCGACAGAGGTGACTTGCAGGTTAGTAAATCTGCACCCAGCAGTTGCCTCCGAGGGGCAGCCAAAGAAGGAGCAGGTTCAAACAGCCAACACTCGCTTCAATCCTAAACTGCAGATCAGCAGGGGGCGTGGGGGCGAGTCTAAGGAATGTGCTGTATTTGAAACGATCGCCCCTCTGTGTAACAGGCGTGAGAGAAGGATATGTTTCATCTCACTTCTACAGCCGGTGAGTGATCTTGTGTCGTTTGGGAATTGCTTGTTAACAAGCATTTTTATCTTGACTTTATTGAGATAAAACTTTCAACAAATGCACCATTCCTAAGTGTCCAGTTTCAGTTTTAACAAATATGTACATTCTGTAGCCACCACCCTAGGCAAAAGAATATTCCTACTCTCCTGAAAGCTCTCTTTTGCCCCTTTTTGTCCCTGTTTTGTGTAAGTTTAAGACAGGATACCTGAAGAACCAGAGTGATTTGCAAATGGCAGTTTAATCAAAGTCTTTGGTGAACTTAGACTGTTCTCTTCTGTCCGGCTCATGAAAAGAGAATTTAGGCTTGTCTGGAACAACGACAAAAATGTAGCAAATACAAACCTCAATAATGAAGTAAGGGACAACTCTCCTGAGGCCTTTCCCATTATTGTTAAGACAGAAGGTCCATCAAAGTGGTGATTATGGGGCAGTCACCATTCCATGGGAGAATTGCCACTGAACAAAGTGGTGACAGAAGTAGAGACACCTGACCCCACAGAACTCCTGGGTGTATTACACTGTAAATGAAGATGAGCACGAAGGGAGAGAAAAGACGCCAAATCTCAAGAAGAGAGGGAATGGGCGTATCTAGGCATGCATGACGTGCACAGAATCTCATTTTCTTCTTCCACCTTCTCATGGACACCAGAAAGAGCAGCATTCTAGACCAAGGCATTCTGGGCTTAGGGTTGAGGGTACATGATGCTCCCACCATAGGACACAGGGCCATCCTGACAGGGAGTAGCATCATAGCAGCCAGGGTGACTCCAGGGTGACTGGCTGTGTTCCAAAACAGTTGGGAAGCTGTTTTTCTGCTATACCATAACCTCCATTCAGTTATTTTCTTTCAGGCTGTTTGCTTTCAAAAAAAAAAAAAAACTGCTGACCAGGATACCTTGTATTACGCCAAAATATTTATAAACAGTCATCCCTCTGGGATCGAGGGACAAGGAGACTATTGCTCGTTTTAAAATAAACCTTAATGTAGGCCAGGTGAGTGGCTAATTTGTCCATTTATCTTTTTAACGTGAACGGAAAAATCCCACTTCCCCCACCTGGGCTTCGCCATGGCTCCTCACGCATCACTTCTCACGCAGCTTTACGCCTTTCACACTGGCAGGTCAGCAGCCCTCGGGTTGATAGTGCACAAGTGCAAAGTGCATTTGATTGGTATCATTACTGGTCTTAGTAATTGATTACTGTCCACGGTGAAATATTCAAGGCAAGCGCACAGCCAATAGCAATCGCTTCATCCATCATGGCTGTTTGTTCCTCATCTCCTGAGACCTATCAGCCACATGCTATCCGATCCCGCCAGGCAAATTGCTGATGGCTGCTTTGTGGGTACAATTTACTGTGTGTTTCCTGTGTTAACCAAAGCCACTAGTTTTACTGACCAGGGAAATGCAGGGGAGGCTCTTGCCTTGCAATGTCAAGTTCACTCTCCAGTTAACCTCTTTGGCCTCCCTTTTTGTGGCGATCTCTGATTCATCAGCTTTGGTTCTGTTGCTAAAAAAAAAAAAAAAAAAAATGGAGGGAGGAAGGGAGGGAAAAAAGGAAAGGCAAAGAAAAAATGAAAGGAAAGAAAGAAAAAAGTCGAACGGCATAGTGGTTATATTAGGAATATTAATTGTAGGACTTGAGATGGGTTGATTGGAATAAGATCTAGGAGGGTTGTTTGTAATGCAGATTTTTTAGAAACAAGAAGTGGGAGAATAATGAATAACAACCAGAACTAATCAATTTTATGTGTATGTGCGTGCATGTGTGTTTAATCCAGTGATAATGACTAAAAGTAGTTACAAAAAGAAGTAGAAATTTCAGTAGCTATACCATTTTCTCGGTTTTCTTCCAAGATGTTTTATCCTTGGATCTTGGCAAATATGCCTGTCCCTGGTGTACACTAAAGAACTTTGATACTCTACCCAAAGAACACAGTAGGAGGAGGAGGAGACCCTCCGGGGGGAGAAGAATAAACAGATGACTATTGCGTGTGACAGCCCTCTGATGACAAGTGCTAGCACTGTGCACAGCCAGAATTAGAAAAACAGTTTGTACTGATCAGTCTATAGCCATGAGAGCCGCAGAGAGTAAAAAGCACACATTGGCCTGTTCTCCTTGTCTTGACCCTGCTCTCTGACAGGCCGGATGCACCGCACTCCCAGGGTCGTGCATTTGCGGTGGAAGACGCTGCCAGCTCAGCCAGTGAGCTCAGGGAGCCGGCGGGAGCAAGCCCGAGGAGAGCAGGAGGGGGCGGCGCCTCCCAGATGGCAGAGGGAAGCGGTCTATTTCCGGAGCCACTCTCAACGCGTTTGCTTTCCAAAATTTATTTCAGGAAATTGTTATGAGGGTCTCAGTGGAGATCTTTGTTGCCTCTTTTGGAGTGTTTTGTTTGTACGTTTGTTTGTTTAAAGACTCCCTGGTGTCTGTAGCACGCGATAGAATTCTCACTAATCCTCCACAGGCTGGGGCAGACACAGCCATGTGTGCCGTGCCCAGGATGAGGCCTTCCATGGGCATCTCCCTACCCGAGGCAATATCTGGAGGACACAGAATCTTAATCCTGGGACATTCGCATTCCTTATTTGGGGCCTCCTAGCAGAATGACTAGGCAGCTGGTTTAAGTAATTCCCAAGTTAGTTGGACACGTTTCATTGTTGATCCCAATCCATTTTTACACAAATAAGTAGATTAAGCGCATCTAAAGGCACTGACCTTTCACTGTGTACTGTGGGACTTCAGTTGCTTGTCCCTGTGTTTGGTAGCCAATGTATGATGTCCATGTGAGTTGAGGGTCGGTAAGATTAGAGGTTTCTTTCTCTGGAGCTGTGCTCCACTGTCTTGGTCAGGTTTCCCTTTGCAGTCTGGTGGTATCATCCTCCCCTCAATCCTGAGCCACTGGCATTGAGCACTAAAATAGCAAACCCCTAAGTTCAGCTTTATTACCAGAAACTTCTAGCCCCGGCCTGTGCTGTGGCTAATAGCTGTCACTTTTTGGATGCTTTAAAAACTCTATCAGCTTGACCAGTTTTTAAATTTTTCAGAGATAGTTTTTGAGGATGTCTTATTACACTAAAGAAAAGCTGACTTCTGGTAGAAAAATATAATCCAGTGATACTTTCATATGATAACGAATCTATAGTAAGTCATCCCCCCCAACACACACCATGCGTGGTGTCACTGAGACTTTAGTTACCCCCAGTCAACTGTGGTCCAAAAATAATAAATGTAATATTCCAGAAATAAACAATTCATAAGATTCTAGTAGTATATACTATTTTGGGCAGTGTGATAAACTCTTACAGCATCCCATCCTATACCATCCAAGATGTGAATCATCTTGTCCGGTATATCCATGCCATATAGGCTACTGCAGTGATGGCAGAAACATTTAGAGCTTTCAGTGATAACAGCCAGCTGGGGCACGCGTGCCGTAGGTTTGCCACCACTGGGCTGCAGGCCCATTAGTCACTTAGCCATCTTGGCTACCAGATCAGCGCTGCAGCATGACAGTGCTTGTGTTGAAGTAACTCTTATCTGGTAGCCTAATGCTATGTCATGATGCCATTCACCTCATCTCATCACATAAGCATTGTATTATCTCAAATTACCACAACAGGAAGGATGGGTACAGTGCAGTAAGAGATTTTGAGGTAGAGGTCACATTCACATAACTTTTATTACTGTATTGTTATAATTGTTCTATTTTATTATTGTTATTAATCTCTTATTATGCCACTTTATCATAACCTTTATCATAAGTATGGGTAAATAAGAAAAACCAGAGTATCTATAGGGTTTGGTAATACCCAAGGTTTCAGGCATCCCTGGGAATCTTGGAACATCTGCCCTGAGGTTGAAGGGGACTGCTGTAAATTTGCCATCAGAAATTGCAGAAAGCTACAATTTCTTGTATTTGCTGTTCTGTTATCATACTCTTATGTTGACATGGTGGGGCTACACTACTCACTTATTTAATCAAACAGGAATCTAGATATTACTGTAAAGGTATTTGGTAGATGGATTAACATCTCCAACCAGTTCATTTTTAGTAAAGAAGATTACCCTGGAAAGTATGGGTGAGCCTGCTCCAATGGGTTGGAAGTCTTAAGAGTAAAACCTGAAGTTTGCTGGAGAAGAAATTCTGCTTCAAGACTGCAGCACAAAATCCTGCCTGGGTTTTAGCCTGCTGGCCTGCCCTACCAGCTCCAGACTTGCCAGCCCCCACAGTTGCATGAGCCAATTCCTTAAAATAAATCTTGTATTTGTTCTGTTTCTTCAGAGAACTCTGATACACCATCTAAGTGGTGTATGTGAAAGAGCGGGAGGAAATTATTAACCTTGTTTTGTGATCCTATTTTGCATAGGTCGTGCTGCAATAAATGAATGCCTAACATGTCAAGAAATTAAGTATGTGGGCTATCTGATGCAAAGCAAGTGAAATTGATATCCAAAGCAATTTTAAAATGCATGATAATTCCCTCTTCTTCACAGTTCATTTTTATCTTGGTTCTTGTTGTAGTCAGTTTTCCATCTCTGTGACAAAATACCTGAGATAAACAACTTCAAAGGAGAGAAGATTTACTTTGGCTTATGGTTTCCAAGGTTTCAGTCCATGGTTGGCTGGCTTCACTGTTTTGGGGCCTAAGGCAAGGTAGACACATCATGGTGGGAATACATGGTGGAGCAAAGCTGCTTACCTCATAGCAGCCAGGAAGAAAAGAGAGAGAGAAAGGGGCCAGGTCCCGATATCACCTTTAAGGCACACCCCCTAATAAACTACCTTCCTCTGGCTGGGCCCTGCCTTCTAAGGGTTTCACCACCTCCCAGCAGCACCACAGGCTGTTGGCCAGGCCATTAGCATGTGAGCTTTGGGGACATTTAAGATCCAAACCACACAGTTACTATATTTTTTCCCATCCCTAGCCCTTCACTATATTTAGTATTACCCTCTATCTCTTCTCGTGGCTTTGTGACTTCTTGGTCTCCCCACTTGTAATGTATTTTCCATTGTCCCATATGAACTCTCTATTCTCAAGGCCACACCCTTGATTTGTCATCAGCAATAGCTGATGTTACCTTTGAACATCCCACTCTCCAACTACCACTTCTGGTTCTGGCTTCCACTTCTGCATTCATCAAAATCATTCCTGATACATGAACTGTCTAGGTCTTTACCTCCCTCCTGAACCAATTGAGAGCTGAGGGACTGTATTACAATTGCATTTTTATATCTACCTGTCACTTTTCTCTTTTCCCTTCTCCTCTTCTCTCTTGGATAAAGTCCAAGCCCCAGTTAAATCCATCTACCTAACTGCTGTGTGCCTGCATCCATGGAGCTGAGCATCGCTGGAGGAAACCACA
Source organism: Erethizon dorsatum (assembly GCA_028451465.1). Lineage (NCBI taxonomy): Eukaryota > Metazoa > Chordata > Mammalia > Rodentia > Erethizontidae > Erethizon > Erethizon dorsatum. The sequence goes on from CM051839.1 coordinate 18,805,641, forward strand.
CATGGTGCTGACTATAGCCTCTTGAAATTCTTGACCACAGATTCTCCAGTAGACCTCCACTGCCAGGCACACTTACTCTCCCTTCCCTGGTGTGTTTGCTTTTTCACTTCCCAAACAATATTTCACACCTTCTTATCCTTCCTCTAATACCATCTTTCATGGTACCAAATCTAATAGTCGTTCTTCCTTGCTGATTTACCACTCAGCAGCATCCCCTGCTGACCACGACCTCACCACTAGCACATTCAAACTGGTCTGAAAAGCCTGGATAGTGGAAGATTCTATTTTTATGGCATTCTATGAAAGACACAACTATACGGATAGGAAACAGATCAGTGGTTGCCAGGGACTTGGGGGAGGAGTGAAAGTAGAAAAGGTGAAACCCAGGGGATTTTTTTGAGGTGGTGAAACTATTCTTTAAAATATTCTAATGGCAATTCATAACATGGCATTTTTCTAAACTACAGAATGTTAGAGCACAAGTACACCTTAATGTATACAATTTTTAAAAAATATATAGGAGGTCAGAGGTTCCTAAGAAGACATGCAGACTGTGACAAAAGAATCTGTCACAAATATATAAAATAACCTCACTGAAGGGGTTGGAGGATGAAGGTACTGACCTAAGTAGCTTTGGAAGTAATGGGAATTGGAAAACTTAAGACCAAACTGTTGAACATGAGGACTTCATTCTAATTCCTAGGGTTTTTCCCCCTAGAAGAGGCACAGATTAAAAATTCTGAAGTAACTATAATGTGTATTGGAATTGAATGATTAAGAAAATAGATGACAGAGGGAAGGAGGTAGGATTCTCACTGTTGAAAGTTACAGCAAAGCAAGGAGTGAAGTCTAGAAGGATCCATGTGGTTAATGGATGAGCAGTGGAGACGTCAGTGTGAACTCATGCTTGGTTTAATACAGATACAGGTGGTTACGTGTAGAGCTTACAGGTAGGTTTATGTGCACATTAGCCGTGCATATATTCCCTCGCTTCGTCAGCTGAGAGGTCCTAGAAATGACACCCCAGGAACAATGAGCACACCCAGAGCCCAGCTCCTGCTTTCTAATTCCGTTCTCCAGGCACAGAAACCAGACGTCTTGAAGAAATAGCTAATTGCAGAGCTGGGACAGGAAATATAGAAGAGGACCCTAAAGAAACTCGTAATGGCAAGAAAGAAGTGTTAGGAAACAAGCCCCACAATAATGGGGTTATGTCGAAGGGATACAGGGACCAATTAAAAGAATTCCCAGTGACCAAAGCTGAAACAATCTGAGCAAAATAAATAAAGTAGCATCGGAGAATAACCCAGAGTGTAAAATAAGCAACCATGAGTTGATATAAATAAATGATTGAACAAATAAAGAAGTGGGGAGAAAGACAAATCTCCCACACAGAAGAATTCTAAATAAATTTTGTAGCTACTCCACTGGTGAGGAGGTGGAACATAATTCCCCACTCCTTAAATACGATCTGCACCAAAGTGACTTCCTTCTGAACAGTACCTTGTAGGGGAAAGAAAGAAGAGTAACTGTACAGTGAGGAAATCTGCAAACACAACCTCAGCCAGCTGATGAAGGTTCGCGGCAGTGGTGATAGATTCTGTTGATACCGTGTGTCCTTGATAGGATGTGACGAGGATGCCCCTTTGCCTCTGCGGTCTCCTCCTAAAACTCCATAATGCCAGTGTAGCCATGAGAAAAACAGCAGAGCAACCCCACCTGAGAGACGCCCTGCCACCTGGTCAGCCTTTTCCGAGAAGGTGCCCATCCTCCCCAAACTGGTTCTCTAAAATAAGGGAAGTCAAAGAAACTGTCACAGCCAAGGGGAGCCCAGAGAGACTTTTTTTTTTTTTTTGTGGGTACCAGGGGGTCGACCTCAGGACCTCGTATGCCAACAGGCACCCGTGCCGCTGAGCGATATCACCGGCCCCTTTTTCGTATGTGGGATCCGGGAGTCGAACTCGGGCCCTCGCACTTGCAAGGCAGGCGCTTACGCCGCTGAGCCATCTCACCGGCCCCAGAGAGACTTATTGATGGCATGGAACGTTGTGTCTTGGGAAAAATGACATTAAATAAAAACAAAGACGATCTAGACAAAGCATGAATTTTAGTGAATCATAACGTGTAAATATTGATTCATTAGCTGTGACAAATGTACCATACTAATATGAGATGTTAATAACGCAAAGGCTGGGTTCAGAATACATTCCTTTACTCAAAACTGTAAATTCCCTTTACTGTCAGGGTTCATTTGTTGGAGTCCCAACTCCTAGTACCTCAGAATGTAACCATATTTAGAATAAAGGTCTTCAAAAGGTGATTAAGTTAAAGTGAGGCCCTAAAATGAGAGCCCTAACCCAGTATGAATAGTGTCCTTAATAGAAAGGGGAGAGACTGACCAGGTGACCCCTGGCTGGGATAAAATCAAGTTAAAAACTCCTACATAACAGCCAAAGGAGGTGTGTGTGCGGGCAGGGGGAGAGGACGTCTCCGAGGGATGAGGCGGATGGTGCCATCTGACTCTTAGGTGTCTGTCATATGTGACTGTAGGAGTTGGAAAACCAGGAAGGTCTCAGGTGAGAGACTCAGGTGAAGTGAGGGATTCCACAAGCCAGGCTCCAGCCTAAGATAAGGAAGTTCGTAAGGACAAGGCCCTCCAGACACCCAGCAGGTTCAGGCTGGCCTCAGGCTCAGCGGGTACTCCCAGGCCACACTTGCTACTGGTGATGGTTCTAGGAGACCATTGTCTTGGTCGGTTTTGTTTTGCCATGACAAAATAACTGATACTGAGTGATTTACAAAGAACAGAAAATTATCTTCTTGCAGCTCTAGAAGCTGAAAAGTCTGAGTCTAGATGCTAGCAGGTTTGATTGTCTGGTGAAGTCTGCTCTCTGCTTCTACGGTGGTATATTGATGTTGCACCTTCTGGAGTGGGGGACACGGCGTCCTTACCTAGCAGAAAGCAGAAGATCAAGCTAAATGAGCACTGCATGAAATCTTTTGCATAATGACCTTAATCCTGTTTACCAGGGGGGTGTCCTCACGGCATAATCACCTCTTAATACCACCACTTAGCCACACTTGAATTTCAAGGGGACGCATTCAAGCCATAGCAACCTCTGACCCAGCTGCTTGTGCTGGGCCTGGCTAGAGCTCAGGTGGCAGCTAAAGGACACCATTGAGGGCAACATGGAAGGAGTTGAGCAGCCAAGGGCAGTGATACGGGAGGTAGTGGTCTCCACAGAGGGAGGATTAGTGAGCTCCGCCTCCGGGAACAAAACTGTGAGAAGGCACATTCGAAGAAAGATCAGGAAGGAGAGCCCAGGATGGAGCTATGGGCCAGGCAAGCCTAGACTTACTTAGAACTCAAAGAAAAAGGGGACTTGGACCAAAATGTTTTAAAATTTTATTTATGAGCTATGTGGTCTTAAATCATTCTAATCCATAGTTCTCTCACCTTTAAAATAAGAGTAAAATCACCTACTTTACAGGGTTGTTGAAAGGTTTATAGATAATGTAGGAATAACACCTAACCCAGCCAGTTCTATCAAGATGCTTAGAAACTGGTGGCCAGGGATGCGATCAACCAGTACCACCTGGGGAGGATTGCTGCTTTTGTGGTTGTCATCAGTGTCTCTAAAGCTCCAAACCCCAGTGGAAGTGAAAGGCAGATGTGTACTTGTTCTAGTCCCACCTGGAAATCGGGAAGTGGCAGTCCTGCTTCCAGCACAGTAGCTGGTTTGCAGAGGCCAGGTGACGGCAGCCGCACAGGTGCAGGCTGCCCAGCAAGGTCAGGAGGAGGGAGACCATCCACGGGAGGCCAGAGCGACCAAGGCAGATTGGGAGTGGAGGACCAGAAGGAGACCCAGAGCTCTTGGACCCCCCACCCTGGAGGGCGAGACTCTCCAAAAGGCCCAGCACATTTGTGCGCTCTGGTCTTTGCTCTCATGTGGTTGGGACTTCACGGAAGGCATTTGGAGGATGTGCAGGGTGTGCAGCTGCCCCTTGGGAGGAAGAAGACAGAGCAGCCATTGCACCAAGACCCTTCCCCATATTGAGGCCTCTCCCCGCTGGCTCCCCCAGATCCCCTTGAGAAGTCTCTGATCACACGCAAGGGCAGGTGGACCATGCTGCCCATTAGATCGTGAAGGCAAGAGGGAGACCTGGTCCAGGGACTTCTTTATGACCTTCTTGTTCTCCATTTGTCACATCAGCTTTGAGTTCAGTTGGAAGGGGCGCAGCCCTGAGAGATGGGGTGATTGTAGCCCCAGCTCTGACCTGGCCAGCTGCAGGACTGGGAGAAGTCTGCAGTGCCCAGTGGCCACCACCTCCCTCCCAGCGCAGGGAGAGGTTCATGATGGCATCCTCTGCCCCCTTGGTTCTGAGATAAATTTCCCTGAATTTCCATGTAGGACCAGAGAAGAGCATGGAACATCCTTTTAATGCTCATCTGCAGATTTAATCTGAATGTTCCTAATTAGAATTATCAGGAAGGACAGAAAGTCCACAGCAGGGTCTTGTTGCTTTTTTTTTTTTTTTTATAATGTGAGTACAGGGAGTCGAACTCAGGACCTCGCGCTTGCCAGGCAGGCACTTATGCCGCTGAGCTGTATCACTGGCCCTCTTGTTGCATTTTTAAACAATGCAATTTGCTGTCCTTAGTCTTATGTGAAGGACACTCTTAGATCATAAAAATGTTATTACTTTATCATAATTTGGAGATCTCTATCAGATCACTTCAGGGCAGAGTTTCTCACTGTCAGCACCACAGTTCTCTGTTTTGGGGAGACAGTGCTGTGAATCATGGGGTGTTAGCAGCATCTCTGGTGTTATAGTTTTTTGGAACTGCTGCAATAGAATGCCACCGACTGGGTGCCTTATAAATAACAGAAATTTCTCACTGTTCTGGATGCTGGGCAGTCCAAGATCAAGGTCAAAATTCAGTGTCCAGTGAGCGTCCACTTCTCTCATAGTAAGATTCTTATTGTAACTTCACATGGGGGAAGGGCGAGGTGGGTCTCTTCTCTGGGCCTCTTTGGTAAGGCCACTAATCCCATTTTCGAGGGCTCCGCCTCACCGTGCCTGTCACCTCCCTAAAGACCTCATCTCTCAGTACTGTCACGTTGGTGATTAGGTCTTCAATGAATTTGAGGGAAATACAAACATCCAGACCGTAGCACTTGGCCTCTTCCTCCTAGATGCTAGCAGGACCACCCCTCCCTGGATGAGGGGACTCAATCACTCCTCCTTGAGAACCACCAATTCAGAGCTCATTTAGAATATGATCTTAAAAGCAGAAAAATAAATATATAAACACAAACTTGGACAAATGGCTCTTGAGAAAAATACTTAATTTTAAAAGTAATAGTAAAATCGAATTTTCGGAAGCGTAGGACTCACCTTTAAAGCTCATTTCCTGCATATATGCCATCCACACACCACTTCACATCCGTACTTGAGATTTCTTTAGTCAAGAGAGGACTGTCCTCTGTTCCCCCCTGAAAATATCACATGTGCTTCCAAATAATCTTGGGTGTCTGGATGCTAATGTGCCGTGTTTCCCTAACTCCTTAGGAAATGCGGGCATAAGAGATCAGCCTCATGCGTAGCATCTTTTTGGTGTGGATCTAGTCAAGTCTTACCATCTGCAGAGTCTGGTAGCAACTGGGCCACAATCCCTCTTTCCATTTGCACCATGTTTATAACACCACATCTGATGTTAAAAAGATTTGTTGTCCTCTGCATTGATTACTATTTTGGGAGAGTACAAAACATAATGAAGAGAAGAAAAAAGGCAAGAAAAAAAAAGAAAAATCCAGAGCTGTCATGCCTGCATTCTATTTTGTGTTCCTGAGAGTGGAGAGAGAATAGATTGTGAAGTGTCCAAGGCTTTGCCCGGCCACTCACACTGAAGTTGCCATAAAAGGAAAGTACACGTTTTCTACTTCCTTCTGTTGTTTCCTTTCAGCCATTCTCAGTAAGCGCAAGCAGGAAAAGCTGGGCACAGTGGTGCACGATTGTAATCCCATCTACTAAGGAGGCTGAGGTAGAAGGATCACAAGTTCAAGCCCAGCCTGGACAATTGAATGAGACCCTTTCTCAAAATTGAAAAAAGGGTGTGAGGGCAGGAGATGTAGCCCAGAGTCTTGGGGTGTAGATTAGTAGTAGAGTGCTTGTCTAGCATGTGCAAGGTCTTGGGTTCAATCCCTTGTGCCACACACACTACACACCTACATACTCTCACACACACACACCCACACACAATGTAAGCAGGAAGAAAACAGAAATCAATTGCATTTTCTTTGATTTTTCAGTTGCATTTAGAAACAGCTCAAGTTATATACAATTCATATCTGTTTATAAAACTATGCATTATTTTCACTTCCTCTTTTGCCCTTGAGCATTCCTCCAACTCCACGGTGAATCTCTCACCTTTACTCCACACCTGGGGGTGGGATTAGTTTTCAGCTCCCTTGGCTGTCACTCTTGGTGTGGTCACTGGAGCCAGCCCTCTCTCTTCCCATGCTTTCCTTTAGTTCAGGCCTTCACACCCCCCACTCACACCTTCGAGAGGGCTACCATGTACTCCAGCCTGTGAGCTGAAGACAGTTCGTGCCTTTCTCATTATATTCGGGCATTCATTCACTGGACAAATAGTGCCGGGACCCCTATTGTCTCCCAGACACTATTCTAGGGCCTGGAAATACAGCAGTGAAAAAAGCCAGTAAAACTCACTGCCCTCATGGGATTTACATTCCACCTAGGGCTGAGGATCTCAAAGAAATTGCATAGTGTGATCGCATATGGTAGATAGCATGGAAAAGGTAAAACAGGGAAGGGAGATAGGGAGGTGTAGTGTGTGTGTGTGTGTGTGTGTGTGTGTGTGTGTGTGTCTAAATGGGAAGGGTGGGCTGCGATTTTAAATATGGTAATAGGGGGCTGGGGAAAGCAGACAAGCAGAAGAGAGGCAGGTGTGAAACTGAAGTGTGCCTGGCGTCTGAGGGAGCTGGTGTGGGAGAGAAGAAGGAGATGAAATGAGGAAGTGAATGGGGGCAGGAGGAGAAGATGGGCCAGAGTGTATGGGCCCTGACAAGGACATTGGCTTTTACCTGAGAGAAATCGGGTGCTGCTGGATGATTCTGAGAGAGAATGGGGCGACCCATTTATGGGTTAACAGGGTCACGTCATCAGGCCAGCCTACCCCTCCCCTGGGTAGAGCTGTGTGCTCCTTTTATCCACAGAGACACATCCGCACTCCTCATCTCTGTTCCGACCTGAGAACTATTCCAGGCACCCTGTGGGTGCTCTCAGTGACGAGTGTCCCTCCTCCCTCAAACCCGCCCATCTCTCAAGTCCAAGCAGGAAACTTGTCTGCTTTCCAGGAAACCTTTCACACCGCACAGCTGAGCTCTCTCTGGTCTGATCTCCTGTTCTACTGGTTTATCCTGTGCATTTGACCTCACGCTGTGTTCTAAGCGCATCTCACAGGTGTCACATCAGAAGGCCTGGATTTGAGACTTGCCAGGGGCTTCAGGAATTACCTACTCTGATTCTTTCATTTTACTCATGGGGAAACTGAGGGCCACCATAGTTGAGGACATTGTTCAAGTTCCCTCAGCCATTTTTAATGTATACATAGTCTTTGTCAATGAAATTACTGTCCCGTGTCTTATACTTTTCCAAAATCCCATGTGATAGTAGTTAATGCAGGATTTACATTACAGATGCTTTGCCAGTTCAATTAAATGTGAAAGTAAATTTATTTTGGATTTGTTCATTTGTTTTTAAAATAACGTTATAGCCCCTTAATTCATCAACAGCATCTTGCATATGCTGGGTACAGAAAGCTATGTAAAATATTTGTATATGATTTGGCTTTGAGTTTTAGGGATTTGCTTGTGAAAGTGGTTAGTCAGGACGATGAAAAATTTCACCAGTGTGGAGATTTCTGTTCTGATAAAATGGTAAAAAAGTAATTCTATCATCTCTGCATGATACAGCTATTTTTGTTGCTTCAGCAAGATTTGTCAAAGCAGTTTGGAATGAAAACAAATGGGTTTTGCCTTTCTTTGTCCACAAGGGAAAGACAATCATAGTAGAATTCCATTCTCTGAGCTGTTTCTTTGGAAAATTAGTAGTTTTGATGGTAGGTGTGAACTCGTGATGTTCACAGATGTTGATGGCCTGTCAGCACCATTTTTAGGTGGCCTACTTCATCCTTTGACCCAGAAATACCTTGGCTGAGTCTGACTTAAAAATGTAGCTTCGGGGCCGGTGAGATGGCTCAGCGGCGTAAGCGCCTGCCTTGCAAGCGCGAGGGCCCGAGTTCGACTCCCGGATCCCACATACGAAAAAGGGGCCGGTGATATCGCTCAGCGGCACGGGTGCCTGTTGGCGCGCGAGGTCCTGAGGTCGACCCCCCGGTACCCACAAAAAAAAAAAAAAAAAAATGTAGCTTCAAGTGAGAGTGACGCTAAGGCACTGTTGTAGTAACAATTGCTCAAAAAAATGTGATTTCCAAGAGTCAGTGGTCCAGAACATAGACTCGTTATGCTTAACCTTTACAATGTAGCCCACCCAGGCAATCGATGATGATTTTCCATCATTTAAACATTGCCAATACATTCAGCATTGCTTTGAGTTTGGCTAATATATGACCGAAACAACCAAGTGAAGTATGGAGAGTGAATCTGGTCTGCCATCATTGTGTGCGCACTGTAACCAAAGCAAGGCTGCTAAGTCTGGAAACAACTTGTTGGAGAATTCTTGCTTGCTTTAGAGAACTCGTCAAGTCTAGCGTTCGTGACCCAGGGTTTGCCCTTATGACTAAGTCAGTTAGCTTAGTTGACCATAGTGTGACCGCAGTAATGCTAAGAGGAAGGATGAAGTACCTGAACCCGTCAAGTGGCTTGATTCATGGCTCCACACCGGGCTCTTCCTGCAACTACTCATCTAACAGATAAGAACTAGCGGTCGCAAACCCAAGCTAATGTGTAATTGGCTCCATGAACTCATCAGAAATGTAGTTTACTGAAAGACAATTCGGGTAGTATATTTATGTGAAAGATAAATTTTAGATTTTTTAGTTCATATTCTAGACATTCTCTATCATATTTTGTTGTATGTTTATGTCTATATATATATATATTTCTCTAAATACTGCAAATAAGTGTTCCTCCTTTTGAACTGTCAGAAGTTTCATACATTTGTTTTCATATTTTAGATATGAATTTCTTTGGCAATTTTCTTGAGATTTCATACTTTTAATTTTTTTCTTTGTGGTGCTGGGGATCAAACCCAAGGCTCTGCTTATGCTTGGCAGGCAATCTCCTACTGAGCTATTGCCTCAGCTCTAAATTTTTCTGTTGACGTATCACTGACAAAATAAAATTCATTTTACCCTTGTGTGAGTTTAAATGAGTGTATGTATTTGTATAACAACCACTACAAATTTGAACATTTCCGTCTTCCCAAAATAATCTCTCATTTTAGCACATTACTTACTGATAGTAATTTAGGAATTATTTTAGTGGATATGAGATTTGTAGGAAGTGAAAAAGTATAAGGATCCAAGTCTATGGCCCAGGCTGTTGGTGATCACCTTAGAAAGTGATATGACCTTGGGTCAGAAACAGAACATGACCATGAAGTCATGGAATCTGTCTTCTGATAAGGCTTGAAACTTCTTGTGATGGTCATTTCAGTGTTGAGCTCCAAGAGCATTTTAAACAATGGACTGAATATATTTTTGTAATAGGTCTTAGAATATGGTCTCCCAGAAAATTTTAGTTTCCTAGTTTGGGCAACAGTTGTTTTATAGACACCTGGTATTGGCAGACTTAACATTTTGTATATTTAAAAGAAGCCTCAGAGACCTGAGATAGAAAGAAATTTGTAGTTTTGTCAAAGCACAAATTTGAATTTTGAATTTACACGCTGGAATGGCTAACAAGAGCAAGCGAGCCAAGCCAATCATCCAAATTCCAAAGAGTCATTATAAAAATCTGGTCCAAGTCTGAGTGAAGTCATTTTTATAGTATGATAAAAACATGGCATCTTTATGAAAAATGGCTCCCCAAAGGACATCAAATTTGGTATTGGAGATGAAAGTGAAGAAGGCTAGAGGAGCAATTATTCCTTACCAGAAAAATGGAAACATTTTAAAGGGTGATTAGATCATAGCCATGCATGAATTTACCAAATGGAAATAAGAAAAAAAAAAAAAAAACAACTCAGGGATAGGGACGTAGCTCAGTGGTAGAGTGTTTGCCTCGCATGCACAAGGCTGTGATTATTTCTATCCCCGGGGGAGCTTTGGGGGAGAGAGAGACCCCTGATGTCTTCATCCATATTTATATTAGTATGAAGTACAAGGCAAATTATATTTTATTTGTGAATTTGGGGAATTCATGAATATTGAGGGTCTATTCTTAAATTTCTGTTGTGTTAGTTTAGATACACTACAACATCCCCGAATTAAAAATCAAGAATATGAAGGATGCTGACATTTGAAGTAAAATGCATTGAGCTAGAGAGGAAAAGTCCTTTGGATCCCTCAGTAGTTTGGGGTGGCAATTGATTGGGGGCGGCCCATTGGACTGATGGACCACAGCTGCTCAGAAGGAGCAGTGGGAAGTATTAATAATTAGAGGAAATGACAGTTTCTAGTTAACAAGCCTGCAATTCACTACAGTGTAATTTTTTGTTTTCTCATCTGTGGTCTTGGGGGATTCCACCTCCTTACCTGGAAAGCACAATACACTGATTTGGGCGCCTGACTGACTGCTGTGTGCTAGGTCAGGGAAGGCGTAGGCCCTACTCATAAGGCACTCGTACAGAAAGAAGGAAGGCACAAAAGTGCCCTATGAAATTCACTGGAAGTTGGCAGTGATGAAGAGATGTGCCAGATGCAAGCAGAACCTACGACAGTAATGGCGAGCCTTTTAGAGCTTTCAATGAGAAAAACAGCCAGCTGCAGTGCACGTGCCCTAGGTTCGCCTAAGTCCGCCTCAAGATACTGAGGCTCAATGATTCTATGACAATGTCTTCCCTCGTTTGCAGAAAAGAAAATGAGACTAAGTGATTTTCCTCATCTGTCATCTAAACTGCTTGGGCGTCCTCCTAATTGCCCTTCTGTTTGCTAATTTCTCTCTCTCGAAACCAGTGCTTTATTTTCCTCTGAAGATCTCGGTGACTTTTCATTGCCCATTGAAGTCCAGAATCCCCACCATGAGTTTCCGGCCACCACTTCCCTCCCTCCCCAGCCCTCCCAAACTATGCTCCATGTCCCTGGCTACTCTCTTACCTTTTCAGGCTGCAAGCATTTCCTACTTGCAGCTTTGCTCACTTTCTTTCTTGCTCACCTTGCCCTCTATCAAATACCGATTAATTTCAATCAAAGCCCAGCTCAAAGTCTACCTCACCCATGAAGCCTGCTGTGGTTCTCAAAGTTTATTTCATCATCGATTCTTTTTTTTGTGTGTGGGTAACGGGGGTCGAACCCAGGACCTCGCGCACCAGCAGGCGCCCGTGCAATATCACCGGCCCTTTTTTCGTATGTGGGTACCAAGAGTCGAACTCAGGACTTCGCGTTTGCCAGGCAGGCGCTTATGCTGCTGAGCTATCTCACTGGCCCTCATCATCAATTCTTTGCATTTCCACCACACACGTTTGCAGGCGACTTCTGACAGTGGATACCTTCTGCTTTGATGATGTTTAGTGCGTATATATCTGTCTTTCCTACTTAATAGTCCTTGGAAGGCAAGGTTACATCTCTCATATCCCATCAACCTCCTATCCAATGATCTCTCTCTCTTATCTACCACCTCCCTTCCTATCCACCTTGCAGGGGAGGGGGGCACATGTGCAAGCGTCTGCTTGGTGTGGTGTTATGTGGTATGCAGTGGAGACTCTGGCAGGGGAGAGGGGGACTGCAGATCTTCCCTCCTCTACACTCAGCAAGCTTCTTCCCGTGCACTCCCTTTCTCATGATCTGTGCTGCGGGCTCACGGAGCACTCACCCGAGACTTCTCATTTACTTGCTCTCTGGCCCCACTCCATCTCGCCTCCCTCCTCACCCTGGCTCTGGTCAGCCAGGCGTCTTTTACTTCCCTTTCTCTTGCTTGTGTTTTCTGTCTGTTCCGGTTCATAGTCACTTGAATGTGTCTGGGCAGACTTGGGGCAGTGTGCTGGGCTATTTGCTTCCCTGGAACAGGAAAACGTGGGTAGCGTGGCAAGATGTACACCTCCTGTGCGCCCCAGACATCTTCAATAAAGGATTTACTTTCTGTACTCCTCACATACACTAAAGTTCTTGCAGATGAAGACATTTCAATGGTCGTCTTTGCTTGAAAAAGTTCTTAGAGATTTTAGCCAAGAGCTGGCTTCTGGTGTGGAATTGCAGGATTCCAGGCTCTCTCTACCTGGCAGGGTGGTGGAGAACTTGGCCTTGATGCATCTTAACATCCTCATCTGTAAAATGGGGTAATAAAACCCTGTGTAGGGAGTTTGAGTGTGTCTGGCCCATAATATGCACTATATAAATATCAAGCTATTATTGCCGTAGGAATACTTCTGCCTGCTGCTCAGAAATTCGATTTATGCCCCTAGGAATGGATTTTCCAAGGGGAGTTATTAGTCCTCTTGATCCAAGGACAAACAGGGGCATGGGGATAGAGCCAGGGAGCCAGTGGAGGTCAGACTGAGTCCCTATTGCTGTGGGCTTAAACCAGGTTTGGGCATCTGTCTGTTCTGTACGGATTCTCAGGAAGGACAGACACCCTATGGGGACTCGAAAGTCATGTGGAGCCTGGGACATGTGTCTGTCGGAGGGAAGGCGTTGTGTTTAGCTACAAGTAAGGCAAGAAAGCAAGGAGTGATGTCTGAATGGGACCGAGCACTGGCCAAGACGCAGGAGTCTCTTTTTCCCTTTGCTCAGGTGCTTGTAAAAATCAGCTCCAGACCTGTGCCAAGCAGAATCCAGTCCTGCAGACACCGTGATTTTGTAATTTGCTTGCACCTGTGGTTTGTTAAACGCTGCCGGATTTTGATGCCTTCAAGAACTCTCCCGGCCTGGTGGGAAACACCCCGTCTCTCACGGCCATGGGCAGCCTCCTGACGGAAGGTCTCCTTTAGGAAACTGCCTGGGGTGAAGAACAGAATGTGCGGTGCGTGCGTGGGTGCGTGGGTGTGCATGTGCGTGGGTGTGCGTCCCTTGAAAAGCAGCTTGATATTTTTTCACATTCATTTTTAAAAAGAACATACTCTAGGCTGCAGGGAAATAGGGTAAGATTGTATTTATTTATTTATTTTTTTTTTTTTTTTTTGTGGGTACCAGGGGTCAGACTCAGGACGCCGCGTGCCAGCAGGCACCTGTGCCGCTGAGCGATATCACCGGCCCTTTTTTCGTATGTGGGTTCCGGGAGTCGAACTTGGGCCCTCGCGCTTGCCAGGCAGGCGCTTACGCCGCTGAGCCATCTCACCAGCCCCAAAGATTGTATTTAAATGCCAGCTCGATTCTCCACCTCTGTCCCTCTTCCTTCTCTCATTTCCCATACACTACCCACAGGAAGGCACCTAGGACCAGGCAGAAAGGGGACGAACCTCAACCAAGAGCTGTAAATTTTGCCAGGTGACTGTCCTTGTTCTTACTTTCTTCTCCTTGATTTCTTAAGTCCACAGTGTGGAATCCCTCTTTTCCATTGCTGCTCTGTACTTCTGATTATTTGTTCTTTCTGATTGAAAATACTAGGATTTTTTGTTATGATTTTCAGTACAAATAAATTTATTCATGATTATTAAAAATTACATGAATAGGCATTTGTTTGTTGAAATATATCCACATGTAACCCATCGTATGTTTGTGTTTATGTCCGTGTCCATGTCTACATCTGTCCCTCAAATAGATCTTTAATTTTCACATTTCCTTTCTAATGTCTTGATTTACCTTGAACTTAGGTCCAGCAGGGCTGGTGTACTTGATTAGTGGGAAGTCAGGAGGGCTGTGCTGTAGTCATTCAAGAAGATGGAGTACGGTACATACTCTTTCATCACCAGCATTTCCATCACCTTTAAAGTGTGTTAACCAGAGACTTCTGGTTGACATAAAAATCTTCTGCTTAAAAAAAAAAAAGGCTTATACTACAATTTGGTGAAAATAATGTTGCCACTTTTACTATATTACAAGCTAATGATCAAGTAAAATATCTGGTTAGTGTAAAGATTAGCTAGTAGTCTTCAGCATCGGTAAGAAATACCCAAGATAGTAAAAGGCTTTTTTTTTCCTGTGGATAACACATTCGCCCATATGATTGGTAAGCCCATCCTATTAATAATCCTGTCAAACTAGAGATGAACCTGGTGAATATAAATGCCATCTCAGGAAAGGAAAGGCAGGGACATATTCTGCCTGTTTTACCTTTGATGAGCTGACTGCCACCATTTTTCTAACATGAAAAATCCTTGCATGTTTCTAGTTCCCAACATCTGGAGAATGGCAGGGGGTAGCCGGCGCTGTGTTCTGCGTGTATTCTAACCTAGTGTGCTCATCGTAAACAGGGGCTCCTTAGGAATGAATTTTACAAGTTTAAAAAAATAAGAAGACTTTAAAAGATATATTCATTGGTGATGAGTTAATAGGTGCACATGATCCACATTTCAAAAGATGCAGAATACGATAAGAGCCAGCGGGAGGATTTGATTTGCAGCAAGGTTTTGTTTTGTTTTTTCCCACTAATTTGTTTCAAGCAGTTTTTTTTTTTTTCATGTTGACTACACTGCCAAAATCGTTTGTGTTTGAGGTGGTGGACAAGTGATGGTGGGTTTTTGTTTGCTTGGTTTTGGCTTTTGCTGATGGAAAAAGACATGAGTACAGCCATGATGCAAATGTTTTTCTTCAAGTTAATTACATTACTTGGCCAGATACGTTTTCACTAGTGTCCTCCCTTCCCCCATCCTGTGAGCTCTAGTTTTCATAGCTTTTGTATTCTTAAAAGAACCTCACTGATAATAACTAGATGTATTTGTGGGGGGAAATATTTAAAACAGTTTAATAAAGAATCACAGGTAGATTAAAAGTGTAATAAAGGAGTGTTATGTTAGAAAGAGTTATGTATATTAGATACCCAAAAATTCGCCTGTTACAACTTTTTGGTTAAAATGCTACATTTTCCTTCTGTTGCCTTTTTACTATAAAATAGGCTTTATTATTTGAAGCAAATGAGTTCAGATATAGGAGAGAACATAAAGATATTAAGCCACCATTATTCTCAGAGCAATTGTAAGGAACAATAAAAACATGGTGATGTTTTAGCCTTTCCTGCAGATTCATACAGCCTCGGAGGCTGACTGAGCGAGGCTTTATAGTTCATGAAAGGAAGAGCTCATGATGAGCAAAAATGGAAGAGTGCAGTGCTCAAGTTCAAGTAGAAGAATTCTGAACTTTTAGTATATTTGTATCGTTCAAATCCAAATGATTTACTTTATAAGATTTTGTGGTAATTACACAGATCCTAAGACTGTCACTTAAAAAAAAATAAAACTAACTGGGAGTTATTTTTGGTTTATAAAAACTCAAGGGCTTATGGACCTGTATTTCTCAGTAACAAAGTGAAAATATATTAAGAGCTAAGTTGTCCTGGAGTTACAAAACACTTTTACCCCTCCCAGATTACTGTGATTTAATTATTAAAACAATAGTGTTTTACATCTTTGGAATACTTGCTCTTATGACCAGAACAGACTTACTCGGGTTTGTCCTTGTGTACAAACCCTTTCCTTCCTATGTCCTTTCCTTCCTAATTCTGTGTTCAGTGAAGCCAGGTTAGTACTTGAAATTGGACATAATGGAGCTATTTATACCATCAAAATTGATAATAGCTACATACCAGGTATTTTTTGGTCTGGAAAGCTGGTTGCTAAGTATTTGCCAGTACACTATTGGATTGAGGTGTATTAATCAAGACATGGGAGAGAAATCTAGCATAGGTAGCAAAACCATTGTTTGGAATCCAGTTTGCAATCCAGTAATTGCATTAAAGGGGTAAAAAATCTGGTTGAGGGGCTGGGGATATAACTCAGTGGCACAGTGCCTGCCTGGCAACCGTGAGGTCATGTGTTCGATCTCCGGTACCAAAAAAAAAAAAAATCTGGTTGAGGAGAATCAGACATGTGGCATTTGTGGCAGTTACCATACTTTGCACATATTGTAAGAAGTATGTTTTCCAGTTATGCAAAGTCATATATGACCTAACTCACTCTGGATGGAATAAAATCAGTCATCTTCTCAAGTAAATATCAGCCATATGGTAGGTGGTTCTTCATCTTGTAATAGTCCCTCCTGTAATGAGCTGCAGTCATCTCCTAAAATGATATAGTATTTCTGGGAGACAAAGAGTTGCATGACATTTCTTCCTTAATCTCAAAATATCACCAGTTCTAGCTCTTCTGGCCATCTTTCTGTGCCACCATAATGGTGAATGAATGTTGTGGCTAAGGCTCTCAAGAGCATCAGCAATGCGGAAAAGAGAAGAAATGCCAGGTTTTCCTAGGTTGTGCTCCAGAGTCATCATTTCTAACTCTGATGATGAATCATGATTATTGGTGAATTTGAAGTCATCAAAGATAACAGAGCTGGGAGAACTGTTGTGAACCTCACAGGAAGGTTAAAGCAGCGTGGAGCAATCAGCCCAGATTTGAAGTGCAACTCAAAGGTTTTGAAAAAGGGCAGAACAGTCTGCCCCATCGCATCAGATCGGTTTCATTGTATTGACAACCTCAGCTGGCATCAGGAGAGGAAATCCTGGGGTTCTTTTTCTAAAGATGTAATACGTGCACATAAATACAATGCCTCAATGGGCTAAAAAAATTACTACTTCTAATAGATAGTGTTTCGCAGATACAAATTTAAGGTACGAGGAGACATATAGTCAAAATAATAAAGATTAGATCACTGCTTTTAAAACTGTCCCTGCATCCTCCCTATCATGGCTGGGGAACTCTGAACAAGAGTAGTTACTTCTATTATCGGGATTCCCTGAGGTAACAGATAATCTGCCTCATGAATGAATGGTTACATAGACAAAATACTGTGGTTCTGCTTCAGGCTGGGTGCATTCACCCAATTTCTAGTCCTTATAACTTCGCTACTCAAAGTGTGATCCATGGATCAGTAACTTCAGTATTAACTAGGAACTTGCTACACATGTAGTATTGGGGGTCATTCTAGACACACAGAATCAGACGATGTCCTTTCACAAGATCCCCAAGTGGTTTGTAGGTGCATTAAGGTTTGAAAAACCCTACCTGACCTGTCTACTAATGTAATTTCCTTACCGACAAGCTCTTCCTTCTAGAGATATTAACATAAAACATGAGTTTCAGACACAGAGAAATAAACCAGAGGTTTGGATAAATGATGAGAGAATTAATTTTATTAATGGTTATTGTCTTTCCCGCCACTCACCTCTGGTCTCTGTTACAAACTTACCTGCAGGGGGAAATAAGAAGCACCATGGTATCCCCAGTGTCAGCGTGGAATTTCCAGAAGGAACCCATATTTGCTGAACTATGTCTGAAGCTTACATGCTAGGCTGCTAGAGATGAAGTCATGCTCTAGGATTCTTTTGTTCATCCTCTCTTCTTCCCTCTTTCTTGCTTTTAATCAGTTAATTAATTATTATTTTGTGTGTGTGTGCGGAGCTGGGGGTGGAAACTAAGGTATCATGCACGCTAAGCATGCACTCTACCCTTGACCTACAGGCCCCAGCACTCTTGCTTTTTAAAATATAACTTCTAATTTGATAATAGTGGTAGATTTACAGAACAGTCACAAAGATAGTACAGAGAACTCCTTTATACCCCATGCCTGTCTTTCTTGCTTTTTGACCAGAGTTGTATTTCTCCTTTTCTAGATTGGCAGAGTTTCCCGGCTAAGGAAGCAAAGTTACAGCACCAAACACAAATAGTATTTGATTAAGGCTAATTACAGTGCTGTCACATAAAAAAGAGGAGAAAAGAAAGCTGGCTTTTTCAACCAGCGATGATGAAATAACCTGCTGTCTGTCTACTGACTTAATAGCTTTAATTGCCAGAACATAATCAGGATCTGGTGAATTTGTTTGAACATATCAGCAGGCACCAAATATTTCAATGGGATCAAAATGTGGAACTAGTTGTGCTGTACGTGGGGCTGAAATAGCTTTGACAAAGGCAACACCTGTTGGAGAGGCGCCCTGATACGATGAGTCGGTTTATTCATACTATGGACTAAGAAAGTTGGAGGTTTAACATGACCTCTTCAATTAAGCCATAGCCCCCTAGTATTTCTTAGTTTGACTTCTTAGTTTACAGGATGCATTGGGTTAGGCATATAGTTACGCTTCCTTGGAAACTCATTCTAAACTTTTTTTTTTTTTCAGAAAGTGACATAACAAAATGTGGACTTTTCCTTGTACAACTTTGTAAATATGCTTCAGATCATCAGTGAGAAAGTCACGCATGAAAGCCACCATTCCTCCACATTTTATTGTCTTCTACTTTCTGGCTCTTAGGAATCTGGAATAGAAATTCAGGCACTTCTGAGACAATCTACGCACCTCCAGGAAGTAAATTAAACCGATGATTTCAGGAAAGGGGGCCCACAAACAGGCCCACGGTGGGACCCTGCAAGGACGATCACATCTGAATGGTCCTCCTGATTCAGACCCTGCTTCAGGATAACCCAGTGGAAGGTTATCTGTTGGAAGTGGAGTATGAATAACCTGGAGTTTTCTGAAAACTTACAGTGTTCAAGTGAAACTCTCCCTTTTTGTGGCATGGTAGGAATAATTTGTTATCTATTTTGGAATTAGTGAAGTCCCTGGAATTCCAACTGTTTGCATAATACCACCCAAGTCAAAAGACTCTCAAAAAAGATTAAAGGAGATGGTATTTCCCTAACTTTGAGAAGCAGGTGGAATTACTGAGGCCAGAAGAAACCGTAGCTCAGTTTCCCACGCCGTTCCCCAAGGGCCCACTCCTACAGGAAGGATGGCTGTTGTGTATTAGCTGATAGGACAGTGGAATGCGACGGTTTCTATGGGTCACCCCGCAGGCCCAGGACTGTGGCTTACTCGGCACATCCTGAAGAGGTTCTGTGTGCTCAGCACGCCCATCTTCTAGGGCTGCCTGGAGGCCACCTGGTCCCTGGGGCTGTCCTTGGAACCAAGCCACCCAGATTACTGCTGGACTGAATGATGGGGATATGGGTCCAGGACTTGAGCTGGGGAAGATTCTCTCACTTCTGGTCCTCTCCTTTCTTTCCCAGCCAGGATTTTCCGACCTTTTTGCCTCCACAGTCTCCTCACAGGCTGCGTTATAAGTAGAGGCTCCAGTGAAGCTGCTGAGGGACGAAGCTAAGAAAGTTCTTCCACAGATTTTCAGATGAGCAGGAAGTTTAGGATGTCAGGAGAGCATGGGAAAGGACAGAAGTCTGGGGATTTTACTTTTCAAATTCTTAATACTTTTTTTTTTTTTCCTCATCTACTAACTCTGAGGCTTAAGAGGCCCAAAGTGAAGTTTGTCCTAATTTTAAACTTGCCTCTGTGGCTGCCCTGTAATTTTCATTCCACAGCCTAAATTGGAACGTGTCTCTATAGGTTGGCCTCGGAACATTTCTGTGAAGCCTTCCTAAGTTGCACTTGGTATAGCAGAGGAGCTCGGGCATAAAAATCCAGGATTCTGTTTTTGTCAGAGGCCACCCTGAGAAGAGCTTCGCCCAGTTTTAGAAGGCAGTGAGGGAGGAGGTGCAAGCGCAACTGTTAGCTAAAGCCAATTGGCATCTTAAAACAGGCACATTGCAGCAGAGCACAGGGGACAGTGTGTTCATGTTCCTTCTCTGACACAATTACATTGGAAATTGTTTATTGAGGTGATCTAAATCAGATTCTCTTTCTCTGTATATTTCCAAGATTCAAGCTATGTCTGTGCTGTGAAGGTCATGGAGCTCCATCATTTTCTGTAAGACTCAATCCCGTATCTTCCTTCCAAATAGGCCTCTAGGCCCAGATGTTCAGAGGCTGAGGCAGGAGGATTTTAAGTTTGAGCCCAACCTGGGCAATTTAGCAAAATAAAAAACAAAAAGGGTTGAGGATGTAGCCCAGTGCAAGGCTCTTGGTTCAATCCCCAAGCCTACCAAAATAAATAAATAAATAAATAAATAAATAAATAAATAAATAAATAAATAAATAAACTAACTAACTAACTTCTTGGAATGACCTTGTACCACCATGAATTTTTCTTTTCTCTGAATTTCTAGGACAAGCATGTAGTACTTAGATCTCTGTGGCACTCTCTAACTAAATGATACTCTCTGCTTCCTAATTTGTCAGTATCTACTATGTGCCAGGCATAGGGTAGGGTATATAACATGATCTTAATGAATAGTTTCCCAATTAATTAATTGTTATTTCCTTTAGTGGTTGCTAAGTCAAGAATTTCTTTAGCATTGTAATCACGGGTAATAATAGCTTTAGAAAGTTATACTTCCATTAGAAAAATGGAATACAGTATTTATATTTGTTGTATAAATCTGCCCTACAAATAGGAGATGGATTTTTATTTAGCTAGGACCATGGAAGAACTCAGCATTCATAATCCTTGATGGTTCTTTCCTCAGTACCGCCTGGGATTTTCCCAGATTAGTCCATTGTAGGAAAGCCGTCTGTTTCCTCCGGGGCCCAGGGTGTCTCAGAAACTTCAATACTTGCAGACAGTGGAGGTGGAAAGGCTCCCACACGCAGGAGACCCACAGCTGGCTTCCTATCCCAGGTGCACACCTGCGAGCTGACCTTGATGGCCACCTCCCTTCTGCCATAGAGCAGTGTCTCACCTCCTAGCCAAGGTGTTTCGAGTGTCCCCACAGCTGGACTCCCCCTGGACGCAGAACCAAGGCAGTCAACAAAGGCCCATGCTCCGGGCCTCTTCCTGTGGACGCCATGATTTTTATAGTTAGATGTCAAGAGCTGTGGAAGCATTGAGTCACCCTACTTGGCAGCTGCTCACGTACCCGCCTCTCAGGTAACACCCTGAAGAGGACTCACCAGGGAAACTTGCCTGGTTGGTGAGTTCCAGTGGTCATGGTCCGGCGCCCTGAAGACCAAGCACCTTGACTTGGTCTCTTCACAGACCAGTGAGCTCTGCCTAGACAAAACGGTCCAAGAACTGCCCTCATCCAGGGCAGCCAAGTCACAGAAGTGTCCCACTGGTCTAAAGGAACATTTGAATTGAATTGAAATGAATTGATCGAATCGAATTGAACTGAATTGAACTGAACTGAACTGAACACTGATGTGCTGGTGTGAACCCAAAACTACTGCAGGTAAACAAGCCAAGCACGGGAAGTCCTTGGGATCATTGTGAAGGATAATAAGAGGACTGTTGTTACTGTGATCCTGATGCTAGTAGCTTTCCAGACCTGAGGGAATAAGTACTTCAGAAACATTGAAAACTTGGGGCTGGAGCCCTACTGGCTCCAGAAGCAGCATAATTCAAGACCTAGATTCCAGAAAGATGTTGGTTTGGCTGTGGTATCTTAAGAAGAGATCCTTTTCCGTGCCTTGACTTTGCTACATGTGCATCTGCTACCCATCTTTATGTCCTGCTCCAATACCAGCTCTTCTAGAGGGCATCTGCAGTGCCCCCTCTGCAGAAGCCCTTCCTCCCCTGCCAGTCGTAACTATGTACTTTACAGGATAGCTGTATGTGTCCCCTTGGTGCCCGCTTTCCTGCTAGACTCTATGGTCCCTGGGTGGCTCTGCCATCTTCCTGCAGGTGTCCTCCACGCTGTCTCTCGTGCATGGGCCTCACCTTGTGAACAGGTATTGAAAGAACAGATGATGCACAGTGAGAGTGCGGGCTTGGGCGTAGCATCTCTAGAATATAGAACAGGTCCATGTCCAAGCATTGTCCCCAGGAAGGGCTCCTGCTGGGTGGCATCACCAGAAACACAAGCAAGAGAAAGCAGGCAAATGACAATGCTGAGACATAAGGGTAATAACATCCTTTGCCTCCTTCCACCAGGTCTGGTTCTGCTCACAGAATCTTTTCTCTACATTTTGTTTTTGTTATCAAGGTTAGGTATTATTTGCAGCATTCACTCAGGAAAACTTAGTAATTTTCCAACATAGTTAATATTCAGATATGAAAAATGGCTTAGAGTTTAAATGGTGAATAGATGCTAATTTATACATATATACTTATGCTCGGAATGCCTAATTAATGATCTCCCGTGTCAGTCACAGCTATGTTAATGAGCTGCTTTTGCGCCTGTGTCATAATTGCGTTGCTCCCATCTTAGCTTAAGGTTGGGGGAACGTTCAGACTGTGGATTAGCAAATGATGCAAAATAACAACAACAAAACAGCCAGCAATTACTTGGTGATTCGTGAGTTTAGGAAGCGTGGAAGTATATGTTCATAATAATCTAGTGTGTGAAGACGTAAAGACAGCCAGGGAGCGAGCTGCTGGCTACTCTCCTCGCAACTTTCCATCCACTGAGGGTGGAAAGATCTGCCTGACGTCCAGATCGGTCTTTCTTTGGTCCAAATCCAGGATTCACTATCTTTCTCACCCTGTGAAAGGCTCTGTGATAAAGGGGACTCCATCAATAGGCATTGTCCAATATTTTGGATGTTACTGTTTTTCAGGACATAGAAATGCCAGCTTCTAACTACCACCAGCAGCTTCTAACTACTTCTAGCAGAGTCAGATTGGATTTGATTCCTAACGTGTTACTTTTTAGCTTTGTGACTTTGGGCATGTTCTTCAACTTCTCTTAGCCTCTGTGTCTCTATCTGTAAAATGGGGGTAAGAAGACCAACTGTGTTAGAATAGATATGAGGACAGAGTGATTTACTGATACATCTGAAGCCCGTGGCAAGGCATGCAGCGAGTGAAAGAATCGCTCCTGATTTTCTTCATGTTTTTCCTCCCTTATAAATGCAGTGGTTAAGAATACAGCATCTGGATAGGGCATAATGGTGCACACCTGTAATCTAGCGCTGTGGAGGCTGAGGTAGGGGAATCACAAATTTGAGGCCAGCCTGAATTGCACAGTGAGGATAGATAGATAGAACACAGTGTCTGGGGTTAGATTATCTGCATCTAACTCCTGATTTTGCCGAATTCCTGCTGTGCAACCTCAGACAAGTTACTTGGCCTTGCTGTGCTTCTGTTCCTTGATACCTAAAATGTCAGTGCTTGGCATTTTAGTAAGTACTCAGGAAAAAAAAAAAAAAAGTCAACTATTAATATCTGACAGGGAAGCAGCTGGGTGAACATGGCCCAGGAGCATATGGTCTGTGGTTTGTCATCCGCCAGAGGGGTCAGGCAGTCCTGGCCCTGGGACAGATGAAGATGCCTTGGCCCTTCTTTGGCGACAGTGGGGACTGCAGATCCCTGGCCTGCTTCTAGATCCTCGCTGTGTGGAGGGCCCTTCTCTGTTTGCTTCCTCTGGAGAAACCTGCTTCCCTGTGAGGGAAAGGAGGACAGATTGCACTGCCTCTGCTGAGGGTGTGCTGACCCTGTCTGCGGGCCAGAGTCTGCCCCGCCCAATCTCTGTTCCAGCCTGGTGCCACCCTCTGACGGGCTGAGGGAGGAGGAAAGGGCTTCGTGCCAGGCCTTTCTTTTGGGGCCTCTGATTTTCCTTTCTTTGGATGCCAAAGGCAAATAGTTGAGTCTGCCTGCTGGAAGTGAGGCTTTGGAAACCATTCGACTATCCTGACACTTAAGATGCATTATTCTACACGTGGCATCAGAATCTGACTTCTCATGTTCCTGATATGTCAGGGAATGTGCTGCTTGGCTTTTGAAGAACGATGAAGCAGTGAATTCTAATGACTGACCCCAAATAAGCAGTCCCACTTAGCCCCTTCAGCTCTCCTGTCATATCCACAGCCACGGCTCTGCGCGCGTTTTACATCTAGAGGTGTGATTTACAGATTTCAAAACACTTCCAGGAAAACTCATTTGCTCCTCTCCTATCTGTGAATGGTGGACACGCCAACATTCATCATCCCCATTTTACACTCAGAACACCTGGCGCTCAGAAGGATTGCGTGACTCATCTACCAGTGGTACAGAGAGGGAGAATGACGCTCTGACCAGAGCACAGAGATTTCAAACCAGGGCTTGGTGTTCATTCGTGAAGGCAAGGTTGTCCCGCAGGGAGATCCACATCCCCGACTCCCTGTGGTTCCGCTGACTTTATACCACGGAAGTTCCTGCCTCAGGGTCTCGCGAGGAGGCTCTGCTCCACCAAGTCACCCGGGGACCCAGGCCGACCGCAGCTCCCCCATGTAGTGACACTGCCATTCCTCATGTGACCTCCAGGTTTGCTCCTGCAGGGGAAGAGAATGTGGAGTGTGTGGAGAAGAGAGTAGGCCAGAACTAGTGACATGGCCTCCGCTTGACCCAGTGGCAGCCTGGGGAGCCTCAGATAGGAGCCAGCTACCCTGAGGCCAAGTGTGTTGGTCAGCTTTCCCACTGACACGTCGAAGTACCCTACACCCACATTGACGCTGGCTGTGATCTCAGCGTTTCGGTCCGTGATTGGCCAGCTCTAAGACAGGAACATAGTGGCAGAAGGGCACAGCGAAGGAGTACTACTCACTTCATGGCAGCCAAGAATGATAGCACAAGGAAGAGTGCCGGAGAGGAAGGGGTCAGGGACCAGACAGTCCCCAAGGCCACACCCCCATGACCCACCCAGAAGTATGCTTTACTGATCTTCTAGATGTCCCTCAGGCCAATCAAGTGACAATCAAGATTAACCATCATGCTCAGAAATCTCAATGGCAGGCCTTTAGGTGGTGCATTTAAAGGCAACAAGGGAATGCAGGGGACTCATTTGGAATTAAGCAACTTCATCATCAATACTGCAACCAAGGCATTTCATTTGAGAATAGTGGAAGACATGAAGCAAATTTAAATAGCATTTGATGTATGAGATAGTTGTCAAAAGAAAAAAGAAATAATTAAAATCCCAGTAGATTGTACTAACCTTACCCTTTTTGTGGTAAAAATTAGGGTCTTCTCCAAAGACAAAAACCGTATGATTTAGGTTTAACAGTTTTGGAGAGAAACTTTCAGAATAAAAAATGGTAATGATCTTCAATTATTCATTAGAAAATATTAGGATTTACTCCTAAGATAGTTTAAGAACTTGCTGAGTCATTCTAAAGTTTTATTAGGCACTCAGGTTATTTCCCAGGAATAGCCACCTATATGCTTCCTGCCCCCCTCTCTCTGGTTAATTGATAGAAAAATATCAGCCAGGGACAGAAACCAGTTGACTGTTGGGTTGCATAGAGGGTGGGGTTTGGTTTACTCTTTGGTCTGAAAGATTTTAGCATATTCAGAGATAAGGATGGAGTCTGCAGGCTGAGCAGAATATAAAAGGGTGCAGGGCTGGCCTAGGCTCCCGGAGATGCTTCTTACATCAAGTGCGTCCATCCCTGCTCTGAAGAGCCATGTGCCCGGCCCAGTGCTGCCTGGACATCCTCACATCTGAGTGCCACTGTCTGCAGCACTGGACTCACAGCTTCCCTCCTGGCTTCAACCCTACTCTCTGCATCTGGTAACAGCTGCACTTGTCCATGTTCTCCACCCCCGTCTCTTTTGAAATGAAGTATTTTCAATTAAAAATGAATTCTAAACATAAAATGGCAACCTAGAATACACATGCAGGCAACAGCCATTATGACCCTAACTGACACTCGGATGTGAAGTCATCGCGTAGGGCATCAGCCATTTTCACAGGCCTCCCTGTAGTCTCGGCAGACAGTTTGAGTTTCATAGATCATAAATCTTATTGTTGGTGTTCCAGGGATAGAAAGGTGAAAGTGAAGCAACTTACCCAAGATGACAAGCGGGACACATGAGAACGAGGTTTCCCAAGCAGGCTTGAACGTGGAGTCACAAGACGCTTGTTAACAGTTTGGTTTTCCGGCCTTTACCTCAGAACTACTGACTTAGAATTTCAGGAAAGAGGCCCAGGAATCCTTCTTCGCCAGCCCTGCTGGTCACCGAAGTGCACACATTTAGGGTGACCCAGTCAAGCGGCCTCCCGCAGCATTGGAAGGGAAGTCTCACCGGGAGAAGTTCCCCCAAGGACTTGGATTCACTGTGGGCGTGACAGCGGCCCATCCCTTGAGTTTTCCGCAGAAGGACAGTTTTATGTATTTTTAAATGTCAACACTTTGTACCATTGGCTTTCAAAAAGGACTCTGGGGGCTTTTTTTCTGGAAGTATTCTCCTGGTGGTCTGAAAACTGGATTCTTTCAGAGTTTGTGTTTCATCTGTAACTTTTAAGTCGGTAATGTGGCCTCATAGCGCAAGTTCTTGTATCCAGTATACAAGAAAAGAGAAAAGAGAAATGTCCTTTCCACCCCTTTCTTCTTGTCTCCCAGTTTCCTCCTTCAAACACAACCTGGGTACCATTTTCTTGTGTTCCCCAGTGACCTCTCAACATATATAAATGCATATGTGGGCATGTATTTTTCTAAAAAGTACAGATGGCAGATACCATGTTTCATGATTATGTCATTGTGTCTAACTGATGATTTTCCCGACACTACTTACTGATTTTGTGCAGTTAAAGTAACTTTTGCGATAGAGTAACCCTGAAATCCCCAGTGGCTTACCATATAGGTTTATTTATCTTGTACAACAGCCCAATGTAAGCACTTTTGGGTAGTCAGCCAGCTCCTGCCACTTGTCCCTCCTCTGTGGATCTTGGAGCCTTTAGCTTCCAGCTGGCAGGAGGAAAAGAGAGGGCCTGGAGAATCCTTGGGAATCTCGCTTGAAGTTTTTATAGGCCAAGCCTGCCAATAGCACCGATCATTTCTGTCCACTTTCTTTTGGCAAGAATTAAATTCTGGGGCCGGTGAGATGGCTCAGTGGCTTAAGCGCCTGCCTGGCAAGCGCGAGGGCCCGAGTTCAACTCCTGGAACCCACATACAAAAAAGGGGCCGGTGATATCGCTCAGCGGCATGGGCGCCTGCTGGCGCGCGAGGTCCTGAGGTCGACCCCCCGGTACCCACAAAAAAAAAAAAAAAAAAAGAATTAAATTCTGTGCCCCCTTCTCGGTGCAAGGGGATCTGGTCGTTTGCTGGGTAACCTCTTAGCAACATCAAGTCCACCTTGCAGGAAGGGCACACACTGCTTTGGCAAGGAGCTAGCCATTCCTGCCACACTTGTCATTCCCAAATGGACCTGGCTTTCTTTTAATTACAGTAAGTGGCATCTTGTTCTCCTCTTGACACACAAGAGGACAGTGGGAGGTGGGTGGGGACTTCTATACAACAGGCGTGACCTGTGAACTGCAGTTTGAAAAGCACTGTTCCATACAAACAGCCCAGTAGCCAGGGCAACTTTTGTCCCTGCTAATGTGTGAGCCCAGGTCCTAGAACTGTGCCTGCAACCAGGGAGACTCACTGCCAACCTGCTCGCTTCATTTCCCAAACCGCCTCAAAGCAAATCAGTTCCCTAATATTTAATTTAGGTGGGGCCCAGAATAGAGGGACCCCGGAACGCAGAAATCCCAGTCTGGATAAAACATGATAGCCATGTTATAATAGTCCTTTTCAAGCTTTAATTTAATGGCTCCTCACTCTGTCTTTCTGCTCCTGCCTGGAATGCTCGACTTACTACCCAGAAATTTTCTGCCACCCTTTTTTTGCTTACAAAACTTTCCTTTGCTACTGGAGAGAAAAACGAACAAGCAGAAATCAGCAATATTTAAAAAAAAAAAAAAAAAAAAAAAAAAACCTTTGTTAAGTTAAATGTTGGCCAGGGAGAAGTTTGTAAAGCTGCTTGGGAATGTGGCAGCCTGACCCTTTCCTTCTCTTTCTCTACAAATGAGCCGGCAGCAGGGCGGGAAACTAATGTCACAGCAGAGGGAATGGCTTCATCCTCCTTGGCTGGCTGGTGTCAGACCCCAAAATAGAAATATCGCCTGGAGTCCGCCGTGCAGCTTCTACTGGCCAACCTGTGACCACACTGGAGGCCCAGGAAGCGGAAAGGATGGGGGCCCTGCGTCCCCTGGGCATTTCCGCATCTGTTTTCCCTTGCCTGCTGCTCTTTACCGACTCTGTGGTCACTCTTCTCCTTGTCAGCACATTCAGAATTGCTGACTGTAAACACTGGCGGCGGCCTGCCTGCTACTGCAGAAGCCACAAGGAAAACAGCTCTGAGGAGTGGTGGGTTTTCCTGGTGTGACACATATCCCTTGCTCCCAGCAGTGGCGCTGTACAAAGGGCTTTGTGGTTTGGGTAGGACAGGGAGAAAGAGGGAGCCGGGGAAGAAGAGGAGGAGGCTCAGTGTGTCGAGATCTTTTCTGAAGGAAACAAATATCAGTTTGCTGCCGGACCTCTTTTTTGGAAACTGCAACAGAAGATGTCGCAATGCAAAAGTCTCCAGCGAGCCAAATGAGATTGTAACAAGCAAACCCACATGCAGGGAGAAGCTGGCAGCCACTGGAGCAGTGAGGATGCTCTCCAGGCTCTTGGGAGGAAAAGGTTACCAAAATACCATCTGTAAACCGAATTGCCTCTCCGCCGCCTTCAGGCTGGCTCCGATTGGCACCACGAGCCTTGGTGGTGGAGGTGATGCCAGGCCCACAGAGCGGGGCTGGGCCAGACCACTCTGAGCAGGGTGCCCGCGGGTCTCTGGGGCCCTGTTTGGGGACATCCACAGACCAGGGTGTGTGTCTTTGCAGCCTGTCACACCACAGCCATTCACAGTGGGCACGTGGATCAGAATTAACCACAGTCAGCCAGGGACAGTGTGTTACACAGTTCCAGAAAGTTTGCTGGTTTGTATGCTATTGTGGGAAGTGGCGGCTCCATCTTTTTGTACAGAATAGCTTGATCTACAGGATTCACTACTGAGAGCCCCAGTGTGAAAGGTGATACAGCTAGGAGGTGCAGGGTGGGGGCAGGGATTAGAGTCCTCCAGAGACAAATCAGCACATTCAAAGTTGAACACACAGATCTTCTCCCACCACTTTCTCTCTCAGCTGCATGTGGTGGTGCACACCTGTAATCCCAGCTACGAGGGTGACTGAGGCAGGAGGATCGCAAGTTTGAGGCCAGACTGGGCTGCACAGTAAGACCTGATCTCAAAATAAAATAAAAAGGGCTTGGGATACAGCTCAGTGGTAGAACACTTGCTTAGCATTTAAGAGGCCGTGGGTTCAATCCCTAGTACCACCTCCCCCCGCAAAAAAGAAGAAAAAAGAGCAAGCCAAGAACAGTTCAACCCACAGCTTGCAAACCCACAGCTACACACAGCTCAAGTCCCTAGCACAATTAGGGCTGCTTTTAATTTATGGGACTTAAAGACATTTGAGAAGAGCTATAAGATGTTTCAGCTTTGATAGTCCTACCACCTGGAATCTACCTGCCTACCAGGGACCTTGGGGAGACAGGAAGAGAGAGAAAGAGAAAGGCAGAGAGAGAGGAGATGACAAGGAGATTTTAAGGAATTGCTTCCTTTGATGATGGGACCTGGTAAGTCCAAACTCTGTGAGGCAGGCTGGCAAGCTGGAAATTCAGATAAACATGGTTATTGTAGTTCGAGTCCAAAATCTGCAGGCTGGAAACCAGGCAGGCTTTCTACGATGCCTCTGAAGACAGAGTTGTGCCTCTTTGGGAACCCTCGTCCTTGTCGTCTGGCCCTCAGCTGGTTGGATGAGGCCCGCCCACATCATGGAGAGTCCCATGCTTTGCTCGGAGTCCACTGATGTCAGGGTCAAGTGAGTCTAAAAATTACCTTCACAGCATTTTCTAGACTAGTGTTGGGCCAAACAACTGGGCACCATAGCCTAGCCTAGTTGACACATAAAGTGAACCACCGTGTGGGGAATTCAAGGAAATCAAAGGCAAGGAGATAGCGCCTCAAGCTGCTGACCATCTCGTCAGAATGACTTTTTAAGAACCTTGCTAGCTTTAGGCTCCATAGTTTGATAACTTACGTAAATTAATTTGTATTTGTATATTTGCAAGTAGAATGTCATATTCAGATTTCCACAGGTCAAATGATGGGGATGTCTTTAGAATAAAAGTTATAAGCCAGGTGTCCCTGTGCCAGGCTTGCTGGTTTTCTTGTGATACATTGTGCGCTGCGTCATCTCTGATCTAATGGGCATTCATTGGAAGTAGTCTTTTTTACCACGGCATCAGGAATGGCATGTGCGCTCCCACAAGCCCTGGGACAGTGGGAGTTCTGGTCCTGATGTGCCTCTGTCTCATGGCAAAAGCCTGAGAGTAATTAATTTCTACCACCCCTCCGGTACTCTTAAAAGTTTGTCAGTAAGGCATAGAGGCTGCATAGCCACAGGGAAAAGCTTAACGCTGCAAAGACACTGCATGGTTTCAAATCCCAGCTCTGGTACTATGTAACCTACCTGTGCCTCAGTTTCCTCACATGAACTATGGGCATCAGTGTCATCAGGATCTTATAAAGACTCATTGCATTAAAATATGGAAGTGTCTACACATAGTACCACCTAAGTTTTTGCTGGGAAAAACATTTTTACATTGGGACTTTGCTATAATTCGGTACATCTGAGACCACTTTCTAGTATCATCCTTTGGGAGATTCACTCATATTCCTCTTATATGAATCAAAAACATGATGAAGCCTCCTTCTATCAAGTTCTGCACCATAGTTAATAGTGCCATGAAGAGTTTCTAGGGTATTAATAATGAGCTAATACACCTATGAATGTTAAATGTCTTGGAAGCAGTTTCCTGATGAGCAAATAGCAGATGTGGCGATGGTCATGGTCTAATTGCCTGAGAGGCAGTTAAATATAGTTTTTAGTCCTTTTCTAAGCGGTTATTTGAAAGCTGAAATATTTTCTCTAAAGGCCCATCAATTGTTCTTAACAGCCAGATGAAGTATAGGGGTAGGGAAAGGGAGTGTTTAGGAGTGTGTTTGCTTCCTGTACATCTCATTTGTCTTTGTAAATTGGTGGGTTTTTTCCTAAATGGGATTTTGTTTTGTGTACTTCCATGATTGACTTTTTGGTGTAAAATGATAACTTAATTGATCTAGAAATCCTAGTTTAAAAATAATACTAGATATCTTTTATAGAGTTCTTCCACGTGCCGGGCACCATGTTAAGTGTTTGATAAGTATCGTTACATGTAATCTTCAGAATAATCCAGGCAAATGCCCACCATAGTCATCTATTCTCCATTTGAGGACACTGTGGCTTAGAGAGGTTAAGTTGTTCCAGATGCACAACAGGCCAGTCGATTTCAGGTGGCAGGAATACAAAAGCCTAAATACTACCCTGAAGGACCTCCCTTAAGGTCAATGAATTAAAACCAACCCTACTTTCTGTTAGGGACTTGTAGGGACTTTCTGTTAGGACTTTGCAGGGTATAAGCTGAGCTGCTGTTGAATCTATAATTCTTTTATTAAATAGTACTTAGTTCAGTCCAATGTATTAAGAAATGGTAATTTTCATGTCAGTATTTTAGTATTATGCAGAGCAGGACTTGCCTGCATTCCTGATGGCTGACTTGTGTGTGCAGCTTTTTTTCCCGTGGAGAAATGTCACCTCTGGAAGAGATGGGGACAGCCCTTGTACAATGATGAGGTGTAGGAACAGGGCTGTGGATAGCTATCCATGCCCATGTGCAAACAGCACTTCACAACCACGAGAGCAAGATGGAAAATGCCACCTAAATATAGTGGTTTAGAGCTAGTGTAGGAAAGATAAGGCAGAAAATGTACTAGAGATCTGTAAGAGAATCTCCACTGAAATAAGAATAAAAGCAGTAAAATTTTCATGTCTACTCTGTGTATTTTCAGAGTGTTTTTTTTTTTTTTTATGCAAAGGGGACACTCCCATTTCAGTGACTAATGTTAAAAATCAACAATCAGAGCTTCCACAATGGAGAGTCTCTCTCTATATTTAGAATAAAACTTCATGTTTTTACTGTCAGGATGTGAGTTTAATTACAGCATGTTGGAAACTTTGCTTTGGTAAAGCGTGTGTGTGTATGTGTTCGCTAGAGAAATTTGGGTGCTGTTTTTGTTTTCCTTTTGAACCATAAGTAGGAGTCATGTAAGGTAGCTTAAGAAGTATAGTATTGACTTCCAATGAACCGGTAACCTCTCTGGGCCTAGGAACATATTTAATTAATCTGTTTCAGCTTTTCTTTATTACTTTATAGTATTTATTTGCTTCAATAAAACCAGTGATATCACCTAGGCTATTTAGAAAGATTTTACTTAAATAATGCACTAATTGTTCTTCTGGAAATTTTCCAGCATGGAAACTTGTACTTTAAAAAATCCTCTGCATTAGCCCCAGAATGAGCAGTTATGTTTGTGATATAGTTATTTCTTGACTATTCAGGGGCCACTTTCGTGTATTTATATGTACCTGTGTGTTTAGCATCTAAAAAACTATGGCACTGAGATTACTCACATTGTCAGGTTCATTACACAGACTGAAAGCATCTGGTTCTAGCCTGAAGTCTTTCATATCAAGCATGAAAATTTGCTAGGGCCCACATTCCCTGAGTCTGAAAGAATCAGCCGGGATGGTTGGCTGAGATCATTAATAAACAGACTTTCTTTCAAAGACCACTGTTATGATGAAGCTGATGCATATATTATCTTTAGCATTTAAATGTAAGAGTTTACCACACTTTGTACATAGTAAATTTTCACTGTTACATATACCGGGTGCTTAATTCAAAAGAAACCAAATGAAACTAAGGAAGATAAAAACCATTTACAAGCTTATATTTTGGGGGGAGAGTGTTCACAAGGTTTATGGTATTTTCCAGTCTGATTCTACCATCACGCCATTTGTGCAAACTTAACATTTTCTCATTAGAAGATGTGTGGTGCTAAAATAGAATGTAGTTAATCAGGACTGAGGAGGTGTGCGGCGCATACGCTTATTAAGCAGCAATCCACCAGCTCCTTATTACTGCGATTACTTCCCAAGCAACCCCTTCCACCTTTGTTTGTTTATTTCATACAGTGACTTATTAAAAACCACCATCTGGGGCCGGTGAGATGGCTCAGCGGCGTAAGCGCCTGCCTTGCAAGCGCGAGGGCCCGAGTTCGACTCCCGGAACCCACATACGAAAAAGGGGCCGGTGATATCGCTCAGTGGCACGGGTGCCTGTTGGCGCGCGAGGTCCTGAGGTCGTCCCCCTGGTACCCACAAAAAAAAAATAAATAAATAAAAACCACCATCTGAATGAATGCTTAATGTGACATACCTGGATAGGTAGATGAAACCGTGCCGGCAAACTTGTGACCTGCAGGAATGAAACCTTTCAACAGTTAAAGCTGAATTGTGGCAAAATATTCATTGGACAAACATTTATTAAGTATCTGCCCTGTAACTGCTGTTTAAAATCAATGAAATAGGGCCAGTGAGATGGCTCAGCGGAGTAAGCGCCTGCTTGGCAAGCGCGAGGGCCCGAGTTCGACTCCCGGATCCCATATACGAAAAAAGGGCCGGTGATATCGCTCAGCGGCACGGGTGCCTGCTGGTGCACGAGGTCCTGAGGTCGACACCGGTACCCACAAAAAAAAAAAATCAATGAAACAAAATTTGTGAACCTAAAGGTAATATTATGATCTGTTGATATTTAAATGTCTTTGTACCATTAAAATTCTGACTGGAAGTTATACCTGAGAGAATAGAGTGTTATGGAATATGCTGCCATATCTGTGGTTTGATTTTAGTATTAAGGATAAATATTTGGATATTAAAAATCAGGAAATAGCAACCAGCAGTCATCAATACCTATAACTAACTATGAACCGTTAACACTGAAGGATAAATCTCTTTTTAAAAATGTCTCTTACAGGGGGCCAGTGAGATGGCTCAGCGGTGTAGCGCCTGCCTGGCAAGCGCGAGGTCCTGAGTTCGACTTCCGGTACCCACATAGAAAAAAAAAAAGTCTCTTACTAAGGTTCAGATGAAGTCACATTGGTGTGCTGCTGGAAGTCATTTAAAGATCTGAATTCCCCAGAAGTAAATACAATGATAATTCACATAATCTGCAGGAGTAGGAAGAGTTGTTGGCTTTGGAATGGTTGAGACTTAATCGAAAGCCTAAAATTTAAAAAGCAGAGTAGCTCGTCCTCCCTCTATAGTTCAGGCAAATAAAAAGAAATGGAGGCCTGGGATTAGAGACCTTGCCCTAGCCCCAACAATTGCGAGTCCTCTTTATTCTCTTCTGGTCCTCTGGCCTGTCTTCTCTCACAGGTCTATGCTGTAGAGGTTATATTCTTTCTCCTTTCTTTTTCTATAAGAGAAGCAGCTTTCTACCCTTCAAAGTTATATGGTTGCAGAGAGGAGGGACTGTAAGAAATAACTTTGTGGGGTTTTTTGTTTTGTTTTGTTTTTTGTTTTTTCGTGGGTACCAGGGGTCGACCTCAGGACCTTGTGCTTGCCAGGCAGGCGCTTACGCCACTGAGCCATCTCACCGGCCCTAACCTTGTGTTTTAAGTTTTTCATTTGGGAAGAATTTTTTTTTTTTTGAGGCAAGACATTCTTTTACATTTTGTTAGCACCCCATTTCTCATCTACACATAAAATACATTTTGATTTTATATATTTGTTGAAAAACTTTATGTAAACACATAAAAATCCAAACGTATTTATATAAACATTTTATCTTGGCAAAATTTTAATATCAATTGTTTTGAGTTATGATGGTTGTTCAAATACAACAGAGCAAAAATGTTGCCTACATTAATCTGTCAAGCTGAAAATGTTCTGCATCTGTGTCACGGATACCTGCTTTATTGAGCTTTGGGGAAATAGAATGAACAAATCATGATTCAGGTTTCTCATGTAACTATTCCATATGTGTTTCTATATAATTTACTCATATTTACCTTCTTCACATGGAAAACTATAATAATTAGTATTAGAAGTATGTACAACAAGGACGTGCTTTGGTACAACAAGAAAAAATAATGAAATTGTATCTTCTTGCAGGGTAACTGAAATCATCTTTCTGATGAGTGATTTATATAAGAGACAGACTAAGGCCAAGGGGGACCCAGTGACCTTATGCTGTAGTCACTGTACGATGGTGGCTCTAGTTTGGACAGTATTACGACCTGATTAATCACAGAAAACTTGCTTCAGCAATCACAAGGAGTTCCAGGCCACAACACGCTTATAGAAGGGCAGAGGGTGGGAAATAGCAAGGCTTCAGCCCTGTGTTCATCAGCCTTCATAATGTGACATTAAGTGACATTGCACTACTAAACGTCTAGGTACTTGGCTGCTAGAGAATGTACTGAGGGGCTGGGGAGGTAGCGCAGTGATATCCAGCATTGAAAAAAAAAGAGAATGTAATGAAATCCTCTGGGCTATGTTCTCCTTGATATTATGGCTCATCGTTGTGGTATCGGAGGTTTCTAATGCAAGAGGATTGTGTAATTCATTCAGTTATATGTAATCAAACTGATTTATAAGAGCATATTGATTGGCACATTAGGGTCCAGGGGCTGACTGTCTCTCTCTGTCCTGCTTCTGGCAAGGTTTAGTTTGCACCGACTCCCTAAACATGCACACATGCACACAGTACGTGCTTGCATCCTTACATGCATGTGTACACAGATGGGTACACATACCTTAGTTGATATCTGGTGATTACATCATTCTTCCTGCCTTCAGAATCCTCCTCCAACTTTCCAAAAAAGACTCCAATACCAAAAACCACAGCAGCTGCAAATTAGGATTATTAATGAGTATCCTAGTTTTATGCATGGAATTAGGCTACAAAATGACACTTAAGGAGAAAACTTCTTAACAAACATAAGTACTATTGAAAGCTTTATATCTAAGCATCAGTCTACCTCTGCGTGTTGATAACATTGTTTCAGAAATTTGCTTAGCTTGATACACATTCAGGAGTCGATGGATCATTTTCCAGAATCTTCATAATACTGTAGTGAGCACAAGTGCTAAACACATGTAACAACTTAGCCTAAAACATCTTCCACTCAGAAAAGAACTTTCAAAGATAGTATGAACATAATTTATTACCAAATTTTATAATCTGGGCAGCATATGTAGCCAATAATATACAGCAAAATCTAGAAATAGAAAACAAAATTAAAAAGCCAGCATGTTTTTTATGAAAACTAAGAGAGTATTAAGTCATCACAATGAACCACTAGACCAAATTTACATAGTAAGGGTGGAGAACATCTTAATTTATGATTGTAAAATGAACTAACACAAATGTGAGATCAACCCATTCATCAGCAACATTCATGATCTACATTTAACCTAGATTACAGAACAATATCATTAATAATAACAAAGTCTGAGAAGTGAGCCAACTCCTAGATATATAAGTAAATCTGAGAGAACAGCAATTTCCTGGTGCTGTATCTCCATGTGCTGGAACATAGCAGCATAGAATATGAGTTGTGCTGTGCTCTTAAAATGAAGGGCGCTGAGTGCTGGGTCTCCCTAGTGTTGCTTTTATCCAGAGGGATAAGTGTTGGTATCCACATGAAGGAAGGCAGTGTGCTGGGGGGAAACCAAGTGGTTCCCCAATTAGAGTGAGCTTTTAAAGATGAGTGTAGGACTCCTTCATGAGGTACCTATCAGGTCAGGGATTTAGCTCAGCAGCATAGCGCCTGCCTGGCAAGTAGGAGACCCTGAGTTTGAGTCCCTGTACCCAAAAAATAAAAATAAATAAAAATTTAAAAATGAGATAGCTAGCAAGTTTCAAGTTGCTTCCTTTTTCAGGCAACTTTCTTTGCCCTGGTCTAGAAGAAACCGTGTGCTATGGTATTTATTTATGGTATGAATTTTCTATGCCAGATGGTTTACCTAT
This sequence comes from Erethizon dorsatum, assembly GCA_028451465.1. NCBI lineage: Eukaryota > Metazoa > Chordata > Mammalia > Rodentia > Erethizontidae > Erethizon > Erethizon dorsatum. The sequence goes on from CM051839.1 coordinate 18,842,528, forward strand.
ATTACTGCCATAGTAATGATCACAGAATTGAGGAATTGTTAGCCCTTTCTACAGCTGAAGGAACCTAGACAGAGCTGTCATGCACCTTGATCAGTCACATAGCCAGGAAGTGAATGAGTGCAGACTCTGATCATTCTTGACACCTGATGCCCTCACAAATCTTTAGATGTTGCACAGGTATGACATGGATTGTGTAGGATAAATGTGGAGAAAATAAGCTGCCCCGATGAAGCAACCACAAGCAGTATTAGCAGTGGAGGAAGGGAAGATTATAAGAAGGCATCTAAACTTTTTTTTAAACAATGCAAAAGAGCTCTGACAGCTTGGGAAATTAGAGTGCTAACATATTGTTGGGCATACAGATATAAAATTCATTCCAGCAAATCTTTGTTGAGAGTGTACTATGCCAAAAGCTCATTCTACTTGATACCTTGTCCAGAGATACAGGAGGATTCCTTCCTCTCGAGGAATTGACAGCTGATTGGAGAAAAAAACATACAACGATGTATTAACAGTTGTGATTGGATATATTAACGAGGTGCCGGGAAAGGACAGGAGAGAAGAGAATACATTTTAACTGGGAGATTTCGGGACACATAATTGAGCATGGTATTTTGCATTGGACCTTGAAGAACAGAAAGAGCTTTGACCAGGGGCAGTGGAGGGGGGTGGTGAGGACAAGTGAAAAGGGCCTTTTAGGCACTGAGGTGAGTAGGCACAAGTACACGGTGCAACTCTCAGGTGTGCCCAGAGGGTTGGCCAAAGGTAGAAAGCCAGGCTGAGCCATCCTTGGGAGAACCTAGAATGTCATGCAAAGAAATTTGAATTCTGTTCATAGGGAACCTGGCAAGATTTCTGAAGAATTTAATGACATCTAGAGTTGTGCCCTGGGGTTCTCATGCGGATGCCTCTTGTCAGGAGTGAAAAGGAAGGAGAATAGTTAGAAGGCTTTCACAGTAGCAGTTCATGTGAGAGGTAAGGGGGCCTCAGCCCAGGCTGGGGCACAGTCATTGAAGAGTGGTACCAGATGAGATGGGGACCATAGAGCCTTGCGAGGAGCCATGGATGCAACCGTGGGTCCTCAGTACCCGTATGGTGGGTTCCCCAAGGCGGGCAGTAAAGCTGCCCACAGTCCGCAGACTTGAATGGGAACCCGGGCTTCTCAGGACAGAGATTGGGAAGGATGCCTGGGAGCTGACCCATCTTTGGCCACATATACGCTCAGGATATGAAAGTTTATCAGTGGAATTGTGCCTTGGAAAGACAAGAGATGACCAAATGTTGTATATATTGGGTTTATGAATCTCCAAAGGTGTGCACTGGGTAGGTCCTGTGACTACTACTGGCTGTTAAAATTAGTCTCATTATTTTCTTTATAATACATACATATATCTTGAAAGCATCTTGAGAGGCATGGGAAGGACAGACATGTTAGGAAGGGGCCAGAGACGCTAGAGGAGCGACTGGCAAAAAGTTGAGTTCTAGCTTTTGTCGCCATCGAGGTTAAAAAAAGTGCCCCTTGATAGATCACATTACCTGAATATATTTTATTGCCTAAATCTATTTCATGTATGTTTATTTATAACCAGACAGCTATATCAGACCATCATTAACCCTTAATTCACTTTAAATTACCACTGACATGAATCTTATGGCATTTTGTTGTTGTACATTAAATCTATAAGTGAGGTTAATAATGAATAAAGTATTTAGTTATAGGAAACAGGAATTCAATAATTGCTTTTCCATGAGGGGTAAAATTTGATGAAATTATGCAGACTTAATTCAGTATGGAAAGAAGAGTATAACTAAAAAAATATTTTAATTTGAGTGTAACTTTTAAAGGATTTAGTTAGTAAGAAATACAAGTTAGCAAATAGCACTGCGGTCTCTCATTCTCTGTTTAAGAAACAAAACTAAAAATAAACAGGTGATGTTTGATTTATTCTTGGATGATAATGCAATACAGTTGTTTGATGCCTAGTAAAAACTTAATTCTCCCTTGCTTTCATAACAAAACACACACATACACACACACACATATACACACATGCACATCCCCTCCTAAAACCACCCTTTGGGTCCCACCAAACAAGGTCTAATGGAGTTGGTGTTTGAAAAACTGTACTGAAGCCACAATTTAAATAAGACCCCCTTAAGGAGATGACTTTTTAGAAGCTATTTGAGTGACTTTGTTGAGGGATTGGAGGAGGCCGGTTGAGAACAAACAAAGATAGCTCAGAAAATTTCTGGATTCTTCTTTTAAAACAACATTGGTGGGAATGTAAATTAGTATGGCCATTATGGAAAATAGTATGGAGGGTCTTCAAAAGACTAAAAACGGAACTACCATATGATCCATCTATTCCACTTCTGGGTATATATCCAAGGGATTTAAAGTCAGCATCTCAGAGAGACATCTGTACCCCATGTTCATTACAGCACTATTCACTATAGCCAAGAAACAGGATCCATCTAAGTGTCCACTGACTGCCAAATGGATTTTAAAATGTGAGATATATATATATATATATATATATATATATATATAAAGTTTATATATAATATATATTATGATATATATAATGTTTATATATAATGTTATATGATATATAATATATATCATAATATATGTATCATATTATATAATGATATATAATGTGATATATATATATATATAGTTAATCGGCATTTTAAATAAGGGAAATCCTGCTAATTGCAAGAACACAGATGAACATAAAGGACATTGTGCTAAGTGAAATAAGCCAGACAGACAAATACATGAGATCAAAGCATGATCTCACTCATATTTGGAATCTAAAAAAGCCAAACTCAAAAGCAGGGAGTAGAATAGTGGTTGCTGGGGGCTGGGGCTGGGGAAATAAGGAGATGGTCAAAGTGAGTAAAATTTCAGTTATGCAGGACAAATAAATTCTGGAGATATAATGTACAACATGGTAACTATTGTCAGTAATACTGTGTTGTATACCTGAAAACTGCTGGGAGAGTAGTTATTAATGGTTTTCACTATAAACACAAAAAATGGTAGCTATGTGGGGTCATGGCTATATTGATTAGCTTGCTTGTGTTCATCGTTTTGCAATGTATACATACATCAAAACATCACGCTATGCACCTTCAATATGTACGATTATTACCTGTCAAATACACATCAAGAAAGTGGGAAAAAGTGAAGTAACACAAATCATAAAAATGTTTTTTAATTTAAGAAAAACAAAAGACCCTCAACAACAAGCCAGAAACAACCTAGAAAACCCGAAGCACTGAGAATAAATGTTAAAGGAAGCACTATTTTTTTCTAAGAAAGAAATGACCCCAATATTTGGTATGATGGATTTATGATTTTACCAGGGAAAAGAGGCAGAGCAGGGAATGGAGAGTCTTTTAACAAGATATTGCTGAAATAGCTCCAGCTTGCTGAATATTAAACTTACTGAGTATTGTTTGCCAAATATATGTTTATTGCTTAAATCTATTTCACATGTCATTTATTTATAACTTTAAAGATAATTTAATATGTAAAACCTCCTCTGCTGAAATGTGGGTATTAATTTCCAAGCATCATTTATTGCACTTATGGCTGATGGATTGTCATGAGTCAGAACTAATAAACTTGTAAGGATTAATAGAATATTGGTCCCCAAAAAAGAGAGGTGTCTTACGGTTGCCATGTAACCGCATCTGCCTGGGAGGCTGAATTCCGAGGAGCCGGCTGCGCTCCGTGTCTCGCTCAGGAAGGGGGTGATGGGCAGGAGCGGAGAGCCGTAAATGGGTGATGAATGCCTTCTAATTGAGTGGATATTGGCAGTAGTATGTTGCCCACGACATTAAGTAGCTGGCAAAGCAGAAATCTTGCGCTAAACATGTTACACTCTCATGAAAGAGCCCGTTCTGTGATGCGGACGGATGATGGTAAGGAAACCTGGCTTTGTTGAAACAAACCAGGCGCAAGATTCAACAAGCAGAAAATTACTTTGTACCTTGGGGGTTATTTTCTCTCAGCAGATCGCGAATCCTGTATTCCATGTATGCACAAAGTGGTATAGGGCAGAGGTTTAGAAAAGCAAGCCCGCAGCCCGCCGGTCGTGCGCGACACGTAGGGAAGAGGGCGCTGACATTGGTTTTGGTTCCCCACCCGCTTCAGCTTCCTTCCCCGAGGACCCTGGGCCACGCGGGCTTTGAGTCCCCAGGGAGAGCGCCGCGTGCTCCTATTTGTCTTTGGCTGCAGGTGGACACGGGAGCGCTGCAGAGCCGGGCGGGCCCCTCCTTGGGAGGATGATGGAGAGCCTGCAGACCCGCAGCGTCCTCCTCCCATCGGTGGGCAGTGACATCACTGTCGCGGGAGTCGCCTCGGCCCGGCACCCCCACTCCTGGGGGGAGCAGGCCCCGCGCGTTCACGCAGCCTCTCGTCCCCATTTCTCGCTCTTCCCTCCCTCTCTCCGCCTTCTCAGCACACATTCACAGCTGCACCCACCCAGCCCCGTACTCACACACACACTCACACCCGCGGACACGCTCACAGACCTGTAGTCACACATTCACACGCGCAGATGTATACACGCTAGCATACGCGCATACACACACTCATGTTCACAGTCACACACACTCACAAACGCACATGTTCACACAGTTCACACTTAGACTGTTCAGTCACGCTCACACACACATATCCTCACATTTGCATGTGTATTCACTTACACACATGCACACTCAGTCACATATTCACACTCATCACACATTCACATATACACATATTCACACATAGACACAGTTACACGTGGCACGCACACACTCATAGTCCACATACCCACACATACACTCACACGCGTATTAACACACAGACATGCTCGCACATATTCACACACTCTGACACACACACTCAGCACGCGTGGTCACGCACCCCTCTCTCCGGCTTCCCTCCTCCCCGCTGTGCCTGTTTTCACGCAAAGCCCCAGGCTGACCCGGGAGGCAGACGATTCCCTGGGTGGAGAGCTCCCTGCTAGTGAATCCCTTATGAGACCGGAAGTTTGATTGGCCAAATTGGATTATGCCTTCAGCAGGCAGAAGCCCCCCTGACTGAGAACACCAGAGGAGGGGGCCTGCTCCTCCCGTCACTGGCATCAGCTTTCTGCACCTCCTGGACCCAGGCCTTGGGGAAAGATCTTTTTGTGGTCCTGTTTCCGGGAAAATACAGAAACATTTTTTAAAATTCATGAATATTAGATGGAAGGTGTCCTAGTACAAGGTGTATTCTGCATCCAGTGTGTCCACACTCTGCCCGCCACAAGCCCCGCTGCAGAGCCTTTTCCCTGCTCCAGTGGGAAAGTACTTGGGGCTTTGCAGTCAGTCCCCGGTACGAGTTACAGAGTAGGCAGCAAGGACACGTTTCAGTTTGCCTCAGAAAACAAGGGCTTGAGTAAGAAAAGCCAGCAGGGGACTCTCCTGGGACAAAGCCCACCCTCCTGAGGTCACGTGGTCAGTCTGTAGGCTGCCTTAGCCTGTGTGTCTGTGTACCTCTCTCTCTGGTCTTCTCTCCCTCCCTCTCTCTTTTCCTTCCTTCCTTTCTTCCTTCCTCTTCTCCCTTCATTTTTCCTTCCTCCTTATTTCCTTACTTCCTACCTTCTTTCCAACCCCCTCGTTCCTTCCTTCCTTCCTTCCTTCCTTCCTTCCTTCCTTCCTTCCTCTCTCAACATCTCTATTTCCCAGTAATGATTTCCTCCTGTATTGGCTTTCACGGGGGGGCCTCTCTTCTGAGTCACTGCCTTGGCCTCTCTCCTAGTGCCACTGCTATCTGCATCCATTTCTCTGGGTTCCAGAGGCAGAAACCGATGGAGCAAACCATATAGAGAACCCAGGCTTTTCCTGGGTCAGGTGCTTATTCCTGGTTTTAATCAGCTGCGATCAGAGAGTGGTAGCCTGATGAACAAAATTTGTGGAATTTGGTCATTTCCCCTTAAAATGGAGCTATGGAAGCTTAGCACTGCTGGAAAAAGAGTGAAATGAGATTCGTCCTGTATCTTGTATTTTTTCAATTACTTGTCAGTTAGGTGAGCCTCTTTGAAGGGTCTTTTGTTGACATTTTTCTAGAAATGAAGATCATTAGTTACCGATACTTACTTGGAATCTGTGGTGATTTTAGCTTTCCAGTTGATATTTCCTTGGCCCAGCAAAAAGCAGGTTCAAAGACCATGTCTAGTTGTATAGAAATAGATGATGTGTGAGGAGATATTTAAACTCCTAACAAGCTCCTTTCTGCGGCCCTCAAGCACTTCTGAAGCACTCATTTATATGTAAACAATCAATATGCTAATTACAAATAAGCCTTATCTATTTATTAAAGCACTTAACTGACTTGTACTCCACATTAACTAAGCAATATTTTGTCAACCTTAGCTTGAGGTACTGCCTAATCTTGAGATCAATGAGATTTAATTTCTCTTAAAATATTTTATCATTTTTTTCTCACATGATGACATGCCTTCATTTCCAGGTAGTTAGAGCAATAAAATTCCAAGATAACAGAAACTTATACTTCAGTAAGAAAATAACATCAAGCAGTAAACATCTGAGAATAAGAGAAAGTTGGTGTTATAAGAAATAAACATTGTATTCACATGATATTTTTCTTGCATGATAGAAAGGCAGGCAGAAATTATTATTCAAATCAGGAAATTATTTCAGAAGTTCTTTTTGCTCTCCAAAAAGGAATTCCAAAAACAGGATCCACCCTCCTGAATCAGGGAGCACTGAGCTACATCTTCAGCCTTTTTATTTTATTCTCAGATAGAGTCATGCTACGTTGCCCAACCTGGGCTTGAAGATGCAACTCTCCTGCCTCAGCCTCTTGAGTAGCTGGGAATGCAGGCATACACCACCAGAAACAGGACCCTCTGAAGGAAACTACATGGGAGAGTTGTGGGCATCCTGAGGAGGGTTCTGCAGAAGGAGGTGAAGAGGACACATCCCATTGGTCCCCACCAAGATCAGGAACTTTAGTATAGTAGAAAACATTACAGAGGCCTGAGGACACATTCCAGCCCAAGTCATCATAATGAAGCGTAAAAACTCAATTAGATATTATTTAAAACAACACACAGACATTTTCTCTGTGCTGCCATCCTGGGCAGGACAGTGTAAGAAGAAAAGGCAGAGGTACCCTAGGAGTGTTGGAAGCACACTGCTTAATTTTAGCACAAGAAGACAGATTGCCCAGGCTGCCACAGCTCTTGTCCAATAAGAGTGTGCAGGTGGACACACGAGGGAGCCAGGAGACGGAGGCAAAAGGAAAGCGCCGACCTGCAGAGTGCTGAGCTCCGCACCACTCTGACTTGGTTTAAGGAAAGAAACAAGGACTGAGCCTTTCCTCTGACTTTCCCCCTCTGCATCTTTTACCTTTGTTAGAGAACTATAGATGGATTGTAGCCGCCTTTCTGATCACCCAGTTTACTCAGCCTGCTGGCAAGGCTTGAAATTGACAGAGCAATTGACAGAGCCTTCAATTTCATACTTAGAAACTTATTTTTAAAAAATCAGGCACTCAGTAACAAGATAACCTAAGGAATGACTTACTGAAGTGTAATCATTCCATTCATAGGTACGCGGGTCTAGTGTCACACTACTTCCCCCTTACACATAGGAAAAAGGGGCCAAGAAGAGGGAACCTGAATCCCTGAGGTGGGACAGTGACCACCAAGGGGAGGGGTGGCAACAGTCAGGGTGGAAATGCACCTTCATTCTTCAGTTCTTGCCTCCAACTCGTCCTTGCTACTGTGTTTCAGTGCTTGTAATTTGCAGTTAACCCTCCAATCCTGCCAACCCTGCTTCCCTTAATTTATAGGGATATGATTTTGTTTTGCAGTACTAGGGGTTAAACCAGGACCTTCACACTGAGCTACATTCTCAGCCCACCCCAACCCTCATCTTTAAATTTTGAGACAGTCTCCCTGTGTTGCCAGTCTGGGCTTGAATTTGCCATCCTCCTGCCTCAGCCTCCCAGAATGCTGGGATTATAGACATGTGTGCTGCCATTCCCAGCCCCAAGGACATGTTTTTTAAAATGGCAACTTTGTAGTGAGGGAGCTGCTTTCCGGGATGAATTTACTGCTTAGTATCTGCAAAGCTGCTGTGCTGAGCTCCTGAGTGGCAGGGACTGTTCCTCTCCATCTTTGCATCCTCAGCCCATCTTTGTACTAGCGACACCCATGCACTGCCTTCTTTGTCATATCTGTGAGCTCAGCGTTTTGAACTCAGGCCCACATACTCTGCCTGGAAAGAACTCCAGTGGTCACGTAAGAGCAGTGAACAAGAATTACAGTCTCAAAGAGTTCCCTTATATATAATTTGTGATAAAAATACAGTGAATACATAAATTTTTAATTTATCACAATAACAGACATTGCCATTAACCCATTTATGCTGGAGGTGGCAATTTTTTAAATTTTTTTGCATGAAATTCATATGTGTTACCTAGAAAAATTCAAGGAACAAGAATTTGAAGAGAAAAATTTTATAGTGATCCATTGTTACGTGCCATTCCAAATGTGGAACACTAGGCAAAGAGGATTAATCCCCCTCAGAATACTCCCCCTCACTTCAGACACACAGCCCATCATTCTTGCCACTTTCTGAAGCAGTTCTGGAAGTTCTCTTTCATGAGTGTCTTTAGTTGTGCTGTCATGGCTGCCTGGATGTCCTAAATCAATTTATGGCCATTTTGACTTTGGGAAAGAGCCAGAAGTCACACGGTGCCAGATCCAGTGAATGAGGTGGATGAGAACACAGCGTCATGGTTTCTGCCTTTCATGCCTGCCTTTCTGCTGGATGGCACTGGGCAGTGACATTCATATATCATTGAGCGCATCTTATAAAAACACTCATGAAAGACTTCCACATCTGCTTCAGAATGGGGTAAAATTAAAGGGTATTATTTTGAGTGGGGTTAATGGCAATGTGTCTTTACTGAAATTTCTAAAATTTAAACATTCACCGTATATTTTGATCACCCTTTGTAGACTATGAACATCTTCAATGTGACCCTTTTGATTCCCCTGAAGAAGAAAAATAGTTGATTTCCATCTTCCATGTGGTACTTTCATATTTTGAAGACCATAATTAAATTATCGCTTCATCTTCTTTTCTGAAGATTGAAATCCTCCATATTTTGCTGGGAAGAATGTCTGTTTGAGGAACTGTGTTGGCAGCTTTATGCTATGAGAGCTTTTGGGTCAGGGGACACTCAGTCTAAGAATAAGTCTTGAAATTCGCTTACCTGTGTGACGGGGGAAGGAGGAGGAGACGATGGCAGTCCTCATCCATTCCACCTGGGTTACGTGGCTGTGGCAAGGCTGGGCCTTTACGCCAGGCTTCCTGACAGCCCATGAGTCTACAGCTCCAAACCTCTTCCCAGCCTAATAAAAGGAAAATGGCTTGTGCTCTTCCCCTATTCTGTCCTTCCCATTACCCTACGACATGATTGAGTGGAAAAAATTGAGCTCTTTTCTTTCATACCCAAAGAGAACATCCTAAACAGAGACTGGGGGACAACAGCACTGACGCATAGTTGCTTCTTGAAACTGAACTACTAATGTTCTCCAGGAATGCCTGTGCTGCCCATGCCGCCTATACCTGTGCATTATGCACTAACTAATGAGTGTTGTCATGGTTGTATAGATGCCAGTATATTTGAGTTTAAGCTGTTCCCTGGGATAAACTATTGCATCTGAATAGTGATACAACATTAATAGAGTAGCTGTGATGGTTTCATTCTAACCTCTGTGTTCTAAAACTCCCTGGTGACTGGAGTTATATGGCTCTGCTTAATAGCCTCCGAGACATAATGGATAAAATGTGGGCAATTTCTAGTTTAGAGAGTGCTAACTATCTAGCTTCAAAGAAAATACCTCTGAGTGGTGATTATCAGTGGCAATGGCTAACCACCACCGTGGGTAAATTAAATTTCATCACCATCGAGAAATTTCATTTTGCTTTTTAGTGTAGTTATCTACCCTACTGGAGATAGAGCATTGCTACTCACAGTAACAATGTTGTTTAATATAAAATCTGGCTTTTCTCTCCTTCTCTGTCCACTCGTAATCCAGCACTAAAACAGTCATGAGGGAAGTGATTATCTATCACAGCTTTTCATTTTGGGGGCTGTTGGATAGCTTCCCACCATCTTCTTTATCTCTTAGTTTTTTTAACTCTTGGTTTTAATATAGCCCCTGAAATCCTGAAGTTGCTTCTGACTCTTCCCGTAGTCTGCTTGTCAAATTTGTTGTCAAGTGTTACTGATTATACACATATCTCTCCCCTGTCCTCCATTCTTGTCCTTGCCTCCAGTTCAGGCCCTCTCTGATCCCCTAAACTATTCCAGTTTCTCTCCTCCTGAGATCCTCCCTTTCCCTGAAACTTGCCCTCCATTCTGGGTCCCATCCTGTCACCCTGGCAGGTCATTTCTTTACTCACAGACTCAGGAGCTGCCTGCAGCAAATCCAGTGCAGCCCACATCCACCACAGCCAGCTGTGGGTACAGCTGAGAGCCAGTCCAGGCAGCCCCCTTTCTTTGTGGCCCTGCAGCTCTTCTGTCTCCTTTGTGTGCCTTGCCTTACTTTTGTTACCCTTGGCACCTTCGATCAAGTTGTCTCCTTCCCCAGAATGATTTCCTGTAGTCTGCAAGATCCAAACCCTGTACCCCCTTAAAGATCCATGTTTCTGGTGGGGCCTTTTCTTATTTTTTCATGCATGTCTCCTTCCTCTGCATACCCACAGCAATTTGTTTTTCCTAACACTCCTTACTCAATCCATTATTCTTAAGTTTCCTGATGGTGCATAAACTACCAGAAGGCAGGGCCTGAGATTCATCTGTGTTCCACCCAGAGTTCTACCCAGAGGACATGGCCTTAAACTTGGTACCTGCCAAATTAATATTCACTAAGCATAAATGCGTCAAACCATTTTCAAACTAATCAATGAATGGCTCTGCAGCTATTAAACATAACTATCTTTAAAGTTAAAAATGGGCTATTATAATTATCAAAGTGATAGAGAAAAAAGTTACTACTTAGGAAAGGGGAAGGCTCAGATGAACCCTGTGATACTGGATTGGAATCAGGAGCAGTATAAACTCATACACATACACACAGATAGATACAGAAATATAGGTGTAGGTATATAAATGGGCTAGGGTACATACATGTTATGGCTTGTATTGAGATGTCCCCCTAAAGGCTCATGTGCTTAAAGGTGGCATTTTCAGAGGTGGCTGGGTGTGTGAATATGGATTGTGGGTGCCTGGTACCTGGATTAGTCCACTGATGGGATTAGCATAGTTCTATGTGTGGCTGAATGGATTTATTGAAGACAGAAGACCCACCCTGGCTGTGAGTGGAACCAACCAATAGGCTTGTAGCCTGCATGGAATAAACAGGGAAAGGGAGGCTTGCTGCTGCTGCTTCCTGCCTCCTGCCTGCTACTCCATATACTGTTTCTCCTCTGCCATGCCCCTCTGCCTTGCTGCCCTGCCTTGGAGCCAGCCAACTATGGACTGAAACCTCTACAAACTGTGAGCTAACATAAACTTTTCTTCCTCTAACTTGGTTGTCAGATATTTTGTCCCAGCAATGAAAAAGTTGCTAAGACAATATATTACCATGTTCTGTCTTCTGCAAAGGCCTAGAAACAATTATAGCCCAGGAGCAGTAAGCTCACTCAGCACCTGGATCTTGCTTCTAGACTCTGCTCTCTGATAAAAGGAGCCAAACCATTTCAGATATAGGCAGCTGGTTCCAAGGCCCAGGCAGCTAAGCCACAAAATGACCCTGGAACACCTTATAGTGACAATAAACAAGGAAATTCTCCCCCCAAAAATGAGACAATTGCTAAAAGAACACAAGAGTCAACATAAATGTGTTCCTGGTGCCCAAAGCCAGAACAATTTAAGCAGCAAAATTAAGAATGATAGCATTGGATTGTAACCCACAGAATAAAATACATATCCAGAATTCTGTACTTACATGAATAGGAGAGAGGGCAGCTCTTTTTGCAGAACCCCAAATGGTAAATATTGAAGGCAAGCAGGAGACAGCATAATGATAACTGTTGTAGACAAGATCCATGGATGAATGCCAAAATTAGTAGGTTAAATGAGAAACCAGGTTTGCCTAGTCTCGCCATATCTACCTGAAGATAACTTGTTTGCTATAAAGGAAATGGAGTAACTTTACGGTGGAGTGACCAGCATACATTCTCCTAACCGAAGGATCAAGGGAAAGATCACTAATAAAAAGACATAGTGACGTCACAAACCCCTTGATATGCTGCACTGAGAAAGACACAATATCATCGTATTCCTGCTAAAAAATGTGTATCTTTATTCCAGAAAGTCATGAAAAGACACTAGACAAATCCATTCAGGGGGGCATCTATGAAACTATTATGATCAATTTCTCTCTTAAAATGTCCAAGTCAAGAAAGGCAAGGAAGTACTGAGGAATTGTTGCAGATGAGAAAATGAATAATAACCAAATACAGTAGGGGATCATCCTGAATAGGATCCTGAAACAGAAAATGATAGGGGGAAAAGGGTGAAATTCTAATAAGGTCTGTGGTTTAATTAATAATTTTGTACGAATGTTAATCTCCTGCTCTTGATAATTATATCATGGTTATGTAAGACATTAGCATTAAAGGAAGTGCCATAAAGGATAAGAAGAGCTTTGTACTATTTTTGAAGCTTTTCTGTGTGTGGAAAAAAAATAGTTCAAAATTTAAAAAAAAATTAAGGGAGGTGGTTAGTCATTAATATTGTAGGCACTTTTTTAACCAGAGAGGATCCAAACTACCTTTTGAGAAAGCCAAGCCGTCAAATGTGATTTTTATTCTTTCTGCTCAGCGCTCCCTTCCACGTGTTCCGTCTTGTGGTTCCACTTATTCCAAGACACACGGCTCCGATGGCCCACGCCAAAAGCCTTTTTCTTTGGGGTCCAGAAAAACAGCATGTGCTTTTCAGCGTACACGGCTCTTTGGGGTCTCAGGCTGACCCAGCTGTGTCTCATTTCTTTCCTAAGCGTGTGCCTCAGCCAGCAGGGTGTTCTTGTCCTGTACCTTCCCGTCTCCTGGGAAGTCCTGTGAGCAGGACCAGGGCCACCCCTTCGTATCTGTGCTCGTGTGCCCCCCATCATTGTGACTTCACCAGGTGCTTAGGATTCCTAGTCCCAGACGACCGGGCTGATACTTGCTTCCTTTATCCTCTGCGCATTCGCCTTTCCAATAAACCAGTCGATACACAGAAAAATAGAATATAATAAGGCCTCTATCAACTTGATCTTCACCAGACAGCTACCTAAAATTAGACATTTCATCCGTGGCGAGGATGAAGGTAACAGTACCAACCCCAGCTCCCCCTCTTGACTGTTGGAGCGACACTTTGTTTTCAGCTACTTTATCTTATCCAGATTGCAGAGACCCACCCAAGCTCCTGTCTGACATCTTTGTACAAGATCGAGGCCCTGTCTGTGAAGGGCCCCTCTTGATATGTTTTGCCAAAGAGCCCAAAACTTAATGTATGCTTCTGCTTCAGTGTCAGAAATCACTCTTTGCTCTAAAGTTCTAATTCTTGTAAAGGACGTTGAAATCATGTTTTACCGATCAGGCCTCTTTCTTACTAAACAGTGTAGGAAAGCTTAATGAAATGTCACCACACCAGAGTTCTTCCGGTGTTAACCTGAATTTTTTCATCATCAGGGGTCTCGGGTTTTATTCCTAACAAAGCATTCCAGTAATTTTTTTTTTTTGGTCTTGGGAAGCAATGATCTGTGCGGATACCAAAACAAGATCGTAGCAACTCTTCCCAGAGAAGGTAGTAAATGAATAAGTAATAAGATGTTAGTTTCCTAAGTTCTGGGAAGAAAGAGATTTTCCCATCTCTGTCCAGGTGAGATATCAAAGTGTGAATTCGCACCTCTTAGAAGGAACATCTGGGAGTGAAACAATGAACATCCAGCTTCTCATGCACTGTCATTTGCCAGCAGAGGAAAGGCCATCTTAGTACACCTGACTCCAGTGCTTTTTAGTTCATGGTGGTGAGAGATACAGAAAACTCTTTCTCAATTCAGGGTAAGAAATTTCAAGGTGTTCACATGGAGAGGGGAACTTCGTGTGTTATAAATGAGAAAAGAGAGAAGAAAATTTTATGTAAATATTATGAAAGGTAATTTTTTCAGAGATAGTCCTGGGTACATTTTAAGATTGCTGTTAATGCACATACAAAAATGCAATTAAAAGAAGAGGGAACTCCAGTGTCCATTAACAAAATATTTTCTTTTGCCACACTTCTCCATCACTGGAATCGAACCATTTCCTGTGATTTTCTTGCAATTCTCGGCTGCGCCTGCATTAGAATAGCATTATAGGAGCACAGAGATTTTGCGAGTTTCTACTTCTGTGTTGAGAAATAGGAAATGGGTTGAAGTAGTTTGGGGTCTTGTCCACTTTTTTTTTATTCTATGTCAAACATTGGGAAGAAAAAAAATAAAATGTGCTGTTTCTGCTGCATGGAGATGGGAGAGTTCATGCATTATTGAGAAGCAGACCTAGCCCGCAGACCTCAGACTCGGGAAATACAGCCGGATAACATCTCAAAACAGGCTCATAAGAGAGTCTCACAAATATGTTGTTCTGTCGTCTTTTGCAAGGTTCCCTCCCTTCTTAATAAAGGTAGCTGGTGATCAAATTACTAGCCTTTCTTTTATTTAGTCAAAGAAACTAACAGCAGACATAGCCATTAACAGGGTCAGTAACTTATGACCCCATGAGTTATCAAAAAATGTTAATTATCTATCTTCTAATAAATCAAAGAAGTATCCACATGTTTTTAGAAGGCTTTTGGCACAAAGGTTTCAAATCTTTAAAAACTGTTTCCATGGTGTATATATGTGTGTGCCTATATACTGGTGTGCATGTACATGCTAGTATTTTAAAGTAGCCTATATACAGTGGCGCCTCGGTTCACGAACTTAATTCATTCCACGATTCTGGAAAACATGGCCACATTCATGTTCACACCGGAAAGATAGTTTTGTCACCGGAACAAAAACAAAAATTTCCCAAATCCGTCTGTTTGCAAACCAAATTGTTCTCAAATGAAAGTGTTCATGAACTGAGCTACCGCTATACATACGTACACACGTGCATACATACACACATTAAGGCTACCCTTTAAAATATTAAGGTGTGTGTGTGTAAAAGTTCAGTAGAACACTTCACGCCCCAGTAAGTAGGGCAAGCAAAGGGTAGATTAAATTTTCTGAAGAGGCTTTCTAGTGTACATATCCCTATTTCCAGCCCTGAGATAACGAGGCTGTTCCATGAATGTTGTCAAGAAATCAAGGAGAACGTAACCAAATATACTATTTGTGGTTTATGTAAAATCAGCCCTTCTTTACCCGGTGCCCACAGTTATGGCACAGACGATGACTGACCATAATCCACGAGTTGTCATGGCTGTCCCCAGGTAGTGACAAAGGGAGGTGGTAGAGGGCAGTGCCAGGCTCAAGGGTGGATCTGTCCCCTGCAGGGAAGGCCAGGAGAGCCAGGCTGCCTGCCCAGTGGCCCATCCATCCCTGGAGCATGGGCCAGGGGAGCTGGCGTTTCAGCAAAGGCAGGTGCAGTGAGTAACAAAAAGGCCGGCGTCAGGACTTGGCGTGTGCTGGTCCAGGGGCCCCATAAACCTGCTTGTAGAAGGTATGCTTTTCCGTGTAAGCCTGTCATGGGCAGAGTTCCCGCCACCTCTTAGCATCAGGTGTGGCGGAGCACATGAGATTTCAGACCCCCAGCACTCTGGCCCCAAACTCTTTGAAGCCACAGCTTTATTGTCACACCCACTCAATGGGAGCTGCTGCTGGCGCATGCTGACAGCAGCCCTCCAGCTCTATCTTGGCGGCCTCCCCAGTGCCAGGAACCTTGGGAAAAGACAGAGATTTGGCAGAATTCCTGGTGAATGGATGGCGCCCCAGTGAGCATTGTGGATAGCGTTTCTCAGTGTTGCCAGACACATCCTTTGCTATCTCACTTTTTCTCACAGAAGAGGGCCATTTTGAAGCAGATTCTTAAATGATAAAGAAGTAAGAAAAACCTAAGCCCTGTACCTCTGCATGTCCAGAAGCTGAAACAGAGCAAAGTTTTCCAAAACTTTTGTTTCTTGGGTGAGAAATAAATGTAAATCTTGTGTCTAATTCCCCTGATTTTTCAGACTTAGCTAAGGCAGGAAACCAATCCATTGTGTTATCGACTGGTATCGTTTGCTTGAGGTTAGGGACCCACCGATCTCTGAAGCAGACCTGCCTTCTTCCACCTGCCTGCATGTTATCCCTTTATCATTTTTGCTGTCTGTTGCCTTTGATATGGTAATGATCTTGCACAAGAAAAGCCATTTTTAAAAATATGAGTGATTAAGGAATTAAAGGTGAGAGAGAAGGTGGAGGGTGTTCGTAAGGATAGCAGTGTGTCCTTTAAAAATAAGTAAGTGTACCCCTTGGAATTACAAAGCAAGCAGAAAAAGGGAGCAGAAGGCGGAGGATAGGCGGGTGTCTCTCGCAGGCGCAGGAGACAGTGTTTCTAACAGGCTGGCTTAAAGCCCTCTTAACAATGTGCACTTGCTCTCCCTCGCTCGTGGATTGATTTCCCTCTGCCCTCCACAGACCCGGCTGCGGTTAAGCCTAGTGTCCTCCACGTGATGCTGAGCCGAATCAGATTTTCCTTTTAGTTGTTCGATCAAATTTTCCTTCCTAGAGCTTAGAAGGCACACTTGGGACCCCATAGTAATTGCCTCCCCACACTCAACTGCTGATACCTTTATTGGATTGGCATAGGGTTTCAGAGGACTGTGTTTAACGTGCAGTGAGCCGCAGCAATGCAAACAGCTCCAATGTTTAAACAAGCATCCATTAGGCCAGGAAACAAGGCGGTGCCAGCCCATTTGGTGCTCACAGTGGTGGCAGCTTGAGGTGAGCAGGGCAGCCCGGCACTGGGGCGGGAGAGGGCGGCTCCAGGGGAGGAGAGGACTCTGTGTCAGAGACAGAGACGGAGCCCATTCTCTTCGGGTTTGCAGAAGAGGGAGTGGATGGGGAAGGGAGGGAAGTGTTGTGGCTAGGAACATGTGCAAAGCTCATTAATATCTCATTATGTTAGAATTGCATTCTCCCCGCAGATCGGCGTGAACATCAGTGATGCCAGAAAACTGGCTTTGGGAGAGCAGCCCCCTCCTTTTCTCTGCAAGCCCCGACAAGCTCCCCAGCTTGTTTTGCAGAGAGAAAGAGGTGGTGGATTTGTGAGGGAAGGCTGTGAGAAAACCCCGCAGGAGCAATAGTGAGCCGCCCGGGAAAGGGAGACGAAAAACTGTGGTTTGTAAATACGAATGACCGGATTTCCAAGGGGGCAGCCAGCAGTGGAACGGAGAGGGAGAAGCATGGGGCAGAAGCTGGGAAAATACTGGGGAGCTGAGGCAAGAGCTGGCTGTGAGCGGCAGGGCCAGTGTGGAAGGGGGTCTAGCTTGAGACTCAGATCCAGATTTCTCAGCATGCGTCACTGGTGGGCTGAGTTTGCTGAGGCCCCTGGAGGTTCTTTGGGATCAGTCACAGCAGTGTAAGGTGGAGAGGAGAGCAGGGCACATGCGGAGTAAAGAAAAGGGGGATCTGGGAGGCTGAGGTGGGAGGATCGCAAGTGCAAGTCCAGCCTGGGGGAACTTAATGAAACCCTAGCTCAAAGTTTTAAAAATAGTCAAAAAGGGCTGTGTAGTTCAGTGCCGAGCCCCTCGGTTCAATCCTTCGTACCCCATGAAGGGGCTGGGGGCTCAGACAGTGTGATTGGAAGGACTGTGACCCCAACCTTTCCTACTAGACCGGGTTGACTGAGTGGAGTGAGGGGGAGGTTCTAGAGCACACGGAGGCATCCAGAGCCTCACTCTCTTCAGGCCTGACCTAGCTGGGCCCTATCAATCCAGCTGCCCCCCCCCACACCGCAAGCCGCAGCTCTGCGGCACCAGCCCAAGCTGTACTTCTGCACCTCACGTGCCCACGTGCCTTCCCCGGGACTGCAGCGCTGGGACTGGGGCCTCGTGGGACAAAAGTTAGAGCCATCTGTAAAAGCGCCAGTGTCCCTAAAGACAGTTCTGCCCACAGAATGAGATGTTTCTATCATCCCTGGACAAATGTGTATCCTCCTTCCATTAACAACAGGCAGGCAGTGGCAAATAGTTAGGAAATGGAGGAACCAAAGCACAGCCGCGTGCGGATCTTGCATCGGAAAGACTTGTTAAAGTAATTCATATTAAAGTTCTTTGAGAATATACCATTTCTGCCTTTTTGTTTTGGGGAGTCCTTAGTTCTATCTTTGAATTTTCTCTCTGTGACCCTCTGGCATTAGGTTCCAATTTTTTTTTTTTTTTTTTTTTTAATGTGGGTACCGGGAGTCGACCTCAGGACCTCACGCTTGTCAGCAAGCGCTTACACCGCTGAGCCACCTCACCGGCCCAGGTTCCAATTCTAACACAAATGCACACACACACACACACACACGGGCGCACGCCATCCACGGAGGGGCTGCTCTGTGGGAACTCAACTGGTGTCTTGGGACCAGTGAGCAAACACAGAAGCACGGGCAGATTGATATTATATAAAGTGACACGGCCAGTTTGCAACTTTAGTTTGTGAAGACCTTCATGATCACACTTTTGCTCTGACTTAACACAGTATTCCACTAAAATATGGATTATTCATTAACTTGCAGAAAGGCCAAAAAATGTGATGTTGTGTTTGAAAGCTATTTGTGTTCCTTTTGGGGGAAAAAAAAAAAAAAACCTCGAGTCACTGGTCATTATTATGTGATATACAGCAACACTTGTAATGAACACTTGAAGATAAATGTATTTGATAATCATAGCCAGGGTTATTTAAATTAGAAAAATAGCTATGGCATACAAATACTGCTGAGAAACAAATTCACTAAGGCTCTTTATCGTGTGGCCTCTATACTAAAAATAGTAAGATTCAGCCTTATATGTATTGAAATCAGTTATTCTTTTGACTGTGCAGCTCTGACATACCAAGCAAGAGTCCTAAGAACAGGGCTGGGTTGTGGCTTAGTGGTAGAGCACTTGCCTGACGTGTGCAAGGCTCTGGGTTCCATCCTCAGCACCACACACACACACACACAAACACGCAGAGTCCTAAGACCAAAGCTAAGGTCAGTTGCTATAATTTCATTGCCGCATGTGAGAAAAACAGATTTTGTATTGTTTACATGTTCACTTTACCAAGCTCAATCCCATAAAGAAAACAAGCAAAATAATTAAGAACCAATAGTAACAGGCAGTAAATTAGACTTCTGGACTTAACTTCTGTGTCAGCTGCAACAGGTCCCCACTGTGGGTGACACCACAGCCTACAGGATCCTCTGCTCCGTCCTTTTCAGAGCCTTGCGCAGGATTTGAATTCCCCGGGGTTGTAGCTTCCCAGTGTCTAAATTCTCCCATCTTAAATCCCTTTGCCTTCTTTTCTGGGAAAGATGGAAGTTAAGTTCCATCCAGCCTTTCTACATAACCAAAATAGAATGACATCCAAATTGCCCATTTGAAGAGAGCAGGCTGGTGTGACAGCAGAATTACAATTCAAAGTAAAATGGGATTTAACTCGCGGTTAAAAGGAAAAAGCGAATTTCTAGCTCCTTTCAGGCTTTTGCCATGAAAAAGACTCTAAAATGAAATATCAGAAAATCAAGGATGAGATGGGACTTAGAGAGCCTTCACCCCTTCCCATCCCGCTCTTCAGTGGAGACCGTATCTAAATCATCCCAGATGGCTGCTCTATTTTTAAAGATCTCCAGAGAAGGAGTTTCTCTCACTTCCTCAGTAACCCATTCCAGCGCCTCCTTTTCCTCATCGCCAGATTATTTTTTTCTGAGAGCCCTCAGAGAAGAGAAAGTAACACTGGCCTGCATCTGAGGGCCTAGAGTGTGCTCTGGAGGTCACCTTACTGTGTTTAGGAGGAAACTCAGTCTTTCTCCATGGGGAGCAGCTGCTTTCTCTAAGCTTTGGCTTTAAATTATACTCATGCGCTTCTTGGGGGTCAATCCTAAATCCTCTGGAGGGCCTGGTGTCCCCAAGGAGAAGAGGCACCAAGTACACAATCATGACGAGGCCACGCTCAGCCCCAGAGCGCCCCTTCTATATGGACAGACTTCTCATGCTGTCATTAGTTCACACACTTGTTCCAAAAACACTTACCAGTACACGTCTGCCCCTCTGCCAGACCCTGGAGACAGCCACAAGTGAAGAACACAGCCAAGGTCCTTGTCCCCAGGGAGCTGCACTCATGTGGGGAGGAAGACAATAGCAAGGAAATACTAAGAAGGCAGGAGATGCAGCCTCGTGCTAAGTGGCACGCGGAAGTTACACCGCAGGACGTGGTGTGGAACATGCAGAGCAGCGCTCCTGGCTGTGCTCAGGGCAGGCTGTGTGGGGAGAGGACACTGAGCCTGGGCCAGGAGCTTGCAGAAGCACAGCCACCCAGGGAGAGCCACGGGCGCAGATGGAGAGGAGAAAAATGGCCAAGGAGAAGCTGGAGGGCCACAGGGTAATGAAATGGCACAGAGAATGGTGTGAAATAGGCTTGGTGATGCCAGGCTATCCAGCACCTGGTAGGCCATGGTGACAATCTGACTTGAGGAGAAATGAGAAGCACTTTAGGCAAAAAGATAATGATTGGAATAGTGTTTTTCACTGATTACTCTGGATATTCGAGAAAGTAGATTGACAGGTGTGATGGGTGGACGTCACGAGAGTCCAGGGCAAGGAGGAGGCCGGGGTGAACGCTGGTGGGCACGATAGAGGCTCAGAAGGAGATGGGTGGGAGGAATGGTCGCTGGCCATGAAGATGCAACAGTGCACAAACTATGTAGAAGATCAAATTTTAAAAAGAGTGATCGTTCCCTTTATAAAGTGAGTTGCCTCTGGTACCTATTCTACAAAGTAAAGGAAGATGTGTATTGGTCTTTGGCTATAAATTTTAATAAGAGTTATAAAAGCTTAATAGGCAGATCATGGAATTAGAAGGAATCGTGGAAGTCATTTTCCCCTACCTTCTACCCAGTAAAGAGTCCCCTTTAGAAATTCCTGACAGATGAACATGCAGCCTAAGTAGGGAAACTTCAAGGGGCAGGAAGCTCATTAGCCTCACAGGGCAGCCCTTTCTAGTTTCAATCTCTCTAATCGTTTTCTAAAAGTTCTTCCTGAGATAGAAGCTGAATTCTTTCTCCCATTACTTGCAGCCATTGATCTTAGCTCCGTGTTCTGGAGCTACATAGATTAAATCTAATTTTCTCCTACGTAGCAGTAATCACTATTTAAAGAGGAGTGTTGGCCTTCCTGCTCCCCGCCTCTTCCCTTTCTCCAGCCCCTTCTCCTCCGCTTTTGCATCTGTCTCTCACGTCACCTGTTTGCAGAGCCCTCTGTGCCTCTTGGTGTGTGACTGCCTGGTAAAAATGAGACCAGCAGGAGCAGCCCAGCTCTGCAGCTGCCATCCGTGTGGAGCATGCATATTCTCCCTGGATGTGAAGAACATACTTTCGTTAATGCAACCTGCAGCTGCAAAAGCACACAGCTTCGAACCAAGGAAACCAAAGCTGTTCGTACGACAGGTTTTCTTGTCTTAAATGCGAAACTGTACAGTTAGGCCACCAAAGGTGGGAAAGTGGTCCTCAAACATATGGAAAGTCATGGGCCACACCAAGATTCTGATAAAAGCTTTGACCCTTCCTTCTGAAAAAGATACATACCC
The DNA here is from genome assembly GCA_028451465.1 of Erethizon dorsatum. Lineage (NCBI taxonomy): Eukaryota > Metazoa > Chordata > Mammalia > Rodentia > Erethizontidae > Erethizon > Erethizon dorsatum. The sequence continues at coordinate 18,864,376 of CM051839.1, forward strand.
ACAAAACTCTACATACAAGTTTGCAGGGTTCTCAAAACACATTTTTATGTAAACCTTTCCATTTAAAAAGTCAGCCATATCAATACTGTGGAACTCATGGTTGTATCATTTGAAACTATATCTGAATTATCTATATATATTATGATAGTATTTATACAAGGGAATAAAGAACACTCACTTGAAAATCTGTACAGGTTACTATAAAATTACTCATGGATGAGGACAATTGTAAAAGGGCTTCAAATGCTATTGGTGGATACATTTGCTTCTGGGACCCCATGTAGTCCTTAAAGCATCTTCTGAACAAGCCTATATTTTTCGTGTGTCACTTAGGAGGCATTTTGTCAGCTTTCCATTGCTGTAACAAAATAATGTGAGAAAAATCAACTTAAAAGAAAAATATTTACTTTGACTCATAGTTTCAGAGGTTTCAGTCCATGGTTGCTTGGCCTTGTCCCTTTGGGCCTGTGGTGAGGCAGGACACCATGGCAGGAATGTATGGTCATGCAAAGCTGCTCACCTCATGGTGGCCAGGAAGCAAAAAGAGAGAAGGGGTCAGGAGTCCCAATATCCCCCTTAAAGGGCATGCTTTCCAGTGACCTAACTTCCTCCCTCTAGGCCCTACCCCCTAAAGGTCTCCCCTCCTCCCAGGAGCACCACAGGCTGGTGAGCAAGCCTTCAACACCTGGTCTTTGGGGAACATTTAAGATTTAAACCATAACAGGAGACAAATGAAGTTTATTAGTAAGAGAAGTAGGAAGACCTGTGTAGAGACAATGCCAGCATAATGTGAGATTTTCAGCTCTAGCAACGTGCTATGGTTGATGGCCTTCCAATCTTTTAAGGGCTGAGACCAAGGTTAGCTAGAACACAGCATTTCACAAGTTTATGAGCAGATTGGGTTCCTGGTAGATGTGTGCTTGTGTTGGTATCCCTGTAATGATGTCCCTGGAAAGTGGTTGTCAACATGACCCGTCCTTACTGTGGCCCACATGGCTGACATACTGTCACCAACGTCATTGTCTTCAGAATCTTGCTGGGGTTGGGTTAGTGGACAATATGCAGTTAGACATCAGCAACACCAACAGCTACGGAGTTGTTTTTTTAGAACATCCGAAAGAACTTCAGCCCTGAGAAGAAATCTGCTTTCGGACCGTACTTCTTTCTGTGCCCCCTGACCTCAGAGTGGGGAGAGCAGTTTTGAGGATGCCTTTCCCCATTTCCTCTCTCACTGAGGAGCGACGCTATGGAATATCTCGAGACTGAGAAATGCATTCCACTCACAAGTGGAGAGGAATGCAACAGGAAAGCACAGGCTTTGGAATTTAAATCCCACTCCCTTGCTGTGGCTGGGTGACTTTGGGTGATTTATTTAATCTCCCTGAGCCACGGTTTCCTCAGTTGTATAGCGGATGTCTGTTAATCTACCTCACATGTTAATGTGGGAGTGAAGAGGAAAGGTTTTGGATTTGCCTGGCATTAAATGGATGCACAAAGAGTGGCTGCTGCTTGATGGTAACTTTGAGGAGAGCCAGCATTGTTGGTGTCAGTCAACTGAGTAATAGCAATTTGGGTCTCACCCTATTATCAGGCTTATTCTGGTATTGACCTGGATCCATTGATTCCAGAGGAATTCTTTTTTTTTTTTTTTTATGGGTAGTGGGGGTCAAACTCAGGACCTCGCGCGCCAGCAGGCGCCCGTGCCGCTGAGTGATATCACCGGCCCTTTTTTTCGTATTTGGGTATCGGGAGTCGAACTCAGGACCTCGTGCTTGCCAGGCAGGTGCTTATGCTGCTGAGCCATCTCACCGGCCCTCCAGAGGAATTCTTGTCCTCATTCCCACCCCTTACCACCCCATTTGCTTAAGATAAGGAAGAGATCAGGGGTGTCCAGGGTGAACCCCATGCTCCATGTGAGGTGCTTGTCCCTAGGCAGTTCAGAGGACACCCTAATGCTACGTACTTCCCAGCCTTGCAAGGGACACTGGATGTTTGGTTCGTTGGGCTGACACACATGCCTCTGAGATGGAGCGGTGTATGAATTTAGCAGTTACTCGATCTTGGTGGTACTTTAGATGGGCATTTCTGAGATAATCCATGGTTAAACAATAGTAGAAGCAGAACAAAACCCTTGGTAGGACATGTTCTGTCTATTCAGGTTCTATGAGACTCTGAAAGTTAAGTTTAAAAATAGATGCAGGGCTTGCTAACCTCGTCACCCTGTGAGTCATTAGCCATAGACTAGACTTGGTCATCTCCCTTTGCTAATAAGGAAACTGGCTTAATTAACTGAAGGAAATTAACTTGGATGATTTTGCAGCATGAATTTGTTTCCAAAGAGGGGTTGATTTTTTTCCCTTCCTGTGAGCCGACGTACGCCTAACAGTTAATTCAGGAGGTTGTGCTAACACGCTGCTGTTGCCTGCTGACAAATGTAGCATTTTCCTGATCAAGCTTGCAGTCCTTTTCCCAGGCTCCTCCAACATCTGAGAGCCCACTCGTAAACCATCCAGAATGATTTTGCAACATGGGAGTCATTTGCATGTCTTTGTAATATGGGAGTCAAATGCCTATTTCAGTAAATATAAGCCTCCCAGTTGACTTAAGGTAATTGAATGATTTTAGATTTACTGTATAAGTACTTTCTCCTCAGCCACTGGTTTTAAGCAAGCATAAAAATTGCATATGAAAAGCTGAGTTTTGATATTTGAGTTGGCTCCTCTGAGTGAAACCCAAAATTTGTGGAAACTAGGTTATCAATTCCAGGCTCGGATCCCTTTGTCTATGAAACCTCAAATATCTTTCTTCAGCTGATACTCTCCGGGGCAAATTTGAGGGAAAAGACAGGGAGAGAGAGATGCTTTTGACTCTCTTCCAACTTGTTTCATTTTCCTTTTTAATTGATTTTCATCGTGTCTATAATTTTCTCTCTCAATCAGTTTTGAATTTCACTTATGGAGTTGCAGATGCTTGTGGTGGTTTGGTTCGGTACCATTTGGTTAACACCTGCTGGGTCTGTTTTTCCCTGCCCTTGGTTCAGAGGAGGTCTCAGCTCAGAGCGCACCTCTATTTCTGGAGAGACCTGCCACCTTTACAGGATTTACTGTGGTCATTTTCTGTTTTTTTCTCCCCACAGTATGGTTCTTTGTGAATTAAAATCAAGGTTCCTGGGGCTGGAGGTAGGCATGGGCATGGGAAGCCTGGCTGCATTATAATGAATAATAATACCTGTCTCCCTCTGTTGCCGGCTCGCCCAGCAGACTGCACCTTATTCATCTCTGCAGCCCCCCGCTTCTTGCATAGGGCCCGGTGCATAAATGATGCTCCGTGAGTGTCTGGTGAATGAATGAACTAATTTTTGCAAAGCCTTTCATAATTTATAAAGATATTCCACACAGCAACATGGGGTGATTGTTTTTAAGACCTTAACGAAACCATTTCCTCCCTCATTTCATTATGATTGTGAAATTGCTTTGGAATTTTGGAACAGTGATACTTTTACTATATGCCTTTCATGAAAAGCCAAAGTCTAAATGGTTTTGTTTTGTTTTGTTTTGTTTTGTTTTGTTTTGTTTAATGTGAGGGGCTGTGAAGAGAGGGTTGAAGGAAAGAATTTGTTACTGAATGTTTTCCTTGCAAAGAAATATAAAAATGTATATGGATTTTTTTTTTTTTTTGGCTTTTCTTTATAGCTGCAGTTCACAGCTCTTTTCCTCCCCCTTTTACTAGGATGTAGGTGAATTTTAACAAAAGCGAGAAGTGTGTTTGAAAGAGAAAGAGCAACTAGGCAGCAAGGGGAAGGCTTTGTGCTTGTTTTTATGACTTGTGTTTTGACTTGGCAAGTGCTCAAGGTTATTCTACTTAACCAAATAATCCACACTGCCTCCATATCAGTGGGAGCTGAGCTGCCTCCCAGGTGCGCCCCTCGGACTCTTCTGTCGCGACCTTGTGCTGGTTCTCAGCCCTTATCTCATGCTAAAGTCAATGCGCGCTGACCGCACATTGTCCCAGCGCTCTTTGGCTTTCAGAGCCAGTCTTCGGCTCTCATGTCCACTTCTGAGAGTCACCTACGAGTTCAGAACCAGAGAGCGCTTTCTAAATGACTTTATCTGTTTGCACTTATCTCCTTAACACTGACTTTTTTCCATGAAACTCACGTGTAAAAGCCAGAAGATAATTGTACTACTGCTTTCCCAAAAACTGTTGGTAGGCGAGGGGTGTAGCTCTGTGGGTTCAGTCTCCAGCACCAAAAATCCCAACAAACAAACAAACAAACAAACATCTTTGGCACTTAGGATAAAGACAAAGGTCAATGGAAACAGATATATTTAAAATTTTTAAAAATTAGAAAGGTTAGGGTTAGGATTAGACTTTTGCAGGTGAAACAAGAGCCATACTCAGGATTATAACCCAGAAAAAAATTTTAGGGGACAAATGTAGGTGAAATAAAATCCTGAAGATCTTCCAGATAAAGACAGCGCCAATTGCTTGCACACATTGATTTCATATACTTCTGATACTGAGATTTGTTTTTCCTCTTCTTGGTTCTTAGAAGCATACAATTTAGTGTGTTTATATGCATGTTTCATTTCTGCCTGGAAAAGACAGTCAGAAATAAAGAAAACCTTTTAGCAAGGACTACAATGCAAAATATATATTCTACTGACTTATTTATTGCCTATGTTATTACAGTGTGTCAGAAAGCATGTGGCTCATAGGTGGGATGCTTAGCAATTTGGAAATAGTCATTTTGGCCTCCACATGGAATGACCTTGGCCCGCTGCAGATTCATGCTCTGTAACTGTGTTAGCTCTTAGGGCTGCCGAAACAAAGTCCCACAGACTAGGTGGCTAAGAGGACTAGAAGTTGATTGTCCTGGAGTCCTGGGTGCCAGAAGTTTGAAATCAAGATGTCAGCAGGGCCCTGTTGCCTTGACATTTCGCATGGAATTCTTCTTTGCCTCTTCCTAATTCCCGGTGATTTGCCAGCAGCCTCTGGTGTTCCTTTGTGGCAGTAGCATCAGTCACTGCCCCTGCTGTCACAGGATGTCCTCTCTGTGTGTCTGTGTGTCTTCACAGGTCCTTCTTCTTATGAGATGCTACCAGCTGAGTAGAGTGGATGTTACCACTGTGCGCCAGTGTGACCCCATCCTAACTCCTTTCATCTGAAAAGACCACAATTCCCCCCGAAAAATCACATGCTGAGGGGTAGGGGTTGAACAGCATTTTTAGAGGGATGCAATTCAACACACATAGTGGCTACACCTCTGCTTGAAGCGCTCAGAAAGTTTCCCTGTCCTCTTGCAATGGATCGGTCCTGCCAAGCCTTCATTCCCATCTGTCTTCAAGCCCTTGTGTTTCTCTCCCCAGCAGTGTTCTTCCTCAGGGGTGATAACCTTGTATCAAGGTCACTGAGAAAATGGAAACTATGTGAGCCAAAATGCTTTGTCTGCACTCCCCACTAGTTCCATCTCACTGCATCTCTCCCCCACGTTTGTCTTTTAATCATTCTTTGATGGCTTTAATGTGCCACTCTTCATTATCTCAGAAACAAGGATCTCGATGGGAATGTACACAGCTGCTATGGAGAACAGTATGTCAGTTCCTCAGAAAACCTACGAATAGCATTGTCATGTGATCCAGCAATTCCACTCCTTGATCTATACCCAAAAGAATTGAAACAGGGTCTCAAAGAGGTATTTATACTCCCAAGTTCATTAGCAGGTTATTCGGAATAGGTGCAATGTGGGATCAACCCGAGAGTCCATCAGTAGGTGGATGGAGAAACAAAATGTGGAATTTGCATATGTTTTAGTCCGCTTTGGCTGGTGTGAAGGAATAACGTAGGTCTTGTAAACAATAGAAATGTACTTCTCAGAGTTCTGGAGGCTGGAAGTCCATGGTCAAGGCACCAGTAGGTTCACTGCCCGCTTCCTGGCTCATAGACAACAGTCTTCTTGCTGTGTCTCCCTATGAACCTAATCACCTCCGAAGGCCCCACCACTTATTTCCATCCCCTTGGCACTCAGCATTTCAACACAGGAATCTTGGAGAGGGCTGTAACAATGTGCTGTGGAATATTATTCAGCCTTAAAAAGGAAGAGAACTCTGACCCACATGGATGAACATGAATGAACCTTAAGGACATATACTAAGTGAAATATCCCAGCCAGGAAAGACAAATATTGCATACTTCCAATTATGTGAGGTAACTAGAATAGTCGAATTCATAGAGGCAGAAGTGGAGCACTGGTCTAAAGCTGGAGAGGGATGGGGAGGGTTGTTTAATACAGCTTCGGCATTGCAAGATGAAAAGAATTCTGGAGGTAGGTGGTGGAAATGGTTGTACAGCACTATTAATGTATTTAGCACCATTAATCCGTACACTTAAAAATACTTGAGATGGTAAATTTTTGTTACCAGTATTTTACCACAATCAAATGTGTGTATTTGCACACCTGTTACACACTTTACACTTTTCCCCCACAAATGTTCACTGTCCCTCCTTTCTTAGTGTCAGCTTCATGCCCCCCAACTTCCCTTCTCCTTCACAACTACTTATGGCTTCCTTTTCCTTAACAAGCCCTGATGACTTTTTTCCTTCCTGATTTTCCAAACAAGGTTTCTCATATGGAAGAATCACATCTGGTGTCTCCATCCTTCTCCATTTTCTTCCCAAAACCCAGCAAAACCCAACTAGTAGCCACCAGTTGCACATAGCAATTTTAAATTTAATTAAAATTAACCAGATTCAAGGGCAGCTAGAGAGGAAGGTGTCAGACAGTGCAGATGTAGGACATGTCTGACTTCTCAGTAGGTTCTATAGCCATCATTTTCAGGGTTGTTAAACCAGGAGAAGCTGCCCCCCTATCTGGGAGTTTCTCATCAAGAAGTCTGAGGACTGGTCCACAATTTGCATTCCTAACAAGTTCCCAGGTGACATTGATGTTGCTGGGTGTCCAGGAAGAACCCTGTCATAGATTCCCAGTGACTTATTCTGATGCCAATCTAGTAGTCGCTCAGTTCTCATTTCAAAGCTGCAGCTGACACTACACATCTGACCACAAATTATTCTTCTTTGTTTTGTCCTACTTTCTTGATGATGTTTTCTTTTCATGGCTCACAGATACTGTTTCTTTGTCTCTTTGTTAACTCCTCTCATCTAATTAACAGGGCCCATTTTGAACTATGCATTCGTCTCAGGGAATTTTTGCACCTGTGTTGTTTAGCCCACCTTGTATGTATGGATGGGCAACTCGAGGAGACATCACCTAATGTCTCAAGCCACGTGTTCAGGTGTTACGGGATAACTGTACCGGGATATACCAGGGCTCGTGAACACCATGCTCTTCAAAATTCAGGCACACAGCCTCCAGCCTCTCTGATGCTTCCCAGGTCTCTGATAATTGTTGCCATGCGTTTCTTTTAGGGATGTTGAGATGCTTGCATGAAAAGCTCAATAGAAATGTCCAGCATTATATGTACTTGTTCATTAAATATTCACGCAGTGAGAGAGGTCCCCACTGCAGCAGGCGGAGTAATTTCCTTAATGTCTTTCCTGAGGTGACCAACTGTTTTATGGACTTAATCTGCCCAAACCTTCCCATAAGGTGCAGTAGTGGTTACACATGAGTATGCCCATTTTCAAATTAGGAGGTGTCGAAAAGCTTTAAGGAGTTGTCAGAGGGACAAAGCTGGCCAGAAACCCCAGCCCAAGTGCATGACTCTCATGCAAACCTCCAACCATTAGAGAACACAAAGGTTCTGGGTTTTAAACGTAAAAAGAAATTACTAAATGTGATTCAACACGTATTTCGCATAATGCGTTTCTGTGACGCTTCATAGTAATGAGATAATTACCATGGGTACAGTATTAGAGTATACATATTCTGATAAGTTACAGCTGTAAGAAATCAGTAATGGCCATTAATCATTCCATGTTCATTCTTTATGAATCTCAGACTAGAAGTTAAGCTGCTGAGCTCCAACAAACCTAAGACAAATGTTACAGCCATCATTTCTGCTGTTTAGATGAAGAGTTTATGAATACAATAGACTCCCCCTAATTTAAATTAATTTGGGCAAACGGCTTCCTGAATTGAGAAAAATCTGAATTGAGATATAGTAGTAAATATACACTACATGTGATATATTTAAAAATAACAACTGCAATTCAAACTAGACCATGAAACTGTTAGTAAATAAGCATCCTTGGGGAACTACTCTAATAGATGAGAAGAATTCGTAGTACACGTATCCATCGTTTATTTAAATTTCAGTCTCTTGAGTCCTTGAGTCCTTGAGACTCATTTCTGTCTTAAGTAGGTTAAGCATTCCCCTTATAATCTTTATTATGCCTATTCTTTTACATAGTAAGCTCTTTTTTAATTTGTACATAAGGATAAATATCGAGTTGGCTCTTTGCCAAGTTATAGCTAAAAGCAAAATTAGTAGGCATCAAATTAATTAGACTTTACTATAGAATGCATAGGAATGACAATAGATGTGGTCTTTTTTATTCTTTCAAATGTAGGAATTAGCTACATATTTTAGAAAAGACTTTATCAGCAGGCAGTTTACCATGAGAGGACACCTAAAATGTTATTGGTACATCTTCCAACTGTACTCAAGTTGACCTACAGAGATCATAACATTCTGGGCTCCAAAGGGACTTTGGAGATGACTTTGTCCAAGGCAAAAAATGGTAGCAAAGCAAATGACTTCCAAAGAAAACACACAGCTTGGCCAGCAGAGAAGGATCCAAGGGCCCAGGGCCCTGCCTCTGAGCCCGTACAGGTCCACATTGCCAGCTGCATCCTCTGGGAGACACTTGGAGGAGTGGGTGCCCAGAAAGGGGCCCAGCTCCTTCTTGTAACCTGGTCCAGTAACTATTTACTACACTGACACACTCAGGTCCTTCATGTCATTTAAGGCCATTCATTTAAAATGATTTGTGGTGGAGGAGCCATGCATAGCTGCTCAAGTTACCCAAGTCCATGCTGTGGTTGCCAGAATAGGATGCAATGTCCTCTGTGTCAGCCAAGTGTTACCCAGGAGGGGGACATTTCCATTAGATGCTTGGGAGGAGAATGAGAACAGCGACAGGCTGCAGTGTCTCTGAAATCGAGGGTCTTGGGCATCTTTTGCATCCTCTGCTCCCAGCTCAGTTCCTGACACCACCTACACCGTCAGAAGGTAAAAAATTCTTTTAAATAAGTCATGTAATTGACACACTTGATATTCAGTTGGTTTCTTTTGGTTTTTTGAAGATAATTATGATTAAGATTCAAGAGTACTTTCTCTCAAATGTACTTAAGGCAACAAGGCTTTGCAGAAGAATATAATGAATTTTTGCTCTCTGATATGAAATAAGGGTCTTGGTTACCCAGGAAATACCTGCTAAGTTCAGCTGCCCATCTGACTTAACAGTGCCTTCCAGGGTGATTTTGAAAGTAAGCTATTGATTTGAATCCAGAGTCCAAATAAAGACTCCCAGAGCTGGAACAAACTGGAGATCATGTATTTCAACCCTCTTGTTTTATAATTGAGGAAACAGAGGTCCGGAGAGGTTAAGTAACTGCTGCCTGATCACATAATTAAGTTTGTTTAGTTGCTATGCTTTAGAGAGATTTGGAAAACGCCACATGCATATTTTTGCTTTTCAAGTTCCTGACATTTTCTGTTGTGTACACTCGGGGTATTTTTAAATACTGATAAGCATGTGAATGCAAACCTCATTTAGTTAAATCTGGCAGTGTGGGCAGTCTTCAGTGAAATCTATTACTCTGCCTTGCTGGGTGCCTTTATGTTCAGCTCTTTTTGATTTGTGGTGTTTGATTGGACAAAAGGTAACAAAATATTCATTGCAGTAAAAATCCTCCTTTATTTTCCATTCACATCACTTCAGAAATATCTTTGCAGTCATCATCTGTTGTTACAAAAAGAAATTTTACTTCTGAACTGAGACCAAGGTGAAAAAAAAAATCCTGTCCCGGGGGAGTTTCAGAGAACCATAACCACACACAAGTAGGTAGTTACAGAGAATATTACGCAAACTTAACTGTGCATTCTAATGGAAACTACATCAATAATATCTAGATGGCTAGGTAAGAAAGGTAAAACCATTGACATACATAGCTTTGACTCTGCAGTTTTACAGTACATTTACAATGTGCCACACTTGGAACAGGAAGTTGACAAACTCTGAACCTATTATAAGCAAAGTGAGTTATCATACAGGGCACTGGGCTGGAGCAGGGAATGCTGGCTGTTATCTCTGGTTCTTCCTCTAATTTCTGTTGTGGCCCTCATTTCTGACTCAGTTTTGCTGCGTGGATCTCTGCGAGGTCAGGTGGATGGTTGCTGTAAAGTAACATTAACTCTGGGCCAGGGACTGAGCAGTTACTATTTAGAGACTTCTGCCTACCCTGAGGTTTGGCAAATAGTTAAGAAGTTAAGGAGTGAACTTGACGTTGATTTTGAATTTGGAAGACAAACACCGTTAATAATAAAAACATTGCTAAGCTCTGGATCAAATAGCAATTGTCAAACTAGTTGCCTGAAAGCCAAGTCTGTACCTATTGATTTGCAAGTGAGGTGTGGCTTTGGCCACTTGCCCATGCTATGCAAGAATGACATGGATCATGTTATGGGCTGAATTGTGACAACCCCATACGTTAACAGTCCCGAACCCCTGTACTTCTGAACGTAACTGTATTAGAAGACGGGCCATTTTAAGTTAAAATAAGGGAGTTGAGGTGAGCGCTTACCCTGTATGCCCTCTGACCCTATGAGAAGAGGAAATTTGGACACACAGAGACAGACCAGGGGTGTGAGGTCACCGAGGAAAGGCCATGTGAGGACACAGGGAGAACACAGCCATCTGCGAGCTGAGGAGAGAGGCCTCAGAGAGACCCACCCCGTTGACCTTAGGTGAGATTTCTTTTTTTTTTTTTTTTTTGTGGGTACCGGGGGGACGACCTCAGGACCTCGCGCGCCAACAGGCACCCGTGCCGCTGAGCGATATCACCGGCCCCTTTTTCGTATGTGGGATCCGGGAGTCGAACTCGGGCCTTCGCGCTTGCAAGGCAGGCGCTTATGCCGCTGAGCCATCTCACCGGCCCATTAGGTGAGATTTCTAACCTCCAGAACTATAAGGAAATCTGCTTCTGTGGCTTTAGCCACTGTGTCCGTCAGCTTTCCACCTCTGTGACAGATACCTGAACTGATCAATTTCAAGGGAGGAAGGGTTTATCTTGGCTCATGGTTTCAGAGATTTCAGTCCATGGTCATTTTGCCTGGCTGCTTTGGGCCTGTGTGGCAGAAAAGCTGCTTACATTATGGTGGCCAGGAAGCAAGAGAGAGTGTGGAAGGGACCAGGGTCCCCTATCCCTTCCAGACACACCCCAGTGGCCCAACTTTGACCCACTCGGGCTGCCAATGAAAGGTTCTACACCTCCCAGTAGGACACATGGGGACAAAGCCTTTAACATATGGCCTTGGGAGACACTCCCTGTGCAGGCTATAGCAGCTATCTTGTTATAGCAGTCCCGGTGACTAGTACAGTTCTTTTCAAGCATTTTACCTCTGTAGCCAGTTACCACCATTTTTATTATGAAGTGAGGAGGTAGCATCACAAGTGACTGTTTCTCCTCCAGGGCCTCCCAGAATTCTCTGGATGAAGCATGAGTGTCCTAGTATGGCCTTCCAGTGCTTCACAACCCTTGCAGCTCTTACGTCTCCAGGCTCACTTCTCCACACTTCCGCTTGACACCCTGGCTCAAGCCAGATGCAACTACTTGAGGTTTCACTTACAAACATGCTTCTTTCTTCTCTGGCCAAAGGCTGTGTTTGTGTTCCCTCTGCCTGGCTGTCCGCCCCTGACTTTGAATCCCTGAAGACTTAGCTTGTTATCAGGCCCTCCCAGAAGCCTCACTGCCTGGGCATGGAGCGACATGTCCTCCTCTGTGGTGCCACCAGCTGTGCTGGCCTTACTTCTGTCTGCTTTCCTTTCCCCTCCATCCTGAAGGCTCTTGAGGTCAGAGACTGTTGTTCACTAATGTCCTTGGTGCCTGTCACAGAGCCAGCATCCCCTAAGAGCTCAGTCAGTTGAGTCAAAGCATGAACAAACTTGTGCAAAATATTCCTTTTAAATAGTTATTAAAGATGGGTGTGGTGGTACATGCCTGTAATCTGAGCACTCTGGGGGCTGAGGCAGGAGGACTGCAAATTCAGCCCCAGCCTGAGCAATTTAGCAGCTTAGGGAGACCCTGTCTTAAAACTTAAAATGAAAAAATGGCGGGGGATATAGCTCTGTGTGAAGGTCTTGGGTTCAATTCCCAGTACCAGAAAAAAAAAAGCAACTAACTTATATATGACACTGAGAAGACGAGATAGGTTTAAATGAAATCATTAGTTTGCCAGGGCTGCCATGACAAAGTACTGCAGGCTTGAGTTAAACAGGAGAAATTTATTTCCTTACAGGTCTGGAGGCTGGAAGTCCAAAATGAAGGTGTCGGCAGGGTTGGTTTCTTCGAGGCCTTGCTATAGTCTGAGTGCCCTCAGAATTCATATTGAAAATCTCCATGTGGTGGTATTTTAAGAAGTGGGACCTTTGGAGAAGTGATGAAGTGGGGGGGGGGGGCTCCTGAATGGATTAGAGCCTTATAGTATGGTAGGCGGAAACTAGTTTAGACTCTTTCCATTTGCTCTTCTACCATTCAAGGACCCCTAAATGGCGCTATCTATGAGGAACAGGACTGCACCACCACTGACCCTGCCAGCACCTTGATCTTGGGCTTCCCAACCTCCAGAGGTGTAAGAAATAAATATCTGTTCTTTATAAATTACCCACTCTCAGGTATTTTGTTATAGCTGCACAAACGAACCAAGACTCTCTTTGGCTGGCAGATCTTCTCCCTGTGTCCTCACGTGGTCATCCCTCTGGAAGTGGTCATGTCCTAATTTACCCTTGCTGTAAGAACACCAGTCATACCGATTAGGACCCATCCAAATGACCTCATTTTAACTTACTTACTTACTTCATTAAAAACTGTCTCCAAATACAGAGTTCTATTCTGAGGAACTGGAAGTTAGGTCATCAACATACGAATTGGGAGGTGGTGAGGTCATGATGTCTGTCCCTGACCCCCTAGATTTTTATCACCTTTGTGTATTCCCAGGGAGGATGTGGGGAGTTCCATTGCAGAACTCCTGTAGAGAGTCATTTGCCATAAAGATTTGGAAGTGAGTATATGCTTTTCATCAAGGAAAGGGAACTTGGAGCTAAGTGTTGCCTTCAGGTGTTGGAGTGAGCTATTACATTGGAAATCCACATCCCGAGAGTAAAGTCCTGGAGGACTAAAGTAATGAACTCACTTCCAATTCACTGCTGGCATCACTGGTAATTCCTGCCCCAAAATGGCCAATCCTTGGTCAGCCCTGGTGAAAGCCACCATTCTTTGAGTGGTCATACCTTGGGGACACCTACTGACACAAGTAATGATGAGGGGCTCTGGCTCCATGCAGCCAGGCTGAGTGAGTGTGAATCACATAACAAGTGTCCCCTAGGTCTGAAGTATGGCACTCATCTCCTGCAAGTTTCTGTTTGCTCCCTGATGCAGTGGTCACACAAGTCAGTGGTCACATGTCCGGTTCCTACCTAGGAGATGAAAACATTGGCTCCAAAGGCTTTTTGCCTGACAAGGATTTTCGGAACTGGGAGAACTCTGTGGATACACTGGAGACCTGTCATCTTTGAGCTTCGGCCTGGCCATAGAGAATTCAGGCTCCCACATCCTAAAGGCTAATAAAGGGTCCACCCAGGCTCCAGCTTGGTCACTCCCCATACATAATTGAAACTGCTGCCCACGGAAATCAGAGTGCGGTTGTGGGGAAGAGGCAGTGTAAATGACTCTCTGACTGTTGCTATAACAACAGTCCTTTGGTCTAATTTCTTTTGGAAAATGAATTTCAGCTGGTGGAATAAAGCTGAGCAGCTTCTCCCCACACGGGAAGCTCTGCTGTTTATGGATTGAATGTGTGGTCCACAGTGCTGCCCCATGAACACTTTCAGAGCAGGTTAAATCACCTCTGTGTTTGCCTGTGTCGGAGAACGCGTGCTTCCACATGCGGGCATCCTCGCCCGCCCCTGGGTGATTCATGCTGAGAGGAAAGTCCTCTCGTTCCACCTGGTCTCCTGTTGTGAACAAAGTTGGTCTAAAAACATGCAAAGAAGGCACTGCCTTGGTGGTAAAGGAAGGCGGGTACTTAGCCTTTAGCTTTGGTGTAGAAACTTGCTGGGAAATGGAGACTTGGAGTCAGATGCTGGCTGGAAATAGACTCATGTTCTGTTTGCTCCCTTGCTGATGCGGCTGTGTGAGAGAGAAGAAGGGAACGGGGGGGGGGGGGGATTCTCTTGCAGGAGGTAGCTCTTCATGCAAAGACTAACTCACTGGGAAATGAGGAGTCTGACCTCTGCGGGAGGGGAGCAGGAGGCTTTTTATAGACCAGGAGTCTTATTTCCATACTTTTGTTTTCCAAAGGGAAAGAAACATGCGCTGGGCTTTTATTCCCAAGGAGCAGCACATCTGGAAGCAACCGGGCTATTTGTGCCCCCTAAGCTGGGGCAGAGACTTCAGCGCTGTGGAGAAAAACTGATCTCCTAAAAGGGGCTGAAAACAAAAGCGAGAAATTCTCACTGAAAAGGAGGGACATTCTGAGTAAACAGTGAAATAAAAATATCCTTGATTCCTGCCCAAGGGAGAGAAAAGTACTGAGCCGCCCTGAAACATTTCTCCTCCTCTGTCTCCCTCCTCCCAGAAAACAAACAAACCGAAGCCTCCTGCCTCGTCCTAACATGACTGCTCTTTGGTGCGAGTCTCCAGCTGTGAAGGATGCCGATGAGAACTCATCTTTTCATTTGCCCTCTCCTTCCCTTACGGTTTCCCCCTGCTTCCTCACCCACCTCTTTCACCGTCATTTCTTTACGGCTCTAAATAAAATCCCGTTAGGAATTTCAGATTGTAACACAAGGTCACGTGTACAAGTGTGTTTGAATAGAAAATGCATGCATGACTTCTAGCGCGAGATGTCAGGAGATATTCCTAAGGAAACTGTTTCTTGCCCTTAAAAATAAATGTTAACGTGTGTGTTTGTGTATACGCAAAGACAGAGGACCTCAGGATGTAGAATTCTGACAGCAGGTACTGTCTCTCAGGAGCTTTTCCTACGGAAAGCTATTGAGCGAAGGAAGCTGCCACTGGGTACACAGCCGCCAGCTACAGAAGTTTTGGGGCAGCGATTGTCATCACTCTTCAAACGCACTAAATTTGCCAGTAACGTTCTTCCTTGTAGTGGAGCACGACACTTTTCTGTGAATCAGGCAGATCTGACTCAAAGACATGAACACATCCTCCTTAGACTGGCGTGACAGGTTCTAAGACACTTCTGCATAATTTTTCTAAGCAAGAATTACTGAAGTTTGATGGGGACAGAAGACATGAGACACAGAATAGCGAAGAAGATTTGAGAGGCAGAGAAAGCTAGGTAGAGCTCTAGGAAAAGTTTCCTCCCGTCTCTGAACTCATTCTTCATCCTTCATAGATTATCGTGAAGATTAACGGAGATAATGCATGGAAAGCACTTAGCTTGATGTCCAGCACATTCTAAATTCTCAGCTAATTGGAATACATGACAATAATATTTTGAAACATTTACTAGGCAGTGAATCAAATTCTCTGACAAAAACTTGGAATTTTAAGTTTTCTTCTGGAAACCATGTGAAGAGATTTGAAAATCACATAGCCTTAGCACTTACAGAGATAACGGTCTTGGTTTGAATGGGCAGTGAATCATTTTGTTAATGCAGCAATTTACACTGCATGTATGGAGCTCGTGGAATCCCTTGTAATTTCAGATAGTGTACACAGGACGCATGTGACTTGTGATGAAAATGTAATTTATTCATTTGATTGGGAGGGAACCCAAGAGCCTGTATGGACATTTGTGTATTTGGAAATTTGAAGATTTGAGGGAATCTTAGGACTTAAAGTTTCTAAATGAGGGCTCTGTCCGCCACTGCTTGTGATTTTTTTATGAGCCATTCCCAATGTGTTGTTGGGCATTTGTTGGTACTTATTACATGATTAGGCATAATTAAAGGATAAAAATATATTCCAAACCTCAGCTATAGAGAAAAAGGTTTAAAAACATTTTTAAAGAGTAACTAAGGGGCTGGGGATGTGGCTCAGTGGTAGAGCTCTTGCCTAGCACACACAAGGCCCTGGGTTCGATCCCCAGCACCACAAAAAAAAAAAAAAAAAAAAAAGAGTAAGGACCTTGCTGCAGCACCTCACAGCTGGACTTGGGTGAGCAGCAGACTTCAAAAGGAGGCCCCCTGGCCTTGTGTACACCCAAGACTACTTGAAAACAGTTCATCGTCTGATTCATGGCAAAAGAAAATAAAGAAGATCATGGTCATTTCTAAATATTTCTTCAAAATGTTCTGCATGGTCCTGTTCTCCAGCGCTGAGGGCTCCAGCGCCCCAAGTCCTCGTTGGGGCTTTTCAGCTGATATTGCTGATGCCCACCGAAAGGGCGAAGCCGCGGTGCAAACGATTCTCTTCTTCCTGGAGATCTGTGGCTATTCATGCCTGACCTCCCCTCCAGACACCCAGCACCTCCCACCGACCAGGTCTCAGGAAGCGACATGCTGGGGCGGCTGCAAGCAGAGTTCTCACGGCAATAGGATGGATGGATGGATGGATGGATGGATGGGATGGATGGATAGACAGACAGATAGAATATACTTAGTATATAGTAGTTTTATATATGTATGTAAAATTTGTAATTCATATTATGTAGTAAAATTGCTTTCTCTGTAAAATAATGTTAGAGTATATAAGGTTGAAAAGGGAGTTGGAAGAAGATTTTTATTTCTATGTGCTCTGCCCCTTATAGGCATCTCTTTAAAAAGAAATACCCAATTTTGTCAGCATGGCTGGTGTCCATTTCCTGGTATGGTCTCGTTCTTGGGAATGGGTTGACCCCACAGTCCCTGGCATGGTGGCTGGCACACAGGCATGTAGCATCTCCACCTCCAAATCCATTGAATGAAACTGAAAATATAATGTGGAGGGGCAAATGGTCTGGGATATTACTGTGCTCTGAAAAACCTAAAAAAAAAAATTTTTTTTTTTTTTTTTGAGACAAGGTCTCTCTGTGTAGCTCAGGCTGGCCTCAAACTACTGTGTGTAGCCCAGGCTGGCCTCAAACTCACAGGGATCTTGCTGCCTCAGCATCCCGGGTGCTGGGATTACAAGGGTGTGCCACCACATCCAGCCTAAAATATTTTTAAACTACACATTTTCATGAAAAGTGTTGAGGAAATCCAGCAGTTTTCTATGGAAGTGACAGTCCTGAGGTTTGAAAAATCCCACTCTAGACCATTGTTTCATAGTTCTGCTTATGACGCATCTGAGTGCCACCAGCCAACTCGAGAACATTCTATGTTGACATTAGAGTTTTGTACATATTTTTAACAATCAAACTGCCAATTTTAGAATATCAGAATCCACCAGAATTTTTAGTGTACATAAGAATGTCTAAGAGCAAGAGATCCTAGATTGCCTTAGAAGAATCCGCAGAGCTGATTAAATTTCTTTGGATGCCTGTGCCCCTCTCCTCAGTCTCAATCTGGACCCAACTTGAGGCTATTAAATCAAATTGTAGAGGTGGAACCAAGACATACACATTGTTTGCAGCTTCCCAGGTACCTACCCACATCAGAGTTGGAAAATCACTAAAGAAAGTCCAACTTCTAAATAAACCTCTAAGACCCTTTGTAAGAGTACTTTAACTCTAGGAGACAGCACTGGAAATGTCTTGCACACTATTCATATCCCACTAGTGAAAATATCTAACACATGACTATTCTGGGTCACTCATCCAATACATTTTTAAAAGCAAGCCAAACCCATCCATGAATCTGTAGGCTCATTATCTGCTTATAGAATAAAAAGAGAATAACCTTGTAAAAATTGATTCTAGTGAATCATCTTCTAATTTAACCAGAGCAGATCAAAATGACCAAAATGCTCTCTTTGAGCTTCTAATTAGTTAAAGTGTGTGGTTTAGATTCAAGCTCATCCTCAAGTCTTGGGAGAATTATGTCTCCAACAGTTGGGAAAGAAGATTGGTCACACGTGTGCTTGGAGGGGGTGCTAGGGTGGCAAAAAAAAAACACTTGAAGCCTTTGTGTGAAAATTTAAAGTTCAGCTATGAACTATGAAAAGATCCAGCATTTGAGGCTCATATGCCCATGAAAACATGTGACCTTGATAATGTCCCTTTAGAGGCTCTAGACTTCAGTTCACTTTTCTTTTTCTCAAATCACTTTATATGTTCTCTAGTGGTTTCCAGTGTGGATTCCATGGGCCCTTAGGGTCCTCAAAAATACTATTTCCAGTATTTTAAAATAACCAAAAGAAATTGTACATTTACTCCAAAAATCACTTACGTCGTCCAACATTTAAAGTGCTTGCTTTGAGGATCAATGATATAAATTCCGCGTGGTTGCTTGAGACCTCTGTTTAACATTCATGCATTCACACGCGAAGGAAAAGGAAAGCTGTTTTGTGGTGTGTCATGCATTAGGATGCGCGTGGAAAGTTACTTAACCCAGATGAGGAGTCATGAAGAGGGGCTGTCGAGAGACTATAAAGGTGACATCTAAAGGAAACTGCCAAGCACGGTGGTCAGGTGAAGACGTTGCACAAGGGTGTATCATATGCGAAGGCTCAGAGAGGAAACAAACACAGAAGGATCTGAGAATTACTAATAATTAAGCAAATAATTAAATAGTTGCGAGCCACGTAACATTTCTGCCGGTGATGGACAATGTATGTCAAAGTGGCCCCGTGAGATTACATCACCTAATGACATCAAAACCATTTCAGCTGAAGGACACAACGGTCTTCATACATTTCTCAGAACGTATCCCTCGTAAAGCAGCACGACTGTTGTGGCGATGGTTGGTGCTAGGAGGCAAGCAGGAGAGAAAAGCAGGGGCAGGGAGGAGGTGGAGTCGAGGAGGGCTTAACGGCGTGGGAGCGGTGAAGGCGCAGCTGTGTCCAGCCAGCCCCAGGGGGGAGTTCAACGTGGACTACGGAGTCAGACCTCAGTTTGAATTTGAACCTGGGTTTAGCCACCTCTCTCTGACACCAGCTCTGTGATCTCAGACACGACTTCATCTCACTGTGCCTTAAATCCCTCCTCTGGAAGGTGGTTTTAATAAAACCTCCCCTTCAAAATCAGTAGGAGTCAGAGACACGGAATATGATGCTTTATTCCAATGTTTTTTGCCTTAAAGTCTTCATTATTAATATCAGCATTACCATCTTTATTTCCGAGCTCTGTGACCTTGCCCGATTTCATCCAAAATCGAGGACAGGGGAGTGAGAATTTCTTTGAACTTGCTAACACCGCCAAAGGTCTAAAGAGAGTATCTCTTCATCGTGGACTCTGTGGCCTGGGGGGCACCTCAATAATCTGCTAGAAATGAGGTTCACTGTTATCTTAGCCATGTCATCCTTGTTCTGGGCATCAGCCACACTCACCCATTCCTCCTCCTCCAAACCGTGCTCCTTTGCCTTTACAGCCGCCAGCTCTGCACCAGGCTGCCCCAGAGCTCTGCTGTGAGATAAAATAGGCTCCTGTGTGAAAGTGCTTTGTGACTCCAAAGGCACAGCTATTCTTACAACTACTGACGTGGGTGTGACACACACACGCACACACAGAGCACGGTTTCACTGGAACACAAGCCAGCCATCAAGCTACACTGTAGAATGCTGGAGCCACCATGGAGGACAAATAGTTTCCTGTAGAAGAACTGACACCTGATAGCAGCCCACCGTCTCAGGCACTGGTTGCACGGCACACTTCAGCTCCTAGCATCGCAGCTTCCCCGGATGGAAGGAAGCATTTGTAGGTAATACAAATAACACAAATAATGTAATGCAGGAGCAAGAGGCTGGTGCTCAGAACCGTTTCTGTGATTCTGCCACGAGGGCACAAGCACAGCGAGAGGCTTCCAGCTGGGATAGGCTGTCCTGCTGTGGGTGACCAGAGTCCTTAGGGTGTGGGATCTCAGGGCCATTTCTCTTACTCTCACTGCCTGCGAGTCGGCCTTCTTAAACACACAATTTGATGACTTCCTCCCCACTCTCCTCTGTCTCCCATGAGGGACATAAAGAGAGAATTAGGCTCTCAGACCACCTTTCCGAATAACAAAGGGTGATGAGACGGAAGTGATGTGAAGCTCATTCTGCTATTTTGGATACAACAAAACGAAGCATAGAAACCATAGCATAACATCTTCAGTGATGTAGCTGTTACATTCTGAAATGCTGATACATGAGGAAAAAAAGAAAGAAAAAAATATATATATCAAGATTTGGGTTAAAAGGAGCCAGCAGTGAAGAATGTGAGGCCCTCGGGGAAAGGATACTTGCAGCAGCCACGTTCAGGTGGCGCACTGAAAATGGATTAGATTTGAGCCTCAACAACCTAGCCTCTGCTGTTCTACAATCTAGGACATGAATGCATTAGCACTTGGACTTGGGCTTGAATTGCAAATTTGATTTTTGTTGTTCGTATTAAAAAAGCTACACCAGATGCTTGGAAAACATTAGGGTCTTGCCGGCTAGGGAACAGAAATATCATTCTACCTATTTGTATTTTGAGGCATTCTATCTCAGTTGCAGTTGTGACTGTTTCTATCATTGAATTTTAAAAACAGGAAAGCTAAGGCTTAGTGGGTGCTTCCTGGATACCAGGTGTGAAGCTAAGGGCTTTCTGCATTGTTTCATTTAAATACAGCCTCACAGTAACTCTAGGAGCTTGGTATTATTAACCCATTTTGCAAAGGAGGAAAGCAAGGCTTAGGAGCGGTTATGTAAGTTTCCCAAAATTCATCCATTCAACAGATATTTATTGAGGTAAGCTGTGAGCTCCTGGGGACCCAGAAGTAAACACAATAGAAAAATCACTGCCTTTGTGTAATTTCCTTTCTAACGGAGGTTATTGCAGCCACCTTTTATTAAGTACCAGACAGTGTTTATCTGTGTTAACTCTCGGGTAGGGGATGTTGGAGCTGAGCCCAGGCATTTGAACTCCAGAGCCTTGCTTCTGTTTTTGTAATACTGCAATCTATTCCCTGTCCATTTGGATGGTAAGGGGCAAAACTTGAGATTCCCAACCAGACCTATCTGTTCCCATCATTTCAGCTACCACCATCTTACAGGGAACAGGTGGCATGTCTTTATTTCTCTGTCCTGTCCCATCCATTACATGACCTAGAACAGAATCACAGACCTGTGCTTTGTAAAATAAAGTCAAATTCATTTTTAAGACAAATGATTGTTTTTTCAAGCTTCACATCACTTCAGGAGGTGCCCCACGCTTTGTTTTGTTCAGCCCTGGAGCTGTGATATTTGAACTTGCTGTTGTGTTTGGAACTATGTACGTCCAAGTATCTGCCACACCTGTGATCAGAACCATGGCTTTCTAGTTTGTTCCATAAATAACATCATGTTCTAGCAGTGTCTGCTGAATATGATGGATTGAACCAGTATTTTCTTTGAAGTCAAATTCCAGTGTGTTCCAGTTAGGGCTGTGTTTTCAGCAGTTCGGGAGCCTCTGCCGAGTGATTGAGGCAGGGTCCGATGTCTGATTAAACATATAAGATTTAGAAACGTGGATGGGACTGGATTTTCATTCCAGGACCTTTTCTACTTTGCTTACTTTTAAAATGGGATTCTCAGCTTATAAGAAGGCACACAGAAATAAAATGACACTTTCTGAAACTCACCACATCTTCTCCAGACTGGTTTTATGGTATGCGGGGCTCCTCCAGAGCTGGGGCAGCTCCACTTGTGGGTGTGGGGTCAGAGGGAAGCCAACTCCTCTGCCCTAAAGGCTCTGTGCTACCCAGCTTCTTTGCCGAGAACAGGAGAGTGCCGAGTGGAAGGGCTGCTCTGCCTTCCTTCCCGCCCTGCACTGCTGCATTTCTGCCTTTGCCTGTGCGAAGCTGCTAAACCCTTCTAACCCAGCTGGACACTCTGCAGGCATCTCCCCAGCACCCTCTCTATGCCAAGCTCTCTCAGAAGGGGAGACCACAGGCAAAAGAATTAGGATGGTTTGTTGGTTTCTTAGTTAGCTTGTTTGTTTGTGACAAGGTCTTGCTATGTAGGTCAGACCGGCTTCAAACTCTTAAATTCCCAATCCTCCTTAGCCTACCAAATGCTAAGATTATAGGTGTGCACCGTGAGACCCACCCATAGAGGCAGCAAGAATTTTCTTAGCCAGATATCTTAATGTGGACATGACACTCTCTAGGGCAGTGGTGGCAAACCTATGGCACACCTGGCCTGCTGCAGCCAGCTGTTTGTATCATTGAAAGCTCTAAATCTTCACCAGCGCTGCTCTAGAGTAAGAGCTTCATCACTCCCATTACCAGGAATGTAATCTCCAAGTCAGTTAATGAGGCCGCCTTCTATTCTGACTCAAATTCACCTCTCTTAGCCCCTGTGAGTTGCACAATTATTTATTAGCCATTGCTAAGAACCTGAGCATGGGGTACAGTATTGCAATCTAGAGTACATGGCTCAGACACAAGCCCTACTTTCTGGGAGCTTACTAAACAGACACTTAAATCACTGCCTCAGAAGGTGATAAGAGCCATGATGGGGAGGTATAGATTGCTTGAAGAAACTTATTCCAATATTCCCATCCCAGCAGAGGTGGGTAAAGACAGGCATCTGTTGTGGTTGGGGTGGGGAAAGGATAGACTTTCCTAAAACGTCCTACAGTAAGTGAAATCTGAGATCTGACCTGAAAAATAAGCAACTGTTAATGAGGGAAAGGGGAGGGGGGAGAGGGAGTAGGTTCCAAGAAAAGAAAACAGCATGTTTGATGCCCTGGAGGCAGAAGCAAGCTTGACACTTCTAAGGGGCTGAAAGACTTCCAGGAGTGTAGATAGAGCTGTACTCTAGTTGAGGGGAAGTGGTAGAGGATGCTGAGTAGAGAGGTGAAAAGATGAGCCTGCAAAGATGAGCAGTATCCAGGTGATTTTATCAGGAGCCAGTTTGGATTTTAATCCAAAAACAATGGGAATCACTGCAGAGTTATAAACAGGAAGGGCAGTACGTTTTTTCTTTTAAAAGATGGCATGTGAAGAGTACGTGAGGGGAAAACAAAACAATGAATGAAAGTGATAGATGAAAGAGTGAGTGGATGGATGAGTGCAGGGATCAGTCAGGAGACTGCTTCTACAATCCAACAAGGGACAGTGGTAGCCTGGCCTAAGAGAGTGGCAGTGTGGAGAGGCATGTGTGGCATCGTGGAGTGATACAGATGGACGTGGTGATCAGTGATGTGGGAGGTTTTTTTAAAATGCTCTAATTTCTGTCTTGGGTATCTGGTTAGATAACGAGATGGGGGACATGGGTGAGGATCGTGCTTGAGTAACCAATGACGAGGAGGCCAGTGTTGAGACATGTTGAGTTTAAATGCCCGTGAATTATCCAAGAGGAGAACCTTGGAGTTAACAGAGCTCAGCAGAGAAGATCGGGGTGGGTATTTGTTTTGGGACCATCAGCCTAGAGAAGATGGTTGAAGCCCTTGTAATAGATGAAATGGTCTAAGGAAGCATAGAGTGAACAGAAGGGAAAAAGCCACAAATCTTAAGACAAAACATTGAAGAATCTTGTCATTTAGGGCAAACAAAGAATATATAAGAGATCGAGAAAGAGCAGATGGAGAGAAAGGAGGAAATCCAAAAAAATGTGATATCATGAAAGCCAATGGAAATTTGCTTTTAGAAGACAGTGGATGACTGAATAAAATGGTGCTAAAGTGAGGTAAAAATAAGAACCAAAAGGAAGTTTTGGGTTATGTTTAAAATTAATCTTCAGTTGTATGCTATTCAGTAAATAGGTTCAATTCCATATTCTCCTAGCAGTTTTTTAGTGTTCTTCAAAATTGTTGGTTTAATTTCTTGATGTGCTCAAAGTATAGCAAGAATTTTAGATTGATATTAACATCTTTCTCAAGTACAGCACGTTCTGATCCAAGTCTCATGTCTAGCATTCATTTGGAAAGTAGTAGCATGATTTGTTTTTGTTTTTGTTTTTGTTTTTGTTTTGTGGGTACCGGGGGTCAACCTCAGGACCTCGCATGCCAGGAGGCGCCCATGTCACTGAGCGATATCACCGGCCCTTTCTTCATATGTGAGTTCTGGGAGTCGAACTCAGGCCCTCATGCTTGCCAGGCAGGCGCTTATGCTGCTGAGCCGTCTCACCAGCCCCAGTAGCATGATTTTTAACCATGATCTTTTCTTTTGTTTCCTACCCTCCAATATTAAGTGTCTTCTCTCTTAGCCCTCCAAGCTTGGCTGTTAGATAAAACCTTTTCCCGTAGAATTTCAGTTGTAGTGTTGCCTGATTTTGAAGTTAGAAGTTTCTTTTTTATGTATTCTAAAGCATTTAAAAGTTAATGTGTAGCTGTCTGCATCAGTATGCTTAAAAGTAAAATAGGACTTGAAGAGTGAGTCATCCTCTCTCCCGTTTTCTTTCCAGCTACAAGAGACTGTGAAAAGGAAGTTGGAAGGAGCAAGATCCCCTCTTAATGGAGACCAGCAGAATGGCGCTTGCGATGGGAGTTTCTCTCCCACTAGCAAGCGACTGCGGAAGGACCTGCCTGCAGGGATGGAAGCCATCAACAATTTGCCCAACAACCTGCCACTGCCTTCCGCTTCTCCTCTTCACCAACTTGACCTGAAGCCTTCTCTGCCCTTGCAGAATAGCGGAACTCACGGGCCGGGGCTTCTAGAAGATCTGAGCAAGAACGGGAGGCTCCCTGAGATCAAGCTTCCTGTCAATGGCTGCAGCGACCTCGAGGATAGCTTCACCATCCTGCAGAGCAAGGACCTCAAACAGGAACCTCTCGATGACCCTACCTGCATAGACACATCAGAAACGTCTCTTTCCAATCAGAACAAACTGTTCTCAGACATTAACTTGAATGACCAAGAGTGGCAAGAATTAATAGACGAACTAGCCAACACGGTTCCAGAAGATGACATACAGGATCTGTTCAATGAAGACTTCGAAGAGAAGAAGGAGCCGGAATTCTCGCAGCCAGCCACAGAGACCCCTCTCTCCCAGGAGAGCGTGAGCGTGAAGAGCGACCCCTCCCACTCTCCTTTTGCACACGTCCCCATGGGCTCTCCCCAGGCCAGGCCTTCGTCTTCTGGTCCTCCCTTTTCTACCGTGCCCACGGCCACGAGCTTACCTTCGGTGGCCAGCACTCCTGCAGCTCCCAACCCCGCTGGCTCACCAGCGAACTGTGCTGTCCAGTCCCCTCAAACTCCAAACCAAGCCCACACGCCGGCCCAGGCTACACCTCGGCCTGGCAGTGGTTATCTCCTTAATCCAGCAGCTGTGACAGTGGCCAGTTCAGGCTCAGGCCCTGTGGCTGTGCCTAGCTCTGACATGTCTCCAGCAGAACAGCTCAAACAGATGGCTGCCCAGCAGCAACAAAGAGCCAAACTCATGCAGCAGAAGCAGCAGCAGCAGCAGCAGCAGCAACATTCAAACCAGACTTCAAGTTGGTCTCCCTTAGGGCCTCCGTCAAGTCCATATGGAGCAGCTTTCACTGCAGAAAAACCAAATAGCCCAATGATGTATCCCCAAGCCTTTAACAACCAAAACCCTATAGTGCCTCCAATGGCAAACAACCTGCAGAAGACAGCAATGAATAACTACCTCCCCCAGAACCATATGAATATGATCAATCAGCAGCCAAATAACTTGGGTACAAACTCCTTAAGCAAACAGCACAATATTCTCACGTATGGCAACACTAAACCTCTGACCCATTTTAATGCGGACTTGGGTCAGAGAATGACACCCCCAATGGCCAACCCCAACAAAAACCCCTTGATGCCATACATCCAGCCGCAGCAGCAGCAGCAGCCGCCACCGCCACCCCAGCCAGCCGCCCCGCAGCAGCAGCCGCCTCCGCCGCAGCTGCAGGCCTCACGAGCGCACCTGAGTGAGGACCAGAAACGCATGCTTCTCATGAAGCAGAAGGGAGTGATGAATCAGCCCATGGCCTACACTGCGCTCCCATCCCATGGTCAGGTAAGTGTGACAGTGCGACACACTTCGAGCAGTTCTTGCCGTGCCTTTCAGGCTGTTGATGTGTGATGTTCTCCGAGCTTCAGCCCGAGTGGGATCTAATTACCTGCAGAAATCCTCCTTACGTGTCTCACGCAGTTGCTGTCCTTGGGTCCTTTTCCCCTTTCTTCTAAGAGGTGGAAAAATGGTAGCCAAATAAACTTTCTTTACTTGAATACCTAGGAATTGAATCTGCTCTTCCCAGCTGCAGATAAGAAACCGAAAATCACAAAAAATTCTCACTCTGAGGCAGGCAGGCAGCAGAGGTCACAGGACCAAACCTGGTACCACCTCTGGGGCTCCTCTTCCAGGTCCCTCAGTCTGAGACTTGGGGGGAACAGAAAGGCAGGGACATTTCAGGCTACTTATAATCGTTTTATCAGGCCTGAGCAACTCTCAGCTATTTACTGAATTAGGAAAGATGGGATATTTCGATTCTTGATGTTCAGATGTTGGAGAGTTTTTTATGTTTTCCAAGTGAAGTGGAAAGTAGATATTCGTAGGACCATTCAACACTTTATCATTTGCTGCTAGAAATTAGCAAGAGTTAATGGCTCTTTCAGTCTAGACTTGAGAATACAGTGAGACCCGTCTAGTTCAACCGGCTGTATTTCAGGAAAGTCGATGGTGAGCATATCTTAGTGCTGTATCAAAACAAAGTCACCTCTTTCCCACTGTCCTCCTTTGTGACAACCTGATTTAGGAGCATTGGGCTGTTTGTGATACATGGCAGAAATGTACAGGCACAACTTGGTGACGCATTTGGTGACCAATGGCTATGACCACCACTCCTTTAATTGAGCACTTTACTCTGCAGGAAAGAAGGGTGAGGAAATGCACCTTTGGGTGGCCTTCCCAACGTGGATGAGTTCATGGGGGATCATTCCACTGCCAGTTGCTATTCTGTGCCCAGCTCCTTTTGGGATGCAGACATGGGTATTCTAGCTGGAGATTTTGCAGAAGTCTGCTCTAGAGGCCTTCGTGTTAAAACCAGTGGCTGGACGTGTCCACAGCTGGGTGCACTGGGAGTTCAGGCAGGCAGATCTAGCCTCACTTTGTGGTTGTTTGTGCTTTCTATCCTGGCGTGCCCGGCCGCACCTCCTTAGAGCTTAAAGTAAGCTCGGGGCAGAGGTGGTGCTGGCCAGCAGAAATAGGCCTGGCTCTGTGGCTTCGTTCTTATCCTTCACAGCCTTGCAGCCCCAGCCTCACAGTGGCTTCTCGTCTGCTCATGCCAGCAGCTCTACAGAGATTCTGTCTGGATGAATAAAAGGACAGCTTGCTTTTCATCCACTCTGTCAGTAGCTGGTGGGAAAACATCATTGAAATGGGAACTCTTCTATTTTATTTTGGCTTCATTATATGTACATATATATGTAAATAATTGTGTGTGAGTATACACACGCACACACATACAGAACATTGAAAAATGCAAAATCTGATACCCTTCCACACTGAGTTCTGAAGCAGACAAAATAGAGGCAACACACAGGGATGTTGTGGCAGTCCAGACGCGTCTCAAGGTTTATGAGCTCCCAGGCTGTCGAGATGATCTGTTGTTAATCTTAACACAAATTGTGCCTCTACCTTCACTGCTTTTTCGCCAGTATTTCCTCCAAGCCAGGCCCCAGATGATTCATTCCAACCCCCAGCCTCTGCAGCCGCGTGGGAGCCATGCTGCTTCCACCCTCACTGTCTTTGGAAGCGGGCTGGTTGGGATGAAATGCCTGTGTCTGCCGGAATGTGAATGGTAACAGTGTTCATTTCTGGTCCTTGAGCTTGTCTAACCCTGAGTCACTAAGCTGTTAGCTGCAAAGGGCAGGTTTTGAAAGGGCTCAAGCAGGGGAAGCAGCAATGGTGGGACGTGCTGGGTGAAGTCTGTGTGCCCCTCCACCCTCCGCTCTCATGAGCTACCTTCGGGGTGGACAGGACCTTGCTTGGTGAAGTCTCGTTAGGATAATCATCTCAACCTCATAAAGCACCATGAGGTAAAAGCATGCTTTGAAATGAAGCGTTAACTCGCTAACATTCGAAACGTGCTTCAAAATACATAACAAACATGCGGATATCTTTCTGCAAACATACCATTTATTTCATGTTTTTATCTGATCGTGGAGCAGTATTTACATAGCTCTAAGAATAATTAGCTACACTCTGGGCAGGTACATTGCACAAATACTAGCATGAATTACAAGCCATATACAAAATAGAATCCCATTTTGTTTCAGCCATTGCTAGTGAAAATTCGCTTTATTCTGCTCAACTGCAAGGGCTATGATCAGCACTTATGTTTATGAATGACTTGGGCACCAAAAGGAATAGTAGAAGAATATTAGAGACACTTTTTCAAGAAAGTTATGTTAATACAGATGTTTATTTATTTGGGACATGTATAGAAAGTGCTATTTCTCTCAGAAATGAATAGAAATGTACTTATTTTCTAGGTATTTCCAAAAAATAGAAACAAAAAATCTTTAAAAATAGTGAATGCCACTTCTCAGAATTTACATATTACTCCTCATAAGCATAGGATTTACCAAAGATTATGTTCATGGTATTACTTAGGACAGTGAAAAATTGGAACTAAAATAAGTATTTGTAGAAAAATAAATAATATACCTGAAAATTATGATATTAATGAATGGTTAATCACATCTTGTAAGGGATCCTACTATGAATAAAATAAGCAGACCACTTACATGACACAATCCAAGTTGTGTTTTTAATATGTATAGAAAATGCTGGCTATCTTAAATGTTAGGAATTGTATTTCTGATTGGAAAAGTTGTAATTATTGCTTTGCACTTCATATTTTATTGAATATTCTATTGCATATTCTAAAGTTTTTAATCATAGAGATACAGTAATTCTACCATAAGGAAAAAAATGCTTGTTTAAAGAAGGGATACTATTTAAAAAAAAAAAAAAAAACTTACACTTTGCTGTTTCTTTTTAAAAATTCTGAGTCGAATCATTGACTAGTTGGATTGATGCTATACCGTTATTTCCTTTTATTTACATTTATTCCCCTAGTCATAAATCTCTGCTTTAGCCAACAGTTCTAAAAATCTTCCAGACTTACTCTGTTTTCCTTTCTTTCTCCATACCCCCCTTCACTCTTTACCATCTTCTCCTAATTCCTGTAATACTTTAGCTAAAATCCTGACTATCAAAGTATCAGTGAAATTTCTGAATTGTAAGTTCTTAAGTCTTCTCTGGGGTATGTCTTTGACTTCTCCATTCTCTTTGCTTCACTTTTCCTTTTTTTTTTTTTTTCTTTCAACTTTCAAGATCTGTTAATCATGAATTGGACCACTTTGATTGCTCCATAATTTTTCAAACATGTCTTTCTGTGATGAAATAACCATAACTTACTGCTTTCTATCTTGTCTATTTTCCTCATCTTACTGTTTCTTAAGAACAAGATTCTGTCCCTCTCTTTCTATTTTTGCTAATTTTTGCATAGTGTCTAAAACTGTCTTAAACATAAGGATGTTTAATAAACCACTGGATAGCAATCATCAAACTTTGGCCCCAAAATATGTTTTCAGTTGGTTATCAACTCCAATGGAGGAAGTATTCACACAGCTGACACAAAGCTGCTTTTGAGCTCAAATAGAAGAACTAGAAAAGCAAGTCTAAAAAGGATCCTTTGATAGGAGGTGGTTATCTTGAACCATGGAACAACAGTGAGATTTCCGGGAAGGCAAACTCGATCCCTGTGTCTGACAAACAGATAACAATGGAGCAACTGCAAGAGAAGTAAACCAAAGGCCAGTGACCGCCTGCTGGCCACGGAAGGTCACAGGTCTACCGAGAGCCCAAGCGGGACTCCTGTACAGTCGCAGGAAAAGTGAAGGGTTTCCAAACTACGTTGCGGACTCTTAGTCCTCGCAATCACAGGACTAGATAAATCAGACGGCTCTGCTACTTTGTTCTTTGTGTGGGTGTCTTCCATTGTGTCTGCGTGGCCGTGTGGTGAGTGTGTTTTCCGCTTTCAATTTTATTTTATCAAAAATTCAGGACCTCGCGCGCCAGCAGGCGCCCGTGCGGCTGAGCGATATCACCGCCCTTATTTTCGTATGTGGGTACGGGGAGTCAAACTCGGGCCCTCGCGCTTGCCAGGCAGGCGCTTATGCCGCTGAGCCACCTCACCGGCCCTGTTTTACCAAAATTTTAAGGTATATTATTATAAGCTTTTCAGCCATAAAATCTCCATGGAAAACAAACCTCCAATTATCACAGAATCTTGGAGCATTCGTTTTCCTTAATCTTAAACACCTAAAGCTCTTTTGTTCAATTTCCTTAAAATACATGCTGCAAAAATTAATTAATTAATTAATTAATATACATGCCGCCGCTTTCATCCGAGGATCCCGCACACAGAGTGCAGAAAGTCAAATGGCGCTGCAGAGCGCAAGCAGAAGCTGCCCTCCAGCTCCGCCCGCTCAGCCCTTTCTGCTCCCCATAGGCTACCGCTTCGATGTTTGAAGTTGTTTTCTCAGTTATCTCCATAAGTTGCTATTTCTCAACTTTTCAGGTATTTGATTCTGTATCAGTAAGGACATAGCTCGCTTACAGTATCTCCTCACGAATATCCACAACCGTCTCCCCATCCCCACAGTCTCTGTTTCGCTTCCTATACTCTCAGCATAGCTGTATCGCAAATTATAATCTTAAAGTATTTCATATTTACGTGACTGTTTTTGCACAATGCTTCACTGTTTAGCCATGTAGAATACTATGACTATTTCCTTTCCTGCACAACTTTTCAGAATAAATAATTGCCTCTTTTTATAATTAGTGATGTCTCTGCGCCTACCTTCAATCCAGCCTCAAACCTTTCTGACCCTGGAAAATTATCAGTATGATCAAACACATCCAAAAAACTCTATTTCTTTCTCGTATTTCCTTTCCTTTTCTCTGTATCTCTTTTCTGCCCTTCTTTTCTCCTTTCCCTCCTCCTTCCTTCCTTGTCTTTCCTGAAGGTTCTACTGCTTCAATCTGCTTCTCTCCTGCAGTTGTCCTGCCCTGCTGCTTACCCCAGCCTTTCACCTACCCATAGCAGGTGTCAGCCTTGGAGCAGGTCACCACCCTTTTGCATTGCATTCTCTATATCTTGATTGGTCTCTTTTCTTGGATTATTCCCTCAAATTGGTGGAGCATATTCTTATAGTTTCTCACCGAAGGGTACACAGGAGACTGTTTATATGGAAATGATTTTTGAAAATGTTTTTATTTTTTTGATTGACAGTTTGCCCTATTGTAGAATAATAGTTTAGAAAACATATTCTATTTTAAAGACATTTTATCATGATCTTATGACTTTCATAGTATTGAGAAATCCAGTGGCATCTGGATCCTTCACACTATGGGTGTAACCTTTCTCTCTTTCTCTCTCTCTCTCTCTCTCTCTCTCTCTCTCTCTCTCTCTCTCTCTCCCTCTTTCTCTCTCTTTGCCTCCCTTCCTCTCTCCCTCCCTTCCTTCTCTCCATTGCTGGAGATCAATCTTGTTTTTTCGCTCATAGAGATTCTTTGAATCTTCTCTTTCTCCCTAAGATTTCATGACAAGAATTCTTAGTGTAGCTCTTTTTAATTCATTATACTGTATCTAGTACTCTGAACTTTACCTTTAAATCTTTGCTGCCATAAAGAAAAACTTGAGGCATTCATAGGTAAATGGATGCAACTTGAGAACATAATGTTAAATGAAATAAGTCAGACACACAAGCTCAAATATCACATGGTTTCTCTTATATGAGAAACATAAAATATACATAAAAAATATACAAATAAAGAACAAAATAGAAGAGAGATAAATAGGAAATAGGGAGTTCAAGTACTTTCCCAAATTACATATTTCATTGTTTCAAAAATATTTCAAAATAATATAAATCCAGTAATATATGTAAGATCTGGGATGTGTTCTTGTAATTTTTTAAATCACTTATTCCTTCCCCTTTTTCTTTTTTTTTAACTTTCTTAAACTTATACTCATTATGTATTGAAACTCCTGGGTTGTTCTCTGGTTTTCTTACTTTTTCCATTTTAAGTTTTTGTGTGCTCCTTGCTGTGTCTGTTTCACTCAAGTATCCTTTTCTTTTTTTTTTTTTTTATGTGGGTACCAGGAGTCGAACTCAGGACCTTGCGCTTGCCAGCAAACACTTGCGCAGCTGAGTGATATCACCGGCCCCTTTTTTTCTTGATGTGGGTTCCGGGAGTCACACTCAGGACCTCGCACTTGCCGGGCAGGCGCTTATGCCGCTGAGCTATCTCACCGGCCCTAAAGATATTATACGTTACTTTTTTCTTCCTTTATGTGGGTACCTGGAACCAAACTCAGGACCTCGCGCTTGCCAGGCAGGCGCTTACGCCGCCGAGCTATCTCACCGGCAAGCATCCTTTTCTGTATGCTGATTTTGTGTCTCCTAACTTCCTTTCTTTCATATTAGAAGCTTTTCTCGGACATCTGCTTAGAACAAGGCACAGGACAGCTTGTTAGCTGCTGTGTGCGCTCGGACAGGACTTCTCCGGCGTGGTGCATTGTTCTCAGGTGGTTGGGTCGGACCTGGCCAGTTCCCTGGTCGGTGTATCTAGATGCTTCTCCTGTGGGCCAGACAGGAGAGATTCCTTCATTCTTGTGGCCGAGGGTTGGAAATCTGGGTGCTGGCTTTCCGGGGCTGAACGGGGAAGGGAGTTGGTAGGTATTGGTGATGGTGATGGTTGATCTCACAAAACACTGCGTAGACTCATTTAAACTCTCTATTTCCTTAGCCCACTCCTGGGATCCTGGATTCTGGAGCCTGGTGGCTCTTTCAGTCCAGGGGAGGAGAGCACATCCACCTCTTAATTACACAGATCTTCAGCCCCTTTTCCTTTTTATACCCCACCTTCCACCCTGGCTTTCAGAGGTGCCTATGACCCCTAAATCTTTGTGGCATTCTTTGCCTTGAACCCTCTTGCCTGCTTTCTGGCTCCTCCTACTGCAGGATTAGATTTAGCTTTCTCTGAGCTGCTGCGTCATCTGATTTTCATCTTCCAAAATTTCGTTGCTATTGCCATTCCCCTTCTTCCTTGTTAATATCATTTTACTCCCTGCTTGTACTGGGGCTTTGGAGAAGGCCATGTTCTTTCTACAGTGACTTTCAATGAATTTCTGTTGAAGTATTGAACATTTTCCAATATTGAAATTTACATGGCTCAGCACATTTCATATTATGGTTTCTATCCTTTTGGGCTTTCATAGAGTAGGTTTCCTAAAACCAAAAATGCTCCCAAAGTGAAGTTTCCTTATCTCAGATACATGTATTCAAAAAGACAGCAGTACCAACATGGTCATTATGCCATTTTAGGATAAGATTTCATGATTATAACCATTGAGTCTTTTTTTTAGCATCTTGAAAATATTGACTTATTTCAAGGACTATAAAAACAACTTAGATTCCATGCCCCTGACTAAGCCAATCTGACCTGGCAGCTGACACAAGGTGAAGCATGGGCAGCACACTCGTTGCCGACAGAATCCGGGCCCTCCCAGCTGAGGGAATGGGTGGGCAGAAGTGCTACAAAAATGCAGATAATAAGAGAAATGTCCCTATCGATGAGTAAAATAAATCACTTCCTACACATTCTGGCAGATTCTGAAAATCCTGATTGATATTCTGTCGGAGTCTTAGAAATATAAGGCTCAGAGAAAACAGCAGAAAAGGAAAAGTTTTAGGAAAGGAATTAGTTTTATAATAGTATTGTGGAAGAAGGAGGTTTTAATTGGCCCCCCATGAGAATACCTTTTACAGGTTTGGTGGGATGAGAATAGTCTTTTTTACAGAGAGAGCTTATAACCCATCAAACAGTGGTTCCGAGACATTTATGGGTCTAAGGATTACCTGAGAAACTGTTCAAGATGCAGGTAATCAGATTGCACTGCCAAATCAGTAGGTCTAGGTTGGGGCCTGGTAACATGCATTTTAATAAGCAGTGTGTCTCAACAGCCGCCACCAGGACCATGCTGTTATGGAGAAATGGCACATGAGATAACACCAGAACTGCAGTTAGAGCAGCCTTGTTTATTTCATTGCTCAATATTTATCTGTGTTTAATTACAGCAGGTCTGTCTTGTTGATTTTCGTAGTAGGACAAAGCAGTACTGCTCCACTGGTTTCTCTCACCATTTCCAACACAGTGGAGGGCAGAATTGCCCTCGTCTGTCCCGGAAAGGGTCAGTTAGCCATCTTTCTATTTCAGAACCTGCTAAGGGCACGGCCTTGTGAGGCTGAGCCGCTTTCCTCGAGACCTGTAGGAGGAGAGGCTGTAGCGGAATGGATACCATGTGCAGTCGAGGCAGCAGAGGCTCAGCTGGCGCCCCTCACAGCAAGAGTGCTCTCGGGCCAGTTCTTAGGGCCACTGCTCTGTGCTCTGTGTCCTGACACTTGGTTGTATCAAAGATGGCATCTAGGCAACTTCCCCACATGTTCTTGGGCTTTGAGAGGGTATCAGCTTGGCCAGAGGCCCAATTTCACACTACTTCCCTCCTTTTAAGGGTCATTCTCCTGCACCCGGCGGGATCCCCCCCCCCACGAGTGTGGTTGTATTTGCAAATAGAATAGGCCTGTTAGCCCAAGGACCTGACACACAAGTGTGGAAAATTGTGAATCTTGGCCAATTATACCCTCCCTGTGGATATTCACTCCTCGAGTTCCAAATATTATGCACTAAAAAGAGATACCCAAATCCTATCATCTAGAGTGTCCAGAGCTGTACAGTCTAGTGGGGGAGGAGGTACGTAGGTTAAGCCATAGAGTAGTTAGGTTTTACCTCACTGAATTCTACATTCAGGAAGTCAGCAGAAAGCAAGGTGAGGGTCAGCCTGGAGTAGGCAAAAAGCAGCTTGCAAAGGAGAAGCGGGCTTCAAGATAGACCAGGAGTGAGTAGGAGCGGGGTGGAAGGCAGGTGGGAAGCTTTCTGGGGAAGGGGGTAGGTTGTTTCCGAAGTGAACTTTGCAGATTATAGCCAGGCTCACGATGGGAAGGGTCAGGTGAGATCAGATGCGGGGAGAGCTAGGGGGCTTGGTGCCATTTCAAGTGAGAATGTAAAAATTTCTATTTGGGCGTAGTAATTAAAATTTAAGGAAAACCAGGCGCAGAGACTGTTAGAGAAAAGAAGTAACCGAACTTGGTGATTGAATATATGGCAAGATGGAAGAGAAATGAGGCAAATGATTCTGATCAAAAGTAAAGGTTTCTGAGAGATGGTCATATCGCATATAGATCTAAACATCAAATCTTATTTGTAATTAGAAGCATTTCAAACATTTATTTACCTTGTTATTATTTGTCTTATTCTTCTGACGTATATTTCCTATTTGTTGAGGTACTTTTCCCCACTCAGCAAAAGGTGCAAAGCAAGCTCATGGTGATATTTTTAGTTTGTGCTGCGTGGAGCCACAAATAGCTACTCCTGTGCTTTATAGCTGGGCTTTTTGTTTTTACAAGTGTTTACTTTTTCCACAAATTCATATCATCATGAAAGTGGTTGTTTTCGTTATCGAGAGTATTAAATGCCTACGTCATGTGTTCTCTTGGCTTAATATTCTTATTATAAAAATTCACTTGATCGTGACTATCCTTTGAAGAGTGCTCTAAAGATCGTCCTTAGTTAAGTATGTGAGAGAAGCAGTGTTGAAAGCTTTAAAATTTATTACGTTACAATTCACTAACTATTCACAGCAGTTCTGGGTTTTTCTAGAAGTTACAAAACTCTGAAAAATAGAATGTCCCTTTCCTACATAAAGATCTTCTGTTATAGCTTGGTTCCTGAGGAAGTTTCTATAGATTCTTCCTTCTTAGCAGATTGCTGCCTCTGATCTAGCACATAAAGAATCAAAAGGCGTTTCACGTTGCTGAGATTCCTAAGGCATTGTCCTGGCTAGTTCATAGCGATGCGTCAGATCATGCAGTGCACCTATACGCTTTTATTTAGTAAGCAGTAAATAGTGATCCCAAAGAGCATCCACACTAACAATGCCCATTTACTAATGTTATGAATTGAGGAGAGATTTTATAACACACCTACATTCTGTGATTGCTTTTAGGGCGGAGATGTTTGGGGTGTATCTGGGCTTTGCACTGGGCTCTCCCCAGCCCATACGGAGGGTGTTTTAATGGGCTTGTTAAGCCAGGAGCCCTTCAGCGCGAGCTGAACCGAGCCAGTGATGCAAAGGAGGGGAGTAGCGCATCTGTTCGGAGCAGATGTGCCACCGCCTGGGCCCACCAGGCACCTCTGCTGTGATGCCAGCCCCTTTCGCAGCCCCTTGGACACCTTGTGCTATGCATACCCTGCATAGCCACAGGTACAGCTGTGGGTCCACGTAATCGTCCTCCCAAATCCACCAAGCGTGGCGCAGAGTCAGGCGTTCAGGTCCGCGCGGTAAGAACAGTGCGCGTGCCCGGCGAGTCCGAGCCGGCGGGCGGCGCCGCGGGGCCCAAGCGGGACTGAAGGCCCGAAGAGCTCGGCGATTCGCCTCGAGTGCAGAGCAGCCTCGGTGGCCTGCGGTGCTGGTTTCAATATCGCCCATCAGTAAAATTTTCATTAGTGCGAGGAAGAAAGCTGAGAGACAAGACTTGGAAAGTGATTTAGCCTTGGCATCCCTCTCGGCACAGTGACAGTTTGAGACTTTCCAAACCGCAGAGCGGCATCTTCCAATAAAGCAGTGCAATCCACAGATGCAAACCGTGTCACGTTCAGATATTCACTAGCTGCCTCACACTAGGTGAAATGAGCTCTAGTACATTTGTATTTAACCCAATATACTAAAAATGTTATGTGAAGATGTGATCAATAAATCATTAAGGAGACATCTTACGTGCTTCTTCCCGTGCCACGTCTTGGGATGCCGATGTCCTCTGACGCTTCCCACGCGCCCCGTGCGGCCCAGCAAGGTGTCACCGGCTTCACGGCGACGCCGGGCCAGCAGCTGCGGCTGAAGAGCCCGATCCAAGACTACAACAACCGGAAGGCCTGCTCGGTGTTCAGAAAGGCGATGCGCAGGACCGGAGGTGAAGCGCAGCAGAAGCTGTTTTGTTACTGTTTGTGTAACTCTGGCTCCTTCCGGCACCTTTAAAAGCTATAGGATCCCAAATGGGTGGGAGTGGGTTCATCTCCCAGCACCTCCGCCCAGCCAGCGAGCCCTTTCCTCCAGACGGCCCGACACCCAGTAGGTGTGCCCATGTCATGAAAAGTCACCTGAGCACGGTGGCCCCGTGCCTTCAGGCCCTTCCACAACCGTCTGTGTGGCCAGTAAGATGGCTGTTTATCAAACAAGGATCTCCCTCCCTCTCTCTCTCTCTCTCTCTCTCTCTCACTCACTCACACACACACACACACACACACACACACACACTGTACTGTCAACATCTACCATTTGCGAGCAGCCTCGGGGCCAATATAAACATCCTGTGGCGGGTCAGGAACACCTGACCCCCGATTAACTCGTCAATCAGAGGAGCTGGTGCTGTGGGCTTGTTTTCTAGGTTTTGATGAGCCTCATTAATTATGTTGAGAAGGAAAGGTGTGCAGCTGGTGAGGAACCCACTCAGCTCCCTGTGAACGTGAGTAATTGGCCAGTTGGCAGAGTGTTAAATTGGCGGTCTAGTGAGAGAAACTCGTGAATAAACAAAATTCCCCCAAACGCGGGCAAGGCAGCCCTCACAGGATTCCTACCTTCTCCACCTCCCCTTGACTTGGGGACCCCGGCATGAGGCAAGGAAGGACCGTTGGGGTGGGGAGGCGGCAGAGTGTGGGTGTGCAGAGTTGGCTCTGAACTGACCCCAACATTTCCTTCCTTACAGGACCTGTCTGAGCTTAAGGTTTCATCTAAAAAAGGGCAATGATAATAATTACTCAGACAGGCCGGTGAGACGGCTGAGCGGCTTAAGCGCCTGCCTTGCAAGCACGAGGGCCCGAGTTCGACTCCCGGATCCCACATACGAAAAAGGGGCCGGTGATATCGCTCAGAGGCACGGGTGCCTGTTGGCGCGCGAGGTCCTGAGGTCGACCCCCCGGTACCCACAAAAAAAAAAAAAATTACTCAGACAAGTCTGTGTAATAATGTATGTATTTAGAATGGCAGTATACCCACAACAGCTACTGGGTGAGTCTTTACGTGGAATTAAAGGCATTAATCATTTCGTATGTTGTT
Organism: Erethizon dorsatum; assembly: GCA_028451465.1. Lineage (NCBI taxonomy): Eukaryota > Metazoa > Chordata > Mammalia > Rodentia > Erethizontidae > Erethizon > Erethizon dorsatum. The sequence continues at coordinate 18,902,805 of CM051839.1, forward strand.
CACGTCTTTTTGATCCACTAGTGGAGTATAAATGTTTCGGTTTTCCTTAAAGTCAGATTCATTCATTCACTCATTCAGCAGACATTTATTCCATACCTGCAGCTAGGCATTGAGCATTCAAAGAAGAAAAGTGTCTGGAAGAAGCATATTATCATATATATGTGAAAATTTTATGGGCAGGGACTGCAAACAAAATGATAAAAAGCATCTCTTTTTAAGATTATTGTTAGAAAGCCTCACTGCTGATAAAGATTTTCTTGTGGGGCATGGTGGTGCACACATGTAATCCCAGCACTTAGGAGGCTGAGGCAGGAGGATTGCCATGAATTCGAGGCTAGTCTGGGCTACATACTGAGTTCAAGGTCAGGCTGAACTACATAGTAAGACTCTGTCTCAAAAAAATAATTTTTTTCTTTTCATTTTGGCTCTGATGGGATTGTTCCCTTTACATTTACCTCTGTTTAAATTAAAAATGCTTATTTGTCAAATTTTAGTATGCAGATGCAACCTGTTTTATTTATGTTAAGTGATCTTAAGTGAGAAAAACACCTCAAGGATAATCAACTTTGTACCTTAGAGGTCTATAGACTCTTCCAGGCCTTTACAACAAATGCTCTAGATATTCTGGAACTTCATGATATAAGAAAAATCATTTGTCTTTATTAAAATCGGAAGTTAAAAGGGAATGTCAGATTTAATGCACTTGAACATTTACAACATCAGAACTTTGTATTAAAAACAGGTAAACAAGTATCCCAAAATATTGAATACTTTTTACCTTAAAATACTTTGTATTTTTTTTTTTTAAATCTCGGGGCTATTTAGATATAAGAAGACATTTTAGTAGATCTGTGTGTGTGTGAGATACTGAGTATTGAATTCAGGGAGCTCCCTTTTCATTTTTTATTTTGAGACAGGGTTTCAGTAAGTTGCCCAGGCTGGCCTTGAACTTGTGATCTTCCTGCCTCAGCCTCCTGAGAAGCTGAGATTACAGGTTTGTGCCACCAGGCCCAGCATTTTAGTACAACTTTTAAAACTTGCCTGCAAAATAAAGAAGAGTTCTGTTGCAAAAGTCTCCCACCCAACTGGATGACTCAAGCAAACCAAGGAGGGAGTCGCACACCTTTGCTTCTTCATTGTGCCTTTTGTTCGATGCTACATGTGTGAGGCCACAGCCTCGGGAAGGGAAATCGCATCCCCCTTCTGAAGGGAATGCCGAGAATGAGGATGTGTGAACAGATTTGTGGACGCTGCGATTACCACGCACAGCTTCCCACCACCACCACCACCTTTTTGTGGTACTAGGGACTTAACCCAGGGCTTCCGCACTGAACTGCATTCCCCAGCTCTTTCTTTATTTTTTTATTTTGAGACAGGGTCTCGCTATGTCAGAGTTGCCAAAGCTGGGCTCGAACTTGCGATCCTTCTGTCTCAGTCTCCCACAGGGCTGGGCTTCCAAGCAGGCACCACCAGGCCCAGCTATCCTGAATGGCTTTTGACATTTCATAAGGTGCTTACGCAGTGTCTGCCAGCAGGGAAAGCTTAGAACCGAAGGAATGGAGATGGCAGGTATGAGCAGATCAAGATCCTGATGGCCAGCTGCGGGGAGTGAAGGGAGGCAGTCACGGGCCTGGACACACCACAGATTTCCGTCCTTTCCCTTAGCATCCCCAGACCTGGTGTCAAAGCTATGCTCACAGCAGAGAAGCAATATAACATCTGTGGTTAAATGTGAAGCCTTTGTTTTTATTTAGAGTGGAAAATAACATTTAAGAGGATCTTAGCATCAAAGTCATTAGCTTGTTCACTCTAAGCCCAGGCTTTTCCACTTCCACTTTAAGAACCCTTCCCCTCAAATTGTCGCTTTAAGGCCTGGGTCATTTCTGTCCCTGGTTCTGCTCTGCAGGTCCCAAGCTGGGTGCTGCCTTTAATCCCTTTGCAGAGTCACTTCCTGTTTCTGACTATTTGCAGGCCAAGCCCTCAGCACCCCATGCTATCCACTTAGTCATCTCTCCCACATTTGTGTGATTCGCAGCAAGATGCATGCACGCAAATCCTGAGTCCTCGGGCTTTTTTTCCATTTTCCCTTCCAGTATGAATCACCTAGCCGTGTTTATCCAGGACCAACTGCTCACCAAGCTAGGTCCCCATCACCGTGAGCATCACACAGGAAGCAAAAGGCATGAGTCCTGTCCTTAAGTTTATCCTCTACTAAAAGCTGCTTTTATTAAAATATATATATATTGTTTTTTAAAAAACAGTAACAGAATACAAATTGCCATTATATTCGATATAGTGACATGTTTTCCAAGTTACAATGATTAAATTCGAGGGCTTTTTCTTTGTACATGTTTGAATTGAGAAATCTGGCTCGTCTTTTGGATTAAGTAAATCCGTGTGCCTTGATGAGAGATCCCGCTACAAGAAAATCATTGCTCAAGTTTGACTTCCTAGTAGCATAAACACATCCCACCCAAGGCTGGGGCTGTAGCTGGGTGGTAGAGCACTTGCCTGACATGTGCCAGGGCCTGGGTTCAATCCCCAATGCTGGGGGAGGAAAAAAAGATGTTTTATCCTGTCTGGTAAAAATTCAAACATGTTTTGAAACCAAAATACATGAGTACTTACTAATAATCTGTAACAAAAAAGATATACCCTGTTAATACGGTGAATAGCTACAACTAGTAATTGGAGTGTAAGCAAAGTATGATTCACTCAAGTTCCGGTTTTGCTCCTTTAAAAGGCATCAGCCCTGTGCTCTGATTTCCTTTACTTTGAGTGATTGCTGTTGGGAGAGGGGACGGTCGTGTGCTGTGGAGCGGGGTAAGGGGTCAAAACACAGGCTGAGGAGCTGCAAATCAGGAGGCTTGGAGGACGCCTGGAGGGAGGAGGAAGCCCTCTGAGCCCATTATTAAGATCTAACTTGTGATAGAAGCAATGGGTCGTCATTGTAGGTCTCTGAAAAGAGATGGGCAGGAGAGATGCTAGCAAACAGCCCCTGTCCCCCAGAACAAAATAGTTAGGACCTTGGAAATAGATCCAAAGAGAGAGGCAGACATGGTGGAAGTGACCTGGCAGGCGCTGGAACACAGAAGGAGACAGGAGTCAAATTTGACTTCCAACCTTGAACTTAAAACACCAAGGACGGTCACTGCTCACTGTACGGGAAGGATTGACCAAAGGGGATAGTTTTTAGCACCGTGTGGCTCATCGGGTGGAAGTTCAGTTGAAGTCATTGTCCTCTGGAGGAATGAAGGAGTAAAAGTGTGGATTTTGGGTTCATCTCCATCTTTGTGGTAGTTGGAAACACATGAATTATTGAACACTTCTGATGGACGTTGTACATGAGGAAAAAATTGTGTTTTGAGAGAGAGAGAGAGAAAGTCTAGCACCAGGTCTGGAGATTCACAGAAATGACTGTGCAACACGATTAGCACATGAGAAATATTGATGTGTATACATGTGTATTGAGTGTATATATGTGTGTGTGTGTTCGTGTATGTACTCAGAGGCACGTATTTGAAAAATATCCAGAAACTCAATTATCACCATCATGTTAACCCCAGTTTGTTCTAATCAAATTATAAATTCTATTGAATTCTATTGAATTATAAATAAATTTCTTTTCCCTTTTTTTCTTTTTGCTCATCTGAATTTCCTAAGTTTTCTTGTTTAATAAATATTACTTGAATAAGTTTCTTTATGGGGAGAAATTATTTTAAATCCTTGGTGAAATGAAAGAGATAGAAACAGAATTTTTAGAGTCATAATTTAGAATAAGAGGGAATCTTGAAATAATGGCCTCAAGATGAAGAAACTAAGACCCTGAGAGTTGCATAATTTCTTCCTCCTCTAGAGCTATATATAGTGTGTGTGTGTGTGTGTGTGTGTGTGTGTGTATGCGTGTCCAGAAGAATATGCGCTGTTCTTCTAAAAGATTTCTCCAAAGCAGTGATCTTTGACCACAGATGATTGTTGCCCCCCCCCACTGGACATTTGGCAACATCTGGAGATGCTACTGGTGTCTACTGGTGTGACCAGAAATGCTGGTGTGACCAGAAATGCTTCCAGCTACTCTCCAGTGTACTGGGGAGTCCCTACGACAGTGGTCCAGCTCCAAATGCCAACAGTGCCAAGGCTGAGCAACTCTGATTCAAGGTGAAGTACGGGTTAACAGCGCCCACCTACAGATACTCTGCGTGCCCAGATCTGTGCTCGGCACTTGGCACGTGTTGTTTCATCTCCAGACTATCTTGAACCTCAGGCAGGTGAAGTTGAGTAGTCTGTTTGTGGGCATACAGTGAGTGTTAGCACTGGGAACCAAAGCATAGCCTGTTTGAATCCAAATGTGAAGTCTTAAACGTGAGGCATTTTTGCCTCAGTGTGGACACAGGATGAAAGAACCCAAGAAAGCCACTGAAGATCACTGCCCACATCTTGCCGTGTTTTTGCTGCCTTTGCCTGGGCGGCGGCCTGTTCACTTCTGAATCATTTTTAATCTTGTAGAATGTAATAGGTGGCAAAACAAGTGGCAGTGCTTCTCTGTGTCTTATCCCTTTACCTCTCCCTCTTTCAGGGGTGTGTGTGTGTGTGTGTGTGTGTGTGTGTGTGTGTGTGTGTGTTTTAATGAATCCATATACTTTTTGTTGGAGGTTGGGGGAGTGGTATTTGGTTGGTTGTTTAAATGGGTCCTGATGTATTTTTGGTCCACAGGCCTTTGGATTGTGGAGAAGCTGTCTAAAAATGCCTGAGAATTATACTTCTAGCATCATTTTGGTAAGAACATAGACAGATTGCTTGTTGTGGTTGTTTTTGGCAGTACTAGAAATTGAACCCAACACCTTTCTCCTGAGCTACATCCCCAGCCCTTTTGGTTTTTTTGTTTGGCTGGTTGGTGGATTTTGTTTTGTTTCTGTTCTGTTTTGTTTTTGAGACAAGGTATGGCTAAGTCACTAAGTTGCCCAAGCTGGGCTAGAACTTGTGAACCCCCTGCCTCAGCCTCTCAGAGTGCTGGGACTTAAAGCCTGCCTGACTAGACAAATATTTTCACTTTCTTCTTATCCGGCTTCCTGGGTCTTTTCGCTTTTACCTATGGACAAAGAATTCTTGTCTGCAGCATCCCAAAGTTACTGCAACCTCCTTGTCATTTTTGCTGAAGGACACTGCATATTAAAAACAAAAATTGTATTGCTTTTAGAAAGCTGGCTTCCTGTGGTCCTTGAAAACATAGATCCTCAACTCGATGAATCTAATTGGCCTGCTTGTCAGCTGGGAGGGGAGGGTGAGTCCCCCAGTACTGTGGACACTTGCTCTGCTGCTGGCAGTCACCTCTTTTCTTCTGAAAATTGGGATTTTTAAAGATTTTGTCCAACATATACGAAATGACTATGGAGGCAGGACTGGGAACATCGCAATCAATCTCTGCAATGAGTCTTGCCTTTGCCATGCTTCCCACACAAATATGGGATTGAAATAATTCATGTTAATGTTGACACGTAAGAAAGACCATGGTGCGTTTCAGAGCACCACACCCATCTCTGCAACTCCCTCTAGATCACACAAGATTATTTTAAGCAATAAAATGTCAGAGGTGATAAATAAAATTGGGAAGGAAATTTGGATAAATTTATGCACAGGAAAATGCTTATTTTAGAATTCTTTTTCTGTGAGCTTTTACTGTAAGGACTGACTTTCTTTTCAGTCCCAGTGCTAACCGTCATGGAGAAAGAGAACTTGTTTGTATCCTCTATCCTGTTTGGATTTTTAGAGAGACGGTTTACCAATTTATTATTTTTACACACTTTCTTTAGACATGAAGTTACACAAACAAAATGCTACTGTTATTGGTGTGAATATAATGCTTAAGCATTGTCCTACATACTCTACACATGTCCTCATTTACTCTTCTCAAAGCTTATCATAAAGGTATTGTATCTCCACTTACATGTAAGAAGACTGACATAGAAAGGTCAAGTGATTTTTCCCCCCGAAGGGGACAAGCTAGTGTGGAGTGGAAATTTGAACCCAGAGTCCTTCGAATTCAGGGCCCAGGATTTCCTTCTCTTTTGTGCAAAACTGTCTTTCAGGTTACATATTAAACCTGAATTTCAATGTTACTTTCTTTCAAACAGCTAATAGCCTTTTCACATATTAATTTACTCTCCTAGTATCAAGCTGAGTAGCTAAATGCAATGAATTCATAATGTCAAATGAATCTCGAACGATCTTGTGGCCACGCTTCTACACATGCTCAGTGTGAACAGTGCTGCCTCTGGGTCCCTGCTACGTTTGCAGGCAGTTTGCCTTGAGTGTTGAGCAAGGGTGTTGCTTTTAAAACTTGCACATTTGACTACACAATCACCGCTTTCCCAAATACAGCAGCCACAAAGTATAACTGGATAGTCAGAAACAATACCCAAAATTTGGCTTAAAAAGTACTGTTGCTTTACACAATACAACACAACACAACACACACACACACACACAGACCTATTTACATAGTACTGACACAGCCCTAGATATAAAGTAAGTGCTCTATAAATGTTTGAAGGGGAACAAGGGAGGGGCAGGGGGAGAGGAAGGAAGGGAAAAGTAAAAAAATGAGAAAAGAAGGAAAATGGAAAGAAAGCTTTTGTAAATAAGGAGGGGAAGAGGGGTTGAAAGGAGGGGAGGGGAATGGGGAGAAAAGAGAATCAAGTTATATCATGTACAGGTACAAATTCCCTATGATGAATGTGATCATTATTTATACCTAAAATGTACCAACGAAAATCATTTTCTTTGAAAAAAAAATGCTTGAAGGATCGGACTTCTCTCTAGAGAAATGTGAAGGAAAATAATTCATTTCCAGAAGCATAATGATGGTGTATTGACACCAGGACCACCCCGTGATTTTCGTGTGCATCACAGGGAAACTAGGCCATGTTCTCGGACCAGAGAAGGCAGCGAGATGCAGTGGCCTCAGCAGTGGAGAGCTCTAGGTTAGAACACAGCCCTTCACTTAATAGCTGGAGGGCCTTTACTAAGTTTTCTCTGTACTTGAATTTCATATATTTCTTTTTCTGTTCTTTTGCGTCAGCTCGAGAGATGGGATTCAGGGCCTTGCAATGCTAGGCAAGGGTTCTATCACTGAGCTACCTCTCAAGCCCTATATATATATATATATATATAATTTTTTTTTTAGCTTCAATTTTCCCCTGGGGATATGCTGTTAATTTATTTATGATTATCATTATTCTCATTATATTAGGTAGGACATTAGAGATGCAGAAACCATTTATTGAAAAACATCCAAATGTGAAAGCAAGCAGATCCCTAGTTTGGATCCCACACTTGATGTCTAATAACTGCATGCCTGGGATAAACCTCTTGTCTCTTCATTTTCACAGCGAGACGATGATAACGCACACCTTGCAGGGGACGTTAAATGCAGTAAATGCCCAGTGTTTGATATGTAACAGATGCTCAACAAATGTTAGCTTTGATTATTATTTTGTCCTTGCCAAACTTAGTAAATTATTTTCCTAAAGCATTTTTTTATTCACTTCCATGGCACCCTCTAGCCCATGAGTTTTAACTCTTTTCTCTTTAAAATAGCACATCCCTTTGAGAATACAGTGAAAGCTACAGCAAGTTCACCAGAAAAATACACATTCCCAAAACAAATGTGGATACAGTGACAGGGGATTCATAGATTCCCCAGGTTGAAATTCCCTGGTTTAGGTCCAAGAGGGTAAAACATATATATGACAACCCAAACGGAATGATTATTGGCTTTATAAAAGGATTTACCACACTATTCCCATTGCAACCTTCTGTGTGTCATTAAAATCAGATTCCATTTGCAGAACCCCACTTTATTCTGAACATTTCAAGAACACATTTATTTCATTAACAGAGGCAGGCCTCTTCTAACAAAACATATTTATCAAACGTCTATTATGTGCCTAATAAGGTGGTGGGCGGTTATGGAGAACAAAAGGAGCTTAACATGTGGTCCCTGCCCTCCACGTTTTCTTTCTAATTGGAGAGGCAAGTGAACGAGGCAGTGGGAGATGTATTAACGCTATATGCTGATATAATCAAGTACTAAATTGTGTATGCTTGTGTGGGTGGGCACGCAAGCCTCACATATCATTCCCTGACCTTGAATTGTACACAAATCATTAGTGTCCAACTGGAATTGCTGACTGTTCCCCAACCCCTCGTCTTCGCTTGGCCGACCTCCATCAGTATCTCTCTCTCTCTCTCTCTCTCTCTCTCTCTCTCTCTCCCTCTCTCTGAAACACACTTCCAAAAAGAGGGGTGAACTAATACAGTGAGGAAGAGAGACAAATCAATAAAGGAAAAAGGAGGTCACTTGTGTCTCCATGGTTCTCGCTGCAGACAGATTCCGTCCTGGGCAGTCTGTCCCCAGAGTGTCCAAGCTGTGTGAAGAGCTCTCTGGGGGACACATGGCCACTTCTCTTCCTTGTTTGCGGATTAACCACTGGGCCTTGTGAGTGGCTGAAGGTGAAGCGTAAGGGTCGATGCAACAAAGAGGGGACCCGAACCACAACGAAGTCCACACTGGGTTCTGTATTCGCTGCCCAAATGGCACTGGAACGAAGCATAGCAGATCTGCAGGACAGTCGTTGGGTGGGAAGAGACAGACCCATCCCTGACATGGATGGGGGCCAAGGCGTAAGAACAAATGCAGGCCTCATATTTAATCATTGCACATCAAGCTGAAAAACTGTTACACGTGTCGTCAGCTGAGCATGGGGAGTACCTATGCACCTTCACAGAACAGCAAAGGCCAGGTTCAGATGCGGAATCCTCGCCTCCCGGGGATTCTGCAGCATGGGTTCCCTGGATGCCCCCAATTCTCTGTCTATCCCTGGGACACTCTCACCTGCAGCTCCATCTGCACTTCCTGTGGCCACTCTTTGGGCCTCGATGTGCACACAGCCGAGTGACCACCTTCCAGAGGACAGACCTGGAGAAGCTGACTGGAGGGTCTCTGGGAAGCGAACTTGGGGCTCCAGGTATTTAGAGCATGGGCTGAAGTGGTGACAGCTTCTCGCCTTGTCCCTGAAGGCCGTGTGTCCTGGTAGGGAGGGCTGAGGCCAGAGGAGGCTGCAGTCAGAAGACAACGGGAGAGATGAAGGAAGACTCAGAGAGGAGATTCAAGCAACGTCCTTAAGACTGCTTGGTTTGTTTGGGGAGGAACAGAGTGAGTGGGGAAGAGTGACACAAAATAAAAGAGCAGCTGTGGAAAAGGAGGATGTCTCTGTCACTTTTCTCGTTGCTGAGACAAAATGCCCGACACCCAAAGTTAAAGGAGGAAAGGTTTATTTAGCTCAGTTTGTAGAGGTTTCAGTCCATAATCAGCTGGCCCAGGCAGGGTGGCTTCACAGAGGAGAGCAGTTCATGGCAGGCAGAAGACAGCAAAAGCAACAGGGGGCAACCACAGCGCTTTCTATCCCTCATATCTTATCCAGGCTGCTTAGGGTGGGTAGCACTCACACCCCCATCCCAGTGCCTTTGACCCTAGCATTGCACCATGAATCAATCCCAGCATCACACACTCTAGATCCAGCCACCTCTGAAAGAGCCACCTATGACCATATGAGGCTTTGGGGGGACATCCAAATACAAGCCATAACAGAGGAGGTCAGAACCAGGACTAACTCTCAAGATGAGGACTCTTAATTTATTATCGTGTTTAGTTAGAAAATGAAAATAAACCTGCTTTTACGGAGGCCAGAGGGTTCTGTAATCCAAACAAGGGATGTAAAAGGCAAAAGAAGGATGGGTTGGAGCTAAAAGCAGGGACTGGGGCTGATTTCTCCCCAGGGCTACCTGGCCCCTTCTTGATTCTGCACCTGCCCCTCATCCTGGTAGATGCAGGCCCTTGACCCCTTTAAGAGAGAATATTCTTCTTTATTTTCATTCTCTATGGAGAAAAAAAATAATAACTTTTTAGGAAAATCAAACCAAAGCAGTTTGTTGAATGTTTAGCTAAACTAAGAAAGGATAGTTGCTGTATTTGAAATTACTCCACTTGCAGAGTTCAAGATGAAAACATTTTCAATTTTACCCGAACGTACTTTGCAGAATTCAAGAAAACTCTAATGATATTTCAACAGTATAATTTGCCTCCGTTTCACAAATCCTTTGTTTTAGAAATAAAACATTTGAGTGATTAAGAAGGAAGCACATGAGTAACAAGCTTTGTAGCAACAATCAAAATACAACTTTGCATTATTATCATCCTGAAATTATGTCTGTCCACAAGTAGCTCTATTCTCAATCAGCTTCTGATTCCTTGAGGATCTTTCAGCCCCACTCAACATGTCTCCCTTGAGTCCCAAACATATTGGTGGCTGTTATGGTTTAAATATGAAGGGCCCCCCCAAAGACGTATGTATTGCGGGCCTTGTCCCCACTGTAGCAGTGCTCAGAGAGATGACTGGATCGTGAAGGGGTTAACCCACTGACAAGTCCATAGCTGAATGGATTATTACGAGGTGAGGCCCGCCTGGAGGAGGTGACTCTGTGTGGCTGCCTTTGAAGTTTGTATCTTTTCTTGGGCTCTTTCCAACCCTCTCTGTTTCCTGGGACCATGAGGTGAGCAGTTTTCCTCTGCCATGGCCTCCTGCCATGATGTTTCTGCCTCAGAGCCACCACACCATGGACTGAAACCTCTGAAACCATGAATGAAAATCAAAACTTTTCTCCTTCAATTTGTTTATGTCAGATTTTTGTTTCCCTCAGCAATGGAAAGGTGACTATGGAAAGGTGAATATGATGGCATTTGTCAGAAGAGAATAAGAGCACATAGTTGACTTCTGGACTTAAGGAATTTATAACGCAAGATTTGTATTCATCCCAAGTAAAGTCAAAGAGTCGTGTATGACTCAGTAAGACTACTAGAGCAGGAACTTGAGATTTGTGTAATGAACAAACAAGTCAGGGAATTAGTGAGTGGCCCACACAAGGACCTGAATCTTTCGGGCCCTGCCTCCTGGACTGTCTGCTCCAGGGCGGTACCAGGGGTCATCCATCGGGTCAGTATTACTCCAATTCCCGAGCTTTTCCACTCAGTACTGCTATGTAGACTTAGGTCTCCAGAGTCCTGTTGTAGTTCAGTGTCCTTTTCTCATCTTATATACATTTTCATTGATGTTACTCACTTGTTTGTTTGTTCATTCATTCCAGAAGACCTCCTCTTTGCCAGGTGTGTGTTCTGGAGAGTGGTGAGGTGAAGTAATGTAGCCACCCTTACTCAACACACATCTGGGGAACCCAGAGTACACGTAGCATGAGTGCCAGGTGCAAGAGCAGAGGGAGGCATGGATGGGCAGGGCAGAGGGAAGAGACACTTGAGCTGAACATGAAAGCAACTGTGGGCACATTGAGGGTGACCAACTGGGGACTATCGGGGGCCAGCGGTAGGCAGAGAAGCAGCTGTATGGGGGCCTGACAGATGTTCACAGGGGGATCTGCCCTGGGGTGGCAGCACAAAGAGCCACCTTGGCCAACTTTCACTTTCAGGCTATGAACTCAGCCTCTCTGGGTTCCATGTCATTGCAGATAGATGAGGAATCTGTCTGTTTCGCTTGGTTGTTGTATGGCTGGTGAGCTGCAGAGTGTGTGGTAGTAGATACAGTGGAACAGTGGCGAGGAGGATCTTTCGTGATAGGCTGCTTGGAATCTCAGGTAGTTGCACAAGGTTGGAGGAAAACAGCGAGGAGCCAAGGATGCCTGGAAGTAGAATTTTACACAGTGAGAATGAAAACAGGGAGGAGAGAAGGAGCCAAGCACAGAGCCTATGGGTAGGTAGCTTTTTTTTTTTATTTTTTTGGTACCGAGAATGGAACTCGGGACCTTGCACTTGCCAGACAGGCACTGTGCCGCTGAGCTACATCACTGGCTGCAGGTAACATTTTTTTTTTTTATACAGGTACCAGGAGTCGAACTCAGGACCTCGTGCTTGCCAGGCAAGCGCTTGTGCCGCTGAGCTATATCACCCGCCCCCAAAGGTAACATTTTAAAAAGCCTAGGCAATTAAAGCAAAAGCAGGTAGGAAGAGAGATAAGAAAGAGATTATCTGAGAGGTGTGAGGACACCTAGGCAGGAGCAGTGTCCCGAGGTCTGAGGGTGGCCACCAGGCAATGCTGCAGAGCTGTCAAGAGTCCAGGGCTGGAAAATGACACTTGAATTGCATTGTGGCTTTAGCTCCACCAGGAGAAAGGAAGGTCTAACCTTGTATTTCAGGAAATTTTATGTCTATACACATATAAACACATATCACATGTGTTTATACATATCGTATGTCTATGTAGGTATATGTATATAGAGGCAGGTATATTCAAATGGCTAGAAGCCAAGCATAGTGGCACATGCCTGTAATCCCAGCTACTCAGGAGGCTGAGGCAGGAGAATTCCAAGTTTGAAGCCAACCTAAGAACTTAGTGAGACCCTGCCTCAAAATACAAATAAATAAATAAAAAGGGCTGAGGATGTAGCTTAGTATGAGGCCATGGGTTTAATCCTCACAACCTCCCAAAAAAACTAAAAGGTTTGATTGTCCTTGCGGGTGCAATCTGATGGAGTTCTAACTGACCCTGCCACTGATTAGGTGGCTGCAGGACTGTAGCCAAAGAAACAGTTACACCCGGCTTCCCTCAGGTTTCCATAAAATAAAGGAAGCCATTCTCTTGGGGTGATTTTGTGGGAGAAGGAAGGTTGGCTTTGTTGGGGCGAGGAAGAGAAGAATGTGTGTCCCACTAGGACGCATTCCTGGAACTGCCCTCCTGCCGCCACCAGCTCCACACGCGGGGCCTTCCTGTTGGAACCTTTCTGGAACATGGCCACAGAAACTCCTTGCCCCAGTGCTTCTCAGAGAACTCAGGAAACTGCAGAAGAACAGTGTTCGGAGGTGAATGTTCCAGCTCCTGGTGGACACTGGGCCTGTCCCCTCCCCCACGTCCCTTGGGTTCTGCAGCTCCCCAGGTAGCGAGCAGGTCTCAGCTGGGGCCAGAGGGTTTGAAGTTTTTATTGATCGACGGGCATCCTTCTCCTATGACTTCTTATTCTTAAATAACAAATGAGGAAGCCTCCTCAAGGCCCAGCTGCCGCAGAGGTGCCACCCAGGTGACCCCGGGCTATGCAGTACCACCAGGTCCTTCTGCTGAGGCCAGGCAGGCAGCCACTCCCAGCTGGGGACCAAGGAGCAGACCCTGCCTGGACACTGAGCTCCTCTGACCGCTGCGCCCTTTGAGCCAGGTCCCCTGCATCCCTGCCAGCACCCCAAAGGCCAAGACCGGGCCTGACACACTGCATGGGTATGTGCTGAACGGTGCTGGGTTCAAAGTTTAGCTTCCAGGTCACAACAAACAAGGATATGAACTCTGTCTTAACCTACCTGTAAACAGGGAATAATTCTATGTTATTTCTCCTGAAATTGTTGCAACTATTAAATGCCAGAATGTCTGTAAATCAGTTAACACAGTTCCTGGCACTTAGTAACTGCCCTGTTATTATTTTTGAAGTTGACACTATTTTCAGAGCTCTTTATTGCATGTACTTCAAGGTAATTTATCTAAAATATAACAGAAGGCTGGTGCTGAAGGAGGGGGATCACAACTTCAAAGTCTGTTGGGGCAATTTAGGGAGACTCGGTCTCAAGATAAAAGCATTTGGGGATGTAGCATGATAACGAGTTCCCGGGTTCAATCCCATCCCCGGTGCTGCGAGAAGTAAAATACAGGACCTCTGTTAACGTCAATGCAAGGGGAAGACTTGGGGGAGGGCGGGACCTGAGATGATTTCATGCCGGTGCATCCCTGGGGACATGGTGCGCCCTACCCTAGAGCAGATCCCCACCGTCGGGAGGCCTGTGGAGGGGACTGAAGTGGGAAAGTGTGGCACTGCCACACTCCGAGAGGTGGTACAGTCATCACCCGCGGCGGTGACCTCTGAGGTGAGGGATACACCCCACCGTTTCCAGATCCATGTCTTGTTCTCGGTGGACAGACGCATCTCATCTCATTGTAGATGCTTTCTGATGCAGTGATGGTTCATTGCAATCTCAAATGTGGCCTGTTTTCCAGTTTTCTTCGTGTCTAGCTAGGTGCCCTAGTCAGGAAGGTGTCACATCCTGGATGGGCTCACCAGTGCCACTGAGTGGCGGAAGGCCCCGAATAGTGTCTGCGGATGGAGAAAGGCAGGGTGCGTTCAGCGCACACCACAGTGGGAAGCTCTTACTCCACCCTGCCATGCAGGTGGTGCGCGCGCGTCGCTCCGCACCCTCCCGAGGGCTCCGTCTCAGAGCACAGCACTTCTGTCTGTGATTGTATTTCGCATTTCCTAGCTGTGTGGGATGCAGAGAAGCATGCGACATGATCTTAGCATTCAGGGAACTAACAATGAATTCATTTTGGGGGGGGTAGCGGGGGTCGACCTCAGGACATCGCGCGCCAGCAGGCGCCCCTGCGGCTGAGCGATATCACTGGCCCTTTTTTTGTACCTGGGAGCTGGGAGTCGAACTTGAGCCCTCGCACTTGCCAGGCAGGTGCTTCTGCCGCTGAGCCATCTCACCAGCCCCAATGAATTCATTTTTAAATGAAGTCTCATAACTTGACTAAGTGGAATCATTTCCATGGGCATTGCAAAAAAAAAAAAAAAAAAAAGCGGAGAGTCATCAGGCCACCCAGCCATTGTCATGTCCTGGTTTAAAAAAAAAAAAAAAATTGCATGAAGTACATGTATAAAGTGATCCAGGCTACATTTATCTAGTTGAATCTGACATGGGGCCGGGAGGAATTGTGAATACAGTACCTCGGAGGAAAGAATGCAGATCAAAAAAGATCTGCACCATTTGGAATGCTAGGCAGGATATATTAAAGTATGCGGGAAATCAGTGAGAGGGTCACCAGTTACTGTGCGACTTTGGGTGAGTTATGAAACTTCTCTCTCTGCCTTAGGTGGAAAATAGGTAGAATGGGAGCGCTTGTGCATAGAGCTGTTCTCAGTATTAACATCGGTGCGTTAAACAGCTTACACGTTATGGATATTCAGTAAAAGTAGCAAATACTCCCGCCGCCTGATGGAAATATATAGTAACCAACAAAGGTGGAGATGGGCTGTTGTGACTGTTGCTTGTCGGACCCCATTAGGTGGCATCTGTCCAATAAATGCCACACTTTCAGGGAGAGCTAGAGAAACTGGATTGAGCTCAAAAGAAAGTAGCTGTGATGGTGAGAAAATTTTAAATCATATGATGAAAGGTTAAAAGAATTGAGTATATTTTGCCTGAAGTGGAGAAGACTCGGGTAGTACATAATAGCATTTTCTAATATTTGAAAGGTTCTCATATTGTAGACGTTTTAGATTTATTTTCTACCCAGGGGCCAAAGGTGGATATTTCAGAAAGATAGATTTTGGCTCAGTCTTGGGAAGAATTTGCTAGTATTCTGAGCTGCTCAAGGATGGTAACAACTTCTTCAGGAGGAAACGAGGTCCTTGTCACTAGAGGTGACCATAGGCCAAAGGGTCACTCGATTAATCAATAGGTTGACTTGACGATTTGTATTGTCCGATCTCTGAGATTCTGTGATTCTGTGATCAAAATAGCAAGAAAACTTACAATCAGTGCATTCATTTATTATACACCGATGAAGAAAATCCAGAAAGATCAGAGTCCGTGATAATGGGTTTTATTCAGGTTCGCTGGGAGGCGGGTGAAGGGACTGCCATCGTGTTCCAAGGCACACGCTCCTTGCTCGCTGTCCGCTGGCTTTGCTGTGTGCGGTGACCTGCGCCCCTCGCTCACAAACAGACCTTCCACTGGCTGGCGGTGTGCAGCCAAATAAAGCTCAGCTCCCCAGGCTGATGTGTGTGTATCTTTCTTAATCTCTGCTAAGCCTCTTCCTGCCTCAGCCGGCAGTAAGTGGGTGGTAGCGGTTAAGCCGACTCCAACTCCCCTTTCTTTTTGGTGTTTAATGTCACCTGTATTTGTGTTTCCTATTTGCTTTAGGTTCCATTTTTTGTTTAAAATCACAAAACTTCCCGATGCCTATCTCACTAATGATCTTTTTTGTTGTGTTCTTGTTTCTTTTTTGTGGGGGGGGTCCTTCATTTTTTCCCTACTAGAATTTAAAATTCAGAACCACGTTGAAACTCACGTAGTTTTGCCTCCTCTGTGTGTGTTTAGACTTATTGTCGCCTTAAGCATCTGTTAATGTTACGAAACAGCATTCAGATACGGTTTGTTAGTTGCCATCCCCTAAGAGCTATAAATTATCTTCTTCAGTAGAGGCGAAGGTTGTGATTGTTGACTTGCTTTCTTTGGGTGGGGGATGGGGCAGCAGAGCCGGGCAGTACTCTTCCCAGGATCACAGAGTTCAGAGGTGAGAGCGCTGGTGTCCTCAAAAGCACAAGCTTTCCAAGGCTGGCGTGGGGCTTCAGCTCCAACTGCATTTCACAGCTTCCCAGAACCTGGGCAAGAGGCTTTACTTCAGCCTTCAGCAGACATGGGCTTAATGTGCCAAGGCGAGGCTGTTCCTTCGCTTTCTGATCGCTGGCACTGACTGTCTCACACTCCTTGCTCATTCTGCCTTCCTGGAATCTTTCTACGCAGGGAACCGCTCAAAGCTGAAGGAGAGCGCTGCTTGTGTCCTTCTGGTTGACAACATTGCAGGTCCTTGTACTTGTCCTTTCTCCAGCAGGAGGATCCTTCTCCTGACTTCTTTCCTCTGCCTCCATTTGAACTTGACTTCCTAAATGACACAAGTTAGAGTCATTTTAGCTGGGCATGGTGGCATATGCCTGTAATCCCAGCATTCTGGGAGGCTGAGGCAGGAAGATTGCAAATTCGAGCCCAACCTGGGCAACTTAATGACTGAGGGAGACCCTGTCTCAAAATAAAAAATAGAGGATTGGAGATACAGCTCAGTGCAAAGGCCCTAAATTCAATCCCTAGTAGCACACACACACACACACACACACGTGCGCGCGCAAAGTTATAGTCATCTTACTGCTTACGAATATCCCTTTACCACACTAGCACGTATCCAGTCTGCACAAAGCACTTCCCTAAGTTACCTATTTCCAAGGGGTTTTCTTTCCATTCATTCCATATGTACTGAGCATCTACTAAGTGCTCTGATAAAGACAAGACATTGTGCTGCCCTCAAGCAAATAGTCGCACAGTGGTGTGAATGAGCCAGGATCCTGATAAACACAGGCACGCGTGGCACATGGTGTGGACAGTGGGGACAGAGAGAATTCACAGCAAACCCCTAGAAGAAATGAGATCTGAACAGTGTTGAAGCGTGACTTGGAGTTTCCCAGAGCGTGCATTTGGAATACAACAATCTTTGTAAGGAAATTTTATAAGAAAGCCTACAATGGTTTGTTCATAATGAGTTTATTTTGTTTTCCTGTAGACTCATAAAATTTTTTGCTGCCATATGAAAATTAAAACTCAGAAAGAAGCAGTTTGTAATACCATCTCCACAGACCTGAACTAGTTTTCTGCTCTCAAAACAAAAGCAAATTTGGGATGTTCATGATAAAGATGAGAGAAAGAATCTAAAAGCACTTTATAAAGGGAGCTATAACAATATAAAGTTTTAGGATTTATCGGACATCCTTTGGGGAATAATTTCTCCTCCTTATAAATACCCTGGTGTTTTTTAAACCTAAAAACCTCAAATGTCTTGGAAACAGGAAGCAAAGAACATTCCGTAATGCATGTAGAAATGCCACTGGGATGATAAATCTAGTACATGTGTTGGAAAACAGGGAGAAAAATAGAGAGGGGGCCTTTTAAAAATTGCTTCAACTGTAAAACATCCCTGGAAGCCATTTTACTTGGACAGATTTCTTTTCCATAATATATACCTTGATAAACTTTTTATTCTGATGTCATTTCATCTCTTCGCCTGAAATGCTTTTTATCTTGCAGTAGCTTCATTCCCTCAGACCTGCAAGAGTGTCAGACCCTGAGATTTATCACCCACCCACATGGAGCACGGGATGAAGTTTGTATTCAAATAGGGGGAGGACAGGATTGCTTAATATGTAACACTGACCCCGCTACCCAGTCCATCCTCTGGTGACGCCCCTGAAGCCTCAGCCATGTGAACCTGCCCATCACTAGTGGGGAGAGATGGCCCGAGATGCAGGCCATCCCCAGACTCCCATCCATTGATTTAGAATTGAATGTAGATCAAGGTTAGTGATTAAAGAAGCTCGATGTTCCTTTCTCTGAGGTGATAGCTGGCTCGGTGGCAGATGGAGACAGGCTGTGGAGGGGGATCGGGAATGATCGCAGTGAGCTAGGAGTCTGAGGGCTCCCGTTCCTCACCTGGGTGGGGCCTGCGACACAGCAGGACACTCCTCCAGTGCAGTTTGTCTGACAGCCGCAGTAGTACTGCAGGACACACTCGTAGGTGGCCCAAGCACCCACCAGCGCACTCTGCAACAAAGATTCGGCTCTGTGTGTGACCCTGGGTGTGGAGAGGACCACCTGCAGGACAGAGGGACTGTGGCCTGGGGACTGTGGTTATGCCCTGATGGTGTCACTCCTGCACCGCAGATCTTCTGCAGCCTGGGGTTGTCCATGAAAGTCTTCCGCGACATTGACCCAGACTATGGAGGTGTGGTTGTGTGGGTGCCTCTGTCACTTAACAGCACTGATTCTGTAGACTTAGAGGGACCTGATGGCACATCCAGTCCATGAACAGATGCCCGCCCTGGGACACGCTGGGTACAGGGTGGGGGGTCTACTGACTCTAAATGATTGGGTTTGTGGTCCCTGTCACCACTAACCAGAGCAGCAAGGACATGAGCCAGGCACTGTACCTCTCTGGCCTTTGTTTTTCTCACTGGGATGAAGGAACCTGGTATTTCTTGAACACTCACTGGATGCCAGACACTGAGCTGAACCTTTGTAGGCATTGGAAATAATTCCCAGACACCCTATAAGGGGTTCTGCGATTCTTCCACCGTAACATCCTCTGACTTTCTGACTGGTGCCCCTGGAGATGGATGCCAGGAAAGAAACACAGACCCTCACATGACCTGCACCGCTATCCTCAGCTCCTCTGGGAGATAAAGCAGGATGATGACCAGAGGTCATGTGCCTCCTGAGGTGTCTTTTTTTGTTTTTTGTTTTTGGGGGGGTTGTTTTGTGTTGTTTTGTTTTTGAGACAGGGTTCCCCTAAGCTCCTGAGACAGACCTTTAACTTGCAATCCTCCTACCTGAGCCTCCCAACTGGTCTTTTATTTTCTTATGACTGAACCTCCAAAATTGTGTCTTCTAGGGGCCTCTAGGCCATCTCCATAATCCTCAAAGCAATCTTTGAGCCTCTCTCCCCCATCACACCCAACCAGCACACCTGCAGCACCCTTACCCCCACCCCAGTCCATTTTCACCTTGTTTATTTGAGAATATGACGATAGTCAGTTCTGTGCCTGAAACATATGTCCATCCTCAGCAAGGTTAGTTTGCTAATTAGTTTGATTTTTTTCCCATTTTCAAAAGAGAACACATTTTTATTATGAGACAAGGAGCAACTTTTTGACAGTACCATTTGAACTTGATGAAACTTTTAAATATAGATCAAAAGCCCATCCTTAGTTTACATGGAAAGGGTAACCAAAAAAGAGAAGGCGCACCAGTCCTTGGGAAGCGTAGGTGCCAGGTCCCACTGCAGTTGTCATTGGAATTGCTTTGTGGTTCCAGGCACTTAGTTTTCTGTGTCATCGTTTCATCTACAACATAAGAGGACAGTGAGAACTTGTACCCTGTGCATTCCCATCTACAGGTAATTTTGACATACTTTTTGTAAATAAGAAAAGAAAAAGAAAACTAAGGCCCATCATACCAGGTACAAGCGTTGCCCAGATTCACCCAGCTAATAGGGCAGAGTGAAGAGGAACCTAAAGTGCTCTTTCTACATCAGGAGAGCCGAGTCTGTGAGGAAAGCAGAGGGAGTGAACCTGAACGTTGCACTTCAGCAGAGAAGTTCCTGAATGGATCACTAGCAGTCTCAAAATAAGAAAAATACCATACAACTAAAAATACGCAGTCCTCTGAACCTCAGCAAGCGCTGCCAATGCTGGGTTTCACACTTCTTCGCACCTGTGATGCTGTCTACATCTTTTACATTCTGTTCTGTGAACATGACATAGGCATCCATTGATTTATAGAGAGATTATGAAGAATTATGTCTTGCAAGTTTTCATCAAGTTTTGTTCCAATACCGTAGTGATGATGTATAATACTCAATTAAGTGATCTATGGCAATGTAGAACAAATGTTCCCAAATGTTTTTGTAATTCCGAAGTGTGTACTCCTGTAGGTGGTGAATCTATAAATCCATATTGTTCTATGTGATTCCTCCAGCCTGTAACGTAACTGTTAGAAGCAGGGTGGAGATTGCTGTGTTGCCAGTCCCACTCAAACTGAAATTAGCAGCAAGCCCCAAGGTACTCAGAGTCGTAGAACTCCTTGGTTTGTGTTGGACTGAGGCTTATAAATTTAAAAGTTGCTATAGTTTGGATCTCAGATGTCCCCAGGACCCCTGTGAAGCTTGGTCCCCAACTTGGCACCACTGAGAGCTGGTGGAACCTTTAAGAGGTGGGGCTTAGTGGGAGGCTTTTAAGTCATTGGAGCCAGGCCTTGCAGGGACTTTGGAGCCAGGCCTCCTCCTCACCTTCCCTTGCTTCTCAGCCCTGAGGCAAGTGGTTTGCTTCAACACACACTCCAGCCATGGTGCTGCCTCTTCCAAAGCAGCAGGGGCAACCAATCAAGGGCTGAAACCTCTACAAAACTTTTTTCTTTATAAGTTGATTACTAAAGTATTTTTTATAGTGCTGGATAGCTGACTAACACACACAGCAACTTTCATATCTTTGTCTCCTATCAGTGACCATTCAGCTGTCATGCAAGAGATCTCTAAATTCAGTTTTATGTGGGAACGTCCCTTCATTCTCCTTGAATAACCAGCTACTCACATGAGGCCATTATTTCAGTGTGAGGACAGACATTGCCTACAAGCCACAGTGACCGCAGCCTCCATGCATAAGCAGGCTTTCCCATTTCCTCTGAGACAGTCCCTCCTCCAGAAGTGTCCCGCGGCTGTGACCACAAAATCCACTTTCTGCTCAGGAGCCCCAGCCGATATGCCTGCCCACTCCATCTCGTTCTGTTAGCCCCACACTGCCAAGGGAGAACAGGGTCTTACTGTTGGAAAATGGAAGCAGTGAACTGTGTGTTGGTTGCCAGTACTTGAGAGGAGAAAAACACTAATGATATTCCGGGTTTTCTATAGTTTGGTTGCTCTGTCTTTCTCTTTCTGCTCCTTTTCTTCCATATTTATCTCCACATTCCAGGGTGGATTTTCAGAGCCAAAGGAAGCTCCATTTCCATTTCCTTTAAAAAAATCTCAAAAAGCCCAGAAGGAGAAGATAGTGGGTGGCATATTAAACCTCTCAGGTCAAACAGGTAGTGCAAGGTAGTAGAGGGCCACACCATAGAAAAGTAGCACCCGAGAGAAGCTAGATTGCGCATCTGAGAAGCTGGCCTCCATTTGCTGGCTTCGATCTGTCAGTGGGGAGTCTGTAAGATTATAGAGCCATTAGCATCCTCAGAGACAAGGCACCTACAGGGCCGGTGTTCGAAAGGAAAACATACGTACAGAAAATACTGGAATCTGAGTTGCCAACAAAGTGAATATTAAAACTTTTTTTTTAATCATGTAAAATTACAATAATTTCCTATTTTTCTGGAACAATGTGTCACCTCGGGGGTCAGGCATATTCCACATGTCGGTAGAGTGCTTTGTCTTTTCTTTCTCTTCACTTGTAAATAGTCCTCCTTCCATTTGAACATGGTTGTATATGTACATCAAAAGTTTTACTCTCAAAGGTCCTTTTGGGACCAAAAAATTTATCTAAATCTGAGGCTTGTATCAGCACCAGATGTGGACAGTATCACCTAGCTATATTTCATGACCTAACAGAAAACCTTGGATAAGACCATCTGATTTTTTATATTTTTTATTAATATCTATTTGTATTACTTTAAAATAAAAAGATCCTCTAACTTATCATCCAAACCAAAACACTTTGGAAGGTGAAAAAGGACCCTAACCAGAGAAGCCACCAGAAAACTGCAGTATGCCAGAAAGATCCTGGCAAATCAGGATACATAGTCACCTTAATTATACATCACAAGATTAATTGGATGGGCAGAGAGCTAAGACAGTAATAATGACTTAAAAGTGTCTTTTAAAAAATGTTTCTGCTATTATTTAAAGGCTTTCATCTCTTTTACGCAGAATCATATGGAAACTTATGCTTCATAAAACACTGCTTGCTTTTAAAAAAAAAAAAAAAAAAGTCTGACACCAGGTATAGGACAGCTAGCTAAATACATAAATACGTAAAGTGTAGAGAAGGTCTAGAAGGGGAAATATACAGAGTCTATATAAAATTGGAAGTTGACCAAGTAAGAATTTTAAGCCAACTAAAAAGATGGTTGACGGCACCTGTACTATTTGTAAATCTCATATAAGTCATGAAACGCACGGTGTTAAAGGCCCGTGTGTGTGCTTTGCGCCTAGTTAGCATAACAAGGCATGTTTTCTCTGTGACGTCTATAAATGAATCAAATATTATTGAAAATGGTAACAATTATAGAAACATGGCTCTTCAGAATTGTATGAAACATTTCAAGGATGCACACCAAACCAGAAATGAACTGCAAATGGATCTTTTGATTGGAGGGAGCAAATGTGACAAATGTGACCAGTTAAACTCTCAGTGGTCTGGTTGCAGTGGGTTTCGTCTGGGTGAACTTGTCTGTATTTCAGGGTTCTGTTGCCTTCAGGTACAATATTGTTGCAGTGCAGGTGATTTCCAGTCTCAGAATTTAAAATGCTTCTTTCCTTTTGCCTTCACCACCACCCATCCTGCTGTCTCCCGTTCCCCTGAACAAAAACTTCTCAGTTGGAAGAGTCAAGCTCAGAGGCACAGTTTGGCCTCTCGATCAGCCATGAAGTCAGATCTTTTCTTACTTTTCCCCGTGTCTCTTGTAGATGTACAATATGGACGCACCTCCCGATGTATTTGCTCCAATCCTCCTCTACTGGAAATTCCAGGGGACCAACCGCAGCCAAGCAATTAATACAGTTTTCCTTTGAGCCAGAGTCCTTAGTCCCAGGACTCACGGCATCCTATTATAGAATAACCTGAGTTTTTGTTCACACAGAACAGTTCAAGTATGTCTGCTTTTGCTCTCTGTAATACCTGTGTTTCTTATTTTGCCCTTCTTCTGTGATTAGGATAGTCGTATCTACTACTAAGTACGGATCCATTTTTTAAAAAATGAGATCAATGCGCAGTGCAAGAAACAATAAGATTTGGTAGTGTTTAAATGTGCAGCAGGAAGAGCACTACCAGAAGTGGGTAGAAGGGATTGGGGAGCAGCAAGGAAAAGAGACAAACAAGAAGGACACAGAGGCTCATCCCAGATTGAAGCTGGAGGCATTTTTCATTTCAGTTTTTGTTCTGTTGTTTATAATCTGAGCCATAAATAATTGCCAAAGAATACATTTGGTGTAATTTCATAGCATAAATCTTGTCTCTTTTCTAATCACAGTTTCCTTCAAAAACTGACGGTCTATGAGCTGGGTGTGGTGGTGCACGCCTGTAACCCCAGCACTCAGGAGGCTGAGGCAGGAGGATCACTGTGAGTTTGAGGCCAGCCTGGGCAACATAGTGAGTTCAAGACCAGGCTGAACTAAATAGCGAGACCCTGTCTCAAAAAGCCAAAAAAATTTTTTGACTGCCTTTTCTTATCTTAGAGGAAAAGCAGATCTTTCTTCCCACCTATTTCAGAGCTAAAACTTACACAAAACTTATTCTTTTCTTTTGCATTAATTTCTAGAAGCAGTAAATACATATCTCTGAAGAATTTTTTAATTGGTCAAATTTTATTGTGATATTGTTATTTTGCTTTTTAACTTGGGATTTAAAAGAAAAAAACAAACAAACTAGTCTTATTACCAAAATAATTTGTGGGGAATATTTTTTAATACAAACAAGCAAAAATAAGAACATTTACATCATTGAACATCACAATGCCCCAAGACAACCACTGCCAGAATTCCTGATTTTTTTTCTTCAGTCACTAAGAGGGCTATTTTTAAGGGATGGATTCTGCCTGTTTGAACGTGGCTGCATCTGTGGATGCGTATACCTCACACGCTAATGCTGCAGCATCTGTGTGATGGAATAATTTTTAATGGTTGGAAAATCTAACCAGAAAGTATCTGACATGTGCAGCTTCTGTCCCTGCTGGCACACAGACAGCCAGGCATCATGAATATTTAAAATTCAATCATTAGGTGCAGCAGCCGCGGTGGCAGCATATTTGTTGCAACTGATCAGCCACTAATGGTTTAAAAACTTAGAAATCGGGGGCTTCTTTTGTCAATTGAAGAGGATTATTCCAAGCCACTGAAGCTCCTTGTCAGAAGGGAAAAGTGTATTAAAAGAGATGGGATTGCACACCCCAGGGTCGCCTACAATATATAATTTACTAAGCACACATGCTTAAGAGAAAAATAGATCAAACAGTTGAGATCGGAGAGCCCTGTAATACTCCCTGCCCAGATCGAATACACCACCAAATAAACAAACAAACACAATATCCGAAATTCTGTTTCTTCCTGTGTCCCATGTGGACAGATCTCTGCTTAAGAGGGTCCCGTGCTTTGTGACCTTAGCTCGCCACTCAGCCCATCATTCCTCCAGATTAGCTTTCCTTGTCAAGGGAGCCCTTCCCCGCGACAGAAGCAGCACCTTCGTCTCCTGTCACAATGGTCAGGTAAAGGATGTTTTCTTTCATTTCTCTGAGTCTGGTGGTCAGCAACAGGGCACGGCTAGAAAGTATTTTTGAAGATTCTCCCTCCTGTGCTTAATTGTTCCTGTTTACTACTGCAGTCAGCTTCCTGGAGCAGCCCCTGTACTCTGCTTCTTAATCAGCTCCCGACTCTCTAAGCCATATCTAAAAGGCTTTGTGCAGAGGTCCAGAACGGGCATTCGGTCTATCTGATCGCGT
Organism: Erethizon dorsatum; assembly: GCA_028451465.1. Classification (NCBI taxonomy): domain Eukaryota; kingdom Metazoa; phylum Chordata; class Mammalia; order Rodentia; family Erethizontidae; genus Erethizon; species Erethizon dorsatum. The sequence goes on from CM051839.1 coordinate 18,927,928, forward strand.
CTCATGACGTGCGCTGTCACAAGTACTTGAGAGAGATATACAGTATCAGGTACGCATAGAAATGCCTGTAAAATAAGCACATCTCTTTCTTTCTTTCTCTTTCTTTCCTTTCCTCTTTCTTCCTCCCCTTTTTCTCCCCTTCCAGGTATGAAGATTTAACCCAGGGCCTTGACACCAAACTACATCCCCAGCCCCTTTTTTTTGGTGACAGGTTCACACCAGGTCACTAAATTTCCAAGCTGGGCTCTAACTTGCGATCCTCCTGCCTCAGCCTCCTAGCATGTTGGGATTAAAGGCCTGCACCACCATGCCCGGCCAGCTCTGTACTTCCCTATGGCTCTTGCAGGACCTTGAAAAATATTTTTATGATTTGCTCAGTAGATTGAATCAGTGCATGAACTTCTTCCCTCCACCCTGCCCGGCACCCAACTTCCACACTCACCTGGACTAACAGTAATATATATTGTCTCAGAAGAAAAAAACAACATGTGTGTTTCTTTTTTCATTGTTGTTGTTTCTTTTTTTGGTACTGGGAATCGAACTCAGGACCTTGTGCTTGCCAGGCAGGCGCTGTGCCACTGAGCTATATTCCTGGCATGTATTTCTTTAATGTTGTAATTTTACACAATCTGAATCATGGAGGGAAGGAGGAGGGAGGGAAAGAAGAAGAAAGATTTGTCAAGTGCTGCATTGAGTACCGTGTGCAAGTCAGGGAGCACTAGGTCCCGTTATCCTGTCTCTGGCAGGCTTTTTCATAGATTCTCAAAATCCTGACTGTGAAAATCTTATTGAATGATGTGAGAAAAGCAGACCCATCCAGTTTCATTGTACCATTTGTGGGCCCCATGCCCACCCGACCTCTTTGCTTATCAGAGAGCTGCGTAGGACATGATTGTGGCCTCACAGGGAAAAGTGGCATTTTCCTCCAAAATATCAAAATGAGTCACCTTGATTTTCTAAATTACAGGATATCCTGATAAAGCTATACACTAGGTATTTTTTGCCACCAGAAGTCATATAAACTGATGACTACTTTTCAATACATCTTTAAATATGAAATAATATTTAAACTGTTACTAGTAGATCATTTCTTTCTTAAACTCTTTCCCTTACACATCAAAATGCATAGTTTGGTGATAGAGCATGACTAGTAAACTAAAAATAAGTTGCATTGCTAGCTCGTTAGAATCCATGATGCAGGCGACAAGGCTTCCGGCAGTCTGCAGGCAGGGAAATTAAGGCACAAAATGATCAATCGGGTTGGCATAAATAGGCATCCGCAAATCGGAGGAGAAAGCATTCCAACTCCTGATTTTTTTGTCACTGTCAAGCTGTCATAAATAACTGCAAGAAAGTCTGCTTGGAGCGTTTCAAACTCTGTGAGTTCTCTGTTGATATAGCTGTTGGGATTTCCTCTTAAAAATATATTCTAGACTCAGGGGTTAAAGTTCAACAGGACCCTGATAAACCTTCCTCTGACTCAAGATTTACTTAATCAACTGTAATTTTACAACTGCACAGATTCAGTCTGTTGTGCAAATAAAAATCATTTTGAAAATGACCTACCTATGTATTCATTCAGTTTGTATTTCAGAATTATCATAATACTGGGCATACGGAGATGGTGGTGCCAAGAAAATTGTCATATACACCACTCTGTGTAAATTTATAAATGGGACCACAAAAGGGAAAATAAGAAATCATATCCTATGAAATGCTTTAGTTCAGATAATGTAAGCATCTGTTTCAAATCCAAAAACAATGAGATGAGTAAAATGTTATTCAAAGCAGCTTCCTGCTTTGCTTTGGTCTCCAGCCAGTCTAACTCCTGCGATCTCTCACTGTGTGAGCTCTCGGTACAGCCATGGAAAGAACACGGCCAGTCTTTGGCGCTTTCTGACATCTGTGCAGAAATGAACTCAGCCAGCAAGATGGGATTTCTTTGCATTTATTTGATTTTTCTGACTTCAGTCTTTACCTGGCTATCTCTGCCAATTTGGCCTGATTCACGCACCCTCGAATTGGATAAAGATTTTTCTGTCTTCACTCTTAGTTTATACAACTTTTCCCATCTCTGTGTAGTGTGCCCTCTCTGCATCCGTCTGATACAGCTACGTGTCTAACTGCCCCCACCCCCCACTGCCACCCTTACTTCTCCCTTCCCATCTTCTTCCTCCTTTGACATGTCCTTTCTGTAGGACAGTGTGCCACTTCCAAGTCCCCGCACAAGACCCTGTCCTTGATATCTACCCGCCAGCTTCGATTCTGCCAATGCAGAGCCATTAGACTGGAGTCACTATTTGACTGCAAAGTTCAGGGCCTATTATCTCTTTCCAGAAGAAAGAAGTCCCCTCCACTAGAAAAACCATATTGATGATAAAAGAAGAAAAGGAGCGTGAATAGTGGGAGCTGGAATCAGAGTCAACTGGTGGCAGACTTTTGTTCAACCCTTTGGCCTCAGAGCAGCGGCTCTGCCTCTGCACTCACTGAGCCCCCGGTCTCTCTGCTGTCTTGTCTTCTAGTCCACCTTGTCATTCCACTGTGGATGGATGGCACATCTGGGCTGTTTGTCCACCATTCCTCCCTCTTTCCCACACTGTCAACACCAGCCCCTCAACAGCACATGGAGAAGAACAGTGTGGCTGTAATGGTGAGGAGGGCTCACTCTATAACCAAGAAAGGCACCAGCTAAGTAGACAATTAACAGCAGTATACACTGCTCTCACAGCCTCATTGTCACAACTGATTTGTGCTGACAGTGATTCTGAAATGTGTAGAAAAACTACCAGGTCTTAAGGCATTGAAGAATTCATTAATGGTCTACTCTTTGCAAAGAAGTATGGCAGCTTGGTATTGTCAACCCCCACATCATCCCTGTGCCTAATGAGCAAGATAAAGACACCAGAATGCTACCCACATCTAAACAGTGGCATCTAATTGGTTTTAATCTTAGTTCAACGGTGCGACCAGAAGGATATTTCAATTACCACCACCATATGGACCGCTGAGTGTCTGATTAGGAGGGATGCTCCTGTTCTTCGGTCTTTAGCAGCTACTCATTAGTCCATAAGATGTTGTCTCTGGCAATTAACCTGGGCCCCAGTGGATCCAAAGAGTGTGCCTAGATACTTACAGGTGCTGCACTTGCAGCCAGGGTGTGGTGAAGGTTTTAGGACATGCTAGATTCTTCATAAACAGATCCTCCTAGAGCCAGTGATATAGCAACTGCAGACTTCCATTCTAACCTCACTGCACATATTAGCTGTGAATTTGATAAATACCATCCTGAAGAGCAATTGATTTATTAATTACCCAATTCAGAAGGTTCTTAGGACTCATTTGGGATAAGGAATCATTATAATTTAAAAATGTCAGCGCAGTGCAAGAGGAGATGAAATGGCACCTCCCCAGAGCTCTGTCGGGAAAGCCTTTTCCTCTGTTGGGTGGGGTTTTTCTTCAGGGTTGTGATACCACCCACAGGCGGTCACTTCACCAGGCCCAAAGAGAGAGATCTCAGGAAGTGAGGGGGGCTCATGTTTTTGAAACAGAAGCTGGGATACAAATTAGGATGGGACCATACCAAGCAGGTCAGCAATGATGTAGCTATAACCCTGGACATAGTAGCTGATTCATGACAGGGCTCCAAAAAACTAAGGTACTTTCACCCTTAAGTGACTTCTAGAGATAACCTGACTATATGTAATTATACGTACAGCTATGTAGCTATAAACTTCTTTCCAACAAAAGATTTGGTAGACTGAGAAGATGAAAATAGGAGCTGGATTAAATTATGATGCATTTCAACTAATCAGGTTTTTGGTTTTATTTTTGCATTGTCCTTAAGTGTGGATAATTAAGGCCTGACGGTACTATAAATTGCCATTTTGGTTCATAATTTTTCAAACACTCTACTTCCCAGTACTGAGGGGTAGTAAGCCACAACCTGTGATATCAAGTTCTTGTCTGGCGTGTCTTTGAAATGTGAGCACATGGATGCAGAGAGAAGACACGTTTTAGTCACCTCCTCGCCCTTGGGCCAAAGCTATATGGCATGTTCTTTCTGTGGTCTACTGAGCTCGACAGTAGACTGAGGAGTTGGGTTGGGGAAACAAGGTAATTAGCAAAGCACCATTATCGAATTGGTACACAGACCTTGGGAGGAACTGGTCATTAGCTATGGGTTTAGTCCTACCTTCTCTGTAGAGGGAAAAGAAGTGGAAGGAAGTACAGACAGCCAATAAACAGAGCTGCGCTTGTTTGATGTATTAAAACTACACTGATTGACCAGGACCACAGACCTTCTAAAAACTTCCTAAAGGGCCCAGCACCTTGAGAAAAGTACTCCAGTAACTCCAGAAGCAGAACACCCAGCTTCTTGCAGGGCCCAGTGCTCACCGTGACATTGAGCAGCTCGGAATGGAATGAGCAAGGACCGTAAAGTCACAGCGTCAAAGCGTGAGTCCAGTCTCTGCAGGGTGGCTTTGAGCAAGTTCACAAATCTCCTTGAACCTGTTTCCTGAGCCCAAGTACTGTGTGTGTGTGTGTGTGTGTGTGTGTGTGTGTGTGTTTGCACAAAAATGTCTACCTCAAATGATGTGATGGAAATGTCAACACATGTTTATCTGCTGAGAGCTCTCCTATTGTAACACAGGTATTTCGCATCAATAAAGCAACCTTCCCTTCTTTTAAAATCCCCTTTTTTGTTTGACACCCTTTGGACCTCCCAGCTTTCTTCAAACGAGAACTTTGACCCAGTTTCGAGTCCTGGTGTACAGGCAGGCGGGCTGTGCCTGATGTGAACTCAGAATGCGTCATCGCTGCCACTGCTGGAAGCCCATGTCCTCCCTGGGGACGCCTTATGTGCAGGTACAGCCCATATCCTGCAGCGAACTCTGGACCTTTTATTGATCTTGTGTGCCTGTGGCTGCACGCTGATACCAGGAAGAATGGAGGTTGATGGCCCTGGCCTTGGTCCTGGACAAACAAATGTGTTTGTCAAAGCCCTTTCCTGACATGGGTTGTTTCTAGCCCAGGTGGCACCGTGGAGGGTAATTAGTTCTCTTTATTGGAGGGAACATCAGGATGCTCTGTGCTGCTTTCCAGCAGACACATGCAAAAAGATTTCATGAATGCAGCTGCTACCAGCCCTTTCATCATGCTAATGGGCAGCCTGCAAGAAATTTAACTTCCTATCACTGCCACCAAGCAACACCTGTCAAACAAAGCAATGTTTCTTCTCACCGTTGATAAGTGTGACTTGTGGAGGCCAGCGATAGGATGCTCGTTTTTATCTGCTAAGTGCACAGTGCTTGTAAAAAACCAGCAGTGGCCTTGTTACCACTTGACATGACACTGGTTTTAGCTGTTTACATTGACACGCTGCTGCACCCTTTTAGAGCTGCAGCTGGGGGTCAGATTCATTAGACAGCGCAGCACCCAGAGAGAGGCAGCATCTGTGGATTCTCTCCACTCCCCTGGTGGAAGCAGGAAGCTAGGAGCTTGCATCCAGGAACGAATGACTTTTCATTCCTTTCTTTGTCATGATTATTTGAGAACCGCTGTTTATTCTTTGACCTTCCATGGAGAAGATGAGAGAGGAAGAGAGATCTGGGTGCAGCATTCGCCCCAGTGATGAAGAAGAGGAAGAAGGTTGGGGCCCACTGCTTCTTGCTTTTCTCTTTGATGACATGTGGCTCTTTGTTGTCCAGAGGGCAGCGGAGAGGGAGTTAAAAGCACGTGTGTTTCCTCCCCGAGCAGCAAGGCTGAAAAGCGGAAGTAAACTGAGTGGAACTTTATAATTAGTCCTTCATGTCCTCCTTTCTCCTCGCTATTTCATAAGCACTGCCTTGACAAACGCAGTGACCAGATGCCCCGTGTCATACTTGAAGCCATAGTGTTTGGTCCCAGGGTTGTTTTCCCTTTGGACATTTAGGAAATGGGGGTGACAGTGCAGAGTTCTCAGTTCATTTTGCTGCAACCAGCTGCCGCTAGCTGGGAATAGTTAGTGCCATCGCTTCAAAAGCCGAAGCCAGGACTTCGCTCTTGCCACCCGTGATTCTGCGCCCGTGAGCCCATGCACAGCAGATGCATGTGACACAGGAGAAGCTGCTTCTGCAGCAGCACCGGAATGCTACAGGAGGCCACGCTGGTGTGGCAGGCAAAGAGCAACCCTATTCCGTAAGTTCAGCGGCCTCTGGCGCTGCCACACGTCACTACTGGGTTTCACTTCCTGCCACAGCCTCCCGGCTTGACAGGCTGCAGAAGCCCCTTCCCACCTTCGCTTTCCATAAGGACATCAACCTCAGGAGTTTTTGCCCTGGGTAGAGCAACGCACCCACTTAAAAACACAACCATTGCTCTGCCCTTGCCCTCCGGGACTAAGTCACTTCATTTGCCAAGAGTCCCCTGTCAGGCCTTTTCTAGCTGCTGTTTATGGTACTGGGGATTGAACTCGGGGCCTTCCCATTGAGCTATGTAACCAGCCCACCCACCCCCCTTTTTAAATTTTGAGACAGGGTCTTGCTAAGTTGCTAATCTGCCCAGACTGGGCTCAAACTTATGATCTTTCTGCCTCAGTCTCCCAGAGTGCTGAGATTACAGGTGTGTGCCACCACACCCAACTATCTAAATGATTCTTGCCTGGTTGTGCCAGGAGGTCTTAGAGCCCATCCTATGAAATCATAGTGCCACTGAATCACAAAGCTCTGATGAGCTTGTCGACATCTTTCTTGGCTTCTTCAATCAAAGCACAATGGTAATTCATCCACACATGCGGTGTAGTCCGCCTGGCTAGGAATTCACAGCCGCCATGCGACAGCTCCCAGCCCACATGGGAACTGGGTTTCTGCCTGTGCCTTTCCCCCTGTTTGCCCAGTGAGTGGCCCTCCAGGGAGGATCTGCAGGCCAGGAGCTGGGACACCATTCAGCATGGTCACTGTGGGCTCCCTCCAGATCTTCTGCGGATCCTGGTTTATAGCCAAGAACTTCCATGCGCAGGAAGAGGGGGGTGTTCATGGTGATGTGAGCACTCAGACAGGAGATGTTTTCTGTCTTTGGCAGGCTTTTGACAACTTTCCATCCACCCGAATTCGTACAGAATAAGTCACCTGCTCTTCTGAGAGTGTATTTCTGGGTCACAAAGGCAGGGACGATAGATCTTGGAGACATCCCCACCGCTCAGCGCCGGTGGCAGCGTCGTCCACCAGCAGCTGCCTCCCCAGCTCCTCCCACTGGCTCCCCTTCCTATCCACCATCTCCTTGTCTCTCTGCAGGTCATTTATAATCAGCAGCCATGGCATACAGGCCTCATTAGTGATATAGCCATTCCTTCAGTGCTTCAGAAATAATCATTTAGAAAAAAATGCACGGTTTCCTTCCCTTGAGAGCCCATGAGTGATGAATTTATTTCAGTTTGGCTGGCTTGGCTGTCTTGCTCAGCCTTATTTCCATATTTATTTCAACAAACAATGTAGGGTGGGAATGAAAAAGCACATGCCGGGTGTATACGCACACTGCCTATCTGCTCCCAAGCTGCAGTCCTCATCAGGGAGGTGTAAAAGGAATGCCATCGGAGGAACCCGCCATTAAAAAACCTCACAAAAGTAAAAAACTGATCTGATGGACAGGGAAAAGGTGCTGTGGAGAAGAAGATGAGCTAATTTATGACTGTTGGATCTGAAAAAGTGTGGGTTCTCAGCCCCCTCATTCTGGAGAAGCAGGTGTCTCAAGAGGACTTTAGCCCTTTGACCCCCCCTTGCTCTTATAGGATCTGATTTATGTGACAGTAGGCAGTGATGAACTTTCTAGGCCTACAGAGAATCCAGTGCCTGTGTCTGATTCTCTTCAACTCGTGTTGTTCCCGGTGGGAAGCAGAGCAGCAGGTGTGGGGATCGCAGGCGGGGCTGACAAGGAATGATGCCAGCAGGCTCTGGGTGGCAAAGAGTGTCCACAAATCAGACTTGCAGATGTATGAGCCACCCGGTTTCCAGAAATCTACACCGTTTTGACTCTTCAGCTACCTTGAAAACTCAGTTCAGTGCACGTGGATTTTTTAGGGTAAATGTTTTCAGATGGCTTCAGGCAAAGGTCAGAAGAGAAAGCCTCAGAAATCTGTTTCATGCCACATCATGGTCACCGTGTCAAGGGGCCAGGCAGGTTACACACCACGGGTAACTTCACGTTACAAGCCAAGGAGGAGAGAGTACACCACATCATGGTTCCATGTGGAGGCCTCAAAAGTGACAATTAGGTGTTTAGTAGTAATTATAGTAGCAATAATAACGATGATGATGATGATGATGATGATGGGTTTTCTGTCCTAGGGTGAAAGGTACTAAAATGTGCAGAACAATGTCTTATCCTGAAAGCGTATAACACTACTTTTCCTCAAGAAAATTTAGACAATACATCCACTTACAAGAGAAAGAATGGAAAAATGAAATGAGTAGAAGAACTAAGAATACAACCTTTTTTATCCAAAGACATGAGCAGCAACACTTCCAGAATTTCTACTTCTCAGAAAGACATTTTACTAATCTTAGGATTCATTTTTCTACGAAAGACATCTTGCTTTCCCCAAACTGAATCAGTAGACAAAGAGGGATCCTTAGGGGTGAAAAAATAAAGATGAATTGAGCAATAGCTGATAGATACGCTCCTCCTCAAAATTAGGCTGGACATGATCACAAGATAGGAGGGAATATTTCAAGAGAAAAAGAAATATCTGTAAGGTGGGGAAGTGCTACTGAAATGCAATTTTTTAGAAATAACCCCCCCAAAAAAAGTTAAAAATATTTGTAAAAGAAAGTTTAAAAAATGAGTATCTGGTGGGAAAGCAATAGTAGATTTGCATGCATCCTGATATCACTATTAAGAGTGGGGACAGAGACTTGCTAGAATGGCACGTACATGGCAGCCTCCAGCTACCTTATGTTACCCTGGTAATCATGATCTCAGAAAATGTATCCCTAACCCACTCTTTGCTGGTCCAGACTTGTCTTTATTGGTAGTATAATCTAACGTTGTCGGATCTGTCAATAGCTTCTCTTCCATTCTTTCCATCTAAGGCAGACACTTTGAATAGCCTTTATTTATTCAGCCAAACTGTTGTTTATTAGCCTTATAATTAATAGCATTATGAAATAAATGTGATGTAGGAGAAAAAAATGCCTTCTCATCCTGGATGAGAGCTGAGCTGTGCTCTTGTAAGAAAAGAGATATTAATAGTGATGGTGTTGGGTTGTATCGGACTTAGTTACTCCAGTAAATTAAAGGTCTGTAATCACCTCATGCCTTCTTGGAGAGATGACCGCAAGTAATAACAACAGTATTGTTTTGTAAGTGAGCGCAGTGATGTATTCCACCAAGAATAATTTTGGCTTATGTTCTCCAGCATTTCTGGGCCTTCAGAGAAAGGCACAGGTGCCAGGAAGTTGAGAAGGGCCCCCTGCCATATCATCAAAGTCGAGCTCCAGCACTCTGCTAAAACTCCAGGGGCTTGCGTGCAGCAAGGGTGGTATTCCATTTTTAATTGGTAATCTGACCACCCCTGAATGTGGCATTAAAGCAGCAGAAGTTGATAATCGAATAAAGATGTTCACCTTGGTTGTTTTGAACTGGAAACAGTTCTCCTAACAACCCTCCAAGGGTATTTCCTATCCCCAAACTAACTCCTGCTCCTGTAATCCTAAACTGAGTCCGTGGGTTTCACTGCGTGGCTGCATTTCTTCCAACTGCCCTTCTGGCTTTCTTCACTACAGATGAGTGGGCAGAGAGCGAGGCAGACAAATTGATTGAGATGGTTGTCTGGTCTCTGGAACTCCTTTTGGCCCCTACTTGTATTTATCTGTTTGTGTATCTGTTAGTTTTGCATTTTACAGAGTGGTTTATCTGTAGAAACTACGCCGGAAGTGGAAAGATGGAACGGTGAGTCTTGATGTCTCCCGCCAGCATTTCACCCCAGAAAGCTCCACGCCCCACCGTGACCCGACCTTTCCTGACATCCCTGACAAGGTTCTGTGTAATCTGCTTTCCTCTGCAGAGCCCCAGGAACACCCTCTGCTGCCCCCAGGCCCTCTCCCATAATCCTATGTAAGCATTAAAATGTGTCCCCAAAGGTCAGCTCCCCGAACTAGAGGTTTCTGTCTTTTTCACCTATTGGAATTTTTCTCACAATCTTTGCATTTAGACTTGCTGCTTTTGAACCACAATCAGTTCCTTCAGAAAAATAATATTTGACTCCTCTGCCATTGTAGGTAGGAAACTGCAAGCCACTTGGGAAAAGTTGTATTCAACTTTTTTTTTTTTTTTGTGGGTACTGGGGGTCGACCTCAGGACCTCGCGTGCCAGCAGGCACCCATGCCGCTGAGCAATATCACCAGCCCTTTTTTCGTATGTGGGTTCCGGGAGTCGAACTCAGGACCTCGCTCTTGCTAGGCAAGCGCTTATGCTGCTGAGCCATCTCACCGGCCCTATATTCAACTTTGGATGAGAGGCAGCAGCACATGGTGGAAAATGCTCTCAAGCCCGAGGTCGCAGAAGGGGTTCAAGTCAAGGAGCTCAGACTCCTCGAGTCCTCAGTGCCTCGGTGACCACAGGTCGTTGAGCAAAACTGGTAAATTGGAGAGATGAAGTTAGAGCATCCCTAGGCTCCTGTCACCCTTAAAACTATTTTCCCGGTCTGTGTAATCTTCTCATAGCTGTCTGTATGTTACTACCCACTACTGAATGGACTTTTAAACACAGTCGCAGGCCAGTCACAGTTCTCGGTTCATAGAAAAACACAGGCTCAGAAAGGTATACCGCCAGAGCCAAAATAAAATCATTTTGATGCCCTGAGTAATAAATGAAGGCTGAACTCACATGTCTTGAGTCAGTTGGCAGTATTCATTGAACGCTTGGTATGGGTACCATTACGCTGTGGCCTAAGCTAAAAACTTAGTCATCACCAACACAGGACAGAAAGAAAAATATGTGCACGACCCAGGGAGCTTGTGCACACTGTGGGCACACAGGGCCATCTCTGAGCTCTGTGAAAGGGTCGCCGCACTTCAGCTTGTTTTCTGGGCGAAAATGTGACGTGACATAAACTTTCATCCACTTTAGTTGAATCCAAATGACCATGCAATTACATGCATCTGAAGTAAGGAGAGTGCCCTGGTTGTGTTCCCCACTCTACAATCCTGGCATTTTTGCTTCCTCAGTCAATGGGATCCGTATGGGTAGAATGTGAGTTAAAAACCCAGGACTCAAGCCTGAGGCAGCAGGATCGCCAAGTTCAAGGGCAGCCTGGGAAACTTATCGAGACTCTGTCTCAAAATTTAAAAAGAAAGAGAGAAAAAGAGAGAAAGAGAAAGAGAGAAAGAAGAAAGAAAGAAAAACAAAGAGAAAATGAGAGAGAGAAAGAAGAAAAGAAAGGAAGAAAGGAAGGAAGGAAGGAAGGAAGAAAGAAAGCAAGAAAGCAAGAAAGAAAAGGGCTGGGGATGTAGCTCACAGCAAAGACCCTGGAATCAGTCTCCTTTACCAGGGATTCCTTTCCCAGTGTGAACTGTACTATATCAACTTCTTGGGGTACACATAAAATTATGGTCTAGTTCATGCTTCACACCCTAGCTCTTAGCTATACTTAACCTCCTCCCCCCTTTCTCCCAGAGGGAGTGGTCACCCTTTGACCCATTTTATAACATGTCCGTAGTTAATACAGAATCACTGAAATTACTTTGACTCCAAATTAATAAAACTCTTAGAGCAATCAGATGCGGTGCTCATGTTCAAGGGTCTCTGCCTCTTCCACCCTGCTGCTCCCTCACAGGAGCCGGGCCTAAACTCCACTGGCCGGAGTGATGGGCCAGGAAGCATTGCTATGGAACTTGTTAAAAACCTGGGACTGGGGCACTGCTGGATCAGAATCCGCATTTCACCAGGTCCCAGCGAATCCTGTGCACCTGCGAGTTTGCAAAGCACTGTTTTATAGACTGGCCCCGGGGATCCTCAGGCAGCACAGAGGGTTGGCACCTGGGCTTCCAAGAGCAGACAGTGGATGTGTGGCATGATGGGAGGCAGCAGGAGCAACCGGGAAACCCCCCCCCTCCACAGAGCTGCCAGATCCGTCTCCCGGCCTCGGGATCCACAGAGGACAGTGTGGATGTTTAACCAAGAGGAGGAAAGATGGAAGGTGGACCACGGCAGAGCCCCATGATAGCACCAATTGTGTCTAATCCAGATTCCAATAGACGTATGCACAGCTCCCGGCAGAAGCTTTTGTATAGGAATGAAGATGAGTTTCCCATTAAACCCCACAGTGAATTGAAGTCTCATTTCAAAATGGCAGCGCTCTGTATTTCCCATTTCTGTTTCCGTTGTACCTGTCACGGAGTTACATAAGTGGTTTGGGATTCGGATAAAGTTTTAACATCAGCCAAAAGGAAGGGGAGCATCTTTTTTTTTTTTTTTTCCTCCTCCCAGGCTTTTTCCACTGATTTTTTTTCCCCTTAAAAGTATTTGGTGTTTATAAAATATATATATTTGTGTGTGTTTAAAAAAATTTTTTTAAAAGCTTAGCATAGATTTCTTGGCACTCTTAAGGAAGCCAGGCCCCCACCCAGTCTATCAAAGAGGCTTTGTGCAAATTCTGGGCACAGGTCAGAAGAGATACTGCTGCTCCCCAAGAGCTCATGGGAGAACCCCACCCCTGCCCATCAGGCGCACCCTGGTTCCAACCAGCTGCCTCTTTACAAGCCCCTGGAGACTGCAGCAAATGGGCAAGTCTGCTATCCCCAAGCTGCAACCCTGAGGTAATGATGATGGAGATCTCAGGCGCCCAAGTCTTCGAGTAGGAAGGAAAAGCAACATGCGAGTACACGTTCTCCCATCTTAAACTTGAGGCCCTCCATCTCTCGTCCTGTCCTTCCACTTGGCTGGTGCTTGTGTCAACCCAAAGCGGTCTCTCCCCAGGTGTCCCCTGCCTTTTCTCTTTCCCCTTGGCTGCACCCCTTCCCCCACCCCAGCCTCCATGCCTCTGCTCTCCCACTCCCCAAATCGAACATGTACAGATTTTACGGTTCACTGGAGAATAAGTGGCTGTCATTTCACAGACGGGCCAGGATGTAATTAGCCACCATGCATTGGCGTAATGGAACAGATGTCTCTTTGTAAACTGAGTTCGCTGCCGAGCTGCGCGTGCGTGTGACCTGCAGTTTGCTCCAGGCCGGTCCCCTGCCCCTCCTTCTTCCTTTCTCCTCGGCCCTTCTCTGTGTCCAGGCCAGAGGCCGAGCTGGCTTGAGTGTTTGTGTGTTGACTGTATTTGGCTTTCCTCTGTGTGTCCCTGGCTCACTTCTGCTGCTGGGACGATACTGGTGGCTCAGGGGAGAGTGAAAGAGCTGAACCCAGTTATTGATGGAGCCATTCACAACAGAAAAGGTGATACCCCTCTTATGAGATAATTGGCAGTTTCACGTTGCACTTATTACCGGATGATAATATAGCAGCAAAATCATACATTACTGTTATGCTCTCTGGCCTGTTGTTTTTCTTAACTAGAAATAAAGGTGGTGTACCGTATCTCCATTCTTCAAAGATTATTATTTAAAGTTTAAGAGGAGGAACACATGCTGGTCCCTGAAAGATGACATACACAAGTACCAGAATACAGGCTTACTGCCCAGGAACCTGTGCGATCGCCTGTGCACACGGATCACGTGATCAGGTGGACCTTTGCTTTCATGCATGTTTTACTTTACTATGAAGTTCATCCCTTTTTTAAAAAAATTTTGTTGTTGTTGTTGCATAATGACTTCGTACTTCCTAACTTTTGAGGCTATGAGTTTAGTAAGAAGATAACTGGTGGAACTCCTGCTGGTGAATCAAAACCAGAGGAAAGAGTGGGCAGCACAAGGTCCATTGGCAGGGAAAGAAGGAAGGTGTGGAAAATAGAACAACAAAGGCAGTAAATACGTCCAGCTTCTCCCTGAAGCCTCCCACACATTTTGAGGAACACATCCCCACTGCAGTAGAGGGGAATCAAGTCACTGCGGTGGCCTTGCCTTTATTCCCAGGATATCATGTTTGCTTTGACTGATATTTTTTCTTCTGGCTACATGCTCAGAATTTCAGCTTTGGTCACACGGGGAAGGTGGTCCCCAGGCTAAGCTTGCACTGCAGTGTGTGTATAGATTTGGTACCTTTGTCAGGCAAAAAGTACTCTTGGTGGTCACCTTAGTCACTGGAGTCACCAAGGCCATACCCTTTTGGTCAGGGATAGAAAACATTGCTACATAACAGGACTTTGTTAATGAGCTGGGAGCGGTGTATTTATCAGATGGCGAGCCGAACGATATCGTCAGCCAGGAGCATCAAATGCGAAAGGGTCTAACTGGGATCGCAGGTTTGAATTTAGGACTTGGTATCAGTGAACCCTAAAATGATTGGCTAATTCAGTTTTGTTTTGTTTTTTAATTTTAGATTTTAAGTGTTGATTCTCTTTCCCAAAACATATCTAAGGACCTTCATTTGGGCTTTTAAAATAAATCATTAAAAATTAAGAAACAGCAGTCTATTGCTAATTTTTACCCTGAGGATTTTGCGCTAAATAACAGGTAGAAGTAGATCTCTGGTGTATGAAATTGATACTTGTGCTGGTTTAGCAACAAATAATTAGAAACCTACTTACCACGACCTCGTTGATTGTCCCTTGCTTGTGAAAACTGAAACCTCCCCTGTTCTCTGCAGTTTTGGTGACAGTGACTGTGCCTTGGTACAGATTTGGGAGAGAAAAAGTCTCACTTTTCGCCTCACAGGTCAGCAGCCAGGATCTGATGTAGCCTAAGCACGCTATCCACGTTGCTTTTGTTGGTGTAGTTTCGCAACTAGAAAGAATCCTGTGTATCCTCAAGGTACTTTATAAGCACCATTGGTAGTATAACTATTTCTGAATGATTTGTGCTTCCTAATTAGTGCCAGTTGGGCTCAATCCCTAATTTCATGAGCGGTCAGTGGTTGTCCCTGGGATGGGGTCGCATGTCTCCTCAAGGAAGAAGAGATGATAGCAGCATGTCCTATTTTTTTTGATCCTCCTCAAAAACTGATAAATTGTGCAAAAATATTTGTTGGTTATTTTAACATGAGCTACATTTCCAGAGATGTAAATTAAATGGGACTATTGATGATTTTGAGATTGCAGATACCTGAAATAGCCACGGCATACTGCCACGGCAGAGAATTTAGAGGTGGAAAGGACTGTCGAGATTGTCTAGTTTTACCTCTTGCCAAGATCACAAATCCCCAGCACAGCTCGTCCTGAGGGTGGCTGTTGAGTCCTCGCTTGCCATTACTTTCCCTTTTTGGATGTGGAACAATTCGAAGTCCTTCGTTACTTTCAGCTGACGTCCACCTCCATGTATTCGCGGTTCTTCCTGTGCGTGACACAGAGGACATCTTTGTTCAGACGCGGCCTCCAGAGAGCTAAGTAAAGCTTTTGTAAATCTTCCTCTTCTCCTTTCCAACTCAACCAATGTCACTTCCTTCTACTATTCCTTCTAGTAGCATCATTACCCGACCCGCTCTCACAAAGATTGTCCTCTTTCCAACATGCTCAGAATAACATATCTTTTAAAAAAAAAATAAAATTTTCAGGTCCGTAAATAAAATTCCAAATGTCACTTGATCAATGGCTGAGGTCACTGAAAATTATCACAACTCACCTGGCGCCTACAGGGGCTTGAATCACAGACTTCGCTTCTTTTAATGTAGATCACATACTGGCAAAATTTTTCCAGCACGGTATAAGAGCAGTTAGTGTTTGTGAATCTGTAGAGTGGGCATTAATACTTAGCTTTCTTGTCCTGGTCAGATTGATTTTTTTCCTTGTAATTGCCATTCTTCCTGCTTACAATACCAGGATACAAATCGTGAATCTGATGAAGAACAGAATTCCTGCAGAGTTGACGGTCACTGCACAGTGGAATGCAGACTGTTGTTTGTCGTAGGACCGGATCCCTGGCCCCATCACCCTGCGTAGCCTCATCTTCCCCTCCCCCATACCTCCTGTGGGGCTCACCCCGGCACCTGCTCAAACCCAGGTTCTTCATGTCGTCACAAGATCTGTTTCTCTGCTTGGAAGCTTTTGGCAACAATTGATCTGACCTGTAAACTTCTACTCCTTTAAGGCTTAACTCAAGTCACCTTTTTCCTAAGCCCAATGTCAGGGTTACCAGGAAGAGCCAAAGCTCAGGACTTCCACCTCCTCACCCGCACAAGCAGCCATCGTGCCTCGTGTTTTTGTTTCATTTTTGTTATATTTTCTCATTAAATACACACCATTCATTCATCACAGTAAAAAATATGTCTACACAAACAGAGTCCCCTGTTCTGCAAAGCCCTCCCCAGCCGACTTCAGCCTTCGCCTCTGTGATGCCCCACTCCACCGCGGCACTGCGCAACACACATTTGTCACGTTCCATTCAGCTGCTTGTTCATTTGTTTGGCCTCACGAGACTTTCAACTCCTTGGTGGTCAGGGCCTTTTTATTCCCTAGCATTCCACGATCTGGGACAAAGCCTAGAATTTTACTAGGATTCTATGGGCACATGATATCTGTGCGTGTCTACAGGGACACTTAACTCTCTTTGCTCAAAGGGACAGCCAAAGAAGGAATGTCGCATGCTTTGCTGTAGTCAAGGCTACCTGACCTGTGAGCGTAGTGGCACTATTAAAAAGAGAAGTGAGCTTTGGTGAAGTTTTTCTTTGGTTGGTTGGTTTGATTTGTTTTTTTTGTTTTGCTTTGTTTTTTGTTTTTTAATTCCTTCTAAAAAAACTCAGGCTATAGGCTGGTGAGATGGCTCAGCGGCATAAGTGCCTGCCTGGCAAGGGCGAGGGCCCAGGTTCGACTCCCGGAACCCACATACAAAAAAAGGGCCGGTGATATCGCTCAGCAGCACGGGCGCCTGATGGCGCGCGAGGTCCTGAGGTTGACCCCCGGTACCCACAAAAAAAAAAAAAAAAAAAACCTCAGGCTAGATCATGGTTCTAATATCTAGGCTTTCTGACCATGCTAAGCATCCACTTCGCTATTACAAATGCTATTATGGCTCTAGCCTAAATCATATTATAATTGTTTTTTTTTCCTAAATGTTAATGGGTATATGATTAAGTATAATTGTACACAGGAACCCACATTGAGGACAAAATTATAGGTGTCCATTCACTCACCTTTTAAATCCCTACTATGTGCAGATGTGTCTGACAAATAACACCTTGACAGCACCATAATGAATGAGTACTGTATAATTAGCAGGCAAGATGATGCTGAATTCCTCGCTTACACACTCGCTTTTTCAAGAGTTGACATACTACCACTGTATTTATCATCAATTAAATTTCCCTATATTAGTTACTTGCAGTAATTTTTGAGGCAATCACCTCAGCTCAAATTGGCATAGCGAAAACCAAATAATCTTACCAAATAGAATTATTTTCAGCAGTCATCATCCTCATCAATTCTTTATTAAAGACTCATTTCTCAAACCACTTTAAGTTGTAGCTTAGAGTAAGTCATTTATAACCACATTTTGGAAATAGGCACATTATATTTCCATTTCATAAATATGTTTTATTAGTAATGAGTAGTATAATATTAGATTACTATTAGTATTCTCATCATAGGTTGGAAAATGCTTAATTAACGATGATAATGGATTGGAAAATAGTGACTGTGGCCATATTTCTTCTTGACCAGATTACTCCCCCCCTCAGTCTTGTAGTTTTTAATTGCATTCACCTGTTCCAGGGAGTCTATTTCAAGGGTCTATATAGGGAAGCTGAAACCCAGTAGAAGCACGGTGCTGTCAGGCTCTCCTGGTCCCTTCGCCTGAACCCAATTGCAGTTCTTTTGTAGGCCCCACCAGCACCCAGTCCTGGCTGGTGACAGGTATAGCTGGGAAAGCCCGTCCTTTACACAGATTCCTGTCCTCGTGTGGCCACCATAAACCGGTATTTGAAATTCAGAGCCATTGTTTCTGTTGCACTCTGGGGTGTCCTTATTCCTGAATACGTACAGCTCCCTATTTTCCATGTTTTGATTTGGTCCCACTTCTCGAGGTGCAGTAATGCCAGAGAGGGTCATTGTGCCAGGTAAGCTACCAAAGTGTCCTGCCCAGCCTATCTTGTGTAGAGATCCTACTCACCTTCGTGAGTCACTTCTCTACTTAGCCAAAATGTTTTCCTAGTTGTTGGTTGGTTTGATTTGCTTTGCTTTGCTTTGGTTTTTTTCCCAGTATGGGGGACTGAAATTCAGGGCCTTTACACTGAGCTACCTCCCCAACCTGTTTTTTATTTTTTATTTTGAGGCAGGTTCTCATCATTAATTTGTCCAGGCTGGACTCAAACTTGTGATCCTCCTCCCTCAGCCACAAGAGTGCTGGACTGTTTTTAGCTTGAGCTCTGGCTTACGTTCTTGTCCTCAACTCTAACTGGGATCCTTGTGCCCTTTTGATTCCATGTGTGACTTTGCCTGGGCTTCGTTATCTTTTGTGTCATTGGTGTTCTTTCCATTATCCTCCTTTGTTATTTTTCCAAGGAATGGGGCTTTCCTGTGATAATGTAATATGTTTCTGCAAAGCTCAGAAACATGTTCTCTGAAGAAACAAACTGATGGCTGCGTTTGTGGATGCTTTGCTAACACACAGGAGCGGGAGTTTGTTTCACCGTACATGAAGGAGCTCCGGACAGCTGAAGTCTGGAGTGGCTCACTGCTTCCCTAACAGCAGGCAATCACGTTACACTCAGGGAGGCTCTGACAGTTGTTCTTATGCAGATAGTTGTCGGAGGGAACAGGAAGAGCATTAGAAATATGTGGGAGATGTGTGACTTTTCCTCGGCCATGCAGCACCCACTGTTGTGTCCTAATTGCTGACACCACCAGGCTGTCTGTGCTTAATGTTTTGTTCAGTGTCTTTCTCAAGGTCTCTAAATGTAGGATTTGAGCTCATAAAACCTTCTGTTAAGCTCCTTCTATTCACCCAGCAGGTGAATCATCCTCAAATTAATAAAAGCACTGTTAGGAACATGGCATTGAAGGACTCAACCAGTTCTGAATTCCTTCTGGGAGGGGGGAGTGACCTTTCTGACACCCCTTGTGGCACAGCCAGGGAGCCAGCAGCTCTCACTTGGCTTTGCAGAGGAAGGGACGAGGCTTGGGACCTGGGATGCAGAAGTGTGTGGCTCAGATTGGGGTGACCAGAAGTGGCTGCTGAGGAAGGGTGCTCTGGAACAAAGACCCTCCCGTCCCTCTCCTTGGGTGGGAAAGAAATGGCTTCTCAGTCAAGTGTGTGCCCTTCTCTTTGAAGGAGGAGAGCAGCCCGGCTTGGCCAGGTAGCGCTCTGGCTGATACCTCCTTCCTCCCACAGGGCTCCCGTGGAAAAGCTGGCAAGGGACACAGAACTGCTCCCGAAGTGCTCTCTCGACCCCAGGTTACAAATGAGGATTGATGTTAAGCTGAGCCACTGTAATGGCCTTATCACAGCTATCATTCTAGAACAGCCATCTCTCCTCTCTTCTCCCTTCACATCTGACTGGTTATCTATTGTTCCTCACTGCCAGCTCCTTGTTTGAAGAGCTCTGCAGCATTTGCAGGTATAAAAGAACGTGCAATGTTTTTTTTTCTTTTTTTTTTTCCTCTTCCCTTCCTTGAAGTCATTGTCTATATTTAGGTCAGTGACGTGATGAGAGATGTTGATGTGTTTTGTACCTCAAGCTGAAAATTGCCTCTCCGGATATGGGGAACGGGGAGGTGCTAACGGCCCTTACTGCCTCCTGCTCTGTGGCTTGCAGCCTGCAGCAGCCCCCAGCCCGCGGCTGCCCCTGGCCACAGGGTGGGTTCACCCCTCTCCCATCCACCAGCACGCTGCACAAATACAGTGTCTCAGAAACCTCACCTTGGCCTCCAGGATACTCTGTGAAGAGGAAACTGTCTTATAAGAAGGTGAGAGGAAAAGGTCGCAGGAAGTTGCTTTATCCTCTACCTGGAGTCCTTACCCTGTGCTGGGCTCCAACAAGTAGAAAATGTGGTCCTGATAAATCCTGCTACAAAGGAGTGGTGCCTTTTTAACATGCAAATGTTCAGTCAGGGAAAGTAAATAGACATCTCCTTCAGGGAACTAGGAGATAATCACAGCCACACAAACACACACACACACACACACTCACACACACACACACACCCCAGCACCAGCTTCCTTTCCTCTCCCAGTTCTAAGAGAAAGAAATTCTGTTCTTTTTCTCCCCATTCTTATTTCTCTTTTTTTTTTTTTTTTTAAGAAGGGAGGGGATTGCATCAAATTGCTCTTAAGCCGCTGTCTTCTACCCCAACTCCTCCATCTGGATAGGCTTCATTAACTTGATAAGCCGACACCAAAAGAGCAGGGTGGGGGGAAGAGGGAGTGGGGGCTGCAGGAGGGGCCGCCTAGGGGTTGCCCTGAGGTTTTAGAAGATGAACTGCTAATGATGTTGAAAACGTACCTTTTTCAGACTGTAGGATCCCTCCGGAAAATCAGGACCCTTTTTCACTTATTCTGATTGTACTGCAAGAACTGAAAAATACAGGCTTGGTTGGGATGGAGGGGGTGTGTGGGCTGGAGCAGGGGTGGGGAGTAGACAGATGTATCTACAACCGTCCACATGGCTTGAAGAGACCTTTTCTTTAACAGGGTATCTGATATTGTCATGCTAAAGAGTCGGAAAACTAATGGGGAGAAATAGATTAATTTGCTAGGTCAATTATTGACCATTCTTGCCTGATACTTACAAACTAGTGAAATTAGTGCAAATTGGCAGTATGAATATTTTGATCAACATCTGTGACCCTTGTGTTCTAACCAAGTACGATGCAAAGCCCAAAGCCTGTGACATTTCAGGCACGCTAACGTTCGCTAGCCCTCTCCCATCTTCTAGTCCGATGGAGGCTGATTAGATGCAAGACAACCATCTACATCATCTGCCCAAGACAGTCCGCCCCGGTTTATGCCAGTTGTCCTGGTTTAGGTGAAAAATGATGTATTTACCCTCATTATATCTTTCAGCAACGGGAAGAAGCTGAGAGATTCCCAGCTTCAGTGTGATTTGATTTTCATTCTCCATTCTCTTGAATGTGTTAGAGCCCATTCTCAAACATACCCTGGAAAACAAGGCATTTGAACCTGGATTTTTCCCAGTTGTACCTAGTGGCAATATAAGAAATATGAAGATATGACAAAAATTATGAATATTCTTGAGTCACAGACCAAAATCATCCACTGGCTTGTTTTGCTTCTGAAATAAATAGAAAGGTGGGGTGAGGTGTCAATGGACAGCATTAGTTAAGTGACAACAACCCAGGCTACTGACCTCTGGAATTTCTGCTTCAGTAAGTATTTCACATCCTTCTCAATTTCACCAAGTGACAGTGATTGCTGGGCAGCGTCAGAACCAACTGCACTGTAGATACCAGGAACAGCACTGAGCCTGAGGGGTGAGAGGTGGGGTAAACATTTCAAACAGATGAGCAGGTTTGGACCTGTAGACTCATCAGTTGCTTAACTAGAATCTAAATTAGAATGGCTAATAAACACCCATTCATTAAACAAATTATTTATTGAGTACTTGTGTGCCAGCCACTGATGTAGGTGCTTAAAATATATCAGTGGATGAAAAAGATAAAGACCCTCTCCCTTATGCAGCTTACGTTCTAGCAGACATTAAATGTAATCAATAAGCGCAAATGATATAGCATGTTAGGCTAAGTGCTATGGAAAGGAAGCCTAGAGCAGGTGAAGGAGGGTGGAATCCAGGGCAAGAGGCTGGGAGCCCCTACCTCACCTGCTCCCTTCCACGCAGACACCATAGCCTGCTGTAAGACCCAAGGGTGAGGCTGGCACTCACATGTGGACACATAGCTGCAGGCCCCAAAGAGCGGTGGCACTGGCAGTAGCCACAGTCAATCCCTTTGTTGCACCAACCCTGCATGCCACAAGCAGTGACGCTCAGTGCATGTGTTTTAATGGAAGGGCACAGGGTTGGAGGGCCGGTGAGGCACACCTGAAGGTCCTGTTTTTGGGGCGGGAGGGTTGCTCTCTGCTGTGCCAGCTGAGTTTAGGATTCCCAGCTAGAGTTCTGAGGTCCTCTTTTCTGCCTCTCTTAGTGATTCATCGCATAACCTGCCTGACAGGGGTCATACTGGATTCCTAGACTCCACACCAACACCATGAGGAACAGGTTTAAAATCTGACTGTCCTGGTTGACAAGGAATCATTTGTCGATGTTCTACAGAAGACTGAGACAGCAGTAAGCGTTGGTAGATTCCCAGTGACATCCCAAAGACAAAGCTACTCAAGGTTCATACTTCCTCTCACTTTGGAAGCTATGTTTTCTCCACCCATCATAGTTTCTTCACTTGCGTCTCAGTAGGCAGCATCCAGGTAAATGCCCCTGTGCCTGCCCCCTGCCTGGTTTCGGAGCCCTTCGAGGAGAGATACTAGACAGACCATTTTGTCTGTTCTTCAAGGTCAGAGCTGTGCTCCATGCATCACTGTAAAATTGATGATATCGACCTAGAAGAGAAACAAAACAGTTCTGATCCTTCTTTCCCACCGCTTTACTCCAATTAATGTTGGGTTCCTGGCTTCCTGCCTGATTAGCATTTTAGATGTGGAGCAGATCGCTGAGCTGAGCCTGAACTGGGCAGCCATCCTCCTGAAATCCTGATGTCTGTGTGCACTTCTGCAGTTGCTTTTTCTTCTTTGTGGTCAGTGGAAGGAAGGAGGGGTTCAAAGGAAGCCACATTTCTGCTGAAGCATAGGCTGTGTTTATGTGCAGAGAACACTCGCCCTTCCATATTCTAGGGCCTAGGAGGGGATGCCTAAGACTGAAAAGCATGAGGCCTGATTTGTCCTCCAGCAAACTTGTTGCCCAGAGAGGCAGAGTGAGGCTGGCAGAACTGCTCAAAAGCAGCCCTCTTGGAAATCAAGCCCTTGTCTCTAGGGCCCCTGCTTCCTCATTTGTCACCATGATGATGATATTGATGGTGTTGGTGATGATGGTGATGATGATGATGAAGTAATGGTGATAGTGAATATCATGATGGTAGTGAAGATCATGATAGTAAGGGTGGTCCTGATGATGAAGATGGTAATGTAGATGTCATGGTGGTGATGAGAGTAACGGTGGTCCTGATGATGAAGATAGTCTTGGTGATGATGACCCTGACTTGATTTCCTCACCAACAAAAGGAGCTTTTAAACTGTGTGAACTTTAGAAACTTTTGGTCCCAAATACATGGTTTCAACTACTCCCTAAATATTGAAATTCCCATAGGCAATTCTGAGCATGGAATTAATAATTTTCCAAAGAAAATACTTCCGGATGCCTGCAGTTCACTGTGATAAGTGTTTTATCTCTCTTAATCCCCAGGCATCTTTTGAATATAAGTGTGATTGTCCACATTACATAAATCAGAAAAAATGAACTTGGCTACCAGTTATCCAATTTCCAAGTTGTGGTCTGGCTCTGAACTCAAAAAAACAGCAGGTCCCAGTACCCAGGCCAAGTTCCCCAACTCTCCTCCAACTCTTGGCCCCTTCTGTTCCGGCCTGTGTGGCAGAAAGACATATCTTGCAGCAGGCCCTTCTTGCTTAGAGTAGCTTATTGTTGAATGCACATGTTTCATGGCCTGGGCAATAAACAGTTCATCTAATTAGACTGAAATTCCATGATGGGCTCCATACATGTAGACAAAATAATCCATTCTTAAAATGGTAACAGTGGGTTTATTCTGATAATAGATGTTGCTGCTTCCAATCAATTGAACAGCAGGTTTTTCTCATGGGAACCTTCAAGCTGTGTCACCAAACATTTTGCATATGAGAAATGGCCATAGGACAAGTTAGTATGGGGAGAGGTCCTCCGAGTACTCTTATCCCCTGACCTAGTGAGGCTACGCTTTAAAAACAATTATCCTAAAATACACACCTGTAATCCCAGCACTCTGGGAGACTGGAAAGCAGGAGGATTGCAAGTTCAAGTCCAGCATGGGCAACTTAACACCTTAACAAAACCCTGTCTCTAAATAAAAAAGGGCTGGGGATGTAGCTCAGTACAAAAGCCCTCTCTTCAATCCACAGTACCGCTGAGAGAGAGACAGAGACAGAGAGAGACAGAAAGACCCATTATATATAAGGACACTCACGATAGCATTATTTGTAATAGTGGAAATTAGGGGGGGAAGTCTTAGATAACTGAAAGTAGACAACTGATTAAATAAATTATGGTGCATTCAGCTGCTACTAAAGTATTTTAAAAGTGTTTTATGAAATGGGGTCTGTGATATAATGAATGATAAAAGGTAGAATATAAAATTACTTATGTACCTAATATTCTATTTTTTTTCAAAAACAACAAAAATTACATTTATTGGGGACTAATGAGGATGGCAAACCAGGAAAACACAAACCCCAGCCATGTTGAAAATGTGTTCCTTATCTCGATATTCTTAAAAGAGCAAAGATATAAACAACTTGAAGACTGAATTTTTGGCTTAGAGAAATGGAAAATAAGTATTTGTTTCCATAATTAAATCTGGAATAAGATTTTAAGAAATAACCTAGGGAAGAATGTGGCACGGGAAAGAGAACTTTTTCTTGTCAGCTTCAGTTCCCAATAAAATTATAAGATAGCTGAACATCAGGCTTGAAACTATTTTGTGTTTCTTTAATTTTCTTCTTTGCCTTAAAACATACTTTACCAAAAGTTATATTCTGGTATAAGATGTAAATTTTGTAGTTTACAAAAACAGTCTCTTTCAAAGAAAAGCAGAGGTTTTATGCCATCTGTGTAAGAGTTGGTTCATTGCCAAGATGTTGAAACAAGTTGGTTAATTGGATGACAAGTTTTTACATGGTCAGAAAAATGGCACGCGGGACATTTACAGTGCAGACATGGGGGCATATGTGCCATGCCATCTTGCATAGTCATGTGGCGAAAGGATTTCTTCTTTGTACTGAGAGGGTCAGAGGTGGGGAGGGAGCTAGGGTATTCCTGTGCAGAACACAAGCCCATTGGCTGAACAAGAAGTCCATGTCATCAAAATAATATCTTAATACTATAGGAATCAGAGCAGGAGAAAATGAGCATATTATTTAGCATGTGAGAAAATGGCTATGAATCAGAACCATGTATGTCCCGGAAGGACTTCTGATTGAAAGTATAAAATGTCAACCCTCCAGATCAGATGAAAACAGTCTTCAAACTTGGGTAGGATTAGTTTGGAGAAAAATCTGAGTCAAGCATTTGAAGAAAGCTACCTATTTACACCTAGGTATTTTTAAAAATCTTATTTTTATAATCTTATCTGAGAGTCCTTGAGTAATGAGAAAATACTATCCTAACTAACTACTTGTGACCACTTCTCTGGTGGCAGTGTAGTCCAATTAGAAGACAGCGCCCCATAAGAAGTAAACAGCCAGTTGACACCAGACACGGTGCCACACACCTGTAATGCTAGCTACTTGGGTGCCTTAGGCAAGAGGATCACAGGTTCAAGGGCAACTTAGTGAGACCCTGTCTCAAAATTAAAAAAATAAAAAATAAAAAATAGACCTGGGGATGTAGTTCAGTGGTAGCGCACTCGCCAAGCATGCACAAAGCCCTGGGTTCCATCTTCAATGCTGAAAAAAAAAAGCAAGTTGAGGCCAAACCTTGGCCATCTACCCATTCAAATGAGTGTAGACATCACACTGTCTTCTCTAAGCCAGACCTGAGAACAAAATAATGAAGTGCTGAGGTGCTGAGCTGCCTCATACAGGGCACCACACTGTTGATGGAACGAAATACCTTTCAGCATTACATTCACAATTATGTATAATCTGACTCCAACTACCTTTCCCACTTCCTCTGCCTCTCACGGCGTCTCTGAGCCCAGGCACACTTGTTTTCTCTTTCCCTGAGTGACCCACACCCTTCAGGGAGTTGGGGTGTCAGCCCAGTGATCCCTCTGTTGCACCAGTCTGAAATATTCTGCCGCTTTTCTCTGCATATCAATACCGCTGTCCACCTTCCAGGCCTAGTCACTTCAGCCAGGAATTATACATTCCTTACATTCTCATAGATTTGTTTTTGGAGAGACGCCCTTCCTATGTAGTTCAGGCTGGCCTTAAATTCACAGCAATCTTCCTGCCTCAGCCTCCCAAGTGCTGGAATTGTAGTCATGCACCACCATGCCCAGCATTCTGATAAATTTATTTTCTTTTTTTTTTTTTTTTTTTTTTTGTGGTACTGGGAATCGAACTCAGGACCTTGCACTTGCCAAGCTGGTGCTGCACTGCTAAGCCATAGCCCCAGCCCCTTCTGATAGATTTTTATAGGTGCTTTAATTTTATGTTCATTTTACTTTGCTATACATTCTCTCCCCCATCAGATTGTTATTCATATGTGTATAACTCTGATGACAAGCCCAAAGACTTCATACAGTAGGTGCTTAATAAATGTTGGCTGCATTTAGTCATATACCATATACTAGGTGAATGTGACTTGATGCAGCATGAGACAGTAAAGCTTAATTGTTGATTTTACTGGCTTCACAGCCACCTAGAGGATTAGTAAAGCACACTTCTGGGTGTGTCTGAGTGGGCAGTGGAGGCATGACCTTGAGTACTACATCTGCTTCTTTGCCCCTTCCTCTTTGGTACTGTTCCCAACCATTATGAACTAAGTAGCCCCTCTGCCATGATGTTTCTGCTTTGGAGCCAGCTGACCATGGACTGAATCCCCTAAAACCATGAGCCATATTAAACCTCTCATCCTTAAGGTTGTGAGTGTCAGGTATTTTCCATACAAAAATTGTCAAAGAAATGTGACCATAGTACAGACTATTTGAAGTCAGAATGATCCTAAAAGACTCAGATTGCAAAGGCTATTGGAATACCAATCTAGTATAATAGCTAACATTTTTGAATCTGTGCTACATTCCAGCCATGACAGTAGCTATTTCCATGTAATATCCCACTTGATCATCCCAACAAAAGAAAGTGGATTTCACAACACAGAGTAGTCTTTTTTTTGTAACGACTTCACCGGTTCTCTCAAATTTTCTCCAGCTATCATTGGTATTCAGCAATATTCAATGATTTTCCTATTCTAGAGAACCTCTAAAATATATCAACTCTGAGAGCAATGGACTTTGCCTGAGTAACATAGTCATGCGTGGGAAGGAATGGTGATAGGCCCTGAGTTACCTCAAGAAAACTTCATGTAAGAGATTCATCCTGCTTTAACAAATATTTACAAGCACACACTATGTGCCAGGAACTTAGCAAACACTGGGGACAGAAAATGGAAAAGGTCCCTAGCCTCATGTCAATGAGTCTAACTGCAGAGATGGACATTAATGAAATAATTACATACATGCATGATTACATCCCCTGAGAAGGGCAGTGCTGTGACAGAAACATATGGAGGGCCATGAACATGTCTCAGCAAGCTGAGGAAGGGAGGGGCCAGGCAAGGAAGTTTTCTCAGAGGTCCAGGAAACTCATAGTAGGTTCCTAGGACAGCAAGTCTCAAATTTTCACACTCCAGGGCCAGCAGCATCAACAGTACCCATGGACTGGTTAGAATTACAAATGATCAGGTCCCTCTGAAACTCCCTACAGCAGGAACTCTGGGAGTGGCGCCCAGCATGATGGTTTGTTTGTTTGTGTAAGTCTGAGAAATCTGTACTCACCTTCATTTTTCTTTCTTTACATTCTTATTTTTAATTGACACATACTAATTTGTACATATTTATGGGGTAGAGCGTGACATTTCAGTACAAGCATACAATGTGTGATGATCAGATCAGGGTAATTGGGGTATCTATCATCTCAGACATTTATCATGGCTTTGTGTTGAGAATATTCAAAATCCTCTTTACTAGCTATTTTGAAATATTCAATTAATTCTTGTCAACTTTAGCTGTCCTGCTGTCCTGTAGAACATTAGAAGTTCTTCCTCCTATCCAGCTGCATCCTGGCACCCATTCGCCATCCTGTCCCCATCTCTCCCTCCCCCAGGCCCTTCCCAGGCTCTGATAACCACCGTCCAGTTACCTATGTCTTTGAGACCAACTTTTTAGCTCCTCGTACAACTGAGAACCTGTAAAGTTTATTTCTGTGCCTGATTTATTTCACTTCACATAATGTCTTCCAGTTCCATCCATGTTGCTACAAATAACAGAATTGATTCCTTTTATGACCGAAGAATATTCCATTGTGTGTTGTGGGTTTTAGTAAGCCCTCTAGGGGACTGTGGTGGACCATGAAGCTGGAGAACCCCTGTACCAGCAAATGAGGTAGAGCAGGGAGCCTGAGAAAAGAGGGGTGAGGAGAGGCTGGAGAAGTCAGATTGCTTGAGGGCTCTGGCAAGGATTGTGCACACTATCCTAAGAGTGGAGTGAGGCCAGTGAAGAGTTATCAGCAGGAGTGTGACAAAATCACATCTGCATTTTGCAAGCCTCCCTCAGACCACAAAACTGATGCTGCGGGGTTGACATGCAGAGACTTATCTGGAAGTGACTTCAGTCTTCTAAATTGAAAGCTGATAGGATGGAGTAATGGAATATGGAGACAGAGGGAAGTGAACGATGCTCAGTGCATCCAAGATATTGAGAAGGTGGAACTCCAGGGAATGGGCTTTGGTGATACTTTGAAATGCGACAGAGAGCGAGGGATGTGTCCCGACTGAGCCTAGGTTTCTGGCTTGTAAAACTAGATTAACAGTAGTGTCTCCAGTCCCCAAGAGACAGGATGGAGGTCATGTTTTTCATTTGGATCATACCGATATCGAGTTTAAGGTACCTTTGAGATATGAGCTAGGCCTTGATAGAAATTCCATGGGTAAAAATCTGGGGAAAAAAATAACACATAAACCAAAAGATGGAGAAGGAACTGAGTTTTTTTGATATTTATTTGCCTTTTTTGTTATTCATTCACTCCTCCATTCATTCTATTATGTCCTCCCAAGAACATGGAAACATGTGTAAGATAGAAGAGGAAGATTCATAGGAGGGAGAAGGACCAGCTATGGCGGATCTCGATTTCCAAGCTAACCATGTTGGATCCCCCGGAAGGTAGTCAGGGGAGCATCTTGGCAGAGGTGTATTTCAGTGAGATTGACCCAGCAGTGTGATACACAGGCCAGGAAGCAGAGGGAGGAAGAGCATTACAGTCACTCTGCGGATGCTAAAGAACTGTCCCATGCCTTCTAATAGTGACCTAACGTTAGCATTTGGTGATGACAAATTCACATACATCCATTCATTGTATTCCATCCCTGTGGCTCTATATTTTAACCTGTAAAGCCATATAGTTTGGGAATAAGAAAAAATAAACTTTGAGAGTATGGAAACTAGGTCTTTCTCCTTTCGACTTTCCCCCAGCCGGCTTCCTGTTGGTTATTTCAGCAGCAAGCTGCTGCTAACTAGAAAGGCCCACACCGAGCAAGCAAGCATTCAGGAAGACCCATTCAACTGAACTGGGCCGGTCCTGGGAGAAGGTGCAGCCCAGCACTGCAGTCCTCTAGGGGAGAAGGGTGGGCAGCGGGGGCCCTTGCATGAGAATCAGGACCTCGGTGACCCCCATCTGTTTCTCCTGCCTCCCTCCCTCCCCCACCGCTGCCATGGTGACAGCTCTGGAATCACAGTAAGCCTTATGCCCCAGAGAAAACAATACTCTGTTTGAACGGTGTGAGTTGGCCTCTAAGCTCCCGGTCTGCGGCCCCATCCCCCACAGCTGGATTCTTACAAAAGGCAGCTTTTTACCAGAGGGTCAGGGCACTGCTGCTCATCGATTTGAGCCCAGTTCATCTCTCGACACTTTCCACTTGTTTGTTTTTGAACTCGCACCGCAGTCTCAATGCTGTGTGTCTCTTGTGGCATGGAGTTACTGATGTGGCCGTCTGCATCCCCTCTGCACAGCCCCACGGAGCAGTGAGCTCTTTTCCTTTTTGTGTCTTCTTGTCACTGCTGTTGACTCACCCGGCTGGGGCTGTTCGAGCTCAACTGAATTAATAACAATGCAAGCAACATCTCTATTTTTATCTTGGCGCGCATGCACACACACACACACACACACACACACACACACTCACCACGTCTAGGTCTCCGAGCTTGCAGTCTTCCAAGAACGATACTGGGGTTGGGATGAAACGTGCGCAGATGTGATATCTCTACCGTTGGATGCACTCAGTAGTTTCTTTTTCCTGGTGCACAAGGGTTCACACGTTGGAAGTATTATTTATGCCACTCATCGTCATCCTTATTGTGGCTGTGTTGTGCTCAAGCTGCTGTTACCTCTTGAGATCTCAGATGAATTAATTGCAGACGAGGGAGGGAGGGATCTGATTTCCCAAACTCATCTTCAGAGAAGACTTCGGTGTTGAACAGAAACTTTTAACTTCATCCCAGTTGATCTCTGGAAGCCTGACCTGGAGTCCGTATTGAGCTAATAACAAGCATAATAGTGTCGCCTTTGATAACCGCTCCACGGAGGCAAAGTATCTTTTCCTGCCTAGGCCCCTGCATGCTGGCAGTTATATTAATTTTATACTCTATAGAAGTAGATGTTTTAAGAGCGTTGGGTTTTGGGTGCCTTAGATTTGAATTCCACTCTGCCACTTATTAGCTGTATTCTTGGGCTAATTACTGAATTTCTTTCGGTCTTAACTTTCTCTTTTATAAAATGGAGACTTTAACCCCTCACACGTACATCACAGAACATACCTCGTAGGATTGTTTAAAACAGGCTCTAGCACATAACAAGCTTGCAGGAAATGTTGGCTATTATCATACAGAAGACCATATCTACCTATATTAAAGGAAACGATTCTATCCTCAAAAGAGTTTTCTTCTAATGAACACAGTACGCTTCAGGATCTTACCTTCCTTATTACTGAATTTACAAGCCGTCCTTCTATACAGTAAGCGGTCACGAAGTTCCAGAGCAAACCCATTTGTCTTTCACTCCGAAGTAGAGCCTTCTAGCTTCTCAGTCTGTCTTGCTCAACCAGAATTTTAGTCTCATTTCATCAAAATTAGGTTTGGGAGCTCTTGTGTTCTAAATCCAAGGGCACTTCCTTCTTCTCCAGATAATTATATTTTGCATACAGTGACTTTACCTTGGTTTATCTAATATTGCCTCATTAGACTCTAAACCCAGCTGGCCTTTTCCTTCTTCAATCAGTGTCTTTATCCAAGCAACACAGTCACATCATTTGAGAGGTCACACAGTTCTATAAAACTTACATGACAAAAAAGGCATCAGTCCTGCCCCATCCCTCTCTCCATCCCAATTTCTTTTCCCCAAAACTTACCTCCGTCTTCTGGCACGAACTAGGTACCTTCTGATATCAACCCCTGAATTTCTAAGTAATGTGTTTCTAAAGTTATTTCTTTTTTTTTTTTTTTTTTTTTTTTTTTTTTTTTGTGGGTACCGGAGGTCGACCTCAGGACCTCGCGCGCCAGCAGGTGCCCGTGCCGCTGAGCGATATCACCGGCCCTTTTTTCGTATGTGGGTTCCGGGAGTCGAACTCAGGACCTCACGCTTGCCAGGCAGGCGCTTACGCCGCTGAGCCATCTCACCAGCCCTAAAGTTATTTCTTGATTATTGTTTTCAGTACTATTTACTGACTCCCTACCATGGAAGATAAAGATTTACCAACTTCTAGTTCTTCTTCCTCTCCCTCCCTCTTCCCAGTTATTGTTATATCATGACTCTCAGTGAAATTAGTATTTACTGTGTGTGGATCTGTGTGTATTCAGCTAGATAAATACTGTTCATAGTGAGCCCAATGGTGGACTTTGATGACATTTCTATTGCATACAACTTTTGCTTTGTTTGAGGTTATTGGTGATATTTCTGTGTTGGTTCAGTTTGCTCTGCTTCTGTCCTTAAATCTTTCACAGAATCTTCGTTGGAAGTGAAAAAGCTTTTCTCAGTTCATTTGTAAACATGTGGTAGGCTATACCTTTCTTCTTCTTGGAGTTACTCCTGGAGTCCTTCGTCTTTCAGCTCACATGGGATTGGTGCTGAGACTTTGGCGGTGCTGTCGTCCTCAGCCTTCAGTGTTCTTACTCTTGGGCTGGACCCCTGCTCGGTAGAGTCCAGGTCTTCCCTGGCTTGGCTTAGTGCCCATTGTACTGAACTGTATTCTCTAACAGCTTCCTGGGAAGAAGTACGAGACGTAAATTTTTGAGGCCCTGCATGTATGAAAATAGATTTATTCTTCTGTTGCATTTGATTGGATGTCGTATTCCAGATTATAAATAATTTTTGGAGGGAATTCTGAAGCACTTCTTCATTTTCTTCTGGCCTCCAGGGTTGCTGTCAGAAAGTGCACTGCTATTCTGATTCCCACCCTTGGGAAACTTTTAGGATCTGTTCTTTGTTCTTGACTTTCTGGAATTTCACAGTGATGTACCCCATGGCCCTTTATGCACTCATTGTTCAAGGAATTTTCTAGGCCCTTTCAATCTGGTAAGTTCCTTTCCTTTGATCCTGGGAAGTTTTTTTGTATGATTTCACTGGTATTTTGTGATTCTCCCACTCTATTATCTCTCCTCATTTTATGGAATGCCTATTATTTTGGGTGTTGTATTTTTGGACTGATTCCTATTTTACCTTTTCCTATTTTGCATCTTTTTCAATTTTATTCTACTTTTTCAGAGATTTGTAACATACCTTCCTACCCATTAGTTTGATATTATTCCTGTGACCATATTTCTAATTTATACAAGTTTAAATTTTCTAAATGTTTATTTATATAACATCCTGTTCATAATTCATAGGTTCAATTTTTTAACTTCTAGGAGAATTTATTAATGATTTTTAAAAGTGTTCTTCTGTTGTCTTTATTTCTCTGTTTTATCTTTTCCATTCTTTATTGGACTCTGCATTTTGTGTTAGAGACTTTTCTGGTGATTCTTGCCGATACATTCATAGTTAGAGTAAGGTATTAGCAATCTAAGTAGGAGCCCTGTGTTGTATGTGAGGACTCTCAAGTGGTGATCATTAGCCTAGCAGCCATGGGGAATCCAAGATCGATTAGTGATCTCTCGTAGGCTGGTTAATTTCCCAGAGGAGTCTACGAGTCTTCCATCTAGGGTCTATGAGGCAGTCTGCCAGTGTTCTCACAGCCAAGGGCATCAGAGTATCGCTTATCTGAATTGCTTGGGACCAGAAGTGCTTCCGATTTTGGATTTTTTTTTTCAGATTTTAGGATATTTGCACATACATAATCAGATATCTTGGGGATGAGACCCAAGACTAAGCACAGAATTGATTTATATTCCATACAGTATTTTTAACATGTCTTTGTTTTCACTGTGACCCATCACATGAGGTTAAGTGTGGAATTTCTTAGCCATGTTGTTATGCTGCTACTAAAAATGTTTCAAATTTTGGAGCATTTTGGAATTCAGAACTGGGGGTGAGAGATGCTCAACCTACAGTTGCCTCACCATGCACAGGATGAGAGAGGCTTTCAGAGTCTCATGCGCCTCGTACAGACACTCAGTCTTACTACTTCTTAGCCACATATCGTCCCCATTACCAGAGGTACCTAGAATCTCCAGTTCCTCCAGTTCCTGAGCTATAAGATTCTTAACGTGCATTGGCCTACTTCTCTTCATTTTTCTCCATTGAAAGCTTAAGGACTGGGGATATAGCACAGTGGCACAGTGCCTGCCTGGCAAGTGCAAAGTTGTGAGTTTGATTCCCAGTACAAAAAAAAGAAGAAGAAAGTTTAGATTGCAGCCTTTATTTCCCTGCTAAATTAGTTACCACTCATACATCTTTCTCATTTCCAGAATTATGTTGATATCTCATATCTGCTTTTGCCCCTTTCCTTTCCACTCTCTATGGAAGGTTTTTTGTTTTTTGTTTTTGTTTTTGTTTTTTTGTCAAAAATTCTCTTTATTGTCATTTTGTGGGGTTTGAATGGGTAAAATAGAAAAGGAGACAAACATGTATTCAACCTGCCATGTTTATCTGTAATTTATGAAAAGACCATTTACTTTAAGAAATAACCTATTTCTAGAGCATCAAAATAAAACTGTCTAGATCAGTTGGTATGTGCCTCATCCAGGAATATTTCCATTTAGGGTAAGTCTGCATCTGAATCCCCTAAAAAAATGCAACACGATCTAGCCCTACGCCAGGTAACATAAGTCGGGTGTTCTGGTCCACCGACAAGCAGCCCCTGTGTTCTGGGACTGTGTCCAGGCCAAACTCCAGCATAGCCTAAATAACCCTGTAAGTCTGTGTGAGAATCCAAGAGCTCATGCACTTGGTCCAGATACTTCTGTGCTGGTCCTCTGCAAACTCAAGGTGGGATCACAGGGAATGGAGATCAGATCTGGGTTCAGATTCCGGCTCTGCCCCACAGGAGGGTGTCGATTCAGCTCATATTTGTCTGTATGTAAGAAGCACTAGACTACAGTGACGTAATATAAAAGATGTTTCACTTTCCTCATGCAGTCCGAAGCCAGAGTCAGGCAGATGAGAGGAAATGCAACTGATCATGATGTCAGGTATTTCCCATCTCCTCCTATCTCTCTACCCCAGTTCATAGCTTTTAGCCTCAGGTTGTTATGGGAAGGTCACAAGATGGTGTCTCGGGCCGGTGAGATGGCTCAGCGGTGTAAGCACCTGCCTGGCAAGCACGAGGGCCCGAGTTCAACTCCCGGAACCCACATACGAAAAAAGGGCCGGTGATGTCGCCCAGCAGCACGGGCGCCTGCTGGCACGCGAGGTCCTGAGGTCGACCCCTGGTACCCACAAAAAAAAAAAAAAGATGGTGGCTCACAGGCAGCCTGATGTCTGTACTACAGGCCAGCAGAGAAAAAAGAAAGTAGCAGGAGAAAGGGGTGTGGCCAGTTGCAAATTCCTAGGCTTCTGCAGACTTGCCATGGCCAGACAGCCACCTCCAGCTGCAAAGAAGGCTGGCAAATCCCTCCTGGAATACAATCATGATTCTAATGAAGAAAGGGAAAGGAATGTTAGCTAGGCAGCTAATGCTCTCTGCCACACTAGGCAACAAGTTATTTAATCTCATTTGACATCCGTAAACTTATCTGTAACAGGAGAAAAAAATATCTGCCTCACAAATACGCAGTAAGGAATGAAGGAGAATATACTTACAAACTATATCACTTCCTACCTGTACATAGCACACTCCATAAATATTAATTCCCCTCTGTGGGATCGGGGACTGTGTGTGAATCCCCCTAGATCCCTCTGTGGTCTGAATACACCGCAGCATCAGCAGATGCCGTAGATACCTAACTAGACATCTATGGCTTGATAACAATTAATTTTGCTTTTGGGAAAATTTGAGCAATAACATCTCTTAGTAAACCATTAGTAAAGATGAAATTTGGAAATCAGAAGCCAAAAATGCATTTTCAGCATAGAATATCTGAATATAAGGCCTAGAAAACATAAGACCATAAGGACGATTTTACAGTCCATGTCTTTTATTATAATCCTTCATCTTCCTTTGTGTCTTTTCCCTTTATTTTTATCTTACCACCCCACCTTCTTTTTGTCATAGTCTTCTCTTGATCCCTTGAGATTTTTCTTAATTTGTATTTACTGTTATTTAAGTACAAAGCTTTAGGATGCAGTCATTGGAACATCGCTCTGTGCGGTTGTGTGTGTGTGTGTGTGTGTGTGTGTGTGTGTGTGTGTGTGTGTGTGCATCTCTTTAATCCACCCCTTGCTCCCTTCACACAGCCTGCAGGTTGGGCCAGGGAGGCGGCGGCCAGCCAAACCTCCAGCTGAGGACTTGGGAAAGCCACAGCGACCTGTTGGAATTGGGTGTCAGAGGGGGGGAACTCGCATACTTTCTGTGTTTCGTGACCATGGGCGCCCCGCCTGCCCACAGGATGGTATATTTTGCATCCTGCCTGTTTCACACCCCATTCCCTGTGACCTGCCATGTGCCAGCATCCTTAGTTCCCCAACCTACGCCGCAAGGGGCCTTTGTTTTCCTCTGCCAGCCACAGCTCCTTAGCAGAGGGGCGAGGGGCGGTGCCGCGGTTGTCTGCACGGTGAAAGAGAGGCAGTGCTCCGGTCCTGCCCGAGCTGGCTGCCTCCCGAAATCGGTGGCGAGGAACACAGCCTCGCAAGATAAAGAGAGCAGGGGAGGAAAGCAACCCCGCCGCCGCCCTGACGGCGTCCCCTTCCCTCGTGGCCGAGCTCGCCAGCTCTGCTGCCCGGAGCTGTGGCTCCGCATGGGGCCACGCCACGGTCCAGAGGAGAAGCTCTTTCACGGTAACAAAGGCAGCTGTCAGTTTAATCCCAAGCTCCCTGATAACATTCCGGCAGAGTTCCTTTTTCTGGAGATGAAATAAGAACCCTGGCAGGCCCTCTTGACTGGCCACATAAATCATTTGTAGTAATTGCTCTGAGAGAGGAGAGGCACTCGGCTCCGGGGAAGGGGCGCTGTCACCGCCATTCATACTCTCCTCCCTCCCTCCCTCCATCTCTCCACCTCTCCATCTCCCTCTTCCTCCCTCCCTCCATCTCTCCACCTCTCCATCTCCCTCTTCCTCCCTCCCTCCCTCCATCTCTCCACCTCTCCATCTCCCTCTTCCTCCCTCCCTCCCTCCATCTCTCCCACCTCTCCATCTCCCTCTTCCTCCCTCCCTCCCTCCATCTCTCCACCTCTCTATCTCCCTCTTCCTCCCTCCCTCCCTCCATCTCTCCATCTCTCCATCTCCCTCCCTCCCTCCCTCTCCCTCTGTCTCCCTCTCTCTGTCTCTCCCACTCTCTGTTTTCCTCTCTCTGTCTTGCACACACACACTGTGCTCATCCCACACATGTGCACACGCACACCCGCAGGCACACCCCCTCTTCTCAGGGCTCACTGAGAGGCACTGCTCACACTGGAGTGGACCCCGTATTTTTTAAAGCATGATACAGAAAATAATAAACAGTTTTATGTTTCCTTCTCTTTGAGGTTAAGCCAATTTAGATTCTTCTAGAGGAGTAGAGTTTGGGAGGGGACATAGGAAGATTTTACAACAAAAGTGGGAGGGAAAGACCACAGGGTAAGAGGCGGAATGGTTATGATTTGGCTTCATGGGGCTTATCCGTTTCTGTGCATTCTGTAGTGACACCTGCTTCCTCCTTTTTGCTTTTTCTGGGGAGAACTGAGATGTGGTCATAAAAATCCCCCATCCTGTGATCTGGGAGCTGCTGCTGAGGCTTGGCAGTTCACTAAGGACCGAACTCTCAAAAGCCACAAAGCTATAATATCCCTTCCCTTCTGTGGCCAATAAATATGGTGATAATGAAATAACAGGGCTTAGAAGTGGCGTGGCGCCTGCAGCAGTTGGCCACGGGCCGTGATGTTCCCTTCACTTGTACAGTGATGTATGTTCATTGAAAACATCGAGGTCACCAGAGATATTGGTGGGGGGCTCCCCCAGGCACACACAGATGTTTGAAGAATGAATGAATGGATGCGTGAATATGTGAATGGAGCTCAGTGGATGAATGAATGATGGATAAGTAGAATTCAGTGTTGTGTTATGAACGCAGCTTGGAAAGTCAGGAAAATTGCCTGGCTTCTCTGACAAATGAATGGCTGGTCCCTCTCCACACACCGCAAGTTCTAACTGTCCTCAGCCTGTTGGTTAGAGAAGAGAAAGTGGGGGAAGGAAGAGCTAGAGCTAAGTGGCATGTACCTGTCTTCACCCTCCTAGGGTAGCCCTTGCTGTGAGTCGGTGCTAGCCCTGAACATGGGACTTGGGAAGCTAAATTTCACAGTAATTTGTTTTGTTAGATAAGAAAACATATCAAACTCGTAGCGCATCATCATCATTTATGTGTCATATATCCATATGCCCAGAGCCCATTTCCTCTTTGTCAACCTAATAATAATGTCAACCTTTTAATTTACTTCCCAGCTGGACACCAATGATCTAACTTAACGGAGACTAATGTAGTGTTGGCAAAGACCCACATTCCTCCTGGTGTACACAGGCATAACACTGGGTGTGCTCAACCCCGGTCACTTCTGCCTCTGAGCCTCTGAGTATTTAGGGTACACGGACGCTCCTTTGAGGTGTCTTGCGAAGTCTCAGCTCCAGCCAGTCATACTTGGATCTTTCTTTTATCCGCTCCACCCATGACTCTAGGTGGAATTTACCATTCCTCTCTTGGCTGTGAAACCAGTTATTACAGACCATAATGTATATGTACCACACTGATCTGGACAAAGATCGCTCCTGTATATAATGAATTAGGTACATATATGTTAAGATTTTCAGATTGTGGATTTCTGAAGTATAGGTTAATAGATTCTTACTTTAATCTTCGAGGTCCATTTAGGCTGGAGTTCTAAACACACACAGAAGTTCCTAAAAATAACCTTATATTTGAATGGTAGTTTACAGTTTGCAAGGCAGCTTTCCACATGGCAATCCTTCTCCGATGCTATTTTTAAGCTAAAGAAACCAAAGCGTAGAGGCATAAGTGACTTGGTTAGGGCTACAGAGCAAATAAGTGGCAGAAACAAGAATGGAAGCTAGTGGTAAGACACCTAATCTCACTCACCATTGAATATATGTCACCTCTCTACTGTGGTGAATTTTTAACAAATCACTTTTTCATGATATTTTAATCCTAAAAATCTGTTTATTTTAGAAATTTTTAAAATATATACGTAATGTTTTACAATCGTGCATAATCATACCCTCTAAGATGATTTCTCAAGTATCATTTGGAAATCATTCATTCCAGTCATTAAGACTGATAAGAAGGTCTGGATTTATACAACATTAAATCATATGCATCTGGTTTTGTATCTTACATTTTTCACTTAACTTACTGAGATTTTTCTTTGTTATTAAACATTATGTATAAAACATGATTTTTAATGCCTGCATAATTTCTGGTGGTATGGCTATACAATAAATTATTTAAGATTTAATCTGTCCCCTCTTGTTGAACATTTTAGTTGTTTACTTTTTTTGTTTACGAACATCCCTCTAAACAAATCTTTTTTTTTTTTTTTTTGTGGGTACCGGGGGGTCGACCTCAGGACCTCGCACACCAGCAGGCGCCCGTGCCGCTGAGCGATATCACCGGCCCCTTTTTCGTATGTGGGTTCCAGGAGTCGAACTCGGGCCCTCGCGCTTGCCGGGCAGGCGCTTAAGCCGCTGAGCCATCTCACCGGCCCCCTCTAAACAAATCTTGCGTGGAATTTCTAATTGTTTTTGTTGCATAGATTCTTAGAAGAGGAATTGCTGGGTTAGAAGCTATTAAAAATGTTTTAGAATCTTGACATGTGTTACATAATTGGTTTCCAGAGAGACCTTATCAATTTATACCAGCCATCTGAATGAGCTCTTGAACCACACTGTTTCTAGTTTTAAGAATTATGACTTTAAAATATTTCAGTATAAGAGAGAAACTTTGAAATTTTGATTTGCATTTGTAGGATCCTTAGTAAGATTTAACATTTTCTTAAGAATTATTTGCAGGGGGCTGGTGAGATGGCTCAGCAGCGTAAGCGCCTGCCTGGCAAGCGCGAGGGCCCGAGTTCGACTCCCGGAACCCACATACGAAAAAAGGGCCGGTGATATCGCTCAGCGGCACGGGCGCCTGCTGGCGCGCAAGGTCCTGAGGCCGACCCCCGGTACCCACAAAAAAAAAAAAAAAAAGAATTATTTGCAGAGCCAGTGAGATAGCTCAGCGGCACAAGCTCCTGCCTGGCGAGCGCGAGGTCCTGAGTTCAACTCCTGGTACCCACATAAAAAGGAAAAAGGGCCAGTGATATCACTCAGTGGCACAAGCGCCTGCTGGCAAGCGCAAGGTCCTGAGTTTGACCCCTGGTACCCACATAAAAAAAAAAAAGAATTGTTTGCTAAACTGTATTTTTCATTCATAAAATATCTTCTACTCATTCCTATTGCCTAATGCTTAGAATAGGATATGTCATCTTTTTTAAAAACCATATATCATAAATTTGCATTTTTGCAAGTTTTTTCTTAGTTTTTCATGTTAGCCAATTTTTAAGACTTTTTATGTGCAGTTTAAAATTTTTATGTAATAAAAACTATTCACTTCTTTGTAATGTCTAGATATTTTATACCTTAAAGACTTTTTATACCAAAATCATTTTTATTTTTTAGGTGTTATTTTTTACAGTTAATCATCTGTTTACAAAAATGTATGTTGGTGTAGTTGTGAGGTATAAAACTTCAAATACTAATAATCCTTTCTCCATATTTTTAACAGGTAATGATTCTTAAGATCTCTTTCTGAACTATAACTTCTTTTCCATTTCTTTTCCAATTCTTCCCCACTGGCACAATTTTCCATTTTTATGGCTATGAGTAGATTTTTAATATCTCCCATTGCTTTTCCTTATTTTCCTTAGTGCTGTTTCTCAGTTAGCTTTTCCAAATAAATATAAAAAGTTCCATTAAATTCCCAAATAAACCCCTCTGGAATGTTGATTTGAATTACATTAAATGAACAGGATAATTTGGAATGGATTGACATCTTCGCAACATCCAGTCTTTCCATTCAGAAATGAACTATATCTCCATTCAGTCAAGTCTTTCTTATGATTTTCTAATTTTCTTCATATAGTTCCTATTCATTTCTTATTAAAGTTATTCTTGGGTAATGCCAGTGTTTAATTATTTCTGTTTCTGAAATCATTGCAAAGTGGCATTTTTAAAAAGAGGGTCCTGATTAGCTAAATTGGGGTTAGACTATGTGAAAACCCAACAGAACTTGACAAGATAGAAGTCATTAGTAATTAAATAATTTTCATCTGAAAACTTATTGGATTAAATTAACTCATTTTAAGGTATTA
The DNA here is from genome assembly GCA_028451465.1 of Erethizon dorsatum. NCBI lineage: Eukaryota > Metazoa > Chordata > Mammalia > Rodentia > Erethizontidae > Erethizon > Erethizon dorsatum. The sequence goes on from CM051839.1 coordinate 18,968,812, forward strand.
TTTCTCAGACAAATGCCCAAGTGCTATTTGCCTTATACTACCATCCATGACTGTTCCCTACCAATACACCACTCTTAATCATTGAGTAAATGAGAAATAAACTTATAAACTTCATGCCTATAATAAATTCATTTTTAAACAAATTATTATTTGTCATACTAAATAGTAGTGTTGCCAGGCATGGTATCACATGCCTATAATCCCAGCACTTGGGAGGCTGAGACAGGAGGATTGCTGCTAGTTCAAGGCCAGCCTGAACTACATAACAAGACCCTCTCTCCAAAAAAAAAAAAAAAAAACCTCCAAAATATTAAATAAATAAATAGTGATATTCTAGACACATTATTTCCTACTTCTAATGTTATACTTTTCTGCTAAGTTAAGTTTCAGGCCTTAGCTCAGTACAATTTTCTTTTGGTTTCCCAATATATAGACTCTTCTGCTACAAAAGTGAATATTTTAGTTAAACATGCATATGAGAGTATAAGCATACATAAATTAATATGCTTGTACAAAGAGGATATATACCCAGGCGTGATGGCACGTGCCTATAGTCCCACCTACTTGGGAGGCTGAGGCAATAGGATCACTTGAGCCCAAGAATTTGAGGCCCCCATAGCAACTTAGCGAGACCTCATTTGTAAAGTAAAAGAAGTGGGGGAGAAGGGGGAGAAAGAAGATAAGGAGAAGGTGGGGGGTATGCTTAAAAATCAAGCCCGAGCCATCTAGTCTAACTGAGATCCATGAACCCCGACATTGTGAGTGTGACTGCATCTGTATGTGGATCTCCATGTGCATTTCTCTGAGGAGAGACTGCATAGCTGAATTTCACATTTGTGTTTGTCAGCTTTCTGCTACTATAACAAATACCTGAAATAATCACCTTCTAAAGAGAAAAGGTTCACTGTGGTGCCTAGTTTTAGAAGTCTCAGTCCATGATCCATCAGCCCCATTGCTTTGGGCTTGCAGTGGTGGAGCAAAATCCCTCTGGAAAGTGAAAGAGAAGAGAGGACAAGACCAGGGTGCCACAATCCCCTCAAGGGCACACCGCCCCCCATGACTCAGAAAACTCCCATAATCCTCTCTTAACGTTCCCACCCCCCAGGAGCATCACGCTGGGACTCAAGCATAGACACATGGCCCTTGGGGCCCACTTGAGGCCCAGTCTATAGCAGTGTGGTTGCCAACTAAGACCCTAACAAGAGTTGAGAATGACTGGACTCCTCTAACCCGCTCATTCATCAGATGAGAAAACAAAGGCCCAAATTGCTGAGGAGCTCCGCCCTTGGACACCCAGCTCTTCTGGAGCAGAGCAGGGCAGGGAGCTGCGCCTCCTCGTCCCCAGCTTTTCAGCCCCTTTCTGTACACTGTGGAGAAGACTTGTCAGGTCCCTGCACACCAGGGGCCCTGCTGCCCCATGTAAGCTGGGCGTGGTGGGACTGGTGTGGAATTGGAACAAGTCCCTAAGCTGAGACTTGCCTCTGAACTCTCGGTTTTGAAAGCCTGGACAGTGTATTCAACTCGAGCCTCAGTTTCCTCTTCTGTGAATTTGAGTTGCAGAAATAAGACCTATCTCACAGAGCTTTGAAGAAGATACGATGAGATGATGTGTGCGTACATAGGCAGGGACTTTGTGAATGGTGAAGTGCTGGGGAGTGGAGTTATTTTCAGCGTGGCTCTGGGAAGACCGAGATAAGGGAAGCACAGGGGAGTCAGGTGGCAGCATTAGCAACTTTCATCTGCCACGCGGTGTGCACCAACAACTTGTCCTGCACCAGAGCCAGCCTCCCTGTGCTAATTAGCCATCTCCACTGTTTTGCTAGCAAGTGTGGTCCTTAGCTTACACATCTCCTGGGCACCCGCTGCAACAATCCTCTTTCTGAGCTGGGCGTGATGGCACACGCCTATAATCCCAGCACTCAGGGAGTCTGAGGCAGGAGGATCACTGTGAGTTCAAGGCCAGCCTGGGCCACGTAGTGGGGTCAAGGGCAGTCTGGACTATGCCATGAGACCCTGTCTCAAAATACAAGCAAAACAAAAATCCTCTTTCCGATGCTACGCCTAAGAACATGTAACTCTTAGAATCTCATAATTGGGGATGTGTTTTTGTTTGGTTTTACTTTATAAAATCTTTTTTTCCCAAGAAATGGTCATCTGTGACATTTTAAGGCTTATGTTGTACAGTATGGCTTGAAAAATTATTTTAAATCTTATACAGCAGCACTGCATTTGAAATTGGTCTGGTGGTTACACGTATCAAAATGCTACACGGTACCCCATAAATATGTATCACTTACATGTATGAGTTCAAAAGAAATGAGTCTGAAAACTTCACGGAGAATTCCTCCGTTCGTATTATTAAGCATCTTGGAAGAGCCACAAATTTGAGCTTATAACATGTAAGGAAGGAGAGTTACACCATTTCTTCGCATGCTGACATGTATTTGTCTAACACTATTTGCTACAGAGTAAAATTATTTATAAGACATTTTTGTCATTTAGGTAATAATATTTTACATTTAAAAGGTGCTGCTCAATTTCTAATGCACTCTCCCCACATTATATTTAATGTATAAATACACATTTTATTTAATCTTCTCAAGTGTCCCATTAAGAAGGAATGATTATCCTCATTTTTACAATGAAGGAACAGGGGTGACTTCATTGTCAGCATCAGGGGCCCCCTGCTCCCCTGTCCAACCCTCCATCCAGCTCTCAAGGTGGGGGCAGCCTCGCCCAGAAGACTGCTCTTGCAGAGGGCCTGGGAGCCCCTGAGTACAAACAGCTGTACTCTGTGATTTTTCTTTTTAACCAGAAAATAGCAATTGTTCTCTCCTTTGGAATTTCCATAGTGCAATACTTGTGTAGAGGAAAATAGAGACAGGCAAGTATTCAGAGAATCAGTGAGCAAGAGGAAAGTCAGTAAGCCAAAGGGAAGGCCATGAGAGGCAATCAGGTGGTGCAGAGAGGAGGACAAATGCAACTCTGGACAGATGGATGGGGACCTAGGGCTAACAGCAATCTACAGTGACCAAGCCATAGCCGGATGCTCAGGGAGGGTGCATGTGAGAAGGTGGGTAGCATCTTCCAGCAGGAGATTCTAGCCAACAGAATGGCCAGCTTGTGCCATCGTGAAGGTCCCCGGGTACAGGCCATCTCCAGCTGTCTGTCCTGTACTCTGCCTGCGCTTCCCTGGCCCAGCAAGACCAGTGGGGTGGAGAGTTGCCCTGCCACTCACTCAAGTCTGGGATTTGCTGTAGTATGGGGCCAATCTGAGCCCTAAAATGGAACCTCTGTGGTGAAAGAGAAACCCTGGTGTTAAGAAATAATCAGATCACGGGCCGGTGAGATAGCTCAGCAGCATAAGCGCCTGCCTGGCAAGTGCGAGGTCCTGAGTTCGACTTTCGGTACCCACATACAAGAAAAGGGCCGGTGATATCGCTCAGCAGCACAGGTGCCTGCCGGCACGCGAGTTCCTGAATTCAACCCCTGGTACCCACAAAAAAAAAAAAGAAATAATCAGATCACAACTCCCTGAATCACGCGCCCAGCCCCGTTCTGAAGGGGACAGTCCATCTGTCCCTCTGTCCCCTTTCTGCCTAGGTTTCTGGGGCACCGGGGGAGCTCCTCAAGCCTACACTGCTGCAACCTACCCTGGATTTGGGAGTTAACTGTCCACGGCATTGCACCCCTCTTTCTCAGCTGCTCTCACCGAAGCCCTTTCCCTGCTGGGTTAAGTGGTCTGCTCCTGCTGCTAAGCATGGGCTGCCTGCAATTTCAGACGCAGACAGACACGTGAGCCTTCGTGCACGCACATGGGCCCTGTCCCCGCTCTCCAGTTTGCATCTCCCATGGGTGCTGGATGCCAACCCAAGTCTGAAGTCTTGTCATATCCCTGCCTTGTCATATGTCTGCCTTGTCTGCCACAGGACATAAGGCATGGCCTCCATGTGGCTGGCAGAAGTCCGCTGTTTCTGTGCGTTATTATTCGTCACCTCCCCTCCTACGAAGTCGCGGCTCCCTGCAGTGCTGTGGCAGCTGGGACCTGCCCTGAGGGAGTCGCCTTCTCTTGAGAATAGGGTGACCAGAGTTAGAAAACAAACAAACAAACATAAAAAAGGTGCTAGTTAAATGTGAACTTCAGAGGAGTAACAAATAATTTTTAACTGTGTGAGTAGGAGTGTAGTATAAAGTGTTCATCTGAAATTAAAATTTAACTAGGTGTTAATTAATTAATATCTAATTAATAGATATTTCATCTGGCAGCCCTTCCCGGGAGCCATGCGTGGCCACTCAGAGAGGTCTTGGGATGGTCACAGCTCTGGTCTCAAGGTGAAAGCCTTTGTCACTGGAACTAGCCTGTCCTACATCCGGCACCTACCCACCCTGAGAGGCCTGGTTATTTCTAAGAACTAAGCAGGTTCCATCTTGACCCATTAGTCAGTCATGCTGGGCGTCTGCAGCCTGACACGCACAGGACCAGATCTCCTTAAAATCGCCCTACCTGGATACAACTCGTTACAAGCATCAAAATGTCATTTTATGTTTTTCTCTGCCAGGATTTCCTCCAATTTTGCAAATAAGGGCCAAAAACATTGCAGATAACAAAAACAGTTTGCCAGCCCTGTCTCTCCTCAACGAGATTGCTGGTTGCAAAATAAATGAAATCAATGTTGTTTACAACTCATCATCCAAAATTTTTATTCATTTTGGGCAAATGGCTATTTGTAAAACTAGTGTGCAGTATTCTGAGACATTATTTCACCTTCCTTTCAAAAATTAAAGCTGACGAGCTTTCAAAGAAAATGACTCAGGGCCTTTCTGCTCCTTTTTGTTTTGCCCCTTGTGCAGCACCTTAGGGTGACAGATATCTCCTGCATTTCTAGGGTCTAAGTGGCAACTAAAGAGGTGCCTGCCCCGCTTCTCTTTTAAAAATCCCTCTCTAGCAGGGCATGGTGGTGTACATCTGTAATCCCAACAATCAGTACGCTGAGGCAGGAGGATTGCTACACGTTTGAGACCAGCCTAGGCTACAAAGTGAGTTCAGGGCCAGCCTGGAATAGTGAGACCCTGTCTCCAAAAATTAATCCATCTTTCATCCGCAAAGCTTCTAAAGCAGAACTTAATAATGTTCAGTATTTCTCTCTTTTGAGTCTTTGTTATCGTCATCAAAACAGATAAATACACAAGTCCTCATGACAGCCCCATACACGGGACTTGATCTTTCTGTAGGCCTCTGTGTGACTGTCTTCACCTTCTTAAAGACTGTGGGCCAGGGAGTCACTAAGCAAATCTAGACACGGACATAGCCTCCCTCCCATTCTGACCATTCCCGCACTGCTTCACGCATCAGCATTCACCAGGGAACATCCAAGAACATGTACTTGGGGTGATGCCTATAACATATCTTTTCTTAAATCATAGGCCATTGCAGGGCTCAGTGGGGCACACACATAATCCCAGCTCCTCGGGAGGCTGAGGCAAGAGGATTGGAAGTTCAAGGCCGGCCTAAGAAATTTAGAGAGACTCAGTCTCAAAATAAAAAATAAAAAGACCTGGGGTGTAGCTTAGTGGTAGAATGCCCCTGGGTTCAATCACTAGTACTGGAAAAAAAAAAAAAAAAAAAGTAAATAAATAAAAAGTAAGGGCTGTGAAGGTCTGAAAAATTAACCTGATTCTGCTCTGTACTGAAATGAAAATAAGTTTGGTCACAGATTTAATAACATTTCACATAGTCTTTAATATTAATATGATAGCAGAATAAATACAATCCTTTGCAGTCCAGTTTTGTTTAATCCAAAGATTCATAGTTTCCCCTGATATTGCAAATATTTAGTCTCATGTTGCCCCTTTCCTCCTCTTTCTCTTGCTTCTCCTGAAAGGTAAGCAGGTAAATATGAAAGTGCACTTGCTTTTGTTTAAATACGAGTCACGGGGCTGACGGGGAGCTCGCTCTTCAGAAAAAGATAATGGTAGAGTACCCCAAATAAAGTCCACTGTGTCCTCCCCTCAGATGTGGGAGGGACTGGCCCTTCTGAAGTCCAGTCTTTGGTCTCTACAGCAGGTGTGGATTATTTCAACCCAGAGGAAAAGCTGAAGGTGCGGCTCCTTCCTGTCATCCTTCCTTTCCCTGCTCCTGTCTCTATTTCTTTTTTTTCTCACTCCATTTCTAATTGATAAACTTTTCAGTTTTCCTTACACAAATTTGATAAAGTACTGCTTTATGAGGCCAGAAAGAATTTAGTTAACTGCCTTCCATGGATTTTTGAGCTTCCTTCTCACTGCCAAAGGTTCAAAACTAGCCACCTGTTTTTCCTTAATGCACACCTAGGACCCACTTGACGTGGGAATATTTGTCTACCTATTTTCTGAGTTCAGTTGCTTCAACCTCGAGAGCAGAATGGCTACCTTTGTCATTAGATGGTTTGTAACGTGGGGTTGATTTATAGCGTCAGGATATTTTTCCTTGCAAGAATCACTTAAAGGGCTGTTGATCCCAAACAAATAGAAACAGTTATAACTCATGGAAGTAATTGGCTTTAGAAGTTGGTCATTTAATGATGTGTAGCACTTTGCACACAAAAATGGCACTGCTCAGCAATAAAGAATAAAGGTCGTGCTTTTGAATTGCTGGCCCAGTCTTTGCAAGTAGGTAACCAGGAGCGACAGTAGGGCTGTCTGGGTTAGAATGCTTATATTAATAACCCCAGAACACAGGAGAAAGCTCAGGAAAGCAACTCAAAACCTTACCTGTAGGGTCAGAATGCTTTAACTGCCTAAACTAATTACTTACAGGCCAAGAGATTCAGCTGCTTTTAATCTTCTGTGATCAGAAAAATGAACTTATTAGATAAGATATTTAAATTTGCCAAATTTAATGGGTGAAGGCCACCGATGGGCCTGGTAGAGGACAAGGGCTAGAAAGGAAATGCTTATACATCCCCGTTAAATTGAACAACTTTCCCTGTTTTGAAGTACAGCCCCAAAAGTAGTTTTGATATTTTTCATTTTGGAGGTGAGGCTAGAGCTAAACTTAGAAAGAGGTAGAATATCAGGTGCTGAGGGCCTCACCCATCTGTGCTGGGGAAAAGCAGGGTTTTGTGGCTGTGGCCCTCACCTGTTTTCCCTTCTAATGAGGGTTGGGACCCAGTCCAAGGGAGGGTCCCGGCTAGGTGACACCAGGAGCATGCCTGTGGCCACCGAGGGGTAGGCTCAGTCTAAGGTCAGCTGTGGGCTCTGTGCCGACTTTATCAGCCCACTGCACTGGACAGCGTGGTCATGGCAGACACGGTTATTGACGGGGATAACCCATTACCTCACTTTTTGCTCATCCCACAGGGTCCTGCCCGACAACTTTGGATATTACATTTTGGCACGATTTAGCCCTCCATGAATATAGAGAGACTATCGGAGATGAAAATCACCTGGAAGGTCTTTAGACAGAGTTGAGTTCAGCCTTTTGTTCAGTTTCATTTTGCTTATGCTGAGCATAGATCTCAGGGCCTCGTGCATGCTACACCTGCTGCATCCGCAGCCCCGATGCAACTGGTGTGTGTGTGAGGGTGTGCGTGTGTGTGCACGTGTGTGAGTGTGTGTGTGCGTGTGCATGTGTGTGTGTGTGTGTGTGTTTTCAATGACGTGCTATGCTAGATCTCAGGTCACTTCACCCCTACGCTGTATATATGTATGCTACAATTCTACAGTGCAGATATTAGGCAATCACAATGTCATTATCACACTTAACAAAACTAATAATCAGTACTTCCTCTGTAGTAATATTGCCTCAAAAATGTTTTGTGTGGTTGCTTTAAGGGTGGTCCGGGCTCCACGCCCACCTATTGCGTTTGAGTGTTACCATCTTAAAGTCTCTCTTTTAATTTTTTGCAGAGGGTGGGAGTATGCTTATTTTATTTATTCATTTTTCCTCTTGCTGAAGTTTTTTTTTTTTTTTTTTTGTGGGTACCGGGGGTCGAACTCAGGACCTCACACGCCAGCAGGCGCCCGTGCCGCTGAGCAATATCACCGGCCCTTTTTTCGTATGTGGGTTCCGGGAGTCGAACTCGCGCCCTCGCGCTTGCCAGGCAGGCGCTTACGCCACTGAGCCATCTCACTGGCCCCTGAAGTATTTTTAAAGCAAGTTCCAGCCATCATGTACGTTCACCCCTCCATACAGAGTATGCATTCCTAAAAACTACACCAGTCCTAAATCGTGTGTCCCACTCTGTGTGCTCACAGGCAGCCAGCAGCGCCCTCACTGCCCCGGGTCTCACTGTGAGTTAGAGAACTCCCTTCCCACCACGCACGTGGCATTGGGCTGAAGTCCCCTGGTCAGGAGCAGTCCACGCACTCCCTTTTTTTTTTTTTTTTTTTTTATTACTTTCCTTTGACTTAGAGAAATGGTGTCAGTTGTCCAGTGCCATGTAGTTGAGTTCATGTCTTTCATGCCACATGATGTCGTTGGCTTATAAGTGACCCTCGCTCGCCATGGCCTCTCACCTGGCTCTTCTGACCTCTAGGCCAGCGCCCCAGTCCCCTCCCACAGCACACATGCGCCAACACGTTCACCACTTGGTCAGCAGCGCTGCCACCCCACTGGGCTCACATTAGTTAAATATCAACCTGTGTGTACACATATCAAGCACGCTCTTAACTGCTTTCAAATAATGCTACCTTTGATTGAGATAAACTGTAAAGCTGAGGTTCACATAAGTATAATACAGTACTTTCTCCAGTTAGAAGAACAAATTGAAGGCTGCGGTCCCAAGAAGTCACCTATGGGCACCTGCATGGAGTCAGGCAGTATCACTTTAAGCCATCACAACAATCCTGTGAAAGTATTAGCTGCATTTTAATGATGAGGAAATTGACTTTAGGGAAATTAAGTAACCTACCTAAGGCTCTCCGGGGCTAAATCCAAAGATCTGACTACTAGGTCTTTTTTTAAGTCACCATTCATTCATTCATTCATTTTTGCTGTGTCTCACACACAGTGTCTGGCTTTAGTATCTTTTCCCTTTTGATTTGTGATCATCTTAAACCATCCCCATTGTAGCCTGTCACTGTTGCTGGTTGAGGGGGATAGAAATCGCCTCTCTTAATGGCTCGTTGTACAATGCTTAGCATTTGCTGTGGGATGCGGTAGGCAGAGCTACACCATGCCCTGTCCAAATCCATGCTGGTGGTTTGGTTGGTTTTTTCAACACTCACCTTGCTAGATTTTCCATTATAACGGATCAGTTCCTTTGGAGATGGGAGCGCCAGCGTTCACCCGTGTAACATAGTGATAAGGCACTCCAGCCCGCAGGACTTTCAAATGCTGCGGAAAGCCTGGGAAGAGGGTAACATCTCTTAAAATCCATGTAGGATCTTTGTACCAGCTGGGCCTCATTTCAGAATCTACTGCTGTCATTACAAAATAGCTGTTTTCTCTTTAATCTGTGTGCCACATTGCAGCAATTTTCATCAAAAATATATTAAGCCCCTGCTGTAAATTGGCCCCACACACCCTTGTCAGACATGTGAAGCGTAAAATATCTTCTTTTTTCAAAGTTTTTCCTCTCTCTCTAAAGCCCTAGCAGATATCAGCAGTTCCTAAAGCCTCCTAATAGTCATCATGTGTGTAAGCCAAGGATTAAAACGCGGAACGAATCTGAGTCAGGGTCGGAGCCTGGTCTTATCCTTTGTTTACAAAAACCTTACACAAAAGGCACTCCACCAGGAAAAACAGAGGCCTTCACATTTTCTTGTCCTCTGAAATCTCGCCTCAAGTTGTGTGCCCATGAGAAGTGAGGTTTTGAACCTCAGGAGGAGATGCCCACACACTACCTAAAATCACCCTGCCTGTTTGCCCCCAGGCTGAGGGGCACCTACCTGCGCTGAAGTTAGGCAAACCGACGTGCAGGGGTGTGGGGGCTCAAAGTGGGGGCGTCTGTCTGTGCGGGACCTTTGTCTGTATTTGTGTGTGTATCTGTGTGGACATACTCGCGTGGGAACACACCCAGGACCTCTTCTAGAGTCACTTAGAATCCTCCCCATTTTTTTTCAGTCCTAAGGATGGAATCCAGAGGTGTTCTACCACTAAGGTACATCCAAGTTCTTTTTAAAATTTTAAGACAAGCTGTCACTAAGTTGCCCAGGCTGATCTTGAACTTGCAATCCTCTTGCCTCAGCCTCCCGAACAGCTCAGCCCACAGCTGTACCACCTTGCAGGAATGTCTTAGCTGCCGACAACAGTAGCGCAGCAAGCTGTAAGCAGGGTCGACCTGACACCTCGCTCAGGAAGGTCGGCTATGAAAACAGATGTTTCTTCCCTGCTTCAGCCTTCAAGTTACTACATCTCGGTGGTGGAGAGATTTGTCAAGTTGATGCCAAAAAAGTCTCTGTTAGGGAGAAAAGAATAGAGTCCATCCCTTACCAGGAAATGCGACTTTTTAAAAATTTCATCCACTCCTTCTGTTTCTTGTAAAAGAGAACAGAAAAACTACAGTGCCTTAAACATTGCCCAGACACTCCTGTAGCCAAATAGATTTGACAGTGTAACAGGAAATTGCCTCAGAGTTTTAAGCCATGCTAATTTCACCCTTAACACTCACTAAAGCGTGCTCAAAAAATTTCATCTCTGATATGAGACATGAAAGCGTAATTGACATCCTTATACTTTTGTTTTGTTTAAAAAAAAAAAAAAAAAGGGCCGGTGAGATGGCTCAGCGGCATAAGCGCCTGCCTGGCAAGCGTGAGGGCCCGAGTTCGACTCCCGGATCCCACATACAAAAAAGGGGCCAGTGATATCGCTCAGTGGCACGGGCGCCTGTTGGCGCGCGAGGTCCTGAGGTCGACCCCCGGTACCCACAAAAAAAAAAAAATAAGCAAAATAGCCAGAAGTCTACATTTAAGGGGCTTCTAAATTTCCTTGTTTTCCTCTTCAATAAAATATCTATGAAAGTTAACATTACATAGGGTTACTGTTGGGCTAGGGGTTTTTTTGTGTTTTTTGTTTGTTTGTTTGTTTTTCCCTATTACTAATGAAATTTCAAGTTAGACAGGTTTCAGGCTTTGCTAGTTTCAGGGTGGATTATTGACATACCTGACAGGTGTGATGCGAATCTTCCATCACTTCTGCGGCGTCTTCTCACCTAACTGTGTGGCTGCCCTTTCTGAGCCCCGGGGAAGAAGCGATACAACTTCGGTCTCTGTCACTTGGGAAGCAGGGATAACTATATTGGTGAGGCAGATGATTTTTTTTTTTCTGGAAAACTTCAGCTATTTGGGAGTTTCTAGGTGTCATTGCCACTAATTATTACCTTTCTTCAGAAAAGACGCCTTGGAGGCGGCCAACCTCTTGACACCCGACCCTAGCCTATTAAGCCGAGTGAAGACAGCTCCACCGAGGGGCAGAGAGTTGGCAGTGCCACGAGCAGGAGTCGAATACAGGTGCGCTCTTCCAGCAGGGACCACAGATTTGCCCCCTTAACCTACATGCTAGGCACAAAACTGGAAGCCAGAGAGGTTGGCATTTTCCCAGTAAGGAATCATTCTGACAAGTGCAAGAGAGAAGTCAGAGGGGCCACGCTCTGGAGCAAAGGAAGGACCAAGGTGGAGATGAAAGTGGCTAGAAATAACATCTGCAGGTACTCAGGCGAGGCCTCGTGGGTGGGTGGACATAAAGGCGGGGCAGGCACCGGGGGAGGCTGACAAGGCACCTATGTGGCTCATGCCTGCTCAGATTGCTTGTGAAGATGATCCTGTGGGTGCCAGGCACCCCTCTGGTTGCCAGGGTTGATTTTGTGATCTCACCAGCTGCCTCGCTTCTCGCCAGCCTCTGTGTCAGACAACAGGAGACCCCCCCCCCAGGTAGAGCCAAGGATGGTGACCAAGGACTGGGATGATCTTGGCTCTTATCCAGCTTCCTAAGGAACTAGGGTATTCTGGTTAATCATATTGGAGCAACTAGAGTACTGAACACAGTCATTATAATTTTTCAAATAAAATTCGTTACATTCAAATGAAGTGAGTACGACGTAGTGTTTCTTTGACGATGATTTCTAAGCTAATTTAGATCATAACAAGGCCAGAAAGTCACGGGCATCGATACTGATTATCTACATGGGACTGCGCCTTGGGTACCTGAGAACTCCCTGATGGCGAGTTCCAGCTGATGTTAAAAGGCGACTAGCCAACATGTGCAGGGCTCTTTTCTCTTTTTCCTTCTAATTAGCAAATAATGTCTTCTCAGTGCGCAATGTCCTATACTCAGAGGGTCGTGCGTCACCAGTGGGTGCTACAGGTGAGTAATCAAACATCCACCTTTAGATGTTTGCTTATCTCACACGAGCAAATTATAGAAGACTGCGTGTCCTGCCCTCTGGAACTAAGGATCTGCATCTCTACTTAGTGTATAAGTCGGGCGCTTTGATAGCAGTAGAAATCCTCTCGAGTGAACTTAAGCAATATACTCGGATCTGTCTAAGAAAGCTGTTGAGTCACCCATAGATTCCAGAACCCTGAGAGCCACGCTTAGAAAGGCATAGGGATAAAGGTAACTCTGATGTGCTATTCGGGCTATCAAGGTGCCACCCCCCCAACCCCCCACAGAAGCCACTTCCAACCCTTTCCATGCTCGCATCCATCTGCTGAGACTAAGCCACCTGGGTGAGCGTCCACTTGGCCAGGAGTTGGGAGCACACCTTGGTAGGGGACAGGCCCCTTGCCCGGCAGCTCCCCGAGTCAGGGGAGAAAGTTCCCACGAGGACACTGGAAAGCTGTTACAAACCGGGGCTTAGGTCAGCCAGTAGTGGTACACATCCTCGACAGGGAGGTCCCACGGCCACATTGAGTCTCCTCGCGCAGGTCTCCCCCGTACACAGCTTGGGTCAGTGGTTTCTTCCACAAATGTATATGCGTGAAGTACGTGACATTTTTAATCTTGTGTAGCTGCAAATGCAGGCTGGATCACAATAGCTGTGCCACCTTGCTTAATTGACTTAAGCTTTGTGTCACTGTGAGATAGCACTGTGGAATTTTTAAATTCCAAGGATACTAACGTATAAGGAACATAAATAAATGAATATTAAATTTGCATCTTAAATCTTTTCAACAAGAATCGGTGTCCAGGCATCAGCTTAAATCGTGGTTCCAAAACTATCTATACTGTTTTTAATATGCTCTTTGTGAAGAGTACGTTTCGCTCCTTGTTACCAGAGAAATTGAAGCAAATGCCTCCTGCAGTCACTTTCGCATGTAATATAGCATGAGTCAGAGTCTCGTCCTTTGTGTATGACGGTAACCATGCTTTCATTCTGCTCTCTCCATACCTCCATGAGTAGAATGGCACCCTTGGAGCCCAGCACAGTGCCTGAGATTTAGCACGTACTCGGTAAATCTCAACCAAATTAAACTGATTTGTTCAAAGCAACCAAAACTTACATCACACTGTCTGTGTTAACATACCTCCAGCCTGCAAAGTGCATCTGTCCAAAGACCAAGTCCCTGAGTCCAAGCAGAGCTTCACAGACCCGCCTCCCTCTGGCAGTGTCCATCTGTCCCCAGTGGGCCACTCAGGGAAGGACACCTTTATCTACAGTAACAATGCCAGGAGGCTGGCTGCAAAACAATAGCTTATGCTGGTGAGCAACTGATACCGAACATATGGCCAGAATATGATGAGCTGGAAGGGCTGTAAACATGCTCAGGGTTCTGGAATGATGTTGCTTTTGGAATAAGATGCTTTGTGACCAAATAGGCATTTCCCTGTGTTATAAGTAAAGCTGCCAAGAGTATCGGCTTGAAATTAAGAGTTTTAAAAGGTAAATAAATGCACTGAATTCTTACGTGTGATGAACTTTTTTGTGGTGGTGGTGCTGAGGATGGAACCCAGGGCCATGTGCATGCTAGGCAGGGGCTTTGCAATAAGCTGTATCCCCAGCCCCCCATGAAACTCCTTTTATCATCTTTCAGAGAAAATTTATTTATAGCTATATAAATCAGTGACATAGTCTGTTTGGATGATAGGTGCCTTGTTGTTTTTCAAGGATAATGGATGAGCTGGGTGTGGTGCTGCATGCTTACAATCCCAGCTACTTGGGAGGCTGAGGCAGGAGACTCTCAAGTTTAAGCCCAGCCTGGGCAACTTAGCAAGAATAAGAAATAAAAAGGGCTGAGGATGTAGCTCAGTGTAGAGTCTTCCTGGGTTCAATCCCAAGTGCCACAAAAGAAATTAAAAAGGATAATGGATAAGAACATTTTTCATAAACTTCGAAAACTTATATCAGGGTAAGATTCTATTATTGTGAAGTTTTTGAAGTTCAGTACATCACCAGGTATTTAATAGATTTTTAAACAAATGTTTATCCAAATTATCTTTAAACTTAACTTAATGTCATAATATAGGCTTAGTTTTCTATCCAATAATGGTTTAATTTTGCTACCATGGTCTTTTTAAATGATATGAGCTTCTGCAAAACTCCCAGAACAGAAAGAGGGAACACTAAAAACGTGTAGGTTTCTGTATGTTGCTGTGGAGGCTTAGTTGGTTAAGGAAAATCAGTATAAGGTTACTCAAGCCACGGCCAAAGGTGGCAACAATCCACATGTCCACCAACCGAGGCATGGCAGGGCTAATCCAAATGTGTTAGATACATAAAGGAGGAAATTCGGGTACGAGCTACAATATGGATGAGTCTCAAAAACGTTATGCTAAGAAAAATAAATCAAACACAAACCACAAAACCAAACACACAATTCCACTAATATGAAGTACCTAGAAGGGGCAAATTCATGAGCCAGAGAGTAGAACACATGATCAGAGAGGATATAGTTACCGTTTACTAGGTACGGTTTCTGCTTGAGGTCATGGAAGCTTTCTGAAATGCATAATAGTGATGGTACACAATATTGTGATTGTGGTACTGCCACCAAATTGTTACCCTTAAAAATGGTTAAATGAGAAATGTGTTACATGCATTTTCCACAATTTGTAGAAAAAGCTTACTGTACACTGGTAGTGTACATCAAATAAAAAAAGACCACTCAGGTAATAAACGTTGAGGTGGTGAATAATACTGTCGAGGTTTTATTTCTTGTACTGTTGTTGGTTTGTTTGACTCGCATTCATTAAATACATACTGTAGGGCAGCTGTGCTACTGAGCTTTTTCTCCTTCTTTCCCCAGTTCTGGGAAGTTCATATTTTTATTGCCCCGGTATGACACGTGTAGAGACTGTGCTTTGCAGAGTTCATGTAATTTTCCTGTGGCAACACAGGCACAAAAGGACGGAGCCTTGGGGTCCACACTGAGCCCCACAGAGCCCACATCCCCAGCTCTCTCTAGGCCCGTGCTGTGTCCACACAGAAGTCACTGCCTTCCTTCTCGAATGACTGCATCCCTCGGCATCCTGGCGTTCATTTCTTCCTCCCCCTCCGACCACTTGTTCTTGGTCTCCTTTGCTGACCTGTCTTCCCCACACTACCTTCCCACCAGCCTGAAGGCCGTGGTGCATTCCTCGGGGAGCATCCACTTTGTGCTGTTCTCCCCAGCTTCACTCTCCTCCTCTGCTGACCATCACTTCCTGGTTCACCTCTGCTTCGTTCTAGATGTGGATCTTAATCTCTCTGTGTTGGTCACTAGCACAGAGCTGACTAACCTGTAAGCCAGCTGGGTGGCCCTTATCCCTCCCTGGTCCCTGATGCGTCTCCCGAGCTGTCTGCTGAGAGAGGACACCAGCATCCTCACACGCACTCAACCTGCAGGGAAGGAGTGGTTCCTCCAGAGGGCCTGGATAATCACAATTTTCTAGCTTCCGGACAGAGTCTGAATGTCCTGCACTCCAAACCTGCATTCCTGCAGTTGGCGATTATTATTATTATACAGAGCCTCTAACTCATTGTGTTCAAAATCTGGTTCCACAGTATCACAAGATTCCTAGCCACCTAAATTCAGTTCCTCAGCCCCATGTCCAAACCTTTCTATGTTTTATGCACTATTCCCTCCTTCCCACTAATGGAGGCTACAAGAAAACCTTGGGAGAACCTGACTGTTCTCTCTGATCTCTGATATTTGCCCTCTTCAAAGAGTTCTGTATGAGTCAGCTTTCTGTTGAACTATCTGACATAAATCAGTTTAAGGAGGAGAGGATTAGTTTGGCTCACAGTTTCAGCAGTTTCAGTCCATGGTCAGCTGGCTCCAAGCCAGAAACATCATGGCAGAATAGTGTGGTAGAGGAAAGCAGAGAGAGAGTTAGAGAGCCAGCAAGGAGAATGCTGGGGACAGGATTCCAATGGCACGCCCCCAGTGACTGACTTGCTCCAAATGGGCCCTACCACCTACAGTAATAACACCTTTAGCTATGAATCCACTGATGAGCATAGCACCCCATGATCCCATCCCCTTCCAAAAGCTCCACTTCTGAACACATGAGACTTTTGGGGGACGTTGTAGATCCAAACCATAACAACATCCTAAGAAAAATCAATTACATGTTGCTCTTTAGGGCAGAAAATCGATAGATCAAAGTACTTACAGACCCAGATAAGGACTTGTAACGGGACACCCTGAACCCTCTCCTGTCCAGGCTTCCTGCACCTTCACAGTTCAGGCCCCTTCTCCTCATCCCTCTTCAATGATGATGCTCCCCCTGTTTCACAGCACACTCGGAGTTCCTCTCTTGGTTCCTCATGGGAGGCATTCAACTAATGAAATAAATTGGACTGACTTTGATGATCTCTAAGGCCATCTCTAGCATTAAAAGGCTTTGGTTACATGAAAGAAACCAAGCCAAATCTTGCTGTGTCAGTAAAAATTTGATGCTGTTGCAAATAACAGAGGCTCCCTCTCCTCCCCACCTCCACCCCAGAATAGTGGCCTAAACGGCATGATTTATTTTTTTTTCACAGAAGATGTTCAGAAACGAGCGGCTAGGGCTCGTAAGGCAGCTCGACTAAATCATCAAAAACTCAAGCTTCTGCCGACTCTATTCTCTTCCCTAGGTTGTGACTGTTGTTGGTTTGTTTGACTCGCATTCATTAAATAGATACTGTAGGGCAGCTGTGCTGCTGAGCTTTTTCTCCTTCTTTCCCCAGTTCTGGGAAGTTTATATTTTTATTGCCCCAATTTGACACATGTAGAGACTGTGGTTTACAGAGTTCATGTAACTTTCCTATGGCAACACAGGCACAAAAGGACAGAGCCTTGGGGTCCACACTGAGCCCCACAGAGCCCACATCCCCAGCTCTCTCTAGGCCTGTGCTGTGTCCACATAGAAGTCACCGCCTTCCTTCTTGAATGACTTCATTCCTCGGCATCCTGGTGTTCATTTCTTCCTCTCACTCTGGCCACTTGTTCTTTTTTTTTTTTTTTTTTTGTGGGTACCGGGGGGACGACCTCAGGACCTCACGCGCCAACAGGCACCCGTGCCGCTGAGCGATATCACCGGCCCCTTTTTCGTATGTGGGTTCCGGGAGTCAAACTCGGGCCTTCGCGCTTGCAAGGCAGGCGCTTAAGCCGCTGAGCCGTCTCACCGGCCCTGGCCACTTGTTCTTGATGTCCCTCGCTGACCTCTCTCATAGAACCTCATGGTCTATAGTAGGTTCTGGAGCTCCAGCAATCACATATGATTTCCAGGCAGAACTTCTGTTGCAGGAACAGAAGAAGCCATGCCCTCTTTGATGGAAATTCCCGAGAAATCCTACTTAAACTTTCACTAGAGTTCATCAGGCAAAACATGGTTTCTTGGCCCTCCCTATCTGCAGAAGAAGTTGAGGGTTATCACCTTTTAGCTTGCTAGCAATGGGCCCAGCTAAAAAACGGGTAATCAGTAGGCAACTAGCAGTATCAGCCACATTTTTAGTGGTAAATTTAAGATTGGGGGATGTCATTCTATCTGGTCCAAGTTCCTCTTCAGGCTGTGGAGGGTTTTGAAAGAATTGGCTGTCAGATGGGATGGATAAACTAGAGACAGGATGCAGCCTATGTATCTTCCCCTTGGTCCCTGAGAAAAGAAATCAGGAAATAATCACGGAAAAACACTTAATGAGCCAACTGCTCCCCGTTTCCATTCAGTTAAAAGAAAAGCCGCCAGGGAGAGAGAGGAACCAGAAGGAGCACAGGGTTCCTTCCGCTGCCACGGCAGGCCGCAGAGGAAGCCGGGATGGAAGGCAGCTCTTGGGGAGGATTAGCAGTGGCCCGGGGCTCCTAGCTGAGTTGTCACCCTAATGTGCAAACAGCGTGGGAAACGTTTTAGGCTCAGCTACGACCAAGTCCTCCGTGGGGTCGAATCTGACCCTGGAGCCTCGTCTTTGGGGTTGTCCTCATTAACTCACTGGGATCTTTCCCAACATGTCACTGCCTATGGATTCGTACCAAATAATGCTTCACCCCACACCTTTTAGACCCACTGATTTCCAAAAGCCCGAAGAGAAAGCAAAAGAGCAAAAGCTCTAAAGTAGAGTTAAGTAGGAGGCTTTGAATCGGCATGGTTAATAAAAACTTAAGGATTGCTGAGAGACACTTCAGGCAAAGCCAAACAAACTGGGGGACTGGGGAGTGTGAAAGCAGATGAAATTTAATTTGGTTAAGTGTGAAATAATGCACTTTGGGAAAAATAATCTAAACTTCTCATAATCTCTGATAGACTCTGAACGCATAGTAAAATAAGTTAAGAGTCATGGTCGATAACTTGGGGAAAATATCTGTCTGGGGTGCAGCAGCAATTTAAAAAGCCAATAGGCTGCTTGGAGGGTTAAAACAAAAAATAATATGGAAAATTTAAGATAACGGATAAAACATTAGTGCTATTCTGTGTCCAGTTTGGGTTATCTTAGGAGGTATTAAGTCCCAGAACTTAAAAATAGTTTAGAAAAGTAGTGGGGCTTGGGATTTATATGAGCTCATTGCCTTGAAAATGGCACTTTTGAAAAAGGAAGGTAAGGTGCAATTTGGAAAACCGGAGTTGTAATTTAGGAAGGGCCGCTTCCAGCTTGGCCCAGGAGTCCCAAGGGAGGAAGAGACAACACTTAGTGAATGCAATGCATAAAGAATATAGAGCAAAGGTATAGGGTGGTCTTTAAGCAGGGATCCTTAGTTGTAGACTTCCCTGTGCCATGAAGGGACCTGTGTTGATTAAGGGCACAGAATTACGTTAACATTTGTGTCCACTCAGCTGAGAATGAGGAATTGGAGAGTAAGGAAGCTCCTCACGGGCTGTAGGACCAACTCAGTGACAAGATGAGAAGATTCAGCCCAGAGCCACTTGCAGCTGGTCAGAGAGAACTGAACTAGACAGAGCACGGTAGCACACACCTGTAATCCCAGCTACTCGGGGCCTGACACAGGAGGATCACAAGTTCAAGTCCAGCCTGGGCAACTTACTGACTTACCAAGAATCTGTCTCAAAATTTAAAAAAACAAAATTAAAAAGGGCTGGGATGTGGCTTAGTGCAAAGGCCCTGGGTTCACTCCTTAGTGCCCCAAGAAGAGAAAAGCCTGAACTAAACAGCTCAGTGGCCAAACCCAACTGAGCCATGCTCTTGTTTCTGTTATACACAGAATATTTCATTTTCTTCCAACTCTACTCTCATGACTGAGCACTTCCTAGAGCAGTGGGTGGCACAGGCCTGAGACACAGTGTGTTTTAGGCTCTCTCAAGGTTGCCCCCGCTGGAACAGAGCAAGGATAGGAAGCAAAGCTAGAAACACATGCTCCTCAGAGTCAACACATCGCAGTCTTTCCACCTCAGAAATCGTACCCACAGCAGCCTGGCCCTTGACCCCGCTTTAACCTCTCCCGAAACACATAATCCAGTGTTATCCATTTTCCAAATCTAAAGACTGCCGAGCCCTGCTTCCTGCCGTGAGTACAGAATGCCCCGACCGCAGCGCTGTCGCATTGACAGATCTGTCGCTTACCGGCTGACACCTTGGAGGACCAATTGATTGGCTCAAACAAAAATCCAGAGATTTATCTGAAGGGCCAGCTAGGTCCTCCACAGCATTTTCTCAGTTCAAGATGTCAGTTCTGCCTCTCACGCAGGAAGCTAAAGAGCATCTGCACTTTTACAGGTATCTTGCCAACAGAAAACCACCCAATTTCCACCTAGTCCCTGGGAAGTTCGCATCTGGGCTCAGAGCCACGAACACACTGATGCTTGAAATCCCCCAAATGCTGTGCAACTTCTACTTTCTTCCTCCCACAATGCTTTTCATGACGCTTGAAGCACATTATCACTCATATACCAAATATCGTTTAGGATAAAGGCCACCCCGATGACCTCGTTTAACTTTAATTACCTCTTTAAAAAATATATGTAAACACAAGACAGTCAAGATAGTTATACAACTAGTTTCTCTGAGTTCATTGAAAAGAAAGGTTGGTGTTAATATTGTTTGGACAAGATTTCATGCCTATATCTTGTACTCTGAATAACTACCATGAAGATAACAATACGCGATGCATTCATTATTGTTACTCTCCTACTAGCCTGTTTTGAAACTCTGTTCTGTTGTTTTTTGTTTTTTGTTTTTCTCTTTTAAAAAAGTCTGTCTCCAAATAGTCACATTCTGAAGAACTGGTGTCTGGGCTCCAACCTATGAATGGGGAGGGGCACAGCTCAACCCGTGACATCTCCATTGTACCACTTGAACTAAACCTCAAGGTTTTTGTCACCTTTGGGAGTTGTCACTGGAGTTCAAGGCACCCTTTTCTGGGTATGAGAAGCCTGCATACCACTACTTGCACCTGCTCACTTGCCAATGAAGGACTTTTCCTAAAACACAGAGTAGTTCCTGCACCAAAATCCCTCAGTAGGGCCGGTGATATAGCTCAGTGGCATAAGCGCCTGCCTGGCAAGCGCAAGGTCCTGAGTTCAACTCCCGGTACCCGCATATAAAAAAAAAAAAAATCCCTCAGTAGCATTTTAAAATCAAGACCTTCATTTGTTATACGGCAGGGAAAAAAAAGATTAGTGAGAGATATGTGAGTGAGGGGACAGATCTCTCCACGTGCCGCCTCGGGCAAGGGGTAGCCATATTGTTCTAGCTGGGTGAGACCTTTCCAAACGATGCTCCACAGTGTGACACCAGCCAGCCACAGCCAGCAGCCTCAAGCAACCTGTTCCTGCCAGTGGGGATCTCCACATTCCAGGCGAGAATAAAAGGCTGCAGTTGCTGCCCAAGTCACTCATCCGGAGCACTCCGAGCCCAGGGCGAGCATCGGAAGCTATCTCCTTCCTCTCTCGCAGCCCTTCCAGGGGAATTAGGGCTACAGTGCTGCCTTACATTTGATTTTCTGCCCACAGCCCTATTAAAAAGAACTCTGCTATTTAATAGTTTAATGTAAAGAGCAAAGTCTCATCCATGTCTTCGATATCAGGGTCCAGTACCACCTGGGAAGCCCCAGCATGGAGGGACAAGCTGCCGTTCAGACAGTGGCCCCAGGAGGCATGCGGCAGAGTGGTGGCCTGTAGAACTCCAGGCATGGTGGCTGGGGATGTGGCACGGTGGGAGAGTGTCTGCCTAGCATGTGTGAAGCTCTGGGTTCAATCCCCAGCACTACAAAAAACATTTTTTTTAGATATCGCCCTGGTCTCATGAGTGTTTGTGTCTAAGCTAGTTTTCTAAACCTGTCCAGGACCTTTCTCTGGTGGCAACAAAGAAACGAAGCAGTAGGACCCCTGCCCTCCGAACTGGGAAGCCCCACTGATCAGTGCTGCTGGAGGGAGGCTGCTGACTGACCAAGGCATAGCTCAGAGGGACGGCCCAGGGAATGGGGCCATTCAAGTCCTGTTGGTCCTGCAGAAGAGTGGAGAAAGCCCCAGTGTGGCGGACTGAGTGGGAGGAGAAGAATTTTAAAAAGCAATGCAAATGTGGTTCCTTTTTAAGGAAGAGAGAAGATTTTCCCTTGCAAAAAGGAAAATCCATACACAACTTGCACACACACGCATGCACACACACACACAGAAAAACATCAGTGCTTGTTCAGTAACAGAGAGATACTGATGGCAAATGGAAGTAAGCCACCCCAGAGGAGAAAGGCAGGAAGGCCCCGAGCCCTGCTGTGGCTGCCCCTCAACGTGACACCATCCCTCCACATGGAGTCGGCTCAGCCTGCATCTCGCCAGGATCACTTGGAATGCTCTTGGAGATGCAAGACAATTTTAGAAACAGGAAATTGGAAGTGTTCTGCTTAAAATACCTCGGGCTGTGCATGTGTGCGAGAAGAGTGAGTCTATGCGTGGAGAGGGGCGCTCCTGTGTGCATACCCAGTCCAGCTTGTGGGCAGCCAGGCGGCCTCACACTGTCCTGGCCTTGTGCACTCCTGGCTCTGACAAAGGCTCCCTTGTTTTGCAGAGCCATTTTCCTTGCATTGCTGAACGAGGGCTCTCTTCCCTTTCTTCTTCTTCTCTTCCATCAGGGGAAGGCGTCATGTGTGGATGCCCAGGAAAGCAAACATACGCATTTTAATATCTGTGGCTCCCCCACAGTCAGTGAGCTATTTCCTCCACCCAGGTGGAGAAAGGAGAGGGGCCTCTCTGACATGCTGCTTAGTCTGAAAACAGACCACTAAATGCATAATGAAGAGCCTCCGAAGAGTCAATCTGCATGTTAAAATGGTGTGCAGCAGCCCAGGCTGTCACACAACGTAATTTGAAGATGAATGTGCATCCAATCAGACGGCCGGTTGCTGACTGGCAGGGTCCCGGCTATTAGGATTACCTGTCTGCTTAGTAGAGCAAGCTTTCTGAGGAGCCGCTGGTGAACCAGCACCCCAAATCTGCAGTGAGACAACTGGGCCTTCTTTTGGCTCCGCCCAGATTTGCATGGTCAGCCTGGTGGCAGGAGATGGTCAGAACGAGAGAGGAGCAGTTAAGAAGGGGAGATGGATCCCAGCATAAAGAAACAGGGCTTTTGGCCTGTTCCAGTCAGGGGGCTAGAAGTGATAACAAAGCAAAATGTGAAGCTTGACACTTGGAAGCAGAAACGCAGGTCCCGAGCAGCCCTGCACCTGCACTGGCAGGTACTCCCCGCCACGAGGTTTGAGGACCTCTGCCACCGCCATGGTTCACAGCCAGCAACGGCGCCCTCGCATGAATGATGCGTAGATGGCACTTTTGTCTCTGAACATTTGACAGCAATTAGGAACTGACTCCAGGGGCCGGACATCACAGGAACAGGGGAACACTAGAGAAATGAGGTTAGAGCACAGAAATTAGCCATCTGCCTGGTGAAGACGGTGTCCTCGAGACGGCGTTTACATAGGAACTACAGGCCACGCGTCTCTGTGTTCATTGTCCTGTTCAGCAGCCAGACAGCACAAAAGGGCTTGTCAGTGCTTTAGGACCACTCTACTCACACAGGCTGCATTGCCCCCCCATTCAAAACGCACGCTGGAGCTGCAGCTTTTAAGTGCCAAGCCCTAGGGAAGGATTCATATCAGCTGCGAAGCTCCTGTTTTGAGGGTCTTAAACACAGAAAATAGGCAGCCAAAGGCCAAATTTAGAGTGTAGAAAACAGCAGTGAATAAAATTATAAGGTCTTATACTGAATGTTTCAAATCCCTGTCCAAAGATGGAGAGGAAAAAAATGCCATTTGATGAGAAGTGGTTTCCAAATTGAGCCCCAGACATGTCCCAGCTCCCCAAAGCCAGGGGGCCAACTGCAGGGCCTCATGTCTTCATTCACAGATCTGGGGTCACAGGCGCATGCACTGCTGGCTCTGACCAGCTCCTCCATGGTCAGGAATCTCAACCTGCGCTTGCTTCTTGGCATAACCCTGTCACTCATTACTGGCCAACCGAAAGAAGTCCCAGGAAGGCCACCTTCATCTCATGTGTGTATTGCTCTTCCTAAAAGCCCTGTTGAGTGGGGGAGAGCCATCCAAGGAAATCTCTTCTGCAAAAGTGAGATCTCACACCTCTCTCTCTTGTGTCCACAGGAATTACCCAAGTTGGTCCAAAAAACTCAGTGAAATTATTTTTAAAATATTTTGGCTGATTTTTAAAAACATTGATTTGACTAATTGTATTAGTTAGCTTCATGTTACTCATATAAAATATCTGACACATTAATTTAGAGAAAGGGTTTATTTTGGCTCACAGTTCTGGATGGTACAGTCCAAGATCTGGTAGCCTCGTTTCTTTGGGCATCTTTCAAGGGCAGCACATCATTGCTGGAGCGTGTTAAAGAGCAAGCTGCTCACTTCCTGAACCAGGAAACAAAGATAATACTCCCACCCCCAACACCCATGACTGAAGGACCTCCCACTAGACCCACCTTCTAAAAGCCCCACTTCCTTCCAGTAGCGCCACCCTGTGGACTAAGCCTTTAACACATGGAGGATGTTCATCCAAACCATAGCTCTAATCATGGTTTGTGGATTAAGTGTACTGATCAAATCTTAGCAGTTTTCTTCTCTCTTCTCACCGCAACGCTTGTCTTCCATGTTATAGGTCCCCATAGTACTTACACCTGCCTCCATCCAGGCCCATTAGCTTCTGTGGACCAAACTGATTACCAGAGTAAGTTCTAATCAAAGGACACAGATGGGTGCTTTCATGTGGGGGAAATGTCTTAAAGGGATTTTGTTGTCTTTAAAATCATGCTATTCATCCTAGTTCATCACCTTGACCTTAGGGTGCCAGATACTTTCAGGGGTTTTCAGCAAGAGGCAGCATCGCCGCGAATGGAGTAGCTGGTGTCAAAACCAGTGCCCATGTGCTCCCACTGAGAAATAAGCTTGGCTTGTGTTCAGTGGCCTGAAAGTGAAACCACACTTCACTGCCCTGTGTGAAGCCAGAGTCTTTTACGGCTTTGGCCTCTGTTTGCCCACCTATGAAATTAGGACAATAATTATTCCTGCCTAATGTGGGAGAACAAATGAGGCCAGTAGAGAAAAAGGACATAATAGGTGCACAAGTCAGATTTTATGTATGAAAATGCTTTGAGATCATTAAAGGAAATCTCCTACCATAAATTCA
The DNA here is from genome assembly GCA_028451465.1 of Erethizon dorsatum. Lineage (NCBI taxonomy): Eukaryota > Metazoa > Chordata > Mammalia > Rodentia > Erethizontidae > Erethizon > Erethizon dorsatum. The sequence continues at coordinate 18,993,773 of CM051839.1, forward strand.
ATCTAGTCATAGAATTGGGATTTTTGAGGTTTACCAAAATTAAATCATGACGTTTACCAAATTTAAACAGCATGCTCCTACCTTTCATACTATAGAACTTTCCAGTGTTATATCTATTTGAGGGTATAAAAGGCTTTCCCCTTCATTAGGCACATCCTAAAAGTGCAGCAACTGAGTCGAGCAGCATAAATTTGGTTCCAAATAGGAAAAGATACGTTATGTTGCTTTGTGTTGCAGTGTGCTTCTGGATTTTCCTCAGCAACTTCTTTTTTCACTGATGATGTGTAACACTTTTGAGGGTTAATTTAAGAATATCAGAAGGCATAATACACATTGAAAGCAATGCCAGACAGTAACGTGTTTTAGATAAGGAGCTGGGGAACCCGGTGGCCCAGGCACAGGGTAGGGGAGCTGAGCAGTTTAACGAGGATTTAGTGATGAGTCCATGACTGTCCCGCAAGCAAAGGGAAACTATCAGAGTCTCTGTCGTTCTTTGTCATCAGGTGACACACGACACAGACAGATAATAAAAAGCAGGTTTGTTAAGGATCACTCATGAGTGACAATGAAAATAAGAGCAAAATACAAAGCAAAGCATTCCATGTGTCCTTGTATCATATTTTATGCTTCTGCTGAGAAATGTAAGGTTTGTGTAGTCTGTCCTGGGCTTCCAGATACCCGAACTATGTCCTCATCACAGCATTTGCACTGCCTGCTTCCTAGATAGATGCACAGCACCCAGAGAATCCTCCAACCCCACCAGGCCCTGTTCCCTTCTTCACCACAAAGGAAGCTATGACCTCAGGATCTGTGAACAAAGTAGGGGCCTCTTGGCACCAGTTGAGTTATCTAGGTTGGGGCTGCCTGATAGAACTTTCTGGAATAAGAGAGATGTTCTCTGCCTGCACCGCCCAAGACAGCAGCCACTAGCACATGTGGCTAAGTGGCTAGCGTTCTGAGGAACAGAATGTTCTGCTTTTTTAAATTTAAATAATAACTATTGCATAGGACTGGGTGGCTCTAGATACCGTCTCCTCCTAAGGAGCGGGAAGTAGAAATAGCAGTGCCTTGGCCAGCTAGAGGAGCAAGGGAACAGCAGAGTCGGCGAGCTGACAGCGAACAACACTGACATGTGCAGCATATGGCTCATGCCCTGCAAAATAACCAAGACGGATCTGTGACAGAGCAAGGACCAGTCTGGCCTGTCGGCCTCCCCTCCTCCACTCATTCTAATTGCAGCGAGTGGAGAAGGGGCCCACGTAGTCAAGCCTGGTTATTGTCAAGCTCAATTTGCCATGACTTTTATTTTCCAATAAGCTATCTGGCCAGCTGTGGCTGAAAATGAAATCACCAAAGCGACAGTCCCTCATCCCTCCTCTGGTTATTGATTTATAAAGAATCCAGTCCGTGTTCCAGGCTGTCATCGTACACGATGGTCATGTGGCTCGCTGGTAATTCCAGGAAGTAGGCACAGGCTAAGAAATACTTCTTCCAATGGGCAATAAATACGAACTTGTATTTTTAAACTTAACGCTATGTTAATGGCTTTTCTCAAACATGTCTAGAAACCACCTTCAATGTTAGAGATCAGGGCTATAAGCTTTCAAACACTGTGACCGCTGTGGTTTGTGGATGGAGAGGTCATAAATTATTTTTTAAAAATAATGTTTCCAAGTTTATTTCAATTATCTTTAATTTCTATCAGTCACCTAGTGATAACACCTTGGGGCTTTGAATTGAAGGGCAACAAAGATAACAAAACCTACTAGAGTTATGCGTTCTCAGAGGGCTATGAGTCCATCGATCATAAATGTTTATAGAACCCCCAAAGACCATCCCTTAGCTCTTCCAGAAAAGGGGCAGAAATAAAATAGAAGACACTGCCCTTGTTCTTTTTTTTTTTAATGCGGGTACCGGGAGTCAAACTCAGGACCTCACACTTGCCAGGCAAGCACTTATGCCGCTGAGCTATATCACCAGCCCTGCCATTGTTCTAAGGCCTGGGCAAACTGGCCGGGGCACTGATAAACCACCGTGCGTAAGGCCTACAAGGGTCTTGCAGTCCTGCCGGCCAGTGGACGTCCCCGCTCCTCTCTGGTCCCACTCTGAGTTGAAGCAGGTGTTAGAAAGGCAGATATAGGATGGCTCCCCACTTTCTGTGGGAGCTTAGAACCACAAGGGCCTTATAAATGTTCTGGAGGTAGAGCTAGGATTAGCTTTCGAGAAGAGTAAGGGAACAGCCCAGGCTCTCATGATTCTCCCCAAAGAAGGAAAATTGAAATATCAATTCATCCTGACGGGTGATCCAATTCCATGGTTTTCTTCTCAGATTGGCTGCCCCAGGTCAGGATGATGCCCTACTGGGTTTAACTCTTCCCTGGGACTGCAGTGGAGGGGACAGGACTCTATGAGTCTCAGTCACATCTAGTCCATGACAATATAAACCACCACAGCTGTTGCTTTTTCTACCTGAATCTCTTGGGAGAGTGGGTAGCAATCTGTTTTTATAGTCGGTTTTAGACTTTCATTCACACAGTGTTTACTGCATTACTCTAGTGTGACAGGCACCTATCCGAGGCTTGAGGACAACCTCGTGAGCCAGGTGGATAAGGGTCCCCCTCTCAGACCGTACATTTCTAGTGGCCAGAGAAGCCCTGCAGAGGTGACCCTGGAGCTGACATCAGAATGACAAGAGGAGCCAGTCAAGTCAAGGGCTGGGACAAGAGAGTCCCAGGCCAAGGGAGCAGCTGGCGCCAAGCAAGAACAGAGCCAGCTATTTCGGGAATGGCAGGAAAGTTGATGTGGCCCAAGTGAGTGGCCAGGAGGGAGGAAGGATGAGAAGAGGGCTCTGCAGAGGGCAGGGACCCGAGGATGAAGGGTCTTGAAGGCCAAGATAAACAGTGAGCATTTATTCTAAGCATGATGGGAAGTCATTGGATGGTGAGAAGCAGGGCGGTAGCATGGTCTGATTTATGCTTTAAAAGGCAGCTGTGTGGAGGAGGGGTGGAAGGAGGGACAGACAATCTTCCCGGCATTACTTCCAAGCAAGTGATAGCTTGGACTAGGAGGGCGATGGTAGCAGTGGCACACTGGTCAGATTCACTTTGTTCAGATAGGATCTGCTGAAAGACTGGCTTAGGGCGGGGGGGGGGGAGAAATGTAAAGGATTCCTAGGATTTTCTACCAAGTGTAGATGTTGGTCTTATTTCCAGGAGTAGAGAAAAAGAGCTACAAATTCCATGCTGGACACCCTAAGCCCAGGATCCATGTTTGTCTGCCTGTAGTTTGGATTACCCTGCCCTTATAAAAATTCCCCAGCGTTTACTTACACCTGTTGCTTTCTGTCAGTCCCCTTGCACAGAGAGTCGGCGGGTACCCCTCCAGAACCCTTCCTGTGTTTGAATATTGTCGCTATCACCTCTTACCCTTTTTTCCTCCAGGATTAATAACCCTAGTCCTTTCATTTTATTTCAAGAACCATTTTTCTGTCCCTTTCATCATGGCTGCTGCTGGCCTCTGGTCCTTCCCAATTTTCTACACACCATTTTGTGAGTTCTAGAGCCAAAGCAGGACACAGACATCTAAGAACAGTCTTATGCCAGTACACAAAAAGATTGTTTCCTGCCCTTTTTGTGTCACGTGCTCGTTAAGCCATCCACGATCATGTCCTGGCTCCACCTGTACTCTCCGCCCCTTTCTGCTCCCTGTGCCCAGGGCTCTGCCATCCAAAGCACGGTTTGGATTTGAAATGCTCTACGTGGCAAATTGTCTGCCCTGAGTGTATCTCCGGCTTTGCAGTAGGCACCCAAAGACTGTTCAGGGAAAGCCTCAATCTACTTGAGAGACTTTCTACAAAAATGGCCTGGAGCCCTGCCACCCCCTGGACTGTCCCTGCCCTGCAGCCTCATTGTTCCTTGCTGGTCTCTCCATGGTGTCTTCAAAGCACTTTCCAATCCATAGCACCCTGATCAGCAGAGTCCCTCCCTTGGTCCTCCTGAGAAAGGTTCAAAGAGAAGCAGAAGCAGAGAGGGTGTATGGGGGCTCTCTGGGGCCGATGTCCGGACCATAGCCATTGGGGCGGGTACAATCCAGCCTCAACTCCATGTCTTCAGACAGAGGAGCAAGTTATAGCGCTTGCTACATCATCACAAACTTCTGCAACAAAATACACCAGAAATTAATACTCCAAGATAAAATTAGAGACAAGTACCACAAATTAAGTGCAATTGACATCAAGGAACTATAAATTTACTCAATAATCATTTTTTTTCAACTGACAGAAATTGGAAAATTGTCTATGTGGACGCATTTATCACTAGCCTTGAGTTAATACATTCAGATTTAGCATGTTATTGGGTGGGAAATATTTATGTAAGTAAGTGTTTCATTTCCCATAAATAAGTTCATTGGCAGGAGTAGAAGCAGCGCTTCCCTGTGATGGGGAAGGTGCAGTCTTCTAACAGTTGCAAGTTGTATTTTCAGCGTGAAAGAAAACTAAAATTTTTCCTAGGCAGTTGGAACCATAAAATGCTTTAAGCTGAAGGTAACAGGCTTTTGGGGGAGCCAGGAGTTTAGTCAAAAAAATGGGACGTCAAAGGATGATTTTCGCACAGTCAAGGAATGAGAACGACTATTCAATTTGATATACGGGGAAGATATAAACAAAAATAAGGAAACAGAGACACGTTGGAAAACAAAATGCAAACCGGAAATCAAAGAGAAATCAACCTGAATCACTCCGTCCCCAGAATGACTTCCGTGGGCAGCCAACTGCCCCTTCTCCTGGCTTCCCAAGCCCACAGCTCCTGGCTGAAGCTGGGAGACTGTAAAGTCCAGTTTCATTCCTCATCCTTAATTTAGCTAAACAGAGCTTTGAAATGGCAACTAAATTACCTTTTGGTGAAATCAAATCTTCCCTACTAGCCTCAAGCAGAGAGGCATCCAGGCAGCCAGGGCCAGCTAATGGGCGACGGGCAGCTCAGTCTGTCCTGCACCGCACCGCGGAGGGTGCGCGCTATTAAAGGGTTGCATTAAAGGATCACGCACATCCTTTGTCCCCAGCAGTTTGTCCTGTAGGGGGTTACTCAGTGCACGGCCTTTTCTCTTCTTCCACCTGCCAGCCCAGCAGGAGGTTGCTTAGGGCAGTAAAATGTTTATTACCTGTTTATTGTGTGAGTAACTGCAGTCTGGGAGGAGGAAATATTTCCCAGTTTACCTAGGGCAATGAAAATAGGATTAAGAGTTCTGAGGGCTGGGGAAAGAGCAGTATAAAACCCAGAGAATCATATACCATGCAGCCACAAGGAGCCCAGTCCCCTTGCATTATACTTTCATTCTAGTCATGATGACATTCCCTCTTACTCTCAGACCCGTGTAATTCACCATTATGGATCTGGGGTTGCCGGTATGCTAAAAGGAAATCTTCCCCAAAGAGAGTCTGGCACACTTCCCAGGTGTAGCTATCAAATTGCACTGAAAGACAGGTCATCAGCTTGACTAACATCTACATGCACATTTATTTCTCTTGCCTCCAAAGTAAGTTACAAACAGCTTAATTCCCACCAATTTAGCGGTGTGGAGATTCAATAAACTATCATAGAGCAAGCCGGCCATCCTCCAACCACCATGTTTAGTGAATTCAGTGATCGCAGTACAGAATAATTCATGTCTAAGATTAAAAAATTACTATCATTAATCTTCAACTGGTTCTTAAACATGATTTTTCTCCTGCTGTTTTCTCCTCTCTCACATTTTCTTCCCTTCTTAAGACCTTCCTGCCTTGATCATTTGTGGAGCAACACAGAATTTAAATCCTTTTTGTAACTCACAGAATTATATTTAGCACTCCCTGAAGCTACAATATGGGGTTCCCTTAAAATGCAGTCACTCTTAGAAGTAGGCTACAAGATTGAGCCCTAGTTACTTCTGGAGCCTGTTGTTTTCCCTTTGTTCTTCATTCATTTGTTCATCCAAGCCACCATGGTCCCTCCTCCACACAGCTGCTTTTTAGAGCATAAATCAGACCATGCTACCACCCTGCTTCTCACCATCTAATGACTTCCCATCACGCTTAGAATAAACGCTCACTGTTTATCGTGGCCTTCAAGACCCTCCATCCTCGGGTCCCTGCCCTCTGCGGAGCCCTCTTCTCATCCTTCCTCCCTCCTGGCCACTTATTTGAGCCACATCAACTTTCCTGCCATTCCCGAAACAGCTGGCTCTGTTCTTCCTTGGAGCCAGCTGCTCCTTTGGCCTGGGACTCTCTTGCCCCAGCCCTCGACTTGACTGGCTCCTCTTGTCATTCTGATGTCAGCTCCAGGGTCACCTCTGCAGGGCTTCTCTGGCCACTAGAAATGTACAGTCTGAGAGGGGGACTTTTATCCACCTGGCTCACGAGGTTGTTCTCAAGCCTTGGACAGGTGCCTGTCACATGTGATAATGCAGTAAACACTGTGTGAATGAAAGAGTAGACCGACTATAAAAGCAGGTGGCCATTGCTTCTCAGGGGCTCAGCTCTTAGCTGAGTGGCCCTGATCAGAGGGTGGCAGAAAGTAGCAGGGCTCATGAGGACAAGCAAGGGCAGAGCATCCTGTCCCTTCTGGAGTTGAACTCCTACTATGTGCCACCCACAGCACTAGGTCCTGGAGATAAAACAGCAAACAAAATACAGCAGATGTAGTCCGCCCGTCATGTTGCTAAGATGGGTAAGGGAGACAGGGCAACATACCGTTGCCCAATTGAATGATTATCCATTATGGCAGTTGTTGGGGAAGATTGTACAGATCAGATAGTGAAATCCATGAGCATTCCGGCCATTAATTCTGCTTCCAAAATTGGAGGGGCAGCAAACCACGGGTCAGCTCTGGAGAGCAGCGTTGCAGTGCAAGCTGTGCCAGGCTTGGCACCGTGCCACGCTAGGACACAGGCATTTCTCTGGGGCTGTGCCATTATTTATAAAAATGAAGATCACCTGACCTGCTGCAAAAGAGGGACGGGTGTGGCTTACTTCAAATGCTAGCCATTTGCTTTCGATTCCAAAACTCGAGGATTGTTTTAGAAATGAAGGGCCCAATTAGAAACAATTAACATGACTTCACAGGGGACCTGCTTGTAATTTCTTATCAAATTGAACACTTCTCTTCTTAGTCATCTCAAAATGCCAATTTCAAGTGTGAGTTCCAAAGCAGTTAAGGTGCTTGCACCCAATCCTCACACCATGAAGAAGTATGGATGGTTTGGCAACCATTTGATCAATATGATACCTGTAAATGGTTTACCACCCTCTTCAGCACAAAAAATGCATTGCCATTTATTTCTCTGAGTTGCTAACTACCTGAGAAACGTCAGGATCTCCTTTTTTATTTTGTTTTGTGCAGGCCTCCATTTTGTTCCCATTCAGGCTGACCCTTTTGGTATTGTGCACACTGCTCTCCTGTCCTCACTTTCACCTGTGTGCAGAATTCTTTTTCCGTAATAGTAATGATCCCTGCACATGCGCACTCTTGACCAGAGAAGAGGACCACTGGGTCAGTGAAAAGGGAAGCCAGCACAGGCAGGCGCTTACCGTCCTGGTCAGTGTGCTTCCTGGGCAAATGATGACATGCTTCCTTTGCTATTAGAAAACTTGCATGTGTATGTAGATTTTCCTGGTAATTAAACTGTTAAACCTTGCAATCTCCTGGAAGACCAGATAGCCTCCCTAGAAAAACCTCATGTAGTAAAGTGGAAAGTCTCCTCGGTACAGGTGGCCTGCTCCTGTGAGTTACAGAACAAAAGGGACAAGAGGGCACCCATAATCAAAGCAGCGTGTTTCATGTTCCCTGACCCTGGGATGTGTCCTCAGGCAAGTGTGTTGGACTTACCTCGAGTGCTATGACACTTGGATTCGGGCACTCACGGTCCCGCTGGATGTGAGCAAGTGCGGCCTCCTCTGGGAGAAGGAAGCTTGCTCCTGTCACCTGCTTCCAGCTTCTTGCTGAGCCCTTGAAACCCAAGAGCTCACTGCCAAGCTGGAGAGATCTCCAAGCCTTCGCTAGCAACAGGGCTTCCACTTCCATGGAGACATGGAATTCCTTTAGAGGATTCACCAGCAGGAGGGACTCTAGAAAGAGATGAGGACCGTTCTTCCTGGGCACGTGTTCTTTCCAAAGCAACCACAGCCAGATTGGGCCTCGGCCAGACCCTGAGCTGCCGTGTGCCCATTCTTGTAGCTGTCCCGTCCCCAATTTTGTATCATTGTTGACAGATGCCAAGTGAATGTAAGCAGGCTTGTCCTGTATTACCCCCGGGAGAGAAGGGGAACAAATATTGATGATCTGAGGGGAAGCAGCTGTTGAAGAGGGACTGGCCAGCATCCTCGTTGTTCTAGAGAGCCGGGACAGCTCTCAGGCCTTGATTTCTGTCTGCCAGACCCCACACATCAGCCAGGACAGTGTCACACAGCAGCAGAGTTGCTTTCTGCCCTGGCCCAGCAAGGCCACCTTCTCTCCAAGGTTGTGGTGTCAAGAGTAGCACTGGGAATTCACATTACTATCGCTTTGTTTCCTAAACACGAGGATAATAGTTTAAGGATCTGGTGTTACTTATCTACGTTGCCGTTGGTTCATAAAGAGGTATTTACAACTTTATACCAAAATAGGTGTTCTACTTGGCTGGCAAGTACTTTGGTGTTATACTTTGCTGTTTATTGCTAAGGCCAGATTAACCTACGCCACAGTAAATGGCGTAGTGGGAATCATAAAGCAGCTTGTTTCTAGGAATCAAGATACTTCGCAGATATGTGATCCTTTACTGGAACCTGGCATTTAGATAAACAGCTTAAGCCTGTGGCATAGATTATCAAAAGTATCTTCACTTGACAAAGCCCTTTAATAAAATCTATTAAAATATTTTAGACACCAATATCTCACAAGAGGACCTTTTTCTTCTGAAAAGGGATATGGCACAAACACATGTGAATTAAGGATGGAGAAAAAGAGAACTTTCTAGGGCCGGGGATATAGCTCAGCAGCACAAGTGCCTGCCTGGCAAGCGCAAGGTCCTGAGTTTGAGTCCCGGTACCAAAAACAAGAGAGCTTTCTGTGCAGTAGCATGTTCCACTCGGCAGCTGGTATGAGCGCCGTCAGCCGTCGCACAGAGAACTCCTGCCTTTTGGTGGAGCTCTGGGTACTTTTACCTAGATCACCTAGGAGTCTGGCGTGATGGTTTCTGGTTATCACACGGTGAGGAAGGAGTTGAGGTTTGCTGCTTCTTGGGCTACTACCATTACTGAGTCCCCAGAGTCCTCTGTGTCCTGTTATGAAATGGAGAGGAGGAGGTGAGGGAGAAGACACACACACACACCCCCCACTCTGAACCACCCTTTCCCTTCTGCTAATATCCCACTAGGCAAGAGCTCATTATCAGGCTCTGCCTCGACACAGAGGTGCTGGGGGCCGTGGTCTCTGCCAGGCAGCACCCCCCATCGCAGCTCCACTACGGACAGGGAGGCACAGCGTCTGGGGGTACAGCTGTTTGTGCCGTATGCACTTGATCACTTATTTATAAACCGTTTGGAAAAGGGAGTACACAGGAGTGTATGCGGGTTTGCGGAGGACGTCGTCACAGTGAAAAGCCAATCCACGTTATGTAAATTCCGGAAGATCTAACAGGACCACAGCTGAGGCATCAACAAGTTGCAGATGAAACTCAGTGTGGGGAAATGTAAAGCAGTGTGTCTGGCGGAAATAATCCAAATTATAGGTTGTACTTATGATAATATTCCAAGGTATCCATTTCCACTCCGAATAAGGGCATGAGAGTCATTATATGACCTTCCCTGAAGACCTGGATCCGGTGGCAGCTGCCACAACTCTAGAATCCACCCAACAGCAGCCGTCGTATGGTAGAGGATTACAAAGAAAACAAAATGATATTTTTTGGAATTTGACATTCCTCATCTGGAATATCGTATATCATGCTGGCCGCTGCATCTCAAGAAACAGCTAAAGATGGAGTTTGGTGGTTCTCAAACTTTTAGGAGTCATGGCCTCCTTTGAGAATCTCTGACCCTCTACTCCAGAGAAATGCGTGCACGCTCATGCAGATTTGCAGTCAGCATCCGTGGAAAACTCAGCCTCCTCAGACCAGCTAGCATCCATGGCTAACTTCTGGTACTGGGGATTGAGCCCATCATCTTTGCACTGAGATACATCCATGGCCTTTTTTATTTTATATTTCGAGACATGGTACTAAGTCGCTAAGTTGCCCAGGCTAGGCTCAAACTTATGATCCTCCTGCCTCAGCCTCCCAGACTGCTGGGATTATAGCCATGCTCCACCAAACCCATCTAGTTTATTTAAATACTATGTGAGAAAAGATTTTTAAAATTTAAAAGTTTGGATTCTTCTGTCTGAATATATAAAGACACAGAAGAGCTGTAACTGGATTCTTTAACGTCACCAGATATGTGATTAGCGAAAACATGAACAAATTCTGGTATGATAAGACAAAACCAGGAGGACCATCCCCAGAGACTGAAAAAGGCAAATTCAAGGAGGAAAAAAAGCATCACTCATTTACATAGCTGCTTTTCTAAGTGTATGAAACTTTATTAACTTAAGATGTGGTAAGAACAGAACTATAAATAGCTTTTTCATGGTGGGGGGGGACTGGAATCGAACTCAGGACCTTGTGCTTGCCAGGCAGGCATTTTGGCCACTGAGCTATATCCCTGGCCCTTGTAAATAGCTTTTTAAATGGTTTAAGGTAACTTCATAGATGATAGATCTATGAGGCAATGTTAGAGAAAATTCTAACATGTTTAGAGAAAGCGTCTAACATGGTTTGATGTGTGAGCCTCAGTGGAAGTCGACATCAACATAGATAACTGTGCTTTCTTAATATGTCCCTTGGTGCCACCCAAAGAGATTCCGTGTGAGCCAAATAGGTGGGTGGTGAGCCTGGCCCAGGATGGAGTTTCTAGGTGAGAGTTAATCGGCGCCCATTCTACTGTACCCCTGAAGAAGCAGTGGAATGTAGCCAGCTGCCATACATCTCAAATCCTATTTTGTAACGGCTCGTGGTTGTTTATTTGCGGAGCTGCAGTTGTTAGAAGTTCCCCTCATAGGCACTGTCTTGGCACCCAGTGCTTTAATTAATAATGAAGAATGTTGACTGCCAAACAACCAGTGTTGATGATTTGTGGGAGAAGTAGAAATGCAGGTAACCTAAAGGGAAATACACAGCACCCTGCCTGGTGTGCAGCCCATAATAGGTGCTCAACAAATACTTCATTTTTCATCAGTTGAATAGATGGTAGGCTTCTGTGTTAGCATTCTGCTACTATAACAAATACCTCAAACAAATCAACTTAAAAAGGGGAAAATTTACACAGGCACAGTGGCATATGCCTGTAGTTCCAGCTACTTAGAAGGTTGAGGTGGGAGGCTTGCTTGACCCAGGAATTCAAGATTATCCTGGGCAACACTGTGAGATACATCTCAAACATAAATAAAAGGAGGAAGTTTTTATTTTGGCTCACAGTTGTGGAGGCTTGCACTCATGGGTGATTGACCTGTTGCTTTTGGGCCTGTAGCAAGGCAGCGCATCATGGTGGCTGCACTTGGTAGAAGAAGCTGCTCACTTTGTGGTGGCCAGGAAGCAAAAGGAGAGAAAGAGGAGTGTCTACAATCCCAATATCCCCTTCAACGCCATGCCCCCAATGTCCTAACTTCCTCCCCTATGCTCCACCTCCTAAAGGTTCCACCACCCCACAGTAGTGCCACAGGCTAGGGGTCCAGCTTTCGATTCATGGGCCTTTCAGGGACATTCAGGACCCAAACTCCAGCAATTCCTGAGGGGCTTCCAGATTGAAAGCTATGATTTGTTTTTCTGTTGTTGAGCATTACTCATCCTTTGTCATTTACTACGTTCTCCAAGAAAATGGCTTTGAATTGAAGGAGGCCACCCTTAAAATATTTTAGAGGCTGAAAATATGATTATTATATTGAAATACTTTAGCTTATGTGGCATTTCTTTAACTTTGCACTTTTAAGCCCAGTAAAGCCAAAATCAGGGTAACAATTGAAATTTTATAAAATACTAAAACTCCAGTTATCCTTCCTCCCTCCCTTCCTTCCCACTTTCCTCCCTTCTTTCCTTTCTTTCTTCCTGGTGAGTGGTATGGGGGATTGAACCCAGGGCCTTCCCACTAAGCTACAACCCTAGACTTTTTTACTTTATTTTTGAGGCAGGGTCTCACTAAGTCATAAGTAGGCCAAGTTGAGCTCAAATTTACAATCTCCCTGCCCCAGCCCTCGCAGAATGCTGGGATTACAGACATGCACCACCACACCCAGCTTCCTTTTTTTTTTTTTCTTTTTCATTTTAAATACTATTTAATATTAGTGTAGAAAAGAGGCCAGGGGAGCCTTCATAATCCCATCATCTTAACACAGTAGCTTTCTTTTTTAATATTCTCTTCCAGTTTTAAACAGTATGCATTTACATTTTTGTCCATCTGCCTCACAGGTAGCATAATGGTAAACTTACTTTTTTTAATCAGATTTAAATGAAACCTGTAAGGCAGAGGAGAGGGAGAAGCAAAGAGCCAAAGAAAATAAATAATAATCCCCTATGGAAAGTGCAGCCCAAGCAGCCGCTCTTATGGGACTGCCTAAGAAGAGGTAGGCATCTGTCTCCTGACTGTGAGAAGGGACCAGGCTGGCATGGATGACAGCCATTCCCAGCAAGGCAGACCCCACCTCTGCCTCAGTCCCTGTTTCCCAGTAGCACAGGCCCAGCCCTGCTTTGTAAGCTGCCTGCAGGAGTCACGGCTATGGCTACAGAAGCAGAAGTGTGCCCCGCAATGCCGGTGATGAGCCAGGCTGTGATGAAAAGCAAGCACTTTCTTGTGTTCCCCGCTGCTCTGGCAGGAATGAGACAATGCTTACAACTGCTTAAGATGCGCCACCCCACAAAAGAGAACACAGGCGAGCTGTGAGTGTGCCCGGAGCTCTCTAATCACGCTGAGAGGCTGCCGTTGTTCCCTGCCACTCCAGAAGGATGCCACACCAACAGCAACATCCGCAAAGTGTGTTCGCACGCATTAGCTCCTTGGGGGCTCACCCAGGTGACCTGTGTTAGCTCCACATTGCACAAAGGGAAAAGTGACGCTTGCCAAAATCAGCCACTGCCCTCAGTCACAGGATGAAGTTAAATTGTCCTCGGACCCGCTGGCCACTCTGGAGAGGGTGGCATCACACATACTCACCCTTGTCCATCCGGTTAAGCAGGCAGCTGTGCTAGGCTTGTGCATGAAGCAAGTGGGGGACCTTTGCAGCCAGGCATTAGTGAGTGGGGCGTGGGGCTAATCAGGGAGTCCAGCAACAGGATGTTTACAGTAAATGGTTCCTGACCAAGATGGAGGTCAGCATAATTGCCAGTCTGCAGGACTGTAGATCCAAGTATACAAAGTTGTTTGGGGCCTACTGTATCTGCCTCCTCTGGAGACATAGCTCAGTAGTAGAGTGCTTGCCTGTCATATGTGAGGCCCTGGGTTCAATCCCCAGAACCACACAATGTAATAAATAAATAAATACTATTTCATTTCTCTTAGTTTAAGAAAGCTTTTTTTTTTTTTTTTTTTTTTTTTTTTTTTTGTTTTGCAAAATAGTAAACCTAAAAAGTTACTTCCCTCACTTCCATATGGATTTTGCCACACTTTGGGGAGTCTCAGAAGCCACCCTCAAACCCTTCACCCATTTCTCACAGGTTTGAAAAAGGAGCACATCAGTTCAGTGTTATTTTAGCAACAGAAGCATTTCCACTTGGGCTATTTTTAGCATGTCAGGTGCACTCTGCCTGCCATGAACTTGGTATATTTGAGTATTTAATTCAGTGGCCTCTCTCATTTGAAAGAGAGACTGTTCCAGCCCTCTACCCACCATAGCTCCACTTTTACAGCTGCTCGTAAATTTCTGAACATGCAGGGATATCTTTAGCTGTGACTCCAGATATTTCCTGTGGAGCTGCAGGATTCAATCCTGCAAGCACAGAAGCTAAATATACCCTCTCCGTCCAGTACTTAGCCAAATAAACAGGGGCAGCATCAACAGGACTTTTTAAATCTAATGCTGAATAGGTTTTTTTCAGTGAGATTAATTAAGCAATTTTGTTTATTTTGGCAATCGAAGTCAGTCCAGCTTCCCCCAAGCTTTTAATACCTAAGCTTCGGGCCAGTGAGATGGCTCAGCGGCGTAAGCGCCTGCCTTGCAAGCGCGAGGGCCCGAGTTCGACTCCCGGATCCCACATACGGAAAAGGGGCCGGTGATATCGCTCAGCGGCACAGGTGCCTGTTGGCGCGCGAGGTCCTGAGGTCGACCCCCCGGTACCCACAAAAAAAAAAAAAAAATACCTAAGCTTCATTTTTCTCTCCTGATTCAAGAACTGACCAGAAGCCCTGGTGCAGGGACCCGGCCTGTTGTAATGCCATGTGCCTCTGCTCCGTTAGCAGATAGCCTTGGAACAGCCACAGCCACCTTACTTCTCACAGAATCCAAACTCTTCTGCTCTGCCTGGCACCTTAGTCATTGAGGGGACAAGGAGCACTCCAAGATTTTCTTTATGGAGTAGAAGAATGTTAAGTTCTTTCTGGGCATGATCCCGTGGGAGGAGATACCTCCTCTTGGAAGTTAGGTTCTTCTCTACAAGGGATGCCTATGACCTGTTATGGGTTGAATCAAAAAATGACCCCCCAAATGCTCATGTGTTCCGAGGTGGGGCTTCTAAAAGGTGATGAGATAACACAGCACTAACCTCACCCATGGGTTAACCCATTCGTGGGGTCATACTGAAGATGCCATCAGGAGATGGGGCCTCATTGGAGCAAGTGAGTCACTGGGGATGTGACCCAGAAGAGTGTGTTCTTGTGCCCAGCCCCTTTCTTCTGTCTCTGGCTCTTTCAATTCACTGCTTCCTGGCTGCCATGAGGTGAGCAGCTTTCCTCCACCAGGCCCTTCCACCACAGTGTTTCTGTTTTGGTGGTAGCCAACCACAGACTGAAACATCTGAGACCATGAGGCAAAATAAACCTTTTCTCCTTTCAGTTGTGTGTGTCTGACATTTTATTGCAACAACAGGAAGGTAACTGATACAAACCTTTTTACCAGATCCTAAAAAACTAGATTGCCATCCATGAATAAGTCTGTAGATTCTCAGAGAAAGTTCTTAGAACTTGAATGAATCCCCATGAATCTTAAAACATATATTTACACCAAACACTACTGGTCATTTTCCTTGTAACCAAAATCATGCAGTTCCAGGCCATCCATACGCCAGAAGGACACTATCCCAAGAGAAGCAGGAAAGAGCGATGTGTAAAACCTAACTTTGCCTTTGGATGACGAATTAGCACAACAGCCCCACTTCTGTCCTCCCTAGGGAGACCCTGCAACAGCCTCACCCCACCAGCTTAAAGTCCCTCAGACGCTTGGTGTGATCACAGGGTCTGCGGATAACTGTGTATTCACACCAGCTACCCATCTGCCTCTTACCCAGGGTTCCCATTGGAGGCACCAGTTTTGGGCATCAGTCTGGCCATAGAGGCTGTGTAACACCTGCACACACTTGAAGGTTCCTGCAAAGATGAGTGTTGGGATTCCCACTGAGCAATTTATTCCTCTTTACTGTCCTCCACATGTCCCTTTGTGGTTTATGACGGAGTATTTCTGTAACTGTCTGTATATTGGGGCTTCTTTGGGGGTACTAGCATTTGGCAAACACCACACTAGCCATCAAAATGTATGAAGCAGGGGAAGCCACAAAACCAAAGGTACCAAGCAGTGGGCTTGCTTGCAAAAGCAGCAAAACGGAGAACGAGAAAGGCAAACGAGTAATGATAACAACAGTTCTTCCTTACTAATGCTTTGCAGGGATAGGTAGTGTTCTAAGCCCACTATGTACAGTGACTTAGGAAACCTCACCCAAACCCTGTGAATTTGCATCTTTCCATTCCAAAGCATTCTTTCCCTGGAAACATACAGTGCTTATTGAGCACCTACTGAATGTCAGGCACTGGGCTATAGCAGTGAGTTAGATCGACCAGGTTCCTGCACGCATGGAGCACAGCACACATGGGGTAATTGCTGTGGCTTGGATAAGTGTCCCCCAAAGGCCTCCAGCCCATGGTGCTATTGGGAGGTGGCAGGTCTTTTAAGAGGCAGGGCCAGGTAAGAGGTCTTCAGGTCACTGGGGTTGTGCCCTTGCAGGGGATGGTGGGACCCCAGCTCCTTCCTCTTCCTCTCTTTCTTTTACCTTGCTGCTATGATGCGCTGCCTGGCCGCAGGCCCAAAAGTGAGGCCAACAGACCATGGACTCAGACCTCCCAAACCGGGAGCTGAAATAAATCTGTCCTCCATAAAGTTGATTAGCTCCACTGTCTGTTATAGTGATACACAGCTGATTGACAGTATTGAAACCAACAGTTGCACAGATAGTTTCTAGAGCCAGGGATGAGCTGGGATCCTGCAGCTGCAGCTTGAGCAAGAGTCCCTTGAGCGTGTCAGTCTGTGCATGTGGCACACAGGCCCTTGGGCTCCCTGGATGCTCGCCCCTTCCAGCCTCTCCAACCTGCTTCCTCTAAGTCATGCCCTGCCGGTCACAGTCCAGCGGTACCTGACTGCTGTCCACAGCGCTGTTCCCTGCTGCCCTGGCTTTGCTCGAGTTGCTGCTGCGGCTGCTGCCGCGGCTGCCGTTGCTTTATTTATCCAGTCCCCGTACAGCATCCAGAATCTGCTCCCCACCCCCCGGCCCTCCTGGACCCAGACAGGCTGGGCTTCTGGAATTTCCGTCAGGCTCCCAGGGCCTGTGCTAACCTCTGTCGCTGCACCGGACTCCCCACTTCACACGGATGTGCCGGGGTCCCTTCCTCACGAGCCCAGGTGCCCCTTTTCTCATCTTCTAGTCCCGTCAGGGTTCACAGTGTCTGGCCGGAAAGCACCATCAGTGAGTACTTGGAAAGGGCCCGAAATCAGGAGCCTCTGCGTCCTTCCTGTAGCAATTGACGCTGAGGTGGAGCTGAGGAGCTGGTGCTGCTGGTGCAGGAAGGGGAAGAAGGAGCAACTGCGAGGATCTCTCCAGGTCCCTGAGTAACTCTCACCCGGGCTCCGAGCGCCCGCAGGACGGAGACCCAAGCGGGCTGGCACACTGTCCGGTCCTTCCCTTTTGTTACAAAACTCAGCTGAAGATTTTAGATTTTTGTCCTCTAGAGGAACAGAGTAATCTAACTCTGTTTTCCACATAACAGCCCCTAAGTATCTCGAGAGTACTGACCTTTAGGCTCATTTCTCCGTACCAAATGGCCCCATTCCTCCTCCTGTTTCTCACTCTCGGGTCACACAACTCCAGCTGCCCGTCAGCCTCCCGATGGCTCTCAGGACGTGGTGTCCGAGCCGCACATCACTGCGACAGCTTCAGTGAATCCGCGTGGGTGGAGCGGAAGGTTTTCCTCCCCATCTGCAGCCTGGGTTCCAGTTCACTTGTGTCACAGCCTCACTGCTGTGTCTGTCCTTACTGTTCTTGTGGCAAAGAAACTCCTTAGCGTTCCGCACACGACCAATTCTTGCCAGGCCACATTTAGTAAATACGGTAATAGCAGTTGCCCATTATCAAGCATGTCCTGTGCCCAGGAGCCAGGCGCTGTGCTCAGGGCTGCACCAGCGGTACCTTACTCAATGCGGTCAGAGCAACACCAGCGCCTCACAACCTCCCGCGAGACAGCCCTTCCCAGGTCGACACCCATTCCAGACTTGTCACACAGGTAGCAGACCACAGAGCTGAGGAACAGTGGCCGCTCTGCTTTATATATTTTCACAAATCCTGTGTTTAATCTTGTGTCCTAAAACTTTGCCAGAAATCCATATCCTGTTTACCTTGACTCCCTGCGTAAAAGTCAGCTGTTCCCTCGGTTCTGGTCGCCATGATTCCTTCTGGTCTCCCATCACCCGTTCATTCCTAGCATCAAGTGTTTTCACAGCCATGGATAGAGAAGATTTTTAAATCTTAGATGACTTTCCATTCCCCTAAATGTTAAA
This sequence comes from Erethizon dorsatum, assembly GCA_028451465.1. Taxonomy (NCBI): domain Eukaryota; kingdom Metazoa; phylum Chordata; class Mammalia; order Rodentia; family Erethizontidae; genus Erethizon; species Erethizon dorsatum. Next base: position 19,011,844 of record CM051839.1, read on the forward strand.
ATAATGTCTCAGCCGGGCGTGGTGGTACACGCCTGTAATCCCAGGACTCAGGAGGCTGAGGCAGAAGGATCGATGCAAGTTCAAGGCCAGCCAGGACTACATAGAGAGTCCAAGCCCACCCTGAACTACAAAGCAAGACCCTGTCTCAAAAAAAAAAAAAGAAAAGAAAGTCTCTATAATAGAAAAATAATATAATAATAATATGCTTCTAATAGAAAATATGGGAAGTACAAAATAGGTAAAGAAAACAACATAAATAACAGTATTGTCCAGTAGTCCTAAACTCTGACATCTGCTATTCTTTTTAGAATCTAGAAGGCAATTTGCCTAAGTGCTAAAATAATTTATGGCCAAGAGGTAGGTTGAGCTCCCGACCTCCAGCAGGGACTCCAGCCTAATAGTAGCTGGGCTGTGAGAGGATCGCTGCTCAAGCAGGGAGGAAGGCTGGGCCCCAGGGAGGGGGAGGATGGGTGTGGCGTGGTGGGCAGCACGGTCCTCCTGCTGTGTGGGCCCCATGGCCATCTCCTTGCCCCTGTGGATTTGTTCTCTTTATTCTGTGTGCTTTCCTGTGTTGATATTCAAGGCAGGACATAACGGTCCCCCAATCCTCTCGATGCCGCTCCCTCAGGGGAATAGCTGGGCCATTCTTCTGCTGTGGGTTTCCTCTCTGTCACAACTGTCTTGCCCCATGCCACCCTGCCTGAGAGCTTCATCTGGACATGTTTCTCTCTTCCCCTGTGCGTCAGTTTGAACATCAGGGCTTTGGGAGGAATTAGATGGGCGAGAAGTTCTCTCTGGGTGACTGTGATGTCTTGGACATCTGTCTCCAGATACATTCTGTTCAGTTTAGAACCGGTCTCTCAGCCAATCACTGTGATTTTTCACAGATGGATGGATGGACAAACATCCAACAAAACCTCCCGTCAAGTCTCATCAAGAGAAGTCCAGGTGCCATGCTGCCCGGAGGTCCCTTCCAGCTCAGTCATCCTTCGAATGTGTGATTGATATTCTGGAAACGGGGATATCACTTGGTATATTTGTCAGGGTGGGCAGTCTCCGTGAAACTTTAGTCCAGGAAAAGCCTTGAGAAAGACGTGAATCATGTAGAGGAGTTGGGGAACAGGCAAGCTAGCTGTGAGATGGCATAGATGAGATGGGGAATTGCCTATTCTGGGCAAGCTGTTGATGGAAAATAAAGGGAGGCCACAGGAGGGAACCAGAAGTGTCTAGTAACGTCCAGAACATCATCCTGCAGTGGGGACTGGCAGGAAAGGGGGAAGGAAAACTGCTATGACCATCACATCAAGGACTTGACCCTAATACCCACAGCAGGTCGCATAAAGGTCTTGACATAGATCAGAGTCTGTGCCTGGCATTAGACGCACATCTGGGCACATGTCAGGCTTTCCGGCCACCTCTGCACTCACAGCCATAGTAGCCATATCATAAAATTTTAACAAAATCTTGAAAGGACAGATTCAGATGCTAGGATGACTCACTCCTCAGGTCTTTTCCTCCGTGGAGCAATGCATACACGGTCACATCTGCCAAGTCGGAAGGCACAGCTCTTCCACGGATGCTCGGAACTGAGATCTAAATAGGAGCTTCGGGAAAAGCAGACAAAGGACCCCCGAGTTGACCTGCGGAAGGGCCCACATGAATTTAGGAAGGTTACAGGAAGCAGCTGACTACAAACGTGTTTTCTGTCATTCATTCATTCACTCATTTATTGAGTGCTTACTATCTGCAAGCCCTACAAGAGGCAAGTACAAAGACAAAGCCTGGGGAGGGACACCTAGCCTAGCAGAGAGACAGAACATCCCTCGGGTGCACGATCATGCTACAGGCAATAAAAAGGCCCGTGGAGAGAAGGCAAAGGGTGTTTTCGATATTGAGTGGAAGCAGTGAGCCAAGCTGATGTCAGATAAGGCTTCCTGGGCATGCTATCGGATGTCAGTATTGAAGGATGACTAGAAGGAGTTAGCCAGGTGAAGAATGAAAGTAGGAGGGTTGGAGGCAGAGAAAGCACACAGGGGACAGCAAGACCCATTCCGCTGAATAGAAGTCATATGGCAGGACCGGTGTGAGCGTGGGGGCAATCAACGGGCTGGGCAGAGAGCTGGGTCACAAAGCTGCCCTGCTAAGGAATGTGACTTTCCCTGCTGAAGTAGGGCATGAGAAAGACTGATGAATCCAAGCATGATCAGAAAGATCAGTCTGGTGAAGGTGGCTGGAGGGCGGGTGTATTGGAGGAAACCAAGAGCAGAAAATGGACTCGCATAGTGAGCTAAAGGAAGTTAGCAGCCCAGACCAATGAAATGCCAGGTGGGATGCCATAGGAGGTACAGTCTTCCAGTCCCTAGCGGTTTGATCATGAAGGATGAGCAGGGAAGGAGGGGTCCAGGAGGAACCCCTGGCTTGGACATCAGACTAGCAAAGTGGTAGCACTGTTTTCAGAGGCCGGAAACACAGAGGCATGAGCTTGAGGCTGGAGCAGAGCAGGCAGCACCGCTGGTTTCATTCCCACGCCACAGTGAGTTATCAGATTGCTGTGAGAATTCACTTCCAAGCTGCTAATGGTGGGAGATGTTTTGCCAGAGCCTCAGCCGTGTACTCCCATCAAGCCTACAAAGCTAAGAGCCTCCCCGGAAACCTTAGGAAAAAGAGCAGGGAGACTGGCTTTAGAAACCTCCATGCTTTCTCAGAGAGAGAGTCTTACTTTGCTTCTCAAGAGTACTGTGTGCAGATACACACAGCGTTTCGTAAACCTTGAGCTGTCAGACAGTAACCCAGTCCAGAGCAAAACTTTGCAGGTGGGGAAAAGGGGTGTGCAAGGAGCAAAAGCCTGTCTATACTGGTAGAAGCCTAAACCAGCTTATCATGCCATTTCCAAATCATTCCCCAAAGGCATTTATTGCCAGCTTGAATTTGCACACCAATTCTCCAAGACTGCTTCGCCGGGAGGCAGAAGTTAGCGGGTATATCAGGATCCATTTATGGTTTAAGCATGGAGCCCATTACTCCCAGGTATAATTCTTGGGATATCCTTTGAAAATATTGAGGGATAACTTTGTAGGGCCAGTTTCTCTCTTCAGCCGTATGTGATTGTGTTTTGTAGACCAACATACTTCTGGCTTTACTTTGTATGTCTTGAGGCACATAATAAAAAACCTTCTCAAAGTTAAAGATCTATTCAGTGTCATGGGAGACTTTAAAAATGAATAGCCACTTATCAATGCATGTCATATTTTTCAAAATCATCCAATTTTTTCACTGGGAGGGAAGTGTTATTTTTTAAAGTACATTAAACAATACAAATTAGGATTAAATGATTCGATGTAGTACCTACATGCTTTGCTATTCTTTTTTTTTTTTTTTTTTTTGTAGGTACCGGGGGTTGACCTCAGGACCTCGCGCGCCAGCAGGCACCCATGCCGCTGAGCGATATCACCGGCCCCTTTTTCGTATGTGGGTTCCGGGAGTCGAACTCGGGCCCTCGCACTTGCCAGGCAGGCGCTTACACCGCTGAGCTATCTCACCGGCCCTGCTATTCTTATATTCAAGAGACAATATGGAATGTTGGGGTTTTTTCCTTCCACTATGGGTAGCTTATCTTATCAATTATGTAGATGAAGAACTAACTTTTTGAGTTAACTCTCCATTTTCCATTCTCACACCTAGACTTATGCTCTCTCAGACCACTTATAAGGGTTTTGACAGAAGTGCTGCAGAGCTAGAACTAATTTGAGCCAGGGCTAATTTGACTTCAAATTTGCAAAAACTGCTTTCAACCAACTTTGGATGCCATGGTGTTCCTTAAATAAATTGCATTAGAAATTACAGAATATGGGGTTCACTATTGTATATTTATTTATTTATTTATTTTGTTCTTTTTGAGACAGGATTTCACTGTGCAGTGCAGGCTGGCCTTAAACTCACTTTGGAGCCCAAACTGGCCTCAAACTCAAAGCAGTCCTCCTGCCTCAGCCTCCTGAGTGCTGGGATTACAGGCATGTGCCACCACGCCTGGCTGAAAAATTTTTAAATATTGCTATATCCTCACCCATTGCCTAAAATTTGTACAAATAAAGTTTTAGTAGAACTTCCTAACTTGTAGTAGTTTCATCAACAGATAATATCATATCAGTATTCATCTAATACTGACATCCAAAACTTCACTTTTTTTTTTTTTTTTTTTTTTTGCTATTGTAGTAAGCTACATATGTGGACTGAGGAAAGTACAGTAATTTGGAATCCTGAACCAAATTGGTTTCCCTTGTAGCAAAGAAGTAGATTCTGATTTGGTAGCCATCATTGCTGGCATAGCTACCTTTAGTCCAAGATGCCAAGGTGGTGGGAGGTCCATGCCAAATAATAGGGCTCTGAGCACTTCTCATTCCCAGAGCCCACAGGTGTCATCCCAGCTTGCGGCTGTTGAAATGTAGAACAGCAAACCAGCTGACAGTCATGAGGATTGGTGCTGGCCAGCTGGCCAGCTGGCCAGGCTGACTACAAGAATGAAGATGCGGGTTTTCACTGTGATCCCCAGAGGCTTTGCCTCTAAGCACAAGCTGAAGGATCTCAGGCGACAGCTCCATGGAGGAAGGTTCATAGCAGAGGGAGATCAGGAGACGTGAATGTCAGCGTGCTGAGTAAGGAAGGCAGAGACTGATCAGCCTGCACCCAAGACTTTGTGCGGAAAGAGGAACTGAGGAGAGCGCTAGGATGACCAGGTATTAGACAGGCATCTTATTTGCTGTGTCGTCTTCTGTTCATTAGAAAAGAAACGTGCAGAATCACAATTGCCCATTTGAAAAATATTGAATCTAAAGTATAATCCAGAGACCTTGCATAGTCCTAATGGGAGTATCAGTAGGTAAAACTTTGGAGAGGGCAATTTGAGGCTAGATACCAAAATGGGAGCCTTACGAATATTTGCGCTCCTTGCCCCAGAACTTCTACTTTTAGGAATTTATTTGAAGGAAACAATCAGAGGTATGAACAAAGACTTATTTTAATGTGTGAGAGTGTTTTCTGAGGATTAAATTAAATGGTAAAAAGATTGAAAATGATTTAAACATCCACACTAAACAATTGGTTAAAGAAATAAGGATACCTCCATACAATGGAAGCAGACTTGATCCTTATTTTATTTGGATGAATATTTTGGTAGGAAAATTACCAAGTAATTAATATTTTGTGGTAATTAGCAATGATTTGCTTTCTCCCTGTGTTAGTCAGCTTTTTGTTGCTGTGACAAAACACTGGAGAATAACAAGGAAGAAAGGTTTATGGCTCATGGTTTCAGAGGTTTCAGTCCATGGTCAGCCGCCTCCATTGCTTTTTGGCCTGTGATGAGGGAGAAACATCATGGTGGAAGGGCGTGGTAGAGGCAAGCTGTCCACTTCCTGGCAGCCAGGAAGCAGTAAGAGCAGGAGAGATTGCACTGGAAGGCCTCCTCAAAGGAGGAGCTGCTTTTCCATCTGAGCCCCCTGACTATCAGATGGGGCCACCCACAATCAGGGCGGATCTCTCCCCTCAGTTTGCTGCCCCACATGTCACTGGTCCCTGGAACACTCTCACAGACACAACCAGAAGAATGCTTTACTAATTCCTAGAGGTTTCTCAGTCTAATCAAGTTGACAATCATATTAACCATCACACCCATTTTAGATTTTTCTGTGTTGTTCAAATTTTCTATAGTGAATTAATTTATAATCAGAAAGAAAAACATTAAGAGAATTTAAGTGCATGTTTAAATTTTTAAACTGAAGAATCACCCAAATTAACTTTCCTAATACAACTTTGTTTGGCATAGTTGTATTTTTTTTTTTTTTTGCATTATGTACTTTTTAAAATTTTGCACAGTTGGCAGTCATAGGGTGTATACCATTTTATATTTTACTTTCAGCTGTCATTATAGTTCCATATCATACATGGTCTATAATTATAAGATTCGTGACTTATAACATTATAACCTACTAATGTACACTGGCAGCATAGGTGATATTGATTCTTAAGTCTGCCTTGGGTGAAAAGGGTTTTCATTAACTCCTGCCCCTGTCTCCCTCCCAGTCCCCAGACAGAATTAATCACTCCCTTATCTGTGTTTGCTCACTGCCCAGTTCTTCCTTTCCGTGTGTCTCCCTCCAGTGTCAGAGTTACTTGAGGGCCAGCCAGTGCCTGTGTTTTGTAGTGGCCATGGTGTCCAGCACTGTGCTTGACACATGCTCACATCTGCTCAGGAATCATAGATGCCTGAGAGAAACTAACAGAAAAAGGGACAGAAGCAATGAGCAGGGCCAGGCTTGGATGGTTCAATATCTGCTTGTCTCGAGGAAGCTTCCAAGCTCGTTAATTCCAACCTCAGCCTCAGGGAAATGTGCAGGGCACAAACATAAAAGGTCTGCAATTTCCCTGATAGAGATTTTTTCCCCCTTCAGTTGTCTTGTAAAATGACATATTATGTTCAGGTTACATTTTAGACTCTGTTAGAAAGGCCTGTTTATAATGGTTCTCTTACTAACTTCTAAAACTCATCTTTGACTTTTAGGCCTGGATTTTTCCCATTGTGCATTTGACACATTCCTTTCCAAATTTGTGTCAATACCCACAATAGCAGTCAAAATGCTCCTAGCAGAGACATAAATAAATGACAAGAAAAGGACAAAGGAAGAGGGGTGCTTACTGAATGCACAGTTTGTGCTTAGGATGATGGGGAAATCCTGGAAATAGTGGTAACAGTTACACATCATAGTGAAGGTACTTAATGCTATGGAACCGTCCACTTTAAAATGGTTAGAGTGATATTTTTTATGCTATTTTTGCCCCTGTGAAAAGAGGAAGAGAGGAAAGAAGGAAAATAGAAGTTGAGTTGCATGGAGCCCACCCTTTCTATAAATCTGTTTTTTCCTAGGGAACCTCTCTGGAACTAGACTCAAGACTGCATTAAGTCTTCCTGATGATGGGAAAATTAATTCCTGGTGTTTGTACGAATCCCATTATCTTGACCTAGCAGATACATCCAAAAAAATCGCCCCAGTCTGCAATACCTTCGCCATCCCAGTCTCCTTCCCCCTTTGAGCTCTTGCCTGTGTCACCACCAGGAAGCGGCTGGTGACGTAAGCATTAGCAGCCTGAGAGCTATGGTTAGAAAAGTAGAGGGACATCTGTTCCCCTTAAAATTACTGCCTGCCTCTGGCTTTTTTGTCTCCTAGGATCAGGCTAAAATCATGTAGGTGTTAGTCATGTGTCTATCTGAATGAGCAGGCTGCTTCTTATCTATACACGTGCTAGAGATGTGTGTGACACTTGTGGTAAAGGTTTTTTTTTTTAACTATCATTTAGAAAAACACAGGTGTCAGTGCCACGCCTATCTCTGACTGAAACCATGAGAGGAAAACCCCTGCTGGCACAGTTTCCTAGGACCAAGGCTCTTCCTATAGCTGTCCCCCTTTCCTCCCCAAAGGAGAGGGGGGAGATTGTTGTCACTCACCCCTTTGAGAGGTGGGCTGTGACCCCAAGGAGAGCCAGACTTGGTCCAGGGCGGGCATCCCCCCGGAGAAGGAGGAGTAGCTACTGCCACCCTGGACAGTGTTTGGCTGGAAGCCCAGCCCCAGGCCTGGGCTTTCATGACAGTGATGCCTGAATGCCACGTCTCATTGATCCTAAGATGCACTTTTTTACCTTCGTGAACTCAGGGTGCATCTTACAATGGATAGCATGCCAGAGTTTGGTAGGCAGCTTTTTCTCTCTCTCTTTCCTACTAGTCTATAATGTCTGCCTTAAAATTGTAGAATCTTAGAGCTGATGAAATACAGTGTATTGAGGAGGACCTGAAGACAGCCAGTTGTAACATTTGGGAGAAATTGTCGAAATATCTCCCTGCAAGGAAAGTTTGGATTCGAATTCCTGAGTCACAGGCAAGGGAGGAGACAGCTATTTCAGAGTCAGGTAGGTAATTATTAGCTTCAGATTTCTGCTGCTGGGCTCAGCCCTCAGTAGTAACAGAGGCAGTCCAGGCGTCCTTGTACACGGGGACTCCTTCCAGGGCCCTGCTTTGAATGTGTTCCTTCATCAAAAGGAGCGGATTGCAACCTGCATGCAGACACCGCAGGAAGTAAGAATGGAGCCTTTGTGCATTCGAGGTCACAGATGTCATTGTAATGCTGAGGCTTGTTGTGGGCAAAACTGTGACCTGGGCTGGCTTTATTTCCGTGTCATCTTCTCCTCCAGGCACAAGGTCCTGTCCTCTGGCCTCCTAGCATTCTCCAGACCTGCCCATCTCATGTAGCACCGTTAGGACCTAAGCACTCTAGGTGAGAGGCCACCAGGAATTTTCTAAATATGCAAAAACACTTAAGCAGTACTGTAGGTACCATACTGATCTCCTGTATTTAAACTCATATGCAAAAAAAAAAAAATGTTATATTGAGACAGAGACATGAAGGAGGTATTTTTAAGAGGAGTTTTGTTTTGTTTTGTTTTGTTTTGTTTTGTTTTGTTTTGTTTTGTTTTGTTTTTCAATACTGGGGATTGAACCCAGAGAGAACTGAACTGCATCCCAGTTGGCTTTTATTGTATTTTAAGACAGAGTCTTGCTAAGTTGCCCAGGCTGGCCTCAAACGTGTGATCCTCCTGCCTCAGCCTCTCAAGTAGCTGGAATTACAGGTATGCGGCACTGTACCTGGATAAGAGGTATTCTGTTATTTGGCAAATCATACATCTGGGCAGCGACCACCCCACCTACCCTTAAGACTCATCCTTTTCCTCCATTGCATGCTGGACCTGTGGTTGGGGCCTGAGGTCTGAGGACTGACTGGTTTCCAAGAGGTCTGCAGGTCTCTAACTTGGGAAAAGAGTGATTAAACCACAGAAAACAACTTGTTGGCTGTCTCCAAGGAGGACACACCTCACTCCTCCTCACAAAGTCTTATTTTCCGCTGAAGCCAAGATCAGATATGCAAAATCAAAACCCCTCCTCTGAAATCTCTCTCATCCCCATTTACAATGAGGGAGAGCCGAGGCCTCAGGACAGGAAAGTGGGGTGAAAGTGTATGGTCTCTAACTTCTCAGCGTCAAATCACAGTGGTCTTAGGGAAACCCATTTTTTAGGTAAAATATACAAATTAATTGAGCCTAAAGAGGTCCCAACTCCTACTTTAAATGTATTCTCTTCCTGGCTGCACACAGTGGGCTCTGCTGGGGTCAGACAGAGGGAACAACATGGGGGTGAATTCCTGTGTTGGGTTGCGTCACAGGGCACAGTATGGTTTAGAGACAGCTCAGTTGGGGACTCTCTGATTCAGAGGATTTGAGGTTTACTGTCTCCAAGGAACAACGAGGAGAAAGCTCCGAACTGCGCCAAAGGCCATCTTGAGAGTCCGCCTGGCTCGCACTTAGGCACAGGGAGCAAATGCTGAATGGTTTTCAGGAGCACAGCTGCCTGCCCCCGGGAAGGCCTCTCCTTTCCCGATCAACTGATTTCACTGGAGCTGAAGGGTGACCCACAAGGGAAGTTTGCGAAGCTTGTAATGCCACCTAGAAGGGGATGGGGATTTGCCCCTCTTTTTCCTTCACAGGTAGCTGTGGGAGGCACCCAGACATCTTAACACTCCCTTCCCTCCCTTGGCATCGAGGCACACTGAGAGCAATGGGCCGCCTTCTCTCGGGAAACCAGATCCTTGCGGGTGAATCCCAGAGCACTCCTCTCTTCAGAGTTCTTCACATCTGGCGTCCCGTTGGCCCTTCAGAGTACAGTCACATTCACTGTCACTGTGGTGACATGAATAGTCCATCATATTAATGAAACAATAGCTGTTCCTTACCATCTCCTTTCTTAAGCCGATTTCAAAGAACATGAATTACACCTGTGGAGGGTGAGGGTAGGAAGATGGAGGTTCTCACTCAGCGCCCCCCTGAGGTGTGCAGAGAACGGAATGGTGGTGCTGCAGAGCAACCGGAGGTCGTTATGGTGTGGCTCAGAACGCTGGACCAGCATCCACGGGGTGAGGACTCCTCCTGGGTGCCGCACTGAGTGCCACCCTCACCGATGCACGCACCCACGGCAGCGTGGGTGAATTGCATGTGGACACAGAATTTGTCCAGAACTGTTCGTGCAAATTGTGCGGCACGAATGCGGCCCGTGTGTCAAGTCCTTTCGCATGATTGGACAGACTCCTGTCTGCAGATTTCTCTGATCAGCCCCTTCCGCCCCGCCTGGACAATTTCCTGAGCTCCTAAGCCAGAGGAGATAGTTCCTGCTGCCACGCGGACCGGGTTCGTGGGGAGGCTTGCGAGCTGTTCCTAGGGTGACAACAATTAGATTTGCACTGGGATCTGTGAGAAACCAGACTGGGAAAGAAGACATGCAAATGTCTGTGTTAACACCATCGAAGTCATAGTGCTTGAGTCGTGGTTTCTCTTAGCAAAAAGTTTTTAGCATTTTAGCGTTGATGTACAATTCGTGGTTTTAAATTTTGGTTTAAAGGAGACTGAAAAGCAAAAACGTTAGGTCAAATAGGAATTTTGCCATCATTTGATGTAATCGGAGTATCTTTGCGAATATAGAAACTATATATTTCTAAACCATTGTTTTTCTTTCCCCAATATGAAGAGATTCCTAATTTTTCCAGAAGAAAAGAATATTTATTAACTTGACTTCTGTTTAGAACTCTTTTTTTTTTTTTTTTTTTTTTTTTTTTTGAGACAGGGTCTCACCATGTAGTTCAGCCTGGCCTTGAACTCACTATGTAACCCAGGCTGGCCTCAAACTTGCAGCAATCCTCCTGCCTCATCCTCCCAAGTTCTGGGATTACAAGCATGTACCACCACACCTGGATCAAAAGTTTTTCGTTTGGGCTGGGGGGTTGGGGAGGTTGTCTTCTTTGGCACTAGGGATTGAACCCATTGCCTCGTGCTTGCTAGGCAGGTAGGTGCTACATCCCCAGCCCTATGCAGAACTCTTACAATTTTTTCTGAATACTTTGGGGGACCCAGAGGAAGGGGAAAGTGTCCTCCGGAACTTCAGGGGCCCAAGCAGCCACAACTCATGTCCACCCTCTGTTCACTGAAGATGCAGGATCAAGATGATGTGCAGTGGAGGCCCCCAACACTGGCTGGCTTGGGAGGCCAGCACAGCTAAGGCAGGCCAAGTTTGCTGGCCATGAAAACAGCTGCAGGGCAGATACCAGGCAAGGCTGGGGCCCTCCTCCGTCATCCCTTGCCTGCCTGTCTGTCCACACGCCAGACCCGCAGGAAAAGTCCCTTGAAAGTGCCCAACCTTCTAAGCTAGTTGCATTCGGACTGAAAAGAAAAAAGCAGTTAGTGCCTCTGTCCCTTAGCCCAGAACCACACAAGCCGCAGAAACCACTGCTTCGGTAAGGTCTCAGACCAGAGCTTCTCCTGGTTTGGGGGCTGAGAGGGAAGCCCAGGCCTGTTCTCGGCCACTTCTCATGCTGACCATCGCCTGGCGCTTCCTGTCCCCTCCGTGCCCGTTATCTCCATTTATTCTGTTGTCTTCTCTTGGGCCTCTTGCTGTCTGCCTTGGGTGTTTGGTACCAGATTTCCTTTCCTGCAGTTGCTTCTTCACCTGAGCTCTGTTATTCTCAGCTTCTGCACCTCCTAGGATTCAGGTCCTTGGTGCCTCTATTTCCAGTTCTCTGGAGGCCCTGCAGGGACCAGGATAGGCATTAGGACTTGTGGAGCCCAGCCCTGGAAACCCAACCTAGGGAGTATCTCCATCTAGGGTCCCAGCCCCCTAAGTCTGTTTCTACTGTCGTCTCCTTGATTAGCTGCTGGACGATGTAAGGGGATGGAGACTCGCTTAGGAGAGCTGGGTGCAGACAGGTGCTTCGTGTACCGCGGGCAGGCAGGGCCCATGAGTTCCTCTCCCCTCCCCTCTGCAAAGCCCCACCGCCCCTGCTCTATAGGAGCAGCCCTGTTGCTCTCAACAGGTAGCAGTCGTAAGACTGTGTAGACAAGGAACAAATATCATATAAGACTCTGGGTGTGTGTGTGTGTGTGTGTGTGTGTTCCAACCCCAGGGCAAGATAGAAATGTTCCCTTCCAGCATCTGCATCCCTTTAGTTACAAATGAATTTGGGAGGAAGAACTTCTGCAAACCCTGCCTGAGGACTGGGGATGTAGCTCGGTGGTAGAGAGCTTGCTTCCCTGTGCGAGGCGCCAAGTAGGGAATCCAGTCTGAAAGGGGACGAAGAGTCCCTGTGCCGTGTGTCCTCTGCCCTCCTCCCTCCCTCTCCCTATACACCAAGCTACATTCCCTTTTTCAGTGCTGCAGATAATTTTAAGGCGTTAGAGGGATTGTTGAAAAGGAGACCTCATAGAGAAAGTGAGAAACCTCAGCTGCTCGCCTCTGGCCACTAAGGCAAAATCAGAACATGTTGGCCCTTCAAGTGAACCTCTGAGAAGGTCAGGCCTCCCCAGGATAGCAGACACTGGCCACCTCCTCCCACCCTGGCCTTCCCTGGGCTCTCTGTTACCTTTATTTGATCAAAGGAAGGAAAGCAATAGGTCTCTCTTCTACTTGTTTAATAAAGGAAAACATAATCGTAGTTTGACACATTACTTTTGGTGGATGCACAGGAAGAATATCCCATACTAGATAGGAAGAAAGGAGGGGCTGGAGGGGAAAGGAAAGCAAATTGGCTGCCTGCAGAGGTCCGGGGTCAAAGGCCTAAGGGCTCTTGTTCCTTTAGACACCGTGGGCAAGCCCATGGCAACAAGGGGCCCACGGAGCAAGGGGGACAGATGGACCCTGGCAGCCCTGCCCTGGATTGGAAGACGCAGTACGTGAGGCAATCATTTCCCAGAGCCCAGGGGCAGGGATTACGGAGCACTGGGGACTGAAGTCTCTGCTTCCACTCGATGCCTCTCAATAAGAGACAGGAAGGGGCCGGGAGTATCGCTCAGCGGCACAGCGCCTGCCTGGCAAGCGCAACGTCCTGAGTTAGAGTCCCAGTTCCAAAAAATAATAATAATAATAAGAGGCAGGAAAGTTTTCCAAGATTTTCCATGTGCTCAGAGGAGACACGCCAACTCCAGGCTGGTATCTAAACCGCATCTCTACCTGGAGCCACCAGCAGCTTCTGAACTTCAATTCTAAAGTTTCAGTGGCCTCATGGCTTCGTACTGATTAACTATTTTGTTCAAAATTATTTTTTACCACCATCGTAGTCTAGTTTAGATATAAAGATTGGCAGAATAAATGCAACATTAACTATCACATAAAAATATAACACGCCATTTCTGTTGCAAATGAGATTTAGCAGTAAGACCCAGTTTTCTGATGACTTCTATCCAAGAAGAGCTTCAGTCTGGGAAATAATTAGTCATGAAGACTAATATTTGTTATGAAAACTACTGGTCCTTAATTGGGCCACCCTATAACTTTCATTAGGCCTTCTTGATAAAAGTTAGGTGATACATTTAGCAAAAAGGAAAAAGTTGGAGAAATAAGGAAACACAGAACTCAAAAGGTTACTTCTCAAAGTCCTTTGATCCTATTTCCTCTTATTTGGCATCTCCCCTTCACCCAAAAGATACATCGTTAGGGCTTTGAAAGTATTCAAGGTTATATAACTGCTATTCTACTTCCTGTTAAAAGCCAGGTGGCACATGTAAAATACTATACACCACACTGACATTCAAATACAGTGCACATTTTGGGAGTAAGGAGGCCAAGGGACCCTGGAGTTGCTTATGCTTGATCCTTAAGCAAGGCTCATCGTCGCTGCCAGATTGCTGCTAGAGCAAGAATATAACCAGGAGGAGAAGGGAGCTGTAGGAGATGGGACCCCAGACATCCGTGTATGGCAGAAAGGGTGGAGTTCCTACTCTTGCCCCACCTCCCAGGTCCTTTGAGCCCATCCTCTTTAGTTCCCACAGTCAGGAACACTTCCCTCGGGGTGGCCTCTCAATCCTTCCTGCCCACTTTTCTCCCCACTCTGATCTCTGCTTTCCCTGAGGCCGCTTAATCTGCTTAGAGTGATGCGCTGATTGTATTCCCTGTAAGAGTCCACCCCGGCTCCCGCTGCTGCATGCCTGGGCTGCAGGTGACCCTGCTCCTTGCCTTCTCCAGTTCTCACTCAACCCCGAATCTGCACTTCCTCCCCGGACCCCGGTCAAACCTCACCTCACCCATGGCTGTCTTGCCAAGTGGAGCCAGAGAAGGTTCAGTAGCTGCTCAGTTTAACCATGGAAGAACCCCGTGGCCTGGGCCCCCCACTCGGGCCCCTTCCTGTCGTGCCATGCCACAACTCTGATCACCCAGATCTGACCAGGCTGGCTTCATGAAGTTCTAGTGGAACCAGAGCACAAGCCCCAGTTCACCCTCAACCAGCTGCCATCAGTCTGGAGCTTTTCAATGAAGGTAAACCTTGCTGTGTATGGTGGCGCACACCTGTCGTGCCAGCTACTCAGGAGGCTGAGGCAGGAGGATCATGTGTTTGAGGCTAGCCTTCATAATGCACAGAGAGCCTATCTCAATATTTTAAAAAAGGGGGGGGTCAGCTTGGTCTCCACTTGGACCTTAGCATTGTTGTGGGCCGGGACCGGAGAGCTCAGGTGCGGCTTTTGTGGCGTGCACTGTTTTCTGAGTGACAGAAGGGCATTTCGGCTGTTAAGTGACCGTAGCTTACCCCATGTAAAATGCAAAGCAAAGCCATACACACGACCTGTGCCATGGGCTTCTGTTCCACACTAACAAGTTAGCATGTGCTGTGTGCTTTGTTGTTGACTTGGTTTAGCTGGAGTCCTCTCCACGATCTGGACACTGCCCTGCCCGCACGGTAAAGCCCGTGTGGTGTGTGCACCACTACAAGAAATGCACATACCCCTGTGCTGACGAGGACAGCAGCCTGCTGGTGTGGGTGACTGACCTGGTCACCTTCCCTAGCTGAGCCCCTTGCAGCAAGGTGATCCTGAGTGCAGGATCCATGGGACCCTGTCCTCAAGAACTGCCGAGAGGTCCCTAGGGTGACCGCAACCCTGCTATAGCCAAACGCATTTCCATGGGGACAGTGGCCAGACTCTGTGGCCACACTCATGGCCCCTCTGCATTGCAAGGCAGTGCTCAGCACCCTGGGTTTTATTTTCTACAAGATTCCAAATAGGAATGAAGCGGTAGTGTTCTCTATGCCTTCAGTAGAGTCCTCTTTGGTAAAGCTTAAGCCCGGGGAACATAAGGAAGATGAAGACAGGCTGGCTTCTCCTGCCTGCTGCATGATGGGAGTCTGAGATGGATGTCAGGTTCAGGTGACAGGCTCGTCATCCCTCACTGTCACCTCCCTCCCCACACCAAGCAAATCTTCAGCCATTTATACTAAGCCTCAGCTTCCGGAAAAGGTTCAGTTGACTTGGGAAGGATCTAGTAATTGCTGATTGAGAAATTATGTTTCTAAGAAGGGGGGAGCTGGGCATGGTGGTGCATGCCTCTAATCTCAGCCCTTGCAAGGCTGAGGCAGGAGGATCACCACAAGTTCAAGGCCAGCCTGGACTACAGAGTGAGACCCTGTCTCCCAAAGAAAGGAGCCCGAGTAAAGGGTAAAAAAGCACGGAGAAGAATCAGGCTGTGGTAAAAGAAACTGGGTATCTCTAGTAGAGAAAAGGGAGGGCAGACATGTGATCCTTGGGGTAGGTGAAGTGTTCCTGGGTCGATAAACACCCCGGACAGCTCGTCACCTCCCTGTCCTACTCTGGCAGTAATAAGCACAAGCCCTGTTTTGATTCTGACCTCCCATAAGCAGTCACCCATGAGCAAGATGGCAGCGCTTGTGGAGGCTCACAAAGGGTGTGTGTGGTCTTAGATGAAGTGTGTGTGACTCGTGCAGATGCTCTGAAGAGTCCACCTAATCCCAGAGACACAGCTGAAGGGGGACCATTAGGTCAATGAGCTGGAGAAAGAATTAGCCCAAGACACTTTCAGGAAAAGGGGGGACATAGGGGACATCCAGGGTGCCATCATGGCAAGGAGGTCAGACTTGGCTTTAGCTTCCGGTAGAAACAGAAAGCTGACGATACATCACAGATGCATCAGCAAGATTATTTATGTTTCTTAGAGAAGAGAAGTAGCAAACTATATTTGGCTTCTAACCCACGTAGTAGAAAGCCTCTATTGCTATTGCCAACAAGACTGGATTTATTCTTCACTGAAATGAAAGTTTAACATAAATTTCACCTTCATTCTAGGGCATACTTCCATGTTTAACTACGAGCTCAATTTTTTATCCTAAGTGAAAGGCATATTTTCCTTATAAGGCTGAGGAATTGATCTGACCATTAAAATGAAGAAGGTCAAGCTCTGTGGAGAGGATGATTTCCCGGTTTTCCAGGTTGCTTTGTCCTGGTGAATGTGTGTGGTGTGGCGTGGAGTCCCAGGCTCCGACTGCAGCGCTGCCAGCAGAGTCAAGGAAACTAAAGTCCATGGTTCTTCGAAGGCTATTATTATCTCGGTCTGTCCCCAAGTCTTCCCAACATTTAAAAAAGACCAGGGCTACTTGTATTTTTTGGAGTCCTTGAATATATTTACAACATGAAGAAATGTCAATAGGGTTAAGAAGAAAAGAGCAGGGCCGTTAAGATGGCTCAGCGGCATAAGCACCTGCCTGGCAAGAGCGAGGGCCCGAGTTCGACTCCCGGAACCCACATACAAAAAAAGGGCTGGTGATATCGCCCAGCAGCACGGGCGCCTGCTGGCGCGTGAGGTCCTGAGGTCGACCCCCGGTACCCACAAAAAAAAAAAGAAGAAGAAAAGAGTAGGGCCAGGGATATAGCTCAGTGGCACAAGTGCCTGTCTGGAAGGAACAAGGTCCTGAGTTCAATTCCCGGTACCAAAAAAAAAAAAAGAAGAAAAGAGCAAGGCGGGCTTTATTTTTAAAAGTGCAGGGCAGTGTAGTTGTACCCTTCACGAGACAAATAGGGAACACCGAATATCAATCAATGCTAAACGTAGAGAAGTCTGAGCCAGTAACAGAGCATACCCGAAAGCTGTAAAATAGACCTATCTTTCTGTCTCAACAGGTGTCTCCATGTCTCCGTGTAAGGGCTTGTTTGAAGAACGTATCCAGAAAGTCTAAACTCTAGCCAGGCATGGTAGTGCACACCTGTAATCCCAGCAGTCAGGAGGCTGAGGCAGGAGGATCACTGCGAGTTCACGGCCACCCTGGGCCACATAGTGAGTTCAAAGCCAGCCTGAACTATATAGCAAGACTATCTCAAAACAATAAATAAATACACAGAAAGTCTAAGCTCAAGAGTCTTTATGGCTGTGCGGCCGAGGCTCAGCCCCCGCCCCTTCTGCCCCTAGGCCCTCCCTGACCACATCTGAGCCTTTCCTGGACCCGTGACCCCTGAGAGGCTGCTTCTCAGTAAAAATCTCTGCGTGTGTAAAGTACCAACCCAGATTCCTGGACTCTGCTGCTTTTTTTTTCTGCTTTCTCGTGTCCTACCCCAAGTTCCACTCACCCCAAGCCCCAGTCTAGCCGCAGAGCAGGCTGCGGCCCTTAGGAAAGCAGCTGAGGGATGAAGAGGCAGCTGCTGTCCTTGCAGTCCTCAGCATCACACAGTCAGACGTGGATACCACAGTGGGTTCAGCGGTCAGGAAGCCAACAGAGCAGAGCAGGGCAGGCTGGGAGAGGGGGTTGGGGGGCAGCACGGAGCAGGCAGCTTTGCGGCACTGTGCCTTCTAAGGCACTTGGAGTTGGTCTCCCTCTGCCACCCTCCCAAAGCCGGGAGGGTCTGGAGAGGGTGGAGGTGGCACCCAGGCCTTCCCTCCGCAGCGTACCCTGCACCCCTTCCCCATCTCCTAAGGCTGTGCAGGGAGCTGCATTTGGCGGCGTGGTGGTGCTCCTGTCTATAAATGGAAACATTGGCCCGTCTCCCAGTGTGACACCAGATAGGCCTGCACATCAGTCATGCAGTCTTGCCTTTGATGACTTCATCAAAGGGGTGGGGGCCATGAGAGAGGAAGGTTTGTGTCGGGGAAACAGTAGCTCAGGAAGGAAGAATCCTCCTAGCTGCTCAGTGGGGAGAGCGGAGGCTGTTCCCCCTCCCAGTCAGTGAGCCAAGGAAAGAAAGGCAGCAAGCCTGGAAAGACAGCCAAGCAAGCAGTGGACAGACCACTTCCGGTCCATGTGTCCTCACAGTGGCCCCTCAGATGCCAACAGAGCCTGTTCTGGCCTCCATGGGGCACGTTTTACAACACTGGTGGCTCTGGTTTCCTTTCAGCCCCATAGAGAAGACAACCCAGGGAGGTAAGTGGCAGTTTCCCCCCAACTCCCCAGTTCTTCCCGGATCTCCCCAGAGCTCTGAAGGTCCAGCTGCTTCTGGCCATATTCCAGGGCTTCCAGCCCAGGAGGGAAGAAAGCCACAGAGCACAGCAGAAAGCCTCAAAGGGCGTCCTTGTCCAGGTGGATCCACGTATTCTTGAAAGATGGTTGGGGTCCTCAGTGCCCTCTTTGGGCCTGGGGAAGTGTCTGTGGAAGTATGAAAAGCCAGCCTGGTCTCAGAGCCTATAGCCAAACCTGGATTTTCATGCCATGGCTGGGTCCTGAAGGGGACGTGCCACTCGGGCTCATATATGTCACATTACATAGCATAAGGAGGTTCGGGAGAAATAGCCCAGGTCCCAGGTATGACCTGTGTCCCTCAAGAACTCATGACATTCCACTCCATGTCAGTGTAAACTTGCTTGCAACGAGCTTTCAAAAGTAGTACTGTTTATTAAAAGTAATGTATGTTCACAACAGAACATTTGAAAGATTATTATAAAAATAAAAAGTCGCCCATAATCCTTGTCTGTATTATCTTGTGGCTAGTATTCTAGAAACAGCTTTTATTTCCTCTCTTTCCACCATATATTGTAAGGAATACCCTATGTGATTAGATAGTCTGAGAAGGCATGATTTTTATTGGCTCCCGCATATTATGGTATGGATGAACCATAATTTATTTAATCAAGCTCCGATTGTTGCACACTAATGAACTTTTAACCAATTTAGAGTTGCTTTGGTGGTGGAATTAAACACAACAAAGGGACCAAAAGGACTCTATAATTTACATCAGAGGCAGGGGGAGAGCGTAACTCTCCAAGTTGTCTTCCACTGGAGGGATGTATGGTAGCTGTGGTCAAAGCACTGATAAGGACAAATGGTATTTTTGTTGTCTTTAACCCTAAGAAAGTCCTTGAAAGTCCTTTCCTCTGGCTGGTAGCATTCACGCATCTTGCCCTGGGGAGCCAACTTTAACCCTTTCCTTAATACTCAGCTGCTCTGTAGCTCTGAGAGGCAAGTTGTTGTAAGGCCATCTGTTCTCCCTCCTCTAGGTGTACCCCCCCAACTAGATTTAGGCTCCATTCATCCTAGCCAGTTAGTTCAGTTCAGCATATATTTATGTTGTTGGTACTGTGTGCTTAGCCTGTGCTGGATGCTGGGAAACTCATAGTCCCAGTCCCCAAGGAGCTAAGACCTTGCCATGAATAAGCCAGAAGGACATCATCTGCCAGAAAATTGTAACTAAAGCATTTGGGAAATTGGAGCTTTCTACCTCCCCATGTTGTATCGTAAAAATCAAGAGGGAGTACAAATATATATTTTTTTATTTTTATATATTATATATATAATAATCATGATTAACATAAAAAATATGCTACTGCATACTGTGGAAAAGCTGCAAGGAAACACGAAAGCTTATCAAAACATTAGCAGTGGTTATCTTTAAGTGTTAAAAATGAGCATTGACTTTCTTCTTCATACTTTTCCCCAGTCATCGAGTGATGGAGAATCAGCAAACCATGCATTTTTAAAATATAGTCATCCCTTGTATCCATGGGAGATTGGTTCTAGGACTTCCCTCAGATACGCAGATCTGCAGATGCTCAAGTCCCTTATACAAAAGAGCACGCTGTTTGCAAATAACCTGCACACATGCACGCATACTTTAGATATCTCTAGATTACTTATGCTGCCTACTCCAATTTAAATACTACATAAATGGTGGTTAAAACTATATTGTTTAGGGAATGATGACAAGGAAAAAATCTGGGCATGTTCAGCATAATTTTTTTCATATATTTTCCATGCACAGATACAGAATCCATGGGTGCGGGAGGCCAATCCAGTTGCCTTATCTAATGTCTAGGTAGAGACTAACTCCACCTTGCTCACTGAAAACCTAGAAAGAAAACCAAATTCAAAGTCCCAGTGCAGTTATTTTAAGAGCTAAGCTATAACCAGAAGCACCGCACTTCCCTCAGCCTGTGCTGCAGGATCAAGAGGCCAGGGCAGTAACAAGTGACAACACACGCTGGTTGGTGTATGGTCCGGGTGCCAGGCACTGCGTCTGTGAGGAGGAGCGTTCCTATCCAGTCCTGTCCGGTTCCCCCAGTGCAAACCACTCCCTCTTGGAGGTGGAACAAAGAACTTTGCCGACCCCATTCAACAGCCCTCACATTGGGCTCCAAGTTACTGCTGTTTCAGAGATAATCTTCCTAAATTGATCATTGCAGCCTCAAAATTCACTTATCCCAGGGACACGACTGCCACACATCACATAACAAGACTTTTAATCCAGGCTTCTTTAATCATCATCAGGGACAGAGCGGTTTAGGTGGGGTGAGCCTGTTCGGGCTCTACTATGAATTTAGCAGCTTTCAGGGAAACACTGTTCTGGAAAAAGGAAATCTATAAAAGATATTACCATCCGGAAACCACATTTCTGCTCTGACACTTGATCAACTTCAAAGGGACTCCAAAGGTTTTGTTTCTTTCTTCCGCTTATGGTTGACTGGTCTAATCTTATGCCCTTTCTTTAAATGTTGAAGTTGGTATCACAGAGTCATCCCACTTTGGGTCTCAGGCAACAAATTAAAAATGGTGTATGCTTTTATGCACTCTTGGTTCCATTCTTGGATCCCAGCCCAATAGTTTCTACCTTTTTACTCGATGTCCACCCTCCCTCCCCAGAGCCCTCCTGGGTGGCCTGCTGATTAAGACCAGATGCAGGCTGTGGTGGAGGGAAAACCGGAATCCCAAAGATGTCACCACCAGCCGTGCAACATCAGACAAGTCACTTAACCTCTCAGAGACTCAGAGTTTAATTACACAGAGAGAAGCATCTAGCACCGTGCTTTGCCCAGAGTAGGCACCCCACGCATGTTAGTTATCTTCTTCCCTTGTTACCATCTCATCTTCTCCATATTTGAAGAACCCATTCCAGCCAGGGGGGCACCTCCTCCAATGGCAGCTCTCTCTGGCGCTACCTTAATACCAGCCCGCAGGACGTCTAGGGATGCTGGATGCCCCTGAGCAAGGGAGTTGCTCTGGACTTGGGGCTTCCTCGGTCTCCCGCCGCCACAGCAGAGCTGCCACTGTGTTTCCTGGGCTCCCCTCACAATTCTGGGGTTTGAACGGCAACGGTTACTGGTCTGAGCAACCACCCAGGGAGGAAAAATGAGAATTGTGTTCCAAATGCCAAAGAATTTGCAATAAAGCCCAAGCACTCAACACCCCTCCTTGCTTTTGAAGGTGCAGCCCTGCAGTCGAATAGGGGTACAGTCAGTGCCCAGCAGCCAGGATTATTTGCCCCGGTGATTCTCTGTGGGGTGTCTTAGTCACCTGGAGAGCTTATTAAAATGTACACCCCAGAGGATCTGATTCGGGGGAGCTTACATTTCTCACAAGTTCCTAGAGGAGGCCAATGCTGCAGACCCTGGAACCATACTTTGAGAACCCCGATTTAGCCCATTGTTGTACCCAAGTTGCCTCCACTGGAAGTGGGGGAGGTGTTAACATCTGCTTGGTCATTTCCATCTCCAAAGTTGCCCCTGATAAGGGGGCTTAGGAATCCGACTTGCGCTTCAGGCGGTGGGAACTGAGCTGGGTCATATGGTGGCGGCCGGCCTGTGGGACTCACAGCCAGGGGTCTCCTCCAGCCCCACCGCGGCGGTGGGACCAGCCCTGCGCTGCTCCCTGGCCAGATACTGCCGAACTCCTACCCGGCAAGTGTGATGTTAGCCTCCATCTTTGCCAGATTTCTGTCTTCTGAAACTTAGAGCTCGCACTCTACCTCCACAAGAGAAAACCTCTGGCTACTGGTGAGAAAAGTTGGACAGAGAAGCCTTGTAGAATTTAGTCGAAATTCCATGACCGAAGGATTGAATGAATTCTTTAGAAATTACTCTACCCAGCTCAGTTTGTGTGTGTGTGCGCGTGCGTGCGTGTGCGTGGCAGATTCGATTTCTGGGCCATCCTTTTCGTTTTCTGTATTGATTTCTTGGCACTCTTCCCCCCCGTGAACCAGCCCTGTCTCTGTCCGCATGTCCCCCCAGCCCGTGTCCCCCCGGCCCGTGACACCCGCGGAGTGCGTGGCGCGCGGCGCCGCGCTCGGGCCGAGGACTCGGGGTCCGGGGCTCCCGCCCTCCCGCCGCGCCCGCTCCTTTGTCAGCGCCCCGGCTTCTCCCTCGGGCCTGCCGGGGGCGCACGGGCCCCACTCCAGCGCGCCTAGCCGGAGTCCCCCAAGGCCTTGTAAGCAGATAGGCTCGAGTCGAGCGGCTAAATTACGCCCCGGGGGACCTTTTAACGAAAATCCTAAATTTCATTTAGGCTGCAGGGGAGCACGTGGTTGCAAAGCCCGAGCCGAGGCGACGGGGCCAGGCGGGGCCCGGGGGAGCGGGGCCCTCGCGACCGTGCGCCCCGGCGCTGCTCTGCGGCCGTCGCCGCCCCCAGCCCTTCCGCTTCCTCCCGCCCTCCTCCCCGCCCGACTGTCCCTCCCTCGGGCTGCCGGCGAAGTCGGTAATAAGAAACCGGTTCGCAGTCGGGCGGGGTGGGGGAGAACCCCAGAGCTGCGCGGCGCTGGAGAGAGAACTCGTTTTGTGTAAAGAGGGCCTCGAGCCACCAGGGAATTCCTGGATTGTCTCAGGCTGTCGCGTGTGATGTCCATCACGCCGTGCGAACGCCATCTGCTCGGCATTAGGCGCGCAGTTGCCAGGCTACCTGCCGTACGCGGGAACACTTGGCTGCCCCGCTCCACGTCCGCCGCGGCGGCCCGGACGCGCGGGGCGGGGGCCGGGGCTGATTAAGCCATCTGCACCGGGCGGGGGCGCGGGCTTCGCGGAGCCCCGGGCCGACACCGCCATCTGCTGGGCCCCGGCGAGAACAGCAGCTGCTCCTCGGCCCGGCGAGGTTTGCCTGGAAAAAGGCTGACATCCCGGGCACCCTCCCGCCAGTTACCCAGGACGTCGCTGTCACCCCAGTCTCAGCCCCGCAGGCAGCCTTTTGTGACAACCCCTTCGTGGAACCGCAGTCTTTGGCTCTCCGCCAGCAAGCCCGGCTCTGCTCACCCAAACGCTGAGCATGTTCTTGAAAACACTTCAGAGCAAGCAACTTCCCTGCGCGCAGATTTATAAATAAACAACAGGCCGTTTTTGAGAGATACTTTTATCGCCACTGGTTTTTTGAAGTCCAAAACTGCCTTTTTCAGGGAGGTAAGGATGTTTCCTCCCACCTCCCTCCAGCCTGTGGAAAATCGTGAGGCTCCGTCCCTGGAGGGAAGATGTGTGAAACAGGCTCCTTGCTTTTGATGGCTTGTTCCTCCCTTTATTTTACTGGGGAACGAGGGGTTGGAGAGTAATGAAGATCTGTGTAGCCAATTGGATTTGAGGGGAAGAGAATGCATTGAGATTCTGGTTAGAAAGCAAGGGAGGTCGTGGGGAAGGAGCAGAGAACAAGCCAGTAATTAAAACTAAAAATACTGCACCATTTGGCTGCAAGGCGTTGCATGTCGCATGACGAAAGTGCAGCGTGGTTTTCCCTAATTGCATCACACAGTGTGTGTCCTCCTTGGCTACAACAGCAGTGGCTTGAAATCCTGAAATTTCAGACTCTTTCTCATTAAGCCCTCTGAGACCAGAGCTTAGAAGTGGTGTCGAATAAAACGGTGGCCTTGCCCGCTTAATGCGTAAGGCAGGTCGCTTGGGGGGTGTTCACCACTGGGGATGCAACTCGGGGTGGGTGGGAGGGGCCCTCACCTGCTGTGGGCTGCTGCTGGTGGGGAGGCCCACAAGGACTGCGTTTAGTAAGCAGTCCTGGGCCAAGGAACGCAGATCCTCTTTCCCAGGGGTCTTGTGGCCTTTGGTGAGACACCCGAAGGCAAACTTATGGGAAGGAATCATTGGGGGAAGAGTGCGGTCACTTTTAAGAAATAGCCTCTTCATCCTTTTCGGAACGTTTTTTTTACCCCACAGGGGCAAAAAGTGGCTTAATATCATCATTCCATTCGCTATTCCATTTCCGGGGAGGAGAGAAGGCTGGGAAAATAAACACCCTCACTTTCTCCACTCCTCGGTACCTTGGCCAGCTCTGGGAGGCCATCGTGCAGGACCAGAAGGACCATATCTCAAAGTGCACAAAGAGAAACAAGGCCAGCCAATTCAGCCATCTCCAACACTCAAGCTGCAGAAAACTTTCTCTCCCCCTCCGGTCTCATCTTCTCTCTACCTCTCTCCTCCCAGACTGGAAAATATTAACTACGCTGAAATATACCCCAAAACACTATATATCTGTATTCTTACAGATTGGTTCTCTACACTGCAGTGTGAATGCATTTGTTAAAGTGTTAAGTCGATCAGCCATTTGTCTCTAAAGGTGGCAAGAAACAACTTTATCCCATGGGAAAAAGAACTCGAAAAACAGGTAGCAAGTATCTGGGAAAAAAAGGGAAGACTAAAATAGCCAGATCCCTGCAGGGGTTGATCGTAAAGTAAACTTTTTGGTAGCATCAAAGTTCCTGGCTCTTTTTCTTTTTTTAAATATAAGACCTTTTTGTTAACATTAAAAATATTTCCTGCTCTAACTACGGAAAAAAAAAGACGAAAACTTTTATTAACTTCAGCAACAGCACTTGTATATGCAAAATAGAACACATTAGATATATAAAAGACACACTGGATGTTTCATCTGCAGAGAATTCTTAGGTGCACATCTGGGGCCCCGGGCCCTTCATCTAGGAAAAGCCAGAGTGAGTAAAAGGAATACTCAATTTGGAATCAAAATCAGCATTCTTACCTGCTAGTTATGGGTCATCTGTTTACTCTCTGTATGATCTGGGCTGCTACATACTAGGGCCAGAGGAGGAGTGTGTTCTGTTGTGTTGTGTGGTGTTGTGTTGAGGTTCGGGTTGTTTTGCTTATTCTGTTTTGCTTGGGGGGGGTCGCAACCGAAGATGCCGAGCAGGTGGGAATTCACAGTTGGAAGGAAGAGCATACATGGGTCAAGACAGTCAAGGGACACGCGGGACGTGGGGCCCAGGCTGCAGGAAATGAAACCCAGGACTGCGCTCCGGGAGAGGCAGGGATCGACGGACTTCAGCTCTGTGCTTTGCAAGGCAATGGCCGTCATGTTCACCAATATCTATAATTGAAAATGTACCGAAGCAAAAAGGGGGAAAGTACTCAGATCCAGTTCAGGTTATAGTTTTAAAAATAACTACAGAGCTACTCACATTCATTTCTTATTAAGTCTCTTAATGTGCTTCCCCGTATGGCGATATGGGTGCCTTTTGATTTGTATATGTCTCCGAAGTCACATCTTCTACGTGTGTATTAGTGGCTTGAAACCTTAAGTAACTAGAAGGTATATTTCCATGGAACACTCAGGCAGTAGTTGCCTTTGCCAGATGTGCTTGGTAGACATGGCTGAGCGCTGAATCTTGTGGTCACACACCTGCTGTTCCTAGAACTGTTCATCCCTAATGTTCTCCCGTCTGGCTGTGTACACACACACACACACACACACACACACCCTGTGCATTCTCCAAGCTGTCCCCTGGGCTGTGTGGGCTTAGGTCTCTACCACTTTACTGCCTATTCCCCAAGGAGCAGTCCTTAAAAGTTGTCATCATCACCTGAGCATGGTGGTGCCCACGTGTAATCACAGCACTCTTGGGAGGCTGAGGCAGGAGGATCACAAGTTCAAGCCCAGCCTGAAAAACTTAATAAGACTGTCTCAAAAAATAAAAAGGGCTGGAGAGCTAGCTCAGTGTGCAGGCCTTGGGTTCGATAAATACTTATCAAAGCTCCCAAAGGGTGCAGTTAATATAGCAGATCTGCTTATTAATAAATTCCAGTGGTCTTCTGCATGTGTCTCTCCTGCTTGTTCAGAAGACGTCCATTTTGGCCAAATAGACAGTAATGAGGAAGGATTATCAGGCAAGGTTGGAGTGTCACCTCCCAGACTTCAGATGAGCCCTACCTGAGGGCTTATACCTTTCCTTCAAGGAACTCGGGATGTTAGCTGAAAACCCACTCCACATCTGCTAGTCCCATCTGAAACAGACAGCCTGGTCCCAGAGTTTCCAGAGCTGTGCTCTATTACTGTCCCCTGTTGCCTGTCTGGTTCCACTGAGGTGAGGCAGATCTGAGGATGACAAGATTGTTTTCATGGAAAGGTAATGGGTGTCCCTGAAAAACCCTGAGGCCCACTAACCAGGACCTTTGCTCCGTCCTCCTTCCTCGTGTGGCAGTGAGTGTCCTCGAGGAATCACTGCATCTCCTCCTTTTCTTGTCCCACCAGGAGCAGCACCCAGTTGGGCTTCCGCGGACCACCGGCCCCCTGCAGCCCTCTGTGGCCCCGGGCTCAGGGAGCATGGTCTCAGGGGCCAGCCCTGCGGGCCCCAGCTTCCTGGGCAGCCAGCCGCAGGCGGCCGTCATGAAGCAGATGCTGATTGACCAGCGGGCCCAGCTGATGGAGCAGCAGAAGCAGCAGTTCCTGCGGGAGCAGCGGCAGCAGCAGCAGCAGCAGATCCTGGCCGAGCAGGTAAGACGCCCCCGTGGCGTGATCCAGGGGGCACACTCATGGCACCTGCCATCTGTGAGCGAGCCCAGCAGTCCCTGTCCTCCGTGGAGAAGCTCACAGGCCAGCATTTCCCAGGATCCTACAGGAACCTGTGGAATTTAGACCTTTTCAATGAGTTAGGCTTTTTCCAATAATGAGTGAGTTTGTTCTTAAAGACAGGCTTCCGCCATCAATTCGAGGCCCATTTGCAATAGACAGTTCTTCAATGCAATCTGGCTCCTTTTCTCCTGATTTCTGAGTCAGGGGTCTGTGTAATCAGCATGAGTGGAGGCTGCTTACATTCTTTAGAAGCCCTAATATTTATTGTATAAAGCAAAAACAAAAACAACAACAAAAAAAAAATTCAGAGAATTTTGTTTCTTGGAAGAAAGTGGCAGGAAGAAGGACTAAGAATTTGATGAGTTGGACATGAACAACAGACGAGCAATAAGGCCTGCAGAACCACCTGGCAGTCTAAATCAGGGTGCGAACATAAGAAAAGCTCTCGTGACAGCTTTTAAAACAGCTCAGGAAGTCTATGAGTTAAAGAAAGGCCCAACACAAATACCTTTACCTTAGGCATCCTTGTCCCAACCCTGCCACATAATTTCTCCAGCTTTGGAAGAAAGCCTTCCCTGAAGACCATTCCTGTAGGTTTTGATTTGTTTTGTTTTGAGAGTTGCCCGCGCCTGATTTAGCATTATCCTGGGTAAAGGCCTGAGGCTGTCCACCGGTGGTCTCCAAAGGCCCCTGAGCAGGCCTGCGCGGGGCAACTCAGACAGCAGACTCCGTTAGAGGGGGTTGTCATAGAAGGCTCAGAACCTAACAATTCACTCATAGTTATCGTTCTAGAATGTTCCTACTAGGGTCAGAATTTGGGAAATTTACCAAGCATCCACCATATACGAACACACGAGCACACACACACACACAAACATATGACACTGTGACATAGGAACAGGCATGTTGAGGTCCCTACTAAACATGGACAGCGGTTCAGAGTAACACTAGTCATCTCCCAAAGAGAAAAATTGTGCTGTTGAGCACAGTTCACGTCTGTTCCCTGTTTTTGCTTTTATTCCTGAACAGCTGTGTAGTTATCTTCCCTTTCACTGAGGTCAGTCCGCTGCCTGGCAGTGATTGTACAAACAAACCCCTAACCCACTCGCGCTGCAGAAGGTGTATGACAAGGAGCCGTGCCAGTGTCTCTCCGGCAGTGATAAATGGAGTTGTGGAAGGAAGCGGTGCTTTGTGAATCCTCTCCCCAGCCAGGCCCAGGGAATTTCAGGTGTGCCTGTTGTGAGCGATGCCTTTTGATAGGTGCACTGCAACCACCCAGATGAGGGTAGTCAGGGGAATTGGGCAGAATTCACTTTTGCCAGCCCAGGGGTGCTGCCCCAGAGGGGCCAGACCAGCCAGGGCCTGGGAAGGAGGAGGGAGGCAGAGTATGGGAAGAGATGCATCGAAGCCAGGTCCAGAGACCCACAAGCAAAAGAACGGGAGACCCCTCAGAGTCGAGGACCTGGCGCTAGACGCTCCATGGGAAGATTATACTCCAACTGGGACGTAATTTCTCAGCAACTGTGTGTTCTAAGGATTAGAGGCCGTGTGGAGATCACTTTACTCAAAGTGAAGATTTGTCCATTCTTTTGCTTGCAGTGTGATTTGAACAAACTATTTAACCTCGCTCTTCATCCACCAGGCTAGATTAGAATACTTCCCCTTGTACAAGCACAGCAAAGACCACGCGAGGCAGTGTGTGCACAGCTCCTTGGCAGCTGTCCGCTCTGCACTCGTGCGTATGGGACCGGTCGTGACCCTGGGTTCAGAGAGCACTGTAGGACAGCTGCCGGCCCGGTGCCAGGCACGGCAGTGCAGCGTCCCCTGGGCCTGGACACAGTGCTTATTAACGCAGGCGGCCCCGGGCTCTCTAAGTGGTAAGCTCTCCCCTTCTTGTTTTGGGAATGAGTATCGATTGCCACATCGGCGCCGTACTGATTTCCTCAGACTCTGCAGCACTGAAAATGTCCAGCGTTTCAATCTTGGAAACGGTGTACTGGGGACATCGGTGTTTCCCGAAAGGACAGATGAGGGGAAGCAGAAGGCTTTGGCATCCTGCATATCCCTGAGAACTGTCAGCCGGCTCTCAGCAGACCTGGGAATTGGAGCAGAGCAGGTTGAAAGCGGCTGCGAATTAACATTTAATGCCTCGTTCCCCGAGAGCAGGGAGCACATCACCGCTCATCCATTCACAAAGGTTCGCTAGAACTTAGAATTTGAGATCCGAAACATTGCAGATCATGAAGTCCTATCATTGTACAAATAAGGAAACTGAGGCCAGGAAGCTTGTGGGGTTTATTGAGACTGCAGAGCTGGAGAGAGGCAGAGCCAGGAGGAAAGCGGTCTCCCGAGCTCAGGCCCGCCTAGCCCGCCAGACTGCCCCTCGTGAGCGGTCCGTTCAGTTCTTACATAATATGTGAGGAGGAGCTCTGAGACGCCCGCTTCCTCTCAGTAATGACTTCATATTGCTGCCTAACAGATTCCCGTGGCTTCTGGTCCACAGTCTCACGGTCTACACGTCGATCAGTTTCGCAGTTTTCTGCGTGATTCCGTAGTGGACACACAGGCTGGGGTCAACAGAGCGGCTCTCGTTTTGCTGTTGTTGTTGTTATTGTTTTCCCCTTGGATGCCAGAATGCTGGCCTCATAGGAAGAAAAAAAAAGAGATTATAGAGCTGCCCTGGAACAAACATGAAAGAAAAAAATAGAGGCAAACACGTGTTAAGAAGTGGTCAGTGTGTGTTCTTTTTATACCCAGCACTCTGAAGGGCAGGGACCTCGTTGTATGTTCTTAACCGCCCTCGTGGACGAAAGGTGCTTAATGAATATTCAGCAGCTGCAGGAAGGAGGTTAACCGGCATCCGACAGCAGACCTAGAACTAAAACCTCTTTCTCTGCTCTTTCCACCCGGCTCTTATGTCCTTTCCCTTTGCACCTCCAGCATGGTAGCAGCTGCCCCGTGTGTGAGTAGCAGCACTCATAGTGCACAATCCCGTGAGTGGCGGAAGAAAGACTGCAACGCGGGTATATGTGGGATCCCACGTGGCTTCCTCAAAGCAGTAAATGCGGAGTATTTTACTTGTAGAGATGTATTTTCCAGGCAGTGTGGCTTCACGGGAATAAGATTAGCCTTCTTTCACAGCCCCTGAGGATCCCATCTTCCTCTGCCCAAAGCACCATTTAGGTTCTTAAGAAGTTCTTGTCACCCCTTTGAGCTGGGGCCCCACGGTGCTAAGGGAGGTGTCGGGCTGATGCTGGGAAGCCCGAGCCAGAGCTGCCCACCGCGGGCGCATTCCCCAGGAGCCGGCAAGTCACACGTCCGAAACGCAGGCGGATGTTCTAGAAGCCAAAGTCATTGCAGGAATGTGCACAGCAGTGGTGTCTGTAACAGCCCCAAACTAGAAACGCCCCTAAACAACCTCCTGGACAGTGAGGAGGCCAGTGGTGAATGCGCGAAGCCACGCACCAAAGCGCCGTCTTACGAATCCCTTTGTGTAAAGCACAGAAGCAGACGGAGCTGATCTCTGGTGCTAAAAGTTAGGGTGACAGTGCTCCCGGGTCACGGGAGGGGAGGGCTAGAAGGGGCCCCGAGGGCTCCCCATAATGATCTGTTCTGGATCTGGGGTGGTGGTTACCTAGAGTGTGTTCATTTTGTGGAACTCCATCCACCTGGATTCTTACACTTGGCGCACTTGCCTGGAGGCGTGGCGTTCTTCAATACAAAGTTTTGATTTTGAAAAACACCCTGCCTACTTCAGAACCTCCAGGGTGTTTGTTTGCTCTCTCCCTGTCTCACCTCCTCCCCTGTCCTCTGTTGTTCCAGCAGCTGCAGCAATCTCATCTTCCCCGGCAGCACCTCCAGCAGCAGCGGAATCCATACCCCATGCAGCAGGTCAATCAGTTTCAAGGTGAGGCTATTGGCACCTCCTTCATTTTACACCTCCCGGTTGCAAAGTGTAAGTGAATCTATCGCCAGTGATGTTGCCTTTCATTCTATATTTGTGTTGAGGTAGTACCCAAAATACTTAACAACTAGTAGGATAAGAAAGCCAGGCATGGTGGCACATGTTTGTAATCCCAGCACTCAGGAGGCTGAGGCAGGAGGATCACAGCATGAGGCCAGTCAGGGTTACCTAGTAAGTTCAAGGCCAGTCTAGACTGCAGAGTGAGCCCCTGTCTCAAAAAAAAAAAAAAAAAAAAAAAACCTAGCTTCTTAACAACTAGTAAAGTAAGTTTCTTAACTACTAGTAAAATAAAAGTACTAACCATTCAGAATGGATTCCTGGAGGCCCCCTCTCATGCCTTTATATTACTGGGTCTGAGAGCGTTCCTAGGAGGTCCAGGGTGGGTGAGTTGGTTGTGGGAGGGACGGGTCAGGCAGCTGTCCTTACCCAAAGGTGCAGAGTGTTCAAGTAGTTTAACTGGGACATACCAGTGCCTGTTGGTCCAGTATCAGCCTTGTTTATGTCTAGAAGGTCAACTTGGTGACCACGAGGGTAAAAATCATGTGATGTCTTTCTCACTAATCCTAGCAGGTGAGCTGACCAAAGTGGAAGAATCTGGCTTCCAACCACTAGTGTCTGCTGAATACAGAAGACAGATGGGGCCTTTAGGGCAATTGCACCGCCCTGATCCCGGTCCATTTGCAGAAATTCCAAATCATGAGCCCAGTTGTCAAGAGCACACTGTATACAGGGCAGCCACGTTTGTAAATGTAGAAGGCCCATTCCAGTGCCGAACCCTTTCCTCTCCTAAAGAGACAGCCCTTCCCATCGCTAACCCACAGAGCTCACCCAGCAGCAGAAATCCTATTTCCCATCTTCTGCCTGTTTGGGGGCTCTAGATCAATGTGTCCTTGCTTCTCAGTGTTACTTAGCCCTTTGAGAATCTTCTGGATACTTTGAAGCCTCTTGCACAAAAATATGCACATATGTAAATGTATCCAGACTCTGACAGCATTTCACAAGTGTCACCCTCCTGGTCTTTATTCATAGCCTGGGTGA
Organism: Erethizon dorsatum; assembly: GCA_028451465.1. Taxonomy (NCBI): domain Eukaryota; kingdom Metazoa; phylum Chordata; class Mammalia; order Rodentia; family Erethizontidae; genus Erethizon; species Erethizon dorsatum. The sequence continues at coordinate 19,043,749 of CM051839.1, forward strand.
GACAATTGCTGAGGAAGGGTAGCATCTTTCAGTCTCTGAGTTGTAACACACAAGGTTACGAAAACACATAGTGGATCACAACCGACATTTTGAAAATGGAATACAATAAAAATTACCCAAGCGTGTCAGAGGCTTGTTTCTATTATAAACCCACACGCGTACATCCTTTTGCCACTGATGTTTACTGACAGGTCTTACTCAGGAATGCCTGTGAAGACACTGGGCTTGTGGACTGTCCACCTCTTCTGTTCCCAGGCTGTTAGCATCGCCTTCCATTCCCTTTGGACTTGACACGGGCAAGGACAAATGGAACAGAACTGTGCACAGGTGTCCTACTCACAGAGTCAGTGCTGGTATTCTTTGAAGCATTTTGCTTGTTTTGCCATGGGTGGAGAATAGGAGAGAGTCATTGCGATACATATTGTTTTAGTTTTGTTCTGTTTTGTTTTTTGTTTGTTTGGGTTTGGGTTTTGGGTTTGGGTTTGAATTTGGGTTTTGGTTTGTTTGTTTAATTTGGATTTTTCTTTTGTTTCATGTGTTTTTGTTGTTTTTTGTTGTTGGTTTGGTTTGGTTTGGTTTGGTTTTGTAGTCTTGGGGATTAAACCCAAGCCCTACATACTGAACTATATCCCCAGCCTTTTTTTATTTTCCATTTTGAGATGGAGTTTCCCTAAGTTGCTAGGCTGCCCGGACTGGTCTTAGCCTTGCAGTCCTCCTGCCTCATCCTTTCAGAGTGGAATTAACAGGCATGCACCACCACACCTGGCTGTGATACACATAGTTTTGGGTTTTGTTATTTGTTTTTTTGTTTTTGTTACAGGTCCAGAGCCCTCCTTTTATTTTGTTCTCAAACTCCAGCTTGCATCAGAATCACCAGGAGAGCTTGTGAAAACACAGACAGCCAGAGCCCATGCCCAGAATTTCTGATTCAGTAGGTCTGGCCTGGGGCCTGAGGATTTGCATCCCTCATAAATTCCCAGGAGTTGCCGTCCTGCTGGCTAGAGGACCACACTTTGAGAATCACTGCTTTATATTATGAACTAATTAAAAACATGAGATCTGGGTCGGTGAGATGGCTCAGCGTAGTAAGCGCCTGCCTTGCAAGCGCGAGGGCCCGAGTTCGACTCCCGGAACCCACATACGAAAAAGGGGCCGGTGATATCGCTCAGCAGCACAGGTGCCTGTTGGCATGCGAGGTCCTGAGGTCGATCCCCCGGTACCCACAAAAAAAAAAAAAAAAAAAGAATGAGGCTATTAAAATAAACTTTAAAAAAAAAAAAAAAACATGAGATCTGATAAATCCAACACAGTATCCCTTGAGTTTTCTAAGTTCGTAACTCATTATTTTTGGCATAAAAGAACCCACTAAAATGTAACAATTCCTCTATATTGCAGTATATAGACATATGTTTATATGAGCTCTTCTGAGTATGTTGAGCTCAGTTTAAAAGTTCCACTCTTTGAACTTTTCTGAAACTGCCAAACCATAGGTAATCAGCCTAGAAATTTAGTTCTGTCGTGAGTGAAACACCCAGGATGACAGTTTAGTGTCCCAGAGCTGACTGGTTTGAGATGTAACTATTTTACTATGTCCAGCATTTTACTGACAGCCTAGGTACATGATATTATACATCTGGGGAAATAGCAAATTGATAAATAACAGATATTGTCCTGGAAGAGGCATTCCGTCAGGAATAGCCTGCATGGGCGGGTGAGATGGCTCAGTGGCGTAAGCACCTGCCTGGCAAGCGCGAGGTCCTGAGTTCGACTCCCGGAACCCACATACGAAAAAAGGGCCGGTGATATCGCTCAGTGGCTCGGGCGCCTCCTGGCACGTGAGGTCCTGAGGTCGACCCCAGTACCCATAAAAAAAAAAAAAGGGAATAGCCTGCATGAGGGCCTGCACCATGCTTTCTCCACCACACATTTCTAAGATCTTAGTGGCCACCTTTTGCTCGTGGAGGCCTGTGCCTATGCGCAGTGCTACAGGCCTATGGGGAAATGCTTATTATTCAAATATAGGCTTCTCGTGCATGAGAATAGGACATACACTCTTTTTTTTTTTTTTGTGGGTACCGGGGGGTCGACCTCAGGACCTCGCGCGCCAACAGGCACCCATGCCGCTGAGCGATATCACCGGCCCCTTTTTCGTATGTGGGATCCGGGAGTCGAACTCGGGCCCTCGCGCTTGCAAGGCAGGCGCTTACGCCGCTGAGCCATCTCACCGGCCCAGGACATACACTCTTTTAAGGGAAAAACCCTGCATATTATCATCTCTGTTTGAATGTGGAAGATTTTCTTTGACATTGTGATGTTGCCCAACAAACAAGAAAATTAATGTGAACACAGTGTCTCGTAATAATATCTGTTTTAGACAAAAAAAAAGGAAAAAGTAGTCTGTTTAATATATGGAGTAAGGGGCCGGTGAGATGGCTCAGCAGTTTAAGCGCCTGCCTTGCAAGCGCGAGGGCCCGAGTTCGACTCCCGGAACCCACATACAAAAAAGGGGCCGGTGATATCGCTCAGCGGCACGGGCACCTGCTGGCGCGCGAGGTCCTGAGGTCGACCCCCCGGTACCCACAAAAAAAAAAAAATATATGGAGTAATCAGGTAAAGGCATTTTATTCTTTGGATGCATTTGAATTTTTTTCCTTTGTATATTTAAAATTAACTGAAAGCATAAAACTAGGTTAATAAAAGGCTTTTTTATTTCACTTCAGTAGAAGATATTGTACTGATTGCTGATTTTTAAATGATTTCTTTAAAAATGGAAATTACGTCTAGATAGCGCAGTCATTTATACTAAATAAAAATAATGGTTGGCTTTGATAAATGTTTCGTTACCTGTTAAAGGGCATTGTAACATCTCTGCCCTCTAACGAAAAGCACCTATTTCTCATTCACAAAATCAGTCCAGACAATATATGATCCCGCAACACATCTCTTAGAAACATATAGCAAAAATGTCCAAGTTATGAAAGCCCTTTCATCTCTTTCCATAGCCCATCTGCCTATTTATATACTTTGCATCTATCCAATAAATCTCTGAGTCAGCAATATTTTTCCCTTAATTTTTTTTTTTTATAAACAACTCAATAACTCATTTCACTATAGTTGATTCCAGTTGGCCATGCAGTCGATACAAATTTAGTGGTTAAGGTCACAAAATGCTATAACTAGATTACAAGTTGCAGGATGTACTACCCTCCAGTATTTAACCAAGAACTTTCGCTTTTTCAGAAAATGACTTGAATATAATTAAGCTTAAAGCCAAAAACTGGAATATTTCTGGGGATTTGCTGGAGGTCTTTCAGGTTTCCCCGCAGTCACTGGTTCATTTTTCAATGCTGCATGATATTGATCCCAAGTCACAAAAACTCAAGTCATAATCAAAACTCCCATAATTTTCTTTCTTAAAGAAAGGAAGAAAATATGGAGACATATTTGCTGCTTAGAAATCAATAATCCCATCAGGAAGACAAAAACACGCTTGAGCTAGCCTGCCAGTGTGCCGACTTTAACAAGGTTAGACCCTTCTCATCCGGTTGCTCATCCCAGTTCTAGGTGGGATGAAATTTGCTTATATCGATGGGCACCCATGCTGCATCTTTTTTAAATGTCCGGGAGGGGGGAACTATTTTTCTTTTCCTCATAAACTTAATCCTTAGCAGGGACATAGAAAAATCCATTCTGGGGCGCCTCCTAGCCCTTTCCAACACTAACTGTTGTTCCATGAGTAATGTTTCCATTGTTTTGTCTGGCTTGGACATGTCCTGGGACCCTATGAAGAAGGACTTACTCAGATACCTCATTGAAGTTGACTGATTTGGTACTGTGACTCCAGCCCACTTGTAAACATCATTAATACCGTGTTAGTGACCTGCAGAGAGAAGTACATAGTCGTTGTCACTTTTGACAGGGTGGACTCAGCTGCAGAAATGCAGCATTCACTGCAGATGAGCAAGGAGCAGGATGATTTCTTTTCCTAGCCACGGAAGCTGACTGGTTTGCACTGCCATGGTATGATTCAGAGAATCGAGAGCATGTGGAAATCTATGAAGTGGATCTAAAAAATGCCCCATCTGTTAAAACAGCTTCTAGGCAGAAGTGATGACCTTTCACCTCTCAAATCTTATTCAAGTCTTAAGGGAAATCAGTCTAATGGTTTCCATTCATAAGACTCTCTGCTGAACCATGTTCCGCTTCACTAATAGAATATGCAGGGTGATCAGATGGTCCCTCAGCCCTCACCACCCCTCACCACCAAAGAAAATGATATCTCATTGGGCTGATGGCATCATATCCAAAAGAGTGAGGAATAATTTGCCTCTGAACCCTGAATAAAAATAATACCGGGGTATGTGAAATGGAAGTCAACTACAAAAAACATGTACAGTATGATCCCAATTTTTCTGTGTCTATTTATATATCCAAGAGTTGATCAAAAATACGGTATGCTGCCAGGCATGGTGACACATGCCTGTAATCCCAGTACTTGGGAGACTGAGGTAGGAGGATCACTGTGAGTTCGAGGCCAGCCTGGGCTACAAAGCAAATTCAAGGCTGGCCTGAACTGCATAGCGAAACCCTGTCACAAAAGACAAAAGAAAACAAAACAAAGCAAAAATTTTGGTGTGGTTAAATTTCAAAAGTTATTACAGTAAAAGATACACTGCCATCACTTTCTCTCAAAATAGTACCTGTTGCTTCTAACACACTTATCCCATCGTTCCAACTGCTTTCTGAAGCCATTCCAGAAGTCCTCTTTCATGAGTGTCTTTACGAGCTATGATCAAAAGTACAGTGACTGCTGCTGCTGAGAACCATCCAACAAAAAGGCAGACTCATAAGAACATTATACTATGTTCTCATGTACCTTATTCACTGGGTCTGTGTGGCTGCTGGGTATTCCCCAAAGGGGGAGGTAAACCACAAAGGTAAACAATTCAGGACATAGCGGCCACAACAGCTCAACAAAAGACACTCCCAAAAGAAGACTTCCAGAACTGCTTCAGGAAGTGGCAAGAATGATGAGGTAAGTGTGTTTGTAGAATGGGCAAGTATTTTGAGGGGTACAAAAAGCCTGCTCCGACCTCATCACAGTCTGGAGGAGCCCACATTTGTAATCCCAGGGAAACGTTATTGGAATTCCAATAAGTAACTCCAATCTACCACTTCCAGTGCAACCCACGGCAAGAATAAAGAGATTAACATGTATCTGTAGTTGTGGGGAGCCAAGGGGGTCCTAAGTCGAGTTAGAACAATGGCTAACCGGAACAAAGGCCTCGACCCAGAGCCAAACCTGGGTTTTATTAATCGTGAAGAGGGGAGTGGCTTGGGGGTGAGTGACTGCAGAGAGTGGTGGGAAGTACGCGAGTACAGTGAGCTGGTCTAGGTAGGAGGCCTGAAATCACCTCTGAAGGATATGCACCAAGGAGTCATCTGCATATCACAGCTTGAGGAAGTAGCTTGTGGTTTAGGGTCAGTGCTTCAGCTTTGATGTCTGGCCTTCATGCCCTGAGATGTCATGGATTCTTTCTTGACCCTCAGTCTCAGCACGGTGTCACTTGGCCTAGCTCACGCATGGGAGCTATAGGCGGGGCATCACTAACCTGTCACATTGCTTTAAAGGCTACACATCAGCACCTCAGCTAGACCCATTTGCATTGCTTAAAGCCAAGTGAGGGGGTAAAGAAATATTCTAGCCAGCTTTGTACATCTCAATACACAGAATTAGGGCCAGGTTTACCCAAAATGGAGACAAACGCTCTTCTTTCAAGGAGAGCCGTCCCGGTGGTCCTCCACAGAGGGGAATTAATGGCAATGTGTCTTACTGTAATAACTTTTTTAAAATGTCACATTCTTTGTATTTTTCGATTACACCTCACAAATAAGAGTTAGTGGTGGTCATCTCTAAACAGTGGTGATTTGGTGACTTTAATTTTGTCTGTGTGCTTTTTAATACTTCACAAATTTTGTATAATCAACAGTTTATAATCAGAAAAATAATAATTGTTTTGTTTAAAATGGTGCCATCAGAATAGGTCTTTTCATACAGAGAAATGTTTTCATTCCCAGTGAAGACTCCAGCACAGGTTACAGTGTTGCTCGTGGAGAAGAGGCAGTGATGTGTGTCCTTTCTTTCCCTGTAGGTTCGCCCCAGGACATCGCAGCCGTGAGAAGCCAGGCAGCCCTCCAGAGCATGCGGACTTCGAGGCTGATGGCACAGAACGCAGGCATGATGGGAATGGGACCCTCCCAGAACCCAGGGACGATGGCCACAGCGGCGGCCCAGTCTGAGATGGGCCTGGCCCCTTACAGCAGCACACCCACCAGCCAGCCAGGAATGTACAGCATGAGCACAGGGATGACCCAGATGTTGCAGCACCCAAACCAAAGTGGCATGAGCATCACACATGGCCAAGCCCAGGGACCGAGGCAGCCTGCCTCTGGCCAAGGGGTCGGGATGGTGAGTGGCTTTGGTCAGAGCATGCTGGTGAACCCCACCCTTACCCAGCAGCACCAGCAGATAAAAGGACCAGTGGGCCAGGCCCTGCCTAGGCCCCAGGCCCCGCCAAGGCTTCAGAGCATCATAGGGACCATCCAGCAGGGAGCACAAGGCTGGCAACAGAGGAGCTTGCAGGGGATGCCCGGGAGGACTAGCGGAGACTTGGGACCATTCAACAATGGCACCAGCTACCCACTCCAACCTGGCCAGCCAAGACTGACCAAGCAGCACTTCCCGCAGGGACTGAGCCAGTCAGTGGTGGACGCTAACACTGGCGCAGTGAGAACCCTCAACCCTGCTGCCATGGGTCGGCAGATTATGCCACCACTCCCAGGGCAGCAAGGCACCAGCCAGGTGAGGCCAATGGTTATGTCTGGCCTGAGCCAGGGCATCCCTGGCATGCCAGCCTTCAGCCAGTCCCCAGCACAGCAGCAGATGCCCAGTGGCAGCTTTGCTCCAAGCAGCCAGGGCCAACCCTATGAGCGGAACCCCCCTCAGGACTTGTCATACAATTACAGTGGTGAGGGCACGGGGACGTCCTTCCCAGGGCTCCCGGACAGTGCGGACCTCGTGGACTCCATCATCAAAGGGGGCCCAGGGGATGAGTGGATGCAAGAGCTTGATGAATTGTTTGGTAACCCCTAGTCCAAAGGGGTCCCGAGAGCCACAACTGGAGAAACAGGATGCTGACCCATCCTTGTTTTTTGTTTTTTTGACCCACGTAAACTGAGCTAAACTGCAGCTGGCTAGCAGGGGAAGATCCAGGTGTCAATCAGCCCTGCAGAGCCTCTTTGCACCTGATTTTCACACAGCAATCAAGATGAGACATCCTGCAGATCCCTGCTTCGAGAAGGGGAGACCCGGGGGTCAGGTGGGGAAGACGCCAGCAGCCGAAGCCCCTCTGCTCAGCGGCCCTTGTGATCGCCTGGCCCAGCAAGAGCTGCTCCAGCCCACAGGGACTGCCGGCCCTCCTGGCCCAGGTCCAGGGACTGCAGATTTGGAGACAGGAGACACAGAGCCTCAGCCGAGGAAACCCTCAGAGAGGCTGCTGGGCGGTGGCCCAGGCCACGTGCACAGGTCAGAAAGGCGCTGAATCTGGGTAGAAAGAGGTGTCTGCTTCCAGACTTGCTTAGTGCTGGAGGATCAGCAGGCCAGTCCCAGAGAGACAACCAAGGATCCCGCAGGCTGGGCTCCCCGCCCGTGATGGCCTCGGGCGTTGTGAGGTGGTGCTGCTGGCCGCCCACAGGAGAGCCAGCTGAGCTTGAGAAGGCCCGGTCCTGGCAACAGCCCTCAGCAGGAGCCTCCTGGGTTCCCAGGACAACGTGATACATCCAGGTGGTTCTCATCTGCCTCTGACAGCTGCGGGTGCGAAGAGACCTCTGCCGCACCCTGTGTCCACCAGCTGGCGCCTTCCTCCCTCCTCTCACCTGTCCTTGCCTCTCCTTCCAGACTCTCCAAGAAGTGAGGCTTTGAGCAGAGTGAGAACCAATGGAAGAACTGAAACAATGCCTGACATGCGGAGGTCCTAACAACGCCTGGAGCTTTCGTCCTCTGACACATGTAGAGTTGAATGAGCATCTCTGCTTGGAACTGAGCAGGCTGCGCTAGGGTTGGAGTCTCCCCGAGGAGGAAGGGCCTGGAGAGCGCCAGGTTGGGCTCCCTTTGGGAAAATCCCAGGGGTGCTTGCTCTGAAATTGGCCTTGTTCATCATCTCTATCATCAGAAAGACAAATATAAAACCCCAGAGATGGATGAACAGAAAAATCAATAGCTCTGCCATACAAATTGGGGTGATAACATGGGGGAAGACTTAGTTTCTTTCCTAAGGGCAAAGTAATCCACTTCAAAAGTTCTGTACAGTTGTTCTCTTTGTAAATCACTCACATCTGCCCTAAGGGAAATCTGTCACAAGGAGTCAGCAACCTCTACTGTCACAGGCTCGTCTCCTGGTGTCTGCCTCCCCTCCCGTGGTCCCATGGGGAGGCAGTGTGACACAACTACTGTCCTGAGTTTGAGTGGCATGTGTTTTCCTCCTGTCCCTGTTCCTTCGTGTCCTACATGCTGGCTCTGTCAGTGCACGCACACACAGCTCCAGGAAGACCAGAGCTTGGAGGGCTGGACCACCGCACTCCGAGCAAGTCGGGACCCGTGGAAAACTGGGACGCAGGAGGCTGTGGAGAGGAGGCGGCCAGGCAAGTATTGCCTTTGACCTGCTCTCCTTAAGCCCCGGGTTCTAGACCTGCCTAACATGGGCAGGGAGTGAGGCCAGAGATGCTGGGCTGATGGGCCGTGTGCCCTCTCCGAAGAGTGGTGGTAGGGCAACTGTGAACTCTATAAATGGGGAGGGATCCCACCAGGGAAACAGATGAAAACCAAAAAGTGAAGGAGAAAACACAGAATACAGAATTATTACCTTTTCTTGCAAGGTCCAGGAAATAAATATATAAGCAATGATGAGAAACTGGAGGTGGCTAATGGAGAGAAGGGTTCCATCATCTTTTCAAAGCTGCCTCCAAGTGCTCAGTATGGGGACCAACTCATAGGTAGATTTTAGTGAGGTTGTTTTGTTTTGTTTTTACCACGGTGCTGATGTATATGTAATGTCTAAAAAAAAGTTATTTGTACATAAGTTTTTACAATACTGCAGATATCACTGGGTCTACTATCTGTAAAAAATATATACATATAAATATATATATACTGTTTGTTTAAAATAGAGTATTTTTATTTCATTCCTTAACTCATCATCACGGCAGTGGTATTGCACTTCAGACAACATCTAATTACTAATTTGTACTGTATGACCTACAGCAACTTGCTCCATTTTTTTCAGATTTTTCTAGTTTTCTGTTCTGACTTTGTACATTAAGCATTGCTTATTTCCTTTGAAGAAATGGACAGAACTCTGAAACGTAGAGATGAAGTGATGTTGACATACCACTTTTAAAGAAAAAAAAAAATAAAAGATCATTATCTGAATCTACCCAAAGTATACTTCATTTTAGTCTCCAAAATTCATGAAGCAGACATATTCTTCCTGGGATTTAACTGATTAACCGTGGTGCTTCTCACAAAACTTTCAGGTCATTATTTAAACATTTAGCAATAGAGAGCAATCATTCCCAGCCCTTTTAATTCAACCAAACTGAGACTTTCTAAATTTGCCGAGCACTGGGACGGGTGTGGCAAAGTCCACTCTGCAAGGGACATACTGAGGTCCATTCGTGGATTCGGGACCACAGCAATTCATTTTCCAGCTGGCTCATTCAGAGATTCAGAAAATGGAAGAGTAAAAACTTTTATGGGGACACGTCAAGGGGTACACTGGAGACCTGTAATGCAGAGGTCTTGCCCCCTGCAACCAACGCGGTCAGTAACACCCCACCCCCCGTGGACCTTACTTCTCCAAGCCCACACTGCATTGTCAGAGCCATGGCCCGGCCCAGCTTTGCCTGCAGCCACCCCCAGAGTGGAAAGTGCTCGCAAGTCTATGCCCCTCCTTTGGTGCAGGCTGGTGAGAGCCCGGTTTACTTGTCTGGGCAAACCGAGGCAAGATGTGTGCTCCGGACTCCCACAAGGTCAGACAGGGGCTGGAACCTGGCTTAGTTCCTTCCCCTTCTCAGTCCTGCTTCCCCACTGCTTTTCCTTTTCTCCCACTGGAGCTCTTCCTTAACCTATCATGTACCTGAGAACCCATTTCTCCACTTCGGGGAGACCTGTCCTTAGATCCCCATCAGACTCTGCAAAGCATGGTAAGACAGCGTAGCTCAGCACCGTCCGGGTTAAGCTGAGAAACAGACCACAGAATAAAGCCATCATCAAAAATGGACCCCAGATGAAGCTGAGTTTTAACAGACACCAACCAAGAGTTGAAGTGAATGTATGGAGGAGGCTGGCCCTGCCACAGTGAGCAGAGGGCCGGGCTGTCTGGCAGAGAACGCCATGGAGAGAGCGGTGTGACAGTGGGTCTGGTCCCTACGGCACGGGCTCAAGACTGCTAGATAACAGGAGTAGAAAAATGACCTGATTCGGGGTAGATGGAAGGCACGGGGGAAGCCGACCAGTGGGGTAAAACTAGAAACTCTGAGGACAGCAATTGCTCCTCCTAATCCTGACTGATTAAAACACACTGGATGAGTGGATGGCTTTCTCCTTTAAGATGATTTCATATCTGTAATCTCAAACATGATAAGGACTGTGTCAAGCAAAGGGGGTGGACACAAATGAGCTGATATTATTGCTTATTAATGACATTTTTAGTCAAATCCTACTGACCTCTAATCCTAATAAGTAGAGAGGAAAACTACCTGAGAACAGGGATACCTCTTTGCTATTTGTGTAAGCAGTGTTGGGTTTTTTTTGTTTTGTTTTTTTGTTTTGTTTTGTGAGACAAGGTCTCACTATGTAATTCAGACTGGCCTTGAACTCACTATGTAGCCTAGGCTGGCCTCAAACTCCCAGCGATCCTCCTGCCTCTGCCTCCCCAGTGCTGGGATTACAGGAATGTGCCGCCACTCCCAGTGCATGAGCAGTATTTTTTTTATTGTTGTTTGTTTGCTGCTGGGGATTAATCCCAGGGCCTCTGCACTGAGCTACACCCCCAGCCCTTTTCTTATTTTTTATTTTGAGACAGAGTATGGCTAAGTCACCCAGGCTGGGCTGGAATTTGCCATCCTCCTCCCTCAGCCTCCCAAAGCGCTGGGATTACAAACACACACCCAGCTTCATTTTCTTTGGATTGTTTTCTTTTCAATCTTCTCTCTTCTCTTCTTTGTTGCATTCTAAGGACATGAGATTCTCATGCTGGCATCCCGTGGGCGAGCTACCACGGGTACCTGTCTCATTTCCCATAACACAAGGAGGAAAGTACCGAAGCTTCCACACACCTGAGGTCCAGGTCCCTGCCCCCATCCAGAGAGAGGCCAGCAATAATGGCCACGGCTGCACCAATGCCACCCCCAGTCAAACCTCCAGAGTGCAACGCAAGAAACTTTGGAGCTACCCAAAACTTGATTTAAAATTATAACTTCTCTTACAATTTTTAACTTTTTACTATGCATATTTTCAAGCCATCAGGACAGTAGAGAGAATACCTATACACTTGCCGATTGGACTTCATCACCATTAATGCTTTCCACGTACATATCTGTTTCAAAGTCATTTGCACCTGACCACTTCACCCTCAACGCCTCAGCTTCGCAGCTTCAAAGAACATGGGCAGTCTCCTCCCTGGCCGCGTCGTTATCGCGTCTCACGTGAGCAACACGAATTCCCTAACGGCAACTTCTCCCTCGGTACGCGAACCGCTCCAGCGGTCTCATGCGTGCACCCGTAGCTTGGTTTTCCTAATCCAGATCTGATCACAGATCTCACGCTGCCCTGTGGTTTTTACGCCTCTTCAGACTCCATGAACAGAGAAAAATTCTCTGTCACTTCTTTCATGACACCGACTTTTGAAGGAAGTGAATCTGATTTCTAAAACTAAAATTTGTCAATTTACTAATACTCCAAAAAATATATGTACCACCATCGCATCTATCACAGACTCACCGCTCTTGGACCAGCATGTTTGCTCCCTGTAGCCAAATCTAATAGAAATAAAATAATCAAGAGGTTGCCTGGTGACACAGGAATTAGAACAAAGGAAACCAATTATCTCGTAATGTTTAAAGACACAGAGCTTTGATAGGGTAAAACCATTGCCTGTTTCTAAATGTTCTCTATCCAAACCAATTTAGGTGCTTTGAAAATCCTAAAGTATAAGAATAGAACTTCTTTAAAAATCCTAAAGTATAAGATTTGGAATGGTTTTTGTTATTGTTTTTCCTACTTCCAAAGGACGGGGTTCTGTAGTAATCATGCTGCAAGATCAAAAACTTGCACTGTCTTCCTTCACCATCTTCAGTGAATAACACAAAATGTCAGCATTCAAGCCACCATCATAATGGATAAGAATATCAAGTGGAAAGACTGTAGGGTCACAGCATTTTCACATATTAGCCCCATTTTAGCTAAGAGAAAATGGCGGCCAAGAGCTATGAGGTACTGAGGCGGCACCACCAGCAGGTGACAGGACGGGAGGGTGGTCTGACCCTAGAGTCTCCACCAGTTTGCCACACGGCCTCTTACTGATGCTGGGCCATACCCAAAGTCAAACAGCCAACATGTGGGGGACCCTAGACCAGCATCCAAATGTCCCCCTTCCAGACCTCCACATTCTTCACACACACTGAGATATCTAACACTGCATTTTGGAATCACGGGCCTGTCACATCTTCCTCCTCTGTTACTCTGGGAACACTAGCATTTAGAAGTATTCCTTTCTGTTCCTATTATTCATAGCCTTTGTAACCGCCTCTGTCCCCGCTGTAAAGAAACGTCCCATTAAACGGCTTCTTGATGCCCACACCAGACTCAGAGCTGTCTGATTTTCTCTGGAAATATTGATAGAGGGCTCTGTTCCTAATGTTTTCCCTGAGGTCCTTGAAGGCTTTGACATAGACTCATTCCCATTTTGCAGATGAAGAAAATGGAATAGCGTCAAGTACATTGTGCTGGACAGGGTTTCACCTCAGGGTCAGGAGAGCCCACAGCTCAGCTCGTGTCCTGCCTCCAGCCCATGTGCTGCAGATGCACACCGGAGTCCGGCCCACGTTCTGCAGCCATCAGCAGGACCCTCCTCCTCTTCCCAGGGGCAAGAGTATCACTTAGCCCTACTCCCTGGGTCTCCCCAAAATGAGGCGATTTTTTTTTTCCTTTGTTCTTTATAAAGCACATTTTCACAGCCAGATCTGCTTCATGCCATTAGCCGGTGACTCTCTGGCTACTTCACGTGTCTGCCTGACTTCCCCCACTCGCAGCCATCTGTTGCATTTCAGCAACCCGTGCAGTGGGGCTTGGCTGCCTTCCCAGCATCTGTCTGGAACCTTCCATCGAGACAGAAGCTGTCGCAGAGACAGGCTGCGGCGGTGATCCATGGAAAGCCCCGCACACATGTCAGGCTGCTTTGTCCCCACAAAAGCGATCATGACATCAGCACGTACTTAAACCTGGAGCTCAGCCCACGCCTGCTGATCACATGCACGGACCGCCGCAGCGATCCAGCTCTTAAACAAACAGGAAATGTGCTCCCTAAAGGCTGTGTTTCCACAAAGCCATCGCAAGAAAAACAAACGGAAGACTTTTTAAAAATTTATTTAACCAGTGACACGGTGTTACCTTCAGAGTGGAAACAGCTTGAGCAAGCATGAAAGTGAAGGAGGAAAGTTAGAAGTACCGCCTCAGTTTCTTGGCAACATGGAGGTCCAGGTATTCATTCAGAAAGCTGTTTGCGATCCCCAGGGCACCAAGGGCTGTCAACAAGGCCAGAGTCCCCAGGCTCAACCGGAAACCGCTGATCCTGCCGGGTGGACATGAGGGACAGGAGTGACAACCCAGGCTATAATGAGGAAGCTGGGAGACCCGGCACAGGTCGTCCCTTTTTGACACTGCCCAGAATTCCCACGCTTTTGCCATTTGAACTTTTGGGTTCATCACATGAATGAAAGGGGGTGCGCCTAGCTGGAGAGGTCAGGTGACTTCTTTGACCATTCAAAGGACGATCACTGCTGAGCAGGATTCTTTTCCTGATAACTTTCTAGAGACACTGCAAAATTATTCCTGGGATGGAGTGGACAGTTTTTTGGATTGTTACTGTTGTTTTGTTTGGATTGAACCCAGGGCCTTCTCACTCAGCTACATCCCCTTTTTTAATTTTTAATTTTTTGAGACAGGGTCTTGCTAAGTTGCTAAGTTGCCCAGACTAGACTTGAACCTGCAGTCCTCCTGCCTCAGCCTCCCACAGTGCTGGGATTATAGGTATCTACCACCACACCCAGCTCAGTGCACAGTTTTATGCCCGTGTTTCCCCATCTCATACCTGGCAAGACATGGCCTCAGGCAACATGGTTCACTATTGCCACCACGGCTCTCACTGCTTTTCTTTTCTTTTTTTTTTATTGTTGGTACTGGGAGTCGACCTCAGGACCTCGCACTTGGCAGCAAGCACTTGTACCACTGAGCGATATCACCGGCCCTTTTTTTCCTTTACGTGGGTTCCGGGAGTCAAACTCAGGACCTTATGCTTGCCGGGCAAGCGCTTGTGCCGCTGAGCCATCTCACCAGCCCTCACTGCTTTTCTTAATACTTCTGAGTAACAGAAAACTATGCCAGACTTCCCCCTGCTACATCCTGCATAAATCTCCATTACTGGGGTTCCCTTACCTTTTTTCAGCAGCTTCTGAATATCCCCAGAAGTACTTGTGACGGCCATATAGGTACATCAGACCCAGAAAAGTGGCAAAAACTGCAGAAGGGGAAGAAAAAGAAAGAAAAAATATAGATTATGATAGCAGTCTTTCAAAATACAGTGTCATGGGCCGGTAAGACGGCTCAGCGGCATAAGTGCCTGCCTGGCAAGCGTGAGGTCCTGAGTTCGACTCCCAGTATCCACATATGGAAAAAGGGCCGGTGATATCGCTCAGCGGCACGGGCACCTGCTGGCGCACGAGGTCCTGAGTTCGACCCCCGGTACCCACCAAAAAAATATATATATATATACAGTGTGGAAACAGAGAAAATATTTATAAAATATGTGTAAGACAAGATACTTGTACCTAGAATATATAGAGAACATTTACAATTCGATTATTTAAAACTTCGTTTTTCATATGGACAAAATATTGGCATAGACAATTCACTGAAGAAAATACACAGATGTGGCAACAATCACATAAAAAGTGCTTCCATGAGTTTCAACATTAGCAAAGTGCCACTTAAAACTACTACTCTGCATACCCACCAGAATAGCTAAAATTTTAAAAGACCAACAATATAAAATGGTGAAGATGTCGAGCAACTGAAATCCTCGTAGGTCACTGGCTGATATGCAAAATAGTTGTATTAATCAGCTTTCATGTCACTGAGATACAATACCCAACACTCGCAACTCAAGAAGAGGTTTAATTCAGCTCATGGTTTCAGGGGATTCAGTCCATGGGTGGTTGACTCCAAGGCAGGAACATCATGGCATAAGAGCATGGTGAAGCAAAGATGACTTGCTCACAGTGGCTGGGAAGCAGAGCAGAGGAACAGAGCCAGAAAGGAAGAGGCCAGGAAATAGAGATGGACCCAAGGTCAGGCTTCCATGACATCCCCCAAAGTGTGTTTATTAATCTCCTAGGCCATTTGAGCTGACACAATTAAGCTTACCCACCACAATAGAACAACCACTTTGGGAAAAATTCTGGTAATTTCTTATAAACCAAACATACCATTTTACCCAACAATTCCACCCCTATGTCAGTAAGTCCCTGACTTATGAATATTTGAGTTGCAAACTTTCACAGGTGTACTGTGTAAGATTCACTTCATCAGCTTATAAATGAATCTCACTTACGAACAATTCTCCTGGAACAGAACTTGCTCACAAATCAGGGACTTACTGTAATTTGCCCAAGAGAAATGAAATCATGTCCATGAAAAGAGTTTATTGAGTATAAGAATGTTCATTGCAGCTTTATTCACAGTCAGCCAAAAATGAGAAATTTTTTTTGGCCCAGAAGTCTATCATGAGAATTAACGGCTGGGGAGATAGCTCAGTGCCACAGCACCCACCTGGCAAGCTCAAGGTCCTGAGTTCGGTTCCTGGTACCAAAAACAAAAAAAGAATGAATAACTAAGCTGTGACAGAGGCGTTCAGTGGAATGCTACTCAGCAATGAAAAGAAACAGATACAACAGCACCGTGAGTCTCAGTATCACTTTGCTGAGTGAATGAAGCATTACACTAGGATACATATTGTACAGCTCCACCTATGGGGTGCTCTAGAATAAACAAAGCTAAATGATGAAAGATCAGAATAGTGTTTGCATCTGGAGGGAAGCAAAAACAGGATGACCGGGAGTGGCAAGAGGAAACTCCAGTGGCAGCCGTGTTTTACATCTTACTAAGGCTTGAACTCACCCACAGGTGTCTCTGCTTCCCCAAACTCATCAAATACTTGTGATCTGTGACTTCTACTGTATGTAAATTTTATCTCAGAAAGAAAGAAGTATAAACTGTGATATAATGTTCTGCCATCCTTCTCAATGAAAATATTGATGTCTTCCTCAGCCCCTCACAGATGCAAACTACCACAGCCCTTTTGTAAATATTTAAACTCTATGTGCGAGATTGTGATGTGTGCTAAATAAAATGAAATTCGTTATTTTATTTGGCCACAAAGATTGTTTAAGTTCTACTCTACAACAATCTTTATTATCAAGATTGAGTTAAAACAAAAAAGATACAAGCTCTCTGTTTTTATACGGTTTATGTTCTATCATCAGAGACAGACAAAAAACACAGAAAAACATGAGAAGAAAATTCCAGAAAGTGCCATGAAGGAACTGAAGAGGGTGGGACAGAGGGGAGCTGGAGGAGGGTTTAGAAAGAGCTCAGGGAAGACCTCTTGAGGGTATGATGTTAATCTCAATTGTCAACTTGACTGGATTAAGAGATGCCTAGAGAGGTGAGGGTGCTAACGTCATCCATGGATTAACACACTGTTGGTTGATAGCCAAGTGGGCTATTAAAAGGGTGAAAGAAGTAGGTCACTGGGCGTGTGCTTTTAAAGGTGTATCTTTTCTGCAGCTCTTACTGCTTACTAGCTGCCATAAGGTGAGCAGCTTTTCTTGACCACACCCTTTCCCCCATGATGTTTCCACCTCACCACAGGGCTAAAGGCAATGGATCCAGCTCACCATGGACTGAAACCTCTGAAACCGTGACCCAAAATAAACCTTTCCTCCTTTAAGTTGTTTTTCTCAGATATTTGTCACTGTAACAAAAAGCTGACCAACACAAACAGGGTCCTGAAAGGCCATGAAGTGGCAGAGCCACCTAGCATCTGAGGAAGTTCAAAAATTCTGAGCAAGCTCTCAGATTTGAGAATTACTGTCCCTATCTACTGAATTACTCCCAGAAAGCCAATGAGGATGCTAAAGGAAGCTAATAGGCAACTTACTTTGCAAGAGAAAGAATGAAAAGAAAATTATGGCAAAATACCCAAGAAATCCTTTTCTGCTGAGCAGTCAACCTTATTTAGCCCATCATGGGGAAGCCCAAAGGGTAAAATGGCAGAGATGGGATCCCATTATCAAAATTCACTTTTTGTATTCGTTGTTGATATGCTCTTATGTGACAAGGAACAGCCACTTTCATTCATGGAATTAAGGAACAAAAGTGTGAGTGGAAATAAAGTTAAAAGATCTTTCTCTAAAGGTCATTTTATCTGAAATTACTTAAGTGACAGTAAAAATTACAAGAAAGAGATGGATGGCATTTCCTCTAGAAGCAGCTGGATTTTGGTTTATTTTAAATTTCAGCAATCAGGTGCAGATCCAAATGAGGCCACAAAAAGTTACCAGAAATCACAGAGAACTGAATTTTCCCAACTAAGGCAGCTGATGCAAGTCTGACTCCCTGTAAGTGAATAGGCGAAGTTAGGATAAAGCCCTCAGCTCACCGAGGATACCTCACTCAAGTGAAAAGCAATGCTCGCAGAACTGCTACAGATAATGGCGCTATATCCTTGCAGACCCCTTAAGAATGGCGCATGGGTTGTTGGGACAAATATCTATAGTGTGTATTTGAAAGGGAAATTTTACTTGCATCGGTAAATGTCAAGTTGGACAAGTTACTTAACCTCTATCTCTGAGTTTTTATCTGTAAAGTAGGAATTAATTATAGACTTTACTTCATATGAAGGGTTTAAATCCCATAAATCTTATACATGAGATGTAAAACTTAAGACCAGTGCCTGGTACATAGTAAGTACTCAATAAATATTAACTATAATTATTAAGGTGTATTGTTAATTCTGTGTTCTGTTTCTTCCGTTCAATTAGAATTAGATTACTAGATTTGAAGACTAAATTCATGCAATTTTTATCAAGTGTCCAGCATATAGTTTGTTCCAAGTTTTTTTTTATATTATTGAGTTAAATCACAATGAAGCCCAAGACTGCATGTCTATAACAGAAATGTATGAAGACATTTGCTCATTTAAAACATTTTATTTAAAACAGGATCAGAGTAACTAAAGATAACAATACATAATGTATTAACCATTGTTACCCTATTATATTGTTTTGAAATTTTGTTCTTTTTTGTTTTGTTTTGTTTTTTTCTTCTCTTTAAAAAAAAAAAGAAAGAAAAGGACAGTAGCTGTATGGCATCTATCTGCTCCTTTTTTTTTCTTTTTTTATGTAGGTATCAGGAGTCAAACTCAGGACCACGCGCTTGCCAGCAGGCACTTGTGCCGCTGACCTATCTCACTGGCCCTTTTTTTCCTTTATGTGGGTACCGGGAGTCAAACTCAGGACCTCACGCTTGCCAGGCAGGCGCTTACGCCGCTGAGCCATCCTACCGGCCCTCCTTAATTGTTTTTTAAGCACCACAGTCATTATTGGAACTGTATTCTATGATTACCTTGGTTGAAATACCATCCAGCAATCCACAATGTAATCAAGAATATGGGGTAAAACTCCACACAGTTTTGTCTGCAGGGAATAAAAAAAAAAAAGACATGGGTTAATTTATGAGAAACTACACATGAATGCAATGATTTTTATCTGGAGGTATTCATCCATAAAACATAACATAAACATATCATGTAACATGAAAATGATCGTTCCATTAAAATGAGTCTTTCGGAGTAGACCTCAAACAATGTTGAAATTTCAGAGCAGGGCCAGGAAAAAGCACTGCCCTACACAAGAGTTAACACTAGTGGAAATGAGTCATAGCTCTTTTCTAAAAGACAGTTCACCTATATCTAAAGATCATTCTGTGTCTTATCTAAATAACCCAGGAGGTCACAATTCATATTAAACAGATTTCTTCTCAAAAATTCTCTCACACCCGTTGCCTTCCACTTGAGTGACTCAGAACATTAAAAGATGGTCTTTAAATAATTCCCCTAAAATTTTCTGAAGGAAATGAATGAACATATTTAATTCCCATTTTATGGATGAAGAAACGGAGGCCTGGAGCCCAGGCTGACGGATGCCTTCCAGCGACGAGAAAGTAGACAGTGTCCATCTCCAGGTTCCACGTCCCTGCCCTAGTGGCCAGTGAAATTGCCTCTATTCGCAGAGGATTTGGATGGAAACTTTGATATTACTTTGAGCAAAAAGGAATAATTTTCTGGGAACTCTAATTAATTCCTCTGCGCCCACCAAAGAGGAAAAAAGATGAAATTATATTCATCGTTCTTCCTGAACTCCACCCTCAAGTCAGCTTGGTTAGGTCGGCCAAATGCTTTCACAACCAGAAAGAATTTTAATGTATTGGTAATGAGGTCCAGATAGATGCCGGTAGAAGAGCCACACCCACAGGATTGTAAGCACCTCCCATCCATTTTAAATAAGCCGGAAATCTTTGCTACTCAAGGCTATGAGGCAACTGACCCAGAAAGAGTTGATAGTGAAGACCTAGGTCTTTCAGCCCAGGTCACCATGAATGATTTTTCTTTTCCTTAATGAAAAAAGAAAGCACAATTACAAAGCATAGCTCTTTCCTCATCTTCCATTGTTGCACAGGAAATTGCGGCCAGGTCAGCTCAAACTCTTTAGCAGATGCTTTGACTACATGCGACAGAGCTCCCCAAGTCACTCCACTGTCCCTCAGTGCTCAGTAGGAAAAGGGCAGCATTACCAAACTCGGCGCTCATTTAAAGGCCATGGCCAATGCTAAGTCCTGACGCACAGTAGAAATTCATAACCTCACTGGCAAAGGCAGCAACGAGGCTCCCCGAAGGGCTCTCTGAGGGCCAGGAGGGTGGTCATCAGTTCCCTGGAAACCCAGAAATGGAGAGTGTGAATGTAAAAATGCTTTCTTCTGCCTTTTCTTACCATTGTCTTCAAGTCCCAAAAAGTCACTAATGACCCAGGGAAGGTCTCATCTAGAACCTAAGACTGACATTTTCACAAACCAGAGCCCCCACTTTCTAGCACGGCGATGTAACCGAGATTGCTCTGTCTGTGGCACCCATCCTCGGCATGATTTTGCTTCTGATGGCTGTCTTTTTTCTTAACATCTTTTTAGGCTTATAGGTGGCTACAATAGGTTAAGTAGAAAGATACCTTATAAATTTGTATACACAGGATAAGTGTAGCTACCTAAAAAATAAACAACTCCCAATACTTTCTTTTCCTTGGCTACATCCGTAGAACTATTTTCCATGAAGCAAAAGAGAGGAATAAGCCCTGCACTATGGTTTCTACGTAGATGTCCCCCCAAAGCCTCATGCACTCATAGGTGGGACTTTGGGGAAGTGATTAGATTATGGGAGTGTGACACTTGTCAGTGGATTGGTCCACTGGTGAGTTTACAGCTAAAAGTGATGTGGGGAGGTGAGGCCTGGTTGGAGGAAGTAGGTCACTGGGGGTGTGGCCTGGGAGGGTCTGTCTTCTTCCCTCCTCCTTTGATCTCTCCCTCTCTCCCTCCCTCTCTCTCTCTCTCTCTGTCTCTGCTTCCTGCCTGCCATGCCATGAGCCATTCCTCTCTGCCACGTCCATCTGCCATGCCACCCTGCCTCAGAGCTAGCCAACTATGGACTGAAACCTCTACAAACTGTGCGCCAAAATAAACCTTTCATCCTTTAAGTTGTGGGTGCTGGGTATTGTGCCTCAGTTACAAGAAAGTAACTAAGACACCCAGCCTGCTAATTTAGCAACTTAGCAAGACCCTGCCTCAAAATTTTAAAAATCGAAAAAATTTTAATAGGGGCTAGGGATGCAAGTCAGTGCAAAGACCCTGAGTATTACAAAGAGAGAGAAAAATCACACATGCACGGGGGCAGGGGAGGGGAGAGGGAGAGAATGGTAAAGGAATGTGCTAATCTTTCTACATGCATTGGAATTTCATATGTTTCTCTGGAGGCCTTAACAATTGCCCCATCATTTACTAGGCTTTGTAATGTACCTAAATTATTCCAAATGTAAGGATTCAGTTTTTCGCCCAATGTATTTTAATTCAAAATTAGCTGTGATGCAGCGATATATGTACACCCATGCTTATAGCAGCACAATTTGTAATAGCTAAATTTGGAAACAACCCAAATGCCCATCCACCGAGGAATGGATAAAAAAGATGTGGTATTTTTATACAATGGAGTACTACTCAGCTATAAAGAAGAATAAACTTGAAACTTTTCTAGGTAAATGGCTGCAACTTGAGACCATACTCATAAGTGAAATAAATCAGTCTCACATGTGTAAACTTCATACTGTCTCCCTAGTGTAAGAAGCTGAAAGAGTAAATAAGATCCAAAATGTACAATAGATACTGGGAAATGGGAAGAAACTCTTCGAAAGGAAAGAGAAACTGGGATTGGGGAAAGGAGAAGAGAAGGAAGGGAAAGGGAAAAGGAAAAGTAAATATATATATATATAGATATATGTATATCTATATACATGTCTATAAATAGATATATGTATATATGTATATATATACAAGATAGTTAAGATATACTAATTTCTATATGTCCATTGAAAAGAAAGATTTGTGCTTATATTATTTGATCAATTTTTCATGCCTATATCCTGTAATCTGATCAACTACTTTGAAGATAACAATAAGCAATATACTAACCATTGTTACTTTCCTACTATCTTGTTTTGAAATTTTGTACCATGGTTTTTATTGTTTTTCTCTTTAAAAAAAAAAGTTAAAAAAATAGCTGTGATGATATTTTTGAGCATCTTCAAAGGCACCCCATTTTACAAGTTCCCATGGGAAGGGGAAAAAGGAAGCAGGGAGGGGGAAAGGAAGGAAGGAAAAGGGGAAAAAATGGAAGGAAAAAACGGAAACAAAGCTTTTGTGAAGGGGAGGGGAAGAAGAGTTGAAGGAAAGGGAGGGGAATGGGAAAAAAAGAATTAAGATATACTATTATGTAAAAAAAAAAAAAGGTATTTGTATATTCTCTAGTTCTTGAGTTTGTTAATACATGAAAATGTTTACTTGTTGTCTTTATTTTTTTTTTTTTGTGGGTACCGGGGTCAACCTCAGGACCTCGCACGCCAGCAGGCGCCCATACTTGTTGTCTTTAAAAATAAACAAACAAATAAAAATGTGGATACTAAAAAAAAACAAAAGGATATACTATTATGTATAGGTACAAATTCCCTATGATGAATGAGATCATTATGTGTGACAAATACATACTAACAAAAAAATTTTTAAAGAGTTCCAAAACTAAAAATAAAAAAGCACCCCATTTTATACTCTTCAGAGACATTCTGTACAGTGAACTAGAGCTTTGTGTGGCATTTGGGGGCAGGGGTAATATTACAGCACCTGGCCAGGTCCAAACTGCAAGAGAGCCTTTGGGCCTGTGAGCTCTTTGGACTTCAGTCCACAGAGGTTGACATGCAGATTGCTTTCACGTCCCTTACCTGAAAGAAGAAGCCCTTCGGGAAGACTCCAGACACGAGCAGTGCAAGGCCTCAGAGGACAAGAGAGGCAGAACTGAGGAGCCTCGGCCCTCAGCTCCCTGCCACAGACCCCAGCAGCCCCAGGCTGTCGCCCAGCTGTGGAAGACACTGGAACCTGGGGCAAGGACCGCATGTGGAGGCCCCTGAGCAGGCCTGGGGTGCAGCCCCCACCAACTGCTTGCAGCCTGGCTGTGTCCCTGGTACATCCCCTGACCCCAGAAAGCTGAGGAAGGAGGCGCTGAGATGCTGCAGGGTGAGCAGAGGGCAGTTGGAAGCCATTTAGGCCCGGTTGAGCCTGTACCTCCATTTGCTCTCACAAGTGGGCAAAGCCTGGAGAACCGGGGCAGGTTACACCCTATCCCACAACTTCCTCTCCCGAGAAACGGGTCCCTCTGTTCCTTCCCTGCAGCACCGGGCTCACCTGGACCCTCTACCCAGCTGTGCTTATTGTACTTTCCTTTTGGCCCCTCTTCGTGGACCTGCTCCAAGCCTCGGTCCCTCTGAAATGCGGCTTTGTCCAGTCCTTACTATCAGCCTTCAGAGACTGAAAAGACTCCTCTGCCCGCCAGCCAAGGTCCTGCTGTTCACTGACAGCCTCTGCTGCCTACTGGTGAGAACCTGCAGCCCCATCACCTCCTCCACCATGAAGTCACACCCTTCTACCCACAGTGACATTCGCTTATGACAAAGGAGAAGCCCTTCCAGGTCTCCCCCCATGACAAAATGTGGTGCACCCCACAATAACTGGATCTCAGTGAGCTCTCACCAGACATACTTAACTCAAGGGAACCAAACTCCAACAATCCCTTGACAACCCTACCCGCAGCTAATTACAATGTCACGGACACGAAACCAACATGGAAATAATTTATGGCCTCCTTCTAGTCCTGAAGGCAGACAGGCTTCACACTCTCGGTGCAGGGCTCCTGCAGAAAATCTCCCAAATGGACAGCAGCAGCTGGCAGCAGCCATGTGTCAACTGCCCTCATGTGGGAACAGAGGGTACAGCTGATTACGACCGCTGACGCTGACGGGCTGTCCCCTCCCTTGCATATGCACACTGGGGGAAGTGGGCCATGTCTACTCATCCCCTGCTCACAATAATCCTGACATTTTAGTCTTGACATTTTAGTCCCCATAGAAAGACGGGCGGAATCTTCTCTTTCGTCCTACGCTGATGTCGCCATGGGCCTCATAGGCTGTGCTGGAAGGACAGGAGGGCGAGGCAGTGTCCTGGTTGTCAAGGGACTGAGCAGGTTTTCAGAGCGTAAGTCTTTAAGTTTTGCAATGAGGACAATTCCAGGTAAATTGTCCTAGTTTATCTGGGACTGAGCAGTTTTTAGGGACAGGGATATTTAAGTGCTAAAACTGGGAAGGTCTCAGAAAAAAACAGAAAGAGTTGGTCACACTGAGGGAGAGTCTGGGAGAAACTGTGGCACTGAGCAGTTAAAACAGTTGCTGGTGCCCCTCCCTGCCCACGCCAACACCACCCTGGGAGGGCAGGACACGTGGCCATGCTGACGCCTCCAGGTAAGGGAGGGTGTCCCCACAAGGGTCATTTGGACCTTGCCTCCATCATTAAGTAGACTATAAAGTTTATATCACTATGGGAAGAAAAAACAGTGTCAAACTGTGGCTTGGCCGTTCCTGCGAGTCTCCGAACGTTTCTGACTGTACAGTCCTCACAGTTACACAGGCTCGTAAAAACACACACATGGGGCCGGTGAGATGGCTCAGTGGCGTAAGCGCCTGCCTGGCAAGCGCGAGGGCCCGAGTTCGACTCCCGGAACCCACATACGAAAAAAGGGGCCGGTGATATCGCTCAGCGGTATGGGCGCCTGCTGGCGCGCGAGGTCCTGAGGTCGACCCCCGGTACCCACAAAAAAAAAAAAAAAAAGAATAGAATAGGCAATTTTAAAAGGTTTCTAGAGAAGTGCTCCTCCTTCAAGCTTCTTTCTTTTCTTTTCTGCCCCTATTTCTTTCTCCTTTTGTTTTGCTGGCTCATTCTGAAGCAGCTGCTGTACCCACCACTGGCTGCCAGCACCCTTTGCAGATGACCCAGCTCAGTCTTCGGACTGTGGTCCCCAGGATGTCCTTCGGATTAGGACACCAAGGGAGGTCACAGCAACAGGTTAAAGTGCTCAGAAAAGGGCCGAGGATGAGACCGAGGCCAATAGAGGTCATCTTTTGATAAGGACTGACACCTGTCTAACTGTTCCTTGTCAGGTACCTCATGTCAGGGACACAGCAGGGAGGCCGTGAGTCTCACCACCACCCTGCAGTGGCATGGCTGGGGATGCAGGACAAACACACGAGGGGGTGAGACTTGCGGGTCTTGACCCCCACTGGAGAATCAGCCAGCCTGTGACAGGCGCAGTCAGGTGTTTGTGGAGGGCACTGAAGTTGGAAGAACTCACCATTCAGAGGTACTTTGTCATCGTGGGGTTCCCCCTTTTATGGCTCCATGCATAAGGGCATTGAGTGCTTTCAGCTGATGTCCAAGATGGTTATACTCATAAGAGTAAGGAGGTCCCTGGCTCTCTGTTTCCGTCTCAGTCTCTTTCTAACTTTTTTACACATACTACAAAAGTTAATGACCCGTGCCACTGTGATCCTAAAGTTGCAGAAAACTCAAAAAATCACTGTCTTGGCAGATTTTCCTTTTCTCCACAGTTTTTAGATATGCATTAAGGCCACCATTTGTAATTTCTGAAATTTCAGGATCAGAATTGAAATTGACTATCAAAAGTTAATAAAATGGAAAAAAACACAAAACTACAGAAGAGAATGAAGAGGCTACTATCTCTAGAGTACCTAGATTCCTGGCGATGGGGTTTCCTGTGCTTCATGGCAGGTTGATTTTGGACAGGCCCTGCATTGCTCGGAATTAAGCAGATAGAGCGAACTCACAAGACCGACAGAAGAAGTCCTCTCGTGTCTTACCCAGCACTGATGAAACCACTGTTGGTACACTACATATATTTCCAGGTTCCAGGTTTATAAATAATATTAAAATTTTAGTCTAAAGGGAGCAACCGAAATATCTAAAAATGGTTGGGGAAAAAGCTGAAGAATTAGTGCCACCCAGCCTCAAAACAGAGAAGATAAAAGGTGCTTCATAGTGGCCTGAAGCATGTGAGAGAAGTGAGGTCGGCAGTAATCATCCCTTCCAGGGAAGAGAGAATCAGAGGAAATGTATTTAAATTGCAAGAAGATCAATTTATTACTTGGATCTACTTTTGGGTTTTATAAAAGCCTTTAATCTAAAGGAATCAAGGTGCTTGCATTAGACAAGAAGGGATTTTCTAAATTTAGCAATACATAAAGGAATGGTCCTTGGTGAAATGGAAGTTGCTATTCTCACAATGTTTTGAAATACGTTCTGGCAAAGGGGTGCAGAGCTCCAGAGATGGGGGTCGCAGAGGCTTCTCCCTGAAGGAGGGGAGCAGAAATTACAATATGGACTCTGCTTGGCAAACAAATACCCAACTCAAGGTGACCCTCGGGCACGGAGCAAGCATTTAGTGGTGCTCAGAGGCCCTTCAAAGTGACTGATAATTAGATGTCAAGTTCTCCTTAGAGACTGTACAGGTCATGACTTTGACTCATTGGTCATTCTGAGGGCAGAAGCAGCCAGAGAAAGGGCAGAGGAAAACATCATTTCTACGAAAGTCATGGTCATAAGATCATCACTAGAGGCTGAAGGAACTCAATGCTTTGGCCCAAGAGAGCCACAAAAGAAAGTACATTCCTTCTTCATGGGTTTGCAGAGCTTAAGAGGCCAACTCAAGAAAGGGAGAAATCACCAAAGGGATTCTGGAAAGAACTGGCTGGTCCAAGGGCTTCAACCTCAGTCACCTCAGAGAAGGTCAAAATGGCCACCCTAGCAATGACTATAGCCTGATTTGGCCAGATTTCTCCTAATAAGGCAAGAACCTGGCTAGTCTTGTAGGATATCCAAGAAGAAGTTGCATTTTATGGCTCCCACCATGATATTTGGGGATATTATTCTTTTGCAACACCTCCCTGTTCTACTATAATTATTCAAACGAAATAAAGGGAATCGTTCTTGTTTGAACTTGTAGCCAAGGAATTGGGTTTGTATACTTATTTTATAAATAGCAACCTAAGAGAAATATTTGGAAATGGTACATAGCTTTATTTCTAGGGCAAGAGGAGTCCAGATATAGCAGAGGCAGGAGAAAGCAATAACTTGAAAGAAAGCCAAATTTGTGGAAACTATGAGAACAAAAATAGAACCAAGAAGTGGCCTGGGGATTTAGCCTGCTGGAAGCCTAACTTCCCCAACCAAAAGTTCTTAGATCATGAAAGACAAAGTGGGAAGATCCGAAATTTCCTCCTGTAGTGATTTTTATAAATAGTGTGGTGTCTCCCAAACTTCAAGCATAAACTCGTCACTGTCAAAACTTCAACCTCTCCATGTACCACTTACTAGTTTTCTATAAATCAACTGGTTTTTTCAACTTAAAATTAGGAAAAAATTTTACATCACTACCACACGTGAAGAAAAAATATCACGTCCTAAATAAAGGGTTATCCTAAATAAAGGATAAGCCCCATGGAAATAGGCTCTCAAGTTCTAGTTGGATGTTATTGGTGCTGAAGGCGCTGAGCATGAGGTCTCTGTTGAGTGGGGAAATAAGTGTCCAAGGGGCACCGAGAACCTACTACAGGGACCTCTTCCTAAACAAGGCAGATTGACCCGTGTTTATTTCGTTTTTTCTCCTGAAGCCTCACTATAATGCTGGTAAAAGAATAAAAAGAAAATAGACACACGCCATCTAGCACGAAGAGAAGGGAAGAGAGATGTTGGCAGGGTTCTGAGAAAGGACAGGCACAGAAGGGCAGGAGCTGAGCAGGCAAAGGCAGGAAGCAGTCAGCTAAATGCCAGCAGAGGAAAGAGCCAGTGAAGACTTAGACCAGATGCGCTCCAGAACCCCGAAAGGCCCAGGAACTGGGGCCCTGGTGCCTTGGAGGCCAGAGGCTGACATAGAGGAATTGGCTGGAAGATTATACAAGGATCTGGAGAAACTGAGTCAGAGACTCTCTAGGCGACTGTAGGAATGGTGGGGGGTGAAGGTACTTACTCACCCTTAGCAAAGCCAGCCACTCAGGAACCCCAGCCATGCACATGGGGCTTCCCACTCACTCGCCAGAGTATTTTTTTTAATTGCACAGATAACCAGTCAAGGACCGTGCACCATTTGAGTAAAGCCTCTAAAATCTCTTTTGCTCAGCTCACTGAGCTCGCTGTCCTTTGTCATCATCCTGAGTTCTCAATGCCAGGGACTCCAGTTTGAGTCCTTGTCCTCCTCCTCCTTTACTTCCACCCACCATGCCCTAATGCTCTCATCCAGTCTCATGGTTTAGAACACCTTCCTGATGAAGATGGATTTATATCTGCACCTTAGATCTCCCTCCTAAAATGCAGATTTGTATATCCACCTGCCTACTCTCTCTCTCTGCTTGGAGGAGTAAATAACAGTGTATATCTCTGCTTTCGATATAATGTCAAACAATCTGGATAGCCCTATAGCTCATAGGGCTTAAGGCATCTCCTTGTGTTATGGCTTCTATCTAGATATCCCTCCAAAGCCTCATATGCTCTTAGGGGGTGCTTTTCGGAGGTGGCTGGATCTGGAGTGTGTGAATGTGGATTAGAGGTGCAATAACTAAAGCAGTCCACTGATTGACTGGTTTAGCATAGTCCTGGGTGTGGATAATGGGAAGGCCCACCCTGGGTGTGGGTGGCACCAACCAATAGGATTGAAGCCTGGATGGGATAAAAGGGAAAGGCAAGCTGTTGCTGCTTTGCTGCTTCCTGCCTACCCTGCCATGGACTGTTTCTCCTCCATGATGCCCCTCTGCCATGCCGCCCTGCCTTTGAGCCAGCCCACTATGGACTGAAACTCTACAAACTGTGAGCTGAAATAAACCTTTCCTCCTTTAAGTTGTAGGTATCAGGTGTTATGTCCCAGAAATGAGAAAAGCAACTAAGACGCCTTGGCTGTAGCATAAGTGATATCACAGACAAGTTAAAACTGAACCTCCTGATCCCCACCACAAAAAAAAAACCTTCCTAGAGCTTTATCCACATCAGTTAATGGTATTTCCATCCTTTGGGATGCTCAGGCCCCAAACCTCTTGACTGTTCTTACACTCTACATTCATTATGTCATGAAATTCTTTTGGTTCAACCCTCAAAATACACTCAAATCTGACCACCCCCATCACCACCTCTGCTGTCTCCCTGGCTCCAGTCACTGCGTCTCTCACCTGGACCACTGCAGTGGCCTCCTCACTGAACCTTATGTTTACTGAGGACTCCATGCAGACCGCTCTTGGCCAAGCCAAGACACTGTGACCATTTGAACACATAAGATCAGGTTACTCCTCTGCCTAAACTCCACGACAGCTTTCCAGTTCACTCAGAGACAAAGACAGAGCCCTCGCAGCGGCCTGGGCCCTCATGACTGGCGCTCATCACTGCTCTGTCTCGGCCTCCTGCCCACTCCCCACTGGCAGCCTCCTCTCCTGCCCTGACCTCCTGCTGGCCCCCCAAGCAGGTTCCCACATAGGGTCCTTGCCCTGGCTTCCCTGGCACCCCAAGAGCTTTTTCTCTACACGTACATGTGGCCAACTCCCTCACCTCAAGCCTTTGTTAAAGTGCCGTCTCCTCAGCGTGGCAGACACCGACCATCCCACTTCACAGTGCAACACACCCCCACTCAAGCCCTCTTCTGAGGCTCCCCTTCTTCTTTTCTTTTTTCTTAGCACATGCCTCCCTCTAACATAATATTTCTTATAACATGATGTTTGTGGTTTATTTTCAGTCTTCCTCAGCTATCAGCTGAACTCCAAATGGGCAAGGATGGGTGTCTGATATGTTCACAGCTGCCGGCCAAGACACAGGATACAGCAGTACTCAATAAATATTTAATGGGGGGCGCCGGTGAGATGGCTCAGCGGCTTAAGCGCCTGCCTGGCAAGCGCAAGAGCCCGAGTTCAACTCCCAGAACCCACATACGAAAAAGGGGCCGGTGATATCGCTCAGCGGCACGGGCGCCTGCTGGCGCGCGAGGTCCTGAGGTCGACCCCTGGTACCCACAAAAAAAAATAATAATAATATTTAATGGGTACTTTTACTTAATGAATAAAAATGAAAGACAAAGGCCTAAGAGACTATAAGAAGAAACTTGGAAGACCATAAGGATTCAAAGACAATTGGAAGACTTCTCATCACGTGGCTTAACATTATTTAAAATCCAGTCTCCACACCTCTTAAAATTACCTCGTGAACTACCAGTGGTATTCACCCGCCATGTCCAAGCGCAAGGAAAAGTCTGCAAAATCCTCCTCAGAACCAGTGAAAGAACAAGAGATATGGTGTCAGCTCAAAGCCATGACTTGCCAAAACTAAAGTCAAGAGATTAAAAAAAAAAAAAAAAAAAAAGCATTGTCCAATAATCATTAAGGAAAGAAAATCTCATAGTCCAAATTTTTGCAAAAAAAAATCCAATCCAGATAGTTTGAAGCCACGTTTTACACAAATTTGAAGGAACACACTCTTTCAACTTAATTAAAATTATCTGAGAAAATAGAACAGGATGACTCTTCACCTCATTTGACACTAGTATCATCTTGATACCAAAATGGGACAAGGACCATACAATAGAGGTAAACTACAGGCCAACCTCCTATATGGTTGTAAAGGAAAAATCTCAAAATAGTAACCAAAGTACCCAGCAAGGTACAAACAGTGATACATGCAATGTTTTTTAAAGTACTTAATTTTGGGGACAAAATATATAGGGATCCCTAGTACCTTGCAGCAGGCAAATCCATGGTGTTTATGGCAGAACATTCTCTGCGGGTCTAAAAAAGCAAGGAGCACGAGGCAATCAAAAAAAACTGCGTATTGTGAGATCTGAAGAGATTTCTCATTCATCCATGTTTCCAATTTTGGCAAATGATTTGTGGAGAAATGGGCAGGGGGCATATTGATCACCTTTGCCTCAAAGTAACAGGGAGAAATAAAGACAGAAAAGAAAAAAAAAATTATACAATCATGAAATCCACTTGAGTCTCCTGCACTCTCATGGTGCCAGAGGGGTCTCTTTGCCCAAGTTGCCCTGCTTGAGAGATGAAGAAGTTTCTGCTACGATCTCAGCCTTTTCGGGAAATACACCCTGCTGAATCTGTGATAAACGGGGTAGAGACTCCACACACTGGACGCCTCCAGCCTCAGGGGCCATGAGCAGCTCTTGGCTGGGATGAGTGATTAGTTACAGCTGGATATGGCCAAGGACCTTAGGGCCTTCCCAGAACTCTTCCCTCAGTTAGAATTGTGCGTCTGCAGCAGGCAGATGCAGAGGGTGGGGAGCACATTACTTACTGTGCACGAAACACTCTCTCAAACTCTGGGGACCCAGTGACGGCCGGGGGCCTCACCTTGCATTTTAATCTTGCCTTTCCAACCTGCAAAGCAAAATAACCTGCAAGGAAAGAGAACACTGTGGTAAAGATGTGGTGCATTATTAGTCATCAGTGAAATGCAAATTTATTTATTTTTTTTTATTTTAAAGAGAAGAAAAAACAAAACAAATCAAAAAAAGAACAAATTTTCAAAACATAATATGAGGGTAACAGTGGTTAATGCATTACGTATTATTATCTTTAACTGAGTTATTCAGGATACCAGACATTAGCATTCAATTGTCCAAACATTATTGGCACAAACCTTACTCTTCAATGAACTAAGTAAAACTGGTAGTGTATCTATCTTAACCATCTGATATATATATATACAATTTTTTTTCCCTTTTCCTTCTTTTTTTTCCCTATTCCAGTCTCTCTTTCCTTTTGACCAGTCTCTTTTTGATTCATCATGTCTATTGTACATTTTGGATCTTATTTACTCTTTCAGTCTCTCATACTAGAGAGACAATACGATGCTTACACATGTGCTTCCAGTTTATTTCACTTATGAGTATTTTCTCGAGTTGCATCCATTTACCTATAAAAGTCTCCAGGTTATCCTTCTTTATGGCTGAATAGTACTCCATTGTATAAAAATACCACATCTTTCTTATCCATTCCTCAGTTGATGGGCATTTGGGTTGTTTCCAAGATCTGGCTATTACAAATTGTGCTGCTATAAACATGGGTGCACATATATCGCTGTGGTACGATGTTTTTAATTCTTCTGGGAAGATGCCCAGAAGGGGAATAGCTGGGTCAAATGGGACCTCCAACCCTAGTTTTCTGAGGAATCTCCACACTGACTTCCACAGTGGCTGTACCAGTCGACACTCCCACCAACAGTGAAGAAGGGTTCCTTTTTCCCCACAGTCCCTCCAGCATTTGTTATTAGTTGATTTCTTTATAATAGCCATTCTTTCTGGGGTGAGATGGTATCTCAGTGTTGTTTTAATTTGCATCTCTCGAATGACTAGTGATGTTGCACATTTTTTTGTATATTTATTTGCCATTAGTATTTCTTCATCTGAGAAATGTGTATTCATCTCAGATGCCCATTTTTGGAGTGGGTCTTTAAATTTGGGAGGTCTGATTTTTTTGAATTCTTTATATGTTCTCGATAGTAATCCTTTGTCTGAGGAACAGCTGGCAACCATTTTTTCCCACGTTGCAGGTTGTCTCTTCACTCTGTTGGTGGTTTCTCTTGCTGTGCAAAAGCTTTTTAATAAGATGAGATCCCAGCTGTTGATTCTTTGGGATAGTTCCCGTGCGGTTGAGGTTTTATTCATAAAGTCTTTGCCTACACCAATGTCTTCAAGGGATTTACCTATCCTACCTTCCAGCAGATTTAATGTTTCTGTTTTAATATTTAGATCTCTGATCCATTTTGAATTTAGTTTAGTGCATGGTGAAAGATATGGGTCTAGTTTTAATCTTCGGCATGTGTAGAGCCAGTTTTTCCAGCACCATTTATTAAAGAGGCTATCTTTCTTCCAGTGAATGTGTTTGGCACCTTTGTCAAAGATAAGGTGGCTTAGTATGTCTGGGGTTGTTTCAGCATCTTCTAATCTGTTCCATTGATCTTCAGGTCTGTTTTTTTTGCCAGTACCACACTGTTTTTATCACAGTAGCTTTATAGTATAATTTCAAGTCGGGGATTGTGATGCCCCCTGCCTTGCCTTTGTTGCCCAGAATTGCCTTTGCTATTCTAGGTCTCTTCTGATTCCAAATGAATTTTAGGATTGTTTTCTCTAATTCTGTGAGATATGCTGTTGGAATTTTGATTGGAATTGCATTAAATC
This sequence comes from Erethizon dorsatum, assembly GCA_028451465.1. NCBI lineage: Eukaryota > Metazoa > Chordata > Mammalia > Rodentia > Erethizontidae > Erethizon > Erethizon dorsatum. Next base: position 19,077,075 of record CM051839.1, read on the forward strand.
TGTATAACAATTTTGGAAGTATGGCCATTTTCACTATATTGGTTCTTCCTATCCAGGAGCAAGGGATATTCTTCCATTTTCTGATATCCTCTTCAATCTCCTTTTTCAGAGTACTGTAGTTTTCAGTGTATAGGTCTTTTACATCCTTTGTGAGGTTGATTCCTAGGTATTTCATTTTTTTGGATGTTATTGTGAAAGGTATTGTTTCCCTAATTTCTCTTTCAGTAAGTTTGTTATTTGTGTACAGGAAGGCTATTGACTTTTGAGTATTGACTTTGTATGCAGCTACACTACTGAATTTGCTTATTAAATCTAGCAGTTTTTTAGTGGAGTTTTTGGGGTCTTCTGTGTAGAGTATCATGTCATCTGCAAATAATGATAATTTAACTTCTTCCTTTCCAATCATTATTCCTTTTATGTCTTTCTCTTGTCTAATTGCTCTGGCTAAAGTTTCCAGAACTATGTTGAATAAGAGTGGGGACAGTGGACATCCTTGTCTTGTTCCTGATTTTAAAGGGAAGGCGTGAAATGCAAATTTAAACCAAGTCATTCCAAGTAGTCCGTTCCAAACAGTCAGTGAGGATGTGAGAGTGACTAGAATTCTCGTGTGCGGCTGGTGGGAATGTAAAATGGTACAACCACTTTGAAAAACTGTTTGGAAGGGATTTTTTAATTACACATGCATCAACCATATAACTCAGTCACTCTGCCCATAAGTATTTACCCAAGAGAAATGAAATTACATGTCTGTAGAAAGGCCTGTACACGACTTCACAGCCGCTTTATTTACAGTAGCCCATAACTAGAAACAACTTTCTGATGGTTAATTTTATGTGTTAACTTGGCCGGGCTACAGTGCTGTCTAGTCAAACAACAGTCTAGGTGTTGCTGAAAAGGTATTTTTTTAGATGTGATTAATTTTTAAGCAAGTAGATCTCCCTCCATAATGTGGGTGGGCCTCATCTCATCAGTTGAAGGTTTTAAGAGACAAGAATAAAGTTCCCCAAAAAGGAAAGAATTCTGCTTCCAACTGCCTTCAGCTAAGGACTGCAATGTCAATTTCTGCCACAATTTCCAGCCTACCGGCCTGTCCTGCAGATTTCAGAGGGCTTGCCAGCCCTGCATCACATGAGCCAATTAGTGCATGTGCTTGAGCGTGTGTGTGTGTGTGCACATACCCTACTGCTTCTATTTTCCTGGTAAACACGGACTGACATAACTCTCCACCAGTAAGTGTGTGGATAAAATTGTGGTGTATTCATGCAATGGGATACTTCTCAAACTAAAAAGGAATTGAACTATTGATATGCAGAACAACATGAATGAATCTCAAAGATTATGAAAATGAAACCAAGGGTAGAAAGACTACTACTGCGTAATGCCATAAAATCTGTAATGTCATAAAAATGTAAATGAATAAAGCAGATCAGTGGTTACCTGGAGATGAGAAGGAGGGGCCAGGAAAGAGGGAAACAGGAAAATCTTTGGAGACAATGGCTCCCTTCCTGACTCAGTTTCCCTGTTATTAAATGGTATGACTTTCTTCTCCTTTGGTTGCTATGTGGAAATTGTGTTAGATTATCAACCTCCAATGCCTGGGGTCATCTACATCTTGTAATTCGATCCAAGGACTTCTTTCACTTTCCCATCCACACTTCCTCCTTTGGCAGTTTCCGAATCTTCCACATTCTCACTTCCTGCCTTTACCCACTTTTCACACCATAATTAACTCCTGGGGTCTATCATTTCCCTTCCTATTATTTTACCCAGTTTCTGATCCTTACCAATTCTCTCCAACACTATTTTCTATCTCATTTTAGTGTCTCAATATCCATTTCCCACTTGCTAATGTTTTTAAAAGTTTCCTCCCAGCACTCTGGGGGGCCGAGGCAGGAGGATTGCAAGTTCAAGCCCAGCCTGGGCAATTTAGGGAAACCCAATGTCAAAAACAAAAGCAAACAAACAAAAAAAAAGGAGTTTCCTCTTAAAATTCCACCAAGGGCAGTGAACAGAGCCCAGTGGTCCAGCACTTGACTAGCGTGCTTGAGGCCCCAGGTTCTGTCCCCAGCACTGCACAAAAAAGAAAAGAAAGAAGTGCGCACCAATTGCAGCTCCAGTTTCTTCCTGGGTTGGAGTCTCAGGGCGATGCGCTTCCTCCTGCAATGGGACGCTCCGCCCTCCACAGCAAATCAGTGCTGACCCGGTTTAATGAGAGCTCCCTCACACACGGCCCCCTTTCCCTGTGGCCCTGTTCTGCTACAAAGATGCAGCTAGTTAGCATCTCAGCCCTCTGGCTGAACACCTAGGAGTGTAATTGCTTAGGACAGGGTCCTTTCCTTCTCACGGCACCACAGGAGAGCGGCAGGAGGACCTGGAAATGTAGGCCGGGCTGGGCTGCTTTCCACCAGGCCACCTCCCTTCGGGGCCAAGGCCAATGGCCCGGGCCCAGCTGGAACCAGGAACGGGAATCATTATCGGACACTGGGCCTTGGCCCCGTGCAACCTGCTGTCCCCATTCCTCCCAACCAGCTTCACTGCCTTGGAGAAAGGCTGGCCAGGGCCCCTCCTTCCCCCTGCAGAATGGAAACAGCAGCGCTCCTGGGCAGATCAATTAGCGGTGGCGCAGGAGCGGCCTAGGACTTCAGAACCGAGCTGCGAGGAGGGGAACGCTCTGAAAGCGCTGTCTTTCTCCACGCTGTGAATTGCGCCCGGCAGGCACTTGTCTGCCACACCAGCAAATGTGAGGAAGGAGTGAGGTCGCCAGTTTCCCCACCACTGGAAAGGACTGCAGCACCAGCTGCCCAAGAGCCGGTAGGGGTAAAAGGGCCTTCTACTCACTCAGCTTCCAGCACTGAGGGTAGAGAAGCTATTTCACCTATTTTTCTGGAAAGCTTCCATTTTCTTTCCTTTCTAAACCACTTGAGAATCATCGCCTTTTGCGCTTCCTGTCCCTCCTCTTCCCTGGCTTTCTCCAGGGGGGCACCTGGGTGCTGGTGATGCCCACCTGCCTGCCTGGCCACAGCTGGGTTCCTTCCCGGGGCAGCTGCGCCTCCATGCCCAGCTTCTCCGGGCAGACACTTCTCACCCGGTGTCCTGTTGCTGCGTGCCTGGGCTGGGCGGCAGGCAGGAGTCTGTCTCCAATCCTGAGCTTTCCTTACCACAGCCCAGGTATCCCGGCTCCAGCAAAAGTGGCAAATGCTGGTTCTTGGTGCCATAACCATTGCAAACTCTCCATCTTTAAATATCCCCTGTCCACCATGAGCCATCTCCACCCAGTATCCCCTCCTCTCTCCCCATCCCCTCCTCATCATCAAGCCCCTGACCCCCTTCACACCTTGCCCCCTGCACCCACCAGCAAGCAGGAGCCCCTGGGAGGGGCCGAGCCTCCCTAGGCCCCAGGCGACCCCCAGCCTCGGGACGAGGGTGCGTGTGGGCTCCAAAGCCCTTATTGGTGGGGATACGTTGCTTTAGACTCAAGTACTCCTTTAGTTGGTAACAAACATCACACTGTATAACACAGACGATTATGAATGAAACCGCAAGATATCACACATTTGCAAAACAGACGGGCAAGACAAGACGCTGAGTACGTGTGGAGGCCTGGACTTGGGCCTAGGTGCTGCCGCGCGCCCGGGTGCGGCGTGACCTGAGCAATCCAGCGCTCGGCCTGCTTCCCGGCTCAGGCACACTTGGAAAGGAAGGTACCGAGTGCGGATCCCAGACAAGGAGCCTGGTCCGCCCTTTCCCCTCCCGGCTCCGGTGCGGCGAATTGAGCGAACGTGGGGAAGAAGCCCTCTGTTTAACCAGCATGGCGAGACACTGAGCAATCCTAGTGGGAAGGTGGTTTTAATATTTAGAATTACTTCATCTAAAGCTCCTGTTTCTGTTAGAGACTTGTGTTAACTTGACCAGACCTGCCATAGGCGGTTTATTTAAGAAAACACGTTAATTAAAAGATCAGGTTCCAAGGATCCCTGCTTGGGCTCGGAAGCGGGAACAGTTTCACTGGTGTTCAAGCAACTCCCCGGGGCGAATGCTCCTGGGAACCGGTCGTGGGCCATCGCCGTGGATGACACCGAGTCACCGGGCTCTGAGGGCCCGAGTCGTCCCTGCTGGGAGAACTAAACTCTGGAATGGAATGCTCCTAATCTCTGCTGTCCCGGGGAGGGGCCATCAGGGGACCCTGGCCGGGACCCTGGCAAGGGCAGTGAGAAACCGAGACAAAGAACAGAGCTGCCTCCTCCGCTCCTCTTCTCTCTCTCTCTCTCTCTCTCTCTCTCTCTCTCTCACACACACACACACACACACACACACACACTGTGCCCATGCTTACTTTGCTGACAAGCAGAGAGGACAGAGACGGCAGCCAGCAGCACCGCGTTCCCCGCCATCGCTCCCACGGCGCCGGCTTCACGGGACTATTTGCAGGAAGTGAGCAGAAGGCTGGAGGCGCTTAGGCCTTTGCGAGCCTGACCTCCCTTCCTTACACGGAAATAAAAAAGGGCGGATTCAAGCAGCCGAGTAACCTCTGACCTCCCTTCCTTACACGGAAATAAAAAAGGGCGGATTCAAGCAGCCAAGTAACCTTTGCATTGGAGCCGAAGCCCAGAGAGCTGGCGGGCGCGCGGAGGCGGGGTCACACACCCCGTCCGGTTCCTGGTCCCGACCTGGCCCTCAGCGTCTCTGGGGACACTGCCGGGGTGGGCGGAATGAGCCCTCCCACAGCAGGGCCTCGGCGAGGCTGTCTCCCCTGCCAGTTCTCCAAGGCTGCGGACACCTGCATCCCTACCTTCCCCAACTCCCACCCCGGAACTCGCTGAGCCCTTTCTCATCCCCCCCGGAAAAGCAGGAAGGAGACTTTCCCATGGAGATTTTCAGTGCTAATTAACCCTATTCTAACTTTATTCATCCACTAAGTGGCAGAGTCAGGATTTGAACCCAGGTCTAGCAGATTCCAGCTTCACCTTCTGCCCTGCCCCAGGCTACCTGCACGCTCCCACCCCCACTGTCCCACTATAGTGATCATACATTTTTTAAAAATCCTATGCTACACGTTCTGAGGAGGGAGAGGGCTTCCGGGGCAGAGGCAGACCCTACTCCTAGCGAGACCTCCAGTGGGGAGCCCAACACGCACAAACATGGCCAGGCCTCTCTGCCATCAGAACACCCCACACACCACCTGGGGACACAGCCTCACAGCTGAGGCTCCTTCTGCAGAATCCAGTGGTCACAGCCCCCTCCTCTCTCTTACTACAGTTGTTTTGTTCTTTAAAGATTCAGTTCCCAGCTGGAAGGGATAACTGTGCCAATAATGCTAGCACTCTGGGAGGCTGAGGCAGGAGGATCCCAAGTTCAAGCCCAGCATGGGCAACTCAGCAACTTAGCAAGATCCTGATGCAAAATAAAGAATAAAGGTCTGGGGTAGGTAGCTCAGTGCAAAGACCTGGGTTCAATCAACAGTCCAGAACACAGCCAGGAGCCCCCTGCAAACCTGGGCAAGGGCCTTCAGCAGGACCTTGGTCATTTCTTAGAAGGACGCTTATCCCATCACGGGGACTGCACCCTCATTACCTCACCTCACTCTAGTCACCTCTCCATGCCCACCTGTTAAACGCACCTTCACCACCAGGCCTCGACATATGCACTGGGAGGAGCACAGACATTTCGTCCACACTAGGGACCTCCCTGTGGCTGGGAAGGTCACATGCCTCAGCCTCACCCCTGACGTTTAATGATGACACAAACCTGGGCAAGACTCTGAGCTTCTCTGCTCCTTGGTGGGGCTAAAGATGGAGCTAAAAAGTTTAAGTGAAAAGTCCTCTTCTGAAAGGGTGAATTTAGGCCAGGTGTGGTGGCACATGCCTGTAATCCCAGCACTTGGGAGGCTGAGGCAGGAGGATCTCTATGAGTTCAAGCCCAGCCTGAACTGCATAGCAAGACCCTGTCTTAAAAAAAAAAAAAAAAAAAGCTTCAAAATGCTTGGAATCCCTCACATCTGCCATAAGAGGTCCTGATTGTTGGTACAGGTAGTTTCTGCCTCTGGGAAAGAATAAAACTGTGGAGCTTCGGATCATGGAATGTTTATTCCTTCTACAGGGATTGAATTTCCTGGGATCTCACTATTGAAATAGCACTAACAAAACCAACAAAAATTAGAGTTTCGGATGTTGTCCCTGGATTGATTAAAGCGGAAGGCTTTTTCCCTGAATACGGGAAATGTAGACGCTTCTAGTACATGCTCCCTCTCTTAGTGTTCGTGTATATGTGTGTGTCCATGTGCTGAATCCAGGGCCTTGTACATGCTAAGCACATGCTGTCGAGCACACCCTCGACCATTTCTCACATTGTTGTAGGAAAGGAAAGTTAGAGAGCAAACAGTATATTGGTAATGATAGTAAAATATTTGTAACATATATATTATCTCAGCCAGGCATGGTGGCATACACCACTTATCCCAGCACTCTGGGGGGCTGAGGCAGGAGGATGACAAGTTCAAGGCCCACCTGCACAGCTTAGTGGCGTAGCAAGACCCTGTCTCAAAATAAAAAATAAAAACAGGCTGAGATTGTATCTCAGTGCCTTGGGTTCAGTCCCAAGTAGGCAAAAAAAAAGTAAACTTTTTTTTTTTTTTTTTGGTGGGTACCGGGGGGGTCAACCTCAGGACCTCGCGCGCCAACAGGCACCCGTGCCGCTGAGCGATATCACCGGCCCCTTTTTCGTATGTGGGATCCGGGAGTCGAACTCGGGCCCTCGCGCTTGCAAGGCAGGCGCTTATGCCGCTGAGCCATCTCACCGGCCTAAACTTTTAAAAATCTGAATTTAGTTTATTATTAATCAGTTTATTACCAGAATTGCACCTTGGGTAAGGTAAATCAGAAAGGCCAAGTTTTGGTGATAGAAAAATAACCCTGAACCATGTGAAAGAACTACACTCATGGGCCGGTGAGATGGCTCAGCAGCTTAAGCGCCTGCCCGGCAAGCGCGAGGGCCCGAGTTTGACTCCCGGAACCCACATACGAAAAAGGGGCCGGTGATATCGCTCAGCGGCACTGGCGCCTGCTGGCGCGCAAGGTCCTGAGGTCAACCCCCGGTACCCACAAAAAAAAAAAAAAGAAAAGAAAAGAACTACACTCATGAGCTATAAACTCCAAGTGTAACTATTTCTGTGTAGCAGTAGTAATTAATAAAAAAAATGGCACACAGGATGACAGAAATGTGTCCTCTTGGACATTCCCCATTGCATCCCACCAAATTATTCTCTGGCCCCACCCTGTCTCTTCCCTCCTGTCCTTCCTGCAGCAGGGCTGTCCCACTGCCAACAGCCAGGTGACAGAGAGAGAGACAGAAAACAAACCTCCTTCCCTGGAAGCCCAGAAATAATCAGGGTGACGGCGGTATCAATGACCATAACGCTCTTGACTGAAAAACAGACCAGGGAAGGGACTCTCCTCGCACCTAGAGTTCATGACATTATCTTGCCAGAAGTCGTGGCCAGTCGAGTAACCCTGTGACAAAGCAGCAAGTTTGTGAGCAAAGCTTAGATAAACGCTATTTGAAATTATGCCGCATTTTGCTACATGCGGCAAGAATTTAGAGAACTGCAGTAGTCTTACAAAATATCCTCTCCCCTTTCTGAACCCCGAGCATTTTGCTCCATAACCCTGGGGTTGTGAAAAACCAAACTAAAGAGGGCAATGGACAGGGAGGAGGTGTTTTCCTGGACACAGGGCAGAGACACAATCAGATCCCGACAGGTCTTAGCGGAACCTGCCTGACACTCAACTCCGAGAAAGTCTGATCAAAGTGCAGCGATGGAGAGAGACCAAAGAAGGGCGAAGCGTGCGGGAAATGGAGACGAGTTCTCAGTGCACGAGAGGGGAGCAAGTGACCTGAGCGCATCCCGCAGGCAGCGGGCCTGTTGCCATACTTCCCTGGATGCTTCCTTCAAAGGGAAATGATAATTCTGACCTTACAGCGTTCCTCTGAGGAGTAAATGAAAGAACACGAGGAAGCAAAGAGCGCAGGAGCTGGCCCGCGACAGGCCGTGCACAGGCGCCCCCGTCCTTCTGCCCGCACGCCCCCTGCCCTCCGACCCCCGGGGGCTCAGAAGAGAGCGCCCTGTTCGCTGATAAGGCTGCGCTATGCAGCATCAGAGGGAGACGGAAGGGCTGCGACGCCGGTGTAATTTCCAAGCTGTACACGTTTCCCCGAAGGAAGGATGCAGAGTGTTAGAATGGCTTCGAAAAGGCTTTTGACAGTAATAGAAGGCCTCAGCCTGCGTCGTCTTAAGGACACATAAGGATTAAGAGAGGATGAGACAGAGCGGAATCTGGAGACTGCTGAGGAGAAACGGCAGTCCTCCTCCCTGACGAGCCCGAGCTGGGCGGCCCTCCCCACACACGATCACACCGACGCGCACACGCCAGACTCCCACGCACACCCCAGCACCTCCTGACGCACCCAGACCCTCGCGCTCATACGCTCTAACAATCGTGCTGTCACACGCACGCACCCTGTGGTGGTTGATGGATTGTGCCAACTTGACTAAGAAACGCCCAACTAGAGCGGCTCAGCACAGTTCTGGGTGTGGAAGACCCACCCTGGGGAGGACGGTCGCCAGGATGGTGTAAAAGGGAAACGAAGACGGAAGGCCGGCTTCTGTTTCTTCGGGGGAGCTCGGGTCTTCGCCTTCAGCTTGGACGTGGTCTCCTGGATGCCGGCTCAGAGCCTTCGGCCTCCTGATTCGGAGTCGCAGGGGACACTGCGGTGGGTGCCAGCCTTCGACTGGACCCTCCGTCTTCCAGGGCGGACACAGATCCTCTGCACCCTTCCCCACCCGGCTCTGTGGGTGGCCACTGTCAGTGATCTTTTAAATCCTCATAACTTTTTATATCTTGTATTAAATCTCCTTCTCTAGTAAACACTGACTCATACACTCTACAAACATTCAAGTGCAGGGGGCCGGTGAGATGGCTCAGCGGCTTAAGCGCCTGCCCGGCAAGCGCGAGGGCCCGAGTTCGACTCCCGGAACCCACATACGAAAAAGGGGCCGGTGATATCGCTCAGTGGCACAGGCGCCTGCTGGCGCGCGAGGTCCTGAAGTCGACCCCCCGGTACCCACACAAAAAAAAAAACATTCAAGTGCCAAAAGGGAATTTATGCCCAGCGTGGTGGCACACGCCGGTAATCCCAGCACTCAGGAGGCTGAAGCAGGAGGATTGTCTTGAGGTCAAGGCCATCCTGAACTACATAGCAAGACCTTCTCTAAAAAAAAAAAAATAAGAGAGTCAGAGAATTTGTAACCTGAACGTTTAGGATTCAGAAAACACACTTTCACAGAGATAATGCTATGAATGGTGGTCGTATTTCCAGGTTACCACACATTAAACAAAAATTTAGCCCATAAATTAGGTAACATACTGTATATTGGCAATTCAGCAATGACCAAAGGAACTAATGTTATGGATTTGCCTCTTTCATTGAGTTATCACTAATGTTTAACCTGAATAGCATTTTGGATGAAATGCTTTAGGGCAGGGCTGTTGGCGTGAACCCCGCAGGCCGTCTCTTGAGCCTGATTGAGAAGCTTGTCGGGCACTGAGAGAAAGGGGAGCCTGGACCCAGCCGCCGAGCCCTCGGGATAGGTCCGGACAGCTGAGGGGACGTGGGTCTGAGTGGACATTGGTCTGAGGGGCCTCTGATGTTTACCCCGAGGCTCCCAAACACTCAGCAGGAGGCCCCACACTAGGCCCTGGGCTAACCCTGCATGGAAATCCCCCAACCAATCTGCGTAATCCGTGAAGTACCTGTTTGATTCCCATGTTTCCGGTGGAGAGCTGAGCCAGCCCAAGGTCAGCCCAACCCAGTCCTGCTGCCCCCAAAGCCTTTGCCCAGCCGCACCCTGGAATCGCAGGGGGCATTAGTGATGCAGACACTTAGATCTCCACGCACACAGAATTTCCAGGCTAGTTGGCTCAGGTTCTGCCTGGATGCTCGAACTTTCCCTGAGCTCCTGGATGGCAAAGGCACAGCCAGGTGAAGAGCCACCATCCTCACCAACAGCTGCCAATGTAGCCCACACCTCCTGCTCTCGTCGCCAGTGGTGAGGACCAGGCAGATCTCCTGGCCTCCTCTGGGACCCATCCCCATCCACCAAGCCGGGGGACAGGGCTCTGGGCTGCAGGGTGTTGCAGGAGGTGGCATCTTAGCTAACAGCCACCAGTCCTTTGCCACCAGCTGGCTTTGATGGCATCTAGGTTAGTGATCCTCACATTATAGCCACCAAGGATACCATTGAAACAAACTCCGATGTGACTGAAACATCCTTGGGGTTCAAGACACCAGGATGGCCAGTTCCTGCCTCAGAGAACTTCCAAGATTTCCACACAGCAGAGGAGGAGAGCTCACTTCCTCTGAACCTAAAACAGCCACTCTTCAGTGCGTGCGCTTGTGGCTTAAATGTCACTTTCTCCCACGCGCTGGCACACTGCCTGCTCGCCTCATTAGGCATCTTCCTCAGGTGGTAAAGAATCTACCACACAGATGGTCACACAATTGGGCTACCAGAGAGAAAACGGGGGTGCCACGGTTTGTCCGTGTCTCTCCAGGGCTCATTAAGGCAAAAGGAAAAGGGCAAAGCATCCCCCTCTAGATGGGAATGCATGGAAGGTTGGCAGATCAAGAGCAGACTGTTAAAGGCAACTGGCTCTCATTCACTGAAGTGGTCCAAGCCTGCGTCTGGGCCTCAGGCCCCAAACTAACTAATGCACGGCACGAGCCTGCGGTCACAGGACTCGGGAAAACACCCACCAAGCCACAGGCAGCAAGAAAGAAACGTAATACAGCAAAACAAGGACTTACCAGCCCCAGACAGGAGAGCCCAGAAGTAGCAAGGCGAGGCGCAAAGACCTGCAGATGCCTGGTCCAGCTGTTTTAGCAAGATGAGGACTAGCAAGGAGTAGAGGCACACACCCACACTCCCAGCTACTCAGGAGGCTGAGGCAGGAGGACTGCAGGTTTGAACCCAGCCTGGGCAAGTTAGCAAAACTTTGACTCTAAGTAAAAAGGGGCTAGATATGTAGCTCAGTGCTCCTAGGTTCAATCCTGGGTACCATGCACACACACACACAGTGGACTTCAAAGACTGGATGCCTGCTTTTCTTTTTGCTCTTCCCTCCTGCTTTGCCTTAGATCTCACTTAGTCCTCCCCTTTGTTTCTGAGACTTTGGTAGCCAAGCACCCTAGGGATACTCAGAGCTACACCTGTGTCTTAACTTTCTTTGAAAATAACTTCCATCTTGTTGAATCACGAGGGGGCACAAGTCCCAGGATCACCTCTGGCTTCAACACCACTGAGGTAGCTGTAGCTTGAGGCAAAGCCTCCCTCTGCTTCCCTGGGTGTGACTTCCTCCTGCTGCTTTCCAGAGGCTCTGAAACTGGAGTAAGTAGGCTTAAAAAAAAAAAAAAGTCTGCCAAAATCATTTCTAAATGGTGTCCTATAAAAATGCAGTTTTTCAGAGACCAACAAAGTAGCAAGAGTCTTGACACCAGGAAATGCAGTTGCTCAAAAGTCACAGGGGCAAAAAAGTAAAAAGTGCCAGGATTTAACCCTTAGCCCTGCCTCACCCTGAATAAGATCCAAGCGGAACAGCTGAGACCACGTCTCGTGGAGAGCGGCACGTCCAGAAAGGACACTTGGACTTGGCAGCCCCACTGGAAACTGCAGGGGCGCGAGGAGACAGGGCTGAGAAACACAAACGCAGCCCTGCGCGGTGCAGGGGTGGATCGCAAGGGGCGACCCCACTCCTTCCAAAGCATTTGCGGAATTGGATGCTTCACCCTGGACTTCAGTTTTAAAACTTGAGTTTTAAAGAAAACTACTCCATCGTGCTTTGCCTAAATCCTCTGGAAAGGAGTGGGCCAGGGAGCTGGGTAGAGTTTGCAGTTTGCAATTTGGTTGGTAGAACATCAGCACGGCCTGCCGGCCTTCCCTCCTACCAGACTCAGGTCCCGCTTCCTACTGACCGGGGGAGGGAAGAACCCTCCCACAGATACTCAGGTTACACCCAAGCAGCATCGGCCCATGCATCCATCCATCCATTCATTCATTCATTCATCTAATGCCTTGAGTGCATCCCAGTGCCAAGTCTTAAGCCCTGAGGCTTTACAGGGAATGCCAGGACAGACAGGAGAGGTCCTGGGTGCCCTGGGCACCTATGTCAGGAGCCCGTGCCTCCTCCATCCAGGAGCTGAGAAGAGCCCCATCATGGGAATAAGGAGTTAGCTCGGCAGGTGGCCTGCAGGTGTGTGCACTGTGAGTGTGTGAGCGTGTTGTGTAAAAGGGGCTTTTTGAAAACTGCTCCTTACCCCCCTTTTGTCCTTTGTTTCCCTCCCTAATCTTTTAACTTCCACTCCCTTTTGCCTGGACAATTAAGATGTTAATAATTAAAACTTTTTTTTTTTTTTCTGTAGGACTGGGGATTGAACTCAGGGCCTTCTCACTGAGCTATATCCCCAGCCCTTTTTAAATTTAAATTTTTCTTTTTTTTTTTTTTGAGACGGGGTCTTCCTGCATTTTGAGGTTGGACTCAAACTTCAGATCCTCTTGCCTCAGCCTCCCAGAGTGCTGAGATTACAGGTGTGCGCCATCACACCTGGCTAAACCTTTCCTTACATTTGCAGAACCCAGGCAGCTTTTGTGTAGGGAAGGCCCTTCCGTAGCAACGAGCCACAGGAAATCCAAGCCTTTGAGGGGTGCAGAGAACACATCCCTTGACTGACGAAGCTCCCCGCTCAGCCTCACCGGACCTCCTTCCCTCATAAAATCCCTTCATGCTGCTGAGCCTGCTCAAGATAGAGATTCAAGGTGAAATGTCCCCTCTGTCTCCTTCAGGGCTGGCTTTGAATAACAAACCTGATCCCCTCCACCAACCCCTGTCTCCCAAGTTTTTGGTGGAGCACCCAACGGCATAGACATTGGATTCGGCAGCCACTGGAGAGGAAACAGGAAGGGGAAAACAGGAAAGTTCCAGGCCAAGTGAACAAAGGAAAGGCCTGGAGAGAGGAAGGACAGGGCTCGGTCAAAGCACCTGAGCCAAGCCCAGCGTCCCTGCTGCACAGAGCCCGGGCTGGCGTGGTATCTGAGGAGCCAGAGGGCCACACAGGGCCACACTGACGCGTTCACCTTGTACTGGAGCTGCTCAGCCTGCTCCCCGGGACTTAGGCCACCCTGGAGACATTTTTCTTATCACAGCCAGGGTGTGGGGTGCTACTGGCATCTAGCAGGTAGAGACCAAGGGTGCTGCTACCTCTCCTCCATCGCACAGGACAACCCACAACAAAGAATGATCCCACTTAGCAGGGCATGCTGCACTCTAGGAAGCTGAGGCAGCAGGATGACAAGTTCCAGCCCAGCCTGGCCAACTTAGTGACTTAGCAAGATCCTGCTTCAGAGTAAAAAAGTGCTGGGAATGGAGCTCAGTGTGAGGCTCTGGGTTCAATCCCCCATACTGAGAAAAAAGAACCAAGGGTCTCTCGGCAGCAGGAGCAGACGAGGGGGCTCGTGCGTGCAGGGCTGGATCTGGCTGGTGCGGGGTGGGGCAGCAGGGTGAGAGAAAGGGAAGCCAGGCAGAGGAGCTGTGATGAGACCCGAGACACAGACGCTGCCTGGGAACTGGAAGGAGGAGAGGAATCCCGCCTCCAGCCCGGCAGCTCCCTCGGTGCAGTTCTGAAACACACCCACAGATTCCCTGACATCTCTCCGTGGCTGGTGGAGACTACGTCCCTTGCCAGTGGGGCTGGCCTTGACAACTCACTTGCCAACCCCCAGAGTACGGCAGATGCGACACCACTAGGCTCGCGGGACAAGGTCAGACAGGCAGTGCCACTCCTACTCTGCTCCGTCGCACTGACGCCCGACGCCCTCGGCTGCCTGCAAGACGTCCACGACCCAGAGGCCACCGTGCCCAGAGGGCGCGCAGGCCGCACAGACAGCCATGCCCAGCAGCTGGGGTGACAGGTCCAGTTAGGTCCCACCCACGAACTGCCAGAACCGAGTAAAGAGAGTGAAGACAGCATCCAACGATTCCAGCTGCGACTGCCGCAACCACCCCAGGCGACACCGGGGAGCAGAAGGAAGCCGGCCCTACTGGGCCCCGCTGACCCACATAATTCATGAGCCAATTAAATGGCTGTTTCTAAGCCCTAACTTCCAGGTAATTTGTTGCAGGTGAGTAGTCACTGGAACCGCCTCATTAAAAAGTGAACAGCACAGGCCCCCAAGCTGCACCACTCCAGACTTTGACTTCACCCCCTGCTGGGACAGGAGCAGCAGCAGGGACACCTGGAAGGCTGGCATCCTACCAGGGTGGAAATGCAGTGACCTGGCCGGAAGCCAGGCAGTGGAACATGGGCTGAGGGGCAGGACAGAGATGAGGTCGAGAAAACCAGACATGGTGCCCTCCAGGGTCTGATAAAGGGAGAGGTGGCAGGCAAGGAGCAAGGGCTTCAGGTTTCCAGTTACCGACTCCAGCACCAGCCTAAAGGAGCAGCGGCACAGCTGGCCGAGGTCGGGAGAAGACCAAAGGAGGCAGCGCACTGGGAAGCATCTGTGAGAGGCGGCGCACTGGGAAGCATCTGTGAGTCCCTTCGTGCTGGCCAGGGATGGAACCCAGTCACCAAAGCTGACCATGGCCCTTGATCTTAAGACCGCGAGGCCCTAGGAAGATTGAAGGGTCTGCTCCTGATTTTTCTTCCCTGATTGATGAATATTTTCCACATGTGAGGCTGGGACTCTTCCCCAGCTCAATCATGTATTTCGAGAACAGTGTGTTAGGCTGGGTGTGGTGGAGCCACCTGTAATCCCAGCACTCTGGGAGGCTGAGGGAAAAGGATTGCAAGTTCGAGCCCAGCCTGGGCAATTCAGCTACTTAGCGAGACCCAGTCTCAAAACAAAATTTAGAAAGCACAGGGGATTTAAAAAAAAAAAAAAAAAAAGGTGGGTGTGGTGGTACATGCCTGTAATCACAGCATTCAGGAGGCTGAGGCAGAAGGATCGCCTCGAGTTCAGGGTCAGCCTGAACATAGTGAAAGCCTGTCTCAAAAAACAAAAATCAACAGCAACAACAAAAAGTACTGGGGATGTAGCTCAGTGTAGAGGCCGTGGAGTCAATCTCCAGCACCATGAACACAAACAAGCAAAAGGACAGTGCGTTCAAGAAGACAGAGGCAGCCTGGACAGAGCTGCCATAGACAAACGTTTGATCTCATCCCCGTGGTGTCAGGAGAGCTGTCATCAGATACATTTCTTAAAAAAGAAAAACCGTAAGAGACACTATTTTACTTATGTTCCAGTATGTTAGAATCATTTCTTAACATGTGGCTCTCCCTTTTTCTCCTTCTTCTGGCCTTCAGCCCAAACCCCAAGTTCTACACATGCATAATGCTAGCTATTTTGCATTATGTGATAACTGGTGCCTTTGACTGGTGCTTTTATTAATATTGCTTTAGTTGTAGACTCATAGTATTCTCAGGCCTGAAGAGGATCTTAAAAATTAGTACTGTGAAATAATCGTCTGTGCTTGGATGCCAAAGGGGACAGGGAGCTCACCATCTCTCGTCCTTGATCGTAGGTTAGGTCCTCTTACGAGAAGTCTATGGCAGAAGATGGTGTGCATGACCAATTTACCAGCACAGCCTGGGTGGTGTCCCAGTTCCAGTGGCATCTCCCATGGCCCCATCCTACTACACACACACACACACACACACACACACACACACACACAGGGATTTCTTCCAGGCCCTATCCTAATTTCAAAATGGCAGCGCCTATGGTAGTCATGATTTTTGATCAGTTATAAAATCATGTAAGGCACATGCCTGTAATCCCAGCACTCAGGAGGCAGGAGGACAGCTGCGAGTTCAAGGCCAGCCTGGGCTACATAGCAAGACCCTGTCTTAAAAAACAAAAACAAAGGCAAACAAACAAACAAAAAAGTTGCTCTCAGTTTGTGGTAGACCTGGCTGTGAGCACCAGAGCCAATGCACCTCTCTCCAGTCGCCACCAGGTGGCACATCAAGAGGCTAAAATCCCGCAGCGTTTCAACAGTGCAGTTGAGACAGGCGTGGGGGGAACAGCTGCAAGGAGAACGTCAAAACAAGAGCGCTATTTAGGAAAGTGAAGCCTTCTGCCTGCCCCCTCTCCCGCCGAGATCCTTGGTTGGCTCTCAGCGGGCTATAAATGAATTAGCTCCTTTCTTCCTTCCGCATCCTACTGTTAACCCACATCTCTGATTCTATTTTCTCTCCACCCATGACACAGGGTGCATGTCCTGAAGGCAGCAGGCGGCTCTGGTGGGGAGGATCAGGGCTGCAGTTTCCCCAGCAGCTCCTGGAGTCCCAGTTCCCAAACAGATCCCTTCGCACCCACTTCCCCAACACACACACACACATCACACACACACACACACACACACACACACACACACACACAGCACGATGGGCATGTGCCCCTCCTGGGGCCCTGCCTTAGTCAGCTCGGGCTGCCGTAACTGAGCATGACTCCTGGGCCATTTAAACCACAGAAATCTTCAAGAGCAAAGCGGTGCCGGGTTTGGTTTCCTCTGTGTCCTCAGACGGCCTTTTCTCCGTGCCTCCCTGAGTGTCCTATTCTGTTCTTTCAAGGCCACCACTCAGCTCGCGTCAGAGCTCATTCTGGCGGCCTCATTTTAACTTTGTCACCTCTGTAAAGTCCCTGTCTCCAGTCAGATTCTGCGGTACTGAGGGTTAGGACTTCGATACATGAGGGGAGGGAGGCATGACTCGGTCCGTAACAGGACCCTGCCACTTATTCTTTTAAAATTCTGAGTAGTGGGCAGAATTTTGTGCTTAATGAAGATGTCTGGCCTCAAGGGGCCACCACAGAAATCTTGGACTAGACCACGTTCACTCCTTTATGAATGTCATGAACTGCGTGACGTTCGAGTGACCGCACCCCCCTGTCCCCGCACCTCACCCGCTCGCTGTGAGCTCTGGTCTGGGCTCTATGCTGATGCGCTGCCTGGAACATGACCAGTGTCCATCAGTTTGTGAAAAGCACTGTTCCCATCCTCTCCTTCAAACATCCTTCAAAGCAGAACAGCCCTGGCAGCCATAGAACCCTCTCCTTCCCCAGGGTCTTCCCCGAAAAGGGTGCTTAGATGGCTCCTGGCCCTACCTACTCTACCCTGGTGACTAAGGGTGGCAGAGCTGTCCTCTGCTTCAAAGCCCACAGCATAGGGTCTGCTCAGCCCAGGAGAGTCCCAGGCCAGGCTACGTGGTGTCTCCTCAGGAGAAAACCATAGGAAATTATAAGACACCCAAAGAATGTGTCCCTCCCCAGAGAAACGTACAGAGGAGAGACAAGGGACACGCCTTGTGAAATTATGAATACGGCAGCTCGCATCTGACAGTGCCTGACAGGGCTTGGGGTTGGGGTTTTGGTTCCTCCAAACTGGGAAGGGGTCTCAAGGTCATTTTGATGCCCATGGATGTCCAGACCTGCTTTCTCCTTCACCACTCTGCCCCACCCCAGGGCAAAGCAGCGGGAGTCTTCGGACCAAGAGATCCTGAGCTACGCCCTGCCTGCTGGGCCTTCTCAGGGCAGCTGGGCTTCTGCCTGTGACACCCTCATCTCTGTCTGCAAGTGCCCCGTCAGGGTCGGGGAGACTCCTGCAACTCTGCCTTAGAGCTGCAGCTGGGGGGCTGGAATGGGGCTGCTCCACCTCACAACTCTATGGCTATGAGCTGCAGTACTCCTGCCACCGCTTTGGGGTGGGAACAGATAAACAGCAAGGGCCACGTCCCCAAAAACTCTCCTTAAAGGAGAAAGTTGGCCTGCTTGGAAGTTCTACTGACTGCTTGAGATTTTTAATTAAACAGTTCAAAATACATATGCTGCGGGCCTGCATCGCAGTAGTGCCGGGTGCTGGAAATGCAGAGGTAACAGTCTGCTGGAAGAGGCCTCATGCGATAAAATTTAGTCTGCTAAGACAGCCAGTGCAAGAATGAAAGTCTGGGTAGGGTGCAAAACTGTCAGAGGAGGAAACAGTTCATTCTTGGAAAGGCTAGATTGTTCTTTGCAGAGGTGACCCAAGGACAAGGGTTTTGAAGGGTGAAGAGTTCACACAGAAAAGATGGAATAAGTCTGGGCGTGGTGGTGCACGCTGGTAATCCCAGCATTCAGGAGGCTGAGGCAGGAGGATTGCTTCAAGTTCGAGGCCGGCCTGGGCTATAAAGAGAGTTCAAGCCATCCTGAACCACATAGTGAAACCCTGTCTCAAAAAGACCAGAAAAAAAAAAAAAAGAAAGAAAAAGAGAAGAAAAGAAAGAAAAGATAGAACAGAGAAAGAGCATAAAGCACAAACACAAGCACAGTGGTGTGAAACAGCAGAGCGTGTCTCCAGAACAGCACATGTTTTGGCTGGGGCGTCACGTGTGAGTGAAGGAGTATGGCGGGGGGCTCTGAAGAGCAGGGAGCAGAGCCCCTGGAAGAGCATCAGGTGCGCTCACAGGAGAGCCCCCGCGCTATTGGGGAAGTCTCGAAGTGAGTGCAGCAGCGTGTGACATGGCCCGGTAGATGGATTAGAAAGTGCAGCCAAACACCCCTGGGAGAAAGGGCTGCGGCAGCGGCAATGGTCCTACTGAGACCCACAAAGGGCGAAGAGGGGAGGTTGTGTTTAACTGATACCTGGGAGGGACTCACTGAGTGAGGAGAGAGGGATTTAGACAGGATTTCGTAGTTTTTCCTACAGTGACTGAGAAGATGGTGGTGTCCAATGCAGAAAGCGTAAGAAAGGAGGCGATTGGAGCAAGATGATGAGCTGTTTTGACCCTGCCGTGTCACCAATCAGGTGGAAACGTCATTAGACTTCTAAAGACGGAGTGGTCTAGGAAGCGGTCCCCAACATTTTTGGCACCAGAAGCCAGCTTCCTGGAAAGCAGTGTTTCCACAGACAGGGTGTCGGGTGGCGTTGAGGACTGGATTCTCCTAAGGGTGAAGCCTATACGCCGCCGGGGCCGTTCACAGTAGGGTCGGGGCCCGGGAGGACCGAGGGCGCAGCTGATCCGACAGGAGGCAGGCTGGGCGGTAACAGCGGTGAGGGGGCAGCTGTAGAGACAGGTGACAGGCTTCCCTCAGCTGCCTGCTCCCCACTCCCCGCGGCGTGGCCCGGTTCCTGACAGGCCGCACACTGGCAGCAGCCTGGGGTTTGGGGGCCTCTGGACTAGAAGTTGGGAAAAACATCTGGATTGGTAGAAGACATGGAGAAATCACCAGACACCAGCCCTGAACCGCTGCTGAGGCTGGCATACCCAGGAGGTGTGAGCGAAGCAGAGCAGAGCTTAGAGAAAGCAAAATGGGAGGATTCAGCCCACAGAGAAGGGAAAAATATATTTGTAAATCCTCTTTGATAAGGTATCCATATCTAGAACAAACTTCAAACAAGCTCAAAACATAGAAAGAAACAACCCAGTTTTTCTAAATGGCCAAAGGATTTGAATAGACTCTTCTTCAAAGAAGATGCAGTCATCCCTCAGTCCCCAAGCCATGTGGGTGGTACCTGAAAAAATAAAAGGACACAGGCACAGAGGACAGAGGTGCAAGATGGCAGGGTGTATGCGGGGACAGCACCAAATTCCCTGTGAAGGAAAGTGAGCGTGGAGGACGATGGGGAGGTGGCACTGGCAGTAAGGGTTAGATGGGCAGGAGAGCGGGGAGCAGGTGGGGCAACAGGCAGGAAAGCTGTCACCATGATCCTGCAGAGAAGCAAAGCAGCTGTGAACCAGGGTGGTGGCAGTGGGAACTAAGTGGAAGGAAAGTGTGCGGGGCCGACCACCCTGACCAACGTGGCTGAAGGCAGTGTGGTGTCACTCACTAGGACAGGAATGCAGAGGAAAGATGACCAGCCATGGGCTGAGTCCCTGCCTGAACCACCTCTCCTTCATTCCGGAAGGAACGGAAGCACGTACCCCAAAGAGCTGTCGTCACCCATGGGGCACCTTAGCTAAGTCCTCCAGGTTGTAAGAAGCAAGCCAGGCCCCCGCCCTCCTCCGGGGAACACCGGCCCTCCTTCCTGGCCTCACAGCCCTGTTTCCTAGGATCCTCTCCTCACCCTGCTCTGGGATCGCGGCCAGCCCCCTGGGGCCGGTTCACAGGCGGCTCTGCCAGACAGGCCGGCGCTGTCTGGAAATGGTCGGTGGCTCATGTCCAAAGCGAGCCGTGTGAGATGCCCTGACGGTGACAGGGAGCCCTTCGTCCATGGACCGTGGCTGTGCAGACACATCGCAGGCCAGGAAGGCAGACCCGTGTCCAGACTAAGTGTCCGTTTCCATGAGATCAAAGTGCTGCCCTCCTTTATGAAAGCCATCTTTTGTAATCAATCACCAGCTACCAGGCAAAAGAACTGGCTTGAGGGAATGACTCCTTTTAGAATTGTGGTTAAGACTGGGTGTGGTGGCAAGAGCCTATAATCCCAGCACTTGGGAGGCTGAGGCAGGAGGATTGCTGTGAGTTCCAGGCCAGCCTCAGCTACATAGTGAGTTCAAGACCAGCCTGAGCTACATAGCAAGATCCTGTCTCAAAAAAGCAAAATGAAAAAAACAAAACAAAACAAAAAAAGGTGTGGTTCAAACAAACAAAGTAACATGAAGTCAACTAGCTTAACAAAGCTTTAAATATACAGTATTATTGACTATATGTACATTGTTGTACAGTAGAATAACCTTTTCATCATGAAGCTGGGGAAATATGCTCTAGTTTACATGATTTTTTTTAAAGACAGGGTTTTTGCTGGGCATGATTGTGCATGCCTGTAATCCCAGCACTCAGGAGGCTGAGGCAGGAAGATCGATGCAAGTTCAAGGCCAGCCTAGGCTACAAAATGAGTTCAAGACTAGTCTGAACTGCATAGCAAAACCCTGGCTCAAAAAGACAAAAAAAAAAAAAAAAAAAAAAAAAAAAAAATTTAGAACTCTAAAGACAGAGTTTTTTAAGACAAGGTTTCACTCTGTTACCCAGGCTGGTCTCCAATGCCTGGGCTCAAATAATCCTCTTGCCTCAGCCTCCCTAGCAGCTGGGACTACAGGCCCACTACCGAGCCCAACTTACACGATATTTTAAATCAGCAACACATGTTTCTGTTTCTACCATAACTGGGATTCATAGAAGTGAATCCTCTTACTATTCGCCCTCGGGTCCTCCAGGGGAAGTTTTGTTCCCCATCCCTGCAACATTAGGCTCGGTGAACCCACACATTTTAGTTCTCAAGGGAGGAAACTTCCATCGGGGGACACAGCCACAGTTCCGTCCCCCCGGCCCTTTTGGCCTCCCCATACCACTGACACAACAAAGAAAGGGACAATGAACTGGCCCAGGGGATTTGACACAACTACCGAGGGGCATCGGGCAGGGGGAACCATAGGGGCAGGTCTGGGGCCAGGAGCACTGGCGGTCTTGGGACTCTCAGGCCCAGCTGAAGTTAGTGGGAACCAAAGGCTCAGACCCATCTGCAGTGAAGCTTCAGGTCATCCTCCAGGCAAGGACTCGTATGCAGCCAAATTTGCCTAGGGCAAAGGAAACATGGAATAAACAGTGGAAGTAGCTATAAATATCAGCCATGACCACATAATTAGTGGTCCTAAACGATGACCTCTACACTGTGACCTCTAAAACCTTGAGTCAAAATGAGCCTTTTCTCTTTATAAGTTAATTATCTCAGGTATCCTGTTACAGTGACAGAAAACCAGCGAACGCATTACAACCAGGTCCCTGAACAACATCCCCCACTTTGAGAAGCTTACAGCAGTTTCTCTTTGGCAGATCACATCTGGACCGACACAGCCCACTTAAAATTTGAGCTTTTCTTTTTTTTCTTTTGCAGTAATGAGGATTGAACCCAGGACCTTCACGCTGAGCTACCTCCCCAGCCCTTTTCTGTTTTTTCTTTTATTACATGGTCTCACTAAGTCACTAAGTTGCCCAGCCTCCTGCCTCAGCCTCCCAGAGGGCTTGGATTACAATCATATGACACCAGCTTTGAGCTCTTTTTTTTTTTTTTTTTTTTGTGGGTACCGGGTGTCGACCTCCTGAACTCGCGCGCCAGCAGGCGCCCGTGTAGCTGAGCAATATCACCGGCCCTTTTTTCGTATGTGGGTTCCGGAAGTTGAACTCGGGCCCTCGCACTTGCCAGGCAGGCGCTTACGCCGCTGAGCCATCTCACCGGCCCCTGAGCTCATTTTTAAAGTAAGACCAATCAGGATGGCTCCTGACTTGTCACAGTGGTGCCTCAGATGCTGGCACAGGGTAGGTGGAAAGTTGGGAGGACTAGGGCTGGAGTTTTGCCAGTAAAATCTGAGGCAGGGAAGAAACCAAAGTGAAGGATGCCTAGATGGGAGACAGCTGTGAAAGGGTGGACAGCAGGACAGAGGGGTCAGAGGGCGACACACTCCCACGTGGGTGGCCATTGTGGGAGCAGGGCGCCCGGGGAGCGAGCGAGAAGATCCATTAACGTGTTCAGGGACTCAGGCATCTGAGAGCAAAGTTTTGGAAGAGATGCTGTTATGTGTGATGACAAGACACGGATCTGACCATGGCAGAGACGAGGCAGGACAGAGGACAGGGTCATGGACTCGAGGGGTGGACGGGACCGGGAGGCCAAGCACCGAACAAATCGTCCACAGGGATCCTGCGAGGCCGATGCGGCTGGGACTTTGGGAGCACTGGGGTCTCTTGTCCTTGGCTTCACCCCGGACATGGGACCTGGCTGGCTCTCTCCTCTCCGCCGGCCTCCTCTCACCTGTTGTCACCTCCACACACAGACAGGGTCACACCTCCCTCTGCAAGCTCCATGAGCGCAAGCAGGGCCCGCAGTGTGTAACAGACGTCTGCCACATATTTGCAGGGAAAAGAGGGACCACAGCACAGCGTCAGGCCAGAAATAAAACTGAACGTCCCGCAACGTTCACAGTGTCCTAGAGGCCGTCACAGGGGTTTCTCCAGGACCATTTTCCCTTAGGTTCCCGCCTTTGCGGGTGTGTGTCTGTCTGTCTGTCTGTCTGTGTGTGCATGTGTGTGGTGTTACTGAGGACTGAAC
Source organism: Erethizon dorsatum (assembly GCA_028451465.1). NCBI lineage: Eukaryota > Metazoa > Chordata > Mammalia > Rodentia > Erethizontidae > Erethizon > Erethizon dorsatum. The sequence goes on from CM051839.1 coordinate 19,100,201, forward strand.
CCAGCACTAAGCTACATCCCTTCCCCATTTTTTTTTATGTTTTATTTTGAGGCAGTCCTGCTAAGTCACGAAGTTGCTCAGACTGGGCTCGAATTTGAGGTCCTCTTGCCTCCTACCTATTTCTTGCTCTCTCTCTCTCTCTCTCTCTCCCTCCCTCCCTCTCTCTCTTTTCTCCTGTCCAGGACGTATGGGCACAAAGCCCTTTCTTGGAAGCCTTCAGGAAGGGTTCTTATTCCATGCCCATTGAGTGGATGCTTGGCATATCCGGTTCTCTTCTCAATCCCCTTGACCCCGTGGGCTCCACCTCTATTTACAAAAGGGCTCCCTCAGTATTTTCCCAAGTAAAAGAGTCGTCAATCTCTATTATAAAGTCTGCTCTATCTCAAAAATGCAGAACTGGGCCGGTGAGACGGCTCAGCGGCTTAAGCGCCTGCCTTGCAAGCGCGAGGGCCCGAGTTCGACTCCCGGAACCCACATACGAAAAAGGGGCCGGTGATATCGCTCAGCGGCACGGGTGCCTGTTGGTGCGCGAGGTCCTGAGGTCGTCCCCCCGGTACCCACAAAAAAAAAAAAAAAAAAAAAAAAAAATGCAGAACTACAACCACCATGGAATTATTTTGATAAAGCAACTTCATTGTTATTCAAGATAAAATAACATTCTTTAGGTAACAGTGTTTGAAATCTGAAAAGCACTTTTAAAATTCAAGTATAAAAAGAGAAAAAAAGCCGGGCATGGTGGTGCATGCCTGTCATCCCAGCACTCAGGAGGCTGAGGCAGGAGGATTACTGAGAGTTCAAGGCCAGCTTGCACTACATAGCAAGACCTGTCTCAAAAAGAGAGAAAGACAGACAGAGAGAGAAACAGACAGAGAGACAGAGAGAGAAATATTATATGCAACCCCACAACTCAATCTAGTAAGATGACCCAAGAACAAATGGTCCATTTGTCTCAAGGCTCCCGGTATGCAAACTTGGGAAAACTGGGTTTTGGCTAAACACAAGGCTCAGCCGAATGCGGGCTTGCATAAGTGAGGTGTGCACAGAGCATGACCCAGGAGATGTTTAGGGAGACAGGTATCCCAAGCCAGGAGGTAGCTCATGGGTGAAGTACTGCCCTAGTATGGCTAAGGCCCTGGGTTCCATCTCTGACACACAAAAAAAAACAACAAAACAAAGCTTTGGAATTGTAGTGGAAACCTAGGTTGGAGAATGAATGGGAGCAAGAAGATGGAGAAAATGAGTATGACTTTCTTCTTCCACAAGCTGCTGAAAGGGAGAAAGGCTAGTCAGGTGGCACGGTGTTATTTGGCGCTCCAGGTAGTGATTTGGTGATATTTGTTCTCCTGGTCTGGGCCACCAGGGTGCTTTTTTCTAGTACTCAACCCCTTACCTAGCAACTAAAGATATCAGACATAATCCCAGCCTGTAATCCAGCCCTTTGGGAGGCCAAGGTGGGAGATTGAATGTTGGAGACCAGCTGGGGTAATTTAGCAACTTAATAAAACACTGTCTCAAAATGAAAAATAAAACAGGGCTGGGGGTGTAGCTCACTGTGAAGGCCATGGATTCAATTCCCAGTAGTGAAAAAAAAAAGAAAAGAAAAGAAGAAAGGCAGCATAGTAACCACTTAGCTTCAGCCCTGCGTAGCTCAGCCCGCGCTCCACAGCTGTTCCATAGTCACCTCCTCTTCTGGAGGAGACCCTAAGAGCTTCTAGCTCCTCATCCCCCTTACACTTTGCACAGGGCCAGATAAGCCCCTTCCTGTCTGAGCATTTTGGTAGTGAAAAGGACAGGCCCAAAAAAGTGAAGAAAAGAAGGAGAGGATGTTTTACGGTGCCCTCCTCGATCCCTGTGTTGACCCCTAATTCCTAGCGTGACTCTATTTGGAGATGGAGCCTTTAATGAGGTTAAGATTTAAGTGCAGTTATAAGAACAGAGCCGTGATCCAATTGGACTTATAAATGTCCTTATAAGAAGAGGAAGAGACGTGAAGAAAAGAGGTCACACGAGGCACGGCAAGAAGGTGGCTGCGAGCCAGGGAAAGGATCCTCACCAGGAATCATCCCTGTAGCACCTTGGTCGTGGACTCACAGCCTCCAGAACTGTGAGAAAATAAAGTTGTGCTGTTGACACTGTTCCTGAAAGGCCAACTTGGTGTCTCCCAAGTCAAAGAATGAAATCACAGAGCAGGGAGGCAAGTTGCAAGTAGGAAGGAAAAATTCCCACGAACCGGGAGGGAAACTGAAAGGGGGCTGTGGGAAAGGTTCTTTGCCCAGCAGGGTGTGGGATTTTGCTTGGTGTTTGTCAGGAACCTATCACAAGTGACCCCATGGGCTTACACTGACCACTCAGGACTCAGGGCTTCCTATGCAGAGTTCAAAAGTCCTGTTGCTCTGCGATCCCAAATTCCTTGACAGCCAGCCGCAGGGTGGAGTTGTTTACTTGGAGCACGTTCAGCTTGCATAATTCCATCCCTGGGACACAGCCCTAACTGCTTGCCTGTATCCTAACCCCTACCAAAGCTACCCAGTTTGTAGCGAAGTACGGTGGTGCACACCTGTAATCCCACTCTGGGAGGCTGAGGCAGGAGGATCGAAAGTTTCAGCCTAGACCTGGACAATTTAGCAACTTAGTGTGACACTGTCTCAAAAATATGTAAAAAAAAAACATTTTAAAGAGCTGGGGATGTAGCTCAGTGTGAAGTCCCTGGGTTCAATCCCTAGGACTGCAAAAAGAAGAGGGAGAGGGAGAAGAAGAAAGGAGAATGGAGAGGAGGGGAGGGGAGGAGAAGGGTGTGGCAAGAGGAGAGGAAAAAGACGAGACAGGACAAGACACGGAGCTGAAGCAGACTAATCCAGGATGGTAGAAATGCTAACTAGAGGGAGGGCGCATCTAGGATGCTGAACCTATACTTTTCTTTACATTTTTGCCTAAATGTGTGCAAAATGGTGATGGAAGGGGTGGGGTTGACACGAGAGGACACTGGCTCCCTCCCCTGCCTGGGCTCCTGTCAGTGGAGGCCAAATCTGCTCCAAACAAGGGCAGGGGTTCAAGTCAGGAGCTCCGGGCACTAATCCCAGGTCACCTCGGGGTTCTCTCAAAGACTGGTTTAATTTTTAATTATCCCTGTTTAGATACCCAAAGTTCCCAGGTGAGAGTCCTGGATTTTGTTTCTTCTGATTTTCTTGGGATCAAAAGAAGCTTTAGCATCTTTCCTCTTGCTAGGGACCCCTTGAGATCAGCCTCCAATTGGCGGGGCTGGGGATTAGGGCTGAGGCCGTGTGAGAGATTTGAAGAAACGCTCACCAGGGGTAGACTTTGTGTCTCTTTTTGCAAACATCTTAGGGCCCCAAAGTGGCATGCCGCTCACAAATTCTTCCCCCCCCCTTTTCCTTTCTAGCCGTAGGGGGAGAGCTGCATTAATTAGTTAAACAGCTGAGCAGCTCAGAGTCCTCCTTTCCGCAGCAGGGCTCACTGGGCTGCGGTCTTAGGGGCAGGAGTGTACCCTTCGACCAGGCCAATTGCCAGCCTGCTTTGCAATGCAAATGCTCGCGAGAGCATCCTGGTTGCGCCTTGGAATTAAATGCAACAAAGACTGTCCACGGGGGAGGTAGCTGGGTTTGTTGGCAGCCTTTTCTTCTTAAGTCTAAAACCTGTCTTTTGGTTTTGGTGTGTTCAGAGTTTACATCATAAGGAAAAATTACTTTATTCTACAAGGTGACCAATTTTAAATGGGAACCACGTGGTGTTGTTTGGTTTTGGTTGTATTTAAAACAGCATCTTTTAAGTGGATCTCTTAAAATTATATGGCCTGGAACTGTTTATGTGCACAGTTCCAGACTCCCTGGGCTTCTGCTCATCATGAAGGGATTTTGTCTGCAGAGCGCGGGGGGATGTCAACCAGGCTTCAGTGCTTCTGTGTGTGCCCAGGTGCCTGCCAAGTGCACACGAGCACTCACTACATAATTGCCTTGGTGAATTATTTATGGCACAGTGACAGTAATCTTTTATCTTGGTCTTCGATTCACCCTCTAAAATGCGGGTCTGGCCGTTTTGTAAATCTTATTCACAAGTGGCTGTTTTCCCTAGGCTGGAGCATGCTCTTCTCTGGTTAGTTTAGCTTCTCAGTAGATTGACACCCAGAAACATCACCAGGAAGGGCAACCACCTGACACTTCCTCAGCAGCATCCTCCTGCTCCCGAGGACGGTGAGGGACACACAACTTTTGGTCTCCAGCTCAGAGACGCTTTTATGGATACTCCTTTTAAAAACAAAAAAACAGGTGTTCTGGGCTCTCCATTCACACACCAACACAGGCACTCACTGGGCAGATTCGGCACTCTTCTTTGAAGCCCGTGGTCTAGGGAAACATGTAAGCAAATGATTACAAGGTGCTTTGGTAATGATGGGTATTTTCACAGCTTTTGATTGGTTAGACTCCCCATTGGGCTGGCTCTGAGACCTCATGTGCCCGATAGGCTGCCGAAGCCACTGACTCTCAGAGAAGCCGGGAGGAAGCATGATCAGCCTGCAGCTTCAGGCCTTCTGCGCAGGGGACAGGGGAGTGGGCAGAGGTGCTCCGGAGCAGGTGGCACCCAGGGACAGGTGGGGAGTTGCAGCCCCACACTACATTAGCCAAGACCCATGCCAGGTCTGATGGCTGGGTTTCCCGGAATAGCCTCTTCCTTACCTTTCCAAGAAAAAATCTCCTTCAAAAAAAGAGGGTTCAGGTTATCTCACAAGTCACCGGGCAAATGCCGGTTTGTTCCTTGGAATAGTCCATCCCTGATCAGTGCCACACTCTCTGTCACCAGCTATGTGGAAGAGGCACAGCCAGAGCAGACCACAGAGATGGGGTGAAGGATTCCGACAGGCAAGTACAGGGTGGCCACACCTCAGCGACTCCACTGTGGAGGGGTGAAGCCACCAAGAAAATCCAGGTGTATTATCCTTGGAGGGCACTTGCTTTGGCCACATCCCTTGGGAATGTGGGGGCGGCGATTGTTAGGACAACAGAAAAGATCTGGCTTAACCTGGCTAGGGCAGCATGGCCTTCTTACCTAACCACAGCTGTATCTGCTCAAGAGGATGTTACCCACTTCTCAGAAACCCTTCCAGAGAGTCACTCGAATCACACCCAAATCACCCATCTGCAGGTCCTGGGTTGTTTTCCCATGAAGGACAAAAAACTGCTGGGGCTGAGACAAGAGGTTCTATGCTGATGGTTTTCTCTGGTGTCTCCACTCGAGCACCCTGAAGAAACCGTCTTCTGGAATAAGATGTCTTTCATCTCTGCCACCTCCAGTGTGGCCCTGGAGGCTGCAATAAGGAGGTGGATTTGGATTACAAAGAGAAGCAGGAGGACTATTGCAAAGAGGGGACAGCATTTGCTTGGCTGTGCCAAGGGCCCTTGCCCCCTGACCAAGACTCTTTACTATTCCTCTCAGCCTGGCTGCACTTCGGCACGATTCCTCCTCACCTCCCTTTTCTGAGAGCATTTTCTTTGGAATACTTATCCTTTGTCTCTGTCCCTTTTGAGATGTAATCTTTTTAAAACCCTCTTCCGTTGGGAATGTAACCATTAAATAAGATAGCTCTCCACCTTCCAGTCTTTGGGGGATCCTAACTTTTCAGGGACACCTGTTCTAGCTCCTAAAATTACCTCATGTTGATATAGGAAAAATATAACTCCCAACTTGCTAGATGACAGATGTGCTGGGTTCATGTCCCCTGAATATTGAAGAATGAATTCCAAGGGACAAAAGAGGTTAAGAGTAGGAAACTTTTATTAAGGGACAGCTCCTGCAAGACAATAGGGGTCCCAAATTGGTGGCCACCAGGCCCCTTTGTCAGGAGTAATCTATACAGTGAAATCACAACATGGGCACAAGGTGGGTCAGACTATTAGAGACAGCTAAATCAGGTAGAGATACAATCGGCAGTCAGACAGGGCTGGGCTCTGAAGGGAGTTGGTGCAGAAATGAGAATGCCTCAGGACTGTGGCTGAAGGCGCATCTGAAGATTAAAGTCACAGTGGCTAATTTTACACACTTCCCTAAGAGATGGACAGAAGTTTGGGATTACTGGTATCACCCTTTCGCGATTTCCCATTATCTCATTAGGGATGGGCCATCCTCTCCCACCTACTAAGACTAAGACTAAGACGAAGACGAAGATGAAGACAAAGATAAAGACAAAAACAAAGATTACTTAGACTAAAGACAAGACTAAGACTATAGATTATCAACCAAGGTTAATGATGTCAGCCATGTACCCTTGCTACCATTAGATCACTATTACCTAAGCCACTATACTTGCAATCTTATTGGTTGATCATAATTTTGGCCCAAGTTGTACCTGCCTTTTTTGCTCTAAAAACTTCCTTTGAGAGGTGGGCTCATTGGCAACCCATTCAGTACACCTCCTGTCTCTCAGGAGCTATTCCTGTTCCCCATTCCTTTTCACCAATAAATTTTCCTACTCTTAACCTCCACTGTTCCTTAGAATTCATTCTTTGATGCCGGGCGTGGTGGCACATGCCTGTAATCCCAGCGCTCAGGAGGCTGAGGCAGGAGGATGGCTATGAGTTCGAGGCCAGTCTGGGCTACAAAGTGAGTTCAAGGCCAGCCCGAACTGCATAAGCAAAACCCTGTCTCAAAAAGACAAAAAAGGGGGAAAGAATTCATTCTTCGACTTCAGGGACACGAACTCAGTGTATTTGACATCTAGCATTTCCCCTATATCAAAACTACAGTCAACCTTAGGATTACAAGCATAGCTGCTTGACTAACATTGATCCAATAGGGCAGTGGTGGCGAACGTACAGTACTCAGCCACAGGGTGCTGTTTGTATCATTGAAAGCTCTAAAAGGTTCACCATCACTGCAAATAGGCAGAGGCCTTTAGGAATTTATTTGAGTTTCCTGGAAGGGAAAAGGCTTGAGTAACTTTTGTGTCCTGAAGCTGCAGTGTTTTTGTTCTTGTTTTTTTAGTACCATTTTAAAATCTTGATTTCCTTGTCTCCTTCCTGTCTAGTTTTTATTTCTTCTACTTTGCAGCAGTGGCCCACCAACTTCAGCAAGCTTGTTGGAGAAGTGACAACACCATTTCGGGAGCAGCAGCCTGGGCTGGGGCCTGGGAATCACACATCCAGCCCGTTTTCAGAGGAGATACGGCTGGTCCGGAGACCGCACTGTGAGAACCCCGTTAGCCTATCTGTTACGCGGACTGTCCTAACCCTCTGAGGCCCATTCAGCTAATATGTCACCAGGTAGAGTCAGAGGAGGTCCCTCAAAGAGGAGATGGGGACCCCAACTCACCCCACCCACAGAAAAAGTTTTCAGGGTGCCTGGGTGGGAGGCATTAAAAGGTTTATTAGGCAGAGTTAAAGAAGTTTCACGCTCAGAGAAAATAGCGCGGCTCTCCAAAGGGAGGGTTATTACAGTCTACCTTGGGTTTTTGACATTTGTTTATTTACTTTTTGTGGTACTGGACTATATGTCCACCCTTTTCTAAATTTTTATTTTGAGACAGGGACTTGCTAAGTCACCTAGCCCGCACTCAAACTTGCAATCCTCCTGCCTCAGCCTCTTAGAATGCTGGCTTTACAGATGTGCACCACCACCCCAGGCTGGATTGGGGGGGCGGTTTATGTGGTCTGGAAACACAAAGGTAGGAGGTGGCTAAAACTGGCTGGGAAAGGAAGCCATGACAAGATCTCAAGACACATGGGCAGAACAGTTCCCAGAGCCCTGAGTGTACTTCTCGCGAGAACTCGCGGTTTTACCATGGGAAGGCCTCGACCTGACCTCAGCCTGAGGCGTGGGTGATAAGACAAGGACTCCGGCACTGAGTTTTAGCCCCTGTGTTCGCTGTCCGTGGTGGCTGCCCTCATGCTGCAGGGTGTTTTCCCACTTTTACTTGGCCCAAACTTGCTCTGCAGAGCCTGTTTCTTTTCCTACCTTTAATAAAACTTAGCTACCTTTTGCACTTGTCGTGAGTAAGTCTTTGCTCAGAACAGAAAGAATCTAGAAACCACCTCCGGGAAGAGACTGCAGCACCCCGGAAACAGTCTTGAGGTTGTCCTCAAGGCCAGCGAACTAGGATGCGCATTCCTGGGTCTGTCAGGTTACCCATTCGGTGGGCCAGGGCAGCGTGCCAGCCGCGGGCCTGTGTCCGGAGCTCAGGAACGAGCCACTCTGGGAGCTGCTGCTCTGACGGCTGCGGGAGGGACACGCAGGCTCAGTCCGCAGGTGAAAGGCAGGACCCGATTTACAGATTATGGGATCTTGGACATATTTTTGGAGATTCCTAGAAAGGAAACAGGCATTGCAACTTTGGGTAACTTTACTGCGTATTGCAACAGCAGGTTTTTAAAAGTATAATTTAAAAATTACAATTTTCCTTGTCTCCTTGGCTTCCTATCTTTATTTCTTCTATCCTATCTAATTTTACCATCCTATTGCATACACTATCCCTTAACAGGGGCATTTCCAGAGCTGATAGAGATGTTTTCTTTCCCATAATCCACTCCCTCTCCTCTCATTTCATATTTAATATTCCCTCCTCCTTTACTCTGGCCTAGTTCCTCCCTTTTCTTCCCTCTCCTTCCACCTCCTGGTGGCAGCAATTCTTTTCCAATCAGCCTTTGGGAGGGAGGGGAGAGAGGGAGAGAGAGACAGAGGGCTACTCCTTAAGGTAGCTCTTGTTTCTGTCTGTTTTTTAACATCCAAGTCTTTCCTTGAGCCCCCTGGCACTCCGGCACTCTGCCTCTCTGAGGATGGGGGAGGGGCTTCCCTCCGCCTCTCTGGTTACCTAGCAACGAGTCTCCTTCCCCGTGAGTCACCCCTGCCAAGAAGCCAGCTGATGTGCACACAACAAAAGAGAGTGGCCCCACCACTTCAGCTCCCCTCTCAGAGGGCCTCCCTGATCATTAGCACCGTGATGAGTGCTTTGCCACAAGCGGGTTCCCCAGACGCCCTCTCCCAGATTGAACCTGCTGCTCAGCTCCTCCAGGGATCCGGAGCTGGGGTGCTTGTCAGGCTCCCCAGCTGCTGGGTATGGACTGGGATTTTCAGACTTAATCCCTGATTGCACCCAGCCCGTCACCTTTGTAATGGGAGCCATAAGAGTCTTCCATTGCCACCTTCCAGCCACTGGGGCTGCGTGGAAAACCTGCCATCCTCATTCATGCTTGCGCTTTCAATTTTGCTACTACACATATCCTCTCCTCCAGCCTTCAAAATGCAGAGTGCTTTTTTTTTTCCTCGCAAAAGCCTATGAAAGAAAGTGTTTGCTTAACACTTTCAAGCTTCCCACCCACATCCTTTGTTCCTTCTCTACATATTCAGGGATTAACTGCTTTGGGCCCAGGTTTGGTAACGGACTTTAATTTATCACAGAAAACGTAGATGCCCCCAGGTAGGACTCTCAAACTCCTTTACTGGACCACCGAGGAAGTTTGCCCAACCTCACTTCCTGTAGTCCTGAAAGAAATAGTAAGAGAGAGTAAGAGACATAGAAAAAGAAAAAATGAATTTTAAAGAAAAAAAGCATTTAAGGAGTAATACAAAAGTAGGTTGCCAGGCATGATGGTGCACGCCTGTAATGCCAGCACGTGGGAGGCTGAGGCAGGAGGATCACTGTGAGTTGGAGGCCAACCTGGGCTATAAAGTGAGTTCAAGTCCAGCCTGAACTGCATAGCAAAACCCTGCCTCAAAAAAAAAAAAAAAAAAAAAATTCAATCATAAACAAAGGTAAGTTATGCAGATGCCCAATAGGTGAATGACCAATAATGCATAGTAATACCGCAGAAAATTATTAGATCAGTTTTATAAATGGCAATCCATTTACATAAAACATAGCAGTCATAGTGATAAATATATATGTTTAAATACACATAAGCTATGTGACATGCAATACATATTAAATACATTTAGATAGAGTAATTCATGAGAAAAGAATCCAAAAGTTTAAACACCACAGATTGAAAATAATGTCTGGATTAGTAAAATATGTGAAAAGATGAATAGAGAGCTGTCTGATCCATTATGGTGGCCACTGTATTTATTGAGTACTTGAAATGCGGCTAGAACAAATTAAGATGTGCTATGAATGTAAAACTGGATTTCAAAAACTTAGTATTTTAACAAGAACCAAATACCTGATTAATAATTTAATGTTGATTGCATCTTGAAATTTTTAACATATTAGGCTAAAAAAATATATGTATATATATATAGTTCTTTCATGTCATGTCATGTTTATGGCAAACAGGGATTTTAGAAAGAAATTGGTTATTTTGCATTATAATTTCCTTGGAACTCAGGTGCTTAGTAGTGGGTGGCTGCCCCTCTTTATGAGGAAGTGGCTGCCTCCCGTTTTGCCTGAGGAAGGCCATTCTGGCCCAGAGTCTTAATTCACTGTCTATTCATTGTTTTATTTCCCCAGCAGCCTTACTCATAAACTAACTAAATAAAATAGTTTCTATGTTACACTTCTATTGGATGGGGCTGTCGCCAGACGGGGTCTGGGAAGGTCCCAAAGGAGAGATGGGGACCTCAATTCGCCACATCCATGGGATGCACTGTGGGTTTGCTGACTTCCATCACAGAAAAAGAATTTTCAGGATGTGTCAGCTTTGAGGCATGAAAAGGGTTTTGAGTCAGAAAGAAGTACATACACAGAGGGGATTCGGGCACTCAGTAGTGAAAGACTTTATGCTTGGGGTGGGGGGAGGGTGGGTGGTCTTGGGGTGTCCTCAAGGTGGAAATGTGGGAGGTGTATTCCTATTGTCTGTCAGATTACCCACTGGGTGTGTTATTGGGTAGCTCCTTCTAGACATAGCTTGCCATATAAACATTACTGGGTTTTGGGGTGCTTACATCCCCTTCTGGAGTTGGTTTCCAAGTTCTTCTCATCTCAAACAAAGAATTGAATGAAACAAGCAAAAAAATGGTGACAAAATTTACTTGAAAAAGTGTAAGTGAAGGGTGAGGGAGAAACTGGCTCTGTGGAGTGAACTCAGGTGGAATAAAAGAAGAGAAAATGTCCACCCTGGTGGACACAGGGTGAACTACCATGAGGGAAGCCACAGTAGCGAGCTCTTCGTGGCATCGTGTCCTTTTATGCCTTCCACATCTCGTGGGAACCCTTGAGAACTTCTACATAGGGGGTCCTGAGAGGTGGACCTGTGTAGATCCTAGTATTATAAACAGCAAAGTTAGGTAGAAATAGTAAGGCAGTCAGACAGGGCTGGGCCCTCGAGGGAGTCAGTGCAGAGGACAAGAACACATTACAACTGTGGCCGGAGGCCCAACCGTTGAAGACCAGGCCTCAAGATAAAGATGGAATGACCAGGCCTGCGTGCCTCCCCAAGGGATAAGCAATATACTATAATTGGTATCACCTGTTCCAATAAAGTCTAGATAGACATCAGTCACCCCGGTGGGATCAATATTACCTAAGTGGCTATAATTGTAATCTTATTGGTTTAGACCCAGGTTGTGCCCACCTCGTGATTCTGCTCTTTAAAACTTCCTTTGAGAAGTGGGCTCGTTGGCAACCCACTTTCAGGTCCCCTCCTGTCTCTCAGGAGCTCTCTCTCTCAATAAAGTTTTCCTACTCTTAACCTCTGTTGTTCCTTAGAATTCATTCTTCGATTTTGGGGAACACAAACTCAGCGTATCTGACATCTAGCAGGTTGGGAGTTACATTATCTCCCCTGTATTGCTAGGATCCTGCCAAGCATCTCTTCCCAGCCAGGGTAAGCCGTGCCCTATCTCCTATCTCAGATGGGCTAGGTCAGAACGCAAACCACTTGCATGTGTCTGAAGTTTAAAGATGTGCTACCCACTTAGTAGAGCTGCTTTCTTGAAGATGGAGGTCTGTAGCTGGAAAAGCACAGATCCAGTGTAGAGGTGAAAAGCCCATTTGACAGGCTTATTGTTTTTGGTTTTTGGTTTTGTTTTTTTGGTTTTTATGGAGTGAATTTCCTAGAAAGGAAAAAGGCATTGTAACCACAGGCAATTTTGTGTCCTAAAGCTACAATGTTTCTTAAAAGTACAATTTAATGTTATAATTTTTTGTGTGTGTGTGGGTACGGGGGGGGGGGTCGACTTCAGGACCTCGCACGCCAGCAGGTGCCCGTGCCGCTGAGCGATATCACTGGCCTTTTTTTCGTATGTGGGTTCTGGGAGTTGAACTCGGGCCCTTGCGCTTGCCAGGTAGGCACGTACGCCGCTGAGCCATCTCACCAGCCCTGTTTTAGTTTTTTGAGACAAGGTCTCTCTCTGTAATTCAGGCTGGCCTTGAATTCACTTTGTAACCTAGGCTGGCCTCCATCTTCTGGCAATCCTCCCGCCTCAGCCTCCCAAGAACTAGGATACAGGCATGTGCCACCACAAACAGCAGCAGTACTTCTGTACAGACTGGTTCTAGGGCTGGCTTTCTGCAAACCATCACCAACTCTAGGCAAATTCTGGAACCTGTGGCTCCCCTGCGGAAAGTGGAGGGAGTGGGGGGTGGGGGAAGGGAAAGGAGACAAGTGAAAGGAAGAAGAAAGCCCACCTATTTCAGAGGTGACAGGGTACTTGAGACAACTAAATCTACGTCCTGGCAAGAAGAGGAGGTGGCCTCCTGTTGTAGTCAGGGTTTACAAGGGAATGGATTTAATACAGGACACACAATTTATAGGATTATTTTATAATATTCACCCAAAGAGTCAAATGCAAAAGAGTGCGGGAGATCTATCCACACACTAGAGATCCCAAGAATCCAGCTGAGGGTGTGGGTGCCACAGCAATGTCCTGCACAAGTCCAGCTGAAGACTTAGAGCCCATGTACTGTCCTCCACGAGTCCAACTGGAGGCCCAGAGTCCACGACAATGTCTCGTGCAAGTCTGTATCAAGGATCTACACTGGGAAGGCCCAAAGGTCAGTGGTGGAAGCCAGAAGGTCTGCACCGGTGGGATGAAGGATCTGTGCCAGCAGGATGGGGGACCTCTACTGGAGCCAGGAAGCAACGCTCAAGGTTAAGACCAAAGCTCCTCTGATGATAACAGCTGAGTTCATATCAGGAAAGCCAGCATGACAAGCTTCTCCAGGAGATTCAACAGCACACCATCTTCCCCTCCAGTTATGCTTTTATGCTGTTGGCAACAATCCTCAGGTGGGCCTTCCACACCCAGCACCACACTGACTCAGTTCAGCTGGGTTCCAAGTTGCCCGTTAGTTAATCCACCACACCTCCTTCTAAGATGTCATGCTGGAGAAGGCTTCCTTCTTAAAACAACACTTTACAAGTGGGCTGTCTGCTCCACGTCCTGAAGCAGAGAAAAGCCCCACTATTCATTGTCTTAGGAGGAATGCACATTCATAAGCTATAAGCTGATTATGTGTCTTAGGGCAAAATGGATTCCTTCCATCTCTTTGCTCTGCCTCCCTTGCTGTGTCAGCATCGTGACAGAGTCACAAGATGGCCAGGTGATCTTCGCAGATATGGCTCTCTCCCAGGAGACTTTCATTCATGTTTTATTAGGTCAGAGCCTGTCTTTAACTCCTGAGAAGGAAAATGGAATTGCCATGATTGGTTCAGCAAAATCACGCTCTGAACCTGGAAGCAAAGCAGCAGCATCTTCACAGAGGATACGGCCACTTGGAGGCAGCTCAGCCACAGAAACAGGGCTCTTGCCTTTGGCTGCAGTCATGGTGTCTGCTACAGGGGACATCAAGTAGCATCTGTCATCACCAAGGATCATTCATCCCAACAGCACTCCTTCCACAGAGAAAAGAGTCTGCATATAATTTAGAAGTAAAACCCAAGCTCAAAGTAGACCACTGATAAGGTAAATTGGTGATGTCTGCCACACTGTATTGATGTTGAGTGCTTGGTTGGTGTCTTAGTTACTTTTCTCTCATTGCTGAGACAAAATACCCGACCTCCAAAGTTAAAGGAGGAAAGATTTATTTAGATCACAGTTTGTGTAGGTTTCAGTCCATACTCAGCTGGCTCCAATGCAGGGTGGCATGGCAGAGGGGCAACAGTTCATGGTGACAGAAGACAGCAAAAGCAACAAGAGCAAAAAGGGGGGAGCAAGCCTCTTTCCCTCCCTTATAGTGTATGCAGGCTATCCGCCCTAGGGCAGGTGTAGCACTCACACCACTAATCCCAGCACTAGACAATGAACCAATCACAAACTCTAGATTCAGCTGCCTCCAAAAAACCCGCCCCCCATGACTGCAAGAGGCTTTGAGGGGACATCCAGACACAAACCATAACAGTTGGGATCATCGAAACTCCCAGATTGTCCCAACCAGTTCAAAACTTTTTAAACATTATTTGCAGTTGTTTATCCTGGGGCAGTACTTTTTTAAACCACAAAAAAAGAAGATAGAAAGTAGTAAAAATATGCAAAGGGTTGTATAGCAATCAAGGGGAAATGTTATCCTTCCTAATAGGCAGAATCTTATGGAATTCTTGGATCGTTTCTGCATCACATTGGTGAGGTGTTGACAGCTTTTCAGTTGAGGAACAGGGGTCTTGTCTGTTAAACTAATTGTAGCTGTTCACTCCACTGTATAATTTTATAACATTTTAAAGCAGACTGACACATCCCAGATTTCTGCAGTTTATTTTACACCAAGAAACTGCATTTAGAGATTTCCAGACACATGCTACAAATGAAAATTCAACAGGAAATTTCTTTCACTGCCTCTAAATCTGACCTATATTTCAGAAATATACAAGAGGGCCATAACCAAGAACTTCTCTGACTGCTGTTACTCATACCCTGTTTTTTTGAAGATTTTTTTTTTCTTCTCTGTGACTCTAATGGCCATTGAGGCTACTATAGACATTTGGAGACTTTATACAAATCTAAGTTAAATAGCAAATGTTATCAATGAAAGGCCAAATTGTATAGCCCTTGGCTGCCAGTTTCCATTAGATTAAACAGAAAAGTCAGACCTCTTAATCTTACCATGGAATAGAGAAAACTCATCGCCTTTCTATCTATACAATTTAATATTTTAATGTTATAAAATTATAAAATAATTTATAAAATAAAAATATTTTAATATTTTAATGACAGCCATTTGGGGGCTAGATTTTCCCCATATCATATACCACCTACCTATCTACTCCAAGGAAACAATATAGTTGTGAACAAGATGTAGTATCAGTAACTCCTACAATTTCAGTGTATGTTAAACCTTAAACTTGGGCTGGTGAGATGGCTCAGTGGCATAAGCGCCTGCCTGGCAAGCGCGAGGTCCTGAGTTCGACTCCCAGTACCCACATACAAAAAAAGGACCAGTGATATCGCTCAGTGGCATGGCTGCCTGCTGGCACACGAGGTCCTGAGTTCGACCCTTGGTACCCATACACACACAAAAAAACCTTAAACTCAAAGGTCATAGTATTAAGAGGTATGAGGAATTTGGGGGGGAAATAAATCATGAGGCCCCACCCTCATGGATGAGTATCCTTGAAAATGGGCTCAGGAAACTAGCTAGGCCTTTGCCCTTCTGCCTTCTACCCCTTGAACATGCAGCGATGAGCTCCACTGCCACCTAAGGAAGAGGCCACGAGGCGCCATCTTGGAAGCAGATAGCAGCCCATGCAAGACACTGAATCTGCTGTATTTTGGCCTTGGATTTGCCAGTCTTCGGGGCACTTAGAAATCAACTTCTGTTCTTTACAAGTTACCCAGTCTAAGGTATTTGTCATAGCTGCTCAAATAGACTAAGACACTGCTAGCTTTTTGAAAGACGGCGCCATATGTTTTTAAGACCTTGCTATAATGAGGTAAGACCCATAAGACATCAGCTTCCATGCACTTCATTTTGCTCTGGGGTATGTCCTAACATGGAGGATCCCCACATCTTCTGTACCTGGCATCTTAGGAGTTCTGGGACTCAGAACACGGATCTGATATTGTCCCCGAGTAGATAGATAGTTAGATAGATAGATAGATAGTAGGAAAAGGAGACAGAGACAA
Organism: Erethizon dorsatum; assembly: GCA_028451465.1. Taxonomy (NCBI): domain Eukaryota; kingdom Metazoa; phylum Chordata; class Mammalia; order Rodentia; family Erethizontidae; genus Erethizon; species Erethizon dorsatum. Next base: position 19,116,200 of record CM051839.1, read on the forward strand.
AGAGATATTGTTACAGATTCTGGGTGCTCCTTCTAGAGATGCTTTCTGGGTTCTTGGTATCTTGAATAAAGAATCAGTCAAGACAAGTGGAAAGGGTAGCAAGATTTTACATTTAAAGGTAAGAAAAGAGATACACTCCTCAGAGTAAATGCAGGCCAATTAAAGTAGGAAACAAAGTAACCACAGGGTGAGAGCAGGCCACTGAAAGAGAGAGCACAGAGGCAGGAGGCTGGGTAATGGCTACCTCTTCTTTATCTCTCACTCTTTAGGATGACGTCAGATCTAGGTTGTCCTATCAAAAACCTGCTTGATTCCTCTCCAGAAGAATTAAAGATAGCGCTTTCTAATTGGTCCCAGGTACAGGGCTTTGGGAACTGTTTTTATGCGAAGGTCCTGGATCTCCATGATTGACAGGCCATGCCCACTTGCCCAGCTGCATGGCCACGCCTTAATCTCCTGCCTCAATATGGCTTCGTGCCTGGCGAAATATGTGTTTCACAGTCTTTTCCTTCCATTTCAAAATGACTTCCACATGGTAGATGGGTAAGGTGCTTTACCAGAGCAACTCCTTACCAGAAGTAAAATGCCAGATGGCATGAGGGAAAGGAGGAAGCTCAGCTAAGCAGTAAAAGTGTTAATTTGGTTTAAGGGTCTGAAACTGAAGAACAACTAGGTGCAGAGAATAAGTTAATAACTACAATCTTCAGCAAGGATTTAAAAGTCAGAGCAGCCAGGCATGGTGGCACACACTTGTAATCCCAGTACTCAGGAGGCTGGGGCAGGGAGATTGTTGTGAGTTCGAGGCCAGCCTGCACTACACAGTGAGACTCTGCCTCAAAAAGAGAAAAAAAATATATAAAACTCAGTGCATCCAGGAGACAGGACGAATTGTCAAGCGGCTAATGTAAGACGCTAAGGAGTGGTAAGGCCTGGGGTAGTGGAAGGGCACAAAGCCTACCTACAGGGCATTCAGTTTTAAATGTTTCTAAATTTTAGAAACACTACTTGTCCCAATAAAATGTGAATTCTCACTACTAACCGTGAACTTATATGAAAAAGCATAAGGAAGATGATTGTTAGGGTCTTAGGTGTTTCCGCTTCAAAGTCAAAGGCCCAGTGTAGTGGTACACATCCGTCATCCCAGTACTCTGGGACGCTGAAGCAAGAGGATCTCAAATTTAAGCCCTGCCCTGCCTTGGTGACTTAGAATGTGCCTCGAAATAAAATAAATAAATAAATAAATAAATAAATAAATAAATAAATAAATAAATAAAAAGTGAGCTGGGGATGTAGCTCAGCGCAAAGGCCCTGGATTCAAACCCCAGTACCAGAAAGAAAAAAAAGGGGAGGGGAGTATCGAGGCTGCAGTTCAGAGGAGGTGCCAAGTGTTGCATGCACTATAGCTCATACTTGGTCGTGGGTTAAATGAGGCCTGGTAAATGAAGTCTCCTCAAACAGTTCTTATCACTTAACAATATCGATAATGCTTACCAATACTCCTACAGTCCTCACCATATAACCGTACTCTTTAAGTATTGCACATATACTAATTCATTTAAACCCTAAAAGGACTTCATGATGTGGTTACTACTTCTTTTTCCTTAATACTGGGGCTTGAACTCAGGGCCTTCACACTGAGCCACAGCCCCAAGTCCTTTATATTTTTTTTATCTTGAGGCAGGATCTTACTAAATTTCTCAGCCTGGGTTTAAATGTGTGATCCTCCTGCCTTGACCTCGAAGAGTGCTGGGATTACAGGTGTGCACAACCACACCCAACTACTGCTTTCTTACAGGTAACAACAAACAACAAACAAACAAACAAACACCCAAAGGCCACTGTTAGGATCCGGATTGACTCAAAGTGCGCTGTGCTGCTGTCTGCAATGCCTCTCACTGCCTTACGTCTTTCTTCTGTCGCTGAGTAGCTCGTGTAACCGTTGAAGAACCCTGACTTAACGTTTTGTTGAAATTTTTTGTGTGCCACATGCCTGTGAGTATTTGTTTTCAAAACTGCTACTGAGGAAACCGAATCCTTGCCTAGAGAGGAATTGTGGCTAGTCCTCTTTGTACGCTGACTTTATTTCTATAGTTGTTAACCTTTGGGGACCAGAGTTTTTGGGGGTTTTTTTGGGGGGGAAACTCCTGAGCAAAGAATCTTATTAAATTTTGATGGTCACCAGAACAGCCTCCAGCATGTACGAAAGCTTCACCCAGGTTGAGTTCTTGAGTCATGCTAGTTGATTTTGCACTTAGTTCTTGTTTTGGGTTTTTTTTGAGGGGTACCATATGACCTCATTATTGATTTAAACAGATGCTTTATGGCACCTGCTTATGCACAGAACTGTATAGAAAGATGATGGCTAGTGCCAGCCAGTGGAGGTTTAATATCAGCGGTATCTGAAATGGGTTGTGGATCTGTTTCCTATGAGAAAACTTCTGATTTCTCTATGGGACATGTATATAACACCTTTGATCATGTCTGTTCTTCAAATGTTTATCTCCATTTGTTTCCTCTGAGAAATGCACTGTCACCTGACAGGGTCCTTGCTTTATTCTAGCAATATGTATATATGTCTGAAGGAGGTTATGTAGCAAGGGGCCTGCCCAGTTTCCTAGTTTTTCACCAAAGGTGTATGTTTAAGTAGAAAAGTACTAACATATATATATATATATATATATATATATATATATATATATATATACTGTTAAAGACCTGCATATTGATTTTTATATAACATTTTGTGATAATAATGTAATACCACGTGATAGGCAAAGTCATCCCTACATTTTAAGAGCAGGTTGTCATTTATATGTATTGTGGGGATAAAAGTAAAATCTGTAAATATAGCCCCCCCCAAAAAAACAACTAAGACTTCATAGTTTGTTTTCAGGAGCCCATATTTAAAATGCACAATAAACCACCCAACGACAGGGGTACCAGTAATAACCTGCTGCAGTAATTTAAAATCCTATGTAAAAGATCGACATGAGCCATTATTCCAGCATTTACTCCAGTCCCTAGAACTACTTACTAAGAATTGACCACACTGGGTGTCATGGCTTATATCTAGATGTCCCCCCAAAGACTCATGCAGCTGGGGGGGTGCTTTTTGGAGGTGGCTGGATGTAGGGTGAGTGATGCTGGCTGGGATCAAAGGTGTGTTGCTGGGATTGATTAATGGTGCAATGCTAGGATTAAAAATGCCCCACCCTGCGTGTGAGTGCTAAATGCCCTAAAGGCAAGTAGCCTGGATAAAATATAAGGGATACAAAGAGGGTCACTGATTGTCACTTGCTGCTTCTTGGCTACTTCACTGCTTTGTTGCCTTCTGCCCACCATGAACCTCTGCCACGTGCCACCCTGCCTTGGAGCCAGCCAACTACAAACTGAAACCTCTACAAACTGGGAGCTAAATAAACCTGTCCTCCTTCATCTTTGGGTGTTGTGTATTTTGTCTCAGCAATGAGAAAAATACAAAGACATTGGAGCAGGTAAGAAGGCAGATCACCCTGTGCTCCCCCGGGAACATGGATCGTGATGGCTTTGCCAGAAGTCGGTGTAGGGAGAAGACAGTCACGCTTTCCCTACAAATTTCGTTTCTAGAATTTATTCTGGACATGCAATCTGAAATAGGTCCAATGAGTCATCCATAAGAATATTCAATAGACGTTATTTATTTTGACTTTTAAAAATGGATTTTGGGGCCAGTGAGATGGCTCAGTGGCATAAGCGCCTGCCTGGCAAGCACGAGGTCCCGAGTTCAACTCCCGGAACCCACATATGAAAAAAGGGCCGGTGATATTGCTCAGCGGCACGGGCACCTGCTGGCGCACAAGGTCCTGAGTTCGACCCCTGGTACCCACAAAAAAAAAAAATGGATTTTGGTGTTGTTGTTTTGGTTTAGTTTGGTTTGGTTTTTTGAGACAGTGTCTCACTATGTAAATCAGGCTGCCCTTCAACTCACTATGTAGTCCAGGCTGGCCACAAACTAGCAGCAGCCTTCCTGCCTCAGCTTCCCAAGTGCTGGAATTACATGTATGTGCCACCATGTGTGGTGATTTTTAAAAATGGAGACAAACCAACATCTCAAAATTGGTGATTAGCTGGATGCAGTGGCGCACACCTGTGGAGGCTGAGGCAGGAGGATTGCTGCAAGTTTGAGGCTAGCCTGGGCTACAAAGTGAGTTCAAGTCCAGCCTGAACTACATAGTGAGACCCTGCCTCAAAAAGACAAATAAATGGAAGTTATATGACATGAGATACATATATGAGGTTATAATTTAGGGACAGGAAAACTATCATCCATTGACCAAATCCAGCCAAACTGACTTTTTCTTCAATTGTCCAGAGACTTGAAAGGATACTATTTCTGGAATTTGTTCTTGACCAACTTCTTTTTATTATAAGCTAACATAGTCTTGTATTCAAGGTGCTTTCTGTTTGTTTTTTAGTGGTACTGAGGCTAGAACCTAGGGCCTGGCACATGCTAGGCAAGCACTCTGCCACTGTGTTACATCACCAACCCCTGTCTACTGGTTTTGCCAATAAAGTTTTATTGGAACACAGGCACACCCATTTACTTACATGTTGTCAATAGCTGCTTTTTCTAGACCAGCAGAGTTGAGTAGCTGTGACAGACTATATGCATAGATGTCCTGCACTATTATAATCTCAAATTTAGTGGCTCAAACAATACTTATCCTCTTACAGTTCTAGAGGTCAGATATCCTAACATCAAAGTGTTGACAGGGCTGCGTTCCTTTTCAAAGCCCTGCAGTAGAATCTGTTTTCTTGCCTTTTCCAGCTTCTAGAAAGCCCTCGTATGACTTGGCTTGTGGCCCCATCCTGCTTTGTCAAAGGAAATACCACAGAACCCTAGAAGAATATTAAAAGCAGTTGTGGTCAGCTGTGATCCATTTCCACTGAGACAAATGAATAATGAGGTTTAGCTGTGGCATTTAAAGTAGAAATTTTGCCAACTCAGCATTATTCCAACAGTGTTGTTCCGTGATAGGGGGTCAGGACACAGATCCTACAGATCAGTTCGTAATGTAAAAACCGCTCGGCTTTGACGTTAAGTCGCTGGTGCTTTTTCAGGGAATGTCTTTACGCAAGCAACAGTATCGATGCTTTACAGATGTTTTGCACGATGAGGTTGCATTCACGTATTGCGCAATTGATTGGATTGCTTGATCGACCATTTTGGATAATTTTTGATGCTAAAAACACCTGTTTAATAAGGTCTTATCGCAGTTTGAAGAAAACCCATCCTTTGGCTGATCTGTAAACCTTTGCCAGCCAGAAGAACACCGGTTAGAGTTTAGACCCAGAATGTCCCCGAAACTCTTCATGCACTCAGAGGCAGGGCTTCTGGAAGGCGACTGGATCACGGGGGCGCTGTACTCCTCTTGGATTTGTCCACTGATGAGTTCAGCCCCTGGGTGTGCTGTTAGGAGGTGGGGCGGGGTTAGAGGCAGCGGGTGGGGCGTGGCCTGGAGGATCTGTCTCCCCCTGCAGCTCCTTCCCCTCTCTGCTTCCTGCCCGGCATGATCTGAGCAGCCTCCTCCGCCCAGGCAGGGAGGAGCTCTGGTGGCATCGTGGTGGGTGCTGAGGTCACCTAAGATGCACACAGGACTTGAAGTGAAGGAAGAGGCTTCAAACTGAGAGCTGAAACCCTCACTGGAAGACAGGAGCCAAAAGCTGCTTGGAGTGGGGTTTTGAAGTGAAGGAGTCCTGGTTCCAGGACGCTGGCTGAACACGGGAAGGTATCTTAGTTACTTTCCTCGCGTTGCTGAGACACAACAATGATGCCCACAATTTAAAGGAGGAGAGGTCTACTTTGGCTCACAGTTTCACAAATGTTAGTCAGTGCGGCAGGCTCACATGCAGAAGTAGCTTGGCGGAAGGGCCTGGGTAGAGGAGGCTGAACTCAGCAGATCATCCCGGCCTACTGCAGAAGAAAGTCGATGCTTCCAGAGAGCATACCTGTAACATTTGCTACCAACTCTACACACCCACTCACTTCCTCCTTCCCCTCCTCCTCTGGTTATGATAAACAATGTCGCTGTCATCCGCATTGTCTACTACCCCAGCCCACCTCCTTCCCCTTCATGAAGCTTTGTCTGTTCTCCCCGATCACACCAGTCCCTCACCCCACGCCCACTGGCTGAAATGGCATCAGCCAGAGCCACTGCTGACCAGGCAAGGTTCTAACCAGTGAGCACTCTTTGGTTTGTATGCGTTATACCTCCACGCAACATTTGCCACTGCGGGCGACTCTCTGCTCACCTCCTTTCTGCAGTGAAATTCTGATATATCCTCAGGTGCCCATACTGCTTCAGTCCCCTTCCTAATCCCCTCCACCCTCCAGTGTGTGTTTTGTATCCTCTCCTCAGGCTGTTCCTGAGGAGAGAACAGCTCTTTTCTCTTTTCATTCTTCAAAGTCTCCCTGGATGAGTGTGTTGACTCTCAAGGCTTTGCTTACTGTGTAAAGCCAGGTCTCTCCTCTTCCCTGGCCCAGCCCTTCCTTCTGATCTCCACACAGCCACCTGACCGCAGGCGCCTCCCTGACACTGTCTCCTGCCAACTGCTCGGACTCAGCAGGACTCCAACTTACTCCTCTTTAGTCGGTCTCCACTCAGCTCGCCTGGCTTGCAGGTACCCTTCTTTGTAATAATAGCCTCACTATTGTACTCCTTGAGCCGGAACTCAGGAGAGACCCGGAAGCCTCCCTCTCTTCCCTCTCAGAGCCAACCAATGGCTGAGTCTTCCAGTTCTCCACCCTAGACATCTATCTGGCTCCTTCTCCCCATCCTCACTGCCACCTTCTGCTCCGAGCCATCAGCCCTTGCTTCGAGCATTAAAAAATGTTCCTAACTGGCTGTTAACTTTATGTCACTGTGATAAGTTATCTGAAATACATACCAACTTACATAGAGGAAAGAGTTATTTTGGCTCATGGTTTCAGAGGTTTCAGTCCATGGTTGCTTGGCCCTGTAGTGGCACAGTATGTCTCGGTGGGAGTGTGTGGGAAAAGTACACTTCCCTTGTGGTGGCCAGAAAGCAGAGAGAGTGGAAGGACAGGGACCCGGTACCCCTTCCAAGGCCACACCTCCAGTGACTTAACTTCCAACCACTAGGCCCCACCTCTTAAAGGTCCCACCACCTCCCAGTAGTGCCAGGCTAAGGGCTAAGCCTTCAACACATGGGACTTTTTGGGAGCAGTTCAGATCCACACTATAGCACTGGTCTCCCTGGCTCCCACCTGGCTCTTGTGCACAACTCTGAATGCTCGGAGCTAACCTGACTCACCCTGCACCACTCCCCTTCATCTAAAACCCTCTAAGGCTTCTTGTCACCCCAGGTAAAGTGCAGACCCAGGGCTGGCAGGGCTCTGCTCTTCCCTGTCTCCAAGATAGTTCCACACTCTGCTCTTCCCTCGATGTGCCAACGCTTACACTGGCTTCCAGACCCAGGTTCAACGTCACTTCCTTGAGACCCTGCTGTAGTGGGTTCAATGATGCCCCTCCTTCCACAAGTGCTGTTCCTAATCCCCGGAGCCTGTGGATATCACCAGATGTGGCAGAAAGCAGAGGGGCTACTGACCCTGAGAGAGCGGAGCTTCTCTGGGAGCAGCCGTGCCCCTGTCTTAGTCTGCTCCAGCTGCTGCGCCAATCACCACAGACTGTGTGGCTTGAACGACGACAGACATTTTCTTCCTCACGTTTCTGGAGTCTGAAGTCCCCTTCAGGGTGTCACCAGCGTTGGGTCAGGCGAGGTCCCTCTCCACAGCTTTCACACAGCCACCTTTTCTCTGTGTCCTCACGTGGCCCTTCCCTTGTATGGGCAGGGAGAGAGAAAGAAAGAGAGGCCTGCTTTCCGGCTCTGGTAAGGGCACCAGCCCCATGGCGTTAGGGCCCTGTTTAAGATCTCCTCTGAGCTTAATTACCTCCTAAGCCCCATCTCCAAGTCCAGCCCCTGGCAGTTAGGGCTTCAGGATGGGCCTGGGAGGGGTTTATTCCATCCATACCAAGTCCCAAATGTAGTCACATGCGTCCTTACAATGGGGACGCCGGAGGTCAAAAGGAGGAGGTGATGTTGTCACAGGCTAGCATGGGTCCTTTCTCTAGTGATAATGGAAATTAAAATTAAAGCAACAGTAGGAAAAAGCTTTAATTGGAAAGTAAGAGAAGATAGGGACCCCAGCTTGAGTAGTAGCTGATGGGGGTACACATTGCCAAAGAGGACCAGACTGGCCCACCCACAAAAGCAGGAGGCAGTGGTTTTTTTTTTTTTTTTTTTTTTTTGGTTTTTTTTGTTGTTGTTGTTTTTTTTTACACAGGCTCCTACTGTGTAATTTAGGCTGGCCTTGAAATCACTATGTAACCAAAGCTGGCCTTGAATTCACAGCAATCCTCCTGCCTCGGCCTCCCAAGTACTGGAATTGCAGGCATGTACTACCATAGCAGGCTCCCGTAGCTTTCAAGGATTAGCTGAGGTGGGACAGGGTCTGATTGATTATTATCCCAGTCCTGGTTTTGCAGCTCAGGTTGAATCCTGAATTGAGGAACAATTCAGTTCCCGTGGGAGGAATCCTGCAGCTTGAAGGGCAGGTTCAGTGATGGAATCCAAAGTGACCATAGGCTTAGGGCAGTGATGGTAAACGCTTTAGAGCTTTCAATGATACGAACAGCCCGCTGCAGCACACATGCCACAGGTTCGCCACCACAGGTTTAGGGCAATGGAGATTCTATTTAGAGCTGAGTGTTCCTGTAACTCCCTTACCCTGGTGTCCTCCGTCTTGAAGGGTAATGACATAGACCAGGTAAACTTAGGGCTAATAAGCCTTGTTTCACCAACTTCTAGACAGACCCTCCCTGAATGGCAACCATGTCAAATACAGAGTTGAGAAGAATTTCACCAAGGGTTTTATAAAACAAAGGTCAAATTTTGTTCTGCTTTTAGTTACCTACTGGGCATGTATAGGCCCAAATGAAAAGTCACAGTTTTTAGTAAAAACCACTTTTGAGTCCCTCACTGCCTCAGGAGGAAACATGAATCATGCTTTTAATGAGTAACAGGTTACAGGCTGAAGGGGTTTGTCCTTTGTCCTTGGTGACTCTATGCCAGCGTGACCACAGAGGCGGGGGCTGGCGTGTTGCAAACAGAGAAGGAAAGGCCGGAGCCACCGCTTAGGAGAAGCAAGGGACAGCCTCTCCCTGTTACCACTCCTTTCAGATTTTGGCTTCCAGAATGGAGAGAAAATAACATTTTGTTGTTTTAAGCCACACAGTTTGTGACAATTTGTTACAGAAGCCAGCAGAAACTGCTGCAGCCCGGTGACCTCACAGGTGAGGTGACCAGATAAGTAGGGGCAGATGCTGTCAAGCCCCCATGATGCTTGTGCTGCCCTTTCTCAAATCCACACCCCAACCTGCCCCCTCAAAGCTGCGCATCTGTGAGGGTAGGATTTTGCCTTTCTTGCCCGCCTGTACTTCCCTGGGTACATGTGTGCACACTGGATGAATTCACATGCTGGAACATTCACTGCTTGGCTGGGAATGTTGTTAAATAATAGACCAGGTGCTGGGCATGGTTACAGACACACATAATTGCAGCACTCGGAGGCTGAGGCAGGAGGATTGCCTCAAGCAAGAGGCCAACCTGAGCTACACAGGGAGTTCAAGGAAAGGCTGAACTATAAAGAGACCCTGTCTCAAAAAAAAAAAAAAAAAAAAAAAACAGACTGAGCAATGAAAAGCCACTAGGAGGTTCTTCCTTGCAGGAGCCATTCCCAGTGCCCCGAGATAATCAGACCAGGCCAGTCTGCAGGCCACAGGGATGGCCTCTCCCCCATTTCCAACCCCTGCTGCTGTGTGACCTTGCCGGTTGCAGTTTTCCTAGCAACTTGGGCTTTGGTGCCCCCTGGTGACAGGAATTAATCCTCTCTTGTCTGAAGTCTGAAGATGGAGGCCCACCTAGTTATACCTGCTGTTGTATAGGATTTTCTGTTTGTGGAGAAACTGAACTTCATCCTTATGGTTAGAAGAAATCTACTAGAATTGTGTAATTAACTAGTCTTTAATGTTTCATAAGGGAGTAACTTCTGACATCTTTGCAGACAGCCTTTGGAGCATTTCCTTTCGAGTATTAAGATTTTTCATGTATGTGGAACACAATTTCAGGTTATGCTTACTACCGCACTTTTCTCCTCAGATAGCCATGGTTTTTAATATCATTTGGAAAACTAGCATCACAGTGGCTGCTGACAATCGCTGAAGACACAGTGCTTTCCAGAGCCCTTAAGCCTTTATTATGATTGAAAAGCTGGTCATTCTTTGTTAACGAACCACATGCATGAAAAGATTGTGTGCTTACTGCTTGTAAATGAGAAGCTACAGGTCTGCCTTGCTGTCTGTAAACAGACTCGCTCTGTCTCCTGAGCTCGTGAAAGTGCTGATTCTGGGCCACATGATCTTCCGATTTCAATACCGTGTGAGCCTGACACCAGGCTGTTTTACATTGCAACACCGGCTGGGGCCTGCTTGGCCTCGCACCCGAAACATGTTTCTCATCCTCGTTGGAAGAGGCTTTGAAAGAAGCAAGTACATGACATTTTTCCCTCACTGATTACATAATCATTTTCGGGTTAACCTACCATAACTTCTGATTGATCTTCAAAGATCAAATTGGTTTGGGAACATTTTAGCTTGAGTATTTTCTGATCCTAACCGTTCTGTCAAATAAACAAACTGCTATTTACAGGAAATCAACACTGGTTTCTTTTCCAAATCAAAGAATTCTTTTACCATGTAAATAAACACCCTCTGATTTTATTTGTCTTGTACATTGGAGCTTCACTTTCCTAGTTGATCAAAGCTCTGTAAGTCTGTATATTCCCACAGGACACTGGTATGCCCAGTCTTCTTATAAAAAGGCAGACAAACCAGGCATGGTAGCACATGCCTGTAATCCAAGCACTCTGGGAGGCTGAGGCAGGAGGATGGCAAGTTTAAGCCCCACTTGGGCAACTTAGCAACTCAGTGAGAACCTGTCTCAAAATAAAAACATTTAAAAAGAGCTGGGGATGTAGTGAAGGTCCCGGGTTCCTCAGTTCGGGGTGAGGGGAGCCAGACTAAGTGGGCCTTATGGTGCAACTGCTTTCTGTTTGCAAGATGACTCTTCAGCTGGTCAGATTCTATGGATTCTTTGGGGCGTTTGGTTTGGTTTGGTTTGGTCTGCTCTTATTTTTGTGTTCTGTAGAGAGAAATGGGAAAGAGAAGTGAGGTGAAGATGGGAATGGGGCAGAGAAGTGAGGTGATTATTTACAGACTTGAGAGGCAATAGCTTGATAGCTGAGTGTAGATTTCAGCATCACACTGCCGGGGCAGGAAAGCACACACTGCCACTTTCCAGCTCTGTGCCCTCGGGAAAGTCCCCTAAGTCCCCATGCCTCTTGTGTGAACTGGTAAGGGTAGTGCCTATCCTTTCGAGTTGTTGTGAGACTTAAATGACTCACTGTTACGAAGCCCTAGGGACAGAGTCTGTCGCATAGAAAACATATATATTGTGCGTGTGCACCTGTATCCTTTCCCCCTCTTATTAAGCATCCCGATGCCAGCTGTGAGGCCCGATCTTCTCTGTCCGCTTCCACCCTTCTTCCTAAGGCAGAAGAGTCGTCCTTCGGAGCAAGATTCATTACGAAAGGACTAGGAATCTGCTCTAACAGGCTGCCTGACCTCTGACTGCACGGCGGGAAAAAGATGCTGGGAACGGGCTTCCTCCCGCCTGGAAACCCAGAGGCCCCGCTGTCATCCCAGCAGTGAGCTCAGGTCCCTCCAGGCCAGCACAGCTCTGCGACACTGTGGGAAACAACTCCCGGGGAGCCGTGCGGCCGCTGGTACTCAACCCGGTCGCCACTGCCGCGCCCAGTCCAGTTTGGGGTGTTGTTCTGCGCTGGACCAGCAGGGGGCGTAGTGAGGGACTTGCTCCCAACACGGGAGCCCAGCTGGAGAAAGCATGGCTGAGCCTTGAAGACATTGTACTGAGTGAAAGAAGCCAGTCGCCAAAAGGCTCCCAGCACAGGATCCCATTTATATGAGGGTCCTAAAGTGGTCAAATGTATAGAGGCCTAGAGTGGAATGGTGCGTGCCAGTGGCTGGGACCAGGGCTCGGGAGTTCATGTTTAACAGGTACAGGGTTTCTGTTTTGTAAGATGAAAATGATCTGGGCATTGGCTGCACAGTAAAATACGAATGTACTGAACTGTACATTTAAACTGCTTGAGGTGATAAATTTCTTTCTTTCTTTTTTTTTTTAATATGTGGGTACCGGGAGTCAAACTCAGGACCTCATGCTTGCCAGGCAGGCGCTTCTGCTGCTGATCTATATCACCAGCCCAATAAATTTTTTGTTGCGTGTATTTCACCACAATTATTAACTAACTAGTTAATAAATTCTCTTTTTAAGTACAGATTTCAATCTCATAGAATTCTTTCCCTCTTGATCACCAGAGGATGGGAGGGAATGTAAGTGAGCAGACCAGATGTGTCATCTGACGGCATTCATTCCTGCATGCTGCAGTACTGAGGCTGATTGTCGATTGTTTGTTACACAAATACTTTTGAGCACTTGCTGTCTACCACAGGTATTTGTCGAGCTCTTACTGTGTGTCAGCCATTGCTCTTGGGGCTGGAGTTATAGCAGTGCACCAAGAAAGATCTCCCAAACTTCCTAGCCACAGAGATCTCACCTTCCAAAAGGTGGAGAAAAACAATAAATCAATAAATAAGGAAGACATATAATAGTTGGATGACAATTAGAGCGATGGAGAAAAATAAAGAGGAGACGGGAAATGGAGAGGGTTTGATAGTTGTAATTTTAAGTAGGGCAGTCAAGGAAGCCCTCACTGAGAGGGTGATTTTGAGTAAGATTTGAGTGGGATTAGGGAGTTAGCTGTGATGTGGGGTTCAAACAAAATGAAAAGTCAGTCCAAGGGCCCCAAGGCAGGAACATAATTGGTGCATACAGGAAAAGCAAAGGGTTGTTGTGGACAAAGAGGGTAAGTAGGGAGGAGATAACCTAAGATAAGTTTAGAAACATAACAGAGGGCAGCTCAGATCACAAAGGCCATCGTCACCCATTATTAGTTGACGGAGACCACATGAGGCAGCACTGAGCAGGCTTTAGTAATCAATTGGCTTTTCTATATTAACTTATGAGTCTGTCCCAGGCCTAAGGGACTTGCCTGAAGAGCCAGTGGCTGGCGTGCAGAAATGGAACTCTCCACACTAACAGTCACGGTAGGGACCTGTAGTGGTCTGTGACAGTGTGACATCTCTGAAAGCAAGATAACACAGCAGCTGCAGGCACTGACTCTCCCGCAAATTTTCAAGAGCAATACTACCACCTTAGAGATCAAACAGTTCTCTCAGTAAGCAAAGATTTACTGCCTGGAATGTCTTTGTTCTACTTTCTCAAGGCTTTGCTCATTTTCATGCCCCTTTTGCCTCAGCTATTCCCTGCACTTTCCTGTACCCCCTTGATATGTTAAGGACCCAATAAATATTGGCCAGCCCAGAGAAGTCTTTGTCTTAACCACCAGAGCTCTGACATTCCTGACCCCTACAAACCATACTGCACTGTCTCTTTTGTTTAATCCTTTGCCATAAGCTTGTCTGTAAGATTGGAAGACTGATCAGCTCCTGACAGTTAGTAAGACAGATTCTTTGCAGTACATTCACTGTCTTACTCTGAGATGGGAGCTGCAGGAATGATGTGATCCAGCTTTATATTAATAGAACCACTGAGGGCTGGTGGGGTCAAAGGCAGAACCAGGAGGACTAAGAGATTACAATATTCCAGCCAACATGGGCGCCTTAGCAAGACCCTGCCTCAAAAGGGAGAAAGAAAACTAAAGAGCTGAGGGTGTAGCTCAGTGATAGTGCACCTGCCTGGAATGCCCCTGGCGCCAACCCCAGTAATGAGAGAGGCTGCGAGCTCAGAGCGGCTCAGCCGCCGCAGAGATTGGGAGAAGTGGTCGGATTCTGGCTATGTTGCAGGTAGGGCCAGCAGGATTTGTTGAGAGACTGGAGGTAAGATTTCAAGAAAGAAGGATGGAAAAGGTTAAAGGTGCTCAAGTTAGTTTCCTGGGGCTACTGTGACATGTCCCCACAAACTTGGTGGTTTTCAACGTCAGAAATGTGTGCCACAGCTCAGGAATCAAAGGCTCCCTGTGTCCAGGCTCTGAGGAATGTTCTTATCCTGGGCTCGTCCAGATCCTGGTGGATCCAAGTGTGCCTGGCCTGGGGCTGCCTTTGCTCCAGTCTCCGATTCCCTCCTCACAGGGACGCCTTCTCCTCTCGGCGCCATCATCTGCCTCTCATAAGGACACTTGGCATTGGATTTATGGCCAGCCTGGATAATTCAGGATGATCTCGTCATCATAAGAGCCTCATCTTAATTCCATCTGCAAAGATTCCGTAAATAGGGACACATTCACAGGTACCATGGTGCAGGTTAGGATGCTGTTGCATCTTTTGGGAGCCACCATCTGACTCCAAGTTCTTTTGGTCTAAGCAATTGCATGTTTGAACTTGCTGTTAGCTGAGACAGGTTTGGAGGGCGTCCAGGAGCTGGTGCTGGACTTGCCAGGTTTGACCACTAACTTAGCATCTGGTGGAGGGGTTAGCTGTGCGAATGAGTAAATCTGGAGCTCAAGGCAGAGATCTGAGTTAGAGGCCTACAGAACCCATGACTCAAACAGGGGAGGAGGGAATGTGGTAGGGGAAGCCACCCCCAGAGGAGCAGTTAAGACTGCAAGAGCTAGCAGCAGGGAGAGTGGAGGGGAAGCAGGAGCTTGTGGGGTCCTAGAAGCCCAGGGGAGACGTTGCTTCAAGAAGCAAGAGTGATCGACTCATACTTGCAAACTCTCAGACCTGGCTTTTCAGGTGAGCGTTGAAATTGCCTCTGCAGTTTCCTATCCTAAGATTCTGCAATTTTCATGTAACTCCTCTTTTATGATGTGGAAAATCCAGCAACATCTGGTGGAATCCATCACTAATATCCTTAAGTTACAATGAAATATGCTTTCAAAGTGGCTTTGTATTGCTCTTGTCAGCAAAACCTTTTCACTGGCTCAGTGCTTAGTGCCTATGACTCAGAAGGGGAAGAAGGGCACCTCTGAACCCCTCTGAACCCCCCACAGGGTCAAGAGACACCGTCACATCTGAGTCCCAGGCTTCTGCGGTCTGGGATCACTCCATTTTCCTAAATTTAAATTCCTGAGGTAAAAGTCTTGTTCTCCTTAATGGTCCTAGTAGTTGTGTGAGGAAAATTACTCAGTGAAACTATTTTAAAGCATTCTAAACTATTGCTAAAGAATAATGTAGTCACCCCAGGAGCTAACACAACAATTTAACAAAATGAAAAACTCCCTAAATCCCACCATCTTGACTGAGAGTCTGTTACACAGTGCCAAACATCTGGTCAAATCAGTCAAACAGTAAAACACCCAGATGGACTTGTTTGTCATTTAGTTGGGGGAAAGCAGTGTGAGGCGACTAGGCCGTCCACTGACCAAGCATCCAGAAGGCACTGCTTAAATCTCGAGCAGTTCTGAAGGTTTTTAGTCAATAATAACGAGCAGTTAGTGTAGAGAATTGAGTGCTAAATCCTGAAGAATATATCTTGTGAAAACCATTGCTTTGTCTCTGTAACCGAAAGCTCTCAGGCTTCCCTAGTCTGTGACCACAAATGTGATTTCATCAATATTAATATCCAAATCTCAATGACTCACAGCTTCCAACAGCTTGACATCAAAACCCCCTCCTTGAAGTATATGTGGGAATCCCCACAGAATGTATTTATAGTGTCCTAAAGTTGGTGTGTGGTAGAGAGGGACCCTGATCCCGGCCCTGGAACCTCTCCGCCGGCCCAGAGCCAAGCTCCACCTGGCTGCTCAGGATGCTCGGTTCACATCTGGCGCCTGCAGAGTCCCTGAAGCCCCCTGTGGGAGAAAAGCCTCACCCCCTGTGAGGCAGAACACCCCCTGGTTACGCTCACTTGGAGGCTGGCGGCACAGGTTTCTTGAACCTCCAAACATAAGCTTCGTGATAAGCTCTTTCAATTCAGACAAAAGCCCTTTTCCTCAGGCAGGAAATCATGCTAAGCGGTAGCAGCCACCTCTAGAAACAGCCTTCTCTGGGCCCCTTCCTGCACTCGAGTCTGCCGGGCTCCCCAGGGGGCTGCTTCGCCCCAGAGAAGAGAGTGATGCGACAAGAGCCTGCGGCCTAACTTACCAGATTCCACCCAGCCTCCACGCTGCCTCCAGCTGAGACGCTACTTCAGAAAGATGGCTTTTACAGATTGGGAATGTTCTGCCCTCTAAAATGATAGCCCAGGAAGCCACTTCCAATTCTAGCAAAGGACAGAAATTCCAGGGGAAATAGGAGCGTGATTAGAGCCATTTGTAAGAAATCCCACTGTTTCTTGGTAGCCGCGATGCCCTGGGAGTGGAGAGAAAAACCCCCGCTTGCTTGTGGCAGGGTGGGGACCCCATGGCTTTGTCCAGCCCTGCCCCTACCCCCAGCAGCCCAAGTAGAGAGCAACTCCCTCGATGGAGACCAGACATGTTTATTCTCCACCCCAACTTCCTCAGACGCACACTGCTGGCTTATTTTGCCGACAGAAAAGGATTCAGCAATCCAGAGCTTCTCGATAATGGGTCAAATTTACAACTGTGGTGTTAAGAAGAAATTTAATTTCTTAGAATCCTTACTGTGGGCCAGGCACATTGCTAAGCAATGTGTGTGTGTGTGTGTGTGTGTGTGCGTGTGTGACCTCCTTCAATCCATACACCAAGCTTATGAAGTAGATTTATTGTCCCAATTTAACAGAAAAGTAAATTAAAGTAAAAAATAAATTGTGGTCACTCTACTAGGAAGTATTGTAGCCAGAAGCCAAACTCCAAAGCCCAAGTGTTAATCACAATACCATATTGGCTCTTGATGTTCCAATGTAGATATATCAACCCAAATCCCATCTAGAAATGGAAAATTCACAGAACACAATTTTATCGAAGGATTCCTTTGGAAATCACTGCCATTTACTCTGAGTTCCAGAAAGCCTGGTGTGGCTCGGGGCTGTGTGTCCTCAGAAAAGTCGCACCTCAAGACCATAATTTTAAATGAAATAAATTGGACACACAAGTTTAAATACTGTGTTGTTTCTCTGGTGTGAGAAACCCAAAGAGTAAACAAGAAGCAAAATGGAGGAGAGATATCCAGAAGTAGGAAGAATATATTCTAATAGGAAGGAGAATGCGGGGGGCGCTTTTCAGAAAAGAAAATAGAAGGGAAAAAGTGGAAACAAAACTTTTGTAAATGGGGAAGGGAAAAAGGGTTGAAGGGAGGGGAATGGGGGAAAAAAGCAGAAATAAGATATATTATCTACAGGTACAAATTCCCTATGAAGAATGTGACCAATAGATAACAAATATGTACTAATAAAAATACAAAGTTAAAAATAGGAGAAGAAAAAAATCATGCCACCTCCCAGGACTTCCTCTCTCACATGTACAAGGCCAGGAGGGTGACAGACAGTGTGTCCCCCATTGCCAGCCCCAAGGGCACCTCAGGAGATCAGTCCAGGCTGCCCCAAGAGAAATGCCAGGCCTGGGGACGACCGTCTATCTCCAGAGCATGCCACGCTTTTATTATCTCAACAACCAGCAAGTTCTGTCTCCTGGGCTATCACTCTGGTTCAATTTACCAATAAGTAATTTCACTAAAAGTGAGCTCGGAAATGAAAAATTAAAAGGCCACTGAAAGTTTTATTATAGTACATGCCTAATGGCTATTTTCAAATAAAATTCCTTTGAAATTTTATTCTTCCCTTTTTTTTTTCCATCAAATTGTTGGGACTGTTTGATGGATTGTGTGAAGATTAACTTTAGAATTATGTTGCTTTTTTGTTGCTAAAAAATATATGAGGTATTTTCCCATCTGAAAGGAATATAGTGGACCCCCAAAATTCGAAGGGGTTACACCGTGAATTGTGAAAAACCTGCGAATTTCAGATATGGTCAGAAAAAATGCCTATAAATGCCTATTTTTATAGTTTAAACCCTGAATATGCTATGTCTCCCGCAGTTATGTAATTGAATTTAATAACATACTATATTAATAAAGCCTTAGAAGGCTCAGGCATTTTGGCAGCATCATAGGGATCTTAGGCCTTTAAGAACAAAACTGAGAACACTCGAGGTAGCTACGCGAGGTACAGCAACCTGTTATGATGCGGGAACGTTGGTTTATCTGTGGAAGATGGGTTACAGGGCAGCAGCCAATCAGCAGCAAGGGGAACTGAATAACGCTCTTGGATTGGCTACTTGCAAACCTCCCGCCAAAAAAGCAATTCTGGAGGATATTTGCGGTTTCCGCAAAATTTGCAGAGGTTTCCGCCAGCGATTATTAGTTAGGTTCTTAAGGGAAAATCCGAGGCCATGAACTCTGAACTGCAACTTCGCAGGGGACACTGTATCATATTCAAGTTTGGCAAAAAGCAATTGTGACAATTTTCTCCTTTTCTTCAGCGTAATTGTATAAGACTTATTTTAATAAAAAGAAATCAGCTCAGTTATTAACCTTCAAGAAATGAGACTGACAGCCAGGTATGGTGTGCAGGCCTGTAATCCCAGCACCCTGGAGGCTGAGGCAGGAGGATTGCAAGTCCAAGCCTGGCCTGGACAATTTAGCAACTTGGTGAAGTCTTGTCTCAAAAAGCGGTGGAGATGAAGCTGGTTACGAAGGCTCTGGGTTCAGACTCCAGTAAAAAATCTCCAGGGGCTGAGGGGGAGAAAGGAAGAGAAGAAAAACAGAAATGAGACTGATAATAAAAATTGAGAGACACCTGAAACTCACAAGGATCAGAATTACTCAGGAGCTGTAACATCAAACTGTGATAAACCCACCCACAGAACCAATTCATCTGCATCCCATTTTATGGGACACCGAGTAGAAGAGCTAGTACCGCAGTTTCATTACCCCTGTTCCTCGTGCATATTGCATTGTGAATTAATGTAGTAACGAAAGCTCAAAAGCAGCCGTAAAGGAGTACGCAGAGCGGCTTACTCTGAGGTGCATCATTTCGGTCAACTACAGTTTACCATCGTTGTCACCTCACTGTCTGGCCCTAAGCTCACGACCTCAGAGGCCCTGATCCTGGAAGCCAGGTGACAGGACGCGCCGGCCTCCGGCCTGAACTAAGCAACTGGAGAGCCCGCCCCTTGGGAACAGCCAGCCAATGAGAGACGGCTATGATGATGTAATGCCTTTTCTCGCTGGCTGGTCTTCAGCTAAACAGAAACAACATAGACAAGCTCTGTGCTTAGGGAATGGCAAGGATTTTAAACCTGGCCCCAGGCTGCAGCCCAGGGCGACAATGGGCCCGAGCTGCCTCAGAACAGACTCTGCCCCTATGGCTCACCAGTCTCCCCTGGTTGGTGGCACACTGTCTGCATTCTTGGGTGGTGGTGGCAGGGACCGCTCCAGCCAGAAGAGAGGGTGGCGACCCTGTGCGTAAGGACGGAGTCCGGGGTACCGGCCCAGCACGGATGGGGTTCACCGCACGTCTCCTCCCCCGACCCTTTTCAGACTCGGTCCAGCGAAGTCCACCGCTGACCGCATCTCTCACCTGCTCAGAACGGAGTCCTGGCTCGCCACAGCCGCGTCTCTCCAGATTTTTCTCCAACTACTCTCCCCCATCGTGCTTCAGCCCAGCCCGTGAAGCCGCCCCGCACCCACATTCTCCCACCCCCGGCCCGCTCCTCGCTCTCCTCTTTGCCTGCGATGTTCTGTCTGTGGAAGTCCACAAAGCCCGTCCAGTTTCCACAGGAAGCCGCCGTCGTGCCTGACTCAGCGACTCCACAAGGGACAAACTCTCTTTAGTCTAAAGACACAAAGAAGGCCCTGGTATGGCGTAGCAGAGCTCAGACGTTCTGCTGGTCGATGCCTCAGATAATTTCCTGTAAGGTCGTGCACCCACACACACTTTAGATGGCAGAAATATGAGCTCAAGGAGCTACAGAGGAAGTACAGTTTATTTATTTATTCATGTATGATGTGTGCATGCGCATGTGTGGTGCCGGGGATTGAACTGCATGCCAAGCAAGCATTTTATCACTAACTTACAACTCCAACTTTTATTTTATTTTATTTTTTTTTTTTTTTTTTTTTTTGTGGGTACCGGGGGGACGACCTCAGGACCTCACGCGCCAACAGGCACCCGTGCCGCTGAGCGATATCACCGGCCCCTTTTTCGTATGTGGGTTCCGGGAGTCGAACTCGGGCCTTCGCACTTGCAAGGCAGGCGCTTAAGCCGCTGAGCCGTCTCACCGGCCCTCCAACTTTTATTTATTGTATTTTGAGACAGGGTCTTGCAAAGTTGCCCAGGCTGGCCTCAAGCTCTAGATCCTCCTGCCTCAGCCTCTCACAGGCATATGCCGCCATGCCCCGCTAAGGAAGGAAGGTCATGCAGTGATTCTCCAGCTCAGCGCGCATCAGAGTTGTCCGGAGGGCCTAGGGGAGCACAGCTGCTGCCTCGTAGGACTTTCCGGTTCAGTGGGCCTGGGGAGGCTCTGAGAATTTGCATTTGGTAAAGTTTCCAAGTGATGTCAGGGCTGCTGTCTCAGAACCACACTTTGTTTTGGTTTTGGTTTTGCTTGTACATTAGATTTTGTTGATACATTTTAGATATACATGACGATCACATTCATCACAGAGAATTTATACCTGTACATGATATAACTTGGTTTTTTTCTCCATTCCCCTATCCTCCCTTCAACCCCTTCCCCCTCCCCATTTACAAAGCTTTGTTTCCATTTTCCTTTTCTGTCTCTCTCTTTTTTTTTTTTTTTTTTTTTACTTTTCCCTTTTCTTTCCCCCTCCCCTCTCTCTTGTTCCCTTCCCCATTTGAACATTTTCTTCCTATTTCAAAATACATTTTGGTCCTTATTTACACTTTCAGTTTCTCATACCAGAGAAACAATGTGATATTCACACATGTCTGATTTATTTCACTTAAGAGTATGGACTCAAGGTGCATCCATTTTCCTAGAAATGAGGGACCACACTTTGAGAACCACTTGCTTGGTGTATTGTAAATGTGTGTCTTGTTTTGTTTCGCTTTGTTTTGTTGTCAGAAATTGAAACTAAGTGCTCCTACCACTGAGTTACATCCCCTGCCTGGTATATTGTGACCCCTGCAGTTTAAAACTGTCAGCCTAATGTGGTGGTGGATGCCTATAACCCCAGCACTCTGCGAGGCTGAGGCAGGGGGATTTCAAGTTCAAGCCTGGCCTGAGCAATTGAGTCACTAAGACCCTGTCAAAAAAGAAAAAAGAAAAGAAATGGCTAGGTATGTAGCTGAGTGTGAAGGCCCTAAGTTCCATCCCCAGTACTGCAAAAAATAAAATAAAACTGCTATATTATTCTTCCAAATGTATCCAGTGGCATCTAAAAGCCACAGCAATTAAAGAGACATCATCATCCATTTTTAAAAATCAAAAAAAAAAAGCATTGTTCTTAACCATTTCTCCTTGAACTATTATTTGCATTCCACTTCTCCAGTTAAATTTTATTCTAATACAATGTATCTTACCCTTAATGGTATTTTATTGACCACTCTCATATACCTCTGCCATAAATACTATGAACAGAAATTAAAATTTATTTAAATTTCCTGAAACTATTAGGCTCTGTATTGTTATCATGGAAATTAGTAGTAATGATCCATTGAACAAACAGCATAGACATATGTGAATTTTGTTAAATTATTACCAAAGACAAAAGTAAATTTTATTGAAAATGTATTTCTTAATAAGATAGGACTAATTACTAGAATGAGACAGGCTTCTTTGTGAATTCTCTGCCTCTTTTGACACAAGCAAAGAATACTGTCGACATAAATGGATGGAAATGGGATGAATTTTGTAACTGCAATTTTACTTAATTATCTGAATGCCTTCCAAGTTCTAGGCCAACAATCACAGTAATCTAACACTCACAATCATTTTTTATGACCTACCAGCAAAAAACGTGATTAAATTGTCCTTCAATACAGCGAAAAAACAAAGAATAAGAAGCCACCTGACTTGCAAACAGGTTGCTAACCAAACATTTGAGTCATTTTCTCCCCAGTATTGATGCCATGATTTCACATTGTTCCCTTGTTTGTTGGACTGCAGGTTTTGTTTGTTTGCTGTTTTTTTGCTTTTTTAATTATCCAGGATGGGAATTCACAAACCAGGACCAGTGAATGCCTGGCCTGTTTCTGTACAGCCCTAAAGTTAAAAATGGTTTTTACATTTTTATCACTTGTTGCTACTTTTATCAGAATATGTTTACGATACATAATGATTACATTCATCTTGGGGAATTGGTACATACACATATCACATTTTGATAATTTTTACTCCCCCTGGATTTTACATTTTTAAAGGATTGTATAAAGGCCACTGTGAAACGGCTCTGACATACAAGGGAAAATGAACTTTTGGTCCCTAGCTTGCAGAAAGAGCAGCCAAGGTCTCCAACAAAAGGACGCACCTGTGGACCCACACAAAAATGTACAGAAATAGTATGTGGTCCACAAATAATCCCAAAATATATTCTATCTGGCCCTTTCCAGGAAGTTTTCTGACTGCTGACCTGGGGCAAGGTACACTGATAAGAGCCAGGAACAGTGGGCACAACCTTTGCTTTGTGGAGTGAAAAAGTGATCTTTCTGGAAAGAATAGTCTTGTTCCCAGGGTCTGGGGCTGCTCAGTTTTAGAAGACTACATACTGAAGACGGTCCTTTTAGCTTCCTGTCACTGTAATGAAATATCTGAGCTAACTGATTTGTAAGAGAAAAGGTTTATTTTGGCTCACAGTTTCAGAGGTTCCAGTCCATGACTGACTGACCTGTTGCTTTGGGCCTCTGGCAGGGGTGCCAGATGGCAGTGACAGGCAGTGGTTGGCCAAGGATGCTGACCTCATGTCCCGGAAGTAGAAAAGGAAGAAGAAAGGGCAGAACTCCCACAATCCCCTTCAAGGGCACGTCCCTAGTGACCTGAAGACCGTCCTCCCAGGAGGCCCAGCTCTTAAAGGTCCCATCACTCTGGACACCAAGACTTTAGCATGTTAGGGTTGGGACGCCCGCCGCGTGAAGGAAGACTCCAAGAAGCGTTCTCTCATGCAATAGGCAAGGGGTTTTATTGTCCAAGCATGCATGGGGCTCACTGAACACGCAGGAACAGAGAGCCCCGAGCTAAGCCTGTGCAGCGCTTATAAGCCTATAGAACAAAGGGAGGAGGGGTCTTTGCAAGCGCGGTTACAGAAGCAGATGGCATTGGTTAGTTTAAACAGCTTTTTACATTCATTGGGAGAACCCAGATCCCTGGTCAGCTCTGTTCTCATTCTTATCTAATTTAGGCAACTTTAAACTGTAACAGCTTAATTCCCCTAACATTGGGTGGAGGAGGACAGCATGGATTGTGCATTCCCAGGAGGGAAAATTCCTCTTACATTCCCCCCTTTTTGTTTTGTAAATCTCTAATCTTAGAGATCAGAGTGCCCTGTGATCCCGACAATAATGGAGGCCAGTCCAGGGTTCTAATTAAGCAGTGTCTCATACCACCCTTGATTATTGTAATATGTTTTTTCTTGTTCTTTGGCCTCCCGTTCTAACTTGTCTAAGGTTTTTATGATGACCCCTGGATTATTTGTATAGAAGCAACACTCCTCTCCCAGAGCGGCACAGAGTCCCCCTTGTTTTATAAAGAGCAGGTTAAGACCTCTCTTGTTTTGCAGGACCACTTCTGCCAGGGAGTTTAGCTGGTCATGTAATTGTTTAACCATATTTCATACCCCTGCCACACTTTGTTTAATGCTGTGAGTTATTCTGTTGAGCCTCTGGAGGCCCGTTTCTGAATGGGCTATTGCTCTTGCACCCATTCCAAGAGCTCCAGCTATGCTCGCCCCGACTAGCACCGACACAAGTGCCTCTCGTTTATATTGTGCCTGATGGTTGGCAGGCAGACTTCGGAGCCCAAGATCTCCTTGGAGAGCTGTTACTCGGGGGACAAGCATTGTTAAAAGGCAGGGGCCTGTCTGTGTAAACTTTTGCCTATGATCTAGACACTTAAACAGTCCATTTGGACAGAAAAACCAGGATCCTGGAGGTGCCCGGTAGGTAGAGTCTTGTGGCAGGGTCTTGTTGCAGACGACCTGGTTAAGACCTTTTCCAACACAGAATCCCTGTCCATAAACATTTTCTATCATGAGTAAGGATTGGGCGCGACCTCAACCACGGAAGCTGTAGCTTCATAAAAGGGTGGACTCGGCCTGATACACAATCCAACAGCTTTTGGCTAAGCCAGGGTTTGACATTTTGAGGAGTAGGTGAGTCTCATTGAATCTCAGATTGTATGTTCACCTTGTCTGTGTTGGCTTGAACAATTTCCAGGTTTGAGACATTAGCTTTTGAAAGGGTCTTGGGTAGCACCTTTGGCTTGGAACTCTCAGGGCGATGTAACTCACCAAAAAGAGCGGGGAAAGGGGCAGCAGGTTTTTGGGGTGTCATCTTTACCCTTGATATGTGGATAAAGATCCCCAGATCTGTCCATTCCCCTATCTTTTGTAACCTCATATGGACTCCCCAATTAAGCCCTGTTGCCCAGATTGGATCATAGACATCCTTGAGGATAATCCTGACCTGTTTTGCAGCCTTTCCGCTTTTCTCTATACACTGGGATGTATTTATCATTTTGGGCCCACCAATGGGTCAGAGGATCTGGGTCTCATGACACTGGGGCCTCGCTAAATCGGCTCCCCCAGAGCCCTATGGTTTCATAACCCCAGTGTGGGCAGTATGCTGCCCTTTTATTGTCACAGCTTCCCCCTTTTACTTTTGGGCTCATATATAGCCCAAAAGTTACCAGGTCTATGTCTGAACTTTCTTTGCTAATTGCCTTTTTCTGGACTTCACACACAGGGAAGAAGTCTGTGGGCCCTTCGTCCCGTCACCAGTGGGGGTTCCAAAAGTAGCACATGGGGATTACAAAGACAGCAGTCTGCTGGTCACAGGGGATACGTTGTGATGCCATCACAGCCTGCTTAAGTCTAATAGAGTCAACCTGCAGGCGTTTAACTGTATAATTGCAGAGATGTTCCCCAAATCTGTCGGGGCCAATTGTTCTTATCTGTGAACTGGCCTTCCCCAGGGGTAGCAGAAGAAACAGCAGCAGAGCTGGAAGCAGGACAGTAACAGGAGTCATGACGTGGGCCCAGTCGCTAGCCCCTGCTGGAGTCTTTGAGAGCGACGCAGTGAGCAGGTCCCTGGCACAGGTGGTGGCGGTGGTGGCGCTGGCTCCTCGGGGGCCCACTTTTTGACTCTCGAGTGATGAATCCACAGAGCACAACCTGAAAGTTTAAGAGCAGTGGGCGTGGTTAGGGCTACCTCTTGGGGTCCCTCCCACTTTGGTTGGAGAGGCTCCTCTTTTAGGCTGTAATCAGGACTTGGTCTCCCGGATTTGAAGGAGTGGACTGGCGTGGGCATGGGGATCAGATGTCTCCATAACAGTCTGCTGAAGTTTCTGAAGCATCTGGTGCAGCGCCTTTATCTGTTGGTGCAAGTTCAAAGTTCCCATCTCCTGTAATCTATTCAAAACAAGTATCAGTGGGGGAGGCTCCCAAACATTATCTCAAATGGAGTTAGTCCACCTCAGTACAGTGTACACCGCAACTGCAAGAGGGCCGCTGGGAGCACAGTAACCCAGTTAGCCCCAGGCTCTTGGCACAACTTTGTCAGGGTGGTTTTTAAAGTACAGTTTTGTCTTTTTACTTGGCTTGAGCTTTGTGGCCAATATATAGTATGGAGTTTTTATTTTAGCCCCAGCACTGCTGTAAGGCCTTTGACCACTTTACCCACAAAAGCAGGTCCATTATCTGAACCTACCGTTATGGGGAGCCCATACCATAGAATGATCAGCTCCATCAAAGCTTTTATCATCTTTCTCGATGTTTCAGTCTTAGTGGGAAGGCCTTCACCCATCCTGAATAGGTACAAATCAAAACTACTAAGTATCTCTCATTTCCGCTGGTGGGTTTAATTTTAGTAAAATCCACTTTAACATCTTTAAATGCAGAGTTCCTTGTCTCCGGACACCTAGTCATTGTGTGGCCAGGAGACAGGGTTGTTGTGGGCTCAGTTAGTGCCCCTCTCAGTCACTGAAGCACATAAGGTCCATAGTCTGGAAATAAAGAATTAACAGCCAAGTGGTGTTGCCATAGAGTCTTTCCCAAGCTGCTGTGGCTGTGCGAATCTTGTATTACAAAATGTCCCAGGAGGCAGAGCCTCTGACTGGATGGTTGGCTCCGAGGTGACAACTGTTGCTCCCACCCTCCAAACCCCATCGATTACCATGCTGTTGTCATCCGAAAACAGGGTCAGGCCAGGGTTCTGGAGGGGAGTGTCCTGTAAATCCAATCGGGCTGTCACCAATCTTTCTTTTAGGACTCCGAAGGCTGTCTGGTACTCAAGACTCCATTTGAGCGAAGGGGTTGTTTCCTCCCTTTACGGCCTCATATAGGGGTTTTGCAATGGCTGCAAAACTTGGAACCCAAAGACAGTAGTATCCAACCATTTCCCAGGAATTTCCTTAAGTTCATTTTAGTTGCAGCCTCCTTTTAGGCCCCAAAGGGCCTGGATATGTGAGACTGACAGGACGTGTGTCCCATCTTGTAACACAAACCCTAAAAACTGTACAGTCAGCATACAGATTTGAGCCTTTTAGTCAATTATCTCTATCTAGTACATAAGAAGCTTTTACCTAACTTGTCTTTCAATAAGACATCACTGAAGATATTTTATGACATTATCTGGACTGTTTAATATCTAGGCATCTCTAAGTACTGTGGCACGTATATAGGATATACATCACATAGGTTTTTGTTAAAATTATCATTTGACTGGTGACCTTATATCAGTATGAACCTCTTATCATAAATATCTGGAGCATGAGCAAAGGCAGGTGTCTGAATCTGAAAGAAAGAAAATGTTTATCTCTATAAACAATCCCAGTTTTATATTTTAGAAGACCTATACATCTGGAAGATATGAATATACTTAATATACTATGAGATTAGCAACACTGAATTGTCATAGCCATATGAAAACTTTTGTTTCTTAATTTAGTCTTGTACCAAAGCATCTTTAAATCAGAAAACCTCATTGTCTTGTTTTAGAAGATTTAACCTGTTGATGATGACCACTGTAAACATATCATAATAATATATTTTGTCTAACAATTTTTGATGACTTATGAAAACCAGATCACTTAACACATTATTTTGAACAAATAAGAAACTCTCAAATCATAATATAACAATAAACAGAACATGTACTACATTTATAAAACCAATTTTAACATCATTTTGGCCAGCTGGCAACTTTTGGTGGAAGCATACCAGACAAATGTTTCAAAAATCCAAAAATGCAAAAAGAAAATTTGTTGAGCTCAAATAAAACAGCTGTTTACAGGTTGGGCACACAGAAAAACAAAACATACAGGCAAATTTAATCAAAAAATCAGAGTGCACTCATATATATATATATATTTTGGCCAAATTAAATTATAGTAACTCTTATAATTTTAGAAGTTTGTAATTACAAATAGACTAGTCAAAATTATTTGTAGGTCAATAGCAGAGATCTCTTATAAGAATTTGGAAGAAACAAAAAATAAATTCCTTCATAAAAATACTGACAACTTTCATGTTTTCCTTTTATGTAGCTTCCAGCTCAGTCATCTCCATACCCTCTGTCACATACTCAAACCTTCCTTTTACTCTATTAGCATTCTCTCTGTAAGAATATCATTTATATAAATTTCCTTTGATATATCTTTGTCAAAACTTATTTTGACCCCTTGTTCCTGGGTTGTTACAATTACGCCCAGTTTCCCGCTAGCTGCAAATGCTGCAGCCATTTGTGATTTAAGAGCAGAGACCCTCTTTGTATGCAGAGAAAGAGAAAAGCACGCTTCAGGATAAGGTTTTTGTCCCAGGTGTTTTGAGCCAGGGCACCCAGCTTGTGTTTCCCACTGTGGCTTACTCAGCTTACTCAATGTTTTGACAAAGCAGGCATTTACATTTCTCCTTTTAGATAGTAATTTTGATTAATCATCACTCAGGAGTTTGTAGTGCACAAGAAAAGTTTTATGCACATCAGTTTAAACTGAAAACCAAAAGTATAAGTGCCAATTAGTCAAAATTTGTAATTAGATTTCTCCTGTAAAACTTTCCTAGATGCTTGCAGGCAGCGCCAGGCTGGTGACGTCCAGGCTGGCCATTGGAGCAGCACTCGCACCGCGTACAACCAGGAGTTTATATATGGAAACTAATCTGGGTGTTCAGGCTTTCCGGCGACAATATTTCATACTCCACTGATTACCTGGGGACCGAGCAATGCTTTAGCTAATCATCCCACATTGAATGTGGGCCATTCAAGCTCACAGAAGTTTTGGAGCCTCCCTTCTTTATCTTAACTCTGTAATCCGCTTTGAACTTATCAAAATTGTTAAGCATACATTTTCAAAACAGTTGACTTACTACCAACGGAACTCATTATCAATGGCTCGGACAATACAGTAACCCGCAGTTACGATTTATCTAAGCAAGTCCTGTCCCCTCCACTCAATCTGAAATGCTAACAAAATTTTGAGACTAACAAATGGTCTCCCACAGGCAGGTTGAATTCCTCTGGTAACAGTGACTTGGAAGCGCAGGCGCAGGGGGGGGTGGGTATGGACGCAACACAAAGGAGCACGCACACACATATAAAAACAGACAATCCCAGGAACAATAACCACACTGCTCCCGACCTCAAATTTGGAACAGATTCAGAGGACGACCTCTGACAGACGGCAAAACATTGCGTCCGGTGGCCTAGCTCTCACAGGTTTAAACAGAACAGACGCTAGCACAGAACAGATACCTGGATGAGCCTTGGGCACATTGCCAAACCAGAAACCGAATTACAAGCGCGCTTACCTCGGTCGGGAGGCGGGAATTCAGTTGTGTCTGTCTCGTAGCCTTGCATCCTGCCTTGCAGCTGATCTGGGGCGGCCAGCTGAAGATCAGCTTTTTGGCGCCTTGGCCCCCCAAGGGTTAGCTGCCAGGCAGGGAGGCACCGAGGCCCCCTCAAATGAGGATCTCCCTGTGAGGATCTTGCTGGGGCCTCCAAAATGTTACGACAAAAATCACAAAATAGATTCACTCCCAGGAAGACGAGATTCGAGAAACAAATGAATTCTTTAATTGATGCCGGCCAGGGACAGCAGAAGCTGACTCCGAGCTTTTGTGTCCTCCTCCTTAAATATACTTTTGGAGGCCTTACAAAGTCCTTGGTTGCCATGGAAACTGCATTCTTTACTATATCACCTTTCTGGGATTTTTACAAGGTCTTTCTCAAACATCTGGCCAATGATCTAGAGTGAAAGAGAGGGGGGGTGGATGTTGTTTGTCCCATGGTGGGTGCTGTGGAACAAAACAGGTTAGTGGCGCCAAACAAACAAAGACAGACAAACACTACATCCAAGACAATAGACAAATGCCGGCGCACAAAACTTCTCCAAAAGAGGAAGTGAAAGAGTTACAACCGGGGAATCCCCCGCTGAATAGACCCTCAGGAGCCCACGAGGTAGGCTTCAGGAGTCTATGTGGAATCACAACCGGGGAATCCCCCACTGAATAGACCCTCAGGAGCCCACGAGGTAGGCTCCAGGAGTCTATGTAGAAACACGACCAGGGAATCCCCCGCTGAATAGGCCCTATGGACCTATAATCCCCGAGGCGTCCCCCGGGGAAGTGACTTGTGACCCAGAAGCCCAGAGGCAAGTCACTTGGACCAAGAGCTCACGCGTCTTGGTGCCAGTCACAACAAAAACTAGGCGATCGCAAAACGAAAGTAAGACAAAGAGAGGCAAAGAAAGAGAGAGAGAGAGAGAGAGAGAAACAGCCGTACTTACCCCAAGAGGTGGCTGTTGAAGCCCTCCGACGCAGGGGGCAATCTCCAATCCTGGACGAGCCCCCAATGTTAGGGTTGGGACGCCCGCCGCGTGAAGGAAGACTCCAAGACGCGTTCTCTCATGCAATAGGCAAGAGGTTTTATTGTCCAAGCATGCATGGGGCTCACTGAACACGCAGGAACAGAGAGCCCCGAGCTAAGCCTGTGCAGCGCTTATAAGCCTATAGAACAAAGGGAGGAAGGGTCTTTGCAAGCGCAGTTACAGAAGCAGATGGCATTGGTTAGTTTAAACAGCTTTTTACATTCATTGGGAGAACACAGATCCCTGGTCAGCTCTGTTCTCATTCTTATCTAATTTAGGCAACTTTAAACTGTAACAGCTTAATTCCCCTAACATTGGGTGGAGGAGGACAGCATGGATTGTGCATTCCCAGAAGGGAAAATTCCTCTTACAAGCACATGGGTGGCTGGGAGACATTCAGTTTCCAAACTGTAGCAATCTTCTTACCTACTGCTACATGACAAACCCCCAAAATTTAGTAGCTTAAAACAAGAGCAGGGCCAGTGATATATCTCAGCGGCATAAGCGCCTGCCTAGCAAGCACGAGGTACTGAGTTCGACTCCCAGTACCCGCATATAAAAAAAAAAAAACAAGAGCAATCATTTACCCTGCTCACAGGTCTGTAACTTGCGCAGGCCAGCAGGGAAAGCTCTTCTCTGCCCCACACGGCCTCGGCCAGGGAGACCAAATGAGCCTTGTGAAGAAGATGGCTTCCTCACAAGGACAACAAGTGGCAACCACCATCTGCTGGGGCCTCAGTTGGCCCAGAAACCAGGGACTCTGGGCCCTGGGGAGAGAAGAATCCAATCAGAGGCCTGACTTCTATCCCAAGGGAGGCCTGTTTGCCAGGCTGGTCCCTGGATGGTATTTGGGAATTGCGATCTGGGAGAGTTCCTACCACCCTAACTATTAAGAGTGGTTTGCTGGGCTTAAATTACTTGCAGGGAATTGATGTGGCTTCTGCAGAACACATGCTCTGCTTCTGGGATCTAGAATCTTGCAAGTGCGAGGCAGAGGGTGCCTACCCCACTAGCCCATGGTAAAACCCTTGGAACTGTGTCACTAAGCACTTCCCGATAGACAGCATTTCACAAGTGACTCCACTGGGAGAGAACTCTGCAAAGCTCACGTCTTTTCCTAACTTTACTTCATGTGCCTTTTCCTTTCGCTGATCCTACCTGGACTGTTTCCACTATGATAAATCCCAGTCTTTACGGGTACAACCATCTGAGGGTCCTGCACGTCCTCCCGGCCATCATCACACCTAGGGGCCGCCCGCACTGCTCCTTTCCACGCTTCCTCGCAGAATGGGGGCTGCGTTCCACAAGCACTGCCCCAGAAGGGGACTCTTCTGACCCAGCATCAGAAGTCACAGAGCATCACTCTGCCAGCTCTTCGAGCTGAGAAGGCCCAGAGAGCCAGCCAGGATCAAAGGGGAAAGACAGGGACTCCTCCTCTGCTGGGGTGTGGCAAGGTTCTAGGCTATCATGAGGAAGGAAATATTGCTGAAGCCACAATGGGGAGATAAAATCAACCACATCTTTCCAAGTGCCTGTGCCCACATGCCCTTCCAAATGGCTTTGGATGCCTCTGGTTCGGGTTCCCCAGTCTGAGTGGTTCAGAGAACACCTCTGGTTCCAGTCAGAAAGACTGAATTTGAATCCTGGCTTTGTCGCTTCCTGCCTCTGTGATGAGAAGGGATGCCTGAGATTTTATGTAGGTAAATAGGCCAGTAAAAGTGACTATAAAAAATAAACTTGCTCTTTCAGGTAGGCGCTCCCTCTCTGCTTCTCCCCTAAAATCACTGCCCGGCGTACAGGGATGTACCCTGTCTCACTGGCTGGAATGGACTGGAGCCGGTTCTTCCACCAAAGCGAGCGTAAGACACTGAACGCAAGGAGATGGGAGGGGTCTGGGTTTGCCTTCCCCAGACAGGAGTGGTGGCTTTTTAGCCTGGTGTGACCAAGCTGCAAATTCTAACCAGACTGTCCCAGCGGGGCTGCGATCAGGAGCTCTTCCTTTGTTGTCACCCATTCACCTACTGATGGACGAGTTCACCCGCACCAGGGCGGGGACTGTGCCAGGGTAGAGACTTGTGTGGCCTCTTTCTCACGCACTGGGTTGGCCCGCGTGCATGTGCTTGACTGCGGGAAGGAGGGTGTGCTCCTCGCTCTGGCCTTGTCTCTGGGTGTCTTCGGGCTGCTTCGCTTGTCTCTAGACCATGGTCCTCCCCTCCCTGGTGCTACTGGCCTCGTGTGCTGAAAGTGGCAACTCCAGGGCAGGCAGCACAGGTCCACCCAAAACCCTGCTGCAGGCCCCTCATCTGGTGCTCACTGAGGACCCCATGGTAAGACCATAGCTCTTGATTCAGCTTCCACAGTGGGGGTTCTATGACCACACAGTGTGGGAGGTCAGGGCAGTGCAGGAAAACTAAACTCAGGGCCTTTCTTTTCCTACTCAGATTCATTCTCTTCCTCTCTCTCTCTTTCTCTCTCTCTCTCTTTTCTCTCTCTCTCCTCTCTCTCTTTCTCTCTGCACTGGAGATGGAAGAATTCAGGGCCTTATACATGCACTCTACCCCTGAAATACGCCCCTAGCCCTCTTGCCTCAGCCTCCAGAGTGCCTGGGATTACAAGTGTTCACTGCCGCACCCTGCTAGATTGCTTTACTTTTCTACAGTTCCATGAAAGTCTGAGTGAGACAGAGATCTTGTACCAAGAAATGTCCATTCATCACTTCCAAGTAGGCACCCTTGTGACAGGTTTGAGGGCTTAGAATCAGTTGCTTGAGATCCCAGAGTCCCATTATGAAGCACTGAGAAGCTATTAAGTTATTCATTCATCACGCATTCTGAGTGTCTCTGCTGGTACTTTGCAAATGCCAGATCTACAATGGTTAACAGATCTACAATGGTTAGGAAAACTGACTCAGCCCTCAGGGATCCTACATAAGAGGAAAAAACTGACAATCAAGTCATCATACTTGGTTCCCCATTAATAAGTACAATTTTTATGTTTTTATGTTCAGTTAAAATAAAATTTTTGAGTCACACAAATGAATACATCATGCAAAGCTTCCAGGTGCCATCTTTCCTAGAATATAAGAACTATATCAGTTTATTTTGTTCACTAATGCACTAGGATGGGCCCTTGTACATATTAGGTGCTAAATAAATATTGTTGAATGAATGAATAAATAAATGGATGAGTAAATGTTATGAGATTACTTCTGAGTGGTTAGAGATAAATTTCCTGAGAAGTGCTATTTTGGTTGCTGTTAAACTCAATTTCCTTAGTTCAAATTCCACCGAATGAATGAATATAAATTATATTCATTATATTAACCAAATTCTCAGGTGACTAATTACACACTAGAAAACATTTATTATTTTATATCAGGAAAGAGACCAGGTCTAATGTGTCCCTATAGAGCATTTCAAAAAATGCCAAGCAGACCCACTTTCAGTATTACTGCAATTCTGCTGAGATGAGAGGGACTGAGGGTCCTCCCAGGGAGCCAAATGAATTATCAGAAAGCTAATTCGGAAGAACCTAGACTCAGTAAAATGGTAAATAAATATATTTAAGGGACATTCACATACATCAGTCGTACACTGACATGAAACCACTTTCCAGGAGAAACCCAAAGTATAAATAATTTAAAGAGCCAAATAAAGGAACTAATAGGCAACAGGAAGAGAGGTCTTTTGCAAATGAGAAGGGGATGGAGATGGAGGGAGGGGAGGGTGGGGAAGGGGAAGTAACAAGAATTGAGATGTGCTGTGCACATGCACCAGTGCCCTGCGATGAATGTAATCACTATGTACTGCAAACATGTACAAATAAAAAGTGTTTTTAAAATATAGGTCATCTGGTCTACATGCTGAGTTCAAAGCCAACCTAAACTACCTAGAGAGACCTTGTTTCAAAAAACTAGAAGTAAATAAACTGCTCTCCTATTTGGGACACACATATGCAAAGCTCTCTGCTTATCTAGATTGTACTAGGGAATCCCAGAAAATCATGTTATCGGAATTACTTCTTTTCTGAGGTTCCAGAGTGGGAACTGCATTTCTATGAAATTCCAGGGCCATGCTATTTTGCTTTCAGCTGTCCATGAACTTATTTTCATGAGAGCATCTATCTTCTTTGTGAGCTTGTGCCTATGTTACCTTTCTCCTAGTTCCTGGCATCCTTTTAACTCAGGAGCCTATGCAGGCTTGTGTATGCCTCCGCCAGGCAGGCCCCCAGGCACGCATCTGCTTCCTCTCAGTAACATATCCAGGTCTCTCTGGATTGTGCACAAGTTTCTGTATGACTCATCTGCATGAACAGGTTTAAGTGTATGAGTTCGTAGTGTTAGAACAAAGTCTACAAAGTCTTTTTTTTTTTGACAGGGTCTCTCCATGTAGTTCAAGTTGGCCTTGAGTTCAGTATGTAGCCCAGGCTGGCCTTAAACTAGTGGCAATCCTCCTGCCTCAGCCTTCCAAGTGCTGGGATTACAGGCATGCACCACCATGGCTAGCTAGAACAAAGTCTTTTTTGTTTTGTTTTGTTTTTTTGTTTTGAGACAGGGTTTCACTTTGTAATGCATGCTGGCCTTGAACTCACTATGTAGCTCAGGCTGGTCTCAAACTCACCGCAATCCTACTGCCTCAGCCTCCCAAGTGCTGGGATTACAGGTGTGCACCACCACACCTGGCCCGGAACAAAGTCTTGCACCCAACTCCACAAGCCCATGTGAGCTTTCATCTCTCTGTGGAGGCTCACAGCAGGTTGTGAGAGCTCGAATGTGCATCTGGTGGTTGAAAGCAGGTGTATGAGTATTCACTATTGCAGGTCCTGGGGGGAGAGGCCACTAGCTGCCCTGAAGTAATCATACATTTAAGCCAAGCAAAAGTTTAGTTAAGGGAGAATCTAGAAGGCTGGGCCCTACCTGGACCCAGAGAATCCATCACTTGCTAAGCTCTGGAGAAGAGAAAGGAACGAGTTAACACGAATGCTTTCAGAGCTCAGAAGAGTATTTTGCTAACAAAAACTGAAAATAGCATGCGGAAGTAGGACATTTGAGACTTCTGGAGAAGAATTAAAGGCTACTTTGTAAGAGAACACTGTGAGGAAGGTAAGGGATCTCCACAGCCCCATCTGGCTCTGAGGCACTGTGGCTCCAAAGGTTCAGTGTTAGCTCATAAAACATAATAAAGCTAATTTCTTAAAAATGAAGATTTTCCCCTGCCTTTTAAAACACATATGTCCCTAATCATGGGCTTCCACTTCACCACAGAACAAGTGATTTCCGGCAGGCAGCCGTGCTGAGGAACCCTCACAGACCCCACGTTCCCGCTAATTTCCTCTCAACAGAGCACTAGGGAAGGGGTGGGAAGCTGTGGTGCCCTCCAGTGCTCCTCCCCGGGACGTCCAAGGTCAAGCTGTCGCCTCCCTGCACGGCCCTTCACCCCCACCCCACCCCTCAGTGG
This sequence comes from Erethizon dorsatum, assembly GCA_028451465.1. Classification (NCBI taxonomy): domain Eukaryota; kingdom Metazoa; phylum Chordata; class Mammalia; order Rodentia; family Erethizontidae; genus Erethizon; species Erethizon dorsatum. The sequence goes on from CM051839.1 coordinate 19,151,807, forward strand.
GCTTTGCCTTCCCAGGGGTCTGGAACGAAACATTGTTTCGGAAACATCAATTTGTATCGCGTGTATTCATTGCCTCCTATGACACAGTAACATTACATCAGAACTGCTGCTACTGCATAGTTTTGGAGAAGTTAGAAAAAGTGTTCCTTACACTTTGCCGTCTATTGAAAAATCGTCATTCTGCAGTACCGTATACTGATTTTGTTTGAACCGCTCCCTTTAGCGCCACCTGCAGGACACCTGTCTAGGATGTGACCGCACCTTCGTAGAATCATAGGCCTGGAAACCAAGCAATTTGGATTCAACCTCTACCTCTCTGCCTCTTCCAACAATGTGACCTTTGACCAAATTCCTTAAGTTTTCTTATCATTTGTTTTCTCCCCATTTGTAAATTGGAGAATAGTTTACGTAACTATGAAGTTTGCTTGGACGATCAAATGAGGTGATCTGTGTAAAGCGCGCCAAATTATGCTCAGTGAATAGTATGGCTTGTGCAAAAAAGGAGAGGAATGCACGTACGAACAGTGCTTCCGGTGTGAATTTGAAATATGATTTAGGAGGCTCCCGGGAGAAAGGCCCGGCCTTTAGGGCTGCACCTGTGCGCAGAGAATCCAGCGCAGAAACGCCCGCACGATGGAGTGTGGAGGCTTGAGACCGGGACGGCTCTAGGGCGCCCCCTGTGGCACTAGCCTGTCATCGCTTCAAGCGAACCGCCGTTGCGCTACCAAGTGGAGGAAAGGAGCCCCCAGTGTTAGATAGGTAACTGGACATCAGCGGGCTTGAGGGACAAATAGGGGGGGGGGTCCAAAATGGCACGCACTGCCAGTTAAATAAAGACTCCAATGTATAATACGTGTATGATCATTTCTTAGGTCTCAGACCTAAAGCTACCCCACAGAACACAGTGACATTTTAAGGTCACACACTGTGTACCTTCCTCTGATAGTTGGCCACCCGGCCATCACAGAACAAGGGACACAGCCTTCCTGGCTGCCATAGTCCACAGCCCAGTGAGATCAGGAAAAGACATGTTCTGCCTTGGGCTGGGACCTGGTTTGCATTAAGAACTTGTTTTTTGTAAGTTTCTTACATGATTCAAGACCCTGAGGAAACACTGAGGAAGGGCAGGAATTTTGCAGTTCCTAAGTAGCCTCTAAGTAAAATGTTGATAAACATCATAATTACCCCAGATCCCCAGACCTCAAGAGTAACTCTTGGGTGCCTAAAAAGGTATCCAAACTTGGACTCAGTGCAGATGCCTTCGTGACACTGCCTGCCTTCCCACTTGGAGGCATAACTCTCTCTATATCTACCTTACAATAAAGTCCACCTGTACTTCTGCACCGCGGCCTACCTCTGAGCCACACCCCCAGCCCCCAACTGTCTTCTCAAGGAGGTTTGTGTAGCGAGCTGTTTTGTAAGATAACATGTCTCTACCCAGAGCCAAAGGCCAACCTTCTTACTGTCCACGGTAAAAGATTCAGGTTCCCCTGAGCTTAGGATTCATATTTCTCTGCTGTAAGGCACCCTATGGGCAGTTACCATGTGGCCTTCACGTGTCAACCTGGGCGAACTGGAGCTCAGGACCCTGTCTCAATGCTAATTCTGCGGTGGTCGCTGCCCTGGGCTTCTCATGAGTTCTGATTAAAGACTCACTTGTTAGACTGCAAGAAGGAGACAAACTCATGCCTTTTGCAGTTCTTCATATCAATAATGAAATGTAAGACATGGGAGACAGTGTCCAGAGGGCAGGTGACACGGGTGGTGAAAGAGTTTACCAAGAGTAAAATAAGTACAGGCAGAGATTTACTGAGATTCACGCTGTGGTAGAAGGACAGGCAGTCAAGAGGGGATTGCACAAAGGTGCTTGAGGGAAAGCTTTATGTAGCTGCAGACCGATGTCAGGGGCCACAGGGGTTGTGATATTCAGCAAGATTGAACCATAGGTTATTCTTGGTATGGGGTACACAGCACTGGTGATGTGATCGGTATGGGGCAAACAGGTCCTCTGTTAAGACCATATTCCAGTCACAGGATGTGTGACCCAAAATGGGTTGTTTAGGCCTGTCTGGCAGGGCAAAGGATTCTTATTTTACTTTTCTACAACAACAACAACGGAAAAGATCAACTTAGAAGAAATACTCCATTCATTAGCCTAATCAATAAAAAAGGGGGAAATAAACATAGTTGAGAATTAGAAAATGGATTAACACACATATGGTATAGGAAACTGTGATTCTTGTAAAAAGAATAATTTGCAGAAATGTGTGTGTGTTAGTTACCTTTCTCATTGCTGGGACAAAATACCTGACACGTAAAGTTAAGGGAGAAGGTTTATTTAGTTCAGTTTGTCAAGGTTTCAGTTCGTAGTTTTTGGCTCCAAGGCAGGGTGGCATGGCAGAGGGGACACAGCTCATGGCAGGCAGAAGACGGAAGGCAGAAGGTACCAAACTACAAGCGACAAGCCTCTTTCTGTCCCTTATATTGTATCCAAGCTACCCTCCCTTAGGGCAGGTACCACTCATACCCTTAATCCCAGCACTGCACCATCAGTCAATCCCAGGATCACACACTCTAGATCCAGCCACCTCTGAAAAGTCCCACTTATGACTGCATGAGGCTTTGGAGGAACAGCTAGACACAAGCCATAACAATGTGCTAACGTTTTGAAAATCTGAGTGAAATGGACAGTTTTCAAGGATATCATGAAATAATTGAAATTCATTCAAAAAGAAACAGAAAACCTGAGCAAAGTAATCTCATGTGAGAAATGAAAAGCCAAAGCCAAGGCCTTGGTATGCTCAGGGCTTCAGCCACATTCTTCCAGGGCCTGGCCACTCAGTTGACCCCAGGCCTCAGTCAAAGATGGGTGATGGCCTCATCAGCCTCCAGAGCCCGTGTTTGACTCTGCTGGAGTTGAAAAAAGTGGTGAAGTCTGCCAACTTCAACTCCAAACACTGTAGTGGTGATACAGGAAAAATATGACTCCCAACCTGCTAGATGTCAGATGTGCCAAGTCCGTGGCCCCTGAAACTGAAGGATGTATTCTAAGGAACAGTGGAGGTTAAGAGTAGGAAAGGTTTATTCGGGGAATAGGAATAGCTCCTGAGAGACAGGCGGGGTCCTGAGTGGGTTGCCACCAAGGCCCTTTGTCAGGGGTAATTTATACAGCAAAGTCACCATGTAGGTACAATGTGGGTCGAACTATAATCAATCGGTAAGATTACAAGTATAGCTACTTAGCTAATATTGATCCAATAGGGAAGCAGGGCACTTAGCAAGGGTATATGCTAGCATCATTAACCTTGGCTTATCTATGGCTCCTAAAGCAGGAACATTTTGGGGAAGGGATGGGCCCAGGTGTTCTGGTCACCCACATAGGTGTCGGATGGATATCTAGATAAAATGGACAGGGTGGTACCAATTATAGTTCTGCTTATCCCTTAGGGAAATATGAAAGTCCTGCCATTGTCACTTTATCTTCAGGCCTTGCCTTCTTCAGATGGGCCTCCACCCATAATTCTTGTCATTGCAGGCCCATTGGGTTTTTGTTTTGTTTTGCTTTTTGTTTTTTGTTTTTTTTTTGTGGGTACCAGGTGTTGAACTCAGGACCCCACACTTGCCAGGCAGGCACTTATGGCGCTGAGCTATCTCACCAGCCCTGTTTTTTTTTTTTTTTTTTTGTGGGTACCGGGGGGTCAACCTCAGGACCTCACGCGCCAACAGGCACCCGTGCCGCTGAGCGATATCACTGGCCCCTTTTTCGTATGTGGGTTCCAGGAGTCGAACTCGGGCCCTCACGCTTGCAAGGCAGGCGCTTACGCTGCTGAGCCATCTCACCGGCCCCTTGTTGTTTTTTGAGACAGGGTCTAGTTATGTAATTTATACTGGCCTTGAACTCACTAAGTAGCCCTCGGGCTGGGTGGTGCATGCCTGCAATCCCAGCACTCAGGAGGCTGAGGCAGGAGGATCACTTCAAGTTCAAGGCCAGCCTCGGCTACATACTGAGTTCAAAGCAAGCCTGAACTGCATAGTGAGACCCTGTCTCAAAAACAACAACAACAACGTTAAGTAGCCCAGGCTAGCCTTGAACTCACACCGATCCTCCTGCCTCAGCCTCCATAGTGCTGGGATTACAGGCATTCACCACCATGCCCTCCAGCCACAATTCTGATATCTGTATTTTTCACTGATTTCTTGAGAGCCCAGTCCCTCTCTGACCGTATTAATTTATTTCTAATTTCGCTGCGCATAATATTGGGATCAAATGGTCACATTAATTACATCTTTCCACTACAGAAAGAAGGGGAAAAGATGAAAAATAAATTTTACTTAATAGTGCACATATGTATTTCTTAGGAGTTCCGGTCTTTAAATTTTATGAATTTTTAAAAATAAAATAGTTCAACTCCCAGTACCCACATAAAAAAGTAAAACAGGGCCGGTGATATCATTCAGCGGCACAAGCGCCTGCTGGCAAGTGTGAGGTCCTGAGTTCGACTCCCGGCACCCACATAAAAAAGTAGTATTGCCAGGGATATAGTTCAGTGGCACAGCGCCTGCCTGGCAAGCGCAAGGTCGTGAGTTCGATTCCTGGTACCAAAAAATAAAATAAAATAAAACCAAGCCAGGCATTGTGGTGCACATCTGTAATCCCAGCACTTGGGAGGCTGAGGCAAGAGCATCAAGTTCGAGGCCAGCCTGGGCTACAGAGTGAGTTAAAGGCCAGCTTGAAGTACATAATGAGACTCTGCCTTAATAAATAAATAAACAAATAAACAAATAAAATAATACCTTTGCCCTGTAAATGCTGGCTCAGAAGAAACTGATGTTGCTCTGACAAGGACAAGGGGCTCACTAGCAGGAGTCTCCGGGTGCGCACCAGTGCATCCCTTTGGTTCAATCTGCTGCATACAGGATGAGCCTTCCCTGCACCCTGCACCCACGGAATCAGCAGCACCGGTGTTACAGGCGGGGTTTTTAGAAATGCAAACTTTGGCGCCACACCCCCGACTTCTGTTATGAACTGAATGCTGTGTCCCTCTCCAAAATTCATACGTGGGAACCCTGCCCCCAAGGTGACGATATTAGGAGCTGGGCTACTTTGTTATCGGGTAGCTCCTTCTAAAAGTGGCTCACCAAATAAACGTTACCGGGTTCTGGGCTGCTCGCCTCTCCTTCCGGAGTTAGATTCCAGGCTTTTCTCATCTTGAACAAAGCATTGAAGGAAACAAGCAAAAAGCAGTGGCCAGGTTTATTTAAAAAAGTAAAAGTGAAGAGGGAGAAACTGGCTCTCAGAATGAGTTTGGGCCGAGTAAAAGTGGAGAAAAGCCAGATGAAAGAACACCCTGGAGGAAGCGGAGTGGGCTATTCTGAGGAAAGACACTCTTCTTGATGTCTGTGTCTTTATACTGCCCAAATCTCCAGGAAAACCCACGAGAACCTCTGCATCTGGGTCCTGAAGGGCGGTGCTGGGCTCCCACACCTCAGGCTGAAGTCAGATCTCTGCTATGGAATTCAAAACCTGCTCGCCTTCTCTCGAGAAGGCCACACACCGGGCTTTGGGAACTGTTCTGCGCAAGTCTTCTGAGACGACGTAATTAACAACTCATGCCCACTTCCCCAGCCAGTTTTGCCACTCTCTAACTTCCTGTGTCACTTTGAAGGGTGATTAGGCCATGAAGATGGAGCCCTCGAATGAGATTAGTGTCTTTACAAAAAGACCCCAGACAGCTGCCTTCCCTTTCGACCCCATGAGGACCAAGAAGGCGCTGTCTGTAAATCAGGAGAGGACCCCGCACCACACGCCAGGTCTGCCAGCACCTTGACCTTGGATTTCCCAGTCTGCAGCGCTGTAAGAAATACACGCTTGTTCACGCCCCCCAGTCTAAGGTGTTTCATACCGCAGCATCAACTAACTCAGACGCCTACGGGATCACAGCTTCTGGGGCTGGGACCCAGCAGTCTGCTTTAGCAGCCCCCAGGTGACTCGATGCTCACTTGCGTTTGAGAAGTGTGCCATAGACTTTGTTCCCGTGATCACAGAGCCCGCTTCCTGTTGACTGCATCAACGCTGCTCCAAACAGCCCCCCTCGGGCTATAAATAGCAAACACTTGCTCACACCAGCAGCTGGAGTCCCGGCCCATCCAGGCACGCAAGCCCGTGCGTGCTCAGGGGAAATCCACCATCTTTCTGGCCTTGCTCAGTGAAATTACAAAGAAGTTTTGCAGTAAAAGATTAAGAACGCTGGAGTTACCCTGTTGTTGTTGTTGTTGTTGTTGTTGTTGTTCTTCTTCTTCTTCTTCTTCTTCTTCTTCATGCAGAAAGTTCAGATGGATTCCCATTCACAGCTACAGTTCTAATTATAACTATTACAGGCAGCTAAGTGAGATAGAAATTAATATACAGTCAGAGAGGGACTGGGCTCTCAAGTCAGCAGAAAAAAGACAGACAGCGGCAAAAAAATAAAGACATTAAAATTGTGGCTAGAGGCACATCTAGAAAAGACCAGGCCTCAAGATAGGGATGCAATGGCCAGGCCTACAGGCTTTCCTAAGAGATAAGGTGTAACTTGGAATTATACTGTAATGAGCACCACCTGGTCCAGGAAGTCCAGAGCGGCATCAGTCGCCCAGGTGGGTGACCAGAGCATCGGGACCCATCCCTTCCCAAAAATGCCTTTGTTCTTTCCATGCACCCCTGCTACGTGACTGGCTTGCCTACTGGATCAATGTTAGCAAAGCGGCTGTACTTGTAAACCTATAGGTTGATTGTAGTTCAACCCATGTTGTACCTGCGTTGTGACTTTGCTGTATAAATTTCCCCTGACAAAGGGCCTCGGTGGCAACCCACTCGGGACCCCTCCTGCCTCTCAGGAGCCATTTCTCAATAAACCTTTCCTACTCTTAATCTCCACTGTTCCTTAGAATACATCCTTCAGTTTCAGGGGCCACAAACTTGGCACATCTGACATCTAGCATCTACATTTTGTCTATATCATTAACACCACACCAATTTGCAGTGTGGTGGCCCAGGTGGCAAACTGGGCCACCTGGGCCCTTGGTCTGTTCCTTTGACTTTGGGGATGTACAAGGAGGTAAAGCATGCTTTGTCGTGATTCTCTATTATCCCTTGGCAATCCTGATCAATGGTTTTGGACCCAAAGTTTCCTTCTGGAGAAATGAGGTAGGGTTTCTGAAGTCAAAGGGCCAGGGTTGTGATTCTGTCCCCCCTGGACAATCTCTCTTCCAGCACCAACCCTTCCCAGGTTCTGGCCTTGGGCTCAGCCCCACCTCCCGGCACTGGGAGCTCCTTGCCAACTCAGATTTTTCTCCGGTAGTCCTTCAGGCATCTGCATGCTTTTTTATTGAATGAAAGATAAAAGAGCGAATGGATTAATCCCATCCCCTTTGGAAAGAGCTGAGGCACATGTGAGCCCACTTTCACCTGCTATGCAAATTCTCGCCGTGCACTGACTAAGGCCTCCCTTCCAGGAGGAAGGGTTTTGTCACAATCAGGGCACCCTGTGCTCCTGCAACCATCTTTGACACAGTAAACCAAGGCTCAGAGAACTATCCTTGGTCTAGAAAATTCATTGTTGATAAGTTATTAAGTGACAAGGGCTATGTCAAAGAACCTAGGAACCTTCAGAAGCAAATAATGAATTTGGGATATAAATAACATCTTCCAGGGTTCCAGAGCCTATTCACACACAGTCTAGCATTTACCCTTCTGTAACTACAACTCAGCTCATTCAGCCGCAGTCCCAAAAAGCAAAAGATAAAGCTTTTGACAGTAGGGCTCTGGCAACTTGGCCCAAACAGACCAGCTGGGTCCTTTCCGTTTGCAGACCACCCCACCCATAGCTCAGGGAGGGAAGATGCAGCTGACCCAGGAGTCTCCTAATAGGTCTCTTGTCTTAGTTGTTCTGGAAGTCAAAGCTACCGGGGCATGGTGGCGCACCCCTATAATCCAAGCACTCAGAGGCTGAGGCAGGAGGGTCGCCTTGAGTCTGAGGCCAGCTTGGGCTCCATAGTGAATTCAAGTCCAACTTGAATTACAGAGTAAGACCCTGTCTCAAAAAAAAAAAAAAAAAAAAAAAAAGAAAAGAAAAAGAAAGAAAGAGAGAGAGAAAGAAAGACAGACAGACAGACAGACAGACAGACAAGGCATGGTAGCATACACCTATAATCCCAGCACTTGGGAGCCTGAGACAAGCAGATCGCCATGAGTCCAAGGCCAGCCTGGGCTGCATAGTAAGATCCTATCTCAAAAAAATAAAAATAAATAAATAAATAATAAACAAATAAATAAATATAAAAAGGAAAGAAAGAAAAATTCTGACACTTGAAGTGAAACATCCTGCCCAAGTAGAATTTAGTCATGAATAGGGTACAAATTAAGGCTTAGCATTGTACTGAAACAACATGTAACCCCATAACTAGGTACAATTTATGCATCAGTTAAATTTTTTTAAATGTATTTTTAAAAATTTAATAGTAAGCCTCCCCAGCATGCAGGAGTGGACAGAATCCGAAGACGCAGGCAGCCGTCCTGTTTTTCTTCTGCTTGCCATTGCTCAGCTTCCTGTCCAGTTCTCTCCTCACCCTCGTGCTGCCCCAACATCCCGGCACCAGGGCTCGAGCTGGCTGGCTGGCGCTGGGGTCCTCCCTAGCTGTCCCTGTTTTTGCATCCTACATCCTCCACCGCACTTGCTTCTCTTACACTGACTTCCTTTGTTCAAAGTAAAGTGATTCTCCTTCAGATCCAACAAGGGTAGACCAGAAAGGGGGACTGGTACCTGATACCATACCAGTTTCCTGGGGAAGTGACATTTCTGGGTATTCAAGCTTTGGAGCCACATGAAAATAATGCCTCTTTCTCTGCTAATATGGGGTGCAGTCCCGCTGTTCTGACCTTGGAAGAATATGTACAGAAGGTCTCAAATAAGTGACAGAAAAAAATGTTCCCTGGGGTGACTAAAATATTGTGCTTCCAAGTTTGTACCATCCCTACTCACTGACTGTCTACCCAGCAACAGGCACCCCAAATCTCACACCACCCAGGAGTTACTACTCTCGTGTCACACAGGGCAAACAGAGATGTCAGTAATGGCTCGCTGGTGGCAGAACTTGAATCAGAACCTAGGTCTGCTTGACTCCAACAGTCAAAACAAAGGACATTGCTTCCCACTGCAGGCCAGACGTGAGGGTGGCTTTTGATGACTATTGCAACGCAGATCCAGTGAAGGGCTTTGCTGTCGCATAAGAGAGTGTGAGGTCTGGCTGATGCTCATCCGGATAGGAGATGATGGACCGCAGCTCCCTGAAAACAGACCATTTGCATTTTATCCTTGACAGAACCCTGCTGAAAGGGATCCTCCCTCTTAACGAAGCCAGGTCTTTGTTTTCATATTTATTGGCAATCAAAACCAACTTACGGGTTATAGTTTTTATATCTGAGTGTGTGCGTGTGTGTGTGTCTTAGTTATTTTTCTCTTGTTGCTGAGACAAAATACCTGATGCCCAAAATTAAGGAAGGAAAGGTTTATTTAGCTCACAGTTTGTAGAGGTTTCAGTCCTTAATCGCCTGGGTCCAAGGCAGGGTGGTGCGGCAGAGGAGCAACAGTTCATGGTGGCAAAAGACAGCAAAAGCAACAAGAGAGGAGAGAGGAAGAGCCTCTTTCTGTCCTTTATATTGTATGCAGGCTCCCGTTTTAGGGCAGGTGTAGCACTCATACCCTTATTCCCAGCATTGGACCATGAATCAATCACAAACTCTAGATTCAGCCACCTCTGAAAAGCACCCCCCATGACTGCATGAGGCTTTGGGGAGACATCTAGACACAAATCATAACATGGGGTCTTTGCAGAGCCAGGTGCAGTGGTGCACACCTATAATCCCAGGACTCAGGAGACTGAGGCAGGAGGATGGCCATGAGTTTGAGACCAGCCTAAACTACATAGCAAGACCCTGTCTCAAAAAACAAAACAAAGGGCCGGTGAGATGGCTTAGCGGCTTAAGCGCCTGCCCGGCAAGCGCGAGGGCCCGAGTTCGACTCCCGGAACCCACATACGAAAAAGGGGCCGGTGATATCGCTCAGCGGCACGGGCGCCTGCTGGCGCGTGAGGTCCTGAGGTCGACCCCCCGGTACCCAAAAAAAAAAATTTTTTTTAAATGGAAATAGGGTCTTTGCAGAGGGAATCCAGGAGAAATCAGGTGATCAGGTGGGCCCTAATCCAATATGATTGGTGTAATGGTGGGGAAATGTAGATGCAGACAGACATGCGCAAGGCAAGATGATGTGAAGACACATCGCCATCTACAAGCCAGGGCAAACACCAGAAGCAAGGAAAGTCGAGGAGGGATTGCCTCCTGGGGTTCAGGAGGAAGCCATTGACCTTCTGATTTCAAGCTTCTAGCCTCTGGGATTGTGAAAGAATAATGTGTGTTATTCTAAGCTGCTTAGCTTATGATACTTGGTTGCAGCAGCCTTGGGAAACTGATGCAATCACCAGCCTAGATTTTAAAATAATAGTAACAACGAGCAGCACAGCACCTGCCTGGCAAGTGCAAGGTCCTGAGTTCGATTCCCGGTACCAAAAAAATTAATAATAATAACAGTAACAACAACATAACCACTGCCATTTATTGCGGGTTGACATGCAGGAGGGATCTCATGTCCTGTCCATCATCCAAGGAAGAGGTTATTAATATTGTCCCCATTTTAGAAAGAGGCAGGCACTGTGAGACAAACATATTTGCTCAGGATCAGAGAGCTAAACAAGGATGAGACTTGGATTTGATCCTGAGCCACCTGACCCCAAAGCAGCTGAAGTTTCCATGGAAGAACCACAGAGCCTGGGAGGGGGTTTATACAACCACGCACCAAAGAGGCCATACGAATGCCCTCATATTATTGCTTTGTCTAAAGGAGAGCTGCAAGTAGATATAACATGTAAGTCAACAGATTACTAAGTAAAATCTAAAATGGTTTTAAATGAATAGTCATCTGGGATTATCCAGGCCCTGCTTCCAACTATTAATATACATTAATTAATAATGTGAGCCTGTGTATTTGTAATGAGGATGATTTTAAACGTGATGGAGGGGGCTGCAGATGCAGCTCAGTGGTGGAGTGCTCACCGCACATGCACGAACCCTGGTTCAATCCCCGGTATTAAAAAAAAAAGAAAGTGATGTAAGAAGTGTGACTGCTCCTGTTTTCTCCTGCTGATTAAACTGAGATACAGAGAGGTAAATGACTAGTCCAGAAGACACAGCTCAGTGATAAATCCGAAACTAGAGCCTGGACCTTCTTAGCCTCAGTCCCGTGTGTTCTGCCTCCTTCACAAATAAACTTGTACAGAGGTTATGCTACACCTGCCTGAAAACAAAGAGGTGCCATAGGTAACGTGACCCCTATTTTTCCAATGAGGTCCTTCCCCCTTAATTAGCCTAGTGGGGATAATATAAACTTTTATTATGTAGACAAGTCTATGCCTGTAATATTTAATATATTCATTTGGGCCATACATATTTAAATCACATATGTCATACAATAACACCTTAATTAAGAAATATTGCTCTTTTCAATCTCACATTTTATGAAACAATTGTATTCAAACTCTTCGCATTTATGTGCAGTATTAGCACGTGCATCGTCAATGAACCCTTTTTGGAAGCATCTGAAACAATTTTCAGGAGCACATTACTCCTCCCGCCTAAGCACTTAAAATCCCCTATAAGACATTATCATTGGAAATGTTACCCATTGTTTAATTTGTCCCCTAAATTTTTAATTAATTAATTAATTTTGAGGTGCTAGGGGTTAAAACCAGGGCCTCCCACATGTTAAGCACTTTACCACTGAGCTACATCTCCAGCCCTGCCCTCTACATTTAGATCTGACATTGACCCAAGTCTAATTATTCACTAATGTCACTTTTAAGGGATCTTTAAGAGTTCACTTATGATGCCATAAAACACTTGCAAGGTCCTCTTTCTAGGAATGACTGTGTGCTAAATGTCTTTGTCTGTTTGGTGAGTTCTTCCAAGGGACCCACTTCTAGAAGCCCCCGAAAGTGTTGACTGAGCTGTTTCGGATGAGTGGGGTCTTTCCCAAGCAGAACCCTTTTCTTATTCAAACTGACACGAGACATTTGATAAGAATATGAGAATATTTGAGTATCGCCCCTACTTTCTGAGGACTAATTTTGAGGAGTTAAAGCCTTTGTCTCCAAGTAGCAGCACAAAACTCAGAGATAGGGCAGGGGGTTGCCTGAAATTAAGTTGTGGTAAAAAATGATGAAAGCAAAAGTGAACCTCATGTTTTTTAAAGATGTAGGACCATGGTTATACTCAGGTGACACAGGCAGAAATTCATGAGAAAGGGCCGGTGATATCGCTCAGCGTCACCAGTGCCTGCCTGGCAAGCGTGAGGTCCTGAGTTCGACTCCCGGTACCCACATAAAATAAAAATAATAAATTCGTGAGAAAGCTCCTGAGCCTCACGTAGCATGTGCCCGAGTCTTGGCTTTCTGGAAGAATCCTGCTGGGTCAATTCCCACCTCTGGATTTCAATGGGTGGAAGCACTGGCATCAGCCCCTGCCGGCCTCTGCTGCGGGTGGACCTGCAGGAATGTTCCCTGGACAGGCTCAGACCTGTCCCTGCCAGGCACTGTGTGTCCACAGCCTCAGCTCCAGAGACAGGACAGGGACATGGCCTTGAGAGCTGGGGGACCCTCTGCCCTGGGTCCTCCCTAAGCCCGGTTCTCACTGCTCCCTCCTCCTCCTTTGCCGAAAGCTGCTTTTCCTCAAGCACTAGCATTCAAGATGAACACTGAAATTGTACTTCTTATTCATTTCCCCTGTTGTGTTTCCTAGAATTTCAACCGATCTTTTTTTTCCTACTTAGCACTGTGGGTTAAATAGGCTTTTGTGGGCTGTCTGAGAACATTGTTTCCAGTGAAAAATGCATTCTGTGTTGGAAACAAACAACATACACAAAGAAACTTCAGGAACACAACCTCTTTGTAGCGTGGGGACTGCTTGTCCAGCCTTGTGTAGCAGAGCTAAAGCCTACAAGGATTCGCTTTTCAAATCCAAACCACCTCTAAATAAAAAGAAAAAGAAATCTCAATCAGAGCTGGAAAGTTACAAATCCAGCCACATCTGGGGGGCTGAGAAACAGGCAGTTCTGAGATATTGTTTAATCAGCCTCTCCTCACCGGAAGTGAGGGTGGAGGGTGGACCTACTCTGCCTCCTTAAGAAAACACAGGGAGGAGGTGTTCCAACCCTGCCTCTTTGACAAAGATCCTTACCCAATAACAGCATTTAACATCCATGTGTCAAGCACTGGAGATGGGCTGGACGGTGCAGGTGCCCCGGTGACAGCTCTGACATGACAAACAAGGTCCATGGAGGGGCTGGTGCTAGGTAACAGAATAAAACAAGCAAAAAGGAATATGTGAGGCACTGACAAATGTTCTGCTGGAAATTCGACAAGGGAGGCACTGAGGCACTCTCACTTTGATGCCAAGTCCCGAAACCAGCTATGAGGAGATGAGGGGAAAAGAATCTAGGCAAACGGAGCCACGGCCGCAAAGGGCAGGTTGGACAGGACTTGCTTCCCTCCCAGGAACAAAGGGGCAGTGTGGCTGGAATGCCGGGACTATGGGACAGCATCTGCTGTGTGGCTTTGACCCTGGGAGCAAGGTTGACACTGGCAGGCAATGTCACCCGTGGGATCTGACTCAAAAGGCCACTTCCTGCTCCGTGGAGGACGAGCAGGGGCAGAAACAGAGGCACAAGTGATTATGATGACAGTCGGCACAATGGCGGCCACCATGTGCTGTGAACTCGCATGAGTTCGGACCTGTGTAAAGTGCTTTACCTGCGTTACGTCTGTTAGTCCTCAAGAACTCTCCGCGGTAGAGGTTACTGAAATGTTCACTGTACACACAAAGATAACAAAGCCTAGGAAAGTAAAGAAACTTGCCACTCTCCAGGAGAGTGCTTAAAAATAATCCACTTTTATAATGATATTGGTCAACAATAGTCACAATAAAAAAATGTATTTAAGTGTTAAAAAAATATACCACTTGAAATCACGCCACCCTGATTTAACCATTGTTAATGTTTTGACTTGTATTTTTTATTTTTTTTTTATTTTTTTTTTTTTAACTTTTTTTTTTGACTTGTATTTTTTAGATGTTCTATGCAAATACATTAGCTCCTGTTTTCAGTAGCACGTGATGGCTTGCTGGGGGTGAGGGGTGATTTTTTTTTAAATCAGTGTAGTCTAGGCTGGCCTTGAACTCATGACCCTTCTGCCTCTGCCTCCTCAGTACTGGTACTCAGTGCCATGGTACTGCGCTATAATTGCTTCTGTGAATGAAATAATTCCTAGATTATAGATTTGTTTTACATAGTTATTATTAATTTTAAGAATACTGTCACAAGGCTGCCTTGTGCAATACTATGGAAGAATACGATGAACTTTATCTGGGCATAGTGACATACACCTGTAATCCCAGCACTCCAGGAGGCTGAGGCAGTTTGAGGCTGGGCAATTTAGCAATTCAAGGAGACTCTGTCTTTATAAAAAAAAAAAAAAAAAAAAAAAAAGAAAAGAAAAAGAAAAAATGCTGGGCATGTTCAGTGGAAAGGCCCTGGGTTCAATCCCCAGTACCAAAACAAAACACGCAAGCAAACACCCACTGGACTGTAATACACAAAATCAAGTGTACTCTTGGAAAGGGAATTAACGCAAAGTATTACTTAATGATTAAGCTCACTTAAAAATACAGACAACTGTGTGTTCTATAAGCACATTTTACCCACGCCTATGTATTTTTAGGAAGTGTCCAGAAATGAGGCGGGAAATAGGCGCAGTTGCTGCACGGCAGGGGCCTGAAGCTGCCTCAGCAAAGACCACACGGAAAGTGCTGGGTTATGAAGCTGACTGCACCCAGGAAAGACCAGAGGGCGTATGCGCCAGAGGCTTCTGGGGCCCCCCAAGGTGAGCTCTGGAAACCAGAAAGCGCCCACCTCTAATAACTAAGCCTGCGCAGGGACGCATGCGCTGCAGAACAGCCTAAACAACCGCAAGTGAACCCGGCTCAATTACAGTCAATTATAATATCATTTGCATTGTGCTTTTGACACCCCCCTACCACGATGGGCTTTCAGCTCCTTGATAGTTCCTCAAAGGTCCATACAGGAACAAAAATCCCCCCTCCAACAGCAGAGAGGAGTTTCCCTTGACCTGATCATCTTCTGGAATGATCTCTCCACACCTGCAATCTCCCTGTCCCGAAGGTGCCTCTTCACAACTGGGACAGCTGTGGCTCCAGTCCCACTGTCCTAGCTCTGTGACCCCAGATAAGCAGTTTAAGAGCAGAGTCTCAGGTTTCTTCGTCCATAGGTCATTTTCACGATTAATCAAATTCGTGGGACACAGTGGGTGTCTCTAAATGTCAGTCGCTCCTCTCTCTTCTCTCCTGCCCTCCCTGCCCCGCTCCTGAGAGCTCTCAGTGGTATGCATGAGCGGAAGCTTCAAGGGGACTCAGTGGGCTTTAATTTGGACCTCGTTTAGCTGATTTTAGTCATGAGATTCTAAGCAGGTCCTCCAACCCGATTTGTCTTGGAGATCACAGTGAGGTGTAAATCAAATTGGAGATGTCAAGTTATTTTCTCTTCAGGATAAGTCCCTCCAAATACTCGAAGGGCAGATGGTGGCAACAGAAAGAGTCCCTCGGATAAAAGTGAGTCCCTAAACAACATGAATCTACCGCACATTCTCCACGTGTTCAGAGGGACTATTGGAATATTAAGGCAAGTCACTGCAGAAACCCCAACCCACAGGATTTGTGGGACGGGAAAGGTAATCACCTTGCTCCTCTCTCTCGTCTCCTCCACCACTGCCAAGGACTCAGCTGCTTCCCAAACTCTTGCTACACCTGCATGGGTGGAGAATTGTTGGGGGGCAGAGGGGCTCAGGCAACCTAAGGTGAGCAGCTCCCCACCCTGCGGAAGCCCTGTTCACAGCAGGCCAGGGTGGCCAGCTGCAGAAGTCCTGCTCCCAACATGGTGGGCTGCTCAGCAGACGCCCACGGAGCCTTAGCCCGCCAGAACGCTGCACTCTCTGCGTCCCTGTCTGCGGCACATGAACCCTTGAGTAGGGCTGTCTGTTCCAAAAGGCTGGCCACGGTCTGTGTTCCTGGGAATCCATCTATGGACTCAACACTGAGATCAATCAGGAGGGCCTTAAGTGACCTGAAAGAATACTTTGGACTTCAAGAGACTGCAAATCAGTGCCCAGCAAAGCACGGCCCCGGAAGGGATGGCTTGGCATCCAGGCCCTCTCTGTGTGAGCTGCCTGGAGATCAAGGTGTCATATCAGTGCCGGAGCCCCAGCCACACCTAGTCAGCCAGCTCCTGCTTGTGACTGAGGTAAGGAACCCACGGGGGCATTTTTATTTCTAAATAGAGTTCCATTTGAACATGAGGAAGACACCTCATCCTCTGTCTCTGTCACAATAGAAAGCACCTGCATGCTCAGGGGGCAGCTGCATGCAAAGGGGCAGCCTCTCTGCTCCCACACAATCTCAAGCTGGGTACCCGGGAAAACATGGGCAGTGTCACAGGATAGTCACATGGCTCTTAATCCGTCTTGTTTATCTAAAATCCAAGGTGGCCTAAGGAAGCCAAAGCCCCTATTGGTGGCCCATGAAGTAAAAATGAGGCATTTCCCTAAGCACTTAGAAGCCAGGTTGCCCTCAGATCAGCACAGCAGGCATGGTGGTGCACACCAGTAATCTCAGCACTCTGGGATGCTGAGGCAGGAGGATTGCAAGTTCAAGCCGAGCCTGGGCAACTTAGCAAAACCATGTCTCAGAAATAAAGAAAGAAATATATAAGTAAATAAATTGAGAAGAGGTGAGGATGTAGCTCAGTGCAAAGGCCATGTATTCAACTGCCAATACAGAAGAAAGAGAAAAAGAGAGAAAGAAAAAGTTAGACCTGCAAACTCTGCATACACAATGGGCTCAGCTAGAATTCAGCGGAAGTAAAACAAAATGGTGCTTGGATTTGTGACTGACAGATTGGAGGAACCCAAATTCTCATTAAAGGTGACCTGACTGTTCTATCAGGAATACAGTGAATTTGATAAGGACTTTAAAAATAAAAACCTGGGCCGAGGATGTAACTCAGTGGCAGTGTGAGCCTCCAGCATGTGTGAGGCCCTGAGTTTGATCTCCAGCGCCACCAAAAATAAATAAATAAATAAACAAATAAAAGTGAAGATCGGTTAATAAGGGCTGTATAGGATGCTGTGTGGAGAAATCACTTTGAAGAAGCCACAGCACGGAGAAAAGACATCCAAAGTCTCAGAAGCTGCTAGAGCCATCTAAGCGGGGGCGGGTGGGATGAGCAGCTGCTCATCTTTCAGGACACTGTCAGGAGCGTTTCTCTTGTGCACCAAACAGTTTCATTTTCTCTAACTGCAGGCTGAGTAAACTTGTGGATGGGATTTATCTTCTGTAGCGCCTTTATCTACTAAGAGAAACTGTGTTTGCCAGACAACTTGAGTATTCTTGTCCCTGGGTCGGGTCAGTGTGAGTCTACTTGGCGAATGTTGCTACATTTGTGCAACATTGTGTAAGCCAAGTGTAAATTCCTACCCTTCTGTTCATCCAGTGCATCATAATTTCAGGAGTATACAGTGTATTCTTCCTCTGCATCTCCAAAATGCAAGACCCAACAATCTTAATTCATAACCCAATAAATTTTAAAAGCAATAAAGTAAAAATATTTTAAAAGCACATTTGATTTTGATGGTGATTGTATTTATTGCTCAAGTTTCTGCCTCCTGTTGATTTTTCTGAAGCAATTTTTAAAGCAGTTGTCTCTGCAAACTGCTTCCAATTTTTCTTCTTTAAAAAAAAAAAAAAAATGCCACTCTCTGGCTTCACCAGAGCAAATCCTCCTGAGGGTTTTCCTGTCTTGTAAGGAGAAGCGCAAAAGACTCAACACACCGTGGAGGAAGAATATTGGCCCAGAGTTGACCCAAACGAAAATATCTGGGCCACCTCGTCCATTCCTCCATGCTCGGGGGCCTAAATTCGGTTTAGACTGGCAAGACTGCAACGACACAAAAACAAGCTGCAAGCACCTGAATCATGCGAAAGAGAAAAAGGAAGCTTAATGTGGCACGGAGTGTTTTAATGCCACGGCAACTGTCGTGTCTTCTCGATTATTTATTTCGCTTCCTCGGGTCAGGTTATTCTGCCCTGTCTCTCCTGCACTTCCTGCTGCCGGAACCGAATCAGGTCAGCCTGGATGCGAGAGAGTCCGCTCCGGCTGCCCCAGGTCTATTTGCAGCAGCGCGCCTGCGCCCCTGCCTGTGCTCCGGACCTCTGTGTGCCGCCTTTGAGGTTCCTGTTCCGCGAACGCTCCCTCTCCCTCCCTCCTCTCCCGCCCAGCCCTTCAGCTTCCGCAGCTGTCCCTAAGGCGGTTAGCCGCTCCATGACCTACTCAGTGACTCAGAACGCAGGAGCTGTGCCTCCCCCGAACACCCGTGGTCCCTCCCCGGTCAAGGCGAGGGCTCCCCGCGCTCTTAGTGCCTGTGGGAAGGGACCACCCTGCACTTGGGACACTCAGTTTGTCAGAGTGGCCCTGGCTGCTTAACTTTCCTTTTTTTCTAACCCCTGCCTGAGCTCTCATGCTCTACTTAGCTTTCCCAGGAAAGCTACACAGAGAAGCTTTGAGCTTAGAACTGGTGTGCCCCAACCTCCTTATGACAGATGGGAAGACTAAGGCCCAGACAACTTCTTCACCCAACGGCTTAGAACCAAAACAGCCCAGGTGACATTCAATCCAACTAGCAGATTGGGGGGGGGGTGCTGTACTAAGGAATGGGCAGTGCTAAAATGGGACTTGATAAAGCTGGGAGTGGTGGCAAATGCCTGTAATCACAGCACCTGGAAGGCTGAGACAGGAGGATCGATGAGAGTTCAGGGACAGCCTGGGCTACATAGTGAGACCATGTCTCAAACAACCAAAATAAATAAACAGGAGCTCGGTGATCATTTAAGAGCCTCTTCACTCAGTCTGCGCTTGTGTCCCTGTTGGCAGTATGAGCAAATGCAAACCAGCACCAGGGCACCAGCCACAAGCTTCTGGGCACCTGGCAAGGCCTTGATGGGACTCCCTGCTGCTGAGCTGGAGGTTTCTCCCTCCCAGGAACTTGGAGTGCTGCTGGGGTTCCCAGCCTCTCCCTGCAGACCAGGGTGCTGTCAGTGAGAAGCGAACTCACATTCACCGAGCATCCCAAGTCCAAGTGCTCAGCACACGCAGCCGAGAACTGACAGACTTGTTTTCCCTAAATGTAGGAAGATGCATAAAATACAAGCAGCTTGTGAAAATACATTCATTGCAAAAGTAACATCAATCTTGTAAATAGATGAGTCTCGTTAGTTCTCTGTGGAAAGACATGGGTGATAGAATGAATCAGCTCAGCTCAGCATTTTGCTTGCTGCAATAGGAGAGGGACTTAGTGTCCCAAGCTGAGTAGGGAGCAATGGAACAGATCATGGAATTTGGTGCAAGCTAAGCCAGGGCAGCTCGGGAAAGTCATTCCTCACTGTGAGCACACAAGCAAGTCCCAGCTGGGGGCTGAGGCGGGACATCTGGTCCATCCCTTCCTCCTTGATGGGGTGGGTTCTTCCAGGCGCGCGGGCTCTGGAAGGCAGGAGCTGAGCCACGCTGCTGCCGCCCGGCGCCGCTCCTGCCGCTGCCGCTGTACAGTGTGCGTGATTAAGGGTCTTACCGATCTTCCAGCCACAGCCACACCGGCGGGGACGGAGCACAGCAGGGGAAACTGGTGGGAAGCAGAGGGGAAAGGAGGTTCGTGAAATGAGCTCTTGATGAAGAAAATGACGCGAAAGAATGTGATGGAAGCAGATCGGGGCCTCTAGTAGGTGTGGGAAAGTAGGACAACTTCAAAATGCTCTTCAGACTTGGGGCAAAGCAAAGCACTTTGCCAAAACAGGCGAGAGCCCTAGCCTGTGAGAAAGACAGCGCTGTTTAGCGAAAACAGAATATTCCGATCTGCAAAGTCAGCACTGACCATGCTCAGCCTACATCCGGCACCAGGCACGCTGGTGGTTTTAGGGCTAGAAATGAGAATTGGCCAGTCTAGCGGAGGAGACTCTGAACTTGTGCAAAATGACTGGCAAAGGTGCGTTTTGTTTGTTTGGGGGTTGTAGTGTGTGGCTGTTTGTTTTGTGTTGTGTGTGTGTGGTATTCAGAATCAAACCTGGAGTGCTCTACCACTGGTCACCATCAGCCCTTTTATTTTTCTATTTATTTTTTGTGTGTGTGTGGGTACCAGGGGTCGACCTCAGGACCTCGCGCGCCAGCAGGCGCCCGTGCCGCTGAGCGATATCACCGGCCCCTTTTTCGTATGTGGGTTCCAGGAGTCGAACTCGGGCCCTCACACTTGCCAGGCAAGCGCTTATGCCGCTGAGCCATCTCACCAGCCCCATCCATCAGCCCTTTTAAAAAACTAATTTATTAATAATTATTGGCACTGGGGATTGAACTCGGGGCCTTTTTTTTTTTTTTTTTTTTTTTGTACCGGGAATTGAACTCATGACCTCATACTTGTCAGGCAGGCGCTTTGCCACTGAGCTATATTCCTGGTCCTGAACTCAGGGCCTTTGCATTGAGTTACATCCCCAGCCACCCCCCCCCGACAGTGTCTCCCAGAGTGCTGCAATTACAGGCATGTGCCTCCACGCCTAATTTTATTTTTTATTTTGAGGCAGAGTCTCCATAAGTTGCCCAGGCTGTCCTTGACTTTTTGATTCTCTTGCCTCACCTTCCCAAGTACCTGAGATGACAGGCATATGCAAGTATGTTTCAGGGGTGCCATAAAACATTTTGCATGAGCTCTGGGTGCAGAGCCAAAATGGTGAAAGAAGAGACATGTGACTGTCCCAGCTGTGGCCTGCATCCTGAGCAGATGTGGGGAAAGTTCCCAGACAGCTTTCCTTCCTGTCCTGGCTGACTGCCCAGAAGCCCTGGTTGCTTCCCACCCTGTCCTGCTGTAGAGGTGCTGCAAAGGCCTGCTCCAGTGATGGACCTGTGTGCTAGGTCCCGGGCGTTCTCAAAGCAGGTCATGGAAAGATTTGGGTGGTGCAGTGCAGACTGGGAAAATCTCAGCGCAGCAAGGGGACAGCTGGACATCATCCTCTAGAGCACTGCTGGACATGGTGGTGCACACCTATAATCCCAGCACTAGGGAGGCTGAGGCAGGAGGATCACCAGGAGTTCGAGGCCAGCCTGGAACACAGGTCAAGACCCTATCTCAAAAAATAATAATAATAAAGCTAGAGCAGAAAATGAGGAACATAGGCCTTCCCTGTCACACACCCGAGCATACACCCACCATGAACCTGCATCTCTCCCCACCCACCCCTCTTCTACCTCATCCCATGTGAGTAAAGGAATAAATTATCTGTGCTTCTTCCTTTGGCTTTCAGCATGTTTTTCGTACCTGAAAATAAACTGTAAAGTGGGGAAAGATGAGTATCTGGTGTGTTTTCCTGCTTTAGTACAATCAGTGAGGAAAGTGGTGTTATGTAAAAGGGGAAATAATGAAAAAATATAACTGAAAAGTAGTGCATGACCAAGCTCAATAAAAGATGGCTCTTTCAAAAAACCCAAATAAAACCCTGTACCTGAGCCTCACGTTTGGACACGCTGTCACTGGAAGTGGCTTCACCTTCTTTCTCTGTGGAGCCTGCAGCCAGGGGTCTGCACTGGAGAGACTTCGAGGGAGTCACCTCCCACCTACGTGGGAGGAGTGTAGGGGCTCCGACCAAGCCGGAGACCCTCCCAAGGGTCCAGCCTGAGCCAGGGGATCCCAGCGTGGTCTAGCCTGAGCTAAAGGTCCTCAGAAAAATGAAGCCCAAGAAACTCACACTGGTGTAGTCTGCGCCCCTAGTGTCCAGGAGGAGGAATTCAGGCTGGCACGGGTAGCCCCCCAGGGCACCTTTGCAGATGAGTGGCACCGGGACCCCACATCTCACCATGTCCATCGCCCTGGACCAGGACCCTCCCGTCTTTCTAACACAAAGGAACTGAAATTTCTGGCCGTGTGTGGGACACATGTCCCTAGCATTGTCCTCTTTTTCACAGAGAAAAGAAACTGAATTTTTTTAAAAAAAAAGCCATCAATACTCATTTTTAAAAGACAAAACCTGGCATTTAATCACAAGAGGCAAAAACAAGGAGGGGTCTCCCGGTGCTGGAAGTACTCTGAAATCCCCGAAGTCTCATTCATTGTTCAAAAACCGAAATGAAACGACTTTCTGTGCCCCCGCCGCACCCCCCTGGCCTCCCGCAGGGCTGTTCTCGGCACCAGCCCCTGGCGGCGCGCGGTAATTCCGCGGGACGTCGTGTGCATTTGCATCCTTTTAACCCCCTATTCGCGGCCGCCCTTTGCCGCCACCTGTAAGCGGCAGCGCCATAATGACACTGTTTACGTGGCTGGGCCGGGAACCAGGGGTACCCAGTGGCTTTCTGCATTCCAACGCGGCCGAATCTGTGAAGTGGCTGGCACTTGGGGAAGCAGGGTGACAGCCGGGGACGTCACCCTACGGGACTGCAGGCGCGACCAGGAGGCGCGCGGACGAGGGTCCCTCCACGGCAGCTCCGCTCGGCGGCCACAGAGCGCGGAGGAACCGGCCCAGCCTCCGGCGCGGCAGTTTCCGGGCTCACAAAGAGCCCGCTGCCGTTTGGACTGGATGCGTTTCAGCATCGCCCGAGGGCCTGGCGATCCGAGGAGGGTGGACTTGGGGGGCTCCGGGGAGGGCCCCGAGTCCGGCGGGATTGAGCGGCCCGGCGCCCCCTGGCGTCTCGGAGCCCGGCCCGCTTGGGTGACGCGCGCCGCGGGGCCACCTGCGCTGCCTGCGCGCCGCCCTCCTGCCGCCGCGGGTGGCGGCCCGGGTGCCGTGGGGGCGAGGGCGAGAGGAAGTCGAGGCGCCCGAGCGGCCGGAAGGCTTCCTCGGCTTCCCTGGCGCGTTGGCAGCTGCCCCGGGTGGGGGTGGGGATAGGGGTGGGGACGCAGGCGGACTCGCAAGTCGCCCACGGCACAGCTGCGGGTCGGGGGCCCCGAGCCCGCCGCGGTCCCGAGCTCCGAGCGCGCCGGCCGGGGACGCGGGGCGAGGGCGGCCCCGGGGCGCCTTCCGTTTTAAGGAGCCGCACTTCTGGGAAGGGACAGGGAACTGTCAATCAGCGAGGGAGGGAGCGCACCGGCGCGGGGTGATGTCAGCGGATCAGCTGCTCGATAACAAAGAGGGGGGATTCCGGGAGAAAGTTGCCGCGGCCACGGCGACACCCCAGAGCCACGGAGGCGAGGGGCACTGGGGCGAAGGGAGGGGACTCGGCCGCCGCGGCAGCGACTGGAGGCCGAGGAATTGAAAGGGCCGCAGGGGGAGGCACTGCGAGCCAGCCCCGGCTGCTCCTCCTCTTCCTCCTCCTCCTCCTCCAAACTCGCAGGGCTCAGCCCCAGCGCTCGCTCAGCCGCCGGGAGCGCTCGGAGGGACGGAAGGCAGCGCGCGGCCCCGAGCCGGGCAGGGTCCCCAGGCGCCATGGATAGCGACGACGAGATAGTGGAGGAGGCTGTGGAAGGTACGCGCGTTCCTCCGGGGGCCCGGGGCGGGGAGGAAGAATGGAGCTGCAGGCTGCGACCCGCGCGGGGCCGGGCCCCAGGGCGCCACTGTCCCCTACGCGGTGGCCGCTGACGGGCTCGGGCCGGACGGCCACAGCCACGCCGCCGGGAGCGCGCGGCGCGCAGGCCGGGGATGGGGCCCAGGGTACGCGCGGCTGCGGCTCCATCCCGCCCGGCCGCCGCCTGCATCCTCCGGGGTCGCGAGCCTGCCCCGCGCCCCGGCCTTTCCGCTGGCGGGGGGGGGGGCGTCCCGGAGCACCGTCCCCCGGGGCCGGCCTCTCGGCGGAGCAACCCTCCAGCCCTGGTTTAGCAACGTCGATCCTCTCTGCGGCCACCAGCCCTCTCCTTCCGCTCGCCGCCGGGTCCTGCGGCCACCGTGGCCTCGTCCGGGTCGGTCCCCCGGGCGCAGCGCGCGGGGCTGGACCGGGCACGTGGCAACCGCGGCCGCTCTGCTCCGAGAAGATGAAATCATTGCAGGGCCGGGGACCACGCTCGGGTCCGGGACGCGGTGGCCCTGCCCTGCGCTGCCCCGGGCGAGCCCGCCCCCCGTCCCCTCCCCCTCCGGGTGCAGTGCGGGCGCGCAGCGAGCCGGGCCGGAATCGCCGGGTGACACTCAACTTTCTGAATTCCATGCTGCTGGCCGCGGTGATCTCACCGCCTCGGCGTCGCGTTTCTCCGCCCCTTCTCCTCTGGCGCCCCTCCCCTGGCTGTTCTCGACACTTTGTTTTGCTGAGTTTCTCCACCTCTCCCCCTTTTTTTTTTTTTCTTGCTAGTTCTGAAAAATGCTGTAGGGACGTTATACAATCTCGTTGTTTGTACCCTGAGATGTTATGATTTTGTAACAGCGAATACTGGCAAATACTCTTTAGCGGATTTATTTATTTGATTCTACTCCAGACAGTGCGTCGTGATATTTTGCAATGTTGTGTGGTTATTATTCCAGAATATTTTCAACCAAGCATCTCAGTAAATAATTTTCAGCTGTCGGTTGAACTTGGTTTCTATCTAATTTATATAAACAAATTCTCGCAAACGATAAACGAAAAATAAAGTGGCAGTGCTTTACAAATTCATAAGAATGCGTCGTTAGTGTTACATTTTTTATGTTTTCATAAACCTAACTCCTTTTGCGTGCTCCTGAAGCCTTAAGGCAAGACGAAGCAGAATACTATTTGTGGCATTCTCTAAAAGGGATCCAATGTAATGTAAATATAAAAATTTATATCCCCATTTAGTTCCACAGCCAATTAAAAAGTGTGTATTTTAACTTCAGAATATTTTCACTATGTTGTGAGCTCACAGAGCTCCTATCTGTAACAAGTAAATTCGGTGTTAGATTTAGGGGGGCCAAAGGTAATGGTCGAGTCGGACCACACAGAGCATTTGAATTTAAAAATTACTGATTTCATGTGCCTGCTTGTTATGAAAGGGAAAAAAAAAAAAAGAAACTCTCTTCTGAAATTGTTAGGGTTTGCTTCCATTCCTCAAAGTTTGCTTTTACTTGCAAAAATTTAATACAGTAAAAATTTCATGCAAACCCTGCATTACACATAACACTTCCCGGATTTAAACTGCCTTCCCTTGTAAACTGTTTAGAAACATAAGGTCCTGTTTCCCATGATCCTTGGGCTCTTGGGTCCTGTTTCCCATGATCCTTGGGCAGAAAGTGAACAAGAGCTTTAGAAATCTGTCTGTGTTGTTTTTGAGGTTAGATTAGAAACAGGGACATTTCTTTATGTAGTTATATAGGGTGAATATATATAAATAAGAACACTCTCGTGAGCACAAAGGGGCACTATTAATATGCTAGGACAACTGGCTTCAGCCTTGAATGTCTTGGGCAATCTGGGACACACACTCAGTGGTACCTAACCTTTTAGTCACTTTTAATTTTTAGTATCTAGTGGTGCCAGGGCCTCGTGTATGCTAGGCAAAAGCTTTACCCTAAGCTACACTCTCAGCCCTAGAATAACTTTTCATCTTTAAACGTCTTCAGAACACCGAGGCATGGTGGCACCAGCCTGTAGTCCCAGCAACTTGAGAGGCTGGGCAGGAGGATAGCTTGAACCCAGGAGTCCAGGCCAGCCTTGGCAACAGCAGGAGACCTTGCCTCAAAAAAGAAAAACCCTTAGAGGCACCTCAGATCAGACACATGTGCACATGGTTAATTGGACCCGTGGGTTTTTCTCTAGTGCTTCTCAGCCTTTTCGCTGCCCACACAGTGGTCTTTGTTTAATATCCAGCACACATGGGGGAGTGGTACAAACCGCTTATGATCTTTTCCCAAAGAGAAACAAGCCTGAAATGTTGGTGTGTAAGTGCCAGCTAACCTGCCTCCCTCCAGAGGCGCAGCCGCTCTTCTCAGAGGTTTCGCTGTCACAGCCACTATTCTCCTCGCTGTAATTGTTTAGTCCTGCTACAGAACTACAGAAGTGTTTTGAAGACGTTACCCATTCAGTCTTATGAGATGGGCATTAATATTATCCTAATTTTGCAGAGATGACACAAAGAGGAGTTCTGAACTAATCCAAAAGCAGTTAGCGAGGAGGGGAGACCGGCGTGGACATCCAGACCCCCCTCTGCCATGCCAAACTATGCTACAGTTTTCATCTTTGATGAGTCAGTCAAGTACATAAATACTTGGTAACCGAGTTGAGAAGTATTATGTTGGCACCATCCTTTATTGGTGTAACTCTTCAGAGGCTGTTTCTGATACAGTTCCGTGTCTTCCACGGAAAGGCTTTTCAGAAAAGAGAATTTAACATTTTCAGTCTTTACAACAGACATGGTTTTTTTCTTGTTTTCCTTATTAGAAATTTATGTAATCCCAGCACTCGGGAAGCTGAGGCAGGAGGATTGCTGCAAGTTGGAGGCCAGCCTGGGCTACAAAGTGAGTTCAAGGCCAGCTTGAACTGCATAGTGAAACCCTGCCTCAAAAAAGAAAAGAGAAAAGAAAAGAATGGGCCAGGTATGGCACAGCGCCTGCCTGGCAAGGGTGAGGTCATGAGTTCGATCCCCAGTACCAAAAAAAAGAAAAGAAAAAAGAAATTTACACTGGGGAAGAAATTGGACTCTTCAGAGCTCAAGTTTAAATCCCTTGTACATCATATACTGTATGTGCTGGATCTCTGTCAGGGTGGAACTGTAAACTCAAGGTAGATGAGTTCCTGAGGGGAAGTGGGGACAGGACAGGATGTGTCAACAGGGAACAGTCTATGTACCTGTGTCTCCCTTGCTTCTGTTCCTTTGGCGAGGCAGCAGGCCCTGGGCCGCAGAGGGCCTGAGAACTCCACCTGAGCTCTATTTCTCTTTCTTTCTTTCTTCCTGTCTTTCTTTCTTTCTTTCTTTCTTTCTTAATTTGAGATAGACTTTTACTATGCTGTCCAGGCTGGCTTGGAACTCCTGGACTCAAGCAATCCTCCTACCTCAGCCTCCTGAGTAGCTAGGGACTACAGGTGTGTGCCCCACCCCTACTCACTGTGGCTTTTTATAAACAGTCTGAGGGGCCAGGCATGGTGGTGCACACCTGTAATCCCAGCACTTGGGAGGCTGAAGCAGGAAGATTACTGTGAGTTCAAGGCCAGCTTGGGCTACATAGTGAGTTCAGGGCCACTCTGAACTGCGTAGGGAGACCCTGTCTCAAATTAACAAATAAACACACAGACAGACCCAGGGTTATAGTTCTGTAGAAAGTAATGTTTAGTTTCCGATGTTATTCTTCAGGACCTTTGGAAACAGATGTATTTACTACTGTATCCATTTCTTTGTCTGTTCATTGATACAAAGATGAATACAAAGTGGTCCCTAATATCAGTTCAAATAAATACACCCTGTCTGCATAGATGAATTGCGCTGGTTGAGAAAAAGTAACGTTTACTTGCATCTTGGGGAAGTGGGTGGGGCAAGACTGTCCAGAAAGAGGTGGCAGAGCTGAGTTGAGAGGGGGACTTTGTGCGGGCAGACATGGAGTTACACAGCACCCAGAGGATACTCCTTCAGTTCTGGGGGGACGCGGGCTTCGAGGGGAGCGGGAAAGGGAGGCTGAGAGCGCCGGCTGCGAGCTGGTGCGCGGCCAGGGGTGCGCAGGGCCATGGAGGGCTGAGGCCGTCACCTCAGGCCGTGCAGCCGTCCCCAGTGCAGTGATGAGGACAGGCCAGAAGCAGAAGGCCTGGAAGCTTGTAGGAGATGGTGAGGAAAAATACTTCAAAAGGGGAAGTGTCAGAATCCCCAGAGCAAGGGGCCACAATGAAAACAAGCAGCTCAGTATTCCTTGGGCCTAACCCCTCAAAACAGTAAGAGCATTTCTACTAACAGCCCCCTAGCATCCAGTCCAGCCAGTCGTAACCGGACACACACAGGCTAAGTGCCGGGGTGGCAGCCGCTCCTGTGCGCCACATATTAAAATCATGACCCTCAGCACCAATAGCTGAGCCCTCGCAAAGAACCATCCTCAAAAGTCAAATGATGTTCCTGACAGCACATGTGAATGTATCACCAGGACCTGTTCTTTGCACTTCTCAGCTTGCCTGTTACTGTTACATCTTTTTGGGGAGCCATGTTCAGGTCTGCAAATCCCACAGCATGTGTAGGGTCTCTGGCTCTGAGGGAAACACGCACACCCGCTCTCAGGTCGCTGGTGAGGAAGCCCGAGGCAGCCAGTGCCAGGTGCCTGATCCTGAGGGAATTTCCTGTTACACAGAATGCAGGCCTGGCTGCCATCGCGGAGGGAAAAGGCTTGCCCAGAAGTAACTCAAGGGAAAAACGTAGCTTTCCATCTACTTGGTAGATAACAATCTTTATGACAAAGTGCAAAAGCAGACTTGTGAAATTGTTGCTTTTTCTTTTCCTTTCTCTACATCCAATAAATATGTGGCCAGATGCAGGAGCAGGGCGTTAGAAACACAGAGCCGCTGTTCAAATCTGTCCTGGTGCTGGCCCTCCCAGTGGGGACTGGGCTGGAGGCTGTCGCCTGACTTGGCGCACTCTGCAAACTGACCTCAATTGGAGCTGGGAGGTCTAGCATTTCTCTCTTTGAGTTAGGTAACGCTGGCAAGGGACAGGAATTTGCAAGGAGGATATGCTGTTGAAAAATCTTGGCAGTTCTGAGAGGATTATCTTGGCCACAAAGTTGTCTTCCACTTCTCTGCTAGGGGCCTGTGAAATCCTGTCCTTTCGAGGGTCCTCATTCTACTCTCAGCAAGAAAGGGAGACTACTCAGCTCATTTGTCCTCCTCTAGAGAGAAAGTGGACCGATTTGGGGAAGGGCCTTTCAACAGTCATCAGCACATGCCGGGTTTCATGACAGGTGGCACTGGGGACTTCGTCTGTAAAATGGAAATTGGGGAGATTATTGTGAGTTTTGTGTGTGTGTGTGTGTGTGTGTGTGTGTGTGTGTGTGTACCGGGGGTTGACCTCAGGACCTCGCGTGCCAGCAGGCGCCCATGCTGCTGAGCAATATCACCGGCCCTTTTTTCATATGTGGGTTCCGGGAATCAAACTTAGGACCTCGCGCTTGCCAGGCAGGCGCTTATGCCGCTGAGCTATCTCACCGGCCCCATATTGTGAGATTTAAATTTGATAACAGGAAAGCACTTAGCCCAGGGCCAGGAATTTTTTCTTTGTGTATCAATATCCCTGTCCATTAAATTGACTATATTGCAGTGCCCCTGAAAGGGGGAAAAAAAAAAAGGGAAGAAAGAAGAAAAAGAAAGAGGCATGGAAACAGGTATTCCTATCGGAGCGGGGTTGAGATTTTTGTTGTGCTCTCAGTTGGGGTCAGTACAGTGCTTTTGGTGTGTTATCCACACCTCCCAGTTTTTCTAATATCTCAATTCTACAGCCCCTTCACTGATTTATTCAGAAATAGGACAGGGTGGAGGTGGAGTGAATTTACATTGCAATTTTTTTCCTTTCACATGCATGGTTACCATAACGTTTCTACTGATCTAAAATGAAATAAAATCTATCAACACACACACACAAAAGAAATAAAATCTATCAACATTAACCTTTTAAAGTCTGAAATCATGAACTGTTTTCTATGACAAAAGCATTTTCAACAAATTGCTCTCCTATGAGGCTAACCTGATTATTCTGATATTTGTACCTAAACCAAAAGTAGGACACTAAATCTATAGGAATGTTAATGGCTAAATTTAATTTGATCCCAATAACATTTTGTAAAAGAAAGCCTTTAGCTATGCACTCCGTGGCTTTTTGTGAAAAGGAAAACACTAAATTTCATCTCTTTCATGGAGAAAATGTCACCAGTAGATATTTAGAAAATAATGGTCCAAATTATTTTATATAATTCAGGAGTCACTAAATTATGTCATGTACCGTTAGCTTTTGTATGAAAAGGAAGCAACTAGGGCCTAGTTTCTTTCTGATTATTAATTTTCTTAGAAAAAGTTTGCATTAAGAAGAAAAGAACTGGGCCAGTGAGATGGCTCAGCGGCGTAAGTGCCTGCCTTGCAGGCGCGAGGGCCCGAGTTTGACTCCCGGATCCCACATACGAAAAAGGGGCCGGTGATATCGCTCAGCGGCATGGGTGCCTGCTGGCGCGCGAGGTCCTAAGGTCGACCCCCGGTACCCACAAAAAAAAAAAAAAAGGAAGAAATCATTCTAGGAGATGAAAGCATTCATCATGGTGATATGGCTTGTGTTTTCTTTTATGCCTGCAAGCCCTCCGGAAGCCACATTTTAGTGTTTAGTGCGCCTGCATCGCAGTGTTTAATGTTTTCATTCCTTTTTCATCCATGACCCAGGTGGTTAACCCAGGAAAAAGCCAGTAGAGTAATTGCTGGTTTTGTTTTCTCCCATCTCTGCAAAATGAGTTCACCAGAATGACTGGGCAAACACCACTGGGGTGACCCTGGGGTTTGTGCAGTATGTGGAGAGTAATAGGGAACCAAAACGATGATGGAAATGCTTGTATTACAGTACAGTCTGTGACCCAGGAGGAACCAGCAATTGAAAGAGGAGGGTAATGACTCCTGCCGAAGTTCAGGATCGCTACTTAAGTGGCTACAGGGATGCTTCTGGCTCCAATTAAAAGAGAACTCCCTGACGCACAGTGGTAGGAGGTATATGATAAGGTTATTGCTGAACGATTGTGCAGAGTGAAACGGTAAAGTTAAGTTTAAGCTCAGAAGGACCCTCAGTCAACGAAGTGTGTAAATACTGTGGCAGTATTGGCAACATGGCTCTGTCCCTCGTTGTCTGAGCGTGACATGCGACTGTGGAGTTTTCAGATTGGCTACCAGTCCTCTGTCCTCCTGTAGATGATATATAAAATCATACTGCGTACTTGCAACCTGCAAGAGTTAGCTAATGTATTCCGCAAACAGTAGCAGGCAACAGACTATAATTGCACATCCTGAAGCCCAGTTCAGTACAGCAGGGGAGGACGTTCGTTCCAAGTAGGAGAAGTGCTAGGTGGGGAAGTACTCGGTACGTTGTAACCAGCACTGCAGATGATATTACTGGCAATATCTCTCAGTCACAGGTAAAATGCAAGCCTATTTCTTGCTCATATTCCGAAACATGTCCACGCCCCTCTGTGTAGACGCGTTAGTGCGCAATCTGTGTAACAATCACGTGGATGTCCTAGGTACAGGCAGGGGGAGAAAGCTTTGGGCACTTGGTGGCCTCATGCCAGGGAAGGGGCCGTTTGGTGGCCAGCGCGGGAGCTGGGCCGTGTTGAGGTTCACTGTGGTTCGTTCTTAGGGCTCCTGGACGATGATGGATTACCGCACGGCTTCTGCACAGTCACCTACTCCTCCACAGACAGATTCGAGGGCAGCTTCGTCCACGGAGAGAAGAACGGACGCGGGAAGTTCTTCTTCTTCGACGGCAGGTAGTACCCGCTGCTTTGTTCTGCTCTGTTCTGTGTGTGGGTGGGGCAGACTATTTCATGTGAAGGAATGATGCAAATCAAGGAAGTCGAGTGGAGGTTTTTGAACAACTGACACAAAACTATGCAAAGTGCCTGCAGCATGCACTGCTTTGGTGACGGGGAAGGGACCCCAGTGATACTCTGCCACGCCAGACTGGGAGGGGCAGGTCTTGCACAAATTCATTCCCCGGTCACCCCGTCCTTGATGGAGCTCACCTGATCACTCAAGCGCTGTAGTGCCTGTGATGAAGTCATGCAGAGAGGGGTCACTTTTGTTGGTGACCAGTTTGTTCAGTGCCAGTAGCGACTGATTCACACTCTTTTCCAAATGTAAGGGTTGCACTCCACTGCATTGAGCCCGCTCTCCCAGGGGTGACTTCTCTGTAGCCCAAATAAAGCTGGGGCCACCGCGTTGCTTGTTCAGCGGCGTCCATTTCTCACCACGTTCCCTGTGCCCCATGAGATTCCCGAGAAAGTACTCGCAAAGCTCTTCACAGCCACACGGGTACAGGCCAAGCAGTCCGACACCTGTGGGTACCCGCGGGAGGTCTGCGCTCTTGACTCAGTGTTTCCAATGCTTGTCTTTGGCATAAATGGTCTTTTTATGTGACACCTCCACACCAACGTCAGGACTAGTATTTCCCACAATTCTCCTCTAGTTAAAAATTTTTTTTTTCCTTTTATATTACTGCAGATTGAATCTAGGGCCTTTGTATGGAGCTATATCTCTAGCCCCTTTTTATTTTTTATTTTGAGACAGGGTCTCCTCCATAAGTCACTAAATTGCCCAGGCTGGCCTTGAACTTGCAATGCTCCTGCCTCAGCCTCCCAGATTTCAGGATTACAAGCATGCACCACCATGTCCAGCTTCTGGGTAAAATATTGTTGCTTTCACCCTTTGTTTGAGGAAGCCGTGTGGCACAGGCTCCTTGCCCTCACGCCTGTAATCCCAGCACTCCAGAGGCTGAGGCAGGAGGATTGTCAGGAGTTTGAGGCCAGCCTGGGCTACATAGTGAGTTTAAGGCCAGCCTGAACTACACAGCAAGACCCTGTCTCAAAAACAAAACAAAACAAAACAAATTTAAAAAAGAAGAGGTGGAGTTGCAGCAGCACAGCTTCCCAGCAACATCTTTAACCCAGGTCAGCTTCAGAAGCGAAGGGACCATGTGGATTCTCAAGCAGTTAAAGGGATTTAGAGCAATGACACAATTGGCTACCTTCAGACCCATTGGTTGGGAAATACAGAAAAGGACTTAGCGACCGCAGGCTGTAGGAGTCTGCTAGACAGCACCACTTGCTACACCTGACACCGGCGACGGGCCACAAACCCAGGACCTCCACAAACCCAGGAAAGTACTGCAGAAAGAAAGTGGCTGAGCTGACAGCTGCAGGGTGATCACAGGGCCTGGAATATGACCCAGAACCCCTTATTGAAGAGAAGGAATTGTTTTTAAAGATGGTAGAAGTTCCTCAGTTCTCTGCTATAAAGAGATGAGGGACCAGGCATGGTGGTTGCTCTCCCTCCCTTTTTTTTGGTACCGGGAATCAAACTCAAGACCTTGTGCTTGCCAGGCAGGTGCTTGGGCCACTGAGCTATATCCCCACCACCCCCTTTTTTTTTGAGACAGGGTCTCGCCATGTAGTTCAGGCTGGCCTTGAGTTCACTATGTAGCTCAGGCTGGCATCTTGCTCAAGGCAATCCTCCTGCCTCAGCCTCCTGAGTGCTGGGATTACAGTAGTGTACCACCACACCCATCAATTTGTCTATTAATTTTCCTTCCCTATAACTGTCTGATGTGTTGGGTAAAATTAAATGGGAACCTTGTGCCTTTACTATCAGGCTGGAATCTTTGGTCTGGAAAAATTCCCTCCAAAAGTCTGAAATCAAGGTTTTAAAACAAAAGTGTAGAAACCAAAGCTTTGATAAAGAAAGTCACTTAACCCTACACTGCTGGTTTGTATCCCCACCAAAGGACTTGCTCAAAAGTGCGGGAACCCATGTTTGGAAAAAGGAAAATCACAAAAGTGTGGTGACAGAATATTTGGCCCAGTGCATTCTAATCTTATGTTAAACCTGTGTCCCGGTGTGGGATTTAAGAGAAGCATTCGAACAAATATGAATTATAACAAGAAAGTTCTAAGATCAACTTTTACCTTGACATGCAACATGATAAACCTGAATAAGAATTTGAAATATCCATGCTACCAGGAGAATTGGTCTTGTTAAATTGTTTAAGCAAACTCCTAGACGGAAGAAGAATATTTCATTTTGTTTTTGAACTGCAAATGTAGCAAGTGCTTGGTGGCATAAAAAGTACCATGAAATACACAAATACTAAAAAGTGAAAGTGCTTCCTCTTTTTTTCCCCCCCAGTACTGGGGATGGAACCAGGGCCTTCACACTGAGCCACATCCCCTGCCTCTTTTTTGTTTATTTTTCTTTAAGACAGGGTCTAAGTTGCCCAGGCTGGGCTTGAACTCCTCCTGCCTCATCCACTCACCATACCCAACTTTCTGGTTTTTTGTTTTTAAATCCCCACCTTATGTCATAGAAGTGACCACTGTTGGGAAAAAATGTGAGCATTTTAGACATACCCGAGGGAAAACGTGGAAACGGTGACTATCTCCATCAGCCTCAGTAGCCAGAATGTACACGGTCCACCTGCTTTCTACCATCTCGGCTTCAGACGATTTGCAGTTTTGAGATTATAACGAGAACTTGCTCTTTCCTTCATTATCTGACAAAATGTAGAACAGAAAAGCAGAGTTCCTGAACTGGCTTATTAATTTGGAAACCTGAAGTCGGGCCACTCCTTCTTAGATGTCTTTTCCCACAAATGAGGAAGGAATGGGAAAATTAGCCTTATTTTTAAAATCATCTTTTTGGGAAGCTGTTATTTTCCGTTTTCTTTTCCTTCTGGAAGGAAAGAAGAAAACTGCCTGCACATTAAGTTTTTCAGACTTCTTAGCATCTACATCTATTGTCCCAATATGCAGGCATCTGTGTCACAAGCTAAAGGGGACCTTCAGGTTTGTGGGTGCAGAGCTGGAGTAGGCCAGCACTGTGCTTTGGCTGGAGTCCTGGGGTGTATTATGAAGAGGTTTTGGTAGACACAGCTCTAATTTTTATGGTGATCCCCACGTCTGGATGTTCATTTTAATATGTTTTTCCTGAATCTTAGTTCAGCCAAGATGTAGAGACCCAAAGGCGAGCTTGTCACTGCCCTAGGATGTAACAAGAAGCGCGCTACGGTGCCGAGTGGCTTTCTCTGGGGCTGTGGATTAGTAGGCAGGCACTGACTTTTAGCCTGAGATTTGGACAAGGCATTCATCCTATGCACGTACATGTGTGTGGATGCACATGTGTGTAAACACGCTGACGCCTCTCCTGAACACGCATTTGGACTTCATGGTCCACTCCTTTCTGACTCCATTCTCCTGTGTCATTTCCTGCCGTCGATTTGCTCCCTCCTGTGCCCAGCCACAAGGCCTCCTAGCTCACCTAAGTCAGGGCACTGGTGAGCCACTGAGGAAGCCCGGCACCTCCAGGAGACAGATCTGGGCAGCTTCTTGTGCTCGGTTTTTAGGAAGAGCCTGTTCATGTCTCAGAGGAACTGGAGTTGGACTGGACTCCTGAAGTCATGGGTTCTGGCCTCCCACACGAGGCAAAAGTCCCTTCTCTGTTCCTGAGAGGTGTCCAGCTTTTGCTGGAACCAGGTGCAGCAAATATATTCATCTGTATTCTAAAGAACATTCCTCACTGAGACAAAAGATTGTGCAATATGCAAAAAGAAAGGGAGTGGAAAGGAAATGGAGAACTGTGAATATCTCCCACTCGTGCGACACTGGGCACCTGGTGTTCCTAACAGTCCATGAAGTAGCCTTCACAATCCTGTTATACTTACAGAGAAACTAAGTCACAGAGCGGCTAATTAACTTGCCCAAGGTCATCTAGTAGACCTGGTGCTGAGATTCAAGCCAAGGTGAATTCATGATGAATTCAGTTTTAGAGCCAATCCTCTTCCTTTGGGGGTGGGGTGGGGTGAGGCAGTCTTGCTATGTAGCTCAGGCTGTCCTCAAATTCACTATGTAGCCCAGGCTGGCCTTGTACGTGCGGTGATCCTCCTGCCTCAGCCTCCCAAGTGCTGGGAATACAGGTGTGCGCCACCACACCCGTAGCTAACCCTCTTTTTCACTGCACTTGCTACTTCCTGTAACCAGAAGCAAGAAATTAGCTGCCTCACGCTCATCTTACTTGTGGTCACTCATTACTTGTAATTGTGAAAAGCTCCCAGGCTCCTGGGAGCTTTGAGCACCTTTCCTGGGGGAGCTTAGCGTCTTGATAGGGGTGTGGCAGACGCAGGCAGTTTTCCTAAGGATCCAGAAGAGCCCTCTTCCTGCTCCCCAAATTGGCCTTCCCCAAGTTGGACTTCTCATTTGTGAAATGGAGATGAATATGTCTACTGCTCAGAGTTTGAATTGGTTAAGAAAAGTCCCGCACCGTGCAGGGCATCTGGTAGGTGCTGGGGGAGGAATGGCAGATGAGGACGCGGACAAAGATGACCTCTGATCATGGTCGTCGTTAGTGGATAGCAATGGATGAGCGAATGTCTGTGTCAGGAAAAACAGGAAGTGTCTCATGCCCTGTTTTCCCCCCACTCACAGAAGATGTCTGAGAACACAACAGGTGCTGGAATTTCTCAGGAGCAGCAGGCCATTCTGCCAGTGGATACCAGTTGGGGTCCTCTGATCCCATGTGGTCACATCTAGCTGCGGACAGCATCAGGCCCCACAGGTGGAGAGCTGGGTCCCCAAGTCTGCCTCCCACCACACGTTATTTATTTATTTTTATTTGTTTGTTTGTTCATTTATCGCAGTGTGGGGGATTGAACCCAGGGCCTCTGCACTGGGCTACATCCCCAGACTGTTAAAAATTATTTTATTTTGAGACAGGTTCTTGATTAAATAGCTAAGTGGCCTAAACTGGGCTTGAACTTGTGATCCTCCTGCTTCAGCCTCCCAGAGTGCTGGGATTACAGGTGGGCACCACCACACTCGGTTCTAATGTCTTTTTATAAGGGTGCTAATCCCATTGGGGAGATCTTTGCACTTCTGACTTAATCACCTCCGCAAGGCCCCACCCTTTAATAGCATCTGGCTTGGGGTTCGAATTTTAACATGAAGAATTTTGGCGAGACACACACATTCAGTGCACAGCAGAAAGTTTTCTGAAAGTTTTTTTTTTGGGGGGTTGGTATGTATGTATGTATTTATTTATTTATTTATTCATCTGAGACAGGGTCTCATTGTGTAGTGTAGGCTGGACTTGAGCTCAGTATGTAGCTCCAGCTGGCCTCAAACTCGCAGAGAACCTCTTGCCTCGGCCTCCCAAGTGCTGGGCTTATAGGCATGCGCCACCACACTCTGCTGTCTTTGTGTTTTAGAAAGCAAAACTGAATTCACTAGTTACTCTGCAATATGTTACTACTCTTTTGAGCCTTTGTAGTAGTCAGATTGTCTAAGAACATAGATCTTCTATTACAAGGTAGAAAAACAACTTCGAAGAGAGCGCACGTGGAAGTCTATGTCACTCCACTCAGCTGGCTGATCGCGCCCTGAAAGACGCTGAAGCTGCTGGCTGGAAATAGCGCCAGCAGATGGGTTGGTCTTATTATTCAGTCTGTAATATTGTTTGTAATATTTTAAGATAATACATATTGTCATATAAGAAATTCCTAAAACAATGTTTTATACTAAGAGTCACAG
Source organism: Erethizon dorsatum (assembly GCA_028451465.1). NCBI lineage: Eukaryota > Metazoa > Chordata > Mammalia > Rodentia > Erethizontidae > Erethizon > Erethizon dorsatum. Next base: position 19,189,215 of record CM051839.1, read on the forward strand.
TTTATTTAGGGGTGGGAATTCAAAGTAGAATTTCATTCTTTTTAATTTCCCTCTTGGCTCTTTTTTTTTTCTTTGTGGGTGCCGGGGGGTCGACCTCAGGACCTCGCGCGCCAGGAGGCGCCCGTGCCGCTGAGCGATATCACCGGCCCCTTTTTCGTATGTGGGTTCCGGGAGTCGAACTCGGGCCCTCGTGCTTGCCGAGCAGGCGCTTACGCCGCTGAGCCATCTCACCGGCCCCTCCCTCTTGGCTCTTAGATTGTTACAGCTGACAAAGGAAGGGGACTAACTGGAGGAAGGGGTGGGGATAGGATCTGTAAGAAACAAAGCCCACTGTAATCCTAGCACTATGGAGGGTGAGGCAGGAGGATCGCCACAAGTTCAAGGCCAGCCTTGACTACATAGTGAGTTTGAGGCTGGTCTGTACTACATGGCAAGCTGGGCGTGGCAGTGCACACCTGTAATCCCAGCACTCAGGAGGCTGAGGCAGGAGGATTGCCGTAAGTTTGGAGGCCAGCTTGGGCTACATGGTGAAACCCTGTCTCAAAAAACAAATGAACAAACAAAAACAAAACAAATCTGATGAACTATATGGCAAGAGCCTGTCTCTAAATAAATAAATAAATAAACAAAGCCCCAAACTCTGTGGGTTTCCATATCATGAAGAAAAGGCAACACTGTTAAAAATGAAGAACTTTGGTGTATTCAGATACTAAAGAGAATTTTTCAGTAAAAATACAGTAATATTTGAATAATATGCAAGTGTATCAGTTTAGGTAAACAATTGTAAAATTTCTCCATTTTTCTGTAAGTTAGATTTCCTAATTTAATGCATTACTAGAAACTTAACTATAAGTACTTCAATAAGACAGATTGAAAAATGTTCAGTTTATGTGAAGAGAAACAAATTATATTAAAGCTAATGTTTTAATTTCCCCTAAGTTTTCCAGTTTTTTTTTTTTTTTGTGGGTACTGGGGGGTCGACCTCAGGACCTCGCGCGCCAGCAGGCACCCGTGCCGCTGAGCGATATCACCGGCCCCTTTTTCGTATGTGGGTTTCAGGAGTCGAACTCGGGCCCTTGCGCTTGCCGGGCAGGCGCTTAAGCCACTGATCCATCTCACCGGCCCAGTTTTCCAGTTTTTTAATTCAGATGCTGGTGCCAGAAAAATCAAACAAGTGAAAGACCAGTTTTGTAATTTCTTAAAATACTAAAAAATCTGACAAGATGTTGAAAGGGACTTTAAGAAGATACAAGAACTTTGTATGTAGTAATGATCCCATTTTTATTAAAACAACAAAAACAAAAGGTGGGCAAAATGCATGAGATAGATATAGGTACAGGTGGGGGGGAAAGTCTTAAATGCTGTATACCAGACTGACTAAGAGACTAGGAATTTCTACAACTTGATAGGGCTTGATTTGTTTTTTTATTTGTTCTACAATGAACATATTTGTATTAGCTTTACACTGGTGGGACAAAATACCTGACACTGAAAACTGAGAGGAAAAGTTAATTTTAGCTCATGGTTTCAGAGATTTCAGTCCATGGTATGGGGGGCTCTAAGGCAGAAATATCATGGTGGCAGTGCATGGCAGAGGAAAGCTGCTCACCTTATGGGAATAGGAAGCAGAGAGTTTGGAAAGAGCCCAAAAAGAAATACACCCTTTCAAAGGCAGCCGCCAGTGACCTTCCTCCTGTGATGAGGTCCCATTTCCTAACAACCTAGTCCACTACTGAACACATCAGTGGATTGGTTCCTCTCGTGATCCAGTCACCTCTGTAGTCCCCACCTCTGAACACCGCTGCTATGGGGGTCAAATCCTCAGTACAGGAGTCCTTGAGGAACACTTCATATTTATACCATAACAACATATTACTTTTTGAAACTTAAACAGTTGTCGATTCCATCCTCTCCCCCATTCAACTGGCTTGCTCACCAGTTCTTATAGAGAGGAATTTTTACTGCTTTAAAAAAAAAAAAAAAAACAGCTTTAAACAGTGCTGTAAATTTCTTTGACAGTTCCAGTGTCTCATCACTTATTCTTAGAATGCTTTTAGACCCAAGTTCTCAGTGGACAGCTTGCTGTCCCATCACAACAGAGCATGCTCAGCAGCAGCTATTATTTATTTAAGCATTCCCTATGTGTCATACCATACCCTAAACTTTTCACACACATTAACCCTTTTGATCCTTGTAACAACCCTATTAGTAGCTCCAGTTTGCAGCTGAACAAATGAAGCCCAGAGCACGTAAGAAACCCTCCTGCCTTGCAGACCCTGTGCATATCTAATTCAACTAAGGAACAAGCAGTGGGCTTGAGTAACCTTGTTCCTTCCATCCCAGTTTTCTCTGGGCAAAATGAGCCCGCTTCCATTTCCATTCCTTTGCTTAGGGAATACTAATTGATGCTGTGCTGTGCTTATATGTTATAGGGATCTGTGGATGTATGAGCCCTAATTTGTTCCCTTAAAGGGACTACAACTAACTAGAGAAATAGAACAAATAGTATTTTTCAACATTTTTTTTTTTTTTTAATTTTTGCAGTGCTGGGCTCAAACCTAGGGCCTCACACATGCTAGGCAAGCACGGTACGGTGAGCTGCACCCCTGCCCAAGATATAATTGAGCATCAATAAAGAGCTGGCTGCGTGGGGATGGGGTTCGCCTCCTGCCCAGGCCAGGGTGGATTTGGGAAAGTGGGGCTCCGCTGGGAGCCAGGAGGCTGTATGGGGGAGAGATGAGCAGAGCGCTCCAAAACACAACTCTCTGTTCAGTTTCTGCAGGAAAGATTACAAAGCTACTTCCGTGTACTTTTCAAATCTGGCCACATGTTAACGTTTTCGTGGCTACAAAATAGCATCAGTTCCTTTCTTTCTTCAACAGAAAAAATGCCAGAGGATTAAGAATGTTCATTATTATCGCAGGCTAGGAAGGAAGGAAGGAAATGTAGCCCGTAACTGGTTTTTGGGGTTTTTTTTCCTGAATGTGTCTTCAGAAATTTAAAGATGTAGCTCACATATGTTTTAAGGGACAACACAAAGAAAAACAATATGCCAGCTAAGATTTACGGAGGTCAGTGAGTAAACAAATGTGAGCAGAGGATTCTAGAGCAGGCGACAGCAAGCTTTGTCTGTAGTGGGTGAGAGTAACAATTCAATTCCCAATCCCCGACCTAGTGCGAAAGCCACGGGAAGCACAGAAAGGAATGTGCAAGGCTGTGTTCTGATAAAACTTTATTTACAAAAACAGCAGAGGCATGATTTACAGGCCTCCTCCAGAAGAAAAAGTGAGAACAAAAGGTGGCACTTTGAATGCCAGTCTGAGGAGCTTTTCCCTCATTTCCCCAGTGACAGGATCTCAAAGACTTAGCATTTTTATTTTTTGGAGAACCCAGCTGAAGTGTGTAACATGCCCCTTTCATCATCAGATTCCTCCCAAGTTACCATAAAAAGCTACCAAGAAAACTAAGCTGTGTCTCCAGGCAGATGGCTGAGAAAATAATGCAGTAGGATTCGCTCCCTGGTGCCTTAAGAATGTGCCCTTATAGACGGTAACTCAGCCCTGCCGAGAGGGAAACAGCAGCTTCTGTTCAGGGCCCTGAGAGAGGATGGCTGCATTCACACAGGGAAAGGACCGGCCCCGGAGCAGGGCAGGGGGATGCACAGCTCCATATTATTCTTTAAGTGATTTTCAAGGCCTGGGCCTCGTAGGGTTGACCAGAAACCTGAGCAATATTAGCAGACTAGTCTGTCAGGATAATTCTACCCAAATACACACCGGAACAGTTTGAAGCTGCTGAGAATCCAAAGTCAGTAGGGTTGCCAGGATTAGCAAATAAGAATCCAAGTCATCCAGTTAAATTGGAATTTCAGATAAACAAAAAATTTAGTATAAGCGTGTACCGTTCACCTGGGTGTGGCAACACACGCCTGTAATCTCAGCATTCTGGGAGGCTGAAGCAGGAGGACTCCAAATTAGAGGCCAGCCTGGGCAGCTTAGCAAGACCCTGTCTCAAAATTAAAGATTTGATACCAGCCATGGTAGGGCACGCCTGTAATCCTTGTATGAGGAAGGCTGAGGCAGGAGGATTGCTGAAAATTTGAAGCCAGCCTGGGTTACATAATGAGTTCAAGTCCAGCCTGAACTACATAGCAAGACCCTGTCTCCAAAAACTGAAACCAAAAAATTAAAAATAAAAAAATTTTAAAGGGCTGGGATGTAGTTCAGTGCAAATACCCTGGTTTCAACCCCCCAGTACCACACACGTACACACACCAAAAACACCCAAAAAGTATATTCTATACCATTCAAACTTTAGGCCGGGTACAGTGGCTCATGCCTGTGATCCCAGCTACTAAGGAGGCTGAGGCAGGAGAACTACTTGAGCTTAGCCATTCAAGATCACCTTAAGCAACATAGTGAGACCTGCCTCAAAAAATAATAATATTTGGGACATATTACACTAAAGAATTGTTTTGTTTTGTTTTGTTTTCCTTTTCAAACTTAACTGAGCATCTTGTATTTTATCTGGCAATGCAAACAATGAAGATAAAGGGTTAAATAGTTTTTCCTCCTGTATGTAACATCATCATGTCAGTAGATCACTAATCCTTCACCAGAATATTTTTTTCTTTTTTTAATTGTGGAAGTCTAGAGATGGGTGCATCTCCTTGATTCCAGCCTCACTGATTTGGACTTTGGTTTTTATGCAGGGACTGTGCTGCAGTGCACTGTATTCTCTGCGTGCATTTAGTCAGCTTGTTGTCACTGGTCACACAAACAAAGCTGCAAGAACTGTTTATCTCCTTGGGAGAGGACAGAGTGTAATTACAACATGCTCAGAGGCCCTGGGCACTTAGCTGCACTTCTCATTCAATAATTATAGATGGTTCTCAGCCATTCATTAACGTAAGACTTTTCGCAAATGGGAAGGACCGAGAGACCAAGGGCCGGGTGAGGGGAAGCGGAAGGAAGTGAGTAGAATAAAGATCTGCCACGTATAGCAACCTCATAACCTCTGCGAGTGCAAACGTCATGTGCCATAAACATGAGCTAAGGTTGATTATATCAGTAAGAGTGAAAATGGGGAAAGGGGAATTAGAAGAGGTAGGGGAAGGGGAAAGGAAGGAGATTTTAAAAAAGAAGCAGCAAGTTGTATTAGGTACGGGCACCCACACCCCAAAATGACCGTGAAATGCATGTCCTGCAAACATGTACTAATAAAAAGCAACAGCAAAGTAAGACTTCTCCAGGCCAAGTCAGGGCAGCCACTCAGTCCCCACGGCCAGCTTTGGCGGGTCCATATGAGGTGTGCGTGTGTCCTGCCTTCCTCTGTGTACAGTGTGTGCCACGTAAGACGGCAGGACGGCCAGCGTGTGTGACCACGGTCCCGCAAGATGAGCACAACGGGGCGTGCAGTAGCTGCGCCGTGTGTGTTCGTGTGAGCACATGGCGAAGTCTGCACCACATCAAATGGCCTGACACACATTTCTCAGGACCCACCCTCACCATTAAGTGATGTGTGACACATGTGTGACACACGCATGCGCACACTTAAATAAACGCCCATATAGCCACTAAAGAGATAGAGGTTTGCCTGCATGGACACCAACTATAGCTGTCATTGATGCTGATGTTAATAACTTGAAACTAAAGTGTGCAGACAAGCACACGGTAGCGGCTTATGCATTCCGAACTCCACACGTGTTGTTGGGTAACCATACCCGCGAGACCTCAGAAGGACCCTTGAGAGCCACCAGGGAATCCCAGGTCGCTGTGGGGACGGGGTCCACACGAGCCCAGCAGGCGCTGTGCCACTGAGCTGCACCAGCCCTGGGCTGCTTTTGAGGGAAGTTACATGTAAGCAGTTGCACACAGAACGCCTGGTGCCGAGGCTTGGAGACTTAGTGACACTTGTCCTCAATTCCCACCTGTGGCTTTCTGCTTCTCTTTCCTCCAGCAGAGAAGAGAGCGATCGCTCTGGGGAGATGATGGTGAATCCCCTTCCCCACTGTCCGTCTCATCCAGCTCTCTGGCAGGATTGCCGAGCAGGCATCCTGGAGAAGGCAGGAGGACCCCTGGGTCCGGATGGGCTTGCGGAGCCACGCACGCGGTCCTGTCCGTTAGGAGAGCGGAGTCGCATCTGACCCTTCATGTTTCTCTTCTTGAACAGCACCCTGGAGGGCTACTATGTGGATGATGCCCTGCAGGGCCAGGGCATCTACACCTACGAGGATGGTGGAGTCCTCCAGGGCACCTACGTGGACGGGGAGCTGAATGGGCCAGCGCAGGAGTATGACACGGATGGTCGGCTGATCTTCAAGGGACAGTACAAAGACAACATTCGGCACGGAGTGTGCTGGATCTATTATCCAGTAAGCCTTTGATTGTTCACTTTACGGGGAAGTAACATGTCTTAAGACAAGGCTTTGAGTCCTCTTCATAAAGAGTAAAATATAAGCGGGGCCTGATGGCACATGCCTATAGGGGAGGCTGAGGCAGGAGGATCACAAATTCAAACCCAGCCTGAACAATTTAATGACTTATTGAGACCCTGTCTCAAAATAAAAAATAAAAAGGACTGGGATATATCCAGCTCAGTGCAGGACCTTGGGTTCACACCCCAGGAATTGTCAGTCATTTGGGGAAAAGAGTCATCATGAATGGAACAAATTGGTTTTCTGAAAGCATTAATAAATTCAAAATATATTGCTTTTGATTCCTTTGGCATATAGAAAAAGGCAGTGGAGGAGGGCGGTGTTGCTGTTAATTTTATTCTATTTCTCATATGTAAGATTGAATCCAGCAATATTTTACCTTTTTGTGTGTGTGTGTTACTACACCACCATTGCTTGATTTTACAATCTCATTAATTTTGAAGGTATTTTATAGTTTATACTGCTTAAATTCAGGTGATTTAAATGAACTTGCTTTTGGGTATTTGAAAATAATATTTCTGGAGTTTATTAGCGCAAATAGACACAGCAAAACCCATGGTTGGGAATTAATGCTGTAATTTTTGTTTGCATTTCAAATATCCTATCTGTTGTGGGCGAATTTCTAGAAAATGTTTCAGAAAAGGTCTTAGGGAATATTCTATTTAACATTTTATCATGACCATAACTGAAAATATATTTTTGCTTACTTGAAACCTACCTTTTTATGATTAAAAAGTATTAATAAAAACAAATTATTACATGTGTAATAAGAAAAGTAGCCTTTGCCAAATTTACTTGTACAAAATTGTTCTGAAGAAATTAGTTTATCTGGGTAAGGTGACACACACCCGTAGTCCCCTTACGCAGGAGGCTGAGGCAGGAGGACCACTTGGGGGCAGAAGTTCAAGGCTAGCCTGAGCAACATAGCAAGGCACCAGCTCTTAGAAAGGGAGGGAGGGGGCCGGTGAGACGGCTCAGCGGCTTAGGCGCCTGCCTTGCAAGCGCAAAGGCCCGAGTTCGACTCCCGGAACCCACATACGAAAAAGGGGCCGGTGATATCGCTCAGCGGCACGGGTGCCTGTTGGTGCGCGAGGTCCTGAGGTCGTCCCCCCGGTACCCACCAAAAAAAAAAAAAAAAAAAAAAAAAAAAACAAAGGGAGGGAGGGAGGGAGGAAGTGTGTTACCTACACTCTAGGAAAAGAACATTATAAAGTATTTCCTAAGAATTACCTGTTATTTATGTACCTTCTTGGTACAATCTATGGTCTGTCAAAAGTAATTTCATTCACTGGCCCAAAGTAGGCAGACACAGCGGGAAGGAGGAGGTGCTTGCAGTTTAGGGAAACTGAGACCTGGCTTCCTGAGCAGGCTGGGAGCTCTGACAGCCCAGTGAATCTTGCAGTCAGAGGCGGAATTGCAGCTCTGTGTAGGTAGAGGGGAGGGGGCAGCTAGGGACACCCAGGTGTCCCACTGCCCGTCACTTCACTCGTGACTGGGATCAACTCGAGTCCCCAGATGAGACCAAAGATGCACTAAGACTGGTGTGTGGATGCTTCTCATTCAGTGCACCTGCATCTTGAAACCTAGAAAGGCAGCTATGCCTTAGCTCATAGCCCTGATTATTATCTTGTTAAACGCCGAGGAAAGACGCTTTGGGGAGTTATAGCTTCCAGCCTTGGTGGATGGTGCCTGCGTCTGTTGGCAGTTGAGGGGGTGATCACGCCCCTCTCTGTCTGGATTCTGAATCAATTAAGAAATAGGTGTCAGGGGTCACGTAGTTGGTTCTTATTGTGGCACAGTTGGATTGGAGGTGTGGCCTGGACCCAGAGCCAAAATGAGCTTCTGCTGCTCCCCAGCGACCTGAATCAAGGGACCAGCTCCAGACAGACGTGGGGAGCAGGGGAAGCAGCTGCAGGCACTGCCAGACCCCAGGACAGGGAGAGGGTGAGAAAAACAATGAAGCAAGACACCGTGGAGCAGCCTTTATCTTGATAGTGTCGCCCAGCAGAGAATGGGGTGCTAGCTCTGCGAATGACTCCTCCTTTCGCCAGGGGGAGCCAGCGAGCAGTGGGGCGAGACCACAGCTTCCTCCCAACACCCCAGGTGGAGCAGAGGCGGCTGGGCCATGGTGTCAAAGCCAGAACAGGGAGGAAAATGTAATACTGCCTCCCTGCAGGACTTACAAGCTCATTCTCGGAAGAGTTTGTTTCTTACAGAGATTTCCCTCAAACTGTGACACAAAGGTTTTAATTAAAAATTCCTAACTTTTTTTGGCAATAAAAGAAGGATTTTTGGTTTTATCAGTGCCGAGGAATAAATACACTTCCTGCAAAACCAGAATTTTAAAGCATCGCAGGGAGAAGGTGTGAGCCCGAGAAATGCTTCTGTGTGAAGTGACTAGCAATGTCGTCGGCCTGCACTAGTGACAGCACATGTGCTCCACCACGCTCCCTCGGTAATCGTCACCGGCGACCTGAAGGGCCACCAGGCGGGAAGTGTCACCCCGCTGTGCCGGGCTGGGGAGGGGGAGGCAGTCAATACAGCCCTACTGCTCTCTATCCGTGCAAAATGTGCTTCCAAATGTTTTTCTTTTTGTGGATGTGCTGGGATTCATTTTAATTTACAACTTTTTCTCCCCAGAGCAATTAGACGATGGTGAGGCACAGAATCAACTACGGGATGATATTTACGTCTGCTGTCTTTGTGAGCAGCATCTGGGAACACTCAAAAGCCCCCCTGCGTTACTGACTTTGATGTGTGGGTCAGGGAAATTAACCAAGCCTTTAGAGACATAGCACTGCCGTTCCAGCAAACCCACAAGAGCTTCCGTTTTCAAAGTCATACCCTAAGGACCTTGTTTTGGGGGAAGAAAAAGGAACCATCTCTGGTGCCCTACAGTAAATCATTCATTACTTTTTGGTGCCCCAGTTCAATTCAAAAAGTACGTAAGCCAGGTGTGGTGGCACACACCTGTCATTCCAGCCCTCTAGGAGGCTGAGGAAGGAGGATCTCAGGTTCGAGCCCAGCCTGGTCCATTTAGTGAGATCCTGTCTCAAAATTTTAAAAAGCTGGGGGTGTAGCTCAGTGTGAAAGCCCTGGGTTCAATCCCCAGTCACACAGACAGACAGACAGACAGACACACACACGCATGCACGCACGCACACATGTCCCTGGCATCTGTCAGGATACAGGATTCTATGCTAGCCTCTGCCCTCAAGCACTCCATGACCCTTGGGAATGAAGCCAAAGCGGCTCCTCTTCTGGGAGGAGCTGGGAAGGAGCAGGCAGAGTGAGAAAGAAGAGGCAATGTTGAAAGGAACAGAATTTAGTTGTTCCATTTTCCCTTTCTCTTAACTCCAAAAAAAAAAGGTGATGGGACAGGATTCTTAGCCCCATTCTTGGGGCCAGTGAGATGGCTCAGCGGCATACGCGCCTGCCTGGCAAGCACGAGGGCTCGAGTTCAACTCCCGGAACCCACATACGAAAAAAGGGCCGGTGATATCGCTCAGTGGCACGGGCGCCTTCTGGTGCATGAGGTCCTGAGGTCGATGCCTGGTACCCACAAAAAAAAGAAAGCCAGATTCTTAGAAAGTCCTTTTGTTTATCTCTTAGAAAATGCAGACAATTCTGTCTTTATTCATGTGCAACAAATTAAGTACTACATTTTTTTTTTTAACAGTGACAAAGTTTACTTAAGAAAGTAAAAGTGAAGAGTAGGGGAGAAACTGGGAGCGAGCTTGAGCCCAGTAAAGAGAAAAACAGGGTAAAGATAAAAATAAAAGTACCCGCTGTCTGGGAAACCCGGAGTGAGCTATCATGGAAAGTTACGATGGCCTTAAGCACTAAATTTAAACTAAAGTTTTTCTTAACAGACTACAAATTCAAAGTCTAATATTAGGAAGTGAGAGCATGGTTTTTGTTTGTTTCGGTTTTTTTTTTTCTTGTTCGGTTGGTTAGTTGATTTTTTTTTTGAGACAGGGACTCGCTATGCAGTTTAGGCTGGCCTTGAACCCACTACAGAGCCCAGGCTGGCCTTGAACTCGCAGCAATCCTCCTGCCTCAGCCTCCCAAGTGCTGGGATTACAGGTGTGTAACACCATACCCAGTGAGGGCATGTGAGTAGCAGGGAGATTACCTTGCCACCTTCCTCATCACATTGGCTATTGGCCAGAAGTAACACTTAGTTGCATTTCCTTTAAATAGTGTCTGACGTTCCAAATGTAACATGTTGATTTCTTAGAAAATAAACCAAAAGAGAGTATCAGTAACTAGTCCAGGATGATCAAATGCAGCTCAGCCTCCCATGCTCTAAATCAGGGGCATAGAACATTCCAGCAGTATGTTCATATGGGGCTAGAAGGTCACATGAATGGGGGCATGTATACAAGGAGACACAAGGGGTGATCAAAATACGGTGAATGTTTAAATTAAAAATTTATTGTAGTAAAAGATATGTTGCCGTGAATACCCCCTCAGAACTCCCCCTCCCTTCAAACACATTTACCCCATCTTCTTGCCGCTTTCTGCAGCAGTTCTGGGAGTACTCTTTCCTGAGTGTCTTTACCAGGTGCGATTACCAGTACAGTGAATGCCACTGCCGAGCACCATCCCACAGAAAAGCAGACTCCTAAAAGTATTGAGATGTGTCCTTATCCACCTTACTCACTGCAACTAGAACTGTGAGACTTCTGGTTCTTCCTCAAAGTCAAAACAACCCTGAAAGTTGAACATTTTGAATCAATTCAGGATATCGAGGCAGCCACAACAGCACAACTAAAGACACGAAAGAAGACTTCAGATCTGGTTCAGAAAGTGGCAAGAATGATGGGATAAGTGTGTTGGAAGCAAGGGGGAGCATCTTGAGGAAAGCCTAAATTTTTTTTTTTTTTTTTTTAAGGGTACCGGGGGTTGACCTCAGGACCTCGTGCTTGCCAGGCAGGCACTTATGCCACTGAGCCATCTCACCGGCCCTGAAAAACCTAAATTTAAAAAATTAGTACAAGCTGGGTGTCGTGGTGCACGCCTGTAATCCCAGCATTCGTGAGGCTGAGGCAAGAGGATTGCTGCAAGTTCGAGGTCAGCCTGAGCTACAAAGGGATAAATACTATATATAATATTTTCTGGGTTTGGGTTTCTCCCATCAGGATGGAGGCAACCTTGTAGGAGAAGTCAACGAAGATGGGGAGATGACTGGAGAGAAGATAGCCTACGTGTACCCTGACGGGAGAACGGCACTCTACGGAAAATTCATCGATGGAGAGATGATCGAAGGCAAACTGGCCACCCTGCTGTCTACTGAGGAAGGGAGGCCTCACTTTGAGCTCGTGCCCGGAAGTAAGTTGAGTCAGCCTCCGATGGGGCGGGTGAGGGAGGCTCCTTTCTTGTCTGTCTAGCTCACTTCATTGGTGCATTAGTCAGCTCTGCTGCGGGCACCGCAAGCTGCTCATGCTTTACAGCACAAGCGCAGGGCTGCTGCCCAGCCGCGATCCAGGCCCTCTCGCTGCACTGCGCTGCGCTGTCTCAGCAGTGGGGCTGAGGCTGAGGACAGTGGCGACTTCAGACGAGATTTTCTCCCAGGGGATCGTGGAGGTGTCAGAGCATTGCTGTTCACTCCAGTGCTCCGCAAAGCCGCCCCTTGGAGCTGATACGGTGTCCCTTTCACCCACCTTTCACTGATCAAAGCAAATCACAGAACCAAAGTCAAATAGGAGTGGGAGAGAGCACAAAGCTCAGCACGTTAGTGGGAGATACTGAACAGGCATGTGACAACGGACATAGATAATTCTAATACAGAGCAGGAACTAAGAAATGACAGTGGTAATCTAATCAGTTTCCAATGCTTGTAGCTCCAGAACACTGGCCCATGGTTTAATAATATTAAAGAACCAAGTCAGGGAGCTCTCCAAGGGTGTGCACGCTGTCAAGCTGGTCCAGCCTGAGCCCTGTCTGCAGAGATAAATGCACAGGGACTCATCCCACCCTCTAGAGGGCCCAGCTTCTCAAACAGGGTACACACTCAGCTCGTGCCCACCCCGACAGAATCCTTGTTAGAAAAAATGCATATTTCCTCTGAGAAGTGCAACATTTGAGAAGTGCCACACTAAAACATTTTTTTCTGGATATAAAATTTTTTAGCCAGGCACAGTGGTGCACACTCACAGCCTAGGCAGCTTATTGAGACCATGTCTCAGAATTTTTAAAAAGGGCTGGAGATGTAGCTCAGTGGCAAGCATAAGGTCCTGGGTTCAATCCCTAGTACTGAAAAAAAAATTACTTTTTGTAGAAAACCAGGAAAATATACAGGAAAACTCAGGATCTTCTGTGTTGAGTGACATAGCAGAAGAAAGCCAGCTGAATTAGTCTGATTCCTTAAAAGCCACATCTGCATGTATCTCCAGTCCAGGACAGGTTACAAGGATAAAGTGATCGGAAAGGTAATAAGTTGAGGTAGTAATGGGCCTAAATAATACTTAACTACTTGGAATCTGAAGGATAATCTCCATGGGGAGTTGTCCAAAAAACGAGAACTCTCAAATTTACATTTAAGTCCAACTTAGGTTGCTTTAAATGTCTCCATTTTTACTTAAGTTAAAAACTGAAGCAGTCCAAAAACAATGTGGGATTCTGGATTGGATCCTGGAACAGAAAAAGGACATTGGTGGAAAAGCTGGTGGAATCTAAATAAAGTCTAGGGTTTAGTTCATAGTAATGGGTCTATGTTGGTTTCCTAGTTTTGACAAATGTACCATGTCATGTAAAAAGCTAACATTGGGAGAAACAGCAAGAACTCTCTGTGCTAGCGTTAACTTTTTTGTATATTTAAAACTATTCTAAAATGGAAGATATCTTTTTAAAAAGGAAGCAATAATCTTTCAACAGTAAGCTGTAGTATTTATGCTTTTGACCTTTGTACTGAAAGGAAACAGTGTTGTATATTTAGAGATGAGACATGGGACGGAAAAGGTCCTAATTGGTGATGCAAATTTAATTTAATTGATTGACTGACTGATTGTGGTGCTGGGGATCACCACCCAGGCTTTGCAAGTGCTCTACCTTTGAGCTACACCCCCAGCCTGAGGATGTGTATTTTAAAACTTTATAAATCACAGTATTTTTGGTGGCAAGATTCAGAATTTAAGAGTTGCCTACCTGTAATCCCGGCACTCAGGAGGCTGAGGCAGGAGGATGCTGTGAGTATGAGGCCAGCCTGGGCTACACAGTGAGCTCAGTGCCATCTTGAACTACATAGCGAGACCCTGTCTCAAAAACACAAACAAACGAACAAAAAAGAGTTGCCTAATTTGAATCTCCATTCTAACATTTACATAGTGTGGCTATCTTAGGCAAGAAGCTGCTTCTTCATTATCGAATATTAATATTAGCACCTACCATAAAACACCATTGTGAAAAGTATTCTTGTTATTATGTTCCTGTTGGTAGAAGAAGAAATAGATTTTGAGAATGATCATTCTCCAAGTGATGGCATTTTTCATGTAATTCCTGGTTGCACGTAGCAAACACCCTCCTCAAATTCATTCAGAGCACGAAAGAAAGGGCTGCACTCATTGACAAGATTCTGGTAGGTGTGAGACACTTTAAGGAAATAGGCCTCAAAGGTCAGGAGCAGGGACGCGGTGGACATCTGGAAAAATCCGAAGATCTAGTGTCCTGCTGCCTTTGTGTCCTCTCCACTCCTTTCGGTTAGAATTACTGAACTGTTGACTAGTAATGAATCAGGTAGGTGTCACAGGGTCAGGGTTGGGAGAAGAGGGGCACATAGTGTAAGTGTCACACAGAAAGTCCTCCCTGGCCTGCCACCTCCCTGGCTTCCTAGCCCACCAGCACTTCCACTTCCTGCTTTGTAGGCACAAGCACCTTCTCATTCTCCCCTTCTGTTAGGTTGATTTTTTTGTCTCTGCCTTGGGCTGGAATTTCTTCTCTCCTCTTCCTCCCTCCACATAAACTTTTCCTGGCTAATTCCCAGTCTGTCTTCATGTCTTGGCCCGGCTCTTATAATTAACTGTTGCTGAGTGAATGTACGCATTCTAATCAAAGGTCACAGAACAAATTAGAGCAGAAGCGAAGGTGTGGCCTCTCTGCCTGTAGCTCAGGCAAGGGGAAGGGAGCGCAGGACGCACGGGGAAAGACTCCACACCAAGGCAGTGCAGTCTGGACGCTGCCCATTGGCGCAGGCGCAGACCCTACTCTGGCCCTTGACACGTGGTTGGCGCTGAGCTCGCATTTGTGAGGAACAGGGAGCCGGAAGTTCACAGGAGAATTTCCACACAGTAGAACAAAGATTCCACACAAAGGTTCGGTTTAGGACTAGGGACGTAGTTCAGTGGTAGAATGCTTGCTTAGCATACACAAGGCCTGGGTTCAACCCTGGGGGGGAAAAAGAGTTGTTTAAAATTCTTTTTTCTTTTTTGAACCAAATTCCTTTCGTGGGTTTTATGCCGGTCCATTACCAATTTGCTCTCAGACTCTTCCTCACTCTTTGCCTGCTTCTGTTGCAAGCGGCTTCTGCAGAAGCCTGACTTTTGTTCAACTTTGGCCAAAGGGAGCCGCTGGATGGGACCAAGTGGGGGAGGTCACCCCGATTCCATCTCCCACCAGGAAAGCCTGCAGTTGCCTCACCACACCAGCTCCTCCTTGTTCCACTGGCTCAGGGTGGTGGCTTCCGGTTCCGGCCCAGCACAGCTGGGCCTCTCGCCGCTTCCGGTTTGGCTTCTCAGCTCTTCCGTTTCCGTATAACCAATTCCCTGAGTTAAATTCTCCGTCTTGGAAATACTTCAGTGGTCTATTTCCTAGTTAGACACAGGCTAATTGGGACTGTTTTCTAACTTTTACTCTGAGACGTTAATTCGGGTTTGGGTTATACAAAAAGACAGACCTGGTAACCATAGGTAACCATCGGAGAATTGCTTAGTAAGATTATTATGAATGTCTCGGTGCCTAAAATAATTTAGTTTGCAGGAGTAAGCCCTCAGGTTCCAAATCTTCTTTCTTTATTATCCTTCAGAACATCATATGTCTTTGTTGTGCTCTGGGACGATTCTCAAGGGCTAATCCTTCGCTTAGGGCCAACAGTAATTGTAGGACAGTTGCAGACCTTAGTTTCTGGAATAAATTACTGGTTGGGTTCTGAAGCACTGTTAATAGAAATAAAATTACTTTGTTAATGCTTAATCACAAGCAGTGCTGTTCGCCCTGATTCTGGTAAAGCTGAATGTTTATTCTTAGGGAAGGAGGCAATGCCAGGCCTCAGATTTTACAGACTGGATGTGGCATGAAAAAAAAGCAAGAGAAAATTGTAAAACCATTATCCAGTTTGACCCAACCAGAAAGATCTGAAAATTCAAAGTAGAAGCATAGGTGTGCCCTGTTTGCCTGGAACTCAGGCATGTGAAAGAGACAAAGCATTTTCTTGATTAAAAATATTAAGTACCCAAACATCTTTTAAAGTATTCAAAGAAATAAAAGTCAAAAGCATGAGAATTTTAAGAAATAGGGAAAAAAAAGAAAAGAAAAGAAAAAAGAAAGAAAGAGATCTGTTGGCTGTTTATTAAGACTTGGAAGTAAAACTACTAGACACAGTTGTACATGCCTGTAATTCCAGCACTCTGGAGGCTGAGGCAGGACAATTGCCACTTCAAGGCCAGCCAGGACAACAGGGCCAGTTCAAGACCAGTCTGGACTACATGGTAATGGTTTCAGAAACCCAAAACAAACAGATGATAAAACCAAAGAGTAAATCTAACAACCATCCAGCTAAATGGAAGAGCTGTGGTCTCCTTGGTGTAACTGGATTAATACCTGTAGTTGCTTAGTTCTTTCTTGTCCCATCAATAAAAAGAAGTGTTTTAAATGTTCCTCACTGGCTCTGTCCCTGCTCTGACATTTTGATTTACTTCGCAGGTTCCGTGTACCACTTTGATAAGTCGACTTCATCTTGCATCTCTACCAACGCTCTTCTTCCAGACCCTTATGAATCTGAGAGGTAACTTTAGCTTTGTGGTTTGTATTGCACTGCCTAGGTAGGTTTACAGCCCTGGTGGGGAGCTGTTGCTCCTGCGTGGCATTCTGCCCAGGCTGGGCTCCTCCTGGGTCCAGGCTCTTCCCTAGAGTGTCCTTTTCCTTTGCAAACCCCCCAAGTAAATACCCACGTGCGGGAGAAGGAGCGCTTTTATTCTCATTCAGAATCTGTCCCTGTAAAGGAGGCAGGAAAGCACAGAACAGCTTGTGAGTCAGACCTGGAATGAAGCTCTAGGTGGAAAGACCACTGGCCAGGCAACCACACCCCTGCCATGTCCCCTTTCTTAGGACTCTGGTGCCACCGTTGGTGCTACAGTCACTTGCCATCCTCCAGGGGAGCTCTTCACTCTGTACAGCTCTGCCCAGGCTACAGAATGCCTCCTTTTCTTCCCAGGCCGGCTCATGACACCTGGAACATGAGGTGATTTCATTCATTCAGGGGAGACAGGATGGAAACAAAGGAAGTGTAAAAAGCACAAAAACATTCCAGCCTGTGCGTGGCCCAGCTCTGAATCTATTCTCACTCCCAGAGGGTCGAGCCCTGTTCTGTTTCCTATCCGACCCACGAGGGTTGTTGTGGCGGCATTCTGTCCTTCATTCTTGGTGTGGCTTCCTCTGCTAGCCTGGGGTTCTTCTTAGAGTAAGGCATCATCTGAGCTTGGTTTTCCCTTTGCCTCACTCTTGTCTCCCCTTCCATTTCTGTTCCTGTGGGAAACAGGCCTCTTCCTTGGCCTGACTGACAGGGCTGGCCCCACAATGTCACAAGGAATGAATGGCCTCTTTTTTGATGGAAGACTCTGGCCCAGTTGCAAAGGAGAGGGTTAAGTCTCTTTGTTAGCCCCAAAATACAACAGAGTCTTAACTGTGTGGATCAGTCTTGTCTGGTATTGTTATTGTGATAATTCTGCATAACAATATCCTCAAGGCGATCAGTGGTTTACAAAAGCAAACATTTTCTTTTACCCTCATGGTTCTGTGGGTTGGCTGAGGTTCAGCCACTTTTGAATGAGATCGACTAGGCTCAGCTAGACTGGGCCAGACTCCAGGCTTCAAGTTGGTTTCAGGTCTGTTTCAGGTGTCTTCATGCCAAGCCTTGCCCCATGGGAGCACCAGCCCCAGCGGCCTGCTCTGCTGGTGGAAACTCTGAAGGAGGCTGGCAGGAACTTAACTCCCGAGACTTAATGTGCATTCGCCTCTGCCCATGGGCCACAAGGAAAGCACCTCCTGTGGCCACGTGCAGAGTCAGGAGTTCAGGGACTGTGCACATCAGCTTCCCGGGACTGTGACCAAACACCTGAGAAAAGCTATAGGAAGAAAGATCTATCTTGGCTCACAGTTTCAGATGTTGCAGTCCATGGTCACTTGGTTGTGTTGTGTCTTGGCCTGCAGTGAGACAGAATGTCATAGCAGGGTGTGCAAGGTGGAGCAAGGCTGCTTACCTTATGGTGGCCAGGAAGCAGAGAGACAGAACAAGAGAAAGGGCCTGGGGACAAGAGATAGCCCGGGAGGCAGCCCCTCTCTCAAGGACCTACTTCCTGCAGCTAGGCCCCATCTCCTAAGTTCTCACCATCTCCCAATAGCCCATTGAATTGTGAATCCATCAGTGGACTAATCTACTGACAAGGATAGTGCCCCATGACCCAATCACCTTCCAGAGGCCCCACCTCCAAACACTGCTGCCTTGGGGACCAAGCCTTAGACACATGAGCTTTGGGGGGACATTTTGAAACCGAACCATAACAGGTAGACTCCACTTTGTGATGCAGGAGGCATCCCAAGGCTGCGTGGCAGAATGGCAGGATATATAATTCTGTCAAAGGGAAGGACTGGAATGGGAAGTGGTAATTCAGCCCGTGAGATAAGCATAAATTCCACATAATAAAAATTACAGGTGATGGGCCGGTGAGATGGCTCAGTGGTGTAAGCGACTGCCTTGCAAGCGCGAGGGCCGAGTTCAACTCCCGGATCCCACATACGAAAAAGGGGCCGGTGATATCGCTCAGTGGCACGGGCGCCTGCTGGCGCGCGAGGTCCTGAGGTCGACCCCCGGTACCCACAAAAAAAAAAAAAAAAAAAAATTACAGGTGATAGGTCCTGCAGGGTCTTCCATCATGTGTCCAAAGAACTGAGCATCGTTGAAAGAATGTATGCTCTGCTATGAAATCCAGTCCATAATCATAAGTGCTGTTTTCTCTTCTTATAAACTATGTTTGGCACTTTTTTTCTGCTAAGGGCCACATAGTAAATATTTCAGGCTTTGCAGGCCATGTGGTGTCTGTCACAACTACTCAGCTCTGCCTTTGTGGTACTGTGGCAGTCACAGATAGTACTAACCCAATAGGGTGGCTGTGTTCCATAAACATAATTTACACATCTAGGAATGGTGGTACACACCTGTGACCAGCACTCAGGAGATTGAGGCAGGAGCATCGTGAGTTTGAGGCCAGGCTGGACTACATAGTGAGACCCTGTCTCACCAGTCCAAACCAAAGAAAACTTACAAAAATGAGCCAAAGACAGATTTGAGCCTTGGGCCCTTCTTTAGCCCTTCTGTTAGGAAGTATTCGTTGGCTGTATCCTGCTACTTGTTACTTGTTCATGTAAAAGATTTGTGTTGGGGTTTAATGAAAGCAGTCTTCCCTTTCTATCGGACATTGACAAATGCAGGTCTGGCTTTAATTAACTTTGGAAAGGGTTTTACCTGTCCAGTAAGACTAAAAGGTGTCATTAGCTATAAACTTCTAACAAAAAAAGAGGTACTGAGTAGCTCTATGAATATACTATAATAATCGTCTCCTTACTAGAGAATCAATTCCGAACACCACTCTTAAAAGACACAAAACTACCGTTTCTTCCATTTCCTGTGCTAAAATATTGTAGTTTAACTTCTTCCCCCCTTTCTTCTTTGGATTATTGGGAACTAACATTTGGATACAGGAAGAAGTGTAATATTTCAATGGTACAGGAAGTTTGACGATACAGGAAGAAGCGTAATATTTTGGTGGTCGGTGTGGGGGAGACATGTCACACTGAAAAGTCCTTGCTTGGCTTTTTTCCACTTAGGGTGTATGTTGCAGAGTCTCTCATTTCCAGTGCTGGGGAAGGACTGTTTTCCAAGGTGGCAATGGGACCTAACACTGTTATGTCTTTTTACAATGGAGTCCGAATTACGCACCAGGAGGTGAGTGTTGCAGAAATGAAAACCTATGTGACTGGTCTCAAAAGAGGTCCTTCTTGGGGTCCTTTCCATTCACACAAAGTGGACACGTGCACCAGTGAGACAGGAACTGCTTCCTAGCAGACCGCATCCGCTGTGGCAGGCTGAGGGCCAATCAGGTTGCCAATAGCTATTTAATGATGGGGACCACGTGCGTTATAAGAAGGCTCCCCACTTCCATTGGTGCAAAAGCCACACGTTAGCCTTTGTCTTGTTAGGAAGACTTCTAGTGCCAAAAAATTAACAATAAAAAATTCAAGAGTTGAATGAATCACTGCTGGCCTTTTAGACACAGTCCTGGATCTATTTCCAAAACTTCATGTCAGGTTGTCGCTTGTTTATTTATTCTCTTTGCAATTAGCCCCTAAGCATCTGCCCAAGGACAGAAGTTTGAAGCTTGTAGCACAGCGAGTGAGGTGTCCAGTGAGGCGCTCCCTGGCTCACTTTTTATGAAGTGTGTAAGAGTCAGGCTTGTGGCTGAATTAACGGCTGCACTTTCTCACTTATTGCTGTGGAACAGTAAGGGGAGCGATGCGGTGAAGTAGTCCCGTTACGACGCACTCAAACCAGTCAGCGGGCGAAGGAGGGCCACGGGCTCAAGCCGAGCAGACCTCTCTCCGCACTCCGAAGCCCCTGACAGTCAGCGGAGAAAAGGTGGCTTCCGGGTGATGACTCATGGCCGGTTGAGAATCTCCTGTCTGAAAGACTTGGGGCTAGAAATTGGGGAATTTGGGGCTTTGTTTTGTTTTCTGGATTTTGGAATATTGAGAAATGAGAAATCTTAAGGATGGGACCCAAGTATAAACATGGAACTCATTTATGTTTCATATACACCTTAGAGACACAGCCGGAAGGTAACTTTTTTACAATATTTCTAGTACAACTGTATTTTGACCTAGACCTGTCACATGAGATCAGGTGTTAGATTTTCCAATCATCATGTCAGCCCTCAAATTTTTGACTTTTGGGGCATTTTGGATTTCAGATTTTCAGATTAGGGGTGCTCAACTTTATTTATTAGAACATTTTGCAGAGGAGGAAACTGAAGTCCAGAGAAGTGAAACAATTACCCCGAGGTCACAAATACAATAACTAGCAGAGTTCAAGCGGGTTTCACATAGCCGAGCCCAGCTCCATGCTGAAACTCACCGCGCTGCATTGTGTCGATGAATGAGCCTCCCTCCTTGCCTTCGTAAAATTCAGATTTAGATTTAGCTTTAGATTTTGTTGGAGCTATATGAAAAATAGACAACTACTAAAGGCAACATAGGTGGATGGCACCAAATGCCATATGTCAGTGTCACATAATACCCTCTCAAAATAAAAAATAGAAAAGGGCTGAGGCTACAGCTCAGTGTGAAGGCCCGGGGTTCATCCCCAGTCCTACAAGAAGGAGGGAGAGGGCCGGTGATGTGGCTCAGCGGCATAAGCGCCTGCCTGGCAAGCGCAAGGTCCTGAGTTCGACTCCCAGTACCCACATGCGAAAAAAGGGCCGGTGATATCACTCAGAGGCACAGGCACCTGCTGGCAAGTGCAAGGTCCTGAGTTTGACTCCCAGTACCCACATTAAAAAAAAAAAAAAAGAAGGAGGAGGAGGGAGAGAAAGGAAGGGCAGGACCCACTCATGAAGGACTTTTGTCGCTTTTGGTCACTGCTGTGTCTCCTGCGCATTCAGTGTTACAGTGCCTGGCATAGGGTGACCACCCAGTAAGTGCCTGGTGAGTGACCATCACATACGAATAGAAGCATCCTGGCAGTGTACATGTGGGAGAGGTGACACACCTGTCAGCGGGTTTGTATGAAAATGTGATCATTTTGCTCCAAACACATATTCCTCTGGCCTTACCAGATCCCGGGGCTGTTGGTGGGAGTGTCGTGGAGAGGGGAGGCCTGATGGCTGTGCTGTCCTAGATGAGATAGCGCGCTGGCCGTGGACTGCTGGGGGTCACTCACTGACTGCCCTCCTGGAGCAGCGATGCAGGCCTTGGGGCCTTCGCTCTGTTCTTTTTTGTTGGTGGTGGTGGTGTGTGCATCACTGGGGATTGATCCCAAGCCTTCACACTGCGCTATATCCCCAGCCCTCCTTTAATTTTTTCTTTTAATTTGAGACAGGCTCTCACTAAATTGCCTCGCAGTCGAAATCCTCCTTCTCGGCCTCCCAGAATGTTGGGGTGACAGGCGTGTACCATCACACCTGGCTTCATCTACTTTTAATTCAAGTTATCTGTTATATTTTTGTGTATCTTTATAAGGGACCCAAATCCTTTTTTCCTACATAAAATAAGGAAAAATCCATCAACAGGAAGTCGAGCCGTGCGCCTGCCCCTTCCCCGCGTGGAGAGGAGTCTTGGGTCTCTTTCGTGGCCGTGGTACTCAAACAGGGAAGTTCGAGGATCTGCAAGTAAGCATCTCTGGCCTCTGTGAGCATGTGAGAGAGAGCGCTCAGTGCTTGCTCTCCTTTCCTGCAGGTTGACAACAGGGACTGGGCCCTGAACGGGAACACCCTGTCCCTGGATGAGGACACGGTCATTGATGTGCCTGAGCCCTACAACCACGTGTCCAAGTACTGTGCCTCCTTGGGACACAAGGCGAATCACTCCTTCACTCCAAACTGCATCTACGACGTGTGAGTAGGACATGGGTGCTGCGTGGGTCCCGGGCCCTGGGGCCCTGGGAGGGAGGAGGGCAGGTGAAAGGTATCCCTAAGCCTTGGATAGAGGCTGCTCCCTGGAGTAACTGGGGGCCTTGTGCCTTGGGCCTCAGGGTTTCAACTTAAAACTCAAAATCTATACAGCCCCCTCCCCGCTTCAGGCCATGGCTAACTGAGGCACCGAATGTGCTTCAGATTGAGGAAAGGCAAAGAAGTAGCACCCTTAGTGGTTGCTGTTTTATTGCTGCTGTTGTTGCCTTTTAGTTTCCTTATTTACAGGTAGTGTTGGGGCTGGAAGTGTAGCTCAGCGGTAGAACAGCTAACTAGTGTGAATGAGGTCCTGGATTCGATTCCCAGCACTGAAAAGAGCACGTGAAGGTATTTTTTGGTCATTTTTTCATTGGTCGAAAAAATACCTAAGCAAAACAACATAAAGGAGGAAAATGATTTGAGCTCACGATTTCAAGGTTTCAGTCCATGGTCAGCTGGCTCCATTGCTTTAGGCCTGTGGGGAGACAGAAATATCATGGTGGAAGGGCGTGGCCAAGGAGAGCTGCTCACCTCACGGCAGCGAGGAAGCAGAGAGTAGGGGGCCCAGAAGGGCCTGGGGACAAAATGTACCTGCAAAGCCACACTCTCAGTGACCAGCCTCATCCAGTTCATCCCCAGTTTCCAGTGAGCCATTCAGCTGTGAACTCATCGATGGGGTTGGAGCTCTCAAGGTCCAGCTGCTTCCCAAAGCCCCATCTCTTACACTGATCCCTTACACTTACATCTCTTACCAAGCTCCCACTGCGTGAGCCCGGGGCAATACATCATATCCAAGCCATAACTGTGGTTTGAAATAGTAGTAAAAATTGAAGCTGAAAGTGGTGGCGCATGCCTGTAATCCCAGCACTTGGGAGGCTGAGGCAGGAAGATTGTAAATTCAAGGCTAACCTGAGCAATTTAATAAGATCCTGTCTCAAAATAAATTTTTTTTTAAAAAAAAAGGACTTGGGATATATCTCAGTATAGAGCACTTGCCTAGCATATGTAAAGCCCTGGGCTCAATCCCCAGTTACCACCCCTCCCCCCAAAATTGAAATTACTCTGCACAATGGAGAATATTAGACCGGGCATGGTGGTGCACAGCTGTAATCCCAACACTTGGGAGGCTGAGGCAGGAGGATCACCATGAGGTCTAGGCCAGCCTGGGCTACATAGTGAGTTCAAGCCCAGACTGAATTACACAGCAAGACCCTGTCTCAAAAAAGCAAAACCAAAACAAAACAAAAACAATGGAGAATATTAGGATGTCATATTTTAGGATATGAAAGGAAAGAGGACATAAAATCCTAAGCTAAGAGTATGAGGTCTGAGTGCTGGAAGAGACCTATAAAATCAGAGTTGCCATTATCTGACAGTTAAAAGGAATGAAGTACTGACAAATGATACAGCCTGGATAGGTGTGCTAAGGGACCGATATCCAGTCACCGAGACTGCGTTGACACATCCAAAATGGGAAATGCCCAGGGACAAAGTAAATTAGTGTGGTGCAGGGCTGGGGAGGGGACTCGAGGAGTGACTATTCCTGGGTATGGGATTGCATTTCGGGTGATAATGTGTTCTAAAAGTCAGCAGTGGGGATGGACGTACAACTCTATGACTATGTTGAGAAAAGCATTGAAGTGCCTCCTTTAGAAAGGTGAATTTTATGATGTGTGAATTACAGCTTAACAAAGCTGTTATGAAAAAATATCAAACATTCCCACCCCTTCTTGGGATCTGAGCCTCCCTTTGCATCTGCTCTTTGAATTTCTTTTTGGAATCCTCTATTGTGGGGAACTTACTGTCACCCACAAATACAGCTAAAAGAGATACGAAATGTACTTTTGGGCTCCGGCACCTAGGTTTTGAGATTTTTTCTTTGTTTTGTTTTTGTGGGTTTGCTTGGTTTTACAGTACTAAACCTACTGAGCTACATCTCCAGCTCCACTTTTTTAATTTTAAGACAGGGTTCCACTAAGTCACTGAGTTGCTCAGACTGGGCTGAAACTTGCAGTCCTCCTGCCTCAGCCTGCCAGTGTGCTGGGATTCCAGGAACGCATCACCACACTTGGCCAGAAAGTACTCTTACTGAGCCCAGATGCATTTCCCTGAACACCCAGCCCTTAGCCTTCATTTCTCTCTCTCCTGTGCACTGTCTTCTACACCACTGCCCTACAAATGCTTTAGTAGTTTTCCTGCGCCCCTGGAATGTCTTCTGCTCAAAGCCCAGCCTCTCCGGCTCTGGTTCCAGGACACAATTGGTCATCTATCCCATCATCATTGTCCCTTAGCTTGGCCTGACTGTGCCAGCTCCTCCTGGGATGGAACTGGGGAGAGCTCTGTGTCGCTTTCCCACTTGGCCCCAGTCACCAGCTTGGTAGGATAAATAAGAGCAGATCTTGGCCTTCCTCGGGACTCTCCTTCTTGCTTCCCTGGATGGCTCAAAAGGCATTCTGGCAGTGACTCGCTCTCCTTCACGACTAAGAACAAGCGCTAGAGCTACAAGTTCTGCTTAAAGAAAGAGAGAAGGGCCGGTGAGATGGCCCAGCGGCATAAGCACCTGCCTGGCAAGCACGAGGTCCTGAGTTCAACTCCCAGTACCCACATAAAGGAAAAGAAAAGGGCCAGGGATATCGCTCAGCGGTACAAGTGCCTGTTGGCAAGCACAAGGTCCTGAGTTCAACTCCCGGTACCCACATTAAAAAAAAAAAAAAGACAGGGAGAAACAGCAGAGGGCATGTGTCACGCAAAGTGGAAGTGACGCGTTGTTAATGACAGGGCTTCCTAGGCCAGTGCGAACCAGGCCAAAGTGTCATCTAGGCTGCAGTGGCTCAGCAGCCCTGTAGAGCAGCAGTGAGGACCATCAGAAATGCTGCTCGGCCTCCTTTAAAGCGAGCCGTTCGTTCCGTGATCTCAGGGCAAGCACGCGACTTTCCTCGCTGAAAGGGAGAGCCCCGTTCTCTCTGTGCAGCCAGCACGGCGGCCCGTGTGAGACCTGGCGCCTTCCCCTCGGGTCGCACCACCCTTGTCCCGCCAGGGACTGTAAATGATCTACAGGGACTGACCGGGTGCGCAGAAAACCACTGGGCCCCCTTCTGCTCAGTGTGGTGCTCCGTGGTCACGATGCACAGCGGCAGGAGCACGAAGGCAGCCGCTGGTGCTTGCGGGCAGGTGGCCGGGTGGGGCCGGGCAAGGACACACCTCAGGGGTCCTTCCCGTCCACTCTCCGAGGACCAGGCCTCCCTGCCAGGGTGCTGCCAGGGGTCTGCAGGAAGCAGGTCAGTAGGGGCCTCGTCTTCTTTCCCGCTAGAAGAGAACGCTTCCTCTGTAGTCAGGTGTGTTGCAGTCTTTGCTCGTGGAAATCCATAAGGCCCTGTCCTGTAATTCCAAAAGCAGGCTGGTGCCACCTCTCTGAGGCCAAGTGATGATGGCTACGTGGGATCTGTTTTCTCGCTAAGCACAGGTTTTTGTTGTGGACCCTGATGGTTGCTTTATAAATACCGAGTGCCAAATACGCTCAAAAAGGAAGACCGAGCACATAACAGGTGTGGTGGTGCACACCTGTGATCTCAGCACTCTGGGAGGCTGAGGCAGGAGGATGGCAAGTTGCAGCCCAGCCTCAGCAACTTAGCAACTTAACGAGACACTGGTCTCAAAATAAAAAAGGGCTGGGGATATAGCTTAGAGCGAAGGACCTGGGTTCAATCCCCAGTGCTGCCAAAAAAAAAAAAAAAAAGAAAAGCAGTGCCTTTCAAACTTGAACCTGCCGGTCAGTCAATCACCTGTGGCGCACGGAGTCCAGCCCAGCAGATCCAGGGCACCAAGGTGCCCGGATCTAGCAGCTTCCAGGTGAGCGATGCTGGCTGACCTACACCCACACAGGCAAGAGCTTGCGGGGGTGACCCTTGCTCCAGCCCCTCGCTGGCCTTCGCCACTAGCCTGCTGGTCTGGCCCAGGAATGACCTTGTCACCTTGATGTCTAGGTTTGTCCACCCCCGTTTTGGGCCCATCAAATGCATCCGAACCCTGCGAGCTGTGGAGGCCGACGAGGAGCTCACCGTCGCCTATGGCTATGACCACAGCCCCCCGGGCAAGAGCGGGCCCGAAGCCCCTGAGTGGTACCAGTTGGAGCTGAAGGCCTTCCAGGCCACCCAGCAGAAGTGAAAGGCCTGGCTTGGGGCTCCAGAGAGCTGGAGTAGAAACTTGGATCTATGCACTCCATTCACCCGATGACAACGGGACAACCAGGGACTGCTTGTGCTGCAACGTCACATCCTCTCACCTGCGTTAGCAACGACCTTCTCGCATACTAACAGGTTTGACTGCGTTACTCATACCAGATGTAAAATTAGCTAGCCTCGCAACCGCGGCCCACCGAGAGGCGTCCGGAGCCCTCGACACCGACAGCATGAGGTTCTCCAGTGGTTTGCGTCTAAATCTGTACCGCGTTCAGAGATCCAAATGATAGACTGAAAAAGGGAAATGGGCTCTTCGGCCATTTTTCGTCGGTGGTTTTCTATGATGTTTTTCCTATGGCCGATGCAAATTGGGCTATCACACTTGCCTATGGGCCATCTCAGAGTAGAGAACTATTACATCTTTATTCTCTAAGTATAGTATCATTTGCCTTTTAACCTTTGATCTGTATCTTGCAATAGAATGGCTTTGTTTTTTCCCCAGTGAACAGAAGTCATTTCATCAGTCCTCTTCCCTACCTTAGATATCCTGTGCAAGAGAAAACCTCCCCATGGATTCTCCATCCGTGGCAGTGTGAGGCCTCTCTGGTTCTTTCTACATCATTATTTCATTATTATGTCCTAATATAAAGTACCGGCTCCTAGGGCCAGCATATTATTATAGAACTATTATTCTCGCATGTAAACAAAGGTATCTTTGCTTTCCTATGTGAGAAGAAATGAATTTCCTTTGTCTGCATTAAGTTATGGTATGGAAGAGTTGTAATATATACCTTAAGAAAGAAGAGAGGAAAATTAGTATTTCTCAGCAGTAACTGTGGCAATTTTGCAATATCTTCAATAGTGCTAGTAAGTTTTTCTCCTTGAGTACACTTTAAATGTACATAACCTAGCGCAGTCCGGCTTGTGGCGCAGTGCATTGAATTCAAAAGTCAAATAGCAAACTTGAATTCTAATGCAGAATGCAAAAATTTCTTTTAAATCAGTACTATAAAGGCAAACATACTGATCACTAGGTACAAACCAAACCTTAATGTTGAAACTTCATCGTTGTAATTTCAAAGTCCTTACCTGCGTCAGAGCATTGTAAGCTAAATGTTCATACCTGTGTAGTTTAAAAGCAACAGCATAAATAGCATTTCAACCATTTTGCAAGCCATGTATAATCACAACTGCAGAATAAGGAGAAAACCCCTGTTTTTAGTTTAGCATATTAGATCTGTGACATAACTGGGATTGCTCTGAATGCGTTCTGAGATTTTTGGTTTTCTATGAGCGCCCTCACCTCACGCCATGGTTTTTATCTTCTCACCAGTTGGATGTGAGGGCTAGGAACTCTGGGAGCAGCATTTGGTCTTAAAAGCTAAAGCCTTGCCTGCGGTAGCAGACTGTGAGCCCCAGGGGAGAGAGAGGCTGCTCGGAGTGGGAGAGGAGGATGAGCCAGGCAGAGGGAAGCAGGCCAATTTCTTGGTTGCACATTGCTCTTAAAAGGCTTTCTAAGGAAAGTGCTTCATTGGGCTGCTCCCAGCTTCCGGGCGGCATTCAGCACTGCAGGCCAGACTTGCCACTCTTGCCTTTTCCCAAGGCCAGGCTTCCTGGAGCTCTGACTGTGACCATGTGCTCTGGAGCTGGGTGGCAGTCACATCTCTGCTTGAAAGCTTACAGAGCTCGTTCACCCAAGAAAGGAAGTTGTCAGGACTTCCAGAAAGATCTCCCACCAAAGGAACTTAATGGAGTATTTAGATTAAAAGGCACCAGGATAGGATCACTTCTATTCTGCGGAAAGAGACTGCCCTGTGAACTGTGACAGATGGAGGTCTCCAAATGTATGTTCTGATAGGTGCTCTAAGTGTATCCCAAGGGGAAGGACCATCATCCCCCGTCAGCTGGGCAGTGGAACCGGGTCAACAGCATCGTAACCACAACCAAAATGTGGCAGATTGCCAGTGGTGGGGAGTAAACAAATGACTTTATGCTGTCCCCAGAAGAACGAGAGCCTGGGTGTGTGGGTGACACCATGGTCTCAGGGGACTCATTCAGAGCTGTCCCAGTCCGACCCTGCATGACTAGATCTCTCCTTAGCATCTTTTCTATGATGAAATACTATCTTGTGTTAGAGTTAGGAATAGGAACTAATTGGCAAGAGCACGTCCCCAGATGGCTTTCGTGTGGACTAACAAAACAACTGCAAGGACTGAATTTCCGACACAAGGGAATGACGAGGTGAAAGGCAACAGGCGAGGAGGACTTGGGTCTTGTAGTACCTATTCTTATTTTAACCTGCTTCACCCTGGTCTCCCTGAGCAACCAAAAAGGAAATTCATTTTTCAAGACCTTTTTGCACCCATCTGGGGCTAGAGTTAAACTCCTTGCCCTCTGGAGTTCATCACACTTGAGAAACTATTTCATTATCACCAAGAAACCAGAAAAAGCCAACACGGCCCAATGTAACCATTTGAGACACTGAATTGTGACAATTAAATCGCACCGGGCTGGGGTGGAGCTCAGTGGAGCTCACTCACCTCGCGTGCATGAGGCCCTAAGTTTGAACTCCAGCACCACAAACACGAAAATAAAATTGCATTAATTGTGAACAGTGAATAAGCGATTGTCTTAGTGAGACAGTATATGGCACTTTTAGTAACTTTCATTTAAAAAAGAAAACTTCAAATCACTCACTGCAAAATGCATTTAAAATCTTCCAAGAAGGTAGAGATGGAATTCTGTTTTGTTTTCAGTTGCCTCAAGTTTGTCTTAAGAGTAGCAATTTAGAATCCAGACATCTTTTGTTTTAGAAAAACAAGCAAAACTATGTTGCAAGACGGATAGTTACAGTGTTTATTTGCCACAGATCAAAGGTTCACAAAATATATTAAATTTACATCTACTTGAGGTAAACCTTGATAGATTTTTTTTTTCTTGGATTTTTTTTTTTCCCCTTCAGGACTTTGGATCCTTGATGTCAGGTTTTTGTTTAATTTTGTTTTGTTTAATTTTAAAAATACTAAATTTTCGAAGTTTTCTTTTGCTAAATGTGTGCATACATATTCAAAGCAATGAAGCAATTTCAAGCCATACAACCACAGGGGTGGAAACCCTTTTCACAAATTTTAATGTGTTTGTATGTAAATAGACGTTTGTATGAAATATTTTCATGGTAGAATGAATATATTTAAATGAAGTTGAATTACTCCAGTGCTATTTAAACACATCACAAAAATTTTTGGTGAGAATTCTCTGAGTCTGTTGAGATACAATGCAGATCAATTTTGATTTTTAAAAATCAAAGCCTACAGGTCCCTCTGACGGGTGGCGTAGGCTTCCCCAGTGCCTCCGCCGCTTCCTGGTGGTAAGTTTGGTGCTAACGGAGGTGCACTCACCTTTCATGATCTCACCGCGGGCCCCGGGGCCTGGGAGTGGATCCGAGGCGATCGAGACTTGGTGCAGTTATCCAGAGCACAATTTCTTTGCAGGGCAGCAGAATCCGAAGCCAGACTTGGCCGGGACCCTTGGAGCTGGGTCTCCGGCCACCATCACCTGCCACCCTACTGCCCAGCCACACGGCAGGGAGGCTGCCCTCAGTGGAGTTGGGGTCCAGACCCCGGGTGGGACTTCAGGGTTTTGCCAGCCACCTCTGCCCGCAGCCCTCCGCCTCCAGAGGGGGAGAAGGAGGAGCAGCTGCTGGCCAGGGCCCGTCCCTCAGCACACTTCCTGTCTCCGCTCTGGACGACCATGCACCTCGGCACCAAACTTCCAACCAGAGAGAGAGACAAGTCCTCGGATCACAGAGCCCCTGCTGCCTCTGCCTGTGACTTGACACACAGTCTGAAGTCATTTGAATATCGACACCATCCGCGTCCCTACGACATACCTCCCAGCTCTCCTGACTTGTGTTCCTGGAAAAAAAAAATTCCTTTCTAATGATATCTGACTTGAGTGAGTTGTTTTTGGTTTTTTTTTTTCACTTTGGGTCCTGGATATAATGAAATGCTGAATATGATGGCAGATTTTCACTGTGTATTCTAGCAATATGAACACACACGCCAATGTATCCTAACCCATCTACTCGGTTACATTTTGGGTTACACTAGAATTAATCTTGAGTGGCATGTGGAGAAAGGGACTATGGAATGGCTGCTTATCATGTGAGAAACTTACGTCCATGATTCTGAGCTCCCTACCACAAAAGTTTTTCCTCCTGGGTTTTCTGTGTTCTCTTTTTAATCCTGAAATGCATTTATTAGGCTGAGGTTGTTTCATGAGTAGACGCTGGGGTTTGCTTTTGGCATTCATTGCAACCAAAGGTGAACCCCATCATAGTCAACAAGCATCTTTGGTCTTTTGTGGAATTTGAACTAAATCTATGAGCCTTATTCGATATCTATAATTCTATGTTTTTTTTTTAATTATGGGAAATTAATGGAAGATGTTTACATGAGTGATGTTTGCCCTTACTGTGTTACGAATGAATTTTTTGTAGTGTGTCTGGGTGCATGAGCAAGAGAGTAGGAAAAATGTTTCTGAAACAAAACTTGACAAATATTTGTAATGAAAAGTAAATTTAAAGATTGCTATAATTGCGCTATAGAAACAATGCAAGTATTAAACAAAATACACAATCATCTGTTATTGTCTTTCTTTAGGCAGTCACCTGGTGCTGAAAAGCAGTAATGATTTTCTTATGATGTGCCTACCTGTAGATCTGAATTACTAAACACGCTTGCAAATAGTTAACGATAGCAGCCATTTACCATTTCCAGAACATTCTGGTACGAGCTGAGGGGTGGAGGATGGCGAGGACCTTGCTGTGTGTTTGACAGGACTCCACCAACACCCGCGTCACCACGTCGCCAGGAGGGTCTGACTGGATACACAGATCCGAAGGCAGCGGCAACTCATGGTGGAAAGAAAATGTAGAAGCCTGGTGCGACACCGTGGCAGATTTAGGCAGTGTTGGAGGTGTCTGGGCTGAGGAAACCGAGAACCTCTTCCTCTTCCCAAATCACAGCCACCGTGCCCAAGCCCCCCTCCGAGACCCCAAGGCAAGTGACAGGGTTAAACAGTGCCTCGCAGTGGCAGGGCGCCCACCCAGCCCCACAGCAGGAACTGGGCCTAGCTAGGCCTCAGTGTGGAGCTTTATTTTATGTCCCTCTGTTGCCCGATCCTGAGTCAAATCACACTTCCTACTCAGGAAGGAAGGAAGCCGAGACAAGGAAGATGATCAAGTCCAAATGTGTCAGGGCAGCTCCTCACGTACACGGAGACGTTCAGAGGCAGGCTCTGCGGGCTGGTCTCCACTACCGGGCATGGTCAGACCACAACATCAGTATTCTTCTTCTTTGTGGGAAAAGGGGGACGGGGTTCACAAATTAATACAAACTAAGATAATATCTAAAAAGCTAAACTCAAAATTGAGCTGGGTGTGAAGGCACATGCATTTTATTTTAGCGCTTGGGAGGCTGAGGCAGGAGGATCACTGCAAGTTCAAGGCCAGCCTGAGCTACATAGAGAGTTCAAGCACGGTCTGAACTACACAGCAAGACCCTGTCTCAAAAAACAAACTAAAAGTGCCAGGGATATAGCTCAGCAGCACGACATCTGCCTGGCAAGTGCAAGGTCCTGAGTTCAGTACCCAGTACAAAAATAAATAAATAAGTAAGTAAACTCAACTCCCAAAAGTGAAGGATCAGGCAGCTTTCGCGGGCTGAGATGACTGGCGTGGGCTTGAGGGTTGTACACAAAGCTCCCTCCAAGGGCCTTCACTTCCAGAGCTTTCGCGCACACGATTGCTACCACCCTCTGGCTTTGGGTTTGTGTCCAAACCGCCCCTCCTGCTGGTTCATATCCACTGTGAGATTATTTCCGTGGTCGCCTCTAGAACTCCGTAGCAGCCATTCATAAGGGCTGATTATTTTAGTCCATTTTGTTTTGTTATGACAAAATCCTGAAGAGCTGGTAATTTATAAAGAATACAGTTTTTAAAAAAAATGCCAGTTTATTTGGCTCACTGTTCTGGAAGCTGGGAGGTGGGGAGCACAGTGCTGGCTGCTGCTCTTTCTGGCCACGCCTCCTGCTGCATCAATACAGCGAGCGTGGATCGGCTCGGGGCTTTTCCTTTCCTGTACTGGGGACTGAACCCAGCACCTTCCCACTGAGCTACTCACGCATCCCCTGCCCTCATTTATGTTTTATTTTGAGACAGGTTCTCCCTAAGTCACTAAGTTACTCGTACTGGATTTGAACTCAAGATCCTCCTGCCTCAGCCTCCCAGAGGGCTGAGCTTACAGGTGTGCACCACTCTGTGTGTGTGTGTGTGTGTGTGTGTGTGTGTGTGTGTGTATTCCTTCCTATCCTCATAAAGCCACAGTCTCATCACGAGGCTCCCGCCCTGGTGACTTTAATCCAGATCACTTCCCAGGGGTCCACCTTCAAATGCCATCAGTGTATGACCTTGGGATTGTTTGTAGCACATGACATCCAGGAACACATTCGAGCCACAGCACAGACGTCTAGTTTCAACTCAGGGTTGTTCAACAAGAAGGTTCTGCTCTAAAGATGCTGCAAAAAATGACTCTCCCTGCCCCCACCTTTATTTTTCTGGCTTGAACCCAGAGTCTGCACTGAGCTACATCCCCAGCTGGCTTTTCCTGAAGTTTTCTTTGTGAAAACCAAAAGCCGGGTTTTGAACTCAGAATTTCACCTTTATCATGTGCAGTACAGAGAAAGGGACTTGTGGGGTCATCTGTGCTACCACACTTTTACTTCTGCAAGTATCAGAATGCTTCCAGCTTCAAAAAACACAAAGACCCAATTCACTTGGCTTAAGTGGTAAAGGTTCAGTATCTCACATAACAACAGTCCCTACAGTTTGTTAATTCAGCACCTCAACCAGTTCTTTCCATCTTTTTGTTCTGCAATTCTCAGCTTGTCAGGTTTGCCCCCGGGGTCAGCTCACCTCATGGCCACAACAGGGCTATCCCGTCCAGCCATCACAGCCAGACAAGGCAGCCCATCATGGAGGAAACTTAAGCCAATCACTGGCAAGGACCATGGAGGCACCCTGATTACCCTAGTGACGCATATGGCTGTGGGGAGGGTGAAGGGCCTGAACAAAGTTGAGGCTCCACCAGCAGGGAAGAAAGAGGAAACGACAGTCGGGCTGATCACCTGGTGTCTGCCTCATCTGCATCGTGGATTTTGTTCTTTTTTCTTCTTGGGGAGGCAGGGCAGAGGGTGTGTGTGCTGGGGATCAAACCCAGGGCCTGAAATATGCCTGCACGGGTTCTACCCCAAGCTACCCCAGCCTACTTTCTTTCTTCAAAGAAGGGATGTTAATACCTTCAAATAAGCCAAATAAGTGGATTTTTGATGAATTCCAATCCACTTAGAGGATTTGCCGGGGGAGGCTGTGGAGGAGGTTCCACGAACATGATTTATTTACCTGGAGTCTACATGGTTTAGATTCCTCATTCAGTCTCAGCAACCATACGCTATAGGTGCTGTTGTCTACCCATTTTACAGGGGGGGAAATTGAGGCACAGAAATGTTAAGGACCTTTCATTAAGTAACACAGCTGCAGAACTAGGAAGTAACAGGCAGGCATAGTGGTGCACACCTATAACACCAGCACTTGGGAGGCTGAAGCAGGAAGATCTGGAATTCGAGGCCCAGGTGGCCACACAGCCCCCTCTTTGAGGTCTTCACTGAAATGAAGATTTCACTGACCACCTTGCTTGAAATGCTACCCTCTCCACCCCCAACATCTCCAAGCCAGTTTAGCCCTCCCCTTAATCTGCATTTTAGTACTTATTACATTCTAACATGCTATGCAAGTATATGTTTGGTTTCTTGGTTTTTTGAGACAGGATCTTGCTGTGTAGTTCAGGCTGACCTTGAACTCACTATGTAGCCCAGGCTGGCCTCAAATTCCTCAGTCCTCCTACCTCAGCCTCCCAAGTGCTCGGATTACAGGCGTGCACTGCCACACCCAGTTTATTTTGAAAATGTTATAAATATGGAACACTGCAGGCATCTGTGGGTCCTCCCTGCAGAAGGTGCATGCTAACCTCTGTGTTTATGTTAGTCAGCTTTTCACCACTGTGACAGAATACCTGAGACAAACAATTTAAAGGAAGAAAGGTTAACTTGGCTCACGAGTTCAGAGGTTTCTGTCCATGGTCAGCTGGCACCAAGACAGGGACATCACAGTGGAAGGGTGGGGTGGCACAAAGCTGGCTCACTTCATGGCGGACAGGAGAGAGAAGAGGGGCCTGGGACAAACACACCCTCAGAAGCCACCCAGTTCCCACTTCCTCCCACAAGGTCCCTTCCCAGATTCCCACTGCCTCCCGATGACACCATCAACTGGGAACTGTGGTTTCAACATGTGAGCTTTTGGGGAACGTTTAAGATCCGAACTGAGGTGTGGTGGCGCGCTCCTGTAATGCCAGCTGCACAGGAAGCTGAGGCAGGAGGATCACAAGTCCGAGCACAGCCTGGACAATTCAGTGTTAACTTTGTGATACCCAGTCTCAAGATAAAAACTAAAGAGTGCCGGGGATGTGGCTCAGTGGGAGAGTATGCCTAGCATTCGTGTACTGCAAAAACTAAAACTCCGAACCAGAAGAGCATACCTTTCCCATTTTAGTATATGTGCTGCCAAAGCAAATGTTAGCAGGTTCTTTCTTGCTGTCCTCCTCCTCTCTCTAGAACCGACAGTGGTTTGGGTCTGCTCTGTTCGCTCATACACACTTAGCATCTGGCACGTAGTAAGTGCTCAAGAAGTACTTGTACGATGAGTGAATGGGTGGATGAATGAATGAACAGGAGTCCGCGGGTTGAATGGTAGAGCTTCAGTAGTCCCCCCAGGTTGACATCCCAGCCCCGCGGGTTCCTAACTGTGGTGTAACTTCACTGTGCCTCGGTTTCCTGACAATGACACCTATGGGGAAAAAGTAAAGACCAAGCGTTTGACCCATGGAGTGGGCTCATTAACCTGTCCCAGGTTGATACTGCGGTGCCAGGGTGAGCGATCCCAGGAGGAGAGGGGCGCAGGGCCAGGGCCGGTCTGAGGGCCTGAGGGAGATAGCAAGTCACAGGGACCAGCGAGGCCGGGCGGGAAGGGCCTGCAACTGATGGGGGTGCGCATGGGCCACACGGGAGCCAGGGCAGCCCAGGAGATCCAGCGCTCGAGGGCAATCAGGGCAGCCACGCTCCACAGGGATCCTGAAAACCACCTTCTAGACCTGAACCTGGAGTTCGACAGAAAGTCAAAAAGTAAAATTACTTTGGTTTGTTTTTAAAAACAAGCCCTGTAAGCTGGGCGTGGTGGCACATGCCTGTAATCCCAGCCCTCGGGAGGCTAAGGAAGGAGGATCCCCAAGAGTTCAAGGCCAGCCTGGGCTACATAGTGAGTTCAAGACCAGCCTGAACTGCATAGAGAGACCCTGTCTCAAAAAACAAAAAAAACAAATAAAAAATAACCAAGTCCCGTGTGTGTGTGTGTGTGTGTGTGTGCGCATGTGTGTGAGCCTGGGGACTGAACCCAGGGTGCACTACCACTCAGCTACATCCCCAGCCCTTTTTAGTGTTTATTTTGAAACAAGATCTCATTAATCACCCAGGTGAGATTCAAACTCAAGACCTCCTGCCTTAGCCTCCCTTGATCGTGCAATTACAGGTGAGCACAGCAAATTGTGTTTGTTCAACTCGGTTCACTGCAGGTTCCAAGGACAGGTGCCAGCAGCCCTTCAGTCGGAAGGATGAGGACCAAAGGGCCAAGGCCTCTGCTCTGCACTTCAAGATTGGAATGGTGTCTTACTTTCCACGTTGCCAAGACAAAAGACCTGACACCCAAAGTTAAAAGGGAAAGGTTTATTTAGCTCACAGTTTGAAGAGGCTTCAGTCCATAGTCGGTTGGCTCCAAGGCAGGGTGGCATGGCAGAGGGGCGACAGTTCATGGGGTGGAAGACAGCAAAAGCAACAAGAGCAAAAGAGGAAACAAGCCTCTTTCTGCCCCTTTTACCTTATGCAGACTGCTGGGATTAGGGCGGTGCCAATCCAATGAGTGGACTGATCGAGCAATCACCCAGCCTTAATCCCAGCACTGCACTACGAATCGGTCACTCACTCTGGATTCGGCTGCCCCCCAAAAAACTCTATGACTGTATGAGGCTTTGGGGGACATCCAGACACAAACTATAACAAGTGGGGTGGCCCGGGGTGGGGGAGCCCCATGGTGGCAGCCGGACAGAAGGCTGCAGAGCCGTGGCTGAGGTGGGGTGTGTCTTCGAGGCAGAGGCTGCAGCATTTGCCCTCTGACGAGCAGGCTGCGTTAGGACTCAGGTGCGGCGCAGCGAGCTCAGGACAAGCGCCACTGACAGGACAGTGTGTGGACAGTTCCCAGAGAGGGGCCGCGTCACAGGGGCTGTGCGGGAAGCGCCAGGCCCATCGGGAGGGAAGGAGAGTACTGGTCCACCTGAATCCTTTGCAGTTGTCCGAGTGTAAGAGAACTATGAGGCCAAGCCCCGTGGCACACAACTGACATCTCAGCTACATGGGAGGCTGAGGCAGGAGGATCCCCAGTTAGAGGCCAACCTGCGTAGTGAGACCCTGTCTACAAATTGAAAGATAGAAAGTGTTGGAGCGGGGCTCGGCACGCCCTGTGGTGCCCTGGGAGGGCTGGCGCTGTCAAAGCATCAGGGTAAGTTGAGCTGCTCAGGCTGGGGGTGGCTCCATGGCCAACGTTTGCCTGCTGTGTGAGGCCCTGGGTTCCATCCCAGCACCGAGAAGGGAGGAATTAAAGGTGAAACCTGCGGTTCTTGGGCTGAGCAACCGAAGGACACGGTCATCACCTAGTAACAACGCTCACTGTCGCCCGCTCTGACGCTGACGACTGCTCCAGTTTTCGTTTCCAAAACGCGGCGCGTTTCTTCGTGGCCCGGCGCCCTCTCGTGGTGAGGATTTGCTCTTACGCCGTTTCTGACAAGAAGACGAAACCGGGAGCCTCAGGGAACGGGGGACTCCGTCGATTTTTAAAACGAGCGCGAAAGCTCGGCTCAGGGGCTGGGGTGGAGGGCGAGCGGGGCTCGGCGTGTTGAGGCCGGTGCCTTCCTCAGCACCACGAGAGCAAACGCAGCACTGAACCCAGAGCCTCCGTTCCGACCCGGCGGGCGCGCCCTGAAGAGCGGAGCGAGGGCGCCCGCCACCGTTCCAGGCTTTTCCTTTCGTCGATTTTTTTGGTTTTTTGTGGGCGCTGAGGCTCGAACCCAGGCTTCTGTGTCCAGGACAAGTGCTCTGCCACCGAGCCCCCTTGAAAATTTCGGCTAAGCCCACATCGCGAGAGGGCTGGGCGCGAGTTCGAGTCCGCAGGAAACGAAGTTACACAGCGCGGCGCAGCCTGCGGAACAGGGAGGGCGCGGGGAGTTGCGTCTTTCCCGTCCGTCAGGCTGGGGCGCAGCGCTGCTCCACCAGTCCCGGAGCAGGGCGGCCTGGCCCTCCCTGCCCTGGCCCTCCCTGCCCTGGCCCTCCCTGCCCTGGCCCTCCCTGCCCTTGGCCCTCCCTGCCCTTGTCCCTCCCTGCCCTTGGCCCTCCCTGCCCTGGCCCTCCCTGCCCTTGGCCCTCCCTGCCCTGGCCCTCCCTGCCCTTGGCCCTCCCTGCCCTGGCCCTCCCTGCCCTGGCCCTCCCTGCCCTTGTCCCTCCCTGCCCTGGCCCTCCCTGCCCTTGTCCCTCCCTGCCCTGGCCCTCCCTGCCCTTGTCCCTCCCTGCCCTTGTCCCTCCCTGCCCTTGTCCCTCCCTGCCCTTGGCCCTCCCTGCCCTGGCCCTCCCTGCCCTGGCCCTCCCTGCCCCCCTGCCCTGGCCCTCCCTGCCCTGGCCCTCCCTGCCCTTGTCCCTCCCTGCCCTGGCCCTCGCTCTTTTCCCAGGGCGCCCTGGTCGGGGGGGGGGCCGGCTCGGCAGAGGCAGCGGCGCCCTAGTGACTCAGGACCAAGCAGAGCTCTGCCACGGCGGACGCGCCCGCCCGCAGCCTCGCGGTTTCTTCTAAATCCTTGGATCCGTCTCCCACCGCGGCAGATGTAGCAATGGTCCCCGAGACAGGGAAGCCTTGAGGACCTGAAATGGAGCGTGAAATAAAAAGTCACGTTCAAGCTCGCCGCGAGAGCTTGACGTACGGGGGGCGCGGGTCTGTCCCAGGGCCCCCGAAATTTATCCCTAACGGATCCCCTGGGGCGGAGATGTTTGAGGGGTCTGTAGCAATTTCTCTACATGTTAAAGCTATTAGAGCGCCCAGCCTGTCCGAGTGTGTGCGTGTCTGCGTGTGCGTGAGTGTGCACAGAACACCATCCCCTAGGTGGGGCTCACGGCACCCACAGCCCTGTGGCACAGCCAGAAGCTGGGGAGCCAGCATCTGCCAACTGTGCACTTGCACCCGACGCCCCCGCCCAGGGACACTGCATCCAGCCTCGCGGCCCTGACAGGGGAGGAGAGCCAGCAGGAGCACGGGGCACTAGAAAATGCCTGTGGTGTCCTCAAAGTCTCCTCTCCAAGCCAGGCGTGGTGCCACATCCCTGTACTCCCAGCACTCTTGGGAGGCTGAGGCAGGAGGGTCCCAGGTCTCAGCCCAGCCGTTCCTTACTGATCTGAAACTGTTCCCACCGGCGGTTTCTCCAGCTTGGGCAGCAGAGGACTCAGGCTCCCGACTGCACTCCGAGAGCTCCATCTGCATCCAGTCCTGAGAGGGACACAGGAAACCCGGCGTCTTGCTTTGCAGCGCAGTGCAGTAACGGACGCTCAGAAGGACGGTGCCGAATAATTCACAGAAGAGAGAAGTGAGTGGAAAGTCCTCTGCCTGATGACAGCAGCCACAGCTGCAGAGCACCAGTGTCCCTGGGAGTCGGGAATCGCTGTCTGGGGCCACTCTCAGATCCGCGCAGTTACCAAAGTCACCAGAGAAAGAGAAAAGCAGTTCTCAAACCAGCAGGACTTACCAAGATAAAGTATCCTAAAAACATTCCGCATGCTTGGGATTTTCTTCAAAGTAATATGTGGTGGCACATGCCTGTAATCCCAGCAGTCTGGGAGGCTGAGGCAGGAGGATCACATGTTCAAGCCCAGCCTGGGCAAATTAACGACTTGGTGAAACTCTGTCTCAAAATTAAAAAAAAAAAAAAAAAAAAGGGGGCTGAGAATGTAGCTCAGTGTAAAAGCCCTGGGCTCAATTGCCGGTATCACAAAAAATAAACTAAAATTAAAGTTAAAAGGGCTGAGGGTGTAGCTCAGTGGTAGAGCACTCGCCTAGCATGTGCGAGACCCTGGGTTCAATCCCCAGTACCACAAAAGAGGAAAGAAGGGATGGAGGGGGGAAAAGAAAAGAACCCAAGAGTCACATCAGCAAATATCAGTCCTAATGACATAGGGATGATATAGGACCTCCAAATAACATAAGGGAAATATAACTCCCAACCTGCTAGATGTCTGATACAAGTTTATGTTCTCTAAAGCTGAAGAATGAATTCTAGGAACAATGGAGGTTAAGGGTAGGAAGAATTTATTAAGAGGAAGTAAAGCTTCTAAGAGAGACAGAAGGGGTCCTGAGAGGGTGCCCAGGGACCCTGCTTCTCAAGGGTGTTTTATCAAGCAAAACCACGAGGTGAGATGGTTTCAAGGTGGGACAAAACTATAGTCAACTAATAAGATTCCAAGTAGAGTCACTCAGGTAATATTGATTAAATGGGGATCAAATGCGGAAGCAAGCCACGTAGCAAGCGCACATGGAACCGACGAACAGGGGCTCTTCCTGG
Organism: Erethizon dorsatum; assembly: GCA_028451465.1. Classification (NCBI taxonomy): domain Eukaryota; kingdom Metazoa; phylum Chordata; class Mammalia; order Rodentia; family Erethizontidae; genus Erethizon; species Erethizon dorsatum. The sequence goes on from CM051839.1 coordinate 19,229,575, forward strand.
AGGGGGCGGGTCAGTGGCTCTTCCTGTCCCCCGCCCAAGGCGACTGATACCTGTGTAGAATGTCAGTCGCTGCTGTTCGTCCTCAGGGAGGTGTGCAGGGGTAGTCCTTCCATCTCTTGAGGTCTGGATTTTCAGGGTTGTGCCTCCACGCACAGCTGTACTGTATCGGCACTGACTCCTTGAGGGCCCACCCCGTCCGACTGCCTATGGTATTTCTCCCTAACTTAGCGGTCTCTGATACTAATCTAGCCCAGTGACTGCCTGCCTTCAGTCACGAAATGCTGCCTCCAGTCAGTGAGACGCCGCTGACCTGGCCCCCGCTCACCACGCAGGCCTCTGGTTTCAGTCCGGGGATGTCACATCCTCCGTTCACTGCGTGCGGCTGCACTGCAAAGCAGCCCAGAGCTTTGGTCCCGTGTCTGTCCTGGAAGGCACAGCCACCTCTGGATTGTGGCCAAACTGCCTAGGGTCTGAGCCTCTAGAGATCAGGGAAAGGCCAAAGCCAGGAAAGTCTTCCCCAGTGACGAAAGTCTCCTACCAGGACACCGAGCGGGTGCCGGCCGGGTGCATGGACACCGCACCCAGCTTGGGCCGCCTTGAGTTCCCGACAAACAGCGACCACGAGGCGCAGCCGCAGCACGGCCTGCACTGGCTGGACAGCGCGAGAGCATCTCGGAAACAGCCCGTGTGCCCTGCGCCCGCTGGACGGTCCTCCAAACTGGCTAAAGAGCACAGGGAGAACGAGCATGAGGCTGCCCACGGCCCGGGTTGAGCATTCCCTGCGCGTGATGTGCAACGCCACACACTGGCCTGCTGCCCAGGAGAGCCACTGTGTGTGTCACTATACACAACGGACATAGGAGAGATCACAGCAGGAAGCATCATTTCCAAGCAGAATTTCATTGACATTCCCCATCTCATTATAAAGAAGCATAGAGTTGACCACTTAAGGTCAATGTGGTGGTCCATGCCCATGATTCCAGCACTGAGGGAGGCTGAGGCAGGAGGATCATAAGTTTGAGCCCTCCCTGAGCAATTTAGGGTCAATCCCTAGTTCCAAAGAAAAAAGAGCTTACCACTTAAGAGAGAATTTTCACCACTGAAGATCCACTTAACCAGACTCTGCAACGCCATATCGTCAGGATCCACCAAAATGAATGGACCACGAAGCTGCTGCTGCCGCCCTCTCTCCACTGTGAAACCAGGACACCTGGGTGTAAGGCCCATGCCCTCTACAGCCCGTGTCAGTTCAGGGACTGAGTATCAATGGTGCTACCACACGTGACAGCACATGCTCCCAGCTACTCAGGAGGCTGAGGCGGGGGGAACGCACATTCCAGGCCAGCCTGGGTAACTTAGTGAGACTAGGTCTCAAAATGAAAAAACAGCCAGGGGCCAGTGAGACAGCTCAGCGGCATAAGCGCCTGCCCGGCAAGCACGAGGTCCTGAGTTCGACTCCTAGTATCCACATAAAGGAAAAAAAGGACCAGTGATATGGCTCAGCGGCACAAGCACTTGCTGGCAAGTGCGAGGTCCTAAGGTCGACTCCCGGTACTCACATTAAAAAAAAAGAAACAGCCAGGGTAGTGGCACACACCTGTAATCCCAGCACTCGGGAGGCTGAGGCTGGAGGATTGCCATGAGTTCAAGGCCAGCCTGCACTACATAGTGAGACCTGTCTCAAAAAAAAACAAAAAAAAGAGAGGGGGCTGGGGATAAATGCCCAGAAGGAAGATGGAGGTGGGGGGAGAGGTAGTGGGGGGCAAGGAAAGGGAAAAGGCCTAGTGAAGCAAGTCCTACCCTTGCCCACCAAACCCCTCCGTGGTTCCCACTGCAGTTAGGTTGGAACCAGGCCATTCCGGGGACACGGGTCCTTCTCCTTGGGTCCCATTCAGGCCCCCCAGCACACACACTGTGCCCCAGACCTACCCGCTGTGCCCCATCTTCCTGCCTCATTGCCAGCCTTTCCCTTGGATCGTCCTGCCTCAGCCTCCTCACCTCCCTGATTCTGAGGAGCCTGCTTCCTCTGCCTCCAACAGGCCCATGGTGTCACCATGTTCCTCATCCTGCTGTGCAGTACTGGTGTCCTGCTTGCCATCAGCCCTCGGCACTGGGTCACTGCCCCATCGTGGAGCAGCTTTGTCCCATGCACCATTGTCCCCGGGCCTCTGTGCAGTGCCTGGGCCTCAGGGCGCTCAGTCCACTGGTGTTGAGTGAATAAATGCAGCCTCCCTGTGATCTGGAGATCAAAGGAAATGGGAGCTGAACGAGAGGTGAAGTGAGGGCAACAAGGCCAAGGCAAGACTGCACGGTGCCCGGGGGCCTCCAGCAAGAGGCCAGGGAGCCAACTTTGTGCCCCCCCAATGCAGGGAGAGTTATCACTGAATGAGACCCAACGTAGTAGAAAATACTGTGTCACCACTTTACTTAATAAAAGATTGGACATCAGGCCTGGTGCAACAAGCAAGAGTAAAAATGTATAGAAATTATCTGGGCTTATTGGTGCATGCCTATAATCCCAGCTACCCTGAGGCTGAGGCAGGAAGATCAGGAGTTCAAAACCAGCAATTTGATGAGAACTTTCCTCAAAGGGTTGGGGAGCTGGGCATGGTGATGCACACCTGTAGTGCCAGCACTCGGGAGGCTGAGGCAGGAGGATGACTGTGAGTTCAAGGCCAGCCTGGTCTACATAGTGAGTTCAAGGCCAGCCTGAACTACATACTGAGAGCCTGTCTCAAAATGAAACAAAGCAAAACAAAAAAACTTCATTGAAAAACAGTAAAGAAAACCCAAATAGGGGCCAGTGAGATAGCTCAGCAGCATAAGTGCCTGTTTGGCAAGCGTGAGGTCCTGAGTTCGACTAGCAGTACCCACATACGGAAAAAGGGCCCGTGATATCACTCAGCAGCAGGGGCGCCTGCTGGCGCGCGAGGTCCTGCGCTCGACCCCCAGTACCCACAAAAAACAAAAAAAAACCTAAATAAATGTAAAGGTTTATATTCTTGGACAAGAAAAAAGCATTATTAAAATGTACCCACAGTATCGTAAACTTTTTCTGAAACCTTTTAAAAAAATGTTTGCCTCTGAAAAGATTTAGCTACAAGCAAACCATCTAATTTGTAATCCGTTTCTCAGCAAGCGCCCACGCTTGGGAATTCTTGAAGGGAAATAACCTAGTCCAGCACCGATTGTTTCCAAATGTAATGACTTTTTATGAATGCTAACATTTCTCAGTCAATAATGTCGGCATAATGTTCCGTTCGTAGACATCTAAGCGTATGTTTCTTGGGGTCCATCCTTTTATCCCCACCCCACCCCCCAGGTCTGCAAACTTTCCCCAGGTGACCTGAAAGCGCCGGCGCGTCTGGAAGCCGCCTGAGGGCCGAGCGCCCCCTGCAGGGCAGGAGGCGGAATAGGACGGCTGGGTGCCTGGGCCTTCGCCCTCAGGCCGCTGGCCTGGCCCCAGCTCCAAAACCTGAGCCCCCGGGGAGTGAGGAGTCCTGGGGCCCTGCGGGTAAGAGGGTGGGGCAGAAAAGGAGAGGGGCCGGGGCCGCTTTCAGGGACCCCGCTTTGTGCCTGCGCGGCGTCAGCAGCGTCCCAGCGTCGGCGCTTTCTGCGCGCTTTGCATTTTCTGCGCAGGGTGCGTCTGCACCCGCGGGGGTCTAACCTGAAGTCGGGCTGTCAGGCCATGAAGAGTGCGGCTGTCATAGATTTGGGGAGGATGAGAAACAAGACAAAATCCAACAGTAAGCAGAGAAAGAGGCTCGCACTGGAAATGACAAAGTCCTACGTGTGCTTCCAAGAGAATCTGATTAGTCAGTCTAATAATGTCTTGCTTAAAAAGCGGCAGATTTTATTGTCCTTACTTTGTAGAGGGGGAAACTGAGGCTGGCAGAGAGCTGCAACGTGGCTTGTAGGGGTCTTGCTAAGATTCAGTACAGCTGGGTGTGTCCGCACTCACTTCTAAACCTAGCACTCTAGGAGGCTGAGGCAGGAGGATCACAACTTCCAGCCCAGCCTGGGCAACTTACTGAGACCCTGTCTCAAAATAAAAAAGTATAGAAGGGCTGGGAATATAGCACAGTGTGAAGGCCCTGGGTGCAATCCCTAGCACCACACGCACACAACAGGTTCGGCCGCCACAGCTGGACCTTGCTTTTCCTGCTGATGAGAGAGGAAAAGATGAGGAATTCAGTGCCTTCCGTACACTGCCATTTTAGTGAAGAAATGCTGATTTGTTTGTCAAAGCTGAGCAGGGAAGTAAAAAGCAGAGTGACATTATTCTTACTGTCCTGTAACAAAACTCTCAGAAGACACACGCTCCTGGCAGGCTTAGTGAATTATTTCCCAGCGTCGTGATGGGCATCAGTTGCTCATTTTCACAAAACATGACTCAGCCATCACGTCGGGAACTGTTTGTTCTTGTAGAGTCCTTGGAGCCGAAACTGTTCAAAGAGCATGGAGTGATTTTTCAAGTGGCAAATGCTTTGGGGACAAGGACGGCTGTGTAGGAAGCAGGTGACAGACAGGAGCTGCTGACCATGGAGATGTGGGGACAGCAGTGCCGGGCTGTGTGAGGGACATGGGTTGGCGGAGACGCTAGGCACCGATTCAAAGGTCACAGAGCCTCCAAGCCACTGGGGCATGGAGGACACAGCTGCCACCAGCCAAGGCACCAGGTTTAGTGTCTCTGCGCCCTCTGGACCATGCGCCCTGTGGGCAAAGTGGGTCCCCTGCAGCCACAGCCGCATTTACAGAGGCATTTACACTGCAAATTGAAAAGGATGAGAAGGTGAAATAGAGAATTTTTAAAATAATTCTTATTCTACCTCTTTTTCACTTAGTCCTAGTTTATTCACACATACACACACACGCCTGATTTGCACATCTATATTTGCATTATATACACATATTTATAATTTGCGTGAGTTTGCAGTACAGGATAGTGATGCTCGATTTGGGGAATTGTTGCCTGCATAGAACGTATCTCAATCGCTTTCAGTCTCTTTATTCTACTCCCGTGTACTGCCCCCTGACCCCGAGTGCTTTTTTAATCAAAGTCATGGGACTCAATATGCTTTACTATTTTGGTAATTTTAAAAATTATTTTTTTAGTTTTTGTTTTTTTGAGAGAGGGTCATTTGGGGGGGTGGTTTTGAGACAGGGTTTCACCGTGTAGCCCAGGTTGGCCTCAAACTCTCAGCGATCCTCCTGCCTCAGCTCCCAAGTGCTGTGAGACAGGTCTTGCTATGCAGTTTAAGCTGGCCTTGAACTCAAGGATATCCTCCTGCCTCAGCATGCTGAGTGCTGGGATCACAGGCCTGCACCACCATGCCTGGCTACTTTGGAAATTTTTTATTTAATGCTTCATTATAAAGCTGGATGAGAGTCTGTTTCTAAATCCAGTTTATGTTGTTTGCATTTAATGACTACCGAAGCTGAAAATAAAAATGACCTTACGAAGATCCTTAGATCTAAACAGAAGGAAAAACCAATCAAAAACAAACCCAGAAGCAGCGCCTCACCGGCCGGCTCATTAATCCTGCTCCTGAGTTTTCAGTTCCACCCAGCAGCGATGCCAAGGTTTCCTACTGCGGTCCATTTGCTAGAATGGCATCACCTCATGTTATTCTCACAAATGGAGTCAGGGTCAAATTCTTATTTGTAACAAATGGGCCCAAAGCCTAGTGTAAGTCTTAATCTGGGAGAGTTTTAAACAGGGTGGAAAACTCTAACTTTTAAAATTCTAGCATAGGAGAATCTTTACAGATGGCGCAGATTTCATAAAGATGGGTTGGGGGAGACAGGAGGGACGGGGCAGAGGAAGTAAAAAGGATCAAGATGCAGTATGTTAATGTACAAATGTAAATATATTCATTATTTATCCAAACATATACTAATAAAAATTTTTCAAAAGAAAAAGTATATCAGAAGGAAACATTTCCCAATATTCAGACAGAAGAGTTAGGTTAAGTGTGTTTATTTTTGTAAAAATAATTATTAAAGTAGCATGTTCCTCAGTATGAAATACATTCCAGACACTTGGTGTTTTTTTGGTACTGGGAATTGAACTCAGGACATCACGCTTGCCAGGCAGGTGCTGCACCGCTGAGCTAAATCCCCAACCAGACACTTCTTTTTATAAACGTGGTCAATGCCAAATGTGGCGGCATACACCTGTAATCTCAGCACTTGGGGGGCTGAGGCAGGAGGATCACTGTGAGTTTGAGGCCAGCCTGGGCTACATAGCAAGACCCTGTCTCAAAAATCAAACAAAATAAAACTCAAATATAAGTAAATAAATAAATGAAATGTGGTCAACAATTTGAATCTGGTCTCTGTGCAAGAAAAATATGTGGCAGGTTTTTTAGTTTAATTGGCCTCTGATGAACCTTGCCCTGTGATGAACAGTAGTGGGAATGCCACCAAATAACTTCATGCTCTCTCTGCTGCTGATTAAAAAGACCTGGAGGTTTTCTGCAAGGACCACCATCCACCGGCACAGTCCATGTCTCCTCCTCTTGAGCCCAAGGACACTTCTGGGCCACTCTTAGTGAATGGAGCCAGACTTCAAGCCAGGTTAGAAAGGCCCAGGGTGGTACAGGCCCCTCAGGGTGATTCCACTGCTGTGCAGGACGCGCAGACAGAGGCCAGACAGGGCGGATGATCTGCCCCATGTCCAGTCCCCTCCTAGCTGCAGGTGGCAGCAACTGCAGGAGGGACCCCAGACTGACGGCCCCCACATTCCTCACCCACCAATAGGGAGAGGTGAGAAATGAGTGCTATTTTGTTTACTAAGTGTGGGGAGCTTTGTTAGGCAGCAAAAAATAGTATCATATATTACCTCATTTAATTATCCTGGGTTGCTATCAGCTCCTCTGTAAAACTGAGGAAATTGGGCCAGGCCTGGTGGCACAGGCCTGTCATCCCAGCACCCTGGGAGGCTGAAGCAGGAGGATGCAGACTGGAGCCCAGCCTGGGCAACTTAGTGCCTTAGCAAGACCCTGTCTCCAAATGAAAAATATGAAAGGGCTGGGGTTGTAACTCAGCAAAAATGTTCTGGGTTCAATCCCCAGTACAATCAATTGATTAATCAGTAAGAAGTTGGAAACTGCATCAGGCAAGAGCTAGGCACAGCCATAGGTGCAAGACCAGATAATAAACCTAGGGTGCCTAGGTCATTCAGGTGGGGCTGAGTCCTGTACAGCCTCCTCGGCAAGACACATCTTTCTCCTGTTTTATAAAGATTTATACATGAAGGCATATGTGGAGATATATTTCATATACATATGAAATATGTACACAGCCATATAAATATGTTTCTATAAAAAACAGTAATTGCCAAGCATGGTGGCACACAGTTATAATCCCAGCATTTAGGAAGCAGAGGCAGGACGATCCAAGTTTGGGTCCATCCTGGGTAATTAACAATTTAGCAAGACCCTGTCTCAAAGTAAGAAATTAAAAAAAGGCTGGGGTTGTAGCTCAGTAGGAGGTTCTGGACTCAGTTCCTAGTAGCAAAATAATAATAATAATAATGATAATAATAGAAATATATACATATATATGTAGCTAAATGCCACTATACAGTGTCTGATACAGATGTCTACATACACAAAAGCAAATACATATTTCTAGTAAATAAGTATACATAGCTTATAAAATATACCAACTTATGAATAAATGTATAAACCTCAGGACAAAACACACCAGTAACCGAGGGCACTGAAGCGTGGCAGGGCCGGCTCTGTCCCCGCAGTCCAACTCCAGGGTCTGTGGGCGCTGCCACCTCTCAGGGAGCATAAAGGAAAAGGGGTTTGGCCAGAAGAGAAGCAGGCGGAGGACAGGGCTTGGGCGCCTGTCTGGTTTCCGACCCTGCACCGAGTGTCAAAGCTCCTCCACAGCCTGAGCGGCGATTTGGCCCTGCTGCTGCCGGGCAGCCTCGCCCCCGGAAAGGAAATGGGCCAGGGGCTTAGGGTCAGAGGCCCAGTGGCACTGGGGACAGGGTAGTGGCAGCAAGTCACACGTATCAGTGTGCTGTGGAGAGGCAGCGGGGACAGTGAGTTTGCCAGGGCATTTCTTCTGGCTGCGGTTGTTCTTGTCTTTGCAGCATCCAGATCTCGGCCCCAGGTCCTGCTAAAGGTTGTGCAGGTTAGCTGCACCCCTGTCATCCCAGTAACTTGGAAGGCTGAGGCAAGAGGGCTGCAAGTCCCAGGCCATCCTGGGCCACTTGGTGAGACCCTTCTCAAAATAAAAAATTTAGAAGGAGCTGAGGATGTAGCATAAGGCTTCCTGGGCTCATTTCCCAATACCAGGAAAAACTTTCTTGTAAACTACTCAAAACCCTCTAATAAATGTTTTTCTCCTTAAACCAGCTAGTAGAAACCCCTACTCTATGCCCATTCCACCTCCGATTTTAAACAAACACTGTTGAGCTGGGCGTGGTGAGGCAGGAGGATTTCGAATACAAGGTCAGCCTGAACTAGATGTTGGAACCCTGTTTCAAAACACAGAACAAAACTGGGACATATGTCCTACCTAGTGGTAAAGGAAGCTGGGATACTCACTCAGAGATCTGTTAGAAAGAAATGAGGAAGAGGGGTGTCAAGGGCTCAACCGCGTCTTCCCCCTAAGATGCTGGAGTCCCGACCTTTGGTACCGCAGAAAGGAGCCAGGGTCTTTCCACAGGTAATCAAGGTAGAGTGATGTCACCAAGGGAGCCCGAACCCAGCATGACTGCGGATGTCAGGACCCAAGGGACAGCCCACGTAGTGGATACCGACGTGAAGACCAGAGAACCCCGCCTGTACCCCAAGAACCCCTGGCTGTGAAGCCAGGAGAGAAGCGTGGGACAAAGTCTCTTGAACGGCCCTCGGAAGAGAACAGCAGTGCTGACACCTGCAGCCTCCAGAGCTGGGAGACGAGAAGTTTCTGCTGTTCACGCCGCCCCGCTTGGACTGCAGCGCTGTGTTAGGACGGCCCTGGGACTGATGAGGGGAAGACAGAAACTGGGTGGGAGGCCATGCGTTCTCTCTTGCATGGTGGCCGCCCTCATGCTATAGGATGTACTCCTTCCCCGCTTTTACTTGGCCCACACTTGCTGGGGACCTGGCCAAGATCCCCAAGTGCCTGTATGAGGGGTATGGTGAAGGGTGAAATAAGAGATAGAGACAATTTAGTAATGCGTAAAGGGGCTGGGAGGGCAGTGCCTCAGGATGGCCCACTATTTATTGAGCATATACACACATTTTCAGAGCGGGTAGTGTACTTTTCCTGGTGATCACTGTGGGCTACTAAAAAGAACAAAGCATTTTTGCAAGGATGAGACAACGGGCAACAAGGAAACTGTTTTTTCCCGAAGCAAAACTTTTACTACTGCCACAACATTGCTTTAAAGACCATTGTCTCCCTCAGCAGGTCTTATCTTGCCCTGTGAGCACTGCAGCGTGGCCGGCAGAAAGTGACGCGTTTCCATGTTCCAATCTGGCTACAGGGCAGGACAAGAACAGCCTCAGACATCCTCTGGACTCATTTTATAAATTGGGGTCCCCAACACAAACTTGCTCTGCAGAACCTGTTTCTTTTCTTCTTTTTTCTCCCACTGCATCCACAAGACCCGTGCCTTGTGGGAATTTTATTATATAGAGTGTAAAATGAATTGTCAAATAAAAAGAACACCTTTTTTTTTTTTTTTTGTGGGTACTGGGGGTCCACCTTAGGACCTTGTGCACCAGCAGGCGCCTGTGCCGCTGAGCGATATCACCGGCCCCTTTTTTTCGTATGTGGGTTCCGGGAGTTGAACTTGGGCCCTCGCGCTTGCCAGGCAGGCGCTTATGCCGCTGAGCCATCTCACTGGCCCAAGAATACCTTTTTTTTTTTTTTTGGGGTACCGGGGGGTCGACCTCAGGACCTCGTGCACCAGCAGGTGCCCGTGCCACTGAGCGATATCACCGGCCCCTTTTTTCGTATGTGGGATCCGGGAGTCGAACTCAGGCCCTCGCGCTTGCCAGGCAGGTGCTCACGCCGCTGAGCCATCTCACCGGCCCCCAAGAATACCTTTTTAAAACAACATGCATAACATTCTCCAATTCCTTTTTAATAGTTAGACATTGCAAGCATCGTAAGGAAAATAAGGAGGAAAAACCAAAAACTAACTTTAGTACATTTCAAGCAGAATGTCCCTCAGGCCAATTAAAAATGAAAGAAAAGGGGCCGGTGAGATAGCTGAGCGGCATAAGCACCTGCCTGGCAAGCGCGAGGTCCTGAGTTCGACTTCTGGTACCCACATACGAAAAAAGGGCCAGTGATATCGCTCAGCGGCATGGGCGCCTGCTGGCATGCAAGGTCCTGAGTTCAACCCCCGATACGCACACACACATAAAAAAAGCAAGAAAAAAATAGCTTCGATTCCGTTTTTTTCCTTTAAAAATACATGTTATCTGTACAAGATACATTAAACATCAGAAATCATATCCCTTTATTAAATCACAATTATTTTATTCATACTGTGGTTAATACTAGGTTTATTAATTTATCTAGTTAATCTGTCAAATATTAAGAAAATATTTAAAAGAAAATACCTTGCAATTAAAAAGTTACTACATTTTTATATGGTTTAATGTTCCACAGTGTTTGTTATATTGAGTTTCTTTTTAATATTAAAAATAGGGCTGGTGAGATGGCTCAGCAGCATAAGCGCCTGCCTGGCAAGCGCGAGGGCCCGAGTTCGACTCCCGGATCCCACATACGAAAAAGGGGCCAGTGATATCGCTCAGCGGCACGGGCGCCTGCTGGCGTGCGAGGTCCTGAGGTCGACCCCCAGTACCCACAAAAAAAAAATATATATATATATATATATATATTAAAAATAACAGGGCCGGTGAGATAGCTCAGCGGCATAAGCACCTGCCTGGCAAGCGCGAGGTCCTGAGGTCGACTCCCACGTGGACCACTTGTGAAAACTCGAACAGGTTTTCGATAGGACGGCCTAGACCTGACATCAGCTTGAGGAGTGGGTGATACAAAACAGGTCAGTCCACACCGAGTTTTTGGCCACTGTTTTCTCTTGTGTGATGGCTGCCCTCATGCTGGAGGCTGTACTTGTTTTCCTACTTTTACTTGGCCCAAACTCACTCTGTAGAGACTGTTTCTTTTCCTACCACTAATAAAACTTTGCTAGTGTTAAAAAAAAAAAAAAATGCTGGATGGGAGAACTGGAACCTCTGATACATGGTTTAAAAAAATAATTTGTGTGTGTGTGTGTGTGTGTGTGTGTGTGTGTGTGTGTGTGTGCTGGAGATTGAATACAGAGCTTATACACTGAGCTACATTCCCAGCCCGTTTTTTCTTTCTTATTTTAAGACAAGATCCTGCTAAGTTCCTAAGTTTTCCAGGCTGGACTCAAACTTGTGAATCCGCCTCCCTCAGCCTCCCAGAGTGCTAGGACTATAGGTATGCACCACCACACCCAGCTTCAATGGTATTTTTACAGGAGGTTTGCATTCTCAGCAGAACTGAACCACAGAGCACAGTTCCCATGCAGCCCCTGCCCCTCCACACACACACAGCCCGTGTCCAGTGCGTGTGCTGCTCTTGATGACCTGGCACCGTGGTGTCCCCTGGGTCCACTCTTGGTGGTTTGCACTGAACCGTTTCCCACAATGTGTACTGACATGTATCCACCAGCGTTGGCATCAGATAGAAAAGGTCTGTTTCCTAGAATCTTCAAGGCTCCACCTATTCATACCCCACCTGCACCCCTGGTGATATCCCACTAATATCTTCATTGTCTCCATACTTTGCCTTTTCTAGAAGGTTATGAGGTTGGAAGCAGACAGCACAGAGCATTTTCAGATCCGCTCCTTCCAATTTGTAACATGCACTTTCTCAGCTGGGCAGCCCATTCCTCACAGAAGGACCGTGTTTTCCATTTCCCTCCTCTGCTGGGGCTTCTCTTCCTCACACGTGGAGCAGGTTCCTAACTGCTTGGCATCCTTGTCCGTGGGTCCCCTCATCTCTGTCACTTCTTCTATTAACTGTTTTTTCTCCTGCTTCATTGCACACTGGGTAACTTTTCACTGGATGCTGGGCATTTTTAATTTCACATTGGTGAGTGCTGCATTTCTCATTCCGATAAACGGCACTGCATTTCTGTTCAGGTACAGAAGTTGCTTGGAATGAACTCTTTCAGGACCGGCATCTAAGTTTTGTTAGGGCAGGTCCTCAGGCGGCCCCTCTGAGGGTTCCGCCCGAGCCTGGGCTGTGTCTGCTCTCCGGTCGCTGCTGCATGTGCCCGGCATTGTGTGAGGGCTCCGTTCTTCCTCGCTCCTTTCTGGTGGCTCTGCACTGGGTAGCCTCCTCCCCTCCACGACCAGCAGCAGACTCGGGCTCTTTCTGCAGCTACGATGCTCCTCATGCAATGCCCTCCTCTCCACCACTCAGCCTTTGGCTTCCTACAGTCCAACCTTGGTCTTCTCAACCCAGCTACAGATGTGTCACGTTTCTGCCCTCCTGCACCTCAGCCTGCAAACTGCCAGCCAGATAATATGCTCGCTAATCACAGAGTTCACTGTTTTCTGTTTTATTTCTCAGACAGTTCTTGCTAGACTGCCCAGGCTAGCCTCAAACTCATGATTCTCCTGCCTCAGCCTCCCAAGTACCTGGGATTATAGGATTGTGCACTGTACCTGGCTTCATTTACTTCTTTCACCTTCTTTCTGGATTGCAAATGCTGCAATGCCTTTTCTCCAGTGTCTAAAACCTGGATGTTTCATATATTTTCTCCAAATTCTACTTGTTTAAGGCTGAAAGTTATCTGGTCCATTTTCCTCAGATGTTGATTATATGCATAAAATATATTTGAGATGCATTCTCAAAACACTCAAGTTTCCAAAACAGACATTAAAAGGACAACTTAAGATAAAACAGCCAGGCAAGTTGGCACATGCCTGTCATCCCAGCACCATGGGAGGCTGAGGCAGGAGGATCCCAAGTTTGAGCACGGCCTGGGGAATTTAGCAAAAACTTGTCTCAAAAGTACAAAAGGAAGGGCCAGTGCGATGGCTCAGCGGCATAAGCGCCTGCCTGGCAAGCACGAGGTCCTGAGTTCAACTCCCGGAACCCACATATGAAAAAAAGGGCCAGTGATATCACTCAGCGACATGGGCACCTGCTGGCATGCGAGGTCCTGAGGTCGACCCCCGGTACCCACAAAAAAAAAAACAAAAAAAACAAAAGGGGCTGGGGATGTAGCTCAGTGTGAGGCCATGGGTTCAAGCCCCAGTACAATAAATAAGTAAATAAATAAATCAAGATAAAATATAAAAAATATACTTCTCAAGAAATTAGCAAAAACAGGCATGGTATCACCCATCTGTAATCCCAATATTTGAGGTTGAGGCAGAAGAATCGTAAGTCTGAGGCCAACTTGAGCTACACAGCAAGGCAACCCTGTCTCAAAAACCAAAAATGAAAAAATGTCCTTTCTATATGAAAAAAATTTTCCTTTTTGACAGTATCAGGGCCTTACGATCCTCTTGCCTCAGTCTCCCAGAGTGCTGGAATTACCAGTGTATGCCACCACACTGCACTGAGATATTGAATATCCCTTATCCAAAATGCTTAGAAACCAGAAGTGTTTCAGATTTGGAGGCTTGGGTTTTTTTTTGGGGGGGCAGGATACTTTCATAAACTTCACGGTTGAGCACCTCCGATCTGAAATAAAAATGAAAAATGTTTGTGTGGGACAAGTTTCGGATTTTGGATTTTTACATTAGGGATTCTCAATCTAAATATACATTATCTAGAAACCAGCAGAGGAAAGGGGTTCATTTTGAAATTTCATATTCAACCCAGTAAAGAAAGGAAACAAAACACCATTCTTTCCTAGCAAAGATGATTTATTGAGCTCCACGGAGGAAATGTGACCCATTTCATAGCAAGCCAGCTCCGGCTCTCCCGAGGAGACACAGATTAGCGATGCACATCCAGCAGAGCCGCGCAGTTTCCCCGGTCTTCTCAAGTTAAGACTTTTCTAAAACAATTCTGATATTTCAATCAAAGGTCCAGAGTTAAATTCACAGATTTACAAAATATGGGATTTGTGCTTAAAAAATTAATAGTTGTTAGATAGCCACCATTTTTGGAAGTGATTTCAACAGTCCATGAAGTGTTTTATTGATATTTTGGAATATATGTAAAAGCTTTATCTCCATTCAACTAAGTATCTTCTGTTTAAAAATAAAAAAATTTCCTAAAAATTAAAATGGTAAGAAGTTGCAAATGAGATAAAAATATTTTAAAATAAATATTAAAGTGAAAAAATAAGTCATTTCATAGAACTGTAATGGATACTTGTTCCAAACCTCTTACAAAAAAGAAAATTACTTTTTTAAAAACTCATACAATACTGAAAAAACAGATATGCTTGGAAAGTCTATAAACTTTCTTCCCTTTAAAACTATAAAAAATGATTTGAAAAGAGTCCCTTCTTTAAAAACCTAACACACTCATCACAATTACTACAGCTGTCATTGCTTTGCTATAAAAAGTCAGAAATCAATGTTAATGTAGATAAAAATTTTTAATTCTAGCATAATTAAGAAAAATTTAAAAATGGATTAATATCCCAAAATGCAAATAAAGCTAATTTGACTCTAATACTTAAAACTGAATATTTATTGTAACTTATTGTATTACTTTCAATTAGTTTATTCAATAGAACTGTTTGTTTTTGAAACTAAATTATGCATTTAGGACCACCGCAATAACTAAACAGAACTCCTTAAGTACAACCATCTTCTGGCTTAACTTCCTCTACGATGCTCAAGGGCAGCCGGGACCCAGTGGGTGAACGCACACACCTCAACTAAAGTCCATGGCTTACATTCCATTTATGGAAATAGTTTCATATGCAAGTGCACTATTTTCTTTGTGCAAAGTCTTACATTCAAAACAAAAGTAGGGCAAAAATGTTGAAATAGTCTTTTCACCACTGAGGGATGGACAAAATATTTTTCAATTTGTGTTTGTTTTTTTGAGACAGGGTCTCACTATGTAGTTCAGGCTGGCCTTGAACTCATGGCAATCCTTCTGCCTCAGTCTCCCGTGTCCTGGGATTAGGAACATGCCTGGATCTAACATAGTTATCATACTGAAGAAGACTATTTTGCTGTGACCATATGGAAACTGGTAACACAATACCATTATGGAAATACACAGACTCATAGGAATCAGTGAAGCCCGTGGAGCTACATCCAAATGGAGGCTGATTTAATCCAACACTTATTCGCTAAATTAACTGGGGGCAAGAGGACAGCAAGAGACTAGGCCCCACGTTACCAGGTCGGAGGAGTCACAGCTCCTCCAAGGCTTTCAACGGGCTCTGCACTCTGAAGACCCCAGGACGGACACAAAGCACCTGCTCGTCCCTCCCCTCCCTCAAGCCCGGCCGGCGCAGAGGCAGCGCGGCGAAAGGTGCTGGACGTATTCTGCTCTCCTCTCCATCCCCCGTGAGAAGCACCCTTCCCTGGGGGTCACAGTGACAGCCCTGATGAAGGGGGACACAACACGGACGCTGAGCAGCGCAGCACAGGAAGGCCCCGCGCTCGGCTCGTCCCACCAGGCGCTTCGGCCGCAGCCCGGGGGCGCTCAGCACCAGCACGGCAGGGCGGGCCTGGCTTCGGGCCTCAGGGCCACGCCGTCCTCGGGGGGCTGGCTGAGCACCAGCGGCTTGTGGCTCTTCAGCTTATGCGCCAAGGTCATAAAGATGGCCTCCACGTGGTCACTGTCGTGGGGGCTCTTGGCAGAGGTCTCAAACAAAGGCATGCTGTGCGCGTCCGCGAACTTCTGCGCCAGGTCCGTGGGCACCTGCACAGTGCTGCGCAAGTCACACTTGTTCCCCACAAGGATGCGCGGGATGTCGCCGGCCAGCAGGTGCTGCCTGCACTCCTCGATCCAGGCGGGCAGGCTGTGGAAGCTGGCCACGTTGGTGACGTCATAGACGAAGACCACGGCGTGCACGTTGCGGTAGTAGTGCTGCACCATGCTCTTGCGGAAGCGCTCCTGGCCCGCCGTGTCCCACAGCTGGATCTAGGAGGAGACAGAGCAAGAGCTCAATGCAGTGACACACTCGAGCAGCACAGCCTCCACGGGGCCTCCGGCATCCTGCCACTCCCGAGACCAGGCTTTCATAAACGTGGAGTATTTAATGCCGGTCAATTTGGTTTCTACACCCCTGCCCACTCCTCCTGGTCTAATTAAACATGGAGACCTAGCAAAGAAGGCAAGCTACGCGGTCCAACCCAAACAATGCTTGTGAGAGGCACACGCGCTCTACCCCACCGGCTGCTCTCTACAAAAGCCACACAGGGAGGATGCTGGTCACTACGCAAATGAACACAGGTGCATCTGCTGAAAGATCCCTATTGGGCCTAGGGCCTCAGAGTGCCGACTGCAAGTCTGAACAAGTGACTTCTCAGAGCCGTGCCCGAAGTGAGGGGACTGAGGAAATCCTCCACGCAGGAGGTCAGGCTGGAAGTCTCTGAACAAGCCCACTGGCATACAAGTAAGTGTGTGAAGTGTACTAAATGACTGTCTAAATAATTATTTTTTAAGCCAGGTGTGATGGTACACACCTGTAATCACAGCACTCAGGAGGCTGAAGCAGAAGGATCTCTACAAGTTAGAGCCCAGACTGGGGCTACATAGTGACTTCAAGGCCAGCCTGGATTACACAGTAAGACCCTGTCTCTAAATAAATAAATAAATAAATTTGCTTTTGTTTTTTTGAGACAGGGTCTTACTATGTATTCATAGTGGCCTCGAATTCATGGTGATCCTCCTGCCTCAGCGTCCTCAGTGCTGGGCTTACAGGCATGCACCACACCCGGCTAATAATTTTAAATGTAATAAATCATGGAGATACTGTCATTCTCTTCCATGTTAATGCCAATTTGATCAGTTTTGATTTTCTCATCTTTTAACAGCTGTTTTGAGTCCAAATGTCTCTGCTGTCTTAGCCCCCCCCCCATGAATATGACCTCATTGTGTCCTGGGCAGACACATGAGACACTACACAATTTCTTGGGCTCTTTAGGCACCTGGAGGTGCCAAGTGACAGAGTTCTTGCCAGTCAGATATAAGAGGTCTTCTTCTCCAGGGGGAGGAGGGGTTTTAGGAAAAGTGTCTTGGAGTTTAAAAAAGACTGAGTATTTGGCACATGGCTTTTGCGCCCTATCCCTTTGTGTCTGGAAGGTCACACAATGCTTGAGGGTACAACAGCAGCCTCAGGAGTGCAAGCCAGCACCATGGAAAGACAGGGCAGAAGCCAGCCTGAAGCCGGCCTCTAGCACCGGCACACTGCTGCCTCTGCCCTCCCCACTGCACACTTACGCTGCCTCGGCCGACCTCTCACATGCAGCCGACCCCATACTAACAACACAGTATTTGCCTGCCATACAATTTACAACTTAGGCTTCTAAAAAGAAAACAATTCAAAAACAAGGAAAAAACACCTGACCTGAAAGTGTAAGAGAAGTCATTATTAGGACTAGGAAAGGGCTCAGGGAGGGAAGGGGGGTGGACACGATTGGTGGACATGTGTGCATGCATGGGACATGGCGGAGAGTCCCACTAACCTGCGCAACAGTGACAATCACAACGAACTGGACGTGCTGGCACATGCCTGAAATCCCAGCACGCTGGGAGCCTGAGGCAGGACTGCAAGTTACATAGGGAGTTCAAGGCCAGCCTGTATTACACACAGTGAGAACTTGTCTCAAACACAAACAGAGGGGCCGGTGAGATAGCTCAGCAGCATAAGCGCCTGCCTGGCAAACGCAAGGTCCTGAGTTCGACTCCCAGTGCCCGCATTAAAAAAAAAAAAAAAAAAAAAACACAGACAAAAAGAAAAAGAAAAAAAGAAAGGTAGAAATAACCAGGTATCTATCAACTGATAAACAAAATTCATATGTCCATACAATGGAATATTATTCAGTCGTGAAAAGGAATGAGGGTCGGTGAGATGGCTCAGCAGCATAAGCGCCTGCCTGGCAAGCGCAAGGGCCTGAGTTCAACTCCCGGAACCCACATACAAAAAAAGGGCCAGTGATATCGCTCAGCGGCACGGGCACCTGCTGGCATGGGAGGTCCTGAGGTCGACCCCGGTACCAACCAAAAAAAAAAAAAAAAAAAAAAGGAATGAAACAATGAAACATGTTGCAACACAGATGGATTCTGAAAGCTTTGAAGTGAAAGAATGTAGACATAAAAGGCCCTGGATTGTAAGATTCTACCTATATGGGCAAATATTTAGAGAAAGCAGATGCATGGTTAGGAGAGTTTGAGGGAAGAGGGCGAACAGGGAGTGATGGCTTGGGTATGGAACTGCTGCTTTATTTTTTCCCAGGGTACTAGGAAATGAACCCAGGGCCTTCACACTGAGCTTCATCCCCACTCCTTCTTAAAATTTTCAGCAGGGTCTTAACATAGAAGTCAATGAAAAAGCAGGATATAGTGCAAATGACATAAAAAACCTGTTCACAGAAGTCATGGCAGAAAACTTCCCAAACAGGGAAAAAGAATTTGATGTACAGATAAGTGAGGCATACAAAACTCCAACTAGCTATATCCAAAAAAAAATCTGCACCAAGATTCCAGAAGTTCAACACAAGAACAAAATATTAGGGCCGGTGAGATGCCTCAGCAGCATAAGCGCCTGCTGGGCAAGCGCGAGGTCCTGAGTTCGACTCCCGGTACCCACATTAAAAAAAAAAAAAAAAAAGAACAGAATATTAAAAGCTGTTAGAGAAAAGCATCAAATCACCTATAGAGAAAAGCCCATCAGAATCACAGCTGACTTCTCAGCACAAACCCTCAAGTCAAGGAGAGCTTGGAGTGAAGTACTTCAAGCCCTAAAAGAAAACAACCTCCAACCCAGACTGATGTACCCTGCAAAACTATCTTTCAAAATTGATGGAGAAATAAGATACTTCCATGACAAAGAACACCTGAAGAAATTCATGACCACCAGACCAGCACTCCAAAATGTTCTGAAGGATATTTAGAAAGAGATAATAAGGACTACAACTCCATGAACCCCAACAGAATGATCCACCAGGCAAGCAAGTAAACGGAGGGGAAAAAAGGGAACCGACAATAGGAAAATAACATGACAATATCAGTTATAACAAGTAACATGACAATATCAGTAAATAATATACATATCAGTTATAACCATTAATTTTTTTGTTTTGTTTTGTTTTTTTGTTTTTTGTGGGTACCGGGGGTCGACCTCAGGACCTCGCGCGCCAGGAGGCGCCTGTGCCGCTGAGCGATATCACCGGCCCTTTTTTCATATGTGGGTTCGGGGAGTCGAACTCGGGCCCTCGCACTTGCCAGGCAGGCGCTTACGCCACTGAGCCATCTCACCGGCCCCACCATTAATGTTAATGGTCCCAATTGACCAATCAAAAGAAATAGACTGGTAGAATAGATCAAGAAGCAAGATCCAACACTATGCTGCATACAAGAAACACATTTAATTCAAGAAAAAATTCACAGACTGAAAGTCAAAGGATGAAAAACAATACTCCATGCAACAGGAACCTGGAAAAAAGCAGGGGTAGCTAGTCTATTTGCGGACAAAGTGGATTTCAAGCCAAGGCTGATCAAGAGGGACAAAGAAGGTCACTACATCCTTGTAAAGGGGACAATCCAAGAGTAAGACATAACAATCATAAATATATATGCAACAAATACCAATGCACCCAACTACATAAAACAAATATTAACAGACATGAAAAATCAAATAAGCACTAATACAACTGTAATGGGGGACCTCAATACCCCACTGTCACAAATAGACAGATAAACTAGACCAAAAAAATCAACATGGAAATATCAGAACTGAACATTTGAACAAACGGACTTAGTAGATGTCTGCAGAGGGTCGCACCCCACAACATCAAAACATACTTTCTGCTTGGCTGCAATGGGGCATTTTCGAAAATAGACCATATACTGGCTCACAGAACCTGATTAAGTAAATGCAAAGAAACTGAAATTATACCAATGCATATTATCAGACCATAGTGCAATGAAATTGGAAATCAATGGCAAAAGAAACCACAAGAACTTCACAAACACATGGACATTAAGCAACACCCTCCTGGACAACCAAGGGGTCACAGATGAAATTAAAGAACAAATTAGACAGTTTCTGCAATTAAACAATAATGCCAACACAACATAGCAGAACTTATGGGACGCACTGAAAGAAGTCCTATGAGGGAAATTTCTAGCGGTGAATTCCCGTATCAGAAAAATAGAGCAAGCTCAAATAAACAACCTAAAGGTAAACCTCAAGCTTCTAGAAAAAGAAGAGCCAGTCAAGGCCAAAGCTTACACGAGGTAGGAAATTATAAAGATCAGAGCAGAAATTAATGCAATGGAGACTAAGAAAACAATACAAAGAATCAATGAATGAAAGAGCTGGTTCTTCAAAAAATTGACAAACCCTTAGCCAATCTTATCGAAAAGAAAAAAAAGGAAAGAAAAGACTCAAATCCATGCAATCAGGAATGAAAAGGGTGAAATCACAACAGATCCTGCAGGAATCCAGAAGATCATCAAAACCTACTTCAAGAACCTGTATTCTAATAAGATGGAAAACACAGAAGAAATGGACAGATACCTAGATACATATGAATTATCAAAGCTGAATCAAGAAGACATGAAAATTCTAGATTAACCAATATCACTCAGTGAAATTGAAGATGTAATTAAAAACCAACAAACAAAAGCCCAGGCCCTGACAGATTCACTGCTAAATTCTACAAGAAATTTAGAGAAGACCTAATGCCGCTACTTCTCAGACTCTTTAATGAAATTGTAAGGGAAGCAATACTCCCAATTCATTCCTGGAAGCAAGTATTACCAAAACCAGAGAAGAACCCAACCAAAAAAGAGAACTACAGGCCAATCTCCCTAATGAACAAAGATACAAAAATCCTCAATAAGATACTGGCAAACAGAATCCAGCAAACCATCAAGGAGATTATACACCATGACCAAGTTGGATTCATCCCAGGGATGCAGGGATGGTTCAACATACGTAAATCAATAAACATAATATGCCATATTAACAGAGCCAAGGACAAAAATCACATGATCATCTTAATAGATGCAGAGAAAGCATTTGACAAAGTCCAGCACCCATTCATGATAAAAACCCTATAGAAAATTGGAACAGATGGTCTTTTATCTCAATCTGATAAAAGCCATCTATGACAAACCAATAGCCAACATCATAGTAAATGGTCAAAAACTGAAAACTTTCAGTCTAAAATCAGGAATAAGACAAAGATGTCCACTGTCACCACTCTTATTCAATATAGTTCTGGAAACTTTAGCCACAGCAATTAAGACGAGAAAGAAATAAAAGGGATAGCAATAGGAAAGGAAAAAATTAAATTATCATTATTTGCAGATGATATGATACTCTACATAGAAGACCCCAAAAATTCCAACAAAAGACCTCAAATTTAATAAGCAAATTCAGTAGCATAGCTTGATACAAAGTCAACACTGAAAAATTAACAGCATTCCTGTACACAAACAACAAAATCACTGAGAGAGAAATTAGGGAAACAACACCTTTCACAATAAGCAATCCTAAAATTCATTTGGAACCAGAAGAGACCTAGAATAGCAAAGGCAATTCTGGACAACAAAGGCAAGGCAGGGGGCATCACAATCCCAGACCTGAGATTATACTATAAAGCTACTGTGATAAAAACAGCATGGTACTGGCAAAAAACAGACCCAAGGATCAATGGGACAGATTAGAGGATGCAGAAACAACTCCAGACATATTTAGCCACCCTATCTTTGACAAAAGTGCCAAACACATCACTGGAAGAAAGATGGCCTCTTTAATAAATCGTGCTAGAAAAACTGGCTTTGCACATGCTGAAGATTAAAACTGGACCCATATCTTTCACCATGCACTAAACTAAAATCGAAATGGATCAAAGATCTAAATATTAAAACAAAAACATTAAATCTCTTGGAAGACAGACTAGGTAGACCTCTTTAGGATATTGGTGTAGGCAAAGACTTTATGAACAAAACCCCTATCGCACAGGAAATATCACAAAGAATCAACAACTGGGATCCCTTTTTTTTTTTTTTTTTGGTAACAGGAATTGAACTCACAACCTTGTGCTTGCCAGGCTAAGCTATACCCTCAGCCCCAGAGCTTATCTTATTAAAAAGCTTTTGCACAGCAAGAAAAACCACCAGCGGAGTGAAGAGACAACACACAGTGTGGGAAAAAAATTTTGCCAGCTGTTCCTCAGACAAAGGACTACTATCTAGAAAATAAAAAGCACTTAAAAGAATCAGACCCCAAATTTAAAGACCCAGTCCAAAAATGGGCATCTGAAATGAATAGACACTTCTTAGATGAAGAAGTACAAACAGCAAAATAAATGTGTGAAAAAATGTTCAACATCACTGGTCATTGAAGAGATTCAACTCCATAGGGTGGCACAATCCCTCACCCCCTTAGCAGAAGGGGATACATTCCAACAGCCCTACTAGATGCCTGAAGCCAACAGTAATACTGAAATCTGTATGTACTGTTTTCCACTACCAAGGAACTAACAGGCAGGTAGCATATACAGCATGGTTACTCTGGACAAAGGGATGATTCACATTCCAGGTGGAAGGCCATAAGATAGCACAGAATTTCATTACGATTCTCAGAGTGATGGGCAATTTGAAACTTATAAAGTATTTATTTCTGAAATTTCCTATTCAATATTTTCAGACCACAGGTAACTGAAATCACAGAAAACAAAACCAGAAGTAAGGAGGGATTACTATACCTCATAGCAATTCCTGTGACACAACTCTGCCCTCCTGTTGTGGAGCTGGCAAACCTGAAGTATTCTTGGCCAGTGTAAACCCTGCCATGTAAGAGGGTGGGTAAATCTCTGTGGTGTTTGCTTTTCATGCTGATCCCAATAAAATCTCAGAGTAAATGTTAGCTTCCCAACGAAGAGAAGTTACAAATTTCCTTCACTATTTGCTTTATTTTTGAGGTGCTGGGGATCAAACTGATGGCCTTTTGCATGCTAGACAAGTGCTCCACACTGAGCTACACTTCCAGCTCAGTTCACTGACCATTTGAAAGAATATTTTCTTAGAACTAGGGGTTGAACTCAGGGCCTCACTGAGCTGCATCCTCAGACCTTTTTATTGTTCATTTTAAGACAGGGTTTCACTAAATCACTAAATTGCTCAGGCTGGGCTTGAACTGGTGATCCTCCTGCCTCAGCCTCCCAGAGGGCTGGGATTATACACATGCACTACCACATCCTGCTGAAAAGCAGAATACTTTCTTTAAACCTCTCCTGAGGACAAGCACTCTGGAAGTACTACTTAATTTGGAGCTCAGCACACTCCAAGTTCACCCAGGCACTATGCTTACTCCTTCCCATGCCTTGTCTTAATACATGTAGCCCCACGTAACAATTACCAAATTATAACTGCAGGGAAGATGAGGAAATCAAGGTCTCCCAAGGTTAGAGGATTGACCTATGGCCACAAAACTCTAAGTGATCAGGCCAGGATCTAAGCCCAGGCGGCCGATCCCTCCCGAGCACACTGTTCTTTCTCCCAGCCTCTGGCCCTCCCTGCTTCAATCCCTGGGAAGCCCCAGTTCCCGGTGGGGGTGTGAGCCAGGTGGCACCATAAGCCCCATCACCACTCTGCATTGTTGGAAATGGCCAACACTGGGCTTCTCTGGTATAAAACAATGAATTCACACTGTGCCTAAACTAATTTTCTTCCCTGGTTTTTTTTTTTTTTTTTTTTTTTTTGTGGGTACCAGAGGGTCGACCTCAGGACCTCACGCGCCAACAGGCACCCATGCCGCTGAGCAATATCACCGGCCCCTTTTTCGTATGTGGGATCCGGGAGTCGAACTCGGGCCCTCGCGCTTGCAAGGCAGGCGCTTACGCCACTGAGCCATCTCACCGGCCCATCTTCCCTGGTTTTTTGAGACAGTGTCTTACTATGTAATTCAGGCTGGCCTGAGCTTACTATTTAGACTAGGCTGACTTCACACTTCTTGCAATCCTCCTGCCTCAGCCTCCCAAGCACTAGAATTACAGGCATGTACCACCATACCTGGCTTCATCTGCCTAAACTATTCCGCATGAAGTCAAAGAAAGCCTGAGCACTGATCAAAGACTCAGGGAAGTAAATTGCTCTCTCTCTCCTCATCACTCAACATACACGCCCATAAGGCCAGGTCCATGAGACACAGTACAAGAACAGTAAGCTTCTGAGATCAGGCTGGAAGAATGGCAGGCACAGACCCGGCTCCAGGGACCCTGCAGAGCGGGAAGGCTTCTGTTGTAGTCAGGGTTTGCAAGGGAAACAATACAATACAGGACACATAATTTATAGAGTTATTTTGTAATAGTCACCAAAAGAGTCATATACAAAAAGTGCAGGAAATCTGTCCACACACTAAAGACCCAAAGAACCCAGCTGAGGGCCTGGATCCTACAGGAGTGTCCTGTATGAGTCCAGCTGAAGACCTAGAGCCCATGGCCATGCCCTCATGAGTCCAGCTGAAGGCCTAGGGCCCACAACAATGTCTCATGCAAGTATATTTCACGGATCTGCACTGGGAAGGCCCAAAGGTCAGTGGTGGAAGCTAGAAAGTCTGCACCAGCGGGATGAAGGACCTGTGCCAGCAGACTAAGGGATCTACCCCGGAGCCAGGAAGCGATGCTCAGAGTAAGAACCGGAGCTCCCCCGAAAGTCACCACAGCCATCCTCAGCAACAGTGAGGTCCCGAGCTCCTCCGACGATGAGAACAGCCAGGTTCCGATCAGGAAAGCCAGCGTGACAAGCTCCTCAAGGAGAACCGACAGCAGCAACTCTTCCTCACCAGTTCTCCTTTTTATGTTGTTGGCAACAGTCCTCAGGTGGGCCCTCCACACCAGCACCACGCTGATTCAGTTCAGCTGGGTGTGACAAGTTGACCACCAGTTGTCGATCCACCACAGCTTGGCTCTGTGAAAACGCATATTGCTCGCACCACTGGGTATCTCTCTAAGCACTAACACATTTTAGGAAGTCTCACCAGGCTCAGTGGTGCATACCTGTAATCCCAGCTACTCAGGAGACTATGCGGTTCAGGCCAAGCCTGGGCAGCTTAGTGAGACCATCCCAAAAAATAAAAGGAGCCAGGAGTGGTGGTGCATTAATGCAAATCCAGCATTTTGGAGGCTGAGGCAGGAGGATCATTGTCTGGGCTACATAGTGGGTTCAAGGCCGGCCTGAACTACATAGCAAGACCCATTCTCAAAAAACCAAAAAGAAAAAAGAAAAAAAAAAAAAAAACCGTGGAGACAGTAGGCAACTCCAGGCCTGCGTCATCCCTCCCAGCCACTTCCCTCCCCCTGCCTCCTCTGCAGAAGCAGACTGGATGCCAACCTCCTGGGGCTGGCACCTGCGTGTTTGCCCACTCATCTGGCTGTGGAGAGAGAGGGATACGAGTTTACATTCTAGGATGGAGCAAGTCTGGAGAAGCCATTGTCTCTTAAAAAAAAAAAAAAAAAGTTCTAACTTTTAATTTCCTTTTTTTTGAGACATGGTCTCACCATGTAACCCAGGCTGGCCTCGAACTCATTGCGATCCTCCTGCCTCAGCCTCCTGAGTGGTGGGATTACCACCACGCCCAGCCTTAAATTCTATGTTGTCCCGCTGGTTACAACTGCAGCTCAAAGGCAGGGTAGGAAGAAACACCTGAACTTGGATTTTGAAGACAGGATTAACGAGAGAAACTGGGCAGGTAGGAAAATACTGGGTTTAGGGAGCAAAGCCTTAAGGGTGAGACTGCGAGATAAAGACAGATGGTGACATCAGGACAAGCCACATGGAATTGGACTCCACACAGCTTTCATTCTCACAACATCTTACGGTTGTGACCCCTCAACCATTCAGAATGTAAAAACCAGGCTGGGGATCCAGCCCATGGTCAAGCACTTTCCCAGTTTGTGCAAAACCCTGGGTTGGATCTCCAGCAGCAAAAAGAAATAATAATAAAATAAGAACCATTCTTAGATTGCAGGCCATGTAAAAACAGGCAGCAGACCATTTTGGGCCCTCAAGTAGTTTGCTAACACTTGTACTGTACTGTAATTCTCTGTGCTTAACCAAAAAAATTGTTTCACCAGCAATTACTCATTAAATATTTGGTTTACCAAGGGTCCTGATTATTTTCCTTAAATTAACATTGAGCCAGGTATGGTGGTGCACACCTGTCATCCCAGTACTCAGGAAGTTGAGGCAGGAGGATCACCTAGTTCAAAGCCAGCCTGGGCTACATAATGAGTTCAAACCCAGCCTGGAATACATAGCAAGACCCTGTCTCAAAAAATATATACATTAAAAAATATTAACATCTTGTATTAATATGGCAAAATTTCATTTCTACCTCTACAAATAAACTACTGAACAGTTCAAGCAGGTACTGCTAACTTGTAATGTGAGGATAGATTATATCCAAAAACACCAGGCTCTAAAGATGTATCTGCCACTGTAAAATGTGTGAAAGGAATAAAGCAAATCATGAAAAACACACTTATGCAAAAAAGGAGTGTATGGACTAGAGCTGGGAGACTTCATTTAAAAGTCAAATGCGGGCCAGTGAGATGGCTCAGCAGCGTAAGCGCCTGCCTGGCAAGCACAAGATCCTGAGTTCGACTCCCGGTACCCACATAAAGGAAAAAAGGGGCCGGTGACATCGCTCAGCGGCACAAGTACCTGCTGGCAAGCGCGAGGTCCTGAGTTCGACTCCCAGTATCCACATAAAATAAATAAATAAATAAAATAAAACTAAAATGCACTTTTATTTTAACAGTTAGTTTTATAATTACTCAACTTCCAAAATTCTGCAAACAAGATTTTCTTCTTTCAATGAAACATATACAGTTTGTTTGTCTTTTTAAGAGTAGGAAAATTTATTGGGAAAAGGGATGGGGAATAGGAATAGCTCCTGAGGGTCAAGAGGGGTCCCAAATGGGTTGCCTCATATACAGTATTTAGAAGCAGATTAGCAAGCTGAAATTTTTTACAGTTTATGAAACATTTTAACGAATCCTGAAAGGGCTATTAAATCATTACCTCTGAAAAATTTCCAGTCCATAAATATAAGAATTTTTTTTTTTTTATGTGGGTACCGGGAGTCAACCTCAGGGCCTTGAGCTTGCCAGGCACTTGCGCCGCTGAGCGATATCCCCGGCCCTTTTTTTTCCTTTATGTGGGTTCCGGGAGTCAAACTCAGGACCTCGTGCTTGCCAGGCAGGTGCTTATGCCGCTGAGCTATCTCACCGGCCCTTCTCTCTCTCTTTAAGCAGAACTTGTAGCTCTAGCGCTTGTTCTTAGCCGCGAAGGACAGCAAGTCACTGCCAGAATGCCTTTTGAGCCATGCAGGGAAGCGAGAAGGAGCGTTCCAAGGAAGGCCAAGATCTGCTCTTGTTTATCCTACCAAGCCAGTGACTGGGGCCAAGTGGGAAAGCGACACAGAGCTCTCCCCGGTTCCATCCCAGGAGGAGCTGGCACACTCAGGCCAAGCTAAGGGACAATGATGATGGGATAGATGACCAATTGTGTCCTGGAACCAGAGCCGGAGAGGCTGGGCTTTGGGCAGAAGACATTCCAGGGGCGCAGGAAAACTACTAAAGGCAGGCGCTTATGCCGCTGAGCTATCTCACCGGCCCCAAATATAAGAATATTTAACACAATCTCATTTTTATCAAACAATGTCCAGAATGTCATTTTATTAATAAAATAATAGAATTTCTGGCTTTAATACAAAAAAACTGTTAAGAAATGTCATTTTAGATCAGACTCACAGTTTTCCAAACAACATAATGTGAACATGACAAAAACATGTCAGAAGTGCTTAAGATGCATAACAGGTTAGGGAAGGCAGTGGTAGCATGCAGAATAAAGCTCTTCTCTATCACTTCTCAGTTTAAAAAAAGACTAAGCTGGGCCTGGTGGTACATGCCTGTAATCCCAGCACTTGGGAGGCTGAGGTAAGAGGATTGCTGCAAGTTCGAGGCCAGCCTGGGCTACACAGTGAGTTTGAGGCCTGAATTACAGAGCTAGACCTTGTCTCAAAATAAAAAGCCAAAAACAAAACAAAACAAAAAAACAGGATTGAAAAAAAGAAACAATGGATCAATATATTTATCAAAGCAAAATAAAATGGTCAGGATAAAACCAAGCATGTGGGTGATCACAATAAATATAAATAAATTAAATTCTTATTAAAAAAGAGTGAACACTTAAAAAAAAGTTTGTATTTTTTTTTTTTTTTTTTAATTTCCAACATAGCCAGGTGTGGTGGCACACTCCTGTAATCCCTGTAGTCAGGATACTGAGGCAGGAGGACTGCTGCCAGTTCAAGGCCAACCTGGGCTACATAGCAAGTTCAAGGCCAGCACGAACTACGTAGCAAGAGCCTGTCTCAAAAAAAAAAAAAACGCTTTTTTTCCTTTCCTTTCCCTTTCCCTCCCTCCTCCCCCTTTCTTTCCTTCCTTCCTTCCCTTGTTCCTTCGTTCTTTCATTTTTTCTTTCTTTCTGAGGCAGGGTCTCACTATGTAGTTCAGGCTGGCCTTTGACTCACTACTGTATCCCTGGCTGGCCCTCATGATGATCCTGCCTCGACCTCCCCAGTGCTGGGGCATGCACCACCACGCCCGACTGGCTGTATCTATTTCTACTACAGAAATCTCAGAAAATTTCTGCAGCCTTTCAAATCACAAAGATCTCAAGTCTTATTTAACAGCTGGAGGCACAAGACAAGGGCGACAGCCTCAGAGAGGTGGAGAAAGTGTCTCGGTGTCTGGGTCCTGACTGATGTAGCACACTAAAGATCAGGAAAGAGAATCCCAGGTAAAAATGTTTTCTACTCACTCTTCCCACCCACAAGGATCACTCGGAGCTCAGATCATCACACCTGTGTTCCGCCAGCCCTCTGCCCAGTGACTCTATCCATGGGACATGCTTCATTAGTTTTTCTATTTAGTATCTTTAAACATCTGTACCTCATTCATCTGGGATCAATTCCACACTCCCATTTTCTGGGAATTCCTCTCCCCTTCAGCTGTCTACTCATGCCCTCCTCTACCTCTTCCTTCTTTGAGGGTACAGCTCCAAAACTAACGGTGATAAAGGACAGTAAATAATGTCAAAGCCACCAGGAAAGGCAAGAAGTCTTTTAAGGATAGCAACTATGAACATGTGTACCTCATATATCTGATTTAACCCTCCCGCCAGCCTGACAAGATGTTATGATCGCAAGTTTCCAGAAAACAGACTCAGGTGAAGGAAGCTGCTTAAGGACCAGGGTGACCAACTATGCCAGTGTGCCCGAGACTGAGGGGCTCCTAGGGACTTTCAGTTTTTAAACCCAGACGGTCTTGGGCAAAGGGATCTCTCTACTGAGGGCACATAGTCCATCCGTCTTGGTCCATTTTCTGTTGCTAGAAAGGATCTGAGACTGAGTAATTACAAACAGAAGCCTCCTTGGCTCACAGCCTGGTAGCCAGGAAGTACAAGAGCATCTGACGGGGCCCTTTTGCTACAATAACATGGAGGGAATCCCAGGTGACACAGAGCAAGCTGGCCTTTGAAACAAAGCTACTCGGTGACAGCCCATTAATCTATGAAGGGATTAACTCATAATTGATTAATGGATTAACCCATCAATATCATAAGTGGATTAACCCATCCAGATGGGCAAGGCCCCAAAGACCCAATTACTTGCCCAAAATCCCACCTCATTAACACATGGATTTGGGGATTAAATTTCCAAACCGGGAGTTTGGGTTACACACTCAACCCATGGCACTTCCCTTGCCCTTTCAAAAGCTCACATTTGGCTGGCGTGGTGACGCACACCTGTAATCCCAGCACTTGGGAGGCTGAGGCAGGAAGACTGCTAAGTCGAGGCCAGCCTAGGCTACAACAGTGAGTTCAAGGCCAGCCTGGAATACACAGAATGACCCTGTCTCACCACCCCACACCATAAAGTTCACATTTGAACTCCAAAGCCCATGAACCTTCTCCCAGAATTCCTCCCTCTCCCAACCTAAACTCTCACACTTCAGAAGCCTCCTTACTCTACCCCACAAGCTTCCAGGCCTAAACTAATTGTGGTGAAGAATGTTCAGCTCTCTGTATTCTGCCTCTTCCTGTGCAAAGTACTGTATGCTAATCTTTCCTAACTCCCTAACACAGTGCACCCAAAAGACAACACCGGCAGCTGTAAAATTAAAAGGCAAAAGAGCCTACAGAAGGTTTGATTCCTTTTAACTCTGCCTATTTCTCTTTTAATAGAACATTATTAGCAGTGAAAGCCCTTTAAGGGTGGGATTAAGGAACTGAAAAAGAAATTGTTCTTGCCTCAGAAGATAAAGTTAGGATGATCAAAGCACGCCTGATCTACCCTCAAGTCGATTGATACACAGATGAACTGAAGCAAAAAGTAAATCCGGCAAGCACGGCAGGGGTGTCCTGGGCTGCAAGTTCTAAGGGGTGATATTAGGTGGTGTTTAGTAAGGGTGACTGCAACAGTGTCTGAAATTTATACCCTCAGGGGGCCTCAACCTTAATACTGATCCTTTCTCAGGGTCCCCATTCTAAGCCCCGGCAGCCCCAGCTTTGGCGCCCTCGGGCCTTCTACCTTCTCTACTGCTACTGCAACTGCAACACCGTCCTCTGTCTCAGGGGCACCTATGATGACTTTAAGGGAAAGAAGAACTGGATTTCGAAGTCCCTGAAATAGCATCAAGAGACATGGTTTTACACCGGGCGTGGTGTCAGGCACAAGCCTGTAATCCAGCACTCAGGAGGCTGAGGCAGGAGGATCACCACGTGTTAGAGGCCAGCCTGGGCTACAGAGCGAGTTCAAGGTCAGCCTGAATTACAGAGCGAGACCCTGTCTCAAAAAAAAAAAAAAAAAAAGAGAGAGACGGTTTTGGCAGTCCAAGTATTAAGTACCACACACACATAGAATGTTTGTGGGAAAATAAATCGATGTCATACAGAAACTACTGCAAGTAAAAGTGTATTCAAGAACCTCAGTACTTCCTCAAAGGCAACAGGGGTCCACAATACTAGCACAGTGCTCCAATGAGTCTTTACTAAATAACACGTACTAAATGAATTTTCTATTTTTGAGAAATTCCGTGTTTTCCTTCCCTAAGAAACACCCCATGGGCAGTGAACACCCCCTGTGCTCCCGATTTTCCAAGTGTGGTCTCCATCATCTGGGAAATCTACCGAGTCAGAATCTGCACTGTTGAAAACGAAGAACCCCAAGGCAAATCTTAGCACATTAAAGCTGTGAAAACGCTGCCTCAGAAGTCTGCTACATACAAATCCTTCCAAGCTCCCCCTCGGCGTGACAAACCCCAAGCGCACGCCCTGTGGCCGGGCCGGGGCCCTTGTCCCGCCCGACAGCGCCCCGCCTCACCTTGATGCGCTCCCCGTCGATCTCCACCGCTCGTTCTCGGAAATCCACCCCGATGGTGGCCTCGGTGCGGTCGGGGAAGCGGCCGGCGCAGAAGCGGTAGGTCAGGCACGTCTTGCCCACATTGGAGTCGCCGATCACGATGATCTTGAAGATGCGGGAGCGCGCCGGAGGCAGACACCCCGAAGCCCCCGGCACCACGCAGCTGTTGGAGAAGCTCGACTCCAGAGAGGACTCTATCTCCGAAGCCATCCTCCCCACCCGCCGGGAGCTGGGACGCAGGACCGCGGACTCGGCGAGGCCGGGAAATGACGCCACCGCGCGAGCGCCCGGCTCCGCCACGCAACCGACGCTGCGGGAGCCGCCTGTCTGGCCGCGCGCGTGCGCACTTCCGCGCCGCCCCGCTTCCGGCGCTCGAGGTGCCTCCGGCAGTGGCGGCGGTCAGTCCGGCGAGGCGCGCGGCGGCGGCCCAAAGGAGCGCCGGGCCCCGCCAAGTTCAGGACGCCCGCCCTCTGGAGGGAGCCGCGCACGTCCTCCGGGGCGGGGAGGGAGACAGCTGACGGGAAGGAGGGGCCGCCGGGTCTCGCGAGAGGGCGGGGAGCCGCCGCGGACCTGGCGCGGGTCTGCGGGCGGGCGCGGGCTCGGCGGGAGTCCCCACGGTCGAGGGAGGCGCCCCGGGACCTCGGCCCCCAGCGCTCCCGCGGCTAGTATCCCCCGACCCGGGAGGTAGAACAGACGACCTGCGAGCCACTTGGCTGGGGGCACTGAGCCTGTCTTTTCTGATGAAAATAAAACCCGCAGTACCCTAAGTTATGGTTTCTACCCGGTAAAAGCTAGTGAGTGGCACCCCACTCCCAGCTGTAACAATCCACACTGTCCCCAGACAGCACCACGTGCTCCTCGGGCATGAAATCCTACCCACCCGGGAGCCACTAGGCTATGTAAGACCTCTTCTTATAAAATGGATTTCCTGATCATCCAGGTGATAGTAAGAATTACCTCTTTCTTAAAGACAAAATTTTAATTATGCCAGAGAAGCATGGCATTGGTCTGGTTGGTCTCCACCAAATTACCATATTACTATGTATAATAATCTTAAATATCATAGAATGGCTTTTCTTTTCTTTTTGGGATAGGGAAGATTGAACCCAAGGACATTCTACCACTGAGCTACATGCCCAGCCTTTCTGATTTCTAATTTTTATTTATTTATATATATATTTTTTAGTCTTTTTGACACAGGGTCTCACTGTGTAGTTCAGGCTGGCCTCAAACTCTCAGTGATCCTCCTGCCTCTGCCTCCCAAGTGCTGGGATTACAGGCATGCGCCACCACGCCTGGCTTGATTTCTGATTTTGAGACAAGGTCTCACTAAATTGCCCAGGCTAGCCTTGGCAAGCCTCGGGCTCCTAAGTAGGAAGGCATGCACCACCTGGCCCAGTGTAAAAATTATAAATTACAGAGAAAAAAACACCTTAATTTCAAGGTACTTCTTTTTTTTTTTTTTTCTTTGTGGGTACTGGGGGTCGACCTCAGGACCTTGCGCACCAGTAGGCACCCGTGCCGCTGAGCAATATCACCAGCCCTTTTTTCGAATGTGGGTACCGGCAATCGAACTCAGGACCTCACACTTGCCAGGCAGGCGCTTACGCTGCTGAGCTATCTCACCGGCCCCAAGGTACGTTTTTCTGATACCAGTACCCCTCCCTAATCTTATACTGCCTACTTGACAGAGCTGATTTTCTACCCTGCCCTAATCTTGTTCATTTTAGAGGGCAGGAGGCCTGTAGGCCAGAAGTCCCTTTTCAGGTTGTCCAGCCCAAGCTGCCTGGGTCTGAGGAGGCTGCCAGTGTTGCCAGGCCACCTCTAATTTCATCATCTTCCATCAGCACTTTCAGTGGCACACAGCTCAGTGCCAGGACACTCGACAACTGCCATAACAACTGGAAAAAAACCATAAAAAGCAGAAGTTAAGGCTGACCTGTTGTTAGGAAAGGCAGTCACTGGGGGTGTGACCTAAAAGGCTGTACAGTGTCCTCCTCAGCTCCCTTCCCTCTCCACTTCCTGGCTACCATGATGTGAGCAGATTTCCTCTGCTCAGCCCCTTCCGCCAAGCCTTTTCTGTTTGGGCCTGCCGAACATGGACTGAAACTTCTAAAATGCCAGCCAAAACAAACTTCTCTTCCTTTAAGTTGTGAGGGTCAGGCATTTTGTCCCAGCAACGAGGAAAGTGACTATGACAATCTATAACCTCAAGACCACCAATGGGTTGAGAAATGGGTTTTGTGAGTTTTATCTCTGACTTCTATTTTCTGTCAAGGACAACTCCCTGCTATTCAGTCTGTGCTCAGGCTTGGCACTGGTTACACCATCCCAAGAGGGAAAAAGGACCCAGTTTGGGGTCAGAAATTTGAAACAGTACCAAGCAATAAAAACAATATTGTTGTTTTTGACATAGCATCTTACTGTGTTGCCCAAGCTGGTCTCAAATTAGGAACTCTAGTGATCCTCCTGCCTCAGTCTCTCAAGTAGTTGGGACTACAGGCATTTGTCACCACACAGAGCTAAAACAATTTTTAAAGAAAAAAATAGGAACGGCATCTAATTGAAAGTTTTAAAAATACCTTAAATAATTCTGGGTCAAGGAGAAAATCACAAACACAATTATATATTGAAAAACAATTTAGAGAGCCTAGCTTGGTAGTGCAGGCCTGTAATCCCAGCACTCTGGGAGGCTGAGGCAGAAAGATTCCAAGTTTGAGCCCAGCCTGGGCAACTAAGGGATTTAGCAAGAACTTGTCTCAAATAAAAAATAAAAAGGCCTGGGAATGTAGCTTAGCCCGAGTGACACACACACACACACACACACACACTATAGTGTAACACTACAGCGTCAGTTTTTTTTTTGCTCATTTTCTTGTTGGCAGTGCTTCAGACTAAACCCAGGGCCTTCCTCGCACATGGTAGGTACAAGGTAAATCAGGTAATTTATCACTGAGCTACTGCCCCAGTTCCTAGATGGTTGTGTTTGTTTTTTCATTTTGATTGAGACAGGGTCTTGCTATGCATGGCCTTAAACTCACCATGTAGCCCAAAATGGCCTTGAACTCTCAGTGATCCTGAGCCTCCTGAGTGCTGGAATTACAGGCGTGTACTACCACGCCCGGCTCAGGTGTTTTAATACTTACCAATTCATAATAAACGAAAATGAACCAAATAGAAGATTCTGAGATGACACTGAAATAGAAAGCATCAGAAGTCTGTCACCCTACGTAGGTGATAATTACACAATCAGAATCTAATGTAACTACATTTTGATTTTTTGGTTTTGTTTTTGCTTTTGTTTTTGCTTTTTGAGACAGGGTCTTGCCAAGTAGTCCAGGCTGGCCTTGAACTCACAGCAATCCTCCTGCTTCAGCCTCCTGAGTGTTGGGATTACAGGCGTCCACCACCATATCCAGCTCAGGTTTTCAATTTTTTAAAAATAGCAAAGCATATGAAGAAAGGAATATTGTCACTGGGAAAGGAACCGGCCCCTCACTTCCTAGGCCTCAGTCCTTTATGCCTTGCTGAGAGAATTCAGTCTAGACACAGGTGGCCGTGCAGATGCACAGGTGGAATTATAAAGTACACACAGTTACCCCTGCAATCGAGATGGAGGCGGTGCCATGAAGGCATCTGCTCTGAGTCCAAGTTCAGATACCTATTTTTTTTTTTATATACCTTTTTCTGCCCCTCAAAGTTACTCCTGGGGTCAGGGAAATAAGGTGATTTTGATGGTTATTGAGATTTCTCTTAGTGGTTACTTTGGAACGTCTCTATCTCAAAAATGTCTTCCTTGTTCCTTTCAGATGGTCAATGTTACCTCAGGAGCCTCAGTCACCTAAGAATCTAAATCAGGTCTCAGTCCAAGAAGGGGGCGGGTCTTTAAAGACTGCTCCCCTTTCTGATACCATTGGGTGCAGGCCGTGGCGCCAGGAATGCTGTGTGCCTTGTGGAAATAGCCAGCCAGGTGGCCAGATGTTGGAAGGCATGTGCACAAGGTACAGCTTTGACACGCCTTTCTGCTCTGTGGGATCGCTTTGGGTCTGAGACCTAATGAATGATTATAAATAATCATACACGGAAGTCTTTGTTTCTTTACTTAATACAACTGGCAAACTGTGCTATCTTGAGCCCT
Source organism: Erethizon dorsatum (assembly GCA_028451465.1). Taxonomy (NCBI): domain Eukaryota; kingdom Metazoa; phylum Chordata; class Mammalia; order Rodentia; family Erethizontidae; genus Erethizon; species Erethizon dorsatum. The sequence continues at coordinate 19,265,322 of CM051839.1, forward strand.
CCCCCATTGTTTCTCTGGCCAAGAATGTCTAACTACCTGCCTCACATTCCCCTCTCCAGAGTTGGGATCCCTGAAATCATTTAGTGTGATGATGGTGAATCTTTTAGAGCTTTCAACCATAACAAACAACCAGCTGTGGCACGCAAGCCATAAGTTTGTCACCTCGGATTTAGGGTACTGGGATGCCAAGCCACTCTGGCTACTTCCTGCTGAGAACGGATGGAGTAAGGGCGCTCACTGGTGCTGAATTTCAAGACTCAGAGGCTAGGCGAGGAATCTGATATAGATGTTGGGCCAGAAGGACATAGAACCATCTGAAGACAGGTTGACTGAAAATGGGAAGCAGTACAGTTCAGGAGCCAGTTATTTACACATGGTGCAAATATAAGGGTTATAAGAACAAAGGCTGCAATGGTGATTAACCATGTCCACCCAGCTGATCCAGAAAGCCAAGCCCGCATTGTTTCCCTAAGCTGGGGTTGGGCTCTGACATAGCCTGGACTTGCCTAAGTCGTGCGAGGCAGAGGAGACATGGGCAGAGTTACCAGGTGTGCAGACGCAGCATTCGACTCTGATAACTTTACTGGTCCTGTCTTGTGCTGCTGTTGGGATGCCACATGCCATCCGATTTTGTAGTAGTGCCTTTCCCAGAAGTGAAACTTCAGTATTCAACAAAGAGATCTGTTAAGCAGTGTCATTAGGGTTTTTGTTGTTGTTGTTGGTTGGTTGGTTGGTTTTTTTTGAGACAAGGTCTTGCCATGTAGTTGAGCCTGAACACTGTGTAGCAGTGGTCCTCCTGCCTCAGCCTCCCAAGTGGTGGGATTACAGATGTGTGCCACCACGGCCAGCTATATCTTCTGTTTCTTTGCTGCTAGTTTCTACTTTTCCGCTGGTTCCAAAAGCACATGTGCTTGCTTGTAGAAAAATGTTTATAACAGGGTCAAGAACTTTGAAGGGTCTGAGGTCTTCTCTTGCAAGTTAACAAGCTATGCTGCCAGTTTCCAGAGCACCGGCAGAAGCCATGGCACTCCTGGTCAGGGTGCAAGGACTGCGTGTTCCCTGCACCAACAGCAGGAAACAGGGTGTCCACACTCACGCCCCTTCCTGAGCCCCGATTCCCACAGAGAGACGTTGAGAGGACCGATGACCCCATGAAACCCACACAAGCAGTGAGTTGTGTTGTAAGAGAAAACCTCTGCAGGAGACTCTCATCTTTAACGAAGGACCAGCAAACCTGCCCAACTTTGCCCTGGAGAGAGCCGTTACCCTTCTTATCCCAGGCAGCAAGCAGATCTGCCTGAGCCCAGAAGACGTGACCTGTTTCCTGAGGCTGCCGCTGGCAAGCATCCCCCAAGTCCAGGAAAGGAAGCTGCTGATACCTCTGCCTAGGAGACAAGTAGGAACAGAAGAGACCAGTTGAAAATTTTCTCCCAGTAGTTGATTTAAAGCCTTCATCAGGTATTTCCACCATCTGTGCTCGGTGTTGTCATCTTTCTTTCCTAGATGAATTGGTTTTGCATTATATCCTGGATATTTGGAGCTTTCTCTTTTCAGGCTTTGGGTCTTGTTTAAAACCTGTTGAGAATGTTGATGTTCTAGCAGGTACACGGTCAGCCGTGGGTAGGTTCAGGCCACAAGTCCAGTCTAGTCCCTGCGCTGGGAAGTCATCTACCAAAACCCCCGATGTTTACTAAATTCCAGGGTAATGAACTCAGCCCTTCCTCCTTTCCCCAGGGGAAATGTGCTTATACTTCAGGGTGATGAGTAAGCTTTCTCCCGAGTGGGGACTGGCTGGGGCACTGCAGCCCTGAGCAAAGCCCGGAGGCTTCGCAATTCAGGAGTTCAGTGAAGCCACGCTCAGCACTGGCAGGACACACGTGGCCCTCGCCTGTCACCTCATGGATATGACCTGGTAAAAGAGACAAATGGACTTATGGACTATGATGGGTTATTTCTGATTTTTTTTTTTTTTTTTGAGACAGGGCCTCACTATGTAGTTCAGGCTGCCTCGAACTCAATGTATAGCCCAGGCTGACCTCGAACTCAAGCTTCTGAGTGCTGGGATTACAGGCATGCACCACCTCTCCCGGTTCTAAAGCATTTATTCTTACAAGGTGGTTTAAATAAATTTCACCAGGTGTGGTAGCACATGCCTGTGATCCTAGCACTGGGGAGGCTGAGGCAGGAAGAAAGATCGCTATGAGTTCAAGGCCAGCCTGGGCTACATAGTTCAAGACCCCATCTCAAAAAAAAAAAAAAAAATTATTTATTTTTTGCTTTAAACAAATACCTGTAGAATACTATGAAGCTTTTAAGGATGTTTAAAAAACAATGACATCATAGCCTGGCATAGTGGCACATACCAGTAATTCCATCATTCTGGGAGCCTGAAACAGGATAGTCTCAAGTTTGAGCCCAGCCTGGGCAATTTAGAAAGTTAGCAAGACCCTCTTTTAAAATAAGAAAGTACCTGGGATGCAGTTCAGTGCAAAGGCCCTGTATTCAATCCCTAGTAGTACCACCACTACAAAAAAAAAAAAAAAAAAAAAGAATGACGTAAAATGGGTATGGTGTTACACGCCCATAATCCCAGCACTCAGGAAGCTGAGGTAGAAAGATTATGAGTTTGAGGCATGCCTGGGCTTTGTAGTGAGATTTTTGTCTCAAAAAAGAAAAAAAAAAAAAAAAAAAAAAAAACCAACAAGTTGTGGGGACTGGGGATATAGCTCAGTGGTAGAGTGTGTGCTTAGCACATGCAAGGGTCTAATCCCCAGCATAAAAAAGATGAAAGAATGATGTAGTAGAACTGCATTCATTGATAGAAAAGGTGCTCACCGCATATTTTTGTATTAAAAATGAAAAAAGCTGATTAAAAACACTATGTCTATGTCCCCATTCTGTCAAATAAAAATTTTACCAAGGGTGTGGCATAAGGGGGGTGGGGAGGCACTTAGCCTGCACCAGGTCCTGAGTTCAGCTCCTAATACTACAGACAAAAACCCAAATCCTCAGCCGTGTGTGGTGGTATACACCTTAATCCCAGCACTTGGGAAGCTGAGGTAGGAGGATAACTGCGAGTTCGAGGCCTGCCTGGGCTACATTGTGAGTTCGAGGCTAGACGCTGTCTCAAAAACAAAACAGCAAAGCAAATCCCCATCATGACGAACAGAGGTGGCCCCTTTTTGTCTTGGCTTTGTACTTCTTTAAGAGTTCTGTGTGAAGTTTTTATGTATTTCGTATTTGACCCACAAATAGATTCTTTTTTCATTTAATACAAATCCTTTCTACAAAGGAAGAACCAAAATGTTAAGGGAAGTTTTCTTGGGATAAGGTTTATGAATGATTAACTTTTTTTCTACAGTACACTTGTGTACTGAAATAGTTCAACTTCCCCAAAATGGGACGGCATTTCAGCTCCTCACTCCTGCCATCTGGTGGCCACCAGGAGGAGGCTTCTTTCTTTTCATTTTTCCCCATAACCGGTTTAATAATAACGCATAATGTCATAATTATAAAGGTACACTGGCTGGGAGTGTGGCTCAGCGATAAAGCACATACTTAGCATTTTCGAGGCCTTGAATTCAATCCCCAGCACCAAAAAAAGAAAAAAAAAACAAACATCTATGGTAATAAATGTGTGAATTGTACTAGGCACACATTTTGTATTTAAAGTGAAATTAGAGCCAGGCGTGGTGGCACACGCTTGTGATCCTAGCACTCGGGAGGCTGAGGCAGGAGGATCACCACAAGTCTGAGGCCAGCCTGGGCTACACAGTGAGTTCCAAGCCAGTCTGAACTACATAGTGAGACCCTGTATCAAGAAACAAAAACAAAAAGTGAAATTATAAATATGAAATAATTGGCTGGGGATTTAGCTCACTGGTAGAGTACATGCCATGTGCAAGGCCCTGGGTTCAAGCCCTAGCAATGCAAAACAGACAAAAAACCTAAAATAACTAGTGCCATTAGCCTTTAAAGTCCTTTAAAACCACAAAAGTTTCTTTTACAACTTGTCCTAAAATAAATAAGTAGCTTTAAATCCTCATCTAATTAAAGTTGCTTTTTCTCAAATACCAGTTTCATTCAAAATAAATTAAATGTTTTTATGTATGATAAGTGTTGTCATTTCCTTTGTTTTTCAGCTATGTATTTTTTTGGAGGACAGTGTGAATTAGTTAAGAGCTTAGTTGTTAGTTTCGAGTTAAAATTTATGTATTAGTGGTGCTAAGGAAATTATTAAGTTGAATTTTCATTTTAAAATTTTCTTATCTCTAAAATTAAGAATATTGCCAGACGTGGTGGCACATGCCTGTAATTCCAGCACTCAGGAGGCTGAGGCAGGAGGATCGCTGTGAGTTCGAGGCCAGCCTGGGCTACGTAGTGAGTTCAAAGCTAGCTTGTACTACATAGTGAGACCCTGTCTCAAAGAAAAAAAAAAAAAAAAGAATATTAATGTCATCAAAGGTAGAGTGCCTTCAATGAGATGATACATAAAATCAGGACAAATACACATCTAGCAAATATAAATTTCCTTTTCTTTTCCCCGTGTAATGTTCTTATCCAAATGTTCTTCATGTGGCTAGGCTGGGATTTCTGTGTTAACCAATGTTCAATTTGATGTCCCCCACCCCACCCCCCCATGCTGGGGATTGAACTCAGAAACTTTTTAAATTTTTATTTATTTTTTTTGTGGGTACCGGGAATCGAACTCAGGACCTTGCACTTGCCAGGCAGGCGCTGTGCCACTCAGCTATATCCCTGGCCCATGCTTTATTTTTTGAGGCAGGGTCTTGCTGAGTCACTAAATTGACCAGGGTGGACTTGAATTTGGATCCTCCTGCCTCAGCTTCCCAAAGTGCTGGGATTGAATGTGTGTACCACTACATATGAATTTTGCTGCATTTTTATATGTCTTAGATTTCTGGTTCCATTTGCTATCCTTACTTTTTAGGTGTTTGTTTTGTTCTGAGACAGGGTCTCACTATATAGTTCAGGCTGGCCTTGAATTCATGGCAATCCTCCTGCCTCAGCCTCCTGAGGACAAAAAAGAAATCCAATGCTTGGGATGTAACTCAGTGGTAGAGCACTTGCTTAGCATGCCCAAGGTCTTGGGTTCCATCCCTGGCAATGAAAAAAACAAAACAAAACAAAATGAACACACACACACACACACAAAAAAAAAATTTGTTTCACTATTTAAAATCTGAGTGGTTTGCCGATGACTTGTGATTAAGCCTAAATGCTTGGTACCATCGTTTACAGGACTTTATAATTTGGCTCCTGCTTACTTGTATACCCTTATTTCACACCTCTTTTTTCTCACTCACCTTCACTTCTAATGCTCCAGGAATAGTGTTAATACTTTCAGATGTGCACGAAGAACTAAATCTCACAACCTTTTAAGATAGGAAATAGGTTTGTACTGAGGACTGAACCCAGGGCCTTCACATGAGTTACATCCCCAATCCTTTTAAATTTTCTTGAGACAGGGTCTTGCAAAGTTGCCGAGGCTGAGCTCAAATTTGTGATCCTCCTGCCTCAGCCTCGCAGAGTGCTAGGATTACAGGTGTGCACCACCATGCCCAGTTGTACACACCTGTAAAACACAGTTCCTGAACCTAAGCTGCAAAGCAGGCCCCAAGCCTTTCTACCATAATATACTATTGTATGAAGCAACCTAAGGGTCATATGTAAAATCATAACTACTATAGGTCATCAGGAAATGCAATTATTTTTGCTCTGTCTTTACAGGTTGACTTTGATTATGTTAATTGGCCGATTTTTTACTAACCAAATTAAGACATTTCCAAGTGACACGGCTTTTATCCACTTACAGCTAGGCAGGGTGGCACACGTCCATCTGTAATCCTAGCACTAAGGGAGGCTAAAGCAGGAGGATTGCAAATTTGAGCCCCACCTAAGCAACTTAGTAAGACTCTGTCTGAAAATAAAAAACAGGAAGGTATGGGGATGTAGCTCAGTAGCAGAGCTCCCCTGGGCTGCATCCCTAGCACTACAAAAAAAACCAAACCAACAAATGAAAAGTTTATCCATTTAATATTCAGCATCTCCTTTGTAGAATGCTTTACTGTAGGTGTACTGAGGGATATAAGGGAGTAAAAAACATGGTCCCTGGTCTCAATGGAGTTTAGAGATTTTTTTTGTTTACTTTTTTTTTTTTTTTTTTTTTATTTTGAGCTAGGGTCTCACCATGTAGTTCAGGCTGGCCTTGAACTATGAAATCCAGCTTGGCCTCGAACTTGTGGCAACCCTCCTGCCTCAGCCTCCTGAGTGCTGGGATTACAGACCTGTGCCACTATGGCCAGCTAAGATTCCTATAAATAAAATGTTGTCATCAGGAGTAATATGAACTGTTACAATCAGATATTCCAAAGCTACATGATTAGTGCAGTGAAGCTGTGTTTATAGGAGGGGAGCATCACAATGGGTTAACAGGAATACCTCCTGAAGTGAAATATATGCTGGGCTTCAGAAACGGTTAGGAATTGGGTGTAATCCCAGCTATACAAGAGGCTGACACAGGAAGGACCCCAAGTTTGAGGCAGCCTGGGCAACCTAGCAAGAGCCTGTCTCAAAATAAAAATGGCTGGTAGCTCAGTGGTAGAGCACTTGTCTAGCCTGTGTGAGATGAGAGGCCCTGTGTTCAATTCCCAGTACCACAAACAAACACCCAAAACAAAACAAGGAATAGGCATTACATGGTGAACTCTATACTAGCAGAATGCAATGGCTAAAATCTTTAGATTTTAAAGGTCGTTTTGTAGGTCAGTTTTGCTGGAAGGGAGTTTGGTCTATGGTAAAAACCTGTTTTGAGTGTTGGTGAGGGGCTACATGCGGCACTCACAGGCTCCAAATGTATTCACGTGCTCCCTGAATGTGCTCCCGCTGAGGTCTTCACACTGTTCTCAAGGCATGGGCATGCCTGTCAGTTTCCCACTCCCTACTGGTAGATTTTATTGGCACTTAATGAGTAGCTACTATATATTTGGCATACTTTCCTTTAAAGAGCTTACAACAGTTGACATGCCATTGTTCCACTGGGGAAAGATAGTGTACAACAATCAAAGTGGCTTTTTTTTTCCTCTTTCAAACGTATGTTTTAAACAAATAGTCAGTTGGTCCTCTTTTCTACATAATTAGTAAAGTTAACCTTGAAATTTGCATTAGCAACAACCAAACAGCACACAAGATGTTACATGAACATATATTGATTATCAGCCTTCTTTGGTCAACAAAGGTTCCTTTAAATGTTTAAGAGACAGACATACTAATGCTTCATAATAATTTTTTGTGGGGTACCAGGAATCAAACTCACAACCTCGCGCTTGCTAGGCAGACGCTGTGCCGCTGAGCTATATCCCCATGTCTGTAATTCCTTCCAGTAACAGGATAAGGCTCAAAATTGGTTTTTCTAGAGCATTTATTTCTAGGGGAACACTACTCTAAAACAAAAAGGAATTAACCACTGATACGTGTAGTAACAGAGAAGAATCTCAGAATCATCATGCTGAAAGAAACAAGAATCTGCCCACCATGAAGCAATCAGAGTGATCTCGTTTACACAGAACCCTGGTAAACATAAAACTACTCCATAGGCAGAGCAAGGGCCCGAGCGCAAAGGGCAGGAGGGAGGGGCTCCAGGGAGGTAGGAGGAAACATTTTGGGGTGGTGATACACTTAGTGTTTTGACTGTGGTGATGAGTCTTCAGGCAGGTATGTCAGTTGTACATCTTTAACATGAATTTATTATATGTCAGTAACTTTGTTTTTGTGGTGGTAAGGATTGAAGCCATGGCTTTGCTAGGCAAGCTCTTGCCTCTGAGCCAGAGCCCCAACTCAGCTTTGTCTTTTTTACCATTTGATGTCAAATCTAAGTGAAAGATTACTATAAAATTTTAAGTTCTGTATGTCTTGATTTATAGACAACATAAGACAATCATGATGATGAATACAAAAGTACTTATATTCTTAGGTATAAACTATTACAGTTAAATGACTACAAACCTTTCACAAGGTAAAATGATAAACAGTATTTTATTCCTATATAGACTTACAAGGGGGGAAAAACCTCTAGCTAGACATGGTGGTGCATGGTGGTGCATGATGGTGCACTTGGGAGGCTGAGGCAGGAGGATTGCTGTTCGTTCAAGAACAACCTGGACTACATAGTGAGACCTGTCTCAAAAACCCAAACCAAATCAAACAAAAATTCTACTAGGGAATATTTAAGTTCAGAGTTTAAATACTGAAACAAAGTCCTATTACTACCTCATGAAACAACATAAAACCATACAACTCATTGAGAAAACTGAATTTTAATCAACGTCTCTGTTAGATGTAAACTGTGAGACAACGCTGCCATCTAGTTGTTGAAATGTTCTTGACAGTGTTCAAATTCCCTCATGTAGCCATTCAGGGAACACGCGGAAAGCCCCAAGCAGTGACATTTGTTTCTGAAGGGTGTGTGACTGCCGGAGTGCAGCTGTCTACACTGCCCCAGTAATTCCATACTCTAACTGGGCAGGTGACTGGGTATCCTATGACTACCACACGCTCGAGGCTTTCCCATGTTACGCACACAACCAGATTAAATCAACTAATTGATTCCTGCCCCAAGATTAGTGTAGCTGAAATAGACAAGTAAGTACTGGCACATGGTGTGAGGAGTACTGTGACAGCAAAAGGAAAGAAAATGTGTAAGCAGCAGCGAAGTGGCTAAAATGAGGAGGAGTTTATCTAACGTGAAAGCATGAGTGAGAGAAATGAGGGGAGAGCGAGGTTAGAGAGGTAAGGACAGATGTCACTCTGCAGTACCCTGTGAGCTATTTGATTCTAGAAGCAATGGAAAGCTTTTAAAGGGTCCTGAGCTGGGGAATGAAGGCATTACATTTGTATTTTGGAAGTAATATTCTAGTTGAAGTGTGGAGAATAGATGAAAAGGAGAAAACATTCCAAGCAGGGAGACAAAGAGTTTGTTACCGTAATTTAGGCAACAGATGATAGTACTACTAAGGAGGATTACGAACATGGGAGCGGAGACAAGTGGGCGGGTCTAAAAGAAGTTTTGCAGGGGGCCGGTGAGATGGCTCAGCGGCTTAAGCGCCTGCCCGGCAAGCGCGAGGGCCCGAGTTCGACTCCCGGAACCCACATACGAAAAAGGGGCCGGTGATATCGCTCAGCGGCACGGGCGCCTGCTGGCGCGCGAGGTCCTGAGGTCGACCCCCCGGTACCCACAAAAAAAAAAAAAAAAAAGAAGTTTTGCAGATATAATAAATGTAACTTGCTAAAAGCTAAATCATGGAAAATCAGGAAGAGGGAAACACCAAAGATGACTTTCCATGTTTCTGACTTGACAACCATGAAGATGGTGGTGCCAAAAAAGCTGCGAAGCAGGTTTCGAGGAGCACTCACAAACCCGGTTTCACTGCTGTTGAGCTGGAGCACACCCGGTGTCTCTGAGGACAGCTATCTATATGAGTGGACGTACAGCGCGCTGTGCACTGGAGACCTGACTCTGTGGCTCCGGGGCCATCACTGGCACCAAGGACGAAGGGGAGGCGCACTGACCTGTTCAGGAAATGTGCTTACACTGAACCCCAGAGCGTGGAAGGAGGCTGCAGAGAAAACTGCAAAGCAACAGCCGCAGAAGACCCCTGCCTCTCCACCTCAAGCAGGAGGCAGAATGCACGTCGCTCCTCCTGTTCTGCATCAGTGTATTTACTCAGACTTCCTGCTGCCATGGAACTTACTTACCTGTCCCCTACTAGACTATGAGGATCTCAGAGCAAGGGTCGTGTTGTTCTCGTCTCTGGATTCACAGGACTTGACATGGTGCCTGGCAGAGTCTTCAATAATGCTTTTAGTAAGTAATGATGGGGGCATGTATCTGGTACTTTCTTTCTATGCACAATATATACAAGGTCTACTTTACTACCTAGGACGTATTAATACTCACTTCAATTTAAGTAAATTGCCTGAGAGGATTCTAGGTTTTAGACCCAGTTCTGTGTGAGTCCATGCCTTTTCCACTACATACCTTCTGCAAAAAACTGGGGAATGAAATCTATCTTTAACCAAAGCAGGAAATGAGACTGCATCTTATAAAGCACAGCACTAATCTTTATGCTAAAGAGGGTGCAGTACTATAGACAGAGCAAAGTTGTGGGGTTTAGCCTCTTGCACGTCATGCCTGGCAGGCAGTGTAGGAAATCGACTGCTACTTGTCACACACCATGAGGAAGTCTACGGAACACTACCACTTTGCTTTTTGCACAGCAGCCCTGGCAAGGACCCAGCAATTACCAATACCCAGGACGTCGAACACCCCTACAGAGATAAGGGCATACACTGCCTGGGATCTTCAGCTATCGGTTTTGCTCAAAACAATTTGGTCAAAAGCCAAGGACCTTCAGGGCCATTTCTATCATACTTGGTCACCACTCAGAAGGCAGCACCTTCACTCATCTATCCTCCTCCTCACCAGACTGTGTACCTGGTGGTAACCCTTTCCCCAGCCTCACAATGTGCTTTCTCCACCCTTGCGGCATGGGCTTGGCAACCTAGTCCACTGTAAGCTCTCCTAGGCCATCAGCTTTTTTTGATGAGTACGTCTTCCAGCTCCTTGAATCCTGTCCAAGACACTGTTTCCTTAGCAGTTCCTTCAAATTCTATAGACCAGAAGGCTCAGAATTGGTACTGCTATTTTTGGTATCATGCTGTCTTCTAAACTATTTCATTCTCCTTTAAAAACTTTGTTTTGTTTTGAGGCAGAGTCTCACTATGTAATGCAGGCTGGCCTTAAACTCGCCTATGTAGCCCAGGCTGGACTCAAACTTATGGTGATGCTCCTGCTTCAGCCTCCTGAGTGCTGATCCTTTAAAAACTTTAAATCCCTGAGCTCAATCCATCCAATGTCATCCCTCACGTCCACTAACCATCAGAGCACATCTTCATGTTGCTTTGCCCCTAACGTTCAGATCACCCCTACCCAGCAGCATTAAATCCGGCTCATGCCATTCCTTTAGACTCTACTTCATTTAGTCATTTCCTAGACATCACCATCCATGCAGACGGTCTGGTGAACACCCAACGCAGCACAGTGCCAAGGCCACTTCAACCTGACTTCCTCATCCACATTCTCCACAGAGATTTTGGATGACTTCAATATTGTATTCTTGGCTTTCCATCCTAATTGCCCCTGGTATGCCTGATCTTCAAGCTCATTAACATCTCCATTCCTCAACCAAGACAGTCGATACTACAATACATGGGGGTGGGGGCAGAGACCACCAGGCTTACGTAAAGGCAACATGGCATGGATTTTATTGTGCCTGGGTGCAGGCAGGCAGAGAGCATGGTAAGACCATCTGCCACAAACAAAGAAAAGTGTGTCCCTTTCATAGAGATAGAAAGAAGGCAGATTTTTTTTTTGTGGGGGGACAGGGTCTCACTTTGTACTCCAGGCTGGCCTTGAACACTCTATGTAGCCCAGGCTAGCCTCAAACTCGTGGTGATCCCCCTGTCTCTCCTTCCCAAGTGCTGGATTATGGCGTGCGCCACCACACCCGGCTTAGGCAGGAAGATTCTAACAAACATGTGGGGCCAAAGTTCTCTGGCAATCTTGTACCTCAGCACCAAAGTCCTTTAAGTGTCCAGTGTAAATTTTCGGGTGTCTCCAGATGTCCCCAGGATCTGCAAAATTCCTTGTCCTAGCTTATCTCCTTCACGACACCCTGTGCTTGCCAATGACAACTTTGGTACTGAGCTGAGTTCCCTGCTGAAAGCAGTGCCTCTGCTGGCAAGGAGGTTGGGGGCCAGGGGAGTCAGGTCCAATTTGAACCTTACAAATACTTTTTTGCAATTTTTATTAGTATGTTTCCAGTATGAACTGATTACATTCATCATGGGGAGAAGGTACATGTATATAACTTGATTCTTTTTCTTCCCCTAAGACAGGCAATTATTCAGGTCACCAAGAATAATGTTTCATAGAGGAAGAACTTACAAGGGAATGTATGGTTCCAAATTTTGTTTGCCTTCAATATCAATGCCCTCTAAAATACTTTTGAGACCACTCTGCAGTTTCCCAATACAAACCAAAATTTGTTGGACAGAATTGTTCAGCATCATTACAAGAATGAAAACAGTTTGCAAAAAAAAAAAAAAAAAAAATCATTTAATGTTAACAAGGAAGCGATGTGGTTATCACTAAAAACAGCAATGTCTACCAAACAAAATAGGCTAAGCTAGGTACATGTTCACCAGTGTTTTATTGTGAACACAGATGGCCTGTGCAATGGCAGCCATCATGTCAGAGCACTTCCAAGCACACAGGAAGTAATTCTTAACAGAAATAACCACAGTACGTGGCGACTCAAATACCAGGGCCTGCCTCTGCCCTCTACCCCCAGGGTGGGCCTTTCGCTTGTACTCTCTGTAAAGAATGCCTGCCAGTTTGTTAGTTCTTTACTTAGAACCCAGAGTGCAAAGCTGAACACAGCAGTTGTTCTTGCAGTCATCAAACCTTACTAAACTGCCCTGCCCTCCTGGTGCAGCAGTATGCCTCACAGGTACTGACACAAGCCGACTCTGGGAAAAAGTCATTTTGGTAGTTTGTTAAAAATATACAAAGAGGGCCGGTGAGATGGCTCAGCGGCATAAGCGCCTGCCTTGCAAGCACGAGGGCCCGAGTTCGACTCCCGGATCCCACATACAAAAAAGGGGCCGGTGATATCGCTCAGCGGCACGGGTGCCTGTTGGTGCGCAAGGTCCTGAGGTTGACCCCCCGGTACCCACAAAAAAAAAAAAAAAAAAAAAAAAAACAAAGAGATCAAAGTGCTTCAGTAAGGCCTTCAGCGTCTTCTCAGAAAAAGGCATCTTTCCATGGATTTTCGCAAGTTTTACTAACGGTATCAAATATTGTATGCAAGCTTCCAGGAAAGAACCTTTTTAGAATTTCATGTTTTTCTCTTTTTGAGGACAAGAAATGCAGCACTGCCTTCCTTGCTGGAGCCAGAGGCACAGGGGAAGATACCCTGATGTGCACAGTGCTGGTCTCTGCAGCTGCAGGAACAGCCTGGGCGTGTGGGAGGCACAGCCTGCTGCCAGCCTTGGGCTGAGGCGCAGCTGCCCGAGACAGCTGGTCAGTTGGCAGTGCGGTGTGGAGACTGCTGCAGAGATTGCGACACTTCTGGCTTGGCTTTCATTTTGTGAGGGTGACGAATTCATTCACTCATGTCGCGCTGACTCTGGACTGCAGCCCCGATGGACTCAACAACGGCAGGCTAGGAAGAGAGTTCCTTCTGGCTCCTATTAGTGTTTGTGACACATTCCTTAATTGGAAGAAAAATTTAGACAGAGTCAGCTCTTTATACTGAGCTTGTTCATTGGGTAGAGAAAAACCAATGGAGAGCATCATCAAAGGTTATTCTAACCCATCCACATTCTTCGCTGCTGGGACACAATGCGCGTTCACGGTGGCATGCAGCACAGTGTGACAGACAAGGCCTCGCACTAGCTGAAAAGGCTGAACTGGCAGCAAAATGCTTCATGTAGGATTCTAAAACAGTGATGCTGGCATGGTGTGGAAGTTCCGCCAACACTTTCTTTCTGCTAATACAGTAACAGTCACCCTCAAGCTGCTTCTTCAGTACATCCTGGATTACAGTTATTCTCCTTTTATTTCAGTCTTTTCTTCAGTATCACTTTCTTATATTTTCACCTTTGTCTTCAGTACTGGCACCTGAAGGACTGCTTACTGAGCTTTTATCATTCTCTTCAACATGGAGGTTGTCAAAACAGAATCAACACTAGGCCACCTGCATGCTTTTCTTCCTGTGCTTCTCAGGAAAGGTGTGGCTTTTCTTGCTAATTTACACTGCGCTAGGCAATTTTCATCAATATCACAAAGCAAATGATCTTTGGTTGTCCATCTGTTCCAGCTTCAGTTCCAGCCATTAAAACAAGGCACACATTCTGGGATCTTTCTGCCCTTTTCGTCTCACCCAACAAGTATTTGATGATGTTGGCCCCTATACAACACTAGCACCTTGGTGGGGTCAGGTTTGGTTTAGTCCTTTCTCCCGAGTGCAACTTAGATTTCACGCTCTGGCTTGCTCCTTGGCTCTTCATAGCACAGGGCAAGGCTCTGGGCAGGTGGGACACACAGGAGAAGACAGGCCTCTTCTTGTTTATTCTTGGTCCCACTGCCTTCCACATCTGGCTTAGGTCTCTTAATTGGTCAAACAATCTATTCTTCTAAAAGTTCTTTCAATCACCCTCTAAATTTTCCCGTTATCTCCTCCAACTCATATTTCTACATGCAGCCTGGGACCAATGCCGTCCACTCCCTTCTTTCTCCTCCATCTATTATCCAATGCACAATTCTGGATCAGTCTTTTAATCTACCTGGTCCTGGAAACAGTCACTAAACTATAAAACTTTTATGATTCCAAAGTCAATTTTGTGATTAACTGTGTTCATTACTGCTTTTGTCTTTAGTCAGATCTATTTGAAACCATCTCCATTCTCCTTGAGCCTGCAAGCTAACATTTTACCTACTCCTAATCTACAAATAATTACCTATCACTTTTTTTTAATGGTACTGATGACTGAACTCAGGGACACTCTACAACTGAGCTATACCCCCAGCTCTTCTTTGTTTTGAGACAATGCCTTACTAAGTTACCAGGTGGGACTTGAACTTGCAATCCTCCTGCTTCCGCCTAAGTGGCTAGGATTACAGGTATACATCACTGTGCCTGAGTCACCTATTACTTCTTACTTTATAAGAACTACTGAACACTTAGTATAAATGTCTCCCCTCACAACTACAAATTTACTTACAACCATTCCCTTACTGTAGTTCTTGAGAATAGGTGTCTTTGCTCAAGGCCACTTTTCCTGTCTCCTTTGTGTCCTGGCTCTATTGCTACGGCAAGCAGAAACACCGAAACGACACCCAGGATTTGGAGGCAGATTTATTTACATCGACGGGCACTGATGGGGATCATTCCAGAATATGAGGCCCTGATCTCTGGTGTTCCAGGGCTTATATGGAATAAACAAGCAGGAAGTACAGAGGCAGAATGGCTTGTCAATTGGGGATTGGTTTATATAATGTGCATCATAGTGACCAGCTGCTTCTAAGAGACAGGTGCAGCCAGAACTGGAACAGGAACTATTACTTGGGCAACTAACAAACTGAGGTATACTGGCTGGGAGGCCATTTTCTGTTACACTATCAATCTCCCCCCTCCTTCTAAGTTCCTTTTAATCAAATTACAATCATGCTGAAGTTTCTCAAATATCATGACCCCTCTTTTTATCTCCTTTTGTTCTCAGCCTGCCAGCTCTTCTGTCCACCTCAAAGCTTTTTTTGGAAAATGGTGTCTTTGATGTCTCTATCTTCATCTCTCATTTTCCGTTCAACCTATTTCTCTCTTTCGATTTCCACTATCCTGCAGAAACTGATTTTGCTAAATTAAAATGACTTGCTAACTGCAAAACCTAATGGACATTAGAATTTCTAAGTTTACACAGTTTGCAACTGAGGAGTCACTCACTTTTAGGCCTGAAGTATAACACTATAGTTAGAGTACAAAGAGATTTTTCTTCTTTCTTGGTTTCAAATTATGTATGACATTTTAGTAGTTCAGACTTGGCAGGCGCGGTGGCACATGCCTGTTATCCCAGCACTAAAAAGGCTGAGGAGGGTCGCCATGGGTTTGAGGCCAGTCTAGGGTACACAGTGAGTTTGAGGTCAGCCTAAACTACTGACTTAGCAAAACCCTGTACCAAATAAGACTTGACTGGCAATCTCTAGCTGTGAATGCATCTATAACAGGACAGCTATTAGCCACACACACACTCCAGAGTAATTTTGCAGGACAATGTACTTTGCACACGAAGTACTGGGATTGTAGGTTCTGATTTCATGGATTTGGTAAATGATCTTAGACACTTATCTTCATCATTTTAAAGGTCTACTTCCCTTTAGTAAAAGGAATTACAAATGTCAGAATAACGGGATTATGAAAAAATAAAGTTCGAAACATGAAGCAGTGTAAGCACTAAGGATTTTTTATATATCAAAATGGATAAACATTGTTTTAAAATGCATAGTTTAAATGAAACCATTAAAAGTACGTAGCTAAAAATATACATATTTCATCTCATTTCTTCTAAGAAGTTTAAAAATAGCACAAAGTGGGGCCGGTGAGATGGCTCAGCGGCATAAGCGCCTGCCTGGCAAGCGCGAGGGCCCGAGTTCGACTCCCGGATCCCACATACGGAAAAGGGGCCGGTGATATCGCTCAGCGGCACAGGCGACTGCTGGCGCGTGAGGTCCTGAGGTCGACCCCCGGTACCCACCAATAAAAAAAAAAAAAATAGCACAAAGTATTTAAATTCAGTAATAACCCCTAGCATAACAATTGAGATCCAGGTTCCGGAAAAAGATGGTGGATCTGTAAGAAGCAGGCAGTGAACCTCTCCAAAAGTCGCTGGACACTGGAATATAGTGACTGGAGGATGACAAGAAAGAGGGAAGTGGCTCCCCTGGACCCAGGAAAGATCTGAAGCGCAGTTCAGGGCCCACGGAGAAAGTGAAGAGAGAAACCCCAACAAAGAAGAAGGAGGTGGCGACCACCGCCTTTTCCCTGTGTTGGGAATCCTGACATGACTGAAGCAGTTCAAATCTGCAGACACATGGTGACTGCCGGCACCACGGGGGCCTCCGTGGAGGAACGTGAGAGGCGGCAGTACAGAGAAGCAGCAGCTGTGAAGGACACACTGACTGGCGGTGAGTGCTGACGCCCAACCGTCAGGCGTGCGCGAGAATGACGAGCCGGGTGCCATTGTGGGGGGGGTGGCAGCTGAGCTCAGAACTCAGGGTGGCCGCCACTCTATCCATGGCTCCAGCAGGGACCTCCACGGAGGAACGCGAGATGCCGTGGTACAGAGAAGCAGCGGCCGTGAAGGACACACTGACTGGCGGTGAGTGCTGACGCCCAGCCATCCCCCGTGCGAGAGAGCGACTAGCCGGGCGCCATTGTGGGGGGGGCAGCAGCTGAACTTGAAACTCAGGGCGGCTGCCACTCCATCCACGGCTCCAGCAGGGACCTCCACGGAGGAACGTGAGACGCTGCGGTACAGAGAAGCACCAGCCGTGAAGGACACACTGACTGGTGCTTTTCTTCCTGGTATTCCAAGACTGAGATTGTCTAAGGATCACAGAAAATACTGTGGCACAGTACCAAAGAACCAAGGACTGGGCCAAACAGGCAGCAACTTCTTATCTCCAACAAATTGAAGAGGTAGGATCTTGCAGCAGGCTCAAAACCCAAAAATAAGCTACACCTGGAAGATACCTCAGAGAAGTAGCCATCTCCTAAAAGTTTGAAATACTAGCAATAAAGCAACCTACCATAGGCAATTTACAAACATCACCCCAGGAATTAAACTAAAGAAAGAAAAGAAAATGAGATGAAACTTAAGATGCAACCCCACACATCCAGTTCACCAAAGGCAAACCCAGGGGACAATGAGGTGGTACAAACCGAAAACCACCCACCTGACATCTCTGAAGTGCTAACAACAAAGCAGTTGAATGAGGCTCTGGAAAAATTTAAATCAGAAATAATTTCTCAGATAACTGCAGAGATAATGTCCACAATGAAGACCATGCTTAAGGACGCTAGAGTGGACACAAACAAAAAAATAGACGAGCTTAAGAAAATGATGGAAACCAAGAATGCTCAGCATAGGAAAGAAATGGAATCCATAAAGCAGATTCAAGCAGATATCCAGGAGAACAAAAATTCCATTGAAAGTATTTGTAGCAGATTAAGCCAATGTGAGGACAGGATCTCAGATATAGAAGACAGGCTTGCAATTAGTGATCATGAAAAGAAAGAATTCCTAAAAATAGCAAGGGACCATGAAAAATCAATCCAGCAGCTGCTAGATGATGCAAAGAAGAATAACTTAAGATTGATTGGAGTCAATGAAAAAGCAGGAGATAGCATAAATGACATCAGAACACTGTTCACAGACATTATCACAGAAAATTTCCCTGGTAGAGAAAAAGAATTTGACGTTCAGATAAGTGAGGCTTATAGAACTCCAATTAGCCACGATCAAAAAAAATCTTCAGCCAGGCATATCATAGTCAAGATTCCAGAAATTCAACATAAGAGTAGAATCTTAAAAGCTGTTAGAGAAAAGAAACAAATCACCTATAAAGGAGAGCCCATCAGAATCACAGCAGACTTTTCAGCACAAACCCTCAAGTCAAGAACTTGGAATGATGTATTTCAACTTCTAAAGGAAAATAACCTTCAACCCAGATTGATGTACCCCACAAAACTATCTTTCAAAACTGACAGAGAAATAAAATACTTCCATGACAAAGAACATCTGAGAAAATTTATAAACACCAAACCAGCACTCCAAAATGTTTTGAAGAACATTCCAGAAAGGGATAACAAGGACTACAACTCCAGGAACCCCAACAGAAGGAACCCACCAGGCAGGGCAAACAATTAAAGAGAGGAAGGGGAAAAAAAAAAATAAAAAGAGGGGGAGCCAACAACAGGAAAATAACATGACAAGGATAAGTCAACACATATCAGTTTTAACCATCAATGTTAATGGTCTCAATGCACCAATCAAAAGACACAGACTGGCAAATTGGATCAAGAAGCAAGATCCAACAATATGCTGTATACAAGAAACACATTTAATTCAAAAAGAAATTCATAGACTGAAAGTCAAAGGATGGACAACAATACTCCATGCGACAGGAACCGAGAAAAAAGCAGGGGTAGCTATTCTATTTGCAAACAAAGTGAATTTCAAGCCAAGAATGATTCAGAGAGATAAAGAAGTTCACTACATCCTTGTAAAGGGAACAATCCAAGAGGAAGAGATAACAATCATAAATAAATATGCAACAAATACCAGTGCACCCAACTAAATAAAACAAAGATTAATGGACATGAAAAATCAAATAAGCACTAATACAATTGTATTGGGGGATCTCAATACTCCACTGTCACAAAAAGACAGATCAACTAGACAAAAAATCAACAATGAAATATTAGAACTGAACCGAACTTTGGAACAAATGGACTTAGTAGATGTCTACAGAGTGTTCCACCCCACAACATCAGAATACACATTCTTCTCAGCTGCACGTGGGATGTTCTCCAAAATAGACCACATACTAGCTCATAGAACCTGCTTAAGTAAATGCAAAGGAACTGAAATTATCCCATGTATATTATCAGACCATAGTGCAATAAAATTGGAAATCAATGGCAGAAGAAACCACAAGAACTTCCTAAACACATGGAAATTAAACAGCACCCTACTGAACAACCAATGGGTCACAGATGAAATTAAAGAAGAAATCAGTTTCTGCAACTGAATGATAATGACAGTACAACATACCAGAACTTATGGGATACAATGAAAGCAGTCCTAAGAGGGAAATTTATAGCATTAAATAAATACCTATATCAGGAAAACAGAGCAAGCATAAACAAAGAACCTAATGGTGAACCTCAAACTTCTAGAAAAAGAAGAGCAAGCTAAGCCAAAAGCTCATACAAGCGAGGAAATTATAAAGATCAGAGCAGAAATTAACATATTGGAGACTAAAAAACCAACACAAAGAATCAACGAATCAAAGAGTTGGTTCTTTGAAAGATTAAATAAAATCGACAAACCCTTATCCAACCTTATTAAAAAAAGGAAAGAAAGTACTCAAATCCACGCAATTAAGAATGAAAAGGGTGGGCCGGTGAGATGGCTCAGTGGCTTAAGCGCCTGCCCGGCAAGCGCGAGGGCCCGAGTTCGACTCCCGGATCCCACATACGAAAAAGGGGCCGGTGATATCGCTCAGTGACACGGGCGCCTGCTGGCGTGCGAGGTCCTGAGGTCGTCCCCCCGGTACCCACAAAAAAAAAAAATAATAATAAAAGAATGAAAAGGGTGATATCACAACGGACCCTGCAGAAATCCAGAAGATCGGGCCGGTGAGATGGCTCAGCGGCTTAAGCGCCTGCCCGGCAAGCGCGAGGGCCCGAGTTCGACTCCCGGATCCCACATACGAAAAAGGGGCCGGTGATATCACTCAGCGGCATGGGCGCCTGTTGGCGCGCGAGGTCCTGAGGTCGACCCCCCGGTACCCACAAAAAAAAAAAAAAAAAAAAAAAAAAAAAAAAGAAATCCAGAAGATCATCTACACCTACTTTGAAAACTTGTTTTCTAATAAGATGGAAAATGCAGAAGAAATGGACAGGTTCCCAGATACACATGAATTACCAAAGCTCAACCAAGAAGATATAAAAATCCTAAATAAACCAATAACAATCAATGAAATCGAAGATGTAATTAAAAACCTCCCAACAAAGAAAAGCCCAGGCCCTGATGGATTCACTGCCGAATTCTACAAGAAATTTAGAGAAGACCTAACACCACTACTTCTCAAACTCTTTAATGAAATTGAAAGGGAAGCAATACTCCCAAATTCATTCCTGGAAGCAAGCATTACTCTGATACCAAAACCAGAGAAGGACCCAACTAAGAAAAAGAACTACAGACCAATCTCCCTAATGAACATAGATGCAAAAATCCTCAATAAGATACTGGCAAACAGAATGCAGCAAATCATCAAGATTATACACCATGACCAAGTTGGATTCATCCCAGGGATGCAGGGATGGCTCAACATACCTAAATCAATAAATGCAATACACCATATTAACAGAACCAAGGACAAAAATCATATGATCATCTCAATAGATGCAGAAAAAGCTTTTGACAAAGTCCAGCACCTATTCATGATAAAAACCCTACAGAAAATTGGAATAGATGGTCTTTATCTCAATCTGATAAAAGCTATCTATGACAAACCAACAGCCAATATCATACTAAATGGACAAAAACTGAAAGCCTTCCCTCTAAAATCAGGAACAAGACAAGGATGTCCACTGTCCCCACTCTTATTCAACATAGTCCTGGAAACTTTGGCCAGAGTAATTATACAAGAGAAAGAAATAAAAGGAATAATGATTGGAAAGGAAGAAGTTAAATTATCATTATTTGCAGATGACATAATACTCTACATAGAAGACCCCAAAAACTCCACTAAAAAATTGCTAGATTTTAATAAGCAAATTCAGTAGTGTAGCTGGATACAAAGTCAACACTCAAAAATTAATAGCCTTCCTGTACACAAATAACAAACTCACTGTGAGAGAAATTAGGGAAACAACACCTTTCACAATAACATCAAAAAAAATGAAATACCTAGGAATCAAACTCACAAAGGAGGTAGAAGACCTCTACAATGAAAACTACAGTACTCTGAAAAAGGAGAGTGAAGAGGATATCAGAAAATGGAAAGATATCTTGAGTAGGAAGAACCAACATAGTGAAAATGGCCATACTTCCAAAATTGTTATACAGATTTAATGCAATTCCGATCAAAATCCCAACAACATATCTCACAGAATTACAGAAAACAATCCTAAAATTCATCTGGAACCAGAAGAGACCTAGAGGGGCCAGTGAGATGGCTCAGTGGCGTAAGCGCCTGCCTGGCAAGCACGAGGGCCCGAGTTCGACTCCCAGAACCCACATACATAAAAGGGGCCGGTGATATCGCTCAGCGGCACGGGCGCCTATTGGCGCGCGAGGTCCTGAGGTCGACCCCCGGTACCCACAAAAAAAAAAAAAAAAAAAAAAAGAAGAGACCTAGAATAGCAAAGGCAATTCTGGGTAACAAAAGCAAGGCAGGGGGCATCACAATCCCTGATTTGAAATTATACTATGAAGCTACTGTGATAAAAACAGCGTGGTATTGGCAAAAAAACAGACCCGAAGATCAATGGAACAGATTAGAAGATGCAGAAACAACTCCAGACATACTAACCCACCTTATCTTTGACAAAGGTGCCAAACACATTCACTGGAAGAAAGATAGCCTCTTTAATAAATGGTGCTGGAAAAATTGGCTCTACACATGCCGAAGATTAAAACTAGACCCATATCTTCCACCGTGCACTAAACTAAATTCAAAATGGATCAAAGAACTAAATATTAAAACAGAAACATTAAATCTCCTGGAAAATAGAATAGGTAAAACTCTTGAAGATATTGGTGTAGGCAAAGACTTTATGAATAAAACCCCAAAGGCACAGGAAGCATCACAAAGAATCAACAACTGCGATCTCATCTTATTAAAAAGCTTTTGCACAGCAAGAGAAACCACCAACAGAGTGAAGAGACAACCCGCAACGTGGGAAAAAATGTTTGCCAGCTACTCCTCAGACAAAGGATTACTATCGAGAACAAAGAACTCAAAAAAATCAGACTTCCCGAATTTAAAGACCCAATCCAAAAATGGGCATCTGAGATGAATAAACACTTCTCAGATGAAGAAATACAAATGGCAAATAAATATATGAAAAAATGTTCAACATCACTGGTCATTCGAGAGATGCAAATTAAAACAACACTGAGATTCCATCTCACCCCAGAAAGTATGGCTATTATCAAGAAATCAACTAATAACATATGCTGGAGGGGCTGCAGGGAAAAAGGGACCCTTCTTCACTGTTGGTGGGAGTGTCAACTGGTGCAGCCACTGTGGAAATCAGTGTGTAGATTCCTCAAAAAACTAGGGTTGGAGGTCCCATTTGACCCAGCTATTCCCCTTCTGGGTATCTTCCCAGAAGAATTAAAAACATCGTACCACAGCGATATATGTGCACCCATGTTTATAGCAACACAATTTGTAATAGCTAGATTGTGGAAACAACCCAAATGTCCATTAACCGAGGAATGGATAAAAAGGATGTGGTATTTTTATACAATGGAGTACTACTCAGCCATAAAGAAGGATAAACTGGAAACTTTTATAGGTAAATGGATGCAACTCGAAAAAATACTCACAAGCAAAATAAACCAGACGCACATTTCTAAACATCGTATTGTCTCCCTAGTATGAAAATGCAATTTCACTGTGACTATTCCATCCCTTAAGTCTTCTATTTTTACCTGGCTTTTACATGGCTTAATCTTATACTGAGTAATGTTTCTCTCTAAAAGGTATTTGTACATTCTCTAATGCTTGAGTTTGTTAATACAGGAGAATGTTTCCTTGTCTTTAAAAAAAATAATAATTAATTAAAAAAAACAAAAAACAGAAAAACAATGAAATCCAGGAACACAGCATAGTGTAGCTTGCTTTGAGACTAAGAACCTGGCTTCCTCTTCTTTCTCTAATATTTGCAGTTGTGTGACACTGAACCACCAGCTGTTAAGGGAGAAACAATGTAGGGAAAGATCAGTACATGGATTCTTTGACATGACTTTCTACTACCAGCTGGCTATCCATTAGCGAATCATTTAATATCTCTGGGACACATATCTTCATCTATAAAGAAAGGACAACACAAAGAAGTACTTTGGAAATCACGAAGTATAACAACACATTAGGCATCTGAGCCTCTTTCTTCTCACAAATTACATTATACATCCCACTAACTTGCCCTTCTGACCCCCTCCACCTCAAGTACTAGGGGTTGAATCCAGGGCTTTGTCTATCCTAGGCAAGCACCATACCACTGAGCTACATCCCCAGCCCCTTAAAAAAAAATCCTGAAATGGGGTCTTACTATTTTTGTCCAGGCTGGGCTCGAATTTGTGATTTTCCTGCCTCAGTCTGCTGAGGTAGCTACAGGCCTGTGCTGCTTGTTCCCAGCTCTGGTCATTCTTAGTAAATCAAAGTACCTCGACCTTTTGAGAGAGCATAGGACCCAAAGGGTCATTTGTTTCCAGTGTAGTTTCCCTACTTTCTGAATTATTCCAGTTTCCTATACCTTCAGTGGGGAATACAAAACCAAAAATGTTTTTAACTTTCAAAGAAGGACCCCATACAAACCCAATTAAAAGGCCAACTAAACATTTTGCCACATTTACTACCAACATCTGATATGCAGACTTTACATTTTTTACCAATTTTATAGGTGTAAACTACATATCTTGATTTTTGACCCTATTGGCACCAATCTTTGAATCACTTTGATTCCTTAACACCATTATCATCTACTTTTCCCAGTTTGTTTTTACTATGATCCCTTGGTCTCTTTTGCCAGCTTCTCTTCCTCTACCCATTTGTGCCAGTATTAGCCAGAGTTGTCATCTTTATTCAACTTAGCTCCAAGTTTCCGACCCATGTATTCTTAGCTGCCTTTTAGACATCTTCACTTAGCTGTCCCCAAAGGATCTAAAAATATTCATGTATGAAATGGACTTCTTTTCTCTGAGCTTTTCCTCCCAATTTGTTTATTCCTTCAGGGCTGAGGACCTTGTGTATTAGGTAGCGAAGCACCGTATCACTGAGCCATACCCCAGCCCTTTCCCACTTCGTGATCTACTTGATGACGAAGGCTTCAAGCCAAAACTTCATCATTAACTCCTCCCTCTCCATTCTCCCGTCTTCCCCGAGAATCAGCTGACATACTCCTGTCTTCCTAAGGACTCCTGCATTCTTGTTTTCTTCTCCATGGTCCAGGTTTTAGAAGCAAAAACTATGGAGTTTGACACACCTGGATGTGAGCCCAAATTTCGTTTATAAACTATATGACTGTGGGAAAGTTATAAACCTTCTTTATTCTTTAGTTTTCCTTTAAATGGCAATGATACCTAACTTGTGGTTTTTTTCCCAAGGATGAGATGAGCTAATGAATGTAAAATGTTTGCCTGGCACACTGTAGGACATAGAACAATGAACAACTGTTTTACTTATTAGCCCAACTTGTAAGTTTCTAGCTTAGTCTTGATGCCTCAATCTCGCTCCCCAGCCCCACAAATATAGTACAGTGCTAGCAGAACTGTCCCCAATATATATTGTTCTTCTTTAATTCAACAAATAACCTTTGCTCACAGATAGCTAAATCCAGTCTTCTTAGTAAGTCATCTAATTCTGTCTTTACTTCAAGACACAGCCTCATTTCTTGGATCTCACTCCCATGGTCTAGGTAAGGTCATCTCCAAATACACAATCCCATCTCACTTATCTGTGCCTTTAGGGGCACACTATCAAATGGGCACTGTTTCCCAGGGATTTACATATTGCTATTGCAATCACTTCTTGCCAGTCTTCTGTAGAAGCATGTGAGAATACGTAACGCCAACATGAAGCACGTGGCCTGGTGGTAGCA
Source organism: Erethizon dorsatum (assembly GCA_028451465.1). Taxonomy (NCBI): domain Eukaryota; kingdom Metazoa; phylum Chordata; class Mammalia; order Rodentia; family Erethizontidae; genus Erethizon; species Erethizon dorsatum. The sequence goes on from CM051839.1 coordinate 19,290,578, forward strand.
GGCATTCAACAACTACTAGACAGGTGGAGGAAAGGAGATTGGGATTGTTCTCGTTTCTCATCTCTTCAGTAATTTTAAACAGCAGCATCATGAAATAAATCAGCCAGGTTTGCTAATACATCTAAGGGTTTCAACAAATGTCAAAACTATCATGGTGTAGAGATATCAGAGGTGGTTTTCTCTGGTTTTCTCTAGTATGTGATAAGGCAAAACAGGGTAAAGTACTAGAAGTACAAAGAAAACACAAATAAAGTTATAATTTGAGCTGTTAATATCTAGGAAAGGAGCTGGGCATGGAGGTGCACACCTGTAATCCCAGCACTTGAAAGACTAAGGCAGGAGAATAACCCTGAGTTCGAGGCCAGCTTGGCCTACACAGTGAGTCCAAAGCCAGCCGGAACTACATAGCAAGACCCTGTTTAAAAAAAAAAAAAAAATCTAGGAAAGGAATGTAAATATTTCCTGAAACATTGACACAATGTACTTCGGTAGACAAATAATAAAGATAATCAGTGTGGCAATACTGACAAAAATAAATTTATAAATACCAAGATTTAAAACAAATGTTTACAGCAGAATATAGGGACACAAGCCTGTAACCCTGCCTTTGGGAAACAGGATTGTTATGTTTCAGTTTCACCTGGGCAACTTAGCAAGGTCCAGTATCAAAAAAATAAAAGCTCAGTGCAAAGGTCCTGGGTTCAATCTCCAGTATCACAAAAAATAAATGCTTACTGTGTATCAGGACTTGCTATAATCACTTTATGTTAATCCTTCCAACAACTGTTTGACCTAGAAACTTTACTATTTTGTCTAAGAGACTTGAGCCAGAATATAAACTTACATAAACTTAATTGTCTGACCTAAAAGCTTGTTTTTAACTGTATTATACTACTGTTGTACCAAACTACAAAGTATTTACATCAGAAACTTGGCAGTGAAGTCACAGGATCAAAGAAAATAACAAAGCTTTGAGGGAAAGCTTCTACGTGCACACAGACTGAAAAATTTAGACCTCCCACTTTGTAAGGTTGAAGGAACAGCATGTCCATGACTTTAAGATTGGTAATGAACAGTACGGAATCAGCTACATTCATCAATCTTTAACCATCAGAAAACAAAGTAGACAGAATTAAAGGTTCATCTATAAAACTATCTCCACTTTCCTGAAGTACTAAACTGGATAGATCTTGGAGTCCTACCCGAAATGCTGTTTCAATGGGAGGTTTTTGTTTCCATTTTTTGTAGGACTGGTGACTGAACCCAGGGCCTTCACAATGAGCTCCATCCCCAGTCCTTTTTGAGACAGGGTCTCACTAAGTTGCTGCTAAATTGCCCAGACGGGCTCCTGCTCAGCTTTCCCAGAGTGTGAGGATTACAGGTGTGCGCCACCATCCTCACTACAGTTAGGCTCTGCTTGATACTTGATTCTGTAGTGTATAAATCTGCTTTGTAGCTCTATCCTACCTGGCAAACACTCTCAGTTTGAGTCAATCTGTCCTAGAATCATGGCTCTTTTCACAACTAAGATTTAGAATAGTGACTCATTTGTTTACAGAAAATACAGTCCTATGGAGGTAACAAACAGGTATTTGATTATTTTCATGGAGTAATATATGTACCTTTATTTAAAGGCCTACTAATGCTCTTCAACTTCGGTACTTACGCACATAACTCAGTCTATCTATGGCAATTATATTTAAAAGCTGTTTCAGTGGAGTTAAGTTGCCACGCTAGCCAACAAAACTAAGAGGTGTTTTTTTCTTGCCCTGGCACTGTCTCAGGTAGTATGGTAACAAAATCATTTAAGTACAGAAAAGCATGGACTCTGAAACCATTCAGAAAGCTCCTGACAGAAGGTTCAAATCTGGGTTTTTCCACTTCAGACAAGTTGAAGTTAATCTCTCTGCACATCCATAGTTATTTGCCTTTTGATCTCTTTCAGGAGAAACCCCAATACTATAAAATATTTTTAACTTCCTCATCAAAAAGCAGTTCTCAACTTTGGATGAACCGTAGAATCACCAGAAAACAAAGGAAAGGCAGGCAGGCAGGCCAACGCCTAGTACGGACTCCGTGTCTTTGCTAGTGGGCACAAGCACCAAGGGTTGTTTTCAAAGTCCCTCTGAGATTCTAATATACAACCAGTGTTAGTTTATGACATAAAGGATTCTCTCAACTGTCTATCCCAAATACAGCACAGCTGTGAAGCACAGCTATTGGCTGTGAGGACACCGGCTGTCAGTGTTCAGATGGAAGCTCTGCAGATCCCTCTTCATGCGTCTTCCTTGTAATGAGTAAAAGTAGATACCAGGCTATAAAAACAAAGGAATATTTCTGGGTAGGTTGTGTGTGTTACCAGTGCCCTTATACTCAAAACTGAGTAACACTCCTTGTAGTAACTTAATTCCAGTGGGCATGGTGTTACCTGGGTGGCTGGCTGCTAACACACGAAGGATGAGTAGATTCACTGCCAACCAATGCCACAATGAACAGACAACTGAGAAAATCAGAGGATGGTCCTCCAGGCAGCTGCTTCCTACAAGGCCATTCGCAATCACTGCTCTGAAAAACTATAGGGAAAAAAACAAAAATTGTGAGAAATATATTCTTAACATAAGCAAAAGAAAATGATTCTGTGGTATTTTGAGGAAATTCCTTAAAACCAACAAAGAGGGACAATTAATGGTAATACTCTACATCAACTACAGATAAGGAATAAAGATTTGTGAGACTTTGCAGGTGATACGAAAATTAATAGTACTTTATTGCTATTTCCTACAATCTGTCGATCAATAATATTCATAGCAAATTATGCACTGACCTAGTTTATACCTTTATACCAAACTGTACCCAGTATAAATCTTAAGATTTCATATACATTAAAAATGGATTCAATTAGTCTGAAATGAAGCATTTAACAACATATAATTGGACATTATTGTCAAAAACGTTATGTTAATGGAATGTTTGAAATAAGTAGGCCCTTTAAAACTTTTCCAGCTATAAAAAATTTACAAGTGAAGCAGTTTGTATATTCTTAGCTCCCCACCCCAAGTACTGAGGACTGAACCCAGGGCCTTTGCACTGTACTGTATTTCCTCCAGTTTGATCTTTGAGACAGGGTCTCACTGAGTTGCTCAGGCTGGGCTCAAACTTGTGATCCTTCTGCCTCAGCCTCCTGACTAGCTGGGATTATAGGCGTGCCTGCACCATTTCTCAGGTCCTTTTTAATGAACTTCTGAACAAAAGTTAACTGTACAGTAATGCTAAAAACATGCTTCTGAATACTTCTATTACTAAGTTGTTAATGAAGGGAAGAATTAGTATTTAGTATTCCAGAGTTCACAATTTAAAGAAGGAAAGAGAAGAATCAAGGAGACAATGACCTACTTCCTTAACAGTCATTCTTTTCATTTTTAAAGATATCAAGCAGCAGTGTGTCTACTTCAAGGCAATAAGTAGTTCATAAAGATGCAAGGTGGTAGCTAATTTAATGATTTACTAATAAAGAAACAATGTTGGAAAAATATTTTATTCATTTTGGGTGAGGCATTAAGCATAAGATGATGGCCTTAATAAACCTGCAAAGAAAAGTAAACAAGTGACAAATTCATAAAAGCCCAAAAGTTAGGAAACCATAGTAGATTGGGAAGATACGCTGGAATGTTAGAGACTTATCTGTCGGACAATGCACAAGTAACTAAATACGGAAGACAGACCTTTCATTAGCTAAAAGCAAACCATGCAATCCAGAACATACTCCAAAAACCACTTCACTTCCTATGTTATTTCAAAATGAAAAGATAATTTGTACTTACTGAGGCCATGTTGAAGATTTAGCAACAGCAGAAATCTTTATATCACAGATAGAAAAATTTCCAGCATATATTCATTTTTTTTCAGTTAGAAAGAATTATCCACTTGTATGAAGTAATGCAAACCCTTAAATAGGGACAAAGGCCTGATTCTTAAATGTTACACAGACTACAGTATGGTTTTATAAGATTGCCAAGTATCAACTCTGGTACAGGCAACCTTAAAACAAAGTCTATACTGTTTTTGGCACTGAGAATTCTATAAAGAGCACTGAAGATTAAATTTTCATGCTTGTCTAGAACTGAAAAGTTAGTAGAAGTTCTAACTCACGTAAGTACCAGGTTTTTGGGTTTTTTTCCTTTCCTTTTTCTGCCTATAGTTCCAAAATGACAGTGCTTCAAAGACAACTGGATACACTGACAGGCTGGAAACTTTTAGACCCTCTTTCCTTCGTCCTCTGCTCATGTGTGGGTAATGAGCAGTATGTCCTAATGGAAGTTGTGCTTTAGTTTCACTACAGAACCTGCAGAGTACATGAAAGAGTCTCCTGCACTGTGAAAATGGAGCTTTCTTTCTCCAGAACAGCTGCACACTACCAACACTTTCACTTCAATACCCACCTTGTACGCTGCACACTCAAAGGTTCAAAATGCAATTCAATAAATAATCACCTTTTTGAAAAGTGTTTTATTGCTACAGGTTGTAAGATTTTTTCAACCATGAAATTCAAAGAAAACTTAATGTTTCTGCTCCCTGTGGTATCACATAGCCATTTCATGGGACATCATTTTATTTAGATTTATCAGGGGATCAGCAAAGTTCAGATGACACCAGAATGGTATCAAGAAGTCTTTGACTTAAAAAAGCAGAGCACGAACTAGAATTGGAAGACTTCCTTTCATGGGAAATACCAGTCTTACCTTGAATTCTCTTACTGGTTTCAAAATTCAAGGCTAGCAGTAAGACAAGTATATACTGGTCTTGTCCAATACTTCATTTTTTAGCTTTTCCCAAACAAATGCTACATATGGTAACTGAAATATTCCTAGACATTGTACTGAAGAGAGATTTCCCTGAATTTATCAGAACCTACCTGAATTTGGACTGTGCTTTTCTGACCTCTTCGTATAGTCACAGTTTCCATTTCACAGCTATAATAGCAATATATCATCAAGTACAAACGCCACTGTGAAAAACGAGGGCCTGATAAAGCCCACAGAAAAGCTCTTCACTAACATTGGCACTACTTTCAGTCATGCTATTATAGATCAAACTTTATTGTTGTGCATAATAAATAGATACAGAAAAATGGTGAAAATGTATGACTTCACTATCTAATTAAAGCTGAGCAAACTAACCTAGTCAGGTTTAGGTTATCAATGAGAAATGACAAGAGTAACTGAATATAAAGAAAAACAAAAAGAACTTTACTTTCCTATGTTAATACAGGTCAAGGGACCCTTTCTTATCAGAAAGGTTGATAACACCAGTTCTTAGCAATAAACATAAGGCACTTGTTTCAATTACATCACTGCATTTTTTCCCCACTTGTTTTTTCTAACCCTGTCTTCCCCCCCAACAGTATCATTTGAAATTAATAGAATGAATGAAGCAAATGTGAGATGATCCAGTTGATGCTACTCAGAGCAAGATGGTACAGTACAATGCTTTAGGGGTGATGTCTGGACATAAAATGAACCCAGTCAAGGTCCTCTGACACCAGACAATGTATCCACTATCAAGTAAACCTGAAAGAAAATAAAAGATTTATTCAATAGTTCCAGGAAAATTGGGTTGGAATACAATATACATGTTAGGAATTTAGCTCCTCAAGGGTGGCATCTGCATTTAGAGTTCTGAGTATTTCTGAATATTCGTTCTAAGACAATCTACATCATTTGAACAGTCAAGACAGATAGATGAATTTCATTTCAATATACAGTAGGAGTTTAAACAAAATTCACACATATACCCCGTTATATGGCTGGTGCCTCCTCCGAACACCTCATTAGTGGCAGAGGTAGCACTAGTGTTCTTTCCCAACAATAAGAACTTCAGTTGCCACTCATAGGAGAAGTAAAAAAACAAAGGTTTTTTTTTTAATCTTTTCTTTTTTCTTTTTTTTTTTTTTTTTTTTTTTGCCATCTGTTAAGATGTTCCTGAGACAGGGCCAGTTAATAAAATAAAGCAAAGCACTGGAGTTCGGTTTGTACTTCTCTGTACATCACTAAAGTGTTAGACTGGGATGTGGAATGCAGGTCATGTACTATGAAAGAATCAATAAAATGATCGGGTCTTCTCAAAATTCCCTTTAGAGTACATACTCTATAAACTAAAAGGACTACAAAAAGTTCAATTATATATACAATTGATTCATTTTACTTAAACTTATTTGCTCGGATCTTGCAAATGCAATGAGAATATTGAGCCTGAGGCTAGTTCTCAGTGTACAGGTTTGACAGGTTTAAGGCTCATTTTCCCAATCAAATTAGCGGTTTCTAGTTTTCTTTTCAGATTATGAATTACATTCATAGTACCTGCCACCATTCTAGGCCTCAATGAAATCTTAACGGAGCAGCATTCTACTTCATTACGGAACTTCACTGACACCAGCAGTTAGCGCACTCCAAAAAGCTCCCCTCTGTATTGGCCTCACAGTACATTACTTTGCCTCTGGCTTGCACCTCTGTTTCCACCTGTGTATTTTCACAGAAGCCCAACACAGATTAGTGGAAATATTCACACAACTGTTTTTCAAAACAATTTATTGCATCATATTTGGTACCTTATGTTTGACAACAAAAAAGAAATTACATCTGTAACTGCAGGAAAAAGAAGCTGGTCTGTTATTGGAAAAAAAAATCTTGGGCCCTTTAAAAATTACAAAGTCTTGGGCTTGCCTGAAACAACTGAGCAAGAAATATATTCTTAGAAATGTAGGGCTTCAAGTATTACAAACCTGTGACACTGTGGAAAAATTCCAGAGGTATCTAAACTGCAGCACTTTTTTTTTCTGCATATCATGAACAAGGCCTGCTGAGGTTTTAAACTATTAGTCTCTTGATCAGTCATAGAATGGTAGTCAGGAGTTCTGCTCTTTAAGTTCAAGCCATGGTAGATTTTCCTTTTTTTCACTTGGGTGAAAAATTCATGCTTGCTAATTAGTTGGTGCCACATCACAGTGCATTTGGTTCTTGCATTACAGTTTTAACAAGTTTGGCCAAAACAATGCTGAAAGGTTTGCATTGTTATTTTAGTTCTTCAAGTTTTAGTTAAAATTGAGATTGTTCCAACTGGTTCCTTCAGTTAAAAACTGTGGTACAAGAACACCGAACTGATCATGTACAGTGAATTTTGGAAACACAACAAGCGTACTGAACACCTAGGTTTCTTATAATCCTGCTTGGTATCTATATGTCCCAGTTTCTACAACATCAAGCATCTGTTGTAGATTTCTCTGTAAATAGTGATTCACATTGCATACTTCCTATGGTCAGAATCAACCCCGTAACAAAATCAGTCAGATGCTAAAGCCCCAACAATTCTTTGTGCTCAGTGAAAGAATCCAGTGCTAAAACAGCATGTATGCTGTCTGAGATATAGTAAAATCTCACAAATTTAAGGTAATATTTCTGCCACACACCTGCTTTGTTAGCTGTAACAGCCTCCAGATTGTATATAAATTAGTTTAAAAACATGGGTGGGTAGGTAGGAATAGGACAAGGTATCTTTTTTTAACCCCTCAATTTTAGCAGCTTTTAATTTTTTAAGAAACTGAACCTATATCCTGTAATGTTAGATATTTTATATATACTTTTTCAGCAGGATAAAAAACGTAAAACACTATTTGAAGGCAAGAACATTTACTCCTCTCATTCTGTGTAAGTTAGAGCAATGCAGCAGGTGCGTGACAAAAATATTATACACTAGATATGGTCCAAAGTCATTCCATTTGCTTGTTTAATGATGTTCAAATTTCATTGGCCAGTTCTTCAGTTTCTGCAGAACTATCTCCATTAACTGTGATCTTCATATCCTCTTCATATCCAGGAGGCATGAAAGCCAAAGCATAAGGGAAAAGCTTATGACAATTTGCTCTATAAGCTTCAGCAGCTTCTTTACAGTCTCCTAGGCTACCATCACACAAGGCTTCTAATACCTCCATACATGTCTGAAGAAAGAAAAAAACAGCATGTTACTACTTGAGAAAAGGTTTTACTGTGAATTTCAACACTAACAGATTTCCAATGTAAGAAAGAAATGGACATATTTAAGAAAACAAAAACATTTCTTCCTGCTCCCTGGGGAGCAACTGTACTCAGCCCAGCCTGGCCCTGTAATATAAATGTCAAATTTTATGTTGCCAATTACCACATGTAGGTGTTTTAAACTGTGGAGGCTAATGTCATCCAGCAAAATCAAACAGTCGTTCAACTTTGTAATAAAATTATGGAGTATCTTAAGCAATATCCAACAACTAAGAAAAACGTCCGAAACACACTGATTACACGCAAGAACAAAATGGGCTGAGGATGTGCTCAGTGGTAGGTTGCTTGCTTAGCCCTGGGTTCAAACAATAGAACCATTTAAAATAAAAAAAAGTTTATAAAATTCAATGACTCAGTAACTCCCCAGTAAGTGTGATTCTTATATTTTAAATGGGGAGAGAACACTCCTGGAGACTAAACCAGTATTTCTTACATTTGTTATATTTTTAAACAATTCAGGTTGACTTGTATTTTTCATGTTTTCTTTCTTAAATCTTTTCAGTAGTGAGAAAACACTACTCACTTTCTAGATACATAATGCCTTATAAAATGCCAGCTTGCAGAAGACCTTAAATACAGTTTCTAATCTAAATGGTGTAATAATTATCAAACAACTGGTCTAATTTTTCCTTAAAGTCACTGCCTTCATTTACTATTAAATGAATATATTAAACTATCTTTAAGCAAGTACGTTATTATAATGAGGAAACTGTGTTTTCAAACTATAATCAACATTTGCCACATGGTCATATATTTTGAGTTTTTTAACTTGGTCTGCGTCAAGAACCTTCACTGAGACAACTGTTGGTGCAGAAATATACAGATATGAATTAAAATCCCCAAATAACTATGGAGTTTATATAATTTTACTAAAACTTATTTCTTTCTTTCCTTTCTTTCTTTCTTTCTTTTGTTCTTTCGTTCTTTCTTTCTTTCGAGACAAGGTCTCACTGTGTAGTTCAGGGTGGCCTTGAACTCACTATGTAGTCCAGGCTGCCCTCGAACTCCCAGCAATCCTCCCGCCTCAGCCTCCCAAATGCTGGGATTACAGGTGTGCGCCACCATGCCCGGCACTAAAACATATTTCTAAAAAGTTATTCTACGTTACAGATATGAATCCAGTTACTAAGTGCCACGCACCTGGTATGAATATGCCCCCCATGCATATGCGAACAGTCGATAAATAAATTTAAGATTGGTGAAAAGAGAAAAAGTAGTTAGGTTTCTTACAGAGAGATTGTTAAAAACTTTTACCTGGAGGTTTCTGTTAATGAGGGACTCATCAAGTGTTGTTGCCAACTCTATAGCTCGTTTCTGACTAGAAGGATCTAAATAATATACCATTTTGGCAGCTAAATGTGAGGAAAAAAGGAAATCAGTTTTATTTTAAGTAAACCCAGTATCTTATCCTCTACTCATTCAAATATAAAATGCAAGCTATGTGCACACAAAATGCTGCACTTTATCAGAAAAACAGGGAGGAGCCATTGAAGACACTGTTATTTAAAAAGTAAATTAATACATGTAAATAGCCTGACAAATAGTGCAACTGTCCAAAGTAAAAGAACAGATTATGGTACATTATTATGTATATCTACTAATAACAAAATATAATGTATTAGTAAAATGTGCACAGTCTAAGAGATAAAAGCACAGAGTCGCTGGGTGTGGTGGCGCATGTCTGTAATCCCAGCACTTGGGAGGCAGAGGCAGGAGGATCGCTGTGAGTTCAAGGCCAGCCTGAACTGCAGAGAGACCCTGCCTCAAAAAAAAAAAAAAAAAAGCAGCACACAGTCTAGTAATATTTGTCTTTCTGTGGTAGGACCATGGACAGTTTTCTTTCTAAAATAAACATGATAATTTGGTGGTGAGGGAAATACTTCATTAAATGCCAAGGGGGAAGAGGGAGATGAGGAGGGAAGTACACAACCTTGATGGTATGAGACAAAAAGCTGAACACAGGCTTCCAGAAAGGCAAACAAAGCTAATGGGGTCTTAGCCAGGTGTTTACAGGCATATCACTAAAGCACCACACACAGGATCCCACAAAGTACAGACTCTGGCTCTTGAGAATAAACCCTTGCCTTAGACTTTCAGTGAACTGTGAGACAGTTTCAGGTCTTCAGCACTCCCAAGGGTGACACCAACATAACCATGAGAAATGGAAGATGAATTCACCCCATGGAGTGAATTTTATAAGCACAAGGAGAGAAGAATGAGACTAAGCTCCACCTCCTTTGTACATTTACACTTTCATTTACTTACACTTACCTCTCTGTAATGCCAATGCTGAATGAGTAGAAAGGACTGATCTTGAGTGATAGTAACAACTTTGTCTACAGAAATTCTAAAATATATATGAAGCATTTTAAACTGCTTATTTTTATAAGCCTGAGATGTAACACATGCATATTACCTCTTCTGAACTAAACCTGTACCATATCTTGTCATGGACCCACTAATTACTGAGGTTGAGAAGGCTAACAGAAGGACAAAAGTAAAGTGATTACCTGATAATCGGTGTGGCAATGAATCAGAATTCCTTTTCAGAAAAGTTTCATTGAAATTCTTTGGATTCGTTGCTCCAAAAAGACGATTCATTTCTTGTTTTAATACTGTTCTAACTGAATCAGGTAAGTCTTTACTTTCACTCACTGCTGAATAAATTAAAAACAAAATCTCTTAGCAGTCTGATAAAGTTTGTAGTAAATTATCTACTTACAATGAAACACAGCAATTATATACAAAAACTAAATAACCTGTACTGATAACACTTTAAGAGCCTACCTAATATAAATTAGAAGAATATGTGTCACAAGAACAATTTAATGATTTTTTTAAAGCACTGGAAGAATTTCATTGACAGATGATTCATTTCCAGAAAGTACAAGAACTACCAAAAAAAGAGAAAGAAGTAATTCCACAGCTTTCTAAGCATCTAGGGTGGCCCCCACCTCAACTGTAAGGTCTGTGAAGCAGGGGTTGGCAACATCTGTCTGGTAAATATATACTGCTGAAGACAATTTTCCTCACCCTCTTCTTTCTCTATACCCAAGTAAGGCACATTAATCAATTAAAACAAAAATAAAAACATGGTTGACTTCACTGACCTTTATCTTCAGGAACTATGTGAATTGAGCTATTTATCTTATAATAAACTCCAAAGGACCACCAAAGCATTTTCCTGTAATAAATACACTGTAGTCATCATATTCCCAGGCCTTGGGATTTGGAGAAGAAAAAATAGACCCCAATCCCTCTGGACTGAATCCAAGTTATGCTTTGTCTCATTGCTACTATATCTACAGACTCTCTGGAGTTTTGGATCCAGACAGACCTGGGTGTGGGTCTGGGCTTGAAGAAGTCATTACCTCCCTGAACCTATTTCTTGAGCTTTAAGATGGGGTGATGGCTATATCTAGGACTGGAGTAAGGAAAAGCTACTGTGTGAAGTGCTAATTATGTCAGAGATATTCAGTCAATTTCAGTTACTATTTTTGTCATATTTTGAAACCAGTAATATTTTCCTTATGGTTAAGAAAATGATGGTGGCTTTCAACTTTTGACTGCAATCAAGTATTGGTATCGTGACAAATATGTATCATCCCATATTCATACTATGTACAACACATGCTGATATATTCTACATAGTTCTGTTTGAAGTTGAGATTTTTCAAATGGTAGTAATGACCCATTAATAATTAATGCCATTATTCCACTAATGGATCGTTACCTTAAGTTTAAAAAACACTGAATCCTGAGTAGTAAATATTTAGGCAAAATATCCTATGTGCTATTATTAATTGAGTAATTCATTGATATGCCCTTTGTTGGTTAGGAAGTATTTCTTCTTCTTTTTTTTTTGATACCAGGAATCAAACTCATGACCTCGCGCTTGCCAGGCAGGCGCTGTGCTATTGAGCTATCTCCCGGCCCAGGAAGTATTTCTTCTATTATTCTGTAGAAATGAATGGCTCAAATAGATGAGATACTAGGTAAAGAATTTAACAGTTCCCACTGGTACATGCATGACTGTCCCACTGGGAGCCTTGTACCACTGTACGAACACATCTAATCACTTGTATCAGTCTTTTTACTAATAAAATTAGTAAAAAGCTGCCCGATGGGACAATCACGCATGTACTGCCTGTGGTTCGAGCCACCTGGCAGTGAGACATATGAATTACAACCCTGTTGTGTATGTGTTAACATACACGATTATGGCCGTAGTTGCACCTTTGGCAAATTATCAATACTTGTTTTTTCAGAGAAGTGGGAGAGAAAATTGGAAAAAAAAGTTGTTAAATTATGGCCAATTACAATAAACACTGTCTCAACATTCACATGTTTTCTATAAAATAAAAAGTGATTTCTATGGGCCTCACTGGTGTGCCCGAACCCAGTGCTTCTGGGACACCATGTAGATGGCCAAGTCAGTCATACTTCCCTTGACGGCTAGAGGACCCTTTATGGTTTTCATTATCTTCATAATTTATTTTTCTCAGATTAAATAATCTCCCTAGAAAACTAAAGTTGCTAACAACAAAACTCATAAATGTAAAAACAAAACTATACATGTGCATAGGTGCATGTGTCTCCCAACTTTACTAACAACTGTTTGCAAAACCATTTCCTCATTTAGTAATTTCACAAGAAGTCTGAAGACCCCCTCAACTTTTTGGCAATATTGAGACGTGAAACTAGGCCCTTTGCACTAAGCTACATCACAACCTCCTTTTATTTCTTGTTTTTGAGACAGGGTCCTGCTAAATTTCCCAGGCAGGGCTCGAACTTGAGACCCTACTGTCTCACCCTTCCTCAGTGCTGGCATTACAGGCTTGTGCCATTGCAGCGAACTGAAGCCCACTCATTTTATTTTATTTTGGGTACCGGGAATCAAACTCATGGCTTCACGGTTGGCAGGCGGGTGCTGTGCCACTGAGCTATATCCCCGGCCCACTTCCCACTCATTCTAAATTATATAGATTTTATGTGTAACTTCCAGGATGACATCAACTGCTCCCCCAAGTCCACCACAGTAAAAATTAGAACGTCCTTTGGAATTACATATAATGAAATTTGACTTGTATCTTCAAAAAAAAAAAAAAAAGAGTGATCCCAAATGCCACAGATTTATGACCAACTACTGTTAAAAACTAGTGGGCAGGAAAAAAAAAATCTATCTAGGAAACCTTTGAAAATAATAATAGGGCCGGTGAGACAGCTCAGCGGCATAAGCGCCTGCCTGGCAAGCACGAGGTCCTGAGTTCGACCCCCGGTACCCACAAAAAAAAAAAAAAAAGAAAAAATAATAAAATTAACAAAAAACAGGTTTCAGGAAAGCAAAAATCTCAGATTACACAATCATCTTCCATGATAGAATAATTATCTCATGAATCAAGGGAGTAGTAACTGATGAAGGATTAGTAGTAAAAAGATTCTTTAAAAATTTTTTTGCTTGTTTCTTGAGACAGTCTCACTATGTAGTTCAGCTGCCTTGAATTTATTATACAGCCTCAAACTTACAGCAATCCTCCTGCCTCAGCCTCCCTAGTGCTGAGATTACAGGTGTGAACCACCATTCCTAGCTGAAAAGTAAGAACTTTTATTTATTTATTTATTTATTTTTTGGTGGGTACCGGGGGTCAACCTCAGGACCTCGCGTGCCAGCAGGCGCCCGTGCCAATGAGCGATATCACCGGCCCTTTTTTCGTGTGTGGGTTCCGGGAGTCAAACTCGGGCCCTTGAGCTTGCCAGGCAGGCACTTACGCTGCTGAGCCATCTCACCGGCCCAAGAACTTTTTAAAGTAGCTTTTGATTTGGGTCCTTAAGACATTCTAAAACTGAAAAAATTTGTTCATTCTATTAACTTATCAGCAGACAGATGAAGTACTCACCAGTGGTTATAAAAGATACTGAAAATGCCCTAGAAGTCACCCTAGGGTCTCAGGATAGCTGGCATTGTTAATAGTTTGGTAGATGATGTTCATATTTTACATAAGATTAATGACTGCTCACTACCAGGTTATAACACTATCTACTAAATGATTATCACTCAATATGGCAAAATAAATGAGAACACTAACCAAGCCTTAAAAAGTAGTAATTTAATGACTTAAAAGTATTAAGTGCCAAGTATATTTGTTAAAGAAATGCCTGGGGAATAAAGATGCCCCTATTTTTCTCTGTAGTTTCAAAAACCCTTCCCTCTCTTTGCACTACTGGAGATTGAACCGAAGGCCTTTGCACTGAGCTACATCCTCAGGCCTTTTATTGTTTTCATTTTGAGAGAGTCTCACCAAGTCACTGTGCTGGCCAGGCAGGGTTCAAACTTTTGCTCTTCCTGTCTCAGCCTCCCAGAGTGCTGAGAGTACAGGCATGTACCACCATGGCTGGCTTATAGTAAGTAACTTTTAATTATTTCAAAAAGCATTTTCTAGGCTGGGCGTGGTGGTGCACGCTTACAATCTTACCACTCAGGAGGCATAGGCAGAGGATGCCAGTGAGCTACAGGCAAGCCTGGTATACACAGTGAGACCCTGTCTCCAAAAAGAAAAGACATTTTCTAATTTCATAGGACTTCCATCCTATTACAACTAATAATTATTATGTGAGTCTTTCCTGACTCATGACTTCAAAAAAATTTTAATACACAAAAAACAACTAAAAAGACAAAATTCTTTATTAGTTTAATCATGAGTATGGGATTTCTTCATTCTATAATGTGGCCATATTATTACATTGAGAATTTTTATGAGACAGCTAGTTTAATATCATTTTCAAATTCTGTATATTGATCTTATACAGATCGATCCTCCCAAATCAAAAACATGAAATTTGAAGCATTCCAAAATCCAAAACTTTCTGAGCTTTTTAAAAATCACAAGTGGAAAATTCTATACGCTTTTTCACTTGATAGGCCATCATGATATTAAGTGCACTAAAAATAGTATATAAAATTACCTTAAGGCTATGTGTGTGAGGTGTGTATAAAACATACAATGAATTTCATGCTTACACTTGGGCCCATTCCCAAGATATCTTATCATGTACATGCAAACACCCTCCCCCGTACACACACAAAATCCAAAATCTGAAACACTTCTAGTCCCAAATATTTCAGATAAGGGAGATAAGGGATACTTAACCTTCAGGAGAAAGAACAATATGAAGTCCTGGGCTCTAGTCTTTGTTTCATTACTAAATATCTGTTACCTAGAATAAGTAGTTTACAGTCTTTAAGGGTCCCAAATTTCACAACTTTAAAATGAGAGATAACTAGAAAAAAAAAAAAACTTAAAATTCCACAGTTCTACTTCACATTAAAATTAATGTATTAATCTGTCAAAATATCTGCAAAGCACAGACGACTTTTAAAATAACAGAAAGTTTTATGATTCTTAAAGGATTGTGCCAAGCAAGCCTAATCCATATAAACTAAGATCTACAAGACATAAATAGGAGAAAAGGCGTCAATTTCAAAGAGATCCTTTGATTTTAAAACAATTTCCTAAGAAGCTTCACATAATGAAATACAATTCAAAACTTCAACTTACAAGTAACTTTTCAGAAATAGAACCAAAGATGATTCTTAAATACCTGGACTAAACAATTCTGTCAAAATCAAGTCAACATTTGTAGCCTTAAAATAAAGACCATCATCACAAAGGAAAGAGCTCTTATTTTCCCTCCATTAATTTAATACATATCAGCTTTAAAATGACCAAGTTCAAGGAAAATTGTACGAATTACTTACATAGGCACTATCAACTACTACAATCAAGTACTTGAGTAATGGAAAATGTAAAACCTACCAGTACTAAAGAGTCGAATCATACACTCATGAAGCCAGGGATGACTAGAATCAATAGCAAATGCCCTCTTTACTGATTGTAGCATCAAAAGAAACTTTTCTATAAAAAGAAAAAAGATACATTTGGATCACTTGATAAAATAAGTTGCCCTCCCTTGGAGGGTCAAGACTTTACAAACAGAAAAAGTGAATTTAGGCTTAATCACACCTGAATTACAACATAGGATAGAAGCACCTTCCCTCCAATTAGCATCATTAAATTTTTTTCCAACAAAACACTTGGGTTACATCAATTCAGTACTATAAAATCTTACCTACTGTACACATTCCAACCATTCTAAACCTAAAAACCGAGACCCCTTGCTTATCTTTTAGCTAGTTCCAGGCAATACAGACAACATCACTATTACTTATACACTCTTCTTAATGGACAATCTCCCCTCCTATGTATATTTTCCTTTAGCAACACAATACATACTTAAAGGTCTATTCCTAAGATTATGTCTTATATGTATGAAAATAGCTAATAACAGCTAACATTTATTTGAAGCTCATTAGTGAGAGGCACTACTCCTAACTAATTTTATTACCATAGAATTACCATACTGGCCTAATCCTGGGTATACATGTATAACACATGGATTAGGATTTTAATGTCCTGCATCGCTGCCAGGTGTTTCTATGAAGAAACTGCACTGGCGTTTGCCCAAATAAATCCTACAGTAATGAGCTATAAGAGATGCATGATTATACCTAAGAAATAAAAGTGATCCATTTTATCAGTGCCACCATACCCTAATTGCCTACCTTTCCTAAAGTAAATCTCAAAGGCAAAAAGATGAGTTTCTATCTTGTTCTTCACCAAGTTCTTCAACGGTGTTAAAAATTTTATAGCTTCTTCCAATGGAGTTTCAACCTACCAAAAATAAAAGATATTATACAAATGGAAGCAACCCTGAAATATACTGCTGTATTTTAATCTACCATATCCAAACAATGGAGATTTTGAACTCCAGAAATCTTTTGGGGCCTTGAAGGACAATACTGAGGATTGAACTCAGAACCTTAGCACTGAGCCACATACCCAGCCCTTTTTATTTTTATTTTGAGACAGGGTTGCACCAGGTCATCCACGCTGGGCTCTGACTTAAAATCCTCCTGCCCCACCCTCCAAGAATGCTGGCATTACAGGCATATGCCACCATGAGTAGTCTAGAACTCGTAATTAAACTAATCCTTAATCACAGATATTACATTATCTCTGGATAGAAGCTATCCACATGGATAAAACAGAACCAGAAAGAAACAACAGTTAAGAGGGCAAAAAAATACAGAACAGGGACATGAAATGGGATGGTAAGGGGTATGAAGGAAATTGTAGAAAATATTATAAACTCAGTGAAAATTCTTTATAATTCTAACAAAATGAAGTATGATTCACCTGTTCAAAATAGTGTACTACCAATTGTCTTTCTTTGTTCTATTATAAATTCTATAGTAAGCCATCTTTATTAAAATATCATACTAAGGGTATGGCAGTCTAATAGATTTACATTTACAGAATTCAGTCCCTACCATTCTTTACTAATTATATAAATGTCACATCAGTTATATACATGGACTCTTGCTAGGCAGTAGTAATTTTCACTATGTGACTGTGCTGTTACACTAATCCTGGGCTGAGTACTGAGACAATACTGTTCCCTGCACACTGGGGTGCAATGGAGAGACGCTTATCAGAAGTGTACCGAACATCCGGATGCTGTATTCACCTTCTCTCCTCATTGAAGCACTAACAATCTACTCTTAATGGAAACCTGCATTTGCCATACTGATCCAACAGGCCTTTGCCATCACAGTAACCCTGGTTTTACCAACACAAGTTCTGCTCAAGGAAATTATTTCACAGAATTAAAAAAAAAAAAAAAAAAGTTAAGCAAATGAAGTGCTATCTATGGGATTTACCTTGTCTTAATGTGTAAAAGTAGTTGCCCTTATGGGATAATGAAAATATCCATTAAAATCCCAGCGACAGCAGCAGATGGCATTATTTTGAAAGATACATACTCTAAACCATAAACAAAATGTGGCACTGTCCCTCTAATAACTACTGATTCAAGAACCAAAAGATCTAGGCAAAAATAGGGTCCTCCTAAGTGTCCTTCTCACACATTTGTAAACACTTTGCTTCTTATTCCTATTACTCTATATTACACTGGGTTTGAATTTGTAGTACACAGGGATGACATGTTTCTACCAGGGTAAGTTAGAGAAGGAAAACCGAAATTGACAATCAATTATATCAAGCTTTTCATGTTTCTAAGGGTACAGACTGAAATGAGGGACACTATGTTGACAGGATAATTTACTATCAGGAAGATATGGCTGCTATTACAAAATGGAAACAAGAAATATGGGAAGATGAATCAATACAAATATTATTTATCATTATGTGGTAAAATCGAGTACTTGAACTTGGAGGTAGAACACAGAAATTAATTATGTCTTAATTTTAAAAACGAGAACATATGCCAGGCATGGTAGCGCATGCCTGTACTCCTAGCACTCGGGAGGCTGAGGCAGGTGGATCACTGCAAGTTCAAGACCAACCTGGGCTACACAGTGAGTTTAAGGCCAGCCTGAACTGCATAACGAGACCCTGTCTCACTCACTCACTCACTCAATCAATCAATGAGAACATATGCCCCCAATCTAAATGTTTAATATACATATACAATAATAATCACAATAAAAGAAACTATAATTTGCCTTTTTACACTTAATGAAGTACAGGATTATATATACAAAACCACGCAAACAGGAATGAGACTCTAAAATCAGTACTTAAGTAAAAAGAAAAAGTCAAAACCAACCTGGAAAAGTCCTTTAAATTAAAAGAGATAGGCCGATAGATATACCATTAATTTGCATTATTTGTATGAAATGAATATGTTTAAGTACCAAAATCACAATCACTATAGCAAGATGTTCACAAGAAAAGAGGTATACAAGAACTGAGACAGATGTCAGTCGGGCCTCCCATCTCCCACGGAGCTGGGGTCCCACGTTCACTGAGTGGAATACTGGACTGAACTACCCACGCTATGTATATAGTCTTCTCTGTCTTGTTTTTAGAAAAATTATAGCCAGTCACAAAGGGTTTAATTCACCCCAATTAAATGCATTTAGGATGGTAATGCATTGTAATTGGACAATTTAAGACATGTGTAAGACAATTTAATCACACACATTTTTCAAATATATAATACTGACTTGAAATCTAATCCCTATGTTAAAATATGCCATATAGGAATCTATCTCTCCATACCACCAGCATAGCAAAAGAAAAGTTTAAAATTATTAAACTCTATACAGACAGGAAAAATACTAAGGACATCTAGCCCTTGAAGGAAGATGCGACAGAAACATTAAGATGCACAGTACGTGAGTAAATTCATAAATACAACCACTGCCTCACGGTAAATTACATATACAAGTGATACAGCTCCCATCAAGACCTCAGACTTCAGCCAGGTGTGACAGTGCACACCGGAAATCCTGGGGGCACAGCAGGAGGATCCCAAGGCCAGCTTCAGCAATTTAGCACAACCCTGTCTCAAAATCAAATAAAAAGGAATGGGAACAAAGTTTAGTGCTCCCTTGGTTAAAAAAAAAAATTAAAAACAAAAACAAAAAAAACTCAGATTCATGCTTAGTTTACTGAATGCTTAACTCACTATATTTTCATTTATTTCTCCTTCTTAAACAGAATTGCTGCCATAATATATATATATATCTCCCTAGATTTGGTAGGCAACTTTTAAAATAGCCTTCAATGTCACTCCAAGTTCTGACAGTTTGGTGTAATCTTACACTGCTTCCACCCTCGGGGTATGGGTGAAATATGGGTGCTATTAGATAGGGGTATCATGGAGAAAGATAGGCAACAAAGAATGGTTGTATGTTGCTTCAGGTAAAAACAGTACCGGTATGTAATGAGGAACAATTTATGAAAAGGGGTGCTGCCTTCCACTAACATGGTTCCAAACAAAGCAGTTAGAAGCATTTTCTGTAGGTATTACTTTGTTCTGAGACTTCAATGCTAGCTACAATTAAGTCTACAGCTTGGAATCAGGTTCAAAGGCAACCATTGTAGCCTGGGCAGAAGGAAAACCTAGGAGAGTCTCCTTAGAGAACTGGTCAAGAATTCTATTCTGTAGAGTTTTTTTTTTTTTTTTTTTTTTTTTTTTGAGGTGAAGAGTAGGAATATTTATTAGAGAGTAGGAATGGGGAATAGGAATAGCTCCTGAGAGACAGGAGGGATCCTGAATGGGTTGCCCTCTGCAAAGGACTCTTTATTACAGTGACTCAACAATACAGGTTATCTCTTCAAAACCATAAGAAGATATCATCGGGAGGATCCCTAATGACTAGATGACTTTGCAATTCTCCATGATGCCTGAAAGGTCAATTTTCTGTGTTTCCTTGCTTTCCTGAAATTCTTTCTGTTTGTTTGGTTTTTTTGAGACAGGGTCTCACTATGTAGTTCAAACTGGCCTTGAAGTCACTTTGTAGCCCAGGCTGGCCTCAAACTCCCAGCAATCCTCCTGCTTCAGCCTCCTGAGTGCTAGGATTACAGGCATGCACCACTATGCCCAGCTTTTCCTGTATATTCTTGTAGGAAATTCCTAACAATAAAAAGATACTCAGGCCGGTGAGATGGCTCAGCGGCTTAAGTGCCTGCCTGGCAAGCGCGAGGGCCCGAGTTCGACTCCCGGAACCCACATACGAAAAAGGGGCCGGTGATATCACTCAGCAGCACGGGCGCCTGCTGGCACGCGAGGTCCTGAGGTCGACCCCCCGGTACCCATAAAAAAAAAATAAAAATAAAAATTAAAAAAATAAAAAGATACTTATCTTTGTTCCTAGTGTTTAGGCATTTGTAAAAAGATGGCAATATACCCATGTAAAATCCAGATTAGATTTTTATATATTTCTTATATCGATATTTCTGTTTATGTTACTGATTACCTGCTCAGGTGTAATTCTGAACATGTTCTCCAGCTCTGTTTGGAATTATAATTTTCACTAGTTACAGTCAAGAAAATGATTTTGAATTTTAAGGCTAAAATTAAAGTCTAGGAGAATGGTTTTACTATATTGCTTTAACATAATGAATTATGCAATTATTTTCACATGGAATAAGGATGCCAAGGGTCAAAAGAAAGTATATAGTTGTGCTATTATTCAAAATGGTTCATGTGATAATGGACACCTTGGTTTCAGCTCAAAACTTGAAAATGCCATGTCATAGCTTGGAATGGTAGTACAGATCTGTAAGCCCAGCACTCTGAGATGCTGAAGCAAAAGAATTTCAAGTTAGACCCCAGCCTAGACAACTTAGCCAGACCTTGTCTCAAATTTTTAAAAAAGGGACGAAGATGTAGCTCAGTGTGGAGACCCTGAGTTCAATCCCCAGTAAACCCCCACCCCTACCAAAAACAAAACAAACAAACAAAACACAAAGCAGGGCAGATTCTGGCTTGGGGAAAATATTTAGGTGCTTTCAAGATACCAGGTTCAAATAAAGGCCAGTAAAGAAAATACTATAAATTGACAACATAGACAAGTGAAAAATACACATACAGTCCTTGGCTTATAACAAGCTCAATTTAGCCTAGATATAAAATTTTTCACATTACCCCTTATAACACATACCAGATGCACTACATACTTATTTTCTTTTGTCTTATGAAAGATTTTTCTTAGTTCCATTTTATAAACGAGAAAGCCATCAAAGAGGTTGGACAAAGTGACCCAAGGCGCACAGTGGAAGTCTAAGAACTCATTATCTGAACCCAGATCAGAATGACTCAAAAGCAGAGTTGTTCCCACTAGACCATACTAGATTACTGTGGAACAAAATCATCACTTGAAGTTTAAACATGAAAGATGATCAGAAACAATAAATTAATAAAATAAAAACAAAAGTGAAAATGACTTTTTGGCTCCAAAATCTATGATCACATGGATTGAGTAAGACAGTACTGCAATGATAGCACCTGGCCATGAAATTCCACCCAACTATTAAGTACCTTGGCCAGTTTCTCGGGGATAAGTTCTTCTTTTGGACCTCCAATCTCCTCATCATCATCATCCTTCTTCTTTTTCTGATTTCTCTGCTGCTTTTCTTTCTCTGCATTTTTTTTCTCTTCTTCTATCTGGGCTTTCTTTTGAGCTCTTCTTTGTTTATTACGTAACTTCTTTAGCTCTTTGTCAGACATATTTGCTGTAGGCAGTGAAGTGTTAATGAAATTATGAACATGTTAATCAGATTAGTAATTATCAACTACTACTTTTTAATACTCCCAAATTCCCATAAAAAAGTACTGCATGGTATGCATGTAAATGTACCCATATATGCCTAGCCCTTTCATCACCCACATTAGATAGCAAATAGAATCTCTTTTTAAAAATGTTTTAAATCCAGGTACACATGTAAACAACAAGCCATAGCAAAGCACTGGACTTCCTCCAGCAGTATTAAACTACTTGCAATTCTATGAAATAACACACTGCTACATATCTCTATGGCTTTGGACTATGTTCTCTCTTAAATTATGCTTTTTCTAATCTGGCCATTTATTTATTCTGTTCTATGCCTAATGTATTTCTGCTCATCATATATTTTATTGGAACATCCATCTCTTTAAATTATGGACTCCTTGGTAGATGACATCCTGTCTTACTCTTAACTTTGAATTCTCAAGGCCTAGCAGCAAGCCAAGCATACAAAAACATTCAAATATTTGTTGACAGAATAAATTAATAACTATGATACATTTTATATTGGTACTGAAAGTCAACAATACCTTTAGGGTAGTAAGAATTTCTCAAAAGAAAGACTGCAAACCAGTGACAAATATGTTACAATAAAGTGAAAGATATATATTGTTTACATTTTGAACAAGAAATTTGAAAACAGTATGTTCAGTCAGGGTATATTTGGCTAACACTTGTTAATACTGAAAAATGAAAAAATATCATCCCAAAACACACCACCTCTGTGATAATTTCAAAATATGCCTACAAATTCTCCCTTTTAGATGGTGAAGCCTATACTTAGTGACTCCCTTGCCAAGAATAGAATGTAGTACAAATGAAGGTATCTAACACTTAAGGTTCAGTCTCAAAAGCCCTAGAGAGTCCTCCATGTTTTCTCTTGGATCACACCAAGGAACCATGTGGAAAGACCCACGTGCCCAAACGATGGCCTACAGTCCTGAGAAAGCCATTTTAGAGGCAGATCCCCCAACCCAGGTCTTTCTTCAACCTCCTGTCACCTTGACTTCACCCTCCTTAGAATACCCTGAGCCTTCAGAATATTATGGCTAAATGACTCAATTCCTGGCCCACATAAACTGTCAAATAATAAATGTCTGTCATTTAAAGCTGCTAGGTTTTTTAGTAATTTGTTTTGCAGCAGTAAGTAATCAATGCAGATTTTGATATAAGGAAGTGGGATACTGCTAAAACAAAAATATAGAATTAACACTGGAACCAGGGAGTAGCAAAAAGTAGACAGATCGATCTTGCAAAGAGCTTTAGTAAAAAGTCTGAAGAGCTTTAGATTATTATTAAGTCAGCTTTCAAGAGACCACAGGTGAGGGTCGAAGTGGCAGAAAGTTTAAGCAACAGTGTTATATATCTAAACAACTAGTGACCTAGCTAAGATGATTTTCAGTGTTGACTGTGGCACATGATTCTTTTGGCTGCTTATAGTAAAATCCAAAGAAGAGAAAGAAACTAAAAGAATTACCAGGGACTTGATGGTTTTAAAAACTCAAGTCTCTCCAGAAGAATCTGCTAAGCAAAGATCAAATCCAAGGCATTTTCAGGAAAACATGTCAAAAAGGAAAGCAAAAAATTTGGCTTTAAAATCTTTTAAGACCCAGCACTCACAAAGATGGTGCTTAAGAGTACTACTCAGTGTGAAGAAAGGCTCTGTATGACTCCCAAATCCTCCCCAGCAAATAATAACACATCTAAATACCTGAGGGTTCTTCCCTTAGTACAAGGTGCATATGGATTCCAGTAACATTCATGAAAAGAGCCAAAACATTAAGAGAAGTCTATGGGCAAATACACCGCAAATTTGGACTGAAAGGAACAGAGAGTAAAAAAACGGCAAGAGGCTTTTTAGACTCTTGAAATTTTACTGGCAGAAAGTGGATGAAAAATCATTTAGTTATTAACAAGTACTAAACTTGGAGAAAGGAAGGATAATACAGAAGGTGGAACCAAGAACCTAGAGGGCAGAGCCAACAGCTACAGAAAATTATTCCTGTCTTGAGTCTAGTCAAGAACTGAGTTGTGAACCGTTCCCACTGGACTTGAGAACTGACACCAACCAGTAACTTTTGTGGGTCTTCTACAAATATCCACAGTGTGTGTGGGGGGGATGTCCAATCCCTGTTCTGGCATTTTATTTTGGGTTTATAGTTGGTAAGTAACTTGTCTCTTTAGTTTACAGGATTTCATATTAAGAACTACTTTTGAAAAGCTAAACTTTAAGAAAAGAGCTATCTCCAGGAACCACACCAGCACGTCACTGTCTTATAGAACACTATGGACTTTAAGCTAGTACTATAATGGGAGAAGATTTCTGACGGCCTTGGGAAAATTTACGGTATTTTGCACACACAAAATAATGTAAGCAATTTGTAGTTAAAATGCACACCACGGCAGTTAAAAATATGTCCAAATAGTCTTTAGTTCTCTTTTGCTCAAGTGTAAGTTGCGCCAGGTGACTTTCTTCTGACTAATCAGGATGTAAAGGAAGTAACAGGACTTCACGCAAAGCACATAAAACATTAAAAAGTTGTGTGGCTTTGCCTTTGCTCTCTCATGGCTAGTTATCACATCTTGAGGAACTCTAGAAACCCTACAGAAAAATTAAAAAATAAAGCTTCTTGGCACAGCCATGTATGAGTGAGCCACCTAGAAAACAGACCTTTTGGCCCTAGTTTGAACACTGCAGGCTCAACCCAAATCTTTTTTTTTTTTTTTTTTTTTGAGACAGGGCCTCGCTATGTAGTTCAGGCTGCCTTAAACTCTATGCGCCCTAGGCTGGCCTTGATTGAACTCGAGGCTCTTGCCTCGGCCTCCTGAGTGCTACAATTACAGGCATGCGCCACCACGCCTGGCTCAGCCCAAATCTTAACCGTAACTTTGAAAGAGACCCAAAGCTAGAACAACCCAGGCACTGCTGAATTCCTGACCCACAAAAATGACTGTTTTAAGTGGCTAATTTATTAGCCAGCAATAAATATACAACTGCCAAAACCAAATATATACCTGTTTTTCTTTTTCCTGGTAAAGAATCCCTACCCACCCACTTTTTGGCTCTGGGGATTGAACTCAGGGCCTTCACACTATGCTGTATGTCCAGCCACTCCACCCACCCTTTTAAAATTTTGGGACAGTGCTTTGCTAGTCACCTTAGCTGGGCTCAAATCTGTGATCCTCCTGCCTTAGCCTCTCAGTGATGAGACTACAGGCATGTGCTACCACACCCAGCACAAAGAATCCCTTAATAGTAAAAAAAAGGAAAATTTCTAGTAAGGATCAAAAATTACATTCTGAAAACACAAGACTATGAATGGAAGGCTAAATAAATGCTGACTTTTTAATGATTTGTAAGATAACTGCTATACCACTTTCACCCTTGCTACAAGGTAGATACAGTATACACATTGTTTAATGTTCTCAACAACCTCATGGATTAGACTGTAATATATCCATCAGTTCAGCATCCACACTGCAGATTCAATTATCTCTGATCAAAAATACCAGAAAAGGGCTGGTGAGACGGCTCAGCGGCTTAAGCGCCTGCCTTGCAAGCGTGAAGGCCCGAGTTCGACTCCCGGATCCCACATACGAAAAAGGGGCCGGTGATATCGCTCAGCGGCACGGGTGCCTGTTGGCGCGCGAGGTCCTGAGGTCGTCCCCCCGGTACCCACAAAAAAAAAAAAAAAAAAAAAAAAAAATACCAGAAAAAAGAATTGTACAGCTGTGTATGGTGGCATACACCTGTAATCCTAGCACTTGGGAGGCTGAGGCAGGAGGATAATGAGTTGAGCTCACCTTCAGCTACACAGTGAGATATAGACCAGCCTGAACTACCCAGTGAAACACTTTCTCAAAACAAAACAAAACAAAACAAAACAAAACAAAACAAAACAACCGGAGAAAGAATTCTCTGTTGGTACCGAACATTATACATTATTTTTCTTATCAGTATTAGCTAAACAATAAAATTTACATATTAGTTATTGTAAGGAATGTAGGGATTATTTACAATATACAAGCAAACGCATGTAGGTTTTATGCAAAAACTATACCATTACACCATTTTCTACAACAGATTTGAGCATTCATGGATTTTAGCATCTGAAGAGGACCCCGATACCAGTCCCTAAAGGTACTAGGATGAGTGTATGAAAAAACTGAGGTTGCAGAGTTCTTAAAATGCCAACTCATAATGATAGTGAAAGTCACAGCAAAGACTTAAATCTAATTCACGCTGACAGCAAAGTCTAAGTTTCTTCTACTATGCTACAGTACCACAGGTCAGCATACTGTTTCTGCAATGGTCACGGTGCTAAGTATTTTCAGGACATGAGTCACTTGCAACTGAACTCAGCTGTACATGTTCCAGTAAAATTTTATTACCAAAACAAGAGTGCAGTGTGGATCTGATCCATGGGCTACAGTTGGTAGCCATATTCTTTATTACCTGTCACTGCCTTAAAAGGACTCATGTCAGCTCACCACAGTAGATTTAAAAAGAGTAAGTCACAGCTATTTAGACATACAATTACTTTATATCCTCCTCCATGCAAGACAACTTTAATTCAGAGTCTTTCTCAAATAACTGTCTAGGGAAGATTTCTCTCTAGAAATCCTGATACCTTACTATGAAAATGGTAGTTAAAAATGGGTCAAATGATAAATCACTGGGCAATTTTCCTAGCTTAATTCCAAGGTGGCATTTAATGCTCAAGCAACATTCATCTTTTAGTAGGATAGTTATTAACTGCAGTAGTACTAAAAAGAGGAGCTGGTCATAAAACCTGCTTAAGTAAATGCAAAGGAATTGAAATTATCCCATGCATATTATCAGACCATAGTGCAATGAAATTGGAAATCAATGGCAAAAGATCCCACAAAAACTCCCTAAACACATGGAAATTAAACAGCATCCTCCTGAACAACCAATGGGTCACAGATGAAATTAAAGAAGAAATTAGTCACTTTCTACAACTGAATGATAATGACAGTACAACATACCGGAACTTATGCGATACAATGAAAGCAGTCCTAAGAGGGAAATTTATAGCATTAAACACTTATATCAGGAAAATAGAGCAAGCGCAAATAAACAACTTAAGGGTGAACCTCGAGCTTCTAGAAAAAGAAGAGCAGGTTAAGCCAAAAGCCCGTACAAGGGAGGAAATTATAAAGATCAGAGCAGAAATTAACGTATTGGAGAATAAAAAAACAATACAAAGAATCAATGAAGCAAAAAGTTGGTTCTTTGAAAGAATAAATAAGATTGACAAACCCTTATCCAACCTTATTAAAAAAAAAAAAGAAAAGACTCAAATCCATGCAATTGAAAATGAAAAGGGTGATATCACGACGGACCCTGCAGAAATCCAGAAGATCATCTATACCTATTTTGAAAATTTATATTCTACTAAGATGGAAAATGCAGAAGAAATGGACAGATTCCTAGATTCGTATGAATTACCAAAGCTGAATCAAGAAGATTTAAAAATCCTAAATAAACCAATATCAGCCAATGAAATTGAAGATGTAATTAAAAACCTCCCAACAAAGAAAAGCCCAGGCCCTGATGGATTCACTGCCGAATTCTACAAGAAATTTAGAGAAGACCTAACGCCCCTACTTCTCAAACTTTTCAATGAAATTGAAAGGGAAGCAATACTCCCAAATTCATTCCTGGAAGCAAGCATTACCCTGATACCAAAACCAGAGAAGGACCCAACTAAGAAAGAGAACTACAGGCCAATCTCCCTAATGAACATAGATGCAAAAATCCTTAATAAGATACTGGCAAACAGAATCCAACAAATCATCAAGAAGATTATACACCATGACCAAGTTGGATTCATCCCAGGGATGCAGGGATGGTTCAACATACGTAAATCAATAAATGTAATACAGCATATTAACAGAACCAAAGACAAAAATCACATGATCATCTCAATAGATGCAGAAAAAGCTTTTGACAAAGTCCAGCACCTTTTCATGATAAAAACCCTACAGAAAATTGGAATAGAGGGTCTTTATCTCAACCTGGTAAAAGCTATCTATGACAAACCAACAGCCAATATTATACTAAATGGCCAAAAACTGAAAGCCTTCCCTCTAAAATCAGGAACAAGGGCCGGTGAGACGGCTCAGCGGCTTAAGCGCCTGCCTTGCAAGCGCGAAGGCCCGAGTTCGACTCCCGGATCCCACATACGAAAAAGGGGCCGGTGATATCGCTCAGCGGCACGGGTGCCTGTTGGCGCGCGAGGTCCTGAGGTCGTCCCCCCGGTACCCACAAAAAAAAAAATAAATAAATAAAAAAAATAAAATAAAATCAGGAACAAGACAAGGATGTCCACTGTCCCCACTCTTATTCAACATAGTTCTGGAAACTTTAGCCAGAGCGATTAGACAAGAGAAAGAAATAAAAGGAATAATGATTGGAAAGGAAGAAGTTAAATTATCATTATTTGCAGATGACATAATACTCTACACAGAAGACCCCAAAAACTCCACTAAAAAACTGCTAGATTTAATAAGCAAATTCAGTAGTGTAGCTGGATACAAAGTCAATACTCAAAAGTCAATAGCCTTTCTGTACACAAATAACAAACTTACTGAAAGAGAAATTAGGGAAACAATACCTTTCACAATAACATCCAAAAAAATGAAATACCTAGGAATCAATCTCACGAAGGATGTAAAAGACCTCTATACTGAAAACTACAGTACTCTGAAAAAGGAGATTGAAGAGGATATCAGAAAATGGAAAGATATCCCTTGCTCCTGGATAGGAAGAACCAATATAGTGAAAATGGCCATACTTCCAAAATTGTTATACAGATTTAATGCAATTCCAATCAAAATTCCAACAGCATATCTCACAGAATTAGAGAAAACAATCCTAAAATTCATTTGGAATCAGAAGAGACCTAGAATAGCAAAGGCAATTCTGGGCAACAAAGGCAAGGCAGGGGGCATCACAATCCCCGACTTGAAATTATACTATAAAGCTACTGTGATAAAAACAGTGTGGTACTGGCAAAAAAAACAGACCTGAAGATCAATGGAACAGATTAGAAGATGCTGAAACAACCCCAGACATACTAAGCCACCTTATCTTTGACAAAGGTGCCAAACACATTCGCTGGAAGAAAGATAGCCTCTTTAATAAATGGTGCTGGAAAAACTGGCTCTACACATGCCGAAGATTAAAACTAGATCCATATCTTTCACCATGCACTAAACTAAATTCAAAATGGATCAGAGATCTAAATATTAAAACAGAAACATTAAATCTGCTGGAAGGTAGGATAGGTAAAACCCTTGGAGACATTGGTGTAGGCAAAGACTTTATGAATAAAAACTCAACCGCACGGGAACTATCCCAAAGAATCAATAACTGGGATCTCATCTTATTAAAAAGCTTTTGCATAGCAAGAGAAACCACCAACAGAGTGAAGAGACAACCCACAATGTGGGAAAAAATGTTTGCCAGCTGTTCCTCAGACAAAGGATTACTATCGAGAACATATAAAGAACTCAAAAAAATCAGACCTCCCAAATTTAAAGACCCACTCCAAAAATGGGCATCTGAGATGAATACACATTTCTCAGATGAAGAAATACTAATGGCAAACAAATATACAAAAAAATGTGCAACATCACTAGTCATTCGAGAGATGCAAATTAAAACAATACTGAGATACCATCTCACCCCAGAAAGAATGGCTACTATTAAGAAATCAACTAATAACAAATGCTGGAGGGGCTGTGGGGAAAAAGGAACCCTTCTTCACTGTTGGTGGGAGTGTCGACTGGTACAGCCACTGTGGAAGTCAGTGTGGAGATTCCTCAGAAAACTAGGGTTGGAGGTCCCATTTGACCCAGCTATTCCCCTTCTGGGTATCTTCCCAGAAGAATTAAAAACATCGTACCACAGCGATATATGTGCACCCATGTTTATAGCAGCACAATTTGTAACAGCCAGATCTTGGAAACAACCCAAATGCCCATCAACTGAGGAATGGATAAGAAAGATGTGGTATTTTTATACAATGGAGTACTATTCAGCCATAAAGAAGGATAAACTGGAGACTTTTATAGGTAAATGGATGCAACTCGAGAAAATACTCATAAGTGAAATAAACCAGAAGCACATGTGTAAGCATCGTATTATCTCTCTAGTATGAGAAACTGAAAGAGTAAATAAGATCCAAAATGTACAATAGATATGGTGAATCAAAAAGAAACTGGTCAAAAGGAAAGAGAGACTGGAATAGGGAAAAGAAAGAAGGGAAAGGGAAAAAAAAATTGTATATATATATATATATATAAGATGGTTAAGATAGATACACTACCATTTTTACTTAGTTCATTGAAGAGTAAGGTTTGTGCCAATAATGTTTGGACAATTGAATGCTAATGTCTGGTGTCCTGAATAACTAACTTAAAGATAGTAATACGTAATGTATTAACCATTGTTACCCTCCTATTATGTTGGTTTGAAAATTTGTTCTTCTTTTGATTTGTTTTGTTTTTTCTTCTCTTTAAAATAAAAAAAAAAAAAAAAAAAAAAAGAGGAGCTGGTGATAAAAACAGCAAAAAAACAGACCCAAGGATCAACAGAACAGATTAGAAGATGCAGAAACAACTCCAAACACACTCAGTCATCTTGACGAAGGAGCCAAACACTTTCGCTGGAAGAAAGATAGTCGCTTTAATAAATGGTATTGGAAAATCTGGCTTTCCACATGCTAAAGACTCAAACTAGACCCATGTCTCTCACTGTGCACTAAACTAAAACTGAAATGGATCAAAGATCTAAATATTAAAACAGAAACACTAAATATGCTGAAAGACAGAATAGGCAGTATCCTTGAAGACACTGGTGTAGGCAAAGACTTTACAAACAAAATCCTGACCTCGCAGAACTACCACAAAAAATCAGCAACTGGGATCTCATCTTGTTAAAAAGCTTTTTGCACAGCAAAAGAAACCACCAAGAGAGTGAAGAGACAACCACAGTGTAAGAAAAAATTTTTGCCAACTGCTCCTCAGAAAAGACTAATATCTAGCAAATATAAAGAACTCAAAAACATCTGACCACCCCCAAATTTAAAGACCCAATCCAAAAATGGGCATCTGAAATGAATAGACACTTCTCAGAGGAAGAAGCAGAAATGGAAAGTAAATATATGAAAAAATGTTACACATTATTAGTCATTCAAGAGATACAAATTAAAACAACGCTGAGATTCCATCTCACTCCAGAAAGAATGGCTACCATCAAAAAATCAACCAATAACAAATGCTGGTGGGGCCGTGGGGAAAAAGGAACTCATCTCCACTGTCAGTGGGAGTATAGACTGGTGCAACCATGATGCATTCAGTGTTGAGATTCCTCAAAAAAGTAAAACTAGAGGTTCCACTTCACCCAGCTATTGGTATTGTCCCGAAAGAATTAAAAGCATCATACCACAGTGATACATGCATTACCATGTTTATAGCGGCACAGCTTGTAACAGCGAAATCTTGGAAACAGCCCAAATGCCCATCAACCAATGAACGGATAAAAGGGATGTGGGGTTTTTTTAATACAATGGAGTACTACTCTGCCATCAAGGAGAATAAGCTTGAGCCCTTTCTAGCTAGATGGATGCACCTTGAGACCATACTCAAGTGAAATAAATCAGACACACGTTTAAATACCATACTGTTTCTCTGGTGTGAGAAACTGAAAGTGTAAATAAGGACCAAAATGTATAACAGATGTTGGGTAATGGGAAGAAAATGTTCAAATGAGAAGGAGACAAGGGAGGGGGAGGGCAAAAGGAAAGAAGGAACAAGAAAAAGAAAAAAAAAAAAAAGAATAGAAAAAATGGAAACAGTTTTTGTAAATGAGGGGAACAGGGGTTAAAGGGAAGGGAGGGGAATGGGGAAAAAAAGAAGCAAGATATGTCATGTGCAGGTACAAATTTCTATAATGAATGTTATCATTATGTATATGTATATCTAGAATGTACCAATAAAACAACAAAATTGCTTCTCGGCCTTTTAGCTAAGATCAAGTGTAGTACATGTTCTTATTAGTTTAATATCTGAAACATCCTCTATCCAAGGACAATATATTAAATGGGTTTTTGGAGCTGGGAGATGGACTAGAAGCTTGCTCCGTCCACTCCATGCAACGACCTGGTATTGCAGTACCTCCAGGAACGGTGCACCCCTGCTGGGGAAACAAGAAAATAAATAAACAAATAAATAAATAAATAAAGCCAAAAGAAAAAAGAGAAGCTGGGCGTGGTGATACATGCCTGTAATCCCAGCACTTGGGAAGGCTGAAGAAAAGTTTGAGCCCAGGCTAGGCTATTTAGGGACCCTGTCTCAAAATAAAAATGATAAAAAAAAGGCTGGGAATGCAGCTCAATATGAAAGTACAGGTTCCATTCCAGATACTGCAGAACAAAACTAACCCAAACACCCCCTCAAAAACAGAGGAACAACCAGTTACACTAGCAGCGAACACTGATGTGTTCCCACACTAATTATGTACTTAGAAATTTACAGTACTGTAGTTAGACGAGTAAATCAGACAGTAAATGTAAAACTTACAAATTCAAACTTCTTAAATGCTAAGTATCTAAATCTTTGCTACATCTTGTTTTGAAAATATAATACTTGTTTTGAAAATATAATAAGCAATATTTTTCTTCTGTTGCTTAGAGAAATTCACAAAACATCCATCATTTACTTTGTATAAAATCTTCCCAAAAGATGCTCAATTAAAATCCTAAGAACTGCATTACCAAATAACATAAATATATAAAAATATCACAGCAAAAAATACTAAGAAATTGTTGAATATTATACCTGTATCAGCTTCATGTTCTTTATTCTCATCAGTAAGGGGGTTGTCATGAAGCTTCAAATAGATCTCGATAGCAATTCTTGCTGCCTTGAAGTAAAATGGATGCTGTCGAAGTACATCTTCTAGTTTTAATAAGTCCACATATGATCTAAGGGTAATCTTCCTCATACAGTATGTATGAAAGTCAAACTGGTCATCAGTGATTTCTATAAAATGCTAACAAAATTATCTTTTTATTATTACACTGAAGTATAGCAATGTCTAAGAAAACTATAAATCAAACCCTTGGAATTACTCTTTTGGCACAAAAACTTAGTAAAACAAAAATATTATAATCATTCAATATAAACAATTTGCATATCAAATACAATTGGCCACCGCCCAAAGGACATGACATATGGTAGGTATTAAAACTCATTGAATAAAAGGAAAGCACAAATGCCATGCACACGCACATGCACACACACACACTCTCTCCATCCTTAACGATACTTAAGTAAAGCTATTCTGACAAATCAACTCTAAGTGATTAGCATACAAAATGGTGCAATATGGCAGGTTCACATTACACACTGAGCTGTCATTTAGAACTGTTTGTAAGTGATTATGATATAAACGGTTTTTGTTTTGTTTTGTTTTTTTGAGGCTATACATCTAAACCCTATACAGTATCAGGCTGGTGTGCGGGAGAGAAATCAGAAACTTCCACGTTTCAACCAAACACTGGTGTTCTACACTTGACAACATTACAAATGCAAACTTAATTACATACACTATGTTTATCTGTGAAAAACACAAAAAAGGAAAGTCCATTACAAGTGATAAAAATGAATCTAAAGAAAAGAGAAATAAAATAATGATTTTATCAGAAAATAAAGAACTATTGTCTACAGAAACAATGTGAGACGCTTCAAGGCTTGGCTCTTGTAAGAGTATACAGCATCACCACGCAACCTCATGATAGATAAGATGGCAGTATTAACAAGCTGTTATGTACTACTGCAGAGGAAGTAGCAATGCCCAAAAACGTTTCAAAAGTCACTAAAAACATAGGTGGGATACAAAATTTCCATAAAGATTTGAAAAAATTGTTACAAGAATAGATAGAGTACTCTGCTGAAAATATAGTATATATTTCCATTACAAAATTTTAAAAATTAAACACTGATTTTAATAATTACCTATGATTTATAAAGATGGAGAAAAAATATAGGATTTGCCCCAAACCCTCAATATCTAATAAAATATGAGAAGTTCATATGTAGAAGGTACTTACTCTCTCAATTTCATGACATTTCTTAAGTGCTTCACCAAATTTATTCATTGCTTTATATG
The DNA here is from genome assembly GCA_028451465.1 of Erethizon dorsatum. Classification (NCBI taxonomy): domain Eukaryota; kingdom Metazoa; phylum Chordata; class Mammalia; order Rodentia; family Erethizontidae; genus Erethizon; species Erethizon dorsatum. The sequence continues at coordinate 19,325,022 of CM051839.1, forward strand.
CTTGGGCACATTCTGTCTGGAACCACATGCACTGCATTTCATTCAAATTCTCTACTGCGGATGTTCCTTCCTACACAAAAATCACACACACTCAAGTCCATTTCTTACCAATTATACCATTCTGCCACGAATTTAAGAAGAAAAGACGGTCAACAGATACGAATTCTTCTGAAATATTCTTTTGGTTTTTAAATCATTTTTAGAGTAAGAGGAAGTACTTAATAAGTAAAATAAATTAAAATTCTCTTTGTAAACACTAAAAATAGTAAGGATTTTTTCAAATGATTAAACAAAGGTGTACGTTAATTGGGCATTAGGAACTAACATAAGAAAAAGAACTCCAGTAGCTGGGCACAGTGGCACATGCCTGTACATGCTTGGGAGGCTGACGCAGGAGAATCACTGTTAGTTCAAGGCCAGCCTAGGCTACATAGTGAGCTCAAGGACAGCCTGAACTACATGGCAAGACCCTGTCTCAAAAAACCCAAAATAAGTAAATAAAATCTTTTTAAAAGTCTGGGCTATTCTGTTACTAAAAATATTGAAAAGAAATTCTGAAAAAGACCAAGGTGTACCAGGTGTAGTGGCGCACAACTGTAATCCCATCACTTGGGAGGCTGAGGCAGGACGATTGCCTGGAGTTCAAGGCCAACCTGAACTATACAGTGAGATCTTATCTCAAAAAAAAAGGAAAAAAGACCAAGGTACAAGTATAAATTGGCTATGTCCTGTTTATTCGTAAGTAAGAACATTAGCTATACAAACCCTTGTAAACTTTGAGCACATTTCTTCAGCCTCTTTAATCAGATTGGCTTTTAGCATGTATTTTGCACACTTGGAGTTGATAAATCTGTCTGCTGTGTCCAGGGCCTGGGCTTCATCCATCCACCTCGCAGCTTCTTTAATATTCCCAGCATGCTTATAAATCACAAAAGCAAAGCAACCAGTAAGTATGCTAATTTTACTGGACAGGTCATTTTGTCCCACTGATAATTAAAATAAATGGAAGAAAAGGTATTAGAATCTGAAGATGCTGATCAATGTAGAAACATGTATTCCTCTGTAAGTTCTTACGCCTTCCTGGCTATCTAAAATGTAAGCTGACAATAAAGACTTGTTTTAATGTTGTATCTACACTGTATACAGCAGCACTTGCCACATAGGTAAATACTCAAAAGCAATTCTCAAATCAAAGAATAAATGACAATATAAGCCTTTAGTGAGAACAACATAATTCAGTGTAGGCAAAGTGATGGCCACTTTCTGCTTCAAAGGAACCTGGAAACATTAGTGATTAGGACGACTAATGGACAGTCCCCAGTGATCCTTATTCAAATTTGTCTACTAACAAAAGCACAAATGTGATGAGCGAAACCTGGCTTTGAAAAGTGCAGTGATGCAGCTTAGTGGCAGAGCACTTGCCTAGTGTGCTGAGGCAACAATCCTCAACCCTCAGCAACATGCCACCACCAAAATACAATTTAAAATATACTTAAATTCATAATTTTCTGACTAAATCATTGTTTTACAATTATCAACATCAACAGCTTTGATTACTAAATTTTATTTGCAATAAGAAAAGAGCCACTTTTCTTTTCTTTTTTTTTTTTTTTTTTTGTGGGTACCGGGGGGTCGACCTCAGGACCTCGCGCGCCAACAGGCACCCGTGCCGCTGAGCAATATCACCGGCCCCTTTTTTCGTATGTGGGATCCGGGAGTCGAACTCAGGCCCTCGCGCTTGCAAGGCAGGCGCTTACGCCGCTGAGCCATCTCACCGGCCCGAAAAGAGCCACTTTTAAGATGATCCCAGAACATGTAACTGTAGAGTCTCAAGCAGAGCCCAGGAACTGGAGAGTCAAAAAATGTAGCAAGTAGAAGGCATAATAAAATCTTTGCAGTTTCACTTCATCAGACACTGATATGTCATCATAATTATTAATAAAATACACACTTTACAGCATATAACTTCTCTTTGGATTACTGTATTTTTATTTACCCAAAGAGAATAACCAGATATATATAAATACATGAGAATGCATGCATGAACAGCCTTCTGTATATGCAGATATAGATATAGATGATCAAATAAGCACAGCCATGACATTAGAAGAAATCAGACTGAGAAACGTATTTTTTATTCCATGTTTCCTTGCATCATACATGTCATTTTTCTTACAACATTTAGAATCCATGAAATATTAAAAAAATTTATGATACATATAATTACCTTGGGGGGGATTTTTACCTTATAGATTTTAGCTTTCACAAGAAAGAGTTCTATCAACGTAGGTGTACTTTCAATAGCAGTATTTATATATTCCAAAGCAATAGATGGCTGACCAATTTTGTCATAATGTTGCGCCAAGTAGTACTGGACCCAAAGTAAGGTGGTTGGTGGTTCCTCCTTTCCATCATCTTTAAAAAGCAGGGGATAAGGGAGGGAGAGGGAAGAAATCAAGACTAGGTATTACATATATTAAGAGTATACCCTTCAAAATGGTCCCCCTATAAGGAAATTAGATTAAAAGTTATTTACATGACCCATCTATAAAAATACAACTAAGAATGTAAAATCTTTGAAAGGGACCATGTTTTCTACTGTGTCCATGTAGCCCCTTAGCACAATGCCTTGCATATAACTTTTCGTAACAAATATGGTTGATAAATAAGCTCAATCCTATAACTACCTAAAAAGGAAACCAAAAGGAAGCTGGGGGAAGAGCGTTACATTAAAAGTATGAGAATGTGGGCCGGTGAGATAGCTCAGCTGCATAAGCGCCTGCCTGGCAAGTGCGAGGTCCTGAGTTCGACTCCCGGTACCCACATATGAAAAAAGGGCCAGTGATATCGCTCAGTGGCACAGGCGCCTGCTGGCGCACCAGGTCTTGAGTTCAACCCCCGGTACCCACAAAAAATAATAATAATAAATAAATAAATAAATAAATAAATAAATAAATAAATAAATAAAAGTATGAGAATGTATGACTCAGGATGTTGGAGGTGGGGGTAGATGACCCAAAAGAAACTTTTTTTCATGAATGTGAGATTTCAATGAAACAAAGTCTGACTGCTTCAGTGTTAATGTACTACGCTGTATATAAATATATCTACAATATGGTTACTTTAAATTTTGATGATAATCTTAGTAAATTTTAATATTATGTTAAATACACAAAGATAAATTTTTTAGCCTGAATAAAAACTGTACCCCAAAAATGACAAGACAATTAGAAAAAACTTATTCTCTATGATTTAATATACTCAGAAGAAAATGTGTAAGTTAAAAATACGAACCACACATTTAAAAAATTCTTTTGTAACACAAATTTCTACAATCTGAGAACTGTCACTTGCTTTCAAAGAAAGCAATGTATTGCCTTTTTTTTTATTCCTAGTAAAAGCAAGATGGCTTAGTGGACAAACAATAGGAGTGGAACTCACCAACTCCGGATCTAATAGATCTGCAACAAAAGTGCTGCATATTCTTGGGCATGTCACTGAACCTCTTCCACATTTGTAAAATATGTAGGAAAATGCTGATAACCAAAGGAACATTGTGATGATTAACCAATGAAACCATGGTAACGCCTTCTAAAAAGTACTATCAAAATTAATCTGAGACCTAGAAACAATGAAAAACTTAAGAGTAGTGTACACCCTGGATTCTACCATACTGGGCTTTCCCACTATGGGAACCAGAGGTCCTGGAAAAATAACTGATTCCAGATCGTCACTGGCAGTGTACAAGATAAACTTGTCATATTAAACAGCTATCAAATATTGCCATGGCATGTGAATGATGGAGCCATGTGAGATTTAAAATATAAAGTTTAAACCCACAAGTTCATAATACCTTTAAAAATGAACCTTCAAAGATGAATCAACTGATTCTTTTGAAAACAGAACCAAATGATTCTTTTGAATACTTAAAAAAAGGGGGAAGGGGGAGAATGAGAAAAAACGTTATTTATCATGTTTTTCTTATACAAACGGAAATACTGGGTAAGCAAATAACATGAAATAAAAATTGTCTTTTAAGATATTAACACTGTATGTCTACTGATGGAAGAATACACCACCTACAAAATAATCTTGCTCACCACTCTTACATTGAAAAAACCAAAAACAAGCAAAACAACAAAATGCAATCTCATGAAGCCTCTAGCTGGACCTATTAGAAGATTCAGAAATGTTTTATTTTTAAAAATTTATTATTATTATCATTATTGGTTTTTTGAGACAAGTCTCATTATGTAGTCCAGGCTGGCCTTGAATTCATTATATAGCCCAAACTAGCCTTGAACAAGTGATCCTCCTGCTTTACCCTCCCAAGTGCCAGGATTACAGGTGTACACTACCAAACCTGGTAACAGTAATGTTTTATATCTGCCCTGTCCACTATGGCAGGCATTGGCAATTGTGCTATAACTGAGTAACTGAATTTTTGTCATTACTTAATCTTTATCTTTAAAAGTGTTAATCAGCCACTGAGGTTAATGCTAGCATACAAAATACAACTCCACATCCAACTACTATCTTATACAAAATGCAGAGGATAGAAGAATAATGTTTTAACATGAGTACACTCAGCAAAATCTAGACAAAGAAAACACAAGAAAAAAACTTCTTCAACAAACAATTTGAAAAGAGGAGGAGAAACCATTACATTAAAGGAACTTACGAGACATATCAACCAAACTCAAAGCATAACAAACTTTTTTTGAACTGTCAAACAAACTTTAAAAAAAGAAAAGAAAAAGTATGATACAACATTTCTTAATTAAGAAAGTACTAATTTTCAAGTGTAATGATGATATTACAGTTATGTTTTAACTTAAGTCCTTACCTTTGGACAATACTAAAACGTTCATGAATGAAATCATGTGATGCCTCAAATTTGCTTTGGAATACAGGTATCAAGGTAAGTAAGACTATCAAAACATTTGGACATGATTTCAAAACCATTAAAGCTAAGTGAGCGGGGTGTGGTGGCGCACACCTGTAATCCCAGCACTCAGGAGGCTGAGGCAGGACAATCCATGAGTTTGAGGCCAGCCTGGGTTACAAAGTGAGTTCAAGGCCAGCCTGAACTACATGCAAGACCCTGTCTCAAAAACCAAAATAAATAAATAAATAAATAAATAACAAAAAGAAACAAAGCTAAGTGATGGGTAAATGGAGGGTCATTATATTATTAAATCTAGTCTTACAGATGTTAAGTTTTACATAAAAAGTTTTCCCCAATAAACTAATGTGATTCTCTTCTAATCAAGAATCATTACACAATGTGCAAATTAATGGATCTCTATCCTAATGGGAAAAAATTTATATATACTATGCATATTTTCTAAATAATACTGGCCTTCTCATTAAGAATTTCATAATGTATGGAAATTTTCAAGATTTTTTTAAAACAAAATTTGAACACTTACCATTGGGGTTAAATAAACGGCAGCTTTTTAGAGACGTTTCATAACCTACTACTAATTCTTCTATGATTGCCACCTAGAGTACAAACATACAAGCACACTTTAATAGAAAAAAATGTCTTATTTATTATTAAAAGACTGAATAAACACTCCAACATACATACTCCTTTATAAATTCCTTTGACCTCTGGGTAAAAATATGAAAATGTCTTTTTGTTAAGTATGCATTAAAACATGTTTTTAAAAGCTCACTAGTAATAAAAATTAAAAATTTAAAAAATTAAAGCTCACTGGTAGGCTCCTTTTCCCCACTGGAAAATAACCAAATCAGAAATCAGGAAAGGATTAAACACAGGCAATGTTGTCAATGATTTATATTTTGATTCATTTTAATCTCAGATCGCATAAATAATACCCACAGTTAATGTCTGCTCTTTAAGAATCAAGAATTGGGGCCGGTGATATTGCTCAGCGGCACGGGTGCCTGCTGGCGCGCAAGGTCCTGAGGTCGACCCCCGGTACCCAAAAAAAAAAAAAAAAAAAAAAGAATCAAGAATTAAATGTTATGTGAAAAAAGAATTTTCCACAAATAGACGGCAATAACCCTAAATTTTATAATCCAGGAGAAAACAGCAGAAAAGCTGAAACACAAAACAGCAGGGTGTCTGAGGACTAAAAGAATGAGTAGCAGACTAGGTTGTGATTTTTCCTGAATCTTCACTATACAACTTTCCCCAGGGGTTCGAGAGAAAGACTGAAAATTTTTAATTCATTAATTCCCTTGTTTAAGCTGAGCACAACGGCAAATGCTGATAGTCCCAGCTACTCAGGGTAGCTGAGGCAGGAGGATTGCTTGAGCCCAGGAGTTCGAGACCAGCCTAAGCAACACAATGAAAACCCATCTCAAAAAAACAAAGCAGACAAAAGTATTTCCCATCTTTGGTTAATCTAGCTTTATGGATTTCTGTAAGTACAGAAGTTCTCTTACGTGACCTCACTTAACCAACTCAACAAATCAACTCTGGTTTCTAATTCCTAGTAAACTGTGAATCTGAAGGGTCTTAGGCAGGTTACTGTGGAGTTCCTGTGCTGTCCTCCTACAAGCTGAGCCACACGCTTACTAAAATTCAACTCTGTTTTCCTGACCCTATTTTAATAAGTTATACTTATTATCAATGGGCAGAACTATTATAATGGCAGAATTCAATTCCATATTATATAAATTTAAGATACTGGAAGAAAAAGAACTATTTCCATAGGTTGAACAACATGGAAAGACTCAAAGATAAATTTGAAAGCTTAAGCCAAATTTAAGTGTAAATTAGAAAAGTATAAATAGAAATTTTTAAAATTTAGGGCTCTATACTTAAAATTGCTTCAGAAGCACCAAACTGTCATTCTTGCAAATAGAACAAAGAGGTAATTCATGCAAGTGAAGAGAGAAATCAATAAAGCCCATACGCCCTGGGCTTCTCAAGACTGGCAATCAAATGTACATTTTATGTTATACATGTTTAATTTGTTGTATCTTTCTGATTATTTTCAATGTAACTAATTTGTCTTTAATCCAACCAAGATGCCTAAATAATCTAAATTAGGATTAAAATACCCTTTTTAAAAAGCATTTTCAATATTATAACACATAGCTGAAAGAGTAAGATGACTTACTGGGACAGAAAACAAGGTGATACAGTTATTTTCTACCAAATAGAAAAAGAGAAAGCTAAAACTTGGATTTTAAAATAAAATCACTCTGACTTCTGATAAGCAACAGAGTAGAGAAAATGGAGAAATCGATACGTTTTCATAACCAGACTCATTATAGTCTATACCAAAACAAAGAAAACAAATAAGGTTAAGAGAAAATAAAACGAAAAGGAAGATATAGGCACAGGAGCACTTAAACTTCAAGGTAGGCTGATAGCACATTCACAAAACATACACTGCTGGGCACAGATAATCAACAGTCAGTCATTCCAAATACTGAGCACAGAAATGGTAGCCAAAAGGAAACATCGTATTTTGCTTTACCTTTTCTTTATCTTTGTATAAGGACCGCAAAGTATTGAAGACTGGTGGACAACCCTTGCTGAAATTCATCCTTAGGAACTTATCCAAACATTCTTTGAACTTCTCACCTTGGAAGAAAAAAATCCTGCTGGCTTACATTTATCCAGACAATTCTAACATGCATACCTTAGCCTTAACATGGACCCCTACGCCTAAAAGCTGAGAAAAGAACCTTTAAATCACAGCACCACCTTCATCCCTTTGCCGACGGTGACTGTTAATCATGATACGTCGACTTGACTGGATTAAGAAAAGTCTAGCAGATCAGTACAGCACACTTCTGGGTGTGTCTGTAGATGACCACCACATCAGCCAGCAAACTGACGGGGGAAGACCCACTCCACTTGGAGGTAGCACCAGTAAGATGCAACCTGGATGGAATAAAAAGGGAAAGGAGCATGCAGTTTGGACGAGCTCCTGTCTTAGAGTATCTAGTTTCTTCATCCTTCCAATGCAGGCTCGCACTGGTGACTCTCCAGTGAACTTTCAGGCTTTTGATTTGGACTGATGCTGCATCCTTGATCCCTCTGGTTTTTCGTGCTTTCATCTTCTTGGGCTGAGCAGCTGCTGGATCCCCTCTGACTATCCAGTGCTCAGCCAGCCATTGTAGATTTCCCCACCTCTTTTCCTGTAAGCCTACCCAACAAGCCCTCTTGCATAATTATGTATATATTTTCTACTTTTCTGTTCCTCTAGAGAACCCTAACTAATACAGATGGGGGTGAGGGAGTGGGCACTGCTATGACTGCACCTGACCATGTGGTTCAGAAGCCCTTGTAACTAATCTGCATGGAGTTTGGGAAAGTTCGGAGATGTGGTCTAGAGAAGCCCTGGAATGCACAGTTTGATGGGGAATTCTGGTTGGAGCTCGGAAGACTAGAATGCTGATAGAAATGTAGACATAAAGGCCAGGATCATGCGCTTTCAAATGTGAATGAAGGCTATCCGGAAACTGGAGAAGAGGTGATGCATGCTTCATTCTGGCAAAGAATCTGTCTATATTTTGTCCATGTCCTCAGACTAATTAACCTGGTGGAGGAAATTTTAAGGTAGCTGTGGCATGGGTACTGCTGGTTGCTTTTAGCCAGAATAGTGAAAATCAGAAGCAAAAAGCAGAGCTCACTGATGTGACCCCTGGACAGAAAGCAAGCACCTGTGAAGCTGGGGCAAAAGAGTGTGGTGGCTGAGAAGATTAGCAGTAAAAAGAAACCAAGTGCTTTGTATTAGGATAACAGGAAAGATAGCTTGAAAGCACCTCAGAAATCAGCAAGATCTTGAACTTTTCATTTGAGAAAAGAGCCCTTGGGCTCCTGGCTCTAGAAGAGCCATGTAGTGATTATTTCCCTGAGATGGATTTTACCACGCCAAGCCATCCAAGCACTCAGAGGCCACCGCAGCTATGTTTCAAGGAGGACTGGCTACTGCCTTGCAGCCAACTGACCGTGGAATGACTCCACTGGAAACTGCGTCAAATAAACCTCTCCTGGGCCGGTGAGACGGCTCAGCGGCATAAGCGCCTGCCCGGCAAGCGCGAGGGCCTGAGGTCGACCCCCGGTACCCACAAAAAATAAAAATAAATAAATAAATAAATAAATAAACGAACCTCCCCTTCTTTAAATTATGGATGTTGGGTACTTTGTCCCAGCAACAGGAAGTGACTAACACACTTACAGTTAAACACCAAGAAAGAAACTTAAAATTCACAATAGCATTTTCATTCCTTTGCAGTTACTCTCACTTACCAGATAAAAAGTTTAATGGCAGCCTTCTTGGGACCAGTCCCCTAGGATATTTAGTCCAGGCCTCCTCATATATTTTTAGCCGTTCAAACATATTAGCTGCAGACAAAGAAAAATTCTTTTTATATGTAATTATATAGTGTACATTTTTCTGGAAAATTGTTTCTCAAGTAATTAAAAATTATATTAAAAGGTAATTTGAAACTGCAAAGAAAATTATTTGTAATCTTACAATCTAAATATATCAATAATCATTCTAGAATACTTCTAGTATTTTTGTATTTTAATTACCTATCATCATATAAAACACTTAATTTTCTTTGAGCTTCTTCCCTATAACTCATCTCCTTTGGTCTGTCCAGAGCTTCTGGAATTATCTTCCATTTCTCCATATTCATTTTATATATTTTTTGTTTACTTTCATTGCAAATGTTAAAAGCTTTCCTCAGTTTAATCTTCCATTTCACTAATTTTTACTCTCCTCAGCTGCGGCCTCTCTTCTATTCAGCATATTAAGATTTTTTTCAATAAATATGCTTTCATTTCTCCAAGCCCTAATTAGTACTTTCTCATAATTATTCATATTTCACAGTTGGATTCCCTCTATTCATTTTGTAGTCCTTTGTCTCTATTCTTCCTATGGCTAGCACTGAAGGTCATCATCCCATGCTGGTGTTCCTATGACAGTCTGAGAAACTTTGTTATAAAGTAATCTTCAGCAAGGTTTGTCTGGTGTGTGTGTTTGTGTGTGTGTGGTATCCAGAATAGTGTGTGTGTGGTGTGTGTGTGTGGTATCCAGAATAGTGTGTGTGTGTGGGATCTAGAATAGCTCACTACCAGCCTTGAAGGAAACAAAGGTTCTAATCAGGTATCTTCAGCTATCTTGCCTAAAGATCCTGCCTATTTCTGGGCCTGTCCCCACAAGTGGACCCCACTGTGGGTAGAGGGATAATGCAGGGAAGCACAGTCTCTGGACCCAAGTTTGAATGATGGAAATCTAACCCCTCTTCCCACAAAGGAACAGTGGTGTTCATTCAGCCTGGCTACACTCATGTGCCCCTGGGAGGTCACCATGCCACAGCCCCAGCTTACAAGAGGTTGTTCTCACGTTTTTCTTCTAGGAAGACACCTCCATTTCTGTCAGTGGAAATTTCCCTTCCATGGTTTTGACACTACTGAGCATTCACGATTTTTCTCTAAAGCTGTTTCTGTATTGTATTCTCAATCACTTCTAACAATTTGTAGAAGAGAGATTTCAAAACATGCTTGCTGGGCGTGGTGGGGCACTGTAATCCCAGTACTTGGGAGGCTAGGAGGATTGCTGCGATTTCAAAGCCAGCCTGGGCTACAAAGTGAGTTCAAGGCCAGCCTGAACTGCATAGTGATACCCTGTCTCAAAAAGACCAAAAAACAAACAAACAAACAAACAAACCTCAATCTAGCATATAAAATGGAAACATGCAATACATTTTTGTATTCAAATTTTGAAGAAATTCTTAACCACCAGTTTTCAAGCTGTGCTTTTCAATGAGTCAGTAAAATTACCTGGCTTCAGTGCCTTCTCTAAGCCTTTGTAATAGGCCCAGTTTTCAGGGTTTCTCTCTTGTAATCCTCTATAAACATCAGCAGCATCTTCCAGACGACATAATTGCAAGAGAAGTTCCCCTGATTGTAAGTAAGTAAGTAAATAAATAAATATTTGAGGAAAATCTTAGAATTTTTTTCTCAAAATTTCTCTTACAACCAACCCACTATAAACCAATGGTGCTAAGTGCATGGATCTGGTATCTTCCTGAGTTCCCAGCTCCCTCTGAGAAGACTGTTTATTATTTTATTGTGTCCTTTTTTGGAAGTTCACATACTTAAAAATGATATCCTCTTCACATACTCCATTTATTCAGGGAATCCGTCCAATTCCAAGCCACATTACCACATTCACTGAATACACTATTACCAAGCCATCCTCCTCTCTCTGATTATTCCTGATAGTCTGTGAACAATTCAACAACCAAGTTTAATACCCTAACCTTATCATCTCTTAATCAACTATAACTCTCTTATTTTTGTCTCACTAATCCTACATCAATCTCAAAGAAAAATCAACTCGTAGACACACTGCATGCCTTTCCCTGGGTGCATAACCAATCACATTCCCAAATGCCACTAGAAATTCCAAGTATTGGGGCCGGTGAGACAGCTCAGCGGCATAAGTGCCTGCCTGGCAAGCGTGAGGTCCTGAGTTCAACTCCCAGTACCCACATACAAAAAAAAAGGGCCAGTGAGATCGCTCAGCAGCACGGGCACCTGCTGGCATGCAAGGTCCTGAGTTCAACCCCTGGTACCCACAAAAAAAAGGAAATTCCAAGTGTCAAATTCATCTCAAACCTGGCTTTTCTGTTTACCAATTTTAAAGCCTAAATCATTCCAACTGTTTGCTGCATTTTTCTCATTTTGCTGAGCAAGTCAGATGAGTGGAGAGTAGTTTTCAATAGATATATATGAGCCCCAAAGTCACAAATGCTTCAAACACTACTCAGGATTTCTTTCCACATCCTTAACTTCCATTCACCAAAGGTATTATTTTCAAACCACTACTTCACCCTTGCATTCTTCACTTGCATCAGGTAATTAAAAATGATCACTTAGGGCCGGTGAGATAGCTCAGCGGCATAAGCGCCTGCTGCGAGGTCCTGAGTTCAACTCCCAGTACCCACATATGAAAAAAGGGCTGGTGATATTGCTCAGCGGCACGGGCGCCCGCTGGCATGCGAGGTCCTGAGTTCGACCCCTGGTACCCACAAAAAAAAAAGATCACTTAATGTGTATTTACATTGTACCAGTGACTTTTAAGTGTTTTCATGTGTTAACTGATTCAATTCTCAGAACTCTACATAATAAGTTACTATTATTTTCATCCTTTTAAAATAAAAAGAATTTAAGTAAACTTGAGAAGGGTCTTTCAGAGCTTGCTGAGACTCTGAACCCAAGCAATTTATCTATTAAAACCTGTATTCTTAACATCTTTACCAGTGGTTCTCAAGCAGGTTACATTTGGCAATACTAAAGACATTCTGATGGTCATATTAAGAGCGGTAGACGCAACTGGCATGTTAATAGGTGCTGGGCATGCTGTTAAGCATTCTACAATGCACACAAATGATCTCCATCACCAGTAACTCAGGCCCAAAATGTCAACAATACAAGCTGGCAAGCCTACTGTGCATTAACCAAAAGCCAACTTCATGAAAAACATAAAACCACCTGCCAACTTTACTACCCCATTCTATACCCATTCCCATTTCCTCCCCTTCATCTTCTCCCTCCTCTTGCATGTAGAGGGAACTGGTAGTGTAAGAATTAATCAATATTTTGCCTAACTCATCCAGTCCAGAAAGTTCCTGACTGATCTTCAGCATCTCATCCTCTCCCCTCAATTCGAAACAACAATCCCTTTCCTGTTAGAATTTCCAAAGACTGATTTTATTCAGTTTTCTTCTCTTTGTATACTTGTCTCCAAATCCTGGCGTAAAGTAGATATTCAGTACTTGTTTTATAGGAAAAGCAGATGGCCTTGTTTCTTCCTGTTTTCTGTAGAAAATAGGAGCGAGTAGAAGACAATTCCCAAATACCCCCGACATCTACACCTACTTGCTCACACATACAACCAAATTTTGTTCCTGGGGACAAACTATTCATGTTCTTATAATAGTAACCCTTCAACATATGCACTAGATCAGAGGTGGCAAACCTATGGCACACACACTGCAGCGGGTTGTTTCTCATCATTTAAAGTTCTAAAAGATTCGCCATCACTGCACTAGATCATATCCCCTCTATTTTGTCAAATATTCTCTATTTTTATCATTCCCCAGTTAGTACAAGTATATTTTGTAAAAAGAAATCTGATCCTGTATCCCATTTCACATATTACCATCCCATTTATTTTCTTTATGGTAAAATTCCTTCTAGAAGTCATTTATGCATCCTTTCCTCATTTCCTCCACTCTCAATTTTATTTAAATAGACTTGATGTTTGGCCTTTTCCTACCCTCCTTCATTCCAGATGCTCAGAAAATGTTTTTGTTAACATCACCAATGACTTCTAAACTGCTAAAAATCATCGATCAATTCTGAGTCTGAATCTAACCTGACCCTATCTGCCGTTCTTCCTCACTATTAAAATTATCAAAAGCACAGAATCAAATAATGTACGTAACAGCACTTTGAAAATTGTCATGTACTTTCATAAAGAAATTAACAACAGAATTTACAATAAAACATTTTGCCTAACTATGCCCACTCAGGCCTTGCCCCTGGAACTATAGCTACTTTGCAGCCAATGAATGAAATAATTTCTTCCAGACTTATGACCACATCAGATCTGTCTTTAAGAATAACAGACTATGAGCAGACGATTAATTCAAATAAAAAAGGTCTGTCCTTCATTTATAGTTTACAATTGAGCTCCAGAAGCCTTAGACTTGCCTGGAGCATCATCCTTTGGTGAAAGTTCATTTGGCAAATAACGGGTATATTCACTATGCACACAGATTCCATACTTTTACAGTGTTCATCTTCAAGGGGAGCCAAAGAAATCTGAAACCAGCAAATTTCAGGTTCCTAGACAACCAAGGGCAAAACATTTCGGATGGAAATTTTTTAAAATTGCTAGCCTTTTCAATTACTTATTATTCTTCCTATCATAATCCATAAATATGAACCCAAATCTTGTTTCCTTTCCTTACGGAATTCACTTTCTATTTTCTCAAAACATTCAGATTAACACCCTAGAATATCCTGTATGTTTTTTAATAAAGACTGATTTGTTGAGGCCAGTGAGATGGCTCAGCGGCGTACGCGCCTGCCTGGCAAGCGCGAGGGCCCAAGTTCGACTCCTGGAACCCACATACGAAAAAAGGGCCGGTGATATCGCTCAGCGGCACAGGCGCCTGCTGGCGCGCGAGGTCCTGAGGTCGACCCCGGTACCCACAAAAAAAAAAAAAAAGACTGATTTGTCAATAATATATTACCAGCAATAAGGAAATCTGGCACACACTACTTTCACTGCAATTTGGCTAATGGGCTGTTTCTAAGACATTTAATCTTCTTGCCTTGTAAAATTAAGCAATTGCTTCTTGGGTTTTGATCAAACCCTATAATATTTTCAATGCAAAGATACTTTATTTAAAGCATGGATGCTTGAGAAAGGCAGTGTTGTGTGCCTGCAGCCCCAGACACTCCCAGCTGAGAAAGGATGATCACTTGGGCCCAGGAGGATCACTTGAGACCAGCCTGGGCAAGATGAGACCCCATCTCAAAAAACAAACAAAAAAGGATGCTTTACTAAGTAATTTCATTCAATGAATTTTTGTTTGCAGTGAATTTCCTATATTTCAATGTATATTTCCCACAGTACAATTACTCAAAGCACACGAGTATTATTTTCCATAATAAAAAAGACGAATTATACCCAATTGTCAGCACTAACTAGATAATTTTTCAGCTTTGCTCTTTGCCTTCAAAATTAGAATTACATTCTTTAAAAAATACCTTTGGTTTCTTCTACAGCAAGTTTATCACAAATCTGCTTTTCATAGGTACAAAGATGTTCCAAGGCTTCTCTATAGAGACCTGCTTCCCGAAGAACTTGATTTTGATATAAAAGTAGTTCACTATATTCATAATCCACTTTATCAGGGGATGTCTGTGTAAAGATATAAGAAATACTAACAGTAAAAATTTTGTTTTCCTATTAGAAAGGTATTCACACATCCAAGAATATGTTAAAAAGTCAAATAATAATACGTGATTGATAAATTGACTTTTTAAAACACTCCAAAATATCTATGTACAGAGCAATGAAGTAAAGACAGCATTTGCTTATAACTAATCAAATAAAAGAATAATCCCTAAGCACTTAAAACAAAAAAATGGGAAAATTCATTAACAATAGAATTCTAAATAATAAATCTAGATGAATGATTGAGTCACAGAATCTCCATTTTCCAACTATCACAGTAATCACTGATAAAGGTAAGCACAATAACCAATGAATGCTAAAACTAGTGGTAAAAGTTTGATAAGGAATGAGCTATTCAGTCTTGAATAGTTTATTAAATATAAAGAGAAAAAAGAACCAAACTTGTAGTTGCAGATACAACCTTAATACACTGGTGTGGTAATAATCAAATGGAACAAATAGATGTCATGTGCCTCTTGATATGATGAACTATGAAGGACCCTGTTATGGTTTAGATATATCTCTTTGAAAAGTCTCATTGTTTTGAAGACTTGGTTGCTGATGGGCTTTTGAGAAGTGACTGGATCAAGAGAGCTCTAACCTGGCCAATGTATCAATCCACTGATAATATCATAATTTGGTGGGATTATTGAAAAGAACAGAAACAGGAGGTGAGGCATAGTTGGAGTGGATTATGAGGGTGTGACCTTGGGGGTTATACCTGATTCTTGGTCCCTTCCTGACTGGCTTTCTCACCCTTCCTACTTCCTAGCTGCCATGAGGTGAGCAGCTTTCCTCTACCACGCCTTCTGTCATGATGTTCTGCCCAGCTACAGGCTTATAGCAATGGACACAGCTGACCATGAACTGAAACCTCTGGAACTGTGAGCCAAAATAAATGCTTCCTCCTCTAAGTTGTATTAGATCAGTTATTTTGTCACAACAATGGGAAGCCAACTAATACTAATCATATCTGTGATTTCCTGCCAAAAATGCAAAACTTTATCTAATGATGGAAAAATATCAAACAAATTACAATTGAGAAATTCTACAAAAACACTGCCTTGTGCTATTCAAAAATATCAATGTCACAAAATACAAAGAACATCTTTTAAACTGAAGAGACTGAAGAGAAATTATGACATACATGCAAGGTATTATTTTAAACCAGATACTAAAATGGGGAGGAAATATGCTAGAAAGTATATAACTAGGACCATATGTAAATTTTCAATATGAATTATTCCTTAGATAATAATAGTCTATCGATGTTAAATTTCCTAATTTTGATCATCTATACCTATAGAACTGACAATTTACAGTCATTTTTTAAAAACAGACAATGAAGCATAAGGAGTAAAAAAAGCTCTCAAATCAATTACTCTCAAATCCTTAAGAAAGAAAATTCAAATAGAGATATAGGTACAGAGATTTAAAGTATGCATATCAAATAATAACATAAGTGAATGCTTATGTGGAATTCTTTGTACTATTCTTGCAGCTTTTCTGTAAGTTTGAAATCATCTATCTAAAAAAAAAAGCCTATGCACGCTTTTTTTTTAGTTATACTCTAGAATCAGACCTAATAAACTAGTCTGTTATTGTTTTACCTGTTGCGTTTTCCTAAATTCTTCTAAAATTTTTGCTGCCATTTCATAATCTTCTAATAAATGATAAGCAATAGCATAACCAATCCATGATGCTCTCTGTGCCGGTCGAAGCTGAAGTAATTGATATCTCGTTTCCTTTAAGGGGGGGGAAAAACTTTTTATTAGGTTTACAGTTAAAACAAATGCTCCTTTAAAAGATCAGATAAATTTACCCTGCAACAGTATGCATTTTGCAAAGGAACAATGACAAAATAGTTTCAAACATCCATACTGTGTAGTTTTATAGAAGCAAAGAAATACTTAAGAAACCCAATGACATCGCTAAGCTAATCTTATGATACCCTTCTTCATTTTCTCATCTATCTACTCCAAGAATAGAGACAATATGACAAACATAATACAAAGGAAAAACATTATTCAAAAATTATTTGGAAAACAAAATGCCTAAGCATTAAGTTAAGAGCTCAGCAAGTACTACCATGGAAAAAAAAAGAAAAAAGAGAAAAGAAAGCATATGAAAGAGGGACTAGGTAAATCCAAGTCTGACTTACAGGTTAAAATTCAAACTAACAAAACATATTAGTTTGGGGCTGGGGATATAGCTTAGTGGTAGAGCAGTTGCCAACATGTACAAGGCCCTAGATTTAATCACCAGCACCACCAAAAAAAAAAAAAAAAATTTAAATCTCAATGAATGTAAAAAGAAACAAAAATTTTACTTTCCAGATACTGGGGGAAGAAAACGTTATAGTTGCATATAACATCAGACAAAGCCATGGTCTATATGAAAAGTATTAATTTTAATTTTTAGTGAATTGATTAAATCAATGCTACATAGTAACCCAAATCATCTTCACAACAAAATAATTTTTAAAATCTGACTACTCCGGGCCAGTGAGATGGCTCAGCGGCGTAACCGCCTGCCTGGCAAGCGCGAGGTCCTGAGTTTGACTCCCAGTACCCACAATACAAAAAAAAAAAAATTCTGACTATTCTAATCATAGACACTTGTGAGGAAGCACTGAGTTATTTTTCTCTTAGAACAAAAAATTCTTTATTTTACTTACCCTGTAGCCCTCAAGATCTCGCATTTGAATTTGTAGTAAGGAAAGATCCCTCAAGATTTGAAGATTGTCTTTATCCCATTTTAGTGCATTTCTGTAACACTTAATGGCTTCATCATACTTTTTGTCTGACCTCTGAAGAAGGCCATAAACATGCCAACCTAAAGAGTTTAGTTAAGGATACAACCTACGATCAAGAAATACTATTCCAAATGACCTCCCAGGAAATGTAGAGAACTATAACCATTTATAAAATTAAGAAACTAGGGGGGTGCTGGGCATGGTGGCACATGCCTGTACCATGATTGAATTTCACAATCCCAGGACCCTGGGAGACTGAGACAGGAGGACTGAAAGTGTGAGCCCAGCCCCGGCAATTTAGCAAGACCCTGACTCAAAATAAAAAAAGGGCTGGAGATGAATATGGCTCAGTGCTAAGGCTGGGTTCAATCCCCAGTACCAAGTGGGGGTGGGGAGGATAAAAGGGAGTTTAATACAGTAGAAAACAGCACAGTCTATAGAGCCAGAGAAAATTAAGTTAAGTCTACCTTACGAACTCTGTAACCTTACAGAAGTTAATCTCATTAAACAGAAACAGTCCAGCCGGGCGTGATGGCACACCCCTGTAATCCCAGCACTCGGGAGGCTGAGGCAAGAGGATCACCGTGAATTTGAGGCCAGCCTGGGCTACGTAGTAAGTCTCAAAATCAAAACAAAACAAAACAAAACAAAAGAAAAACAAAAAAAGCACCACACAGAAATAGTCCACACAGGGATGATGCAATGGGATAAGTCTTCACTGGCTGGTACAAAGTAAATGCTCAGTATCAGGTAGGTATTTTCTCTGGCTAACAAGGCCTTTTGGACAGTGCTTTTTAGCATGGTACAAGGGCCCTAGAACTCACCTACATATAAAATAAAATATTCATTCATCTAAACAAATAATTACTTAAAATTCTTAGGGTGTAGGTGATAAAAATGGTCTCATATTTAAAGAACTTAAGGACAGATAAATAAGCAAGACAACAGCAGGTTGTAAAAAAAAAAAAAAAGCTATATAAATCAGGGAAATATCCCACTGCCCTAATACAAGTCATTTTTTACTTTAGATCCAAATTAATTACAACAGTCACTCAAACCTACCACCTTGGGTCTCTTTTCATTTTATTACACCAAGGTAACCTTTCTAAAACATAATCAAACGGAAAAACATTTCCACTTCCCTTACCAGAAATCTATAATGTCTCTCCCAGATTGGCCCAAACTTCAATCTAACGGGTTTGGCCTGGGGTCTTCAACAGTCAATAAAATATGGAATGTCTAGGATGGCACATATAACTAAAAATACATACTAAATGTTATAAATATTAATTGAAAACTAAACTTGTTCACAACATAAATGACAAAGTAAAGCTTGAAGAAATCCTCCCAGCTGGTTGAGAGATGGTTTTAGAAATCTCAGAAACGCTACCCTTTCAATTCAAACTTCTACATTCTGGATTAATGACAATTCTTTGACTAGTCGAAACATTTTAATGCAATACTCAAAAATATGCTGTACATGCTTCTATTACCTCCTTCAGTGGATTGTTAAGTTTCTGGAAAGCAAAATCTATATTGTTCTCTTCATATTTAAAGTAATAGATGGCCTCGAACTTGCAGCTCAGCCCCCAGAGTGCTGGGATTACAGGTTTTCCCCACCACACCCGGCTCTAGGGCATTTTTGTCACCCCCCCCAAAACAACTTTGTAATTTAACTCTCCCCTTCTCCCATCCCTTGGTGATTACTAATCTGGTCTCTATAGACGTCCTTATTTTGGAGTCCTGTGATTTACAGTCTTTTGTGATTGGCTTCTTTTATGTAACACGATGTTTTCTAATTCTACCCACATGTGCCATTCCTTTTTATGAATAAATAATATTCCACTGTACACACACTCTGCCTTTTGTGCAGGCATTCATTTGCGGACATTGGGGTTGTCCCCGTTGGTCGCTATGAATAACAATGTGAAGATTCCTGTGCGTTTATGGGAAAAAAAAAAAAAAATAGTAGAGGCCCAGGAAACATCTGAAAACATTCTAAATGCTTCTGCACTTAAAACTGTGTTACCCAGAAAATAGGTTCAAAAATATCTGTTAAAGACTATTTGAAACACAGCAACCCACAATTTTTTCTCTCTCTTCCCTCAGGTATTTCTACTTCATCCCACCCTCATTCTTGCCTAAACAAAATAAAATATAAAATTGTTATCCTTTTTGTATTACCTCAGTGAGTGTGATATGATCATCCCTATTTTACACATAATGAGACTGAGCACTAAGAGCACAAAGAAGCTGACCTGGGTTTCGAATCTAAGTGAAGGACATTTCACTTCAAGCCTCTACTCCGAAGTCTGTGCTCTTTGAACCAGTACGCTTAATACTTCTCTCGTACTCCTTGTTACATAGCCTTGTCTGAAGGCATGGTTATATGAATCTGCACAATGGCTGTGTTAGGCCTGTAAAGGTGCTACAACAAAATACGTAAGACTAGGTAATTTATAAACAAAAGAAATTTACGGTTCACAGTTCAGGAGGCGAGAAAGTTCAAGATCAAGGTGCTGGCAGATTGAGTGCCTGGTTAGACTTGCTCTCTGCCTCAGAAATGATACATTCTTCCTTTGTCCTCATGTGACCAGGGCAAATAGTTCCTGTAGGCCTCTTTTGTAAGGGGATCAATCTCACTCATGAAGTCTCTATCCTGGCATCCTAAACCTCCCAAAATCACTACACTGGCGATTAGGTTTCAAGATATGATTTTAGGGCATCACAAAAATTTAGACCCTAAAATATTCCTTTCTTTTCTAATGACTCAACCGAGCTTATGCAGCTTGTCTGCCTGCCTACTTGCTTGCTTGCTTGCCTGCTTTCTTTCCTTCTTTCTTTCAGCAGGGTCACCCTATGTAGCACAGACTGGCCTTCTCTCAAGGCCATCCTTCTGCCTCAGCTTCCTGAGAGCTAAGATTACAGGCATGTCACTATGCCTGGCTTGTTTTTGTTTTTTGAAACAGGATCTTGGTACGTAACACAGGCCACTCTTGAACTCAATATTCAGCCCAGGGTGGCCCTGAACTCAAAGCAACCCTTCCGCCTCAGCCTCTAGAATGATGAGATTACAAGCATTCACTACCATACTTGGCACAGATATTTTTAAAAGCAAGTCCCATTTATCTGTGAGACATATGCATCGTTAAAACATGGTCGCATATAAAAATGTTGCCTGAAGGCAGTGGCTGTCCAATTCAAGAAAAATAATTTCTTTAGTTGCACTGTAAGAGGAATCTAAAACTTGACTGCTGCTGGGCATGGTGGTGCACACCTGTAATCCCAAGCACCCGAGAGGCTGAGGCAGGAGGATCACCTTACATTTGAGGCCAGTCTGGGCTACATAGTGAGTTCAAGGCCAACCTACACTACATAGCGAGACCCTGTCTCAAAAAAAAAAAAAAAAAACAAACAAAAACACACACACACACACAAATAAATAAAACTTCTGACTGTCAAATTGCCTCCTTGGCTCAAAACACCCCACTCAATACTTACAAACATATTTTAAAAGGATACACACATGACTCTTCAAGTCATTTCTCAAACCTCTACGAACCAATTCATAAGCTTCTTCCTTTTTTCCCAAACAGTTCAATGTTAATCCTTTCATTGCCAGGGTTTCTATTTTTAATAACAGAGAAATTTTTTTAAAAAAGTGAAAGAAATTAAACATTAAAAAGTTACCAATAACAAAAATTATCCATAACCTCAAAATAAATGCCAGTTTATGCTAAGAATAAAATATTTCATTTCAAGGAGCTTACTGGGACATTTCCAGCTTTATACAGAATTAAAGTATTTTTAAACCACTTCCTAGTCCAATTATTTAAATACAGGATGACCAAAAATTACATATTTTCATTAATTTTCATAAGGTAATATAACAAGAAATATAAAGATGACAATTTTATCACATTTATTCCATACAAGAATCAATTGGATGACAACAGGTTATATCATGTCAGGTACAAATTCTCCATGATGAACGTGATCATTAGGTATATCTAAAATGTACCAATAAAATCTGACTGGAAGATCTTGCTATGTTAAAAAAAAAAAAAAAAAGAATCAACAGGTTGAAACGACACCTGCCCAGGAGATACTCCAGATAGTACTAAACAAACATATTGCCTCTGTGACACTTGAGGTAAACTGTTAAGGGATTAAAATTGGCAAACCAAATAGCATAGATTTTTAGATTCTATACTTGGAGGCAAGGCTAGGTTCTTTTAGACAAAACATACAAAATATATGCACATCTGACAAGCAAGATAATCTAGTAATGGGACCACCCACTTTCCAGGCCCTGTTCTGTCCCTCTTAGACAGAGGCTTTCTTTCTCTCAATAAATTCTTCCTACTCTTAAAAAAAAAAAAAGATTATCTAGTAATTCATATATTGATAGTGTATAATTAACTGTTCCTAGGTGAATTACATGGAATGACTATGTAATTATTCTTTTAAAACATGAAAAAGTTTCTTGAAAACAGACTTTATTTCTGTGAAGCTAAGTTAAATAAAGGTTAAACTCCTCTCTTGCTTAGAACACATAAATTACCTACATTTCTGAGCTTTATAAATTTATTTTAAAATGACTGAGATTCTTATTAAATACGACAGTAAAAAATGTCAAGAATCTGTCATTTGCAATCAATAGATTAAAAGAGAGTTGTAGGAAATACTACATTTTCAGAAAAGAAAAAATGTTACTCATTGTATGAAGCGCAGGTAGTAACAGCCCAGTTAGAGAAGCCAGACAGGGGTGCAGTAAAGCCCTCTCTGGTCACACAGCCAGGGTACCTGTAGTGTTCTACTTACCTCCATGTTCTGCAAATTTGGGATTAGAAAGAATCTGCTTACAGAACTTCAATCCATTTCTATACTGCTTGTGTTCATAGCATCTCTGTCGAAACAAAAAGGAAAAATGTGTTTAGCAAGAAATGTAAAAATTTTAAATTCAATGTTAATTTTCCCCCCCAAAGTACTGGGGTTATTGAACCCAGGGCCTCACGCATGCTAGGTATATGCTGTAGTGCTGAACTCCATCTTCTGCCCTCAATACTAAATATTTTATTTTGTTAAATAAAACAGGATGTTACTTCCATATTCTTCAAAGTCCCACTAAGATGCCACTTAAAATACATAAAGGAGGGCCGGTGAGATGGCTCAGCGGCTCAAGCGCCTGCCTGGCAAGCGCGAGGACCCGAGTTTGACTCCCGGAATCCACATACAAAAAAGGGGCCGGTGATATCGCTCAGCGGCACGGGCACCTGCTGGCGCGCGAGGTCCTGAGGTCGACCCCCGGTACCCACACAAAAAAAAAAATACATAAAGGAAAAAGCTTAAAAAAATAAAAAACTGGTGGATACATGTAGATTAAGAAAAATCACAGGCTCACTACAAAAGTCAACAATCCCAGCCCAGTTTCTCTACAATAGCTTCCTTACTGGTGTGCATATTTTCCCTGCCCACCGCAATCAACGATATGCTCAGCAGGCACAGGGCCTTGGGAGAAAAGGAGAACAGAATGAATCACTCTGGAACTTTCGTTAACCACATGTGGCCCCAAATCATACAATGACCAAGAAATTAAATTTAGTGTTTCTACTTACTTAGCAGGAAGCCTAAAAATAGTTTCAGTAAAACAGTAAAAACTAAGGTATGACATAAAGAGTAATCTAATAAAAAGGAATGAAGGCATGACTTGTTGCTGTTTCTGGGAAAAAAGAGGCTAGTAAGTGTCATTGTTCATAAAATCATCATCATCCTTCTAAGGTATTTACTCCTGGGAAAATGTAGTCCACTTTCTCTCTAAGATCTGGAACAAGACAAAGATGCCCACTTTCACATTTCTATGTAACACAGTACTGGAAATCCGAGCCACAGCAACCCAGCAAGAGAAAGAAACAGAATGCTTCTAACTTGGAAAAGAGGAAGTCAAACTATCATGGTTTGCAGATGACATGATCTTGTATAAAGAGAACCTAATAAACATATTAACAAAGTTTCAGAATACGGAATCAATAACCAAGTACGAGCAGCACTGCTCTACACCAATAGTTAATTATATGAAATAGAAATCAAGAAACCAATCCCATTTATAATAATAACTGTAAAACAAAAACCTAGGAAAGCGGTGAAAGAGCTCTACAATGAAACTATAAAATACTGATTAAAAAAAAAGAGGGAATAAAAAATGTAAAGATAGATCATGTTCATGGATTTGAAGAATCAATGTTGTTAAAATATTGATGTTACCTAAAGTGTTCCTTTTAACATATAAGGAACTCAGTGCAATTTCTATAAAATATCAGTGACAATCTCCACAGAACTAGGGAAAAAATCCTAAAATTTGTATGGAACCACAAGATACCCTGAATAGTCAAAGCAATCTTAAGCAAAAAGAACAAAGCAGTAGGCATAATATTACCTTACTTCAAAATGTACTACAATGCTGGGTGCAGGTGGAACACACTTGTAATCCCAACACTCTGGGAGACAAAGCCAGGGGGACTGAAAGTTGGAGCCCAGCCTGGGCAAATTAGCAAGATCCTGTCTCAAAATTTAAAAAGTAAGCCAGGCATGATAATGCATCCCTGTAATCCCAGTACTCAGGAGGCTGAGGCAAGAGGACTGCTGCAAGTTCAAGGCCAGCCTGAACTACACAGCAAGACCCTGTCTCTAAAAAACAAAATAAATAAAATTAAATTAATTAATAAATAAAATATTGGGCCGGTGAGATGACTCAGTGGCGTAAGCGCCTGCCTGGCAAGTGCAAGGGCCTGAGTTCGACTCCCAGAACCCACATACAAAAAAAAAAGGACCGGTGATATCGCTCAGCAGCACAGGCACCTGCTGGCGTGCGAGGTCCTGAGGTCGACCCCCGGTACCCACAAAAAGATAAAAATAAAAAAATAATAATAATAAATAAAAATAAAAAATAGGCCTGGGGATGCAGTTCAGTGGGAAAGTCCTGGGTTCAATTTCCAGCACCAAGAAAAAAAAAAAAATACACACACACACGTAGGCATACACAAACCTATAGTAATCAAAACAGCATAGTACTGGCATACAAACAGACGCAGACCAAGGGGACAGAGTATAGAGCCTAGAAACAAACCCACACATCTATAATTTATCTTTGACAAAGGTGCTAAGAACACACAGATACAGTCTTTTCAATAAATGATATGGGAAACTGAGATATGTACATGCAAAAGAATGAAACTAGACCCTTCTCTCTTACCAGTTATATAAATCAACTCAAAATAGATTAAAGACTTAAATAGGAACTGTGAAACTACCGGAAGGTAACATACAGAAAACACTTCAGGACTGAGAATTTTTTGAACAAGACCCCAAAAACACAGAAAATAAAAGCAAAAGTAGACAAATGAGATTACATCAAAGTAAAAAGCCTCTGTTTAGCAAAGGAAACAATTATTGAAGAGACAAAATAGAGAAAACTGGAGAAAATATTTGTACATCTGACCAAGAGCTAATATCCAGAATGGACAAAGAACTTAAAGGCTCAGTAGCAGCTGGGTGTGATAGCACAGGCCTGTAATCCCAGAACTCGGCAGGCTGCAGCAGGAGGATCTCGGTGAGTTACTCCGCTACATAGTGAGTTCCTCCGCTACATAGTGAGTTCAAGGTCAGCTTGAACTGCATAGCAAGACCCTGTCTCAAAAAAACAAAACGAAACAAAAAACCTCAATAGCAAAAACAAAATACAATTTAAAAAGGGCAACAGATCTAAATAGTTCTCAAAAGACAAACAAACCGGGCATATGGCTAATGCCTATAATCCCAGCACTTGAGAGGCTGAGGCAGGAGGATCACTACAAGTTCAAGGCCAGCCTGGGATAGATAGTTGAGTACAAAAAAACAAAAACAAAACAAAAAAAAAAAAAACAGAACAACAACAAATACTAATAGGCAACAGGTGCATGAAAAAATGCTCAGTATCACTAGTCATCAAGGAAATACAAATTAAAACCTCAATGAGATTATCACCTCACTCCACTGAGAATGGTTATGATTTCAAAAGATTCGATATAACAAGAGTCAATATAACAAGTACTGTCAAGGTTGTAAAGAAAAGGGAACCCTTGCGCACTACTAACGGAAATGCAAATGAGTACAATCATTATAGAAAACAGTACGGAGGTGCCTCAAAAACTCTAAAACAGAACTACCATATGATCCAGCAATCCTATTCCACGTAAGTACAGTAAATATTTATATATAAAGTGATATTATAAATATATATCTCCAAAGGAAACCAGTATATTAAAAAGGCATGTGTGCCCTCATTATTCACAATAACCAAGAAAACAACTAAGTGCCCATCAACTGATGAATAAAGAAAAGGCAGGACATATACACAATGAAATATTATTCGGTCATAAAAAAAGACTGAAATCTTGCCATTTGTGACCACATGGATGAAACTTGTGATCATTAAGTGAAATAAGCCATGTACAAAAAGACAAGCACTCTGCGACCTCACTCACATCTCAAATCTCACATCTCACAAAAGCTGAGAGGAGAACGGTGATTCCCAGAAACTGGGGGCCACAGAGGAGAGGCAGGATGGGGAGAGCAGGTCAAGGAGCACTAAGTTGCAGTACGATGGAGAAGTTCCGGTGTGCGACACTGCGCAACAGGGTGACTATACAACGTACTAAATATTATGAAGAGCCAGAGGATAGGAACTTGAATGTTTTCAGCATCAAGAAAAATGTTTGAGCAGATAAACACGTTCATCCTGATCTGAACATTACACAATCTATACATGTACTGAAATATCAATACAATATTCCATAAATAAAGTACAATTTTTATTTTTTACGTTATCAGTTTAAAACAAATTTTGTTTAAATTTTAAAAATTTAAAAATGCAGCCAGGCCAGGTATAGTGTCACACACCTGTAATCCCAGCACTAGGGAGGGTGAGGCAGGAGGATCGCCATGAGTTCAAACCCAGCTTGGGCTACATAAGGGAGTGCAAAGCCAGACTGCACTACACAGCGAGAACCTGTCTTCAAAATAAAACAAAACAAAAAAATATGACCAGATGACTTTTCAGGCATAATGGAGTGAGGCTGAACTCACTACGATTTACCATAAACAAACTGAATAAAATAAGTGTACAACAGGCAGCACAAGATTATGTACAATGAGACAGGGCAAGAAACACAAAGCACCACTTCTTTACACCTGCTGGGACTTTCCAGATCACAGCACAAGAAAGATCCCAAGCAGAGAACAGCAGGCCACAGTGTTAAGAGACAAAGACTGATGTTCAAACAGGCTAAGGACTGTGGAAGGAAGAGTACTAAAAATAACAGAACTACCGGGGAAAGATCCGGAAGGCTGCAGAAGATCCCCATATGTCTGTTGCTGAAAACTACTGACTACTAACTCTTGCATCTTTAGAGTGAAATTTCACAAAGCCAGACAAAAGAATGGCCAGCAAGTAGAAAGTTCAACAACTCTCAAGGTCCATGTAGGGCTGAGTTCCAACTAGTCAGAATGGTGTGTCAATAACTAGCCACAGAATGCATAGAGAGTATGCTTGAGCAGCAGGCATAAACCAGCTCCAGACTATTACTCCAGACCTACCCTAAAGAAGCCTCAAACGGATCCAATGATAACATAAATATCTTCATTGTCAATACAACAAAATCTAACACATTTGAAGAAAGCTACACCCAATAAAATGACTTAAAATCTGTTGAAGTAAAACAACTGACAGAAAGTTTCTAGACAACAAACTAGGCATGGTAGCCCAAATTTGTAATCCCAGCCCTGAAGAGATTGAGGCTGAAGGACTGCAAGTTCAAGGCTGGCATGGGTTTCCCTAGAGCATGAAAAAAGAAAAGGAGGGCCGGTGAGATGGCTCAGTGGCATAAGCGCCTGCCTGGCAAGCGCGAGGGCCCGAGTTGGACTCCCGGAACCTTCATACGAAAAAAGGGCCGGTGATATTGCTCAGCGGCACGGGCGCCTGCTGGCGTGCGAGGTCCTGAGGTCGACCCCCGGTATCCACAAAAAAAAAAGAAAGAATACAATTCTAAAAGCACCATGTATCTAAATATAAAAGTCAAAGTGAAAAACAGCTTCTAGGAAAACAGAGGAAAAAAAAAAAAAAAACCCAAAACCAGAAAAATGTCTTTGTTACTTTAGGTAGGCAAGATCCCTTAAACAGAAAACTTTTAAATGTTGGGAGAATATATTTAAAATAAGTACGTCCCACAAAGGCCTTATATGCAAACTGTATTTTTAAATCTCCTAAGAATCAGTAACAAGGCAGACACCACAATAAAAAATTGGGCAAGGGTCTTGAATAAACATCCAAGGAGGTTTTCCTGATAGCTATAAATACATTAAAAGTATTTACATCAAAACAACCTCACACCATTAAACTAGATAATTAAGTAAAGAAGCAACTCAACCCTCACACACTGTTTTAGGAGTA
Source organism: Erethizon dorsatum (assembly GCA_028451465.1). Classification (NCBI taxonomy): domain Eukaryota; kingdom Metazoa; phylum Chordata; class Mammalia; order Rodentia; family Erethizontidae; genus Erethizon; species Erethizon dorsatum. Next base: position 19,353,241 of record CM051839.1, read on the forward strand.
AAATTTGGCTCATTCATTTTGAAAAACTGTTCCAAAGAAGAATTTTATGGTATAAAAAGTACAGCTTGGGCCGGTGAGATGGCTCAGCGGCGTAAGCGCCTGCCTTGCAAGCGCAAGGGCCTGAGTTCGACTCCCGGATCCCACATACGAAAAAGGGGCCGGTGATATCGCTCAGTGGCACGGGTGCCTGTTGGCGCACGAGGTCCTGAGGTTGACCTCCCGGTACCACAAAAAAAAAAAAAAAAAAAAGTACAGCTTGAAGGATACAAAACGAACATTAAAAAATTAATAGCTTTTCTTCACACCAATAATGAATTAGTTGAGAAAGAATACAGGAAAACAATTCCATTCCCAATAGCTTCAAAAACAGTAATAGTAAACTACCCAGCAATCAACCTAATCAAGAAGGGTAAAAGACCTGTACAATGAAAATCACAGAACTCTGAAGAAAGAAACTGAGGGTGACACTAGGGAGGAAAGACCTCCCCTGCTTACTATAGCCATTACAGTAATATGCCTATTAATTACAGGAATTAATATTGCTAACATGGCCATATTATCAAAGGTGATCTAGAGACTCAATGCAAACCCCATCAAAATTCCAATGATACATTCCAATACACTTCACAGAACTAGAGAAAACATCCTAAAATGTATATGGAAAAACAAAAGATCCAGAATATCCAAAGCAATCTTAAACAAAAAAAAGCAAGTCTGGGGCCGGTAAGATAGCTCAGCGGCATAAGCGCCTGCCCAGCAAGCGCGAGGTCCTGAGTTTGACTCCCAGAACCCACATAAAGGAAAAAAAGAGCCGATGATATCACTCAGCGGAACAAGCGCTTGCTTGCAAGCACGAGGTCCTGAGGTCCACTCCCGGTACCCACATTAAAAAAAAAGCAAGTCTGGGAGCACCACAATATCTGATTTCAAATTATACTACAAAGACATATTAACAAAAATGGTATGGTGCTGGCACAAGAAACACTGAACAATGGAATAGAATAGAGAACACAGAAATAAACCCACACAACTACAGCCATCTGATTCCTGACAAAGGAGTCAAAATCATAGTTGGAGAAAAGATAGCCTCTTTAACTAATGTTGCTGGGAAAACTGGATACCCGTATGTAGAAGACTGAAATGAGATCCCTATCTCTCACCCTGTACACAATCAATTCGAAACTGATCAAAGGCTTATGCATACCGCCTGAAAGTTTGAAACTCCTAGAAAATATAAATGAAACACTTGAAACCACAGGCACAGGCAAAGACTTCCTGAATAGAACTCCAACAGCACAAGAAATAACGGCAGCAAGAATCAACAAATGAGACTACATTTAATTTAAAAATTTCTGCACAGTACAGGAAACAAGCAACAGAGTGAAGAGACAGCCTACAGAAAGGAAGGAACTCTTTCACAGCTCATGTTCTAGCAGAGGATTAATATCTAGAATATATAAAGAACTCAAAAAACCACCAAAACCTCAAATACCCCAATCGATGAAAGGGAAAAAGGAGCCCAAAAAGACACTTCTCAAAAGAAATATTACAAATGGCCAAAAGGTATAGAAAAAAATGTTCAAAATCGGGCCGGTGAGATAGCTCAGCAGCATAAGCGCCTGCCTGGCAAGCGTGAGGTCCTGAATTTGACTCCGGGAACCCACATACGAAAAAGGGGCCGGTGATATCGCTCAGCAGCACGGGCGCCTGCTGGCGCGTGAGGTCCTGAGATTGAGCCCCGGTACACACACACACACACACACACACAAGATTCAAAATCTTCAGCATTAGATAAATGCAAGTCGAAACTACATTGTGATCCCATCCCACCCCAGTCAGAATGGATACCATCAAGAATACAGAAAACAACGCTGGTGTGGATGGGGGGTGGCAGCAGTCTAGGTGCTCATCAACATATGAATGGATAAAAATGTGGTATATACACAGAGCAGAGTATTACTAAGCCATAAAGAACCAAATTATGTCACCTGCAAGAAAAGAGATCATCACGTTAAGCAAAATAAGCCAGTTTCAGAAGACAAGTATCTCACGTTTTCCCTAATATGTAGGATCTAAAAGAGATGACAAGAAAGCAGAAGAAAGACTATTACTAGGCAAGAGGAGGAAAATAAGAGGGAAGGGAAGTGGGGAAGAACAGAGGGTAAGTAATAGGGAGGATGAATAGGAACAAAATATACGCGTGTATGGAAATACCACATTGAAACCCAGTACTTTGTAAAATTAATAGGCACTAATAAAAATACATTTTTAAAAAGTATACCTCAATAAAGCCAACTTATAAAAAATAGTTTGGCAGTATCTAATAAAAATAAGTATATACATGTCATTTAATCTAACAATTCCAATCTCAGATATATGCTCAACAAACTATAAACATATATTCACCAACTGATAGGAAAAAGAATAAGGTTAATAACCAAGATTACAAGAAAATTAAAATGTCAAAAAACAACATCCAAAATTTAATGACATACGTGAACTAACAGTAAATTATTATAAATCCACTTTGACATCCTATTAATGGCTTTCATGATAGAGGCTTAAGTCATAGCAAAGCAAATACACATACACAGTGGTGCCTTAGTATTTATGCGAGACTGGTTCCACAGAAAAGGGATGTGCAAGTCCCACATATAAACAGTGCAGTACTTGCACATACCCCTTGCACATCCTCCTATATACTTTAAAGCATCTCTGGATTTCTCCTGATACCTACTACAATATAATGCTATGAAAATAACTGGTATGTATTGCTTAGGGAATAACAAGAAAGTCTGTACATTTCAATACAGATACAATTTTATTTCCCCCCAAGTATTTCTGATTTGTGGTTGGCTGAACCTTCAGAACAGGAACTCAAGGTTACAGAGAGCCAGTTGTCTGACACAAAGAATCAAGGTCTTCTCTGCTAAAGCATCTGTATACAGATTATGAAATATCACCAAGGTATCAAAATCCTAGCATTACATCCCAGGTAATTTTTACATAGCAGAAACACTATGAACTGAAAACTATACTTCAAGGAATTAGTGAAATAGGAAAAATGATTGCCTCTGGAATCAAATAGCTGTGGTTTCAAACACTGAATCCAAACAATAAAACCAGTTATGTAATCTTATATAATACACTGCTGAGATTAAAAGAATCCTTCTATCATGGAGATCAACCATCTGAAAAAGACATGTAAAAAAAAACTCCTAGTAATAATAATAATAATAATTCACACTTAGGAGCATTTCCTGAGTGCTAAGCACTGTGCTAAGTGCTTTATAGGAGATTCATTTAATCCTAATGGTATAAAGCAGATATTCACAGCTATTAAGTAACAGAAGAACGATCTAAATCCAGACAATCTGGACCCACAGCCATTACACTTGAATCACTTTAGCACGGCCTGGTGGTGCAGACCTATAATCCCAGCACTTAGGAGGCTGAGTCAGGAAGATCACTGCAAATTCAAGGCCAGCCTGAACTACACAGCAAGACACCATGTCAAAAAAACAAAAAACAAAAGCAAACAAACAGAAAAACCTACACATTTTAACCACTTGATCACCTCTACAAAACAGTGCCTGGGACCTTTTTTTTAATGTTAAAAATAACACCGATAATATTAAACTACTAACACAAGTAATATTCGACTTTGCAGAAAGCTTTTTAAAAACGAAAGGAAAAAAAAAATCACTGCAGAGACAAATGATATTAAACACTGATTTTTTTTTTTTTTCCTGGGTACTATGTGGGTACCGGGAGTTGAACTCAGGACCTTGCGCTTGCCAGGCAGGTGCTTATGCCGCTGAGCTATATCACTGGCTCTAAACACTGATTTTTTAACAAGAAAAATTTAATCTGTAACTCAAGTTTACTCTATTGTACAAATGTGAATTTGTATAAATACAGTTTATACTAGCATGTAATAATATAAACATTGATATTCTTACTTGACTTGCAGGATGTAACTTTATTTTGTGTAGGTGAATTTAAAACTTCAGGATTCCAGTGGAGCTTTTCATGGTCTGATTGAAAACCCCTTGTATTTGTTTACAGCGCCACACTTTTCAAAGGGATTTCACGTTAATTTGTTATTTAATCTTCATGGCAATCCTATAAACTAGGCAAACAAAAAGTTCAACCCTATTGTACAGGGGTAAAATTAAGAAAATGAGCAATCTACCCAAGATTACATACCTAGTTAGTGGCAAAACTTAGACTACCATCTATATCCTCCAACCCTTGGTTGACAACTCTTTCAGAGCACACCATTTATTAAAGAAGCTATCTTTCCTCCAGTGAAGGTTTTTGGCCCTTTTGTCAAGGATAAGATAGCTGGGAGTTGTTTCTGCATCTTCTATTCTGTTCCACTGATTCTTAAATCTGCCCCCCCACACCATTCTGCTTTTATCACTGTAGCTTTGCAGTATAACTTGAAGTCCAGGATGGTGATGCCCCCTGCCTTGCCCTTGCCGCCCAGAACTGCTTTTGCTATTGTAGGTCTCTTCTGGTTCCATATGAATTTCTCTGAGGAATGCTACTGGTATCAAATAAGTGAGTTTACCTCATGAAAATTAAAAATCAAATCCCCCTTTTTTGAATGTGATATAAGATGGCACTTTACTTTGTATTTCAACATAATTGGAACAGTAATTAATTTTCAGATTCTAATGATTATTATGTTCTAAATTAATGAAACTGGGCAGATTTTTATATTTTACTCAATGCTGTTACCCCAATTATATCCTTCAGGTTGACCTCTAAATGTAAGTCAGGGCACAGGATGTAGCTCAGTGGTAGAGTGCCTGCTAGCATGCGCTAGGACCTATGTTCAACTTACAGCATGGCCAAAAAAAAAAAAAAAAAAAAATCAGAATGATATACGCCTCCAAATGACTAATAACAATTCATTTCTCCTCATCAAGACTTACTTTGTATTTAAGTAAGTAGATCTCACCATCATTTTTTTCCTAAAAGCACTACCACAGATTACTTGCTAAAACAGTCTTCCCACAAATAAAAAGTAACAAATATTCCATGCATGAGTAATCTTTTGCCTGTGATGAACTCTAGTCTAAAAAAAAAAAAAAGAAAACAGAAAATACTGCATTATATTTCACTCAAGAGTTTTCCTTTCCCCATAAGGATATTTTATATAAAGGACCAGATATAGTTTAGTTTTAACTAAGTTTTATCAAATTAAAATGCAACCTTATAAAAATAGCCAAAGTATAACAGAAAATGAATACTGATTACAAAAAAGAAATCCTCAACAGAAGAGCAGCAAATGAAATTCAGCAACAAATTAGAAGGATAATTATATACCACAACCAAATAGAATCTATCCCTGGAATGCAAGAATGGTTCAATACACACACACACACACACACACACGTACACACACAGAGGGAAAAATATATAATCACCTTTTTGTGAACAAAAAGCGTTTGACAAAACTCAACACCCTTTCACAATAAAAACACTAAAGAAACTGGTAATTGAAAGAACTACCTCAACATAATACAGAACAAATATGAAGAATCCATAGGGAACATCATAATCTGTCAGTTTAGATGGAGAATGTGCTCCCCCACACACACACACCTCCTGTTAAATTGGCCTTTGGAAGGCAATTGCATCATGGGCACACTATGCTCATCTACACTTTTTTTTTTTTTTGTCTTTGAGACAAAGTTTCACTATGCAGTTCAGGCTGGCCTTAAACTTTTTTTTTTGGCCTTAAACTTACTTGTAGCCCAGGCTGGCCTCCAACATGCAGCCTCCTGAATAATGGGATTACAGGTATACTGGGATTATAGGCAGTGTGCCACCACGCCCAGCCCATCTACACTTTAATACATTGATGAAGTCATAGCTGAACTCGTTAGGGGGTGGGGCCTGGTTGAAAGAGGTGGATTACTGTGGGCATGACCTGAAAGGGTGTATCTCCCGTCCTGCCTCCTCCCTTTTCTCTCTGCTTCCTGGCTGTCACAAGGGGAGCAGGTTTCCCCCACCCCTAGAACTTTCCACCATGCCATTTCACAGACTGTGAGCCAAAATAAATCTTTCTTCTTTAAATTGTGTGTGTCAGGTATTATGTCTCACCGACAAGGAAAGTGACTTAAGATAAAATCCATCTCAAAAAACTGAAAGCTTTTCCTCTAAAATCAAGAGTAAGAGGCTGGGGATATAGCTCAGCAGCACAAGCACCCACCTGGCAAGCACAAGGTCCTGAGTTTGATTCCCGGTACCAAAAAAAAAAAAAAAAAAAAAGAATAAGCAAGCAAGGACGCCCATTTTTACCTCTTCTATTCAATATAGCTCTAGAAGTCCTAGCCAGAGGAATTAAGCAACAACAAAAGCAACAGCATCTAAATTGGAAAGAAAGTAAAATTTTTTCTGTTCACAGAAATAAAAGATTCCACAAAAAATCTGTTAGAATAAAGGAATTCAAAGCAGCAGTCAGAATCAAAACACAAAAATGAGTTGTATTTCCACACACTAACAATAAGCAATCACAACAATGAAATTAAGAAAATTATTTCTTCTATATCATACAAAGGGATAAAATACTGGGAATTAACCAAAACGATGAAAGACCTGCACAATGAAAACTACAAAACTATTTCAGAAATTGAAGACATAAATAAAAGACAGCCCAACCTCATGGACTAGAAGATTTGATATTACCCCCAAATTTCTAAGTTTAATATAATTCCTACTGAAATCAAAATAAATTTTTGCAGACAGAAAAAAGTTCATCCTAAAATTCATATGGAATATGAAGGGACCTGAATAACCAAAACCAATGGGGTTGCCTGTTAGACTCACCCTTCCTAACTTCAGAACTTGGGCCGGTGAGATGGCTCAGCGGCATAAGCGCCTGCCTGGCAAGTGCGAGGGCCCGAGTTCGACTCCCAGAACCCACGTACGGAAAAAGGGCCAGTGATATCGCTCAGCGGCATGGGCGTCTGCTGGTGCGGTGCGCGAGGTCCTGAGGTCGACCCACGGTACCCACAAAAAAAAAAAAAAAAAGTATGACAAAGCAACAGTAATGAAAACCATGTGGCCGTGGTATAAAGAGAGACAATGAAACAAAAGGAATTGGTACACCAGAAACAAACCCTATCATATGTGATTTTCAGCAAAGGTGTCAAAATCAAAGGGGGAGAAAAGACAGTATTTTCAACCAACAGTGCTAAGAAAACTGATATTTATGTGCAAAATAATGCAAATAGATGCTTACCTAACACTACATATAAAAATTAAGTGGATCAGTAAGACCAAAAACTACAATACTTTTAGAAGAAAACCTTAGGCCAAAGATTCACAACACTGGATTTAGCATGAACAATGAAAGAAGTAGACAAACTGGACTTCATAAAAATTTAAAGTTTTTATGCAGCAAAAGACACCATTGATGGAGTAAAAGGCAACCCAGAGAACTCTTTTATCTAACATGGGACTAATATTTAGAATAAAGAACTCCTAAAAGTCAACAACAACAAAATAATTCAAACATGGGGAAAAGACTCAATAGTTATCTTGAAAGATATACAAGTGCCCAAAAAGGACAAGAAATGACGCCCAACGTAACTTGTCCTTAGGGAAATAAATTAAAACTATGAGATACCACCTCATATCCATTAGTAAGGCACTATACATTTTAAAAAGGACCGTGTTAAGAGCTCAGTAGTACAATGCTTGCCTAGCCCATGTGAGGCTCTGGGTTTCAGCCCTAGCACCTGAAAAATACAAAATAACAAGTGTCAGCAAGGACAGATACTGTTGATGAGAACGTAAAATGATAGAGCCACTGAGGACAACAGTAGGGCAATTCCCTCAAAAAATTAAAAATAGCATTATATGATCCAGCAATTCCATTCTGAGCATATATTCAAAATAATTGAAAACAGAGTCTCAAAGATTTATGCACCCATGTTCAAAATAGCTAAAATGTGGAAGAAACTCAAGAGTACATCGATGGATAAAAAGATAAATGTGGTACACACATACCATAGAGTATTATTCAGGCTTTAAACAGTAAGGAAATGTATCAATAACCTATGACAGATAAGCTTTCAGAATATTGCCCTAAGTGAAACATGCCAGTCACCCACACGTGATGCCGCAAAATGGTAATCCGTACATTCTGCTAGGGTGAGGCAGGAAGATTCCCAAATTCAAGACCACCCTGCGCAACGTGGCTGCTTGGTAAAAACCTATCTCAAAGATAAGAAATGGCTAGAGATGTAGCACAGTGTGAAGGCCCTGGGTTCGATTCCCAGTACCATCCTAAATAAATAAGTAAATGCCAGGTGTACGCACAAAAAACAAAAACAGTGTATGATTCACTTACATGACGTACTTAACATGATCAAACTCATAAGACAAAGTACAATGGTGATTTCCAGGGGCTGGAGACAGAGGGGAATGGAAAACTGTTTAATGGGTAAAAAGCTTTGGTTTTGCAAAATGAAGAGTTCTGAAGATGGATGATGATGATGATTGCACAATATGAATATACTTAATGTCACTACAACGCACACTTAAAAATGGTTAAGATACCCAGGCATGGTGGCACACAGCTGTAATTCCAGAACTCTAGAGGTTGGAACAGGAACATCTAGAGTTCGAGGCCAGCATGGGCTACATAACAAGTTTAACACCAGCCTAGACTATATAGAGAGACCCTGTCTCAAAAAACAAAAACAGAGCCAGTATAGTTGCACACACCTGTAATCCCAGCCCTTAGGAAGCTGAGACAGGAGGATCCCTATGAGCTCAAGGCCAGCCTGGGCTACATAGTGAGATCTTGTCTCAAACAGTGGGAGAAGTATATGATCATTATGTATATCTAAATGTACAAATAAAATCTGATTTAAAAAACAATGGGAGAAAAAAAATGAAAAAGATTTACTAATTTTTAAAAACCCCTGAAGTTTATTCTATAGAACTATACGATAGGACTGGTATTATGGCTCCCCCCCCCAAGTGCTGAGGACTGAACTCAAGGCCCTTGCACTGAGCTACATGCCCAGTTCTTTGTTATATTTAAGACAGGGTCTTTCTAGTCACTCGTCACTGAATTCCCTGGGCTAGGCCTGAACTTTTGATCCACCTACCTCAAGCTCCCGAGTGCTGGGATTACAGATACACACTACCACACCAAGAGTGACAAGATTTTTATTTAGTGCTATCTTCTTAACTAAACCAGTAGGCTTAAACTAAGTTTTCTGGGAACTTACTTTACTTTTTATTTAGGGGGAAAAAAAAAAAAGATACAGGGCCGGTGAGATGGCTCAGCGGCATAAGCGCCTGCCTTGCAAGCGCGAGGGCCCGAGTTCGACTCCCGGATCCCACATACGAAAAAGGGACTGGTGATATCGCTCAGTGGCACGGGTGCCTGTTGGCGCGCGAGGTCCTGAGGTCATCCCCCCAGTACCCACAAAAAAAAAAAAGGTACAAAATATGTATGTATTGACGTTTATAGTATAGTCTGAGCAGAAATTTCACATTCAATTCATTGAACATCAGTTTTATAAGGTGACAGACATAATGGCGGGGAGGGGCACACCCATAATTCCAGCACTCTGGAGGCTGAGGAAGGAGGATGGCCAGCCTGGGCTCCACAGTGAGTTGAAGGCCAGCCTCAACTACATAGTGACGCTCCATCCTGAAAGAAAACAGAAGAGCAGAGCAGAGCAGAGCAGAGCAGAGCAGAGCAGAGAAGGGCCGGGCCGGGCCGGGCCGAGACGAGCCGACCCAGGCGCGACAACACATGTCTATAACCCCAGCTACTCAGGAGTCTGAGACAGAAGGATAACACGTTCAAGTCCAGCCTGGAAAACCTAGTGAGATACTGTCTTGAAATAAAAAATAAAGGCTGCGGATGTATACAGTTCAGTGGTAGCACACTTTCCTAGCACAAGGATGTGCAAGACCCTGGATTCAATCTTCAGTGTAGGAAAAAAAAAGTCTATAGTCCTTTATCTGAAACTCCTCTTAAAATTTCAAAATTGCAGATGAGGATTTCCCTTGGTATAGAATGAATGCCACAATACTCTATTTGTCCTGCCTATAACATGGGCATATGTTAGTTCAAAATTTAAGAATAGTTTCAAAAATATTAAAACACTATAGACTATTATCTTTCAGCAGTAGTTAAAATTTAAAACATTAGCACTCTACTACAGAGGCAATAAAGAAGCAGGATGTAATTGAAATAGACTGAATTGTTCTAACAGATAATAAAATCCCATGCACTAAATTCTGGCACTGTACACTGGAGTTATGCTCTCCACTGCGTAGGAATAACTGACAACAGATCAGCCTCCTGCCAAGCATGAAACTGGAAAGTAAATATGAAAATAACTGTTTTCAGCCATTGGACAACCACCAACACAGGACTGTGTTCTCAGAAGGAAAGCAAGCTAAATCCCAAAAAAATTCCCTGTTTCTGCCAGAAGCGTTTTCCAGACAGCAGAACACGGAGGGAGACCCAGTAGCTCAGCAGTCTCACTCATCTAGATACCCGAGTGGGAAACTGCTGGACAGCTAGAATTTACGGGCCAGGTACCAAAGAATTGTAGAGAGGAAGCTTCAGTGATCTGCACAGGCATCTTCGGTTAAACACTGAACTGGGCAGATACACAGCAAGTGTCTACCGAACCCAGGCACAGGCACAGAACAACTGCAAGCAGCATAAGCCTAACACGGGTGTTCACGCATAGCTGGCAGACAGCTGAGCGCGCAATAAGCAGCTAAACAGACTTCCCTGACACTCCAGGATTCAGCAAAGACCCAGAAAGCCCATTACTTAGGAGCAGGGCTTCTTGCCCCACATTTACTAAAGCTTAAAAACAAATCTTGAAAAGAACTAGCAGCTATGTAAACAAATCAACTGCCCACTAAACAAATCTTTTTATTAAGGAAAGTAACAGGGTGCAGACATTCAATATCAATGAGAGTGACCACTGTATCCAAAAATATAGGGGAGGGGGAATGACTAGAAATGCAAACAGGCGAGGAATGGTGGCCCATGACCTACAGGGATAAGGTATTAATGGAAACAAGTAGCAATGATGGGGGAAGCCCAAAGCCTTCAAAACTAGTAAGTATTACGTAATATGTAAAGATTTAAAGAAAAACATTAATGCAATCAGAAAGTAGGAATCTAAATACAAAATGGAAACTGTTTTAAGAATGGAAACTCTAAAATAGAAAATTACCTAAAATAAAAAACTACCATATATGTAGACTTAAAATGTTAGATACTACAGTAAATTTAAAGACACTGCAGAAAATGTAAAGTGGCTGCCATGAACTTGAAAACATAGTAACAGAAACCACCTGAAACAGAAGCTTAAAGAGTAAAGAAACAGAGAATAGACTCTCAATGACCAAATGAACAATATCAAGTGTTCTAGTAATAGTCTCAAACACACATGTAACCAGAGTACCAGGAGAGGGCAAGCATGCTGGTGCACACCTATAATCCCAACACTTGGGAGGCTGAGGCAGGAGCATCACAAGTTCACAGCCAGCCTGGATTACACAGTAAACTCAAGGCCAGCCTGTACTACACAGCAAGACCCTGTCTCAAAAAGCAAAGTACCAGGATAGCATAAAGACAAACAGGAGGAAAGTACCAAAAATTGTCAAATTTGATGAAAACAGAACTTACAGATCCAAGAATCTCAATAAACTTCAAGCTGGATAAACAAAAAGCCAATTGTACACACACATCCAATTGCTGTATATCACAATCCAATTGCTGCAAAGTAACAGTAAGAAAGAAAATAGTAAAAGTAGTCAGAAAAAAAATCTATTATTAAAAAAGTCTCAAAAAATTATCTCAGCTTCTACCTCGAGAAATTAGAAAACAAAAGGAAATTAGAAAACTAAGCAAATTAAACTCAAAGGAAGCAGAAGGAAATAATAAAGGTAAGAGTCAAGTTGGTGAAATAGGAAAAAAAAAAACAGGAACTCTATAAAACCAAAAGCTGGTTCTTTAAGAACAATTAAATTAATAAACCTCTACCCAGTCAGGGACATAGTCACAAAAGTACACTGCACAGTAGAGAGAAACTAAAGCTTTCGAGCCAGAGCGTGAACAGAGGCAGCTGGGGAATCACTTAATAAGGTCACAGGAAAAGAGGAACCGAGAAGGCAGCCCTACAAAGCCGTTCATGAACTCGTGGGTCATGCATGGATTTGGCCCTACCCACAACACTGAAGACTCTGAGAACTGAAGTAAGAGGTACACTGCCTGGATACGGGATAGCACACGCAGGGTAGATCCAAACCCAAAGGTTCAGAAAAATGAACTGATGTTAGAACCACATTCTATAGGAGTTAGGACTAATTGAACATAACTAGATCTGCTAAAAAAAATTATCAACATACTCCAGGATTTATGTAAGACTCACAGTCACATACAAATCAAAATGATATTCAAACAGGAAAATCTCAATTTGCCTGAGAAAAGACAATCAACAAGTGCCAAGAAGAGATGAGCGAAATATTTAAGATTTTATATTAGCTATGAAAACACTCAAGGCACCAGTAGTAAAACACTTTTGAGACACTTTGAAGGGAGGAAGCCTCACTATACGGGCACTGAAAACAGATCAGTGCACTGGATCAACAAATAAAATTTATCCAATCTGATGAACACAGAGAAATGCTATTTTTGAAAATTACACAGTCTCGGGCATCTGTGTCACAGGAATCCCTACAGGACCTCAGGAGTAAAGCACTGTTCATCAATCCCACAGCCGAGCTAAAAGCACTATGGCACCATGCCAGCAAGGCACGACGTTAAGAAACACAGCTTACAATACTGAATATTTCCACTGGTCCTTCTAGAAAAACTTTACCTTCACTAAGAAGAATATGGGGACGGGGACTGGAGGTGTACCTCAGTGGTAGAGCGCTTGCCTACTATACACAAGGCCCTGGGTTCTACCGCAGAACCACACACATACATACGCAAACAAAACAAAACAAAAAAATTACCTAAGGCGATCTATTGCAGAAAAAAGTTCATTATTCTTTTCTAAATCCTTGTTAAAAGAAAAAAACAGTTCCCTAAAAGTACAGATTCTTGATGGGGGTGAGGGCGTAACATGAACCAACTCCTCATTACAAATGTAATCATTGTGCACTGCAAAATTGGACTAACAAAAATAAAAATTTAAATTAAAAAAAGTACAGTTTCTTCCATGGCAAGTAAAATTAGGCTATTAACATCAATAAAATATGACAAAAAATTTAAATGAAATCACATGCTGCATAACATACAATTAGGTACAATACATAATACTTGATAAAAATAAAACTGTTACTGGTTTAAGTATTATACTGTATTTTATCATTATATCCCGTCTTGAAAGGAAAACAGATGCACAGGAGTATACATTTGTCACAAAAAAGAACTATACACCCAAGACATAGGCATTTCACTGTAAATAAAATATACTTCAATTTTAAAAATAAACCAGGAGGGCCGGTGAGACGGCTCAGCGGCTTAAGCGCCTGCCTTGCAAGCGCGAAGGCCCGAGTTCGACTCCCGGAACCCACATACGAAAAAGGGGCCGGTGATATCGCTCAGCGGCACGGGTGCCTGTTGGCGCGTGAGGTCCTGAGGTCGTCCTCCCGGTACCCACAAAAAAAAAAATAAAAAAAAAAAAATAAAAAAATAAAAATAAACCAGGAAAGAAAAAATCCTAAGGATGATTTTTTTTCCTTCTGGTTTTATATTATATGTTAAAAACTGGGCATGGTGGGCTGGGGATATAGCTCAGTGGCGCAGTGCCTGCCTGGCAAGCACAAGGTCCTGAGTTCGATTCCTGGTACCAAAAAAAAAAAAACCTGGGCATGGTGGCACATGCCTGAAATCCCAGCACTCAAGAGGTTGAGGCAGGAGGATCACCACAAGTTCAAGACCAGCCTGGGCAAAGTGAGTTCAAAGCCAGCCAAAAAAAAAAAAAAAAACAGTTCAACATGAAGAAAAAATAAGACCCATTGAGGCCACACACCTGTATCCCCAGCACTCAGGAGACTGAGGCCGGAGGATCACTAGTCTGGGCTACATGGTAAGTTCCAGGCCAGCCTGAACTACAAAGCAAGACCCTGTCTCAAACAAACAAACAAACAAACAAAAAAAAAAAAAAAAAAGAAAGGCTATAGTGTATCTTGATGGTAGCCCACCCTACACCACAGGGTGTATTTTTTTTGTTTTTGTTTTTTGTGGGTACCGGGGGTCAACCTCAGGACCTCGCGCGCCAGCAGGTGCCCGTGCCGCTGAGCGATATCACCGGCCCCTTTTTCGTATGTGGCTTCCGGGAGTCTAACTCAGGCCCTCGCGCTTGCCAGGCAGGCACTTATGCCGCTGAGCCATCTCACCGGCCCCATGGGTGTGTTTTTATTTTTATTTTTTCCTCCCTTTTTCCTCAGCCCAAACTTATGTGAAACTTTGCCACCACTAAAAAATACTAGAAAGAAAAGAAAAGAAAAGAAAAGAAAAGAGAAAAGAGAAAAGAGAAAAGAAAAGAAAAGAAAAAAGAGAAGAGAAGAGAAGAGAGAAGAGAAGAGAAGAGAAGAGAAGAGAAGAGAAGAGAAGAGAAGAGAAGAGAAGAGAAGAGAAGAGAGAAAAGGAGACTGAGGAAACATAAAGGGACCTTAAATGCCATTTGGTGTAGGTGGTCACACAGCTAAGTCTGGTGACCTAGACTATTTAACTACCTAACTTGTTTTGTTTTGTTTGTGGTGCTGGGGATTGAACCCACAGCCTTGTGCCTGCTAAGTAAGCACTTTACCACTGAGCTACTCTCCCAGCCCCCAAAATGTTTTTAAATAAGCAGATCCAAACTTCTCCCTCTAACTTGGTACTCTAGCTCTGTAAAAGTTTAGTTTGTAAGGTTTCCCTCCTCCCTAATTCAAGCTAAACATCTTGGTTCTCTTAGCTGTTCCTTACATGAAAGTTGTAAGTCCCTTTACATTCTGGATCACTCTTTAATACAATATTGTTTCCATACTTCCTATATTTTTTTAAAACCAGTAAAGTCTCAAAAAACAAATTGGGGGCCGGTGAGACGGCTCAGCGGCTTAAGCGCCTGCCTTGCAAGCGCGAAGGCCCGAGTTCGACTCCCGGATCCCACATACGAAAAAGGGGCCGGTGATATCGCTCAGCGGCACGGGTGCCTGTTGGCGCGCGAGGTCCTGAGGTCGTCCCCCCGGTACCCACAAAAAAAAAAAATAAATAAAAAAATAAAAAACAAATTGGATAGTTAAAATAGTTGTTAAATTTTTACTTTTCAAAACAAACCATTTTTTAAAATCTGTCAGTATTTCACAAAACAAAGGACATCTTATATAAAAAAAGAAAAAAATAATAAAACAAGTAAAAAAGGTCTGTGGGAATTTTACATTTTTGTGGAGTACTAGCATAGGGAATCACTGGTTTTGGAAGTTTTGGAACCAAAAGAAAAAATCACAGATAGCAGCAGCAGAACTGAGTGTAATAATCATCATCTGCTTTCTGGATACTATATTCCTGTGACTGTATAATAAAATGTGGCAGATTTTTCATACCTTTCTTTTTTTTTCCTCCAGCACCAAATTATGTCATTTAAAAAAAAGGAAAAAAAAGAATATAGCATTCCTGTATAATTAATACTGTATAAGCAGATCTCTGTAAAACTCAAGGTATATAAATGATTGAAAGTCAGCTGTATGACAGAACTTCATAATTACTTCAATGATAAATTCTCCTTGTAAAACAATAGGATGATCATAGTGAGAAAGAAACAGAAATATACCCTATTACTCAATTTATTAAATCTGGTTTACAAGTTATTTTAAAGCCAGCAGTATTATTTTCAAGCAAAACATAAAAAGATGAAGTCCTAATTTCTAAACACTCCATAAATCCTTAAAAAAAAAAACAAAGAAGACTAGAATGAGCAGATAAAATCAGCCATCACAGACCCCATAAGATGAAAAATAACTAAACATTCCAATTCACATCTAAGTGCATAGACACCTAAGACAAGAAGTTCCAATGACAACCACCCAGACAGCAATACAGCCCAGTCCTAGAGGTTACTGCATACTGCACATGCGCTGCCTAAAATTCACCCTCTGAGAGGGCCCCCTCCCAGAGGAACTGCTGACTGCAGATCCCAGACATGATAGTGTTGAGCAGTGGCAACTGGGGAGGCAAAAAGAAAGGACTCAGAAAGTCTGTGAGATCAAAGGTGACAGTTTTAGCAAGGCACAGCTTCTGGGAGAGGGGGGACACCTCGAAAAGTGTCACATCAATCACAGGATAGATGGTGAAGAGAAAGAAGTGACCGGAAGACAAAAGCTCTACTAAGACAAGGCAACTACTGGCAGGAGATTCATTTTAAAAACAGAATTCTATAATAGCAACAAATAAGAGAGCTCTTGAACTAAGATACTGATGAAACTATCCAAATCTCACCCCCAATTTAAGATTGCCTTTTGTTGGTCAAGTAAAATGCAACACAAATCTGCAGAACAGAAAAAAATGACCCGTATCCACATGAAGTTACTTACAAGGAATAAAAAGTAAAAAAAAAATCGTTGGAACACAGAAACAAAAAACCTTGCAATAACATAGTAAAGACATAATACAATACTCTCACAAATTATACTTAAATACAGATTTAAAAAGAATACTCCTAATCAGAAACGCAAAACTTGATTGACAAATAATAGGAACATGTAAAACAGGAACAGGCTGAATTTAAATTAAGATAAATTATGGCCGGGCATGGTGGTACACACATGTAATGCCAGCACTCAGAAGGCAGAGGCAGGAGGTTTGCTGTGAGTTCAAGGCCAGCATGGGCTACAACGTGAGTTCAAAGCCAACCTGAACTACATAGTGAGATTCTGTCTCAAAAAAAAAAAAAGGCAGAACCTGTAACCCCAGCACTCAGGAGGCAGAGGCAGGATTACTGTGAGTTTCAGGCCAGCCTGGGCTACACAGTGAAACCTTGTATCAAAAACAGAATAAAATTTAAAAAAATAAAAAATAAAAGCAACCAACAAAAATATAAGCTAAGGGTGTAGCTAAATAGTAGTACACAGTAGTCCCTGGGTTCAATTCTTGGTATAAATAACTTTATAAATAATTATATATATTATCTATATCTTTTATATACATATCATATATATAAAACATCCAAAAAATATCAAACAAAATAAACATACAGTGAACATGAGATCAATTCACCAAAAAAGCTAGTTTATAATGTATTACACCATAACAAAGCAGGTGCTTTACCATTTGTCAAGCACTTTCATACATCTAGCTACCTCATCTGTGAGGAACATTTAAAAAGACTGTTTCTCTCTTTTTACTTAGATTTGTCAACTGATCTTAAACAGAGTGATAGAAGCAGACTCAAACTTCAGATTCAATCTACTATTACTTCCACACAAGGCTTTCTCCCCTGAACTCCAAAACACTCACTGAAAAAATATGTAATATTTTATTTCCTTGGTTTTAAAAACCAGTCTCTCAGGGGCCGGTGAGATGGCTCAGCGGCGTAAGCGCCTGCCTGGCAAGCGCGAGGGCCCGAGTTCGACTCCCGGAACCCACATACGAAAAAAGGGCCGGTGATATTGCTCAGCGACACGGGCGCCTCCTGGCGCGCGAGGCCCTGAGGTCAACCCCCGGTACCCACAAAAAAAAAAAAAAAAAAACAGTCTCTCCACAAAAACATTTAGAATAAACTAGCCTGTTTCAAAAGCTTCCCTAACAAGGAAAGGCCGGAGGTCTAAGTTGCTGTAGTTATCATTCAATGGCAGTGGCGACTAACATGGCAAAGAAGGTTCGGGACACTAAGCCAGGCGTGGTGCCGCACCCCTCTAGCCCCAGCACTCCGGGAGGCCGCGGCAGGAGGATTACAAGTTCAAGCCCAGCCTGGGCAACTAAGCAAAACCCTGTCTCAAAAATGACTGGACATACGAATAAATTCATGTTTGTTCTGTGGTTTTCATCTGCCAGAAATACTAAATAAATACAGAAAACAGCACCCCACTGAAACAAATCCTGCAGGCACACGTATGTGTCAGAGACCTGCCGTCTACCTCAGTTCACCCTGTGTTATAAGCCACACTCACCCGCATCTGAGGTTACCATTTCAGATTGCAGATAACCTTCCTGCCACTACTTCACACAATAACTGACAAACTAAAATCCTTTAGATGCCCACTGTCCACAAGCTTCAGGTGTTTTTGAAGTAAAGTGTAGCTCTTACAGCATATGTGCTAACCACTCAACATATGTAAAAAATGAGCTACCACTTTTATTAACTTATCTTTGTTTTCAATCTGTCACTAATAACATTTTTGAATGCTGTGTCCACCCCCATTTTTCCCATAAACCCTCAGGTTTTTATCTCTAAGTCTGCAGCACTGTGACTTCTAAGAATCTGTATGTCCCGATATAGCAGAACTGTCTGTACATTAAGGAAGCACATTCTGATTCAATCCTTAGGCACTGATAATCAAACGTGACCTTGTAATAGCCAAGGAAAACTCTCTAAAAAATAGTACCATTTTAAGTATAACCCATTATCATGGAAAGGAAAAATAAAGTGCTTTTGTTTTTGTTTTTTGTGGGTACCGGGGGTCGACCTCAGGACCTCGCGCACCAGCAGGCGCCCGTGCCACTGAGCAATATCACCGGCCCTTTTATCGTATGTGGGTTCTGGGAGTCGAACTCAGGACCTCACGCTTGCCAGGCAGGCGCTTATGCTGCTGAGTTATCTCACTGGCCCAAGTTTGTTTTTTAATTGGAAAGGCAGCCAAGTGTGGAAGTAATCCAAGGGTAGGCTTTTTTTCTGTAGGTCTACTGTTTTTCTTTTTTTTTTTTTTTTTTTTTTTTTTTTGTGGGTACCGGGGGGACGACCTCAGGACCTCGCGCGCCAACAGGCACCCGTGCCACTGAGCGATATCACCGGCCCCTTTTTTCGTATGTGGGTTCCGGGAGTCGAACTCCGGCCTTCGCGCTTGCAAGGCAGGCGCTTACGCCACTGAGCCATCTCACCGGCCCATGTCTACTGTTTTTCAAAAGCGAACTTTCAATTCTCCTTTTTTATGTAGTCAGATAAAACTTCAAGTAAGATCATAGTTCTCCCAGATCTTATGGTAATTTATCTTAACTTACCAATTTATCTCAAATAATCTCAATTTAAGATGTGATCATACTAAACTAACAAAAACACCTCAGTTACCACAGCACACCAGATAAAAACGTTGGCCTCACCATAATTTATTTCTACAAAGCAATTTTTTTCTTTTGAAAAAAAGATTGCTTTATTAAATTAAAATTTTAAGGAATTACTCTAACATCATAGTAAGGAATGAACAATATAATTCATACCTTATCTTGGGGGAAAAAACCTAAATGCAACAAGTTAAACTAGTTTCTTTAAAGTTACAACTTTATTTATTGTAGTGGTATTGTTTTGAGACACAGTCTTACTATGTATTACAGGCTAGCCTTGAACTTACTATGTAGCCCTGTGTGGTCTTATACTCTGATGGTTTTCCTGCCTCAGCCTCCTAAGTGCTGGGCTTAGAGGCATGAGCCACAGTGCTGAGCCAAGTTACAACCTTAAGATGTTTGTACAGCCTGCATCACAAAAGAGCTTCGGTATTTATGTGTACAGCTGGCATTCCAGGAAAATCCTCAAAGTCAAGAACACAACCGTAGCATAGTGTTTTCCATGCCCTAATATTAAGAACTATCACTCTTTACAGCTCTTCGCTTGCACTTCTCAACATCAGAACTGGCAAATGACATTCTTTTCAGAATCATTTTTCACTAAGAAGCTAAGTTTTTCCCTCTTCTACAGAGACACTGCCTCTAAACAGATGGCAACTTGCATTTAGATGCCAATGCTGGAACCTGGCTATGTTCTCTGATTACGCGACTTGCTCTCTTTCCTACACAGACTCTCCAGTATGCCTTGCTAAACTCTAACAAGTACTTCAACTTAATTTTTAAATTTTCTGAAAAACTCATAAAGCAACTCTAACCTACAAGTTTTCCCAATGTTTTATATCCCTATTTCAAAATATCATACACAGTGGTTTTCAACCTTATCAGCTACAGAGCTTCAAGAAAAGATACATGACCGACCCTTACCATCTGGAGATTCAATTCATCAGACTCCTAACAACAAACTAATCCCAATACTTTTTCTCCAATGCTAAAACCACCAAAAAGGAAACAATAATAAAATTTTCCTCCTATTATGTTTTTATGAGAGGAAGACCAGGGAAACAAACTAGTATCATGATTTAAATGATACAAATCAGTGATGGCAAACCTTTTAAAGCTTTCAATGATATAAACAGCCTGCTGCAGTGGGCTTGTGTGCTGTAGGTTCACCACCACTGGTATAAATGAAATTTCCCAAGTATTACCAGAAAATACAGGCTTCATCCAGTATCCTACACAATTACCTCACATAATAATGAAATGTACAATGCCAAGGCCCAGCCTAACTCCCTTCTCCAAAAATATTTATCCAAGCACACAATACAAAGCTCTTTCTCTTGGCCTGTAATCACTGTTTTAACACTCGTTTCATGCAACAAACATGTATTAAGTATCTACTATGTTACCTCCCTTTAACCAATGTGAACCCAGCAATTAATAAAACAAAATCCCTATCCTCAAAAAAAAAACACATTTTAATTGTGGAAGATATGTAATAAACAAATACACAAGTAAATATATATTAAATGGTGGTAAATTATATTGGAGAAAAACAAAGCAAGTAAGAAAGAAAGGAGGAAATAAGGTTAGGACTGGTCACTTGGGAGGCCGAGGCAGGAGGATCCCCGAGAGTTTGAGGCCAGCCTGGACTACATGGTAAGACCCTGTCTCAAAAAACAAAACAAAAACAAAAACAAAAAGTTAGGGCTGGGGATGTGGCTCTGTGGTAAAGCACTGGCCTAGCATGCTGGAGGCCCACTGGGTACTGCCACAAAAAAAAAAAGGAGAGGAGTATTCCTTCTGTTCAAAGAAGGCCTTTGTACCTATAGCATTTAAAGGCCACCCGAGCAGTCCTAAAATAAACAGGAGATTCAAAACAGGTCCTCATCTAGAGGAAAAAATTCTGAACAAGGAGCCCTTTGCATACAACCCTTACATGACCTAGCTTTTTATGTCCCAAAACACTTTTATGAACAAAGAAGATCTATCTGAACTAATGCTCTCCCAGAACTGCATTAAGAGGAGCAGAAGCAGGAAAGGGAGTTAAGAGCGCTCGCTGAGGAGGGACCCCCTCCGCCGAGGGTGCTTGGTCAGGAACTCTCAGTCCTCCCTCGCTCCGACACGGAGTGCACCTCTGCGCAGCAGCCCCTCAGCCTGAGCTTCCAAGAGAGAGTTGGGACGGCAGCGCTATTACTTTCAAATGCCTAGTCTGTCGGAGCCTCGGAGCCTCGATAATGACCCAAAGCAAGGCTTTGATATACCTACAGAACACAACACTACATTTAACTCTCTTTAGGCAAGCTTTTGTCTGAGAATATAGTGTTGCCTATTACTACTGCAAACTAAAACTGGGGTCATTATTTTACTAGAATACCATATTCCCTGCCAAATAAGTATTTTTAACCTAATCTCTTGAACCAAAATAACCAATTTTTAAATATTTAAGGTTTCTAACAATACATTTTAAAATATATGCATTGTCAATTTAAAATAAAAATGTGTTTATTTCATTCATAGTACACCACATTCCACAAAGAATTTAGAGCAGAATTTTTTTTTTTCTTTTAAATGCATGAAGGGGAGCTGGGAGGTCAATGCCTCAGGATGGGCAGAGACCTAGAGTAGAACTTCAAAGGAAACAAAAGTGAATTCACCACATTAAAAGGTTTTTACTTTTTACTTCTCAATAGATTTTCACAGACTTCTTAAAAGATTGTGACTTTTACAATAGAATATATTTACATTAAAACAAAATTACATTTACTTTTATGGTAATTCTTCATTTTCCAAATAGCCTTTTATTTTTCCAATGACACAATAATTGTACATATTAATGGGGGACAGTGTGATATTTCAAAACACGTATACAAAGTATCAGACCAGGGTAACAAGTACATCCATCTTCTCAAACATTTATGATTTGTGTTGGGAACAGCCAAAACCCTCTCCACTGGCTGGTGTGAGACACAACTGGCGCCAATGTAATTCCCCTCCTGTGCTAGGGAACGTTAGGAGTTCCTCCTTCTATCCAGCTGCATCCCTGAACCCATTAACCATGCCTCTCCATCCCTCCCATGCCGGTGTGCATGTGCCCGCATGGATGGATGGATGTTTGTTTGTCTGTGTGTTTTGGCAGTAATGGGGGCTTGAACACAAGGCCTTCACACTGAGCTATATCTCCAGTACTTTTTAATTTTTTAATTCTGAGACACAGTCTCACCAGGTCACTAGTTCGCCCAGGCTGGGTTTGAATTTGCAATCCTCCTGCCTCAGCTTCCCAGATTAGCATTACAGGCATATGCAATCTTGCCCAGCTCCACCACCCTGGTGTGCTTTAAAGCAGAAATTTACTCTAGTTTTAGGCACTTGCCTAACATCCATGCTCTTGTTTAAACTTTTGATTACCTACTATGTATAGAAGGGTATTCATTGCAGATAGAAATTTGTTATATTTGTTTATAGTTTTGTCATATTATATTATATTCTAAAGACATACAGTATAGCCAAAAGTACATTGAAACCAACTTCAAAAGTGTCTACACTCAGCTACTAAATTAGAATTCTGTCACATATAAATTTAAGTTAAATCACCCAAACCTAGAATGCACGAGGCTGTAGATTTGATCCCCAGCACACTGGAAAAAAAAAAAAAAAAAAAAAATCAGCAGACCTTTCATGTGCATATGGAAACCTGCTCGTTAATAATCCCTAGCATGAATTTCAACCACAACTAAAGTTAACCCAAGGGTCATTAACTGTGAAAACAGCACTTTTTCAATGGTAGTAAATCACATGAAGTAATCTACCTACAATATTTGCAACCACGTAACAATTATTACAACTCTTTGTTACTCCCTTCCTCCCTTATGCCCCTCCCCAAAATAGTTAAACACTAAACAACAATGATGTAAGCACCCTGAAAAACAAGTCTGATTCTTGACTCTAACACTAGGTGTTAACCTTAACCTCAGTCTGTCTGCTTAATAAAAATGGCCACCTTGGAAAGTTTCAAGATTAAGAAAGGAGTCTAAAAAGTGTAGCATGGGGCCGGTGAGATGGCTCAGCTGCATAAGAGCCTGCCTGGCAAGCGCGAGGTCCTGAGTTTGACTCCCGGTACCCACATACGAAAAAAGGGCTGGTGATATGGCTCAGCGGCACGGGCACCTGCTGGCGCGCGAGGTCCTGAGTTCAACCCCGGGTACCCACAAAAAAAAAAAGTGTAGCGTGTTCCCCTGGGGATGGGGCTCAGTGGTAGAGAGCATGCTTAGCATGTGCAAACGCCTGGGTTCAATCCCCAGCCCCAGAGAGAAGGAAAACAATGTACTGTGCCCAAAATGGTAAACATTCACGTTTAAATTTAAATGTATTAAAACTTCAGTTCGTCAACTGCGCCAGCCCCATTTGAAGTGTATAAAAGCTATGTGTAGCCCATGGCTGTATTACAGCTGATAAAGAACATTTCCATGATCACAGGGAAAAAAATTTTTTTTGAGACAGGGTCTCACTATGTAGTTCAAGCTGGCCTTGAAACTCACCATGTAGCCTAGGCAGGCCGTGGCGATCTGCTTCAGCGAGTGCTGGGATTACAGGCAGGCGCCACTACACCCAGGTTGATCCCAAAAAATTCTATTGTGTGGTGTTCTCTGGCATCTAGGGCAGAGCCAGGCAAATGGTAGGTTTTAAGTAAATCACAAATATTATCACCACGCTATGCTCATTTTTCTTAACCACTTTTACAGGAAAGTAAAATTCCGTCCTTCAGACTCATAACAACATAAATCACTCAAGCTAAAATCCAAACCCACATTATTAATAGGGTACAATATTTTAAGTACTCCCACTTTGGATTATTTTTCTTAACTCACACTAATATCTGCAGAGTACAAAGAGAAGGAAGACACAATAAGAACAACCAACCTAGTAACCCCTTCCTGCAGGGGTTGGTCTAGCTTTCCAGAAAGGACTAAAATCTAAAAAGATGTCTTTTCTCCTACCCTCACAACTTTGCCTTTTCTACCCTAAACTTAGATAATAAGAAAGTGGTGTAAAGACCCACAGTACTTTCAAATTGTCTAGCTAAACAAACAGCACCAAGGATGGACAAAGCCCACAGTTCTCTAACAATTTAATTTTTCAAGTAAGTTAAACCAGTGTGAAACAACTACAACAAAAGAAAAAGAACGCTTTGGGCAAACACAATTATTTTGTTGTTCTTTGCTTGCTTGCTTGCTTGAGATAGGGTCTCACTACATAGCCAAGGCTGTCCTGGAACTCAAAATCCTCCTGATTCAGCCTCCGGAGGGCTGGGATTACAGGTGCGTGCCCTACACTGGCGCTCAAACACAAGTCTTTAAATGAGAGCTTACATAATATAGATCACATTCATCTTCCCCCTTTTCTAGAATAATTATAGACAAAAAACATGCAGATATTGTAACCAACTTATAACAATACTTAGTAAGAAAACCCTAGAATAGCATGGAGGAGAAAGGGCCAAACATGCAACTAAATTTAATTTTAGGTACTAACCAGCCTAGAACAGGCCATGAGAAGCCAGTGCAGAAACTCTGGAATTTTGCAAGCTAATGTTTAAACCATGTTTCAGTTGAAAAATTAAGGCCAAATATTTCATTATTTTGAAATTGAGGTTTTAAATTTTTAGAATTTACAAACTAATTTCATCTCCTACCTAAGTTTACAAATAAGTACGGTACAACAAATAAGGCAGCACTCAAAAACTGAATGATCCCAGAATGGTTGAATAGCTACCAACCTACTAATATTTGACCACAAAGTCTAAAAATATGTCTAACTTTTCCTTTAACAGGTTGGGCAGAGGGCTAAAATCAAAAGAGCTAATTTACTATAAAAGCTGAGAAGCAGAAGTCATTTTGGTGGCGTGTACTTTTATTGTTGGTTGCTGTTTGTTCTGAGACAAGGTCTTGTTAGGTAGCCCAGGTTGGGCTGGTATTCATGATCCTCCTGCCTCAGCCTTCGAAGTGTTGGTATTACAGGCATGAGCCAAGGTACCCAGCTAGCAGAAGCAATTTTGGACAAACAATACTAACTACCCTTTTGAGTAGTAATATTTTCCTTTTTCCTAAGGTAACAGAACAAATAAGGACATTATATTTCCTTTACTTCTCTTTCATTTAGTGTTCTCACATTTTTTTTGCATACACCTTATTATAATAATCCTTTAGCACTGTGATTTCAGCAATGAAAACCTAAGATGCTTAATCAAGAACTGTTATTCTATGAATGTTTAAATAAACTGTGATAAATCTGTATCATGGAATAGTACTCAGCAACAGAAAGAAAAAGATAGCTGGGTGTGGTGACGCACACCCGTGATCCCAGCACTCGGGAGACTGAGACAAGAGGATCACGAGTTCCGAGGCCAGCCTGGGCTATATAGTGAGTTCAAGGCCAGCCTGAACTACATAGCAAGATCCTGTCTCCAAAAAAAAAGAAAAGAGAAGGATATAAACAACAACTTTTAGATGAACCTCAAAGGAATTGTGCTGCATTAAAAAAAAAAAATCCGGGGCCGGTGAGATGGCTCAGCGGCATAAGCGCCTGCCTTGCAAGCGTGAGGGCCCGAGTTCGACTCCCGGATCCCACATACGAAAAAGGGGCCGGTGATATCGCTCAGCGACACGGGTGCCTGCTGGCGCGCGAGGTCCTGAGGTCGAACCCCGGTACCCACAAAAAAAAAAAAAAAAAAAAAAAAAAAATCCCAGAAAGTTTCTATTGCATAGTTCTTTTTAGTAAACACTTTGAAATGGCTAAATAAAGAAGCAGTGAGTGCTAGAGGTTGGGGATAAAGGATGGGAAGGAGGTGGGCAGACTTTGGTCTGAAAGGGTAACACTGGGATTCTTTGTGTTAATGGGACTGTTCTGAGTCTTGACTGTACAAGGAGAATCTACACACGTAACAGAACTGCCTAGAACTAAATACACATAAAAGAGTACAAGCAAAACAGGGAAAATCTGAGTAAGAACAGCAGACAGAGCCTGGTGGCACAGGCCTATAATCCCAGCACTCTGGGAGGCTGAGGCTGGAGGATCACAAGTTTGAGCTCTGCCTGGGCAAACTAGTGAGACCCTGATGCAAAAATAAAAATAAAAAGGGTCCACTGGTGTAGCTCAGTGTGCAGGACCTAGATTCAATCTCCAGTACTGCAAAAATAAATAAACCAGTAAATTAATTAATTAAACAAACAGTATCAAAGTCATGATTATGATCTATAAGTTTTGCAAGATATTATTTAGTGTTGGGAAAAGTGGGTAAAGGGTACAAAGGATCTCACAAACTGTGTCAATCCACAGTTACCTCAAAATTAAAAGTTTAATTTTTTTTTTTTTTTTTTTTTTTTTTTTTTTTTTTTTTTTTTTTTGTGGGTACCGGGGGGACGACCTCAGGACCTCGCGCACCAACAGGCACCCGTGCCGCTGAGCGATATCACCGGCCCCTTTTTCGTATGTGGGATCCGGGAGTCGAACTCGGGCCTTCGCGCTTGCAAGGCAGGCGCTTAAGCCGCTGAGCCGTCTCACCGGCCCTAAAAGTTTAATTTTTAAAACCAATGCTAACAGTTGGAAAAGTCTGATTATGAAATGAAATGAGACAATATCAGAGAATGACTGCTAATGGTATTATGGGTATAAAGCTCAATGTCTTTTTTTTTTTTTTTTGGTCTTTTTGAGACAGGGTCTCGCTATGCAGCTCAGGCTGGCCTTGAACTCACAGCCATCTTTCTGCCTGTAATCACGCCTGTAATTAGGCGTGCACCACCAAGCCCGGTGTTACAATGTCTATTCTTAGGAGATGCTTGTTGAAGTGTTTGGGAATGAAGCATTATGCCAACAGATTACTTTTGCTTCATATACATGAACAAACAGGGAGAGAATGCAAATAAGACAAAATGTTAAATGTAGGCAAAGAATTTATGAGTGTTGCTGGTTCACTCAATTTTTCATCGTGATTTTTTTCAATATGAAGAGCTGAGGAAGGGGCTGGGAGTATAACTCAGTAATACAGCTTGTGCTTAGCCCTGGGTTCAATCCCCAGCACCACATGAAGGCGGGAAGGGGGCCTAGGAGGTACATTGTAATAAAGCCATGTTACAGTTCTCCCTGTTTAAGGTCTAAGAAATAAGGGCCGAGGGTGTGGCTCAGTAGGATGCCTGCGTAGCATGGGCTAGACTGAGGTTCAATCCCTAGTATCCCAAAAAAACGATTATTATTCCTCTAAAATTATGCTACAATACCACTTACGAGTTCAATTAGTCTTAAAATGCCAGGATAACTAAGAGTTATGTGGAACTGGATGTGAGTTTCTGTTATTCAACATGAATTGAAATCGTAGCACTTGAGAGGCTGAGGCAGGAGGATTGCAAGTTCGAGGGCCTCCATGGCAACTCAGCAAGATTCAACCTGTAACACACATGGGTATTTTTGGTAAAATCAAAGTTACTTTGAAAAGGATAATTATTTCTAGAAAAACTGGATCTTCAGAGTTCTACTTTTCAAAAAAGTGACACGAATTATTATCATAAGAGAGTTTTCACACACACCCTCCAAAATTTTAGTCCTAAGTTTGGTAAGTACAGTTAATTCTTTCATAAAGAAACGTTTGCGTGAAGGGAGCACCCCCACGCTAAACACCAAATGAAAAACATGCTACAATGTATTAATTATAGCGCTAAGGCTACAGAACATATTCTACAATATAAACAGCCCCTACAAACATAAATGCATTTATGGTTTTCAAAAAACGCCAACTGTACACATTTGAAATGCAGGGAATGAGCCTGAGCCAGTGCCAAGATCCATCTCTAAAGTTCTTATAGTCTCTTTTCTGTGCAAAGTTTTTGCATCAGTGTTAAAACGTTTCAGAGTATGAAAAAAGTCGGTCTCCCCTAAAGGCTCTCAACTTTTCACTTCCTACCGGACCGCCCCTCGCAATGGGCCCCACCTCCCGAGGAGGGTGATGGGGTGGGGCTGTTTCCCGCTCGGAAACTAAGAAATAAATGCCTCTTCTTTGCTCCAGAGAGGAGGGAAGCAGAGGCCGAGAAGCTGCGGGCTGAAATATGCAGCAGACTACAAGGAGGTAGTTGCTTGGAAAGCTTCCTTCCCTCCACGGAACTCCCTCCTTCCTTTCCTCCTCCCAGGTCATTCAGTGACCCGCGGCCGGGAGGAGACAGGTGAACCCCAAGAGGAGAGGCAGAGGGAAGGACGCAAGACGGAGAAGAACCGCGGCTGGGCAATGAATGAGTCGTGCCGCATCCACACCACCTGTTCCTTCCGGCAGGATTCCTGCACCAGCCGCGCCGCCACTACTCCGCGTGCTGCCCGCTTCCTTGCTGAAGGCCAAGCCTCTCCTCCCTTTGCTCAGGGAGGGCGAAAACTACCAGTCTGGCAGTCGGGGAGGTCGGGGCCTAGTCCGGAACCAGGGCCTCCGCGGCGTGGGGACGCGAGGGGAGAGCCTGTGCCCCCCGGCGCGCGGGCCGAAGGGGGAACCACGGGGAGGGGACTAAGGACTGCGTTCGGCCTCACTAGTACTACGAAGGCGGGGTCCTGGCAGGGGTGGCCAGGTGCCCGCCCGGCCGAGGTGAAGGGTGACAGGCCCGGCTACCGGGCAAATCTTTCCCGCAGCTCGCCCGGAGCCTCACACTTACCAAGATCCGCTTGAAGAGCGCGTTCTCCTTGGGCGGGAGGCTCACGGCCGGCATCGTTCCGGCTCCTCCCGCTGCTCCCGCCACCACCCGGTACGGTCAGTCTGTTTGTCCGACCGCCGCCACTGCCGTTCCTTAGGCTCGTTCAGCCTTGAATACCCCGATCTACCGCCACCACCAGGCCTCGGGTGTCGCCGCGTCGCCTTCCCCGGACACCCCCTTCTCCTCCTCGTCTTTTTTCCTTTCTCACTTAACGCTGCCGCCGCCTCCCCCCCACGGGTCTCCGTCGGCGGTTCACGTGGTAACTGAACAGACCGACAGAAGTAGCCAAAATGGCGGACGCAGAGGGCTTTCCCACCCGGGTCACGCCTCCTATCGCGCAGGCGCGATGACCTTCTCGCCCCACCCTCTACCGCGGAGCTTGCTGGGAACCCGGAGGCTAGGAGGCCCGCGGAGGCAGAAGCTCTGGTCGCCCCGCCTATCCCTTCCAGCGCGACGCGCCTCCGAGGCGCCGGCGTAGGGGCGGAGATAGCTAGCTACGCCTCTGACCGCTGCCGCCTCAAAAATAGCCTTTCTGCTCTTTCTTGCTAGATTGGCTTTTCATCCATTGGGTAGACGTCCCGGACTGTGTGATCCTGAAGTACTGATATGCGGATATAGGTGTGCAAGAAGCGCTGTAGTAGATCACGGCCCAAGTGTCTAATGGAGGAGCAGAGGCGGAGGAGAAAAGAGAAAGGGTTCACCGCCGTGGGGACTTGAGAACAGATCTGGAGAGGAAGGGGCTTTTGAGTTTGAAAAGCATGAAAGAGTTTAAACCTATTAAGTGGGCCTGGCTGGTGGGCCTGGCTGGCTGGGGTATCGGTGACTATTGCCTGGAAAGGTCGGTAGCCACTTCCAAGGTGACATTTGTACTGCTAGAGGCGCCTGTGAAGGATGAAGTGTGAGATTTTATTTCACTGTTGAGGTCACAATGCAGGGTGGAGTCACCCTGTATAGTAGACCAAGAAGAGTAGGGGCACTCACTCCCTGGAGCTGGCGTCAAGCTAAAGCCCGAGTGTCCAGCTGCCCATCACCAGAAATTCTCAAATCTTAGAGGCCGAAGAATATTAGGGAACCGTTCCACCGGCCAAATTAGACCTGATACTGAATAGGACATCTTTCACATATAGGAGTCATTTCTTTTTTTTTTTTTTGTGGGTTCCGGGAGTCGAACTCGGGCCCTCGCGCTTGCCAGGCAGGCGCTTATGCCGCTGAGCCATCTCACCAGCCCGGGTTTTTTTTTTGTGTGTGTGTGTTGTGTTTCCACTTTTTTTTTTTTTTTAAGACAACAAGTAAACATTCTTATGTATTAACAAACTCAAGCATTAGAAAATGTACAAATAGGGCCGGTGAGACGGCTCAGCGGCTTAAGCGCCTGCCTTGCAAGCGCGAAGGCCCGAGTTCAACTCCCGGATCCCACATACGAAAAAGGGGCCGGTGATATCGCTCAGTGGCACGGGTGCCTGTTGGCGCGCGAGGTCCTGAGGTCGTCCCCCCGGTACCCACAAAAAAAAAAAAAAAAAGAAAATGTACAAATACCTTTTGGAGGAAAACATTACTCAATATAAGATTAAGCCATGTAAAAGCTAAGTAAAAATAGAAGACTAAGGAATGGAATAGTTACAGAAAATTGCATTTTCATGCTAGGGAGACAATACGGTGTTTACAAATGTGCGTCCGGTTTATTTCGCTTGTATTTTCTCGAGTTGTATCCATTTACCTATAAAAGTTTCCAGTTTATCTTTCTTTATGGCTGAGTAGTACTCCATTGTATAAAAATACCACATCTTTTTTATCCATTCCTCAGTTAATGGGCATTTGGGTTGTTTCCACAATCTAGCTATTACAAGGAGTCATTTCATTAACAGCCAACAGTAAAACTTTTTCAAAATGGCATTCCAAAGATGGTCTAAATTTTTTCAAGTCATAAGAGGCATTTTACCCTTGATTATCTCCCCAGAGCCGGAATTTAATCGATAGCATTCTTTGCATCATGAATCATAACATGCAATGTGCAATGCTTTTACACTTTTTAAATATGGATTCCTTATAGTTTTCAGATTCTTATTTAACCCTCTCTGCAAAATTCACTGCCCCCAAGAGGCCTTTCAACTATCTGAACTGTTAAAAGACACCCCCCAAAAAATTGTCTTAACTACAGATGATAATTTTAGCTTAGCCACTAAATTGGATTTCCAAATCGCTAGTTTCATATCCAAAAATCCTGACAGCAATATTATATGCCACGGCTTTCCATTAAAATTCTATGGGTCAGATTCAGGACCTGGAAGGGGACCAGGTAGCTGCAAGTCTAAAAACAACAACAAAAATCCCAGAAGGGCAAAATGTTAACATTAAGTCTGGGTGAAAAATAGATTTCTTTTATGTTGTTTTTCCATAAAATGTAAATAATCACTAACATAGATGTTTCAATAAAGAACATCTTACATGGAGACATTTCACTATATTCCTTTTGTAGAATGAAAATTTAAAGTTAAGTGATTTTATTTATTTTGTTTTTTGGAAGTTGTGTGTGTGTGTACACTGAGGATTGAACCCAGGCCCTTGCACATGCTAGACAAGTTCTCTACTAAGTTATATCCTCAGCTCTGGAGGAAACATTTTGACCACAGTGACTTATGAATGGACATGTATGTGGTAAGATGAGTGAACTAATCATCATCATGATCTTCAGCATCATTTAGCTTTAGTTATGGACTTCCTGGAAGTTTCTGGAAGCCCAGCTGCCATTCACAGCATAACTTGAAGTTTCTATTTGTCAAATAGTGCTGATTAGAATAGATATTGTATTGTTGAGTTTAGGCTACCAAGTCTCTGACCAGTCAAACTTATCTGTGGGTACATTTTAGCTTGGAAGTGAATCAGATAAATGTTAAAATGAGGCAAATATCTACTGAGTCTTAAAAATTGTTAATTATTTGTTATCAGCCAGAAAGAACTGAATTTGACATTGGCCAAATTACTGGATCTTGCTGCCTCATCTAATAAGATACACATTTTCTGGTTAGAAACCACTATTTGTTTCGAAGATCAGAAATTTGCTTCCCCTTAGGGAAAAATAGAACATTATTTACAGGAGAAATTATGTACAGGAATATAAAAGTAGAACATCATATGCAGGAAAGCCAGGAGATGTGAGTTGAGGAAGACGTTTCCTAGTGGAAAAATCTAGGACTAAAACTTTGTATTTCTACCTGCTAACTGATATCCCCTCTCTCTTCACTTGGGTCGTGAATAAGGTTTTAGCATCACATTCAGGAGATGGCTTAAGTGAATGTTACAAAGCAACTTCTACCAACTATAATAACTATTAGCTCCTGACTGGAATTGCTTTATCAGGGCTCTTCAAGATGGAGTTTCACCTACAACTGCCTCCTCCAAGTGTAGAGTTCCACAGTTCAAACATGCTGAGAGTAATGTGCTTCTATTTCATCACTTTCCCAAAATATACACTAGTAAAAGGATACAGCGACCAAAGCTCTGAAAAAGAACGAAATGGACTTTCCCAACAGAAGCAATGAAATGTGTAATTTACTCACTGGTTCTGTATGCTCTGACTAAAAGTGGCTCCTGTTTCAACTTGTTGGAGACTAGCAAAAGCCTTGTCAGAACAAGTTTCCCAGGGATGTTGCAGAAAGGATATACAAGTGGCTGGTTGCTGAGTGGACAAGAAGTTGAGAGCCAACAACTGACTCAGCGCATTAATTGGTTCATTTGCTTACTTCAGCATTAAGTGCGGGAACTCTAACTAGGTTATAGAAACTGAAGTGACTCAATTTAGCAACTTATCAAGCCTTCATTTTCATTTTAAAATGAGGCAGAAAGCATAGTACAATTATTTTACTCTTGTTCAATAATTTTTGGTTTAAAAAAAAGATTTTAAAATGGCATTGCTAAAAAAATACAAAAAAGGTTTTGCTAACATGTATTTTGCTTCTGAAAAATGAACCTAAATGGCATTAGATTTAAAGAAATGGCTTTAAATAGGTTTAAAATTTATCATCTGCTACCTATACTATTTTGTTTGTTTTTCTTTTGCAGTACTGTTGCTAAGTCATTAAATAGTTCAGGCTAGACTGGAAGTTGGAATCTTCCTGCCCCTCAGCTTTGTACATATTTTTGCATGGTCTTTAAAACATCAGATTGAACTGAAAATTTAATGCACAAATATCTAGTTCAATCATGTAAGATAACATAAAACCTACCTATTGGAGCTGGGTGTGGTGGCATATGCCTGTGATCCCAGCACTCTGAAGGCTGAGGCAGGAGGATTGTGGTGAGTTCAAGAACAGCCTGGGCTACATAGTAAGTTCAAGGCCAGCCCAGAGTACATAGTGGGACCCTGTCTTAAAAAATGAAAACTAGGGCTGGTGAGATAGCTCAGTGGCATAAACGCCTGCCTGGCAAGCATGAGGTCCTGAGTTCAACTCCCGGTACCCACATAAAGGGAAAAAAGGGCCGGTGATACCACTCAGCGGCACAAGCGCTTGCTGGCAAGCACGAGGTCCTGAGGTCAACTCCCGGTACCCACATTAAAAAAAAGAAGAAAAAAAAAACTAATAAAAAAATTATTGGTGGGCACAATGCTTTTAATAGGCAAAAATAAGTTAATTACTGTACGGTTCTAATCGGACCTGACTCTCCCAGCCCTCCACCTGCCTGCCAGCAGAGGCACTACTCTGCAGGGAACTCAGCTCAGTACTGAAGTTGTCATGGCAAGCACAGGAAAGGAGATAAGATACAGCAAGGAATTTTGCAGGTCCTGGGGACATCTGGAGACATCTGAGAATTTACACCCTGGCACTTCAAGGACTTTTCCCACTGAGGTGCAAGACTGCCAGAGAACTTTGACCACAGATGTTTATTAGAATCTTCCTGCCTAATGTCCCCTGCCTTCTTTCCACCCCTATAAAAGGGGACACACTTCTCTTTGTTTGTGGCAATCTTATCCTGCTCTCTGCCTGCCTGCGCCCAGGCACAATAAATTCCACACCATGTTGCCTTTACACAAGCCTGGTGGTCGCTGCTGTTCCCCCCATACCTATGTTCAATATGTTATAATTCTATTTCCAGAAACTTTGTTAACTGCCCAACAGCCCTGTACCCTGTAGGTTTTCTGTTGCAGGTGTAAAGTTGAGGTATAGACAAGAAATAAGTAATTTGACTAGACACCATTTCGCTGAAATGCGGTGCGCAGGAGTGGTGCTTTGAACGCGGCAGTTTGAGCCCCGGTCTCCAGCTCAAGGCCTCGGCGGGTCCAGGCCTGGTAGCTGCGCAAACAGGATCCCTAGACCTGGGATCAGAGGCCGAATGCGGGGCGCTTTCATTTCTTCTGGAGTTCTACCTCAGGCCCGTGGGGTCTCGGTATGATGCTGAGTTAAAACGGGCTTTAGGAACTGTTAAGAGATCTTTTCAAATGCAAGATGTGATGGGTCACCTCGGTTGACTCGCTGTCTTCAGTTGATGCCCTGTGATCCTTGCGAAGAGGGAATGGACTGTGAACGTAAACTAACCGAGGAGTAAATTTAACGCACGGAACCTGAACCAGAACCCAGTCCGAACGTTAGTTGTTTTTCAGCGCGACCCTTCCTTTTCAGTTTTTTGGCTCCGGTAGGGGCAGTTTAGCAAGCGTTCGGAGGAGCGTCCTGGCGGAGGAGGTGACGCTGCGACCTCAGAAGACGACAGTGGGTCCAGGCTTCCGCGCCCCTGCGCAGACAGAAGCGCGGCGGGGCTCGGGACGCGGAGCCGGGACTGACGCCGCGGCCGGGCGCCGCGAGGGGGCGCTGTGCTGACGCCGCTGTGCTGGCACCGCCTCGCGGGGGCGGGGCCTTCGGCAAGATGGCGCCGTCCGGGCTGCTGCGCCCCTTCGCGCGGCTGCTGGCCCCCGCCAGGCTCCCGAGCGGCTGTGAGTGCCCCTGCTCGCGCGGACCGGCTCGGCCCTGGCCTGGCCGTCCAGGATGGGAGGCAGGAGCGGCCGGCCCGGCCTGCTGTGAGCTTCGCGGGCCGCGGCCCGCGTCCTCCACGCCAGCCCTGCCCCTAGTGTCCCGGCCCCTTGGCCTCCGCGAATGGGCCCCGGGTCCCTTCTCCCGCGGCTGTGCAGGCTCGGCCTGCAGACCCTGGGGCGAGACCTCCGCCTCCCGGGGCGCCTCCTGCCCGCGCTCTCCGGCGCCCCGGGCGAGTCACCGGGCCTCTCCGAGCCTCCGTCCCCTCGGCTGCTTAAGTTGGGTGTGGGAGCGGTGTTGAAATTTAGTACGGTGATTCACACCTAAATGTTTATTTCATTTTTTTTTCCCTACAAGGCTGTAAATTACAGATTCTCTCTGACCCTTTCAGCTGCAGCGCGGTCGAAGTTCTACGTGCGGGACCCGCCGAATGACAAGCCCGACTGGCCGAAAGTTGGGCTGACCTTGGGCACCGCCGCCTTCCTTTGGTACTATGTGAGTGCTCGCCGCAGACGCGGGGGGCGGGGCCGAGGGCTCCGCGAGATTAGTGTTGAAATCGCCAATAACGTTTCTTCATAAAGGGACATTGAAAAAGACCTAGAAAATTAAGGTTTCAGAGGTATGGAAAAAATATGATGTAGCTGAAATTTTTTTGTTTTTTTTTTTTGAGACAGGATCTTGCTATGTAGTTCAGGCTGGCCTTGAACCCACTTTGTAGCCCAGGCTGGCCTCAGCCTCCTGAGTACTGGGATTACAGCCATGCGCCATCATGCCTGGTTTGAAATTTCTTTTATTGTTGCTTAGCATGGTTTTGTGAGGATCAGTACTTTTACTAAATATTAACTGCATTTTTTGATGAGTATTGAAGCCCTTTGGGGTTTTATGAAGTGCACCACTGGGATAAACCAGTTGCACAAATTCGATGTTGTTGGACCTCTGAAACATTAGGTTTCAATCAATATTTGGTATAAATACAGTGTTGGAAATTATACTTAGTGATAACAGCCTGTTTGTTGCTGTTATCCTTATGTCAAATGTTTTCCATGTAAACGCAGTCATCTGAACATTATGATGTGGCACATGCTATTATTGTTGGCCCTTTGCAAAAGAATACACTTGGAAACATTAGTTTGTAGAACCCTGATCCTCAGACTTCAGAGCCCACACTATACTATAGACCACTGTGAAACATTGCTTCTCTAAAGAGAAAATGATTGTTTAAAGTTGACTAAAAGTAACTGCTTTGTTTCGTGTATAACGTGTTTGGGCTGCTTTCACTGCCCGCTGGCCCCCGCTCTTGGTCTCTTATTTTGGATTTTTCTCTTTAAAGTGATTCAGATCTTTGACACGGAAAGGGATGTTGAACCTCACGTACAATATAACAGTAACTACTGCTTTTCAATAAATACTTGTTGGAATGGAAATGTACACACTCATAGTTCAAGGTTTTTCCTAAAAGAAGTTTGATTGCTGCTGAGAGCCCCAATGGTGAAAATAGGGACTTTGATGTTCACGACTGTCATCATGTATCAGCCATTGTTCCGTTTGCAAATTGTGCCAGACAGTGCTTCTAGGAAAGTAGCTCTCTCTGGCATCCAGTTAATGCACAAACAGTTGAGGGATGGGGGTCACTCACAGTATCAAACATCTAAAATTAGGAGTATAAGACATAGCAGCCCGCTGGAACCCCGCTTAATAACCAACTTCCAGTATGTCTTGTTGGTTTAGTCCCTCTGTAGTAAGGTTTTCAATATTTATTACCCACTAAATGACGTAGTTTTTTGACACAAGTTAAACTTAAATTTTTAAGGGTTGCCTTCTAAAATTTACTGTATCAGGCTATAGTCAACACATGTACTCTGGACTTTTGAATCCCATAGCTTTTTATGTCTAACTAGATTGGTAATTATTTTAATCTATCCTGTTCCGCTTGCATAAATGTATCCTTACTTAGTTTCCTCCTCTTTAAATTGCCCGAAAGATTACCATTCTAATTTTAACTATTAACTTGTAGCTCATCAGACAACATAATGAAGATGTGTTAGAATATAAAAGAAGAAATGGGTTGGAATAAGCTTTGGAAATACTTATATAGTAAGTATACAATTTTATAGGGTGACTAGATTATGCAAGTTAATTAAATTTCTTTTTAAGTACAATATTTAATACTTGATACTTTTTAGTACCAGATTCCTGTCCTTGACACACTGATGAATGTTTGATACCTTGGCTCCAACATTGTTTAACATAATCATTTTTACTCATTATTTTTGACTATATTCAAAG
Source organism: Erethizon dorsatum (assembly GCA_028451465.1). Classification (NCBI taxonomy): domain Eukaryota; kingdom Metazoa; phylum Chordata; class Mammalia; order Rodentia; family Erethizontidae; genus Erethizon; species Erethizon dorsatum. The sequence continues at coordinate 19,390,485 of CM051839.1, forward strand.
AAAGTTATACTCAAGAATGAAATGAAAATCTTTTGTGGGTGTTGAGACAGAGTCTCGCAATGTAGTTCAGGCTGGTCTTGAATTCACTATGTAGCCCAGGCTGGCCTTGAACTCACAGCGAGCCTCCTGGTTCAGCCTCCCAAGTGCTGGGATTACAGGCATGCGCCACCATGCCCAGGTCAAAATCATTATTTTGTTAAATCTAATATTGCTTTACTCATTGCCATCATAGCACTTCTGATAAGTTATCATTATTTGTGTATTTCTTAGTATCCCCTTGGTATATCCCACACTTAAGTATAATTTCCATAACAAGAACACTGTCCATTTTATTTATGGTTATGTACTCAGCAATTTGCTGAATACCTAGCCAATCTAGGAGTTTAGTACTTGTACAATGGATAAATATATAAGGGCAATAGATTTTTGAATTTTTTTTCTGCATGACTGTTTCATTAACATTGTCACTACAGGGCCAGGGATATAGCTCAGTGGCACAGCACCTGCCTGGCAAGAGCGAGCGGTCATGAGTTTGATTCCTGGTACCAAAAAAAAAAAAAAAATACATTGTCACTACAACCAACATCCAGTTGTACAATTCATAGTAAAACTTACCTGTGAGCAAGATGTTATACTCTGTGTGATCTATAATTCAAAAAACAAGACTTTATTATATACATACAGTTTATATCTGTTACATATATAAATAATGTAATGTATGTGTTGTATTTCTGAAACCCCTTTTAAGAAAATCATTAATCTTTTAGTATCCTTTTGAAAAACCCCGCTTGAAAATCTCAACTTTTACAGGTTAGGTTGATTAAAGTACATCAGTTATATCTTTTGGATCATAAGCATAGTGTTCACAATACACTTTGCTTTCCATAATGAACTCAATTCAGCACTTTAGGATGATTATCCAGATCTTTTCTTATTAGTACACCGTGCCCGTTTCACTGCTCCAGCTAGCTAATCCATCAAGAGACAGAGATGAAACAGGCGGTTTTTGCTACTTTTTCATAATTTTGTTAAAACTGAAAATGAAGTATTGACACTCTTTCTGGATTTGTTTTCTATATTTTCCCTAACGCTCCAAAGGAAATTATTCAGAATAGTCTAATCTTAATGTTATTTCTGGTTAACACGATAGTCTTTTTTTTCTCTTTATTATAGGTGTGCTCCTCATACGATTATAACAGATGCTCTGGATTCTCCAACCTGTTAAGTTGTGAATGTGAGAAAAGTTATATGTAAATGTATATTAAGCCAGCATTTGTGTTTTGCATCATTAAAGAAGTAAAAATACTTACGTATTCAAATAATGTGTGTTTTGTCAACTTGTAGAAAATGTCAATTCTAAGGTACATTATTAGAAGTATTTCAGTATGGAAAACACTATCTGATAACAGGGCCATAGGAAGTTTATTTTTTGTTTTTTTTTATTTTAAAGAGAAAAAAATAAAACAAAATTTCAAAATAAGATAATAGGAGGGTAACAATGGTTAATACATTGCATATTGTTATCATTAAATTAGTTACTCAGAGTACAAGATATCAGCATTCAATTGCCCAAACGATATTAGCACAAATCTTTCTTTTCAATGAACTAACAGAAATTAGTAGTATAACTATCTTTTATATACACACACACACACACACACACACACACATATATATATATATATTTTTTTTTTTTTTTTTGCTTTTCCCTTCCTTCTTTCCCCCATTCCCCCATCCCAGTTTCTCTTTCCTTTTGAAGTTTCTAGCATTTTACAATATTGTACATTTTGGATCTTACTTACTCTTTCAGCTTCTCACACTAGGGAGACAATACAATGTTTACACATGCATGTCTGGTTTATTTCACTTAAGTGTATGGCCTCGAGTTTAATCCATTTACCTATAAAAGTCTCAAGTTTATCCTTCATGGCGGAGTACTCTACTGTGTAAAAAGACCACAGCTTTTTTTATTTTTTACTTTTTTTTTTTTTTTTTTTTTTTTTGTGGGTACCAGGGGGACGACCTCAGGACCTCGCGCGCCAACAGGCACCCGTGCCACTGAGCGATATCACCGGCCCCTTTTTCGTATGTGGGTTCCGGGAGTCGAACTCGGGCCCTCGCGCTTGCAAGGCAGGCACTTACGCCGCTGAGCCATCCCACCGGCCCTATTTTTTACTTTTTTTATTTTTTATTTTTTTTATTTTAAAGAGAAGAAAAAAAACAAATCAAAAAAGAACAAATTTTCAAAACAACATAATAGGAGGGTAACAATGGTTAATGCATTACGTATTGTTATCTTTAAGTTAGTTATTCAGGATACCAGATATTAGCATTCAATTGTCCAAACATTATTGGCACAAACCTTACTCTTCAATGAACTAAGTAAAATTGGTAGTGTATCTATCTTTTTTTTTTTTTTTTTTTTTTTTTTTTGGTGGGTACTGGGGGGACGACCTCAGGACCTCGCGCGCCAACAGGCACCCGTGCCGCTGAGCGATATCACCGGCCCCTTTTTCGTATGTGGGTTCCGGGAGTCGAACTCGGGCCCTCGCGCTTGCAAGGCAGGTGCTTACGCCGCTGAGCCATCTCACCGGCCCTATCTTAACCATCTTATATATAAATACAATTTTTTTTCCTTTCCCTTCTTTCTTTTCCCTATTCCCCCATCCCAGTCTTTCTTTCCTTTTGACCAGTTTCTTTTTGATTCACCATGTCTATTGTACATTTTGGATCTTATTTACTCTTTCAGTTTCTCATACTAGAGAGACAATACGATGCTTACACATGTGCGTCCGGTTTATTTCACTTATGAGTATTTTCTTGAGTTGCATCCATTTACCTATAAAAGTCTCCAGTTTATCCTTCTTTATGGCTGAATAGTACTCCATTGTATAAAAATACCACATCTTTCTTATCCATTCCTCAGTTGATGGGCATTTGGGTTGTTTCCAAGATCTGGCTATTACAAATTGGGCTGCTATAAACATGGGTGCACATATATATCACTGTGCTACGATGTTTTTAATTCTGGGAAGATACCCAGAAGGGGAATAGCTGGGTCAAATGGGACCTCCAACCCTAGTTTTTTGAGGAATCTCCACACTGATTTCCACAGTGGCTGTACCAGTTGACACTCCCACCAACAGTGAAGAAGGGTTCCTTTTTCCCCACAGCCCCTCCAGCATTTGTTATTACTTGATTTCTTGATAATAGCCATTCTTTCTGGGGTGAGATGGTATCTCAGTGTTGTTTTAATTTGCATCTCTCGAATGACTAGTGATGTTGCACATTTTTTTGTGTATTTGCCATTTGTATTTCATCTGAGAAATGTGTATTCATCTCAGATGCCCATTTTTGGAGTGGGTCTTTAAATTTGGGAGGTCAGATTTTTTTGAATTCTTTTTTTTTTTTTTTTGTGGGTACCGGGGGGTCGACCTCAGGACCTTGCGCGCCAACAGGCACCCGTGCCGCTGAGGGATATCACTGGCCCCTTTTTCGTATGTGGGATCCGGGAGTCGAACTTGGGCCCTCGCGCTTGCAAGGCAGGCGCTTACGCCACTGAGCCATCTCACCGGCCCTGAATTCTTTATATGTTCTTTATAGTAATCCTTTGTCTGAGGAACAGCTGGCAAACATTTTTTCCCACGTTGTGGGTTGTCTCTTCACTCTGTTGGTGGTTTCTCTTGCTGTGCAAAAGCTTTTTAATAACATGAGATCCCAGTTGTTGATTCTTTGTGATAGTTCCAGTGCGGTTGAGGTTTTATTCATAAAGTCTTTGCCTACACCAAGGTCTTCAAGGGTTTTCCCTATCCTACCTTCCAGCAGATTTAATGTTTCTGTTTTAATATTTAGATCTCTGATCCATTTTGAATTTAGTTTAGTGCATGGTGAAAGATATGGGTCTAGTTTCAATCTTCAGCATGTGTAGAGCCAGTTTTTACAGCACCATTTATTAAAGAGGCTATCTTTCTTCCAGTGAATGTGTTTGGCACCTTTGTCAAAGATAAGGTGGCTTAGTATGTCTGGGGTTGTTTCAGCATCTTCTAATCTGTTCCATTGATCTTCGGGTCTGTTTTTTAGCAATACCACACTGTTTTTATCACAGTAGCTTTATAGTATAATTTCAAGTCGGGGATTGTGATGCCCCCTGCCTTGCCTTTGTTGCCCAGAATTGCCTTTTCTATTCTAGGTCTCTTCTGATTCCAAATGAATTTTAGGTTTGTTTTCTCTAATTCTGTGAGATATGCTGTTGGAATTTTGATTGGAATTGCACTAAATCTGTATAACAATTTTGGAAGTATGGCCATTTTCACTATATTGGTTCTTCCTATCCAGGAGCAAGGGATATCTTTCCACTTTCTGATATCCTCTTCAATCTCCTTTTTCAGAGTACTGTAGTTTTCAGTGTAGAGGTCTTTTACATCCTTTGTGAGGTTGATCCCTAGGTATTTCATTTTTTTGGATGTTATTGTGAAAGGTGTTGTTTCCCTAAGTTCTCTTTCAGTAAGTTTGTTATTTGTGTACAGAAAGGCTATTGATTTTTGAGTATTGACTTTGTATCCAGCTACACTACTGAATTTGCTTATTAAATCTAGCAGTTTTTTAGTGGAGTTTTTGGGATCTTCTGTGTAGAGTATCATGTCATCTGCAAATAATGATAATTTAACTTCTTCCTTTCCAATCATTATTCCTTTTATTTCTTTCTCTTGTCTAATTGCTCTGGCCAAAGTTTCCAGGACTATGTTGAATAAGAGTGGGGACAGTGGACATCCTTGTCTTGTTCCTGATTTTAGAGGGAAGGCTTTCAGTTTTTGTCCATTTAGTATAATATTGGCTGTTGGTTTGTCATAGATAGCTTTTATCAGATTGAGATAAAGACCCTCTATTCCAATTTTCTGTAGGGTTTTTATCATGAAATGGTGCTGGACTTTATCAAAAGCTTTTTCTGCATCTATTGAGATAATCATGTGATTTTTGTCTTTCATTCTGTTAATATGGTGTATTACATTTATTGATTTACATATGTTGAACCATCCCTGCATCCCTGGGGTGAATCCAACTTGGTCATGGTGTATAATCTTCTTGATTATTTGCTGCATTCTGTTTGCCAGTATCTTATTGAGGATATTTGCATCTATGTTCATTAGGGAGATTGGCCTGTAGTTCTCTTTCTTAGTTGGGTCCTTCTCTGGTTTTGGTATCAGGGTAATGCTTGCTTCCAGGAATGAATTTGGGAATATTGCTTCCCTTTCAATTTCATTAAAAAGTTTGAGAAGTAGGACCACAGCTTTTTTTTATCCATTCCTCGGTTGATGGGCATTTGGGTTATTTCCAAGATCTAGCTATTACAAATTGTGCTGCTATAAACATGGATGCACATACATTGCTGTGGTATGATGTTTTCAGTTCTTCTGGGAAGATACCCAGCAGGGGAATACCTGGGTCAAATGGGACCTCCAATCCTAGTTTTTTGAGGAATCTCCACACTGATTTCCACAGTGGTAGCACCAGTCTGCACTCCCACAAACAATGGAGAAGTGTTCCTTTTTCCCCACAACCCCTCCAGCATTTGTTGATTTCTTGATAATAGCCATTCTTTCTGGGGTGAGATGGACTCTCAGTGTTGTTTTAATTTGCATCTCTTGAATGACTAGTGATGTTGAACATCTTTTCATACATTTATTTGCCAATGGCATTTCTTCATCTGAGAAGTGTATATTTATCTCAGATACCTGTTTTTGGATTGTGTCTTTAAATTTCGGAGGTCTGATTTTTTTGAGTTCTTTTGTGTTCTTTTTTTTTTTTTTTTTTTTTTGTGGGTACTGGGGGTCGACCTCAGGACCTCACGTGCCAGCAGGCGCCCGTGCCGCTGAGCAATATCGCCGGCCCTTTTTTTGTATGTGTGTTCGGGGAGTCGAACTCAGGACCTCACGCTTGCTAGGCAGGCACTTACGCCGCTAAGCCATCTCACCGGCCCCAAGTCGATTTTATTTAATATTTCAAAGAACTCTTAGAATCATTGATTCTTTGTATTGATTTTTTAGTCTCCAATGCATTAATTTCTGCTCTGATCTTTATAATTTCCTCCCTCATATGAGCTTTTGGCTTAGCCTACTTTTTTTTTTTTTTTTTTTTTGGTGGGTACCAGGTGTCGAACTCAGGACCTCGCATTTGCCAGGCAGGCGCTTGTGCCACTGAGCAATATCACCAGCCCTTTTTTTTCATATGTGGGTACCGGGAGTCGAACTCAGGACCTCGCACTTGCCAGGCAGGCACTTATGCCGCTGAGTTCTCTCACCAGCCCGTTAACTTACTCTTCTTTTTCTAGAAGTCAGAGGTCCACCATTAAGTTGTTCATTTGCACTTGCTCTGTTTTCCTGATACAGGTATTTACTGCTATAAATTTCCCTCTTAGGACTGCTTTCATTGTATCCCTAAGTTCCAGTATGTTGTACTGTCATTATCATTCAATTGTAGAAACAGTCTAATTTCTTCTTTAATTTCATCTGTGACCCATTGTTTGTTCAGGAGGGTCCTATTTAATTTCCATGTGTTTAGGAAGTTCTCGTGGTTTCTTTTGCTATTGATTTCCAATTTCATTGCACTACAGTCTGATAATATACATGGGATAATTTCAATTCCTTTGCATTTATTTACACGTGTTCTATGAGCTACTATGTGGTCTGTTTTGGAGAACGTCCCATGTGCAGCTGAGAAGAATATGTATTCTGATGTTGTTGGGTGGAACACTCTGTAGACATCTACTAAGTCCATTTGTTCAAAAGTTTTGTTAAAAAAGTTTGGTTCAGTTATAATATTTCATTGTTGATTTTTTTTGTCTAGTTGATCTGTCTTTTTGTGACAGTGGGGTATTGAGATCCCCCAATACAATTGTATCAGTGCTTATTTGATTTTTTCATGTCTGTTAATATTTTTTTATATAGTCGGGTGCACTGGTATTTGTTGCATATATATTTATGATTGTTATCTCTTCCTCTTGGATTGTTCCCTTTATAAGGATGTAGTGACCTTCTTTATCTCTCTTAATCAGTCTTGCCTTGAAATTCACTTTGTCTGCAAATAGAATAGCTACCCCTGCTTTTTTCTGGGTTCCTGTCGCATGGAGTATTGTTCTCCATCCTTTGACTTTCAATCTTTGAATTTGTTTTTGAATTAAATATGTTTCTTGTATGCAGCATATTGTTGGATCTTGCTTCTTGATCCGTTCTGCCAGTCTGTGTCTTTAGATTGGCAAATTGAGACCATTAACATTGATGGTTAAAACTGATATGTATTGACTTATCCTTGTCATGTTATTTTCCTGTTGTTGGCTCCCCCTCTTTTTTTCCCCTCCATCTCTTTAATTACTTTCCTTGCCTAGTGGATTCCTTCTGTTGGGGTTCATGGAGTTGTAGTCCTTGTTATCTCTTTCTAGAATGTCCTTCAAAACATTTTGGAGTGCTGGTTTGGTGGTCATAAATTTCCTCAGATGTTCTTTGTCATGGAAGTATTTTATTTCCCATCAGGTTTGAAAGATTGTTTTGCAGGGTACATCAATCTCAGTTGAAGGTTGTTTTCCTTTAGAACTTGAAATACTTCACTCCTAGCTCTCTCTGACTTGAGGTTTTGTGCTGAGAAGTCAGCTGTGATTTGATGGGCTTTCCTTTATAGGTGATTTGTTTCTTTTCCCTAACAGCTTTTAATATTCTATTCTTGTGTTGAATTTCTGGAATCTTGACTATGATATGCCTGGCTGTAGATTTTTTTTAACTGTGGCTAATGGAAGTTCTATATGCCTCACTTATCTGTATGTCAAATTCTTGCTCTCTACCAGGGAAGTTTTCTGCCATGACATCTGTGAACAGCTTTTTTATATCATTTATGCTATCTCCTGCTTTTTCATTGACTCCAATCAATCTTAAGTTATTCTTCTTTGCATCATCTAGCAGCTACTGGATTGATTTCTCGTGGTCCCTTGGTATTCTTAAGAAACATTTCTTCTCATGATTGGTAACCACAGCCCTTCTTATCTGAGATCCTCACATTGGCTTAATCTGCTGCGAATACTTTCAATGGAATTTTTATTCCCCTGGATATCTGCTTGAATCTGCCTATGGATTCCATTTCTTTCCTATGCTGAACATTCATGGCTTCCATAATTTTCTTAAACTCCTCTTTTTTTTTTTTTTTTTTTTGTCTATATCTGCTCTAGAGTCCCTAAGCATGGTCTTCATTGTGGACACCATCTCTGCAGTTACATTAGAAATTATATTTGATTTTTTCCAGAGCCTAATTCAATTGCTTTGTTGTTACCACTTCAGAGAGGCCAGGTGGGTGGCTTTCAGATTGTCCCACCTCATTGTCCCCTGGGTTTGCCTTTGGTGAACTGGATGTCTGGGGTTGCATCTTGTTTAAGTGTCTTCTCATTTTCTTTTTTTAGTTTAATTCCTGGGGTGATGCTTGTAAATTGCCTGTGGTGAGTTACTTTATTGCTAGTATTTAGAGCCCTTAGGAAATGAATACTTCTTCAAGGTATCTTCCAGGTGTAGCTGGTTTTTGGGTTTTGAATCTCTTGCAAGATCCTGCCTCTTCAATTTGTTGCTGCCTGTTTGGCCCAGTCCTTGGTTCCTTGGCACTGTGCCACAGTATTTTCTGTGACCCTTAGTCAATTTCAGTCATGGAATACCAGAAAGAACAGCTATTTAGAACAGTTATGTCACTTTTGGCTATAGTGGTACCAACAGGATCAAACACAGCCTAGAAAATGACAGACTGAGCTAACCATTAATTTGCCACTTTTAACCATATAAACTAAATTTGTGGTTATATAACAAAATCTAAAACAAACCAAATATTTTATATGCAGTATATAAGTCCTTAATATGTCAATCTTGCCCTCAGGGGTTAAAATTTAAAATGGGTTAAGGAGAAAATAGAGAAGTGGAAGAAGAGGGAGAGGTTAGAAGTAAGGCTGGTGGACAAAGAGGGATCACGCTAGCTTTGGGAAACTGGTGCAGAAGACTGGAGGGAAAGAGAGAAGGAAGAGATAAAAAGAACAACAGAACCACAACCACAAAGAGGCTAGAAACCACGTTCACACTCATATAAAAACAAGATCAAACAATGAAGGAGAGGCAAAAAAAAAAAAGAGAAAAAGAGCAAAAAAAAGAAAAAATGTTCACTGCCAGGTTTGTCTCTGCTGTCGCTGGTAGACACCGTGTGGAGACAGAGTCCTGATCCATGCCAATGTGTCCCAGCAAGCCCGCAGCAGCTTTTTGGCGGGGTAGTGGATAATCTCAGAGAGTGTGCACTTTCTGGCCGAGACCAGACTCATTCGCCTGCCGCTGTCAGCGCACCTTCTCCGGCCTGAGGCCAGCTGGGAGCATGGATGGAGCCGCAGCTGCGCTGAGTTCCGAGCTCCGCTGCGCTCCCCACAATGGCGCCCAGCCAATCGCTCTCTCGCGCGGGACGGCTGAGCCTCAGCACTCACCGCCAGCCCGTGCGGTCCCTCACGTCCGCTGCTCACATCTCTCCGGGAAGGCCTCTTGGGCAGCCGGTAGTCACCGTGTGTCCGCAGGTTTGAACCACTCCCTTGCGCAGTGAGTCCCGTCTCAGAGAGAGGGCGCCGCCAGGTATCTCCTTCTTTATTGAAGTTTCTCTCTTCACTCTCTTCATGGGCTTCAATTCATGTTTCAGATACTTCCTGGGCCCCGGGGACCCACTTCCCTCATCTTCCTCGAGTTGCTATATTGCAATGTGTGGACGGCGACTCTCAGAGAGGCTCTTTCTCTGCCGCCCACCACTCCACCATCTTGGTAACTCCCTGTTTTGTTTTTTGAGACAAAGTCTCCCTATGTAATTCAGGCTGGCCTTGAAATTGCAGCAATCTTCTTGTCTCAGCCTCCCAAGTGCTGGGATTACTGGCATGCAGCACCACACCCAGCTGGAAGTCACTTTTGAACTAAATTCCAAGTTACATTATTTCAGAAAAAGGTCGCGTGTCCACATGGATTTCTGTCTGTTTGAGCCAGAAAGGACCTTAGAGACCACAAACCAATCTTATACAAAGGCAGTAATCAAAGTAAAGAGTGATCCGCCTGCTGGACATGGTGGTGCACGCCTGTATCCCTGGCACTTGAGAGGCTGAGGCAGCAGGATTGTCACAAATTTGAGGCCAGCCTGAACTACATAGAAAGACCCTGTCTCAAAAAAAAAAAAAAAAAGTGATCTGCCCAAAATCACTGTGATAGGTAGAATAATAATGGCCCGACAAGATTGTCTATGTCCTCCCTGGAACATGCATATATGTTAGATTATAGGACAAAGGAGAGCTGAGACACAGAAGGGGGCTGGGCGTAGAGCACTTGCTAGCTATGCCTGAGTTCCTGGGTTCAATCCCCAGCACCACAAACAAAGCAAAGCAAAATGGCAGGAGGAATGAAGGTTGCTCGTCAGCAACATTGAGATGAGACTATACTGGGGACGACTGCACTCACGAGGGTCTTTAGAAGTGGAAGAGGAGGGTGGCGCAAGCATGGCAGTGATGCAGCTGAGAAAGCCAACCTGCCGTTGCATGTTCTGAAGGTGGACAAATGCCAAGGGCCAGGGAAAAGCAAGAAAACTAATTGTCTTGCTGAACCTCCAAAAAGGACCGGTCCTGCTGACATCTTAACCCCAGCCCAGTGAGACACCCGCAGAACTGCAAAGTGATAAATTTGCATTGCTTCAGACCATTATGTTTGTCACTGCAGCAATAGGAAACTGATACTATTGTGTAGAAACTGAGACCAAGAAGTCAGGTATCAACTCCAAATTAAGGACACTTTCACTAAAAGAGACACTTTAAAACTCACATCTCTCTTTTTTAAAAATTGACTTACTAGTACATGCTTGCAGTATATAATGATTCCATTCACTATAGGGGATTGGTACAGGTACACAGCACATTTCAATTCCCTTCTCCCCCCCCAAAAAAAAAACTTACCTCTCTTTAGGGAACAGAAAACTTTTAAGACACTTGAAATTTTGGAAACTGATAGCCTTAGGTAGAAATAAAATATTTAAGTAAAGATTATCCACTGCATGTCAGTGTCTGAGGATAGAGCTGCTCTTGATAACCTTCCTCTTGACTGCCCTTAATGGCTCCAGGGGGAGCTGTTCATGAAGACACAGCTGTCCGGCAGAACTTCCTGGAGCGATGGAAACGCTGTCCGTGCTGTCCACACATTGGCCACCAATCTCATGACTAATGAGCGTGGGGAATGTAATTAATGTGACTGAATTTTAATAGAATTTAAATTTAAATCATCAAAAGGGATGCTGGCTGCTGTATGGGACAGCAACTCAGAGTTGTACTACATAATGGTGCTGATAAAAATCCCTCCTAAATTAAATAATTGAGACCTAATTCAAACTAAAAAAAAAAAAGATGCAGCAGCAAAGTTCTGAGAGACTCACAGACCCCATGAACAGGAATGTAGTAGACTCCACTGTCTTCAAATATGTGCCACTGCCGGGTGTGGTGGCGCACGCCTATGATCCCAGCACTCAGGAGGCTGAGGCAAGAGGATTGATGCAAGTTTGAGGCCAGCCTGGGCTACAAAGTGAGTTTAAGGCCAGCCTGAACTGCATAGTAAAACCCTGTCTCAAAAAGACAAAACAAAACAAAGCAAAACAAATATGTGCCACTGCTTTATTTCCTTTGCACAGACCATGGGTGGGGGAGCCATGGCACATGTGCCACAGCCAGCTGTTTAATATCATCAAAAGCTCTAAAAGGCTCGCATAGACCTTCTCTTCCCCAACCCACATTGTGAAGAGAAAGCCACGGCAAGCAGCTCCTGGATTTCAAATCGAGACAGGAGCTGGACTGAGCCAGAGTTCTGACTCTTGCTGGTGTGGTGGCACATTCCTGTAATCCCATAATTTGGAAGGCTGAGGCAGGAGAGTAGTTAGTCAGCATGAAATACATAGACCCTGTCTCAAAAAAAAAAAAAAAGTTTTGAATAGATTCCCAAAAGGAGCTTAGAATTAACTGATGAAAGGATGATTCTTTTATTAATAATATAAAAAGTCAGTTTCCACATATTAAAAAAAAAGATATGGACAAAAAAGTATATCAAGTACAGTCAAAGTTTTTTTGTTTTGTTTTTTTTTTTGGTTGTTTCCAGTGCTGGATATCAAACCCAGGACCTTTGCACAGAACCTAGCCTTTCCTTTTATATTTTAAGACAAGGTCTCACTTAGTTGCCCAAGCTGAACTCAAATTTGTGATCCTCCTTCCTCAGCCTCTCAGGGTGCTGCAATTACGCACGCACCATCATGCCCAGTGTGGGTTTTGATCTGATAAAAATTTGTTGTTATACACTATCCAAGTTTGCAGCAATTTGTTACAATATTCTTAAGAATACAGAAGTGCTGGGGAGTCTTGTGTTTGTTTACTTAGAAAAGAAAAAGTGAATAGATATGAGCGTCCCTCCAAGAATGGTTGGATACACCATCCCAATGACATCTTCCCCTTCATTTTATCTAAGTGGAAAGGGTGCTTATCGGGATGCTTTTGCAGCACTAGGGATTTAACCCAATGCTCTGCGCATGCTAGTCAAGTGCTCTAGTGCTAAACTACATCCTAGCCACCCCCACACTTAAAAAAAAAAAAGTCTCCCTAAATTATAGGCATCCTCCTGCCTCAGGCTCCCAAGTAATTGGGATTATAGGAGTATGCCACTTTGCCCAGCAGGTCTTTCTAAATTGTTTGGCAATTTGTCTTCCTAGATAATCTTCTAAATTGTTTCACTTTCTATAAGTACTAATCTGTCAAATAATACAGGTTATAGCCTAAGAATTGACTGGTAAGAAAAACCCAGCTGTTTCTGGCTTTTTGTGAGGTCTGGGAAGACACTGTCTTTTACAGTTGCGCTTAGTTATGTAGCACGTGAGCTTCAGGGATAAAGTAGCATCAGCATTGTCAGCAGAGGACCCTTATACTATGTTTTCAAAATTAAACCGTCTTTGTCAACGATGGCAGTTTGGCGAAGGTCATGTGAGGTAAGCCAAGTTATCTCTGATCCTCGATCCGTGTCTCCCAGCAAAATGCCAAGGACGTGCCCAAGGACAGCATTATGAATAATGCAACAACAGCCAGGCAACGTCTCCAGCCCTACAGAGGCCTCTATAGCAAAAAGCTGGCGTTAAAACTTTCTAGGGCTCAGGGAGAAACACTGGCAATTCACACAGAGAATTTGACAGTCGTAAAGCACTCCTCTCCCAGAAGTGCATTTTGTGTTTCTTGTCTTCTTTTTGTCTGTCTGTCTGTCTTTTTCCTCAGGAACGATTTGGGAGCTATGTACTCGAAAACCGAACTTGTGTCCCCCTATGGAAAGAAGCAGACAGAGGAGAACTCAGCATTTACCACACAGGAAGTTAAGCACCGCTTCTGAACCACTGTGAACCTTCGCTTCATCTTTTGTTGTTGTTGTTACCTAGGGTAAGCAGTTTAAATTTTATTGAACTCTAGGTTGTTTTTTTTAAGTTAAATTGCAAGTTGTACCTCTAAGTTTGATGTATTATATACAGATCTTGTAGAATGAGTATGAAGAGATACCAAGTAGCCCGTCTCAAAAAGATATACTGGAATACAGAATCATCTTCGTAAATATATATACAATGCCTGTGATGACAAAGGGAACCGTCTGGTTTTTCTGGGACACTTTCCAAAGTGATTCAAGGCATGAAACGCACAGCCCAACGTGAACACCCCCATTCCTGGTTTCGTGCCTCTGATACAGCCCACCAGCGATCAGGCTTCACACTGTGATGAAACCAAATCTATTGAATGAGATTCTGTTTCTTAGGTGAAAAAGCACAGACCTATAAACATTGTGCAGATAATTTCTCCAAAATATGGAGAATACAAATACCTACACTTAATTAAAAACAAAACAAAACAAACAAAAACAGCAAAAAGCACTCCTCTCTTAGTGCCCTTTCTTGAAAAATCATTTTATCGAAATGTGAAAAGAATTTGCCACGCAAACAGAAATCCACATTAACCTACGGAAGCGGAAGCATGGGTAGAAATTCCCTTTACCCTGGGAAACGTGAGCTTTTAACAAGAGAGGACTCTGGAGATGTGGCACTAGTTACGTCGCAGTTCTTTATCTCCCGCTGGGTGGGTGCTCACATCCAACCTGGGGGCCATAAGCGCCCACTGGACATTGCCTCCCCGGAAGCAACCGTGGAGGACAGTGAATCCTGTCGTGTGCCGCACTGGGGGCAGCAGAGGAGCTGCAAGCTCTGGCTGAGGCTGGAGGTCAGAAGCCAGCACTGCTCCTCCAGCAGCTAAATGTGTGTCACCCATAACATGCTCCACATTGCTCATCGGCCCCGTGTATAAATAAAGCATAGGTTGGGGATACAGCTCAGTGGCACAGTGCCTGTCTGGCAAGTGCAAGGTCATGAGTTCAATTTCTGGCACAAAAAAAAAAAAAAGTCACACTTTGTCAGACCAGCTACATGATTGCCAAAGTCATGCTTCACCACAATGTTCTACTTCCTCATTTTTGTTCATGTGTGATAAAATCAGGCCCCCACCTTACAGTTATTAAACAGATGTGACAATGCTTCAGTGCTTTTTTTTTTTTTTGGTACCGGGAATCGAACTCATGACCTCATGCCTGCCAGGCTGGCACTGTGCCACTGAGCTATATCCCCGGCCCCTCAGTGCTTTAAAAAAAAAAAAAAAAAAAAAAAACTTTTTAAACCCCTATTAACTTTATTATTATTTTTTTTTGTGGGTACCGGGGGTCGAACTCAGGACTTCACACGCCAGTAGGCGCCCGTGCCACTGAGCGATATCACCGGCCCTTTTTTCATATGTGGGTACCGGGAGTCAAATTCAGGGCCTTGCGCTTGCTAGGCAGGCGCTTATGTCACTGAGCTATCTCACTGGCCCTGGTTTTGTTTTTTGAGATCGGGTCTTCAATACATAGTCCAGCCTGGCTTTCAACTCACTATGGCCAACATGACCTTGGCCAAACTTGTGATCTTCCTGTCTCAGTTTCCTGGTGTATTTCATTTTTGCACTGTTTAAACCAATTTGATTTTAGCCAAAATCCTGAAATTATATTTCTTGTTTTTCTTTTTGAAATTATATCTCTCTTTTTTTTTTTTGGTACCAGGAATCGAACTTAGGACATCACACTTTGGAGGCAGGTGCTGTGCTGCTGAGCTATAGCCCCATCCACCACCACCCCCCCCTTTTTTTTTGAGACAGGGTTTCACTATGCAGTTCAGGCTGGCCTCGGACTCATGGTGATCCTCCCGAGTGCTGGAATTACAGGCATGTGCCACTACACCTGGCCTGATATTATATTTATTATTGATATCTAGTCAGAGTTTTTTGGGGGGTTTTTGGTGATCCTGACCCCATCTCAGGTGAGCTTGAATGCTACTCGTGGGAAAAGATGTTGGTTCCTCATCTCTTTAACCTGAAACTATAACTTCTATAACTGATGGTAAAACTTACATAGGCGAAGAACACCTATGGAATGAAGAACACCCTGGGATGGTGAATATATGTGAACTAATTATAATAGACCCCCAGCATCTAGGGTGTGGTGCGTTGACAACTGTTGGTCAACTTATAACACCCAGCTGAACTGAGTCAGCGTGGTGCTGGGTGTGGAGGGCCCACCTGAGGACTGTTGCCAACAGCATAAAAAGGAGAACTGGAGAGGAAGAGGTGGTGCTGTTGGTTCTCCTGGAGGAGCTTGTCATGCTGGCTTTCCCGATATGAACTTGGCTGTTATCGTCGGAGGAGCTTGGGACCTCCAAGTCCCAAGGAGCTGAGGATGGCTGTGGTACTTTTCAGGGGAGCTCTGGTCCTTACTTTGAGCGTCGCTTCCTGGCTCCAGTGCAGATCTCTCAGCCTCCTGGTACAGATCCTTCATCCTGCTGGCACAGATCCTTCATCCCACTGGCACAGACTTTCTAGTTTCCACCATTGTTTGGGCCTTCCCAGCGCAGATCCATGCAACAGACTTGCATAAGAAATTGTTGTGGGCTCTAGGTCTGCAGCTGGACTCGTGCAGGACATTGCCTTGGGATCCAGGTCCTCAGCTGGATTCTTTGCATCTCTAGTGTGTGGACAGATCTCCCACACTCCTTTGTAGTTGACTCTTTGGGTGACTACTATAAAATAATCCTATAAATTATGTGTCCTGTATTAAATTGTTTCCATTGCAAACCCTGACTACAACATAGGCAATCCCTGACATACGGTAACGAGCATGTAGACAGAATCTTACACCCGGTTTGAGTGAGATAGGGTGGTTGCTGTGGCACCCGGGGTACTCTGGCTCAGACTAGCCCAGATCACTAGTCTACAATTGGATTCTGACAATCTTTCAGGTCCTTTTGTTTGTTGACACCAGGTCTCACTATGTTGCCCAGGCTGTTCTCAAAGTCTCAACCCTCCTGCCTCAGCCTCTGGCCCAGCTGGGATTGCAGGCCCATGCACACCTGGTGACCCAACAGCTGAATTCTGAAGGGGAGCCTAGAACACAGCCACCATTATTCATAAATGCTTACTCAGAAAAAAACCAAATACCTGTCGTAGGAGCTTTGAGACTTACTGCTTATAGTGGTAAATAATACGATGCGCCCATTCACTGATTAAAATGCATGTGTTCCCTTTGACTATTTTTTCTGTCTCTGGGAACCAAGTCAAAATTCAGCCCTGAGTCCACCAAGAACAAGGAGTGGTGGAGGCAGACGGGACTGGATCTGTTGGTCTGTCCTA
Source organism: Erethizon dorsatum (assembly GCA_028451465.1). Classification (NCBI taxonomy): domain Eukaryota; kingdom Metazoa; phylum Chordata; class Mammalia; order Rodentia; family Erethizontidae; genus Erethizon; species Erethizon dorsatum. Next base: position 19,407,286 of record CM051839.1, read on the forward strand.
GCTGCTAGCTGCTCACCGAACACTCTGCTCCTCCCGTGAGTCAGCGACTCTCGCTGCTAGAGGACGTGTGCCTACCTGGAGGTGGTCAGGTGTAGCCAGCAGTTATCTACGCGTTCCTATTTTCCAGATGCCAGCTTCTTGGTGAGGGGTCGCTGCTTCCAAGTTAAACTTGACCCCTCATTAAACACAGCTAATAGAATCGCCCTTGTTAAAGGTTTGGTCACTAGGGATAGTTAACTCTTTTTTTTTTTTTTTTTTGGCAGTGGGGGCTTTGCTTTTGCTTTTTTTTGGGGGGGGTACGGGGGATTGACCTCAGGACCTCATGCACCAGCAGGCACCCGTGCCACTGAGTGATATCACTGGCCCTTTTTTCGTATGTGGGTCCCAGGAGTCAAACTTGGGCCCTTGCGCTTGCCAGGCAGGCACGTACACTGCTGAGCCATCTCACCGGCCCCCTGCTTTTGATTTTTGAGACAAGGTCTCACCATGCTGTGTAGCCCAGGCTGGCCTTGAACTTGTGATCCTCCTGCCTCAGCCTCCTGAGTGCTGAGATTACAGGCATATGCTACAATGCCCAGCATTCTTTTCTTTTTCAATGTAGTACTGGGGATCAGACCCAGGATCTTGCACATTCGAAGCATGCACTCTTCTGCTGAGCTACAAGCCAGCCCATAATTACTCTTTCTGAGTATCACAGAGACATCCAGCCACTCGCTTATAGTCTTCATGTAGGGATATGTTGATATTATTAGAATTGGGTTCAGGACTGTAACTTCTGAGAAACATTTACATAGCAAATGAACAGTAAACCATGTGCTTATTACAAGCCAAGAGAACTTGGAAATAGAAATAGTATGTTTGTTTTTTTTTTGCCTGCCTTTCCTTGTTTGTTTCTTTTTTTCTTTTGAGATGGAGGGGTCTCACTATGTAGTTCAGGCTGACCTTGAACTCACTATGTAGTCCAGGCTGGCCTAGGATTACAAGCATGCACCGCCAGGCCCAGTTCTTTCTTTCTGTCTTTCTTTCTTTCCTTTCTTTGTTTCTTGACCATCGTAAATCTTGGGTATTCTCCCACCACCTGGTGTTATTTGCTAAAGGAAATAACTGTCACTTTTCTGAGAGTGTCGGAGTGACAATCAAAGGAGCTATGTGAAAGGTGTGTTAGAAACTGTTAAGTGCCCTGGACGCGGTGGTGCACGCCTGTAATGCCAGCACTGGAGAGGCTGAGGCAGGAGGATCACAACGAGTTTGAGGCCGGCCTGGGCTACATAGTGAGATTAAGGCCAGCCCGAACTACACGGTGAGATCATGTCTCAAAAACAAAGCAAAACAAGTGCCAAACACACATGAAGAATTGTTATAATAGGAAACCATCCCTTCCAAAGAATAATCGTTCAGAAAATGTAATAAGCATAAGTTATTGGTTTCTTATTTAAACTATGGCAAATTCTTGTAGCCACAATGAGGCAAGAAATGAAATCCGAGGAAAGAAGCTAATAATTTGGCCTTTGTGGTCGATGTGGAAATATTAATTTCCCACCCCACAGAGGACTTTAGGGCATTTCGGGTGTCTCTATTGCAAGTCACGTAACGGTCACCTGTCCAGCGGTCCCCCCGCCGCTGGGGTTTCTTACCGTGATGGACAGCTGAGCCAGGCCCCTCGCCTCCCCTGGGAAAGCCTGGGGTCGTGAGATAAAGGTTCGAGGACATCGGAATGATACACCTGCTCTCAATCCTGAGGAACTCCCAGGACTTTCCCAGCCAGAGCATGCGGCAGGTGACAGCGCCTTCTGGGCGCCCGATCCCGCGGACCGGCGGGAAAGCAGCCGGGCTGGGGCGGGGCGGGCAGGCGGCCGGCTGTGGGCGCAGCTCGCGCTCCCCGCCGCCGCCCGGACGAGGTCGCTGCGCAGAGCGGTCGCCGAGACCCTGGCGCTGCCGCTGCCGGCGCCCCCCAGCCCGCGCCGATCGGCAGGGACGGGGAGTGCGCCCGGGGCGGGTGGGGGCCGGGAGGACACTCCAGAGCTCTCCGGCCTCTCAATCCAGACCTCGGGCAGTGTTTTAGTCACATGTTTCTTTCGTCCACTCAGTGGGGACAGTAGTAGATGCGGGTTTTAATGAGTTAATTTGCGGTTAAGAACTTTGTGGGCCGGGCTTGGTGGCGCACGTTTGTAATCCCAGCACTCTGGGAGGCTGAGGCCGGAGGATCGCAAGTTCGAGCCCAGCCTGGGCAACTTAGCAAGCCCCTGTCTGAAAACTGAAAATGAGAAGAGGGTTGGGGTGTAACTCCCTGCGAAGGCCCTGGCTCATTCCCCAATACCAATTTAAAAGAAAAGAATAGAGCACGTAAAAAGCGCCTGCCTCGAATCCTCGCAGCTCCCCCTGGTGTCTCGCCCGGGCGAGGGTCCTGCGCGCCGCCCGGCTCCCCGGGTGTGGACGGGGAAGAGCGCCCGGCAAGGTCCGGAGGGGACTCGGGGCCGCGGAGGGGGCGCAGGGCCGCTGAGGACGGGACGCGCCGGAGCGAGCAGGGCGCCGCCAGCTCACGGAGGGGAGGACCGGGCGCTCCACGGCCCGCTCCCTTCCTTCCTTCCTTTCTTTTTCTTTCGTCTTTCCTTCTTTTTTTTTTTTTTTTTTTTTTTTTTTGTGGGTACTGGGGGCCGACCTCAGGACCTCGCGCTTGCCAGGCAGGCGCTTACGCCGCTGAGCCACCTCACCGGCCCCTACTTTACTTTTTGGAAAAGCAATCACTTCCGTTTAATCCTGTAGGAGAGCCCATACACAAGTGGAATTCTGCTAATCCGCATCTCATTTGGCTGTCAGAATGCTTCGTGCTTTTGCCCTTCCCCTTCCCACACCCGCGCCGCTGGCGATGACAGGCCTCATGAGCACTCGGCCAGTCAGACTGGGAGGCCGTCAAGTGGAGTCATTACCCTGCCTGTGATACTGCATCCTCTTCAGCTAAAATCACTCCACACTGGGATATTCGGGGTTCGCGCACGATAAATGGTTTTTGAAGATGTAATGATTTGAGTGGTGGAGCTAACTGTGCTGAAACTTGTTCTCCTAGTGCCTGTTCATCGGATGTCAACTAACAAAGTCCCCGGACCGTCTGGGGTCAATACAATCTCCTACCTGGTTGTAGGAGTCGCCATCAGCGCTGGTGGATATCATGTGAGTGATTGGATAACCATAGTGCTCAGGATTCGTATCTTTCACAACCTGTTGTAAAACTCAAAGTAGCATTAAGATTAGGGCATAAGCACTGAGCATGGTGATACATGCCTGTAATCCCAGCACTCAGGAGGCTGAGACAGGAGGAACTCTTCAAGTTTGAGGTCAGCCTGGGCTGTGTAGTGAGTTCAGGACCAGCCTGAACTACATAGCGAGAACCTTTCTCAAAACAAACAAACCAAAAACAAAACAAAAAGATTAGAGCATAAAGTTAATTAAGTGAACAACATAGAAATTGATTTAAGTGTCATTAAGCATACACATTTGAAAAGTACCTTTGTAATCATCAGAAATACATGGTTTTCCTAAGAATATATGAACTAAACTATTCTGAAGATTTTCTAGTATAAAGTCAGCATTTCTTAATACCACTAATATGGATGACTTTCAGTAAAGACACTGCTATTATAAATAATAATAGGCCGGTGTGGCGGTGCACACCTGTAATCCCAGCACTCGGGAGGCTGAGGCAGGAGGATCACTGCGAGGTCAAGGCCAGCCTGGGCTACAAAGTGAGTTCAAGTCCAGCCTGAACTGCCTAGTGAAACTCTGTCTCAAAAAAGCCAAAAAAAAAAAAAAAAAAAACATATATATATATATATATATATATAAATACTAATAATAGCTGACATTTGAATATCTGTCATTTGTCAGAGTCATGAATCATTTAATCATTGCAATAATTCTATAAAGTAGGTAGTATAATTTATACTTGACAAGAAGTGTTTTGGAAGACTTACTAACTTTATCTTTTGATTTTTTTTTCTTTTTTTTTTTTTTTTTTTTGAGACAGGCTCTCTCTGTGTAGTTCAGGGTGGCCTTGAACTCACTGTGTAGCCCAGGCTGGCCTCGAACTTGTGGTGATCCTCCTTCCTCAGCCTCCAGAGTGCTGGGATTACAGACATGTGCCATCATGCCTGGCCTCATGATATTTTTATTTATGTTATTTATTTCATTTTATTGCAGTGCTGGAGATTGAACCCAGGACCTCATGTGCTGGGCGAGCTCTCTACCAATGAATTACACTGCTCTACGCTGCTCATTTTTCTATAAATATAATGCTGCTCTAAAAAATAAAGGTTTGCTGTTTTTAAAGCTGATGATGGGTATATCTCCGTGGCAGAGAGCTTGCCTGCTGTGTGTGGCCCTGGGTTCAATCCTCAAGACCAAAAAAAGAGGGAAAACATTCAGAAAATTCACACATCTTCACTTCCTTCTTCCTATTCACATCTTGCTTTACTGCTGTATATTTTGTTATAATTATAAGCCAACGCTGATACACGATCATTACCTAAAGGCCAGAGGCTCTGCAAGGGTTCACTCTGTGCCCTGTATTCTATTGGTTTTGAGAAATGCATAGTGACAGTTGCCCATCTGTCAGTGACACTCAGAGCACTTTCCCTTCTTTAAAAATTCCATTTATCACCCCTTCCTTCTTTCTCCCAATCTTCTCACTCTCTTCATAGTTTCGTTTTGTTTTTGGTTTCATATTTTTACATAGTTTAATTATTTTTAAAAAGTCATAGGGCCGGTGAGACGGCTCAGCGGCTTAAGCGCCTGCCTTGCAAGCACGAAGGCCCGAGTTCGACTCCCGGATCCCACATACGAAAAAGGGGCCGGTGATATCGCTCAGCGGCACGGGTGCCTGTTGGCGCGTGAGGTCCTGAGGTCGTCCCCCCGGTACCCACAAAAAAAAAAAAAAAGTCATATATTTTTTAAAATTCAAATTAAAAAGGTAAGAAAATACTTTCCTTTCCGGGTACCCGCTGCAGGCCAGAGCCTTTTTTGTGTGACCAGGGGTGACACCCAGGGCCTCCCCTGCGCCAGCACGCGCTCTGGCCTGGGCACCCTAATTGTATAGCTTTCATCGCAAACATCGGCCCTCGTCATTTCCGAGAATCTTAGCCGCTTTCAGGAGGAATTATAGAATGTGAAGCACTGCACATCTGTATTGTCGTTTCCCCTTCCTGTCTATGCCCTGTGCTAAAATGATTCTGTATTAGATTTTTGTGAATCAACCTCACGGAGCCTCAGTAGCCAAGAGCAGCTTTATTTCTTTCCAAGTAAAATCTACTATTAGGGATCCGTGGCATCGGAGAGAGGCCCAGGTCACTTCAGTTTTCTGAGGGTCTGGGAATATATTGAAAACACAGTACCAGATTGGCTGTAAAAATCATGGTATATTTTATTTATTTATTTTTTGCTCGTTTTTTTTGTGACAAGGTCTCACCTTGGAGCTCAGGCTGGCCTTGAACTCACTGTGTAGTCCAGGCTGGCCTTGATCTCGTGGTGATCCTCCTGCCTCAGCCTCCCAAGGGCTGGGATTATAGGCCTGTGGCACCCAGCCTGGTCTGGTAGGTCTTTATGCTACTCTGAGCTTGACTATGGATTTGGACACGCTAGATTCTCTGGCCCACACATGAGTGTGAATTATCCTAATATTGTCATCTCTTCGATTCTGCCTAAAGTTAGTCTTTTTACTCACCTTATACTTCAGCTTGGAAAACAATTTGACTGATGTCCCTTGGGGTGTTCCTGCTGGGATGGTCACGTCACAGATGTGAGCTTTTGCACTGTTCAGGTTTAGTGTACCAAGAATTGGGGTGCTGACTCCACATACTGGTCCCGTACGCTGTTGAGAGCTCCTGTCCTACTAGGAAAAGGTTCTCTGCTTTTGTAAACTAATTTTGATTTAGACAAAAATGTTGAGCATCATTTCTGCTGATCTGTTGTTACGTTCTGCAAGTTTCAAAGCCAGATGATTCAAGTTGGAATTCACCAAGACCTGGAGAGTTTATTGTAAAAGGGCTACTTTACCTCACTTCCACTGCTCAAGTTATGGATTTCCCATTGTTACAGCTTAATTTTCTTATTTATTTATCTATCTTTTTGAGACAGGGTTTCACTATACAGTTCAGGCTGGGCTTGAACTCACTTTGTAGCCCGGGCTGGCCTCAAACTTGCAGCAATCCTCCTGCCTCAGCCTCCCGAGTGCTGAGATCACAGGTGTGTACCACCACGCCTGGCCTACAGTTTAATTTTATACTGTCATACGGTTTTGAATTTTTTTTTATGCGGGTACTGGGAGTCGAACTCAGGACTTCGTGCTTGCCAGCAGGCGCTTGTGCCACTGAGCGATATCACCAGCCCTTTTTTTCCTTTATGTGGGTACCAGGAGTCGAACTCAGGACCTCGCACTTGCCAGCAGGTGCTTCTGCTGCTGAGCAATATCACCAGCCCTTTTCTCCTTTTTATGTGGGTACTGGGAGTTGAACTCAGGATCTCGCACTTTCCAGGCAGGCGCTTATTCTGCTGAGCTATCTCACCGGCCCTTGGTTTGGTTTTTGAGACAGGGTCTCAATATATAGCCCAGGCTGACCTCGAACTCACAGTCATCCTCCTGCCTCAGCCACCCAAGTGCTGGAATCACAGGCATGCACACCACACCCCGCATCATGTTGTTTTTCAAGCAACTTTCAGTCAGGTCATATTGTTGCTTTTTATAACTAACCCTTGTTTACCTAAGAAATTTTCATTAGGATTTAGCAATATGCCATCTTGGAAGTTTTTTGTAAACTTTTATTATGAGATCATTGAGAATCACATGCAGACCTTCATTTCCCCAAACGATAGTATCTTTTATAACGCTAATACAATATCATAGCCGGGAAACTGGCACTGATACGACCCATTGATCTCATTCAGATTCCACTAGTTTTACATCTCATTTGCAGTGCACGCCTGTAATCCCAGCAATCGGGAGGCTGAGGCAAGAGGATCGCCACGAGTTCAAGGCCAGCCTGAGCTACATAGTAAGTTTAAGACCAGTCTGAATTACAGAGCAAGACCCTGTCTCAAAAAGCGAAAAAAAATCTCATTTTTGTGAATGTTTGTATTTAATGCCATGCAGTTTTATCAAGTCTAGTCTCAGGTACAAGTATTTACCACGACTGCCAAAGACAGGGGACAGCCTCATCCCCGCAACTGTCCTTTGTGCTGCCTTTTTTTTTTTTTAAGTTGTTTTCTGAATTAGTTACTTTTATTTATTTATTAGTGCGTGTTTGTGGTAATTGATGCGCTGCCCTTTTATAATTGTACCCCCTTTCCTCCTGCCCTCCCTTTCTTTTCTCCTAACCCCTGGCAATCTGTTCTCCATTTCTGTGTTTTTGGCATTTCAAGAGCATTACCTAAATGGAAGCACAGGTGTGTAACCTTTTGCGGTGGGCCTTTTTAATTCAGTATAATTACCTGGAGGTGCACTGAAATTGCTGCCTGCATCTACTTCTCTTTCCTTTTCATCGCTGAGGAGTATTTCACTTTATGGATGGGCCGCAGTTGGTTTACTGTTCACCCCTCGTAGACCATCTGAGCTGATTCCAGTTATTTGGCTATTGCAAAGGAAGCTACTGTGAAAATTTGTGTGCAGGTTTTTGTGTGACCCTGGATTTACATTTCTCTAGGATAAGTGCTAAAGGATATTTGTAAATGCCTGTCAGAATATTTAATTCTAACTAAATTTATTTTTTCTTCTGTCTTCATTTTTTTATTTATAGTCCATGTTTTCAGTTGTCTTTGATGCCTATTTGAACATGTTTCTTTCCTTGTTTAAGCACATTACTTAATGGCTTCCAAAGTTTCCGAAGAGGAAGTAAAAAAGTACATGTCGTACATTGATTTCTATTCTTTGCCGCATTGGGTTATAATTTAAACTTATGGTGATGAATACATGGACAATTGTATATAACTTTGAACCTGGCATGATGAAATTTAGAGGTCAAGAAATAAAGCTAAGCAGGGCTTGGTGGCACATGCCTGTAATCCCAGCACTTGGAAGGTGGAGGCAGGAGGATTGCTGTGAGTTCGAGGCCAGCCTGGGTTACATAGTGAGTTCAAGGCCAGCCTCAACTACTGTCTCAAAAAAAAAAAAAAAAAAAAAAAAAAAAAAAGAAATAAAGCTAAGCACTTGCGGGTTTTTTTCAGGCTTACAAGGCAGTCGCATCAGGGCAAGCCAAGCACACAAAACATGTAACACATTTTAAAGAAAAAACAAAAGCAGAGTTACAGCCACTTCAAGGTAAAGTAAACTTCTTAATTATTTTATTTTATCTCATTTTTGAGGCACTAATTCCCATCATCTTAGTCTAGCAATGAGCACTTTGCTTTTGCCTTCTTTACTAGCATAATCCCGAAGGACTCTGGGTAGGACTTCACTCGGGGAGGAAAAGCCCAAGCAAAACCTAAAGAACAGCGTTCTACCTTTCGGATGAGTGCTTTGGTTTTTTTTTTTTTTTTTTTTTTTTGGATGAGTGCATTTGATCAATGAATGCATTTTACTTTTATCCTGCTGACCAGTGGCTTTGACTTCTTTGTGTGGAAATAATTGTTCTTCCCCTACTCAGACATCTATCATGTAGGCATAATTTTACTTTTTATTTTTTTTTTTTGTTTTTTGGAATTGGGAATTGAACTCAGGACCTCGCGCTTGCCAGGCAGGCACTGTGCCGCTGAGCTATAGCCCTGGCCAGGCATAATTTTAGTAACTGTCTCTCTCAGCAGCTTGGCCTTTTATTTCTTTATTTTTTTTTAATCAAAAAACTTAATTTTTGCGTCAGTTTTGGCTAAGGCCACCCTCCGTCTTTGCTCAGAGTGCACTTGAATTGGTAGACTCAGTTGTGTAGTGCGAGTCCCTTGATTGATTCGAATGGCAACCATGGGAACAGAAACTACATTTTCACAATAATGCCTGTTCCTTTCTTAAACTGCTTATTTTAAACCATACTTTATTCCATCCTGACTGTAATACCATTATTATCAATTACTATGATCACTATTTAGGAACAGAGATATTAGCTGCTCATGAATCAGTTTTAACTGTTTAATCACAACAACAAGAAGAAACAATATCATCACTAAATATTGAATATTGCTGGGCATGGTGGCACACGCCTGTAATCCCAGCACTCGGGAGGCTGAGGCAGGAGGATCTCAGTGAGTTTGAGGCCAGTCTGGACTACACAGTGAAACCCTGTCTCAAAAAAAAAAATAAATATCGAATATGTTCACCAGTATGGCTATTTGTACTAATAATACAACCCAGCATTTGCCAGCACATTGTTGGTTTGAAGGCCAATACACATTATTTCAGTTTACCTTCACAGTAGCCAGGTGAAGCAGGTATTATCCATGCCCTCTTTCACAGATGACAAAACTGAGGTTGAGAGAGGACTGGTGATTTCCTGAGAGTCATCAGCTAGTTGGCTACTCTTCCATACTAATTCACATGGAAGGTTGACTAAGGTAGCTATTTCAACTGTCTTTGTATTTAAAACATGCAAAAAAATTTTTTTAAGTTCCAAAAAGCTTGCAGGAAAGCCGATCTCCCAGTTTCCCTCCCCAGAGCCAACGGAGAATAGCAGTTTCTTTGGATCCTGGAGAGTCCTTGCAAATACGACTGGCTGGCTGTACACCGAGTGCCTCTTTTGTCCCCTACTGGGTACAGAGTTCTTCCTTTCGCGTGCACTTTTCAGTCTTCTGTAGAGAAGAGACTTCCATCGGCACACACAGATCTGGGTCGCTTTTGAAAACGATCGTGCAGGGCCGGTGAGATGGCTCAGCGGTTTAAGCACCTGTCTTGCAAGCGCGAGGGCCCGAGTTCGACTCCCGGATCCCACATACGAAAAAGGGGCCGGTGATATCGCTCAGTGGTACGGGTGCCTGCTGGCGCGCGAGGTCCTGAGGTCGACCCCCCGGTACCCACAAAAAAAAGAAAAGAAAAAGAAAAACAAAACGATCGTGCAGTGTTGATTGTATTCCTGTGCTTTCTGCTGTCGCGGCCCCATCTTCGAGGCGACACCGAGAGCGCTGCGGCGCTGAGCGAGCCCGGAAGCCCCGGGGCTGCGGCCGGGTCCCCGAAGAGACTCCCCGGAGAGGAGGCCGCTGCGGCGCAGACCGAGCGCGGGTGCGGAGGCTGAGCCTGGGGTCCCGACGCGGCGAGCGCAGACCGCAGGGGTCCCCTCCGAAGTGACCCGGGTCACGGAGGCCGCTCGGGAGGGAGCCGTGGCCGCAGCAGGGCACCGCGGAGAGCCGGGCTCCGAACGCCCTGCTGGGCCGGATGCACAGCGAGAAGCTGACGCGGGTCCTGGTTCCGAGGCCGCCGCGGCTCAGGCTGATCTCCTGCCCGCGCCGGTACCGGTACCGGTTCAGTGAATATGGCAGGGGGGGTCTGATAGCTGCTTTTGTATGTTTAGCGATCTTAGTTTCTAAAACAGCTTTCTTTCTAGAAAACTTTAATGTCCCCCGAAGAATTTTAGTATGTACTGGTAGATTTTTGCATTGAGAGATTTGAGAATTTTACATGTCTTAATTTTCTGCTTGCTAAATTCAGACTAGGATGTGGCTGTAAGGAGCTTAATTAGTTTTACCTTGAATTGAGATTTTCATTGTAGGAATTAGCTTTACTACCTGTATGCACTTTAATTTTGCATAGTCTTTATTGTATGTAGGTCTGGATTATTGAGTTTGACTTGAACTCACTAAATAAAATTAGAAAATCATTAGTGTTTCTATTTATTCATTTTTAAAATTTTATTTATTCATTTGTATAGAATATTGGGATTGAACCCAGGGGCTTCCTACCACTGACCTATCTTCTCAGTACTTTTGATTGTTTATTTTGACACAGTCTCACAAAGTTGCCCAGGCTGAACTCAAACTTGTGGTCGCAAGGGAGGTCTCCTGAGTAGCTGAAATTACAGACATGCGTCTTGGAGCCAGGCTTACACTAATATTTGTGTGTATAATATACTGTAATTACATTAGCATACATATAGCATCACGTGAAGAAATTAAGCTTTGTAATATTGAAGGAAGAAAATATCTGTGGGGAATTCTGTGTGTAACAATCTATGCATCCTCTCCCCATTTGTATTACCTGAGGGGCTGTACAGACATTTTCAGGTTCAGTTCAAACAGCAGTTATCAAGGATTTTTTTTTTCTTTTTTGTCATTTTTGAGACAAGGTTTCTCTATGCAGTCCAGGCTGGCCCTGAACTCACTTTGTGACCCAGGCTGGCCTCAAACTCACTGCAATCCTCCTGCCTCAGCCTCCTGAGTACTAGGATTACACGCTTGCGCCACCACACCCAGCCATTATTGAGGATTTTATACCTTGATGCATACATTCCACAAATATTAATCAAGTACCTCCAGGAGCTGTTCGAAGCATACCTCTGTAGTTTCTAGAGTAGCATTAGATAATAAACAAGATAAATAAGAAAACTACCAAATGTTAAGTACAAATAATTGCTAAAGAAAAATGTAGTGAAAGTAAACGGGTTTTGAGTAGCCGGTGGAGACAGAAGTTGTGTTTTAATGGGTCTCCAGAACAAGCTTTCCTAAGATATCTTTGGAGTGAAGTCCAGAGGACCCCTCAGGGGCCAGCTCAGGGGGACACTGGCAGGGAGATCGCTCCAGGTGAGGGCAAAGGATCCGAGGCAGAGGATGCTCAGGAATTACAGCCATTTCGAGGCGTCCCCTGTGGCTAAGGCGGAGTGAGAAAGGACGCAGTCAGCCAGCGGAAGTGATCGCAGGGAGGAGGAGAGGGTAGGTGGGAACGGCCTCAGCTGTGTGGAGCTGCGCGAGATTGGGGTTGTCACTTGGGCTAAACTGGGCAGCAGGGGGAACACCGCTGGAGCTCTGTCAGGACCCCCATCAGGGACGGTCACCCCAGCCAGTAGGAGTGTCACACACCCACGCTCTCGGCAGCTCAGACCCTGACTGACGATGGCCTGCGCGCCCCACAAGCTGGCGTGTGCAGGTGAGCCTTGCTCGGGCTCCCCACAAATTAGGTTGGACCCGGTCCCCAGCCCATTAAGTCCTGGGCCAGCATTTCCCCTCCCTCATCCCACTTACCCCTCCTGTCCCAAGCACGCCCCCAATACCTCACTTGCCCCCAAATCCCTGCTTCGAGGGAATGTCACCTAAAATAATTGGTATTGGATGTGGCCCTAGGAAGCAGGCTCTAGGAACAGGATTCTGGAGCAGTGTGATTTTGAAGATTTTTTTTTCACCCATGGTAAACTGAGGCGAGATACATGAAAGGTGACTAATGACTGGCTTGATGCCCCTGCGGTTTAGAGGTCCGGAGGGACAGCAACTCTACACACCTATACTCTGAGGTACAGGGTGGGACCTTGGATGTTTTGTTTCGAGGACGAAACTCAGGGCCTCACACAGGCTAGGCAAGCGCTCCACCCCTGAGCCACACCCCAGCCTCCCGTGTGTGCATTTCATTTGTCTTCCTGTCATCTGCGTCAGGCTGGGAAGTCTGAGGCCTGCGACTCGCTTTCGGGGGTACGTGGCACCGAGCACGGTCAGGGGGGCGACGCACTGCCCAGGCCGGTTCTGCAGACCTGGCTCTCACAGGCGCCTTCGGGCCATGCTGGGTTAGGACGCCTTGCGAACGGCCGAGCGTCGTTCGCTCTGCGCTCCAGTGTTGTGGTTTATCCTTGGCGGGCTCCGCTCATAATCTCAGGGCGAATCACCACAATTATAGGTATTTATTCAGCCGGGGAAAAGATATTATTTCCTCAACTAAAAAAACAAACAAAAAGAAAACAAACAAACAAAAAACCAAGACCAGTTGTGGTGGTGCATGCCTGCAATCCCAGCACTCAGGAGGATGACTCAGCAGGATCACCATGAGTTCGAGGCCAGCCTGAGCTACAAAATGACTTCAAGGCCAGCTTGAACTACACAGTGAGACCCTGTCTCAAAAGGACAAAAATAAATAAATAATAATAATAATAAATAAACCCCTTTTGGGCCAGTGAGATGGCTCAGTGGTGTAAGCGCCTGCCTGGCAAGCACGAGGGCCAGAGTTCGACTCCCGGATCCCACATACAAAAAAAGGGCCGGTGATATCGCTCAGCGGCACGGGCGCCTGTTGGCACGCGAGGTCCTGAGGTCGATACCCGGTACCCACACACACACAAAAAAGGCCCCTTTTGCTTTTGCTGCTTTTGCTGCTTTTGCTGTCTTCTGCCACCTCTGCCATGCCACCCTGCCTTTTAGCCAGCTGATTATGGTCTGAAACCTCCACAAACGGTGAGCTAAATAAACCTTTCCTTCTTTAATTTTGGGCATCAGGTATTTTGTCTCAGCAATGAGAGAAAAGTAACTAAAACAGAATATGGTACCAGAGAAGTGGGGTCACTGCTGTGACTGTACCTGACCATGTGGTTCAAGAGCCTTTGGGAATGGCTTGTGGGAAGAGTTTGGAAAGGTTCAGAGATGTTGCCTGAAAGAGCAGAGCTGGAAAGCCCTAGGCTGTTCTGTATGGGAGATCCTGGTCAGAGCTCAGAAGGCCAGAAATCTGGTAAAGACCAGGCTTGGGAAGTTTCTGCTGGGAAGGAGGACTGCATTGGCTGCTGGACTCCAGACGATGTGTGTTATGGCTCGGCAGAAAGTTTGTCTGCAGTTTGCTCATGTTCAGAGATTCTGCCTGAGACTGAGATTAAGGGCAGCGGGCTAATTAACCTGGCAGAAGAAATTTCAAGGCAGTCGACTGTTGACTCAGTGGCATGGCTATTGTTGGGGGCTTTTAGCCAGATCTATGTTGAGAATCAAGAGCAAAGAGCCCAGCAGGATGATTTAAAATGTTGTGAGTTTGGCCAGAAAGGAAGTTCCAGTAAAGCTGTGGACTACAAAGATAGAGCTGAGGAGATCTCGATTGCTGAGTAGGAACAAGAGAATAGAAAAGATGGCCTGAGGGCATCACAAGAAGCAGCAAGTCTCTACCCTTTGCTACCTTAAAACTGGAAAAGTGAAAGACTTTGCTTTGAGGAGAAAGTTGCAGAGCACCATGTTCCACAATGGCAACAGCACAGAAAATTTGTTCTCAGAATTGGCTTCAGAGTTCCAGGTGCTTAACCCCTAGGAAAGACTGGCTACTGCTCCAGCTGGCAGCAGACCTTGGTATCATCCATGTAGCACTGGTTTTAGGTGCATGAAGAATGCAAGAGTTATGGGGTTAAAAAGCCTTCCACCTCGATTTCAGAAGGCCTGGGAGGCCAGGCAGTGTGCCCCTGAGAGGGCAGGGTGTAAAGCTGTGAGTGCGAAGCTGAAGGTGCAGTGGAGACCCCAGAAGTTTGGAGAAGCCAGGAACGTGGATCATCTGAGGAAACCTCCAAGGAGGGAGCAAAGCAGGCCTAAGAGGAAAACCATGGGAGCTGTAACCACCAGAAGTGCTATAGGGGTGGAGTCACTCAAGCCCTTTGGAGCTCACAATATGCCGCAGATTGATTCAGATGCTGGACATGGAACTACAGGATTTTGCCCTGCTGGACTTTGGACTTGCTTTCGTCCCAATCCTCTGTATTCCCATTTGTAACTTTTGGAATGAAAATGTTTATTTTGTGCTGTTCAATATTGGAACTTTTCATTTGTACAGGGGCTTGCAACTAAGAATTTGCCTTACATCTTGGAGGAGACTTGGGACTTGGACTTTTTAGCAATGCTGAAACTGTCAGGACTTTGGCATGCAGATGGACAAATGCCTTTTGCATAAAGGGATGTGCATGAGTCTTTGGGGGCCAGGAGTGGAATGTTATGGTTCAAATGGAATATAATGTTGATAGACTTAATACTGATTCTTAAGGATGGTTAAACCTGTGTTATAATGTTCAAGCTGTGAAATGGTAAGAATAAGCATATCTTTGTATCTGGAGACCAGTTTAAAGAAATGTGTCTATCGTACCACAGCGATATATGTGCACCCATGTTTATAGCAGTACAATTTGTAATAGCTAGATCGTGGAAACAACCCAAATGCCCATTAACCGAGGAATGGATAAAAAAGATGTGGTATTTCTACACAATGGAGTACTACTCAGCCATAAAGAAAGATAAACTGGAAACTTTTGTAGGTAAATGGATGCAACTCGAGAAAATACTCACAAGCGAAATAAACTGGATGCACGTTTGTAAACATCGTATTGTCTCCCTAGTATGAAAATGCAATTTCACTGTGACTATTCCATTCCTTAGTCTTCTATTTTTACCTAGCTTTTACATGGCTTAATCTTATACTGAGTAATATTTTTCTCCAAAAGGTATTTGTACATTCTCTAATGCTTGAGTTTGTTAATACATGAGAATGTTTACTTGTTGTCTTTAAAAAAAAATTAAAAAAAAAAAAAAGAAATGTGTTTAGTTGCCAAGTTGACAAGGGGTGGATTGTAATGGTTGACACATTGTGTCAACTTGACAAGTTTAGAAGTTTAACTAAACCACTGGCAGGAGACCATGGTCCTCACTTTGTAAACATCCTGAACCTGTGAAGAGGAGGGCACGGAGATGGTGTGAGTGCTATACCCGCCCTAGGGGGTGGTGGCCTGCTTACAATATAAGGGAGGAAAAGAGGCTTGCTCTCCCCCTTTTGCTCTTGTTGCTTTTGCTGTCTTCTGCCACCTTGAATTGCTGCCCCTCTGTCATGCCACCCTGCCTCGGAGCCAGCTGATTATGGACTGAAACCTCCACAAATTGTGAGCTAAATAAACCTTTCCCTCTTTGAAAAAAAAAATGAATAAAACCAAACCTTATATACAGTCGTGTCTTTTAATGTTTTATTATGGAAATTTTCAAACAAAAGCAGAAGAGTAGAATGAATCTTCGAGGGTCCTACACAGACGATGAGCTCAGGGCAGGCCTCTGCTCACGCTCCCGGCACCCTCCACACCACCGCTGAGGCCACCTGTGGCGTAACTGCAGATGGGGGTGGGCTCCCAAATCTGTGAAACACGTGCATGTAAAATAATGATAATAATCTGTTAGTATTACTACCTCCCTAGTCACTGGTCAAATTTCCTTAGCTGCTTCAGAAGGAATTTTTTTTCCTCCCCGCATTTTGTTTTTCAAATTGGACTCCAACTAAAGTCTACCAATTACAGTTGGTCAAGATGTCTCCCCTCCCCCCATGACAACTCATTATGTATATGCAAATATTTCAAAATCCAAAAAACCCCAACATATTTCTGGTCCCAAGCATTTCATATAAAGGATACTCAACCTGTACTATCCTTAATAATATAAATACCAAAAACACTTTGAGGTTTTTTTAATTACTTTTAATCTTTAGTGTATACAATAAACACATACAATAAACATAGCCAAATGACTGCAATTTAAAGTCACTTGATATTGTTCTCTGTTGCAGTCACACTGTAACCCAAATCACAGTTCCTTTTTGCTTTCAAGGGACTGCTCTTTTAAACTATCTAAATAAGGGGGGTGTGGTGGCACATGCCTATAATCCCAGCATGCAGGAGGACTGCCCAGAGCTCAAGGATGGCCTGAGCTACATAGCAAAACTGTGTCTAAATAAATAAATAAGCTGCCTATTATGGTTTGTGTCTAGGTGTCCCCCCAAAGCCTCATGCAGTTTTAGATGAGGCTTTTTTGGAGGTGATTGAATCTAGAGTATCTGACTGATTCATAGTGCAATGCTGGGATTAAGGCTGGGTGATTGCTGGATCAGTCCACCCTAATTCCAGTAGACTGGATTCAATATAAGGGACAGAAAGAGGCTTGTCTCATTCTCTCTTCTTGCTTTTGCTGCCTTCTGCCACTATGAACTATGGCCCCTCTGCCATGCCACCCTGCCTTGGGGCCAGCCGATTATAGACTGAAACCTCTACAAACTGTGAGCTAAATAAACCTTTCCCCCTTTAACTTTGGGAGTCAGGTATTTTGTCTCAGCAATGAGAGAAAAGTAACTAAGACACAGCAAATAATTTTTAGTAATGGTGTAAACTACTTACTTGGCTCTAAAGTCAAATCTGTGCCACAGGGCGTACGAGAGATGTCTATCTTGCCTCCCTATTGCCTCCCTCTCTTCCTTCCACTCCCTACTAAGGAACCATACCAGGTTGCATTTCTTTTAAAATAGGGGTTGTGCCGGGCATGGTGGTGAATGCCTGTAATCCCAGCACTTGGGAGGCCTGAGGCAGGAGGATCGCTGTGAGTTTGAGGCCAGCCTGGGCTACATAGTGAGCTCAAGGCCAGCCTGAATTACAGCAAGACCCTGTCTCAAAAAACCTTTAAAAATAAATAAAATAGGGGTTAAACATTTTTTAATATGGTTAAGGACTATGTGCATTTCTCTTTTGCAGCAGTCTGTTCATTGTCACTAGCACATTATCCAATCAGGGTGTCTGTTCTTCCTTTTATGTTTTTTAGTTTTTTTGAGACAGGGTCTCGCCATGTAGTTCAGGCTGGCCTTAAATTTGCAGTGATTCTCCTACCTCAGCCTCCCAAGTGCTGGGATTACAGGTGTTCACCACCACCCTCGCAGTTTTTCCTTTTGCAATTTTAAAATGTTTTTTATGTTCTAGAGATACTAACTTTTGTCTACAAATATTCTTCCAAGTTTGACATCATCATTTCACTTAGTGATTTTGTGGTAAAAGAGTTTTCATGTAGTTAAGTGGACCAACCTTTTTCTGTACTGTTGCTGAATGTTGATGCAGGCTTGGTGCAGTAGTCTGGAAAAACACCAGCCACAAGTTCTTTCTACCTTTGCACATATATTTCTGTGAAGTGTGACTGGCACGTCTCCCCATGAAGTGATGGGGGCTGATTCTCCATCCTCTTGATTTAGTCTGGCCTGGTACTTGTTCTGGCCAACAGAAGGCTGGGGAGGTGACTTCGTGAGATTCTCCCTCTCCAGGGAACCTGAGGCCACACTGTGGATTAGGTCCCAGGACAACCAGGGATCACAGTGAGTTCCAGCCACCGCTTGGTGAGGAGTCGGTCGACACGTCCGGCTCTAGCCATAGTGGCAAAGGACTGCAGCTGGATAAGCGACCCCAGAGGTCACCAGAGAAGACCAAATTGCTGATCAGGAAATTGAGAACAAGTATGGTGGTCATGTGCTAAGCCGGGAAGCTGGGGTAGATGGCTAACCAGTGAAATGTAGCGGAGATAAGAAATAAAACTTAGTGGCGTGTGGTGGCGCACGTCTGCAATCCCAGCACTCAGGAAGGAGAGGCAGGAGGACCACCGTGAGTTTGAGGCCAGCCTGGCTGCATGAGTGAGACCCTGTCTCAAAAAGCTAAAAATAAATAAATAAATAAATAAAATTTACCCCCCGGTACCCACAAAAATAAATAAATAAATAAATAAATAAATAAATAAAATTTAACACTGAATTTGATACACACTTTCGTTTTCTTGAAGTTTAGTACTCTTGCTCCTTCACATTTCTCAACAGGGAGGAAGAAAAAACTAAGCTGTGTCCAGCAGACCTGAACTGGCCGAGACTCCCGGCCAATCGTTACCTTTTCTGAACTTCTTCTCAGAACTGCTGGGTGCCAAAATGTGACTGCTCGCAGGAGAGTGTTCTTCTTAAAAAAAATATTCAATATTTACTTTGATGTAGTAGCAATCAAGTCCAAAATCAACTTATGTTTGATTAGGCTTTTTGGAAACTAACAATCAAAATACTGAAAGTTTAACAACAGTATCCCATCAGCAATATTTTTATTGTTAGACCTTTGTCTGATTTTAATATAAAAAAAAACGTACAGTGAAAAAGTCAGAGTGGGGTAAGTAGAGTGTGAATAAGAAATGCATTGCAAAAGATAAAAACTGGTAGAAACCAGATAACCAAGCTGTTTCTCTGATGTAGCCAAGGGGTTTTAAGGAAGACTGAGTTTTAAAAATGCAGCACGCTTTCCAATCAATGCCATGCCCATGAAATTTAAATATGACTTCAGTTGTTGAAAAAAAAAGTATGGAGCAGACTTGAATAACGCATCTGCGATAACAATTTTTAAAAATTTTTAGTGGAAATTTTCTGTGACAAAGCACAGTATATTCCACAGCTAGCTTTGAGAGTTCCAGCTGGATTCAGGGAGGATTAGATTCTGAATGTGTTAGTAGTTTCTCTGCTAACTATTTTTCTCCTCAGATAGCATCCGTTTACCCAGTGGCACTGTCCATTACAATAAAGCATATTACATAATGTTTTTCTTCAGTCACTAAGTCGCTAATAAAATTTCTAGAAAAATATTGTTGATTTTATTTAAGTTTTGAAAATAATATTTTAGTGAGTGAGTTGGAAGAATTTCAAGTTAATTATTATTATTTGAATTTCTCATATAGATATGTAATTTCAAGTGATCTTTGCCCAAATTAAAAAATTTTTTTTTGAGACAGTCTCGCTTATGTAGCCCAGGCTGGCCTTGAACTCACAGTGATCCTCCTGCCTCAGCCTCCTGAGTGCTGGGATTACAGTCATGTGCCACCATAGCTGGCTAAACTTACTTTCTTTTTTGTCTTTCCTCCTATCTTCCTTAAGCCTCCAGCCAACCTTGCTCCTTTGTGAGCCACACAGCCTCGGGGACTTAACAACATCATTTCTTGGATGTGCTCCCCATTTGGGGCCTCAAAGGTCACACACGTGGTCCACCTTACCTGCCAAGATACTCCCCGTCCTCAACCAACTCTACCCTCCCCATTCTGGGGTTGAACCTAGGGAGCACTGAGCTACATCTCCGGCCCTTTCTCCTTTACTCTGAAACAGGGTCTCTTGTGTAGGCTGGTCTCCAGCATGCAATCATCCTGCCTCAGCCTCCCTTGTATCTGGGATTACGGGTTCAGGACACCATGCCCAGGTTAACACTTTTCTAATTTTTCAGCTAACCATCCTGTGCTTTGCAAAGTCTTTCCTCTCCTAACCACTGAACCAGTCAGGCATTCAGGTACCATTCTTTTTGTTTAGTTTTGGGATAGGGTCCAGGGTCTTGATATGTAGTCCAGGCTGGCCTAGAATTCACAGCCATCCTCCTGCCTCAGCATCCTGAGTGTAGGGATCACAGGCGTGCACCACCATGCCCAGCTATTTTGTGCCATTTATATTGCATTTATCTTTCAGTTTTGCAATTATTTCTTTAGGTTTCAGAATCCCCCACTAGAATGGGAATTTGCCTAAGAACAAAGCCTAAAAAACAGTTTACTAAATGGAATGAGGGGGCTCAGGGACTTTTGGCCTGGTTTATAGGTCAAACCCTCTGAAGCTGCTGCTATCTGGCCACATCCTACCTAAAAAACCAGAAATTTTGGTCTTCAAACTAAATGCCTTTGAAGAGCTCAATCTTGAGAAAACTTCAGATTGGCTGACTTCCCTGAAATAATGATAACTTCTAATGCAAACGTGGAATCTTCTCTGATAACACGGAAAAACTAAAGCCAGGTGTGGTGGCAGCACTTGGGAGCCTGAGGCAGGAGGATCACTGTGAGTTCAAGGCCAGCCGGGGCTACATAGCTAGACACTGTCTCAACCCCCCCCAAAAAAAACCCGCAAAAAACAAACAAACAAAAAAGAAACTCAACTAAAGACATTTCCAAATCCGTTTTTTCATAAAGCAATCAGCCTGATTTTCCTCTCAGTGCAAGGCCCAGCTGTTCGCTACACGGAACGTTCACTACCTTTGTATGTTCTCAGGAAGAAATACGCACTCTAAGCCTCCCTCCCTAAACCAGAGCCGGACACAGGCTCGCAGGCTTGGCCCTGCTTGAGCTGCAGACCGGGGGACTCTGGCCCCGGGGGATTCCAGGGCGATTCCCGATCCCCCCCCTGCCTAGCTGCACCGAGGAGAGCGTCCCTGATGCCTCAGGCAACTCAGAGCAGCTTTCGCCTCAGCGGCAGCTGAGCACAAGCCCCTAGGACTCCTTCCAGTCCCTCAGGAACCAGGTGACTATGACAAAGTGGGTGTGAGAGGTTATGTAAGTCACCAGGAGAGGTTTCTTGTCCCCTGACCTCTTGCTTCCCAAGAATCATCCACGAGAATGCTGGTAATGAACTGGGTTCTCAGGGCCATCTTTTTTTTCTTTTTTGAAACCTTTTGGCTATTTTGGTTGCAGTATTATTTCCTGTTTCTCCCCTAAAACTCAATATCCTGTTTCTTCATAACTTTATTAACCGGAAGCAGAATTTCTCATATTTTTGTCAACAAAGTGGCCATCATATAGTCAGTCTGGCATTTCTTCATGTGGATGAATTTTGGCAAGTCCCCATAGTTGGAAATCTAACCTAACTATATGGCTGAAAATAATATGGTTAGAAAATGAAGACTGAGGAGGCTGAGGCAGGAGGATCTCAAGTTAGAGTCCAGCCTCGGTAATTTAGCAATAACAAGACCCTATCTCAAAATAAAAGATAAAAAATGGGCTGGGGATGTAGCTCAGTGCAAAGGCCTGGGATCAATCCCTAGTACTGAAATAATAATAATAATAATAATAATAATAATAATGACAATAAAAAGGAAAACAAAAATGAAAACCCAACCAACTGAAGGAACAAAAACCTCTATGTTACTGCCACATCCATAAATTATACAGAGTAAAGCACATAATAGGCTTCAGTTTTGATGAATTTTGACTCTCATTTTCTGCCCCCTCCCTCTATAGTTAACAACTAAATCATTTTGTTTCTTCCTTTGATCTTTTCATAGCTCTTTCTTTTTGTTTTTGGTTGTTGTTGTTTTGGGACAGGATCTCACTATGTAATTCACGCTGGCCTTGAATTCACTATGGAGCCCAGGCTGGCCTCGAACTCAGGGTGATCCTCCTGCCTCTGCCTCCAGAGTACTGGGATTATAGGTGTGCACTACTGGGCTTGGTTTAGGGTAATTTTTTTATTGGTGTAAATAGTTCACAAATCAGTCTGTGTCTTATGGTCACACAGTACAGATCATGGTCCTTTAATTGTACAGATAAGATGTCGTCATCCTACCTTAACATTTGTACCCAGAATGCTATAACTCACAGAACAATTCTCTTTCCTCTGTTTTAAGAATAAAACCCACACTCCCAACTAGAAGACTTCGTGAAAATGTATTCCACTAAAGAAACTGCCACTTGGCAGAAAATCCCTAGTCAGTAGTATGACTGGAAACACTTCCGAGTTACTACCTGACCTGTGGATAAACAGGGTAGATAGGCATTGCTCCTTCTGTGAGGTTTGGGGTTACAAGTGACAGAGGACCACAGTGTCAGGCTAGCCCTGCACTCAGAAAAGGACCGGGACACTCGCACTCAGGCAGTAATGACGATCAAGGGAGTGTAGATTAATATTTGTTACTTACGCAGAATATTTACCCTTCTGGACGTCAGAGGTATTGGCAGTAACTTACAATAACTCACATTCACACTCTGAAAACGGAGATAGGGAAACATAAAGCCAAGTAGGAGGAGAGGGCAGTAATTATAGATTCATTAGTAATTTTTTAAAATATAAAAAATAAAAAGCACTCTTCTAGTGCTTTAAACTTTCCATGCAGAGTTAACCACTCTGCACTGACTTCAGTTGCAACTTCAGTTTTAAAGGAGCACAAGAAAGAAAGAAAGAAAGAGATGTGAGACCGGGCATGGTGGCGCACACCGTAATCCCAGCACTCAGGAGGCTGAGGCAGGAAGATCACCATGAGTTCGAGGCCAGCCTGGGCTACATAGGGAGACCCTGTCTCAAAAAACAAAGACAAAAACAAACAAAAGAGCATGAGTATTATGTTTTTAACATGGAAAATAAATACAGTAATGAATTCTTCAGTTACAAGGAGCATGGGGCTGGGTGCAGTGGCACATGCCTGTAACACTGGCACTGGAGGCTGAGGCAGGAAGATAGTGAGTTTGAGGCCAGCCTAGGCAACTTAGTGAGTTCCAGGCCAGCCTGTACTACAAAGCAAGACCCTGACTCAAGAAACTAATAAATAGGGTGAGATGGCTCAGCGGTGTACGCACCTGCCTGGCAAGCGCGAGGGCCAGAGTTCGACTCCCGGTAACCACATACGAAAAAGGGGCCGGTGATATCGCTCAGTGGAACCGGAGCCTGCTGGTGCGCGAGGTCCTGAGGTCGACCCCCGGTACCCACACACAAAAAAAACTAAAAAATAAATAAAAATAAAGTAAAAAAAATAGAAATGAGTCCCAGCTGCTACGTATCAAAATCTTAGGACTGAGGAAGAGTCATAGAGAATCCTTTTCTGCCTCTCCATATGAGACCAGACTGATAACTGGGCAGGAGCCCCAGAAAATACAAACAAAGGGCATTTTCAGAAAGGCATTTCCGGTTCCCTACTGCATGCTTACCTTGTAGAAAGGATTAAGCGAGAGCTGCAGGGACACGGACCAGGGACGCAGCGGTCGCCCACCCCGCAGGACGTCCAGGGCTATGGACACAAATGTAAACAACTGGGCCGGAAGGGTCGGCAGAGTTAGCCAGATAAGAGCGATTTTTTTCTTCCTTGGGTTTTTAAGAATCACATATTATTTTCTTTTTCTCCCCTTTGGCAAGTTTTAATTCAAAAAATTCCATTCCTCTGGATGGTTTGGAAGTATTCAATTTTCCTCCAGGTAATTAATGTCCTGTTTTATTCTCAGAAATGTAAACTATGGCGTGGGGATAAAGAAACATCTATTTGACTTTAAGGCAAATAAGACTCACTTAAGGCTTTATCTAAGGTATGCGAGAAAAGTACAAGCTTGCCGTCTTTCATATTTGGTTAAAAAAGGTGTGGCTAGCTGGGTAGGATGGTGCATGCCTATAGTCTCTGCTACTTGGGAGGCTGAGGCAGGAGGATTGCAAGTTTGAGGCCAGCCTAGGCCGTTTAGTGAGAATCTGTCTCAAAGTAAAAAGGACTGCGTATGTGGCTAGTGGTGGAGCATCCCTCGGGTTCAATCCCCCATACTGGAAGGAAAAGAAGGACTAAAAAGTAAAAAGCTGTGCCCTGC
Organism: Erethizon dorsatum; assembly: GCA_028451465.1. Taxonomy (NCBI): domain Eukaryota; kingdom Metazoa; phylum Chordata; class Mammalia; order Rodentia; family Erethizontidae; genus Erethizon; species Erethizon dorsatum. Next base: position 19,431,304 of record CM051839.1, read on the forward strand.
CGGCCATGCAATTAAGGTGCAAAGGGCCAGAGCTCCATGTTGAGTTTGGCTGGGCTGCAGGACCAAGTACTTGGCTTCTGGGATTTGTTTCTGGCTGTGCGAGTTGCTGAGAGGTGAAAGCTCCAGGGCTGCGCTGTTCGGATCTGTTTCTCTGTGGTGTTTCTCTCCAGCCCTGGGGATTGTAGAGCCGAGGGGGGGACTCACAGTTCCGTGGTGGAGAGAGGAGGAAGAGCGCCCCCTGCTGGCCGCGAAGAGGACGCGCAGGAGGCTCCCGAGTGCAGCTTCTGCAGAGCCCTCGGCCCGGCCCGCGGGACAGCCGCTGCTCAGCGTGGAAACGAATGTGGTGAGCCTCGGATTTCCTTTTTCTTTTTCTTTTTTTTTTTCTTTTTCTGAGTTTAAGAAGAGGGCCATAGTGCACTCTCACCACCTTTCAGGAGAGAAGAAACGGAAGGAAACTGCGCAGCGCCTCTCTCGGTGACGCCCCAGGAAAGCCTGCAGCGCCGGCCGTGCACCGGTGCAGAGCTTTCCGGGCTCCATCGTTAGTTTGGTCGGGTCGTTTCCGTTGTTCTCCACTCCGGGAGCGGGGATGAGCGCGCACCTGCTGGACGCCTGGTGGGGCGGCTGCGCTTGGCTCGGCGTGCGGTAGACCAGAAGCCTGGGCTGCGCGGAGATGACCGAGCGGCGCAGGAGCGGAGGCCGGCAGAAGAAGGCACTTCCAGGGCTGGGCAGGAAGCGGTGGGGCTTTGGGGCCGAGGTGCGCTTGGCGGTGAACGCTCAATTAGCACGCTGAGGCCCTGGCTTAATCCCCAGCACACGCACGCGCGCACACACGCAGGGCTTTGGTCCGTGGGTGGCCTGGGCAAAGGGAGCTCAACATGCGCATGCAGAGTCGCAGGTGTCTGGGGTCTGTGGAGGCCTCCTCTAAGTGGTACAGTAAGTCACCAATTTAGGGACATTCGAGTTGCAAACTTTTTTTTTTTTTTTTTTTTTTTTTTTGAGACCAGGTCTCACTATGCAGTTCAGGCTGGGCTTGAGCTCACTGTGTAGCCCAGGCTGGCTTCGAACTCACAGAGATTCTCCTGCCTCAGCCTCCCAAGTGCTGGGATTACAGGCATGTGCCATCATGTCCGGCTGGCAGGCACTGTTCTGAGCAGACACCAAAAGGGACTAAAGCCTGAGGCTTCTGTTCTGTTCATTATGTCAGCCCTGGTGGCCTGCTCTGTGTGTCAGGGCTACCAATACAGGACTCTGCCAGTGTGACTTGTGAGCCTCCTGCCTCAGCCTCCCAGACTGCTGGGATTATGGACATCACCACCATGGCCATGGTCACATACAGATGCTCTCTTCAAGGCATTCCGAGCACAGCTGGCCTCCGTGTCCCTGGGTTCTACATTTGCAGACTCAGCCACCTGCGGATCAGGTTGCAACTGTACTAAGCACATACACATTTCTTTCCTGGTCATTATTCCCTGAAGGATACAATGGAAGGCATGTTTACCCAGCACTGGCGCTGTGTGAGGTAGTGCAAGTAATGAAGAGACGACTTAGTTTATAGGCGAATGTGAGTATGGGCCCATTCGCCACCAGGGTCTGGCGCATGCATACATTTGAGGGAGTCCGAAACCAAACCCCAACGGATACTGAGGGACAGCTCTACGCCGGGGGGGTGGGGAATTGCCGCCTGTTATACATTGTGGCCCAAGTCAACAATGTGCCCCCAGTTTTTCAGTTCTCGCAGAAAGTTCTGGGTATTGGTTCCAATGTTCCTGCTTTTATAGTAAGTCTCCTCTTAGAAGTCCACCCCACACCTGCATAGTCATTTTGCTGTCCTATTCCTTCCTACCAGGCACTCTGTGGTCACCTCTGCTCTCGGACTTGTGCTGACAAATGGAATCTTTATGAAGTTTCAGCCGGGCATGGTGGCACACGCCTGTAATCCCAGCTGAGGCAGGAGGATCGCTGCGAGTTCAATGCCAGCCTGGGCTATACAGTGAGTTCAAGGCCAGCCCGAACTGCACAGTGAGACCCTGTCTCTAAAACAAGCAAGCAAACAAACAAAAAATCTTAAAAGGAAGGTTCCTTCTGGGGGGAGGGGTACTGGAGATTGAGCCTAGGGCTTTTGCACTGAGCTACATCCCTTTTTAAATTTTATTTTTTATTTTGAGATGGGGTCTCACTAAATTGCCCAGGCCAGGCTTGAACTTGGAATCCTCCTGCCTCAGCCTCCCAGAGTCCTGGGATTACAGGCATATGCAACCATGACTGGGTCAAATAATCCAATTTCTAACCTCACAGAGCTGTTTTCCCCCCTCTCATCCTCTATAAATTTGTAGATGCAAATAAAAGGAGAGGAATACCTTCTAGGTCCTCCAGCAAGATCAAATGCCAGCAGATGGTACCTCTTTCTCCTCTGTGTCAGCCCCAGATCTTTGTTGAGCTAAAAGAAATCTTGTTTCTATGAAACACAATATGGTGCTCAAGTTGTCTTAAATGTAATTATTTATTGACCAAAAATTATTCAGAAGGAGAGGGTATTAAAAAACATTCCTGGATTTCCCCCACAAAAGCATTTCTGACAGTTAGTCTTTTTTTTTTTTAATTTTAATGTGGGTACTGGGAGTCGACCTCAGGACCTCACGCTTGTGCCACTGAGCAATATTACCGGCCCTTTTTTTCCTTTATGTGGGTTCTGGGAGTCGAACTCAGGACCTCACGCTTGCTGGGCAGGCGCTTATGCCATTGAGCTATCTCACCGGCCCCCAAGTTAGTCATTGTTAACAGTGAGTATTCTTTCAGACATTTCTGTGCATATATAAACGCATTTTTTCATCTTCCCAAGGGCTGAAGATACAGCTCAGTGGTAGAATGCTTGTCTAATGTGTGCAAGGCCCTGCGTTCCATCCCCAGCATTGCAAAAACAAAACAAAATCACAGACACTTTCTGAATGGATAGGTTTTCTTGGCTTGATTTAGAAAGTGTTGCATTTCTTTTTTCCACAACTTTTTTTGAGGCTTACTTTATATACCATAATTTACTCGTGGCTTTTGTACTTTTATTTTACTATTTTGTATGTACAACCATCACCATAAATCATCACTCAGTAAGTCCCTGCAGCACGTTGGCTGTTAACCCAGCTCCCTCCAGTGCCTGCCCCGGGATAGGTACACAGCTCTGCCTTCCCTGAAATCACATCGTTTGTGATCTCTTGTGTTTATCTTCTTATACCTGGCATCATATTCATTTTTAGGAAGAAACTGGAGAGAAATGGTTATGGATGATTAATGGGTTTTTTTTTTGTGGGTACCGGGGGGTCGACCTCAGGACCTCGCGTGCCAACAGGCACCCGTGCCGCTGAGCGATATCACCGGCCCCTTTTTTCGTATGTGGGTTCCGGGAGTCGAACTCAGGACTTCACGCTTGCAAGGCAGGCGCTTACACCGCTGAGCCATCTCACCGGCCCCGATTAATGGGTTTTATTTGAAAATGATTTTTCACAAGTGAAAAATACAAAAGAATGGCACTAGTGTTAGGGAAAGAGGGAGAAGCAGCTATGGTCCAGTGAGAATCTGTGGACACAGCTGTAATTTTGGACAAACCACATAGGACGCCTCCCCCTAGTGGCCAGGAGAAAATTGCTAAAAGAATAGATTAAAGTGTTCTCGTCACACGCAAGCACGCACACAAGTTGGTGAGGTACTGGATGTGTTAATTAGCTTGATTGACTATTTCTACAATGTAAACAAGGATCAAAACACCAAACATCCATAAACATACAAAATTATTATTTGTCAGTTAAAAATAAATTTAAAAATATTCAGTTAAAAAATAAATTTTAAAATATTTTTTAAAGAAGAGTGTATTGTTTTCGTTAGAATGCATTCTAGAGCCTTCAAATGTTCTTAATAAGAGTCTTTCTGCTTGGGGTTTTCACATGAAAGATACTTCCTTTATGTTTATTGGAGGACTTTTTTTTTTTTTTTCCTTCAGTACTGAGGATTGAACCCAGGGCCTTCCCACTGAGCTACATCCCCGGCCTCTTTTTAGTTTGAGATAGGGTCTTGTTAAGTTGCTAAGTGGCCCTGACTGGGCTTGAACTTGTGATCTTCCTGCCTCAGCCTCCTAGAGTGCAGAGATTACAGGTGTGGGCTACCATGCATGGCTTTTTATTGGAGATCTTTTGTAAATCAGGTGGGGGGGTGTAATTTATTGTTCTGTGTACTTACACACACACACACACGCATGTGCGCGCACACCACATCTGCCAAGCTGTCCATGAAGAGGGATCTACGATAGTGGCTGGGCACGCAAGGATGGTGCCAAACACCCAAATTCAAATCTGAATTTTGCTGCCTGCTTGACACAGGACCTTGGACAAGTTACCCACTTGGTGGGTAAGTTTCTGTTTTTGTAAGATGAGGACCATGTAACACCTGTCTCACGTAAGGATTAAGTGAATCGAGACACGGGGCATTCCTAGGACACTTCGAGCACATAGTAGAAGCTCAACAAATCTTAGACATCCTCCTTTTCTGCCTTCTTTCCTGTTGTAACAAACACTTTAGCCAGGGTTCCCTACGGCTCTGCCCTCATCCCTGCCCACCTTTTCAAGGACTTCGGGGATGTCCCTATCTTTCTCTTTTTGTAACTTTCTCCTCTTTAGTCTTCCACATCACCCCAGTGGTTCCCTTCCCTCCTCACCACTGCCTCTTTTTTGGGAGGGGGGACTGGGAATCAAACTCACGCTTGCCAGGCAGGCGCCATGTCACTGAGCTATATCCCCAGCCCCACCACTGCCTCTTGATTACTTTCCCCCAGTAAAGTATCAAACCCTTTGCACTGAGCCGCATCCCCAGCCCTTTTTTAAATTTTGGGACAGTCTCACTAAGACGCTAAATTGCTCAGGCTGGGCTCAAACATGCCATCCTCCTGCCTCAGCCTCCCAAAGGGCACCTGGCTCTGTCTCTCAAGTTTAAGACTCCATCGTGTGGTGGTCATAACTGAGACTGTCACTGTGGTCCTTTAGTCAGGCGTCCTGCTTCTACCGCATACAGTCATGCAGCATCTGTGCATTTTAGGAGCATTCATATTTTAAAAACACAACCCAGGTATTTGTTTCTGCTCAAAACTAATGATTTGTGAGCGTGGATAATTTGAATGCTCTGTGCCATGGCTGCAGAGAGATTTTTCCACCCTTATGCTACAGCCCAAGACGGAGTGACCGGCGTTATTTTGCAAGTGCAACCCTGTGTGACAACCGCCTGCCCAATGTTGGAGCAGTTCCTCATCAGCGCGGCCGCCAGCCTGTGTGCCCTCCCGTCCCCGCCCCCCCCCCCGCCGAGGATGCGCATGCGTAGACTTTGCTGCAGTGGGTCTAAAGCCCAGGCTGCCCTGAAGTAAGGGTAAGCGTTCCCGACTGATTGCTGGGATCCAGACACCCACAGCGCGCTTACGTTTCTCCACTTTCCTTCCACGGAGTTGCTCTGGGCCTCCGTCCTCTCACTGGAGCTGTGCTGGACCGTCCAACCCTGCCGCCCACCTAGTACCGCTCAGGACCCTCTCCCCACCGCGGCATCCTGCGGACACGACCCGCCTGCAGATTAGCACTGCTCGGGTCTTCTGCCCCCTCGGCGTAGACCTGCGCAAGGAATTGTTGATCTTGCCGCAAAAACAGGGAACAGTTCTATTCTCGCTCTTAGCCCTGTCCCTCCACAGCATTTATACACAACAAGCTGACCAGGGCATGCTGTATCCATCCATCCATCCCTTAACCCAAGGGAGCTTCAGGTTTCCCAGGCTAAGTCAGGTAAGAAACAAGAGACCAAATGGAAGCCAGTCATGGTGGCGCACGCCTGTAATCCCAGAACTGTGGGAGGCTTAGGCAGGAGGATCTCAACTTTAAGTCCAGCCTGGGCCACTTAGGGACTTAGACTATGCCTCAAAATAAAAAAAGGGCTGGGAATGTAGCTCAGTGAGAAGGCCCCAGTAACACACACACACACACGCACACACACACACACACACACACACACACACACACAAAGAATCCAGATGGAGGCCCATATACCACATGTCTACATATGTATAAATTATAAATCAAGCTGACAGTAACTGTTTAATAGAATCTATTCTATCCTCCTACATTGAAAAACATACCTTCAGAGCAATATAACTGAAATATGTGTAAAGCTATGGTTTTCCACAGGGTAAAAATTGGCAAAATATTGAAGATGACTTCAATTTTTTTGCATGTCTGAGTGTCCCTTGATGAGAAATATAATAAAGGCAGTTATACTTCACGTTTTTATGTTGTTTTAAAAAAAAATTCAAAACAATAGGTGTGTAAGAATGGTTAATACATTGTGTATTGTTATCTTTAAATTACTCAGAGTACAAGATATAGGCATTTAATTGTCCAATGAGTTTTTATATGTTAATTCATTTCAGCAAATCACCAACTACGCAGTTGTAATCAAGCTTTTCAGAGATGTATTTTAATGAGGGCCATGATCTAGATTCAAAAAGAAATGTAACTGTATCCAAAGTATACCAAATGTGAGTCTAATTTAATCAAAAATTGTCAATTAAATTAAATGTAAGAGTATAATTTATTTATAGCTGTTCCCAAAGAAGTACTTTTTCTTTTCTTCCTGAAGCCCTGAGTATTGAAGCAGGCCCTGTGCACAGCAGGCAAGGGCTTCACACTGGAAGGGGTCCCTCTGTCCTCGGTCTTCATCACAGGGACAGAACACTGGGCACAAACAAGGTGAAGGTGCACAGGTGTGTTTGGGCTCAGGTCTCAGCGGGTTCAGTCCCTGGCTGGCTGGACCATCGCTCCGGGCCTCAGAGGAGACCACACACCTCACCTCCTGGCAGCTGGGAAGCAGTGACAGCGAGATAGCCGGAGACAAGTTAGACCCTACAAAGCCCCAGTGACCATATTGTCCAACTTGGCCTCCGAGTTGCCTCCGAGCAGCCCATTCAGCCAAGAACTCACCGATGGTAACCCATGGATGAGGTTCGCACCCTCACATTCCAGGAACCTTCTAAACGCCCACCTCTGGACACACAAGCCTTTTGGGGGACCTTTTTGATCCAAAACATGACAATCCCTAGTCCTTCAATTTCTTTAAATTTTAAATTGTCCACATTGGCCTTGAATGTGCAATCCTCCTGCTTCAGCCTCCTGGTATCGTAGAAATGTGCCACCACCCTTCATGATAAAAGTTATAGTTATCTATTAAAGCTGAAAAATAAAATACTGTACAAATTATAATTATCACATTTTAAAATTTAAGCTACTTTTTAAAGATAAATTTTTAGTTTTTTTTTTGAGACAGGGTCTTGCTATGTAGTTCAGGCTGGCCTTGAACTCACAGCAATCTTCCTGCCTCAGCCTCACAAGTGCTGAGATTACAGGCATGCACCACCATACCTGGCTACAACAAATCTGGAGGAAGATAGGGCAAATATTTCTTTTCCAGTTTTAATTGGTATGTGTTTTTAGTGATTACATTCCTCATGGGGAGCTCGTACATGTACATAATGCATTTTTTTTAATGTGGGTACCAGGAGTCGAACTCAGGACTTCACGCTTGCCAGCAGGCCCTTGTGCCGCTGAGTGGTATCACCGGCCCTTTTTTTGTATGTGGGTACCGGAAGTCGAACTCAGGACCACGCGCTTGCCAGGCAGGCACTTATGCCGCTGAGCCATATCACCGGTCCAACATAATGTATCTTGAGTTGTATGAGTTCTTTATTAATATTATATACTAACCCTTTATAAGAGATACTGTTTGCAAATACTTCCTCCCAGTTTGTAGTTTGTTGTGTACGCCATTTTAGTATGAGGTAGATTCCCTCAGTGTCTGTGAGGGATTGGTTTCAAACCTTCCCTTGCAAATGAAAATGTGTGGATTACTATTTGCATAATCCAAATTATCTTTAGTTACAACTTCTAACATAGTATAAATTGTGTAAATAATTATACTCTATCATTTAGGGAATGATGACCAGAGAAAGTACCTGTTCAGTACAAGATGCCATTTTTTCCCCAAATACTCTCATCTAGGGTTGTCTGAATCTTTCCGTGGAGTGGATGCACAGAAGGCTTTTACCTTAGTCCCATCCGTTGTTGTTCTTGTGGCCTAAGCTTTTGTATAACATCTTAGAAAACCATGGCTACGGCCGGTGTCCAGGAACTCTTCTTCTGTGTTCTCTTCTGGGAGTTCTATAGTTTGTTTCTGGTCTTTCATTTAGGGCTCTTCTACACTGAGTTGACTTTTGTTTCTGAGGTACAGGGTCCAGTTTCATCCTTTTTGCATGTGGAAATCTGGTGTTCCCAGCATAATTTTTTTTATGTGAGTACCAGAAGTGGAACTCAGGACCTCGCGCTTGCCAGCAGGGGCTTGTGCTGCTGAGCAATACCACCGGCCCTTTTTTCCTTTATGTGGGTACTGGGAGTCGAACTCAGGACCTCGCGCTTGCCAGGCAGGCGCTTATGCTTCTGAGCCATATCACCAGCCCAGCATAATTTTTTTTTAAAATAGTACCAGTTTCACTAAAGGTAGGAAAAGATACAGGCTCTGCAGAGTGAGTTTGGGGCAAGTAAAAGTAGGAAAAGGAGGACACCCTATAGCATTGAGGATGGGCCACCATGCAAGGGAGAACATAGTGGCCGCCCAACATAATTTTTTTGAAAAGAATATCTCTTCTTGTGTCTTCTTGGTGCCCATGTCAAACATTATTTGACTATATATTTGCTTTTATTTCTGGACTCTCATCACTAGCCCATGTATGTTTTTATGCCATACCACAGTGTTTTGATTACTATAGCTTTGTAGTATAATTTCAGTTTTTGAGGTGACATCTTACTATGTAGCCCAGGTTGGTCTTGAATACCTGGGCTCAACTGATCTTCCCACCTCAGTCTTCCAAGTGAGCTGGGTCTACAGACTTGTATCATACACTTGGCTTATAATTTTTTTGTTTTTGTATTTTGAGACAGGGTCTCCCTATGTAGTTCAGGCTGACCTTGAAATCACTATGTTGCCCAGGCTGGCCTTGAACTCATGGTGATCCTCCTGCTTCAGCCTCCCAAATGCTGGGATTATAGTCATGCAACACGACGTATGGCTGGAAGGGTTTGCTTTTGCACACTATTCAGGAATCCGGGGATTTATCTGAAGGCTCTTTTTTCTTTTCCTTTTTTAAGCTATTAGTTTATATATTGCTTCATTATTAATAAGGTATATGTAAAATTACTGGTAACTATGCAACACCCTTGAAATTTCCAATCATGCATTAGATTATATACATATATATATTTTTTTAATGTGGGTACTGGGAGTCGAACTCAGGACCTCGCGCTTGCAAGGCAGGTGCTTATGCCACTGAGCCATATCACCGGCCCAGATTATATATATTCTAATATATATTATATATCATAAACAGACTCTAATACACATGTATATGATAATCGGACCTATGAGACCTGCCACTATTGCTTCAACTTTAACATACACACACACAGGTATAGATATACACAGTCATACTGTGTTAAAAGAGAGCACCTGGATATGCTATTTTTGTGGGTACTGGGGTCTATAGAGAGCCCTCCCGGTCCTCGATGTGGTCCGGGAAGTTTATATTTGTAATCCCATGGAAAAGTTATTGGAATTCTAGAGGGTTAATTCCAATCTACCACTTCCAGTGCAACCCACGGCAAGAATAAAGACACTAAGGCATATTTATATTTGTGGGGAGCCAAGGGGTCCTAAGTCCAGCCAAGATGGTGGCTACTCGAACAAAGGCCTCGAACCAGGGCTGAACCCGGGTTTTATTAATTCTCAAGGAGGGGAGTGGCTTGGGGATGAGTAATTGTGAGAGTGGCTGTGAGAGTGGGAAGTACGTGAGTACCATGAGCTGGGCTAGTAGGTGGCCTGAAATCACCCTTGCAATATGCAGAGGGAAGGATATGCAGAAGGAGTAATCTGCATAACACAATTCAAGATAGTATCTAATGTTTTGGGGTCTGTGCTTCAGCTCTGATGTGTAATCTTTTATGCCCTGGGAAGTCATAGCCTCTTTCTCGAGGCTCGATCCCAGCCGACAGTGTGGAGCATGGCTCTCCATCCCGCCAGGCTCAACCATGTATTGGGAGCAAAGGGGGGGGGAAACACAGGCCTGTTGCCTTGCTTCAAAGACTACACATCAGGACCTTGGCTGGACCGATTTGCATTGCCTAAAGCCAATTAAAGAGATAAGGAAAAGTCCTAGCCAGCTCTGTACATATCAATACATGGAAATAGGGCCCCGTTCAGCCAAAATGGAGATAATTGCTCTTCTTTCAAGAGTCGTCCAGGTGGTCCTTCACAGGGGTCGACCTCAGGACCTCGGGTGCCAGTAGGTGCCTGTGCTGCTGAGTGATATCACCGGCCCTTTTTTTGTATGTTGGTACCGGGAGTTGAACTCAGGACCTCACGCTTGCCGGGCAGGCGCTTACACCGCTGAGCCATCTCACTGGCCTCTGGATATGCTCTTTACCTAGAATATTTTTTCCCTTTTGTGTAACTCTGTAGAGTAGAGGACCATACCCAAGTAGTCATCACTTACCGTACTGTACAACTTTGTACTTTGTACTGTACAAATACAATTCATTAGCCACGCAAAACTGTTATGGTTACTAAAATTCTACCTCTTGAAAATTATTAGTTCATTTTATGACTCGCTTTTGCAGCATGAAATATCCTTTCCTACATGCCATGTTATTTTGCAGTCATTACTCCTTCAAGGGTTCTTAAAAATGCTTTTCGGAAATGGATTCTCCCAGGCACTGAGCTACTTGAGGCCAGGATACAACTATACTAAGCACACTATGAGCGCCTAACCCTGAGTGTGCTTGTGCGTGACACAGCACACGAAAACAGTCCACTTCCTGCCATGCGAATGTAGATTTGTCAATAAATCCCAGACTCTCTTAATACTAAGATGTAAGAACCACTCCAGAAAACTGCCACTTCCACGTTCTCAACTCCTTTTTACAGAAAAACATCTTTTGCTTTCAAAACAAAACAACTGTTTTATTTCTGTAAAGAAAGTAGAAAAAAGTGAAAGTTGTACGGGGCTTACTCTACCCAGGGGCAAGAAGCCACTTACGTGGCAAGCGAGGAAGGCTCCAGCTAGCTTCTTTTCCAATTCTCATCGAGAGGTCTGGGATCCCCTCAGGACACGACTCAGCAGATGTGGACACATGTGACAACCTAGGATGCTCCAAACTGCTGACAGTGTTCTTCCAGTAATGCAGGGACTGCAGACGGGAAATGTAAGTGGCCTAAAGATTCAATCTGCACTCGCCGAACCAATTACCAACAGCATCTCAGTAAGACCTGCAGAATGTGAAATGACTTCTGGATGCAAAAGGAGTAGGAAAAGTGAATCTAAGACATACAATGGGAAGACTTTTAAGAACAAGGTCAAGGGCCGGTGAGATGGCTCAGCGGCATAAGCGCCTGCCTGGCAAGCCCAAGGGCCTGAGTTCGACTCCCAGAACCCACATATGAAAAAAGGGCCGGTGATATCGCTCAGCGGCACGGACGCCTGCTGGCGCACGAGGTCCTGAGGTTGACCCCCGGTACCCACCAAAAAAAAAAAAAAAAAAAAAAACAACAAGGTCAAAAGCAGCAGCAAGATATATCATGTATAGGTACAAATTCCCTATGATGAATGTTATCATTATGTATATCTAAAATGTACCAATAACATAAAAAAAGACAGGAAAAAAAAAAAAAAAAGAACAAGGTCACCTCAAACCAAGAGAGCAATGCAGAACTATGAAATGACTCATTCTGATTTGAGGTGTCCTAAGACAGGAGGCAGCATCTCTAGCTACCTGGTGGAAAGTCTATTCATCCTCAATTAATGTTTCTGGTTGTGAACCAAACTTTCTGGGTTGTTTTGGCGTTAATCTCCTTTCCCCAGGGAGAATATCAGATTCAGATATTTATGATAAAAGAAAAAGTCTAGATTTTCCACTATTACTTATAATCAATAATTCACTCTGAATTATCAAAATTCAAAATTATTATTTCTAGGGTCATGAACTAACCCCTAACATGGCACGATAAGATGCTACCGAGCACTAATGCAAAACTATGCCCATCTCAGAATGGAGATCTGGTGATGTTGTATGCTGTATATATATTTCTCCTGCACATATCCCATTTCTGTTTACATATTGTTTTTTCATGTGGGTACCAGGAGTTGAACTCAGGACCTCGCCCTTGCTAGGCAGGTGCTTATGCTGCTGAGCTATCTCACTGGCCCCTCTGTTTACATTTCTAAAGGACAAACTGCCAGATCACATGAATAAAGCAAAGCAAAGAAAGGAGGCACAGCTGCAGACTGAGGCAGAGTTGTAAAATTATAGTTTTTGCTATTAAGAATGGAACCAAAATAAACCATAAAAAGGCAAAATATGTAAATACAGGGCAATGCCCCCCAGACTATACCCATGTGCTCCAGCACTGCCTGGTGCCCCCCGTGGCCTCGGTGGGAGAAACAGCACAAACTGCTCACTTGGAAGGATCGAATGGCTGGTGCTCGCCGACTCGCCTCGCTTCCACCCTCATATGTGAAACATCCCCGGAGGTGAGCTACACCAAGGCAGGAGCCTCCCTCAGCTTCTGGGAGATTTGGCTGGCAGGGATGGGTGACAGTGAATGGCTGCTCCCAGGGACAGCTCCCTGCAGAGGAGGGAGTCCTACAACAACCAGGAAACAGCAGCTGTCACTGGGCCTCAATCTAGTATCTTTCTCCAAGTCCTTTTCAAAAGTACTTAAGTTTTAATAACTGTTTCTTTTCCTATTGTATTTTTTCCCTTTCCCAAAAATATTTTTTACCTCTTCAAAAAAGGCACAAAATTTGAATCTAGAAGGGCATGGTGGTGCATGCCTGTAATCCCAGCACTTGGGAGGCTGACGCAGGAGGATCGCCAGGAGTTTGAGGCCAGCCTGAATTGCACAGCAAGACCCTGTCTCAAAAAAGACAAACACACAAACAAAGAATCTGTTTCATACTACCTAAATCAGTATGTCTCAGCCAAGTACCTCAAATACTTTCTTAGCAAAGTATTCTCAATGACCAGCCAGAGACTAAGAAAAAATGCAGAATGTGTTGCTACAAACTTTCTGGCTTGCAACAGAGCTGTCTTAGAGACATCAAAGTGGAGACCTTTAAGGCTAACCACAAGGGAGCAGTTTAATCTGTTTGCTATTATATCAGTAATGAAACGCTAATTATGGGAAGTATACCACCCCCAAACAGAGGCACTTTAAAGTAACACACTTTTCTCTACAATTCACTAGCTCCAAGTTGAGCTATTCCATATGCATATGTCTCATCCTTCTCGGACAGCGGACTCCCCAGGCATGTTCTCAACCTCGTGAAAGACAGGCCTCGTGAAAGACAGGCGTGTGGGGGAGGCAAGCATTAACATGCAGTATCTCTGGCGACCTGGCTCAGAACCATCACACTGTCACTTCTCCCCACCTTCCTTTGGCTGAAAACAGATGGAATGATCTAAATGAAACATCAATAGGGTGGAGAAACACTATTTCTAATGAGAGGAACTACAAATGCACATTTCAAAGTGCATGCATGCATGGAACAGTTAAAAACTGGGAACAATAATGTTATTTACCACTGTTATTCTCCTGGGACTTTCCAGCTGGCAGAGAGAGATACATTTCTTCTCAAGTCAGCTAGCAGGAATATGACCCAGCAGGTAAGACCTGTTTGTAACTGCAGGCATCAAGCTTTGTCCTTGCGTGCTCCTTAATATGCAAAGCTACAGGAGCCAGGGATATAGCTGGCCCCTGCTGCACAGTGCCTGCCTGGCAAGTGCAAGGTCCTGAGTTTGATTCCCAGTACCCCCCCAAATATATATGCAATACTACATTATGGAGAGGCAGTAGTATTGATTCTTCATTAATTAGATTATTAATTACAAATCAAAGTGGGCAAAGGTTCCCCTAAGTGATAGATTATTTTGCAAGAAACCAGGGGTAAAAATAGTGCCCTAGAAAAGATGCTGTCTGCAGTGCTCTGTTCATTGTGTATTATTTTTATTTTTTTGAGACAGGGTCTTGCTATTATGTAGTCCAGGCTGGTCTTGAACTCAGTATGTAGCCCAGGCTGGCCTGAAACTGTGATCCTCCTGCCTCGGTCTCCCAATGCTGGGATTACAGGCATGCAGCACCACGCTGGGCTGTTTATTGTGTATAAAAGATTTGAATTGTTATCAAGGCTTTATATATTCTTCAGTTCAAACTGGTGCCAATAGTTAACATGTTTTAGAACCGAGGAATTCACACAACTTTGTCAGAGTTGAGATCTCTCATTAACCATACTATCCTGCATTTTTTTTATTTTTTTTTTTGTGGGTACTGGGGGTCGACCTCAGGACCTCGTGTGCCAGCGGGTGCCCGTGCCGCTGAGCAATATCACCGGCCCTTTTTTCGTATGTGGGTTCCAGGAGTCAAACTCGGGCCCTCGCTCTTGCCAGGCAGGCGCTTATGCCACTGAGCCATCTCACCCGCCCTTTTTTTTTTTTAATGTGGGTACGGTGGGTGGTGGTGGTGTCGAACTCAGGACCTCGCGCTTGCCGAGCAGGCGCTTATGCCGCTGAGCTATCTCACCGGCCCTATCCTGCATTTAAGAGTAAAAATTTATTTAATAAGAATAGGAGCCCCCCCGAGTTACTTCTTAAAATAGCAAAGAAAGAATTATTCAAAATACTATAAATAGCTTTAAAAAAGAGGTTTTAAAATTCTTAGCTTTTGCAGGGTCTCAAGACAGTGGAGCCTCCTGTAGTATTTTCTACATTTGAGCCCCGCTTTAGGGTTATTTCCAGGGCTCCCACTTCCTCTCAAGAATAGTTATCACAGCAGCCAGGGATATAGCTCAGCAGCACAGCGCCTGCCTGGCAAGCGCAAAGTCCTGAGTTAGATTCCCGGCACCAAAAACAAAAAAAAAAGAATAGTTATCACATTAAAAAAAAATGCCAACATAACAAACAAACAATAGTTATCACTTATATTGCTCAGGGTTTCTTTGTTCTTCAAAAGTCGTAGAGCAGCAAAGAGCTGGAGCCCAGAAATGACCTGGTGCGCACTGCGACCAGCAAGGGTCCCTGGCGGCGACGCGGACCGGAGGGCAGCAGAGAGGCTCGGCGCGCACCGGACCAGAGAGCTCTTTGTTACAGAAGCAAACACCGAAGTAGCGGCGGCGGAGACGGGCGTCTGTATGCAAAACCGAGCACGAATGACACCCAGGGCACCGTGTAGTCGGCTTTTGTGCACTTGAAGGCACGTCACGGTGCCTGGCTCCGAGGTCCCCCTTTGTGTGAAAGTGTAGGAGCCAGAAGCGTGCGACCACTGCTGGGTTTTGCTTTTCCAGTTTCGCAGGCGCTTTCACCCAAATCTTCCTTCTCCCACCAACAATACTGGGACTTGAGCTGCTCCTCCGGCGCTGGCGACAAAGGCTCGAAGGCAGCTGCGCGGGGCCCTGCCGCCGTCCGCCAGTGGCAGCGGGCAGGAGCCCCGGGGAAGGAAGGGGAGACACGAAGCTGCGCCCCAGGCTGCAAGACACCGGGCCCGGGACGGGGACACGACGGCCACGGCCAGGCTCCCAAAGTCCACTAGCCAAGGTTGCTCCCCTGTTCAAGCGGGGAGGATCCTCCTGCCCAGGAATGCGATAAAAACAAGGTGACAGATAACCAGCACCGCCAAGCCTCACTCACACCCCCCTCAAGAAGGTCTTTGTTCTGCTTGTGCTGATAATTTCTAAAAAGTTACAATCGCGGGGCCTCGCGCGCTTCTTTCCCCGAGCACCCCCAGGCCCACTCCCGCTCACACTTCCCTGCTGCAGCCCCGCAGGCTGACCTCGGCCGGGCACAGAGAGCTCTGCGAGGCGGTCCCCTTCGGGTCCCAGAAAGAGCCCTCGCGGAGATGCGCTCGGAGTCCTCCGGGCCAGCGGACCTTCACTTCCTCGCCTTTACCTCTTAAATACACTTACTTGCACCCTACCTCCTCCGGCCCGCGGTCTCATTCCTCGTCACCGTGAAACACGACCCGGGCGGCCCAGGACCCGGGCGGCCCAGGACCCGGCCGGCGCGAGCACCAACTGCCGCTGCCCGGCCGTTGGGCGGGCGGAATTTCTGGGAACGGGGCGGGGTCCGCGGGCTCGGGGCGGTGCGCGAGCGGGGAGGAGCGGCGGCTGGGCGCGGGCGGGGCGCCACGTGCGTCACCGGGGCGTGGCGGGGCTGGCCGGCGTCGCGTTCCCACCCGCCCGCGCCCCGCCTTCCGCTCCACCGGGCTGGGGAGTGGGGGGCGGGAGCGCCCCGCGGGAGTTCGTGCGGCTGCCGGGCCCCCTGTCAGGACTACCCCAGGGCGCGCCGCCCCCCGAGGAGGGCGGGAGTCCCGAGTTGGGGGCGGGGGTGACAGCGCGGGGGCGGGGGTGACAGCGCGGGCCCGCGTGGCGCCTCGTGGAGCGGCGAGGGTGTGTGCGTGCCGTCCCGGCGGGGGGAAGAGCGGGCGGGCGCTGCAGGTGCAGGCACGGCCCCACGCGACACAGCCCCGCACGGCGCGGAGGGCGGCACTGGGGCGCCCCGGGCCGGGGCCGGACGAGTGGCGAGCGTCTTCACCTGAGAAGGCGGGCTCGGGAGAAGTTGGGCATCACGGGAGGGCGGGATTCGAGAGCGCCCGCGGCCGGCTCGGCGGGGCCCGCGGGGTGGAAACGGCCGGCCCGCGTTTGACAGGCGCCGCGGGCGCCAGCCGCCCCCTCCCGCTGCGCGGAGGGAGGAGCGCGGGGCGGGCGGGGCGCGCTCCGAGTCCGGGCGGCGGCGGCGGCGGCGGCGGCGGCGGGAGGCCGGGGGGCGGAGCCGAGCGGGGGCGGAGGGAGGGGGCCGCCACCAGTGCTCCCCGCGCCGGGCTCTGTGTCGCCGCCGTCGCCGCGGCGGTTGGGGGTCGGAGGGGCGGGCGGGCGGCGCGCCTCTGTTTTGTCTCCTCCTCTCCCTGTGGAGCGGCTCGGGCTGCCGGGGAGGCCCCGGCTCTCTCCGGACGCCCGGCCAACGGCGGCGGCGGCGGCGTCTCGTCCGCGGCCCTGCCGGGAGGGAAGGAGACGCCGCGGTCTTCCCGGCGACGCGGAGCAGGTAAGAGCGCGCGCGGGCCGCCGAGGCAGCGAGAGGGGGCGCGGAGGCGCGGCGGCGAAGCCCGGCCGTCCCGAGTGCCGCCGCCGCCTCCGCGCCCCCGCCCCGCGCCTGTGTTGTTTGCTCCGGGCGGTGCGGAGGGGTTTTCCGGAGGCTGTGGCGGTGACACCGGCCGGGGGCTGGGGCAGGGGGGCTGAGCGCCCCGGGCAACGGTCGGGAGCGGGACTTGGAGAAAGGGAGCGGCGCGCGGCGCGGCTGCCCGCGGGGGGCGCGGGACCAGCGCGGCTCGGACCCCGGCGGGGGGATGGGCCCGCGCGGCCGCGCTCGCCGTGTTTACATCTCGGCGCGAGTCACCCCTGCCGAGCGGCGGACCGAACCGACCCACGGCGGCTCGCGGAGGCCGGGCGGGCGTCCGGCCGCGGAGGAAGCGCGTCTTGGGAGGGTCAGGGTCGGGCGGGAGGCTGCGGCCGGCGCCGGGCTGGGCGGCGAGCCCGGGGCAGGACCTGGGAGGCTCCGGCCGCTGCGGGTGGCGGGCGCGCTGGACAGTTTCCTTCCCCGTCTGCCGCGCCGCCGCGCTTACCTTTCCTTCCCTCCGTGCTCGCTCGCACGACAGGTTGTACTCCGCCGTTCTTTTATTCTTGCTGTCCACGCTGGCCCCCTGCCACCCCCCCACCCCGTCCCCAGGGGTGGGGAGGCCGGGCTCTGATCGGAATCTGTTTTCTTAAACAAAACGAAAACGAGCTCCGGAACACGCACGTCCAGCGGCCGCCTTCTGGGCCGCCCGCGGAGCTGGCTCTCGGGGACCGCGCCGCTGAAGGCTCCGGGGCGCACGAGGAGACGGTGCGGAGTCTGCCCGAGCAGCCTTCGCGCAGGGCGGCTGGGCCCCTCTCCTCCAGTCGGGCGTTTTTATTGTGGCACTAAGGGACAGAGAAAAGATTTCATAACATTAAGAGCGATCCCGGTTGCAGGTTCTAATGTTCTCGTGTGCTGGCGTCCTGGGCTGCCTTTATAAATAGGAGCCCTATTCGTTGCAGAATAGCCTTTAAGTTCTCGGTACTTCATTAAATGAGAGCTTAGAGGGGAACACTTCATTGTAAAAGTGTAAAACCTCTCTCTATGCTTATATTTATGAACACTTACTTCACCTGTATGGTTTACATTTTATTTATTTATTTATTTATTTTTTTGTGGGTACCGGGGGGTCGACCTCAGGACCTCGCGCGCCAGCAGGCACCCGTGCCTCTGAGCATAGATATCACCGGCCCCTTTTTCGTATGTGGGTTCCGGGAGTCGAACTCGGGCCCTCGCGCTTGCAAGGCAGGCGCTTACACCGCTGAGCCATCTCACCGGCCCTGGTTTACATTTTAATCCGGTGACTAGACAACAGTAACGTGTCTTTGGTAATCAGATTTGCCTTTCTGAGTCTCTGTCGAGAGGCAAATTGTGCACTTTCTGTAGTGCTGGAATCACCAAAGAGCGTCAACTTTACTAAGACAGGTTTGGATAGCTGTGGTTTAGAATCTCTTAAAAAGGTAGAAGACTGTATAAACTGGAAAGTGTTGAATTCATCTAGAGGGATTTAGGAAGAAGTTTACACAGGGCGATACAGTTTATAGAATGCATTCGTGTGAATATAAATGAGGTATTTCCTTCCTGGTAAGCACATGAAGCAGAAAATTCAAATATCTTGGGTATTAGAAATTTGAAAATTTAACGTTATTTTTAAACTTAACTATACCTCTCTTCAGACGTAAGTATTCACAAAATTAACTTGAGTATGGCCGGAAAGAGTATGAAATTTTGGTATTTTTCTATCCTAAGTATCCTAAGTGGTTGTGGTAGGCCTTATAATATTGATTTTATGTGCTCAAAAGTTGTATACGTTTGTGTGTGTGTGAAGAGTCTTTATTAAGATATCGTTCATGTGCCATCCAGTCTGATTTTCTAAAGGATACAGTTCAGTGAGTTTTTGTAGTATACCCACGGAGTAGCGCAGCCGCCGTCCCTGTAATCAGTTTTGGACCGTTCATCACCGCTGAAGAATCCTGTCTCCATGAGCATCCACTGTCGTGTTTGCCCAACACTCAGTCTTAGCTACTCGCTTTTTGTCTCTGTAGATTTGCCTTCATCTACATGGAACTGTACCATCTATGATCTTTTGTGACTGGCTTCTTTCACAGTATGTTTTCAGAATTCATCCATGTTGTAGCATGTATCAGTACTTCATTTCTTTTTATCGCTGAATAATATTCCATTCTGTGGATCTATGTCATTCTACTTACTGATTGATAGACATTTGAGTTTCCACTCTTTGGCTGTTGTGAATAATTCCGTTACTAGTTGGGTATAGGTTTTTGTGTGGACATGCTTTCATTTCTCCCAGGAGTATACACTTCAAAAGAAATTAATTTTTTGACTTATTTAGTTTGAAACACTTCACTTATTATGAGTGTGAGATTCAGTAGTTTTTAGTACAGAATTGAGAAACTATCTTGTGAAAGCTTGATTTAGAACATTTTACTGGCTTTCAGAAATTCACTCTAGCCTGTTTGCGGTTAATCCTCATTCCCCTAGCTCCCTGCCCTAGGTGATCATGGATTTGTTTTGTGCCCCCTAGGTTTACTTTTGCTGGAATCATATAAATGGAGTCATGTAGTATATAGGTTTTTTTTTTTTTTTTTTTAACTTAGTATACAGTTTTTGAGATTCAGCCATATTGTAGCTTTTATCAGAATTTTGTGCCTTTTTATTGCTGAATAATAATCCTTTCTATGGATCATACTACGTTTTGTTTATGTATTGCTCATTTGATAGATGTTAAGATCCCCCTACCCGCCTCAGGGGGAAAAACTCAGGGTCAGTGGACGCTAGGCAAGTCTACCACTGAGCAACATGCCAGTCTCCCTGCCCCCCTTTTATTTTGGGCTGTTCTCACTCTGGACTCCAGGCTGGCCTGAAACTCATGAAGGAGTAGCTGGGATTAAGGCATCTGCCTGTGCTTGCCATATTTCCAGTTTTTTGATATTTTGAATAATGCTCCTTGAACATTTGAGTAAAAATCTTTACATGGACATATGGTTTTATATACCTGGGGATAGTACTACTGGGTAAAAGTATTTAACTTTAAAAACTGCTCAACTGTTTCTCAAAGTGGTGTACCATTTTACTTCCTTTATGGTAATGTATGAGGATTCCTTCAAGTTTCTTCATATCCTTGCCAACACTTATTATTGTCTTTTTAATTATAGCCATTGTAGTGGCTATGAAGTGATTAACTTCCTGTAGTTTTAATTTGAATTTTCTTTATGTCTCATAGTTTAAGCATCTTATCACGTGATTATTATTCATACGTCCTTTTGGATGACATAGCTTTTCAGATCTTTTGCCTTTTTTTTTTTTTTTTTAATGTGGGTACCAGGAGTTGACCTCAGGACCTCGCGCTTGCCAGCAAGGGCTTCTACCGCTGAGCGATATCACTGGCTCTTTTTTTTTTCCTTTATGTGGGTTCCGGGAGTCAAACTCAGGACCTCGCGCTTGCCAGGCAGGCGCTTATGCCGCTGAGCCATCTCACCGGCCCATCTTTTGCCTTTTTTTGAGGCACTCACTATCTAGTTCAGCGGCCTTGAAACACATTATGTAGCCCAAGCTGGCTAGAATTTACCCCAATCCTCCTGCCTCAGCCTCCCAAGTATTGCGATTACAGGTGTGCGCCACCACACTTGGCTTTTGTCCTCCCTTTTTGCCCATTTTAAAATTGGGTTTGATTTAGTATTGATTTGCAAGAGTTTGTAATATGTGTATTCTGGATGTAAGTCCTTCATTAGATACATGATTTGCAAATATTACCTCCCAATCTGTGGCTAGTCTTCTCATTTTAAAATTGGGTATTGGGGGTCTTTTGAAGCATTCAGTTTTGATACAGTCTAGTTTCTAGATCATGGCTTTTTGTCGTCTTGTGTAAAAACTCTGCCTAATCCAAAGTTTTGAGGATTTTCTCTTTTCTAGAAGTTTTAAAGTTTAGCTCTTAAGTTTAGATTTTATAATCTATTTTGAGTTAATTTTTGTTCTTTACCAGTGGATTGTTCTAGTACCATTTGTTGAGAAGATAGATAATCATTTTCCCATTGTAAGTGTGAAGATTTATCGCTGCACTCTTTATTCTGTTGCGTTATTTCTATGTGCTTACACCACTACCGATTACTGTGCTTTATGGTAAGTTATGAAAACATGTAATGTAAGCACTCTAATTTTACCATTAGTTTTAAAAATTATTTTGACTGTTGTGGGTCCTGTATAAAAATTTTAAGATTGGCCTGTCTGCTGGAATTTTCATAGAGATTGCATTGATTCTAGATCATTTGGGAAGAGTTGCTGTCTTACTGTCTTTTAATACATGAACGTGAGAATTTCATTTATTGATCTTCAGTATTCCTCTACAAGAGTGATGTTTTGTTTTTCAGTTAACAAATCTTTCTTTTAAAAGATATTTTATTATAGTAAGAATATTTAATGTGAGATCACTCCTTTTTTTTTTTTGAGACAGGGCTTTCCTGTGTAGTTCAGGCTGGCCTTGAAGTCACGATGTAGTCCAGGCTGGCCTGGAACTCACAGCGATCCTTCTGCCTCAGCCTCCCGAGTGCTGGGGTTATAAGTGTGTGCCACCACGCGTGGGCCCTCTTAGCTTTTTTTAGGTATAAGATACAGTATTGTTAACTAGAGACCAAATGTTGTATTGCACATCTCTACAGTTTATTTACCCTGCATCACTGAAACCTTACGCCCACTGATTAGCGTTTTTTCTTCTCCTCCAGCCACCAGCAGCCGCCACTCTGCTCCCTGCTTTCACGAGCCTGACCATTTCAGATATATCATATGCTGGATGCATTGTCCAGTGGCCAGGCTTATTTTATTTAGCATCATGTTCTCAAGATCCATCCATGTTGCATGTTTTAAAATTTCCTTCTTACAGGCTCAATGATACTCCATTGTATGTATATACCACATTTATACTTTAGTTTATTCCTGATTTTTTTTTTTTTTTTTTTTTTTTTTTTTGTCTTTTTTGAGACAGGGTTTCTCTATGCAGTTCAGGCTGGCCTTGAACTCACTTTGTAGCCCAGGCTGGCCTCGAACTCGAGGCTAATCTTCTGCCTCAGCCTAATATTTTGTTCTTTTTGATATTGTTAATGGAATTATCTTCTAAAATTTTGTGTCAGGTTTTTGTTGTTAGCATATAGAAACACAGATTGATTTTTATATATGGATCTTGTGTCCTTTGACCTCACTGAAATTATTTTTTTTAATTTCTTAGTATTTTTTATATACAATACTATATCATCTGTGAACAAAGATAATTTTACTTCTTCCTTTCTAATCAAAACACATTCCTTTCTCCCTTTTTTCCTCCCTACTTTCCTTCTGTGACTAGGGCCACTAAGTACAAGGGGTGAGAACAGGCATCCTTACATTATTTGTAGGAAAAAATTTAAACCTTTATTATTAAGTTTAATACTGAATGAAGGTGTTTTTGAAGGTGATATTGCAAATTTGGTAGAGAAAGTTCCTTTTTATGTCTGGTTTGTTCAGTGTTTTTATCATGAATTAGCACTGGATTGTGTCAAATGCTTTTTCTGCCTCTGTTGGCATGACCAGCTGTGACAGTTTCCCCAAGACTGTCCTGGTTTTAGCACCGAGAGAAACTCCTCGGTCTTTGACAAACCAGTATAGTCAGTCTCCCTGTTGTTTGAGGTGATCACATGGTTTTGCTTTTTATCACATTAGTAAGGTATATTACATGATTTTTAGGTATTAAACTAGTCTTGTATTCCTGGATTAAATTCCATTTGATCATTGTACGTTGTTGTTGTTGTTATATGTTGCTAGATTTAGTTTACTGTTTGAACATTTTACGTATTTATATTTATGAGGGATATATTGGCTATTCCTCATACATTCACTATTTTTTTTCTTGTGTTATTTTTGGATTTGGTGTCAGTAATACTAGCTTCACAGAATAAATTGAATATTCCTGCCTCTCTTTTCTATAGGCATTTGTGATGGATTGGTATTAACTGTTTGAATATGTTTGATAGAATTTACTAGTCAAAGCATCTGTGCCTGGGTTTTTCTCTTTGGGAAATTTTTAAATTTCCAATTGAATTTCTGAGCCTGTTATAGATGTATTTAAATTCTCTTAATTTTTCAGTTAGTTTGGTAATTGTATCTTCATAGGGATTTGTCCATTTCATCTAAGCCATTGAATTTTTTTAACATCTAAGCCATTGACTTTTTTTTAACATACAGTTCATAATCTTATATATGCATGCATGCATGCTTGCTTGCTTGCTTTTTTTCTTTCTTTCTTTGATTTATTTATTTTTAGACAGGGTCTTGCTATGAACCCCAGACTGGCCTTGAACTTACTATGCAGCCCAGATTTGCCTGGAACTCATGGCAGTCCTCTTGCCTCAGCCTCCTGAGGGCTGGGATTACAGCCATGAGCCCCTTAAGGGCATGAGCCGTTTAATCTTACATATGCCTTTGAATTTTTTTATGGTTGGTAATGATTTCCCTCTTTTATTTCTAGTTTTGGTAGCACGTCTTTTTTTAAGGTGGTTATTCCAGCTGTGTCAATTTTATTGCTCTTCAAAGAAACAAGTTTTGATGAAAGTCTTGATTTTTTTCTGCTTTTAATTTCACCAATTTCCGTTTTAGTTTTTATAATTTCCTCCTTTTATGTTTAGTTTATCTTTTTCTCATTTTTGCTGCCTTCCCCCTCCCCCCCTTGTGGCACTGGGGATTGAACCCAGGATCTTTGCACTGATCTACATCCCTAGACCTTTTTTTATTTTATATTTTGAGTTTCACAAGTCGCTAAGTTGCCCAGGCTGGGCTGGAATTTGCTACCCTCCTGCCTCAGCCTCCTGGAGTGCTGGGATTACAGGTGTGTGCCATTATGTTTGGCTCTGATTTCTTACAGAAGTTTAGGTTATTGATTTGAGATCTTTCTTTCCAATATAGGCTTTTAAAGCTATACATTTTCCTCCAGACACTGAGTTATCTGTATCCCATACATTCTGATATATTTTTTGAACAATTTTCATCCAGTTCAAAATATTTTTT
Organism: Erethizon dorsatum; assembly: GCA_028451465.1. Lineage (NCBI taxonomy): Eukaryota > Metazoa > Chordata > Mammalia > Rodentia > Erethizontidae > Erethizon > Erethizon dorsatum. Next base: position 19,455,630 of record CM051839.1, read on the forward strand.
GATTTCTTTGTGATTTCTTCTTTGACCCATGAGAAATGTTCTCTTCACTTTGCAAATACTTGGGAATTTTCCAAATTATGTCATTTGATTCCCTTTTTATGGAGTATGAACTTTGTATTGAGTGAGACCCTTCATTTTAAGTTTGCTGAGATATTTTTATGGTTTAGTATATAATATTTTCTGAACAGTATCATATGTGTTCTGCTGTTGGTGAGTGGAATGTTCTTTAGATGTCATGTTGAGTTGGTTGGTAGTGTCCAGGTTTTCTGTATCTGTGCTGATTTTCTATGTAGCTACTTTATCAATTACTGTTCAAGAGTCTTTATCCACAAAGTTTTCTGTCAATTTTTATGTCATGTTTTTTGACTGTGGTGTTAGGTATGTGTACGTATATAATTGTTTTATCTTCTTGATGAATTGGCCTGTTTGTCACTGTAAAATTTCTTTACCTTTAGTAGTATTTTACTGATTATTTAGCCATTCCAATTCTCTGATACTTTACTGTTTGCATGGCATATCCTTTTCTATTACTTTCAGTCTGTTTTTAAATCTAGTGTCTTGTAGACAGCATGTAATTAAATGCTTTTATTTGAAATGCCATTCCTGCCTTTCAATTTAGAGGGTTTAATTTGTTCATATCTAGTGTAATTATTGATAAATTTGTATCTTTAGTTTTGCTGTTTTCCTTGTGTTGTCTTTTTTTTTTCTTTTTTTTTGTGGGTACCGGGGGGTCGACCTCAGGACCTTGCGCGCCAGCAGGCACCCGTGCCACTGAGCGACATCACCGGCCCCTTTTTCGTATGTGGGTTCCGGGAGTCGAACTCGGGCCCTCGCGCTTGCCGGGCAGGCGCTTAAGCCGCTGAGCCATCTCACCGGCCCTCTTTGTGTTTTAATTTTAAAAATTATTTGTGTATTCTCTGCTGTCTCTTTTGGAGTTAATAGATATTTTCCAATTTATCATTTGAATTTCTTTGTTAGACTCCCCCTGACCCCCACCCCGGTTAAACCCAGGTCCTTCACATTCCCAGCTCCAGGCTTTTAGTTTTTCATTTTGAGACAAGGTCTTGCTGAGTTGCTGATTTGCCTGTACTGGGCTGGAATGCACCATTCTCAGGAGTGCTAAGGTTACAGGTGTGCGCCCCCATTCCTGGCTTAGGTTTTTAAATGACATGTTTTTGAGTCACAGGTATTTCTCAGGGATTACCATGTACAGTATGTTTTAATTTATTATAATCTACTTCAGATTAAGAATAATTTAATTTTAACATAAAAGCTTTGTCCCAGTATTGCTGCATTTCTTTGTCCCTCCTTTTATTTATTTTATTTTATTTTATTTTTTTTGTGAGTACGGGGGATCGAACTCAGGACCTCGCGCACCAGCAGGCGCCCATGCTGCTGAGCGATATCACCGGCCCTTTTTTTCGTATGTGGGTACTGGGAGTTGAACTCAGGACCTCACACTTGCCAGGCAGGCGCTTATGCCGCTGAGCTATCTCACCGGCCCTGTCCCTCCTTTTAGTATTACCACATATATTTTAATGTTTTGTAAACCCACCAGTGCAATTTTTTTGCTTGTTTTTATTTTTTGAGATAGGGTCTTGCTGTGTTGCCCATACTGGCTTTGAACTGCTTGCCTCCAGTGATCCTCCTGTCCCAGCCTCTTCAGTAGCTGAGATGACAGGCTCATGCCAGCACATCTTGTGTACGATTTTGTAATTTTTTTTTTTTACACTCCAATGCTCTTTATTTTTATTTTTTATTTTTTATTATTATTTTTTTATGTGGTTACCAGGAGTCGAACTCAGGACCTCGCGCTTGCTGGGCAGGCACCTTGCCGCTGAGCCATCTCACCAGCCCTCCAATACTCTTTAAACAGTCTTTTATATTTACATACATACTAGATTCATCCCTATATTGTGGGTATTCTTTGTGTAGATTTATCTGTGTTTCTTTGTATTTATTTCTTTGTGTCAATTTGAGTTATAGACTGATAGTTTTTTTCATCTGAAGGAGTTCCTTTAGGTTTTTTTTTAGTAAGGCAGATCAGTTTATGAATGCATTATGTCAGTCTTTGTTATTTTGAAATTGTTTTTATTTTGCCTTTATTTTTTGAGGACTAGTTTGGCTGGATATAGAATTCTTGGTTCCCAGGTATTTTTCTTATATGCTGAGTCCCTAATGAGCTTCTCTGACAGGAACGTAGCACAGGTGTTGCTGCAGGAGTGAGCTGTGTGTGACCTGTCCTGGGGAGGAGAGAGTCCCCAGATTCCACATCTGTCGTCTGGCCTTATGACCCACTGTGTCTTCTCACTGTAGCCACGAGTACAACTCCATGCTAAATTCTGAGTCTTAGAAAATCTCCAGGGTAGAGGTGATCTTGGAGACCCCTCACACTCTCTCTAGACTAAGAGTCTGTGGAGGCTGGGGACTTCTGTTTTAACTTCTGTGGAAGAGATTTATATTTCCCTTTACCTGCAAATTAGATTCCCAGGTGTAATGGAGAAGATGGTATGTAGTCCTTCAGTAAAAGTAAGCATTGGTTCGTTCATTCATTCATTCATCATCACACATTCTGCTGACTTGTATATGTTCTGGGATATGTGGAGGAAGTCTACTTTGGTTTATTTAGGTAAAGGGAAGCTAGGTGTGGTGGCACATGCCTGTAATCCCAACACTTGGGAGGCTGAGGCAGAAGGATCCTGCAAGTTTGAGGCCAGTCTGGGTTACAAAGTGAGTTTAAAGCCAGTCTGCACTACAGAGTGATACCCTATCTTACCCTCCCCCTCAAAAAAAATTAGGTAAAGGGAGATAATCCTGTGAATAGTCTAGGCTTCTAACTGAGGAACTAGGTACACTCTTCCTAGTTGCTTCTCCAGGAAGCTGTTTTATTTAGCATTGTGAAAAAGTTTTTGGTTTTTTGAGACAGGGTTTTGCTATATAGTTCAAACTGGCCTAAAACTCACTGTGTAGCCCAGGCTGGCCTTGAACTTAACAGTGATCCTGCTGCCTCAGCCTTCCCAGTGCTGGGATTACAGATGTATTCTACCATCCCTTGGCAGCATCATAAAAAAGTTTATGTTTTGATTCCAAGTAGTCCTTTTATTTGAAATATGGGTAAACTTGAATTAGGATACAAGGTCTATATTTGAGAATCTTCCTTTCTTGGTCATACAGAATTTCAGACTAACATTTCTTCCTAAAAAACCAAATTAAACCCTTAAGAGAACAGAGGAGAAAGACAAATGCTAATACTACTACTTTCTCTCCAAGGCCTTAATTTATATGAGAGAATTTGTGAGTTGGATGATTTCACTAATAGACACTCCTTTTTTGGGGGAAAGGGAAGAAAAATCTGTTTATTTACATAGGTAAGATATATGTAATTTCCATTTAATCAAGATTTCTAATCAACCTTCTTTATAAGCCAATAAAAGAGTAGGTAGGAAATGCTCCCATGGTGGGGTGGGAAGAGGTTATATGATTCTTTTATAGTTAAAAAAGCAATTTACAGGGCTGGGGTGTTGCTCAGTGATATAGCACTTGCCTAGCATGTCGGAGGTCATGGGTTCAATTCCCAGAACTGGGGGAGGGGAAGACAGAAAAACCCCAACAATTTGTATAATTGGGAAGAAGCAGAAGAACTTTAAGAGCATGGACTCTAGAGCCAGACTGCTGGAAATTCTCTTACTTGCCTGTTGTTTGATCTTGGGCAAGTTAATTAAACCTCCTTGTGCCTTAGTTTCCCCACATCTAAATTGGGAGTAATACTTCGAAGGTTTGTGTGGATTAAATAGATTAATACATATAAGGTTGATTCTTAGTTACTTAATTTTATTTTGACGTTATCGTGAATGGGATTGTTTTCCTGGTTTCTTTTTGGTGGGTTATTATTGGTGTATAGGAACACTGATTTTTGTGTTTTGACTTTATCCTGCCACCTTGCTTAATTTGTTTACTAGCTGTGATAATCTTCTGGTAGAGTTTTTTGAGTCTTTGTAAAGGATTGTGTCATCTGCAAATAAAGAGAGTTATTGGTGTCTTCCTTTTCTATTTTTTTCTCTTTCCTTTCTCTTGTGTGATTCTGTGGCTAAATTTCAAGTTTGGTGTTGAGTAGTGAGTGTTGGAGACACCCTTGTCTCATTCCTAATTTTAGACTTCACAGGCTTTGAAAGGGAGAAATTTCCAGACAAAGAGCTCAAAAAGCAAATAGTTGAAATGTTGGAAGAGATCAAAGAAGAGACAAATGGATGAATGAAGAAATTACTAAGATGCTCCTTGAGCTTAAAGGAGGTATAAATAAGCAGCGGAATGGGTCAATTAATAAAATGAGCTGATACAAATAAACAGCTGAATGAATTAAGGGAGATCATGCAGGAAATGAATGAACACTTAAAGAATTAGACATTATGAAAGAAATCAAGAAGAAATATTAGAAATCAAAAACTCCATAGAAAATTTTGGCAGTAGGTGTTGCCAGTGAGAGGAGAGAGTATTGGGACTTGAAGGCAGGGTTGATGTAATAGATCATTTACTCAATAATACTCAGAAAACACAAGATACCATGAGAGGTTCATCTAGGAGCCCCTAGATCACTCTAAAAGAACTAACCTAATTGTCTTGGGTGTTAAGGAAGGGTTAGAAAATGAAACTAGGAGCTGGTTGTGGTGGCTCCCGCCTGTGATCCCAGCACTTGGGAGATGGAGGCAGGAGGATTGCTGTGAGTTTGAGGCTGGCCTGGGCTACATAGAGAGACCCTGTCTCAAAAAAACCAGGCCAGGCTGGGGATATAGCTCAGCGGCACAGCACCTGCCTGGCAAGCGCGAGGTTGTGAATTCGATTCCCAGTGCCCAAAACAAAACAAAAGCTAGGCCAGGGGCCAGTGAGATGGCTCAGCGGCGTAGGTGCCTGCCCGGCAAGCGCGAGGGCCTGAGTTCGACTCCCGGAACCCACATATGAAAAAAGGGCCGGTGATATCGCTCAGCGGCACGGTCGCCTGCTGGCGCGCGAGGTCCTGAGGTCAACCACCGGTACCCAAAAAAAAAAAACAGGCCAGACACGCCTGTAATCCCAGCATTCAGGAGGCTGAGGCAGGATTGCTGTGAGTTCAAGGCCAGTCTGAACTGTACAGTGAAACTCTGTCTCAAAAAGACCAAAAAAAAAAAAAAAAACTAAAGGTATAAAAAATTTATTCATCAAAATCATTACATTTCCCAAATCTAGAAGAAGGGACAGGGCAAGTTGGTAGGGTGTGGGGTAAAGGGAAGTAAAAAATGATTACAGTGTGAACTATTTTGTATTATAAATAAATACTAATACAAAAACTTAAAATGTAAAAAAAGGAAAAGAAAATTTCCCAAATACAGGGATTCAAATGGGATACACAGGGTAAAAGAGTCATTTAGAACTCCAAATAAGACCTCTCCATGACACATTATATTCAGTCCTAGAAATTTAGAGCAAAATATACTAAAAGCCGTTAGACAGAAATGCCAAGTAACTTATAAAGGCAAGCCTGTTAGAAACAGATTTCTCAAGACAAACCTTAAAGGCCTGGAGAGCTTGAAGTTTTTCAAGCCCTTAAAAATACTGCCACCCCAGATTACTTTGTTCTGCAAAATTAACCTTCCAAATTGACAAAAAAATATCCTTCCAAATTGACAAAGAAATAAAGACCTTCCATGACACACAGAATCTAAAGGAACTCATGAGCACCAACCCAGCATTGCAGAAAATACTCAAATCCTAAACAGAGTGAGCCCAATATCACTCAAAAGCCCAGCCCTTTTTTCATTTTTTATTTTGAAACAGGGTCTCTATGAGTCACTAAACTGCTAGACTTGAGCTTGAGATCTTCCTGCCTCAGAGCATGCTGGGATTACTGGCATGCACCACCATGCTCAGAACCCAGGACCTTATACACCTGAGCCACATCCCCAGTACTGAGCCGCTGAGCGCTATTACTGGCCCTTTTTTCGTATGTGGGTACCAGGAGTCGAACTCAGGACCTCGCTCTTGCCAGGCAGGCGCTTACGCTGCTGAGCCATCTCACCGGCCCTCAGGTCTGTTTATTTTCAGTATCAAACTCTGTTACATAGATCTGAAAAACAAGCTTTATCACAGGCTGCTGTATACCTAAGTGATTTCAGCAAGTCCCGAATGACCTACCGGCACAGCACATTATCGTTTATTGCTATATTCTTATCGGAAGTTTTAATCATATCTCACGTCTATGATGCTAGGTACCTGTCAGTGTTTTGTGGTGTCCTACGTTCTCAAAGAGATAATAATGATAATACATTAAGTGACATCCATTTAATGCTCATAGTAAGCCAGGCACTTTAAAGAATGGAAAGAACTAAATACATCTATGTATCAGAGTTGTTTTACTGTCTTTTTTCCCCCAGTACTGGGAAAGAAACCTAGGGCCTTGCACATCTTATAGACAAGTGCTGTACCACTGATCCATACTCCCAGGCTTTTCAATTTTAGCTTTTGTTTTTTGAGATAGGGTCTTGCTATGTATTTCAGGCTGGCCTTGAACTCACTGTGTAGCCCAGGCTGGTCTCAAGTTTGTGGCAGTCCTCCTGCCTCAACCTCCTAAGCGTTGGGAGCCACCACACCTGGCTCAGTATTTTCAGGTTTTTTTGGAGGCAAGGCCTCACTAAGTTGCCCAGGCTGAGCTTAAGCTTGTGTTCCTGAGTATCAGGAATTACCGGTGTATGCCACCATAGCACCTGACTTACTTTACTGTATTCTCATGGATGAAGACATTACAGTTAAAGGAGTTTAAGCACACTGTCAGAGGTAAAGCCCAAATTCAGCTAATATGTATTGAGTACCTGTTGTGTTCTGGAGATGGAGTGGCTACCAGATTTAACTCTTAAATCACACTAGATTCAGCCACCTCCAAAAAGCCTTCTCCCCATGACCACATGAGGCTTTGCAGGGGACCTCCAGACACAAACCATAACAGTTATAATCAGTGATTCATGACACACTTAAATAATTAGCCCAAACATGACTGTTGTCCGTTGTTTTTTAAAAATACATTTCATCAATACAACTAGAAGTTTTATAAGAACTCATATCACATCTACTCATGTGTGCCTTAATAACTTTTAAAAAAATTAATAGAATTTTGGAAATGTGTATTTATTAATTGGTAGTTCTTCCTTCTCTTTTTTTTGAAAGGGAGATACCAGTAAATTTTCCTAGACTCTCGTTTTTCAACTTTATTTTGGTTCCTTTTGTTGTAAAAAAAAAAAAGAGGGGGGCTGGTGAGATAGCTCAGCGGCATAAGCGCCTGCCTGGCAAGCGCGAGGTCCTGAGTTCGACTCCTGGTACCCACATAAAGGAAAGAAAGGGCCGGTGATAATTGCTCAGTGGCACAAGCGCTTGCTGGCAAGAGCGAGGTCCTGAGGTCGACTCCCAGTATCCACATAAAAAAACAAAAACAGTCAAGTTTAGTAATGTTGGTTTTTGCTTTCCATGTCTGTAATAATTTTTCTTTGTGAGTTCGTGAAGCTACTTTTATTTTTGTTTCTAGTTAAATCCCCCATATTGGATCTTGGTACACCTGTAATTTATTGTGTCAGTGGTGAGAGTAGTGAGTTCTTAATCTTATCTGTCCCAGCATCATTTATTAAATAACCTACCCTTTACTCACTGATTTTAATGCTGCCTTTCTTTTGTATTAAGCTGCCCCTGTATTCTGTCCCATTTGTTTATTTGACTAGATCTGTACCTGTACCTTGTTGTCTATTATTATAGACTAGGTATGGAAGGTCTTTTTGAGGAGGGTCTTGGCATACTTCTGCCTTTTGTTCTTTCACATAAACTTTTCACGCTCTTTTCAAAGTTTTTATAAACACCTCCTGGGATTTTTGATGGGAAATACATTGACTTTATGGGTGAATTTGGTGAGAATTGATACATTTAGGATATTGTGCATTCCTGTATATAAAAAAGGTATCTTTCCATATATAAGACTGATTACTCTCAATAAATTTTATGAGTTTCTTTATATAGTCTTTTTTTTTTAGAGACAAGTTCTCGCTATGGAGTTCAGGCTGTTCTTGAACTCACTGTGTATTCCAGGCTGGCTGTGAACTTGCAGTGATTCTCCTGCCGCAGCTTTCCAAGTGCTGGGATTACAGGCATGCCCCACCATGCCTGGCTATAAAGTCTGAATACATTTTTGGATAGATTTATTTTTAGGTGTTTTGTAGTTTTCACTGTTATTATAAATGACATCCTTTCAAATATTGTATTTTCTAAATATTTCTGTTGGCATATACAAAAACAGTTGATTTCCATGTGTTGAGCTTTGTCAAGGCACCTTACAAACACTTTTTGGGGGTGGTGCTGGGTATTAAGCCCAGGCCCTTACACTTGGAAGTGCTTTACCACTGAGCTGTATCGCCAGCTCAATTATTTTATTTCGGTATCTGAAGGTAATTTTATAGAAGGATATTGACGTTTACCAAGTGATTTTTATTGCATCTACCAAGATGATGTTTTAGCTATAAAACATTGCTGACTAGCAAATTACCTAAAACATTGGTTGGTGGGGTTGTGGAGAAATTGGAACCTTCATACACTGTTGGTAGGAATGTAAAATGGCGTGGCCACTTTGGAAAAGTTTGGCATTTCCTCCAAAGGTTAAACATAGACTTACTGTGTTCTAGCTGTTGCGCTCAGTATATGTCCAAGATAAATGAAAACATCTACACAAAACATATGTTTTGTACATGAATTTTCATGTGTATTGTTATTCACAATAGTCAAAAAGTAGGAACACCTGAAATGTGTATTAACTGATAGATTGGTAAATGTGATACATTTATACAGTGGAGTTTTCACCAATAAAAGAAATACTAATACATGCTACATTTATTTATTTATTTATTTATTTATTTATTTATTTATTTATTTTTGTGGGTACCGGGGGTCGACCTCAGGACCTCGCGCGCCAGCAGGCGCCCATGCCGCTGAGCGATATCACCGGCTCCTTTTTCGTATGTGGGTTCTGGGAGTCGAACTCGGGCCCTCACGCTTGCCGGGCAGGCGCTTAAGCCGCTGAGCCATCTCACCAGCCCCCTACATACTACATTTAAATGAACTTCAAAAACTTTATATTAAGTAAAAGAAGTCAGTCACAAAGGATTACATGTTAGATATCAGTGGTGGCGAACCTATGGCGCGTGTGCTGCAGTGGGCCATTTGTTATCATTGAAAGCTCTAAAAGGTTCGCCATCACTGTTATATACAGTCATTCCTCAATGTCCATGGGAGATTCGTTCCAGGATCCTTCACAGATACCAAAGTCTAAGGGTGTGCAAGGTCCTTATATAAAATAGCATAGCGGAGTCGGGTATGGTGGCTCATGCCTGTAACACTCGGGAAGCTGAAGCAGGAGGATTGCCATGAGTTCAGGCCAGCCTGGACTGCATAGCAAGACCCTGTCCAAAAAAACCCAAAAAAACGAAAAACATAGTATTTGCATGTAATATACGCCTATCCTCCTGTATATTTAAAGTAATCCCTGGATTACTTATAATACCTAATACTATGTAAATGCTGTATAAAAGTCGTACAGGGCTGGGTGTGGTGTTGCATACCTGTAATCCCAGCACTCGGAAAATTTAGGCAGGAGGATTGCCATGAGTTCCAGGCCAGCCTCAATTCAAGGCCAGCCTGCACTACAAAGTGAGACCCTGTCTCAAAATATTAAAAAAAAAAAAGTTGTACTATATTCTTAAGGGAATAATGATGGAAAATAGCCCTGTGTGGATTCAGTAGAGATGAATTTTTTTTTAAACTGAATTTTTAATCTGCAGTTGAATCCAAGGATATGGAATCTTTGGATGGAGAGGACTGATTATAATTCTATTTATAGGAAATGGCCAGACAGGCAAATATCTAGAGGTTGAAAGTAGACTAGTGAATGACAGACTGGGGTTGAGGCAAGATGGGGAGTGGCTGCTAATGAACATGGGGTTTTTGGAGGGAGTGTTGAAAATGTTCTAAAATTAGATTGTGGTAATTGTACAACTTTAAATAAACTAAAAGCTATTGTATTTATACTTTATGTGGGTGAACTCCGTGGTGTGTGAATTACATTTCAAAGATGTTAAAAGAAAAAATGAATATAGTTTTGTTTGATGTCGCCAAATTCCTGTCTTCAGAATGCTGTACCAATTTGCATTTCTACCAGCACTGTATAAGCATATCTATTTCTCTACAGTTTTACCAACAGAATGTTGTTACACATTTTATTTTCACATCTGATGGATGAGAAATGGTATCTCATTTTGTTTTAATTTGCATTTCTGAGTGAATTTGAGCATCTTTTTGTATGCTATTAATTTCTTTCTTTTTTTTTTTTTTTTTTTGTGGGTACCGGGGGGTCGACCTCAGGACCTTGCGCGCCAGCAGGCGCCCGTGCCACTGAGCGATATCACCGGCCCCTTTTTCGTATGTGGGATCCGGGAGTCGAACTTGGGCCCTCGCACTTGCCGGGCAGGCGCTTAAGCCGCTGAGCCATCTCACCAGCCCTGTTATTAATTTCTTTTTTTTTTTTCTTTTTTTTTTTTTTTTTGTGGGTACCGGGGGGACGACCTCAGGACCTCGCGCGCCAACAGGCGCCCGTGCCGCTGAGCGATATCACCGGCCCCTTTTTCGTATGTGGGATCTGGGAGTCGAACTCGGGCCCTCGCGCTTGCAAGGCAGGCGCTTATGCCGCTGAGCCATCTCACCGGCCCTGTTATTAATTTCTTAAAAAAATTTTTTTTTGGTACTGGAAATTGAACCCAGAGTTGCTAAGTTAACCCCCCCTTTTTTTTTTTTTTTGCTTTTGAGACAGGATTTTGCTGAGTTGGGCAGGCAGGCTTTGAACTTGTGATCTGCCTCAGCCTCCAGCGTAGCTGTGATTACAGGATCATGGCATGTGCCACCACTCTAGGCTCTTCCTGTATATTTGAGGGCCATTTTTATATCTGTTTTGTGGACTGTGTGTTTGTGTTTTCTCTTTGTCTTGGGTGCTTGTTCTTTTATTTTAAACATATTTATATATTAGCCCTTTATGATATATGGTGTTCTATTTCATGTGTGTGTGTGTAATGACAAGGTCTTGCCATGTATTCTAGGCTGTCCTATGTAGCCTAGGCTGGCTTCAAACTCAGGGCTATCCTCCTGCCTCTGCCTCTCAAGTGCTGGGATTACAAGCATGTGCCACCATGCCTGGCTTAGTATTCTGTTTCTAACGTCAGACACTGAGTTTTCTTGGTTTTTGTTCTTTATCGTATAAATGAAATCATAAACATGCTCTTTGATGAGAGTGGTCTGTGTACTAGGCAACTGAATGGTAGTCTGAGCAGAGTTTGCTTCTGGATAATTAGGTTAGCTATAATTGGTCACAGGGTTCTCTGCCCCTCGAGTTTACTTAGTATCGTGCTAGTCCAAATGGTGGCTCCTTTCTGAAGCCTTTAGACTCCTTGAGATTGGTAGTGTGTTTGTGTGTGTGTGTATAGTTCTAGTGTGTTTTGTAGTTGCCTTTGTGGCATTTGCATTTTTGTAATTATTTCTGTATTTTTCTCCTTACTAGACTCGCTGGGCTCTGAAGGCTGGGTCTTGAGTTCATTTTTATATTACTAGCATAGTCCTGTGTTTGGCATGTAGTAAGTGCTCAATAAATTTGTGTGTGTGTGTGTGTGTGTGTGTGTGTGTGTGTATGTTTCCTTTGGAGACAGGGTCTTGCTATGTAGTTCAGGGTGGCCTTGAACTCACAGTGATCCTCCTGCCTCACCCTCCAAATACTGGGATTACAGGCCTGTGCCATCATGCCCGGCTTTCAATAAATGTTATCGAAAGACTGATGTAGTAAGAGAGAGTGGAGAAGTGATGTCACTGCAGGGAAAAAGTTGACCTTGAGGGACAGGTGCAATTTGAGAACTAAAGCAAAGGGCATTGCTGGTGCAAGAACAACAGCAAAGGGACAGAGGGAGAAAGAACACTGTATGTGTAGTGATAGCGAAGAATTTGTCTGATTAGAGCACATGTGTTTATTCCTGCAGTCCTCATATATCTACTGTGTACTCAGTATATAAAAGGCACTAGTTTAGGCTATATAAGCCACAGATTTATTTTATTTTATTTTTTATTTTATTTTTTATTTTTTTTTAAAGACAACAAGTAAACATTCTCATGTATTAACAAACTCAAGCATTAGAGAATGTACAAATACCTTTTGGAGAAAAATATTACTCAGTATAAGATTAAGCCATGTAAAAGCTAGGTAAAAATAGAAGACTAAGGAATGGAATAGTCACAGTGAAATTGCATTTTCATACTAGGGAGACAATACAATGTTTACAAATGTGCATCCGGTTTATTTCGCTTGTGAGTATTTTCTCGAGTTGTATCCATTTACCTACAAAAGTTTCCAGTTTATCTTTCTTTATGGCTGAGTAGTACTCCATTGTGTAGAAATACCACATCTTTTTTATCCATTCCTCGGTTAATGGGCATTTGGGTTGTTTCCATGATCTAGCTATTACAAATTGTGTTGCTATAAACATGGGTGCACATATATCGCTGTGGTACGATGTTTTTAATTCTTCTGGGAAGATACCCAGAAGGGGAATAGCTGGGTCAAATGGGACCTCCAACCCTAGTTTTTTGAGGAATCTCCACACTGACTTCCACAGTGGCTGCACCAGTCGACACTCCCACCAACAGTGGAGAAGGGTTCCTTTTTCCCCACAGCCCCTCCAGCATTTGTTCTTAGTTGACTTCTTGATAATAGCCATCCTTTCTGGGGTGAGATGGAATCTCAGTGTTGTTTTAATTTGCATCTCTCGAATGACTAGTGATGTTGAACATTTTTTCATATATTTATTTGCCATTTGTATTTCTTCATCTGAGAAATGTTTATTCATCTCAGATGCCCATTTTTGGATTGGGTCTTTAAATTTGGGAGATCTGATTTTTTTGAGTTCTTTGTATGTTCTCAATAGTGATCCTTTGTCTGAGGAATAGCTGGCAAACATTTTTTCCCACGTTGTGGGTTGTCTCTTCACTCTGTTGGTGGTTTCTCTTGCTGTGCAAAAGCTTTTTAATAAGATGAGATTGCAGTTGGCCACAGATTTAAAAAACCTAGATAAATATTATAAAAATGTTGTCCCTTGGGAAAGTAGCTGGAAATAAGAGTAAGAAGGTAAATGGGGAGGATTTTAAAGTGTAATTAAAGTAAGTGTTGGGCTTGATATGGTTGATAGGAGGTAACAGTGGCAAGTGAATGGTCTGCTGGAAGCTGCTCTTCCCCATATTTTGGGGAGATATTTAATATGTTTTGGTGTAAGACAATTATAGAATATATGAGTTGTGAGAGGATGAAGTTACATTGGAGCTGAGATCTATAAATCAGTTAGGAATTGGCCAAATGGGCCAGCAAGGGAAAGATGTTTAAGACAAAAGTTTAGAGAACTATCAACACCTATTGAAAAAAGTTGGAGGGAATAAAAGAAAGTGAGGCTGGACAAGTGAACATGAATTAGTGATAGAAATATGTGAACATGTCACAGTGAACCTTTCATGCTGAAAAATAGAGCCTGAGTTTATTACCACACAGAATGCTTGATGTTTGGTCTTGCAGTTGGTAAGGAACCAGTGAAGAATTTTTTTTTTTTTTTTTTTTTTTTGTGGGTACCGGGGGGTCGACCTCAGGACCTCGCGCGCCAGCAGGCGCCCATGCCGCTGAGCGATATCACCGGCCCCTTTTTCGTATGTGGGTTCCGGGAGTCGAACTTGGGCCTTTGCGCTTGCAAGGCAGGCGCTTAAGCCGCTGAGCCGTCTCACCGGCACCAGTGAAGAATTTAAGAGGGGGTTGATACTTTAGTTCCAGTTTGGATCACCACAATATTCCAGTAGATGGATTCAAAGGAAGGGAAGATTAGATGCAAAGAGGCAAATTCTAAGGCTGTTACAGTGATGTAGATAAATGATAATAAGGACCTGAACAAAGGCAGATGAAGAGAGGGGTTTCACGTGACTTCAGGATATCTGTTTTTATACCTTTGTGGGTATTGGGGTAGCTTATTGAGCTGTATACAGTAAGAGGAAGTACTTTGGGAGACATTGTAGAGAAAATGATGAGCTTGATTTGGGACATACTGGGCTTCTCCCAGTTTTTCCTATCTCATTTAATGGCATTATTTTTGGTTTAATTCATTTTTTCTCATTTTTATTGTAGTAAAATGCACAGCATAAAATTTACCATCAGCCATTTTTAGGTGTTCATTCCAGTGTTATTAAGTACATCGAAAATGTTGTGAAACCATCACTACCCATCCATATCCAGAATTCATTTTATCTTATAAAACTGAAACTCTGTACCCATTAAACAGTAATTCCTCATTTTTCCTTTGCTTCAGCCTCGGCAACCATTATTCTTTTTCTGATTTAATTACTCTAAGTATCTCATATAACCTCATATAATATTTGTCTTTTTTTGGAATTTGTCTCGCTTATTTAACGTAAAGTCTTCAAGGTTCATCCACGTTTTAGCATATTGTAGCACTTACCTTTTTAAGGCTGAGTAGTATTCTCATGTATTGGATATGCACTGTGCCACATTCTGCTTATCCATTCATCTGTCCGTGGACACTTGGGTTGCTTCCATGTTTTAGGTATTAACAATGCTGCTGTGAATGCAGGTGTACAAGTATCTCTTCGACACCATGCTTTCAGTTCTTTGCAGTAGATATTCAGAAGTGGAATTGCTGGCCATGTGGTAATTCTGTTTTTAACTTTTTGAAGAACCACCATCCTGTTTCCACAGCACATGCACCATTTGACATTTGCACCAGTGCGGTTTCTCCACATCCTTGGCAACCCTTGTTATTTTCTGTTTTTTTTTTTTTTTTCTTTTCTTTCTTTCTTTTTTTTTTTTTTTAAATAGTAGTCACCCTGATTGGCATAAGGTAGTGTCTATCTCATTGTAGTTTGTAGTTTTCTAAAGATTAGTGATGTGGATCATCTTTTTATGTGCTTCTTGGACATTTGGATATCTTCTACAGACTATCTATTGAATTCCTTTGCCCATTTTTGAAAGGATTTTGTTGCTGTTGAGTTTCTTTTTGTTTTTGATTTTTTTTTTTGGCTTTTTTTTTTGAGACAGGGTTTCACTATGCAGTTCAGGCTGGCCTTGAACTCACTTTGTAGCCTAGGCTGACCTTGAACTCACAGCAATCCTCCTGCCTTAGCCTCCCAAGTGCTGGGGTTACAGGCGTGCACCACCATGCCGGCTGCTGAGTTTTTAGAAGTTTTTTTTTAATATATATTTTGGATATTAAATCCCTTATCAGATACATGATTTTCAAATAATTCTCCCATTCTCTCAGTTGCCTATTTACCCTGTTGATAGTGATGTACAAAAATTTAAAATTTTTATGAAATAGTTTGTCTTATTTTTTCTTTTGTTGCCTGTGCCTTTAGTGTCATATCCAAGAAATCGTTACTAAGTCCAGAGTTGTGAAGCTTTTGCCTTAAATTTTCTTCTTAGTGCTTTATTGTTTTAGGTGTTATGTTTAGGCCTTTGATTCACTTTGAGTTCTTTTTATATGTGATGTTAAGTAATGATCCAGCTTCATTCCTTTGCATGTGGGTACCCAGTTTTCCCAGCACTATTAGTTGAAAAGACTTCTATTTCTGGGCTGGTGATATCGCTCAGTGGCATAAGCGCCTGCCTGGCAAGCGTGAAGTCCTGAGTTCAACTTCTGGTACCCACATATACAAACAACAACAACAAACTTACTTCTATTTTCCGTGGGATGGTCTTGATACTCTAGTCAGAATCATTTTTAAAAATTTTTTTGAGAGTTTATCTCTGGATACTCTATTCTATGGCATTGTTCTATAATCTGTCTTTATGCCAGTACCATACTGTTTTGATTACTGCATGTGGCATTGTAGTAAGTTTTGAAATCAGGAAGTGTGAGTCTTTTTGTTTTGTTATTTTTCAATATTGTTTTAGTTCTTCAGGGTTCTTTGAGATTCCATATGAATTTTGTGATGAGTTTTATTTCTGCAACAAATGTCATTGGGATTTTGATAGGGATTGTGTTGAATCTGTGTATCACTTTGTATAATAGTGAAATTTTAATAATTGCGGGTCTTCTAATTCATGAACATGGGATGTGATTCCATTTGTTTGTGTCTTTAATTTATTTTAGCAGCGTTTTATAGTTTTTACTGCATAAGTCTTTCACTTCTTTGGTTAATTCCTATTTTATTCTTTTTGCTGCTGTTACAGATAGAATTATTTTTGTAATTTCCTTCCATATTCTTGTGTTAGTATATAGAAATACAACTGATCTTTAATGTTTTCTTTAATCCTGTTACTTTGCCGAATTTATTAATTCTAATAGTTTTTTTCATAGACTTTTTATAGTTTTGTACCTACAAAGTCATATCATTTGCAAAGAGAGATAATTTTACTTCCTTTCCAGTTTAGATGCTTTGCTTAATTGCTTTGGCTAGAACTTCCAATACGACATTGAATAGAAGTGGCAAAAATGAGTATCCTTGGTTGTTCCTGATCTTAGGGAAAAGGTTTCTGTCTTTTAATAGATATTATGGTGTTTGCTGTAGGTTTTTCGTAAATGGATTTTATTATGTTGAGGTAAATTCCTTCTACTTCTGATATTTTTAAAAATTTATTTTGAAAATTATGTTTAATTTCATCAGCCATTTTTCTGTATCAGTGTAGATTATCATGTGGTTTCCCCTTCATTCTGGTAATGTGGTGTTTTACACTGATCAGTTGTCCTGTGTTGTCACCCTTGCATTCTAGGAATAAATACAATCCATGGTGTGTAACCTTTGGTTATTTAAGAGTGTTCCCTTACTTATCTTGTGCCTGGTTGTTCTATCCACTATGAAGAGGGAGATAGTGAAGTCTCCAGCTGTTATTACAGAGCTATTTCTTTGTTCGGTTTGTTTTTGCTTCATATATTTTGATGATCTGTCATTAAGTATGTAAATGGTTATCATTATATTTTCCTGCTGTGTTGAACCTTTTAATTAATATTTTATGTCCTTCTTTATTTTTTCTAATGCTTTTTTCACTTAAAGTGTATTTTTTCTGTGCTGTTATAGCCACCCCTGCTTTCTTTTGCTAATTATTTGTGTGGAATTTTTTTTTATTCTTTTCCTTGCAATTTGCTTTTATCTTTGGATCTGAAATGAGTCCATTCTAGAGACTAATCATGTTTCCATCTTTCTGCAACTTTTATTCTTTGATTGGACAATTTAATCCATTTATACTTAAATAATAAAGAGGGATTTACTTCTATCATTTTGTTAGTTTCTGTTTGCCTTATAGGTTTTTCTTTTTTTTTTTTTTTTTTTTTTTGGTCCCTCATTTTCTGCATTATTGTCTTCTTTTGCAAATAGTTGATATTTTGTAGTCAAATGCTTAGATGTCTCATTTCCTCTTACCTATATTCTATGGCTATTTTCTTTATGGTTGGTATGGGAATTAAATTTAACAACCTAAAGTTTTACCACTCAAATTTGAATTTTATACAGCTTAACTTCAATAACATATTAAAAAGTCTGTTTCTTATAGTTCCCCACCTCTTTCAATAGTATCACAAGATTTCATCTTTATACAGTGTCTAAAACCAAAAACTAATAATTATTTTAAATGTACTTCTCTCTTAAATTCTGTAGAAAAATCATGTATGTAGAATAAGCCAAAGTTAAAATACTGACTTTTAGACTAAAAAAGTCTCTTAAATCATGTAGAAAACAAAAAAGTAGATACAAACTGTTACTATAATAATACTTTTGTAACAGCCTATGTCTATCTTTATTGAGGTCTTTATTTCTTCATAGAGCTTTGGGTTGCTGTCTGGTATCCTTCAGTTCTTTGGACTACTTTAAGCATTTCTTCTAGTACAGGTCTGCTGGTAACGAATTGTCTCAGCTTTTGTTTTTCTGAGTGTCTTAATATCTTCCTCACATTCTTTTTTTTTTTTTTTTTTTCCTTAAGACAGGGTCTCGCTATGTAGTTCAAGTTGGCCTTGAATTCACTGTGTAGCCCAGGCTGGCCTTGAACTCAGTGATCCTCCTGCGTGCTCAGATCGCAGGCGTGTACCACCATGCCCGGCTCTCTTCTTCACATTTGGAGGACAGTTTTGCAGAACATGGGATTCTTTGTTGACAGTTTTTTCTTTTAGCTTTTTGAATGTATGGTGTCCACTGTCTTCTGGCCTGCAAAACTTCTGATATATCTGCTAGTAATCCTATTGAGATTGAGGATCCCTTGTATCTGACAAAATGTTTCTTGCTGCTTTCAAGATTCTTTGTCTTTGTCTTTGGTCTTTTTTTTTTTTTTTTTTTTTTTTGAGACAGGGTCTCACTAAATAGTTCAGGCTGGTTTTGAACTTATGGTGATGCTCCTGCCTCAGCATCCCAAGTGCTGGGATTACAGGTGTGTGCCACCCTGCCCTGTCTTTGGTTTTTGAAAGTTTTATTATATAATGTGATTTGGGGTGGGTCTCCTTGACTTCATTTTACTGTAGAGTTCATTGAATTTCTATATTTTTATGTCTTTCATACATTTGGAAGGTTTTTCAGCCATTATTTCTTCAAATATTCCATCTGCCCCTTTCCTCGCCTCCTCTGGGTCTCTCAAATTCATGTGTTGGTCCACTTGATGATGCCCTACAGGTAACCTAGACTCTATCACTTGAGTCTTTGTTTCTGTTTCCATACTCAGTAACTTTCTTTGTCCTATCTTCAAGACCACTGACGCTTCTGCCTGCTGAGATCTTCTGTTGAATTCTAGTGAATTTGTCATTTCAGTTATTATACTTTTTGGGTCCATAATTTCCTTTTGTTTTCTTTTTTCCTGTGTCTTTGTTGCTATTTCCATTTTGTTCAGACATCATTTTTTTGGCTTTCTCCACATCTTTCTTTAGTTCTTTGAACATTGTAAAGACAGTTGTTTTAAAGCAGTTGTCTAGATTAGCTTTCAGGTCTTCTTTTAGGGATAGTTTCTGCTGATTAATTATTTTTTCAATTTGAATTGGCCACATTTTCCTGTTTCTTTCTATGTCTTGTGTTTTTTTGTTGAAAATTGGACATTTGAATCTAATAATGTGTTTACTCTGGAAATTACCTTTAGGTCTTTACTCATGTGTCACTTTTTCAGTGAATCTTTCTCTGACCACTCATTTGAAATTACGGCCCCCGTCTTCATGAATGCTCCCTACCTAATGCTCCCTTTGGTTCATTTAGTTCCTTAATCTTTATAACCATCCACATGCCACATGTGTATTGCTTATTTTTTCTCCCCATTGGAATGTAAAAGCCACAAAGACAGGGATTTTTTTTTATCCCTTTGTTTACAGCTGTACCCATGGCACCTAAAACCATGCTAGCATATAATAGTATAATCCTCAGTTAATAGTGTTAAAAAACCAAATTAATAATGCTAAAACCAAATTAATAATTAATAAACTTATAAGTAAGGAAAATAACAATTTGGGGTGATGCTTGAATCCTCGCTGCTAATGTGAGACAAATTTTTGAGTGGGTAAGTGTTGCCCCTAGGTGACCCACCTACTTTGCAGGATGCCTGGGAGTTGTGATCTGCCTGTCCCCTACACTCTTAAAAAGCAGACTGGTCTGACCTCTATCCTAAGCGAGTGATCTGTTCGGCACTTTCTCAGGGAGTGGCCTACTACTTAGCTGTAGGACAGTTAGTTCCACCAATGCTGGCTGTTAATGACCTAGAAGCTAGTGTCTGTTTTCCTGATGTGTGAAGTGGGACGTGTGCTAGGCACCGAGTGGCTTCTCGCTGATCCATCCCACCCTCCAGCATTGAGCCCGGTGTGATGTGAGGTGGGAACTAAGTCATATTTAATCAAGTCACAAATAAAATGTAGATGCGGAGCTAAGGGTATAGCTCAGTGTGGACTGCGTGCCTGAAGACTTTGGGTTGGATCTCTAGCACCACTAAAACAAACCAAACATGCAGTGTCTTTAGGTCAGGTGAAAAAAAAAAAACAACCCCCCCAAAAAACCAAATTAATGAGTGGAGGGTGTGTCTAGGTTACCTGGAATAGACGCTTAGTAAGTATTTATGTGTTTACTTATTTTTTGGGTTTTTTTTGAGACAGGGTCTTGCTGTGCAGTTCAGACTGGTCTCAAACTCACTAGGTAGCCCAGGCTGGCCTTGAACTTGTGGTGGTCCTCCTGTCTCAGCTTCTGGAGTGCTGGGATTACAGGTGTGCACCACCACACCCAATGTAGTATTTATTCATGTCCTAATTTCACAAAGAAATAGAGGTGAAAAAGTGTCTAGTAGACAAATTGGAGCCCATGAGAATGGTTTAGACTGGAAGAGAGATTTGAGCGAAGGCAAAGGAGTAGATGTTGTATCTGATAGAGTAAGAAAAGAGAAGGCACTGGACTTTGGAAACACATACATGTAAGGGTTGACGCCAGGTGATTTCGAGATCCTTGTCGGTTCTTCCTGTAGCTGCTCCCCTCCCCATAGCATTAAAATGTCTGTGAGCCAAGGCGACTGGTCTGCCCAGTCTCTTTGTTGGTCAGTCTCCTGACTACTTGGATCCCAGGATTCTGCCCATGTATCCCTTCATAGGTCTCATGCTGATTCCTCTCTTGACTGTGCCACATGCATGGGCTTCTCTAAGTCTAAAGGAAGGCTAAGGAAGGAGCAGCTGTTTTGTAGGCATGTGACCAAAGTGTGGACATGTGGGTGGGATGCCTATCTGCATGTCTTTAGGGTCTATGGTGGTATAGTGTAGAGCTGGAGGTGGCAGTGAAAAGGGCTAGCTCGGTTGCAGGCCAGGGAAGGCAATATAGCCTTCTATAGTCCAGCTTGAGGAAATCTGACATTTAAAATCAGAACATGGGCTGGTGATATCGCTCAGCGGCATAAGCACCTGCCTGGCAAGTGTGAGGTCCTGAGTTCGACTCCCGGAACCCACATAAAGGAAAAAAAAGGCTGGTGATACTGCTCAGCAGCACAAGCGCTTGCTGGCAAGTGTGAGGTCCTGAGGTTGACTCCTGGTACCCACATTAAAAAAAAATCAGAATGTGCCCTTTTGGGTTGTTTTAAAACATGTTTGTCAAGATGGGAGGAGAGAATAATAGTTCAACAGCTTTTTTTTTTTTTTAGTGGGTACCGGGAGTCGACCTCAGGACCTCGTGCTTGCCAGCAGGCGCTTGTGCCACTGAGCAATATCACCGACCCTTTTTTCCTTTATGTGGGTTCTGGGAGTTGAACTCAGGACTTCGTGCTTGCCAGGCAGGCACTTATGCCTCTGAGCCATCTCATCAGCCCTCAACAGCTTTTTGTCTTGACTCAAAAATGTAAAATATTTTGACATACGGTGTATAGACTTCCTTTTGTACTTTTGCCCCCAAACCCTTGAAAATTAGATTTGGGCCTGCAAAAGGGAATTGTAAAAGAGTAGGGAGGGAGGGACAAGTAAATTCAAGGTAGAGTTGCAAGCAAGAATGATAAATAGTTTTAAATGCTTCAGAGTCTTCATGTCTTAGGAAGACAAATATATCCTTTGGACTTGACAAATAGAATTTAGTAAAAATTTCAATTGAGGAAGGAAGACTAGCTGAGAAATCAGACAGTGGAGCCAGATAGCCAGCGACCCCTCCCTCCATCCAGAGGGCCCTGGCAGGCCTGCAAGATTCCCGGTGACACAGTAGGGCCCCAGATGGGACATACAATATGGTGGGACTAGCGGCCTGGAAAAGTCTGAAGCAGCAGTAACTGTAGGAGCCAACGGTTGGTTCATACCAATACTCCTAGGCTAGTCAGCCCGGGAATAATCCAGCACTTGCCAATTGGCCTCGCAGGAGGAATTCAGATGACTGGCCCTTCCCCCTACACCATGGGACCTGGCGACTAGGGGAATGCCAGCCACACAGTAGGACCCTGACTAGGGCGCACACGGTGGACAGGTGAGACTAGGGAGATTGAAAAGACCGAAATCAAACCAACAGATGGTAAATTAGGCGAACCAGCGTTGTTCTTAAGGACAAAGAAACATGGAATAGAAGCAGGTGGGTGGGGTGGCCCTCGTTTTTTCTTTCTTTTTTTTGGTTTTGTTTTGTTTTTTTTTTTTTCTTTTTTTAATCAATTTTATCTTGATTTATTTTTGTTTTTATCTTCCTTTTTCTCACTTTTTTTGTTTACTTTTTCTTTCTTTTCTTTTCTTCTTTATTCTCCTTTCTTTCTTTTGTTTTCTTTTTTTTTCTCTCTTTTCTTAATGGCTGGGGAGAACTCCAGCCACATAAAACTAATCCCATCCCCTAAACCCAAAGACCAAGTTTAGATAATCCCTCGAATATACTTTCATTGTTTCTTTTCTACACCCTTCTCTAGTTTCCCAAACCTTGTGTGATCATCCTTTGTCCTCCAGCCTTGCTTCTACCTCCTTTCCAGTTATCTTTGTTTTATACACTATCCTCCCTAAATTTTCCCACCATAGGGTAAAACCACTCTATCAAGGGGAAACACTTTGCATACAAACTCCTAATTTACGATTGGTTCTGTTATATAACTATAGACTTTACTCCTATGATCTAAAACACAAAATCAATAGTTACCAAATTTTGTCAGTTTCTAAATTGTGTTTGATGCTATTTGTTATTGCTAATTGTACCATTTTAGCTAGGATGTCATATCTGCTGTAATCAGTTGTTCTCCCTTCTGTAATAATACTGGGAAGCTCTGGGGTTAATGACCTTACCACAGCCCAACACTAAAGGACTGGGGATGGAGCCAAACAGATACCAATATCCCACTCTCAATTTATTGGGGAGGTAGGATCTTGTGACAGACACAAACCAAGAACCTCCTACACACAGAAGATATCCCCGAAGAACAGACTTTTCCTAGAGAGGCCTTAATACTAGTGATATAGCTACCTACTACAAAAACTCACACGGATCATCACAGAAAACAAAATTTAAAAGTTTTTTTTTGAAATAGGAAATGACAAGACAAAAAAGCAAAATGCAGCCTCAGACCTCCAGCCCACCCAGAACAAGTACAACATCAACATAGAAGAAATTGGAAGACACACACCTGAAATTGCTGAAAAGATAGCAAGTGAAGTAAAGAAATAAATCCATGCGGCTATAGAGGAAATCAGATCAGAAATAATCTCTCAGGTAAAAAAAGAAATGACAACCATAATGGAGGAATTGCTCAGCCTAACTAGAGAAGACACAGATAAAAAAAAAATAGAGGAGCATAGGAAAATGATGCAAACCTTGAATGAACCATATAGGAAAGAAATAGAATGCATGAAACAGATTCAAAGATATATCCAGGAAATGAAAAATTCCATTGAAAGCTGCAAAACCACTTGAACGAAACTGAAGATAGACTTTCAGACCCTGAAGACAGGATCACGGCTAGCAATCACGGAAGGAAAGAGCTCTTAAAAATAACAAGGGACCATGAAATAACAATTCAGCAGCTCCAAGACGATGCAGAGAAAAACAATGTAAGACTCATAGGTGTCAATTGAAAAGCAGGAGTCAACACAAATGACGTACACTATTTGCAGAAGTAATAGCAAAAATTTTTCCAAGCATGGGAACAGAATCTGACATACAGATAAGTGAGGCATATAGAACTCCAAACAGCCGTAACCAAAATAAATCTACACCCAGACATACATTAATCAAGATAAAAAAAAAATCGAGATCCCAGAAATTCAGCACAAAAACAGAATAATTAAAAGCTGTAAGAGAAAAGAAACAGACCACTTACAAAGGAAAGCCCATTAGAATCAGTGCCGACTTCTCAACACAAACCCTCAAGTCAAGAAGAGCGTGGAGTGAAGTATTTCAAGCCCTGAAAGAAAACAACTTCCAGACCAGATTGATGTGCCCTGCAAAACTATCTTTCAAAATTAATGGAGAAATAAGATACTTCTGTGACAAAGAACAACTAAAGAAATTTATGACCACGAAACCAAGCCTACAAAGAGTGCTAAAAAAGATATTCTGTATAGAGGCAAAAATGACCACAATTCCAAGAACATCAGAAAGAAACCACCAGGCAGGGCAAGCAGTTAAACAGAGAGGAAAAGCAGGGAACCAACAACAGGAAAATAACATGACAAAGATAAGCCAATACATATCAGGTGTAACCATCAGTGTAAATGGCACACTTCACCAATCAAAAGAAACAGATTGGCAGACTGGATCAAAAAACAAGATCCAACAATATGCTGTATACAAGAAACACATTTAATTCAAAAAGAAACTCATAGGGCCGGTGAGATGGCTCAGCGGCTTAAGCACCTGCCCGGCAAGCATGAGGGCCCGAGTTCGACTCCTGGAAGCCACATACGAAAAAGGGGCCGGTGATATCGCTCAGCGGCATGGGCTCCTGCTGGCGCGCGAGGTCCTGAGGTCGACCCCCCCGGTACCCACAAAAAAAAAAAAAAAAAAAAAAAAAACTCATAGACTGAAAGTCAAAGGATGGAAAAACAATACTCCATGCAACAGGAACCCAGAAAAAAGCAGGGGTAACTATTCTATTTGCAGACAATGTGAACTTCAAACCAAGAATGATCAAAAGAGATAAAGAAGGTCACTACATAGTTGTGAGGGGAAAATTTGAAGAGGAAGACACAACGATCAAATATATATGCACGAAATACAGGAGCACCCAACTATATAAGACAAATATTAATAGACATGAAAAATCAAATAAGCAATAACACAGTTGTAACGGGGGAGCCTTAATACCCCATTTTCACAAAGAGATAGATCAACTAGACAAAAAATCAGCAAAGAAATAACAAAACTGAATCAAACATGTGAACAAATTGACTTAGTAGAAATTTACAGAGTGTTCCACCCGACAACATCAGAATACACATTCTTCTCAGCTGCACACGGGATGTTCTGTAAGATAGACCATGTACTAGCCCATACAACATGCTTAAGTAAATGCAAAAGAGTTGAAATTCTCCCATGCCTATTATCTGACCATAGTGCAATAAAATTGGAAATTAATGACAAAAAAGAAATGGGAAAAACTCCATAAACACATGGAAATTAAGTAACAGCCTCCTGAACAACCAATGGGTCACAGATGAAATTAAAGAAGAAATTAAACAATATCTACAATCAAATGAAAATGCAAATGTAACATACCAGAACTTGTGGGATGCAATGAAAGCAGTCCTAAGAGGGAAATTTATAGTGGTGAATTCTCACTTCAGGAAAACAGAACAAGCACAAATAATGCTCCACCTCAAGCTTTTAGAAAAAGAAGAGCAAGTCAAGCCCAAAGCCCATAGAAGGGAGGAAATTATAAAGATTAGAGAAGAAATTAACGCAGTTGAGATTGAGAGAACAATACAAAGAATTAATGAGTTGAAGAGTTGGTTCCTTTGAAGAATAAACAAAATCGATAAACCCCTAGCCAACCTAATCAAAAAAAGGAAAGAAAAAACTCAAATTCATGCCACGAGGAATGCAAAGGGTGAAATCACTACAGATCCTGTGGAAATTCAGATCAATACCTACTTTGAAAATCTTTACTCTCATAGGATGGAAACCACAGAAGAAATGGACAGATTCCTAGAAACATGAATTACCAAAGCTGAATCAAGAAGATGTAAAAGTTCTTTTTTGTGTGTGAGTACCGGGGGTCGAACTCAGGACCTCGCGTGCCAGCAGGTGCCTGTGCTGCTGAGCGATATCACCGGCCCTTTTTTCGTATGTGGGTACTGGAAGTCGAACTCAGGACCTCGTGCTTGCCAGGCAGGTGCTTATGCCGCTGAGCCACCTCACTGGCCCTAAAAGTTCTAAATAACTCAATATCAGTTAATGAAATTGAAAAGGTAATTAAAAAGTTAACAATAGAGAAAAGCTTAGGACCTGATGGATTCACATCTGAGTTCTACAAGCAATTTAGAGGAGATTTAATGCCAGTACTCCTCAAATTCTTTAATGAAATTGAAAGGGAAGCAATTCTCCCTAACTCATTCCCAGAGGCAAGTATTACCCTGATACCAAACCAGAGAAAGGCCCAACCAAAAAAGACAACTACAGGCCAATCTCCCTAATGAAGATAGATGCAAAAATCCTCAATAAAATACCAACAAACAGAATGCAGTAAATCATCAAGAAGATTATACACCATGACCAAGTGGGATTCATCCCAGGAATGCAGGGATGGTTTAACATACACAAATCAGTAAACGTAATACACCATATCAACAGCCAGAGAGAAAAATCATGTGGTCATTAATAGATGCAGAAAAAGCTTTTGATAAAATCCAACACTCATTCATGATGAAAACCCTACAAAAAACTGGAATTGATGGTCTCTACCTCAATCTGATAAAAGCCATTTATGACAAACCAACAGCCAGCATCATACTAAATGGACAAAAACTGAAAGCTTTCACTCTAAAATCAGGAACAAGATAAGGATATCCACTATCACCACTCTTATTCAGTATAGTTCTAGAAACACTAGCCAGAGCAATTAGACAAGAGAGAGAAATAAAAGGCATAAGGATAGGAAAGGAAGTTAAATTATCATTATTCTCAGATGACATGATACTCTACATGGAAGACCCCAAAAACTCCACCAAAAGACTACTAGATTTAATAAGCAAATTCAGCATAGCTGGATATGAAGTCAACACTCAAAAATCAATAGTATTCCTGTACACAAACAAACTCATTGAGAGAGAAATTAGGGAAACAACACCTTTCACAATAGCATTAAAAAAAAAAAGAAATACTTAGGAATCAATCTAACAGGAGGTGAAAGATCTGTATATTGAAAATTACAGTACTGTGAAAAAGGAGATTGAAGAGGATATCAGAAAGTGGAAAGATATCTTTTGCTTTTGGGTAGGATGAACCAATATAGTGGAAATGGCCATACTTCCAAAACTGTTCTACAGATTTAATGCAATTCCAATCAAAATTCCAACAACATATCTCACAGAATTAGAGAGAACAATCCTAAAATTCATTTAGAACCAGAAGAGACCTAGAATAGCAAAGGCAATCCTGGGCAACAAAGGCAAGGCAGGAGGCATCACAATCCCTATTTGAAATTATACTACAAAGCTACTGTGATAAAATCAGCATGGTACCAGCAAAAAAACAGACCTGAGGATCAGTGGAACAGATTAGAAGATGCAGACACAACTACACACTCAGCCACCTTATCTTTGACAAAGGGGCCAAACATGTTCACCGGAAGAAAGATAGCCTCTTTAATAAATGGTGCTGGAAAAACTGGCTTTCCACATGCTGAAGACTAAAACTAGACCCATGTCTATCACCGTGCACTAAAGTCAAAATCAATCAAAGGTCTAAATATTAAAACAGAAACAGTAAGTAGATGTTAATCTTGAAGACATAGGGGTAGGCAGAGAGTTCACGAACAAAACCCAAACTGCATGGGAAATACTTCAAAGAATCAACAATTAGGATCTCATCTTACAAAAAGTTTTTGCACATCAAAAATCAGCAACAGAGTGAAAAGACAACCCATAGAATGGGAAAAAATTTTAGTTAGCCAACTGTCTCTCAGACAAAGGACTTCTATCTAAGAACATACAAAGAATTGGAAAAAAATCGGGCCCCCCAAATTCAAAGACCCAGTCCAAAAATGGGCACCTGAGATGAATATGCACTTCTCAGATGAAGAAATACAATTGGCAAATACATGAAAATGTTCAACGTCATTGGTCATTTGAGAAATGCAAATTAAAACAACACTGAGATTCCATCTCACCCCAGAAAGAATGGCTATCATCAAGAAATCAACCAATAAGAAATGCTGGTGAGGCTGTGGGGAAAAAGGAACCCTTCACTGTTGGTGGGAGTGTAGACTGGTGGAAATCAGTGTGGAGATTCCTTAAAAAGCTAGGATTAGAGGTCCCACTCGACCCTGCTATTCCCCTTCTGGGTATTTTCCCAGAAGAATTAAAAACATCATATCACAGCAATATATGTGTACCCATGTTCATAGCAGCACAATTTATAATAGCTGAATCTTGGAAACAACCCAAATGCCCATCAACCGAGGAATGGATAAAACAGATTTGGTATTTTTATACAATGGAGTACTACTCACCTATAAAGAAGGATAAACTCAAGGCTTTTATAGGTAAATGGATTCAACTTGAGACCATGCTCATAAGTGAAATAAATCAGACTTGCATGTGTAAACATTGTATTGTCTCCCTAGTGTAAAAAACTGAAAGAGTAAATAAGATCCAAAATGTACAGTAGATACTGTGAAGGTGAAAGGGGTAGAAACTGCTCAGAAGTTTCTAAAACTGGGATGGGAGAAAGGAGAAAAAAAAGGGAAAAGTGTGTATGTGTGTATATGTATATATGTATATATGATAAGATAATTATGCACTGATCTCTATTAATCAAAAAGAACGGTTTGTGCTTACATTGATCAATTTTTCATGCCCATATTTTGTAATCTGAGCAACTATTTTGAATATAACAATACACAATATATTAACCATTGTTAATCTCCTATTATCTTTTGAAATTCTGTATCATCGTTTCTATTGTTTTTTTCTTTTTAAAATAAAAAAGTAGAAACAATATAAAAGATTTACTTTACTTTATCTGAAAATAGAATTAGAGTAGTAGTTGGAGAGGTAGGCAGAACTGTGGAAAAGGACTTATCCATTTTTAAGATGAGAGGGTCCTAGAAATATTTATATGTTAAGGGAAAGGAGCCAGTATAAGAAGGTTAAGGAAAAAGAGGGAATAATTGATGGATCAGGCCCCAAGATCGAGTGCATAGGTCTAACAGATGAGTCTTTGAAAGGAGGAGGGATATTTGAGAAGGCAGATGTTATGTACTGAAGTTGAGTTTAGGAGGTGAACTGGCAATAAGCAATGATGATCGTATACCATTAATGTTGCTTTATGGTAGTCTCTTGGTTTAGTTTTGTTTTTTAAGCTTGAGTTCATACTCCTAGAGAGCAGAGGTTATACCTGCAACCATTTATTAAAAACTTGCTGGTTGATTGAAATGTAACCCATGATATGAGGCATAGTTTTTGTATGTTGGGTCTGTTGTTACCTAATATTTAGTTATTTAGTAGTGACTTAAGATTTGAAGTTTGATAAAAACTTCTGATTCCACAATAATGTAGAAATAATTTTTTTACTATGTTCATGTAAATGTATACCATCAAGCTTTGGAGATAATTTATTTTAATAAGTATTTACTATATGAATCATACCTATTTTGGGCAAAATGTTTTTCAGTAGAATTATATTAATTCTCTTTTTTCCCCTTCTCACTAGTAGTTCCAAAGAACTGCTGGTTCAGATTTTAGCTCTTGCCAAGTTGTGAAAATAGTGAAGGATGCTTACACTACTTAACATTCAAATTGTAAGTAAAGTTTATTTCTACTATTACTGTGTATGTTTGGAAAACAGATTTTGGAAATAGTCACTATCTTATGTGATAACAGTGGGCTTTAATGGGATAGGGCTGTGAATTTTTCTTAAATTTTCTTCTTAGGATACAACATATTCCTATTTCAAGTTTGTAAAATGAAAAAGGAGCCTAATAGTATTGAATCATTCTTAGATAAAATTTCTGCTTTTATTTAAAAGGTGTTTTATTTTGTTCTAAAACCTAATGGAAATTCTTTATTAGTTATTTCTATATCTGTATGATGCTAGTTACCGAACTCAGTAAAAAGGGATAATATTAATGGAATGATTTATTAGAAATATATATTCTTTTCTCTTTTCTCTTTAAATATGCTTACTTTTTCTGTATTCTTTAATTTTGACATTTAAAAAGTCCTATTAGAAATTTTGGTCCTTACTCTGTATGAAAAATTTAATATCCATAAAATCAAAGAGTAACTTTATTTGAGGAATAATTCTTTTTGGAATAATTAATGCATAAATCCAGATGATACACATATGACATTTGTCTCTGTAAGAGAAAAAACCTTCAAGGGCTTTCTTAAGAAATTACTTGAAACAGAGTTGGTGAGATAGCTCAGCAGTATAAGCGCCTGCCCAGCAAGCGCGAGGTCCTGAGTTCGACTCCCGGAACCCACATAAAGGAAAGAAAAAGGGCCGGTGATATCACTCAGTGGCACAAGTGCTTGCTGGCAAGCGGGAGGTCCTGAGGTCGACTCCTGGTACCCACATTTAAAAAAAAAAAAAAAAAAAGAAAGAAAGAAATTACTTGAAACAATTTGCTATATTGTGTTTTGAACTACAATAATAGCAAAATGTTGCTGAGGAAAGAGTGATAAAACTATCAAAGGCATTCCAAATGGTTTCACTACTTTATTTTTAAACTGCTTTATTTAAAAGTATAAGGAACTCAAATTAACCTTTTAACAATTCTTGTATTAAGTGTGAATATAAAATGAGATTACTCGCCATAAGCAAAAGACAGTTTTAATTATATTATTCAAATAAACAAACAAACCAAATGTGCCAGAGAAGAATGGACTATTTAAAAATTAACAAATATTTTAATTTGTTAAATAGGTAGTTTTAGAAATTGTCTCACCCTAGCACATTTTATGTGTTCAATACATAAAAGATTTTTAAAATTTCTTTTAAAGTATTTTGGGAATAAAATTACATCTTGGTAAAGGGAGAAAGTTGTAACATTTTATCTCTTGGAATGTAAATCTAATAATATCACCTGTATGCAATATCTTGGTAAGAACTTATTCCATGAGTTCATGAAATTGACTCTTTAAGAAGTCAAGTGCTCATTACTGCCCTCTTTTGACACAGAGATGTGGAGCCTGTGTTGTTTTTCTTAGTTAAAACAGTGTTAAAAGTGAGATTGCAAACTAAGTTATGCTTTATATCCTTCCTGTGTATTTTTTTTTTATAACTTTAAAAATTCTTCCTCTTTTTAGGCTCTCTGGTTAATCATCTTTAGAAGACTGGATTTCTGGATATCTACTCTCCATCTCTGTTGACTTTTAAAACGTAATTTAAACCTATAACACTGGCAATCATCTGTGAACTCTATGAAACTTTAATTGCATTGATTCATAACGTTCGAAGCTTCCTCAGGGGAAAAAACAATGACATCAGCAGTGGTTGACAGTGGAGGTTCTATTTTGGAGCTTTCCAGCAATGGAGTAGAAAATCACGAGGTTAGGCATCCAATGTATTATAAATTTCTGTTTTGTTCATAGAAATCAATGCATAAACTAATTTTGCCATGAATGGAAAACAGGTATTTGGGAGTAGAAATGTACAGTGCATGAAATTATATATGTAATGTGCCATGAATCCTTACATAATTCAGGTAATAAGTTGAGGAAGGAACTGTATTTTTAGAACACCTGAATTTTTAGACCATGTATGTATTAGAATGTACTTGCAGGGGGGAAAAGACTGAAAAGAAAAAATACTGTAGTATTGGTTGAGACATAAATTTAAAATCTTGATAAAATTTATTTTCTTGAATTATAGAATGTATAGAAATATACTGTACCTAAATAAGATACATCTTAGGTTAGAATTTTGTATCTGCTTTGTCATCTTTATTTGTTATTCTATTTAATTTTTGTGGTGATTGTATTTTAATCTATGTACTGATTAACTGTGATAACAGTTAATTGGAAAAGGTATTCAGGTTTTGAAATTTTATACATGTAGAATTTTGAATCATTACTATAATTTTTAATTTTAATATTATTGAGAACATTAAAAAATAAGAGACCATGGAGAATGGACTTTTACAGCCTCGCTTCTATTCCACAGTCAGTGAGGACTGACATTGTAAGGAGTCTAAATTATAAAGTAACAGTGCTGTCATAATAATGGATTCATATTTGGTTAGAGATGGTGGGAAAGAAGACAGATTTCTGTATCCCAAGTTGGTTTTCTCTATTTGTACATCTGTTACTGGTGTTTGGTATCAATATAATGGGATAGTGGCATGCTTGAGAGAAAGTTAGGACAGTAATGCTGTGTGTTCTGGGGCCTGGATTATATTTTTCCCCATTTTTGGTGTTTGTGCAGTTTTCCAAGGTCCATATCAGGAAATTCAATAAGAGGAGGATAAGCTGAAGATAATCAGTCCTTTTGTTTTGTTAGTGGACTTGCCAACTTACAAATACTCCTTTTATACAAGTCTAAAACTGGTTCTAAGTCCATTAAGAGAAGCCAAAGCTACAGAGCGTACTTTATTCCCATAATTATTTTCTTCCTTGAAGATTAAGTTTCTGTATGATCACTTCCAAATGTTGTTCACCAAAGAGATCAAGGGTCCAGGGGACTTGCGTCCCCTCTTATATCACCCAGACCAAACACTCTTTCTCTCTCCAGGTACTTTATCATATAGATTTGTTAAGTTGGCATTAAACCCTATGAAGGCAGCTGTCAAGAACAATAGACAATATATTTACCTTGTGTTGATTAAAAAGTATCACTAATTTAGGGAAAAAGAAGATAGTTAATTTCTATAAGATTCTTTATATTTTTCTTTCTTTATAAGGAACCCCAGGTGTTCTGGATCTAAAGAACTGATTTTCATGGAAGAGAGAGAATTTGATAAATGTCTTTACCAACTTGTTATTGACTAATAATTATGTTGTAGTCTTACAGGGTGGGCACATTTTAGGGAAGAAGTCAGAAGAAGGCAGTGCCCTTAATGGGCTGTTTATTTATAGTATTGGAGATTGAACCCAGGGTCTTCTCACTAAGCCATATATCCAGTCTTTTTTTTTTTTTTTTTTTGTGGGTACCGGGGGTTGACCTCAGGACCTCACGCGCTAGTAGGCGCCCGTGCTGCTGAGCAATGTCACCGGCCCTTTTTTTGTATTTGGGTTCTGGGAGTCGAACTCATGACCTTGCACTTGCCAGGCAGGCGCTTACGCCTCTGAGCCATCTCACCGGCACCAGTCTTTTTATATATTTTTAATTTTGAGAAAGGGTCTTGCTGAGTCACTGAGTTGTCCACGCTAGGCTTGAATTTGTGATCCTCCCACCTCAGCCTCCCAGAGTGGTGGATTATAGGGGGTGAGGCATGGGAATATAGAGATATCTAGGGGAAGAAAATCCCAGGAAGAGAGGAGTCACTAATATTGGGAATATATTCTGATTTTACAAGGAGAGTTTTGAGGATAATGGTATTTGAAAATAGGTGTTTGTTTTATGGATAATATCTGTACTCTAAAATATATAGGGTGGCATGAGAGAGAAAATGACTTGTCGAGATTTTTTTAAAAATTAAGTTGCTGGGCGTGGTGGCACATTCCTATAATCCTATCTGTCCAGAGGCTGAGGCAGGAGGGTCACCGTGAGTCCGAGGACAGTCTGGACTACATAGTGAGACTCTTGTCTCAGAAAAAAAGAATTTTATTGGTACATTTTAGGTATATGTAATGATCACACTCATCATAGGGAATCTGAACCTGTACATGATATATCTTAATTCTTTTTTTCCCATTCTTCTACCCTCCCTATAATCTCTTCCCTTCCCTATTTACAAAAGTTTTGTTTCCATTTTTTTTTTCCTTTTCTCTTCCTTCCCTCCCCCGTTCCCATTTGAACATTTTCTTCCTATTTCATAATATCTATTAAATATTTGTCAAGATTCTATAGTCATCCTGATATATCAGAAGATAAAGGAAATATTTAAAGTGGTGGACATCTGGAGAGTTATTATGATTTTCAGGCTTTATTTTTATAAATTTTCTTCCTTATAAAATTACAAAATAATACATTATATTGAATTAGAGTTTTTTATTTATTTATTTATTTTTTGTGGGTACCAAGGGTCGAACTCAGGACCTTATGCGCCAGCAGGCGCCTGTGCCGCTGAGCGATATCACCGGCCTTTTTTTCATATGTGGGTACCAGGAGTCGAACTCAGGACCTCGCGCTTGCCAGGCAGGCGCTTATGCCGCTGAGCTATCTCACCGGCCCCGAGTTTTTCTATTTTTAAGGCTATCACAGAAAGGTAAACTATACTCTTAAGGGAAATAATATAACTTCCAACCTGCTAGATGTCAGATACAGTGAGTTCTTATTCTCTACAATTGAAAAATGAATTCTAAGGAACAACAGAGGTTAAGAGTAGGAAAACTTTATCAAGAGAGAGAGCTCCTGAGACACAGGAGGGGCCCCGAAAGTGGGTTGCCAACGAGTCCACTTCTCAAAGGAAGTTTTATAGAGCAGAATCACGAGGTGGGTACACTGTTGGTCAAAACTGTGATCAACCAATAAGATTATAAGGATAGGCGCTTAGGTAATATTGATCCAGTCGTCGTGTAGGAGGTGTACATGGAAAGAACAAAGACCTTCTTTAAGGTTCTGGGGATTGAACCCAGGGCCTTGTGCTTGCTGGGGAAACACTGTATCACTGACCTACAACACCAAGACCTTTAGGAAGGGAGGGATCCAGGGGGTCTTGGTCACCCACCCGGGTGACTGATGTCTATCTAGACCTTATTGGACCAGGTGATACCAATTATAGTATATTGCTTATCCCTTGGGGAGGCACGCAGGCCTGGTCATTCCATCTTTATCTTGAGGCTTGGCCTGCAACAGATGTGCCTCCGGCCACAGTTGTAATGTGTTCTCATCCTCTGCACTGACTCCCTCGAGGGCCCAGCCCTGTCTGACTGCCCTTACTATTTCTACCTAACTTGGCTGTCTATAATATTACTAGAGAATATAGATATAAAAATTATTTTAAAAATATATTTTTTAAAAATAAAAGTGATACATTTATTTACATATTTAAAATTCAGTTACCAAATAAGCTTTAGATGTATAAGAAAAGTTACTATTTTTTTTTTTTTTTTTTTTTTTTTTTTTGTGGGAACCGGGGGTCGACCTCAGGACCTTGCACGCCAGCAGGCGCCCGTGCCGCTGAGCGATATCACCGGCCCTTTTTTCATATGTGGGTTCCGGGAGTCGAACTCGGGCCCTCGCGCTTGCCAGGCAGGCGCTTACGCCACTGAGCCATCTCACCGGCCCCTGGAGAAAAGTTACTATTAAGTAAACTTAGTGTAATTCTTTTGTTTTTTGTGTACTGGGAATTGAACTCAGGACCTCACACTTGCCAGGCAGGTGCTGCGCCACTGAGCTGAATCCTGGCCCTAACTTAATATAATTTATCGTATTACTATAAACAGGATTCTTTTTTTTTTTTTTTTTTTGTGGGTACTGGGGGTCGACCTCAGGACCTCGCGCGCCAGCAGGTGCCCGTGCCACTGAGCGATATCACTGGGTCTTTTTTCATATGTGGGTTCCGGGAGTCGAACTCGGGCCCTCGTGCTTGGCAGGCAGGCGCTTACGCCTGCTGAGCCATCTCACTGGCCCTAAACAGGATGCTTGATGAAATGGTATTTTTTGAATTCACTATCCATTTTTGATGACAACTCCTAATACGAGTATTTCCTTAACATCATTTTGCAAACAGCTTATAAGTTAACAGCTGGCATTCTGTTCAGTGGTGAAGTACTGGAGCATTTCCTTTAAAATTGGAGAGAATATAAGCATGGTCACTTATTTTCTGATAAAAAGATTTTAACGCAGAAATACACTTTGTTCTTGGATAGAAGAGTTGGAAGGGTCAGTATTGTGGAATATGGTAATTTACCCATATGTATTTTATTCCATCTCTCTCAAAGGATAGGGCAAGTTTGGGAAAAATTGATTATATGGACCTAAACATCATAGAGAAGGATAAACACTCAAGAATAGCCAGAATACAAACCCAGTCAATAAAACGCCTAAAGTCCTTACGGACACAATAAGCCTGGGCCATTCCCTTTCACCTGCAAATGGACTTCAGCCATTCCTTTTTACTCACAAATGGACCCCTTGCAACTGTGATGACTGTCTCCAGCAAGTGGGCCTTCATCTCCTCTTTACGTAGATTCACAAGTCCCGCGGATTCCCACCCGCAAACCTCCATAAATATACCAGCCCCGGGCTATTATAATGTGTCTCTTTCTTGAGGGGCCACACTGTTCCCTTGAGTGTACCTTTAAACTTCTGCCTAATAAATCCCTTTATGTCTCTTACTGATGTGTCCTGAATATTCTTTTTCCATATTATTCTGTGGCTAGGGTGGGTGTTAAGTCTTTTCTCTGCTTTAGAAACTTCCTAGGGCTCTGTTGAGCGACAGTAACATTAGGCAAATGACTTGTGCACTTTGGGTGGTAAAATTGGTTCAGAGTGGGAATTGTAGGAGACTCCTTGGAACTGGATGAAAAGGCAACAGTAGATTAAAAGGATTTGGACAGATGTTGAAAGCTACAAAGTAACATAAGCAAAAACACTAGCGTTTAAGAATTAGCAGGTACCAGTAGTGTTTATGCGAAATAATGCAGGAAATAAGTCTATATTAGTTTCCTGGGCTGCTGTAACAACATAGTATAAACTTGGTGCATGAAATAACTCAAGTTTATTGTCCTTTAAAGTTCTGAAGGCCAGAATTTTGAAATCAAATTGTTGGTTCCTTCTGAGGGCTATGAGCAGGATTATCCTCCATGCCTCTTTCCTATCTTTCCTTGGTTTATAGATGATACTCTTCCTGCATCTACATTGTTTTCCTTCCAGTTTTATCTGTGTCCAAATTTCCTGTTTATTTATTTATTTAGCTGTGTCGGGGATCAAATTCAGAGCCTTACAGGTGCTAGGCAAGGGCTGTACCACTGAGCCACATCCTCACCCTATACCTCCCCCTCCCATAAGAATAATGTCAGACTGGATTAGGGATCAACCTAGCTGTTCCAGTATAATTTGACCATCTACCAAGACCCTACTTCCAAATAAGGACACAATCCATTGCAGCTACAGGTGTTAGGACTTCAATGCTTTAGGGGACACAATTCAACCAATAACAGGTGGGTGAAGGTACTGTTTCAAAGAATGTGAAATCCATTGTTTAGTGTGTTAACCTTTTCTTTTGGACAAATGGTGGGGAGTCATTAAAACTTTTCATGCAAAGTAATACAAAGGGGTTTGATTGTAAGGTGAAAAGATACCCTCCAAAGTTGAAAGCAAGCCTGGCACACACCTCCTACACAGTGAAACCCTGTCTCAAAAAACAAAATCAAAGCAAAACAAAATTGAAAGCAAAGAGATTTGAAGATTATTGTTTCAATACAATAACAGATCACTAATTAAGTACTTACATTGGGACAAAAACACCGCGCTGAGTACTTTATCATACTTAATTTTCAAGGGGCTTTGTGAGATGTGAATATTACTATAATTTACTTTTTAAATAAGGAACAGTTTTACGGAAGAATAGAGTGGGGGAAAAGGGAGAGATGTTGATACTTAGTTCTGTAGACTAGTTAAGCTTGAAGTGTTGGCCAAATATTCCTGTTAAGTTGCTAGTTTATATTTTGGTTCTGGAATTGAGATGGGTTAGAATGGAGGACCAGCACTTAGTAATCTTCAGCATAGAGGTGCTGTTTGAAATCACCAGCGTGGCTGGGCTTGTCTGAAACAATAGGTTAGGGTGGAGAAGAAGGAGGTAGTGAGGAGAGAACTGTGCTGAGTCGGTTGATCTTGATTCCCCAGTGATGAAAAAAGAGTTGGGACAGGCTTAAGTGGGAAGGTAGAAAAGGAAGGAAGAAAAACATTTTTGTTTTCAGTGTTTGGGACTGACTTCAGTGCTTTTGCTCTGAACTGCACCCCTAGCCCTTTTTATTTTTTATTTTGAGACAGAGTCTCACTAAGTCACTAAATTGCTCAGGCTGGTCTTGAACTTGTGAGCTCCTGCCTCAGCCTCCCGTAGTACTGGGATTACAGGCCTGCACTGCCACATCTGGCAAGAAAGGAAAAAATTTTAAAATGAGGTAATGGTCAATGTGTAAGGATACAAAGTACAGCAGCAGGAAATGGAAATTGAAATAGAATTTTTTTTTTTTTTTAAGTGGTGCTGAAGATGAAAGCCAGGGTCTTCTGCATTCTGGGAAAGTCCTGTGCCACCAAGCCACATGCTCAGCCCCCTCATCACTGACCTGGGGCGAGAAGAGTTTCAGGTAGTGGACTGCAGATGAGCCAGAGATTACGCTTCTTTCTTTTGTGTGCGTGTATGTACCTGGGGTCGACCTCAGGACCTCGCGCGCCAGCAGGCGCCTGTCCCGCTGAGCCTTATCACCGGCCTTTTTTTTCGTATGTGGGTTCCGGGAGTCAAACTCAGGACCTCTCGCTTGCCAGGCAGGCGCTTATGCCCCTGAGCCATCTCACCGGCCCTACACTTCTTGAGAGGTGTGTACAAGTATAAAAAGTAAAGATCAGTGAAAATTCAGTTAAAACAGTATTTTTTTTTTAAATGCAAAAAGGTTTTAGCTTTTCTTAAATGGTGAAATGGAAAGAACTATTGAAACAGCAAAACAGAACAAAGCCTAACTAAGAAGAAAAGAACCAGAATCATAATTAATGGGAAAGAGGGTATAGGTAGAAGAAATTTAGCTTTTGTATAAAATTCTAGTCCTCAATTATTTCATGGTTTAGAAAGTTGGATTTATTTCCTAGTTCTAGGGAAGAGGTGGGGAGTTCATAATAGGAAAGTCTGGTATTAATTTTGCTATTAAAATATTGTAAAGCTGGGTGCAGTGGTGTGCTCCTGTAGTCTGAACTACTTCGAAACTCAGGAGGATTGCTTGAGACAGGAGTTCAAGGCCAGCCTGGGCAATATAGCAAGGCACTATCTCAAAAAATATGTACATACACTACTCATGGGTCTGCTCCTCATTCACAGCTGTCTTACAGCCAGAAAGTGCTTGCCTGGAGGTGGAGGCTGTAAAATTGAGCCAGAAGCATTGAGAGTTCAACTGTTGGTGTATCAGGTGTGTGAGGAAGAAATTTTTTGTAATGTTAAAAAGTCTAGGACTCACATTCTTTGCCTTAGGCAAAGTAGGAAATTATTAGCCAACATAACATGTACTTTGTATTTTAAAAGTAATTTCGCTGTATCTTCATTTTGCAACTTACTTAAATTCTTGGTGAAGTGTTTCATACAAAATGAAGAGTGTATAAAATACATATATAGCCAGGCATGATGGCGCAGCATGTAATCCTAGCACTCAGGAGGCTGAGGCAGGAGGGTCAATGCAAGTTCGAGGTTAACATGGGCTACATAGTTCAAGGACCACCTGAACTACATAGTGAGACCCTGTCTTAAACAAACAAAAACATACATATATGTAACAAAAATATTACGTATTGCCTATTACTCAGGTTAAGAAATACAAATTATTGGGCTGGAGATATAGCTCAGTGGCACAAGTGTCTGCTTGGCAAGTGCAAGATCCTGAGTTCGATTCCCGGTACCAAAAAAAAAAAAGACAAATTATGTATCAGTACTTTAGAATACTAAATGTGCCCCTTTCTTACATCCCGTTCTTGTCCCCAGAGGTGCCATTGTCTTGACTTCTGTGTTTTTATTTTCTTCATAGTTTTTTATCATTTGTGGAAATATTCCTAGACAATATCTTATTTTGAAAAAATGATTGGAGTACTGTCTTCCTTCCTTGTCGCTGAGACACAGTACCCAACACCCACAACTTCAAGGAGGAAAGGTTTATATCAGCTCACGATTTGTAAAGGTTTCAGTCCATAGTCGGCTGGCTCCAAGGCAGGGCAGCATGGCAGAGGGGCATTGCTCAGGGCGTGGCAGACAGGAAGCAGGTATCAAGGGAGGAGGGAGGAGGACACCGCCCAGGCCCCCCAGTGACCCACCTCCAACCAGTCTTCGCCTCCCAAGGGCACATTTAACTGTGAACTCGTCAGTGGACCAGTCCATCAATGCATACCACGCGCCCATGATCCAGTCCCACCCCCACCCCACCTATGAGCACCTGAGGCTTTGGGGAGACACCTAGATAGAAACCATAACAGGTACCTCACCGAGTTTGGGAAGGTCATTATTATTATAAGACTCATAGGAGAAGATAGCCGGATAGAAGATCGCCAGGTTTTTCTGGTGCTTCTCCTTAGAAAATCAGTGGCAATATCAGTAGTTAGTTCTTGGAAATGTAAGGCACATCCTGGCTGTGCTGCAGTATGAGCTGGGTATTACATTTTTATTCATTGTTTATGCGATTATGGGTAGAGAGTTCTATATTTTTTGTTTCTAAGCTTAGGGTGGTCCTTCTGACCTTTATTAGGAGTACAGCAAAGCAGAACACGGGAGGGTGAAATGAATGTCTTCAGTTGACCCCAGACACCAGGGAAGGTGGAGTGAGTAGGTACATCAAAGGAAGCCAGGTATGGGTGAGAATGTGGCATAGGCTTACCTGGGCATTCTGTTCTTAGGATGACGTTAGTGCTTATCTTAGTCATGACAGCTCATCGTGCTGTGGCAGGAGTCACATTTCTACCATCTGGACTGGTTGCTCTTTAAGTCCGGGGCATAGGTGTCATCCCAGAATCTCTTTACAGTCTTCCTGAAGACTCCTATTCTGTTTGTCACGTATTGGGTTTCCTGTGTCTTGTATCCTAAATTGGCTTTGTTTTTAAAAAAGTTGACTTTTTTTTTTTTTTTGGATGGGGTTCGTCTTCAGTTGCATCTTTTTTTTTTTTTTTTTTTTTGTGGGTACCGGGGGGGCGACCTCAGGACCTCGCGCGCCAACAGGCACCCGTGCCGCTGAGCGATATCACCGGACCCTTTTTCGTATGTGGGTTCCGGGAGTCGAACTCAGGCCCTCGCACTTGCAAGGCAGGCGCTTACGCTGCTGAGCCATCTCACCAGCCCTTCAGTTGCATCTTACGGTGGGTGGAAGGTAAATGTTTTGAGATCATGTCTCAGATATTTTTATTCCACTTTCATAAGATAGTTGGATAAATTCTAGGTTGGAAATACTTTTCCTTCATAATTTCGAAGAAATTCCTCTACTGTCATCTTCCTTCCGATATGACTGTTGAGAAGATTGAAGTCTGTGTTCTGATTCTTTGTACTGTGTATAGCCTGTATTTTATTTCCAGAATCATCTTTTTTGTCCCCAGTATTACACAGTGATGTGTCTCGGTGTAGGTGTTCCTTTTTTTACTAGACACTTGGTAAGTTCTTTCAGGTCGCAGTTTATATCCTCAGCGCTAGAAAATTTTTTTATTAAGGTTATTGGAACAATTTCAGTATACATAATGATCATAGTCATCATAGGGAATTTGTACCTGTATATGATATGTTTTGATTCCTCTTTTTTAGGAAATTTTATTTACTTACTTTATCCAAACCTTATTTCCTTTTTCTCCTTTCCTGTTTGCTTTTGCTGGAACTCCTGTTACTCACATTTTTGGACCTCCAGGACTGGTCTCCTTTTCATATTGTCTTAACATTTTTTTCTAGCTCCTGGAGATTGCTTCGTTTTTATTTTTCAAGTCTTTGTTGTTGCTGTTGCTGGTGCTCATCCTCCTCCTGCTCTTGCTCCTTTTGCTTCCTCCTTTTCCTTCTCCCCCCATACTCCTCCTCCTCTTCCACAAAACCTTGTTGTTGTTTCTTAGTTCTTCCTCCTCCTCCTCCTTCCTCTTCTTTTCCTTCTTCACAAAACTGTTGCTGCTTCTCTTCCTCCTCTGTCTCCCTCTTTCCTTCTCTCCCTCCTCCCTTCTCCCCCTCCACAAACCTCTTTTGTTTCCCTCCTCCTTGAGCCTCTGTTCCCTTCTCTGTCCTCCTCCTCATCTTCCTGGCAGTGCTTAGGGAATGAGCCCAGGACAAGCATTGTACCACTGGGGTACATCTCGTTCCTATTTCCTCATTTTAGCTGTTGTGTCTTTAATCTCTAAGAACTCCTTTATCTTTTATTTTAAAATATTCTTTACTACATTGTATTCTGTACTTGTTTTGTGTCTATAAATATTACCTCTTGGAGGAAGCAATTGGTGGTGTTCTCTGTGGATTTGCTTGCTATACAGTACAGTATGTCCTTTCACAGCTTTTTTTGCTTTCCTGGGTCTGCTAAAGTACCTAATACTCATCTGTGTACTTTCAGTCTTCTAAGATTTTGTTGCTTATATCTTTTCTTGTTTGTTGCTCTTATTTCTTCTGTGAGAGTTTAGGCATAAGATACTCTTACTGCTGTTTTAGTGGCATTCATAAGGGAGTAAAATTATATGCCTGTTTTTAATCCGCCATCTTAATTCTCAAGCCCTGATTATTTAAAATGTTGAATCCATGTCTTTTGAAACTTTAAAAGATTATTAAAGTTAGTTCTTTTCATCTCGTTTTTACATGAATATTTGTAACACATTGTGTGGAGTGCTTAGGGCTGTAAGAGCTGAAGGATTTGTAAATGCATCTAGAATGTGTGAATAAAAGGTTGATTGTTTTTAAAATTTGCTCTTGTAGGAAAGTGAGAAGGTTGCTGAGTACCCAGCAGTGATTGTGGAGCCAGTGCCCAGTGCCAGATTAGAGCAGGGCTATGCAGCCCAGGTTCTGGTTTATGATGA
Organism: Erethizon dorsatum; assembly: GCA_028451465.1. Taxonomy (NCBI): domain Eukaryota; kingdom Metazoa; phylum Chordata; class Mammalia; order Rodentia; family Erethizontidae; genus Erethizon; species Erethizon dorsatum. The sequence continues at coordinate 19,498,134 of CM051839.1, forward strand.
TGAGACTTATCTGATGCAAGATGTGGCAGAAGAACAAGAAGTTGAGACCGAGAATGTGGAAACAGGTAGACATCTCGTAACATGTTCATTACTGGAAACTTTATTATTTCGCAAACTTTAGCATTGTGGTTTGCCAGATAAATCTTGTATTGAATAATCTCTTTCTAATGCTATTTAGTATAACTTGGGAACCAGTGAAACATCTCTGTTTAGGAAATTTGTATAGATTATAATTCTTCGAGAGCCTCGTGTCATGGGCCCTACAGACAAAATTACAGCTCCATAATGATAAATTATTTGTGGGGGGGAGCACAGATACTAGTTGTTATCTAGTTATTGACCTCAACTACTTATAGAGGTCAATAGGTTAGTATATGAAGTAACTTTTTTCTTTTTCTCTTTTTTTGTTTTTTTGAGACAGTCTCACTATGTAGTTCAGGCTGGCCTTGGGCTCACTATATGTAGCCCAGGCTGGCCTCGAACTCATGGTGATCCTCCTGCCTCAGCCTCCTGAGTGCTGGGATTACAGGCGTGCACCACCACCATGGTATTCTCATCCTATAACTCGTTAAAAGTTTTTTTTGATCAATACTGATAGAGCAGTATTTTTTTTTTCCCTTTAGAAGTAGGTATCATTGTAGTGATCAGATTCCTTTTTCCTTTTAATCTTCCTAGAAATCTTGGTATTTCCATCTGGCTGTGGCAAGATAGCTGTACATGTTGTGGCGGGGCGTGGGGTTGGGCTACATCCCCAGGTCTTTTTCATCTTTTTGTTTCGAGATGGGCTCTTGCTTAATTGCCCAGACTGGGTTTGGACTTGTGACCCTCCTGCCTCAGCTTCCCAGAGTGCTGGTATTACAGGTGTGCACCACCATACCCTGCTAACTATATGTTTAGTTGGTGAATTAGTATACATCAGTGGTGGTGAACCTATGCACGCGTGTTGTTTTTCTTTTAAGACAAAAGATGTTAATGTATGAGTATATTTTTCCTAAACTAAAACCTCAACGTTCAGGTTTCATTGCAGTATTAGCACTTTGTGATAAATAAGTGGGTTTTGGGTTGCAGTTTGGGCACTCGTCTCTAAAAGGTTCACCATCATTGGTATACTAAATAATTGTTAGGGAAATCTTTTCACTTTTGTTGTGACCATAAAAAAAGTATTTTCTTAGAAGGACTGTAATGACCGTTATGCAATAATAAACTTGAAAATGTATCTTAAGCTAACTGTTAATGTTGGAAAAGAATACTTATACTTGATTTGTAGGCCTGGTAAAAATTCTTAAGTGTTCAGATACATTTCTATAAATGTAGTAAACCTCATGATTACAGGTATTGAGTATTTGATGTCTTTATGCTCTGCCCAGTGGCACTCCGGGGCTGCTAGCTTCTTCTAGTTTAAAGTTTTATTTCAGTTTTCTTTTCTGTTCTTTTCTTTTTTTTTTTTTCCTTGTGTTGTTGCTGTTGAACTGAGAGATGGGACATTACCTGTTTTTGAGCAGTAAGGATAACTGTATCAGCAAATGACAGGTGAAATACTACTCAGTTTATCAAAACAAGCAACCAGCTGGGTGTGATATTGAACAACTATAATCCCAGTACTCAAGAGGCTGAGGCAGGAGGATTACATAGCAAGACTCTGTCTCAGAAAACAAAAAATTAATTAAAAAACCAAGGGGGCTGGTGAGATAGCTCAGCGGCATAAGTGCCTGCCCAGCAAGCGCGAGGTCCTGAGTTCGACTCCCGGTACCCACATAAAGGGAAAAAAGCGCCGGTGATATCACTCAGCAGCACAAGCGCTTGCTGGCGTGCGAGGTCCTGAGGTCAACTCCTGGTACCCACATAAAAAAAAAAAACAGGAAGCCAGACACTTTATATAGGCTTCTTGACCATGTGTGGATTGGGACCTGACTCACAGTAGATAATATGTGGCTCTATAATAGGGTTTAGAGAATTTTCCAATCTGAGAGTAGAAGTATAGTGGCTGAGATGAATTTTCTTCTTTTTTTTTTTTTTTTTTCTTGTGGGTACCGGGGGTCGACCTCAGGACCTCGCGCGCCAGCAGGCGCCCGTGTCGCTGAGCAATATCACCGGCCCCTTTTTCATATGTGGGATCCGGGAGTCGAACTCGGGCCCTCGCGCTCGCAAGGCAGGCGCTTATGCCGCTGAGCCATCTCACTGGCCCTGAATTTTCTTCTTGAGGAAGAAAGAATAGCTAAAAGTATTAGATAGGGTGATATTTTGGAATATATATTGTATGGATTTTACTGTGGGCACGTAACCAAATAAAACAAATAGCACAAGAAAATGTGTGATGGGTGTAGACCCCCCAACACACACACAAAATAAAAAGTGTGATAGGTTAAGTGAATGAAAATATAAAGGTAGGGGCCGGTGAGATAGCTCAGCGACATAAGCACCTGCCTGGCAAGCGCGAGGTCCTGAGTTTGACTCCCGGTACCCATATACGAAAAAAGGGCCGGTGATATCGCTCAGTGGCACAGGCGCCAGCTGGCGCACGAGGTCCTGAGTTTGATTGCCGGTATCCACACACAAAAAAAATAAAGGTAGAACCTGTTTGAAATTTATGGATGATGTTTTGATCAAATAATGAGAACTGAATTTTGGTATCAAATTAGAAATTTTAAAAGCTGGGTATGGTAGTGCACACCTGTAATCCCAGCACTTGGGAGGCTGAAGCAGGAGGATCTCCAACAGTTTGAGGCCAGCCAGGAGTCTATATAGTGAGTTAAAGGCCAGCCTGAACTACATACCAAGACCCTCTCTCAAAAACAAAAACAAACAAAACTTTAAAAAATGAATACTACATGCCAAAGTTGCATGAGTAGATAAATATTTATTAAAATACTGGAGCAGGTCACCAAATGTTATTAGTTGTATAATTGACTGTAAATGTTTCATTAATTCAGGTAAAAGCAATTTTAAAGAGGAAGTGAATATGATCTGCATAAAGAGTTTAATTGTCTTAGTTTTCCTGAACTCTGAATGATGATAGCAATCACAGTCAGAGATGAGCAACTGTGATGTGAGGGGTGGCAGAAGTCTGGGGAAAAAAATACTTTCGTATTGTTTTATAAGTGGCGCTTGAATACTTAATAATGATTTTTAGACTTTTCTTTGACACAAAAGGATATGTTGCAAGTCACATACAGTATTCTAAAATACTGTGAAGTGCCCCTGAAGTTTCTCTTATGTACATGATTCCATTTCAACTCATGAGTTTCAGTGTGATTTTATAGCGATTGTTAGTAGTCATAGATTCTTTTTTTTTTTTTTGTGGGTACCAGGGGTCGACCTCAGGACCTTGCGCACCAGGAGGCGCCCGTGCCACTGAGCGATATCACCGGCCCCTTTTTCGTATGTGGGTTCCGGGAGTCGAACTCGGGCCCTCGCGCTTGCCGGGCAGGCGCTTAAGCCGCTGAGCCATCTCACCGGCCCCATAGATTCTTTTTTAAAATCAGCAAATCTTAGCTTCATTTTGTTTCTATTTTTAAAAATCCTGCATTTTTTAAATGAATTAAACTCTGAATAAATTTTCATTCTTCCAATACCTAAATCATACATGGATAAAGAAAAGTTGTTATGACTTACTCTAATGTATGTTTCCTTTTAGGTAGTGATTAGGATCAGGTTCTTTTCTTGTGACAGTAATTTGTAACTTAAATTCCACATTTGGGTTTTGGAGAAGAAACTGGGAAGAAAAGTAAAAGGAATATTTATAAGATGGCAGTTTTTATTTGGTGAATTAGGGGAATTGAAATCTGTGTAGAGTAAGATTTCCATGTATACATCTAGGAAGCACTTCTGGAATGATCCCACATTATTGTTTATATCAGTTGTTGTTTTCTCAGCTAAGAATGCTCATAGGTTTTGTTTTGTTTGAGACACGGTCTCACTATGTAGTTCAGGCTGGCCTTGAACTCACAGTGATCCTCCTGCCTCAGCCTCCTGAGTGCTGGGATTACAGAAGTGTGCCACCACGCCTGGCAAGAATGCTTGTAGTTACATTTATTAATCTTTTATGTTCTCTGCGTGTTCACATTGAAGTTTTTCTTCCTTTATTCCTACATATTCATATGTGTGTGTCTATATTAGAAAAGTATTCTCATTGGTATCCAAGTAGGAATACTCAAATCATATAATGATTTGCATGTAGCCATTTTCATTCTTTTGTGTACAAAAGGATTTCTCATTTTGTTATTAATTTTGGGCTATTTTGCTTGAGCTTTTTATAGACTAAAAGTCTACATTTCCTTTACAGAGCTTATTGTAATACTAATACTCTATTAAATCTTACAGGAAAAATTGAAGATTTTGAAACTTCTAAAATAAGCATATTCATCTAAACCTGTAATAAGTTGGTTGTGGCGGTAACTTTCTGATTAGTAATCGTAAAGATCCTTTGAAGAACAGTAGTGAATATGAAGGTGATCTTGACTCTAGTAGCAGATCCCCAGTTCTGGGGCCTGCTGGTAGACAGATGTGGGGAGCAGCAGCAGGAAGGAAGTTTCTTGGGTTCTTTACAGACATTGAAAAATGCAGTTTTTATGTTCAAGTTTTAAAACATTATATAATATAGAAATGGTATAATTGTGTTGACTCATAGGGGTAATTAAGCACATAAGGAAGCAGAAGAACTTGGAAGGTTTCAGTAGAAAGCGCTGTGGATGAGATGCACAGAGGTATAATTAGGGTCCCGTCACGCAGGAGATGGCCCAAATTAGGGTCGCTTATAGGGAGCTTTCGTAAGGGCTGGTTACAGACTTGGGGTAGGATCTGGATGACCATAAGAGAGTGCAGCACTCCCGAGCTAGCTCAGGGACAGAGCTGTTTCTGCTCTTAGGCTCCACAGCCAAGGAGAGGGCGGGGCTACCAGAATGCGGAAAAAGCAGTTCTAGAGACTCACCTTGGGAGAATCTGGGACCCTGCTCAAAGAACATGGGTGGTTGGAGTGTAGTGCCACAGAAAGGGAGCTGGGGATTAAGTTTCCTCATTTAAAAAACAGTTTTTCATCCCTCTGTGTAATCCCTGGCCAAGAGACTGCACTGACCAAACCCAGGCTGAGGCCTGGTGAGCCCCACTGACGACACCAGTTTCCTGGTTGACGATGGGTACAGAAGGTGGAGAACAGATCTGGGGGCAATAGGAGATGTCCAGCACAACCAGAGCTCGGGCTCAGGCAGAGATTGATTGGGAAATCTTTCTCATTTGAAACCATGGAGATAAATCAAATCTCCAAGGGGAAAGGTTGTTGAGAAATTTGCCTATGGGGGAAGATCTTAAATTCTGTATGTATCTGTGATAGAGAACACAAGTTTGCAGAACTAAAGAGTTAACCTTAGGGAATGCTTATTTCCCTGAAAGCCAAGGAATAGTCATCTAATATGATAGAAAATTGTGGATGACTCTTAGAGCTTAATTATTTTCCTCTTAAAAGTCTCGTACGGGGCCGGTGAGATGGCTCAGCGGCATAAGCGCCTGCCTGGCAAGTGCGAGGGCCCGAGTTCGGCTCCCGGAACCCACATACGAAAAAAGGGCCGGTGATATCGCTCAGTGACACGGACACGGGCACCTGCTGGTGCGTGAGGTCCTGGAGTCGACTCCTGGTACCCACAAAAAAAAAAAAAAAAAGTCTCATAGGTAGCTTTCTTCAGTAGAAAAGGAAAAAATGTTGACTTGGGGTAGTTCTGGTCTCAAATTTCTTTTTTTATCATTTAGCAGTATATAAACTTTTCATTGTTCCACTGTCATAAAATAGATATTCAAGGTTTTTGATAATTCTGTAAAATAAATAAAGCACAGTGCTTCTGACATGTAAATGTTCCCTTGACTCTTTTGGCACCTCTCTGTGTGTCTTCAAATATGGACAGGTATTTTATACTTTAAAGGAGAACATTTGTTTAACTTGTTTACATCTCTGTTGTTTTATTTTTCTTTCTTTCACTCCTACTTTAAAACAATGCTTCATACTTTATACTATTTCCTTGTCCTCCCTTAACTTACCGTGCTCCTGTGTCTACATTTATTGTTCTACTAAAGGTTATTTTTTTTAAGCTGGATTTTTAAAGGCCAGTTTTCTGCCAAACTCGGTGACCTATTGAGTCACCCACCAGTAGATTCTTCATAACCAGACCTTTTTTCTGGTGAAAGCATTGTATTCCCGAGCTCTTTCTAATGCCCATTGCCTGGACCATGCTGTCTTTGCTTCAGAGGTTGAGGGTTTCCTGTATCCATAATGCGCTTGGGCTTCGTCCATTCTTTAAGGCACAACTGTCTGAAACTTTTCCACAGCTGTTTTGGCCTACCTTAATCACTCTTTTTTATAATCTTCTGTTAGACCCTCTGGATTTTAGGCAATTCTTGTATATACCTGGTGAGTCAGTATGCACCTTGAAGACGGAGACCATATTTTGTTGTTGAATGTAGTGTTGAACATGTAATAGCTAATTTGGAAATACAAACCAAGACAAATTGAATTTTGAGTTAGTATTGTAGTATAATCAGGAACCAACTATGGCTGGGTGTGGTGGTGCACGCCTATAATCCCAGCACTCGGGAGGCTGAGGCAGGAGGATCGCTGTGAATTTGAGGTCATCCTGGGCTACATAGAAAGTCCAAGGCCAGCCTGCACTACATAGTGAGACCCTGTCTCAACAAAACAAAACAAAACAAATGTATAAAATCTTTAATATATTTTCTTTTTTGTTAAATATATGCTGTTGATTACCTTAAGGTTATTTAAAATCTGAAAAGGTAAAATAAATAAATAAAATAAAATATAAAAAGGTAGTCATCCAAAAAACATAAATATGGTCATCTACGTATTACATCAGAGTTATAATATTGTCATGCTTAGATGAGCTTTGTCTCATAATCCCAGTTAGTTTTAATTATTCTTGCTTATAGCTAAATTTGATTATTATTATAAGATCAATTTATGTTCAATGGAAAAATTGAAGTACTACAAAAATAAACTGAAAATCATCACCCATAGTTTTATCAGCAAGGAGGACAATGACTGCTGTGTTACCCATCATCTCCCTGAACTTTGGGACTCAAGTGATTCTCCGGCCTCAGCCTTCCAGATAGCTGGAACCTTCTAGTCTTCTTTTGTTTTGTTTTGTTTTTTTGAGACATGGTCTTGTAGTTCAGACTGGCCTTGAACTCACTATGTAGCTCAGGCTGGCCTTAAACTCACAGTGATCTGGGCTGGTGAGATGGCTCAGTGGCGTAAGCGCCTGCCTTGCAAGCGCGAGGGCCCGAGTTCGACTCCCGGATCCCACATACGAAAAAGGGGCCGGTGATATCGCTCAGCGGCACGGGTGCCTGTTGGCGCGCGAGGTCCTGAGGTCGACCCCCCAGTACCCACAAAAAAAAAAAAAAAAAAAAAAAAAAAAATTCCCAGGACTGCAAAAAGGAAAAACAAAAACAAAACAAAACAAAAAACTCACAGTGATCCTTCTCCTGCCTCAGCCTCCTGAGTGCCGGGATCTCAGGTATGTACCTCTATACCCAGCTGCCTTCTAGTCTCTTAATGTACATTTTAAGCATAATTACCTTGTTGTATGTAACACGAGTGCATTTACTAATAAACATCGGCTGTGAAATATCCTTTTAGCTTTCTACTTCTCTCTCCTGATCAGTACGGGCATGATTCTGCTTTTTTACCAGGCATCAAAACATAAGCCATTACCGGGTGCTGTGGTGCATGCCTGTAATCCCTGTACTGTGTCTGGGAGGCTGAGGCAGAAGGATTACAGATTTGAGCCCAATCCTGGCAATTTAGCAATTTAGTGAAATCCTGTCTCAAAATAAAAAATAAAAAGGGTTATGGATATAGCTCAGTGCCAAGGCCCTGAGTTCAGTCACTAGTATCAGAAAAACGAAACAAAAATGAAAACAAGACGTAAAAAGTTATTCTTAGTGATTATAGTTAATTATAAAGAAAACCTTAAAAAACCTTTTTTTAGTGAGCAACAAATTTCTGTTTAAAGATTAGTTGAAAAGATAGATGAATAATAAGAATTTTTATACAGTCCAGTAAGGAAACCTCTTTTTTAAAATGAAAATTTAGGCTTTTAAAATACAGTTTTAAAAAATAAAAATCATATTTTTCTACTGAAAAATTAGAAGCCATATTTCTTTCTTGAAAAAGACCGGACTAATTTAAGTTCATGATGAGCTGTGATACCTTTTGTATTTGTTGTACCATCAGAAACCCTCCCTGTGGCACAAAAGGACTCTTTTAATTAGAAAATATTGTTGCCACAGGGAGGTAGAAGAGTGACATGAAAAACTGGGGACCTGAAAAGGAGCCCCTATCCTAGGATTATCAGAAGGTGAAACAGATTGAGCCAGAAGGAAGACAGTGCTGGTAGGTAGGTTTTTAATTTATTAAGAATGTTTGTATTTCTATATTTCATTAAAATTATTTCATATACCTATACCATTTTTTAAAAGGTGACAATGATTTCTTTTTAAGGAGGGAGAAATAAAATAGTAGTTTTCCTTCTAAACAATTTGTTGTTATCTCTTATTCCTGATATTTGTTTCTTTTAATAAAGGAAGTTCTGAGGGCTGTTTTGGAAGCGGCTATTGATTGAGCTATCTTCTACGCTAATTTTGGCGGGGGTACCAGGAATCGAACTCAGGACCTCACGTTTGCTAGGCAGGCGCTGCGCCACTGAGCTATATCCCTGGCCCTGATTGAGCATCTTCAATTCTTTTTTTTTTTACTTTTCCCTACTATTATTTCCTCTTTTAACCTAGACATTTTCCTAAATTAAAAAAAAATGTTTTCTTCCAGTTATATTTTGAGATTAGGCATTGGTTTTCCAAAGTGACAAAAATATGAATCTTAACTTTATTTAGTTTTCATTCTAGAATTATTTAAATTGTACTGGTATTCTGAAATAAATCATTAGAAAGTGTTGAAGAAAATTTTTTAGTATTTCAATATCTGTACTTTATGTAACCTAAGATGCTATCAGTGGTAAGAAACATGACTTTTACACCATTAAAGGAAAAAACGCTGCCAATTTTACATTTTAGGAGACAATTGCTGAACGTGGTGATGCACACCTGTAATCCCAGCACTCGGGAGGCTGAGGCAGGAGGATCACTGTGAGTTTGAGGCCACCCTGAACTACATAGCAAGACCCTGTCTCCAAAAAAAGTATTCTATAAGCACTCAAGCTAGTCTAGAATTTGGAATCCTTCTGCCTCAGCCTCCCAAGTAGCTGGGATTACTTGGGTAAACCAGCATGCCCAACAAGGCTGAGGGCTTTTTAGCTTTGAATCTGTCCTTTTTTGTGGGGGGGGGAGGCAGAGAGTTATTAAAGGGCATTTGGAAGCCTTTTAAGAGTGGTAAGCAAAGTTTTTTTTTTTTTTTTTAATACAGATTTAGTTGTTTACAAGCTAGTGTGTGCTGTAAATAAAAAGAGAAATAAAATCGTCAAAATAATTACCTAAAATAAAATCTGAACTCCTTAGGTCCTCGTTGCAGTTTCTTGTTACCTAGTTAACTATTCTTAACCACTTCCACTGAATTGTCTGCCTCTACAGATTTAGGCTGTAGGTATACTCATTGGCTCTATTAAGCTAGTTGTAAAAGTAATAGAGATTAAGATAGCCGCATAGCTATCCTTTCCGTTTGGAATAAGAAATTGGGTGCTTTGGTACAGTGCTGTTTCAGGAGGAGGAATCATTGTCCCTTATTCATCTTCCATGCCCGTTTGTGTAAACTGTGGGCTTTACAGTGACGTGGCTGATACAGTAGTCCTGATTGAGTGCCATGACTGTTTGTTACCTTGGTGAGGTTTATCTCTGTTGGTAATCTCTCAGTCACTTATATAATAGGAATATTATTTTGATCATTTGGACTAAGAAAAATAAGTTAATGTATTTCTTTGGGTTCTGATGTCTTTTGAGGACTTACTTATATATAACAGTTATCTTGAAGCCCTGCTAGTATTTTCCACACTGCACAGTCAACTGGTTTACATTTTCATTGGCATCATAGTGCAGGCCTCATGTATCATAGTTAATTCCATAAGCATCTGTGATGGCTCGTGTCCAGATGTCCCCTCAAAGCCTCATAGGTTACCCAAGCGGCAGTTCAGCATACTAATAAATGTCTGGAAGCGAATGGCTAGCACTTTGTAAATGTACAGGCTAACAGTAATTGTACTAATTTCATGATGTCAGTAAATTTAGTATTAAAAAATTTATAGCCAGGTGTGGTGGCGCATGCCTGTAATCCCAGCACTTGGGAGGCTGAGGCAGGAGGATCGGTGCAAGTTGGAGGCCAGCCTGGACTACCCGGTGAGACCCTGTCTTCAAACAAACAAACACACACCAAAATAAAATATTTATACAAGTTTTTCTTTTCCTGAAGTGTGTATACATTTTTTTGGCGGGCTGTGTGTGTGTGTGTGAATTTCAGGGGTAATCTAGTCTAACTCTTCAAGGTCCTGGAGTTAGTTTGCCATACAGCAGGTGCAAAATCCCTGGTTTCTTGATTCCCAAAAGAGGGACTTTATTTTTTTGATTTTTTTGTAACACAATCTGACTATAGTTCAGGCTGGCTTTGAACTCACTGTGATCTTCTTGCCTCAGCCTCCCGAGTGCTGGGATTACAAGGGTGCACCATCACGCCTGGCGCTCTTGGTCTTCTTGAGTACTGCTTTGGGGCCTGAGGAATTCATTCTGTGTTATCCAGTAAGCTTCTATAAAAGAATTATTAATATACACTTTGAATTTCTGTTTTGCCACCAGATATTAAAACAGAATTGTGTCTGTCTTCTACTTTTAGTATTTGTGTGACCTTTAGGAAGCTGCTCGGTTTCTCTTAGTGTGAATTTCCTCATCTGCAAAACGGGGAATGTAGTTATCTTTCACCCTTGTGAAAATTAATAAAGTATTTCCAGTGTTTAGCATGGCACTAGCATAAGGAAAGCCCAGCCCATTCTTCACATTGGTACTAGTGTAAGCTTTCTAAAATGCAATATTCATTGTCATTTTCTCTCATTATTAATTCCCTTCCATGATTATTTAACATGCTGGGTAAAATCAGTGTCCTAGAAAAATAACAGGGCTAGAGATATAGCTTGGTGGTACAGTGCAAGCTTAGTGTGTATGAGGCCCTGGGTTCAATTCCCAGCACAAAAACAAATAAAAACCCAGAGAAAGGTACATAAGGCCTTTCTACATTATCATACTCACCTTTTTGTCTTTAGCTCTTACCGTTTTTTTTTTTTTTGTTTGTTTCTTTGACTCACTAGTTTTCAAAAGTTTGTGAGACTTACACTTTGCCTAAAAAGTTCTTTCCATTTTTATCTGGTTATTCTTCCAGATCTGTGCCCAGGCATCTCTGGGAAGAATTTCTCAACCCTTCCAGGGTTTGTCAGCATTGTCACGGGGTGCTGCCTACTACTGCAAGGGGAGTTATATTTAGTATGTGCATCATATTTCCATCCCAACAGTCAAGCATTTCTGAATTTAGAAGACCCAAATGTTTCTGATAAGATTACAGGGCTTATTAGTAGGCTCTGTTTAGCTGTTGGGAGGCTTTTTAATAGCTTCAAAACTTGAAAATTACCCAACTGAGTGGTAAAGATGTCTCTGTCTCTATTCATTATAGTTGCCAACTATCGATTATATTATCCTTAATGTTATGTTTTATTTTGATTTTAACAGGGCTTTTAAAACTCAAATATATTTCAGGGAGATGGGGAGGGGCGGGGAAGGTGTCTGTGGACCTCTCTGAAAACGTCCTTGGATTCGCGAGGAGCTGGTCACTCAGAGCTCAAGAGCACTTTTACCTTGGCTCTTACAGTTACTTTTTGTAAGGTTTTCAGTCTTTTTGTGTTGTGAGTCTCTTTGGCCATAGGGTGAAGCCTACAAATCTTCTCTTAGAATATTACTTTTAAATACATAAAGTAAAATACCTAGTGTTCTAAAGGAATCGACTATATTAAAGGGTAGTTAGCAGACTCTTAAATTGTGATGTGTCAGTACATGTGCTTCTTGGTGAATGAAGTAATTAGATCTAGTGGCAGAGCTAACTCAGTGCTGTAATTTCAAAGTAGTGGTGACTAAAATCTCTGTTTGCTCTGTCTCTTGTAACAAATGTACTAGAAGGTGGGAACACTTATGATTTTTATTGGCCATGAGGTCACAGAAATTGTTCAACTACCGTGGCTTGTATTTTACTTGAAGTTGAGGCGCTGTATTTCATATAAAGCTCAGATACTGTTGCTCCCAGGTCTCATCCACGTGTTAACATTCCTGCACCTTTTCGTGCTTTCTTCTTCCACATCTTGCCCAGACTTCCAGTCTCTTTTCTCTAATAACCCATGGTAGGGCTCTGAAAGCCATTTCAGATATGTTGTATATTAAGTACAATTTTATACTTTTGAGGAAAAAAAGGTTCTCAAATATGGTGGTAGTTTTTCAAGTCATTTAATTGATTGACTTAATTGCTTTAACCATTTGAGCATATAGCATACTTTTTTTAAAAGGTTTATTCAATAGTCTGTGACCTCCAGGTTGGTTTTAGATCTCTTTCTATTGCCATGATAAAAATTGCAGTGGTCAGGAGTTTCCAAACTCGAGCATAATTGAAATTATATGAAGGTCTTACACTACAGACTGCTGGACTAGAACTTTTTGAGACAGGGTCTTGCTCAGTTCAGGCTGGCCTTGAACCCACTGTGTAGTCTAGACTGGCCTTGAACTTCTGGTGATTCTCCTGCCTCAGCCTCCCAAGGCTAGGATTATAAGCATATGCCACCACACCCAGCTGTTTTGTTTTGTACAACAGAATCTTGCCGTTTCCCAGGCTGATCTCAAACTTATGGGCCCAAGCCACTGCAGCTGTGTAGACCAGTTTCTGAATCAGTGGGTGTGTGAAGGGGCTTGAGGATTTGCATTTCTCACAAGCAAATCCTGAAGTAGTACTGGTGCTGTTGGCTCAGGGGTCATTCTTTGAGAATCACCATCTTAAAATGTTGGGAATATTAGCACAAAAGGAGAGCTTTTGGCATTATGAAAATCCAATTAACACGGTGATTACTTAATCTGTTATAACCACCACAAAAGATTGTTCTTGGGCATAAAAATATAATATGCTTATTTCTGGTATATAAGAGGATGTAATACATTATTACTTTTAATTAATTCATCAGTAAACACTGAGCACCTATTATGGTATGTGCGAGGTACTAGTTAAGTCATGGGGCTGGAGTGGTAGACAAGATAGGTAAAATCTGCATTTATGGTATTTACAATCTAGTGGAGAAAACATGTTAATTATTTTGTGAAGTTGCTTTGTCATAAATTAAAACATAACTCCTGAGATTGTTCTTCAAAGTTAATATTTGGAAATGAGCTGAAATGAGGAATCAATCTTTCAGGAAGTGAAAGCACAAGATTATGTCTTCCCTTTCCCCTTCCATATGGCAGTAGGTACAGTTGAGAATTCTAGTAAACTTAACATTACTACTTTTGTGGCGGGGCATGTTTAAATCTCATCGTGGGAACGTGGTTGACAGTAAAGGCTTCTGGGTTTAGGGCAAAGCAGCAAGTCAAGTAGAATTAAACATTCTTAAATCTCATCAATGTACAATGTACAGAAACAAAACCATACAAAATTAGAATGCTTTTTTTTCATATTCATGGAATTATCAGGGGATAGTGCTAAGGACTGTCCTGTCTGCAGGGGTTAGTTATGTTTTGGGAGTGGGATTATGAGGCAAAATAGGACTGATTTTTGTATATATCTATTTTCTTGTTATTGAGTATATCAGGAGAAGACAGAATGTAGTTCGTATCCTCTTTGCAGTAGACATTATGAAGATAGAATAAGTTTTTTGGTAAAAGAACTCCTATATTCTCCACATTTAAAGTCTGTTTTGTCAAACTGGATTTTATTTCTTCTTTTTACTTTGTAAGTCAGCCAAAATGCATATCCTACTTAAAGATTTTTTGTTTGTTTGTTTGTTGAGACAGGGTCTCACTATGTAGTTCAGGCTAGCCTTGAACTCACTATGTAGCCCAGGCTGGCCTTGAACTCCCAGTGATCCTCCTGCCTCAGCCTCACAAGTGCTGGGAGTACAAGCATGCACCACCATGCCCAGCGGCAAAAAGATACTTATTATTGTACATGGTGTTTGACAAAACTTTTAGGAAACTCTAAATTCTTTTTTTCTTACGTCACCTTTTCCCCAAAATTTGATTCTCAGAAAATAAAATCAAGATTTAAAATAATTACTTAGAATGAAAAAATTATTTTGAAGAGAAAACTAAGGATTTGGTTCAAGAAGAAATTAAAAAGTAGCAGCGCCTTTTTGAGACATTGCTTTCTTGAATAAACTTGACCATCCTTTTGATTTTTTTTTTTTCATCTCTGGATTTTGGTCTACAGTTAGTATTTATTTAAGTTTTACAGCATCAAGCTTTAGCCCTTTGGCTTGAAAAAGCAGGGTTGTCAGAATCACATTTGTTTTTTTATTCCATCGCTCATGTTACGTGCTTAGTTGAGAGGTGCGCATAGGTGACAGTCAGTTACCTACCTGTTATTCTTTGTAGACGTCCTCTGCAGGCCTGTGTTGGGGGTGGAGGGAGACCTCCAGGGCATCAGGAGGATCCTTGTAAATAAAGCAGTGCACTCACTCTACCAGTTCACGAAGAAGTCGGGCCCTACAGCTCAGAGACCACCATTTAAAGTAATATAACCTGTAACCTATGTGAAATCATCAGTGTTTAATTTTGTTGTCTTTGTTTCTCTGTAATAGTAGCAAATGCTTTAACAAAACAATTCCTGTATACTTGTTTTTGGAGACCACAAGAAATGGAGAGGCTGACATCCCCTTCAAGACCCTGAAACATTTGGCTGTCATCTATTTAGAAACAGTAACAACCGTAATAGTGAAAAAGGGCCGGTGATATAGCTCAACGGCCTGAGTTTGGTTCCTGGTACCCACAAACAAAAATAATGGTGAAAAAAAAAAAAAAAACCCACAAAACTGTAACATGTAAAGTTTCTTTACCATACCAGGAATTGTTCTGAAGGCTTTACGTATTAAAACATTTCATACTCAGCACCCGAGGCTGAATAACTTCAAGGCTTTCTCAAGGGTAGAAGCGGGGATTTAATCTCAGAAAGTAAATAGGGCTCCAAGGCCCAAGCTCAGGCATTACATTCTCATGAAATGCATTCCTTCCCCTTGACACACATCCACTGTGGTAGCCACGTTGCTTTTTTTACTCTCTCATTAATCGAAACCTTTTACTTCCACTTGCTTTCACATTTGCCTTTTCTTTCTGAACAGATTTTCTATCCATTTTTTCAGTTTCTAATTCCTGGTTATTAGATCTTTGTTTGAAGGCTACCAGAGAGCGACAGAGAGGCCTTAGCTGATACTCTTCAATTTCTATCACTTTTATAATAGACTCCCATTCTTTTTTATTTCCTTTTTTTTTTTATTAGCACCTACAACTTATGATTAGACTCCTGCCTAGGTAGTAATACATTACAAATTCAAATCATATGAAGTGTGGCATTATTATGAATTTAATGAAATGACCTTGGTCCTTCTGCACATAGGAGGCTAAGAGGTGTGTGTACTTGAAATGTGTCCCAAGATTTGAGGTGTGTGTACTTGAAATGTGTCCCAATATTCGGATTAACGTATCTAAGTCAGTCCAAGGTGTGGCTGTGGTTTGGTGCCACCTGGTGGTAGTTATGTACTCCTGTGACTCCTGTTTGAGGAGAAGGTAGAAAATAGAGTTACAGTTGTCTGTTGGTATGTATGTTAGATTGGTTCCAGGACCCGCTTTCTGCATACCAAAAACCCATGGATACTCATGTACCTTATATAAACTGGCATAGTGTTTGCATATAATCTATGCACATTCCCCTATATACTTTCAACCATCTCTAGACTATAATACCTAATATAATATAAATGCTCTCAGAAAGTCATTATACTATATTGTTTAGGGAATAATAATGAGGAAGAAAGGCTGTCCATGTTTAATACAGATGCAGTTTTTCCCCCAAATATTTTTGATCTGTGGTTGGTTGAATCCGATGATGTGGAACCCACTGAACGGAGGGCCAAATGTACCAGTTGTCTAAAGCATGTCAGAAATTATAGTCACCTATTGTGTTCTTAAAGTGAGTGTGTGTAATTTTAGCAAACCCAACAGATCATTTGAAAGAATTAAATTCAAATGAGTGGGAACAGATTACACATAACAGGCAAAACAAAATTAAATTAACGAAATGGAAAAACAAATTCACCAGAAAAAAAAAAAAAACAGAAGAAGCTGGATTGATAAAATAGAATTTAGGGAGAACATCTTTAAGACCAAGAGTGAATCTTGAAACTGGTAAAAGGAACAGTCTAGAAAGTATGATCATGAACTTACATGTATCTAACAACATAGCTTTGAAATACCATTTAAAACAAAAACTTTTAGAGTAGCAAGGAGAAATAGGCATGATTATAAAACAACAGGATTTGAACACATCTCAAAATTTAAAAGTCAGGCAGATATAAAATTTAAGATTTCATCAAAGAATTGAGCCACAGGTCAACAAACTTCATAAACCAAAGATACATAGAACACTGTACTCAACCTAAATGTTCACAAAACTTAAACATTTCTTCAGTTATGCGTAGGTCAATTTTTTTTTTTTTTTTTAATGTGGGTACCGGGAGTTGACCTCAGGATCTCACGCTTGCCAGCAAGCGCTTGTGCCGCTGAGTGATATCACCGGCCCTTTTTTTCCTTTATGTGGGTTCCGGGAGTCAAACTCGGGACCTCGCGCTTGTTGGGCAGGCGCTTATGCCACTGAGCCATCTCACTGGCCCGCATAGGTCAATTTTTAACCATGTATTATGCCATAGGGAAATCTAAACAATATCTAGAAAGTCAGTATCATACAGACTATACTATTTCATTATGATGCTATAAAATTAGAAAAAAAAGACAATCAAAATACTTTATAGTATTTGAAACTGAAAACTTACTTTAATTAGTGGATCAAAGAGGAAATGAAATTATAAAATATTTGCAGCTAAATAATAATGAAAGCATTGCATATTAAAACTTGGATGAGGCATAAGCAGAAATCACTAAGAAGTATAATGCCTTTAATATATTTCTTAGAAAATAAGAAAGATTGATATAATGAATGTATGTGCAAATCTTAATAAAGGACCAACAGAATAGAGCCAAATAAAATAGAAGAAAGGTAAAAATGAAGATAAAAATCAAATTTGTATAGAACATAAAGCAGTAATATATTATTATTAAAACCAGAAAATTAGGCTGAGGATATAGCTCAGCAGAACAAGCGCCTGCAAGCGGAAGGTCTTGAGTTAGATTCCCGGTATCACAAAAAAAAAAAAACCAAACAGGAAATTAATAAAATGTATGAACCTCTATAAAGACAGATTAAGGAAAAATGAGTACTGCGAAGAATAAAAATATGATCAACAGAACAGAGTTTAAAAATCGTAAAACAATACTATGAACAAACTTGCCAAGGAAATTGGTAATGTTGAAAAGATGTAGATTAAAACTGACTCAAGAAGAAATAGAAAACCTAAAGAAGTCATTAAACCTTTAATTTTTTACATCTTACATATAGATGCTATTCATATACACAAGTCTATTGGGCAGACTCAGATCTGTCACTAATATTTCATGGAGTATACAAAATCATTGTCATGTACAAACTACCAGAGAAAAGTAGTAGAAGAAGGAAAGCTTTCTAACCCATTTTATGAAGCTAATGTATTATATGAACTTTAAAACCGTTCCAGTAGAAAAATAGGAAATTTCTGGCTAAATTCATTAATGATTGTAGTATAAATGTTCCAAATAAAAAAATAGCAAGTGAATCCCAGTGTTGATTTAAAAATACATAATGACCAAAGGCATAGTGAGAAGGCAAAGATGACTACATGTTGGTAATTCTGTTAGTGTAATCACCATGTGATTAGACAAGTGGAGAAAATCCGTGTAAATAATCTCAATAGGTCCCCAAAACATTTTTTAAAACAGCATCAATTGAGGATAGAGACTCATTGACTGAAACCTGATAAGGGGTATACAGTACATAAAAAATCTATGACAAATAAACTTTCTGGAGAAAAAGGATGTCAGATGTCATCTTAACTAACTAGGATTACTACTAGAGGTCTTAGCCAAAACACTGAGACAAGGAAAAGAAATGAAAGGCATAAAGATCAGAAAAGAAGAGACAAAAATGTTAAAGATGATTTAATTATTACTTAAATTCCAGAAGACTGTATAGATAAACTATTAACATTGCTAAGAGGGTTCATCACACAAAATGTTCATCAGGCTTGCTGTCTGTATATCAGAGCAGTAATTAATAAAAAAATGAGGGCCAGTGAGATAGCTCAGCGGCATAAGTGCCTGCCTGGCAAGCGCGGGGTCCTGAGTTCGACTCCCGGTACCCACATACGAAAAAAGGGCTGGTGATATTGCTCAGCGGCATGGGCGCCTGCTGGCATGCAAGATCCTGAGGTCGACCCCCGGTACCTACCAAAAAAAAAAAAGTTTTTTATTATAACCTTTTGTGTGTGTGTGTGTGTGTGTGTGTTTGTGTGTGTGTTTTAAGACAGGGTCTCGCTATGCAGTCCAGGCTGGCCTTGAACTCACTATGTAGCCCAGGCTGATCTTGGACTTACAGTGATCCTCCTGCCTCAGCCTCCTGAGTGCTGGGACTACAGGTGTGTGCCACCATGCCTGGCTTCACTGATTTCTTTCATCTTTAGTCCACAAACACATATGGAAAGCGAACATGGTTAACTGTTACTTTTCCCCCAATTAATCTATAAATTCAGTATAGTTCCAGTCAGAATCCCAGAAGGACTTGTTTTTGATAGAATCTGACAGTCCTTTCCTAGATAAAGATTCACATTAGTCTAGATAATTCTGCAAAAGAACAGTGTCCTGTGCTTGCCCTCTGTCCATAAAAAATGATTCTTGGGCAGGGGTTGTAGCTCGGTGGTAGAATATGTGTTCAACATGGGGGGTGAAGCCCAGTGTTCAATCCCCAGTAGTAAAAAGGAAAAAAAAATTTTTAAAGGTGTAGAAAAATTTCAAAAGTATTATTTTCAGGGCCGGTGAGATGGCTCAGCGGCGTAAGCGCCTGCCTTGTAAGCGCGAGGGCCTGAGTTCGACTCCCGGATCCCACATACGAAAAAGGGGCCGGTGATATCGCTCAGCGGCATGAGGTCCTGAGGTCGACCCCCTGGTACCCACAAAAAAAAAAAAAAAAAAGTTATTTTCAGACAAATAGTTTAGTAGGATAGAGAAAGAACCCAGAAACAGAATATGTATACAAGTGTGTCTGGTATATAACAGACATAGATTTACAAGTCAGGGTGAAAGGGTGATTTATTAAATTTTATATATTAGGATTTATAAAGAAATATAAAATTAGATTCCTATTTCATACTCTTGTTTTTAGATGACTTATTTATTCCATTTTATCTTCATTATACAATAATCCCATCTCCCTCCCACCCATGTGAATGTCAAATTTAATTTGATTAATGTATTTTTTTTTAGTGTGAGTGTTGTGTCCTGTTATGTTGTATGTATGTATGTATGTATGTATGTATGTGTTATAGATGTGTGTGTGTGTGTGTATATATATATATATATTTTTTTTTTATTTTTTTTTTTTTTGAGACAGGGTCTTGCTATGTAGTCCAGGCTGGCCTTGAACTCACTGTATAACCCAGGCTGGCCTTGAACTCGCTGTAGTTCTCCTGCCTTGGCCTCCAGAGTGCTAGGATTACAGGTGTGCACCACCACGTCTGGCAAGTTTACTGATTTTAAACAAGAACCAGTTATTGTTTCTCTTGGGCCTTCCCCCAGTCCCTTTTTTTGCAGTACTGGGGATTGAACCCAGGGCCTTTGCACTGAGCCACATCCCCCAATCCTTTTATATTTTGAAACAGGGCTTTGCTAAATTGAGTAGGCTGGGCTGGGACTTGTGATCCTCCTGCCTCAAACTCTCAGAGGTCTAGGATTATAGGTGTGCACCACCATGCCTGGCTTTTCTTGGATTTTTGTGGTAATGTGGCTCTGTAGTTCTGAAGTAGGCTCAGCTTACTCTTCCATCTGTGGTCATCTGTGGAGGTGACTGGGCTAGGAGGACCTCGGCTGGGACACGTCAGACCTCCTTCATTCTTGCAGTCACATTTCTTCATTGCTTACAGTGGTCATGAACTGCAGTGTTGTGTTAAAAAGTAGTGATATGATACTACTGGGCATCCCTGTTTTGTTCCTAATCTTGAGGGAGGTGTATCTGAAGTTGCCACTTCGAAATTTAATATTTGTTGTAAGCTTTAGGATATAATGTACACCAAGTTAAAGAATTCTGTTCCTTTGATTTAGCTTTGTGTTGATTATGAGTCCTATGAAGTGCTATTGTGGCATTTTTTGATAAATCATTACTCTTTATTCTATTAGTGTAATTAATAAATTGATGGATTCCCAGATGTTGATTCTCAGATGTATCCTGTGGTTTGAGGATACATGTTGCTCATCATTTTGTGTTTCAAGTTAAAAACCTTTGCATCCACATTAATAAGTGAAATGGAACGGTAATTTTTTTCTTTAATTGCCCTTATCTAGTTTTAGAATCAACATTACATTAGGTTCATAAAATAATCCAGGTAGCTTTCACTTATTTCTGTCTTCTGTTTTCTGCAACAATTTGTGTTAAGAATTGTAATTTAAAAATTTGTTAGGGCCGGTGAGACGGCTCAGCGGCTTAAGCGCCTGCCTTGCAAGCGCGAAGGCCCGAGTTCAACTCCCGGAACCCACATACGAAAAAGGGGCCGGTGATATCGCTCAGCGGCACGGGTGCCTGTTGGCGCGTGAGGTCCTGAGGTCGTCCCCCCGGTACCCACAAAAAAAATAAAATTAAATTAAAAAAAATTAAAAAAAAATAAAAATTTGTTAGAGGCAGGTGTGGTGGCACATGCCTGTAATCCCAGCATTTGGGAGGCTGAAGCAGGAGGATTAATGCAAGTTTGAGACCAGCCTGGGCTACATAGTGAGTTTAAGGCCAGCCTGAACTACATAGTGAGACCAGACCCTGTCTCAAAAAAAAAAAAAAAAAAGTTAGAATTGCCCTAAAAATGTATTGAAGCCTGGAATTTTTTGTGGAGGGGAGGTTTTGGATTTTAATTTCTTTTCTTTTTGCTTGTTAGTTTGCTTTTTTCTTTGAGACAGGGTCTCCCTGTGTAGTTCAGGCTGGTCTTGAACCCACTGTGTAGTCCAGGCTGGCCTCAAACTTGCGGCGGTCTTCCTGCCTCAACCTCCCAAGCACTGGGATACTGGTGTGTGCTACCACGCCCAGCTATGTTTTTATTTCTTTACTGCTAATTATTCTATTCAGTTCTGTGTGTTCATGTGTTCCTGTGGGTACTTTCATATTTTCTAGGAAGTTACACGTTTTACCCATGCGTCAGTTGTATTAGCATATAATTGTTTGTAGAACTAGTTATTTTTTGTTCTATTTTATATGTGATTATTTCCCCCTATATAATGTTATATATTCTATATTCAATATTTTATATTCTGTGCAGTGTGTATTCTCTTTTATGATAGTCTGTGCTGAGGTCTGGCTATTAATCTTTTCAAGATCATCCAAAGACTTTGTGAATCTTCTGTTTTTTGAAATTATTGTTTCCTGGGTTTTTTTTTTTTTTTGGTGCTGGGAATTGAACTCAGGACCTCATGCTTGCCAGTCAGGCGCTGCGCCACTGAACTAAATCCCCGGCCCCTATTGTTTCCTGTTTAATTTTTCCTGCTATCATTTTCTTTGTTTTTATCTTTTAGATTTATTCAGTTGCCTTTTCCGTCATTATCAATTGCTTAGCTTTCTTATTTATTCATTTATTTTTTTGAGATGGGGTCTTGCTATGTTGCCCAGGCTAGCCTCTTACTCTGGATTCTCCCATCTCAGCTTCCTGGATGACACGTGTGTGCCACTGTGCCCAGCAACATTTTTATTGTTAAGCCCTTTACTTCCTACCTGGTAAGTATTGTTTCAGTTATATCATACTTTGACAATCTGAATTTTTATTGTTAATTCATTTCTATTTAGAAATATTTGTTGTTTTTTTGAGACAGCATCTTGCTATGTACTTCAGGCTGCCCTTCAACTCACTGTGTAGTGCAGGCTGGCCTTGACCTCACAGCAATCCTCCTGCCTCAGCCTCTCCAGTACTGAAATTACAAGCATGCGCCACCACCAGAAATATTTCTTAATTCTTCTATTATTTCTTTTTATCTCAAAGATTATTTAATATATACTCTGAAGGAAATATAAGTATTAATTTGACATTAAATCTTGGAAGTTTTTATAGAATTAAAAGATACTATAGACATCTAAGCCAGACGTGGTGGTGCACGCCTGTAATCCCAGCACTTGGGAGGCTGAGGCAGGAGGATTGCAGTGATTTTGAGGCCAGCCTGTGCTACAGAGTGAGTTCAAGCCCAGCCTGAACTACATAGTGAGACCCTGCCTCAAAAAAAAAAAAAAAAAAAAGATATTTGTAACATGTCTAAACTGTTAACTAGAGTGTGTTACATTCTACAGATTAGTAAAGACAAAATATGCTGTAGGAAAATGGCTCGGGACATGAAATCAATTCATAAATGAAATGTTAATGGCAAACAAGTGTATGAAAAAAGGGTTTATCCTCAATACTTAACTAAGTACATGCAAATTAGTACAACAGTGAAAAATTTCTTGACACCCGACAGGCAGCAGAAATATTAAAAGTCTGATTCTGTCTTATATTGACAAGAATTGGGAAAAATGGGGACTCAATGTACTGCTGTACTTGCATAGCCACTTCGGAGAGAATAATATAAAATTAAAAATGCACTTATTTTATGACCTTGAATTTCTATTTGTAGAATTATACGGTGGAGAGATTCTAGCACACATAGTTAAGAAAACATAAACTTTTTGTAGCAGCATTTATAAACAAAGAATGGGAACAGATTTTTTGCTTACCAGTAGAAATGTGAATAAAAAGGGATAAATCCATGCACCAGAATACTTGGTAGAATTTTTAAAGCATATGGCTATATTTATTTATATCAACATGGATAGACTGTAGACAGACCTTGGATGAAAGATGTACATTTTAGAATACCATATCTAGTGTAAACCATTCATTTATCAAAGTATTTAAAATAGTATTGTATATCATTCAAGGACACACACAAGTATACACACATGTTGAAGGGTGAAGAATAGATTAGAAAAAATAACATTGAGTTCATGGGAGTGGTTCTCTGCAGAGATGGAGTGGTGAATGGGGACTGGGGATAGTGTTCAACGCTGGTGTTGTATATTATTTCTAGGGGAGCAACCATACCCTTAAATAAGTGAGAAAATGTTAACCTTTGTAGGTTCTGGGAAGAGGAGAATGTGGCTGTCTATAACATTATTTTTGGTCATTTTTGGTCATTTCCTATGTGTTTCAAATCTCCGTCAAAAATTGTTTGATTTCCTGAAGTGGGGAGGGGAAAAGAAAGAGGGGAGAATAATCCACATACTAGTGGATTATTCGAAGATGATATAGAGATGTCTACCATACAAGTGGAAATTTAGACCTGTCACTTAAAAGGAAAAGTCAAGACTAGATGTGCAGAGTTTTTAATGAGTTTAGAAATAATGTCGAAAGCCCTAGGTGGGGGCCGCTGTTCTGAAGAGAGAAGGTGGCTAAAGATTACACTGTGAGTTGAAAAGACACACTTAGGGCCGGTGAGATGGCTCAGTGGCGTAAGCGCCTGCCTCGCAAGCGCGAGGGCCCGAGTTCGACTCCCGGATCCCACATACAAAAAAGGGGCCGGTGATATCGCTCAGCGACACGGGTGCCTGTTGGCGCGCGAGGTCCTGAGGTCGACCCCCTGGTACCCACAAAAAAAAAAAAAAAAAAAAAAAAGACACACTTAGAGGTGATGCAGAAGTGGGTGAAGGCAACTGAAAAGAGACAAATAGGAAAAACAAAGCCAGTTTACTACCATAAAAATCAAATGAAGGATTTCAGTAAGGGGTGTAGATGTCATTTTTAGAAGCAAAGTCAGATGAAGACTGAGAATAAATCACTGAATTTGGCAATCAGAAGCTCACTGTTGACCTTTGAAGAAGTTTTCAGTGGCTAGCATGCAGATGCTATATTGAAACAAGGGAAGAAATTAGTTCATGTATTTCTTTTGAGATTAAATAAAATGAGGGTTTTTTTTGTTTGTTTTTTGAGACAAGGTGTTGCTATGTAGCCCAGGCTGGGTGGTCATCCTGCCTTAGCCTCCTGGATTACAGGCATGTGCCACAATGCCTGGCTAATAAAGTGAGTTTTAACTTATAGTCTAAAACATTTTAGTGAAAAGTTTCCTTATAATTTTAAACATGCTAAACAAAAATCATGCATTAGCCCTTGTAAAGTTTCACAAAACTTTTTTTCAGTGTGTTCAGTGTACTAACATTCTCTAATGATAATGTAGGACCCAAACCCTTGAAATCCCTCGTCACAAATGTATTTAAAATATTCAGATCACAGGCTGGGAGCATGACTCAGTGATAGAGTGGTTGCCTCACATGCCCAGGGTCCTGGCTGTGTTCAGTCCCTAGCACTGGAAGAAAAATAAACACACACGCACACATATACACATACACATGGAGACAGAGGGAGAGAGTGCATTAACTATTTTGACTCACTTTGCAGAGTGTCATACACTTATGAGTGCTTAATAAGTGCTATTTAAAACAATTGTTTGACTAACACCTATTAGAAAAGACTAGCTGTAATAATTACTTTTTACAGTCTTTTAAGTGTGGCTGCTAAGAATTTGAAGGAATGTTTTCCAGAGTATAAATTATAAAGTGAATGTCTTGGTTACTTTTCTGATTGCTGAGACAAAATACCTGACACCCAAAGTTAAAGGAGAAAAGGTTTATTTCAGCTCATAGTTTGTAGAGTTTTCAGTCCATAGTTGGTTGGCTCCAAGGCAAGGTAGCATGGCAAAAGGGTATGGCAGAGGAGAAACAGTCCATGGCAGGGCAGGCAAGAAGCAGCCAGCAGTGAGCTTTCCTTTCCCTTTTATCCCATGCAGGCTACAACCCATACCCAGAGTGGATCTTCCCATTATCCACACCCAGAACTATGCTAATCAGTGGGCTAATTTAGTTATCACACCCTTAATCCACATTCACACACCCTAGATCCAGTCACCTCCAAAAAGCTCCACCTATGAGTACATGAGGCTTCGTGGGGGAGCATCTAGATACAAGCCATAACAGTGAAGAATCGACAAATTAAAGGAGATTCCAGTACAGGAGAAAGTTGTCAGAGTAGAAAACGTGAATCAAACTCAGATTATACTTAAGTACGTATCAAAAATGGTACATACTGGACCCTTAGTCATTATAGCATTTTAATGGTTCATGGCCTGAATTGAATGGTGTTATGCATTGGCAAGGTAACGTAAAATAACTTGTAGAAGTTATAGATCTCTTTGAGAATCTTAAAATATCCATGTCCTTCTTCCAGAAAAAGTACCAACTTCACTAGCAAAATTTTGCTATTGTAAATCCTCATTAAAAATCCAAGCTGGGTGCTGAGTGTGGCGGGGCACACCTGTAATCCCAGCACTTGGGAGGCTGAGGCAGGAGGGTTGCAGTGAGTTTCAGGCCAACCTAGACTACACAATGAGTTCAAGGCCAGTCTGAACTGCATAGTGAGACCCTGTCTCCAAAAAAAAAAAAAAAAAAAAAAAAAAATCCAAGATGGTTGCAGTGACTTATGCCTATAATCCCAGCACTCTGGGAAGCTGAGGCAGGAGGGTCATAAATTTAAGCCCAGTTTGGGCAGTTCAGCAACATAGCAAGACTGTCTCAAAATAAAAATGGTTGGGGATGTAGCTAAGTGAAGGTCCTGGTTCAGTACCCGGGGTTTCCCCCGCCCCCACCGTTTGTGCCCTTGACCCTAACCCTTGAATTTATACATGCTTTATATATATATATATATAAATAATTTTCTATGGTAGTATTCCAGAATGTAGCATTCATTCACCATCACTGTATTTAATTTCATATATAAGCAATTTGTATATCATATTGTCTCTGGGACTTTCACTCCCAATAAGGGATTCTGTGTGAACCGAAAAGGCTTATTATGGTTTGGTTATATCATTTTTTTTTTTAATGTGGGTACCGGGAGTCGAACTCAGGATCTCGCACTTGCCAGCAGGCGCTTATGCCGCTGAGCGATATCACTGGCCCTTTTTTTCTTTATGTGGGTACTGGGAGTCAAACTCAGGACCTCGCACTTGCCAGGCAGGTGCTTATGCTGCTGAGTTATCTCACTGGCCCTGGTTATATCATTTAGTGCTACCAGTAATAGAACCTACAGTAGAAACTTGCTCAAAGTAAGCACCACATACTTAACTTGTTGAATAAATGAATACATATGTGGCTAAGCGTTCAAGGATTTTCATTTTACTAATATTTTATAAAACCTAACTTAAAACAAATCAGTAATACAATAAAAATTTGCAAATACACAGCACTTGAGTGACTGATACAGGAGAAACATGAATTCAAGGATAGCTTGGACTACTCAGTGAGTTCAAGACTGGCCTGGAATATATAATATGACCTTGTCTCAAACATACTGCCTCCCCTAAAAAAAAAAAGGCTGTAAGTAGAAGCCAGGTGTGGTGGCCCAAGCCTATAATCCCAGGTATTCAGGAGGCTAAGAAAAGAGGATCACAAGCCTGGGCAACTTAGCAAAAACCGCGTCTCAAAATAAACTTAAAAAAAGGGCCAGGGATGTAGCTCAGTGGTAGAGTGCTTGCTAGTATGCATGAAGCGATGGGTTCAATCCTCAGTACCGTGGAACAAATAATCAGGCCTTAAGTCATCTGGTGGCTTGGTTAGTGTCAGAGGGTCTCTTTCAGTGACAGCGAACCTTTTAGCGACCGAGTGACCAAACCCCCTAACCCTTTATCGCAAAGTGCCAATGCTGCAATTAAACCTGAATATTGAGGTTTTAGTTTAGGAAAACTAACATGGCCGTTTTGGTAAAATCCCTATCAAGAGAGGGGCTTATGCACAAATTTGAAAGCTGCCAGCTGTCAGATGATTTGTTTTAGAAAGATGGTTGCAAAAACTAAGATCCTGGAAATGATATTTCCTCAGTTTCCCTTCACAAAACTCTGGCACCAAGTTTGGCAACACTTTTGTGGTTGGTGTCAAAGTGCCATCTGACGCTTAATGTGCCACACACAACACTTTCACTACACAGAGTACTTGACGGTTTCGCATTGTGTTCAGTCATTCCAAATGGCTGTCCAGGCCTCTTGGAATGATCTGTCACTGTGTTTTCAGTTTTGCTTGTTTTGCTGTAGTCATTTTTTGGTGTTCAAGACTTGGAGTCCACAAAAACACAAAATTTAAAAAAATTGAAGTACCCAACACAAATGTATCCCTATATCAAAATAGCTAACACTGTTTGTTAACACTAGAGAATTGGATATTCCTGAGTCAGTAGTTTCTGGCAGTGATTCTCAGAGGGGTTCCTCTTGAATTTGCTACCCTCCAGTGCAAGGGGGCAGTGTTCCACTGACCACCACCTTTTGGCTTGTGCTGAAAAAAGCATCTGAATGCATTTCCTACCTTGTGAGGGTTTCTGCTAAAGTCACAGCTGGTTCAAGCAAATATATATACACACACATACATATCCTTGGAGGTGCACTGATGGGCCGTGTGAAAGCCCAGACGAGGCGCAGCAACGGAGTCGCGGCTACTTCTCTCTGAGCATGCGCATGACCCCTTTTGTGCGCTATTACCCAGTGCTCGGCCTCTGGGGCGATGCTGGGGTGACTTTGCTCCATGCCGACAGAGGGCTCTGCCTGCCATAGGTTGACCACCACTGGTCTCTTGCCTAGGTAGCTTGGTTACATGGTCATTGGTAGGATGTCGTCGTTTCTTGCTTTATTGTTCAGGGCATTTGGCTTCCTCTAAGAACTAGTGACCTAGTCACTTCTACTTACTCTTCTGATAAAAGTGAGAAATTAAGTCCATCCTGCACTCAAAGGGGAGAAGAAGAGAAATTAAGCTCTACTTTTTGAAGGGGGAAATATAAAAAAATCTGTGGGTGAGAAACATCTGCAGGTACTGAGTTCATGGTAGCAGATAAATAGGTCTGCTACTTTCTTGGGGAGTGTCGGGGTTCAGACACTGGTGTCAGAGTGCTTGGGTTCAAATTCTGATCCTGCCCTTCTGCAACTCTATGACCTTAAACAAGGAACCTCAGATCTTCACATAAAATGAGCATAACAGCAGTATCTGTTTCAAGGCATGTGGAGAGGAAGAAGTAAAAAAATGAGGGTAAGGATTTAGCATAGAGACTTTATTATTTACCCCTCAGGACATATCAGTAACTTTGATATAGAGAATATTTTCTGTAATGCCATTAGCAGAATATGAATTTTTTCTAAAGTGTCTACCATAACAGCTTCAGTTTTAAAAATTCTGCTTATAAGTACTTACTTTAAAAAAAAAATTTTTTTTTTTTGAGACATAGTCTTGCCATGTAGTTCAGGCTGGCCCTTGAACTCACTATGTAGACCAGGCTGGCCTCAGACTCACAGCAATCCTTCTGCCTCAGCCTCACACATGCTGGGATGATAGGGATCCACCACTTATTCAGTCTTGAAGTCCTGACAAAAATGTAGATAAGTGCACGTGTACATACGCACACACACACATATATATATTACATACATATATATCATATATACTGTATGGCTTGAGTCATACTGTATAGAAAAATATATACATATTTAAATCCTGCTGCATTTATATTTTTAGTATTTATTCATGTTGTTAAAAATAGTGGGGACTGTAGAGCGCTTGCCTAGCATGTGCGAGGAGACCCTGGGTTTAATCATCAGCACCACCATGTTACCCAGGCTGTTACCCAAATTTCAGGGCTCAGTTCAAGCAATGCTCCTTCCTTGGCCTCCCTGGTAGCTGGGAATATGTGCATGCCACGGCGGCTCCTGTTTGGTTTTGGTTTTTAATAGAAGGACCCACTGAGTATCTTCCCTATTTCTTCAGGCTAGGCCTCAGAAGGGAAATTCCTTTGTCAGAAAAGTACAAACTTGTTTTAGTCTCTTGATATATAACATTTGTTTTCCTGGAAATTTGTATCAAAATACATTCTAATAGCAGCTTACCCCTTCTTGTATTCCCAGGATAGTAATGTTGGTCCCTTAAAAGTATTAGTGGCTTTTGAAAGCAAGCAAGGATTGCATTAAAGACTGGGAAATATAAGATGAATGTGGAGAGAGATACATGTGTATACAGATATACAGAGTAAAACAGACACACACACACACACACACACACACACACACACACACACACACACTGCACCTCCTAAGATCTGTCTTAAACAGATAGTAAGGTAAAAGTTTGCATCAGGCTTCACACTGATTCTTCCCACACAGAGATGATGATTTTTTCTTCTTGTCTCTTCCACAAAAAATATATCTTTGGCTTATATTGCTGTTTTCCCTTCTACATAGAATACATGAAAAACTGACAAGAATGGAAATTCAGATAGGTTATCAATTTCAATAATATGCCTAAAGCCAACAGTTACCCTTTAATATTCCTTATCCTCCATGTGGAAACTGTTGAAGACGCTGCCTAAACTGGGCCAGCACTTGGGAGGCTGAGGCAGGAGGATCCGTGTGAGTTCGAGGCCAGCCTAGGCTACATAGTGAGTTCCAGGCCAGTCTGAACTATGTAGTGAAATCCTATCAGTGGATCACCCTTATTTTAAATTGATTACCAATAAAAAGTAAAAGCTTCTGGTTTTTAGTTCTACTTATCCCGTATATGGTAGGTTTACTCAGTCCAAGAGAGAGATCTGGGCAGTATGCCGGAAATGGCATGTAGGTTCTTTTGGCAGTGGTGGAAGTGCTAGGGGAAAGGACCAAGAGAATAGATGAATATTAGGGGAAATGAAAAAAAGTAGTTAATGAGTTTTATAAATCCATTTTGAGCTGTTCTGACTGGATCAACTTTTAGAAAATGACACTGTTTATATTACAACTGGAAACATTTTTCTCTAGATTATAAGAACAGTTCAATTAATTCAGATAAAATTTGTCAGTTAAATGTGTATCTGCCAAATCTCTTTGTGTGTTTATTTAGCAACTGTTGAACACATTTTTGTAGGATGCATTATTTTTTGTTTGTTTGTTTGTTTGAGACAGGGTCTCTATATGCAGTTCAGGCTGACCTTGAACTCACTGCATAGCCCAGGCTGGCCTCAAACTCCTCCTGCCTCAGTCTCGTGAGTACTGGGATTACAGGCGTACGCCACCACGCCGAGCTGGAAGCATTGTTTAATGTAAATACTGTGACAAAGAACTTTAGGATAACATTTTGTTTCAAATATTTTTTAAAATTAAGAAATGCTTGTCAGGTGTGGTGGTGCATGCTTGTAATCCCAGCACTCTGGGAGGCTGAGACAGGGGGATCACAAGTTTGAGCCCAAGCTGGACAATTTAGCGACTTACTGGGACCCTGTCTCAAAATAAAACGTGGAAAAAGGGTTGGGGATGTAGTTCAGTGCAAAGGCCTTGGGTTCAATCCTTTGTACCAAAAAACAAAAGAAAAAAGGGAGGCACGCTGGTGATGTAGCTCAGTGGTAGAGGGCTTGCCCAGCATATGTGAGGCCCTGATTCAGTCACCAGTACAATTTTTTTTAAAAGGCATTCTCTTGTTTTAATGAGGTCTCAATTGTCATGTTATTGGTTCGATTTCCTGTTTTCAATAAATTTACAGTCACTAAATTGGCAGTTTACCTCTTATGTTGTATTTTAATAGGTAGTATATTTGTTTTAAGGTTAGTTCCTAGCAAAAAGATGTTTTGGAAGTAGGTGACATAAAATGAATATTCATTTTCCAAATGCACTAACCAGAAGTGAAAAGTACGTGTATTTCATGATTAGCAAACAGGGCTCTAATCTAGTCTTTCCGGGATTGGCGAGTTCTGAGGTTTACAAAATACTGTATACCTGTTTAGCGTGCTTACTACTCCTGTAAGGGGAACGGATGCAGTCGGTCTCGCAAAGCGTTAGAATCTCTTTACTTTCCAAGTAATGCTTTGGAATATACTCTAGGTACGACTTTTTTTTTTTTTCCTATTTTAAAGTGCTGTTCTTTCAAGTGAACTCATTACGTGTTGCATAAGCTCTGAAAAGGCCAAAGCAAGTTAGAAAGCCACCTTTATTTACTGCTGCGAGAATAGGTATTAGATCGCTTCTGGGAAGAAAATGTGATTAATGGCCTTTTTCCAGAGGGGGGACAATCGCAGACCTCGCTTCCGCAGAGCGTGAAATGCGCCCTTTCCTGCCGAGCGCCGGTCCCGGCGGCGGGCCGGGTTCCCAAGCCTCAGGTGTCTGTGCGGCCGCTCGGCGCACGGCGTCGGGACTTCCTGTCTGGGCGCCGGGCGGAAGGATCGCGCCGCCAGCCGGGAGGCCGCCGCCGCCCCTGCCGTTAGGTGGTGGGGTTTCTCAGCCCGGCGGCGGGAGGCGGGCCGGCCGCGGCTTCCTGTCGGAGGACGCGCAAGGATCCGGGCGTCGGAGTGTGTGCGAGTGCGTGAGTGTGTCGGCCGCACGGCGCGTGTCCCCGGCCGCGGTTCCGCCTCCGCCCCCGCCGCCGCTCACGGTGGAAGTCAATGTGAAGCAGCAGCAGCTCCAGCCCCGGGATAAACATGGCGACGTCTCTGCATGAGGGACCCACGAACCAGCTGGATCTGCTCATCCGGGCCGGTAAGGACAGGGCAACTTTCCTCCTGTGCATCGGCGCAGCGGGAGAGGGGGTGCACCGAAGGCGGGGTGCCTCCCCCGGAGCGGTCAGTGCAGGGGTGCGTGTCCACCTCAGGCGCCGGGCGGCCGGGAGAGGGGGGAGTGAATGAAGTAATGGAGGCGACGAATCAGGAAGTGATCACCTTGGAGAGTAACCTGCCTCGAATCCGGTGCTGTCGCTTCAGGGTGGGCTCGCCGGGCGCGGCGCGGCTGCCGGGCGGAGCGCTGGCAGCGGGTGCTGGGCGCAGAGCCGCGGTTAAGTTGGGGACTCGGGACGGACGAGTTGAGCGCTTCACCCCAGTTGCCGAGGAACCAGGAAGTGGCTGGGGTTGTTGTCTCTCGGCGGCGCCTGCCACGCTGTCTGCCCGGAGAGGCCGCTCCTGTCCGCGGGCTCCTCCGGGGACGCGCGGCGCCCACCGGCCCGCGACTTCCGCATGGACGAGGCGGCCCCGGGCGATGTCCGGCGGACGATACCCGCCAAAAACCGCGCGGACCCTCCCTCTCCCCGGTCCCCGCAGGACGCCGCCTCCGGAGTAACGGTCCCGGGAAGGGTCACTCCGTAGTGTCGAGCGACCGGGACGGCGTTTCTCCCGGCCCGCCTCCCTCACCGCAGCGAACGGGGGGCTGTGAGGAAACTGGATTTATGCCCCTTCCCTCGTGGGTGTTGTTTCAGGGGGAGAATGGGAAGGACACTGAGTATATTTCGTACCCCTGACCTGGAGCGGGGGGGGTCAGAGAAAAGCAAGTATTTTTCGTAAACAGAGGGTGAATGTGAAGGAGTAGGGCGGGCGGGAGGGCGTCTCGGCCCCAGGGAAGTCTCAGTACGGAATTGCCCCCTTTCCCCTCCCCCAAACCTCCCACCACAGCGGAAGCGCCTAGGAGAGGACAACGCGCGGGATTGACAGGCCCGCGGTTCCAATCTGCTTTCGGAGATGTTCCAAATAAAAACGTTGATTTCTGGGGGCGGGACCACGGGCCCGCGCTGGGCCAATGAAGATTGGGCGGGAGTGAAGCTGACATTGTACGCATGGAATTGGAGGGAAGAGGAGTGTAAACACGGAAGTGGCCGCAGGGGTGGGGGATGTGCAGCGCCACTGCTGCAGCGGAAGGGCACGGACTTAAGTTACATAGAAAAAGCAGCTTTACTAATAGCAGGCAGCGCAGTGAGGGCCCTGGATCCTTGGAACACCGCTTGAATACTGTTCGCTTACTGTAATAACGCATATTCCGTTCTCGGGGTTTTGTTTCATATTGTGTCGATGGGAATTGGAAAATAAATAGTTACCTAACAGTAATGCTGTAAAAGTTGTTACGCTCTTTTCCATACGTTGTTTTTAGGTAGAGGTCTTGAAGTTAGTTTGGTTGGTGACACTGATTCAGTTCGACTAGGGCAAAATCATGAACACATGTTTTGTGTATCTCTAAATTTAACAGAAGAACTTTTAAGTTTAAATAAAATCTGGAGTAATATAACCATATGTATTGTATAACACATGGCGAACAGTCTTTATTCTGTGTAATGTAATATTACATGTTTCAAATGTCCCAAAGAAAAAGCATACTGAGAAATTAAAACACACTTTTTGACAGATGTTTCAGTGAATGAAAGGCAGAGCACAATAGCTTGGTTCCTTTGTGTATGTTCAGTGCATTAATTGACATGAACCTAGTATAAAATTTTGTGTTTATATTATTGGTACTGAGAGTTCTTGGGTCAGTGATATTCGTGTGTATGTGTACAGTTCAAGACATCTTGTATCCAGTGGTTAAAACTTTTGAGAGACTTACACTAGCTCCTGCAGTCAGAGCTTTCAAAAATCTATAAAGGTAAGAGGACTTAACTTTGTCAGTGGAAGGTATTTTTCTCATGAACTTTTGAAATTATCAGAGAAACTGAATATGACCTGTAGATATTTTGTTTGGGAGCCCAGGGCCTCTGGCAGGCTAGTCAAGTGCTGTACCACAGTTGCCCCCTCAACCTTGATGAGAGTTTTTAAAAAAGCTAAATGCTGGCCGGTGAGATGGCTCAGCGGCAAAAGTGCCTGCCCGGCAAGCGCGAGGCCCTGAGTTCCACTCCCAGAACCCACATAAAGGAAAAAAGGGGCCGATGATATCGCTCAGCGGCACAAGCCCCTGCTCGCAGGGGCAGGGTCCTGAAGTCGACTCCCTATACCCACACAGAAAAAAAGCTAAATGCCATTTTCCAGCCCAACTCATTTTCTTTAGTACTCTATATACATCTTACAATTAAAGTTTCTTTTTTGATCATAATGTTCTATGTTTAGAATATGTTCTATGTAAAGAATATGTTTTCCATATGATCATTTTTCTGATTTTTTTTTTTATCCTCCAATCATGTTCATGTAATCTGAAGCTCCCTTACAGGCTGTATTTTAGAAAGAAACTTGAGACAGGTTTGCTGATTTACCCAAGGTTTATTCAGTGAGTTAGAAGTTGAAGAGGAAAGATGGCCTAGAAAATTAAGATTCATGGTTGTAGGGTGTTATGACTGCCAGTTTACAGTGGCATTAAAAGAGTAATGTTTTTAAATTTTGTGTTTATAAAATGGACACATGATGCCTTTTGTCTCCTTGAGGGAAAATCGAGTTTGCAAAGAGAATTCTTACAAAGATTTTAGTTTGAGATAGATGAAAATTTCTAAAATGTACAAGGGTAAAAATAGTTATAATGATTGTAATGATGGGTCGATTAGGATGAGTGATATTTATGAAGACTTACAGAGGAGATAATCTAGTATTATCACTACTATTGTTACATATTAAGGTACCACATATTAAGGTACCAGAGGATATACTGTACTGCTTTTATTTCCCCGCTTTAGAACTTAAGTATCATGGGTGGGTACTCCTTTAGCTATTAATGTTTATGTTGTCAAAGGAATTTGCATGAAAGATGAAATAAATAAGCATATTTATTATAAATCACTGTCATTTTAAGATGGAAAACATTTTTGTGGTCAAGACTTAACATACTTTGTAAAAACCTTCACTGGGATGATGTATGAGAATGGGCCTTGACTCTTGCACCTGGAGTTCAGGGTCTGTATCTGGCTACCACCAAACCTAGTGCGTACCAGTGACTTAACTTGGGACTTCATTTTCTGGTAAGAGTACAGGGTTGACCAAATGTTCTCTAAGAGCTTTTAAAGCTCTAAAATTACGAGTGGCTCAAACACATTTAATGGAAAGTTAAAGCTTCTTGTAATTTTTTGAGTTTCAAAAAATATTACATTATGTGAGTGAATTTGTCTTAAGGTTAGTAATTGAGTCTTTGAAAATGTAAATATGTGCCGAATTAGAACTTGAGGATACGTGTAGCTGTTGAGGAGGTCTGTGATCTACTTTAATAATTTCAGCTCAGTTCTAGTAGATACAGATACAGCTTAATGTAGGAACAAATGCCCAACATTGTTACCTTGCTAATACTTACATGTAAGCATTCTGTGTATATAGTCTGGATTTTGCGGAAGATTTTCTTTATAAAATGCCTGTTTAGTCCCAAGTATGCATTCCTTGACTTTGTAATTTTTCTGAATTTGAGAAGAGGTCACCAGAACTTGCGCTGTACAATGCAGTTATTAAGTGAAGGGGGGAGGTTTTTCTGGAAATGGAACCAAGACATTTTCATGAACCTTTCCCCCAAAATCTGTGTGTTTTGTCAAAGTTCATTGTGAAATTTGAAATTGAAAAATCTCATCTCAGTGTGAATTGGAATATCTAATTAACTTTGAGTATTTGGTATCTGAAGTGCTAAGAAGTATTTCAGATACCAGATTTTCAGGTTTGGGATACTCAACCTATATTAACCTTGAAAAGATCATCAAATTGGAAGAAAAAAAAGATTGGAAGCATGTGTTGAAATAAAGGCAGAAGAAGGGCTTTGATTTTTGTCACTTAAAAAATTTATTTGTACTCGGGGAGTGTAATAGTGGTAGAACTACATGCAGGAAGCCCCCAGTTCTGTCCCCATTTCTTGAAAAAAATTTTTTTTTCAAACTATTGAAAAAATTACTTTTCAGAATTTATTGCAGCATTAATACTAACATTTATGTAAGAAGGAATTTAGCCAGTTGGGGTAGGCACATATCTGTAATCACAGCACTCAGGAGGTTGAAGCAGGAGAATTGTAAGTTCGAGGCCAGCCTGCACCTACATAGTAAGACCTTGTCTCCAAAAAAAAAAAAATAAATAAAAGTAATACTAGTGTGCAAAATGACAATAGGGTTAATTCAACATGATTTCCTTCAGAAACAAATTTGGTTGATAGAGGAGGGCAGGGAACATAATATTCTTGGCATTGTTTAAAAAAACTCCTTTCATAATCTGTAATTTAAATGTTTAAAAAGATGCAGAGAAATACGAAAACTTTTCTCAGTAATCCTTTATATTTAAGTGGACATACATTGTTTTACAGAAATAGAATCATAGTTTTTCACCTGTATACTAGTGTTCATGCTTAGGAGCTAAAACAGAAACACAGCCTAGAATTTAGTTGTTATTAATTATGTCTGATGATAAATTACAGCTGTGTTTCTCAATTACAGACCAAACTGATCTGGTCACCCTGGGAGTCACAAGCATTTCAGATCTGGGAAGACAAACGATTTTCATAATACACTGATATTATTTGTCTTTCACAAGTGTAACGTTTTCTAGAGGCTGTTGTGATATTGAGACATATCCATTGAAGAAGGAGATGGATAAATCCATATGCTTTCTATTAAATCCAGTGCTATTAAAAAGGTTTGCAGGACCTGGTGACATAGCTCAGGGGTAGAGTGCCTGCTTAGCATGTGCAAGGCCCTGACTTTGATCCCTAGTACGGCATTACCTACCCCCTGCCCACCCAATTGCAAAAATGTAAAAGAAAACAAAAGGTACTCAGGATTTTTGTTCTAAAGTTATTTTTCATAAAAATATTGTCTATAATAAGTATTTTAAATGAATTAGCAAATAATTTTAATAAATAAGGTCAAAATCTCCTTGAGGTCCTCAGTAATTTGAGCATAAAAGAGTCCTCCATCCAAAAATAAAATAAGAATAGTTGAAATACAGTGTTGTAAGTTCGATTCCCAGTACCAAAAAAAAGAAAAGAAAAGAAAAAGAAATACAGTGTTGTAGTTCATGGTTCAGTGTGGTAGCCACTAGCCACAAGTGGCTAATTGAGTACCTGAAATGTGACTTAGGAACTGAATTTTAAACCTCTTTATATTGAGTACAATTTAAAATGGCAATATTTTGGATATACTGGATTAAATGAAGGGTATTCATGTCACCTTCTTCGTACTTTCACAAACGTTACTGAAAATTTTTAAATGACATGTGGCTTAAGTCAAATGCAGTGGTACATGTGTACTCTCAGCATTCTCGAGAGGCTGGAGCAAGAGGATGGCAAGTTCCAGCCCAGCCTGGGCAATTTAGCAAGACCCTGTCTCAACATAAAAAATGATGAAGACTTATAAAATAAATAAATGAATCTGATGCTGGCAAAAGAAAAAATTAAAAGGTGGGTGCAAGGGAAGGACGACGAAGAATTGAGATGTGTTATGTATACCAATCCCCCACAAAATGTAATCATTATGTACTGTAAACACGTACTAATAAAAATTAAGAAACAGAAAGGGGCAGGGAATGTGGCTTAGTTTGGTGTAAAGGCCCTGGCTTCAATCCTCAGTACTGAAAAATAATTACGTATGGCTTTTATTTTATTGGATAGCTCTGGTTTAGAAAATAATATTAGTTTTCTTTTTTTTTTCTCTTTCTTTTTCCCTTTTATACATTGCAGTGGCCACTATATTGTTAGCAGGTCAAGGGAAACAAGACAAAGGTGGAATATCCCAGACTTTTACCTTCTTTCTCTGTTTATTGTATTCGTTTGTGTTAAAGTCTGGGGGCATTAGGAGATAAGCCTTGGTAAATCTGTGTAGTAGTTGAGTGAAAGATGACCTTGTAATACTAGTTTACCGTTTTGGTTGTAGGGAACTATCAATTAAGTGTTTCCTCATTTTTTTCCCATTGCTCTCAAACTAAATTGCTACTAAATTTTATTTTTGACTCTGCGAACACTGTTATGTACTGCATCCATTGCCAGCATTCTCTCATGCAAAGCTGAGAGGTATGCCTCTTGTCAGACTTAATTACCAAGTTTGGTATTTTCTAACAGCTGTTGAGTGAATCTGGAATACTCTACCATACAAACACCAGTTAATTAGCAAGATAGAAGTGGAACAAGAATATTTTTACGAATAGTGAAGGAAGGCACAAACGAGCACTGTGGTTAAAGTAATTTTTGTAATATATTTGATGGCATTTATTTCTTAAAGGAGGATTGACCAGAAATATCAACTACTAGAAAATGATACCTATCCAATTATTTTAACTTTACTATTTCTACTTTTATGAAATGCTTGTTTTTTCCTCTCATAAATTTCATATATAGGCTTAGAGACAATACTAGTCAATCAAATTTTAAATAAGAGATAAGGAACATTTTTTAGCTGTTTCTTTTAGTTTGCTTTGATTGCACAACACTTAAATTCGTGTTTAATACTTTAGATTTGTGCAGTTTCAAATTACTTAAATTATTGATCTGAAAAAATAGTATTGAAAACATTTTTAAATATTAGAAACTTGACTAGGAGAGGTATATCTTAAATTGCTCTTAGCAAAAATTTCTTGTTAGCTGGGCATGTGGTACTTGCTGTAGTCCCAGCACTCAGAAGGCTGAGGTAGGAGGATCATAAGTTTAAGACCAGCCTGGGCTACATAGTGAGACCCTGTCTCCAAAAATAAAAAGATTATTCACTTACATCAACAAGCACTAAAGAGATACAGTGCTCATTTTTATAATATGGGTAATATATTGGAAATGTTATATTATTGTAAATTGATTAGAGAGTAGGCTCTTAGATTTTTTTTGTGTGTAGCAGTATTCGAGTTGTGAGATGCAAATGGCAAGAGGTAAAAGTCGCAGTTATCAAAAGAGGTAGAAATCAAGCTGTGCATACTGGTGTACACCTGTTAAGTCTAGTTTGTAATCCCAGCTACTTGGGAGATTGAGGCAGGAAGATCACAAGTTTAAGGCCAGTGGGCTACTTAGCTAGACCCTGTCTTAAAAACAAATGAACAAATAAATAAAGGGCTTGGATGTGCTCAGTGGTAGCGAGCTTGTCTAGCATGCGTGAGGTCCTGGGTTCAGTCCCCAGTACAAGGGAGGTGGAGGGAGTTTTATTAACATAACAAACTTTGTAACATGAAATTCATGGTTTTGAAAATGTACCTCAAACTACTTAAGAATGTAGGGTGCATCATATGTAACCCTTAGGCAAATTGCATCTTGCTTATAACTTAAACATGTTAAAATCTGGTAAAATTCTATTATGTGTGATTATTAAACACTTGAAGCTCTGACTTTAATACAGTTGTGTCTTAATACAATTACATAAGGAATTAGTTTACCCAGGATGGTTTATTAATAGCACCTATGACAACAGCTCAATTGCAACACCAAGCTGACTTTAAAGATAATGTTTCCTGGGTTAAATTTTAAAAACCTGAGATTTTGTTTTCCTAGGTTCATTAGTGTATGTGAGGATTGTAGGGAGGCACTTTGAAAAAAATACTTAAGAATAGTAGTATATTTTAGCACAGCAAAGTTGAGCTAGAAAGGCCGATTGAATCCTTTGCTTCAGTGAAGCTGCAGATAAGAGTAAGCAGGGTCACCTAAAGATAGATTTACTTAGCGGTTTGGCTGCCTCCCTGGAACCGTGTAGCTTTGAGCAGATCGCCATAAATGGAAAGAGCAACTGGAGAGACCTAGTACCTTGGTTGAGAGTGTGGATGATGTGCAACAGGTGGTAAAACAGCCCCTGGGTTTTTTAAACAAACATTCTCCAAATGACTGGTATTTAAGGCTAAGGCTTTATAGCATTTGGTGAATTTTTAAGGCTAAGTGGATTTTTCCCAATTAAAAGTCTTGAAAACAGTTTTAAAAGACTCATATCTTAAGTATGTGGAGCTTGTGAATTTGTAATATGATTTTATGAAATTTGTATAAACATTTACTTTTAGTTCCTTGAAGGGACATCTTGAGAAAAATCAAGTTAGAAACTTAACATATTAATGTTTCACAACTTCTTACCAAGTAAATTATTCAGTCTTTAAAATCTGAATGTGTTATTAATATATCATTAAGATAGTAAGTTTGTTCCTGACGTGTCAGTTTTCTTACAAGGTCAAAGGCTTGACCTTAATTCACATAAAAGAAATACTTCTATGTGCTATATGGAAAGTCTGTATTAGAAACTATAGTGGATATACAGTTGGGTTAAGGTAGCCCCTTTGACCTTGAAGAGCATAGAAGCTTACAGGAGCAACAAGACATCACCATTATACTTTTTAAAATGTGGAAACAAAAGAAGTCACTACTGTTTTTTATGGGAATCATTACATTTAACTCTGTTTGAGGTAAGTAAGAGTCTGCTTTGGGAAAGAGGAAACTGAGGTTTAAGTGATTAAATTGCTTGCCTGAGGAGCAGACTAGAACCCAAGCTGCTGGACCTGAAAGCCCAAACCACTGCTGGTACACTTTACTGTTTGCACAAGTAACTTAATAGCAAAGCATAAAGGAAGTGTAGAAGAGAGGTACAAAGGTTCAGGGAATTAGAAAAGGCTCCATGGGGGCAAAAGGAAAAAAACTAAAAAAGTTTTTCGGTAAAAGCCAGCGGTCTCCAGAGAGGCTTTGAAGAAAAGAATAAGGTTATGACGAAGCAAGTTGCCAAGCTGTGGCACTAAAGTGAATGTGTGTTCTTGTCCATCTGCAGGCAGCCCTGCCTAGAGATTATCTTTGTGCTCATCTGAGGTAGTTTCTAAGAATCAAACTACTTCATTAAATTAAATTAGGAAGTAGTGTTTCTGACTGGTTCTTCTAGGAATCATATTATTCCTGTTTTGGTTACAGGTTGTATATATATCAAAATACACAACTGACCTCTCAGTGATTGTTAATCTTCAAACACACTTACACTGTTAGTTTTGATGGGGAGTTCAAATTTCAAGGGTCGGTCTTTGCTGGGCATGGTGGCACATGCCTGTAATCCCAGCACTTGGGAGGCTGAAGCAGAGGCTCTCCAGTTTGAGGTTGGCATGGGTTACATGGTGAAAGCCTTGTCTTTAAAAAAAAAAAAGGGCCGGTGAGATGGCTCAGCGGCATAAGCGCCTGCCTTGCAAGCGCGAGGGCCCGAGTTCGACTCCCGGATCCCACATACGAAAAAGGGGCCGGTGATATCGCTCAGCGGCACAGGCGCCTGCTGGCGCGCGAGGTCCTGAGGTCAACCCCCCGGTACCCACAAAAAAAAAAAAAAAAAAAAAAAGTCTATTTTCATTTGGAGAAGATCTGGAAAATTCTCATT
The DNA here is from genome assembly GCA_028451465.1 of Erethizon dorsatum. Taxonomy (NCBI): domain Eukaryota; kingdom Metazoa; phylum Chordata; class Mammalia; order Rodentia; family Erethizontidae; genus Erethizon; species Erethizon dorsatum. The sequence goes on from CM051839.1 coordinate 19,539,553, forward strand.
AATTTGTAATCAGTCTCATTGGTTTCTTCTAAATCATTGTTCATTTTATAAAATGTAGATACTGGCTTATTTTGGTTTTTAAATTTCTATAATTGGTACAGACTAATGTACCAGGGATTTATGTAGTTATTCACATGAAAATTTACTTCTTACAATGTGTTTATGTTGAGTAATACGATTGGTTCATTTTTTAAATTGAGTGCTTATTTTCTCCCCAGTGGAAGCATCAGTTCACAGCAGCAATGCACACTGCACTGATAAGACAATTGAAGCTGCTGAAGCCCTGCTTCATATGGAGTCTCCTACCTGCTTGAGGGATTCGAGAAGTCCTGGTATGCGCACTGTTCCTTTTGATTCTAAACCTATCTGTTGCTTTATATTAGAATGGAGACTTCTTTTTTTTTAATGGGTATTGTTGGAGCTCTCAGAAGTCTGTTACACATGAAGATCTGTCAGTAATAAGTGATCTTTTTTTAAGGTCCACAGATCACTTTATTTAAGTAAGTAAGTACAGAAAATGCCTACACAGGCATACAGATCTTTTCTATAATAGCTACTTATTATATCTGTTTTTTTAATTCTGGATAAACTGCCAGCCTCTGTGGTCTTTAGGAGCATGGCATATAGGGGCCACTTTCTTTATCCAGTGGTGAACAGGCAGTAATTCCAGGGAACCATCTATGGTAGAGAGGAGGCAGGTCACACCATTTGCTTTACAGTCCTATCAGCCTGAGAGTTGCTGGTTCCTTACGGTCCAGTTTTTCCTTTTAGACTGACTTTGATATTAGTTTTCTACTAGTATTACTTAGTCGTAATTGTAATTTAACATCCAGATGGTAATCTGACTTGATTGATCCTTTTACAGAAGTTTACGATAACTGCTAAGATAGCCATATGTGGGGCCAGTGAGATAGCTCAGCGGCATAAGTGCCTGCCTGGCAAGCACGAGGTCCTGAGTTCGACTCCCGGTACCCACATTAAAAAAAAAAGCCGTATGTTTTAATTGGAATAGGAGTTTCATGATTATTCAGGAATATGAAAGGAAAATTATGGCAATATGGGTTACTGCATTAATCCACAATGGAATATATTAACTAGCTCTAATTTGAAATAGAAATGTCATATCTTTTTTTTTTTTTTTTTTGTGGGTACCGGGGGGTCGACCTCAGGACCTCGCGTGCCACCAGGCACCCGTGCCGCTGAGCGATATCACCGGCCCCTTTTTCGTATGTGGGATCCGGGAGTCGAACTCGGGCTCTCGCGCTTGCAAGGCAGGCGCTTACGCCGCTGAGCCATCTCACCGGCCCAGAAATGTCATATCTTGAATATTGATGCATATCTGAAGGAAGCCAGAATATTGGATAGCAGTTTGTATGTACTGTTTTAGTGAGCTGCAATATCAGAGTGGTTCCATTAAATAAAATGTTAAATATTGAAAGATATTACTGAGCCAGGTATGGTGGCACATGCCTGTAAATCTCAGCCCCTCTGGAGGCTGAGACAGAAATACTGCAAATTTGGCCACTGTGCTGTCTCTATCACAGTGGCCTGCTCTCACTCTGTAGAGTGCACTCCTTTTCCTATTTTTAAGTGGCTCATACTGGCCCTGCAGAGCATGTTTCTTTTCTTTTCATACCTCTAATGAATGTAAAACCTCGCTTAAAAAAATATTGCAGATTTGAGGCCAGCCTTGGCAGCTCTGACTGTGTCTCAAAATAAAAAGTGCTGAGGTGTAGCTCAGTGGTAGAGCCCTTGCCTAGCAGATGAGGCCCTTGGGTCTTCAGTCTACAGCACAGCCCCTCCCAAAAACAAGAAATTGTGGGAGGAAAGTAATAATTATTATAGAACTATTATACTATTATTTTCAAATGTTTCAAAGTTCTTTAAAACTGTGGAGGTGACCACGTGTAACCTTGCAGATGATTTTCTTTATTTTCTTGTATGCTTTAGATCACAGTGAACGTTCAGGAAATTAATTTCTCTGGTATTAAGTTTTAATCCTGCTTTGAACAATTCTTAGTAAGCATTTCTAGCTATTAAACTGTCCATATGAGGAATATTGATTGGGATGGGAAATTTTAATTTTTCAACTTTTTTTTATAGTGGAAGTGTTTGTCCCTCCTTGTGTATCAACTCCAGAATTTATCCACGCTGCTATGAGGCCGGATGTCATTACAGAAACTGTAGTGGAGGTGTCCACGGAAGAGCCGGAACCCATGGCTACCTCTCCTATTCCTACGTCACCAGAGAGCCACGAACCAGTGAAAAAGAAAAAAGGTACAGGATATTATAAATGCCTGAGAAAGTGGATTTTTTCCTGGTATCTTTATTCCCTTTAAGGGACATTGAAAGTAACATGGTACAGATTTATGACCAACATTTAACTAATTTCAAAGAGAAAAAAATTGAAATTTTAATGTGTTGCAACACATTTATACTGTTTATTTTATTATTATTATTTTTTTTTTGTGGTGCTGGGGATGGAAGCCAGAGCTAGGAAAGTGCTCTACCACTGAGCCACATCCTCAGCCAGGAAGGAGTTTGTATTTAAACCTTAAAGGTACTTTCAGAAAGTGAGCTTTTAACAGTGCTGGAAAAAAGAAGGAAGATGAGAGATCTGTGCATTTGTCTTACCATTTTTCTAATTTATGAGCGTTTTATATACTTGGTTATGTTAGCAAGGTTATTTATTTTCTCCATTTTTCATAGTGTTACCTTTCTTGCCGGTACCATCTGTTCTAAAATACTAAGAATGCCAGTGGAGACTTCCGACTGGCCTAAACTGCCCAGTGGGTAAAGCACATTGCCCCTTTCTGCTCTCCCGATCCCAGCAGTGAAGCCGAGAGGCCCAGCACAGCGCCACATCAGGAGAATATGCGCAGTACAGTGCATCAGTTCCTATGCAGATCAGCGGTGAACTATCTAACTATAGTACTTCCCTAGTGCTTCCTTTACATTTTGTGTGTATTTATTTTGAACCTAAGGCTGCGCTACAGGTAGACCTTAGTAGGTACATTGAAATTATATGCAGTTTAATTTTCTTTCTTTTTTTTTTTTTTTCTTCTTTTTTTAGTGCTGGGGATCAAACCTAGGGCCTCATTCATGCAAGGCAAGTGTTCTACCCCTGAGCTACACTCTCAGCCCTCTCTGCATTTTTTTTTTTTTTTTTTTTTTTTGGTGGGTACGGGGGGGGGTCGACCTCAGGACCTCGCGCGCCAGCAGGCGCCCGTGCCGCTGAGCGATATCACCGGCCCCTTTTTCGTATGTGGGTTCCGGGAGTCGAACTCGGGCCCTCGCGCTTGCAAGGCAGGCGCTTACGCCGCTGAGCCACCTCACCGGCCCCCCTCTCTGCATTTTAAAGGGAAAAAAAATCAAAGGCAAAAAATAAGAGAAAACTGTGTTAGAAATAATACTTTCTTTTTTTTTTTTTTTGGTACCGGGAATCAAACTCAGGACCTTGCACTTGCCAGGCAGGTGCTTGTGCCGCTGAGCTATATCCCCGGCCCATTTTAGGGTTTTTTTTTTTTAATACTTTCTTTTATTTATTAAATGTTTGACTTTGCTACCATGCACTTAGTGCTGTGAGAGAGACAAGACTACGACAGAGTGCCATGAGCTGGAGTGTAGCTCAGAAGATGCTTGCTTACCATGCTGGAGGCCCCTGGTTCAGTCCCACCCGCTAAGACAGAGTGCCTCTCCCCATATCATACATGTGGAGAGAAAGGCATGAATGAGCGATGAAGTGGCAAAACTACTTCTTGCTGTGTCTGTTAAAAAACAAAAGGCACACATAAAAAAATGGCCTTATTCACTCACTACTCACTAAAGCTTTTGGCTAGTTGCATCTAACCAAAACCAAAAAGAAAAAAAGGTGGAAAGGAGGGCACATTTGAGAACCTGGATGTGATATGCCGTAAATCAGGAAATAATTGCATGCCTGTAATCCCAGCACTTGGGAGGCTGAGGCAGGAGGATTGTTATGAGTTTGAGGGCACCCTGGGCTACAGAGTGAGTTCAGGTCCAAATTAGACTACATAGGGACACACTGTCTCTCCAAAAAAAAAAAAAAAAAAAAAAAAAAAAAGCCACTAATGAATTACCATTTAAAAATTAACAAAAAAAAAAACAACCCTTATTTTTTGCTTTTGTTTTGAGGCAGGGTCTTCCTATGTAGTTCAGACTGGCTTTGAACTTGATATGTAGCCTAAGCTGGCCTCGAACTCACAGCAATCCTTCTGCCTCAGTCTCCCAAGTGCTGGGATTACAGGTGTGCACCACCAATAGGTTAGGTTTGTTTGTTTGTTTGTTTTTTGTGGGTACCGGGGGTCGACCTCAGGACCTCGCGCGCCAGCAGGCACCCGTGCCGCTGAGCGATATCACCGGCCCCTTTTTCGTATGTGGGCTCCGGGAGTTGAACTCGGGCCCTCGCGCTTGCCGGGCAGGCGCTTAAGCTGCTGAGCCATCTCACTGGCCCAGGTTTGTTTGTTTTTGAGACAGGGTCTTGCTGTGTAATTCAGGCTGGCCTTGAACTCACTGTGTAGCCCAAGCTAGCCTCGAACTCAGGGTGATAGAGAAGGTAGCATGCAGTGTCTTAAACATTAATTTGACTGTAGAACCTGTTTTCCTACCAAGAAATGCACTGTTAATTTTTCTCCAGGCACACTATTTAGAACTGCTACTGGGAAAATAAATTGAGCCTTTTTGAGCTAGTTGCCCAGCTGGTCTCAAACTCCTGGGCTCCAGCCCTCCTCCTGCCTGTCTCCTAGCAGCCAAACTATAGGCCATGCCACCATGCATAGCCGAACCTTTTTTTTTTTTTAAGCATTGGGCTTTTGTGCTTGAATTTAGAGATAAAGAAGATAGTTTTATTACTGATAGGTTCTTATATGTGAAAAGTATTTAAATTGAGAAATTGAGCCCCATTCTAACAAGAGCAGTGAACTAGATGTTGTAACTTACCAGAGCAGAGTTACTAATTAGAATTATGAGAAATGAAATCCTAACCTAGAGTGTATCTATGCATTTTGTCATATAAATTAAGACACTGGAATTTAGGTGTTTATATAGTTAATCTAAATAATCCTTGTTACTGAAGATGAGAATGACATCAGAAGTCCCAGATATGTGGCGGTTGCCGTGAGCAGTAATAGATCTGATGGGGAAGGGGTATCGCGGCAGTGCTCCTCAGCTCTTTCCTCCAGCCTCCCCTTGCAGGCCCTGTTCATCCTCTGTGCTGGATCTAACCCGTTTCAGACTTGCGCCCTCCTGAGCGGAGCAGGTAGAACCTCTGCCTTTCTGGAAGTTATTTATGGGTGCTAATCTGAGAGAAGCCGATGGCAGAAATGAGGAGAAACAAAACAGAGGGCACAGACACCAGACATAGAAAATAATTATTTGGAAATAGTTTTTTTGACACAATGTATTTGGATGTAGAGGTGTAGATATTTAAACATTTTTGCTTAAATTCTAGTAAACTGGCTTACAGCAGTAGAGTGTTTTAATATTTTTTACTTCATTTGAGCTCAAAGGGCTTCACAGATTATCACATCTTTCCCAATAATTAGGTAAAGCTGTTCCTGACAGTCTTGTACAACAGAGAACAAAGATGTTTATACAGAATTTGTTTGTTTAAAAAAATGTGTTTCTATTGCTACATCACTGTTAAAGATTAGCAAACAAGGATTAATGGTATACATTGAAATTACTAAACCGGGTGTGGTATCTCACACCTATAATCCCAGCAGTCAGGAGGCTGAGGCAGGAGGATCACTGTGAGTTTGAGGCCAGCCTAGGTTGCATAGTGAGTTCAAGGCCAGTCTGAACTACATAGCAAGACCCTGTCTTTAAAAAAAAAAAAAAAAAAAAAAAAGATTACTTTTTCAAAAGCTGCAGAAGTGTTTTTAGAATTTTTCATTTTCATCCACATAATGTCTAGTTTAATGAATAATGTATTATCAGAAATTCTGCTAATCAAGTGACTTATTATTTTTCCTGTTTTCAATATATGGTTTCAATATTTTACTTTTTCAGTTGGCCGTAAACCAAAGACCCAGCAATCACCAATTTCCAATGGGTCTCCTGAGTTAGGTATCAAGAAGAAACCCAGAGAAGGAAAAGGTAATTTGGGGAGGGTTTTGTTTTGTTATATTGAAATGAGATTTTTTTCCTCCAGTCAGGTGACATTTTTGCATTTGTCGAAGAATTATTTCTAGTACATAAGCATATGGAAATACTGTCTCTGGTAGTATTTCTTAATTGGGGATTGATCAGTGTTCCCTAAGGAGCTTTATCAAAATATCTGCCCAGTCCTACCCGATAGCAGTTCTACAGCTAGAGCTACATTCTGGGGAGTAGAAAGGAACAGTCATTTCTATTTGCTAACATCCCTTTGGGCACACAGATGCAACCTTCTTTGGGGATGCGTGCATGCGTGTGTGTGTGTAATAGCAGTCATCCCCCCATGGAGCCACTTGAATCAAAGCGGCTTACCACTAAGACTTGTGTCTGATACATAGTTCCTTAACTGGTTAGGAGCAATATAAGAATTCAAGGCAAGCCGAAAACAGATAAAAAGCTAAGTCTAGTTGGTATTTAGTTGGACAACCTGTCCCCTACCATCCACTTATGTTTTGGAATACTTAGTCAGAAAAAGATTCAGTATGGGACAGATTTTGGATATTTTTTTTCCTTGTCTGTCTTTGGTCATTTCATATTTCTAATATCTTAAGTGTTGTCTTTTTTTTTAGTGAGTACCGGGGGTCGACCTCAGGATCTCGCGCACCAGAAGGCGCCCGTGCTGCTGAGCGATATCACCAGCCCATTTTTCGTATGTGGGTTCGGGGAGTCGAACTCGGGCCCTCGCGCTTGCCAGGCAGGCGCTTATGCCGCTGAGCCATCTCACCGGCCCCCATTGTCTTTTAATTTATATTGCTCAGGAGCACGGGCGCCTTCTGGCGCATGAGATCCTGAGGTCGATCCCCGGTACCCACCCAAAAAAAAAAAAAAAAAAAAAAAAGTTATATAATAGCAGTAAATAATAGTTGAATTGTAAATGTACAATTATTACTGTTTTCAAAATAATTCTTATCAGTGGTATCACTTATACTCAAAGATCTTATGTTTTGTGCCAGAGGAAAACTTTGTGATGACCTATTTTTACTAATCAAAATCTTTTTTGGGGGGTAGTGGTGCTAGAGGCTCCTGCATGCTGAATCATGTTCTACCACTGAACCCTCCCCCCATCACCTTTCATTAAAATTTCTGTCTTAAACTTGAGGCACATGTTGCAGTGTGAAGGTTTAAGTTATTACATCCAGTTAAACATGTATTCTTAATCTTAATCGTGCTGTTTCTTTTATTTGCAAAATAATGACAATAATGTCCTTCACAGGCACACACCTTACCTGGCAAAGGCTTCCCTTTCAGAATCCTGTTTACTTACAGCCAGAAATATAAATGTTAATTTAAAAATTTGGGGATGGGAGCTGGGTGTGATGGAGAACACCTGTAATCCCAGCACTTGGGAGGCTGAGGCAGGAGGATCATTACAAAGTGTAAATTTCCCGAGGCCAGCCTGGGCTACATAGTGAGTTCAAAGAAAGCCTGAGCTACATAGGGAGACCCTGTCTGGAAAAGAAAAAAAAAAAAAGGAAAACTTGGGGATGGGAATTTGGCTGCAGTGCTTAAAGATAACCTGAGGAATGTTGATGAGTCTTAATTTTTTCAACAAACAATTCAGATTCCTGCTGTGTAGGAAGCATCTTCTGCATTTTACAAAAATTTCTTCCAGAATAAAATTTCTGCTTTTACTACGTCTACTCATACTGATAATTCCCTGGTTTTTCACAAAATAAAAATGCTGCCAGCTCCACACTTTGTAGTTGGAAGATATACAGGCTTCAGTAGTTTTAGGTAGTGACGCTGATCCAACAGAGCTTCAGAGGTTAATGAATGTAATACTGCATTATGAAGCCGAAGGGCAGTCTTGTTCGGTCCAGAGATGCACACTGGGCTCAACCATGGGTTGGTTGTTAATAAACATCCCAGCAGTACGATCCAAGGCCAGTGTTGTAGTTAACATTTGATAAATACTGTACTTGACTAGTTTAAGGGGATGGCCTGTTACTTTTTAGTGTTTTCATTTAAGGAGCTTGTATTTTAAGACTGAAGCACAAATGTATTTAACTGAGTTGTTCATTTATAATGAAATTATTTTACTATATTATCTTTGCTGTAGTAGATTTAATCAGTAGAAGGAGATAAGAAATTTTTAGTCATCTGTTTCTAGAGGCAGTAACTTTTATTCAATCTGGCTGGGTATGGTGGCATGGCATGCCAGTAATCCCAGCATCTGGGACACGAAGGTAGGAGGATTGCAAGTCTGAGTCCAGCCTGGGCGACTGAGAGACCCTGACTCAGAAAGGGGGTGGGGTGGAGGTGGAGCTCAGTGGGAAGACCTCAGGTTCAGTCCCTAGTACTAACGCGTGCACAGTCTGAAATGACTACCAGTCCAGAGGAAAATAATATGAAGATGCTTAAATGTTTGGGCTCAACTATAGGTTATTAATGAACTTTTCAAATTTTAAGGGAAATCCAAAATGAACATGAAATGCCAGAGAAAAGAACATCAGTGGGAGGAAAGGGGGATGCAGTAGCTTAGTTTGGAAGCTTCTGACATAGCCTGTAGCCTGGATCTGGATTTAAAGATATAATAAAGGGGTGGTACTTTACAACATATGTACCTCAGAGTTCACGCATATTAGGTGGATTAAAGTACTGTATATGTCCTAGTCGACTTTCCTGTTGCCGGACACAGTACCTGACATTTGCACTTACAGGAGAGGTCTGTTTGGCTCACGGTTTCAGTCCCTGGTCAGCTGGCTAAAAGGCAGAAACATCTGGTGGAAGGGTGGAGTGGAGTGGAGCCGCCTGCTAGTTCAGGAAGCTGAGAGACAGCACAGAGCAGTGGCAGCCAGCAGTGAACCCTCTGCAAGCGAGCCGCCAGTGAGCCACCTTCACTGGGCCCTCTCAACAAGTTCAGCTGTGGTCCTCAGTGGTGGAATCCACTGATGATTGTAGCGCCCTGCGATCCAGTCACCTGTCATCCTTCCAGGAGTGTCTTCATCCAGTCAAATTGGCAATTGAGCATAACCTTATAGTAGACTGCTCAGAAGAAGATCCTAAGATTGATGTCCAAAAGCTTCTCACATTCCACTGTGTTGCCTATTTAATAAAATTGAATACCTCCTGATGAATTTTGATATGGGATTTGGGCTTACAATAAACATAGGTGCAAGCTTAATTTATGTAGAACTCAAAACTGTAAATAGGGCCGGTGAGACGGCTCAGTGGCTTAAGCGCCTGCCTTGCAAGCGCGAAGGCCCGAGTTCGACTCCCGGAACCCACATACGAAAAAGGGGCCAGTGATAGCACTCAGTGGCACGGGTGCCTGTTGGTGCGCGAGGTCCTGAGGTCGTCCCCCCGGTACCCACAAAAAAAAAAACAAACAAACAAACTGTAAATAAATTTGGGGCCCAGCATTGTGCCTTTGCCTTTTACTGAACTCAAAGAGTGTAGGATAGAGTGGTGTGATAGTGTAGAGGACTACTAGAAACATTTTTAAAAACCAGCAAGAGGGGGCTGGTGAGATGGCTCAGCAGCACAAGCGCCTGCCTGGCAAGTGTGAGGTCCTGAGTTCGACTCCCGGAACCCACAAACGAAAAAAAGGGCCAGTGATATCGCTGGGCAGCACGGGCACCTGCTGGCGCGCGAGGTCCTGAGGTCGACCCCCGGTACCCACACACGCGCACACACGCACACGCACACACCAGCAAGAGTGTATTTAGGTTTATGTTATAAAAAGGATAATTTACTTGCTTTTAATTCTTTGTTAACAGTTTAGATTAATTTCTGTCATTATTTTGCTTTGTTTTTAAAGGAAATACAACCTATTTGTGGGAGTTTCTTTTAGATCTACTTCAAGATAAGAATACTTGTCCTCGGTATATTAAATGGACTCAGAGAGAGAAGGGCATATTTAAACTTGTGGATTCGAAGGCTGTCTCTAAGCTTTGGGGAAAGCATAAGAACAAGCCAGACATGAACTACGAAACTATGGGACGTGCTTTGAGGTAAGGACACATAGGAACTGGTATTCAAACAAAACTACATTATCTTTTTGTACTGTTCATTAGCTGTTTCAAGAGAGGCTCAGAATCTCTTACTAGAACTTGCAACCTTGGAGGATGTTCCAGAGGCGCTTCTTAAATTTGGTAGTAGATGAGAAAAAGGACTTGGTCTAGATGCCTACAATTTCAACATCATTGGAAAATCCATTTTTGTAGAAAATGTGTTTTTGTACCTAAGAGTATTCCCCTATTTTTTTTTTTTTTTTTGGAGACAGGGTCTTACTATGTAGTTTGGGATGACCTTGAACTTGCAGCAATCTTCCTGCTTCAGCCTCTCAAGTGCTGGGATTACCGGTGTGCTCTGCTACTCCTGGCAGGACTATTTCTATACCCTTTCTCCTCCCCTTTCCTAATTTTGAGACACAGGGTCTTGCTATAAGTAAGTTGCTCTGGCTTGCCATGAACTTTCGATTCTCCTGTCTCCGCCTCCTGCGTGGCTGGGATTACAGGCATGTGCCACCATGCCTTGCTAGGACTTTTTTTTTTTTTCTGAGATAGGGTCTCTTGCTATGTAGTTCAGGCTGGCCTTGAACTTGTAGCAGTAATCTCACCTTAGCCTCCCAAGAGCTGGGATTATAGGCGTGCACCACCATGCCTAGCAAATACTGTTTCTTTATAGAAGTTCTTGCGTACAGGCTTTTTAAAAAATTAAATTCAAGTGAAGTAGCTTCCAAAGTTAATTTGCTTTTTAGTTCTTGGAAATTTGTTATAGATTTATCTTGATACGAAATTTTTTGAAGTTTTGAGAAATTCTAAAACTTTTGTTGTAGTGGACATGATACAAGTGTTTGTAAATGAACAGGTCAGATTTCATGTGACAATATTCATATATCCCAACGCTTCATCTGTGTTAAATGTGGCTTAGGTAATTTTTCCATGTAATAGCAAAATGTTTTATAACCTGTGTAAGTCATAATTCTACCATTGTCAGATATTTTGTATTCAAGTTAAATTATTTCCTTTAAAAAACTGATTGAGGGGCCACTGAGATAGCTCTGAGGCATAAGCACCTGCCTGGCAAGTGCGAGGTCCCTGAGTTTGACTCCCGGAACCCACATACGATAAAAGGGCCGGTGATATCGCTCAGCGGCATGGGTGCCTGCTGGCGCACGAGGTCCTGAGGTCGACCCCCGGTACCCACACACACACACAAAAAAAAACTGATTGAACGTTCAGCTACTGTATGGGGCTCTAGGTTATAGGCCCCATGACACCATGTTCCAACTTCTTTCTACTCCAGATCTGTAGCTTTTGAGCAGTTCTAGCAGTACGAGCTTTTTTCTCATCCCTTATCAGAACAAGTGAATGTTTCTGTTAGGATCTGCTGTGTGTGGTCTTTTTGGAGGAAGAGGGGAGTAATACATTTGATTTATTTAGTAATTTTTGCCCTTTTCAGATACTACTACCAAAGGGGAATTCTTGCAAAGGTCGAAGGCCAGAGGCTTGTGTACCAGTTCAAGGATATGCCCAAAAACATAGTGGTCATCGATGATGACAAAAGTGAGAGCTGTAATGAAGAGTTAGCAGCAGCTGCTGATGAGAAGTCCTTGGAACGAGTGTCTCTGTCTGCAGAAAGTCTCCTGAAAGCAGCGGCTTCTGTTCGCGGTGGAAAAAACTCATCTCCTATCAGTTGTTCCAGAGCAGAGAAAGGTGTGGCTAGAGCTGTGAGTATCACTTCCCCTGGTCAGGATGCTTCGTCCAGGTCTCCTCCTACCACGGCGTCCGCAGCAGCAGCAGCTCCAAGGTAAGGGAGGCAAGCTATTACTCGGGATGTGTGCGAGGCTGGCAGAATGAGATGCCTCTGTGCTGTGTGTTAGCTGGGATTCTCAGAACCTACCACTGTTTTAAGGACTTTTCAAAGGGCTTGATATTTTACATTTTCTTGGTTGTTTATTTAAGTAGATGTCTCAGCCAGTTGGATTGACTCGTATCATTTTATAGATGGACCTTACTGTGAGCTTTAGGTTTTTTAATATGTTTGTTTTGTGGTATTTCATACCCTACACTACTGAGCTTGCCAGTTCATTTGTAAAATTTGGGAGCACTGGTTTTATACATTTTTTTATCTATATTCATCTTTTTGTGCAAGAGACTTATTTTCTGAGCATTAAATATGTAATCTGTTCTTTCTTTTAATCTAGGACAGTTCGTGTGGCAATGCAAGTACCTGTTGTAATGACATCATTGGGTCAGAAGATTTCAACTGTGGCCGTTCAGTCAGTTAATGCAGGTGCACCATTGATAACCAGCACTAGTCCAGCAACAGCAGCCTCTCCAAAGGTGGTCATTCAGACGATCCCTACTGTGATGCCAGCGTCTGCTGAGAGCGGAGACAAAATCACCATGCAGCCTGCCAAAATCATCACCATCCCAGCCACGCAGCTAGCGCAGTGTCAACTGCAGACAAAGTCAAAGCTGACCGGGTCGGGAAGCATTAACATTGTGGGCACGCCCCTGGCCGTGAGAGCACTTGCCCCCGTTTCCATCGCCCATGGCACACCTGTCATGAGACTCTCCGTGCCTGCCCAGCAGGCGTCAGGCCAGACTCCTCGAGTTATCAGTGCCATCATAAAAGGGCCAGAGGTTAAATCGGAAGCGGTGGCAAAAAAGCAGGAACATGATGTGAAAACTCTGCAGCTGGTAGAAGAAAAACCGACAGATGGAAATAAGACAGTGACCCATGTAGTGGTTGTCAGTGCGCCTTCAGCTATTGCCCTTCCTGTAACGATGAAAACCGAAGGACTGGTGGCATGTGAGAAATAGATAGCAGCTCCGCCTTGGACTTCAGACTGTTGGTAGTATTGACATAAATACTCGCAAGGGAAGTCAGTCATCAGAAAAGTCAAACGAAGACTTTAAAACATTTTTAATGCATATAAGAAAACAATCAGACTTACTGGAAATAAATTACCTATCCCATGTTTCAGTGGGACATGAACTACACATTGAGATGCTGACAGAAAACTGCCTCTTACAGTAGCAAACAACTGAACCTGTCAATGAGAAGAAGGATTGAAAGGGACCAAGCAGCTCACTACAATATCCAGTTACACTAAGACTTGGAACACTAACATCTGTAAGAGGTTATATAGTTTTCAGCGGGGAGGGTTGGGATGGGTGATCTCATTGTTACATATAGCGATTTTTGATGCATTTTATATGCATACCAGCAATTATTACTGTGCTCGCACAGTACTTACTTAACTGGTGCTATGTGAAGATTCTGCTAATATAGGTATTCTAGAATGTGAATTGAAGAATGGATCCAAAAGCTTCAGAGAGGATAGCAAAAAAGATCTAGCGATTTTTTTTTTTTCTTTTTTTTTTTTATCATATAGCTTAAGCTGATTTAAAACAAAGGCCTTAGACTAATTTTCGGTTTTCTTTCATGAAATAAGCTAATGGCTTGTTTGTGTAAAGCTTTTTTATTAAAAGAAAAATTTTAAAAATCTTGTACCTAGCACAGTATTGTTATAGAATTTACATGTAACATTTTATATGGTAGTTTAAGTCTGTCAGTTTCTTAATTGTGGACAAATTAACAGTTGGCGCTGGCCTTTTGCTGTACCATGCCTGTGTCATTCACTTAGCCTGGCATCTTTGCAGACACGTGAGTTTCAGTTCTACTGTCACTTGCAAGTGCCGGCTCAGCGTGATCTTTGTCAGGTAGCTGTAACACCTGGCACCCCTTCCTCCCTTCCCCCCCTCCTTCTTACCCCCACCCCCTTTTTTGTTCCTTTCTTTCCTATTTTTCTGTTTTTCTTAGTTGACGTTTTAAGAGGGAAAGTACCAGTGTTCAGATTTGAACTATAATAGTTTGTATATTCAACATTTGAAGTATATTCTATTTTGTTGTACTCTTGTTTCAAAGTGTATTCAAGTAGGTTTTCTGAAATATAGAAATGAAATTTATCTCGTGTTTTTGTCTCTGGTGATTTTTTGAAAACAATTCCAAAGTCAGTATAAAGATGTCCTAGTTGAGGGCCGGTGAGATGGCTCAGCGGCTTAAGCGCCTGCCCGGCAAGCGCGAGGGCCCGAGTTCGACTCCCGGAACCCACATACGAAAAAGGGGCCGGTGATATCGCTCAGCGGCACGGGCGCCTGCTGGCGCGCGAGGTCCTGAGGTCGACCCTAGGTACCCACAAAAAAAAAAAAAAAAAAGTCCTAGTTGAAAAGCAGTATAAACCCTATTTCTCCTTCCAGCTGCTGTGCTAAGAAGCGGTCCTCGGTTTCATTCCATCGTGTTAAGTGTTTGTAAGATGTCTGCCTGCTGCCATTTCCTTCCTAATTTTTACCATGACCTGTGGGTCTAAGTACCATAATGAATTTAGTATTTTAGTCGGCCAGACTTAGAGAACATTATGTAAAAACACTTTCAAATAAGATCATTTGTGGGCCGGTGAGATGGCTCAGCGGCTTAAGTGCCTGCCCGGCAAGCGCGAGGGCCCGAGTTCGACTCCCGGAACCCACATACGAAAAAGGGGCCGGTGATATCGCTCAGCGGCACGGGCGCCTGCTGGGGCTCGAGGTCCTGAGGTCGACCCCCGGTACCCATAAAAAAAAAAAAAAAAAATAAGATCATTTGTTTCTCAGTAAGACCTTTTGACAGAATAACAGTACTCTAGCCATTTTACAGATGAAAAAATTGAGATACAGGATTACATGAATTACCTAATTTCACACAAAACTTGTTTCTGTTAACCTTAATGTTTTTGTGCCATAAAGAAAAGTCTTATTTTTAAGCAATTTAGATAAATTGATACTTAATATTTTTTGAGCTTTGTATATTTGATCAGATACTTCTTAGGTGGACAAAAAGGTTTTTTTTTTATCAGATTTTATTGGTACATTTTAGATATATATAATGATCACATTCATCATAGAGAATTTGTACCTGTACGTGACAGCAAGTTTTAATGGAAGCTCCCTTTCTAATCTTTTATCATTTCCGTAAACATGTGAGATGGTACTTTATAATAAAAGTTTTAAAACTCACTTGATTTTTATCCCAATTGGGAGTTAATATCAAATTCTACCTCTTAAAACATTACCTATTCCAGCTTTCAAAATCAGTACTATAGCCAGCTGTGGTGGTACAGCCTGTGATCCCAGCACTCGGGAGGCTGAGGCAGGAGGATTGCTCCAAGTTCGAGGCCAGCCTGGGCTACATAGTGAGTTCAAGGCCAGCCTAAGCTACATAGCAAGACCCTGTCTCAAAAAAAAAAAAAAAAAAAAGAAAAAGTACTATATATTTTGGCATTTAATTGTATTCTTTTTTGTTTAGTCCTGTCTTTCATAGTGCTCTTTTAGGGCGAAAGATGATTGTGTTACTCAGATCAGACACAGATTTTGCTAACATTCGCTAAGAATCTAATGTTGCGCTGTGGAGGACAGCTGAGGATACTTTACGTGACTACTTTCCTTCTGTGCTCCATTGCTCTACCTAAAATACTTTGTGTCTCACAGTAAGTTTTTCTAAAGCTTGCATTTAGAAACATACACGTTAACAGTATATACTGATTAGCTAGGCGTGATGGCACACATCTGTAACCCCAGCAGAAGGGAGGCTGAGGGAGGAGGATTGCAGTGCGTTTGAGGCTAACTTGAACTTTCAACTACATGAGTTCAAGGCCAGTTTGAGACCTTGTCTCTAAAAACAAAAACAGGATATACTGACCAGAATGTTACCGGTGGTGGTGGTATGTCACCTCTGCCCCGGACAATGGCTTTTAATCCAGTTGCTCCTAACTATAAATCAGTGTGACCAGTATTTGGTTTTTGTGTCCACATTAGAGAAAAACCAGAAGCATAGCTTGCAGCCACTATGATCTCCAGCCTCGCCAACCTGCACACTGTGGTTATCAAGCCACTTACTACTTACCTGACTGCAGCAACCGCTGGTGCCAGCCTTCAGCCCACCTTCTCACCGGGTGGCCGGGGCACTTGTCCACAGAGACCGTGGCACGAGGTGCGCGTTTGCTCTGCTTCAGGCGCCTTGCTCCTGAGGCTCGACTTCCTTCCGCAGTGGATCCGGGAGGAGGGGGCCGTGTGCGCAGCATCTCTCCCGCGCACACGCACCACCCCGGTCCTCGCGGTCCTGCAGTCAGTCGCCCGGCGTCCTGTCTGCTCTTTCTCCCCTGCCTGCCTAGGGCCAGTTCCTTTCTTCTCGTGCTCCCTGTGCATCGCTTCCCAGACTCCCTGGTTCTCCGTGACCACCGCCAGTTTACTTCCTGCCTAAACAGGTCTCCATCTGCTTCCCAAGGAAGAGTGGATCTGCGGGCGCTCTCCCTGATGAAGGGGTAACGGTTAAAGGAGGTAACGTGCTACGGATTCAGAGCCTGTGCCTGGCACGCAGCACGCGGTATTAAACATTTACTGCTAGGGCATTACCTTAATACTAACCATGGCTCTGCCTGCGGCTTTTCAGTACCCAATCTATTGCTCCAGCTTGGAATCTGACTCAAAGATGGGTTTCTCTAATTGCCAACCGGCTGTTTGCTCCTGAATGTTCAGTTAAACTCTCTTCCCTCCAAAATCTGTTCACCTGAGCTCAGCAACATTACCAGCAACCCTCACGGCAGAGGACAGTGGCCGACCCCTGAGCTCTGTGGGTGGCACTTTCCGCGGCACCTCCTGCTGTCCACACTGCTGTCTCCCCGGCTGCTCTGACGCTCTCCGTGAGAGCAGCCGCTCCGCCACTCACAGCACTGCACTTGCTCAGTTCAGTGGCACCTTGCTGATGGGGTAGTCTCTACAGCCTGACCTGTATAGTCTTTCGATTTGGCTTCTGCCTGTCACCCCAAGTCTTTTAGTTACCTTTGGGCTACGGACATCCTGAAGGGGTCCATTTCCCCAGTCTTCCCGGGAACTCCTTACTCCATTAACGGCACTTTCTGGACAACTCAGAATTCTTCATTTACTTGATTTTGGAGGTGATTTTAAAAGTAAATCCTGACCAGGCGTGGTGAGGCACACCTGTAATCCCAGCACTCAGGAGGCTGAGGCAGGATTGCCAGGAGTTTGAGACCAGCCTGGGCTACATAGTTCAAGGCCAGCCTGCACTGCACAGCAAGACTCAAAAAAAAAAAAAAAAAAAAAAAGCTGAAATCCCAGCACTCCAGAGGCTGAAGGAGGATCACTGAGAGTTTGAGGACAGCCTGGGCTACGTAGCGAGGCCCTGTCTCAAAAACCAAACTAAATAAAAATTTCTGAACTGGACTTGGAATCCATTCAGAGTGGGGAGTGATCTACCCTGACTCAGCTCTGAATGAAGACTGGAGAGAGTAAAGTACAAAAAGAAACACTGCAAGAGGAAGAGGAAGGAGCAACAGAAGCCAGGCCTTCTCCGAGTAACAGGGCAGGCGAGGGTGGTTTTGGATCTGACGGGCAGCAATGGCAGGTGCAACAAGGAAGGGCAAAGTGCCGCCCAGACGAGGTCGGGACAGCCGAGGGGCAGGTTCTGTGCAAGCAGGTGGGAAGGCCCAAGTGGAGCAGGCTGGGCTTTGCCTGTGCCTACGCAGCGAGCGATCTTTGTTAGTAATCAGATAAACTTCCTTTCACAGACGAAATTCTGGTCTTGGGGTCATTTACAAAGTACCCTATGGTTTTTTTGCTTTCAGTCTCCTGCCCTACTTTGTGAGGCTCCTACAGAGCACATTGTTTTGGGGGCGGCAAGGATAACTGTACTTTAATTCTGATAAAGGCACCCTTCCTCTAAAACAAAACTAGCTGGGTGTGGTGGCACAAGCCTGTAATTCCAGCACTGGGGAGGCCGAGGCAGGATTGCCTCGAGTTCGAGGCCAGCCTGGGCTACATAGTGAGTTCTAGGCCAGCCTACACTACATGGCGAGACTCTGTCTCAAAATAAATAAAATAAAAATAACTTTATAAACCCACACATTGTATGTGTATGTATTTTTTCAGTTTTAATTTTTATGTTATTACTAGGGATCAGACCCAGGCACTCTTATCACTAACCTACATCCCCAGCCTTTTTAATTTTTTAGTTTTTATTAGAACGTCTGCAGTACATGATTCCATTCCTTGTGTGAAGTTGGTACATGTACATAACACATCCCAATTCCTTTTTCATCCCCTTCCACTTGCAAAAGATCTCCCTACTATCATTATCTTTTTGCTCTTTATACTTTGGGTTTCTCTTATAAGAGAAGCCATGTGATATTTAACACGTGTGTCTGATTTATTTCATTTAACATGGTCTCCAGATGCATCTGTCCTCCTACAAATGACTCAAATTTACCCTTACGGCAGAGTAGTGTGCCATCCCTTCATATGTAGGGCGTACAGGCCGCTTCCAGATTTAGGTGTTAGCAATCATGGCCAGGCCTTTTTTACTTGGAGTCATGATCTTGCTAAATTGCCTTAAACTTGAGATCCTCCTGCCTCGGCATTACTTTGTTGTACTTAACATCTCTTTAATTAGGAGGAATCTTTAAAGTTATGAAACCGTACACCATGTTAAAGGACCTTGTCCCTTGAAAGAAATTACTTTGGGAAGCTATATATTAAAGCCAATGATGCTACTGTTGTTGAAAATACTTTAGAAATATATCTCAAATTCAAATCTGAATTTGAAGTGTATTTAATGGAGACTAGTTTTCCTATTAAAAGATTTTGATTTTTAGAAATAGTTAAGTTGCTTGAGGGTAATAAGATGTGAATCAAGCTAGGAAAAGCCACATTTGGTTCAAAATGAGATGTGGCTACAAAGTTCACATTTGTTGTGAGCTTCATGGTCCTTTCTCACCAAATGAATTTTGAAATGTTGCGGTGTTTACTGGGTGTTCTCTTCAGATTTACAAATCTATGGCAGCTAGCGTCAGCTGGCAGCTATATCCCCTATGTCCAACCTTTGATTGGTTTTCTAGATTTCTCAGTATTACACATATGGGACTCTCTTTTTTTTTTCGTCTTTTTGAGACAGGGTTTTGTTATGCAGTTCAGGCTGGCCTTGAACTCATTTTGTAGCTCAGGGTGGCCTCGAACTTGTAGCTATCTTCCTGCCTCAGCTTCCTGAGTGCTGGCCTTTCAGGTGTGCACCATCATGCCTGGCTATATTTCTGTATTCTTGTTTACAAGCTGTCCAGATCTTGAAGCCTGAGTCTATTTAAAATGGCAGGATAATTTAATTCCCTTCTTTATCACTAGAATTTGGAGATTTTGTTATAAGAATAAGTGAAAGTCAACTTTTAAAAAGATAAAATTAGGCAAAGAAGTGGCCAATGAAAATTAATATACAGAATACAAGCTGTAAAGTGTTGTACAAAATCAGCGATTAATTTACTTTGGTTTCAAATATCCTGGCAGCCCAAGCCAAAAAAAAAAAGCAAGTTGAGATTCCTGTAGTCCAAGTTGAACAAATGCTTAGAAACAGCAAAGCTGGGCTGGTGAGATGGCTCAGCGGCTTAAGCGCCTGCCCGGCAAGCGCGAGGGCCCGAGTTCCGACTCCCGGAACCCACATACGAAAAAGGGGCCGGTGATATCGCTCAGCGGCACGGGCGCCTGCTGGTGCGTGAGGTCCTGAGGTCGACCCCCGGTACCCACAAAAAAAAAAAAAAAAAAAAAAAAAAACAGCAAAGCTCTGCCTAGCATTCCTCCTGTCGAGGGGAATAGCTTTGTCTGCATCTTACATGAATGTTTCGTCAGAAAGGAGTTGTCCGAAGAAATCTGGGGAACGGGGCCCTGCGGTTGTGGGTATCCAGTCACTCAAAGGCAGATATTTTCACTATCGAAACCAAATAGGATCGAGGATTTCCAATCCCTACCCCACAACTTCACATCTGCCTGCCCAGAGGAGAAACCTACTTCTTCCCACTCAGCCCTTTACCTAGTCTGAGCTTAAATTTTTATCAACACCGTTGGTTCTGCCCTTCCAAATTGAAAGGTTATTCTTGTCAGTCAAAGCGGATGTAGTTTTTTAGGACGTAAAGTACAAGCCCTTGCACAAGCATTTTTTATAGAGGTCTCAAACTCAGGGAGACGGGTATGATACACCACTCTGAGGAGAGAAGGCCCTAGGGCAGTGGTGGCAAACCTATGGCACGAGTGCCGCAGTGCACTCTTTGTATCACTGTCCTGGAATGTCCTGCTTGCAGGCACTGCGCACAGCTAAGTCTTCACAGGGCGGCTGTGGCCTTTGGCATGCTGCTCTTCGCCCCTCTAAACTCACACCCCAGCTCCCAGGTCCTGATCATTTGAGGGTTTGACTTTTTCATGGAACAAATCTCTTGCTCCCCCACAATATATACTGCCTCTCGCCACCTACACTCAGCAAGGCCCGTGCAACACGGTGGTGGGAAAAAACAAGCATTTCTCAGGTAAGCAGTCTTGGATCTGAGTTCTCACTACTGTCCGCAGTCACTTTACCCATAAATTAGGTTTTTTTTTTTTCCTTCTTCCCGTTGTAGTGAGGATTGAAGGTAGGTGCTAAGCTATATCCCCAGTCCTTTATGGGTCTCCCTAAATTGTTAAGTTGCCCAGGCTGGGTTTGAATTTGGAATCCTCCTGCCTCAGCCTCCCAAAGTGCTGGGATTAACAGGTGTGTGCAACTGTGCCTGGCTTATGATCACAGGCAAAATTTAAAGCCAAAGGTAAGAAACTGCTACTTTCTTCCTATGTATATATTTTAACGCTTTATTTAAATAAAGGAGGCAAGTTGATTAAGGTGGTGCAGGCTTGTGATCCTAGCACTCATGAGGCTGAGGCAGGACTGAGCCCAGCATGGACTACAATGAGTTCAAGGCCAGCCAGACCTACATAGTGAGACCCTAAAAGCAAAAAAATAAAAAAATAAAAAAAATAAAAATCCTGCACCCATTACCACCACCATGTAGAATAGAAGCTACTGAAATATAGTTGAAGGAAGCAAAACTCCACTCCAGTCTCCTCTCTTCAAATCTCCCCAAGTCATCTTGTAAGAGTCATTTGCATGACAAAATTATATAAGACATGAAAGTATAAGAATTATTAAAGGTAGTATGTAAGGAAATCTGTGCACAGAACACACTGTACTTAAAATTTATAACCCATACTTTATGCTATAGAACAAATCTGACTTCCATTATGCCTTCAGGGTACAGTGAACAGGCAAAGCAGTCTACAAAGAAAGACTTAAGGGAAAGTAAAAGTAGGAATGCAATACGAGATTTATAGATTCCTAAAATCTTTTTCATGGAATGCTCATAGAATTAAAAGTGAAGCAGCAGGCATCAAACAACAAAAGCCATGAATTTCACCATGGATTCTTCAGCTCTGAAAGTTGCGCCTCATATCTCCCGCGATTTCCAGCAGCCTTTGCCCGGTGGTGTCCTGCCTGCCCAGATCCCCGTCCCCAGCCATGCCGTCACTCACGCACTGCAGATGCAGACAACGCTCGAGATCCCAATGTTACTGGATGAGCTGTCATTCCCACCTAGATCTGCTCAAGACTGCCATCGTCTCTCTTCAGCTTGGCAGACTTTGGAGAAGGTAAATGATATTCAAGTCCCACATCAATACTCTGTAATCTGCATTCTCAACAATCTGATTACCATTCGTCACGCTAAGATTTAACCCAGGATAACAAGTGCTGCAGGTGTACTTCCTGCCTGCTGTTCCTTTACAGGCAGCCCTAGATTTTGGGTATAAAACACTACTGGAAACTTCACTTGTGCCAACACAGAACGTCTGGGTGCATCATCTGGGGGACCTGAACCTGGTGCTGAGATACCAGGAAAGCTTAGCAAAGGGCCGGTCCACTGTGAAATGGAGGGCGCATGTGTAAACAGTGTGGGTCACCACAGAACAATACTCTCACACCCAATCTACGTCCAGGTTACTTTTGGACTAAAAAGTCAAGATACTAAAAGACTAACTTTTTAAAAGACCATTTATTAATCTTAAATATATTTACAATTCATTTTATAATATTTATCCGTTTATTATCGATCAGTTATTTTCTTTGCCGGAAGCTTCCTTCACCGCTTATTAGCATCTCTATCACTTTTATGTAAGAGAAATCCAGGAATCTTTGTAACTTTTCATCTCCCTAGATGCTGTGAACCCATCATGTGGTTGTTCTGGGCAGTTTCAATCGCAGCCCATGTACAGGCTTTCTAGAAAGTTTCAAGAAAGTTCCACTGGCTTTCTCAGCCACTGCCACATAAAAACTCCTAAATAACCTACTGTAAAAAGTACATGCCGATACAAGTGACGGTGACACCGAGTGGCCCTCACGTGTGTACTGATCATGTAATGGAAGAAGTACAAATACAAAGCAGTAATTAAATAATGCAAACATTCATTTAATTGAACACTAATTGGAATCCTTCAAGAAACAATCATGGAGGACACAGAGGTACTGCAAGGATTATTTATGAAGAATGTATCACAGACCTCATACTACATCAGGTAATGAACCCCTCCAGACTGAGCAGGTCCTTATGCACATGCTGTCAGACCACCAGATGAAATAAGTCACTCTTTCTGTAACTTGTGTTTTTTGCATGGTCCTAAAACGTTCATAATGCTATAATTAATTTTACATACAGGTATAAAAATATAAATACTGCCATGCATATCCTGTTGACACTTAAAAACCTACAAATAACTAACTTGAAATGCTGTCTAGACAAACTGTCCCTACGTATTTAATGTTAATTACGGAGGACTCCATCCAGCAAGCCTGAGTTTTTACAGCAGCCTCAAACTGGAAAAAGCTTCAAAATAAACCCAACTGAATGCCCGTAAATGACTGACTGCAAATGTAAAGGGAAAGGAAAACGCAAGCCCCAACTGGAGTGCAAACACCTTTTCACGGCAGGTTTTATTGGGAAGGTTTGTGAATTAAGGGAGCCTTTTCTAAGGGCATGCTGGAAACCTGAAAAGTGAAGTGACAAAAACAAGAATCTTTCCCCGGGCAACTACTTAACCTATTTCAGTTTCTTGAAACCTCCCTGGTTAAGACTCTTGTGATTAAAAACACGCAGACAAGCTTTTATAAAAGTGCATCGGGTTCCTCATTAAAGCTGAAGTCACACACCAGAGACAAATGATCTGAAGGGTAGTTAAAGGACGGGAGCCGATTGGGTCCAATTTGTTCCTCGGTGAGCAGGTCGAGCGCCGACCTCACGCTGAGCGCATGCTGGGAATACCATATGTAGTCCAGGGTGTGCCTGCACTCCCCCGAGGTCCGGATCTTCCAGGTGGTGTAGGGCGGCTCCGACTGCCCGTCGGCACTCAGCAGCTTGTAGGCGCTGTTCAGATTGAGGCTGGAGGAGGCGAAGTGTTTGTAGACCTCTTCGGTGGGCTCTGCGTTGAAGTCCCCGCAGATGATCAGGGGAATCTTGGCTCCCTGCGTGATGTTCTGCAGGTTCTGGAGAAGGTCACAGCCCTGGGCGGATCGAAACCGCTCCCAGCCAGTGCGTGCTTTCAAGTGGGTGACGGCGATGCAGAACTGTCGCCCAGATTCCTTGCACTCTAAGGTCTGGGCAATGGCCACCTGGTTAGTTTTCAGCGTCATGGCTGACAGCCGAATATTGGCACTGTTGACCAGCTTGAATCGGTTATGGAGGAAGAACAAGGCGCAGCCGTCTGGCCCGTTGTTATGTTCAACATCTAGACATGGTGACCAGGGCTTGGGGAAGAACGTGCCTTGGTAGCCCAGTCTACTGAGCAGCGGCTGGAAAGTGTCGAAGTAGTGGTCCACCTCCTGCAGGCACAGGATGTCGGGCTGGTAGGCCAGGATTTCTTCTAGGATGAGGCATTTCCGTTCTTCCCACTTGAGTGCTTCAACAGGGCACTGCACAAAGTTGTCTTTGCCTTCTCCTAGAGCTGAAAAGAAAAAGCCGACGGCTGTCAGCTACTCCAGAACCAGACCTTGAAGTACCCCGCAGTCGCCTTAGGCTTGGCCTCAGCAAGGCCCCCGGGATGTCCCCTCCATGCCACATGCTATGTTGGCTCTTCCATCTACACTGCTTACCTACCCGAACTAAATAACCTCTTGCAAGCAGCTGAGGTCTTGTGTTAAAACTATCTCATGCAGCTACAGTCCAGAAAATAAGCCTTGGTATGGAAACTGTTCCTTGCAGCTCTAGGGATCTAAACTCCATCTGGTGAAATAAACGTAACAACTCTACATACTAGTTTTAATACTGACTGTAATAAAGTGACATAAACAATATAAAGAGGCACAACTCAGATGAATGAGACTTATTTTAATGGGCAGCCTTTACTACTTAAGAAGGAATACTTGGGGCTGGGTGTGGTGGCACACACCTGTAATGCCAGCACTTGGGAGGCTGAGGCAGGAGGATTGCTGAGAGTTCTAAACCAGCCTGGGAATACTTGAAAAAATAAAAGAATCTAAGACTGATAGTTGAATATTCCTTTCTTTTCCAGGAAATAAACACATAAATAGGCCCCTGGTTCCTTAAATTTCAACTGCTGCACAGAAAGCAACAGTACTAAAGGTTGACTGATGCTGTCTGGTTTTTAGTTTGGCAGACACAGGAAAGGAGACCTCGCTACTGTAACAAAATACCATGGTGGCTTGGTTCATGAACTTAGTTTGTTCCACAGTTCTGGAAAAGATGGCCGTGTTTGTGTTTCTGTGGGAAAGGTGGCCGTGGTCGTATTTGTCACTCAATGCAAAGTCTGCAAACGAAAACAAAATTTCGCCAAATGCCTTTGTTTACGAACCAAACTGTTCATGAACCAAGATATCACTGTATCTTATTGAACCAAGAGAACTGAAGCAGTATCTTTTTGGTCTCAAGCTACCTAGATGACACCTACACACACAGGTGCCCTTCCCTGCAGAAGTTCTGTTACCCTGCAAATGCTACCTAGTGCTATGCACTGAAAGCTGCAGGCAACAGAAAGTCTGAGGTGTTGCCATTGTTCTGCCTAATAACCCACAGTCACGGCAGCCTCTGCACCTCCATCTGCCCCAACTCTTCCCGGCGCACAGTGCTTGAGCAGAAGCAGGAAGTCATAGCAACGCTCACTGCGCAGGTGCAAAGTGTCAAGCCTACCTTGGGCGAGGATGTTCCACTGCATGACCCGAATGGATGGGTGGCTGCTGGGGTGATCTGCCCTGAGATCCACAAAGTCCCTCTGGAAACGGGGAGGCCTAGTGTGCAGGACCGCCCTGCATTCCTCGAGAAGCTCTTTAGGATCGATGGGCTCCAGATGTTCTGGGTCAGGTGACACCAAGTACTCTGGGTGCTGAGAGGCAGCGCTGCTGTTCAGTGTCTTGGCAAGAGCACTGTAGAGTCTGCTTGTACCGTTTCCCATGGAACGCACTGCGGGAGAGGACGGCACAGTTACACGTTTGTTCCGTCGCCTGAACTTGAGCCCTGGGTCTGGCTCAGCTGGGAGAGGAAGCATTTACTGTCCACAGACACAGGAGTCCGCTTAGCACAATGTTTAGCACAACGCCGCTGCAGTCCTGTATAAAGCAGTTCCACAGGTCCAGCACCCGAGTGTCCAGCTTCTAGCTTCCTACTGGAACAGGTGACTTAAATACTCCTGTTATGGGCTGAGGATGTAGCTCAGCGGTAGAGTGCAAGGCCCTGAGTTCCCTCCCCAGTACCGCAAAAAACCAAACTGTTGAAACCAGTCCCTAACAAAGATAACTAAATGTTTCAATGCAGATATACCTTGAAATTGATGGCCTCTTCCAACCTAGGATTGTCTTTATAATTTATAAACCTAGTCTTATAAAAACATGGCTTAAGTGGGGCGTGGTGGCAGAAGTCTATAATCCAAGCACTCTGAAGGCTGAGGCAGGAGGATCCCTGTAAGTTCGAGGCCAGCCTGAACTACAGTGAGACCCTGTCTAAAAATAAAAGAAATAAATTAAGAAGTGAGAGGCAAGTTTTACTTGGCACAATCTCCACAATTCTGTGCACGATGAATCCTACTACCACGCTTCTCTACTATATCCATATCCTTGCCTTTTCTTGAAAGACACAAAGTTTTCTCTGTAAAATCTGACAGGCTTATTGACCACATCTCAAACTACTGGTCAGTCAAATTCACAGTGGCAGGTCATAAAGCAAACCCAAATATTCACCGCCAAATGTCCCCGAACATCATGGTCAAGAAACATGTGGGTGTGCTCTCTTGTTCCTTTTCCTCAACTCAAAGTACTGCCATCCCCAAAGAAACACACACTGGTTTCCGAAGATCTATTCGGGTATATTGCACTCTCCAAGTAAGCAAACTCGTAAGGGCACCCCGGCATACTTCAAATCTGAAATAAACAATACCTGACATCTGTTGAGCTCCCAGCAAATCATCGGCATGAGGCAGAGTTTAATTTCAACAGGATGGCTCTGCTTTTCTTTTGAAAACATTTTATTTTTGTTGTCAAACTGTGTTTGGGGATTGTTACTGTATTCAAAAGCAAGGACCATGCAAAAATGAATGTAAAAGAGGGTGGCAGTGTCCACTAGGAGCCCAGCGTTTGTGTGGCAGAGCACCGGCCTCACAGGAGCAAGCCCCTGGGCTTGATCTCCAGCACCACAAAAAGGGGATGAGTCCAGCACTTCAAGAGTTATGAAGTCAGAAAAACTATCCTGAATCACACTTCCTTCTAACAATGCAGAACTTCAGATAAAGAACAGAACAAGTTCAGACAATGAACGCACGCCACTAAGACACTCTGCCCAGCAAGCAAATCAAACTGCGCCTTCTTGCAAAGTGAGCTGAAAGTCACTAAAAACATGATACAAGATATGGAAGAAAGAACAGCCTAGGGGGCCGGTGAGATGGCTCAGCGGCTTAAGCGCCTGCCCGGCAAGCGCGAGGACCCGAGTTCGACTCCCGGATCCCACATACGAAAAAGGGGCCGGTGATATCGCTCAGCGGCACGGGCGCCTGCTGGCGCGCGAGGTCCTGAGGTCGACCCCCCGGTACCCACAAGAAAAAAAAAAAAAAAAAAAAAAGAAAGAACAGCCTAAATCAGAATTAGAAAACTCAGAAATAAGGCTCCAAAAGAATCGGTAATAAAAATTCAAAAGAAACAAGGAGAACAAGCATCTGAAGCTGGGTGTGGCAGCACGTGCCTGTAATACTAGCACGGAGGCCGGGGTAGAAGGCTCTCAATTCGCGCTCAGCCTGGCTGTACGAGACTCTGACTCAAAAGTGAAGGACTCAGGCCGGGGATATAGCTCAGCAGCACAACGCCTGCCTGGCAAGCGTGAGGTCGTGAGTTCGATTCCTGGTACAAAAAAAAGAAGGACCTGAGATAAAGTGACAGGGGACAAACACTGAAAGTAAGCAGAAAAGATTTTTTAAAAAAG
The DNA here is from genome assembly GCA_028451465.1 of Erethizon dorsatum. Lineage (NCBI taxonomy): Eukaryota > Metazoa > Chordata > Mammalia > Rodentia > Erethizontidae > Erethizon > Erethizon dorsatum. Next base: position 19,567,046 of record CM051839.1, read on the forward strand.
GGGTAATAGGAGTTCATGTAAATAAAAACTAATGCAAGGAAATAAAACATAATATTAGCAACCATCATTCAAGAGAAAAAAATTTTAAATACCTGAAAACTACATGTTGAAAAAAACAACACACACTCAACCAAGAATGACCCACAAATAGATGGCAAAGAAATGCAAAAAACCGGAAACAAAGCTTTTGCAAATAAGGAGCAGAAGACAGGTTGAGGGGAGGGGAGGGAAATGGGAAAAAAAAAAAAATCAAGTTCTATCATGTACAGGTACAAATCCCCTACGATGAATGTGACTATTACGTATACCTAAAATGTACCAATAAGTTTAATAATAATAAAGATTTTTAAAAAATGAACAAAACAAAACAAAACAAAAAATCTGAGAGCATCTAGGCAAAACCAGCAAGTAACTTCAGGAAAAAATGTATCATCAGGCTTCAACTGAAGAAAATGAGTAACACACTTAAAATACCTAAAGAAGGAAAGACAAGCGAGCCAAGGATTTTCTCCACAAGCCATTCCTGAGGAAGCCACTACAGCAGGGGCAGGCAAACAGGCAGACATTTTTTGTACATCCCTCAAGCTAAAAATAGTTTTTACATTTTATTTATTATTTTTTTAATGTGGGTACCAGGAGTCAAACTCAGGACCTCGCACTTGCCAGCAGGCACTTGTGCCACTGAGCGATATCACCGGCCCTTTTTTTCCTTTATGTAGGTATCGGGAGTCAAACTCAGGACCTCACACTTGCCAGGCAGGCGCTTATGCTGCTGAGCTATCTCACCGGCCCCAGTTTTTACATTTTAAAAACGGTGTTACACACACGTATGTGGATGATTTTTGGTCCACAAAGCCTAAATATTTACTATCTAACCCTTTTCAAAGAACTCTGCCATCCCTGGAACTAAAGAACAAGCCTAGAGAATCAAACTGATGAGAGAGCTGATGGCCTAACAACACAGGCTGTCACAAAACCCAGTCTAACAGTGGCAGAGAGGGACAGCGCAGTGCCTCGTGACCGCACAACCCAGCCTTGAACACGCGAAGATTCACTACCTTGGTGGGGCGAATTTAAAACTCTTCAACTCTTTTCAGTGATCATAATTTAGTAGCATCAGTATTACTAGGATTGCTATTCTGGGTCTCTTGTGAGTATGTGAGGCAAAGCAAATGGGCCATCCCATCACTTTTTGTTGTTTTCTTTGAGGGGAGGGGCTTGGAAACACATTTAATACACTATCAGCTATAAGACTCAAGGAAAACTTTTTGCAGTACTCTACCAGCCCTTTTTAGAGACAGGGTCTTGAAAAACTGCCTAGGCTGGCCTCAAACTCATAAACCTTCTGCCTCAGCCTCCCCAATAGCTGGGATCACTGGCTCGTGCCACACCTAGCAAGGTAAAGATTCTTTATTAAAGCCTACTCAATAGCTGGGCATGGTGGCACACGCCTGTAATCCCAGCACTCAGGAGGCTGAAGCAGGAGGATCACTGGGAGTCTGAGGCCAGCCTGGGCTACATAGTGAGTTGTAGGCCAGTTTGAACTATACAGGGAGACACTGTCTCAGAAACCATCCCCCCAAAAAAAGAAAAAAAAAAAAAAAAAAGCCAGCTCATTTGGCATGATAATAAGATTATTAAATGTTATTGCCCAACCTGTCAATAGTGCCAATATTTGGCTAACAGCTGCAACACTGAAAAACAATCAGGTAGCACTGCAAAGGTTCAGGCGGACAGTTCTGCAGCCCCTAGAATGAATCCCGTGACCCTGAGCTGCAGTAAAAGACAGCAGCAGGCAGTCGTGTGTCCCTTACGATAGACACGGTGCGGAAGTGATCACGAGTGTGTGTGTGTGTGACTGAGTGTACACAGCACCTGACTGCTAATGCGCACAGCCAGCACCAGCCCTTGGTCTCTAATACCGTTCCTATAAACAAACAAAGCGACTCCAAACGAACAGACTCCACGTCCCTTGGAGAAATGACTTGGGCAGGGAAAATAAAGTTGAGCCAGAGACAAGGAATCAATCCAAGAGTTCTCAATGGCCAAAGCTGGAACAAGGAACAACAAAATAATGCAGCATCCGTATATAACACAAAGTGTAAAATGAATATCGATGAGCCCATACTAAAGTGAATAAATGGGGGTGGGGGTAGATGGGGTGAAGATCTTTACAGAGAATTACAAATCATTTATGAGGAGTATTGGGGAAGGGGACACAATGCAAGGTCTGACAGACAGGTGATGAGAGCTAGTATCACAAGTGATGAAGTCACATTCGCATGCATCCCTTGATGTGATAGGAGACTGTCACTTTATCTTTGTGCACTTCCTCCCCCAAACCCAAAACCCCAGTATAAGTTCCTACTGAGTACTGACCACGAGGAAAATGAAATTCAACAAAACACTTTCACACTGATAATGAGAAAGCTGGGTGGTAAGCCTGACGATGAGACGCAACTGACAGGGCCCACCATCCAACCAGTCCTGCCACACCTGGAAACCACATGAGACCCGTTCCCACAGTGGTCCTTCAGTTACTCAGCCTCTGCTGGTGCCAAGCTCTGTCCAAACCACTTAGTCTGTGAATAATTTTTCTCAACTAGTTTGAGCTTGATATCTTGAAAGGGTGACAGAACAAAAATGATGACTCAAAGCTAAAGAATAAGCACAAGCCAGTAATGTCCTGGGTAAGCACCTAAGAAGCTGCCAAAGCCAGTCAACCCGGGGCCCAAGGAAACCCTGAAGAGTAAAGTACAAACATCACAGCTGAGAGGATGGACCAGGAAGGTTCCGCGGAAACTGCAACCTGATGCTGCCATCTGCTGGCCATGTGTTGAATCCCCTCTAAAAGTTAAGGGCTAATTTAGTAGTCTTGTCTCCTCTTTTCTTTGGCTGTACAGGGATGGAACCCAGGACCTCGCTACCACTCAGTCTGTGGATCACACCTGAGTGCCTTTTTCTCAGATCGGGCCTGCTCCTCTTTCCTGGATCACCCTCGGACATTTTTGCTCCTTCCCTCATGACTCTGGAAGTTCCTGGGGGCAGGGACCGCATCTTCCGTCTACTGTGTCCTCCAGTACCCATCATGGTACTTCTACACTGGCAGCAGAGAGCCAGGCTGATCCCGAGGCCAAACAAAGGCGGCTGGAGGTAGCTCAGTAGAGAGCACTTACCTAGCATGTGTATAGCTCTGGGTTTGATCCAAAGCACTGAAAAAACCATTTTAAAAAAACATCAACAAAACAAAGGATGACGAGTAACAGCAAACTAGGAGTCCTGTCAAACATCTGATGGAGGACTGCCTTCCACTGCAGAGCACTTCATGCACACCAAGCCCTCTTCCTTGTTGCCAGTGCCCTTTCAACAACACCTGGGTCATTAGCACAATTTTACAGAGGAACACACCGAGTTTCAAAAGTCTAAATGACTAAGCCGGGTGTGGTGCACACCTGTAATTCCAGCACTGGAGAGGTGAAGTGGGAGGATCACAGTGAGTTCAAAGCCAGCCTGAACTACACAGTGAGACCCTATCTAAAAAACAAAAACAAAAAACCCCAAAATTTTTAAATGACTTGTCCTGAGTCACTATTATATATAACTCCATCTTTCTATAATTTTGGGAGACTGGGGTGTACACCCATCAGCTAGAAAATCAAAACTCAACTAGTGCAGGCGGTGTGTTCCTAAAGGTCCAACTGGAAAGACACCGTGACTGCCGTCGCATTTTATGTAATGTGGACTTGTAGGATATCAATCCCCAGATCCCAGAGACTGCATTTTAAGTGCCAATTTAGGAAGATATTTTCAGTTAGGGTCAAGTATTTTGGTCCATGACCTGTCTCCAAATCTGTTACTGAACACCAGTGACTGAATTCAACAGGAGTGCTGGTAGCACTTAGCAGGCAGGGTGGGAGCCGTAGGGCCAAAGCCTCAAGGGTCCTCAGCAAGCTCAGGGTGCAGTACAGCAGAGGCACGAGGGTCTCAAGTGCAGGGACTCAAGTCAGGCTGCCTGGTTTCAAATCCCAGCTCCATCTTTTACTACCGGTAATTGAATCCGAGACAACTCTTTACCTTTTGTGCCTTGGTGTCTTCACTTGGTGATGACTGTAACCTAATTAGTAACTGGAAGATAAGTGAGTCCTGCTAGTTGGACCAGTGTATCTGAGCTACCGGCTAAGTGCTAGCTATTCTTTAGCGAGGCAGGCAGGCTGTTAACATCTGTGAAGCACGCCAGACTCCTTCCAGCAATGGTGTAGCACAGGTATTCTGTTAGCCCTTCCCCAGCCAAGGGCGCCAAGGGGAAGTTACCTGCACCTCGGACTGCTCGTCAGCACCTCCCAGGGCTGGCATCAGCGAAGGAGTGGCCGGTTCACGCTAGGACAGCCAGAGGTCAAGCTCCGCCTCCCCCCGCTGCCCCGTCCTTGCCACACAGCACACACTCTGGTAGGGGACAGAGTGTACAAAGCAGTACCACGACCCGCACTGCATTAGACATATCAAGTGAAGGATGACTCTCAACCCCGTGTGTCTAAAAATATGAGGACCTAGACGCTGACAATCCAAATGACCTTTCTCTGCTGGGCAGCAGGCACAGAGGAGACAAGAACGCCGAAGTGTTTTCTAGAAAAGGCTGAGCGGTACCTGCAGTCACAAGAGACCTGTGTAGGACATGCTTAGAAGGAAAAGGAAATCCCTCCACAGAGAAGCACTATTGTCTTGATTGGGCCTCACCGGCTGGCTGTCCAATGGCTAAGGAGAAACACCAAGAAACACGACCCAAAATGCAGCGGTATCCGTCACTAACATTAGTGCCTGGGAGACAGAGCAAGAGATCTGTTTTTACAGTCACAAATGGAAATAGGAAGCTAAGAGGAATATTCTGTTGACAACACAGAGCTCCCCCCAGATCAGGAGACCACCCACACGGCCCATGTGCCCTGTCGGGCCAGCACTGTGCTTTTGTGCTGCTGGTGAGCTAAGAGAGATTTCTACTTTCTTCATTTCTATCTAAATCACTGAACAAATATTTTTTTTTTTTTTTTTTTGTGGGTACCGGGGGTCGAACTCAGGACCTTGCACGCCAGCAGGTGCCCGTGCCGCTAAGCATTATCACCGGCCCATTTTTTTCATATACAGGTACCAGGAGTCAAACTGAGGACTTCACACTTGCCAGGCAGGCGCTTATGCCGCTGAGCTATCTCACCGGCCCTGTACAAACATTCTTAACAGAAATATTTCACGATGTGAAAAGGACATGAAATTCAAATTTCCGCGTCTGCTAAGCTTATTATTGTATTGTCTACGGCTGCTTACACCACAACTACAGAGCTGAGTAGCTGAGACAGGCAGGCATACGGCCGGAGAAGCGTCCCAATTCTTGCTCTAGATTTCATTAAAATAAAACTGGATATAATCAGTTTGTATATACATCATAAAACCAATGAAAGATTTTCAGCCACTTAACAGCAGGGGAGCCAGGCGTGGTGGTGTAGGCCTCTAATCCCAGCTGCTTGGGAAGCTCTGGCCAGAGGACAGGTCAGTCTGGGCAATCTGGTGAGACCTTGCCTCAAAAAAATACATAAAAAGTCTGGGGTGTGGTATAGCTCGGTGGGAGCCCTGGATTCAATCCCCAGTGCATATCACAAAAAGACAAAAGCGGAGGTACATTTACAAATTTCCAGATACTTGCTTGAATAACATACATGTAATTAAAAAAAAAAAGGACTGGACTTGGATATAGCTCAGTGGTAGAGTGCTCCTGGGTTTGATTCCTAGCAATGAAAGAAAAAAAATTTTTTTAAAAGTAGAACTGGCCATGGCTTTAAAGTCACCCAAGCCAGCCAGGCGTGGTGGTGCAACCCTGTAATCCTAGCACTTGGGAGGCTGAGGCAGGAGGATGATTGTGAGTTTGAGGCCAGCCTGGGCTACATCGGAGACCCTGTCTCCAAAAAAAAAAAAAAAAAAAGTCAAAACCTCCAAGCTAAGGCTCATTTTGAAATTGGTATCTTGTACACAATAAGTCATCCAGCTTGTTGGTTATAAATCATGATAACAAAATGCAACACACATTTATTCTCCCTCTTTCCTAAGACCTTTTGGGAATAAAGTACCTATATTCAAAAATTTTTAAAGAATGAATTAATAATATTGGAAAATAAGGAAGCCATCAATGAGCCAAAATTTGGAGGAATTCCAAGAAGACAGAAACAGGTTTGAAGTAACAGAGGAACCAGAGAGGAGGGAAATGTGATCTAAACTACTAAACGTAGACACGGCTCTGCCCAGGGCACCTGAAGAAACTCCAAACTAGGCCCACAGACTCGAAAGGCAATCATTAGGAAAATTCATTCAAGAATGGGATTCCCAGCCAGGTGTGGTGGCGCACACCTGTAATCCCAGCACTCAGGAGGCTGAGGCAGGAGGATCAACTTGAGTTCGAGGCCAGCCTGGACTACATGGGAGACCCTGTCTCAAAAAACAAAAATGAAAACAAAACAAAACAATCAAACAAAAAAAGAATTCCCCGAATCCGCACTAGGGCAACCATCCCCTCTTACCCAACCAGCCAGAAGCTGGGAGACAGAGCAGACGGGTCCAGAGAACGCAGGGAATATGGAAGCACCGCCCCAGTGAACGGATGTGAAGAGAAGACCTGATCAGGAGCTGGCTCTGAACTCTATGGGCTTTTTTTTCTTTCAGTACTGAGGCTACAACTCAAGGCCTTCACATTTAGCTACATCCCCAAACCTTTATTTTTTATTTATTTTGACAAGGTCTTGCTAAGTTATTAAATCACCTAAGCTGGGCTTGAACTTGTAATCTTCCTGCCTCAGCCTCCTGGAATACTGGGATTACAGGTCAAGACTATTTTTGAAAAGGGAGCTGAGGAGTTAGACTGGAGAACAGAATGAAGAAGGGTCTCTAGTCTGTGTCCTCTCTTGCCTTCCGTGGGGACCCCCTGGCTGCCCACTCTCCAGATGCCATTGCTACTAGAGAGCAGGCAAACTGCTCTCCTCTTTAGAAGCTGATGGAGAAAGAGGCAAACACATCACAGGCACAAAATAGGCTTCTATAAAAAAAGGCACGTGTAAAGAACTAGAAAAAATAGAAAATGTCTAGAAATGTAAAGTGACTGCAAAACAAACTTTTAGAAAATCTTATGAAGGCCAGTGAGATGGCTCAGTGGCATAAGCGCCTACTGGCAAGCGTGAGGTCCTGAGTTTGACCCCCGATACCCACATTAAAAAAAAAAAATCTTATGAAACGAAGAGATAAAGCTGGACATGGTGGTATTGGCCTATAATCCCAGCATCCTGGTGGCTGAGGGAGGAAGATATCAAGTTTGAGTCCAGCCGGGCAACTTAGCAAAAACTTGACTCAAAAACAGAAAATAAGGGCTGAGGAGTGGCTCGGTCAAAGGTCCTGGGTTCAATCTGCAGTACTTGGCAGGGGGGATGACGACACCACACCACCAAAAGAATCAAAGAGATGTTCAGGATAGATCCATGAAGCCAATAATCTAACAGTGGTCCAAGGGCATGAGAATGTGACAATATAGTAGATAAAATAATACAAGAAATGGTATCAAATTTTCCTGTGCTAAAGAACAGTATGCCTTTAGATGGTGGCTTACCAGATGCTGACATTTACCATGATGACTCTTTTCAACATCAAGGAGAAAAAAATTTTGTATACCTCTGGGGACAAGCAATACTCATAATGATATTTAAAGTTTGGAGCCAAAAGATTATGGGAGGGAAAAAAAGATGTATTATGGGCATTTGTCATTTCTGTAATATTTTGAAAACAAAAATTAAAAACATTATCACAAAATTATTTCCAAATAAAATTTCAGAAATGAATTCTTAGAATATGCCTAAGCAAAGATTTGACCTATAAGATTTGAAAAACATTTTCTTCAGCAGACTCTCAATGACAGTTATCATCCACAAAAGCAAATCACAAAAGGCAATAGAAAAATATTGTATCCAAGGTATTAGAATCCAAGATAATTCACTCTGTACCTCCTACTGGAAGCTCACAGTGTCGGAGGAAGCTCGGCCCAGTTTTGTTTCCTTCACCAACCAAGTACAGATCACTGATCTCAAGAATGCCCCCTAATAATTAGGCATGGGTGGCAGCACACACCTGTGATCCCAGCTACTCAGGAGGCGGAGGAAGAAGGATGGCAAGTTCAAAGCCAGCCTGGGTAACTTAGTGAGAGTCTAAGAGTTAGGGATGCAGCTAAGTGCTCCATGGGTTTGATTCCCAGTGCTACACAACTAGTAAATGCCTGTGCACTAAGAACAACAACAAAAGGGAAAGGAAAACAGCAGGAGAGGAGGCAGCAAGACTAAGGGACTCCCAGCCATCTCGCTGCAACAATCCCTACTGTAACTTTCAAGCATTTGTTTTCATGGACTTACAGTGCTCCAATTCTAAACATGCAATAGTGGGCTGGGGATGGAGCTCAGTGGTAGAGTGCTCACCTACCACGTGGGAGGCCCTGGGTTCAAGCCCTGGTATGGTGCATGGCACATTCATGAAAGATAGAGTAAAAGTAGCTTTAAATTTTTCCTTTCTGTACAAGCCTCTCACAACCCCAAACCTAACTTGAAGGGGTGAGAACTGAACACCAGTAAGAAACTCACAGCAGCATCCAGCCCTGATAGCCACTTGTGCTGTCTACCTGGGTTGTAGGTTGGAACTACCAGATGCCCAGACTCCACTTAGCCACTAAAACTTAGAGGATCCCAGTCCAGCCCTGGTGTTTTTCAATAGTGGAAGGAGGGGAAAAAAAAAAAAAAAAAAAAAAAAATTATAGCCTGGCAGAGCACGAGCATGTAACCCCAGCACTTGGGAAGCTGAGGCAGAGGATCACAAATTTAAGGGCAGCCTGAACTACACGGTGAGTTCAGGCAGCCTATCTACACAGCAAGACCCTGTCTCAAAAACTTTTTAACAGGGACATTCACACCAGATGGCACTAATTCCCTCTACGCTTCCTTCCCTTGGGCACCCCTGCCCACATCCTAGCACTCTGAACTCATCTATGGCTCCCAGTGTTGCTTTGATGCCACATGGAGACAAGAAGGCAGCCTGGGACTTCACTTGGGGTTACTCTTTGTGACAGGCTGATTGTTTCCTATTCTAGGAATAACAAATCCAAAACCTCTTAGCTCCTCTCCATGAAGTCCCAGTGGGTTTACCGTGGATGGACCTAACACTTGTGCACATCCACTCCAAGTCTCTGGAGTACCGTAGTACTTCGGTTCATGAACTTATTTTGTTCCATGATTCTGGAAAAGATGGCCACCTTCCTGTTCATGCAGGGAAGATGGCTGCAGTCATGTTCATCACTCGATGCAGAGTTGCAAACGAAAACAAAATTTTGCCGAACACTTCTGTTTGTGAACCAAACCGTCTGCTGACAAAAGTGTTCGTGAACCAAGGCTCCACTGGGTTTACAAAGTATAACCACTATCTAAGTGGCTACGAAGGCCCTATACCTCTCGCTTTGTCAGCAGTGACTCTCAAAGTATGCTGATGCTGCGTCTCCCCTAGCTCCTCTTCCGCCTCACTTCTTAGTAAACGCCACAGAAATCTCATTACATTTACCCACCAACCCACTCCGTAAGTTGTACAATTCCAAGGATTTATTTCTGTGACAATGACCGCCTCAAGTTTCTTCCCTTGAACTTTCATAAATATGCCAACTCCTTTCCTTTCTTTCTTTTTTTTTTTTGGCAGGTACGCCGCTGAGCCATCTCACCGGCCCTCCTTTCCTTTTTTGAAACCTGTTTTTGTTTGCGGTAAATGTACTTGTTCAGGGGGCTCCTGAATTGCCTTGGGCCCCAAGCTCAAAGACAGCAGCACTCTTCCAGAATCCTCCCCTTGGCTTCTCAAACTTGCCCAAACGAGGAAGGGGAGCACATAAAACAGTCCCCAAACTTTCTGGAACCACTTGGGGCACTTGCTAAGCATACAGTTTACCTGGCTTCTCCTCAGGCAGCTGATTCAAGTAGACTATTTTAATAAGCAGCCCAGGCGATTCTGGAAGGACCTCTTTGCTGAAGGCATCTACTGCTCTCCCATCCGCTTCCTCCTCCCAGGCACTCTCTCCCTTTGAAGAACCTTCCTTCCACCCATTCAAAGCTAAGACTTTCTCCCCAAGTCCAGCCACAAGGATTTCTCAATTCCTGCCGCAATTGGTCATGTGACCCAAGGTACTATTTGGCCTTTTAGGTCTTTTGTTACTCAGTAAAGGTTTCATATACATCATTATCACTCTGTTTTTTTTTCTAGATCAAGTCTAGTTTTAAGACAAAGAAAGCTTCTGGGGATGTGGCTCAGCGGTAACAGCTCACCTACCATGTGGGAGTCAGAGTCAATCCCCAGTACTGCAAATACAAACAAACAAACAAGAGCCAGCAAGCAAGGTTAATGACTTGCAAAAATGTTCATGTAAGAGTTGAAGCCAGGTGTGGAAATGCATGCCCGTAATCCCAGTACTCTGGGTGGCTGAGGCAGGAGGATCCCAAATTCAACCCCAGCCCAGGCAACTTCCAAAGACTCTGTTTCTGAATAAAAATTTAAAAAGGGGTGGGAGCTGAGCATGGTGGTACATGCCTGTAATCCCAGCACTCTGGAGGCTGAGGTGGGAGGATTGCCATGAGTCCAAGCTCAGCCTGAGCTACACAGTGAGACTATCTCAAAAAGAAAAACAAAAAGGGAATTTAGGTTAGTTTGAAGGCCCTGGGTTTAATCCCCAGTGCCACCCACCCACAAACCCAAAGCCATGATTATTATGGAGAAAGCCCCCCACGGTTCACTGTATTTAAACTTACCACTGAATGCTACAGGAAAATGATACCTTAAATGTTCTCCCACAAAGAAAGCAATCTGTTCTGTGGAAGTCTGGTAATTACAATCTTTCCCAATTCTTCTGTCTCATAAGTAGCTTACTCACACAGTTAAGGGACCTACCAAATAAAAGCTGCCTCAACTGAGCTGGTATTTGCCTTTAAAACTGTACCAAGAAAAAAGCAACGTGTTCCAGCGAAGAACAGTAGTACAGCCAGCTCTTCATTATCTGAGGAGGAGGGATCCGGTGGACAGCATTTATAAGCCCACAGATGACTCCCAACTGCACTACAGCAACTGCTGCCTTTTTACGGAGGCTGCTATCTCTGCTTGAGAACAGGAGGCAAAGTGCTGAGATCATCTCCCAGGTCCCCTTTAAATTTTTTTTTTTGGTACCGGGAATCAAACTCAGGACCTCGCGCTTGCCAGGCAGGCACTATGCCACTGAGCTATATCCCTGGCCCAAAATTCTAACAATCCAGAACCTGAAAACTCCAAAGGCACTGTGCTCACTTTCCCAGTAGTTTCCAAAGCCAAGGGGCACCCATTAGAGAAAGAATGAATCATCATCGCTGGGGCCTGAGGCTGAGACTCATTATTACCCCTCCCAAGAGGCAGGCGTGGCGGCACACGCCTATACTCCCAGCACTCAGGAGCCCAAGGGGGGTCTCTCCAAGTTCAATGCCAGAATGAACTACACAGTGAGATGCTCTCTCAAAAAACCAAGAAAGAAAAAATAATCTCTACAGAGAGCGTAGCTTTCAGCTCCTTCAATGCTTATGTCACGCATGGGTAGAGATGTCCCAATTTTGGAACATTTAATAATCTCTTTAGCATGTATGAGGCCCTGGGTTCAATCCCAGGCCCCAAAAAAGCAATCTAGACTAGAGTTTCATTGTTGTTATTTTTGCTCAGTAACGTGGAATCCAAGCATCTGTTTTTGTGTGGTTAAATTGGCCAAGCTGGCCTTGAACTTGCAATCATCTGGCCTCAACCTGAGCCTCTCAGAATTATAGTAGGTGTGTCCCACCACACCCGGCTAGAATCTGCATTTCTAAACAATAGTTCTGAAACTCTTTGGGAAAAGCGGCCCAGTTTGTGAAGTGGCTCTTCCCTCACCCTTCCTCAACTACACCTCAAGGTTACAAGGGTTTAGGTACAATAAAAGTCCTTCAATTTCTTTTCTGTCTTTTTTTTTGTTTTTTGTGGGTGCTGGAGGTCGACCTCAGGACCTTGTGTGCCAGCAGGCGCCCGTGCCGCTGAGCGATATCACCGGCCCTTTTATTATATGTGTGTTCCGGGAGTTGAACTCAGGCCCTCGCGCTTGCCAGGCAGGCGCTTACACTGCTGAGCCATCTCACCGGCCCCAATTTCTTTTCTTTTTGAACTGAGGCCTGGTGTATGCTACACCATCAAGTCCTTCAATTTCTTTATCTGTAGAATCAAGGAGTTTCAGACACATTTTTAGCAGTTCACTGAACACTCTCGGGCCAGAAGCGTAACATTCCAAATGCTCTATTTGATCAGACCCTTTACTCCTTAGTTCACACAGCTACACATGATGGATGGATATGACACAAGCTACCTGTGTTTCCAAGATGTTCCTACTGCCCACCCTGTCTGGGGCACTACGAGGGAATTTAAGATACGAGGTGGTACACAAAACTCTCACTGGTTTTCTTTGAATTTTTCTATGTTCCTTTTGAATTTCTAACAAGAAAAAACACGGTTATTAGATGACACCTATTCAAATAGTTATTTCACAACTACCAAATTCCTACAGAATTGGAAAAATATCTGACACTGAAATGAACTCTAGGGCCGGGGATATAGCTCAGTGGCATAAGTGCCTGCCCGGCAAGTGCAAGGTCCCGAGTTCAATTCCCGGTACAAAAAACAAACAAACAAACAAAAAACTCTAAACAATATAGTGTTTATAGAGTCTTCAATAGCCAGTTTGATATACCCTATATTAAAATACATCCCAGGCCGGTGAGATGGCTCAGTGGCGTAAGCGTCTGCCTTGCAAGCGCGAGGGCCCGAGTTCGACTCCCGGAACCCACATACGAAAAAGGGGCCGGTGATATCGCTCAGTGGCACGGGTGCCTGTTGGCGCGCGAGGTCCTGAGGTCGTCCCCCTGGTACCCACAAAAAAAAAAAAAAAAAAAAAAAAAAACATCCCAGCCTGAACTAGGTGTGATAGTGTACTCCTGTAATCACACCACTCTGGGAGGCTGAGGCAAGAGGATTCCAAATTCCAGCCCAGCCTGGGTAACTTTGTGAAACTCTGTCTCAAAATAAAAATAAGTGTGGAAAATGGTTGCACACACCTGTAATCCCAGCACTCTCCAGGCTGAGGGAGGAAGTTTGCTGCTGTGAGTTCCAGGCCGGCCTGAATCACAGCTGTCTCAAAAAGCCAAACTCAAAATTAAAAGCAAAAATGACCTGGGGATGTAGCTCAGTGCGAAGGCCCTGGGTTCATTACTCAGTGATGGAAAAAAAAAAAAAAAAAAAAAAAGAAATCATTAAAAAATACAGCTTGGCCTAGCTGGGCACGGTGGCCCACATGGGTAATCCCAGCACTCAGGAGACTGAGGCAAGAGAAACCCAGTTAGAGGCCAGCACAGGTTACACAGCCAAGTTCAAGGCCAGCCTGGACTACAGTGTCAGACTGTCTCAAAAAAAAAACACAAAAAAACAAAAACCAAAACCAAAAAGTCCAGTGTGGTGGCTCATGCCTGCAATCCCAGCCTCAAGAGACTGAGGCAGGGCGATCTGAGAGCTCGAGGCTAGCCTGGGCTACACAGTGAGACCCCGTCTCAAACGAACAAAAAGCACCACACACACACCCAGCCTAATCATTCCACCAATAATTAAAATCTTGGCTTGACATTCAGATGATCATGATAAAGAAAGGCACAGTGAAAAACAGGAGATGGAGCTCAGTGATAAGAGTGCCCCTGGGTTCCATCCCACACTCCCAAAAAGAAAAGGTGAACCAATACTTTGTAGTGCCCAACCTGCCCTTAAATTGATCCAAAACTTTCTTACAAAAATGTATTTATACGAATGTCTTACATAGCAGTAATCTAACAAGCATAGCTAAAGCACATTCTAAATATAATGTAATAAAGTAATTGCCAGTTTTGAAGGAGAAATTATTTCACAATTTAAAAAGTATAATTATGTAATTTGTGGCCACGGTAAAGTGTCCCTAGGCAGAAACCGAGGTGGCAAAAAAGGGAAACCCAGAGTATAAGACAGTATATGCAACTGGCTCGAGGCGAATGGAGACATCAGTTTTATATGATCTTAACCAGCTACACAAGAAACGTAATAACGTTATCAAGAACGGAAGGCTCTCAAAAATCCAAATGAGAGCAAAACTAGTCAATATGTGCTATTAATATGACTTTAAAAATCAGCTTCTAGGCTGCGCAACCCACACTATCAAGTAACTATCATTTTAGATTTTTTTTTTTTTTTTTGCACAAAAACGTTCCTAAGTCGTGCAATAAAATATATAGCTGCTCTGGGTTCGATGCCAGCACCACACAGAGGAAAAAAATTAAAAAGTGTCACCGGGAGAAAATGGGTGGCCTCGGAAAGGGGAACAAGTAAGGTAGGACAAGACAGAGAAACACAGGAAGGTCGGCATGCAGGGACCCAGCGGGAGCCCGGCTGGCGCTCCGGTTCCTCCCCGCTGCGAGGCGAGCGGCGGGAAGGCAGGGAAGGGGCGGGAAGGGCGGCAGCCGGGGCACCGCAGCCGGCGCCCGGGCTTCCCATTCATTCGGTCTCCAGGTGGCGGCCGCACGTTGGCCGCGGACCGCCGAGCTCTCACCTGTCCGCGAACGCGTCCACGCGGCGCTCAAGGCCGCAGGGGCCGCCGCCAGGAGCCGGGGGGACGCGGGCCGGGGGGCGGCAGTCGGCGGGGGCGAGCGTCGGCGCAGGCCGGGCGCGTCCCTCGTCAGCAGGGCCGAGCAGAGCCGCCGCGGGCTCTGATACATGCCGGGCAGCACCGCCGCGGCCGCTTCGCGGGTCCGAGGAGGAGCGGAGGAGCGGAGAAGCGGAGGAGCGGAGGCTCGGCCAGGCTCAGCCGAGCGAACGCTGTCCGGAGCTTTCTCAACGAGGCGCCGGGGCGGACGCCGCGACGCGCCTCGAGCCGCCGCTGTGACGAAGCGGTCGCTACCAAGTGCGAGCGCGGAGAGGGGGGATCCGTGGGGCTGGCCAGACTCGACTGGGCCGGAGCTCCAGCCCTGTGGGCGAGATCACTTCAGAAGGAAGGTGGCACGTAAGAGTTTTCTCAGGTGGAAGCTGTGGGAGGGATAAAGTAACAGATTTCCCTTGGAGCGGGCTTAAATAAATCAGCCCCCCTTCCGTTGGCTGGCATGGAAGCGCTCACAGGCAGGGAATCCCGAGACAGGTCCGGGGCTGTGGCCCGGGGGACACGTGTGTGTCCGCAGAAAGCCGCCCTCCGCGCGTGCGGCTGCGCGTGCGAGTCTGTATGAAACCGCACCCTTGGGTGGGTGGGTGGCGTTGGGTTGGGCGAAATTAAGCTCTGTAAAGCTCTGACGTAGGAGAGGGCATCTTGACTACAACCACGTCCCTTTCCTCACGGATGTTATGCTCGGGCAGTGGAGGAAGAAGCTGACGAGAGACCGTACAGCTCTGCGAGGGAGAGGAAGATCAGTGCCTCCGATTGGGGATAGAGGTTATATCGGCCCAGGGGTCTGCAGAAAGTTTATTAGAAGAATTGGCATTTGACATGAGCTGTGGTTAGAGGTCTAGCATTTACACGTGTGGTGTTTGGAACAGGGATAGTGGTGATTTATATGAAGAAAGCAAAGCCAGGCATGATGGCGCACGCCTGTAACCCCAGCACTGTAGGAGGCTAAGGCAGGAGGATCCAGAGTTTGAGCCCAGCCTGGACCACTTAGTTGACTTAGTGAGACTCTGTCTTAAAATACGAAAAGGCTGAGAATGTAGCTCAACACAAACGCCCTGGGTTCAGTCCCCAGTACCAAACGGGGGGAAAAAAAGGGCAAATAAGTTTAAAAGCCCTGGGTATAGTTGGGGAAACGCTCCTCAGTTATATAAGATGGAAACTAAGGAGTAGGAACACGGATGCGGGGTTAGGTTGCATTTGGAAAGGCAGAGACCGTACTAGACTTTTGACTTGATTGATAGCATTGAGCCCTTTGACTTGATTGATAGCAGTTCAGGGATATGGTTAGGGCAGTGCTTGAATTGGACCTCTGCCTCTGGTCCAAGGCAGGAGAGAGCCCAGTTGAAACAAGTGATATTCTGTGCCTGAACCAGGTTGAGGGGACTGGAAAGAGTAGGTGGAGGAAATATCTCAGGTAGTTTGGACAGGAAATGATGACTAACTCGGGATGCAAGTAGAGCCAGGAGGCGGAGAAACTATTCCCCTCTGGATGACATGAGTTAGAAATGTATTCTGTGGTTTTTCCCACAATTTTGCTGATTCTTCTGTGTGTGGACCTGTAAGCTTTTCATCACCAAAATATTGTTCAGACCTGAGTTAAATATCTAACGCCCAGCGGGTGTGGATGAATCAGCTGGCAGGGCTGAGGACAGCTGCGGGAGCCAAGCTCCTTGGCAGGTCGTTAAACCCTCCTAGGGTCACTGTCCTTATCTATCAAACAATTGTACCTTAAGTCATCAGGTCCAAAAAAAGGCGATGATAAAGTTAGCCCATAAAAAATGTTCTGCAAATGTGGCAAAATGTTGATTTATCATCTAGATGGTGAGTACATGGGTTCACTTACAACTCTTTCTTTTCCATACACTTGGAGATATTCATAATAAAATGTCAGGGGAAAGGGGCTTTGAAAAATGAAAGGTAGTGCTTAAATATAACAAGGCCCTGGGTTTGATCTACAGCACCATAAAAATAACAACAAAAACAAACTGTCATTACAATATTTAAAAGGGATTCCAGTCAGTCTTTGAGGCAGGAGCAAAATTATCTCAAATTCAAGCCCAAACTGGGCAATTTAGCAGTGTTGTTATTTTTGGTTTTTGAGATGGTGTTGCTATGTAGTCCAGGCCAGCCTTGAACTTGCAATCCTTCTGCCTTGACCTCCCCAGTGCTGGGATTACAGATGCACACCATCAGGTCTGGTTCTCATCTATTATTATTATATTTTGCCGCTGGGGATTGAGCCTGGGGCCTTGTGCATGCTAGGCCGGTGCTCTAACCACTGGGCTACACTCCTTGCCCTCATCTATTATTGTTTTGTTTTCAGTATCAGGGATCAAACCCAGGGCCTTGTGCATGCTAGCACTCTACCACCAGCCCCACTTACGTTTTTTACTGTGCTTTTATATGTTGAGGTACACATTTCCCTTTTATTGCCTCCAGTGTGGTACAATAAGGTGTCATATAGGTTTATAGGCTAGAAGCAAAAGGCTACACCATACAGTTTAGGTATGTAGAAGGCTCCGCTGTCCATGTGACAGAAGGGAGAAATTGCCTAACACTGCGTTTCTTAGAACACACCCCTGTCATTAAGCGGCACAAGACTGTTAGGTTTTCTGTTTGTTAGTATCTGTGTGAGTTTGCTTGGGCTATGTCTTAGTTACTTTTATTGTCGCTGAGGTACAATAGGGGCATCCACAATTTAAAGGAGGAAAGGCTCAGAGAGATCAAGGAAGGAGGGAGGAAGACAGCTTCCAGGCCACGCCACCAGTGACCCACCTTCTCAGACCAGGCTTCACCTCCCAGCCTGACATTTAGCTGTAAACTCACTAATCCACTGATGGGATCACACTCCCAGGATCCAATCACCTTCCCAAAGCCCCACCTATGAGCACATGTGGCTTTAGGGGGACATCTAGATAGAAACCACAGCAGGCTGCCATAGCGTTATCAGGTAGCGCCTTCTAAAAGTGGCTCGCCAATGAAATGGTTACTGGGTCCTGGGTTGCTCGCCCCTCCCTCTAGAGTTAGATTCCGAGTTCTTCTCATCTTGAACAAAGAATTGAACAAAAGGAGCAAAGAGCAGTGGCCAAGTTTATTTGAGAAAATAGAAGTAGAGAGTGAGGGAGACACTGGCTCTGCAGAGTAAGCTTGGACTGAGTAAAAGGAGAAATAGCAATAAGACGCTCTAGAGAAACCAGGGTAGGGTACTGTGAAGAAAGCCAGGAGCAAGTTCTTCTTGGTGTCTGCCTTTTATACTGTCCGAATCTTGAAACCTGGGAGGCGGTCTCTCGAGAAGTCCCCAGCCAGGTTTCCGGAACTGTTCTGCACATGTGTCTGGATCTTGTATTTAACAGGTCAGGCCTACTTCCCCAGCCAGCTTTGCCACGCCCTAATCTCCTATCTCAGAGTATGTAGTGAGGGTGCATGGAAAGAACAAAGGCATTTTTGGGAAGGGATGGGTCCTGATGCTCTGGTCACCCACCTGGGCGACTGATGCCGCTCTGGACTTCCTGGACCAGGTGGTGCTCATTACAGTATAATTCCAAGTTACACCTTATCTCTTAGGAAAGCCTGTAGGCCTGGCCATTGCATCTTTATCTTGAGGCCTGGTCTTCAGATGCGGCTCCAGCCACAATTCTTTTTTTTTTTTTTTTTTTTTTTTGAGACAGGGTCTTGCTATATAACTCAGGCTGGCCTTGAACTCACAGCAGTTCTCCTGCCTCAGCCTCCCAAGTGCTGGGATTATAGGGATGCACCACCACACCCAGTCTAAACAGAATCCCAAGCCCCTCTGTGACTCACCAAAGCAGAAGTCCAAGAGTTTTGTTTTTGTTGTTTTGTTTTTTTTTTTGTGGTGCTGGGGATTGAACCCAGGGCTTATGCATAGTAAGCAAGTGCGCTACCACTGATCTACATCCCCAGCCCTAGCCCCAATTCTAATGTCTTTATTTTCGTGCTCACTTCCTTGAAAGCCCAGTCCCTCTTTGTGAATTCCTATCTTAGCTGCCTATAATACTACTAACTTATTCTACAGAAAGGGTAGGTTAAATTCTTTATTTCAGCCCCAGGGACCGGCATGCTGAGCCTTGTGGCAGTCCGAGCTACTCAGGAGCTACTCTGGAAGCAGTACAGATAGGGTGTTGGGGCTGAGAATTCCCTCCCCTCCACCCAGCTGAGCTCTGATGCCCCCTTCGGGGCACTCCTCGGCATTCCTCATAACCCCAGACCGAAGCACACGCAGTGTCACGCTCGCTCTTTTTTCCTCTCTCACACTTCAGCCCAAGATTCTGATTTATCTGCATGGTGGGCAGTGTGCCTTTTTGTCATCTTCGCACCATTTCCGTGTTTGTGACTTTTAATAAATGTAGCTACTTTCCCCTCACCATCGAGTGTAAACTTAGTAATTCTTTGCTTGCCCTACGCAAGAACGTGGAATCTATCCAGCGGATCAAAAAAAGAAAAAGTAAAAGAAAAAGAACCCCCTTACCTAGCATGCTCCAGGCCCTGCATTCCATCTTAGCATTGCAAAACAAAACTAAACAAAAACAAGAAATCAAAACAAAAAAGCTATGTGATATGTGGAAATACTTGTCCAATGTTAAAGGGGAGAAAAAAACTATGTACAAAATTATTGGAAGAAGCTGGGCCTGCCTGTAATCCCAGCACTTGGGAGGCTGAGGTAGGAGGATCACTGTGAGTTCGAGGCCAGCTTGGGCTACATAGTGAGTTCAAGGCCAGCCTGAATTGCATAGCGAGACCCTGTCTCAAAAAACGAAAACAAACAAAAACAAAAACAAAAACACCTCCCCAATATTAATAGTGATTATTTTGAAAGATTATTTTGGACTTTTATTATTATTTTATTTTATTTTTATGTGGGTACCAGGAGTCGAACTCAGGACCTCGTGCTTGTCAGCAGGTGCTTGTGCCGCTGAGCGATATCACCAGCCCTTTTTTTTCTTTATGTGGGTACCGGGAGTCGAACTCAGGACCTCGTGCTTGCCAGGCAGGCGCTTATGCCGCTGAGCTATCTCAACGGCCCTGGACTTTTACTTTTTAATGGCTACACTTTCCTATTTTCATTTTTCTGTATTTTCTTTATTAGTCACCTATGTACAGGTTAAAACTAAGAAGTTACCAGAACAACTGAAGACTTAGCTTACTCTTCTGGGGTGAATGCTAGGTAATCAATATCCACCTATCTAAACTCACTCAGTTATGCATCTGTTGTTCTTTCTTTATTTTTTTGTTTTTTCTTTTTTGAGACTGGGTCTCATTATGTAATTCAGGCTAGCTTTGAACTCACTATGTAGTCCAGGCTGGCCTCGAACTCACAGTGACCTTCCTGCCTCAGCCTCCCAAGTGCTGAGATTATAGGTGTGTGCCACCACCACCACCACACCCGACCTGTTGTCTTTACTTACATCTAGTGATCCGATAAAGGTTTTTCAGGTCCTGAGAACCATTTAAATAGATTCAAATCACATCAGATTTTATCCGCTTGGCCCCTTAGGGAAAAAACGAAAATACTTCTTCCACTGATGGAATAAAGTTCTTTAGGATTGGCTCATCTTCCCAATCTTTCTTTCTTTGTGTGTTTTTTGTTTTTGTTGCTGGGGATAGTGATATAGGAGAAATATAACTCCCAACTTGCTAGATGTCAGATGTGCCAAGTTTGTGTCCCCTGAAATGGAAGAATGCATTCAAAATAACAAAAGAGGTTAAGAGTGGGAAAGGTGGGCCGGTGAGATGGCTCAGCGGCATAAGCGCCTGCCTGGCAAGCGCGAGGTCCTGAGTTTGACTCTCGGTACCCACATACGAAGAAAGGGCCGGTGATATCGCTCAGCGGCACGGGCGCCTGCTGGTGCGTGAGGTCCTGAGGTTGACGCCCGGTACCCACAAAAAAAAAAAAAAAAAAAAGAGTAGGAAAGGTTTATTGGGGAATAGGAATAGCTCCTGAGAGACAGGAGGGGTCCCGAGTGGGTTGCCACCAAGGCCCTTCGTCAGGGGTACTTTATACAGCAAAGTCATTATGTGGGCACAACATGGGTCACTATAATCAACCAATAAGGTTATAAGTACAGACCCTTAGCTAATATTGATCCAGTAGGGAAGCAGGGCACTTAGCAAGGGTATTTGCTAACATCATTAACCTTGGCTTATCTATGACTTCTAAAAAAATGGAACATTTTGGAGAAGGGATGGGCCCAGGTGTTCTGGTCACCCACCCAGGTGTCAGATGGATATCTAGATATAATGGACAAGGTGGTACCAATTACAGTTTTTTTTTGTTTGTTTGTTTTTGTTTTGTGGGTACTGGGGGTCGACCTCAGGACCTCACACGCCAGCAGGGGCCCGTGCTGCTGAGCGATATCACCGGCCCTTTCTTCATATGTGGGTTCTGGGAGTCGAACTCGGGCCCTCACTCTTGCCAGGCAGGCACGTACGGCGCTGAGCCATCTCACCGGCCCCCCAATTATAGTTCTTATCCCTGAGGGAAGTATGAAAGTCCTGCCATTGTCACTTTATCTTCAGGCCTTGCCTTCTTCAGATGGGCCTCCAGCCACAATTCTGATACCTTATTCTTCACTGACTTCCTTGAGGGCCCAGTCCCTCTCTGACTGTATATTAATTTCTGTCTAATTTAGCTGCCTATAATAATGGGATCCAGGACCTCATGCGTGCCAGGCAAATGCTGTGCCCCTGGGTCTTATTTACAAGCAAGAAAACTAAGACCCAGAGATTTAGGCTGTAAATAGTGACGTAAGGATTTAAGGATTAGGAATTAAATTTCCCGATCTTCCTGGAAACCAAGTGTCTAGAATCATCCAGATCCTCCTACTTCAATTCTGCAGGAATAGTTTAATTAAAAGAAAACAGGAAGAAAGGCTGAGCAGGGTGTGGTGGTGCGTGGCGGTAATCCCAGCACTCAGGAAGCTGAGGCAGGAGGGTAGCCACAAAAAAAGAACAAAGGCTGGGATGTACTTTACTGGTAGAGGCTGCTTACCTAGCATGCTCAAGGCCCCGAGTTTGGTCCCCATTACTGGGCCACCCTGAAAAGTTAATTTGTCATTTCTATTATAGAGTTGAAAGAGTTCTTTTATATATTCTAGATCAAGAGTTCTTATCAGGTATATGATTTACAGATGTTTTCCCTTCTATTGTAGACAGCTAAGTTAGTTAGACAGAATCAGACTCTGATGTCTTCCCAGTGTCCACTTAGCTGAAGACCATGGGTGCCAGACAAACAGAAGAGGGGTGATTCCCCTGATGACTTTCTTCTCCATAATCTTGGGCATCTTCTCTTCTTGACCCCGACACTGGAAGAAAGCCCTGTGTGTGAATGAAGAGAGCAGAGGGGCCACAGGAATACTGGGCCTCTGGGCCCCAAAGGTGGGGCAAACTCTTTTCTCGTCTCCCTTTGTGGACTTCCCGCATTGTGACCATGGTTTCCTAAGCCACTGGATGGTCCTAGTTGCCTAGATAATGGTTCTGTGGACGGTCTTTGTATCACCCATGCCTCAGGCGGATGTCAGGCCCAGGCGGTCCCACGGGAAACCTGCTCAAGTTCTGGCGAGAAGTCCCGTGCCGGACCTGTGCTGCCAAGCCATACAGGCTGTAATAGGAATTGGGGAAATATGAGCAGATGTTCACGGAAATGACACTGAATGAGGAACCAGGGGCAGAATACTGGGCGAGATTACCAAAAAAAATGAAAAAACATCAGCAAGTAGTGGGAAGAGGATCTCGAAGCTTAGTCATCTCAGGAGACTTGGCAAATTATTTTATCATCACACAGTTTGATGTGTAAATGAATTTAAAGTAACTTTTTATCTCTGAAGTAAATTTGTGGCAGGGAAAGTCTTTAGGGTGAAGATTGTAATATAAACGACTAGCAGAGACCACTAGGCTTGGGTAAAGGCAACATGGCATGAAATTTATGCCTAGGTTCAGGCAGAGAGCAGGATAAAACCGTCTGCCCCGAACAAAGGAGCGTGTCCCTTTTATAGGGATGGAGAGAAGGCAGGGGACATTAGGCGGGAAGATCCCAGTGAACATCTGTGGTTCAAGTTTTCTGGCAGTCTTGCATCTCAGTGGACAGAGTCCTTTGAAGTGTCCGTTGTAAATTCTTGAGTGTCTCCAGATGTCCCCGGGACCTGCGAACTTTCTTGTCCTATCTCACCTCCTTTCCTGTGTTTGCTGAGCGCTGAGCTGAATTCCCGGCGGAGAGTAGCGCTTCTGCTGAAGCAGGCGGGGGCTGGGAGGGTCAGGCCAGGTTGGAGACTTATATTCCCATCTTTTAGTTATTATAAAAGAAAAGAAAAGGAAAAAGGAACGAAAGTGGGAAACGGGCGTCGGTTCTCATGGCTTTTTCCTGCGTGACACATGGGCCGAGTGAGCAACCTAGTGGGAGAGAAAGCTTGAGAAACAGGGCTGTGTCGAAGAGAAGTCAGCACCAGCGTCTGTCTGTTGGTAATCGCTTGCATATGATTCTGTAAAAATCTGAGAAAAAAGTCTGAGAAGGCGTTGAAATCCAGACCTGGAGAGAGACTGAAATGGCCATGTAGCTTGTTGCTGACAGGGAAATGCAGAGCCAGCAATCTTTGGTTAGGGTAGGATTGGAACAGTTTAGTGAAAAATAAATTAGCATTAAGGTTTTGTAAAGGTGATTTGGACTAATTGAAGTTGCCAGTCATGTGAATTAGTCGAAAGGTTGTAGGTAAGGGGAGGGGAGTTTAATTGGGGCTGTAGTAAATAAACACAAGCATGAGGGAAAGTATTTTATCCTCAGGTAAAAGACAGTTGAATTGGAATTGCAGTAAAATTTGAGAAAAGTATCATTTATTCATGTTACTCTAACGTACACTTGACTTGTTAGCCAATGTATTTGTGACGTGATATACTATTTTATAAACCTCAAAATAAACAAAGGTAGAGTAGATTGTAAGTCAATTCTTTCATCATAAATTAATGAAGTTTCTGTTGTACTCAATGAATGAGACTACAAAGGGAGGATGTCCAAAAATAAAAATTGAGCTCTTTATTTTAGCTGGTACCCAGCGGCGTCCTCTATGCCAGAACAAAGAGGAGCCCCTGGGGCAGGTAGAGTGTAGTTTTTATAGTAGCAAGCAGTTGTACAGAAGCCAATAGCGACGGTTAATAAAGTAATTTTACAAACTTATTGGTTAGGCTTTTAGGCGCGGGGTATTTGGCATTATTTCATTGGGCAAAAGGAACATCTTATTATGGGTTGCCAGAGGCGGGAAGGTGCATTTCGTCACTATGGGGGAATCTCAACTTAAACAGAAAGGAATTTATCTAGCCTGAACAAAGGAGAGGCTTATCTAATGGTATTTGGCGGGAAGCAGGAGCCGGACAGGCGAAATGGTGGTTTGTTCATAAGATGGCATTAGCCTTGTCAGGTTACAACAGTTTCCACATATGTGTAGTGTACAACTACATATCTATACCTATTCCTATATCTATATCGACATATACATCTATGTTTTTCTTTTCCTATTGAGTTTCTAAAAAATCACAGTGAGGGCCGGTGAGATGGCTCAGCGGCATAAGCGCCTGCCTTGCAAGCGCGAGGGCCCCAGTTCGACTCCCGAATCCCACATACGAAAAAGGGGCTGGTGATATCGCTCAGCGGCACGGGTGCCTGCTGGCGCGCGAGGTCCTGAGGTCGACCCCCCGGTACCCACAAAAAAAAAAAAAAAAAAAAAAAAAAAAATCACAGTGAAAGAAACTTGGTATAAAATTTATCACTTTAAGAAACTTTAAGTGTACAGTTCAGTGCTGTTAGGTATAGTCACATCGTTATGTAATCATCATCACCTATCTATCCTCAAATAGTTTTCATTTTATTGTTTTACATCAAGGAAATAAGAATAATTTTCAAGTCAGGCATGGTGGCATAGGCCTATAGTCCCAGAATCTGGGAGGCTGAGGTAGGAGGATCACTGTGAGTTCAAGGCCAGCCTGAACTACACAGTAAGACCCTATCTCAAAAAAACAAAATAAAACAAAAAGAATAATTTTCAAGAGAGATTAGGAAACATGACACTATTCATACTACCAGGGTACTTGGGAAAGTTATTAAAGGTGGATCTTATTTTCTAGGTACCTAAATCAATCCTCCAGAGTGCTTAGTAAAACTATGTAATACCTAGCTCTTTTAGGAAGTTCTCAAAGAAATACAAAAGACAAACAAACAGCTAGGGGTGGTGGTGCACATCTGTTATCCCAGCACTTGGGAGGTTGAGGTAGAAGGATCATTGGGAGTTTGAGGCCAGCCTGGGCTACGTAGTGAGACTGTCTCAAATAAGCAACCAACCAAATGAAAAAGAAACCAAACCAAACCAAACCCTGTGAATACATCAACTTCACTAGTAGTCAAAGAAAAACAATAACAACTACTACAAAAAAAAAAAAAAAAAAAACTCTGATTTTTTGCATGTTATATTGACAGAGGGGAGAAAACTATAGATAATGTCAGTGTTTGCAAGGTGAAGGTAGAGTAATATATTTTTGTGGAATATGATTTGATTATATGCACCAGAAATTTGAATGAAAATACCAGGAATCCTTCTTTTAATAAGTCTAAAGCATTAGCTGGGTGTGGTGGTGCACGCCTGTAATCCTAGCAGGGTGGGGCAGGAGACCCTGTCTCAAAAAACAAACAAAAAAATGAGGGCGTTAATCACACAAATGTGCTAAAGTAAATGCACAACTATGTTCACCACAGTGTTGTTTATGCATGCTGTATTATTTGCTTTTCTGATACTGGGACAAAACACCTGAGATAACAAAAGGAATAAAGGTATGTATTTTTTGGTTCATGGTTTCAGAGGTTATTATTTATTTATTTATTTACTTATTTATTTATTGTCTTTTTCAGACAGGATTTCGCTACGCGGTTCAGGCTGGCCTTGAACTCGCAGCGATCCTCCTGCATCAGCCTCCTGAGTGCTAGGTGTGCGCCATCACGCCTGGCTGTTAGTTTCAGAGGTTTTAGTCTGCAGTCAGCTGGCTCTAACTCAGAAACAGCGAGGCAGAAGGGTGAGGCAGAAGAAAACTGCTCACTTCACAGCGGCTAGGAAGTAGTGTGCAATGAAAGAGCCCGAGGAAGGGCCAGGAGCCAGATATGTCCCCAGGGCCATTCCCTGTGACCTACACAGACACACCCAGAAGTGTGCTTTACTAATCCCCTAGGCATCTCTCAAGCCAGTCAAATTGATAATCAAGATTGATCGTCACTGGGCATGGTGGCCCGCACCTGTAATCCCAGCACTCTGAGAGGCTAAGGTAGGAGGATTTCAAGTTCAAGCCCTGTCTGGACAAAGTAGAGGTTTAGTGAGACTTTGTCTCAAAATTAAAAAAAAAAAAAAGGAGGGTAGGGTTTGAGCCTGGCCTAGGCTACATAGTGAGTTCAAGAGCAAGCTGGACTGGATAGTGAGAACCTGTCTCAAAAACACCAAAAAAAAAAAAAAAAAAAAAAAGGCTTGGAATGTAGCTCAGAGTGAAGACCCACCCTGGGTTCTACACACACACACACACACACACACACACACACTTAACTGTCACAGTTCCATCCTTGTCAGCCTGACACCCAAACACATCTCCTTAAACTGTACTTAATCTTCAAAGAGAGAAAATAATTCCACCTAACAAGATGTAACTATCTCATACACGCCCAAAATTGCACTAATTCCTTCCCCAGAGTTTCAACAGTTTCAGCATTGCTCAAAAGCTTCAAGTTTAAAGCCTCTTGTGAGACTCAAGGAAGCACTTAGCTATGATCCCCTCTGAATCTCAAAAATTTTTTTACATATTTCCAAGATGCACAGGGCAAACATTCCCATCCCAAAAGGGAAGATTAGGAGAATAGAAAGGAATGGGACCAAAATAAGACTGAAACTCGCAGGTAAAACACTAAGTTATGGGCCAGTGAGATGGCTCAGCGGCACAAGTGCCCGCTCGCAAGCACGAGGTCCTGAGTTTGACTCCCGGTACCCACATACAAAGGAAAAAAGGGCCGGTGATATTGCTCAGCGGCACAAGCGCTTGCTAGCAAGTGCGAGGTCCTGAGTTCGACCCCCAGTACCCACGAAAAAAAAAAAAAAAACCACTAAGTTATGTAGCTCCATGTCCAACATATGGGGCACGTGGTAGTGAGATACGAGCTCCGAAGGGCCTGGGCAGTCCTACTGTGTGGCCTTGCTGGTTGCAGCCTATATGGCCACTATCTTGGGGTGGTTCCACTTACTGCCTATGGCTTTCTTTAGCAGACATCCCATGTCCTGGCATCTCTGACTTCCTGGGGTCTCCACTGCAGCTTTGGCCTTGTTCTCTTAGGGCCTCCCAGCAGGGACTGCATCCTGTCACATACTGCCTGGCCTGCTAGGCTTTCTTTTGAACTCTTAGTGGAAGCCTCCATGACCTCACAACTCCTGCATTCTGTATTCCTGCAAAACCATGATCACATGGATGACACCAAAGTCTCCCACCAGTGCAAGCAGTAGCCAGGCCCTCTTGGATCATGGTTGCAAGGGCTTTTGAGTACTTGGATAGCTGAACTTGGGGAGAAGCTTCCCTAGGTGGCTCTGGGTAAACAGGACATCCTGGGGCTCTTTTCTCAAAGCAAAATCTTTCAAACAACTTTATACCTTTACACCCTCAGTCTGGCCAGTTCCTGAGATGTACCTAAGGCATCTTTCCCATTTTCCCAGTGCAAAGTACTTGGCTTCTTTTTAATGGCGCTAATTTCTTCAGCCACACCTTCCTTGGCTGCAACTTTACACACACTTCTTTTCTGGCCAAACTGCAAGTTCTTCAGATCATTCTGCTCTGCTTTTTGCTCCTGATTACCATTGTAAATCTGGCTAAAAGCAGCCAGCAATACCCATGGCACAGCCTGAATGTTGTGTGGTCTTGAAACTTCCTCTGCCAGATTAATTGGTCCCTAATCTTTAAATTCAGCCTCACACAGTTTTAGGACATGGACGGAATGTACACAAGTTCTTTGCAAGAATGTAACATGAATGGCCTCAAGTGCAATTCCCAGTATAGTCCTTAATCCCATCTGAAGCCTTATGAGCACAGTCTTTACTGGCCACATTCCTGTCGGCATTCTGGTCTTCTGAACTCATACCAGAGTCACCCACTAAACTCTGCTTGCTGTCTTCTGTGTTTCTCCAGCTGGATTTTTGATACTTTCCCAAACTCCTCCTGCATACCAGTTCCAAAACTTCTAAACCACATGATCAGGTGTAGTTACAGCAACAACCCTACTTCTTGGTACCAGTTTCTCTCTCTCTCTCACTCTCGCTCTCACTCTTTCTCACCAGGCTGGCCTTGAACTCACTGCAATCCTTGTGCCTGAGCCTCCCAAGTGCTGGGATTATAGGCGTGCATACCTAGCTCATAAATGTACATATTTTAAAAAGCATTCATGTGTGTGCATGTGTGCACATGTGTGTACATGAACAGATAGATAGCTAGACAACCTATGCTCACATACACTAAAATTGGAAAGATAGCTAGACACCTGAAAGGTCTTCACTAGAATGTTGATACTTTTTGGTTAGATCTACTTTTTTCCCCAGTATTATTTTCATATATATATATATGAAATATATATATACACATATACATATATATACATATGCATGTGAAAAGTATGTTTTATTTTTACTATAAGAAAAAGAGGGGGCCGGTGAGATGGCTCAGTGGCATAAGCACCTGCCTGGCAAGTGCGAGGTCCTGAGTTCAACTCCCAGTACCCACATACAGTAAAAGGGCTGGCGATATCACTCAGTGGCACGGGTGCCTGCTGGCGCACGAGGTCCTGAGGTTGACCCCCTGGTACCCACAAAAAAAAAAAAAAAAAGAATTCACCAAGGTATAAAAAGAATTATATACTATCACCAGGTAGGGTGCATTCTCAAAATCAATAAAATCAATATCAAAATCAATATCTCAAAATCAATAAAATACAAGTATAATGGGCATGAATATGTTAAAGAAGAAAAATCACATAATCTTATTGATGGGGTAAGAATATTTAAAAAATTTTAAGCCAGGCATAGTGGTGCATGTCTGTAATTCCAGCACTCAGGAGGCTGAGGCAGGAGAATTGCCTCTAGTTGGGGGCCAGCCTGAACTACATAGCAAGACCCTGTCTCAAAAAAAAAAAAAATTTTTTTTTTAGCATGCATCAGTGAGAATGGAGATTAGGGCATGGCAAATCTAATGGGGAAGTAGATGACCTGTTAATTACAAGATCCTAGAACACATGCACAGAACATTTCCCAAAGCCCTGCATGTGCACTTCTTGTGAGAACTTGAGCAGGTTTTCAATACGATGGCCTAGACCCAACATCAGCCTGAGGCATGGTATCCCAGTGCGGCCTCTCAGGACCTGCATGTAAAAATTCTTGTGGATTTCCTTGAAGTTTGGAGCGCCAAGAAGACCTCGCTATTATGGCTTTCTTCATGGTATCCTGCCCTGTGTCCTCCAAGTTGTACTTTTATCTTGATTTTTACTCTTTTACTTGGCCCAAGCTCTCTCTGCAGAGCCAGTTTTTCTCTCATTCTTCCCTTTTACTTTTTCAAATGAACTTAGCTACCATTTTTTGCTTATTTCATTCTTTGTTTGAGATGAGAAGAACCTGGAAAGCAGCTCCAGAAGGAGACACAAGCACCACAAAATCCAGTAATGTGTATTTGGTGAGCCACTTTTAGAAATAGCCTTTCAACAAATGATACTAGAGTAGACACTCAAGGGGAAAAAATTAAGCTTGGCTTCCATCTTACATAAAAAGCAACTTGAAATGGACCACAGACTCAGATGTAAAATATGGGGAAAAGAAAAGAAAAGATTCAGAATCTAGGACTTAGCAAAGTTCTTAATGTGACAGTAAACACAAAATCCTTGAGAGGAAAATTTGATAAATTGAACTTCAGAACTAAAACTTTTGTTTTGCAAGAGGCACTATTAAGAGGATGAAAAGAAAGCTCAGAGAAGGAGAAAATATTTATCAGCCTGTCTCTGAAAGGATTGGCATCCACACCCCATAGAGAACTCTTGAAACTCAATATGAAAAAGCAAACAGTTCCAACTGGGTGTGGTGGTGCATGCCTGTAATCCCAGCGCTAGGGACACTGAGGCAGGAGGATCCCAGGAGTTTGAGGTGAACCTAGGCTACATAGCTAATTCGAGGCCAGCCTAGTTTACAGTTGTGCATCTCTGCACCCAGCTATATAACATTCTGTGCTGATGAAATTGTTGAAATGGAGAATATGTTAGTGGTTGTCATGGGTTAAAGAGGGATGAAGATGAGAGGGAATTAGATGTAGTTACAAAAGACTGCTATGAGGGATCCTAGAAGTGACTGAGCTGTTCTGTATCTTGACAATATTGTTGTCCATATCCTGTTTGTGAGATTGTGGTATAATTTGCAAGAAGTTACTACTGAGGATTGCTAGCCATGGTGGTGCATGCCTGTGACCCCAGCACTTTGGGAGGCTGAGGCATGAGGGTTGCAAGTTTGATCCCAGCCTGGACAACTGAGAGAGACCCTGTCTCAAAATCAAAAATAAAATGAGTAAGTAAAGGGTTGGGAATGTAGCTTAGCGTGAAGGCCCTGGGTTGAACCCTCAGAACTACTAAAAAAAAAAAAAAAAATTGCCATTGGGGAAAACTGGTTAATGGATTTTCTTGGTATTGTTTCTTACAACTGCATGTTAGTTTATAATTGTTTCAAAATGAAAAGTTCAATTAAAAAAAAAAGACCAAATGTGCTTGCTTTGTTCTCCGGCTCCCTTTCTTGGTGCCATCTTGAACTGTTAGGGAAACTCCGTACTTGTTCTCTCTCTGAGCACCTGGCCAGATGTCGGCTCACAGAGCAGTGTCTAATGGCTCTTTAAACGTGTCAGAGGGGCTTGCTATTTGCCAGCCTGCAGGGGAAGCAGTGCTAACATTTTCTTAGCAGGTTTCCCTGAGTTTAAAGTGGTTAATGTTGGCAACAAGACAGAAGTGAATTATATGAGTTCCCATGGGAGAATCCAGAAGAAAAATTAGACTTCTCTGCTGTGTTCCCCCAAGCTTGGGAGAAAGCGAAGAGGGCTTGGTGCCTGATGAAAACCAAGCTTTCGCTAGTACTGAAGGAAGAGATTTGAGAGGATGTCATGAAGAGATGCCGAATACTTACGGAGACGATTTCTCCAGGCACTGGAGCCAGGCAGATCTGTGTTTCTGCGCTGCCTCCAACGCTAACTAGCTGTCTGACCTTTGGAGGAGTCACATAGCTTGTTTGATCTTTAATTTTCCCATCTGAAAAATGAGGTAAATAGTACCTAACTTGCCCAGAATCTTAGATAGCAAATGTAAAATGCTCGGCACAAAATATCAGCACTCGTTAAGTGCGAGTTCCTTTTTCCCTTTTGCTTACTGAAGCTGCCAGGTGGCTACAGGGTTCGGTCACCATGGATTTGGGTGTAATTAATATTTATTTATTTTTAAGTTTATTTATTTATTTTCTTTCTCTCTCTCTCTCTTTTTTTTTTTTTTTTTTTTTTTTTTTTTGTTTTTTTGAGACAGGGTCTCACTATGCAGTTCTGGCTGGCCCTGAACTCACTCTAGCCCAGGCTGGCCTTAAACTCACTGTGATCCTCTTGCCTCAGCCTCCCAAGTCAGATAAGCTTGTTGAACTAGAAATTGTTTTCAAAGAGAGGGAAAATAGTGTTCCCCACACCAGAAGAAATGAATCCAGGACATAGATAATTAATCATTAACATAATTTCTGGGACTTAATAATGTTGCCATAAAGTCTAGGAGCACAGTATAATTTTCTTGCTAGTATTTAATGAAATACACGTATTTTAAATACCTTTATGGAAAAATATTTGGCCATCACAATTAGAGAAGGAATGGTTGTAAAAATCAGGATGCATAAACAATTACAGAAAGAGAATTTATATTTATCGAGCATCTGTTATATCCTAAATACTTTCCTGGATGATTTACCGATATGGTTTGGTTTATTTTCATAACAGTCCCGAAAGAGAGTTCATGTAGCACATGGACAGGGAAACTGTGTTTCATCGAGCTTAGGAAACTGGCCTAACACACTGGGCAAGTGATAGAGTCCACCTCCAAACCAGTGTGTAAGACCCCAGGCTGAGTCTTCTACTCAATCCCTGCTTCTCTTTCGGGAATCACTTGAGCATATTTCTGATGACTCTGCCAAAATTTTCAAGTCCTGCAATTTTCTTGTCTAGGATCTTCAGTACCTGTAAATGCTTTATGCCTGGAAAAAACCCTTCCCACCTCGTTTTATTCATTTATTTCTTTATTTTGCAGGACTGGGGATGGAACGCAGGGACACTCTACCTCTAAGATATATCCCTAGTCCTTTTATTTTTATTTGGAGACAGGGTCTTGCTAGATTGCTCAGGCTGGTGTCAAACTTGTGAGCTCCTGCCTCAGCTTCCCAAGTAGCTGGAATGTGCCACCATGCCTGCTGTCTCTTATTTTATTCTATTCATTGTTTCAGTGTTGCTAGCGATTGAACCTAGAAACTTTGTGCATGAGTGCTCTACCACTGTGCTGCATCTTTAGCCCTAACCTTGCTCTAAAGAGCAGTTGTGGGGCCAGTGACATAGCTTAGTGGCATAAGCACCTGCCTGGTAAGCACGAGGTCCTGAGTTCGACTTCCGGTACCCACATACGAGAAAAGGGCTGGTGATATCACTCAGTGGCACTGGCACCTGCTGGCGCACGAGGTCCTAAGTTCGACCCCTGGTACCCACACACAAAAAAAGAACAGTTGTTGAATGAATGAGTACAAAAGACAAGATAAAGTTTCGATATCGCTCTTTCTCTCTTACCACAGGCACTGAAGCTTAGCTGCTTTCTCTGAACGTAGTACTAGTACTGGTCCAGACTTGTGACATAGTTCTGTCCTCCCTTCTGCTCCCCTTCTTTGTGGTTCTGGGATTACCCTACATTGTGCAGACTGAGCAGATTCTCATCACTGAGTTATGAGCTCTACTTCCCTTTAGTGCACCCAGATCTGGGGTAACTGGAAAGCCCTCCCAGTGGGCCATAGAGATCCACTCACTTATTTACTTATTTTGGAGTTCTTGGGATTTAACCTAGGCCCTTATGCAAGTGCTCTACCACCTGTATACCACCTAGCACCAGGGATCTATTTAAATGAGCCACTGTGTTAATCAGTTTTCTGCCACTGTGACAAAATGCCTGAGATAATAAATTGAAAATGAGGAAAGGTTTATTTTGACTAATGGCTTCAGGAGTGCGTGGTCACTGCCCCTGCCGCTTCCGCTCCATGGCAGTAGAGCACATCATGGTAGAGGCATGGGGTGGGGGAGGCCTGTTCATCTCATGGCAGCCAGGGAGCAAAGACAGAGACAGGAAGAGGCTGGGGTGCTGGGCATGGTGGTGCACACCTGTAATCCTAGCACTCGGGAGGCTGACGCAGGAGATCACTGTGAGTTTGAGGGCAGCCTAGGCTACATGGTGAGTTCAAGGCCAGCCTGAACTGCATAGTGAGACCCTGTCTAAAAAAAAAAAAAAGGCTGGGGTCCCCATATCCTCTTCAAGGGTACAACCACGTGACCTAACTTTCTGTCACTAGGCCTGTGAATGTTCCTCCTGACTGTCATCTTGATTATGAATTTGATCAATTTAAGAGCTGCCCAGGGGATTAGTAAATCACTCTTCAGGGTGTGTGTGTGTGGGTCATGGAGGGGTGGCCTTGGGGACTACATGGGGTCCTCTTCCTCTGTGCTACACTTGCCAGCCGTTCTGAAGCCTTGTTCCAGCATGTCCTCCTGCCATGGTGCTTTGGCTTTGACTGTGAGCTAAAATAAACCTCTCTTCCTCTCACTTGTGTGTGCCAGGCATTTTGTTCCAACCATGTGAAAGCTGATGATACAAGGTTCCACCTAGGATAGGTTCTGCCACCTCCCAGGAGCACCGTGGGCTGGGGGACCAAGCCTTTGTTTGACACATGCCTTGGGGACATTCAGGACCCAAACTCTAACAGGCCCCAAGGAGGCTTCCAGCAAAGAATCCATCCTAAACTCATGGGGAATCAAGGCACACAAGCTTGGTGGAAGCCTTTGCTTCAAGATCAAATGAGGGAGGTTTTTTTTTTTTTTTTTTTGCCAGCCCCAAAGATCCCATTCTTAAGCTGTAAAGAGCAGGGACTGAATCTATGCTTAGAACCTGCATGTCATGTCTAACCACACCGAGATGGGTTAAGGGCACCGAGGCCTTAGCCGCACACCGCTGCAGGGAGCTGGGGCCTGACAGGGAAGAACTGTGGGAGGTCTTAGAGCTGAGATGCTCATGTTTGCACGTGGGGACACACAGTGGGACTCCTAGAACCCTGGAGGGGGTAAGGTCTTGAGTTTGAAGGATCCACAACAGCAGCTGAGGTAGAGCCCGATGCATGTTTGTTTGTTGTTGAGCCAGGGTCTCGCTATGAAGTTCAGACTGGCCTTGAAATCACTGTGTAGCTCAGGTTGGCCTCGGACACCTAGAGAACCTCCTGCTTCAGTCTCCTGTGTGCTGGGATTACAGGCGTGTGCCATCATGCCTGGCTAAATGCATGGTTTTGATATTAATACACTGACCCCATTTCTGACTCTGGGTTGTGTGATGTGCTTTTAGAATACCTCTCATAACTAGAGGCATGATTTATGACCTCTTATTAATGGGAGAGACATTGGACTGATATTAATTAAACAGTCACACAAATGTGTAACTTCAAGCTGTGATAAATCGCAGGACAGAGAAGTACAGGGTGTCATGCTGGGTTACCTGGAGAGGAATCTGACCAGGCCTGGGAGTGAGAGGACAGTAAGGAATGATTTTGCTGGGGCTGGGGCGTTTGCGTTGGGGGTGGGGAGGCAGAGTCCCTGAAGCAGATGTCACCCGGCCAAATAAATGACAGACTTGGGGAAGGGAAGAAGAACGAGACTCATGGGGTGACCCAGGGCATGCTGAGCTCCATCCCCAGAGGTTTTTATTTTTCACTTTAATACAGGGTCTCTCTAAGGCACAAATTTGTTCTTCTAACGGCACAGAGAGCGGGCCGTAGAATAGTTTATTTTGCCATCATGCAGGGTCTTGTTTGATTGAACACCTGCTGTTACTCATTTGCTCAACAGCGGGGACAGGTGCCGAGCACCGAAAGGAGAGTAAGACCTGCACACTCCCCACTCCCTCAACCCTGTGAACTCTGAAGACAAACATCTAACCGGGTAATGCAACATACAGTGAGTGCAAGGGGCTCTGTAGAGACACTCTACAGAAGGCGTAAAGAGAGGCTAAAAGATGGTCACCCACGCCGTACAGAGGAGACCTGTCATGGGCTACAGCAGGGATATGCAAAAAACATGGAAGGGCAAAGCATGGTAGATGCTTGATACACAGATGTGTCTGAACGAATGCATTATAGTGCTGTTATTCTACTTCAAATTGCTAGATAGCTGATGCCAAGATGCCTATGTTTGTTTTTTCATGGCATAAAAGCAAGAAAAAAATTTGTAATGGTTGTAATTGTTATGATTCTCAGGAACATTCACTTGGGCCATGTTTACTACACACTTTCCTCCTAACTTTTCATTAGGTGATTGTTTCTACCATTGTCTTTCCTCCCTGAGGCTACAAAGACTGCCTTTGGCCATTTTCATCTCATTGTGTTGAAACTTAGGGGTGAGATCAACTTGTATAACACAAGAGACAGGTAGGAGGCTAACACCCAGGATAGAGAAATTCAATAAAAGTTTGTCGGGGAGGATGAGAGCGCTGGAGGCAGGGTAGGAAACTGTGCCACAGTTCGGTCATACTGAGCTGTGAGGCTGCAAGTTTGCAGGCTGGGAGTTTTTCTCTCTCTTTAATTTGCACTGAATACTTGTGCTAGTAAAAAAAAAAAAAAAAAGAAAAAAAGAAAATGGGACTGGAAGCCCTCTGTGCAAATCATCCACTTCAGAAGAAAAATGTTACTTTTATTCTGTCCATTAAAACATTTATCTGCTCCATATGCTCCAGCATTTACCAGGGAAAGGGGAATTTGCCCAATGAAAATGGAGCACACATTTCTGAAAAATCGTTTTCCATAAATCTTGCAAATGACTGTGCTCCAATATTCTAGGTTGGAGCCGGACCAACCCCAGGGGAGCAATGATCAGGGAAATAACCATGAACGGCAATCAGATCTTGCACCGATCTGACTAGCAACACCAGGATGTGACCTTTCTGTGCGGGAGGCATTCACGTGGGTCCGCCTGAGCTGCCAGCAGCCCTGTAATTAATGGGACCCCAGACAAGGCCTCTTCTCTATGCACTGCTCATTACTCCTCCTGGAGACACGTATCCTGAACGGT
Organism: Erethizon dorsatum; assembly: GCA_028451465.1. NCBI lineage: Eukaryota > Metazoa > Chordata > Mammalia > Rodentia > Erethizontidae > Erethizon > Erethizon dorsatum. The sequence continues at coordinate 19,603,281 of CM051839.1, forward strand.
ATCCAGGACGTAATGTTCCAGCTCCCGCCTGCTGAGCTGAATTAGATGAGTGCGCATGGGGCTATGCTCGCTGAAATCCCAGTGCTGCCCTGCGGCGGTCCAGAGTGGTCCCATTGGCGATTGGGCCACACCTAGTTTCAACTTTCCTGTTTAGGAAGATGTATCATTTGCTTGGAACATTGTGAGTATCAGACCTATCTGAATGTTCTTGAACTGATAGGTTGCCTAGTTTCCTTGCTACTTGCATGATGTTTTGGTCAGTTGGTGCGACAGGGAGAACATTACCTCCCATAGTCACAGCGGTGGAAACCTCCTCCCAGGGTTGCTCTGTGGGGTTGCATAGGTTGTGCACAAAGAGACCAGCTGTTGGGGCAGAGGGGGCCACAGTCCAGCTCTGGCTGCTTAGTCAGCTGTTTCTTTTGCACATCAGATCCCAGCCAATTTGGCGTCACAGTTTTTAAGTACACACCATGTTGACTTTTTTTTTCCCCCGATATTGACTTTTTCAACTATAATAGTATCCTGGGTTTCCACATTCATGCCAGTGCCCTACTCAGTATGAAGGTCTATCAGTAATAGATGCAATAACATATTCACAGTCTCAGCATTGGCATTAACTTTTGGTAAAAAACATGGAGTTTGGCTGCTGACTGGTGAATTACAAAGCTTCGGGGCTATAAGCACATTATTCAGTGGCCAGGGGATGTTGACACATCGTTCAGGACAAGGGAAGCCTGGTCCATGTGGTTGAGGGTTGCGTGGCAACACCGGTGTGCATGATTCTGCTGAATCAGGCACAAACGAAGGCTGTGTCCTGAGAAAGACTGTGGGCTTTGGAAGCAGAGCCATAGCCGGAGCCCTTGCCAGCTGAGGGATCTTCAGCATGTCAACTTCTGAGCTTTGATTTCCTCGTCTATCCGGGGTTTTCTCCTCATGGATGCTAGAATTAAATAAGGTAGATTAAGCATTGAGCATGGAACCTGGAACTTCATAGGTTTTCCATAAATACTAGTCCCCCATCCCCGATCTTAAACATTTGAAATGATTTCCAGGGCTGCCATAACACAGTCCTGCACACAGTGTGGCTGAAACAACAGGAATCTGTTCTCTCTGGAGGCCGGAAGTCCAAATCAAGGTGTCAACAGAGCCAGCCTTCCTTGGAAGAAGTGTCCAGGGGAGAACCCTTCCTGGCCCCTTCCACTCTCCCAGCCTCAGACCTCCCTCTTCCCATGGTGGCCTTCCTGTCCATCGGTACAGTCACAGGGCGATGCCTCTCTGTGCGCCCCGGGTCCAAGTTTCCCTCTTCCTAGAAGGACACCAGTCACATGGGATTAAAGCCCATCCTAGTGACCTTGTGTTAAGTTGCAACATCTACAAAGACCTGATCTCTCTCTCTCTCTCTCCCCTCTTTTCTCTTTTCCCTCTCCTCCCTTCCCCCTCCCTTTCTCTCAGTACTGGAGATTGAACCCAAGGCTTTCACACTGAGCTACGTCCCCAGTCTCCTTTTTATTTTTTATTTTGCGATCAGGTCCAGGTAGTTGCTAATTTCCCTAGGCGGAGGTCAAACTTGTGATCCTCCTGTTCTGCCCCGCGGAGTGTTGGAGTCACCATTGTGCGCCACCACACCTGGCTCAAAGACCTGCTTTTTATTTTTTTTTTTATTATTTTTTTTTTTTGTGTGGGTACCGGGGGGACGACCTCAGGACCTCGCGCGCCAACAGGCACCCGTGCCGCTGAGCGATATCACCGGCCCCTTTTTCGTATGTGGGATCCGGGAGTCGAACTCGGGCCTTCGCGCTTGCAAGGCAGGCGCTTAAGCCGCTGAGCCGTCTCACCGGCCCAGACCTGCTTTTTAAATAAGGTCACATTCCTGGACAGCAGGGGTTAGGATGGGTGTCAGCATATCTTCTGGGGGACACAATCCCACCCGTAATAGTAGCCATATGGTAACTTTAACATTGGCAGAGGGCTTCCACCATCTTTGCTCAAGGAGACAGGATTTTATATTCCATCAAAACCGGTGATGGGCCGGTGAGATGGCTCAGTGGCATAAGCGCCTGCCTGGCAAGTGCGAGGTCCTGAGTTCAACTCCCAGTACCTGCATATAAACAAAACAAAACAAAACAAAACAAAACAAAACAAAACAAAAAACTGGTGCTGATTTTATTAAAGGAAGGGAAGAAATTGGCTTAGGCTTGGTGCACGATTCTCTTATTTTGGGACAAATCCCCAGTACCATTTTGTTTTCCCATTTAAGATTTTACTGCAATCACTTTCCATGTTGTGACATCACGTTCACAATCAGTGTATGTCTTTCCTGGTCGTTGGATATTTATAAGTCTCTCATCAGGAAGGTCTTGATTGAGTCATGAATTCAACTAATAGAGCTGCGATTTAAGCATAGATTTATATTCACATAAAAACTGTCTCTGCCTTTGCTCAGGAAGGGGTCTGGAAGAATTCATATAAAAACTTTAGTAGTATAAGCGCTGAGGAGTGGGAATGGAAATGAGTACGGGGAGATGAGGATATTCATATTTTATACATGTATATTCGTTTCAAAATTTTCTTTTGACAAATATGTAGTTTTTCTAATTTTTTTCAGAGGGGGAGTGGCTTGAGACAGGGTCTTGCTATGTAGTTCAGGCCGGCCTTGAGTTCGCTATGTACCCCAGGCTGGCTTTGAACTTGCTGCAATCCTTCTGCCTCAGCCTCCTGAATGTTGGGATTACAAGTGTTCACCACCATGCCTGGTTATACTTTTTCTAATTTTTAAAGAACCAATTCAAGGCAAGAAATAAAAGCACCTAGTTTAAAAGCAGATACTCTCCTGGAAGGTTAGGAAACCTGGCAGTGTGAATTTATCTATACCATTCTTTTTTTTCAGTTCTGAACTAAACTCAGAGCCTCACACATGCTAGGCAACACTCTACCACTGAGCTACTGAGCTATCACCAGCCCTTTTATTATATTTTTTGAGTCAGGGTCTTGCTAAGTTATCTGGGCTGGCCTTGAACTTGTTGTCCTCCTGCCTCAGTCTCCCGAGTAGCGGGGATTACAGGTGTGTAATATGCTGGTGTAATACACCCAGCATATACTAATTCTTTGCTTACTAATTAGAAAAGATAATTATGGAGAAAAGACAACTTGAAAAGGGAAGTTTTTTTTTTTTTTTTTGTGGGTACCGGGGGGTCGACCTCAGGACCTCACGCGCCAGCAGGCGCCCATGCCACTGAGCGATATCACCGGCCCCTTTTTCGTATGTGGGTCCGGGAGTCAAACTCGGGCCCTTGCGCTTGCTGGGCAGGCGCTTAAGCCGCTGAGCCATCTCACCAGCCCTGAAAAGGGAAGTTTTTATTCTTATTGTCTCTGACTATAACTTTTTCATGGCCCATTAAAGTCTCATTCAGACATCTTGAATGTCTTCCTGTTTACGGAAAGGAAATGCCAGAAAAACTTTTAAAGGACACATCCTTTTATTAACACTGCTGGACAAATAGTTGGGATTTTTGCTGTTGTGGTTGACATTTTTAATAGACTTTATTTTTCAGCTGAAACCTGGTTTGCATTGTAAGCATTTTTTTTTTTTTTTTTTTTTTTACTTTTACTTTTCTAGACAAAAGTTGTCTTTAAAAAGTTCTGGGGGCCAGGGATTTAGCTCAGTGGCACAGTGCCTGCCTGGCAAGCATGAGGTCCTGAGTTCAATTCCTGGTATCCCACCCCCTAAAAAATTTTCTGGAAAGTATTCAGTAAAAATTTCAAAATGATTGCAACTCTCCTGGATTTAATAGTAATGATTTTGTCAATTATTTTTTTCTTCAATTCTGTTTTGAATGTATTTCAAAATCTCTCAGCAAATTCTGTTTTCTTTTTTTTTTTTTTTTTTTTTTGGGTACCGGAGGGTCGACCTCAGGACCTCGCGCGCCAGCAGGTGCCCGTGCCTCTGAGCGATATCACCGGCCCCTTTTTCGTATGTGGGTTCCGGGAGTCGAACTCGGGCCCTTGCGCTTGCCAGGCGGGCACTTAAGCCACTGAGCCATCTCACCGGCCCAAATTCTGTTTTCTTAAAGAAAGCATAGCTCAGCACTACATACCATGTGTCAGCTTTAATGTCTGCTTTGAGAAAGCAGCAATACTGGTTGAAAATTAAGAGTTTTGCACATTCTTGTTGTCGTCATTTTAACAAATGCTTATTTAATAACTGTAACAATGTGCAATTTACTTATTTCATTTTCTTCAATATCATTTTGTTTAATTATTTTTGGCTAAAGTAGTACAATCAGTAATAACAATAGCATCAAGCACAGTCTAGAAAATGACAAATTGTGATAACTGTTAATTTGCCACATTTAACCATAAGTACAAGATTTATAGTTATATAACAAAATCTAAAACAAATCAGAAAATTATATAGTATATATCCACTCAATAAAGCAATTTTACCCTCAGGGGAGAAAATTTAAAAGGCTTTAGGGGAAAAAATGGAGAAATGAAAGAAGAGAGATTAGAAACAAGGCTGAAGGATGAAGGTAGATTATCCAAGCTTCAGGAAAGTTGTGAAGAAGACAGGAGGGAAAGAAAGAAGGAAAAAATAAAACAAAAACACAACAGACCAGAAAAACTAAAAACAATGTTCACACTCAGGATAAAAAAAAAAACAAGAAAGAACAAAAACAAACCACCACCACCAACAACAAAACCAAAAGCAAAGGAAACACAAAAGATTTCTCTGTGAATTCAAGCCTGTGGTTGTCTTCAGTTTTGTGGCAGTGTCCAATACAGGGTGTGGCTCTGCTGTCACTGGAGGACAAAGGAGGCCGACAGAGCCCTGGTGGTGCTGGATGACCTCATTGAGCCTGCTGTAGGATTAGAGTGGGTGCTGATACTGGTCTTTCCACTCCACAGAAGTTCAGGCTGATCCTGGCCTTTGCTTGTGCAGTTGGGACCTGAGATTTTTAGCCCACAGCACTCTGGTGTCTCTTGCCAGCCTGACCATGGCTCCCTCACCCTGGATGTCTCTGTGGTTGTCCCTTATACAGTCACTGTGGGATTTCAACACCCGGAGCCCTGAGATGAAGCCAACCTGCAGCTGCTCTGAGTCCCAGGTTCCATCTGGCCAAGCACCCTCTCCAAGGGACATGGCAGTAGCTCACCAGATGTTGTAGCACCCAGAATTCACTGCTCCATTCCACTGGTGCATTTCGCCCTTGAGGCTTCTGTTTTAATTTTTCTTCTTATTATTTTTTAATTTTTTCAGACAAGGTCTCACTATGTAGCCCAGGCTGATCTTTGAACTCACTATGGAGCCCAGGCTGGCCTTGAACTCATGGTGATCCTCTTGCCTTAGCCTCCTGAATTCTGGGATTACAGGTCCTGGAGGTCTTTGGAGCCACCTGCTTTCACTGTGTCTTTATAAATTCGATCCTCCTCTCTCATGCCAAGAGCCTGGAAGCTGGGGAGAAAGTGCAGCTTGCCCTGTCCCTTTTCTGTGTTGTGGTCTTGTTATCAGGTAGCTTGTTTCTAAAAAGTGCCTCGCCAACTAAACATTACCGGGTTCTGGGTTGCTTGCTTCTCCTTTTGGAGTTGGATTTCAGGTTCTTCTTGCCTCCAACAAGGAATTGAATGAAACGAGCAAAAAGTAGTGGCAGAGTTTATTCAAGAAAGCAAAAATGGGGCCGGTGAGATGGCTCAGTGGCTTAAGCGCCTGCCTTGCAAGCACGAGGGCCCGAGTTCGACTCCCAGATCCCACATACAAAAAAGGGACTGGTGATATCGCTCAGCGGCACGGGTGCCTTTGGCGCGCGAGGTCCTGAGGTCGACCCCCCGGTACCCACAAAAAAAAAAAAAAAAAAAAGAAAGCAAAAATGAAGAGTGGGAGAGAAACTGGCTCTGCAGAGTGAGGTTGGACTGAGTAAAGAGAAAAAGAGGGAGAAAGCAAAGATAAAAGTACACCCTGTCTGGGAAACACGGTGTGGGCTAGCATGGAAAGCTACGATAGCCTATTTTATTATATTTTATTTATTTCTTTGGTTTATTTTAGGCAGGGTCTTGCTATGTAGCCCAGGCTGGCATCGAACTCATGGTGATCCTCCTGCCCCAGCCTCCTTAGGGTTGGGATTACAGGTGTGTGCCACCATGCCCGGCATTACCATTTTAAAGTTATTGTCCATTTAATTTCCAATTGACCTATAAAATAGATCTTTATAAGAGACTTTTCTTTTTTTGATTTCTATGAATTAAAAGGTTGACATGAAAGCGTAAATAAGGACCAAAATGTATAATAGATATCATAACATAGGAAGGAAAGGTTCAAATGGGAAGGGGAACTAGGGAGGGGGAAAAGGAAGGAAGAGAAAAGAAAAAAAATGAGAAAAGAAGGAAAAAGCGGAAACAAAGCTTTTGTAAGGGGAAGAAGGGTTGAAGGGAGGGGAGGGGAATGGAAAAAAGAAAGAATCAAGTTATATCATGTATAGGTACAAATTCCCTATGATGAATGTGATCATTATGTATACCTAAAATGTACCAATGAACTTAATTAATAAAAAAAAAGGTTGACAAAAGTTCACAAATAATCAGGCCTGGAAAATATACGTGTCATTCATAAGTCATGTATTAATACAAATTATTGGGAAGTTCCCAGTAAGTATAGGAAGTTTCTCAATCAGTGAATGACAAGTTCATGTGTATCAGCCAATGTCATTTGATTACTTGACAAAAAATACTGATGTGATTCTGATGCGCAAAACCAAGAACTGAGTTCAGTGTGAAAGGTCATCCAGAGTATTTTGAAACAGTTCCTACGTCACTGGGAAGACTAGAGCGGCTTGCATGACCTTATGTTCATATGTGGTAGTACACTGATTCGTGTAGCATTCTTGTGGCTGCCAGTTCTCATTTTTTTTTTTTTTTTGAGTAGTGGGAACTCAAGACCTCAAACTTGCCAGGCAGGCGCTGTGCTGCTGAACTAAATCCTAAGCCCCCTCATTATTCTTTTTTTTTTTTTTTTTTTGTGGGTACCGGGGTCGACCTCAGGACCTTGCGTGCCAGCAGGCACCCGTGCTCCTGAGTGACATCACCGGCCCATTTTTCATATGTGGGTTCCGGGAGTCAAACTCGGGCCCTCGCGCTTGCCAGGCAGGCGCTTACGCCGCTGAGCCATCTCAGTGGCCCTGTCCCTCATTATTCTTTAACACTATTTTCCCCATCCTCTTTAGTTAAGAAGACTTTATTGCAGGGCTGAGGGAGTAGGACTGCCATGACTTTGAGGCCAGCCTGGGTGACAGTGAGTTCAAGGACAGCCTAGACTACATAGCGAGACCCTGTCTCCCCCCACAAAAAAAGACTTTATTAACCATACGTATTACATGGTAATATGCATGGAAGATAGAAAGAGAACTTCCAAGTGCGAGGTCCTGAGTTCAATTCCTGGTACCCCCCAAAAAAGAGAACTTCATTACTTAAGCACAGGCTGCCTTTGTAACATCTGCCATCCTGCCTTTTGTAGATTACATAGCATAAACAGCTTCTCTCTGCTCGTAGGTAAAAAGATAAAACCCTGATGATTCCCTCACAAATAGGAAAACACAAATAAATACAATAATAGCATGTTATTTTCATTCCCAAATTCCCCCAAATAAAGTAAAAGCATAGTCCCACACTGCATTGGTGGATGTGTTCATGGTTATAATTTGTCAATTGTTGCATCGTGGAAAGCAGTTTGGCAACATCTCTCAACATAATAGTGTACATGCACACCCAGCCAGCCAGGTATGCATCACACACACACACACACACACACACACACACACACACACACACACACGGATAGTTATTGCAACACTGTTTGCATTAATGAAACCTGAAAACAGCCAAATTGGGAAATAGTTGAGCATTTGGGTACAATAATAACTACATCTGCTGAGGAGAGTGAGGCAATGCTAGATGTACTGACGTGGAAGACAGTTTAGATTTAATGTCGGGCAAGTTTCAGAACAATGTGTTGAGTAAAATCTACTATCTGTAAACTGGGGATGGTGATCCACACCTGTAATCCCACCTACTTGGGAGGCTGAGGCAAGAGGATCCCAAGTTTGAGCCCAGCCTTGGCAACTTAGCAACACAGAGACCCTGTCATAAAAATCAGGGGGTGAGGGGTGCATGGTCATGTAGCTCAGTACGAAGGCCCTGGGTTCACTTCCCAGTACCACCTGCACACATAATACAATATAAAAATAACAGTCACAATACCTTCACACGTGTATTTCTCTCTCTCTCTATTTTTTTTTTTTTTTTTGAGACAGGGTCTTTCTATGTAGTTCAGACTGGCCTTGAATTTACTATGTAGCCCAGGCTGGCCTTGAACTCCCAGTGATCCTCCTGCCTCATCCTCCCGAGTGCTGGGATTACAGGGGTGCGCCACCACGTCCAGCTATAAATATGTATCTATATCTGTCTTTGTCTCTGTACATCTGGTAGAACTTGCTGCCACGGGTTAACCACTGGCTCCCCTGGGCAGTATATGCGGTGAGTCCCAGCCCTACGGGACCTGAGGAGAGGTGACTGGACATTTTGACTTTGGTATTCTATGCACCTCTGTACTGTTAGAATTTTAACAGTAAATGCGTATTTGTAGTGGAGAAAATTCATTATAAGGGGAGAAATGTAATTCATATAATATATAGCTTGTTGGTGCTTTCCCTAAGCAGATGCTGTGCTTATTTAGGATCTTTATCCATCAGACTGAAAAAAAAGTTTTTATTGCAGGTAGGGGAATTGTTTTCTCATAGATAAAATATTAATTTTCATTAAATGACAATGAACATAATTAGCTACTTCTTGCGTTGGGAAAGCTGCCGGCCCTTCAACCCTGGCTGTTTTTTTGTTTTGTTCTATTTTTTTGTTTTTTATTTTGAGACAAGGTCTTGCTGTGTAGTCCAGGCGGGCCTTGAACTCATCGTGATCCTCCTGCCTCAGCCTCCTGAGTGCTGGGATCACAGGTGTGCATCGCCACACCCGGCCAGCCCTGGTTTTTGCACAGGCAGAGCTTGGCCCGGTGAAGGATCCCTTACTAGAATTCCATATCAGAAGGAAAATGTTTCTAGTTGGTTGAAGTCTCAGCCTCTTTCTCTCTGTCTCCAACTCAGTCTCTGTCTCCGTCTCTGTCTCTCTGACAAGGTCTTGCTAAGTTGCCTCAAGCTCATGATCCTCCTGCCTCAGCCTCCAAGTAGCTGGGATTACAGGTCTAGGTCCTGCATCTGGATGTCTTTTGTTGTGTGTGATTAGTTATTGTGAAATTTCAAACACCAGAGCTCCCTCCCTCCTTGTCTCCTTCCTTCCATTTCCTGCCTTCCTTCCTTCCTTCCTGCCTTTTTCCCTTCCTGTGATTCCTTTTCTCTGACAGCCTGACTGGCCTAGGGAGTGGTCAGAGAGCTGAGAAAACATCATTTCTGGACGTTTCTGAGATGAAGTTTCCAGAAGAGACCTGCATTTGACTCAGAAGACGGAGTAGAGAAGTTGGCCTGTACCGATGTATCTGATCCGCTGAGGGATGGATTAGAACACAAAGGCGGCGGAAGGCAAAACTGACCTCGGCCCGCGCTGTGGCGCCTCCTCCCTCTGCCGACGCCCGCTCTTGGTCGTCTGCCCTCCGTGTGCGGGAACCCGGCCCGCTGACTTCCCTGGGCCCGGGCTTGCAGCTGAGCCGCTCCCACCTCGTCAGTCCTCCCTATTTCTACATCCATCGGGGTGGTCAGCTTCTCTACAGAATGCTGAATGACACGTTTCCTTTCTTTCTTTTCAATATTTCTGGCCTTGGGCTGGCCAGGAAGGAAGGAAGGAAGGAAGGGGGCAGGGAAGTTCAAGTGGTGTCACTTGTCCTTAGCCCAAGCAAGTGCCCGGTGGTGACCTGAGCCACTGGGCAGGGGGCCAGCCAAGAGGGAAAGAGAGGAGGAAGCCGCCTGCACGGGCAGAGCCCTGGGGGTGTCCAGGGGATGGGTTGTGAGATTCGGGTGGAGAGGGAAGGTGAAGCTGGTCCATGGCTGAGGATGAAACAAAGCAATGTCGGAGATTGCAGACCCGTGGGGTAAACTGTCCATATTGCTCTGGTAAAGGCTCACTGAATGGCTAAAGTTGAAGGGCAGCCGGGTGTGGTAGTGCACCCCTGTAACCCTAGCTCTTGGGAGGCTGAGGCAGGAGGACTGCTGCAGTTCAAGGCCAGCCTGGCCTACATAGTGAGTTCAAGGCCAGCCTGAACTACATAGTAAGACCCTGTAGCAAAAAACAAAAACAAAAAGTTGACAGGAGCCACGGAAGGAGGGCCATCTGAGGTTGGCGGGTATCAGAATCTCAGCCTTACAGACTGGGCTCAAGGCAGAGGATGTGACGGTGCTGTGGGGAAATGCAGGAAGGGTCCTGTTGAGATTCTCTGAGCACAGCAGGCCCTGGGGGATGCTGAAATGGTACAATCACACCCAGGACTTTTGGCGATATTTTTTTTTTTTTTTTTTTTTTTTTTTTTCAGTTCTGGGGTTTGAACCAAGAACTTTGCACTGAGCTACATTCCCCAACCTTTTTTTTTAAATTTTTTATTTTTTTTATTTTTTTTTTGTGGGTACCCGGGGGGTCGATCTCAGGACCTCGCGCGCCAGCAGGCGCCCGTGCCACTGAGCGATATCACCGGCCCCTTTTTCGTATGTGGGTTCCAGGAGTCGAACTCGGGCCCTCGCGCTTGCCGGGTAGGCGCTTAAGCCACTGAGCCATCTCACCGGCCCCATCCCCAACCTTTTTAATTCTGAGGCAAGGTCTTGCTAAACTACTGTGTTGCCCAGGCTGAGTTCGAACTTGTATCCTCCTGCTTCAGCCTCCCAGAGTGCTGGGATTACAGGTCTAGGCCACCACACCTGGCTAAGAGAGCCAGGGCTTTCACTGAACATACCAGAAACTGGACAGCAAAAGTTAGTTCCCTCGGGCTGGTGCTGTATCTCAGTGAGTGGCAGAGCAGTTGCTTAGCGTGTGTGAGGCCCCGGCTTTTATCCCCGGCACTGCATAGCCCTGTGCGATTAACCCCCCCGACCGCTGGCATAGCTCTGGAAGGGACCAGGTCACAGTTGAGAAGCGGGAGAGGTGTACCTATCACCTGCAGTTTTCTCTAAAGCACAGACCAAACATATTTTGCTGCCGGAAATCCCATGCCTATGTCCATTCCCCAGAATTACTTCCTGAGAAAATCTTAAAATAGTTGTTTTTAACGATCTCCACAGAAGATGTGCTACATAATCAGGTTGAGAGGGCTCAGGTGAAGAGGAAGAGGCTGCCGCTCCTGACTGTACAGAAAAACACTTTGTGGCTGAGCGGCCTGTTTGTACAATACTTTTACACCACCACAGTTAAAGCCTTCCTTTCTTAGGGCAGGTAATTCCCTGCTTCTAGCGTCAGGTTACGTGTTACTGCTTATGTTTCTTTGTAGGTTACGAGCTCCCGCTAGCAGGGAGACAGACCATCGCCTATGCTCCTCCGAGTGTTTTGTTCTGTTACAGTGGAACATTGATCTCTTCCGGCCCCAGCTTTGTAACACCTCTCTCTCTGTCTGCTCCCCAGGCACCCTATTTCCCTTACATAGAGGATTCTGGGAGTAAGGTTATTACTCTTCGCAGAATCTACTTATAATCACACAGGGCTGGCAGGACTGTTGAAATATTGTTAGAACAATATCGAGGCATAAATCTTGACCCTCCTTGTCAAGTGTTCAGTGCAAGTCAATCATTTGCTATTGCTTAGCCACACACTGGTGGCTTTTGGTATCGATCACCGGTCAATTAGCTGCTTTTGGCCAACCCGGCACTTTTAGTACTGTACATGATGTTATGTCGGTGTGGCAGTGGCTTCTGGGGGAGGAATTTAAAGATACAAAGATACAAAGTAAAGTTATTTATCACTCTCTCTTGCCTCAGCTGTGATTTCACTAAAAAAAAATTTTTTTTTTCCAAATGACATCATCTTGACCCAGGAGTGAGTGCAAGTTGTTGCTTTTTGTCTTTCCTTCTGGTTGTCATTTATTTCTCAGATATTCTTTTTTTTTTTTTTTTTGTGGGTACCGGGGGTCGACCTCAGGACCTCACGCTCCAGCAGGTGCCCGTGCCACTGAGCGATATCACCGGCCCTTTTCTTCGTATGCAGGTTCCGGGAGTCGGACTCAGGACCTCATGCTTGCCAGGCAGGCGCTTATGCCTCTGAACCATCTCACCAGCCCTTCTCAGATATTCTTGATTAAACCCTAAACAATGAACACTACCCCCTTGATAGCTTTGAGTTTTCACATACTGAATTTGCAAAGCACTGGGTCCCCACTTTGCTCCGATGGTTACCACTTCTGGGATCCTGAGATCCCCGCTTAAGGAATCCTTGCCTCCAGAGTTAGGGGAAGGGAGTTGCTGCAGAAGATCTTGAAACCCTGGGCGTTAGAGAGGACTTGAGGGAGGACTGGCTGGCATTTGGTTCCCTTGAATGTGAACGTGTAGGAGGACAAGGGCAGCCTGAGCATGGGCTGCTGTGACTGCCCTGGGGCCGCATCTGCCTTCTAGGGTGGAGCAGATGGCTCTGGCACACCACCTACTTCCCTCTTGGCTTCAGAAATCAGAAGCTGAGTTACGGCAGGGTGGTGACTCTGTGGGTTGGAAGAAATGCAGAGTTACACTGGAGGAGAAAACAGCCAGTTTCAACAATGAACGAATAAACCAATAATAAGAATCACCAGAAAGTGCGCAAAGATGCAGTTCAAAAATATGGAGTTAACATGTTGCTCTAGCAACTCCACTCCTAGGTAGGTAACTATGAGAAATGAAGATCTCTATCCACATAAAAATGTGTGCATGGATGTTCACAGCAGCATACTCATAATTGTTCAAAAGTAGAAATAACACAAATGTTCATCAACTAATGAATGGATAAGAAAAATGTGCTGTCCATACAATAGAACATTACTCAGCCATGAAAGAGTGAAGTTGTGATACATGTTATGACATAGATGAGCCTAGAAAGCAACATGCTAAGTGCAAGAAGCCAGTCGCAAAAGGTTGCATACGGCATGGAGTCTTTATGTGAAATGCTCAGAATAGGCAAATCTGTAGACAGAAAGTAGATTAGTATTGCTTAGGACAGGATAATTAAGGGGAAAAGGGAAATGACTGCTGATAGAGATGAAGTTTCTTTTATGAAAATGTTCTAGAACTAAATTGTGGTAATGTCTGCATAACCATGTGAATATAGTACTAAAAAACAATGAATTCGCCTAGGTATGATGACTCATGCCTATAATCCCAGAACGCTGGGAGGCTGAGGCAGGATGTCTGCAGGTTTGAGCCCAGCCTGAGCAAGTGACCAACTTAGTGAGACCCTGTCTCAATACAAAAAAAGTTTTTTGAAAGGCTGGGGATGTAGCTCAGTGCAAAGGCCCTGGGTTCAATCCTCAGTACCTCACACATAAAAATTCCATACTTTGAGTAAATTGTATGATATTCAAATTATATCCCAAGAAATTTATTTCTGTTTTCAGTTTTTCAGTAATATTGGGGAGTGAACTCAGGGCCTCACACATGCTAGGAGAGCAATATATCACTGAACTACATCCCTAGGCCCTAGGTTATTTTCCATTATTTTAAAATTTATTTTTATTTTTATTTTTAAATGTGTCCTCCTGCCTCAGCCTCTTAGAGTGCTAAGATTACAGATGGTCAGAAAGAGCCAGTAAAACTGCAGCACTGCAACAGAGACCCCCCTCTGAACCGGAACCGGAAGCTGCCCTCCATCCCGGTTTCCTTCCCGCATGGCCCCCTCGCACTCCCCACCCATCTTTCTGAAGCGCGCATTTCCTCACCCTTGTCAGTGATTCCTCACTCTATTCTGTAGTCTCAGAGCCACTTTCTAACCCAGCGTCCTCCATGAATTCTTTGTTCTGAGCTGCCTGCTCTCTTCGCCTTCTGCCAAACACTCCCCTGCCTCCCACTTTGCACCAGCTTGGACCCTCCCCCTCCTACCCTTCCCTTTTTCTGCCCTTCTGAGAGAAGCCAGCACCCACCCACCATCCTGTCCCAGCCCTGTCACCAAGAAGCCCCCTTCTCTGACTCTGTCAGGAGAGAGCATGGCACATGTTCTTGTGTGTACCTTCCTCCCCTTCCCTTTATGCACATGAACTTGTGTTTAGGGCTGATGAGATGTAGGAATATCTATTGGTCAGGGAGTCCATCAGGGGACTTGGGCAAGGATAAGTAGGATTTTTTTTTTTTTTTTTTTTGCAGTGCTGGGGACTGAACCTGGAGCACCAAACATGGTAGACAAGTACTCTACCAGAGAGCTACATGCTCAGCCCTGGAGCTGGATTTTTAAAGGATCCCTCATATTTTCATTCCTCTCCCAACTACCAAATAATGAAATGATAAAAATACATCAAACACCTAGGGATGGTGAGAAACTAGTTGATGTTTTCATTTTAAAATTATCTCTTTAATCCCAGCACTTGGGAGGCTGAGGCAGGAGTATCACAGTGAGTTTGAGACCAGCCTGGGCTACAAAGTGAGTTCAAGGGCAGCCTAAACTGCATAGTGAAACCCGGTCTCAAAAAGACAAAAACAAAAACCAAAAACCAAAAAACTCTTTATTATCTAATTTATTTGTTTGGTACTGGAGCCCGAACCCAGAGGCCAGCACATGTGAAGCAGGTGCTTTACCACTGAGCTACATCCTCAGTCCCTTACCATTTATTTTTATTTTTTTCAAATTTTTAAATTTAAATTTTTTTTTTTTCTTTTTGAGACTAGGTTTGCCTAAATTGCCCAGGCTGACCTGCAACACTCTGAGAATTTCAGGTGTATGCCTGGCTGTTTTAAAAAATATATTATTTTTTCCTATAGCTAAAAAATATATATATATGAGTATAGAACACTTGAGAAATAGAGAAGGACCTAGAGAAGAAAATAAAACTGCTCTCAATTTTCCTCCCACAATTACCATTTTCTTGTGGAACTGTATGTACACACATACACAGGTGTGTAGCAATTTTATTTTATTTTATTTTATTTTATTTTATTTTATTTTTAATTTAATTTATTTACTTTCTTGAGACAGGGCCTTACTATGTAGTCCAGGCTGGCCTTGAAATCTTGGCCATCCTCATTCCCTCAGCTCCCCGAGTGTCATTTTAAAAAGCAAAAGCATAGAAAGGTAATTTTTTTCTATAATCGAATTCAACCTGATCATCAGTTCTCATCTCTGACGACGGAGGTAAAACATTGACTTTTGGTCAAATATTCACTCGCATTTCGGTGTCTGCCCTTTTCTCCTCCTCATGCTCACCGACCTCGCACAGGGCTGCGCTGGCGGAAGTGTGGTCTCCAACGCATGGATTTCGCCAAGCTGCCCCCTGCCCCCAGTTTAAAGAGCGCCAGGGGCAGAAGTCCTGCTCTCAGCGAGGCTGCCCCAGGGTAACCCCAGTCTCACACCCACCTCTCTCATTCCTCGCTGCTATTCGAGTGCATCCCACTCTGCAGCCTTCGCAGAACCTTCTCTCTCCTCAGTGCAAACCGTGTCTCCAAGCCTTTGCCCACCCTGTTTCCTCTGCGCGCATCGCCCTCAGACACTGTTTTCACCCAGCGGGTAGCTTGTTGGTTTGTTCTTGTTGCTGCACTGGAGCTTGAACTCAGGGCCTGGCACATGCCAGGCAGAACTCTACCACAGAGCTACATCCTGAACCTTTTTATTTTTTATCTTGAGACAGAATCTGGCTAAGGCGTCCAGGCTGGCCTCAGATGTGCGATCCTCCTTCTGCGGCCTCCAGAGTAGTCCAGAATACAGCCGTGCGCCATCAAGGGCCAGGGCGGGTGTCTTCCTCAATGCCCAGGTTGAATGTGACCTTCTTTGGGAAGTCTTCCTTGACTCATGTGTACTGAAATAATCCTTCCCTTAACGTAGTCCTTCAGCACCGCCTATGTTACCTCCAGCACTGAGCTAATTCCGTGGTATTGGAATCTGTGTGTCCGCGGCCGCCTCTGGAGTGTGACAGTATGCAGGCTCCCTCACTCATTTTTTTTCCCCTTTCCCTTCCAGAGTTGGAGTATTGCACCCAGAGCACTTGAAAGTTCTAGAATAATAGATGAAAATGAGAGGAAGCAAAATCTCCCAAGATGTACATACTGGTTGATTAACAAACGAACACCAGGTTAGTGAAAAGAGAGAGAGAGAATGTGGGTGCTCACGTGAGGAAACATGGACTGTAGTACTGGTGAGGGGAAGTTATCCACAGGCTGGCGATGATGCAATAACGGTCCTGTCGTGATTCCTCACTGAACTCTGAAAGAGAAAGTCCCTCAGTCCTTACATAGATGTGACAGGAAAGGGTCCACCATGGCACGTTCTATAGAACACGGTTTTTCACATGGTTCCACGCATTTATCTGAAAATTTAAAAATGTACAAATCAAATTGATGGATGAATAGATAAACAGAATATCTATCTATCTATCTCTATCTCTCTATATAGATAGATATATATATAATTGCTCAGCCTTTTAAAGGCCACAAGATGGATGGACTCCGAGAATTGAGTCACTCATAAGAGATACTGGAGTTGTCCAATTCATGGAGACAGAAAGCAGAATAGGATGGTGGTCCCCAGAAACCAGGAGAAGGGGAAGATAAGAGTTATTATTTAATGGATCCTGGGATTCAGTTTTTTTTTTAAATTTTTTTTAAAGACAGGTTCTTGCTACATAGCTAACTTGTCCAAGCAAGGTTTGAACTTGTGATCCTCCTGCCTCAGCCTCTTAGAGTGCTAAGATTACAGGTGTGCACCACCATGACCAGCAGGGTTTCAGTATTACAAGGTGAAAAAGTCCCAGAGGTAAATGGTGAAAATGGTTGTACTGCAATGTGAATGTATGAGGTATGATCAAAATATACAGTGAATGTTTAAATTAAAGGAAATTTATTACAGTAAATCCCCTTAAAATACTCTCCTCACTTTAAACACACTTATTCCATCATTCTTGGGACTTTCTGAAGCAGTTCTGGAAGTCCTCTTTTATGAGTGTCTTTATGAGGTGTGGTCAAAAATAGAGTGAATGCTGCTGTTGAGTGCCATCCAGCAGAAAGTCAGCCTCTTAAAAGCATTACGGTTTGTCCTCATACCTTATTCACCGGGTCTGGCACTGTGTGACTTCTGGCTCTTCCCCTAAGTCAAAATGACCATGAAAGGCAAACATTTTAAATTGATTCAGGCCAGGTGTGGCAGCACACGCCTATAATCCCAGCACTTGGGAGGCTGAGGTCGAGTTCGAGGCCAGCCTGGGTTACATAGTGAGTTCAAGGCCAGCCTGAACTACATAGGGAAAACCTGTCTCAAAAAGACAAAACAAAACAAAAATGAAACAAAATGAAAATTGATTCAGGACATCAAGGTAGCGTAGCTAAAACACTCATGAGAGAGGACTTTTAAACCTGCTTCAGAAAGTGGCAAGAGTGACGAGACAAGTGTGTTTGGAAAAGAAGGAGTTTTTTTTTTAATGTGGGTACCAGGGCTCGAACTCAGGACCTTGCGCTTGCCAGTAGGTGCTTGTGCCACTGAACAATATCACTGGCCCTTTTTTTCCTTTATGTGGGTACTGGGAGTTGAACTCAGGACCTCGTGCTTGCCAGGCAGGTGCTTAGGCTGCTGAGCCATCTCACCGGCCCCAAGAAGGAATATTTTGAGGGGCATTAATGGCAATATCTTTTACTGTGATAAATTTTTAAAAATTTAAACATTTGTCATTTTTTTAAAATCACACCTTATACTTAATACCACTGAACTGTATATTGAAAATGGCTAAGGCTGGGCTTGGTGGCACATGCTTGTAATCCCAGTACTCGGGAGGCTGAGGCAGGAGAATTGCTGTGAGTTTGAGGCCAGCCTAGGCTACATAGTGAATTCAAGCCCATCCTAGACTGCTTAGCGAGACCGTGTCTCAAAACCAACCAACCAACCAACCAACCAACCAACCAACCAACCAACAAACACACAAAAAAGAAAATGGCTAAGGTGGTAAATTTTATGATTTTTTTTTTTAGCCCACTGTTTAAATTAAAAAAGAAAAAGAAAGCCTAAGCGCACATGACCCATTACTTTATTTGGGGAGAATTAGGATTTGTGAGGCTTGAAGCTTATAGAATTTAAGATTCTTTTTTGAAAAAATGACAAGTAGTAGACAATTTGCCAGGAAAGCACATCCTGATTTCGGATGTGAGCAGGAAGGGGGTTGTGTAAGTGAGGTGTCCTGCGTGTGCCCCCCTTAGAATCTGCTCCTGCCGCCTGTGAGCCGCCTTCCGCCCAGGCCCCTGTGTGCCGCCCGGGGAAGGGTGGGACTCTGTGCGCCACGAAGTGGGCTGTGGGACCTGCCACCTTCCTTGTGCTTGGCCTGGCTGGGTCTGGACTAGAGTCAGCTGCTGCTTTATTTTCCTGGGATGAGTAATGGGCCTTTGGTCCGGTCTAGACCTGTTTTATCTCTCATCCTTCATCGCACTGTATAAGGCTTCGGGAAACAGAGCTGGGCAGGCTTTGTACATGACGTTGTGCTTTTATTCATGTACCTTTGGGTGTTTTTCTAGCAAGGTTGGCGGTTCAATTGGCTGTCAGTCTCTTGGCTCTAGAGTAGGAATATAAAGCTCGAAAGAAAAAACCCAAGAACAGTCGCCTTTCAGTTTGCCAGCCGTGGTCCTTTCTGGAGAAAAAGCAGCTCCGAGTGCGGCGAGGAATGGATGAGCCTCTGTGGAAGCCAGGACTTGTGCAGTGCACCTCTGGGGGCTGCGGTGCTGGCCTCAAATCTCCTGGAGCCCCTGCCCGGCTGGGGGTGCTTGGTGGTGTGGGGGTTGCAGATATGCTGGGCTTCCCTGCAGTTGCCTAGAGTTCCCTGAAAGATAGCACAGCCCAGATAAGTAGTTTTCCTCCTGGGGAGTTTGTTCAAGGAAAAGCTTTCTTTTTTTTCTCTGAGTCTACACTGCAGAAAGACCACCTTGCTCTGCCTCCCGAGATTGCAGCAGCGGAGCAGAGCTCGATGCCTCTTCTTCAGAAATGTTGTTCATGGTTACGTTTATTTTTGGGTTCTGAGGAAACCAGAAAGCATAGTTGGGAAATATCGAGAAAGGTCATGGTGTAATTTTTATGTTGTAGTTAACCCGAGAAACATGGCTTGACAGAAACTAGAGCAAGGGTTAGAAACGATGTCAAGAATTGGGTTTCTTTAGTTATTCCTGGTCTCAGATGCCATGGGTGAATGAATCCCTCAACTAATGAATGACAGGGCTAGGAAGCTGTGCTCTGGAAAATAAATTATTGTTTTACCAAACTATGTAACCAACTGTATACAACGAAGGAACGTTATCTATAGAAAAGAAAAAAAAGCAAAGCAAAAACATTCTGCGATTCTACTAACCAGAAATAATCTCTCTAAAATCATAATGTGCAAATGTGTTTACTTTCAGTGTTTGACACAGATAATAATTTTCATATGAAATATATAATTTGAAAACTTAGAGAATACAGTGACTCTTTGCATTCAAGGATTTACTACTCAGAGCTGAGAATATTTTTAACAATTTGCAAGTTTCATAACACGATTTTGCTGACAAGCTGGTGGGCAGGAATGAGTCACTCGCTTTGTGAGTCACACGGCGGTTGTGAGGTGCTGTCCCTCCATTTGGTTTTGCTTCTCTCTCCAGAGGAGTAATGCCTAATTGATGATTTATGGTCAAGAGTACTCAGTGCTTCTCGGTATTCCTTCTCTCCTTCTTTGGGTAGAAAAATAGTCACCGAACTAAAATAATACATTCAGTAATACACTCCTAGTTTCCTTTGTCAGTGAATATGTGACTTAATTTTGACTAATGAGATGTAGACAGAAGTATACACAGTTCTTGGGAAGTATTCTTTTTTCATTTCTCTTACGTGAAGAAATATAATTCAATGGCCAGAGCTCAGCAGCCACCTTAGACTTTGAGGATGAGTATCAGAACCAAGGAAAGGCTGAATGTGAGCTGAAGGATACTAGTCCCTGACAATTTTGTGGAAATGCGATAGCGGTCTTGGGATGCCTATCCTTAGATTTCTTTTATGCTAAATAGAATTACATTTCTCCCTTTTTTTAAACCACTGTAAAATATTGTTTCTGTCCTTACATTTAGTTAAGCTGAATTCTAATGGCCATTTTTATCATTACCTAATGCAGTGAGTTGTTGACGCACCTGTGGGAAAGGTGAGGTGAGTGATCTCATCGTGGAGGACAGGGCTGGAGGCATCCCGGCCTTGAACTCACGTCTATTCCTGTCTGTTCTCGCCACGTGCTGTCTTTCAGAACCCAGGTCCTGTGGGTCAGCCTGAGAACACAGCTTTAGGAGCTGCGGCTCCCTGATGTCCCTGGGGGTGCGGTGGGGCTGAGGAGGGGAAGAAGTCCCTCCAGATTCCCTTCCCTTCCCCTTTCCTCTTCCTTTCTTTGGCTTTTTGAATCAAGGTCTCACTAAATTGCCTGGACTGGCCTTGAATTCCGGATCCTCCTGTAATCTGAGCCTCCCGAGTGCTGGGATTACAGACCTGCGCCACCGTGCCTGGCTCCACGCACTGGGCTTCTCTAGCACTGACAGCTGCCAGGGAAGGAATGCAGCAGGTCTGCTCACAGAGAAGCACTTCCCGCCCTCTGTGGCTCGTTTACTTAAACAGTGCCGATGGCTCAAGGTCCTCCTTGAACTAATGAAGTTGTTGGTTTTCCAGATTTGAAATCTGGAAAGTTAAATGGAGTCACTTAATGTCAGAGAAAATAGGGGCCTAAGAGGCATCCAGTTTCCTCATATTACTGATAAAAGTGCCAGCTGTGGCTGCCCCAGCCTAGCACTGGGGTCGCCCAATAGTGCGCTGCTTCCTAGTGAGGAAGTTGGTGACAAACCCCTGCTCTCCGCTGCCTCCCATGTATCTGAGCCTTCTCCCTCCCTCCCTCCCTTTCCTTCTCCTTCCTTCCTTCCTTCCATCCTTCCTTTCCTTCTATCCTTCCTTTCCTTCTGCCTTAGTCACTTTTCTCATCACTAGACAAAATACCCAACACACAATTTAAAGGAGGAGAGATTTATTTTGGCTCACATTATTTTTTTTATTTTTTTTTATTTTAAAGAGAAGAAAAAACAAAACAAATCAAAAAAAGAACAAATTTTCAAAACAACATAATATGAGGGTAACAATGGTTAATGCATTAAGTATTATTATCTTTAAGTTAGTTATTCAGGATACCAGACATTAGCATTCAATTGTCCAAACATTATTGGCTCAAACCTTACTCTTCAATGAACTAAGTAAAATTGGTAGTGTATCTATCTTAACCATCATATATATATATATATATATATATATATATATATATATATATACAATTTTTTTTCCCTTCCCCTTCTTTCTTTTCCCTATTCCAGTCTCTCTTTCCTATTGACCAGTTTCTTTTTGATTCACCGTGTCTATTGTACATTTTGGATCTTATTTACTCTTTCAGTTTCTCATACTAGAGAGACAATACGATGCTTACACATGTGCATCCGGTTTATTTCACTTATGAGTATTTTCTCGAGTTGCATCCATTTACCTATAAAAGTCTCCAGTTTATCCTTCTTTATGGCTGAATAGTACTCCATTGTATAAAAATACCACATCTTTCTTATCCATTCCTCAGTTGATGGGCATTTGGATAGTTTCCAAGATCTGGCTATTACAAATTGTGCTGCTATAAACATGGGTGCACATATATCACTGTGGTACGATGTTTTTAATTCTTCTGGGAAGATGCCCAGAAGGGGAATAGCAGGGTCAAATGAGACCTCCAACCCTAGTTTTTTGAGGAATCTCCACACTGACTTCCACAGTGGCTGTACCAGTCGACACTCCCACCAACAGTGGAGAAGTGTTCCTTTTTCCCCACAGCCCCTCCAGCATTTGTTATTAGTTGATTTCTTGATAGTAGCCATTCTTTCTGGGGTGAGATGGTATCTCAGTGTTGTTTTAATTTGCATCTCTCGAATGACTAGTGATGTTGCACATTTTTTTGTATATTTATTTGCCATTAGTATTTCTTCATCTGAGAAATGTGTATTCATCTCAGGTGCCCATTTTTGGGGTGGGTCTTTAAATTTGGGAGGTCTGATTTTTTTGAGTTCTTTATATGTTCTCGATAGTAATCCTTTGTCTGAGGAACAGCTGGCAAACATTTTTTCCCACGTTGTGGGTTGTCTTTTCACTCTGTTGGTGGTTTCTCTTGCTGTGCAAAACCTTTTTAATAAGATGAGATCCCAGTTGTTGATTCTTTGGGATAGTTCCTGTGCGGTTGAGTTTTTATTCATAAAGTCTTTGCCTACACCAATGTCTTCAAGGGTTTTACCTATCCTACCTTCCAGCAGATTTAATGTTTCTGTTTTAACATTTAGATCTCTGATCCATTTTGAATTTAGTTTAGTGCATGGTGAGAGATATGGGTCTAGTTTTAATCTTCGGCATGTGCAGAGCCAGTTTTTCCAGCACCACTTATTAAAGAGTTGGCTCACATTTTTAGTCCATGGTTGGCCGGCTCCAAGGCAGGAAGATGTGGTGGAAGAGTCTGGTGGAGGAAAGCTGCTCACCTCATGGTGGCCAGGAAGAACAGAAAGAAATGAGAAATCAGGCAAGGGGACTCACCCTTCCACATCCCCAGTGACCTGCCTCTTCTCCCCAGGCCACATCTCCTAACAGCAAGATAGCTATAGCGCCCTCATGGTCCATTTTTCTTCCAAAAGCCTTGCCTATGAGTTCATGAGGCTCTTGAGGGGACATCTAGATATAAACCATAATACCTTCTTTCCTTTTCTCCTTCCTTCCTCCCTCCCTCCCTCCCTTCCTTCCTTCTTGTACTAGGGATCAATTCCAGGGATGCTCTTCCACTGAGATACATCCCCAGGTTTTCCATTTTTTAGTCTGAAAGATGGTCTGTCTAAGTTGCCCAGGTTGAGCTCAAACTTGTGATCCTACCTCAGCCTCCCAAGTAGCTGGGATTGTAGGTGTGTGCCACAGGTCCTTGTGTATATCTGGATATTTCTAGGGCCTTGTAGCCTCCAAGGTGGGCCTTGGGTTCCTGGAACAGGAGAGAAGGGAAGAGTCTGGATGTGCTCTCTGCCTGTCTTTATTCTTCTCCCCATCATTACTCCAGACTAGAAGAAGAGAGCTTTTGTTTTATGTATCATTTTCTTCAAGGGGACAGTAAGCCTCATGGGGGAGTTAGGTGACCAACTTATCTGGTTTGCTTGTGACTGAGGGGTTCAGTGCTGATACTGAAACAGTCCCAGGCCAAGTGGGACAAGATGTTTGCCCCAGGCCCGGCTCTCCTATGCCCAGGGGACTTAATTCTCTGTGTATGGGGAGGGATCTGAGTTGAGTCCTCTGAGATGCTTTTGTGCTCTGCTAAAGACAGCCAGGAAGCTTTCTCTTTAGGCCAGTAGTTCTCATCCAGGGGAATCACTCTTTCCCTATGGGCATTTTGGAAGGATTGGAAGCATTTTTGTTATAACAGTAACTGGAGTATCCTGACATTCAGTGAGGTAGGGCAATACCCACTGTGGTTCTTGTAAGGACAACAGTCCCACTAAAAATGCCAGTGGTGTCCCATGAGACCCTGAACAGGACTACCCACACTGATGTTTAAAGCTTGGAGTTCTGCAGAAGAGGACAAATTCCTGTGCCTCTTCTGCTCCTAGGGGCCCTGATCTTAGCACTGGCTCCTGGGAAGTGAAATGAGAAAATTTATTGCAGATCTAAAATGTCCCCTAAAAGTCTCACGTTTGGAGGTGGGGCCTTGTTGGAAGGTGTTGGTCACTGGGGTGAGTTGGAAGAGTGTTTCTCATCCTGGCTCCTCCTCTCTCTGTTTCCTGGCTGCCATGATATGAGCAGATTCCCCCTCTGTGCCCTTTCACCATGCTGTTTCTGCCTTGGAGCCTGCTGACCATGGACTAAACCCACTGAAAGTATGAGCCACAGTAAATCTCTCCTCCTTTAACTTGGGTGTGTTGGATATTGTGTCTAAGCAATAGGAAATTGGATTAAAACAGCAGAGTTTTAACATTTGTAAAGTATTATCTCCTTACAAAACACAAGCCTCAAACTCCCTGTGGTCAGGGCAAAAGGGCTCCGGATCAAGAGTAAAACTTCTTAGGGAAGACCAAGCACGGAACAGGAACAATGTAGAATACTAAAAAGGGAGAGAGGATAAAGCAGAATGAATCTCCCAACCATAGAGGGCAAGGGTCAGAGCCAGCTTCTCTGTGAGAAGAGACTGGAGATGGAGCCCAGAAACTTCTGTGTGACCTACACAGGTGATTCTATAACAGCAGATTCTTCTGTCAGCTTCATAAAATTCCAGTTAAAGAAAACATGTAGGCATTGTAACAGAGAAGTACCGTGCACAGGGCAAATTTAGCATGAGAATTCTGAAGCTTAGAGTGGGCAAACATGAGCAGCAGTTAGCCCCGAGGGAATGCTGTCATCCTGTGGCCTCCCCCTGCTAGGGTGTTACATGGGACACAAGCAAAAGAGCCCTGTGACAAGCCAGTTTGAAACAACTTCCAGCTGACACTCTTTGCAGATAACAATATTATTATAATAGTTATTTGATGATCTTTCTGGAAAATATTCATGCACAAGTTCTCTAATATCTTTTATTCATTCATGCATTGGTGGTGTTGGGGAGGGAACCCAGGGTCTCTCATGTACTTAGTGAGGGCTCTAGCACTAAAATAAACTCCTAGGTCTTCTAATGTTTTAAAAATGTGTAGCAGATCATGTGAATTGGCCTAACTGACACCTAGTACACGCCCTTCTAGCCTGTCTTCCTTTACCATACAGGCAGGAAAGCTGAAACTATTTCCTAAGTTACCATGGCAACTAGAGTTCTAGGTTCAGCCAAGTGTAACCAGATGTCTGGTGTTCCTGAGACAGTGTAGGCCAGCGATGGGGAACCTTTTAGAGACGCGTGCCCAAACTGCAACCCAAAACCCACAGTTATCACAAAGTGCCAACAGTGCAATTAAACCTGAATACTGAGGTTTTAGTTTAGGAAAAAAACCCAACTCATACATTAACACCTTTTGTATTAAATGAAAACCAAGTAACATGGGTGCCATAGGTTCGCCACCAGCAATCTAGGGTATATATTTATGTCTATTGCCTGGCATAATTATGAAAAGTGTTCTTTTCATCCTCATGGTCATTACTGGGACTTGGATGTGGCAGTGATGATTGGCTATTTTTGGCAAGGCCCCTGGATGTTGTTTCTGCTAAGGCAGCTGTGACTGAGTTTCTGATGCGTTACAGGTGTTGAGTGACAGGAAATGGTGGTCTTTCTGCTGAACCAGCCACATGGAATGGTTGGCCATTTTTCCAGGATTTGTGTGCCTGGATGTGTAGTGTAGGAGCCCATTTCCCAGGTCTGTATACTTACCTGATTTCAGCAATTCTGTGATGTATGATTTCCCACATTTTGTAGTCTCTGAAATTGGGATGCTTAAATCAATGACATAGTAGAGTTTAATTTTCAGTGTTATGTCTTTGTTAGTGGTGCACAAAATAATGGTGTGTCTTGCAAATGATGGCGTCTTGGTGTCAGTGAAAATCAGTAATAACACCTCATTGCTTGGGCAATGCCACAGACAAGGAAGCTTAAACAATAGAATCTAGTTTTCTCACAGTTCTGGAGGCTGAAGTTCAAGATCAGGATCAAGATTTCAGATGATTCTGTTCCTGGTGAGGGCTGTCTTGCCACTATGTCTTTCCTGGGACTTTCTTCATGGTGTATGACTGGAACAAGCTCTCTCCTGTTTTTACAAGGATGCCAACCCTACAGCGTGGTTGCATTCAAACTAATTACTTACCTAAAACAGTGGCGCCTATGGCTTCAACATAGGAATTTGGGGGAACACAAACACCACACGGCTTAAATCAGGCAATCAAAGCGATTGCATTGTTTGCAGCTGAGTATCCTGCATTACAGAAGGCAAACAAAGAAGGAATTTAAGATAAGATGACTGGAATCAAAGTAACTGTGTCCTAGGTCACTTTTATCCTTTTTAAAATTCTACCTGGTTGTCAAAAAGATTTTGTGCAAATCAGGGTTTTCTGGCAGAGAATATGAGATATTTTGCAATACCTGACAGTCTCATAAAAACCTGTATTACTTGTTCACTTCCAAAGTGGCCTTAGTTTTTCTCTGTCACTCACCTTTTACTCCTTATTATATCTAAATTCCTCACCTCTTTTCTATTTTTAAATCAGAAAGGAAACTCTTTATAACATACAATTGTTAGGTAGCATTGTGTTTTCTTTTCTTTTCTTTTCTTTTCTTTTCTTTCTTTCTTTCTTTCTTTTTTTTTTTTTTTAAAAGCTGTTTTGGGCCGGGGATATAGCTCAGCAGCACAGCATCTGCCTGGCAAGCATAAGGTCCTGAGTTCAATTCCCGGTACCAAAAAAAAAAAAAAAAAAAAAAAAAAAAAAGAGCTGTTTTACCACAATGAGTTCCAGGATCAAATTTATGTAAATCCAGTCATTTTCCTACAATATTAGTAACACCATAACCATTATCCTCTTCAATATCACCATCAAAAGTTCTTACGTTGTACAGTACCTGAGTGCTGTGAGAAAAGCTTGATGTTAAGTTTGGCTGTTCTCATTTCGGACCTGTCTCTTGAATTTGAGTTTTTCCATTCCCATTGGCACTGGCGTGGGTAGGAATTCACCATCTCTTACCTGGGTAATTGCATCCTCTGATTTACCCTTGTCCTCCTCTTCTCAACTGATTCTCCTTACAGGGACCACAGGTATCTCAGATGTCTTAGGAGTCTTGGGTTGTAGGGGTTGTGGCTGATCAGACATACAGACATTTTCCCTACCCAAGATTTATGTATGTTCATTACTTTGTATAGGGTGGAAGCAATTCCCACAAGGAAAAATGTTGGATTCTATCCAGCCTTGGGATATACAAATACGTTGGATTTAATGGAAGAGGTTCAAACATAAACCAGAAACCAGACTGTAGGTGGGACAATGGATCTTTCTCTCTCTCTCTCTCCCTCCTTGAATTCATCACAGGAAATCTGGCGCAATGAGCTATTGTGAGTTCAAGGTCTAGGTATTTCATGGGGTCATGGTTTTGTCTTCAAGGTCATCTGGCTTCATGCATGAGACTGAAGGAAAGAGCTGAGGGTATAAATTAGGGTAAAAGTAGGCCATTATAATAGATACTCACAGTAATCAAGTGGTTTAAGGAAAATAGAAATTTCTTTCTTTGGTAGGCACTGTCCTAGGTGAGCTTTCCATTTGGAGTCAGGTAAGCAGGAGCCTAGTTTTCTCTTCTCATCTCTTAAATGCTGGGTTCCAGTGATGTGTTTACAGCCAAGTCACAATCAGTCAGAATGACAGCTCCAGGGAAGATGAAAATGTGTAGAGGAATATACATGCTATTTTCTAAGGTCTGGGCTAGAAGTGGCATCTGTGACTCATGCCTGTGTTCCATCTGTGAGAAGTCATGTGACCTCATATATGCAAAAAGGGCTAGGAAATATGGCACTGAGCTAAGTGGCTGCAAACCCAACTATACCACTATTATTATGACAGATAGCATGGATACATTGAGAATGTGTGAATATAGATTATAGTGCTTTGGGACTCTGATGATTTGCATGGGACAAACTCACATTGAGCTTTCTCTCTTCAATGGCGACCTTGTTTCTGGCCTGAAAGACTGAGGTGGAGTTAGATCTCTCCTAAAGGGGTGGAGTCTCGCCTTGAGTGCTGTATGTGGTGTCCCGTGCTACCCATCCTGGTGGCAGTGAGCTGCTACCAGGACTGATTGAAAAAATCATGCAGTCATCCCTGGAAGATCCGTACAGCTTGCCCTCTCTCTGCAGCTGAGTGTTCTACATCTGTGGATTCAGCAAACTATGCATTGGAAATATTTGAAAAAAAGTGTGTGTATTGAACATGTGCAGACTTTTCTTGTCATTATTCCTGAAACAATAGAATATTGCAACTGTCTACACAGAATTTACATTATATTAAGTATTATAAGCAATGTAGAGAGGATTTAAAGTCCACAGAAGGATGTGGGGAAGTCACTGGAAATACTATGTGCCATTTGGTGCAAGGCATTTGGGCATCTGAGGATTTTGGTATCTCTAGGAGATCCTGGAACCCATCCCCATGGATCCTGGGGATGACTGTGCACTGGAAGAGGAACCCTGGGAAAAACTGGACTTCCTGTTATTGCGATCAATACTCAGAGCATTGAGACTCGGGGTAATTATTCAAACGTGGCCTTATTTATACTCAGAGGCTGTTGAAGCTTATGCATTCTAGGTATTCATAGATTTGTTGTTGTTGTTCTTCTTCTGCTTCTGCTGCTGCTTCTTTTTCTTTTTTTTTTTTTTTTTGAGGCAGGTTCTCATGATATAGCTAGGCTGGGATTATGGGCATGCACCAGCACCTCTGGTTTATTATGATGATTATTTTAAATAAGAAAAGTGTCATTGTTTCTTCCTGCTGCCCAGATAAATTGTGCACTCTTTTGCACAGCATTCACGGTTCCTTGGAGCCAACCACTCAGATCTGGTCTCTCCTTGCCAGCTCTGGCTACGCTGTGTCCCCAGGCATGACGAGTATTTTCATGCCTCTGTGCTTTTGCTTGTGCTCTTTCTTATGCTTGGCGTGCACTTCTGAACCGGGCTGAGCTTACTCATCTTCAAGGTTCCACATGAGTAGCAACAGTGGGGACCAGTGCTATGTTAGCCCCTGCTCTATGCCTGGCACTGTTCTAAGCACTTTGTCTGTCTTTTGGCTCTTGCAATTTTCACAAGATAGAAGATGGCTACTATTATTACCCTCGTTTTACCAGTGATGACGGAGGGAGGGAGGAAGTCATGTAGGAAGTGAATGTCGGAGTCAGAGCTGATCCCTTGATCCTTACGCTATTCAGAGAGTCTCCAACCCTGGGCCTACCCTGCCGCAGAACCGATCTCTCTAGCTGTGCTCCCTCACACCAAACTGGGTAAGGACAGTTGCTTTTCATCTTTGCACGCTGCTTGTTAGTGCAGTCTCCAACACAGTGGAGTGGTGTTTACACATGTGTGACGGTCCCCTCAGCGAGGTTCTAGCACTAACAGAGGCGTGGCTGAGAAGGCGTTTTGTAGACGTGCTCATGTTGCTAATCGGCGGACTCTGAGTAAAGGAGATTGTGTTTGATGATATAGCTGGGCCTGATCTAAGCTGCTTTAGGAGTGACACTGGTTTCCTTAAGCTCTGCAGTTTCCAGCCTGCAGCCCGCCCTGTGGATTTTGGACTGGCCCAGGTCGTTCCATGTTGCGTAAGCTAAGTCCTTGCAACAACGCGTTCTCTCTTCTTTACTGGTTCTGTCTGCCCAGCAGAACCCTGACAGATGCAGCTTGTTGCACTTAGTGGCATTGGCTGGTTTATGGGTTGTCAGTGTCCTTGTTCCTGAGTGCCAAGTCCAGTCTTGAACTCTACCAGGGAACATTTCAGGGTTTTTCAGAATTCTCAAAGTTTGGAATCTGACCACATTTCAATGAGCTGCAGGTTTTCTCCTGGGCCACATATTGGAAGACTCAGAGGGTTCTGCGGCCTGGCCCTCCAAATCCTGTGCAGGAATGGATTCACTCTGAAACTCCAAAAGCTTCCATTCCCCGGCCTCCTGTTGCTAGCAGCACGATCACATGGCCATTGTTTTCATAAAGATTGTAATTAGTAAGATATTTAAACAAGTGGAGCTGGAGAGAAATGCTGAAACATTTCAATGTTTTTGAGAAATTATAGACTTGATTTGGACATATGTGAGGGTGTTTTCTTTAGTCATCTTTAAGATTTTTATTAAAGGAAGAAGAAATTTGTGAGAAAGGATAAGTGGAATGTGAGACAAAAGTGATTTAAGAAATTTGTTAGAAGGATTTCAAATTCATCAACAATCCTCAACATTTTGCATGGTACTGTTAGGCTTGTCCCCCCAAAACCTTATGTGGTCACAGTTGGAGCTTTTTCAGAGGTGGCTGGATCTAGAGTATGATGCTGGGATTGATTCATGGTGCAATGCTAGGCTCAAGGGCACTAGGATTAAGGGTGTGAGTGCTACCTGCCCTGAGTAGCCTGGATAAGATGTAAGGGATAGAAAGAACTGTGGTCATCCGTCTCGCCTGCTTTGCTACCTTCTGCCCTCCATGAACTGTTTCTCCTCTGCGATGTCTGTCTGCCGTGCCACCCTGCCTTGGAGCCAGCCAATTATGGACTGAAACGTCAACAAACTGTGAGCTAAATAAACCTTTCCTCCTTTAACTTTGGGTGTCAGGTATTTTGTCTTAGCAACGAGAAAAATAACTAAAACAGAATCAATAATGAGTTGTGAAACTAAAAGAATCTATCTATCTATCTATCTATCTATCTATCTATCTATCTATCTATACATATATATAAAAAGAAATCTTTTTTTTGGCAGTGCTGGGGATGGAGGCTGGGTGGAGTCTTGGGCATGCTAGGCAAGCGCTCTACCACTGAGCTATGCCCCTGCCCTAAAAGAAATCTTACTAAGTTACCAATAAAAACATGTTATGATCAGTCACAAAGGAGGGAGGGCTGAGTTATCATTCTATTCTTTCTACGGGAAGAGATTTTACAAAATCTCATGATACCCAGAAGAGGCAAAGGATATGTATGTAGCCCAAAGATAGAGCAAAAAGCATTCCTTGGGCAGATAGTAAAATACCAAGTTCTTCTTTTAAATTTTTGTGATGTTTATGGTATTCAACTTTAAAAAGATTTTGGGATTTCTGTTTGGTTCTAAATAGATACTTATCTATTTTAAAATTATTTTTCTTAAACTGGCTCTACACATGCCGAAGATTAAAACTAGACCCATATCTTTCACCATGCACTAAACTAAATTCAAAATGGATCAGAGATCTAAATGTTAAAACAGAAACATTAAATCTGCTGGAAGGTAGGATAGGTAAAACCCTTGAAGACATTGGTGTAGGCAAAGACTTTATGAATAAAAACTCAACCGCACAGGAACTCTCTCAAAGAATCAATAACTGGGATCTCATCTTATTAAAAAGCTTTTGCACAGCAAGAGAAACCACCAACAGAGTGAAGAGACAACCCACAACGTGGGAAAAAATGTTTGCCAGCTGTTCCTCAGACAAAGGATTACTATCGAGAACATACAAAGAACTCAAAAAAATCAGACCTCCCAAATTTAAAGACCCACTCCAAAAATGGGCACCTGAGATGAATACACATTTCTCAGATGAAGAAATATTAATGGCAAATAAATATACAAAAAAATGTGCAACATCACTAGTCATTTGAGAGATGCAAATTAAAACAACACTGAGATACCATCTCACCCCAGAAAGAATGGCTACTATCAAGAAATCAACTAATAACAAATGCTGGAGGGGCTGTGGGGAAAAAGGAACCCTTCTCCACTGTTGGTGGGAGTGTCGACTGGTACAGCCACTGTGGAAGTCAGTGTGGAGATTCCTCAAAAAACTAGGGTTGGAGGTCCCATTTGACCCTGCTATTCCCCTTCTGGGCATCTTCCCAGAAGAATTAAAAACATCGTACCACAGTGATATATGTGCACCCATGTTTATAGCAGCACAATTTGTAATAGCCAGATCTTGGAAACAACCCAAATGCCCATCAACTGAGGAATGGATAAGAAAGATGTGGTATTTTTATACAATGGGGTACTATTCAGCCATAAAGAAGGATAAACTGGAGACTTTTATAGGTAAATGGATGCAACTCGAGAAAATACTCATAAGTGAAATAAACCGGATGCACATGTGTAAGCATCGTATTGTCTCTCTAGTATGAGAAACTGAAGGAGTAAATAAGATCCAAAATGTACAATAGACACGGTGAATCAAAAAGAAACTGGTCAATAGGAAAGAGAGACTGGAATAGGGAGAAGAAAGAAGGGAAAGGGAAAAAAATTGTGTATATATATAAGATGGTTAAGATAGATACACTACCAATTTTACTTAGTTCATTGAAGAGTAAGGTTTGAGCCAATAATGTTTGGACAATTGAATGCTAATGTCTGGTATCCTGAATAACTAACTTAAAGATAATAATACGTAATGCATTGACCATTGTTACCCCCATATTATGTTGTTTTGAAAATTTGTTCTTTTTTTGATTTGTTTTGTTTTTTCTTCTCTTTCAAATAAAAAAAAATTATTTTTCTTATAGAAAACCCTACCTAGTATGAGGCTCAGGCTCTTCCCAAACTGGATTTCAACTTTCATTAATAACTTTTCTCTTAAACTGCTTGTACTGGCACATCTCTGTAAGCCTTGTGCATGTCTGTTATCCCACTTGGGAGGCTGAGGCAGGAGGATCCCCCAGCCTGGGGTAGATAGTGAGACCTCCTGTAAAGGAAAAAAAAAAAAAAAAAGAAAAAAAGAAAAGGAAAAATTTTCTTCTCTGTTGCTTTTTTTTCCCCTTAAGAACTAGAGATTAGGTTTTTGAGGTGTCGGGGAGTGTAATGACTTGTAGTGAGGCACAGGGCTGAAGCTCCTCCAGTCTTCACTCGCATTTATCTCAGTAAATTGAAAAATTATGAGGAATCTTTGGAGCTACTTGAGTGTAACTGATACCTCAAACATCAAATTAGCAACTCCCGAGAATTTGGCATAAGGCTTTATCCTGAGGGAAGGTTACCCAATCTCCTTAAAAAGTGTAGCCGCTGCCAGCTTTAGAGTTTAGGATTTTCCAAAGGCTTTTATGTTGGAATTGGCTGCTGGCTTTCATGATCCTATTCCACTGCCTCAACAAAGAAAGGACTTTCTGGCTTTTGGAACTGGAAACTGTAAGTTAAGTAAACTTGACAGGACCCCGTCATTTTTCAGTTGGTCGATAATTCTTGGCTCCTATGTTTATCTAGACCTGACTCACTGAAAGCAGGGGGCTATTTTTAATGATGAATCCTGACTTTAGCAAGCAAATGTGGCCTGGCTACGGATATGTCTTTCTTTAGAAAGATTTTTGCTCCGTGGGCAGAACAGATAAAGTCAAAGGCGGTAGCTTCCTTTATGAAGATAGGGTGAAGCCGGCTGTGGTATTGTGTGCCTGCAGTCCCAACACTTGGGGAGGCTGAGGCAGGGGCATCACAGGTTCCAACACAGCCTGGTCAATTTAGCAACTTAGTGAAACCCTTCCTCAAAATAACCTGTTAAAAAAGTCTGAGGATGTAGATCAGTTTGGAGGCTCTGTGTCTGACCCCAAATGCTGTTAAAAAAAAAAGCAGATTATGATTCTACCTTGTTCCCATACAAATCATTCTTAGGGGCCAAATGTTTTCTTAGACAAAATATGCCTTGAAACATCAAAAATTTCCCAAATATCTAAAGAGAAAACTCTCTTCCTAATTCTAGGTGCTTGGGAAACTTCCAGGATTTCCATCCAGCCGTGATTGTATTTGACTGGGAGCATTTAAGAATCTTGCTTACAAACCCGCCCTCTGCCCATTGCAGCCGGGGCCGTTCTGCTTTTATACACTAGATGTCGCTCTCTGCCCAGCGACGCAGAGCTTAACCCTGTGCTGAGTTAATTAGAAAAGAAAGCTATTTGGAAGAGGGTTCGGAAGTGGCTGCAAAACATATTTTCAATTACTTCCAAATAGGACATTTTCCCCGACAGCTTGCAAGAGGCATTCATTATTTCTTTGGTAAAAAGAAAGCCTTCAAAACTCATTGCACAAGAGAGAAGAGTTGGCGGCAGTCTTCTCTCTTCCCAGCCCTGTGGTCCAGGAGTCGTGGCAGGTGGGTAAACTGCTTGTCGCTGGATTAGGGGCTCAGCCAAGGGCAGCACTGTAGGAGAGGCTGGCGTTGGAATCTGTCCCCGGATGCGGGGAATTCTCTCCCCAGCTCTCTCATCACCGGCTGAGCGCGGAGGTGGCGACTACGACTTCATCTCCTTTTCTTGATTTTACTGGTGTTTTGCATCATGAAAACTACATGAAAGCCTCTGATTGGATGGTAAAGTTGAAAGAAACCTAAAGAATTAACACTGCAGCAAGGGAACTTTTTTTTATCAGGTTGTTTAAATTGGAACAATAGGAAGCTTTTCATGGATGATTACCATGTCCCCTCTTATTCTAGCAAACCGACTAAAACCAGTGGTCTGAGAACCAGAGGATAAGGTAAATAGGTGTGGCATTACTTTGTTTACATTCCATCTTTTAAAAATCTTTTTTGGTGGTTCAAGGGGTTGGACACAGGGCCTTCCCAGTAAGCTACATCTCCAGCCCTTTTTTATTTTGAGCCAGCGTCTTACTAAGTCGCTGGGCTGGAACTTGTGATCCTCCTGCCTCAGCCTCCCAGAGTGCTGGGATTACAGATGCGTTCCACCAAGTCTAGTTTCTCCATCATGATTTTTATACCAGAGGCACACCCTAAATTACAAACTTCTTTACAATCCCAAAACTTTACAGGGGACTAGGGGGCATCGTGGCAGCTCCCTGTGATATCGCTCTATGTGGCTTTTTGCCAAATCCTGGGGCATATGGATTGGTCAGGAATCCCAGAACTGTTCTCCATTTTAATTTAAACATTTTTAGATACAAATGTAAAGTAACTCTCACCCCACCATTGTCAAAACAACAGTATCTTCAAAAGCACTGAAGTAATTCCAAAGAGAGCCTGCAATTTCAGGTGCGGACCGAGTTGTACTCTGGGTACTTCCTCAAGGTCTGTGGGTCAGCGATGCTTGTGGCAGAGACGCAGAGAGCAAAGACACGTTCTCCCACACACGCACACTGTGGAGGTGCATGCACTACTGTGCCCAATAGATTTTAGATGTTAGAGGCGGTGAATTCGGGACCCTCAGATACATCTCAGTCTTTGGCGAGGTTGAGTCACTGCGGCTTACTTACTCCATGCTCCTTGCGCAGCCTTGCTGAGCTGACTTCAGAATGTGATACACTCAGTTTTCAAGTGTGTACGCACACGTGTGTGTGTGCATGTGCACGTGTGTGTGTGTGTGCGTGTGCACGTGTGTGATGACATTTTGAGACAATTCTTTGTCTACTTGTTCAACTCCTAGAGTGATTGGGTTTGTGCTACACCTAAAGTTTTTCCTGTCCAGATTACAATTTTGCATACATGAGAGTTCTCAAAGCAGGGGAAATATATAAAAAAAGAAATTGAACTCATTCACTCAACAAGTGTTTAGAGACTGTTCGTTGAAAAGAAAGGTTTGTGCTAATATTGTTTGGACAATTGAGTGCCAATATCTTCTACTCTGTGTAACTAATTTAAAGATAACAATACGTAATGTATTAACCATTGTTACCTTCCTATTATCTTGTTTTGAAAATTTGTTCTATTTTTTCTCTTTAAAATAAAAATAAAAAAAAGTATTTAGAGAACACTGACTATCTCTCAATAAAGAACTTTTCCCCATTATGAAAGTAATGCAATAAAAAAAGTAATATAAATACATCACAGGAATTTGAAAAATACAGGTAGGGACATAGACGAGTATTATATACCTTACCCATAAATCTATTATCCAGAGATTGACATTCATGGTTTGGTAATTTATTAATATTTGGGCCAGGCATGGTGGTGCACATCTGTTTGAGGCTAGCCTCAGCTACACAGTGAGTTTAAGAGCAGCCTGAATTCCAGAGTGAGACCGTGTTTTAAAGAGCAAAAACAAGACAAAACAAAACAAAACCCCCCCAATAATTTATTAATATTTGGTTCATATTTTTCCATTTTCAGCTTCTACCTATAAATTGATATCATGTTGTATATACTGTTTTATAAGCTGCTTGTCTTTCATTTCCCTTTATAATTATTCTTTCTTTTTTTGAAACAGAGTGTACTTCAGAGTGACCTTAGCCCAGCTGGACTTGAACTTGTGGTGATCCTCCTGCCTCAGCTTCCCAAGTGCTGGGATTCTAGGTGTGTACCACCAAGCCTGGCATTATTCTTTTTTTGTTTTTTTTATTTTAGGTTTTTTTTTTTTTTTTTCTCGCTATGTAGTTCAGACTAGCTTTGAACTCACTGTGTAGCGCAGGTTGGCCTCAAACTTTCAGCAATCCTCCTGCCCCAGCCTCCTGAGTGCTGGGATTATAGGTGTGGGCCACCATGCCCGGCTAGGCATTACACCTTTATATTACAATTTTTTTTTTCAATACTGGGGATTGAACCCTGGAACTCCCACATGCTAAGGAAACACTTTACTACAGAGCCCTTTTAAATTTTCTTTTAAGACAGAGTCTCACTAAGTTGCCCAGATGTGCCTCGAACTTGTGATCTTCTTGTCTCAGCCTACTGGGGTAATAGGTGTGCACCACCATGCCTGGCTATAGGACTTTTTGATAGCTGCAAAATGTTTTATGGTTTAGACAATTTTCAAAACCTATCTCCAGTGGTTGGACAGTCTGGTAGCCATCACTTTTTTTTTTTTTTTGTGGGTACCGGGGGGTCGACCTCAGGACCTTGTGCACCAACAGGCAACCTTGCCCCTTTTTCGTATGTGGGATCCGGGAGTCGAACTCGGGCCCTCGCGCTTGCAAGGCAGGCGCTTATGCCGCTGAGCCATCTCACCGGCCCAATAAATTTCTTTTTTTTTTTTTTTTTTTTTTGTGGGTATCAGGGGTTGACCTCAGGACCTCGTGCACCAGTAGGCACCCGTGCCGCTGAGCGATATCACCGGCTCTTTTTTTGTATGTGGGTTCCGGGAGTCGAACTCAGGCCCTTGCACTTGCCAGGCAGGCGCTTATGCCGCTGAGCCATCTCACCGGCCCTGGTAGCCATCACTTAATACCCCTTCATGATTAGTTCTTTAGGATAAATACAGTAAGTGGAATGATTTTAAGGCTCTTCTATGTGGTGAATTGCTTTCTTATCTTTTTAAAGACAATTTACATTTATTTCTACAAGCAGTACACGCACATTCATGAGTCCTTGTACTGTTGCCTTAAACATCTTTTTGTAGTGACTTTAGCTGCTTTTCCTGAATCTTCTTTGTAAAAAACAGTTTTGTTTAACTTCAGCTTTTTTTTTTTTTTGTGGATACTGGGGGTCGACCTCAGGACCTCGCGTGCCAGCAGGCGCCCATGCCGCTGAGTGATATCACCGGCCCCTTTTTCGTATGTGGGTTCCGGGAGTTGAACTCGGGCCCTCGCGCTTGCCAGGCAGGCGCTTATGCCGCTGAGCCATCTCACCGGCCCCTTAACTTCAGCTTTAAGATAAATGCCTTAGCCCATTAGTAAAGAAGTTTCTATATTAGATTAAAGGAAGAGCAAATAAACAATAAAAAGGAATAGTATTGTCTCTCTGACTCTACATTTATTACATCGGGAACAGCTTAGTTTTAGTTACTGGTTATAAATACTTCATAGTGTACTAATAAATGTCCTGTAGTATATTCAGAAAAATGCAATAAACTCTTTGTCAGGTGAGAATTCATGATAGTTCTTGGTCTATAAATCTCTGTTGAAAGGAGGATAAAACTGTCATTTTCTGTGGTGAGAATTATTGGAAAGACTGATAAGGGAGTGAGTCTTAGCTGGGTTTTGAAATAATTACTGCCATCAGGACAAAATTGGGAGAATAAACCTACATATTAATATAGTGCTAATAGTAGGTCAAGGAAGTACTTTAAAAAAAAGCATTAAACATAGTGCTTAAGAGATAAGTGAAAAATTAAAAATACATTAGTTTAGAAAAAACTCCATTATTATATTTGGTATTACATTTATTTATTTATTTATTTATTTATTTATTTATTTATTTTTTTATTTTTTTGTGGGTACCGCGGGTTGACCTCAGGACCTCGCGCGCCAGCAGGCACCCGGGCTGCTGAGCGATATCACCGGCCCCTTTTTCGTATGTGGGTTCCGGGAATCGAACTCGGGCCCTCGCGCTTGCCAGGCAGGCGCTTACGCCGCTGAGCCATCTCACCAGCCCCTATTTATTTATTTTTTGATGCTGGGAACGAAACCGATGGTCTCACGCATGCTATGATGCATTGTACTGCTGACCTACTTCCCTAATCGTTCTATTATTTCAGAATAGATCGATTAGAGTTGGACTTCCATGGAAGGGGAGGGTTTGATACACTATGCTTAGTAGAGTTAGCAAAACCGGGGCAAAAATATTCAAGTCAGAAAATATGAAGGTTCTAGCATGTTGACCTGAAGGATACTATTGGGAATCAGGAAGAATTTTTTTTTTTTTTATTCATTTGGTGGAACTTCCTTACCGTTCTCTTTGAGTGCATATTAAAACATTCAAAATAGAAATAGAGTTTTGATTTTTTCTGATTTACAAAAAGGGTACATACTCATAAAAATTGTATAACAAAGTATGAAGAAGAAAGCAAAAATCACCGAAGTACCACTACCCAGATAACTATTATTAATATTTGATGAACATCTTTCCAGATAGCTGACTCTGTTCTCTCCACAGATACGCAATTTCATAGAAGTGTGATGTGCTACAACGTTCCTTTCCATAAGCGGCCTCTCTTTCTGTAGACGTATAGGTTGTGACTGTATTTTGGGGTCAGTATGTGCAGATCTGTAGGGCCATTTTTTTTAAATTTTTTTTTTTTGTGGGTACCGGGGGGTCGACCTCAGGACCGCGCGCGCCAGCAGGCGCCCGTGCCGCTGAGCGATATCACCGGCCCCTTTTTCGTATGTGGGTTCCGGGAGTCGAACTCAGCACCTCATGCTTGCCAGGCAGGCGCTTACGCCGCTGAGCCATCTCACCGGCCCTGTAGGGCCATTTTTAATGACTACTTAATATTCTATTGTCCAGATGTGCAATAAATGATTTTAACTTATCTTAACATTCAGTTTTTTTACTATTACAAGAAAGATACATGCTTTCAAAAAGTTTGTTTTTTTCCATTTTATTTTTTCTCTTGCAAAATTTTTAAACATCACGGGTCGCATAAAAGAAAAAGTAACCTCATTTAGTCGTTTCCCAATAATTAATTCTACCACTCAAAGGTAACCCTAAAATATGATTTGCTCTAGAAAAAATTTTAAGAATATATAAGCTTTTCTACATTTTTTTCCCACGTGGGCTCACTTTATGTTCTATAATTTACTTTTAAAAATTCACAATATGTCGCATCCTTTTTCCATATTTGTATCTATAAATGTATCTGTATCAGTCAGCGCTCACTAGAGAAAGAGATTTAATACAAGATGTACACATTCATGAGGATTTACAAGATCGCTGAGAGTGGCTGCCCACAGAGCCGGGTGGGGAAGGGTGCAGAGGGTCTGTGTCCGCCCTGGAGGACGGAGGGTCCAGTCGAAGGCTGGCACCCACCGCAGTGTCCCCTGCAACTCCGAATCAGGAGGCCGAAGGCTCTGAGCCGGCATCCAGGAGACCACGTCCAAGCTGAAGGCGAAGACCCGAGCTCCCCCGGAGAAACAGAAGCCGGCCTTCCGTCTTCGTTTCCCTTTTACGCCATCCTGGCGACCGTCCTCCCCAGGGTGGGTCTTCCACACCCAGAACTGTGCTGAGCCGCTCTAGTTGGGCGTTTCTTAGTCAAGTTGGCACAATCCGTGAACTATCAGAGTATCCAATTCCTCTTTAACAACACATATGTGATGAACCGCAATCGATTTCACCTATACCCTATCGTCTTGGCCCGTTCAGGATACTGTAGTGTGAGTGGCTTATAACAACAGCAATTTATTTCTCACAGTCTTGGAGGCTGAATGTACAAGATCAAGGCACCCGCGGATTCAGTGTCTGGTGAGAGCTTCGTTTCTGGTTCATAGAAACTTTTTCCTTCCATCCTAGAAGGGGCACCAAGTCTCTCTGGGGTCTCTCTTATAAGGGCACTGATTCTGTTTTGAGGCTCCGTTCCATAACTTAATTGCCTCCACAAGGGCACACCTGCTAATCTCATCATCTTGGGGGTTAGAAATTCAATATATGAATTTTGGGGGTCACAAACATTTAGATCATAGCACCTATGGATGGACATTTAGGTTATTGTGATTTTTTTTCTACTCTAAATAAATCTGTGGTAAACCCCTGCAAGTTTATGCTTATAGATGCCCTGTTGTTTCCTTAGTAGATTCCTAGCAATGTCATTGCTGAGTTATTCTTTTTTTTTTTTTTTTTTTGTGGGTACTGGGGGTCGAACTCAGGACCTCTTGCGCCAGCAGGTGCCCATGCTGCTGAGCGATATCACTGGCCCTTTTTTCGTATGTGGGTACCGGGAGTCGAACTCAGGACCTCATGCTTGCCAGGCAGGCGCTTATGCCGCTGAGCTATCTCACCGGCCCCTGCTGAGTTATTCTTGTTTAATATTTTGATCTGTGTATTCAAATTGTCCTCTAGTTGTTTTTCACTTTAGGCTTGTAGTGGATGCTGATGTTTTCTTTTCTTTTTTTCTTTATCTTTTTGAGACAGGGTTTTGATATGCAGTTCAGGTTGGCCTTGAGCTCACTTTTATAGCCCAGGCCAGACTTGGACTCACAGAGATCCTCCTGCCTCAGCCTCTTCAGTGCTGGGATTACAGGAATGTGCCCCCACACCTGGTGATGTTTTCATTTTTATCTTTTCCAAGCTTCTGTGTAGAACATTATTTATCACTGTTTTTTTATAAGTTTATTTTTTCTTTATTATATAAAACATTTTACTATGTTTATTGTTGGTCATTTGAAGTTCTTTTGTAATGTGCCTATTTGTGTCCTAATTCTATTTTTTTTTTTTTTTTTTTGTGGGTACCGGGGGGTCGACCTCAGGACCTCGTGCGCCAGCAGGCGCCCATGCCGCTGAGCGATATCACCGGCCCCTTTTTCGTATGTGGGTTCCGGGAGTCGAACTCGGGCCCTCACGCTTGCCAGCCAGGCGCTTAAGCCGCTGAGCCATCTCACCGGCCTAATTCTATTTTTTATTGCGATATTTATATTTTTCTTATTGTTTCGTAAGAGTTTATTTATTTATTTATTTATTTTATTTATTTATTTTTATTTTTTGTGGGTACCGGGGGTTCGACCTCAGGACCTCGCGCGCCAACAGGCGCCCGTGCCGCTGAGCGATATCACTGGCCCCTTTTTTCGTATGTGGGATCCGGGAGTCGAACTCCGGCCCTCGCGCTTGCAAGGCAGGCGCTTACGCCGCTGAGCCATCTCACCGGCCCCTCGTAAGAGTTTTTTTAAAACGATCAGCAACAAACATTGTTTTTTCCAGTCCATGTAAAAATCTGGCCTGACATATGACCCATTCTACCAACCCTCTACCTTTTGCTTACTGATGAGAATGATGAGGAACTATGCATTATCCTGTTTTTTCTTCTCTAATGTCATCATTTTCAGTGTGGTTAGTGTGTGAGTCAGCTTTGGATTGCTGTAACAAATACCTTAGATTAATCAACTTATAAAGAGAAAAGGTGTATTTTGATTCACAGTTTGGTAGTTTCAGTCCACGATTTGCTGGCCTTGTTGCTTCGGGTTTGTGGCAAAGCAACATATCACTGGGGTGGGGAGAGCATGGCGAACAAAACTGCTCACCTCGCGGCCAGGAAAAAGAAAGGGCTGGGGTCCACTGCCTCCTTCAAGGGCCCCCAGTGACCTAAAGACTTTGGACTCAGCCCTGCCTCTTAGAGATTCTACCACCCTTGGTCCACACCTTTAATGCCGGGCCTTTGGGGGTACATGCCAGATCTGAGCCATAGCAGGTACCTAACACAATTGTGTGGTTCAAGTGAGAAAGGATATGATGGCTGGGTGTGCATCTGCAATCCCAGCACTCTGGGAGGCTGAGGCAGGAGGAGGGCAGGTCTGAGCCCAGCTTGGGTAACTTAGTGAGACTCTGTCTCAAAAAAAAAAAGGCCTAGGGATTTAGCTCAGTGTGAAAGCCCTTGGTTCATTCCCCAGTACTGAAAACAACAAACAAACAAACAAACAAACCAAGGCCAGGATAGCTATTCTTACTGGTTACAATACAAGTAACTTCCTTCAAGAAAAGTTTGTTTCGAAGGAAAGTACTGGGGCTTAGGCCACCAGGAGTCACAGTGAATGTCCTAGCATCATGGGCCCAACCAGAGCTCTGTGCATGCCCCAAGCAGTGGTGCACACCTGTTAACTCCAGCATGCAGGAGGCTGAGGCAGGAGGACTACCACGAGTTTGAGGCCAGCCTTGGCTACATAGTGAGTTTAGGGGCAGCCTGAACTACATAGTAAGACCCTGTCTCAAAAAGCAAAATAAAACAGAAAAACAAAACAAAAAGAATCTTCAAAAAACAAAAACCCCAAAAAACCCCTCTCTGCATGGAAGATGGCAGACGCTACACAGAAATGGGCGGCAAGGAGTGGTGTGTGCCTACATGAACACATATTGTATGACTTCCATAGTGCTCATTCTCCATTAAAACAATTTTTTTTCTTAATTTTGAGACAGTCTCCCTTAATCACTAAATTGCCCAGGTTGGATTTGAACTTGTGATCCTCCTGCCTCAGCCTCCCAGAGGGCTGGGATTATAGGTGTGTGCCACTCCGCCCATCTTCTTTATTCCTTTAAGGGACTTCACTCATAAATCACAAGTTCATAGATAAATGACTAGGAGTTTTAAGGCAGCAGTGAGGGAGCACAAAACTCGGATAGGAGGAGGGCATGGCTTAGACTGGATGGGAAGAGAGGCGTGGCGGATCCCGGGGTCCGCGCAGTGCTACCCCTCAGGACCTGCATGTAGAGCTTCCGACAGGTTCCCACGAGATGTGGCTGGCAAAGAAGGACACAGATGCGGAGAGGAGCCCGCTCTGTGTCCTTCAGACTGGAGTGCACTATTATTTTTGCTTTTCTCTTTTCCTCTCTTGTTCGCCCGAGTTGCTCTGCAGAGCCAGTTGCCAAAGAGCGACTATACTTGGAGGAAGAAAGTGTATTAGGAAATGCTCTGATTTTCCCTTTTTTTTCAGGACATTTCTTCCCTCACTTTTCAAGTAAACCTTGTCGCAGCTTTTGGCTTGTCTCGTTCCATTCTTTGTTCGAGGCGAGAAGGACCTGGAGTTCGTGTCATCGGTGAGAAGCTGCCTCAGCCCAGGGAGACCCGCGCTGACCCCACTGGTGGCTGCTAGGGTGGCTGATGGGGTCCCATCGGGGTTCCTGTGTGTGACTAGCAAACAACTGGATGTGACACATCCAGTAAGGAAAAAGCAGCTGAGTTTACGAAGGCCACAGGATCCTCAGAGTGAGCAGCCTGCACCCGAAGGCAGATGGCACCCGTGCTGGGGGCATGAGGTGTAGGGGTTCCAACGGGGCGCAGGTTCTGGGGTGCCTCCCGCTGGGGTCTCCCGGAGCATGACTGATGGGCTGCAGAGCAGGGCAGCAGCAGCTGCTGCTCGTGTCCTGTCCCACAGTTCGCTCTGCTGGGGTCACACGTATGAGCTACAGTCCCCACACGGGAACCCGCGGTGAGCTCCCCATAGGGAAAGGTCCTGCCGGTCACGCCGGCAGCTCAGGCGAGCACGCGTCTTGGTTTGAGGTTTTGGAGTTTTCCAGGGCAGGCTTGGGCGTCTTTGCTTTTCTTATCGCTGCCTCTGTGTAGTAAGCCTTAGGACCAGGGTTGGGGGGTCGGGCCTGGGGTGTTGCTCAGGGTCAGGTCAGGGCAGGAGAGGGGACCGGCCCTTGGCCCCAACTGTGTATGAGCTGGGCCTGGGCCACGGTTGAGGATTGTGCCCTTGGCGAGGAGG
The DNA here is from genome assembly GCA_028451465.1 of Erethizon dorsatum. Taxonomy (NCBI): domain Eukaryota; kingdom Metazoa; phylum Chordata; class Mammalia; order Rodentia; family Erethizontidae; genus Erethizon; species Erethizon dorsatum. The sequence goes on from CM051839.1 coordinate 19,647,094, forward strand.
AAAGGACTCTGATTCTGCCAGCCGGTGTAGAAGGACCTGCGCCCCTTTGCAGTCACTACACGACAGTCTTCCGTCTCCCACGGAGCGCGGCCCGTTGCCTCCCTCCCCCACCCCGGCCTGCACATGGGCTTCCGTCCTTCGGGGTCACCCAACATGACCCATTTGACTGAGCATGGTCACTAGGGAGGGCAGGGCGAGTATGGGCAGCGCGTCATACACAGCTGGCTTCCCAGGGGAACAGTCCTGAGCTCCAAACCCGCCAGCCCCGCTCCACCCTCCCATGGAAATGCCCTGGAAAAAGGGGAAAATCAGAGCACTTCGTACACACTTTCTTCCTCCAAGCACGTTCGTGCGCTGGCAGAGCGGCTGCCTTTATTCTACCCTAGATACAACTGCATTCCAACGACTGGTGAGGGACTCTTTATACAAGTTTGTAAAATGCTTGAAGAAGTTTCCAGAAAAAAGAAAAAGCAAAAAGATACCATACAAGCATAAGGCACTATTATCACTTGTTTGGAAGTCTGTGTTCTGTTACTAAACGTGCCCCCCCCGGCGACATGAGGATCAGCATAGTTTATTATAAGCGAGGCGGTGCGTGGCTGCTCGATTCCCGTAACTGGCCTGTGGAGGGTCCGAGTCTCACTGACTTTCCCAATCAGAGCAAAGCCATCCACAAAAGGGTGATGAAACGCAGACCGAGGCCGGGGGATTGGGGTATTCTTTCTTCCTGAGCAACAAGCAGAGACGCTAATCCCTAATCCATCGCCTCTTGCAGACAGAAGCCACAAACCTTTTGTTTTCGTCTGTGTACTGGCACCGTGACAAATTCATGTTGCACTCCATCTAGCATCTCTCTTATCACCTCACCAAGTCTCAAGGAGTTCACAGAAAGGGCCGAGGCAAATAACCCTGGAGTGCAGGTGATTGTTTATTTATGTTCTTACCTTGTTCCATGGCTCTCTATACCCAAGGCCTTTCCAGAAGAGCTTCATAAAAAGTAATGCTAACTGACATCCATCACATGCTGGCTTCGCTTTCCATTTCCTGTTGCCTTAATAGATCCCCACAGAGGCTAGGGAAGGAGGCTCAGGCTTCTGTCCGACAATCCTATTCCTCCCCTCCTTCCAAGCTCATCAGAAATTCTTGTGCTGCCGTGCGAGTGAAATGTATTTTTGAAAAGATGACATGGGTATTGTTTGAAGATCTCTTTACCAACATTCGGCTGCCATTTTCTGCGACCTCGCATCATTCTGACCCATCCCCAACATTCACGGCTCTCCCAAGAGTGTCTTAAGGACCGGGGGGAAGAGACAGGGACAGAAGGCAACTTCTTGCACTGAGCATTATTGCCCAGGAAATGTCAAAGCACTTGCCAGTGTAAGCGTCTCCATTTCTCTGATAAAATAATGAAACGTGCTTGGGGTTATGGTGATCGGCTCTCCGTAAATTCTGATCTGGGTGGACAGATACTCTGTGGGAAGAAAGAGTTTCTTCTTCTTTTCTTCTTCTTTTTTTTTTTTTTTTTTAAGACAGGGTCTGACTATGTAGTTCAGGCTGGCCTTGGACTCACTGTGTAGCCCACACTGACCCTCCTGCGATCCTCCTGCCTCAACCTCCCGAGTGCTGGGATTACAGATGTGCACCACCACACCCGGCCAAGAAAGTTTCTTTGTACCATTAGAGGCACATTTCAAGTTCCTTCCTGCTGGGACCTTATTTCAGTCTCCTCCTTTGACTTCCTCCTCCTTTCTTCTCCCTCTCCCTCCTGCACGTGGGTGCGGCTCACTGATGCAGCGCTTGCCTCCTGTGTGAGGCCCTGGGTTCGAGCTCCAGCCTGCAACCTGCTCTCTGCAGATGTCAGAAGGCAGATGGGAGTAACCTGAGGGAACCCCTGGGTCCAGGAACTAATTACTATTTCTCTGTTAGGCTTTGTTATTTTTCAAATGTCTGGATTCTGAACCACAGGGTCAGAATTAGTCCAGACCTTCTCATGGGGACACGGTACCCTTCAGGTTTTCTTTCCCATTTTAGAGCTGAGGACTGAGAGGCATTTCAGGTCTTGGACACATATTAAATTCAGAATAATCACTGTGAGGCTCCTTTGTGATTCTCTTTGAGTTCCGGCCCTGTGGCCTGAATGGCTTCTCTCCAGGATCCCCGAGGCTGCTGGGAGGAGATGGGCTTGGGGCTGAGCCTGCTTCCCTTGCAGAGCTCCCCAGCGCTCCCTGCCGCTCTGCACCTCTCTCCATCAGGCCGTGCATTGTTATCTCTTCTGTCCACGTGCTCTTTGGAATACCTGCTTTATGCTGGCTTTCAAATGAAATGGGGACACAACAGAGAAAAAAATGATTTGGACTTTTCTTTTCCCCAAGACAGGCTCTTGCTATGTAGTCCAGGCAGGCCTTGAACTTGCAGTGGTTCTCCTGCCTCAGCCTTCTGAGTGCTGGAATTATAGGTGTGCACCATTATGCCTGGCCAGAAATCTCTTTTTTACTCTCTCTTTCTTTCTTTCTTTCTTTCTTTCTTTCTTTCTTTCTTTCTTTCTTTCTTTCTTTCTTTCTTTCTTTTCTCTCTCTCTCTCTCTCTTCTTTTTCTTGAATTTCTGCTTTCTTTTTTGCCTTAGGGCTTATTATTTTTGGGTTACTACATATATTCAGGAAATCCTGGATGGTGGAAACCTTTGTCTTTTGTTTGGTTGGTTCTTTTTGTTTTTCCTTTTTTTTTTCCTTTTTTTTTTTTTTTTTTTTTGTGGGTACCAGGGGGACGACCTCAGGACCTCGCGCGCCAACAGGCACCCGTGCCACTGAGCAATATCACCGGCCCCTTTTTCGTATGTGGGTTCCGGGAGTCGAACTCGGGCCCTCGCGCTTGCAAGGCAGGCGCTTAAGCCGCTGAGCCATCTCACCGGCCCTGTTTTTCCTTTTTTTAAGACAGGGTCTCGCCATGTAGTTCAGGCTGGCCTTGAACTATGTAGCCCAGGATGGTCTCGAACTTGAGATGATCCTCCTGCCTCAGCCTCCCGAGTGCTGGGATTACAGGTGTATACCACCATGTCCAGCTAAACTTTGTGCTTTAAAAGCAGGGACCCATGGGTGCAGACTGATGCTGGCCTTGGAGTCTGGGCGGGAGACTTTCCTTCTTGAGAAGAGCCCCCCACTGCACCCTGATCTGACACAGCCTCACCTGAGGTTCAGGGCAAGGTAGCAGGGGGACTGACAGCAGGTCCCGCTTATTTCCTCCTGCAGCTCCAGGAAGGACAGCCTGGCTGGGGCAGCTCTCCCCTGCTGGGAGGAGGCGATTCTAATCAAAGCACTCAAACATCTTCTCTCCTCCTTCCACTGATTCCTGGCATCTGTCGCAGTCCCCACTGCGCCGACAGCACATTCCACAAACACACAAACAGCCTTCTTAAGCAGCCACGAGGCAGCACCGGGCACCTTCTTCATTCCGGATCTATCAACGGAGGATTGATAAAGTCATCATGGGACAGTTGGAGTTTGACCCCGACCTGACACAGGAATCGAAGCTGTCTGGTGTGGAGAGAGGCGAGGGGCTGGCGACAGCTCTGCCTGGGGAGCTGCTGCCTGGTCCAGCCCGCACCCAGCCACTCCACGCACGTTTAATAACTCAAAGGTAAATAATGAAAGGGCAGTCAATAAACAATTGCGGCTTAATAAATTATTCATTTAAACACTCCAGTGTTTGTGCAGAGATGGAGAACTGCTGCTGTAGGTTTTTCCCCCCATCTGCTTGTCTAGTCCAAATCTGCCTGGAGGCTGAGTTGTTCACCAATATGGACACCAGAGAGCACTCGTGTCACACATGAAAAACACAGAGGCCCCACCCCCGGGCTGCCTCTGTGTTTGTGGAGGGGAGAGAGACAGAAGAGATAGGAAAATGTTGAGAAGAGGGGGAGAGGATGGTAGAAAATAAGAGGATGGGCACGGAGATGAAAAAAACTTTTTTTTTTTTTGCACAGGCAGATCAAATTCAACCTTGTGCTGAAGCCATGCACGGGGAAAGAAACAGAAAACAGTCTCTCTGTATTTCCTCGGTTAGAATAACTTATTTATTTGAAAGCCATCAGATGACAGATTTGGAGCAGTCAGGGCAAGGGTAACGACATATTCGAAAAATTTAACAGTTTTATTTCCAACTGGAAAATGGAGCTCTGATGTTCCGGAAATACTCTCAGGAATCAAGTAGGAAATCAAAAAGACCACACAGTTGCTGAGGGGCCCCAGGCCATTTTTTTAATTTTAAGAGCCCTGGGTGTCATTAATTTGCCCAGGCTGGCCTCAAACTTTCAATCCTCCTGCCTCAGCATCTCAAGTAGCAGGGATTACTGGTGTGACTCCTCAGGTCGTTGGAAGCAGAACCCCATCCCAGTTTAAAGCTTAGCTCTCCAGGAAATGAATTCCTAGTATTAAACTCTGCATAGGTTTCCTCTTCTCATGGAGCTGTGCTACAGCCTTCCTTTATTTATGAAACTACACATAAGGCACAACTCCTACTGAGGGTTGAGAAGGGCCACTGTGGTCCCCGGGATATTTACAGTATACCTAAGGTGCTGAGGAACAATCTGTCCGCTGCAGCAATGCAGATGCTAAAGCGAGCAGTATTTATTTATAACAATGCACGTGGCCGCCCACAGGGATGTGTCGCTGTGTTTGTCATCAATCCCAGTGTGAGGCTGTTGTTGCCGCACAATCGGGCTTGGCATTAAGTGACAAATTTGCGTCTTCTGACTGTCATTTCTCTTCAGTGGGGAATGCATCTTCTCCGTTACAAGGCCCCGGAGCTTCATGCCACACACAGTCGCTCACAAAGGTACACCCTGTGGTTGTGCTCAGGAAAAGAGCCGCTGCCTCCTCGAGCCTCCTCGCCAGCCCGCGTTTCTGCCTCTGATGTTGGTGAGCACAGAGGCGTTGAAAGGAGGCAAACCGGGGAGCACGCTGTGCTGCTGGCCAAATAAACGCTGCTGTAGGCGAGAAGGAGCGTCGTGGTTATAGACTGACCCGTGCCCCCCCAAAGCCATGTGCTGAAGCCCTGACCGCATCGTCCTGAGCTGGGAAGTAGCGCTCGCTGGCCAGTGGGAGGCCCTGTGTTTGATCTAGTACCAAAAAAAGAAAAGAAAACAAAAGCAAAGCAAAGCAAAGAGAAGAGAAGGAGGCAGTTCAATGAGTCCAAGACGAGGTGCCCCGGTCCAGGAGGACCAGTCTCCTGGTACTCTTAGGAGACGACCAGGAGACACCAGGGATTGGGGCTCCTGGTTTTCCTCTCTGGAGTCACCCCAAAAATGGGACCATCTGCAAGCGAAGGAGAGAGGCCTCGGGAGGATGCAAGCCTTCTGACAGCTCGGCCTTGTCCTGCCGGCCTTGTCCTGTGAGGAAGTAGATCTCAGCTGGCGAAGCTGCCCTGTCTCTTATTCTGTTATGGATGCCCTCGGCAGGTTAACGCCACTGTTACTGAACTAACTCGATGTCACGGCCTGAATGTTTGTCTCCCCGAATTCCTGCGTCGAAGCCTTCGCGCCCAGCGCCATGGCGTGTGGAGGCAGGGCCCGTGGGAAGTGCGATGCTCAGCGTCTCGCCTCTCCAGTGAAGTACCCGACACGCGCCGCTCAGGAGGAAAACGGTTTAGTTAGCTCGTGGTTTTGGAGGCTGAAAGGCCAAAGAGTGTCGTGCGGGCTTCATGGCTAGGGTCGCCCTCGGCGGCCTCACCTCGCGCTGCGGCTGGCCAGGGCAGGGGCGCAGACGGGAGCAAGCGAGGGGACCCAGCTTGAAGCAGCAGCAGAGAGAGCGGGTGGTGCTGGGCTTGTTTGCTTCGTAACAGCCATCTTGAGAGAAGGCCCAGGAGTCGCCTCCTGAGAACACACCCACAGGGACCCCAGGAGCTCCCCCTAGGCCTCACTTCTCAAAGGTTCTGCCAAGCCAGCCATGGTTTCCCAAGCCTGGAGTCCCAGCGCTCTGGGAGACTGAGGCAAGGCGATGGCAAGTTTGAGCCCAGCCTGGGGAACTTAGAGACTTAACAAAAGCTGGGGATGTAGCTCAGTGTGAAGGTCCTGGATTCAATTCCCAGTAACACACACACACACACACACACACACTCTCACACTCACACACACTCACATACAGCTTCTACCAAGTCCTACCGCCACCTTTCTGTGGACCAAACTTTCAATCACATGAACCTTTAGGTGGCCCCACTTAAACCGTATCTAAACCATAGCAGGGGGTAATTAGGTTTGGATGAGGTGAGGAGGTGGGGGCCCTATGGGATTAGTATCTGTAAAAAGAGGAGACCCGACTTTTTCCTTCTTTGCCATTTGAACACGTAGCCAGCAGGTGGCGCTCTGCAAGCTAGGAAGAGCGCTCTCACCAGAGCCTGAGCAGGCCGGCCTCCTGGCCTTGGCCTTCCGGCTTCCAGAGTGGTGAGAATGCAATGTTTGTTACTCTAGCCACCCAGCCTGTGACATTTTGTGACAGCAGCCTGAGCAGAGCAGTGCAGAAGTTGGTAATGAGAAGCGGGTGCTGTTGTCACAAACACCTGAAAGTGTGGAAGTGGCTTTGGAATTGGGTAGTAGATAGAGGCTGGGAGAGTTTTGAGGCGTATGCTAGATAGGGCTGAGAGGGCCAGGAATCTTGGCTATTAAAAGAGATTCTGGTGAGGGCTCAGAAGTGAGCTGTACGGGAAGCTTCTAGTTTCCTAGCGAATACACAAATAATCATGAAGAGAATGTTGGTAGAAATATGGACAGGAACGGCAGTTCTTGTGAAGTCTCGGATGAGAGGAACAGTTACTGGAAACTGAGGAAAGGCAGTTCTTTCTATTAAGTCCCTTTATAAAGGCAAAACATCTTGGCTGAACTGTGTTCTTGTTCTACTGTGTTGTGAGGGGCAGAGCCTGCAAGCCATGAAATTGGATACCTGGCTTAGTGGCTGGGCTCTGCCTAAGTGCTCATAGTAAAATTTGACAACAGAAATGAATTGAAGAAGGAATTATTAAGTAAAAAGAAATGAGAAAATTAAGTCTAACAGATGACTCATCCCTGTAATCCTAGCTCTCTGGGAAGCTGAGGCAGGAGGACTGCAAGTTCCAGCCTAGCCTGGGCAATTTAGAGACTTATCAAGATGTTATTGCAAAATTCTCAGCCTCTCTTTATTGCAAAAGAGGAGACTCTGTGTCCAGAAGAGTGCTCTGTGGGTGTGGCTGAACAGCCACTTGATCTGGAGATTAATGTGGGCACAAACCGGGCACCTTGTTATCCCAGCAGAAGTGGCCAGTTGGAGCCAGGGGGACGGGGACTGGGTGAAGGGGAGGGAGGCTGCTGGACTTCTTAGATCCTTAGTACAGGGGCATGGAGCTCTTTGGCTGTGGGAGTAGTGACTCCGAAGGTGACTCAGAGGCCCTCGGGATCACCTATCTCAGGGTTTCAAGGTGTGCGCGTGGGATGTCCACCACCCTCCTTTCTTCCGGCTGGATGGCCCTAGCCACAGCTTTGGGTGCTGCTATCTCTCTCTGGTGAGAAGCAGGAAGTCGTGTTGAGGAACTGCGTGTGAGAAGGGTCTGCAGACGGCCGTAGAAGCTGAGGGCGAAATGCTAACGTCCCTGCGGTCCCTGTAGTAGTCTACATGAGACTGGAAGCAGACTCTCCCCGGTGGGGTCTCCCATGAGAGCTGAGGTCTGGCCACCACTTGGATTGTGCGATGCTAAACAGAAGATCTGACCCTCAGAAACTGAAATCACAACTGTGTGTTTTTTTTTCATTTTTTTTTTATACCAGGAATTGAACTCAGGACCTTGCGCTTGCCAGGCGGGCGCTTATGCCACTGAGCTATCTCACCAGCCCTAACTGTGTGTTTAAGTGACTAAATTTGCAGTGATATTGTTGGACAGCAATAGATAACACTGACAGCCAGGCCCCCTTTTCTTCCATCTCTGCCCCAGCGTTCTCTTCAAACACAGAGCTGTCGTACTTGTGAAGTGAGCCGGGGAACCTCCCCACTTAATCCGCATCAGCTCAGGTCTTCCAAGCAACTTTGCCAGACCTTCTGGACTAGGATGCTCTCTCTACTCAGAATATATTCAAGAGTTAGGTAAAAAGAAAAAAATAAATTGTGGTAGAATTGAGCTTAGGCAGTTAACTGAAACAAGCTCGAGGGCTGGGTGTGGTTATAAATCAGACTGATTATTTGCTTAGATAAAGGAAGAGGCCATTGCAGAACAAGCAGGAGGCAAATTCCCCTGGCTCTCCTCGGTCCCTTCTTGCCTAGAAAGTTCTCGCCTCCTGACCGTGGACAGCACTGCGCTCCTGTGTGTCCTGCGGGCCCAATTCAAGCACCGGCAATGCCCTGAAACCGTGTGTGGCACCTCTGGATTTCAAGCCTCAGAAATTCCTCAGATTCACTTAAACAATGAAGGAATGTTCCTGGCTTGGTCGTTGCTGGTCGTTCCTGGCTTGGTCATCTCTAGATAAACTGGTGAGGAGGATCCATAGTACCCAAAATCATCGCGCTCTAGCTCAGGTTTCCTTTAATTTAAAAAGCTTTTCCTCTGGCTTTCCTCATAGTAACAAAAATGAGTTTATTTCACAATTTCCAGAGAAAGAGAAGATACCCTCCCCCTCCCACTCCAAGCAAAGCCTTGAGAGTCACCCTGATGGGTCTGCCACTGGCTCCTCTGGGCTTATCATTTTGCCTAGATTTGAAAGCTCCAGTTGACATAGAAAATCCCCTGGGCTGTTCCCTGGGATAGAATCAGCTCCCTCGGAGACTCACGAATCCCCAAACAGAAATCAGTGCCTGCCCAACAAAGTTTATTAGCTCTTTGTTTTCCTATCTTGAAAGAAAAATTTAATAAGAATGCAGAACTAATGAACAAATGATGAATGTTTTCAGCAAGTTAGTATTGTTCCTCTTTTTAGCCAATTCCTTTCCAAAGTGAAGATGTTTGTTTCCAGTTCTGATCATTCCACAATTCCGTGTGCTTTGCAGCGCCTCCCTAATTACAGTGCATGTCTTTAGAAAGTGGGGTCTACGGTGGGCTCCTTGACTCTTCAGCCCCCAACACCAAAGCCGGTGGTGCAAGTGAGCTGAACTTCCGTCTTGCAGGTCAGCCTCACAGCTTCCCTCCAGTCATTCCCGTCAGTCCTTTAAGACTTTTATTATGAACAGGAATCCGATGGAACTCAAATATCACCTTTGATCTCTGGGATGGTTCATTTTAGGTGTCCACTTATCTTGGTCGGGTGATGCTAGGGTGGCCGGTGAAGCACTGTTTCTGGGTGCGTCTGTGAGGGGTGTTTTTGGGGGATACTGGTGTGGGAGCTGGTGGACTGAGTGGGGTGTGGGAGGCACCAGCCCATTGGCTGGGGGCCTGGGTGGAAGAGAAAGGTGGAAGGAGGCTGAATTCCACCTCTTTCTCTCTGTTGTTCTTTCCCAGAGCAGGATGCCTTTCTCCTCCTGCCTGTGAACTCCTGGACTCTAGGTCCTTCAGACTTTGGACGTTGGGACCTACAGCAGTGGCCTTGGGCTTTGGGCCTTTACCTTGGGACTGAGTTACACCACTGGCTGCCCTGTTCTTGTGCCTTCCAGCTGGGGCTGAGCCATGCTAGTGGCGTTTCTGGTTCTACAGCTTGCAGATGGCCTGTATGGGTCTTGTCGGCCTCCATAGTTCCTGAGTCAATTCCCCTAAATGTTTTCTCTAAGTGTATCATCTGTACCCATACCTATATCTACTAGTTCTGACTCTGGAGAATTCTAATACAGTCTTTTTTTTTTTTTTTTTTTTTTTTTTTTTTTTTTTTTGTGGGTACCGGGGGGACGACCTCAGGACCTCGCGCGACAACAGGCACCCGTGCCGCTGAGCGATATCACCGGCCCCTTTTTCGTATGTGGGATCCGGGAGTCGAACTCGGGCCTTCGCGCTTGCAAGGCAGGCGCTTAAGCCGCTGAGCCGTCTCACCGGCCCTCTAATACAGTCTTTTATCGAACTTAGAACTTATTAGAAGACAACTGAAATCTCATTTTTGGCATCTTTCTGAACAAAAAACTACATTAATGTTCTCTTTTAAAAATAAATATGAGACAGTATGTGTTCGTGGGTAAACTCAGGGTCCAGAGGAGACAGACTTGTGTTCAAATTCTTTTTTTGTTGCTGTTTTTTGTTTTTCAGACAGAGTCTCACTGTAGTTCAGGCTGGACCTTAAACTCACTATGTAGCCCACGCTGGCTTCAAGCTTCAGCAATCCTCCTGCCTCAGCCTCCCAAGTAATTAAGATTACAGGAGTATGTCATATAGTGGCATATTACATGCCTGGCCACATATATCTTTTGATCCAATCATATACTTATGATAACTTACCATAAACATGTATTGGCATATGTGTGAAATGGTGTATATTCAAAGTTATACATTATAGCATTATTTTTTAATTGCAAAAGATCAGCAAGAATCCAGTTGTCCATCAGCAACAATCCAGTTGCCCATCAATATAGAAGTGGCTAAGTAAATGATAGTTTGTCAACACAGTGGAATGCTGAGCTGCACTATATTGGACTGTAAAAGTAGAAGAAGGTTTTTAGGTGCTGTTGTGGAAAGACTGACAAGTCTTCAGTTAAATAAAATGGCAATCCAGACATGGCAGTGCTCACCTGTAATCCCAGCACTTAGGAGGCTGAGGCAGGAGGATCACCTCGAGTTCAAGGCCAGCCTGGGCTACATAGTGAGACCCTGTTTCAAAACAAACAAACAAACAAACAAACAAATAAATAAATGAAATGAAATGGCAAATGGAAAAAAATCAGAGCAGTATTTTTAGTACAAGTTGCATTATCTTCAGTGCAAAACAAAAAGAAATATATCTTCATATGTGCTTGTATTTGCAAAAAAGGAATGGTAAAAGATACCTTAAGATCCAGTAAAGTGGTTATCTTTTTAGGGAGCTGACTGAGGACAGGAAAGGAATAAAGATGTTTCACTCTGAATCTCTGTAGATTGAGTTTTTTGAAACCCATACATGTTTTACCTGGTCAAAAGAATTGGAAAATATTGTGAACTTCTCCAGTGCTTTTCTTCCCCCCCGCCTGTCTGGGAAGTGGTGGCTGAGACGCCTCTGTAGCCTCATTTATCATTTATACGGCACGTGCTGTCTCTTGCCTTAGGCCGGAGGGGACAGCTCCCTGCACCGGTAAAGAGCAAGCCTGGAACTCGGAGCCATCAGGTCTGGCATCTGCCTTTGGCTCTGTCACTTGCTAGCTGTGTGATTTAGGTCAAATTACTTCACCTCTCTGGACTCCGACTGTTTCCTAAGAGTGAAGAGTAAGTCAGGGGTTAGTTACGTGTTTAGCATAGGACAGCGGCTGCTACATGCACCTTCGGTGATGGTTACTGGGAGACTCGAAGCTCCTAGATGTTAGGGGCTTTTAGTATGTTTTATTTCCCCCACCAAATCAGTCTTGGGAGTGTTCTTTGCAAACGCAGAGGGCTCTGTGCGAACATGAAATGTGGACAGTGACATATTTTTTTCTGGGGGACTGCAGCGACAGAGCATTCTTGTTTTCAACTCGTAATTAGGAAGAATAAGTCCTCACCTAGCCTTGGAACACAGGGCAGAAGTTATTGCTGCTTCCCCTCTCCAGGCATGACTTACCTTGGATCCCTGCACAGTTGGGGAGCAATGGGACAGTGACCCGAGAAATCAGGGCACAGAGAGGCAGGGCTCCCTGCTGGGGCTCAGCAGGAGGGGGGCCAAGCCTGAGCCTCGGGATCCTGAGATGCTCTAACTACATTCCAGATCCTTCTCTTCATTCTGATGCTGGAGCCCATGGAGTAACATTACTTTGACACATAATTATGAGAACCTACAATGTGCCTGGCTACGGCGATGCTGTGGAAGAAACAAAGACCAGTGAAATGTGACTTTTGATCAGAGTTAAAACCAAATCTCAATCTGTCCGTCCTTTGTTTACCATGGAGATTTCAATATATGGTCCCCCCTCCATCTCAGATCTGTCCTTTGATACTTTTTAACAGCATCGTTTAGATCTAGCCAACCCCATAATATATTCTGCTCGCCTGAGTGAAAAACATTTAAGGCCTTTAACTCAAGGGTACGATGCACAGATATTCATTTGGGGAAGGGCTTTAGGGTAGGTAGGGTGTGTTTAGCATGATCTGTGCACACAAGAAGTGACATTACAGCAGTCACGTCCCAGAATAGGGAGGAGGGAGGCAGCCAATGTGCATGAATCCCAAGTCTGCAGCGCTGCGGGTGCAGAATGTCAGCTGGACTTCGTGGGCTGACTTTGTGGCTAGGATTCAGAGCTCCTGACTTCTCATCCTTAATTTGATGCTTAGGATTTTTGTTTGCAAACCAAATGTAATGGCACTTCTAATTTTTCCCATTTGTCAGCTCAGGATGATGACGAGGATGACCATGAGAGATGGCATAAAAATCATTAAGAATGCTTAAATCAGACAACTCTAACACTACAAATACTGCTGAGGGTTCAAGATTGTAATACCATGAGCTTGCTGGATGCCCTTAGTGTAGGAGATAACCCTGGTTCCTATTCTGAGACAAATGATTCAATTTTTGGGTCAGAGGGGAGTACCAGGAATTGAACTCACAACCTTGCACTTGCCAGGCAGGCTCTGTGCTGCTGAGCTATATGCCTGGCCCCTCAATTTTTATCTAACAGATGGAAACTGAAGTCAAAGCCAATCAGACCTATTACATCCTGTGTGGTTCAACATAAGGCTGGGGCCAGTCTTCTTGCCTCTCATTTAGTAACAAATAGTAGTGGTACATCCAGCAAATGTGGATCTGAGCAATGGATCCCCCCGTTACTTCCCCCTTGGTCTGCAGTGCAAGAAGTGGAGGTGTTGGGCTCCTTGGTGGTCCCTCACCCAAGGCCTGGAGCATGATGCTCTGCATCAATGACCAGGGCCTCAGAGGTCTCTCTCTGGCCATGTGGCACTGCGTGAGAGAGCAGCAAGGGCTTCAAAGAATTCTAAGTGGGCCTGGCATGGTGAGGCACACCTATAATGCCAGTACTCTGGGAGGCTGAGACAGTAGGATTGTAAGTTTGAGCCCAGCCTGGGTAACTTGGCGAGATCCTGTCTCAAAAAGTAAAAAAGGGCTGGGGATGTAGCTCAGTGCAAAGGCCGAAGGTTCAATCCCCAGTGCCAGAAAAAAAAAACTAGGTGGAAGAGGCCAGCAGTGCCTTTCTCCTATCGTTCATCTCCTGTCAAGCGGCTTGCTCCACATTTTAACAGCATTCTGAGTGCACTGTACACCTGTTCAGTGCTCAGGCAAATGGGGTAGAGAGCCCCGCAGCACCAGCCTGGGATGGAGGGCCGTGCTCAGCTGGGCCCTGTGCTTGAGGAGCTATTAATTTCCGGGCATCTCTTGAACAACACCCTTGCTCACCTCTCACTGACTCACAAAGGGCAAAGCTTGCCATGAGATAGATCCTGGGCTCAGGACTTGGGCTGTTCGTGTCATTTCCTGCAATGTTTATCCTGTTCTCTCCATGTACTACGCCAGCTAGAACTAAACAGCGCTGCTATGGAAACTGCAAACACCAGGCGATCCTGGCTCTGCACTTGGCAGCTGGGAGGGAGAGAGATAATGGCTTTTGTTGTTATCTGTTGGATGCTGATGCTCTGTCAGTTGTACCCCCAGGCCCTAACTAGGGACACGCTGACGCTGCACCAGACGCGCTCATGTAAACCTCCCTGGCCTCATGATCCAGGCCTAAGATAACCAGGCCAGCCCGGGCACCCGCTCATTATCCTGATGACAACCCAGGGCTCTTCCTTCCCTGATGCCTTCTGTGGTCCCTGCACTCCCAGGTGGCTCAGAGCGCTGAAAATAGTCTGCTGAACTCTGTAACTTGCACGACCAGGCTGATCGGCAAATCCTACCCCCTGTTCTCATGGCTTTTCTTCCAGTACTAATAAATACGTAGTCCTGGACACGGTCATGGCTCCTCTGTATTATGTCGGGCTGGGACAGGGCATTACCACTCCTCCGCCAGAGCAGCCTGCGACTCTGAGGGCAGGTGAGTGACTGGGCATTTTGCTTCCTGGAATGAATTCAAATCACAACCCTCTAACAACACATTAAACATGAAATTCCAGAAGATGATTAAAACCTCTCTGTTGGCTGCAACATTTAATAAGAGGTCGGTTCGCTATATCCAGCATTAACAATAGTAATCCTGGGAGAAGAGAAGCCACAGAGATTGAATAATTGGATGCAAGCAGCTCTCACCCCTGAGCTGCCAGGTTAAGTCGGCAAGGAGGTGTGGGCAAACACAGCTGTGTTTAGAATGCGCTGATGTCTTGGTCTATTTTCCCAGTATTTGTGCTTTGAAAAGAACTTTCTGCTTGGAATGCTCTTGGAGCTCACACGCGTGACAGAAGAAAGTTATTTCATCTGCATTCCTCACATATCTCAGGGACCGACTTTCTCTTAGTTTTTTTCTCCCCCCCTCAGTAACACGCATTTTCCCTGGTTTCGAATAGCTTCTTTCCTGAAAAGGATAATCGTGGAAAGAAATCGTCTAACCCATTTGCTCGCAAATGGTAAGAAATATTTGATATTCTTAAAGCTCTTGCCACATAAAGCCCGGTGATTTTCAAATTCTATTTGATCCTTCTAAAAGCTAGGAAGGCTTGTTCTCAGAAAAGCTGTAGTACAGGCACAAAAAAACAGTTCTAATTTCTGACCGTTTTTTCACATTTGTAGGTTTTGCTTACAAGAACAGTTGGATGAGACTGAGAGAGAGAGAGACAGAGAGAGGGAGAGGAGAGGTGAATTGGTGTGAGGCTGTCGTCACTAATGTTCTCTTTTCTCGCCTGGAAAGAGGGCAGCACAGACTTTTCCTAGGCGTGCGTTTAGCAGTGTTCTTGCATGAGGTGGTTTGAAGGCTCCAGGCTGGCCTTGGTGTCGCTGGGAGCCCCACAGCCCTTGCGAGTGGGTGGGTCTCTTAGTTCTGGCTGGCCACGGGGACCGTTTGAGTTTGGGTGTGGAGAAGATTGGTGATGAAGGGAAGATGTCACTCTGCCCAGTTGTGGAAGTGTTCAGGCTGTGAGAGGGGTCGTGTTGGGCATGAGAGGGCAGGAGCGAAGTAAACCGTACAGGTTTGGAAAACAGGATGCAGAACCTGATAGAACATGGTCAAGCTGATCAGGCAGCTCAGTTTTGGCTGACTGGGCCACGTGATTATTTTAAATTTGAAGTAGTAGGCTGTCATGGTTTAGGTCTAGAATGTCCCCCAAAGGCCTCATGTGTTCAAAGTCAGGGCTTTTGGACGGTGACTGGATCATGGGGTTGCTGTCCTTGTCTGGGGATTCATCCATGGTTCAGAGCTCAATGTGCTGGTAGGAGGTGGGGCCGGGTTGGAGATGGGTTAGTGGGGCATGACCTGGAAGGGTATAGCTCCCTCCCCAGCTTCTTCCTTCTTTCTCTGCTTCCTGTGCACCATGACCTGAGCAGCTTCCCTCTGCCCTTCCACCATGCTGTTTTTGTACCTGAGCCTGCCAACCATGGACTGAACCTTCTAAAAGGTTGGGCTCTTATATGAGCCCAAATAAGCCTCTCCTCTTTCAAGCTGTGGGTGTTGGGTATCATGTCTTAGCGATGGGAAAGTGATCAAGATGTAGCCAAATTATAAAATTATGGAGTTTTTTTTAGATAGAAACCTAGATTTTAATCTTCTTTTGAGCGATTGAGAGATCTGACAACAGGAACCCACAGCTTGCATGGTGACCACAAAGGAGTATGGGTGGAAGCTGCTTCCTGTAGGCAAGGCATGCCTTACCCACTCTGCCACCGGTTTGTGCGGAGCCTCTGTCATCACCAGCATGACCTGGGTGACCACTCTTGACATCTGCGTTTGTGACTCCTGCTTTGAGGATATCAGCCCTTTGGTGGTGGTGGTGGTGGTGGTGGTGGTGGTGGTGGTGGTGGTGGTGTGTGTGTGTGTGTGTGTGTGTGTGTGTGTGTGTGTATGATTTACCTGCTGGAATGTTAGGAGAATAAAGTGTGACCACAGTCTGTACCTTTGAGGGAGAATTGGAAGAGTTTGGATGTTGGATGCCCGGGTGTTCTCTATGTCGCTGGATTGTTCTGTGGGGCTTGAAGCGCCGGAGTCATCGCTTACTCTTCTGCTGAAGTCTTACTTCTGTCTTTGGGTCATTATTTAAGATGAATAATTCAGATTTAGTAACATGTACAGGTGGGAGGAAGTAGGTTTTGGAGGATGGCTGACACCTGAGGGTAGGGCTCCTCGAAGGGCAGGTGAGGGTCTTTGGCTGAGGTTGCGTCTGTGAGGATTATTAACTCTCTGCCACGGCAGCACGTAGCCTGCATTTTAGTGGTGCAGCGCAGCAAGTGTTCACACCTTGGCCATAAAGCAAACTGTCAGATGAAGGGTGGGCGGCAGGGATGTGTGGCCCCCAAGGATGCTGCTGCTGTAGAAGACAGAGGGCGGAGACTTTTGCATGGAGGCCAGGCTTGGATGGGGCACCCATTATTTCCATCATGATCCGTCATCCAGAGCCCATGCACACTGCAGGCTGAGAAGGGGGCCTTCCCGTGTGCTCAGGAAGAGGAAGGAAGCAGGACTTGGGGAACACGTAGTTCGCCTCTGCTGCAGAGGGAGAGGAAGGTGGGTTTTTGACGTGAGGATCAGTGAGTAGAGGCGGGATGTGGGATGTGCCCACAGTGAGGAGCAGTTACAGATCTGGGTCTTCCCCCCGAGATGAGGGGAAACATCATCTTTAGCACATGGCTTTGTGTCTGTTCCAACGCTGTGATTCTCTTGAATTACCTAAGCTTTTAGGGCAAGTTGGATACATGCCCCTAGGTAACTTTATGTGCAGAGTACGGTAATGGGAAAGGCTCCCTGCCCACATCCCTCTTGGCTGCCCCCTGTGGAAGCAGTGGCATGGTTTTTGATGAGTCTGTACCCAGGAGTTCCAGGCCCTGGTTAGGACTAAAGTGGGTGTGACCTAGCCCAGAGCAGGGCAGATTTTCCAGGAGGGGGCTCAGAAGCAAGGTCAAGGTGCCCTCTTGTGGATACCTCCCAAGGGAAGATGACCCTTGACAGGGGGATGTGATTGCTCAGGACGGGCTTTGCTCAAAGCCCAGGTCTTATCAGTAGCCTTTC
Source organism: Erethizon dorsatum (assembly GCA_028451465.1). Classification (NCBI taxonomy): domain Eukaryota; kingdom Metazoa; phylum Chordata; class Mammalia; order Rodentia; family Erethizontidae; genus Erethizon; species Erethizon dorsatum. The sequence continues at coordinate 19,664,277 of CM051839.1, forward strand.
AGATTGATGAGTACCAGTGGCTGAGTGCCTACTCGGCCAGGCTACACAGAACACTGTAACCTCATCTCATTCATTGTCATGACACCTTGACGAAGTAGGTGGAATTCTCCCCATTTTATAGGAGAGGAAATAGAGATCCAGAGAGGTTATTTCACTCAAGGTCATGTCGCTGGTGAGTGGTGGAGCCAGGAGTCCCATCCAAGTCTGCTAGATCCTAAAACCAGTGCTGTACTTTCCTTACCAGCAAGGAGTCACTCCGTTACATTCAGGTTGGAAGGACATGTGTTTTTCTTCAGCAGTTAACACTCTTGAGCGATCAGAACCTCTGTCCATCAGTGATTTGGGTCCGCAGACCACACTCAAGGGTTTCAGGAGAGTTTGGGTTCTTTTTGGGTTACATGAATTGTTTTAGAGTCTGGATGTCCTAGAGTTCTGAGAGAGCATAGATAGGAGCAGTCCTGTGTCACTCTTTGAGAGCACAGGTGGCATTCCGGAGACTGCAGCCCTGAAAGATACCCTGAAAAATGAAGAAATGAACACACACATGTACATACACATGCATCTATGTATATATGCATATTCACATATATTCATGTTTATAATTATATTTTTAATAAAAAATGATTTTCATCACTAATACTCTTTTGCCCCAGGCCTTCTGGTGCTTTCCTTGCAAGCACTAGTGTTGGTGGAGAAGCAGCAGGACCAAGGTCTGCATTGAGAGCAAGGCCAGCATCCGGTTGGGGTGTGACAGGGGGCGAAGTCAGAGTCCCAGAAGAGCTGGAGGACCCAGCTCAGAGGTGTGCCCAGCGGAGCCAGGGAGTGAACAATGGACCTCCTCATGGAGCTGGATGGGTTAAGTGGTCTGATGTGCTGCGGCCTTGGATCACCTGGGACACGATTGGTCATTTTCCCTCTATGAGAGCTGTTCTATTACAGTCTGTCTCATATGAAAGGAAAAAAGTCCTGGGCAGCAGTCCTTAGGATGGGCTCAGAGCTGGCTGGCTTCTTCTATTCAGATAGGTAATGCTGGCAGAAACCAAGAGCTGAGGTTTTCCTCCCTCCCTCACTCCCCCGTCTTGCTCCTTCCTCCTTGATTTTCTTCTTCCCTTTCATTTTGGAGCTTGTGTCTTTGCACCAACCAAGATTCTACATTCAGAAGCTCAGTAGTAAAATTCAGCCTTGTATCTGAGGAGTGCTGCTCAGAGTAACACACCGGGTCCTAATGGTTTATAAATGAATAAAACACCGTGGATGGATTAAACTGACATCGGAAGTTCATTGAAGTTCATTGAAAGCACCAGTTTTCCAGTTTCCTCCAAGTATGTATTGAAATGACCTCATTTCAGGGTATGAGTACAGTGCTTCTGCTTTTTAGACAAAGGCTGCAGGCCATCCACTAGGTGAGTAAGGCAGTGTTACCTCTTGGCCGCTTTCTGGCTGCAGGCGAGTTGGAAGTCAGAGAACATCCCTGACAGTTAAAGTGGAATCAATACCCATTTCTTCGTGGGACCCAAGTGTATCATTTAATTTCTAGACATAGGAAGATCCCAGGCATTCCAATTAACAACTCATTTTTTTTCTATACGGAGTATAATAAACTAAACATTGCATGCTTGAAAGAGAGAGAAAAAGAAAACCCATGAAAGAAATAAATGTCAAAAGGCAGAAATCCTGTTGCCCTAAGGCTAGTTAGGCCTTTATTCAGCACAAGGTAGATAAGGCATCCCTGATATCCAAAGACTTTTAGAGCAGTCTTTGAGGGTGACAAGTAACAGGAAAAATGTTCAGTGCATTTGTAACTGTATGTCATGCATTATTGACCATATTCATGGCCAAAACCAAAACTTTTGCACTGACCCAGCTTCAACAAGAATCCTTCAGTTAAAATATTGTTCCTCTGAAGATTAAAATTATACTCCATAGACTCGTTTCCGGTTCCCTAGATTTCAAACCTTGTTTCTCTTCTGCCACCCACAAACTTCTGGCCGTGGGCATATTATAGAGAGGTGACTGCTATGGTCTAAATGTTGTGTCCCCCCAAAATTAATATGTTGAACCCTAATGTCCATTGTGATGGTATTAGGAGGTGGATCCCTTGGGAGGAGACCGATCATGAGGGTGAAACACTCATAAATAACGGGATTCGTGCCCTTGTTAAGAAGACCCCAGGGAGCTGCCTGTGCTCTTCCATCACGTGGGGACACAGACAGGAGGCACTGGCCCTGGAAGACATCAAATTTGCCAGCACCTTGGTCTTGGGCTTCTAGACTATAGAACAGAGAGAAATAAACTCATGCCACTTGTAAGTCACCCAGTTTACGTGTTGCTGCAGTTCTAATGGACTAAGATAGCGGCAATACATTCTCGTTTATCTGGCTTAGTCCCGGTTGACACCGGGTGTCTTGGCATCATTACTAATAGCATCCTTCCTCCCTTCTCAGAAGTGTCATGGTGGCGAGGAAAGAGTTTAAAGCACCTCATCTACAACCCATTTCTCTCCCGATTCCTGGGGCGATGCCTCCAGGAAACAAAGCAAGGGACCTCCTTTAATCTCCTCGCGCACATGCCGATAGCTGGATCTCTTGGCAGATTAGTGAGATCGGATTGCAGAGTGTTCAGATACAGAAATTAGTTGGAAATTCCTGGTTTAGGATTCCTGATGGTCACCAGAACTAGGGTCTTTAGATTTATGATGCGCAGTCCCCGAGGAGGCTCATGTTAGCTATACAACTCTCTGGGCAGAAAAGGGTGTGTTTCATAGTCTGAACACTCTCCAAAATGTGAGGCGATGTGAAAATTTCACCCGGAAACCCCGTGTATTCCTACTCCGGGATCTAGAGACGGCCACACATTATTACCCTGTCTGGTGTGGGAAGAAAGGGCCTGCAGATTTATAAAGCCCATTGCAGATGGGCTTTGTCTGGGCCTTTTGATTATTTCTATCCTGAAAATTAGTAGCATAGCTTGATTTTGAGGAATGTCTGTGATTTGTGAGTCTGATTGGACATCTGATCGGTTAAGGTGGCTCACTTTATTCAACAGTACATTATGGGGCATCCAAGCCTTAGGACACACTCACACCGTGATGTGGCCTCCAGCCCTGCATCTTTATGTCCTGGTACTGGGTTAAGTTTTTCTCGATAACGGCTAACAACTGCCTGGTGCTGCTGATGTTCCGCTCTGGTTCCGTGTTTTGAGAATTACTAGTTTAAAATCTTGTTTTGACTCTCTGGGCCCCAATTCAATTCTTGGCTCATGTTCTGTCAACAGGAGTCAGGGAGTGTTTGGGGGGAACCCTGCTTCCCAAATGCTGTTTATGGTTCCTCCTGGACCGTGCCCTTTAGGACTCAGGTATAAGTCTACTTGATTTTACAGAACCACCGCATTACCACATTTTTAGTCCCAGTCCCCTTTCAATGTCTTATGGCACCCCTTTGGCCACAGACATTGAACGTCCAGGGGGCTCAGTTAGGACAAGAACTTGACAGACCCTCAACAAGTTTCCACTAATTCGAGACACTGGCCATGTCATTAGGCTATCAAGGATACACAGGACCCAAGAAATAGTGCCCTTTCCTCCTATCCCTTTTGTTCATCATGGCATATTGAAGAATCTGCAAGGAGACTAAAAGATGTCAAGATTGATAATAAAATGCCAACAATATAAAGATATCCTTAAGTTGGATGTAAAATCTCTTCCATTATCAAATTTCCCAGGAGAAATTAATATTCCGTAGTTTAACCTGGAATGTCCAGATATTAAAGTCCAAAAGATATAAAGTTACCAATAAGGATGTCTGGTCTTTGAGTTGGCCATTCTTACGTGAAAGCCCATTGAATCATTGCCTCCAATTTCTGATCCTGCGCTGTCACCTCCATCCCACCCCAGCATGCACGTTAGGTACAGCGAAGATCAAGTTGCCGCAGCCCTTGCCACTTCTGCTGACGCCCCCTTTAATGGTCCAAGAGCCTTCGCTGAATGCCATGTGGACTGAACCTTGCTCCTGTGGTTCATTTGATTTTTTTTTCCAGGATTGAACCCTTGGCCTTGTGCTTACTAAACAAGCTTTCTACCATGGAGCTACACCACAAACCATTCTTTTTTTTTTTTTTTTTTTTTTGTAGAAATTTGTATCATCTTTGCATAAGGCCAGAGTACAGGAACATTTGCCTGAAACCATCATGTTTGCAAGCTTCCCTCACAGAGGTAGTCACTTGGCTGAGGACAAAGCACTGTAATCCGCAAGAGAAGGTTTTCCCACTAATGCTTTTCCCATGGGCTTCAATGCCTGGTGTGGTCTCCGAGGCCCACTGATTCTAAGGTTCTATCCATAGGGATTCTGAATCAGGCTTAGGGTGGGGCTTGGGAAGCGTAGTGCAACAAACACCCCAGGTGATTCAAATGAACTTTGTTCTACTACATCTGATTGCCATCTCCCTGAAAGTATCCCTAGTTTATAGCACAGCAGCTGGCACTTATTAGGAACTCAAGGAACATTTGTGTACCGAATAAATCACTGTGAATCTGAAAGGTTGAGAAGGGATGGCGGAGAATCTGAGGAAAGATTTCATATTGTTCTTCACTGTCCGGGTAGTTCTTGTAAGCATGGTCAAGGGTAAGAGACACTTCTCCCTCTGAAAATGTGTTTGCAAGTGTTTGGTTTTAGATTTTGATTGAGGCAGGACTGGGAAGGAGGAGAGGAGGGGATGTTATAAAATCAGTTCCTCCTAAAATTACTGGTTCCCCAGGATCCAGTTATGTCAAGCTGTTTGTCAGTGAATGTCACTCTCTTTTGTGACTGCTGCCATCAAATAGTCAGAACCTACACTGGATATAGAATGTAATTTATTTTATCATTTTCTGATGTAAAGTTTTCTCTGCAGTGCTTTATAACTCATAATTTTATATAGCTACACCTGATTTTGGCTCCATTTTGACTCACAAGCATACTCTATTACCTCTGACTATACTCACATCCTGATTTTTAGAAACTTAAGAATAGTACTATGGGCAAAATTCTTATCTCCATGGAAGTTCCTTGCATCTTCTTATGCTTACTCTATTTTTCTCTAACCCTCTCCTCCATATCTCTAAGAGAGCTGAATCTCTGCAGCCAATCTGATTCTCTGAGAAATCACTGAAAATCCTTCAATTAAGGAATGTAGCCAACAGCAACCTGTTTAGAATGAATTCTAAACTTTTATCTACCTGTTTCTTAGAAAGCCACAGTTTCTGCTTACTATGGCCCATCAATGCGTTGTCAAGCACTGTCTAAATGCAAGCATGTTTTCCTATTGGTAGGAGAGCAGTCACTAAAATAATGAAGGTAAAAAGTGTGTGTCAAAAAATGTTGTGGCAACGTGGCCCCTGGGGTGTGGTAGAGGTTAACCGCAGGTAACCGCAGGTAATCCTGCTGCATGTGACAGCCCATGAGCCCCAGTAGATATTCCCTGGGGTCCAGCGACATCCCCAGCCCTGCAGCTGCAGTGTGCATGCATAAATACCTCATGTGAGGCTGGCTGGCTCCGCTGTACCACGAGGCACCATGCAATCAATCGCCCTGCTCCTTCTTATACTTGCATCTCCCATTGTGAAGGGAAAACTCCGACTCAAAGACATTCATATATTGCGTTCTTCTGAGTATATTCTAAATCTTTTGGACTTTTCTTCTTTCACTTGTGAAGCAAAAGCCCAGCTCTAAATATAACCGGGTGCTGACAGTGTCACATCGTGCCCCATTCCCTCTCACCTTAGTTCTCCAGCAAACAGTTACATATCTTGTACTTTGGCCAATCACAGGACTTGGGTCAGCCACTGTACTCATCTGCTACCTCCACTGCTCTCCTGCAAATCGAGGCAAGCCATAACCCAGGGATGGTTCATTTTCATCAAAAAATGTCCAGTCTCCCATCTATGTTACTAGTTTATTTATTTGTCCAGAAACAATTTCCCTGGTTCCCATCACTAGGGGTTCTTAGATGTAAGCATGCAACAGAATCACCTGGAGGCTCAGGAAAACAGAGCAGGCTGAACCCCTCCCCCGAGCTTCTGATTCAGTCGGTTTAGATGGGGGTCTGGGGGTTTGCATTGCTAGTAAGTCCCCAAGTAATCTGGATGCTATTGTTGGTCCAGGAACAACACTTTAAGGAGCGTTGCCCTAAACCAATTTTATTGATTCTGATTAACTTCTGGACTGTGATAAATTTAAAATACCACTAGGTGAAGTTAAATAACATCAAGGGGAGATGATGTTTAATTAAATTAGATTAAGTAAATTAAATAAATTAGATTGATTTAAAATGCTATTGGATAAATTTAAATACCAATTGGTAAATTTAAAATACCATCAGTCAGGGAAAATTTTGCACCCACAGGTCCTATGAAAGGGGGGAGAAAATCAAGAGTGAGAGAGAACTTTGAGAACCTCTTGCTGTCACAAATTTTTCAAAAGTATATAGCAAGTTCAGGTAGTGATCTGTGCACATCCATGTGTTGATACAAGTACAACAGGGCATGGTAATTTTTTATTTTTTATTTTTTGAGACAGGGTCTTGCCATGCAGTTCAGGCTAGTCTTAAACTCACTGGGTAGCCTAGGCTGGCCTTGAACTCACAGCAATCCTCCTGCCTCAGCCTCCCGAGTACTGGAATTACAGGTATACGCCACCACACCCAGTGAACATAGTAATGTTGCAGTGTGTAATTCTATCAGGCCAGCTAAAGTATGGGTAAAAATAAACCCTCAGGGCCGGTGAGATGGCTCAGCAGCATAAGCGCCTGCCTGGCAAGCGTGAGGTTCTGAGTTCGACTCCCGGAACCCACATACAAAAAAAGGGCCGGTGATATCGCTCAGCAGCATGGGCGCCTGCTGGCGTGCGAGGTCCTGAGGTCGACCCCCGGTACCCACAAAAAAACAAACAACAACAACAGCAACAAAATAAAATAAATAAACCCTCATAGCCTCGTATGAGTTCACTATGTGGATAATGCAGGAGTTAGTCCTATCTCTTTATAATGAAAATATTTATTAGGGTCTATTATGTGCAAAGCAACACACTAAACGTTGTTGGAGTTGGATGACAAGATATGGTTCTGAGACCTTGCAAATCAGTATGAGATTAGTCAGAATTACAGTAGAAGTATCATATCAGTGCCATGAGAGAAGCACAAGTATACTATTTTGGGCATTCAAAGGAAGAAAGAACCATTTGAGGCTGGGGTTGTAAAATGTAGAATGAGAAACTGTAATACAGGAGGCATCTTTTGATGTGACAGAACTCCTTAAGACAGGGATCATGAGCTCTTTGTGTATCTGAGGACACTAGTTGCTTTGGTTTGAATGTTTGTCCCCTCCAAAATTCAGGCATTGGGAACCCCACCAATGCAACACTGTTGGAGGGTGGTGCCTAACATGAAGTGTTTAGGTCGCAAGGCTCGGCTCTCACGAGTGGATTACTATCAAAATGAAAAGGCTTTCAGGAGCAGGTTTGCCCTCTTCTGGCTTTCTACCCCGTGAGGAAGACTGTTCCTCCTATGTGGAGGCTGCGGCATTCCAAGATAGGCGCCATCTTGGAAGTGGAAACTGAGCCCTGACCAGACTCCAAATGTGCTTGTGTCTTCATCTTGGAATTTCCAGACTCTATAACTGTGAGAAATAAATTTTGGTCCATTATTAGTTACCCAGCCTGTGGTGTTCTGTTTATAGCAGCACGAAATGAACTAAAACACTAGTCTTGTGCCTCGGCGGGTAGGCAGTCATTGAGTATTTGTGGGTCTGTATCATGAAGGATGAGAATGACTTAGGTAGTAGAGGGTGAGGACCTTCAAAAAGAATAGGAGCATTAACATATGTCCATCAACAGATGAATGGATAAGGAAAACGTGGAGTATGACCCTGCCATTAAGAAAGATAGCTTTAGTCATTTGTAGGAAAATAGATGCAGCTTGAGACCATACTGTTAAGTGAAATAAATCAGACATACAAGTTTAAATGTCACATGGTTTCACTTGTATGAGAAATCCAGAGTAAAAATAAAGAGCAAAATAAAGGATAGATAATAGGAATAGGGACATAGATTGTTCTCAAAGGGGAAGGGGATCAAGAGATGGTGGGAGGGGGTGGAAAGGGAGGGATAGGGAATGAGAAAAGGAATTGGGATGTGTTATGTACATCCCAATACTTTAGGTACCAGCGATTGGTAACATTTCCTGAAAAAGGCCAACCTGTGAACCAGAATCCACACACTGGTGCCGATTTCCTGAAATTATGCTCTATAGATGCCAGATTTACTTGTGTAATTCTCCCTGTTCTTCTTGATATTTCTATTGTAAAAGAGGTATATTGAGGGGGTTTATGTAATTAGCATATGGGCCTTGTTCTGCAGGCATCTTTTTTAGCTTTCATCAATCATTGATGGTCTTATTCTCGTTTACCAAGCAGGCTCGAACAGTTACACAGCAAGCAGGAGGCAAAACTAATTGGTATCTGGACTTCCTTAGTGGCTCCGTTTCCTTTTCTTTCAGAGTTTTTCCTGGAAAATTGTGGTGTGGAGGAGAAGCCTTCAAAATGTACATAGAACACACACACACACACACACACACACACACACACACACTCATGCTCACACACACAGAGAAACTGAGGTAGATAAATGAGATGGGACAGGAGTTGTAAGGTTAGTAGAGGGTAATGCTTACAACTATTATGTCCTTTTAAGTTTCAGGAAAAAGCGTGCAGGGTGATCTGTTTTTATCTACCTTACTCCTTCTGGGTTCCTCATGATTTTGAAAGTGAATTAGGATTTGAAGAAATGAATGTCCTCCATTCAAGTTGTCATTGTGTTACATTTCTGACCAATTTCATCACGGATGACAAATAGGGTGGAAGAGAGAGAGAGAGAGAGAGAGAGAGAGAGAGAGAGAGAGAGAGAGAGAGAGAGAGAGAGAGAGAAAGAGATAGCAAGGATTTTCGAAGAATGACTAGTTGTCTTTATTCCCCACCTGGCTGGAATACAGAACTTTTGCTCCATTAATTGATGATTTTTTTAAAGGTTGTAATGGTTTCTATTGGCATCAGTAGTGAAAGTTTGAACAAAACAAAACAAAAGTAAGGTTTGCATGATGTGGGGGAAATATCCTGATTTTCTGACTGTGGTACAGGGGTCAAACTGTGTAGGTGAAAGTAGGGAGGAACCAGAGAGTAATTTAGTCCTGCAGGGCGCAGGCCCTCCTACCATGTCGATCACAACTCTGCTACTTCTGGATGATTTCTGAATAACAAGGGGGCTGAGTTAATCCAAACATCTACTCTGTTCCATGGAACAACGATCGGTCCATCCGATGGCTGGGCTGAGTTGGCAGTCAGTGGACTAAAGCCGTGCTTTTCCACCTGAGGTTGCAGGTTTGGTGCATAGGATGCGCTCCAGATTGGAATGTACCAGGGAAATTTCCCCTTTCTTCCTTCCTTTTTTCTCTTCCTTCTTTCCTTCTTCCCTTCCTCCCTCCCTCCGTCTCTGTCTCTTTCTTCTTTTTTCAGTACTGAGTATTGAACCCAGTCTTATTGTCTCTAAGTTGCCCAAACTGGGCTCTAACTTGTGATCCTCTTGGGTCAAAGGAAATTTTTTTCTTCAAAATGTGCATGTTTGGACTCCTGTCCTCAGTTTGGGACATGCCTTGGGGTCCTAAAAAGGCACCTAGGTCATGCTATGGTCCTTCCTGCCCAGTTGAGAACCTTTGAGAAATAGTCGCCTTCAGGCAATTTGAAAGGCCTGGGTCAATATCTCCCTGCTCTTACCAGTTTTAATAATTGTGGTAGATTAACTAATGGGCAACTTGTAACACCCAGCTGGAATGAATCAGCGTGGTGCTGGCTGTGGAAGGCCCACCTGAAGATTGTTGCCAACAGCATAAAAAGAGAACTGGAGGGGAAGATGGTGTGCTGTTGGTCCTCCTGTAGAAGCTTGTCACACTGATTTTCCTGATATAAACTCAGCTATTCTCATCATCAGAAGAGCTTGGGTCCTTGCTGTTGCTGAGGATGGCTGTGGTTCTTTGCGGGGCAGCTCTAATCCTTACCTTGAGCGTCACTTCCTGGCTCCAGTGCAGATCCCTCAGCCTGCTGGCACAGATCCTTCATCCCGCTGGCACAGACTTTCTAGCTTCCACCGCTGACCTTTGGGCCTTCCCAGTGCAGATCCATGAAACAGACTTGCATGAGACATTGTCGTGGGCTCTGGGCTTCCAGCTGGACTCGTGGAGGACATTGCCATTGGCTCTAGGTCTTCAGCTGGACTCATGCAGGACATTGCTGTGGGATCCAGGCCCTCAGCTGGATTCTTTGGTTCTCTAGTCCATGGACAGATCTCCCACACTCTTTTGCATTTGACTCTTTGGGTGCAGATTATAAAATAATCCTATAAAATATGTGTCCTGTATGAAATTGTTTCCCTTGCAAACCCTGACTACAAGAATAATAATGAAATGATGTGAAACGATGGTTTTCTAAGAGAGAAAACAAGAACAATACTACACTCATCCTGAGTATCTGAAAGGATGAGCTCCTTCTGTGCCGTGGGGCACCTGGTGTCCTGACCATGTTTGGGGAGCGCGGACACGAACCTTTGCTTTGTTGGAATTGGTCACTTCAGATCTGAACTCCACAGTGAAGCCTGTTCGGTCTGGCTTTGACAGCGAGGGGCTTTCTCCTCTGGATGTTGATTTTACCATCTAAAACCAGCCTCACCCCTAGAATAGCTAAGTCCCCTCATGTCAAGGCTGGGAGCCATCCGGGGATTTACTAATGGCTAAGTGCATTATGAACGGAGATTTATGATCGCCTTCCTAGTCAATTAAAATTCCAGATATTACTAAGGCAGAATTCAATTAAGGTTAATTGGGGCTTCTGAAAACTGCTTTTCCAAAGGGAACCCATGATGAGATTGTGACTCCTGGTGGGTTTTGATCAGTTTTAAATAACTTTTCGTGCCTTTCTTTTCTTGGCACAAGACATTCCCTCCCTACTGTGGCTTCTGTTATTATCATCCGATTCAGATGTTGATTTTTCTGTCGTAAGTTATCACTGAGACTTATTTGGTTTTTGCTTTGTCTTCTTAAAAAAACCAAAATAACAACAACAACAAAAAACAAAAACCCAAAACAAAACTCCCAAGGCTCTGAGCAAAACAGAACCTTAACAAAACCGCAACCTGTGCTGTCCGGAAATCACGGTGCTCTGACGTGAAAGAAATACAGTCATTTGGAAGATTGTGACAATATTTCACAGGTAATTATCTAAACTGGAAAAACAACCCATTCCTTTTCCTTTGTCATTAAGGTGGATGAAAAGGTTTGGCAACATTTTCAACGAGGGTGGGGGACCAAAATGAGGGGGAAACAGGTGCACGGAAGAATTGCAATGCAAGTCAGGCTTTCCATTCTACCCTAAATTTTATTTTCTTGTCGTCAAGGGCTGTGTGACAGTTCTTTAACACAGTTGATTGAACTGGGAAAACACAGGGGACGGGGCCTTAGTCACCGAATGCAGAACATGTAGCCCACAGCTCACAGAGCAATCTGGAGCAAGGAGTGAATAATAATTTCAGCAGTTTATTTTCTCAGAATTTCTGACCTATTGTTCATCACTGGAGACTAATAACAGAAGCTAAGGAGAAATTTTCCTTTTGCAAAGAAGAGACCAAAAGTGTGTACACGCAGGAGAGAGACATTGCAATTGCTCAGATGTCCTGTTGCTCTTCCAAGGAGCAGGGCCACGCATTTGCCGGGGGCAGACAGGAGCCTCGTCGGAGGCGGCTTCTCTGAATCTGCAGCCCATCTTGGGTCAAACACACCCAGGCTTATTACGGTACAACTGCTCACCAGAGCACTCATAGCAGGTGCAGCATTGTACGAGGAACGGCTTTGGAAATGACCTCGCTTCCATAAGCGCCGAGGAAGGAGTCCTGCAAGGTCAATAGTAACCCTGGTGATTCATGTACTTTCCTTTCTTGTGCATTTCAGTGGCCAGCAAAACAATGCTAAGGGCAGGTTGTGACATGTGAAGTTATTTACCTACCTGGTATATATGGCAAGAACAAGTCTATGTAGTATCACATGTTTTAAATGAGGTTCTTTTCAATGCCTTTTCTATTCGCCTGTAAGAGTAGGTAGAGTTCAGATGGCTTCTGCCCATCGCGACCAGATGCACATTTGAGTTGTTTCCTATGGATGCTCGCAGTCCTGTCAGCACAAGGCTGCCACCCTTAGAGATAAAGTGCCATCTAGGAATGAAGTATGACCATGCTGGTACCTACTCACGTGTTATCTCTGCCGATTTCCTGTTTCCTCTCTCTTGAAAGACCAACTGGAAAAAGAGAGATGGGAATATGAGAGAGCCTAAAATTGTATAGCAGTTAAAGGGAAAAGTTTCTGTAATCAGAAATCTAGGGTATAATTATACAATAGCCAGAAGAAAGAAACATGCAGGTGGAATAAGTCTCCAGAGTATGATTACTAATGAATTCTCTCTATTCCTTATAGCAAAGAGCCACATTTGTAAAATTAAAAGTCAATGCCTCTTTGATGAGAGGATTTGTGGGCTCTGCTGTCCTTTTTTTTTCAAATATTGTGTGCTTGGAAAGAAGAGCGAAGAAGCTAAACCTCTGTTCAAGGACATTGGAGCGGGGCAGGCAGCCTGCTTTTTCTTTTCTCCCTGATTTCAAGGCTATGTGAGCCTTTTTCTGAAAGAACTTGATTGGTGGTCCATGCACGGCTGCTTGGAGGGATATGGCCTTGTCTATAAACATCAAAACACCCAGGCGCTTCAGAGGAGAAAAGCATTTCAGTTACACCAGTCCTTCGGCACTGTGCGGCCAAAATGAGGGGCTGCTTGGATTCCTCACTTTTTATGTCTGTTTGGGAGTCATGTTGTTTTGTGGGCATGTGTTCCAGCTCACATGGGGTGCAGGGGCAGCAGCCACCAAATGGTGCCTTGTGTGAGGCCATTCTATATCTGGTGGCAGAGTTCCTCACTAACAGACACTTATGATTTGAGAGTACACCAAGAAATATCTACTTCCTAGATCTGCAGAGTTGCCTGAAATCCAACCTTCACAATCTAATCACCTCCCAAAGGTGCCACCAGACTCTGAATATGACTCCACAATGAATGACTCTGAATATGACTCCAATTATTTATGAGACATAAATGTCTGTGTTTAGCCACCTGCTCTCTGGTATTTTGTTATAGGCCAAACTGTCTAAGACAGGTGATATACATGCTTTAGTATGGGTAGGTTGGAGTTGATTTCAAGGACTTTGGCTACTGTCTTAGTTACTTTTCTCATTGCTAAGATGAAATACCCAACACCCAAAGTTAAGACAGGAAAGGTTTATTTAGCTCATAGTTTGTAGAGACTTCAGTCCATAGTTGGCTGGCTCTGGGGCAGGGTAGCATGCAGAGGGGCATTGCAGAGGAGAAACAGTTCATGGCAGGCAGAAGACAGGAAACCAGCAAAGTAGCAAGCAGCAAGTGACAAGTGGTGACAACTACTGCCCTCTTTCTGTCCCTTATATTTTATCCAGGCTACATGCCCTTATGCCGGGTAGTACTCACACCCAGGGTGGGACACCCTTAATACTAGCATCACATCCTTGATCCCAGTATCACACACCCTAGATCCAGCCACCTCCAAAAACCCCACCTATGACTGCATGAAGCTCTGGGGGGGGCATCTAGATGCAGGACATAACACCTACACACAATATAAGAACCTTGTGGAGATTCCCAGGTGCTTCAGGAGGATGACGGGAAAGATGATCTGCTGGGAACCAGAAGGCCTGAGCCCTGAAGTCACGCTCTGCTCTTCTACCTGTGGAAGATTTGGCAGGAAGTGAACAATGCCTCTGTTTACTCGTATATAAGACGGCATGCTCCTCACGGTGGTGTGAGGTCAAAAGGGATGATGGCTTGAAAATTATAGATTTGTATTTGTTAGCAGTCCAGGGGGAATCATTCATTCTTTGATTTATTTTGTCGTGCTGGGGGTTTAAACCCTGGGCCTCACGCATGCTAGGCAAATGCTCTACCACTAAGCTACATCCCCAGCCAATGAGGTACTTTTAAATGTTAAACCCAGGGACAAAGGAGATTTTCTAAAATTTTGAAACTCATTCTATCCTTTTCTCCTCATAGCTTTTATTCCTAGTATTTACTTTATTTTTTTTGGTGCTGAGGATTGAAGCCAGGACCTTATGCATGTTGAACACATGCTCTACTGTTGATCTACGTGCCTCCTTCCTCACCCCTTGTGTTTAATTTTCCTCCTTTAACTCACTTATTTCCTTTGTTTGGCCTTCTCTCTTTCCTTCTTCCTCTTTTCCTATTTTTCTCTTTTGGGGCCTTTTCTTCCACTCTTTCTTATTTCCATAACTAGTTACATTATAGAACTCAAGTGCTCTGAGTTGATTCTCTTATGTCAGTATCAGTATCACCTTTCATTATTTGCTCAATAAAAATTTCCCCACCTCCAGTTAGGTGCATTTTCCTCTGTGGGTCCCTTGATTTTCTGATTCAGTGGTCCTAATGTTCCTTGCTCTGGGTGTACAATGTGGAAATTGCTACAGAAATTCTCCTAGAGCCAGGCAAGTTGCTGCTTGCAAAAGGGGCACAGTGGCGCCGTAGTCTCCTAGCTTTCCTTGAAAGAAAGGTGCCAATTAACCTTGGCAGTGGAGCAGAACTCACTGGAATTTGTACTTGTAAATCTGCACCTCTCCTTAAGCAAATATGATGGGAAGAATCCAGATTTTCATCAAAAATAAATTAAAAATGGAGTCCTCACATTATGAAAGAATTCACAGGGAGATTTCTCCAGTGAGCAACTCCCTCTCAATGTATTTAAACCATGTTTTGATTCACATAAATTCATTACCAACAGGTCTTTTTCTAGCAGCACGCCGACGGAAAACGTGAGGCACAAGGGGAATAAGCTACGGGGGCCAAGCATGCTTTCAATAGGTTTATTAACCAGTGTTAATGCTTATTTCTCATGGTGCTTTCCTGCATTTTAAGATCCTTTTCCGTGGGATGTCAAGCCCAGGTGAATCTGCTGCTTTGCTTTGCCTGTTTGGGTTTAAAGCACAGCTGTTTACTTGGGCCCTTGGGTCTATTCTCTCCTCCCTTTGAGTGGGATTTTGGTTCCTGTGAGGTGCGGTCACTAGTGAAATGCTTCATGCAGTGGAGAAACGATCTGTCATCTTAACAGCACACAGAGGGTGTTTACCAAAGGGACGGCCCAGGCCCGTGGAGTAGACAACAAAGCCAGCTGGGGAGGGCTTTCCAGAACTGTCCTGGATGCCCTGGTGCACACTGACATCCTAGTGCGGGCTGGCTTTCTGAATGGCAGCAACTCTGGTCTGGTGGCAAATTCACACTTAATGTCTGAAGGATGTCGCTTTCTTTGGGACAGATTTTTCAGCACTGTTTCTCCAACTTGGTGTTTGTACGACTTCACCTCTAATCTCATCTGTTTTCTTCTGAAATTCTGGGACCTTGGACTCCTGGGAGAAGATGCTGCAGGAAGTGAGTCACGGAACTGCAGGAGGTCCTTTCCGTAGAGATCATAGTCCGCGTGGAGAGGAGGCTACTCTCCTTTGCAGTTGTCTTTCCTCTGACTACCTGTATTAGTCCCTTATTACTTTGTAGCAAATGGCCAAACACAGCAGATCTGTATTCTCGTACCATTCTGGAAGCCAGAAGTCTGAGATCAGTTTGGCTGGGCTGAAATCAAGGCGGGGACAGGGCCACTCACCTTCTGGAGACTGTAGGGGATGATTTATTCCTCAACTTTTCTAGCTTCTGGTGGCAGCCCAAAGGAGCCACATCACCTTTTCTTTTTAATCTTTTAAAAATGTTTTATTAATTCTAAAAATATTTTGGGAAGTGTAATGGTTGATACATTGTGTCAACTTGAGAAGTTTAGAAATATAACTGAGTGATTCAGCAGGGGGCCAGGGTCCTTACTTTGTAAACCTCCTGAGTCTGTGCAAGAGGAGGGCACGGAGATGGTGTGAGTGCTACACCCACCCAAGGGGGTGTGGCCTGCTTACAATATAAGGAAGGAAAAGAGGCTTGCTCTCCCCCGCCTTTTGCTTTTGCTGCTTTTGCTATCTTCTGCTGCCTTGAACTGTTGCCCCTCTGCCATGCCATCCTGCCTTGGAGCCAGCTGATTGTGGACTGAGACCTCCACAAACTGAGAGCTAGGTAAACCTTTCCTTCTTTAATTTTGGGCATTGGGTTTTTTGGTCTCAGCAATGGGAGAAAAGACAGAATTTGGTACCAGAAGTGGGGTCGTTGCTATGACTATACCTGACCATGTGGTTCAAGAGCTTTCGGGAATGGCTTGTGGGAAGAGTTTGGAAAGGTTCAGAGATGTCACATGAAAGAGTAGAGTTGCAACACCTTAGGCTGTTCTGTATGGGAGATTCTGGTCAGAGCTCAGAAGACCAGAAGGCTGATAGAAATCCTCCAGGCTTGGGAGTTTTCTGCTGGGAAGAAGGACTACATTGGCTGTTGGACTCAGAGGATGTATGTTATGACTTAGCAGAAAGTTTATCTATATTTTGCTCATGTCCAGAGACTGCCTGAGACTGACCTTAAGGGCAGAGGACTAATTAAGCTTGTAGAACAAATTTCGAGGCAGTCAAATGTTGAAGCTATGGCATGGCTGCTGTTGGGGGCTTTTAGCCAAATCTATGTTAGGAATCAAGAGCAAAGAGCTCAGCAGGATGATTTAAAATGCTGTGAGTTTGGCTAGAAAGGAAGCTCCAGTAAAGCTGTGGACTACAAAGATAGAGCTGAGGAGATCTCAAGTGCTGAGAAGGAACTGGAGAATAGAAAAGATGGCCTGAGGGCATCACAAGAAGCAGCAAGTGTCTGCCCTTTGCAGCCTCAAAGCTGCAAAAGTGAAAGATTTTGCTCTGAGGAGAAAGCTGCAGAGCACCATGTTCCAGAATGGTGGCAGCCACACCATGTTCCAGAATGGCAGCTGCATAGAGAATTTGTTCTCAGAAATGGATTCAGAATGCCCAGTGATTCAGGCACTTGACCCCTATGGCCAAGAGAGAGAGAAGCCTGGCTACTGCTCCAGGTGGCAGCAGACCTTGGCAGCATCCATATATCCCTGGTTTTAGGCACATGCAGAATGCAAGAGTTGTGGGGTTAAGAAGGCTTCCACCCCAATTTCAGAAGGCCTGGGAGTCCAGGCAGTGTGCCCTGAGAGGACAATGTGTAAAGCTGTGAGTGTGAACCCAAAGGTGCAGTGGAGACCCCAGAGGTTTGGAAAAGCCAGGAACGTGGATCATCTGAGGAAACCTGCAAGGAGGGAGCAGATTGGGTCCAAGAGAGAAGCCATGGGAACTACAACCTTCAGAAGTGCCATAGGGGCTGAGCCATCCAAGCCCTTTGGAGCTCACAATTTGCCACAGATTGCTTCAGATGCTGGACATGGAACTACAGGACTTAATGTTTACCCTGCCGGATTTTGTACTTGCTTTGACCCCAGTCTTTTGTATTCCCCTTTTTTGTACCTTTTGGGATGAAAATGTTTATCTTGTGCCACTGAATGTTGGAAGTGTTTGCAGCTAAGAGTTTGCATCTCAGAGGAGACTTGGGACTTGGACTTTTCAGCAGTGCTGAAACCATTAGGACTTTGGCAACTCTTGCAGATGGACTAAATGCCTTTTGCATAAATGGATATACGTGAGTCTTGGGGAGGCCAGCGGCAAAATGTTATGGTTCTAATGTAATATAATGTTGATGGACATAATACTGGTTCTTAAGGATTGTTAAACCTGTGCTATAATGTTCAAGTTGTAAAATGATAGGAATAAGCATGTTTTTGTGTCTGGAAACTGGTTTAAAGAAATGTGTCTGGTTCCAAGTTGACAAGGAGTGGATTGTAATGGTTGATACATTGTATCAACTTGAGAGGTTTAGAAGTTTAACTAAGCGACTCAGCAGGGGGCCAGGGTCCTCACTTCCTAAACATCCTGAGCCTGTGCAAGAGGAGGGCACAGAGATGGTGTCAGTGGGGGTGGGGAGCCTGCTTACAATATAAGGGAGAAAAAGAGGCTCGCTCTTTCCCCCCTTTTTGCTCTTGTTGCTTTTGCTGTCTCTGCTGCCTTGAGTGGTTGCCTCTCGCCACGCCACCCTGCCTTGGAGCCAGCTGATTGTGGACTGAGACCTCCACAAACTGTGAGCTAAATAAACCTTTCCTTCCTTAATTTTGGGCATTGGGTATTTTGTCTCAGCAATGAGAGAAAAGTAACCAAGACAAGAAGTATGGGGAAGGATGAGGGGCTGAGTTATAATTTCATGGTCTCTAGTGCTTTTGGTTCAGTCTAGTTATGCAAAGAAGGGTTCGTAAGAGAAATCATGTTTTATGAAATTGAAGTGATGAAAAGAACATTTCAGCCTGGGATCATCCCATCCATGAAAAAGACCATTAAAAAATCATGTAAAAAACAAGACAATATAATCATGTTACACTAAGATCCTATGCTTAGTAATAGAAATATGTAACATAATAATAACTCTTACCATTTATTCAACACCTGCCATTTGTCAGGCATTGTAGTAGATGCTTTACAGTCATGATTTCTGATCCTAAGAACCATTCCTAGGCTGACAGCTTAAGGTATATTTTTTTTTAATAGAAAAAGAAAACAATGCTTATGAAAGTTGAATGGCTCCCTCCAAGGCCATAGAGCTGGGAGGTGGAAGAACTGCGGTTTGAATATAAGTTTTTTTCCACACATACAGGACGTACTGTATGGAAAAACAACTGAATAAATTGCACTTAGTATAAGGACCAAAATGTACAACAGACACTGGGAAATGGGGAGAAAATGTTCACGAGAAGGGGAGGGAACAAGGGGGGAGGGGGAAAGGAAAGAAGGGAAGAGGAAAAAAAAGAGAATAGAAGAAAAAAATGGAAACAAAGCTTTTGCAAACAAGCAGGGGAAGGGGGTTGAAGGGAGGGGAGGGGGACGGGAAAAAAGAAGCAAGATACGTCATGTACAGGTACAAAATCCCCCAGACCAGACTATCACCATGTATATCCAAAATGTGCCAACAAAATTAAAAAAAAGAAGAAAAATGAATTGCACTTACTATTTCAGCCAATTTCACTTGTAAAATCTGAGATTTGGGCTACCATTCTTTTTTTTTTTTTTTTTTTTTTTTTTGAGGCAGGGTCTTGCTATGTAGCCAGGCTGGCCTTGAATTCACTATGTAGCCCAGGCTGGCTTTGAACTCATGGTGATCCTCCTGTCTCAGCCTCCCGAGTGCTGGGATTACAGGCATGCACCACCACACCCAACATGGGCTACTGTTCTTATATTCTAATATCTTTCATGATATTCATAAGAAAGAGAACTCACTGTGTGCTTATCATGAGTCTAGAAAACAAAATGTTATCACAGATAAGGACGATGAGCTATTCTTGTCCTCAAGTCCAATGATTTAGAACCTCTCATTCAGAACAAGAAGCCCTCTGATTCAAATATAAAATGATTCAAATATAGAATAAGCATATTCTATTTAGTCACAGACATGAAGATCTGAAACTCCACTTCCGAGGCATTTCTGTATGGTAAGAATCCAGCCTGCACTTGTTAGTGATAGAATATTAAACTAAGACGTCCTTGCAGAGGTCACAGTGGTGACAAAATTCCAGATGATGGAGGCGTCTGCAGACACAGGAAACCAAGCCAGGCCTTCCACACAGCTGCTCAGTCCTCGTGACGACTTCATTTGAGTTCAGCGTCTCTTCATACCGCGTGTATTCCCCGACGTCTGCTTGATGAAATCCCACAGTCGCCGTGGGTCTACTTTCCCGCCGTTTTGTTAAGACTTGGCTGCTACTCCCAAACCCAAAGGGATGTCTGCCGTGGAATGCGCCGCCCCTGCCTGGTACTGCGAAGTGTTTTCAGTGAGCTCGCCCAGACCGGTTTTCAACACATTGCTTCCATACAGGAAAGACTGCTGCGCTCTGGGCTTCACCCACACTTTGCACTCAACATAAGGTACCAGGTGATGCAGAGCTGTTATGCACAGCCGGAACTTGTGGTCTTGGTGAGTTTTCTGAAGCAGGTCCCCAGCGACACCAGCTTGTCCCTGGAGATACTGGCGGTCAGCTTAAGCATCTTCTCACTCCCGTGTGTCGTACACCCGGTCATCGTGCAGCCCAAAACAGCAGGTGCTGTCTCCCCGATGTATTTTGCGGTTTTCTCAAACATCACACAGGTCTCCTCTTTAGTTAAAGGCTGAATTTGCCCGCTAGGTCTGAGCACCGGATCCCACGTCACCTTTCCTGTGTGTGTCCCTCCCTCCCCTTGTCTCTCTTACAGGGACACTTGTAATTGCATTTAGAGCCCACGGGGATAATCCACGACAATCCTTAATTTAATCATGTCCGTAAAGTTGTCAGCAAGTAAGTTAGCGTTTACAGGGTCGAGGCATTAGCGGCTGTGTCTTCGGGGCTGTTCCACAGCCTCCCACACCGCCTCTGGAGTTTCCAGCACTGCTGGTCTCAGTGCTAGTGGGGCGCTAATTGTTTGTCATTATCGAGCGGCCACGGACAGCTCTCCCATGAATTGCTGGCTGATGTAGGGCCGTCTTGTCTGGAAGCACCCCAAGGGGTTGGGGAGGGAGATAAAATACCCTGGCAGGTAGGGGCGTTTCAGCAGAGACGCTGCTTCCCATTGAATGGGCGCGATGAGGAGAAATGGTGGCAGAGTCTGTTTCATCATTGTTTTAAAATTCTCTAATGACGGCGCACCCTCTGTCCCACCGTGGAACTCTGTTGCTTGGTCAACTTCTTAGTAAAGAAGCCAGCGTCTAGGTGTGATCGCAGCAGACCCAGAGAGGTGACAAGACCTGCCCTCAGCCGCAGTGGTCACAGAAGTGAGACCAGCACTCGTGGCTTCTCAGAGCCTAGCGCCACCTGGGGTCCTCCCAGCACCCCCTCAGCGACTCACTGCTTACTGAGCTGTGAAGGCTCCAGAGGTTCAGCCTGACCCCCGTGCTCCTCTTCTGACCTGGCCTTTTGTGCCTTTCCCTGGGAGTTTTTCTCTTCCCAATCTCAGCTTGGTGCTAGGGTGGGAGGTTCTTTCTCTAGCTTTCAGGTTTCCTGAAGTCCACATCAAGTTCAACGGCTCCAGTGCTGCTTGCCGTGGGGAAATGGAACAAGGGACACAAAATAGGTATGGGGATACAGCAAAGATTCTACTTTCACGTCAGTAAGCTGTGATCCACGGTTCTGTCTTCCTTCTGTTAAACCGTGCGGCAAATCCTTGTGAGACGTCCCCTGATTCCTCCTCAGGTCTAATGAGGCTGGATGCTGCCTCGGTCTGCTGGGCCTGCCTTCCTCACCAATCCCCCTGCTGCCTGCCTAATCTTTCTAGGTAGGACTCCGAGATGGTGGCCCTCGATTTCCCTGAGATTCCTATCAGGAACTGCTTTATGCAGCGGCTTGTGCTGACCCTGTTCCTTCTTGTTACAGCCACTCCCACGGGAACTCCTTGGAATCAGACACGGGGCACAAAGCCAGGCTGAAGCCGTTCTTTGCTGTGTGGATTAGAGCCCCGGCCCAATGCAGTCACTGGCAGGCTCGGTGGAATACTGAAGGACTCATTTTCTCTAGGCTGGAGACCGCACTCGGTGCTCTTCGACACTGATGGAAATCCAGGTGACCTTCACCACCTTTTGCCCTTAGTTCTGCCTATTCTTTATTATGGTAGGGGCGGTTCTCAGGAGAGACACCCCAGGCTGTCGTATGCTGTCTAGGATGGCAGTGAATCCATAAAGAAACTAGCCATACTTACTGCCCATCGGAAAGCTCCACGCCTTAGCTCCCAAAGTCCAGTTTGCATTTTGAAGTTGGATTCATCCTCTTTGAGAGGACAGACAGGAACCACCTGCTACTCTTGGGGGCCATCTGTGTTAGTTACCTTTCTGTTACTGTAACAAATACCCGAGGCAATCAGCTTATAAGGAGAAAAGGTTTATTTTGCTCAGTTTTGAAAGTTTCAGTCCGTGATTGGTTGGGCTCACTGCTTCTGAGCCTGTAGTGAGCAGCAATTATGCAACAGTGTGTCATAAGGCTGTCACCTCATGCCCAGAACGCTAAAGAGAGAAAGAAGAAGGGTGTGGGGTCCCACTATTTCCTTCAAGGGGACGCTCCAGTGACAAGAAGACCTCCCACTAGGACTCACCTTTTAGAGTCTCCATCACCTCCCAATAGCTCTAGTCAGGGGACCAAGCCTTTAACACACAGGCCTTTGGGGACATTCCAGATGCACGCCCCCCTCCTTCCTGCAGTGATTCTGCAGTCTTGTCCAGATAATTATTGTTTTCTTTCTCCTCTGAGGAAGTTTGGCATTTTCTACATTGGCCTCTAAAGCTGCATTAAGATTTCTTCTTTCGCTCATCAGGAAGGCTGTTGCCTCCGGTAGCCCTACTCCCTTCTGGAACTTGGTTCCACTGCTTGATCCTCCTTCCCCTCCCTCCCCTCCCTCCTCTCCCCTCCCCTTTTCCTTCCTTCCTTCCTTCCTATCTTTTGCCAGCTATTCTTCAGCGGCTGGGCCTCATGGTCAATTCTAGTCAGTCGAATGTCCCTGTCTTTTCTTGCCGCTCTGTGCTTGTCGGATTCAAGGAGGGAGAGGCCGCCTTGCTTTGAGCATCTTCCACATCGTCTCCCTCTTACAGCCCCAGGAGTCTCTCCTCACCCGAGGGCCTGTTCTCCCGGACGCGGCTCCGGTGCAGCGGCATTGGAAAGGCTGAGCTCCTTCAGTTCCGGTGGGTGGTGTCCTTCTCGTGTTATTTCCTCGTCTGTTTCTTCTCTCCCCCCTTTTCCTGTCTCCCTCTTCTCAACAGAGGAGTCTTTTCAAATCATATCTTTAAAAAAGAAAATACTTCAAAATGCAGAGACAATAAAAGACAGGATACCCACCAAGGGATGACGAAGATAATTTCCTCACATGCATTTTCTGACAATTTTGGCAAAGCTACTTCCCAAACATCTGCATTAAATATTCCCCACCAAAGGTGTGTGCCTAACGCTGCTGTCAAATGAATAACACTCAGCATCGGAAGCACTGGGCAGCCAGGGACCAGCCCGCCATCTACCTGGGCTGGCTTTGTGGGAATCAGGGCGAAGCAGGCCTAGGGCTGGGGCTGCAGGGGATAGATGGGCTTCTGCTCGGCAGCAGGGAGAGGGCTGGGGGCCTCAGGAAGAGGCGACACTTGCCTTTCACAGCACGGCCCCCAAATGCCAACCCTTGTTAATTCAGTCATGTGCTGTCATTCTTCTGCCTGATGAGATGAGAAAAATGAGGCGCTGAGTAGTCAAAGATTAGATCCTAAGAACCTTGGTCTCCATTTCGGCGATGAAGAGGATGGACTAATGTTGCTTCCCACTCTAAAATGGGCTGATTCTACAAAATCCCTCCTTCCAAATTTATACACTGCTGCTGATGAGTGCGGCTGCCTTTCTAATTTCCGTGGGATGTGAAGGGCTTTCTAGCAATCTGCCGGCTGAGCTGAATGCCTCTTTGTGCTTTCCATTGCGGTCTAAAATAAAATCTTTGGAATCGTAGGAGGAGAAA
Organism: Erethizon dorsatum; assembly: GCA_028451465.1. Taxonomy (NCBI): domain Eukaryota; kingdom Metazoa; phylum Chordata; class Mammalia; order Rodentia; family Erethizontidae; genus Erethizon; species Erethizon dorsatum. Next base: position 19,687,941 of record CM051839.1, read on the forward strand.
AAAAAAAACCACCCTTCAGAAAAAGTCTCCGTGAAAGAAAAATGCCTTCACTGGAGCCTCTGTTCCATGAAAGGAGAAAAAAGATCTTGACATTTTCCCAGGAGTGAATGAGCAGGTGCGGCGATTGTAAGAGTTAATGACAAGATTTCCTGAGAGCTCTGGGGTAAGGACAGGATCATGACTGAACTTCTCAATGAGCTTTTTAAGGGGTGATGTACAGGCTGGAATCTGGGGTGCTATTAGGGTTTTCAGGTGAGGAACAAAAAAGCTGATTTAGTGAGTCTCTTGCTCTACAAGAGCATTTATGTATCTATGTGTGAATGTGTACAATCTACCCTACCTATCATTTAGATGTCTCTCATTGATATATCTCATCTGTATCAATTATCTGTCTCTGTATCGATATCTCTCTTCATCCATCCATCCATCCACGCTCTCTCCCTATCTCGCCAGCTTGCTCTATGCCTCTTCTATCTTTGTCTCATAGGGCTGGGATTACTTGTCCTCCTAGGAAGGCTGAATAATGAAGTAGTTTTACCCCATCCGTGGTGTGTCAATCTTTTTCTTGAGCGGACTATTCAGATAGTTTCCTAGAATTAAAATTCCAAGTCTGCCTTGCAAGTCGAAGCCTACATTTATAATGGCTCCTAGGGGTGTTCAGAAATTCAAGCCAGGTGATCGGCGCTGCTCACAATGAGGGCTTCGCCTCTGAAGGGTCCTGGGGGCCTGTGATCATCCCCAGCGCCTGTTGCATTCAGATTCTCTTTGTCTCCTGAGTTGTGGATGGAATTCAGTGGCTGTGAAGTCCCACAAAAGAGCTCCTAACACCCCGCCCCCTTCCTCAGGGAGCTTGAAGTCTTGGAGAAGAGACCTGGGTTTCCTGAAAACAAATCCACTCATGCAACCTGCAAAAAGGGTTCTTCAAGAGCAAATAATATATCTTAGCCCCTTGGTCTGGCTCATTGGACTGCTACAATTATTTCAGTACCTAGAGCTGACATTTACCGAGAACATAGGTGTTGTCACAAGCGTTTTACATACCTTAACACACTTAATTCTCACAATAACCCAATGGGGTAAGTACTTTTCCAGCCCTATGTTTCATGGAAGGGGTTAATAAGGAAACTGATATCTTTTTGATGGTAAGACACACGTTCTGCTTAGGGATTAAATAGACAAGGGAATCCAAAAAGTGAATTTCTGTCCTACCCACATTTTACTTTAAAATTCCCTACTGATATGCAAAAATAATTTAAAAATAATTTTTAAAATAGGGCATTAAGAATAAATAGGGCAGGGAAAAAATAGAGCAATGCCTGCTGGATTTGTAATCTTCTGGGGTTGAAGTGAGTAGAGGAGATGCTGGCTGTCGAGAGGTCATCACTCCTTGCCACTGGTCTGCCCCTAAGACACATGGTAGCTTGAACTTTCTGTCATAGCCATTCTGAGGCCTGAAGTGCTGATGATGCTTTCTTGTCCTCTCTAGCACCCCCCACCTGCCCCGTGCATTCAAAAGTGCTCGGTGGTCGCTGAGCATGGTGTAATCCCAGCAATCTAGGAGGCTGAGTCAGGAGGATTGCAAATTAGAGTCCAGCCTGAGCAATTTAGTGATTTAGCAACATACTATCTCAATAATAAACAAACAAATAAGTAAATAAAAGGACTGGGGATGTAGCTCAGTGCAAAGGCCCTAGAGCAGTGATGGGGAACTTTTTAGAGACTGAGTGCCCAAACTGCAACCCAAAACCTACTTATTCATTGCAAAGTGTCAACACTGCAGTTAAACCTGAATGCTGAGGTTTTAGTTGAAAAAGCAACACATACACTTGGCTTGCACGCCAAGAGAGAGAGCTCTGCATGCCCGCTGCAGCATGTGTGCCATAGGCTTGCCACCACTGCCCTAGAGTCAATACCCAGTGCCACAAACAAAACAAAACAAAACAAAACAAAACAAACGCGCTGGCTGACATGGAATCTTATGTTCCATCTATGCCCAACTTCTGTTGACCTTTCCTCTTAGAAGTTTTTTGGTTAATGTGTTAGTGAGCTCTCTGTCACTGTGGCAAATACCTGAGATAAACAACCTATAAGAAAAAAAGGATTATTTTGGCTCACAGTGTCAGAGGTTTCAGTCCATGGTCACTTGGCTGTTATCTTGTGCCTGTGGTGGCACAGTATTTCATGGTGGAAGTATGAAGTGGAAGCGGCCAGGAAACAGAGAGGAAGGGGCGGGCCACATTGTCCCCTGCAAGGGTACCTCCCTAATGATGTAACTTCCTCCCAGTAGGCCCCACCTCTTAAAGGTTCCACAACCTCCCAGTAATGCCATGGGCTGGGGACCAAGCCTTCAACACATGGCCTATGGGGGACACTCAAGATCCAAATTGTAACAGCCAAGGAGTGGCTCCTTGTTATGGTTTAGATCTAAAAGGTCCCCCCAAAGGGGCTATGTGTTCAGAGGTGGGGCTTTTGGAAGGTGACTGGATCATGGGAGTGCTGTACCCATCAGTGGATGAATCAGTTGATGAGTTCATGGCTGAATGTGCTGTTAGGAGATGGGATCTGGTCAGAAGAGGTGTGACTGGGGAAGGTGTATTCCTTTCCGGCTCTCCTTTCCCTCCGCTTCCTGGCTGCCATGGGTGACAGCTGTCCTCTGCTGTGACTGTCTGCCATGCTGGTTCTCTTTGGAGTCAGCTGGCTGTGTACTGAACCCTTGGAAACCGAGAGCCAAATAAACCCCTTCTCCGCTGGTGAGATGGCTCAGTGGCATAAGTGCCTGCCTGGCAAGCGCGAGGGCCCGAGTTCCACTCCCGGAACCCACATACGAAAAAAGGGCCGGTGATATCGCTCAGCGGCACGGGCGCCTGCTGGCATGCGAAGTCCTGAGGTCGACCCCGGGTACCCACACAAAAAAAAAACCCTTCTCAAGGTGCAGGTGTTAGGCATTTTGTCCCAGTGATGGAAAGGTGACAAATACAGTCCTGGGGAGGGACGGGAGCAGAAGGGAAAGGCGACCCAGGCCCTTGACCATTTTGCTTCTATGTCTGTTGGCAGGGCTGGGGCTGAAGAGAGGGAGGAGGTGGAACCGAGCCATTGCTTCTGCGAGGCTGGTGGCATCTCGATCAGTACGAGCTGCTGTCTGACGTCCTCCTGGACAGTGCCATTAACCTCCCCTGCTTTGGGCTGAATTTGGCTTCTATTTTTAAGCCTTTAAACCACAGCATGGAGAAAGCAAGCCCCTTTAGTGCAGGATATTGACAGATTATCTAAATTTAGAGGCCATGTGGGGTGTGATTTTGCATATGTCCCTTCCTGATGCCAGCTGGCACCAGAGCCCAGCACAACCCTGAGTATTCTCATGCTCCCTCCGTACACAAGTATGCACACACACGTGCACACACCTCCCCTGTGCATCCCAGTGAGCCCCCAGCAGATGGCTAAGCAGAGCACAAGCGCTCTCCAGACACGGTTGAAGATGGCTCCTTTCAGAATGCCACGAAAGCATGAGAGCCGGCCGCAGCCCTCTCTCTGGGCGCCAGTGAGGAAATGTCGTGCACCCGGCTCAGCGTTCTGAGGCACGACAGTTGCTGTGTGGGCCAGCTCTGGCTCCGCCAAGCCTGTATAGACGGAGCTCTCCAGTTTCCGCTGCCAGAGCCCTCCTCTTCAAATTCCAGGAGGGAAACGTTGGGGCGACTTGACAGGATCTTACCGCTAGATGGAGCCAAAGGTCTTCGAAAAACTGCGGGCGAGGCGCGCTCGTTCTGCGCTCAGCAGCAGAAGCCAGTGTAAGAGGAGACCTCGATCATAAATCCCACCCGCCAGAGCAGGTTCATAATGCATCCTGGTGACTGTATGTTGTATTTTTTTCCTCCCTGAGAAATAAAATTTCTCTTTCAATGGAGAAGGATGTTCCTTTACATGTAACATGTGCTACTGTTAAATCTCTTTCCTAAGAAGCCAGCAAACGAAGCCCTTAATGTGCGCTCACCGAGACACCGCGGCCGGGTCTGCAGAGAAATGCGGCGGCGAGCGCAAGGGACTGAGAACGCGCAAGCCGCGGTTTCGGCAGCCCGGAGAGAGAGGGTTACTTTTCCCGTAAAAAATGAACGTTTGACTCCTCAAAAACGGTTTCTTATTGATCTGCTGAGACAGAATCTGCAGGTTAGAGAGACAAGTTTACAGAACATCTTCACTTTGGAAGAGATGCTAAGAGGGAAACGGTGTCTAATAGCCTTCATTTGAGAGGTGTTTACCAATTGGAGAGCGAGCGGAGGAATTAAACATCGGCGGGAAAGAGGTGAGTGTCCATGTTGCCCTCGCCTCTTCTCCTGCCATAGCCTCCCATGTCATCGGAGTGATAGAAATCACGGACGTTAAAACACTGCTAAATGAGAAATTACCAACACGATCTATGTATGAAAATACATAGAGGCCGGGTGTGGTGCAACAGGCCTGTAATCCCAGCACGTGGGAGGCTGAGGCAGGAGGATCTGCGAGGTTGAGGCCAGCCTGGGCTACGGAATGAGACCCTGTCTCAAAAAACCAAACTAAACCAAACCAAAACGAAAAACAAAAAATAAAAAATCACAAGGCCACGCATTCCTCTATATCTCAATCTAAGGATTTATTTTTTATTTTGAGACTGGGTCTCAGCATGTAGTCCAGGGTGCCCTTGAACTTTTGGTTCTCCTGCCTCAGCTTCCCAAGCACTGGATTACAGACCTGTGTCTCTGTGCCCCGTTCCAATTTATTCTTCGTTTCAGTGCTGTTCTTAAAGTGCCACAGAACAAAAAGGGCTGGAGTTTCCTGATTATGACACATATTTTAGCACCTTATTGGTTGGTTGTTTATCAGATGCAAAATATGAGATTAGGAAAAAAGCCATAACAGAGCAGAGACAAAAACACCTAAGACTTCATTTGCTGCTGAGCTACATTCCCTTTGAAATCTCTGCCGTCTTATGTTCATCGCTAATTCTCCAAACTGATTTCTTGGAAAGCACACTTGGAGGGCAGATGTCCCGGTGTCTTCTCACTCCTGGGTGCCCAGCACTGGCGTTGCATGTGGTGTCTTCTCAGACAGCTTACCCCATGAGCAAGTGGCATGAAGTCTAGCCATAAGGCCTGGCGCCACAAGAACATGTCAATATTGCTGTTTCGCGGGGGTCCCATTCTGAAGTCTGCTGATTTCACAAGACCCTTCCAGGGGCAGAGATTTACTTAAAGTTTTTGAAGAAGTTTAAGATTTGAAAAAAATAGAAGCAATTGCTCCAAACCCTCATTCCAAAAAATGAGGAAGAATCCTGCAGCCCTTTAAAGAAATTAAACCAAGATTCTCAAACTAGAATGTGGCAAGTCATTTTATTTTTATTTTTTTTACTTATTACTTTTTTTTGGCAAGTCATTTTAAATATTTTTCCTGGCTTTTATTAACGAGTTTATCATAAGTTAGAGGAAGCATTTACACTGCCAGTATTTTTCCCTTCCAGAATGTTGGTGTTTTACTGATTTCCATAACGTTAAATAGTCCATTCCATACTTAGCCCAGGCCTGTATGGCCTTTGGCAAAAGGGGTGGGGGTCATAAGGTGTAGGCTCCAAGATAAACAATGCAGTGACTCTCAACGAGGTGAGAGAGGTGCTTCCTTTCAACTTCTGGAATCATACAGGAAGCCAATGATGTGTTTCTCTCTTTTGCTGTGGTTCCTACCCTGCTCCCTTCGTGGCCAAGGGACAGGTCCCTCCTTTCCTTCAAGATGGGCTGAATCCTGGCCTCTGGTCTTCCGGTGGGATGTGCATCTGTCGTAGGGCTGCATCGCCGTTCAGCGATGTGAAACCATAGGGCGAAGCTGAGGGTTAAACATCTGCTCTACAGCCCTGGGCAGCGGAGACTGGAGGCGACCCAGCAGGACCATCAAGTTTGGCCTCCTGCACAGCTGCCCAGGCTGCAGTTCCCACAGGGGGAACCTGGCCTGGCCTCCAGCTCCTGTGCCAGCTGTGCTCTCTGCCCTCAGACCTACGCGAAGCACTTCTCAGCCTGGTACCCGAAGTCCTCTCATTGGTCTAGGGGGCCCCTCTATTCCCACAGGACTCATTCTAGCACAGCTTTCTCCTAAGATATCTCTTTGTAGATATCTCACCAAAACCTCTCACCAGGGCCGGGGATATAGCTCAGCGGCACAGCTCCTGCCTGGCAAGCGTGAGGCCATGAGTTCGATTCCTGGTACCAAAAACAAAACAAAACAAAAACCTCTCACCAAAATACTCTCTCCTATCCTCATCTGAATGCAGGGACTAAGAGTTCTGGGGTTGACTCTGTGTAGCTACACGAGGGAGGTCTGTCCTGGTCATTTCGATGTCATACACCAATTTGTTTTTGCCCCTCAGTCAGAACGGAGGCAAAGTCTCCTTGTGATGACGCACTCCACAAGGAGTGAAGCGGATTCTGAAAGCAAACATCAAACAAACAGACGCAGACAGGGGATGAGTCCCGCCACGGGCAGCTGGTCGACCTCGGTGGACCCGCCATGGAGGACAAGTCCGCTCTCCAGCTCTGTTCTCACCTGGTAGCAGAGTCTTATCACAACCACTACCAAGCAAGATTAAAACCCCTCCCCTGTGTCAGTGTCCTCTCCGGAAACGGTGCTGTAGTTTCAGGAATTGGTAGCGATTGATCATCTTGCGTGGGGAGCTGTCCACGTCCACGCTGGCACCGATCCTGTGGCAGTTGTCGGTGTAAACAGCCAGAGCTGAGGGGACAGCCCCGCTGCACACCGTGTGAGGACAAACAATGACAGAGCGAGCAACTTTGAACACGCTACTCACGGGGGTGGGGTGGGGGAGAGGGGCTACATATGGCTTGTGTGTGTGTGTGCAGTGTGTGTGTGTCTCTACAGTATGTGGTGTGTGTGTGTCTGGCATGCAGTGTCTGTGTGTATGCATGTGGTGCGTGGTGTGTGCTGTGTGTCTGGTGTGTGTACATTGTGTGTTGTGTATTTTTGGTGTGCAGTGTGTGTGGTAGATGGTGTGCATTGTGAGTTTCATGTTTACGGTGTGCAGTGTGTGTGGTATGGTTTGATGTGTGGTGTTGGGCGTGGGTTAGGGTACGCATGGTGCATTGTGTGTGGTCTGTGTGGTGTCTGGTGTGGTGTGTGTGTGTGTGTGTGTGTGTGTGTGCCCACAGCTGGCCAGTGTGTTTGCAGCATTAGTCAGACTGGTGGAGGGAAGGACCTATGAGCGGCGCTGAGCTTAGGTTAGGTCAAGAGTGGGTGTGGACAACGGGCTTCTTTCCACTCGGGTTTCTCATCAGGAAAGTAGCTATGCGCGCAGTGGGAAGCAGACCCGCAGCAGGGGCAGTGGTTCCACTGCCTTCTGGGCTCAGTGGTGTCACATCTGCAGCGTTGGGTCCCACGTTGGTCCCGAGCAAGGCTCGGCTTTGCCCGTGCTGACCCTGCAGCACCCTTGTCCTCTGCTGCTCAAAGCCCAGTGCTGCTGGACCAGGTGCCAGGGTCTGTGCTGGGGGAGGGCTGCGTGGATGCCAGACAGCTCCCCGGTGTCACCCTGGGGATGTCGCCGGGACGAGGCATACTTGGTGACAGGTGGTCCTCTCAGCCTGCTGCCACTTCCCTGCTTCCTCCTGGGGGCTCAGGCTTCTCCATGTCACTTCTCCTGCCCCAATGGTGTCTTCTCCCCAGCCCAAGGGGACTTAAAACTGGAGGGTGTTAAAGCAGGCAGCAGAATCTTCTTATCCTAGATTTAGGGTGGAAACAAATGCAGTTTTGTTTTTTTCTTAAAAGCTGAGTATTTCCAGCACTTCGCTTGTTCTGTTGTCTGCAGCTCAGTTTAGGGCTTTGGTGAGTCTAGTTAGTGGGCAGAATGTACTGATTAAGAATTGGAACTTTCCCAGTAGGCATAACGTAAGCATGAGAGTCCTTCATGCCTTAGAGAACACCGATGTTTACATTCATTGTTTATTCTTCCATATTGTTTCAGGCATATAATGATGTGCAAATAGAACATGCAATTAGAACTATTGTATTTACAGAAATGAGATCTCACTGAAGAGACTTCTGCGTGGAGCCTCGTCCGGTATCACAACTCTCACCTCCACATCAATCTCCAGATTTCTAGGGGGGAGGAGGACCAGGCTTTGGGAAATCCGCTAGAGCCACTCTGGTGGCGAATCCTCCCCACGCCCCACATGCTGTCCTCTGCAATCAAGGCTCCGGGCCTTTCTGTTCGGGTGCCCACAGGGGCTGGGCTTCAGTGCCACCTTGGCATGATCTTTGGCTCTTCCTTGAGTTTGTTAAGTTGAATTTTTCCAAATGTACAGCGGGTTGGGCCCACGCGTGCAGGTTCACCAGCAGTGGACGAGTCCCTGCTGTTGGCATTTCTGGTGTGCATTGCCTGAGCTCCGAGCTCTGGAAGCAGTTCACTAAGGAGCCCCCGAAGGGCTGCCCTGGCCAGGGAACCTCAAATCTTCCATCTCCCAGAGGTCACAGCTGGGCTTATATGCTTAGAGCTGAGAACTTGCTCACAGAATTTCATAAGTGGCCTTGTCAAACAAGACCGTGTTAGTGAGCTTGTCCCAGACTCTGCTTTTAGATCCGTTCTTTCTGTCCTTGCTCCCGGACTGGTTCGCTAGGTCTTTGTGCGAATTCTCGCTGTCCTTAGGAGGCGTGCTAAAGCTCAGAGACAGCGGCAACCACTGCAGCCTTGTGAGGATGTGGGACGATAAATCTCCTCACTGCTCAGCTTGGTGGCCTTGGGAGGCTGAGGCAGAGGGATTGTCAGTTCGAGGCCAGCCTGGACTACAGAGTGAGTTCAAGCCAGCCTGAACGGCATAGGGACACCTTGGCTCCAAACAAACAAACAAACAAAAAACCAAAAACAAATAACAACAACAACAAAAAAGTCCTATCTCAAAAAACATCAAGTGGCTCTTTATCACTTTCCTGATTTTAAGTGTCCTATGATATTTATTCCCTCCTCCCTTTTTCCTTTCCTTCCTGTCTTCCAATTGAAAAAGCCAGTGTAAAACAGAACCACGCACAGTCTCCTCTCTGCCCTTTCTTTCCTGTAGATGGAGCCGAGACTGAACTTTGGTTCCCCGAGGAAGGGGACGCATTCTGAGCGCCCCCACTGAGCGGCATGGGGCCGAGCAGTCTCTAGCTCGAGGCTCTCCCCTGGGGAATGGCCAAGGAGTAGGCTGCCTGGAAGCCGGCTCTGCATGCAGCCTCCTGGCTGAGTCAAGAAGGCGCCACTGAGTCTCGAGAAAATCACATTTCTCTGCTGTCAGTGCCATTAGATTTCCTCCCGAGACGGATTTGTGCTTCTGCCCAGCAGCATAGGACAGAATTCAAACAGAGCCAGAGCAGCTACGGCCTCCTGTGACTTCACTGCTCCACCTGGTGTGGGGGTGACAGCATCCCTGCCTGTCCCTCCTGGGCTTGCTTGAGTTTTTTTTTTTTTTTTTTTTTTTTTGAGACAGAGTCTCGCTATGTAGTTCAGGCTGGCCTTGAGCTCACTATGTAGCCCAGGCTGGCCTCGAACTCCCAGAGATCCTCCTGCTTCAGCCTCATGAGTGTTGGGATTACAGGTGTGCACCACCACGCTTGCCTATTGCTTGAGTTCTTGCCTCCAATCCTGAGGCTCCAATTTCTAGGCTGGGGGTGGTGCCTCCAACGCGGCACTACTCTGTTCTCACACGGCTGTCATTGTGACCTTCATGGTCAGGGTCACCATAAGAATTTCAGCTGGTCCCTGAAACAAGGGAGCTAGTTCAGCAAATAATCTCTCCAACTTAAATATTTTGTCTCCTGATCAATAAGGTAAAATTTTGGACAGGTCTGATGGTCAGTTTTAAAATTTATTTATTTTTATTTTGAGATAGGGTCCCCCTAAGTCACTAAGTTGCCCTGGGTGGCCTTGAACTCGATCCTCCTGCCTCAGCCTCCCGGAGTGCTGGGGTTATAGCTTTGTGCCTCCATGGCTGGTTTAATGGTCAGTTTTTAGAAGTAAAATAACCTTTTTGAACTGGAGGAGGAAGGATTTCAGAGTCCCAGCAAGGAGCCCCTTGGCTGATGGCTTCAGCTCCATGGAAGGAGTTTCTCTAGGGTAACAGGGGTCACTTGGCTCCTCTTGCCCCTGTGACAGCTTTTTGCTACACAGCCTTCTTCTTAAACTCAAATAAATATCAACTCTAGTCAGTAGCAAGTATCACAAGCCACACAGGAATAAAAACCAGAAACAAAAAATGAGGGTCCTGAAGAGCGAATGCCACCCTTCGACTGTCTCAGGAGATGGGGACACCGTGCCAGCCTCGGGGTTCAGAAGGAGTTGGCCAGCTAAGGTGCAGTTTGCAGTCAGGGGGTGCTCATCTGCCTCGCTTCCCTCCTCTGCCGGGGTTTCACAGGGCAGCTCTTTCTCTCCGTTTGATCAACAATGAGGTTACTAACGGGCTTGGCAAGCATCACGGTGCCAGTGGAATTCAAAACCTCCCTTCACTGCTTATGCAGACCAGGTCTCTGGTTTTAGATTCCTCCTGGCTGGAGACCAGGTTGCAGGTGACTTGAGGGAGACAGCGCAGAGGCAGGAAACCCCCATCGGGAGGCGCTGGGCCTGGTCCCACCCGGTCCTGCTCTTGCCGGGAGTTTCCTGTGTAAGGAACCTAGTTTGATGCCCTGGGTGGACCCCTCTTCTCCTCACTGTCAAAGTGCTTGGGGTGCAGGGCAAGAAACCAGTCAGTACAAGATCTTTATTGTGGGCTTCCAATGAAACGGGATGTATACAGGCATTTTTTTCTTCCCTCAGAAAAGCAGATAGAAATTTGGGAGGAACCTAGAAGCCACTCAGAATTCTGAACATCTAAGATGCTCGGAGGAAGCACTTTCCCTCTGGGGCCAGGCAGTTCTGACCCTGAAGCAGATATACTGACATGATCGAGTGGGAGTGTGGATACCCATTCAAAGTCTGAAAAAGAAAGCCAGAGCTTAACAACTAAGAAACTAACTGAACCTTGTTAGAAATCAGTGCATTAAGTGGAATTGAGCAGGTAGAGGAAGCCTCAGCCAATTGGGGCCCGGGATTTGGGCTGCTGCATTACCAGCGCTAGGTCTAGTTTCTGTCAGTGGGAATCTAATATCGGTTCTGCATGCTGATTGGCTGGAGGAGGTTCTCTTCTCATACAATGAGAAGATAATCAATCACGTTGCTGCCTTTTGTCCTGGCGAAAGTATTTAGATTTCAGCCAGCTGGTTAGCTGCCTCAAGGCCACCTGCTCGACTGAAAAATAAAGAATTAGTTTCTTTTCCTTTGCAAGGAGAGGGGAAGGAGTATTGACTTGTATGATAATTTTATGTGGATGATTAAATTTGGCCTCTTAGGCTCCAGCTGAAAATTCAACTCAGATGGCTGGTTTTTCTTTTCATACATCATTAAGCAAGCTTGTGTATGGCCATGGCTGATGTCCCCTGTGCAGATTGTCCCTTGGCTTTAACAAAGCACACAGTCCCCAGCCCACTCTCTGGTCTGTGTGCCCTCTCGCTACAAGAGCATATGAGGAAATGCACTCGCCCAGCCTAAGTGTGGAGGCTACTGCCTCTTTTTTTTTTTGCGGGTACTGGGGGCCGACCTCAGGACCTCTCACACCAGCAGGCACCCGTGTGGCTGAGCAATATCACTGGCCCTTTTTTCATATGTGGGTTCTGGGAGTCGAACTCAGGCCCTCACACTTGCCAGGCAGATGCTTATGCTGCTGAGCCATCTCACCGGCCCGGAGACTATTCTTATGCAGACGAGCTGCCCGCCCTCTCAGAACACAGTTGCTCTGCTGGATGGAGTCAGAGCCGTGATGATTTCTCTGACCATACTTTATAATATATACCACTTTCCTCTCACGCTTTTCAAATTTACGGCGCAACTGGTTATGCATTTGGTGTCATTTGGTTGAAACACCACAATCTCAGATGCTAAAGTAGTGAGCGGGTCCAATATACTATGATCCAGCTGAAAACCTGAGAGTTACTCTTGACCCCCTCAGCCCCACATCAAATCCGTCAGAAGATTGTTCCAGCCCCAATTGGCTGAGGCTTCCTCTACCTGCTCAATTCCACTTAATGCACTGATTTCTAACAAGGTTCATTGTTCCAGACTGCCTGCCTTCTCCCTAATTACCACCTCTATAAAAGTACTATCTCTCTCACCTGGACCACTGCAGTCACCTAAATGGTCTCCCTGTTCCCATTTTTACAACCTACCATCCATGCCCTTTACAGCAGCTGGAGTATTCTGTTTAAAAACCTATTAGATCACAGCTCTTATTAATACTTTCTCATAGTTTCCATGATAATCAGGCCAAAATGAAGCTCTCTACCTACTCCTATAGTTTTTTTCTTGATTCGTTCACCTGTCTCTTTTACTAGAATGCAAACTCTGTTGAAAACTAATGACACATTTTGCTTTTCAGTTGATCAGATCAGCTGAGAATAAGGTCAGTGTCTTATCTCCCCAAGATAAGAGGTTGTCACTGTTTGCCTGCATTTAACAACAGCACTGTTATACAATGGGCTTTGTCTATTGTGTTCAGATTATCTCCAGTGGCTGGGATAGTGTCTTGCAAAAAGTAGGTGCCCAATAAATAATCATCTCATGAATGGATGAGAAAAACTTGAAGAGGTTTGTATTAGTTAGCTTTCTGTTGCTGGGACAGAATACCTGACACCCACAATGTAAAGGAGGAAGGTCTATTTTTGGCTCATAGTTTCAGAAGTTTCAGTCCATGTCTTGCTGGCTCTCAGGCAGAACCATCATGGCAGAAGAGTGTGATGGAGGGAAAGTGCTCAACTCTTCGCATCTAGGAAGTAGACAGCAGGGGAAGAGCCTGAGAGAAAGAGCCTGGAGACCAGGTATGTCCCCAAGGTCACATCCCCATGACCCACCCAGATACACCTAGAAGTGTGCTTTACTAGCCCCCAGGCCTCTCTCAAACCAAGCAAGTTTACTATCAAGATGAAGCACCACGTAGCCAGGTGTGGTGGTGCACAGCTTTAATCCCAGCACTCTGGAGGCTGAGACAGGATTGCTGGGAGTTTGAGGCCAGCCTGGGCAACCTAGTGAGTTCAAAGTCAGCCTGAAATACATAGTGAGACCCTGCCTTAAAAAACCAAAAACAAACAAAGATTAACCATCACAAGATTTCTCTAAGTGATGTCGGAAGAGATGCTTTAAGTGTGGCCCTTATGCTTTAAGTGTTAGGAGTTAAGGGACAAGGCTGAATGATTTTTGGCAGGTTGATTCTTGATGCATAGTCTGAGCTTCTAAATTATCAGATTTTTTTTAGGCAGAATATCTGTGGCGTTGTTAAATGCACTCAAACAATGACAACCTCTTATCCCAGGCAAATAAGACACTGACCTTATTCTCAGCTGATCTGATCAACTGAAAAGCAAAATGTGTCATTAATTTTAGGATCCATTATATGCGACATTTTTGTCTTGCTAAAGGTTAGGGGCCAGTAGGAGACTCAGACGAAGCTTGCTAACCAATGTGTCTTTATTCACATTTAGAAATTAGTTGGCACTGGAGATAGTCAGTGTACTCGCCCTGATTGGAGGTCTAGGTCTTATTTTTCCAGGAAGAGCTGGTGTCTGGTTTGTGTCCTCAGTGTCTGAAATATCTTATTCATGCATACACGAAGGGCAGGCATGATTCACACAGGATGAATCCCTGAACTTCGCAGACAGGAGAAAAATGTAGAGTCGTGATACTTAAAACATTCCCCAGCCTTAGCTGTCAGCGCTGGTACCCACTTCAGCACATTTCTGAAATGAACTCTGCTAAGGCGGGGTCAGCAACACCATAAAAAAGAATTTTGCAATTAGAAAGGCTTAAAGGGATCACTGGCTAGATGGCTTATTTTCTTTAACCAATTCACTTATAGGAGTAAATTCAATACAAGTATTTCTTTCATCAGTTTTCCCCACAGTGAAGGGACCCAGGCTGAAAAGAGCCACCATTCGAGGGGTTCCCTGGGGGGAGTGTTCAGACCCCAGCCCATGCTGAGGAACTGTTTTTAGTCTGGTACGAGCAGCTGTCAGGAGACTTCAGTGGTCCTGAGGGATTAATCATCTACAGAGAAAGACAATAGGATCAGAAAATAAGAGAAAATGGCCGACTGAGCAAGTCCTACTGTTCTCCTTTATTACCATATCATTATTAATTGTAAATATTTATGGGCACAGGATGATAATTTAATACACGAATTTAAAGTAGAATGATCAAATCAAGATATTGGGCATTTCCATTTCCTCAGACATTTATCATTTATTTGTGTTGGGAACATTCAGAATTCTCTTTTTTGTTCTTCGTAAAAATATAATAAGTTGTTGTAAATTGTAGTCACCCTACTGTGCTATAGAACACTAGGACTTATTCCTCTTATTTCACTGTATTTTTGTTCTTTATACCCAAGTTCCTTTCATCCCTCTTTCCTGCCTTTTCTACCCTCTGGCGAGCACTGTTCTATGCACTACTTCCATGAAATTGACATTGGCAGCTCCCACATATGAGTGAGAACATGAGTATTTATCTTTCTGCGCTTAGCTTATTTTATTCATTGTCCTCCAATTCCTTTTATGTTGCCGCACATGACAGGATTTCTTCTTTTTATGGCTGGATAATATTCCATTGTGCATATGTACCACATTTTCTTTGTCCATTCATTTGTTGAAGGACTCTTGGGTTGATTCCATATGTTGGCTGTTGTGAAAAATGCTGCAACAACCATGTGAGTGCAAGTATCTCTTTGACTTCTTGATTTTATTTCCTTTAGATTATACCCAGTAGTGAACTTTCTGGATCATATGGTAGATTTATTTTTAGTTAGTTTTTTTTTTTTGTGGGTACCGGGGGTCGAACTCAGGACCTTGCGCGCCAGCAGGTGCCCCTGCCGCTGAGCAATATCACCGGCCCTTTTTTCCTATGTGGGTTCCGGGATTCGAACTCAGGACCTCATGCTTGCCAGGCAGGTGCTTATGCTGCTGAGCTATCTCACCGGCCCTATTTTTAGTTTTTTGAGGAACATCTATGTTCTTTTCTATAATGGCTGTATTAATTTACATTCCTGCTAACCAAAATGAGAGTTTTCCTTTTTTTCATGTTGCCAGCATTTGTTATTTTTTGTCTTTTTGATAGTAGCCATTCTAATTAGGGTGAGATGATGTCTCATTGGGGTTTTGATTTGCATGTCCCTAATATTTAGTGAGGTTTAGCTTCTTTTCATATATTCATTGACCATTTATAAATTTTGTTTTGAGAGGTTTATTTAGATCATTTGTACGCATTTTGATTGTTTTTGTCGTTGGGTTTCTTGAGAAACTTATATATTCTAGATCTTAATCCTTTGTCAAATGGATAGTTTGGACATATATTCCTTCTTTCTGTAGGTTGTATGTTCACTATGTTGATTGTTTCCTTTGTCATGCAGAAATTTTTAGTTCAATGTTATCCCATTTGTCTGTTTTGCTTTTGTTACCCGTGGATTTGGGGTCCTAGCTTTTATGAACAGATATAGGTCTTATTATTTTAATGTATCATTAAAGGTGGATGATAGTCATTTAAAATATTATAATAAAAGAAAACAATGACATTCACTAAGTCACATAATATTCAATATGTATTTTACTGAATTTGACCCATTTGGGTCTCAGGAATCAGCTCTTACTGGCTAATTTTATAAATTAGCTGAATTCCACCAAGTCGGTGATGAGAAAGTGAATGAAGGAATCAGATTCATAAGAGTCCAGAGTCTTCTTAGAGTTTTAAGAGGAAGCAGCTATTTGCATGAGCCGTCCTGTAATGGTACGCGACTACCGAAGTTGACTTTGATTCTGCCTCTGTCTTGAATGGAAGGCAATTAAGATCCAGAATGAGAGATTATCTCAGGCAAGGAGTTTTAAGTGGGGACATGACTGGTTCTTTGGGTAGATGTTTGGGATTACCAGGAATACACAGGCAAACACACTCATTGAGGAAAAATGATCCCAGAACTCTGGGAAGAGACCAAACTGAAGAGTTAGAGCTAGAAGATCTTAGACAGCACCCTGCCCGAATCTTCTCCTTTTGGCAACAGAGAATCGAGAGCTGGAGGGACGAAGTGATCTACGAAGGGCCACACAGCTAGCCAAAGGGCTGAGACAGTGGTGACTGTCTTAGCCTGTTCCTGCGGCTGTGACAACATGCCTGGCACTTGGTAATTTATAAAGAACAGAATTTATTTCTTATGGTTCTGGAGGCTGAGGCCTAAGATCACTGTCCAAGGAGGACACCATCTCCACGCTGGTGCCCCTACTGCTGTGCCCTCACATGGTGGGAGGTGGAAGTGCAAAAAAGGGCCAGATACCACTATTTCTCCCAGCCCTTTCCCAAAGGCACTAACCCCCTCCACGAGGCCAAGCCCTCCTGCCCTAGTCACCAACCAAACATTCCACCTCTTACTATCATTGTGTTGGTGATTAAGTTTCAACATGAAGTTTGCAAGGGACATGGACATGCAAACCATGGATGGCAATGGCCGATTGTCATTCTAAACAGACTGGAAAGTTAAGAAACAGTTTTATAATTTCTAAGCTTGTTATATTATCTCTTCAATACTGGCTTTCAGCAGTGAGGTGGCCTGTGTCATGAAAGAGTTCTGCAGCCTGAGTTTGAACCCGGGATCCTTTGCTCTGAGCTGTCTGATCTTGCACAAAGCATTTAACCAGTCTGGGTCCCCGTTTCCTGATTATTGGACAGTATAGCATAGCCAGGGTGAGCTCTAGAGACTGTGCACTAGCACGGTAAGCACTTGGTAAATGGTAGCACTCTTTTATTATGTTAGAAGAAGCACTGTTCATCAACTGAGAGGGAAGGGGCACTGGAGTGAGACTGATGTGCTTTGAATCCTGCCTTCACTGCTTTCTAGTTTGGGACTGTATTAGTTCGATAAACCTTGGAGCATTCTCTTTTAAAATGGAGAAAACAAAGAACTGACTTCATAGAGCTGTTGTGGATATTTAAGGACATAGCTCATATATTTAATAGTACATTGTGGGTTAAAAAGCTTGATAAACATTAGCCATTATTATAATTATTTTTGGTTTTGCCATGGAGGATATAGGGAAAGGGCCAGTGGATGTTTTTCCACCAAGGTGCAAATAGTTAATATGTAAGGCTTTACAGGCCAGAAGATCTCTTGTGCAACTACTCAGCTCTGCCATTTTAACAAGAAGGCGGCCATGTGTAAACAAATGAGCTTGGCTGTGTTTGAATAAAACTTTATTTGTAGAAACAGGTGATGGGCCATTCTTACAGGCCTGTGAGGCACAGCTTACCAACTCCTGATACAGGGAACTAAGAACTCCTGCTTTATGGCTTCCGAAAGAAAGTATACTGTGGATATAGGTGAAAAGGGCAGGTGTCTTCTTTCCTGGAAAGGACTAAGTAAGTCACCTTTAAGCACCTGTTTCCCAGCTTCAGACCCTGTTCGTGGTTGAGCTTATTTACACTAGATAAGAGAATCTCTATTCTCTGATCACACATTACTTTCTCCTGTGGGATGTGACTAGTCCGGTTCCTAAAAAGGCAGACAACCTAAGAATTTCCTCATGGTCAGAATCAAAATTTACCTAGTTTCTGTGAGGTCCTTGAGTCTGACTTCTTGTGAGGGTGCAACATAAAGGATGCAACTTGCAGACACACTGCAATTCTGCTAGCACCATGATTTGCAGTTTCCCTTATTACAGGCATAGGGGGTCATCAACTTTTCTTCCCCTGCTTTTGAAATATGAGGTGGTTATGCCCTTGCTTTGATTCAGAAGGCTCTCCATAAGAACAGGGTCTTCAGAGACAAGGTGTTTTGGCCTTTGACTCTGCCGGGTGATCTTTCTCCTGGTGTTCATGAACCTAACAAGTGGGAGGCTGTTGGCCCACTTCTGGGAATGATTAAATGTGGCACTCTGCTCCAGACTGGAGGGGTAATCTTGTTAAACTGCTAGCAGGTACATCTTGGAGGCAGAGGGGAGAGAAATTTAATCTTGGCCGCTCTCACATACAGCGTCTAGACCGTTGATTCCCCACGTGCAGATCTGGTTTTGAGACCAAAGAAAAGAAACGTCTTGGGCAGCTGCAGAAATTAGGGAGTGAACATTGATAAAGAAACACTCAATTGCTTTATATTTAGCGTGGTGACTGCCAACAGCAGTTTTTTTTCTTTTAATTTTAGAGAGAAAAACAATAAAAACTGATACAGAATTTCAAAACAAGATTATAGGAGATTAACGATGGTTAATATATGGCGTATTGTTATCTTCAAAGTGGTTGCTCAGATGACAAGATATAGGCATGAAAACTTGATCAAACAGTGTAAGCACAAACTATTCTTTTTAATGAACTAATAGAAATTAGTAGTATAACTATCTTAGCTATCATGTGTATATATATATATATATTTTTTTTTTCCTTTTCCCTTCCTTTTCTCCTTTCCCCTATCCCAGTTGTTCTTTCCTTTTGAGCAGTTTCTTCCTCTTTCACAATATCTATTGTACATTTTGGATATTATTTACTCTTTCAGTTTCTTACACTAGGGAGACAATATGATGTTTACACATGCGCGTCTGATTTATTTGACTTATGCGCATGGTCTCAAGTTGCATCCATTTACCTATAAAAGTCTCGAGTTTATCCTTCCTTATAGCTGAGTAGTACTCCACTGTATAAAAATACCACATCTTTTTTATGCATTCCTCAGTTGATGGGCATTTGGGTTGTTTCCAAGATCTAGCTATTACAAATTGTGCTGCTGTAAACATGGGTGCACATATATCGATTTGGTATAATGTTTTTAATTCTTCTGGGAAAATACCCAGAAGGGGACTAGCTGGGTTGAAAAGGACCTCTAATCCTAGTTTTTTGAGGAATCTCCACACTGATTTCCACAGTGGTTGGACCAGTCTACACTCCCACTAACAGTAGAGAAGTGTTGCTTTTTCTCCACAGCCCCACCAGCATTTGTTATTGGTTGATTTCTTGATGATAGCCATTGTTTCTGGAGTGAGATGGAATCTTAGTGTTGTTTTAATTTGCATTTCTCGAATGGCCTGTGATGTTGAACATTTTTTCATATATTTATTTGCCATTTGTATTTCTTCATCTGAGAAGAGTGTATTCATATCAGATGCCCATTTTTGGATTGGGTCTTTGAATTTGGGGGGCCTGATTTTTTCAAATCTTTATATGCTCTAGATAGAAGTCCTTTGTCTAAATTTTTTCCCACTCTGTGGGTTTTCTTTTCACTATGTTGGTCATTTCTTTTGATGTGCGAAAGCTTTTTAATAAGATGACATCCCAGTTGTTGATTCTTTGAAGTATTTCCCGTGCAGTTTGGGTTTTGTTCATGAGCTTTTTTTTTTTTTTTTTTTTTGTGGGTACCAGGGGGACGACCTCAGGACCTCGCGCGCCAACAGGCACCCGTGCCACTGAGCGATATCACCAGCCCCTTTTTTGTATGTGGGTTCCGGGAGTCGAACTCGGGCCCTCGCGCTTGCAAGGCAGGCGCTTACGCCGCTGAGCCATCTCACCGGCCCCTGTTCATGAGCTTTCTGTCTACCCCTATGTCTTCAATATTTCTACCTGCTTTCTCTTCCAGTAGATTTAATGTTTCTGTTTTAATAGTTAGATCTTTGATCCATTTTGACTTTAGTTTAGTGCATGGTGATAAACATGGGTCTAGTTTTAGTCTTTGGCATGTGGAAAGCCAGTTTTTCCAGCACCATTTATTAAAGAGGCTATCTTTCTTCCAGTGAACATTTTTGGTCCCTTTGTCAAAGATAAGGTGGCTGAGTGTGTTTGTAGTTGTGTCTGCATCTTCTAATCTGTTCCACTGGTCCTCTGGTCTTTTTTTTTTTTTTTTTTGCCAGTACCATGCTGATTTTATCACAGTAGCTTTGTAGTATAATTTCAAGTCAGGGATTGTGATGCCTCCTGCCTTGCCTTTGTTGCCCAGGATTGCCTTTGCTATTCTAGGTCTCTTCTGGTTCCAAATGAATTTTAGGAATGTTTTCTGTAGAGCCCAACAGCAGTTTAAATGGTAGTGTGCTAATCATGGGTGTGAGGCCTCAAGGCTTTCATGATGATGATGATACAGGGTTATGTGTTCTCCACTGAGCACGTGTGCAGAGAGAGCTACTTATGGGGCAAAGGAATCAGGTCCTGTGGCCTTTGACCCTGCTAGGTGACCTTTCTCATAGCAAAAACTTGTGACCATTTCTCTGGTTGGAGGACAGGGAGAGTTAAAAAGCCCCACAACATTAAAAAAATTCTTGTATTTCTGACAGTGAATCATCTTATTGTTTCAGATGTCATACATGGGTATTGGTAATTAATTTTCCCAGAATCCTCCTTACCACAGTCCTTTGATTCTAGGGAGGCACTAGCTTTGTCTTCCTTGGTCAGAGTTCTGCAGGGTTAATAGGGTACTACCTTAGTAGTTGTCAATTACGGAAATTTGTTATATTGCTTTAATTATGTGAACCGTGTTTCTGTAGGTATTAAACAGAATTATTTTCTTGAACATGATTTTGTTTTGTCCTTTGTAGACAGTAGAATTGATATTTCTTCAAATTGAACTTCATTTCCTCAGTGCTAGTTTGTGATTTCTGAGGTAATGGTAAATTGATTTTGTATTAATAGACAAGGAATTGCCATGTGTGGTGGTGGTACACACCTGTAATCCCAGCACTTGGGATGCTGAGGCCTTTAGATCACTGTGAGTTTGAGGCCAGCCTGAACTACATAGTGAGACTCCATCTCAACACACACACACACACACACACACACACACACACACACACACACACACAAAAGAGGAATTAATATACAAGTCTTTTTTTTTTTTTTTTTTTTTTTTTTTTGGTACTTTGCATTGAACCCAGGGAACACTGAGCTACCTCCCCAACACTTTTTTAAGTTTTATTTGGAGACTGGGTCTTACTAAGGTTACCCAGTTGGTCTTGAACTTGTGATCTTCCTATCTCAGCCTCCTGCGTACCTGGACTTACAGGCATGTGCTATGATGCCTGGCTGTACGAGCTTTTAGAAGGTATTTTTCTCTTTGAGTAGAAGATTCTGGGAGACACAGTATTTTAATCCAAAGGGATGGATCTTGAGTCAAATATTTGGTTTGGGGAGTGCTCTGTGTATGATGGTGGTGAGGAGGTCGGTCCCGAGACCAATACCTTACAACCAGCCACGTGTGTGTGGCTTCCAAGCTACTAGTAAAGCCAGGTGTCCACAGCAAAGAGGTGGGACTGGACAACCCAGGGGCAGGCAGTGTGTCTGCGTAGGGAGCTCAGAGAAAAGGGCTGCAAGAAATTTTCTCAGTTATGTAAGCTACCACCCAAATCACCAAGGGATGGAGAATCAGTATGGGTTATTTGACTTGGTGAACAGGGTTGGATTTGATGATCCCAAAGGATACAGGCAGTGACACAGCAGGCGTGAAAGCTGAGGGAACAACATTGTAGCAGTCCTGCGAGGCTCGTGGCGGGAGTGGAAAA
The DNA here is from genome assembly GCA_028451465.1 of Erethizon dorsatum. Classification (NCBI taxonomy): domain Eukaryota; kingdom Metazoa; phylum Chordata; class Mammalia; order Rodentia; family Erethizontidae; genus Erethizon; species Erethizon dorsatum. Next base: position 19,709,529 of record CM051839.1, read on the forward strand.
GCAGGGCTGGGACTCACAGCTCCGGAGAGCCAGGCTGCGGAGGATTTTCTAAGGAAGAGGAACACAAACTTATTTTGTGACAGAAGGAGAGGACCAGTGCAGGCTAGGGGAAGGAAGCTGGAGAGGGCCTTGGTGTTTTTAGGAAAAGAGACAGCGCTCTTCTTTTTAGGCTGTGAGGGAAGAGCAAAGAGTGAAGAGACAACGGTGTTCTTAGTCCTAGGGAGGCAGAGGGAGGCGCTGGTGGGTGGGATGGGATCTTGCGCTTCTCTGGAGAATCCATGTTGGTGGTCAATACAATCTCTCTTTTTCTCTTTCTCTTTCTCTCTTTCTCTCCCTGTCTCTGTCTCTCTCTTTGTCTCTGTCTTTATCTCTGAATATTGAACCATGGGTAGACATTTAATAATTCTTACTTGGGCTGATTCTTTGCTTTTTATGGAGTTAATCTTAAAAAGATTACTATCATTAGCTATTGTCAATTTTGTTAGGGAGAGAAAATTGTTCCCCATTTTAATGTTTCAAACTCTTTTAAGGTTGAGTGTTTAGGATTATTTTGATTTGATTCTGTGCTTACAGAGCAGCATAGGTTATGCCAGAGCTAGCTGTATTTCAGGGAGTCAAAATCTCCTTCCTTCTGCTTTCTCTTTCCCCCTTCCCCTCCCTTCCTTCCTGCTATCTTCTCTTTGTCTCTCTCTCCCTGTCTATTTAATCTCCCTCACTCTCTCTTTCTTAAATTGATTTCTAAATGCTCAGCCTATCTAACACTAGGATATACAAGTCGGCTTTTGCAGTTTTACCAGAATTAATTCCTAACTATCTCAAGGTATCTCTTTCTGTAGGATAATACAAAAGAAATTACCAACTCTATTTTCAAGTGACAGTGGGGGCTCGAGGGGACAGCATGTACATGCTGCAGGTTTTCTTCTGGTGTTAGTTTGGCTTCGCCTGTTAGGAAGTGCTAGTGGGGATAATGGGCGCTATACAGCCACCATAAGAAAAGACCTAGAATCCTTTTATCCTGTGTTTATGTGATGACAAGTCTGCGTTCCTGCTCCATCTGCTTATTTCCATCTGCAGTTTCAGGACTGGGAGCAAATAGCTAAAAAGATATTCTTCTTGGATTTGTAATCTTGGCTAAAACATAGAGCCCAGAAACGAATGCGTAAGCTTGTGTTTATCCAAAGTGCAAACAGCCAGGGAGGGCCTATTAGCAGACTGTGTTTCCAAGGGGGCCGGCCGGTGACAAGCAACTTTCATCCCTGTCACCCAAGGCTTAGCACCATCACGAGGCTCTGTCTGGATTATCAGAGGGAGATTTCTTTTTGTTCAGTTTTACTATTCAATTGATTTCATTTGATTTTCTAAATTGCTGGAAACTGATAAGAGCCTTACCCAGAATATATGATGAGCAGGGACACGGAGTTTCTAGCCACTTTTTTTTTTTTTTTAAATGAATGGGGGCTTACTGGACAAAAAAGAAAGAAAATCTCTGCATTTGAAATTTTTTTCCTGCAGGTGCAACAGGACTGGAGAGATAGAAAGCCTTTTCTTTATAGCTTGTTGTTGTGAAAGGAGAAAGGAATCGCTTTGCTCATCCTGCCCAACCACCAGAGTTCAATTGCAAAAGGAAGTGACACGGCACAAGGGTTAATTTCTGAGACGGACGGCTCCTGTGAAGCTGGCAGGGAGGAGAGCAGCCTCCCCCGTCTAATTACCCACTGAAGGCTGGGCGGGAGGCTGTCTGCAGGAAGCTCTTGCCTACCTGTCGGAATAGTTAGACTGCAGCCTGCCTCCCTTTTAATCTCATCCACTGCCCTCTCTTCTGTTCATTGTTATCTTCCGTCCTCACCTCTGGACACTCCGGCACATTCACTTGAAACATTGTCACAGGAGAGCGCGGCTTCGACAGAAGCCTCTCTGAAATTATTTTTTATCCTGTTCTGGCTTGCACTTGAATAATTCTCCATCAACAGCACATCTGATTGAGTTGGCATCACAAACCCCTTTGTATGCTATTTTTTTTTTCTTCAAGAAATATTAAAGTCTGAATAAAATGGGAATAGCTGCCTGGTAATGATCTCATTATATATAAATACAGAAGTGCTCCCAGAGGAGGTGATGACTCCAGACTCAGGTATGCAGCGAATACCCATTATCTTCTGAGGAGCTGGCCCAATTCAGTGCTCCTCCTGGGCTCCCCACCACGTCTTTCCCGGGAAGGTTCAAGTCGTGGGAAGCCGCTGGCTGACTGAAGCTGGGAAAGGGTCTCCCCTCCCGCTTCGTGACATATGTTAGGAGATGAAAGGGGCCTGGGCTGTGTGTTTACTCTTCATTTGGGAGCCTCATGTACTCTGATTGATCGGAGAGACAAAAAGGCAGAAGGAGAGACACTTGGCACTGGCTGAAAACCATATCCATTTTCAATGTGAAGTTTCCTCCTTTGGTGTGGATAATAGTGATGAGGCAGTTCTGGGTATAGAGGCTACTAAAAGCTTTTTAAAAATAACAAGCCTGCCACCCAGTTTGAGTTCTTATGTAGCAAAAGAGCAAACACAGATGGCGGCAGTGGGATCGGGGGCCCGGGTGGGAAAGGCCCTCCTAACGTGGGAGTTTACTAGTTATCGGTCCTGGTAATCTCTCTAGCTGCCGAGGGGTAAGCGGATGATCAGCACATCCCAGAGGAACTCATCAAGGGTTCGAGTCCCAATGTAGGGTGAGAAACTCTGCACAAACCTTGTGTGACATCAAATAAAAGAATGCGGTAGGTGAGAGGGTAGACTCAATGGCTCTAAATGTCCCCATTAGGTTCTAAAGGGGATGTTTATCTAAAGGGGGACTGCCATCTGCCATCCTAGATCAGAAAGAGAGGTGGGGTGGAGGACGAGTACTTGGCTGTGTCTATTTGCCTGGGATCATAAATCTAATTATTCCCCTTGGATTTCCATATTCAGAACTATCGAAATACAAAATAATGTTCTAAGCATAATTCTTTGGCAGAAGATGAGCTGGATGGCAGAAGTATTTTGCCGGTAGCTAGAAGTCTTTCATGCCATGTACATGGAATGTTATTAAACAGTGGCCATGGATTCCTCTGGATCAAGAGCCTTAAAATCTAAGGGAGGAAAGTTACTCAATAGACAGGGGCAGGTATAACAGAAAGAAGCCTTGGCATTGGGTGGGGTCATCTTCATTGTGGGGAGAAGCAGGCAAATGTCCTTGGCCGGTCACCTCCACAATGTGCCCATGCTTTTGACCCATTGCTAAGTGTTCTCTTATTTTTTTTTTAATGCATTGGCATTTGTGTTGCCTTAGGCCCAGCAAAAAAAAGTTTTCTTTCCTAGCAGTACCATAGTTTTTGTGGGAATCTGGGAGAACATTTTCCTCACTTGTGCTCTAACTTCCTTGGCTGATGGCACTTGTACATGAATTTAGTTGCTTGCAGAGTGTTCTGGAACCCACCTCTTGTATTTCTCTCTATTGCCTGTGGAGGGAAGTAAGGGAAATCCCCAGTTCAGCAACACCATGACTCCCCCAATACCCAGTTATGGCACAAGATGCCTCTGTTCTTATGCTAATCCTCATTCTAACCTACTGCTCTTCAAGGTTTAACATGTGTCTGGCCTTGTGCCAAAGCCTCACATGCTTCTTCTTGATTTTCACAGCCCCATGTAGTGGTGCTATTATACCATTTTGACAAGGTATCACCAGATAGCAGGTTGACGTCAGGTGGGCAGTCACTGGTTTGTAGCTGCAAATATTTGGTATCTGTGGATGTAGGCGTGGAAACGGTTTACAGAGAAGTCTCTGAGCTGGGTGTGGTGGTGCACGCCTATAATCGCAGCATTCTGGGAGGCTGAAGCAGGAAGAGTGCAAGTTTGAGCACAGCCTAGGCTACTTAGCAACTTAGCAAGACACTGTCTTAAAAAATAAAAATAAAAAATGGGCTGGGGATGTAGCTCACTGTGAAGGCCCTGGGTTCAAGACCCAGCACTGTAAAGCAAGCAAACAAACAAACATAGAAGTCTGAATGAATCCATTATTTCCTCAACCTCTTTGCATTATTTAGCTAGGTTTACTGGGAAGTCCAGTATTCAGTTTCCATTATTTGGAAAACCATAAAAATATGAAGTATAATCCCTACCTCCAAGGCACTTGTAATCTAATGGGGAGATGGAAATAGAACATGAAAGCGCCACCATATGAAACAAAGTTGGCCTTGGCCTCTTGGCCACCATTAGCCAGCCCTTCTGGGCCTAAGGTCCTTTCTCAAAACTAGATGAATGACTGGGTCAAATGTCAATCAAACTTTTTCTGTAAAGGACCAGAGGGTGAGTATTTTAGGCTTTGCAGTTCATATATCTCTGTTGCAAGTGGTCAGTTCTGCAGTCAGCATGGAAGCAGGCAAATACCATTCAATAAATGGGCATGATCGTGTTCAAATAAAACTTTATTTACAAAGACATTTGTCAATAAAAATCAGAAGGGCAAGAGTAGCCCAATGTCGCCTCTGGACTATGGGATGTCTCTAGGCCAGTGCTCGTGAACCTATGGCATCCATGCCACAGCAGGCTGTTTGTATCATTGAAAGCTCTAAAAGGTTCGCTGTCACTGCTCTAGGCCTTTCTGGCCAGAAAATAGTATGATTTTTCAACATTTTTACATTGATCCCAGCCTTGAAGTACGAACACATTTCTTTAGCTTTTCTTTTGTTGAGGATGAGTATATAAAAAATGGTAATAGAAGAGGTCCTGGGGAGGTACCAGGAGGGATTCCCAGCAATGTTCTGATAGAAATCGTGATGGGAGAAAGCCATTAAAAAAGGTGGGGGAAGGTCCCATGAATCAGAGATGGGCGCTGCTGTTTCAGTTGGAGATCTGGCTGTTAGCTCAGCAGGAAGACAAGAAAGACAAGATGGGGTAAGCTGGAAACACAGATTTCCCAGAGGCAGAATGTTAGAAAATTCTTTTCAGAACAAAGTTTTTTTATGTGATTCCTTATATAAGTCTTAGAATCCAAAGAATAGTCAGTAATGAAGTTTTGCCTATATTGGTATAAAGACAATGTAATACAGTAATGTTAACAAGACAACACGATCTGAACATAGATTTGATTCTCTCTCTCTGTATCTAATCTCCATTTGAAACTCATTCATTTTTTTCTTAAATTTGAATAGCTGGATTTTTCAAGACGTTAGAAAAAAGGTACAGTTGTAAGGCTCTTCATGTTGAGAGTGATGTAAGAACTACACTCAAACCGACTTAAAAGGTGATCCAGTGCTGAGCGTGGTGGTGCACAACTGTAATCCCAGCACTAGGGAGCCTGAGGCAGGAGGATTGCTGTGAGTTTGAGGCCAGCCTGGGCTACAAAGTGAGTTTGAGGCCAGCCTGAACTGCATAGTGAGACCCTGTCTGAAAAAGATAAAAAAAAAAAAAAAAAAAAAAAAAAAGGCGTTCCTTAGGCGTGGGATATAGACTGGTCCAAGGGAGGGTGTCCTTCAGCTGGGGAAGGGCCTGATCCAGTCCGGTAAGGCTATCGGGCCTTGGTTTCAGTGTCTCCTCCATTTCCGCCTTCTTATTTACTGAGTCAGTTTCACCTTCAGGCTGACTTCTCCCTAGGTAGAAAGAGGCTATTGAAAGACTTACTCTTCTTATTTGACCAAATGCAGCTAGGGAGAGAGAGTCTCTTTCAGAAGTCCTGGCATGGTTTCCCAGGTCTCCCTGGCCATGTCTGGGTTATGTGTCCAGTCCTAAGCCAGCCGGTGTCCTTAGTGGGTAACGACAGGGCCTGTGCTGAAGAGTGGAGGAAAAGTTCCCCAAGGAGCACACGATGGCACTTGCCAGAAAGAAGCGGATGGTTGTTGTGTAACAAACAGCAGATGTCCAGGACAGTGGCACTTTATGATTTCCAAAACACTGTTATAGAATCCGACTCATTTGATTTTACAATTCTATGGGAATATGGTTGTCAGCTGTTGTTATTTCCATTTTCAGATGAGAACACTAAGGCTCAAGTCACATGACTTGTTCAAATTTACACAGTTGACAAAAGAGATGGTTCTTCCTGAGTGATGCGAAGTCTGACCACTCTACAACAAAACTGTTACCACTCCGTTTTGGCCTAGATGCCTGTTAGTGTCATCTAAAATTGAATTAGCATTTTGATTAGTCATATCACATTGGCTTGTACTGATTTTATACAAAGTGAGAAGCCCTCTGATTTTGCCAATGATTTCTGGTAAAATGTAATATACCTGAAATGTTTATTTATTTATTTATTTATTTTTTTAACCTAACTTCAGGGCTGTGATTCTTTTTTTTTTTTTTTTTTTTTTTGGTACCGGGAATTGAACTCATGACCTTGTGCTTGTCAGGCAGGTGCTGTGCTGCTGAGCTATATCCCGGCCCTGTGATTATTTTCCTACTCTGTCATATTAAATTTCTCTCATTACTCTGGCCAGGTAGGAACATTTTCTTTTTTGGGTGCAAGAATTTTGAGTCTTGTGGAATCTAAATCTTTCCCAGAGTTGTGCCATCTTCAAGTTAAACAGGCGTAACTTATTTGTCTTCTAAATAAAACGATTGAAGGAAAAGGAGAAAAGGAGTTTGTAAACTTGATTAATTACCAATTATAATCTAGAGTGCTACATCGTCAGAGGGCTTCATGCTTGCTTGTTCAACATTTTTATAACAGAATGTTGGAGGCTGAACTGGTACATTAAAACGTGGCTCACTTCATAGATGGAACTCATCTTCTCATTTGACCTCCTGCCTCAATCTCTCATATGAGCAACATTCCCCACCATTTATCTGCATCCAGTCAGGAAAACTGTGGCCACTCCATTGTGTTAAATTCCTGCAGTGACAATGAGAAGATAAGCATAATGGTGACCGAGCACGACAATCTGTGAAAATTTGGTAATAAATACAGTATGGAACACATGTTCCCCAGTGACTTAACTTTTTTTAGATTAGAAAAGTGAAATTCTATAGCTCAAATGCAAACGATAGAAGGATTTGGCCCGAAATATTATCTAGGAGTTTTGATTTCCAGTCTAACGTTTCTCAAGACAGGAGAGAGGTGGGCATTACAGTCATCTGATGGTCGGAACAGCAGGGAGTGTTGTAAACCCACATGTTGTAATCAGAAAACTCTGACTTGGGTTTAGTTCAAATAGCTTTAGAGGAAGAGAAGAGATTTTTATGAGAGATTCAGAATCAGTTATTATTACAGTTTAAACGAGATTGAGAAACATCACAGTAAAAGGTAATGTCTCTTAAGACTTCTTTCAGGATTGTTTCAGCCATGGGGCAGGGAGGCCAGTGGGGAGGGGGCCTATGTTGCTTTCTCTCTGTGGATCACTCCTGTGGGCAGGAGCCTTGCAGCCACTTTGTGTTGGAAGGACGGAGGTGATCTCCTTCCCTCACAATGACCTGTGTGCAACTATTAGACTCTCCCTTACTTCTCTCATCTCTGCTCCCTCTTCCTCACCCTTAGATCTTACAGAAACACCACCACTACTTAGGTATTTCATAGGGAAATTTCAAACTGTGCTGAATAAGTTTCTAAGAAAATGAATGAAAACTATTCTTCCCTTTCCTCTCCCAGGCAGTGATTAGCCATGCAGCCTGGAAAACAGTTTCTATTTAAAAGTAGAAGTATTTAGAGAGCAAACGTCCTTCCTCTCTTCCCAACCGCACTGAGAAAACAGGCAAATGGCAGCTTCTCCTTCTCTTGCTCACTCAGTGCTCCTGCTGCGGCTCCCTCCCTGTGCCTGCATCCCACCTGGCCAGTCTTTTGACACCTCTTCCTAGCTAGGAGAACGGGTTATCAAGGTGATAATAAGCGAGAAAATGTTCCAGCCTTGTTTTAAGCTTCAGCCACGTTGCACTGCTTAATCGAGGTTAAAAGCCTGTGTGAACCTGTGTTTTCTACCCCTCTGGCCATGCAGCCCTAAGCCAGCCTGATCCCGCCTTGCTTCGAGCTGAGCCGGAGACCTGCCACCTGCCGGTGCAGGGTGACTGAGGTGGCCCCAGTCTCCCAGCTGCTGCTGACCTGCACTTGGAAATTCAATCTTCTCAAGGTAATTCCTCAGCTTATGAAAAACTTCTAGCAGTGAATTGTGAATGTGATGCCTCCCACGGCAGACCCTGAGCCCAGATGGGTGGGGAGCATCACTTTGTACGAAGCACGTTTAAAAGTGGGACTTTTGTGACCGCAGTAGGAGATTTTTACAACACCACGCTTGATCTTCTCTCTCTTCTGGATCCCAAATGACTTAGGGACTGTCTGGGCCTTGGACACCAGAGAGAGCAAAATGGTGCTCAGTCTTCCCTTGGGTGGGGCTGCTCTAGTTGCTTGGAGTGGCATTCTGGTGCTGAGTTTGGAGACCAAACTGACAGTGAAAAATACATGGTTAACTACCAGCTGATGCCTGTCACCTCCTGCAGGCTGGTGGAGATGGACACCATCAGCGAAAACAAATGAGATGTCAGGCTTGGAGAAATTCTCCCTGCAAGAAAGTTGCCTAGAGATCCTGAAATAACTGTCTGCCTTTTAAGATTCTCTGCACCAAGCAGTAAGAATTTCCCCTCCTTTTCCTACCCCAATAGCTGCCTCCGTCCCTGATAACAGACAGCCCTGGTGGTGGTCGCAGATGCTGCTGTGACAGTGTCTGCCTCCTCATGGGGACAGTTTTGTCGTGGGAGGATTTGAATGTCCTTGCTGTTTCCTAAAGCTTCAGCTCGGAGTTTCAGGATGTGTTTTGGCAAGTGCAAAATCCAATAGTCATTGAACCCTTGATAATCTTCTATGCCCTGTAGAAGTATGTTTTTATTCATCCGTTTCTTCAGGAGGTACGAAATAAAGCTGTTCCATTCTAGGCATAAATTAGCATTTATAACAATGCAGTGCAAAAAATGTAATTTAAATAGAACTGATTAGAATTTTGATAGGGCACCAAGGAACTTCTAAACAAATGCTGATCAGATAATGAGTGGAACAAGTCATTTATTTTAGTGGTTCAGTTATCTGTTCAATGATTGGGTCACAGTTTTCCAAACATATATGGTGACTTTTCATTAATTATGCCCTTCTCGCTCAGTAATTGTCCAATTTAACTGCAAACTGTGAGCTTATAGGCAAAGCCACAGAAGACAGCAGAGGGAAAAAGTAACCATCTTGATAACAGTATATTTTCTTTTTTGTAATAACATTTACTAATTCAAGGACTCAGAGAGAGGGGAGCTATTGTTAGGCTTTGGCCTTGGTCTTGTCTTTGCACAATGGACTAAATTGCTACCTGCTTGTTAAGCTCTGGAGTGCAGAGCTTTGCAAACGCGTCTGTAGAAGCGGCATTCAGCCTGTGTTCCTTGGGGTGGCCTCAGTGTGGGGTCACCGTGCCCGGTGTTCTAGGCGGCATATGTAGACTCGGGAACGTGATCCACCGAATCACATGGTTTTCTTCAGATGTGTCAACATGGAAAACGTTCTGCCTCAATCCGAAAGATTAATTTGAAGCATTTTCTCCTTTGCTATGTTGGAAATTTTTCTTTTATTAGGAAGACTAAAAGATTCCCTTCTTATTTCATGAGGTAGCCCAACTCACATTGGGGAAACTTTTGACATGGGGGCTCCCTCATGATATCATTAGGTTCAGTGCTCTGTGTTGCTTATTGATCATCTTTATTGGTGATAAAAAATCATTTTATGGACAACAACCTTGTTGTCTTGAAATAATCTTGATATTAGTAAGATGTTACTTTCTGGAATGCTGATGAGAAATTCAGCCCAAGAGAGGAAATAATTTAAACATACCCTGTTTCTCCCCAGCTCAGAATGAAGCATTGTTTTGAAGGAAGAATCATCAGTTCATTACAGTTTTATTGTTGTACTTTTTGCTCTGGATATTTTAAATTGTGAAGGACTTCTAGGGCTTTACCAAGCAAAGGCTGCTTTGAATGAGCACTTGGTATCTGAGGCAGGTGAGAAGAAAGGGCTAACGTGGTTCCACGGCTGGACGGGCTCGTGCTTGGCGTAGTGATTTACTTGTATGTCTGTTGTACTCATCTTTATTTATGCTGCTACCTGGAAAGGGAACGCCTTCTGTCCTTTGGTCCTTTGGGTAATGGCTGGGTACAAAGCCAGCGTAGAAGGCAGCACTCAGTGGAGGCATCTGAATTGCTCATCATTTCTGATTTAATAAAGCTGGGGTCCAAGGAAGCCCTAAATGCAGGCAGTGGAATGACAAGTGTGTATATAGACTTTCCTTCACGCTGGCAACAATAGCAACCATCTCCAGAACAGTCTTTGTTATCCGCACTTAGTGTACAATGGGGAAGAAAAGGCAAGCATTCATAAACGCTGACAGCACACTACAGTGCCCCAGCTTCGTGTTTGCAAAATTCGACCATCATTTGAATACTGTACCTATTTCTTCAAACAGGCCATTTTACAGCTGAATAAACTAAGGCAAAGGGAGAGAAATTGCCAAGTCCACCTCAAAGCAATTTTAAATCACCTTTGCCTACACATATCCTCGTGCCTCTCTTTTAAAGTAAAGAGGATTTAGATATACTAGAGAGTGCTAATACTGCTTCCTACAGTGATGATTTCAGCTCATTGAAATCTACTTTTTAGAAATATGTAAAGGGGACTCACTACCTTGAAGCAAACACATGGCAAATGGATAAAACATTGTGTTTGGGGGACTTTATTTTTCCTGGCTCTGCTAACTCTTGAGCAATTAGCTAGATTATTTCCTTAACGTGAACAATGACTATATTCATACAAAAACAATTAACTGGACAATTGTTCTAGAATGAGCATTTGCTCTATTATCTTTCCCTTCTCCTCATGTCACCTCTCTTTCCAAACACGCGTGCCTCTCTTTGTGAGAGCAATTTCCACAGCATAATGTCTATGCAAAGATTGTGAGCTCTCAAAAATCATTGCAAGGAACTATGGCTGCACATTTATTCTCAGCAGATCGCCACACATCTTTGGATTTTTATGTTGTGCTTACTTTACAATCACTGAGCTCCATGTTATAATGTCTCCATTATTTTGGTGGGCATATTAGAGCTGATTGTTTCTCTCAGCAGCCTCCACCGCCCCCCCGGGAGACCTCCACAGCTTACCTTATCATAATATTGGAAAGCAATTTCTCTTGACTGCTGTGAACCAATGCCAGAAATCCAAAATGCTGCCACAGTCATTAAGTGATTTCCAATTAGTTAATTGGTTTCACAGGCTGCTTCTTTCTAAACTGCACCTTAAATGAAAAGCAGAACCATCCATTTTTGAGAGAGGAAAAATCCTGGGAGCTTTGGGTTTTAAAATCCTAAAGTGAGGCATACTTTGGAAGAAAGTTCACTAAAAACACCAGTCCTGCAGAACAAGATGTTCTTATTGCCACAGAAAAGAATGGAATCTCTCTTCTGGCTTTCCCACATTACCCAGGGTTTATTCTGCCTGCTTTAACTTGGGATCAAAGGAAGTTAGGCAGATAATCACAGAGTAGCACAGAACAGATGAACACGAGCTCTTTTCTGGGGAAGCTCCCGGGCCTCTGTGCTGGGGAACAGGGCACCATACCCTTGGCCAGGGATGTGTGTGTGTGTGTGTGTGTGTGTGTGTGCCTGTGCTGTATTAAACCTCGCTGAGAAGTAGGGCAGAGTCCCTGAGAATGACTCTGTAGGAAGCTGCTCTTCGGGAGGTGGGGATGCAGTTCCACTGCAGAGCACTTGCCCAGCATGCATGAGGCCCTGGGAGTGATCCCCAGCAGGGAAAGGAAAAGCTGCTTTTGCAAAGGGAATGGAAGCGATTGTGTATATGGACTGGCAAAGGGAATGGGCAAAGGAGGCCTGTGAGGTGGGTCTGGAATATCTGTAATCGGCACATGTGTTGATAGTGGGGGGCCATACGTATGAGTCTCGAGCAGTATTTGATTTTTACATAGGGTAAATCAAACAGGATAAATGCCCAATAGGGTAGAGAAGGTGATAATGGATTTACTGATAAATTAGTCATTTGTTTTCTCTGATATAGAAAAAAAAATAAAGCTGTTGGCTTTAATAGTGATAGAATGCATACAAAAATGAATGCAAATTTTCCTCTCTATTACACAAAGATGTAATCAGTCAAACTGGAAGCACCTGGGTAGTGGTCAAAAGAATGGACTCCGAAGCTAGACTACAGCATCTGCGTGTACATCATGACGGCCGCTTACCAACTGTGTGGCTCTGAGCAAGTTACCTGACCTCTTTGTGCTTCTATCTTCTGAGAAATGGGAAGAACATTAGTACCCTCCACTGGGTTGTTGTGGGGAGTACATGGGTGGTAAAATTTACAGTTCTCTTAGAACAGGATCTGCTACATGGTTTGTTAAATAAACCAATTTTCATAAGGTATGACATGATTTGAAAGATTCATTTTTTGTTCTCTCCTTTGGAAAAAAATCCTCTCCTTTCGTGGTTAATTACCTATGAGATCCAATACCTGAGGAGGGTAATAGAAGTGATGCTACCAGCCTGGCCAGTGGGTCAGTCCCTTTGTCAGTCAGCTGTGTTTCCTGCCAGCAGCCAGCAGCCCCCTCTCCCTGTGCTGTGAGGCTGAGGAAGGAGGATCACAGGTTTAATTCCAGCCTGGGCAGCTTAGTGACTTAGGAGACACTGCCCCTTACCCGCAAAAGGCTGGGGCTGGCAGGAGCTCTGAAGATCATCCCCTCCACCCCCAAATTTGACCAGTGCCTGGTCTTTTTGTTAAAGAGCAAAGTTTATGTAGAAATAGATTAAATTGAGGTGAATAGGGTAGAGGAGGCAGTGACTGGAATATAGAGTCAGCAAAAGGCAAAGAAGTTCACGGAAAATCTTTGGCACAAGTGGAAAAACACGTATGAAAAAACGAAAAAGTCGGTGCCTTGAGAAAAAGGAAATCAGAGACGGGAGAGGAAAGGGTAAGGGAGGCCAAGACAGGAGCTGAGCAGAGAGAACCCTAACGGGCTCCAGTGCCTGCCTTCCTGTTTGCTTTGGAAGCAGTTGGTTCATCATTTCAGCAGCCTGGAGTCCTTTAGTAATGACTTTATGGATTAAAATTTAAAACCAAATTAGATGTGTTTACAAAACAGCACCCCCACTGCACGGGTAACGAGCTGCCACAGCTGAGCTCCCGTGGTCTGGGCGGAAGCTCCTTGGTACTTCCTGGAGATGCTCCTCAGCTGTTTCCGAGGTAACCCCTTCCTCTGGTGTCACCCCGACTGTCTGAGGATAGTGCTTTCAGGTGACTCGCTGGTGGGCACCAGTAATGCATTTATTTATAAGCACACATTTGCTGGTCTTGACAGCAACTGTGCTAGAAATTTGTCTGCCTTATTTTGTGCATGTTTAAAAATTTTTATTTTTAGGTTTCCTTATGCAGCACATCCATTCCAGTGGAAACCATGGTTTGAGAAATACTAAGCATGAAGTCTCAACGTTAGATACAATTTTTGATACAGTGTGTTTTGAAAGTGAAGTACTCTCAGGGGTGATGAGTTCCTGGCCCCTTCTCTTACCGCTCCTCCGTTGCTTACCACCTTGTTATTTTGGGGAGGGGAATCTCTTATTCCAGTTTTATGGAATAGAGTGCAGTATTTTTCACTCGTGTTTTCTTTCTGTAACAGGAACAGTTCTTTCAAGTTGTTAATCAGTTTGATGTATCAAAGAGAAGGCTGCTTTGTCCTTCCTAAAGAGAGCAATAGGTTTTTCTTGTAATGAAGTATGTTGATAGATTTGTTTCTGTGGTCTATGAAGGTGGTAAGGACTTAATAAATATTAAATCAACCAGCCAAACAACCTCTCATTGCCCTCGAAGAACATATGACGTGCTGAAACAAGGACAATGTCATGCCCCTTTATCTTTTAAAAATATTTTTTGCTCTTTACTTGCAGGAAACAAAATCTCAACATTGGGCTGGCCATCTACAGATTTAATTCATTTACGAACCAACGAGATTCCTTGGAGTTATTACCTGAGGAATAGTAATGACTTGTAAATCGCTCATGGCGTGAGTTTTTATTTTTGTGGTGCTAGGGACTGAACCCAAGGCCTTCACACCGAGCTACATCCCCAGCCCTTTATTTTTTATTTTGATACAGTGTCTTGCTAAATTGCTAAATTGCCCAGGCTGGTCTTGAACTTGTGATCTTTGTACCTCAGCCTCCCACATGGCTCCTTTACAAAAGAATTAACTATTAAAAATGACATCAGAGCTGAAGAAGGCTGCCTGTGGTGATGGTCCTCCAGGGGGTCTCCTCGGGATAGGGAGGGGTGAGTCAGAGCACTGGGAAGGGACTTTGCCATCTGTTAATCATAGGACTTAAAACCACAATTCAATTACATGGGATTCTATGCTAACATTCCCTGACTGAGTGGCTTTTCTACTTCAGAAGGCAGCAGGATCCTCTTATATAGTCAATGTGGGCCTAAAAGCCTGACTAAATGTATTGTGGTATACATGGAATATTTTAGTCTCGGGACATTATTTATGTTGAGACAGGAGCAGTCTTGGGGGACTGGAGATGCATTAAACCCCGCACACTGAATGGATGATCTTTTCCTTCCAGGGAGGCTGTGTGTGACTGTCTGGGCTCCTGAGCCCTGGGTAAGCTCTTGGCTTCCTCCTGACCTGCTCTCTCTGCTTAAGATGAATTAGAAATACACAAAATGCACTTGTTTGAATCAATATTGGGCATTAAGTGGCTCCTGGGCTTTATGTCAGGGTCTCCTCTAGGAGAGGTTATCCTCTGGTTGCACTGGGGTTGGGTGACAGGAAATTTAAGACTAAATGGCCTGGAAGTTTAATCCTGGGATGCACTTAGTCCTGTGGCTGCTATTTGGCTCTCCAGTCTTTACGAAGCTTCTTAGTCAATAGGAGGAGGGCAATGTTCTCTGTAGCATTTTATCCTTTATCACTGCTCTGCCTCTTCTCGCCTCATTCCTTCCACCTAGAATGCCCTTTCTTCAGCTACTAGCTGCCCCAGACTCAACCCATTCTTCAAGAGTCAGCCACAATATCATTTTGGTCCTCCCTGGTGTCTTCCTTCACTAATTCTGCAACCTACCCCTCAGGGTCCCCACAAAGACCACACCCAGGAAGCATCCCAGTATCAGAGACAAAGGGTGGATTTCTGGTCTAGGTAGGTCTAGTTTACATTCTAGTTCTTACAGTCCCTAGTGCATTTACTTGGTAGGGCTCCTTGCTCACTTTTCGCTTTGCTTTTTCTTAACTGTAAAGCGGGAATGATGCCACTAGGGTTTTTAGGAGAATTAAGATGGTATTACACAATACAAAGTCTGGCAGAGGGTATTTGAGAGATACTTGTTCCTTTATCCCTCATTGCTCTTTCAGCTAACTGGAATTGTCAACTTTTGGGGATCTTGGATCAGTTTGTGTATCTGATAAAAGCTAAGGTTTCTCTTCCTAGGAAAAATATTTAAACACATGCAAACATTTTTAGACAATCTCAGGAATTTCTGGGAATTCTAGAGTCCAAAGGGGTACTGCTGATTGGCCACCCCTGTCCCCAATCTATGCAAAGCACCAGGACATGGACCTGCCACTTAGGAAGGGCTGCACACAAATAATTTAATCTACTGTTTTCCTAAATTGCAATCAGGACATATCCCATGCCTGGAGGAAATCTAGGTATAATTTCCCCTTATATTTAGTTTTGAGAAGCTGTCATGTCCAAGTGACAGAAATATCTCCGAGCAGAGAGCCTAGTGCTTGACTGACATGTCTTCCAGCTGGCCTGCCATACCTTGTTTGAACAAATTTGGCCTTTTCAAAAAAATCTTCCCTTTCTTGTCGGACTCTTTCCTGTAGTCCTGTGAGCTGCTACCCAGCCAGGCGATGTTCTGCTGACATCTCCGTCTTTGCTCCCTGTATGGAATTTACAGCAATTATCCTTTGGTTGGTCCCCGTGTCTGTATTTTGGCAGGCTGCCCACCTTCCACATGATAACCACTTTGCAGCCAAGCTCTGCCAAAGCCTAATGTCATCCCTTGTCAGATGTCGTCTGGGTCCAGGGGTCACCCACACATGCTCATCCCCTCCTCACATCTGCTGGTGCTGGGTCCCCTTGCACTGTGTTTCAAGCACATAATGAAGTGCAGGGTTGGCCGTGATCCAGTTCATTTGAACAATGTTCACAGTGAACCTGGAGAATCCAGGAATGTTTTTTTACAGCCTGCGTTACCTGGATTGGTTTGTCTGGCCGTGTACAGCAAGTAAATGAACTGGATAATCGCCATAAATATTCCATTCTGTGCTGCGTAGCCTGTGCCTCTGGAAACAAAAGTTTCTCTACAGCAAAGTCATTTCTCAAGAACAATTATGCCCCCTGGGGGTGAATATCTTTGTCAGTGTGTGCCAAAGTATGACTAAACAAATTGGCTCCAAAAGCACCTTTTCCCTAGTTAACTCTCATTTGATATTTTCATGGAAGATCAATGAGGACAGCAACAAAAGCCTCTAGAAATAAACAAAAGCCAAGCTCCAGATCTCACCCTCCCCGACCAAAACCTCTCTCGTTGGTGGGAATTGTATGGCCCAGGTGGTGCTTAGTTTTTCTGTGTCTGCATTTGAGACATCTGTATCTAGGAGTTTGGGGTGCCGTTGAGTACTACTTCTCAAACTTCAGTGTGCATTCAGATTAACTGGGGATCTTGTTAAAATGCAGGTTCCGATTCAGTGGGTCTGGGCTGGTGCCTGGGAGTCTGCATTTCTAATGAGCACCGCACGATGCCTTTGCAGGTGCTTATGGGCAAAGCTCTGAGAAGTGAGCCTGTGGCCTTTTTCTCTAAGATATTTTCATACAGTGATTAAAACGACCCCAAAGCCTGGCCACCCCTGTGATCCTGTAGGGTTCTCTGCTGGGCCTGCTCTGAGTCCTAACCTGGTTCTGTTTTCTTATAGCCAATGTAAGTGGAAAGGCTTTGGCGTTAGAGAAGAACAAATAGATTTTAGTGAAATCGAGGCAGGATCCACCCAAATACAAACTGTCATCCACAAAGAAGCCTCTTTGCTTGCAAGTCCTCACTGGCGTCTCACTAGTTACTTGAAGTTCTAAGTAGGAAATTGTTCATCACTCAAAATTTAGAACAGTCTAGAAAAATGCAGCGAATATAATTTTCTGAGTCTTGAGGCAGCGTGGAGCAAATTTGCAGAGCTTGAGTTTAAGACAAGGAAAACTCTAATCACATTCATTTTTTTTCTTTTTTTTTTTTTTTACTCTTATTCGGCATCATTTTTTCTTCATTTTATGTCTTTTAGAAAACCACCTGAATGCAATGAACTGGATATAGGTTAACAAATTACTTGTGTAAACATTTTATTCTCTCAACACAAGTGTGTATGAGAAACTTGCTTCTTTGTTGATAAAGCAAGCCATTAACCTCAGCGGCTGCATCTTCACATCTCAATGATGAAGGGCGGGGCCAGACAATCCCGAGTTCCCTGACAGCGTGTCATTCTAAGAACAGGGAGAAGCTGAAACAGGAAACATTCTGCCCATTTATGGCTTTTTATTGCCCCCTAACGAAGGCTTTTGTTAGCTCTTTCTCTTTCGTGGCAAGGCAGGGAAGGTACCCATTTTGTTTGTGTGTCTCCTGGTCATAGGGTGAGTGAGGAGAAGAAGGTTTTGCTGTATTCTGCATTTCCTGTGGTGACACTTTTTTTTTTTTTTTTGAGAGAGAAAGAGTGTTATTTTCTTAAACCTTGCACAGAATTTTTGTATGGGAAAGGAAGAACATGAGAGGCTCGCGAGGCTATCCTGAGGGTCTTCCCTTTGCTCCTGAGGTGGCCCAGAGATAGCCCGGTCTCTCTGAGAGACACGTGGAAAACCAGTGCTCTCAAGTAGGTTCCCCGAGGTCCAAATTCGGAGTCACTCCCTGCTGCTCCTGTGTAAACAGTGCTGGTGGCGGGAAATCTGGTTTAGGAAGGAAGTGTTTAAGGGTTTGCAACCCTGTGTAGGAGTAGGGGTGTGAGAGATGAGGAGTAGAGAGAGGCTGTTTCCTTGTGACGACGACATGGGACACAGGTGGGGCCTGGTGGCTGAGTGTGGAGCAGAAAAGACCCGGCAGTAACTCCACCGAGGCTTCCTGAGCAAGTGGTGGATTGGGTTTTGTCTTGGAACGAGAATGAGGGGTGGGCGTGGTGGGGAGAGAAGGAGAGAGGAGAGGGAGAGGGAGGGCACGCTGGTCTTCCCTCCCTGGGTGTGGTGGGCAGGACACGAAGCAGAGGTGCTGGAGCCGATGCGGATGCCCAGGGGCCCCTCCTGTCTTTGGTTCTTGCGCTGTGTCCCTTCACAAGGGGTTGGCTTTGGGAGTCCCCGTCTGCTAACCACAGGGGCTGGGCTGAAATTTTAAATTAAATATTTCTTGCATCACCATCCTCGGTGTCTGTGAAGTGCTTATTAAGCATCAAATGATGAGAGCGGAATCCTAGTTTTTACTTAGGTCGGTAGGACAAAGGCCCTGCTGTGGGCTTTAGGCAAATAGCCTTTATATACATAAATATTTCTCCCTTCCTTTTCTTGCAGATGACTCAAAGTGAGGGCCTCCCTCCCTGTTGTCGCGAAGGCTGCTGTCTAGTTGAGTCGCTTCGGTAGTGGGAGCAGTCAGTGTCATTAATTTTCCCCTGCACTGCGTGGGCTGTGGAACATGAAACTGACTTGATGGATCACAGTGCCACTTCGGAACAGGAGCCTTCAGAGCAGGTGGGTGAGTGGCTGCTGAAACACTCTGGAGCATTAGCGCATTCGTGGAGTTCTCGGCAGAACCGTCCTTGGGGAGAGGGATGACATTTTGGAGCAGCTCGAGTGTGAGGGGTTGGGGTGAGAACTGAGATGCAGAGAGAGGGTTGGGGTGATGCTAAAGGGAGAGAGTGACTTGTCCTTGACCACACGGCTGAAACTGATGTGAGGCGTGGGCATCCACTTGAAAGGGAAACAAAGTTGGATTGGTGTTAGTCTGGAGGAAAGGGGATTGGACATCATGTCATGTAAGGAGGAGATGAAAGACCAACCCTATCTAGTGATCAAAGGGACATTTCTACTCTGTCTGTGTCCTGTTTATTGTCTTCAGTTCCTGAAAGGCTATTGGGGGGGGGGTTTGAACTTATTTTGTGTGGCTTCCAAGAAGAACTGGGACCTATTTTGGCTCCATTTGAGAGCAAACTATTTAAACAAAGCAGGCAGGTCCTTGTTTTTTTTTTTTTTTTGTGCGTTCTGGGAGTCGAACTCAGGACCTCACGCTTGCCAGGCAGGCACTTATGCCGCTGAGCTATCTCACTGGCCCAAGGCAGGTCCTTGTAAAAGTCAGTTTCTCCTCAGGCCATGGTTCACCCAGTGCTTTAAGGGAAATGCATAGACGAGGGAGATTTTGACCTGGTTGACCTCTAGAGGCCCATAGGAGGCTGTCAAGATTCTGGGATGTTTCATACATTTCTTCTCCATTTCCTATGACAAGTCGTGAATCATTTCTGCCCTTGCCGGAACTAGTTATCCTACCCTGGACAGAATCTAGTTTCTTGTGGAAATGGAGTCATCGTAGAATTGGCTTTTAAAAAAACTCTTTAAGAAATTAAGAGGATTAAAAATCTTAGTTTCGGTGTAGTTGTGGTATAGGAGGAAGAACACCAAACTCAAAATCTCGAGTAGGATCCTAACTCAAACATTTTCTTGCTGCCTGGTCTTGGGCAAAGCCTCTGATTTTTAATTATAAAATGGCACTGACAACACTCACTTTCCAGTGTCGTTGCAAGTATCAGGGCCTGATACACTGTAGTCACTTGGTAAGTGGAAGTTTTACCCCCTTACTCTCCCAGATATTTAAAAACAGCAGAGCCACGTAAGGACAAAGTTGGCTCTACACATGGGAACCCTCTGTATTAGTTTCCTAGGGCGGCTGTAACAAACGAGCACAAACCTGGCTACTGGAAACAGGAGAAATGTGTCACCTCGGATCTGGGGAGCAGCAGCCTGACATCGAGGTGTCGCGTTGGTAGGACAACATGCAGTTCCAAGGATCCTGGAGGGAATCCCTCCCGGCCCCTCCATGGTGCCTCGGTCTTCTCTTTGTCTCTTACAGGGACACTTGTTACTGGATTTAGGGTCTACCTGGTTAGTCAGAATGATTCCATCTGAAGAACGAACCTTAATTACATCTGAAAAGGTCCTTTTTCTAAATAAGATTGCCTTAAAGGTATTTAGGAATTGGCCGTATCTTTTTGAAGGCCAACATGCAGCCCACAACATCCTCTGTGAGAGGAACCTGGTGACGCATTCTTGGCCTGGAGGTGCCCTCCAGTAGCTTTTTAGTGCATAGCTAGGCAGTGCAGACTCCTCAGCCTGGGCGATGGGGAGCTTGTGGAATAGAGAGGATGGGATCTAGGTGGGGACAAAACACAAACCATCAACCTGCTCTTGGTGAGACTTCCCCACACATGCGCTGGTACTTGTCTTTCTCCCTATACTGAGTGTCTGCTGCCTCCTTTACCCTCTCCTCCATCTGAGAAAAATGTTTACTGGTAGATTTGGATGAGGAAAGGGAGTAAGAGTAGGATTGTGGCGTGGTTCTGCTTTATATCCTTAGCTATCTGTTCACTGAAGATAAACTTGGAAATGACAGTCTTCTAAATAATGGTTATCCCGTTCAGTTGCCTGTGCCCCCAAAACTGCTTTGTTCATGTTGACTGTGATTTCCCACAAAGACAGACTAAGATTTTATAGTCTTGAACTCAACCGTAAAGACAGCTGGAGTCCCACTTGGAGTCTAAGCTGTGTCTACTCCTGGGCTTCAGAAAAGTCTAGACAAGGCTACCAAACTGGAGTGCTGGGGGTAGGGGAAGGGCTTCTGACACGTTTAACTGCATGCAAGATGTCCTAACAGACAACTCACTCCAGTGGGAAGAAGGGGATAGCTTGGAAACCCAGCCCTAAGCTGCAGCAGGAAGGCAGGATTCTGCGCTCAGCAGGGCAACCCTTTCTCCAGCCTGCCTGTGGTCCACTCCTGAGTCTTAGAAGAAGGTGAACTGGAAGTTAAAGCTGGTAGTAATTTCATCACTGCTCTGTAAGGTAATGTAACACCATCAATGCAGGTTTTATAATTCTTGGCTAGAGAAAAATAGAAAATGGGATAAAACAAGAGAAGCAGAGCTCAACTGAAGACCTTACTCTACACGAGGATGTGGCATCATTTGGTAGACCTGGTTCTGGCCATGGAAATGACGGCTGTACTCAATAAGAGTGGCAGTACGAGACATGTTCAGATCTTTGCTACAGAAACAACAGTGGTGCCTAATAGATATTCCATGTAACAGAACCACCTTCCCCGGGGCAAACTTCACCACCCACTTAAGAGATTTGCTGGGCACACACCACATGCCACGCAGTTGCAACACAATGCCCAGGTGACACAGATAATGGGCAGAATTCACTGTGGTCTCTACTTTGTGCAGCTCTCCAGGGACTGGGCTTTGTATGAGCAGAGAGAGGCAAAACAGGAATAGAATTTTCACCTCATTCTATAGCCCAGTAAGATTCAGGAACTGAAGCACCGTATATGAAAGGATGTGTGGTCATGCTCAGGCTTACAGTCTCGCCCAGAGGTTTGAACACTTTTCTTATTTTTATTTTAATTAAAAATGTTTAGCCAGGCATGAGGCACATGCCTATAATCCCAGCACTCTGGGAGGCTGAGGCAAGAGGATCATAGGTTCAAGCCCAATCTGGGCAACTTAGTGGCTTAGCAAGACCCTGCCACAAAATAAAACATAAAAAAGGACTGGGGATTAACTCAGTGTGGAGGCCCTGGGTTCAACCCCCAGTACTGCAAAAAAGGAAAGAAAAAGACAAAAATTACATATACTTATTGTGTGTAATATATTTTCAAAGTATCTATCAATCTATCTATTGGACTAGTTAAACTGGGCTAAAGAACACATATGCATTTTGTCACAAACTTAACATTTCTCTTGTGTGAGAACCTTTAAAACCTACTATCCTATCAATTTTCAAGAATATAATACATAAACCACAAAAACCCTGAATAGTCAAAGCAATCCTCGGTGAAAAGAACAAAGTTAGAGATAATATGTGAATTCAAAACATACTATAAAGCCATAGTCATTGAAACAGCACAGTTCTGGCATAACAAACTAATACATGGACAACAATGGGAGAGAGAACCCAGAAATATACATGTTTATAGCCAACTGATTTTCTTTCTTTTTTTTTTTTTTTTGTGGGTACTGGGTGTCGAACTCAGGACCTTGTGCGCCAGCAGGCACCCGTGGCACTGAGTGATATCACCGGCCTTTTTTTTTTTTTTTTTTGTGGGTACCAGGGGGTCGACCTCAGGACCTCGTGCGCCAGCAGGCGCCCGTGCCGCTGAGCGATATCACCGGCCCCTTTTTCGTATGTGGGTTCCGGGAGTCGAACTCGGGCCCTCGCGCTTGCAAGGCAGGCGCTTACGCCGCTGAGCCATCTCACCGGCCCTAACCGGCCTTTTTTTGTATGTGGGTTCTGGGAGTCGAACTCAGGCCCTCGCGCTTGCCAGGCAAGCACTTATGCCGCTGAGCCATCTCACCAGCCCCTAGGCAACTGATTTTCAACAAGGCAGTGAAACTAAAAAGTTTCTGTACTGCAAAGGAAGCAATACAGTGGAAAGACAACCTACGGAATTGGAGAAAATATTTGTAAACTATTCACTCAACAAGGGATTCATTTCCAGAATATATAAAGAACTCAGTGAAGGAGCAAGCAAGCAAAGAATCAGCACCATCAACAACAAATAATTTGGTTAGAGCAGAAAATGACCTGAATAGAGGATTCTCAAAAGAAGAAACACAAATGAGCAACAAGTGCATAGAAAAAATGCTCAACATTAGTATTCCTCAGGAAAATGCAAATTGAATTGCCCCAGTGAGATATTTCACCCTTAATTAGAATGTTATTAATGAAAAAAAAAATTCTGGTGAGGATGCAGAGAAAAGGGAACTCTTCTACACTGCTGGTAGGAATGGAAGTTAGTACAGCTGTTACAGAGAACAGTGTGGAGGTTCCTCAAACAACTAGAAACAGGGCTATCATATGATTTGGTGACTCTACTACTGTGTATATATCTTAGGGGACTGAAATCAGTGTATTAGTGGGATATCTGTCCTTATCTGTTTATTGCAGTGCTACTCACAATAGCTAAGGTATGGAATCAATCTAACATAAATTTTATATCATTTGACCAATATCTCTCCAACCCAAAACTTTCTTTCCTCTGATCCCTGGTATCCACTTATCAGCTCTCCACTTCTATGAGTTCAGCTTTTAAAAATTCCAAATATAAATGAATTTGTGTGATATTTGTCTTTCTGTGTCTGGCTTGTTTCACTTGACACAATGTCCTCTGGGTTCATTTATGCTGTTGCAAATAACAGGATTTATTTCTCTTAAGACTGAATAATATTCTATTGTATATACATCCCATGTTTTATTTATCCATTCATCCATTAATGGACATTAGGTTGATCCCGTAACCTGGCTATTGTGCATAGTGCTGTCATAAACGAGGGAGTGTGTATATCTTTCACATACTGATTTTATTTTATTTTCTTTGGCTATACATCCAGTAGTGGGATTGCTGGGTTATGTTGCAGTTCTAGTTTTATTTGCATCTGGACATATTTCTGAGTTGCCAGGTCCTTGGCTACTAAGCCTTGGCTTTTTACTTAAGGTGAATCTTGGCCCTGGATCCAAAACCCAGGGCAGGGTTGGAAGAATTGGTGGGTTGCATGGATGAAATAGCAGAATTTTGGGTGCCAGTCTGAGGATATTTCAGACTGGACTAAACTCTTCTGAGGCTCTGTTTGCTGTGGAACAGTGTTTTCATGTGTGTATTTTCCTTCCTGCTTCCTGGGCTCATGCTGGCTGTTGCATTATTTCTAGTAGTTCAGTGTTTGCCCAACTCTAATACTGTGTATCTTTCTTCTCTGGGGTTCTTGCTACTCTGCTGGGGCCCAAGACACATTTCCAACAAGCTCCCTGGTGCTGCTGAACCTTCAGATCTGTGGCCCACACAGCATAAGGGTTTAGTCTGGGAGAACAGCGCCTGCATAAAGTCCCTGGGTCCATTTCTAGTTTCGTGATGACTTTGGAGCTCTGCCTGCCGCTCTATTTCCCAGGATTCATGGAGAATATCTCCTTATCATTTTATCACGAAGGCCCATTCTTTACAAACACTACGTATATCTTTTTTCTTCAAAGACGAGTTCTATCTGCACTCTATAAAGTCCATATTTGAGCTTCTTCTACCAATACACACTTCTCTCAGGGCGGTGCTAACACTGCTGGTGGTGAAGCCCTAAGTCCAAACCTGCTTTAGGAAAGGAATTCATCTCGTTAGAGAGAGCCAAGCTACTTACAAGGCAGATAACGTTCGGCAGCTTGCTGAATTGATGGAGAGAGGCACCGGGGTTCAGACTCACCTATTTTTCATTCTTTGAATGAAGTCTATCTTCTGAATTACATGAGCTGTGTGAAGCAGGAAAAGAGAGCAATGGTTCTGGAAACAAAAACAGAGTTCTTATCTTTTAATACAGAAGAGAACGCCTCAGGGTAGTATTATTTGTGATTTATGGGGTGCATAGCAATATGACCAACGTCTCACCAAAGCAGGCAGAGGACTCTGACCCTCTGCCTTTGATGAACTCTTGTAGCTTCCCAGGGGCAATTTTCCACCAGAGAACAGCTGCTGCATCACAAAATTCTGACTTAAAAAAATTGCACGGAAGGAGCTACTAGTAAACTTGGTTCCTGTTTCAGCACTGATTTAGATTAAGGCTGCCCAGATTCCTTAAATCTTTTCACCTGCTAATAAGTTAGGTTAATCGCACTTGTTATCAATATTCGCCTGTAAAATATTTTGTAATATGTTTATTGGTCAGTCTAGAATATTTGTGATAACTTGATTTTCCTTCTGAATATATGATTTTACTGACAAGAATAAATGATAAAAACGAATAAAATCAACCACATAGCACAGAGAAGACCAACACAGCTTCTTTTAAAGGCAAGAGTAGAAGAGAAGGCAATTTCCTTTCCTTCCCTACTGTCTCTAAAACTTTATTCTGAAATAATTTCAGACTTACTAGAAAAGTTGCGGGAAAAGTACAAAGAATTCTTGTATAGCCTCCACCCAGATTGCTCAAATGTTAACATTTAACCACATTTGCTTTGCATTTCTCTCTTTGTGTGTATTTATATCTACACATTTTTTTCCTGGCCCAATTAAGAGTAAGTAAGAGACAAAATAGATACTCTTTTATACATAAATACATCATGGAGTATTCTGAGCATTAGGATATTCTTTTATATAACTGTAGTGCAGTTATCAAAATCAGTAAACTTATGATGCTATTAAATCTATAGGTTTTTGTCAGGTTTTCTTATTATCTTTTATAGCAAGAAAAAAAATTTTTTTTTTCTTTGACCCAAGATCCAGGCTGGGCTCCCGCTTTGAATATAGATGTCCAGCTTCTTTGCCTCCCTACCCAGGATCATCTACCTGGTCTTTCTTCACAGAGAGGGTAAATTCTTGACCTTAAGAGATTTCATGGAAGTTGAATGGAAAATGTTATTTTATTTTAACAAGCAACCACAAAAGTCACCTAGGAAGTCCCAAGGTTGGATTCTGAGAATATTGAAGTTGCTTTTTAAGGTTATAAAAAAATAATTTATCATAAAAATTTAAAAAATACAGAAATGAACTAAGTAAAAATGAGTCTTCCCTCCAATCCTGCTTTCACTTGAGTAAACATTGTTAAAGATTTTTGTATATTGTTTCAGATATTTTTCTGTGCTCATAAAATTGTACATTTATGCCATACTTTAAAAAATTTGGATCATGCTATACATAATACACTATAACTTTCCTTTATTTATTTATTTATTTATTTATTTATTTATTTGGCTTTTTTGAGACAGGTCTTGCTATGTAGTATGGGCTGGCCTTGAACTCGCTTATATAGCCTAGGCTGTCCTGGAACTCGCAGCGATCCTCCTGCTTCAGCCTTCTGAGTGCTGGGATTACAGGTGTGCACCACCATGCCCAGTTTAACTTTCTTTCTTTCTTTTAAAAACTCAGTATATCATTGCTATTTTTTGCTTTCAGCAGATATGTGAGATTGGACATTTGGCATCCCCCTTGGGGAACAACATCTGCTATCTTGCTTTTGGTGGTAGCTTTGATTTACCGATAAGGTTGGAAGTGGCCTTGTATACTGGAGAGAGCATTCCTTGTTGGTGCTAGCCGTTCAAGTACACAAGGAAACTTTGGGATGCAAACTCTTTCTCTGGATTCTTGGTCCTTTCCGCACTACTCTTTCATGGTGCATGTAGATCTCTCTCTCAGTATATGGCTTTTCTTGGAAAACTTCATGATGGTGACTGTAGCCTGTGAAGGCTTTGCATATTATACTCTCGATGCTGATGCATTTCAAAGGTGAAACTGAAGTATGAAAAGAATATTTAAAATAACACTATCATTCTCTTTTGCATTACAACTAGAATTGATTTTGACACTACTGGTAACACACACACAGACACACAGACACACACATACACAGTTTGCAAAGTTTCTGTGATCATGTGTCTGGGAATGGTCCTCATGGGTGGTAATTTCTAGCTGTTTGAATAGTCTTTTATCTGTACCCTAAATTAGAAGTGCAGCTGTTCCTCCCCAGGCTTTGACACACTTGCCTGATCTTGGAGTGACTTTATGAGGTTTCTTGCAACTGTTTTGTCGAGCTCTTCAAGGAAGTTGGTCTTAAAGATTGGTTAGGCTGATTTTCCTTTGGTTCTTGTCTGGAATTCCTCTGGACCTTCCTGACCTTTAACTTTATTCATTCTTTGCTCACCCTGATCTTGTGGTACCTTTAAACCCAAGAAAGCATGAGGCAGTGATGATCCCAAGTTATTTATGTGTTTGATGGCTGTATTAGTGGGTTTCCCAGTTTGCTTGTCTTTGCAGGCTTTAGCCCCAGAAGCCCTTTGGAACAGGGTCTGTTTTCCTGTAACTGCCTCCTTGCACTTGTTGGGCAAAATCAGAGCAGTGATTGAGTCCTCAACACCCTTATGGCACTGCAGAGTAATAACATTTATCACACTTCTTGTTTAAGCCCTTTAGAGAATGACATTTCACAGTGTAATTTTGCTTCACAGATTTTTCCCTTGTGACTTTTAACTTTCAGGGTAGAATTCTCTCTTATGGCTTCACCTTTTTCCTATTTTGTGTATCTGTGAGAAGTCGCACAAATAAGGCATAGCAAATGGAATCAGGTCATGCTCCCAAGTGCCCTTCACCTCAAGATTCCTGATTGTTCCTTCCTTATTTGTCTTGAGCAGGCCTAAATTACCTCACCTCCAGCTGCCCTTTCCACTTTATGAAACAAGCACTAACAGCAACACAGCTCTAAAAATTCCCGAATGACCTGCATTTTGCTCTTTTTATTATCCCTTAAGAAATGTCTCAGTAACTGAAATCTAGAGTAGCAGAGTTTTGTGATCTTGTCACTTAGCATTTTACTTATGTTTGGTTTATTTATATTGTGTCTTTAAACCCCAGGGAGGTCAACATCTGCCTTACAAGACCTAAAGGACAGAAACCAAGAATACCATCATTAATTCAAAGATGAGGAGTTAAACAGGGGCCTCAGCACCCACACTTATTTGGGAGTCAGAGGAGGGGAAGAAGGAGATTCTGGAACATTTTAGTAGGTGTCAGCAGGGAGAGGTGAGACATCTTCACTGAGATTTACACTGCATGATACATTTTACTTATTTATAGGGACACAGTATCTGTTTTTTCCCCTCTACAGTAATTTATCAGTGAGTTCATCCTGATTTAGTAGTGCAGGGAGGATACCCACTGCTAATTCCACTTTATTTCATATATTTCTTTTACCCTAACTCATAAAGCTTCAGTGTTGCTACTTCCTTTATCATCCATCTGTATTTCACTGCAAGTCCAACTCTTTTTGATCTATGGCACAAGCTCTCCTTTCCCACCTCTTTGTGCTCTCTTCACAGATTGAGTTCCTCACTATTGACATTTCAGTCATTTGATTTATCTCGACAGGTTCCCCGATGCCAAGCAGATCATAATTCCCTTTCTGGTAGCATCACTTCAAGACCTTCCTGGTTATTTCCCTTGGCTCCCACTATTTGTGGATTGGAGCCTAAGAGATTCAGTGATGATTTGTCTCCTCTTTTCGTTTTTCTGCTTGCTTAGATCCAAACCACAGGTGGTAAGTTGGGAGCCCGAGGATATCTGGAATTGTGTGCGGTGTGGGCTTTGTTCTGCTTGGCAGGGAGTGCTGGAAGGATCCGTCTCAAGCATAGCGGCAGAAGGGCCATCTCTGGACTTGCTTCAAACAAAGGACTTGCCCGTACGCCTTCTGCTAGGCTTTGTAAATCAAGTGCCCTCTGCCAAATCCTCTGAGAAATTCTGGATGGGGAGAGCTGGATTATCAGTTTCAAAGTCAATTATTTTTTAAAAAGAAGTTCTTATGAAAGTTTGGTTAGAAGAGTGTACAGTGCTTCTTTTCTTGTGCTGTTTATTTTTATCAGTACTATATTTGTGTGGTGTGACTGCATACACATACATGGGCAGATACATACATATAAAGAGAGACACAGGAGGGAGAAAAAGAAAAACAATTCCCCTTCCTGAATTCTCATGGTGTTGGTATTAAAATACTGAATGTTACATTATCACAAGACCTTCATTTGTCCTGATTTGCATTAGTGACATCTATTTCTCATGTCAGACAAGGGAAAGCTGCATAGACCTTTTCCCCCCAGTCCTTTTACCTTTTTAAAAAACAGGTCTTGTGATTCCACACTGAGAGAAGTTTTGTGACTTACATATGATGTATTAGAGACTGGTTAGAATAGAAAGAGTAGCCTTCTTGCCCTATCCTTAAGTTGAATATAATATAGGTTCTGCTACTTAATATAATCTATACCTGTTATTTAAAACTACATTACAGGGCAGGCACTCATCATTCTCCATTCTGCTGCTCTACTCTGTAAGTCTCGTGCGACTGGGTCCTCTCAGGGCTGGCTCGCCATGGCTATGGAATTGGTTCTGGCTCATTCTCTAGCCGTGGATGAAAGGTCTCCCGACTATGAGGAATGCCCACCAAGAAGCCATCTCCCAGCCCCCTCCTTCTCATTGCTGAGAAGTTCTGAGGAGGACAACTGTGGTATCTTTGACACTTTCCCCTCATCTGTAGAATAAAAGAGGCCAGTGACTCTCCGTGTCCTAAAGCCAAATTTATAACAGGCTTCTGCTGCAGCTGGAGGGACTTGGGTAGTCATGAGGAAGAGTTTCATGACTCTGAAGATGTCAAAATGTTCCAGTGGTTGTAAAATCACATTCTGAACAACTCTTTAAAAATATTTCAGATACTTGAAGGCAGAGAGGAGAACCCTTTGGCTTCTCAGGGCCAATTCAGTTCCCTAGCAAGGAAGACCACAACTGGTAATATTAGTTTATATTTTTGGGATAATGAAACATGGATTTCTGTCCAGTATCAGTGTTCTACTGATTAAAATGTCCCTGGGACCCAGTGAAATAAGCCCGACTGTAGAGGTAGGATGACTAAGAAAATAATAGCAAAGCAGTGACCCAGTAACTGAAAGTGTCAGGAGGAAAAACACATGAAGAAACCTAATGAAGAAAATTTGTTTAACAACAGAGACAGTAAAAAGTCAAATTAACTTACTTTTATGATATCTATTTTTGAAAAAGAATAAAAAGACACAAATAAAAAAGAAGCAATACTATTAAAGCCTCATTTTCAGGCAGGCATGGTGGCAAATGTCTGGAATCCCAGCATTCTGGGAGGCTGAGGCAGGAGGATTGCCAAGTTGGAGCCCAGCCTAGGCAACTTAGTGACCCTGTCTTAAAAGAAAAAAATAAAAAAGGTGAATGGAGATAGAATTCATTGCAAAAGCCCTGGGTTAATTTTCCAGTACTATAAACAAACAAATCTCATCTTCCAGAGATCACCATGATGTCTCTTTGAGGGCATAGGGGTAAAATAGTATTATTATTCTCAAGATTATCAGTAGACGAAGTTGCTAGGGAAATATGACCTGGATATCCCAAAGGTCTGTCCAAAGTAATGCACATCTGTCTACTGGAATTATCAACATGTAGAGTGCAGTAGAAGAAACAACATTCCTCACTGATCTCCACCATTTAGAATCATTTTTACAGATTCATCCAGTCCTTACCAGTTGCATTTGCTGAGTATTATAAAGAATTTAATTATCCTATTATAATAGTATAAAATCTCTGAAATTAGGAAAATGCTGCAGGTGTTGACTAAAATGCACATGCTGATGGCTTTTAGCAGGAAAGGAAGACAAGATTTAAAATAAAACAGACTCCCAAGTGTTAAGCTATGGCTTCTCCTCTGAACAGCTTCTCACAGATTTTTTTTTTAAAGTGGAGAGAGAAGTACTGATTTACCATTAATATAAGGGCATAATTTATC
Organism: Erethizon dorsatum; assembly: GCA_028451465.1. NCBI lineage: Eukaryota > Metazoa > Chordata > Mammalia > Rodentia > Erethizontidae > Erethizon > Erethizon dorsatum. The sequence goes on from CM051839.1 coordinate 19,740,121, forward strand.
TGCACTGATTAAGATGATCAAGTATGCGGTGACAGCTCTTTATATTCAGGTAAATGCTTCCTTTGTGCTTTTCAGACAAGAATTTCTGACACATCGTGGGAAAAGCTGAAGAAGTCAGTCTTCGGGGTGTGTTTTTACCCAAAGGTGGCTTGCGATGGATTAATGGCACATCACAATAAATTATTTATCGTATAATAAGTGTGATAATTGTTCTTATTTATCATCAGTATAACTTGCCTTTTTCTCCTGTCATGCCTTCAATCAAAACCTCCCCAAAGATTTGCTGGTTAAAATATACAGCCAAAAGGTCATTCCAACAATTTTTACTCATAATGGCACACTGATTATCTCCTAATTGAAAAATGTAAACTAGGGGCTCTGTGAGAAATGTGAGTGACCCTTGCATTTCTAGCACAACGAGGAGGGTCACTGTGCACCTCATTCATCCTGTTGTGGGGAACAGTACAATTTCCTGTAATTTTGATGGTCTCCTAAATTAATTGAAAATAACTTCTTTGTTTTACATGGAGGAGGGAAAAAAAAACCCCATGTGCCCAAATTTACTGAAAGAAAGTAGAGATGTAAAATACCACTCACTGTCCACTGTCCTGCTGGCAGCTAATCCATTGAAGCTTAATTGTAATTATCCACCAGGTCCGGGCCTGGAGAGGAATACTGATTACTGCTATGTGCATTTCCATGGGCTAAACTGTGTATTGAGCCTATTGCAAAGTTTCAAGTACATTTATTTCTACCAGCAGCTGTAATGGATCATTGGTCATGGGCTATTTCTGGACTTGGTGCAATGGGAGAAAATAATTCCGACTTATTTGTGCAGAATTCCTTAAAAGATTGCCAATGTTGCAAAAACAGACTGATAAACATGTGACTACTTCACACTTTTGTGTCAGAGGCACCCTTGTACCTGAGGTCCTGGTAGTCCTGGGTTATTTTCTTAGGGTTTACCTCTCCTCCCAGAAGCCCATACTCAGCTAGACAGCCATGAAAATGCTCCCCAACTTCTTCAATGAGAACACTAACGCCATAGTTTGGACCTGGAATGTTCCCCAACGGCCCATGTGTTAAGGGCTTGGGCCCCAGTGCTATTAGGAGATGGAAAAACTCTGAAGGGGTGGGGCCTAGTGGGAGGCTTTTAGGTCATTGGGGATGGGGCCTGAAATGAGACTGTGGGATCCTGATCTCTTTTCTTTTCTCTTTACACCCTGGCTGGCTATGAGGTGAATGGGTTCACCCAGCCATGATGTGCTGCCTCCCACAGGCCCAGAAGCAACAAGGCTAATCTATCATGGAGTGGAACCTCCAAAACTAAGAGACAAAATAACTCTTTTCTGTTTATGACTTCATTATCTCAGGTGTTTTTGTCATAGTGACAGAAAGCTGACAAAACATGTAGTTACCATGAGAAAAGAAGTCCATATAGTTCTGTCTCCCTCCTCTTCTACTCTTCCTTTCTACTCCCTCTTACTTATTTTTGGACTGCCCCATGTTTATAGCTCAGGCAGGACCCTTTCTTAGTGCTCCATTTCCTACTTTATGTATCTTGTAACTTAGCTAGCAGCCTCTTTCGAGCCTGCTCTTCCCATTTGGCCTATGAACCATGACTTGGCCTTTCCCTTGCCTGCCCTGCCCTATTTCTTCCCATCAGTCTGGTTCTTCTGTGTGACTGGGGGATTTTTCATACATCTAGGTTGAACCGTCTTCACCCAGAGTTGCTCAGTCCCTCCTCAGAGTCAGTCTATGGGGCTCATGGGGCCTAGGGAGGGCACGGTTGTCCAACCCTTGGGTTGTCTGGGCTGCACTGAGTAAAGAGGACTTGTCTTGGACCAATATATATAAATAACAAAATTTTCATCTAAAAATGTTTTTATTATAACATGTCTAGTATTCGTGATATTGTACACGTCATTATAACAATTATCATGAGCAAAAAACTATTTGATACATTTCTGCACTTCCTAAACCACAGCTGCTAAAAACTGTTTTAGCGAAATAACATAAGAAGCTAAAGTTTAGCATTTAAACAAGAAAACTTACATGTGTGCTTCATAACAATAAACACCTATCTTTGCGGGCACACACATGTAAGTAGGCTGAAATCCTATTACCAGTAGTTGCTGCATTTGACTTGTCGTGGAGGGTCTGCTGCACGCGGATGCATGGACTGACTGGGTGATTGGTTGGGGACAGGTGGCATTAGCACTGCACAGCCGCACCCTCTGCTACACAATGTTCTACTGTTACCTAATCTGGCTTCCAGAGCCCTGCAACAAAGTCATGAAAAATATCACTAAAAATCACATAATAATGTTAAGTTTACAATCGTTTGTTCAGGGCCACCTGTGATTTGGAGGGCATCAGTTAGACAAGCCAGGTAGCGCATGCTCTCCTAGACCTATTTGTTCTCTCCTTGCCTTCTTTGCTTTGTTTTTGCTGTACTGGGGATTGAATCTAGGGCCATCACACTGAGTTATATCCCCAGGCTTTTTTAAAAAATTTATGTTTGAAACAAGGTATGGCTAAGTCACTAAATTGGCCAGGCTGGGCTCAAACTTGCAGTCCTCCTGCCTCAGACTCCCAGAGTGCTGGGATTACAGGCATGAGCTACCACATCCAGTGTGTTCTTGTCATCTTAATTATAGACTCCTTTGCCTCCTACCATGCACTCATATCCTGCATGGCTGCAGTGGTTAAGCTTGATTGTCAACTTGATTGGCTTGGGAGCCACATAGGGGATTAGGAAAGCACACTTCCTGATGTGTGTGTGTGGGGGTCATGGAGGTGTGACCTTGGGACTGTATCTGTTTCCAGGCCCTTCATCTCTAGCACTCTTCCACTGTGTTCTGTTCCCTGAAGAAAGAAGCTTTGCTCCATCACACCTCCTGCCATGATGTTGTGCCTTGGAACCAGCTGACCACAGACTGAAACTCCTGAAACTGTGACCTAAGTAAACTGTTTCCTCCTTTAAACTGTGTATGTCAGGCATTTTGTCCCAGCCATGGGACGCTGACCAATACAGCTGCACTTTTTAGACACTATATTTCCTTCTTCCCAATCTTGTCTTCATCTGTCTACCCTGTTCAGTTGTCTCCTTTCTAATGTTCTACAGTGGAGATCTGGATTCACTTCTCCCTCCACTCAGTTTGTACAAGAGCCTTTATCTTTGTGCTTTACCATACAGTAGAGGTTAGACAGTATCAGCGTCAACCTCCAAAGTAGAGGCTACTTTATCACTCTCAGTAGTGAGGTCAGTGGGCCTAATTTCCACAGGTTTTGAGAGTTGCTTCTGTGGTTTTATCAGTTCACTCAGAAATTGGCCTGCTCCTTCTAGGAAATGGAAGCATTCAGTAAGTGGGTGGTGGTAGTGCGCTCTCAAAGAATACCATAGGGATCTTTCCTTGGAAGCTCTTTGGGCCCTTGTGTTGATTGAGATTCAGTAACTCTGACCCTGTGTACAGACAGAGTCCCTCTAGTGATCAAATGTTTTGAACTCCCAAATTAGAACACGTGAATAAACAAAAGGACAGAGTATTTGAAATCTTGAAAAACCTAGGATGCTGTATTAGTTATCTATTGCCATGTAACAAATTACCCCGAATGTGGCTTAAAATAACAATCACTGATTATCTCACACTGTTTTGGGGGGTCAGGAATCTGGGAGCGTTTGTAGGTGGTGTTGGCTCGGGGACTTTCCTGGGGTTGTAGTCATGATGTTGGCTGGGGCTACACTTATCTGAAGCCTTGACTTGGTCCTTCCAGGAAGACGCTTGGTCGTGACTGCAGGCAGAAGCCCTCTGTGCATCACCACATGAGCCTCTCCACAGGGCTGCTTGAGTGGCCTCACAACATGGCAGCTGGCTTTCCCCAGAGCAAGTGATCCAAAACAGCACGGTAAAAGCCATAATGTCTTTCATGACCTAGTCTTGGCTGTCACACCGTCATTTTCACAACATCCTACTGCTTACATAAGTTAGCTCTATTTATTGTGGGATGGAACTGCCCAGGGACAGGAATAGCCAGGGTGGGGATCACTGGGGACCATCTAGGAGGCTGGCTACCACAAAAGTGTGGACTCATTTGTTCTGCATCATCCTGCCCTCAATATCCCTCCAGCCTTGCTTAGAAGGTGGTGGTGAGGATAGAAACGATGAGCACATTATATCCTTATAGCTCTTCAATCCGAAAGCAAAAAGATTCCTAACTACCATTACAGTTAAAAACAAACTGGAAATTTAATTCATTCTTTCTTTTGTCCTTTTTAAAAATCAACCTTGCTGTTTTCCAGTGTGTATTTTCCAGAGTATTAGTTCTGTGATGTGCTGTACCAAAAACTATCTTGTAGTCAAACTCAGAGATTCACAATTTTTATGGCCCAATTGATAGCTCTGAGAATTCTTGCAATAGAGATACCTTTTCTCACTTTAGTTAACATAGCATTTTTCAGATTTATTGGTGCACATTTAAAAATTTTTTTTATGCCTAACAATATCTTCTAAGCTCAGTGCTCTTTAAAATAAACATTTGGAAACACTGATTTACATGGATGTCCTTAAATGATATTATTCAGAGTGTGTTGAAGATGGTTGTAATATTAAAAACACATTGGACCTATATGGAACCATGGCATTGATGCCCACCAGACTGAAGCCCTTGAAGAGCCCATTATTACCGCAGTACCTAAGTCAGCACATAAAACTATTTGCTGGGGAGCCCTCCATTGACCATCCTCCGTAGGAGCGCGCACTTTGATGATTCTCTACCCTTGTGTGAAATCTCTATTGAAAACTGGCCCTCAAAGTCTTTCAAAGAACATTAACCTTCTTCCCCCAGAAGCAGAAGATTTTCTCCACCTACAGATAAACTCCAAGAAGCATTGCTCTACTGAGATTAAGCATCTCTTAGCTGGTATGTTTTATGGCTGAATTGTTTGTCTTGGTATGTAAGCCTCTGGGGCATAACCATTTCTTCTTATGAGCCTGGTATAGCACTCAGCACACTGTCAACCCTCAACCCAAAATAAATCACCATAATCATAGTCATAAACATAAGTCAAGGGAGCACAATTCAACTTATTTATAGCTTTACAGGAGAAGCACAATAGAAAAAGTGCAGTTATTTTCCATCATATTATCCTATATCATTTCCAAGCAAAATGTCATACTGTCCACTAGTGTGTAACCAGGTAATAAGGATTCTGGCATAACCTGCAAATCCTGCAGGGCCAGAGGTAAAAGCTGCGAGGCTAGAAGCTCACATTTCCTGAGTTTCTATAACTAAAACCTGAATTTCTAGGGCTCATTAAGATAATATTTAGCATATAATTATCTTGACATTTCAAAAGAGGGAAAAGTGTTTAAGACAAATTATGTAGTAATATTTAATCACAAAAATATACTAGCTCTCCTCATTACTTCCAAGGTCCCTTCTCTAATTTCCAAGGTGAAAGCTTAAAGCTTAATAAAGATTTTAACCTAATGTTTAATCTCATGGATAATAGCAGATTAGGTAGTGGGTATCCCTCTCATATAACATAACTGTGAAGTCCAGAATACTCAGGATTGGGCTTGTCATTCTATAGGACTAAATATCAAACTGTAATGGCCACTTTCCCATTTGTTTTTAACTTCAGGAATTTGGAAAACACCCCAGACACATAAACACATACGTATGAAAATAATTCTGAATATATCCACTACCCATAATCAACCTTAGGTATTATTATTTTTTTTGATGCCAGGGTTTGAACTCAGAGCTGTGCACATGCTAAGCACATGCTCTATCATGGAGCCATGCTCCAGCTCACCTGAACCTTCTTCTTTTTTTTTTTTAATATGCAGATATCAGGAGTCGAACTCAGGACCTCGCGCTTGCCAGGCAGGAGCTTATGCCGCTGAGCTATATCACCGGCCCTGAACCTTCTGATTGGCTTATTTTCAGGCATTTTTATAAGTATGTACTTGATTTACAATTTTTTAAAAAGTATTTTTTCTTTCTCTAAAAAATTGACAGGTAGGGCCGGTGAGATGGCTCAATGGTGTAAGCGCCTGCCTGGCAAGTGCGAGGGCCTGAGTTCGACTCCTGGAACCCACATATGAAAAAAGGGCTGGTGATATCACTCAGTGGCACGGGTGCCTGCTGGCGCACGAGGTCCTGAGGTCGACCCCCGGTACCCACACACACACAAAAAAATGACAGGTAAAATTGTATGTATTTGTTATATATAGCATGATGATTTGAAGTATGTATACCTTGTGGAATGTCTAAAATTTAGCTAATTAACATATGTACCATTTCACATAGTTATCTTTTTTTTTTTGGTAATGGGACTCAAACTCAGTACCTTGCACTTGCCAGGCAGGTGCTGTGCCGCTGAGCTATTTCCCTGGCCCTAGCTATCATTTTTGTGGTGAGAACATTTAATAACTGCTCTCAGCATTTTTCAAGAGTATATTGTCACAGCTACAGTCACCATGGTATGCACTAAACATACACTTTTTAAAAATTATTTTAAAAAGTTTTTATTTTATGGAAAAAAGGTAAAAATGAAATTTCATAATAACAATAGGAGAATAACAATAGTTAATATATTACATGTTGTTATCTTTAAAGTAGTTGCTCAGGGTACAAGATATGGGCAGAAAAATTTCTTCAATAGATATTAGCACAAACCTTCCTTTTTTTTTTTTTTTTTTTTTTTTTTTGGGTACCGGGGGGTCGACCTCAGGACCTCGCGCGCCAGCAGGCGCCCGTGCCGCTGAGCGATATCACCGGCCCCTTTTTCGTATGTGGGATCCGGGAGTCGAACTCGGGCCCTCGCGCTTGCCGGGCAAGCGTTTAGGCCGCTGAGCCATCTCACCGGCCCAAACCTTCCTTTTTAATGAACTAAGAGACACTAATAGTATAACTGACTTGCATTTTCCCCCTTTTCCCTACTGTCCTTTCCTCTTTCACCCATCCTAGTTCCTTTTTCTTTTTGAACAATTTCTTCCCATTTCACAATATCTATTGTACATTTTAGACCTTATTTACTCTTTCAGTTTCTCACACAGGGAGACAATATGATGTTTACACATGTGAGTTTGATTTATTTCACTTATGAGTATGGTCTCAAGTTGCATCCATTTACCTAAAAAATTCTCAAGTTCATCCTTCTTTATGGCTGAGTAGTACTCCATTGCATAAAAATACCACTCTGTTTTATGCATTCCTCGATTGATGGACATTTGGGTTGCTTCCAAGATTTAGCTATTACAAATTGTGCTGCTGTAACCATGGGTGCACCTATATGGATGTGGTATGATATTTTTAATTCTTCTGGGAAAATACCCAGGAGACTACCTGAGTCGAATGGGTCCTCTAATCCTAGTGTTTTGAGGAATCTCCACACTGATTTCCACAGTGGTTGTACCAGTCTACACTCCCACTAACTGTGGGGAAGTGTTCCTTTTTCCCCACAGCCCTGCCAGCATTTGTTATTAGTTGATTTCTTGATGGTAGCCATTCTTTCTAGAGTGAGATGGAACCTCAGTGTTGTTTTAATTTGCATCTCTCAAATAACCAATGATGTTGAACATTTTTTTATATATTTATTTGCCATTTTAAAAATTTTTAATTTTTTTATGTGGGTACCAGGAGTCGACCTCAGGACCTCACGCTTGCCAGCAAGCGCTTGTGCCACTGAGCGATATCACCGGCCCTTATTTGCCATTTGTATTTCTTCATCTGAGACATGTGCATTCATGCCCATTTTTGGATTGGGTCTTTGAATTTGGGGGTCTGATTTTTTTCAGTTCTTTATATGTTCTAGATAGAAGTCCTTTGTCTTAGGGACAATTGGCTAAAATTTTCCCCACTCCATGGGTTTTTATTTTTTCACTTTGTTGGTGATTTCTTTTGATGTGCAAAAGCTTTTTTTTTTTTTTTTTTGGTGGGTACCGGGGGTCGACCTCAGGACCTCGCGCGCCCGCAGGCGCCTGTGCCGCTAAGCGATATCACCGGCCCCGTTTTCGTATGTGGGTTCCGGGAGTCGAACTCGGGCCCTCGCGCTTGCCAGGCAGGCGCTTAAGCCGCTGAGCCATCTCACCGGCCCCCCAAAAGCTTTTTAATAAGATGAGATGCCAGCTGTTGATTCTTTGAAGTACTTCCCGTGCAGTTTGGGTTTATTCATGAACTCTTTGCCTACACCTATGTCTTCAAGATTTCTACCTCCTTTCTCTTCCACTAGATTTAGTGTTTCTGTTTTAATATTTAGGTCCTTGATCCATTTTGACTTTAGTTTAGTGCATGGTGATAGACATGGGTCTAGTTTTAGTCTTTGGCATGTAGAAAGCCAGTTTTTCCAGCACCATTTATTAAAGAGGCTATCCTTCTTCCAGTGAACATTTTTGGCCCCTTTGTCAAAGATAAGGTGGCTGACTGTGTTTGTAGTTGTGTCTGCATCTTCTAACCTGTTTCACTGGTCCTCTGGTCTGTTTTTTTTTTTTTTTTTTTGCCAGTACCATGCTGATTTTATCACAGTAGCTTTGTAGTATAATTTCAAGTCAGGGATTGTGATGCCTCCTGCCTGGCCATTGTTGCCCAGAATTGCTTTTGCTATTCTAAGTCTCTTCTGTTTCCAAATGAATTTTAGGAATGTTTCCTCTAGATCTATGAGGTATGCTAATGGTATTTTGATTGGGATTGCATTAAATCTGTATAACAATTTCGGGAGTATGGCCATTTTCACTATGTTGGTTCTTCCTATCCATGAGCAAGGGATATCTTTCTACTTTCTGATATCCTTTTTGATCTCCTTTTTCAGAGTACTGTAATTTTCAATGTATAGATCCTTTACTTCCTTTGTTAGTAAACATATACTTTAAAAGCACACAAGTGACACATGGATATATATTTCTTTTTTTAAAAAAGAAAGCCTCTTTAACTCCATCTAAATCTTGTTCTCCCTCTATCCTTTTTAATGGTACTCATAATCATGAGCATTATATTATATTATATTTATATGTCATGTGTTTTAATGCAAATTACTTCTACAACAAAACTGTCTATGACACACACATGAATTAATCCTTTTTTATCTACTATGTAATATTCTACCTCTTAAATATCCAACATTTTATTTACCAATACTTTTATTTAGTAATATAAATAATATTGTAATGAACATCTTTACATATTGTACAGTTTAAATGACTAGATATTTAAAAATATAGACTCTCTGGCTCATAGTTGTGGACATTTTTTGTTTCAATAGGCAATGAATGTCCTAATTTATTTTTTTATTTTTATTTTTATATTTTTTTATGTGGGTACTAGGAGTCGACCTCAGGACCTCGCACTTGCCAGCAAGCACTTGTGCCGCTGAGCTATCTCACCGGCCCTAATGTCCTAATTTATACAGCCATTACCGATGATGAGATCCCTCTCTAGAAAACTTCATCAATGTATTGTATTTTCAAAAATTTGCTTCTTCCTATCTAGTGAAGAATATCACTAATAATTTAATTTATATTTCTGTAGTCATTAGTGAGGATAAGTTTATTTTTTAGGGCTATTTTTTGGTGGCTATTTGTATTTTCTCTTTAGTGAATTTATCTCTTTAGATCCTTGGATTATTTTCCTATCGGGTTGTTATTTTCTTATTCATGTTTTAGGAGTTCTTCACACATCTTCTATGCTAACATTTTATCTTGTATGTTTGTTCAAATACCTTTCACAGTCTAGTTCTTGGCTTTGAGCTCTGTTTAGGTGTCTTTTTGTTGAAAAGCAGTTTGAAATTTTCAGATAATAAAACTTATTTATATTTAATTAAATTTTTTTTTAATTTTAGAAAAACAAACAGTTTTTACACTTCCTCTGTTTGCAACAAGATCACAGTCATCCTGGGTTTTAGCCTGACCATATGTAAAATCAATATGGAGCTGAAATTCAGTGAATAACCGCTCTGAGTGGACCCGATCAATGGAGAACCATGGAAAATATCTCCCAGTGTACCCCAGTGGAACGAAGCGAAGGTGAGAAGGTGCTATTTTCTTTCCCATAGATGGTCTTATGCCTAAGTGTATTGTATTTAACAGCTGGAGTCCCCTCATTTGATTTTCAACCTCATCTAACTAGACATTTGGCAATCTCAGTTAAATGGCTTTCTCATTCTGTCACTAAAATTTTAACAGCAGTTGTTAAGTGAAACACGAGAAAGCTGCGTTCATCACTGTGTACTCCAAATGCAAGGGAAATGGATTTCCAAGTGAAATCAGCATGATTATGTCACGTGAGAAGAGTCCCTCCCCTCCAGTCTTGTGCCCCATACACCCGGTCACTTCTCTTTTTACAGTAGGTTCCTGACATCCCAACAAAATCTTCTGTAGCATTTTCCCTAATCTACTTTATTAGCCTGTGTTCAGAGCAAGATACAAAGCAGTGAGGCAATTAGAAGTCTGACAAAGGTCTAAAGTGACTGCTGTCCCATGATGGAGATGAATTACCAGTCCTAGTGAGAGAGACCCCTGCAGGGCCACTGTAGCACAGGGACAGCTCCATCCAGATTGTCACACAGGCTGACTGAAGAGTGTGTATTGGGTGGGGATGAACTCTTACTTTGAGCCTTTTAGGATTATTTTGGGTTGCTTTGAACTAATAGGGTGGCATTGGAAATACATCTTCTTTTAGGGCTTAAAATTTTTTTTATTGGTACACGTTTGTAGTACATAATGATTACATTTCTAATGGCAAGTTGGAACATGTACATAGCACATCTTAATTCTCTTTTTCATCCCCCTTCCCTTCCGTTGCCTCCTCACCTTGGTCCCCTTCCCTTTTGCCAAAGATCTATCTCCCTATTAGCATTGGAAATATATCTTGAGGGAAGTTGAAATCATTATATGGCACATATTCTAGAGTTTTTTTTTTGTGGGTACTGGGGGTCGAACTCAGGACCTTGCATGCCAGCAGGCGCCCATGCCACTGAGCGTTATCACCGGCCCTTTTTTTGTATGTGGGTACCGGGAGTTGAATTCAGGACTTTGTGCTTGCCAGGCAGGCGCTTATGCGGCTGAGCTATCTCACCGGCCTCTATAATATTTGTAATTATGAAGAGTTCTATATGTCTTATATAGTTTTATTGTCACAACAAATCTGATAAGTATTTTTAAAAAAATAATAGCTTTATTGAGATAATTTATATATCACGTAAATCACTTTTTTTGTGTGTGCGGTGCTGAGGATTGAACCCAGGGCGTCATGTGTTCTAAGAGAGTCCTGTACCGCTGAGCCACACCCCCAACCCACAGTTCAACTATTTTAAGTGTTCGGTTCAGAGGTAACTTAATCTACCTTAAGTTTGCTATAACAAAGTACCATATTTTGGATGCCTGAAGCAGCACACATTTATTTCTCAGGGTTCTAGAGGCTGGGAAGTCCAAGGTCAAGATGTTGGCAGGTTTGATTTGTGGTGAGGGTCTGCTTCCTGGCTTGCACATGTGTTATGGCTTGCATCTAGATGTCCCCCAAAGCCTCATGTGGTCATAGGCAGGGCTTGGAGCTGGCTGGATCTAGAGTGTGTGATGCTGGGATTAATGGTGTGTGGTACTAAATTAGCCCACTGACTGGAATTAGCATAGTTCTGGGTGGCACCACCCAAAAGGCTGATAGCATGGATGGGATAAAAGGGAAAGATAGCTTGCTGCTACTGCTGGTTGCTTGCTGCCACTGCTGGTTGCTTGCTGCCTTCTGCCTGCCACACCATGAACTGTTTCTCCTCTACCAGGCCCCTCTGCCATGCCACCCTATCTTGGAGCTAGCCAACTATGGACTGAAATCTCTACAAACTGTGAGCTGAAATAAACCTTTCCTCCTTCAACTTTGGGTGTCAGGTATTTTGTCTCAGCAATGAGAAAAGTAACTAAGACAACATGGCAGCTTTATTTCTGTATCCTTATGTGGCAGAAAGAGAGCAAGATCTAATTTTTTTCTCTTCTTATAAGGACAGTAATCCCATCATGGGGCTCCACCCTTATGATTTTATCTAAATCCAATCATCTCTCTAAAGTCCCACCTCTGAGTACTATTACATTAGGGGTTAGGACTTCAACATAAAAATTGGTGGGGTGAGCACAAATACATGGCCCATAACAAAAGTATATTCACGGAGTTGTAAACACTGCAACCGGTTTTTGAACATTTTCATCATTCTTTCCCAACTCCCACGCCCATTAGTGATCACTTCACTACCTCACTTCCACCACACCTCTTGGCCCTCGGCCCTGGGCAACCATGAAGGTATATTCTGTCTCTAAAGATTGCCTTTTCTTTTTTTTTTTTTTTTGTGGGCACCGGGGGTCGACCTCAGGACCTCGCGGGCCAGCAGGTGCCCGTGCCGCTGAGCGATATCACCGGCCCTTTTTTCGTATGTGGGTTCTGGGAGTCGAACTCGGGCCCTCGCGCTTGCAGGGCAGGCGCTTACGCCACTGAGCCATCTCACCAGCCCAAGATTGCCTTTTCTGAGCCTTTAATAAAATGCAGCCATTTAATATATAGTCTTTAGAGATTGGCTTCGTTTACTTATACAATGGTTTCATATTACAACATGTGTTAGTACTTCATTCTTTTTTAATGCTGAATAATAAACCATTGCCTGGATACACCACATTTGATTTATTCACTTATCAGATGATGGAATTTTGTGTTACCTCCACTCTGACAGGCATTGCTACCTTTATTCAATAAATGAGAAAGCAATATCAAAGAACTACAGTGATCTATCAAAGAGCTCAAGGGATCTACCCACATGGACAGTCAGAGGTAGAACTGCAGACATGAAATCCAGCACACATTTCTTACTTTAAGAATATCTCTTTCATCTTTTTTCCCTTTCTCCTTTTTTCTTTTTAAAATTAAGAGCACTCCAACACCTATGTTCAGAAAAATTGCTATTAACTTGATTCTTTTGATGCTGTCATTTTCTTCAATCCCCTCTGGTAAAGACTAAAATCTTAGGTGCCATAAGTATAATGAGAGTTACACATATTTAAACCTCAACACAGAAATTCTCCAAGTCCATAGACTGCAGAATCCCAGTCACTGCTATTGGACTAACCTGCTAACTTTTGATAGTTTGGTAGCTGATGACAGTGAACAAATTCCTAGCTGACATGTTAGCTATGATTTGAAAGCCTGGAGGAGTGAAATGTCTTGAAAGCTCTCCTATTTCCAAATTTGCCAGGACTGAGAGTGCTCCATTTCCTTGTTCAATATGTTAAATATGGAAAACTGTCTCAAATGTAAAAACAAGCTTGATGATAATGGTGAATAATAAAGATTGTAATTTCATAACTTATTTTAAAATTACTTCAAATCTGGTATTGAGCATAGTTATAATGCAGTTATTGAAATTGAATCAGGACAATGCAACAAAAGTTTCTCACAGATAGCAGAAAACACCAATTAATTTAAATGACCTTCCTTGGGGCTTACTGATCATCCTGCTGGACCAAATACATTATTAAGGTTCAGATGAATTGGCCAAAACATTCCATATTCAGCAATTCATTACTTGATGTTAAAGTTTTCTGTTATCTGGTTGCAAGTTATATTAGTCAGTTTTGTGCTGCTGTAACAGAATATGTGAGTCTAGATAATTTATGAAGAACAGAAGGTTGTTTCTCACAGTTCTGGAGGCTGGAAGTTCATGATCAGGGCACTGGCAATTTCGGTGCCTGGCGAGGACCAAGACTTCACTTTCAAGACAGTGCCTAGAATGTTGCATCTCCCTGAGGGGAGGAGCAGAAGAGAGGACGAGTGCAGGAAAGGGTGTGAGGCGGGGCTAAATTTGTTCTTTATAATAGCACTAATTCTGTGGCAAAGCTCTCATAGCCCAGTCACCTCTTAAAGTCTCACCTCTTGATACTATTAAAATAGCAACTAAATTCCAACACCATTTTTGGAGGGAGGAACACTCAAACCATAGCATAGGTGAATAGGCAAAGCTGGACATAGTTTTGCATTTGTGAGGAACATTACATATCAGCTAACTTTTAACCTTCTTATTTTAGAGTTGGGGAAATTGAGTCCTAAGAAGTTATGATCTTATTCAAAGTCACACAGCAAAGGTCAGCCTCTTCATGCCTCACCTAACTAATGACTACTCGTAAGACTCAGCAGGTGCCTCTGGCAGGATACATTCCTGACATCTTTCTTCAAATTGCTTTGATTTCCCAAAATTTCTGAGGATGATGTAATTATTTGTTCCATGAATTTGAGCTTCACTCTGGTGTGCTTTTTAAATGTATTCTCATAAATATATAAAGTGGCTGGTACAAATGCAGGCATGTGATGAATGCTCTATCAATATTTGTTGAATGAGTTAGGCCCATGTTTCCTTGATACTCCATCCAATGTTCTTTCATGCTTTTGTGTCTCACGGTCCAGGCGGCATGTGTTCTAACTATTTTTTGCAATGGGACACTTTACTCCCCAGTAGCATCTTACGAAAAACCCCCGTAGCATCTTACAGAAAACCCTAGTATAAGAGAAAGAGAAGAGAAGGCTGGCGGGGTTGAAGCAAGATTCAGGAAGCCAGAAGTCTCTTTTTGAAGGAATAGGGGAAGCAGCATATCTCAGAGGCGTGCCAAAGCTCCAACGAGTACAGAGGAAACTCCCTCCTTTCAGATTCTTAAAGAGAACCAGAATTCAGGTCCTCAGCAGGAATATCTGTTACATATCAGCCCTGTCCTGTTTGAGAGAGGTAGTCATCTGTCAGCTAAAACAAGGCCCTGCACCTTGCAGGAGGCTATGTGCTCATCCAACCCTCTTCACAGTCGTGTGAGAAGGACCTGCTGGGTATCAGGCTCTATTTTAATAACTAGGGACACAGAAAGCAAAAAGACCTGAATAAATACTTTTCTTCATGGAGTTTACATTGTGGTAGGGAAAATAGACGATGAAAATTATATGGTATTGATGGCCATAAGTGCTATGGAAAAAAAAGTATAAGGAGGGTGTGGGGGTTTGCAGTTTTGAGTGGGGAGTGATGATAGGCCTCGTGAGAAAGCGACATTTCACTGTTAGCCCTGAAAGAGCTGAGGGAATGAGCCATGGGCTATTTGGGACTAGTAAGTTAAAATTGGGTTTCTCTCTCCAATCTTCTTTACATTTTTTACCCGATAGGGAGTTATAGAATAGTTCTGATGGAGGAAATAATTTGGTTGGATTTTCTTACTTCAGACCTCAGACACAGGCAATAGGTAGGAAGCGGTTTCATTATAAACAACCTAAGAGCGGCTTACCGGTTATCATGAAATGCAATTCTGTTTGGCCAATTATGTCGACTCACCAATATGCTGATTTGAGATGTAAACGAATGGCTTTTTCATCGCTCTATTCCTATGTTGGAGGGAAGAGTTAAAAACCTTCTTTCCGAAGAGGGCTTTAAAAATAGTTTAGAGTCTTATTGGGGGTGGTTTAGGAGAGGCCTTGCCTGAAGGCAGATAAATCTCCCAAGTCTCATTACTGCCTGAAGACTCTTTGCAATCGACTGAGTCTCTCCAGTGATCTGAAATTCTCTCTATTAACCGGGAGGAAGTTCTCAGGCGCTGTCATTCTCCCAGTTTTCCCTGAATCAGATGCGCAGCGTACTGGGCATCATGTACCTGAGAGGGTGCAGGAGAACTATTCTCCATCATTTAGACCACGAGCAGTATCATTAGAGCGATGCTGAAGGAAACGAGTCCTGGGAGATTGCTGTGTGAGTCCTAGGACCACATTTGCTGCAGACCCTGTTTTCTGAAATGCTTCACTAGTTTCTTTCAAGGGAGGTTGTTATCTGCTTCTCTGAACAACTTGCTCTCAGCCAAGTCACTTGTGGAGAGGACGAGTTATGAGGTTTCTGAACCAGGCTGGTGATGGGAACACCGGAATGGAGACCCAAGGCCTTTAAGTGCTATTTGCACATTAGGTTTTCTTTGGAGCCCAGTCCCAGCCCATGGAGTATAGTGTTTATGTTTTATTTAATGAGTGCCTGACACTGAAAAATGGTGCTATATAGCTTTCTAGTGAGAGGCTGGGGAGAGTGAGTCAGAACAATAGTTCAGAGGGGAGCTTGAAGTGGAGGAGATGTGCCCTGTCCTGTCATTACCAAGTTCATACTCTTCAGTTATTTTTACTTGTTTCAATGCTGCATCCTGTGGCTATTCTGAGGACCGTCCTTGCTACATAAGTGGTAAATGCTTGGTGACTATTGTGGGGTTATTGGTGAGTGATCTTGGTGGGAGATAGAGTGGAGAAGACAGATAGGGAAGGAAAACCTTAAGCAATATTTTTATAGATGCATATTACTTTTGAACAATATTGGGTTTCAACTGTGGCATTTTCATATATGGATATAACATACTTTGATCATGTTCATCTCCCCTCCTACTCTCCCTTACATCCCCCTGCCCTGAGTCCTCTTCCTTTGTCTAACAGTGTGCAGAAAGGAAAACTCTCAGTGCATCACACACAAAAAATAACCCACGCTGTAAAAAATACTTCATTCAACAGGTAGATTCTTTTCATTTATTAAGATATTCTGGGTGAACTTTAAAATAAAGGAATCCAACAGCAAATTATGTGTAGAGTTTCTATCTAATTAAGATCCCACACACGTAGATTTTCATAGTGTAGATTTTATGAAAGCTGAAGATAATGGTAGGCCACACTGGTAGTCTTTGAGCTCAGCTTAATGAAGTTAAAAGCATCTGGCTTTCGATTCTGGAGAGATCACGGTCTGAATCTTGCACCAGTATTTGCAAGCTCTCTGACTGGATAAATTACTTCACTTCTGGGTCTTCAGTTGATTCATGTGCAGAAATAGAGGTAATGATTCTTCCCGCAGTGGATTGTTATGATGTAAAATTTCTGGCACATGATAGAGGCTCAACAAATGTCGCTCCATCCTATCCTTTCTCCCTACTCAGCACATGATTAGCACACCAATTTAGGCTGAATTGAAAGTGTCATCTTGGTTTATCAGAAAAAATGTCCAGTTACATGAAGAAGCCACTCCTCAAAAGTTCGAGTGCTTTCCCTGGGCTTTGATGACTCCTCCTTGGGTCTGAAGGCACTGTGACAATTCCCTGACTCTGTGCCCTGCAGCTTCCCCACTTATCTCTCTGTGCCTTAGAAATGTTGCCACATTTACCAATATGTCATCGCATTTATCAACATGTCAACTTGTCCTATTGTAGTCTGGGTTTTCTCTGAGTGCTCAAATTCAATATTTTCTGCTAAATTCTCTATTTGAAAAAATGCTTCAGATAACCAGTTGATTGTATAGAAGCTGGCAAAAAAGAGAAAAGAAAACTTTTCCCAAGGTTGATGGAGAAACTATATTTACTTTCCCATGGACCAAATAAAAATGCTGCGTTTTTACGGCATTGGAGTTGACCACCTGTAATGAACTCTAACAAACGATTGGAGACTTGTAATAAAACACAGGAAACTGGCCGAGACATTACACAACAACATAGAATCTGTCATTCTGACACTCTACGAGGTGGAGATGGGGCTGCTCGATCCCTCCTTGTAGAGGAGACACCTATTTACTGTCATATCCTTGGACCGTTTCCTTACCTAAAGAAGGAATGAGTTCCCTTTGGAAAGACAGTTATTCATTTAAGATATTGAAGTTTCTCTGCATTCTGTTAAAGTATTCTTGCTCTCTTGTGGGAAAATCAAAGGGGAGGCTGTGGGTTTCAGCATTTGCCAACTAGTGGCATTAACGATTTCCCTAGGAACCACCTTGGCTATTAGTGTAAAGCTTGTGGCTCACATATCTGTATGCTAAACATCCAAGAATACTCTGTGTTTCTATTTCTTTGTCAGTGCAAATGACAGAATAATGAGTTTGTTATTGTTTAGGGACTACAACGATCTGGTAGGTGCATCTCCACAGCACTTGTTTCATGGTCTCCAGCGTGGGTTCTCCATCAGTCAGTGAGAGCAGATTGATACATTTCTCAGTGTCTGCACAGACAGCAGCATGGAGAACCCACTTTCCCGCTCCAGTAATACTCTGACTTCATTTTGGGAGCAACGACTGATTTCTGAACTACTAGTCTTGGATTTGCATTTCCCAGTCAGTGTTGTCTTTTCAAAAACTGGCCAGTTATGGTGAAGAAGCCACCCCTCAAGCAATTTGAGTGCCTTTCCTGGGCTTTGATGACTCATCATTGGCTCTGAAGTCACTGTGACAATTTTCTGACTCTGTTCTGGGCAGTGGCCTTAGGACTTCCCCATCTGGGCCCTGCTCCTCTCTCTGGGCCTCAGAAGTGCTGCCATTTTTACCAATATGTCATCGCACTTACCAACATGTCAACTTGTTGGCAACCTGTTGGTAATACTGTCTTGAGTGATACCATCTCTACTGATGTATGGTATATTTTTGGAACCATTTTGGGGACTTTCATTTTGGAAACTGCCTTCAGAAGCAAAACACTAACCATAAAGAAAATACTTTGCTGATATCAGAGACTTTAAAATCAAAGAGCAGTACTGCTGTCTTTGAAAGTCAGTAACACTTGAATATATAAGCAATAGTTTGTTAAAAAAAAAAGTCAGCTTCATTACTTTATGGTCACAGCCAGTGAGGATGGAAAGGAAGAATTATAATAACATCCTAAGCTCAGCTCCAGTGGTCAGCTTGTGTTAGAAGACACATTCTTGAGTTTCGATTTTTCCTTGATCATCAGCAATACGTCCCTTTCTAGCCATCATGTCACTCATTGGTACTTATATCATTTTCCCCTTGATTTTTCTTTGTTTTTTTTTTTAACTTCATTTTCTGTTAAGGCTTCCTTTTATCCCTGAACCGGCAATCTCACTTGTTTAAGGGAAGATTTTATATTCCTAGTTCCAGGCGGATTCTTTGTTGTTGTGTCCTTTCTAGCTAAGGCCATCTTTCCTTACTCTCTAAGCCACACAGTATTTGATCTTCCTACCAATGGAAACTGCCAACCACTTCTTTTTGTCTTTTCATGGCATTCCTCTGGCTTGTCCCAGCTCTCTTGCCATGCTGTATTTGAAATCTGAACTGATAGAAAAGAAATAGTTCAGGTTGTGATGTTTTAGGTTGTGATGTTTTAGTAGCCTTTCGCATGTTATATTGGGTGTTTATATACGCGTGTGGATCCTCTTTTCCAGGTTCTTGTCTTTTTCCCATATGTCTAGTCAAGTTTCTAGTGATTACTATCTTCAGAAAAGCTTCCTCTTTGGAGGAAAATATTTTTATACAGCTGCATTTTAGGAGTTTGGTAGCATGCAGAAAAAAAAGAGACTCAAAGTCAGGAAGACTGATAAGTGACCCAGTCACCCGAGTCCCTGGGTACCATACTTACTTTTTGCTTCAATAAAGTCCGCTTCAAAGCAATCTCAATCCTTCATCAAAGAGATTTCCAGTGCACTCCCAATGGGTTAACATAAATCTTACTGTTCTTACTTTTTTTTTCCTTCCAAGTTGATTTAAAAAAAAAAATCAGTCGTTGTGTCTCTATTTCTTTAAATCTTTTATCCTCGGGCTGCTACCACTGGCTGTATGGATTACATATCAGCAGTTAAGAATATTCCACAAAGTCCTGGCTTGTTCTCACCCTGCAGTGCTTACAGTCGCCGATTGCGATGAAAGGAATTTGAAAGGCACAGCCAGGCAATCCTGAACCGGCTCAGCGCGTTCTCTCTCTGCGGCTTATCGCACTGTGGATGTTCTTTGACCAGCCATCAGTCATGTTTGAAAGTTTCCCGTGATTCCTGAGATATGAACCCCTTTGATATAAGTTAACAATAAGGCACACGCAACCCGGGTTAGGGAAAATACTTTTGAATTCAAGTTAAAGAAATGCTTTGTTCTAGCTCAGATTTTTACACTTTCTTAGGGTCTTGTTTCTCTCGGGCAACTTCAGTGGCCCCCCCGCTCATGTAAGCCACATTCGGGACCCACTGATGTTTAAGTGGCTGCCATCACCAGAGAAGAAAGGGGCCTGGAGCGAGCTTGAGAGGCACAAAGGGAACAGAGAATGAGATGGGGCAGAGAGTGGAGGGAGAGGATAAGGAAATAAGAAGAGCACACCAACTGGAAGACAGGAGCAACTGGGAAGGAGTCGGGCAGACAAGACTCAGTGTTGGGAGAGGGCATCTAGAAACAGGAATTCCTGCACACTGCAAGGTCTGTGTGCTTTCCGATTAACAAATGGTAAAGAAGCCATTTTGGAAAAAGTTCTTGTGAGCCATATACATTACTCATAGCCCAACACATGTGATTAAAAAAAAAAAAAACTTAGGTAGGCTTTGCTTCAACAATTTTGAATTTTTATGCCTCATTCAGACATCATGGCAAAGAATTCCACTTTGGTGATGGAAGTTTGGCTCTGAGCTCAGGGGGCTAATACTTTAACATCAGAGAAGCCTGAAGAGCTCTCATAGCAATCAGGCAGACTTCATTTCCAGTTACTTGTAGCTAAAAGAGAAGAGGGAACCTGCCTGCAAAATTATGGGGCCCCGTACCCTCATATCAACATGCATTATTTTGAGTGGACAGAGCATTGATTGCTTAGGGCTATGGGAAAGTTGTTTATTAACTGAGCCACATCATGAACAAATGCCACCCACATCCTTGTGTTGAAGGCTGGAGATTGGAATTAAAATGTCACCCTTTCTATTATCTTCAGCTGCAATTTGGAGGCACTTCCCTGGAGGGTTGATTTGTTCCTTCTTTCACAGGGTTGGAATAATTCCATTAGAAGCCTTTTGCTTAATCAAGTAAAACACCCTACCAAATGAGTGGCATTTAGCAAACTTCCTCCCTCTTCTTGATTATTCTGGTCTATCGATCTGTGTCTCTGGAGAAATTCTGGAAGCTTCCATGAAGTATTTTGGAGTTTAAAATATTACATCCCAGATGATTACCTTGAATCAGAGACTAATAAGATCAATTCCTATCTCATATTTATGGACCTGCCTCTTCGTTCACACCCACCAATCCTTCAGTTCCCAGAGTGTTTTTTGTCACCAATGGATAGGATGGCTGTGGGATGATTCAGATTGTCCAGTCAGAAATAAATGCCTTCACAGGAAAAGCAGAAGTTACAGGTTGGTTGTGGAAAATTGGAAAAGATGAATTTTATATGGAAATTTTGGAAGGATAAACCTCTTTCTGCTAGAAACCACAGAATTACATTCATCTTCTCTCTGGCACATTCTGTAAGGACTGGATCCAAATAATCTGTCACTGAGAATGAGGGGGAAAAATAGAAGTGTGTTTCTTTGTACTTTATTTTGGAAACATCATGGTTGCCTTTTGAATTCCTGGAGCGCACGAGGAAAAACACCAGTGTGCTTCTCCAGGCTACCTTCTCCTGCAGGGAAGAAAACAGAAAAATGAGTGATGGGCACCTTCTAATTTATAATGATGGTTTCATCTCTCCCAGATATTACTTTAGTTCTTGGATGATCGGTTCAACCCACCTGAATCCTGATTGCTTTTTAAAGATGAAAAAGATCAGAGGCGCTAGATGGTCCATTTCTAGTCATTACGAGTTTGCAAGTTACATAGTACTTTTGATCTTAGTTTAAAATTGCTCGAGTAACAAAAGTTTATTTATTTTTAATTTATTCTATTTTTTTTATTGCACTATAGCTTAAATAACAAGTAAACAATGATAAAGAAGGCGGGCTAGTTCATATTTCTTTTTCCTTTGTGCTGAGGTCCGGGCTTTAGATCCCCTCAGATAAGTTTTCTTTTTTTTTTTTTTTTTTGTGGGTACCGGGGGTCGACCTCAGGACCTCGCTCGCCAGCAGGCGCCTGTGCCACTGAGTGATATCACCGGCCCTTTTCTCCTATGTGGGTTCCGGGAGTCGAACTTGGGCCCTCGCGCTTGCCAGGCAGGCGCTTATGCCGCTGAGCCATCTCACCGGCCCAGATAAGTTATTTTGAATGTAACTGAATAGCTTGCTTGATAGAAGAAACCAAATAGCAGGCAAGAGAAATGCTGCTAATGTGTATCCATCTTATACAACAAGAAACATATGGTGTTTAGATATTTTATGACATTGAAGTGTATCATCTCTTTATGCTTATTTTTAGAACTGTGCATTTAAAAATTATGCAGTAGCTTTTAAGTGTACTGAAGCTCCGACCACTTCCATTTATACTTAGATTAAAATAAACACACAAGTAAACAAACAAACTGGGAATGCTCTCCAAAACATGTGATGTCTTCTGCTGTTACTTTTAGAAAGACAATTTGGTCTTTAGCAAAGGGCATGGATAAAGTCTATGTATTAATCACCTCATTGCCTCTGTCCCAAATTTAACGTAATTACACTTGTCTCAATTTCCATAGTATTTTCTTTAGCATTTGTGTTTTTCTGTTGCTGTGATTAAATACCTGAAGAAAGCAATTTAAAGGAAGAAGAAAGGTTTGTTTGGCTCAAGGTTTCAGAGTCCAGTCCATGGTTGGCTTGTTCCAAAGCAGAAATGTCATGTCAGAAAGGCATGGTAGAGGGAAGCTGCTCACCTCATGGCAGCCAGGAAACAGGGGGAGAGAGAAAGAGAGAGAGAGAGAGAGAGCAAGAGAGCAAGAGAGAAGGGGCTGGGAAGCAGATATAGTCCTGAATGCTCTACCTCCATGGTCTGCTCCCTTCAGTTAGGCCCTACCTTCTGCTCCCATTACCTCCCAATCACACTATCAAATTTTGATCTTATCGGTGGATGAATCCACTGATGAAATTAGAGCCCTTACAACCCCATTACAAAAGCCTATGAGCAGGCAACCAAGCCTTCAGTACAATGAAACTTTTGAGGGACATTTTAGATAACAGCCACAATACCATGCTTCTTTCTTTTAAACAAGAAAAGTTTAAAATAGGAATAAAGTCCAGAATATATGAAAGCAAGATAAGGGGCTAAGATATGTGCACTCTTTGGGGGCTGTAAGACATCTTCTTTAGCATTTATTCCACCCTCAGTCTGTCTTGCTCTACTATGCACTTAGAACATAGCTTGACAACCATTTGAGTTTGTTGATGAGATAACTGAAAGAGAATGTGGGGTTTATGAGCAAGTGTAGACCAACAGTTCCCAAAATATGCGTCTATGTAACACTGGTTTAGATAAATACTGCTCAAAATATTCTGAGTAAAGGAAAGTAGATTGTATTTGATTTTGGAGAGTCAAAATGTATGTTGAGGACTCTGAAAAGCCTATATGAAATGAACCTGACAAACTTTGATTAACTCAGGGTCCCTCAAACCTATTGGACCATGAAAAAAATTTTTCGTCATTTTTAAAGGCATGCTTTCTCTTAATGTACCACAGAATCAGTGCTCTGATTAACACTCTGGATTAAGCCAGATTGGATTAAGATGGAAACTCTTGTCTTCTTTTTTTTTGTGGGTACCGGGGGGACGACCTCAGGACCTCGTGCGCCAACAGGCACCCGTGCCGCTGAGCGATATCACCGGCCCCTTTTTCGTATGTGGGTTCCGGGAGTCGAACTCGGGCCCTCGCGCTTGCAAGGCAGGCGCTTACGCCGCTGAGCCATCTCACCGGCCCAACTCTTGTCTTCTTTGGGCATTAAATTCAAGATGTATTTGTTAAACATGTACAATACCTTCAGATATCACAGGAAATCCCACTAATAAGAAAACTGAGACAATGGAATAAAACCCTTCATTCCCATTAGGTCAGAAAAAATAACCAGTTGAAACAAAAATCTGGATGAAATATGCCTTAGGGAGGAGCCATATACTACTTAAATATGTAAATATCTATTATGGGAAGCAATGGTTAGACCTGCCAAAAAATACTTGCTACTGTAAATCATAGGCTTAATACAGTCTTACAGAGGGATAGTATTCTCCCCTGAAATGCATATCAATTTAATATGGGCAAGCTATATAGATTGGTGTTTTAATGTGTCCTTTTTTTGTTGTTTTTCTCAAGTAATAGCAGGTGGAAGTAAAAGAAAGTTGCTCAATATTTTCTACGTTTGTGAGCCCTGTGAAGAACGTTACCGCGACGAGTCCAGCGCGCTGTCTTCTGGGCAAGCTGTCTGGTGAATCGTTCCGTCCTGAGCATCGTTGGAGTCTGTGGGGCAGACAACAAGGCTCTATCATTTCTTCACCATTCAAACCTGTGGAAGGAAGACCGCGCTGGTGTGAATGAAGCTTCCACACGGCAGTCACTTTCCCTTTATTTCTGCTCTCCCTTCTTTCTGGGTAATGAATCGGGGCGTCGTTAGCTGCCTGCCTCGTGTTCATCACTGTCAGTACTGGCAGGGTAACAGATAATGGCAGAGATTCAAGGCCACCCAGGGAATGAAGCCTGACAGGACCTCATTCATCATTCCCCTTTTAGGGGGCTTTGTGGTGGAGCCAGCATCAAAAGCTGTAATAGAAGCTCACCAGGTTGCACAGGGGCCAGGCAGGATCGCTCCGCCAAGAAGCAACTTGAGCTGTCACGTCTGCTTTGTAAATGAAGTGTTTTCCTAGAGCCAGTGTGTTTATAATCATCATCCTGTGTGTAGTCCTTCAGTATCCAAGATCTACTCTCCATGCAGTCCCTCTCATTTCTTTTAGACAAATGAAACTTGCATTGTGTAGAGAAAAGTTATGCTAGAAAATGGATTTGACCTTGGGCATACCTACCTACACATGGGCTACACTTGAGGGTTTTTTCCCCCCTAAAAGATTTGAACTCCATTGGTTAGGCAGCTCAATTGTTAAGGAATGGCCTGACTTGAGAACTGTCTCATGCTGTCCTTTTTCCTAGATAAGTCTATCCTTAAGGCTGACCTCCGTCCATACAGGCCAGTGACTTCCATGCCAGCATCAGCAGCCAGCTCGGCTCTCCTGTCTGTGCTCTGGAGCAATGGCCCATATCTCTACTTGGATATTCCATGGGCACTTCAAGTTCATCACACCCCAGACACGATAAATCATCTTTACTCCAAACTGGCTTCTCATCTACATTTCCCATCTCAAGAAACACATTACCTTCTAGCGAAAACATGAGAGGCATCCTAGATTCTTTAGTAACATTTTTGAAATCAGATAAAAGCTAAATACTCTTGGAACCAACTTTTAAATGTCTCCAGTAATCATCTTTTCCATATCCTTGTTTCATGTGAATCTTTTTCAGTAGCCTCCTGTTATGGCTTGTATCTAGATGCCCTCCCAAACCTCACGTGGTTGTAGGTGGGGAGTTGTGAAGGTGGCTGGATTAGGGTGTGTGATGCAGAGATGAAGGATGTGATGCCGAGATTAAGAGTGTGATGGTGGGATTAAGGGTGCCCCACTTGTGTGTGGGTGGCACCACCCAAAAGGCGGTGGCCTGGATGGAATATAAAGGGAAAGATAGAAGCTGCTTTGCTATTTCTCTGCTTTGCTGCCTTCTGCCTGCCCTGCTTTGTATGGGACTGTCCCTCATCTGCGATGCTCCCTGCCATGCCACCCTGCCTTGGACCCAGTTGACAATGCACTGAAACCTCTACAGACTGTGAGCTGAAATAAACCTTTCCTCCTTTAGCTTTGGGTATTGGGTATTTTGTCCCAGCAATGAGAAATATAACTAAGATACCTCCTAATGCTCTCCACTTCCTCAGTGTAGAGAGTTTTCTAACACACAGACCTCACCAAGTCATTTTGCTACTCACCGTGCAGCAGTGACTCCCCATCATTTATCAGGTGGGCTCTAGACCCCTTCCTGTGGCATTCCTGGCTCTTCCTAATTTGGAGCCTGTTTGTTAGACCTTTTTCATTTCCTACTCTCTGCCTTGAATTTTATAATCTAGTACTACAGAATTACCTGCACATTCTAGAATATGCCCATTCCTTTAACATCTCTGTACTTTTTCACATGCTGTTCCATCTTCCAGGAAAATCCTCCCAACGCATGCCCACTTAGCAAGTCATTTAATGGTTTAAGTCTCAGTGCAGGGACTACGTCACTGTGAAAACTGCTCTGACCCCCTTCCTGTCATTTGGTTCTTATAATAAGATTATATTTTTATGCCTGCCAAAAGAATTCAGATAGCAATTACTGAATGCCACCAATTGTCAGGCACCAACATAGTGTTTTTACATATTTGCATTTAATCGTCAAATCAGACTATAGGATACATACTAGTAGACCCGTTATACAGATGATAAAACTGAGACTCAGAATGATTAATACCTTCCTCAAAGTTATGAAACTCATAAGTGGTGGAGATGGGCTTTAACTCCAAGCATGTACAACCCCAACCTTTGCTGTTTCCTTTTATTTATTTATTTATTTATTTATTTATTTATTTATTTATTTATTTTTGTGATACTGGGGATTGAACCCAGGGCTTTCCACTCAGCTGCATTCCCAGCCCTTTTTGTTTTTCAGTTCTGAGACAGAGTCTGAGCTCTCCACACCCTGTTCATGTTTTGAGAATAAGAACTGCAGGGGCTTTTGTTTTTGTTTTTTTTTAGTGTGTGCTTGTGATACATAATAATTACATTCACCTTGAGGAATTGGTACACATCTACTTATCATATCTTAATCATTTTTACTTCCCCTTCCTTTCTTGCCCTCCATCCCCAGACCTGGTGTTAAATGTAATGTTTGGTATGTGGTAGAAACTCAACAAATCATTATTGAATGAATGAAACTCATAAAATATTCCATCTATTTTTATCCACAAGGAACATCATACACATAATTTCTATCTCTACAACAATCCTAAACGATAGGCACTGATATTCCCAGTTTTACAACCCTGATGCTGAAGCTCGAGCAATTAAGTGACTTTGCTAAGGGGGGACATGTGGCAGAATCAGTGATGTCACACTCTACAGCCCACGTCCATGCTAACTCTGGATGAGTGAAAGTCTAAGACACTGAAAGAATAACTCTGAGGAAGGATACACAGAGTCTAAAAGCAAATGATTCTAGTCCAAATTTGTTATTCTGCCCTTGGAGGCTTTCTGTGGTTTAATTATCTTCTTTCCATCCAGCTTTGTCTAACAAAACCCTGTGATCTTTGCTGCCCTTCGTCTCCAGTCAGGATGGCCTCTTCACACTTCCTCTCACACATCACAGTTACGGTCCCTGCTCTCTGATTTTACTCCCACTCTGCCCATTGCCTAAAGAGCCCTCCTCCGCCGCCGTGCTCAGCCAAGCCCCTACATCTCTCAAGGACAAACACAAGGTCCAGCCCCTCTGTGAGCTTTCCCCACAGCTCCATCCTGCTTACTCAGACTGAACATAATCTCCTTCTGTAGCTTATCTCTTGGTCTTGGTTACATAACTATACTGCATTGTCTGTACTATCTTGCATCCTATAATTATTTTAACATCCAACTTTTATTCCCAGGAAAATTGCAAACTCTTTGACAGGTGGGACTGTGCTATATATTTCTTTTATATTCTACACAATGCGTAGCACAATTCTGGGAGAGCACTCAATAAATATTTATAGAATTAAATTTAATATGGCGCAGACTATGTTTGAACCTTCACAAGATTCATTTTTTTATAAATTATAGGGACCTTAACAGGAGGATTATTGGGAGGAACTGCTTGAATATATTCAGTCTGGAGAGTACACAGGAGAGTGCAGGTCACAGTGCAGGCTCCTGGATACAGAAATGGCTACACTGGGATTTGGAGCCAAGGGTGGGAAGAGAAGGCTGCCAGATCAGGGAGGAGGCGATGGTAGCTGCAGCCAGTGCAGGGCATGGGAACTTGTAGCAGAGTCTGCTGAGAACTTCTGTTTTTAAAAAAGTTATTAACAAGTTAAGTAATTTGACAATGTGTTCTTATAGAGATAGTCACAAGATTGGCTGGATAAATATCCTGCTAGGTCAGCAAAATCATCCTGCTTTCCCTAATTTCTGCACAAGTTGAATGCAGCATTTTAAGAGTTTTAATTATGGGAAACATTTTTTTTTTTTACTTTTCCACCTCTCCCAATCTTCCCCCCACCCCATTCTCACACATGCATACTCTTGGATAGTCTTCCCTTAATATTTGGGAAGATAATATTTCCCTTATGCCTAGATTCTTGATGCTAGATTGTAGATTCTCATAACTCCCACCTTGGGTTTGCATGTTTGGGTCTATGAAGGAAACTCACGTGTGAACTGAACTACATGTAATACTGATGCTAAGCTTATTGTTCGAACACAAATGACATCATATCAAAACTGCCACGGTGGTTAGTATATCTGTGGGAATATTTTAATACCTTTTTTTTTTTTTAATACCTGAGCATCTCTTCTCATCCCTGTGTGGGAATCTTTGAATTATAAATAAGGACATTTTCTTAGAAAGTTCTACGAAGATAGAAACATAATATTCCAGAAACATAGATTGGGATTAAATAGGAATTTAAAGAATTATCTCATCCATCCTTGCTATCCAGTAGAAGATAATTTACATAACATTGGCATCCATCTGATTGCTACTGAAAAATCCTTAAAAGATCAGAGGATTAAATATAATCCACAAATTATATTTAATATTAAAAAAATGCTTGCCAGGAGAAAATATTTTCCCTCTTCTTTTTTCTCTCCCCTTTCCGCATTCTTGGTGCTTGATTGTGAAGCAATAATTTATTTCTACTTGAAAGCTTTCTATTGTTACTAAGAAAACAGTTTTACAACACTGTTGGCTGGTTGACCCATCTCAGATCCATGTACCATCATCATCCAGCTAAATGTGACCACATTTTATGGTTCTGACCCATAAAACTGTAAACAGAAGGTGCTGGCTGAGGGATCCATTGTAGTTTCTTGAAAGAGGAAAGATTTAGCTTACCTGCCCTTTCGATATTTTTTCCCCATCCTCTTCTTTCTCCTCGAAGTGCGGAGTCGGTCAGCAACCATCTGAAAATCATGAGGTGGGAAGTGTGGAGAAAAAGGCCTACTTCTAAGAACAGACTCCAGAAAATAGGAAGAGACTGGGTCTGATGACTTCATCGAGGCACTGTGTCAGACCTGCACTTCCACCTTCAGAAAAAGTGAAACAAATCCCATAATTTTAAAATCACTATTTGTCAAATTTTCTATTAAGAACAGCCAAGCACAATCCTAACTGATCCTAATGGTCTCCTCATTGTTAGTTTCTGGCATTGAAGATTTCATTTAAATAGCTTATAAGCACACATGCATACAAATGGCAAAGAATTTTTTTTTAACACTATGTCATTTAGAAATGATACACAATAATAGCATCGTATGCTTTCTTTTTCCCTGTTAAAGTGATTTTATTCTCTGGGTAAACTAGATACGGGTGTGACTGCGTGATCAAAGGTGGTAGCAACAGGAACACCGTTCTTGCCTGCCTCTCACCATGCAATCACCATGGCCCACTGACTGTCCTAATCTGCACAGGCCTGCAGAGCTGAGGTGTACCCAGCATCTGGATTGATTTCCGTATTTTGCCTGTTTGCATCTGCGTATTTACATCTTCTAAAATCTAGCTATTTTTTTTTTCTCTTTCTGGACTTTTTTCAGTATTTATTTGCTACTAGCTATTTTTTTCCCTAACTTTCAGGGTTATCAATGCTGCTTTCTAGAACTGGATATCCTATATGAATTGGGCTGGGTAAATTCCTAAAATATTGGACTAGAAGTATTTTCTATGGGCCACTGTTCATTTATATCTTCCAGGAAACAGGCAAGACTTCCAGAGTGCCTCAAAGGCAGAATCACAAAATTCCTAGTAGACTCTGAGACAACATGGCCCTGGCCATTCTCAGACAGACTGACCCACTGGAGGAGAGGGAGGAGAGGAGATAAAAATCAGGGACAACACCAATCTTCGTGTACTTCCTGTTCTTTATCTTTCTGCTTTTTTTTTTTCTAAAGTGGTTATGCCTTTTTTTGTATCTAAATTCTCTGCCTCCATAAGATAACTTAAAGATTAGATTAAACATACATTATTATAGTATTTATTATTGTTACATTAAAACTCTATGTAAAGTGATAACAATCTTCAGTGAAAAGATATTTCCAGAGAAAATTGAAGACCTGCCCATGTTAATTTAAACATTAACAGCTATTTTTGGTTTTGCACATTAATTTTAGCCACCTTTGCCCTGAACATGGCACAATTTCTAAATGGTGTTTATGTTTGTTCTTCTCACTAGCTGCTTTGAGAGAATAAAACTTTAGTGTTGGAGAATTGTTAGCTTTATCCACCTAAAGAAACCTGACTGCGTGAAATAGGCGGGAACACTGGCAAAAAGTGGCTGGCATTTGACAAGTTGGGCTTTAGAAGTGCCTGACCTGAAAAGGTCATTCTCTGGTCCACCCCTCTCTCAGCCATTGCAGTTATAGTTGGAAAAATTTGTAGAAAACGATTCGTAGGATGATTGATCAGTGGAAGGTGGTTAATGACATTCACTTGGGAAACTACCTACATGTTCCTGGTCAGCAGTGCAGCGACCACACCTTAGCTCTTATTGGTGCTATCAGAAAAGATTCCACAGGGCGTAGAAAGGGGAACACTGCATGTTCACAACCTAATCTTGCAATCCGGTGGGTGTATTGCTTCACACGACACAAGGGATTTTTAATGATTTAGTTAAGGATCTTGGTATGGGAAGATTACTTCAGGGGCAACGTAATCCTAAGAGTCTGTAGAAGAGGGAGTGTGATGGTTGATTGATTGTGTCAACTTGAGAAGTTTAAGAGAAGTTTTAGTTAAGAGGAGCTTAACTAAAATGGCTCAGCAATTCCACACCCTAAGGTGTGGAATACACACCTAGGGTGGCTCATTACTTGGATGGTATAAAGGGGAAATGAGGAAGGATGGATCTGCTTTTGTTTCTTCGGAGGAGCTCCAGTTTTCTCCATCAACTTGGATGTCATCTCCTGGCTTTCAGCACAGACTCTTCAGTTTCCTGGTGCAGATCCTTCCGCCTTCCAGTGTAGACTCTTCAGCCTGCCATCGAAGACCCATTGGCCTTCTGATATGGACTCATACGGAACACTGCAGTGAGCTCCAGACCTTGGACTGAATCCTTCAGTCTCCAGTATGCAGAAAGACCCTCTGCACTCTTCCTCATCTGACTTTGTGGGTTGCCATTGTAAGGCAATCCTGTAAATTCCTATACATTTGTATATCTTGCGTTTCATGTTTCTCTAGTAAAACACTGATGCAGGGAGGCAGGAATAATGGAGTGAGAGAGAAATTAGATGTTGCTGTGCTGCTGGTTTTGAAGGTGGAGGAAGGCACCCTAAGCAAAGGATGGAGGTGGCTTTTAGAAGCTGGAAAGGGTATCGATTCTTCACTGGAACTTCCAGAGAGTACAGTCCTGCCTACAACTTGATATTAACCAAGAAACCCCATTTTGGGCCGGTGAGATGGCTCAGCGGCGTAAGCGCCTGCCTTGCAAGCGCGAGGGCCCGAGTTCGACTCCCGGATCCCACATACGAAAAAGGGGCCGGTGATATCGCTCAGTGGCACGGGCGCCTCCTGGCGCGCGAGGTCCTGAGGTCGTCCCCCCGGTACCCACCAAAAAAAAAAAAAAAAAAAAAAAAAAAGAAACCCCATTTTGGGCCTTTGACTTCCAGAACCATAAGATTTTAAATGTGTGTTGTCTCAAGCCACTAAGCATGCAATCATTTGGTACAGC
Source organism: Erethizon dorsatum (assembly GCA_028451465.1). NCBI lineage: Eukaryota > Metazoa > Chordata > Mammalia > Rodentia > Erethizontidae > Erethizon > Erethizon dorsatum. The sequence goes on from CM051839.1 coordinate 19,771,773, forward strand.
AGTAATGGGAAACGAAAACACCAGGTTTGCTTGCTTTTCTTCTCAGGCTGTTTATGCCACACAACTCCCTGCCATTTCCTTCTCCCCATGCCAGCTAGTGCCAGGAGGACTATTTGTCTTGTTAATCCCTTGGAATTTTACATAATAAAACAGTAATAGGCACTTACTTAAATTCCTGTTCCTTAGTGCCATTGCTCTCGGGTTCCTAGTAAATGTGGTTATTTTCACACATGAAGATGGCTCTACGGAGTCCATTTGTTAGGGTAGAGACGCCCACCGCGTGAAGGAAGACCCCAAGAAGCGTTCTCTCATGCAAAAGGCAAGGGGTTTTATTGACCAAGCATGCGTGGGGCTCACTAAACACGCAGGAACAGAGAGCCACAAGGTTTGTCTGTGCAGGGCTTATATGTCTATAGAACAAAGGGAGGAGAGGTCTTTGCAAGCGCGGTTACAGAAGCAGATGGCATTGGTTAGTTTAAACAGCTTTTTACATTCATTGGGAGAAGATAATCATACGGAAATTTAAGGCTGGGCGGCGGAGGATGTCTCCTATTTTGTAAATTCCTTAGTCATGGGGTTGTTCTTATCTTGTAATCCAGATCCCTGGTCAGCCCTGTTCTCATTCTTATCTAACTTAGGCAACTTTAAACTGTAACAGCTTAATTCTCGGAACATTGGGAGGAGGAGGACAGCATGGATTGTATTTTCCCAGAAGGGAAAATTCCTCTTACAGATTTAGTCACATTCTCTCATCACCTTGAACTTGGATTATTGTAGCAACCAACCTGTTCTGTGTTCTCCAGAGTACAGTAAAAAAATGCTGCCTGTGTTTTACCTTCTAACTAGATGAAACTGATCTTGTGAGTACACCATTTTATCATGACAGTTCCTGATCAGGAATCAATGCGGACCCTCCATTTCCTAATAAATTAACTCTAAATTCTTCTTTTTCACCTTCATAATCGAATCTAATTCTAGTGACCCCATCTGAGCTTGAATATTCTCTTTGATTGAGTTACCCTCTTCTCTATCTCCCATGCCATGACAAATCTGCGTTCATTCTGGAATCACCTTCCCTCATGCTTTATTCTTTTTCTCTTCCCTTCCTCCCTCCCTTCCTCCCTTCCTTCCTTCCTCTCCCACCCCTCCCATGCTCATTCTGCACATTTAAAAAAATATAGCCCAAGTTGCTAACATTCTCAACTCTTCTGGCTTCTGGTGATTTTCTTTACCTGATCACTGGACTGTGGTTGGTATTGACTAGGTGGTTTTGTTTGTGGATTGAAGGCTGTATTCCTGTAGTCCCTTCTGCCTGTGGTTTAGGGTAGAGCACATGATAATAACGCAAAATGGATTTATACTTAGTCAACCACATTATCGCCTGCCATCTAAACCCTTCCCTCACTAATGTGCAACCAGTGCCACAAATTCTCCAGCAAGCAGGTTGTGGATGGGAGCGGTGAGTTCAGAAGCTACTAATGGGACCAGATAGGAAACCTGGGTGCAGTCCTACCCGATTGCGTAAACCATCTCCAAAGTGCATGGCAAATACTGGAATTGTATCTAGCTACTTCACTGACTGAACAGTATTTTTAGAATCTTTCTATAGCCTTCTCCATTTAGAACCTTTAAGTATGAAAGCTGGTTTATTATTTTTATCTGAAATTTCTAATATTTTTTAAAAAATATAACCTGGATATCAGACATGAAATTCCCAGCTTGCTGGGGGAAGGGGTCATCTGTCTTTGATATTTAAGTAAAATTTGGTGTAAGTTCTTATTCCTTTTTTTTTTTTTTAATGTGGGTACTGGGAGTCGACCTCAGGACCTCGCGCTTGCCAGCAAGCGCTTGAGCTGCTGAGCGATATCACCGGCCCTTTTTTTCCTTTATGTGGGTACTGGGAGTCGAACTTAGGACCTCACGCTTGCCAGGCAGGTGCTTATGCTGCTGAGCTATCTCACCGGCCCCGTAAGTTCTTATTCTAGTAGGAAAGTTTGCATATCTTGCTTTATTTCTGGGTAATGACTTTCAATTTTGTTTTGGTAAAAGCTGGCCATGACTTTCTTTTTTGGCTCTATTTTTGACTTCCAGTCTGCATTTTACTTTTTTGGATGCTATCTCTTATCCTACACAATGATATTTTGCTGAATTTGCCCTTATCCAATGTCTTTTCTCCTCAAAATTTCACCAATTTAGGACATGATGTGTTGTAGACTTTACCAAAGATTTGGAGCTTGATAGAGGATTGATCTGGAGGGTTAGAGTGTCTGTATTAATTGCTTTTGTGAAAAGTATATTAAACATTGCTGTTCTACACTTCAGACAGATTTGTTTTAAAAGTTACTGGCTGCTCCTTCTATGAGGAAAACAGACTTTTGCCATGCAAGGGTGCATACTCTCAGCTTAGCTCCTATTCACCTTCTAGAATATAATTCCTGTCTATTTTGGAAGTGGAAACCTCTAGATATTCTAATGTCTTGTGTTAGATGATTCAAGTCAAGATCTTTAAGTTTATAATCAAACATGTTCATTTAGGTGTGTTCCTGAACAAAGATGTTTTTTCTTGAAAAGATCCTGCTGATATTGCAATAATATTTTCTCTTCTACTATAAGTGGAGAACATAAATCAGAATTACTCATAAATGGGGCCGGTGAGATGGCTCAGTGGCATAAGCACCTGCCTAGCAAGCTGAAGGTCCTGAGTTCAACTCCTGGTACCCACATATAAAAAAAAAAAGGGACGGTAATATTGCTCAGCAGCATGGGTGCCTGCTGGCACGCAAGGTCCTGAGGTCGACCCCCAGTACCCACACAAAAAAAAAGGAAAAAAAAAAAAAAACAAAGAATTACTCATAAAAACTATGAAACAGGGCCGGTGAGATGGCTCAGCGGCTTAAGCGCCTGCCTGGCAAGCGCGAGGGCCCGAGTTCAACTCCCGGATCCCACATACGAAAAAGGGGCCGGTGATATCGCTCAGCGGCACGGGCGCTTGCTGGCACACGAGGTCCTGAGGTCGACCCCCTGGTACCCACAAAAACAAAACAAAACAAAACAAAACAAAAAAACTATGAAACATTTTCATTCCATGTCTTTGTATTTTGGGATTATGGGTGATTATTATTTTCTTTTTTTTAGGAATTAAAAAAAATCTTCAAATATTTTATAATGGTAATGTACTACTTTGCAATATATTGTGTATACAATACATACAATATATTGCATGTAAAGGTACATACAATACATTGACAAAATACAATACAACACATTGACAAAAACAAATACAAATAAAAGGGCAATTATTAAAATTGATCAATACATAGGACTATTTATTTATATTTTGAAATAGTAATCTATTTGTTAGTTTTAGTTCCTGAAATAAGCTAAATTTTTAGTGAGTTTTTTTTTTTTTTTTTAAAGGAACTAATGCAGTGTGGTTCTCTAATAAATGTGGAAAGATGTCGATTTGATTCACTCTCTCAGCCAACATATTGGGACTGCTTCAAGACATTAAACCATTTTATGGCGAAACTTGATGGGTACAAGTTATTGCCCCATTATCAGTGTAAGACACAAAATATAATATCCTTAAGTTGGGCCTGTGGGCACAATGCCTGTAAAGCAAGAATAACTTTGAAGAGAAGGAACTAAAGAGATCAAAATAGACACCAAAAGTATTGAAGATACATAAATATTAGAGAGAGATCTGATGAGACATAGCAAGACAATGACTATGGGACATTGGCCTTTCTGGCCCCAGTTTTTTTTCTGCTTCCTCCCTTTTGCTATCACTTTGCTCAATCAACAATTCAGCTTGGACCAGCTGCTCTAGTGAGAAAACTTTAAATAAGGATGTAGAAATAACAGACAAATGATGAAGTCATCTTTTACTGTAATATATTTTCACAATGCCTAACAGTTCCCCATTTAATCAAGAGATTGGCAGGACAGGGAACAAGTTGGTAATTTGCAGTTGGGATGTAATAAAAATGTTATAATTCATGGATGAGACACCCAGACTACATTATGTATTATGAGTTTAACTTGACTTATAACTCTTTCTAGAATTTAAACTGTCATATCCGACCATATGCGTTGACTTTTATAGTGATTTAATGAGTTGTTTGGTGAAAATAAATGTTGACAAAGTTACAAAATTTTCTGACTGTATTCTTTTTTTTTCCTTTTTGGTTGTTGTTCCCCTCTGGATATTAGAGCTGGCTGTCTTACAGTAGCCCAAGGGTTTTTCTTTCCGCATAATCCATGGCTAGGATCTTGGGCCTTGAATGAATTTTGCTTGTTTTTCATGCTTGACCTTGGTAGAGAGAACATTATAAAGAGAGCCTAAATAAATATACTGGTTAATCTCTGGGGCCAGCAAGATAATGGTGCAAGCTTTGGGTACACGGGATCCAAAGCCCAAAGGGTCAGGTGATTCTCCAGAGAAGCGCTTCATCTTCAGGATGTGGCTTGGCTTCAGCTTAGTTTTTGCTGAGGGGCCATGTTGCAGCAATTTAGATAGTTGGTCACAATGATGCTGGATGGGGAGGGTGAATGATTGTCTTTTAAGGACAAGCTCAGTTCCCATCAAGGCTCATAGGAAATACTCAGCTACTATGATTGATGCTGTTGATACTGCAAGAAATGAAATAATGCCAGATTTTAGTAGTAGCATAGCAAAAAATCTTGTGGAATAGGATGTAATTTGAGCAGGCACACATTTTATACTCATTAACAAAAATAAGGAAAAATTAATTGGCTTATTATGTACTCTCTAATTGGTTCAGCTAAATTTCTGTTGTGGCATAAGGGAATAAATGGGAATCCTGTTTGGGGATTTGGCTAGGCCAGAGAGACCTCATGAAATTTCCCTACATGATGAAAATGATTAGATGCACCACCATTTAGTAAACATAATAAGGAAAGAACCCATAATCTATTAAGAGCTGCCTAACAGTGCTGGCTGTGTGCTCAATGAGCCGGCATGAGCGTAAAACTCCCTGGGAATAAAGTGATCTGATGTGTGGGCAGGAATGACCCCCTTTAGGGCACCTAGTAGCCTGAAGAGTGATTTACTCGCTTGTCCTCCAAGAAGCCATTTACCTCACAGAGGTGACATTTTCCTTACCCATGAGTTTCACCCCAGCTGCTGCTGCTATCTGCATATATAAAGAGAAGTGGAAATTCAAGGGAATTACCTAGGTCATATGGACCCCCGAAACACTGTTTCTTCAATTGCCTAGGTATTTGAGTAAAAAAAAATTTTTTGCCCTTAAGTGATACTTCCCTTAATTTTACATTTCACTTTGGAAATGTGGACCAGATTATGTCACAGGAGGAAAGACTATTAAAGTTGTCAAAGGAAAAGCTTTCCAAAGAATTTTGGAGGCAATCCATGATGCCATGTTAAACGAAAATTTGTTCGTGATGTGTAGACACATGATAATATGTGCATATCTATCCTTTAGCATTTAGTAGTTAACCTTAGATTTTAATATTTAGATTCATAAACAGGCTTACCAAGTACTAAAAAATGGAGTCCGGTATTCTTGACATCAGAACCTTGACCCCTGTCGCCGTCTCCACTGCCAATACCTGGCCCAGATCCTATCGCCCCACACTTGGGTACTGTGGCAGTCTGTGAATTGGCCTCCCACTTCCGCCCTTGAGCTGGCTGCTGTGCTTTTACTATCCATATAGGTTCAGAGTTATCCCAGCCTTGTGTTGTTAAAACACGAGTAGATTTTGCCATTTGTCTACTAAGAGCTTTCTAGTGGTTTCCTATCTCATTCCTTGGACCTCACCACGGGCAAAAGCCCTGCAGTATTGGCCCCCAGCAACCTCTCTGCTCTCCTCTCAAATCCTGGTCACTGCTCTAACCCCACTGGCTTTCAGGCCATTTCCTGACCACACAGAACACTTTCTCCTCTCATGACCCTCATGCCTGCTACTTTTCCTGCTGGGAATGCTTTGTTTGTTTGGTTCTTCCAGAATCAACTGAAGGCTCAGTTTGGTTCTTCCAGAATCTCTGCTCAAATGGCCCCTAAACAGAGATTTCCATGGCTACTTTCTATAAAATACATGGCACACACAGTTCTTTCTGTACCCCTTCCTTCAATTTTCTTCACAGATGTTCTTATCACCTGATATTTCCCATATTTATCTCTTGATTTGTTTATTGCCAGGTCCCCCCACCCCCTGAGCATATGCATGATGGTAGAGATGTATTTTTGATTACTTCTCATGGAAGATTGAATTTTCCAAGCTGCCCATAACAAGCTCTCCTATCCCACATTGTCTGTTAGAAAGTGGAATTGACATTTACCATCAAGAGGCAGGCGTATATGTGTGTGTTTCTTCCCTTTGAATCTCTCCGTAGGCCTGTGATTAGTGGCAGAAGTGATACTATGAGATTTCCAAGGCTAAATCATAAAAGGAACTTCCTTTTTGTCCTCTTGAGAATCTCAGCCTCAGAACCCAGCCTCCCCGCTGTGAGGAAACTCAGGTCACACAAAGAGACTATGTTTAATTGCTCCAGTAAAGGTCATTGTTGAAGGTCAGCATTACAACTGCCAAAAATGTGACTGTGGAAGACTTTGTGATGATTCCTAACTCTACTTACTGTCCCAGTGGCAACTGTTTAGGTGATCCTAGGCGGAAAAACCCGGAACTATGAAGCATTTGAATACAGTGATTATTATTTTTTCAGTCACTGCATTTTGGGATATTCACTTACCATCAATAGATATCTGGAACACTGCTATGTTTCCTGCAGCTCAGAACAGTGCCTAAAACAAACTGCCCCAATAAATATTTTCTGAATAGACAAATGGTACACACTCCAGAGGTAAAAGTGTTCTGGTTTCTTGATAGACACATGTTTCAGTTTTGCTCCACTGAACAGCAACTCTCAATTAGTTTGTTAATGTACTACATAGGCCCTCATGCATTTGAAAAATTCGCGTGGTCAGTTCCTTTCAAATTTCTACATCCACATACTCCCAAGATCTGAGTAAAGGAGAGGAAACTGAAGATGAGGCTTAAATATTTGCGTTTTTATTTTGGTCATTTCATTACACATAAACTTGTCGATACACTGTTAGGAAACCAGTAAAAGGTTTTGCTGGGGAGGAGGCTGGGGAATTGGTACTACCTGTTCATTGTCCTTATTCTTGCTGTATTTCTTTTCAATCGTAATTGCTAATCGGTTATAACTGACACAGAGAACAGAAATGTTCTAGCCTAATTTACCTTTTTTACTATCACTGCAGTATAATTTCAGAGAAAAGGAAGGCCCCCCCCCGCCAAAAGGAAGAAACAAATCAGCTTTCCAAGTCATCACCACCCACGCGAAATAAAAATTTTTTTAAAATGGGCCCTTTTCTCAACAGAAAGACCTATTACAGTCGGGGCTGTATTGTTTTCCTCTTCAGTACCCTGTGTCAAAGCAATGGGGAGTCCTAGGGCACAGCCCTTAAAAATGTCACCTGTCTCCAACTTTAAAAGCCAACCAGTCAATTGGCTTTAGACACCGAAGAGTCGAGCTCCGTCGTGGGAGAGTTTGACAGGCCAGGGCAGGACCTGGCTGCGTTCTTTGATCCTGGCGGGCCTCTGTCGCCTGCCACGCAGTCGTGCGGCCCTCCCTGCCATCCCAGCGCGCAACTCCAGTCTTGGAGACGAGGCAGGAGGCCCTTCCGGCGAGGGCTCTTTACCTGTTCCGTGCCCCGCAGTCACTTTAATCTGATGATGTTCTATTATTCCTGGGGGCTGACGACAGGTTTGCAAAGCAGCAGGAATGGATAAAGTGGCATTTGAAATTGAGTGTGAGCTGCAGCGAGAGGCTGAGCCCAAAGAGGCAGAATTGAAGACCTGGCGCCGGGAAACTAAGCATGCGTGGCACAGGGTTCTCGCGCCATCTGGGCCAGGGTCACCTAAGTCCCAGCCCGGTGGTCTCAGCTGCTACCAGTGGAGAGACAAACCTTGCTCACCCGGCCTGGCGTTGTTTCTGCTTGAAATTTTGATTCTCGCAGGGCAGCCGTAAATGTCAGAACCCCATTTCCAGTCCTGCCTCCTAGAGGGATCCATGTTTAACTATTTTTATGTTTGCTATCTTCTGGAGACAACCAACAAATAGACGTTTTCTGTTTTGTGATTTCTTTGTTGCGGACCTTGCCTATTGTCCTATGGTAGGTAAAGAAATAGTCAAGTTAAAATTTTATTCTAATCAAATTGATTTATTTTATTTTATTTATTTTTTGGCCACAAAGACAATGACAAGGCTTATGGAAGAACCCTACATGGTCCCATTGCTCCCCACACTCAATTTCTGCTCCCCAAAGCTAACTACTTTCAGTCCTTAGCTGTTATTCTGGTAATTACTTTTGAATTTCTTACGTACTTATACTGCATTTTTAATCTTTACTTTTAAAATATTATCTATTGAATTCCTACTATAGAAGATAAATTTCAGCTTTCTTCAAGTGTGTACATCACCACCCTTTCCTGCCACATCTGCTTTGATTTCTTTGCACTCTCAGTAGAATTATTATAATTTTCAGGTAAATCAGTATCTACATCACTGTGATTACCTAAACATTATTCACAACTGAGCTGCATATATACTTATTTCTTTTCTTGGACAACCCAATTTTAACGATTCTTCTACTTTTTTCTTTTGCTTAGATTTCTGTGTGACTGTTAACAATTTAGTCTTAAAGACTCTGTCAAACTAAGTAGATAGTGATACTGAAATGCAAGAATGCAACTTCTCTGTACCATAAAATACATAAGATAATCTATCACTTCCACTTTCTTTTTTTTTTTTTTTTATTTTACTTCCACTTTCTTGAGAGATAACCTTCCCCAATTCCTCTGACTTCCTACTGAAATCAGGACTGGATGTTCTCTAAGGTAAATCTAAGGTGCTGGCTACATGGCCATTGCACTGGGGCTGTCTTCTTTTGTTGTTTGAGACAGGGTCTTATGTGGCGGGTTGACAACTGGTGGTCAACTTGTAACACCCAGCTGAACTGAATCAGCGTGGTGCTGGGTGTGGAGGGCCCACCTGAGGACTGCTGCCAACAACATAAAAAGGAGAACTGGAGAGGAAGAGGTGGTGCTGTTGGTTCTTCTCGAGGAGCTTGTCGCACTGGCTTTCCTGATAGGAACTTGGCTGTTCTCGTTGTCGGAGGAGCTTGGGACCTCGTTACTGAGGATGGCTGTGGTACTTTTCAGGGGAGCTCTGGTCCTTAGAGTGTCGCTTCCTGGCTCCGGTGCAGATCCCTCAGCCTGCTGGCATGGGTCCTTCATCCTGCTGGCGCAGACTTTCTAGCTTCCACCATGGACCCTTGGACCTTCCCAGTGCAGATCCGTGAAACAGACTTGCATGAGACATTGTTGTGGGCTCTGGGCCTCCAGTTGGACTCGTAGGGGGTACTGCCATGGGCTCTAGGTCTTCAACTAGACTCGTGCAGGACATTGCTGTGGAACCCAGTCCCTTAGCTGGATTCTTTGGGTCTCTAGTGTGTGTGGACAGATTTCCTGCACTCTTTCTGTATATGACTCTTTGGATGACTATTATAAAATAACCCTATAAATTATGTGTCCTGTATTGTATTGTTTCCCTTGCAAACCCTGACTACAACAGTCTTGCTATGTCGTTCAGGCTGGCCTTGAACTCATGAATTCATCAGCCTTCAGAATGCTGGAATTACAGGCATGCACTGCCGCACCCAGCTGGGGCCACCTTGTGTTGGAAATTTCTTTCACTTTTCTTCTGTGCTGGATCTTGTGTATTAATTGTCTTGCTACGTGACAAATCACCCTAGAATTTAGCAGCTTAAAAGGATAAACATCCATAGTCTCACAGTTTCTGGGGTTATGAATCCAGGAATAGCTCAACTCAATGGCTCTGGTTGAGATTTCTCACAGGGCTAAATTCACTGAAGGTTGGCTTGGAGAATCTGCTTGTAAGCTCATGATACTGGTCTTGGCAGAATGATTCAGGACCTTGATGTAGAGCTGTTCACATCGTGGTAGCTGGCATCCCCCAAAGTGAATGGTGAGCAGGAGAGAAAGTGTGGGAGAGAGCAATCAAGATGGAAGCTTTAGTGCCTTATATCCTAATCTCAGAAGGGACAGATTACTATTTCTGCCATCTTCTCCTGGTCACTCAGACCAATCCTTGCCCAACACTAGACAGGATTGTACAGGGGTGTGAGTAACAGGAGGAGAGGCTCATTTAGGGTCATCTTGAACAGTGGCTATGGTGCCTTTTCTCTTTGCCCCCATGTTTTCAGTCCTTGGTTGACCCTTTCCTTTTATGAAGTGGATCATTCCCCAGGAAAAGGTTGCCTGGGAAGTAATTGTTTTTTAGACTTTTCATTTATGTATGTCTTTATCTTCATCCTTGAATGATGGTTTTGGCTTAGAATTCCGAGTGGCTATCATTTTTTCTTGAGAATTTGGAAGGCATTGCACAATGGTCTGATGCCATTCTGAATCTCCCCTGCTACGTGTCCCCGTTTTTGTGTTCTTAAAGCTTTTAGGATCTTCTCTTTATCTCTTCTGTCTGGAGTTTCATATTGATATGTGGGTTTTTTCTTCATATATTCATGTATTTTCCTTGAAACACATATGTTCTATCAATTTGGAAACTCAAGTTCTTGAATTCTGCAAGTTTCCATTTTTCATTTACTTGAAAAATTTCTAAATTTCTCAGTTACCTCTTCCAGAGGTTATATTTGGTGTGTGTTTACCCATATTGATTCTCTGATTTCCTAAATACTGCTTTTTCTATTTTCTATCAATTTTGCTTTTGTTTGTTTTCTGAAAGATGTCTTCAGTTTTATCTTTCTGAACTTTTATTGATTTAAAAATTTCTGCTTTTATGTTTTTAACTTCTAAGGTGTCCTTTGTTGTTGGATGAATTTTTTTTTAATACTTTGTCCTTCTATTCTGTTTCTATTATTTTGTCTATTTGGGTTTGGTCTGGCTTGGTCGTTCATTCTGGATGATCTATTAGCGTGTAAAAGTGGTGCCCCTAGAGCTACTGGAACTGTGTGTGCAGAGGCCAGTCTTGTCAAGATGATGGCTTTAATTTAGAGTAACTTACTTGGGCTATTTCACTGATGGATAAACCAGTTTACTACTTATGGGTCTTTTTTCTTGGATTAGTCAGTTTCCTCTAAGAAAAATTACCCATCCTTAGCATAGGGCATGTGCGTGCATGCGTGCGTGCGTGCGTGTGTGTGTAGAGATGAGTAATAAGCCAGGCTGCCAGGAGTGTAGAAGCCAGCTAGGGTCGGGCTCTCATCATATCTTATGCATGACTCCACCCAGTTTTCCTGTTTTAGTAGAATGTCCCTCAGCTCTGCTGCCATTCCCAAGTCTCGATATTGTCACAGTTTAGCTGTTCAGTAAACTGCCAGCATAGACAGACACTGTCACCTGACTGTGCCAGCTAAGAGATAGGACCTGGGGGAGGAGATTAACAGTTTCATAGACAGACTTTATTTATTTATTTATTTTTCTGTGGGTACCGGGGGTCGACCTCAGGACCTCGCACGCCTGCAGGCGCCCATGCCGCTGAGCGATATCACTGGCCCTTTTTTCATATGTGGGTTCCGGGAGTTGAACTCGGGCCCTCACGCTTGCCAGGCAGGTGCCTGCGCCACTGAGCCATCTCACCGGCCCATCATAGACAGACTTTAAATCAATGCCTCTCTGTGCGAGACTCACCCTTCCATGCCTTTATCGCAGGTGCCAACTGTCTCCTGCCGGGGGAACATTCATTTACCTTGCCATTTCTGCACGTAGAGGGGCATTTATTAGAATAGCAGCCCTTGAAATATTGTTCAGGGGTCTCTGGGGGTCTGAAAAGTCCAAATATTTTTAATAATAATACTAAGATGTTATATACCCCTTTCACTCTTATTCTTCTATGAGCACACAAGGGAATTTTCCTAAGACAACATGAGCTGTGATATCCCTGAACACAGAAGCACAAGGAGAATCCAGCTTTCTTGTTAAAGAAGACATTATAGAAGTTTGAAAAAAATGTACAACAAGGTCACTCCTCTCATCATATATTTTTGTTTAGGAAATTTAATTATTTTTCATAAAGTATATTATTCATGTTAGCATACACTGGATTTATTAGTGTTATTTAAATTAATTTATAAATAGTAAAAAATATAAGTTTTAGTTAATATTGATTGGTGTGGCTTGGATTTTAAACGTTCCTCCAAAATCCATATGGCAAGGGCTTGGCTGGCAGCCCATGGTGTTGTTGGAAGGTGATAGAATCCTTAGGAGTTGAGGACCAGGAAAGGAAAGTCAGGTCATGGGAGTGTACCCTTGAAGGGATATGGGGACCCTGGTCCCTTCCCCTCTCTTTCTGCTTCTTGGCCACCATGAGATGAACAACTTTGCTCCACCATGTGCTCCCTGCCTCACCACAGGCCCCAAAGCTATGGGCCAAGTGACTACTGACAAAAACCTCTGAGACCATGAGCCAAAATAAACCCTTCCTCCTTATAAGTCATTCGTTTCAGGTATATTGCCACAGTTATAGAAAACTGACACAGTAGTATACATACAATACTAACATGAGCAAAAGCTTTTTGAGGTCTTCAGTAATGTTGAATAATAGAAGGGTCTTCACACCTAGAAGACAGAGAAAACTGCACAAGAATAACTTCTGAAATCTTTCTTCTCCCTTCTTGACTCATCCTCAGGCCACAAGAAGTGACCTACTTAATTAGAGAGAGTGGGAGAGGAAGGGGGAGGGCACGGCTCAGCTCTTTCCTCTCACCCTTCTTTCAGAAGATCCTGAGCTCTCTCAGACCGAAGACATGCGCATCTGTAGGGAAGCACATGTTCTTAGCAGCTTTTGCTCAGGGGTCAGCCAAGAGCTTGCTGGCTCCGTTTTGGGGCAAGACTTGAGTTGGCCCATCATAGCTTGCGATTATGATTAGGTAAAGCAGCTTAATTCAGGAGTGAAGTTGGCACATGTATCTAATTCATGCAGGATAAGCTATGTTTTCTAACATCAGCTCTATCAGTAATCAGGGAGATCTTTGACTTTTACAAATTGTTTTATTTTGGAAATTCTTTTAGGCTTACGGAAAGACTGCCAAAATCGTAGAAAACATTCCTGCGTACCTTTGGCTGGTGTGAACATTACATTACATACGATCACTTGACTGGATTAGTAAACACCTAGGAGATTAGTAGAGCACACTTCTGGGGGTGTCTGTGGGGTGTTTCCAGGGAGGACTGGCATCTAAGGAGAATGTGCCCTGGTTGTGTGTGGTACCGTTTGAGGGGCTGATGGCTCTGGTGGAATGAAAGGGGAAGAAAGAGAAAGTTTGCTCGTTTTTGGAAACTCCATTCTGTTTGAGACAGTGCCTCATTTTCCCCCTCTTTTAGTTTCCAGGATTTTATGGGGGGGGCATTAAGTTTTTGTTTTTAATACTTTTCACATTACTTCTTTCCCATTCTTTTTGGCCGTACAGAATAATGGTTTTCATTCTGGCAGATTCGTACGTGCACGTAACATTTATCATTTCCATCCTCTCTGTGAGCAGGTGTATCTTTGTTGCTGTCACCTGAGGACATCAGAGTCCAGTTTCTTCAGCCTTTTGATGCAGATGCACACCAGCGACACTCCAGGAAGCTTCTAGGGCTTTGGCCTCAGACTGCAGCTGCATCCTTGATCCCTCTAGTGCCACAGCTTTCAGCTTCTTGGACTGAGCAGCTACTGGATCCTCTGGCCCTCTAGCGTGCAGACACTGTGGACTCCCGCTTCGGATCCTGTAATCCTATCTAATAAATCCCTTTGCATAACTATATATAATTGATTCAGTTCCTCTGGAGAACCCTAATACACATGGCTGCCCCAATGTTAACATCTTCTATCATTACAGTATCAAGACAGGAAACACAAGATTCAGAATGTGTTAAAATTAATCCATCTGTGGAACTGATTTGAATTTCATTAGTTTCTCTATGTGTCTTTTTCTGGTCCAGGATCTATTCAAGGATTCTGCATCAAGGAGGAAGCTTTGATTGCCCATTATCTGGCTCCAGCATCCATGTCTTAACTGGCGTGCACTCATTTAAGGAACAAGGAGGGTGTTATTAGGCTGACCTGTCTCTCATCGTCTCTAAATCTTGAATTTTCTGGAATGCATGATGTGAGGAGCTTAGTTCCTCTTGTCTTCTTCCTGTACACTCACTCTCTGAGTAGCTCAGTGATAGAAGTCCACCTGTTTTTCATCTTCTATGTTTTTGTTGATTCTGCTCTTTTCTGCGCTCTTGTTTTCTGTGATTTGCTTCCTAGAGGCTTCCGTTTTCTCCCCCACAACTCAGAGCAAGTTGCTGAGCCTGACCCATGCTCCGACAACTTGGGATTTAATGTAATTTTAAAATTCCTTTAATATTAATATTGCTTGGATTTCAGGAAAGAGCAGAGATAAATGAACAGATTTAATCTCCTTGTTTAATTAGAAATCTGGCCCCTGGTGTATAATCCTCCATTCACACATTATTTTTGCTTTTCAATTGAGAACCTTACTTAAATACCTTTATGACTATTGTACTTAAATGAAGCTTTGTAGTCACTCTTAAAGCAAATAAAGACTGTGGAAAAACTGGGTAGCTTTTCACTAATTTTGCAGGTTCACCTATATCTATTTATTATAATCAAACATTTGTGGGCCCTGATTAGAATGCTCTTTGTAGTTTACCTTGCCCCATTTAGCTTGGAATCAAAAGCCGTGTCTAGGGATTGGCTTTGTCCTTTAGGCTTGGCTGATATCAGGGTAGCTCCAGCCACTCACTGCTCAGGGATCAAGGGTGGGTCTCTCTTAGTCTCCTTCCAGTTTCTAAAGCAAGAATTGTTGGAAGGAAGAAACACCATCTTCCCTCTGGTTCCCAGCTACCAACTTTCTGCTACCATTTCCTCACACTCAACTAAAGAGGAAGTGTAAGATTATGGCTGCATAATACCTTTCTGTACTGAAAGTATTCAATTACCTTTAATTATTTTTTCTTGAATTAAAAAAGGAATTTAAAAGTTTCTTTACAGTTTATAATATTCTTAAGAAGAGTAGAACATTCTCTTCTCATCTTATGTTTTAAAATTTTGCCTTGGTATGTATCTACTCTTTGACTTTATACTTTTGTTTTGTAATTAGTTATGAATCCATAAATACATGTTATGCTATTTATTGTGTATTTAGAAATCACATCCATGGTTTCCTCTAGAGGTGGAGGGTGAGGAATGAGAATGAGAGTGGAGAAACAAGCTCTGGGACACACGACCTTTGACTTTCATGCTTCAACTCTTGAAAGATAAAGATCACAGACAGGCACATAGGACAAAGTATTAAAGTTTGTTCATCTTGGGTGGTGGGCATGGGTGTTTATTGATATCATTTGTACTCTCTTAAAAATTTTTTAAAATTTAAAGCTCAATATTTTAAAAAGTTAGATATAGCTTGATTTTAATGGGAATAATGATGATTACTTGGTCTTATGTCATTTTCCGTAAATGAAATGACTCTATCCAACTTAAATTTAACTTTTAAGTGTGTAAATCACATTTCCCAGACTACACTACCGTGGTATCAGTTAGCTTCACAATGATTACAAAGCAATATTTCTGTGTATCTGTTCTTATTTGGTCCGAATGAGGCTTAACCCTCTCAAATTTGGTAAAAGTGTCTGAAAATTTCTTAAAAAAATAGGTGTCATGTGGACTCCAAAACCTCTCCTGCCCTGGATGGCTATAATAATGACTTTGGTTACTGCAGATGCCAAGTGCAGCTACATCACCTGTGTCTACCTGAGGACCACAGATGCCAATGTCCGTGTTCAAGTCACTCAATGGCCAGCAATGAGTGCACTTATTTCTGTGCCCTTGATACCAAGGGTATTGGAGCCATTACCACATGTGGGGACAACGTGCACACAGCTGTTGCCACCAGCACCTGCTCACCCCTGGCACCAAGGTTGCTGATGTTTTAGAGTTTAAAGGTCCCATGGGGGCTTCGGAGAAGGTATTGTGGCTCCTGTTCACACCACATCACAGGTGTGTGCTGGAGGAGAGCCTAAGGACAGTCCCATGTCACCTGTCATTTCCTTCTGCCTTCCAAGTTTAGACAATTGATTCTTTTTCTAGGCTAACTTCTTTCCTAGGAAGAGGCCTGCTGACCATTGTAATAGATTCCTGGAAAGCCTGCCCCACCGGTCCTTTCTGCAATGTCTGGATACACTAAATTTGAAGTGGATAGATTCGAATTTAGATTCAAGCAGAGATCCTATTACAACTTTTAAAGCATTTATATATATATATATATATATATATATATATATATTTTTTTTTTTTTTTTTTTTTTTTTTTGTGGGTACCGGGGGGTCGACCTCAGGACCTCGTGCGCCAACAGGCACCCACACCGGCCCCTTTTTCGTATGTGGGTTCCGGGAGTCGAACTCGGGCCCTCGCGCTTGCAAGGCAGGCGCTTACGCTGCTGAGCCATCTCACCGGCCCAAAGCATTTATATTTTTAAAAACCTGTTTTAAAAAGATACTTTTCCTAATAGGGGTTATTTCTTGGATCTCTCTCTCTTTCTATATATATATGTGTGTGTGTGTATATGTGTGTGCATATGTATATATATAAATTCTAGTGCAGACAACCATGAAAAGAAGGTCCTCCTCCTGAGTCTCTGGGGATTATCTATAAAATAAAAACACAATGATGACTTTAGATACATGCAAAACATGTCTTAAATATAAATGTTGCTACGATCCAGATGCAGGAAGTGAAATGAAAAACTTGCTGTATTAGCATGACAAAAAGCTATTATGAGTTAAGTTGAACTAATGTGTGAGAAATCATGTCAACTAGACAAGGAAAGAGATGGTCAGTGATGGAAGCCAGCATCACAGGCCTTCTCTAAGCAGGAGGAACTCCCCCGGGGCCGCACACTTCATCCTCCTGGGGACTGAAGACCTTTTGTGGTGATGCAGCCACCAGTCCCCATATAATGCAAACAATCTTATTAAACTTCAGAATCTTAAAGACAAATGTTTGATCTAATTCTATTATCACTAAGTCAGTGGGTTACAACTGAGCTCCCCACAAATATCTGTTCCCTTGGACGGTTAAATATTTTACTTTAAAGATAGCATTTGCTCTTTGGTTTCTATATGTCTTTTATAAGCAAAGTTGATGTGAGTCCATCCATAAAAGAATGATTTACTCTTCAATTGTGAGGAAAATCAACTATTTGAGCTTCTAAATTTGAGGAAAGGATTCCAGAGCTGTGTGAATTCACTGAAGTATCAACACAAGCACTCTTGGCATCTGAAACACCACCTTACTTAGCTACGCAAACCATCAAGAAGTAACACAGCCATATCAGAACATTTAGAATACAGAGAGAAAAATAGCCATAATCTTGGCGATGGAGTTTCTGTGTTGCTGCTAACTTGTGAGGCATTTATAGGTAATCATTTTGCATGTGTGTCACTGTGTCTTAGTCTGTTTATGCTGTAAAATAAAATACTACGAACTGGGTAACTTATAAAGAACAGAAACTTATTTCCTCACAGTTCTGAAAGTCTAAAGTCAAGGTGCTTGGGATCAGTTCCGGGTTGGGGTTGCTGTGTTTTCTTCCTCACATGGTGGAAGGGATGGAGGCCGCGTCCTCACGTGGCAGAAGGAAGAGTGGACTCACCCCTTCTGTGAACTCTCTGACTTGTGGAAGATGGGAATGAGATGCAGCCCATGGGAATCACTGAAGGAAAAGTTTATGGGAATTTTACAGGAGACAGAACGGCCCACAGACAGAATGGCCTGGAAGGAACCACAGAGCAGGCCCTTCCACAGACAGAGCAGCCCCGTGCTTGGGGAACAGTGAGATTGTATATGTTTTAAATGTTATTTTATTTTTCATATTTATTTTTTAAATGCATTTTTATTGATGCCTATTAGTTTTACAAAATATTGTATTTCTTTTTTTTTTTTTTTTTTTTGGTACTGGGAATCAAACTCAGGACCTTGTGCTTGCCAGGCAAAATATTGTATTGTATTTCAGTGTGGTATTTTTGAGCATGCATATAATGTATTTTGCTTCCATTACCTTCCCTTAAGCCCCTCCTTCACCCCTTCCCTTCCTCTTGTGTGATAATAGTCTCCCTTTTGCTTGTGGGTCATCCTTTTTAGATTCCACATATTACGGAAAACACGGGATACTTGTCTGAGTCTGGCTTATTTTGCTTAACATGATGATTTCTAGTTCCATCCCTTTTCCTGCAGATGACAAAATTTTGTTCTTCTTTATGGTTGGAATAATACTCCATTGTGTATATCCACCATATTTTCTTTATCCATTCATTTGTTGACAGGCACCTAACTGAGGCTGGTGCCACATCTTGGCTACTGTGAATTGTGTTGCAGTACACACGGGTACACAGGTATCCTTATGGTATGTGACTTTAATTTCTTTGGGTTCGATCTGATCTTTATGAAAGCATTAGCATGTGTATAATGAGTATAGCAGTCACACCATGTGTACGCCTGGGCGTGAAGCAATCACCAAATGTGTGTGTGTGTGACTTTGCACTCTGCCCAGCCGTGCATAGTCCCCCTTGGAGTGTCTGTTTTATCACGTAAATGAGGCTCTCAGTTATCTTTGGTCAGATGTGTTGGGGGGCAGAATCTACTCATATGGTCTCCGAGCCCTCCTGTTTTAGTCTTTTTTTTTTTTTTTAACAAGTTCGTAAGTTTTCTTAGGGAGGAACCAGTGGCAAGAGAGGGAGGTTGGCTGGTGTGCTCTGGAAGCAAGTGGCGCTCAGTGGGCTTCTCAGGGAAAGTGACGCTGAATAAAGGCCTGATTCAACTTTCAAGAGGATGTAGGATTAAATGAGAAGGGGGAGATCTAGACCAAATCAGATTTGGGATTCACTGATACATAAAAATCTAGTTTTCCTTTAATCTTTAAAAGTGGCTTAGATATATTGTGGCTATTAAAATTTTACGAGCTCCGGCAGTTTAGAAACATTAGGTGCTAATTTAATGTGTTAGCACACGTATGGGTGTATTGGTGTACACAGTCACTGGAACAGAAGCAGCGGGGTAGTGTGCTATGTGTGGGAAGGGCTTGCCTGACCCTCCTAGAACACTCTGGCTCTTTCAAGAACCTCACTCTCTCTGTGTATTAAATATGAGATGCTAGGTCTATTCACATTTCTTCTAAGGTTTTCCTACCAATGATAAGGTCTTCACTGTGTTGTCCCAAAATTGCAGTCTAGGTTCATGTCCTTGATAAGGTTTTCAAATCAGCTGATAAACATTTGAATCAAATTTACGATGATGGTGGGTGGCTGAGGCAGGAGGATCACTGTCAGTTTGAGGCTAGCCTGGGGTACATAGTAAGTTCAAGGCCAGCCTGCACTACATAGCGAGATCCTCTTTCAAAACAAAAATAAAAAACAAAACAAATTTATGACGAGATTTCTGAGTGTTCCATTATTTTAGCTTAATCAACACTCACCAAGCTCATATTATATGCCAAGTACTACATTGAGGAACTGGGGCCAGAGCCAGAAGATGAAGTCTGTCTCCCGACAGAACTCTCAGAGGGGACACGACAATAACATGGGGGGTTGTGTGGTGCTGGGGCCAGGGCAAGGTGTGGAGAGCCAGATGACAAAGGCAGCAGCGGCACAGGAGGACTCCAGGTCCTCAGTGACACAGAAGACAGAATATCAAGGTGTTCACCATAATTTAATTAGTAATTTCCTGATTTATTGTGCACGATGAAAGCAATTCCGCTTCTGCGTATATACCCAAAAGAATGGAAGGCAAGGTCTCAGAATAGATATATGCACCCCTCTATTCACAATAACCAAATGGACGAATGGATTAAGCATGTGCTATATATACATCGTGGAGTATTAGTCATCCTTAAAAAGCAATGAAATCCCGCTATGACATGGATGAACCTTGAGAACATTTTGTTGAGTGAAATAAGTCAGACACACACACACAAATATTCTATGATTCTACTTATATGGGACACCTATAGCGGTTAAGCTGATGAAGACGGAAAACAGAATTGTGGTTACCAGAGGCTAGAAGGAAAGAGGGGGAAATGGGTTGTTATTGTTCAAGGGGTATAGAATTTATATTGAGGATGTTGAAAAAGCTCTGAATAAGAATAGTGGTGAAGGCTGCGTCGTACACTTAAATTGGTTAAAATGGTAAGTTTAATATATGTATATTTGCCACTATTAAAACAAGATAAACTGAGATGATTTGCTAATGCATACAATGTCCTGATGCACAAAACAGATTTCCTAAAATTTAAGTTATTTCTTTATTCCAGAAGGATCTGACTGGGTCAATGGATGGTATTTTATAGTCTTTAATAAACATCACCAAATTATGTTGTGAAAAAAATCATGCAATTTAATAGTTCTACCAGGTATGATTTTGTTGTCTATACCCTGACACCCATGCCTGACTAAAGGAAATAGAATAATTTGAATAATTTGTAGGTCCCAGTGAGGGACCAACCTCTAAGCTTAGGACACAATTTTAATGAGAACTACAAAATAATGCCTTGTTTTAACATGCTTTTCTTTAATTCTAATGAAGTTTAACCCCCCCCCGCACCCCCGCCCCTGCCCCTGCCCCGTTCTGGGGATTGAATCCAGGGGCACTCTACCACTGAGGAACATCTCCAGTCCTTTTTATTTTTTTAAATAGTAAGTTGCCTAGCCAGACCTCAAACTTGTGATCCTCCTGCCTCAGCCTCCTAAGTAACTGGGATTACAGCTTTGTACCATGGCACCTGGCTTTTTGATATCTTTTTTCTTTCTTTTTATGCAGGTACCAGGAGTCGACCTCAGGACCTCGCGCTTGCCTGCAAGCACTTCTGCTGCTGAGCGATATCACTGGCCCTTTTTTTCCTTTACGTGGGTTCTGGGAGTCGAACTCAGGACCTTGTACTTACCAGGCAGACGCTTATGCCGCTGAGCTATCTCACCAGCTCCTTTTTGATATCTTTAAAAAAGCAGATATATTTCCTACTGTGTAGCTTGTCTGGTTTCTCAGAATATTTTAAAATTCATATCTCACTTTGTTTAAGGCAGCTTAGCAAACAACAGTGCTTTAAAAGAGGGGAAAATTGGAGCAAATGGAAAATAATGTTAGGAAAATAAAGTGCAGGCAGATAGGTTATTGCCTGTGGAGTGTGCCAAGGAGTGTGGGTAGAGGAAGGCATATAACTGTTTGAGTTTTCTCAGTAGAGAAGAGAGACATGAGATCCACAGCTTTATGAGATAAGGTAACACTTTCTTGGTAGTAGCATATTAATGCCAGCATCCTGGACCACTTCTTTTTCTCCCCCCTCCTTCTTCTTCCCCTTCCTCTTTCTTAAGAGGCATAAAGGGATTATGCAAAATTTTAAAAGTACTATACACAAAGAAATAGAGTGCAAGCGCTCCAGAGAAAGGTGCATTAGAACCTGGAGCTGGGAATAGTTATGTGTTTTTGGCTGTGGAAATCTGGGGCTTGGACTTGGCTTACAGAAGAAAAGTGGTGGCCCACCCACAGATAGGAAGATAATGGCTCATTTTGCAGGACGAGGGCATAGGCTCAGCCAGGACCAATTCTTCTATCTGGATTCACACAGTGGACTGCATCAAAAATAGCAGAAGCAGTATCTTCCATCTTGCGTGATTTTCCAAGCCTTGCCAGTCCCACATAGTCACGGAGTCTGCACTCCTCTTGAGCCTGGCCAGCCTTGGAGCGGATCCCTGTGATTGATGGAAGACGGCGGAAGCGAGCTGGACGATGTGCGAGGCAACCGAGCTTTTCCCGGGCTTTCTTTCTGGGCACACATGCCTCAAAGTCCTGAGCCATCCTATAAAACGTGTGGCCACTTTGCAGCTGCCATACTGGAGACAGTGAGGTGGAGTTAGACAAGTCCCCACCCTGCGGTCACTGAATGGCACAGAGGGCAGCTGTCCCTGCTGAGCTCTGCCTTCACTGCAGATTTAGGAGCACAAATGGGTTTCATTTGTTGCTCTAAGCACCTGTGTTTTAGTGTGGCTTGTTATGGGTTTTAGTCACTTTCCTCATCACCAAGATACCTGCAATTTAAAGGAGAGACTTATTTTGACTCACATTTCTACAGTCCCAGTCCTTGCGTGGCCAGCTGCCTCCAAGGCTCGATCACGTGACAGAAGGGTATGTGGAAGAGAAGCGCTCAGGGCGTGGCAGACAGGAAGCAGAGAGTTAACATCCGGGGTCACGCCCATAGTGGCCCGCCTCTTCCCACCAGGCCGCAATCCTGACGGCAGGCGGCTGTAATGGAGCGCTAATCCAGTCACTCCCAAAGCCTGACCCCCATGCTCTCCTGAGGCTTTGGGGGAATCTAGATAGAAACCACAACATTATGTGACAATAGATAACTGAAGCAGCTCATGGAAGGAAAACTTAAAAACGCAGCCAACAGTGTTTTCTACATCCTGTGCCCAGCCCTTGGGGTTCAAGAGCTGTTTTCTTCAAGGGCTCTGGATACAGGCCAGGCAGGAAGTCAGAGCACTTCTGCCTGAGAGGGCCGTTAGACAAAGCAGTTTCTTTTCTTTTCTTTTTTTCTTTTTCTTTTTTCTTTTTCTTTTTTTGGTACCAGGAATCGAACCAAAGCAGTTTCAATGTCACCGAAGGTTCCTGTTCATTTTCGTGAACTCAGGTGGAAGTTTCCTTACAGGGTGTGCAGCTCATAAATTATCTTCAATACAGACACATTTTCAGAATTTCTTCTTGAAAGTCGTTTAACTTTCACAGCTAACATTCTAAACAAAACTAGTTTCTGAGTAGGGGCTTATGTTTATTTAATGTCAGATTACAGGATGGTGAAGACTTTTTTGTTAAAAAAAAATCAAGATTTCAGGGAAACCAAGTGCGATTCAGATCTGTTGTTAGAAGGATGGAAGAATGGGAGGTTGCATTCTTTCTCCCCCCTCTAATTAATGCCACTGTTAAATTCCATAATTGGTGAGCTCTTCCTGGATTGGACCCAGCCAGAGCAAGAACTTGATTGAGTGAATCTTTTCATGGGAACGTCTCTATTTCTTCTTTGCTACCATCGGAGCTTCTGTTCTAAATTCTTCAGATACAGGAGCCAGGCTCCTTCCATCCGTGGGAGCTAGCAGAGAAGCAGAATGTAGCAAGCTATTATCCTAGGTAAGGGTGCGAGTGCAGACCCTGCATCCAGACATTGCTGGTCTGACTCATGCCCATGCCTCTCACCAGCGGATGAGTCCTTGCAAGCTGTGCAGTCTCTCTTTACCTCAATTTCCTCATCTACAAAATAGTGGTAGATTAAAAGGAAATGAGGGCTAAGTGTTTTAAAAGTTCCTATAAAAGTGTGTGTAGGATAAATGCTATAAAAGTGTTAACTGCTGCTGTTATAACTGAAATGCACATAATTAATGGATACTCGGTAAGTTTGTTGAGTGAATAGATGACTGTTGACTGTCTACTGTGCTCTAGAGTTCCCCTTTGTACATGTTATTGTTTTTCTACTTCTCAGATCCATTTACCTTGGTTTCTGAACATATTTCGTTTGCTCACAGATTGATTGTCCAGAATTCTAAGGGCTTAGATTCTTCTGTCTCATCTGACCTTGGTTCTTTCAATATAACCAGCTTGTATCCACATAAGAGTATATTTAAGAGCACACAGAACACACCCCTTTCTGCTTCTTGTCCAGACCCCCTCTGGCTTATATGCTGCTCCTTGTTCTTATCTCTCCTCCATCCCTGGTCGCTTTCCTCCTCAGTGGGTCATTGATAGACATTGCTTTGGGTCACAGCATTCTATCTGCTCTGTTCAATGTCGAGCTTGCATCCCTTGGGATTTTTCTGCTCGTCTCCATCTGCAAGCAACCTGCCCCGTCCTTGGTGATCTGTGTCAGACAGACTCACCTCAGAGTTCTTAAACCCAGATCTCAGGACGTTGTCCCCACCTCCAGTGCCAATTAGATTGAGGCCCCACCCCGCCCCATGTAGAAAGCCTTTGTCTCCGTTTGTTTAGAGATACAAGTGAGAAAAACATTTCGTTTGTATTTCTATCATAGCTCCAATTGACATTTCTTTGTGTTTGTTTAGCTATAGTTTTGTTCTACGTCTTACATTAAGAGGATTTTGACCCAAGGATTGGGTGCTATTTTGTTGTAGGTGATGGAGTTTGGGTCTGTCTGTCCTAGATTTGTGTCCTTTGTTCTTTTTTTTTTTTTTTGTGGGTACCGGGGGGACGACCTCAGGACCTCGCGCACCAACAGGCACCCGTGCCACTGAGCAATATCACCGGCCCCTTTTCGTATGTGGGTTCCGGGAGTCGAACTCGGGCCTTCGCGCTTGCAAGGCAGGCGCTTACACCGCTGAGCCATCTCACCGGCCCGTGTGTCCTTTGTTCTTGATATAACATCTCCCTTTTGAGGATTCAGGAGCTGCTGATGAAGATATGAGGAGTGTGGAGATGAATGTCTGTGGCTGAGTCATCATGATGTCTCACCCAGTTTATATCAATCTGCCCAACACTGCCTTGAGAGTTCCTTTGCGCTTAGATTTCCATTGTGTGCTATACATGGCATTGGCCTGGGTGTCCGAAGACCTTGACTCATGCTTCAAACCCTTGGACACTTCCTTTCCATTTGTTGGAGTCATGTAACCATTGGGCAACCATGGCTTTGTAACGGTAGGGTAATGGTAGCCTTGAGAATTCTCTGAGGATTTGATGCAATATTTCTGATCATGCTCATGGCTCGTCTACAGAAAAACTTGGTGTAAATTCTAAAGCTGAGCCTGCCTGCAGGTGAACACAGCCTCGCGCCAGTTCAAGCCTCTTGTGAGTGGAGCACAGGCTGAATCTCCACACCCGTCCTCCTGGCTGCTGGATGCCCTGGTGTAGGCTACGGACTGCACAGCTATGCTCGGTTATGCCCATGACCTTTTCTGCCATTTTTATTGTTTTAAAAGACATATAAAATTTATCATCTTAACTGTCTTAAGTATAGAGTTCAGTACTGTTAAATATATTTATAATGTACAGCCATCACTGCCATTCATCTACATAACTCTTTTACCTGAAAACTAAAACTCTACCCTAAAACAGTAATTCCCCATTTCTCTATCCTAACCACTATTCTATTGTTTGGCTGGAGGCTTCATGACTTTTACAGTTTACTTTGTAATATAAAATGTTGCATGTATATGTACCGGGACTTATTACTGGTGATAAGATCTGGCACCTGTCATTTCTCATCTCCATGCATTTGGTCATTCTATCTCTTTCCACAGGATTGGAGGCAGTACTGATTAGATAACAGAATCACAACCAACATTCGCGTAGCTCTTTGCCATTGGCCTAAATTACTTTATTTAGCCTCATAATGGTCTTAGGAAATGACTATCTCATCTGTTTCAGACACATACCCATAAGTGGGGGAGCCAGGATGGAAACCTAGAATTTCTGATTTAAATTCATGTTTTTTTCCCACCAATATCATGCCCTCTAATCAGCTCGCCACTATGATGAAATAAGGTATGAGAACTGCTTTTTATTTTCTATATTGTATCTCAAAAACTGGAATCACTCTTTAGCAATTGAAACAGGACAAAAATCCCCATGTATCGTAAGCACAATGGAGACATGCAGAGTTGCTCTTCTCTTGGTTGGTGTGCTGACTTTAACACTTAGAAAATTTAATTTAATTTAAATGTGAGAGAAACGTCCCATTCAGCCAAGGGGATTCCTGTGGATTCCATAGGAAGGAATCCCTTTGCGTTCAAAGGGAGATGAGGGCAGCATTAATATCTGGAACTTAAGTAATCACAATCATTTATCCTGGCGGCTTATATTGCTGTGTAAATATATCATGTATGATCTTGTACAAATGGGATTTCCATAAGCAGCATGATTGCTGAACACAATTGGATTTTAGATAAATCTTATACATCCGTTTCATATCATTCTTTGTTATGGGACTTCAAAGGGCTCGTGAAACACTACGGAAATGAAATGATCTCTAGCTCTTATCAAAAGAGGAGTATTGCACTGGTGGTTATGAGAAATATGAGCAGGGAGATATTTTGAAATTGTATACATGCCACTCAGTACCACAACCCTGAGCTTTGGAAATCATCCAAAGATATTTACCTTGAGAACATATGTTTCCATGATTTTTTTATTGCAACTATGCACACAGTTTGAATAGCATTTTTATTGTTCAGAGTAAGCATTGCAGTTTTTATTTCAGTGATATCAGATTTAGGAAAACTTTGTAAGTGAAACTGGTATCTTTTTATAATTTCAGGCCTTGAGGGATTTCTCCAAAGGTATAATAAAGTCATGGATGCCACTTCTTCCCTGAAAAAGTGCCAAAGTCACGCTACCTTCAGAGCAAAGGGAGCATGGGGTTGTGGGGCCTGACCCTGAACTGTAAGAGAGGGACGGACCCCTTCTTATTGTTGGATAGTGGGACAAACGCCCACATTCTAGTCTAAAATTGGCAGCTGTTTCTCAGGAGACATTGATTTATGGTGGCACTGAATCTAGACTACAGAGAGCAAGAGAGCCCATATGGTGCTTGGCATTTGGGCAAGAAATGTGATTTATGTAGGAACTTACAGTTTTAAACTCAGAGTTATGGAATTATTTTAAGGATATGAAGGAACTTCAGGCTTAATCCAGCATAGTTTAGTCCAATAATTTTGATTTCTACAAAGAAATGGACCCCGGGTCATTAGATGACTTACCCAGTGCTCACACCAGGGGCTTTCAGATGCCATGACTGTCCCTTGGAGCCCATTCTACCACTTCCTTTATTTTTCAAGATAAGGATAGACATAGTTATTTATAAAAACAGTAGATTAGATTTACTTAGAACTTTATTTACACGTCAGGACTGTAATTTCTTCATTATTTCACTTAATCTTGAAACCTATACAGTGGTGGCGAAAATATGGCACATGTGCCACAGTGGGCTGTTTGTTATCACTGAAAGCTCTAAAAGGTTTGCCATCACTGGTCTAGGTACCCTACTACTGGTACCCCATCTCACAGATGAGGAAACTGAGGCTTACTGAGGCCACGAAGGACTTTGATCCAAACCACACTCCGCCAGAGCCAGGAGGTCCGCCCCCATCTCATCTCAGAGACCACCTTCGGAGCCACCACCTAATGCCACCTGGTGGGGTCTCTGCTTAGGGTCACCTCGCACAGGAGTTTCTGTTGAACGTTATCAGTCCAAGGGACATAGCCCAGGGCTCGAGACAACGAACACTTCACTTTCTAACCGCTTACCGTCTCCTTCCTCTTTCTTATACCCTTCCCTGTAGCTAGCTGTTGTTGCAAATGCTGCAGTTTGATTTATGGTATGTTCTCTGTGACGGCCTCTCCTGCATCCTGCACACCTGGGGCGGCCCACACACTGACTGAGCCTTCCCACCTCCGGGTCTGCCATCCACGCAGGGCTCCCGCTGCAGGAGTCCTTCTCCTTTTATTTATTCTTCTGATTGCAAAGGTCCTTAGGGAAGAAATTTACTGTTTGTTCGGAACAATCTTATTTATTGTATAAGGTTATATGTAACTTTGACACATATAAATATTAAATAACAATATTATTCATTTTAACTGAAGGAGACTTTTTATTTCAGTGCTGGGGATTGAACTCAGGGCCCCGTGCATGCTAAGCATGCCTCCTGCCACTGAGCTACCTCTCCAGCCCTGCAAGCTGTTCTTACAAAGAGCAGGTAGGTTATTTGGTTGTTATGGTGAGAGGGGTTATAAGTGAACCCCTTAGCTTTTTTCAAACTTGTGCACATTCTTTTATTGAAGGCAAAGAAAGTACATTTTCACTCTGATTTTATTGGAGTTAGGCAGCATGGAGAATATTTGCTACATTAAGAGCATTTCCTTATTTAGTTGAATGATTTGTTGTCTTTGGCTCCATATTTAAGAGAATGTACTGTTTGGGGGAGATGAGTATAACAAGGAGGGACTTTGTATCTCCTTTGTACCTGAAAGCATTTCTACAATGTGCTATAGCTTGATTTATGGTGTGTGTATCAGTCAGGGAATGATAAATATGCAGTGCAGATTCAGTTTTGATCCCAGCAATCCAAACCACACAATTTCTTTGCTGCCAGGGTCCCTCAGTAAGTGATATTTGTGTATGCCTGTAACCGGGATCCTGCTCGGCTTCCAAGTGCATGTCCGGCCTGGCTAATGAACCAGGACTGCTGAATCGGAGGGCATTTCTCTGAAGCTGTGGAGGCTTGGAGTGAGGCTTCGGGGACACCTGACAGAAACCTGGAGAGACCTGCCATGCGTGGGTGGAGGCTGAAGGACTGCACTGTGCTGGGCAGTTGCCTGCCTGCCCATTAACTGGCCCTTTTAAGCCAGAGAGGAAAAGGGAAACGCGTGCACATGCATGTGTGTGTGTGTGAATGTGTATTTCACATGTGTATTCGGTCTTTCTGTCCTGTGACTTCAAGTTTATGGCAGCCTCTGAGTTTACAAGAGCAGAAATTTCCACTGACATGTGAAACCCAGGATGCGTCACAGGGCCCCAGGATTGAAGTCGCCTAGGCGTTTGCTGTTTGTTTTTCCTCCATGTTCCAAGTTTCAAGTTTCAAGCATGTTTTTCAATTGTCAATGCTGCTCATGTGTTAGCCTAGGAATCAAAAGACAACATCCCTTTGCCAGCTGTCTCCATGTTACCAGATGGCACCTGCTAAGTCTTGCCCTTATCTTGCTTATTTTCCTATTTTCTCCTTCCTTTTATGCATAGAGCACATGTCTCGGTGCTCCTTAAAACTTAGTAGCTAAGTATGGTTCTCACATCTGCAGTAAGAACTGCAGTTGCAGATGAATCACGTGACACATGCTAATGAGACTGGACATGGACACAAGGAAGGAGCATATTCATAATGAGGCCGTTGCATCTCATTTTCATCAGAAACCTGAAAACCTCAGAGGGATCAAAAATTCTATGTGATTTTTTTTTTTGGAGAGAAGATAGTTCTGGCATTAAGTCTCAGAGATTAATAAACAATTGGAAGCCAGGAGCAGGTACGGATGTTGCTAGGACAGGGAGGTATAGGTTAGCTTGGAGAAGCCACTCAGTGTCTTGCTATTTTCTCAATCATCTCTTGCTGGGTCATGATTCTGGGTCACGTCCCCTTTTCCACCTGGCAAACTCCTCCCCATCCTTTAAGATTTCGTTCTTTCATGATGCTTCCCCAAGTTCCCAGGCAGGACCAGGTGTCCCCATCCTTACCTTGCACTTCTATAGCACCCTTCAGTGCCTGTCTGTGTGGCAATATTTATGAAGATAAAGGACGGAGGTTGGCAACTTGTTCTGCAGGGCCCAGATAGTAAACATTTTAGGTTTTACTGTCCATATGATCTCTGTTGCAACCATTCAACTTGGTGGTTATGGGGTGTAAGCAGTCATAGACAAATATGTAAATGAACAAGTGTGGCTGTGCTCCAAGAAATTTAATTATGGACACTGAAATTTGGATTTCATGGACTCTTCATGTGCCATGAAGTACTCCTTTTCATTTTATTTTTTTCTAAAACATTTAAAAGTATAAAAACTGTTCTTGGCCGCGGCGTCTTCAGCAGCTCCCAGTGCAGGATGGTGCATTGCTGGCGGCTGCGGGAGGGGGAGCGGTGGCGGCAGTGGTGCCCACGGGGGGTATAAAATGGTGGATTTTGAAGAGTTGAGGAGTTGCTGTTCCATTTTACATCCCTACCAGCAATATATGGAGTGATCCAGTTTCTCTGCATCTTAGCCACCATTTGGCGTTATCACTGTTTTTCATTTTAGCCATTCTGAATATGGTTTCCAGTTTTAGAGTTTCTGAACTACAAGTGTTACTAGGCTTTGCTGGATGGAATAAAAGTGGACGCAAGCATGAGCTCCTGATGAGGGCCCTGCATTTATTGAAGAGCGGCTGCAGCCCTGTGGTTCAGCTTAAAATCCGAGAATTATATAGACGCCCATATCCACGGACTCTTGAAGGGCTTTCTGATTTATCTACAATCAAATCATCAGTTTTCAATTTGGATGGTAGCTCATCACCTGTAGAACCAGACTTAGCTGTGGCTGGAATCCCCTCGTTGCCTTCCACTTCAGTTACATCTCACTCACCATCCTCTCCTGTTGGTTCTGTGCTACTTCAAGATACTAAGCCCACTTTTGAGATGCAGCAACCGTCTCCTCCAATTCCTCCTGTACATCCTGATGTGCAGTTAGAAAACCTGCCTTTTTATGATATCCTTGATGTTCTCATCAAGCCCACAAGTTTAGTTCAAAGCAGTATTCGACGATTTCAAGAGAAGTTTTTTATTTTTGCTTTGACACCTCAACAAGTTAGAGAGAGATGCATATCGAGGGACTTTTTGCCAGGTGGTCGGAGCAATTATACAGTTCAAGTTCAGCTGAGACTTTGCCTGGCAGAGACAAGTTGTCCTCAAGAAGATAACTATCGCAAGAGTCTGTGTATAAAAGTAAATGGGAAGCTGTTTCCTTTGCCTGGCTATGCACCACCACCTAAAAATGGGATTGAGCAGAAGCGCCCTGGACGCCCCTTGAATATTATTACATCTTTAGTTAGGTTGTCTTCAGCTGTGCCAAACCAGATTTCTATTTCTTGGGCGTCCGAAATTGGAAAGAATTATTCCATGTCTGTATATCTTGTACGACAACTGACATCAGCCATGTTATTACAGAGATTAAAAATGAAAGGTATTAGAAACCCTGATCATTCCAGAGAACTAATTAAAGAAAAACTTACAGCAGATCCTGATAGTTGCTACAACAAGTCTTCGGGTGTCCTTGACATGCCCTCTAGGAAAAACGAGACTAACAATCCCGTGCCGTGCGGTGATGTGTACACATTTGCAGTGTTTCGATGCTGCCCTCTACCTACAAATGAATGAAAAGAAGCCCACCTGGATTTGTCCTGCGTGTGACAAAAAAGCTGCCTACGAAAGTCTAATATTAGATGGGCTTTTTATGGAAATTCTCAATGACTGTTCTGATGTGGATGAGATCAAATTCCAAGAAGATGGTTCTTGGTGTCCAATGAGGCCGAAGAAAGAAGCTATGAAAGTATCCAGCCAACCATGTACAAAAATAGAAAGTTCAAGTGTCCTCAGTAAGCCTTGTGCAGTTACTGTAGCCAGTAAGGCAAGCAAGAAGAAAGTGGATGTTATCGACCTAACAATAGAAAGCTCTTCTGATGAAGAGGAAGACCCTCCTGCCAAAAGGAAACGCATCTTTATGTCAGAAATGCAAAGCAGCCCAACCAAAGGGGTTCTCATGTATCAGCCATCTTCTATAAGGGTGCCCAGTGTGACTTCAGTTGATCCTGCTGCTATTCCGCCTTCATTAACAGACTGCTCCGTGCCATTCCACCACACACTAATATCAAGCATGTCATCAGATTTGCCAGGTTTGGTTTTTCTTTCCCTTATTCCAGTTGATCCCCAGTACTGTCCTCCTATGTTTTTGGATAGTCTCACCTCACCTTTAACAGTGAGCAGTACGTCTGTCACCACCGCCAGCCCCCGTGAAAGCAGCACCCATGTTAGTTCATCCAGCAGCAGGAGTGAGACAGGGGTCATAACCAGCAGTGGAAGTAGCATCCCTGACATCACCTCATTGGACTAAAGCAGGATGCACTTGATTCTGGGAATCATTCATCAAAACTGCTTTTTCTTGGACCTCTGGTCCATGGAAGCTATTTTTTTGGCAATTTGATATTTATTGAACATCAGATGGATTCTTTGGCTTTCTGAGAGATGAACATAGATGACAGCAAGAACCGAATGCCAGGCAAGGACCTCTCGCACATGCTGTACGCTCAGCATCAGATACGTGCAGCCATAAACAGTGTCTTGAGCAGTGGATTTCAGTTTCATATGTTACTGGATGGATTCTACAAATCATTTTTAAATTTTTGTTATATAATAAACAGCAATAAAAATCATGTAAATATTTAAACTTTTCTAATTAAAAAAGGTGTAATCACTTGGAAAAAAAAATAAAAACTGTTCTTAGCTCATGGGTCATATTCAAATAGGTATGGATTTGGCTTTAGGCTTCATTTGCCCACCCTTGATATGGAGCATTTATTTGACTGCATGTCTGTCTCTTCCACTTGACTGTAAGCAAGTGGACCTTGGAGAGTAGGTTCCCCATTTTCCCCCTCACCTGGGGGCAGAGCCTGGCTCCTGGTATCCGTAAAAACTCAACACACACTTGCGACACGAACATCTATGTGGGAGTGTGAAATAATAGTACTTCCCAATATTTGTTGAGCACTTATGACGGCAGGCATTCTGATGAACACTTTACGTGCATTTTCTCATTTAATTGTGGCATCTAGGGACACTAAAAGCAACAATTATCAATTGACACCGTGCTAAGCACTGCCTATGTAGCCTCATTTAATCTGCTCAACACCTCCTATGGTGAGGAGGGCATACTAATATCTTTTATGCCCCAGAGAAATTACTCTTGGAGAGATTATTTACCCACGGTTACCCAGTTAGGGAGTGGGCTGGTGTTATGAGGTCTCCCTGGCCACTGAACTCAAAATTCCTGGCTCTTAACTCCCCTGCTGTAGAGTTTCTGGGGCTGAATGCCTGGTTTCGGGACGAGGGTGATGCTTAAACCAGCACTGGAGATTTCTTTCTCTGCTTCCCATCATTTGCTTATGTTTAAGAATGACCAGCACTGTTTTCTAACTGTGCAATGTTTGGAATGTTGCTTAGACTTCTAAGTCTTCCACTAGTAGAACAGAGTTTGAATTACATGCTGTCAAAGGTCTCCTCCTGTGATGTTTCTGTAATTTTGTTCTCTGATGTTTTCTGCTTATTTATTGCTATTGTCTTTCCTGTTCTTCTCCCAACCCTTGACTCTAGAAACTTCAGGTGTCATGGTATCGTATGAACTTGGAGAGGGGAAAAGAGAAGGAAACCATAGAAAGAAAATGTCCATCCAGCCATGTGTACATTTTTAAGTCAAAATAGTGGCTGCTTTAAGTATATTTGCTTTTTTTTTGGATGCAAAGTTTGCTTTTGCAAGAAAACAAGTGACATTATTGTCTATGTCAAAATGACGGTAGTGACAGCATCCTTTATTTCCATAGCACCATTTAAAAGTAACTCTGAAGGCATTATCTAAGTCATCCTCCCAATATTCCTTTGAGACAGGTAAGAGTTTTTTTTTATTTTTATTTTTTAGAAAATCCTTTTAAATAGTTACAGAATGAGCTTTTCTTTGTTGTAAACCACAGGCTGCAAGTGGCCCAGAAAGATTTCAACAGCAGGCTAAAGGGTGAGCCATCACTTCCCAGACTGATGGTCACAGTACTTAAAAAGAAAGAAAGAAAGAAAGAAAGAAAGAAAGAAAGAAAGAAAGAAAGAAAGGAAAGCCAGGCTTCTTCCAGGACTTTTAGAAATTTAAGGATATATGTTCCACTTAATATAAAGGTGGCCTTTGATATTTAAAGAACCAACATCCTTGTCTGGCTGCTGTATATATTTGCCAGATTAGAATGGGCAGAATGATCCATCTCATTCTTCAGATGGCAGGAATGACATCCGTGGGGAATTTCCATAACACCAGGTCCAAGTTGACTGTATGGGCAAGATCACCAGTTTTATGAGCTTTGTCTGTAACTAAGGAGCAACTCCCTCTTTCTCTGCGATGCCAATGTGCTCACAGAGCAATAGATTCCTATAGAAAAAATTCTCCAGAATTCTCTATAAACAAATATATCAAATAATCTGTTGTGACTACAACTACTAGTTTTCTATAGAACATAATACTTTCCAGATGTCTTTGCAGTGGAGGCATTGGCTTTTAGCTTTGTTAGGTAGTTACTGTCACAAATATACCCTGACAGTGAGGGCAGTTAATTGGTGACCAGATAATGGGAAACAGAATTTGTATGAGGGGGGGCCCTCACACTTCTGTTTGGTGCCCACATCTCTAGAAAGTCTCATAGCACCCTTGACAGTTCCAAACCCTCATAAGAGTGTTCCAGTTATGCCCTTATCTTAATATGAACCCCCAAATTTATATGCTGGAAACTTATTCTTCCAGTGCGACAGCGGCAGGAAGTATTTAGATCAGGCAGGCTCTGTCCTCATGAATGGAGTAATGCTGCTATGAAAAAGGCTGGCAGGGTTTCTGTCTCTCGCCTTTCCACATTATGTCACATAAGGACTTCTGTAAGGGCCAAGGCAAGAAGGCCCACACCAGATGCCAACACCTTGATCTTGGACTTCCAGCCTCCAGAATTGTGAGAAATAAATTTCTGTTCTTTATAAATTACCCACTCTCAGGTATTTTGTTAGTCAACAAAAGGTGCACCAAGACACCACCCTTCCCTCAGAGGTTCAGAACAGCTCTCCTATCTTTTCCGTCATTGCCTCCATCCTTTCTTCATTAAAAAGTATGAAGACTTCTCTAAATGGAGATCAAACTGATAAGTCAACTCACATGATGGTATGCATCAGTGCTAGGCTTTTGGATTTGTAAAAAATCTAAATAATTAAGTTTATCGGTACATTTTAGGTACACATAATGATCACATTCATCATGGGGAATTTGTACCTGTACATGATATACCTTGATTCTTTTTTTTCCCATTTCCCTACTCTCCCTTCAACCCCTCTTTTCCTCCTTATTTACAAAAGCTTTGTTTCCATTTTTCCTTTTTTTCTCATTTTTTTTAGGCTTTTGGATTTTATGAATAAAGAAAATTTTGAATTGTCATATTTTTATTCATCTTATATTACCATAATTTTATGAAATAAAAGATAGCCTAATACCTGCAAATGAATTCAGCTCATTAGAGGACAGTTGACAAATTTATACTGACATACATTTTAAAAATAGGATCTATTTTTAAAAGATTGCATTCAATAAAATTATAATATTCAGCTGTATTTTACCATTTCACATGTAAAACTTTCAACAGTGTACATTGAGATCAAGATTGTCTAACATGATCTTATGATCTGGAAACTGTTTTTTTTAAAAAAGCATTGTCATTGTCAAACATCAAATTTCACATAGAGGAACTTGACAAATATGTAAGCTGTATTCTTTAACTTCTTCACTCAATCTGGAATGTTTTAGGCGGACTGAGAAGCTTAGGGATTAGAACTTCCAAGTTGTCCATGTCTTTGCTACAATTTGTCCCTGCAGGGACCGGTGAGAAACCCGAGAAATTCAGGTGTGAACAGGTGTCTGGTTAGCGAATTTCCTGAAAAGAGATCACAGAGCAAGCACCATGCAGCACCTGCTGACACGATCTGTGAACCTGAGGTCCCCACTCATGCAACCTGGAGTTGCAGTGATGTCCCTAAGAGGGAGGCTTTGGACTGATAAAATTCCTACAGGCCCTGGTCACGGGCCATCCAGTCTTTGAGAACTGTTTGTGCAAAAACATATCTAACCTTCCAAGGGCAATTTGCATTTAAAGAGCTAATGTTAACCAAACAAGTGTCCAGTGGTTTATGTTTAGTGTGCTCAGGGATCTTTGGGGAATCTGATGAGAGCCTTAGGCACTCTCCCCAGGAAAATGTCACAAGCCTCTAAAAATTGACACTTTTGTGTATCATTTCAGGGGATTTATGGATTTACAAAACTCTAATGAATGGAAAAAGTAAAGCCTTTCAGAATTATGGGATAACTATTAGGGACTTGGTACCTTCTCTGAAAATTTTATTATAATTTTTTCTTTTTGATACTGGCCATTGAGCCCAGGGCCTCATGGATGCTCAGCAAGTGCTCTACCACTGAGCTACATCCCCAACCCCTGCTGCAATTTTAAATTACACCCATGGTAGGTACAAGCAACCTTGTTCTCAATGACTCAAGGTCTTAGGTCTTTTCAATTGTGCACCTTCCTTCTTATGCAATTAGATCTAAATTGGATGGGTATAATTATAATCAAATCCAAACAGAAAGATATCTTTCTTTTTCTAGTCAATTTAAGAATTGCTGAGTTACAGCAAAAATAGTCCCAGTTCTGCTTTTCACAGAAATATATAGAAGAAATTACTGCCTTTTGATATTTTGAAACCTATTTGGAGTTCGACCACTCAAACCAAGGCCTCCTACCTAGAGAGTCATGAAGAATTCATGCTCCAATATAATGCCATGTTAGCACTGGCACTATAATTGCCCATCTGCTAAACTCTTCTGTCTTGTAACTGGGATGTTGAGAAAATACAAGCACAGTTAATACTTTTATATTCCCTTGACCTCAAATTCTTCATGTGTAACAAACAGATGCATATTAAGACCTTGGGTTGTGTCTGTGATATTTCTATTGGTGAAGAGAATGCTAATAATTAAAGAGAGATTGTGCTGCTTAGTACGCTGCATTCGTTAGTCATGATGTAGAAGCATACTTCCCTTTCTGTTGCTAATGCAGATCATCCAGAAGGTGCCGTGAATGGTTATCTCTAAGCTGTTCTTTTTTATCCGTCTGTTCAGTATTACCAGGCAGGACTTCTGTTAGACACACACACACACGCACACCACAGATACTACATATTTTTCTTTGAGCATTTATATTGTAATCATAAAAAAAGATATAGCGTGATATTTTCACACTTTTTTCTCCCACTCACTTATAAGAGAATGCTAGATTTTTGGAACATTTTGAAGCATCTGGACTGCAATGACGACCCGTTAGCTAAGGAGCCAGCATACTTTGGATTGGGTTTCTAATTATTATTCTACTGGATCCCCCATACCCCCATATTTCTGCACCCCTCCACTCTGCTCCCTGGTGTCCAGGAGGGCTGAATACTCTGCTCCACCCTGCTCTCTGGTACAAACAAGAGGAAGTTTGGAACCAGAATGCATAAATAGAGATTGGATTCTGTTTTGGCTTGGCTAAACATTTTTGGGAGATAAAAGCATAAAAGCCTTGCTTCAGAGCTTGGCTCTTAATATAACTCAGCCTCATCAGGACTGAGGATGAATGCTGAATCAGATTGACTTCAGCTTCCTAAGATGGCAACATACCTGACTTCTCCTAAAGACAATGACACTATTTTAGGCCTAGTTTAATTTGTTGAAAGCACTATGTACTTCACTGAGAAATTGAAACAATTAAATTCAAGCTGCCAGCTCGATCCTTAAGAAAAGTAGGACTGAGAAATGATTGCCGAGCTCTTGATAGGAGAGCCTGTATACCTGAGATTGAGTTACTGTTGGGAACTTGTTGGTAATTTAATCTTTATTGGAAGGAGGCTTAGCTCTTCGCCTATAAGGAAAGACATGGGAGTGACAGGGGTCTTCTATCTGAGATGGGCTAGGTGTTCTCCTGTCCTGCTTTCTTTCCTCGGACATTGGCCATGTTTCCCAGAGTTGTTTGGGGCCATTTGAATAGTTTTTAGTTAATGAGATACAATGGGAGGTGATGGATACCATTTTCAGTTGTGAACATTAAGAAACCTTTTACAATTGTCTGCACACCTTCCTCTGGGATGTGATAGAGATGAGAGTTTGTATTGTGTAAATGAGAGTCATTTAGGAGATTTGCTTTACGCTGACTGTGAGATGAGTAGGAAACAAATGTCATGTGAAGCCATTGAGGTGTTGGGCTTGTTAGTGACAGCAGCTAGTATTACTTAATAAAATGACACTGCCACATTACCTTAAATAGTTCTTTAACACCTCTCTCTCTCAAACAAAGTTGAAATCAGCATCTTAAGTCCTTCATCTAGATTAACCAGTTGTTAATAGCTTGCCACATTTCCTGTGTTTTTATTTATCTATTTATTTTCTTCTGAAAATTTGGAAAATAAGACACAGACGTCAAGATTCTTTATGTTTTGGTTCAGATTTTATGGTTGAGATAGCTTTCCCCTCCCAAATCAATTCTTTTTATTTGAATGCTTATTTTGAAAATGTTTCTGAACGTAAGCCTTGTATAATTTCTATTATTACATAAACTTTAAGTTTATAGGATGGATCTTACAACAAAAGATATTTAAAGAAAATGTCACATTCCTGTTCTACTTTTATAAGTAAACCCTTCCTGAATGCTCACTGTGTAAGGCATTTGCCAGAGGCAGCTTCTGAAACAGTTCTCAGAGATCTAAACTCCTGGTTTTCATGTCCTTGTGTAATTGCCTGCCATGTGGGCTGGATCCTGTGACTCATTTCTAAACAACAGAACAAGGTGGAAGTGATGGGGTGTTGCTCCCATGACAAAAGATGGTAAGCTTCCTGCGTTCTCTCTTGCTGGATTCTTTCACCTTCTCACCTGCTTACTCTGGTGGATCTGGCTGCCATGTTGTGAGCTGCCCAATGGAGAGGCCCAGATGGCATGGGATTATACACACTGTGTGTGGAACTTCATCCTGTCAGCAACCTGTGAGCTTGTGAGTAGGTCTCCCCCCAGGTAAGCACTCAGATGAGTCAACAGCCCCTGCCAACACCTTGGTGGCAGCCTGTGAAAGATACAGATCTAGAGACCTAGACCTAGCTGAGCTGTTCCTGGATTCCCATGCACAAAAACCATGAAGTAATAAATGATGCTTTAAGCCACCAACTCAGGGGATACTTTGTTTTGCAGCAGTAGATAATATGATGCTCTATTAAATGATGAGGAAATGGTGGTGGCTAAAGATGATTCCTGCCTTTAAAAATCACATGGTTCTGTAGTGATTTCTGCGGCAGCTTTATGAACAAAGTGTGGCTGTGGGGGAGAGATCATTCTGCTAAGTGCTCAGGAAAGTCACGTTGAGTGAACGGCACTGGGTCTGGTTAGGATTTGACTCCCTTACAAAGCGGGAAGAGGACAATTCAGCTGAGGAGAGCAGCAGATGGAGGCATGAAAGAGATGCTTGGAATGCTTGGGAGACATTGAGGGGTCCAGTGAGGCAGGACCACAGGTGAACAGGGAGGGATCCGTAGGTGTGTGTGGTACGTGAAGCTGCAGAGACTCATTTAGGTCATAGGTTTTTTTCCCTAACCAGTGAGAAAATGCAGACCACGCATGGGTTGACAGTTTGTCCGTTGAAACTGCTATCAACTGAGAAGTGAAAAGCATGGAATCACAATATTGGGCAAGAAAAAAATTCCTTTAACATTTTATCATCTATATATTTTGTGCATAGATAATCCCAAAGAGACTGATTAAAAAGTAGTAACATTATTTGGTTTGATATGAAAAATGATTTGGTCTGATTTGTCATTGAGTTCTTTTTGGGTGGAATACATATAGTCAAACCCATTTCAAGACATCCTATCCCTGTTTCATAGATTTCAAAGGCCTTTTGATGTAAAACTGTGGTCCTGCCCTAGGAATAATGATGGGAATATCTTTTGTCCATTGAGACTCCAAGACTGGTTGGCCTGCTCTTACTATGTTCTTGAACTTGAAGGTGGTAGCACAGGTTGGGCTGTGTATTTATATTTAAATTCATCTATGAGAAGAATCAAAGTGTCAGAAAATTATTATAGCATTACAATTCTAAAGGCTATGATAAGTAACAGAAATAGGTATTTCACTAGTGGATAACTATGCAGCATCAAAAAGCCACACATCTCTCAACTGCAGGTATTACTATAGTGAGGAAAGTGAGATTTAGCCTGAAGGAAATAGTGGTTTTAAAAAAGGATAGTCTCCAATTTGTATTTCAACCAGGAAGGTTAGAATTCTATACTGGTGCTCATTTTGTTGGGGAAAAAAATGAATTTTTTGAATTATAAATACCCTACTTTTTAAATCTCACTCATCTTGCATTCAACTCTGTCCCAGTTAAATGATCAAATAGTATAGCATTACTCATTCTGCTCATATTTCTTCTAGAGTGTTACATGCATCCTGTCTTGTGCTTATTTGCTTTATTCTTGGTCCCCTCCCTTACCTGAGCGAAGAATAACGGCCTTCTTGGATAGCTGATATTTACTTTATTAGCTGCCCAACTGGCAGTGGAATACCTATTTCCATGAGAGTCAGCAGAGCTTTTGTGGGGGAATCTTTTATTTATTGCTGTATGAAGTGAAACTGATGACGTCCTGGCTCCATAGGACCAACCTGGCTTGGTTCAGTCACCGGAGCTCAGGGATGTTGATTCGATGACCAGTCTGGCTTGTTAGAATCACTTTTTGCACTTCTTTCTCCGTTGGGGACATTTATTCAAGAATCACTGCTATGGCAGGCTAAGTGAAAGGGGTCACCTTGGTGTGTACGAAACAGTGGCACACATCGATCAGTCCTGGATCTGGGCATGTTTAAGCCTGCTGCTTGAGAAGGGACAGCCTCATTCCCTTGGTTGATTTTTATCTGATGCCTGTTATCAATTGCACTTAAATCTCACTCCCCCACCTGGAGTTCCTGCTGATATCTAAGTCCTCTTTTGCACACTTCAAGTATGGTGGCTGCAGTTCCAGGAAGAAGAAAGGTTGAGTGGAGGTCAGGTCTATAAAAATACCAGGGGAAAGCTTGGGTAGGTCTAAGAACCACTGTAAAATTTCTACCAGCTCCTCTCTGTCCTGCTGTCTTGCAAAAATCACATTTCTCAAAACTAACTTAAATCCAAATAAAACATAAAGCAAAATCATCTCTTTTATTCTAAGTCACATTCTACATAACACCCTGACTGTGTGTTTGATCGCACTACTCTTACACATTGATAAAAAGAATGACAGAATGACTCTTTTTAAAAAAAGTTCTACGGTATTTTTCCAGTGTTGCCACTTATACCAAAGAACTAACGACAAAGCATAAGAATACTAAAGGGGGTGTTTTCCTTCATGGCTGCCTGAGGAACGGCCTCCATCATGAAAGACACTAACTATCTGGATCAGGAAGTTCATGGCCAACCACCAGGCACTTCAGAGGAAATAAATGGCCATCAGTGTCCTTCATCCTGGGAAGGCAACGATGCCTATGGAAGAAATTCAGTAAAAATTCACCCAAATGTACAAGACCACACTGATGTCATCTTTGTATTTGGATTCAGAGTCCATTTTGGAAGTGGCACAATTGGCTTTGGCATGATTTATGAGCCCTTGAATTATGCAAAGAAAAATGAACCAGAACCCAGATTTGCCAGACATGGTTCCATATGAAAAGAAAAAGACCTCAAGAAAACAAGGAAAAAACACAGTAACAGAGCGAAGAACATCAGGGAGACTGGGGCTGGCAAAATAAGATTCTACAATGACTTTATCTGTAGTGATTATGCAAATTTTTCACAAAAGGATTAATAAACTGTAATTTTTTTTAAAAGAATACTAAATGGAGAGAAAACCCCAAAAAAACCCTCTCTCCTCTTTCATTGTGCCCTCCCTCCTCCTCCCTGTGCTTCACAGGCTACTGGGTGTTTTTACTGAAGACAATTAGGAAGTGTGAAGGCGTGGCTGTTACTCCCATTCCCCAGCGTCCTGGAGGCCAGTGTTTCCTGCCCTGGTCTCCTTGTGGGAGAACACTTCTCCGCAGGCCACAGCATAGCAGCGACTTGGTGTCTCTTCCCCTTCAGGGCTGACAAATAGAACTTTAGTTTATGAGTGGCTCACAGGCTGCTTGAGCCAGGACATGCTTTGACAACAGTGAACCACAGACCTTCTCTAGGAGGTTTAATTCTTGCTCACACTACTGGTCCCTCGTTCACACACTCTTTATCCTTCCTGAGAGCTGTGTACCCATTTGGCACTTTTCCTTTTTTCCCACTGCCTTACCTCTCATCTCCATTTTTTTTTCTGGTAGAGCAGAATTCCACTCTGGGGACTAATTTCTAAATCAGTCAGGAATGGCCAGGTTACACTGCAGTAAGAACCAAAGCAAACCAAATAAAAAACTTTAAAATTTTCAGTGGCTTAAATGACAAAGGGTTATTTCTAAGTTCTACTCTACATTCATTGTGAGTTGAGGGACTCTGCTGTGGTCTCCCTTACTCAGAAATCCAGGTAGACGGGGTTCCACCTATGCGTCCGCATTTGCCCAAGCAGGTGTCTCAGTGACCTGTTGCTGTGTAACAAACAGATTTAAACAGCTGAAGGGAACAACTATTTGTTCATGTTTTTGCCACATGGGTTGGGCTTAGCTGGGCAGTTTTGCTCTTTTGATCGCTTACAGAGCTACAGTCAGTGGGTGGTTGACTGGGGACTCATGTTCGCTGGCCTCGCTCACATGTCTGGGGCTCAGCTGAGATTGCTGGATAGCAGGAGCTCTAAGCACTTGGTCTTTCATCTTTGGACTTGTGTACACGGCAGCAATGCTTCAAGAAACAGCGTGAGGTCTCCAGGCTTCTTGAGGACAAAGCAAGTTCTAGGGCCAGCACAGATACAAAAGGAAGGGAAATTTGCTCCATCTCTTGAAGAGAGAAGCCACAATTTTTTTCCTTCCTTCCTTTCTTCCTTCCTTCTTTCCTTCATTCCTTCCTTCCTTCTTTCCTTCCTTTTTGGCAGTACTGGGGATTGAACCCAGAGTCTTCACATGGAGCTACATTCCCAGCCCTTTTTATTTTTTATTTTGAGACAGGGTTTTGCTAAATTCCCCAGGTGAGGCTCAAATTTGCAATCCTCCTGCCTCAGCTTCCTAGAGTGCTGGGATTACAGGCCTGTGCCACCATGCCTGGCTAGCTACAGAGAATTAATGGCTAGTTTTAATTTACTTAAGCAGGAAATGGGATTGGCAAATTATGTACTTGTACCTTAATCTTTACCGGATATGACAATTTTCACTTCTATTCACATTTCAAAAACCTAGGCAAGTTGTATGGCCATGGCTAACTTCAGTGAGGCTAGAGAAATGATGCTGAGATCCTACTCCTGTGCTATGAAAGTAGAAAGTTAAAAATATTTGGTAAGTGGAAATAATGATACTAACAAAAAATTTCTAGTCATTGACTATAAAGTCTTTTATTGTTAGAATTGATGGCTTTCCTGATTGTTTTTTTGTAATATGTGTGCAAATAGCAGAATTAGCCAGTCAGATTCAAGACTTGTATTATATTTAGGGTGTTTGCCAGACTTCTGTTGTGCTGTTTTTTATAGGACCCAAAACTTCTCTTAATATTTAATCATTTTGTAGATCTGTACTGTTCCTAATAATCTTTGCTTTATCTCTCATCAGTTGTATCAAGTAAAGCATCAAATCATCCGAGTTTGGATATTGCTTTTAAAGTTTTCTCATAATGTTTATCATATATTGATCAGATAAGTAATCACATATCTTTATTTCTTTAGTTCAAGAAAGACATTTGGTGATAAGTACATGAACATGACTAAACAGGAGCTATACATATAATTAGAACCTCAGATGTGACAAATTTAAATTTAGTAGTAATATTTTGATATGGCCTTTGAAGAGACAGCAACAATTTAGAATCCCTATGGAGACTGCAACGTTTTAGTAGAGATAATTCCTGTTTATAGATTAAAGGCTGGGAAAAGATGGCGGTAGGTCAATACAAGTTACAACTTACTCAACTATTTTCTTGATGAGGTTAAACAAATCATGTCAAGATAGTGATATACAACTAGGCATACATAAAACTCGTTTTTTGTTTTTTTTTTAAACTCACAAGGACAACTTTAGATGGAGTGAGGCAGTCTTACAATTGGTTGAGGAGTCAGCTGGCAGCGTGACACAGAGAAATCTGAAAGGTTGGTGCACGTATGAACGCTGCAGTGAATAAAAGGAAGGGCTTTGGAGCTGGTACCCGCGGTCTCCGTCCTGGCTCTGCTATTTCCTGGCAGTGTGTCTGGAGACTGTGAATACCAGCACCCAGGATGGCTGCATTGTCACACCTCCCTTGCAGTTTAGATGTGGCCGAGACCCTGAATTCCAGCTATAGGAATGAGCTCAGGTAGTGGTATGTGACACACCCAAGCGTGAGCCAGGAAAATGCCATGTGTCATCTTCATTCTCTTCTCCCCTCAGCCAGCTGAACAGAGAGGACTTGGGCGAACTTGGAACAGGATCCAAAAGGGGGGGGGAAGGAGGCTGTGTCCTTGACTGACTTTGTGTAGTATGAGCCACTTACCCTCCCACCTCTGTGCTTCTGCATCAGACCCGAGTATGAGCAAGAAAATTTTACTTTGTCAAGCCACTGAGATTTGGGGTTCATTTGTTATAGCAGCTAGTGTTACTCTATGATGTGTGTGATATTAGGTGAGATACATAGGGCTTATCAGTTTCACTTTTGTCATCTATAAGTCGGGGCCAATAATACTCACTTCAAGGGATTTTTCTGAATATTAAGTAAAAAGTCTGTAAGTGCTTAACTTAAAGCCTAGCATATAGTAAATATCTGATAAGTGATAAGTGTCATTGTTATAACAGGATTATAAATTGGGAGTTTGTAGCATCTCCCTTTGGAAGCTAGAGCAATCTACTTTTTAAAAAATTGTCCTAAAGGACTATGAGGTTGATTATGGTAAGTATCAAAGACTAAAGTGAAATTAACCGTTTATTGTATAGTACTAGGTTTGATACTTTTGGCTAGGATAAAAGAAATAGAAGAACATCTTACTTTATTATTATGTGTTTAGAAGAGACCAGGTAAGGCCCAG
Organism: Erethizon dorsatum; assembly: GCA_028451465.1. Taxonomy (NCBI): domain Eukaryota; kingdom Metazoa; phylum Chordata; class Mammalia; order Rodentia; family Erethizontidae; genus Erethizon; species Erethizon dorsatum. The sequence continues at coordinate 19,816,433 of CM051839.1, forward strand.
GAAACAGGGGGCTCCAGCACATGTCCTGTAAGAGCTAAAAGCCTGTACTTAACAGGTCCATTTTCACCAAGCACTGTAGGGCTGCATCCCACGTTCTAACTACTAGTAGCTCCCGAATCCCTGCAGGGTCTGCATGAAGTAGGTCCTCTATTATCTCCTTTTTAAAGATTTGGAGATTGCACACAGAGTGTGTAAGCCTTAATCCGCCCAAGGCCAGCCCAGCTAGCAAATGGCAGAGGCAGGACTTGCAACCGACAGCCAGTCTCCAGCATGAACACTTTTGATCACTGTACCTCTCACACTCTCACATGCATACACAGAGAAGGTGTTCTACAAGAATTTCCTTAATCAGTGAATGATGTCACTTGACCTATTTGCAGAAGCTGCTATCACCTGTGTGGGAATTGGAGCCTCCTTGATCACAATCAGATCCCTGACCCTTTTAAGATTTCAGTGATGACAGATGGTGGGGAGAGGGGCCAAAGAGTCCTACTGGACGTGTGGGATGTTCAAGCTGAGTTGGCGAGTCGGGCACTGCTTTTGCCAGCGTGGTGAGTGCTTTCTGGCCTACAAATATTTGACCTCCACTCAGCCTGTAGACAAGTATGACGAGATCGAAGAAGGCAAGTAATCGTCAGTGCCCATGTTCAGCCCTTCGAGAAGCTTCTGGCCCGGCTACATGTGCTCTCCACAGAGGACCAGCTGCCACTGAACGTTTTCCAGCACCTCTCTCTGTTTGTAAGGAAAAGAAATGTCACTTGAAAGTGGAACCACAATTTACACTTAATATTCCCCAAATCACTTTCAAAGCTTATCTGCTTTTCCAGCAATTTTGTGATAGATATCACTGCTTATTTTGTGTTACAAGCTGCCCACAATTGGAAATTTTTTTTTTTACAAGAGATCATAAGGTGAGTGACAGGATAGGTGCCACTATCTGTCTCCAAAGTTGTTTGCACGCATATATCTATATATAGATCTATACGAGGACGGGAAATAGACCACGTTCACCTATGAGTCCTTTCTTCCTAAAATTTCCCCGTGTCTGTGTCACAGCGCCATCTTAAATCTTATTTGGCAAGTCACAGAATGTGCTAGTTTATCAAAGAGATAAAAAAATGGACCTTTTTTGCCTTCTGAATTTCATTGAAAGAAGAGTATTTGTCTTCACTATGAATCTATCCCATCGAGTAGTTCTTGTGATAACTACTTTCCTATATTTATAGAGAATCAGCACTCCACAAATGTCAAAAGGCACTTCGCTTTACATAAGTGTCAGTGTTCTAGCATCTCGCAATGTCAGCAATTATCATGAGAACCACGTGTGGGAAGTGGAAAATAAATAATCACCAAGGGAAGTAAATTTTTTTCTTGGTACAATTGGGAAACAAGGAAATGTTCTTCATTATCGGTCTTATTTTGATCGCACGTCCTTGGCCATGGAGTCGTGGTGATATAAGCACTTTCTGATCTCCTTTTTCCACCTGGTTCTCTGCATCAAAAGTCCTCTCACGGGGCTTGAATATCAAGTGGGCTAAATAAAAATCTCTTGCAATGACGAATGTTCATACTGGGGTGGGGGAAAATTACGTTTCGATTGCGAGAATCAGAAAGGGCAAATTTTGGAGTCCTTCGTAATTATTGTATTAAAATTTATAAAGAAACTTCTTTTGTACTTCCCCGACAATATAAGTGAGCATTTCAGACAATTTTAACAATTGGGGGTGAAGAGTTTCTAAATAATGCTTACGAGCTGTCCTGACCATTTAACCTCCCTGAACTGACCAGCCCTTTCGTGTCCTATAGACAGAATGTGTGCCTGTGGGGTTTTTCTTGGTCCCCAATAAGGCCACTTTGAAGAGTTGTCATAGCAACACTGGGCACAGATAATAAAGCAGGGTGAGGAGGTGGCCTCCACTGGCCTCCAGGCTTTGTCAGTTCCCGCTGTCTTGGGCTGAAATGGCTTGTTCAGAGATAACATTTCATTGCAGCAAAATGCTCTATGCTGGGGTCTCCTAGAAAAGCCATAGCTTGTTTTCAAAATGAACTGGCCGCATAAACCTCCCGCATTGCCCTCTGTGCCCCACCATCTGTACTATTCGGTGGGGCTGACGCTCAATCTCTTGGCACTGACGCGGCCGTTCTCCACTGAGTTATTCCTGATCACGTGCTTATTGAATGACGCTAGGTTGGGGCTGTCATTTCCATTCAATAGCTGTAGATGGCACAGGCAGCTTTTCAGCATTGTGTGGAAGCCTCACACAGTTTTCTTTGTTCAGCCTGCCAGCGAAGTTTGAGATGTCCTGGGTATTTCTCAGGAGGCTGCTGTCACCTACGCATGGTTGTTATACGTGTTATGGCTCCTGAATTTAAGGATTGTGTTAAATGATGTTACTCTCATCACTCCGCGAGGTGGTTTGCAAAGCCCTGTGAATTTCAGGACACTGTAATGGAATGGTGATCCCATCTGTCTTCCTGGTGCAGGTTTTTGCTTCAAGTTTTCTGTGTTAAGGGTCCTGGGCTATCCCATTTATGTCGATTGACTTGTCATGTCTTTTCAATGGTTGAAAATTTTTCTGCTTTTTCTTTTTTTTTTTGGTCCCTGTTTGATTTTTCAGTGTCTGATTTCTGGTATTTTTAAAAAACTCTTCAGGATTTCTTTCAGAGCTGAATTTCTCCTAGTCCACCTGCCTGAGTTTTTACCTGGCTCTGTCTTTTCCGTACTTTTTATGGTTTCTCACATTGGCCCTATTGGAGCATAATAGGCATCTTATAAATTTCGATTGTGTTGCATTTTAGGAGGAACAAAGAGAAAGCATGGTTTGGATGAAAGCTGTTTTAATAGACCACATTTACTCTGAAATCTTTCAAACGTTGTGGCTTTATGTCAGGAAAGTAGAATGGAGCTGAATTTATCCTACTGGTAACTGGCCATTCCCTGTTTGAAACCAAGAGCAGATGCACAAGCTGCAGGTGGAGTGTGCGGAGTAACACAATTTTACAGGCTGATCTGATAATTAAGAACACTCATATATTGGAAAATGTCTGTAACTGCTGTGGGAAGCTAGCAAAAGAAGATCATGATTCCCACTCTGAAATAAGCCATTTCTATTTGGTATTTCCATCAGATTTATTGCCATGATTATTTTAAATACTCTTATGTAGAGTGAACAGAGAATGTATTTCACCTTTCATCCCAATAACTCTGGTGATACGTGGTCCCTGATTTTGATCAGCCGAGCCAGTGCCCTGTGAGAGAGCAATGTGATAATAAATGAGAAGGCAGAAAAGATAAACTGCCCTGTCCTGCCCACTCACCTCCATCCTTTAAACACAGATTGACTCTGGGACATGAAAGGACTGCCAAGTAGTTACCCACACAAACAGCAGCGGGCTGCCTGGATGAAGTGTCCTTTGATGGAAGCATCTCAGAGCCTCCTTAATTATATCCCTGAGGACTCGCATATCTTAACAGCCAGAATGTCCACAGTGTGATGGCCACGTGGAAAAGGAGTGAGAAGGATCACAAATCAGCAGATTAAATGACTCGGGGGACTGTGGTTCTCAGAACTCTAACAAAAGGTGGAGAGGAAATCTAAACGTGATAGGAAGTAAATCACAAAGGATCTTGATATTGTTTCAGATTCCTCACTTTTCTTCCAAACCTGCAAGCCCCTACATAACTCAGAATTGAACTTTTGTAATTGAAAAGATTTTAGGATAAGAGGTTCACATTTCTGCTTTCCCATTGGTGAAAAAAGTCACATACAAAGACTCCAGTTTATTGTCTATAGTACTGACTTACTATTCTAAATGGCTAAGTTTAAAGATATGAAATATTACATCTCCAGTTATGGGGTCCATAATAAGAGGACCCCATAAACTGCAGTCTTGTTTTCTATTTAAGAGATGCTGGAGAAAATCAAAATAGCATGATGGTACTACAAAATTCTCAAATGTCACCTGGTGTGCAGTTGTTGCTCAATAATTACCTGAATCAAAGGTGGTATGGACTCTGGTACTTGGTCCTGTAACCAGGACAATTTGATTCAGTTCAGTATGTTTCAGTCTCATTCAGCAATGATTTACTACCAATTATTTGCAAGGCACTGTGTTAGGAGCTGCTAAGAATAAGAAGATAAAAACAATTGTTTGTGGTAGCGGTGAGGTCATTTTTAACATGAAGACCAGTAAACAAATGTAATATTTATAAAACGGGCAATATTAATTTCACAAGAGAGGTACTTAAAAAGTACACACAAAGGTCAGGACACAGATGTATGACTATTTCTTCCAAAGTACATGTTATAGAAACAACTGACCACTAATTCTCTGGTAGTGCTTATTCACTTAACACAATGAAGGTCCTATGAAGTACAGTGTATATTTGTAGCCCAGAATAAGTGAAAAATGGTTTTACTGAGCCTTCTTCTATTAAAGATGTTGCACCATCTAGTGGGGCCAACATAGCTATTTTTGCCCCAGCTGACCCATGTTCTGATCCTACTGCACTAATTCTTAGCTTAGTGAAAACTGGTAAATCTCTCTGATTCTCAATTCTTTTAGCTCTGAAATAGAAATAATATTCCTGTTAATATACTAATTTGCAGGGATGTTGTGAGGATTAAGAGAGATAATACGCGTAATATCCTTAGTACAGAATTTGGCATAGGAGACCCTCAGCGAAGACCTCTTCTCTGGCCTTCGGGCCCAGAGTAAGCTTACACAGGTCATTGTATTTTTGCCTGATGTTTTTGCCTTAACCAGTCCATGGCAAATGGTAGCAATCCTTTTCTTGGCTGTTTGCTTTTTAGTAGCACTAAAGAAATAAGAAAAGAAAATTAAGTGTGTCCAGCCAATGTAATGCATATTTCCCAAGAGGGAGGGAATCCACCATATGAGGGAGTACACGGTCTGTGTTTAGGAAACATCATGAACCCTCAGAAGGTTATTTCAAGCCTCTTTCACATATGTGAACTAAAATTCACCTCATTTACTGTTGAGTCAGAATTGAAAAGTAGCCAGCTTCTGATAAGGAATGTTTGACTAATAAATATTTTAACAATGTATCTTAGATTTCTCATTTTCTTCAATACTTGGATCTTTTTTTTTTTTTTTTTTTTTTTTTTTGCTACAATTGAGTAGATTATAACCATGATGAGAGGTGGTGGGGGAATACATTTCTGAGCATCTCCCTAATCCCCCAGAGTTCGAGGTTCTTTCAGGGGTTAAATTAATTATAGTGTGAGCATTCTCCTCTTAACCCAGAAGCTTCTAGTTTATCTTTTTTTGAAGAGTTTCTAGAAACACAGATTTTCCTTTGTCTCCATATTTTTCTTTAGGTCTTGAAACTCTTTGGTCAATAAATATTTACTCGTACACCAAAAAAAGTCCAGAAAAATCTTTATTAAATAAAATCTCCTACTTGTAAGAGTCAAACTTTATTTTAGTTACTAAGGCATTGCTCATCATGGAAATACTGGTTTTAACTCTCTGGGTGTGTCACAAAGACATGAAATGCTACACTTGGAAAAGTCACAGCAAATAGGTATTTTTATTCATTTTATATGATAAAGATCTTAAAAATCTGATAATTACCCAAGTGATAATACTAAAGTATAATATTTTATTATGTTAAATATGAACCAACTTCTTTTTATTCCTTCCTTCCTTTCCTTATTCCTTCCTTCCTTCATTTCTCTCCTAAGTCATCTCATGAAAGGGAGAAAATAGACTTTCACAGTGGTTGATTTTTCAAGGTTCACTGCATTGTTTGCTCTCAATATTTTTCCTCCATATTATTCACTTTTGGAAGCTATATCTAAGGTTGGAATAGAATCACAAACAAGTACAAAGTATATGGAGTCCACCTTATTTTTAAGCCATCCTCTCTTTTCAGAGGTGCACTATAAATCGATATTCTTCACTTCACGATCTAACACATACTTAATGAGCATTTATGATATTCCAGGCACTGGGCTAATTGCGGGAAATACAGTGATGAATAAAAGAGACCTGCAAGTGAATTTCATGGCTATAAAGCAAAGGTTTCTTATTCCAGTGCAATTCATACCCAGTCAGGGAATTTGCCCAAGTGCATTCAGCTTCTTAGAAGAGTACAGGTCAGGAGACCTGCTGGTTAAATAGATCCCTGTTTGCAGTTCCCTAAATTATCAATAATGAGGAAGATATTTGTAGTTCTTAAAGTTCCAGCATGGATTAGCAGAGCAATTGTTTTACTCATTCAAACCTAAAAAATTTTAAGTCTTTTACACTCCCCTCTCTCCGCGTTTGTTAGAAGAGCTGACTGGGCTGGCCGGCAGCGACTCCACACCCCCGGGAGAGGTGCATTCAGAACCGCACTGACTCAGCAGAGACTGGGAAGTTGGTGCAAGCAGTTGTCTACCAGGCATTTTTAATAAATGATAAGATAACCTTTTCGATATTGAAATCATTTTGCTGCCAAGGGCATTTAATCAGGCCCATTGCCAAATGCTAATTAAGTGGAGGATTTTATTTAAATTTGTTATACTAATATGTTGAAATAGAAATAGAAAGTGCCAACTGAGAACTTGTCAAAGGATGGGATGTGTAAGGTGAAGGAACAAACACCAAACTTTAAAACAATAGATCTGCTGTGATACGGAGGTAATTGAAATTAAAACCTTGCAAGGAGGGTAATTTATTTGTAAAGATCTTTTTATAAAATTTTAAAGTACTCCAACAACTGGAAACTATAAAATAATGAGGATTATTTTAGGCTATCGCATATTAAATGGAATGAATTTAACTTGATAGTGAGACAGGTTTCTGCTAGCTGTGCGGTATAAAGCAAGCTTCTTTCTTTACGAATACAGTTATGAGTTGCTTAACGACAGAGACACATTCTGAGAAATGTGTCATTAGGTGATTTTGTTTTGTGGACATCTGTTATAGTTTGTGTCTAGATGTTCCCCCAAAGCCTCATGCAGTCATGGGGTGCGGGCTTTTCAGAGGTGGCTGAATCTAGAATTTGTGATTGATTCATGGTCCAATGTGGGGATTAAGGGTATGAGTTCTACACCTGCCCTAGGGTGGGTAGCCTGTGTACAACATAAGGGACAGAAAGAGGCTTGTCTCCCTGTCTGTTGTTGCTTTTGCTGTCTTCCGCCACCATAAAGTGTTGCCCCTCTGCCATGTGCCACCCTGCCTTGGAGCTAGGCGATGATGGACTGAAACCTCCACAAAGTGTGAGCTAAATAAACCATTCCTCCTTTAACTTTGGATGTTGGGTATTTTGTCTCAGCAATGAGAGAAAAGTAACTAAAATAACATCATAGAATATTTTTACACAAATCTGGATGGTGGAGGCCAATTACTTGACACAGCCTTTTGAAGCAATCAAAGCACAGTTTAACATCAGATATCTGAGAGCCAGGCATGGTGGTGGATGCCCATAGACCTAGAACTCTGGGAGGCTGAGGCAGGAAGATTGCAAATTGGAACCCAGCCTGGGCAACTTAGCAAGACTCTGTCTCAAAATTAAAAACAACAAAGGGCTAAGGCTGTAGCTCAATGCAAAGGCACTGGGTTCAATCCCCAGCATCAGAAAAAAAAAAAAAAAAAAAAGAAAGAAAGAAAAAGTCTGAGGCTGCTGCTGGAATAACTTAACATACTGTTTTATAGTAAACTTTCTTTTTTATAAGTAGAAAGACTACAATCTAAAATAATGTTAGGGGCCGGTGAGATGGCTTAGCGGTGTAAGCGCCTGCCTGGCAAGCGCAAGGGCCTGAGTTCGACTCCCTGAACCCACATACGAAAAAAGGGCCGGTGATATCGCTCAGCGGCATGGGCGCCTGCTGGCGCGCGAGGTCCTGAGGTTGACCCCCGGTACCCACACACACAAAAAAAGTTAGAAGTATGATATAATAAATACATGAACCAGTAACATAGTTATTTCTTATCATTATCAACTATTACGTATTGTGCATCATTTATGTGCTACACCTGTGTGTGGCTGATGGTGCAGTACGTCTGTCTCTGCCAGCACCTCCACAAAGACGTGGGGAATATGTTACTCTACAACACATACATCAGCGACACCAGGCAATAGGAATTTGTTAGCACCATAGAAACCTCACGGCATCCTTGTCCATCGCTGATTGAAACGTCACTATGAGGCTCACGACTCTCTTTGCATATTCCAGCTGATGTCAGTCCTGAGTTTATTTCCCAGCAGCAGCTAACCCTAACCCTACCGATTTGCAAAGAAAGCTCATCATAAAGACATGGTGTCACCTATGGTTAATAAGATTAATAATGTGCTCAGTGGAGCAATGACATACTGCTAAATTCCAGTGTGTCTGGGATGTTTATGAAACATGATTTCCCCTTGTGCTCCTGACGTGTTCTGATGGCTTTCCCACAGGTTGAGACTACTGGGTTGGCTCAGGGCAGACGATCTGCCTAAGGGTAAGAAGGGAGGGGGGACGGGGTAGGCACACACTTATCCTTACTGGATTTGAGCAAAATGGGAAGGTCATTGAGGTTACTGAAAAACTTGGACCTATAGACTTCTAAACTGTAGTTCAGCCATTAGCCACATAATTTAATGAAATTAGTAACTGTAGCTAGAGAAATAAGCACTCTGAGTCAAGGACTTGTTTGCAGTGATTGGTTTGACGGGACCCACACAGTGCGTGAAACCTGCAGGTGGTTGACATATTGAGCAAGAGCGTAAGATTTAACCTTCTCTATGCCGGTCGCTTTGAGATTTCCCAATTCAGGGCCATTGCGTTAAGTTCTCTCCCTAGAGTGAGCCTCCTCCAGGTCATTCCTCCCTTTGCATTCATCTGTCATACTCTCCTGTCACTAGGAACATCTTGTTGCTGTCCATCTAGAATGGATGATTCACGTTGCTGAAGACAGACAATGAATACATTCAAAATGCACTGGATTGCTTGCTTGAATCGTGTGATCTTCGTGCTGTGTCTTGATTGTAACTGTACACCACCGATCTCTTCTGACCAGATTTCACGTTCAGGGAAGGCAGAGATGATTCCTGTGCATTTCCTACCTCTTTGCCCGATGCCCACCTTAGGGAAGTTACATGGTAAATATTTGCTCCTGAGGGAGTAGACGGAGCACAGTGGGTGACACTAGTGGCCAGTATCTTCAATAAGATGGTGACCCTAGTGTGTCACTGTCTCTGTGGAGCAAGCTTTCCTGTCCTTCATACTTCACTTCCTGTCCTTCATAATTCTGGAAAGGGACTTCGCTGTGTCTCACTGAGTGAAGCATTAACTTTGCCATGCATCCAAATGGTATAAACATCTGGGTGTGCTCAAGATAGACACACTTAAATCTGCATTACCGAATGACTAAAAAATGCCTGACAAGGCTTTTTAGTGTTTCCTTTTGCTCACAGAAGATCTCAGTCAACGTGTGGGTCCTTGTAAGTGCCCGGTGATATAACTTTCTTGGCATCACAAAGGGATCGTATTTTTAGTTGTTCTCCTTAAGACCTCGCACCTTCTACCTGGAACCGTAGGGATGAAACAGATCTCACTGATCTCTCTCCTTTACAGAGGAAGAGAGCGGGACTTAGAGAGCTTAAAGGACATGCTCAAGGTCACTCAGCTTGCTATTGGCAGAGCAGCCCAGGTTTCCACACTCTCGCTACCCCCTTCTGAATACAATGGAATTCACAGATGGCTGACTAGTTGACCATCAGTTATAAACTGAACTCTAGAATTGTGAGTTTTTGTATGCTCTCTATATATCATCTTGAGCTATTTTGATCTTCATATATCAAGCCTTGGGAGCCTCTGTCAACTAGGCTATTTCACAGATGAGGAGACTGTATGATATATAAGTTAAAACAGTTTGCTTGGGGTTAAGTGACAACTAAGCCCATGTAGAAATGGTAGTTACTACTGCTGGAACTTATGTTTTGACATTTAGTTCTGGCAAAGAAAAGCATTTATTTTTCTCTCTTCTTGCTTGGCTGGTTTCCCTTGGGAGCAATAACAGACATTTATAATGAAAACTGTGACTGTGAATACTCACCCGTCTGTGGGAGCAAAATGAGGCGTGGTGATGTCAGTAACCCAAAGTTCTTGGTTATGTACTTTCCTGTTCCTGCAGGGCATCGAGCCCCACTGCAAAGGCTGCGTCAGGTGTGTGTGGGGTCACAAGCGATGTCTGGCATGTGCTGACAATGAATTTTGATCTTTAGCAATTCAGCAGCTGTTATGGCTTGTGTCTAGATGTCCCCCCAGAGCCTCATGTGGTCATAGATGGGGCTTTTCAGAGGTGGCTGGATCTAGAGTGTGTGATGCTGGAATTGATTCATGGTGCAGTGCTAGCCTCAAAGGCACAAGGATTAAGGGTGTGAGTGCTACCCGCCCTGAGTAGTCTAGATAAGATAAAAGGGGCAGAAAGACACTGTTAAGGTCTCTTGTTTGCTTGCTTTGCTGTCTTCTACTGCCATGAACTATTTTTCCTCTGTGATGCCCACCTACCACGCCACCCTGCCTTGGACCCAGCCAATTATGGCCTGAAACCTCTATAAACTGTGAGCTAAATAAACCTTTCCCCCTTTAACTTTGGGTGTCAGGTATTTTGTCTCAGAAGTGAGAGAAAGGTAACAAAGACAGCAGCATTAGACTGTTCCTTGCTTTCTACAGTGATGTGACTCCCAGCCCTAAAATCTACTTGAGAGCCTTTCCAGCGACATTTGTAACAGTGACAGCTTTGAGGCCACTGACACTTATACCAAGTTCCATCTCTTGATTCTTCCAGTATTGCCCATCTTTAGGTTTTTGAGTGAGCCTTGGATTCTGCACAGAAGTAGAAAGTGGCTTTCTTCATTTCTTTGCTTCACTTTTTCACTTGGGCCCTGAAACATCACTACTTGGGCATTAGGTCTCAAAAAGTCTCTTTAGAAAACAGCTTCTTCCAATTCTGCCCTAATTCTTCCCTGTTTTGTATACAATATAAATTCAAGTGACAGGGAAGGGACACATCTGTGTCAGTTAGGGCTGCTATAATGAAGTACCACAGACTGGGTGGCTTAAACAACAAGCACGCGTTTCTCACAGTGCTGGTGCTGGAAGTCCAAGTTCAGTGTGGCAGCATAGTCTGGGTCTGGTGAGGACCCTCTCTAGGTTGCAGAAAGCCAACTTCTTGCATGCTCACATGGCAAGAAGAGAGTGCACCCCCATCTGGCCTCCTCTTATACGGGCACTAAGCCTGTTCATAGGGGTCCACCCTCATGACACAATTACTTCCCACTGGCCCCTCCTTCCATACCATCAGGTTAGGGGTTAGGATTCAACAGAAGACTTTGGAGAGATATAAACATTCAATCCATGGTGCCTATCTCCTTCATTTTTCATTCTTCATTCCTAAATCCCTCTCATATTTTTATAGGACAAAAAAAATTAACATCCTCAAACTAACATTTCCCTCAGCAAAACACCAAAAGAATTTTAGGTCTTAACTCACATAGACATTGGTGGGAAGTGTTGCAGGTCCCATTCCTGTTAAGTGGGCAACACACAAACATGAGGCCCCTTGCTTTGGGTGTTTGAAATGGAACTTGGTGTAAGTATCAGTGGCCTCAAAACTGTCACTGTTACAAACATGAGGTCCGTAATCTGTGCTACACATTTGGACACACATTATCATATTTAATGCTCAGCAAGGGTTGGAAAGCTAATGCTATTACTCCACATTTAAAGATGAGAGATCTAAAGCTCACAGAGGTTAAAAAAAACTTGCTGAACATTAAAGAACTTGCTTGGGTCAAGCAGTCTTAATAGAAAACCCTGGATTCCAGCTGGGTCTGGCTGACTTGTGAGCAGAGGCAAGTTCATGGTGTGCGACACGTTGGTGCTGCACGGTAGCCCAGCACAATGTTGCTGCAATAATATCAATTACATTTGTCAGGTGGCTTCTGCTTACCTTCTCAAATCAGTACCACAGAGAGAGAGAGCGAGCAGCTGTGTAATGCTCTGCGGAATATATAAAATCAGAGCATATTCCATTAATCCCCCCCCCAGTCACTGTATAAGCCTCACATAAAGTACTTGTTAAAAAAGCAAATCCCTGGGCCCAGTCCCATTGGCTATCATCCCCCAAGCTCCAGAAGATTCAAAACAAAGGTGACCAGGGGGTCTCGGGTGAATGAGGTCTGTCAGCTGGGAGCAGAGCAGGGTCTGTTCACAAAATTGTGATGGGTTTTTACACCATACTTGACTGCAGCCTGGGTTCTCCTTGATCTCTTTCACCTTGGGCAAAAGTCACAGGGGTTGTTAGCATCTGTGTTCAGGAGCATGCTTGCATTTCCTCAGACCATCTGTCTCAGAAGAGGGAATTTAGAAGAAAATCGGAGACCCTGGTACCTTCACAGATCTACTGATCTCTGGGCCTTAAGCCCAGGAATTTGCATTTTTAACAAGCCCCTGAGTATTATGGATAATCAACACTAGATACACACACACACACACACACACACACACACACACACACCCCAAGAATAGATTCAGAAATAGTTCTTTCTATTCTGCTTCTGAAATTAGTCTGTTTGAGTGGTAAATAAATGTAAAAAATCACCAAAAGGCATCTCCAGGCATTATTCCATTTACATGTGTCAGCTTGGCTGTGCCTACCTGCTCAAATCGATGCAACCGAGATAAAGGCAATGATAATGATACGAGAAATGCCCCAAATCAGAGCATATTAGATTAATCCCTTTCCCTGTAGGTCAGTGAAATGTACATTTCCTAGTTGTTTCCCCCTATAGGCTTTCAAAGGAGATAGTGGGGACTGAGGTCCTGGGAGATTGCAATTGATTGAAACCGTAAGAACACTGGAGCATAAGGGCTAGAATTAATTAGCATGCTTAAAACAGCAGCACTAGGCCCTTGAATTTTTGGAACATATGAATGGTAACTGTTGATTTCTCAACCCAAAGCAGAACATCTGTTCTTTTCCAGAGAGTCTAGCGAAGATTGAAATGCAGAGTCAGGTGGGGGTAGAGCTGTTAGGGAATGCAGGGAGTATCGTAGCTGTCCATTTGGATTTATTATTAGACAGCACTCAGTATAATTGCTTTCTCAAGAATTTTTAGATGTCTGACACATGCACTGTACATCGTGTGAGATTTTATTGGACCCTAATCCTCTGTAAAGTTATTCCAATCAGAAACACATGCGAAGTATCCATAAAATGTAACAGTCTGTGTTCAGAATCAACTTTAAATTAAACACAATTCATTATTCCCATTAAGTCGTAGTCTTTGTTATCTTTCCTGTGTGTACCTTTGGGAGATAAAGGATGAAGATGAAACAGAGGAAAGGAACCAATCTAGATTGAATTGTTTCTTAGGAGGGAAGTAAATATCTAAAATAACAAATAAGATAATGGCAAAGTAAAGCTAAACTTAAAAAAAAAACAGAATTATTAGGTATTGATCCTCATCTAATGTATAATCACACATAAAGTGTTATAATTTTTATTATTCATTCATTTTAATTTTAATTCAAGGAGTCAGAGAGACATTGGATACCATCCCAGCATTGTCAAGTTCTTGTTCTGTGATCTTGGGAAGTTATTCAAATTTCTATGTAAAGAGAATTTAAATAGAGATAATTTCTCTTTCATGGGGCTCTTGTAAGGATGAAAATAAAATGATGTGTGCAAGGGCCTAGCAAAGTGCCTGACAAGATTTTTAGAATACTGGCTGCATCTCTGCCTCCTCCTCATGTATCTACTGAGTATTGTGTAGCTGACAGTTTCATGTTCAGATTTATAGAACTGGATTATTTAGTTCCTGCCTCACTAAATTAATTGGAAAGTGAAGGGCTGACCACATTTTCTGTCTGATGCTCTACAGTCAAGTATGGTTTCTTTCCATGGGCGGAAGTGGGCGGAGACTGATTCAGTGGGGAGGAAGGAGAAAGTTGACGCTTGAAAGGCAGATTCATTTTCAATTTTATAAAATCGATTAGTTACATTTTTGCTGCCATTGTAATAGAAATAAAAAATCAAAACATTGCGGCGGTTGCTTTTGTTTTCTGCCACACTCTTGGACACCTGCAGCTCCCTTCACAGCGCGCGAGGGAGGAATGGCCTTCGGAATAGGGAGAATGACCCGGAATGACCATGAATGACCCGGAAGCAGGGGCTCAGACTTAGGCTTCTTAGGTTTTAGGACTCCTGTTTTTCGTTCAAAGATTGCTATGTTGATGCACTTTGAAAACATGAAGCTTTAAAATGCTTTCCCATTAATATATTCAACGTTTATACACTATAGAATTTGTTATAAGGTATAAAGGGGTTCACTGAGTGGGAAATGAAAGGAGAGAGATCAACAAACAGATTTAGGTCATTGGCGTCATTACAAACGTGGCTCTTGTCAATTTATTCTTCACTGGCTCGATTTCTAGAGTTGCATTTACTTGGCTTGAAGGTGAGTAAATGGACGCTGCCGTAGGTGTGTGGCTGGCATCTCTGACTTCTCTAATGGGCTTCCAAATTATACCTTTTATTAATTAAATTAATTCAGTTGATGATTTGGTTTCTAGAGCCTCCTTAGTGGTGGCTACCACCTCTGTGACAGGGAGAGCCTGTGCAAGTTCAGATTTTGTCTGGCAATGGCTCACTGCGTTTTCCTTAGCCCCTTTGCCTATATGGCTAGAAATTAGAATTCCTGTGTACCAGGAAGAGAGGTGATGAAATCTAAAATCAACTTGAAGCATTGCATATGTTCAGCTTTCACAGTGGATTCTGAAAATATTTTTTCAAGCATCCCTTATACCTTTTTAAAACCTCAGGTAAAAGAGGGCTATCTTTTTTTTATAAAATAAAATGGTGCACTTTAGCTGTAAACTTTAGTCCCTTTCTCCCTTACTTTCCTTCTAAAAGGGTGAAATAAAGGTACCAAGACACTAAGTAATAGTACTTGGGATTAAGTGACAGACATCAAGTTAACACTAGGATTAGGAATGGACACTCTTGCTTCCCATTAGACTATATTTACCTCCATGGAGATATGGAAACCCCAAATCTGGGATTTTCTACAGTAGTTTTTTTTTTTTTTTCTTTCAGAAAGCCAAGATTTTGGTTAAGCCTATCCTAGTTACTAGTGAAGCTATAGTGAATACAGTACTAATATTAGACTTAGAAATTTCAAAAAATATTAAAATTTTAAAAAGTAATTCAGAACACCTGTAGTAGCCCAGATGGCCAGGCCATAAAAACAGATCTATTCTCTTGGTTCCTCTTTCTGTGCCACCTTTGCATGAGGTATATCATTCTTTCTAGGTAGATTTTTTTTGAGTCAGAGCCAGAAGGACAACACACAGGTGTCACAAGTATTTTTTTTTTTTCTCCCAGATTCTCAAAAGGAAATTTCAGGCAGATTTCGTTAGGAAATGGTATTCATTGCTGAACTGCAAATTAGATTGCAAGTGCTTTGGGCATTCTTGGTAAATTATATAGCTAAAACCTGGAGCTATACTAAACCCTTTGAATTTAATTTGACTGCTGCAGCCATCAGTGGATAAAAGATTTTGGAAAACCTGGGTGCTAATACCTGAATGTGCTGGTGGGGTATGCTGTAGAAAAGATGGGTGGCTCAGGGAGCCAAATAAAACACAGGCCTTTTACATACTATTCAAAAGCTAATACAATAAAAGTGAATATACTGCGTAATATTACAAGTAGTGCTAATGTAATCAAGGCTCACACAGACCTCTGAGGTGCAAGTTCATTTCCCACCTTCTGAGTTATTACCAGTACAGTTTACCTCTCTACTCTGCAGTCTTCATTCTGGGAAAGTTCGTCTCTGCCTGTATTGCTGGCCCGTGTCCTTTTGCATGCTAATGCAATATTCTGTTCTAACCTGACCATTACAGATTAGAAAGTGTCTCCTGCTCTCTTTCTCACCTAATGCAATTCCAGTGAGCAGGGAATCCAGTGTTTGTCTCTAACAGTCCTGAGCATTTTTTATATGAAATTCAATTAAACTATTGCCTAGTCTAAGTGTCTGTTCAGTTTCTTACCTTTCAGCAGCAATAAGTTTTCCTTCCTGTGAAAATACTTAAAAGCAAGCAATTGAAGGAAGCAGGGAGAGAGGGAGTGTGTAGGGGCAGGAGTGGGCAAACCATGCTGTTTGGCACAGTCAGCTAATTGTTTCAGCCTTTGTTTTTCTGCTCCCCTTGAAGATGAGCTGTATTTTAATTACCACATGAAAGATTTGTCTTGATTAGATGGCTAGGAGGTGTCAGTGCTTCTGAAAGATATGAAAATGCATAGAGAAGAGGAAAGAGGAAGGCAAAGGAGACTGATCTTGGAAATTTTCTAGGCTTCTACTGTCCTCCCTGCCCCTTGCCATCACTCTCCACTTCTGTTCAGGCTCCATTTCAGGTGCAAAAGGAGCCTTGGGATGTTGGATGACATAGTGATCTGAAATAGAATCCTCTGCTTGGGATGAGAAACGCATGGGTGCAAACTTTGCCGAATTATGCCTTGAAAGAAATTAGGCAAAACATTTCTGTCTTAATGCCATGAGGAATAACTGCCATGCAGTGCTGCCTACTCCTGAGATTGAAAAAGTGGCATAGTTGCCAGCCAGTTTAGACATGGGTAGGTGATGTGGGTATGAAGATAAATAAGGCTAAAACTCTGCATTCACATTGCTGATAGTTGGTGGAGGAGACAGGCAGCTAGGAGTGCCTAGCTGCATGGTAGCTGCCTTGTTGGATATGCTGAGGCGCTCCTGGGGCACAGGGCTGGGGTACCTGCTCAAGGTCACTGGCTGGGGCATAAGTTGCTAAGGCTTCACGGAGAAGGTCATGGTTGTGCAGTCTTGAGGGATGAGTTATGGGGGAAAGGGCCAACATACATAATTAGGATAAAGACAAAGCTGTTTACAAGACTAATCAAGTGGGTGACCACTGGTTATATTAGTGAAAGCAAGCGAAGCGGGTGGTGGATGGTAGAAGCCAGATTTTCCAGCATGCAGGAGTGAGAGGGCAGGATTCCTCTGAGTTTACTTGTGGAGGAGAGGAGGAAGATAGATTCCTAATTAGAATGGTTCAATCTAGGCTTGCATGTAAAGAAAAATGAAAATTTGGCATTTAGGTATCCCAAGCCCCAAAGTGTTGCTGTTAAAGAAAAACCAGACTCCATTTGGCTTTCATTTTTTCAAACGGCTAACACAATTAAATGAAATCAAAAGACCATTGCTTGATTTCCAATTTCTCTTTGCCTCTGTGACACAGGCTTTAAAAGGGTGGAATAATCCTCGTGGAAATCTATGAAATTACCTTTCCTTTACTGTGGATATTTTTGTGAATTTTTTTTAAAAGAGTGGAGGTAAAAGACTTAGGGTAGTTCAATATGTTGGTTTAAATAAGTGTATGCAATATAAATTAGTTTAGCTTCATATAACAGCTAGAGAAGCAGTGAATGTTGTTTAGTCTAAGGTAAATTTTGTTGTGTAAATAGTTCTTTTTTCCTAGATTGGGAAAACATTTGATTAATTCTTTAAATGATAATTTCCAACTTCTTTATAAAAGTCAGTAGAAGACCCACAAATACTATATTTTTAGTGTATTTTTTTTTTCTTTTCCTTAAACTTTGTAACATTTTCAGTACTGTCTATAAAATGACTTCATAGGTGTTAGTTGTGTTAAGGACATTAACATGGCTATTTGTTCCTGCATAGCTCTGCACATGACTGAGAAAAAAACAACCAGAAGTCAATTTTTGGAACAAAGTAGAGAAAGTACACATGGGACTTGGATGTCTGTGTATGAGAGATTCAGCTTTTAGATGGACACTGAATTCAGGTTGATTCTGGGATAAATATATGTGTTTCTTTTGAAATTAAAGCTTTTGATGTCTGGGATTACTGCCAGCAAGTTGAAATGAGGTAAAAAAGCAAGAAAAGTGTTAAAAAATAAAAAAAAGATCATTGCCAATTTTGGAAGAATTTGTGTCACAAAATAGCATCTTTTTTTTTTTTTTTTAAATCATAGAAGGCATAATTTTCCCTAGCATTACCACTAGCATTTGTTACTTAAAATAAGCAATTATTGAACGTCTGATGAATATGTGGTCTATATATGGCATCTTCATTCATATTTAAGCGGATTAAATTTTTTTTCACAATCCTACTTCTTGAAAATTTTAGTTTTGGGAAGAACAGGGACATTTTGAAGTCCTAAAAGATCAATAAATGTTGGAGCTTAAATTGATGGGATGAAGAGATACACGATAAGTCTGGTTGGATTGTGTCTGGGTAGGAAGTGTATATTTATTTTTTAAAAAAACAAATTTTGGGGAAAAATTACCCTCGAGTCTGGAAATGAATGTCAGAAATCTTAGTGCAATGTGTTAGTGTATTGGTTATCCTTCCTGATGCCTGATGTGGAAGGGTACTGAAGACGAGAGTACGTATTAGGCTTGATTGAAATAACCACATACTTACGTAGAAAAGCCAGGATTCCTCCAGATTCTGGGTGGCGTGGGGAGGGCGGTGCCTCATCATTTAAAGAAAGGAAGCCTAAATCAGAATGAAGTACAGTACCAGGCCAAGATTTATGCTGGTAATTTTTTCTCTGCTATGAAGCTTCTTGAACTTAAAACAGTAAAGTCACTGAGGATGATTGCTCAGCGTTGCCGTTTAACTCCATGACAATGACTTGCAGTATTCACAATAAAGGAAGTGTTATTTTGCTGAAAAAACCAGCAAAGAATTAATCAGCCTGTTTTTGGGATGCCTAGTATTTTCTTAGTTTTGGAGGAAAGGGGAAAATTTTCCTGGGAGGGAAATACAAATTATGTATAAAGTAGGAAAAGAAAGTTTTATCACTTGGTGAAAGGGCAGACCAAAAAGTTCTTGTAGAAAAATCCAGAAAAAGGCAATTTAAATCTCCTAGTAAAGGCATAGATTTTAATCTGTTATCCAGCGTGGTAGGAGATACTTGAAGCTATGCCATGCATCTGATATTAGAATCTGCTTTCTGAGCCTGCCTTATTACTGGCCATTATTCAATAAATCATAAAAGAGTTTTAGTGCAATTTATCTCATTTGTATTTGTTGTGGGGGGAAAAGCCATATGAACCTGAATTTACAATGATTTCATAAAAGACAGAGACTTGAAAGAATCTTAAAAAGTTAATTCAGTTACCATCCCTCTCAGTCAATTTATGATACTCCCTCAAAGAAAAGCAGTTTTAGGGAAATGATATTTCTCGTAAGGTCTGAAAACGCCTGTCTTAACTTTCTTAATTCAATTTTGAAATGAGATATGTGGACATATGGAGAATCAGAGGCATCTGTTAGATCAAGTCATGAGCACCGCTAGGGTTTATGTGAGCACGAAGGTATGCAGAAGTGCAGGCTTTCTGTAGCCTGTGCTGGTTAAGGGAAGGTCACAAAAAGACACTGTCCCTCCCAAGTTTCAGAAACCTAATAATTTTAAGCTATTGCATTTTAGGTTAATTGCATATTGACAAAACAGACTGATCTGGTATATGGAATCGTAATCACTATAAAACACATATTTAGACATTTTCACTTGATTGTTTTGTAGGACGGTATGACAAAGAGAAATGAGTTCACTGTCTATTTTGTGTGTGTAGGGTTCAGGCAGGGCAGAATGGGGTTAACATTAATTGTGCTTCCTAAGTAAAATAAATTGTAGTAAACATGTTGCTAAGCAAATGGAATTTTTTAGGCTCTTCATTGGGAGACAGTTGCATGTCCAAGCTCCAATTCAGCCAAATCTTGATTAATCAGAAACCAATTCTCCAAACTAGGAAATACCTAGGGCTGCCTCTGTTGCTGGTCATTTCACTTAGCATAATCCTCAAGCATATGGAAGGGAGTTGGGAGATAAAACTCAAATCAGCTTTGTTCCTTGCTAACAACTCTGGCAAATTGTTGACACTTCTGGCTAAAATGAAGTTTTGGATATTCTCTCAGGATTTTTATTATTTGTGCTATCCTTGTCTCCACAGATAATCAACAGTTCACTGCATAATACACGGCAGTTGCAAACTGGTTCATTCTTTTGAATGAGTAATCAGAGGCAATGCAAATTAACACCTTCATCTCAGAAAAAATAACTTCAGAATTCACCCAGTTTAGTAAACAGTAATTTTAATCATAGGGTTTTAATGATAAAGGATTTAGGGAAAAAGCAAGGCATTTCCCTCCTGCTTTTTTGGTAGAAAATATATGTTTCAGTTACCTTCCGTATCAACCAAAGGGAGACAATTCAAGTTAGGTTGATTCTACATTTAAACAAACAAAACAAAAACAACAACAAAAACATGTAAAAAACTCATGTTAATTTTTTTCTTCTTTCTTCTGCCCCCCCAACAGCTGTGCTGATTTATTTTATTTCAAATAGCATATATTAATTGTATAATGTAGAAGCTATACCAGTATATTAACAGGGAGATAAAGATCTTGATTTTCTTAATTTTGCTTATTTTAACTTTTTTTTTTTTTTTTTTTTTGTGGGTACCGGGGGGTCGACCTCAGGACCTCAAGCGCCAGCAGGTGCCTGTGCCGCTGAGCAATATCACTGGCCCCTTTTTCGTATGTGGGTTCCGGGAGTCGAACTCGGGCCCTCACGCTTACCGGGCAGGCGCTTAAGCTGCTGAGCCATCTCACCGGCCCCTTATTTTAACTTTTATAATAACTTCCCAAAGTGGAATTATACTGCTCATGTTGTTTTACAATCTTTCTTTTTAGTTAACATATCATGTCATTAAATATTGTTCTATAATACTAGTTTTAATGGTGCATAAGCCTTTATACCATTATACTAGAATTTATTCAGTTCCCTCACACTGGACATTTAGTTGTTTCTGGTTTTTCACTACTATAAACAAATATAAATTGAACAATCTTATACCTTAAATCTTTGCATAAGATTATGATTTTTCTTTTAGGACAAATTCCTAGTTGTGAAATTGCTGGGTCTAAGAACATATACACATTTCAAAGGCTTTTGAAAGTTACTGCCAAATTGTCCTCCAAAAATTGATATTTGTGTTTGTAAATTTATGTCCTAAATCCAGGACATAGTTCCTAGAATATGCTGTATGGGCTATGGTTTGAACTCAACAAGGAAAACCCAAACCTGTCTTTGTGGACACAATCCTGATGTCTATGATATAGAGTGACATTAGCCTCTTCCCTTAGAATCATACCTTAGCATTTTGATACTTTGTGAATATGCTTGATTTTCTTTTGGAGCTTGTTGGAATTTGGCTATAGGAGGGATCAGTTTTCCTTCGGACATGGGGTACTGTAGGTATGCAACCCAATCGCTACCTCCCCATTACCCCAAGGTAAGGAGTTTCCTTTGAAATTGTAAGATCATTGTGCATGGGCAGGTAAGCATGAGTCTGCACCTGTGATGACTTGAATGTAAGTGTCCTCCAAAATTCATATTTTGGCACCCAAGGTCCAATGCGATAGTACAAGAAGTGAGGCCTTTTTAGGAGGGATTAAATCATGAATGATCTGTCCTCATGAATGGCATTTATGCCTTTATTAAAGGGCATGAGGGAACTAGTTAGGGCCTTTTGGCCTGTGTTATGGTTTGTGTCTAGGTGTCCCCCCAAAGCCTCATGCACTTTTAGATGGGGCTTTTTTGAAGGTGGCCAAATCTAGAGTGTGTGACTGATTCGTAGTGCAGTACTGGGATTAGGGTGGGTGATCGCTGGATCAGTCCACTGACTGGATTGGCCCTGCCCTGATCCCAGTAGACAGCAAACAATATAAGGGACAGGAAGAGCCTTGTCTCTTTCTCTCTTTTTGCTTGTGCTGTTTTCCACTGCCATGAACTGTTGCCCCTCTGTCATGTGCCACCCTGCCTTGGAGCCAGCCACCCTGAAATCTCTACAAACTGTGAGCTAAGTAAAACTTTCCCCCTTTAACTTTGGGTGTTGGGTATTTTGTCTCAGCAGTGAGAGAAAAATAACTAAGGTGTGCTTTGTCTCCTCTGTCAGAGGAGGGAGGGGAGGCAAGAAGGCACCATCTTGAAGTACAAAGTAGCCTGCTCTGAATGTGCTGCTGCCTTGAGCTGGACTTCCCAGCCTAAGAGCTGAGAGAAATAAGTTTCTGTTCTTGTAAATTACCAAGGATCAGATGCTTTGGGATAGTAGTTGGATGAAGTAAGACGTGCCCAAACAATGACCATGGAGTTCTGGAGGTCTGTGGGGCTGTGGATGTGGGGGACCTGCAGCCGGGCCATTCAGAGAGGGCCAAGTGCCACCATAAAAGCCTTAACCACTCTAAAATCCTGCTCTATAGGCTCAAAAACCCCCATTTGATGGTCCGTAGGGAGAGCCCATTCTACATCACGGTTGCCCTTTGAGCAGAGAAAAACCTCCATTACCTATGGGGGAACTGTAAGGTACAGAAAATCTTTATTTAAAAGAAAAACTTCAAACATGAAGTATACTCTGGATACATAAAAGCATTTGGTTTAATCAATAACATTTTTTTACTTTATTTTATTTTTTATTTTTATTTTAAAGAGAAAAAA
The DNA here is from genome assembly GCA_028451465.1 of Erethizon dorsatum. Lineage (NCBI taxonomy): Eukaryota > Metazoa > Chordata > Mammalia > Rodentia > Erethizontidae > Erethizon > Erethizon dorsatum. The sequence goes on from CM051839.1 coordinate 19,838,995, forward strand.
ACAATAAAAACAGTGATACAGAATTTCAAAACAAGGTAATAGATTAACAATGGTTAATATATTGTATATTGTTATCTTTCAAGTAGTTGCTCAGATTATAAGACATAGGCATGAAAAATTGACCAAACAATATAAGCACAAACTGTTCTTTTCAATGAACTAAAAGAAATTAGTAGTATAATTATCTTAGCTATCTTGTGTGTGTGTATATATATATATATATATATATATATATATATATATATATATAATTTTTTTCTTTTCCCTTCCTTCTTTTCTCCTTTCCCCCATCCCAGTTGTTCTTTGCTTTTGAGCAGTTACTTCCCCTTTCACAATATTTATTGTACATTTTGGATCTTATTTACTCTTTCAGTTTCTTACACTAGGGAGACAATACAGTGTTTACACTTGCGGGTCTGATTTATTTCACTTATGGGCATGGTCTCAAGCTGCATCCATTTACCTATAAAAGTCTTGAATTTATCCTTCCTTATAGCTGAGTGGTACTCCATTGTATGAATATACCACATCATTTTTATGCATTCCTCGGTTGATGGACATTTGGGTTGTTTCCAAGATCTAGCTATTACAAATTGTGCTGCTATAAACATGGGTGCACATATATTGATGTGGTATAATGTTTTTAATTCTTCTGGGAAAATACCCAGAAGGGGAATAGCTGGGTTGAAAGGGACCTTTAATCCTAGTTTTTTGAAGAATCTTTACACTGATTTCCACAATGGTTGTACCGGTCTACATTCCCACCAACAGTGGAGAAGGGTTCCTTTATCCTCACAGCCCTGTCAGCATTTTTTATTGGTTGATTTCTTTTTTTTTTTTTTGTGGGTACCGGGGGGGTCGACCTCAGGACCTCGCGTGCCAGCAGGCACCTGTGCCGCTGAGCAATATCACCGACCCCTTTTTCGTATGTGGGTTCCAGGAGTTGAACTCAGGCCCTTGCGCTTGCTGGGCAGGCGCTTAAGCCGCTGAGCTATCTCACCGGCCCTATTGGTTGATTTTTTGATGATTTCTTTCTGGGGTGAGAGGGAGTCTCGGTGTTGTTTTAATTTGCATTTCTTGAATAACCAATGATGTTGAATATTTTTTCATATATTTATTTGCCATTTGTATTTCTTCATCTGAGACGTGTGCATTCATCTCAGATACCCATTTTTGGGTTGGGTCTTTGAATTTGGAGGGTCTGATTTTTTTCAGTTCTTTATATATTCTAGATAGAAGTCCTTTGTCTGAGGGACAGTTGGCCAAAGTTTTTTCCTGCTCTGTGGGTTTTCTTTTCACTCTGTTGGTGATTTCTTTTGATGTGCAAAAACTTTTTAATAAGATGAGATCCCAGTTGTTGATTCTTTGAAGTAATTCCCATGCAATTTGGGTTTTGTTCATGAACTCTGTGCCTACACCTATATTTTCAAGATTTCTACCTACTTTCTCTTCCAGTAGATTTAGTGTTCCTGTTTTAATATTTAGATCTTTGATCCATTTTGACTTTAGTTTAGTGCATGGTGATAGACATGGGTCTAGTTTTAGTCTTCGGCATGTGGAAAGCCAGTTTTTCCAGAACCATTTATTAAAGAGTCTATCTTTCTTCCAGTGAACATTTTTGGCCCCTTTGTCAAAGATAAGGTGGCTGAGTGTGTTTGTAGTTGTGTCTACATCTTCTAACTTGTTCCATTGATTCTCAGGTTTCTAGGACTCTGTCCATTTCTTCTGTGTTTTCCATCCTATGTGACTAAAGACTTTCAAAGTAGGTATTGATGATCTTCTGAATTTCCACAGGATCTGCAGTGATTTCACCCTTTTCATTCCTTATTGCATGAATTTGAGTTTTTTCTTTCCTTTTTTTGATAAGGTTGGTTAGGGGTTTATGAATTTTATTTATTCTTTCAAGGAATAAAGCCTTTGATTCATTAATTCTTTGTATTGTTTTCTTAGTCTCAATTGTGTTAATTTCCACTCTGATCTTTATAATTTCCTCCCTTCTATGGGCTTTGGGCTTGACTTGCTCTTCTTTTCCTAGAAGCTTGAGGTGCAGCACTAGATTGTTTATTTATGCTTGTTCTATTTTCCTGATGTGAGAATTTACCACTATAAATTTCCCTCTTAGGACTGCTTTCATTGCATCCCACAGGTTCCATTAAATTGTATTTGCATTTTCATTTGATTGTAGATATTGTTTAATTTCTTCCTTAGTTTCATCTGTGACCCATTGTTTATTCAGGAAGGTGTTATTTAATTTCCATGTGTTTATGGAGTTTTTGCAGTTTCTTTTGTCATTAATTTCCAAATTTATTGTACTATGGTCAGATAATATGCATGGGATAATTTCAATTCCTTTGCATTTACTTAAGCATATGGTCCATTTACTTAGTATATGGTCTATTTTAGAGAACATCCTGTGTGTAGCTGAGAAGGATGCGTATTCTGATGTTGGGTGGAACACTCTGTAAAAGTCTACTAAGTCCATTTGTTCACAGGTTTCGTTCTGTTCTATTATTTCTTTGCTGATTTTTTATCTAGTTGATCTTTCTCTTTGTGACAATGGGATGTTAAGGTCCCCCATTACAATTGTGTTATTCCTTATTTGATTTTTCATGTCTATTAATATTTGTCTTATATAGTTGGGTGCTCCCATATTTGGCACATATATACATATATATATATGTGTGTATATATATATGTATGTATATATATATATATATATATACACATATTTATGATTGTTATCTCTTCCTTTTGAATTGTTCCCCTAACAAGTATGTAGTGGCCTTCTTTATCTCTTTTGATCATTCTTGGTTTGAAGTTCACATTGTCTGCAAACAGAATAGCTAGCTACCCCTCTTTTTTCTGGGTTCCTGTTGCATGGAGTATTGTCCTTTGACTTATAGTCTATGAATTTCTTTTGGAGTTAAATGTGTTTCTTGTGTACAGCATATTGTTGGATCTTGTTTCTTGATCCATCCTGCCAGTCTGTTTCTTTTGATTGGTGAATTGAGGCCATTTACATTGATGGTTATAACTGATATTTATTGACTTAGCTTTGTCATGTTATTTTCCTGATGTTGGTTCCCTACTTTTCCCCTCTGTTTAATTGCTTGCCCCCCTTGGTGGTTTCTTTCTATTGTTGTTCTTGGAATTGTGGTCTGTTTTGTCTCTGTCTACAATATCTTTCAGTACCCTTTGTAGTGTTGGTTTGGTGGTCATGAATTTCATCAGTTGTTCTTTCTCATGAAAGTATCTTATTTCTCCATTAATTTTGAAAGATAGTTTTGCAGGGCACATCAATCTGGGTTGGAAGTTGTTCTCTTTCAGGACTTGAAATACTTCACTCCAAGCTCTTCTTGACTTTAGGGTTTGTGTTGAGAAGTCTGGCATGATTCTGATGGGCTTTCCTTTATAGGTGATCTGTTTGTTTTCTCTAATGGCTTTTAATATTCTGTTCTTGTGCTGAATTTCTGGGATCTTGATTATTATATGTCTGCGTGTAGATTTATTTTGGTTATGGCTAATTGGAGTTCTATATGCCTCACTTATCTGTATGTCAGATTCTTTTCCCATGCTTGGGAAATTTTCTGTTATTACTTCTGCAAATAGTATTTTTTATGTCATTTGTGTTGGCACCTGCTTTTTCATTGACACCAATTATTCTTATATTATTTTTCTTTACACCACCATGCAGCTGTTGAATTGTTATTTCCTGATATTTTGTTATTTTCAAGAGATCTTTCCTTTCATGATCACTAGCCATGATCCTATCTTCAAGATCTGAAAGTCTGTCTTCAGTTTTGTTCGAGTGGTTTTGCCAGCTTTCAATGGAATTTTTAATTTCCTGGATATTTGTTTGAATCCATTTCATGCATTCTAGTTCTTTCCTATATTGACCATTCACTGTTTCCATCTTCTTCCTATTGTCATCTACTTTTTTAATCTTTCTCTACAGTAGATTTGCTGAGCAATTCCTTTATATTTGTTGACATTTCTTTTTTTATCTGAGAGATTATTTCTGATCTGATTTCCTCTATAGCCACATGAATTTGTTTCTTTACTTTGGTTGCTATCATTTCAGAAATTTCAGGTGTGTGTCTTCCAAGTTCTTCTAAGGTGTCCTGCACTTGTTCTGGGTGGGCTGCAAGTCTGAGATAGCATTTTGTTTCTTCATCTTGTCATTTTCTATTTCAAAAAGTTTTTAATTTTGGTTTCCGTGATGATCTTTGTGAGTTTTTGTAGTAGTTAGCTATATCGCTAGTATCAAGGCCTCTCCAGAAAATGTCTGTTCTTCAGGAATGTCTTCTGTGTGTAGGAGATTCTTGCTTTGTGTCTGTCACGAGATCTTACCTTCCCAGTTAATTAAGAGTGGGATGTTGATATCTGTTTGGCTCAGTCCCCAGTCCTTTGGTGTAGGGATGTGGTGAGGTTATTACCCCAGAACTTTCCAGTATTGTTACAGAAAGGAGAACAAGTGATTACAACAGATATGACTTCCTAGCTAAAGTAGTAAAACTAGCAATAACAATAGCGTCAAGCACAATTTAGAAACTGACAAACTGTGGTACCTTTTGATTTTGTACTTCAGACCATAGGAGCAGAGTCTACAGTTAATAAAACAAAGATAACTGGAAAGAAAGTAGAAGCAAGGCTGGAGGACAAAGGATGATTGTGCAAGGTTTGGGAAACTAGAGAAGGGGGTAGAAAAGAAAGAATGAAGAAGTATTCAAGGGATCATCTGAACTTGGTCTCTGGGTTTGTGGGATGGGATTAGTTTTCTGTGGCTGGAGTTTTCCCCAGCCATTTAGAAAAGAGAGAAAAAAAGAACAAAAGAAATAAAGAAAGGAAGAAAGAAAGAAAGAAAATAAGGAAGAAGAAGAAGAAAAAGAAAAGAAAAAGAAGAGAAAAAAAAATTGAGAGAAAAGGGCCAGTTGCCAAGTCCTGGATTCTTCCCAAGCTGGTTGCCTGTCCTGCAAAGGCCTCAGTCACCTGTTGGCTCATATTATTATTGTTGCTTCAGACTTTTCACGCCACTAGTCTCTCCTGTTCATCCTGTGCACCTTAGCTGGGACCCTACTGTGTCACTGGAGTTCCCTCTGGTGTCTGGGCCTTCCTGATAAGTTCACCTCAGTTGTGGCAGCAGTGAGGGGAGGGGCCGATCTTTGGGCCTTCCTGTGTGGGCAATGGGAGGGGCCGCCCTCCTCGGCATTGTTCACCTGGGTTCCTGCAGTGGCGGAGAGAGGATGGGAGGGGCCCACGCTGTTCACCTGGGTTACTCAATAACATTAATAGACACCAGAAACATCACGTCAGATTCAGAGAGAACAGCTGAAAAGGGCTGTTCAGAGATCTGCTTGCTCCTGTCTCCACAACTCATTAACTATTGTGGCTCCATAGCAAGCATTAAGGGCAAAGAAGACCGCCGTCCAGACCATAAGACTCTTAAACTGCTATTGTAGAGTATTTCGTCCTTTGGGTCTCTCTATACCAGTGGTGGTGAACCTATGGCATGTGTGCCACAGCAGCCTGCTTGTTATCACTGAAAGCTCTAAAAGGTTTTCCATCACTGCTGTATACTCATCCATCCCTATTCTTCCTTATCACAAGGTTAAAAAAAAAAAAATGTGTGCTCTATACACTTCTCACAACTCCCCAGAGGACATGCATTCAATACTGTAGGTTAAAAGAATCTTACAGATCTTTTATGAACCAAAAAACTCCTTTTCCAGACCACACACCAAATTTACAAAGCAGACAGGTGGTTCACTAACTTAATTAGTAAGAAAATATGTACATTCTAATTCATCTCTTTGTTTTTATTCCTTCCAAATTTAATAACTTGGATTTAAAATCCTTTTGTCAAAGTTAAAGAAATGGACTGTTCTTCATATGGCTCTTTAACTCCAGTGACCAATATCTTGATTTTTTTCAACCCTAATTTCAAAGTATTGAAATGAGATCATAAATCACATTTTTTGTTTCAGAAAATATAATCACCATATTTATGGTTAAATCCTGTTCATGTCTCTTTTCTACAATCCTTCTGTCTTCACTCTGAGGGGTTCTGAATACTTCCTATCTCTCTGGAGCAGAAAGATTTAGGCTGGCCGGTGAGATAGCTCAGCAGCGTAAGCGCCTGCCTGGCAAGCGCGAGGGTCTGAGTTCGACTCCCAGAACCCACATACGAGAAAAGGGCCGGTGATATCGCTCAGCGGCATGGGTGCCAGCTGGCGCACGAGGTCCTGAGGTCGACCCCCAGTACCCACAAAAAAAAAAGAAAGATTTAGGCAAACACCCCAAAGGATGAGACTTGGATTCACAGGGATAAGAGCTTTAATATAAGCCTCATTCCCAGATTTCCAGTGATGTTTTCCTGAGTTTTGATGGTGCGTTATAAACCCTGGTGAAGGATACGGAGAGAAGACAACACATGTGTGCCCTAAATGGGGGCCGTCATCAATAATGGGGTGGGCTGGCTCTCCGCTTGGGCCCCTGGCCTCTGGACTCAGAGGGAAGTCATGTGTGAAGGATGCGCTGAGCCCCAGAGCTGCCCGTGGGAATCATCTAAAGCAGTCTGCCAGAAGGGATGCGTGAGCGGATGACAAACGGTACCTGACTCCAGGGGAAAATAGACTTAGGGAAGCTTTTAATGCCAAGCTTTATAATGTTTAGGATGAAATACTGCATCACATTCCTCATGAGCATGGAAACGACCTCAGATCAGTTTAACAAAGCATTTTCCAGCAGAAGAGAACATGCTTGAATAGAAAAAGAAAATACCCTAGTACTTAAAGCTTAAAGAGGGCTTCCTTTTCTACCTATTGCCTGACTCTCCTCACTCTTTCATCCTGACTCTCATTCTATAACTCTCAGCCATACTTGCTTAAAAAGCAAATCCCTCTATGGATTTTTCCGAGTTGGTCCTCAGAGCAAATATTGTGCCCCATTGAACGCAAAAGTACCTTCTTGTTTGTTAGGCCATGGATCCCCATTTTTTGTTGTTCAGAAAACATGGGGGCCATATGTCTATCTAATCAGTCATCAACTTCCACCTTTCCTTTTTTTTTTTTTTAAAGTATATGTCATCTACAGTCTATCCTCTTTCTTCTCGTTGTCACTGTTTTAGCCCAGATCAGTTCCTGACTGGATTCATGCCTTTATTTTCTTACTAGTTTTCATCCAGGTTATAGAAATAGGAAGGGTGAGATAGATGCAAGATATTTTCTAGGTGAAATCCATATAGCCTGGGATGTAATACGGGGCGGATGAAGTTACCACCGATGATGCTGAAAGAAGTGGTTCCCCTGTAAGAGTCTGGGTGAGTGCCCTGGGTGACCATCTGTCGGGACGTGGAGAGGAATCTTGCTTTTGGTGGCTAAAGGCACTGCACTGCCGTGTTGGTTGCCTAATTTAATTTAATCCTTTAATATAATCTAAGACTAATTGTGAGGATCTCCCCACTCCTATGGGGTGCGTTGATAGCTGTCTGTAATGACTTCCTGTGGCGTTCTTCATTATTTTGACAAAAAAAGCTTATACAAAATGAAGTAGAACTAGTTGTATTTAAAATAACTTCTAGTTCTTAATTCTGTGAACTTTAGATTTGCATTGTTAGGAAATAAATGATTCTTTGTCTATTTAGTCTGTTTTCTACTTCCTAATTATCTACTTCAGAATCGATGTCTTTTCATGTCTTTTGTTTCTTTCTAACGTCTCACAAACTGATATGATGGATGGAACAGAGTGATAATAAATAGTATTGATTAGGCTTTCAATAAAAAGGATATATTGAATGTTCATTATTTAATTATTTTTTCTTTTTATTTTTTAATGAGTTACCTCAGTACGTCAGTTGTCCTGATGCTATTTTTCCCTTTTGGGAATTTTCTGTTGACATATGGCAAAGAACCTGTTGGATGTGTTCTGTGAAAAAAAGTGTTAGGAAAGAAAGAAAAAGCCTGTCCCAAGGCTTCTTTAAGGATATTCTAGAATGCATCTTCCCCTGGTTGTTTATGTGATTGAGGCTCATGACCCTGAAATTATAGCAGATTAGGTTTCTTTGGCTTCAATCACCTTTTATATGATGAGAGTGTTTTCAAAATAGTTCACTTTGAAAAGAACATGTCCGAGAAGTTTATCTTCATGCCTCGCTATTCAGAGAGGTGCTGCTCAAAAAGCTAATCATTTTTACAGTTTTTTTTTCCATTGTGCAAGTAATACATGCTCATTACAAATAATTTGGAAGTATAAAATAGAGTGAAACATTTTGCCTATATTTCAGCCACCCCAAGGTAACTACAATCAGCTTATCAACTGATATTTATTTAGCTTGTTTAAAATATATATGCTGTATATATGTGCATATATATGTATATATGTGTGTGTGTGCACGTGTAATTGTAATAATTTTAGTGATTTTTGTGGTTGTTTTTTAGAGCATCTTTTTTAATGGCTTCATAATATTACACTTAATTGCTATCATGTAACTTCTGCAACAAAACTTATTGGGAATTTAGGTGATATTCAATTTTTCATTATCTTAGGTAATGCTATAATGAGCATCTTTGAGCTCTTCCAGTAATTAGGATTAGTTTTTAGTATTAATTATGCAAAGCAAATGTTTTTAAGGCTCATAATTGTGCAAAATTAATTGTAAAAACTTTTTCAGTATTTGAGCGTCTTTTTCATCCCACGCTTATCAGTGCAGAATCTCTTCATTAAAAAGATACTAATTTTATAGTCAATAATTGCATTAATTTAGTTTTTAAAAAGTTTTTAGCAAAGCTGAAAAATTTCCAGGGCTCATTCTTATTTTCTTCTTGAAAATATTAGCAAATTATTTGTGTGTATTTTTGGTCACTTATTTATTATAGTCTCAATACTTTACATTTTTACAAAATTGATTTAGTTGACTCTTCACATGTTGAACACTAATTTTTGTAACATGTATTTAAAAATTTCCATTGCTGTTTCCGTTTTCATTTGTTTTAAAAATTAACTTGCTATATTTTAAACTTTTGCAGAGCAAACTCATAATTCTTCAGCATTCTTGATAATTAAAAAATTCTAGGTTCATTTTGGAAATTTATCTTTTTACCTAAACACTGCCCTCTCCTCTCCCTCTTTGCTCCCTTAGGGCAACTAAAGATTTTTAAAAAGAGTATACATGTTAATTAACATTTAAAATATTTATATTTGTAAATGTTAATTAACATTTTTATAGAAAGCAAAAACCTTGGGTGATTTCTTGGAAAAACACTTATCCTTATTTTGTTATATTATTAAAGTTAAATAATCCAGAAGAAACCTTACCACTTAACCTTTTATTTTCCCTACTGAATCTGGGATCCATAATGTTTAATATTAAAGACTTTGCTCTAGAGCAGTGGTTCTAAATCAGGAGCAGTTTGCCCCTAAGGAGCATTTAGCAACTTGAGGAGACATTTCTGATTGTCACAACTGGGTGTGTGCGTGTACATGTGTGTGTGCTGTTGGTATATAGTAGACAGAAGTTAGGAATGCTGTAAACATACTGCACTGAATAGGAAACTCCGCAGAAAATAATTATTCAGTTCAAAATGTCAACCAATGGTTCTGTGGAGAAATCCATCCATGAAGTCAGTGCCAGTCTGAATGATGCTTGCGTTACATAAGTTGGAGGGAAATTTAAAATCAAATAATTTAGACTTCCTTCTTTCCTCCTCCCTTGACTCTCCCTGAGAGTCCATTATTTTCCACTTTGTCTTCCTCAAACAAAATGGCTTCCTTTTGTTTCTCTTTGGAAGTTGGCCAGCCTAGGGACACTTGGGCCTGCGTGGGGATTATGGTTGAACCTCCTTTCTTCCTGTGTTAATTTTCTTACAGTGGAGACCCAGCCATAAGTCCAGGATCACATGCGTGGTCTCCAGCTTTCTATTTTCCATTCTTTTCTTGCTTGGAGTTGATAATCTGGAAATGATATTAAAAACTATGGATATGGTGTGGATGAGACTTAGAAGTTAATCATTGCATTCGTGCAGAGCTGGTTCTTCCAGGCTGCCCTAAGTCAGCCTAGAATGAAGAAGAAGGGTAAGAAAGGTTTATTTCAGGCTATGTTCCTTAAGGAAGAACCTATGAGAGTCAGCGCCAATATAAGATGAAGGGCAGGTGAGATAGCTCAGTGGCATAAGCACCTGCCTGGCAAGCGCGAGGTCCCGAGTTCGACTCCCGGAACCCACATACGAAAAAAGGGCCGGTGATATCGCTCAGCGGCACGGGCGCCTGCTGGTGTGCGAGGTCCTGAGGTCAACCCCCGGTACCCACAAAAAAAAAAAAAATATATATATATATATATATAAAATGAAGTGATAAGGAAGAAATAAAAAGTAAATAGTAAATAGAAACAGAAAGGAGGAGCTAAATGGAAGCAGAATTATAATACAAGAGTTGCCATAAGCTGCACTGAATCTGTTTCCTCTGAGAACAGGCTTTATTTAACTATATTCCTACTATATAGGATGTTCGTTCAGGTTTTGTAAAAACCAATCATCCAACCACTAAACTAACACTAAGTTAACACCCTAGTGAAACTAGTTCTCTTCGTAGGCAATTAAATTTGTAGCACAAATTTAAAGAAATTTAAATAAAGTTAAGTTGAATTTTTGTTGTATGAAGTCCAGACTCTTCATTATGACAGTTTGCCCTGGGAATCCAGAAGGTTCGTGGACGAGCAGCTTCTACACTTATTCCACTGGAGAACCCGTTGGTTCTTCATGTGGTACCCATAGTGCTGGTGTCTCACACTAGAGCTTCCTATTCATGACTATAGATCTGAATATAACTGGTGGTGCGGAAGGGACTTAAAAATTCTCAGGCTTGCCACCCAATAGCTTCAGACTGAATTGGTCTGGGTAGGAGCACTGGCGCGTGTGAAAAATTCCTTAGGTGGTACTGCAGTGCTTCTACATGAAAGGAAGAGCCAACAGATAACGTAAAAGAGTGTTTCCAAACTTGTCAGTTGGTGAGGATCGCCTGAGTTCTCATTGAAAACTTATTCCCAGGTCTAACTCTTGGAGATTCTGATTTAATCCGTGGTGTAGGCTCCGGAATATGTATGTCCTCCGAGCGCTTCGGGTGATGCTTAGGCCGGGCAGATCTGAGGAGGGACCCCTGTTCCTGTCTGCATAGTGCTGCCTTAAAGGCAAAGGAACCATGGCAGGTGGATGGGAGCTGTCCCAACCCCGGGCATTGGAGTGTCTCAGGTTGAGGACTGCTAAAGTCTATTTTTGGTGCCTTGCTGGCCTGCAGACCTCTAAGTTTTTTTTTCTTCCAAATGAATAGATTTGCCCACAGAGGCTTTCTGAATGCTGAGCAGTCCCATCCTTACCCCTTCCTTCTTTTTTGTATCCACCAGGAAATTACAGGTGGCAAAGAAATTTTAGAAATAAAGTATGGCTGGTCTTGAGTATTTTAAGGCAAATAGTGAGATAGTGGGATGGGGGAGAGAGAGATCTCAGAGTAATCAGGAGTGAAACCTGGATTGTGCGACAAAGACCTGACTTAAGATGGAGCCTTTCATGTCCGCCCTAAGTCAGAAGCTGTGCTCAGTGCCCTGTGAACTCTACGCTTGTAAATCTGCAGAGTTTAGAGGTGAACATCAAATTGGGCAGGATCTTGAGGCAGCTATTATTACAACAATGCTAAAATGTTGCATTAATCCTATTGATGCTTTTTATCTGATTTTCTTCTAGACTTTTAAAGCCCAACTCTTTACTTTAAGGAGCGGTCAAACAAGCAGACTGAAGCTACAAAAGATTATTGCTGTTTTAGTTAAATCTACTAGGAGCTGTTATCAGCTAAGTGGTAGGTTTGACTCTAAGTAAAATGAAGAGTCGGAAAACACTTAGTATCTGGGCAACTCCCTTTAAGGAACAAGGCTATCTTCTTTCTGTACGGGGATGGAGAATTCGCTTACCCGGCCTGGTCTGACTGAAACAGCATCTCCAAATGGGTCTTCTAGATAGGGAGTTGTGATCAGTGTTCATCCAGCCACTTCCCTGTGCCTGATCCTTTGCTAGGCGATGAGTATGTAATGGTGAAAGGCTTGGCTAATGCTAGGAGATGCAGCATAACAGCATAACATCACATAGGTTCCTCAGGTCTCTGTTAAGTGAGTACAGCCATGTTCTGTACCAGTGCACCCCACCTTTCCTGTGTAAAGCTCACTAGACCCGAATCAAGGATATTTATCTGCGGATGGATGGTCAGATAGCAAGATGCAAATGCCACAGTACCAGAAGACAAGAGGGACTGTGTTAGATTTCCATCACTAGAACAAAATATCTGAGATAATAACTTATAAAGATAAAAGGTTTATTTTGGCTTCACTTTGGGAAGTTTCAATTCATGACTGGTTGGTCTATTACTTTGGGGCTGTGGCAAGGCAGCATATCATGGCAGGAACGTGTGGTGGAGCAAAATGTCTTACATTTTGCTTTTAGCACATGGGCCTTTGGGGGATAGTTAATATCCTCCAGCCTATCTCTTTATTCAGGAACTTGGAATTGGGAAGCTGAGGCCTTACACCTATTAGAACCCAAGAGAAAGGCACTGAGAGTTAGGTGAAGTAGCGCAGTGTGGGATGGCCTTATGGACGGAGCTGAATGCAGAGAAGCTGGCTGGGGGAGAGGGAGGAAGATGGAATGATGTGCATACAGAAGAAATGAAGTGACCTTAGGGCCTCTCAGGGGAAGACAGGAAGAAAGACTTCAACTTGATGACTGTTATGTTCTTTCTCTTGTGAAGCTCACAATCTCAGGTACCTGTGAGAACTTCTGTCTCTTTACAGTAAATCCCACCCAGCTTGGTCTGGCTTGAGGTCATCTGTGCTCATTGCAGAGGCAGTGGGATGCCAAGCACAAAGCAGGCAGTTGTGATGGGTGCTGCGATAGGGGAGGTATCAGGTGCTACAGGATGACACCTAGTCAGGACCGCGACAGGAAGGAAAACATTCCTGGAGGAGGACACGATGTGTAGGATGAAAACTGAGGGTGCGGAAGAGTTAGTTGGGCAAAGGGGGCAGGAAAAGGATTAGGATATAGCATAGGCAAAGGCCTGGGTTTAGGAAGAAGCAAGCACTTTCATGAAATCTTGACACATTCAGAATAATGGTGGAGGTAATGAGAGTCAGAATTGATGAGACTGGGCGGGGGAGAATGAAGGAATATGGGAGTCTAACAAATCTTATTAAAAAGCTGGAAAATTATCCCAATAAGAAAGGAAATCTATAGAAGGAAGTTAAGTAAAGGGACTTAAAAATAAGATTTGCCTTTAAGAAGGATCCTCCTAGTTGCAGTTGGGGGGGATTAGATTTGGGGATGAGTTTGAGGGTGTTGTAGCCACCCAGAGGTGATAGAGGCATAAACTAGGGAGTGGCACTGGAGTGGGGGAAGTGAACAGGCTGGAGTTAACACTGCTAGAACCTGGTCTTTCCTTAGAGTTAGGGATAAAGGTGACAACCAAGTTAAGAATGAATCTCAGGTTTCTGATTTGGTCTAAATTGTGCCTTGTGATTTAACAAAATGACATTAGAGAGAGCAGTTTTACTGGAGTGTTGGAATCAAGAAGTTAGAATATGTGGAGTTGGGAATGAAGGGAAAGGAAGAAGCAAAGACCATAGGGCAATTTGGCTATGAAGGAAAAAGAAGGATCTGGGGTCTGACAAGGAGATGGTGAGATATGTAGAGAGGAGCACAGCTGAGTTATGAAAACTTCCACAAGCCCAGGCCTCAGGGTGCTCATAGCCTTGGGACTGTGAAACTGGAGGATAAAGATGTGATTTCCCTGGAAGCACATCTAGGAGGAGGTAACAGTCAAGTTGGGGCTAAGAATTACTGAAACTTTGTGGGATAGTATGTTGGTCAGCTTTCCATTACTGTAACAAAATGACAGAGATAAATTAACTTATAAAGAGGAAAGGTTTATTTTGGGTCACAACTTCAGAGGTTTCATGCCATGGTTTGAAGGGCCCATAGCTTTTGTCCTGTGGTCGGGTAGCACATCATGGCAGGAGAGTGTGGCAGAGCAGATCGTTCACGTTATGACTGGGACATGAAAGAGAGACAGGAAGAGACCAGTGCCCCACAGTCCTCTTCCAGGGTGTGTCCCTAATAATCGAAAACCCCCACTAGGGCCCATCCTTGTTTCTACACATTGCAAGAGTGAAGGCCAAGCTTTTAACAATGGGCCTTTGGGGGGATATTTTAGATCCAAACTGTAAAAAATAAAAAATGGGCAGAAAACAGCAAGATATGGTCCATTAAAGGAGAAGAGAAAAGCCATGTGAAGGACTCTGAGGAGGAAGCATGTGGCCTTTGGGATAGGGAGTGGGGGACCCACAGTGCAGGATGCAAGAAAAAACCAGGGCAGACAGCCCATTCCAAAAACCTCTGATGCTTGTGTCCTGTCTACAAGGGCTTTAGCAAAAGTAAAAACAGTAAATGTACTGAAAAATAATCTACAGGAGCTTGCACTGTTGCAGGCTTTTGTGAATAAGAGAGTAGTTTCTCTTAATATTTGATCTGTTGTGGGCCTGGAGATAAGTTAGTGTATGTACAATATATTTCCCTTCTTGCACCTGTCCCTGCGTCTTCCACCAACCTGCAGCCTGGGGCGGAAACTCAGGGTGTCTGTGCTGTATAGGTCTTCGTGGGCTTGGTGCCACACTGATTTATTATTTAGGTTAGCTACTTAATGCTTTGCACGGAACCTTGCCCTCTCACCATTGTCGGAGAGTGGATTTTTTTGAGACTGCAGCCAATTTACAGTAATTAATGTGCTAAGGACAGCAGCTGTAGCAGTCACTAATTCCTTAATCTAGGAGTAGAGGGAGAAATGGATTAGTTCGAGATAAATATAGCTGATGGCATTTTCTCCTGAGAACAAATCCTTTAAAAACAGTGCGTCCCTGCTTCAGTGTAGGGGTGGTAGGAAGATGAGAGTCTTTTCCCCTTTTCCCTGGGGGATTATTCTTGCACGAAGGAAGGAGGGGGGAGAGGTGAAAGGGAGGTTCGTTTAGAATGAGGGGAAGAGGCTGACCCTGAACTCCATGGAGGCTTCTGCTTTTGGGACCTGAGACCTTGGGTGAAGAGCCACCATTTGAATGACCGCGAGTGTTTCACGCACATATCAAATCTCTGCCAAGCCGACGGAGGAGGAAGAAAAACCACAACCAGCAAACCAGATTCTCTGCTGTTGAGCGAACCATTTGTTTTAAAATGAGATGAGAGGTTGCTCAAAGAAGTTAATGGAAATCTTTGCAAACACAGGCTTAAAGTTTCTTCAGTCCCAAGAGTCACTCAGCCATAAATATGTGTGGGTTATTTAGATGCTTCTAAAGGTGACTTGAAAATTGCTTGTTTTTCCACGAAGAAGAGAGCTGTTTATTGCTTCAAAAGCGTGCCTTAGAGTGGATGTCTTTCTTCATTTGAGAAGAGAAAAATATTGAAATGGAAGAAATGCTGGTGAGACGTTTGATAGGCGAGCAGGGAGGTATCTGGAATAGGTTTGAGGGTGACTGCTGAGAGACGGTTTCTCTAAGCCTTAGCATGGAGGAAAAAGTGGGTGACATGGTCCTCATGTGGCATGAACAAGTGTGGGTCTCTTAGTGGGTGAGATAAAAGGCCACGAGAAGACAGCGGAGGGCTGGGCAGCAGCCTCTGTGGGGGAGCTGAGTTTCTACAAGGACCCCTGGGGGCTGAAGAAGATGCTTCCCAGAGCACTTGCTCAGTGCTGCCTGATGGTGACAGAGAGCACTGCAGAGCTCTTGCCGGAATCTCACTAATTCCTGGCTGGCCCTTTTGCGTGGTCATAAAAAATGAATCCCAGTTTTATTTTTGGAGAGGAGACCCAGAATATTTTCCAGCCATTTGGATGGATTTACACTGGATCCAAATAACTTAGAAGAAAATATTTTGTAGTTCAGACACATCTTTTTGGGGGACTGCTGGAATGGCCATAATTAGGATTGAATTTATGTCAAAATAGAATCAAGTCCAGGGCCTATTCAGTGTGATTGTCATTCCTGTGCTTGTGGGGAGCACGGAGAACTTCGCTTCCATGACAGCCCTTTCATGGAGACATTGAAGGAGGTTGGATGACCGTGGCTGAGGGCTTACTATATGCAGTGCTGCACTGGACGTTTCTCATAGTATTTTAATGAAGCCTAGGAACAATCCTGAAAGGTGTTTTCTCATTTTGTACATGTAAGTACTTGCCCCAAGTTGGGAGGGAGAAAGCAGGTGACATTCAGATGTAGAGGAGTATTGCGTCTCTTTGGTCGCCCCACACCCACTGCCCTGCAGAGCGCCATGGTGAGCACAGTTGAACATCCCTGGCCCTGCCCTGGCCTTCACCAGGGAAGGCCAATTGCAGTCATCCAGAGAGCTGCTCCCCGCTGCTCTGAGGATGCATCTGAGGGTTTACAGCTGTGCACGCCACCTCCCTCTCCCCTCTCCTGGCTTCTCCCTGCGGGCTGCAGGAACCAGGGGCCTTACCACTGATGTTGATCAAGACTCTGCTGGTTTTCTGCTCCTCTCCCAAAGGCCTGAAGACTGAGACCAAATGGAAATCACAGTGTTATTATTTGTACACTAACTGAAAAATTTATGACTCTTTGTAAAAATATAGACAAATATGTTGTCTGCTGAGAGTGGAAGCTAAGAAATAAACCAAGTTATTGGCAATATTTCCCAGGGGTTCCACTTCAGTGAGAATGAATCATTCATTGGATGTTCATAGCAACAACCACCACCAACCTGTTTCTTTAGAGACTGAAAAAATGGAACAAAACAACCACAATGACAGAAAGTAGTGGTTTGTGACACTGCAGAAGAAGAGCTAATAAAACAAATTAATTTTGAATTCACACAATGTCCAAGTCCTCCTTTCGTATGGCTTAGGTTTGTGACTGTGTTTGCAGAGAGGCCTTTCTGCCTTGTACGTTCTGATGTTTTGAACTGTTTGGGGTGTGTACTCTTGCTAAGGCGGGCTGCTTTAAGCCCTGTATTTATCAAGTTTTTGCTCCCAAAGACTCAATTTGTAGGGTTTCATGTGTAGTGGTTTCTTTACAACCCCATTTAATAAAGCTGGCTGGAAATCTGGCCCATGTCCACCAGGTAAACAGGTAGTATAAAATAATACAATACTAACACTAGACAGTTTATTGGAATTAAATTTTGATCGTTAAAAACAATATGAGATAAACTGCTTAGCAGCTCCTCACAACCACGTAAATTGGGTATCCAACAGTGCAAAACTCTGAAGTGCATCTTTTAAAGCTATAAAAAGGAGCATTAGAGGGAGAACTTAGAGTTTGTTTCAAATGAGTTGGTGGTAATCCTGGATTCAAGGGCATGTCTTATGCATTATTCATTTCTTTGAAAATTGGTATGTTATGGTTAAAACCAGCCAATAGTGCTAGAAAGAAAAGCCAACATGTTCATGAATTGTCCTTGAATTTTTGTGCCTTAATTTAAAATTGTTTGTTAAAGTCATGCTTAACTCCACCATGAGGGTCTTCACAGACTAACTTTGGCTACTTGGTAAAAATTCAAATAAAATTAAATTTGAGTTTTGTACGTAATGCTAATTAATAATACTGGTGTATGTGGATTCTTACTTGATGTATACATGTATTTTATACATTTGCTATTGTTGCTTCTTTGCTAGAAGTTCCTTTTATGATAAGAGAAAAATTTCCAAGCTATTTCCTGCTATAGGAAAATATCCATTCCTGAGCTAGCATTCTACACCTCACTTGCCAACCTTAGTAGCAGTTCTCCTTGAGAGCAATGGTTCTTGACACTTGTAGGGACCCAAATCCCTCAGCCCGGGATGTTATTGCCTTCCGTCTCTAATTTCTTTCCTGTCTCTCTGATTCTCTCTGTGCTGGTTAATCTTGATTGTCGACTTACATGGCTTAAGCAGCTCTGGAGAGATTATTAGATTGTCAGTGATAAGTTCACAGGAGAATGGACTATCAGGAGGAGAGGCCTACTTGGAGGCAATGTGTAATGGAGCATGACCAGGGGACTATGTCTATTTCCTGGTCCCTTCCTCTCCACGATCTTCCCCTGTGTTCTCCTTTCCAGTTGCCACGAATCCAGTGGTTTTGCTTCACCATGCCCTTCTGCCCTGTTGTTCCTGACTTGGGGTCAGCCACTCATAGACTAAAACCTCTTAGTTTGTGAGCTCAAATAAACCTCTCCTCCTTTAAGTCATCTCAGGAATGGAAAGCCAACCAATACACTTGCTGACAGCAAATATATGGTGTCTTTTTCAAAATCAAGCAATTCTCCAGTTCTCTGACACCAGTGGGTGTCCAGAAATTCAATTCCATTCTAACACTAATTTCTAGACTTAGCTCTGACGTTACGTTTAGGGCTTAGTCACACAAGACTGCCCTACTTCAGAGGCCAGTCAGAAGTCCCAGAGGCCAATGGTATTTCTGATCGGCCAGCTATGAATTCAGAGATTCCCACAGAACCCCTTCCTCAACTTTGATAATTTGCTAGGATGAATAATGGAACTCAGCAAAACACTTTACTATTATTGGTTCATTATGATGGATACAACTCAAGAATGGTCAGATAGGAGCATAGCACAAGGTATGATTCTGGGGTGTGAAGAGTGTCCCATGTCCTCATGTTTTCAACTGGAAGATCTTCCAATCTCATTATGCAAGAGTTTTTATAATTCAAAATTTAACCTCCTTCCTTCTCTTTGGAGGTTGAGGAGTGGATGTTGGATGGAGGTAGGGATATGGAGGGGAAATTAAGGATCCTTATAAGTGAAAGAAGGAAGCGTGGGAGAGAGGGAGAGAGATAGAGAGAGGGAGAGAGAAAGAGAGAGAGAGAGAATTTGAAAATGCTACACTGTTGGCTTTGAGGATGAAGAAAGGAAGCCAAAGAATGCGGGTGGCCTCCAGGAGCTGAAGCTACAGGCAAGGAGACAGATCCTCCTGCAGAGGCTCTAGAAGGCGCAGCCCTGCCAATGCTGTGCTTTTAGCCCCACGAAACCCATTTCCGATTTCTGACCTCCAGAACTATAATGAATTTGTGTTATTTGAAGCATCTAAATCTGTAGCAGTGTATTCCACAGCAGTAGGAAGTCCACAGAGTAGACAAAGCCCAGTCTTGGAGGCCCTGGCTGCTCCCACTTAGGGACCAATGAGGGAAGAAGGAAAGCTGGCAAACATGGATCAGACTAGGGGCAGGGCAACACCAGGAGTGGAGGAGAAGGAATGGGTCTGGAAGGCTGCGAGACGCAGCAGGCTCGCTGGAGATGGATTGGCTTAAGGAGGAAGGAAGCAGTTCAGTGATCTGAAGGGACTGATATAGAAAGAGCAAGAGGATAGTGATTAATGGGGCAGAAGCCTGGAAAGGGGAGCTAGAGTGGGTCAGTCCTGCAGAACTGCCGACAGCATGGTCAGGCGCGGACAAAATAAACAATGAGCTAAGTTATGTTCAACTTGGGGCACTGACAGAAGAGTGAAGTCCTGGGATTTGCCAAAACATTGGATGATAATAGATTGACAGCTAATACTTGAGTTAATAGGATGAATAATGGATGAGGAGCTGATGTTGCAGATGTGGCTCTGGAAAACGAAGCTCAAGTGGGAGCTGAAGGAATGAACATAAAAGACTTCTTTGAGAGTCTAAAGATAGCAGGGGAGAGGGGAGGTATGCTGTCATTCACGGAGCACCTACTCTGGCTGGGCGTGAGGTTACTTTTTATTTCTTATTGCACATTAATGATTTCAATCCTTATAATAGCCCTCCATATTGTCTCTTTGTTGTGATGGCATTAGTACCATTTAAAATAGAGAATAAATACTAAGTTGGGGATGTTAAGTAATGTGTCTAAACTCAATCAGCCAGCAGGTGGTCTTTACATAATGTGCACAGTAAGGGAAGGGCAGCTGCTCTTAGAAGCAAAGCAGAGAGAATAGGTACAGAGGAGAAACCACCCAAGCCAGGAAGGAGAAGGGATCTACAGTGTTGAAAAGCATCGTAGAAGATTGACCAATCAGAGGTCAGAGTCTTGCAGGGCTCTCTGTTAGATCACAGCTTCTGGACCACTGGGTATTAGGTGATATTCTTTTGAAATGTGTTTCATTGTTGACTGCTTCTAGCTATATACTGACTTCTAATGAAGTGCGTGTGTGTGTGCGTGTGTGTGTGCGTGTGTGTGTGCGTGTGTGTGACACGGAGATACAGAGGCAGAGACAGAGAGATACACAGAGAAGCCATAGATCACTATTCTCAGAGGCACCATTCATCTTCACAACCGGAGAGGAGGGTTATAGAAGCTGCTCTTTGATTTTTAAGATGGCAGACCTTCCCAGAAGTAGTGAATGTAATTTTAGTGACAGCCATTGTGGGAAGTATTTGACTTTTGGCTTGGAAGTTTCATGGTCCAGATGAATCAATTATAGATGACACATCTTTTAAATTCCCCCAATCACGTCTATAAAAGGCACTCTTTAAAATGGCCCACCCACATTCAGGCAGAATCAGATGGTCTATTAATTCAGATTTGCATTAAAAACTCACCTCTCTTACTTCAGCTGCTCAGGATGCAATGCGCATCTAGTTATAAAAATGAACACTTACAGTGACCACAGTCCTGTGTCCAATACTCCATATGGCACCAGAGTGAGGACCCTCAACATGTGCACTTTTGTCTTTGGTCATTTCAGACTGAAAATACAATTAGACTTGGCTGTAAGACAGATGAAATCTGTCATATTTCCCCTATAGGACCTGCACTCAGTCCAAATCAATAAATACAAAACCACTTGCACATAAATTGCAAACTAAGCTTGCAGCTTCAATACGTGTGGGCTTAAATTCACTTGTCTCTGGCATACACTACTTCCTGGCCGAACAATCTGTTTCTGTGATTAGTGCAATTTCATAGCTGGACCAGAAAAACAAGGCCGAAAAACAGCACTATGAAGCAGCAGATGGCTTTGCCACACCTTCCCTGGAAGGGCAGATCCCCCAGAAAATGGGGTTTTTAGCTGCCTGCTGTATAGAATGGAACTTTAAAATTGGGATGAGTTCAAGTCATTTCCAGAGTACAGCTCCATAAAGCTGTTGTTATTATTATTATTATTTTTTCTATTTCTTCTCGAGATTTCAAACCCAATTTGTAATAAGCTTTGTCTGGACATGACTTGTCGCAGGAAAAAGACGTGATTTATATACAGAAGTACAAGCTTCTCTGTCTATGCTCCACGGAGCCAGCTCTTGCTCGATGATACATACACGTTGGATTGGCCTCATGAAGAGGGGAGTGAGACACGCTTCCTTTTCCTCCGGAGTCTGTTAACCAAGATGACATTTTTCTGGGAACAAGGTAAATGCTAACACCTACCTCCTTTCCCCTCTAGTCTAACTTAGAGGCCCAGTTTCACACAAAGAGATTCTTCTTTTCTAGTGTGACATCAAATTAGGCTGTAGAATTTTCTGCTGTAGGATATTAAGTGAGGCAATTAACCTAGACTATTTAGAGGTAGAAATTAGACATTTGCTGTATCTGAATAAGAAGAACATCTCTATTTTCGGGAGCTGCTGTGGAATAGAAACCCCCAGACTTCCAAATATGGTGCTTGCTAAGCAAAGTGATTACAAAATCGGGTCAAGAAAAAAACCCTTGTAACACACAGTATAAAAAGACATGTCAAGTAGATGGTGTAACTTCCTCGAAAGCCACTTCAGCTGCAGTTAGAATGTTTTATGAGGGTGGATAAATCTAACTGGTTTAGCATCCTTTCCTGGCTTAGTCCCGCCATTCCTGGCTTGGACATTCAGAGAAGTCAGGTAGCGGAGCCTGATGCTGAATACTTTGGGGTACTCACATTATAAGAGAAACTTCTCACGGGTGGTCTATAGGAGGTCTATCCTTTGAAGGCTGTTCAAAGTTGGTAATTCAAAATAGATGGAGGGAACAGTACATACTGTCCTTCCAGGGCATGGATATTTTGGGGACTCATATTAGTTTGGTAAATTAGTCCTGAATTCATATCGGACCTTAGCTATGTGCTTAACCCTAGTAAATAAATTCAGACCAAGGTTTGGATTGGTATAGATTAAGGATCACAATCTTTCAGAAGCTGTAGGAAGGTGAAGGGCACTGGGTTGATCTATGAAGAGGCTAGAGAACAAAGAAGAAAACCACAGCTTTAAACAAAAGAAAACAAACAAAATATTGTAGGCCTAATGTTACCAACTAGAGATTAATTTTCATGAACATCTAATTTCACTTCTTCCTTCCAAAAAACTTAGTGATGCTTCTGTATATTTATTGAAGTCTTAATAGGAAACAAATAAAACACCCCAACTGGGATAATTCGAGGCCAATCTAAGGAGGTTTATTTACGAAGGAGTAAGTGCATAGAAACCAGGACTGATTGTTCAGGAAGCTGGAGTTGCAACAATTGAGCTCTTACTATCCTTGGGCTGGCGGGATGTTGAGGAAGAGAGGTTACAGAACTGGTTACCAAGACTATTAGAAGGAAGAGTTTTGCAGAGTACTGTGCCCCAGGAGAGAGGAGCAGTGACCTCCAATTAAGGTATTGGTTATCTCCAGGAAAGCTCCCAGGGCGACAGCTATGGACATCATTCCCCGACCTTATACTCCTTTCTTCCTTCCCGATCTCCTGCGAGGACTCTCCGCTGGCCAGAGAGCACAGGAGCTCGGTTGATGTGGTCCCTACAGGTAAGACTAAGGGCTGCAGAGTACATCCCCAGGGGTGCCTAGAAGGTAAACGTCACACAAACGCACTGTACTGGGTGAAAATAGAGTCAATCAAGTCAATCAAATAACCCTTTTCTTCCCTCGTAACACTCCATCCAGACCAGCTGCACCGCAGGGATGATAGTTGGGAGCAAATGGGCATTTCTAGAAGGACAGGCTCATGTGTGAGGATTAGGGGCAGCCAGAGGGGTCAGAAGAAGGGGTCCAGGGACCTGTTATTCAAGGACACATTTTTGCTTACACGGGTAAAGGTAAGGCTTAAATGTAGAAGGACAATAAAAATGGTTTGCACAACATTTTAGAGTTAGAAAAAAACCAAATCCACCCCTGAGTTTTACTATGTTAGAGACTGAAGCTTGAAGAGGTGATAGGTTACCTCAGGGTCATTGCAAAGTCAGCGCTCAAATCTTATTCCCTTCACTTGCTGTCCACTCACCGTTTCTGTGATCCACACCGAGTCCTGAACCAATGTCACCAATGTCATGCTTTACCAAGGTTCCTATTGACAACAGCCTCACCATGTGTGCCATTTTTTAAATGCTGTTTCCTGTGTTTCAGGTGGAAAAATACATAAAAGTAAACTTGGAAACTATTTAATGCTTATTATTTATTCTATCTAGTTGTCTATCTCCCTATCTACCCCTCCATTTCAGGTGTCCCCAACCCCTGGGCTCTGGTCTGGTACCAGTCTGTGGCCTGTTGGGGACTGGGTCACACACTGGCGGGTGAACAAGCCAGTGAAGCTTCATCTGTATTTACAGCTGCTCCTCACTGCTTGCATTACTGCCCATGGCACTGGATTCTCATAGGAGCACGAGCCTGACAGTGAACTGCGCATGCGAGAGATCTAGTTACATGCTTCCTTTGATTCACCCCAAAACCTCTCCCCAAGTCTGTGGAAAAATTGTGTTCCATGAAACTGGTCCGTAGTGCCAAAAATGTCGGTGATCACTGATCCATCTAGCATAGTACGATATGTTAGGATAACGATAAGGGAGATAACAGTCGTCGTGTCTAGCTGCAAGCGGTTTACTAGCCAAACTCTCTAGCGCACAGCCACTGATCATTGCTTCTGTTTTTCTGTGGGGTCTCCCTTGGTTTTGGGTAAAGTCTACTCCTTATTTTTCTCCTAGTCTTCCACATAGACACATGTCCTCCTTAACTCTTTTTAATTTGGCTTCTGTGATGTCATCTTCCTTGTTTCTTTTTTCTTTCCTTTTATTTATTTATTTTTTCTCAATGCTAGGGTTGAAACCCAGGGAGGCTAGAATAAGAGCTGACATTTTCTTCATCACCAGGGTGTTTTTGAACTGTTTTCGCTTTTATGCTTCTTCACTGTTCCTTCTCAATCTCTTTGTGAGTTTAAATGTTGGTGTTTCCAAGAGTTCTGTTCCCAGGCCTCTGGTCTTTGGGATCATTGTCTGAGAGAAGGTTCCTTTCTGAAAGAAACGGGGCCTGAAATCTCTGGTGTGCTTACATACACTGACTGATCAGGAAGAACCCTGAGTGCAGGACGGGGAGAGACCCTGAGAAGGGATGTGTGTGCTTGTGAGGTGGAAGTGGAAGCCACAGTGACATCAGAAAGCAAGGACTGTGTTGGGAATATCTCTAACCTGGTGGTGGCTACTTCATTGAATGCATTGCACTTGAAATCTCCCTTTGAAGCTGAAATGGCCTCCTAAAAGTTGTTATGGTCACAAAACCTTGGAAGTCATAAACCCTTAGAAAATAGAAATTAGATGAAATGGCACATGGCAGAGAAAATAGAACCTTGGATAAACCAACAAATGATGCATTAACTGGATAAAGTCCATACAAAGTGGAAGTCCCATCATATTCCACACCAAGTTTTGAGTGTATACCAGTAAACTCAGTAGTAAGTGAGGTAGTTTTGGGGCACTCTTTACAAGTTACTGAATGAATAAGTTAAGGCAGAGAGTATGTCATTATCACCTTATTTCTTCTACCAGCTTGTTATTTTTATTTTGTTGAGAACATTTTACCTGTTTTCTTCATTTTGATGTTTAGAGCACATACCAATGATGTTACTTCCAAGATATCTGATAGCAGAAAGTTGGTGATGAGTTTTATACAAAGAGTAGAGATTTGTGAAACTGAAGTCTCACCACAAATCTGTCTTATCCCCGTTTTCAATACACATCCCCTATTGAAACATACCACGATATGTGGGTGCAGGAATAGCAGAGCCAGTGATACCCTTGTCGCTGTCTCCCTAAAGCTTATCTGCCTGGAACCTCACTGTTGCATCATCCTTTCTGGAACCACAATTTTCCCAGATTTTGCTTCCAAGAAAGGAAGCTGCCCTTGCCAAGACATGAGTCTTTAAAGAAGATTATGAAGCTTAGCTGTTTAAAGATTCAGACATTCACTCCATGCTCTAGTACATAGAGAGAGGGGGAAAAGTGAGACGGACTTTTCATGTCCATGAAATACAATAGGCATTAAAGCTAATGGGCAGAGGAGAGGCTGGGCTGTGTACTCAGCTCACGTAGGTCGGACATCACACCTTTTGGTTGTGGCTTTGTTAATGGAGAGGCAGCCACCAGCTAACTGTTCCCAGGGGAGGGGGCCGTGATTACCACCCACTGGTCTCATCTAGGAGTCAGGATATAAAAGTGGGTGCTTAGGAGAGCCAGCAGGCCTGATTAATACCCTCTAGGCAGTACTTACGAGGCATTTTTTGGCCCATCAAATGGCTAATAAAGTACAGTGGTGCAATTTGTATTTTTACTGCGGGCCAATTAAGAAGGGGGAGAGAGAGTGGTAAGTAAAATGACATGTCCTTGCAAAGCAGAAACAACAGTAATAGCAGCAGGAGGGGAAGAAAGATACAGGAAAGGAAATAGGCAGCCACTTAGAGCAGTTAAAAGGGTCAGGCATCTCATGTCTTATGGCCCACCCCCCGCCAGCAATTTTCCTTTTCCTGCTGCTTTGTAGGGCAGTGGATATTTTCAAAGGGGAATAATCTATGTGGTAACATATGTTCATCCAGAGAGGGACTGGCGAGTTTAAAATTGAATAGTATTTTTAAAAAGTGCTGTTTGAAAAAGAGCTGGTGTTTCGTGACATTCTCGTCAAGATTCCGTAAGGCTTGCTTTCTCGGGTTTTGTGGTTTAGTCTTCCCTCCTTTTTCTGTTTCTGTACTGCTTATGGAAAGCCAACGAAAAAGCTTTGGGAATACATGGTTTGATTTTTTTTTTTTTTCAGTCTTCATCGAAGGCAAGTGTGTGAGTGTGTCTTTATAAACCTGCCCTTTCTGTCGCGGGATGTACTAATCACTCCAAGCAGATATCTTGGGACATCAGTCTCTTAAACAGGGCATTTCTTAACTTACTGTTATTTCCTTTGAGCACCTGGGGTTGCTAGAGAATAGAACAAGAAGAAAGAAATGGAGGAATGGAGAAGAGAGCAATAGAGAGGGAAGTAAAAGAAGAATTGCCTCATTCAGGGAAGGGAGAGAGAAGGGGAAAGGAAGATTCAGGAATTGAGATGAAATGTTAGTAATTTCAAAAACTCAAAATAACATCTTACTATTAAAAAAAAAAACAGTGGGAAATTGAATAGTGCTGACTGACTTTGGGAAGAGGCAAAACTTGATAGGGTAGATATTTCAAGGTTTGTGGATATCCGAATCTATTTGGTCACTTAGAATAGGATGATTGATCATGAAACAGTGGAAAAAAAAAACAGTAGAAGCAATTTTCTAGGTAATTTAGGTCTCAGATCCTATGGTGTACTGGAGGCAGGAATAGGAGTGAAATTTTAATTCTTAGCTGGCTCAATTGGTATAATTCCCTGGATGTTTTCTCACCAACATTACCCACATTCTACAAATTCTGTTTTTTTATTTTCTATTTTTACTTCAACTTTTAAAAGACAACTTTTAGATTTCAACCCCACCCCTCATTGTAACAATCCAACCCAAGTATCAGCTCTTTCCTTTCCTACCCCAAGGATCCCTGGCCCCCAGTATATAGATACTTGTCTCACTTTGTCTCATTTCTGTGTCTCCTGGCAGCTGCTTGTCTGAGTCTTGCTGTATTGGTCAATGTTTCCATTACTGGGACAAAATACCCAACACCCAAAACCTAAGGGAGGAGAGGTTTATTTTAGCTCACAGTTTCAGAGAATTCAATCCATGGTTGGCTGGCTCTAAGACAGAGACATCATGGTGGAAGGGCATGGTGCAGGAAAGCTGCTCAACTCATGGTGGCCAGGAAGCAGAGCAGATGGGAAAAAGCCCAAGAGGAAGAGGCCAGGGACCAGATGTAGTCCCCAAGGTCACACCCCACCATGACCCCCTTCCTTTAACCAGCCCTACCTCCTAATAGGCCAGTCAGCTATGAACTCATCAGTAGGTTCACCCATGGATGAGGTTAGTATCCTCACAATCCAGTTACCTCTCCAGAAGTCTCTTAGTCCAGTCAAGGTGACAGTCAGATTAATCAGCACACCCACACAACCATAGGTTCTTTTGGGCTAAAAAATGTAGCCATGTGAAAAGCAAGAGGGGAGAGTGTTAGCTATTTCTCAAAATCCTGATCCCAGGTCATTAGAAAAGTGGA
Organism: Erethizon dorsatum; assembly: GCA_028451465.1. Lineage (NCBI taxonomy): Eukaryota > Metazoa > Chordata > Mammalia > Rodentia > Erethizontidae > Erethizon > Erethizon dorsatum. The sequence goes on from CM051839.1 coordinate 19,866,381, forward strand.
TCTCAGAACTAATTCTACTACATTTGCATTCAATAAACAATTAGAAAAATAATATATTTAACTCATTCTCTACATTCCTTGAAGTCCTGTAATGGATTTAAGCACTCCAACCATAACAACGAAATGTTCACATGAGGCAAATCCTACAGCTCAGCACAGCCTTCTCTACCTTTATAGGGGACACTACACAGTGGGAAGCATTTTAACTGGTGGTTAGATATAGAACTGTTAGAGATCAAGACTCATGGAACATCCTCAAAGTGCAGGCCTCAGGACTCTCTAAATAATTTCTTCCCACGACTATGCAAGGGAAGTGTCTCTAAAACATTTTACCGGATTCACAAATTTCAAATTCCACAAATTTCACCAGTGATTGCCTGTTTCTAATATCCATTATGCTCATTAACACCCCATTAGTTTCCCCTATGAAAACCCATTTCTGAAATTCAGTATGCTAATTAGCAAAACCTTTTTTGTTGATTAGAGATGTGGGTTGTAGAAGGGCTTTTAGTAATGCCCTCTGAAGTGTGGCTCCTTGATGAAACACTGGTTGACCACCCTAGGTGTGAATTCCTGATTAGAACAATTGTTGCCTCCTAGGGTGTAGCCCAATATAAAGAAAAAGAAACACAACTGCATAATGTATATCACATTAGATTTGCTAAAGTACTTATAAATTATAGATACTACAGCATGTGCAAATACAAATCTTTATGCTAAAAATTTGAGTGGCCTCATAACATTGTTTATGTGTCACATCAATGAACTCTCTTTTGTTGGACATTTAGGTTGTTTCTAGCTTTGCAATGTAATAACTAATGACACAAGCATACTTATTTTTGTTCACCTGTTTGGTTCCTTTCTCAAAATGAACTCTAGAAATGGAATTGCTGGATGAAAGCCATGCATGTTTGAATTTGGATGGTTGTTGCTAATTGCTTCCTAAAAGGGTTATCCTTATTTAGATGGGGAGCATAGAAGAATATGTGTTTTCTTGTACTGCGGTCAATATCTGATCTTGTCAATATTCTCAGTCTTTGCCAGTCCTTATGTAATCTCACTCAGCTTCATGGCTTCCAGTTCTACCTCTATGCTAATTCCCAAATGTACACCTCCCACTCAGGGATGGAAGAGAGCTGTGGAACTTTGCCTTATGGCTCAAGCTCACAATTAATAGCTACTCTCTCCATCCATTTCGCAGGCCAAAATCCTTGAGGTCATCTTTGACACTTAACTTTCTCACAGGTATCACAGCCAATCCTCTACCACCACATGACCCAAGTCACCACCATCTCCAGTGGATTATTGGAACAGTCCATTGATGAGTTGTCCTATTTCCAGAAGTCTATTCTCAACAGGTAAGGCACAGTGATTTTAATAATTTGTAAGATAATATCACTGTCTAGTCAAAACCCTCCAAAGTTATCATTGGTTAGCTTTCTATTACTATAACAAATAGCAGACAGCTAATAGGGAGGAAAAGTTTATTTAGTTCTGGAGGTTCTAGTCTATGATTGGTTGGCCCTGTTGCTTTGGATCTGTAGTGAGGCAGCACATCATGGTGGTATGACATGGTAGAGCAAAACTGTACACCTCAATCTCAGGAAGCAAAAGGGAGAAAAAAGAGAAGAGGCTAGCGTTCCACTTCCTACTGTGGGGGATGCCTCCAATGACCTAAAGACCTCCCACTAGGTTGCATCTGATAAAGGCTCCACCTCCCAGTAGCGCCACCCTGGGTACCAAGCCATTAATACTTAGGCTTTGGGGGGACATTTAAGTCTTAATTTATTGCACCATCCCATTTCACGCAGAGTAAATACCTGAATCCTTATGATGGCCCCACGGTCGTAGGTGATAGGCCCCAAGGCTCCCCATGTGATGCTCTGCTTGCTCTCTAACCTATTTCCACTTGTATCCTTGTCCTCAGCCCCTGGCACTGGCCACATGGGCCACTCCACTGTTCCTGGGGCCATCAGACAGCTCTGTCTGGTTCTCAGACACCAGTATGCCCACTCAAGCAGATCTTCCTTGATCTTGCTCTTTTAACTGCCACTGTCCCACCCTCCTGCATTCCCTAACCCTTTTCAGCTTTGTTTTATTCTGTAGCACTTATTCTCTAATATAGTATGCAGTTTACTTACTCATCCCGTTCATTGCTTGTCTTGACCCAATACTACAGAAATGTGACAAGAGCAGAGTTTTATTTTCGGTTTTCTTTATTCTCATATCTCCAGCTTTTAGAACAATGCTTGTCACATAATGGACACTTGACAATTGTTGGTTAAAGAAATAAATGAGTAAGTCTCCTTTTTATTGGCATACTAAAATTACTAGTGGGTGAAATTTTAACAACCTTGGTATACAGAAGGCTTTATGGAGTTTAACAATAAGTTTACAAAGCATAGAGAAAAAATTGATGATTTGACTGAGTACAAACTTAAAACTTCTGCCTAGAAAATATACCTACATGATGGACTGGTGAGATGGCTCAGCAGCGTAAGCTCCTGCCTGCCTGAGTTTGACTCCCGGTACCCACGTAAAGGAAAAAAAGGGGCCGCTGATATTGCTCAATGGCACAAGCACCTGCTGGCATGTGTGAGGTCCTGAGTTCAACTCCTGGTACCCATATTAAAAAAAAAAGAAAAAGAAAAATATACCTACACAAACAAAATTGACAAATAGGAAATCTACTTGCAATACATATTCAGGGAAGAAAAAGTTAATAGCCCTAATACACAAAGAGTACTCACAAATCAATAAAAAGATGAACATTATAATACAAAAACAAATACAGGTAAAGGAGAATTGCCATTCACAAAACAAGAAATACATAGAGGTATCTGAAAATGTTCACCATCACTTCACTTTTTCTTAAATGTGCCTTCCTTAAATCAGAGAAAATTCTCATTTCCTCTTGCCTTCGATTTCATCTTTCTTGAATTTAATTTCCAAGAAACTTTCTTATTTCCTCTAACAACCACAGTACATTTCTAGCTGTTTTCCTTTAGCAAATAGAGCTCCATATCCGGTCTCCTTCAGTTTTACAATTGCATCCCCGCTCCTTCTCTCTCTTTACCCTCCAAAATATTCTATTATCATAGGCAAAACTCCCTAGAGTTATGCTGCTGGGTATGATACTTCCCTTCACTGTTGAGAAAGAATTGCCATGCAAATACCAATGCCCTGCTTATATATTTAGTAGCAGTTCTATTACAAATATTTTGAATCACACAAAATGTGCAGATTTGCTATTTCAACAATGATAAAGACCCGCTTGACTTGCATAGCATTTAATGAGCAAATGTGCCAGGAATGCTGATTGACAATATTTAGCTATAGAGTTTCCTAAGCTTCTTTTGTGAAAAGTTTATAAACTTATGCTCTGAAATTCTTTTTCTTTTGTGCATGCCAAGTGCCATGCACTTGTCTCACTTAGAAACAGGCACTGTGCCTTATCCAGAATGATGTATCTGCAAAGACAAGAAGGATCAAATAGGAGAGAGCCATTAACTAGAAAATCCAGGAGTGGTAGCTGGGTGCGATGGTACCCACCTGTAACCCCAGCACTGTGGCAGGAGGATCACGAGCTCAACCCCAGCTGGGGCAATGCAGAGACTTAGTGAGATCCTGTCTCAAAATTAAAAAAAAAAAAAAAAGGCCGGTGAGATGGCTCAGCGGCGTAAGTGCCTGCCTGGCAAGCGCGAGGTCCTGAGTTCAACTCCCGGTACCCACATTAAAAAAAAAAAAAAAAAAAAAGGGCCAAGTCAATTAAAAGGTCTGAGTTCAATCCTCATTGCTCTGAACAAAGCAAAAACAAAACAAAACAAAACAAAACAAAACAAAGCAAAAACAACGGAAATAAGTAGCAGGCGGAATGAGCAGACAACTAAAGCCGAGATATTTCTGAGTCTTTGGTGAGAGACTCCTCTGGCGCTCTCCTGTCTTCTGATCGCACCCTGCATCTAACACCCCTGGAAGAGTGTTGCAGTGGAACACTGGCCTCACCCCAGCATATCCGTGTGGTGTCTCCAGAACCAGCGAATATGTCACCTTCCATGGCCAAAGGGGCTTGCAGATGGGACTAAATTCGGGATCTTCAGATGGTAGAGATCATCCTGGGTCAGCCTGGGCGTCCCAACACAGTGTAATCCATAGTGGACAAGGGAGACAGGAAATCCAGAATGAGAGACACAGAGGACAAGTGAGGGGATCACTGGCGGGCGCCACAGGCCAGTGTCTGCCTGTGGCTTCTAGTAGTTCGTGCTGGAAAGGGCAAGGAAGCAGGTTCTGCTGCAGGGCTTCTCAGAGCCTCTGGAGGGAACGTAGCCCTGCCGACACTTCGGGGAAGCTCCCTAAGGCAATTTCACAATTCTGACCTACAGAGGAATTAGATAATGAGCTGATGTTGCTTTGGCTTCTCAATGTGTGGTAATTTGCCACAGCAGGAGGAGAAAAATAACACACAGAGGACAAGTTATGTCACCACTGTTGGTCATCTCTGACATGGACATGGACTATCTGAAAAGTAGGGTACATGGGGAGCAGGGCCCCTGGCGTTGCTAACCTTGCCCTGAGCTGGATAGAAGGGTTCAAGGCTGCTGCCCAGCAGAAGCACCCGTGGGATTTTCTAAACCACAGTTGCTCAGCTTTACCGCACACATATTACAGTTTACTCTCCAGTATCGAGAGTCCAGTCTTGAGTATTTTATTCGAGGTTCCAGTGGTGACTGAGACTGGGAAAGATACTTGGTAGATAGTCGCAGCTGCAGCTGCTGGTGCCCGAACTGTCTTCTGTACAGATGGGCGTGGCGAGGGCCCGTACCCTCCGGTCAAGCAGGAAACTGTTGTCCTGCTCCTGTCTCCATCACAGGACACCCTGGGGGAACTAGCAGAGGGACTTCACCCCGAAACACCTCCGATAGACACACTCAGAGGAAGTGTGGGTTGAGAGCCCTGGTATCTCTTGTCCTCAGAAAAATTCAAAGATGAAGCTTAGTTTTCATCTAGGGTGCCTACTTCTGTCTGATGTGGTTGATTTTTCCCCTTTTCTTGTCACTTTTTCCCCTTTTTAAATTAGGAAGAACAAAAGAAAAGATAGTGTGAAGTATAAAAAAAATAAGTTTGAAGGAAAAAAAACCTGACTACTGTTATCCTGAAGAAGTGGGACTTTCTCTTCAGAATTGGAAAGACACAAGGAAAACATGGAGAAGGTTGTCTGGATAGCTGTTTATGTGGGTAGTTATATGCAATCATGAGGCTAGAAAAAAATTAGCTATGGGGAGAAAAATAGAGTTAGAGAGACCAGTGGATAAAGTCTAAATAAATTAACCCCTTACTGTTTCAAAGATACTGGGGTAAGATCTGTGAGAGGAGGCCTCCAGGTGTTGACAGCTGCTCGGGGGCTTCCAAAAGCACGGGAGAGATGAAGAAACTTGAGGGGAATCTGAGGAAGCAGATGTGGAATGGCACTCTGGATCTACTGGGGGTGCCAGCACGGAGAAAGGGCCAATGGTCATCGTTATTTATTGTACTTGGCCAGGGGCCACAGGGCTTATCAAGATTATGAAGTTGACCCAAACTGCCATATATATGTTGAAGAATGGCTTTGAAACCAGGCATTGGGAAATTTAGGGGAAAAAATAATCTTGGGACTTTCCTTGGTTCAGGAAAAAGACCAACTGAAATCCTGCTCTTAGATTTGTAACCCCTTTCTTCATTACACTGAAAGCTTCTCTAGACTTTTCTTTTCCTCCTCTAGAACTTCAAGTGTTGAACAAGTTTTCGAAGAATGAGAGAAATGGGAGAATAAAAACAGTCATAAATTTTATTGGAAGCTTCCAAAAGGCATCACTTCTCAAAATGGATAAATGTGCCATTAACATTTTCACCTTTGAAGAAAAAAAAAATTTTTTTTTTATTTTCAGGAGAAAAGGACACATTGCTGGTTAATGGTCCTGTTACCACAGAAACATAGAAATTAAAAAAAGAAAAATGTTCTAATACATTATTATTATTATTATTATTTTAGACCTCCTGCCTTTTCCCTTGAAGTGTGGAAAGGCAGAATGAAAAGCGTAACCCTGACCAGGTCATCATTCAAGCAGTGCTGTCAGAGAGACAAGCCGAGACACTCCCTTCTCTCTTCTGCCTCACACACGGGCCACGTATACACTTTAGCTGCAAGCTTTCACTGTAAGTAGGCCACCTTAGGTGTATATAGAAAAATCTGTAGGCTCTGCCTGGGCTTTGCAAAGTGCATCACATTGTTTATAAGACTTGACCAAGTGGACATAGGAAGAGAAATCATGTGGGATGGCTTTGGTGACAAGACCGCAGTCAGTGTCTTTGTCTGTTCTGGTTGCTATAACAAAACGCTTTAGGTTGGTTAATTTATAAGATACAGAAATGTATTTCTCACAGTTCTAAAAGCTGGGGAGTACAAGATCAAGGTGCCAGAAGATTTGGTGTCTGGTCAGAGCCTTTTTCTCCTAGCCAGCTCCTTCTATGTGTTCTCACAAGGCGGAAGGGGCTCCCGGCTCCATCTAGCCTCTTTCATAAGGATGCCATTCTCATTCGTGAGGGCAGAGCCCTCATAATCTAATCACCTCCCGAGGGCCCTACCTCCTCATCCTATCACGTCGAGGACTAAGTTCCAAAATCTGAATCTTGTGTGGACCTGTTCAGCGTTCAGTCCATCACAGTCAAAATTTGCATATGGATGCCTTATTCCACCATCTGGGCGTTGTAATTAGCTCCACTCCGTCTTTTTATGGGTGTGTGTATGGAAATTGGGATGACTGTAAGACATTCAAAAAGTTTAATTAAAATAATGCCAACCTCGGTAATACTTTTGTGCCCAAATAGCCCACGGAATTAGCTTGTTTGGAGGATGAGTCCCAGAGACAAGGAGCTTCCCATGGTGCTCAAGATGAGCATGGGCGTTCCCGCTGGGCGCACCTGGCTTGTGATTCTTTTTTTTTTTTTTTTTTTTTTTGTGGGTACCGGGGGGTCGACCTCAGGACCTCACGCGCCAACAGGCACCCGTGCCGCTGAGCGATATCACCGGCCCCTTTTTCGTATGTGGGATCCGGGAGTCGAACTCGGGCCCTCGCGCTTGCAAGGCAGGCGCTTAAGCCGCTGAGCCATCTCACCAGCCCTGGCTTGTGATTCTTGCTGTATTTCCAATGAGGCTGGCAATGGGGACAGGTGACTGAATCTCTGTAAGACTTGATTTCGTTATCCAAAAAGTGGGGGTAACAACTCTTCTATCACAGAGATCCTAGGATGATTTAATGAGGTGATATTCTGCACATAACTTGCTTAACATCCTGCCAGACTCAGGGAGTCCTTTGTAGGCATAATCATCATTGTAATTATAGATGAAATGTATCAAAATTTGTCAGCCATCTCCTAATACTTTGACTCAAAGGGAGGAGACTTCTGGCGCTGCAACAGGGACCCCAGGTTGTTGTCCACATTCCTCATAGAGTGCCAAGATCCCTGCCCTTTTGTTTATATATCTGTTGGAAGCTGGTTGAACACCTCACATTTCACTTCAATGTAGTGTAAATTTGAAAATATTACACCAAATTTGCTGAAATAAGTGCATTTCTCTCTCTTTAATTTATTCAATGAATATTTATCAAGTACCTATTACGTGCCAGGCCCTGTGCTAGGTGCTGGGGCTAAAACAGTGAATTAGATAGAAATGATTTCTGCTCTTATGGATGTTACAGTGTGGTAGGGAATGAAAAAGACCAGTTAGCAGGCGATTATGAGGGTATTCATGGCCATGGCAGGGGTGTGGCTAGCGGAGCATCTGACTGGAGCACCTAAAACAGGCTTGGGAGGGTCATCCCTGGAAGGGGGTGATTTTTAGAGCCACCTTAGAGCCGCAGGTCTACTCTGGGCTCTTCTCTGTTAGAGCTGCATCAAAGTGCTAGAATTCATTCCTTCCCTCATTCATTTATTGAGCCATCATTTATTGAAGGTCTATAATCTCTCTTAGTTCTCAGCCTCTGTACCAAACATTGGGAAAACTGTGAGGAGTGAATCACACCTGGCCCCTTCTTTCACAGAGCTTACAGGCAGTGAAAGGTGGAGTGGTACAAAACAAAGAGAGGAATTTCACGGGACGGAGAAGTGAGGGGAGCTGTGGGATTGTTCAGCAGGAGGACCTCACCCATTTGGGGAAGAATTCTAGTTTAGGAGGCATCCCTGGGAGAGTGGCATCTGAACTGAGCCCGGAAGAAGAGTGAGGAGCCAGGCAGGCAAAGAGGATGAAGGACTAATTTGGGAAGAGGTGGGGAAGAGCCAGTTAGATCCTGCAGCGTAGGAGGTCTGGCCTCCATAGGGTTTGGGGAGGAGGTTGGATGGCTGCAGGAAGAGTGGTGAGCCCAATGGAGGCAAGACTCAGAGCTGGCCACAGCAAGAAGGCAGCCCTGGCTGGAGGCCAGAAGTTCTGTTCTGAGCCATTTAGGGTGAGTGGAGTTGAACCGAATTAGTCCTCACCACCCCCAATCGCCTCTCAGTTTTTCTCTGGTTTTTCATATGGTTGGGACTGAGTTAGGCTTTCTCCAAGAGTCTAGGATTAGTTCTGGTGGCGGGTGCTGTGCTAGGTTGCCCATCTGCCCCTTCAGGAGGGAGAGCTGCCTTTCCTGACTGCTAGGAGTGCTGCTGATGGAATGCACTCCATCCTAGCCCTCTCGGGGGTTGTCTCAGCTGAAGTGAAGCACCTTGCCCACTTTCCAAGGTGACCCACTTTCAGTCTGATCAGTAAAGGCCCAGTCAGCCCAGGCCGCCTTGGGACAACTCTGGCAGGTCACCCTCCTGTTCCTGAGCTGCTGGGGGTGGGCAGAGGCCTTTGTTGGCACTGTACCATCTCCTGGAAATGACAGCTTCCTGTCCCTTCTGCAGTGTTGATCCCCATGATGGGATAAGTGTGTTCAAAATGAGAGGGAATATTTTCAGGGGGATTAATGGCATTGTGTCTTTTACTGTAATAAATTAAAAAGATTTTTGAAAATTCACTGTAGTTTTTAATCATACCATGTATATATTGATTTCATGTTTAGTACACCCCTTCAGATTAGGGTTGACCTCCCCATAAGTTACCCTAAGAAAAATGTGGGATGGATAATGTCCTGTTATGATTCATTTTACAGACCTAATTTTCACTGGAAATAAATACTTAGGGATTTATTTTCCTTTTCTTTCCTTTCCTTTCCTTCCCTTCCCTTCCCTTCCCTTCCCTTCCCTTCCCTTCCCTTCCCTTCTCAGCACTCTCTCTCTCTCTCTCTCATTCTCTCCTACTGGGGATTGAATCGGGGCCTCCCTCTAGGCTACATCCCCGGTTCTCCTTATTTTTTATTAGGAAATAGTGTCTTGCAAAGTTGCCCAGGCTGGCCTTGAACTTGTTATCTTTCTGCCTTAACCTGTTGAGCAGCTGGGATTACAGGCATGCACCCTCATACCAGCTCGTCCTTGTTATTTCTATTCTACCTTTGAGATGGACTTGGATCCAATATGACTTGGTAAAGAAATCAGGTCCCTGGCCAGAAGGACCTGTCTCTTTAGGGACGGGCTGCTGACCTGTCCCTGCAAGCAGCACATTAACATTCTTGTACTCTGAATAAGCAACGTTCTTTCCTTTTAAAAATGTGCACCCGTATTTCTCAGATCTGTTTGGATTGATCCATCCTTTACATTATAGCCTTGAAATTCACCTGGCTGGCTTTTATTAAACTCACAAATTAAGGTATTTAAAGTATTGTTAATGTTCAGGGGATGCGGCTGTCATACTCTAATGGATCTTTTCTCATTTTTTTCTTGGTGACAAAAGAGAGCAAGCAGCATATCAGAGTGGGCAGAGGCCACATAAGCTGGGTTTGAATTCCGGCCCGAGGGGCGAGCTGCTGCGTGGCTTGGGAAGGTTACTTTCCTGCTCTGTGCTTTAACCTGCTCGTCAGGTGATGTGCGATTGTGTAAGTAAATGCTCCCAACAGTGTCTGCACCTGGGACGCACTCAGCAAGTGAACACTTACAATTACAGAGAAAAAGGCACAATAATCACTCGCTCTGTGGCCATTTCTACTGTGCCCCATAATCTTTCATCAGGTGTCTTGTATGCTTTTTAAGTGTTAAAATAAATAAAACCGCCATGCTCCCACCATGGATAGATTTTCAGTTCCTCTTATTATAGCAAACTGTAAAATAAATTTCTTAATCTGTCGCTGTGTCTGAGAGTCAGGCCTGACTGATGGGCTGAGTGCCGTTCTGTCCGTGAGAGCCCTCAGTCACAGCAGCTGGGAGAACTCTCTGGCAAATGTGCAAACGTGGTAAGTTTGTGGCGTGTCACATCGTTTTCCCTCTCCATCTCTTCCCAACTGCGTTTTTGAAAGTAATGCAGTTAGTTTTCATGAGTATTTTAAGCCCAAATTAGATCTCATAGTGTAAACACTGCAGAAGCCAAGAAGGATCTTGTTAACAAAAGGAAATTACCAAACTCCCACAAATCTGAATCAGACCCATGGAATTGAAACTTAAGCAAAGTATATGCCTGCAAAATCCATCCCAGTTCCATTTCTGCAGGATTAAAGTACATGCAGGCACTCTAAGCTGCCAGCAGATCTGTGATTGTGGCATCTAATTGCAGCTGGCTTTAAACCTTGAGCAGGTCAGTGGAGGCGTGATGATCTCAGGGATAACTTGTCTTTTATGTATTTCTATGGTATGATATATAATCTCTTGCTGAAAAGGGTCCTTGTAGTTGTCAGCCTCTGCTCTTGCCTGTAATAGAATAAAGAACTGGCAAATAGGTGAATATATAGGTGAATATATATATATATTCAGGAATATATATATATATCTGTCCTGCATAATGTGGGCCAAGGACTGGTGGCTAACTATGACAGGGATGGGGGGCATTCAGCCCACATACGCTTCTGGGCTTCTTATTCTGTGACTGGACTCGATAGTGTGTGCACACGCTACTGAACCCCTGCTCCACTATGACAGCTTTGGATAGCCAGAGAGCCATGTTCCTCTTTGCATCTGAGGTCCTACTTTGTCTGTTCTCTCTTGAGATGAAAGAAACCTGAAAAAGCCAGTGTGCTACCTCGAGATGCAAGAGCCAGGGAGGGTGCAGAAGTGATTTTGTCTGTGTCTGGCCCCACTAGAAGCCCTCTGCTTAAGTGTTGTTGGTCAAGCAGTCAACAGGGATTTAGAGGAAAACACACAGCAGGTTTTGGAGCCAAACTTTGCTTTAAACATTTCAGGGATGCATTAAAGAGTGGACAGGTTTCCACCCTCTTGCATTTACAGCCCATTGTCTTTGCTGCCCCCACTCCCTCCCAGGCTGTTTATAGATACAAAGCACTGAAGGACTGGGATGTTCCAAATAGGACGCGTCGGGACAGATGCCACTGCTTAGTACAGTGCATGGAAAAATGTTGTCTTTGAGCCAGGCATTTCTTCCACCCTCCTGCTCAGTACCCAGGGTCAGGTCGCCATAGGGGCATCTGCAGCAACTCCATGCCAGAACTTCAGCAGAAGCTTAGAGAATGTGACCCGGCTTTGTGGAAACTGCATGCCCCAGCTCCCTCTCCTGAGAGACAGGATGCACTCTCTGCACCTTGCTGCTTTGACCCCAATCGGCTTTCTTTCTCCCTCTGAAGGCTGCGCTGCAGAAATCCCTCCTCCTCCTCTGCTGAAATCCACTTACCTCCATGTTCTCTTCCTGACCTCCCTTCCGCCAGCTTCTTCTGTCTTCTGGTCATTATATAAGTAAGGCAGACAAAAAGCCTGTGTGCATGGAAGCTCTTATGTAAGCAAACACGAGTGCCCACAGAACAGGGCAGCAATTGCAGAGGAAATAATGGGCAGCACTGCAAGGAAAGGTGGACTTGGAACTTCTTTAATAAAGTGGGAGCGATGTGATTGTGTGTGTATAGGGGACATCACACTGCAGTGACACTCATGGTCATGTGACAAGCGATAAAGTCCAAGGGGCTTGGGGCTGTGTTCTGGCTTCCCCTGGTGTTTAGCTCTGTTGTTGCAGAAATCTGATAACAAACCAAATGGAAGACTCTTTGCACCTCAGGAGTTGGAAGGCAACTTTTATTTTAACCCTAGCGGGCTGATGGGAACCAGTTCCAAATCATCAGACCAGAGTTAGCTTAGAGTTCAGCTTAAATACGTTTTGCAAGCTGGAAATACAAAGCCGATTGCAGGTTATTATATGATTGGTTACATAGGCTAAGGCGTACGTGTATGTGGTGAGGCAGATTTGTTCTGGGCAGGCTCTGCTAGGGAGGGGGCTGTCCAAGTGGGCAGGTGAAATCAGGCAAGCATGTCCTTGACTGGGTTATTCTGTCCTAGATGGAAAGTTCCTGGAATAGGCAAGCAAAACAGAACACGTTTATAGGCTAGAAAGTACGGGCGATGCACCTGGATGCAGTCAGACGATGCTGAGTCAAACTGTCTCTGAGTTGTAGCTGGCGTGGTGGTCAAGGCTCGCTGAGTCTAACCACGTGACAGGCAGCAGGAGCTTAGGCAGAGGCTCTAACTGATTTCTAATTTCTGCTATGAAATTTCTGTAAGTTTGCTATGCTATAACTTTGCTCTTACACTGTGACCTTGGGAAAATCATTGCAGCTGTCTGAGACTCAGGCTTCTCATCTGTAAAACAGGAGCCATCATACCTGGCTTCCGTGGTTATGATAGAGATTACAGTGCATCAGTTAGCAGATTAATTTGGTAGAACTCGATTGTTAGGGCTGAGCACCAAGGTAGGGGCTGGAATGAAACAGATGTGGGCCTTCAGCGTCAGGCATACTCGATGTGCCTGAGATGACTCAGCAGCTTGCCAATCATTTCTGTCTCTCCTCTCGAGAGAGATCCAGTGAGAGGAACCCAGGGTGGGTGCATAGCTTTTAAAATCTGAAAGCCTGATTTATCTCTGTTCTTCCTGTCCCCTGTCATCCTGGCACGACATTTGTGCCACCTTTTTGTTTCTCCTGGCACAATCCTGCACACCCCGGGCGCCCCATTACTTCAACACATGGAGCTGCTTTCTCTTTTACCGTCAGGTGTGTACTTGCAAATCTTTGCTTGGCGTGCACGAGAATCTGGAGTCTATCATCCGGACGCATCACACATGGTATCACTCACTCGGGGTACAGTGAGCTCTTCCTACTTTGTTTTATCCTGGGGAACCTTGACAGAGGACAGGAGAATTAGGCTGCGTGAGAAAAGTGACTGCCTGGCCACAAAAGGGGCTGTGTGTCAGTGGACTCCTCTGCTTCCTCCTCAGAGCCTTTGCCCTGTTAAAGCGAGAGGTTCACACACAAGCCTCGGGAGGATGTGTGCCTTGTGATTTGCTGGTTTGTCCTATGTCCCTGAGTAAACACTCTCTCTATGCCCTTCCCCGGTGCCCACCATTGTGATAGGGCGGAGGGCAGTTGCCAGTCACTTCAAGTCTTAGAAAGAATGCAGCCACTGCAGTGGAAATATTAATAACGTGGTTACCGGGGTTGAATCCACTGCATGTTTCCTCTGAAGTAGTCCGAGGAGAGGTGGTAATAGAAGAGAGAAAGAGCAGTGCAAAGGCATTGATGTCATTTGCTAGGACCGTCGTGCATGCCTAGAATTAGCCAGGTCTTCCATGGGTCCTTGTCAGTAGCCCAGTGTGTTACGACCCGGCGGTTTGCTTTAGTGGATATTTGGATGCCACTCTCTTCTTCCCTTCCGGGCTCACTCAGCTGGGAGCCAGTGAGCCCTGTCCGGCTTGCTGTGATTTCCCCATGGGGCAGGCAATGCCCACCCCATGCTTGTTAGAGTTGGAGGACTGGGAAGAAAATGGAGAGTATTTTTTTTTTTTTTTTTGGCAGCCACAATTTCTTAATTATGAAATGAATTTCATATAAGGAGGTCAAAGTTCAAGTATTTTATAAGATCAGTCTCTGACTTAGCCCTGGTCATACCCAAGGGACAAAGGGAAAGGCATGTTTTGGCAGGATCGCGAAGTGAACGGCCAAGATTTTCCACTGAATTTCCCGAGCCCTCGTAGGAGGCGGGTTAATTTTGGCGTTAAAAGTGGGGGTAGCAAATGTCTTAAGGTCAATGGAGTTTGGTTCTGGGCCTCAGGCGAAAGGTGATAGGGCAGATCAAAGGCTTCTCCGGGGATTATCATTATTTTTGCATTTAGTTAAAAATTGACAAACTAATTGCCAAGCCCATTGTCAGAAAACTGGCAACCGATTAGAGATGATTGTGAGCAATTTCTTCCTGTTATTCCTAATGAACCTGCTGCAGCCTCCTCTTCTGTACTTACTGCTCAGAGGGAAAGGGGGTTTTATCAATTTCTCTAACCACACCAAATCCGCCTTGGGAGGCCTTGCAGGATGCAGGCTTCTCGCTTATTCTCAACCTGAGTCAGGAAGACAGACGATTTTTTGTCTGACTGCCCCCGTGAGTCTCTCCTTGCCTCTTCATTTTCTACCTTCCTCCCATCCAAACGCTCTTCTTATTCCCGGTCAGCTCTCCAGACCCAGTTAATCTAAAAAAACAAGAGGACAAATGGAATAGAAAAATAAAACCAAAATCTTTTGGAAGTGAAATTTCAAATTCTGAAAACAAAAGGGTGTAGGAGTTTGGTATTTCAGTGGGTTAGAAAAGACCAAAATATTCTTGAAACAAAAAACAAAACAAAAAAACCCTACTTAAAATATTTCCCACTTCCAAATATCAGAATAAGTATTTATGCATTGGTAGAATGTCCAGGACCTTAACTATAAAAGAGAAAAATCTTTAAAATTCCTTCAAACTGGGCTGTTACATTGCAACGTCTTTTTTCCTGACCCAGAAGCAATACTTAGAAGCCAGTTCAAAAGCAAGGTTTCCTAGTGGCAAGTCAAACCAAGTCTGGTTTCTCGTCTTGGTCAGGCCTGGACATTGCCTCTCGGAGGGTTTGTGTTCTTTGATTCTTCCGTGGACCCTCATGTGTACCACAGTCTTCTATGACCAGGGCACACTTGTCTCTTCCGATTTTTTGGACAACAAAATGAGTCCTGGTTTATCTGGTAGATAGGCAGGTCAGGAAGCCCATTAGAGCAGAGTGCTCTCTTTGGAAACCTGCTTCTGTGCAATCACCCACTATTTGTTAAATTATGAGGATTAGAAAAAATGATAACTGAAATGGTTGCCAAGTCAGCTTATAAGGGCATAGTTCATTATTCTAGTGTATTTGTGATGAATCCTTAATAATTTTTCCTTTAAAAGAGAACAGTCTATATTATTTGTTATATCACTAGTGGTTGGCACTCACAGCTATGAAGTGTGAGACAGATTCTAACTATGGAGATTTGGGCCATTGCTATACTATCATGTTTTAAAAAATAGAAAATGGCAGTCACAGTTCTTTTTAGAAAGCTCTTGGAGATTGTATTAGTTTCCTATAGCTGCTATAACAAATCGCCACAAACTTAGTGGCTTAAAAGAAACACAGGTTGATTATCTTAAAATTCTGAAGGTCTGAAGTCCAAAATGGGCCCTAAACGCTAAAACCAAGGTGTCATTGAGTTAGAGACCACCTTGGGGACAATGGACAAGTACACTCCTGGCCTTAATTTAGGACTAGTTACACATTAAATGCATGGTATATATTCTTCCCTGTCCCCTCACTTTCCCAAACAATATTACTGACCTCGAGAATAAGGTATAGCATTAAAGCTAGGATGCCTTCGCCATACTGTCTCAAAAAATAAAATAGATGAAAAAAATGAAACTCAGGGGTCATCATAGAGGGACAAAGGACAAAACAACTTCTAGGTCCTTAATCTTTACTAATTAAAAGCATGACTTATGTTTTCTCCTGAGGGAGTCAGGGGCTTAAAAAATATGCTTTTGCTGTAAAACAGTGACTCTTTACCTGGGCCTACAGATGCCTAATGGATAACTGAAAGCAGAATGAAGCTTGGCTTTGCTGCCTACATTTTGTGCCTCCTTCATCACCTTAAAATGGTGGGTCAGATCCCGTGCAACTCTACACATGGGCATGTTAGTCACATACAGAGTATCTGTGTAAAAGGTGGTAATAAAAGGTTTATTAGCCCTAAATCTACTGTTTCATCCCCTCTAAGGAACAAAAACTTAAAGTGGTCCATTTTCAAGACACAATAGCCAGTTCTAAGTGGAAAATTCCCAGCCACTAAACTTGCTTAATGGCTTGCAGGTGTGGCAAACCTCAAAGTCCATGCAACTGGAAGACCCCCTAAGCAAACGGGATGTTGGGGGAGGGATAAACTAACAAGTCTTGGTTGAGAAATACAGACATTAAGTGGGAGGGAGAGAGAAGAATACTCCGTAAGGAAATAATGAAACTTAGTCAATGTCTGGGGAGACTGTACACCCCATTGTACTCAGCCAACGAGGAATCGAGGGAGAGATCTGCACTCTAGGGACTAAAATGCTCGCTATAACCGTCCTGGATGTGCCTGCCTGCAGGCCACCAGATCCTGCAAGACCTGTATTAAAGTCTCGCTTTCACTGTGCTTTGTGTCTACGAGTCCATTCTTTGGGTTTGGACAAGTGAGTGTATTTTTCACATTCCCCTTCAAGATAGAGAACACCAAGAGATTCTCAAGAACCATCAACTCTTAGCTTTTACCCCCTAGAATGGGTACCTAGAAGTTTCCAGACTTTGCCCTGAACCCTCAGTCACCAGCGGAGCTTCTGCAAAACGAAGACTGCCCCTGCCTCAAACAGAAGCAGTTATCTTACAGGAAGGATCCAGATTGCTCCTAAGCCATCGGGCTCTTCTGAGCCACCCTGAAAAGCCAGAACAGAGAAAGAGATCCACCCCTCTCTGGCCCACCACAACAGCCTCAGGAAAACTGGGCTCTTCCTTTTGTTAATGGGCCAGTCTGACCTCTAGCAGAGCCATGCCCCCTTCAGCTCCTCAAGTGGAAGTCCTTTCCCTATTTTCTCTTACTTTCCAATGAAAGGTTTTGCCTGTAAGTTAATTTTAATTTCCATTATCGCTAAGGCAAGATCTCATACTAGCCAGTGACATCATGAGGGTGGTGTTTCTTTTGAAATTTCTGGAGAAAAATCCATTTCCTTGCTGAGAAGCTTCTAGAAGACCCTCAGATTCTTTCGATGGAGGTGCCTTTCAGTCTTCGAAGCCAGCAGCTGCGTCATTCCTAACCTGGCTTCCATCTCCTTCTCTGAGCTCTGCCTCCATCCTCAGAGGACCCCTGTGGTCACAGGAACCTACCCGGTCACTCCAGGACACCCTTCCCATCTCCAGGGCTTTCCCTTCATCACATTCACCCAGACTCTTGCCATGTAAGACAGCACACTCACGGGTTCCAGGGATTTGGATGGAGACGCATTTGGGGGCCATTATTGTGCTTGCTGTCGAAAGAAAAGGCAGGAGCAGACTCAAAAAAGCAGTTTTTACAAATACAAATAAGCCATACCAACACAGCTCTGAGTGAGTACTTTTTTGTTTCTGTCTTTTCTTGAAGCCGTTGATTTCAGTCCCATATAGCCTTGGAAATGGCCAAAACATTAATTGAATTCCTATTTAGCTCTATTCTTTCTGATTTATTTCATGTGTATGGTAGTTTTGTAGTTTCGTAGGATGAAAAATTTACTTTCTAATCTTCCTTTAAAGGTCAAGTGGCAAAGGGAACTGGTTCTAAATGCAAGTTACCTGCATGGAGCAATTAAGGAGAGATATAAAGTGGTATGGATTTTAAGATGACAGGGGCCAGGTACAAATGGAGGAGAATTGACTAAGATATAAGCTGATTCAGGAAATTCAAATCCTACCTTGGAGAACACTCGGATTAATATGTATTTATTGTAATTCATTAAAAACCCTCCTCTCTTCTAAGCTATTTTGTCATTAAATTTGCAATTTGCCTCTCTTTGCAGCCTGGCATAAACACCGCGAGCCAGTCTCCGAGGTGGATTCCTGGCCGAGGCATTTTTGTCATCAGTGGGCGGTAGTGACTCAGAGCCCACTTTCAGAGATGTATTGAAATTCTATATTAAGTTAAAAGATGCTCTATAATATTCGATCTCTCTCCCAAAACAAACAGACCTGACACAGCCCCCCATCCCTCTTCAGGATAACGCGAAAGGCTCTTTTCCTGCAGCCATTGGTTCTTTGTGGACCTGCCCCGGCTGCGCTTGCTCTTGGTCACCAGGTGCACTGCTTCTGCACGTCCCGTCAGTTCGCGCCCACGGCGGCGCAGGCGGGAGGGAGACTTCTCCAGACAGATTTCTCTGGAGAGCCCAGTCGGGAAGCCGAGGCGCCACCCTCTCTTGCGCACAGGCTGTGAAAGTTTTAGGATATGCTTTTTAGGGCCTTCTGCCAGTGACGGAGTGACAGCTGGTGGGATGGACGAGCAGAGCGGGCTGCCCGTCTTCCACGTCGTGCTGGTTCCTGCAGGTCAGATGCGAGCCTTTCCTCCCGCCTGATCTGCGTCTCCTGCGGCTCAGCCGGGCAGCAAAGGCGGAGCGATGAACTACAACCTGTTGGTGCTGGCATCACTCAGCCTCGTTCGCCTGCGTGAGGGGACAGGGGACAGGCAGCTGTGCTGGCACCACAGCCTGCGCTTGGCGGGACCAGGGCACACTCCATTCTCACTAGGCCTGGAACCAGGCCCTGATGACAGACAGACAGAGGCTAGGAAATGGTGACAGAGGGACGCAGAGAAAGATGGCCCAGGAGAGGGAGGGGCCGGGAGGCCGGACTGAGCATAGCGTGCAGTTCAGGGAGAGTGAGAAACGGGGATGTTAGTTTGCTTGACTCCTCCGGCTCCCTTCCATTTCCCTTCTCTTCTCACCTCTCCCCTCCCCTGCCTTTCCCTTCCCTTCTTGCTTGTTTTCCTCCAGTCCTTTCCAAGAGGGCAAAAAGCTATGCAGTGACCTCCAGACTTTCTATCTTCTGATCTAGTAGTGAATGTTCCTGCTTAATGAATCCTTTCATGCTACTTACTGGGGGAGATTTTTAAAGGAAGGGCTCTGGGCTAAGAAACCCATTACGAGTGCTCTTTAGCTTACCAAGCCATAGTCGTGATGTTGGCCGGCCATTATTATTGTTTATTGTTCGGAGAGTACCTTGCATTGTCAGGTAATACCCGTTTGATTTTGCAGAAAGTCAAAGAGCTGTATTAGCTGATGTGTATTTTTTGTTGTCCTGTAGCTTTATAATTGAGAATTCCCAAATTGGAAAACCTTAGTGAAAATTAAACATTTTATTAAATATTACTCAGTGGATCGCAAAGGTTAGGGTGCACAGTAACCCGAGGAGCTGGGAAAAATGCAGACTTCTAGGTCCTATACACAGAGTTTCAAATTCATTAGAGCTGGATGGGTCCCCTCAATCTGCATTTTCGCAAATTCTCAGAGTGTCTGATTCAGGTGGATGGGATGGCAGTTTGATGAAAACGAGGTCACGTACTTGGACTTGTAGCTGTGTCCTGATTAGCGCTCCAGGTCCCCACCACCACCTCGTGGTTTCATATGACATAATTGTCCCTAGGCTGGCAGTTGTGTTTTTATGCAGCTGGGGAAGGAGGATTCAGGTAGTGCAGTGTATCACCTGCATTGTTATGTTCAGAGCCTTTGGTCTCAGGTTTATTCCCTGTACAAAGATTGAAGGGTGATCTGAAATCAAATACATTTGTCTGGGAGTGGAGTGTCTGTCAGACCCAGGCATCGATCTCCTTGAGCAGCAGCTCTCTGTGAACGTCTCCCCAGTGAGAATTCCAATCAGGATTCTAAAGGTTACACAAAATAGGCCTAATTTCTGAGCTTTCTCTGGGGAGATAACTTAATTTCTAAGCAAAAGGGGAAGAAATCCAAGGCTTGTTTTATAATCAGCACACGGTTCATATTTTAGGATAAAATGCTGTGTTGATTAGTGTGTGAACTCGGTGAGCCAGAAAATATCTCTGTGCAGAGGCTCTTTAAGGATAAAATAGTTGCATTTTGGAGGATGGAAAGATAGCAAAATGAAATCCAGGCAGAACAGCAGGGAAGTGAGATGATTTCTATGGGTGCTGTAACATCATTCGATCACCAGGGGGCAGCATTGCACTTCGGTTGGAAAACGGTCTCCCTGGCAGGCAGCCCTTTAAAGGAAAATAACATGTATGTGAGCAAAGCTAAAAACCAAAACATTAGCAAGAACCAGAAAACCAACAACACAGAACCCAAACTGTCTTTGTTATGATGTGCCATCTTTGCTTTCCTTGGTGCAAAGAATTTAAAGTAGTATTAAGACTCTCCAGGGCATATTTTATTGGTCCATTAATACATGCTTAGGGGTGGTGGATAATGCAGTGAAATTATTTTTCATTTTCCCCACTTTTTGTGTACCTCGCCCATCTCATCTCACTGCCTTTGCCTGGCTGCCAAGAAACTGCTCTTGCACATCTACTCCTTTCAAGGCAGAGACAGACCCCTGTGACTGGCGGCCCTGTGGTATTGCTGGTCATTTTGTGGCGCACAGTGGATGCGGACAGACACTGGCTAGGAGGCCCTTTTTCCTTTCCTTCTCTGTGTGAAATCAGGCTCACAATTTTCATGACTCTGGCAAGATCCTGGGGATTACAGATAAGTTTATACTGTATCTTTACAAACACACTTCTCACAGGAGCCAATCTATCATTTAATAGAAAAAAAAAGTATATGCTAAAATTTTGCATCTTGGAAACGGACCAATATGATTCATAGGTGAAGTGGAGGCAAATGAAAAGCAAATCCAACAGCAGAGACTGAAGTTCCACCAGGACAAGCATCGTGTCTGTTTGTTCACAGAGGTGAACAGTAACTGCTTGGGGTACGAGGTGCTCAATAAATATTTGTGGAATGAGTGCTTGGATTTGAACACATGAGTCATGATCAACACCTCTTCTTCCTCCTTAGTTTTGCTTTTGAACAATGATTAACCCAGGACCCGGGCAAGCCTGGGAACATACGCTTGGCTTCCCTCCTTGTCTGCATCATTGTTTGCTTTGTTTCTTATAGAGTCACAGTGACTGAGAGTTTCTACAAGGAAAGTTCTAGAATTCAGCCTGCAGGAACAGCTGTAAACCCCAAACATTTTTGTTCCTCTGAAATTTACATATACATTTACATATAATTATGATGTTGGGGGGGTCATAAAGATTAGATTTGAAGGTTCTTTACTATTAATCTTGTTTCTACACGAGAGATTTTTTTTTCTTCTATTTTGCTTTCTCCTCCCTGTTCTTCTCCTGCAAGAAACAGGCAGGTTGGGAAACTTAACTTTGAACAGGAGCAGAGAGAAGTATGCACAGGGCAGGGAATAACAGGCAGCAGGAAGATTAATTACCCTCGTTGGAATCTAGCTTGACTGGGCAAGGTGAGACAGTTCAATTATGTAATCATGTTGGTGCTATTGGCTTCCGCGGCCTTGAGAGCTGGGATCGTCTTCCTTTACTGTTTAATTTGACTCTCTCCTCTTCTCTCTGCTCCCAGGTGAACCCTCGGGTAGGGGCAGAGGAGGCTATCTTTGCGTGCTCAAGGGCTGTGTGCGTGCAGTTCTCAGTGCTTCCGTTGGAGGCCCCCTGCCAGACTGCCTGCATCTCTCCTGTCCCTGCTAGGTTGCTTCCTTCCAGCTAGTGGATGCTCTTCCCTACACACAGCTTTCTCAGGCTTTCTTGTGGCTCAAGAATAGCCACCCACCAAAGCTACAGGCCAGAGCACATCATTAGGCAAGAATACAGGAAAGCCACACAGTCCAGCGGGACCTCCTGTGACGACAGACGTGCTCTGCATCTGCCCTGTCCAACAGGGCGGGTGGTGGCCAACTGTGGCTTTTAGCACCTGAACTGTGACCTGAACTGTTAATTTAAATTATTTTAAGGTCCAATAGTTATTGATGGCCAGTAGATACTGTATTGGGCAGTGAAAGACTGGACGGTGCCATAGTGTCCGGGGGAGATAGTGATGTGTGTGTGTGTGTGTGTGTGTGTGTGTGTGCGCGAATGACCTTTGCACTGTCCTATGGAAGGGACGATTCCCACTACAGACCATATGTTGTAAGCGTGGTTTGTTTGTCACATCCCACCAGGTCCTCTGCTGCCTTCGCATCTTCATCATGTCACTCCTGGTTAACATCCAAGAAGGGAAAGGAGAATGGAATTTTACATACTTTGCTATGGTTTTCTGTCTCCTGGGTTGGTAAAAGACCTTAATCCCAATGAAAACTTCATTCTCTCAAAATAAAATGAGTCTGTGAGGCAAACTTGGCCAGACCCTTAAATACTTCGTTACGTCTCCCTGCACATCTGCTATGCCGGTGCCACCAACCCTGTTTCGCGGAGCTTGGCAGTCAACTGCTTTCTTCAGCACAGATTTCCAAAGTTGTTCAGAGCCTTAGTGCATATATAAGACCAGCGGATAGTCTGTCTAGCAATGTGAGCCTTTTTTAAAAAGTGGACTTATGAAGCAAACACTACAGTTGAAACCAGACACAGCAAGATGTGGGTAGCACAAGAAGCATCACAGTAAGAATGAAAGACAGTGACTGGTCTAGCGCAGTTCTCTCTGTCATTCAGATTGCTTTATGGAGCCATAATTAATGACGTCCAAGCCCCCGCATCCTCCAACATCCAGCCTGCCCTCAAGCTGACGAACTCATTATTCTCCTGCTGTTGCCGCCACACTCACACTCAGCCTTGTACGCTGCATGCCCTAGTTGCTAAAATTACACAAATAGAGGAAAGAAAAAAAAAAAATGAGCCTGTGAATCATTCTCCTAGTTCCTGCGGTTTGCACTTGCTAGTTAATTTGAGCCTTACAGTTGGACTCTCAGAGCGACAGAAACACCAGCCGATCTGTTGCTGTGTGAGCAAGTACACAGAGCCTCGTTGCTGACACCTTTGAAAAATGTCCCCAGAAATGCAGCTCGTGAAGAGAGTTCTTTAAATGAAGCTAGATTTGTAAAGAGCCCATTTACTGCCTGACTTAGAGCTAAATCCTGTGGCAGAATGGAATTCGAGGCTTGCTGCCAGTGAACAGAAAACAGCTTGGGTACCAAACCGGGAGGCTGAGTGGCAGGAAAGGGGCGATGTTAGAACAGACAGCATCCTGAGGTCTGCAGGGAAAGAAGAAAATCAAAAGGGAAGGAAGCATCAAGAGACAAAGCACAGAGAGGTTCTCCAGAAATGTTGGGAAGCAGAGGATAAAGAATGAGCAAGAACAGGAATAAGAAAGGAGAGAAGACAGAGAAACTAGTTATTGTCCTGATTTATCCCATTAAAGGGATGTGGCTGAAACTGGGTCATTTCAGCAGAGGACCGCACAGTAGCAGGTCGCCAGACAAAACTCCTTCCCTACCTGTGCTCAGTCCCGATTTCATGAATAAAGGAGGCAAACAAACAAATCCGACCTCATCTGCCACTCTCTCTAGGTTAATCATTCACCTATTGTAGAAGGAACTTTTTCAGATATTCCAATGCTGTTGACTTCAGGTCTCTGAAAGAATTCAGTAGCAACAAGGTGAGCACTCCCTGTAGCCCACCTGTCTCTCATGACCTCCTGTCCATCCGAACTCTGGCCCTTTCCGTGTTCTCTGTAGATGAGAAGAACAGGAACTGGTTGATACCCAATTGCAAACTTGCCTTCTATTTCAGGGACTCTCACTTTGATGGGCTTTATAGCCTCCTGGGGAAGCTTATTAAGAGGATAGTTGCCTGGGTCCCGGCACCCGGAGAGTGAGATTCTCCAGGGAAAGCAGCCTCTCTCAAAGAAACCCGGGCTGGGGAAATTTGGAAGTGGGGCAGAACTGTAAAAAAAGTGTAAAACTTATAAGCTCAGAGGTTGCAGACATCTAATTCAATGCTAGTTAATATTTTCTCCGAAATAGAGTTTTATGGAATAACTTTCATCTACTTGATTGGAAATTAAAGATAAAGGAAATAGAAATTTTTTCTCTCATCCTAAGTTCCTGGGTAGGAAAGCTCTCTTTTTCTTTCTATGTAATTGTTGAAGAAGGAACAAACTCCAAATTTGGGCTGGTCCAGATGAGGAACCTACTTGCGCTCATGGATCTTTTCACCCTTCAATATGGCTTGTGGGCTCCATCTTTCCCCCTAGCCAGGGCCATTTCTGAGTCCCCAGTCCCCTTATCAGCGTCTGCCGTATCCTGTGTTGCGAGAGGGCCAAGCTCCTCCTGCCCAAGGCCACTCAGTGGAGGAGGCAGAAAGGGAAGGAATAAAAATGGAATCCACCAGACCAAAGGTTTTGTCATGCTTGGGTGCGGGAGAATTACTCTCTGAGCCTTAGTTCCCTCCACCCTTGGAAGGGGTGTAAGCACTGATCCTGGCTGAGTTGGAAGTATTAAATGAGATAAGGTATAGAAAGTGCTTTGCAGAATAATGGTCAGTGAATGTGGCCGTCCCTCAGAGGCTCCTCTCCTCTTCTCTAGCAGAGAAGGATCTGTCCTTTGCAATTCCCACGGTTCTCTATGCCTTTGCTTGTGTTCTTAGAAACAAGCCTTACCTCAACCCATCACTCAGGCAAAAGTGCAGTTCACATTTGCCAGTGGTGGTAGTCGTTGGGGACGCTGGTGTGTTGCGGTAGGTGTTTGTAAGAGAAGCAGCGGGGGGTACATTTATGCATTGAGGTTGGGTAACCGCAGGTCAGCCCAGCTTACAGGACCTGCAGGACGGAAGATCTGTAAGAGTTGTGTGGTTGTTTTGCTTTTGGAATTGCATTTATGTCATAATTTTAAGGATTGACAAGCCAAATTTTCAATGGAGCCTTGTCCTTGATCCCTCCCGGCCAATACACAAGATGGAGAGTCTAACGCCCTTGTGGGAATTCAAACATGTCATACTCACTGACAGGCAATCATGATTCTAATGAGGGAAGAAGAATTTAATTCAGTAAAAAACCTATTAGAATTGGCAGTACAAATGTAAACAGGTCCCCGGTGAATAATTTTGCAGGGCCTTCTCCACCGCCTCCCTGGTTGACACATCCCACAACCAAATGTGGAAGGCGGAGGCTCAGTATGTGCTGACAGAAAGCCCTAGATTCTGTCCCCTGTGCTGTCATTCAGCATTGGCTTTGAAACTGTGGCCCGAGGGGTTGGGGGGAGTCTCCTAAAAATGACGTTTTGGTCTCACTTTTAGGGGAGGCGGGATGTTGCAATGAGTGGAGACAGAGATATTGGTGGGGATTTGTTGTTATTTTCCAGTAGGTTCAGGTGGTGGAAAGGGGTCTTTTAATCAGCTGCTTTGGTTTGCCTCGGAGAGGTTTTAGCATATCCTGCAGAACAATTTTATGAATGTCTGAAGTTTTTTTTTATCCTTCTGTGGTAGCAACTGGATTTTAATTTTTTTTTTTAATTTTTTTTTTTTTGTGGGTACCGGGGGGTCAACCTCAGGACCTCACGTGCCAGCAGGCGCTCGTGCCACTGAGCGATATCACCGGCCCCTTTTTCGTATGTGGGTTCCGGGAGTCGAACTCAGGCCCTCGCACTTGCCGGGCAGGTGCTTAAGCCGCTGAGCCATCTCACCGGCCCGCAACTGGATTTTAAAGACGTTGCATTGGACTAGTTTGTGAGTTGATGCCTATTTTGGCAAATTTAAATTTTACCCAACAGTACAGAGTTTCCATTGTTCACAGATATCATTAAGAAGAAGAAGCAGCATCGTTTCTTGTGAGACCCACATGTAGTTATACAGCAGTACCAACAGTTCCTTGTAAAAGCAGTGGTTCTTCTTTATCGTTCTCCTCGACTGCTTCAGCGTAAAGACAGTGGCAGTTTTTTTTTTTTTTTTTTTTTTTTTTCCTGTAAAATAGACAGAGAATATGGAATGCATTGGCCTGACCAAAAAATTTCAGTTCAGGTGAAATTTTAATAACACAAGGGATAAATTTACTTTTGCTATTTGGATGTTCTCTCCATTTCCCTGTTTTCAAATCTTTGCTTCAAAATTGGCCACACCATTATTCAGCTTTCTTAATGGAAATTTCATAGACAAAATCAAGAAATTCATTTCTCCAGCCCCTGGTCCTTCATCTGTGGGCCTTGCATTCCAGGTGGCCGGGTCTATGATGTTGGAGTAATGGCCACAGCCAGCTGTCTTTGCACTGTGTCCTCTGTTGGTGGGACAAATAATATCTTTAAAAATTTATTTTTATTTTTTTATTTTATTATGTGGGAGTTGAACTCAGGACCTCATGCTTGCCAGGCAGGTGCTTATGCCGCTGAGCTATATCACTGGCCTGACAAATAATATCTTACACACAAATGTCAATTTGTTTTCAAATATATGTGGATTCTATGGGGTAAATACGATGCAAATTCATGGTCTTTTTTTTTTTTTTTTTTTTTTTTGGTGGGTACCGGGGGGTCGACCTCAGGACCTCGCGCGCCAGCAGGCGCCCGTGCCGCTGAGCGATATCACCGGCCCCTTTTTCGTATGTGGGTTCCGGGAGTCGAACTCGGGCCCTCGAGCTTGCCGGACAGGCGCTTAAGCCGCTGAGCCATCTCACCGGCCCAAATTCATGGTCTTTTGTGATTATAGATTTTCTTAATCCATAGGTACTAACAGGGCAGCTCCTAATCATGTGAATGGCATTAGGACATTTTTGACACTCTAAGAGATTAATCTTATATTTCTAAGTATAGGAAATCCCTATCTAAAACAAAGTTGGAGAACCAAGCCAGTCTCAGCCTTTACTTGCAGTGTGTACCTGTCGGTTATTATTAAGATGGCATCCGTGCCTCAGTTTCCATGCTGAAAGGGAAAGGGAGGTGGCCTCGTCAGCCAGCTGCTCCTGAGCTTGGGTAGGTGGGAGTTGGATGCCTCCTAACAGTTTGCTTGGCTGCCAAAGTGGTGCTTTCTGTGCCTTTGCTCTGTCCCCTGTGGATGGGGGGACAGAAAACTAAATATTTGTTACATTTTCCATTGCTTCATCTTTACTCAGGGGTCATGCTGTTTTCTGGCTCATGGCTGCTCTGCCTCCACAGATGGAGGCTTGGAACCTTACAGAAAGAACCCGGTGTTGCTCATCCAAAGCCGTTCTGGAGAAGAAGGAAGAAACTCTATTTCCTGAGTGACTGCTCTGTGCTATGTTTGCACCTTTATCCCTGACAGGTATCATGCTTGCCCTCATCGCAGAGAGGCCTCTGGGGCTCAGAATGGGCAGTAAGCAGTGTGCTGATGCTTGCTGCAAAGTAGGTGGGGAAAACAGCATCAATCCCTGGTGTGGAAATTTTTAAAATATTTACTGGGTGGATGAATCCGCCCGTGAGAACAGTGTTCCCACCATCCAGTCACCCTGCAAAAGCCCTGCTTCTGAGTGTGTGAGAGTTTTGCGGGAATTTCAGATCCAAACCCCGAACCCTACCTCCCTTTATCAGCACTACTGACCACTTCGGATTTTGGATAAATTTACATTTGCTACAGATGTATGAGCTTTATTTTACACTCAGTCTTTCCCCTATATTGTTAAGTAGATGCCACTCTATTCTCTTTCAGATTTCCTATATGCCTAGGAAAATCCAAACTTAGGATCTGACATTTTGGGGTTTTTATCTTGGCAACCTCCTGATGGGCAGTTCTAAATATATTAGAAGTCAGTTTCTTTTCTTTGTGTGCCTAGCAAAGAAGTGTTCATCTGAACAACAAATTCCAGTGATGGATTCTTAGCCCACAGCAAATGTCTTGCTGGTGTGTTTGCCTGAGTTCTCATGTTCCTGTCCCCAGTGGGAAGGGAATTTGCATGCATTTATCTCAGTGCCTCTGCTGTGCCGTCACTCTCCCTGCTTGCACCCGCTCTACTGAGAGTGGATGAACAGTCTTTAAACTGTCAAACCTCGCTTGCTTGCCACTTCTTGTTTGATCTGCTCCTGTTTCGGCACTCATTCTGTAATTCTCCTACTCCTTGTCAAGTCCTGAAGCCTCCAGCAGTAATGGACAGCTCACAGTCCTGCCCTTTTCTGCCTCTCGCATCTGCTGACAGAGGCACTCAGTAGTAAGCAGCAGAGCTGAGAATTCCCACTGGCCGAGCTCTGTTGCCCGCTCCCTTTCTCATGGCCGTGGGCCTCTCCACTGGCGATTCAGGCACGCACTAGAGTGTGTGCCCCTGGCCAAGCCGCCTGGAACACTGCAGGGAGTCAGGGGCCTTCTCTGTGAGCCTGGGGTGTACCTGGGCTTTTCTGTGTGTGTGTGTGGGGGGGGGGGGGAGTTTCCTGTGACCTTACTTCCTCAGCTGCGGTGGAGAAGGGCAAAACTTTTGTGCTTGGTAGTAAAAAAATACAATGACTTGCAAAGAACAGAAGTGCACCAGAGAGGAAGGAAATGATGGAGAGGTCAGAGTTGGGACTGAGAGAGTCTTTCGGATCTCTTTGTGAGTGTGGGCGAAGCCCCTGAGGGCCGAGAGCTTTGCTCAGAATAAACAGGCAGACACAGGGAGTTACTGACCTCAGTCCCCTGGAAGCCTTGGGGTAGCAGCTCTCACAGGTCAGTTCCCTGCCACAGGAGGGGTCTGGCTCTGTCTGCAAGGTTCATTGTCCCAGTGGCTAGAAAAGAATGAGACCTTAGCTGCTGAGGACCACTCTAGTGCTCTGGAAGAGCGTGAACAGGAGCAAATGGGATGCTGTCTTCACAGGACGGTGACCTGACCTTTTCGTTGCAGCTTCAGAGATGAGACTGAGGCTTGAGCTCGGGCAGAGAGTGACCAGCACATTGGAGTCCAGAGTGACTCTTACATGTCTTGAACTAACTCACCAACCGTCCTCACCATTTTACTGAGGTCAGGACTCCGGGCTTGTCACTAAGGGGCTGCTGTTCTGTTTATTTAGCCTCTTCCCCAGCTCCTTATAATAACAAAGTCACAAGAGGAAAGAAAAGCATGATGTGATTGTGAAGAACAAATACGTAAGACCACCGTGAAGCAAAACTTCTATTCCTTTATTCATTATTCATTCATTCATGCACTTACCAAATATTTTTAGAGCATGTTCAGTGTGCTCAGAACCATGCTAATTGCTAAAATTATAAATGTAACCCAAGCATAGGAAAACTTTCCAGCCTTCCAGGATACTTTCTTTTGTTAGCCAAAAAACAGTGTACGCTTCTAGTCTGTGAACTGCACAAAATTCAGTGACCCTCCCTAAGGATGAGGTAAGGGCGCACCTGTGCTCCTTGGCATTGCCTCTGTGTCTGCGCCTGCTCCAGCATGGATCCCCCCATCACCTCCCGTCTTTACCTATTCTTTGTGCTCCTGCTTATGTACCCTAGTTTGCCCCAAAGCATTAACATATTTTTTTTTTTCCTTTGTTGCCCAAGGCTGCTACTATGAGCAGGGGTGAGCAGATCACAGTGGTATTTAGAAGTTATTGTGTGAGAATAATAACATGGAAAAGAAAAGCATCAGTGGGGTGTTGGCTATCACAGAACCAAGGGCATCCCTCTCTCAGCCAGTCAGGTCCTCCCCTCCTCATCCTTGTCTTCCTTCCCTCTAGCCTCAGGCTCCTCCCTGGGGAATAGCAGAGAGGCCTTTCTTAGCAGTCAGATAATGTCTCCTCAGAGGTGCTCTAGGCCACCCAAGGCTTGATTTGAAAACTGGTTTCTCATTGTTTTAGTCTTTCTTTTCATATCAGGCTTTGGGCATTTTCTTTGCAGATTAAAAAGTACACCACAGCGTTTTCCCAAATTGTATAAAAAAACACAATTCTCCCCTGAAGATAAATTCAGAATGCAGAAATAGCTGTGGGCAGCTTTGAGAGGAGCATTCTGCTTTGTAATTAAGATGACAGGGCCCCGGCTCCCCATCCGAGCCAACTGGAAGAGACAGTAAGGACCCAGCGTCGCAGCAGGCTATTCTAAGTGACAGGACAGAGGTGTGCGTGGGCTGCTATAGGACCACACAGGAGGAGCATTTAATCCCGTCCGCTGATCCCCCAGAAAGCTGTGTATATTTACTTGGGTTAGGAATTTCCCAGGAAGATAATGGGGAGACAGCATTCCAAGCAGCTAGAACAGTATGTGAAAGTCACAGAAGAATGAAAGAGCCTGACAGTCTGGAGGAACAAGATTTGGTGTGATGTGAGCATAGGGTGGAAAGGTGGGCCAGGACCGAAGTGTGTGCACTACAGTTGGGAAGCAGCTTTTCTACCAGGCTAAACCGTGGGCAGATCCATGCATGAAAGACACCACAGGGGGTAGAAGAGGGACCGGAAGGAAGTGAGGTGAAGGCACCCATGTGAGGCTGCCCTGCGACCAGCTCCAGTGATGAATCCCCAAACTCCAGCAGGGCCAGTGGAACAGAGAGGAGGGGACAGAGGTAGGTACATGGCAGGCTGTGTGATTTCACCTTGAGAGTGGAGAGGTGAGCAGCTCAGTTAACTCCCGGGGCTCATCTGTGTGCCTAGAACTGTCCTGTGTCACCATCCACATGCCAATGGATAAAAGAAATACTTTTTGAAAGAATGAATGGTGGAGTTGGACACTGCTGGTCACAAATATGTAGAGCAACCTTCATTTCATGCATAAAAATCTGGCCGGGGCATCTGCATTGTACTTATGCGTTTTGAATGCCTTCCTCTCTCTCCTGCCATTTTTTAAGGACAATTAGAGGATGTTTTAATAAAGAGGCAAATTACAAAGGCATGGTCAGATGTACAGAAATTTCAAGGGACAGCAAAGTGCCTGGGGTTGCTTACCACCCCTCAGCCTGAAGACATGCGTATGTTACTGGAGCGGGGAAGGGGAAGGACGTGTGTGGGGTGTCAAACTCACAGAGTGTACCTTGCCATTACTCTTCTCTCTGCCTTGAGTCTTCTACTAGCCCCTCTGGTGGCCACATTCCACTAGAAAGTGCAGCGCTAGGCCACCGGCTCTCCCAGGCAGACACCAGGGTTTGGTGCCAGTCCCCCCTCTGTCTTTTGTCCTGAAGGTCAGAATACACATGGAGGCAAACAAATCCTCCTCCAAGGACTCGAGCTTGCTTTCAGTTTCTTCTTTCTGTGGCCTCTAAGTTCCCCAGGCTCCAGATTAATCTTGAGGCAGTTTCCCTTCTTTCCTTGGATGCAGCTCATCTGCTGATCTCTACCTAATGGCCGGGTGGCCACCTGACTGACGGCCCAGCAGAGCCTCTATCCATATGGCAGCAAGGCAGAAGGGTCTCTGTATGGATTTGAAATTTGGCCTGAAAATGTATACACTGATATATAACGAAAGACGTTACTTGAAAATACTTGCCATGCTGGATTGCAAGCCCATGCGTGTAGTCACCTTGAACAGGAAGGAAGTTGGTGTTTGTTGGGTGTCTTTCATGCTCATGAAGCAGGTGCTTTCCAAGACTGGAGCTCTGCAGAGGTCGAACTTGAGGTCCCAGCCGTCATTGCCAGTGAGTCACAGCTTTATTAAAAACAATCTTGATGGAACTTCCCATCCCCGTGTATTATTCCTGTTAAAGTAGAGAATTTTTGCAAAGTTTGAAAAATTAAACTAATGTAAAACCTTGGTGGGGAATTGTTGCCACAGCTGGGTAGACTACATCAACTATTAAATAACAACTTTGTGAGGCAGCCAAGCATGGCGCATGGTGTCCCACTGAAGCCATAGGAGAATCTAAATAGAAAGAATGCAGATGCACGGTAGGAATTTGACAAGGCTATAATATTTCATGGATATATAAACCTATAATTTAGCCTCCAGATTTCTGCCCTCTGTTACCTTCTCTCCTAGGTTTTGTCATGTACTTTCCAACAAGGAAAATACGTTGTCATAAGCCTTCCACCTTGGTAGATGGATTCATTGCAAGCAGCCGAGGCTTTTACTACGGACCACAATTAGGAGTCGATGGGGCTCAATGAGTCTATAGGATTTGATGCAGTTGATCCCAGTAGCTGCTTGGGTTGCCGGTGATCTCCTGGGGCTCATGTGCCCGCTCTTCTGGGAATTTCATCTTTACAAAAGGAGCTGCCCTAACAGCTTCCAGCTTTGACCAATCTTCTTCAATGAAGTCAGAATAACGCAGTTCACCTGGGTGAACTAACCCGGGTGGGTGTAGCTTTGCTGACACTGAATTCCATTGTCCAAATGGAGATGACGGCCTACGAGTGTTGAAAGAGACACATATGTGCCTCCCTTTAACATGGTGTTTTTAGAGGCAATGTATTGATAGATACTAACATTAAATTATAACGTTTCTGACTTAGCTAAAGCAGCATTGAAATTGGTGCAATCAATCAGGAAGCCTTTTTTTTAAAAACAAAATCTCAATCTTCCAGAAAATCCTTTAACTGTGATTTTGGCAGCTCTAGTTACCACTTAGATCTAAAACACATTATCTTCTAAGGTAATATACATTTTGTTAACTCTTATTCTTGCCTGCTATAAAATACTCTGGTGCCTTACAAAACTGCCCCCCTCTATTAATTTGTGACCATCTCCATGATGCAGCATTTGTGTGCTCATAAACTGGGGCAGTCACCCACCACTTGGTACCTGCTGGGCACTGCCCCCCTGTGCCTGACTTTGTAGGACATTTCTGCATCTATCAGACACTGCCACTCATGTCACATCTAGCTGATGTACCAGAGGCCAGATTGTCAAGGCTTCCACGTGGTCTCTGAGCTGTCCCTGTATCCAGACATGCTATTTTAGGTGTGGGAACAGGGATAATGGTATTCTCTATTACCCAAGTACCAAGGTAGCATTGTTGTATGTTACTAAACTAAAAACATTAAAAAATATAATGTCTTCCATTTTAATTTGAAGCCTATTTTCCCCCATGGAATAAGAATTTATAGGGGTTGCAAGAAATATCCAACAGACAACATGCGCTTCCTCTCTGGCCAGTGACCTCTCATCTGGCGGCCGTCTTTTGGGTCAGTTTGCTCTCTGGGGCCCCTCTGTCTGTCTCACAGGTACAGATGGACTCTTGGCAGGTGTGCATCCTCAGACCGTGAGACGCATTCACATCTGGGCCTAGCCGTAGGTGCTGCTTAGGCATCAGCTGGGGTTTCCTCATTATGCATGAGGTTGAATTGGAATCACTGCTCTGGGGCCTCCTCAGACCTAGGTAGGAAATGGGACAAACCAAACTGGAGCGATGGCACCTGCTGTGGGAGGAATCGTGTCCCCTCAAATGCACATGCTGAAGTCCTAACCTCAGTACCTTAGACTGTGACCATACATGGAGAGATGGTCTTTATGGGCGTCATTACAATGAGGTCCTTAGGCTGGATCCTAACTGAATGTGCTCTTGTAAGAAAAGGAAGCCAGAGATGCTCATGGAGGGAAGATGACATGCAGGGACACAGTGAGAAGATGGTAGCTCCAAGGCCAGGAGAGAGCCCTGGGACCTCACAGTCCTCAGAAGGAGTCAACTCTGTTGTCAACTTGATCTCAGACTTCCAGCCTCTAGAACTATGAGATAATAAATTTCTGTTAAGTCACCTTGTTTATGGTCCTTTGCTCCAGCAGCTCTTAAAAAAAAAAAGAAAAGAAAGAGAAAGAAAAAGCAATGTCCCTGGAAAAGTTCGCAGCACTGTGCCACTGTAGTGGGGCAAGCCCTGAAAGGCTGACTGCCCAGAAGGGTCGGAGCAGTCTGCCTGCACTATGTGTGACAGCTGAAAAGTGTGGCAGATTGGAGAAGCGCCAGCGTCGAGGGGGCCAGCATGAGGCGACAGGTGGTGCTGCTGCAGGGAGGTGGAGCACAGAGGTTGGGGGTCTGTGACAGGGCAAGATACTTAGCTCAGGAAGGCATGTGTCACTGTCAGGAATCCATCAGGCTGAGCGATGAGGAAGACAGCTGGGCTCTGGTTAGAGAAACTGAGCACGAGACTGATTATCCGGGTACAAACAAGGCTGGGGCTTGGTGCTTGTAAACTGCGGAGGAGCACAGGCACCTGGTGATGGGAAGAAGGTCATAGCCAGTCGCCAGATCTATTCATAAAGAAGACTAGGCCAACCAAGGTCATTTTTAATCCAAAATAATTGTATTTCGAACCTAAATATCACTAAATCATGGCTGACTGGGGACATAGGGGGAATCTGGTGTCCAAAGCAAGAGTCACCCTCAAAGAAATAATGTCAGATGACTTCAGCAGTCTGGAGGAGTGGCCCAGCGAGACAGGCAGGTCGTTCTACTGATAATACAATTCCGCTGAGTGAACAAGAGGGTACAGCTTCCACAGGAGCCATTTGTTTGGTTCTCTTA
The DNA here is from genome assembly GCA_028451465.1 of Erethizon dorsatum. Classification (NCBI taxonomy): domain Eukaryota; kingdom Metazoa; phylum Chordata; class Mammalia; order Rodentia; family Erethizontidae; genus Erethizon; species Erethizon dorsatum. The sequence goes on from CM051839.1 coordinate 19,900,614, forward strand.
TTAATTTCCAATGTGCCATTCTGGGATCTTTCCCAGAAATGTCATCCTTGACTCCTGGGAGGAATTTTTCCAAGCAGGTGTCGTTGGTTTGTTGCTTGTACAGGAGCTTCTGAAAGCAATAGAAGTTATGTTTTATGCACCAGGTATCCTAGGTAGAAGCAAAAATGTCCGGCATATGAGCAATGGTAGAAAATGTAACTAGGGTTTCGGTTTAGTTTTGACTGGAAATAAGAAAAAGATGAGGCCATTGCACCCCTGGATTGTGAGTGCAATCAGAGTTACTAGCAGAGGACATGCCTCAGATTTCCCAAGCCTAATACTCTAGAACAAAACTTTTAAAACATTTTATAGTTGTATAATCTTTCATTCAAATGGATTCTTAGAGAGAACTCGTGATATGAAAACAGATGGAAGATGAGCAGCTTTTGCTGGAGCAGGGCAGAAGGTTCACATCCTACCCAGCCTCATCCCTACCCAGAGACTTTGGTGGGATGCAGTATGAACACCACACACACTTGTGATTCACTCAGAAAGAGTAGTGTGGTAGGCAGCTTTATGTTGCTGTAACAAATACCTGAAATGAATGAGCTTAAAAAGAGGAAAGGCTTCTTTGGTTTCACAGTTACGGAAGTTTCAGTCCATGGTTTGTTGGGCTGTTGCTTATGGGTCTAAGGCAGCGAGATGTGGTAGAGGCAGCTGCTCACCTCTTGGCAGGCAGGAAGCAAAGAGAAAAAGGAAGACATGAGAGTCCCATAATCTCCTTCAGGGACATCCCCCCATTACCTAACTTCCTTCCATTAGGCTCCACCTCCTAAAGTTTTTACCACCTCCTAGTAGTGCTGAACTGAGGACCAAGTTTGTGCTTGTGCTTTTTTTTTTTTGAGACAAGGTCTTGCTATGTAGTTCAGGCTGGCCTTGAGTTCACTATGTAGCCCAGGCTGGCCTCAAATTCACAGTGATCCTCCTGCTTCAGCCTCCCAAGTGCTGGGATTACAAGCATGTGCCACTGTGCCTGGCCAAGTTTGAGCTCTTGAAGGAGATTCAAACAACATCCAACTAGCCTGTTCATTAATTGGCCAAACTGAAATGTTATGAATATGGGAAAATCTAGGAGAGTTTTAGATTTTTGAAATATGGAGCTTACTATCTTAAAGGACAAAAAGAAGGTCATCTAAATGATTTGTCTCCATTATTTTTTTTTATTTTAATGAGAAGAAAAAATAAAACAAAACAAATCAAAAAAGAATAAATTTTCAAAACAACATAATAGGAGGGTAACAAAGGTTAATGCATTACGTATTGTTGTCTTTAAGTTAGTTATTCAGGATACCAGATATTAGCATTCAATTGTCCCAACATTATTGGCACAAACCTTACTCTTCAATGAACTAAGTAAAATTAGCAGTGTATCTGTCTTAACCATCTTATATATAAATACAATTTTTTTCCTTTCCCTTCTTACTTTTCCCTATTCCCCCATCCCAGTCTCTCTTTCCTTTTGACCAGTTGCTTTTTGATTCACCATGTCTATTGTACATTTTGGATCTTATTTACTCTTTCAGTTTCTCATACTAGAGAGACAATATGATGCTTACACATGTGTGTCTGGTTTATTTCACTTACGAGTATTTTCTCGAGTTGCATCCATTTACCTATAAAAGTCTCCAGTTTATCCTTCTTTATGGCTGAATAGTACACCATTGTATAAAAATACCACATCTTTTTTATCCATTCCTCAGTTGATGGGCATTTGGGTTGTTTCCAAGATCTGGTTATTACAAATTATGCTGCTATAAACATGGGTGCACATATATCGCTGTGGTACGATGTTTTTAATTCTTCTGGGAAGATGCCCAGAAGGGGAATGGCTGGGTCAAATGGGACCTCCAACCCTAGTTTTTTGAGGAATCTCCACATTGATTTCCACAGTGGCTATCCCAGTCAACACTCCCACTAACAGTGGAGAAGGGTTCCTTTTTCCCCACAGCCCCTCTAGAGTATGTTATTAGTTGATTTCTTGATAATAGCCATTCTTTCTGGGGTGAGATGGTATCTCAGTGTTGTTTTAATTTGCATCTCTCGAATGACTAGTGATGTTGCACATTTTTTTGTATATTTATTTGCCATTTGTATTTCTTCATCTGAGAAGTGTTTATTCATCTCAGATGCCCATTTTTGGAGTGGGTCTTTAAATTTGGGAGGTCTGATTTTTTTGAGTTCTTTATATGTTCTCGATAGTAATCCTTTGTCTGAGGAACAGCTGGGAAACATTTTTTCCTGTGTTGTGGGTTGTCTCTTCACTCTGTTGGTGGTTTCTCTTGCTGTGCAAAACCTTTTCAATAAGATGAGATCCCAGTTGTTGATTCTTTGTGATAGTTCCTGGGCGGTTGAGGTTTTATTCATAAAGTCTTTGCCTACACCAAGGTCTTCAAGGGTTTTACCTATCCTACCTTCCAGCAGATTTAATGTTTCTGTTTTAATACTTAGATCTCTGATCCATTTTGAATTTAGTTTAGTGCATGGTGAAAGATACGGGTCTAGTTTTAATCTTTGGCATGTGTAGAGCAAGTTTTTACAGCACCATTTATTAAAAAGGCTATCTTTCTTCCAGTGAATGTGTTTGACACCTTTGTCAAAGATAAGGTGGCTTAGTATGTCCAGGGTTGTTTCAGCATCTTCTAATCTGTTCCATTGATCTTCAGGTCTGTTTTTTTGCCAGTACCACACTGTTTTTATCACAGTAGCTTTATAGTATAATTTCAAGTCGGGGATTGTGATGCCCCCTGCCTTGCCTTTGTTGCCCAGAATTGCCTTTGCTATTCTAGGTCTCTTCTGATTCCAAATGAATTTTAGGATTGTTTTCTCTAATTCTGTGAGCTATGCTATTGAAATTTTGATTGGAATTGCATTAAATCTGTATAACAATTTTGGAAGTATGGCCATTTTCACTATATTGGTTCTTCCTATCCAGGAGCAAGGGATATCTTTCCATTTTCTGATATCCTCTTCAATCTCCTTTTTCAGAGTACTGTAGTTTTCAGTGTATAGGTCTTTTACATCCTTTGTGAGGTTGATCCCTAGGTATTTCACTTTTCTGGATGTTATTGTGAAAGGTATTGTTTCCCTAATTTCTCTTTCAGTAAGGTTGTTATTTGTGTACAGAAAGGCTATTGATTTTTTAGTATTGACTTTGTATCCAGCTACACTACTGAATTTGCTTATTAAATCTAGCAGTTTTTTAGTGGAGTTTTTGGGATCTTCTGTGTAGAGTATCATGTCATCTGCAAATATTGATAATTTAACTTCTTCTTTTCCAATCATTATTACTTTTATTTCTTTCTTTTGTCTAATTGCTCTGGCTAAAGTTTCCAGAACTATGTTGAATAAGAGTGGGGACAGTGGACATCCTTGTCTTGTTCCTGATTTTAGAGGGAAGGCTTTCAATTTTTTTCCATTTAGTATAATATTGGCTGTTGGTTTGTCATAGATAGCTTTTATCAGATTGAGATAAAGACCAGCTATTCCAATTTTCTGTAGGGTTTTTTTCATGAAAAGGTGCTGGATTTTGTCAAAAGCTTTTTCTGCATATATTGAGATGATCATGTGATTTTTGTCTTTCATTCTGTTAATATGGTGTATTACACTTATTGATTTATGTATGTTGAACCATCCCTACATCCCTGGGATGAATCCAACTTGGTCATGGTGTATAATCTTCTTGATGATTTGCTGCATTCTGTTTGCCAGTATCTTATTGAGGATTTTTGCATCTATGTTCATTAGGGAGATTGGCCTGTAGTTCTCTTTCTTAGTTGGGTCCTTCTCTGGTTTTGGTATCAGGGTAATGCTTGCATCCATGAATGAATTTGGGAGTATTGCTTCCCTTTCAATTTCATTAAAGAGTTTGAGAAGTAGTAGTGTTAGGTCTTCTCTAAATTTCTTGTAGAATTCAGCAGTGAATCCATCAGGGCCTGGGCTTTCTTTGTTGGAAGGTTTTTAATTACATCTTTGATTTCATTGGTTGATATTGGTTTATTTAGGATTTTTAAATCATCTTGATTCAGCTTTGGTAATTCATGCATATCTAGGAATCTGTCCATTTCTTCTGCATTTTCCATCTTAGTAGAATATAAATTTTCAAAATAGGTAGAGATGATCTTCTGGATTTCTGCAGGGTCCATCGTGATATCACTCTTTTCATTTTCAGTTGCATGGATTTGAGTCTTTTCTTTTCTTTTTTTAATAAGGTTGGATAAGGGTTTGTCTATCTTATTTATTCTTTCAAAGAACCAACTCTTTGATTCATTGATTCTTTGTATTGTTTTTTAGTCTCCAATACGTTAATTTCTGCTCTGATCTTTATAATTTCCTCCCTTGTATGGGCTTTTGGCTTAGCCTGCTCTTCTTTTTCTAGAAGTTCGAGGTTTGCCATTAAGTTGTTTATTTGTGCTTGCTCTATTTTCCTGATATAGTTATTTATGCTATAAATTTCCCTTTTAGGACTGCTTTCATTGTATCCCATGAATTCGGGTATGTTGTACTGTCATTATCATTCAGTTGTTGAAAGTGTCTAATTTCTTCTTTAATTTCATCTATGATCCATTGGTTGTTGAGGAGGGTGCTGTTTAATTTCCATGTGTTTAGGGAGTTTTTGTGATTTCTTTTGCCATTGATTTCCAATTTCATTGCACTATGATCTGATAATATGCATGGGATAATTTCAATTCCTTTGCATTTACTTAAGCATGTTTTATGAGCTAGTATGTGGTCTATTTTGGAGAACGTCCCGTGTGCAGCTGAGAAGAATGTGTATTCTGATGTTGTGGGGTGGAACACTCTGTAGACATCTACTAAGTCCATTTGTTCCAAAGTTTGGTTCAGTTCTATTATTTCATTATTGATTTTCTGTCTAGTTGATCTGTCTTTTTGTGACAGTGGAGTATTGAGACCTCCCAATATAATTGTATTAGTGCTTATTTGATTTTTCATGTCCTTTAGTACTTGTTTTATATAGCTGGGTGCACTGATATTTGATGCATATATATTTATGATGATTATCTCTTCCTCTTGGATTGTTCCCTTCACAAGGATGTAATGACCATGTTTATCTCTCTGAATCACTCTTGGCTTGAAATTCACTTTGTCTGCAAAAAGAATAGCTACCCTTGCTTTTTTCTGGGTTCCTGTGGCATGGAGTATTGTTTTCCATCCTTTGACTTTCAGTCTATGAATTTCTTTCTGAATTAAATGTGTTTCTTGTATACAGCATATTGTTGGATCTTGCTTCTTGATCCATTTTGCCAGTCTGTGCCTTTTGATTGGTGAATTGAGACCTTTAACATTGATGGTTAAAACTGATATGTATTGACTTATACTTGTCATGATATTTTCCTGTTGTTGGTTCCCACTCTTTGTTTGTTTTTCCCCTCTCCCTCTATTTAATTATCGGCCCTGCCTGGTGGATTCCTTCTGTTGGGGTTCCTGGAGTTGTAGTCCTTTTTATCTCTTTCTAGAATGTCCTTCAGAACATTTTGGAGTGCTGGTTTAGTGGTCATAAATTTTCTCAGATGTTCTTTGTCATGAAAGTATTTTATTTCTCCATCAATTTTGAAAGATATTTTTGCGGGGTACATCAATCTGGGTTGAAAGTTATTTTCCTTTAGAGCTTGAAATACATCATTCCAAGCTCTTCTTGACTTGAGAGTTTGTGCTGAAAAGTCAGCTATGATTCTGATGGGTTTTCCTTTATAGGTGATTTGTCTCTTCTCCCTAACAGCTTTTAAGATTCTGCCCTTCTGTTGAATTTCTGGGATCTTGACTATGATATGTCTGGCTGTAGTTTTTTTCTGATCATGTCTAGTTGGAGTTCTATAAGCTTCATTTATATGAAAACCAAATTCTTTTTCTCTTCCAGGGAAGTTCTCCGTGGTAATGTCTGTGAACAAGGTCCTAATGTCATTTATGCTATCTCCTGCTTTTTGATTTGTTCTAATTATTCTTAAGTTATTTATCTTTGAGTCATCTAGCAGCTGCTGGATTGATTTTTCATGGTCCCTTGCTATTTTTAAGAATTCTTTCTTTTCATGATCACTAATTGCAAGCCTGTCTTCTATATCTGAGATCCTGTCCTCACATTGGCTTAATCTGCTACAAATACTTTCAATGGAATTTTTGTTCTCCTGGATATCTGCTTCAATCTGCCTTATGGATTCCATTTCTTTCCTATGCTGAGCATTCATGGTTTCTATAATTTTCTTAAGCTCGTCTATTTTTTTGTCTGTATCAGCTATAGTGTCCTTAAGCATGGTCTTCATTGTGGACATTATCTTTGCAGTTATCTGTGAAATTATTTCTGATTTAATTTTTTCCAGAGCCTCATTCAGTTGCTTTGTTGTTACCACTTCAGATAGGCGATGTGGGTGGCTTTTGGATTGTCCCTCCTCATTGCCCCCTAGGTTTGCCTTTGGTGAATTGGATGTGTGGGGTTGCATCTTGTTTAAGTGTCGTCTCATTTTCTTTTCTTTCTTTAGTTTAATTCCTGGGGTGATGTTTGTAAATTACCTATGGTAGGTTACTTTATTGCTAGTGTTAAGATCCTTAGGAGATGACTACTTCTCTGCAGTATCTTCCAAGTGAAGTTTGTTTTTGGGTTTTGAGCTTGCTGCCAGATCGTACCTCTTCAGTTTGTTGGATATGAGAAGTTGGTACCTGTTTGGCCCCGTCCTTGGTTCTTTGGTACTGTGCCACTGTATTTTCTGTGACCCTTAGTCAATCTCAATCATGAAATATCAGGAATGAAAGCTGTTTAGAACAATTATTTCACTTTTGGCTATAATGGTACCTATAGCGTCAAACACAGCCTAGAAAATGACAGACTCAGCTAACCAGTTATTTGCCACTTTTAACCGTATAAAGTAGAGTTGCGGTTATATAACAAAATCTAAAACACACCAGAAAAATTATATGCAGTATACAATTCCTTAATATGTGAATTTTGCCCTCAGGAGTTTAAATCTAAAATGAGTTAAGGAAGAAGTAGAGTATTGGGAGAAGAGGAAGGAATTAGATGTAAGGTTGAAGGACCAAGAGGGATCCCGCTAACCTTGGGAAACTGGTGCAGAGGACTGGTGGGAAAAAGAGAAGGAAGGGATAAAAGGAAGAACAGATCAGAACCACAATCACAAAGAGGTTAGAGGCTCTGTTTACACTCATATAAAAACCAGAGAGAATAATGAAGGAAAGAGCAAATAGACAAACAGAAACAAAAAAGAAGAGAAAAACAACAAAACAAAAACAAAAATAACCCCCCCAAAAAAACCCTTCACCAGAACAAAAAACAAATGAGAGAGAGAGAGAGAAAAAATAAAAATATAAAATAAAAAATAAAAAAAATAAAAAGAATCAGTTCCAGATGTTGACTCTGCTGTAGTCAGGAACCATGTGGTGACAGAGTCCTGTTCCGTGCAAGTCCATCCCAGTAAGCCAGTAGGCCCTTTGGCGGGGCAGTGAGTGGAAGTGTGTACTCTCAGGCAGAGACCAGTCTCGTTCGCCTGCTGCCGTGGGGGCACTGCGTTGTCCGGAGCGCGAGTCCTGAGCGCTGTGTTTTGGCACTGCGCTGAGTTTTGCTGCACCCCCCACAATGGCGCCCGGCCAATCGCTCTCTGGCGCGGGACAGCTGTGCCTGAGAGACGCTCACCGCTGGCCAGCGCAGTCCTCTGCCGCTCCCCTGTACCGCTGCCCTCTTGCGATCCTCTGTGGGGGCTCCCGGGGGCGCCGGCTGTCACCATGTGTCTGCAGATTTGAGCTTCTGTCGCGCTGCAGTTCCTGGGACAGGGAGAAGTCACCGCGGTCTCCTCCTTCTTCTTCGTTGTTGAAAGTACCCTTCACTGGCGCCCTGAGTCCCGAACTGCACTTCAGAACTTTCCTGGGTCCAGGGGAGTCACCTCCCTCCCTCCTGCGCTCTCCCGGTCATTGTATTCCCGTGGTCCAACAGCAACTTTTAGAGAGTTTCGCTGCCTGCTTCTTACACATCCGCTATCTTTTTCCAGCCTCCTGTCTCCATTATTTAATACTTTTCAACAAACCATCTCAGCACTTAAAGTGGCTTGAAATTACAGTACTCATTTAGTTAGCTCACGGGCTGCAACTTGGGTGGAGTTTGCGGGGATGGCTGTCTCTGATTTCGCGCTGTGAGGCTGGGGTGGCTCACCTGGGGCTGAATGTGAGGAGAAGTGCAGAGGTTGGAGAGTGCTGGATGTGTTTAAGAAATGATGCTTCCAGGGTTCTGGTAGGACTTTGATGCTTGTGAAAGGGAACTATGGAAGATAATGTTGGAAAGATGATGAGGCCCGACCTAATTCCTCTGTCTTGAAATGTTCTTCATTCTTGGCCCATATTTGAGGCTCCTTCATCTGTTGCCTCTCCAGCAAATTCTTTCTGCCTACAGCAAAAATCATCTTCCTCTTCTCTCTGCTCTCCTAGCACAGTGCTTATAGGTTTGCAGTAACACTGCTCATGTTGTTTGTGCAATTTTTGTTGACTATAAATGCATCGAAGGTGAGCCCAGGGTCTTCCCGACCTGGCTTTCTCTCCAAGGTGCAGTGCATGTAGTAGGCAACACTTAAATACTTTTTAAGCATAAATGATCATAGCAGTAGCTCTTTCTCTTTAGTGATTGATTGTGGAGGACATGGAGTTTCTCTTGTGAATAGATGATTGTATTTTCTATCGTGTGTTGCCGAAATGCTGAATAGCTTGCCTAGTTCACAGAAACATTTCCATACATTTTAAAGCTCTGGTGTATAATCCTTAACATTTCTCATATTTTATTTGAGAATAAAGATTTGTTCTGTGCTTACAAAGACGTAAAGTTCTGAAGCGACATCTACAGCTGCCACAAAAGGAAATCTTGCTCTGCACTGGAGGATGCTGGAGATGTGTGGTGATTCTTCCCGCCGCCTTTGTCCAGCGACAGTGGGGCTGCACCATTTTGGAGACTTTCCATTTCCTGCTGAAAACTTTTGAGTGAAGACTTTTGCCTTCTCCAATGCTATCCTTTTAGAGTCTCAAAGGCTTGCCTGCTGGTGTAGAAAAGGTTTGCAGAGAAGCTATTGCTCACTTTGGTAAGAAACCTACAGGCAGCTGGAGAAAAAGCAGGATGTGGAACCCAGGGGCTGCTGCCAGCTGCCAGCAGGACCCTGCAGAAGAACAATGAGAAGCAGATATAATATGTGACTGGGAGTAAGGCTACCTGGGGGTCCTCTGTGGTTTAGGGGCTCACGGTAAAGGAAGTGTTAGTGGTTTACCCAAGTTAGAAGGTAATGTCATAACCCAAGGAATTTGAAGAAGGAACATAGGAAATCACTTTAAAGTTAAATATAAAGGTCGGAGTCAGGTTGTTAGTGGAGGGCAGCAAAGTCTGCAGACATTTTGAAGGAAAAGATAAAATGCTTTGAGAGCTATAAAGACACATGAAATCAGGAAATAATCCTTCAAAACACTTCATTTTGGTATTCTCATATCTGGTAGAAAAATTGGGCATGGTCTCTGGGGACAAGGAGGGAATCATGGTAGTAAGGTAAATTGTGTGTTTTTAATCCTTATTACTCTTGTGGCTTATATCCTTGGGGATGAACAAAAATATAACTTAGATGAAAATAACATAGTAAGCCCTACTTTATGGCATTTTGAATATAAAGACAGGGGTCACTTCATTTGCCAGGGGACTCCCGCTGCTGGATCAAAGGCAGAACAGTCCTCTGCTCGTTACAACAAATGAAATAAAACCACTTTCTGAGAGTGGAGAAGCCACTGCAGAGTGACCAGGGCATTTAGTGTGTTGCCCTTGGACCTTACACAAAACTGTGACCTGTTTGGGGCTATGGCAGAACAGTGAGTAAAGAGCTCATCACAGCATGCGACCATCTTGTGCATTTTGGTTTCTTTTCTACTCTTGATTTCTCTCCTGTACTCCCCTCAAATGAGGATGTAAGAACAGGGACCCTGCCTGTGATATTTGCTGCTGAATCTCAAGTTTGTAAAGGCACAGGGCCAGCTCCAAAAAAAGTGGCTTCGTGAATGACTGTATCTGCTTCACTTAGTGCTGGTCTTTCCATGGTTTCTGCACAAAACACTTCCCCTCTTGCTAGTCATGCTTTCCAGAAATGAAGCCTTCATTTAGATGTGTAGCAAAGGCTAGAGAATAAAGAGCAAGGGAAGTACAGTTGTGGGTGTCGACAAAACCTCAGACATCAGAGGAAATGGTGGCCAGACACCAGGGTGAGTTGCGCCATCGTTGGAACAGCGACAAAAGGATTATGGACACTGTACATTGCATAATACCGCTCACATTCAAAGGAATGCTTCTTACGCTTGCTCATCTAAAGCCTTCAGAGGAAAGCTGGAGGACAGGTAGGCTTCAGTCCCAGTAAACACAGGGGACTTGGTCACAGAGCAGTCAGCACAAGCTGCTGGTGGAGCAGCATCAGAACCAGGTCCTTTTATCCTACTTAGATCAGGGCTCTTCTCCCTAATTGTGGGAGATGCCAGGGGCTGACATTCTTTCCTAGTAGATGACATCCTCATGTCTATAACACAAACAGTGAAAATTACAAAGAATAGCTTAATGGGAGATGGGAGGGTATTTTGGCTGTGTGATGACAGTTCATAGCCACCAAGGAGGCTGTTGCCTTTAAACCAAGCACTTAAAGGCAATGCCAACCTGAGCCCAATTGAACAGGGGGATAGAGACCTCCCCTAAATAACAACCAGTTTCTGTGTTTTTCTTTCTCCTTCAGTTTTAAAAATGTGTCTAAAGAGCTGAGCACCTGGGAAGTGGGGCCCCATTTGGTTTGCTGTCATTGAAGGCCATTTCCTTCACAAACATGAAGTGCTGAAGCAAGTTGTATGTCCACATTTCTCTTCTGACACTGTCGAAGTTTGGGATCAGACCCGAGGTCTGTTCTGCATCACTCATGTGTGACAGAGCAGTTGTCTCTTCAGTCCCACACCATGACTATGTCTGGGGAAGCAGTGGGGCCAGACTTCTGCAGGAGCCCCCTTGCAAAGGCGTCGTAAACACAGATGCAGACGTGCATGCACAGTGACATTTCTGTTAGTGACAGAATGCATCCATAAGGGTGGCTACGCCATGTAACCTAGGCGTGCAGCAGGCTGTCCCATCTAAACCCGTTTAGGTGCCTGGATGATGCTTGCACAATGACAGAATCACCTGATGATGCATGTCTTGGAAGGCATCCTCAGAATGTGTCCCCATCCTTAAATGACGCGCGGCTGTCCATATATGGTGATGTCAGAGTTAGCTCTGGAAACTGAAGGTCATGGAGTTTAGGGAAGTGGGAAAAATGTTCAGCCCCAAACACACATCCAGACAGTGTGGGCGGAGGTGACTTCTCTTCCTGATCCCTGCTAGCCTGGACGGATTCTTAGCAGGAGCACCGAGATAGCTTGTTCACTTGAGGAAATTGAGTACAGTGGTAATACACTCACAAGTTGGATTTTTATGTTTTAAAGCTATGTAATATTTTAACTTATTAACATAAAGATTTCAGTTAAGAGGAGGCCTTTTAAATTACTGTTGATTCGCATAGTTCCTTTTTTTGCTGCATCTTCATATGAAATATTGCTAGGGCATCTTCTGCTCCACATTTTAATTAATCTTTCTATTCCGTTTATCTGTTAGAGAGCAGAGATTCTCAACTGCTTTAAAAAGAAGCAACATTAAAGGCCAGAGTAGGTCAGAAGAGTCCAGGATAAGCCACTGACTGCTTCGCTCTAAATGGGGTTATTTAGAATTTTAAAGTCCTGTAACTTCTCATCCTCAAATGTGTTTTGAAGATGAATTGTGGGCCTGCCAGTGCACCAGGGTCAGTCCTTGACCACTTATGGGTAATTGAAGTCTACAGACAATAGCAGCATCTTCTCTCCATCCAGCGGTTTTTAATCTCTCCACTCACCCACACTTCACCAAATATTTCTTGCAACTCTGAAGAGGAAGCCAAATGACAGTGCTCACATTTTCTAATTGGGTTTGTTTTCTAATGCAAAAGGAAGTGGACAAAAGGGTAAGTCATGGGAGCAAGGCGAGAAAAGAGGAATGATAGGTCATAAAGTGGATGGCTGGATGTCTACAATGCCCTAGATGTGACAACGTTCGGTTCTCAGGGGCTTTTCCTGCAGGTCCTCAGCTCCCCTCAGCCAAAGGGAGCTGAATGCTTGTCCCAGCGAGAACCGCCCTCCCTGCTTGTGGGATGCATCCAAACACAAATATTGCTTGCTCTTTGGTATTCTGGAGGCCTTGCTAGAGGCCTTCAAAGTTTGGAGTCTTTGTGAAATCTGAGGAATCCATTTACCTTCTCCTTGGTGTCTGCCGAGACAACCTCTCTGCTGCTCCTTTCTCTGGTAGAAAAGATAAATGAAAATTCTATTGTTCAACCCATGCTATTGTGGTGGCAGTTTCCTTTGAGCCTCTTGGCAAAATCCTGCTTGCTTTAGAACTGTACATCATATTGGATCCATTGAGAGTCATTATTTATCTGACAGGATATTTATAAAAGCCGGCATTAGCCGCAGCTCCAAGTCAATATGTTTCTCTCTGGCTGACACACATCACACCAACCGGCTTGAAATATTTAAATACAATAGTCCCTTCAAGAAATCATTAATTTTTCTATCACCGCTAGAAGTGATAATTTGATGGAAATGGATTTCACTGAAATAGCTGAGCTGACTGGAGTGGATACTTTCAAGTCCCTGGACTTCAGAGAAGTTGGTGTAGGACATAGTCAGGGGCTGTGGAGGACCAGAACCCAGGCCCCTTGGGGCAGTGGCTTTACGGTGGCTGGCTCACACCCCAGGGCCATCCCACCCACTTCAGTCAGGGGATCTTTAAATATCAAGGGGAGGACATAAAACAGGGGCCTGACCACCTCGTTACCAGCCCTGTCCCTGTCTCTCAGTCCCCTCTGTCTTCCCACCTGCATCTCTTTTCCCACCCTCTCCTTTGCCCTGCTTTCTCTTTTATCCCCCTCTCCATTTTTCTCTGCCTCTTCCTTTGGCTTCTACTTTTGCTCTTTGATCTTCCTCTTCCCTTGTTCACATCCCCTGCTGTGTATGTTTGTGCTGGAATAGAGGATGGTCTTAAGTGTCTGGCTCAGGGGCTCTGCTCCTGAGAGGGGAGGGGTCCACTGGCAGCTGGCTGTTGGCTCCTCCCCTCACGAGGGTCCTGAATACATAATTAATGCAGAAAGTTTCTATGACCCTTCACAACACAGGGCAGGGCGTCAAACTGAGCCTTTCCCCACTGCTGAAGGACTTGGAACTGGTCTGGAATATACTGTACCGTATGCTCCTGGGTACACTCTCTGAGCAGAGGAAAAAGGTCCGGACAATTGTGCAGGCACAGAGCTAGCCTTAAGATCTTTACAAAAACAGCCTTGTGACCTTTCTGGACCAGAAGTTATTCATCTACTCTGAAGACAAAGTGAAGAGTAAGACAGGAGACACGTTTTCTTGTGTATTTCTGAATGATGAAGTTTGGTTGAACCAGGAGAACAAAAGGCAAAATATTCGGTGTCATATTGGGTTACACCTCGATATTTCCCGCTCAGTGAAATCTGTGGTTAAGAAGGAGATCTGAAGCTCAGAGGGGCCGTGGGCATGACGGCGTGGAGTGTTCTCTTGACTGCACCTGCGGTGCTGTCCACCCACTCAGTCCGGATTGGTGCCCGGACCCCGGGACCATCCCTCTCCTCTGCCCCATTATCCAAAGCCAGTCATCTCCTACCCCATCCCTTTGCGCTGTAGTTGTGATTGACTCTAAGCCGCTGTGATCATGGGGAAGGGGTTCAGAGGTCTTACAACATGTTTGGAATTTAACTGTGGAGATGAAAGAGTGAAGAACCACAGGCAATCTAAGAAGAGTCAGGAGGAAGCAGATGTGGGAAGCTTTCTGTGAGCTGGACTGGGAATAGGCTCCAGTAGGAGGTGGACATCTGACTGGCATCTGGCAGGGTACCCTGGGTTACCAGTGGGGCGGAGAGAGTGGGATGTTGTGGGAAGATGTGAAGAGACCCCAGAGCACGTGGAAAGGCATGATGAGGGAAAAAGGATAATATTTTATGAGGGTGCAGCCCCTCCCCAGGGTATCTGCTCACAAGAAGTGTTGGAAAAAAATAATCAAATCATCAATACCGTGAATTGCGGGCTCCAGGAAAGGGAGGGAGTACACGTGTGCAGCATTCTCACCCGCTGTGCAAAGGCACGCGTCTCCAGCACAGCCTGCGGAGAGCTCTGCGGAGACACCTGCCCGGCGGCCTGCTCGTCACGGCCCCTGCGAAGGAGACCTTACACGCAGGAGACCACCTCCTCCCTCATTGCCTTAGGAAACTTCACTGTGAAACTCCACGGGGCTTATTTAGTGCCGATTGTGAGATAGATCTCCAGTTATTCCTGCTAAGAAAGCCATTTAATCTTTGGACTCAATCTCGGAGTCCATGAGGAAAGAAGTGATTTGCGACTGAAGTGTGTCAAAGGTGGCATTCAGGCGTTGAACCATCTTTCTGGGTTGATTTAACTCAGTACGCCCAGATGCACAGGATGCGTCGGCTGCGAAGGACCTTAGAGAACATCTGACTCAGTCTGTGCTACTGCTCATGCGATCTTGCAGGTTTGTGAGTTATCCCCGAGAATTTTTAAACTTTGATTTTTTATTTAGATAATAATCTGAAGATGTTAGGTTACATTTGAAATGGTCACGTTGTTACCGAGTCCTGCTCTTTCTGTGCCTGATGGTGTTGACTGTGCAATTGGCGAAAGGATTAGGGTTTTAGTTAATGCCGCCTGTGAATAAAGAAGGCAGGTAGTATCCATAGGCACAGATGCATTTGGGTCTCCTGAATTCAGGCCAGATTGCATCTCGAAGCCATATGTGGACTCCTTTAAAGAGGAATTCGACTGTAAGTGCATTTGCCCACTGCAGTATCCTAAGGTAAACTTGGGAGATACCTGTCTGGTATGACTCACTACCCATGTATACGTGGGTGAAGTAGAGGGAGATTCTGAAGTGGAGGATTTCCACTGGAAAGGGCCACATAGGAGAGAAAAGAGAGAGGGCAGAAGCAGCAGGGAGAAAATAGTGAGCCTCTGGGAGAGTTCAGGTAGAAAATCGAGGACAAGGAAGAGAGAAAGAAAAGATTTAGGTCAGCTGGATGTGAAAAAGCTGGAAAATAAAAGGAACAAAGGAAATGAAATTTTAAAAAATTACTCACAGTTATAAATTGGATCTTCTGGTACATTTTGGGATCTCAGAAGAATTAAAACTCTTAGCTAGAACTCAGGTCCGCCAGGAATTAAGTAGTGATTGAAGAAAGTTTTGAGTTGGTTAACACTTTTACTCACACTATTTATATGAAATTTTAATGAAGGCTGAGGTTTAAAGGCTCCGAAGGGCTTTGGGTAGTTTCCTTACGTGGCAGGAAGCTGGGAAGCGGCTGGAGAGGAGAGAGGGCACTGCCTTCGAGGAGCAGGGCTGTGCCCAGCGAGAGCCTGGAAGGGCTCCACTCCAGAACATTCGTCCAAGGAAAGATTAAGATGTCGCTCAGATGGAAAGAAAAGCCTGATTGGCTGGGAGCGATTTTGAACATGGGCTGGGGATCATTAAGTAGATGATCTTCAGATGGGAAAATCTGCCATTTCAAGTTCATTTTGAAGCCCGATACTTGTCACGTCCTCATGGCTGGTGGCTAGTTCTTCACATATGGCAGTTTTCATTTTTAGGGACTTTTAAAGAGAAAAGGAGAATGCTCAAAACCACTGACGTGGTTCCTGGAAGCTGTAGAGCACTCAAAGAATTGCTTTCTCCCAAAGCAAGGCAATAAAAGGAAGCTGTCCTTTGAAGCTTTTGAGATTGGAGACGTTCGTTTGGGGACCCCATGGCCATTCATGTTATGTGACTGTCGAGTCATCCAGGTGGGTGACAGGGTCATTTGACTCCACAGGTACCTTGGTCAGAGTGATGGACGGCTGGCACATCTGTACCAGGCTGCTCATCCCAGAGTGGAGAGGTGCTCTGAAACTGGCGAGAGCTCAGCAGCGACACAATGCCGCACTTCTCGGACAGCAAGATGGGGCTCAACAGATGTCTCAGCTTTAAATTGACTTTAAAGTTGGTTATTTTTTAAAAAAAGAATAATTCCTATGGTTAGTAGTTCCAGTGAGTGTTTTTTTTTCTAGCAACCACTGTACTATATTAAAAAGCTGTAGAAGAAATTACTTTTTGTTAGTCACAGTAATGTTCACATGCCCAGTTTTTCTTTTCTTTCTATTTCGAACCTTCTGGGTTTTTACATTTTTGGAACAGTAACATGCACATTTGTTAATGAAATGCCCACATTAGAGGGCTGCAGCTACTCTAAATGCATGGCTCTTCTAACTACCTAGGTTCCAAACACTGGCAGCAATAAGAAAACTGTTCCAGATTTCTCTTCATCATTGTCTGGAAGTGTACAATTTCAAGAGACTGGCCAAAGGCAAAGTCTTGTCTAATGATTTCGCAGATTACTTTTTCTACTTTTCCCAGCCAGACAGCATGCTGTGATGTCATTTGGTCTTTACTCTGTCCAAGCACATCATTTATGCATTGTCAGCCTCTTATTTTTTTCCTTTTCTCATTAGTCTATGACAATTAAAGTAATGGTCTTTGGCATCAGTTCCATCACAAATATAGATTTTGTGATAAAAATCACAAAGCATTTCTGATTCAGATGACTATATGATCACTATCTAGCTCTATATTTAAATTATATTGATAAATTATAATCAATGTGGAAATAAAAGAATTAAAAATTTAAAAGTTTTTATAGACAACTTGCAAATGACTGAGAATATATCCATAAAATCTGCTAGTTGCTCATCCAATACCTATTCTACTCTTCTCTCCTTAAAGATCTTGATCTTTTTTAAAGCATAGAATCCCAGATTACAACAAAGGGTAGTGATTTGACATGGTTTTGATCAATAGGGTATAAACATAAAATCTGTTGGAGACTTCAGGCAAAATTTTTACATTCCTTTCCTTATTCATTTCCCATTTTATTTTTCTTTTCTGGAACCTGGATGTGATGCCTGGGGATGTAGTAGCCATCTTGCAAACATGAGGCAACAAACATGAGACAAAAGGCCCACATTTCAGGGTGGCAGAGTGGAAAGATGGAAGAATGTGGTCTCTCATGAAATCATGGAACCACTTGATCAGTCCATGGATTGCCCTTACCTGGACTCTAGGTGTGGAGTCTCTGCCTGTTTAAATCGTCATAGCAGGGTTTTCTGTTTTCTGCAGAAGAATGCAATCCTAAGTGATACACCCATATTATTCAAATCTATTTGCAGCTGTTCTTTCTTCAGTAAAGTTAGAAAATAATTGATGGAAAGCCTCTGTACATGGCTTTTCCATTCAATCATAGATGATCAGTACCTACCCTCAGCTCCATTTTTCTGAGTTAATTAATCCCGGTATCCTTCCCTATTTTCAGCCTAGCACCTACAATAAGGGACAAGAGTTAAGGCTCCATCCAGTTAAGGGGGAATCTAAAGATGAACATAATGAATGGTTAGGATTTTCAACGTGTGAATGGCCAATTGGACACTAGGCGTCATTGCTATTTCAATGAAAGAAGCATTTTTTGGTTGATTGTATGTAATCAGATAAGCTTTTTTTAAATGGTGTGTCCATAGGTCATGATTCATTTAATTTATTTGCACATTTAATATTTTATTTCTATGTCCTCAAAATAACCAGAATGGGCATAAATCCTGGTAGAACTTAGATAATTGAGATTTCATCATAGTGATTTAACACTATAGTTGGTCCTCTTTGAGTTTACTACTATCATGTTTGGTTGTGTTTATAATTTTAGAAGTATTGTTAGAGTACTCTTGTATCTATTATGTCATAATTTTCTTAGGTTTTCTGTTCTGAGTTTTAAAAAAATATTTAAGATACCTTTATTGGAAGTGCATGCATTGAAAATACAAGAGTCACATTTCATTTTAATATGCAGCTTTGTTATTGAGTTAAAAAACAAGACTTAAAGGTCACATCTAACTGTAGACATTTCCTCTTTTTAAGAAGGGGGCATATCAGTGACTGCTGGGGTGTAAGGGAAGGTAAGATTCCAACAGAAGCTGTTTGCAGAATACACAATGAAGAGAACCCAGGACTGAGGCTGAGGGTAGGCACTGGAGAAAGTAGTTTTCTTTTCCTAATAAAATGAGGGTAATTGTTTTTCCACTGCTGTGGGAGAAGAAAAGAGGAAAAGACTAAGAACTGAGAAAATTAATGTGTGTCTGGAACCCAGCTTGCAGAAATGTCAGATTTTTTTCAACAGTAGCTTTATTGAAATATACTTCATATACCCTAAAATTCAGACTTTTAAAGCATACAATATATTTGCAGTGTTGTACAACCATCACCACCATCTAATTTTAGAACATTTTTATTATTCTTGGAGGTATCCATGTACCCATCACGAGTCAGTCCCCATTCTTTCTTCCCACTGCCTCTGGCAACTAATGATTTGGTGTCTGTCTCTACAGATTCACCTATTCTGCACATCTCATATTAATGGAATCTCATTTTACAACATGTGGTCTTTCATGACTGACTTCTTTCACTGAGCGTACTATTTTCAAGGTTTATTCATGTTGTAGCAAGCATCAGTCCTTCATTCCTTTTTATTGTGGAATAGTATTTTATCATGTGTGCAAATCATATTTTGTTTGCCTACTTATCAGTGGGTGGACATTTAGATTGCTTCCACTTTTTGGCTTTTATGGGGAACACAGCTATGATCCTGCACTTACAAGTTCTTGTATGGACTGATAAAGACTCTCTCCTTGACTAAACTTCGGTCAGGCTCCTCTGGGCTCTTCGCTCAACTAGGCCTTGAACTTGCCTTCATCTTTGCTAGGCCTGAAGAACCCAGTTTTAGCAACAACCTTGCTTAATCAGTTTATCAAGAATGTCCCCACCCTTCATATCTGATCAAGTTCCTTACCTCTCACCTGAAATAGTAAGACCTTGGCCTGCCTTCTGCAAGAATCCTGTTACATCAGTGTAGCAAGAATCCCCCTGCCTTTGATGTCTGCTCCTGCTTATTGTCCACCTTCTCACCTGGCTCACTAGCTAAAAATCCCTGAATATCTTTTCTGTATTAGAGTTGAACCTGATCTCTCTCCTCCATTAAGATACTCTTCATAACTTAATCCTGAATAAAGTCTTCCTTGCCATTTTAATGAGTGTAAGAATAAGTTTTTGAAAATATGTCCATCAACAGATGAATGAACAAAGAAAATAGGGCATTTATAAACAATGGCATATCACTCTGCCATAAAGAAGGACAAACTGGAGTCATTTGTAGGGAAATGGATGCTCCTTGAGACCATAATGTTAAGTGAAATAAATCAGACACATAAGCTTAAAATACTGCCTGGTTTCTTGTATGAGAAACCCAAAATATAAATAAAGAGCAAAATAAAAGATAGACAATAGGAAATAGGAAGATAGACTTTGTTCAGATGGGAAGAGGATCAAGAGACGGAGGGGGACGGGAAGAGAGGGAAAGTGGATAAAAAAGAATTAAGATGTGTTATGTACATATACCAATATCCCACAAGGAATGTAATCATGTAATGCAAAGATATAACAATAAAAAAATACAAGCAAAAATTTTTTTTAAAAAGATAAGCTTTTCTTTATCAAGGCATATGTTTTCATTTCTTTTGGTTCTAGTCCTAGCACTACACTTGCCAGGTTAAATGGTTACTCCATAACTAATATTTTATGGAGCTAGCAAGCCATTTTTCAAAGTGGCTTCACCATTTTACATTCTACCATTAATGGACCAATGTTCCAACTTCTGTATAACCTCTCTAACACTTATTGATATTAGCTAAAAAATGTTTTATAACCCAAAGGCCAAACTTTAATTGTTGAGTTGAAATTATGATAAAATTTCCTTTGCTCCAATTTCTAGTAGAGTCTTCTACACCATGAAATGGAATGTGCAGGGAGCTTGAGGAAGGAAGGGCTGACAGACTCCACTTCTGCAGTGGCCTGGTCCTGAGGAGGCTGTGGGGCTGCACTGGAGACTCAGGCTCATGTCAGGCTTGGAACTGGAGAACAGAACCACAGGGCAGCATACTCAGACACCCAGGGAGAAGGTGGGCGGCGCACTCAGGCAGTCTGGGGTGATAGATGCAAGATGTGTGATGCACGTAGAGGAGTCACTGATTCATCCCAGTGGTTGTTGATTTCTTCCCCTTGACTTTCACAGAAATTCATACAATAATATTCTACCTATAAAAATGACCACATTTGTAACTTTCCTTGACTTGAAAAACCCTCTTCCTGGCAAAGGTAAATAATGTCACATACTTGAAGTAAAATGAATTTAATTTTGTTTCTACATGATGGCATGTTTTGTGATATTGTTGACACGATTAAATTCATTCCAGGAGATAGCAAAACCAAGACTAACTAAGAATGCCTGTTTCAAACAGTGTTTAGGTATAGCCGGCCCTCAGTCCTGTTTACCTGACATCCCTGGTTGCCTAGTTGTATTCTCAAAGGCCAAGGGTGGGGGAGAACAAAGTCCCATGTGAGTGAGAGTTAGTATTGCCCTTTGCACACATCTTAATGCTTTAGCAGATGTGTTCATACATGTGTGCACACATGACCACACACCAGAACTCTTCCCCTAAGTACTGTGTGTGGAAGATTATGAAAACTCTTTCCCTGTATCCATCCGTCCTCTACCCTTGTGAGGCTGGGCACACAGCAAACGTGGCTGATTGATTCCCCTAACTTCACTCCCTCTATTATCAAAAAGCCTCAATAACCAAACAGTTTTCTTTCTGTAATATTTTTTTCCTAAGTCAGATATAGCACATTTATTTTCTTTTGTAATAGGGTCTTTCACAGGCAAAATGTTGTAGATCAATTGCTTCATTTAAAAATGTTTGTCTTTCTAGAAGTTGAAGAACAATAAAAAAAGAATCCATAATCTTATTGATTGGGATGTAGTAAAATTTTTAACTGAAGTCAATTTTTTATAGTGCCAAAACTCAATGTCTTTGAAGTAGGAAGTAGATGGTTTTCCATGAAGACACAAAGCTTTTAATTAATATTCCTAACAATTGATATGTATAATTTTGGTCATTGGAGGACTACTATAGTTTCCCATTGATGCAATAGAAATATATTGAGGACAGAGAAAAAGTAATTAACAACTGAATACGAGGGTCATATAGTTAAATTATTCCCTAGTTCATAGTAAGCTTTACATGCATGCAGAATTATTTTCTGAAGTAAGACAATACTGAATGCCGTGTTTTCTTTCTTCTCTAAATTGTGTATTTAATGTTTTTCTTGAACACAGACAGCTTTGGGTGCAATAAGGATAATTAAATGATGAACAGGCAGCTGGAGTGTGAGAATTTAGAAATAACAGTAAGAGACTCAGTAGTGATAAAAGAGAAATTATGCTCTAGTTGAATTTTCTATTTCTGAGATGTACAGGGGTTATTTAAATTTAGAAATTTGGAGCATTATAGTGGTTGAAATAGTCACATGGAAATTTATTTCCTGATCTTCTTTCTGACGCTGACTTAATTGGTGAAAATCAAACTATCTATGTGTTTATAGGCCAGCAAATAAATACAAATTCAATTCAACTTAGTTCATTTTAACATAGTCATGGAACACTTTGTTTTGTAAAGGGTAGTGGTGATGCTAAAAGACTCAGCTCCTGTCAAGAAGTTTAAAAAATCCGTGCACATAACTTTAAAAGCTGTGCTGTCTGTGCCAACAAATACTCAACCTCTTTTCTTCTTTTCTTCTTCATTATTTTAAAATGCATTTCAGATCGTTCTCTGAACACCAATAAAGCTGAAAAGTAATACATAACTTGTAGCATATGACAATGCTCATTTGGAAATATGTTCTCTTTTGAGATTCAGTCTTAACTTTCCTGCCTCTATACTTTGCTAATTATATAATAAAAAAGCAGGAAAAGGCATGGATTTCCTTGGCATCTGCTGGCTGCCTCCTCAGAGGCTGGCTGTATAGAAGTGTTATTACGCAGGTCTTGATGTGTTCAGAGTCACACTGTAGCGGTTGAAACATAATGTCTAGGAGAAATTATATAGGTGGAAACTCTGTTTTTCAATGTCATATTTAGTGGTCCTAATCTTTCTAAGAGATAATCTTCCATTTTTACTGAACTCCAGTGATGTGAGTTTTGAATGGGAAGAGGAAAAAGAGATACAGCACTGAAGGAAATCTATGGGTTTTAATCCTGAAAACCCTATCTGAAGATAATGCCAGATGTAAAATATTTTCAAATAAAATATCCATGCTTGCTGGAGGATGGGGCACAGTGAGAAGGGTGAGGTGAGATGAAGTAGAAGGTAGGACAGATCCAAAAGGCCCATTTTCCTCCCTTCCTCCCTTGTGAACTACATGTTCTGCTGCTTAGAGTGTCATGTTAGTGACCCAATTTCTCTAAAATACTGTTTGTTCCGGGAGGGTGGAAACCAGTTTTCTCACTAGCCATTTAGTCAAGGAAGAGGGATAAGGAACGAATAAAGCATAAGCTTGGGAAATGGCAGGGAAATGAGGGAGGCGGTCCGGGTATGGAAAGTGGGTGGTGAAGAGAAGAAGAGGTGCCGGGTTGAGAGCTTTGGGTCAGAAAGTTGAGTGCTGCTTGGCTGGATTGTGTCTTTCCCAAATTCATATGTTGAAGTCCAAACTCCAGTACATTCCAATGTGACTATGTTTGGAGCTAAGGTAACAATAGTAAAATAACGTCATCTGAGTGGGCCCTAATTCAGTGTGGCTGGTGTCCTTATAAAAGGGGAGATTAGGATGCGGACGATGACACACAGGCTGAGAGACCAGTGTGTGAAGACAGAGGGGGAAGATGAACCTCTAAAAGCCAAGAGAGAAGTCTTGGAAGGAATATCCCCGTGGACACCTTGATCTTGGACTTCCAGCCTTGAGCATAGGGGAAACATAAGTTTTTGTTGTGTAGGTCACCTCATCGGTGGACTTTATTATGGCAGATCTGGGAGACAAAGATAGTAGGTATCCAAGGAAAGAAGACAAGTTCAAGAGAAGTGGAGGGTGGTAGGGCTGGCCCTGGGTAGCCTTGTCCAAGGCCTCATAGCACGTGGGTGGCTGCCAGCATGGGAGGTGGCTGAGGTCTCAGTACTGAGGATGTCAGATCAGTTTGGCAGGAAGCAGACGCTTGTTTCTGGCTGTGGTGTGCGAGAAAGCCCTACTTCTCCAGGCCACATTCCAACTGTTCACTCCTGGAAGTGAGGAGAAGCCATAGTATAAAAGGGAAAAGGAGAGGAGATGGTTCTTGTGATCTTCCTGGGGGTGGGCAGAAAGGAGACTCATGGCCTATAGAGAATTTACAACTTATGAATTCACACATTTATGAATCACAAGACTGACTATAAGTTGGTGTGCTTCTTATGGTCACTACACTCCAGCAGTTTAAGCAATGCCAGAAATAAAATTTTCCAAAGAAAATATTTTCTTGGTCTGAATGCTAAACAATTGCTGTGATTACTGTTGAGTTTTATGAATATATATCTATGCTTTTAATTTTAATGTACTTTTATTACTGTTTCTTTAATAAAAATTTCAATATGCATTAGTTTGGAGAAGTCCCAGTTATACAGTAGACTGTGCAGGTCAAGGTGGCTACAGGTGTTGGTTTGGAGGGAAATTTTATTAGGATTTGGCTCCTGTGAGCTCCCAGCCAAAAGTATATTTTCTGTCTACTGGTTCTGTGGTGCCTCATATTCCTGCTTTAAAACAGTAGTTTAGAAAGGAATGATGGGGCCAGTGATATAGCTCAGCGGCATAAGAGCCTGCCTGGCAAGCGTGAGGTCCTGAGTTCAACTCCCGGTACCCACATATAAAAAAAAAAAAGGAATGATGGCAACACATAATTCTAAAGGTGAATAGATGTGACATAAGTGATTTTAGTTCTGTCTTTCTTTGTGACGAGTTGGAGTTTTTATTTTGGTCTAATATTAAAAAGTGCAACTGAATATGGATTGCAAGGTATAAAATATTTTTGTTTGGTAAGCGCACATTGTAGTTGACACATGAAATATTGTACTGAATTTGAAAGCTACTATGAAAATTAAAATCAAGATTTATTCAGATTAATGATTATTACAGGAAATAACTATTGTTTGCTCTGAGTGTTAAATACACCAGCTTCCTGGCCGGGTCCCCCTTGCTTCTACTCCTCCCCATTATTTCTAAAAGATCTGTGTTTCGGGTGATGTCTAGATGTTATGTCCTGGAAGCTTAGATGTTAACCAGTGAGGGGACTGTGAATTGTATTTTCTCATATTAGCATTCTGTAGACCATCAAACACAGGGGACGTCAAGGCCCAAATTAATGTTAGATTAATTCGCTCCATACTGACACTTTGCTAGGTGTTGATAAATGTTGATAAAACTAAATTCCTGCTCTAAGAAATTCAGTTTATTTGGGAAGACAGATATATGAACAAATAATTAGAGTATGTGGTGGGAATGTAAGAAGTATAAAGTAAGGAGTAAGTAATTTGCTTGCTGGGATGAGAACAGATGATGATTTTTAGGCTAGTTTTTCTTAAAGGAATGTTTCTTTGCCAGAAAAATCAGGCAGAATATTCCAGGAGAGGGAAGAGTATGTCTGGGGGATGGTGAGGATTTTCTGTTGGGTGGGTTTTTCTCTCGGGAGGCTCAGGAGTCCAGGCTGGGTGGCTGGTAAGGACTGGGATTCATTTCAAAGTCTGCATGTGGGGCCAATGAAAGACTTATAGAGGAGGGATGACTCCATCAGACCAAATCTTGGAAATACTACTGGAGGAGCAGTGAATCAGAATGGGGAGGCTAAAACAAAGAGCAATGTCACCAGGCAAGTCCTCGGTTGCATCTACCTACAAAGGCGCCAGGTCAGGCAGCTCATGCCAGCCCACGTGAGGAAACTGTGCCAGTGGACATGCCCATGGTGCTGCCCCTCACCCTTCCCACAAGCGAGGGACCATCAAGTGGACGCTGTCACACATGCAGTTCTGCCCTGATGGGGCTGACCCAGCTTAAAGCAATGCTAAATTTCATGTGGCATTTTATTATATTCCCCATCTGTTGACTTTAAACTGGTTTAGCTAATAAAATCAAAAGCGGGTAATAGATCATTTCCTGGTTTCTTTGAAAGTAAATCTTCTAAGAAATTATTTAAATTTTTGCAAAGTAACACACATCAGTGTTATATTACTATTTTGTGGTTTTTGCTGTAAGTAAAAAGGGAATTCTCAGTCCTGTTGGGTGTTCACTGCTGATGGTTTTAGCCATTCTCCTGGTATTTCCCTCCATATTCCTAAATCACTGATGAACGCATAGGCAGGGCTTGTGTGCTGGTTGTCTTCACTGTATATGTCAGGTGACCAGGAGTTTTGGGAATGCAGCAGTGGTAGACAGCGTCTCATTGTTCCATATTTAGACCTTGGCTTAGCTCTCCTGGCTTCTGTCCTGCCCTTCCTCCTTTCTTTGGACTATGTATTCCTTCGAAATGGGAGCTGCTCTGCAAACAAAGAAGGACCACAGTAGGTTTAACTTTTCTAGCTTTTCTGACTTCCAACTAACTTTCTTTTTAGCCTCTGCCTTACTCATTCCTTCTGAGGTAATTTGCTGTCTGAAGTTTTTGAGCTCTTTCTGGCCTGTTAGTCACCTCTCTTTGTTACTATAACAAAATAGCTGAGAAAATCAACTTTGAAAGAGTAAAGTTTATTTTGGCTCATGGTTTCAAAGGTTTCTGTCCATGGTCCACTGCCTCATTGATTTGGGCTTGTGGAAAGGCAGCACATCATGGTAAGAATGCATGGAAAAACTGTTATCTCAGAGCTGGGCTGCAAAAAAGACAGGAAGGGGCTACGATCCCAGTGGTCCCTTCAAGGGCACACTCCCAGGAAACAGAAAACCTCCCACCAGGTTCCCACTCTTAAAGGTTCCACACCTCCCATAATGTCAAGCCAGGGACTGATCTGTTAACACATAAGCCTTTAGAGGACACTTGTCCAGACTGTAGACTTGGGTTAGGGATTTTGACTTGTGTCTCCAGGCACTTGACACTCAGCTTTCTCAAAATTCTGGTTTCTTGGTCAGCTTTTTGTCTTCCAAACATTGTTGGTATCTCCCTGGTGATTTGTCTTTGTGATTTGTGGACTTGTATCTGTTAAACATTGGTTATTTGTAGTATAGTGAGAGTTTAGGAAATAAAGGAAAATGCATGTGCTTATTTCACTGTGATAAACTGAAAATCACTGAAGAGCAAATCACATAACAATAATGGCTGCTATGACAATCAATTATAGTTTTGAACTATTGAATGAACTTTCATGTAATTAAGTTCGTTTGATATTTAGAAATCCCTATTAGGACAACAGAAAGAGGCCTTTAAACTCATTTTATGGACGAGGAAACAGGTACAAAAGGGTAAAACAACTGGTCCAACTTCATAGATTGAGTTAGTAGAGGAATTAGAATGAACTTAGCTTCCCAATTCCCAGCTAAATTTAGTATTAAGGTTAATATTTTAAATAAATGCTTCGTATCTCTTTTGACATAAAAGCTACAGATCATCTTAATAAGAAATAGACGAGTTCTTCTTGACTATTGTAACTTTACATCACTATGTATTTCTAAACATAAGCATCTTCTTAGCATTGTGATATAGTACTTGTTGAATAGATTCTAAAAGCACAAATTTGCCCCGTGGGCTTATGAACTAATGAGATATATAAGACCATAGGGGAGGAGATGAAGATGGTGAAACTGAGTAATTCTGCTAGGGTAAACATATCTGGCATCTGACTGCATGGCCAGGGGTATTTTTCTTTTATGAATCTTCAGGTCCTTCCCCTTAGCCACTTAGTTTTGGAGGAGACAATTTAGGGAAAAGAAGGACTTCCGAGAAGAAATTTAAAGGAAGGGGGAAAAAAGATTTCTTAGGCTATGTGAAACGAATCATAAAATCTTGGTTTACACACCACAGAATAATTCACCTAGAAATGGTGGATTAAGCTCAATTAACATGAGTCACACATTCCTACATGTTTTTATAAATACTCACTCCCAAGCATTGCTTCCTTCTCTATCATTTCAAGAGTGTTATTCTGAAGAAATCCTCTATAGAGGACATTTTCAAACAAAGATGAAAAAAAAATACAAAACTTGTTGCTGCTTTACAAGGCACATATAACAACTCACACTAATTTTACACTTATATTTACCCAGTCCTAATTTGATATGCACTTTAATATATGGATAAAAATTACAAAAAGGAACATAAGCTCCAAAGTCATATCTAGGACATTCTTTGAGGTTTGTTATGGTAAGGAGTAGAAGGGTTGAGGTTTCAACAAAGGAATGAATATTTGATGGGAAGGATCAGATTTCATCACATCAAGTATGCTAAACCATGAATTTGCAAATTACAAGGATATTCTTGTACTACCAAGTGCCTGGTTATATAACTCTTGTCCCATAATTCCCCTGCCTTCCTCCACATTTCTAATCAATATGCACTATTTTTCTTGGAGCATTCTGGGAGCAGCCAGTAATGCCAGCCTGCTCCAGCCTTATAGGGTCTTTGTTTCATCTTCATAATTCTCCATATAAAGCTGTCAGTGAGGACCAGGTGGGACAGAGTTAAGAGGACACGCCCTAGTATCAGACACATTTATCTTCAGTGCTTTGCTTAGTTGTATGACCCAGTGATAGAAGTCATTAGTTCTTTGAGACTCTGTCTTTTTATATGCAAAAGAGAGATAAACTAGTATTTACTGCACAGGTCTCTTTAAAACATTAAATGATATAATGAATGACAAGTACCTGGCATATGGTAGATAATTAATGAAATACAACTATTACTGTTAATACTAAACGTGTACTTTCAAAGAGTCAAATATATGAACAAAATTCTGTTCTACTTCATTTTCTGTAAAGTTTGAAATAAAACTCAAAAACATGCTTAAGCTTTACTTGTAATACTTTTGTGTAAAGAATGAAAATCAAGGAAAACAAAATAGAACATAATACTATTAAATCAGATACTAACTCCAGTGCAGATATGAGTGATTTTTTTTTTTTTTTTATGTGGGTACCGGGAGTCAAACTCAGGACCTTGCGCTTGCCAGGCAGGCGCTTATGCTGCTGAGCCATCTCACTGGCACCATGAGTGATTTTTTACAACTCATCAGGATAAACATTTACTCAATAAATAGTATGTGCCGCACGTTATATACGTAGAATATAACATATATACGTATATATATATATGTAGAAAGAATGCAAGCATGAATACATGTAGTCTATGTCTTTGAAATGCTCATAATTTCCAGGAATGCAAAGCTCTCTGTATACCTACGTTACACAGCTTAGTAAGTGCAGGCTTGGAGACATGGTGTCTTTGGAATAAAAAGGAATAGCTAATTCCAGTGAATGGCCTGAGTAAAACTTCAGAAGGTGCTGGTTTATTTTGGATGAGAAAGGCTTGGATTTTGTTAACCATGGAGGAGGACAGGAAATTCCATTTTCAGGTCTAGGAGGAAGCATTGGTAAAAGATGCAGGGACAAAAATCTCATGTTTGAAGTCAAGCTCTGGTCTGGCCACAGCAGTTTTATAGGATGGGGGAGATGGGTGGACATAAAAAGGCTGAGCAAGGAGTCATGTTCCTGAGGCTTTGCATGACAGGTAAGAAGTCTGTACTTTACTTGGTGGATAATGGGAAAGCACGGTGGGCTTCTGAGCTCGACAATGACATGGTCTAATTAGAGTTTTAGAAGAGATGGTTTCATGAAAGGAGAGCAGTAAGGTGTGATGTGGAGTCAAGAAGTTCAATCAAGATCCTGTGATGGATTTATTAATATCTGGGGACATACTGAACATCTGCAGGGAAACGTTAGATTTGAATACGATTTTTGGAATCTGCAGCATTCATGAGTAATTGATGGTGAAGAGCTGTTTGCATCCAAAATTCTCCTTGTGTTAGAACACAGATGCCATCATTTATCACGTGAAGTGGGTTGAAGTACCTCAGAGTCAACTTTTGGGTTTTGGGACTCTTCTAGGGGATAGACTCTGGAAAAAGTATTTGGATTGTGGGTCTGTGTAGTGTGTGAGGGTTGCCATAAGATACTGTGAGAGGAATGTGAATTGTTTACATTTCCAGGAATAGAACTATTGGTCTGAGTACAGTAGCACCTCTCAGTCCACAAACTTAATTCTTTCCATAATTCTGGTTGCAAAGCAAATTGGATGAGAACTAAATCAAATTCAATGGTTAGGTTCAATATTGACCTTATGGGGAAATTTGATTTAGTTCTCCTCCAATTTGTTTTGTGACTAGAATTGTGGAAAGAATTAAGTTCATGAAATGAGGTACCACTGTATTTGTTTCAATTTTGTTAAAGAGGCAAAATGAGAACAAAGAAAAGAGGCTGCAACAGAGAGAGAATATTTTGTTAGTCCACTTTCCATCACTGTGACAAAATACATGAGTCAACCAACTTATAAAGAAGAAAGGTTTATGTTGGCTCATAGTTTTGGAGATTTCATAGTCCATAGTCTGTTGGCTTTGTCATTTTTGAACCTGTGGCCAGGCAGTATATCAAAGCAGGAGTCTGTAGCAGAGGA
Source organism: Erethizon dorsatum (assembly GCA_028451465.1). NCBI lineage: Eukaryota > Metazoa > Chordata > Mammalia > Rodentia > Erethizontidae > Erethizon > Erethizon dorsatum. The sequence goes on from CM051839.1 coordinate 19,930,397, forward strand.
AGCTGCTCAACTCATGGTAGTAGGAAAGCAAAAAGAGGGGAAGAGAAGGGTGAGAGTCCCAATATCCCCTTCTAGGGTGCACCCCCAATGACCTAACATCTGCTGGGCCCTGTCTCTTAAAGTTTCCACCGTCTCCTAATAGTGCCATTCTGGGGACCAAGCGTTTAACCCATGGACCTTTGGGAGATATTCAAGATTCAAAACACAATGTAGTAAATATGGGAAAGAATAATGGATGGACTGATGGCTCAGTATTCAGGATGATTCAAGAAGAGCTTAGACTGTGATGAATACAGGGTTAGCTGAGGAAGGAGCAGGACCATGGTTTCCTCCAAACTATGAGTTATGGATGATGGAATGGAGTATTTTGAAGGGCACATTAAGTGGGCACAGTTCTTGGGTAGGAATCAGGAGGGTTAGAGATATGAGGAAAAAAAAAAAAAAAAAAAAGAAGCAGCATCTTGAAGAAATAGTTCTGGAGGGTAGAAAAGAGAATGAGCCGGGAGTGAAGTGGTGTATTCCAAGCAGCAGCTGGCTAGGACCCAATGTAAAGCACAGATTTATAGAACATCCTGTATGCATAGAAAGTCCTAATAAAAGTGGGCTATCATCCTTAATTCTGTTCCAGAAGACCCTCAAAAGTAGCTCAGGACTTATCCTGAAGGTCTCTTGAGAAGGTAGAGAGGAAGAAATTATACAACATACACCAAAAGTTCCTAAAAGCAATTTTTTGTGTTTCTTTCTTCATTGGTGCCATTGCTTTTGGGAGGGGCTAACTCTACATCTAATTTTCTCTCTGACAAAACTCCACCCAGTTCTGCTCTTGTCCTTTTTCTGCTATCCTTTCTCCCCCACTGCCTCACTGAGCCTCTTAGATTTTTTTTTTTTACTTTAAAAGAATAATTCCATGGCCTATTTCATATAAGTTAACTTTTCTTTCCAGACTTTTTCTAATTCCCTTCTGTACCCATCACTTTCGTCATTTCAGGAAATAGCTAGCATCTGAGCATCACAAACAGATTTCTCCTGAGAAGGCAAGGCAGAGGGATGGGGCAAGGGAACTTGGTCCTTAATATTTTTTGTCATTGCTGGCAATTCTCTGCAGCCATGAGCAACAGCAGGCAACACTGGTGTTTGATATTTGATCCAAAGGAACATAAGCGAGCCATCCATGCATTGAACATGCAATTACGTGTGAGCAGCATATTTGATGGTGCACTAGTTATTATAATTGAAATATATAAATAGGCCAGAGGTTGCCAGTTTTCCTTGGCTAGCTTAAAGTGGAAGAAAGCATATGTGAATTCCTTTAATGTGGCTCTACTCTCCAATCTTTCTTTTATCATGATTTTGTTCTACATAACCTTCTTTAACACTTCTCTAAGTACAGTATAGGCATTTCTAATATTATGGATTCCTGAACTGTTAATTTATTCTTTGCATAGGTTTTGCTGTGACTGATGGCCCTTCTTCCTTTTGATCTTTGAGGTATTGCCCTTGACAGTCCCCTTTCCCAAACTGTTCTTTCCTCAGGTCTTTGCATAGGTGTTGTTTCTCATCCTTTACACTTTCACTTATATCAGTTTCTCAGAGGGCTATCTCTGACCAGCTTATCTAAAAGAATATCCCTTCTCACAGCCGGTCTGTTCAGTTTGATGATTTGTTTACTTGTTATTGTACATCTTTCCCACTACAAGTTAAGCTTCATGAAGAAAGAGATCTTTTCAGTCTCATTTGCCACTGTAAGATATACACAATATATTAAAGGACAAATATATTACTATTTCACTTTAAATGTGATTTCAATTTTATGGATTTTTCATGGATGCTGAGACTGTTTATTGACAATTATGATTTTCCTGGGGTGAGTTTTGAAACTTTCTACATTATTATTTTCATTCTTATCCTGTTTTTTCTTTCTTAATTAAAAGCAATTGGAGAGGGATAAGAGTGTAGCTCAGCGGTAGAATGCTTGCTTAGTACGTGTGAATCCCTGGGATTGACACCCAACACTGCAACAGAAAAGTTACCAGATAGATTTACACTTATTAGACATTACTTTTATGTTACTGCTATTCAACAAAAATTCTGAATCGTCCAATCCTATGATAGTATTTCCTAACAAGGCAAATAGTCCAAGCATGGTATCAACCAGACAATTACTTTACAAGAGAAAGGTGGCTTCAGAACTTAAAGACATCTTAAAAAGGAAGGGGGTTCTGGAAATGGAATTTGGAATACACAGTTATGGAAATTATAGAGGTGAGCCCAGATTTTAAGGAACCCATATAGGTGGAGAACAGTATGACAAATGAACACAAATCACAGAAAAAAAAAATCCTAAGGTGTATGGGAAATGTACAACACAAAGAGATTTGTTGAAAGTTATGATAATAAAATAATCAAAAATTCTCTGCTTGTTACAGATGGCATGATGCCACAGAAGAAGAGGAGAAAGCAAAGATCATGCACATTCTATTTTGATTTTGTTTACTCTTTCAAGGAGAATGGTGCTTAAGGTGGAGAAACTACAGCAAATATATTTAATATTTAACTGAAATCTGAGACAAGTGGAAAATAATTTGATAGTCTCCATACTAAAAACTAAAATCTGTAGTTTCTGATGAACGATAGTGTCTTAGATCCAGTGGATATAATAGTGGATATTTTGGGTGATTATTATAAAATCATGGAGAAACAAAGGAATTCTCTGAGATCAAACAGGGAAAAAAAATGACATATTGATGATCAAAATGGAATATCCTGTCAGCTATGGTATGGTCAACACAGCTGTAGAAGTACCCCATGAATATAAATAAAGAGATTCGTACCTGGTTGATATCCATTCCCAAAGAATTTTGCCTGAGCGACTCATTTACTTAGACAGTGGTATGAAGAAACTTTCTAAGAGGGCTCTGCTTTAAATCTGTGAGATAGATCTATCTATCTATCTATCTATCTATCTATCTATCTATCTATCTATCTATCATCTATCTATTATCTATATCTATCTATCTATTCCATGACTTGTATAAAGACATAGAGGTTTGCTTGTCAAATTCATGAGTGACAGAACCTGGGAGAGATAGATAATATGATGGATGAGAAACACCATTCCAACTGATTTCATCAAATTGGAAAGATAGGTAGAACTCAACACGGTAATATTTCAGGAGGATAAAAGTAACATCTTGCTTTTAGGGTTTTATAAAAATCAATCAGCTTTGCAAGTATTGTTAGGCAAATACACATTATGAAAACATCTGGGACATTCGGCTCACCTCAACAAACAGCAATGAAATTTTGCATGCTGTGGAAGTGTAAAGTCTAGATCAAAGTTGGCAGTGATACCTATGTTAATCTGACTGTATCTGGAATTTTGTATTTACTTTAAGAGGAGCACTTAAAAACAGAATAAAAAGACAAAGAAATGAAAGTCTTGAGAACTATAGCCTATGTGGAATAATGGGGGAGTCTTGGGACACATAAGGGAGAAGACTTAGGAGAAAATGAAGGATATTTATAAATGTGTGAAAGGCTGCTGCATGAATGAAAGAAAAGTAGGCACGTATTATGGTTTGGATTTGGAATGTCCCCAAAAGGCTCATGTGTTCAAGACTTGGTTCTCAGCTGGTGGTGCTATTGGGAGGTGGAGGCAACTTTAGTAGGTGTGGCTTGGTGGAAGTGCGGGTCACTGGGAGAAAGCCTTTGGTGGGTATATTTTGTCCCTGGAGCCTTTCCAGTCTCTTTCTCTCCTGTCCTCCTTGAGGTGAGCCGCTTTCCTCTGCTGCCATGATGTTGTGTTTCATCACAGGCCCACAGCAGTGGAGCCAGCTGACCATGGACTGAAACTTCTGATACTGTGAGCTGAAACGTAGTATATGGCTCCACAGAGTAGGCTATGGTTATTATTATTATTATTATTATTATTTTTGGGTTCCGGGAGTCGAACTCGGGCCCTCGCTCTTGCCAGGCCGGCGCTTACGCTGCTGAGCCATTTCACCGGCCCGGCTATGGTTATTATTAATGGAATATTTTGTTTTCCCAGGAAAGATTCATTGTTATTATTTATGAATCTCTTGGCATACTTTCATCCCATTTTTGCCTTTGACATTTATTTAGCACATCATCATTTTCACACCACCTTACATTATATGAGTTTTTATAGGTGTGGGTTACATTTCCATTGATTTGATCCTTACATCAAACGAGGGAGGTGTCGGGGCATCAATATCATTCACATTTTGCAGAGGAGGAAACCGCCTAAAGAGATGGTGATACTTTTTCCCTGAGGTGAGGTGGCTTTTGAATGATGAAATTGTAGTCAGAATGTGGGCTTCTGATTGCTAGGACTCATAATGTTTTCACTACTGTATGCTTCCTCTAGAAATAAAACCTTCCCCAATCAATTAGGGGTCAGAACAGTATTTCTTTATTTTTGACAAGAAAACATTTTTCCAAGTCTCTCAGTGTATTGCCTTGAGGATGGGGCGTGGCACATGCCCTTGATAATTATTATTCCTCCAATGCACAATGCTTTGGGTGAAATGTACAAGGAAAACAGTGAAATAGCACATGTCTTAAAAGAATGGGAAAGATTCCCTCTTACAAAACCAGACCAGGTCAGTTTTGAGGTTAGAAAATGCTTTAGAATTATAAGTTAGCATATTTTTCTTTTTTTTTGGTTTCAATAGCTTTTTTTCTTTCAGCAAATTATCTTCTCTTTAAAATGATTAATCTATGATAACTGAATCTTAGAATATGTAAATATTCTAGCAAAGATAGAGATGCATGTCCAAATTGTTGCTAGTAGCCTTTGTTTACAAATTAAACACATGATTTTGGTCAGCTTCCAACATGCTAACCTTCATTAATAACATGGTGGTTAAGAGGGTGACATTTTGTTGCCCAATTACCCCATTTTCTATCTGTGTAGCCCTAAGCAAGCTACTTAACTCCTCCAAGCATGTTTTCCTTACTTAGAATGTGAAGATGATCCTATCTACAGAATAGAGATGGTGTGAGAATTAGATAATAATTGTACAATGCCTGGAACAAGTAGCTGCTCTCATATATGAGCTATTATTATTGCTTGGTGCTTCTAAATAAAGCCTGAGACAATAGTAAGGCAAATAATGATTAAAGAGTTTGTCATCCTTCCTTTTTGTATGAGGATGGAGAAAGATTCTAGAAATACTTTTTGGATCTATCGATCAGTGTTTGTGTAATCCTCAGGCATGGCTGCACATGAAATTTCACTTGCGCGTACTGGGGTTTGTGCAGTCTTTGGCAGAAACCGGACCACCAAGACGAGGGCACATGGCTAACCCATTCTGAAGCACAAAGGGTAGATTCTCTCACTGTGGGATTCCAGAGCAGTTTATCTTTCCAGAACGCACTGATATTATTTATGGCTTTATTTGTTTCTCATTGACGGTATCTTGGTACAATGATTTAGATGTATAGAAAGGAAAAGAGCTAAAGGCAGACCTCTGTGACTGACTTGCTAAATATTACCCAGAAAATCAAATTCTAGTGCTTTACCCAGGAACTCTTTCTGTAAAGTTCAGCATTCTAATCATAAATGTAGCGATGAAAAACAGAACCACCCTGAGTGTGATTAGTAAAAACAGGGCAAGGACCTCCTTGAAATGTCAGGCATTAGTGATGAACTTAAATTGCTTTTTCTTAATAAAATTATATTTTCGATGTGACATTTGCAAATGAGCTTCTAGCCCAGGATGATTGCTTAAATCTTTTCCTGTGAATTGTGATTTTCCTGATGGCACACACTGATAGTCTGTATATCCTTGTTGCTTAGCCTCGGATGCAGTAGACATACTTATGTTTTTGCAATGGGGTGAATCCTGCTTCTCAGTTTGCAGGGGAGCCCTGCCCATGTGCCTCAGCTGTCTGTGACCTGTGGCCACTCAGTGTGTGAAACAGCGCAATACAGTCATCCAGAGAGCACCACGACTTAAATCATGTTAACAGTTTCTGGTGAAGTCCTTGCCAAAGTGGTTGCACACCTCCTTGCTTTCCTAAATAGAATATGCAGAACGTTAGCTGAACTTTTATAGGAGGTTCAGAATCCATAAAAACATCGGTCCTTGTGCCGTGTATATGAATGGCGTGATGTTAGGATTTGTTTTTGGGACCAGCTGCTCACCCGTCACACAAGTGGCCCATTTTGCTGCCACACTGGAATATTGTCTATTTTTGCTATTGGGGTGCATATTTGTGGAAGTCTTTCTCTCCTCTAATATGCTATGTCTATGGGTCGGGATAAGAGACTAGAAAGCCATTTAGAATGGTGTAAAAAATATGGGAAAATGGGCACTAAAAGCAGGAGCGTGAGGGCAGTCCCACACACAAGATACTCGAGTGTCAGTGGTCAGAATTTGTTGTGCATGTTTTGATCACCAGACATGTGTGTGTGCGTGCGTGTGTGTGTGTCCTTCTTTCTAGCTCTTGCCTGTGGCTTGAACACCAGGTAGCTGGGTTCTGAGAGGTGGTAGACTATTGCACTGCTGTTGTTCAGTGACCTCATCTTTCTTCTTGATACCACTTTCATGTGGGTAGCTCTTGTACAGAAGTCGTGTTTGTATCTTATGTTATTGCTAAGTGTATGTCTGATGTAAGCTAGGAGTTCAGTAAGTGTTTATGGCATGAATGAGCATTTCTCCTATTCGCATTCATATTAAATTATAAACTTCTTAAGTGGGGGCTGCTTTATTCTGCTTCTAGGCAGCACCACGTATACAGCAGGTACTCATTCAAGGTTTGCTGAGTGAATGACTAAATAAAATAGACTACATACCACTTTTGGTAATAAATAACTCCCAAACATTCTAAAACATTCTTTATCTCAGAATTTTATAACTCAGAGTGGGAAGATGATGGGAGGCAGGGATGTATGGAGGAACATCATAAACGGGAAAGAATTTGTACTCAGTAAAAAGAAATGCCTGTTAAATACTATTGAATAGAAAACATGTTTCCCTTTCTCTTGGGACAGAAGAGTGGTTGAGGCTGGAGGTGTTGGGAGCAAAGAGACTGGACTTGAGCTGATGGGGGTATGAGGAGGATGGCTTTGCTGGGGGAGCCTTCGTAGGACAGTGTGGTCCCTGGGGCCCTGAAGAGCTGCCACTGCTTGTTTACAGCACATCTTTCTGAACACCTGTAGCTATTAGGGAATGAGACAGCTGTCACAAATCATTCTTGATCACAGTAGAATTAATTACTTTTTTATGGCTCATCACTGTATTAGTTTTCTATGCCTCTTAGAATGAATGACCACGAAGCTAATAGCTTAAAACAAACAAATTCATCATCTTAAAGTTCTGTCAATTAGCAGACCAAAAGAGGTCATTTCTAGGCTACAGCCAAGGGGTTGGCAGGACTACATTCCTTTCAGGAGGCTCTGGGGACAAATCTATGTCTTTTCCTTTTCTAGCTTGTAGAGGTTGCCTGTATGGTTGCCTGTGGCTTCCATGGGTTTAAAACCAACTACGACCAGTGGAGCTTTTTTCACATTGTATCATTTTGACACTAACTCTTCTGCCTCCCTCTTCCACATTTAAAAAAATTGTAGCTACATTGATTCCACCTAGATAATCCGGGATAAACTCGTTTTTTTGAGAGCTCAGCTGATTAGCAACCTTAATTCCACTTTACCATGCAACATATCATAGTTTCTAAAGATTAGTGTGTAGACATATTTGAAGAGCCACTATACTACCACAAAATTACCAAGCAAAATATGAAAAGCTGAAGTTAAGGAGAGTATAAATAATTACAGATTTTAATGGTGGAGAAGAATAGAGAAGAGGAGCATTTGAGTATTTAGAGTTTAGGCAGCGCCGTAAGGTACAGTAGCTTAGTTCTTGGAAACAAGAGAGTTAGTGATTAGTGGGCACGTAATGAGCATAGCCGCCATGTGTTTGCTGTCTCCCAGACCCTGTAAAACTACTTTCACTAGCCAACTAAGGATCTGAGTGGTCAGTATCCCAAGTGAGATGCTAATCACAAAGCTTTTAAGTGCATGGGAGTAGGCTGGCCTGCACAAATCAGGTGGACTTATTTACCGAGTTGATACATGACTCTTTTCCCATCTATCAATTTTGCTTTTGTTAATTCCATTTTTCCTGATCTGTGGCATCTTTGTGGTGGTCCTGAAAGGAAGGAGTAAACAGGGATGCAACTAACAGACAACAGGCCAGAAATTCCATTTGTGCATTAACAAAACATGTGCAATCCTGCCTCATTTTGAAATTTTCTTCTCAATAGAGTTTGCAACAGATTGGTAAATGGGAGGCTAGAAACCTCAGTTTTTAAGAATCATGACTGTGGGCATTATGCACAGACAGAATGGAAGACATTCGTGCAAGGAGATTTTCAGGTTATTTCTATTCATCATCCTCCTGTACTATGAAATGTCCATCATTACAGCCATTCCTTAGGGTGACAAGCATATTGAGTATACTGTCTCAAGAAGGCCAGCAATAATTTGTATGTGTCACCCAGAGAGAGTGTCATTGGGTGCTTCTTTCACTTTCTTCCTTAGTGCAGAGGAGTTAATTATCACTCATTCAACAAATATCCATTGAACACCTCAGCCACTGTTCAGAAACTGATAGGTTTATTTGGGATCCACTGACCAATGGATGCAGACAGAATGTGTTAGCCCTGTAGGGCAGGGACATTTTAAGAAAGAGGATAGGGCGAGATTCTGGAGGTAAAAATGCAGGGACTCTCTGGATCATATGAGTGTACCTACCCTTGGAGACAAACTGCCAGGGCCGCATGTTCTCCTAGGTTTTTCTCAGATGGCCTAGTTTGGGGCACTGCTGCATAGCTGCAGAGCAGCCTGTGCACCGATGGGGCTCTGTGGCCTTGTGACAGCAAGGATGGTGACAGCAAACTGTCATGCTGACAGATAGTATCACGGAGACATTACACCACAAGGCCAAATATTTCACTTAGTGGAAGCTGAGTTCCGAAGGTGGCACCAGCAGGTGGAAGGTCCAGGTGGTGTAGGGTGACAGTCATGTGTTTTGCACATATAGTCACACACATGTAGGAAACTTTTTGGGTGTTCAGTGGAATTTCTTTGTGCCTGGGGTAAATGAGTGTAGGGACACTTTATTATTCACTGTTGTAGTCTTAGCATCTAGTATAAGATTTTGCAGAGAGTAAGCACTCAATAAATCTTTGCTGAATTAATGAATAAATACATCTCTTTAAGCCAATTTTACATATAGAAAACTTTCTTCTGACACTTGGCTACTCTTGTAACTCCGGCCCATCATTTATGGGCTGGAATTAGATAGTCTTATTAAAACATACTACCCGCCTGCGGATATGTGAAGGGATGTTAGATCCACAGCAGAATCTTCATATGAAAGACAGCATATTTTTAGAACAGGAATTTGAAATGGATAAAAAGGCTAGCACTTCTTTTTTTTTTTTTCTGTGGGTTCCAGGAGTCGAACTCGGGCCCTCGCGCTTGCCAGGCAGGTGCTTATGCCACTGAGCCATCTCCCCAGCCCAAGGCTAGCACTTCTTATCTGTTGATAACACTATTTGGTTTTTTAATATTAAGGAAAAGTGAGAGTTTAAGAAATGAAATAACCAAAGAAAACTAGCGACGGAAGGAAATACAGCACCAGAGACTTGTGTGCTCTGATAGCCATCCCGGTCTCTTCCCACGGTAGGGGGAGCAGGGTGCGTCGCTTCTCCACAGGTGTGATTCAGATAGAAGGATAAATTGTGGTACGGATAATAGCTAATGTAATGCCAGACCCCTCTCAGGAGCCGTAGAGATTTAGGATCAATACGTAGTCAAAGGGTACGTGGTGATGACTTTCTGAAAACTTGATCAATAAGTGTATATCACCAAGATCGGAATTTATTTAAAATTATGAACAGCCTGGAAGACTGCCAGTTCCTGAGTAATAACTCCAGGCCGTCCAAATTCCTGCCAGCTTCCTCCGCTTCGATAAATTGCTGGACTCTCTCATGCCTGACCCCTCTGATGTATCAGCTTTGTTATGTCAGTTTAGATATAGGTAAATTTCCTGTGGGCATTTATTAGCGTTATTAAAAAAGAGCAATTGTCCAAAAGCCTCTGGGCATATGCACCTAAAACATACAATAAAAGAACGAAATTAAATACTCAAACTGCCAAACACCTCATAAAAAGCCAGGCCAGTTCAGCCTACCGAGGCTTGCCAGATTGGCAAGCTTGATCTTGTGTTTTTTTCCCTGAAGGTTCACAGGGACCTTCTCCTGTCTGGTTGGACAGAGAAATGAATTGCAAAGGCAGAGACCCTCAGCAGCCTTGTTTTGGGGATTCATATATAGAAACTTTCATTAGAGGTAGCATGGTTGATCTTAATATATTTGAATGAATCAGTGGATAGGGGAAAACCCTCAAAGGAAGTCTTTTTCTTTATTAAAATGTATCCATCCAACTTTCTGACTCCATGTACCATCTTGCTTTGATTGATGGCTATCACCCCTGGAATTCTTTACATTGTCATTTCCATGAAGCCCGACATGATTCCCTCTTGCCTTCAGACTAAAACTGTTACTCAGACATCATATTGCTCTAAATTAGTGATTTTCAACTCAGAGTGATTCTGCCTCCCAGGGAACTGTTGGAAATATTTGGAGACACTTTTGTGACAATGTGGCATCTAGAGGATATGTTCCAGGAATGCTGGTAAATATCTACAGTGCACAGGGCAACCTGCATGACAAAGAAAAATCTGGCCTTTATGTCAATAATGCTGAAATTACAACAAGCTCTCTAAATCCCTAGGCAAACATCAGTCATTCATTTTCCACTTTCTTGACTTTTGTCAGACCTACATATATGTGTATTATTTTTTCACCTGATGCCCCAAGTGGAATTTAATTTCAAGAGAATTAAATGTATTTATTTTAAGGAGAAACTTTGTATTAGTATCATATTCAGAAGAACAATTAATGTGGTCACTTGGAAGTACATAGAGTGAGACCAAAACAATATTACTGAATCATAGGCCGCTTCTTGATGGATGGTGGTATCTTTCTGATGAAAAAATGAGAGATTAGCAAGTTTAAAGAAGTATTAAAGAGAAACACCAGACTGAGACTCTTGTTACATAAGATAGGTTGATGAATTGAAAAGGGAGTAACTTTCGAATGCATGATTCATTGGTATTTAAGTCCGTATCTTATAACCATTTAATACTGAAAACCATCTCCTGCTGCTGTTAAGATTATGATGAATATATGTTCCACAGTGTAGGGACCCCTGAGTTACTGGGCCCCTCAGGTATACACTTTTCTGTCTGAATTCTTGTTTTTCTGCTAGGCTGTCACAGATTTGAGCCTTTGCTTTGGAGCTGTGGCTCCAAAGCAATTTTACAATAATGGCTAACCGCTTTTTCTGTACCTAGAAAAGTCAGGAACATCTTAGACTGCAAAATATACACTTAGAGTCTATCATTGCCAACTGATGGCAAATGCCCTGTAGGAGACTTTATTGCCCACTTCCGCACCATTAAAAAGGCCATCTAAAACGTACTTGTAATCCCTTTTTGTGGAATTAAAAGTGACTCTACTTCGGTATGCTTATTAGAGTAATTATTCCAGGTCATAATATTTTAAAGAGAAAGGCTAACTTCTTTGATATTAACCGATTGCCCATTAAATGTTCCCGTGCATGATGATGAGTCAGTATCATTATTTGGAATATCTACTTTTGCTTCTATGTTATTAGATCGTGAATCAATTTAAAGGTAACATCATCTCTGTAAAATGTAGTATCTGCTGAAGGATCTGTTATTTTCTTTGTTTATTTGCTTGCTGGAGAACTGGCAGCAAAATAAGTTGTGCAGTGTCCTGGCTGCCTTGGCGAAAGGATGGAAAGTTGCGACAGGCACTCGAGGCTTCTCAGTCCCTACTTGTCACTTGGTGCCCTGAGCTGGAAACTCCTACTCCAGGAGACTGACATTGCAGGAATTAACCCCCTCAGGGAAAGTCAGTTAATGCCGCACGTTAAAAGGGAGTTGTACTGCATTATGAAAACAGTCTGGGCTTGGCTGAATTTTTTTCTCACTCTGCAATTGATTTCCCTACCTATAATTATCTTCAAGCACCACCATAAAAGCCCTCCGATCTTTACCTCATGTTGTTCTTCCTTTGGGGCACTGACTCAGGACCCATTCAACTTTTCCACCAAGCCATAATTAGTAGAATTATATTTAATAATCCCTCCTCGTGCTGAAGGGAGCAGAGGCGGCATCGTGTGAGCACCGCAGCAGATAATGAGGGCCGCAGAGGTTCCCTCGGAATTGTGTCCTCACATCCTGCGAGCCGTGTGTTGCCAGTGGCAGCCAGCATCAGCCTCAGTGGTCCGGCGGCCGGTGTCTCGGAGACAGCTAGAAAAAGGGAGAAACGCACACCGTCCATGTTTTCTCTTCCCCCTTTAAGTAAAAAAGGCATATACTTAAAAGAACACGCATCATGCTGCTCTGTTCTGCAGCTGCAAGGTTTTCTAGGTGTAAAACAAGGAACGTTTCCAAATTTTCTTCAGTGCAGGATCAGGCGCTGCATTATTGATTTATTTTACCAGTGAGATTCAGGCCTAATAAAAGATACAAGGGCTTAGACTTCGATGTACTGAGCAAGAGCTCACTCACTTGAGATTTCATTATTTCCTTCTTAATGTTAGCCATCATGTGTGCTCCTGTAAACACTTAGCAGAATTTTTTTTTTTTTTTTTTTGTGGGTACCGGGGGGTCGACCTCAGGACCTCGTGCGCCAACAGGCACCCGTGCCGCTGAGCGATATCACCGGCCCCTTTTTGTATGTGGGTTCCGGGAGTCGAACTCGGGCCCTCGTGCTTGCAAGGCAGGCGCTTATGCCGCTGAGCCATCTCACCGGCCCATAGCAGAATATTTTTTAATGAAATAAATAGTATCAATAGTTTCCCCAATAGTACAAATCATACATTCAAGGAAACAAATACTCTACCTCTCTGTTCTTATGGCAACCTCCCCCCAAAGCCCCCTCACATTCTAGCTACTTGTTTTGTTTTTGTTCTGTTTGTTCTAAAAGGATCTTAAATGAAATGGTTTTCTTTTAGATTTAGAGGATGTCCCCCCTGACGTAAACTCAGATAAAAGAAAAGCATTTATGTGTAATCTCTGGCAGATAGTGAAACTGGCTCTTATATAGAATCATAAATTTTACTGTTTGAAAGGACCTTAAGGAGCATTTAGTTCAGCCCCTTGTGTGTGGTAAATGGAGGTAACTGCGTGGTATCATCAGGATTGAAGTTAAAGTTATTCTCTGAAAAGGAAGGCTATATTTTGGATCAGAAATGTCCCCCAAAGGCTCATGTGTTAAAGGCTTGGTCCCCAGCTTATGGTGCTATTGGTAGGTAGTGGTACCCTTAAGAGGCAGGGCCTAGTGGGAAGAAGTTAGGTCACTGGGAGTGTGCCCTTGAGGGGCATTGTGGGGCTCTACTCCCTTCCTCTTCCTCTCATTCTCATCCTGGTCATGAGGTGAGATTTACTCTGGCATGCATGTCCGCCATCTTGTGCTGCCTTGCCACAAGCCCAAAGCAATAGGACCAACCAGTCATGGACTGAAACCTCCAAAAATGTGAGCCAAATAAACTTTTCCTCTTTCAAATTTATCTCAGGTATTTATTATTAATGACAGGAAGTTGACTAACGCAAGTAAGTTAGGAAAAAAAAAAACCCACAAAAACAAACCTAAACCAACCAAAACATGTAATGAATGTGATTACTCATTTGTAGGAGTTGAATGAAAAGAGCTAATCTTTAGATGGATCACTGAAAACCAGTCCCAGATTCTAATTCTGGAGAGTTGGTATTTTGTGAGATATACATCTTTTGGAATGTTAAACATAACATGTTCCATTGTGCCTCTGTTACACACTGAGGTAACATGAGAGGGAACAGGTAGGAGTGTTATCCATTATGGATCCTGAGATAAACTGGCCTAATTCATGAGAAGATATAATCTTGTGAAGAGGTGTGATAGGCCTCAGGGACAGCTTCCCATTCCAGCTTGTTTTTATGTCTCTTCAGGTGACTTCATTCTGGGACTACAAGTAAGAAGGCTGCAGCTGCCTCATATAAATATCTTATATATGTATTCCCATGAAAATCAAGGAAAGTTAACTATGCTGCTGATTGGTGAGGTCACCCATAGGTTGAGTGCAATGAAAATAAAAACTTGGTCCCAGAAATTGCTATGAAATGTACTCCCCACACTCTGGCAATGGAATTTCCTCTGGAGAAGCAGTAGGCTTGAGTTTAGTTTATCCTATTTTTTTCCTTGTCTATGAGGCTGGGTGGCCCTAAGTGGCATCTGGGATACAAGTGAAAATTGTACCTTAGCTTTCTTTGGGTGATTAAGAAAACTTTTGCTATGCCGTGAATGTCAATCTTGTGCTTATTAGTCTCAGGATCAGATGTACATAATACATTGTAGTAGTTAAACCACAGAGAGTTTACAGGATATGGCGTACAGTTTAGGGTCAAGAAGGGGCTCTAAGTTTGATGAGGGATGGTGACTTAGAACAAATTGTTTAGAACATGATTTTCTCTAGATCCCCAGGTCAGGGACCTGTCTGAGCAGGGAGAGAAATTCTACATATCTTGTATAAGCAGATTATACAAGCAGATTATATAAGATTTTACAAGCAGATTATATAAGCAGATTTTCAGCATGTACTAATAGCTGCAGGAAGTGAAATCTGTAGCAATTGAAAAGATGGGTGAAGGAAGATGTACCATATGCATTTGATAATTTACCATTTTAGGTTTAGTAAAAAGTGTGAGTGGAAAAAGGTGTAATCTTAGAAAGGTAGACTGGCAGAAGTGGGAAGACAGACTCATATGGATCCTTTCTTTCAAAGGACAGGACAAAAGACAAAAGGAGGGCTAAACATGTGGAGAAACTGCAAGTATATATTAAAAGAGCTGAAGTTCAGAATGACGTAGAACAATTCTAAATAAAGTTTATAGAACAGGACAAAATTAGAAAGCTGGTGTAACCTGATCCAAAATGTTTAGTTAATACACCCCCCACCAAAGTTCTGCTTTGCTTTGCCTGGAGCAAGGACAGTATGGTCGGGTCAGTCAAAATGCCTGGAGCAAGTGGTGTCACGTGCATCTGATGACCAAAAAGATATGAACCTGCGCTGTTCTGATTTTTATCCTGTCTTTTCTATCAAGGTAATTCATTTTGAAATCAGGAAGAATAGGAAAATGCAGGGACCTAGAGAATTGAAGAGATAGAGGACATCTGTGTCAAGTGAGTTTGAAGCTTTTGGCCTGGATACTGCGATTTCTTGCAAAAGTGATTGTAAAATACACTTAGCAACCTAGGAGGACAAATGCCAAACATGTGCTAGTTTTTGGAAAGTGGAAAGATGTAAGTCCTTAAATATTAATTCATAAACTTTGTGTTGATTTCAAAGTAGTTTTACACATGAACTGGGATAATGAAGATGCGGATTGCTACCCAAGTTCACCAAACACAAGTCATGTCAGACTAGCCTTATACATCATGTGCTGGCATTAGTGGACTTACATAAGTTAAGTGCTTCAGGTAGATCATATTACGGGGCAGTCAGGATACCCCATCAAGAAGACTGAAAGTGGGTTATAATTCCAGGCTGAAGGATTTTACCAGAAGACAGAGGACTAGTGTTAACCCAAAGGCAATTATTTAGTGGCCTTCTTCAAGTTTCTGTTTCAAGTTTTTCTCCCCTAACATCTTGGAAATGTGTGTGTGTGTGCATGTGTGTGTGTGTAGTCACTTTCCTGTCATTGGAACAAAATGCCCCCTGGTTGCCCAGATTTATTGTGGCTCATGGTTTAGGTACATGGTTGCCTGGTTCCAAGGCAGAAGCAGGACAGCAGAGGGACAAGGTAGAGGAAAAGGTGCTCCACCCATGGCAGCCAGGAAGCAGAGACAGAAGGAAGGATCTGGGGACTAGAAATCACCTTTACAGGTCACAACCCCAGTGACCCACCTCCAGTTAGGCCCCAGTTCCTAAGAGGACATTCAGCTACTGAACTCACCAATCAATGAATGCACTTATGTGTATAATGCCCCCATGGTCTAATCAGTTTCCACACACATGAGGCTTTGGGGGACATTTTAGATCTAAACCATAAAATATATAGCTATTTAATGTGCAAATGTTTTAAACTGAGATTATCGATAACTTTATGATGACAGATTCAGAATCCAAAAAAGTGTTATTGTGATAGCATTACAAGTCTAAGTCAATAAGCATTCCTAATGAAAGTATTGAATTTTTTTAAAAAAAAAAAAGGGCAGATGAACAGGAGAATGAAAAGTGGCCATAAATAATTTCTCCCCCCCCCCCAAATTCTACAATAACCCTCCAAACAAAAAAAAAAAAATCAAAGAAAATCTGCCTTATGGCATGGCTTTTAAATATTGCTCCACAAAGGGTCAGCTAATACTACTGGTTGAACAACCTCTATAATGCTGTGTTTCGTTCCCAGCACATTTTCATATGGGGAGTACACAAATTCCAGGGGGCTACAAGCAAGGGAAAGCAAGAGTCCAAAAACCACGTCTATGAAGAGTTATGCTTGTTTGTTCATAGCTTAGGCAAGCATATATCAAGGGCCTGATGTGCACCAATTATTGCGTTAGGTATAAATTAACAATCTTTATGTCTGTTGCGTGTGTCAGACTCTGGAAAGAGGAGAGACAGACAAGTAAGCCAACAATAAATTACGCAGGCCCAGTGGGCACAGACGGCAGTGGGAATGGGTTGGGTACATTCCTGATGGACAGTAGTAATGAACCAAGTAGAGACAGGGAGGATGGTTTTAATGCAGAAGAAAAGCATATGGGAAACCACAGTGGCATGAAAGATCCTAGTACACTTGGGAATAGGAAGTGTTGGACATTGCTGGAGTGTGGGGCATGGGTGAGAACGGCATGAGCTAAAGCTAGGAGTAGCCTGGGGTCACCATTGGCCAAACTTGACTTCATGCTAAGGACATGGGGAGCCAATGAAAGGGCTTTAGTGGGGGAGTGAATAATAATGAAATTTAGATAATTACTCTTCGGTTTAATGACAGATTGGAAATGATGAGTCCAGGAGAGCAGCAAATGACTGGCACAGCTGTTCAGATGCAGGCTATGAGGGGCTGATCTCGAGCGGTGGTGGCAGAGACGGAGAGTGTGGACAGATTTTAGAGGGAAGGGAATTAATGTCAATGGAACTTTGATTGGGGTGGAGAGAAAAGGTAGTCAATGCTGATTTATGGAATTCTAACCAGTATGACTTGATGGACAACAATTTGATGAGACAGGAAATTCAGGTTTGAGGAAGAAGTTTGAGGAACACGTTCAGTTTGAAGTTTCTTGGGAAGATCTCTAGTGATGGCTCATCAGCAGCTGGATATGTGGGACTGGAGCCCCAGGAAGGAGAGGCCGTGATGTAGCTCTGAGTGTGAACACCTTATGTGGCATAGGGCAGTTGGGGGTCATAGATGGAAGTGAGGAAAAAAAACGGTTTGGATAGATACCAGGAACATCAGCCTTCACAGGATACACACAGAGCAGCATTAGGAGTCCCTGAAAATGTGAATAAGGGGTCATCACAGAGAAGGGAGTGGAGTTCGAAAATAGTGTTCACTAGAAATATCAGAAATGCAAGATCAACGACATGCCACAGAATTTGGCAATTTGGAGATTGTAGGGGCCACACTGAGAACAGGGTGATTGGTATAGAACAGGCATAGATCTGTTCAGAGAGTTGGAGTGTGACTGAGTGCTGAGGACATGGTAGCATCGGAAGAGGCTTCCCTCAAGCTGAATGTGGGCAGGGCTGGAGGGATTCGCTGTAGCTCTGCCGGGACTGTATCTTTCAACCACAAACTCCTGCTCTGCCCTCTGACCATTTCTGCCTGCTCAGCTCCTCTTAAAACTTCAAAGCTCAGATGACAGTAAATTGAAGCTGGTATGGGGTCCGTTTCAAGAGACATCTGCCGGCCCTATTTGCAAACGTTGCATTTGCTTTTGTGTGTCACATTCGGAAAGGTCACAAGCCCACCCAGAGTGTGGCAGGCAATGAACTTGGTCCTTCTTTCCGAGCTCCCTTGGCTGTGTGTGCTGCCTGAGTGAGGGAACACCTCATCAGACAGTATTACAATTCTTTTTTTGTGTCTTTCCACCTGAGACCACTGTGAATAAATTGGGAATAAGGTCATGTTTTTCTCTTTTCCTTTTCCCATCTGCCTCACTCTCTTTCTTTCCTTCTCTTTCACATCTCCAGAATGTGGCACTCAGCCCCAATCTTTGTGAGATGCAGGAATCTCTCTTCCACTCATGTGGTGAATCGCATGAGGAATTGGAGATGGTTGGTCTAGATGATCCAAACACGTGCACTTTTATGCCACGCACACATTCTCCCTGAGTGGTACCTTTTCTGATTATGGGGTAAAATGAGAGGTGAGATACGTGTGGATGATCATCTAGAGGCAGCACTTTTCCTGAGCTGGTAAACCCTGGCTTGGCTCATGGCTTTGTTCACTGATCTTATTAATTACTCACTGTTTATACATCCTATACAGTAAGCTCATTGAAGGCAGAAGCCTCATTTCATAAACTTGAGAATCTCCCTTCACACAATATGAGCACATTCCATACTATATATATATAACACATCATACTTAATAAAATTTGTTAGGTTGAATCCCAGTGAGCTGCAGGGGATTTAGCTTCATTGTAATTAGTGATAAATCTGCACTGCAGGCTGAAATTATCTGACTATACAAATCTTAGGTTGTTCTTGTTCCCAAATTTTACATTTCACTTTTGGCATTTTTTTTTTAAAAGTGGTCTTTTAACCCTGTCCCCAAATACTTGGAGAGGGGACTTGGAGAGGAACCCCTCTCCTGAGAAGAATAGTGTTGGCCCCAGCACCTACGTGTCATTTGACTGGAGATTAGGTTGATGACTTTCAAGACTTCGGCTCCTTCCCCTCCACCTCCCTCTCCCCATCCCTGCATACATCTCTTTTCCTCCTTCCAGCATTTTCCTCTCCCTCCCTCTCTGTGGTGGGTTGACAATTGGTGGGCAACTTGTAACACCCAGCTGAACTGAGTCAGCGTGGTGCTGGGTGTGGAGGGCCCACCTGAGGATTGTTGCCAACAGCATAAAAGGAATTGGAGAGGAAGAGTTGGTGCTGTTCTTTTCCTGGAGGAGCTTGTCACGCTGGCTTTCCTGATATGAACTTGGCTGTTCTCATCATCTGAGGAGCTTGGGACCTCGTTGTTGCTGAGGATGGCTGTGGTACTTTTCAGGGGAGCTCTGGTCCTTACTTTGAGCATCGCTTCCTGGCTCCGGTGCAGATCCCTCAGCCTGCTGGCACAGATCCTTCATCCTGCTGGCGTAGACTTTCTAGCTTCCACCACTGAACTTCAGGCCTTCCCAGTGCAGATCCATGAAACAGACTTGCATGAGGCATTGTTGTGGGCTCTGGGCCTCCAGTTGGACTCATGGAGGCATTGCCAGGGGCTCTAGGTCTGCAACTGGACTCGTGCAGGATGTTGCTGTGGAATCCAGGCCCTCAGCTGGATTCTTTGGGTCTTCAGTGTGTGGACAGATTTCCTGCACTCTTTTTGTATTTGACTCTTGGGTAACTACTATAAAATAATTCTATAAATTATGTGTCCTGTATTATTTCCCTTGCAAACCCTGACTACAACACTCTCCTTTTCCTCTGTCCTTCTCCTCCTCTTTCTTCTTCTGTTGGTTCATAGGAAAAAATCCCATTAATGGGTTTCTGCTACTCAATGGCCAATTCTCTAATTTTGAACATCTTGACTGCAATTTTGAGTATGCACTAAAAGAATTCGCTTAGATCAATTTCAAATGAGGTAGCACAGCCCAATAGTCAACACACAGGTATTGAGATAGTGCAGAGCTGGAACCTATTGTGAGCACTTTAATTTGAAGCCTCAGTTTCCTTACCTTTTGATGGGCTGATACTTCTACTTTTAGCTGAGATGATGATGTGATCTCTCTGTTTATTACAGATATAACATATAGTCAACACTTCAATAATAGCTATTATTAATAGCTTGTTAATATGAGGGAAAGTCAAGGAATCTGCCTCGGTTGGTAGATTTGAACCAGGCTGACAGAGAATCTGACATGTCTCTGGCCCAGGCTGTGGGATCCAGATCTGCAAAGATGATTTCTGAATTATGGGGCTCTGAGTTCTGTGACCTCCATCCCTGCATACCCCACCTTCCATCTGCCCTTGCCCTGTACATACTTGCTCCCATAACTCCATGTAGATGTGGTTACTTTTACTCAGGGAGAGACTTTGTAACTTCGCTTCTTGGTGTCAGAGGAATCTTCCGCATAGAAGCTGTATCAGCATTCCTTTGTATAAAGCCTCAATGGTGCCCATGATCTCTCTGATCTCTCTAATCTCTCTTTAAATGGTCACTTCAGGCCTTCAGGGCTCCTCAGTCTGTGGCCTACTCAAACCAGCTCGGGCTTTGGTATTAAAAAGGCTCTTGTTTAAACATCATGATGGCACAAGTATTTGATGTGGGTCCTTATGAAAATTAGCTGAGTCTCTGTTTGTTATTTACAAAATGGGGAATATGATATTTGCTTTGTAGGCTGATGCAAAGCTTAGAAATGATAGAAATCAAGTTTTCATCACATGCTCAAGAGATGATGGCTATTATCCTGCTAACTTGCTTTTGCTATTCACTGTACTTCTTACCCTGTCATCTGTTCTGATATCCAAACCATAGAGCGGTCGGCTTCCACCTTGATCCTGTGCTTTTCCTCCACTGCCTTTTAAACACTCTTGATTTTAAGAATTGAACATTGTTATTCTTGATGATTTATACCTGGGCTGCTATGAAATGTAAACATGGCAGTGTAAGAAATCATATTCTTAGTTTTGACATAATCAACAGTGCCTAAACGTTTATTTTTCATTTGGCTTGATTTTAATGTATATGTTTTCCTCACATCAGAATTCTGTAATCAGTATGAAAATTGAGAAATCTCAAATACTGAATTTAGCAAAGGCGAATATAGACAGTTTTCCTACTTGTAATAATAGCCAAGCAGATAATAGATGATTAATTTTATAGTCTCTTTAGCTTGACTTATTGGCCTATTAGATGTTCCTTTAACTTAGTAAATGTTAATATTTACTGATTCCACTGCATTTTTTAACCTCTTTGAGAATCATGCCCAGAATATACCTTAAGTGAATACGCTATTAGCAGAAATGATGGATTTTACAGAATACTTGAATTGTAAAAAAATACAACCTGGAGAAGAAAGAACCTTAATTTAGAAAGTTTCAAATGGTTTATCTTGATGACTAGAGAAAGCATGAATCCAATTTGGAATTGAATGTCCAAAATTGTGTTGTATTAGTTGGCTTTCTGTTGCTGTAACAAATAGCTGAGATAAATCAATTTAAGAAGAGGAAAGTTTTATTTTGGCTCACAGTTTTGGAGCTCTCAGCCCATGACTGACTGGCACTGTTGCTTTGGGCCTGCGACTGTATAATACATCATGGTGGGAGTGCTGGGGTGAATGGGGTGGCCCATTCACCTGCTGGCTAGGTGAGAAAGAGGGAGATAGGAAGGGGCTGGGTTCACACTCCCAGTGACTTAAGATCTCCTATTAAAACCCACCTCTTAAAGTTTCCACTTCCGTCTAATAGTAACAACTGGGAACCAAGCTTTTCACTCCTGGGCCTTTAGGGGCTATTCCAGATCCAAACTCTATTGCCTGTGAGGCAACATTTTCAGTTCTTATGGAGTTGAATTGTGTTTTTTAAAGAAGATGGAGGAATGTGTGGGTTTAAATTGTTTCTGAGAGATAGGCAGACAATATTTCCATCTATTTTTGACCAGTGTGTAATAGTTTGAGCCTTTCAAAAACAGTAAGGGACTAGAATAAATATAATTAAAAGACATTTTTAAAACCTAGAGAGCAAATAATTAGTTTCATTTGATGACTGAATGAGAGATGGTTTTATTCCTTTACTCACCTGTGTTTATCCACAAGCATACCTGATCCTAGCTGGTTTGATCATTCTTAATGTCTAGCTGCATCGTGGGTCAAGAGCTGACCTATGACAGATTATATGACACTGAAAATAAAAATAAAGGAATGAGAGTTAGTTCTGTTGTTTAAAACTGATATTTTGTTTGTGGGAAGATACAGATGTTCTCATATTCACTCCATATACTGGCTTTCTATCATCTAGGCTTTCTCTATATTTTGAACCTGTGAGTAAGAATATTGTAGAAATCTCTTATTTAGTGGAATTTCAGTTAATCAGCAGTTTCTACTCATCATGCTCACTCCTTTCTAATACACAACCAGACCTGTAATTTTGCAAACTGTTCTTCTTGAATGTTCAGATAATTTAATTTTGCCCTACTGATATAGGGCCAAGGCAATCACCGTAGTCTAATTATTTAGAAAATTGACGGGTTGCTTTAGCTATAGTAGGTATATTAAGTCTTAGCTTCTCCCCAAATGTGTGTTAGCTCCTCTAGATAATGTTAGTAAAATATTTTGGAAGTCTTCAGAAGAGACTTCTAGAAGTTGTTTTTTTTTTAAACTAATATTCTTCTAAATATATCTTTGGTATTGGCATTCTTTCACTAAATCTTCTGGCCTGGATGCTCACAGAGGAGAGATACTTGTGTAATATTCTTAAGAGTCAAGATGGGTGATCACTAGGTCAAAAGCAATCAGTCCTGGAAAGCAATTAAAGTTCTTCAGCCTCTACTGGGTGCCAAAGAGATTATGATCGGGTTGATTTTGGGGTTAATACGAGAACTTTTCAGGAGACTTCTAGTTCACTGGACTCATCCATCCAAATTTAATCACCTCTTGCACTTTACCTACAAGAAATTGGACATCCTCCTTTGTCTGGTTACACTAGTCAAAACTGATAGCAATATGAATTCACTTAATGAACACATCTGTCTCCTTTTACCAGTTCTTGTTTCTTGCATTTGATATCCAGATACTAGAATTTTTTCCCTTGTCCAATTTCAACCTCTCTTCAACCCAGTTGAGACACACAGGGATACCATAATTCCACCCAATTCTGCTCTCAGCTGGATCACATCCAGTTCCTTCTGCTGCTCCACATCCTACTATTGCTCTCACTCTCCACTCATCCAATTTTAGAAGGAACGATAAATGATCACAAAATAAGAAGAAAATAAACTATAGCTGTATGAAACATGGGTTCTGCTTTTGGATATTTATGCACTTAGCTTTTTTTAATGTCACTTCACTCTTGCACAGAACCAAATTTTCCCAAAAGATAACTTGACAAAAACCTTTGAATAAACTAAGCAATATTCAACAGTGTAGAGTAGTGAAATGATCTAATGTGGTTAGATGTTATTTCCTTATGAGAGATACAGAGTTGGAAGGGAAATAGAATGAACTTAAAACCATTTTCTCTTGAAGTGACCCTGGTAGGCGTCTGTCTTCATACATGCATCCATTTATTTGGAGGAGAGCTTAGAGTCACTGAAGCATTGCTTTATATACACTATGATACTGGATCGATAATGCAGCTGGTGCACTGAGCAAAAAGAGCTCAAGATTATGTTGCTGTTTCCTTTCACTGTTCAGTCAACAGAAAAAGGAGCCAAAAGAAAAGAACTAAAATACAAAGAGAGACATTTTCATCTCCCAATTTCAGCTTCCATTCTCCTCTAACCCCGGGAACTATGTGCAAGATTGTGTAATTACCATCTGCAAAGTTAGATCTAAAATTTTTTAAAAAGCACCTAAGACATTATTTTTTATCACATATGCATCACAAGGACTTCTTGAATGTCTTGAATGAAGTAGCAATTTGGCTGTTAATGATATTTGACCAGTATTATTAGCATTGGATATCTTTCTCCATTCTTTTAACATATTTGTGTTTTTATGTTGAAAGTGGGCTTCTTATAGCAGTCGAATTTTGCTTCTTTTAAAAATCCAATCTGTTCATTTTTGCCTTTAAATTACTGCTTAAACCATTTATATTTAATGCGATTGATGATATAGTTGGCTTAAAATCTATCTTGCCATTTGTTTTCTCCTTGTCCCTTTTACTTGTTGCTCTTTTCTGTCTTCTTTCAGATTGTTCATAATGATTCCATTTCATCTCCTTTATTGGCTTACTAGTTCTGTTTGTTTTGTAATTTTAGTGGCTACTTCATGGTTCAGCGTACACACCTTTAGTTTCTCTCAGTCTGCCTTCAAGTGACTTCATGTTCCTCATGTAGACATAAAACCTTGCAACCAGTAGCTTCCATTTCCAGCTACGTGGTCTTTGTGTAATTATTGCCATTCATTTTACTTCTTCACAAGTAAACTTTTTTTGTGTGTGTGGGTACCGGGGGTCGACCTCAGGACCTCGCGTGCCAGCAGGTGCCCGTGCCGCTGAGCAATATCACCGGCCCTTTTCTCGTATGTGGGTACCGGGAGTCGAACTCAGAACCTCGCGCTTGCCAGGCAGGCACTTATGCTGCTGAGCTATCTCACCGGCCCCAAGGAAACTTTATAAACAAGTTATAAACTTTATTTCACAAGTTTATAAACTCCACAAAACATTGTAATTTTTGCTTTAATCAATTTAAAATATATTTAAAATAAAGAAAAAGGATCCTTTATATTTACCTATATATTTTCCATTTCTGGTATTTTCATTCTTGGTGTACTCTCAGATTTTCATCTGCTGTTCAGCCCAAATGACTTTCTTTCTTTAATGATTCTTGTAGAGAAGGTCTTCTCGTAAAGTTCTCTCAGGTTTTATATGTCTGAAAATCTTTTACTTTTCCTCTATTTTTGGGTACAGCATTCTAGATTGACTTTTATTTTTCCTCTAGGATTTTAAATATTACTCTATTGTTCTCTGGTTTGCACTGTTGTCAACGTGAAGCTCCCTCTTAATCTTATTTTTTTTTTCTGTCCATGTTTCTTTCTATCGTGACAGCTTTTAGGATTCTCCTTTCATAACTGGTTTTAAGTAATTTAGTTATGGCACGTAGTAGTGTAATTTTCCCCACTTTTCTAGTCTTGGAATTCATAGAGTTCCTTGGACCTGTAGGTTCACAGTTTGTAGCAAATGTGAAACAAATTCAACCTTTACTTAATTTTTTTTTTTTTCTTGTTCTCCTTTCATTTCCTTTGGAGACTCCAGTTGAATGCAGTTCTTTCACAGCTCATTGTTGCTTTGTGCATTTAAAAAAATGCCTGATTTCTCTCCATTTTATTGTTTTGTTTTGTTTTTTTGAGACAGGGTCTCACTATGTAGTTCAGGCTGGCCTTTAACTCACTATGTAGCCCCGGCTCACCTAGAACTTGCAGTGATCCTCCTGCCTCAGCCTCCCGAGTGCTGGGATTACAGGCATATGCCACCACACCCAGCTGCATTTTATTGTTGATCATTTCGCCAGCAATGTCTTCAATGTCACTCATTTTTTTTCCTTTTGTAATGTCTATTTACTGTTAATTATATCTGATATATTTTTCACCTCAGTCATTATATTTCTATCTCTAAGAGTTTGATTTGACCTTTTAAGAAATTTATTACAAATCCTTATTAACATGTACATTTTGTATATTGGTTGCAGAGATTTTTTTTTTTTTTGTACCAGGAATCAAACTCACAACCTCGTGCTTGCCAGGCAAGTTCTGTGTCGCTGAGCTATATCCCAGTCCCACATTTTGTATATTGGAATAAAGTTATAAAAATTATTTTAATGTACACGTCTGCTAATTCTACCAACGCTCCCATTTCTAGATCAGTTTTGCTTGACTTCATTGTGAATCATATTTTCCTGCCTGGCAATTTTTTTTTCCACAGAAAGTAGAATTTATTGGTGGGCATAATTAAGGGGAAGGCTCCCCAGTGGGAAGCCCTCACTAGTGTAGTCCTGCTATTTCCCAGTGGAACACAGTTGGGGATGTATTTGATGCCAGAACTGTCTGGGATGAACCACTTCTCGATTTCCATGTCTTCAAATCAATACATATTCAACTCGGTAAACGTGTAATTCTTCGAGCTGTGGATCTTCTGGTAGCCCAAGAACTCAAACTTGATGCAGGGTAGGGCGTTGGTCACATGCTCCTTTTCTTACAGCTTGGTGCAGATGGACACGCTGTTAACCTTAGCCATTGTACATCCTGGGCACCCCACGTACCTGCCTGGGGCCGAGACTAGGAATAGTACAAGGTCAGAGACAAGGATATCCATTGGACAGAGTTATATCCAAGGTCACTTAGAACAATCTGTACTAGCAACAGGCTGTGTGCACAACTGAGAAGCATGCTTGATAACTTTTGATTCGTTGCCAGACTTCGTGATTTTACTTTGTTGAGTACGGGAGTTTAGAAAATTTTAAAAATATTCTTGAGCTTTGTTTTGGGATTCAGTTACATAGTTTGAAAACAGTTTGGTCCTCTAGAGTTACTTTTAAGACAGCCCAAACCAGAGCTTCGTTTAGTTTGCAGCTGATTTTGCCTCATTATTGAAGCGATGCCTTCTGGCCACTCTGATATCTGATGAATTAAGTGAGTCTCCCCTCTGACTGGGGGGCAGAGTGAGCTCCAAAGACTGCGCTCTCTCTGTTTATTTTGGGTTTTTCTTTTTACTTTAGCCTTAGGTAGTTTGCTCACACACAGGCTGACCAAAACTGCCGTGAAAATTCGAGAATGACTCCCTGCAGATTTCTGTAGTAGTTATGGGGCGGCTTTATCCTCTACAGAGTTCTGTTGCAGCAACTCCACCAGTCTCGGCCTCTCTGGACTCTGTCTGTTTCCACAATACGGAGACTCTTCTGGGTTCTTAGATTTCTTCTCCATGTGCTCCTTCCTAAATCTCTCTGCAAGGCTTACTCACCTCTTTTGTTTTCCTTATCTGAGGAATTATTATCAAGTGTTGCCTCATGTTTAATGTTTATGTCTTAATACTATTTTTTCATGTACTTTGCCTGGGCTTTTTTCCCCCTTCATATTTCAGGCAAGAGGGTAGATCAGTTCCCTAATATTATCATAGCTGTTGGAAGAAATATCCATTAATAATTATTGATTTCAAGCTTATTAGCTCACCAAAGGATATTTTTATAAGTGGCAAAGTTTTACCTACGTTTGCAAGAAGTGTTTTGAATCTGATCAGGTTTTCCCATTGTTTGGGCTCCCATCTGTTAGTCTGTAATCTGTTAACAAGAATATAAAAACAAGTCCTGTATCAATTTATTCCTCAGTTTTCTACATGAAATTGGTATAATAATATCAGTCTTCATAGTATGTACTAAATAGAATAAACATTAGGAAATGGTTTAGTAATATTTGGGAATAATTTTAGGAATGCAAGATATAACAGTATATTATGGCTAAAAACCGAAGTAGCATTAGATCCTTCCTTTTCTAGAATTCTCTAATTTTGTTTTTATGATGTTCTCATGGTGAGACAATGAAATCTATAATTACTACTTTTAAAATATTTGCTTAAAAGAACTCTTTTAAAGAAAGCCTATCATGTTCAACATAAATGGAATATCAAAGGTTTTTGCAAAGATGAAAGGGAAGATTTTTGAGTTGTAAATATGTGCTTGAATAATTAGTTTGGGGAATAAAAGGCCAAGAGCAGTAACAACAAGTAAATTCTTTAGTTGTGGTTTCCTCAAACCATATTGATTGCTGTGAATTCTTTCTCTTTTTCTGTATGTATGTTTTCACACATATTTCTGGATCTTGCTTGTGTTCTCTTTTGCTAAATTATTATCTATGATCATGTTAGAGGAATCTTTATGTTACATAATATCGTCCAGCAAGTTCTTGGCATTAGAATACCGACTTCTTGACTCCAGGTCTGCTAATATTCCATCCTTGCCTGCTTATATATTTTTCCTTCTGATTAAAGTGGAGAGATAGATGAAAAATACTTGAAAGATTTTTTTATTATCCCCTTATCTTACAGCACACTTTGTGACACTGAAACAATTTTTTACCCCCCTTTTAAAAAACAAGCTATAGGGGAAATATATTATTTGACATACCCTCACTAATCATGCTTTAGCATTCAAGTCTCTTTTCTACTTAAAAAAAATTTAACATTGTATGTAGCGTGGTTTTATGGATGGTATTTTTGTTAGATAAAAATAGCCACGGATTATTTGTAACTCTGCCCCTGAAGAGGTAGAGTCTGTTTCCCCACTACATGTGTCTGGGCTGGACTGTGGCTTTCTATGATCAAGACAATGGGCAGGAAATGATGTCATGAGATGTAGGACCAGAGGCTTAGAAGCTTTTAGCTTAGTGCTCTTGGGTCTCTGTTTTTGAGGGACAAGAGACCATGTGGAGAGAGAGCAAGACACACAGTCTCCCCAGACCTGTCCCATGTCCCAGTTGCTGCCCCAGACCTATGAGTGAGCTCAGTTGACACAACACGGAACAGAATGTTCCTGTTGAATGTGGCCCTAATTGCTGACCCACAGAGTCACAAGCACATTATTAGTTTAAGTCATAAAGTTTTGTATTAGCATCTCACATAGCAAGAGACGACTGGATGCACAAAAAATTAATTGTCTCTTCTCTTCCTTTTTCTTTCCTACTAACTGGCTCTTCTAACATCTTCAGTTTATCTTCTCTAGGTCTTTGAAACAAAGTCTTTTATTTTTATAATATAGAATGTATAATTTACTCTGTTTTTATTAGCGATTTATACTATATATTTGTTACATTCAGCATCCCTAATCTGAAATCAGAAATCTGAAATGCTCCAAAAGCCAACACTTTGCAAGTACTGCCATGACGCTACAAGTAGAAAATTCCACACCAAACCTCGAGTGCTGGATTGCTGTTAACACATAGGTACACTAAATGTATTGTACAAAATTACTTTCAGGCTATGTATATAACGTGTACATGAAACATAAATGAATTTCATGGTTACGATTGAGTCGTAACTACAAGCTATCTTATTATATATATGCAAATATTCCAGAATCTATAAAAAAAAAACTCTCCAAAATCAACACTTCTAGTCCCAAGTATTTTGGATACTCAATCTGTATAATCTTTTTTAAAACTCAGTTTAATTCTCCTAGACCTCCTAAATAAATACATAGAAATGATATTCCATTGTAAGATGATGAAGCAAGGCTTGTATTATTACAAGCCTTTCTTTAGACAGGCTCACTTGTCTCGTAGACATGGTCTCACCATTCCTATATTGTACCATCACATAGATAAGATGGTTGAGCAAACTTAATGTCTTCATGGAATTTCTGGCTCTGCTTGGACCTTGCTAGTGTTCTTCTCTTTTGCTAAATTCTTATATATGATAGAATAGATGATCCATCTAGCAAATAGTCACAAAGACATAACATCAGAATACTTTACTTACTCGGTTTATGTAGAACCAAAAAATATGTAAAAGTAAAGTTTTTCAGGCTCCAGAAAGATTAAATCAAATCAAATTTAAAAATCCTCACCCTGCCCTTATCCCATTCCTTACATTTTCCTTCTTAAATTCTTGCACTTTAGAACTGAAAATGATTGGCTCTGACTATTAGGAAGTTTAGAAGTGGCATGATGACAAGTAAGCGCTTTTTTGTTTCTTGGAATTGGAAGATCTGTCCTGTATTTCACGAAACTTCTCTAATAGCACATTTAGTTGTAATCCCTATAGTATCAGAGAACATGTCGCCTACACATCCCCGAGCTCAAATAAGAATTTGTCCTTGAATTTGTGACCTAGGAACACGTTAGATTGGGATGGCTCTCTCTAGTCTGAGGTCTATGAACTTATCAGGAAGGCATAAAATTTGTGGGGTATGCCTTTTGTTTTTCTTAGAAAAGGGCATGTAGCTTTCATCAATTTTTCAGTGAAGCTGTTGCTTCCCAATTTTTGAATCAATATCGTGGGAGTTCTGATTTTGTGATGTTTCTATTTCTGCTTCAGTTTCATCAAGAATTATCACTCCATAGCACCATTCAGATAATCCAAATATGTAATTCAAAAGAGCAATCAATTCATGGGTACCTAGGGACCAAAAGTCAATCTTAGAAAATGACCAATAATATAATGTTGAATCTCATTGTGTTTCATTAGAATTATAACAGAAGTGCTTAACCAGAACTTAAGTAAATCAGAGTTACTTGGATCTAATACTAGACAAAGTAAATGGAATTTTTATAGGCAGTGTCCAGGAATCTGTATTTAGTTAAATTTCTTTAGTTATTCTCACATGCACTGAAATTTGAGAAACATCAATAGATGGTACAGTGTATTGGAAAGTTATAATCTCTTTTTTCTTTTAATAACAATGAAATGAAACACATGAAGAACACAGAACTTTAAAAAATACAGCAGGAGTTATAACCAGCTTGTCATGTGATCAACTCAGTGTAATTAATTTTATGCTGGATTTGCTTATGGTCATTTTTCTTTTTTCATTTTTGAAAAGGAATGCTGTGCATGCACAAAAAGGAAATCCTGACAGCCTTTGTTGAGACTGTTTATGAAATGCTATCTTTTGAGAAAGCATTTAGATGGCACTCTGTCTGTCTGGTGGGAAAAGGTTTTCAGCTCTTGTCTGTTGATCTTGAGGTTTTGTTGCACTAGGGAATGAAACACTCAGTGTGTTTATATCCATGGAAGCAGAAAGTGCTTTCTCTACCCCAGCCCCTTCTTAAGATGTCATATCTTGAAGAAAAACAAAACAGAAAAGGAACAAATTTATTCTCAGGGAGCTTGGAGGAGAATGAATTATTTATTCTTAGAAATCCTCTACTATCTTTGCATGAAGGAGAGCACTATTATTAAAAGTGAATGTTTTTTTCTCTGCATGTCAATAACTGGGGGATCAGAATGGACCGGCTGTTAGATAGCGTCCTCCTTGGAGACCAAGCTCCCCAAGGCAGCCTCTGCAGCAGCTAAGTTATTTTCAAGACAATAAAATCATTAGAACCGATATTATAACACCCACAATTGATGTAACAGGAATGTGACTGCTTCGGCCACTGAAGCAGTCCAAGAGGAAGAAAAAGCTAATAAAGTGATCCCAATTACCTTTTAATTATGAATTAACACATTTGCATAAATCACAGCACAGAGAATTTCTGGGTGCACGTGCACGTAGGTGCTGAAATTGCTTGGGTTTATTAGGCTCCTTATTTTCTTTCAGCTAGGTCGAGCAGTAAATTCTCTACTACCTTCATCCCGAAGCACAGGAAGTCAATTCTTCTTGCCTGGGGAAAATTTAAATTTTCCCTTGATGCCAGTAATCTCATTTTCTTTCCAAGCAGTTGTGCAAACGAGAACAATCGGTTTGTCTTTTCAGCTCATGCTGGGCTTCTCTAGAGCTGAAAAGAACATGGTTCTTCCTTGATACAATAAATTTTGGTTAGAAAGAGGAGCTGGACATTTCATTCCTGGAGGGCTGGAAAATAAGAGAGAATTACAAATTGGGCTTGTCATTCTGCTGGGCAGTAGCTTTGGGAGTCACAGTCTCTTGTGGCAGACCAAGCAACTGGTTCTCTCTGCTTTGGAGGAAGTGGTAAGCTGGAGACTTAGCATTTTATTCCTGAAATAAAACACTGCCTGTTTGGAGTCTGCTCTTGTCTCTATCGAAGGTGAGGGAGACCCCAGTATTTGAATGATCGTTATACAAACCCCCGTATGTCCAACTTATGCAGAACTATGCAGCCTCACTAGAGAAAAAGCAGTGCTTGTTGATTCCTGTTTGTTAAAACAGGTAACCTTTTAAAGAAAAATGTCAGGGTTGGTGGAGGGCAAAATTTGGAAGGAGAATTGTTGATCTTTGCTGTCACAGCCACTCTCAAGGCAGGCATTTCCCACCTCCACAAGCGCACAAGGCTTTTGTGGCACTGACGACCCTTTCTCACCCCTGATTTCCATCTCTCTTTCTCCTGTCCCTTCTTTTCTTTTTTCTTCTTATTATCTAGGGGCTCAATATAGTTCTATGAAGCAAGAGATTAGAAAGAACCCAAATGCCCATCAATGGAGAGGGCTGGTTAAATAAAGTGTGGCACATCCATTTAATGAACTACAATGGAGCTGTAATAAAGAATGGAGGAGCCTCATGTACTGATAAGAAAAGATCACCAAGATTTATTGTTAAGTGAAAAATAAAAGGCTCAGAACAGTGTGTATGTCGTATCTTTTGTGCAAAAAAACTGGCAAGGGAATAAGAACCCGTGTCCTTATTTCTTTGTATATGCTTTTAAAAAGTCTGAAATGATACATAAAAAAATAAAAAACAAAACAACAAACCTAATAATGGTGGCTCACGCCACCACTCTTCAGGTGGGAGGTGGTTAGCTGAGGAAGCTGTTTCATTGTATTCTTTTTGGTGTTTTATTTATTGAAAAATGAGCTTTTCCTTGAAATAAAACATAGACTTAGAAAGTTGCAAAGAGTCTCAGCCTGCAGCTCAGAGTGTACATCTGTGTGACTGATGCCCATGTTTGGAATAGAACTTTCCCCTCTGCACCTCCCCAGACCTTCAGGTGTGCGACAGTCACTACCTGCTCCCCAGTGACAATCACCATATCATCTTGATGTTATCATGCAACATGCTTAGGCTGCTAGCAGCAAGATGGAAGCCAATTAGTCCAGAGGCAAGGCAATGGTAGAGAAAGAGCTTTATTATGATGAGAGAGCTGATGGGAAAATGACAAGACTCTTGTCCCAAGTGGACCATTTTAGGTAGCATCTATGAGCAAAGAGCTTATGTAGGTAATTTAAGGAAGTGTATTTGTTGCCACAGAGGGGTGGGTGCCAGAGTAATCATTAATTCTTCAGTGGTTCATTTCTTTGATGAGAATTCTGATGTTATCTGAAGGTCACCAGATGTTCAGGGTTCTGTAAATCTAAAGTAAGATTTCAGATTAAGAGGTTTTAAGACTGATGTTTTTCTTGTCAACCCATTACGTGGCTTCAGTGACTTCTCACTCCCATTAAAATTGATCTTCAAAAAGAGACAAAATCCTAATACTCATACGAACATAAAAATAATATGCGTCAAAGATTTTATTGAAATCGTTAACTAACGAGGAAACTGGTAGGATATTGTGAAGGTTAAATTTTATGTCAACTTCCCTAGTCCAGATTAAACTTCATTTCTGGGTGCACCTGAGAGGGCATTTCTGGATGGATTCCCCTGCAAATCAGTAGATTTAGTGCAGTAGATTGCCCTCTCCAGTGTGGATGGATATCATTTAATCTATTGAGAACCTAAATAGAAGAAAAAGCAGAAGGAAGAGGAATTCACCCTTTATTCCTTGCTTGAACGGGGACATTTCATTTTATCTTTTCCAACCCTCCAATTAGGATTTGCATCTCTGGGGCCTCTGGTTCTGAGCTCTTAGGAATGAACACCTAATTATTTCATCAGCTTTCCTGGGTCTCCAGTTTGTAAACCATGGACTGTGGTATTTCTCAGCCAAATATATATTTACTATTGATTCCAATTATTTGAAGAACCCTAACTAGTGCAGATTAAAACCTAACCAAACCACCGTAGCAAAACACTTCAAAGAGCATCCTAAAAAACCAGAAAAACAATTAGGAATGCTGAAGTAAATTAGCTAATAGGATGTAAAATTACCCAGCATCCATAAGGCAGTGATCAATTACATTTTCAGCTAACAAAATTCACTATGTAGCTACACATAAGAATAATGTGCATTATTCTCTATTGTCTAAGATTTAGAGAACTGTAAGGTAGCACAAAGACAATGAAAACCGTGGGTAATCAGCTGAGTCAGACAGCACAGAAGAGTCTATTGCAGAAGAGCGGTCATACAGGTGATGGGCTGGATTTGCCCCATGGACTGTATTTCTCTGTCCTCTGATCTAAACTTCCACAGGTGGAATTTATTGTCTATTTTAATGTGACTTTAAAATTTTAGGAAATATTTCATGAGGTAGGTATAAATGACAGATAATTTTATTATTTAAAGTGCATAGGTATAACACCTTTCCTCTCCATCATAAGGATCACAGCTGATGCTCTTAGAACAAAAGACAAGTGTTTTAGTCACTTCCTCATCACTGGGACACGCTATCAAACACCTATAACTTAAAGGAGGAAAGGTTTATTTTGGCTCACGGTTTTAGAGGCCTCAGTCCTTGTGTGGTAGGCCAGCTCCAAGGCGAAAACAACACAGGAGAGGAGCCTGATGGAGGAAAGCTCTTCACATCATGGGGGCTGGGAAGCAGAGAGGGAAGGGAGGATCTGGGAAGGAAGCTATGCCCTTCCAGGTCATACACTCAGTGGCCCACCTCAAGCCACCCCCACCTCCTGACAGGACACTTAGCTGTTCAACTCATTAGTGGATGAATCGACCGAGGAGTAGCACCCCCATGGTCCAATCACCTTCCAATCCCCCTACTCTAGGTTCATGAGAATTTTGGGGAACATTCTTGATCTAAACCATAACAACAAATTAATAAGAGAAAAGCATAACCAATTCATTTAATCAGCATTTTACATGATATAGGGTCTTCAGAAATGAAGACTCAGAAATCCAGAGAAACTGTCTATTTTTATGCTTCGATACAGTGAAGAATGGGAAGCCATGTAGAAGTGCTATTGGATGGAAAGGGTATTCCAATGGTAATAGACTGGAGAAACCCAGTATGGTCTCTGTGTTCAGCTTCTTCTTGGCTTCTTGGTGTTGCATTCCTTCTTTCCAGAAATGGGCAGGACTACTCTGGAACAAGGGTCTTATGGTCTCTTATTAGACAAGACAGGTCAGAATTTCTTTATGATCAGCAGATAGGTGGGGGAAGATTAGAATAAATCTCAGGGTTTTATGGGTGGCTTTGGGAAGGTACATTGTTGTTTCTTTGACATGTCTAAGGTAAGAGGAATTCTGGTTTCTATGACTTGCCTTGGGGAAGAAAGAAGATGAGGAAAAATAGATGGTGGGAGAAGGTTAGAGACTTTAATTTGAGGTTGCTTCAGAGGTCTCCCAATATCCTTCAGGTCAGCATACTCAGCATGTCAAAGATTCATATTGTAGGGCATCATTTTCTCAGCCTCAACAGAAACTTATCCAAAATCCCATTGAAACAAACATCAGGTTCTTCAACATTTTAATAGACAGTACTGAAGGGTGGTTTATTTCCCAAGAGCCTTGGAATGCTTCACCTCAAAATATTTCCCTTTTGTGTCTATCCATCCTTTATATTTTGATACTTATCCAATCCTAATCAAACATCCTTCATTGCAAAACTCACCTTAACCCAACACTAAACACCATAAAATTCCTCCCCACACTGAGGTGCTCCTAGAACACCAGCAAGGCAAACTCAACTTTGTCTTAGCAACAAAGGATTTGCAGTGTCTTCTGGAAGCCAGCACTGGATGGAGTTATTATGAATAGTACTGTGATAAACATTCACATACATGTCTTTTGGTAGCAAATACAGAATTCCTGTTGAATAAGATCACAGGACACATTTAGTTTTAGTAGGTACTGCTAAACTCTTTTCCCAAACAGCTGCTTTTGGACTTTTTGAATGCATAACTTATTAGAAAATTAAATATTAATTCAAAAAAGATATAAAGAAGCAGAATCTGATATAGCTAAAATTCATGATTAACTAGTAATCAATGAAGGAAAAGTGGTTTTATAGACACTATAAAAATAAAAATTTTTTTTTTTAGAAAGATGTGTGTTATGCTGAATCAAATCTAATTCTTCAAGGTTTATTGCAGCTGGTGCTAAATATATCACAAGACTGATTCTTTCTGTCCTAATTCCACGTTTACTAAGCACAGTTGTTATTATGAATTACATCTCCTGAAATATATGTGTTTAGATAGTCTTTTTACATTGCTTCACATCCTCTTGGACTCCTGATTTGAACTATAGCTAGAGAACTAGCCGGGTCTGTGCTGGCTTTGTCTCACTTTGTGCGGACAGAAGCTAATGGTTGTACAACTAAAATAAAATATCAGCTTCAAGGCATTGTTTACTGGTGCATGGACCTCCTGACCCGCCAGACCTTGCACCCCCCAAAACCCTTGTGCAGGTCATACTGATTTTGGGGTATGAGGCAAGATCCAGACAGGTTGTTATATGCAGCTTATATTCAAGCATGCACTTTGTGACTTTTACTTTTGGCTGTGTCTCCAAAAGTAAATGTGTCTTGTTTTGGCTAGTGACGCATAAGAAGACCCCACACCAATACTCGTAACCTAAGGGCCAGAGGGTGTTGGAGGGTTATATTCCCTAGGGCAATGCTCAGCCAGTGGGGAACGATGGATGAATTTTTCTTCAAAGTTATGAATCAGTTCCTGAATTAATTCTTCTATCATTTAACCATATCATAAGTGTGATATTTGTGATCCACACCAGGTTGAACACTTTACGTTTTGGAAATATGTTGTAAACTCCCTGTGACATTTGGAACCAGAAGGTCGGTCCAGTGAGGAGAGATGACACCCCTGTCCTCCGATTATTTCACCTGTGAATAGTAATTATGAGTGCTGACTAGAATTTTGTAGTTCTTACGGAACTCCAGTCACACGTTACTCTGCTCACCAGCCCCTTACCAGTAGTCACGAAGAATACCCAAACTGCACTAACACAGTAACTCAGATGCCCCACTTTCTATTTGCAGGGCAACCAGGCTGTCAACTTCTTACACCAGTTATTCTCAAACCTTCACACAGAACAAGCCCCTCCTACCGTTAGTGAAGATTCTGCCACACTAGCTGACTTCCTGTATTCCAGGGAGGATCTGGTACCCAAGGTGTGAACAAAGACAGAGACAGCTGTGAGCCATGGCTTGGAGGAACCCACACTTTGGAAGGAGCCAGATGGAAGATGGGCTGAGCCTTCTTATGCCGCATCTGTACTGTTGGAGACCAGTGCTAGGTGGGTTCCCCAACTCTTCTCAAGTATGTCAGACCATGTATGGGAGGCATTTATTCCTCTTGCTCCCTCTTCCAGGCATGTATTAACCTATCTGGATCTTGCCTCATACCCCAACCTTTAATATGACCTGCTCAAGGGTTATGGAGGGTGGGGGATCAAGAGATCTGTGCACCAGTAGACAATGCCTTGAAGCCAATATTTCATTGTATGTGTTCAACCACTATATAGAAGCTTTTTACCAGCCAAACCCAGAGAACCCCACACCCCGTCCTATTAGAAAGCCTAGATTCTATGTGTTGCATTTCTTTGCATCTTCTTTTCTTTGTAGTTTTGTGTGTCTTTTTCTTTGCATCTCTTTTTGTTTCTTCCTGTTATTTTTCTTCCTTACTTGGCACTTACTATTTGAGTCTTCTCATTAAGTAGAGTTCTATGTTTCCAATGCCTGATTGAAATAAAAGGCAGCAGATCTGATGGCATTATATTATATACTTCTCTGTAAGCAAGTGTACACTGCTGCTTTTGAAGCTCTGTGACCTGAGGCAGCGCTACTTTTGTTCTGGACCTTGGAGCAATCTCATCCAGTACTAGTCAGCTCCTGATCCCAACCTACGGGTGTGAACTCTTCTGTTACAGTGGGGTTGTATCAGTCTGGGCCCAGCAGCGTAGAGCTGGCATACTTGAAGCAGGTTCACCCACAGGATTATTTTACCCACTTAAAAGGATCTATTTAAAAGGCTGTGCTATGGGAGAACCATAGGGAATGGGGACATGATCTAGGGCTAGCAGAAGCAGTGTTGTTTCCTCTTCAGGTTGCAGAGCTTAAGAGAGAGCGGTATAGCTTTAGCTTCTTTGGGAAAAGCAGTAATCTTGGATGGGGGCAACGTGAGATGAGCTTGTGGGAAGGGAGAGTTTACTCTTTTTTCACAACACCACCCAGGCTCCCCATTGACTGAACCCAGCAGGAAACTGGGGAACTCTGGAGCCTACTGATGTCACCCACAAGTCAGCCTGAGCTGAGAGCAGTGTGAAAAAGAGAGGAGAGTGGCTCTAAAGGGACAAATGGAAGATATATGAGGACAAGATATGCCAGGTCTTTATTCTGTAAGGTGCAATTAAGTAACATTTAAGCCTCACCATCATGGGTGGGAAGGACAATATTGGTGAGTTTTTAGGACTTCTTTTCCATTGCAGAGAACAACATCTGCAGTCCTGACCAGATCGCCCTGGTTCCAAACAACACCCTTATGAAGGCGGAGCCTCCACTACTGTCCTGGAACTGCTGCTTAGGACGTGCTGCAGCATGGCAATGCCCCCTCCCATGGATCACAGCTCCTCCTCTTTGGAACCCATGACTCACTCTAATTTCCCATTCCTCAGGGTGGTCCCTTTATCCATACTGGAACCACAAGCACTCCTCTTTTCCCATTCAGACAGTCTGGTTACATTTTTAGTGGACTTAGATCCAAACTGTAATACTCACAACCTACAGGGCCAGACAAATATCCAATGAATGGGTAGAGGAATAAGTATAGGGTAGAGCTATGAGTCCAATAAATATTTTACGTTTCTCTTACTCTACACTCAGGGAAATTACAGGACAAGCATGATGCTAAATGACAGCTGGCGCTTGAATTCAAGTAGTACTGAACCACTAACTTTTAAACTCTAGCAGTTTGCTGTTATTTGGGAATATAAACTATATTAAAACACACTGGCAATTCAAATTTTCATGTAAAACATCTCAGTTTTTTGTTTAAACCCTGGACATTGTGTATGCTAGGCAAGTGCTTTACTACTGAGCTACATTTTCCTGCCCACTTTATTTTTATTTTGAGGTAAGCTCTTGCTAAATTGCCCGGACTGGATTTGAACTTATGATTTTCCTGCCTCAGCCTCCTGAATAACTGAAATTACAGGTGTGCACTATCACACCTGCCAAAACCTCTTAAGTTTTAAGAGCTGGCAATGGTGAGCTATGGCAAAGTAAATTAAGACAAATACTATATTGTCATATGAAGGTTAAAAAAATAAGCTTGGGGGGCGGTTTACAAAGCTGAGGGTCAAGAAAAACAGGCATGTAGTTTTTTGTTCTTGTATCATCACACAAGACAGCAGGCTGGGGCCAGGAGGAAGCTGCTGGACATGAGAGAGTTAGCTTCCTGGGGACAAGCTGTGACATCTTCCACTTGATCTTCTTATATGGAGTGATGGTCAGAAGGCCTCTGGTCAAGACTGCAGACATTGTTTCCTGTAACCGTCTTAGTCACTTTTTCATTACTGGACAAAATACCCAACACCCACAACTTAAAGGAGGATAGGTTTATCTTGGTCATTGTTTTTAGAGGGTTCTGTCCTGTCCATAGATGGCTGGTTCCAAAGGGTATGGTGGAAGGGCCTGGGTGGAGGACAGCTGCTCATCCCAGGCAGCCAGGAAGCAGAGAGAAAAGGGATTCGTTTGGGAGGGAGACGTAGGCTTCCTGGTCACACCCCAGTGACCTGTCTTTTTGAACCAGGCCCTCGCTCTTCACAGCATAGTGAGCTATTGTATTCATCAGTGGGTTAATCCACAGATGAGCACAGCATCCCCACGATCCAGTCACCTTCCAAGAGCTCCACCTCTGAATGCATGAGGCTTTGGGGGACATTCTAGACCTAAACCATAACAGTAACCCAAAAAAGGAACCTGAAAAAGTCACTAATATTGGTGAAGCCTAGGGATATTTAATTGTGCTTTGGGGTGTAAAGACCTGGCGCACTGTGTGCCCAAGTATGTTCTACTTGCTCCTCAAGAGTCACT
Organism: Erethizon dorsatum; assembly: GCA_028451465.1. Classification (NCBI taxonomy): domain Eukaryota; kingdom Metazoa; phylum Chordata; class Mammalia; order Rodentia; family Erethizontidae; genus Erethizon; species Erethizon dorsatum. The sequence continues at coordinate 19,970,205 of CM051839.1, forward strand.
CTCCTCTCTTCTGTACACTGGATGTGGAGCTTAGGGACTATGTAGAGATCTGGGAATGTCAGCTGCTGCCTAGCAAAGTCACGAGAAGTCGGATTTGCCTTCCTGATGGAAAAATCTCTTGTCTCCAGGGAAGTTGGGCTTTGCTACAACTCACTGACAAGAAATGGACCTCTTGTCCTCTGTGCTGATAATAAAAAATTATTGCTGAGACCAGTGTCAAAACATTTTCCTAGTATTTTCTTCTAAAAGTTTTACAGCTTCAGGTCTCGTGTTGAAGTCTAATTAATTTGAGTTTATTTTTGTATATGCTATAAGAGTCCACTTTCTTTCTTCTGCATAGACTCTCATATCTACATATTCCAACATCATCTGTTGAAGAGATGATGCTTTTTCCATTGGTATTCTTGGTACCCTGTTGAAAATTAGTTGACTCTATAAGCCTGGGTTTATTTCTGTTCTAGGTTTACCTCTGTATGCGGATCTATAGGTCTATATGTTTGTTTATATGCAAATACTATACTGTTTTAATTATTAAAGCTTTGTAGTATAGCTGAAATCAAGAAGCATGATGTCTTCTCCTTTATTCATTTTTCTCAACATTTCTTTTGACTATTTGGGGTATTTGTTGTCCCACACAAATCATATAGGATTGTTTTTCTACTTCTGTGAAAAATACCACTGTAATTTTGGTAAGGATTATATTGGATTTGTAAAGGTTAGGGAGGAATATGGATATTTTAAGAATATTAATTCTTCCAATCCATGAACATGGGATATTTTCCCATTTATTTGTGTCTTCTCTTATTTCTTTCATCAATGAGTTTCAGTGTTATAGTTTTCAGTATATAAAACCTTTACCTCCTTGGTTAAATTTATTTCTAAGTAGTTTTTCTTTTTGTCACTAGGGTATTTGGGATCATTTTCTTAACTTTACATTTGAATAGCTTGCTGCCAGTATAAAGAAATGCTACTGATTTTTGTATGTTGATTTTGTATACTGTAGCTTTACACATTTGTAGAAATTTGTATCCTAAATGTATTTATTGATTCTAATATTTTAAAAATGGAATATATTTTTGTTCATATAGGATTATGTCACCTGAAAACACTGACAGGCAACAAAAGCAAAAATAAATAATGGAACTACATCAAACTAAAATTCTTGTACACAGCAAAGGAACAATTAAGAATGAAAAAGCAACTTATGCATTGGGAGAAAATTTTTGCAAGTCATATATGATAAGCAGTTAATTTCATGTAATTCAGTAACAAAAATATACAACCTAATTAAAACTGGGCAAAGGACTTGAATAAAGAGGGCGCACAAATGGCCCATGTGTATATGAAAAGGTGCTCAGCATGACCAGTTATCAGGGAAATGCAAATCAAAATCACAATGAGATATTAACTCACTTATTTTGGTGGCTACTATAAAACAGGCCAAAAATAACACATGAGAGGAGGAAGAAAAGGAAATTTATACTGTTAGTGGGAATGTAATTTGGTACAGGAATTGTTGAAAATAGTATGGAGATTTCTCAAAAAATTAAAAATAAAACTACCATATGATCCAGCAATCCTATTGTTGGGGATATATATATATATATATATATATATATATATATATATATTTTTTTTTTTTTTTTTTTAAGAACATTAATTCTTCCAATTCATGAACATAGGATGTATCTATATCTTTATATCTATCTTTATCACTAGCTTTATATCTATCTATCTTTCTGTATGTCTGAGTGATATCAGTACTTCCATGTTCATTGCAATATGGAAACAACCCTAAGTACGCACTGACAGATGAATGGATAAAACAAGAATGGAATATAAAATATTGTGAATGTTTAAAACTTATCATAGTAAAAGACACATTGTCAAGAATGATGAAATAAGTCTGTTTATTTTCTTTTTTATTTTCTTTTTGGTATTTTTGAGATAGGGTTTCACTATGAAGTTCAGGCTGGCCTTGAACTCACTTTATAGCCCAGGGTGGCCTTGAACTCGCAGCAATCCTCCTGCCTCAGCCACCTGGGTGCTAGGATTACAGGTGTGTGTTACCATGTCCAGCTGAAATAAGCCTATTTAAAGTGAGAGGGAGTATTTTGAATATTTTGAAGAGAAGTAATGGCAATGTATGTTTTACTGTAATAAATTTTTTCAATTTAAACATATATCATAGTTTTTTATCAGCTTATATACGATAAATGGATATTATTCAGTTTTCCAACAAAAGGATATCTTGCCACAGGGATAACATGGGTGAGCATGGGAGTATCATGTTACATTAAATAAACCAGACACATAAAGAAAAATACTGTATGAGCTCACTTAGAGGTGGAATAATAAAAAAAGTCAAATTCACAGAAGAGAGTAGAGGGTGGCTACAGGGATGGGGTGGGGAAATGGGGGGATTTACTCAAAAGGCTCAAAGTTCCAGTTACAAAGTCAAAAAGCCCAAAGTCTCAGTTTTCAGTTACATTTCTAGAGATCTAGCGTGTAGCACGGGATTATAGTTGGTACCGTACACCCCTGACTGGGGAGGTCCACTGTTCTCAAATTCGGGCCCAAGAGCAGAGGTACCAGGATGCATACGTTTTTCTTCAGCTTCCACGAGTCAGCCTCATCAGGCTTAATTTCCTCTTTGGCGACAATTTTCTTCCTTTGAGAGACTCTCCCTTATCTACAGGTGTCTGGAATTGTCCTAGTCTACTTCCAAGAGATAAACATATTGGGCTGCGACATAACAATCCAAGATAGATAACACGGGAATGGGGTCGCAGAGTATTATCTCACAATTCTGTCCTCGAAATTTTCTGCTTTTAGGGAGAAGAATAAGAGCTGACGTGATATTGCAGACAGTAGTACAGTTGAGCAGATCGTAATCTATCATCTTTGAATATCGTTTTTAATAATCTGCATTTCAACATTTAATGCAAGAGCCCCTTGGTGTTTCGTATAATTTCCCAGAATTCCTGGACATTGACTTCCATTAGATAGAACAATATTTTTAAGTGATCTAAAGATTAGCTCTTCATTTATTTTGCATTCAATAAATATTGAACACACGCTTTGTATCAGATTGAGTGCCAGGTATTGAGGATCTAGCAAATAATTCAGGCACTTATCTATAAAAATTATATTAGAATGCATTTGATTATTTAATTATTATAATTTTAATGAATAATTATGTAACATATATGTATGGATAAATATGTATTGTGAATGTATGTGTGTAATATGTGTGACTTTGTAGTTGGAATTTTTTTGGTTAAGCAGAACCACTATGTATGGAATAAAGAGAATAAAGAGTAAATGATAGGGGCTGGGGTGTCGGTCAGTGGTAGAACCCTTGCCTAGTATGTGTATGGGTTTGAACCCCAGCATGGGGAGAGAGAGGGAGAGACAGAGAGACAGACAGAGACAGAGAGAGACAGAGAGAAAGGGATGGAGGGACAGAGGAACTGAGACAGAATATAAATGATGGGAATTTGTTCTTATACAACTGTGAGAGGAGTGAAAGTTAGGGTGAAAAGTCCTTAATCTGCTTAAACCCTGCATGGGTGGGCAGAGCAGAGCGTCCATGCCCAGTGCTTACAGTGGGGGAGTTCGTGGAGAAGCCTCTGGAAATCTACTGCCTCTGTGAGTCCACTGCTTGGGCCTGGGTGAGGCATTGGGCGCTGCGGGGCAGCAGAGCCAGCTGCCTGGAAGGAGTCGAGGCGGAGCAGAGTGAGGGCGAGCTGGAATCCTCGCACCTTTGCCCTCAGCACGACCAAGCCTGACCATGCTCACTCTACTTCTGCATTCCAAATTTTTGTACAATTTCCTTTATTTTGGCCAACTGTAACCCGAAACCACACAGTGAAAATATTTTAGGAAGGATAATTTCCATCTTTAATCAACTTGACAGTCACAATCCAGCAAAATAATGTATAAGGAAATACACACACACACACACACACACACACACACATACAAACACACAGGTGCGCACACGCACACACACAATTGGCCCTTTGTGATCTATTACAAAAGTTTTAGAAATTGTCCTATGAATATGTTTATACACACGCTATTATTTATAAGGCATTGTTATTCTTTTCAGTAATAATTTATCTTAAAGTAGGGCCAAATAGGATTTTTAAAGCAACCAAAAATCTGATAGATTTTTCTCTCTCTTGGGTGCATCATATTTGGCAGAAAATCTTCCTTGTCACAAGTGCTTAAAATAGCACCCATAACTCCGTGACAGATACTGTACGATTTCCTCAATTTCAGAGGCTCATGTATGTTAGCACACTTCCCATCAGATAGAAAGGCTTACAAGTTCTTGTTGTCTTGTTAGGTGCTCCATTATCGAGGAAAATCTATTTAGAGAATGGATTCACAACTCCGTTTAAGTCTAACGCCCTCTAGAGAACTGGCACCAAATGTTGGTGTTCTCAGATGGCGCGCGAAAGGTTTGATTTGGCAAAGACTACGGAATCTAAGGCCGAAGAAACCATCTGGGATTTTCCTTAACAATTGCTGTAGATTCATGACCACAGAATTCTTGAAATTCTCAGGTAAATAATTATGAAACTAACACATAGTTATAACAAAAGGAATTTCAGATTTCTTCGTCCACAATTTCTTTGCTTATTTTGAAAGGTCACCTCTTAGATTCTGAAAAGCTTATTTCGATACACATTTTGCATTATTTGAAGAGAAAAATCTCTAAGTGATGCAGGGAGACAAAATTGGCAGGAAAAAGAATTGGGTTGTTATTCATAGTTTTTATTATTTATAGCTTTGGACTATTAACCTTTGTAGACTGGCTTCTTATTTTTTTATTTATTTTTGCCAAATGAGCACCTTAAAGGATTTTTGTGAATACTAAATGAGATAAGCATTTCAAGTACTTAGCTAATTGTAAGTACTCAATAAATGTTAATTTTTTAACTATCTTATTCAACACAAATTTATTTTATCATAATAATGATGCACCTTTCTCTCGTAAAGCTATCACTAAGAGGCTTTTGTGGACATTGATTTTCTTCATAAATAAAGATGGATGTTTCCTATAGAGGTAAAAATAGATTTGCTATGAGGCTGATGATTTGCTTTTTATGTGGGGTTGAAAAGAGACCATAGCTAAGTAAAGGTTATCAGACCTAGTGGCTACAGGAGAGGTAGAAAAAAATCCTCTCTGTAGCTACAATTTGGAAGATGCTTGACATTATTTACGGAATGATTGGATATTGTTTTGTTCAGCAGCAGGAAGAAAGGCTAAAGTTGTTTTTCCAAACATATTTATTTGCTTATTTTAAATGGACATGTATGTATTTATTGTGTACAACCTGATGTTTTGAAGTATGAATACACTGCGAAATGGTTAGATCTAGCTAGTTAATATGTGCATTAGCTCACATAGTTAATTGCATTTGTCGTGGGAACACTTAATACCCACCGTCAAAGAGTTTTTTGAGAATATAAATACATTGTCAATTAATTCAAATAGTCATTAGATCGATTCAAAAATGTATAAAAGAGTTCCTTTTTCCCCACAGCCCCTCCAGCATTTGTTATTAGTTGATTTCTTAATAGTAGCCATTCTTTCTGGGGTGAGATGGTATCTCAGTGTTGTTTTAATTTGCATCTCTCGAATGACTAGTGATGTTGCACATTTTTCTGTATATTTGTTTGCCATTAGTATTTCTTCATCTGAGAAATGTGTATTCATCTCAGATGCCCATTTTTGGAGTGGGTCTTTAAATTTGGGAGGTCTGATTTTTTTGAGTTCTTTATATGTTCTCGATAGTAATCCTTTGTCTGAGGAACAGCTGGCAAACATTTTTTCCCACATTGTGGGTTGTCTCTTCACTCTGTTGGTGGTTTCTCTTGCTGTGCAAAAGCTTTTTAATAAGATGAGATCCCAGTTATTGATTCTTTGGGATAGTTCCCGTGCGGTTGAGTTTTTATTCATAAAGTCTTTGCCTACACCAATGTCTCCAAGGGTTTTACCTATCCTACCTTCCAGCAGATTTTAATGTTTAATGTTTGTGGGGAAAAAGGAACCCTTCTTCACTGTTGGTGGGAGTGTCGACTGGTACAGCCACTGTGGAAGTCAGTGTGGAGATTCCTCAGAAAACTAGGGTTGGAGGTCCCATTTGACCCAGCTATTCCCCTTCTGGGCATCTTCCCAGAAGAATTAAAAACATCATACCACAGCGATATATGTGCACCCATGTTTATAGCAGCACAATTTGTAATAGCCAGATCTTGGAAACAACCCAAATGCCCATCAACTGAGGAATGGATAAGAAAGATGTGGTATTTTTATACAATGGAGTACTATTCAGCCATAAAGAAGGATAAACTGGAGACTTTTATAGGTAAATGGATGCAACTCGAGAAAATACTCATAAGTGAAATAAACCAGAAGCACATGTGTAAGCATCGTATTATCTCTCTAGCATGAGAAACTGAAAGAGTAAATAAGATCCAAAATGTACAATAGACATGGTGAATCAAAAAGAAACTGGTCAAAAGGATAGAGAGACTGGAATAGGGAAAAGAAAGAAGGGAAAGGGAAAAAAAATGTATATATATATATATATATATATATATATATATAAGATGGTTAAGATAGATACACTACCATTTTTACTTAGTTCATTGAAGAGTAAGGTTTGTGCCAATAATGTTTGGACAATTGAATGCTAATGTCTGGTGTCCTGAATAACTAACTTAAAGATAGTAATATGTAATGTATTAACCATTGTTACCCTCCTATTATGTTGGTTTGAAAATTTGTTCTTCTTTTGATTTGTTTTGTTTTTTCTTCTCTTTAAAATAAAAAAACAAACAAAAAACAAAAACAAAAAAAAATTAAAAAAAAATGTATAAAAGAGGAGATAGTTGTTTTCTGTCATGATCATTGATTGACTAGATTTCTTACTAGTATGTTTATGCTTTCTTTATGCCAGTCTAGAGCCTAAGTCAAATGATATCTTGATATTATCTTATTCACAAAATCTATACAGATAGTTTTCAACTGAAAATCTCATGTTCCTATTAAAAATGAATCTAGAAAAATTATTTGAGTCTTATAGTGCCTCAAATAAAATATTTTCCTTATGTTTATGCAGATGAATAAAAGTTTCTAGGTAGGATATTTCATTACCAGATTACTCTTCACAATCCCAGAGGGAACTCAGATGTGAGCCGAGTTCCAGATTTAAGTTACATTTCCTTGGAAATTATTTAAATAAGACATAACATAATGTACCATTGAGGCCATAATTTATTGCAGTGTTATGTTCTTGTTGTAAAAGAGTTAAACAGCTCCTGGGTATAGCTTATGAATTAGGAGGACTTGCCTCGATAGATAATCATTAAATTTTATATGAATTTGTATATAAAATTATATTGCAATCACAAATCATGAACATCAGCATATCAAATGTATCTATTTTAATTTTTACTGAGCCTAGACTTTTCTAGGAGCTTCTTAATTGAGATAATAATCTGTATTAAAATGAATTGAACTGTGGTTTACTAAATGATCATTGGATCAGAGGTCAGAAGACCTGGGCATTCCATGCCACTTCTGTATCCTTGTCTATAAAATGAAAGGGGCATTTTTGATGGCCACTAAGACCTTCCATGGAGTTATCATCAGAGGAAATCATTTAAGCACAAGTCACTGGAAGATACCATTGTTGATTAGGTTTCCTCAAAGTAGAAATGCAATTGCTCTCTCCTTTAAAACATGTATTTTCTCCCTTCATATTATTCAATTGATTTTATTATACAAAATCCGTTTAAAATCTTTTGTCTGTGCTCTTTTCTCCTTCTTAATAATGGTTCACTTGTTAGTCCTTGTGATAGGTACTAGGACAGAACTTTTTTTGAAAACGCATAAAATAAATGGAGTTGGAAGGGACCGTGACAGATCATCTGGCCTGGCCATCTGCAATTGCAGCATGTTTTAGTGTTTGCTTGCTCTATAAATAACCAGGACTCTCCAGCCAAGCCCATATCGCTTAACATGGCCAAAGTGCCGGTCACACTTAGGAACTTTTCCCTTTATTTATCCTTGGAACTCTTTTGCTTTCCTTGGCTGGGGTTTCCAGCAAACCATCTGACTCAGGACTGGAGTCTGAAATGAGAAGCTGTGGGAACTTGGGTTCTACAGGCAAGGGGAGTCCGGAGGATTTTCAGGTACAGTAGACGACCTCCATTTCTTCTCTCTCTACCTGGAGGGCAGGCCCTTCTCCGCCTCTGACCCCTTTTCATCTCCACTTCTGTGAGCTTTAAAGAAATACCACGTGCAAAGAGCATAGCACTGGTGAAGCGCAGCTGACACAAGTACAGCACAGTTTGAAAAAGCTGACTCCCTTGTGTTTTGGTTACTTCAGTTTTCAGCACAGCTTGAAGAGTGCCTGGCCATAGGAGATGCGCGGTAGACGGCAGTGAATTTACTGACTTGCTCGTGACTTGCTCGCCTTTTCCTCTTCTGTCCTCCGCAGCGCCCACCTTTCTGATTATCCTCATCTCACTTTCTCTGTCTCACCTGCAGAAATTCAAATTATTAAGGGAAGAAATTATGTGCATACCAGGGCCTTTCAGTGGCTGATCCTTGATCAGAAAAATGGAAAATTTGGGGGGCTGTGTGGTGTGGGCAGGATGAAGGAGGCTCTGGGAGAAATTATTCTCTAGCACTCTATATGCCTATCTGTGAGCAAGGATTGACAGGGAAATAAGCTTACATAAGCCAGTTTATCCCAAGCATAAATTCCAGCTGGAGATGTTTCAGAGAGGAATGGCTGAGGGGCTCCGGTGAGAAGCTGCAGTTGAGCTCTATTCCCCCAGAGGCTCCAACCCCCAGGGGGACATGTGACTCCCTGCAGAAGAGGTCTGCAGAGTTTTGTTGTACAGGACAACTCCAGTCTCCTTAGTGCCTCCCTCTTTTCTGCTCAGTTTTTGTCCCCAGAGGAATTTCGAATGCTCAGTGACACACAGGGCTATTTAGGCAATGGAGTTTTCTTGTGCAGTCCTCTAGATTGCAGACAATGAAACACAAAACCTGTTATATGGGAGGAACTTGTTACCCTTCCAAGCTTTCTTCCTTTCCATTCTCAACTTGCTGTTAGCACCCCAAACACAGCTAACTCTTTGCTCTTTCCAAGCCCTCTTCTCCCCAAGTTCTCTTACATCTCCGAGCCTTTGCATGTGCCTCAGATTCTGTGCATATGCTTTTCTCCTGTCCCTTCTAAGGCAAAGATATCTATGCCCTAATGCTTAAACCTGTGAACATTGCCCTATATGAAAAACAGGAGTAAAGCACCTTTGTATGTGTGATTAAATTAAGAATCTTGAAATGCAGAGATTATTCTGGATCATCTGGGGGATCCTAAATGCAGCCACGTCTTTTCATGAGGCGGGGGGAGACTTGACCCCACAGAGGAGATGGCACCATAAGGAAGGAAGCGGCAGTTGGAGGGACGCAGGAACAAGCCAAGGAACACTGGAAGAAGCAAGCAGATTCTCCCCCAGGGCCTTTGGAGAGGTAGAGCCCCAACTTCAATGGCCAGGTGGTGGTGACTTCAGACTTCTTGCCTTTAGGACTTTGAGAGAATAAATTTCTGTTGCTTTAATCCTTTAAGTTTGTGGTGATTTATTGCAGCAGCCATAGAAATAAGCATCCTCCTTTTATATCAGGTGGGCACCTACTTAATCTTGGCATATCCATTCCAGTGTCACCTCCCTGGGTTACACCCAGTTACAGGGATACATCTGTATCCTCCTTGGGTCCCAGTTATGTGGGCTTCCTCTGTAGTCTGTGCTCATATTATTAGGGAACTCACTACATTTTACTATAAATTCTACACCCTCTCTGGTGCGGGGGGAGGACTGAACCCAGGGCCTCTACCGGGCTACATCCCCAGGATTTTCTTCTTCTTCTTCTTCTTCTTCTTCTTTTTTTTTTTTTTTTGATTTTGAGGCAGGGTCTAAGTTGCTAAGTTGCCCGAGCTGGGCTCGAACTTGCGATTCTTCTGCCTCAGCCTCCCAGAGTAATGGGATTACAGCGATGCAGGACCATGCCCAGCTCATAAATGTCGCTTAGCTTACTTATTTCACTCTGCGCAACTTCAGGGTGAGGACTGGCTCTCAGTCTCCTTCTTTTGCCCTGCCGTAGGGACTGGCACAGAGCAGCTTCTTTAAATACGCACGACGATGTGCAACATCACCATTCATTCCATGAGCCATCCACAATTCTCAGATGGAATACAAAGTGACCACATCATATTTTCCTTTCAACTTCTGATGGGGCAAATAACGACATACTCTCTTTTGAGGATTCCGGGAAAAGTTTCCTCTGTATCCTGGAAGGTGTCAGCCTCCTTTCAGGGGGGGCAGCTGTAGTCTACACATCCTCTAGTTGGTCTCCAGCCCCACACTGGTCTATACACTTTCACAGTCCTCAGCGATGAGAACGCCTGATCTCACTGCTCTTGACCACACTGCGTGGAGGGAAATCTATTCCTAGTCTCTCCTCTAACATGGAGAGAAATCTATTCCTCGTCTCTCCTCTAACGTGAAGGTCCCAGCTCAGGATTTTGCTATTCCCTTCATGTTCTTTAAGATGTATGTTTTCCTGCCTCTTCTTCCTGATACCATCATTGTTGATCCAAGATGTAGAATTAGGTGCCATTTCATACAATTTGTGTAAGTAGAAAAGTCCTATGAGGAAATCAGTGTTTTGTGAAGATTCGCCTCATGGAGTGGTACAGGCCATACGAGGGAAGATTCCCGCAGTTTCTGAATTCTAAATTGCCGCAGGAATCCAGATACCAGGCTGTAGGGGGCTTGACTAGAGTGATGACGGAGGGAATTAAGTGGGAAGCGATCCGTTCAAAAGACAGTCTATTGTTACGCCTTTCCAGCCCATGGCAGCCTAACATTTCTGTTTAAGTATCAGTGTAATTGATGATGAATTTGTGTTTGACTGCTGCGATTGTTAGGATTTTAAGCCCTTGCACAGTGTTCCTTTCAGTTTTTCCTCCTTGGGAGCCCCATGAAATGATTGGATGTCTCCCCAGCTCTTCTACTCCAAGGCCTATCAAGACCCCTGTCCATTACCACCTGAAGCGCCAATCAACTCCTACAGTGTAGAGCAAAGCCTCCACTGTTGCTGCCTGCTGTCTTTCATCCCATCACTGCTAATTAGATAGGACCTTCACTTAACTCCATACACAGAGTTGAGATCAAACATATATTTTATTAGGACATTATCAAAAGTTCATGGACAATGAATGAAAACACCATGGGAATTAATTTACAAGTCATGAGCACTGACTGCTCTTCCACATTTCACAGTACTAATTGGGTCTCTGAAACTCCCAGCCCAACCCACCTCCACCAGGGGCTCTGAGTATGTTGCTTTGGAGCCTAAGCCAAATTACCACGCAGCTCAGAGAAGGGAAGTATCCTCAGACTATTTTCTTAATGGTTCAAGATGCTGGCAGCGGGGATGTCTTCTCTCTGTAGAGGAAACCGTGCACAGTCTTGTAGGACTGCGACCTACAGGCCCATATCTGTGTATTCTGGCTTAATCGCCTTTAGAAAAACCACAGCAGGAAAGCCAACAATCTCTGGGCTAGTTCTTCCTTACAAGTTCTTACCTAATGTAAATTGAAGATTTTCTGGCATTTTTTTTCAATGTCAGATCTCCACTGACCATAAAAGGCAGTAAAACAAAACCAACTTATCCAAGCCAAGCCAAGCCAAACCAAACCAAACCCAGCCAATCCAATCAACAAACCAGAACACTCTTCCACAGGAAGAAATACTGTGTGCTGCATCAATCCTGTAGAACCTGAACAAATAACCTCACGCTCGCTCTTTTTCCTTCTCACTCCTCTCCTCCCTCCCTGTCTTCCCTTTCTTCTCTCTGCACAAGATTGGCTCAAGGGCAGTTCTACTTGCATCTCTAAAAAGTGCACACAACTGTCAGACATCTTTTCTAAAACATAAATAGTCTTATAGTGACTTTGAAATTCCCCCTAATCAATTAATGAATCCTCTATATTTGTATAATTAGAGGACCCATTTTGTTGATTTCTCCGTAAAAAATTTTGTGCTCTACATGTGAATTTCTGCTACCTCTCATGAAATTTAAAAGGAGCTTGAACAATTACTAATCCCAATTAAAAATTAATTTTAAAAGAGACCTGAGGCTTTGAAATGAAAGTTTTTCTGGCTTTTGCTGATTAAGTCTTAAAAAACCCTGGTTTCCAGACTTCAGTGATAGCATAGACCTTTTACTCTATGTAATTCTGATAGAACATGGGCTGCTTGATGTAACAGTCAAAGCAGAAGAGATGCTTTCAAATGTAGGTAAGTGATGGAATAGTGTGTTATTCTGTAACAGGTGTGTGGTACCAAGAATTTTGGGAGAAAAAAAGTGGTTAATTGATAGCTTTGTGTGTGTGTGTGTGTGTGTGTGTGTGTGTGTACTAATTCCAATTCTCAGTTGTAGACATGGATGTATCTTTAGTTTGACTGTTTCCAAATTTAGGAGCAAATATGCATAGTCATACAATGTTTTCCTGTCATCAGAAAATTAAGTATCCTTTTCATTTTAGGCTATGGAAGGAGGACATTTGTTTATTTTTTGTGACTTGGGGTTCTCCTAAACATAGGAATTATTCTGTAAGACAGTTTTTTTGTTTGTTTTTTGAGATGGGGCCTTACTATGTAGTTCAGGCTGGCCTTGAACTCACTATGTAGCCCAGGCGGGCCTTGAACTTGCAGGTATCCTCCTGCCTCAGCCTCCTGAGTGCTGGGATTGTAGGCATGTGCCATCATCCCTGGCTTGTAAAACAGTTGTAAAAAATAAGTTCTTGTTGGGCTGGGGGTGTATCTCAGTGGTAGAGCACTTACCTACTGTATGTGAAACTCTGGGTTCAATCCCCAACATGGAAGGGAAAAGAAATTCTCATTTGAAATTATTGTAGAACAATTTACAAAACTGTATTAACATTCCCATTAATGCAAGGTGAAGACATCTTTATCTTTATTGTTCAGTGCTTTTCTAGAGTTTGATGATATGAACCAAGGTCTTGCCAGTAACACTCTTTTCCATTTTCATCATTATGCTTAATTATATTACTGCTTTATCTGTATATATACAGAAACTAATCCATTAAATATAATTTTATTTTAATTACTAAAGTGTCTTATTTTTGAAACTACTGTAGGGAGATATTTTGTTTTCTTAGATAAATAAGCAAATATCCATGCTTATTAAGATGATTTGCTTTTTCTTATTAGTATTTAAAAATTTTAGTAATAGGGATAGAAGTTCTTGATACTTAGTTTATTATACAAGGTCTGACTTTCTGTTTATTAATAAATTTTTTCTTGCTTCTAGACTTTTCTTTCATTTGGCAATAAGTATTTAGCACATTAACCTTACCCTTTAATCTTTGGGAAATGCTTTCCTTGATGTCTTTCTTAATCTTTAAGTAAGGTTCTCTGTCAATTTCAATGCACAGGCAATAAGACTTGTTAGCTTATTAATGACTTATTCATTGACAACTATTTTCTTGTTGGATTAAAAAAATAATTATATTGGCATATGCTTGATAAACTTCTTAGTAAATCACTTCAGTATTCTTATCCTTCTGTCTTCAATTTAGGATAATGAAAGTTAATAAATCTGCTGTAGGTACACTAAAATGTAACTTTCCCTACTGAGTTTCAATAACCTTCATGCATCTGGTACCTAAAATGCAATACAATTTCTCATTCTTTCAAAAAAAGTTGGGAAATGACTGTGATTTATAGTTTCTTAAAATATCCCCAATTTTTCAACCTCTTCATTCAAACTCATTTGAATTTGTGAGACCATTATCCATTCTTTGAAACACTTTTTATAGAGATTAATAACACAAGTACTGGGGAAAATGTTTGCAAGCCACACATCCAACAAAGAACTGGTATCTAGAAAATATAAAGAATCCTCAAAACTCAAGAGTAAAGGAACAAGCAATCTAATTAGAAAATGGTTAAAAGATATGAAGAGACATTTCACCAAAGAGGAGACTGAAAAGACAAATAAGCACATACGTGAACAGTTGTTCACCGTCATTAACCATTTAGGGCGATACAAATTAAAACCACAATGTGGTGTTACCACACACCTATTAGATCAACTAAAATTAAAAGTAGGGACAATACTAAATGCTAGCAAAGATGAGGAAGAAATAGATCAGTTATACGTTATTGGGGTAGGAATGTTATTGGGTAGGAGTGTAAGTTAGTTCAGCCATTCTGGAAGATTGTCTGGCAATTTCTTTGAAAGCTAAATATGCATTTAGCTTATGCCCTAAGAATTGCACTCTTGGCATTTATCCCAGAGAAATAAAAAGCTATATTCACATAAAAACCTGTACATAAATGTTCATAGTAGTGCTATTTGTAATAGCCAAAAATTGGAAAAAGCCAAAATGTCCCTCAGTGAGTGAATGGTTAGACAAATTCTGATATATCTATATGATGAAATATTATTGAACAATAAAAAGAAACCAACTATTGATATCTATAAAAACTTGGATAGACCTGAAGGGCATTATGATTAATGAAAAAAGCAATCTTAAAAGGAACCATATTGCATGATTGCATTTAAGCAACATTTTTGAAATGCTAGAACTATTTAAATGGTGAACAGTGGTGGGGCAGGAACTAGAAGCTAGGGGCAGGGTGGATAAAAATAAATGGGTGGTGTGAGGGACTTCTGTGGTGATGGACCAGTTCTGAATCTTGATAGTAGTTGTGGTTACTTGAAGTTTACATGAGATTGGATTACATATAAATACTCACCTACCTACCCCACACATGCATACACACACACACACACACACACACACACACACGCACACACATGCACACAGAAAGGTATTGAAAATTGAGTAAGGTCTGTAGTGTAGGTGGCAGCCTTGTTCTGATGTAAATTTCCTAGTTCTGATAATGTATCATAGTTATATAGGATTGTCATTGTTGGGTAAAGAGTTCAAGGAACTCTTTATTTTATACACTATTTCTGTAACTTCCCATGGATCTACAATTATTTTTTAAGATAAAAAGCTACAAAATGTATTCACTAGGTAATTTAAAATATCATTGGCGGGCTGGTGAGATGGCTCAGAGGCGTAAGCGCCTGCCTGGCAAGCATGAGGTGCTGAGTTCTACTCCCGGTACCCACATAAAGGAAAAAAAATGGGGCTGGTGATATCGCTTAGCGGCACAAGCACCTGCTGGCAAGTGCGGGGTCCTGAGTTCGACTCCCAGTACCCACATAAAAAAAAATATATATATATATCATTGGCTAGCCATTTCAAGAGTTTTATTCAGCCATAAAGAAGAATGAGATCATGTAGCTTTCAGGAAAATGGATGGAAGTGGAAATCACGTTAAGTGCAATAAGCCTGATTCAGAAAGACAAGTATTGCATGTTTTCCTAATATATGGAACTAAAAAAAATGAAAGTAGAAGGGAGACTATTATATAAAAAGAAGAGGATTAGAGAGAGATGGAGGAGGTCGGGGGAGAGAGTTACTGGTAGTTGTCTATGATCAAAATATGTTCTAATCATGTATGAAAACAACACAATCAAACCAATATTTTGTAAAATTAATACACACTAATAAAAATGTATATTGTAAAAGTCACATTATTATAAAAGTATATTGCATAAAATTCCTTAGAATACTAGTCGACAATGGAAATTCACAAATAGAGCCATTTTTACTACATATGCCTTAAATCATGATATAGGATTACTTATGAATTTATTATGACTTATTATGATAAAATAAAACTGACAATCAAAATATATTGAGCTCTGAGAGTATATGCTTTATTACATGAAGCAATGTGATATTTTCTGTGCCTGCCCTTTTGGGTGGAAGAAAAAGGAGTGACAGAAGGTTTAATGTAGATGGAGGTTGTTCCTTGAGAAATCCATGGGTTAGTAAGAACTTTGGTGTGGAATATAGGGAGTCTGCAACAAGCCAACTCGTGAGATCTCAGTGATGCAACATCGTAAAGGCGGCTCCTACAGGGTGTTTCTAAGGGCAGGGCCTAGAATTAGCTTTCATCACTTCTATCAACATGCCATTGCCAGAAAACTGTCACCCAGAAACTTAACTTCAAGGGAGACTGGAGAATGTAAAAGGACATGTGAATACTTTGTGAGCCCTAATGGTCTCTTCCACGACAAGGATGCCCTTTGATATCTTTGTGGTAGGGACGGGGAGGTAATTACTCAAATTGTCTTGAATATACTGAAGTAAGTTGTGTTAAATTAAGAAACTTAAATGTATTGGTGTTCATCGAGCATATGATCAATTATCACAAATTTTCTCTCTACTGCTAATGAATGTTTTCTTTACAAATTGAAAATCTCATGGAGAGAACAACATGTGTCAAGAGGGTTAAAAAGAAAAAACCAACAAAATCCAGCTTTAGAGGATTACCTTTTGTAGCCAGTAGTCTCCTGATGCCTCTTGCTCACTATGATTATATCTGAATAGGAATTTAGAATTATAAAGGACTTAAAGTTCATCTAGACCAAACTTCTCAGTTAGTATTTAGTGACTTGCGGGATATCACTGAGGGATCTAGAGCATAAGTCGGTTGCTTTTAAATCTAGAAGTCCTTTCATTTTCCAGAGTCCTGCAAACAGAATAACACAGGTGGTTCAGTGCATGAAGTCCACTAATTCTATGTTCTTTCCTGAAAGTCAGGTGACGCTGATAGCTAACCCTGGGGCCGGAGTAGACCTATGGGTTTTTCTCCGGGACCCCAACATCCTGGAATCTTCTCTGGCCTCCACTGTCCTGGTGGCCCAGGGCAGTCTCTGGGGAACGAAAGATTGTGGGGCATTGTGTGGTCACAAAGGCAACTGAGCAGAAACCAATGCCTCTCTGCTTTTTCTGTTGCCACTCTGGATTTTTGTCCCCCTAAAAGTAGTGATGAGTAAGCAAAGGACATTAGTAATACATTTATGATGTACAGTCACTTGGTGGATAAAGAACAAGCAGTCCTGGTGGAAATTACCCACAGGCTGGCTTCTATCTCCATTTTCCCATTTTAGTAAAGGCAGTGGTGAGCTGTTAAATGTTTAACTGGCTTTTCTGAAATGCATGTGCACCCCCCCACACATTTATTATACATTTTACTGAAAACAAATTGATTCTCACACACTGCTTTCATTTATCCTTGACAAAACTCTTTTTTTTTTTTTAAAGAGAAGAAAAAAAACAAAACAAATCAAAAGAAGAACAAATTTTCAAACCAACATAATAGGAGGGTAACAATGGTTAATACATTACGTATTACTATCTTTAAGTTAGTTATTCAGGACACCAGACATTAGCATTCAATTGTCCAAACATTATTGGCACAAACCTTACTCTTCAATGAACTAAGTAAAAATGGTAGTGTATCTATCTTAACCATCTTATATATATATATACAATTTTTTTCCCTTTCCCTTCTTTCTTTTCCCTATTCCAGTCTCTCTTTCCTTTTGACCAGTTTCTTTTTGATTCACCATATCTATTGTACATTTTGGATCTTATTTACTCTTTCAGTTTCTCATACTAGAGAGATAATACGATGCTTACACATGTGCTTCTGGTTTATTTCACTTATGAGTATTTTCTCGAGTTGCATCCATTTACCTATAAAAGTCTCCAGTTTATCCTTCTTTATGGCTGAATAGTACTCCATTGTATAAAAATACCACATCTTTCTTATCCATTCCTCAGTTGATGGGCATTTGGGTTGTTTCCAAGATCTGGCTATTACAAATTGTGCTGCTATAAACATGGGTGCACATATATCGCTGTGGTACCCACTCATGGTTACAACAGATGAGCAAGCATCATTCCAACATGAATGTTGGTTGCTATTTTTACTTACTTTAACAAGACAAAGGGAAACAATGGGATGTGTGCTGGAGCTGTACCCACTGTCAGAGACGCAGGGACTTCGTTGCTGAATTGAATGAAGGTTTTGAGTAGTGGAAGAATAGTTTCTCAATTCTGTGTTTTCACAATGTGACAGAAAAGAAACACATACTTTTACATTTTATCTATAATGTCAGTATTTTTATTTATCACTTAAGTCTAGGCGAGCCATAAAACAATGCAAGCCCTGACTTCAAGCATTTTCCAATTTCTGTAGTTTAAATACTCTTATGCCTGACTTCAAACTGCCAGCATCATATCACTGAGCTCACAGCTGGGAAGAAATGCACAGCAGTGCACCATTATTACTAGTCGCAACATACAGATAGAATAGATGTAAATATCTCTGAGAAAATCAATATGGCAAAATAAAGTACACTGATCAGGGCTGAGTATTTATTACTTTTGTTTTTAAATTATTTGATTGAAAGTTTGTATAGTTTAGTTTTGGGGGGAGGGAAAGTCTCACTATGTAGCCTTGGGTGGCCTCAAACTTGCAGTCCTCCTGCCTCAGCCTTCCAAGTGCTGAAATTACAGGCATGTGCCACTGTGCCCGGCTTTAATTAAATTTTAATAATCACTGTGTTTAACAACTGGCTCATAGAATCCCAGGAAGTCTAGTAATTGGCTTTTGCAAGCCAGTAGGAACCCACTCTAGCACACCACTAGTACATGGTAGCATGATTTTCCCTTTGTTCATGCTGACCAGCTGGGAGCCACCCGTAACTCCTCTCTTTTATGTGTGCCCCATACTCAGTCTATC
The DNA here is from genome assembly GCA_028451465.1 of Erethizon dorsatum. Taxonomy (NCBI): domain Eukaryota; kingdom Metazoa; phylum Chordata; class Mammalia; order Rodentia; family Erethizontidae; genus Erethizon; species Erethizon dorsatum. Next base: position 19,989,000 of record CM051839.1, read on the forward strand.
ACCAAATCCTGTTGGCTCAGTGTCTTGCTTCCTGCTTTACAGAGAAAATGAAAGAAGTTAGAAAAAAACCTGCCATATACTCCAGCTAGCACATTAATTTACGACCAGTGTTTGTACCCTTGTATTCTCTTGTCCTTCCTGTTGCTGTAAAATCCTAGACAAACAATTCATGCTGTTCTCTGAAGTCAATTTTTTTTCACTGTGGAATAGATTGTTCCTTCTTAACTCAAGGACAATTCTTTCCATCTTCCACTTCAAAAATTTTTAATTTTCTACTGAAGTATTCCATCCAACATATAAACATGCTGTTATTTCCACCGTTTTAAACATTCATTCTCTTGCTCTCACTCTCTTGCCAGCTTCTGCTCCATTTTCCCTCTGCACTTTGGAGAAATCTTCTCTGAATAGGCGTCTACATTTACTATTCCCCTTTCTACCACTATTTCATGACTACACTTCCTACCTCACTGCTTGCTGTATCTCAGGCTCCTTCGATCGTTTTTTCCTCCACTTGGCCCAGGCACTTTCATGCTGGAGTCCCCCAGGTCTCAGGCCTTGGCCCTTTCTTCTGTCAACCTAGGTCTCTCGATCATCTCCTATGGCCTGGTCTCTATGTTTATATCTCTAGCACAGACCTCTTCTCTAATCTCTACATGAAACTCTACCATACACGCACTTGGATATCTAATAGATGTCCCAAAGTCAGGTGAAAAATCAAACTCTGATCTTTCTCACAAAACTATTTCTTTTCTTCTTTTCAGCTTCTCATACATTTTGTTGGTTGTTTCTCAGGTCTTATTTTATATCCACCCTCTAGCAAATCATTTGTTCTACATGCAACATTTGTCTAACATGCTAACCTTTTCTTTCCTCCTCTCTTTTGCTTTTCCCTCTCCCCTCTTTTCCCTCCCTTCCTTGCTCCCTCTTATTCTCTCTTCTTCGCTCCCCCCCTTTCTTTTTTCCTTTTGTGCTGAGGATTAGACCCGGGTCCTCATACATGCTAAACATATACTATGCTACTGAACTACAGCCCCAGGCTTATCATTTTGATCTGGGCTACCATCATTTCTGGGTTATTATCCAATAGTTTTCAAGACATTTGATCCTTGTCTGCCTTGGCTGATTCTTTATGTAGCAGTTATTTTAAACATAGTAAGTGTGACTCTTCTGATCAAATCCTAGCAGTAATTCCCCATTTTACTCAGTAAATGTCAAAGAACTTCAATGACTACAGTGTCCTACAGTGTCTGCCCCTTCCCCATTCTTCATCGTCCATGGTCCCCCTTGCTTATGCTACTCATGGGATATGGTAGCATTCTTCAACAGCAAGAAGCAATCCTAGGGAGCTTCGCCTCCTGAGTATTCTCTCCACCAACTCCCTTGTCGTTTGTAACAGTCTTTTGATAGCTCACCTTCTGAATGAGCCTATCCTGACTAGTTACAATGATGTATACTGTATTAAAAATATTTTAAAAAAATAAAAGCTAAAAGAAGGAATTTGAAAGTTTCACCATTAAAAAACAATAATCGTGTGAGCAGACAGAAATTTCAACCCGATACAAGCATTACACAATATGGATATGTACTGAAACATCACATGGCATCCCACCTGGAGGTATAATTTTTATATTTGTATGTATCAGGTAAAAAATAAATTTAATTTAAAAGATAAGAAGTTGATCTAAAGAAAGAAAACACATTTGATTTAAGGAGAACAGCCAACCATAATTTCTTAACCTAAAATTTGGGGTGAGAAATTCAAATTGGTGAATTTGAGGCCTGGAAGAGATAGTGGAAGAAATAATCTTAACAGTACAGTTAAACTAAAAAGAATGTGAATCCTGACATAAAATATAATAGCCTTGGTTGAAACATTTGTGCTTTCTAACAAGCAAATTATAGGATTGTAGAAGGAGAAAAAAAATCAAAATACAAGAGGTAGAAGGGAAATAAACAGTGGATTAAAATTTTCCTACCCCAATGAAAGACTGACTCTGCAGATGAAGGGGCTCACAAAGTTGAAGATAAAGTTGGTACTCTATATCCTAGAGTATTCCTGAATTCAACAGGCATAATGCTATTTTAAAATAAGAATAAATTAGAGTGTTCTGTGGCACAGCAGGCTGAATACAATTAATAATAATGCATCACATTTTACAATAGAAGAGAGGAATTTAGATGGACTCACCACAAAGAAATGATAAAAATTTAAGATGATGGGTATGTTTATTAGCCAAAGGCAACCACTACTCAAAACATCATATTGAGTCAAAACATCATATTGTACTTCATAACTGTGTACAAATATATGTGTCAATGAAAAAAATTAAAAAAGAGAACAAAAAGAAGGTTTTATAATCTTTCAGGCAAAAAGAAAAAGTTATTTCTAAAATAAGAAAGCATCAGGCTGACATCTAACATCAGCAAACTGGAAGCTAAAAAACACAAAGGCAAAGGGCTGATATTTAAGGGCTGGGATTCATTACACAGTATGAAAGAATCCTATTTATATATGTGGAAAGATTTTTTAAAATGTATGATCTGCTTGCCCTATATGAGGAAGAACTAGAGGAAGAATACCACCCAGACAACAAATAAATCAGGAGAGAAATCTTCATATAGGGCAGGAAGAAGAGGCAATGGTAATCAATGAAATTTACAACACATAGTGAGGATTAGTATGACAGGGTTAGGGATAGGGTGGGTTAGAGTTAGGTGATATAAGGACTAACAAAAATTGTTGAAATAGAAAAGACATGCTGTAATGGAACCAATTGTAGTCTAAAAGTAGAATATTAATTTATCCAAGGAAAGTGTGGCAGTTGGTTTGCAGGGTGTGGGAAGAGGAATGGAGTAAAATATAAGATTTCATTTGGTTGGAGAAGTACAGAGGTCAAAATATTCTAAAGGTGTAATTTAATTTACTTAGGGTGAGAAGCAATTGGGATATAGAACACCTACATAGAGAAAATGATTCATATTTCAGGAAAGAATGTTGCCATAAGTAGAATAAAAGAGTACAGTAGAATGTCCAAATAAAAAGAAAGATAAATAAATACAAACATCATTAAACCCATGCAAAACCAGAAGAAGAAGAAGAAGAAGAAGAAGGAGGAGGAGGAGGAGGAGGAGGAGGAGGGGGAGGAGGAGGAGAAGAAGAAGAAAGGAAATAATGAAAAAGGAAAATATTTAGTACAATAGTAACTACTACACATTATGAAAGAAAGCCTAGTAAATTAAATGTAAAAAGGCCAAATTCTTCTTTCTGGTGCTAAAGACAGTTCTACAGTTTAGAAAATTAAACCCCAATAATACATTGTTTATAATAACCACTTAAAGCCAAGTAATGGAAAATACTTTAAAATATAAGTTGGACAAAGGGAAATGCAAGTAGAAAGCAATAGTGGGAGTATTAACAGTAGACCATAATTAATACAACTAATGTTAAAAAGCTAAACAAAATAAAAACATCAACAGGATAAATAGGGATATTATACAATTATGGGAGGTAAAATTTATGAGTAAATTATAAACTTGTATGCACCAAACATGGAACATTTAAATAAATGAAACAACGTCTCAGAAACACAAGGAAAACCTGATAAATATAGTTATTTTTTTTTATTTTTATTTTAAAGAGAAGAAAAAACAAAACAAATCAAAAGAAGAACAAATTTTCAAAACAACATAATAGGAGGGTAACAATGGTTAATACATTACGTATTACTATCTTTAAGTTAGTTATTCAGGACACCAGACATTAGCATTCAATTGTCCAAACATTATTGGCACAAACCTTACTCTTCAATGAACTAAGTAAAAACGGTAGTGTATCTATCTTAACCATCATATATATATATATATATATATATATATATATATATATATATACAATTTTTTTTCCCTTTACCTTCTTTCTTTTCCCTATTCCAGTCTCTCTTTCCTTTTGACCAGTTTCTTTTTGATTCACCATATCTATTGTACATTTTGGATCTTATTTACTCTTTCAGTTTCTCATACTAGAGAGATAATACGATGCTTACACATGTGCTTCTGGTTTATTTCACTTATGAGTATTTTCTCGAGTTGCATCCATTTACCTATAAAAGTCTCCAGTTTATCCTTCTTTATGGCTGAATAGTACTCCATTGTATAAAAATACCACATCTTTCTTATCCATTCCTCAGTTGATGGGCATTTGGGTTGTTTCCAAGATCTGGCTATTACAAATTGTGCTGCTATAAACATGGGTGCACATATATCGCTGTGGTACGATGTTTTTAATTCTTCTGGGAAGATGCCCAGAAGGGGAGTAGCTGGGTCAAATGGGACCTCCAACCCTAGTTTTTTGAGGAATCTCCACACTGACTTCCACAGTGGCTGTACCAGTCGACACTCCCACCAACAGTGAAGAAGGGTTCCTTTTTCCCCACAGCCCCTCCAGCATTTGTTATTAGTTGATTTCTTAATAGTAGCCATTCTTTCTGGGGTGAGATGGTATCTCAGTGTTGTTTTAATTTGCATCTCTCGAATGACTAGTGATGTTGCACATTTTTTTGTATATTTGTTTGCCATTAGTATTTCTTCATCTGAGAAATGTGTATTCATCTCAGATGCCCATTTTTGGAGTGGGTCTTTAAATTTGGGAGGTCTGATTTTTTTGAGTTCTTTATATGTTCTCGATAGTAATCCTTTGTCTGAGGAACAGCTGGCAAACATTTTTTCCCACATTGTGGGTTGTCTCTTCACTCTGTTGGTGGTTTCTCTTGCTGTGCAAAAGCTTTTTAATAAGATGAGATCCCAGTTATTGATTCTTTGGGATAGTTCCCGTGCGGTTGAGTTTTTATTCATAAAGTCTTTGCCTACACCAATGTCTCCAAGGGTTTTACCTATCCTACCTTCCAGCAGATTTAATGTTTCTGTTTTAATATTTAGATCTCTGATCCATTTTGAATTTAGTTTAGTGCATGGTGAAAGATATGGATCTAGTTTTAATCTTCAGCATGTGTAGAGCCAGTTTTTCCAGCACCATTTATTAAAGAGGCTATCTTTCTTCCAGCGAATGTGTTTGGCACCTTTGTCAAAGATAAGGTGGCTTAGTATGTCTGGGGTTGTTTCAGCATCTTCTAATCTGTTCCATTGATCTTCAGGTCTGTTTTTTTGCCAGTACCACACTGTTTTTATCACAGTAGCTTTATAGTATAATTTCAAGTCGGGGATTGTGATGCCCCCTGCCTTGCGTTTGTTGCCCAGAATTGCCTTTGCTATTCTAGGTCTCTTCTGATTCCAAATGAATTTTAGGATTGTTTTCTCTAATTCTGTGAGATATGCTGTTGGAATTTTGATTGGAATTGCATTAAATCTGTATAACAATTTTGGAAGTATGGCCATTTTCACTATATTGGTTCTTCCTATCCAGGAGCAAGGGATATCTTTCCATTTTCTGATATCCTCTTCAATCTCCTTTTTCAGAGTACTGTAGTTTTCAGTATAGAGGTCTTTTACATCCTTCGTGAGGTTGATTCCTAGGTATTTCATTTTTTTGGATGTTATTGTGAAAGGTATTGTTTCCCTAATTTCTCTTTCAGTAAGTTTGTTATTTGTGTACAGGAAGGCTATTGACTTTTGAGTATTGACTTTGTATCCAGCTACACTACTGAATTTGCTTATTAAATCTAGCAGTTTTTTAGTGCAGTTTTTGGGGTCTTCTGTGTAGAGTATCATGTCATCTGCAAATAATGATAATTTAACTTCTTCCTTTCCAATCATTATTCCTTTTATTTCTTTCTCTTGTCTAATCGCTCTGGCTAAAGTTTCCAGAACTATGTTGAATAAGAGTGGGGACAGTGGACATCCTTGTCTTGTTCCTGATTTTAGAGGGAAGGCTTTCAGTTTTTGGCCATTTAGTATAATATTGGCTGTTGGTTTGTCATAGATAGCTTTTACCAGATTGAGATAAAGACCATCTATTCCAATTTTCTGTAAGGTTTTTATCATGAAAAGGTGCTGGACTTTGTCAAAAGCTTTTTCTGCATCTATTGAGATGATCATGTGATTTTTGTCTTTGGTTCTGTTAATATGCTGTATTACATTTATTGATTTACGTATGTTGAACCATCCCTGCATCCCTGGGATGAATCCAACTTGGTCATGGTGTATAATCTTCTTGATGATTTGTTGGATTCTGTTTGCCAGTATCTTATTAAGGATTTTTGCATCTATGTTCATTAGGGAGATTGGCCTGTAGTTCTCTTTCTTAGTTGGGTCCTTCTCTGGTTTTGGTATCAGGGTAATGCTTGCTTCCAGGAATGAATTTGGGAGTATTGCTTCCCTTTCAATTTCATTGAAAAGTTTGAGAAGTAGGGGCGTTAGGTCTTCTCTAAATTTCTTGTAGAATTCGGCAGTGAATCCATCAGGGCCTGGGCTTTTCTTTGTTGGGAGGTTTTTAATTACATCTTCAATTTCATTGGCTGATATTGGTTTATTTAGGATTTTTAAATCTTCTTGATTCAGCTTTGGTAATTCATATGAATCTAGGAATCTGTCCATTTCTTCTGCATTTTCCATCTTAGTAGAATATAAATTTTCAAAATAGGTATAGATGATCTTCTGGATTTCTGCAGGGTCCGTCGTGATATCACCCTTTTCATTTTCAATTGCATGGATTTGAGTCTTTTCTTTTCTTTTTTTAATAAGGTTGGATAAGGGTTTGTCAATCTTATTTATTCTTTCAAAGAACCAACTTTTTGCTTCATTGATTCTTTGTATTGTTTTTTTTATTCTCCAATACGTTAATTTCTGCTCTGATCTTTATAATTTCCTCCCTTGTACGGGCTTTTGGCTTAACCTGCTCTTCTTTTTCTAGAAGCTCGAGGTTCACCCTTAAGTTGTTTATTTGCGCTTGCTCTATTTTCCTGATATAAGTGTTTAATGCTATAAATTTCCCTCTTAGGACTGCTTTCATTGTATCCCATAAGTTCCGGTATGTTGTACTGTCATTATCATTCAGTTGTAGAAAGTGACTAATTTCTTCTTTAATTTCATCTGTGACCCATTGGTTGTTCAGGAGGATGCTGTTTAATTTCCATGTGTTTAGGGAGTTTTTGTGGGATCTTTTGCCATTGATTTCCAATTTCATTGCACTATGGTCTGATAATATGCATGGGATAATTTCAATTCCTTTGCATTTACTTAAGCAGGTTTTATGAGCTAGTATGTGGTCTATTTTGGAGAACGTCCCATGTGCAGCTGAGAAGAATGTGTATTCTGATGTTGTGGGATGGAACACTCTGTAGACATCTACTAAGTCCATTTGTTCAAAAGTTTGGTTCAGTTCTACTATTTCATTATTGATTTTCTGTCCAGTTGATCTATCTTTTTGTGACAGTGGAGTATTGAGATCTCCCAATATAATTGTATTAGTGCTTATTTGATTTTTCATGTCCTTTAGTACTTGTTTTATATAGCTGGGTGCATTGGTATTTGACGCATATATATTTATGATCGTTATCTCTTCCTCTTGGATTGTTCCCTTTACAAGGATGTAATGACCGTCTTTATCTCTCTGAATCCTTCTTGGCTTGAAGTTCACTTTGTCTGCAAAAAGAATAGCTACCCCTGCTTTTTTCTGGGTTCCTGTGGCATGGAGTATTGTTTTCCATCCTTTGACTTTCAGTCTATGAATTTCTTTCTGAATTAAATGTGTTTCTTGTATACAGCATATTGTTGGCTCTTGCTTCTTGATCCATTTCGCCAGTCTGTGCCTTTTGATTGGTGAATTGAGACCGTTAACATTGATGGTTAAAACTGATATGTATTGACTTGTCATGATATTTTCCTGTTGTTGGTTCCCACTCTTTGTTTTTCCGCTTTCCGGCTATTTAATTATTTGCCCTGCCTGGTGGATTCTTTCTTTTGGGGTTCCTATCTCTTTCTAGAATGTCCTTCAGAACGTTTTGGAGTGCTGGTTTGGTGGTCATAAATTTTCTCAGATGTTCTTTGTCATGAAAGTATTTTATTTCTCCATCAATTTTGAAAGATAGTTTTGCAGGGTACATCAATCTGGGCTGAAAATTATTTTCCTTTAGAGCTTGCAATACATCATTCCAAGCTCTTCTTGAATTGAGGGTTTGTGCTGAAAAGTCAGCTGTGATTCTGATGGGTTTTCCTTCATAGGTGATTTGTCTCTTCTCCCTAACAGCTTTTAAGATTCTGCCCTTCTGTTGAATTTCTGGGATCTTGACTATAATATGTCTGGCTGAAGTTTTTTTTTGATCATGTCTAGTTGGTGTTCTAAAAGCTTCACTTATAGGGGTGTCAAATTCCTTTTCTCTTCCAGGAAAGTTCTCCCTGATTATGTCTTTGAACAAGGTTTTAATGTCGTTGATGCTATCTCCTGCTTTTTCATTTATTCCAATTATTCTTAAGTTGTTTATCTTTGAGTCATCTAGCAGCTGCTGAATTGATTTTTCATGGTCCCTTGCTATTTTTAAGAATTTTTCCATTTCATGATCACTAATTGCAAGCCTGTCTTCTATATCTGAGATCCTGTCCTCGCATTGGCTTATTCTGCTACAAATACTTTCAATGGAATTTTTTATCTCTTGGATATCTGCTTGAATCTGCCTTATGGATTCCATTTCTTTCCTATGCTGAGCATTCATGGTTTCTATAGTTTTCTTAAGTTCATCTATTTTTTTGTCTGTATCAGCTATAGTGTCCTTAAGCATGGTCTTCATTATAGACATTATCTCTGCAGTTATCTGTGAGATTATTTCTGTTTTGATTTTTTCCAGAACCTCATTCAGTTGCTTTGTTGTTACCACTTCAGATAGGCCAGGTGGGTGGCTTTCGGATTGTCCCACCTCGTTGCTCCCTAGGTTTGCCTTTGGTGAATTGGATGTGTGTGGTTGCATCTTGTTTAAGTGTCGTCTCATTTTTTCTTTCTTTAATTCCTGGGGTGATGTTTGCAAATTACCTATAGTAGGTTACTTTATTGCTAGTGTTTAAGATCTTTAGAAGATGACTACTTCTCTGCAGTATCTTCCAAGTGGAGCTTGCTTTTAGGCTTTGAGCTTTCTGCCAGATCCTACCTCTTCAATTCGTTGGGTATGCGAAGTTGCTACCTGTTTGGCCCAGTCCTTGATTCTTTGGTACTGTGCCACTGTATTTTCTGTGTCCCTTAGTCAATCTCAATCATGAAATATCAGGAAGGAAAGATGTTTAGAACAATTATTTCACATTTGGCTATAATGTTAACTAAAGCATCAAACACAGCCTAGAAAATAACAGACTGAGCTAACCAGTTATTTACCACTTTTAGCTGTATAGAGTTGCGGTTATATAACAAAATCTAAAACACACCAGAAAAATTATATGCAGTATACAAGTCCTATGTATGTCAATTTTTCCCTGAGGAGTTTAAATTTAAAATGAGTTAAGGAGGAAATAGAGTATTGGGAGAAGAGGAAGGAATTAGATGTAAGGTTAGAGGACCAAGAGGGATCCCACTAAAATTGGGACACTAGTGCAGAGGACAGGTGGTAAAAAGAGAAGGAAGGGATAAAAGGAAGAACAGATCACAACCACAATCACAAAGAAGTTAGAGGCGCTGTTTACACTCATATAAAAAACCAGAGCGAATAATGAAGGAAAGAGCAAATACACATACAGAAACAAAAACGAAGATAAAAACAATAAAACAGACAGGTCAAAAATAAAACCCCACCAAAAAACAAAACAAAACAAAACAAAAACAAAAAAACCCTTCGCCAGAACAAAAAACAAATCAGTGAGAAAAAAAAAATAAATAAAAATAAAAAAAATAAAAAGAATCAGTTCCAGGTGTTGACTCTGTTGTAGGCAGGTACCTTGTGACAGAGTCCTGTTCTGTGCAGGTCCGTCCCAGTAAGCCAGGAGCGCCCTCTGGCGGGCAGTGAGCAGAGGCGCGTACTTTCAGGCAGAGACCAGTCTAGCTCGCCTCCGCTCTCAGCGCCCTTTCACGATCCCTGGGCCTGAGAGGCTCAGCGCGCTGTCCGGAGCGCGGGTTCCCTGCACTGGTTCCCGCTGCTCTGGTTTTTCGCCACGCCCCCCACAATGGCGCCGGGCCAGTCGCTCTCTGGCGCGGGACAGGTGTGGCTGAGAGTCCAGTCTCGTTCGCCTGCTGACCTCAGCACACTTTCTTGGTCCTGAGAGGCCCCATGCTGTCCTGTCCGGAGCACAAGTTCCCAGAGCAGTTTCTGAGCCTCTCCGAGTTTCGCCACACCCCCCACAATGGCGCCCGGCCGGCCGTTCTCTGGCGCGGGGCAGCTGTGGCTGAGAGACACTCACCACCGGTCAGCGCCATTCTCCGCCGCTCCCCTGCCCCGCCGCTGTCTCAGGATCCTCCGTGGGAGCTCCCTGGGCGCCAGCTGCCACCGTGTGTCCGTAGAATTGAGCCTCCGTGGCGCTGCAACTCCCGGGATAGTAGAAGGTGCGCGCGTGCGGTCTGCTCCTTCTTTCCTTCTTCTTTGTTGGAAGTCACCCGTCACTGGTGCCGGGGGTCCCAGATTGCGCTTCAGAACTTTTCTGGGTTTTGGGGAGGCATCTCCCCCCCTCCTGCACTTTCCAGGTCGCTATATTCCCGTGTTCCAATGGTAACTTTTAGAGAGAGTTTCGCTGCCTGCTTCTTACTCATCCGCCATCTTGAGGTCCTTCTAAATATAGTTATAATGGGAAATTTCCATACACATTATCCAAATGGGCTGAATTAAACAGTCTCTAAGTAAGCAAGAACATATCAAATTGATGTAATATACCCTATAAGGTTGCTTTTATCTTCCCTACATTAGACAACCCTAGTTGCCCTAACAAAATATTATAGACTAAGTTGTTTAAGCAACAGAAAGTTTTTTTCTCTCAGTTTTGGAGTCTGGAAATCCAAGTTTGGAAAGGATTCGCATTCTAGATGCCATCAAGAAGAATCATGAATCATGGGAGGAGGTCAGACACGAAAATTAACAGGAGTTTGGAAGGGTGAGACTCCGATCCTCGTGGGTGACTTGGAGGTTTTTCACATGGTACTGGAGAAGTAACTTCAGATGCGGTGGGAACAGCAATAGAACTAGAAGTAGAAGTGGAGTCTGGTCATGTGACTGGATTGCTGCCATCTCGTGATAAAATTCCATCAGATGAGGAGTTGCTTTTTATGGGAGAAATAAATGCTCCTTACAGACAAAATAAAGTGTTTTCTTGGGACAAAATCTACTTTTAGTGAGCATGCTATGAGCGTTGTTGAAATGACAGCGAAGGATTTAGAATATTACATAAACTTAATTGATAAACCAGTAGCAGGGGTGAGTGGATCGACACTAATTTTGAAAGCAGTTTTGCTGTGGGCAAAATGTTATTGAGCCACACAGCACTACAGAGAACTCTGTTCTGAGAGGACGCGTCAATCAAGGTGGCAGACATCACTGCTGACTTATTTTAGGAAATTGTCACAGCGAGTCCAGTCTTCAGAGCCATTACCTGAGCAGTCCGGAGCTGTCAACATCACGGCAAGACCCTTCTCCATGAAAAAGGTTGACTTGCTGAAGGCTTAAATGCTCTTTAGCTTGATGTTATGGTTTGTATCTAGATTTCCCCCAAAGCCTCATGCGCTTATAGGTGGGGCTTTGGGGAGGTGACTGCTCATGGGGCTCTGACACTGGATTAGCCCACTGAGGATGGGTTTACAGCTGCGTGTGTTGTTGGGAACTGAAGCCTGGTGGGAAGAGGTGGGTCACTGTGGGCTTGGCCTGGAAAGGTATGTATGTATATATTCTTCCTCCTCCCATGATGCCTTTCTTTTTGCCTGCCATGCCATGCCATTGAGCTCTTTCTCTGCCAGGCCCCTCTGGCATGCCGTCCTGCCTTGGAGCCAGCCAACTATGGACTGAAGCCTTTCCCAAACTGCCAGCCAAAATAAACCTCTCTTCCTTTAACTTGTGGGTGTCAGGTATTTTTGTCCCAGCAACAAGAAAGCAACTAAGAAGCATGTCTAACAATAAAATATTTTAAAATTAAAGTGGATTTAGACATAATGCTATTACATAGTTAATAGACTAGTACTAACACGACCCTAATTGCACGGAGGAGACAAACACTTCATGTGACTTTATTGCGATATTTACTTTCTTGTGATACTCACTTTATTGCAGTGGTCTGGAATCAAACCCACAACATCTCCAACATATATCTCTATATAAAAGTCCTGAATTTTATAGATTCCATGCAAGGAACAGCAAAAACGACATATTTATTCAGGAAGCCATAAAAAGACAAGTGAGTAGTATATAGAAAGCACATTTTTCTATACTTGGATGTGGTTTCCAACCACATGTGGAAGTATGGTTAGAATTAAAATGAAGTTTAGACATGTAAAGGAATGAGCTTTAGCAGTTTGGAAGGTTTCCTCGCACAGGGTGTTTCATGTGTGGTGCACTTACCAAAATAAGTAGCAATTGTTCTCAAACCTAGTGTTGTATCCTACTTTTGGGTTAGGATCAGTGGGAGATTAAAGAAGTGATTTCCAGCTTGTGGGCACAGACCTCTAATCCCAGACATATGATCTTAGGAATCCTAAGCGTGCATGTCATCAGGTATTTCTTTATGAAGAGAAGATTCGTCAGTGTATATACATAAAAATTTACCAGCACACTCTTAATTAGACAGGGAAATGAATATAAATTGAATATGGCTCTCAGAATCCTTTGGTGCCTGACTGTATCTTAGTCTCCTCCACCTTTTATGACTTTAATGATGCTTAGGTATTTAATAATGTTTAGGTATGTATTTTCCTTGAATAGACTTAAGAGAATCTTTCTTCTATAAATTAAAACAATTCAATTTGAAGAACACATCTGCAGGTGAACATTACAATGAAAATAAAATGAATATAAAATGAATATAAAATGGAGTCTGTCAGGGGCTTATGGAAATGTAGACTAGTACTAGTGTATTCTGGTGAGTGATGGTAGTCACATTAGAGCATGTGAATACTGCTTGTTAGTGTCAATCCCAAAGGGTGTCATGCAGGTCCTCAGTGAGTGACCACATAAACTAGTTTCTCTGGACAGGTCCCATAGGTTTATTACTGTCTCTTCCAGAAATGTCCTGGATTGGACAGTCTGCTCATCTGGCCGGTTCGTGTGCACGTGTGGGAATGTCCTTGCAATAGGAAGGAGAGTCCTTCATTGGAAGAGGGAATAGGAAAAGTGTGGTGGAAACACAGCCAGAATAAGACCTATCAGTAATTGGAATCAAAAGATTAGATGGTGTTAAAGCAGGTTAACCTTAACAGCCTGTTGCTTAGTCAATTAGGAAATAACCAGACTGAAATACATACTCTTTTATAAGATAAAATGCACGTCCATAAAAGAGACAAGAACAGTATGTTCACTGAAAGGACACATGCAAAGAGATACACATCAAACATATTATAATAGTTGGCTTGGGGGGAAGAGAGGAATGTGAATGGGTTAGAGAAATAAAAGCAAGTGGAATAAAACAAAACAGTGTTTTGTACAGACCAGTGCTAATAAGGGGCTACGAACTGCACGGTATGATTAAGAGTGCATTTTCTACACACGTCCAAGTGGAACCCTGTAGATTGTAATTATATTATGCAGGATACGAGTGTAAAGAATGTGTCTTTAAAAATATTTTTTACAAGCCAGAACTAAAGCATTATATACTTAGCTACCTCAGGTATGAAAAAGTGGACATGAAATGAATATTAATGAATCTTTGCCAAAACAGAAGCTTCTGTTTTAAGACTCTTTAATTTGAGACTCTATAAAGCTATGGGTGCTGAAGGAATTAAGAGGGCCTCTGGGTAGGAAAAAAAAAAAGCTAGTCTTTTTATCTATACTCTTGCCCAGGCTTTGAACAACAGGATTTTTCCATGATGGGTATAATTATAAATAAATACTTTCACCTGAAGTATTCGGAAATCTCATACCTAAACTCTTCTAAGAAAATAAATCCCTTACTTTTGGATCTTTCCTCTGGAGTTTTGATGTACTTGGGAGAATTTGCAAAGAGTAACCATGCTGATGTTTCTGGTGGACTGTCTGGGATTCCCTCACAGGAACCCTTATCTAACAGTTCTCCATAGATTGGGGATGACCTGGGCTTGACATTTGTAATCCACAAGGGTGATGAATCTGGTGAGGTCGCCTTCCCTTTTCCTGTGTGTTTCTCCTAGGCAGAAGGTGCTTTTTCTTTTCTTTTTTTTTTTTTTTTTTTGTGGGTACAGGGGTCGACCTCAGGACCTCGTGCGCCAGCAGGCGCCCTTGCCGCTGAGCGATATCACCAGCCCTTTTTTCGTATGTGGGTACCGGGAGTCGAACTCAGGACCTCACGCTTGCCAGGCAGGAGCTTATGCCGCTGAGCCATCTCACCGGTCCAAGAAGGTGCTCTTGTTGAAAGAGAAGGAGTGGCCTTCCCTACAGAAAATACATGTCCTTCAACTTCCTGCTGAAAAATCAGAGCAAATTCTCAATTCCAGTTGGGGCAAACATGCACCATTACTAGAAAAATGGTCCCCTTTCTGCTACTGATAATTGTGCTGCAAGAGGAAGTTTGAGGTGTCACAGTGCTTGCAGGGAACTTTCCAGGAAGGCAGTTCTCACTGAAACTAGATCATGGAGAATGATCTAATTATTTAGTAAGTGTTTTTTTTAGAACACTATAGTTTCTTATCCTATTGGCTCTATAAAACAACTGTAATGGTAATAATTATAATTAATTCCAGGCATTTTTTTAAGCTTTTGTTTGCCTTAGCCCATGAGATGGATGTTGTGTGATCTCCGGTCGGTGTCCCAGGAAGCAGAGACGCAGCGACATCACACAGTCTCCCAAGGGTGCTCAGGCAGTGCCTGGTCGATGGGAACGGGGGCACTGTGGTGGCAGAGGCCAATCTTTGGGTTGCTGAACTCCGTCCAGCATCTTGCTGAAGACATCTAAGACTCATCGTAGGGTACACTGTTTATCTGATGTGTGGAAATTTCAAGAAAGGAGGGAAAGACCGTGTATTGTAGAGTCAGACTGACTTAGAAGTTTATTAAGATTTCACTGCTTTCCATTTGTATGATTCTGGGGCAAGCGATTTCACCTCCTAAACTTCAGAATTTTCTTTGACTAAAATGGGAATAATGATACTCGTTCTGATTTTACAAATGACAGAGTTTTATTATCTAAATTAATACCAATTCTTGGCAATAATTATTAACAAATTGACTGAACATCATGACAGTCACATCATGTAAGGGTCATTACAAGAATTAAATGAGAAAATGCAATAAAAATCACTTCATATACCGGTACATAGATAGTGTTCAGTAACTACTGACCCACAGTTGTTACTTTTATAGATTGCTATGTTGCAAGTTTTATTTGATTTTTAAGCAACATTTTTGACATGCTGAAATTAATGTTTTAAGCTAATGTTAATATTGCCAATATATTCTTGATATTAAGTAAAATTTTGGATTAGGTTATGTACATACAGATAGAACACACGATTATATTGTTGCCACTTAGGGGTGAGAAAACCACCTGGCTTTACCTTTTCACTGAAGAATGAGAGAAATGTTATTATATTGGAGGTTTTAACTAAATTTGAATATTTATACAATTAACAGCAAATATTTATACAATTAGCAGCAATATTTACACAATTGACAGCATTAACTATATACCAGGCAGTACATGAAGTGCTTCCTATTGTATCACATCATATTATTCTTGTAATACTCCTTACATGATGTGTTTAAATATCATGAAGCTCATTTCGTAAAAGTGTATAGAGGCATACAGAGGTCAGTTATTAGCCCAGCGTCACACAACTGCTGAGCCGGGATCTGGAATCAGCTGTCATTTATCTCCAACTGTAACCTGAGTGCTCTTAATTATTACGGGAACTCCGCTAGATGGACTCTAAATATAAGAATGATCCTTAAGGGTGAAAATTGGCCAGGAAAAACACAAAAACAGTACGCTATATTAAATTAAATAAAGACACATTTTTAAGAGAAATAATTAACTGAGCATGTATCATGTGGTATCCAATTTGTAAATTTAACACTAGTCAGCCCATTCGGAACTGAGTGTCCTATTTGCAGGTGGACTGTTTCCCGAAAGAAACATCTAGGATCAAAAAGTTATTGGAAATTTATATTAAAGAGACCAGCTAAACTGTGAGCTAATCCACATAGTCCCCCCACCAAGGGCATGGAGAATTTGAAAATGCAATGAGTACTTTATTTTTCATTTAAACTACTATCTCTGATGTCGAAATGAGTGATTATGAAATAAAATTTATATCTAAATTAGTGGTGATTCTCTTCCCCCCAGATCCCCCCTAAATTTTGATTTTTGATTGTGACTGTAGTGAAATTAATTACACTAATACCTTGGCTCAGGAATGCTTCTGTTTGTCAACAATTTGATTCACAAACAAAAGTATTCAGGAAATTTTGCTTCCATTTGCAAACTCCACATCAGGGGACAAAACAGGGCCATCTTTCCCACAGAAACACAAATGCAGCCATCTGTCCCAGTTCATAAAACAAATTAAGTTCATAAACTGAGGTACCACCGTACATTCCCTGTGTTCTAAAATGTACTACAAATAATTTATTAAATATGGTTTAATATTTAATGCTTTTCTTTATAAAAATGTTAGTTTTGAATTTGGGTTTTCTCTATGAATTCATATGATTTGCATTCCAATATGCTCTGTTTTTTGAAAGTGGGAGAGAAATGGGTGGAGTTATAAATAGCCATTCAGAATTGGTTTGTCTCTAGAATACTCCTTAAAGTGTCACCTGTATTAAAGGTAAAAACGTTGATTATCATTGTTCTAAAAGACTAGTTTTTATCAAACTGATGTGTATGTGTGTTGTTGGGGAGACTTATGTAGGAGATATTTAAATTTAGTCTTTTGTTTGGGTTATAATCTACAAATTAATGTGACATTCTGGATGCAATGCATTTCAAATGGTTTTGGTACTTGTATATTTGGTCTGTTTAATACCATGTGAAGCCAGTGTCTTAACGCACACTGTAAACATGCACAGTAGTTCAAACACAGAAAAACAGTGGACAAATGGTTACAGTGTGGAGAATTTCAATGCAGATGTGCAAAATTAAAGAGCATCTGTGCGATAGGGATATCTTGTAATTTGGTGTGAACGTATTATGTGGATCCCATCTTTGTTCAAACCATTCTGCAACAATTTATTAGCAGTTAAGTATAGCAGTTTGCACACACACATATACACATGCACAAACTTTTTTCCTAGTTCCTGCTGTAGTTGGACTTTGTTCATATTTCCATAATGCTATGTGTTCAATCATATGTTTGAGGAAACAAGATAGCTTTATAGACTCATCAAGAGAGGTCACTTTCATTTTTTGCTGATTTGTGTAAATGCATGATCTGATTATACTGAATTAAGGCACAAAGGTTTGAGGTTATTATTAAGTTTTTTGGAAAATATTTATATGAAAGACATCCTTCCCATTTCTGTCACTGAAGGTAAATTATGGATAAAATGAATAGAGAACTAGACCTAAAATATGTCTTCCTTATTAAATCTAAAAAGTGCTATTTGGCTTCAACAAAACATTATTTGTTATTTGAAATTAATGTGATTTTATGTTGTATAAGAACAGAAAGTTTATGTTTACTCTTAATTTTATTTATATTTAATTTTCATATGTACACATTAAATGATATTGGAATAAAATAAACTCAAGTTCATATTATAAGTCTGTGACAGTCTTTTAAAGTGTTAGCTAGCCAAAGAATATGGCCATTAAAATATTTTGTTGTTATTCAGGCACTCAATATATAAGAATTTGTATAAGTATTGGAGTTTTAATCATTTAAATCCTTCAAACATATTTCCATAAGACATTCTCAAGGGATAATATTTACAGGTACATATTTTTAGCATCTTTAAAAAATATGTGTCTCCTGCATTTATGCATGTTAGTTCTTACACGTAAATGGAGTGTAAAGAAATTTGCACATTTAGAGCCAGGCATGTTGCGCACGCCTGTAATCCTAGCACTCGGGAGGCTGAGGCAGTATGATCGCCATGAGTCTGAGGCCAGCCTGGGCTACATAGTGAGTTCAAGGCCAGTCTAAACTACATAGCGAGACCCTATCTCCTGGGCTACATAGTGAGTTCAAGGCCAGTCTAAACTACATAGCGAGACCCTATCTCAAAAACACCAAAAAAAAAGAAATTTGCACATTTAAAAATTTTTGTCAAGTAAAATCTGAAAGAAATTGTAGCATAAAATCAGTACATAATACCTTTAACTCTCCGTAGCATCTTGGCTGGTTTTTACGCAAATTTTATTCTATCCAGTGAGGGCTACTTCATGAGCTGCTGTTTCCTAAAAAAGGAATTCTGCAACCCATTTCTTCAAACTGTGATCTATTTCATCTTAAATCTGGGCTACCCTTTGACTTTCTTCCATAAAGGCATGAGACAATGATAGGCATAGGGGTTCAATGGTGATTACACATAATTCTCTGCTTAATCTGCTTCTCGGCTTCAATCCACTCTGCAGCTCAAGGCATTGTCTCCTCTCCTGTAGGTATATATCTAATCTAGGGATAAAAATTGAGAAGTAAATGAGGTAAAAATAAAGTATTGTTCAAAGTAGCTTTTTTACTGCTTTTGAGTTTGGGAATGATTGCTCTCTACATTGGCATTTGAGAGAAAAATTTGGCTATTATGGTTTTTCTTGTTATTTTTATTAAGAGACTGAAAAAGGATGGTAGCAGTTCAGCCACTGGGGTGCTGGAACAGCAAATTGAGGGGCCCGCAAAGACCTTGATACCCATTTTTGAAGTTCAATTCCAGTCCCTAAGATTAGAGCAACCCTTCCAAAATGAGGGTCACAAATGCATTTGTGATTCAGACTATTTGTCTAGATGCTGTCAGGGAAACAATTGGCTATTATTGAACAGAACTGCTGCTTTTCTCTTTGTACCATTTTTTCCTTTTGTTTTGGTCATCTCTGAATGGTAAAGTCTGTCAGCAAGCAAAAAAATGTGCTAGTTTTGTGGTGAGCGAGGAACATGGAGACAGAAAGGGAAGAAACAAAAAAGAGCAAGAAAAGACAGATTTTCAATTTTATTATGACATTGATTTAGCCTTGAGTAATTTGGTTTAATTGAAAATATGTTTATCGAGCATGTACTATGTAGTAGACATTGTTAATTGATGTGTGGGTACAATTAGACAAGATCAAACCTATCACAAAGGAGCTTCCTCTCTAGCTGGGAGACGAGATTGAACAGTAGGAATGAATTGACATTTTTCATTGACCCTTCTCTTCCACAGCCCCCGGATCACCCCTCCTTTTTGTCTCTGATCATGACTCATTGGTCAGAAATGAACACCGCACTTAGAGGAAGCCAGTCACTGACCAGGCAACAGCTCTGGCAGGTCTAGATGTACGAAGTCTAATCTTGAATGGTTGGGCCTATTGTATCGGAATCTCTGCTACCCATCCACAGTTGTTCTTCATTGTCTCTCAAAACAGATCTCAACTCTACTAACCTCTCTGTCCCCATCCTTACCACCACCTGCAGATCACCATGTCTGCTACTTGGTTCCTACATTTGTAGCGTGTTGTCAGTTAAGCCCATTCTTCATTAGACCTGATGTAACATTTAAAAACATTATCAGATCATGTTATTCTGCTACTTAAACATTTCAGTGGTGTCCCGTTACACTCAGAGTGTAAGCTGAAGTCCCCACCATGTGCCTCCACTACCCCCATCCCTGATCCCACCCAGGCTCCTCCTCCTCAGCACTCCCCTCGTCTGCCTGCTCTCCTTCCCCAGCCACTCTGCCTTGCTTCATTTTCCCGGTATGCTCCGGTCCACATTAAACCCTCTGCACAAGATGCTCCTCCGTGTGCATTACTCTTCCTTCTGCTCCTCCCATGCCGGCACCCACAAAAACATTAAAAATCTCAACTTAAAACTGATCTTCTAAGATGCCTTTCCACAGCACCCTAAGTGGAGAAAGTTCCACTTGATATTCTGTTGTGATCATCTTAACTACACTGTTTACAAGTTCAAAAACACACGCACACACACACACACCCCTCATTAGTATAGGGGGACTGATTATCTCACTAGATTGCAAACACTGATATTCCCGATGGTAGACCTCACATCTTACACAGTGCTCAGAGCTATGTTAGAAGCACGATAAATATAAATCAGTAAATGAATTTACATTAAGGCACACAGAAACTGCTGCCTGTCAGTGGTGAATCTCGCAGTTGGAAGATGACAGCTATTCTCGGTGAAAGGTAGTCACCGAGGGATCCTCAGTAGGTTTAGGGTGAGCAGGTAGAGGATGACCTTCTAGATTTCATAGTCACAGTGGTCTAGGTTCAGACTCCAGCTGCACCACTTCTTAGCCCTGCTGCGTTAGGCAAACTGTTTAACCTCTATGAACTGTTTCCTAGTGTGTAACATAGAGGTGATAATATTGTTTTACAAGATTGTTGTAAGGACCTATGATAATATGTGCAAGACAATTAGCATGAAAAATAATGAATAACATGTATTTAATGCTTTTCTGTGCCAGGCTCTAGGCTGAGAGCTTTACAATGCCGTCTCATCAGTTCGCTTCATCAATCCTGCTAGATACAAATTATTCTCCTCTTTTTATAGATGCAGAGCTTGAAAAAAAGAGATAAGTTTAATGTCATACAGCCAGTAAGTGGCAGAATCAGGATATACTCAGGAATTTAAATTGCAGAATCTAATCTTATAAGCACTAAGCTATGCTGGCTTCCATGGGGTATATGGAAAAATACATCCAAATGGAAGCCAGGAGTTATTATTTCTCTGTAAGTAGATAAAGGTAATCTTCCCTGAGCAGAGAATTAAAAAATGTACAGTAGAAGGCTGAATCAAGATGGCATGTGACCCTCAAAGCACAGAATTTTGCAAAAAAGTAGCTGCCTTTGTTTTTAGTTTCTAAGCTAGTCCCAGGAAGCAGGGCTGAAGTATATATCCTTTTCTTTTATCAAATTGTTTTACTAGTTCTCATTTTTGGTGAACTATTCTCTCATTTGTTGCTTTTCTCTGACTCAGGGTGACTTGCTTTTTCCTGGGCTGTACAATTATTTACTGTAAGGTCATCTTTTGTGGGTGTTGGTTTATCTAAGAAATCTAAGCTGTGGACATGTCCTCCTTTTTAGATTATTTGCTTCCGCTTGGCCTTTGTGGACTTAATAGCCTAGATCACTTTTCATTTTGGAGTTTCTTTGCAACACAGCCAATGTAAATTGAGATGTATGCTATTCTGGTATGGGCTCGAAGTTTGGAGTTTGGACTGGAATTTCCCCTCCCTACAATAGACTCATTCGAATGGCGGACTTCCTCACAGCCTTCTCATGACAAAGGGTCAGTGTGTTTTTAGTCTTGCTTTCATAAATGGGCCAGATACTAGAAGCTGTTGGATTTATTCAGTGTTTTAGATGCAGTTCCCTTTTACACAAGTTAAAATCTACCTATTTTCTCCACATTTAGATGTGAGACCGCAGTCCCTAATTCTATTGCCCTTATCTGGGACTGAAATCCAGATGGGGCTGAATGTCCTCCTCTACTTAGATACGGGCTTTACTACTACATACTGCTCCTATAATCTGGCTCTTACTATTCTTTCTTTTGAGATATATATCTGAATTTTTGTGAGTGTTTTATTTTAATCACCATTTCCTTTTGTTCATTGAGAGAGGTGATCCCATTGATATCATTTCAGTCCTCTCTGTTACCAGAAATCCCAAAGCATAGAAGCACAAAGTGGATGAGTTCTTGTGTGTTGATGGAACATACCATGTAAAGGCGTAGAGAAGTTATGTGCCCAGAAAGGTAGGATAGAACTGGAAAAGCCATGCAAAGAGATGGTTTTTATTCTATTGGTCAAGGGAAGCACAGAATACTTTTGAGTTAGTGTACAGCATAATCAATTCTATATTTTTAAGACTAACTTGGTAGCAATATAGAGAATGAATAGAAAAGAGAGATCAATGACATGGAAATAAATTAGAATGTTACTAACAACACGTGAGTAAAAGGTAGTTCAGAGAATGACTGAAATGGGAGAAATAGCAGGGAGAAGATGGATCCAAAAGAAAAGGAAGATACTCACTTTACGGCCTGTGGAGACTTACGTAAGAGAGCAGAGGGAGCAGAAAGCAAAGAGAGTACATAGGTTTCTGATGTGAGAGATAAGGAAGACATTTGGTTAGACTTCTGGGAAATATATGTTATCATTGACTACATCATGACCTTGTCCCATTCTTCTACGGATATCCAATTGTGGTGGTATCTGAGAAAGCCCAAGACTGTGACATGACTGAGTGAGTACCAATAAAATGAATCCACGTATGTCTCAAAAGTAATGCAAAACAATTCTATTCAGTGGATTACCTTAAGTATACCCAAGTTAATGTGCCAGAAGTGAGGTTTGGTTCCTTTAACTATACTTACGTTAACTGCATTCTCTGGGCTTCCATTTTTTATGTGACAGGAAGATAGTAGGTTTCTAAGATGAGCAGTTTTTTCTTTTCTCTGTCTGGGAGCGAAATATGTGGTCTATAGGTGGAGAAAAGTGAAATTAAATGAAACCATAGAAA
Organism: Erethizon dorsatum; assembly: GCA_028451465.1. Lineage (NCBI taxonomy): Eukaryota > Metazoa > Chordata > Mammalia > Rodentia > Erethizontidae > Erethizon > Erethizon dorsatum. The sequence goes on from CM051839.1 coordinate 20,011,710, forward strand.
TTGACTGAAAAAAAAATCCACTGTATGTTAGCAGTTTATGAACATTTTTTTGCTGACAAAGCTCAGCAAGCCTGGACAGAAAATACTTGCACAAATCTGATTATAAAGCTTCCCTCACTGCAGTAGGAACTGGCTCAGCAAAGGGAATCAGAAGAGTAAACTGATATAATTTATCCTCTTCTTTTTCTTTTAAGGAGAAGGGTTCCGTAGGGGACCCACAGAGATTTTACTCTGTGGTTCCAGCACAAAACCGTATGGTTGCGTTGTTTCCCAGAGCGGCTTCTGCGTTCTAGACAGGGGGATGGGTGTATGCCGCAGTCTAGCAAAACAAGTCTTCATTAGGGTTATCAGCCTCAGCAGTGACTCTTCACCTACTTGTTCTAATTCTTCCATCCAACTGCTTTTATTTCCTTTAGGTTCGAAGCCCATAAACTGAAGCATGCATTAAGAAACTGACTTTTGACTCAAAAAGAATGATAACAAGCCCGTGTCTGTGTTATCCAAGGCCAGATCTCTGAGTTGGCCCTGAGCTCCGAGGGTGGCCGCTGTGACGCTCCCCAGGAAGCACTGGATCCAGCACAACAAGTTAAGTTCAAAAAGCTTTGAAGATCAAGATTAAACAAAGCAAAACAGAACCAAACAATTGTACTGAGAATTAACCTTTTATGAATTGTGATTAAAGAGGGTTGAACTGGGAGTCAGGAGGTCTTCTCTCTGTTACTCCCCACCAATGTGGCGTTAAAAGCAGGTCCTTTAACCTCTTGGGGTTTCCTTCTCTTCCTTTGTAAAATGAGGGAAAGAGAGTGGTTCCCAAGTGCTGGGTGGCATTTGAGATGCATCCACGCCCCTGACAAATTTTGAAAAACGTTTCAGGGGGAGCACTCAGGGATTTTGGTTTCTAAATCTAGTGTGTTTGTCAGGAATCTTTACTTAGTTTTTTTGTCGTCGTTGTTTAATTTCTTTTTTGGAGGGGTTTCCCTGACAGATGCATATTTCATTTCTTTTTTAAAAATTGGTATGTTTGCAATACATTATAATTACTTCACCTTGGGAATTTGTACATAGACATATTGCAGTTTGTAAAGCACTCCTGGGGATTCAGATGTGTTGCTAAGGCTAGAAAGCATGATCCAAGTGATCTCTAAATTTAATTTAATTTTATTTTACTTCTACATTTTTTGTTTTAAAGAAAAATCTCCAACCTCAAAATCTTCAGCCATATCTGCATGTATTATTAGTAGTATTTTTCTGAGCCATTTGTTAGTAAATTGCAGACATGATACTCACCTTAAAACATTTCAGGGTACCTCCCTTTAGGGCAAGGACATTCACTTTTTATGATCATAATATAGAGATCAAATTTAGGAAATGTAACCTTAATGGAATATTATTATCTAGTATACAATCTTTTCAAAACTTGCTGATCTGTTCTTCGTAAATACTGTCCTTTATGTCTAGTTAAGTTTTGAAATGCTTTCTAAATATTTTGAAATAATCACGCTATTGCAGAAAAGTTAAAATTACAATACGAAGAACATTTTGTTTCTGAGTGATTGGCAGTGAGTTGCTGATCTGCGATCTCTTGCTTCCACCCCCAGTACTCCAACGCGTGTTTCCTACGGAGACTTCCTCCAACATTACCACAGTGTAAGCACCAAACAGAGGAAATTAAAATTGACACATTACTACTATCTTATCCTCAGACCTCATTCACGTCTTGCCAACTGTCTCAATAATACCTTTTATAGAAAAACCATCCAGTTATATTTAGTTGTCATATCTTTTTAGTCTCTCTCAGTCTGGAAGAGTTTCGCAGACTTCTCTTGACTTTCCTGACCTTGATATTTTTGAAGATTGCAGGTCATTTATTTTGTAGAATGTCCTTAAGTCTGGGTTTGCTTGATGTTTTCTCATGATCCAGGTTTTGCGTGTTTGTCAGGGATATTGTCCCAGACCTGGATTCAAAAAGTTCTCCAAATAACCCTGGCTCCTTTTAGTGGAGAATGGTATTTAGGAACCCAGCTCTGAGCAGTGGGCATGCTTGTCACTATTAGGGTATTGCTACGTTGGAATGTGCGTGTGTCTTGCACATGTGTACACTTACGTACCTATGCATGCATTTGCCAACATATGTAGATATGTATGTGTTTGAGAACATACATAAAAGTGTCTGTTTTATTTATGTATGTATATTCACAAATGTTGACTTATTAATCATTCCACATATTCAAACACCTAAGTATGTCCATATTTATTTCTCTGAATCTCTCTCTATTGAAAAGCATGATTATACAATGATACCTCTAATTGGGACCCAACACCACCACACCAATATCATTCTAATTTTCTTCATTTCCATGTTTGTGACTCTCTTCCCTTAAGTAGTAAGAAAGCTGGCATCTATTATCCTTATTTATTTATGCATTTGATCACCTGTGTATGTGACCCATTTCCCATCTCCACTGCCATTTCCTCCCCCACAATGAGACCTTCTTCATGCGCTTGGACTCTGACCCCAACAAGCTGCACCCCCTTTTCTGCAGGTGGTGAGAACACTTACTACCTTGCTCATCTCCTCCTGATGTTCCGCCCAGGCTGCCCCATAGGGATGCGCTGCTGTCCTCGGTAGGGCTCAGACACTCCACACGTCACCCTCTGGCTGTGAGCCCCCATCATGGGCTGGTCCTCCTGGGGAGGCTCTCCCTGCCCTGTGTCAGCTCCAACACTCCACACAGGCTGCCCATGTGCTGACACCTCCTGTCTTCGCCTGGGCTCTGAGACCTCCTGGGCCACGGGGCTACTCTTACTCAGGAGTAAGTGTCTACTTGTTCAGCCAAAAAAGCAGTGTCTCCTTGCTGTCCCTGCAGTTTTACATGAAAGGAAGTAAACTAGGTAGGACAGACATCCCTCACCCAAAATCCAGGATTGGAGAGTATTAAAAAGGGGCTGTGTAATAAAAAAAGAATGAATCACAGAATATCAAATAACTGGAGAAATAATAATCTTTATGTGAACTTATCTACACAGTTGAATAGTTAGTGTTGATAGACAAATTTCATTTTTTGAATAATGTTCCCAAGTTTATTATAACTCAGAAAAGGCCACACCTGACTGAGGATTATAGAGAACACACAGTGGTGCAAGGGTCTGGGAAACTTTCATTTCTGTAAGAAGGACTTAAAAGTTGGAAGTGTGAACTACTTTATGCTAACAAGGACAACCCTCTTATCTCCCTTATAGATTCAACTTCAGAAAATGCCTTTAGTGGTAAAAGGATGGAATTTGTAATAAAATTGCAAAAGCACTGTGGCTTATTAGAATGGGCAGTTAGCTACAGAAGGAGAAGGTCTTCTGTATAGAGCTTCTGGTATTTGTACCGCTTGCACTGATGCCAGGTCGATGCTTACAATCCAAAAACCTTACACTGGAAGCCTTTTATATTGTTTCCTTTAGATTATTTGCCTATAAATAAGTGATAGAGTCTGATAAAAAAAAATAATTACAAAACCATAGTTACCATAGTTGTTATTGATTTACTTATTCATTTGTTTTTAAGGCGTGATACTTTAGTAGTCATGACACTATCAAATAATCAAATTGCATGTTTTGGTTATAAGGCATTCATGAGACCTGGTCTTGATCCCTATGATCAGAACCAAGGCTGCTTTATGGCTTCACAGAGAGTGCCCTGAACGATACCAGGGAAATCGTTTCCACAGAGCTTGATGCAAAAAACAGCTCTTGGCCATGTGCATTGAAGCGGCCTCAAAAGGATATATCACCCACTGTCCCTTGACTGCTTCCCACATAATTGGGCAATGGAAGAAAAGGGCTTAGGAAGATGACAAAATGATTGTCATTGGCTGTAGACTATGCATAGCGACAGGTTCCTTTTCCTATCAAAAGTCAGAATACAGAGCCCTTTGAGTAGATGTGGAGACGCAGCTTCTCAAGAGGTATGCGAACACCCTGACAGGTAAGCGATTTAAATTGCAAGAACTTTGTATATCAGTAAGTAGAACAAGAGGGAAATGGCCGTTTGCAGTGTAATTGTGTTTTACTGAATTAGCGAAGTAGCCTGACCTTCCAGTGAGTCCCTGGGATGCAGGAGAGTGAGACTCTGCCAGCCTGGCCGCCCTGCTGACGCAGCATCTGCACAACCCCAGGGAGCCTGTTCTGAGCATGTTGAGAAGGAACTCGGAGAGATTAAATCCCTCTCTCCATTAACAAAAAGGGCAACACTTTCTAGAAAGCCGTTCTTAACTAGCAGAGGGGACTTGAAACATTTGGCAAGATCATTTCTGAAAAATAGGCTGACTCTCCAGTCTTGCTCAATTGAGGCCGTTGCTAGCCATAGGCAAGGGCTCCCCAGCATTGAGGGCAATACTTTAACTAGCCTGCTCCAGTGGCTTCGATGCTTCATTTCCAGGCTTGCATTTTCTGCAGAGATTAAGAGAATATTATAATCAGCATGATGATTGGTTTAGTGACAACTAGATATTCATGGTAAGCTAGAAATAATAGGGGTTGTTGAGCACATGGTATGCGACATGCAGGGCTGGACACCCTTTCTAGGCCCTATCATTTTACTCCTTGAATCTGTCTTCTGCTCTAAAATATCTTACATTCTAGGGCTAAGACATATGTAAATAGTTACCATAAATATGCTGTGCAGGAAAATGGGGTTTATAGAAGACTATATTCATTAGTGCAGGGTAGGAAATGACTCGTGGTTCAGATAGGATCAATAGGTTGGGCTAATCTGACCTCAACTGTAAGATGCACTCTTACTACGCACCATCAAGAAAGAAGAATCGGGCTGGTGAGATGGCTCAGCGGCGTGAGCGCCTGCCTTGCAAGCGCGAGGGCCCGAGTTCGACTCCCGGAACCCACATACGAAAAAGGGGCTGGTGATATCGCTCAGCGGCACGGGTGCCTGTTGGTGCGCGAGGTCCTGAGGTCGAACCCCCGGTACCCACAAAAAAAAAAAAAAAAGAAAGAAGAATCAATTGAGATAAAAGACCTTTGTGTAAACAGAGGCACCAAAAAGCTACCTCCACCCTCAGGATCAGGGTAAATGAAAAGAGCTCTATCACCCAGAAAGGGAAAGAAAGAGAACTCATATGGCTCCATCTTGCCTTGGGTTCAGGAAGGGTAGAAAATTCTCTGATGGGCACAGGAAAACCCTCTTCAGCAAAACTTCACTTCAGTTTAGCCTGATGGCTATTGTTAAGATGCTGTTGGATTTCAGAAATATTAAATGTGAAAACTTCTCTTCAAATTAAAGAGGCAGCTACTTTGTCAGCTCCGTGTTATAGGCAAGGAAACTGAGGCCCAAAGAAAAGAAACCACTTATCTGGATGTGTGGTGAGAGAGACCTGAGACACAGAGCCTACACATTTGACCCTGCTTGCCCTGGACTGTGTGTGGAAGGTCACAGTGGCCTGGGGCATGAATAGGAACATGATTACGCAAGTTGTTTGTGTCAGGACACAAAGTTCACTATAGGGAAAGACATTTCGTATATAAGGATAGAGAATCTGTGTGAATTTCTTAGGTATAATAAAAAAGAAACAAGAGTTTCCCAAAACTCAGCATCTTGGTCTTGGCTGTTCTCATCATGTTGTTACCAGGAACATTTTCAAGTTTTCCAGAATCATATTTTTCCCCTAAAGAAGAAGGGATTTTTCTTTCTTTTCTTTCCATTTTTCTTTTTTTTTTTTTTTTGTTTTTTTGTTTTGTTTTTTTTTTGTTTTCCTTAAAAGTGCAATTTTATTTTTTAAAATTTTATTTTGTTAGTACATATTTACAATACATGAAGTTTATATTCATCTCGGGGAGTAGGTACATGTAGATAACACATCTTGATTATTTTTTATTCCCCGTTTCCCTCCTTTCCCACCTATCTCCCGCCATCTCTAAATTCCCTTTCCCCATTTTCATGAGTGTGTGATACTGGATTCATCTGCTGATGGTTTATAGCTGGGTGTGATGTTGGGAGGTGAAGCTTGGTAGGAAGAAGTGGGTACTGTGGGCATATATTTATATCTATATATCTATATCTGTATCTATATCTATATCTATATCTATATCTATATCTATATCTATATCTCCTTCCTCCTTTGATGGCTTGCTGCTTTCTGCCTGCCATGCCATGAACTATTCCTCCTCTGCCATGCCCCTTTACCATGCCACCCTGCTTTGGAACCAGCTGACTATGGACTAAAACCTCTACAAACTGTGAGCTAAAATTAACCTCTCCTTTAATTTGTGGGTGTTGGGTATTTTCTCCCAGCCATGAGAAAGTAACTAAGACATGTTCTTTGGTTAAAAAGGGCTTTCACTTTGATGCCTTCATGACTGTTTAATTAGAAGATAAAGCACAATAAATGAAGGAAAAAATTCCCTCCACCTTTCTTTATTCTTATTTAGTAAAGAACACTCCGTATATTTGTTAGATTAAAAACCTTCCTTCTAACATGCACTGTGACTATATGAAGAAGACACTCAGTACTCAAAATCATGGTCAGATAGCACATGGAATGGTTAGATATTTTCTCATGGAAAATATTGGAAATGAAAACAACTAAGAAAATCATTATTTTATAGATAAGCTACTTCCGCAAGGTATTTTTCTAGACCCTATTTTTCTTTCTTTTATTTTTTTTTTTTTTACTATAATGTTAGATTGAAAAAATAAAAGTATAACATTTTTGGTTTGCTTTGGGATGCTCTTATAGTAGCATTGAAGCAGCATTTTCAGCAAAATAATAGGGTTATTGAGCCAGATGATGAAATTGGCCCATGTAAAGATGAAATGCCTCTCAGTCATTCATATTAATTCTTCTAGTTTACATAAACAGAATTCATTAACTCCTGATGAGTAGGAGCAATTTCTATAGTTTGTTTCTTTTTAAATGACTCACAGGAGAGGAACCCACTGGTTTCATGTTTGTGTTTTTATGCTTTTTGTTGTAAATATATATTTTTACATATATGTTACCAATTGAATTTTTTCAAATTATGGAGGCATTTTAGTGGCTCTTAAATGTTTTCTGAAATGGCTCTAATCACGGGCACACTGTTGATTGCTTTATGTTTTCTCTTTCACTCAGTGTCAAGTACTTAGCTGGGCACTGGATATGTACTGCTAATTAAGGTCTTATCCTGGCTCTAAAATATCTTACATTTGAGGTTAAGATGTATGTAAATAGTTACCATAAATATATTGTGTACTAAAATGGGGTTTCTATAAAGTTATTGCTTGTGAGATAGACAATGACCTGTGGTTCAAGTAGAGTTGATAGGTTCTTTGAGGAAGGCTGTTAATGGATGGAGTGGGCCTTTAACAAGTAGAGTAGAGTGGAATGGAATGGAATGGAATGCAATGCAATGCAATGAATTAGGATGGAATGGAATGGAATAGAATGGAATGGAACGGAATGGAATAGAATGAGTTAGAATGGAATGCCCAACATGAAATGCTGCAGTGTGCCTTGGCCATAGTGCTTAGCTGGGGAAGGATGCAGGCCATGGATTTGGGGTTGGGGACCACAAATTGAAGAGGGAGATAGTGAGTCTTCAAGGCAACAAGCATGAGATTAGCAGGAGCTTCAACCCTGAATATAATGGCAATTGTGATTTCAGAATAACTTTTCAATGTTTTCTCCTTCTTTCTTTCTTTCTTTCTTTCTTTCTTTCTTTCTTTCTTTCTTTCTTTCTTTCTTTCTCTCTCTCTTTCTTTCTTTTCTTTTCTTTTTTTGTGCTTGGGATTGAACCCAGGGCTTTCACACTGAGCTATACATCCCCAGCCTTTTTTATTTTGAGACAGGGTCTTGCTAAGTCATTAAGTTGCCTAGGCTGGGCTCAAAGTTGTGATCGTCCTACCTCAGCCTCCCAGAGTGTTAGAACTGCAGGAGTGTGCCTCTACTCCCAGATTCCAACCTTTTCAGAATTGTGTCATTACTTTACGCTTTATCTCAGTGAACTGTTGAGTTTTTATTGTTCTTGCTTTGTGATGGGAAACCTACATGGAGAGAAATTTGTCTAGTACAAAGTTTGTGCAGGGGCCAGCTGGGGTTGGCAAAGCTCATTGAGCTCCTGGTTTTTTTTTTTTTTTGTGGGTACCGGGGGGTCGACCTCAGGACCTCGCGCGCCAACAGGCACCCGTGCCGCTGAGCGATATCACCGGCCCCTTTTTCGTATGTGGGATCCGGGAGTCGAACTCGGGCCCTCGCGCTTGCAAGGCAGGCGCTTATGCTGCTGAGCCATCTCACTGGCCCTGAGCCCCTGGTTTTGAAGCACACATATGGTTTAGTAGTTGGGAAATGTGCTCAGGGATGTAAAGGACTTAAATACTGAGGGATGGTTGCCGAAGTTTACTTCCTGCACTCTCGGGACACTTGCTGTGCAGGGAAACAGTGAAAAAAGTGCTAATGAAGGATGCTGGTAGAGCCCTCTATATCAGACTGTCATCCTGGAAGGTCTGGAGAGTGTAATGAGGCTGACAATCAAGTTGTTAGAGTTTGAAAAGGTTAAAGCAGCTTCGGGGATCACTATTTGTGCTTCTTAGGCACTGAAATGTCATCCCAGTAATAAGCAATATGCAATCCAGAGACAAAGAAGCAATTAGTTCTCCTCATTGATGAAAAGCTGCCCAGCTTCGGAGGGGATGGCGAAGGCTGCAAATTCTTTTCCTTTGAGGTGGAATTGAGACTCATGCGAGTGCTGATCGAATCTTTTCAGTCTGTCAGCAGCATTTATTGACTTCTCATCATTTGCATAACAAATAATTAGGTTTAAACAAGCCCTAGAAAGTTTAGAATACATATTGTATGATATCAATGAGTAGCTTGGAGTTAGTAGCCTATCCAAAATCCCCCGTGTTTTTGTTGGGGTTTAAGTTTGAAATAGACTATAAATTTTACAAAACAATATTTTGACTTCTTTAGTAGCAATAAAACTATGACGACAGGTAATCTTATGTTGACCAGATCATTAAACCCCTTTCAATTCCCTGAGGTGTTTATAGGTCTCACCAATGAGATGCAAGATTCCATTTGTAATTTATTAGTGAACACTTATTGCTGTACATGCGAGACACTCCCTTCTGCACTGGCGATACAATGATGGGAAGCAGTCATTTCTCTTTAGAATGTTCTTGTCTCTGGGCTTGCCCTGGAGAGAGTGACAGAATGCTAAATGACACCCCACTATTCTTCCCACTAGAGAGAAACAGGAGAAATAGCTCTGGGAATTCTCCCATTGAGTCTACAGAGGACGGAGTCTTAGGCTGGCAGAGTCAAAATCCTAGGAGCAGATGGGACCTCCTCCCTCCAGTTCTCTCCTCACGAGAACTTGTGCTTCTCCAGTGTTAACATACATATGAACCATGTTGGGATCTTGTGAGGATTCCCATTTCACAGTTCTCAGATGGATCCTGAGGTTCTGCATTTCTTCTAAGTCATACTGATCGTTCTGCTCTGTAGTCCAGACTCAAAGAACTGCTGTTGCATGGAGGTAGCCTTAAAGAAGCATTTGATTATTCCACAAACCACTTTAAAGCAGTTCTTTCTATTGTAAAACATAATGTGATAAAGTAACAAAGAAAAAAATATCATGGCAGGATAGAAAGATGTAGGCTCAAAAATACAGATGTATGGTCCAGAATCGATCTTTCTGATGTGACCTCAATCTCAGGAAGGAAACTATGATGAAAGAGGCAAGCAATAGTTTCAACCAGCATTGAAACATGAATGTGGATATGGAGCCTGCAGATAAGAGTAGATAAATTTCATTTGCCCTTGGAGTAGTGAATTTTCCTCCAGACCAGTAAACTGTGTTTCGCTGGGCTTCTTGGTGAACATGGCTTACTGAGAGGGGAACATAAGACTTGTAAGCTTTTAAAAGGTAGCAGAAATCATGAGTGTTGTGGACTCCTTACTAATATTTGTGATACTCAGCAGATTTATTATTTGATTCACCTGTCCCAAGTAGACACCCTTGGGAGAGGGGAGAGGAGAATTTTTGCAGAGGTAAGTTTCCTCAAGACTTTTAAAAATGGCTTTACCTTTGGGAATGTTAAGCTTAATTGTAAATAAACTCTTGCTGCATTCACATCAGCAGTGCTGGATGAGTTAAGAGCTTTACTTGTGTGTGCCAAAAAACATTTTTCAAAAATGCCTGAAACTGTGTAATCAGCAACTATTGAGTTGACAGAAAACTACACAGAAATCAGGACCCGTTTCTCCTCGTCCTGGAACACGGTGTTCAACTAAGTGATGAATCTTCCTCTCAAGAAGTATTTCTGATAGTTTCTAAATGTTTATTATGCTTGTATTTGGCACACTGTGTTTTTCTGATTAAAAATCTCACACGGAAACACAATATACAAAGTAGAGAAAAATAGTTTCCTTGGTTGAAAAGTGCGTGTGTTGGGCGGTGAGACCAGTTCCCTCAGTTCACATTTTACTCATCTAGAGTAAGTGAGTGCTGGCAAAATATGAACCAAGTCCTCCTAAATAAAATTTTATTGAACACAACCATGTCCGTTGGTGTATGTACTGTACAAGGCTACTTTTGTGCCCCAACATTAGAATTGAATGGAGGTGAGGGAGGGGACAGTATTTGTGCGAGTCCTAAGTGAAATATTTACTATCTGGTCCTTTACAGAAGAAGCTTGTCAATCACTCCTCCAGAGCTGCCCGTGTTTGAGATGCACACCTTATTGGGTTCAGTGTGACTTGAACCTCAGCAAGGCATCTCTGTCCACCCCAAGTCCTCACTCCTGTACACTGTCCAGATTCATTGTTGTCGTTTTATATGTGTTCCATGCCACGAAGAGATAAGAAGACCCTTCCTGAATGGAAAGGTTTAGTGATTCTGAAGCTGGCCTTGCATTTCCTAATCTGTTAAGGGACAGTGAACAATGCAATACCTCATAGGATATGGTGGTTATTTCCTCCCAGGATTCTTTAGTGCACACTGTTTAGTTTTATCTTCTCTGTAGTAGATATTTTTCAGACACTAATTTACATTTGAACAGCATTTATTCTATCCTTTTCCCTGGCTTTTAGCTTGTTGGAGGTGCCCTGTGCTGATCAATGACAGGAACAATCTGAGACTGAGGGTGGCGGTAGAAGGCCGCTCTCTATTTCATGTCTAATTTCCTATGTCGGGAACTGGCCGACAAAATATGCACGTTGTCTCATCAGAAATGGATCCTAAGTGGGGTGTGGTGGTACACACCTCTAATCCCAAGGCCAGCCTGAACTATATGGCGACACCCTGTCTCAACAACAACAAAAAAAAAACACACAAAAAACAAACAAAAACAAAACAAACCAAAACAAAACAAAAAAAGAAATGGATCCTAGTGATAGGAAATTAAAACTTAGTCATTTATATCTTATAAGATTGGTTTTCCCTTGCTCCTGGATAGGAAGAACCAATATAGTGAAAATGGCCATACTTCCAAAATTGTTATGCAGATTTAATGCAATTCCAATCAAAATTCCAACAGCATAGCTCACAGAATTAGAGAAAACAATCCTAAAATTCATTTGGAATCAGAAGAGACCTAGAATAGCAAAGGCAATTCTGGGCAACAAACGCAAGGCAGGGGGCATCACAATCCCTGACTTGAAATTATACTATAAAGCTACTGTGATAAAAACAGTGTGGTACTAGAAAAAAAACAGACCTGAAGACCAATGGAACAGATTAGAAGATGTTGAAACAACTCTGGACATACTAAGCCGGACATACTAAGCTTTATCTTTGACAAAGCTGCCAAACACATTCACTGGAAGAAAGATGGCCTTTTTAATAAATGGTGCTGGAAAAACTGTCTCTACACATGCCAAAGATTAAAACTAGACCCATATCTTTCACCATGCACTAAACTAAATTCAAAATGGATCAGAGATCTAAATATTAAAACAGAAACATTAAATCTGCTGGAAGATAGGATAGGTAAAACCCTTGAAGACATTGGTGTAGGCAAAAACTTTATGAATAAAATCTCAACCGCACAGGAACTATCACAAAGAATCAACAACTGTGATCTCATCTTATTAAAAAGCTTTTGCACAGCAAGAGAAACTACCAACAGAGTGAAGAGACAACCCACAACACGGGAAAAAATGTTTCCCAGCTGTTCCTCAGACAAAGGATTACTATCGAGAACATATAAAGAACTCAAAAAAATCAGACCTCCCAAATTTAAAGACCCAATCCAAAAATGGGCATCTGAGATGAATACACATTTCTCAGATGAAGAAATACAAATGGCAAATAAATATACAAAAAAATGTTCAACATCATTAGTCATGCGAGAGATGCAAATTAAAACAACACTGAGATACCATCTCACCCCAGAAAGAATGGCTATTATCAAGAAATCAACTAATAACAAATTCTGGAGGGGCTGTGGGGAAAAAGGAACACTTCTCCACTGTTGGTGGGAGTGTCGACTGGTACAGCCACTGTGGAAATCAGTGTGGAGATTCCTCAAAAAACTAGGGTTGGAGGTCCCATTTGACCTAGCTATTCCCCTTCTGGGTATCTTCCTAGAAGAATTAAAAACATCATACCACAGCGATATATGTGCACCCATGTTTATAGCAGCATAATTTGTAATAGCCAGATCTTGGAAACAACCCAAATGCCCATCAACTGAGGAATGGATAAGAAAGATGTGGTATTTTTATACAATGGAGTACTATTCAGCCATAAAGAAGGATAAACTGGAGACTTTTATAGGTAAATGGATGCAACTCGAGAAAATACTCGTAAGTGAAATAAACCAGACACACATGTGTAAGCATCATATTGTCTCTCTAGTATGAGAAACTGAAAGAGTAAATAAGATCCAAAATGTACAATAGACATGGTGAATCAAAAAGAAACTGGTCAAAAGGAAATAGAGACTGGGATGGGGGAATAGGGAAAAGAAAGAAGGGAAAAGAAAAAAAAATGTATTTATATATAAGATGGTTAAGATAGATACACTACTAATTTTACTTAGTTCATTGAAGAGTAAGATTTGTGCCAGTAATGTTTGGACAATTGAATGCTAATATCTGGTATCCTGAATAACTAACTTAAAGGTAACAATACGTAATATATTACCCATTGTTACCCTCCTATTATGTTGTTTTGAAATTTTATTCTTTTTTGATTTTTGTTTTGTTTTTTCTTCTCGTTAAAATAAATAAATAAATAAATAAATAAATAAATAAATAAATAAAGATTGGTTTAAACCAAACTACCGTTTTCTTAGTCCATTTTCTGTTATTATAACTGAATACCACAGACTATAAAGAAAAAAAGATTAAATTAGCTCCTGATTTTGGGAACTAGGAAGTCAAGTAGCATGGAGCCAGCTGTTCTCAGCATCTTGTGAGGGACTTCTCGCAGTGCACAACGTAGCAGAAATCACTGCATGAGAAGACAGAAGAAGGTGCTGGTACAGATCTCCCTTTTCTTATAAAGCCGCTAATGCCATTGCTGGGTCCCACCGTCACGAACTCATCTAATTTGAATTCCCTCTCAAAGGCCTCGACTCCAAACAACACCAGGGTGTGAATTTGAGGGTTACATTTTTAGCACATGAATTTTGAGGGGAAACTTTCAAACCAGAGCAAACTTTCAGTTTATTTCTTTTTTTTTTAGTACCCATGAAGTGGATTTGTTGAATCAATGGTGTTACATAATTTAGCTGTGATTTCTCACTTGATCTTGTGAATAAGGAGAGCAAACCTTAGCATTATTCCTTAAAAGTAATGATTTTGATCACTCTTGCAGTCGGGGGAGGACAAAGCATATATCACACAAAACAGGATCACATGGGAGAAAATACAGTAGACGGTTGAATTTCTAGTCTCTTCAAGGAATTCCATTCCACTCCATTTTATTTTATTTAGTGAGGACTTTTGTATTGTCAATGAAAGACACCAGGTTGGGTAATAAAGTCATCTATGGCTGTTATTGATGGCTGGTGATTGCATTATAGAATAAGAGAGGGGGTCTCTACCTAATAACAGAGGAGGCTTAATTATTGTAGCAGATGACACAATACACACTCTGGAAGTGCTTCTGCATGATGCCTCTTACTAAAACCCATTTCTAGTCTAAATTCTAAGTCTGTGCCCTGGTACTACGGTCCTGAATGTCATAGGCTGTTGCTGTTCATAACTAGATTTGATGGAGCTCAAGGCAGCCTTATCTTTCCTCCCCGAGATTTATAACCACAGTTTAATTCCTACATCTTGTCCAGGATTCATAAGAAGGCCAATTTTAGCAGCAAAAATAGTTCCCTAAAATTCTGCATGCTTTGATAGAGTAAGTGGAATTAGTTATTTCTTATAGTACTTAGACTTTTAAAACAGTGGTCCATTTTTGGGCACGTGGCAGACCAAAATTAAAGTAGAGGTACCAACCACTTCTTCCCTTGACATCCACCTGTAGGCTTTCAGCAAGATGAGTTCTCTGTCCAAGTGTCCTTCTTTAATGAAACTGGCTGATAGTGGCCCCCTCTCAGTCAAGTCCCTTGAATGTGACCTATGTCCTGCTGGGCTTCTGAAACGGACTACATCTTCTGCGGAGCTTCCATTCAGAAGGAAAGGCATTGAACTTGCTTTGCAGAAGACCACCAAAGGAGCCAAGTATGCTATGGCCAGAGCCTAGTCTCTGCTTCCCTCACAATGATTTCCCAGTTCTCTGCCACCTGAGGAGACGACCTGACTCCCTCTAACCCATTTCTCCCAAGGTGGCCACATCGGCAAGTGGCTCGGTCCTAAGTGGCTTATTCCTCCCATCTGACGGTATCCTAGACACAGACCGGTGCTGACGGTTGCTTCGTCTTCCTCAGCAAAGCAAAACATAGTAGCTCTGAAATAAAAAGAGAAAGGGTCTGTTGCTATTCATTTCCTTCTCTCAAACAAGCTGCAAATTTAAATATTTTCAATAATCTCAAGATACAGGTACTTATTTTCCATTTTCCTAAGGTGAGATAATCCAAATAATACACTAAAGAAGTCCCTTGTCCCCTTGTAGTGTGAGGTGCGTGAAGGAAGACAGCACCGTACCAGTGACTGCTGGATGGACGGCTGAGGCGGGAGTCCACGAGCACCTCACCAGCTGGTGGCTCCTATTGCCAGGGGAGCAGGGTGCCCCCCTCCTCCTCAGAGATGCACAATCCCAGCCAAGAGGAGAGGCTTGGGGTCCCCCAGTGGACACACCGCACTAGGCGGGGTTAAAAATATTCCAAGCAGCTATTAATTCCCACATTTCATTAAGATGGAATTTAATCAGGAATTAAGAAAAGGGAACAGAAAATGTAGTGTTTGCCATATTTTATCAGATTAAAACACAAGTTTCTTTCTGTTCAGTCAGAAACCTCCCAGATCTCCCACTTGCACAGCACCCTTGATCTTTTCACTGACAAACTTGCTCTCTAACCTACTGTGTTTCTTGTGTAGCAGTTTACAGAATGAAGCCTTTCAGAACCAAACAGAGCGTTTTTCTATTAGAAATTCTGCAGATTTGAAGCAGGCACAGGTTTCCCTTCTCTTTCAAACCTTTCTCCATCCGTGATCTTAATTGCCTAATTGCCTCCATTCTTTATATCCTTCTGTGCCTTCCTAGCAGTTCCCCAGGTGGTTAGAAATGTTATTTGAAAGACACAGATACAGATGCATGTTATGCAATTAATAGGCCTGCACTAAGTGGAACCAATAGACCATCAAAATGAATCCGTGCTGCCCAAGCTCTCTCTCTTCTTTCTCTCTACACAAGTAACCTGACCCAATGGCTAAAGAGAGATGAAAATCCATCTCTTCAATCCCACTCTAAGTGCCAAAGAAAAACAGGATACAGATAATGAACTTCTCCTCTTAGCAACAAATGTGCAAATATGTCCATCCCAAGAATGCCTCCTATGGAGGCTGCTGAATCAGAAGTCTCACCATGTGCAATAGGAAATGGAATAATTCGCCTACTCCAACACAGGGAGAGGCAGCATCCTGCAATAAATAGCCTGGCTGGATAAATAATAAAGTAAAAATGGGACTGAAGCTGCCTGGATTTTTGTTTGTAAGAAATAGGATAACTCTAAGCAATTTATGGCACTGTTTCCCAGCTAGAGTCCAAGGGCTATTTAGTTAGTAATGGCAATAACAGGAACAGCTTCATGTCAAGATGGAGCCACAGGTGCTAGGCAGAAAGAGAACAACAAATATTAAAAGATGTCAACTTCCAGCACAAGTTGATTGCAACTTGTGGAGCTGGGAAAAAAGGAGCATTCCAGGAGCATTAGCAGTGAGTGAACCAGCCATCAAAAATCCTCTGAGGCCAACAGCAACGCAAGTCCCCTGGACCCTGAAATACTTGCCGAGAAAAGAAAGAAAGAATAATTTGTGAGCACTGGAAGCCTGATCTGTTAACACATTATTATCTTTGTCTGTCAGAGTAATTAGTGACTTGACAACATTATGGATATGCATTAAGAGAACAAACATTGCTGGGGTGGCTGTGGGAAGTACAGCTTTCAGGTTGTTAATATGACCAGTCCACTCTTGTGCATATCTTGAAGCAAAGAGGAAGACATGTTTCACTTTCTGGCCATGGTACTGAATTCAATGGAGATAGTATGCCTGGAGATCTTTCCAAAATGTGTGCAGCTGCAGTTCTTCAAACTTCCCCAATATTAGATTCCACTCTCACAATATAGTAAGAGCTTCAGTTTATTGAGCACTTACTATGTGCTGGTGTGCTAAAAGATTTGCACACTTGACCTCCTTCAGAGCTCATAGTGGCCTTGTGAGGGAGGCACTGTTATTCTCCACATTTTAGGATGAGTGAAGTAAGGCACAGGCACTAGGTAAAATGGCTATGGAAACACATACAGTAAAAGTGGAGTCAGGAGTCAGACCAAGTTTTGTTTCTTTTCAGGGGTTGAGGTTGAACTACATTCCATATAATTTCATTGAATTAAGTGAAGTGTATGGCACCCTCAACTAACATTTATCAAGTACTTACTGTGTGCTAACACTGGGCTAAATATTTGAATAAGTCAGGATGGGATGACTGCTGTAATCAACAACCTCACATCTTTATTTGTCCTGTCATGGCTGCCTTGATGACGTGAATTGATTCAAAACATGTACATTTCCTGATCATTTTGATTTGAGGAAGAACCAGAAGTCACACAGCGCCAGACCTAGTGAATTAGATGGGTGAGGACACACACACACCTTTCTGTTGGATGGTAATCACTGTATTTTTTATCATAAATATCTCATAAAAGCACTCACAAAAAAGACTTCCAGAACTGCTTAGTGGTAAGAATGATGGCATAAGTGGTTTGAAGGGAGGCGGAGTATTTTTACAGGGATTAATAGAATGTGTCTATGATAGTTAATGGATTGTGTCAACTCAAGTAAGAAATACCCAGCTAGATTGGCTTAGCATAGTTCTGGGTGTGAAAGACCACCTCTAGGGAGGATTATCACCAGAGTGGTATAAAAGGGAAACAAGGAAAGCTTGCTTCTGTTTCTTCAGAGGAGCTCCGGTTTTCACCTTTACCTTGGATGTCATCTTCTGGCTTCCAGCACTGACCTTTCAGCCTTCCGTCGCAGATCCTTTGGCCTCCTGATACAGAATTGCATGGGACACTGCAGTGAGCTCTAGGCCTTTGACTTGCTCCTTCAGCTTTCCAGCATCCAGATAGACCCTCTGCCCTCTTCCACACCTATTCTGTGGGCAGCCATTGTAAGCCAATCTCGTAAATTCTTATATATGTGTATATCTTGTATTAAATCTGTTTCTCTAGTTAGCACTGACTGATACGGTGTCTTTTATTGTAATACTTTTTTTTACAGTTTTAAAATTAAATGTATATCATATTTTCCGGTCAGCACTTGTAAGTGTTGTTGTGACCACATGTCACAGTGCAATGAAGTAAGCAGAGAATACATGGGGGTGGCACAAGGTACTGTGCTCCATGCAGTCATTCAGAGACCCAGGCTTCTTCCCTGTTATTGTTCACCATGTGGACTCAAAAATTACTAGGAAAAAAAGAGCAAGAGATCACAAGAAAGGCACACGTGTTAATGCTTAGCCCAGAACTCATACAACCCATGGGCTCACAATCTGCTGTTGATAACCTAAGTAGAAGGTTGCTGCAAAATATATTTAACCCTGCCCAAGAATAGTGAAACACTGGTTTCAAGGCAGAGATATCATGGCCGAAGGGAATAGCAGAGCAAAACTGCTTAATTCATGGCTGCCAGGAAGCAGAGCAGAGGAAGAGTGCCCGAGAGGAAAGGGTGAGGCATCAGACACAGACCCCCAAGGCCATGCCTCCACAACTCATCCAGACACCCCTAGAAATGTGCTCCACCAATTTCCAGGACAGATCCCAAAGCCAATTTAGTTGAAAGTCACCCCTAATTGCCATATCCCATCCCTTTTCAACTTGCTCCCCAAACACATCTCCTCAAACCATACCTACTTTGCAATGACAAGCAGAAACACCAAAACGACACCCAGGATGTGGAGGCTGATTTATTTAACATTGATGGGCACTGATTGGGATCATTCCCAAAATATCAGTCCCTGAAGGCTCAGGCAGGGAGGTTTTTATGAGGTTGCAAAGGGGAAGTACAGAGGTAGAGTACTTGGCTCTCTTTGATTGGTTCTTACAGTATGCATCATAGTGACCAGCTATGCTTTACAGTGACCAGCTGTTTATAGGAGATAGAAGCAACCAGAACTGGAACAGGAACTATTACCTGGGCAACTAAGAAACTGAAGTATACTGGCTGGGGGGGCATTTTCTGTTACAACTTCACAAATAAAGGCAACAGCAAGTCCATAGTTGCTCCTAACATAATACGATGATCTTGCATTCAGCTGGAAGCACAATAATCCCTTCCCCAAAGTTTCAACAGTTCCAACATTTTTCAAAATTCCAAATCCAAGTCTTTTCTGAGACTCAAGGCAAACTTTTAGCTATGAACTTCTGCAAAAATAAAAAAACAAGTTACATAATCCCAAGGTACAAAGGTACAGGATAAACATTTTCATTCCCGAAGGGAGGAATAGGGAGTTAGAAAACAATTGTATCAAAACAAGAATGAAACTGAGCAGGGGAAATGTTAGGTCTTGTAGCTCCATATCTGGCATCTGGGGTAGCTGGTGGTAAAATCTGAGTTCTGAGGGGCTTGGGTGGTTTTACCCCTATGGCTTGCTGATTGCAGGCCATATGGCCGTTCTCTTAGGCTGGCTCCATCACAACCTTCAACATTCCTCCTGCAGAGTCCATGTTCCTGGTATCTCCGACTTCCTGGAGTCTCCATTGCATCTTTGATTTTATTCTTACAGTTTCACACACTGCCCTTTCAGGGGCTCCTTGAGTGGCCTCTAAGGCTGTCCTTTGGTATCTGGGTGGAAGCCTCCATGATCCCCCAATTCTTGTATTCTGCATGCCAGTAAAACCAGCATCATGTGGAAGATGCCAAGGTTGCTGTACTGTCTGTGGAAGAAATAGACAGGCTCCCTTGGACCATGACTGCAGCAGCAGCAGCCTCTGAACGCCTGAATGGCTGAGCATGGTGAAATGAATCCAGGGGGGTCCCAATAACTTGCTTCTGAAATGAAAGGTTGATACTTTTGCATCCTTGTGCTGGCGATAGCGGGAACTTGCTGATTCCCTCAAGGCATCTTTCTTCTTGTCCCTTTACAGCATGGTTGGTTTCTTTTTAATGGTCTAATTTCCTTAGCAGCCACACCTTCTTTGGCCCCAACTTTATACATGGCTATTGGGCCAAATTTTGAGCTTTTCAAACTTTTCTGCTCTGCCATTTATCCCTGATTCTTATTATAAATCTGGCTAAAGGTAGCAAGCAATACCCATCAATGACTGGTATCATCCATCAAACACTGCTCACAACATTCCAGAACTTTCCTAGCCTCTATCTCCAAACTTTTCCAAACTCCTACAAATTAGTCCCAAAGGATTCTGAGCACATGGTTAGGTATAGTCACAGCAATGACTCCACTTCTCTGGTATTAATTTTTTGTATTAGCCTTTCTGTTGGTGGAACAAAATACCAGTCACCACATCTTAAAGGAGGAGAAGTTTAATTTGGCTCATGTTTTCAAGGGGATTCAACCTGTGATCAGCAAGCTCTAAGGCAGAAACATCATGGAGAAAGGGCATGGTGGAGCAAAAATGCTTAGTTCATGGTGGCGGAGAAGCAGAGCAGGGAACTGTGCCAGAGTGGGAAGTGTGAGGAACCAGACATACACCTCAAGGTACACCTCCATGACCCACCCTGCCACACCCAGGAGCATGCTTTACTAATCTTCTAGGTGTTTCTTAGTCCAATGAAGCTGACATATCAAGATTAACAGTCACACCCTATGAGCCTGAGTACTTATTTTTCTGGGTACTATGTTAAGCCCTATGCCGATACAAAGGAAAAAAAAAAAAACCAAACTTGTCCATTGCCCTCATGAAACTCAGAGATAGGAAGAGATAGAGACATGCAATGCTGAGATATTAGGTGGCACCTCATGGAATGTGGGGACCAGGGGCTGTGGAAGCCCAGAGAAAAGGGTGACTGGAGAGGTAACTGGAGAGGTGTGAGCAGAGAAGGGAGCCTATGAGCAAGGCTTTAAACAAAATATTTCAGAGAGAGAGGAATCATCATCTAAAGCATATGGAATCACGTAAAGCAATCCATGAAAGAGTAAACATTTCTTTCTTGAAGGATATAAGAAAAGAAGCAATCCAATTAAAATAAACAAGTGATATGAGCAGGTATTTCTTAAAGGAAAATAAAAGGTTGGGTAATTATACTGAAGAGAGGCTCAGTATCATCACATATGAAGAAAATGCAAATTAAAGCACTGGTGCCATACACTTATATACCAAATTGAATGGCTAATATTAAAGAAACTTAAATACCAAGTGTTGGCTGGCAAGGAAGTGGAACAACTGACACCCTGTATGCTGCTGGTGGAAATAGAAATGATACAGCGATTTTGGAAAAACAATTTGGCAGTTTCTTATAGAATTAAACACACCCTTTGCTGTAGACCCTATCATTATACTCCTAGATATTTCCCCAAGGAAAATGAAAATATATTTCACACGAAGATTTACATACATCTTATTAATAGTTTTACTCAGATCAAAACTGCAAATAAATCTAATGTCCTTCCATAGGAAGACAGACAGATTGTAACATATCCATATATGTGATGGATTCTCAAGAATAAAAAGAAATATACTAGTGATACACTAGCACAGATGAATTTCAGAAGCTTTATGCTGCACAAAAGAAGCCAGACACAAGAGTCTATGTTATGTGAGCCCATGTAAATAAAATTCTAGAGTGGACAAAGCCAATCTGTAAAGACAGGAAGCTAATCTTGGTGCTAGGTCCAGAGGCTGGGGACTGAGTGGGTGGAAATGCATATGAGTGGGCATTTTGGGGTGATGGAAAAAGTCCATGCCTTCATTGTGGTAGTAGTTATAGGATAGCACGTATGTACTAAAATTATCACCTTGTATACTTAAAATGGGTACATATTATTGTGTATAGCTTTTTCCTCAGTAAAATTTATTTAAGAAATAAACAAAACAAAGCAAGGAGATAGAGAATGGCACTTCTGAGAAATGGCAAGAAGTCCGTCGAATTCTTTGTACAGATTTTGTGTGGAATTGCCACCTTGGAATCAGGCCGGAGAGGTCAACTGTGAGGTGATTGGATTTTGTTCCAGAGGCCAGTGGATTTCAACTTCTTTACCAGGCCACAGTAAAAAATTTTACCCTGTGATCCATCCAGCCTCTCTCCCTCTCTGTGCTTATGTGTATGCATGTGTCAAATGAAAAAGTGCTCCTTCAAACTCTCCTACTCAACTGCATGTGCAATTCTCCGATGTCATCTCTTTTCTTTAAATAAAAGGTATGGTGGCTGGAACAGGTAAATTAATTCCACAGTTCACCAATGTGTTTTGTCTATGTAGCTTGAAGAAAAAAACTACAAGTAAAGAACTGTCAACATTTTTTATGCAGGGAAGTGATATACTTAAAAAAAATCTCTGAAAAGTAATGAGAAGGAGACTGGAGCAAAGATCAGTGAGCAGATTATTGGAATAATAATAATAGTATTTATTTATCCCTTAGTATGTGGCACATACTTTACTAAATTCTTTACATGTATTATCGTGTGTCATTCTTCCCTTAGTCCCATTTTACAGATAAGCAAACTGAGGTTGGCGATATTAAATAACTTATTGAAGATCCTGAAGTTACTAAGGACCACAGTAGGGAATGTAAATCCTAGTTTGTCTGACTACAGAGATTCAATTTTTTTTGAAGGCGGGGCAGCAGTGTACTTGAGATTGAACCCGGGGCCTTCACCGTACACTCTATCTTCAGCCCTTTTTTATTTTTATTTAATTTTTGAGTCAGGTTTCGCCAAATTGCTGTTTCTCAGGCTGCGCTTGAACTTATGATCCTCCTGCTTTAGTCTCCCAGGGAGCTGGGATTACAGGTGTGCACCACCACGCTGAGCTCAGAGTCTGAATATTTAAACTAGAGAATCAGAGACCTCCAGGTGAGGCATGAAAAGGCAGCAGTGCAGGGGAGAGAGGGAGATTAGAAAGCCACTGTGGAGGTGGACTCAAGATTTACTGATACAGGCTAACAGGATTTACAAAGCAGGAGGAACTGTGGCTGACTCCTGACCTAATTTGGATAAGTAGGTGAATGGCAACATCATTAAGGAATTTGGAGAACATAAAAGAAATTACTTTAATGGGTAAGGGAATTATAATAGAAAGATGAGTATCTGGGGTCAGAGTAGAAGCCTCTTGCTACTTTTGAATTTGATTCTTTTTGGTCCCCTATTCATAGAAGATGATTATTAGCATATTTAAGAGCCACAAACTTCCTGGTTTATTAGCAGAACACATCTGCAGTTGTCTTCTCTATCAGCTCCACTAATGTTACCTACTGGTCCAGAAATCACTGCAGTTCAGCCTACTGCACATGAAGGTCTCATTTTCCTTCCTGGAGCTAAGAACAGGGACACTTAGACCAAAGCGGTCATGGTAGGGGAAGGAATGGCTCTCTCACGAAAAATGAGACTTTTGCTAAAAGTATAGTAGGATCCTGGGTAGCAGAAAATACAGAAGTTCATTATAAAGGTTATTCTTCAGCAAAACAGACCACTTGTTGATTCGGAAACACCACAGGCCTTCCTGCATCCGGGTCTTTGATAATGCTGCTTTCTCTTCACCGACTATCCCACCCTCTCTGGTGGATGAACTTCTATCAACATTTCATGGCATCCTTGCAATGATGTCAGTCTATCCGACCTGATGATCTTGAGCGGCCTTGTCTCTGCACCTTGCAACAATACGTTTTTTTTCAGGCCTTTTTCTTAATCTGCTTTTGTATTGTGATTATTTGTACCCCTTAGTCCCCTTGTTTTCTGGTGATCTACAAGGTACCTGAGGGCAAGGCCTCTGCACCTCTAGAAGCACATTGCCCAACAACGCATTTTAGAGTGGGTATTTGTTGTAGTTTTGCTGACATAAATTAATTGCAAGGCACAGTTTTTAGGTTTGATCTGAGAGATCTGGGAAATCACTTGTTTTCACGTGGAAATACATTGGAAAGAGAGCCAGTATTTTTCACTGTTGTTGCTACCACAATGGAATCAGAAAGATTTGTCCTTGGATTAAATTTTAAAATTGAAACAGCTACATATAAGTTGAACCCAGAAGGATATATGACAGCTTTACTGAGACAGGTGGCACTTGGGTCATAAAGTGAAAAGGTTGCCATTGTAAAACTATTATTTGTTTTGGGGAACTTCTATAACAAATGGAAAATAATTTTGCTTCTGTAAAACATGAAAGCTGATAGATGGTAATTATTTTCTGCTTGGCTGCAATTATGACTTCATAACATAATACAGTATATTAATGACTGTGTGCTGTTTTAATTGGAGAAACAGGTATATTAAGCACATCTATGAGATTTTAATGCTGGCAATGTATTTGAATCCTTAATTTTATGTAAAATAGTGTAAAACAGTTTTCAATGTTAGAGCTTTTGACTCTCAAAGTCAAAGAATTTGAGGAGTGAGTTTATAACCTTATCAACACAAAGATTCCACTAATTGACAGACCTTTGCATAAATTATCTCCAAGAAATACTAAACCTGAGATTGAAAAAAATGCAAACTCTGTAAGCCCTAGTTACACAGGAAAGAAAACTAAGCCTACTGCTCTCTTCAGTCCCCAGGCCACTATTTCCTTTGCTGTAAGGTTGCTAAAAGGTGTTTTCCTGTATACTAATTAGACACAGACCTAAATCTGGGAGCTTATAAATCTGGTTAAGAAACAAAACTTCTGTTGGGTTTATCAGACCTTTATGAGGTTCTGTGTATCTTGTGTCTCTTTCTCCAGTGTGTGGGGACAGCACTGCATTATACCTCTGCGGAGCTGATGATGGTAACAAAAGAACACAGTTAATGGAAGACCCCTTCTTTTTCTTTCTCACATGTCACACTACTTCCTGTTGGTGTACTGGGGAGGTTTTGAGTAGTCCTCATGAAAGTAGCCAGCATTTGTTTGGTGCCAGGGGCATGTTCAGTACTTTATCCACAGTCCTATAAGGGGGCATCATTATCGTCCCCATTTTATAAAGGAGCAAACTGAGCCTTGGGTTAAGTAAATCTGCCCATGGCCATACAACTGTTAAATGTTGGGGCTAGAACTGTGAATATTTGCTTATAATTGGGCCACTTTTAGAAATATATTACTTCATTGTTGTTATATTTGTCTTTGGAATGAGATTAGAAAGAGCTGGATGCTTTATCACAAATTAATCAAGTTAGACTTATATAGACCTTGCTATATCTAGCTTTCTGGTCAGAATGGGCAAAGTGAATTCAAATACAGCTGAAGTATGAAGCAGTGTTCCTTTTTTTCTGTCTTAGAATTAAAGTTACAGCCTTTCGAGACTATATGAAGTTACAAATATAATCAATATATTTGCCCTCCTGGTCTTTGGAGTTGAAAACCTAGTTTTAGCAAAAATATGTCAATGCACAGTTGATAGATTCAGTGTATATGCAGCCATCTCCAGAACTTATAAGGTTATGATTTTACATATTTGTCATAAATGGCTGCAGCATCCATATATTATTGAACTGAGCTTTTCTAATGGGGATAAATGTGCCGCACTGGGCACTCTCAAGATGGCAAGATACACAACTCATGCTCAGTGAAGCAAGGGAAAATATATGATCCCTCTGCCATGCTGTGACATGCATATATTCCATTCAAGCTTCATGGGGGTATTAAATCCAGAGAGAGATCAAAAGAAAATACAGAGACGGACTTCCACTGCTGGCTTTTGCTAAAGTTTCCATTGGCCCAATGCTATTTGTATAGAATGCAAAAAGCACAACTATTTTTTTAAAAGAGAAATTTTGTTAAAACATTTTATCTTTTTTTCCCCCTCTGCAGGCTACATTTTCTTAAATTGCCTGAGAGTCTAGAGAAATTTTTAATA
This sequence comes from Erethizon dorsatum, assembly GCA_028451465.1. Classification (NCBI taxonomy): domain Eukaryota; kingdom Metazoa; phylum Chordata; class Mammalia; order Rodentia; family Erethizontidae; genus Erethizon; species Erethizon dorsatum. Next base: position 20,037,313 of record CM051839.1, read on the forward strand.
AATAATAACTTAAGGGAAAGAGTTGATTCCAGTTTAAAAATAATGAAATGTGGAAAAAATTTAAAGTTCTTACAAATTATCAAAATAACCTAGATTCAGTATTTTATGTTTTAGAGATCAGAGTTTTTTATAGAACTTGTTGCAAATAATTGTGTTTGTCTGGCATATTTCCTTTTGTCCTTTCTTGTGCTAAAACTTCTGAACCAAAAATGTGGGTGCCCCTGGCTAATAAATAAACTCTGTGAATTCTGTGAGCAGACATTTTTAATTTTATCCAGTATAGCCCCTCACCAAAAAACCCAGCACATTATTTTGGAAATACATTTTCACAAGAGAGATCATTTTCAGTTCTTGGTTTCTGCCTTATACAGTAGATTACTCACACTCCTGGAATTGTTGAGGGACTCAGTGCTTCATAGAAAGTACAAGTAAAACAAAGTTTACTGTACAAGCCAAGCAGGCCTGATGTTGGAACTGTGTTGCTGAATCTCAGAGAACAGACACTTTGATCAGCCACCTCTGTCTAAATATAAGAACGAAGAGAGGACTCGACACTCTAGGCATCAAGGTCTTTGGTAACACTAAGTAGCATTCAGTAAGAAGTCATTTCCTCTGAAACAAAGAGATAGTATTGCATGTGAGGACAGACAGATAGTATTGTATTACATCAGAAGTTTGACAATGACTATAATTTAAGGAAGAGGAAACTAAGACTTAGAAAGCATATCAATCATGACTAAGTTCAGTTGGATGATGGAGATATTGTTCTCTGCCATATTGATCATGGCTAGAAGTTTGCATCCCTGTTCGTGGTGGCCCTACAAAACTGTGAGGTACTCAGACTCCCTCTAGCCCACTGATTTGCCATGCTTAGGATGGTCTAGATGATGACCAGAACTCTAATCCTCTTATAGAGCAAGTTATTAAAAAGTAGAAAAGGAGTGTGTTATAGCCTAGGTATAAAATGTCCCTCAGAAGTCTTGCTTTTTGAAAGGTGATTGGATCATGGTGGCAGTGTATTCAGTGAATTAACCCATTGATGAGTTCCTATCTGAATGTGCTATCAGCAGGTGGGGACAACCTGGTGGGCCTGTGGAGGCTACCTTTACAAGATATGTTGCTCTCTCTGGCTTTTCCTTCTCTCTCTGCTTCCCAGCTGCCATGGGCTGAGCAGCTTTCCTCCACCATGCCTTTTCACCGTGCCTCTTCTGCCTTGGAGTGACTACACCAGGGACTGAATCTTTTGAAACTGTGAACCAGAATAAACCTGTTGTCCTTAAATTGTGGGTGTTATGTATTTTGAACCAATGATGGGAACATGACTAATATAGAGTGTATGTCATGTTCGTAAGGAATGCTTCCAAGAAATTGCAACAGATCACTTTTCTTTATGTGTTATTGGTCATAACTTGGTTTCATAACCACAACTAGCTGCAAAAGGATTTGGGAAACGGAATCTTAATTCTGGGAGTCATCTTCTTATCTAATTCAAGGGTTCTGTTACTAAGAGAAGGGAAGAAAGGATATTAGGGTAGCAATCTGCTATCTTTGTTATACCAAGATTAAATAATTGTTTAGGATACCACAATTTTCTCTGGTAGATATTAGAAATAAATTGTACAGCACTATTCAAATTAAAGATAATGACCCTCTAACTTCAGTAGGGCCAATTTATTTATAGAGAGAAATGAGAATACAGACCATTATAATTTTAAAGGTTGGTTGGAAGGATTGGTTTTTATTATTCTTCCATTCATGTGTATTTGCCTGTTGTAAGTGTTACGCCTGTTATGGTTTAGATGGAGGGTGTCCCCAAAGGTCTAATGTGCTCCAAGGTGAGGCTTTTGGAAGGTGACTGATTCATGGAAGTGCTGTAGCTGACTTGTTGTTAGGCGTGGGGCACGGTTGGAAGAGGTGGGTCCTTGCGGGCATGACCTGGAAGGGCGTTATCTTCCTCCCTGGCTGCTCTCTTCTCTCTCTGCTTCTCGGCCACCGTGGCGTGAGCGGCTCTGCTCTGCTGTGCCCCTCTGCCGTGCTGTCTCTGCCCTGGAGCCAGCCAACCATGGACCGCAGCTATGAACCAGAATAAACCTCCCCTCCTGTAAGTTGCAGGTGTTGAGTATTGTGTCTCAGCGGCACAAAAGTGACTAAGACAAGAATGATTCTGATTCTATTTTTTCTTTCTAGTTCAAAAATAGACCAAAATAGTTTCTTAAAATATAAAGATTATATCCAAATTTTCCATTAGCAACACTGTGAAGCAGTGGGAGGTGGAGAGGCATCTAACTGTGACCCTAAACTTCAAGTGCGCGGTCTGCACAGTCTGGTCAGCGCTGTCACCCCCGAGACACTGTCTCACGCCTTCTCTTGTTCCTCCAGCGTCCGACACTTGCCCTTCACTTTCAGCTGATGAGCTTCTCTCATAATTCACTGAGAGAATAAAGACAAACGCGAGAGCATTTCTGCCAGTTGGTACCAGCACGTTACAAATGCATCTGGCCCTGGATCCGTACATTCTCTTTTTCACAGCGGATGCAGACTCCTGTTTCTTTTGAAGCCCAGTTCTACACTCATGCGCTGCATCCCATCCCTTCTGGCCTCCTTAAGGACTTGGCTCCTGCTTTGTATTTTCTTTCTTAAGCATCATTTTTCTTCTCTCTACAGTCACTCCTATTAGCATTCAAAGGTATTCTATGAGATATTTTCTTAAGACCTCCCTTGATAAAATCTTCCACTCCAGACCAGATTTTAGATCCTTTTTCAAAGATTCTCTGCTGTCTTTGAAAGAGGGGTTTTGTACTCATTCTTTGGCCCATTCCATGAAGTCTTTTATCCCCGGCATACCACAGAAATGCTTCTCCCCAACATTACCAATGGCTCACTTCTGGCTGAACCCTATGGACATTTCTTAGCATTGTTCTCACAGGACATGTCAGTAGCACTTGACTAGTTGCTCACTCTTGCCTTCTGGAAGCACACTTTTCACTCAGCATATTTCACTATTTTTTCCTTGTTTTGTTCCTATGTAGAGGGTGTGACTTCACATTGCTCTTTGCTGTTTCTTCCTCTCCCCGGTCTAAAGATTCTGGGAATGCTCTAGGCCCTATAGTCTCCTAGTCCATTCCTCTTCTTTCTCCTTAGGTGATTTTGTTCACTACCACGCCTTTAACACATTTATTTCACCAAGTGATTTAGGTCAAAATCCAAGAGTTATCCTTGAAGTCTCTCTATCCAGCAAAGCTCCCAATAATATATCAAAAAATCATCATCTCCAACCTCAAAACATATCCAAAATTTGATCAGTTTTACCATGTTAATCATTACTTGTCTAACTCAAGATTCTTTAGACTCCTAACTGGTTCCTCTGTTTCTACTCCTGTACCCGGCTCTCTCCCACTGGCTCTTAAGTTCCGTACCTCAGGGCCATGTCACATGTTGTCTCTGCCTCGAGCTATCTGTAAGGATGGCCCATATTTCATGAGGCTTTGTTCCAACTCACCTTCTCAGATAGACTTCCTATGGATATGCTCTTCACCTTTACCTCCATCCCTTCTTTGTCCATGTTTATGTTTCTTCATGGCATTTATTACTGCATAAGGCTACATTATAGGCACACAGTATTTTTTATTTTCTTTATAGACTATTTCCCCTTTAGTGTAAGTACCATCAAACTAGAGCTTTGTCTTGCTTACTCTTATTCCCTACGGCTAGAAAGGTGACATGTATGGGTGTGATATTAGTATGTGAATGGATGATTCTGAAGTTCCTGGGAAACTGCTGTTAGTTATGTAAAGATAAATAGAAACTTTTTCTTCTGTTCATTTTGCTGGGCTATTTAGGTCTCAGGGTTTTTCTCTTTCTGGAAGGACGAATCTGTATGCAGCAGCATCAAGAGCAGTAGGGGAGCAAAAGTCAGTCTGACACACTCTGCAAGTTTGTGCTCCAAAGATGGCACTGTGGCCAGAAACAGATCCCTGAGCTGTTGGAGCACAAGTGACACTGCAGTGCTGAAAAACTGAGAGAACTGCCTTCTGAATGAAGCAATTCACTAGAAAATCCTCATGGCAAAGAAACGTGCAAATTTATAATCTTTTGTTTCAAGCTCGCCTCTCTGATTCACAGAAGCATCCTTCCCACCTTTGTCAACATATTTGGTTTGAAAATCATTTCTCAGGATGGTCAGAGTTGCATCAAGGACATCTGAAGAGGAAGCAATGTGGTTAAGTAGGAAGAGAAGACTCAGAGGACAGGAGAACTTTCTCTGGCATCCATTTTAGAGGTTTTTTTTTTTTGTGTGTGTGTGTGTGTGACAGCATTACCTGTCATCCATCCCCCTGCACTTTTACTTTCCACTTACATAAAAAGCAACATGCCTTCTTTACAGCCTCAAACTTCTCCTGAGAAGTTGGGATAGATACCTTGAACATGGATGAATCACAGCCATTTTCAACAGGGAGGTAAAAATAGCTGTTTAGTATCAGAAATGCTCTCTTCTTAGAGGGGAAATCATGTTACCTAAGGATATATAAGCACTCCAAGATGAAGAACTTTGTTTCCTGAGTATTATGAGTATCTTAACTACAGATGAAATGGGCATTTCCAATCAGATTTTTTTTTTTACCAAATTTTATCAAACATGTCAGTCATTTTGTATTTCTAACTGCAAATAGCCATTCTTCTTTTTCTGTACGGATTTAGCTTGAGGTGTGGAGTACCGGCTTTGGCCTGTCACTCACTGTTCTGTGATTGCTTTCATCACACTGTAGGCATAAATTTAAAGAATGTTAAGTTCACCTTTGGTAAGGGCCTAATTCTGTGTTCAAGCACCTGATAATCTGAACATCCTTATTGCGGCTGGGTGGCTGGCTAATCAGCCTTGTGTTACCTATGGACATTTCCTTTGTTCCTGCTCTTTTTCCTTTTATGAGAACAAAAGGTTTTATGGCTAGAGGCTCTGATAACAAATCAGTGCAAATATATCAAGGATTCAAAACAGTTTCGTGTGTTATTTCTGCCATGGACATATTATGGGAAAAGGGTGTCTAATTTGGAATTTTGGAAAGAAGTGATTTTGAGATTGGCATTGAAGAACCCTTCCATTTCACGCAGATGGTCCCCCCCACTCAGGCTACTAGTGAGACCGACCCTGCCCCAGGAGTAATGTTGTAAATTGGGCCTGGTTCTGTTGGGGTGTTGTCCTAATCAGGCTCCAACCCAAACCTCTACCACTACGAGATTCATTACAATCACACTTGGCTTTGAAACTTTTTTTGTCTAATTGCTCTTACTTTTATATATATATATATATATATATATATATATATATATATATATACACATATATGCGCAGGTACTGGGAGTTGAACTCAGGACCTCGCGCTTGCCAGGCAGGCGCTTATGCCGCTGAGCTATATCACCGGCCCTTACATTTTTACTTATAATATTGATATCTGCTTTTAGAAAGCCAATGCAGAATGTTTCTTTGTAAATTTTGGTCAAAGTCTCTGTCTCAACTGAGGGAACTGGTAGCTTAGAAATAGTTTCTTGCTTTTTTAGATGGCCACTTCTCTTGGACAGAGCAGGTAACTCACCCGGAAGAATTTCAGTAAGATCAATGGAGCATTTTTCTAAAGAAACAAACCCATCTGAGCATAAATCTACTATTTTTAGTCTTGGGTATGAAGTCCTACTTTTTCTAACTCTTTGGCCATGATCTCTGTTAAAACAGCCAGCTCTTCAAATCATAGATTATTAGGATCTTTCATGTTGGAGTTTTATCTCAATGCTAAAGGCTAGAAGGTGCTGAAAGGTAAAAGATACTGTGTTTTATTTTAAGTTTCTCTACATGGCCAATAGTGGATGGTTTCTCACTGAACTAAATCCCTTTTGTCATTTATTTTTATGATAATAGTAAGATCTGTGAGCATTTTGGAGGCTTCAGGATAAAAGAAAATATCATTTTTAACTTTCACTACACTTGCCACTTGGGAACAGGTATTGTTCATTTTCTCTTAAGAAATCACCTAAATAGATTAGGGCTCCATATAGCTTTGGAGAAATGGAAAATACTGATGGAAAAGGTGCTGGTGACCACAACAATACACTTGCAATTGGCATTTAGCTTATCCCTTTGTAATCCTCTGTTCCACCTCACTGAGGCCGGTAATGTGAAAACCAAACTGAGTGCTCCCCACACGCAGCAGGGGGATTGCTGAGGTGGCTGCACCAGCCCCATTGCCTCAGTCTCTTTCTCCTGGGGATGTAATAGTTTCATGGGCAGAGAGTGCCACTGGGGGGCTCCTCATCCCTTCGTTATTTTCAGAAGCAGGCAATGCAGATGTGATCTGAGCCTCTGCTGTTGCCTTTTTTGCTGGAAGGAGTGCAGATGCAGATGTTCCCTGTTGTAGGACACAGTCGCCAGAAACAACTAGCGAGTGGCCTAAACTCATGCTCCTCAAAGTGTGGTCCCTGAATGAGCAGAATTAACTTCACCAGGAATCCATTCAGAAACGCAGAGCCCCAGGGTCCACCAGAGACCCAGTGAACCAGAACCTGCACTGTAACAAGCTCCCTAGTGATTCATATGAGCATTAGTAATGTACTGTAGATTTCAAAATATCTGCAAAGAGGGTTTTAAATGTTAACACAAAATAAACATGCAAGGTGATCTATATGCTAATTACCCTGATTTGATCATTTCCTAATGTACATTATACCCATAACTATATACAATTACTTCAGCTAACAATAAAATACTTTTTAAAAAAAAGTTAAATTTGAGCAATACCATCCCAAATTACTTCATTTATTTAGGTCCAGTTGCCAGAAATGACACAAAACCATGCCAGAGGCAGGCACTCCATTTCTGATTTGTTCCCCAGCCCATGTACACCGAGGTGGGGAACTGTCTTCTCCCTCCACTGTCTGTCCTAGTTTGACAATATAAACCTTGCAATTTCATGTTTAGGTGTCCTTTTGTACTTAATAGTTGATCTTTGGGAGAAGAAATCAATATTTGCCCACAAGTCATTCCTTTCTGAAACCTGTTTCAAAAGAAGAGAGCTATTGATGAATATTCTTAGCATCTGCCACAGCTTTTATAAAGCTGCAAATCTCTTAGGTCAGCAGAGAGTCTATGATGACTACGAAAGTGTGCAAATACTGTTTGAAAAGGCACTGCAAAATTCTTACCTGAGGCATGCCGCTTTATTCCTTCAGCAAAGCAGCCAGCATAAAGACCACTCCGGCAAGTCTTCAAAGGGGGAACTCTGCACAAAGTGGCTCAGTGGGATGTGTAACAAAGGACTCCTCAAGATCAACAGCAGTTTGCTGACACTGGAGTAGGCTAGGGGATTGAAAATGTGATTAGAACAAAATTAAGACATAGTAGTAGTGGAGAGAGATGTCGTGGGGACTTATGGGAGGAGAGGAACAACTCAGGCGTTTTCTGAAGATTGGGATATGAAGACAGTAAAGTTCAAGAACTGATGTTTCTTTCTTGCATTCTTGAAAATAATTACTGGATCATTTTTCCTCATAGGCATCAGTAAACCCACAAAATCTGTAGTGCAACATAATATATTGCTAACATAATATATTGCTAACATAATATATTGTTTTAAAATAGGCAAATTTAGTAGCTGTTATTGTACACTTGAGTAAATATAGTTCCTTAAATTCAACTATATTTGCAGGTCCCCTTTTGAATTAATATTGTTTACATGTATAAATCTAGACAGTGACATAATAACATACGAGGTATTCTCTTCTAGTTAAAGACTGTTTTCATATTGCTTATTATATATTCTCTACTAATGATTTGGAAAATAATTTAAGGCATTAAACTCTTTGAGATATTTGGAAAAGGAAAACCAAAATAAGACTTTCTGTTAAGACTTAGTGTCTTGCAATAGGAAAGTAGGTGGGATCCTTAATTTGATATGTCAACTCAACTTGAATAAAAACCACCTCACTGAATAGTAAGTTCTGTGTGTGTCTGGAGATGATTGACTTGTGAGCCAGCAAATTGATGTAGGAAGACCATCTCTACATAGGTGACATCAACCAATAGGCTTGTAGCTTGGAAAGAATAAAAAGGGAAAGAAGAAAGAAATGTTTCCCCTTTTTTGGAGGAGCTTTGGTCTTTGCCATTGCCTTTGGATGTTGGTTGCCATTTTCTGGGGTCTCCAACACAGACTCTTTGGCCTTCAGACAGACTTGCACCAGTGACTACAGTGAGCTTCCAGGCCCTCAACCTTCCACTGCTACTGGATCCTCTGGCTCTCCAGTGCACGCATGGCCATTTTTTTACTCTTCTACTTCTGATCCTGTAAGCCTACCTGACGAATTCCTTTGTATAGTGATACATATATTTTATATTGATTCTGTCCCTCTAGAAGACTCTAATATAGTAGGTAAAGGCTGGTTTTCCATTAGAACTTCAAGACCTTCCTTGTGCAGTGCAAGACTCCAGAGGGCGACATTTAGGTGGCCGCTACAAATGTCGTTATAGAGTTATACAATATAGTAGCTACGAATACTGTTATACTCCCTGAATACTCCTTATAAACTTTCATTCTTATTCATATTTGGTTATATTTTAAATTCTCCATTCAGTCCAGAGCCAGGTAAAGTTTTATTAAGTAGCTCCAAAAATTCTCTTTACATATCCTATTTGATATATTTGATATATCAAATTGATATATCATATATATCATAGAAATTTGATATATTTGATATTCATAGGAATGCAACTTTTTTATGGAAGAATGTGCTGGAATGCTGATTTGGAAACTTTCTCAGAATTACAATTCTAAAGTGGCATTTCTATAAATTCACAAATTCAAATGGCATTGTATGATAAAATATTTGCCAGTATTACTCACTGTGGTGTGTTTGTTGGAGCCCATGACCGGAATGGAACCTGTCCTCCTTCACTCACTAGTTCGTATTCTGTTCATCTGAAGCACGGGGATGGTCAGTGCCTGCGTACTCTGTATAGCTGCAATGAAGATTACATGAGATGATCGCTGCATCAATACAAACCACTCAGAATAGCATCCGGCACTGAGCACAAGTAAATGTTAAGGACTATGTTTTGCTTTGTTTTCTGCACGGTGTGGGAGACTATTTTACTCTAACATTCCCAAGTCAGGTCTAAGCTATCCACAATTTTTCTGGGAAATTCTGAAGCCAGTCAAGGTCACTATCCTGAAAACACAAGAGAAGGAAAGGATTATTTTAAACTGTGGATTACATTTATAAGTAGGGGTTACTATAGGAGAAAATGATGGATCTTACTCTACTCATCTCTTTCTCCTGGGCTGAATTAGAAAGAAACAGGAGGAAAGGCACTAAAATGAGGGTGGGAACTTGTTGAGCCACTTGTTAAAACTACTTCTTTCTTCATTCCTTGATGGCCAGATGAATGGGCACCATGGCCACCTTCAGTGCCATCCAGCGAGTGTGCCTGGTCATCCTTAGCACAGGAAGGAATTCACTTGCTTGCCCACACATACTGTGTAAAGCTGTGTGGCTTGCCTTGTCTAATGAAGCATGAGAAGGAGTCATGTTGGTGGCTTTTTGGAAGAATCTTTAATGCTTGATTTGTTAAGCTCCTGCTTCCCCCGCCTCAGTGGTTCTTAGGCATGAATTCAGACAGCTGCCAGCATTGTGGCTCCAGTGGAGGCTGGCCTGTGAGGAACATTTGGCATGAGCCAGATGTGAAGCTTTGTGGTCCTAAGCCACTGATATTTGGCTGTTATTACAGTATCACTTTTCTAGTACGAGTTCTTCCAGGAAACGTGTGAGTTGCTATACACTGTTGACCAAGAGATGCTCTGAGAGACACAGATTATATTCTGCAGATGGTCAGTGTGTGGCGTGCTTGGTAGATACTAACTTTCTGATTCTTTCAACAGAAAATATAGGTATTGTGTTAATAATTTAACTGGTTTATATATTTTAACCATTTGGTAATAAATAACACATATTACTTATTAAAGTAGCAATCACTCATTGCCTTAAAATTAAACATACTACTTTTAACACATTAATGCCTAGGTAAGTCTAACATTATTGAAGAGGAACAGGGGTAGAACGTGTTTCCCTATTCTCAATCCCATTTATTTTTAAAGCAACTGAGTAACATACATCTGATTGAGGATGGCAAAACACAGCAAAAGTTACTGGCTAATTTTCTCAAGAGGAAACAGAAGAATATTAGAATCCACACAAAACCATTCTTTTCTGTAACATGGCATTGAACCAGTAATCAGATATAAAATTAATATTGATTTTTACATATTACTTATGGTGTTGTAATAAGGTGACATAAATGAAATACGGCAATGATTGCTGTATTTTTGAACTGTTTTCAACCCACTCCAAAGAAAACAGGAAAGACTCTCACAAAGAGTATTTGAAAAGAAGGAAGTTAAGAACATAACCACTCAAAGACTAACGGGACTATAAAAATATTAAAGAGTTTAAAAACAATGTGTTATTTCTTAGATAGAAAATTTATTTATTTATTTATTTTTTTGTGGGTACCAAGGGGTCGACCTCAGGACCTCGTGCGCCAGCAGGCGCCCGTGCCGCTGAGCGATATCACCGGCCCCTTTTTCGTATGTGGGTTCCGGGAGTCGAACTCAGGCCCTCGCGCTTGCCAGGCAGGCGCTTAAGCCGCTGAGCCATCTCACCGGCCCGAAAATTTATATTTTAAGCACTTTAAAATAGCATTCCATAGTTGACTGAAAGGTATAGATTCAAAACCAATAACTTCTCTGCTAAAACAAATTTAATAGCGAAAATAAGGAAATTAATATGAGAAATTAATATTTTCAAAAATCAAGCCAGAAGTATGAAAAAGATATGCAACTTATTTATTGGAAATTAAATTCTGTTTCATAGGACATTTTAAACTTCTGTATTCACTGATAACACCCATTTTGCTGTTTTATAGGAATTTGTTCTTCAGTTTAAATGTTGGTTTAAAGTTATTCATGATTATTCTGTTACCTTGGTGAAACGTGATGAAAGTATCAATAGACAAACTTTTACACTCAGCATAATATGCAATTTTTGTCAATTTAAGGAATGATATTAGCTTGTTGATTCAGTAGCCCACATTGGGTATTTTTGTATGACCCTTCCTAAAAATATGTTCTTTACATAAGAGTTGTTTCATTTAGTCATCTTCCCTTATTTTGGAGGTAAGGAACTCGAATTCAAAGAAGTTAAGGGCATTGGAGAGGGGCAGTGTGGGTTATGAGTGCAGAGGGGCCTCTTCCGGATACCTTCAAGGTCATATCACCTCTTCCAAGACCTACCAGTCCACTTATGTGATTTTATGTGATTAAGTGTGGAAGGGAAAGAAAGGGAAATGCCACCAATCACTTGTTCTTCTATTCTCCTGTCCCTTGATGCCGGGTGGAAGATAAATGTGTCTGCTCTTCTTCACCCTTTGAATGGAACTATCTTATGGTAAATACTGTTACTGGCTCCTCTGAACCTTCCTCAGAGGCTTAGACTACTGACTTTCTTACCCCAGAGAAAGCAGTACTGGGCGCCAGGCTGTCCTTCCAATGGAAGGCTTTACAGTCATTTTTCACAGCCCAGGATATGTGCTTGACTTGATACAGAGATTTTCTTAAATTCAGCTTTCATACAATCCATTCTTATGCTTTCCTTCTCTTTTTCTTTTTTTTTTATGGTACTGAGGTTTGACCCAGGGCCTTGTGCACGCTAGGCAAGCGCTTCTATCACTGAACTACATCTGCAGCTCCTTTTTTCCTTCTTAATTGCCTTTCATTGTTAAATTTGGAGTTTCCTCTATCACCTGACAAAAATTCAAACTGTTGCATAGTAGAGCTATGTGCTAAGTGACTATTCTCAAAAGTATTGTCTTTTTATATGGTTGCTTTGTCCAATTATTTGAATATTGTATGGCATTTTATATCATTATGTGGAAAAATTATTTGCAAACGGAAACCTGAAAGTCTTAACATAATAATAGTGAAATGGAGATGAAAAATATTTTTATCTGCCAAAAGTGGAAAATCTTTAGTTCACGTATTTATGAGTTTGAAGATGCTTTTTGTGTACTAATCTAGAATGATTAAAAAATAAAGAACGTATATTTAATAAAATAATCATACTATTCTTGAAGGAGCCATGTTTTCAGAATCTGTGAAAGTGTGTCATGATTCAAATAGGTTTTTACTTTTCTTTACTGTGGCTGGTATAAATGCTGAGAGAAGTAGCTGATCTGAATTCATTTGTGGATATTGAGTATAATAGTTTCATTAATGTATTTGTTTATCTTGCATTTCTCTCTAAGAAGAGAATAAGTTCTATAGGAGTGTTGTCTTTTTCATAGCCACATCCACAGCACAGAGAATAAATACCAGCCTGGATCAAGTGCTCAGTAAACATTTCCAGGACTCCAGGACTCCTGAGTGGCAATTTAGTTCTATACAATCATGCTTGTTATCTATACTTCTATATACTCAAACATCCCTTATGCTTCTTTCTACTCTTTCTCCCTTTTTTTCTTTTCATGTGCTAGGGATCAAACCTAGGGCCTTGCACACACTAGGCAAATGCTCTATCACTGTGCTACATCCCTAACTCCACTTATTTTAAAAAATGTTATCCTTCAGCCTTAAAATTATGCTTTGCTTATTTTTGCCCATTTTCTACTCTGTGCTTTCAAGCTCAATTATGGTTTGGGGGATTTATTGAACTTAAAAATGCATGAGATACCTCTTGATGGCTGTAGTATACTATCTTGAAATTTACTTTCTCTTGCAGCCCTTAATGTGCTTTCTAAAATTAATTTGGACGCATGTGCATGTGCGCAAGTGTGTGTGAGTGTGTGTGTGTGGCAGAGAGAGAAAGAGAGACAGAGAGAGAGATTTTTTTTTAAAAGAACGATTCCATCAAGTTTTTCTTCTAAATCTTTCTCAGAGTATTGTTAAATCTGAAATCTGATGACTCCAACTAAGAGTTTCCTGGGTGAGTTCAGAAAGTATCCTGTCACTTGGCTTTTGATTTTTAATAAAATCCAAGTTCTCCAAGTTAGTTTCTTCCTGTCCAAGATGCTGGTGGGCCGGCGTAATTTCCACGGCCATCACTGCTGTGCAGCCTCCGCGGCCGTGCAGTGAGCAGCAGCGCGCAGGCATGCCTCATCAGCCACTGTAAGTTCTTTACCACCCTGCAGTCTCAGCAGCATTCCATCTTGTGGATGAACAGCAAATTAAAAAAGCACACCGAAACAGGCCTCTCCATAGCCGTGCAGATGGGGAAAGGTTACAGTACAGCCCACATGTTGAAATCTCATTGGATACCCGTTAATTTGCCTTGGAACTGTAGACTGCTGAAGAAAAAGATGAAAATGATGTTCTCAGCTTTGAACCAGGAGTCGAGATGCTCCATAGCTGCTTCTTAGGCCCTATGAGTGATTTTCAGAATTATATAGCCTTGAATTGCCTCCTGAAATTGTTATTCTCAGATGGGAAATATTACATGTCGGGAAATCAGAGATTCTAAAGTTCAGCTTGACTTTTTCTGCTTTTCCTCATTTTAACTCCCTTTATGGAACGGAATTGCTTCACATGCAAAACTAAAGGACTCTTAACTGTCTACTCCCTGGACAATCTGTCTCTTTCTTTTCTGTGTGTCTCATTTTATCTCTGTTTCTCCTACTTTCTTTCTTTCTTTTTTTTTGTGGGTACCTGGGGTCGACCTCAGGACGTCGCGCGCCAGCAGGCGCCCGTGCCGCTGAGCGATATCACCGGCCCTTTTTTCGTATGTGGGTTCCGGGAGTCAAACTCAGGACCTCGCGATTGCCAGGCAGGCGCTTATGCCGCTGAGCCATCTCACCGGCCCTCTCCTACTTTCTTTTCTTTTCCATTCAGCACAACATATGTGTGGCTGCTGTTTTGCTGGAGAAGATCACTGCATTGTCTATTTTGTTTTAACATTCAAATGCTCACCTTGAATTCCTGTCTCTTTAGACATCGTGGAACAATGATATGCACTGGAGTTTTAAGATATAATTTCTGTTCTCCTCTCTCCATTCCTTGTCTCCAGCAGTCCTGCAAAATAGCTCATTGCTTTGCATTTCTTGGGCATTCAAGTGTTTATAGAATCTAACGATCCTGATCTCTCACTTCCTTTTTAGAAGCAGAAAACGATAGCTGAGCATGGCACCGTTCCCAGGGAGGCTGCATGAAAGTGGCAGACAAGCTGATGCTGGGCTATGGCAAACAGCCATAGGTATGTAATTTTAAGAGTCTTGTCCCATCAACCCAACTGCCACGTTTAACGGTATGAGGACTGTGCAACTTCATTTTCTAGGGCAAAAGAAATTTAAAAGATGCGTTCGAAAATTTCCCTATCAGTTTCTTTTTGGAAATTCAACCTAGCAGCTCACAGCAAAGAAGAAGAAAAAAGTGAGGCCAAATGAATAAAACAGCTGGGGCCAAGGTGAAGGGAGGGTTCCTGTAGCAGGATGATTGTCCACAGAGAAACAAGACCAAATATGAGCTGTAATTAGCACTTTATTCTTCTGTATGTATTAACCCACAGGAACAGGCCCTGAAAAAGTAGTGCAGTGGCAAGAAAAACTGATTAAAATGTATAAGAATCCAGCTAGCACCAAACTTGGGCTTCTTCAGGTTTCAAGCTTATATTAACTATATTGTCTCTGCGACTGCTGGATGAGGAAATGCTATTGACTAGAGAAGTACGTGAAAAGGAGCAGCTGTACTTGGAATGACCAGGTGGAGTGGCTAGGCAGGCCCGATGGCTGGATTTATGGTTAGTGACTGCAGGTGATCCACATGGGCACAGGGAGAGTGGGATTGGGGCCCTGCTCTTTGGGAGAGGGAATATCATGAGGTAGACATTGACCAAAGTTAATGCAATGGTGACATTAATTTCCAGCTGGGCTCAGTTCTAAGCATTTCACATGATTTGCCTCATTAATTCTTACACAATTCTGGGATGTGACAATTGTCTTTAATTTATAGAAGAAGAAATAGAAGCATGGACAGTTTATGTAACTTGCCTGAGTTCACACAAGATATAAGTGGCAGAGCCAGTGTTGCAATCCGTCCATGTTCTTACCCTACAATGTCCTTGCTTCAAGAGTAGCTTCAAGAGAGCTGGTCTATACTCAGGAGAGTGCCCTTCTCAGAGATTCTGGTGGAGATGTGTCAGAGAGGTCAGCGAGGAAGCCTGAGGGGACAAGTCACTTACTGACTCAGTAACTGCAGCTCAGAGCACTTGTGGTCATCATCATGCCTGTGTCTTGGTCCCTTTTCCCAGCAATTTTTTTTTGGTCTGCCCTCCTTTAAGTGATGGCTGGTAGGGAGGTGTTGCAGCAATTCTGGCTCTTCTCTCAGTGGTTAGAGGGAAAGAAATGCTTGTTCCCTGGTGCTGTCCCAGAGGAACAAGGAAGAGCTTTCTCTGCCCACCTCTTGGGACACATGCCTGTCGCTGATGCAGTTGCTGACAAAAGCCATGGCGTTGCATGTGGTCTGTCAGAGGCTGGGGTAAGGCTAACCTTTCCTGAGCTATGTGAGGTTGGGGCACAGGGGTGAATACTTAACTAAGTTTGCAGATCTCTGAGGGAGAGGAAAGAGGAGAAGCCAGGTGGCCACTCACAATGGCTACTTATTCCGGAGAGGCCAGATATACTGATCCTGGAGCTACTGAATATCACCCCAATCCGGAGGCCTGGTTTTTAGATCTGGTGAATCTGGGTAGAACTGGGTTCAAAGCTCAGTTACTTAATTTCATACCTAATTCTAGAAAAGAGCCGCACAGAATGGGAATTGGATCTGTGCCATTAGCCTCTCAGCCTAGGGTTTCTTATCTCTTCTCTCCATCCATGCGGAAAACTGGCTTGAAAACCCAGTCTGCCTAGTAGTGGGTCCAAGCAGATTTTTACAAAACGGCCCTGAGGACATAGCAGGTCACGTTGGCAGGCCTAGTATACTTTGAATGTCATGTATGTTGCTCTTTTTTACTTAATTTTTCAAAATTTATTTTTAACACTGGCTTCTTAGGTTTCATTTAAGGAATGAAATTTTATTGATGGACTGATTTTTAGGGTGGCTCCTAAACACAGCGGTGAAGTTGGTAAAACGTTTCTTTTGTCCTCAGTTTTACAGGGACAAATAGAGTGTCCCAAAGTGCCACTGCTGCTTCTGACTTCCAAGGCGGATGTTGATCATTTGTCATGATCGTCTTTCCTGCTGAGCGTGGTTGCAGTGAGAAATTAGTCCTCATTCAGTGCTCAAGGCAGCCACTGCAGAGATGGAACACGAAGTGGAAGTTATTTCCTGTCCTTGCTTGAGGAACTCCTTCTCTGGGAGGCAGCACGAGAGAGCAAGAGAAACATGACATTTGGAACCAGAGAGATGTGGGTTTGAATCTAGGCTTTGCCTCTTACTAACTCTGTGAATTACCTTACTTTTTTTAGGCTGTTTCCTCCTCTGTTAAGTGATATTAATAACGCCAATTTTGTAGACTCTACTATGATACTAAATGAGATGAAATATGTCCTATGGTTACCAGATTGCATGACCCTGAGTGTTAGTTTGCCTTTCTATCAAGCTTTAGACCAAGGAGAAAATACGGTTAATGCATTCTTAGTAGAATGCAAAATATTTGTGTTTTAATAAGGAAGCATCCTTAACAAAGGAATGAATGGTTCGCAGTATTTTTAACTTTTTTGCGGGGGGGCTGAGTATTTTAAGCAGAGGCTTCGTTTACTTGAACCGCTCAGACCATCACTGGTTCTGCCTGAAGATATGGCTTGATTTCAGTTTCTGAAATGTCAGGCTTGGCAGAGACTGGTGTTTCAGGGAATTACAGAGGGAGGAGAATCCATAATCTTTGCCCTTGAGGAAGTCAAACCCGAGGTACCAATGACAAATAAACATTCTGTAGAATACAAATAACTAAAGCCTGGAAATAGACCCACATATGCTAAATTATAGCTTCATAAATGTATTCACTTTTAAAATATCTGCATAGGCAGACAGATCAATGGAACAGAATGGAATCTTAAGTAGGCCCAAATACTTCAGGGAATCTAATGTACGATAAAAGTGGCATTTTAAATCAGTGAAGAAAGTGGATTATTTAATAGATGGCATTGAGACAACATTTTCAGCCATTTAGGAAAAAAATTAGATCTCCATTTCACTCCTTGCACTAAAGTGCATTCTAGATGCACCAAAGCTTTAAGATAAAATAAGAAACTGTTAAAGTTTTATAAGACATCATGTAAAACACTTTTTTTTTTTTCTTGTAGGTACCGGGGTCGACCTCAGGACCTTGCGTGCCAGCAGGCGCCCATGCCGCTGAGTGATATCACCGGCCCTTTTTTTGTATGTGGGTTCTGGGAGACGAACTCAGTACCTCGTGCTTGCCAGGCAGGTGCTTATGCCGCTGAGCTATCTCACCAGCCCCCATG
Organism: Erethizon dorsatum; assembly: GCA_028451465.1. NCBI lineage: Eukaryota > Metazoa > Chordata > Mammalia > Rodentia > Erethizontidae > Erethizon > Erethizon dorsatum. The sequence goes on from CM051839.1 coordinate 20,054,804, forward strand.
TAAAACACTTTTAAGAAAACCTTGAGTTGGGTGAGGTTTTCTCAAGTAAGAAACAATCTAAGTATGTACTAACAAGAGTGATAGAAATTAATTTTGTAGTTAATAATTAAAAGTTTCCCATGGAAAATTGATTAAAAGTAAAAAAGCAAAACTGAAAAAAAATCTGTGCATTTATATTTCTATCTTCAATTGCGCTGCAAAAAGTTTGTACCAATTTTTACTATGGCTGCATTGTATATGTACTATATCCTCAAAATTTAAATAAAATGTTAAATAAAATGTTATTATAGACAGACAAGAAAACTATAAATGATCTGGCAAAATAGGCAGAGAATAAGTTTGATATGGTGGAACTGCCTGTAATCCCAGCACTCTGGGAGGCTGAGGTAGGAAGATTGCAATTATGAGCCCAATTTGGCCAATTTAGCAACTTTGTGAGACTTTGTCTGAAATAAAAAATTTAAAAAGGGCTGGGGATGTAGCTCAGTGCAAGGCCCTGGATTCAATTTTCAATATCTGGGTTCTTCTTTCAGAGAGAGTGAGACAAAGAGAGAGACAGAGAGATAGAGAAAGAATAAGGAAAGACTATGAAAGGAATTTAGAGAGAATAGTATCTTTTTCAGAACATAAAACCCCCCAATCTCATTCATAATTCAAGAAATGCAAATTCATACCATAAAATAAAATTTTTCATGTACCAAGCTGAAGATAGCTATGAAACTGGGAAATTGACAGAATGGGTAAGCGTGTGAGGATTCATGTATAATGCAGGTATGGTAACAATTGGTCCAACCTCTTTGAAAAATAACTGGACAATGGTATCAAAATTTAAAATGTGCAAAATTTGTAAGTCTTACTTCTAGCAATTTGTTCTCTGATTTTATTTGCATGTATAAACAAAGAAGTCTAAATAAGAACAGTTTATTGCTGCATTATTTAAAATAGTTAAAAGAATAAGTATGGGAAACAACCTACATGTCCATCAACAGGACCCTGGCAAATATTGATGCAATCTTACAATAAGCTGAAAAAAATTTAGTGCATCTATATATACTGTTATGGACAGATCTTCACATTATATTCTTAAATTGTACCAAAGGAAGGTACTTAGTAGTGTCTGTAGAAAAATATTTTCCTAGACAGTTTCCTGAAGGTCATATAAGAAACTGTTGACTGTGGCTGTATAAAGGGGGTGGTACTTAGAGACAGAGTTGTGAAGGAGACTTGCTTTTCTTTTAATACTTTTTTGTACTATTTGAATTCATGATTAAAATCCTGTGCCATCCTCTTAAATAGGCAAGTTAATTTGTAAACAAACCAATTGCATGGACGTTTTCCCCAGCTCATTTCTTCGGTCCATGCTGAACTTAAATCCTCCTCATATCACCATACCAAAATCAAGAATGAATTCTCTCATTGAAGCTTTTCTGGAAAAATAGGAACAGATTGATTCAAAGGGATATTCCATGAAGAAACGAACTCTTGGGCAAGTTGGTCTATTTTCCAGTCCTCTTACCCACAGTCCAAGAGATGAGAAGGGAAAGGACCTTGGAAGAACTAGCATGTACCATCAGTTACAGCCCATGAGCTGGTAGCTTCTTCTTTGATTCTTTGATCCTTGATTTTTCTTTTAATGGATCAAGTTCCTGTGTATACTGGGTCTGCAGAGAAAAGCTGTGTCCTTGGTAGTTACCAAGACCAGGAGGGTCAGGAGTTTACCTTCACAGAAGAGAGTCTGCTAATATAACCACCAAATGTCAAATCTCCCCAAAACTTTCCCTCCACAATGACCTTGGGCTGGTTAGCATACGTAAGTTATCGTTCTGTCAATGGTACAAAATAGTGGAGATAACTTAAAGGAGGAAAGATTCCTTTTGGCTCATGCTTTCAGAGGTTTCAGTTGATGGTTGTCTCCATTGCTTTAGGGCAGTGGGGAGGCAGAAACATCATGGCAGAATGGTGTGGTGGAGGAAAGTTGCTCACCTCATGACTACCAGGGAGCACAAAGAGAAGGAAAGAGCCAGAGGTCCTGCTAGTGGACTTCTGTTTTCTGCTTTTGTTCCATCTGCCCCCAGAATTTTGAATGGTGCCATTTACATTCAGGGTGGCTTTCCCCCATCAGTTTGCTGTCCCAGGTGACAAACATCTCTGTAAACACCTTTACAGGCACAACTGGAAATGTGCTTTACTAATTTCCTAGGTGTTTTTCAATCCAATCAAGTTGTGAGTCAACACTAACCATCATAGAAGAAAATCTGTAGAATGGGCATATTCTCCAAAACAAAAGCACTCGTGCAACAAGGACCCACTGACCCTTGAGAACAAGCATCACTGTTAAAGTGAGATACTAAGCACAGTGGGTAGGAGACCTAATAGCTGAAGAAAGAGTAATTATTGCAAACAAGATATCACAGTGTTAATATTTTCGAGGATATATAATGGAATATTAAAGATATTGCAACCATGAATCATAAAGCATTTTTAATTAAAATATATTTGTTGAAATAAAGTCATATGGTAATTTTTCCTTGCTTTGTAGTATGAGTAATTAATTTTTCATTAATTCAAGAAGTACGTTGAATGGATTCATTATGAGGCACAGCTAGATGTTGCTATGTCTAATAATAACAATCTTCCTATAAAATTTTGCCAAACATTTACTTATTTAATGTTTATAACACCCTTGTAAGCTGAGCAGGACAAGGTGGCTTGTTATTATATCTTATTTTAATGTCAGGAGGAGTTAAATGAAATATGTTGCTTAGAATGAATCAATCAGTGGTGAATGTGAGAATCACATCGGAGATTTTAAATTTCAAAATAATAGCTTTTCTTATCACACAGTCTTTATAGGAAATATAATGTATATTCTACTTTAAGGTACTATGGTCACTATGACTTATTTCCAAGACCAGGGCACAATAACATCAAGATTCACATGTGAAGAACTATTGGATTTTTGTTTACATCTTGTATTTCTTAAACATCACCAAGTACAAGATTCCTAGAGGCTGCTTCTGGGTATACATAATGGCTTGGATTTGTGATCTCAGAAAATAACAGTAGAAACTTACTGACTTGACTTTTTAAAAAGTTTTGTAGGTTGTCTATTTCTGCCTCAAAGAAGTAGGGCATGAGGGTGACCAGAGACTTATCAAGGCATTTGAGATTTTATTGTGCTTTTAAAAAATTTCAGTGGCAACTCTGCTTATCCCCTTTATTTGACAGTGATGGCATGAACTGTGACTGAGGAAAAGCTCCGGATCTACCTGTGCTTGTGTTTCAGGATTTATTCAGTCTGAAGCTCGAGCTTGCAAGGACGCAGGGGTAGCTGTCCAACCTGATCACAAATGTTCTTATCCCCATGGACATCTTCCAGGAATAAAATAGTTTCCTCAAATTCTATTTGGATCTTGAGAGCTTGTAAATAGACCCAGCCTCGGCAGGTGAGGCAGCACAATGAATGAGCGTGGTGCCATTGAACTGTACAGTACCATGAAGAGTGTCTGAAAGTTGAAATTAACTTTTTATTAGCATGACACAGCTGTGGGCTGTTTCATCTTGTCAGCAGCAAATTTCTGGTTCTCTCCCTTGCCTTTTCATAGACAGCACATTGGTTCACTTCCAGCTATTCCTGCTGGTCTAACAGGCACTGTCCTGCACCTTGTCAGCTTTTTCTTGTCCTACCGATTCTTTATGTGCCTTTTTTGATGTTTCAAAAGAAGCGTGGAATGTGATAGACCTTTCGTTTTCAAATGTGCTTTTACTGGCTTTGATGCTGCATCAGAGCAATAGCTTGGAAAGATTGGGTGAAGGAGAAATGGGGGACCAGCTCTCTCAAGGGCTGGCTGAATAACCTCAGTTATGCTATATTTTCCTATCTGTGTCAAGAATGTGGGTTAAACAGTAAGTCTGCACACCCCTAGACTTTGCAAGCCACCTGACAGGTTTGTTGCTTGAACGCCTGACAAAATATAGGCCTCCAACGATCAGACCTGCACCGAATCTGAGATAATCCTTGATCGAGCAGTGCAGCAGTGTACACTTCCATTTTTTATTTCTCTTTTTGGAATAATTAGGGTAAGGTAGACTGTCTGTGCTTTATTTTCTACATACCTTGTCTCTCTCCATTTGGCCACTTACAAGGCATCTTGCTTTTGCTTGTATTTAAAACCATGACCTTTTGAAACAAATAACCTGCAACAGCTGAGAATGTGTGAATATTTGTTCTGCTATGCAACCTTGATTTGCAGAACATCATGTTTCAAATTGCTCTGGAAACAAAAGGCCTCTTTATGACATTCAGTAACAGTACATTTTGTTCTGAAAAGATTGATGAGCTTGAACTGATGATGCTATACAAGGTCTTTTAAAGATTAGGATAGAACAAAAATTATTAAAAATTCACCCTATATTGTCAATATCTTTGATTTTAAAATATTGAGTCAAAACTTTTTTTTAAAAATGTGAGAGTTCAGTTATTTGCATTTTTTGTGATTTTAGTTACATGGAAGAGGGAAGTATTGAACTCTGCCTTGTGGAATCGCATCAAAATTAATAATAGTGAAAAATTTCTTCCCTGAAGGATATTTGAACAACTGTACTCTTATATAGTAAAACCACTAAAAATTCAAATTTACAGTTATAAGTAGAGGCAAAAGCAATAGGCCAAAATTACTGCAAGGGTAACAGAGTTTTGAGTGTTGTGTACATAGATCTTACTATCACTTCGTTAAGTTTTCCCAAATTCATTGAGTACACTTGTTACCTTGAAAGCAATGGTTCATTGTTCTGTAGGACTCTGAGAACATACATCAGGGAAGGCAAATGAAAGCGCAATGCAATTATCTAAATCACTTCATTTATTTAAATAACTATTCTATTCTCCAGCCACCCTGAGTGAGAATTTGACAGAATAGAGGTGGGGGTCTTTGGATTCTTTTACTCCTTGATGAAAATCTTCTATCAGTGTTAATGTGGTAGCTTTCTGATGTTAAAATGGTGTAGGTTTTCCTACCGGTGCATGTTGCAGTATACAGTGTTTGCATTCTTTGTGTGTAGATTTAATAAACATAACTCATTAGAATTTACCAGCCCTGGAGACCTGGTGTGTGCATCACCTTTCAAAGCAGAGGTGGTGAGGGTTTGTAGATCTAGGCTTCTCGGGGCATGGATCCCCTCACTTAGATAAATTTTCCCCTCCTAATTAAGGCTATCAGGTAAAAAAATCCTCTGTTGACCATTAGAGAGACCTGTTTGTGCAGAGGTTTTTGTTGCACATTTCTGTTAACTTTAAATCCTGTTTAATGTTTGAAGTACTAAATTTTACATTTATGGCACATTATACAGCAGTTATTATAGACTCTAAAGAGTTAGGCATAGACATTTTGTAACTGAAGGCCTCGCCATTCACCTTGTGGGGTTAGTGATACAGAATATGAAATAAAATACCATAACTATGGAGAGGAATATCAATTGCAGATGATGTTCTCCTCTAAAATATATGGAGATGATTATGCTTTTGGGCTTTTGGTTCAGACTATTCTATGTTTAACAAGTGAGCTAGCCTGTTTTCCCCAAGCGCTTCAGGAATTCTCTTTAAAGCAAAACATGAAATTAGGGTATAAGAGAGTGTAAGGACACTGGATGAAACCCAGAGGTTAAATATTTAAAACTGAAAATTACATCATTTAAAAATAGTCCAATAAATTCCATTTATCATGCTGCCCCTGAGATATGGCTTATTGCATATATTCGAATATTTCGGATTACATCCTGAGCAGAGCATTGACTTTCAGTTCTAAGTGCGAATGTGCATTTTAGTTACAGTGTGATTTTGAAGGATGTGCTTCATATTTTCGGGGCTTCCTTTACATGTTTTTAGAACTTTAGAAAGATGATAATATGTGTATTACGTAGATGATTCGAACAGTACGCAGGACACAAAGCACAGCGCTAAGTCTTCTTCTGTCTCCGCCCTTCCCTCCTGTGTTCTTTCCTAGAGGCACTCCTGTGACTGGTGTCACACAGCCGTGCATCTTTCTCCTGTGAATTCACATGCACTCTCGCACACGGCCCTGTATGCATACTTACCTGAGACTTGGGAAGTCTCGCAACCTTCCACTGTACGCCGCATACCTAGGGAGGGTAGTGGTGTAGCTTTTGACCTGGGAGAGCAAATGGTGTGGATTCCTGTCAGGCTCTGATGGCGTGAGGACCACGAAGAGCTGGAGCAGAAGGAGATGAGTGTCTCAGATCAAGCAGTTAGGCAGAGAGAGAGAGAGAGAGGGAATCCTTCCTTCTGCCTCTTTGTTCTTTTCAGGCCCTCAGCAGATTGGATGATGCCAGCCACATTGGAGAGAGCAATTTTATTTACTTAGTCTGCAGATTCAAAGCGAATTTCTTCTGGAAACACTGCCACAGCCATACCAAGAAATAATGGTTACACAGATATCTGAGAGTTCTGTGGCCCAGCCAAGCTGACCTACACAATTAGTTATCACAAAATGGATATTTTAAAAATATGAGATTAAATATACAAACCGTTCTGTGATTTGCAATTTGTTTAATTATTATTGTGCTGTAATGTTCTATATTGATCTATTTAGATTCATCTTATTCTTTTCAACGACTGAATAGTATTCTGTGTCATGAATGTGCCGTAATTTATTTAACCACTTCCCTTTTGGTGATCATTAAGATAGCTTCCATCTTTTTTCTTGCTTAGTTTTTTGAAACAATTACAAAATAAACACCAGTGTGCAATTTCTAGAGCTCTACTACACAGCATTGTGTCTGTAATTAATACTGTATTGCATACTGAAAAATTTAAGATATAGATCGCATGTTGAATGTTTTTACTACAATAGATGCCCCTGATATTGTAGTTTAAAGGCGAGTAGTGTCCTGATAACCAGTGAAATGGTTTCTTTACATAAATTTATTGATCATTTTGGGTTTCTCTAGAGATTTCCTGTTCATGTGCTATGTTTTTATCTGTTGGGTTACTTGGCTTTCCTTAATCAATGGGTAAGTTATTTTTATACACTGTAGATATTAGGACTTTATAGAATTGCTATGGATGCTATTTCTCTGTCAGTTACTTGTCTCAAACTTTGTTTTTAGCGTCTTTGGGTGTAAAAATATTTTTAATTTTTATGAGCTAAAAATTGAGTGTTTAAGACATTTCTGTTTTTTGCTTGCTTGGGGAGGCCTTTTACATTCTAAAAGTATAAAAATATCCCACTATATTTTCCTCTGGTACATGCATATACGAATTTAGTTCTTTAATCCATCTGTAGTTCGTAAATGACGTGTACATGTTGCAGTCCTACTTGAGAGATTAGGATCTAAATTTATTTTTTCCTTATAGTTGACTTGTTGAATTATGCTACTTGCGTCATTTATTGAACAGTCTATTTCCCTTAATTTAAAATAGCAACTTTTATAAATTTTATGATTAAAATTCCCAAGTATATGTAGGTATGCCTCTGAACTCTGTTGTATTTACTTGTTTTTAAACTCTGGATGATACCAATTTGTCTTAATTAGTATTTTAGTGTGTTTTGCTATCTGATAAAGTAACATATGCAAATGTTCAGTATTAACTTAGACTGTTTCCTAATTTAATTCTTACTTCATGTGTAAATTCTTAAAATGCTATTTTTTCAGTATGATTTCAGAACATGGACTCTGGCCTTATTCAACTGTCACCAGTACTCGAAACACTTTCCTATTTTCCTACTTGTTAAGATGGTATTTCTGGGCATGAGTTGCTTCTTTTTCCCCTCTGGCAAAGTCTTTTATCGAGGGGGATATGAATTAATTAATAATTATTCTTTAGGTAGGAAGTTATAGGAAAGAACACTTCACAAAATCAAGTTTTCTTATCTTGAATTTTTAGGTTCACTTCATTTTTTGCCAGTGGTATAGTGTTATATGGTATTAATGTTCCATAACTTATTTACTCACTCTCTTTTTGGTCATTATCATGATTCCTTCTTTCTCTTTTTAAAAAACAATGATGATATAAACATCAATATACATACATCTTCGTGTGCTTAAGAATTTGTTTGGGAAAAATTTCTAGGTCAACAAAACACATGTATACATTATGTTAAGAACAACTATTAAATTTAAGATGGCCAAGATTTTTTTCTGCCTCTCTCACTTATTTCACAAATCCCCTTCCAAAGTAACAATGAGGATGTATAGAAAAATGCAAGTGAATTCCTCTGTGAAACTCTAGGGGACATGTGGAATGTGAACCATAATACATGACAAGGAACATGCAACGCAGGAGTGGAAGCTGACTTGGCAGGAGTGAGGAAGTATTCCTGGGATAGAATGGTGTCATCCAGAGAGAATGGTGACAGGAAGAATGCTGAGACCTGGAAAGCCTCTGGAGTCCCAGGGAGAACTGAGCAGAGCTGTCACAGATGTGGAGCCCAGGCAAAGTGGAAGGTGGGTGAGAGCCCAACTAAACACAGAGGGATTAGGTAACTGCTGAGATCCCCAGCACCTCCCTCAGTGGGCTCCTGGAATGCCTGTAGCCTGCTGACTCAGAGTGGACAATGGGGTGCCCTTTTCAGGGCTAGCTGTCCCAGGAGGAAAAACCTTCCATAATAGGCATCCAAAGCCTGATGGAAACGTATACGTCCGCCAAAGTCCGGACTTTCATTTGTACCTAGACCTTCCCTAAGCATCTCAAATCCAAATCTGAACTCTATTTTGCCCTATAAGTCTTCTCTTTTTCCTATTTTAACTTTCCTTTTCTCTGCAACTGAGCCAATCTCTCAAGCCAGGAAATCCAGGCATCTTGGATTCCCTCTTCATACTTTTCCGTGATGCAGTTCTCTCCAAGAAACTTTCATGTCTGTCCTTTCCTTGGAACTCTGCTTTAGTTTATGGTGCAGCATGCTGCTGCAGGACGACTACAGCAGTAACTGTCTCCCTCTGCAGCTGGCAGATGCTGTCTCTGAAATCGAAATGATTGTCACCTCCAGCCTTTAAAATCGTGGAAACTTTGTGTTGCTGTTACCTTCTCAGCACCTATGCTTCCTCCCTTAGTTTAACCTCAGAGGTTCTAATTTTTAGTATATGTGCTGCCGAAGCAAGCACAACCTCAGAGGTTCTAAATTTAATATTCATCAGCAAAATCATGGTGAACTCAAAATGTCTGTTCCTGGGCCTCTCCCCAGAGATTTTAATTTAGTAAATCACCCTAGGTAATTCTCTGCAAATGTCCTTGATTTATACTAAGAAACTTTAGGTATAGTATCCTGTCTAAATCCTTAGCATGACATGCATGGCCTCCCAGGCTCTGATTTCTGCCCACAGTTTGTCTTCATACTTTCCATTCTACTATGTGTTTCAGGGTTATCAAGCTATTAGTTCCCCCCAATCATAACACTTTTTCACATCCTTGTACATGGGATACTGTCATTCTTGCTTCAGGACCTTTAGTGTCTAGCTCAGTTCCAAAGACATCAAACAGGGGTTTTTGAGCCTGGGTTAATGGTTAAAGCCAATCTGTGACAGTTAAACCCTATTGTCCACTTGATTGGCTTGGGAGCATCCTAGGGAATTAGTAAAACACACTTTTGATGTGTCTGGGTGGGTCATAGAGGAGTATGTGTGGTCCCTAGCCCCTTCTTCTCTGGTACTGGTCCCCTGCTCTGATTCCTGGTTGCCATGAACTGAATATCTTTGTTCCACCATGCCCTTCTACCATGTTTCTGCTTTGGAGTCAACAGCTAACCATGGATGGAATCCCCTGAAACTATGAGCCAAATTATACATCTCCTCCTTTGAACTGTGGGTGTCAGGCATTTTGTCCCAGCAATGGGAAAAGCTGACTAAGAGAGAATCTATGAAGTTCTCTGAAAATGATATGCAATATTTCAGACATAGACTATATGAATATATATGTCAATGCCTGCATATAATTATTCTAGGAAGAGGGTCTGTCAATTTTTATCAGATTCTGAAAGGAGACTATAACCCTCAAAAACAGTTCAAGAGCCCCTGATTCAGGAAGGATATAAATAAATATTTTGAATTTAATTTTAAAAATCAATTTAATGATTAATTTTTCTCAAGCTGACATAGTTGAGTAATGTATGTGCATGTGCATGTGTGTGTGTGACAGAAAGAGAGGATAAAACCAATAAATTTTATTTAGAGGAGAGTAAGATCTGTTTGCTGGAGCTTTAATTGCATCATCTTACTCTAGTCTAAGTGGAGAACTAATGCATATTTTAGAACAGATCAGGCCAAAAATACTTGCACATGTCAAATATCCATTATAGAACACAAGTTTTTTTTTTTTTTCTTTTCTTTTCCAACATAAATTCCTTGAATAATCGACTCTGCTGTCTTCCTCACTTAGTCTGTGGACTAACAGGATTGATTGTTTTTATTGACTTACTCTGCTCCAGATCAATAGAACAATATAATTGGCTTTTTCCACTACTACATTGACTGGAACCACTGGCTATTTTAGTGCCTGAGAGAAAGCTATAGTGTCTGTAATCCAAGTCTTCCCTGCTGGAGTCTAATCAATGTTGAAATTTCAGTTCAATAACTTTGAGCTTCATGTCAATGAAGTTTCTAGTTTCCTGTCAATAAGGTTCCTATTTCTAGTTTTGTTGCGTTGAGACAATCTCCCTGTATCTGCTGCAGGGACTCAAAATTATCTGGCCAACTTTGGTTTTCACGTTCAACTGCTAGCCCTGGGTTCCATTCACTGTTACCTATATAGTATTGTGTTAAGAAAATTAGTGGCTGGGGGGAAAATGATGAGCTAATTAGATCTAAATCAAGGGAATTAGTTCAGTAAGTCACTCTCCTGTTTCTCCATTTTATTAATATTACGTATTTAATGTAATTTATCAGGCATTTCACTTACAATTGAAAATCAGCTTTACTGAAAAAATTTAATAAATACTAACACAATGTCTAGTGGAGTTCAAAATTTGTGGTGGGTTTGTTTATCCAACACCACATGGAGCAGATTTCATGTTTCTATTCTTTTCAGATTCTTTGTTTCTCTCTGTAGTTAATGTTGACTCAGATGTGATGTTATTCTGGTACCTCATGTCAACTTATTTTGTAAAGAAAAGTCAAAGAATAAATAGATCAGCAATAATTCTGTCTTCTTGAACTTAGGCCCTCAAAATGTGTTAGAAAAGATGTCCCTTAAGAGGTAATATAAATGCATGTATTCTTTTATTGGGTTTTGAACATTAAACTCTTTCATTTTATACTTTGTGTTTCATTATAGTGGCTGGTACATAGTAAAAATTAAGATTTGGAGTGAACAGTTCTGAGAAAATGACTTTTGCCTTGAAATCTGCTCTAGTGATCCACAAGTCTCAAGTATTAAGATGCAAATGAGTCTAGAAAGCTTAATAAATTGTGAAGGTCCCTTGGGAGCATCTCTCAATCAAAACCAAAATTCTTATTTGATCGTGAGCTCTGTATAGTTAGAAACTTTGTCATGTGGAAGTGTAACACCTGGCTTAAAATCTGTCATAAATCTAGTTCCCGTAAATATTTAAGTTTCTGGAAGAATAAAAGAAAGAATAAACAGAGACAGATGATATGCTAGAACCATTCTTAAGCACTGATGTGGTAATTTCTGTGTGCTATGCATGGCAGCTGCCCACCTAGGTTATTTTAATGTATCACAATTTCATGTTATAAGAAATCTGGAACTGTGGATTTACACCATTCGATACTACATACAGAGCCATGGTGTAACTTCAGTGCTCTTCCAACTTTATCCCAAGGTTACCACAAACCTATTAATGAAGATTCAAATTTGTAACTTTAGATGGAGGGAGAGGACATAATATCATCAAATGACCATTAAAATAGGGTAATCTTGATGTATCTGAATGACGCATTGAGCTGACAGAAATGTATTTACTCTAGCCCAGTAATCTAAGCACTAATAATAGTGTTTTCTCTCACCTCTTCCTATATCATTTTCCTCCACATGCCACTTTTTACATTTCTCTGTTAATACACTCAGTGATAGGTTAACTGAATTTTCCACTAATACCCTATGCCTTGACCCACTTTACTGCTTATGAGCAAGAGAGAGCACAATTTCTAGTAAAACTAATAGCTATCAGCATAGACCAATGAAGCAACAGGATGGAAAGATAATGGGCAAGAACTGGGAGGGAGATATAAATGATCTTTGAAAACAAAAGTGAATTATAGGATTCATTAACTCCTGATTACCAAGAAATTAGAAATGGGAGATTCTATTTCTAACTCTGTACATCCTATGCAGTATGAATTTCAAGTCCACTATTGTTGTTCTTTAATTTCATAAAGGCTTTGTTCTATCACCTAAATTCTGAGAATTGATTTCCTTTGTTATTTTTCTCCTCACTGTGAAAAGATTTTTATTTTTTATTTTTTTATTTTAAAGAGAAAAAAACAATACAATGATGCAGAATTTCAAAACAAGTAATAAGAAATTAACAATGGTTACGATTTTTTTTTTGTACAGGGAATCGAACTCAGGACCTTGCACTTGCCAGGCAGGCGCTTATGCCGCTGAGCTATATCCCCAGCCCTACAGTGGTTAAGTGGTTTACACTGGGCCTCAGAAGCTTTTGATTTGAGATCTGACTCAGAGAAACTGGAGCAGAAGGGGAGGCTTATGGTTAGTCTCTCAAGGCAGGAGTTTGTTTTTGGAGGAGAAAAAAATGATTATGGAAATTATGTTGATACAAACTTCTATTTTTTTATGCAAGTAACCTTTCCTGTGGTGCGAGTTTCATGGTTCAGCATTTTTAGGTGTAAATATTTTTTCCTGATCATGGCATAAGTAAGTTTCCAGTAGCACAGGGGTATATTTGGCTTTAAAATAAGTGACCTCTTATTTAAGGGGCTGGCAGAAAGATGCAGAGGAAGAGACTTAGAGTGTGAGGCTTCTCCTGTGTCCCCAGTGGGGTGTATGAGCTTCACTATGTGCACCCTTGCCACATTAATCACTTTCTCTTTTAAATTCAGCAGCATCATGCTTGGTGTACAGGGTCAAAGACAAGGTAAAAACAATAAGAAAGTCAATTATGGAAAATAAGCCTCTGATAGTAAGTTAAAGGTAGTTCTGTGATGATTTTGGCAGCAGCCAGTAGTGATAGTCTGCTTTCAATCTGGATCGTTAACGAACAGTGTATTTATAAGTTCTATTAGTAAAACTCTATGCCCGCTAAGGTGATCTGGTGCAATTCTTGTTCCGCTTAGAATGATCTGAAAAGTAAATATGCAGACTCTCTGGAGATAACAGATACTGTACTTTGATGGCAGGGATTTTTGTACCCAAAACAGCAGAGATACTTGCTCGAGGGTGATGTCTGATTCCTCTGCTTATTGCATGAACTACACTCAGGGTTGTCTACTGTAAACAGAATTCGGTCCTTTCAAGAAGGTATCCAGGGAGTCTGCATACATTTTTCTCTTTGCAAAGTTTTGCTTCTCAAAATAGAGGAAAGAATAGGAACTTGGTTTTGTACTAATAAATCTAAAATCAGAAAGCCAGAGCAGGCAGTGGTTTCTAGTATTTTCAGAATAAGGACTTTTAACATCAACACGTGTCACCATCCCTCCCCTTAAGGTAGAAAGCTACTAGAAATTTAGGAACACGTTCAATGCATGTCTATGTCATTTTCCAGATTTACAGGCGTTTGGACAACAGGGCATACACATGTGCTCCTGGAACAACAGGTTCCTTCTATGGGCAGTGTGACTGCTGCTCCTGAAATACTATTCTGGCTTTGTGTCATTCCAGGACCCTTTGAAGATGGTCTCCTTGCTCACCCTGCTGTCTGTGTCTTCTCAGAGCCTGCATCCTGCACCAGGGCTGCATGCTTTCTGGAACATGCCACGCCCAGTCCCACTCAGAGCTTTTGTACTTGATCTTTCCTCCCAAGGTCTTCACAAACCTGCCTCAGCCAGGCATGGCGGCACAAGCTTGCAGTCCTAGCATTCTGGGAGGCTGAAGCAGGAGAATCACAAATTTGAGCCCCAGCCTGGGCAACTTAGCGACTTTGCGAGACCTTTTCTCAAAATAAAAATATTTTGAGAAAAGGGAAAGGGTTGTAACTTGGCGCAGATGTTCAACGTCCCCTACTGGGAGCGGGGGGAAAGACTGAGTCTTATTTTATTCTGGTTTCAGCTCCAATGTTTCTCCTACAAAGAATCCTTCTGTATCACTCATCCAAAGCAGCAGACCTCCCCCAGCACTTAACTCTGCTACACTGTGTCTTACTGTTTCCATAGCATTTATTGCAATCTGGCGTTAATTATTTGTTGGTTATTCTCCTCACTAGATTGTTCTCCATAAGAGCGGAGATCTTGCCTTTCTCATTGCCTGCAATGTCCTCGGGTGCTCCTGACAGGTGCTCATTAAATGTTGAACGCATGAAAGAGAATACTAATCAGCTTGCAGAACCTTAGTAATCCCCCAACTGGAAAACACTTCCCTCCCCATATAGTCACGATAAGCCAATGTGTTGTATCAATGAGTATATAATGACTGTTGTCCTGTTGTTTTAGAATTTTTCCTGGTCCCCCCAAATTGAGGACAGAATATTCTGCAGCAAGGTTTCAGACAGATCCCCCCAGCACTTATTAAAAGGTGGCCAAGCTATCAACCCTGTTTATCCACTCCCAGTCCACATAGCAAAGGCTTTCAGTGCAATAGGAAGGACAGAAGTTGGAGAAGAAAGATGTTCTCTCTAAGGCAAGTCAGAGCAGCTCTAAGACCCCTCGGAGAGCTGTGTGCTAGTGAGGCAGTGCTTGGTCTCATTCCAAGCCTGGAAGCTGACTGAGCCATGACCTGTGCTCTTTTGAGGCTGTCCCTTATCCTGCTAGCAAAGCAGAGAGCTAGAGAGCTCTTTGCAGACCCTGGCGTGAGCTCCCTGGGGTCTGGGTGCACAGAGACCAGGGGCTGACTTGGTGTGAGAGAGGTGCTCATGCTGGAGTTGGCTGGAGCCACCTGCACTGCTGGGTAGCATGGAAGAGATATGGGCAGCCACACTAAAGCCATCTTTAAGTAAACGCACCCAGGAGATGTTCCCAGGCACTGAGGACCCCCAGCAGGAAGGTGCTGCGTGTGGTTCACTGGAGGCAGCTAGAGGACATTTTATCCACATCGCAGAGACATACAGAGTGGGAATCCCTAAAAAAACACCCAAGTCACCCCTTCAATGAGACTCACCTTTGGATCCTGTCATGGCAAAAGAAATATAAAAGCCAAGGTGAATTACACAGCATCTAGGGTGAAGGATGTTGGCCCCTTTTGCTTCCACCCCGGCCAGCAGAGTAAAGGAGTTGTGTAAGACCTTATGTCCCACTGTTGGTCTCAGATATTTCTCTCACTTTTTTCACTGTTGCTCTCTCAAGGAGTCATTTTGACTTTTTTTCTTAATCACCTCTCCCTTCTCCATGAAGTATGTGCCACAGATGTACACAGTGCTCTGTACTGTGGCCCTTTGGAGGGCCACGCGTCATGGGAGCATCTAAGATTTTTCAATTCCCTCCTCACCCCTGGAACCAATGTTTATTCCTTTGCAGGTGATATCACCCTCATGGAGAATGCACCACCTAGAGCAGTAACTCTTACACAGGGATGATTGTGCCTCCTGGGGTCATTGGCACTATCTGCAACACTGCTTGTTGAAACTGGGAGGGGGAGGCCAGACATGCTGCTAACCATCTTAACTTTGCAGACAGTGGGGTGGAGGTTTAGAGGAAATCCTAGCATAGATCCTAGAATGTCTAGGCAGAGCATCCAGGGTAAGTCTTATGCTGAAAGGAGGTGAGACATTTTGCATTAGCTCAGAGGTACATACTCTAGAATTGACTGGGTTTTTAAAAACTAGAGAGTGGATTCAAAAGTTATGAAATCTGAACCCAGTGCTACCAGGGCAGTAGAGACTGGGTGAATGAGGCAGAAGTCAGAGTAGAAGAATAAAGGTATCTTGTGAGTGTTCCCTCTTCAGTTCACTTCTAAATCAAGTGATTACAGGGATAAGTAAATGGGCTTGTAAATCAGTGGCTTGAGCTCACAACTAATGCAACATGTGTACACTGGGTCTCAGACCAGCTCACCAAAGGCCACCATGTGGTGTGCATAAATGATTGCATGGACGGGTTGTGGGGTGTAGTCACTGTGGACTGCTATGGCTGGAGTGGAAACACATCTTTCCCTCCAGCTCCAATCATGGGAGATATTTCCTGTGACCTATGGCAGGACAGGTGGGAGTAGAAAGGATTCACCGAGTCATGGCACAGGTCAGGTATAGAATGGAGGGAACTGGAACTTCTACTGAACGGGGGGGGGTGGTCATTGTTCTTCCAGGATGGCTCCTAACATCTGGAGGCCTTTCTAAGACTTTCTTTTATCTTTTTTTCTTTTTTTTTTTTTTTTTTGGAGCATAACATGTTGTACATACAAGTGAGGGGAAAAAAGGAAAAAATAAAAAGCTTCTTTAAGAGCCTTGCAAGGGGTATATTTTTCACTTGATTTTGGACCAGAATTATGACTTCAACAGACAGGAAGGATTATCAGTTTTCTACCTCAAAATGCAGTGACCAAGAAATAATTTATTTGATCACAATCTCTGCTGGGCTCAGCCGGATGCTACTTGTGCAGGATTCCCCGGTGTCACTGATGTGGCTGCTGTGAGCCGGTGGGCTGACTTGAGGGCTCGCTAGACCCAGATGAGCTCAGAACCCGCCCGAGGCCTCTGTGGGGGGGCTGGGCCTCTGACAGTAGGTGTCTTTGCCAAGGCCGTCCCCATGGAGGCCAGCCTGGGCTGCTCTTCATGGCAGTTTTGGGGCAGCCACAGGGCAGGAGAGGAAGCTGCAGAGGCTTCTAGAAGTCAAGGCTCCCGAGTCACACAGGGTCAGTTCTGCATTCTATCATCTATAGCAAAGCATGGGACAGGATTGGCCCATAACAAGGGGAGGGAAATAGCTCTCTCTGGAGGACAAGAGTGACCAAGTCAATTCCTAGCGCTGTATGCTTCCAGAGATGGGAGAAGTCAATGCAGCCATCTTTGCAAACAATGTACCAGAGATTTACCCTGATCTATAAGATAATAATACGCAGAATTTATTTATGGGTTTTAGTCCAGGATCTGCTGTGAATGACTGAATAGTCTATCAGAAAAACAAGATTTATTATACATATATGCTAGATATATTCTATGATATAATAGGATACATAACATACACAGAAATTTCTGTTATCTGCCTCCTATTTTGCCTCATTAAAAATTGTTATTAGAAGTTTTAAGGAATATTTGTACTCCAATCTAGATTTTTTTCTCATGTCCTACATTGTTCTCACCCTACACAGTTAAGCGGTCTTCAGCGCTTCCGTTTCCGAACCCTATTTCTTTAATATGATTTTTACTTATGCACTTGTTTAAATTCTGTCTTTGAGTATCCGAAGTAATTCTATAATGCAGTCATCTGCAGTGTTAAAATCTAACCTGAGAGTTCTGAGTCCATGTTTTCTTCCAGGATCAACCTTTTGTTCTCTGGCAGGGTTACTTTCTTCATGTCATAAAAACTGGAGTGGTTTGAAAAGATCCTGTGACATGAAGAATCTCTTCTTGTTCGGAATCTTGAAATGAAACCTAAACTTGCCCAAAGCTGTGACAATTCCAGTGTATATCTGGTTGAATGCTTTGGGCTGCAAGTAATAGAGCACCTAACTCAGATTGTCTTAGACAATAAAGATATTAATCATCTCCTGTAGCCTCTGGGTTGATTTATTTTAAGAGCTCTATGGTGGGCTCCATTTCTACCACTCAGTGTTAACTCTAATCTCTAGTTTTTATCTAGCAGTTGAGAGAGTGAAAAAGCAGAAAACTTCTCCCCTTACTATGGACAACTTCCATTTAGTCTGATTAAGCCATCTTAGATCATATGTCCACTCTTAAAATATTAATGCTTCCTGGTAATACCATCAGCTGAATATGAACTGAATTTCTTGTCACTTTGCCCAGCATCTGTCTTAGTTACTTTTCTCTTTGCTGAGACAAAATACCCGACACCCAAAGTTAAAGGAGGAAAGGTTTATTTGGATTACAGTTTGTAGAAGTTTCAATCATTGGCTGGCTCCAAGGCAGTGTGGCACATGGCAGAGGGGCAACAGTTCATGGCAGGAGGAAGGTAGCAAAAGCAACAAGGGACCTTAACAGTGTCTTTCTGTCCGTTTTATCTTATCCAGACTCCTCAGGGCAGGTAGCACTCACACCCTTAATCCTAGTGCCCTTGATCCTAGCATTGCACCATGAATCAATTCCAGCATTGCACACTCTAGATCCAGCCACCTCTGAAAAAGCCCCACCCATGACTTGATGAGGCTTTGGGAGGACATCTTGACACAGCCATAACAGCATCTTAAATGGGGAAGGGTATCTCTGGGTAAAATGTGGGTTCTGGAAGAAAGGGAGAATGAGGAAGGGCTGTTGAATAGTCAAAAGTGTGTTGCATATTTGGCAAAACTCATGAATACCCTCTGGAAACAGAGGGTAGGTCTGATGATGCAGAAATAGTAAAACCTAAAATCAGAATGGGGACAACAATAATTAACAAAAGCTCACAAACTTTCAAGCGATAGTTCGAAAGATAAAAGATCCCTGATATTCCTGGATTCTACTTCGTTTACTAGGGCCTGTTCCAGCTTGTCTCCTTTGTCTTCCCACCCCTTTCCGTGCAGTATTACAGATACAGACACAAGCACACATAAGTGTGATAGGTGACCAGGCCGCCCCCAAAGCGTGTGATTCACCAGCATCCTGTGGAGAACGCCCGGTGTGTCTGAAGTGCTTTCCTCCTGGAAGAAGGCTACAGTTGGCATCTGCTGAAGGCCGCTGAAAAGAGTGTCTGTGGGGGACCCGGAGGTGAGTTATCTTTCTTAACCTCCCCTCTTTCTCTCCCTGAGCCACAGGAATTTGGAAGTAAGTGCCCAGAGAGCAGTATCTGTCGGCTGACTGTTGTACCGTTAGCCCCTTTGATAGCACCTGGCACAAAATAGACACTCAACAAACCACTGTTGGGTGAATTGTTACAGAGCATTGCAGAAGCAGCCCTGGGGTGAGGGATCCCTAAGAACAAGGCGTCTTTCAACACGTGTGGGCGGGAAGAGGAGAGAGTGGGGAGGGCACCCTAGTGTCTGCTCAGTGCAATGTTTGCCAAGTGTGGACCGCTTGAACTGCCTTCCCTCACACTGCTAGGTTCTCTTTTATTAAGCAGAAATAAAACTAATCAGCTACTTCCTCAGAGGATAAAATAGCCCTCACTAATGTTTAATGATGGTGTTTTAAGGAGAAATTTAATTAGGGTTCATGGGTTTTGTCACGTTTCGTGTAGCTTTCAGCTTTTCCGCAGGAAAACGTATTAGATGTGGAGTGAGTATAAAGCACCCCTGTGTGTTTTGTTGCAAGATGTTGATGTGAATGGCTGCTCTTTGATGTTAGTGCTGTGAAATTTAGATATAAACATTTTGATAAAAGCTAAATTCCCTGCTTCCTTGCAACCCTTTGATGCCTCACCATTAAGTGAACCAGAGCCGTGGAACAGAGCAGAGATGGTAAATAGGGCGCCTGCCACACTTTGCCTAAATGACTCCATGAGATGCCAGGGCCTCTTCATTTCTTTTGAGAGTCTGTTCTTGATCATAATAACTCAGCACCCCAGCTCCTAAGCTGCTGCAAAAAAGATGTGGTCTCCTGTGATTGTTAATGGCGACAACACAGAACCTTGGTTTATGTGTTTGCAGAAAGTGCATAGCCCTTACCAGTGAGAAAGTAACAGCTCTCCTCTCAGGACTAAGGACAATTAGTGCCAGGTCTTCGCTAGGCTTGATGTATTTTTATTTTATTTTTTTGTGATGTTTGGGATTAAACCCAGGGCCGTATACATGCTATACAAACATTCTACCTCTGAGCTACACCCCCAGCAAATGTCACATATATTTTTGAGTCATCTTTACAAAAATGTCATCAGATAGGTATTTATTTTACTTCCACTCTGTCCCTCTTGCAGTCTATTATTAATACAGCAGCTGGGATGACCCTGTTTATATACAAGCTAGAACATGTCGATTTTCTGCCCAGAAACTTCCAGAAGTGTCCTTTCTCTCTCAGAATAAAAGCCAAAGTCCTTGTTTTCTAACCAGCAACTCTTCCATGCCTTATCCCTTCCCCTTGCCTCTCTGACAATGTCACCTTCCTTTTCTCTTTCCATTCCCATTGCTTGGTACGTGACACTGACCCTGTGCTACTTTCTTGAGACTCCTACCTCAGGGTCTTTGCATACCCGACCTCACCAGCCAGGAAGGGTCTATTTCCAGATTCCTGCATAGGGAGAAGTTTGCTTTCTTCAGGACGTTACTTGAAAGTCCTCTTCTCAACAAGGACTTTCCTAGCAATCTGAACAATCTCCTTCCCTCCCTCAATTTTATATACTTCTTTTCAGCTTTGCTTTTTTTTTCTGGGGAGGTAATCAGCTTTTCCTATTTGTTCCTTAAACTGTCTTCTCCATTAGCATACAAGCTCCACACAGGTAGTGATTTTTCCCAAACCCTATACCCAACAATTAGAATAGAGCCCGGATCACTCGAGACTCCCAGTGAATTTTTATTGATTGCTGAGTGGTTTCATTCTTTTAGTTACATTCATTCTGCCTTTACCAAGAACCAGGTATTGTGATGGACACGTACAGCAAAAGTGAACCCGAGACAGAAGGTTGGTAACATCATAGAACCTAAAATCAAGAGAGAGGACGGGGGATATAGCTCAGCGGCACAGCGCCTGCCTCGCAAGCACTAGGTCGTGAGTTTGATTCCCAGTGCCAAAATAAATAAATAAATAAATAAAATCAAGAGAGAAAAGAAACAATGAAGCAAATTCCCATTTTAAACATGCGAACTCTGAATTTCTTAGAAATTAACTAAATTTTCCAATGCTCATTTTTCTTAAGTGACTCAGCTGGGACGAACACTCAGAAATTTAAAATTACAGTGTTCACTCTCTCCCTTGATGTTGTGCTGGATTGACTTTTAAACTTTTCTTTTTTTAAAATGTTGCTAATTGCACATACTTGCGCTTACTCAAAATGCCCTTCATTGAGCAGATTTTGTTGCCGTTTGCATCTAACAAGCTTGTTCTCTAAGGTACTAAGGATTATCATTAGATGAAGCTCATGAATCATTATTATTGTAGATAGGCTCCATTTGATCTGCCCTTCAAGCCTTCAAAATAAGAATAACAACTGTTTTTTCTCACTTGTTGTAAATTTTTTTTTAAAATGTCCCTTAGCTTGTTATATACATAGAACAGTGTGAAAATACAATCTCCTGGGTTAAACTTCAAATTATTTTTAAAAAGGTCAGAATGCCTATTAAATTCCAGCTTTAAGTAGTGATTATATATTTTTAAGTTTGATATTTTTGATCAGAATGAACACTTAAAATAGGCATCTACTTTAAGGTCAATTTTTATCTCCAACTCTAATCTTGTTAGACTGGAGATTTTCACAGAGAATTTAAAGCTTTTAAAATCACATAATTTTTATGTATGTTTTCAGAAAAAAATTAAATCTCTTAAATGATCAAAGTTTAAATAGATAGTAGTTGATGTCTTAGGAGACACTTACATATATTATTCTGCAAATATAAAGGAAATCTTTAGATCTGGAAATACATCACCCTCAAGGAAAAGGCTCATTTGATATATTTGACAATGTAGACTTGAGGCCAGGGCTTGCTTTCTGTAATGACAAGTAACAAAAGATGTGGTTGGAAAAAACACTTCCAGGTTGCATTAGTCAGCTTTTTGTTACTGTAACCAATACCTGAAATAATAAATTTATAAAAACAAAAGGTTCATCTTGGCCCACCATCCCCTTCAAGAGCATTTTCCTCAGTGACCTAAGACCTCCCACTGGGCTCCACCTCTTATTAAAGTTTGTCCCCTGTCTACAGCGCCAAGCTGGGCTCAATCCTTTAAATACAGGCCTTTGGGGGCCATTTCAGATCCTGACTATAGTACTGGTTCGTGCTATCCCTTAAGAATGCAAAAATAGTTGGTTCTGATAAGATCCTTATGCTTTCTCTCTCTCACGCTTTCTGGTGAAAAGGCACATGAAAAAACATGTTTATTTTCCCTTCCATTATGTTAAGCTTTTGTATTTCAGTCTTGGGGAGGAGGGACACTTCAGGGTGTGAATGCCATCCATGAACTGTAGTCGTAAATAAACTTGTTTGTTTTTGTAAATGTTGGTCTCTGAAGAAGAAAAACCTGTTCTCTCATTGGAACTGGGAATGGATCAAAGATCTAGCTGCATGGTAAAGTGAGGACCCTGGGGAAAGGGGGAAGAGAATGGGGGAGAGGTAATCCAGGAAAAAAGACATCCAGCCGGTTCTCCTAGATGTCCTGACGGTACATACAGGGTCCACTGTCAAAGAGGCTGTGTATGTAATACTTGCGGCTACGCTTTCTTTAGGCGCCAAGTGAATGCATGGTTATCACACAACGTAAAAGTAATGTGCATTTCTCAAAACTTACGACAAATGCATTGGCTTAATCAAAGTAATATATATAAAATGAGGACTAAAGGAAATGATCATTTGCTTTGCTGTTTCCTTGGAAAGTAGTAGGAAAATTGTAAAGGCTTATCTATGGGTTAAAATGTTCATTCCAGAGTTGTTCTGTGTCATTAGCACTAGTGTCAAGAATGTAAAATGCTTGAATGAGTTCAGAGTTGGGCTGGGGAGTACAGAGTGCGCATACGCCCTGGCCCTCACTGTGCCACAAGGGTGTTGACATCATCTCTTTGCTAGATGAGGTAAAACATAGCAGCATCCAAAAGTAGCCAGTTCGTTGCTATGTTGATCACGGAATGAGTTTCTAAAGTCTGCCACATTAAAGAATACAGTGTAATCTCTAACTGGTTGATATTGATTGATTGTTGATGTAATCTTACAAGTTCAGAGAAAATATAACACAGAATTTTAAAGTTTATATTTCTAAAGAGGTGAGATTTTTCAAATTGGATTCTAAACATTTTAAGTAATAAACCCCAGATACAGAGATCATTACAATGATCAGGATCATTACAAAGGTTTATAAATAAGAATAAATGGAATACCTATCTGAATTTCCCTAAAAATGGGCCTTCTCTGTTTAATTCTAGTTTTGTTAGTTATTCTGGCTGGGTAAGATGATGGCATAGTTGAATTCAGTATAGGTAAGATGGTTCCATACTACTTGATGTTGTGTGCATCAATGTATTTTTCTATTTGCGGAAAATGAATCTAATCCAATATGAAGCAATGAGATTATAATGATTTGTAGAACCTCAAATCAGTCATGCTAAAAGTTATTCCAGTACATGTCTTCTGAAGTAGGGTGACTGTATTCAACATTTCCATCACTGTGTACTTAAGTTTTTGTTTTATGAAAAAATAAAATAGAATTTCATAAAAATAAGAAGAGAATAACATTAGTTAATACACTGTGTATCATTGCCTTTAAAGTTGTTACTCAGAGTACAAGACATAGACCAGAAAAATTCTTATGAGAAAGAAATATTATACCAGAAAATTTTCTTTTTAAGAAACTAAGATAAACTAGTAGTATAATGAATCAACCTGAAGTCTGCAGTCTTCCTGCCCCTAACATAATACTGTTGTCCACAAAACAATCTACTGCCACTGGGGGAGAAGAAGCAGTGTTGCTTAGATTAAAAGTCCTCTTACTGGTCTTGAAGATAGATATTGATAATTTTATGACTTTATATATAGGTTGTTCTATAACCGTAAGGGAAGGGGACAAGGAATCATTTTACATATTGAAGCTTCATCTGGTTGTCATAGTTGAGACACTCCTGGCCAGAATGCTTTCGACATTCTTCCTCACAATACCCAGATGGGGACAAACTTAGAAACCTCCAACTCGCTGATGAGTAAAGTCATTACCCAGATGAAAAATAAGAGAACATCTGGAAGTGATGTAATCCCTGCCAAATGTTTATGCTAGGGAAAAATAATTCATGTTGTGTCTCTGCATTCTTTGGATGCTACATGACTCTGGGGATGTGGAGATCATAAGAATTTTCCATAATGATATACATCCAAGGGCAGGATAAATACCCATTCCTCAACCAGCTGCAGACCATATGTTTGAAAGAAAAAGACCTTTAAAAACAAGTATCCTTGAGAAAACTCTAATTTTTATTTTGGAAAGACAATAATTTTATGTGGGTTTTGACAGGGACCTTTCATATCTTTCTTGGGAACTTCTATTTTATCTAGTCTCTAAAGCATTTCCTAGAAAATATTGTATAAATGTCTTTTATTTCATTATAGATGTTTCCACAGAGGAAACAAGCTTATCAATCAGTGGGTTAGAATAGACACTTGAGATGAGCCTTCAGAACACACCTTTATTTAATTTCTAAGTGATACATAGCATTCCCTAAATTATAGAGACTATATTTTCTCATTAGAGTATTTGGGAAGAGCCTTACTAACTGGAGACACGTAAGATTTAAAAGGAGAAAACCTAAGCAGAAATCTTATTTTTGCCACTGTCTGATTAATTATTAAGCCTATTTTAGGATCTCCAAGATAGATGTAAAAATACACTTAGTGAAAAGGGCTTTGTTACTGTACTGCATTATCATACTGTTATTTAGTTGCACTCCTTCCCTCTGATAATTATTTGAAATGGTCGACTTCCTTTTCGTTAGTACTCTAAAATTGAAAAGCATGATAAATTTTTCTTTCTTTCCTCCCTTTTCCTCCACTTCCCCTCCTTTCCTTCTTTCCTTCTTTCCTCTCTCTGTTCCTCTCCTCCCATCCTCCCTAAGCAAGTATTCGACCACTGAGCTACACCCCCAGCCAAAAAGCACAATTTCTTTAAATCAAAGTGCTTTATACTTACGGATGTCTTAGTCAGTGTCTCTGACAGGTAAATGTATTTGTCAAATATTGCTATAATAATGCCATGTGACAAACAGCCATAAAAATCACACCAACCTAAAAAAATCATGTCATTCTGATGCATGAAGTCAGCTGGTTAGAATCTGAACTTTGAAAGGTGGAGTTGTACTTGGCTTGAGGCTGAGGGTTGTATTCTGATTTGTTTTGTATATTTTTTCTCTGTTTTCAGACAAGTAGCTCACTGAAGCGCTGTCATATTTGCAACACATTGTTAACATCCTTTGGGCTACATCATTTTGCCAAGCGTAAAAGATATGCGTCTGATATGTCATAGGTCTGATGTGTCATATTTAATATGTACCAAAAATTCAATTCTTTGAAATTCTTTGAAAGAGATTTTTAAGTGACTTTCTTCTTCTTAAAGATAGAGAAAAATGCAGAGTATTTTTAAAGAAGTTAACAGTAAATCTTAGTACTCTTGGAGCTTGAGGCTGGAGGATCACAAGTTCAAGCCCAGTCTGGGCAACTTAGCAAGATCCTGTCTCAAAGTGAAAAATTTAAAGAAAAGAGGCAGCGGCAGTAGCTCTGTGCATAGGCCCTGGGTTCAATCCCCAGTACTGACAACAGAAACTAAAAAAGTTGATAATATATCTAGGTAAAAAGTTGAGTTACAAATATCATTTTTTTCTGCTGTAAGTTCAAGTTTACAGCTTTTTGCCAGAATTGGGTCAGAATTCATAAATAAAACTTTAAGTCTTGAGAGTATATTGATCATTGCTTTGATACCGCTTTCCTTAGTGTTTAGACTTTAAGTTTATAAATCAAGAAAAGTGGAGACTATGTATCTGGATTGGTATAAATATTTAGTTTAGCAATCTCCTTAGTTTTTCGAGAGTCTCATTGCTACTTGCTCAGGAGTAAATCTAATCAGTTGTAAAGTCAACTGTAAATCTTGATTCTGAAATGTGTTTTTCAGTGATTTCTCACATTCTTAGACTCATAGCAACACAGAATGTCATAGTGGAAGGACAGTTACACAATGCCCAGACGTGCACAGTACTCTGATGGTGAATGGCACCGTAACTCTAGCTGATGCATGTGACAAGTCTCAGTGAATTCTTGGAGTGTGTGTCTATGGGGCATCTGTTGTTACAACACTGACAGGAATGAGGTGGAGATAGAGTTCAAGGTACTAAGATTATGTTTATATGAAGGATTTTCTTTACTCTCAAATTCTAGGTTTGCCCTTGAGCACATTTATTTCCTGGAAAGAGGGACCAGGTAGCTTCTGGAATCTTAGTGTGCATGGCTGTCACGTCTTCATGTTATATTCTTTGACATGCAGAAGTGGGAAATAATATACACAAAAGAATGAGAGCAGCCTGAGAAGAGAACATCTGGAGTTTCTAGTTTTCTCTTCTCTCCATCCAGGCCAGTGATTACTGATGGCGCCGACTGTGTGAAGCTGGGTCTCAGATGTACATAAATGAAACACCGGCTTTGACTCACATAACCTGAGCCTGAGGCCCAAACCTTCTAAATTTTATTTCATATATAACCTTAGGTGGATGCTTAATACCCTTAGACTTTTGAGTTGCAGTTTCTGCAGATTTATTTATTTTGACTTTTCTAACATTCTTTATTTCATCTTTCTCTGTAACTTTGATTATTCCAGTCTGGAGGTTGCAACTTTGGTCCTTTTTAAAAATCGTTTTGTATTTTAATTTCAGAATTTAAATATGTCCATTGATGCTATTTTATCTCCTTTTTTTTACTTTCTCGGTCTTATTTTTCTAATTTTTAAGTTAGATACTTATATAATTATTTTTCGACTTTCTTCATCTCAGTTTTTAAGTTAGTGTGGTGGATTAACTAATGGTCAACTTGTAACAGCCAGCTTAACTGACTCAGCGTGGTGCTGGGTGTGGAGGGCCCACATGAGGATTGTTGCTAACAACATAAAAGGAGAACCGGAGGGGAAGATGGTGTGCTGTTGATTCTCCTGGAGAAGCTCGTCAGTCTGGTTTTCCTGACATGAACTCGGCTGTTCTCACTGTCAGAAGAGCTTGGGACCTCACAGTCACTGAGGATGGCTGAGGCTCTTCTTGGGGGAGCTCTGGTCCTTACCTGCAGTGTTGCTTCCTGGCTCCAGTGCAGATCCCTCAGCTGCTGGCACAGAGCCTTCACCCCGCTGGTGCAGACTTTCTAGCTTCCAGCACTGACCTTTGGGCCTTCCCAGCGCAGATCCTTGATACAGACTTGCATGAGGCATCGTCATGGGTTCTAGGCCTCAAGCTGGACTCTCGCAGGACCTTGCCATGGGCTCTAGGTCTTCAGCTGGACTCATGCAGACATTGCTGTGGGACCCAGGCACTCAGCTGGATTCTTTGGGTTTCTAGTGTGTGGGCAGATCTCCCACACTGTTCTGCATTTGACTCTTGGGTGACTATTATAAAATAATCCTATAAATTATGTGTCCTGTATTAAATCTTTTCCCTTGTAAAACCTGACCACAACAGTTAGATACTTACATTTATTATTTTTCAGCTGTCTAAATATATACATGAGACTTTAAATTTCTTTTTAGGTTGTACTTTCATCGATACCACAAATTCTTATGTATTGTATTTTCAGTATTTTGTATTTGAATAGTTAATATATGCACATGGTTTAAAAATCAAAACTTCAGAATAAAATACTAACTGAGGGCTCCTACACCTGGCTTTCCCTACCTATCCCATTCCCCAGCTTTCTATAGGTGACGATTTTTATTGGTTTTCCATTGTCTTGTTATGCAAATATGGACAAATATAAATGCCAGCTCTTAATTTTCTCTTATACTGAACACTTCATGCTTTTGGATTTTTGTTTTTTTGAGACGAGGTCTTTCCATGTAGTCCAGACTGGCCTTGAACTTGCCATGTGACCCTGTGTGGCCTCAAAGTCATGATCCTCCTGTGTCAGCTTTCTAAATGCTGGAATTACATGCATAGGCCACTATCCCAGGTTTCTGCCTTTCTTTTGACACTTTATCTTGTTAGTAGAATGTTTTGTTGGAAGTTTCTCATTATTATTATCTCTGAATAATATTTCATTGTGCATTTGAACCAAAAATTTTCTCTATAGTCTGCTATTGAGGAACACTTGTATTATTTCCTATCTTTAGCTATTGTAAACAGCTGTTACGAATAGGGCTGTTATGAATAATCTTGTTCATATGCCATTTTGCATATGGTATATTCATAAAGGAAATTCCTAAGAACAGAATTGTTGAAATTGTTGGGTCAAGAGGCAGATACCAATCTATTTTAATTAATATAACTGAGTTGCACTCCATGGGTGAATCATATTGTATTGCCACATTATTTTTGAATTTTTAGAGATTGAAATATTCATATTATAGTTATTGTGAGTTTCAATGGGTTTTTCGGTATTTAGATATGTTTAACTTCCCAAAATATAAAGATATTTTATTTCTTTACATGTGTATTGGGTACTGATTTCTAGCTTAATTGTACTTTGATCAGTGAAAATGATCTATAGATATTATACAATCTCTTTGAAAATTATCGAGGCTTACTCTTTTGGGCAAGCATGTGACTAATATTTGCTAATGTTTCATTTATGTTTGAGAAGCATTGTTGGGCTTGGAGTTCTAGCTCTATCCAATTAGAATTAATCTGCTATTAAAACTTTTATATATTTATTGAATTTTTTGTTTGCTTGGTTTATCACTATTCAGTGATGATTATCGAACTCTCTCATAAAAGTAGATTTGTTGAGCCGGTGAGATGGCTCAGCGGCATAAGCACCTGCCCAGCAAGCGCGATGTCCCGAGTTCGACTCCCAGAAGCCATATACGAGAAAAGGGCCGGTGATATCGCTCAGCGGAACGGGCGCCTACCAGCGCACGAGATCCTGAGGTCGACCCCCGGTACCCACACACACACACAAAAGTAGATTTGTTGATTTCTCTGAGTAACTTTATGACTTTAAGTCTACTTTACTAGATATGTCTTTCTATTTTTTCAGCAATATGTTTCACATGAAAAATGAACACACAAAACTGAAAGCTGCTAAAACTATTGAAAATGCACAAAATTCCCCTTTTTTTTTTTTTTTAATGTGGGTGCCGGGAGTCGACCGCAGGACCTCACACTTGCCAGCAAGTGCTTATGCCGCTGAGCTATCTCATTGGCCCCTAAATACACATTTTTGTATCATAATTCATCACTCTGTAGTAACCACTCTTTCTTAAATGTAATGATACATTTTACCTTCTGTGTATATCTTTGTGGTGATATATGTGTATAGAGAGAGACCCATATAAAAGGGAGATAGTCATGCTCTATCACCCCAGTTGGGGACGTTCCAGGCTAAAGTTTTAGTTCACACCCTTTGCACTGATGTGGAAGACCTTTGCCATGATTCCACTGATGTCCAGGAGGTTCTTTGGTTTTCTGCTGATCCACAAGGATGCTGAATGGAGATATCATTATAGAGTAGACAGGAGTTGACAATGGAATTAGTGGTGGGGATGTGAGAATTAGGAATCTGGGAAAACATCAACATTTTTGTATAGACCAGGACAGGGAAGCAGAGAACAGATTTGCATGGGATTGTAAGCAAAGAGCTCTGTTTGGGATTTATTAATGTTGACATTACTTTTGGATATTCAAGTGGAGATATCAAGCAGGTTTTTAGATGTGTGAGTATTGGTTCCAGGAAGATCGATATGGAAACTAATTTTTTAAGTCATTAGTGCAGAGTTAATATTAAGTCCATGGGAATAGACAAGATCATTTAGAAAGAATAAATACTTGGCACATAGCAATTAGAAGTTGAATAAAGAAAAAGGAACCAGAAAATGAGACTGTGAGATGCTAACTAAGTCAGAGGTAAATCAGAAAGATAGAGATGTTAGAGAATAGCTCTAAATGGGAGAAAGCACAGATGATGGTGGAAGTGGAAATTATTATTATTATTATTATTATGTTTTGTGGGTACCGGGGGGGTCGACCTCAGGACCTCACGCGCCAGTAGGCGCCCGTGCCGCTGAGCGATATCACCGGCCCCTTTTTCGTATGTGGGTTCCGGGAGTCGAACTCGGGCCCTCGCGCTTGCCGGGCAGGCGCTTAAGCCGCTGAGCCATCTCACCGGCCCTGGAAGTGGAAATTATTATCCTAGAGTGGGGGTTGGGAATTAGGGTCTGGAGCAAGGGGGTGGGATTGGCTGTCACCACGAGGAGAGGCATGCTCTGGACTGAACTGGAGCGGTGACTTTTAGATGACGCATCTTTCTCTTCTTCCTTTATAGAACTGTTTAAAACGGCCATCTTGACTAAAGACATGTTTTAGATTTGTTGTCACTCAATGTGGCCATATGAATAAATTGTGGCCAATGAGAAATGAATGGAAATGTCAGGTGATTTCTAGATAGTGGTTCTTCAGCTTTGCTGACTGGCATGAAGGGATTGTGAAATCTAGGAGAAAACCTGGGCCATATTTTCTAGGGATGGCAGAGTAGAAAACTGGAAGAAGTTGGCTCTCCACTGATTTTGGGAAATTGCTGTCTACCTCCACAGTTTTTACCTGAGTAAATAATCTTTGCACATTTAAGCCATTGTCTATTAACCCATTTGTGCAGAAGATTGATTGTTTGAATTTTTTTTTTTTTGTGGGTACTGGGGGGTCGACCTCAGGACCTCGTGCGCCAGCAGGCGCCCGTGCCGCTGAGTGATATCACCAGGCCCTTTTTCGTTATGTGGGTTCCGGGAGTCGAACTCGGGCCCTCGCGCTTGCCAGGCAGGCGCTTACGCCGCTGAGCCATCTCACCGGCTTGACTGTTTGAATTTTTGCGTGACATTCATATATGTTACTTAGAAAAATTGAAGGAACAAGAATTTGAAGAGAACACATTTCATTACGTTCCATTGTTACGGGTATTCCAGTAACAGATCACCAGGCACTGAAGGCTTACACTTGTTTTGTCTTTGGCAAGTCTATCAGTGACAATTTTTTTCTTTTTTCTGTTTGTGTTTTTAAGTTAATTTTTTGGATTTTGTATGTTGAACAATAAATGCCACAAGAGAGAAAATAATTTTTGTCTTGTTTGCAACATTTATAATTCATTAGCTAGAGATTTCAATATAATGCTACATAGGAAACGAACAAAAGAGATATTCTCTTATTCTTGACTTTAATGGGGATGTTGTTTCAATTTTAGTACCAAGTATGATGCTGGATGTGGAGATCCTTCAAATTTAAAATGGGAATTAATGACATCTGTTTTACTTTATCAAACAGTTAGAGGTGTCAAATACACTAATTAATATAAAAATGTCATGTAACAGTGAAAAACTAGTACCACATTTGTCTGACATATAGCATGCACACAGCAAATATTTTCAGTGTTATCATTATTGTTGTTAATAATTAATAATCTCCTATGCTTAATGCCATAAAGAAAATAACTGTGTGTTCTATGTAATATCTCTTTTACAAAAATAAAGTGATTCTAATGGAACATCGAATAACTTTGTAAAATTTGGTATTTGGGCTATGTGTTAGAGATGTAACACATGCTTTCCATTGCAAAGGGAAACAACAGACTTTTAAAACTTGGAAAGAAGTGTTAAATTGAAAGCGGAGGCAGTTTGCATGAAGAGGGACACTTAGGAACTTATGTTTGGGAAATATTCTCCAGTGTGTCATGAAGTTGATCAGCAGATGGTCCAGTCACCTCAACTGCCAGCCACTGTGTCAGATCATATACACGTGATCTCAGGGAGCCTCCCCCTCACCTATTCCTGCTCTTCTTCCTCTCACAACCACCTTCAGAAAGCCTCTGAGTAGATTTACACGAGTCCTTTAGTTTGTTCACATCTTCAGCCTGTTTTTGGAATAATGAGTTCTATGTATTTGCTGTTTTCTCTTGAAGCAAAATGTGACTTTATACAAAATATTACTTTACATCAAAAAGTATCCTTTTGCCCCCTAATGTTTTATAGTAGAAACGATTATTTTAAAATAAATTCATTTTGTTCCTTGCAATTTGTTCCACTACAAGTCTGTGGGAGAATGAATTGAATTTGTTGACTTAAATATATTTTGAATGTTAACCATTAGTCTCCCTTCTGAACTAGCTGAAATATATGATCTGATAGCTTGACATATAATACATTGGATATAACGTAAATTTAGTGACTTTACATATTGTTTTTTTCTTTATCTTTTTTGGTGCTGGGGATCTGTTTTGTTTTTCTTAGTGAGAAATGTATCTTAATTTTTATCTTTTATACACAAGCATTTGATTCCATATATGCAAAAGTGCAAATTAAGGCAACTATTTGTAAAATTAAAACAAAGCAAATCAATAAATCAAACACTTATAAACATTGCTATATGAATTCTTCTTTCCTTTTCCTTTTTAACCAATAATTACCTGAAAATAATTTGGTTGTTATGAGATTCATCTAACGACATTTATAGGCCATCCATTTAGCACTGCATACTCTAATGTGTTGATATTAACGAGAAACTTTTTATAGACTTCCTTGTTTTATATATCTTGATCACCATAAAGACCCTTTAATATAATAGAAGGAGTATTATCACATCTAAATAAACAGAGAACAGGAGCAAGGGGGTCATTTCATAGGCCACACATCAAATAAGTTGTACAACTTGAACCCAGAATGATTATAAATTTCTGACTGTAAATTTTGTATGATTTGCTCTAATCATCACTATCTTTTATGATTTGATTTTAAGTCTACTTTGAAAATAATGTGTAGTAATGAACATGGTACTAATTGCATGTTGAATACACGGGTGCATTGGTGTGTTCAGTCTTTATTATTTCCCTGGATGCTGAGTGCTGTCATTAGCCCTGTTTGGGTGAACTGAGTTCCAGGGAAGTTGAGTAATTTGCCCAAGGATAATGTAGCTAAGTACCTTGTGGATCCGGGGTCAACCAGACACACAGCTAGAGAACTCCCTGTCTCAAACCACTGCAACACCACGCTGCATTTTCAAATGCACCTTTCCCTCTTTGCTAATCTTAATTTTGCGTGATTGGTTTACTCTTTGTAGCATTAGAAATACAATGTATGTGGGGTTACCTGTCTTATATCAAGAGAAAACCACAAAATGGCCCATCTTTTATGGCTTTCAAACTCTAAAAGAAGCTATATACTGATTTTTCAGAGTTGTAGTAAGTTTGCACAGACAAATATAGACATTTGCAGAATTGATTCTTCAAGCTGATCTATTCTTTGCCACTGTGTTAATGGAAATAAATGATTGAGACTGGATTTTACAGTCCACTTAAACACAGAAACAATGTGTAGATTCAGCCCATATCCAGCTATTCTTGGCTCACTTTTATTGCTTTCCTCCAAAATGCCTCCAGTGTTTTACAACTATTACACAGCATGATATCCAGAACTGACCAGAGCTTTGAGGTAAAACTCTGTTTGGTATCATGATTCCTCTGAGCTTACAGCAAAATTACATTATTTTTTTCTTTCATCCTTCTGTTTCCATATTGTAGTGCAAACCCATATATCATCCATTATCCATCCTTTCCTCCAGGCTGTTTTATCATTACTGCCTCCTAGGTGTTTTGGATTGTTTTACCTTAGATATATGAAGTTTACTTTGTCTGCAGCAGAATATTATTTTCTTATCTCCTTTCTATATTCTTCAAAAGACCACTTCAAAATTTAGGAACATTTAAAAATATAGGTCCGTTTATATATTATATACATGACATGGCATTACGAGGAATAGAAACATGAATCACGAGTCCATAGTCTCTCTGTCACTACATATGTGACTTGATCTTCTTTTTTCAAATGCTAAGTGACATTAAACCTATTTTACGAAATTGCTATAAAGCACTGAAATTAACTTGTAAAATTTCCTGGCAAGTATGAAGATTGAAAGAGTACCTTTCAACTGCGTGATAATTTACATGCAATATTAATCTTTACAATAATAAATATAGCTAACTTTGTTCCTACTTTTTCAGATAATATGCCTGAGGTTAACTGTTTTGCCTAAGGTCATTTAGTTGTGAATCACTGGGTTAAGACTTAAAGTTCTGCTTACCTAATTTAAATCACATACAAGTTCCTTATGCTGGCCAACCTCACCATGGAAGGAAGGCATAAAAATCTAGTACCTAACACTGAAAGGAGAAATGCAATAATGGAAATATAAATACTGAGTATAGTGATACTCAGGTAAGAGAAAAATAAGTTAGCAGGAAATAGAAGAATTATTTCCAACTTTGGAAATTTGACTCTGTGCTTGACCTTGGATGTGAGACAGAATTTGAACTTGAAGATATTGAGATGAAGAACTGGAGATGAAGAATTGGAGAATTAGAATTTGAGATGAAAGAAGATACACTCCCACACAAGGGCCAGTATGTGGAGTTATGAAGTGACGGATCATCTGTGTGCAATAGCTGCTGATGTTTTTCAACACCAGTTTAAGACAAACATGGAAATAAGATTACAAGGGTTGGGTGGAGCTACTGATAAGAGAAGTTGAATTTGGATGAAATGGTCTGAATTTACTCAATAAACAGTGGGGACTCATGGAAGTGTTTTTAAGGCTGAGTAAAAATAATTTAATAATGGTTAGGGAACTTGATTAATCATGGCAAAGAGTATGGTTTAAATACAGGGAGACATAGGAGACAGGGATGCCATTTCAATAGTCTAATCTGAGGTGAGTAGTGATCTGAATTAGATTATTGGCATCTGGAATTGGAAGGAGGGAAAGTAAAATAGAGAGTTCTCTATGTTTGACAAGCAAATGTCAGTAAGAAGAAGGAGTCAAAGAAATTTGGGTAGTGCTTGGTTATATGGTGGTTCCATTAGGAATAAAATGGGAGCATTTGGTTTTGGACACATTGAGTTTGAGTTGTGGTGAGTTTTGCCCTCCGCTGTAGATGTGTAGCAGTCCTTTGGAAATATGGAACTAGAATTTAGAGATGTCAGATTTAACAGTGAGGACTGAAGCTGTGAGATTGGATCAGATTTTATAAATAAAAGAAAAGAAGAGACCAGAAGGGAAAGCAAATTAGATCTCATAATAATACCTACATTTATGAAAAGCAGTTCAAAAATGTACTTGGTGAGTGTATTGGACATTGTGTAAGATATTTTATATATATTAACTTAAACTTCAAAGAAACCCTAGGAAGCAGTTGTCATTTTTTTTCAGATAAAGAAAGAGCTAGAGGAGGAATGGTTCTAATTATCTGTCAGATAATCATTTACTCATAAAAAAATACTTATTGTGTGCTTTCTGTGCTGCAGGCACTGCACTAGGCACTGGGGATAACGAGGATAGATTTGGTTCTTCTGTTGCAGAATTTTGCATCTATATTTAATACAGATGTAATGTTTATGTACAGCTGAAACCAAATCAACAAATATAGTAGTCTTTAAGAAGCTGCTATTGAGGGCCGGTGAGATGGCTCAGCGGCGTAAGCACCTGCCTTGCAAGCGCGAGGGCCCGAGTTCGACTCCCGGAACCCACATACGAAAAAAGGGGCCGGTGATATCGCTCAGCGGCACGGGTGCCTGTTGGCGCGCGAGGACCTGAGGTCGACCCCCCAGCACCCACAAAAAAAAAAAGAAGCTGCTATTGAGAGAGGAACAACAATTAGACTCACAAAATTTTAGCAGTCCACTCTTAAATGACCCACTAACAATAATTTTTATACTTAACAAAACTGTCGCCTGCAGTTATCAGTTGTCTTAATTATTCCATTCCATCTAAATTCACGTCAACCCCTTGAAGGTAATTACTTATCTCATGAAGTGATGTGGGAAAATGTGATATGATGTGCCATATTTAAAGGAAGCTGTAATTTAGTTAAAACTTTGAAAACCGCATGAGAACATGGTGGTAAGGATACAGACCAACTAGAGCACTCATGCATCATTGGTGACAGGGTAAAATGGTACCAGTACTTTGAAATTTTTCTAAAAGTTTTTTTTTTTTTTTTTAATAAAGTCAAACATGTATTTACTCATGATACAGAAATTTTACTTCTGGGAATTTACTCAGAAGAAATCAAAGAGACTATCCACAAAAAGACTTGTATAAGAATGTAAGACAGCTAACTTAGGGATATAGGGATATAAGGAATAGCCATAAATTAGTCATCAAAAGGAGAGTGGATCCACAAACTGTACGTCACTAATACAACATAATAGCACTCAGTGATGTAAAGGAATGCCCTTTTGAGACATAAAGCAGTATCATGCTGAATGAAAGAAGCCTTATATGAAAATGCGTACTGTCTGAGTCCATTCATGAGGAGCTCTACATTAGCTAAAGCTAATCTATGATAAGACAGTCAAAACAGTGGTTGTCTTTGAGCATAAGGGGTAGAAACTGAGAAGCGACAAGAGAGCACTTACTGAGGTAATAGGTAAGGGTTTGGCTTGTGTGGTTGCACTCATTTTTCATGATTTCCCAAATAGGAAATGGCTTAATACTTGTGTATTTTACAGATTACATTTAATTTGTTATTGAGATAGGAGATTAGGGCATGGCAAAACTGTCTGAGGAAGTAGGTGGGACCTGTTAATTACAAAATCCCGGACACATGTGCAGAACAGCTCTCAAAGCCCTGCTCATGGATTTCTCCCAAGAATTTGAGCAGGTTTTCAATAGGATGGCCTAGACCTGACATCAGCCTGAGACATGGGAACCCAGAACCACCTCTTAGGACCTGTATGTAGAAGTTCTTGTGGGTTTCCTTGAGATTTGGCCAGCATAAAAGGAGAGGTGAGCCATGAAAAGCTTGCTATCATGGCTTTTCCTCATGACACCCCACCCTGCTTTTTTCAGGGTGTTCTTTTATCTTGCTTTTCCTCTTTTACTCTGCCCAAGCTTGCTCTGCACAGCCAATTTCTCCCCCACTCTTCACTTCTACTTTCTTGAATAAACTTTGCCACTCTTAATTGCTACTGTTTTTTTACTCATTTTATTTAATTCTTTGGGGCGAGCAACTCAGAACCTAGAAATGTTTAGTTGGCAAGCCACTTTTATTTATTTCTGGAGACGGAGTCCCACTGTGTAGTACAGGCTGGCCTTGAACTCACTATGTAGCCCAGGCTGGCCTGCCTCAGCCTGGGATCACAGATGTGCAGCATTATGCCTGGTGCAAGCAGGCTGCCCAGTAACAATTTGTTTTGTATCTAGATGTCCCCCTAAAGCCTCATGTACTCAGAGGCGGGGCTTTTGGGAGGTGGCTGGCTCTAGGGTGTGTGATATTGGGATTATGGGTGTTGTGGTACTGGATTAGCCCACTAATTGGTTTATCATGGTTCTGGGTGTGGGTAATGGGAAAACTCATCCTGGGTATGGGTGGCATGACCCAAAATTTTGTAGCCCCTCTGCTGTGCCACCCTGCCGCATATGAATTGAAACCTTTATAAACTGTGAGCTAAAACAAACTTTTCCTATTTTAATTTAGGTATTTTGTCTCAGCAACAAGAAAGTAACTAAAATATAATTTTTAAAAATTAAAATTGTTTGTATTCAAGGAATTTAGGGCAAAGGGTAATGGTATCTACAACTTACTTTGGAATACATCAAAAAATAAACCGATACATAATGGACACATAAATGGATGGATATATGATAAAACAATTCTAAGAACTATATAAACGATATAGAGTCTAGGCAGGAAGTACGCTGGCAATGCAATTCTTTTAACTTATTTATAGGTTTGAAAACTTTAATGATGAAATGTTAGAAAAAATCAAATAAGTGCTATACTGTACCTAGTTTGTTGTTTATTTGGTTCTTCTCTCAGCAAATAAAATACTTAGTTTATGCCACTGCCTTCTTATAATTGTTTTGGATTACTGAAATCTTTGCTAACGGACAGGTTGGGAATAGGCAGTTTGTTTTTATCCCATTCAAACTATGGAAGGAGTTATGTCCTATCTCAGTAAATTTCATGGATGGATAAATTGAACAAGGAAGTGATAGCTTTGGAGATAAAAGATGATCATTTAAATGAACCAAAGATGCTGGGGATAAAACCCTGAAACTTGTGATCCTACTGAATTCTTTATTCCTGACGGTGGCTTGGCTCTGTATTTGTTTATGGCTTGTGTTTCAAGGATATGAACGAAGCTGTCTAAATAAAACACATGCTTGTTAACTGACTCATAGTCTAATCAATTAAAAAAGTTCTTTGAGCTATAGATATTTGAGCTTGCTAATATTTAGCTTTCATATTTTTAAATTTAATTTCACTCTATAAAACAGAGACATTCCAGGAAAACAAAAATTTTCACAATATAAGTATCTTCCATTGAGTTCAAAGGAATAAAAATCAATAATCTTTATGTTTAATCTGTTTCATTTGAGATTCTATTGATTAAATATAAATAATTGAAAAGAAGTATGGAATAAAATAGTGTTATTCCTCAGAACTGGGTTTATCCTTTGGAAATTTTGCAGTTCTGAAAGTACTTTCGTATTATGTAATTTGACTGATTCCCACAGCCATATTATTAATTCAATGAATTGTTACAAACTTGCCTTTATATCCTACATAACTCATTTTTAAATTATCTGATATCTTAAAATAGGTGAGTTTAGGCTTTGATGATACGACGTGTGCATATTTCAATTAATATTATATTTTCAACACCTCTTCAAAGTGTTATGGAAGAATTTTATTCCTCTGACCTTAATCTATGGACCCCGATTGATTGAGCATCTTAATTCTTGCTACAGATGGAGAGGATTATTGGAAAAATATCTGAGCTCTGCGCTGAGGGGGTCACTGGGTTTTACATTTGCTGCTAATTAGGTATGTAACCTTACACTAGGCACTTAATGTCTACAGCTTTCATTTTCTTTATTTGAAATTGAGGAGTTTGGACAAGTTAATTCTAAAGCATTCTATGATTTTTAACTTTGCCAAGAATCTAGGAAAACTTTAGAAGTTTGAAGTAATTGTGCTTATATATCCCTATTTTCTTTCCATTTTTTATTTAACATAGGATATTCTTCCTACATGTGTTACTGGAATGGAAGAAAAGGGATGAATTCCACCTAATTCATACATTTAGATAATGGCTATATAAAAATGGCTATATAGGTAAACAATCTCAGGTAGGCTTAGGTATAATAATAACAACTAATATTTATTTGCTGCTTTCTATTAATCTTAACTGTTGGGGCCGGTGAGATAGCTCAGCGGCATAAGTGCCTGCCTGGCAAGTGCGAGGTCCTGAGTTTGACTCCCGGTACCCACATACGAAAAAAGGGCCGGGTGATATTGCTCAGTGGACGGGCGCCTGCTGGCGTGCAAGGTCCTGAGTTCGACCCCCGGTACCCACAAAAAA
Source organism: Erethizon dorsatum (assembly GCA_028451465.1). NCBI lineage: Eukaryota > Metazoa > Chordata > Mammalia > Rodentia > Erethizontidae > Erethizon > Erethizon dorsatum. The sequence goes on from CM051839.1 coordinate 20,094,187, forward strand.
AAAAAAAATCCTAACTGTTCCTAGTGTTTTGTATGTATTAGCTCATTTAATCTTCATAATAACTTCATGGATATATGTTATTGGCAATTTATACATGAGGAATTAAAAGCAAACATATTTGAGTAATTCATCCAAGATCACACAGCTAATAAGTGAGAGATCCAAGATTTAATTCAGACTAAGTTTAGTGCCTCTTTTCTTAACTATTATGATAATCTGCCTCTGTAATGACCATAGTTATCTGTGTTTATGCTGACGCCTATCAACCCATTAGTCCTTCACATAATATAATAACAGGCAGTAAAAGCTTTATGATGTATTTTAGTGTATTGAATATTCCTTGATCCTACCTCTGCCATCCTGATGAGAAGTAGTAAAAATTGGAATTGGTTTCACTTATAATTTTTCTGTTATAATCCATAGGCTAAGTGACTAGGCCAAGTGGGCTAATGAGGTGAGTCATCATTGTAAATGGGTTTCAGATTTTATAGTCAAACCAAGATGAGCACAGTCTAAGAAAAAGAGTAATTTGAGAAAAGAAGAGATGGGAGTCATGAGTTATGCTAATTACAAAGTTATTGGACTTTTCTAGCAAAAGTTGACACTTCGTATTAGAGATATTTGAAATAGAAATATCTCCAAATGAAACAGATACATTGATTGCAGGATTTGATGACTATTATGATTAAGTTTAGAAGCTGGTTTTTCAGTATACTCAAGAAATCTGATGGCTCCCCTTATACTTATCACTAATAGAGTTTTATTTTATTCCTGGGACTTACGCTACACTTTGTAAGGGTATGTGGGATGTACTATGAGAGGAAGAGCTTCAAGAATGTAGAATAACAATTATATAAATTTACTTCAGAAAACATGAAGGTATATTAATATAAAGTGAAGATGGGGGAGAAAATTTCCCATAAGAAAGATGAGTCTAAAAAGCTAAGCAGAAAATGAAGGAAAAGGAGATTTAATGACTGCTCCCAGGTCTTGAGCATGAGGAAAGTGGGAAGTTGGATATTATTAACAGATTAGCATTACACTCTTAAATATTGAAAAGTTTCACTTGTAGAATCAACATGTTTATTGAGAACTTCAATGATTTAGTACTAAGCAGCTCGTTGAGAACATGCTAATAATTAATAGCAATCATGAAAAACGGGGTCCTTTCTTATGGTGCTTATCATTTAATTGAGGGATTTATACACTGTCTTAGTTGGTTATGGCTGCTATGACAAAAAGCCATAGACAAATAGCTTATAGATAACAGAAAAATTTCTCACAGTTCTGGAGGGTGGGGAGTTCAAGATCAAGGTGCTGGAGGATTAGGTGTTTGGTGAAGCCGGGGTTCCTCATGCCATTTTCTCTGTAACTGCACGTAACAGAAGGGGCTAGAGATCTCCTTAGGGTCTCTTTTGTTAGTGAAGTAATTTTAATCATCAGGATTTTGCCCAAGTGATCTAATTACTCCAAGATCCTTAGTTTCTAATGCCATTACCTTGGGGATTAGAATTTTGCGTATCATTAAATCCATTTCAGACACCAAATCTCATAGTTACATACACAATTGTCTAATTCCAAATTAGACATCAGCTAGTAAGGCTATCCTAAGGATGTCATACATGAATTGAGAGTCAAATTCTGAATAGGAAATAGTTGGATGAAGAGAGAGTCAGGTTTGGTTTGATTTCACCAAAACACAAGCATCATGTTATGAATATGTAAGGATAGGCAGGAACAAGACTGCAGTTTTATGGGTCACAGTAAGGATTCTGGTATTTATCCTAAGGCACAGAGTGGCTTCCACAGAAGGGTGATCCAATTGCCAATTTCCAAGGTTACTTTGTTTTACGTATGTTGAATTAAGAAGGTGGCGTGTCAGGTGGGGATAAAAAGCTGTAGAGGCAGCTCTCCACCAGTGTGGAGTCTGGAGCAGGAGCACCTACTCTGCAGATTACGGAGCTTGAGCACCAGCACCACTCTTGTCTGGGTCCCATGCAGGGTCCCGTAGGGAGCCCCAGGAATAGGCCCAGATGTTTATATATTTGAAAACATTTTGGAAAAGTGAGCACATTTTTCTGCCATCAGTGAAGAACCCCTGACTTCCCATTCTGACATTCTGACTCCCTTGCCTTGAAAATTCTCTTCTTTTGGGGTGGTGGTTGAAGGGAGCTGAAGGCATTTTAGTGTTAAGCTAAGGGGGAGTTGAGTCAGGGTTACAATTAGTTTGGAATTAATGGGATGTAGTTAAGTGGTTTGTCGGTATTTCCAGGAATAGTTAAATTATAGCAAGGAGGTCTGCTGAGAAAGCTCTGATTGGCCTTAGGGATCTCTGATTACAGTTAACTTTCGTCCTCAAAAGGCAGGAACCCAGGAGCTTTTCGGGAAAATTCCTTTCATCAGTGAAGAACTGCAGCTAACTGTCTCCTCTCTCCTCATACTGCTTTTTTTTGAAAGACTTTGGCTCAAAGTCATTTTCCCAGGATGCCCCATAGCAAATATCACCATAACGCTTGCCCCCAATCTCCATGCTAATTTGCTCCATGGGACAAGGTGAGACCTGAGCCAAAGCCACCAGCTCCCCATCATCACCCAGTGGCCTTCTTTTCCTGTCCCCACCCCTCCACTCCCAAAGTCCTTGAAGTTGTGGACTACTCAGTGAACACAGTTTTGTTCCTTTTCTTTTTTTTCTTTTTTTTTTTTTTTGTGGGTACCGGGGTCGACCTCAGGACCTTGCACGCCAGCAGGCGCCCGTGCCACTGAGCGATATCACCGGCCCTTTTTCCATATGTGGGTTTTGGGAGTCGAACTCGGGCCCTTGCGCTTGCCAGGCAGGCGCTTACACCGCTGAGCCATCTCACCAGCCCTCCTTTTCTTGTTTAATTCATCAGTGGTATAGAATGTTTTACACATACGTGTGAACTTGAATTGTTTTTGGAAGCCATGAGCAATGGAAAAGTTTGAACTTCAAGGTGATTCGACCCTCATAACTTGAGTGTAATGAAATTAAGGACACTTGAAAAAGAAATATAAACAATAAGTAGGTTAAAAAAAAATACCTGTTACTCCAAATATTTGATAAGGTTCAACCACTCTGTTTGAACTGCATTTTGAAAAAAAAAATTTTTGTGCTGATTCTGTAAACTTTATTTTGTTATTTTTAGATTTAATTGTTTGGGGAACTAAGCAGATATTCAGATTAAAATGGAGTATTGAAAATATAGCGTAATATTAAAAATAATCATAACCAAACCAGTAACTGATTTTAGGGTAGAAGTATGTTCTGGTCGTGGTAATGAATAGGTTCTTACATTCTCATAACCCAGTTAGTGAGGATGGATAAAGCATATGAAGACATTGTGAAAAGATTTAAATTTCTTGGTATTTTGACATAAATATTTGTGTGAATGAAGATAAATTACAACTTATGTACTACAATGAGGACATAAGCAACAAACTAGATAGAGTTAACTTTCAGACTATTTTAGATCATTCATTTCATCGGAAGAATTGAAAAATCATAATTTATATATCAGTTTTCCTAATTTGACAGAAATCCTAAAAATGTGCATTATTGATGATGAATTGTGAAGCTGAGGGAAATTTTTCTAAATTACCACAGTTCTGATTTTTAAAAAATGTTTAAAAATTTTAATTGTTATGAAACACATAAACACATGTATCATCTTAACCATTTTAAGTGTATAATTTAATAGTGTTAAGTATATTCATATTGTGCTACAACAGATCTGTATCACTGATTTTCTAGGTATAAAATGAAATTGAAAGAATACTGATTTTAGAATGTATTTTGCAAAATAAATGTCATATGGAGTATAACCAAGCATGTGTAGCAAAAACATGCACATTATGACGTGTAATTCGCTAATAAAAATAATATTTTTGTTATGGATTTTATGGTGTTTGTGGTGTTATGGGAAAGTTTACCAAGTCCTAAGCACAAGCATAGGGAAATAGCTCCCATGTGACCCTGGGCCTGCCTGTACTTGATCTATTTGAAATGGAACCACATCTTTTGTAATAAGAAAAGCACACTGTCTGGTTCCTTAACCAGCCATAACTTGTCACCTGGGAGTTTCCTCAGGCTTTCTTTTTTTATTTTTATTTTTATTTTATTTTATTTTATTTCTGTATTTGACTGATACATAAAATACAAAAAAATAAGTATTAGTAGGGCAATGTGTGATGTTTCCATACATGCATACATTAAGCAAAACAGCACTGAAGTCAAGTTAAACATATCTAGTTCCTCAAACATTTATAATTTCTTTATGGTGAAAACTTTCAGAATCCTCTCTTTTGGTTTTTTCAACTGAATAGTACACCAGAATAGTCACTGTACTGTGTAACAGCATGCCAGAACTCCTTACTCCTACCTGCCCGCAACTTAGTATTCACTGATCAACCTTTCCCCTACCACTCTCCCCCGCCTCTGGCCACCACTGTTGTATTCTCAACTTCTATGAGATCAGCTATTTTAGATTACACATATGCTCAGAGTGTTTGTCTTTCTTTGTCTGGCTTATTTCACTTAACATAAAGATCTCTAGTTCCATCCATGTTGTCACAAAGGACAGAATTCCATTTCTTTTTATGGCTGAATAGTATTCCACAGTGTGTATGTACCACATTTTCTTATCCATTCATCACTTAATGGAGACTTAGTTTGTTTCCGTTTTTCGCCTATAGTGACTAGGGCTATAATAAACATGGGACTGCAGATGTCTCTTTGACATACATTTTTCCTTTTCTTTGCCTAGAGATTCTGTAGCAAGACTGCTGTTTCACATGTAGTTTTAATCCCACTGAAATTGTTTCTTCCTTCACCAGGCTCTCTCTTGCCCAGCAAGCAAAACCACTGTTTTATTTTATTTAAATTGGTCTTCATTTGAGACATTTCAAAGTTTGTAACTCTTTGTAACAGTTTCCTTATTTGAAATACATACTCAGTTTTGCACTTAGGTTTGTTTTGACTGTTTGTCTCTTGTTCTGCCTTCTTCTGCATCAGGTCTAGGAGATTTTGACTCCTCGGCCTACAGAATCACACCTGTTTCCTGCTTGTCCATTAAGGGCCTGCATAAGCCTGCACAATGCTCAGAGGTAGCTCTTGGTTCTCATATTTGGGTCTAAGTAGAAACTCTTTAATTACCCTTATTGGCATAAAAAGTGTTTTATTCTTCTACCCTCACTTTTCCTTCATTTGTTTTTCTTCCATACTTCCTCACTTAACAGGTAAGTAAGTTATTAATGACTTTCAAGATCACACCTAATTAATTCCAGAGATAGGTCTAGAATTTAATTCACTGGCTCTTATTCTAATATTAGTTGCATCATTTCTAGCTATTGTTTTTCTAAAATATCAAAAGTATACACGTTTCTTTTTATAGAGCTTACCATTTACCAATCCCAAACTATTAAGCTTATATTAAAATCTTCAGGTCCTTTATATAAAAGACACACTGACATGGAGAGACTCATCTTCAGTTTTAATAATTTCCTTATAACAATTAGATTTTAAAGAGAGCATGTAAAACAAAAATCACATAGAGTTAAATTTACCAAATTACCCTTGAAATTCCTTAAATAGCCTGTTACAAGTGAGACGTTCATATCATGAGAGTCGAAGAAAACTTGCACCCAATTTGCAGTGAAAGCAGATTCATATTTCTCATCCTACGTTCTCTCTGGCATATATGTTCACTGAGAATGTTGGAGATGCTTATGGCATTGTTGAAAAAGATACCAGGGTATAATACATTTATATTCAAAGTATCAATATTCTGTCTTATGAAGTCTGTCCTGCATCTGATCGCATTAAAGATAAAATCAGCACATGGTCTTGGTAGAATTGGTAGAATTTTATGCAGCATCTAATTTGACTGGAATAGAAGTCCGTGTGGAAGAATAGTGTGGGTTTGGCCAAATCAACAAAGTTGAGTTGCAATGACATCTTCTAAATCCAAACAAAACCTTTCTGCCCCTTCTCAATCATTTAGGTAACTGTGATCTTATAAACGGGTCTATGGTCGTGGGCATAACTGAATATCGACTCTAGCCATTTGCCATCTGAGCCAAGGAACTGTTCCACTAATACTAACCTCAATCATCGATGTGTGGAAGATACATTTGGGCATTTGGAGGTATGTGTCAGCTATGAAAACTGGCTTTGTGTTGAGCTAGAAGTAATCATTGTATGGTAATTAAAGCATTTAAAAATATCCATTGTGTAATAAGAAATGATTTCAGCATTTGCCATTTATTTTTTCCTACAATGGCTGATTTGCTGCATTTATGCTGTATTTGTCTTCCCAGTGAATTCATTTATTGCCAATGTTTTTAGTAGTATTGTTAGCTTCATTGCATAATTAGTGGTATTCAGCTGCTGCTTTTTAGCCTGAAAGAACCGTAATTAGTTTTCATTCACTCTTGGCATTTATGTAGTATCAGGATCACTGTTAAAAGATATAAAAACTGTAATTCTATCACCAGGTTATAAATCCATAAAAATGTAAAAATCTATTTTGCTCATCTTAAGTAATGAGAGAGGGTATGAGTCACAAATGATAGAATTTCATTCTGCTTGGAAAGAAGGAATACTACAGGATTTGAGTGATGTGTGTATGTATGAGGTTCCAGAGTGTTCTCTGCCAAACTGGATAATTCTAGTCCTGTTTAGCTGGCTAATTCTAAATAACTGAAATCGTATTTAAGAATATTTCCTCCATGAATGGTGCTATCTAAAGCAAAATATTTTTAGTGGGTAAAAATGTGAGCTTGTACTCTCACTGCAAGTTCAAAATCCATTTCACTTACTAAGTGTCCTTTAATTATAAAAATGAGATTTAATAATATCTTTATGATACTTAAGACAGTACTTTTAAAAATGGTTACTATCGTTGTTTCTTTATAATGGTATCATCAACACTTGTATGTTTTTTTAAGGATGGCAGAAAGTTTCTGCTCAAGGCCTTGTGGTCAGAAGGCTCACGATGTTCTAGAATTCTAAAGAAGGAAGAAGCAGACCGTACCGAGTATCAAATGAAAGAATGCGTCTTGAGAGTGTTTAATTAATATCGGCTGATGTAATATGCACTCAACACAGCAGCAGAGATGTTAAAATTCAGCTACAGGCTTGTGTGTTCAGGTTGTAGCCCATTCCCTTGTTATTGCTACAAGATTTTTTGGCAGCTCGTGCCTGGTGGTGATGGTGGTGGTGCGTGTTGACCGGTATGAGTGACAGAGCGTGGGGTAGAGTATGAGTGGATGCGTGTGTGCTTGGGAGGAAAGCGAGGCGCGCTGAAGTCACTGTGGTCCTCTCTAGAATCACTTCTATCTTTGGTGCATCAGTGCTCTACACATCCGTGTGTCCAGTGAATCCAATTCAGATATATGAGATTGCTTTGCCTTCTTCTTGACATCGTTAAGTTTTGGGGCTGTATGAACCTCCATGTAGCAAACACTGCCTCACTTTAATAGAAGTTTATGTACTGATAATGCATTAAAAGATTGGAAACAAAAGTTTTCGCTGCAGTACAACCTTGGAAAGATCACTCAGAGCTAGATCTTGGCTAGTTGGCCCTTGTGAGATGGGCACCACAGAGAGGTTTGTGTGCACATTACCTTACTTGACCTTCATAGTTCTACGAAGCCAGAACTTGACTAGGTGCATGTTATAGATGAGGAAACTGAGGCAATGCAGTGAAGCATTGGGTTGGGGTTCACATTTCTGCTCGTCATTGATCTATCATTCCAGGTAATGTGTGTAATTCTTGCCATTGCTCTGCTATGACTGGTCACAGACATTCCTTTTTTTTCTTTTTTAGCTTTCCCCTGGCCAATAAACTAAAATCAATCTGAAAGACTTCTTTCTTATAGATCAAGTTTTTTTCTAAATTGAAAATATGCTTTGTTTTTCAATCCTAGGGCTTTCTTTAGAACTCTTGAGATATTATCATCACTGCTTTTGTACAGAAATAAGAGAAAGGGAACCAAATATTTAGATTATTCAAGCAAATGATTATAACTCTATTATTGAGGAATTTTAGACAGTTACAAAAACCAAAAGCACTAATCATATTTACATAGTTTTATGTTAGCAGATCTTGGAGTCACGTTATCTTGTACTTTCTCTGAAAACATTTGCTAAGTGATTTTTTTCCCTTTAATTTTAAGTTTTAATTATACACATTTAAAATATGTTATGAGGAATGGAAAAGAATTTTGTTTTTCTTTCTAGATGTGGTGCCAGAGAGAAGAAACTGTCAGAGTTCTAGGCATTTGGGAATTTTTTAAAAAATTACAGAAGAAAAGCTAGGGAAGAAGAGATAAAGTAACAGAGAAAAACAAGTTAGAAGGTAATTCTAGGGAATACTTTTAAGTAATTGATAATTGGCTAAAAACTTAGTGAATAAAGTTTTTAGTCAAATGACCTGCCTTTGTTGAGATAGAATTTTGATAACAAAATATTGACGGTCTTGTCAGCACTCCTCAGGAATTCTCATGGGCTGAATTCAGTGGATCACGACTACACACAACATGAGTTAAGCCTCTTTTCTCTTCGCCATTTCTTTGGATAGTCACAAGACTGGGACGGATGTTAGGGCGCCAAGCATAGAGGGCAGTGTGGTGCAGGGGGAAATGCTCTGGACTTGGTATGAGAACACTTAAGTCCTTATTCTTGTTTTAATTTTTATTATGTGTGTTCCCTTGGGTAAATTAAGGATTTCTCTCCTGTAAAATGGAATATATTCTTCCAACAACATAGAATTGTTATAAAGAAAGAGAAAATAAAACAACTACCATTTCGAGAACATTTTGAAACACTGTTAGAGGCAGGACATGAAAGGGGCTCGTGGTGTGGATTAGGAATGATGATATTAAATGAACAGAGACTAAAAGAAGTTTCATGGGATGAGTAGTTACTTCAGGACAGCTGCTCAGTACGGACTTGCATATCCTTAGGGGATCTTTTAAAGTATACTAATACACGCTCCTTACCCCTAGGATTTTAGAACATTTAAATATTCTGAGGCCAGGCTTATCTACAGATTATTTTGTTTCCCAACTCTCCAGGTGATTCTAAAGAGCAATCAAGGTTAGAAACCCTGCTGTCAGGTTTCTGGAACACATTTTGCAATTTGGATACAATGGGCACATTTACTTTTTTAGTTTTAAAAATTAAATCTGTCCAGTCACATGTAGATTTAATGTAAATGAAAGTCCCAAAGATACAGTGTTGACAAAGAGAGGTGATCTCTAGTTGAAAATACTATCAGAGATATAGAAAATCTCCTTGATAGTTGGAAGTTCCAAACCAAAATGAAATGACTATACTTATCTAACTTTTAAGATGATATTTCACATTAATGAGCCTTGGAAGCCAGGTTTGTGGTGCTCCAATTACTGAAAGGGCTTCGAAAGTGTAATATCATGCATCATGAGAAAATATAATAACTGTTGAAAAGAGGGCCGAAGTAATAAAATTATCATAAACAACTTGATTCAGTTATGCTACAGAACATCTAGTGATTAAAACCTTCTATCCCCTTAGCTCACAGCTTAAATTAAATTCACTTACATTTTTGCACTTTTGTTAATTGTATTATTTGAAAATTCAATGATATGTAAAATATAAAGGCACCACCAATTTGAAACTAAATGTATATCTGCTTCAGGATGTCTCAATTTGCCACTTAATTTGAATAAATTTGGGAACTCTTGGAAAGTTGCTAAGAAGAATTAGTTTAAAAACATTTGGGACTATTTCCCTCAAACATAATGATGCTTAAAATAGAAAAGTGCTTGAAGTTATAAAGTTTTATGTTCTGGCCTCCTATGGACTCTAGAATAAAACTTTCCTGTAAATGACCATAACCCTGTTAACTGAGTGGAAGAATTCTTTGCATGGGACCACAGGTTATCTTGTACTGTTTTTAGCCAGGAAGCACTAAATGGCATCCCCAAAGCCACACAGCTCATTAGTGGCAGAACTTAGGTATACCTTTTAAGCTCCCAATCTCCTTTGTATCTTTCTGGAGAAGCCTGATAAAAATTCATTAGACCTTGGACTTGCAACGTGTGACTAGTTTTACGTTCATAAGTGTACCTAAAATCCCTGGGGAATTCCTCATGAATGTGCCTAAACTTTTGACAATTGCTCAGTGGGAATTCTCCTAGTTACTTGGGGTCTTTTGGATAGCATTAAAGCATCTCTACATTTTAGGGTTGGAATATTGGGATGCGTGGAAGATTCTACCAGCATTCTCTGCGGCAATGACATTAGCTACCAGGAACCTAATTAACCCGTATCAATGAAAGGTTGTGGCGACCTGCCGTTCAGATGAATGTTTCAAGTGCCATTAGGAGGCTGAGTCATGCAGAACTTGACTCATTGCACATTTGGTATCATCACTGAGTTGGTACCAGAATGAAAGTTATCGTGTCAGTATCTGCATGCTTTGAAGTATTTTATCCTGTTGGTTCATGTTTTGCTCCTATTTGGCTCCTTAACTCCCTACTCCTAAGGAAAGCTGTAGGGCATTAGCCCTGCCGTAGCTTTTATGATACTCAATTTGTGCAGCTAATAGCATGGAATACACTAGTGGACAAAGATAGAAAAACAATAATCAGGCATGAAATATGTGCTTTTTAATTCTGATGTCACTTTTGTGTGGGCTACATGGAGTATTTCATGTCACAAAAATGTGGCAAGCAAAATAAAATCATGGTAAATGCAAGAGGGACAGTGTTTTAAATCTGGGTGTTTGAAGATGCAATGCTATTATTTAATATGTTGACAAATTTTAGCACTAAGTAATGAATTTTTGAAAGTGCATTGACTTACAGAATCTATGGGAACTTGATGCAATGGGTGCAAAGCGAGGCTGTGCAGAACCCAGGGTGTATTCCAGTTTCTGCTTCTGTCATTTGAGGTGTTGAAGGTGATCCATTCTTTTGTCCTGTACCATGCTCCACATTCTTCTGTTTTCAGAGTGGCCTCTTAACACTGCAGGCTTTGGGAGAATGAGGGTTAGTCTCCTCTCAAGAGTTTTAGGTAAAAGACAATTGGCAATGGACTGTCTCAGGCTCTGCCTGGGGCTGCTGTCTTGTTAAAACCGTGTACAACCCTGGGTTTTAATGTTCCATCTTCTAGTTTTTATTTATTTATTTATTTATTTATTTATTTATTTATTTATTTATTATTTATTTTTTGCTCTGACAGAATTGTGCCAGTTTGGAACAAATTCTTTTGATTTAGGATTTTCCTCTGACAGAAATTGGGATGTAGAATGGCACCATGCTCTTGAAGGAATTGTATTTAGTAATTTCATATAAGCTTTGGTAATCGCTCTGGCTTCTGGCCCAGTTTCTAAAGACTCGTCTTATAATCTTACAGTCAAGAAGGCTTTTTCAGAAAGTGAGCTCAGGAAGACATATTCATATGATAATAGCATCTATGGTTACTCAGCATTTTTATCTAGTAACAGAGTTCAGCTTGGAGGAGTTGGAGAGTAGCTGCCCCTCAGTGCGAAATGAATCACTGCAGGCCAGGATCCTTGGGTCTAGCGGGGCAGACAGGACCACCAAGAGAAGCAACAGCTGCCCCTCAAATGCATTAGCAGAGAACTACTTAATGACAGAGCAGAGGAAATCGAGAACACAGCAAGAGAGGAAAAAAAACTCACCATCCAGTGAAATCAATGAAAGAAGCTGGAATCGTCCTTGAACTAGTTGAAGATTTCCTTACTGAATTTCTAGCTACTTTTACTCCCTGTTAGAAGCCAAGGAGTAGTTGCTATTGTTTATTGGTCAATTATGCAATCTCTGTTGATGTGACTGGGGAAACAGATATAGTTTGTGTGTTTATTTGTATACTAAAATCAGTTCATTGCATTTGGTTGTAAAGTTAATCATTATGAAATTTTGGATTCTATTATTATTATTTGTGGCCACTTAAAATATCTTCTTGTGGTAAAGGTCTGATACCATTAAAAATAAAGTCAAATGGTAGAAATCAAAGGAAATAAAGTTGGACAATGGAAATCAATGAAAAATCCCTTTTCAAATAATCCATATAAGCTATTTGTCTGTAGACTCTGCCTTGATGTTTGACCAGAATGTTCTTAAGTAAATAGTTCTAGGTCATTTTGCAGAGTTTGCTTTTAGATATTGTTTGATACCAAAGGCTATTCTTATCATTTGCATGTTATTTTATTTTTGAATAGAAAGGACCTTTCACAACCTGAAGAACTACACAGCACACAGTTAAGAACTCCATTAACAAAAATTTCCGTAATATTTTACTTCTTTGAACAAAGATCATGACTCCTTTTGTAGATATTCAAACAGTACGGTGACCTCTTTTTCATGTATGTTATTAGTGTCCTTTTCAAAAAACATTTGAAGTTTGTTAACTTGTGAGTACCAGGACCATTTGAGTGTCATGAGGCCTTCCTCCCCTGTGGACCACAAAGCGGCTCTTAAAAGGGGTGGGGTTATGGTTTGCCCTCACATCAAAGAAAGCCATACAATTGATGTGGGAACCCTCAAATGTGGGACTTGCTTAGCTTCTGACTGGTGGTCTTACTTCCTACTCCTTCTTTCGGCAAACGACAAAAACTGAAATTTTGGAATTTCTGAATCTGCATGTTTCTCCCATCAAGTATCCTGAAGCCAATAGTTTTTAAGATTGAGAACAAGAAATTCTATCTAACCACTTAGGGCACATGTTATCACTGAATAATTTTTAAAAGTTCTACTCAGTGCCCCCCCTTACATGACTCATTTGTTAAAGATTAAAATTTTACAAATGAAATAAAAAGCTTTGTGAGGCCATTATGACCAATATGAGAGAGCTGAACCATCTGCTCAACCATGTAAAATTTCTGAAAAATTTAGACGCATGTTGTAGGAGTGCTTTGCTGGTGGGATCCATGATAAAGGCTTCCACTGATGCCTCTTACTAAACAAAATTTAGTGTGTTTTATGGGGCAGAAAATGATGCTAGACAGAAAAACTAGTTATGTAAATGCCTTAGAAATTAAAGGAACATTATTCTATTGGGATAGAAATGTTGTTCACAATGCAAATATACTCAGTAAAACCCAAGACCAGCCATTCCCAGGAAACTTGAAAGAAGTGCTTAAATAATCAATTACTACTAAGCTCAAAAATATTACGTAGTGATCTGCTTGAAGATAAAGTCAAGATTAAGAATGGAAAATTCTGCAGAATAGAAGAGCATGTTGAGTCTCACTTTCAAAACACCATAGGATAAATTCTCAAAAATTAAGCAGCAATATACAGCATCTGCCATTTTGTGATCTTTATTACTCACATATTCATATTCAGATGGCTCTAGGCTTAATGCTTCTATTTAGTGTGATATTTGAATACATATTCATTAATGAATAAAATATTAGTAACACAGAACAACACTCACTGTGTACTTACTACGCAGCTGACCGTGCTTTATATGACACACGTGTGTTGCCTTATTTCCTGTTTGAAACTACATGCAGAAAGGGGCTACTGTTACCCTCATCTTGTCTATGGAGACACAGGTCCAGAGAAGTTCAGTTTGGTAACCTGCTCAAGGTCACACAATTATCTGAGGCAGAGTTGTTTAACAAGAGGCTTTGTGACTCCAGAGTCTTGAGGTGTTTTACCGCTGTCCCTATGGCTCATCCATTCTCGTCACAGAGCTGTTACGTGCTTGTGTCTTCACAACCTACTATGGGGAAATAGATGCTAGGCAGATAGGTAAATACAGGTTATGTGATTATAACTGAGATGAAGAGAAATGCAAGGGTTTGAGACTCCCAGAGGATGCCCGCACCAGATAGTACTGAGCCCTCTATACACATTTTTTTCTATATACGCTTTTTCCCCAATACATACAGACCTATGATAAAGTTTAATTTATAAATCAGGAACAGTGACAACAACAGAAACAACAAAATAAAACAATTGTTAGTAGAGGAATAAAATGGGACATTACTAATTACAGTAGGATTACTTGAACACAAACACCATGATGCTGTGACAGATGATCTGATAACCTAGGTGGTGACGAAGTGACTAATTGGTGGGTAGTATATTCAGTTGGGACAAACTGGTTAAAAAATGATTCACATCTTGGGAAAGACACAGCAGGTACAGGGCAAGATTTTATCATGTTGTTTGCGATGGTGCCCAATTTAAAAGTTAAGAATTGTTTCATTTCTGGAGCTTCCCATGTAATGTTTTTGTCCTGTGGTGAACTGAGAAACTGAAACAACAGAGACCAAAACTGTCGGTAAGGGGGGAATTGAGGGCCAATGGTAAAGGGAGAGAGGCTGAGGGGGTCACACTGCGCTGTCAGTGGTTTTCTGGGAAGGCCTCTCTGAGGAGGTGAGGTCTGTGCCAAGACTCGAATGAGGAAGCAAACCGTGGGAATATTTGGCAGAAAAGAAAACACAGAGGCCAAAGAACTGCAAGGGGAAAGCTTGAGGGCCAGCGAGAAGTCAGAGTGACCGGAACAGAGTGAACAAGCAGCAAGGGTCCAGGAAGGGAACAGAGAAGGAAAGGGACCGAGGGCCAGGTCATCTGTCACTGTATTGTTGTAAGTGGTACATGCACCCTTCACCACGTTTTTCAAATGCCATGGACATTGTGACAATGTACATCATCGAAGATTATCAGAATCACTCAGTTGATTCTGTTATGACAAAGCCATCTGTCACAGCAAGAGTACTGCAAGCGTGAAACTCTTCCACAGAACAGATTTAACTAGTTGGATTTAAGCTTTGAGCATTTAGGTTTGGATAAACAATACCCACAGAAATTGTTCTGGGGTGATCAACCATTCCTAGTTTGTCTCGGCCTCTCCTGGTTTTAGCGTCCAAAATCCCATAAGCTGGGAAGCTCCCCAGTTCAGCACAAACTGAGTGGGGCTGCAGGTCCCCTTCCGGCAGAGTTCTCCAGGTGTTTGTTAGGAAATGGTTGCTGCTGAGGGAGAAGCAAAGATGTGTTATCAGGCCTCCAGCATGGCCCCCATTCGCACTTACACATTTTATTCTGTAGACAAATGGTAAAGTAGAGGCCAAACAGATTTGCAAGTTTCCTTCTATGTTTATAAAAATCAATCTTTAAACTCCTTTTTCTATTGTCAAATCTTGAAATAGCACTAAACATGCATATTATAAGCAATGCCTTCCCAAAGACAATTGCGTTTGAGACGTAGTTCTGACCAATTTTCCACATTTTGCAATAAAACAAAGAAAAGAGGAAACTGAAGGTAACAACTGATACTAAATTATGGAAATATGAATAATAGATGAGTATCTAAATTAATGCCACAAAACATTTGCTGCAATTCAAAAATATTCCTGATGTTTAAAAAACAAGCAAATTATGAATAGAGCTGAACATCACAGCAGACTAAAAAGTATTTATTAGAAACTAGTTCAGAATAATCTAGGTTTCATTATTGTGAACTTGGGCATTATATCCAAATAACAAACTATAACTAGCAATAAACCTATGATACAAATAATTTTTGATATGGAAAGTGCTAATAATATAATGCTAAGTGAAAGAAGTAGAATACTAAATGTATATACAATATAAATTTGCCTATATTAAAGAATAAGAATAAAAAAAAAACCCAAAAGTTCTTTTTTGAAAAACTATATGATGGCATGCTAACATTTTAACCGTTGTTACTTGTGTGCAATTGTGGGAAATTCTTTCTGCCTTTTAAAACTTACACTTTTTAATATGTTCTGCAATGTGTCCCTATTGTTTTCAAAATCAGGAAGATAAAGTTAAGGAAACAATTTTAAGAAACAATTTTGTTTTTCTTTGGAGACTTCCAAAAATGCAAAATACTGCTGAAGAAGTCAAGAATTATCAAATTGCAGATGAAAAATTCATTCTTGCCCCAAATGTCCAAGGCAAAGTCTCTAAACATAGAAATGAGGAGAAACATTCTAGTTTTATTCTGATGCAGAATTGGAATGGAGGAATTAAAATGTCATTTTACAAAAGTAGAACAAAGCATGAGCAATCTGGAGGATAAATTTGAACACTGAAAGTTATATGGAAGTAAACTTTCAGTCATTTTTTTTTTTTTTGGTGGAGTAAAGAGAAGGAATTTAGAAGAGATAGTAGTAGTTCATTATGGGGAGAAACTCAAAAGGTTACTTAGAGGCTTGTGATACTGGTATTCTACTTCAGGGAGTGGGTTTTGTGTTTTCTAGAAGGCTTTGTGATTCAATCTTCAGTAGCCTCTTCTTTGAATTGTTATCTGTTCTTTGTAGCTTTCTATATTTACATATTATGGTAAACAAGGTAAAGAGAGATACCTAATTCTCATCTATAGTATTATGCTGTCACTTTCTTCTATTTATTTCTCTTATCCTTTACTGAGATGGAATTTCTTCATTGAAACACTGTAAAAAAAAATGCTTCACCACTTTAGACACTTTAAGTCTTCACACAGTTTCATGTTCACTGCCTTGTTGGATCTCGCGGATACTTATGAATTACATTGAATTAGTATTGTCCAAGCTGTTTAAAGATACCAAAACGATGACAAAACAAACACCTTCCATATCTGAAACACAGGACAAGAGTTGGATCTCTTACTAAGGTCCTTGTCCCCAGGATAGTTTAATTTTTTATACTGCATTGCCTTTGGCATGTGATTCCTAAGGGTTTAAGAAAGAAAATACAAGTAGGAGAGATTCATTTAAAATAAAATAAAGCAGATGCCCATGTATGCTGGTCAAGTTAAAAAAGAGATCACCTGCTTTAACGAAGTTAGACATTGAGGTCTTGCCTCTGGGTTAGATTAAGAGAAGGTGACTACTTGGGCTATTTTGGGGGATTTACATGTAATTGTGGAGTTTCAATATTATTTCAGAACTCTCTTGGCATAAATCTTTTTCTTGAATGATATTGCATACTTCTTTTGTTTTTCATTCATTCATTAAAAAACAAACACCACATATTGTGCTGGAAGCCTTTTGAGTCAGCACTGAGCAGCCTCATGAAACTACCGTCCCTCTGCCTAGTTTCCCCAAAGGAAAGCAAAATTATAATCCTATAAAATATTCCACATAATGTGAGTTCTTGGTTTAATATTGTCATTTTATGCCTTCTGCTTACACTCGCACTTTAATAAATGCAAAACAGTGTGCATTTCCTGGTGCATCTCTGAGGATGTGCTTTTTACCTTTTTGTTATTTTGCATTACTCAGAACCTCTCCTCTGTGTAGTTTGGGCTGTCATAAGTTGTGTCCTTAATGGACAACACTATTACCATGCAGAAGAAAGATGTTTCCATTAATGCATGCACCATTATTTAAAGGAGACAATTATAATAATTCTTCATAAGAATTTCTACAGCACCTTCTGGTGAAGTCAGGGAGAGGCATTTTAGATTAACTCCTCCTCAGCAGGTTGGGGAAAGGAAGAGAGTTATAGTTTGGTACCTTCCCATGTCCTTCTGTGAAGATGAAACTTGGAGTGACCAGCGATCCTTGACTCAGAGACAACAAATAAAATATTTCCTTCCCAGGATGACTTCCATGGTTTCAAGGACTGTTATTGAGTTTGACCTGGGCGTGGTGTCTTCATTCCTTAGAAAAGCACCTTGTTCCCTGATAGCATGAATTTCTCTTCCAAAAAACAACTGATTCACGGAACAGAGATAACTTGAGGCACTAGTCATAAAGCAGTTTAAGTCGTGTCTCCTTCTGTAGCTCAACACAATGGGTTCTCCTCTTGGTGAGAACAAAGCCAATGACCACAACCAAAAGAAAAAAGCAACAGAGAAAAACTTACTAACCTGTAGAAAGCAAGGAGAGAGCTGGGGTTATGTGGAAAGCAATGTTCTTCTTCAACAAATAAAGCATGATGATTTTATTAGGAAACCTACACATATTCATATAGGAAAGTACATGGTGGGGGGGGCAAAGGTATTTCTGAGCATGCTCAGTTTAAAGTGAAAAAAAGAAAAGATGGCCAAAACTTTCAGGGCATGCTCAGTTTCAGTTTATAATAACCAACTTTTGTCTACGTTGGTTAAAAGAAAGAGTCAGAGGGACTCTGAGCTGGTTTCTAGTAAGTTTCTCCAAAGAGTTTTAGCTGAAATAAACAACAAAAAGAACAACTTTGAAGGTGCATTAAGTGCCTTTTAAAGGGGCAACATCTTTCTTCCTTGGGAGTGTAGGAGTTTGCCCTTAAATGTTCCTGCCTCACTTAGTGGCTAACATTTCTATCCTTTTAAGTGTAGTCTAGGATTAGTCTTCCTCATATTTGTCTAAGAAGTTGGACAGGCCCCATGCATTTTCTGGTCACTCTTGGGTAATGCAGTTTTATGTTCACATTAAGTCGTACAAAACTTCCTTATTAGTAATTTAACTATCGGTAGCATGTATTAGCAAAAACCATGGTCTCGTGTTTAATAAGGTTTCCTCCTGTCTGGGTGTTTGCATTGCTTTGACTGGGGAAGCCTGAAGTTGAGATGAGGATGGAAGAGTTTGATTACCTAACCTTCTGCTCCTTCTACTCTAACTCACCTTTTTTGGTTGTTTTTTGTTTGTTTGTTTGTTTGGCTGTTCAAGGATTGGGGAAGAGTGTGGGAAGAGGTAAGAAAGGCAGCAGAGAGTATTTCGCAGCTTTTTGTGTGGTGAGCTAGCATCTTGGCAGGTGTTCATAGCTGACAACTTGACAGATGTTTACAGCTGACTTTTCCGAGGGATTTTGTGAGTTTTCTGCACTTCCTAGCAAGACGTCAAGCAGGGGTCAGCTCGCTCTTTTCTCTCTGATTAGTAAATGTACCTTCTTCTAGCAGCAGACAATCCCTTACCACTGTGGCATGTCAAGAATTTTATTCAGTGCCTGATGAATGAGTGATAATCAACTGGAGACTGAGAAACAGCACTGGAAATTGGGTTGTTTGATCAATCTGAGAAAACAGTTTACACTGCTAGGAAGTTTGGGGTGACAAAAAGGTCCATCAACACAATGAGAGAAGAATACTGATATCGCAAGTAGATGGGGTCGGGAATGATGGGATTGAGGTCATTTGTGAGGGTTAAAGACAAAAAGGGAAATAAGAGAAGAAAACGTAACGATAGAAGCTGCGTTGACAAATGAAAAGAGAATATGTATTTGCCATCAGGATCCCATCGATCAGACTGTTGAAATGTAAAAGAAGAAGTTACACCAGGATGTTGTATTTGTGGTTAGGCAGAAAGTAATTTCACAGCAGCGTATGACCCAGCAAGAGGGAATAACATACAGTGTCTTTGCCCAAACGCTTCTAAGAATTTAGGCAGTTAGTAAAACAGGAAAGAAGAGGAGGCAATAGACATCATTATTTTTTAAGAGAGGCTTTATATGCTTCTTTTAAGAGAATAGAAGTATAAGTTATAAACAGAAATTAAATGGTTGAAATAAGGATTTAATTTAAAGACAATAAGACCATTAATATGCACATTAAATAGCAGCTGGCTATTAGGAACCTATTTAATGAGATTTACCAACCACTAAAACCACCGTGTCTATCTGTGAAGTTAAATATCAGTAATTTTGATTGTTATGGGAAATACAGTTAAACTGTTCCAACACAGTAGGAAATAATAATAATAAGTAGTGTTTGTTGGGTGTTTGTAACAAGCAGCCACTGTTCTGAAGACTCCCTGGGTGCAGTCCTCTTAAATACTCACAGGGCTATGGGGTCAGTGCTACTGCGTCCTCATTCATGGCTGGGAGAACTGAGTCCTGGCTCTGAAAGGAACTTGCCTAAGGTCACAGAGCCGGTCAGTGGTACGGAGCTTACACTCAGGCAGTCTGACTGCAGAGCCCATCCTGCTAGCCTATGAGTTTCCAATGGTACCGGTGATGAAAAATATCCAGCAGTCCTGGGGCAAATCTAATCATGCCAGCCTTGTCAGCTGGAGGTTGGTGATCCGATTCTCAACCCACACCTTCATGTGGTCTTTGTCACGGTGGTGGAAGGAGTCAGGTGGTGTCTTATGGAAAGTACCATGAGAGAGTCGCTTGTCACAAGCCCTCTTTCTCACTTCTGCACACAGTTTCAGCCAGATCAAGGACTGGAGACAGGAAAGCAGGGTTCCTGAAGTTTTGACCTTTCGAGCTTTTTCTCTGCCTCAGATTTTTTAATTCTTTCATCACCTGTGGTCTCTCAGATCTACTTTCTCTCTCTTTTTTTTTTTCCACTACCCAAAGCTCTCTTTCTGACCATCCTGCAATGCCTCATTTCGTACCTTCTATTTTGCTCGCAATCTGGGCTGCAGGGAGCAGCGATGTAGGAAAGAGTTTGTCTCCAAGATCCCCTGATTCCTGAGAGCATGGGGTACATGTTTGCAGAAGTGTGAGTGTGTGCACGAAGACCTCCTCAATGTTTGCATCTGTGGTATTGTAACACAGTTAACAGGCTGGGGGCAAACAGTGAATGGTGAAAGCTTCAAAAATCCAACTCTGAAAAGGAATGTTGTGCTCACATAATTATTGCTTGTCAAAACCTCACTTAATAAATACAGGGCATAGCAGCATTTTATTCTCTGCAACGGTTAATAATTAATCAGCTAAACATATTGTCTACTGCTAATGAACGCATACCAAGCTTATTACTCCCTCTAAATTCTTGTCCAGTATGTTAATTTGTTTTTATTTCTTTACTGTTTCCCCTAATTTTTAAAAGTATAATTTATTGTTATACTATTTTATGCTATTTATCACGATTCTAAAAAACATTTTTTATCTCTAGAGTTTGCCTACCATAAAGGTTTTGAATAATCAAAGTATAATCAACACTTTATCCTTCATTTGGCTAAATTTTCCATCATGCCCTTAGGACAACAGCAGTATCTTTTGTACTTCAATACAGTGCCAGACACATTGGTTCCTTTAACAACTAAACAACTTTACTTAACAACATGTAAGAGCTCTTATTAGCCTCAACTCTGAACATATACTTTTAAGGAAATAATTATGCATACATATTAGACTACGTGGGAGTTAAAAGTCTGGAAAAAAATATAGCAAGACCTTTACATAAGATACTCAGCTAACCATATTCAGCTGAAATAAAACACATACTTATAGAAATAGCATAAAAATATGACACCTGCAAGCTAAACCAGGTGGTATGTATGACAGTGTCCTGTGTCAGGGATTCTGTAGTCCCCGTTTGGAAACCCATTGCATTGCTTAATGTTGAAGTTACAAAGAAGCTATTTGCATCTGGTCTGTATTTTCTTCGTTGTAGCCTAAACTTGTTTCTCTCTCCACTCTCTGGGAGGTAAAACAGCTGATTCTTAAAAGAACATCTCTATTGGCCTGAGGATTCTTTTTAAGTCAAGTTTATAGTTCTTTCTGTGAGCTAAATAACTTGTTCTGTTATTCATAGTTCTGGTGGGCTTGTCTGCCCTAGGTGTGAATAGGGCTGCACAATGCATTCTGGGATGTAATCTTTATATCCGTAAGTGGCCACCTTATCAGTATTTTCTGTCATCTGGAATGTGCTGATTTACTTGATAAGACTGTCTACCCTGGCTTTTAATTTCCTCATTTTCAGAAATCCACAGCAGGTGATGTTAGAGAACTGAAACGATTGTGGTGATGGAACAAGACTAGATACTTGTACTTCCTTTTGGTGATGTTGGATGCATATTTTTAGATTTGGTTGCTTACCAGCCTGCAAGTTCTATATGTACTTTCTTCAGCCGGCCTGTCTGATGTAATAGCAACTGGTTACGTGTGACAATTTACATTTAAACTACTTTAAATTAAATAAAAATGTTCAAAAAGCGTCAGTTTCTCAGTCACAGTAGTCAGTTAAGCACTCAGTAGCTACCCGAAGCTGGTGGCTGCCGTACCAGAGAGTGCAGTGGTTGAGCATGAGTAACGCTGCAGCAGGTTCTAATGGCCGCTGCCCCCTCAGTGTAGAACTATATGGTCATAGTGATACAGGAAAATCCATTTCAAAGATGTGTGGTCCTATGCACAAGTGGTGAGTGTATGGTAAAATTTGCTCAACCTATACTGTTTCTAAGTTGGATAGGAGTCAGAAATGCTGATGTGCTATTTCACAGTAGCGTGACTAATATTAATGTACACATTTCAAAAAGTTGGAAGAAAGGGTGTTTGACTGTTTTCATCATAGAGAAATGGTAAATATTTTCAAGGATAGATATGTTTAACCTGATTTAAATATCACACAATGTGGACATGTTTTGAAACATCACCGTAATAGTGCTAGGCAGTAGTCTCCATCTTGCTTGCCTGGAACTTCCAGAGGTTTCTTTCTTATCTCCTAAGGTTGATGTACCCAGTGTTGACATATGTTATGGGTTTATTACAACTCTAAAAAAATTTCTCTGCAAAAATCTTTCGAACCTCAGATACTGGTCAAACTGTTTACATCTGGCTAGAACATCTTTGCCTCTGGGGATCCAGTGGGGTGGAAAGATGAGGTGACCAAGGGCAGCAGCCTCATGCATTACATTATCACCTGTCACTACCTGTTACCTTCACTGTAAGAACAAGGTGGCCTTGTCCACTCGGGCCAAGATCTTGAGCACTGGCCAGATGCCCAGCAGCTTGTTTGACCTCATTAAAATTGAGCGATCATGTTAATGCTTGGATCTGAGGCCAAATCTCTTAGAGCTGTTTAAAATTTCTGAGCACATTATCATAGGAGATTTGGTTTGTGATCTTTTTGTATTTTCTGATGGATCAGCCAGCATGGAAATAGACCAAGAGGGAATTAGATCTGTAAACTAGGATTAAAAGCAAAACATGTGCTACAAAAATGCAGCCAATCCGTGCTTAGTTATCTTATCTTTTTTTATCCCACTATAGAAACAATTTATGATGTAAAAATTTACAAAATACGATACTTAAAATTATAGTTAAATGAAATCTCATGAACTACGAAAGTATGGATTAGCTGGCAAGAGAGACAAATAATTGTAGATGGTGTTTATTTTAAGGAAGTGGGGATTGGAATCCTGACAACTTCTACCTGATGCTATGCTAACTCAAAGCCATGACCTCTCTTTCCATGCCTGTCCTGAGTTGAAGGTCACAAAAGCAAATTCAGATCACCGAGAAAGCACAGGGCACAGGAACAGTGAAATTTCCAGTGGTTCTGTCCAGATCCCACAGGACTGGTAACTGAGCAGATTTTCTGAAGGCTGCAGATTTGCTTGAACATAAATGAAACCTTCATCAATGAAGGATAACATTTTTACTTTCGGTTTAATTATTTACTGCTAAAGGACATGTTCCCAGGATTGCTTGGACTCCAGTGAACTTTCCCGCACAGTGGTCCTGTCAGGTTGATGCAAATGCCTCCACTAATTGGTGTCCTGCCCTGTTGTCCTCCCGCTGAGTTCAGCATGACGCTGGCCTCCCTCAAAGACCGGGCTTGGTGTGATGAAAGCCCTGCCACACCGCAGAGCACAGATGTGTGGTGCCTGAGTGTATTTGTTCAGTCAACACAGTGGCTTTTCAAATACAAATAATACAGATGGCCAAATTTGATTGTTATTTTTAACTTTCACAGAAATAATATTTACAGCACTGTGTTCTTGCACATAGATACCTGTTGGTCATTGATGATTCCTGTGTAATCACTGTTAAAACTACTCTCCCCATAGAGGTAGCTAGATGACTGAAGATGATCCCCACTCTTCACTGCCTGCCAACTTCTTACGCTTGCAATAGGGTCCTTTGGAGCACGACCGTGGCCATGTCATCTCACGTCGAGTGCAAAATTATGATTTGGGACTAGACGCTCACTAATGAATGCCCTTCCCCATCTGCCATAAAAAATATAAGGTTGTATGACAGAACTGGATTGTGGGATGCAAATGAGGATTCGAGAACTGAACCATACACTTTGCTACTTGATTCATGGAGATTTTATAATCATGACTTGATTTTTTAAAAAATATTCTGTTTTTTAGCCAGGTATGATAGCACATGCTTGTAATCCTAGCACTTTGGGAAGCTGAGGCAGGAGGATCAAATTCAAGTCCAGTATAGGCAATTTAGCAACTTATTGAGAACTTGCTTCAATATAAAATTGAAAAGGGCTGGAGATGTAGCTCAGTGTGAGCGCCCTGGGTTCAACCCCCAGTACCTCCAAGAACAATTATTCTGTATAAAGAATGAAAGTAGGACTCACGGATAAAAATATCAGCTTCCTTCTGACCTTAACAAAATCCTAAAACCTTACATTTGCACAATAACACATAACCTTTTTCTAGATATATTACAATATGTCAATCACCTGTACCTATGAGGTATGAGTTGAACCTCACAACTACCCAGTGTAGTGGTGAATAGAGCAGCTATTGTTGTCCAGAGTCTCAGAAAGGTCAAGTTGGAGTGATCAAGTGGCTAGTGGTTGCACTGATTTGAGCCCATTTCTTTTGCCACTATCACAATGCTCCATGGCATGACTGCCTCTATGCTTTATTTACTGATAATAACCTTCCTAATGCTTTTTCACTGCACACACACACACACACACACACACACACACACACACGAACCTTGCAATATATAAGAGGTGCATTTGCTTTTGGCTTACTAAAACCTCTCTCTCTCTCTCTTTCTCTTTTGTGGTATTGGGGATGGAACCTAGGGATGCTCTACCACTGAGCCATATTCCAGGTCTTTTTTTTTTTTTTTTTTTATGTAGGTACCGGAAGTCAAACTCAGGACCTCGCGCTTGCCAGGCAGGTGCTTATGCCGCTGAGCTGTATCACCAGCCCCTCCAGGCCTTCTTTTAAGACAAGCTTTTGCTGTTTTCCAGGTTGGCCTCCAATTTATAATCCTCCTGCCTCAGCCTCTTGAGTATCTGGGGTTATAGGTGTGTGCTACCATGCCCAGCTGAATGTATTTGACTTCTAGCTATATTTCTATAAAATGATATTGTAAAATTGCTGTAGAAATTATTTGATTTTACTTAGTTTTCAAAGATAGGGGAAATTTTTTTAACTTTTTAGAGATAGAGGTAAAAGAATCATACATGTCTATCACTACAGTGCTTTCTCTTAGAGAGGAGTGTATGTATGATGCAGGGTTGAGGGGAGAGACCTCAAATTCCCTGGTAAAAGCTAACTTCTTAAATTTGGAGGAAAATTACCTCTAGACAGAATTATAGGGAAGTATACTGAGATAGGCGTTCTAATCTTGAAAGGAATACTTAGATACTGTTGTTTTGGTTTTGTTTTTTTTTTTAATTTATGGGAAACACTGTAACCAAACATTGGACAATCTTGGAAATTTTGTTTGCATCATAACTTCATAGACATAGACAGCAATCCTAGGCAGGAAAGAGGAAGTGTCAAAGGTGAGCAAACTGGGATGATTTATTGAGAAATCTGCACCCTGAGTTTTGACAATTATTGTTCAACTTCTCATAACTGAGACCCATGAGCACCAGTTCCCAAATTCAAAGAACAACTATTTCAGTTAAGGGATGTTTTTCTTCTTAATAACTATTTTTCTGTGGAGCTGAAAAAGGCAAGAGGCAAGCACTTGCATGAGTTTAATTAGGCTCCAGCAAAATGCTGCTATATAATATTTGGTGTCTGGGAACTCTGGGACAGACATTTTTTCTAGGTTTAGACTCCTTATATTCACCTGGGGACTGTTTAAATAAGTGAACACTTTGATAAATAATATTTCCTATTTTAAACTCCTTCCTCCCAAAAAAAGGACTTCTTAAGGGAAACCAGTCTGGCTATTTTGAATGGCATTGATCTAATGGTGGCATTCTCCACATTGATTCATTTCCTTGACTGAGTTGCCTTTTAGTAGTTTGGCCAAGTCCTCTTTATTTTGGGATGCAGGGAAAAGACTTTTATTCTTGTTTTGAAAATCTTGCTGATTTGCTGAACAAACCCCCAGCCTGATCTTTTTCTTTTGTAAGTTACATAAGTCGTGCTGTGTGAACTAACGTCATGTCACTCATTGTCCTAAAGCAAGAGCCAAACTGGTGAGAAGCCACCTACTGCTGAATATCAAGCCTGTGCCAAAAAGGCAGGAGTGACATGCTGTTCTGCTGGGCCCCGAGTGATCAAATAATCCTGAGAGCAAACAGGAACTTAGCAGCAGGGATCAAAAGACTTCACCAGCCAAGCAGAGCAGAGAGAAGCAAGCAAGGGATTCTGTGAAGGTGAGGTGACACCGTGCAGATAAAGGGACCCTTACTTTGTTTTGCTGTTCAAGACATTTAAGCATTGCTTGAGAAGACTGCTCGAGGCAGATACAATTTTTATTCAATGGATGGAGGAACAACAAAGTACCATTGCTAGGATGATTTTGTTCTCCACTTGGTGTTTGGGTCAAAGTATGTATTCAGGTTCACACGTTCATTCTTACACGTTCTGAAAAGAATTTAAGCTTTCTCCATCCATCTCACACGCCTGCAAGCATATGCATGCACTTTCGACGAAGGCCTTCCAGACATCTTTTATAGCTAAAACCATACCGAACACTTTAGAGTGCCGAGCTTAAAAAATGGAGTTAATCAGCAATAGCTGTTTAAAAACCACATAATCCTTTCAAGAAGTTTTTTTCTGTTGGCCAGAATGAAACCTTAATAGTACTGAGTAGAAATATCTTGGCATAGTTATCTTTTACACAGTTAAGAATTAAATTAAAATTAATAACTATAAAATGTCCATACAGTACTTGAGAATGAAGGTATAGAAACGAAATTTCCTCGATTGTGTACTACCTCGGAGCCTTCAGTGTAGCTCTATAGTTTAGAAGACCCTAAATGAACAGACAGACAGAGGGTTTGGTTTGCTGGTTCTAGTCAGTGATATGCACACTGTTTCCACTGTTTAGCCATTTATCCTGCTGCTGACTTCTGGCTACTTGTATAATCCTCATAGATTTATACCATCACCATTAGTTATAGGCTTCAAAATACTGTAACTGTGATCAGATTTGATAAAAAGAATGGCTCCATGGTGCTGAGGACAGGGTGGGTAGTAACACATAAAATATAGAGAATTTCTGCTTTCTTGTTTTCAGCAGGTTTTAGTTAATTTAAGCCATTATAACCTTAGTAATCTGGCCTGGATAACTTCTGAAAAACAGAAATGTATTTCTCCCAGTTCTGGAAGATGGAAGTTACAGATCTGGGTATCTAGTGTGGTCAGTTTCTGGGGAGGGCCCCCTTCTGGGTTACAGATTTTGTATTCTCACAAGCTCCCTTGGGACTTTTATAAGGACACTAACCTCATTCATGAGAGCTATAACCTCCTGACCTCATGTAATTCTAATTAACTCCCAAGAAGCTGTCCTAATACCAACATCTAAAGGGGTAGGGTTTCAACACATGAATTTTTGAGACCCAAGCATTCGGTCAATAACACAGCCACTTCTGAGGTGGCCCTTGTCAGTCTCATCCTTAGTTGTGTCTGATTATGGGCTCTTTGTTTCAACTTTACCTGCTTGTTTTCAGTTTCTCTCTATACCATTCCACACTCTCACATGTCTGTGCATTCACGTCATGTCAGGGAGTGATGTTTCTTCCCCATTTCTGGTGTGCTGTGGATGTGGAGGAAGTTCCACTAGAGTAACATCCTGACTTCGTTCCTCTTTTTGTGTCCTCACAGCCTTTACCCCACAGAAGGTGGAGTGTGACTAATCTAAGTGGAGGGTTTGGAAAGAGCAACTGAGCATGGGTACGCCAGCTCTTTCTCCTGTTTCTTGGGAGCTGGCCTGTTGCTGCCTCCTCATGTTCATCTTGGTCAACATTGCCTGTGCCTTTCTACGTCTGGCAAACTCACCATTAGTGTCCGTCTACTCACGTATTTAACCTGTAGTCTTCTTTGGTAATAGAGATTTCCTTTTTGGGTTCTGTATTAGTCTGTTAGCGGTGCTATAGCAAAGCTTCACAGATTGGTGGCTGATAAACAACAGAACTTGATTTCTTGTGGTTTCGGAAGCTGGTAGTCTGAAGTCAGGATCTCAGCGTGGTCAGGTTGTTGTGAGAGTCATCCTCTGGGTTACAGACTGGTGACATCTTTGTCTATCATCACACCACAGAAAGAGACTCGGGAATTTTAATATTCTCCCGTAAGGACATCCCATTCACGAGGGCTCCACTCACGACGTAATCACTTCCCGAATACCATCACCCTGGGGAGCGGGACTCCAATATACGAATCTGGGGGGACACAGATCTTCAGTCCATAATGGCTCCTCTCTGCTGTCATTTTGAGATTATTTCTCAATTGATTCTTATTTTAGGGGAAAAGGTCTATTTCTTGAGCCCACATGAATCTACAAGTCACACATTATCTCCTTTCCTTGCTATAACTTTGCCCTTCTTTTTACCTTTTAAAAACTCAGCTTTGTCATTGCACCTTTGGTTTCTTTCGTTTCTCTTTATTCTCTTCATGAGTAGCATCAGAAGCATGCTTCCCATGGTTTGTTTCCCTGTCTCTCCCCAGCCAGGGCAGAAACTCCTTGGGCGCAGCAATTCACTGGTTTATCTTTGCTCCCCAGCCCCTGTCAAAGCACCTTACTGAGTGCAGTAGGTACTCAGTGAAGGGATATGGATAAACTATGGAAGATCCAAAATAAAATTTTAATCCACCCGATATTGAATTGTGCCAGTTGAATCCTACGGTCACAAGGAAAATTCATGAGTGTGTTTTCTTCTTAAAAGACTTTGTCTTTCCATCTTGCTGTCTTAAGCTACTTCACATATACCACAAATATGCAGATGCAATTCCAGGACTTTTTTTCTAAAACTTATTCAACTTCCACCTCCACATGCCCTAGAAGTGTTTGCCCATTGGCTGCCGTGTTTCTTTACAGTGAGATTATTTTGTCTAGTATATCCAGTAAGCATAAAGATGAGGGTAAATGTGTGTATGCCCTGGGGAAATGAGCATTTGTGTTTGAGGGTTAGTGGCAGAATATAAGGGATGAGGGATTGAAAGTCTGACGTACATTTCATGGCTTTGGCTGTAAATAAATCTTGAGGTCTACACTAATCAACCGGTTCGTTTGAAGTCAGTGGTTTCGAGATGAGAGGCAGAGGAGCGACCAGTGATTGACTCAGCAGGCAGCAGACCAGGCCCTAAATCAGAGGACGGCCTTCATCCTTGTTGCCTATGGATGGGGCTGCCGCATTCATCACCTGCTTTTTCCCACCTTGCACGTGAGTGACACCTATTTATTGTCCAGAGTAGCATCTTTTCATACATATCCATTCTGTCCTCCTGAACAGCTTGTAAGCTATTCTAGCTCTGGACTAGTGCGACAATAGTGCTACCCTTCTTGGTAACTTTGTAAGTCTGTTGTACAGTGTCTCATATATGGTTAACACTCACAGGAAGTTTGGAGATTGCTGCTTTATAATACAGCAAAAGTAACTTTCAACATGTAAAAACAATGAAAATAGATGCAAATTCCAAAGGCAACGGAAGCCATTAACTATGATTTGATATTTCTATGGTCTCCCTTTAACGTCCCCATTATGCCAAAATAAAACAGATATTTTTCCTCCAATTTACTAAAAAGGTTATTGTACCTGAAGATAAAGTAACTGAAATCCTGACTGTTTTAATGACTCCTGGGATCAATATTGATAAATAATGTGTCATATCTGAGTTCTGGGAGAAAATAAATATTTTAGCTTCAAAAACTGTCAAACCAAGACAGGTGTATCGTGTTTACAAGGGATATGACATTAGAAACTCAGCCAAAACAGCCCACCCAGATGTGCAGCGATCTCTATCCATGAGCCTGGAGAACTCTGTCACAAGTTTTATGGGTAATTTTTGTCTGTGAGTATTTAGACACCTTAGCAGCCAACTGGAATGGGGCCAATATCAGGAACTACACACAGATGAAAAACCATTATCTAATCAACTCCCATCAAACCAACCAGTGATTAAACAGTGCTTCCTTGAAACACTTATTTATTTATTTATTTTTGTGGGTACCGGGGGATCGACTTCAGGACCTCGTGCGCCAGCAGGCGCCCGTGCCACTGAGCGATATCACCGGCCCTTTTTTCATATGTGGGTTCCGGGAGTCAAACTCAGGACCTCACGCTTGCCAAGCAGGCACTTATGCCGCTGAGCTATCTCACTGGCCCTTGAAACACTTATTACAGATAACATTTTGGTTGTTAGATTTATGAAGTGTAATGTTCTATAACTTCTTTTCTGAAAAAGTCAAGACTGCATTTTCATACACACATCCACCCACAAACATAGTTTGGCCATGGAAGCACTAATAAGGTCTTTGACAAAAATAAATTACATAAATTGTATTTAGCAATTTTCAACACTCACTGAGAAAGTCCACACAAGAGGCATGGCCTTGCCAATTATGAAAATCGTTATCCTGAATAATTAGCAGAGTGTGTTGACAAAGGTGTCAACGTGAGCGGAGGCAGTATGCTTTATCTACTGCCACATATGAGGCATCTTTTTGAACCCAAAGTTTTGCTAATTTAACACGTTTTCACCTTCCCATAAATACTGACTATAAATTTCGTAAAGACAGCACACGTGATGGTATATCTTAAAGGGCAAATGTCACTCTTTCATGTATTTGAGGGGTAGAGTGGTTACTATCGCTACCTGTCCTCACCAGGATAAAACTCAGTTTTCCAGGTTCTTATTCTCAGTCTCACTGGATTCAAGGTATGGACAACACAACCCTCAACACACACATGCTTGAGCTTCGACAGGTGAGTACTTTGGCCATTAGCTGCATAAACTGCAATTATTTGGGCCACATTGGGTACACACTCAGGAGAAATTCCTGAAGAAACAGGGTACTCAGATACTCAATATTGCTTGTTTTTTTATTTTAGTGTCACAGTGTCAACTCTTGACTTTGTAAGTTTCAGAATAAAAAAGATTTTGAGTGAGATACATGATATTAATTGCTCTCTTAATTCGTGTGACAATCCTCACAAAAATCACAAACAGCTACCTAACACAAATCTAAAACACTCTCTACATTACTCCTTTGCTTGCTTTGAAGCATTTGGCCTTGACTTTGGACCTCTCCATGCCTCCCTTGAGCATTTCTGCTGTTTTCCTACTTTACTAAAGTCTTTTCCTTCCTTTATTTCTTTAAATGTGGAAGCTTCCTAAAGTGCGTCTTTGTTCTCTTGTTTTAGATGTGCACTGGTAATCTCATCTTCTTCTGTGGCTCCGGTTATGATTGGTGGTAAATAGCTCGTCAGGTGGTAACCTCCCTCCTGAATTTTTGCAGCACAGTCCGCTGTCCATACGTGTTTGGTGTGCTTTACACTCCATTCAGTGTGTTGTAAACCAACTGCACATCCTTCCCTACAGGCTTTCTTCTTGTTCTCTTTTACTCTTTCTTGTTAACTTCAACATCATGATCACAGTCGTTGGGATCAAACTCTCAAACTTCATCCTGGTTCTTTTGCCTCAGTATCTAAGGATTCACCAAATTCTGTAATTTCCTTCTTATTAACATGCCTTTTGTCTCTTTGTTTCTCATTCCAACCTTCAGGCCGTATTTTTAATTATCTCCTTCATACGAAGTTAACACAACTTCTGAACAGGCATCCAAGTCTTGCTTTAGACCTCAATTCATTTTCTAAAGTGCCTTCAAATTTATTTTGCAAAAAACATTTTTTCAAAATTATAACTTCACTGTTCCAAAGGTCTTCTGTTTCAACCACTAAATATATATTGAGTAGAATTACCGTAGGACTCCGCTGTGCCTCTGCAGGGTATAGAGGCAAAGAAAATGAAATCAACAGCTCATAGAGATATCTGCGTGTTCATGTGCATTGCAGCGTCATTCATAATAGGCAAGACATGGAAATAATCCAAGTGTACATTAGCAAAGAAAGAGTAAAGCTACTGTGACACACAGACTGAAACATTATTCAGCTTTGAAAAATGAGAATGTCCTGCCATTTATGACAATCTGGATGAAACTTATGCTGGGAATTAAGTGAGACACATACACAAAAATGCTGTGTGATAGCATATGTGGAATCTAAAAATATCAAATACATAGAAACATTGTAATGGTGGTTAGTATGGGTGGGAAGGGGTGGGAATGGAAAGATATGAGTCCAAGAGCGAATATGTCTAGAGGTCGAATGTGCTCTATCAGATAACAGTGCTGTTTTAGATGCTGAAAAAAAAATTTTTTTTTGTGGGTACCGGGGGGTCGACCTCAGGACCTTGCGCGGCAGCAGGTGCCCGTGCCACTGAGCGATATCACCGGCCCCTTTTTTCGTATGTGGGTTCCGGGAGTCGAACTCGGGCCCTCGTGCTTGCCAGGCAGGCGCTTACGCCGCTGAGCTGTCTCACCGGCCCTAGATGCTGAAAATTTGCGAGTAGAGTACACTTTAGTTGTTCAAACTCACTCCACACACAGACACACAGACACATGCAGAGAAGTCATTAGGGAAGGTATAGATGTGTTATTTGCTTACTTAGGGTAATTGTTTTATTATGTGTAGCAAAACATCACATGCGATAAACTAAGTTTTTGCTATGTGCTTGTGACTTTCATAAATTCTGGATTACAAATGTGCTTTGTACAATAATAGAAGTATTTTCATAAGTCTAAGCTAACTTTTTAGAATTCCTACCCTCCTTACACTTTAAAATTTCTTACCATTTTCAAAACCCAGGTAAAACAGCATCTACATTGTTTTTCTTTATCACATCTGATCATATTTTCTTCATATTAAGTCCTGTATTATTTATTTTTGAATAATTACTTGGAAATCAATTACTTGATAGTTTGTCACCTCTTCTATTGCTAATTTTAACTGTAATTTGGTGATTAATATTTGATCTTGTATTTTCATTTGGTTGTCCATGTTCTGAGTTATTGGTTAGATCTTAACCTCCTTCAGATTCTCATTGTGTATTGCTATTAGGAATTCAAATACAAAGAGTACAAATGATAAGTAATATTTGGCACAGTTTACTTGGCAAATGAGTTAAATGTATTTTTTCTACTCTAATTTAAACCCAATACTGACATAAAACAGTTGGAAGTACTTTTATACAATTTATTTTTATGTATGCATTTCAACCTTGTATCCTACTCAAAATTTATCCTTGCAATTTCTAAATCTCATTTATCTTTAACAGTTCCCAGAAGAATTATTGTTAAAAATGAGACCCAGTGTGGTCTCCTGAGAGGTGAATTATGTCCCTCTAAATAATTTCACCACAATACATTTTCTGACTCAGAAGATTTCAATTTTTGTCATGTTGGCCTCAAGGCAAACCTCGAATGTTAATGTAAGAAAATAAAATATTGTGCTAGTGATATAAAAATGCCATTAGATAATATTCTATATTTATGTTGAATAATGAGCTCGTTCAAAATTTTAATACAATGAAGCATTTAAAAAAAAAAGTTCCTGTGGTGATTGCATAGTTTCCCATTGCTATAATAACAAATTACCAGAGCTTAGTGGGTTCAAACAACACAAGTTTATGTGTTCTTCTAGCTGTGTAGATCAGAAGCTCAACATGAGCCTCCTTGGGCTAAAACAAAAACATCTGAAGGTTGAGTTCCTTCCTGGAGAACCTACGGGAGAGTATTTTTCTTGCACTTTCCAGCTTTAGAGACCACTGACATTCCTTGACCTCCTTCCTCTCCATCTTCAAAACCAGCGATGTTGAAGGCCAAGTCCTTCTACTGCCTTCATTCTGTTTTTATCTCCTATAGTCACCTCTCTTTTGACCACAGGCAAAAGGATAGTTTAATTTTAAGGACTTGATGTTTATATTGGGTCAGATAATCCAAGCACTCCTGCCATTACAGTGTCCTTAACTACTCACATTGGCAAGGTCTTTCTTCTCTTCCATATGAAGTAATATACTCATAAATTCAAGGATGAGGAGATGGACATCTCTAAGGAGTCAATATTCCTGTTTCCTACAGTAATTTATTTTATACATCTATAATATTTAGTCCATTTTTCAATTGAGTATTTCAATATTATTAGTAATGATTCTACATTCCCTACAATTACAGAATCTTAGAACTTGAGTTCATGGAGGTGATCTGACAGCAGCCCTGGGGCTCCTCATCTCTGGGTAGTCCCGCCTTTGCATAGTCCCCTCCTGTATTGAACAAGGGGTGGCTTTGTGACCAGTGGAATATGGTGGAAATGAGACCGTGAGTTTTCTGAGACTGGGTCATAGATAACATTGTAGCTTTTGCTGTCACTTCCAACACTGGGGGAAATTAGCTGCCATGTAGAAAGGACCCTCAAGCAACCTTAGGAAGACGTTCCTGGGAGAGGAATAATGTCTCCTACCAATAATTGGCACCACCTTGCTGGTCCTGTGGGTGAACTACCTTGGCAGGGAACCCTTCAGTCCCAGGGAAGCTATGAAATGACAGTCCTGGCTGACATCTAGACTGTAAGTGCATGTTAGGCTCTGGGTCAGAATCTCCAAGGCTGGCCTCTCAAATTCCTGACCCATGGAAACTCTAAGAAGTAAGAAATGTCCATTGTTTTCTGGATTGCAATTTGAGATGATCTGTAATACAGCAATCCGTAACTAATGTATCATCTAATCTACTATTTGCAACATGCATTCTAAGAAGCACTAAGTCAGTTATACACTATTTTAAACAATACCCCTTATTCTAATAATTTTAAGAATACTCTGTGTAGAATATTCTGTGCCTACTCTTGGACAATTAAGATATACATTAGACATAAATAAATTTCACAATGTCTAACTCCATCTGAACTAAATTTATGACAGTAGACCAACCCCATTACTACTTCTGCCACACATTTTTAAGGAATGTCTATTGATGGCCTAAAGAAAAATTTCTGCAAAATTTGATTTATCCTAAATTATTCTGTTTAGAAAGTAAGAAATTGGGTGGTAGAAAAGTTGTAATTTTCTCAAAGTTTCTTGATTAAGGTAGCAAACATTAGTTTATAACATTATGAAGCTAAAACTCAGGCCTCCTGAGTGCTACGCCCTTTAAAAGTGAGGATCAAAGTTTGCCTTAGGGCAATGTGTGAGTAGATGCTGGGTAGCATCAGGGAGCAATGTCTATTTTCCTTTGACTCACTTCTGCCCTCCCACTGTACCATCGGAGTGTTTATAACGGAGATTTTAATACAAACATAAATATCTTTAGGAGGAAAAATTATTACTTTATCAGTTGCTTGTAATTCAGGATGAATAAAGCACTTAAAGTTTGGTAGAAAAATATGTAATAAATGAGGAGCTTATCAGAAACACGACACTCCCTTCTTCTTTAGAGGTCCCTTCTGTGTTTTACAGGTCACACTCTGATGTTTCTCTGGCCACATTCTTTCTGTGGGATGAGAGGTCTGCAGGGGCTAAAGGCACTTTCCCACTGAAATGTGGCTCAATTCACATTCCCTCTTCAAGTCCTCTTTTCAGAGGACTCTGAGCCTGTCTTCACGGCTGGAGTAAGCATCTTCCCTGAGATCACCTTTCTAAGGCAAACTGTGCCTCAGTGCACAAAGTGACCCCAAGAGTGCCCAAGAGATACAACTGTTTTTTTTTTTTTTTTTTTTTTTTTTTAATTTATTTTTTTTTTGTGGGTACCGGGGGGTCGACCTCAGGACCTCGCGCGCCAACAGGCACCCGTGCCGCTGAGCGATATCACCGGCCCCTTTTTCGTATGTGGGATCCGGGAGTCGAACTCGGGCCCTCACGCTTGCCAGGCAGGTGCTTATGCCGCTGAGCCATCTCACCGGCCGTGTTTTTTTTTTTTTTTTGAAGGGGGCAGGGTGTAGACAAATCCTCAGGCCCCTCACAGTGTAGGTTGGAGCTGAGATTGGGAAGAAGGAGAATTTCTTGAGAGCTGGGGGCCTTTAGAGCTTGTTCTCCTGCAGCCTTAAGATTTTGGGCACAAAACACTGAGTGTGCGTTTTGAGCTAAAACTAACCCTGCCAAGTTATTATGTCGAGGTAATATATTTGTCAAGGTAAGTGGATAGAACATATTTTTTCAATAGTTTTTAGCTGGATTCACAACTTTTACACATTTACACACCTGGCATTTGGATAACCATTTGTACTCTTTTCTCTGCCCAGCAGCTTTCCTGGCAGGCTGGCCAAACACCCATGTGTGTACACGCATAGGCACACACTTGTGGAAGGGATGGATACACAGTGAGTAAGGAAGTGGTGTGCAGTGGGCTCTAATGAAAATCAATTCTCCAGCATTGCTTGTGGTCTTGGACCTTTCATTCCTCTGCTAATTTCTAGGCAGATTTAAAGATCCTACAGATACACTCATCAGCAGTTAAATCCCTGGGTTGGAATTTTCAGTTTAGCTAATTTTCAGTTAGGCTAAATTTTCATTATTTCAAATTTTCTGATCACAATAGGACATTGTCTACATTTAGGCTCCTTTGGCTAAACTGTCCCACATTAAAG
This sequence comes from Erethizon dorsatum, assembly GCA_028451465.1. Lineage (NCBI taxonomy): Eukaryota > Metazoa > Chordata > Mammalia > Rodentia > Erethizontidae > Erethizon > Erethizon dorsatum. Next base: position 20,130,677 of record CM051839.1, read on the forward strand.
GCAGTCTCCTTTGTCCTTAATTCCCCTAGCCCAGCATTTAAAAAATGTATTTCCAGGACCAGCAACATCAGCATTACTTAGGACTTTGCTGGGGAACAAAATCTAGCCATTCTTCTACCCCACAACCTACCCCAAAACCTTAGGGTAGGCCACTCCAAACAGCTGGTTAGCAAGCCCTCCTGGTGATTTTGGAGAAGTTGTCGCTAAAGTTTGGGAACCACAATCTTAGCCTGTGTTAACTTCTTGATGGAGTTGATCAAACAAATAGGACTCAAAGTTTTCTTTGCTTCCGGTCCTATCGGTTCAATAGACATCAGACAAATACTATTGAGAAAAATGACATGATTTTATATTTCTTTTATTTATTTATTTATTTATTTTGTGGGTACCGGGGGGTCGACCTCAGGACCTCGTGCGCCAACAGGCGCCCGTGCCGCTGAGCGATATCACCGGCCCCTTTTTCGTATGTGGGATCCGGGAGTCGAACTCGGGCCCTCGCGCTTGCCAGGCAGGCGCTTATGCCGCTGAGCCATCTCACCGGCCCATGATTTTATATTTCAAACAAAGAGAGCTTTTGCTTTGAGTTCTTTCTTCAAGTAATACATAATTGTATTTTAGATGTTACGGTAATTGCTAAATCTTGTCTGGGTGGTCCCTTCTGATAATGCTTTCTCTTTTTTGAATTTCCTTATTTTTATGTTTAGCAGTGGCTCTAAGTTGTAGTTTTTGATATTGCTGTTTTCCAGGCCCAAAACCCCTAAGAGGTGCTTCACCAAGGACTCAAATGTCATAAAGTAGAATCGATGAATTAAGTTAATTCCAAGCTTCAGAGTTGGAGGGTAAAAAGAGAAAAACACAACAATTTTCCTGCATGCAATTTAATTTCCAGAAGGAAACCAAATCTGCTGCTTGTTTTATTTTTCTTGTTTTGTTTTTTTTAGTTTGATCAAATTCTCTGATCTCAATAGCAATGCAAATCCACTCATCTACTCTGATATTCACTGTGAATTGAATAATTAAAAAATGTGTTTTTATTGAGTGGCAGGAAAAGAAGGTAGAGAATTAATTGTATTTATCTCTGAACTTTAAAGTTGGGTTAGGGCCCGTGAGATGGCTCAGCAGCGTAAGCGCCTGCCTGGCAAGCACGAGGGCCCGAGTTCGACTTCTGGATCCCACATATGAATAAAGGGGCCGGTGATATCACTCAGCAGCACGGGAGCCTGCTGGCGTGCGAGGTCCTGAGGTTGACCCCCCGGTACCCACAAAAAAAAAAAAGTTGGGTTAGTATTTATTAACTTACTTATTGATGTTTAATATAATTTCACTTTATATGTACTTAGAAATAAAGTGAATTTATATACAATAGAGGACACCAAGTGAGGGTTGTTATGGTTTGGATAAGTTTATACCAAAGTCCCATATATTGAAGGCTTGGACCCCAGACCATGGTGCTACTGAGAGGCAGGGCCCAGAGAGGGGAAGTTTGGTCACTGGGAGTGCGCACTTGAGGAGGATTTTAGCACTATGGCCCCTTCCTTTCTCTCTCTCTTTTGCTTCCTCACTGCCACAAGGTGAACAGACTTCTTCTACTGCATACTCCCTGTGATGATCTACTGTGCCACCATAGGGCCAAAGGAATAGGGCCAGGTAACCATGGACTGAACCTCTGGAACTATAAGCTGAAATAAATCTTTACTCCTTTTAAGTTTATTACCTTGGGTATTTTGTTACAGTTATGGAAAGCTAACTAACATAGGAATTGTATATGCAAGTGTTCTGGGATCAAAGGTGCTGTGTCATGGGACAATTCTTGCAACCTAGCCATTGGTCTTCTTCCTTGCCTTATTCATCCACTGTCTCAATGTGAATATTGTAGCTGATGCCATTGCTTATTCGGGTGAATGTGAAATGAAGCTGATCCTGGTCTAACATAACTGCTAATCCTCCTGTGTGCATTGCTAATCTGAGAAGCCACTTCTCTCATTAGCCATGCTTTTTCCTAAAGGATGTAACACATTCAGTGAGTAAAGTTGAATGGGGTATGGTTTACACTTATTGGCTTGTTTTTATAATTATTCTTACTCATGTTTTAGGTCTATATTTTATTTCTACAAATGTGCTTTAAGCTCTTCAAGATGAAGCTTATTTATTTCCTTTGTGTTTCTACAATCTTCTAATATTTTTCTATTCTTAGTGGAAATTAAATAAATTAATTCAAAATAAGTAACAGTGAAGCTTACTTGAGGAATGTCAAAGATTGTGCATCAATGTTACAAGGGTGTATGGAATACATACAGTGAAAAGGGAAGTTCTTTCAGGGTAGCTCCTTTAATTTCATAGATACATCTGAAATATAAGCTCTGAATTTTTCTATCTCATCAAAAGGATTTCTATGTGTATATTAAAATACTTAAGCCCAAAGATTCATATTAAAAATACTGGTTTACTATGAGTTCAATTCAGAGAAAATAAATAGCAAACAAATTGTTTTGCAGATTTTATAGAAATGAAAATATATAGAAAATAAAGTTTCAGGTGGAGAAAAATCTAAGGTATGATGGTCAGGGAAAATTTTCTTTTTTTTTTTTTTGTGGGTACCGGGGGGTCGACCTCAGGACCTCACGCACCAACAGGCACCCGTGCTGCTGAGCGATATCACCGGCCCCTTTTTCGTATGTGGGATCCGGGAGTCGAACTCAGGCCCTTGCGCTTGCAAGGCAGGCGCTAACGCCGCTGAGCCATCTCACCGGCCCTAGGGAAAATTTTCTTGGTTCTCTGTTTACAAAAACTTTCAAGTTGCTGTCTTCATTGACTTTAATGTTTTATGCACATTTAAATACTGTTTTTCTCATTGAAATTAATACATAAATTAGAGAATAAAAGAAGAAAGAGGGAACTGTGGCAGCTTCTGCCTGTCCCAGGAACCACAGCGCAACAGAAGCTCAAATCTGTGGACACACGGTAACAACTGGCACCCAGGGGAGCCCCCGTGGAGGATCGTGAGACAGCAGTAGTGCAGGGGAGCAGCGAAAGACTGCACTGGCGGGCAGTGAGTGTCTCTGAGGCGCAGCTGTCCCACTCCAGAGAGCGATTGGCCAGGTGCCATTGTGGGGGGTGCAGGGAAACTCAGCGTAGTGGGAAAACACAGAGCTCAGGACTCAGTGCAGTGCCACGGCTCTCAGGCCCACGGAAAGTGCACTGACAGTGGTAGGCGAATGAGACTGGTCTTTGCCTGAGAGTGCAGGCTACTGCTCACTGCCCCACCAAAGGGCCGCTCCTGGCTTACTGGGACGGACCTACACGGAACAGGACTCTGTCACCACACGGTGCCTGCCTACAGCAGAGTCAACACCTGGAATTGATTCGGTTTCTTTCTTTTCTTTTTTTTCCTCTCATTTGTTTTTTGTTTTGGTGAAGGGTTTTTTTTTTTTTTTTGCGGGGTTTTATTTTTGTTTTGTTTGTTTGTTTTGTTGTTTTTGTCTTCATTTTTGTTTCTGTTTGTCTGTTTGCTCTTTCCTTCATTATTCTACCTGGTTTTAATATGAGTGTAAACAGAACCTCTAACCTCTTTGTGATTATGGTTCTGATCTGTTCTTCCTTTTATCCCTTCCTTCTCTTTTTCCCACCAGTCTTCTACACCAGTTTCCCAATGTTAGCGGGATCCCTCTTGGTCCTCCAACCTTACATCTAATTCCTTCTTCTTCTCCCAATACTCTATTTCCTCCTTAACTCATTTTAAATTTAAACTCCTGAGGGCAAAATTGACATATTAAGGACTTGTATACTGCATATAATTTTTCTGGTGTGTTTTAGATTTTGTTATATAACCGCAACTCTACTTTATACAGTTAAAAGTGGCAAATAACTTATTAGCTCAGTCTGTCATTTTCTAGGCTGTGTTTGATGCTTTAGGTACCATTATAGCCAAAAGTGAAATAATTGTTCTAAACAGCTTTCCTTCCTGATATTCCATGATTGAGATTGACTAAGGGTCACAGAAAATATAGTAGCACAGTACCAAAAAACCAAGGACTGGGCCAAACAGGTAGCAACTTCTCATATAAAACAAATTGAAGAGGTAGGATCTGGCAGCAAGCTCAAAACCCAAAAACAAGCTTCACTTGGAAGATACTGCAGAGAAGTAGTCATCTCTTAAGGATCTTGAACACTAGCAATAAAGTAACCTACCATAGGTAATTTACAAACATCACCCCAGGAATTAAACTAAAGAAAGAAAAGAAAATGAGACGACACTTAAACAAGATGCAATCCTACACATCCAATTCACCAAAAGCAAACCTAGGGGGCAATGAGGTGGGACAATCCAAAAGCCACCCACCTGGCCTATCTGAAGTGGTAACAACAAAGCAACTGAATGAGGCTCTGGAAAAAATTAAATCAGAAATAATTTCACAGATTACTGCAGAGATAACGTCCACAATGAAGACCATGCTTAAGGACACAATAGCTGATACAGACAAGAAAATAGATGAGCTTAAGAAAATTTTAGAAACCATGAATGCTCAGCATAGGAAAGAAATGGAATCCATAAGGCAGATTCAAGCAGATACCCAGGAGAACAAAAATTCCATTGAAAGTATTTGTAGCAGATTAAGCCAATGTGAGGACAGGATCTCAGATATAGAAGACAGGCTTGCAATTAGTGATCATGAAAGGAAAGAATTCTTACAAATAGCAAGGGACCATGAAAAATCAATCCAGCAGCTGCTAGATGACTCAAAGATAAATAACTGAAGAATAACTGGAATAAATAAAAAAGCAGGAGATAGCATAAATGACATTAGGACCTTGTTCACAGACATTATCATGGAGAACATCCCTGGAAGAGAAAAATAACTTGATCTTCATATAAATGAGGCTTATAGAAATCCAACTAGACACGATCAAAAAAAAACTTCAGCCAGACATATCATAGTCAAGATCCCAGAAATTCAACAGAAGGGCAGAATCTTAAAAGCTGTTAAGGACAAGAGACAAATCACTTATAAAGGAAAACCCATCAGAATCACAGCTGACTTTTCAGCACAAACCCTCAAGTCAAGAAGAGCTTGGAATGATGTATTTCAACCTCAAAAGGAAAATAACATTCAATCCAGATTGATGTACCCTGCAAAACTATATTTCAAAATTGATGCAGAAATAAAATACTTTCATGACAAAGAACATCTGAGAAAATTTATGACCACCAAACCAGCACTCCAAAATCTTCTGAAGGACATTCTAAAAAGAGATAACAAGGACTACAACTCCAGGAACCCCAACAGAAGGAATCCACCAGGCAGGGCCGATAATTAAATAGAGGGAGAGGGGAAAAATAAACAAAGAGTGGGAACCAACAACAGGAAAATATCATGACAAGTATAAGTCAATACATATCAGTTTTAACCATCAATGTTAATGGTCTCAATTCACCAATCAAAAGGCACAGACTGGCAAAATGGATCAAGAAGCAAGATCCAACAATATGCTGTATACAAGAAACACATTTAATTCAGAAAGAAATCCATAGACTGATAGTCAAAGGATGGAAAACAATACTCCATGCAACAGGAACCCAGAAAAAAGCAAGGGTAGCTATTCTTTTTGCAGACAAAGTGAATTTCAAGCCAAGAGTGAGTCAGAGAGATAAAGAAGGTCACTACATCCTTGTAAAGGGAACAATCCAAGAGGAAGAGATAACTATCATAAATATATATGCATCAAATACCAGTGCACCCAGCTATATAAAACAAATATTAAAGGACATGAAAAATCAAATAAGCACTCATACAATTATATTGGGGGATCTCAATACCCCACTGTCACAAAAAGACAGATCAACTAGACAAAAAAAATCAATAATGAAATAGTAGAACTGAACCAAACTTTGGAACAAATGGACTTAGTAGATGTCTACAGAGTGTTCCACCCCACAACATCAGAATACACATTCTTCTTAGCTGCACACAGGACGTTCTCCAAAATAGACCACATACTAGCTCATAAAACCTGCTTAAGTAAATGCAAAGGAATTGAAATTATCCCATGCATATTATCAGACCATAGTGCAATGAAATTGGAAATCAATGGCAAAAGAAATCACAAAAACTCCCTGAACACATGGAAATTAAACAGCACCCTCCTGAACAATCAATGGGTCACAGATGAAATTAAAGAAGAAATTAGACACTTTCTAAAACTGAATGATAATGACAGTACAACATACCAGAACTTATGGGATACAATGAAAGCAGTCCTAAAAGGGAAATTTATAGCATTAAATACCTATGCCAGGAAAACAGAGCAAGCAGAAATAAACAACTTAATGGTGAACCTCAAACTTCTAGAAAAAGAAGAGCAGGCTAAGCCAAAAACCCATACAAGGTAGGAAATTATAAAGATCAGAGCAGAAATTAACATATTGGAGACTAAAAAAACAATACAAAGAATCAATGAAGCAAAGAGTTGGTTCTTTGAAAGAATAAATAAGATTGACAAACCCTTATCCAACTTTATTAAAAAAAGAAAAGACTCACATCTATGCACTTGAAAATGAAAAGGGTGATATCACGACGGACCCTGCAGAAATTCAGAAGATCATCTCTACCTATTTTGAAAATTTATATTCTACTAAGATGGAAAATGCAGAAGAAATGGACAGATTCTTAGATATGTAGGAATTACCAAAGCTGAATCAAGAAATTTAAAAATCCTAAATAAACCAATATCAACCACTGAAATTGAAGATGCAATTAAAAACCTCCCAACAAAGAAAAGCCCAGGCCCTGATGGATTCACTGCTGAATTCTACAAGAAATTTAGAGAAGACCTAACACCACTACTTCTCAAACTTTTTACTAAAATTGAAAGGGAAGCAATACTCCCAAATTCATTCCTGGAAGCAAGCATTACCCTGATACCAAAACCAGAGAAGGACCCAACTAAGAAAGAGAACTACAGACCAATCTCCCTAATGAACATAGATGCAAAAATCCTCAATAAGATATTGGCAAACAGAATGCAGCAAATCATCAAGAAGATTATACACCATGACCAAGTTGGATTCATCCCTGGGATGCAGGGATGGTTCAACATACATAAATCAATAAATGTAATACACCATATTAACAGAACCAAAGACAAAAATCACATGATCATCTCAATAGATGCAGAAAAAGGTTCTGACAAAGTCCAGCACATATTCGTGATAAATACCCTAGAGAAAATTGGAATAGATGGTCTTTATCTCAATCTGATAAAAACTACCTATGACAAACCAACAGCCAATATCATACTAAATGGACAAAAACTGAAAGCTGTCCCTCTAAAATCAGGAACAAGATGAGGATGTCCACTGTCCCCACTCTTATTCAACATAGTCGGGAAAATTTAGCCAGAGCAATTAGACAAGAGAAAGAAATAAAGGGAATAATGATTGGAAAGGAAGAAGTTAAATTATCATTATTTGCAGATGACATGATACTCTAAACAGAAGATCCCAAAAACTCCACTAAAAAACTGCTAGATTTAATAAGCAAATTCAGTAGTGTAGCTGGATACAAAGTCAATACTCAAAGATCAATAGCCTTTGTGTACACAAATAACAAACTTACTGAAAGAGAAATTAAGGAAACAATACCTTTCACAATAACATTCAAAAAAATGAAATACCTAGGAATCAACCTCACAAAGGATGTAAAAGACCAATGCACTGAAAACTACAGTACTCTGAAAAAAGAGATTGAAGAGGATATCAGAAAATGGAAAGATATCCCTTGCTCCTGGATAGGAAGAACCAATATAGTGAAAATGGCCATACTTCCAAAATTGATATACATATTTAATGCAATTCCAATCAAAATTCCAACAGCATATCTCACAGAATTAGAGAAAACAATCCTAAAATTCATTTGGAATCAGAAGAGACCTAGAATAGAAAAGGCAATTCTGGGCAACAAAGGCAAGGCAGGGGGCATCACAATCCCAGACTTGAAATTATACTATAAAGCTACTGCGATAAAAAACAGTGTGGTACTGGCAAAAAAACAGACCTGAAGATCAATGGAACAGATTAGAAGATGCTGAAACAACCCCAGACATACTAAGCCACCGTATCTTTGACTAAGGTGCCAAACACATTCCCTGGAAGAAAGATAGCCTCTTTAATAAACGGTGCTGGAAAAACTGGCTCTACACATGCCAAAGATTAAAACTAGACCCATATCTTTCACCATGCACTAAACTAAATTCAAAATGGATCAGAGATCTAAATATTAAAACAGAAACATTAAATCTGCTGGAAGATAGGATAGGTAAAACCCTTGAAGACATTGGTGTAGGCAAAGATTTTATGAATAAAACCCCAACTGCACAGGAACTATCACAAAGAATCAACAACTGGTATTTCATTTTATTAAAAAGCTTTTTGCACAGCAAGGGAAACCACCAACAGAGTGAAGAGACAACCCACAACGTGGGAAAAAAATGTTTGCCAGCTGTTCCTCAGACAAAGGATTACTATCGAGAACATATAAAGAACTCAAAAAAATCAGACCTCCCAAATTTAAAGACCCACTCCAAAAATGGGCATCTGAGATGAATACACATTTCTCAGATGAAGAAATACTAATGGCAAATAAATATACAAAAAAATGTGCAACATCACTAGTCATTTGAGAGATGCAAATTAAAACAACACTGAGATACCATCTCACCCCAGAAAGAATGGCTATTATCAAGAAATCAACTAATAACAAATTCTGGAGGGGCTGTGGGGAGAAAGGAACCCTTCTCCACTGTTGGTGGGAGTGTCGACTGGTACAGCCACTGTGGAAATCAGTGTGGAGATTCCTCAAAAAACTAGGGTTGGAGGTCCCATTTGACCCAGCTATTCCTCTTCTGGGTATCTTCCCAGAAGAATTAAAAACATCGTACCACAGCGATATATGTGCACCCATGTTTATAGCAGCACAATTTGTAATAGCCAGATCTTGGAAACAGCCCAAATGCCCATCAACTGAGGAATGGATAAGAAAGATGTGGTATTTTTATACAGTGGAGTACTATTCAGCCATAAAGAAGGATAAACTGGAGGCTTTTATAGGTAAATGGATGCAACTCGAGAAAATACTCATAAGTGAAATTAACCGGACACACATGTGTAAGCATCGTATTGTCTCCCTAGTATGAGAAACTGAAAGAGTAAATAAGATCCAAAATGTACAATAGACATGGTGAATCAAAAAGAAACTGGTCAAAAAGAAAGAGAGACTGGGATGGGGGAATGGGGAAAAGAAAGAAGGGAAAAGAAAAAAAATTATATTTATATATAAGATGGTTAAAATAGATACACTACTAATTTTACTTAGTTCATTGAAGAGTAAGGTTTGTGCCAGTAATGTTTGGACAATTGAATGCTAATATCTGGTATCCTGAATAACTAACTTAAAGATAACAATACGTAATGTATTAACCATTGTTACCCTCCTATTATGTTGTTTTGAAATTTTGTTCCTTTTTGATTTGTTTCATTTTGTTTTTTCTTCTCTTTAAAATAAAATAAATAAATAAATAAAATAAAAATAAAAATTAGAGAATAAGAAAGGATAATTTATATATCTTTCTCAATCTGATGTAATTAAAATAACTCCATACCTTGGTTCTACCTATTTTGAAAAGACTGAATCATTTTGGCAACTATTATATAGCATCATGTGCCTTCACTATGCTAGACTCTAAGAAATGACCATAAAAGAAAGAACAAGTAAGTATGGTTTAATTAGATGAAATTTTTGTCTTTATATTTCTAATTGTTTAACCCATGTAGATAGGAATATGACAAGAATGTTGAAACCTGACCAAAATACAGACAACATTCTACTCAATAACACAATGTACTATAAAATCTGTATCTTTCATTTTAATACAAATATTGTTCAAGTATATAACAAATATTTATTATTTGCTTTTGATGGGCAAAGTATCTTTCTAGGAGCTTTGATTACAAGCATGAATTTTAAAAATAAATACCTTTGCTCCAAAGTGGTTCATAGTCCTAGTAGGAGATAAAGCAAAAAATACAGAAATAAATATAAGCTTATTTATAACCCTTTTACATGGAGAGTCTGACACTATATACAGCTGATAGTCCCTGGGGTGCACTTGGTTAAGATTTTTTTAAAGTTCTAAATTCGTACTTGAATATGAAATTTAATTAATGTGTCCTGAACAATGGTAATAGAAACTGGCGAGATGAAGAAGGGGTAGCCACACTGCTACTGAAATGCAGGGTTAATAAACTTACTCTTGCTAGATACAAAATAATTAGCTAACCTACACTGGGAAGGTCAGGTATTTTGTAATATTTTATAAACACAGAGAATATAGGTATAATTATAAAATAATACTGTAATTTTGTACCTACAAGGTTAATTTTGTATTACTAAAGTAAATTGAGACCTTGGATATTTCAACCTTGTATGATTTAATGTGCAATCATGGAACAATATTTTTAGCTTGGTCTTCAGCTACTCTTCGGAGGATATGGAAGAAGGTTGTCGAATGCATATTGATGTACTATCTGGACAGCCAGAGGTACCCTCCAGTGGGTAAGGACCATGAATGTGTTATAAAAGCAAAATAAAGGGACTGCAATTTGTATATCGCAACAACATTTGTGAAACTCCCGACACCTACAGGAGATTAATCCTCACCTACCCTTCTGGGATAGGTCTATCGTATGCAGTTTTATTGCATTTTACAGGTGGGATAAATAACTAGCTTCAGGTTGGTTGTAGAGGAAAGAATAAAACAGAGCTCTTTTTTATTTCTTATCCCATAATTTAGCTACTGCTTTCCCTAAACAAGTCATTATATTATGTCTCATCTAAGTCTCAAGTTGTTTCTAATTCTGAGATCTTTTCGATTAGATTTGGGGGTGTAGGCTGCTTCTCCCACGTCGCAATAACACTGGTCACACAGTAGGTGCTGCATACAGGACTTGGTATTTATTTTTAAGTTTCTAACATTTTTATTTTATAAGAGTAGCTGATGCTGACTGGAAAAATATGCAACATCACAGGAATGTTGATTCATGAGTTTTCTGTGACTAATGGCACATTCAACACTGACTTCTGCATTGATGGGCCTGTGCCTCTCTAACACATTTTTCTCACTTGGAACAACAAAGGTGTAATTTTCTGACTTTTACAAATGAGAGGTGCTATAGAATAAGCAAAAACTAGTTTCAAGTCCTTCGAGAAACTTATTATGTAAATATATGTTATTATGAGCATAAATAATATTAATTTATTTTCTGAGGCATAATGCCAGAGAAGAAGTCATCTGGATAGGCAAACATTGGTTAGTTGTATGGAGGTTTCATCAAACCCAGTTTCTATTTGAAGATAATAGATACCTAAATGGATTTTTCTTTTTCATGAATTCACCTCAAGGTTTAGAAGCAAATGCATTGTTAAAAACATCTGACAATAATAAGAAAATTTTTTCTAAAATCTTTATATTCTGCTAAATTTATAGCATGAATGCAAGTAGAAAATTACAATCCTTTGGAAAAATGGATTTGATTTTTTTAATATATTCTTTCCTTCAAGTTAGAAGTCCATCCCAGATCTCTCAGGCTTGTTGGTCTTGGGTTTTTATTAGATTTAAGATGTCTTGGTTTTGAGTGTAGCTTTTATATTCTTTGATCTCAGGAAAAAGAACGTTGTCTGTCCTTTTTTGACAGCATTATAAATTCAACTTTAGAAGACGAAAATAGCATCAGTAAATCTTGTACTTGAGAGATATTTGTAATGCTTTATTAATGTTTGTTAATAAATGAGAAGTGTCTAAATTATATTAATGAACTACACCTTAAGGAAATGAGATTCTTGGAAAGCTAGAACTAAAAGGGGCACGCAACCACTTTCACATGTCTAAAGAATTAGTGTGTTGAAGAGGACTGACTTGTTCCAGAAGGCTGAATGCAAATTTTAGGTGCAAGTTACAGGAAAGTAAACATCACTTCCGCATATGGAAGGGATTTCTAGTAATGTTGCCAAACACAAAGCATTCACCCTCTGTTAGAAATACTTTGGAGAGTGTTCCTTAGTCCTATCCCCCTGGCTCTCAGGATGTCTCAACTCCAGAATTTTGGCAGTTCCATCCTTACTGCAAAATACTGAAAACAAAATTCATGTTTCTTACTTTTTTTTTTTTTTCTGGTACCTGGAATCAAACTCAGGACCTTGTGCTTGCCAGGCAGTAGCTTGTGCTGCTGAGCTATATCTCTGGCTCCAATTTGTGTTTCTTTGTTTTATTTTTTTAATATGTGGGTACTGGGAGTCGAACTCAGGACCTCGCGCTTGCCAGGCAGGCGCTTATGCCACTGAGCTATCTCACCGGCCCTTGTGTTTCTGAAATGGAGGTCCCCATCTTGTTTCTCAAAAGTTGTTAGCTAAAATGACATTCTTCTTAGCTCCAAGTATAAAAATGTTCAACCCTTCTCTTTGATATCTCTGTCTCCTAAATCTCTATACCTTGTCACTGGTATTTATAGATTCTTATTTCTCAATATCATTCTCATTGATTACGTTATTTATTCTCATTCTCTACAAACTAATCAAGGCCTTCATCATTTTAGATCTATAACCATGACTTTCTTAACATTTGCTTATCCATTCCTTAACCTGTGACTTCCTGGCAGCACCACTTGTATTGTTTTACTTTTGTTAAGAATAAAACACTCTCTTATCCCTGTTAATGTAGCTCAGCTTTTCTCATTCCAGTATTTAAAATCTTATCTGCACCTCATCAGTATTTTCTCTTGTTAATTCCAACCATCAGGCAACTCGTCCTCTTTCACTCCTAGAACCCAACACACTTAAACAAATTATAAGTAGGAGTATAAGTGAACCCTTTGGGGCCGGTGAGATGGCTCAGCAGTGTAAGCGCCTGCCTGGCAAGCGCGAGGGCCCGAGTTCGACTCCCGGAACCCACATACGAAAAAAGGGCCGGTGATATCGCTCAGCGGTATAGGTGCCTGCTGGCGCGTGAGGTCCTGAGGTCGACCCCCGGTACCCACAAAAAAAAAAAAATAAGTGAACCCTTTATCTTTAATCTTCTTCCAACACTTATTCCACTATGACCTGGCCTTATCCTGGAACTCCCTTAAAACTCACCATTTGATCTATGTCAAAAGAGCACCCGCTTTTAAAAATAGTTATCCACTAGTTTTCTTTAAACTTGTGTATGAAAGTCATAAATATCAACTTGCTAACTAGTTTTAAACTATGACTCTGTTTCATTTTATATTTCAGCTTTCCACAGAATCTAAAGCAATGCATGCCAAGAACAGTTACTGAATACACATCACATTCCTATCAAATGAGGGAATCAAAAATTATATGTAGTGGCTGTTACATGGAGGGAAAGATATTTAAGGTATCTATGGGTACAAGTGCTTGTACTGATTCTCTTGGAAACAGGCATGAGCAGCAATAGAGTCTTTTTCTTGGTCCATTTTGATGAGTAGTAAGTGTGCATGGGTTATAAGCCCCCGACATTTTTTGGGTTAAGTAAGATTGCTCACTGCATGTAATTCTCATTTTGCAGGGAGAGAGCTTTGGGCTTTATTACATCTGAAATACTGTGAAGCACAACATCTTGACTTCAATTTTTTACAATGTACTCAAGACAAACCAGAGATTTTAGTGAGTTTGATTCATATCATCAGTTCGTTTATTAGCAGATACAATGATGGAGTCATAAACCTGTCAGCCCAGGTGGCACTAATGAACTCCTTTTGTGAACTCCCCCAGCAATGAGGGTGATATTTGAATTGAAATGGGTACTGCTTCTTTAACTCCAAAAGGTGCAAGGCCCACACTTGTAGGTGAGAAATTTTGTCCTCAGCAGTGATTGACATGTCGTTTACATAATGCCATTCCCCTGACATTCATTCCCAGAATTTTTATTTTAGGTTCATCAATATCTTAATCTTAGTTTCCTATGTTTATTGGATGTTTTAGGCAAAGTCTTCTTCTAGAGTGAACAGAGAAATAGAAATAGCAAATATAAATATGATTTACAGAGAGAACTTTTAATTTTTAATGTTTTAGCCTTTAAAGAATCTATCACAGACATACTGAGCCCAGAAATGACTGTCTACACAACATTAAATAATTAGCAGTTCACCAGCATCATGCTAACAGCATCAACATCATGGATCATATAATTGAAAGTCTGCTGTGGAGGCTGACATTAATAATTACGGAAAAGGTTATTTAATTATAGATGAAAGAAATGCTATCAAGAAAATGTGTATTGTGCTATGAGAGCATGTAACGGGGAGCTGATAAGCCTGGGGGGAGGTGTTATGATTTGTGTCTGGATGTCCCCCAAAGCCTCATGCGTTCATAGGGCTTTTTCAGAGGTGGCTGGATCCAGAGTGTGATGCTGGGATTAAGGATGTGTGGTTAGTAAATCAGTCCACTGGTTGGTTTGGCATAGTTCTGGCTAGGATTGAGGGTGTGAGTGCCACACCCACCCTAGGGTGGGTAGCCTGCATATAATATAAGGGACAGAAAGAGTCTTGTGCCCCACCCAGTGGCTTTTGCTGCCTTCTGCCCACCATGAACTGTTCTCCTCTGCCAAGCCATCCTGCCTTGGAGTCAGTCGATTATGGATTGAAACCTCTACAAACTGTGAGCTAAATAAACCTTTCCCCCTTTAACTCTGGGTGTTGGGTATTTTGCCTCAGCAATGAGAAAAGAAACTAAGACAGGAGGGTAGGGCTAGGGGAAGCTTCTCTGAAGAAGGGACAGTCCAACTGGTACCAGAAGTCTCAGTAGATGAAGAGAAGGGGGGGCTCAGTAGGAATGGAGTTTTAAGGCAAATCAAACATGTTCAGAGACATGGAGTTACTTAGCTCTTCAGAGTAAAGAAAAAGGGACCAGTACTCCTTGAATATAAAAGAAAGGAAAAGGGAATTAAAGTGTGATTAGGTAGGAAGGTGAGCAGAAGCCATGTCATGAAAGGTCTTACCTGTGAAAATAAGGAGTTTGAATTGTATTCTAAAGAGGCCCTACTCTTGTAACATAATGTTTTAAAGATTACTCCGAAAAGGGAAAGAAGTAGGAACCGAAGACCAGTTAGGAAGCTTTCACAGTTGTTCTGGAGAGAGTGGATGGTACTTGAATTAGGACTACGATGGAGAAAATGGAAAAAAGAAAACAGATTCAAGATATTAGGGAGGTAGAACTTGAAAGAGAGAACAGCTGTCCTTCAAGATGCATGGCGGACAAACTGGGTGAAGGGCGCTGTCATTGCCTGGGGAGGAACGGTGGAGGAGAAGCAGGGTTTCGAGGTTAAGCGTGGCTGGGTTGAGTCTGAGTTGCCTGGAATGTGTGCGGGAGGAAGCAGTCAGGCAAAAGCCGAGAGAATGGGTATGAGGAGGACACAGAAGTGAGCGACCCTTATTCTTCTTTCTACAGTTGCGGTCAGTGTCAGCATAACCTGAATGCCCAAAACAGACAAACACAAATAAAAATAAAAACTACCCGCACACAAATCCAGATCCAGAAACGTGGGCAGATAGTAGAGATCCACTGTGGTCTTGTGAGGGCGGAGAAGGGAACTCATCACATGGCTAAGTTTACATAGCTCCCTTTGAGTCCTTCAGCTCTTCCCACAGGCTCTTTTGCAGCAGTAGCTGCCGCATCTCTTACCCTCTCTTCTACAACCTTATTCTCACCCCATCTTCCACAACAAATCCTTTATTTCTCTAAGTTCAGGTTTCCCTTGTTTCCTGTAACTTGTAGGTGGGGCCACTGTTGAGTCTTCTACAGCAAAACAAAGATCTATTTCAGAAGTTAACTGGTAAAGATGATGGACATGGGAAGGAGAAGAAAGACTGTAAATAATAAGCATCTTTCCTGCAAATAAACATATTCATGGCTGTGTAAACAATAAGAGTGTAATTCTAACACTAGATAGTTCAGAACTGGAAGGAGAAGCATTACAGGAGCTATTGTCAGGTAACGTGTGTGTGGGGTGGGGATAGAAGGAAAACCAAGAAACTTTAGAGTCTTTACACCAAAAGTCTAGAGGTTTAAGAAGAATTTGATGACCAATTAATCGAATCTGTAACAGGCTCAATTGCATACTGGAGATATGAGTGGTTAAATTTTCCTTAAAAAAAAAAAGTGGAAAGGAGCTTCCACATACACTTTCACCCAGAGGAAAATTGGCAGTCCCTAACTCATACCAAGCTCTGTTATGAATTTCTTTTGCCTAAACACAACAATATCGTTTTTTTTTTTTTTTTTTTTTTTTACTATTTCATCTATTTCTTGTCAGAATAGGGGTTAGAAATATGAATAGATAATCCTGTTTCCATAGGACTCCCATGTTCCGTATTTCCAGGTAACCTTGAAATGATGAAAGGTAGTTTAACTTTAGAAGTATTAAAATGAAAAGTGGTTCAGTAGCAAGACTAAATTCCTTAGAGATCAACGGATAGATTAAATCAGTCTTTAGTGGATGGTAGAAAAATCCATGTCTTGATAGGGAGTACATGATTCTTGAAAGAAGTAATGATTTTAAACAGAAAGGCAAGGTAAGTTAGGCAGGACTCTTTTAAATAGTTTTAGGCTTCAGAAAGGGAAAATGGGCAATTAATTATATTTTGTATTAGAAGTGGCATTTATGACGCTGTTTGGATTTGCTTTCTTTAAGTGATGAATTCAGAATTTCCTTACATTGCTAACCCGGTTTCCTAATATTTCTCTTACTTTCTGCCCTCATCTAAGAGAGAAACATTGATAGATAGACTTATATCCTTTATCCCTATATCTGTTCAATGAAACAGTAGTAGATTGTCTTTTGCCTTCCTCATTCTGGTTCCAAATCTTATCATTGGAAATTTATGGCAGTTGCCACAGAAGACAGAGCAAAACCCGAAAGGACTGTAATGAGGATTGGGGCAGACACAGGCACAGGGGTGCAGCCCTCGGAAATTTACCGTACACCGGTTTTGACTAACTTTGATCTAGCTGGAGGAGAAAACTGGAAACAATAAAATATTACCCCCACCTACCTGCAAAGACCTGCAAACAGTTTTTGCTCTGAGCAATAAATGATTCGATGTAAGCAGCTAGCATTTGCTTTGCTACAACCCATGAGCTTCACAGAATGGTTAAACATTTTAATTCTTTTTCTATTCTCTAACAACGCTTCCTCATGGGATTGAGGGTCAGAATGACAATTTGTGGATTATGAGAATCAGGCTGGTCAGGGCAACATGGCAGGGGGTTTCTTAAAGTCTGACTTGAGTTGGTCTCAGACAAGGCCAAGGAAAGGAGTGGGATGTTTTGCTGTTTGGGTGAAGCAATGCAAGGAGGGAAAGCAAGAAGAAGGAAGAGCATAGCTAGATGTCAACTGTCCCTCACTGATACTCCTTGCCCTTTCAAAGACAGGTTGTGCAAATGAAGCTTCCTTCCGCCAATAAAATTATGACAGTTTGCCGGACCCTGTGCATCGTGATTTAGCGCGGTAAAGAAACAGGTGGCTTTAAGGGAAAGCAATGGGTGATTTGTCAGGTATTTGGCAGCACCCCGCCCCCACTGTGAAAGGCCAGTACGGCAGCAGCAGGCCCATGGCTGTTTAAAGAATGGGAGATGTGAATCGTGGTGCTGAGGTAGTTGACAGTAAGTCAGATTTGATTTCTCCTCTGAGAGCACAAAATGAACCTTGTCGTTATCAGGAAGAGAAATGAAATCTTTAAATATTTCTCAGTGTTTTGTCTTCTCTGCCTTTCTGGGTGATTTAACATAAAATTTCCCCAAAGTAGAAAGTGCAGGTATTATTTCATTTCATTTCACAGATAAACTTCACAGTTTTTCCCTATAAATTACTTGAAAAGCCCCTAATTTGCAATTGTGGAAGTTGCTTCAGATCAATGGCGTTTTAAAGTAAAATATTATTAGCAAAAATGTGCTTTGTGTTTTGTCCCCTGCCAATAGCACAGTGATAGCCTACTGTTTATGAGAAAATATCAGAAGGGCCAAGAGAAGTTGCTCATAAATGCTTTGAGGTAACTGTGTTGCCAGGGTTGTCTTTTTTTTTCTACTGAACTTTTGACTGCATATTTCTTATATGAACTGTTTATCCATTTCCGTGTTTTATAAACTCCTATTTGCTTTTTATCTTTTCCTCAATGCTACTTAGTTAATGGTAATAAGACTTTGCACATGGTTAAAAAATTTTTATTACCCTCAAGATCTAAAATGTCATTTCAAAGAAAGAAAATCTTTTTTATTATCAGCATATGAATAATACATGCTCACTGCAGAAAAAAATAGGGATATAAACAACAACCACAAACAACCCCTGTGACCCAGAGAGAACCAGAATTACCATTCTTGTGCGTGTCTCTGTGGACTTTCTATATGAGTACATTCTATTTAACTTTGGGTCTTTCACTCTCAGTTGTAGAGTATTAGATAATGAAGCCATGCACATTTTTGCTCTTTGGTCTCAGGGTTCAAAACTGAATATTTAAATGAGTTTATTTGTAAGCTGTATTCAGTGTTTTATTGTAGAAATGATATCCATTTTTTTTCTTCATTTCCACTAAAAAAAGAATAAGAAGGGTGAACTGCCCGATGCAACATAAGGTATTCAGGTTATGTATGAAAAACAATTTCTCGATATTATTAGTTACAGGAAAAATGCCATATTGATCTTTAATACTTCACTACTTACAACATAATGCCATGCAAAATGATCCTATTTGTTGACTGGTTGACCGACTTGACTAAATGATAAGCAGTGAAAGGCTCTTCCTAAATTCCTAATTGATGCAGTACTGGGTTAGAACAAACACACTTCTCAATGGATCACAACCCAAGAAAATGTCATAAAGAATTATAGATATAAGAACAGTAATGTCTTAGAAAGAGTAAAATTGTTTAATGCTTTTCTTCTGTTCCATATTTCTCTATATCCCATGTACTCTACCAGGAAACATACTGGATCCTTGTGGAAAGTTTGAGTTCAGTCATATGCGAGTGTCACGTGCATTGTCATGACCCCCTTCATAATAAGCTAGTAAGGCAACATTTCATGTCTATAGTATAGATTCAAAGCAGAGTGATATTTGTTATTCAATAGCATCTGCCACGGGCCAGGCATTGCACTAGTGACCAACATTACTGGAATCCATAGACAAAATCTTGGTCTCCTTAAAGCTCATATTCTAGCAAGGAAAATGGAAAATTAGTGATTAATAAATAAGTTATGTTGAATATACGAAGATGAAAAATAAAGAGGGGAAAGGGATAGAGAGTATTCTGATAAAAGATTTGACTAGCTTCAGACCCAGGTATTCTGCTTTTGTATTTGGAGTATGGGGTGTGTTGTACCACATCTAAGCTACACTGCCTCAGGCAGGTGACCAAGGCTCACAGCAACAGGGATAAGTCATGTCGATGTATGTATCATGTGTGCTTGAGATGTGATGAGAATGTTCTTCCTCTTCCAAACCTGTAACTCCAGTCTAGTCATTAGAAAAACACCAGACAAATCTCAGTTGAGGAATAGTCTATAAAATATCTGAGCAATCCTACTAAAAAGCATCCAGCATCGTTGTGGTAGGAACGTGTATATTTCAGAGAAGCTGAAAAAGGCAAAGAAACAGACATCCCTAGAGATTCTAGAAAAAAATAAGAAGTCCTTTTGGTACCTTGATTGTAGCTCAGTAAGACTGGAATAAAACTTACGACCTATTGATTTACAAAAAAACTGTAAAGATAATGCAGAATTCCTGTGCATCACATACCCAACTTTCCCCATTTCCCTTCTTTTCTGGAAGATGATAAATTTATATGGTTCTAAACCACTAAGTTTGTGGTAATGTTTTACTGCAGCAAAAGAAAACTAATACAATCATCAAAAAAAAAAAAAAAAAAAAAAGTCTGAGAAACTGTCACAGCCAAAAGGAATCTAAGGTCACTTGGATGGGTTCTTGGAACAGAAAATAGAACATTGTTAAGAACTAAGAACATTGGCAAGAGGTAGGGACTTTAATTATAATACGTCAACAGTACTTCATTAATTGCGACAAATGTACCTTACTACAGGGCAATGTTAGTAATACGAAAAGCTGGTTATGGGTTGCATGGGAACTCTGTGTTATCCTTTAGTTTTTCTGTAAATCTAAAGGTATTATAAAATATTTAACAATAAGCAAAATGAATGTCCAAGAATCTAAACCACTACTAATATGGTGTTCCAGTGGTTGTAAGTAAAAATATCCAAATGCATTCTCCCAATAATTACCTTATTGAGTATCTGCTGGGTGTTGGGGTGATGCAGAGAATATGAAAATGAATCTGTCAAGATCCCCTAGTTTTAAGGAACTCTAATTGGGAAGCCAACCTGTTTGTGAGTTGCTCTAATGCAATGAGAAAGCAGTAAATATACAAAAACCTCGAGGCTAAAGTTCAAAGGAACTGCTACTTGGGGACATTGTGAAAGACATAGCATTTGTATTCCGTTTTGGAGAATAACCAGGGTTGATACACACATACTTGAAGAAAGAGAAGACTGACGAGCCAAACATTTTAGAAGAAAGACCTAGAAAAGGAGGTGTTAGCAGGGAGTACACAGAATTCAAATGCTTTGAATACTGGGATTATGTCTGTCTTGCCCATCACCATATCCTCACTGTTTCTGAGAGAACACATAGCAGCTGCTCCCCAAGTACCTGTTGATTAGGTGGAAGAGAAATAGTGGAAAAATAAGTTGTGAGGATCCTTAATGTCAAATTGCTGAGCTTAGCTAGTTACTTAAAGTTTTTAAGGAGAAAAATATTATTTGGGTATTGCAAAGAGATGAATCTGGCTAGGAAAAAAAATAAAAAAAAAAATAGAAAAGAAAAAAGGAAAAAGAAAGAAAACAAAAACAATGCTGTTTAGATGAAAATGGAGAGGAAGAAAAACACTAAACCTGTACAGGCAAGAAACTGCAGTTAATTGTACTTATTTTCTAACAAAATCACTTGACTCTCTTTTTTATTAAAAGTTTGATTTTATTCATAGCAATTTAACACTTTGTAAAAAGCCAGTGATTTATAATGAACATCGCCATCATCCTGTTTGAGCTAATGGCTTGTGTTTATTTCAACTGTTTATTCTAATATTGATCTACTTATTTGTAAGTAGTAAGTATCAAACATATGTATGGGTAGTTATCGATTAAATTTTAGATAGTATCTTTTGTCTCTAATCTGAAAAACAAGCATTTTACTTCTTACTGTAATCTATAATTCTTTACATTCACTCCCATAATTCTTTTCCCTATTCTTCTAGTGTAGCCATGTTAACCATTTTTTTTTTTTTTAATGTGGGTACTGGGAGTTGACCTCAGGACTTCACGCTCGCCAGCAAGCACTTGTGCCGCTGAGTGATATCACTGGCCCTTTTTTTCCTTTATGTGGGTACCGGGAGTCGAACTCAGGACCTTGCGATTGCCAGGCAGGCACTTATGCCGCTGAGCTATCTCACTGGCTCTGTTAACCATTTTTGTTGAATCAATATTCACTGTTTACCTATTTATGATTATATAAACATTATGTAGGGCTAAGCCATGTGTAGTACTATGTTTATTACATTTTCTTTCTTATACTACTTTATTTCTAATGATGGTAATGCTTGCCTTGTCTTTTGTTTACCTAGTTTTCTATAGCTCTTTGAGTATGGTTGGATACACTAGGAAATCTGATCCTGCACCAATTTGGAACAAATTCTCTCTAAGATGGTTCATGGCATAACACATTATTGCATATAAGACATATTATCTTTGAAATTCCAAGTTCCTCTTTTGGTATCAATTCTCCCAATTCTTGAATTTCATGTTTTCCTCTTTATTTCCTGGCTTTTCTGAAGTATATCCTCCAAATAGCTTATGATATCAGGAAGGTAATATTTTAAAGAGATTATATGTCTACATGCTGGTGTTCAAATTAGTACATCATATGTATATGTCTAGTCAGAAATCAGTTTTCCTCAGAAGCTTGAAGACTAGTCGGTTATTGAGTATGATGCCTTTTTGATTTCTGATCCTTTCTATGCAGCATGTTTGTTATCTGTGGGTTTTTAGCATTTTTAAAAAATTGATGTTTTCAAACTTTTCTAGCATGTGTCTCTGTGTGGGTATATCTTTCTCATTTTCCAAGTGTTTATCTTTTGTTCTATTTTCTATCTGTTATTTCTCCTAGTTTTAACTTCCAACAATTCAATTTAGCACAAATATTTTATACACTTAATCCTTTTATGCTGTTTTCTGAAGATCTCTAAAGGTATAATATCTGTGCTCATATCATGGATAAAAATCTTTTACTTTTTTGAGATTATTAATCATAGCTTTGGGCCGGTGAGATAGCTCAGCGGCATAAGCGCCTGCCTGGCAAGCATGAGGTCCTGAGTTCGACTCTCGGTACCCACATACAAAAAAGGTCTGGTGATGTCGCTCAGCGGCACTGGCGCCTGCTGGCATGTGAGGTCCTGAGGTCGACCCCCGGTACCCACACACACACAAAAAAATCACAGCTTTAGGAAAGCTTTTATTCTGAGTTCATTTTCCCGTTGGTTTTATTTAGTCTTTCATGTCTTTAAATGTCTAATGATCCTTGACTTCCGTTCAATCTGACTTAAAGTTGTATGTGCATGGGTGAGACATCTCAGTAGGGTGGACAGATGGTGCTCCCACTGACTTCACAGGCACCTTCACGTGTAAATGTATAGATGTTTTATTTTAGGGCAGGTCAGAGGAAATCCTCTCATCTCTGCTGTTTTGCCAGGAGTGCTGCTAAAAGCATGAATCTTGAATGGTCCTGAGTGATCCATGTGTTGAAGGTTTTGTTCTCAGCCAAGAGTGGTATTGGGGGGGTCCTTTAAAAGGTAGGGTCCATGGTAGGAAGTTAGGTCCCTGGGGACATGAAGAGAATATTGGGACTCTGCCCCTCTTCACTCTCTCTCTTGCGCTTCCCACTATTTTATGTGTATAAGCCTCCTCTGTCACATGCACCCAACATGACATACCATACTGCCACAGGCCCAAAGCATCAGCGTCAAAGGACAAATAAATGTCATATTTTGCTAGTTCAGATAAGTTCAGATAAGGTCAAATTTTGCTGCCAAAGGGGTTTTTTAAAACATTTTTTAGTTTTCAGAAATTTTGGTTGCAGAAGTTGCAAAAAAAATGAAAGAGAAAAAGAAAAAGAAAAAGAAAACGTTTGAACATTTATCTCTCCCTCTGGCCTTTGAAGAATGCCTGCAATTCCCAGATTTTCTCGAAATTTCTAGTGTGAATCCATGCCCATCTTTTTGACTTCTCCTTTTGAAAGCTTAGGGTTCCTTTTGTTTTTTCCTGCCTTGTTAAATCACCACTCATCTACCTGCTTCCCATCTTCCAAAAAATGATCAGTGTATATCTCTTCTACTTTTGCATCTTCCACCATTATGCTTGAGCATATATGTCTTTATCTGTTTTATTCCTTTACTGCTTTCTTAGTAGAGTTTTAGGAATGGGCAGAGATACAGCGGACTCTCAAGTTATGACCAGCCTGACATATTAACGACTTGGGTTATGACCAGAATTTTAGTTTTAACTTATGACCAAAGTCTTGAGTTATGACCCGAATGCCAGCTGCTTGTGGTTCCAGATGGTCTCAGATACATATTTAACCCTTTAAGAGTTCCGGAAGGAACCTCACAACATCCTTTCCTGCATGGAGTTAATTGAGAAATCCTGGGCCAGTGTCTCTCTAGGACACTGAGATCTGCCTGTATGCAGGAGAGAGACTTTGAAGGCTGTGTAGAGGAGCCTGAGGCTTCAACTGACAACTTGAGTTACAACCAGCCCTCAGGAACGAATTGAGTTTGTAAGTCAAGGGTCCACTGTTACTGGATGTGTCCAATCTGTCATGCTTAACTAGAATTCACATGCCAAGGTCGACCAGAACCCTGAGATGAAAATAAAATTTGGTTTGCTTTGTTAATGAAGTTGTAGTTATACAATCACCTCTCCTTTAATTAAGAAGAGCGAATTGTAGGGAAAATAGTAGAGGATATTAATTTCTTAAAGTTTTACTATCTGAAGCCCTTCCGAAGTGGAGTCTCTATTTTGGAGGTATCCATAGGCTCATTAACACTGCTGGGTTGTAGCAGGTTAAATATTGTTCCTCCAGCTCCTCTACGCCTCCTCTCACACACAGACACATCCTAATTTTCAGAACGTCTAGCTATTACTTTATACTGCAAAGGAATGGGTACTATCTAATATGACAAAAATGTGGTAAGTGAAGAATCTCCAGAAAAAAATTTATTCCGGATTATCCCAGGAGGGCACTTAATGAGGAATTTTGAAGTTAGACCCACAGAGACGGTAACATGAGGATGGAGCACGGAGTCAGGAGGTAACACGCCAAGAATGCCAACAGCCACCAGAAGCTGGAAGATAGAATAAAGAGATATCCAGGAGGGAATGCAGCCCCAGGCCTGATTCCAGACTTTTGACCTACAGAATCATGAGTGCATTGATTTCTCTTGTTTCAAGACACTCATTTTGTGACACTTAGAGCATTCCCAGGAAACTATTACACTGGCCATGCAATGTTTTAGCATCCTTCTGAGTGAGAATAAACTCTCTGTGAGACAAACCTATGAAACATTTTAGTTTGGGTTTTGGGTAAATTGTCCCCTTCGGTGGCCCTTACTTTTAAAATTTGAAAATTAAGGGTGGTGGTCAATTATTTAAAATGCTTGTAACATGCCATAATATTCTGTATAAATCTTAATATGATAAGGAGACACTTGACTGTTTTATATAATTTTAAAAATGAGTATGTAAATAAATCCCAAATGGGACTAATAATATTATTGCTATACTGGGGGTATTTAAAACGTAAGCCTTGTGCCCTTGCTTTTTCTTTTAGGATAGCTATTTAGATGTGTTTATATATAAAAACAATAATATATCTTATATGGACCACTTGTTTAATTTGTTAGTAATATCTAATCTAAGCTTAATTTTGGCATGAAATTTTTGGTTATATATGCTATTTTACTTTGCAGATATTTATATTAAACTTTTTTTTTTTTTTTTTTTTTTTTTGTGGGTACCGGGGGGGTCGACCTCAGGACCTCGCACACCAATAGGCACCCGTGCCGCTGAGCGATATCACCGGCCCCTTTTTCGTATGTGGGTTCCGGGAGTCGAACTCGGGCCCTCGCACTTGCAAGGCAGGCGCTTACGCCGCTGAGCCATCTCACCGGCCCCCTATATTAATCTTATAAAGAGATTACATGAAAATCAAATTAACAGCTTTTTAAATCTCCATTTTCCTTGCCTAGATGGCTGTCTATCTTCTCTATATGCCTTTTCTTAATTTAAAATTTAATGGTTGGCTGATTCAATCATAGAAAATTTTAAATCTTGAGAAACACATTTAACTTCACTGCATAGTACAGGGATCCTTTTTCTTCTTGCTTATAATGTTACCAAGCAGAACTGGATCTCATTTCCTTTTTTACTCCTGTGGATTTTTGTTATCTTTTTCAAAAAATTATTTTCAAAGGTACTTTCCCATCCTTCAACATGACCACAGAGCCTGTCCTCTAGTTTTTCCAGCTTTCCCTTATCGCATGATGTTTAAATCCCAATTTAGGCATAACTAATGCTTGCAAAGCCCTTACTATGTTCCATATGCTCTCCCAAATTCATTACTTTTATGAGTTCTGCTTAATTCTTAACATTATGGTAATTTGTGAATGAATCAAGCACCAACAGAGCTAATAGATGGAAGTGGCCATAGCTCTGTGCTGCCTCGCCATTCATCCTTCTCTCAGGCTTTGAGATGCTTCCTTGCTCTGGGCTGCCAGTAGTTTAGCTGAACCCTTCCAAGCCTTCATGGATGATTCAGTGAGGAAGAGGCCAGTTTTTTCTTCTTTCCAGTTTTCTCCTTAACTGAGAGCATAGAGGTGCCATTTCCATGACATAGAAGAGCTGCATAGCCCCAAACAGAGAGGAGGGTTTTCAAGTCCTAACTGCAGACAGCAGCCCTGTGGCCTTAAGACAAGAATATTTTCTGTTAATGCCAGTAAATGTTTTGTGAATGAGCATTTTTGAGCTTTGGATCACAATGGCTTCACTCTGGACTGTTGCACTATTACCGTCTGTTGCTTGAGTGTGGCTGGAAGTGCAGTAGTCCCTCTTCTTTCTGACTTCTGTGCACTCCCCAGGCTTGCATAGTAAGTGATGGGAATCAGAAGCCACCTCAGTGTCCAAGAGAAAAGAGACAGACCAATGTCCCAAGAGACAAGACACCGTCAAGCATAGGGAATTGACGTAGGCAGAGTGAGGTCTTACATCACTGTGATTCTCTTTTGCTGGGTCTAAAGAAAAGGACAAGATGGGCCGGTGAGACGGCTCAGCGGCGTACGCGCCTGCCTGGCAAGGGCGAGGGCCCGAGTTTGACTCGCAGAACCCACATATGAAAAAAGGGCCGGTGATATCGCTCAGTGGCACGGGCATCTGATGACGCGCGAGGTCCTGAGGTCGACCCCTGGTACCCACAAAAGAAAGAAAGAAAGAAAGAAAAGGACAGGAAAACTGTGCTCTAAGAATCATATTTCTGAATCTTCTGTACATTTGCTGTGTTTCTGGATCTGCCCAGCAGAAGCAAAGAAATGGGATCCAGGGCACACTTGTAGCTGTGTAGGATTTAATAACACAAGTCTTTTCCCCATGTTGGTCAGAATTCATTTCCATTCTTAATTTTATTTCCATTTAGTTTCCAAACCCCCATATCCCCTTAGCAGTCAGTTACTTAACTTTTATTGGATATCCACTGTGAAGTTTCCCTTGAATGAGACTAATGGAATCTTCCAGTATTTCATGTTTCTCCCAAACTATGGTAAATTGGTAAATATGGTAAATTGTCCCATGCTAATGGGAATTTTTGTATTCTTAAATATTTCTAAAGTCTTAACACATTTATTTCCCTATGGTGTTCACCCACATCTATTTCATAAGTAAAATGAAAAGACCAGAAGAATAAAAATATGCTATACTCTTGCAGCACTGTATATAATGTCACCTTAGATGTTTGTTTTATGCTTTATTCTTTAAAATTGTTTTAATTAGTGGATGTTTGCAGTACATAATGATTAGATTCATTATGGGGAGTTGGAGCATGTACACAACACATTTTAATTCTTTTTTTATCCACTTCCTTCGCCTCACCCCTCCTCCATCTCTTGGTCCCCTTTCCTTTTGCAAAAGTCCTATCTCTCTGTTTTTTATTATCTATCTTTTATTTTATACTTCATTCTTCAATGTTTCTAGTGGCTAGGGAACACCCATGCTAAAGAAAATATTAAGTATTAGATAATTGTGAGACATGAAAATAAAGGCAAATTAATAAATACTTCTCTGTCACTGTCTGTCAGCTACCCTCCTAAATTTTAGACATGCAAGAATGAACATGTCCCTCTCTCACAGACCTCATCATTCAGCAAAGAAGCTCGCAGGCTAGTTTTCTATGAACTAATTCTAATATATTGCTATAGTGTTATTATTGCTTATGCCACACGCACAGATGGAGGTATTATTGTATAATGATAAGGAGTAAAATGAAAATAGTGGGATACAAAATAGAACCGAAGTGCAGTCTCCCTCTTTGTGACATCTGCCATCCTTTTGACTGTCATTCCCACTGATTCCGGCTCGCTTGTCAGCTCTCTTCTCTTACTTCCTCATTACTGTCCCCTCCAAACCATGTTCATAGAAAGGCTGCCCTTCTACATAAATATTGACCTTGAATGGAGACTTTGTGTGAACTATGTTCCCTGTTAGTGACTCCAAAAGGAACTCAAAGTCCATTTCTAAAACCAACAACAAAAGACAAAATAAAGCAGAGAATCTTCATTGCTCTACCTCCTGTAGACAATATGGTATTTTATTTTATTTTATTTTATTATTTTATATTTTATTTTGCTTTTTTGAGAGAGGGTCTTGTTATGTGGTTCAGGCTGACCTTGCACTCTCTGTGAACTCAAGGTGATCCTCCTGCCTCAGCTTCCCTGTGTTAGGATTACAAGCATGTGCCACCACACCCAGCTTGATATGGTGTTTTTAAAATGACCAACAGAAAGCTAGAAGCTTCTTGGTGGGCCTTTGTGGCCCCATGGCCTTCTTTGTAGTCTCCCACAGGGTAGAGAAGGATTTGGGTCATGCTAAAGTCACTTCAGAGGCACATGTAGGTGTGGCTCCTGGCTGGTTACATGCAACTGGAATTGTTATTCGTTACAGCAAGAATCAGAAACCAAACCCTCCTCAGCTGGATGTGGTGGTGCACTCCTGTAATCCCAGCACTCTGGGCGGGTGAGGCAGGAGGATTGCAAGTTTGAGCCCAGCGAGGACAATGTAGTGAGACCCTGTCTCAAAATAAAAAATAAAACAGGGCTCGGGTTGTAGCACAGTGCAAACACTCTGGGCTCAATCCTCAGTATCCCCACCCCAAATATAAAACAAACAACACCCTCTTGATGATGATGTTTCTGGGAAGTTCACCCAGAAAAACTCAGAAGAAATCACCTATTCTCAAATGGATGGAGAGGAAATGGGGCTACGAAGCTTCCATAGAACATTGGCTATGGAACTTTCCAAGGATCTGGTATCGTACTAGAGTCTGTATGATGGTTAGAACAACTGTGCACACAGAGGTAGAAAAATATTCTCCTGAATATATCATGGAATACTTTGGTTTCAGTACATAAGTGGAGCAGAAAATGAGGACAAGAAATTAATATATTTCAGGATACTTATTGCAAAACACGTTTGACTCAGTGTTCTCAGCCAGGATTCACTGTGTACCTGTCTCAGGTGAATTTTTTTAAAAGTTAGTTAAAAATTACATCGTTGAGAAGAGGTAAAATTCCATACACCGGGCTATCTATTTTAGGATCTGTTTCAATCACAACATAAGCATTTATGAACATTTGTGCGGTAGAAAAACAAATTTAACCCAGAACTGTACATGTGTGTTCTCAAAGAAAAATATCCTGCACCCTGCTAGTTGCAAATAATTTCTTGTATAGTTCTAAACATCAGAGCTTCTTCAATTACACAGCTGCAACAGGTTACACCTGAGTCCTCCAGAGATGCTCAAATATAGGTTTGCTATATAAACAAACTTGCCACAGGGACTGCAATTACCCCGTTTTGAGATTGATAGCATATGGTTTCACTCTAAGAAATACAAACAATTTTCAAATATTTTAAATATTTGCTATTTTATCTGCAATTTATAATGACTCAACCTTAATTAAATTATAGCTTCTAGTATTATTTTCATATAGAAAGCTTTTGTGTCTTTCATATAGAAAGCTTTTGTTTTGGCACAGGCTGGAGTGAAAAATTGTTTGGGTTCTATGGAAGAGTATCTACCTTGTCTTGTGCTTGGAAATCAGTTTCAATTTCCTTTACTTGCATGAGTCATGCATTTCTTCTTGACCCATATTGATATTTTTGTCCTTTTAAGTGGTAGTATTATAAAGTAAGGATAACCCAGAGGCCTCACCTTCTCTCTTGCCTGTCTGTCTGGCTGCCACTTTATGGAAGAACATAATGTTCACATTGGTCCTAGTCCTACGAGGAGGATAATATAATTCTTGTCTTCAGCAACATCATAGATCTTTTCTCTTAACCTCTAGGAACATCTGGCAGAAGCACGGTGAGTGTAAAATACAACATAAAGTAAACCTAATGTGGAACTATGTGTAACCTTAAAACACAATTAAAATAATATTTGCATTGTCTGTATTTGGAAATCTATTTTGGACCTTAAATAAATACATAGAATATTCCCATCACTCTTAAAACACAATCTGGAAAAAGTCTTACCTTCTCCTCTTTTCTTCCCTCATTTTAAAATAGCATGAAAGTTGTAGTAGCTTTGTTCCATTTTTAGATCTACTACCCCAAATCATTCACAACTATATTTATGACCATTGGGCCAAGCTAGGGCTGGAGACATTATCTTCATCATTTCCAGTTTTGAATATTATAGTATGTAGGTTACAGGTAAAGTCATAAGGGCAAATAACTTTCGTCCATTATTACTACTTACATTTTGCAGCATTTCTATTGTTTGGAATTAAATTTAAGGTTATGTACTTATTATAAATAAGAAAAGGATAAAAGCTAACATTTACCTGGCATTTTACAGACATTAATTAATTCAACAGCAAAATAAATATTATATCTTGTGACAGAGAGCTGCTTAAATTTTATAACTAAATTATTTATTACTTGAGAAATGTTTTAGTTGAATGATGATTAGATTAGCGGGGAGGAGAAAGGGGAAAGAGACTGCATCACAGCGTTCTTTGCATTCATGTTTTACGGAGATAATTTGATGGGCTTAGCTGCTCCCAGGGAATGTACCTAGTAAATAGTTTGACTTACTGCAGTGATGGGCACACAGCAGTTGGTATATTGTTCCTCGCTTGTAAATACTATCTAAATAAATTGCGAATAACGGAGTTTAAAAAAAAACACTATAAAGCATTAGTGAGAGGTAAACAAATTAGGAATGTAGATGCATCTGAGACTCTGAGAACAGGGATTTGCTAAAGAAGGATAAATGGTAAGTGTATTTTTTCCTGTAGCTGCTGTAACAAAGTCCCACAAATGTAGCAGCTTAAAACAACACTGAATCAACATCTTACAGTTCTGGAGATCAGAAATCTGAAATAGGTCTCAGTACAATAAAATTAAAGTATTGGCTGGGGTGCATTCCTTTTGGGAGTGTTTGAGGAAAAGTGTTTTGTTGTCTTTTAAGGATGCCCATACTCCCTGTTCCTGGCTCCTTTCTACCTTCTATGCCAGCAGCGGCCGGGCAAGTCTCTGGCATGTTGTATCACTCACACTCCGACTCTTCTGACTCCCTATTTCACATTAAGGAGCTTGGGTTACACTGGGTGCATCTGGATAATCCAGGATGCTGTCCCTACTTCACGGCCTACTGGTTAGTTGGAACTTGATGAAATTTAATTCCCTACACAGCCTTTTGGTTTCCAGGACTGGAATCTAATTGTCTTTGGGGACCCTTCCAGTGCCTACCACAAGTTTACCACAGGAAGGGAGTACAAGAATGTAATTTTCATACATTCAGCAGTATGCCCACCCAGTCAAGTTGGGATTGGTTCTAGACAACTGTGACACCTTGGTCTAAGCCTCAACTTATGTCTTTAGGGTTTCTATTACAATATGCTAGAATTACCCAAGTTAGAAAACTGGGCATCCCCCCAGACCTCTTTGGCCCACTACCTATATCCAATTCTTTCATCAAGCTCTGTTAATTTCATCTCTTAAATAATTCTTACATGTTGCCCTTTGTTATACCCTTTACCTTTCCTTGGCTCAGGTTCCCATCACCCTCCATCAGAATAGCTACATTTATCTCCCAAGAACTGTTCCTGTTTAAAGTCTATGGCATCAGTCCGCCTCTGTTTCCCACAGAAATATGAGGGTGGACTTTCTATAGCACAAGTTTGCTTAAGTAATTCCCCTTTTATAATCATTTAATGGTTCCCCATTCTCCATGGCAAAGGTTCTTATCTGGGTTGGGAAAATCATAATCTTTCTCTTTTCTAAAAAGGCATTTGAATTACACAAATTTCCCTTCTGTTTTTAAGAGGTTGCCTTAGGAGTCTACCACTTTCTTCACCACTTGAGAATCATGTGTGTGTAGAAGGTACACCGAATAAGCAAAACTGTGGGATACAGAATAATTGTTTTGTTCTCCCACACAGTCCTTTAAGATTTTGCTCTACAGAGCAAGGTAAAAACTAAAGGAAGACTCCAGCAGTTCACTAAACTTTCTGATTAATCTTAGCTAGAAAAAGTCATAGGACCATTGAATATAGCTTGAGAAAATTATCCAGAGCTGAAACCTATCCATGATACTCAGAACTCTTTTTCTTCCTCATCCCTACATAAAATATATTCATTGAAACTGCATTTTTGTCTGTTAGACATTTGTTGGATTTCTCTACTTCTATGTCACAGATAAAGTTTCCAGTTTCTTTTATATGATAGCTATTCCCCTTTTCATAGCTAAGGGCAGCTGGTGGAAAGCTTACCGTTGGCCAGTGTGTAGGGTCGCCTTTTTTATTCTGCACTAGCTCTTCTTCATCCTTCAACTTTGTATCTGTGGTTTCTAACACTCTTACCTATAGTGAAGGAAGAAGTATGTGGGCAGGAAACACCTTCTCTGACTGCCATATTCAAAGTTGACCTGACACGTTCATGCCCTGAGTCAAAAGCTGACTTCTTAGGTAGTGAGATTGTGGGTTTCCTTAAAACCCTCAGCACCGAGGGGTTCTCACCTGCATTCCCATTGGAGCAGGTATTGTCATTTCCAACTTGTGGAATGATATACTATTTTAGCATCACCACGCCAGTGACTTTATCACAAGGGAGCTCACATGTCGTCCACATTTAGTTACAGGAAATACTCATGCATGCCTTGGGTCACCTGAATTTGCAAGTCAGGAACTGCAATTTGCTGCCCCTCCTTCTTTCCTAGAACAACCAGCCAGCTCCACCCTGCATCTTGGATGCTTCCAGTGGATGTCAGACTCCAAAACACTGCATTTCTCAACAGCAGAGACTCCTGTCAAACTCTGTTGATGCCCTTGCATTAAGGGTGGGGCAAGGGGTCATCCTTTCTCTTGGAGCAGATTTCTCACAGAATAACCAGTGTTTGGTTCTCTCCAGAGTTCCCACAAATTCTCTCCTAAACTCCTTGCTGAGTTCTTTTATATTCTTCACATGAGTGAGAGGTGTAAGAAGCTTATCCATAAGTACTCTTTTTTCATTTTTACTTGATGTGAGGGTTAATTTTATGTTTTAACTTGACTGGGCCACAGGCACCCAGACATTTTGTTGAACATTAAGTTGAGCATATCCGTGAGCATATCCGTTATTTTTTTGTGGAGATTAGCATTTAAACTGATTGACTGAATAAAGCAGATGACTCTCCCTAATGTGGGTGGGCTTCATCCACTCAGTGAAGATCTTTTTTTTTTTTTTTTTTTTTTTTTTTTGTGGGTACCGGGGGGTCGACCTCAGGACCTCGCGCGCCAACAGGCACCCATGCCGCTGAGCGATATCACCAGTCCCTTTTTGGTATGTGGGATCCGGGAGTCGAACTCGGGCCCTCACGCTTGCAAGGCAGGCGCTTACGCCGCTGAGCCATCTCACCGGCCCATGAAGATCTGAATAGAACCCTAAGGCTGAAAACCCCTGAGGAAGGAAGGATTCCTCCTGTCTGACTCCCTTTTGAATGGGGACATCATCTTTTCTTTGCCTCTAGACTCAAATCCAAATCTCAGCTCTCAAGCTCCCTGGGTCTTGAACCTGCTGACTCAAATGTATTACACTGGCTCTGTTTTCTGGAGAACCCTAATATGCTTCATGGTCTATTTCACAACTCATTTTGACTTCTAATACTCGCTGCCTTATATTCTCAGCCAAATTTCCCTATGCCTCCTGCCACACATCTCACATGAAATGAGAAATGTCATTTGACAGAAGTGTGTTTGTGAGTGGACAATGTAGAGAGAGAGAAACAAAAACAAAAACAAAAACAAAAAACCAGAAGAACTCCTTCCTCTAGATCTGTGATGTCATATACAGTAGTTACTACTATTCTAGAATGTGTGGCTATTTAACAAATAAAATGAATAAAATGTAGACTTTCTCAGTGGTGCTAGCCACTTTTCAAGCCACACTAGTCACAGGTGGCTACCAAATGGCAGAGCACAGGTACAGGATGTTTCTCTCATTGCAGGAAGTTTGGCTGGCAGCATCGATTCAGCTGTATGCAAGAGTGTTCAACGGGACCCCGGCTGGTCCTTTGACCATTCCTCACCATTCTGTCTTAGGTCTTAGTACAGGCATGCGGAAAAACTTGCCACTTTGCTTCATCCAGATCATCTCCTTGCTTTGGAATGCTCTTTCTTTCCCTTTTTTTTTTTTTCCCCTTCTTGCTCAACTTCGTATTTCATTGACATTTCCTTATTGTGTAGAATTTTCTTAATCCTTCTTGTTCAACCTCTTATTTGCTGACATGTTATTTTTTTCTGCAGAATTTTCTGTATTTCCAGGAAGAATGAGATAGTTCTCCTTTCTCCTATTATGCCCCAGCTATACTTCTATTGCAGTACTTCTTTATTATTACATTGAATTGTTATTGTTCGTGCTTTTTCCTTGGTATTCACTGGGTCTTGAGTTTCTTAATAACAGGGACACGTGCTGATAGGTCTATGTATAGCACTATCTTTGCATTAAGAAGCAAATACATTTTTAAGTGACTTAATGGCAAAGATCCTGACTAGACTCAGAACCCCTGGATTCACTCACTCTTGGATCAACTTAGAATCTATTCTTAACACAATGATTCCTAGAAGTAATTCATCTGTTATAGGCTCTTATATAATGCAGTTCATAACCTAGCGTTGTGGGCTGAATTGTGTATTCTCAAAATTCGTATACTGAGGCCCTAAAACTCAGTGCCTCAGACTGACTGGATTTGAAATATGGGCTCTAAAGAGATGGTTGAGCTAAAATGAAGCCATTAGTGTGGACACCAATCCAGGATGACTGGTGTCTTTATTAGAAGAGGAGATATAGCACACAGAGACACAAGGAGTGCACATGCATGGAGCAAAAGCCATGTGAGGCCACAGTGAGAAAGTGCCACCTGCAGGTGAGGAGAGAGGCCTGGGAAGAAACTGACCTCAGCCTTCTAGACTTGACAGCTGTGAGAAAATACACTTCTGTTCTTCAGGCTGCCTGGTCTGAGGGATTTTGTTATACACCTTTAGCACAGTGCACACCTAGAAAGATATCTGATACTTTCAAGTAATTTTTCAGAGTGTTAGTATTTATATTAGAGCAACATGTTTATAAAAATTGAATAATTTTAAGAAATTTAAATGCTAAAAAAATTATGTAACAAAACTATTGGCCTTGAATTTATTGTGATGTGATGTTATATATGATATATTTCTAGATTCGACATAGTCAACTAGTATTGCTCGTGGAGAGTGGAAAATGCCAGTTGGTGGCATTAGGTGGATGGTGCACCAAGAAAGACATTTATTTCTCTTTCAGACAGAAAGGTTAAAAAAAAAGTGAAAATGTGAAGTTCTTGTGATAGGATTATCTAAATCACCCAGGTATTTGTATATGCCCATTGCCCAAGCTTTCCGGATTGCTTCAAGGTAAGGTAAATCTTAGAAAGTTGTGAGAAATAGTTAGCCAAAGAGTATTCTATTGCCGGACACATGGAGCAGAACATGTCTGTGCGGTGTCCGGCAGGTAGAATCCAGCAGAAGTATGAAGAGCTGTGTTGCTCTGAGAGACATCCGGTTGTTGGCAACAAATGCTGGGATCCCAAAACCCCCATCATCAGGCTAGAATGTAGGTTTTTTCCCTGGTGTGGGTTGGAATAGGCTGAACTGTAATAAAGAAGTTCCATATTTGTTGGCAGTTTCTTCCCCAGAAATATACTTCTGCTGACAACTTTGATCTAAAAGCTATTTCATCCACTGGAAAAAAAAATGCTTATCATCCCATGGAGGAAAAGGCCTTGCCCCTACAGGAGGCCAAATCCAAATCCAGTTGAAGTTCACATTTGGCAGAATTCACTCCTTGGCCCCACAGCTTTGTACTTCCAGCTTAGAAGTACTTGGATCTACTCTCTATTTTCTACTCTTGCTTCTCTTGATAGATAATCAAGGGATCTCTAGGGATAGGCTCCCGTCCTTACTGGGAGGGCTCTTGCTGTTTTCCTACATTGTCTCTGGTTTTCCATCATCTCACACAATGGTCCAGTGTTGAGCTGTCATACCTGCCTCCAATTCTTTTAATTCCCATATGATATTTGATGGGACCAACCATGGTTTCAGGGATCAGTGGAGCAAAAGACCAGAATCACAGATTCAATGTGTATTAACTCTTAGAAATTAGATTTATAGAACTCAGAGAGGCCTGGCAAACAAGTCAAGGAATAAAATATGAGGAATAATAAAATGGAAGATGATGAGGTCCTCAGCAAGAAAAGCTAGTCTGGACATGATTGCATGCAGTTATTTGGATCAGAAAGAAGAACCAGGAAAACATCTGGAATTTAAGTTACATCCAGACCTGGGACCCTGGCTCAGTTCTTTCAGGTCCATCAAGGCATGAATGTGTTAGGGCAGACAAATCTTAGCTCAGAATTTGTATCCTTTCCTTTCTATCTCGGGAAAGTCTCATGCTTCCTTAATAATAATGTGTAGAGGGCATCATATTGGGACATAAGCTTGAATTCCGTAGTTCTGTGATTTCAATATAAAGAGCTAAATTAAGTTCACTCTGTGCGTTTTGTCATTCTGTGATTCTGCATGACTGAATCTTCTGTTTAGTTGCTCCAGGGAGGAGAAATTCTAGTAGGGAGTCTGGCATAAGCACCAAAAGATTGTTCTGAAATTCATGTTTCATTGCTTTCTTTTTCTATATCGGGTAACCAGCAAATGGCCAACCTAAAGACTGGGGAATATACGGTCTGGGGGAGGTACGTGTCCACATGGTGCATATATATAAATGCATGTGTATTTATTTGTATGGATATGTATCATAAAACACATTTAATTTTCTATGTGCTCTAGTAAACAGATGTAAAAATAATTTATAGGCTACAGTCTTAGACACATGCAAAGAAGAAGGGACAGTTGGTATGTACTTATGTTCATTATCTTATTCCATATTCATGGGGACTTCATGAAGCACATAGTAATATCTTAGTTTTTCAGGTCCAAGGACACTATAAATAAGACCACTCACTATTAAAACAATTCCCTGTGATTTGGCCCAACAATGATTAATTTCCACGCACAAATACTTCTGCAGAGATTCCTCACTGTATGGCTTTGCCCCGTGGCTACAGGGGGATCTGGGCTCCTTCCATTAAGTGACTTTACCACTTCTAAGTCTTTTCCTTCTAGATAGACAAACTGGGGTGAATGGGTCTGGAAAATGCCTTGGACTATTTTAGGAGCCTGGCCTAAGGGAGGTGTGTGCATTACCTCTGCCACACTCTAATCCTGGTCACAACCACATGGTCACCTAATTGCAAGGGATGCTGGGAAATGGAGAGGTGCGTACTGCTATGCGAGAGTTCTAACAGTTTCTGGGCTCTTCACACAGCCAATAAGAAGACTCGAGAGGATTTGAAACTCACACTAGAGAATTAGCTTAGCTGAATTACTTTTAAAATCTCTAGGTTTTTAAGATAGTATGAGAATATTTCCAGACTTCTTCATGGAACCCTTTGTTTATCAATGTGTAGATCTCAAGATATTTCAATTTAGTCAGACCTTAGCTTTCCGGATCCAAAGTCACTATAAAGTAAGGCCAGCTGCTATTAAAATAAAAAAAAAAAATGAGAAAGTAGTTGACAAAATCTTTAAAGGTCTCTATTCTCCAAATTGGAAACAACTTTTAATAAATACAATAATTGCACTTTTACGTAAATACAAGATAAATTATGAAGAGGTATTCAATATAATGTCTATATCACTATTGCAGTTCTTTGTTAGATGTCAGGAGAATTGCAAGCACAAAACTTGTATTCTGTACTAATACAGAAACTAACATCTGTAGTACTCTATAAGTACCCTGCTGACTAAACCCTAAATACTTCATACTAGATTTTTTTTTTTTTTTTGTGGGTACCGGGGGGTCGACCTCAGGACCTCGCGCGCCAACAGGCACCCGTGCCGCTGAGCGATATCACCGGCCCTTTTTTCGTATGTGGGATCTGGGAGTTGAACTCGGGCCCTCGCGCTTGCAAGGCAGGCGCTTACGCCGCTGAGCCATCTCACCGGCCCCACTTCATACTAGATTTCATGCTCTAAATCAGTGGTGGTGAACACATGGCACACATGCCGTAACTGGCTATTCGTGTTGTTACGTCAAAGCTTTAAAAAGTTTGTCATCGCTGCTCTACATGGCACCTTCATTTTCCCAGTGAATATTACAAGCTTTCAGTTATCATAGTTTTTAATGGTAATTCAGAGAGGCCTACTGTATTTCACATAACTGGTAACTTTCAAAACTCTGACATTTATAGCAAGTAAGACCTATTATACTGTATCTGTCTCGTGGTGGTCATGGCTCAGTAGAAGTGACTGGGGTTTTAATCTCGGCTGCATGGTTTTAGTGTGTGATGCTGGGCAAGATATTCTCACTCTGCATACCCCAGTTTCTTAATCTGTACAATGAAGATAACAATATCTGCCTCTTCTGGGCAGTTTTATATGAAATAATACACTAAAAACCCTTAGTATAGAAACTGACATATTGTTCCCCAAAATATTAACTATAAAAGCAACAAAAACAATCATCATGGATGTCATTACCATTGTCTTAGTCACTTATTTCTCTGTAAGTTAGAGACAATAAGATCTGTACAGTAGTGAGAAATACATGAGATATATGTAAAATGTCTCATATTCAATGGGCACTCAGTTGAAATTATTTTCCTATATTCTTTTAGCCAAAACAGAACACAAATTTATGTGTCTGACCCTTCTGGGTGAGTCCTTTAGACTCTGTAACAATTCTTTAGCTTCCTAACTTTTAAGAGTATTTCCACAAATTTTTAGTATTGAATGAGAGATAATTTGTATTTAGTGTTTCTTTGGCCAGGATTTTTTTCACAGTTGCTTCCACTTGTGGGTTGTGGAGTTGGTTATACCAGTTAAAAATCATTGTGAGCATTGCGAAGTACCCAGACAGTGGAATCTCTATATATTTACATGGAGTTAGGTTTATTGGACGCTAAAGCTATGCCTTATCTGTCTACTTCTAAAGATAGATTTACTTCCTTGTTTGTAATGCTCGTACATAGAGTATCTAATACCTATTATGAGATTCTGATTTGTTGAGAATCTTGGATTTCCTCTGTGCTGTATTCAGATTAAACATTCATATTATGCTACCTTGGTATATTGTTCAGCTTTCCTGTTGCTGGGACAAAATAGTCCAAAACTCATGACTTAAAAGAAAAGAGCTTTATTTTGGCTTATGGTTTCAGAGATTTCAGTCCATGATTAACTGGACCCAAGGCAGAAACATGGCTGGAAGGCATGGTGGAGGAAAGCTTCACAACTCATGGCATCCAAGAAGCAGAGAAAAGGCGAAGGTCCTAAGAAGAAGGGGCCAGCAACCAAATATATTAGAGTCCCCAAGGTCATACCACATAACCCACCCCAGACTCACCCAGAAGCATACTTTACTAATCTCTTAGGTGTCTCTCAAGCCAATCAAGTCAACTGTCAAGATTAATGGTCACACCTGGATAGTATTCATTGCCATTACTCAAAGTCATACTCAGAGTCATAATTAATATGTCCTCAACTGCTCTGTGACAGTGTTAGGAACCCAGATCAGCTGGCTGGATATCGTCTACAGTAAGTCACAATCCTGCAGGCATTGACATTTCCTATATCAACCCTAAGTCCTCAAATAGAAGATTTTTGTTTGTTTGTTTCTGAGACAGTCTTGCTATGTAGTTCAGCCTGACCTTGAACTCATTATGTAGCCCAGGCTAACCTTGAACTCACGTCCATCCTCCTGCCTCAGCCTCTTGAGTGCTGGGACTATAGGCATGTGCCACCGCATCCAGTTCAAATAGGTGATTTTAACTGATGACTTGAAGTCAGGAAAACAAGAAATAATGCCTAGGGAATTCAGACCTTCTGAATCCACATATATTGAATGCAGTAGTAAAATAATTTTCCTTCAGAATTTGCAATGTTTTCTCCTGAACTATTGGTTTTGCAGCACTGGATTAAATCGAAGTCCTCAATTGAAATGAAGAAAGAAGTGGGAGATCTGAGTGAGTTCAGCTGCACCTGTTTTAGTCTTGGAATGGGGACTGCTCTTGAAAGCAGTTCCTGCTGCCTCGACAATTTCCTTGTCTCTTTTGGGTTATGGAAATAGTGACTGCAATACAGTTGTTATTCTTCTTGTTCTATGTTGTAGTCTTTTTCCCCACCCATGTTTCTCTCTTAATTAGGATTATCTGTCATCTTTCACTATTGAAAGTTAGGGAAAAGCCACAATTCTCCAGGCTTCTGAGCAGCAATATGATCAGCAAGACTAGCAGCTTCTGGCAGGAAAATGAAATCATTTTTAATGTTAAACAAAATAACTGCAGGATTCTACCCACAGCACAAGTCTGACTGGGAAATGATAAAAGATGAAGTCAGGATATTACTCTCTAATCAAATGGATTGCCTTTAGACAAGGGCTTAAAAAAAGAATCCTAATCCAAAAGCCACACAGCTGTGAGCCCAAAGTGTTGTGAAAAAGGAGCCACTTATAGGAGTTGGGGATTAGTAAAGACTTATTGGGGACCTAGGCCAGGGAAGCCACAGAGAAGCAGCTGTGTTTTCCTGGGGGTGGGCCCAAATCTTGGCACCAATGCATTTTGGGCAAATGAATTTTCTGTGCATGCTACCTTTGTCTAAGGAGAGTATATTCCAAGAGACTCCAAATGCCGTTACAAGGTTTCTCGTGTGCTAATGTAAACTTTCTAATTTGGGGGGCAAGAGGTTCTGAGCCTTCAAACATTTTCATATTTACTCTGAGTTTCAGCTTTGGTTCTGAGATGTCTCTGAAACATATGGATATCGACGTAGTGATCTAGAGGGTTGTGCAAGACCGCACAAATGGGGGTGGCCTGGGGAAGACCGCTCAGTGATTCGTATCTGTCGGGTGAGGCTGATGCTTGGGCTCTTAAACTCGCCGCAGTGCAGAAATCAGCATGGTTGTGCCCTTGCAGAATGGGTGACGACCCAGACACACAGACCTATTAATCTTCACAGGGCTTTCATTTCGCCAACACAAAGAGCAGCTTTGCTGGGCCAAAATTATGGTCTCTTAACCACAGGAAGACCTGCTCTTTTCTAGTAAAGGTAATGTTTAAGGAATGCAAATAGAGGTTCTTGATGTTTCCTTTGGGTGTGTTTATTCTGCAAAACATCAATTTAAGTCAATAGAGCAGTAATATCTGTCCCTTGCAGTGTGCAGATAACCTCATGGACGTCATTGTGATAGCCTTTGAGGACATTCCTTCCATGGTTCAGCATTGTTCTTTTGAAGAGATGATTTTGATTGGAATCATTTCCTTGCCTTTGGTTCTTCCTTTTCCAAGTTGATTTAAAGATACGCCCCAGCAATATTGTTGGCTGATTACAAAAACACACGGAGCCAATGAGGAAGTCAATGGGTAAACTCAGCCCACCCTACACTTCTTTCTTTCCCTGTAAAAGTTTCCAGGTGATAATACAAAACATTGGGATGTGTAAACTGTGCAGCAAAGCCACAGGGTAATCATTAACCTCAGGTGAGCAGCAGGCCCGGCCCCCACATTCTCCCACTGCTGTGCTGACAGAACAGGTGCCATCAGGTGGTTTCTGCCATGTAGAAAGCGGGGAGCACATGTTGAAAGAAACTGTGGCCTATAATTATTTGGGGGCTGATAGTTGCTAAACATTTTCTCTAATGATATCTGAAGCATGTCTTGCTGCTGTACTCAGGAAGAAAGTAACCACAAGCACTGTAGGCATACTAACTCGGTGCCAGCTTCCTATTTCATCACTCATGGAGTGAGGAGGACAGGTGGAATGAGCCAGAACTCTGTGTTTAGGGCCTAAGGCTTAAAAAAGTGTTTAAACTCTTGAAATATCTTCTTTTATAGGCATACTCTTTGGGATTATGATATTTAAGGAAGGGAGGTGACGGGAAGTCTTGGATCCTTAGAGAAATCCTGAGATCCTCAGAAAAGTACCATGTAAGTGCTAAGTATAATAAGCTGGATCACTGTGATCATTATTTCCATCTAATCAGTTTGTAAATATGTGGCTGGAAATACAGTCTTATGGTTTGCAGTGCCCAGAGTCATGAAAAATGTAGACCCTGGACAGGAAAAGTGCTCTTCCAGCACTGTCTTCAGGGCTTGTCACCCCATGAACTTTTACAGGAGTGAGGGGGCACCTTCCGCCTCACTTTCCACAGCTGCTTTGCCCTGTATTTCTGCCATTTGATTGAATGTGACAACTGTGGCTACTGAGGAAAATAATACCCTAAATTATTCAACATCAATGAACACAAGAAAAAATCATAAAGAAAATTTGATTTACATTATTTCATGAGGCTGCATATTGAAGGAAAGGGAGAAGATTTCATTCAGAAGGCTATTAGATCCACATTAAAGATGTGTAGGGTAAGCCATGTGAGAGCATTCTAACAATAGAAGATGGTACGCACACTGTATTCCAGGAAGGCAAGAGCTGTGACAAGGCCATTTCTGATTGCTGAACAACCTTGGTGAGTACTTGCATATGCAAAATTATGCAGTAAGTGCTGAGGCCGAGTTGATTTACTCCCATACACAAAGAAAATGAGAAAGAAATTTCTGAGGAAAATCTAGCAGAGAGGAGAGAAGGACCCAGAGTGAAGGTATTGCAGTTAGGAAGGGAAGAGCCAAAAGAATTTTTAAACAAATCCTTGTGGAGATGGGAAGAGGACCTAGGGTTGGGGAAAGATGGAGGGCAGAGAGGGAAAGGGGAAGTAATAATGACTGAGATGCAGTACGTATAAGTACCAATTTCCCCAAGATGAATGCAGTTATTATGCACTGCAAATGTAGACTGTACTAATAAAAAGGAAACTAAAACTGAAAACAAACAAACAAACAGCCTGAAATCTTCCTTGGAGGTTTAGACGAAGAGGAGTGTTACAGGCAAACATATCTGTTTTAAATTGTTTGATGTGGGATGCAAAACGCTACCTTTCTTCTCCATCTTCCTCACACAAGTATCAGAAAATCGACATTGCTTATTGTGTTTGCACGCCTGTGTGTGAATTCAACAGGACCACTCAGAGAAATGATGATTTCCACATCCAGATTTTCTCAGAGAGACAAAAAGTATG
Organism: Erethizon dorsatum; assembly: GCA_028451465.1. NCBI lineage: Eukaryota > Metazoa > Chordata > Mammalia > Rodentia > Erethizontidae > Erethizon > Erethizon dorsatum. The sequence continues at coordinate 20,173,796 of CM051839.1, forward strand.
ATATGTGTTGATAAACTCAGGAGCAAGAAGATTAGGGAAAAACCTACATTTCAATATTCCCTTTTTTTTTTTTTTTAAAGAAATTCAAATCAAAGCAAGTTTAAAATGCAGCAAGGGCCCTAACTATGTTTGATGACATCTGGTCTGACAAAGAAAATATAGAAGTGCAATTAAAATGAGAGAGCCTAAAGGAAAGGACAGAATGGAATTATGTTAATTGATATTACTGTAATTATTAGTAATTACTTTAAGTAGGGTGATGTTGAGTATTTGAACACCATGTAGCTGTTCCAGTGTTGTTACTATCTCGTTTTTTAAGCACCTTTTGTTTATTTGAACACTTGATATAACTGAACTTGGAACTCTCCTTTTATCCCTGCAGGGTTTTTACATTAGAGCTGAAATAACAAACTTGGTGCTATCATGATATGCCAATTCAAACAGAATGAGGAGAGATCAAATAAAGAATAGCCAAGTAGGATATATGGAGATGTTTATTAAATTGCATCGTATTCTTGTTTTCTGTTGGTGTTCTTCCCTCTCTTTGTCCTTGAACACTAGGGGAACCTCTCAGGTTTTCTCATAGAGAAGCAGCCTGTGGATCATTAAGTCTTACGAGCTAGAAGGAATTTAGAGACCATGGCTTTCCCAGTCTCTGCATGAGCTTTTCCTGCATCCTGATAATCTAGAATCAAGATTTAGCCTCTGCTTCCACTCAGGGCGTTTGCAGGACTACAGCTATATTTGCTAAACTGCTTTAAAAAAGAGAAACATTTCATTTAAACTATAGGATGTTCAGTGGAGTGTTTCGCTGTTGTCTCAAGAAGCCCAGAGTTGGGGAACAAAACATTCTGAATCCAGGTGCAAGACTTGCAGAGGAGGTGATGCCGTGCTGGGTCTGCTCCGGAGCTGTCACCTCAGGCGCACGGGTTGAATGGCCGTGGTTGAATGGCTTCAGGAAAGAGAGATTTGGGGAGAATTTTCTTTTGTGGCACTGGGGTGCGGGAGGAGTGTGTTTTCCTCCCCGCTTTAAGTCAGAGGAGTTCAAGGGAGGATCAGTCTAAAACTCTTAGTTTTCTGTTGCTATAAAAATATCTGAGATTGGGCTGGTGAGATGGCTCAGGGGCGTAAGTGCCTGCCTGGCAAGCGTGAGGGCCTGAGTTCGACTCCCGGAACCCACATATGAAAAAAGGGCCGGTGATATCGCTCAGCGGCACGGGCACCTGCTGGCGTGCAAGGTCCTGAGGTCGACCCCCAGTACCCACAAAAAAAAAAAAAAAAAATCTGAGATAACAAACTTGTAAAGAAAAAAAAAAAAAAAACACTTGTTTTGGCTCACAGTTTTGGAAGTTTCTGTCCATGATTGGTTGGCCCTATTTTTGTAGGCCCACGGCAAGGCAGTGTATCACGGCAGGAGTGTGTGTTGGCGTGAAAATGCTCACTTGCCAGGAAGGAAGAGCGAGAGAAAAAGAGTAGGGTCCCACTAGTCCCTTTAAAGGCACACACCCAGTGGCCTGAAAACCTCCCGCTAAGCTCCACCTCTTCAAGGTCCTTCCACCTCCCAGTAGCATCACCTGTGTCTTTAACAAATACACATTTGGGGACACTTTAGACTCAAAACAATAGCAACTCCTGGCATGTAACCTCAAAGATACCACCAAAAACAAAATTAAAATTAAAAAATTAGTGTCCTAGTATACAAAATCAATATGTAAAAATTAATAGCATGGCAATATGTCAATAGCAGATTATCTGAAATAGAAAACAAGAAAGCAATCCTATTTTCAATAGATACATAAATAACTAGGAATAAGTTTTACCAAAGAGGCAAAAGATCTCTACACTAAAAACTGTAAAATATTAATGAAAACCAACAAAAAAAAATGGAAATGCATCCCACATTCATGGATAGCAAGAATTAATATTATTAAAATGCCAAAGTGGTCTACAGATTAAATGCCGTATTTATCAAAATATCTATGATATTCTTCAGGAAACAAGAAAAAAAGTCCTGAAAATTTTGTGTACAGCTAGAAAGCCCCCAGAATAGCCAAAACAATTTTTACCAAAAAGACCAAAGCAATGGTAGAGCACCTGGTTAGCATTTGCCAGACCCTAGGTTCAATTCCCAGTACAGGAGGAAAAAGAAAGAACATAACAGAAGGCACTGAACTACTTCAAAATATATTATGAAGCTATAGTCATCAAAGCAGCATGGTATTGTAATAATTAGAGATGTATAAATCAATAGAACAGATAAAGAGTCTAGGAGTAAACCCACACATCAGCAGCCAACTGATTTTCAGCAAGGGTGCTAAAACATGCACCAGAAAAAGGACAGTCTTCAATAAATGGTGCTAGGAAAATTGAGTACCTAAATGTAGAAGAATTAAATTACGCCTTATCTCTCACTAGTACAAAAATCGACTCAAAATGGATTAAAGTCTTAAATGAAGACCTAGACTTATGAGACTACTGGAAGAAAACATAGGAAAAATTCTTCAAGATATTGGAAGGGGCCAGAAATTTTTAGGACAAATACCAAAAGCACAGGAAACAAACAAACAAAAAATTAGACAAATGGGATTATATCCAACTAAAAATCTCTTGGACAGCAAAGGAAATACTTGTTAGAGCAAAGAGACAACCTACAGAATTGGAGAAAACATTTAAAAACTATACATTTGACAAGGAGTTAATAACCAGAATATGAGCCAGGCGTGGTGATGCATGCCTGTAATCCCAGCCCTTGGGAGGCTGAAGCAGGAGGATCATTGTGAGTTTGAGGCCAGCCTGGACTACATAGAGAGTTCAGAGCCAGTCTGAACTACAAAGTGAGACCCTGTTTTAACAAACAAACAAATAAACAAACAAAACCCAAACCAAACCAAACAACCAACCAAACAAAATAAAACAAAAAACAAAAAAAAAAACAGAATATGGAAGGAACTAAAAAAAAAAAAACCTCAATAGCGATGAAACAAAGCTTGAAACCTGGCCAACATGAAAAAATGCTCAGAATCACTAAGAATCAGGGAACTGCAAGTCAAAACCATGATAAAATATTACCTTACCCCAATTAAAATGGCTGTTATCAAAAAGATAACAGAAGTGCTTGTAAGGATGTGGACAAAAGGGAGCCCTTGCATACTGTTGAAAGGAATTTAAATTACTATAGCCATTGTAGAAAGCAGTATGATCCAGCAACCTCTCTACTGGTTACATATCCAAAAGAAATTCAATCAGTAAGTCCAAGAACTATCCACACCCCCATATTAGTTGTAGCTTTGTCCACAACAGCAAGAAATAGAAATAACCTAACTGTCCATGAACTGATGCACAGATAAAGGAATGCAGTGTATATAGAATATTATCAGCCATAAAAAGGAATAAAATCCTGTCATTTGTTACAACATAAATGATAAATGTGATAAATGAGACAGAGAGGCTTGCCTTCGATGCCAGATGATAGGGAAAGAGGAATGCCTGTGACTGATCATAGAGCAAAGTTATACTTCGGCTATGATAATTTATTTCCTTTTGCTCCAGTTTTGGTTTATTCTTGTCTCTGAAGGTACACACATATAATTTGTTCATTTACTAAATTTTAAAACCTTTAAAGGTCTGAAAATAGGATTTATGGGCTCCCTGAAATCGTATTTCTAATTATCCAGCTCTTTTTCACACAACTGTGTTTTCATTCTCTGCCAGTCTGGTTGTCCTCTTCTTACGTCTTTCTAGGTTTGTTACCCTCCTTTTAAACATGAGACTTGTCTTCCAGATGTGCTCTGAGCATGCCGAGGCTGTTCCTACCACTGGCCCTGCCTTATCCCACTGCGCATTTATCCTAAAAATCTAACACACAGCAGGACCAGGGACTAGCCGAATACCTATGGAAGAGTACACAGCAAAAATATAAATTAATTTTCAAAAAAACTGATGCTAAAAATTTCAAATTTGAATCAGATGTATTTTAAAAATAAGGCCATTCTTTCATTTAGGTGGAATAGGTAGGTGAATACCCTTATGGTATGATTTAAAGGTTAACAGTAGGCAAAAATTGTTTTACACACTGATCCCTAAAGGGCTAATGATTCACTTGGTGTTTTCCACTTACCAGACATATGACATTGGAAAAGTCCCTTACATTCCAGTGTACTGTTTTCCTTAACTGTAAAATGGGAAGCTGATGGGACTGATTAAATTCCATAAACATTTGAGCACTATATAGGAGGTACTGTATTATGATATAATAAACTATGAGTTCTTCTCAAAAGGAGTTTGCCTGTGAGAACAAAGCCAGCCGAAATTCTAACTAACACAGACTGGGATAAAATAGAACAGCATTAATAGCAAGACAGTCCATATTGGTTCTCCAAAAATATTTGCTGAATGGCTAGGAGTGTAGCATGGATGTACAGCCCCTGCTTAGCATGCACCCTGGGTTTGATCCTCAGCACTGCAAACAAACTTACAAAAACCAAAAATTTTAACAATCCAATAAATAAATTAAATGCAGTGAGACCCATGAAGGACTCATGCCCCTTTCAATTCTATAATTGAGTGATTTTTGTACTGCCCCCCACCTTTAAAGTGTCTTCCCTTTGTAGAGTATTACTTACAAATGTCCATATTGCTAAGACTAATTTATTAGTTAAAAACACATTTTTGTAAATGAATTTATCAGGTCAGCTTCACACTGACTGTGGTGCCAGCCTCAGATAGCTGGAGAACAAAGGCGTGTTGCTGGCAGGGGAGGGCAGACAAGAAGAGGAAAAATATGATGTTTAGGAAAGGTTAATGCACAGATAAGAGTGAAAACAGTGTTTACTTTCAAAATTTCCTAAGGTCTTTCATTTAGGACTGTATAACTATACTCCGAATTGTTTGAGCAATTTGTTCCTTGACTGCCTACAGCATGTGGTTTGAAACTCTATTAAAAGTTGCAGAAAGTTTGGAACGGAGCAGGAGCTAAGGTCAATGTTTTCTAACTTTCTCCCATAGAGCAGAAATTAAATAGAGGCTGATGCTAAAAGATTCTATAGGAGAATGGAGTTTCAAGGAGCCGGAAGATGGAGTGGGGGGAACTGAGGAAGTGGGTGAATGACACAATAGGTTTTCCCAAGAACATTTTTGAATTCTAACCGTGTGTGTGTGTTGAAGGAAGTTGTTGATGATGGCCTGACTTGCATGAACGTACCAAGCGAGAAATGAGAGTTGATAGAGGTGGAAAAGCAGGCATTAGAGAATCAGTGTGTCGAGAGTATGTGCGTGTGACGGGAGGCTGAGACGTACTGTGCTGTACTCACATGCACAGCGCTGTACTCACACGCACAGCGCTGTACTGTAATCATGTGCACAACATTTTGGAATAGTACAAGGTACCTTTCTGACTCAGTGGTCTACTTTGGACATGTGCGATTGCATTGTAAGTTCAAATAGAGTTAAATCATCAGAAAAAAATAAAAGGTATTATTTGATGGAATTTAGAAAAGATAAAGTAACTATCTTTCCCCTCTGTCAAGTAGAGTTGTTGCTACACTGCTTAGCACTTAGTGGAAGGAAATTTGGACCCATGGGGGTGTGAGCTACGCAGCAGGCAGCAGTGCGTGTGGTAAGTGTGCGATCCGGTGCGCCCACGCCTCGAGACCGACGGCAGTCCAGCTTTTGTGTGTGCGGTTCCTCATTTTCATACTAGAAATAGGCCCTACAAATTTTAGTTTTTTGAAGAGTCATGCGCAATAAAACCACTTTCTGTTCTTTTTCTTTTATATTTTAACTGTATTCTATATTTCGTAAAACAGGTTTTGAAAATTTTAATTATTCCCATCCTTTAAGATTCTACCATTCCTCTTTGCTCTTTTACACCTGTTTTGGTCATTTCTTTCTCATCTGAATGTTACCTACATGCCAGTGAGATAACAGACATCAAATTAACGAATTTTATTATTTAAGAAAATCATCTTTACACCACAGGCTCATTTTAGTCTTCTGCGTGATTGAATGATTTCAGTTACTGGGCTTTTGGATTTATTACTCAGGATCATGACACATGTTTATGAGCCAATAATACCACATGATTTTGTAATAAAGACCATCTGGCTTCTCCCCATGCGGAACAAATAAAGTAGGTATAAACTTCTTTGGTCGCTGTCATAGGCTCTTTGTTTTTACCACGAGGATGAAATTTCTGATCGTAGAGAGGGTTGCTATGTGTCCTCTGCCGTGGAAGTATTGTTAAACTATTTTCAGAATTATATATATATAAATATGGAGCCATTTTAGACTCAGGTTTTGTTTTGTTTTTCTATATTGAACATTGAAGCCAGGGCCTTCTCACTGAGCTACATCCACAGCTCTTTTTACTTTTTGTTTAGAGACAAAATTGCACTGAATCGCTAAGTTGCCCAGTCCGGGCTCAAACTTCTGATACTCTTGCTCCAGACTCGCAGAGGGCTGGGATGAGAGGAGTGCACCACTAAACCCAGTTTTAGATTTATTTTTGACCGAGGTCCTAATATAACAGATGCTAACTGTACCAACATTGCAAAAGGAGATGTGGAACCATCTATGTGGGTGTTGGGCAGGTAAGAGTTGCTTCTCTCTCACCTCAGATGCAATGAGAGGGGCTCTGAGAGCATTCAGAGTCATCGAGGGACACTGAGGACTGGAGGCTGCCTCACAAGTGAGGAATCTGAAAGACGAGCATGAGCCTGAGAGCCAGGGAGAAGAGCACAGGGCCACTGGTGGGTTGGTCACCACATGTTTTGACATTTTTACTTCTTTTAAAACACTTCCTAATTTTCCTTTGGATTTCTTCTTTGACCTATGGGCTATTTTGAAGAGGGTTACATTTAGTTTCCAAATATTTGGGGATTTTCTAGGGATCTTCTGTTGCTTGATTTCTTTCTAATTTAATTCCATTATGGCTAGAGAAGATACTTTAGCTGATTTGAACCACCTTTGAGGTCTGTCAGGCTTTCCTGTCCCTACACCAGGGCCTGAGAGTCTCCTTAGGGAACAAGCTGGGGTGTTGCAGATATTGCTTTTTTCATCTTTTAGGGATCGTTGTTCTCTGTTGCCTAACGTCCAATGTCTTAAAATCAGACATTACGTCCTTTAAAAATTCTGTCCAGATTCTCAGTTGTTTCAAAGAGGAAGGTCGTCTGGTCTCTGTTGCTCTACCTTGTTTAGAAGCACAAGTTTACATTTAAATGAAATATTCTTTTTATGTGCTTTCACCGAAGCTAGTATACCTGGGTTCGCGATTCAACTCTGTCTGTAAATAAAATTGTGACAAAGTAGCAGGAAGAGTCTATAAAAGGTGGGTAAAATATGTGCTTGTGTATTGTCTACCAGGAAAACACAGTGTTTGGAAAAATAGTGGGATTTACTACATGTACAGGATCAGAACCCAACATGATTCATCATCATCATCACCACCACCAGGATTCTGAGGGCACCATGTATTCAACACTAGTTGCATAGGTATGAATGGATATAGTGGTGAAACAGGCAAGGTCAGGCAGGGTCATAGGACACCTAGCATCCCAGGTTTTGCACTGCCACTGTGACTTAACCCATCTATGTTAATCAAAATTACCTGGAGGATGGAAATAAGTTTCTGGATAGCATTCGCAGAGATTCTAATCTAGGACCTTCAAATTTCTAGTTTTATAAATCTCTGTACAGGTCATATAGATGCAAAACTGTTTGGGGATCCATTGCTGAGACAATTTCTAGTTTCAGCCCTGGTTTATCTGTATTTAGCTTTTTGATACTGATGATAATAGCTGCCATTTGTGGAACTCTTGAACATGTATTGCTTCAGCTACCTTACATTTATATCCTCTAATCCAAAGTTCCAGCCCAGTGGATCTTAGTATCCTCATTTTCTGAAAGAAAGTTGACATTTTTTCCTTTGGTTCGCCCAGTAACTTTCCAAGGCCACATGTGGAGTCCACCTGGGGAATGATAAACTTAGCTTTTGTTTTTAATCTGGCACCCAAGCTGCTTTCAAAATTTTATCATGGTACCTATCAAAAGACTCCTCTGTACACCATATGTTTTGATAGTATTAGTTGATTTCATCCAAAATTGTGGAAAGAAATTGTTTTGTAAGAGAGGTTATGGCAAATTCTGTAAAAGTGAAACAAGGACAGAAGTGGTCTTAAGTAATGTTCGGAAGAGATGGGGCACATTCAGGGCTGTCTGGCCAGGGACTTTAGGCAATGTTCAATAATTCTTAAGATATTAGAGCTTCATTGAACATTTATTTATATATTATCTATTTCTTTGATTTTTATAAGTCAGTGAGAATAGTGATACAAATTGAATATGCATATTGACTTAAGCCCTCACAACACCTGTAAAAATATGGTACTTTATATCGTAAGTAACCTTTATGCACTTACTATTTTCATAATCTCTTTCCTTCTAGCTGCTTCCATTTATTATTTATTTATTTATTTATTTACTGAGATAGGGTCATGAGTCTTGCTATGTTTTCCAGGCTGGCTTTGAACTCATGGAGATCCTCCTATCTCAGCCTCCCACATGCTGGGATTCCAGGGGTGCACCTGCCTCTTTTTATTTTTTTGTTAGTTTCTTTCATTCTCTTACCATTCTGTCCCTTTTTATAATTCAAGGCAATGCTTATGGGAAGTTACCTCTAAGTGCTTATTTTTTGTTTTTAATTTTGAAACACTTCATATTGTTGTTTCATATTGGAGATCACTGGTGATATCAATGCCATCCAAATGCGAAGACAGTGAATGGGTGCTATACTGATCAGACATAATAAACAGCTACTAATCCCGAGTCAGATAAAGTGGAAATTATTTATATTTCAGAAGTTATATCAAGATTCTAAGGAAGGATCAAAATAATAAAAATGCAAAGGTTTCATGTGCCAGCTAGACCTGTTTTGGGGGTGAATACTTATGCCTGAGTACTTGGGAGGAAAGCTTTGGATTGAGGTCTCTGATTTAAATTCTATCCATTCCCTCCCTTTCTACCCAATTGCTTTTGTCTTCCTTCACCCACTATTTAATTGGAGCTTTTTTCAAACTTGAGCTGATCTGAATGGAGTTACAAAGTGAAATTAACAAATTCCCTTGGAGGAAGCAAGGGTAGCAATACTTTAGAAAGCTTGTTAATTCCTCTTTTCACTTTGCTTCCCTGCTCCCCTCTCAAGCCTCACTGGGAAGCCCTGGAGAAGGAGAGTTAACAAGCCCCCTGAAGCTGAACCACTACAGCCTTTCAAGGGAATTGGCTAATTTCACTTTGCTGCTCCATTTGGAGCAGCTGGGGGTACTGGTCTTGAGGGAAATAATGGGACCTTGCGCTGGAAGCCCTTTACATTTTTAAATAAATTTCTACTAAATTTGCTTATCAAACTGAAAAATGCCTGTGTCATTGGCTTCTACACTGGCACGGACTACTATAGTTTTTCAGTTTTCATTTTTAAAACCATTTTAGACTTCCCAAATTCTTTTGAGTTCCTTGTTCTTACTGAATAGATTCTTTCCTCCATGCCCAATGATTATGTTTATCAGCAAGCAACAAATTGTTGAACCCTTGCTTTTCCTAGTATGGGTCTGACTAGCGTGCTTGCTGCTCCTCCCCGCCCACCGCTCCTCTTTCAGAATCCAGGATGTTGTCCTTTATCCTTGTTTAAGATACTCGATCGTGGACTTTTCATATTCTGCATCATGCCTGATTCCGTGCTTCACCCAGAGGGCATGAAGGAAAGGAATCAGAGGGCCCCCGGTTGCTCTCACAATCTTCTCATTCCTGAATTCTCTTAACACATTAGCATGGTTTAAAATTCACAACCCATCCTTTTTCTAGGTTAATAAATTCATTGAACATTAGCAGTTTTAAACAGTACTCTGGGGCATCTCAACATTAACCTCTTTACATGCTGAGCCTTAACCATTTAATTCTTCTCAGTTCCTCTCAAAGGAATTCTGATGATGGAGCACCATCTTTTTGCCCCTTGGTTGCTAAAATTCCTTAGTCCCCACTTGTAAGGAAGTTTCATAAAACTCCTGCTCGGAGTCTCGCATGAATTGCTTTGAGGTTTTCTATGTAAGATCCTTCAATTAGCTTTAGAATAATGAGAGAAAATTCGAGATGAGTTCCAAAAGTGAACATTCAAAACTACCTGTGTTCCAAGTGACTCTAATTTAACCCAAAGGCATTCCTAAGAAACAGAAATAGATGCTTCTTTTTGATACTAATTTACACAAATTTTGGTCATTCATCAATTGCCCTTGAATGTTATCATTGTGTTGAGACTGTATTAAAAACTGTTTTTTGAAAATCGTGGAAAACTCCAGGTTTGACATCAGAGCCACTGACAAGTGCATCTGTCCTCATTATCTCCACATCTATCTTGGCTTGTAAAACTCCTGCAGGTTTATGAAGCATTACAGGATCCTTCACTACCTCCTCTTCTGCTTCATCGTAAAGCTGCCACTTATACTAAACCAAGCCCAGTAAGATTGTCTCACAGATCCAATTCATTTGAATAGAATACGCTGCAGACTCTAATGTCCTTTTGCTGTAGCTCTTCTCTGCCCGAATTAGAATATTATGCTCAAGATTTACAAGGATGAGGTGCAGAGGTACTATATGCACAAAATCACCACTCACTCCTGGCAGGTTAGAGCCTTAAATATCATGATGTTCATTCTAATATGAAGAGAAGAAAAGTGCTGCTTTTGCACTTTCTCAAATGAGGCCATAGACTTCAACCATCTACTATGCTATCCTTAGTAAGTGGACAATAAGAAGAATAATAAACCATGGCTCATTTTAGATGTTAACCCACATCCAAATACCTGAATGACCTTCTCTCAAAGCTGTTTTAAATAAATGGTGTATAAAATACACACCAAGAGAGTCATAAACGGCCAAGGTGATATTTGAGGCCTTATGGGAGGCACTCATTTCAAAAATTCCATGCTCTGTCACCTCTAATGATCTTTGGCTCTTCATTTAGCTGAGAGTTGGCTTTTTAATGAACAACTGCCCTAACCAGTCTGGATGGCATTCTTATTACTGTCATATATTTTGCAAGTGTGATGGGGAAGAAATTGATATAAGGAGGTATATGAGAAGTAAAAGAGTCCCTCAGAAATGGAGGACATCTGCGTCCCCATCAAAGTGAGGATAAACTCTGTGGCTGCAGGTGCTTCTGGTAGAGATTGCCCCTTGATAAATGAATGTTGATATTTATACTCCTAAACCTCCAGGAGATTAGATGTATCTGACTATTTGTTCAGAGATAAGTCTGAGCTAGTAAGCACGTGGTCCAGGCCATAGACAGCCAATGTGTGTGTGTGTGCCTTTTCCAGTCAGTTACAGAAATTTAGACATCTAGATGGTCCCCAGGGCTATAAGACGATGCTGGAGTCTTCTGAGGTATTCCAGGAAGCGTTGGGCTAAGTGAACGGCTTCTAGACCTTTTAGAATGTCTCAGATTCTTTTCATTGGAGAAAGAAGGGGAAAGGCTCCACTAATAACTTGTCGGGTTTGGTGGTTGTCTTGGCCTGGGGGAATTTCAAACATCCTGATTTCCCCAATCTTGACTCAAGAGCCTCAGAAACTCCTGGATCATACTGAGATCCTAGAGAAGTAGTTCGGTTCCAACACACACTTGTGAGTCAGGACAGAAGAGGGATTCGAATGATCTTACTTTTGACTAAGATGGGCTTGGGTCATGAATCAAAAGGACATTTGATTCTCCTTACAGGTTCATGTTAGCTTTTAAGTCGCTTGATGCCAGCTGTCCTGTGCCTTTGCAACAACATATTGGGAACTAAGGAGTCTGTTTTATGTTAGCTGCTCTAAGTACATTTGAAAAACCATATTTCATAAATCTTTAGTCTTTGAATGTAGATTTATGCCATTTTAAAGCACACTGTGCCAAATGACATGACCCCAATTACACTTAGAGGGATAAGTTGCTTTTTGTTATCAAACAGAAATGTTTGTTTTTGCACTAAAGAAAGATGCCAGACCAATTAACAAGAAATAAATGGCATATGATAATTTAATAAAATGTAATAAAATTTATGTCATTTCCATGTCATGTAGGTATAGAATAGACTCGCATGTGTATTTTCAGTGTATTAAGCTTGCTTCCAGTATCTTTTAGATTTTTTCTTTAAAAATAGGTATTTTAGATATGTTTTTCTAAATATAAAATACATTTGTTCACTTAGATAATTAGTAGCTAACAAAAGATGTTTCTGAGTATTCCTTTCCATGTATTTGACTCCATATCCAAATAGCACATACTAAACTCATGTTATATATTCATTTTAGGGTCCTATCACTTTTCTATTTAGAGTAGCAAATGAGCAGATAGAAATGGTTTAGCCATGTACTGTAGTTTTCATTCTGAATGTGTTTGTAATGTACGCTGTGCAGGAGCGTGACAGCATGATGCAAGCACTGGTGTTGTTCAGGATACGAATCTGTAATTCATGCATGATGGGAATGTACCTTAGTCGGTATTATGCTGCTACAACAGAATGCCGCAGATTGGTTAATTACAATCAACAGAAATTGACCAGGCCACTGTTCTGGAGGCTGGAAAGTCCAAGATCAAGGGGCTGACAAGGACACCCTTGCTGTAGGAGCCTGTGGTGGAAGGTCAAAGAGAGATCAAGAGGGAGAGAAATTAGACATGGAACTCACCAGCTCAAACCTTTCCCCAACTTTAATCCACTCACAAGAGTGGAGTCCTCATGACCTAAACACCTCTCATTAGGTCCTACCTCCCAGCATTGTTGCTTTGGGAATTAAAGTTTCCAGCACATGATCATTGAGGGACACACTGCAAACGTGACAGAAGGGCAGAGTGAAAGGAAGTTTTTACACACTGAATAGGGCCCTTCTGTTGAACGGTACCACACTGTCTGAGAACAAAAACTTCCAAATGTTAGAACAGAACCATTTTGTCTCATCCTACTGCTGTGGAAGAAGAGAAGGTGATTTTTGAAAACCAAACAGGAAAAGCCTTGAAAAAAATAAGATAGATTTGAAGACAATATGCCTGGTGGAATTTTATACTAAACAATATGTATGTATAAGAAGGGATGGCTGGGGCTATAGCTCAGTGGCAACACACCTGCTTGGCAAGTACGAGGTCGTGAGTTCAATTCCCGGTACCAAAAAAAAAAAAAAAGGAGCAGGGCAAATGGTCCCTCCTTTCACTGTGTTAAAGACATAGTAGAGCTGCCATTGCTGTCCTTGAGACAGTGCAGGGTGAGGCTGGTACACACACTGGGCTTGTTATTTCATTAGATTTTGACAGATCAATTACTGCACCACCTTAGATATGGCAAAGTCACTGTCGCTTTTAGGCAGCCATGTCTACCATTATTTTTACCATAAGAAAAGAAATTTCCAAAAAAATTTTTTTATCTCCTTAGATTAAAAATCTTTATGTTATGTTTCATTGTCAACAAATTCAATATCCCAGAGTTTACAACCATGGCAGCTTATTTCTTACTTTGTCAATGTAGATTCTTGGAAGGCCGTGATGCGACTCTACAGAACATGTTTTTTTCGCTTGAGGATCTAGACCAGAAGAACAGACTTTATCTGATTCTGTGGGGTGGGGGGAGGGAAAAAAGAGGGGGAATTGGAGAACTGATTGACAGAGCAGCAGCCAAGTGTCTTCCCGGACATTGCAGCTGCCACTTGCAGATACCACTTTTACACAGCCGTGGCCAGAGCCAGCCCCATGGCCAGAGGTGATGTAAGTGAGCGCGTCATGTTGTACAGTGTGCCTGTCCCCAAAGACAGAAGCACACAATCCACTTTCGGGATGGATATTGGTGATGACTAATGCCATCTTCATCACCCTTATTCTGTTTTGAAGTCTGGAGGAACTAAAGCATGATATTCTGGAGAGCAGGACACAGTTCTTTCTTCCTACTGCTAGATGATGAAAGACTAGCAGTGCTTAGACTTCATAAGCATCTCCTGGATAACACAGTTAAAATACAAATTCTCAGGCACATTTTTCTTCCATCTGCTCTTCACTCTCACTTCTAACATGGCTTCAAAACGGGGCCTAGGAATGTGCATTTGAAGAGGCGCCTTCAGGATCGTCTGTGGAATCCTGGCCCAGATGATCTCTATCAATCTGTCCTCAGTCATATTTTACAATAATGTTTGTGGTTGTGAGATAAGAAAAACAGTATCCAGAGGAATAAAGTTTCCATAAATTCTCAATCCTCTATTTTTAATCCTCTACTCATTAGCCTTGTCCAAAAGTTCATATAGTTTGCCATTCCTGCTCTTTCCTCTACTCACAGTGGGAGGAGAATATAAAAGTAATGCACATCCAGTTATGCTATGAGAGAGGACTAATATCATCAAAAGGGAGGTGTATTAGTCTTTTTGTAAACATTTACTCTGAAGAACTGGAAACGCAAAAGCCAGGAGAGTCCCTCAGAGGACCATGGGATCACTGACCCACTGATCTACTATAATCCTTTGAGGATGGAAAGTTGCCAGAAAAGAAAACCTCTGTGGCTTCAGTCAGGTTCAGACTCTACTGAATGAATGGAAACGGGATTCTGCAAGAAAGACAGATAGATATGAAAGGGAAAAGAAAGAGAAAAGAAGTGATCTGGAAGAAGAGTTCTAAGAAGAGATGGACGAGGGGGAGGAAGAGAAGAAGGAGGAGAGGAGAAGGAGGAGGGCAAGCAGGAGAGAATAGAGGAGGAGGAGATGGAGGAGGGGAATCCAGGAAGAGGAGGGGGAAGGGGAAGGAAAAGGGAAGGAGAGGACAAGTATAGGACAATTCTCTGGGTGACATTGGACCACCCAGTTCTCCCTGTTTTCTCACTTGTGGCTCTCAACAATAGTCATTCCTGGGAGTACAGCACCTTGAGACAGGGAGGGTCAAAGTTCTGGCACTTCAATTTGAAATCCCTGTGCAAATAGCACATGTACCAGTCACCTCATTATGGTTACCGTACCTCTGTTCTTTATTTAACTCAGAGGCAGAGTATGCAATTGTGCTACCTCCGTGTTTCCTTGTGATGAATGCAAGTGGCATTGTATAAAATAGGTGACTGAGGGCCGGTGAGATGGCTCAGCGGCGTAAGCGCCTGCCTTGCAAGCTCGAGGGCCCGAGTTCGACTCCTGGATCCCACATATGAAAAAGGGGCCGGTGATATTGCTCAGCAGCACGGGTGCCTGTTGGTGCGCGAGGTCCTGAGGTCGACCCCCGGTACCCACAAAAAAAAAAAAAAAATAGGTGACTGAAAGAAGGAATTGTACAAAGACAAAAGTGTAGCAAAGAAGCAAAAGGTAATAATGTGGGGTGTGAAATTTGATGAGATAAAAAGAGAGCTGGCCATGGGAATGTTGACACTGATGTGTGACCATCGTCATGAGCCCAGAGGAACATACTGAGAGAGAATTACCCTACCCGAGAGAAGTAGCTATGATGGACAGGAAGATGATATCCTGGAGGAAGTGAAGTTGACTAAATCTTTTCACATGAAAATAACTCTTCAAGATACTTTAAGGCATTGAAAGCCTGAAGAATAAAATGTTTAAAGTTGACCCAAACTTAGAAAGGAGCATGGCAATTCTCCAATGTATAAAAAAGATGCTTGCTTATGTTGTTAGATATGTGACAATAAGTCGAGCACTGTTCAAATCACTCTTAATAGGTTTTCACAAACAAGGAGTGCAATTGGAGTTAATATGCTGCCAGTATTTGTGTGCATGTATTAAGTATGTATTTTATTCTGATTTTTCCCTTGTTTTATTTTTGTTTGATTGACACACAAGCGTGCATATTTAAGGCATACTATAATGCGATGTTTTGATAGATACATATAGATAGTCTAATGAGAAAAATCAAAGTAATTAGGATATCATCCCTGTAAAAGATTTATAATTTCTTTATAGAAAGAACATTCAAAATATTTTTTCTAGACAGTATTTGGAAATATATAATGCATTATTGTTAATTAAGGTCATTCTACAGTGCAACAGGTCTCTTATGTGGAATCTAAAAAGGTTGATCTCAAAGAAGTAGAAAGTAGAATAATGGTTAGCAGAGACTGAGGAATGGAAAGGGAAATAGGTCAATGAGTACAATATTACAAGTAAATAAGGATGGACAGTATTTTTGTTTTCATCATCTTCTAGGAGAAATGTTCTTAATTTTCCTGTAAACAATGAGAGTTCTATTCATGTGAGCACCATTCCCATGGAGACACCAAGATTTTGATCGTTGAGCTATATTAGACTTATGACCTACAGAACTGGGACAACAATTTATATTGTTTTAAACTACTGAGTTTGTGGTAATTAAGTATTTTGTGAAGTCATCAAAAACAACAAAAGTCTGAGCAACTGTCACAGCCAAGAGGAGATTAAGGAGCTAAATGTAATGTGGTATCTTGGATTGGATCCTGGAGTGGAATAAAGGACGTTCTGTTTCTCTACTATTCAGAGTACATTATTGTTGCCTTTAAAACATCCAACTCCCTATTTTCCAGTAAAATTGATTGTGAGTCATCCTTCAAGGCCAGACTCTCTTTGCCTTTCTACATGAGCAAATGATTAGAAGTAATGAACTGTTGGAGGAAGTGGCCTGCCCCTTTCAGGACCTATAATGGAATCCCTAGGCTTTCTCCTGACTTCTTTTTGTCCTTCAATAATCAGGCCCATTCATTCCTCCTTGCATCTTATGAATTGGTCTCTGTCCTCCTTCTCTGTTTGTAACCTAACTTCAAATACTTATCATGTCTGACCTAGCATACTCATGTATTTGATAAACGCTGATGACATCATGTTTTAGAAATTCTTTTTCATGCCTTACAAAAAATAACTCTTCACATCTCTGTGAGATCGGTACTATTGCTACTATTTTCATTTTATAATTGCAAAACTGAGACTAAGAAACATTCTCAAATTCACACACCTGGTAAGTAGAGGAGAAAGGGTTTGAAGCAAGATGGTCTAACAGCAGAATCCATATTTTAAAGTATTGCACTATGTTGTATCTTGTTCATTCATATACTCATGTAGTCCTTCACCAAATGCCTATTATGGTTGTTATCTAAAGTGTATCCCAAAAAAGGTAAATGGGTTGAAGACTTGGTTGCCAGCTGATGGGCTTTTGGGAAGTGATTGGATCTTGAAGACTCTAATCTTATGAGTGGATTAATACACCGATGAGATCATGATTTGATATCATTTATTGGGAGATGAAACAGGAGGTAGGGCTAGTTGAAGGGAGCGGATTAGAGGGGTGTGACTATATCTGGTCCTTTCTCTTCTCCTTACTCTCTGGTTCCTGGCTTCCATGAGGTAAGCAGCTTTGCTATACCATCAGCTTCTGCCATGATGTTCTGCTTTACCTCAGACTTACAGCAACTGAACCAGCTCACAATGAACTGAAGCCACTGAAACCGTGAGTGAAAGTATGTCTCTCCTCCTTTGTTTTTCTTAGATACTTGGTCTCAGCAATGCCTTTTGTATCAAAAACTGAGGAGAAAGAAATGCTTACAAAGTGCAGAAATGTGTAGTTGGTTACATAACAGGAAGTTTTAAAGCAAGGGCACTAGGAATGAGTGTTCATAGCTAAACAAGGAAAGCCTGGGAGAAATTTAAAAGAGATGATTGTTAAAACATAGTGGGTAATTACCTGAGAAACAGGATATGGCATTTCAAGGGCAAAAGCATTCAAGACACAAGGAGAACTGGTAACAAAGGTATGAAATAACTGGTATGTTTGGGTAAAGCAAGGAGTGAGACAAAAAATTGTAAATACAGGAAAGGACCAGTATAAGGGACATGGACTTAATTCTGTCCACAAAATGTGTGTGTGTGTGTGTGTGTGTGTGTGTGTGTATGTGAAATTCCCATGCTTCTGTGTGGGATGTTTTCCAGAGTACCAGGGAGAGCTTATTTCTCCTATTATTCAGACAGGCCCATTCTTATTCAATCCTCTCTTGGGAAAAACCAGTCGAAATAGCACAACTCCATCTTAAATTTCTTCTTGAGAGACAGATATCTCTTGATTCAATTCCTATGTATTTTCACAGTGACAAGAATCATGAGTTATTGAAAAGGTGAGGAAATAAAGGGATTTGGCTTTTAGAAACTCAACATCTACTCTTCCATATTTCCATGAGTTTAGAAACTCATCCATGGTCTTCTTTACATATCTCATTGTAAGAATGTACCATGATCTTTCAAAATTTCTTTATTTGCATAAAAGATCTTAAATGGATTGTAAAGCTAGCTGGCATTATTAATGTTACAGAGTGTGTCCTGCATTCACAAAGAGCATTTGGGACACCACTACTTAATGGTCAGAGCAGATTTTCTGACTTTTGGCTCATGATAGTTTCCACAGTACCACGTTCCTTCTGACCCCAAGTACATTTTGGAATTCCTTCTTTAGTGCTTGGCCTTTCTTTTTTTTTTTTTTTTTGTGGGTACCGGGGGTCGACCTCAGGACCTCATGCGCCAGCAGGCACCCGTGCCGCTGAGCGATATCACCAGCCCTTTTTTTGTATGTGGGTTCCGGGAGTCAAACTCGGGCCCTCGCGCTTGCCAGGCAGGCACTTATGCCGCTGAGCCATCTCACCGGCCCGTGCTTGGCCTTTCTTGACAATGAGCATCACACATACATTTTTCTCTTCTAGAATCCCTTTCCCCTCCTTTTCACCTGTGAACTCCCACTTACTCTTAAATTTAGAAATACTTTCTCTGCCAAGACCTTATGGCCATCAAAATTGTGGTTAGGTGGCCATTCTGCCTACTCTTTCGTAACCTGTGCATCACCTATCATAGCACCAACACTTTAGTAAATGAGGACCTATTCGATGTTTTCACTGTGAAATTGAAAGTTCCCTAAAGCTAGAACACCTGTTTTTTGCTTTTGTGTCCCCAGTGCCTACCAATATCTGGGCACTTAACAGAGTACCTGAGAGATATTTTGATGATTTAGGAGTTTATGAATGTGTGATATATTCTCTATATTTCTTCATATAAGGAAGAGGTTAATTTGTGCTTATTCCAATAAGCCCGTAATGGACTTTCATTTAGAGCTAGATATTTATTCAATTTCAAGGAGCTGCCCAGTGGCATAGTGAGGTTGGAGCAGTGGTGACACATTTTGGGGGTAGCATTATTGGCCCAAAGAAAATTATATGATAATAATTTATGGTTCTTTTGTACTATATTTGATGTTAAGCGAAGGTTTCTGATGCACATCTGAATGTAGCAGTGTCTCTAGCTGTGTGACTGCTTGTGCATGAATCGCACTGTGTGGTTTCCGCTCGTGTCCGGACCATTGTATTGAAGGACCTCCCCCAACTGCGTGAACTCTGGCTATGCCACTGGAGCTGTCTCAATACATTATTCAGTCCCGTTTTTATGATAATATTTGATATCAAAGAGTACATTAAAATTGATGTTGGTGTTTGTACAGGTATTTTTCAACATTAATCAGACATGACAAGGGAGAATATTGCTACAACCTATGAAATTAAGTATTTGAGGAGTGATACAATCAAAGTAAGTAACAGCACCTCTAGCTTTGTTCAAGAAGATATAAAACCTGGTTATTGAGCTTGTTTCCAGTTTATCCTTTACTTCTGGAGCTATAGAATGCTAACTTAAAAGTACCTTAAAAATCTTCTATACAGGGTAAGAATTCCTGTGAAGTATGTCCCTCTAGCCACTGTTTTTAATTCTTCCCAACTATCTCATCACCTTGGGTAGTTTGAATAATATTTCCATGAAATTTTGGTTCATTTCCTCTTGGAACTTATCTAGTTTCTTTCATCTTTTAACCTTTTCTATAACCTTTTCACAGATTTCTGCTACTTGGTATTTGTTTCCTCGCCATTTGTGCCCACCTGGTCTGCCTTAAGAGAGTTGGGAGACTTTGGGGGTCTTCTGTTGTCTTGCTTTCCCACATTCCTGTGTCTTTGTGTATCTGTTTTTTATCATTTATGATCCCCAGGAAATCCAGATATTGGCATGGAGAGAAAACCACTTATCACCCACTATTATGTTACCTTGGCTATAATAGTAAATTCAGTGACATCGATGGCATCAAATGTCAAATGGATATTGACAAACTCTATGAACCACTCATGAACAGCCCTTAACCAGAACTATAATGGACTAAAAGGTTAGTGAAGAAAATCAGACCACCTGTATATTGGCGCATGGTACTTCAGATCACTCGTTTCTGCTGCATGTAGGCAGCAGTGCCAGCACTCAAAGATACCACGAGACTAACTACCTTCTCCTTCGGCACCATCCCTTCTGATGATTTCATTCTCCTAAACTGGCCTCCCATAGTGGAATACTGTGAACTTCCTGGACTGATCCCAAGCCTCCCAGGGGGTCCCAGAAGATCTCTATTTAGCTCTTTCCCCCTCTCCAAGCCTATCTCCCAACACTCTCTCTCGTCCAGTCTCTGTGGTAGGGTAATGCTTCAGTGCTGAAGGAAACTCTGCTCTTGTATGTTGGTCTCCAATAAAGTTGGTTATCTTACAATAATTAGAAAACTCCAAATAGTAACATTGATAATGACATTAATAACTGTCTTGGTTACTTTTCTTGTTGCTAAGACAAAATACCCGACAGCCAAAGTTAAAGGGGGAAAGTTTTATTTAACACAGGTGGAGGTTTCAGTCCGTAATCTGCTGGCTCCAAGGCAGCGTGGCACATGGCAGAGGGGCAACTGTTCACCGCAGTGGAAGACAGCAAAAGCAACAACAGAGAGAGTGAGACTCTCTGTCCCTTATATCGTATCCAGTCTACTGGGATTAGGGTGGTGCCAATCCAATCAGTGGACTGATCCAGCAATCACTCACCCTTAATCCCAGCACCCTAAATTCCAGCATTGCACTAGAAATCAATCACACACTCTAGATTCAGCTACCTCCAAAAAAAGCCCTTATGACCATATGCAGCTTTTTGGGGGGACATCTAAACACAAACAATAATGATAACCATGTTTCCTGAGGTTCTGGTCTCTGCTGAGCACAGTGCTGGGTGTTCAATGTACATTATCTCATTTACTTTCGCAGAAACTCTATGAGATAGTTGTTATTACGTACATTTTACTAAAGCTAAAGTATATTACATGCATTTTACTAAAGCTAAAGCAGAGAGAAAGTAAAACAAACAAAAAGCATGTTCACTTCTAGCAGTTACAGTGACGTGATTTTATATTCTTGTTTCAATGACTACAAAACCCAAAGGTTTTCTTGCAGGACGCTATGCAGGTTCTCAAAGAATGCATTTCCTTATGTTTAATGGAAATTTTATTTCTCTAACTTCTTATGTTCCTTTTGGTTTTGTCTTTCAGAATTTCCCAGCAAAAAAATGTATTTATTTGTTTTAGCCCAGCCCTTCCAAAATTTGAAAATAGTTATCATCATATGTTCTCTACACTTTCCTACATGGATGGAATTGATGCCCTTACAAAAAAGGACCCAGAGGCATCCCCTGTCCTTTCTTCCATGTGAGCATCCCATGAAAAGCTAGCCTCCAATGAAGGGTATGCTCATTAGACACCGAATCTACCGGCACCCGTTCCCGGACTCTCCGGGCTCCAGAACTGTGAGAATACACTTGTGTTGTCAACAAACAACCTAGTACTTTGTTACAGCAGCCTGGATGGACTAAAACAATGTTACGAATTTAATTCCATTCCCGTGAAATGGTGTGTAGAAGTCCTAACCCTTAGTATCTCAGAAGGTGGCCTTATGTGGAGATAGCACACTTGCTGAGGTAATCAAGTTGAAGTAAGGTCATTAGGGTGGAACTTAATCTAGCATGACTGGTGTCCTTGTAAAAAAGGAAATTTGGACACAAACATGCAGAGAGGGGAGGCAATATAAAAACACTAGGAAAGCACCACCTATTAGCCCAGGGAAGAGGCCCGGAGCAGAGTTTGGTCTCAGAGCTCTCAGAAGGAGCCAACCCAGCCACACCTTGATTTCAAATATCCAGCCTCCAGAATGAAGGGACAATATAGTTCTCTTGCCTAAGCCATCCAGTTTGTGGTGGCGTTTATTATGACAGCCCTGGTAAAGCCCTAGTCCTTTACCTTTCTTTCCCTACGCTTTGTTATCACTATGAATTCTGACTGCAGGCAGCCTCATGTATCAATATCTCGCTTGAAATTGGATGCCACAGCTGAAAATATATGATCTGACTAGTAAACAGAAGAGGGGAGTGGTTATTTTCTTTATTTTTTTTTTGTAGTAACTGTGCTCAACTTATGTACTATAAGATGCTACACTGAGTTGCAGCAGCTGAAACTATTGACCTAGAAAAGTTTCCACTATTCACATGCACAACTGATGCTTTGAAACGCTTGTGGAAAGACATCTTTCTCCATGAAGCCAGCAGCTAATTCATCATAAATGTAAAGTTTGGAGAAAAAAATGAACTTTCTATTTTTCTCCATCTTCTCTCCAATGATGCAAAAATGGAACTATATCTTTTGTAGTATATCTTGTTTCAGATCACTAAACTGCAGACAGCATAAATAGCCGTGTATTTGGAAATGGCAAGCACAAAACATTTCAGAATAAAGGAAGACATTTTGAAAAGGATCTGCTAGTGAGTAAAAGTATGGGCACAAAACTTTCAGTAAATACATTAAAAGTAGCAATTTTAATTAAATATACGTTCACCAATATGAGAGGGAAAGTTGAATGGGTCTCCTCAGGTCAGGTATATCTTTCCTAGTAAATGATTACAGAAGAGAAGGAATATATAAATCATGATGTTCACCCTCTCTTCGTAGGTTATGTAACCTGAGTTGTTTTCGTAAGGGTGGTGATAAATTTTCTCCTCTAAGCTCTCCACATTCTTTATACTCAGAAAGACATATACTGCATGAATACATATATTACCAGCATGGGGTAAGAGAACATTTTTAGCAATGATTTTTTCTCTTGTGAAACTAGGTAACTTGCATGAATGTCAAGCATGCAACTGTATTAACACTGTGGTCAAATGAGCTAACAGATGCCTTATTTCATAAACATGTTCACATATTCACACAGAGAGATATAGAGTTCATCATATTTTGTACAAATTCGGAATAGTGCAACGTGGTATATTACTAGAGTCACTTTACGGGCATGAAGTAATGCAAATGCAAGCTTTTTCCCCCCAATTTACAAAAACTGTAATATTTGAAAACCAACGAATGAATTGTGAAACAAGTTGATGCCATTGTCACAAGGTAATGTCACCTTATCCTTTATATAAACCCCTTGCCATACTGTCAGTCTGCTATAATTCACTATTGATGACACTTCCATGATTCCCTAAATAGTTTCAATTACTCTAGTGCTATTATTTTAGTATAAATAAAGAGCAAAATAAAAGATAGATGCAGGGAGCTATATTTTCCTCAAATGGGAAGGGGATTAAGAGATGGGGGAGGGGAAGGAGATGAAGAAAAGAATTAAGATGTTAGGTACATGCACCAACTCCTCATAAGGAATGTAATCATTATGCACTGCAAACATGTACTAATAAAAAATGCAATAAGATACCTCAACAGCTTTGTTCTCATCTGATAGTAATGTCATGTAAGTGTTTACTAGGTAGTAGAGTTTAAGCTAATACTAAAACACACTCTAGATTATCAATAATATTGGAGAGGAAGTATAATGTTATGTACATCTGCAGAAGTCTGTGGTAGATACCCTTTTCAGATGGCGTCCACTGGTCCTCACCGTCTGGATTCTCACAGTCTTGTGCGATCTTCTCCCCTTCAGTCTGAGTTGAACCTAATGACTCACTTCTAATGGATAGAATATGGCAGGCAAGAAGGACGGACTGTCACTTTTGATGTCAAGTTACAGAAGACCGACTGCAGTCTTATTGGTTCTTTCTCCCCCTGCCGCCCCACACTGTCCTCAGCTCTTGCTTGTGTGTTCTCATGAAGAAAGTTGTCTCATAAGCTGCCAGATGAAAAAGCCCAGTGGCAAGGAGCTGAGTGACCTTTGGACAATAGCTGTTGACAAAGTGAGGCAATCAGTCCACGGGCAAAACTTTTCAATATCTGGAAGTTCTATCTACCTAAGAGGAATTGGATCTTGCCAACAACCACATTCCAAGTAAGCTCAGAAGTAAACCCTTTCCCAGTTGAGGCTTGAAATCATTGTAGCCCTTTTTTTTTGTTTTTTTTTTTATGTGGGTACCAGGAGTCAACCTTAGGACTTCACGCTTGCCAGTAGGTGCTTGTGCCACTGAGCGATATCACTGGCCCTTTTTTTCCTTTATGTGGGTACCAGGAGTTGAACTCAGGACCTCGTGCTTGCCAGGCAGGCACTTATGCTGTTGAGCTGTCTCACCGGCCCCTGTAACCCTTCTTGATCCCTTGATTCCATCATAATTCTGAGTGACCCCAACCCAGAGGACATAGGTAAGCCTTGCCCAGATTCCTGGCCAACAGAAATGGTGGAATAACAAATATTGTTTTCAGTCACTGTTTGGGGGTAATTGTTTGCACAGCAGTAGATACTAATTTAAGAACAAATATCCACTATGTTGTGTTCCATTGTTAATAGAAAAGAGCGGACTCTGTGTAATATGGAGAGAGAAATAGTACTGAGAGAAGAAAGAGCAGCATGAAAGTAAAAATACAGTACACTGACTCTAGAGTTAACCCTTCCAAGAATGCATTTTCTCTCTTTTACATTTTTTCCCTATGGCCACATTAATCTTCACTTGAGTGAATTTGGATTTGTGTGTGATATTCTAGAACACATCCCTCTCTCTCAGAGTGACTGGATTCTATATGTTTTACTTGTACTGCTGAGATAAAAGAATCTTACAATTATGCATAACCTAACATAGCACTTTAGACAGAATTTCCAGATATTGAAAAATCTTCTCCATGAATTGTAAGGATTACAATTTGGATCTTTCTTCAACTAAATGTACCTGAAAAACTTTGAGATAAATCACAAAGATACGTTGATGAGATTCCACTTGTGGAGCAGTGTTCAGGAAGACAACTACCGTTCCAGTGCCAGGGAAGAGCCAAACTCAAACAGCCCTGTCGTGGACGGAAGGACAAACCAGGCATGATCATTTGGGGTGAAGGCTATGTTTTTCGGTGATGTTTGTTTTTGTTTAGTTTTCAGCCTCACATTTCTTTCATTTATGTGCCCAACTTCCTTTTGAGGCCGCCTCAACCCTTCTGGGCAAAGTAGATGCTGGGATTGACCATCTTTTGCTTCTTTGGCAGAAATAGTTTTTGTTAACTTGAGTTGAAATAGTTATTGAATCTGCAAAGAGCAAGATCCGTCATTCTGCCTCACTTTAACGTCAGGCCTTGCAGATGTTTAATTCATACACTGGCCTTCTGAGGTCAGGATTATTATCCCTATTTAGAGGATCTGGAAACCAAGGCAAAAAATGTTGAGTGATTTATCCTAGGTCACAGGAGAGATCAGTGCCTGAGCCAGGATTACAGTTCAGAAAGCTTCGGATTCTAAGACCTGTGCTCAGACTGCACTTATTTCGAGTGACTTGGCCTACTTAAAGTAAGCCTCCCTCCCCCACTCCTGCCCCTGGAGCCTGCTGTTAAGTATTTGACCTGCTGTCAGCAGATGTGAAGGAGGTCTGGAGACACAGCCTAGAAAACACACCAGATACTGGCTGGCAGAAGTCTGACTTCATTATTGCTTAACAGGCAGTTTCTCCTCTAAAACTGATTGTCATATAGGAATATTTCAAAAGGCTTTTCCTCTTCATACAATTTAGTCAGCCTTCATTGGTCTTCTTCCTGTGCACTAGAATTCTAACCATTTAGGAGTGGGACACATCAGCAAAAGAAGCTGAACAGCAATGGTAAATCACATTACAGAAATACTCGCGGCTCTCTATTGAGAATTTTCCCCGAAAGAGGCCTCTACATTTACCACTGACACTTACTGTAGTTTCCTGAGTATTTTTTGAGGCAGACACTTCATGAGAAGATACAAAGAAAAATATATGCATGTGTGTTTTTGCTACCAGTGTTAATATTAGCAAAAGAACAAAGTTCAAGAGTTCTATGAAAAGAGAAAGAAATTTAGAAGAAACATTTTCAGAATACTGGATTTGGAGGGCGAATATCTGAGTTGATGTGTGATTCTTCTCAGTTATTTTTTTTTTTTTTTTAATTTTAAGCAAATCACTTAACCTCTCTGGAGGTACACAGACAAACCAAGGGTCTCTTGTTCATTAGTTCAGTGTGGCAAGAGAGATGGACGGAGCACCAGCTATGATACAACATGATTCATGCCATATTAGTGTAATGATCAAAGTGCTCGAAAAGCATAACAGAAGCAACATTTAATCCCTACCTTGATTTTCACTGCATACAAAACAGGAAGTATTTTAATGGGATGACCCCGATAGACTTACTTATGGAAGAAAGGATAATTCTTAGATGACAGGACTACTTAAATGATGAAGTGACTTAAGACAAGTGGAGGGAGATGAAGAAGGAAAAGAAAAAGGGGCAAATCCGGGACCAAGCTAGAAAGTGTAGGCTATTAGGCTATTTATGAGGAAAATGAGGTTGTTCATGAATATAGCTGTTCAGTCATTCAGGCACCATGATAACATCTGGTAGAGACACAGAGGTTACAGACATGGTCCCTACTCGGAGGTGATTCTCAGTGTGGGTGACATAACTGTTATAAAGAAAATCAAATAGACACATAGAGACTACTTTGAAGAATCAATGCACAGGAGCACAGAGCAGAAAGACAGAATGTTTAATCTGGCCTGGGAGGTTGAGAAAAGGTTTCCTTGTGAAGGGGATGACTCTGGTGAGTCACTATGGAGAAATAGGAGGAAGGAATGAGAACCAGGGATGGAATTTGGGGTATAGAAAACAGCATGTATAAAGACAAGAGACATGGAAATGAGATTCTCTTTAGGTTATGAATAAACTTTTGTGAAAATATCACCCACTTTTCCAACTTCCCTCAGTGTAGTGGAGAAACCGAAGAAGCTGATGACTATGATGCATGCGAAAGTGTGCCCAGTCGGAAGAATGTAAAATCAAGCAATAAACAGCAGTCTATCTGTAGGTTACATACGGAGAATACCAGAGTTCAGACAGCATGCTATTATGCTCAGCACATTCATTGCTTAGGGTCAAGAGAGTTGAACATTAATTTATTAAATTAAGTTATAATGATGTTTGCCTTTTTCAGTTGCATTACTCATCAGAAAATAATTTTTTCCTCATCAAATTACTTATAAATTGAGAAACTAATAGATAAGAAATTGAGGAAGAGATTTAAGAGAGCTGTTGCAGAAAAGTTGAGAAGACTGTCATATAAGGAAGGTGACCAGAGGGGCAACTGAAAAGAAGGCAGATATGTGTTTACTTAGTACAACACATCTGTATATATCTATGGAACTCTGTTATGATTCAGATCTAAAATGCTCCCCAAATGTCCCAGAGGTGGAGATTTTGGAAGATGATTTAATATGGGAAACATTATACTCATCAGTGGATTAACCCATTGGTGAGTTCATAGTTAAGTGTGCTGTTAGGAGGTGGGACCTGCTTGGAGGAGATGGGTCACTGGGGCTATGACCTGGAAGGGTATAGTCTTGTCTCCAGATTCTCTATTCTTTCTCTCCACTTCCTGGAAACCGTGGGTTCAACAGCTTTCCTCCACTACAACCCTCCCCTGTGACCTTTCTACTTCAGAGCCAGGCAACCATGGACTGATCCCTCCTAAACTGTGAGCCAAATTAAATCTCTTTTCCTTTATTTTGCAGGTAATAAGTATCTTGTCCCAGCAATAGGAAAGTGACTAACATAGACTTCATTGTAAAATAGTGGCATTCAAAGAAGCATTTGAATCATATTTCACACAGTTAACTATGAAATACATATTTTATTTTCAATATTTATTCTCCTTACCATCTTTTCTTGAAAATTCTCTGTTTGTTCTCCATGTTTTAAAAATTAACTGTACAGTTGTTATCTTTTAGAATTACAATTACTTTTTGGAAAGTTAATATTATTTACAAAGTAAAAACCACTACAATACAGAAAAAGCTCATGAATTTATAAATCACTAATACTGACAGTAAAAGAATGCAATGCGTTGACCAATAAACCAAGCAAAACAGGTGTTTATTTACCAGCAGGTCATAATTAGTAAAGTACCTGACAATTACATGCCTACATACACACAGTCATCATCATCCAAAATTTATTAGAGAAAATATTGAAATATCAGATAGTGATATTTCTATGCCAGATGATGGTGAAAATACATTCCAATAAAAATTATATTTACTAATATTTATATACTTTTTCCCACTTCACCTTAAACATGAATATTAAATATTTTTTGGCTAATGTTCTTTAGAAATCTCTTTAGGCTAAAACAAGCCAAACAAAATCTTTAGTTATTATTTCAGTTTTAATTGTGTTTTAGGAAGTTCAAAGTTATTGATGCCTTTTCTCTATAAGAACACTGTAAATTTAACAATAAAGACCTATTTTCCATAATAATATATTCCCAGATTTGTAAAAGGGGTGAAAGTATCTAAACTTGTTTGTGATTTCATGATTTAATGAGAGGCTACTTCTCCAGACAAGACTCTCAGAACCTGCAAAGACAGAGGCAGTGAGTATATCTAAGGAAAAGCAAGAAAATGGTACAGAAATTAATGAACTAATACTTTTATTATAATTCTACATAATTAAATTTATCTAAATATATTGTCTATACTGAGGGAAAAAATAAAGCACATCATTTGGTTTCTTGATTTTAGAAAAGGAATTTGTGGCCAAGTATAAGTACTAGGGAGAGTTGGAATGGAAAGTTGAAAAAATACTTAGTTCTAAGATATTGGGAACTTTTAGCTGGGCATGGTGGTGCGCACCTCTAATCTCAGCACTCGGAGGCTCAGGCAGGAACACTGCTGTGAGTTCAAGGGGGGGCCTGAACTACATAGTGAGAGACCCCCCCACCTCAAAACAAATGAACAAACAAACCAAGAATTGAGATCTTCTTAAAAACATCAATCAGAAATCAATCAACCCATTTTTAAAGATTTAATGTGTTCATCATTATGGAGGATACAAAGAGAATAGAAAGCACCTCCTCTGCCTTTAAGGTAATTAGTGCTCTTGGGAAAATAAGATAGATGAGAGAGAACCCTGAAAAATGGTGGGAGGCAACACCATTTAAGGAGATGATAGAATAACTGAAATTATCATTGTTAAAAGAAAGATTGTAGGGGCATCAGAAGGACTTCCTGGAAGAGGCAGCAATTAAGACCATAGCATTTGGATGGATCAGCAGGAAAGGGGATTTGCATATTAGGACCAGAAAGGATGAATGAGAAAGTAAAGGAAATAAAACCCTTGCAAGAGTATACAGCAATGATGAAATGTACCAAAAGCAGAACATGCATATAAAACCAGAAAAGGATTTTGTATTTGCCCGTTAATTAGTCAGTTTATGAGCATTAATTGAGTCATATGCGCCTAGCCCATTACTGGCTATAATGGAAAATGTGGGAAGGAGAAATTTCTGTATTTAAGAGGCTTGGTTTACTGCGTAAGAAAGGACAACGCCTCACAAAATCATTTGTGCTCCTTTAAAACATAAGTTTGCAGGACGGTGAGATGGCTCAGCGGTGTAAGCGCCTGCCTTGCAAGCGTGAGGGCCCGAGTTCGACTCCCGGATCCCACATACGGAAAAGGGGCTGGTGATATCACTCAGCGGCACGGGTGCCTGTTGGCGCACGAGGTCCTGAGGTCGACCCCCTGGTACCCACAAAACAAAACAAAACAAAACAAAACAAAAAACATAAGTTTGCATCATATTTATTTGTGTGGTAAAAGTCTGCATTTAATGGAATTTAGGAGATAGAGGAGAAGAGTAAGAATCAATGGCTTCAGGAAGAACATTTGATGACCAAAACTTTGAAGATGGCTTGAAAACAAGCAGGTATCAGAGAGGAAAGATGTCATGTTCTGAAACTAGCTGAACGTGTTATTTTGTGGCTATTCTGATGAGTGGCTACATAAATAGGAGGCCCAAACTTAATGCTGTTGGAATAGATGACTTTTTTTTTTGACAAGTTTATGCCAAATTCATATTTCCCATGAAATTGAAAAATGATAGACTTAGATATTCGAAAGGTCAGAAATAAAATTCCCAATCCATTATTTTTGATTTTGATTAAGTGACTTAAATTGGTTTTGCATGAAATTTCTGGCCTATTAATTGAGGCTAATAAACCTGATCACACAGACTTACTTAGAGAATTCCATAAGATAACCTGGGGCAATAATGCATCTACCTGGGCGGCTGCTTGAAAAGTACTAGTTCCTCTGTCTTACTCAGTGAAGTGTAGCTTCTTGAAAGTGGGGTTGTCAGTAGAAACTAGAAGTTACTGTCAACGAACACTAGCTTAAAAATCCCAGATCATAAGAATGACAGCTGGAAGAAGCTATTATCCAATTACTTTTGTTTTTGTTAATCACACAAACCCAAACCTTTCACTACTTCATTGAAAGGTGAAAAGTTGTAATTAACTGGGAGGAGTTGTACTTTCAGAGTCAGGCACGGGTAAAGCTTGTAAGACCACACATGGATGAGTGTTAAGACTCTTGTTTGCTAAGTGGCTCAGTGCTTGAGCTTTGGGGAAATGGCTCTTTCATAATTTTAAACAGTTTGTGAATTCCCATTCAAGGCAAGATTCTCAAGGGGAACTCAGTATAACCTCTGTGTAATTCCACTTGGTATTTCGTTTCTCTTTTGTTTGCCAGGCATTAATTATTAAATGTGCTTCATATTGATAATTATACTGCATCTTATTTATTAATGACTCACTATTAAGCTTAAACTTAATATCCCTAGGGGTTCTTGGGTCTCTATTTTTGCAGGTCATTGCTGCTTTTATCTTTGCAGGACTAAAAGCTGAGAAGGTTTCAAGCTTTGGAGTTTAAGGTAGATGGGTCTTGATGGTGTGATTACCCATGACACAGTTCATTACCACTAATAGAGTCACCCATGCAGCCAAAGAGAGAAAAGTGAGCCTGTGAAATAGTGAACTAATAATAGGCAATAAATTATTACACCAGGGGAAAGCAATCATACCTAAGAGCAATAAATGCCCAGGGCCCAGGAGAAAGGGTTGAACTTTTAATTTTGTCTGAATACATGTCTCTTTTGGTTCTTTTTCAGAAAGACAGATCTCATTTTCAAAGTCCCCACACATTTTTCCCTTTCTTTGAATCAGAGCAGATATAGCAAGAGACACAGAGTAATCAAGACTGCAAGGCAGCTTTCTATAGACCTCGTTTCCTTGTTTGGGCTTCTCATAAATTGAGAATTATACCTGAATGCTTATATTCAAGATTTCAGTGACATAGATTGCAAGTTTACATTATGAGTATAAAATTTCACGGGTTTGTCTCAAAGGAGAAAAACGTATATCCTGTCTGGTAAACATTCTCAGTGTGAGCTTTGGGGAGAGATTTAATTAACAGCAATGAAACTCTGTAAACTGAGGTCTACAGTGCCCAGATGGCTCCTGGGGGACCACTATGCCTTTGGTGCGTGGATCTCCCCCAGTTGGGAATCACTCCCTTGGTTGGTTCACTCCATCACATTCCACTGAGCAGATAGGCTTTTCTGCCTCCACACCCCAAGGGGTCTCTCGCAATTGTTTTCCTGTGGTTTACTGCTCCCATAGCTCTCCTATTTTGCAGTCTATTCTCAATATCTCCAAAGTAACCCCGTCTGAGTTTCACCTCAAGTCATAGAAATTCTTAATGAGTCTTTCTCCTGCCTAAGAAGGAAGGCTTCCCTGTTGCTCCAATGTTCAGCTGAGATTTTGAAGCTCCTATCCATCCCTGAAATTAAAAAGCCAAAACCTTTCATCCAGATAATTATACTCTTCAGTCTTTGGCTCTTTCTCTCCCCCTCCCTCCCTCCCGATCTCTCTCTCTCTATCTCTGCTTACCCAATGGAGTCATCCCCACTCGTCCGAGGTAAAACATTACATCCGTCATGGTGGTTCCAGTTTGGATATCTGGGGGGTCTAATTTGCATTATTTTGTGGGGAGCAGTAAATGTGCTTGGTCAAGAATGTATGTCCTCTTTTAATTTTTATCCACCAGGTTGAATATATGTGTGTGTGTATTAAAAATGTTTGCTTTTGGAGTGATTTTTGATTTATAAAAAAGCCGCAAGATAGTAAAGAGAGTTTCTGCGCACCCCTTCCTCAGTTTCTCCTACTGCTAACATTTTACATTAGTACAGTGCACTGATCACAACTAAGGAGCCAATATTTGAACATTATCATTAAGTTCTCACTTGATTTCCATTTCACTCTTTCCTAATGTCCTTTTTTTCTGTTCTAGGATCTCGTTCAGGCTATCATATTATCTTTAGTTGTCATGTCTCTATCTTCCTATGTGACAGTTTCTCTGACTTTCCTTCTTTTTTTATGACCTTGACCATTCTGAGAAGTTCTGGTCAGGTACTGTCCTCCAAGTTGCTGGGTTGTGGTGAGGTTTTTCTCATGCTAGACTTGGGTTACGTGTGTTTGGGAGGAGAACCACAAAGGTGAGATGTCATCTTCCTTACATCCCTCCAAGGGCTCAGGCCGTGTGCGAGACTCATCACTGATGGTAGTGACCTCGATCACTTGGCTGAGTTAGTGCTGCTGGGCTTCTCTGCTGTAAAGGTAATTTTCTGTCTTTCACCCCTTTCAATACGCTACTCCTCGGAAGCAAATCAGTAAGTCAAAAAACTTAGCTCTACTTTCAAGAAATAAGGAGATAAGCTCCACATCCTTGAGAGGAACTATTGTTATAAATTGTTTAGAAATCAGTGTGGCGATTCCTCAATAAACTAGGATTAGAGGTCCCATTCGACCCAGCTATTCCTCTTCTGGATATCTTCCCAGAAGATTTAAAAACATCGTACCACAGAGACATATGTGCACTCCTGTTTATAGCAGCACAATTTGTAATAGCTTAATCTTGGGAGCAACCCAAATGCCCATCAACTGAGGAATGGACAAAAAAGATTTTTTTTTATATTAGGGAGTACTACTCAACCATAAAGAAGGATAAACTTGAGACTTTTATAGGTAAATGGATGCAACTTGAGACCATACTCCTAAGTGAAATAAATCAGACTCACATGTATAAACATATTCTCAGTAATGTGAGAAGCTGAACGAGTAAATAGGACCCAAGATGTACAACAGATACTATAAATTGGGAAGAAACTGCTCAAAAGAAAAGAGAAACTGTGATGGGGGAAAGGGGAAAGAAAGGAAGGGGAAAAAAAAAAATATATATATATATATAAACAAAACAGTTAAGATAGTTATACTGCTAGTTTCTCTTAGTTCATTGAAAAGAAAGGTTTGTGCTAATATTGTTTGGACAATTGAATGCCTATATCTTGTACCCTGAGTAACTACTCTGAAGATAACAATACATAATGTATTAATTATTGTTACTCTCCTATTATCTTGTTTTGAAATTCCGAATTTTTTTCTTTTTAAAATAAAAACAATTGTTTAGAATTCCTCTATAAGGAAAACTTGCTATTTTTCTTATTTATTTATTCATTCACTTGTTCATTCATCTGTATTGAGATCACCTGTTTTATTCAATGCTAAAATTCTAAGCAATGCCATCATATGAAATCAATAAATCTTGAAGAAATGTAAAGCACAGGTTCAGAAGCAGCCCAAATGTTCTCTGATATCTTCAACATTAATTCAGTGTAAAACCTCCAGTGCCTCTGTTTGCTTTTTTTTTTAATCTATAAGAGTGGAAAACAATGTCTACTATACAGAGTTATTGTGCAACAGTGCCTAATACGATCACAGCTCCCGGAACACAGCCTGCCCCAGGACTCATTCTCGTTTTCAACTTCCAAAAATGTTTGCTTTCCATTTCGGAAGTTCAAGTCTAAGAGTCAAAAATTCTTAGTCATCACTGTGCCTACATATGCGACTCAGATGATCTGTCTTTTCCGTGACTGAGAGGCAAGGCACAGATTGATGTACAGTTTCCACTTGTAAAGTAATTTTTTTCTAACGTAAAAATAAGCTTGATATTTATAAGATTCTGCTGATTTCATTATTTAATGCCCCTCCCTTGTGTCAAATTTTGGCCCATAGAGCTTGTTGTTCTATAGTTTGTGTCCTAGAGGGAATAAAATTAAAAATAGCGTTCTTTTAGTGATACAAAACTTTTTCTCAATATATAAGAAGGATGAAATTATAAGGGTTCAGTAACAGGATTGGGCAGGAATAGTGTTTACTGCGTTCAAACACCAACACTGCTTAAAAACACTAATTCTGTTTGCAGTTTTGTCCCGGATTAGTGCTGAAGCATAAGATAACATTTGTGTTCCCTCTGCCAATAAAATTCATTAATTAAATTATCGTGACTTGAGCTCTGGATTTAGCCTGGAATAAAACAAATAATGATCCTAGTCACATGACAGTAAATGGACCACAACACTTTTTAAAGACATATATATCATATTTTAGGTGGTGAAAAGTGGCGTGGAGAAATCATAAGACACAAAATGTTGCAAGGAGGAAGGAGGTATAATTTGCTCTTTTTTTATCTGAGGGATTCCACAATAGTGTGATTCTTAAGAAAAGCCTGAAGAAAGTGAAGAAGTGAGTCATCTTGAAATCTGAAAGAAGAACATTGCAGAGAGAGGAAATGACAAATGCAAAGGCTCTGGGTGCCTTTGCAAATCAAAGTATTTAAGAAACAAATATACATCGGAGCAGACCTTTAGATATGACTGTGACCAAACTGAAATTGAGTTCAATTAAATATATCCATTGTTTAAAAGAAAGTATAACTAAAATTAAAAACACAGGGGAGATATAGCATCCATAGTTATTTTAATCTTCAAGACTTTCACTTATTTCTATAAATATGCTTCTTTCCTAACAAACTAAATGTCCTGAAATACTTCAGTTCCTGGTGACCTGCCATTCTCACTACTCTTGCTTAGCAATAAAATTGTGTTTAAATTCTTAGTAAGATTGAAGAATCTTGGCCTTTTCCCAAAACAGAACACAGATTCCCTTGATGTGACCAGATTAACTGAGAATGAGTCAATTTTTAATATGAGAAACAGTTGTGTTCTTCCATAGTCATTAAAATCAGAAAACTACACTGTGATATTCATGCCTCCTTTAGGACCCCATTTTTTAAAGTATTTCAGATTTTTAAAAAATCCTTCAAATTTTTATTTCAAAACTTTCACGTATAAAAACAGAAGACTCTTAATGAGTCATTTCGTCCTTTATCACTGACTCAGGGTTCCCAGAGGCCTGCATTTTCCTGGCAGAAGGTGGGCAGATTGCAACAGCGAGGTCTGCTCTTTTGCACCTGTGGTATCTCGAAGAACACATTTGAAGATGGGCGATGTGTGCTGAGAGCTCTGCTGTCTCCCCTGCGGGTTTCAGGCACCTCAGGGTATCTTCTTGGTTGCTGATGCTGCCTGTGTTTGAACTGGAAGAGTTTAGCCTTCTTCAGTGCACATGCATTTGTGTGTGTGTGTGTCTGTGTATGTATGCAATGGAACTTTAAATTTAATATTGACAAGGAAATATCCTTAAATGAATTGGGTTAACAGGTTAGGTTAAACTTGGGTCAACTTTTTTTTTTAATCTAAAATATTACTTTCAAGTGGTAATTATTTCTGTCCATTTAATACAGTTGCATGTATATTGCTCCATGTTGTGTGGCCATAACAAAACACCTAAAGTTGGGGAATTTACTAAGAAAGGAAGTTTATTTGGTCCACCTTCTGTGGCCGGAGGGTTCAATCAACCAGCATAGCCAGGCATCTCGGCAAGGGATCCTGTCTGCATCACAGCATGGAGGAGAAATGGAAGGTAATAAGCTGCATTCGGATGGGGCAAATTCTGTGGAGTGGCGCACTGACTCTAATGAGAACTGACTGCAGTCCCTTGAGAACCCCATTAATCCCTTCCCTTCTAGTGGAAGTGCCTTAAGTGACCTAAAAACCTTCTATTAGGCTCAACATCTTAGAGGTACCATACTTTAACACTGCCATGCGATGCCAGCACACAAAGCCCTGGGGGACACATTGGAACCGCATTCAAATTGTATCTTGTTTTTGAGATAATTTCCACAAACAAAGACATAAATGTTTATAAACTATGAAAAAGAGTAACAGTTGCCCCAAAGTAGATGTTTTTCAATAAAGGAGTTGTTTTTCCCTTTCATAAAATGCAAGCATTCTGCTATAACATGTTTTAAGATGTGGCAGGCAGATAAATTCCATGGAGAAGCAAAAGGCCCTACCTCGTAGTATGTGCTGTTTTCTGTGTTTCACAGGCTCCGACTGCGTCCATTTTAAATGAGCAACAATGCAGCAATTGCTTCAAGAAATTCCTGAAAATTCTGCAAATCGGTGCTAGCAAGGCCATATGAGTAGGTTTTAACCCACCTATAAAGTACTTAACCTCTTCTTTGGAAAAATTGAATATGGCACCTATTCCTATACCTATTACTATTACTTATGGAACTGTCAGAATTTTCTCCTTTCAACTTACATTACTATTATTATTATTATTATTATTATTATTATTATTTGTTTTTTGATACAGGGTCTTGCTCTGTAATTCAGGCTGGTTTTAAACTCACTATGAAGCCCAGGCTAGCTTCGAACTCATGGAGATCCTCCTGCCTCAGCCTCCCAAGTGCTGGGATAACAGGTGTGTGCCACCACGCCCAGCCATTGTTTTTTTTCTCTGATCTTGATCAGTTTTCGTTTATCTAGCAAGAACAGGGCAGTATCCTTCTGACTGTAGGGGAGCTGCAAGTAGTAATGGAACAGCTGTGACCTTTGGATTGTCTAACAGCTTGCTATATTAATGGTCCCCAGGTAAGCGGACAGTAGATATCACCCTGGTCCCGCACTCTCCCCCTTTGGTCTGTTTACTTCCCAATAATTTCCAGTCTCTCACGGTAGGCACACTGAAGCCAATTTCTATTAGTCAGAAAACCTAACAATCAAATTTGGGCACTGAATGCAGTATTTTCTTAATTTTAATATGCTATCAGTTGCAAAATATACCTTTGATTTAGTAATAGATTTCATGGAAAATAAACTATATTAAATGTGCTTATCATTGTAAAATTTATCTTCTTTCCAAATCCAGAAGTGAGTATGTGTATGTGTGTATGAAAATTCAGAGGGTATATCTGATGGTGCATGCCTGTAAACCCAGTTTCTTGAGAGGCTGAGGCAGGAGAATCACAGTTTGAGGCCAGCCTCACCAACTTAGTAACATCCTGCCATGAAATATAAAATGAAGAAGGGCTGGTGATTCAACTCACTGCTCCCTGGGTTCAATTCTCAGTACCGAGAGGGAAAAAAGCAAGTGTACATGTTGCAAGTAAGGGATCATTGTAATGGAATATGGATAATTTGGTAGGTATAGAGAGCCCTTCCCGGTCCTCATCACGGTCCAGGAAGTTTATATTTGTAATCCCATGGAAAAGTTATTGGAACTCTAGAGAGTTAATTCCAATCTACCACTTCCAGTGCAACCCATGGTGAGAATAAAGACACTAAGGCATATTTATAGTTGTGGGGAGCCAAGGGGTCCTAAGTCTAGTCAAGATGGTGGCTACTGGAACAAAGGCCTCGAACCAGGGCTGAACCTGGGTTTTATTAATCTCAAGGAGGGGAGTGGCTCGGGGATGAGTAACTGTGACAGTGGCGGTGAGAGTGGGAAGTACGTGAGTACCATGAGCTGGACTAGGTAGGTGGCCTGAAATCACCCTTGCAATATGCAGAGGGAAGGATACGCAGAAGGAGTAATCTGCATAACACCATTCAAGATAGTATCTAATGTTTTGGGGTCGGTGCTTCAGCTCTGATGTGTAATCTTCTATGCCCTGGGAAGTCATAGCCTCTTTCTCGAGGCTCGATCCCAGCCGACAGTGTGGAGCACGGCTCTCCATCCTGCCAGGCTCAACCATATGTTTTGAGAGCTACAAGGGTGGGGAAACACTGCCCTGTTGCTTGCTTCAAAGACTACACATCAGCACCTCAGCTGGACCGATTTGTGTTGCTTAAAGCCAATTGAAGGGCTAAGGAAAAGTCCTAGCCAGCTCTGTACATCTCAGTACATGGAAATAGGGCCAGGTTTAGCCAAAATGGAGATAATTGCTCTTCTTTCAAAGAGAGTCATCCAGGTGGTCCTCCACAGTAGTCTTTGGAGTAGAGTAAACACACCTATCCTAAGACAGTGCTCTCCGAATTAAGGAATAGATAGACCTTTAATACTTTAATAGTCCTTCTTAGTAGTTTCACCTCTTTGGGACTTTTTGTGGGTGAACTCTAAGCTTTTATACTACCTCCTACCAGAAAATGAGTCTTGCAACAATTTGTTTTATTCTGTCATCTTAGTCGTCTTTAAAAATTTATTATAGTCCTCTCGGTTTGAATTACAGAATAAAACTGAAGCCCCCAATTAGAATCTCATGAACAGATGCATGAGTATTACCAGTGACATTATGACTTCAAGGAGAAGCACCAAATGGAGCAAGTGGAGAATTTATACTGGAAAATCTTTACCTCCTACTTTTTTGTGATTGAATTTTTGTATGGCATGTTTTTTAAAATTAATTTTATTGTTACATTTTTTACATACATAATGATCACATTTATCAAGAGAATTTGTACCTGTACATAATATGTCTTAATTCTTTTATTTCCCTTCCCTTCCCTTCCCTTCCCTTTCCTTTAATCCTTCTCCTCCTCTCCCTTTTCAAAACTTTGTTTCTATTATTTTCCTTCTATTCTTTTTTTTATAATCCCTCCCTTCTCTCCTCTCTCCCCTCTCACTTGTTCCCCTACCCATTTGGATCTTTTCTCCCTATTTACCAATATTTTGGTCCTTATTTACCCTTCGAGT
Organism: Erethizon dorsatum; assembly: GCA_028451465.1. Lineage (NCBI taxonomy): Eukaryota > Metazoa > Chordata > Mammalia > Rodentia > Erethizontidae > Erethizon > Erethizon dorsatum. The sequence goes on from CM051839.1 coordinate 20,212,835, forward strand.
CTCTCACACAGGAGAAACAATGTGACACTTAAATGTGTGCATCTCATTCATTTCACTTAAAATTATGTTCCCAAGGTGCATCTATTTACCTAAAAGTGTCTCAGGCTTATCCCTCTTTGTGGCAACATAATACTCCATTCTACATAAGAACTACATTTTCTTTATCCATTCATCCATTGATGGGCATCTGGACTGTTTCCAAGATTAGCTATTACAAATTGTGCTACTATAAATATGGGTGTTCATATATTGCTGTAGTATGTTTTTTTTTTAACTCTTTCAGGAAGATATCAAAAAGGGGAATAGCTGGGTCAAATGGAACCTCTAGTCCTAGTTTCTTGAGGAATCCCCACACTGATTTCCATAGTGGAAATCAAGTCTACACTCCCAACAGTGGAGAAGTGTTCCTTTTTCCCCACAGCCCTCCAGCATTTGTTATTGGTTGATTTCTTGATGATAGCCATTCTTTCTGAGGCAAGATGGAAACTCAGTGTTGTTTTAATTTGCATCTCTTGAATGACAAATGGTGTTGAACATTTCTTCATATATTTATTTGCTATCAGTATTTCTTCATCTGAGAAGTGTGTATTCCTCTCAGAAGCCCATTTTTGGATTGGGTCTTTGAATTTGGGGGGGCCTGATTTTTTTCAATTCTTTATATGTTCTAGATATAAGTCCTTTGTCTGAGGGACTGTTGGCCAAAATATTTCCCCACTCTGTGGGTTGTCTTTTCACTCTGTTGGTGATTTCTTTTGATGTACAAAAGCTTCTTAATAAGATGAGATCCCAGTTGTTGATTCTTTGGAGTATTTCCCGTGCAGTTTGGGTTTTGTTCATGAAGTCTCTGCCTACACCTATGTCTTCTAGATTTCTAATTACTTTCTTTTCTAGTAGATTCAGTGTTTCTGTTTTAATATTTAGATCTTTGATCCATTTTGACTTTAGTTTAGTGCATGGTGATAGATATGGGTCTAGTTTTAGTCTTCAGCATGTGGAAAGCCAGTTTTTCCAGCACCATTTATTAAAGAGGCTATCTTTCTTCCAGTGAATATGTTTAGCCCCTTTGTCAAAGATAAGGTGGCTGAGTGTGTTTGTAGTTGTGTCTGCATCTTCTAATCTGTTCCACTGGTCCTCAGGTCTGTTTTTTTTGCCAGTACCATGCTGATTTTATCACAGTACCTTTGGAGTATAATTTCAAGTCAGGGATTGCGGTGCCTCCTGCCTTGCCATTGTTGCCCAGAATTGCCTTTCCTATTCTAGGTCTCTTCTGTTTCCAAATGAATTTTAGGAATGTTTTCTCTAGATCTGTGAGTTATGCTAATAGTATTTTGATCGAGATTGCATTAAATCTGTATAACAATTTGGGAGTATGGCCATTTTCACTATATTCTTCCTATCCATGAGCAAGGGATATCTTTCCATTTTCTGATATCCTCTTCAATCTCCTTTTTCAGAGTACTGTAATTTTCGATGTGTAGATCTTTTACTTCCTTTGTTAGATTGATTCCTAAGTATTTCATTTTTTTGATGCTATTGTGAAGGGAGTGGTTTCCCTAATTTCTCTCTCAGTGAGTTTGTTGTTTGTGTATAGGAATGCTATTGATTTTTGAGTGTTGACATTGTATTCAGCTATGCTACTGAATTTGCTTATTAAATCTAGAAGTCTTTTGGTGGAGTTTTTGGGGTCTTCTATGTAGAGTATCATGTCTTCTGTGAATAATGATAATTTAACTTCTTTCTTTCCTATCCTTATTCCTTATATTTGTCTCTCTTTTCTAATTGCTCCTGGCTAATGTTTCCAGAACTATATTGAATAGGAGTGGTGGTAGTGAGCATCCTTCTTTTGTTCCTGATTTTAGAGTGAAAGCTTTCAGTTTTTGTCCATTTAGTATGATGTTGGCTGTTGGTTTGTCATAGATGGCTTTTATCAGATTGAGATGAAGACCATCTATTCCAATTTTATGTAGAGTTTTTATCATGAATGAGTGTTGGACTTTGTCAAAAGCTTTTTCTGCATCTATTGAGATGATCATATGATTTTGTCTTTGGCTCTGTTGATATGGTGTATTACATTTATTGATTTGCGTATGTCAAACCATCCCTGCAATCCCACTTGGTCATGGTGTATAATCTTCTTGTTGCTTTGCTGCATTCTGTTTGCTAGTATTTTATTGAGGATTTTTGCATTTATGTTCATTAGGGAGATTGGCCTGTAGTTCTCTTTTTTGGTTGGGTCTTTCTCTGGTTTTGGTATCAGGGTAATACTTGCCTCCAGGAATATGTTAGGGACTATTGCTTCCCTTTCAACTTTATTAAAGAGTTTGAGGTGTATTGGCATTAAATCTTCTCTAAATTTCTTGTAGAATTCAGTAGTGAATCCATCAGGGCCTGGGCTTTTCTTTGTTGGTAAGTTTTTAATTACATTTTATTTATTCTTTCAAAGAACCAACTCTTTGATTCATTAATTCTTTGTACTGTTTTCTTAGTCTCCACTGCATTAATTTCTGCTCTGATCTTTATAATTTCCTCCCTTGTATGGGCTTTGGGCTTGTCTTTCTCTTCTTTTTCTAGAAGCCTGAGGTGCAACATTAGGTTGTTTATTTGTGCTTGTTCTGTTTTCCTGATGTGAGAATTCATCGCTGTCAATTTGCCTCTTAGGACTGCTTTCACTGCATCCCATAAGTTCCTGTATGTTGTATCTTCTTTCTTGTTTAGTTGTAGATATTGTTTAATTTCTTCTTTAATTTCATCTGTGACCCATTGGTTGTTTATGAGGGTGTTATTTAATTTCCATGTGTTTATAGAGTGTTTGCAGTTCCTTTTGCCACTAATTTCATTGGACCATGGTCAGATAATATGTATGGGATAATTTAAATTCCTTTGCATTTACTCAAGCATGTTCTATGGTTTAGTATATGGTCTATTTTACAGAATGTCCCATGTGCAGCTGAGAAGAATGTATATTCTGATGATGTAAGGTAGAACACTCTGAAAACATCTACTAAACCCCTTTGTTCACATGTTTGGTTCAGTTCTGATATTGCTTTGCTGATGTTTTGTCTAGTTGATCTATCTCTCTGTGACAATGGGGTATTAAGGTCTCCATTACAATTGTGTTATTGCTTATTTGGTTTTACATGTCTATTAAAAATTGTCTTATATAGTTGGGTGCTCCTGTATGTGGTGCATACATATTTATGATTGTTATCTCTTCCTCTTGAGCCATTCCCCTAACAAGTACGTAGTGACCTTCTTTATCTCTTTTGATCATTCTTGGTTTGAAGTTCACATTGTCTGGAAACTGGATAGCTACCCCTGTTTTTTTCTGGGTTCCTCTTGCATGGAGTATTGTTTTCTGTCCTTTGACTTTCAGTATATGAATTTCTTTTTGAGTTAAATGTTTTTCTTGCATACAGCATATTGTCGGATCTTATTTCTTGATCCATTCTGCCAGTCTGTTTCTTTTGATTGGTGAATTGAGGCCATTTACATTGATGGTTATAACTAATACATATTGGCTTGTCTTTGTTATGTTATTTTCCTGCTATTGGTTCCCTACTTTTCCCCTCTGTTTAATTGCTTGCCCCCCTTGGTGGTTTCTTGCTATTGTTGTTCTTGGAATTTTGGTCATTTTTGTCTCTGTCTACAATATCTTTCAGTACCCTTTGTAGTGTTGGTTTGGTGGTCATGAGTTTCATCAGTTGTTCTTTGTCACAAAAGTATCTTATTTCTCCACCAAATTTGAAAGATAGTTTTGCAGGGTACATCAATCTGTGTTGGAAGTTGTTTTCTTTCAGGACTTGAATTACTTCACTCCAAGCTCTTCTTGACTTTAGGGTTTGTGTTGAGAAGTCTGCTGTGATTCTGATGGGCTTTCCTTTATAGGTGATCTGTTTGCTTTCTCTAATGGCTTTTAATATTCTGTTCTTGTGCTGAATTTTTGGAATCTTGATTATTATATGTCTTGGTGTAGTTTTATTTTGGTCATGGCTGCTTGGAGTTCTATATGCTTCATTTACTTGTATATAAAATTCTTTATCCATGCTTGGCAAGTTTTCTGCCATTATTTCTGTGAAGATTTTTTTTTAATGGCATTTATACTGTCTCCAGCCTTTTCATTGACCCCAGTCAATCTTATGTTATTCTTCTTTGAGTCATCTTGTAGCTGTTGGGTTGATTTTTTATGGTCTCTTGCTATTTTTAAGATATCTTTCTTTTCAAGATCACTTGCTGCAATTCTGTCTTTAAGATCTGAAGTTCTATTCTCTACATTCACTCTGTTGCATATACTTTCAATGGAGGTTTTAATCTCTTGGATTTCTGTTTGGATCTATTTTGTGGATTCTATTTCTTTCCTATGTTGGGCATTTTTTGTTTCCATCATTTTTCTAAGCTCATCTATCCTTTTATCTGTGTCTTCTCTAATATCTTTAATTTTAAGCATCATTTCTTTTTTTTTTTTTTTTTTGTGGGTACTGGGGGGACGACCTCAGGACCTCGCGCGCCAGCAGGCGCCCGTGCCACTGAGCGATATCACCGGCCCCTTTTTCGTATGTGGGTTCCGGGAGTCGAACTCGGGCCTTCGCGCTTGCAAGGCAGGCGCTTAAGCCGCTGAGCCGTCTCACTGGCCCCAGCATCATTTCTTTTTGTACCTGAGAGATTATTTTTTCTGTAACCTTTTCCACTTGTTTTTTCACTTCTGTTGCTATCATTTCAGAAAGTTCCAGTGTTTGACTTCCAATTTCATCTATCTCATTGTGTTCCAGGCTTGTCCTGGCTGGGCTGGGGGTCTGGGTTGCATTTTTCTTCTCCATCTTGTCATTTTCTATTTTCTCTTTTTTATTTTAGTTTGCTTTCTATGTTGATGCTTGCTGATTTCTTATGATAGATAGCTTTATCACTAGTATTGAAGCTTCCCTAGGAGATGTGTGTTCTTCAGGGATGTCCTCTAGATATAGGTGGTTCTTTATAGCTATCCTAAGAACTGACCTTCCCAATTTATAAAGGATTCAAAGTTACTATTTGGCTAAGCACCCAATCCTTTGGTACGGGCTGTGGTGGTGATTATGACCCCATACAATCACAGTGTTATCATACAGGGGAGAAAACTGACTATAACATGTATGACATCCTGGCCAATGCAGTACAGTTAGTAATAACAATAGTTTCAAGTACAGCTTAACTACTGACAAACTATGGTAACCACTAACCTGCTACCTCCAACCACAGGCGCAAACTCCAAAGTTACACAACAAAGTCAAACACATACCATATACTTGTATGCAGTGATTTTCCCCTTAGTGGAGTGTTTTTACCCTTTTGCAGGGGATGGGAGGGGGTTAAGATGGGTAGGGGACAGGCTAAAGTGATGAATTAGGTCAAATATGGTAGCCTCAAGGCTGGAGGTCAAAGGATGGTCACCCAAGTTTTGGGAAACTGGAGGACACGGAGGGAAAGAATGAAATAGAATGCGAAGGAGTAATCAGAAAGGGAAGAGACAGTGTTTACTCACCTGAAAGTTTAAATTCAAAAAGTAGTTGAGGAAGGAGAGAAAGAGGATCAATAGAAGAAAATGAAAAAGAAAGGTAAGAAATCTAAACAGTGAAAAAAAAGAAGGAAGAAAGAGAACAGAAAAGAAAAGAAAAGAAAGGAAAAAAAGTAGATCTGAGAAAGAGAGGCGAGGAAAAAAAAAAAAACAACAAAAAACAAAAAACCAAAACCAAAAATAACCACAAAATACTAGACAAAACAAGACGAATTCCAACCAGACAGGAAAGGAGTAGCCAATGCGACAAACTAAGGAGCATAAACGTAGTGAATCACCTCTGGTGTTTACAGTTCTGTGATAGTGTCCTTGTCAGACCCCAGAAATGTGTTGTGGACTCCATCCGAGTTTGCCATGGGAATTGTGCTGGGTGTGGAGCTGATCTTGGCCTCTGGTTGTGGGGCTGGGACTGGTCTTCTGTTGGTGGAGTTCTTCAGAGCCCAGCTGCTGGCTCCTCGCTGCTGCTTCGGACACTTCCACGTTGCCGGTCTCACTGATTACTCCACGCGCCGAGGGCTGGCTGTTCTGGATCTCAGGATTCTGGTGTCAGTCTGCCTGCCAAAGGTGTGTGTGTGCCCATGTGTCTGGGGCCTGACCTGCAATCTCCCTAACTTTTAAAGTCATCTCTACTTCTATATCTAGCTTGCTCTATCATCTATCTATCTACATCTCTCTATCATCTACCTATCTATATCTATCTTTCTTTCTACCATACAATTCAAAGTAACTGCAAAAACAGCTATAGATTGAAAATCCAAAGCATTAAAACAGTATTTTCCATTATATATATATACATATACGTGTCATTAATAATATCTTCTTGGCCAACTGTGAAATAATATGGAGTTTATTCAGTACTCCTCTCTCTCTCTCTCCCCCTCTCTTTCTCCTAGTGATTATTTTCTAGCCAAGACCCCTGTTTAGTCATTCTCTGAGTCTCCTACTTATTATGAAAAGAAGAATGCATCAGACATACAAGACACTGGTATTATGAGGATTTATTTACAACAAAATAAAGTGAGAATGAGATTAGATTAAATGTTTTATTGATAAATTTCTAACTCATAGAGGTAAGACAGAGATATTGCTTAGTGAACTCATTATTAATTAATTCAGTAACATGCAAGATCTGAAGTTTGAAAGTCCAATAGGTGTAGAAAACTTTTGCTAGTATTTTAATGTGGTGTGGGGAAAAAAAATTAAAATTTAGATTTCAGACTTCCACCCTGACCATGAAAAACAGAACCTCCAGAAGCTGAACCTAAGTATATATTTTTAATAAAACTACAAGTTTTACAGATTTTATTGCACTGCCACATTTGGAAATTTCTGGCCCATGTTACATGTGCTCCACAGAATAAATCATGTTGACATTAGGGATGCATATTTTCTTTTTACCAAACAGGCAAATATATTCTCCCCCTTAAAATCATTTCTTTTCCAAATGATGTTTGCTGCAGAGGAAATTCCATTTGAACGTGCTCCTCCTACACTGACACTTCTCTAGTGCTCACTGGAGAGAAAGTATTTTCAGTTGGGGACGTCCAACTAGATAAAAGTAGCTCAGTCCTCAGTCATCTCTAAACTGCCTCTTATGGTGAAACAAAGATCATTGTCTCCTGCTGCTTGAATCCCTTTTCTCTTTAATTTTGCAAGCCCCTACTCTATCATGTACCATGCTTCGTACAGAGAGAATGTAAAGATAAATATGACATTCTTACATTCCATGGAAGGAGGTATGTGTCATCTAAATAACTACAATATGAACAAAAAATTAGTCTCATGATAATAAGCTGAAAGTTTCCAACTCCTCAAGGCTCCTTTCATGTCCAAATAAAACACGCAGGACCCCCATCCCACACAGGAAGGAGTTCAGTGTTATATCTAATATTTCTAGTAATTCCGGCCTGGTGGTGCTTCCAACGTCCTTGTGGATGCCTGCCTGCATCTTCTACTCCGAACTCAATGTGGGTCACATATCGTCACTCCTGCCTCTTCCTTTCTGATTCTCAGGCCTTTGCCTCAAGGGTGGGCTATCCATTTTTAAAAGAATCATTTATATAAAATGGCTGTGTGGGGCAACTGAAGCTTTAGAGACAATGGACGTTCATGACAGCACGGAGACGTACTGCCCTTGAGTAGTACATGCTATTCTGAAAGTCTTCATTTACTTCATCCCTGCATGTGGAAACCATTCACTCAGTGGCTTCCATTTGGTTCCAGACTCTCAGTATGTTACCTGGGTTTACCCTGATGGTAACCAAAATTCATCTTCCATCTCTGTTTCCTGAATTTTAGGGAAAACACCCCAAGTCATCAGGTGCAATCCAACATTAATGATAATTACGAAGGATAAGTTTGCTCTTTTTAATTTCAATGATACCATCCTGAGAACATGTCAGGGTACAATCAGATGTTTTTAAAAATCAAATGATGTTTAGTTTTTCATAAAACAGTGGGAGGGAGGGAGGGTGAGGGAGAGAGAGAAAGAGAAAGAAACAGAAAGAGAGAGAGAAACAGATTTTTGAAGTCAGAACTATCTTTCTTTACTATATTCCTAGATCTTAACATTGTTTCTGGCACATAATTGTCATTTTTTATATGTTTATAAAATGAGTAGATAACTGAAAGTTAAATACATATACCTGGATATTCCAGCCATTAAGTAGGAATACCAAATTGGTTAGAACACCTGTGTGGGCTGAGAAAGCTATGTGGTGGGGTGTGGTTACCCACTTAAGAAGGCAATTAATTTTTCAAGATAATTAGTTATTTAATTGACCATTCATGTAGTGTTAATGCATTGAATTTGTAATCAATCTCCATTTTATTTAAAGAACTTTATGTTTATAACTCCAATCCTAATTTAGCAATGAGTGACCTTAACTCGTTAAGTGGACTTACTACTAGCTCTGCACTTACACACACACACACACACACACACATACACACACACACAGAACTAGGGAAATTAAAAGATGTCAAGTCAGCCATGTTGGTTTTTCAGAATACATTTTCTAACAATCAGGTCTTATTTCCCAGAATTTATTAAAAACGTGGATTATTCAAACTCACAACTTCTTCTAGATAAAGATTGCCATATTTTTCCTGAAAAGGGCCAGACAGTATATATTTCAGGATTTGGAGCCATTCAGTCTTTGTCCCTACTGCTCAGTACATAAATTAATGAACACTTTAACAACTTTCTTCACAGAAATAGGCAGTGGGCAAACTGGCTCCATGGGCTAAAGTTTGTCAACTTCTAGATTCTTTTTTTTTGTGGGTACCGGGGGTCAACCTCAGGACCTCGCGCGCCAGCAGGCGCCTGTGCCACTGAGTGATATCACCGGCCCTTTTTTCGTATGTGGGTTCTGGGAGTTGAACTCAGGGCCTCGCGCTTGCCAGGCAGGCACTTACGCTGCTGAGCCATCTCACCGGCTTTTATATGTTTTAGATTAATGTCTTACCAACTCAAGAAGTCGCCTGCTTTTTGACTTTATGCTTCTCCTTTTCTCTTCTCTTCTGTTTTTAAATATAGATGGTCTTTCAATCTCAGAAAAAAAAATCTTGTGGTTAAAAAAATGCTATTCTAACTTAAGCATCATCATACCTACCTTCTTTCCTCTGCCATCTTCTCCTTTCACCAACTGTTAGTCCCTAATTGTTTCAGGGATTAGCTGCCCAGAATCTTTTTAAGTGAAAGATCTGGCTTTATATTTTAACATGATAAAAATTCTTATAGTTACTTTTAATATTTAGTTTTTTTATTATATAGGTAGATTGTATTCATTAGCACAAAAATTGGAAATATAAAAGTAGAAAAAAGAAACTCAAGACTAAAATATTTACCAAACATTTCTTATATATTGGGCTGTAAAAATTTACAGAAAAAAAATGACTGAAAAGCCCATTATTAACATTTAATATAGCATCACTGCTTTCCTCTGCATACAGGTTTTAAGTAGTTGTGTTTACAACATGCAGGATCACTTTTTCTTGCCTTTTTCAATTCAATTATATAATGAAAGCATTTTCCCTGTTATTCCATACTTTTTATAAACATACTTAATGATTGCCATCATACTTAATGATTGCCAACAGTTTTTTGTGTAAAGTTAAAAAGATTATTTGGAATTATCTAGGCTACTTTCCAGGTATGAAATCACTGAGTCAAATGGCACACATAGTTTGGAGGCAAATGAAGCTTATTGCCAAATTACTGTTAGGAAAGATTTACCTAGTTTATGTTTTCCCAAAGAATGTGCACAATCAGAATGGTCCAGAGCTTATTCAGACTGGCTCAAAAGAGTTTCCAATTAGTGTCACTTCCCAACTCAGTGGTCAGTGGCATTGACTTCGTAGAATGAAATCAACCATGGCAAGAATATTTGTACCACGGACTTCAGAAAATGCTGCAAATAGGTGGCTTCCCTCTACCCCACTTCAGAAAGCAGGTTATAAAGGATTTTCTAGCCCACCACTGCAATACCGCTTCTCTATACCATTGGATAGCATAAACTTTTTTTTTGCTAATTTAAAAAATTAAATTATATGTTTAAAAATATTTTCCTTTTGACTGATCGCAAGTATGTTAAATACTTTTATTCTAACCAGCTGCTTTTGTTTTTTCTTTGTTTTTAAATGACATTTATGTTTATGTCTATATCTCATCAAAGAAGTCTTTGTGTTTTACCTATAGCTATTATAATTCATCTTTTCTTATCCTTTGCTGTAGTTATTTCTTTAACTTTATGATCTAGTAAAATTCTGAAACTAGGCAGGTTATCATGTGCATCTTTGGATCCTCCATATGCCTACTATCATACTTTATATATGATAAGCACTGAATAACTACCTTTAATTAATAATATATATTAAATTTTAGATAATTTTGCTCCTGCTTGTTTATCCTATCATTTCTCTTATCACAGGAATATTTTTAGAAAACAGGAGCTGAATTGCAAGTAAGTACATTTTGTTACACAGTTAAATGGGCTGAAAAGCACAATTAATGTCACAGAGGCAGGTCCAAATACTAATTTTACTAATTTTATTTATAAATACTAGTTTACTTTTATGAGAAATTATTTCTTAAAGGGTGAACAATTCCACAAAAGATATCATATCAGTGTCTGTGTTAAGTCCTGAAATTTTTATATTTGATTTATTAAAATGTAGTGACATTTAACTTATTAAGTCAAAAAGAGAAAACAGGCATGCCTGAAGCAAAAATATATAAAAAGAAACCAATAAAATAAGACAACGCAAAACAGAAAAAAGCACTTTGTACTTATCATTATCTTTTCAAATCAACATAAAAAATACAGCAAATACAATCATATGTGTGCATGCTAGAAGTAGGACCGGTAGCAAGGTGCTGGAGAGAAGAATGTGGGTTGGTAAGATATTATCAAAAGGTAAGTTATTGGGCATGTCCAGAATGGGAAGTTCCCATGTGATGTGGTAATGGTGCTTTTGGACTTAATGTACTTTTTAAGTATAAGTTTATGGTGCCAGTGCCCCACTTAAAGATTTAACCGGGTTATGTAAGTGGCAGAACAGGCTACGCTAGCATCTTCCTAGACACGGGGAACTGGTGAAATGCTCATGGCATGTACTTAGAGGTTCATCCTTATGAAGGTATCTTCTGCGAGTCCAACTTTAGGGGTGAAACCAGGACACTAATACTTGAAAATAAAATACTGGAGAGAAGGTCTGTGAATACTGGATCAAGTAAAGATGGAAGATAGGAAAATGCATAGACTTAGAGAAGAAATAAATCATCGAGTTTCCAATGGAGTATCTAGAAAAAGAGTCACCTGAAGGGCTAGGAGCGCCCGCTAAGCTGCCATCAATTACTGTTAATAATCGAACATGCCTCCCCTAGATCGAGTAGGGCTGTTTTCCCTTGGTTTGCTAATTCTCTTAGGTTGCGATGATATTTAACTTTAAACTTCTGAGTACTTCATAATTTTTCCCTCTCTGGTTGCCATTTCTGTAGACAAGACTACACTTACTCTTATCTTCGATGTCTGCGCCTGCCTTGTTGGGTTTCTGAGTCTCTTTCGTGTCATTACGCACAGGCTCCCTTTTCAATTCTACTTTACTTTTATAAATTCTCAAAAACAATGTAATTATTTAATCTGCTGAATTCCAATCTGTGCCTGGACCTAGCAAAAATTCTTTCCTATATCTGTTCTGGCATCCGTATCTTTTGCCATTCTATAGTAATTAAAACTGCATTTTAAATAAAGACACCTACCAGAAGATATTGTCTAGACCATGATCTTTTTTTGTTAGCTTGATTTAGTGAGATATAAGCCAAAGGGCTTAATTATCAAAGGAATGTGAGGAAAGGAAAAAAAATACGTTGCTACTGGGAAAATAGGATTGAAATAAGGCTTGGGGGATCTGATGGATCCAATTATACCCAGTTGACGCTATCTCTGGCTACTTCCAAGTACTCTCTGCCAAAGCAGAATGTGTCCCCTAAATCATGGGTCCATGCTGTGGGAATGTTTTGTTAAGAAATACTGGTCTACGGGGGCCGGTGAGATGGCTCAGTGGTGTAAGCGCCTGCCTTGCAAGCACGAGGGCCCGAGTTCAACTCCCGGATCCCACATACGAAAAAGGGGCCGGTGATATCGCTCAGTGGCACGGGTGCCTGTTGGTGCGCGAGGTCCTGAGGTCGACCCCCCGGTACCCACAAAAACAAAAAAAAGAAATACTGGTCTAGGGCTGGAGATATAGCTCGGTGGCATAAGCGCCTGCCTGGCAAGCGTGGAGTCCTGAGTTCGACTCCCGGTACCTGCATAAAAAGAAAAAGAAAGAAAAAAAAAAAGAAATACTGGTATAATTTCAGGAACATATATGTTGGTTATGGAGAAAACATTTATGGCTGTGTAGATGCAATGGTGATAGATTTTATATGGTGGGTGCATGCAATAGGATTGATTTACTGTTAACTCAGTTTATACAAGGTAAACAAATAGTTATTCCTTTTACTGGATATTATAGCAGCAATGACTTCATGAAGGCACATATTCAGTAATATATTTTATTTTTGATGTACATGATGTGCTGTTTTCCTCCTTCCGTGCCTTAGGTAGTTGGGATTGACATTAGCTAATATAACAGAAATGAAGCAAGATAGATACACAAGATAGATATTTAAGTCTTTCTTGTAAACTAATAGTGGACGTATTTACTGTATGCAAATACAGTATGTGTAGAGGCTGCACGATGTCATGAGGTGGGGAGTTTCTATCTTTCTGCTCCACAAATTCAGTGTGTGGTTTCTACCATGACCAACATGGCTGCTTGTGCTCCAGCCACTTGGCTCATGTTCCAGGTTAATAGCAAGAGACACCCAAGGAAGACAGACAACATTTGTCCATTTTCCTTTTTCTTTTGAAGGAACTTATTGATACAATAGCCGTGCTAATGTGTCCGTATTAGGTTACATGGGAGGGAGGGAAATGGAGTGGCAGTGTATGGCTAAAAATTATAGTTCTGTTAATAAGGAAGATGGAGAAAATGGATTTGTGGAGGTAATAAGTCTCTGCACAAGACTTATTCCACCTGTTTTCCATTTTAAATAGTGTAATCAGGAAGCTAGTGTTAGTACATCTTGTTGTACTTTAATTTGGAAGGAGGGGCAGGCACAGGAATAAGATTTTTTGGCTATATTTTTAATTGCTCTTTTATTAGTGTATAATACTTACATTCAACTTGGGGAATTGTTACATATGCATATCACAATAAGATTATTTTTAAAGACTCAGTTTAATTCAACAAGTGTCATGGAGTACCATAGTGTAAAAAGCCATAGGCATAAATAAGACATTGTTCCTGCATATGGAGTGCTTATGATGTAAGGAAGAGCAAAGAAACATAGTAAACAGTTTTAGGATAATTAAGATAAACTTAATAATAGAGGTATACATGTATATCTAAGTACTTTCTTTATACTTTATTTATATGAAAAAACCTTACAGTAACACACACTATTTTCTTGCAACTTGTATTTCATCAGTATAAAATTAAAAAGAACGCGGAGACATACAGATCAGTTCTTCTAACTTTACTGTTGGCATTTTCAACGTTCATTTTTAATTGATGATGACAGGTATTGTTTTTCTTACACTCGCTTAAAGAAATGCCTTTTCGGACCTCCCGTGGCAAGTCTCAGAGTAGTGCACGCCTTATATTACTAATTTATTTACAACTTCAATTATAAATGGTTAGATTTCCTGAGCCCAGGAGTTTATTAATGAGATGACCCTTTAATTTTAGTATTCACAGCTAATGAGAAGAAAATTTCACACATTTGCTTTATGTTTGGCACAATGATTTTTCTAAGTCGCTAAACAGTTTCAACTATTTATGACCGTGCATTTTCTTCATCTCATTAAAATATGATTTAATGTCATAGATATCATCACAAAGGTTACTGTACTATGTGATTCTTTGCCAAACAAGCAGTCAGGATTTAGCCTGATGAAATAATTGAACAAAGACACCTTCTGTTACTTGCTGCCTTAGATCCAAACCAGAATGAATACTGTGACTACTAATTTTCTCCTATGTTTATTGATACTTAGAAGTAAGTCATGATTTTGAAAAAGTTAAAATACTCATGGGTGGTTTTCATCACTCACATATTGATTTTGTAAATCAGAAAAATGGAAAATAAGAGAAAAAATTGTATAAGTCACAAAGCTGGCACAAAGTTTTCGTTTTTCTAAAGTGAAGTACATTCATCAGACCATTATTTAAATCATCGAAGTCTAAAATTATAGAAAATATGAAGAGGGCAGAAAATTGAAAAGATTATGTTCTTATTAGTAATAATTGTATATTTAAAATATAAATCTTAAAATATGATTCTTAAAAGATTATATTCTAACCATAATTTTTGATATTAATATTTTATCTCCCATAAAACATTATAATTATTATTCTTGTTTGGTTTAAATGACTATGTAAAGTATAACAAGCATATACAAAAGTAAAGAAAATGTATATGCATTGTTACAAAGTAATTATGCCTGGATAAGCAGCTCAAGGTCAAGAAATACAAAGTTGCTAGCGTTCAGAACCGCCAAGCCAGTATCACTTCCCTCTGTTCAAAAGGTAAGCACTATTCTGACTTCTCAAATTGGAATATAATTTGTATGTCTTTGAACTTCAAGTTAATAAAATCATATATTATGCACTTTGTGTTTGTCTTCCTTGATTCAATATTATGTATTTGAGATTAATCCATGATGTTGAGATGTATCTGGAGGCCATTAATTTCCAATGTTTTGTGATATCCCAGTGCCTGACTATGAAAATTCCTGGCTATTATCTCTTTAAATATTATTTCTGACCCATTAGCTCTCTTTTCTTCAGTGACACTTATAATGTAGATTTTTTGACCTTTTTACATATCCTTTCTACCTTCTATATTCTTTTTGGTATATTCCATTCATTTGCCTCTTCATGATTTATGTTGGTTATTTTCTTTTCACTTGTCTTTTATTTTACTAACTTTTCCTTTGATTGTATCTAACTTTCTATTTAATTTATCCATTGAGTTTTATACTTTAGTGTTGGCATTTTCAGTTGGAGTTTCTAGTGGTTCTTTTCTATTGTTTCTTTTCCTGCCAAAATCCTTAGTTGTGTCTTTTATTTTCTAGAACTTGGGCAGCATATTTATTTTAAATTTAATTTTGCTTACCTAGATCTCTTTCTGCAGTTTATTGTTTATTTTGTTATTGATATATCTATTCATGTGATTGTATATTAGCTATGAAAATTGTTAGAGATAATTTAAGGTTTAAGATACAATTATCATTTTTAAAGGTTTTCTTGGCTTCTGGCTGGTGGATGAGAAATCTAGCAATCATAGATAATTTACACATGTTTATTTCATTATGTGTAGGTATAATCAATGTCTTACTTCAAAATTTGCTGTGAGGTATAAATTAGTTTATTCTAACATTTTTAAAATGATTCTGCTCCACAATATACCTGTTGAAGTGTTGGCTACTACTGTTATTATCTTGAAAATTAGAACATAATTTTATAATTCATTATTTTCATATTGATTCCTTTTTATAATTATTATTTCATTAAGGAAAAGAAAGTTGTTATGAGTAAATAAAATATAATCAATCAGTGGTACTACTTAATCCAACAGTAATGGTTTTTGGAACTACTGCCTTTTCTTCTTTCTTATATTATGCTTTTAACATTTGTAAATTACTTTCAGCCAATTCATTTGATCAGGGTACTTGATAATTGGGTAGTTTCTATACTTCCCATATTCTGAGATTAATGTCTGATAATTCTGAGGAACTTCCTATTATTATTATTATTTTGTAAATCTTGCTCTTTGGTAATAATTAGGGTTTTCTGTGAGATTTATCTTCTATTTTTATCTTGATTTTCATGGAAAAATGTTCACTGTAGTTATTATTATCTCCATGTTACCAAAAAGGGGAAAGACATATTTAAAAAAGGTCCAGATAACCTTGAGAATTACAGAGTTTTACACTAATCTGAATTTTTGTCACATGTTAAGTTACAGATGGCCTTATCCTTGTCTACTAACTTACTTGTCTTCTGGGCTAGTACTCTATCTCTGCATTTACAGGTAAATGCATGATGCACATGCATTTATTTTTGTTTTTCAGGGGAAACATACTGATAACAAGTGTAACGGTATCCTGAACATTGTTGGGAGGAGTTTAGTGAGACCATTATAAGACCAGTAAATAATTATCAAAAATAAAAAAAGAAAGTACTCTTCAAATTCTGCAGAAGTATGAAATTTCAAAAATAATTTAGGAATATTTTAAACAGAATAACTATGTTTTAAAAATAATTTTTATTGAACCATAATGCTAGAAAATTTGGTATTAAAACAGGCAAGGTTTGGGATATCTTAAATAGTGAATTTAGTAGAGTATAAAAGTAAATGGAAAGCTAGCAGGATCAATGCTATACTTAATCAGTATTTTCCTCTCAATTAAATTATAATGATACCTCAGAAATCGAAAATGATAAATTTAAATGCACAAAAATGAAAATTTTCTGCATGGCACAAGACACCATAAAACATCAAACTATAAAAAATCATTTGTGGCAAAATATTTGCAACATACAGTATATGGTAGAATAAATGTAATTATTCCTATAGACAAAAATTTCCTATAAATTAAGAAGGAAATGAAAAGAAAACCATCATGGCACAAAATTGAACAAAAGAGAAAAATAGGTTAGCCCCAGAAATAGAATGCAAAAAAAGAATGCAAAAAATGTTTAATCTGAAAGAAATCCATGCAAAAGATCAATGATACTCTGTTTTCACCCATAACATAGTACTAAAAAATTAGAAGGTTGAAAACATTCAGTTACTTAGAGGACAGAGAAATAAGTGTTCCCATGCACTGTTCTTGGAACCCATATTGCCACACCTTTTGAAATGTAATCTGATATTATCTACTAAAATTTAGAGTATACGTCCCCTATAGAAAGGACAGCAGTGCTTTTTTGGGAATCTATCTTAAGAACATAAACCATAAATATGTAAAGGTATGTATAAAAGGATATGTAAATCAACATTGTGTTCTGTGAAAAAACTTGCAAACAAACTAAAATGTTTATCAATAAAAAAAAGTTGAACAAATTATGGTATAGTTACTGTGCAAACGATAGAATGTTGTGTAGCTATCAACCATATTAGCATTTGTGAACTATTAGTAGGAGGAAAATAAAAGCCAAACAAAGACTAATGTTTAAAACAAAAGATTAGACTTCTGTAAACAAACAAACACACAAACACAGTAATAATGACACACTGTTATACAGTGATACACTGCTTTGTTCTGTCTTTATTAATATGAGGAAGGTTAGGAAGCATAAATACCTCACCATAAATGTTAGGTATGTAGTGTGGAAAAGGCTGAGAGAAGGAAAGATTTGTCATTTGTCTTTACCATATTTATGTAATTCTTTGTATTTCTTTTGTAATTTGAAAGGAAATTCTAATAAAGCATACCAAAAATAAACATAACAAATGTGACCATAAAAACTTCAAACTAAATGAACATTTTGCGATGCTTAATAATGAGTGATGGGGGCCGGTGAGATGGCTCAGCGGCGTAAGCGCCTGCCTTGCAAGCGCGAAGGCCCGAGTTCGACTCCTGGAACCCACATACGAAAAAGGGGCCGGTGATATCGCTCAGCGGCACGGGTGCCTGTTGGCGCGCGAGGTCCTGAGGTCGTCCCCCTGGTACCCACAAAAAAAATAATAATAATGAGTGATGGTTATAGCTTATAAGGGTAAAATTATTTACACTGGGATCCATATTTATTTAGTAACTGTACTTGACATGCATTGTTATGTAATATAAATATGAATCAAACTATTTTTCCACAAACCAGGCACTTGTATTTATAGCACATGCTGAAAAGAGTTATCACTGTATTTCCAGTTTATGTAGGCTTGCAAATGTATCGGACTGATCTTCTCACCTGATCACTGGCTATTTATGCAACAGGTTTACTGAGCTAGCCGTGACCTGATGCCTCAGGTGACACCACAAGCAAGATTCAGAAATCTACATCAGAGGGAAGAACCCATGCTGGTGAAGGGACAAAGTAGGCAGGTGAAAGCTCAAATGTGTCCGGTAGCCTGAAGTTTGGTGGGAAGAGCAGATCCTGGGTTACACAGGGTGCAGGAGAAGGTGACTGGGTTCTGGTCGGGTGTGGAGAGAGCAGACAAGGTGGACATTTAAAAGGACAGATGTCCCGAAGACAAGAGATGTTTAAAGGTGCAGATACGCCAGATAGAGCAAACACTTGAGAACAGATAGGCAGATGGAAGACATTTGAAGTGGTACGTTCTTAAGACAGCAGGGCATTTTAAGGTGATGAGGGAGATGCTCAAAAGACTTAGGAGCTTGGGTTGGGGTCTGAGAGCACATTTATTGAAGAGGCAGTAATAAAGGAGTTGCTTGTCGAGGGTCTGGTTAGAGAAGACTAAAGTGGGAAGACTAAGGGGGAATGTGCAACCCTGCCTTCCTCCTTTGTTCTTTCTGGACCCTGTTCCCTGTTCTCAGTGCCCTGAAGACGAGGCAGACCCCTTGTGCTTGTGTCCCCCATCTAGGGGTCTGAGTGGCAGAGAAGCAGAGGCAAGACCACAGTACCTTGAGCCTCTGAACTTCCCTGGGAGTGAAGCACGACAGGAGGCATCTTCATTGCTGGACATGAGGTCCTTAGGGCGCGTCTGGGAGAGAAGAGGGAGAGGGCGTGTGTCCTCCTGTCCAGAGGGGCTTGCTTCATATCCTGTTGTGGGAGGTGAATGATGATGGGAGCCCCACTGCCTGCCATGGGAGGGTCCTAGAGGGAGTCCAACGCATCGGAGGAAAAGTGATCCTCATCCTTTTCACTGCTCTACTGGGAAACTTGTAGCAAAGTCCCTACAGTTTTACAAGTGGTGTGGTAGAGAGCACAGGAGATACACAACAATGACAGGAAAGCCCGGAAGTAGAGCAGATATGGGTCCATATACTACATGTTTCAGAGTTATATCCAAAGTTGTGTGCAGTGGTGTCTACCTATAATCCCAGCTACCTGGGAGACTGAGGCAGGAGAATCACAAGTTCGAGGCTAGTCTGAGCAACATAGTGTGATGGATTAACTAATGGTCAACTTGTAACACCCAGCTGAACTGACTTAGTGTGGTGCTGGGTGTGGAAGGCCCACCTGAGGATTGTTGCCAAAAGCATAAAAGGAGAACTGGAGGGGAAGATGGTGTGCTGTTGATTCTCCTGGAGAAGATTGTCACGCTGGTTTTCGTGATATAAACTCAGCTGTTATCATCGGAGGAGCTTGGGTCCTTGCTGTTACTGAAGATGGCTGCAATTCTTTTGGGGGGAGCTCTGGTTCTTACCTTGAGCATCGCTTCCTGGCTCCAGTGCAGATCCCTCAGCTGCTGGCACAGATCCTTCATCCTGCTGGTGCAGACTTTCTAGCTTCCAGCACTGACTTTTGGGCCTCCCAGTGCAGATCCTTGATACAGACTTGCATGAGGCATCGTCATGGGCTCCAGGCCTCCAGCTGGACTTGTGGGGGCATCACAATGAGCTCTAGGTCTTCAGCTGGACTCATGCATTACATTGCCATGGGATCCAGGACCTCAGCTGGTTTCTTTGGGTCTCTAGTGCATGGACAGAGCTCTTGTACTCTTCTGCATTTGACTTTTTGGGTGAATATTATAAAATAATCCTATAAATTATGTGTCCTGTATTAAATCTATTCCCTTGTACACCCTAACTACAACACATAGTGAGAATTCATCTCATTAAAACTAAAGAATTTTTAAAAACTGTACAAATCACTACATACTCTCAATGAAAGAGATGTTAAGCATCTCACATTCAGCAAGAAATAAATGATGAAAACTTTCTCTCTGTTCTATTTATTTAATTTATGAAATGAAAGATCATGCTTAGGTACCATCTATATTCTCAGAGGTCTTAGCACTTTGTATACTAAACTCGGGAGCAAAAGGAACAAGAGAAAACATCACTAAATTGGTAATCATTGAACATGGCTAGGCATTCTTCTATTGCTTACTTTATCTTTGCTTCACTTAACTAATCTTCAAGATGAAGAGATTAATGACATGCACTTCAAGCAATCTTTACATTCTAAAATTTCATAATTTAAATATCTCTTTTCTTTTCTTTTTTTTTTTTTTGTGGGTACCGGGAGTTGAACTCAGGACCTCGCGCTTGCCAGGCAGGTGCTTGTGCCGCTGAGCCATCTCACTGGCCCCAAGATCTCTTTTCTTGAAGATGAAATTCTACTTAGTCTCAGAAACTTAACAATTATATTGTAGTTACTTAAGTAATTCTCTTACTATTGACTATACCATATTTACTAATTGGCAGTAGAAATACCTACTGTTCTCAAGAACAAGTCATAAGGATTCCCCTCACCCCAGGTAAAATATTCTAGTCACACAGGTTATCCCTAATACCTGTCCTCAGGGATAGTCTGGCAATCTCAAGGAAGGGAACAAGGGAGAATTTCTTTCACAGATCCCCTTTGAATGTGGGGGTCACGGGAGAGCACTGTGCTTTGCTGGGTTTCTTGGAGAAAGGGCAGAAGTGCACCTCATCACATGTGGTCCTGGGTTTTGGAACAAGGAGCCCCATGATTATTTCCCGCATATGTGTTGTTTGCCCCCAAGATTTAAAATTCTATGCTTTCTATCAGCCGCAGAGAGTCATACTATTCTCCTTTGGAAAACTGCCTCTCCTTACTGTGTACCTAGAGGAATCTTCCATGTAGAGGCATTTAGCACATGATGTTCTCCAGGGCAGAGAAGAAAAAGAAACTTTCTTTTGCATCTCTGTCAATCTCTAAGCATCTGCATGACCTATTCTAATCAAGGCTTAAAAGTTTCTTCCCTTGGGACAAGTCCAGAATTTTTTGTGTGCCTTTTGGTTTCCAAATTCGCATAGGTTGTCTATCTGTTCCATGAGAGGAAACTGTTTTTCTCATGGCCAAAGTCTTTAGGGAGGGACAACAAACTGTAATACTTGAGTCACTCTTTCTTTCTTTCTTTCTTTCTTTCTTTCTTTCTTTCTTTCTTTCTTTCTTTCTTTCTTTCTTTCTTTCTTTCTTTGAGATGAAATTCACTTTAAAAAAATCAGTGTCTGAGTTGGTGTTTAAGTGTCACTTTCTAGACATCCTTCTTTCACAAAAGCTCCCTGGAGATGGCAGAGGAATCAGCATCCTCAACAAACTCTATCGAGGCTGCTGTCATGAGATTTCCACTTGAATATCTAGCTAAGAACTTTATGTCTATGTAGGAGCTTTGACAAAGAGGCTGAGAGTCCTCATTTCCAACGTAATCGCAGCTCTCCAGTGTTTCCCAAACCTGCACTGATCTATAAGAGCCCACATCAAAACTCTCACATCTGTCCTCACAGAATGTCGTGGTTGCTATTCCCAGGCTCATTGCATCTGTTTCCGGGGATGGGTGGCAATTACTATGTGTGTAGATACATCCCACAGCAGAATTAATAACAATCCATGCTTGGGTTTGGTTATCATGCTTTTAACATTTCATTTCCTTATTAAGAAAACCTAAAATTGGTGGGGCACAAAATTGTTTTAGTTTTTCTCTCTGTCACCACCCTTTAATGAGATTTATGGCAGACCTAGAATTTCCTGTCACTTTTACATGACAAAATGTCCACTCTGTTCTGAGGTAGTTTAGAATTTCACTCCTCGTTGTGACGCAGAGTTCATCTCTTCTTCCCTCATTGATCAGCCTGGAATTATATGTGGAGATAAGGATGTGGTTAGAGGCAAAATTCAAATCTGAGACACTCCTTCTACTTAGATGGAGGCAAAACACAAACAAAAACAAAACAGCAAAAATTGACCAGCTAAATTTGAATTTCAGATAAATAGCAAATTTTTAAGTATATTCCAAAGTATAAGTATAAGTATATTCCAAAGTATAAGTATATTCCAAATATTGCACATGACATACTTAGACTAATTTTTTCCTGTTTATTTGAAGTTCAAATGTAAATAAGGTATCCTTGTATTTTATCTGGCAACCTTACTCTTCTAGCCTCTGGATCCCCCAGGGTGCTGGAGCTGACAAAAAAGAAAAGAAAGGAGATAGAAATCTCTTGTGTAACTGAGTAGATGATCATCAGCAATTCCCTCTCTGTTGTTTTTCAGGGTTCTGCATTACTGCCCTAAATTATAGTGGCTCAGTAGGGCTTTCCCCGGGCTCGGTTCCTTTTCTCAGGGAATGTGTGACCTCTTTTGCATCTCCTCAGCTTTTTCCTGGCAGGAAATCCCTACAGCTAGAAGGTAGATCTCCAAATCCACTGAATAAGCAGAAGCGCAAATATATTTAAAAGCCCTGGTTCCCATTTTGATCCACAGTAACCTCTGAGTAGTTTCCCTGATGATCCCCGCTCTCTTCCACCGTCCCCCCATACATTCTTTTGTTCTTGCAGTGCTGGGGACTGAGTTTAGGAGTGCTCTACCCTAGAGCTACACCCCCAGTCCTTCTCGTTCTGATTTTAAAACAGTGTCTCTCTCTAAGGGGCCGGACAGGCCTCAAACTTGCAACTCTCCTGCCTTAGCCCTCACATGTCACATGGTTTTGAAGGGTGCAGTAGTCTGGGTAAAAATGAAAAGCAGATACCATATTTAGAGTGAGTTCAAACGAAGAGAGATTTCAAAAGTTTTTAAAAAGGACTTTCTAAAAACATGGGAAAGATACAGCGAAATCCAAAAGGATAACGTAAGACCCCAGAACTTCTCGGCAGAGCGCAGTTATTACCTTTCACGCTAAAGCACTAGGAGAGGAAGTGGTCTCTAACGCTGGAGAAAGAGCTGTGTGCAGAGCACAGGAGCTGTGTCCTTATCTGGGGAGCACAGCCATCTCTTGGGAGCACCCGAGCTCTCCCTTCTCCCTCCCAACCCCTGCCTACTCCCCTCACACAGGAACCCAGTGGAATTCAGAGGGCAAGGAAACCCACCGATGCAGCTCATAGAAACAGCCTCTCCAGGAGGAGAAGAGCACATAACATTCCCTCCATCATGACATCTTCCTTCTTACACTCTTCTTGAAATTTCTAGTTTGCTTTTATATAAGGCTGGAAAGTTGGGGTAGGTCTGAGGTGTTTAGGGTCTTGTGGAGGTGAGTTTGTTGCATTCTCTAGAGCCGTGGTGGCGAAGCTCTGGAACGTGTGCCACAGTGGGTACACAGAGCCCTCTCTGCAGGCACACAAGCCAAGTTGCCCCAGCAGCTGAGCATCAGATATTTACGTTTAATTGCAGTGTTGGCACTTTGTGATAAATAAGTGGGTTTGGGATTGCAGTTTGGGGACTCAGTCTCTGAAAGGTTCGCCATCATTTCCTCTAGAGTGTGGGTTATACTAAATGCCCATCCCATGCAACTTTGAGAGTTTAACAGTAATCTGGAGATATTGGAAGAGTCCTATTTAGCGTCTTGATTCAAGCATAAATGAGAGAGAATTATTAATGCACCATAGAGGGGCAAATATAGATTTTGTGGATCATGAAACTTGTACAATTTTGTAAAAACTCTTTGAGGAAAAGGATATAAAGATATGAATGAAAGTTTAGGTATGAAGGAGACCAGTGATATAGAATTAGAAAATCACAGTAGTTCTTAAAATGTTGACTAATACAAAGGACATCAGAAAATCTCCCTAACATGAAAACACATTTTTTCTCCCTTTTTTTATACACATTCTTTAAACACCTCTTCCTATGGGAAAGATTTTACAAATTTCCTATAAATTATAGAAAAATACTTCAGTCCTGCCCCTGGGATGTCTGATTAATATTTTTCTTTATGAATATTTCCACCACTTATTAATACTATCATATCAATTTTAGAATGATTGTAACATTTAGGAAATCTCTATAGTACCTTTGTAATTGTACATGCTCATGTCTATTAAGTATCTTCGTTACTACAGTCAGCTAGTTCTTTTTGACTAGGTATCAGTATAAATCAACTCCTCAAATTACATTGTAGCTTGTCTAACAATTGGAAAAGTTTTCCACAATGTAGCTTTTGCTTCTGTATATTTTACAGTTTTCTTCTTTTCTACCCATGTATTATCTATTCTGGTTTCAGGTGCTACAAAAATCATTTGCACTGTGACCTTACCACTGGACCTGTCGTGTCATGATGCTGGGGATGTTCATGTAGCAGCATATTTCTGCAGGCCTATCCCAGCTAGCAATGATATAATTACCCAGAGAAATGATTGAAAAACCACAGAAAGGTATCTTACAAAGCCCAATATAAATGTATCCCCTGTTCTATTTAGACTTTACCTAATCTGCCCACTTCAGCACCAGAGCAGAGATTGGTTAGAAGAATTCAATGTTCTTTAGTGATTGGAGTTAAACTCTTATGTTTGCTAATTTTTCAAAACTTCATGGACATACAAACACTATTTACCACATGGAGTGACCCTGAGGCTTAAGCTTCATTTGCTTAATGATAAAAGAATGTCTTTCACCCAAAACTTTATCCTGAAACACACTGAGTCCTTCCCGTGTAGCTGAGTATGGGCAGCTTCTTCAATGCTCAAGTCTTTTGGTGAACTTCAGGGTCTTCGCCTCTCACTATTGAGTACTTTGGCTCCCCCTCCCCAATCCCAGAGGCTTTAGGAATATTTAGAAAGACAAAGTGGTACATTTGATTTTCCTTCCAGTATACATCTCCTCCCCAGGTAAATAAACATGCATAATCAGATCTTTGGAAGTGGAGCCACTGATACACTACAAATATTTGAGCTCCAACCCCGTTTGCCAGGAAAGCCAGAGATATGATGATCCAGAGGAAATTTCAGAATGACTGGGACCAAGATTCCTGCACAGGCTCTCTGCTCACTCAGAAACCTGCAGAAATGAGTTAGAATAATATTGGCTGAAACTGTTCAGAAAACTATGCCTGTGCATTAACATGCATTTCATTTTTAATCATCGAGATGAAGAATTAAATCCTGAAATTACTTTTGAATTCCTGACAATTTTATTGTCAAGGCACTTGAATGAGCTGATAATGCTTGCAATTTTAAATGAAACTAGCATCGGGTGAAGTTCGGATTAAAATTCTTGTTTTTTCATTCTGCCAAGTTATGGGTAGAATACTAAAGTCAAGAAGTCCTCTTTCCGTGTGTATAGGAATAAAATATTCTTCATCACACTGAATTCTGCTGCTGCTTGATTTGTACTTTTGAATTTGTAGTTTAAGTAATGATCTTATCTATCATATATAGATGTGCATTCTATATGATGTGTATATAAAGTATTCGTATTTTTCAGGCATTTTAGCAAAAATAATATTGTCTCTGCCAGCAGTGAATGGCATTCCCTACAACTGACATACTAGTGTTTAGATATTTAAAGTTCAGATATTTAAGAAAAGGATCAATGCTACATTGTTAATACTTCAACTATGAGTTGAGAGACAGATGCATGCAAATGAAGTCTTTCTGCCTACCAAGTTAAACTCAGGTGCTTTTTTTTGTTGTTGTTGTTGTTATTGTCATGGGGAAAGTACAAAACAGTGAAAGGTTGAA
Organism: Erethizon dorsatum; assembly: GCA_028451465.1. Classification (NCBI taxonomy): domain Eukaryota; kingdom Metazoa; phylum Chordata; class Mammalia; order Rodentia; family Erethizontidae; genus Erethizon; species Erethizon dorsatum. The sequence continues at coordinate 20,238,539 of CM051839.1, forward strand.
TGCAGGGTGAGATCCTGGTATGCAGGGAATGCTTAGAGTGCATAATAATGACAAAGTAACCTATGATATAGGGTTGTCGTGACAACCAAATAAGGCAGAGTACATTAAGACAATTCAGAGAATGTAAAATGCTGCAACCAAGTATAATTATATTGTGTTTTATAATTCTATTTGTACTAAATATAAACAGTGACCTAATAATGTGTGCACAGCAGGGGTTTCTAATTCAAAAATTCACAAAAATTTGAGGGAAAGTTCTAAAAATCTTGAGAGCTTTACAGTTCTAATTATGTCCATTAAGTACAATGTAGTTTTCTAAAAATTATTTTCTTTGGAGCAATGCAGATTTTAGCAAGTGGTATATTTTAAGGCCCATTATTTACTGGAAAAATACAAAGGAGAATAAAGATATATTCCTTGGCGGTCTTGACTAAATCCAGTGAGATAAAATGCAAGACAAACATCTACTGAAACTCAGTGTTAGCTCCTGTTTTACCTCTCTTCTCCCTGTTCTTTCCTACTTGAGTGTTATGATATTGACAAGGGTCACAGATGTTAGTAGTTACCAGTTCTCTTTTCTCTCTAAACTTTACTTTGATGTTTTGAATGAATTCCACAGAATTAACATCACAGAAAAGGGAAGAAAGATGTCTATTTCCAGTCCTTGTATATGCCAGGTGGTCTTTTGTATTTTCATAATGGTCAAACTTTATGCTCAGTTTACAGGCTTTGAGTAATTTTTTTAGTTGTGTGACATAGCACATGTTTAATTATAGTAGATATATGAAAGTGTAAAAAATAAATCCATGTACTATACATGCACATATTTTTAACATATAACCATAAAATATTAGATTTTCATTTTATTTTATGATGTGCCATCCCAGCAGTAATAATATTATAGACTAAGTATTCAATTTATTGGAATATTTGAATTGTGAATAACCACATGGAGTTGTGGTCTCGCACCTGTAAATACTTTTTAGACCATAAAAAAATAACACCCAAAGTTACTCTGACAGTTGAAGATCAAGTGTGCATATCAAAGTAAAAAAACAGACATAGCACCTGATTTTTCATTCTAGCAAGTCATAGCCCATATTTTAGTTTACGTCTTTTCTAATTGATTCAGCAGACCTGACATTGAACAGCACATAACTACTTTGATGAAGTGTGACTTGTCCTGAGGTCACTGGATAACTTTTAAAAACTTCCACATGTGTCCCTAAGTCTAGGGCTTCAAAATTGAAGCAAATACATTTTTGCAGATATATTTTTTAAAAAGTATTCAATTGCTACTCCCTGCATACCAATTTTAAGTTTCATTTTGCTGAAAAAGTTGTTTTTGAAATGAAAAGTGATATTAGAGAAAGGATCTAGGCACATTCATGGTAGGAAATACCGTGTTACTGTAGTGCAGCAATGATTCTTGTAGTTTTGTTAGTAAAACAAATATTCCCTTGCTTTAACATGGGGAAGTGAGGGCCGAGGATATAGCTCAGTGGCACAGCACTTGCCTGGCAAGCGCGAGGTCCTGAGTTTGATTCCTGGTACCAATAAATAAATAAATAAATAAAATGGGGAGGTGAGCTGGAGAATTGTGTCATTTCCTTTCTAGCTCTGAAAGTCTATAAGTAAAGAATAAAGAGGGCCGGTGAGATGGTTCAGCGGCTTAAGCGCCTGCCCTGCAAGCGCGAGGGCCCGAGTTCGACTCCCGGAACCCACATACGAAAAAAGGGGCCGGTGATATCGCTTAGCGGCACGGGCGCCTGCTGGTGCGCGAGGTCCTGAGGTCGACCCCCCGGTACCCACAAAAAAAAAAAAAAAGAATAAAGAAAGATCAATATCTGATGGAGAAAAGCAATAGAGTTAAATGGGGGTGTTTTTATTGTACCCTCCATAACTTGGATCTTTGTTCTGGCTTTCTTTTTCAAATATCCTAGCAGAAATTATCAAGCTTATGTCAAACAAAAACTGAATGATAGGATAAGCCAGGACAAATCAAGAAAAGTAGTTGATGTGTTTATAGACATACCATTCCTGTTCATTTTGCTTTGAAAATGGAGTTATTTGTATGTTGCTAGCCAATTCCTTAGCAAGACAACCTCTACATCTGTTTTAAAGTGGTTAGAAGGGAGGAGTGAAGAATAATTTGATTTCCACTCTTCCTGGTATTTTACTTTCCATTACAAAAAGCCATCTCAGCAAAAACTATTTAAAAGCTCTTTTCTGTGACAGCCACTGTAGAAGCTGATACCGTTTTTGCACCTCCCACAGCTGTCAGGCATCAAAACCCAGGAACATCTAATTGAATAAATTTCCATTATTAACCCAAATAAATTATTTGTAATAGGTCCTGGCATCTTGGTTTTTATTGTTGCATGTGTCTTCTGTCTGAATATGCTTTCTACAACCATTGGTAATCAGAGTTGATGTAGACAGAGATCATTATAAAGACACATACCCTTCACAACTATGGCATTATTGGTACTAGAAAGATGGGTGTGATTTATTAGGATGCTCAGTTTGCATTTGCTTTCTGATATTTCTCCTAGTTCACTTAGCACTTCTAAGCTGAAAGTAGAAAAGCAGAGCTTCAGAAGCAAAAGGGGAGGAAGGATTTGGCAGGAATATTTACCTCTTAATAAAGGAATAAGCCATCCTAAAATCACACCATCCTTACTATTGCCTTTCTGAAAATATATTTACTTCGCATAACTAAAGAATTATTTAATATTTTAAAAGTATCAATGGAAAAGTTATATGTAATATTTGCATATTATCAGTTTTTTGTTCTGATGCTTTCTCATTAGATTTTTTTGCATGCAGGTCAAGAAGTTATTTATGATAGGAACATTGTAAGTGTATTTTGTAAGTAAATTGTAAAACTGCTCAGAGCAGCATAGTTTGTAATTCGATCAACATTAATTTTCAGTGATAAAGTATGAATGATATAGGTATTCAATATAAAATGTGACTAAATCATTATTATAAAATCTTTTAAAAATTCATGGAATTCTTAGAAATTTTTGATAGAATTTTAAATCGTCAGGATTGTGTTAACACATCCATTTTGCAGATAAGAACATTGAAACCTAGACAAGATGAATTATTTGCCTAACCCTTTCCTGGTTGATACAGAATGAACACGGTGGGCTATTCTTAACCTACTACACACAGTTGTGTAGGAATCTTTTTAGAATGTAACACTGTCATATTAATATATAGCTAATGAAAATCTAGTATCACAAAAATGGTATATAATTCTATACTGAAACCCTGTGTAACACTTCATGATCACTCTGAGATCCATAGTCAGCTGGCTCCAAAGCAGGGCAGCACGGCAGAGGCAGGAAGCAGAAAGAGAGATCAAGGGCCGGTGAGATGGCTCAGTGGCTTAAGCGCCTGCCCGGCAAGCGTGAGGGCCCGAGTTCGACTCCCGGAACCCACATACAGAAAAGGGGCCAGTGATATCGCTCAGCGGCACGGGCGCCTCCTGGCGCGCAAGGTCCTGAGGTCGACCCCCTGGTACCCACAAAAAAAAAAAAAAGAAAAAAGAAAGAGAGATCAAGAAAGGAGGGAAGGAAATAGATCCTTCTAGGCCTCGCCCCCAGTGACCCACCTCCTCAGACCAGGCTTCACCTTCCAATGTCACATTTAGCTATAAACGCATCAGTGGATCAGTGCACTAATCAATGCACTGATAAGAATCAAGCCCCCGTGATCCAGTCACCTCCCAGAAGCCCTGCCTATAAGCACTGGAGATACAAACCATAGCAGAAAAATATTTACACAATTCCATCCTGAAAGCCATTGTAACGTTTCATCACGACTGTGATGGAACGAAAAATATCTTATGATCCTAACAAATGTTTTGATTCATAGCACAATATTTTTAAAACCCAAGGTGATTCATTATTTGAAAAATGTGGGCTCATTGTATAATTGTATACTCTAGTTGTTAGACACACAGGGTAAATTGATTAATTGATATGAGTAAGATTTTAGTTTTGAACTTCAAACCTGTTAAATGGAAGAAAAGGAGAATTCTGAAACTTGGGAATATGCTTCACCATTTTTTAATAATTAGCATACTTAGAAATCAGGATTTTGTAATCAAATTGTTTCTATAATTTTGTTTGTTAATGTCATTATTCTTTGGTACATTTTGGCACAAAGATGCAGTCTCATTAATAAAGTAATATTAAGAGCTTACAATTTATAATAAACTGGGACATTTTGCAGTACAACAACTGAGACTTCAGATAAGGTTGCTACTTCCCAAGAATCCAATAGTGATAATAGCAGATGTGTTCCTAAGCATACTTCTCAATAAAAGGAGAAAAATGAAGAATATTAAGAGGTCACGGATTTTATAGGTAGGTGAGAGATTGAAAAGAAATGGAATAAACCCAACACAGCTTCAGAAAGTAGGTAGATCTTGAAATAAACAATTAGACATTGGTTACAATATGCTTTCTTGGAAGTTGTTCCAGAAGTTAGAAATAGTTTGCTTTAATGCTCAGTGGCCCCTTTGAAGCAAGGAAGCACGATGTCAAAGAGGACATGAATATAGGTTAGTGAGAAATGAGATCAAGGGAATGCAAGTGTAGAAGAAGAGAACCAAACACTAAACATGTGTATTATGCACATGATTTCTAGTGCTATATATTCTAAACTAAACGCAGAATTGTGGACAAGAGCATGATTATGGGACCTCTAAAACTGAAAGAATCTGGTTGAGTGTGGTGGTGAATGCCTGTAATCCCAGCACTTGGGAGGCTGAGGCATGAGGACTGCTGTGAGTCCATGACTATACTGGGATACACAGTGAATGCAAGGTCAGCCTGAACTGCATAGTGAGACCTTGTTTCAAAAACCAAAAAATAAATAAATACAAAAATTAAATAAAATAGAATAAAATTTAAAGATTCTAACTGTAACATGTGGGTAACTTTATTTGCCAAATATTTAGCCTTTGTTAAGTTCTTTTTATGTGCTAGGAACAAAGTGTTTTACATATATAAACTCAGTAGACATCAAGATAATCCATTGGGGGAAATGTTCTAATGCTCTTATTGTGAGGATTACATAGACCAACAAATGTCAAGCTTTCGAGTGAACATAGCAAGCACTTCAGACAACTAGCAATTAGGATTGTCTTAATGAGGTGCTTTTTGAATTAAAGTGAGCATAAGTTTAATTAAGATCTAGGAATAGCATGTTGATAATGATACCACCAATATCAAGAGAGTAAATGAAAAATAGTTTTTGGAATTATTCATGAATTCAAGCCTCATTTTGTTATCTGAATATCAGAATAAAGTATCATGCAATGATTCATATTTTTAGGCCAACTATTTTTATTTGTTCATTCAAGAGGTGCCTATTCTTACTGCACCTAGATATGTGGTATAGTTTGGAAGGTTCCCTAAATCCCCATTAGTGCCTAGAGGGCCACATGAGGTCACTGGATGTGTGCTGTCCAAGGGGCTTGTAGGACTTTGCCCCTTCTGCCTATTTCATCCTGGCCATGAGAAGCGACTGGGACTTATCTATCACCACTTGCTCCTGCCACAATGTGCTGTACCACCACAGTCACAAAAGCAATGGGGCCACTCAGCCATGGACTGAAAACTCCAAAATTGTAAGCCAAAACAAAATCTCCTCTTAAGTTGGTTTATCTCAAGCATTTGGTATTGTAATGGAAAGCCAGGTAACACAACGTATGTTGAGAATGTTGATGAATACATTTTTGGCTTTGGCCATTTGGTTCTGTTAAATAAATGCAATATAAAAAAAATCCATTGATGATCACAGCTCTCAAATTCTGGTTGAATTTAGTTCATCCTTTACAAATTCCCATCTCTTGTCCACAGTAATTTTGAATGCTTTGTCATTGCATCAAAGGCTACCAAAAATTTCATCCTTATTAATAGAGCTTTGTAAAGATAGATGGGCCCAAGTTCTTCAACATGTTGCAGTGGTGAAGATTTTAAGGGACTTGAGGTTAATGAATAGTGAAAACTGAAATTTTGCCTCAATGTTCTTCTGGTCTGTGATATAGAGCTATTAGATTTAGGAAGGATTCGTATATTGACTATACTATAACAGGCATATACTGGTCCTTGTATCAATTGCAAGTGAAGGAAAGAGAAAAAGATCAATGTATTCTGAATGATCACCCTACACAATGGGATATAGAATTATATTTTTATTAGGTTTTGTGGGTTTTGATTAAATTATAATTGTTACCTTAAAATCTTTACCTTTTCTTAGTTTATAAACCTTACATTTCTATATTGAAACTTAGTCAATTAGAAGAGTTGTTAATCAACAAGAGTGACACAAATACATGATAAAATAATTTGCCAAATAAGCACATGATAGCCCCTCTCTAAGAACATATACGTAATTTGAAAAACATTGATGATATGCCTTAAATGTATTTTTAAAAATAGGAGAATGACACTAGTCTCCAACTACAAAATATCCCTAGAGGTCACTGGAGGTTATTTATGCAAAACATTCAGTGACGTATATATGGAAAAAATTGTTAAAGATGCCTGCTAAACTGGAAGGCATACTGTAAAAGTGGAAGTGTTGAGCTCCGTAACTTTGAAGATAAATAAATAAATAAATAGGAATAGATTTTGAAAAATATATGTGAGGCAAAAATAATGATCTCAATAAAATGCAGCAATAAAATATAGGTTGTGCTCCTATAAACTGATAAACCACCCTGGCTGGGCACCAAGTAATTCTCTTTCTGTGTGTACATTTTTTGCTTAGGAAGATGCAATATGTAAACTGATATGTCAGGAAAATGAGTCCTTCTAGGATCCACTGACAGCAATTCAACTCTAACTCTGAAAGCATTATACGCCATCTGATATTACTCATCCGGACAACTTTTTTCACCTGCACAGAATATTTTCTCCACTTTTACTTTAATTTTTTTCTTAGCACAGAGAACCTTTACTGAGTCAAATGTTTTTGCCCCCTCTTCTTTTGTTTTCAGTGGTTCTATTCTTTTGAAAGTGGCCGTTTTTTCTAGGCAGTTTCATAAATCAGTTTCTTCTTGGGTCCAATGTAACTCTTCAGTGGACATCCTGATAATTCTTAAGCCATCCTTCTATCAGCAGAAGTGAATAGTGCCTTCTACAATGACACAGAGGGTGTTTTGCTGCAAAGCTATATTGGCAGTTTGCACACATTATAAGAAATATAAATCAAAAGAATTTGTCTTTATTGGAATCTATACTGAGTAGAAATATTTTCATGTATACTTCAACTACTAATTTTTCTCCCAGGATCCAAGAAAGGAATGTGGCTTTTAGATTTCAAGACCCTTTGAAACTGATGTCAGCTCCTCCACAGTTGAAGAGTCAGTGTTGCTGAGTGCTGGAAACCTAGACTTTAGAAATGGATGTTTCTAGGTTCAAATCACTCATGGGATTTACTTATCATATGTCAGTGTCCTTAAACTCTTTGAGATTCTGTTCCTTTGTCTGTAAAATAGGATTGTAGTACATACCCCATAGGGTTATCGTGAGCATTAAATGGTATAATGTGTGATTAGCGGTGTAAAACATTAATAGCAGGAGATGACTAAAATGAAGTGGAAGAAAAAATTATCAAATTATGATAGGGACTTCAGAGCTGTTCCCACTAGAGTTATTTTCCAGGAGCATTTGGCCTTTCCCTGTGAAAACTGAGAAATAAAGTATATGAGTCAAGGATGTGTAAAAATTATTGGAAGGGTGGCCCCATAAATTACATGTTTCTGACAATGGAGCATAATAGGGGGAAACAGGCTGTTTGCAGGATGGTAGAAAAGGTTTGCAGTGAATGATAGCCCCCGGTCTGGATCTCCCTTAATAGAAATAAAGTGAAAGCATCAATTTAAACAAGGGCATCGGAATGTCTTACATCTCTGTGGGACTGTTCTAGGCAAAGGGGATAGGGCAATGAATAAAAGAGACAAAATGTCCAGCTATCTTAGAGTTTATATATGAGTAGGAAACACAGATAATTGATACAATAAATAGATAATTCATAATGTAATAGAAAATGTGCTTTGGAGAAAAATCAAGCACAAGTGATTGGGAATGCTCATGGGGTAAGGAGCTAATTTATCCAAGGTGGTCAGCAATACTTTGTTGCTCATGACTTAGGTAGGGGAGAGCAGATGTTTGGGGTAAGGTATTGTAGACAGAGAGAAGAACAAAGGTAAATGCCCTGGGGTAGGAAGGCAGATGTCATTCCCCTAAAACAGCATGAAAGGCAACATGGGGAGTAGAAGAGAGGGTGTAGGAGGAGCAAATGCTGTCAAAGAAGGACAGAGGGGCCTTCTAGGCTGGTGTAAGGGATTCTGCTTCCACTTAGCCGGAGGTGGTAAAGCGGTGGAGAGACCTGCGAGGACTTAGTGTTTTCAAGCAAGACACCCTCGGTGCTCTGGGTTGTGAGTGTTCAGTGATCTGAGAAGAAGACCAGAAAGATGGTTTACTCACAATCTTCAAATGTGAAATCGCAGGGTAAATGTTAGAATTTTTTAGTCTATTTTGCAGTGTTGTAACGGGATACCCGAGACTGGATAATTTGTAAAGAGATTTATTCCTTACAGTTCTGGAGGCTGAGGAGTCTCAGGTTTAGGGAATTATATCTGGCAAGCGCATTCTTGCTGAGCCATCTCATGGCAGAAGGCAGAAAGGCAAGGGTACCAACATTCCAGACAGAACAAGAGATCAAAAGAGCCTCAAGCCCTTTATAGTTGCCCTTAATTCATCCATGAGGGTGGATCCTTTATGACTTTAACCCTCCCATTAAGCCCTACCTCCCAACACCATTGCATTAGGATTGTTTGTAACACATGCTTTCTGGGGGGTGCATTCAAACCATAGCCTTCTGTCCTTGGCCCCCCAAATTGAAGTCCTTCTCATATATGAAAAACACATGTATCATATTCCAAATAGCCACAAAGTCTTAACTCATTCCAACACCAATTCCAAAGTCCAAGGTCTAAAGTTTTTTCCAAATTACATATGGTGGAGACACAGGCGTGATTCAGCTTGAGACTAATTCCCTCCAAACGTGACCTGTGAACAAAACAAGTTATCTACTTTTAAAATACAATAGTAAAACAGACACAAGATAGACATTCCCATTCCAAAAGGGAGAAATAAGCAAAACCAGAGTGGTAACTTTTACCAGGTAACTTATCCTAACAGAAAGCAAAGTTCAATTTTGAAGCTCCGGTATAGTCTTCCTTCACTCCATGTTGGGCCTTCTGGTCACACTGGGTAGAGACTGGTTCTCCAAAGCCTCAGGCATCCTGGTCCTCATGGTTATGCTGGACCAGACCACTCCACAGCTCTCACAGGTTGGCGTGCTCTGCCTTCGGTTCACCCAGGCTGGAGCTGCATGGTGGTAGCTCTGTATTAGAGTGTCGGAATTCCACCCTGAGGTTGTCCACAAAATCCTCTGAAATCTGGGTGGAGGAAGCCATGCCTCTAGAGCTCTTGTATTCTGCAAGCCTGGTGAATTCACACCACATGGAGGCCATTGAGGGCTAGCGCTCATGCTTCCCATCACTGCAGCTTGAGCTGTATGGAGGCTGGCTCAATGCACAGCTACGGTGGCCAAGGGGCACTCTGTTGGACTACAGAAAGCAGAGACTTGAGTAAGGGCAGAGCAGTGAATGATGAGGTCTAGAAAGCATGTCTCTAGAAATCTTGCTGGCTTGACTCAAAAATATCTAAAATTTCAGAGTCATTTTCTCATTATCTTGGTGAGTAGGAACTGATTTTCCTGTATTGATGTTAATCTCTAGCAAATGGTCACTGGCCATCCCCTTTGCATTCTGTCTGGAACATGCTTTGTTACTCTTTACCTTTCTAGGTGTAGTTTTGAAATCTTTCCACTCTGCATTTTAATTATAAATTTCATCTTTAAGTCATCTCTCTTTTCTTTCATTTTACTCTAAGTAAAAAAAGAAACCAGGCAGTACCTCTAACACTTGGGTGCTTAAGATAGTTCTTCTGAAGATATCCTAGTTCATCACTCTTAAGTTCTGTCATCCACAAAATTCTAGGACATGGGCACAATTCCACCAAGATCTTTGCAAATGGATAACAAGTTACCCCTTTACTCCAGCTTCCAGTACCTTGCTCTTCATTTCCATCTGACCCCATCCATGTTTCTGCCCACATTCTGAGCATGCAAACTTACATCATCTCTAGGAAGATTTAGGCTCTTCTAGCATTGGTCTTCTTCTGAGCCCTCACCAGAGTTTCCCTTCATGCTCCTTTTATGGTTATCCAGGGTTTCTATAGCCTGCGTGTCCAAATTCTTCCAGCCTCTACTCATTATTCAGTTCCAAATCTGCTTCCACATGTTCAGGAATTTGTTATAGCAACATCTCCACTTCCAGTACCAAGTTTCTGTCTTGATCTGTTTTGTGCTTTCATAACAGAATAAGGTCTAGGGGCAATGGGGATGAATCATCCCATGGTAGAAGGCAACAGGGCAAGAGAATATGTGCACGAGATAGAGCGAGAAACAGAAACTGCCTGGCTTCATGATGTTTTATAATTGGCATTAATCCTTTCATCAGTGTGGAGACTTCATGACCAAAAGACCTCTCAATAAGACCCACCTGCTGACACTGTTGTATTGGGGATTAAATTTCTAATTTATGCTTTTTGGGATGCACATTGAAAATATAGCAAGTAGTAATAGTACAGTTAGAAACAATGGAGCTGATGGAGTCGGTCCTTTCCCTCCACTTAATTCTAAACAGGACCCTATGGTTATTCCTGCTTCCATTGTCCTAAGAGGGATAGAAAATAAAAATAACAAAAACCCAGGAGATCTCTGATGCTCCAGGTGAGAGCACATGCGTGTTGGGTCTCGTAGCCTGACGTTCTGCTCACCTGTGCCCTACTCCCACCTCGCTACAGGTTCACACATATGTACTACATGTCATGAATATAATTAAGGTCAGAGTGAATTCTGGGGTCAGCATGCATGTTGAGAGCCCCTAAAATGACGCAGCCCTATGTCAATCACTCTTGTCACTCATACCTGGAGATTCAGTGGGGAACATCTAAGCAGAGGTGGCCGGCCTCTAAGTCCCGAGACCCTGATTTATCTGTGCTCTTTGTGGCTCTGTTGCTGTTGCGACTTTTGTGTGCCTTGACCTGTGTGCAGGGCTTTTCTGTCACCCAGCACCTTTCTCAGCCTAGGCCTTATTTCTGTCAGCATGGACTTGCCCTAAGAACAGCTTCCCGTGACATTGAATAAATGTAGCTGCTTGCTGCTTGGTACTGGGTGTACACTTGGCAATTTTTCTTTGTTGTACAGAAAAGCTTGGACTGTTATTAGCCTATTCCACAGCAACAGTAATGTACATTTATTCTATGTGCTAAACATGTACAAATTTAACATCACAGCATCTCATCTCATCCTCTCAACTAATGTAAGGGGTGGCAGATATATCACTCCTATTTTTTAGAAAGGAAAAATGAGTTTATGGAGCTTAAGTAACTTGTCTAAAATCACAGGGCTAAGCTAGTGAGGCATTAAGAAAATCTGATTTGGGCCAGTGAGATGGCTCAGCGGCTTAAGCGCCTGCCCGGCAAGCGCGAGGGCCCGAGTTCGACTCCCGGAACCCACATACAAAAAAGGGGCCGGTGATATCGCTCAGTGGCACGGGCGCCTGCTGGCGCGCGAGGTCCTGAGGTCGACCCCCCGGTACCCACAAAAAAAAAAAAATAAGAAAAAAAAAAAAAGAAAATCTGATTCTAGGGCCCAGACTTTGATATGTCTTAGATTAGACACTAGATTAGAGTTTAAAAATTTATACATTTCATACAGAAAGTGTCATTATGATTTTTTTCATGAGGCTGAATATCTCCCCAAGAACTCCTAAATGTCATATCTGCCTCCCTGATATCTATAAATATGTTATCTTATCCAATTATTCCTTGACTTATGAGGGAGGCATGTCCTGACAAACCCATGCTAAATTTGAAATTATCATCAATTGCAAGTGCATTTACAACACCTAACCTAGTGAACATCAGAGCTTAGCATCACGGTGCATCGTAGAGTATCAGTTTTTCAAACTTGTGACCGCCTAGCCTCTGACAGGGAGCAGTGGCTCACTGCCACTGTCTAGAACTGAGAGAGAGAGAGTACCTTACGGCATATGGCTAGTCCAGGAACAGAAATCTATTTCTTACTTTTACTTTTAACAACACAAGAAGAGCATTTTAAGTGGAAAAACTCAGGGTAAGTGTGAATGGCTGATGTAAGCCTTAAACTCAACAGAGTATTTTCTAATGAAAATCAGTTGATAGCATATTTGGGAAGTTTTTTTCATTTGTTTGCTTGTTTTAATTTGTTTTGGTAGGAAAGCATTCAGAATCCATCTTGCTTACTCTTACAGAATGGGCAACAAAAATTCCAGGCACAGCCTCTACAGATTGTACATGACTTTCACACAATCATACAGTGTGAAACTCCTAAGTCTGACTATCACAAGTTAGGAACAATCTGTATTTACAGATGTGGTTAAATTAAGGGTCTTCAAACTGGGAGATTAACTTTGATTACATAGTGGGTCCACTGTATCCGCAGGGAGGTGAAGGATCAGATAGAAGTAGGATAGCCATCCTTCCATGTATCCTCTTGCAACAGCAGTCAAAGCAGAAAAGAATGTGTGGAGAAACTGAGGAAGAAGCTTGTTTGCATGGGTTGGGCCAGCATGCCGTGGTTTTGAAAGAGTGGTAGCAGCTGGGCATACGAGCGATAAGGGCATGTCAGATCCTGACCACAGGGGAAAGGGTGACAAGTCCTTCTAACCTTAATTCCCGACTGAGTGAGACTGATATTCGCTCCCTCCCCTCAATAGTACTCTGGATGAGGAATTACGAGACAATGGTAAATCCAGATATAGGGAAAGAAGGGTTATGGAGAAGCCTAGAAACAGAGAGGAGGGCTATGGAGTCAGGGAGACACCACCACGCTGCAAATGGAATGATAATTTGCCAGTTTTTAGCAAGGGTTGGAAACATCAGAACATCTATTGTTGAATTGTGTGTAATGATTGAAAAAGTGCATGAAATAAAAGGCTACTCTCTCAGAGTAGGCAAGGTGGATTTGTACGCTTTCTTGCCAAAACAAACAAACAAACAAAAAAAACCTTGCTACATATACCATCGATTTTCATCAGAAAACACTCTTTTCAGCTTAAGTCTTACATGAGCTACTTACACTGACTGTGAATTTTTCCAATTAAATTGCTCTTTTGTTGTTAGAAATAAAGGTGAAGGTGTCTTCATCGGAGAAAGAATTGTTTTGTATTATGGATACTTAGTGAATTCAGTTGGGGAAGTTGAGTAGTCTAAAACATAACAAAATATTCAGCTAAAAAGGGGGGAATGATGATAAAATGATGCTCAAAATACATTTTTCTGAATTTGCTATTTTCCTAAGTGTGCCATGGAAAAATTTCTCTTTGGAAGCCTTTCGTGCCACAGATTGCCCATATTTCATCTTTTAAAATAGCAAAAATGTTTCAGTTCTGTCAAATCCATAAAAATGGTGGTCTTCAAATTTCTTCCTTTCATATTTAAAAATGTGTAAAATAAACATGAGTTATTGTAATTGTATGCTTTTCTTATGGCCCTCAGTTTTAGTCTGTTTGCGCTGCTATAACAAAATACCATAGATCCAGTGCCTTGTATGTAGCAGAAATTTATTTCTCACTGTTCACAAGGAGGTGTGGAGTCTGGCGAGGGCAGCTTCCTGGTTCAGAGGTGGCACTTCATCACTGTTTCTTCCCCTGGAGGAAGGGGCAAAAGAACTTTAGATCCCTCTTTCAGAAGGGCATTAATCCCTTTCATGAGGCCTCTGCCTCCCAAAGCCCTATCTTCTAACATTGGTGATTAGGTTTTCAGTGTATGAATTTTAAACATTTAGATTATAGAACAATGTAAATTCAAATGACCTCAGAACCCCTAGCCAACTGCATATTTTTAAAGAATAACTTCCTTTCTTCACATCACCCTCCCTTTCTCTGCTCTTTCTTTTCTTTCTTTAAAAGGCAAACCAGTGTTGACTTTGCTTGCTAGAAAAGGGATGTGACACTGATAGGTGCCTAGAACCCTCGCTTCAAAGCTGTAACTCGTCCGAAGTACTACCTTCTCATCATGAAACCCAAGCCACAAAAATGTGGTCAATTAACTAGCTATGACAAAAGTGCTGCTTGTTGCAGCTGGGTATTTAAGTGAATTAGATATGTCCAGACTTGAGGTTAGTGGAAGAAAATGGCTTCCGCAAGAATAAAAACTCACTTCTAACCTACAAGTTTGCAAACTCTGAGTTATTGTCAATTATGCTGTATTTGAGTATGTTATCCCCAAGCATAGCATAACTACCTGCTATACTTCAAAGTTTTAACTTTGCTCTTTGAGTCAGCTTTGCTTATCATCTTCCCCCTCCTTCTCAGCCTTCTTATGAGCAGCTATCAAGTCTTTTTTCCTTTCATTTCTTTTTCCAAATAAGTAGCTCCATATTCATTGACACTTTCTCAGCACATAATGTATGTTGTTGGTTAGCTCCAGCCTGGCTTTCCTTTTTTTAGTTCTTTTACAAGCTGTTGTGCATTTGATCATTGTCAGGTTGTATAGGACAGACTGCTGGGTTTCAGTTTGCTCATTTACTTGGCAGATTGATCAGTTCAGAGCTTCAGTGGAAGACGAAACAAATGCACCATATTGATATGTTTTGTCATTTGAGCAGCTCTTTCAGAGAGTCTCATCTTTACCACTCACCTTCATCTTCCCTACCTTTTCAACTCAGTCCTGCCCCTTCCCAACACATGCACAGAGGTGTATAACCTGTCTTCAGGGCTTGTAGCTATGCACTAAGCCTGCATTTCTGAAATTTCTGCTCCTCTTGTTTGCCTGTTAGCCAAAGTCTTTATATTCTTTATCTATTACCCTCACATTTTATTAGATCGTCAGCTAGGGTTTGGTGCATGTGTGTGTGTTTTATTGTTGAGATCTAAAACGCCCCCCCCCCAACCTCATGTGTTTAGAAGGTGATTGGATTATGAGGTAAAATATCTTACTTGCTGTTAGGAGGTGGACTCCTGTTGGAAGAGGCGGGTCATGGTGGACATGACCTGGAAGGGTGTATCTCCCTTCCCAGCTCCTCCCTTTGTTACAGTGTGTTCTGGGGTTGTGGTTCTGCAAACATTGGAGAAAGGAGTTGAAACTAAGGAAGTTAGGAAAGTTTTATTAGAAATACGAAGGAGAATAGCTCCTGGATTTCCAGGAGGAGTCCCGAATGGGGTGGCCACATGGCCTCTCCATTTAGAATTACTTATAGGCAAGTAAGGTACAGGAATTGCTTAATTGTTCAGTGGTCACCTATCACAGGTGGCCCTGTGGATTTAAAATGAGCAGCTGGGGCTCAGGCTCTCCAGCCCAGTTCTTCCACACAGTGTTTACAGTAAACTGGAATCTCAGAAGGAGCTGATTAAATTGCATTATAATTTCCTCGAAATTCAGGATTTTAGAGGGAGTAGGTCTATCTCCCTATAGAGAGCCCTTCCCAGTCCTCGTTGCAGTGGAAAAGTTTATATTTGTAATCCCATCCCGGCAGAGGGACTGTTGTTTGTCTGGTTTGGACTGGATATAACCGGCTTAACTGGGTCTGAATCATTGGAGTACTGAGTGACCCGTCTTTAATTTTCATTGGGGCCCTTGGTTTGGGCACATGGTTTGTTTCTCTGTAAGAGTGTGCCATTTCTATGAAACTTAGGTTTACAATGTCTTTTCCAATGTAAATCTTTCATGCAACATGGACATGGAGTAGGAGGTATATCAGTACCTAGTCTAGTAGTAGCTTGAGTAGCTAAAGGGGCTGACACCTTTAGAGGGGCTGTGCCATGTTGGCTGGTGTGTCCCCATTTGCCACAATTAAAACATTTAATCAGATGGAATTTATTGGCAAGGTTTTGGGATATAGCCTCTATCATGATTGCAGAAGTGTGAGCGGTAGATCCAATATTTTGGCATGCACGAATGTAAACAGATAAATCTTTAGTATGAAGTACTGAGGCTAAGACTCTTTTACACTCATCATTGTTGCTCTCATATGCTAATTGATGAATGAGTATTTGAGCCACATTGTTGTGAGATATTTGCCTATTTACAGCCTCTTGCAATCGTGCTACAAACTGGGTGTAAGTTTCTGTAGGACCCTGGAGTATCTGAGTAAAGGATTTATTAGGTGTACCATCCTCTGGGACAGCAATCCACACATGGTGTAGAAGCTCTTTACACAGCATGAAAAGAAGGGGCGGGGCCCGGGCCCGAACATTTAAGTCAGCATATCGGCCCACACCAGATAGCATTTCATGTGTAATAGCTTTAAGATTTTCATCCTCACTATCTTGATTACTCTGTGTCTGTTCTGATGTGAGTATCTTTAATTGTGATTCAAAATGTAGGAATTGTACTGGGGGACAGACACGTGTGAGCGAGATGGGTCACGTCACCTGGCACCATTTGAAAACCTTGAATTATGTTATCCAAACAACCAAGAGTATAAGGAGCCTGGACTCCATTGTCTAGTATGCTCTGCCTCAATTCTTTTAAGAGCAAAAAGTTAAAAGCTGTGTGCGTACTGTGTTTATGAGTAGGGTGTTCTGGGTCTGTCTCTTTAGTGACCAGAAAGCAAACTGGCTGTGCATACATCCTCATATGACTGTACTTCGGCTTTTTTGTGGGCGGGGAAGGAGGAGGGGTGTTACTGAGCTGAGCCTGTGGTGTGGGGGAGGGAGGGGCTGTGGGAAGCACAGCAGAAGCATTACCTTCCGAATTGGGTGTGGAGAACGAAGCTGAGTATGTGAATAAATTGGAAAAGTTTTGCATTTCTTTACGAATATCTTGCAAAAGTGAATTCATGTGATTATTTACACTTTTCTTTTTTTATGTGGGTGCCAGGGTTCGAACTCAGGACTTTGTGTTTGCCAGGCAAGCACTTATGCTGCTGAACTATCTCACCAGCTCTCACCTACACTTTTTAAACAAGCTTCCTTTTTCTCCAGCAGCCCATCTGCAAGTACATTACCATGGTGATCTGATTCTTTTGTTGTGGTTACCTCAGGTCCTTTTCTCTTTCAATTACCTTATTGGTAGGCATTTGGTCAGCACAATTTGAGTCTTTAGTGAAGGTAGTTTGTGACTGGCCTGCTTTTTTTTTTTCAACTTATTTTGCAAAGACAATGGAGCTGCCTTCACCAGGTACCACGTGGCTATAGTTTGTGGATGGATTTTTTTTATTTTGGGTTTTAGCTTTATGAAAGCTTTCACCTATTTTATCCCAAACTCTGACATCAAGTGTACCACCTTTGGGAAAGGAAGGATAGAATGTAGCTATCTGATGGAGTAATTGAAAAATTTGTTTAGATGGCACATTAATGGCTGCATCATTTAATAGCTTCATAATCAACAGGTCGAACTGTTTCTCTTCTGCAGATAAAGAATGTGCTTGCCCCATTGTTACCCTTGATGAACAGACTCCTATTTGCTACTTGCGTCTGAGCACTATATTTAGTAAAATGCTCCACTTACCTTTAAATTGGTCACGCAAGGTCCAGTGGATTGCCAGCACCTGATTCTGGATAGTGGTCATTGTGCCAAGAAGGTCATGAGTCCCGGCCATGTTGGGCACCAAATGTAGAGAGCCCTTCCCAGTCCTCATCGTGGTCTGGGAAGTTTATATTTGTAATCTCATGGAAAAGTCATTGGGGGCCAGTGAGATGGCTCAGCGGCTTAAGCGCCTGCCTTGCAAGCGTGACGGCCAGAGTTCGACTCCCGGAACCCACATACGAAAAAGGGGCCGGTGATATCGCTCAGCGGCACGGGTGCCTGTTGGCGCGCGAGGTCCTGAGGTCGACCCCCTGGTACCCACAAAAAAAAAAAAAAAAAAAAGAAAAGTCATTGGAATTGTAGTGAGTTAATTCCAATCTACCACTTCCAGTGCAACCCACAGCAAGAATAAAGACACTAAGGCATATTTATAGTTGTGGGGAACCTAGGGGTCCTAAGTCCAGCCAAGATGGTGGTTACTGGAACAAAGGCCTCGAACCAGGGCCAAACCTGGGTTTTATTAATTCTCAAGGAGGGGAGTGGCTCGGGTTGAGTACCTGTGACAGTGGCTGTGAGAGTGGGAAGTACGTTAGTATCATGAGCTGGGCTAGGTAGGAGGCCTGAAATCACCCTTGCAATATGCAGGGGGAAGGATATGCAGAAGGAGTAATCTGCATAACACAATTCAAGATAGTATCTAATGTTTTGGGGTCGGTGCTTCAGCTCTGATGTGTAATCTTCTATGCCCTGGGAAGTCATAGCCTCTTTCTTCAGGCTCAATCCCAGCCAACAGTGTGGAGCACGGCTCTCCATCCTGCCAGGCTCAACCATATGTTTTGGGAGCTACAAGGGTGGGGAAACACTGCCCTGTTGCTTGCTTCAAAGACTACACATCAGCACCTGGGCTGGACCGGTTTGCATTGCTTAAAGCCAATTGAAGGGCTAAGGAAAAGTCCTAGCCAGCTCTGTACATCTCAGTACATGGAAATAGGGCCAGGTTTAGCCAAGGTGGAGATAATTGCTCTTCTCTCAAGGAGAGCAGTCCAGGTGTCCTCCACACCTCCCTTCAGAATCTTAGTAGGTAGTGGGCTGCATTCCTTTGTCTAAAGTCCTAGTTCACTGTCTATTTTTAATTTTTATCACTATAGTTGGTCATCCCATTCTATCTCAGGCTCTTCCACTAGGTAGCTGCCTTACGCATAAGATTACTAACTAAATAAATATTTTCTACACTTTGACACTGTCTGCTTGTTACTGCCATTGAGATAGGAGATTAGTGCAGGGCTGGCTAGGAAAGCAGGCATGACCGGTGAATTGAAAGATCCTGGACACATGTGCAAAATGTTCCCAAAGCCCTGCATGTGGACTTCTCCGGAGAGCTGGAGCAGGTTTTCCATAGGATGGCCTAGACCTGATGTCAGCCTGAGATGCGGGATCCCGGCACTACCACCATTCAAGACCCGGATGTAGAAGTTTTTGCTGGTTTTCTTGAGATTTGGACAGCATAAAAGGAGAGGTGAGCTGTGAAGAACTTGCTATCATCACTTTCCACCATAGCCCACACTGCATTTCCCAGATGCAGAGTGTACTTTTATTTTTGCTTTTACCCTCTTTTTCTCTTTACTCAGCCCAATCTCACTCCACAGAGCCAGTTTCTCCCCCACTCTACACTTTCACCAATAAACTTTGTCACTGTTTTTTCTTGTTGCATCCAATTCCTTGTTTGAGAGGAGAAGAACCTGGATCCTAACTCCAGAGGAGAGGCGAGCAATCCAGAACCCAGTAATGTTTAGTAGGAGAGCCACTTTTAGAAGCAGGGCATGCGATAACACCGTGACACGAGCAGCTTTCTTCCACCAGACCCTTCCACTGTGCCATTCTGCCTCGGAACCAGCCGACTATGAACCGAAACTCTACAAACTGTGAGCCAAAATAAATCTTTCCTTCTTCAAGTTGTGGGTGTTTATTAGTACGCCTCAGCAATCAGGAAAGTGACTGTTCGTGTGTGTGTGCGTGTGTGTGTGTGTGTGTGTGTGTGTTACTGGATTGGCTCTATACCTTTACACTGAGTTACTCCAGAAGCTCATTTTTGAATTTAATTTTTTTAATTTTGAGACAGGGTCTCACCAAATCACTAAATTGCCTGAGTTAGGCTCAAACTTGCAGTCTTCTTGCCTCAGACTTCCAGGGTACTGGGATTATAGGCCTGTGTCCTTAGAGTTTTTTATTACTATTTTAGAAACTGATAAATACACACACACACAAACCAAATAAAAGCTATTTATTCAAGAGATTTTGATTATAATAGCTTCAATAAAGCACTGTTATTGTAAGGCATTAGTCAGGACTTTTAAACAATTTATTATGGTGTATTTTTCCTTTCAACATTATTCCTTGTAGATTTTATTCTTCTTGTTTTTGCTTTATTTCACGATTATGCTTTCAAAATTGTAATAAAGGAGAAAAAAGAACTATTAGTCTGAGAACTGGGACAGAAGTCCTCTGAGGTAAAACAAATGTGTTGGGCCGGTGAGATGGCTCAGCGGCATAAGTGCCTGCCTGGCAAGTGCGAGGGCCTGAGTTTGACTCCCGGAACCCACATACAAAAAAAGGGCCGGTGATATCACTCAGCAGCACGGGTGCCTGCTGGCGCGCGAGGTCCTGAGTTCGATCCCCGGTACCCACAAAAAAAAAATAAATAAATAAAACAAATGTGTTTCTTGAGGCAAGTACCATGATAGACCATTTGGTTCCTGGCAAGATGTCTCTCAGTGTAGAAAGGGTCTGGGCCAAGAGTAAGGTGAAGGCAAACAAACTGCTCTGAATGGTAAATAAGATTCTGAGTTTCTCTAGGATGTCTGAGCAGGAGAAAAAAGATGAAAGTAACTGAAAGAAGAGGGACCTAAAACTTAGGCAGTGGTTGGTACTCTTTGGAAGGAGAATGGCAGGAAAAGCTCTTCAGTATCAGAAAGGATGAGACTTTGAAGATGGGTGCTTATGGTTGGATATGGGGTGTCCCCCAGAGGTTCAAGTGCTGGGAGCTCGGCCCCCAGAGTGGCAGTGTTGATGCTGTGAAAGCTTTAAGGGGTCCTAATGGAGATGATTAGGTCAAGGAGGTGCCACCCTTGGAACAGATCAATGCTGACCTGGCAGGAATGGCTTAGCTCCCAAAGACCTCAGGTTTGTGAATGAGCCTCGCCCCTTCTGCTCTTGCTTCCTTGCTTGCGCATGTGGCTCTTCCACGTGCAGTGGCTTCCTCTCTGCTTCTCCACTGTGTTAGGGTGCAGCCCCGGGCCTCTCCAGGAATTGGTGCAATGTTGGTTGGGCCCTCTAGTCGTCAGAGTTATGAGCCAAATACATCTCTTTACTTTATAATTTACCTATCTGAGCTACACAGCATGGCTTAAAACAACAGATGTATCTAATTTTCAATTGTTCCTGCATTGTTCCGATATGTTGACACCTTCTCTCCAACTTCCATTGCACCAAAACGTCACCCTAGTCTCTCAGACACATGCAAATATACAACTTGGAGCCATTGCTGTTTGAGTATGAAGAGGTTGAAGGCTGCGTCCCACTGAGTGTCCAGAGGTGAGGAAAATCAAAGTATGAGCAATTAACGAAACAAGGGTAATGATATAAAATTCAGTAAAAGTGCAGTGCCCGGGGTGTACGCAGAAATGTAAATACCGTCTTCTCCTTTCTCCAAATCTTTATCTTATATGACAAGTGTGATTATTCAGATTTACTTAAAATGACCTCAGTACTTAAATGACACCCAGGGACCAACATATGCATTGCAATATAATCCACATTTAGGAAAGAACTCTGAGGATACCCCTGATATCAGCTTTGAATTCTGTATTTATGTGAATTGATACTCAAGAGAGGTGAGAAAGAAACAAGAGGGAGGTGAAGGGGAAAGGAGGAAGAGGAAAAATGAGGAGAAGAAAAGTTGTGTCAGCGTTTTCCTCCATGGAGCACGTGAATCTTCTACTGGTGCCCTTTCTTCTTCCTGTCCTTATGCTGTCTTTTTTCTTTCTCTTCTTTTCCCCTTCTTTCATCCTCTCCTTCTTTCCTGCCCTTCTGCCTTTTCCTCCTAGCAATGAGATCGCAGATCAGGGTAGGAGGGGTGCATGAGGATCTTGGGAAGAGACAGCATCTACTCAGTAGTGCTGCCTTCTCTTCGGTTCCATCCACACTGTGCAGGGACGCAATTTTTATGGAGGCCGAGTGTGGGTTCCTTAGTGGCCAGCACATCAGAACATGGGGGAAAAAGGAAAAAGAGAGAAGGCTAAATAAGGTACTGGGTTTTTAAAGAAATGCAGCACCAGGGAACCTGGGGAAGGTAAGGAAGAGGGATTGGTTGGAACTGGCCACATTCCTGTATGTTTTTAGGGATACAAGCCCTGCCTTTCAGCCTATCTCTCAGCTACTTAGACTTCTATGGGTTTTCTTCTTACAACATAATACTACTATAATCAAATTGTTAGCTGTAAACTTCATGAAGGCAGGGACCATAGGGTGCTTATATAATGCGAGGCATATAATAAGCACTCATTATTGTTATGAACCGCTATATATTGCTACCTTACATGATGGCTGGTGCATGGTGAATAGTCATTAAGTGTTTGCTGAAGGAAGAAATACTTGGACGGATGCAAAGGGAGAAGACAGACTGAAGCAGTCAACGAATTTACCCACCTCTTTCAAGTGAATGCTCCACCCACAACAAATTGTCAGCCAGGTAATAAAGAGGAAAAAGAACTACTAGTCTGACAACAGGGCAAGAATGGGACTTCATGTACCATTCAAAGGATTTTCAAATTGGGCATTTCAAATTGGGATTTTCAAATTGGAGGTGCTCACCTGTGATCCCAGCACTCTGAAAGGCTGACGTGGGAGGATTGCAAGTTCAAGTCCAGCTTGGGCAATTTAGTAATTTGGCAAGACTCTGTCTCAAAATTAAAAAAAGGTAAAAATAAAAATAAAGAAATAGGCTTAGGGTATAACTCAGTGAGAAGGACCTGGGCTCAGTCCCCAGGGACTGGATAAAAAAAGGTATATTCAACTGAAAGAAGAATTTGCTTAGTCAAATTAGTTCAAATATTTATTAACATAAACAGATTCAAAAATAATTCAATTATAGCAAATAATTTCATGTTTCTAGACTTTAGAATTTATTTGCACTTCTTTGAGATACATGCCATAGTGAGTTAGTCATTTTAATAGATGTTGTTTTAGTGAATTCTGGCCTTGAATTTCATGTTATAATTTTTGTATAACTCACGATTGGATTTAACTAGGTTTGAACTAATAGTTTATTACTTGTCTTGTTTGATAGATAAAATATATGAATTTATTCACGTTAGAGACAAAAATTCCCCATCCCTCCCCCTTTCTGCGACACTTTCATTTTTTTCTTACAGTAAATTCCTTTAATAAGCACTTTACAGGTACAAAGTATTAAGTACAGGGCTCCTAACAAATTACTCCAGTGAATGTTGGCATTAGTCATATCGTACGTATACAGTCAGTATTAACGAAGGGCGTACCCTTCTCAGAGATTATAAGATTTCCTGGTTCTCAAAAGAACAAGTAGTACAAATCCAAGTTCAGACTTGTTTGTGGTTTTATCATTATGATTCAATATTATGGTTGAAATCAAGGCCTATGATCCTTTAATAATATGAATTTTTGAAACAAAAATACCGTAATAATTATGGTGTTTCAGATGTTCATATGACCTACCCTTATACTTGCACTTATAATTCTTCTTACATTTCTTCTATATATTTTCTATAGTGTTTGCATACCTCTTAAAAATCATAGTACAAAAAATTTAAGATTTTAAGCACTGTATTTATCAAGGTGTTTTGAAATTGCTCATTTATGGGTGATTTTAGTTGTTTAATATGACCTTGAAAATTTTATAATGCTACTAGCAACGTTACCAAAGAGTTCCTTCTAGCATTTCCCAATGATAGATAAAAATTTTTGTATCACAAAAACAAACAAACAAACAAAATTGTATCACAGGGGACTAAGTGCTTTTCTCAAAATCAACTTTGTCTTTCACCTCAGAATTTAGTCCTACTTGAGGGAAATAATTACAGGCAAGACTGGACAGATGTAACAATTCCCCAGATTCCAATGATTTCCTGCTGGTGTGTGCTGCCAATCTTTACGGGAAGGAGTGGTGTTCTGTAGGGCTATCATAAAGTTTGAGACATCAGACTTGTTTATTGTATAACTCAAGTCAAATCCATTTCATTGATGAAGTTATTCCACTTTCCCCAGGAAAAAATGTTAGAGAGTAATATAACACAGTATGCCAATATCATGATTGAAATCAAGGCCTACAATCTTTTAATAATATGAATTTGGATTTAACAGATATTATTTTGATATGTTTTCTTTAGCTCATATCTTATTTTTATTACACCATTTTTTGTTTTTGTTTTTGAGACAGGATCTCTCAATGTAATCCAGGCTGACCTTGTACTCACTATGTAGCCCAGGTTGGCCTCAAACTTACAAAGATCCTCCTGCCTCAACCTCCTGAGCGCTGGGATTGTAGGTGTGTGCCACTACATCTGGCTCCTATTTTTATTTGAAAGGAATAAAACTAAATGTCCAACCAAAACTTCATCCCTGTAACCCTTTGCTCTCTTGCTTCCTCAGAGGTGACCACTATCAAGAGTTGGTAAATCCCATGGGTATTTTTCTTCTTTTATTACATATGGAAAGGATTCATAAACAATACAGAAGATTGTGCACTTTTAAACTTTACATAAATGGTATCATGCTGTGTGCATCCTTCTGCAACTTGCTTCTTTCACTTAACCCAATGTTTTTGAGATGCTAATTCATGCAAATTTAGTTTATGTACTTTACCAGAAGTAATAAGCCAGAGTTTATTCCCCTATGATGTTTCTACATTTTTGCTGTTAGAAAAAAAATATGACTACAATGAAAAATTGTTGTGTTTGTCTCCTGAGCACCTGGATGGGAGTTTCTTTAAGGAAGCCGTCTGGAGAAATTCTTAACTCACAGTGAAAGTGCAATTTTAGTTTTTCTAGATATTTCTAGGTTACTCCCTAAAGTCTTTGTCTAAACTTACACTCATGGGTCAATATTTAGATTTCCTTTTCTCCATAGCCTTACAAACATATGGGTATTATCCATTTTAAATATTTGTCAGCTTGAGAAGTGAAACTTTAACTCTTCTTTCTTTTTCCTGTGTAAGATAGCTGGTTGAGTTTTGCTACTATGAAACCAGTAGATAAAATTACTTTTTTATGTCCTTTAGGACCTCTGGTACAAGGCATTAACATTCCTTATATTCTTAGATTCATGACATCACATCATAATTAGTCCATGTATAGCTGTGGATTTATTTCAGCTCTTTGTAAATAATGACATGGGTACCCGTGAACTCTCAGATCTTCTCCCTTGGCATCCATTCACCTGGACTTTTAAAGTGTTTATCATTTTCTTGCCTTTTAGGGCTTTATTCTATTTAATATTATGTTAGGATTCACCCATGCTGTTTCAGGCACCTATAGTGTTTTCCTTTTAGCACTCTGTTGTGTGAATAAAACACAATTGTATTAGTGAAGATAATTATTGAACACCCACAGCTTACAGAAGGAAATGGTTTATTTGGCCCGAGGGCTCAGAAGACTGAGTCCACGGTTAGCTGGCTCCCAGGCGGGAGCATCATGGCAAAGGACACGGCAGAGCAAAGCTGCTTAGTTCACAGCAGGGAAGCAGAACAGGGGACGAGCACCTAGAAGGGGCCAGGGGCCGGATATAGTACCCAAGGCACTCTTCCGTGCCCCACCCAGACACACCCAGAAGTGTGCGCCTCCAATCTCCTAGGTGACCCCCAAGCCAGTCAAGTTGACTTTGACTAAACTTAACCTCTACGGTGCACTCAGCAGTCTCCAGTTGAAAGCAGTTTTAGTAGTTGGTAATTTTTTGCTTTTTGATCATTCTTGTCAACACAATCCTTATTCAGCACAAGAATAAGGATTTCTCTTAATCAAACTGCTATAAATAATTGGTAGGTTTAGGATATGCAAATTTCCCCTGTGCTGATCTTTGAAAAGTTTCATAAGACTTACCAATAAAACCATTTGGATCCTGTGTTTATTTTGTGTTTAGATTTTAACAATTTTTCAGTTTCTTTAAGAGATATAGTGTCATCCCGGTGTTCTGTCCTCTCAACTCAGTTTTGCTAGTTAACTTTCAGCAGTTTGTCTATTTGTCATTTCGCCTGGAATTTAATCTAATTTGAAAAAAATATTGACAATATTCACTTTTCACTTTTTAAACTTCATTATATCATTAATATTATGCCTCCTTTATTATTCACAATATTATGTCTCTATTACTCAGTGTTTACTTTCATTTTGTTGTGTTTAAAGAACAAGAGTTGAGCTTTCTTAGTTTATATATGTTTTCTATTTCACTATCTTAATTATCTCCTTTGTAACTTTCTTTGGGTTTATTGTTTGTTTCTAATTTGTGTACATTGGACATTTACTCTTCAATTTTAGTTGTTCTTGTTTTCTAATGTTTGTAGTTGAGGCTATAAATTCCTCTCAGTGTTGTCCAAACTATTACTCTCAAATTTAGATGTAATGTTGTTATTTTATTTGTCTTTAAGGATTTAAAAATTTTTATCATTTATTTTTGGCCAGTGGGTTTTTAGGGGGGATTTTAATTTTCTTATTTCCAGCTTCTATATTGTGTTGTGATTGAAGAACATGATCTCTATGGTACCTCTTCCCTGAAGTATTTTGAGATTTTTTTTTTAGATCCTGGCATATGGTCCATTGTGCCAACTCTTGCCTGTATTGCCTGCGAAGAATGTATTTTTTTCTTCTAGTTTTGTCTTGGATAAGGTACATCTGCCTGGAGAGACTGAAGAGGGTAGATAAGACGCTTTGTTCACATGTAGGTGTAACATGTATTTTACACCTATTTGCCTCCAAATCTCTAAATACGTTCTCTTTCTTTTTTTCTCCTTTCCTCCTCTTTTTTCTTTCCTTCCTTTTTCTTGATGGCCATTAAGTTGTTGACATAAATTACTAGCTTTGATAATCTAAGTGGGTTAATGTCTGTACTCAACTATCCCCAAATAAAAGGTCCTAATGAGACAGGTGATTAGGGCATGACAAATCTGGCGGGAAGTAAGTGTGACTTGTTAATTACAAAATCCCAGGACACATGGGCAGAACAGTTCGCAAAGCCCTGCATGGACTTCTCACGAGAGCTCGCGGTTTTACCATGGGATAGCCTCGACCTGACTTCAGCCTGAGGCGTGGGTGATACAAGGATGTCCATACTGAGTTTTTGCAGATGTGTTCCATCTGGCATGGTGGTTTGCCCTCATGCTGTAGGGTGTACTGCTTTTCCTACTTTTACTTGGCCTGAAAGAGACTCCAGCACCCCAAAACCCAGCACTTGGAAATATTACTTTTATCACTGTTTATTTTTATGTTATGTTGTCTAAACTTTGGGTATAGTTCTGTTAATTTCAGTTTTTAGTTTTATTTTTAGCAAAGAGTAAGACCATATTTCTGCAGTGAGCTAACGTCCTTCTTTTTTAATATCTTTCTCTATTCTGCCAAGAATCTCTTTTTGTTCTTCCCAGAGTCAACATTTTTCCTTCCTAACCTGATTTTCTTCTGCTCTTTGCCTCCAAATCTCTGTGTTATTTCTATTACTATCTAATAGTTGTAGTTTTGTATATTATATATCACCTTTCTACTGTGAAAGACAATGAGTTGGTGTTCTTCTTCGTGCCTCTAATTCACTCCTTTCACTATCCCATTAGAGTTATATCAAAGTTTTGTCTATATTATTGGGAGTTAATGATGATAAAAATATTCAACACTTACTACTCTGTTATAGACAATGGGCTAGGCATTTCAAGATGCAGACATAAAAATGCAATCCTAGATCAGGCAGCAAAGAAAATTAACAGATACTGTTTAATGAAGAAAAAGAAAATTAGCAGATACTAACTCCTTAATATAATTATTAGCATGATAGTATAAGAAGGGAAAGAATAAAGCATATGTATCTTAAGGAAATATAATTTCAAGCAGAGGGTATATCAAGAATAATGATTTCAAATGCCCAAAGGCTAACCCATGCTTATCTTGTAGGAATAACAAATAATTGGGCACGTAAGGAGAGTGTTACTAAGAGAGAAAACAAAAATGGAAATGTGTTGTCAGTTCCTACATATTCTCTCCAGCTTGAGTTAGGAAACTTTTTCTGTGAAAAGACACATAGTAAATATTTTCCACTTTGTGGGCCATTCGATTTGTCTTGTATATACTGAATACTAATGTTGTAATGTGAAATCGGCATAGACAATAAACAAATAAGTGGAAATGGCTGTGTTTTGTAATAAAATTTACTTGCAAAAATCACTTTCATAAGTCATTGCAATGGCTTTGTATTGCTTTATTCCAGTTGTGGTCAAGATACTAATAGTGAGTTGGCAAATGTGGCCAGAAAGCCTAAAATATTTATTGTCAACTTCTGCATGAGGTTCACAAAAATGAGTTGAGCAGTTTTCCCTTTTATTGTCATTCTTTGAAATAACTTCTCTAAGAAAAGGATATCAAGAAAATCCCTGACTCAAAATGAATCAAAATTAGGTCCTATGTTTTACAGGTAAGATCTAACAAGTTTTCATGAAAAAAATAATCCCATTCCTAGAGAAGTTATCTCATAGAGTCTCAGACTCTAGTCACATTACAAATGTTGGTAATCATGTGTGGCTAATGGGTATCATGTGAAGCAACCTGGTTCTAGAAGTTTTAATGATGAGCCATTCACATCCAACTCTACCATCCACATGAAGTTGGGGTTTGTACGTGCTATGAGGCACCGTGTCTAGCAAGAGAACTGGAGTTCATAGATTTAAAGGAAGATTTTCAGGATCTATGGCCAACCTGGATCTCCCATGAACTGAAATAGGGGTTGATCACTAGGACTTTGTAGATACCCCTCATCTCTGAGTATTCTTTTTGTTTTGTGAGGATTTTGGCAAACATGGCTGGGGACACGGCTCCGGTTGTGCTGGGATCACATCTTTACAACTTCTGACAGGTGAGAAACGGTAGTTCTAGTTCTATTCAGAAATATCCCAGGTTGTGCTTCATTCCAATGGGAGTGAAGCCAGAGAGATGATTATTTTTTTGCAAGGCTTGGATTATATGCCCATATTTATAATCACAAGATGGAAATTGTTTCTACCAAATGATAAGTACCACAATTTATCCTGTCTGTTTCATCCATGAGATGCTTTGGGGCACTGGGAATATTCCTTGTGTACAATAAGCCCTAAATAAATATTAGGGGACAATCTCTTTAATTTGACTGAACTACTTGCAATAAGTCCAAAAGCAGGAGAAATATAAATTTGTTTCCTTTGAATTCACTTTTATGACACACATATTTGAAGACTATCCAATTACTTAGTTTATAAGTTTAAGAGTGGTGATTGTGATTGTTAACATTAAAGGAAACTCAGTATTTTCTTTGTAATCTGTATTTTTTGCAAATTTCTATGTGATTAGAAGAGATATGTTTGTGTCTTAGGAGTTGTGCAGGTTTGAAGACATTTTGAGTGTGGTCTTTACCTGATAGTAGAATCTTTTTGACCTTTAGTCTAATGTGATATTTTTTCTTCACAAATATTTTTTTAAATATGGCAAAGGAAGAGAGTGTTAGCTAATATTGAAAGAACATTTTTTCTTCTTCAGAATTTAGCTGACTTCATGTCTGAATGGGGTCTTAGTCTCAACTTATTAGTCTAGGTCATTTACAATAAAATTTAAAATTGAAGTGTGGCACTGTGTAGAAAGAGAAAGTTGCTCGCTGGGAAATGTAGGGTCTGTACTTTTAACTCATATTTCTTCAGAGCCAATATGTTACCCTTTTGGGGAAACAAAAACCTTTCCTCTCCCTTATCTGGTCATTAATCAGGAGAATTGTGCGAGTGGCAGGGCATGTAGAGAGCAGGAGGACAATCTTTATTTTGCTTCTTTTATTTTTTTAGGAATTCCAAAGAATTGAGGAAAACTTCCCTTTTTTATTTTTTGAAAGCTGTAACTCCTGAGAAAATTATTAACTTTGGTTTTATAAAAGCTCCAACTTGGTAAATTCAAAGCAAATTATGTAGAATTTAAGTAGATAACGTGAAAAGAAAATTTTGTAGCTTTGGGAATTTGGATGGTTAAGCATTGATGTGGTGTAATTTCCTGAGGTGCTAATCAAATG
Organism: Erethizon dorsatum; assembly: GCA_028451465.1. Taxonomy (NCBI): domain Eukaryota; kingdom Metazoa; phylum Chordata; class Mammalia; order Rodentia; family Erethizontidae; genus Erethizon; species Erethizon dorsatum. The sequence goes on from CM051839.1 coordinate 20,268,517, forward strand.
GAAAACTGATATTTTCCATGATACTTTTCTAATGGCTAGTTCTCTCTTAAGTCATCCTGATACCCTCTTTGTCAACTCCCACTCCTGCCCTGGCCTTCCTCTCATACAAAAAACACAGGTTTTTTGCTGTTTTTGTTCAGAAGTTCAGAAGCATATTTAATGGTGGGTGTAAATGGAGCTTCCAGGTCATGAGACTATCCGACTGTCTTCATTAAATTCAAAACCATATACAAACACAACCAAAAATGATACTAAGATTTCTTTTCTTTTAGCATTTGATTTTTAGATACTTGGGGAAGATAGAAATTTAAAAGTGTTTTGCCCTTTTGGCTATTTCAAAGTAAATAGTTTAATTTTAGCTTATATTTTTATCACATTTTATTTTTATTTTTTATAATCTTTTTAAAATTTTGGTTTTAATTGATACATAGTAACATAAAATGGTACATATTAATGGGGTGTCATGTGATGTCTCAATACATGTGATGTTTCAATACAATATTACATAATGTCTTACCTTCTGAAACACTTAACAATATTTCTTCTTAGTAACAAATTTCAAAACCCTTTCTTTCAGCTTTTTGAAATGTATAATACATTATTATTTATAGGTACTCCATTGTGCATTAGCACATCAGAACTTCTTGATCCTATTTAACTGTAACTTAGTCCCATTGATTTTAGTGCATGTAAAATTTATCATCATAACTATCTCATGCATCCAGAAAAAAAAAAAGATGCATAATATTACCTTCTGCACCTACTTTTCTGTATGTTCCTTTTTAAGCTTTTGGATCACCTATGCTTGTATTAACTATAATTATTCTTAATTTTGAAATTAGAATTCTTGGTAATGTGTGGAAGAACATGCAAATGAAGATATATATCTTCTGCTTCGTTCAGGAAACATCTAGTGATGATGAAAATCAGAAAATGACTATTTTCTGGAGTCACCGTGACTTTGAAATCTGTCACACTTAGTTGATGATTTTAAATACCAGTTGACTATGGATCATAAGAAATAATGTTATGTTTTAGAGTTGAACAAGACTTACAGTTTTTACATGTGTAGCAGCAGCACTGGAGTGTAAAATCTTACCAGCTTTGTAAATCTTAGCTTTGACTGTGTTGCTAGGAAACTCAAACAAAAAATATAAAAATAAGTATGATACAAATTACGAAATGTAAATTTTGTTGTTATAATCAATGCAGCTTTGAGTTGTTTTCTCTTGTCAAAACAGTTGTGCATAAAACATTTTTATACGTAAGTTAAAGCGAAAAGTAACTCCTTAAAATGAAGTAATCGTTTCCTGTTTCACTTTTGATTTTCTTTGCGGTGGAAGAGCTTTTGTCCCTCTCTGGGAGTTGTTTTAAATCTCTAGGAAGGTCTGTTGTGAATTTCTGTCTTCTGGATTGGTTAAGATCCCTTTTAAGTGCGTGCTGCTTTGTTCTCAGAAAAGCTGAGGTCAGTTGAGCAACATGCTGCTACTGGTAAAAAAAAAAAAAAAAAAGAAAAAAGCTGAGTAATGCTGGAGCCCTCTCATGTGGCTGATGCAAACCTGGAGAATTTGCATCATCATGTAGCTGGAGTAAGTTGGTGTGACAGGCAGGAGTTTAAATACAAGCGCATGAGGAAGCTGAGCTGGTTTGTAATGATAGGGCAGCAGCCACTGCCGCAACCACAGGGACAGGACCAGGAGGTGGGAACCGAGCGCACCAAGCACGTACAGGTGTTTCTGAGGAGTAATTAGAGAGCTGTGGAGGCTAAAATACACCTTTGGGTTTTTACCTGTGAACACAGTAGCGCTGAGACAGACACTCTGGAAGCAAAGAGAAAGAGAGACCGATCAGTCACACCAAAGAGACACTCAAGTTGAAAGTTTTTTTTTTTTTTTCCTTCCTGTTTTATTTTTCCCCCGTGTGTCAGAACCATGGTCAGAAAGCCTGTTGTGGCCACCATCTCCAAAGGAGGTTACCTGCAGGGAAATGTCCACGGGAGGCTGCCTTCCAGGGGTGGCAGGGAGCCACCGGCGGGGCAGGAGAAAGTGGTGCTGAAGAAGAAAATCACTCTGCTGAGGGGCATCTCCATCATCATTGGCACCATCATCGGAGCGGGGATCTTCATCTCCCCGAAGGGCGTGCTCCAGAACACGGGCAGCGTGGGCATGTCCCTGACCGTCTGGGTCGTCTGTGGGATCCTGTCACTATTTGGTGAGTGCAGCTCTTCTCAGGGGTTGTGCATGGCTGTGGAGCTGGGAACTTTGTTTCCTGGGAAAGCAAAGGGTAAATTTTTGAGAAGCAAACAAATGGCAAAGATGACACAAAATTTTTGTTTAGGTATGTGAACTAGGCGAACACAGTGTCTACTGTTGGCACGCTCTCGAATTCTCTTAGATTGCTTCCTGAAGGCACTGCTCTCTTTTCCAGACTAACACAGACTCTTCTCTGCACTTTTCCCTGTGGCGATGAGAGCAAAGACTAACTTTGATGAGCGAGAAAATGTATGCAAAACTTTCTGTCCTGGGCGCTGGTGTTTGGGGCATTCTGGCACCTGGCAGGCTGAGTGAAACACCTGTGAAGTGAAACTGGTGTGGCCTTTTTAGGTGCGGAACTGAGTACTCAGCAGAAGTCTGTGACTTTTCATTAGCAAGACAAATGGTGGCAGTCTTCTCTTTTGTAATTTCTTAAGCTTGTCAGTTCCTAATAGTCTTTTAAAAGTTCTTGATGTGGAGGGATATATCGTGCACACAACTCCACCTTAATCATAAGTGGGGATATTACAATGGCCTCAGGATGTATCATGCTTTTGTTTGCATTTTTTTCTTGAGACCTATAAACTTTTGCAATACATGATTTAAAACTTCAGTTGAGTGTTAGTTTTTTACACTTGCCCAGATCTGTTTTCTTCATCTTATTTCACTTGGTCTCCAGGGAAACATAACTTGTCCAACTGTTCACTGAGTGAATTGGAAAAGAATTGGTAGAAGAAGTATGATCATTATGTTTTCTTCAAAATGTACATCTCTTCTATTGACTTGAGAATTAGTAGTGAAAAGTAAATAAATGCCCTCTCATCAGGTGGGTAAATTCCTCGAAAGCCACCCGAGTTAATTCTAAAGGTGACACAAACTGGTGAATTACACAAAATTTTTTTTTCAAATTTGATTTATGCTATGGAATAAATGTCTAAGATATTTTTACTCTTCTCTGGAACATTGTGTGCTTTTATTCCAAAAGATACTACCTCTAAAGTTTCTAACACATTGTCCTAACTCTACGACAAAGTTTAGTACTTATTGTTAGTCCTATATGCACCAGTCCATTCATTCTTCCTATTCAGATGTCACAATGTTTTAATTTATTGATTGGGGCAACATCTAGAGAACTTAAATTTCTTTTTTAGGAAGAAGGCATTTTAAAATAAAACTTGTTATAATAAAGTTTCTGTAGAGAAAGACCTATAGAGGAATTATTTTTAGGTTTTTAAAAAAGAGTTTGTAGCCAAGTGTGATGACTTATGTCTATAAACCCAGCACTTGGGAGGCTGAGGCAGGAGGAGTTTGTGGTATTATTTATGTAAATAGCTTGTACTTGATAAAATGTTTAGTAATGCTTGTATGTCATTGCTCTTCCCGTGCTGCTCTCTGTCCTTGGAGAATACTTTAGAGTAATATGCTTATGAAAACTCTGATAGAACCCTCAGCCACTACTAATATCAGAATGCTTCTGGCTTATGCATGTACAGACAGAGCACTTAATCGTCACTCTTCATAAGTGACATTGTGTACCCTCAGCCTTTAATCTTCCCCACAGCACTTGGTATATTTAGAAAAAAAAAATCTAAGCAGAAAAACTACAACTTGTTTCCTGGTCTTTGCACACTTATGTAGATTTAGCTCCCGCTATGTGATTCAATTTTTGCACACAATTAAAGATGTAATAAAATAAATTGTGCACATTATTTCAGATGTAATAAAATAAATTACTCTGAGCACTGAAATAAAGTGATGTTGACTTGTATGATGAAAATATACTTATTCATAAGTACAGTACCTTATGCAGAAGCTAAAAAAATGAAGAAAAGAGCTAAGAGGAGCGTAGCTTAGGTTACACCAGAGTTAATGTTTTTGATTACTAAAGGGAATGTGTTCATATATTAATCAGCTTATCAATAAATTTGCATTCCATTTTTCACAATTATCAGTAGCTTTTTTTTTTTTTTTTTAGCTCAGAGTCTTTATTGGAAATAAGGAGAAGGAGACTAGCTCCTGGATTTCCAGGAGGGGTCCCATATGGGGTGGTGGCATAGTCTCTCAATTGAGAATTATGTACAGGCAAGTTGGGTACAGGGATTGCTTAAACATTTAGTGTTCACCTATCACAGGTGGCTCTGTGGATTTAAAACGACCAATTGGGATTTTTTAACTCAGTTCTTCAACATGTAGGGTTTATAAGAAACTGGGATCTCAGAAGGAACTTGGTAATTTGCATTATAATTTCCTCAAAATGCAGGATCTTAGTAGGGAGAGGCTACACCTCCCTTCAGGATCTGAGTAGGGAGGGGCTATACCCCTTTTAGTAGAGGGTGGACTGCATTCCATGCTGCCTGAGGAAATTAATTCTTTGTCCAAAGTCCTAATGCACTGTCTACTCTTAATTTTAATCAGTATGGCTGGCTATCACCACACTCTATCTCAGGCCCTTCCACTAGCTAGCTGGCTTACTCATAAGCTAACTAAATAAACTATTTTCTACATTTTCTCTCTCTGAAGAAGTATCCTTACTTCAGAGGGAGAACAGACAAAGACCGAAATAGCTGCTTTGGGCTTAGAGGGGTTGATGTAGGGAAGACGGCAGTCAGAAACTTTCTCCAGAGAGCTAATTTAAGAGGCTTTGGGTAGAAGTCATGTTGGGGTTTAGCAATGATGGCCTTTCTTTAGAGGATTGATCTAGTGGACCCCAGTAAAAGGAGTCTTCCACATTCCTCATTGGCTCATCTGCATGCCCATTTGGAGTTTGACAGCCTCTATGCAAGAAGAAACAAATTTTACCAAAAGATTAAGAATGCATGGCCCCAACATAAGAACCAGAATGAACAGACAAACTGGGGAAGGAGCCAAGATTAGAAACTAGTTTTAAGGGACTGGAATAGGATTGTAATGAGTTGGGTCCTAGACCTGCCTGTTTATGGAAGTTATCTATATGTCTGATATTTATTTTACTCTTTTAAGATCTTTTTTCACTTGATGTGAATTATTGATCTAAAGACAACAAGTTTTATTTATTAGTGCGCAAGTCCCTCTAGTTATACTTGTAAGAAGGTGGAGAGTTCTGTGGTTTCAAAGGACAATTTTAGCTAAGGAATTCAAAGACTCCTTCTCTCAGAGGTCCAACAATCTTCCTGCCCAGGAGGTTGGGTGACTCACTGAAGTTGTGGGATTTTGTAGAAAGTTCCCCCTTATATCCTGGGTCCTTGTTGACTTTGGTAGGCCTGGACCAAAATATTGGCTGTTCTCTCAGCCCAGTCATCCTTTTTTTTAGCTTTGGTATCCAAACCTCAGTTGTTGAACACCCAGGAGATTAGTTACCTAAGTATTGCTGTAGGAGTAGTAGGTTTAACTATCTTCTCTAGATATAAAGCACCTTGAAATATAAAGTATGACTGGAGAACTGTTATTTTTTTACCAATCATGGTCATCTTAGAAGTCAAATTCCTGTAGAATGTTAACAGATAACAATTATAAAGTTTTACAGAGAAAATTTGAGGTCAAGGACAAGATGTCATTTTAGCATGACAATCATGGTGACATTACTGTATGAGAACCATTAGTTTTTGCTATTACCTCTGAAACACATTTAAATCTCCATTTTAGTATAAAATGACTTTTTAGTCAGTTACCTTTAATTACAAAATATTAAATGACAAAGAAACTTCTACTAATTTGTTATCTTTTAACCATCGTCTGTTACTAGAGTGACATTTAAGTAGAATGTACTTGTTTATAGATGTACTTTTCGAATGGGTAACTTGTCCAGTTTTTCCCAGAGTCTTATGGTACCACATCCCAACAATTATTAAACAAATTATTATAATGTACTTGAGTTAGTTATAATTAAAGACTGAGCTTTTTATATCTAAAACAACAAGGTTTTCTTATTAAGAGATACTCCTGGTTAAATTTACAAAGCTAGATTAAAAGGCAAGTGATCTATATTCTGTTAAGATAATTTCTCATGTTAGGCTTTTGATTACTTAAATTGAACTTTAAGAGTTAAAGAGTATTTAAATGTTGGCTTGTAAAATGTTTTCAATAATCAGTTTATGATTGGTTAAAGTAACAACTATTATTTTAAATTTATGATACAACCTATATATTTGGGGCTAGAGATACATCTGAAAACAAGATATACTGTGAGTCTAAGATTTAAAATTAAGTTTATAAAATTAAAATGACATAGGCTTAATACATTCGAAGTAACTAACAGGTGCTTTCTGTTATACAGTATACATCTAGACCTTAGACATAATTTGGCTTCTCTTTAAATTTGGTCTTGCTATTTAAAACTTGATCTACATTTATCGGCTTTGATTAAACAAATGTTTTGTTATTATCTAAATGAGTTACACTTACATATTGGGTAATAAGTCTATTCATGGTCATAAACAGTATTTCTTTTTTTTTTTTTTTTGTGGGTACCGGGGGTCGACCTCAGGACCTTGCGCACCAGCAGGCGCCAGTGCCGCTGAGCGATATCACTGGCCCTTTTTTCGTATGTGGGTTCCGGGATTCGAACTCCAGACCTCGCGCTTGCCAGGCAGGCGCTTATGCTGCTGAGCTATCTCACCGGCCCAATAAACACCATTTCTTAAATGTACCAAAGCTCTAAAGATGTCCTTTAATTCTGTTTTGTGTTTTGGAGACAGGGTCTTGCTATCTCATTCAGAGGGCCACAAGCTCATGGCAATCTTCCTGCCACAGCCTCTCAAATGCTGGTTTACAGGCATGGACAACCATGCCCTGCAGATGTCCATTAATTCCTGTCGGTGCAGTTACACACTCACTGTAAAATCTGTTAAAGGAGACTTAAGTTTTGCCTTAAGAGTAAAAACTAAGTAAATACATACAAACTTTTCTATATAGCTATGATAATAATTATTGCTAACCGCGTGGTATATTCTATATATTTACGTTTCCCAAGTGTACAGGTTTTCAAAGATGCAAAACTGAAAAATACATCTTATCGTACTGTGTCTTCAGGGTAAAGTTATTTATGGTGGTAAACTTTTTCAGGCTCAAGCACCTGGCTTTCCTTTGCTTGTTTTCTAGCTGCTTATAACGAAATGCACGTGTCAATCCAATATGAGACAGCCAGACAGATGATGCAGATACATTTTCAAGCTTATGCTTGTGTGGTCGTTATAATTGTGTTACAATAGTTAGAGGCACCCAACACTGTGCGGTCCAGACAATGTCGTTCTAATGACTAGTAGCTTTTGAAACCCTTACCCTAACCCTAACCCTAACCCTAACAGAAAAAAGAACAAAGTACAAGGGTAGCTTTTGAAACCCTTACCCTAACCCTAACCCTAACCCTAACAGAAAAAAGAACAAAGTACAAGGGTAGCTTTTGAAACCCTTACCCTAATCCTAACCCTAACAGAAAAAAGAACAACGTACAAGGGGATAAACTTCTTTTCTATTAAAGCTCTAGAACTATGGGACTAAGAGTCAAGAATCTGCATACAAGATGGTCTCCAGCTTACAGTGGTGTGACTTAAGACTTTTTTTCCTTTACAATGGTGCCTAATAATAATAATAATAATAATAATAATAATTTATTCAATAAATTACAACAGATATTCAACACTTTACTATAAAATAAATAATATTAGATGATTTTTGCCTAATTATAGGCAAATCTGAGTATTCTAGCATGTTTAAGGTAGGCTAGGCTATGTTATGATATTCAGCAATTTAGATCTATTAAAGGGCTAACAATATCTTCAATTTATGATGGTGTTTTTGAAATGTAATCCCTCTATAAGTGAAGGAGCATGTTTATTTGATTTATAAACTTTTTTAAAAAGCCAGGGTCAATGCATGGATTTTTATATTCTATTTTGAACTTTTTCATCTGTGTAAAATGGTTATGGAGCTTGAGACCCTTAAATGAAAATCTCATTCCCCAGAACTCAATTTAAACCTAGGGTGGCCATCCTGAAGCTTCTGCAGATCATACTGAGGTTTGGTATTGATTGTCTGACAATAAATTCTGAGATACTTAAGACTCTTTCCAATAACATTTTATATTGGATTCTCTTCTGGACAGCCTACCAACATGGCGACTGCTTCCCAACAGAGGATGAATTGCAGCTAATTATAATTAGTTATAAATAGAAGAAATGTATCACTGGCCCCTACATATCCATCTGCACACTAGTTACTTTAGACTCATCTTTAGGAATTTTAAAATCACAAGCCTTTTTATTCCTGTTTCAGAGAGTTTGGATTCTTTTGCTTGGTGAGTCTATTGTATGGTCTTAGAGTGTTTTTCCCTTGAATTTTTTAAAATGAAAAATCTAGGTAGCTCATATATAATACTAGCTTCAGGAGTCAGATAAGTGTTACTAAGATTTTCCTGAGTATATAAATTACATTTATGTTGAACAATTCTGTATGAAATATTACTAATTAGTAGTAACTTTCCATACACAGTCTCTTAAGTAGCTTGGGCAAAAATTGTGGGTTACATTGAGCACTTAACAGTATAGAACTTTTTATATGATATTAAATTTATTTTTCATTTTCTTGATTATTAATTGCTCAAATTAATAAGTATAGCTATATTTCATGTGATGCTTGCTATGTGTCAGGCCCAGTGCTGGCTTTAGTAATCATTATCATTCATATTCACAGCTCCTTTATGAGGTAGAAGTTAAAATTTTTACTTTATAGGCCTTGGAAGGTTACATAGCTTGCCCAATTCCATGTGAAGTGTATTGCTACATGTTAAAAATGTAGTTTTCACCTAACATACATTATAGCATCTCTTTTCAAAAAGCAGACAATCCATTGTACCTTTTTTAGTAACAGGATAATAGGTCAGAATTCATTTTGCGGACAAAATGTATCCTACAAGGTAAATGAAGTCTTTCGTGGCATATAGTCCATATATTTCTGAACTTATTTTGATTTGGCAGAGAAATGTATTTTTTTAAGAGTTCTCAACATAATAAGTTCATTTTGGGATAATTATTTGTCTTGACACTAGTTTGTGTTCTTCAAAAACGGGTCAGTATTTTTGGCATCCATTTTCTTTTTTTCCCTTTGCTTCCTGGTTTCTAACTCAAAAATCTGAAACATTTTATAGTGTCTTAGCATTTTCTGTTTACCATTTCAAATACAATGACATTGTTCAAGTAGAATGAACTAGGATTCAGATGTGAGGAAATCGTGAGAGGAACTTGTGGGTCTTAACAATAGATGACGGTTGTTTTGAAATAAGGTTGACATTTAGACCAGAGGAAGTAGTTACATTTCATGCAGCATAAATACTACCGAGTCAAGTCAATACGATTGCTGGAGAGTATATTAAATTTATACCTTTTTATCAAAACCATTTCACAGGAGCCCTGTCCTATGCTGAATTGGGAACAAGCATAAAGAAATCTGGTGGTCATTACACATATATCCTGGAAGTCTTTGGCCCATTATTAGCCTTTGTACGAGTCTGGGTGGAACTGCTTATAATACGGTAAGAACATAGATAGAAAAACTTAATTTCATTATTCTTCTGAATCACCTTGATTATTTTTAACTAATTAGAAATGTACATGTCAAGCAACTCTGTTGTAAACACGCATGCTTTAGGATGTAAAATCTGTGATACGGTACTTTTCTAGATTAAAATTCTTAGTCCAGATTTATCATTGGCAGTGGTTCACTAAAATGCCAAAATTTTCAGAGTACTGCTTTTCTTTAATCCTAAGTTATTCCCTTTTATATTTCTAAGAAACAGGCTTACCTAAAATTATAAATAATTTTAGTTACAGTACATTAAACATCTTTTCAAACTTTTCTAGAATATGAAGCATGAAAACTACCTTAATAAACTGTACCTTTTGACGAACTAGGCACAAGTAACTGTACTAACAGAGTTTTCCCTTATTGAAGATTGTCATTAAGTCATTTAACTTAACTTCATTTTCATGACTAAGGCATGTCTGTGTCTAACAACTTGATATGTCATCAAGTCTACTCTATCAAAAAAAAAATCAAGTTTACATACCATAAATGACTCATTTCCTCACATTAAATCAGTCAGGGAAAATCTTGTGATTTTATTGTTGTAAAATGCTCCCCTTCTTGATCTTCATGGCAATGGATAGTGCTAAGTCACTCTGAATAATGATTTTCTTTCAGGTTGTGGGGAAATTTATGACGTCACGTGAGTAGTTTAAGAGTAACACAGTCCCTTAAGGCTAAACAGTTTCCTGATTTGTGACTTGCACTTTCTAGTTACAGAGTATAATACAAATAGCTAGGGAAACTTGCTCTGATTGTAAACTTATCAGACATACATAGCTGAGAACTTGGGCGAGCTTTTACTCTGTCATTTACAGAATGTGGCAAATGCAGAGCAAATAAGTATCTGTTAACACTAATCATGATTTTTACAGTGTTAAGAGTCTCTTTTTCCACAAAGCACTTGAGAATAGTATATATTTCATTGTTAAGTCTATTCTCATTTTAAACACTTCTGAGTTACTTAGAACTTGTTATAATGAAATAATGACAAAGGAGTATTTTATTCCTTTTCTAAGATTTCCCTACCTGGGATGTATCTTTTGTTCTTTTCTGATTATGTGAATCTTATATATGCTTCAAAGGTCAATTAAATCTTATCTTTTCACAGTTAATTACCTGTTTATTCTACCTTTTAGCAAGGCTTTCATCTTTAATTCTTCTGAAAAATTCAGTCTCTGCTTCTCATTTGACATTGAACTTGGTATCTTGTATTTTTATTTAATATTTTAGGTGTCTGTGTTCTGTTTTCCTGTTAAAACTGCAAGCATTTCAATGACAAGATCAGATCCTACATTTCTTATAACCTTTATACTAGTGCCTTGTGTATTCTGGATATAAATTCTTTTTTAATAAGTGATAGAAACTTTATACTATTTTGAATGTAACATATTCAGCATTCAAATAAATGCACTAATTTAAGTAATGAAAGTGCTGGCCTGTCAGGCTGCTGAACTTTGGTGTTGGATATGGTTGGACTTGAATCTGTCTTAATCCATGTATTTGTAACCTTGGCTAATTGCTTGCCATTGGTGTAAACATAACCATTCCATTTGGTATTGCACAGATATGGTGCTCATTTATTAATTTATTCATTCCACATACTGCCATCAAATAGTGACTAGCAAGATAAAGAGATCTAAATTTGCATGAATCCCAATTCTTGCTCTCAAAGAGTTGATAATTCATTGTTTCTTTAATTTTTTTTTTTTTGTGGGTACCAGGGGTTGAACTCAGGACCTCACACTTGCAAGCAGGTGCTTGTGCCGCTGAGCGATATCGCCGGCCCTTTTTTCCTTTGTATGTGGGTACCAGGAGTCAAACTCAGGACCTCGCACTTGCCAGGCAGGCACTTATGCCACTGAGCTATCTCACCAGCCCCCTGTTTCTTTAATTTTGAAAGAACTGCTTTATGATGTGTGTGTGTGTGTGTGAACAGGAGAAACTGCCTAGATAAATTCTAGAAGCTTTTAACTGTATTTATATGTTCCTTTGTCATACTGAACTCATATTTCTGGGTTAATCTTTCAAATACTTGAAGAGAGACAAGATACCTAAGTATTTTACTGTTTCTCTTCTATTACTTATACCCATGTTACCTAAGCATTTCCATTAAAATTATACCTTCAGATTAAGTCAGTGTTGCCAGGTATAATCTGTAGAGCACATTCAAGGAAAGAAAACTCCAACAGTACAGGGATCAATAAATTGAATTCACTCATTCACCATATATTCAATACGTATTGAGTTTCTACTTCTTGGGAGACACTAAATGCTAGAGATAAAATCATGATTAAGACGGGCTTATGGAATTCATCTAGTTGGAAGAAAGAGTTATCAATCAGGGAATCACATAAGTTAATATAAATTTGCTACCACAATAAGCAGTGTAGAAGGGAAGCTAGGGCTCAGTAACAGAATACTCTGGGAGATGTGACACAGTCAAAGAGTCAGAAAAGCATTTCTGGACCAAGGAAGATTGAACCAAGATCTAAAGAATTAAAGAGAGTGAGCTGAATACACAGGGTTCTGATTCCTCTAGTGGGAGCCAGCGAAGACATAGAGCGAACTTAGGCCACACGGAATCTTGAGTGCAAAGTGAGGGATAGTAACATATCCAGGGCATGTTCTGAAAATGGTAAATTACATGGTTAGATTTTAATTCATACATCAAAAATTTCTATAAATCATGGAGCACAGGAAACTTAGTCTCATTTGGAGAAAAGAGAAAAAGGCCTCTAGGAAAAGAAGAAAGGCAAGATATTTATGGTGCTGTTTAGTGCCAGAAGTCCGAAGTTGGAAACACATAATGGTAGTTGGGTTTCTGGTAATCTAGGGATCAGATATGAGGGCTATGTAATCATGAGAAGGAAGAGAAGCTGAAAGGGAAGCCAGGCATCAGAAAGTAGATAATTCTATGTACTTTCTTGTGAATGGAAAGAAAAAAAAAGAAATACATATATATATATATATATATATATATATATATATATATATACATATATATGAAGAGAGGTGAAATTTTCTCATAGAAGTATTTGAAGAATTAGACTAGAGTGGTTTATTACCTGTGTTGCTGTACATCTGAACTGACTTTCTTATGCACTTAATTGTATAAAATCTTTGCATCTAAATATTTTTATGGAATGAAGAATAAGCATGTATTGGCAAGGAACACTTATTAATACTAACTTTTTAGATGGAGTTTTGTGTTCCTTCTCTTCAGCATGCACACTCCATTAGATCTGTACCATTAACAGATTCATACTGTGGCTGGAGCTTAGTTATTAACTTACTGAGAAAGAATACTGCTTCTGGTAAGGCCTAGATGTGTCAAGATATCATTTAATAAATGCAGAATTTAAGGAATTAAAAAGTCAAATATTAAGAGAGCAGAGGCCAACTTGGTAGTTCTCAGACTTGCTTCCAAGGGTATTTAAACACTAGCCAGCAATGTTATAGGCAATATTTCCTTTGGAATGTCCATTGCAACCTAATTAAATACGGAATTTTTTTTTGGGCCGGTGAGATGGCTCAGCGGCGTAAGCGCCTGCCTTGCAAGCGCGAGGGCCCGAGTTCGACTCCCGGATCCCACATACGAAAAAGGGGCCGGTGATATTGCTCAGCGGCCTGGGCGCCTGCTGGCGCGCGAGGTCCTGAGGTCAAACCCCTGGTACCCACAAAAAAAAAAAAATACGGAATTTTTAAATTACAGACTTTACTATTACACACATTCCATGTGCTAAGTGGTAATATCTCATGATAGAAAAATTTTAGTGAAAAAGCTATTTAGTTTTCCCTGTAATCATTATTTTCTTCTCTCTCTCTCTTTTTTTTTTTTTTTTTTTTTTAGCCCTGCAGCTACTGCTGTGATATCCCTGGCATTTGGACGTTACGTACTGGAGCCATTTTTTATGCCATGTGAAATTCCTGAACTTGCAATCAAGCTCATCACAGCTGTGGGCATAAGTGAGTATTACAGGTACAAGCATGAAAGAGAGGGAAGCAATGCAATAGTTATTGGAAAATGAGTTCCTTTGGAATTTTTGCATGGTGGTATTGTTCACCAAATGAGGTTGTTTTTCCTGAGAGGTCCAAATCTGTGTTGGAAAATATATAAAGAATACAGATTTTATATAGCCACTGGTATTTTAACACATGCCAGTTTTGCATTAGGTCAATAGGTATGATGGCCAATCTTTTAAAATACACAAAAAGTACTTTGTCGGTAAAATTAAGTTGATTGTATATGAAGAGAGATTAGTAAGAATGAAAACTTAACTATTTTGTGATTTTTCTAAATTGGAAATTATTCTATCTCAGTGATATGTTGAATTATAACTTGTGTATAGTCATGGAATTACATTGATGTGTTAGGCTTGTATGTTGTGTTCATACAATTTGTAGTGTTAGTACAGTCACTGTTATAGTTTTTGCTGTCTCTTTTGGCCATGATAATAATTTTATTTTTAAGATTTGATAACTAGGGCCGGTGAGATGGCTCAGCGGCGTAAGCGCCTGCCTGGCAAGCGCGAGGGCCCGAGTTCGACTCCCGGAACCCACATACAAAAAAGGGGCCGGTGATATCGCTCAGCGGCACGGGCACCTGCTGGTGCGCGAGGTCCTCAGGTCGACCCCCGGTACCCACAAAAAAAAAAAAATTGATAACTAATAACATTTCTCAACTGGGAAATTTTCTTCATGGGCTACAAATCAGAATGTGGTTCATTTTTTATTAATGGACATATATTTTAGAAATTGGAAAAAGTGGAAATAAAAAAGAGGAACATGCACAAAATTATATAAGTGATACAAAACCAAATCTCATTCTAACTTCTTAAAAGATTCCAGAATGTCATGAGAAAGGATAACAATTCTACATGCCAATCAAATCGTTGTTTAAGGGCCAATATGCTCACATTCAATTAACAACTCAGAAATGGAAAACTATACAAGAATAACTGAATTGCATGCTCATAGAAAAATGGTTAGGATGTTGTTCTAAAGTATTTCAGTAGAACAATAAAAAACGATATACTTTTGACCATAGAGAGTAAGTTGTTAGGTTGTAGGAAAAAGTTAGGAATTGCATATAAAATCTCTCTTATGGTAGTTACACATATTTCTGAACTTATTTAAATTCATCCTAGATTTCCTACTTTATCCATCAAATGTGTACATACACTTATTTTGTGAAGTCTCTGAAAAGACAAAGAAAATTACTCAGGGTAGACATTTCCAAGTCCTAGAGAGGCAATGATGTGCCTACTTAAATCGTCTTGTTCTTAACACACATAAACAGATACCAGACATAGGGAAGATATGAGATGTAAGAGCAAGTCATTTAGCCATTCTGTACCTCTGTGTTCTTTTTAGTTAATCATTCCAGTGTTATAAGGTGTTGGGAGTGTTAAGTGATTTTTAAATGAGATAATATGTAGAAAATGTTTTGGGTAATCTTTAATTTATAAAGAACACAATACAAATGGTAGTTATTTATGTTCTTGTGGGAAAACATTATTGGAATTTCCATGAGACTAGTCACCTTTACTTTGCAGTCTTTCCAGACCCTCATATAGCTCCTAGCATGTTATTTGTGCTTAATAATGATTTATTACTGATTGATTTTGTAAAAATACATCTAAGAATTTTTTTCTACAGCAGAAAAGTCTACAGTTGTATACTTGTTAAACTTGGAGTACTATATATCTTCAGTTTTCTCAGCTAGCAGGGAAATTAGCGGTATAATGAAATAGAGTTTGTTCGATAAGATGTTCAGATCTAACGCCACGAGTTTTTGTGGGATATAACTCACTGGAGGCAAACAATCTGGGATTGGAAATTGGTTTTCTTATGTTTTATGTACTCTTTGGCTAATTATTAAACCTCATTTAGCCTAAGTTTATTTATTGGTAAAATGCCTATGAACAGGTAATTTATCTTGAATGACTACAAGAAGAAAAGATAGTATATGTCAGATTTTTTTTTTTTTTTTGTGGGTACCGGGGGTTGACCTCAGGACCTCAGCACCAGGAGGCGCCCGTGCCGCTGAGCAATATCACCGGCCCTTTTTTCGTATGTGGGTTCCAGGACCTCGCACTTGCCAGGCAGGCGCTTACGCCGCTGAGCCATCTCACCGGCCCTGTCAGATTTTTAAGACCTTTAAAAGAGTGCCCTGCCCATAGAAAATTTTTGATTAATTTGACGTCCCACTAAAGGACTGAATTAATGGCCATTTTTATATTCTCCATATTCATGTCCCTTGAATGATTGAGACAGTCATATCACAGATGCTATATTAAAATTGATGTTAAAATGTTAATTTTTTTTTTTAATATCCGGGTACCGGGAGTCGAACTCAGGACCTTGTGCTTGTCAGGCAGGTGCTTATGGTGCTGAGCTATATCACCAGCCCAAAATGTTTAATGTTAAAATTGATTAGCTATGTTAAAATTGTTAAAATTGATAAGATAACTGATTGATATTATTGATAACTCTGGAAATTAATAATACAAGTTATTGATTAAATGCTTTAATCAGAGGTTTTAAAGTACATTCTCTATGTAAATCTGAAATCTATAAATTTTCCCTGCTTTGGACTTGAAATTAGATGGGTAATGATATTTCTGTTTTTATAAGAGTAGAAGACTTATTTTTTTCCAATTCCATTAAACTTTTTAAAGGGAAAATTTATATTTTAGGTGATTAAATGAAAACTGTTCAAAGCAAAGGTTTAAAGCAGACAACAAAATATGTTTGCAAAATGTGTTGTAGCAATTGATGATGGAATTGTTTGTAAGGCGCCCAGGTAGACCTTGGATAAACCTAGACATTTCCTTCTATTTTTGCCACTGGTTATAATATTAGTTTATACATTTTGATGTTCCTTTTGTAAGCCTGAGATTCTGAAAAGAAACTGTGCTCCCACAATCAGAATCACTTAAAAAGAAAAGGGAAACTTTTTATGACTCAATGGGAAGTAATTTAAATCAATGGCCTAATTGGGAAAGTCAAACTGTCTTTCAGAAGAATCTAGCTTTAATGGAGCAACAGGGGGTGGAGATGGAGATAGAGAAAGAGAAATTTACCTAGGGGCAAATCTCTCACATCCTTTATTTTTCAAAGTGACTATAGGTGATTTTCTGCCTGTAGGGTTGGAAGGTCACTGGGATGTAGAAAATAGTTTAATTGCATAAATTGCTTCCCCGTGTTTCTTGAGGCAAACAGGGAGTTTAAAATCTCTAGTTAAGTGTAGGAAAAGGTCACTCCAGAAGGGTCCTGCTACATCATAGAAAAAGAGAGAAATTTTGTGAAATATAACCAACCATTTAAGAGATGATAGTGCGATGAGAAGGGCAGTTAACTAAATGCTTACATTCATTTTTAAAAAAGTACTCCACTTCCACCAAATTCATAAATATAAAAAGTTTTTTGCTTATCTCATATCCTGTGTATTTTGGTAAAGATGTCAAATATATAGAAGTTTTACCAGAGAATTTTGTGTGTTCATATATCGTTGCTCTCCTAAAGCCCAATCACTCCCTTTATCTTCCATGAGAGACTCTGAACTTCCACTGCTCTTCTACCTTCAATTAAACATTGAAGTATGTTTAATATTTGAAAATATTTAGTCTTTTGTTCTGTTCTCCTAAATCTAGATCCTCTATATATGTACAGGTGAATGGCGCAATATTACTGATACCAGGTAGCCTGCTTCTAAAAGTGGCTCATCAACTAAACGTTACCGGTTCTGGGTTGCTGGCTTCTCCCTGTGGAGTTAGATTCCAGGTTCTTCTTGTCTCAAACAAAGAATTGAACAAAATGACAAACAAACAAACAAACAAACAACACAAAAACAGTGGCAGGGTTTATTTGGGAAAGTAAAAGTTAAAAGTGGGGAAGAAACTGGCTCTGCAGAGCAAGCTTGGGCTGAGTAAAAGAGGAAAAAGCAAGATAAAAGAAAACCCTGGAGAAAGCAGACTGGGCGATCCTGAGGAAGAGCCACCATAACAGTTTCTTGTGACACCTCTCCTTTATGCTGTCCAAATCTCTAGGAAACCTGTGAGAACTTCTACATGCAGGTCTTGAGACGCAGTGCTGAGGGCTTTGGGAGCTGTTCTGCATGTGTGTTTGGGATCTTGTAGTTAATTGGTCAGCCTACTTCCTCAGCCAGTTTTGCCATGCCCTATTCTCCTATCTCAGTGTTAGAATGCTTTACTTAAAATGTGAGAGCTAGTCCTAGATCCATGCCTAACAAGCTTCTCTGAGTCTTAAATCCTTTCCTAAATTATTTTATATAGATGAATTAAGAGTTGTATACTACATCTCAGACCATAGTTGTAGTGGGGGAGGAATGAACAAAATAAAATTTGTATTGCATTGTGAAAACCAATTGATGGGTTCTATAAATGTATTACTATATTTTCTTTTCTTCAAACTCTTTTCCTAGCATTAAATTCTATGAAAGAAAATATCTAGAACTGGTTCTGTGTTAGCATTTCAAATATAGCTCTTGGAGGGCCTTTGTTTGAATTTTCTGAAGCCTGGTACACTACTCCTTTTCTACTGTAACTAAATTACCAGCACAATCAATTCATAGGTAGATATGCACAGTATTAAAACATACAAATACTGCAGAACGACAACCATGTCTTTTAGGAGGATGATAAATTAAATGTGGCATTAAAGTGTCCTGCGATCCAAGGTAAGATAAACATGAACCTTTACAGAGGGGCAGGGCCATTGACATGAGTTTGAAAGAACTGGGTATACATACTTTTTGAGCTGTTTCCTCATTGTTTTTCCTATGAGCTTATGGTGAAGCGTGTGCTCTGGGGTTAAACTATCTAGGTTACAATCTTATCTTCACACTTACCTCCTATTTGAACATAGGCTAGTGAAGTAGTATTTTGAGTCTCGGCTGCTTATCTTAAACAAGACTAATAGTAATGACGTCACAGAGATACAAGGATTAAATAACATTACCCGTGTAACGTCTTTGCACACTATCTGCCATAAATAGTAGTTTATATTTATTTAATGGTTGCCATTTTTGTTCCCAACAGTGAGACTGTAGATACAGACTAACTTTCTGCTTTTAAAGGTGTTTACTACTACACAGCTTCTCTGAAATTAATGCATCCAGGAAATGAATTCTAACGAAGAGATAAAGGGAACCCAGGCAGCTATTGCCAAAAGCAGCAGAACCACTCACTTTATCTCACCATGTAGCAATATCGACAGCATTCATGTATTTTATCAGTTTGGCATGAAGCAGCTACACGTCACAAGCCAGAAAGAATCCGAACCCGAATGAAAACCCAATACATCCAGACTCTTTAATCTCTCTCTTCAAAAACCAAAGGCAGACTTGAGTTATGGGCAGTGCGGAGGGAAATACTTGCCAGTCTTTAAATCAGAGCACCACTCTTTAACATTCCTCTAAACATCCTCTTCGAATACAGCTCCTTTCAAATATGTATTTCTTATCTCCGGGATTTATAGATATAGCTTTCATTGCCGCATTTCAGTTCTCAGGAAACTGTATCATAAATATGTAAATAGAAACTATGGTCCTGTATTTTCATTTCGGTAAAAATTTGAGCCAGGAAAAAAAAATCCAAACAGTTGTAATTATTTCCTCGTGTGTACAATGAGCAAGTACTCAAAGGAAGTAAAACTAGGGCCAGAGAACTGGCTCAGATCTCTGATTATTACAAAGCGAGTAGATAGTATGTACAAAAAGACGTAGTTTCTGTTTATTTCAGAAACGCAGAACGCCCTTGCCTTTAGTGAATCCCTAATCCCTTTTCAATATTGTTGGGTAAGCAGCACACACGGTGTTAAATTCTGCTGTGCGGACACATGGTGAAGCAGCAAGTCCAGCGCGGGAGAGCCCTAGCCGTGCCTCCTCAGGGCTGCCTGCTCCTCGTTAAGCTGCACCCTCAGGGTCACGGAGGTGCCTCTCAGCCGGAATGCGGCCTACCAAATAATGAGTGCGATATCTGGGTGCCCAGATGAAGCGGGATTTTGAGAAACCTTCAAGAAAAATTGGTCTTAATCAGAATTTTTGTTTCAGCTGTAGAAGAGGAAAGCAAGATGAAGCTATCAATTCATGGTGTTTGGTTTGTTTTGTTTTCCATTTGTTTAAGAAAACTTTATGAAATATAAAAGAAAATCCCAAATATTCACTTTTCCCTGTTTCAATGAGCAGTACATACTCTTAGTGAAATAACAAACCCTCTTTTCCCTTTTCAAATATAAAGATGGCTAGATGTTCCAAAAATAGGATAGGTCCTCCCTTTTGCTCTCCCTACCTTTCTCCCTCTTTCTTTCTGCGTACCTCCTTTTTGTCTTTCTTCTTCCTACTTCTCCCAGGGGCCAGTTTCCATTGTAGCACTTTCAGCGATAGTGTTTTCGGTTTTAGAGCTCTGCTTAAAAGAAAAGAATGCTCTTCTGTGGCTGATGGGAACATGAGATCAGTTTTCCCCTCTTTCATGTCGAAGTTGAACCTCCTTAATTAAAAAATAATCATTTTCATATGATGACTCATTTATCACAGTGATTTGCGTAGAAAAAGAAAGGAATCACAGGATGACGAAGAAGGGTTGCAGTAAATTATTTTCAGTTTACCAATACTTTATATCAAGGAGGGAAAAATAGTTTTATATTTTTATCATTCCTGATAAAATAATGCACTTTGCCATTGACAATGACCAATGACCTGTCTTCATGTCTTCAGCTTCAAAATAGATAAAATAGGGCCGGTGAGATGGCTCAGCAGCATAAGCGTCTGCCTGGCAGGCGCGAGGGCCCGAGTTCGACTCCCGGAACCCATATACGAGAAAAGGGCCGGTGATATCGCCCAGTGACACTGGCGCCTGCTGGCACGCGAGGTCCTGAGGTCGACCCCCGATACTCGAAAAAAAAATAGATAAAATATTTTCCCTTTTCCTTTGGCCTCCCCTGTAGCTGATTCAGGGCTTTGGCCTTGGCAATCATTTTTATGACTTCGCCTCTGAAAAAGTCTTCTTTAGTTACCCCTTATTTCACTTCCTATGTAGTCGCTGGTTCCCCTATTTCCCAACTTTAAATATTTTAAAAATGAAATTTGACTTTTTTTTCTTTAAAACATTTCCAGCTTTATTGAGATATGTTTGACAAATAAAATTGTATTATGTTAGGGTGTACAATGTTACGATTTAATATGCATATATTTTGTGGAGCGTTTATCACAGCAAGTCAGTAAATGCAAATATCACCTTCCTTAATTACCTCCGTTTTTGTTTTGTGGTGAGAACAGTTAAACAAATTTGAAGTATACAATTCAGTACTGTCAGCTAGAGTCACCAAAGCACTACATGTTCATTATAAAATTCATTGAAATATTGCTGAAAAATAAATATCAGAAATTGGAAATTATTTGGCATTTTATCATCTACAGATGCTTGCTGTTAGTGTTTTGGTAATTATCCCTCACGCTTTTTCCTTTCCTTCTGTCTTTATCTCTCTCCTGTCTTTCTTCTATCTATCTATCTATCTATCTATCTATCTATCTATCTATCTATCTATCTATCTTTCCTATCTATCTACTTTATATACCTATCCATTCATCCATCGCTATTGGTCAGTAATATGTAATAAATATTTAATTGCATCATGATTTTAAATGATTATATATATAAAGCCATTAAATAAGATATACCTTTATTAGTCTTCCTTTAAGGGTCTATGTTGTAAAAATTTCTACCATTATATATTATGTGTTGATAATATAATGTAGTTAAATACTGAAATGAGCTAGTGATTATATCAGACAATGGAAAGTATGAGGATTACTATTATTATTCTACAGATGGAAAACCTACAATTATAACTTGAATTATAAGAATTCTGTGATTTGTTTCATTCCCTGAAATATATTTTTTATTATTTAGGGATACTGCATCTCTATCAAAATAAAGCTAATAGATAATAACTGTCAATAAATAAAGTAGCTATTTTTGTCACCATTGTCAACACTAAGCATAATGTTTTGAAAAGTCCATAAAGTTGAGATTCTTTGCCTAGAATATTCCCAGTCTTTTCCATAGGGTAGAGGAAGAAGGTTTTAGAGAATCACCATTCATCTGTGCTTTAGATTTTCTAAGAGAGGACCCAGTGCATTCATACATTCAAACAAAAATGTGTTAGTTGCCTACCTGGGCCAGGTGTGGAGCTGGATATTGTCAGTACAGAGAGGAGCAACCCTTGTTCTCCACTTGACATTTTCATGTTCCACAAGGTGGGAAAGGTAGATAGTTACTGCTTCTTGGGAAACTGTAGGCAGCATCAAGAATGGGAAATTCTGCTAGCTCTGGGCCCAGTTTGTATTCTAACCCAAAAATTCTTATGTCTCAAAGCATACCTTGGAAGCTTCCATTCGTAGGGTAGGTTGAAAGTCAACTTTTCCTATGCTAGCTGAAAAGTGGAGAAGTGACCCAAAAAGAAAAGTGCTGATTAAACTAATGCTGAGGGTGAAGAATGAGCTCCCAGCTACTTTGTCCACTTCTTGTTTCTTCTGGAGCGTGCTCCACCCTGGTGGGTGTGCTATCATTGAGGTTGGAAAAACTTGTCATGTGAAGCTAGGGTCAAGTTCAGAAATTTGATTAGAATGTATTTTCATATGCCTCTTAGAACTGTACAATGTATGTCCTTTCTTTTCTTTCTTTTTTTTTTTTTAATGTGGGTACCAGGGGTTGAACTCAGTACCTCACGCTTGCCAGCAGGTGCTTGTGCCACTGAGCGCTATCACCGGCCCCTTTTTTCTTTTATGTGGGTACCGGGAGTCGAACTCAGGATGTTGCGCTTGCTGAGCAGGCGCTTGTGCCGCTGAGCTATCTCACTGGCCCCCTATTCTTTCTTACTGACATATACAAAGAACAGAGAGAAATTTTAACTGTCTAAACTTCTCAAATTATAATGTGCATAAAAATAACCAGGAGATCTTGTTGCAGTGTAGATTTGCATTCATTTGGTCTGAGGGAGAGCCTGAGATTCTGCATTTCTAAAACTCTTATAGGCAATGCCAACACTGCTGGTTTTTACATTGCACTTTGAGTAACAAGAACCTAAGATGTCTTTGTGCCCACGAGGGTTTGCCTTTTATAACTTCATCTATTTGTTCGCAGCTCTAGTGATGGTCCTAAATAGCATGAGTGTCAGCTGGAGTGCCCGGATTCAGATTTTCTTAACCTTTTGCAAGCTCACAGCAATTCTGATAATTATAGTCCCTGGAGTTATACAACTAATTAAAGGTATGGACTGAAAAGTAAATGCTTTTTAAAATACGTATCTGCTTTTGGTCTCTTCTAACAGTAACTTTTGCTGGTACCAGCAGAATCTTTAATTAGTCTCTGCTTGTGGATCTTAAACTCCATACCATCATCTAATTGATTTGAAAGGCTATTACATTGAGGGTGAGTTGGTATTTACAGTTGAGAGGCAGCAAGAGGATTAAGACTGTGGGTCAACCAACACAGTAAGGCATCAGTAAATTCTCTTGGTATAAATTGCTTGGAGTGAAAACTCAAAGTGGAAAAAACTCTGCCAAGATTATTTTTGAAAAAAGTCTTTCATTACAGATAAGTATTTCTTTTATTTTTACTTTAAAGTTGTTTAATAGTAGTAATCACGTTTAAAGAGAAAAAAGATTTCTGAAAAATAATGAAAGATGGTTGATAAACCTGTTATTTTTTGGTTATTGTTTCTTTTATCTTGAGAGTGGTATCCTCAGAAGAACAGTCAGATATGGGAATAACATTCCTGGAAAAAACAAATATTTATATTATAATAAAAATAGCTGCAAAATCTTCACTTTGACTGTTACATTATTTTCAGTGTAAAATTTGCATTTCTATCAAAATGGATCATTTTTCTGGAATTATTTGCCTACAGCGTTTATTATTTAATAACAAAAGAAGTTGAGGGGCAATGACATTTAAAGTTCTAGATGTTTTAGGAAAGATGTGCATACAATTGCTTGTATTCCATGGAAATGGTTGCAGGAGGTCCACATGAGTTATTTAATTGGCAATGGGCACTCTAGTAGGAAATAATAGGAAAGAAAGAAATGTAAAGAAGTGACTTATAACTTGGGCATGTTAAGTATTTAATGTTTACGTTGATTTTGTCTGTTGGAAGACAGGGAATTTATAGAGAAATTTAATGACATTGTAGGAAAAGAATTACAACAAGGCGAAGGAAATACCAAAGTTCAGCAAAATCATCGCTGTTGGTGGAGGCATTACGCAATAACAAACATTGAAAGATTGGTCGCTCTGTAGCTGGGAAAAGGAGATGCTGTTGTCCATTTAATAAGCCTAGTGGGGGATCTTACAGCCCTGCTGGCAAAATGCTTTCATCAAATGCAGCAACCTCAGCCAACTTGGAATAAACACAATAAAGATTTTGAACACAAGGGCTTGCACTGAATGGAAGATATCAGCTTGCCCTTCTAATTCACCTTGCCCTCCACAAAGCTGGTCTGCTTGTCTTCTATTTTCTCACCAGCAATGTACTCAGAATTATCTATTCTGTTAGTACTTTCTTTTTTAGGGCTAAGTCTTTAGTCTTCTGTAAAGGTCCTCCTCAGTATTTGGAAAGTGTAGAAACTTTGGGTCACTGGCTCTTCTTTAGTCCTAGTTTAGATTCCAAAAATTGATATACTATCCCCTGAAAATAAGATAAAATTTTATTTTTCTTTTTGATATAATATCAGACACTGTTGATAGCATTGGAATCCTTAATCAATTCTGACCACTGATTTATATATGTGTATGAGGTGGGTTTGTTTGCCCAAAAGGTAAGTACTATATTTTAAGTTCCTCAAAATGAAAAATCTTGATTTGACATAAGTCTTGGATCCTTGGGCAGTTACAATAGAGTGACCTTTAATTAATACTTAGGAGATTGGTGCTTAGTGTGACCACGCTCCTTCTTGGATCTCACCCAACAGAGAAGTTCCCTGAGCATATTGGCACATATAAAGTAAATTTGAATATTTTGGAGAGCATTGTTAGTAGATATTTTTGTTCTTTTAGTACAAAATGAGATAAAATTGTAATTTTCTTTATGACACGATCACATATTTTCTATATTAATCTGAGAGGCCAGGAAGAGAAAGACTTCACTAATCTATGTTGTGCATCCATTTCTGCTCTAATCAGATCCTGGTAATGTTGTGCACTCACTTAGGAATCCATGCTGAGCTTTCCTTGAACATTAGACTTTCATCTTCCTGAGACCTCTGTTATACAGCCGAAGTATTCTTGAAGTTGAGAAACAAAACGCTTCTCTTTTGTATGTCTTGCAGAATGGCATTTTTTAAAGATCTGTGCTTATGACAGTCTTTACAAAGATCTTTTTTTTTCTTTTCCCTCATTGATTATTCAGTGCTGCTCCCTGAAGAATATTGTCCCTTAGGCCAAGAAGACGACAAATCATGATAAAAGAATACCCAACAGATGGTTCTATCTGAAGACCAATATTGATGTTGTCCGTCTATAAAGACAAAGAGATGTTTGAATAAAACAGGCATTTCTGATTCATCGTATCATTTTAAAAAGTGAACTATATGTATTTGGAAATTAGTTACTTTGAAGGAAAAACTCAGTATTCTCCAATTTTGGGTTCCTGTACTCACCATAAATGCTGTGCTTGGTAATGCAGGCAGCAGCTGAGGTTTGACTTGGAAGCCAGTGTCTATCATATACGTCAGCTACCTCCTGCCTTTCTTTTGTTGACCAATTATACAACTAAGTCATTTTTGATTTGGATAATCTCGTTTGCTATTTTCTTTGGGAAATAGAGACCTTTTTTTTTTTGCTAACATTTGAATATTGGCTGAATAGATCTAATCTCTAACTTTTTAAAGTATCCAAAAGATATACAAGCAAAAGATCCACTGGCATACACAAAATAAAGAAAAAAAATGTGAGCAAAATTGTTCAATCCAGATTTGATGCAAAATTTATTAAAACTTAATTTAGAATTCAGTGTAATTTCTCTTCAACGTTTCAAGAAGAAAACCATGCCCTTCCTAGGACAGTCAATTTTATTTTATCTATGAATGACCAGTTTCTTTTGTGGTCAAAGTAGAAGCATGCTCCAATGAGGGGCTGTTTTGGAAATGTCATTTTCATCCCAGGTATAACTTTATTGAAAGAGAAATGTGAAATAAGTTGCCCAATGATCAATATACTTTTGGAACTTTTTCTCTAGAATGGGTACAGAATTTCCTATATGGAGCTGCTAGTGAGCAGACAGTAAGAAATACAGACCTAAAACAGTTCTGGTTCATTTCCTCACTCCTATGTTTATGGTTAGAGAAAATAACAACCAGTTCTTTAGGAAAGCTCTAAACTTTTTACATTCTAATTGCAGGGCAAACACAGCATTTTAAAGATGCCTTTTCCGGAAGAGATGCGAGTCTCATGGGGTTGCCGCTGGCTTTTTATTATGGAATGTATGCATATGCTGGCTGGTAAGTTATATCCAGATCTGGTGGTTTGGGTGATTTATTAATTCTTTGAAGTATTTTGCTTAAGTGTAAATCAAGGTGCTAGGGAAATGTGAGTAGCTATAATCCAGTGTAACTTGCAGTACTTGAAATGGGAAATATGGTGTAGCCCCCTCTACCAGGCCAGTTACTGTGCTCATGACTTAAACAAACCTAATGTTATAAGGTTAGAAAGATGTGATACTTTTCCTTACCCATGATAAGGGTCAGAGCTGACACTCCTGTAACAAAAGAGAGATAAACAAGAGAAAAGAGTAACAAATTTATTTAATCAAAGATTCATGTGACATGGGAGCCCTCAGAAATGAAGTCCCAGCATCCCAGAGAAGACTTCCTATTTTTATGGACAAAAGGGTGTGATGTAACGGTAATAGATGAGAGGGGAAACCCAGCAAGGCCAGTCTGTTCAGACTTGGATTCTCTGTGTAGCATCCCTTCCTCCAGGTCTGGGGCAGGACTCCCCATGTTCAAGCGTCTTATAAGCTACTGGCAGACAAGGTAGATCAGAGGAGTTCTTCGTGACCAACTCCCACACAGAAAGGCAGAGGTTGGAGTATATTTCTAGAATTTATGGCTTGCTTTCAAGGAGAGAGTATCCAGTTTCTATGAGCCTTTGGGAAGAAGAATTATATTTTTTAATGGCTTGCCTTGGACAGGAAGAGAGAGGAACATGAGAAATAAATGCAGGAGAACTTGAGATAGATCTTGCTTCTGAACCCCTTCAGTTTCCATTAGTTCAAAGTACTCAGTATGCGAAGGCACCAGAGTTTGGGATACCATTTTCTGAGTCCAACACAGTGAAGATGACGGCTAGATTTAGTTTAATATCATAAAAACAAATGCTTGGCTGGGCATGGTGGTGCATGCTTGTGCAGCAATTCCAGAGCTCGGGAGGCTGAGGCAGGTGGATCACTGAGTTTGAGGCCTGTCTGTGCTACATAGTGAGCTCAAGGCTAGTCTAAACTACATAGTCAGACCCTGTCTCAAAAAAAATTTTTTTTAAAAACCCACAAAAAACTACACAAAACAAAACAAAACAACAACAAAACACAAATGCTGGTTCTTAAGAGCTGGTATAAATCACTTATATTTATGAATCAGTAGCTGGGTATGGTGATGTACACCTGCAGTCCCAGCCACACAGGAGGGAGGATGAGTCGGGATGATCACAAGTTCAAGGGCAGCCTGGGCAACGTAATGAGTCTTTGACTCAAATTTTAAAAATGGTCTGGGAAAGTAGCTTAGTCCTCCCTGGGTTCAATACTCAGCATACCAAAAATAAAAGCATGCAGGCATGCATGCATACATATGTACATAAAATTATATAGCAGTAAGGACAAAATAGCGTCATTAGGTCCTAGAAATTAGTCCTTAGCTTGTCAAAAGGTCGTTCAGTGAAGCTCCAAGGATATTTACAAATAACGATGAGTGTTTTTTTTCCTACTTCCCATGAGAAAGAAGTAATTCAGAAAAAAACAAGGTATTTCCAGCAGGTTAAAATGGTGCTCTAAATGCAGGAAATAAGAAACAAAGATAATAAAACTACCTCTACCAGACCACGTGTAACATTTTTAAAGTTTATTAAAATTTCCCTGACATTTGAAAACTAAATATGCCACAAAGATTATCAAAATAGTGACATATTTCCTTTGAAGAATGTCCATCTGTGTTAGCTACTGTTTTGGTTAAGACATTAGAATATTATACTTAAGATTTTCATTGTTCAGTAGCTTGAATAACAATAGTCATGCATGAGAATGGAACTTATCCCAACTAAATTTTATTGAACTAGTAAGATTTAGTTGAGATAACTGTTTCCAGAAAGCCCACTAGGTACAAAAGTAGTACTTAAACATCAAAGTCATTATAACAAGATTGACTTTCATTGGCAATTTAAAAAATGTATTTATAAAACTAATATGGCTTTAGCTGTGAGAATGTTCTATGAGCCAAAAAATAATAACTGGAAACTTCACTAGCTCAAGCGTTATGTACATGCCTTTCTAACACAAATTTAATTTCCTTTTGTTTCTTTAACTTTTAAGATCTCATCTTCAGGTAATGCAGGGACTCTAAAGATATATTTCAAAAATAAATAGAGTGGTACCCTGTGAATCTCGCTGAATTATGAAAGTATTGTATTAGAGGAGAATTAAAAGAGTATAGCAACTTAACGTTTTAGCATGGCTTTGAAGCAAAATATGTTTGAAGGTTGTTAGAAGATTGTAGCTCTAAGGAGATCAGGGTAAAATATTTGTATATTCCCAAAATATTTCTACAGCTATTGTGTGTAAGCATTAGTTTTCAATCACTCGATGCTTTTGAAGTCTTTTTACTTTTGTCCAAAGCACAATGTGGTGCTGGGCAGAGGAAAGAACTGAATATGATCACAGGGTTAGAAGCAGAATCGACTCGTCTGTGGCTGTTCAGCTGGATCACAGCTCTACGCCCTGGGGCAGCAGCCAAGCTACTGTGAGGGTCGCTGGGAGCCGCCAGAGCAAAGCAGGGAGGTAGAGAAAGCTTTCAGCTACAGTCAGGCGCTGGGAGCCTCTCAGTGCTCAGTCAGGAATGTGGAATGCGAACATCCTCACAAGGGAGATTAATTCTGTTGAATGAAGTTTCTTTTGCCTGTGAGTACCATGCATCTGTTCCCACGGAATCTTAAAATATTTCTGCCCTCCTCTCTTCTGGAACCGGCACTGAATATTCAGGTCACCTGCTGATGTAGATACAATTTTCCCTACTTTTGAGGCTTTGGAGAGCTGACAGATTACTCCATGTATAAAGACTTTTCAGTTTTAATTATCTTATTAATATTGAATTTTATTGATGCTGAACCCAAAATGTTACTCTGTTTACAGGGTAAAAGGGGTTTACGTGCTTTATTTCTACTTTCACCCACATAATCTTAATGTCTACTCCCCATTTTAAGGAGCCAGAAACCATTGATTTCCTTATATTTTTGAGGGTTCCATCACAGTACTGGAAAATAAGTCCAGGATTTTAAATGGGATGTTACTGATACAGTAGTTAACATAGGGGTCAGATAAATAAGTGTGTTTCTATAAGTGGTTGTTATGCAACCTGAATGCTTTGTGAAGAGGTGGAAACAATCTGTTTATTAATCTATGACCATCAGTCTTAGAAAAAGGAAACTGGGTTTAGAAAAATAGTCTGCTGGTTTGAAGTTCCAAAGAAGTGATTTTGTGGATGTAAATAGTTCAAGGTGGAAGCAAAGAGACTTCCCCAACAGAGGGGCATTTGTTCACTTTCCAGATGTGACCCCTGCCTATTGGACTGCTCCATCTTTCAGGATATAATTACAAGACTGGGCTGTACAATTATAAATGGAGAACTGTAGCTGAGCCATTGCTCCCTACATTGCTGCCAGGACAACAGTGTTACACACACACACGCACACACACACACACGCACACATGGGGGCATTGCAAATGAGAAAGACAGAAGCAATGCAGCCATTGTCATCAGGCTGACTGGCCAGCCTGTTAGCCTGCTTCTAAAAGCAGCAAGACCACTGTTGTCCCGGAGACCCTGCTCTGTAAATAATCCAAGTTCTCGCAGTTGAATAACAAAAAGTCTCCACCGAACCTTGGAGAAGCTGAATAAACTTTTGGCTCTGAGGAGCACAGAACCCTTACAATATGATGAAAACTCCTTCACAGACACATGACTAAGGGAAAAGAAGTCATTAACCCAGCCAGGTCACGGAGTTGGGTCAGAACAGCTATAATATATTGCCGTTGTCTGCATTCAGAGAAGTACATCTGCCAGGCCCCTGGTGGTCCTGGGGAGCTCATCCAATTTCAATACTATATCCTGATCCAAAACTAAACAACATTGCTTGGTGGGACTTAAAAAAAAACTAAACAAAATTATGTGAGAGTGTCTTTTTTCTCCCTTTTAAATCTTAGCCTCAATGGATTCAGTCTTTCTAAAGCACCTGCTGGGAATTTTTTGTACCATTGGGTCGAATCTAATCTAAAGAATAAGCTTCTTTTTAGATGAATTCACATGTTGAGTGTTGGAATACGCTGCTAGGATAGCTGTGCCTTTTATGCATAATCGTGGAAAAGCTGGAGCAGTGCATTTTGTGAACATTCTCCAGGGGTCTTGAGGAGGTGTAAACCAAAGAGAAAGCTATGGACTCAGTGCTGGAGACTAGGCAGGCATAAAGATGTATTTCCCACAGGATGTGCATGTTTGGACTAAAATAAGGAGCTTTCTCCTTCCTATCCACCACCCTGCCCCGAGCCCTTTCCATTCCACTATTCTCTGGCGCCGTTGAAAATATTTGAAGTTATGTTCCTTATTCATAAATATTTTCCTCCTTGCTTTGATATTAGAAAAGACCAATCTCTAAAACAACTGTGAAGAAAGAACTGTCTGTCTTTGAATGAGAAGCCTAGAAAAATTTCCTAATGTGTGTGATTTTTGAGGCATGTATGAAACACGTCAGCTATCTCAAAGAGCATATTTTGGATGCAAGTACTGACAGTTGCTTGCTTTCCTAGTGAAATATTATAATCACTACTTTTAGAAACTTAACTTTTGAGTCATTTAAAAACATCATTGGTTGCTTTTTATATCACTTTTATTGTGACCATTCTCCTAGCATTTCTAAGGTATCAACTTAAAAGGTAGTCCTTAAAATTGTATCTAACTTAACCTTGAACATCAATTATCTGCTTATGAATTTAGATGGAGTTTTTATGAAGATGAAGCAAGATAGGTTTCCTCATCTTTCTTTTAGGCTAGGAGGTGCCTTTAAGCATATTATAGGCTGATGGACTAATATTCCAGCCATTTGGTTTTAGACTGGAGAGAATGTGTATGTACAGACCTGTGTTCCTGTGTACTCATAGGAAAAGCTATTTTTTTAACCTTCTAAGGAATAATAATTGAAGAATGTATTGAAATATGGCCTTTTTACTTTGTGAAAATTTCTTAAGTCTGTAAAATACAAAAGTAGCAAGTTCTTTGTCTTTATATATTTTGTGCTTCCCATAATGATCCCTGAGTTTCTCCATTTTCATGATTCAATTTTCAGTGTTTGCTTATTTGAGGGGGGCATTTGACTCCACTTTACTTTGGAGAAACTTAAGAAAGATCTGTAAGAGCTTTAAAGGGTGTCCGGACTTCCCGAAAAATTGGCAAACAAAGTAAAGATGCAGAGCGCTAGGCATTCCTGTATGGGATTGGTGGAGGCACAGAAGGCAGGAAACAGATCTGGATTTCTTTGGGACCCTGACACTGGGATATTTGCAATCGCATGGCACTTGAAAGTGAACTATTCCGTGACCAGACTACTTCTTGTCGCATAACCTCCCCCAAAACATGGTGGGCTTGAGAAATGTTCAAAATTTCCTGTGCTTTAGTTGTTAATTTTTGTGTAGTGACTGACAGTATGCCCAAGATTAACTGCCTAAATATATAAAACTGAGAAACGGGAACTTCCTAATCTTGATTTGAGGTCATTTGGGATGTACATTAGAAAACAGTGATCTAAAAGGAAGAAGTGCAAATTGAGGGTTTACCAGCTTTTCACTTTTAAATTATAAATTCACAAATTACAGTTGTATATATTTGTAGGGTGCAAAGTGATGTTATGACTTATGAATAGAGAATAATGAAATCAAATTAACATATCCATTACTTCAAATATTTATTTTTTTGCAGTAGAACATTTGAAATGTACTCTCAGTAGATTTCAAATGTACATTATTATTTGTACCATTATTTCTTCCTATTGGTACACTGGGTTTCTTTGTGGCAAACCAACAACAGTTCCATAAACTGAGAAATGCTGCTGTCACGTGTACATAGCTGTATGAGTTTTGATTCGCTCGTCTCCACCTCTAAAATTTGGACTCACGGGAGGCAAAGATCATCTTGTACTTAATACTCTTCCTACCCCCTGTGCCTCACCCCTAAGGTAGAATGCTGCGTAGGTTCTCCTATCCTGTGCGTAGCCACCGCCGTACTTCTGTGATTATGGGCTGTACTGAGCCTGGAATGACTCCACAGCACCTCACCAGAGCTAAATGTTATGTGTTCTTGGAAGGTTAAGTTGAGAGATGACGCCTCTAGAAATCGCCCTTGAACTTGAGCAGGCTGGGCTAGCTCTACTCTGTTTCCCACGTGCTTGTTCCAACACTGCTTCCCACGAATTCTCAGCACCTTGTATGCAGAGAGACTGGATTTTCCCCACTTATATACCTAGGCCCACATCATAAGCACTCCACAAATATGGTCTAATAGAAGAATGATTTGTGGGAGTTTCCAAGTGTTGGATAATTTCATCTTACAATAAGTATCTTTATGAAGTTTTCATAATTTGAATTCAAATTCAAATATTTGAAATGTAAGACTTTGGATTACAGTGCTAAATATATTAATATTTAGTATTCATTTATATGTTTTTAGGTTTTACCTCAATTTTGTTACTGAAGAAGTAGAAAACCCTGAAAAGTAAGTAGTCCTATTTACTCTGAATCTTTATGAGGAATAAAACTTAAGAATACGTAGTTGAAAAAGTAGACTTGGAGAAGGAATTCCATGTGGGTCAGGAAACTTTGCCATCATCATATTGTTCTCATCATTGTTATTGTCTCACACAGATAAAATTTACTTGATTTGTTTGGTAAATGATATGTAAGTAACATAGCTGTATAGTCTATACTTAAGGCTAAGCCGCCTTTTCATTAGAAAGCAGTAATGAATAAATTTGTGTATTAAGTATCTTATTTCACGTGAACATGTAACTTGACATGGACTCTCAGCTACTCACAAGTGTAGTCTGAACTCAAAAAGTTGACTATTTCTAATAATATAATTACTTTTTTCATATGTCCAATTAAAGAGAATAATTAATGGAAAATTAGTTATGAAAATAACTAAAGAATTTTAGAGAAGCTTGTAAATTTGGGCAGCTGAATGATTATTATTTTTACATTTCCTTCCTTCTTTCCTTTTTTCCTTCTTTCTCTTTCTTTCTTTCTTTCTTTTCTGTATGATGAATTCAGGGTCTTATATATGCCTGGCAAGTACTCTACCACAGAACTATCTCCCCAGTCCTATTTTTATGTATTCTTTCTAAATAACAGTGTGATAATTAGATGATTTGATAGTTACATATGTATATAGTTATAACTATACATATAAAACTATATATATAATTATATATATTATATAGTTATATATAGTGTTGTATATATGTAATATATATGTAATATTTCTAAAACAGTTTAGGAAAAATGATTTAAAATTTTTTGTTAGTACCTGTTGTGATTTGTTTATAACATTTCACTTTGTACAAAAGAACAACATAAAAACGTGTGGGCTAAAGAGGAAAAACTTAAACATAATGTAAAATATAAACTATAAAGTTATTTAATTCACTTCACTTTTATTCAACATCTGCTATGTTCCAACTGTTTTATTAGGCATATTGTACATAAGTAGGCTTGTCTTCAAGTACTTGATTGTTTTATTGTCTATTCAATGACTGAAATATATAAACAAATCAATGTTAAGAGTATGACAGATACCACAATTCGTTACTGACTCATTGTGGCAGAGAAGAAAGAAGGAAAGACTTTATTTAGGCAGATATTCCTTATATAGATTCCTAAATGAATAAGTTAATAAGTGTTCTTCAAATAAATATAAATATATGAGAGAGAGAGAGAGAAAGAGAGAGAAAGAGAGAGAGAGAGAGAGGCTTGACTTCTAAGAAAAGGAACAGCAGGTGAAAGGTGAGTCGGTATGAAATAGTCTGTACAGCAAAGCATATGCCTATGGGATGACAGTTGGAATTAAGATGGACTAAGAAATCCCGGCACCATGTGTACTGGGAGATAGGAAACTGGTTAGATCTGGCTGAGTATATGAGGGGTGTCAGAGTATAGAACGTACAAACCAGCAATGGATGTTAAAATGATGTTTCATAGTATCTGACTCAACTGCTATGCAAATCAATATGTAATTTCAACACGGAGAAAGCTATTGTATTAAGAAATATGACCAACTTGTAACACTGTTGTCATATTTATAACTGGAATTGGAGGCAGAGAACACATATTTACCAAGAACTAGTTCTAATATTACTTGGAGATGATGAGCTGCTGTATGACTGCAAACCCATTTGTAGAGATAAATAGGTTGCTGTGTCTTGCTAGTTTTTGAGAATAATTAGGACCTAAGTGACAATGCAGAGAAAAAACAGCTCTTATTAGGTTTTATATAAAACATTTATTGAATTTCCATTATGTGAAAGAAATAACTACGGTTTATGACTGTGACTTCTAAATCTAAAAACATTTTAAAGAGACCAATTACTAAAATCACATGTAAGAGAATATTTCTCAAGGAAAAAAAGGCAATTGTAGGTTCGTAGATAGACCTACAACATAATATTTATTATATGATATGTTGGTGGCGTATGTATAATTCTTAGCTTATATCATTTTCATTTCTTTTAATGTTATTTAAGTTTAAACCTAGTTTTATTTGCCATGTATACATTAATATGGTATATACTAAGTGTATCTTTAAACTATGCCATGGTTACTTCCAACCTGAATTTCTGGTGTATTTCACCAGAATGGCTTGCTAGTCAAAGATTCTCTTTCTCCCTCCTCTCTTCCTTAATTTCATTTCATTTCTTAGTTTCACAAACTAATAATGTCTATGATTCAGTGTATATGCCAATACGAAGAAATAGTGATTCAGTGTGGTTGTTTTTGTTTGTTTTTCTATATCAAAGAAATTTTCTTATCTCAACAACTAGAAGCATCAACACATATACCTCCCGGGTATATGTGTTGATGAGTTAATATGTATAAAGCACTTAGACTACTGGCTGTCACTTTTGAGTCTCTACATAATTGGTAGTTGGTACTACTAAGTAAGCAGTTCTTTATTTTAGAGCAAGGTAAACTGTTATTCACATAATAGTGTTTTCTAGGTTTCAATATCTCAAGCAGTTATTGTTCTTCAGTGCTTTTGAAAGAAATATGAAAAATCATTGCATATCATTGAAAGCTACTGTTATGGTTTAGATAGAGATGCCCCCCAAAGGCCCTGTGCAACGAGTTTGGGCTTTGAAAGGTGATTGGATTATGAGGGCCCTATAGCTGGCTTGTTTTTAGAAGATAAGGACTGGTTAGAGGCAAGTTACTGAGAGCATGACCTGGAAGGGAATATCTCCCACCAGATTGCAGCCTTAGCTCTCTCTGCTTCCTGACCACCATGATGTGGGAAGCTTTCCTTCATACCAGGTCCTTCCACCAGGCTGTTTCTGTGTTTGAACCTGCTTGCCATGGACTACAACTTCTGAAACTGTGAGCCAAAATAAACTCTTCCTTTAAGATGTAGATGTCAGGTATTGTGTCTCAGCCACCAGGGAGGTAATTAAAACATGTGCACTCTAAATCTTTAGTATTGAAGAAACTTTCGATACCATTTTTTCTCTCACACTGATACCCAGATATTCAATTGTTACACGGAGATTTCTGTGTAAAACTCAGCCGATGCATTTATTTTCTCAAAAGTAAAATATGAGAGGTCCACCAAGTATTCTTTTTAGTATACAGTAAGGGATAATATTGTATTATATATTTATCAACCAAAGTAACTCAGGGTTTTGTGCAATGTAGGCTTTCATTTTTTACATGACATTTCGTGATAATGTTCATGATCAGTTTAGATCTTCAAATCTGAATTTTATCTTTAAAACTCAGAGAATTCTTTGGGAAGTACTTATGGGTGAATACTAAGAACAGATGGTATAATTATATGGATTGAGTCCAGATGTGTAATTTGTATTATTTTGTAGGTAGATACAGTTCCAAAATACTTTCAGTTACAAGGGAGGGTAATTATCATTTGCATGCCAAGATAAATGCATTTCCCAATCGCCAAGATGTGTGTGTCCAGGTGTGCGGTAACGCACAACTTTCTGGCTGTAGGTGAAATGACTCATCAGTCAAAGCTACAACACCTTTTACTATCCTCCTCCACTTAGGCAATAAAATTTTCCTGAAATTGTGATCTAATGAGAAAGATGGTAATTAATTTACTCACTGAAAATAGCAGTGTGCTATAAAATATATAGAATGCAAAGTTTCAAAATCTCAGTTGACTGTACTTTATGTGTAATTTTATTTTGAGAAATCTTTCAAGTTACCTCATATTCTATGAAATAATTTCAGAGCTGCTTCTATAGACATGCCTTATAGAATGCTTCCCTAAGTGTTATAACAAGTGTGAGAGAAACTTAGACAAAAATCTCTGTTTATATAATTACATTCATCATGTTGAGGTATTTTCCCATGGCTTTTCTTATAATGATTTCCTCTTTAAGAGTAGTTTTGAGTTTATGGAAGTAGGAATCTTTCAGATAAAATAATTCCCATTGTAATAACATAAAGATACTGGTTTTAATGATTACTGCACCGTTACTGATTCCACAAATGAATCTATTAGAATAAGAATAGTATTTTGAGGGACATGAAAGTTTACAGTTTGAACCATGAAGGTCATAGAATTCCAAGGAATAACTGAGTTTTGAAATGTTATTGTCCCCCAAATGACATGCAAAATAATAACAGCTAATAATATATACATAAAAATCAAAGCATTTTCACAAATATAATGAATTTTGCCTTATGTCATTACTTCTGCGGGGAATATATAATCTGTCATTGCTCAGAAAGTTACTCATCACTGAGATGTATGATGTTTGGAATCCTATTCTTAGATTCATAAATCATGTCTCGTGTTGATGAAAGCTAAGAAATGAATTACTTTGCTTTGACCTTGAGGTCTGACATGAGTCAGTTTGTCTATCAGACTTGTCCTCGTGCTCTTCTCACTCCATTTACCCCTTCTGTTCTGAAGAGTTGGAAATAGTAGACTTAGAGGAAGTCAGTAGAGCTTGCTATCATCAGTCATTTTTGAAGGACAGGTTATCAACATGCTCTGAATAATCAACTTTAATAGAAGGTTTAAATAATCAGGGTGTCATGTTTAATTAATACCTTACCTGCTTCCAGTTTATATTAATTGATGCCTCAAAGTCATCACACCTTGTACAATGATAACTTAGAAGAAGAGCAACTTGGTTTGGGAAAAATGTCCAGACATCTTTAAGGCAGTGTGATCTATCAGATCGGTCCAAGAGGGCCCCAGGCAACCACGCTGTTTGCATTTGGTTGAGATGTTGCAGTCTTACATTGTTAGTAAATACGTTTTAGTTCCTTATTGATTATTTAATTCCTTTTTATACTGCTTCGTTGTTCTATTATTTACAGGTCATATAAAACTATTAACCTGATTAAAAACATGGCGAAACAAAACAAAATCTTCCCTGAATGTGTCCTAGCCAAGTTGCATGAGAAAAGACCAAAGGTTGCCTTTTGGTATTTTAAGAATGCAGCTTTTTATGACAGATATTCCTCATATGTTTTGTAGATTTCTAATTTACTAGAAAAGAGTGCACAGTGTTTTTGCTATATATGTGTGGATTATGCCAACATTTTGTGATTTTTTTTTTTAGTACAAGGTAATGTAGGTCTATATTCTTAGAATATTTACAAAGTTTCTCTTACAAATGCTCGTCATACATGTTCTTAAGTCACGTGAAATAATTTTTATAGAAAGTTACTGCACTATAAATGAATGTATATAGAAACATCTAGATTATTAAACAGATTCCATTCATAAAAATATTTACCAAGTTACTCTTTAAAACTAAGTTCTCCTGATAGAGAATTTTGAGGTTTTTAACCCAATTATGAGACAAATTGCTTCTGAGTCTTTGTTTACTACTTTCAAATGGATGGTAATAATCCTTATAGTTCTCCTAAGGTTGTGAAGATAAAATATATGAAATTGAAAAATGTGAATGAGCTCGACAAGTAATATAAATTAAAGTAAAATTAAATTTCATTCAACTTTACAAAGATCTTCCCTTTAGCAAAATGAAGCCTCTCTTTAATAATGAAAACAGACATCCCTAGAAGTATCTTTAAAGTGACGGTTATTCTTCAATTGCTAAAATTATTGCTGCCCAAATTAAAATAACTTTATTTTGTGCTTTTTCTTTAGAAATATATGTAAATGTGGTGAATTCACTTTAAAATGAGTTTCATAATAGGAATATAATTATCTGGTGGAGCCGTCAAGGCAGACAAAAGCCAGTAGTTGGCCAGATGTCACGGAGAAGCACTGACTCTGTTCAGAGAACAAGTTGCTCTCGGT
The DNA here is from genome assembly GCA_028451465.1 of Erethizon dorsatum. Taxonomy (NCBI): domain Eukaryota; kingdom Metazoa; phylum Chordata; class Mammalia; order Rodentia; family Erethizontidae; genus Erethizon; species Erethizon dorsatum. The sequence goes on from CM051839.1 coordinate 20,307,163, forward strand.
TGCTTTTGTTCAGTCTAAAAATTTCTTGCTGATACAACATGTGGTTGATGTACCTTGGGATCAAAATTCTTGCATTTCTCAGCTTCCCACATGCATAAAAAATACATTTGGCTCCAAGACGGTTTGTTCATCTAAGGCTGAAATGTCAAATAAGTGGTGCAGAAATTACAGAATTATATTATAATATTTTATAGTGGGGTAATCAAAGAAGACATGTATTAATCCATGATGTGCTTTGCAGAAGCCATTTAGCTTTTCAAAAAAAATTTTAATTTTAAGGATCCCAACCCCATCATGAGGCAAAATTTGAAGGGCAATGCTTTGCATTGTTCTACTTCCCTTTATGCGGGCTTTTTCTAACTTCGAATTTTAATCTTACTGAGATTTATATATTGAGCCTAGAATAATAAACTCATGTTTTAGGAGCAGTTTCTGTTTCCATTAGCCAGCAATAAGAGACCGCAAGTGGTAGTATGAGTAGAATGAGAAATCACAGAATTTCAGAATTGGAGGAGGTTTTGGAGATCATCTCATGTAGTTTTTAGCCAGATGCACAAGTATGTCATCTTTAAACAGCAGTAATTCATGTAAGATAACATTGAAAAAAACTGGCTTTAACTACCTTGAACTTGGCTGCCTATATTTTTCACTTGCTTATGTTGATCTGCAACCTTGTTACTTCTATGACCATTTCTACCTTAGATAAATTATTGGTTGGGTGGCATAAACAGGATGGGCGATAGCTTGGCTGCAGTAGGTATGACGCAAATAGGAATCACCTCAGAGTTATATCTCTGGTGTGTAACACATTGTGCTGTTGTCATATTTAAACATTAACTCAATTTTTTAATCTGTTCTTATCTGGAAGGCAATATCTTCTACTATCAGAAGTATTAAATCAGGTTAGATTATCTTTTGCTTTTAAATTCAGTGCCCCCTCATCAATATTCTCATGTATGCAAATAAGCTACCCTGCACTCTTCTCTCTATGTGTATTCGAAAGTCAGGTGATTGTGGCTGAAATGTGGCTCAGAAGTAGTACATTTTACATTCTGAGTCATACTTGGTGAAAAGCACCTTAAGCCAGTAAAATCTAGTCTATGGCCTACTGCTGTTTGGACAGTCATGCAGATTCAGTGTTATTTTAGATTTGTATTGACATAGAATAATGTCACATGCTGCTTTTTGAGGGCAGAGACAAAATACATCCAGGTCATTATATGCACTCATGCCATGCCCAGAATAATTTGGATCATTTCCTTCTAACCATTTATTACGCTGACTCAGTTTACCAGTCTACTCAAGAAAATGAGTGACTTTTGAATTTTTATACACGTAAGTTAAAACTTTATTACCGATAAACCTGTCTAAATTAACCAAGTAGAGACTTCACAGTGAAGAAAATATTTTCTTTACTTTTATGAACTATATATATTTATTTACTGGCTCTTCGAAAATAACACTGGTTCAGGGAATCAAAATTCTAATCCTGTTTCCTCTTAACTAGCTGTTTGACCTTGGACTGACCTCTGAATTGCTTCTGAATCTTTGTTTACCACTTTTAAAAAGAAGGTAATAATCTTTGTTATGGTTCTTTTGGGGTTGTAAGGATAAACTATAGAAAATTCAAATATGTTAATGAACTTGACAAGTAATGTACAAACAACATCTGCAACCCAAACCTATATTCTTCAAAGATTATAATATTTTATAATCTTGGAAAAAAAATGAGAGGATTAAGGTAGTTGTTTGATTGAAAAGCTGTACATCATCAGCGGAGTATCCAATTATTTAGTAGTTAAAAGTTTCAGAAGATGGCGAGAGTCACTTTTTATTTTACAATCTCTAACCTCCCTCAGGTGACATATACTCGTGCATCGCAATGACAGAGAATTTCTTTGGCAGATATTTTTCCCCTCTGAACCAAATATTTGTATGCCCACACCCATGTTGTCACTGTGACACTGTTGGCTGATTGTACTGATACAATGGATGGAATGTTTGCATTTCTACTACAGCCACCTAATCTCAGGTTCACCATCTTACCAGAAATGCTTTCATGAAATTTGACAAACAAGGTCTTGATCTGAGGGGCTGGTATCATGTATTTAACATATTTTACTTTTTCCGGAACAGAAACTATTGAATTGGTACAAAACAAGAGACTACAGCACAAGTTTACTCCCAGTGGGCTTTTGTGAAATTTTGCCTACTTTAAAATATAAAGCTTTTATTAAAATATGAACATAGTATTTTCATGCACCAGATTATTTTTAATAGAATAATGTGTATTATCTCCATTCTGCAGTACAGAAAGCTAAAACTTAGGTAAAGTAACTTCTTTTGGCCATATAGTTAGCCAGTGGGAGGCTTAGGACTGGAATCCATGTTTGGCTCCAGAGTGTGTACTCTTTCTAACGTGCCGCTTGGTCTCCTTGGGAGGTAAAGTAGAAGTGATCCATGAGTGTACAAAGCGGTTTAATAGCTAATGAAGGAAGTAACATTGCTGTAGAAGAGGAAGTTAGCGAAAGTGTAGAACCTAGAAAAGCAGAACAGAGAAACGAAGATATCTCAGACAGGACTTCCCCCATTGCTAAAGCAGACAAGGTGACACAGCACATGGCAGAAATTCTGGTAAAGAGCACCCTAATCTTGACACTGTCCCAGCCCAAAGCTGTGGCTCACACGGTGCAGAACAAATTGAATCCACATTTTGTTCACATTCTCTCTTTGAAAATGTGGGGTTGTCTTTGTTTATTAAATTAAAAGGATGATCACCTATTTTCCATGCCCAGTGGAAAAGCAAATTGGGTTAATGAGAAGACCATTTTAAAATAAAATTTATATTTCTAAAGTGTTCAAATGAGAGAATTTAGTTAGGCATTGGAATTCTCAAAATAGAAATATGAAGAATTATTGTTTAGTAGCAATTCCTGCGATATTCAAGTTGAAAAAAATGAGACATGCTACTGCATAATCTTGGTTCTAGTAATATTATGATTCTGTTTTCAGATTAATAAGTGTATGGGGACCAATACAAGCATATACTACATTTAAGGCTTGTGTTGTGAGTGTGTACCAGTGAGATAAAAGAAATCATAGGTTAGATTTTAAGGTCAAATAGGAATTCTAGGTCAGAGTGTGTAAATATTTCAAACAAAATATGTTAAAGATTTGCCTTTCGGTCATTTGGCATCGTAGGTGAAGGGTGGGTTTCAGTGCTGGTATGGGACAAGAGCCAGGCTGCGGGAAGATCAGCGCTGTCAGGCACAGTGAGATTCCCGCTGGTGGTCTGGAAGTAGTTCTGGAAGTGGACCCATCTGGCTGAGGTTCTACACCTCGTTCTGGAAATAATTAATTTTGTGACCTTAACTACATTCTGGATCCTTTTGATGCTCTGGCTTATGAGCTATCAAAAAGGAATGGTACAGTAGCAAATTCCGAGTTTCTTTTCAACTCTGGCAAGTTCTATGATTCTTGTCAGTGACACACAAATACCAAGTGTGACATGGAGAGGACATCATCATGGCAGTGAAGCCCAGAGGTAGGAATGTGAACAGCAGATCTTCCCAGATAAGTGTAAGGCAAGTGTGAAGGAAACACAAAGGGAAAGGCATTCTGTAGGCACGTCTCAAGCTTGTGATGGTTAGGAGAGCAAGTAGGACCAAAGTTCCTGAGTTAACTTTAAAAATGGAAAATAGTTTAAATGGGTGGATGGAGGAAATGAGTTCAGGTTGGTAGCCCTCATGGTGGGGATTTAATTATTAGATCTGAAGAGCTGGGTCAGATCTAGGTCACCTTCAGTACAGTGTTTGGAGTCCTGAATGCATCAGGAGTACACAGAAGTTAATAATGCTTATTAAGGTGTTATTAATATATCCCTGATTTTATTTACTATTTTTTTAAAAAACTCATATGCCCTTAAAAGGTATAGAGTAGTCTGTAAACCTCTGAGGTCCAGAGGATTTATTTTACGTTTTTACTAGAGTTTTATTATTTTTCTCAAGAGCATAGGCACATGCAGAGAGGGATCTTCTTGGACAGTTCTGCTACCTTTAAGAATTAGACACTCTCAAGCAGCATGGTGGCCCACTTCTCTAATCCCAACACTCTGCGAGGAGGCTGAGTCAGGAAGATCACAAGTTCGAGCCTAGCCTGAGCTTACAACTTACTTACAACTTAGTAAGACCCTGTCTTGAAGTAAAAACTAAGAAAAGGGCTAGGGATGTAGTTTAATGTGAAGGCCCTGGGTTTGACCCCCAGGACCACACACACACACAAAAAAAAAAAAAAAAAAAAGAAAGGAATTCTTCATTCCCAACCACACAGTCAGGATTACATTTTATGTTGGGTACCTAAAGATAGAAAATAAGAGACCTTTGTTACAGCTTTTGAAAGTATGTGTTCGCTCCATTTCCCAGCTGTTAGAGGAGTATTCTAATGCTTACTTTGTAGAAGTGTATTGAGAATTAGAGACAATAAACTGATGTGTCTGGAAATACTATGATTGTATGGAAATACCATGATTACATGGAAATACCATGATTATATGGAAATAACATGATTATAGTAAACACTTTTTTAATGGCAGACTATCTACTTTTTATTTTTGTTGTTAAATATCATGTTACCAGCTCATTTGTAAACTCCTGGGGATAACTAGATTATGGTTAGTATACATGGGTTAGCTATTTCTTTTCTGCATTACCTGAGGGTTGGGTTTGATAGCCATTATAACAAGGTAAAAGACATCTTTGTTTTGAAACACCTACATTGGAGATCATTTTACAGAACGTGTACTATATCTGTAATTCGTTTTCTAGTGAGGTGGGCTCATATTTTTAAAAATCAGATGGTTTTCCTGGCTATTTACAATTGCACAATATCCTTTCTGTTTCTTATATTCTCTTTCCCTTGCTTAAAATCGTAGAAATGCACCAGATAGTTCTGGCCGTGACAAAAGCTTACCAGTGATCCATACTAGTGCACATTAATTGAGAATGCCAAGATCAAATACGAAGGGCACTGTTTTGCACAGTAACCTGTGCAATACTATATAGAAAATTGTTTGTGAAATTAAGTATATGGTATGGTACTGAAATATGCCACAATATGTAAATAACTAAAGCTTGTCGTATTATGTCATATCATTCAAAATGCGAGGGTAGCGATTAGAATACATGACGCTATTAGGGTCGGTGAGATAGCTCAGCAGCATAAGCGCCTGCTGGTGCACAAGGTCCTGAGTTTGACCCCCGGTACCCACCCACACACAAAAGAATACGTGACGTTAGGAGCCAAGTTGGTTCCCAGGGCTTGTTGACACCCCATCGCAAATGCTTTTCATAGGCATAGTAAGTCCTACCTCCTTCAAAGTGTCAGTTCTGGTGGGTTTTCGTGACACCATGTGTCCTTCCTCCCTCATATCCTGCTTGGCATGACATGATCATTTTCTCGGTGCTACCTAGCAGAGCAGGTGTATCAAAATCTTCAATTTTCATAGTACCTGTGTCCAAAAATAGTTCTGTACCTATTTACTTTTTCCATTTGCATATTGGCATGGCTTAGTTTATTAAACTGACTCATTGTCATGGTTAAAACCACAATAAACTTAATGTTGAGAGAAAAAATCATGAAGATTGGGACTGTCAAATTGGAAAGGGAAAGTAGCCATTAAATTTCTCAACACTTTCATTATAAAGACAAAAAAGAAATTGAGGCCATAGTGATTGATTAATTTGTCTATATTTACAAATAAAATCCTGATCCCTTTTGCAGGTTTCTTTCCAAACACTTAGCAGTATTGAATACAAATCTAAGAGAGATGGCCACAGCAAGATTTTAGCCATGGAATTAGCTGGAGGGGATATGTAATCATTAGGAATGACCGGTATGTCATTTGAGAATAGAATAAAACTGTTTTTAAAAATGTGTAAAAACATTAACATTTGCCTGCATTCAACTTTCCAATACTGTTATTTAAACAGATAATGAAAGAGGGTCTTAGGCCTGTGGAATTAAGTAATCTATTCCAGGTCATTTACTGAAGGTCATTTGGTTACAAGATTAAAACAGAAACTTTAAATGCTGAAATGTTAGAATATTATAAAGAGATAGCTGCCGTTTATCGTCTCTAATATCTTTACAAATACCTTGACTCTTAAAATAGGTTTGACATCTCTTTGGGGGGCAATATTTAATTTTTCTGTTATTGATATTGTCAAGCAATCAAACCTCCACTTCTTATATCCTGGCCGGAGGCAAGAAAAGAGAAATTGATATAGAAAACACGATTAACTTTTGTTTGTAGCCAGAAAATGACAAAAGAAGTGAGTCAGATAGATAGCAAGTGGAGGTCGTGATTCTAGGCACTATTTTGCAGCTGCTTAGGGTCTGGGGTATGAAAGGCTAAAAGTGTTTTAAATCTATGTAAGTGTTTAGCTGTTTGATCTTCATAGTGCAGTGTCCTCCTGCCGATTAGTGGTGACCAAGTGGCAAATGTTGGGAGAAAGCAGCTACACATCAAGCTCAGTGGTGTTGCTCTCCGAGCCCTGGAGCTGTTTGCTTTATCCCAAGCCACAGCCTGAACTGGGAACTTCAGCAAGGGGGAAGCCTAAGCCTCAGGTTGGTAGGTGCTTTCTAAAGCCTTCAGTTTATGACACAAGCCTGTGGTTGGGCAGAGAAGGTACTTTCTGTTCTCCCAGGAGGGTGATAATACCTCTGCTATTGTTGCCATTTCTAAAGGAACTCGTGGGTGGAATTCCCTCACCTCTGGACTTTGCTTTCCCTTCTCCATGCCTCTGTTTCAGGGACCCCGAGGGGTCCAGTGTATCCTGATTGTCTTCCTTCTGTGTTTTCCCAAGGCACACATTTTACTCCTTCCATTTTTAAATGGGTGAGACTCAAATCTCCTTGTAGTAGTTATAATCCAAGGATCCACTTAGTCATGTGAGAAAGAAAAACTCCTATGCACTCTTTACCCTACTATGAGAAATAAAAGCAACATTTTCAATCACTGGAAATGATTTTTGTAGGATTTTCAATATTGCGTGACATAGCCTTCCCTGTTAAAAGATGGAAAGAATTTAAAATGCTAAAAAAGTTATGCATAAGAAATTCAAAGTTGTCTGTAATTTCTAAATCACATCAAATGAAAGTGCGGATTGTTATAAGTTCGACATTTTGTCCTCACTCTCATGAGTGCATAGATGTGTACGATGTATACGTATTGTATTATATGGCTCGAGATAAATGTACCTGTGCAATTCTTCTCATATCTTTGGTATTATATTATATATTTATTTGCTGTTTATTTATTTTCTACTTCCCTCATGAAAAGGGCCAGGGCCTTGACCATGTTTTTACTGTTACGCCTCCAACAGTGGATGGTGCCCGGAAGTGCATCTCTCTGTCTAGATTTGATGCATTTCAAACTTACATCCCAGTGTTCATGTTCATAAGACTACAGATCTCTCCCTATCATTTCCTATCATTTCACCAGATTTCCCTGTATCACTAAAATCTTAGGAAACTTCATTTTAAGTGTTGGTCTTAGCTGCTTTCTCATTGCTGGGACACAGTACCAAGGCCCACGACTTAAAGGAGGATAGTTTACTTAGGTTCACAGTTTCTAAAGGTTGCAGTCCATGGTTGGCTGGCTCTGAGGCAGGGCAGCATGGCAGAGGGAGATGGCAGAGGAGCCTTGCTTATGGCAGGCAGGAAGCAGAGAGAGATCAGGGGAGAAGGACCCTTCCAGACCATGCCCCCAGTGACTCACCTCCTCTGGCCAGCACCTCCCAACATCATATTTAGCTATAAATACGTCAGTGGGCTAATCCATGGATGAAAATCATGTCCCCAGGATCCAATCATCTTCCCAAATCCTTACCCCCTCCCTGTGAGTGCGTGAGGCTTGGGGACATCTAGATATAAACCATAACAAGTGGTATATTTCTTTGGATAAATGTACCAATTTTTACTCATTTCCAATTTTATAGGTATCGAAAACTCTCCCAGTATTTTTCTTAGTGCAGTAACGCTGGATTATGCATCTCTTACATAAATCTTTACATATCCAATTATTTTCCTAGGATAGATTACCAGGAGAGAACTTTTATTTATTTATATATTTTTGTTTGTTTATTTGTTTTTTGAGACAGGGTCTTGCTATGTAGTGCAGGCTGGCCTTGAACTTGCTTATGTAGCCAGGCTGGCCTTGAACTCATGGCGATCCTCCTGCCTCAGCCTCCCAAGTGCTGGGATTGCAGGTGTGCGTCACCATGCCCTGCACAGGAGAACACTTTTAAAAGGCAATGAATTTTAAAAAGTCTCTTTTTCTGTTGCTAAATTGCTTTCCAAAGTGGGTATTTAAATTTCCTTTCCCAATACCAATAGTTCAGAATACTTACCAGCACTAAGTATCGTTTCTTATAGAAGTCTTTGCTAATTGAAAAACAAAACCTATATTGTTTTAATTTGCATTTATTTGCTCACTAGTGAGATCAACATTTGCCCCATGTTCCCTCAGTAGTTACACATGGGCACATTTTGGAGCATTAAATATTGGTGGTTCCATAGATTTTTTTGTGTATTATGAATATTAATTCTTTACTATATTGTTTATAAAAAGTTTGTCCCAGTTCTTCATGTTATTTAAGTTTCTTTATGGTTTCTTTGAATTTGTAGTTAACACAGTAATACTGTGTTTATGATCATAAAATTTTTCTGCATATAATACTGTGTTTATGATCATAAAATTTTTCTGCATCCCTAGATCACTTTAATTTCATTTATACTTTCTGTTTGTTTTTTCTAGTTTCTTTTTTACATTCAATACTTTATTTGTAATGGATTTTTTTTTTAAGCATGATACTATGTTGATTCCTGATTTCTCCCCAAATATCCAGTATCTTCATTATGTAATCATCATATTACCTCTTTTTTATAATATTTACTTGTTTTATGATACCTGTATTATCAATTACTATATAGTTTATTTTTATACATTTATAATTCTCTTTTATTATTATAAGTTTATAGTGCTCTTTCTTCTGAAGGGGAAGGTGACCTCAATTATTAATTTTTATTTTTGAATAAATTGACATTAAATATAATTTATATTGGTATGGAGGCAGTTTCTACTCTTAGGTTTCTATGCATATGAAGATAATCTATACAGTGCTTTGAAATTTAAAGCTCATGGTTTTGCAAATTACGTTGGTAGTGTAATCTCTAATAATAAAACCTGAGCTATGTAAAGATATGCTATATGTGTGTGACTGATATCTTTACAGTCCAGAAATTTCTTTTTCTGTGTATGGCAGTTATTAACTTGGCTTCCTTTTCTTTCAAATTAAAAAAACTGTTAACTAATTAAAGTAACCTCCGAAGTATCTGCCAATAACATTAAATTTTCTCTTTTTTTCTTTTAGTCTTCTTACTCCCTGAACATTTTTAATAGAACAACTTTGAAAAATGATTATCTACTTCTCAGAATATTTTTAACAAAGTAATACATACCCAAATATTAGCACAAATATCCGTGGAAACTTGCAAAAATATTTAAGATCTTTGTAATTGTTAAAGTTTCCCTTATATGGGATTACACATGATTATACATTTAATTTTATATAAATCCAAACACTTTGGTTTATAATAATGGAAAACAATCCTTTGCCATATATTATAAAATAATAATAAACATAGTTCCTATGCAATTAGAAACTCAGAATTCTAATATGCATTAGAAAGAATAAGATATGTACATTTTCCTCTTTAACATCTTTCTTATCTTTGATCCAAATATCTATAAAAAATACATAAATCATATTTTTATGATTCTCTTGGATATTTGAAACTTTTGTTATAAAACAAGAATGGCCCTGTTAGCTTTTTCATTACTAGCCTTTGTTTTCTCATAGTGGTTTCACGTCAATTATTATATTCTAAATCATTCATAAAAATTCAACACAAACACAGATGTGTTGCACTTTCCAATCCAGTAGTCACAAAGGAAGCACAGTAGTTTGACAGGCAGCGTGGTCTGGCTGCTGGAGGGTCTTTAGAGATGAGCCTTCCCTGTGGTCCTCCCCTTCCCTGTGTTGACGTGGTTCAGCCCGTGGTTCTTTTTCATTGGCTGATTTCTTGAGGTTTGCAAGGCCTGATCCCTACCAGGGCTTGGTACCCTGTTTGCCTGTACTCTGGCTCCCCACTGGTGGCTCCAGCCGTGTGCACCATGCTGTTTTCATGTTTTATGGAGAAATGTTCATGTGTGGCTGCTGTGTTTGATATTAAATCTGAGAGGAACTTCAGGAGGTTTCCTCTTTTTTATTAAAAGTGATTTTGGCTAGGGGCAGTGTTATCCTGCTCATAAATCAGGTGTTCTTAGAGATTTAGTAATTTAGAATTCACATGAGAGTTTGGTGGAATAAACATTTCCTTTCTCTGTTAAAGCTGTGTCTATTAACTTGCCTTTTCTGCCCCGCTTTTATTCACTGCTTCCATTTATTTTGTTTTAAAGCATTCTTTTAAGAGATTTGTACAGCTTCATCTTATGCTTGTGAAAATAATATAAAAGAGTCAAAGTGATAGCTTAGTTTGGTTAAAGTCACTTAAATTTGACCCACTTTGTGTCTTTGCATCACTATTGAAAATGTTTTTTAATTGATTGATTTTTAAAAATTCAAATTACATCTTTCAAAGAAGTTATCACTTCTTCCTTCTTTAATGAGTTGCTTCTTTCAGATGTCCTGGAAATAAAAAGCTGATAAAAAGCAAAAAAATTAACAAAGGCAAGGAGGCCAGAAACCCTTCCCATGTATGGTTAGAAGCTACATAAAAAGCAGAGTTATTCTTGAGGTATCAAACAGTCCTGACGATTCCTCTCAAAAATGTTTGCCCTAGAGATTTAAAGGAAGTATTTTGGGAGTGCTTTAGAATGTTCGGTGAACACTCTTAATTTCTTTGTAGAACTTGGTGAGCGTTAATATATGAATAAGTCTTCTTGAAAAGACTGTTCGGAGTCAGAGGATGTTTTGTTTTTCCTCAGAGTAAGAACAGCATGAAAGAGTATGGAGAGTCTGGGGTGGGAGACTACTTAGGAAATGGGGGAAGACTCCTCATTTTCTTGGAGATGAAGACTTTGATCTGAGACAGACAGAACTAGAGAAATTCTGGGGTGAGCAGCATTCCAAGGAGAGGGCCCCCAAGACTTGTCCTGTCTGAATTTTAGATCCCACGAGAGGATGAATCTTACGGGTGCTTAGAACCTTTTCCCTTTGACTTATAATAATATCTAGCCTATAGAGGGTATTTGACAAAATTGGTTAAATGAATGACCTCTATGTAAATGACGATAGATATGATTGACAATAACCTTCGTAGTTTTATTACAGCTGCCCTCCTGAAGTTCAGATTATAAAAAAAGTTTTACAGTAAACTTTTGATAAGAGCCAAAGGTATAAAGTATAGTGACTTATAAAGACATTTGTTGAGTGTCTGTGATAGTGTGGTCAATGTATGTGGCCTCCCAGAGCTCTGGCCTGTTTAAAATGCTGAAGAGTGAACAAGTCACTTATCCTTTAAATTATCTTCTGTAATGATCTCTCCTTTTTTTTTTCAGCCAGGCTGACACTTTGAAGTTGTAGTGATGGAAGGTGCTTTGATGTGCTGTATTTATGGCTAAGGACAGAATCACGTCTTCAGAGGACAGGAGAGACTGTGAAATCAGTACCCTCTCCTTGCCTCTGGAAGATAGAGCAAAGCAAAAGCAGAGATATCCTTAGGAGGCTCTGGTTTATGAACAAGTACTTACCAGAGTTTTTAGAGAATTCTGTTAAAAATCTTTATCGATGAACTTTCTTTGCTAAAATTATTTGAAAAAAAAACTTTCCAGGAAATGGACTTTAAAATTCATTGCTTCAACCCCTTCTTCAGCTGCTAAGGAAGTGTGAGCCCAGAGAGCTCCAGCGATCTCCTGTTTCCACTAGTGATGGGGACATGACTGGGTGTAGTTGTCAGGTTAGGGTCCAGATACTTTTTCAGAGTTCTGTGGAATCAGGTGAGAACAAACATCAAAGACAAAGCTTCAGAGAAAAGATGTCACTTAAAGGTAGCTTTCATTTGGGATGATACATATAGACATTTTTTGGTGATAGGAATTTGCTTAGTGGGGCTGAGGGAAATGTGGAAGAAGAGGAGGGAACTTGGGGGGGGAAGAATGTGTGCACGCCTTCGCTGTCCCTTGGGCAGATATTCCCTGAGCCATGGGACAGTGTGCTTGACTTGAAAAAGATGTCCCTGGAGAGAGAAGTTTGCCCGTGAATCTTTGTAGTCTAAGAAAAGACAGTAGTAAATATCAAATGAATGGACAAAAGCTTATTTTTCAAAAGATTGTACTTTTTAGCTGAAAGATAAAAGAGCACAACATTTTCATTTCTGCTGGGAATATGAATCTTTATAAATGGATGGCCTGAGGAGAGGAGAGGGAGGGCTTGCAGGAGGCCCTGCCATTCTATGGGCCTTTGTGACCTTTTCAGGGAGCTGTCAACTTTTCCAACCAGGAGTTTTCATCATGACTTTCTCGACAATGACATATTCTCTCTCTGAACCGGCAGGGTGTTTAGCCCATCAGTTCTATTTTTTCTTTTCCCCACCTTTCCCTCTGCACCAGCCTGCTGCCATGGCACATCCGTGGTGGCCCCGTTGGGTGTGCATTTACCACTTTTCCTAAAGCCAGGCCCTAGCTATTGGCTTCACTACTAACTTTATACTTTTCCTGCTAATATTAGCTTTATTTGTAAAATTATTTTTTCTTCTATTGCCATAGGATTTTTTTTCAGTGAAAAATTGCTTTCAACTTTCGAGCATCGCATACATACACGTACACCTATATCCTCGTTCATATAGAGCTACTTTAGAAAACTAATTTATATATTTTTAATGTGAGCTTTAGGAAGCCAGGATTAGGTCCAGAATGTGATCTAAAGATACAACTAGACTTGCAATAGCTAGAGCAGTGATTTTAAAATTATCTGAAAGCAGTGGAGCATGTGACTTTTTATAGAATACTGTATTAAAACTGATAAAACAGGACTTACCTGGCTGAAATAAAGGAGACCAGGGTAGACAGTAATCTTTATCCATTGTCCACCCTTTATTTTGATTCTCAGAGAACCCAACTTAAAAACCAGTTATTTATTTGATCACCAGGTCTGAGTATAAAATGATTGCTATTAATTCTATCTGCCATTGCAGGTCCTGCTGTAGTTGGGATGTTAAATGGTTCCTGAAGGCCCATGTGTAAAAGTGTGGTCCCCAGGGTGGTGCTGTGGGGAAGTGGTGGAAATTTAAAGAGGTAGAACCAAGCAAGAGGTCACTGGGAGCTTGCAGCTGAAGGGGATTTTAGGACCTTGTCTCCTTTCTTTCTTTCTTTCTTTCTTTCTTTCTTTCTTTCTTTCTTTCTTTCTTTCTTTCTCTCTCTCTCTCTCTCTCTCTCTCTCTCTCTCTCTCTTTCTTTCTTTCTTTCTTTCTTCCTCGCTCCCTGGTCATGGGGTGAATGATTTTTCTCTGCCACACACTTGTGCCATGATGTGCTGTCTCCAAACTGTGAGCCAAAATAAAACTTCTGTCTTTATAATTGATTATCTTGGATACTTTATTAAAGTAATAGAACAGTTGTTAACACAAGTCTTTGCAACTAGATCTCAGTCAATGCAGGAGAAACAAGGTACTCTGCTTCTTATTCCCATTGACCTTCATTTGGTGCATCTACTTACATTCTGTTGGCAAGAATCCCCACCTGGATACAAAGGAGTCTGGGAAATGTAGTCTCTATCTATGTAACTACTTCTCAGGAATAACTTGGGATTGGGAAACAATATCACACATTTTTGGTAGTTATATAAGCCACAAATCTGAATCTCAGGGATACTGCTATAAAATATTTCAATGAGATGTTGCATTATCTTAGTGTATCTTAGGCCAAATCCTGAGGAAAATAATAAAAATTTAAGAGGAATATTGTTAGAACTAAATAACAAAAATGAGAACTGGACATTAGTGTGAGATTTATTTATTACTATTAGAATATTAAATCATATTTAATTGCTAGCATTTTTTTTGAAATGAATTTTGTCTTTGTATACTAGAACTTGCCTTACAAATATATTTTTGTGTATCCACGATAAGTATGGATACCTACAATATATCTGGAAGACACACACTAAATCTTTGGAAAATGAGACAAAATGAGATCCAGACAATGCTAATTTTGGGATATCGTATAAAATGCAAGCGAATGAAAATTTATGCTCAAGTACATTTTGCTGAATAATTTTATTTAGTCAAGAATTTTTTCTAATAGGATAAAAAAAGTATTTAAGGGATAAAAATGCTTATATTTATGTTTCTGATTGTTCATTACCCTATGTTTCGGAGTTGTAAGTTTCCATTTTAGCTCATTTTTTATGCGATTTTGCCCAAAAGTAACTGTCAGCCATTTTTCTATGTGATTTTGCTGCACTTTTCCCCTCCTTTGTGTATGCCTGTGCTTATTTCTCATGATCCTCTTTCAGCCTTGCAGTCTTTTAATCTGTGTCTGTTTGTTTCTTACATCTCCTTCCAGGTCTCTCTGTCTTCTCTTTTCTGTTTGTGGAGTTCTTCATCTGTGGACAATGGAGAATGGTGAGATTTAGATTAAATATCAGTGGTACTGAAATTTGAAACGCTTCACTAAGAACCCTCATGGCCTTGCCATAGTTTAGTGAGAAGCCGAGGGCAGGTGCTTAATGTTAGCTAAAAGCAATGGGATCACTGTGTACACTTCTGTGACAATATACTTGTCACATCTCACTGTGTTCAGCCTTGGCCCAGAATTGTCATTGAGCAAGAACACGAACCAGGGACATTTAAGAATGTTCGTAAATAGGTTTACTGGATGTTTTCTTCCTGTTGCTGTATTATTTTCCTTTCAGTGTCACCTTTCCTCAGTTATGAAGATTTGCCATGTCTCCACAAATGTGTTTCCTTTATAATTTTTAATAGCCTAATTCCCACTCAGAGGGATAACTAGAGACCTAGTCATAGTTCTAAATGATAATGAGGCAAAATCACTGAAAACACACAAAGAATTTGTATGTGTCCAGTCATTTGTAGTCTAATGTTCTTCAAGTTTGGAAAACAGTTAATAGCACTTGTTTGCAATTCAGTTCCTGGTAGAAATGTCAGAAATCACACAGCCAGATAGAACAGTTCCATCTTCTGGGGTCCCTAGAGAGTTTGGTGTAAGCAAGTGTTCAGGAAAGGGTATAAAACTGTATTGAGGAAAAATCATACAAATGAAAAACGTGGGTAACATTTCTTTGAAATATATTCAGTTTTTGTCTGTAACACGTGGCCAAAGTTTGAAGGGTAGAACAAAGTTAACAGCAGTGGTAATAAAATAAATAGTAATTCTGCAAAAAGAAAAAAAAATGGTGGATCAAAAAAGAGAAATAAGAGGTATTCAAGTCATTTCTGGGTCAGATTTATACAAAATTTTTCAAAGTCTCTACAGGGTCACTATAAAGAAGATGCAAAACAAGCATGATTCTAAAATAAATTCTTAGAATCAAAGATACTTAATATAATTATAAATACTTTATGTTGAGATGAATCATAATTTCACTTCAATTATATATAAGCAAATAGTCCCCAGTTTACCAACAGAATTTTAAAAATCTTTGAAAACGCCCTGGGTTTTCTTTTTATTTTCTGCATCATGCATATTAAGAAGTTTACCATTTTTTTTGCCTCTTTTAACTCCTTTTTCCTCTTTCCTTTCTTTCTGAATGCCAAACATATGTCTTAAAATGTTAATGCTTTTTAAATAGAAGAGTAAAGCATTAACTATGTAGAAGCTTCCAGAGCATTCAAGAGTAGCTTTCAACAGAACTAACTGCCATCTTTCCCAGGCCCATGGCATAAACATCATGGTAGACACCCTGGTGCTGGGGTCCCCATGAATTCTGTGGCCCACATTGTGGGCATCAACACAGGAGATTGTATAAGAACTATTTTGGTTCACACCAATCTCCTCAAGAGATTTTGCTCATGTTATCATACAATCTTGGAATATCCTAAATTCAAGTGATTGGAAAATTACTCTAGTGTTCCAAATATCAGAGATCCTTCTAACCTTCAGGTTTGCTTGACTGTTATGGTTTATATTTGGCCCCCTCCACATGAACTCATAGGTGAGGCTTTTGGGAGACGATTGGATCGTGGGGGTTTGGTATTCACTGGTGTACTAATCCACAGGGAGGAGTCGGGTCATGGCCTGGAAGGGTGGATCTCTCTCCCTCCTTCTTTGATTGCTCGCTGCTTTCCACTGCCAAGCAGAATTGCCAGCCTTCCCTGCCCTGTTGCCCTGCCTCGGAGCCAGCCGCCTATGGACTGAAACCTCCACAAACTGTGAGCCAAAGTAAACCTCACCTCTTTGCAGTTATGGGTGCTGGCTATTGTGCTTCGGCAATGAGAAAGTAACTAAGATATGGACTATCTGGAAGATCAAGCTAGGTTTACTGATTCTGCGTTTATAATTTTAGTCATGCTGGGCATGGTGGTGCACACCTGTAATCCCAGCATTTGGGAGGCTAAGGTAGGAGGATTGCTGAGAGTTCAACACCAGCCTGAAGTATATAGCAAGACCCTGTCTCAACCGCACCCTCCCCACCCCCACCCCCAGCCCCAAGAAAAAACACTTTAGTCACTTTCAGCCAAAATAATGCACTGGAAGCAACAGTCATTTCCCGTGCCCTAATATAGAGTACCAAAGTTAGAAAATAGGTCGTATGTTGCCTTATTTGCAAGTTTATTTGAAGAGATTTTTAGGTGCATAGAGAAATATAACTCACAATGTGTGTTATGCTGCAACAATTGGCGGTCTAGTATTTGGTTATTCATACATACATAATATAATACGTATTTGCCAGCATGTTAATCTGCCAGGGATCTTGTATCTAGGGGTAATATAGGCACAAAACAAACACAGTGTCATACGATGTGTCATGTGCGGGCAACCAGGAGCTAGAAGATCTAGGTCCTGTTCCAGCCCTGTCACTTAGTTCTTTTGTGATCTTGGTCATGTCACTTAGCTCTCTGAGCCTTGGCTTCCTTGCTTAAAAAGTGGGGTTATTCCATAGGTTTTTGTGAATTTTTATTTATCTGTTCATACAATATCTCATTCTACAAAGATTTAAAATAATATGCATATAAAAATGTATTTTCCAGGGCTTTGTGGATTTTTACAAATATTAGCCACCAGCTGTCACCAGGTCTATCCTTTAGCAGGAAAGTGTTTCTAGGCAGATATTTTAGAGACTTGCAGTTACTAGTTTCAAATAAAGCAACTATTTATCCATTTCCAACATAGACTGGTTGTTGGTGCCAATCTAAAGTAAGCCTGTAAGAAGGCTGTCCAAGACCTTTTTGAGTGAGGACAATTTGCAACTAATAAAAGTATCAGACTCACTCTCTTAATGCTTGTTAATATGATGACAAAAATCTCCTAAGGATTAAGTAACTTTTCAGTAAACCTGAGTCTTGTTAATCACAACAAACATGTACAGACTTTTGAGACAAAGCAGAACCGAGGTGTGAGTCACTTTTATTCAATTTAGAGACCATGCTTTTGTTGCAGTTAGGATTGGTAGATACCTCACAATAGCAGAGAAGCTTTGAAATACCCTGGTCTGCTGGTTCCTTCCTCTAATTCCTTTTGTTATCCTGTGCTATTTGCCTTAATCTTGGGTTACTAACCATGCTTATCTGCCCTGTGCATCTAAAGCCTCTAGAAAGACTGGTCTAGCATGGCCTAATAGCTTTTATCAGCTCACCCAGGAACTCATACTTTGATGTTTGGGAGCCAGGAGTTAATCACATGATGCCATGCCCTTCTGAACGCTTTCCTTCTTAAATGACACTGTTTATGTTTATAGCTGCCTCCACCCCTTTTACTTTTTCAGTGAAATAGACCGTAAGGACAGAAGATAGCGGCTCTTTTGCTATATTTTCTCTGATTTAATGGTTTTATTTTATCTCATTCAAGAGAATCATTAGGTATGTTGTACATTGCAACAAGATAAATCCCTCTCTCTCTCTCTAGTCTCATATTTTAAATTCCCATGATTTCTCTTCCCAATATCTATATAGAACATTTGGCTAAGAGTAAAATCGTTAATAATCTATTTCAGTTTATTTGATAAACATGCTTATTTTCCTCCTTTTTGTATGAAAACATGTCTAGGAAATTTATTAGGCAAAGCCCTGTTTTATTTTAAATATTAAATAATAATATAAATTTATTTCTTAAATAGTGAAACTATTTGAAAAAACATTCACTTATCATCATAGTTCATGCTATACAAAAAATTATCAGCACCATAGAATAAGCTTTTCATCCTTTATAATAGATTAAACTATATTTTCACTGAATCTATGAGAAATCTAGTCTTGATTATACCTTTGCAATAAACTTTATATTCAATAACTGTGATTTCCCTGAAAAGTAAGAGTTCCGGGACCCACAAACATGACAGAAAGCAAATACACTTTATTTTTTAAAAATTCATATTTATTTATTTATTTATTTATTTTGAGAGAGGGTCTTGCTATATAGTTCAGGCTGGTCTTGAACTCATGGCAATCCTCATGCCTCAGCCTTCTGAAGTGGTGGGATTACATGCATGTACCACCATGCCTGGCTGCAAATACACTTTAGTGGTTAAAATGCCATAGTTTCATGGCATTTTAAGGTAGGGGCCGACAAGGAACTGAATTCTGGGTTTCCACTTACTGGTTGTATATTCTTGAATAGTTAAAGTCTCAAAGATCCCATTTCCTATTAAATAAAAATGGTACTGATGTTGCGAATGCATAGAAATTTCCCAGGGTAAAATGAGGCAAATATGTAAAATGCTTAAAAAATATTGAGTATAAAGAGGCCTAATGGCAGCAACTATAGATGCTACTTTCATTAGTAGAAAACTGAGCAAGAAGGGTTACTAATCTAGAAGATTGGATTTTCTAGGATGTATTCTAAGTCAGTTTAGAAAACCATCCTCAGAGAGAGCATCATGTCTAGGCAGGAAACAGACAGAGAGGCTGGATTGGACGAACTGGGGTTAGAGGCTGAATTATATGCTGGGAGGATCACAGCTCCAAATTTCAGAGCCACAGTTCCAAATATCAGACCTACTTCTCTCTGTTAATTTGCAACAGTATATGGTATGCCAGTACTACCTGTCCTGGATTGGCTCGGCTACTGCATTTAAGAATGTCAGTTTACTTTTTAATTATTGGAATCTTTACATATTTTAATTATATGCTTGCAAGTAATAGAAAGACTTTTCCTCTTCTGCTGTCCCTCTGCCTCTCTTCTTTAAAGAATATAGTAACTCCCATTTAGGCTATTATAAAAACTGGAAGGATTCAAGATTAAAATAATACAGCACATAGTTGAAAAGTGGCGTGTATGCCTTCATGTTCTCCTGCGCCTGTGCATTTACATGTAGCCTGCTTTTGAAGAAACAGAATTTGTCTTGAATGGCTTTATGCCATTTGCCTCCCTGTATTTCATTGGCCCAGTCATTTTGTTTGCTTAACTTTAGCATTTATCAATCACAACCAGCAAGACATGTTGTGTTGTTAACAGAAAATTCCACAGGACCCTCTTCACACTGGAGAAGGGGAACATCTGCTAATTTCATGTTAGGATGCCAGGATGTAGAGGTCAAGGCTGAAGGCTTCGGGGATCAGGGGAAGCATCAGGCTGCAAACAGCATAATGAATGGCAGTTGCTGACTGGCTGGGTTTGCCTGTTCTCAACAGGGGATGTTGCTGTTCCAGGTAAGGAGTTAACATACCCCGCTTGGACATCATATTGAGGCAGGCTGTATCTTTTTCTCCCCGGGTTCTGAACTACATTTTCATCTTGAAAGAAATTATATTGAGGTCTTCATAAGTGGCACCCAGCAGGGGGAAGGCTTCAAGAGGGCTGATAAGCACTACGGCTAAAAAATGATCAGGCTTTGTGCCTGGAGTTGAAGGTTTAAGTTGCCTGAACCGGAAAGAGTCTGAAGAGGCGAATATGTTAAGCAAGTAATGTGTATCGGTAACATGGAATCAAATTATTAGGGTCAGTAACTTCCTGGCTTTCCCAGTGCATTAAATGAAGACATAATATTGCATTTGTGCCCTGTACTTTTTGATGCCACACGGCATCTGCACTGTCCAGTTGTCTGTACTTCACAGCATGTCACCTCTAATTTCATGGGATTATCCGCACTGTTGCTTTATTAGATACTCATGCTCTTCAGCTTCCTTTGAACTCACAGCAGGGCAATGCAAAGTCATTTTTGTGAATACTTCTGTGCTTTTTGTGTTACATACAAAATTATTATCGCCATCATTTAGAAAGGTAGATATGTCGTGCTGTCATGCTTCCTAAATTCTACACTTACGTGTTGGCAGGAGAAGCCACTGGAAGGGAAAACATTGAATATGAAGATGTTTTTGAAGACTTATTTTATTTTGTATATGTTTGCAGTACATAATTATTACATTCCTCATGGGGAATGTATATACCACATCTCAATTCTTTTTTTCACCCAGTTACCTTTCCCTTCCTCCTCCATCCCTCCATCTCTTGGTCTCCTTCCCTTTTGCAAAAGCTCTATCTGCCTATTTCCTATTATTTTTCTTTTATTTTGATCTTTATTTATATTTTCGGTTTCTCATGTAAGAGAAACCATGCATTATTTAACCTTCTGCATCTGATTTATTTCACTTAATATTATGATCTCAAGACGCATCCATTTTCCTACAAATAACCCACGTTTATCCTCCTTTATGGCAGAATAGTACTCCATTGTGCATAAGTGCCAGATTATTCATCTGCTGATGGGCAGAGAGGCCAATTTCAAGATTTAGCTATTATGAATTGTGCTGCTATAAGCATGGGTATGCATGTGTCCTGTAATATGATGTCTTTAACTCTTAGGAAGATACCTAGGATGGGAATACTTGGGTTGAATGGAATTTCTAGTTTTAGTTTTCTGAGAAATTTCCATACTGATTTCCATAGTGGTTGTACTAGTTTACATACCCGCCAACAATGTAGAAGGCTTCTTTTTTCCCAGCAGCCTCTCCAGCACTTGCTATTAATTTGATTTCTTGATGGTAGCCATTCTTTCTGGAGTAAGGCAGAATCTCAGTGTTGTTTTAATTTGCATTTCTTTAATGGCAAGAAATGTTGAATATATTTTCAGGAATTTATTTCATCTTTTGAGAAGTGTCTGTTCATTTCAGTTGGCCATCCTTTGATTGAGTCTTTAGTGGGATGGGTCTAAGTTTTTTGAGATCTTTGTATATTCTCAATATTTTAATGTATAAAACTTTTTCAAATTCTGTAGATTGTCTTTACATTCTCCTGGTTATTTCCTTTGCTGTGAAGTTTTATTAATTAGATATGATCCTACTTATTGATTCTTGGTTCCATTTCTTGTATAATTGGGGTTCTGTTCAGAAAACCCTTGCCTATGCTTATGTCAAGAGAGCTACTTATTTTTTCTTCCAGCAAATTGAATGTTTCTGTTTTAACATTTAGATCTTTAATTCATTTTAAGTTTAGTACGTGGTCAGAGCTATGGCTCTAATTTCAATCTCCTGCATGTGGATAGCTAGTTTCCCCAGCACTATTTGTTAAAGGGACTATCTTTCCTCCAGTGCATTTGACCCCTTTGTTAAAGATCAGATCGCTGAATGTTCCTGGAGTTGTTTCTGTATCCTCTATTCTGTTATTGAGGACTTATTTTAGAAAGGTGTCAAGGCAGTGAATTAGTATTAGAAAAGTATGTAATTTACAGGGGCTTTCAAAGTGCAGTTCCTTAGGCCGGCTGCGTCAGACTCACTTAGGAGCTTGTGAGTAATATTAAACCTAGGGAATCAGAAACTCTAGCATGGGGCTGTGTTTTAACGAGTCTTCCAGGTCATTCTGACACATGCTCTAGTTTGCCCCGCTCTAGCGTTTGTGGAGTGTGTGTTCTGGGGGTTTAATAGTAGACAAAACAGGTGAAATATCTGCCCTTGTGGACCTTATTAAATTACAAAGGAAGATGTGGTACTTTGTTGTGATGAAATGTTTATTGCTACCCTAGCAGAACCTGTAATTATCATAGATACCGTTATATTCTTCATTCGAATGAGCCTGCTATCCTCTTTGGTATCAGAAGATAACAACAGACAACTAATAAGTGATTTTTTTTGCATTTCAGAACCGTTCCCCTTGCGATATGTATATCCATGTTTATCGTCACCCTTGGCTATGTGCTAACAAATGTGGCCTACTTTACAACCATTAGCGCAGAGGAGCTGTTGCTTTCAAATGCGGTGGCAGTGGTAAGTCCAAGTTGAAAAACTGCCAATTGGAATTTAGGTTAATGAGTTGATGCGATTTTATAGTAGTTCCCTCCAGGAGAAAGTGTTTTGGAATTCAGTTATCTTGTATTGACCTGAATGATAATGACTATTTAAGAAATTTAGAGCACACTTTAGCATATTCCATTTAACAGGTGCAGGTGAAATCCTCAACAATTTCTCTTCACCCTTAATTTCTTGTAAAAATATTTCCACATATACCTGCTTGAAAATATGTCAAAGACTTTTAAGTAAAAGGCATTATTCTTTAATGTATTTTTTAAGGTGGACTGAATCTAAGTAAATGTGTTTTTTTTGATATACAAATTGCTATTCATTCTGCACCCTTTCCTGTTTGTAAACTTTCCAAATGCTGGTTTCAAATCTTTTACCCAAAGTATCACTTAAGAATTTTCAGGTGAACCACATATATTTGTTTTTTTTCTACTATATCCTTTGAATACTAGTCTCTGGATAATAATAAATTTGGGAAATTCTGGATGATTAACTGTTAAACAGATGTTGTTGCTGTAGTCTTCTCAGAATATTAAAGATACTAGTGTGCATTTTAACTCTCTGAGAAGTGGATACACATAATTTCACAACATTTTCCAAAGTTTGACACCAGGACTGTCTTTGTCCCCAAAGATCATGTCATAGGACTGTTATTCTGTGATAAATACTTTTATTTTGCATAAAAATTTAGCTCATAAGAGAACATTCACTCATGACCTCCTAATAACGAAAAGGGAAAAATTAACTTGCTATCATTGAATGTCAGGTCCTTTTAAAATAGTCTGTATTACCTCAGATAACAACATCCACAGAGAATAAATTATATCATGTTGGGTGAACCCATGTACAAGTTCACGGTATTAAAAAGGCTTTGTCCACTGCTGTACATCCTATCACAAAATCAAATGTACAAAGTTTATTGATGTTGGGTCAGTTGTCTCATCTTTCTAGACAAAGGGCAGCGCTTATTTTTTTGGGGTAATGTTATCCATTAATTGCACAGCACCAGCTGAATCAAGGACAACTAAAGGGTCCCACATATTTTTTGGGAAAATACAACCTTCATGGAAATTTACAATGTTACATATAAGAGGAGATTTCAGAATTTTGTTTACCTTATATATTTTCTCTGACTTTTTGGATTTGTGTTGGTGTTTTAGCCTTTTTATAGGAAAACACAAAGGAAGTAGTAGCTGCCTGAGAACAAGAAAGGGACTCTATAAACAGAGGTTCAGCTTGTGTGATTCTTCTAGGGAAAAGATTTCTCAGAGCTATTCATGTATCCATTATATACATGATCAAATCATCCATTGTTTTATTTATCCCCTAGTGTGGAATTGGTATAAGAAACAAATGTCTGTAATACTTCTCAATGTATATCTGTACCTCACTATGAAAATATGGTTTTCCAGACTCAAGGGAATGTGCTGTGCAGAAGGATTTCTGTCTTCAAAAGTAGAATGTCTGAATTGAGCTTTTTACACTTATCAGAGTCTAAGATGATATATCATGGTTTATAAAGATTCAGCAAATGGTTCATTGCTCTTGAAGGTGGAGAGAAGGTGCTCGTTTAGACCTTTGGCCATAGTTTTGCAACAAGAAATGCCATGGTACCTGCTTCTGATTATTGTCTGCGGAGTTAGTCTGACCCTAACCAAACAGAAAGGTTATAAAACATACACGTATCACTGGGCTAATAGAAAGTCATAGAGCAAGTTTGACCTAAATTGTTTCATTTTATTCTTTCTGGAAAAGCATTAATTTGCTTCATTCGTTCTTTCACTAGACATTTGCTGAGCGGCTACTGGGAAATTTCTCATTAGCAGTTCCGATCTTTGTTGCCCTCTCCTGCTTCGGATCCATGAATGGCGGTGTGTTTGCTGTCTCCAGGTGAGTGAGTTCATGTATTTCCAGAAACACATTTCTGTATCTGAGATTGGATGTGATAAGGACAACTTTAAAATGAAAAGCAATAATGCCTCCAAACCTGTTGTTTTTAAAGGGACAGGCATGTTCTTAGTTTATTGTGAGCATCAACAGCATGTTTTTCTCTGCCCATTAGAGGGCACTGCTTGTCCTTGCAGAGCGCACTCTGAAGACAGGCATGAGGCTTTTTTTTATAGTGTGTCTACAGAGCCTAACAAGGGCATTTTATTTCGGGTGATAAAATATTTTGTTTTTCTAAAGGTTCCATGAAAAAAAAAGTAAATTAAGAGACACCAGAAATCACCATCCCACCATTTGTATCCTTTTCCTTTGTGTGATGCAGAAGTCCCTTTAGTATCAACATGATAAAATGAAAACCTGATCAGATAGATAGGGATGCTGCCTGTGGGCATGTGTGTATGTGTGTGTGTGGGTTGGATTGTACTGACAACCCACATGCAATACACATACATGCTAGGACTCTAGAACTAAGTTCTAATTCAGCTATTTAGGGAGAACCATGCTGAGTCTCACGCTGCTATGTTTTTCCTCTGAGAATAATGTAAGATGTTGGGAGATTTCTTAAATCTGAATTCAGAGTTCTTAGGATGTTCTCTACCTTATCTGAAAAGTGAAACCTAAGTAATCATCTAAGACATGCCAAACTATTTGGTATGAGAAAGATTCGAGTGTTCTTGGGATTTCTGGATTTTCCCTGTGAAATGATCAATTATACAGTCAACTCCACCCACATTTCTCTCCCATCAGGTTATTCTATGTTGCGTCTCGAGAGGGTCACCTTCCAGAAATCCTCTCCATGATTCATGTCCGCAAGCACACTCCTCTACCAGCTGTTATTATTTTGGTAATGCATATTAACACGTTTATCTAGATAAAACCTCAAATAACAAGTTAGCAAAGAGAAATTCAAACAGATTTCAGACCGTGCTTTACTTTCTCACTGGCTCTATGCGTGTCGTGGTGGAGTTTGGGAGGCAGGATATTTTCCGTCGCTTCCCTTTACTTGGCTTTTCTGATGGATTTTTGATGCTTTAGGGCATGAACCACATTACTTCTATTTTACCTTTGTAGAAATTCCTAAGGTCTAAGGAAAATAATTAGCGTGGCTCCTCTTATTGACAGAGACCCTCAGAGGAAAGGATATAGACTTTAAAAGTCCCAGGTACTTACAGAAGATACAGCTAAAATCCACTGTCCAAAATAAAAAGAAAACCTATATGTCTCATTGCAGATCCCCTATAATGAAATGCACACAAAGAATTGATGAAAGAATTGATGAAATCCTAGACAGTGCAGTGATTCTTTGTACAGGAAAGAAAGAAAAGCCCCAACACTTACGTTTAAGTTGTAGAATTCTCTATGCAGAGAAAAGTGTTTGTGAAATGTGGGATACAAACACTGTAAAAGGTGTAAAAGTCCTCAGATACCCATTGGCAATGTTATAGTCATTTTTACCTACAATTTGTAACATTTTTCTCAACTGGAATCTGCTGTCAGAGGTACCATAGAATACACTGAATATCACTCCCCCCTCCCCGTCCATTTAATTTATTTCAGAATGTTTCCTTGAAATTTCTTTTTAAAGCACCGCATACTCTCTGTGAGGAGTCTGGAAGTTAACATCACTTGTGGGAACAGAATGTATTATTCCGTGAAGAGGGCTTTCATTTTAAGCGTCTGCTATCAGTCATGCTGTCCTTGGCACGTGCAGCTGTGGAGCCTTGCTCTGCTGTTCTCAGCACTTCATTCTTTCCCGAGGTCTTGAGGGTCACACATGGCAAGCACACGGGGACAGGAAATGTGGAGGAAGAAAAGGTCAACGTTTTGCATTCAAGGGCCAGCAGCTTCACCTAGAAGTGGCTGTGTTCATGTGTGTGGGTAGCCAAGGGCTCATTGTAAAACATTTGCAGAGCTTTTCTTCTGAGTTTTCCAGTTCGGCTCGCACTTAATGTTGATTATTAGTTATTTCCTAATCGTCTCAATCTTTGGGTCTTCACATTTTGAATGATTGAGTATCTTGCCTTTTACCCTTTGAAAACGCATTCTCTTCTCCAAAATGTAAAAGGAACTAAAAGCAAAACATCCATTTAAAATTCCCCTCTAATAAAGGATAATGATAATGACACTGGTGTGAAGGGATTACAAGAGCAGGATGTAGAAAAGAAGCTAGTGAATCTGGGTTTTGATCATGATAATAGTTTATCAGTACAAGTAATCATTTGAAGAAGATAACAATAATAATTATAATGTGCAGTGATGTTATTGTTTGTTATCATCTATGTTCTTGTTTAGATTCACCAAACTTGTTTTTTCTCCCTTTTCCTCCAGCACCCTTTGACAATGATAATGCTCTTCTCTGGAGACCTCTACAGTCTTTTGAATTTCCTCAGTTTTGTCAGGTGGTTTTTTATTGGGCTGGCAGTTGCTGGGCTGATTTATCTTCGATACAAATGCCCAGATATGCATCGTCCTTTCAAGGTAACCTCAGCAATCTTGATGGGTTTACATAAATCTTTCTCCTAATACCCAGCCCTCCCTTTGTCATAACTTGATGATGGGGAGGTTGGTTGGGGCGGTGTCCTGTGGAATAGAATGTTTAAGTCTTGCACGTAGTGCCTTCACTGGAGTTTATTTTAACTTGGAAAAGAATCATTTGTGCATATTTTTTTTAATGTGATGTACTGAACTGTGTATGCTACATTTTCAAAAAGAGGTATGATTGTTTGTATATTTATTATGTCGATTTTTCATGAAATGGGTCCCATGACCTGAGCTATTCAAAGAATGGGCTACTATAATTAACATTTTCTTTCAAAAGCGCTTGTCATCTTCTTCAGTCTTGAACATTCGTGAGTTGATTCGACCTCACTATTTATTTGCTTTTAAGAAATAGTACAGATAATGTTGTCAGTCATGTTGTCAGAATTTGTTTCTAATTATATTCATTGCCTAATGTTGGCAGCATCTTTATTAGCGGTTGAATAGGAGTTGGCCTGTTTTATTCCTGTCAGTTCTTATTGTGAATCTCCACGGAAAATCAATATGCGCTGAAAGGCTTGAACATGTAACAAGCTGCTAGGGCTCTTGATGGCACCTAAAAGTGGATTCTAATCATAATTACCAAAGAGCCAATCTTTTAAAATCAAAAACATAAATCATAATGGTACTTAACTAGCAAAATAATTCAAGTAGATCGTCTCTAATGAAATGCCCCTTTTTTAAGCCTCAGACTTTGTCCATGTAAAGATTTAAATCAAGTTAAAACAAAATATATCTAGAGAATTATGATGAATACATCCTGTGTACCTCACACAGGAGATTTCTGCTACAAAGTGGGCTGGTGCCTGTCACAGGGCTGAAGTGTACGTGTCACTAAAGCAAGCTGCATGACAGACACGCCCATCTTGGACCCAGCTCCTACATCCTGATCTCTGTCTGAAGTGAATGTTTTTGCTGTGTCTCAGGTACCGCTCTTCATCCCAGTGTTGTTTTCCTTCACGTGCTTCTTCATGGTGGCCCTTTCCCTTTATTCCGACCCATTCAGTACTGGAATTGGCTTTGTCATCACTCTGACTGGGGTCCCTGCATACTATCTCTTTGTTATATGGGACAAGAAACCCAAATGGTTTAGAAGAATGTCAGGTAAGACTTTCCAGTACCTTGTGAAAGACTGTGTTGAGGAAAACGCATGTAGGTGTGTGTGTGTGTGTGTGTGTGTGTGTGTGTGTATTTTTTTCTTTTTTCTTTTTGAGGCAGGGTCTTGCTATGTAGATCAGGCTGGACTTGAACTCACTTTGTAGCCCAGACTGGCCTCGAACTGGCAGCAATCCTCCTGCCTCAGCCTCCCAAGTGCTGGGACTACAGGAGTGTGCCACCACGCCAAGCATGTGCGTATGTAACATGCATATCTCACAGTTAAAAAATGTAAGTGGCGCAATTGCTTCCTGGAATACATCACTGCCTTTTAATTAGGACTGAGAGAAGAAAAAGCAGAAAGGACATTGAGGGTACAGCCATTGAATCTTTTCAGGATGCTTAATTTGGGCAGCTTTAATCACTTCTTAAAAGAACAACTTTTTAGATAGAATTCTATCAGAAATTCTGTATGCGACCCAATTGCTCTTTTGAATCCCTTACTAACCTAATTATATTTCTGAATTGAATGCAGTGTTGTGTTTTTATATCATAACATATAACTTGATGAGTGATGTGAGATTTGCTGGGGAGTTATACAGAAGCCTACAAACATCTTAAATATCACAATTATCAACACTACCTTGTTAGGAATGGGGTCAAAATAACAGCATAAACAGTGAAGAGCAGAATAAGAGTCCCTTTGATAGGGTTGTTTCTACGTGTTTGTACATCTACGACCTTCTTGAGTCACTGTAACAGCCCTCTGAGAGAGGAAAACATTGTCCCCATTTCATAGGTTTAAGTCGTAGCACGGGAACATTCATGTCACTTTTCCCAGGTCGTACAGATATAAAGCAGGAGAGTGAGAATTAAACTCAAGCAGTTTCATATTTCAGAAGAGCCACCCTGGGGGCTATGAGGATGGATTAGAGAGGTTGAGGCTGAAGACAGAGAACTGAATTTGGTGTCTCTGCAGCATTACAGTGAGCATGGTGGAGTTTGAACACAGGCTGCGGCAGCAGGCTCTGAGAGGAAAGGGAAAGATACTAAGGCGCAAGCCCAGTAGAACTTGGTGAGTGGCTAAGGTGAGGAGGAGAAATGTAGTAGATAGATAGGTAGGAAGGGTGGTGAGAGCCTGTGTGTCAGTGGCTCTCCAAGCCCTTCCCTGCGTCACCATCCTAGTTCTCAACAAGACCCTTGTGTCAGGTGTGTTACTCCCATATGGACACAGACCCCAGGGCGCAGGGAGATGGGAATTTATTTTTGATTGTACCTATTTTTAATTGTGAGGCTAGGATTTGAACCCATGCTTGCTGGGCTTCAAAGTCCATGCTCTTTCTAATTTGGGTGCTTGGTGTTAGAGAAAATTAGGGGTTGGGGAGAACAAATATAGACAGAACTTTGGTGAACTTGGAATACAACTTTCCTTTGGTTTTGTAGTTCTTTGTTTTAATGTACTTAGTTTATCATAATTGATTTTTTAAATACCAGTTAAAAGTCCAGGGAGATTTCTGGTAAAATTGTTAATAAGTAATATGAGGGCTAAAAGAAAAACAAAAAGAAAACCGGGGTGTTTCCATGAGAAATGAGAGGTAACCAAACAGATTAGTGCTCATCGCGGTGAGATACCTTGAATCTCTAATGTGTTACACGAACTCATTTAGAAGCCAATCACTTAAAACACAGTTTTGCTACTATTTTTTATTAGTTTTTAATTGGATTTTATATTCTAGCTTGCAACGCTATTCCCCAAAGCAATGTCACTATGCAAGTTAGGTGTTTTATTTTTATTTTTTATTTTTGTGGGTACTGGGGGTCAACCTCAGGACCTCACGCTCCAGCAGGCGCCCGTGCCGCTGAGCGATATCACCGGCTCTTTTTTCGTATGTGCGTTCCGGGAGTCAAACTCAGGACCTCGCGCGTGACAGGCAAGCGCTTACGCCGCTGAGCCATCTCACCGGCCCCAAGTTAGGTGTTTTTTAAGGCTAACACAAGCACACCAATTGCTTTAAATAAGTGTTTTATCTCTATTTCTTGTTAAATCATATTAGTTTTCTGTAGAACATTTTTAGCTCAGATTTCTCTGTTGTAGAGACTCAATACACAGCCTATTTTGAAGGGGCGGGATCTTGTCAAACAACATTTACCATTAAGATTGCTTGACTTATTATTAATGATTAGGATAGATTGGTGCTTGTCACTGTGACATACGTGGCTAAGACAGTGGAAACACCTGAGCACCATGGCAAACCAAAAGCATTTAGGAAGAAAGAGTTGCACTTCTTTAGTTGAAGGAGAAGCTAGAAGAGCACAGGAAAGAGCAAATTTCTTGTCCAATCCCACTTAGTAGGCACTTTGTCCTTCTTGTCTGTAGTCAGCCAACTCTTGAATTCTTTCCTCTGTTGACAAGTATGTGTTCTGTACCAACCCTTGTCATTTACATACCACCAACCAGTCTTCACGCTTGATCATTCTTTGTTGACTCTTTGTGATCTTTCCACGCTCATGTAATTTGGGAGGTTTTGTTTTTGGTTTTGTTTTGCTATTTTTCTGTCTCTAATGATGTTTTGAACATCTCCAAGGCCCCTGAATTTAGTGTTAGCCATTTGTGAAATTCGCGGCAGTGGAGTACTCCCAGAATGGTTATTTGGTTCTCAAAAATGCCATCAAGTCTTACCAGGGAGCGTGGCCATCCTGCCTTCAAACTGTGATTATTGTAACTCTTTATCTTTATAGCTGCCTTGAAAGAGAGTAGCAAAAAGCAACAATCCTCTGTAATTTTGTTTGATTTCCCTCTTAGGCAGCATTCTTGTAGTAAAATAAAGGAAATTCATAATATTTATTGCTTGCAATAGCAAGTATTTTCTTAGCCTCTGGCCAAAACAAAACACACAGACACACAAAACAATAGAGTCCTAAACTGCTACCGGATCCTTTCCCAAAGACATACATTTTGTTAGAGAGAAACTGCAGTGAACTTAGAGGCCAAGAGAGCCTTTGCTTGGAGCAGTGTGTTCAGTGATTTAATATTACATTATTTGTTTGGCAAAATCCTTTAGCTCTTATGTTATCATTTTTGTTTTGCTCTAATATCTGTGAGTAGATTAGCCTTGGAGGAGAAAGAGTGTTCATCAAAGTACATCTTACCTGGTCATTTCCATGAAGAATGGTAGGTAACCAAGCAGCATTCAGAAAATAGTGAAGGGCTGCTAGGTACAGACAGACAGGGATATTCAGAACCTGAGCAGCTGAGATTTTCAGAGATTTGATGAATCTCTTTGGCCACAGGATGCCAGTATTGAACCACTTTTTGTGTGAGAGCATTTTCAAGGTGGGAAGAAAATGTGCTCTTAAGGGGATAGTCAGATAAATAGAAAGCTTTTTCCTTCCATCTGGAGCAGAGCGGTTAATTCTTCTGGTTGGCTGTTGATATTGTTTACTTATTTGAGTTTCTCATGCAAAGAAAAAGGGGCATATACCCCACTGACATATGTGAATACACAGTGATAGCAAGACCTGGCAAACTTCCACCAGGGACTGCAACCTGGCTTCACATGGCTGCCTCTATTTATCAGCCAAACCATGTCACCACTGAGAGTGTGTGGGTGACTAGAAGTTGGCCACTCTTGCATGGGGAGAGGTATGGAGGACAGCCTTTTTTTTTGTTGGTACTGGGGGTCGAACTCAGGACCTCATGTGCCAGCAGGTGCCTGTGCCCCTGAGCGATATCACTGGCCCTTTTTTCATATGTGGGTACCGGGAGCCGAACTCGGGACCTTGCGCTTGCCAGGCAGGCGCTTATGCCGCTGAGCCATCTCATCAGCCCATTTTTATACAAAATCATTGATAATAAAAAAATCATTCCAGGCAACACAAACAAAAGGACATCTTCGTGGACGGTGACTTTGCAACTCCAGAGTCCTAGATGCATAAGCCGTCCACAGTGTCAAGATGGCTTCATTTGTGACACATCACTGGAAGCTGGTTAATGCATTTGCAGACTTTCCATGAAGACTGCAGTGCAACCTTTTAAGTTAGCTAAGCTTGCCTACATTCTTAGGGGCCCAAATGATCCTCACTGTAGTGATAAAAGATCATATGAAAAGATTTGGGAGCCTTTAAAAACACTATTATTCTTAACTTCCTGGATGTATTGGCCTTGTGCTAATTCAAAGACTTACTTTTGGCTGTAGCTCCCATGCTGGTACCAGGTGTGGTTCAGTAAATCAGATTTTGCCAAGTTGGTTGTGTTTCAAATTATTTCAAGGAAAACAACTGAACATGAAAGGTAAAGCTAAAAATACTACAGCTGCTATTGGGCCCTGCAGATTGCGATTACTGAAAGCTCCAAATGTAGACTCCTTGGCTCTCCTTAACGAAGTGGTAACATGGGGTTGATTATCCCAAACCTACAGTCCTTATTGGGAGCATGTGTGTGGACATGGCACTGGAAAGCCACATATGCTGCAGCTTTGCTGGGCAAGCAGGACGCTTCCCTAGAGGCTTAGTTGGCTCTGTTGAGCCTCCCTGTCTGACCCCACTGTTAAAAGAAAACCAAGGAAGGAAAGTTGTTGGACTCCAGGAAGTACCTCAAGGCCAAAATCAATCACTCTGTGCCATGTTCCCTTATGATGATAATTATTCAACTTTTGAGATCCCAAGAGACAGCATGGAAAGAGGCAGGGGTGAATGTGAACGGAACTGACTGAACATGGAGGACATGCAGGAAGAGAAAAGACTGGGTGGGCAGAACTGGAAGGGACTCTTTGGCCTTCTAGGTGCTGCTGTGGTGAATAGAGAATCCAAATTATGTTTTTGAGGAAGGAGAATGACACATATTATTAGGGAGGCTGGGTCCAAGTTGCTTCCTGTTTGTCTGGGACAGATGCAGTGTTCTGATGTGGGAAGCAAGATGTCTATGAAGCAAAGGGCTGGGAGTCCCAGAATATAGGATACGTCTTTTGGAAAAGATTGGATGTTGGGTGTGGAGGAGCAGAGGTTGAGTAAGAAAGGCAGCTATGCAGGGATTAACTCAGGAGACTATGTGGCAGGACCTCTCCAGGGAGGAAGGGCTGGCTCAGAGGATGTCTCTTTAATGCCACTACTTTTTGCCCTTTGTAAATGCCTAAGATATCTTGCTTTCTTAAAAACCTACTATCAGAGAGCCTTAGCCCCTTATCTGCCTACAAAAGCCACATCTCTGTTACTATTGATGGATATTTACTTTTCTCACAAACGTCTATTTTTGTAGGATAAATTTACCATTTCCCTTTTCTGTGAATATGGGGTTTAATTGCTCTTGAGTGTTGCATTACACTTTCTAGATAAAGAGTTGGCTGTGACAAAATGCAGTTTACTTAAGAAACATTTTCACAGAGTTTGTCATTTTCCAGCATTGTACATGTACTAGACCATGTACAATTAATGTAGACTAAAAAGTAATGCAATGAGAAAACAATTTTGGGCAGCAGAGCTTTAAAGCAAAGGAAAGAAATATCTTTCTTAATGTCATTAAGTATTGTTTGCAAGGAGCTATTACAAGTAACAAGGCATAAATGAGGAGAAAGACAGTATATCCAGATGAGAGATTCATCAAAAGAATAGACTCTAGACTGCTCCCGGCTTATGAGAAATATGAAGAGGTTCTATAGGGATTGAAGACAAAGAGGAGAACAGAAAAGGTCTCTTCAAATTGGAGTCACAGGTTTCTAAGACTGCTGAGATGAGGTTCTTACATTTTAGCCTCGATTAAAATCACTGGTTGTAGGCTCGACCCTCAGTTTCTGATTCAGTAAGTCTAGAACTGAACTCGTTATCTTCTCTAATGATGCTGCTTGATGTGGCTGGTCCACGTAGACCCACACTTTGAGAACCAGGGATTTAGTCCTAGCATCTCATTCTACTTCTGAGACAAATTAGGACCTGGGAGATGAGATGATTTGCTCAATATACACTCCACGTTAGAGACTGGAAAATGTATTCTGATTCTTCTGATTTTTCTGAGGAATTGGTTGTGATCTCACAGGTGCAAAAAGAACAATCAAATTTTAAATTGAATATAAAACATAGTTTTGAACATTTATTTATATCTTTGTCTGATTATCTCACAATATTTTCAACCTCCTGACTAAAAGTCTTTATTTGAATACAAATATTAATGCATTCTCGCTGAGAGAATACCATGTGAAGTTATAGAAGTGACTAATAAATTAATTGAGCATGATAGGATTTTAATGCAGTAACTACTTCTTGAAAGTGCTGTATAAAATAGATGGTTGTGTATTTTTAGTACTCAACCAAAAATAATTCATATTTTGGTGATTTGTGCATTTCTGATCTCCATACATTTTTAATTTTGTTTCTTTATTTCTTTGTAGAAACGACAACCAGAACATTACAGATAATACTGGAAGTTGTACCAGAAGAGGATTGTCATAAATTATAAGCTGATGCATTGAGTTTTGACGATCTGCTCAAGCACAGAAATATACTATGGATCTTTACTTCAATTTCTTCAAATCTGGAGAATTGCAGCTTTGGTGATGGACTAAAGGAATCATTTATTTCTGTTCACATCTCCTAGTGTAGTCACACTAATATCTGAGAAATCTAGTGATAATACTACGTCTTTGTAGAAAGCTGATATGCAGATTGTACCATAAATTTACATGGTTCTTGAGTTTCTAATACCTACCTGTTGAGGTTAGGGAAGAAGACTGAGGAGACAGACTATTAGTTGAGTAATCATTCTGTACATTATAGCTTATGACAAAGAACCTTCGAATCAAAGACTAAGATGTTTTCTGTATATATGGGTTTTGTAAACATGTTTTGGATACTGTAGATGATTAAACTGTGAAAAGTAGTTTCTATTTTTCTGAAAAAATACCATAGTCATTGTTATGACAAAGAGGAAAGAAATTTTACATTAGTATTGTTGGCATTGCATTGCTTCCCCTTGGATATCATCGTTTAATGCATTATACAAAGAGCATTTGAACAAAAGGTAAAGCCTATAAATAATTCTCTTGAATACATAAAAGAAGAACTTCTAGGGGCTATTCTTTATGAAATAAATCCAGGAATTATGTTATTACAGTCCTTGACAATTTATGTTAGAGATTTTCTCAGTCATTATTAGACATTCCACTGTTAATTTGCCATGCTGTTTTCATGCCAGGTCATTTTATGAAGTAGTTATGACCAACTTGGTATTAAAATTAAGAACCACCATTTCTTTCACTGAAATTTACCCCTTGATATGTCTATAAACTTATCCATCTTACATCTTCAAATTCCAATACTGAGATGAGAAAAATCACCAATAAAGAAAATACTCAAAATATCCAGCCCATCTTTATATGTCAATATGCAATGGTAATAATTCTGAACATTTAAAAAAATTCCATGATTATTTTTGCATGATGATGAATTTTGACAGTTTGTGAATCTCCTTTATATATTTTCTATCCTGTTAAAATATCTCTCCAGATAAAACTGTCCAGATCAATTAGGAAAAAGCATATGTTTATATAGAAATTGAGGAAGAAATGTCGTTGCTAAATAAGATTTAAAACATGCTTCTAAAAAAATTCTACTTCTAAATCTAGGCTTTGTCAGTAATTTCCTCACTTTAATTGTCATTCAAGTTACAAAAGAGATAACTGATAGCAAGTTTATTGAAAGAAAGAGAAACCGCATGAGTGTGTGCTCATACGGGTTTTATTATGCCAGAATTTGGAAATATTGTAGAATTTTCAAATAAGAGTAATATAATGATGGAAAATTTTAATTATTATTTGCATACCTCTAAGACAAAATGGTCAGTCCTGTCCAGAATGTTTCTTCCCTTAAGTTTTGTCCATTATAAAATAAGAAATTTTTGAAGAATTACACTGATTAATACCATTAAAACAGGTATGGAATTCATAGACAATTGGCTGAGGTAGAAATGATGATTTATAATTTGGAGCAATCCCAATTCACTAATAATATTTAAAAATACATGAAAGATTGATTTTTTGCCAAACCTACTGCTTAAGTCTCAAGTAAATTCATTATAATACCTTCTGTTTATTCATAGCATAAAGTTTAAAAATTTTGATCTATAGTACCTATTTCTGATTTATTTTATCAATTTGTCCACATCTTTCTCTCCTATCTCTTTCTAGAAGTAAAATTCTTTTATACATCTATTTTTACACTATCTAGGCCCATAAGATCTAAACAAGTATATTCTTGAAAATGCTCTTGCCTTGTGAAAGATATAATACATGGAGAGGTTTGTGCAGTTCTTAGTTATTCATGACATTAATGCCCTTACACTGAAAGCAGATTGGTCTCAGAATTTATCTATTTTTTTTAAAGAGGAAAAAAAGTAGAACAAAATTTCAAAACAACGTAATAGGAGGGTAATAATGGTTAATACATTGCATATTGTTATCTTTAAATTAGTTACTAAGGATGCAAGATATCAGCATTCAATTGTCCAAACAATATTAGCACAAACCTTTCTTTTCAATGAACTAAGTGAAATTAGTAGTGTTTCTATCTTAACTATCTTGTATATATATATACATATATATATATACATATATGTTACATATATATATATGTTTTTTTTCTTTTCCCTTCCTTCTTTTCTCCATTCCCCCATCCCAGTTTCTCTTTCCTTTTAATTCTAATACATCTTTAAAGTATCACTGTACAGGCTAACTAGAATACACACTCATGATTCTTTCTCTTATTTTCAAAAGTGATTTTTGCATTATTAAGTTTTTAATGCCATTGAAGTTTTAACCAGGCAGAAAATCAACCAGTAGATGATGATGATGATGATGATGCGGATTATTATTTTTGGTGTTTTGAGACATTCTTTCACTATGTAGCTTAGGCGGGCCTTAACTCACTATGTAGCCCAGGCTAGCCTTGAACTCACAGCAATCCTCCTGCCTCAGCAGGAGATTACAGGTGTGTGCCACCACACCTGATGCCAGTAGATTTTTGAAAAAGTGATAATGATGAACTATATTTCAGTTTATTTTTAGGACATATCATGAGAAGACAAGGCTTTCTTTAATCAGTGAATTAATATTTATAATTTTTATTAAAATTGGTAGCATATAAAGATTGTAGCTCAAAAACTTTCCTGTACACTTGTGTTTGCATATTTTCATACAGAGCAAAGTCTTTCTTCTATTTTGAGTTAATATATTTGCATATACTCACATGTATATGCTATTACATGTGTTATATTTATACCAGTGTACATATATAAATGTTTATGTAAACATTATGAATTTATTATAATACAAAAAGCATAAATGACCATATGACTAATGTACTATTTTCAAAAATTCTTTTTTAGCACAAAGACTCACAAACATTTGATTATGATTTTAAAAGATCAAGTACAGACTTCTAAATTAAAGCACAGTTTTATTTACATAAAGAATGATTCTCCTTAATTGAGAATACTTACAGTAAATAGTTTTCTTATAGTGAAATTTTGACTCTACTTTTAAAGTAGTAGATTTGTTTTCCTTTGATTAAGTGAATAAAATTAAACTATTATAAATGGTGACTTGGTTAGCTGTAAGGAAACCTTATTCTTGTCTCTGTTTAGGAGCTTAAAGATCCTAGAAAAGATGGGGTGCTCCTGTTCCAAATGTAAAAGTCAGGGGTGTGCACTCACACACCTGTGCACTTGCAATAACACTCCCCCACTGTGGTGGCACAAAATTAGGACACCTTATTAAGTTACACTAGTGATGAATGGTATTTTCTTTAACACTATGTATGTTGAAACCAATTTTCAGATTGTCTTATGTGTCTAGGGAAATTGTTTCCTCAATTGTTATTTGATATATCAGCAGATGGTTGACATGAGTATAATCGCATAACAGAATTCTTTGTGAACTGTGATCAGCTTTCGAGAAACTCATTATTTTGTCTCAATTTGCAGATGAATGTAATGCTAAGAAAGGGAGCAACTCTGACCTTTGTTAATATGGATCACTTATAGTTCAGGTATAAGTTATGAAAGGATAGAAAACTGAAGGTCAGAATATAAGAAAATGAAAGGTAGTGCGTGATTAGATGTGTATTTTGGTGTTATACATTATGCAATGTAATTGGAGAAGTATTAAAAATGATTTGTCTGCTGTGTATAAGCAGATACCCTAAGAAGCTAATTAAATGTGTTTCAGTGTCTCTCATTTAGACAAGTTCCTTCCAATATCCTATACCTAACTTTGCATTAGAAATTTTATATTAATTTTCTTGAAGTAGACCAGCAAAATTATATATATTTCTGGCACCATGAAATATGCATCTGTCATTGTAAAGTAAAATAACTCCCTTTATGGGATATTTAATATATATTTTAAGTATTAAGGTTACCCATTAACTGATGTATTTACATCTAATTATTAGTGGCTTTCTTGTGTAATATGTGACATATAAGAAAATAGTTTCACCTTTGTCAGATTTTATGTGTTGGTTTTGAAGGAAAGAAACACAACGAGTGGGATTTAAATTGCAGCTCTTTTTCTTAGTTTAGGAAAAATAGAGAGATTTGGGATTTGAATACAGATGACTCAAGAAATTTGATTTTACTTGAATATAATATTGCTTCATTTTGCTCTACATAAGATGCAGTATGTTGGTGCTGAGAGTGTTTACACAGTTATTGTTTATTTTCCTAACCATTTGAAATCAGCAGTTGAATCATGGTATTGTGGAACTAGCAAGAAGCTCATAATGGATATAAATTAAAATAGATAATGTGTCATTTTCATAGTTTCTGTTTACATTATTTACATATAGATAAAAGAATTATTAACTATATGTATATTTTAGCTTAATTTCCCCATAAGCAGTATTTTTAAAATTTATCTCAATATATGTAATACCTAAAAACGTGACCTGTGTATAGGCCATAATTTGTTAGTACTGTACTTAAAAACAATTTAACAGTAAATTTTTGGAAGTAATCCTTTCTTCCTTTCATTGCATTTTCAAGTTAGTTTGCATCTAAAACTAAGTGTTTTATATATTTTTAGCATAGATACAGATTCAAAAAACATGAATCATGGTCTTAACAGAAAACATCAATTTTCCTTCTGTTGTGAGATGTCTTCCTTACAGTCTCATACCAATATTAACTTGGTCTTTTTGAACCATTTTTGGTTTATTTGAATAAATTAATGATGCCCTTTATTTCATTTTTTGACATTATACACTTACAATAGGAAATGAGTTTTAATTTGCATTTATACAATTACCTAGATTTTCTTAGTTTGAATTTACCACATAGGTTTGCTTTCTTGGGAGATTTTTCCCCTCTCTTCTTGTTACCATTGGGTTAAAATGCACAGAGTCTTGTTACAGACTCCAAATAGCTAGCTTTTTTTTTTTTTTTTTTTTTTTAATGTGCATATGTTCGCTTATTTGGGTCAAGGTACACTTACTGTATCAATAACTGCCTATGCGATTTTATAGATAAAGATTCCCTCAAGAAACTATGGTGCAATAGGCATCTGAAAGATGTGCAGATAGCTGCAGTGATTTGAAAGTGAACATCTTTTTACCCTCAATATATACACTACTGATTTTTTTAAGGCATAGTTTTCAAGTGAATTACTTTATTGGTTAGAAGACTTCCTTGCTAAGTCCTTTTTACCTCTAGCTGAAACTTCTAAAAGGCCATGATGAAAGACAGAGGGGAAGAGAAAGGAGAATACTGCAATTATTTCTTTTGCAGTGGTGGCTATATTTTGAATACCCTTTGTGACAGGGTATTTCACACAGCATCTTGTGGGAAAATATGTTAGGTCTTTGGATGTTACAGCTATATAATTGGGTAGCGAGTGGTCTGACTTTAATGTGATTGTGAAGTTAGACCTCACATGTTCCTACTAATGAACCTTATTAGAAGCATGCTGGGAAATACCCACACATCACACCGAGATACAATGCAATGTTGTTCCCTGGTCAATGGTTTGAACTGTCTTATTTCAAAGGATTTCTAAATTAATTTTTTCCTAGAATTTCTCCTTCACTGTAAATCTACTTACTGACTAATACAATGTGAAAATATATTAAAGTAGAAAAATAATTCAGAGAAATTAAACTTGTTTCAAATGATTATGTGCTTATAAAAAAGAAAAAGTGCTTGAGAGCAAACAACAGAAGCACAGGAACAACAACCACACACACACACACACACACACACACACACACACACACGGTTATTACAAAACCCACCAGAATCCTCTAACAATTTTAAATAATCTCATCCTTTCATTGAAAAAATTTGTTATTTAATAGTTTTTCCTTGTGAATCTGATTACTGCTGCCATAAATCTAGAATTAAATTTTTAATACATCTTGAAAACTGGGCTTTCTCTCCTCCTCCTCCTCTTTCTTTTCTTCCTCTTTCTTCTTTTTGTACTGAGGATTAAACCCAGGGAGTGCTAGAAATATCCCCAGTCTTTTTGTTAATTTTTATTTTTTAGACAGTCTTGTTAATGCCCACACTGAGTTTGAACTTGCACACTGGATGGTGTCAGCCTCCATCCTATGTAGCTGCAGTCACACGCGTGTACCGCTGTGCCCTGGTGGGTTCTTTTTGGATGTTATCCATGTTCACTATTTAAGAGTTCCTAGAATCCATAGCAATATTAGGACATACTTTTGCTCTAAAATCTTGCTTGTTTAGGGCACAAACATTGGCCCCAAATTTCTCCCTCTCTGTAGATAGACTGCAGTTCAATAGTAAAGTTTTCAGAATACAGTACTTTTCAACATTTGAGAAATTTGCAAACATAAGGATCAGATTTGTTTTTTCCCTATGCCAAACAGGTGAACAAACATGTAGTTGTGTTTTACAGATGCTAAATGTTGGCTACCTGTGGTTTTATAATAAGCATGCGCCAGAAAAGGCAAGACAAATGGCCTCTTGATTGAATTTGTGGTGAACTTCATCTGTCTTACCTTTCTGACAAGGATTTAAATCTAAATTTCATAGAGCTTGGTGCTCAGTTATCATAGAATGGATTACATGGTAGTAATGCACTGGTAGATGGTTTTTAGTTATTAATTCAGAGTTCATCTCATGATGACTCTTTTAGGTATTTTTATTGTGAGTATATCTGGATTTACTTTATAAAAAATGGGTTGATTTTTAGCTTTGTCTAAAATATGACCCACTTACAATGACTTTTTTCACTTGTCAAGGGATAGAAAAATGTGTATTTGTGTTGGTATGTTCATATTAACATTATTAGGTACTATGTATAAATATATTTAAATACCTTTTGTGTTCTATGGCAATAATTTGCGTCAATGGAATCAGTTTAAGTCAATGAGAAAGCGATGGGTTATTCTTAAGGTTTATTTATGTTGGAGGTCTTCCCTTTGATCTGTGCTTGAATTATAACTGATAGAACAGCTAAATCCTGAAGTTTGACCTAGAATGTGTTTGTCATGACCTTGTGCCATTCCTCAACATATGGGAGCATGATGGGTTGTCCTGGAGATCTAAAATACAGGGAAAGATCCAGCAGAGAAAAAGTGATGCTCAGGACCTTCAGTGGGCCTCATCACTGGTGTCGTTTCCTCACTCTGGCATTGTGATAATGAAACACAAATGGTGTGTACTTTGTACAAATGTAATGCAATGTCTTATATTGACTGATATGTTCTTAAAGAGCAAAATTGCTTTTCTGCCTCTATATTCCAACTGCTTTAGGAATGGAGAGGTATTAAACTATGAGAATATAAGTGCTGCAGGGGGACTTTCCTTTGTGGATTGTGTTGTTTTTCTTAGGGTTCCTTGGAACTGGGGCTTGTACCAACGTGTGATCTGTGAAATAAAATAAATTCTTCTACAGAGAAATGATTTCCCTCTGTGGAGAGTTCTGGTGCAGCAGTCACACTGCCAGATGGTGTTTATGGGCTGTTTGTGTAAGTGTAAGACGCTATGAAATAAGTGTGCTTCATCTAAGGGGAACTTGATGCATGTGCTTTTGTATGGAATGAATTTTGGTGCAATGTTATTTCACTCAAATTTGCATTGAATTTAATTTTAATTGTATTTATGTATATGTATACCTGTTATGCTTCTAGTTGCTTCAACTTTGTATATCGGTTTTTGTACATATTTTTACTTGAAAATATTTTAGGTTGACATTTAAATAAACATTTGATAGTTTACATAATAAATGTAGTGTTTTATTGTCGTTTTAAAACAGTGTATATTCCTTTAAATGGAAGGCCTTGGTTTTAATGGTTGGATTTATGTATCACAGATTCTATAAATTTGTTGATGCATCCCTCATAACATCAATTTTAATCACTGAAAACTAAAAGTGATGGCAAATTCAGTGTCCTGTACACATTCCTCTTCCTCACAGCACACATTCATCCATCCTCTGGTCTCAGATACCTAGGT
Source organism: Erethizon dorsatum (assembly GCA_028451465.1). Taxonomy (NCBI): domain Eukaryota; kingdom Metazoa; phylum Chordata; class Mammalia; order Rodentia; family Erethizontidae; genus Erethizon; species Erethizon dorsatum. The sequence goes on from CM051839.1 coordinate 20,349,668, forward strand.
TCATTTCTCTTTTCTTTTTTTTTTTATGTGGGTACCGGGAGTCGAACTCAGGACCTCACGCTTGCCAGGCAGGCGCTTATGCCGCTGACCTATCTCACTGGCCCTCATTTCTCTTTTCACCTGTGCTATTTCAGAATCTTTACTTTTTTTTTTTTTTTTAGCTTTAATAAGTGTCTTGTCTTCTGTAATTCAGCCTTCACATGTTTCCCTAGAACGATCATCTTGACACAAATGAGGTAAAAAAAAATTTCAGCAGCTTCACACTTATTTATTCCTTTTTTAATTTCTAGATGAAATCCTAATTCCTTCATAGAAGAATTGTCCCTTTTCCCTCTCCAGCTTCCCACATTCTCTGTAGCAATATTAAATGTCTTTTCAATAGTTCAGTGAAGAAAAGATACCATTATTATTACTACTTACACACGCCAGATTCTTATAGGAATTGTATTTTCCTTCCTCACTCCCATCTCCTTACACCACACATAGCAGACTTCTACCCAACATTCAACCGACTCCAAAATTTTACTGCCCCTGTAACCTTTCCCCGGGTTGGTTCAGGACCTGATCCCTGACCTCTTTCTCCATCTGGGGTTCATCCTTGTATACCTCAGCATATAATGCTGTATTTGATTTAATGGTCTCAATTCTCTGCCTGTTTTGCAAGCTTTGTCAATGCTACAGACAGGAGCATAGTAGATACTCGATGTTTATTACATTTGTAAATTCAATGGATGAATTTGCGAGGTTTCTTATGCTTTTCTTAGAAGCAGTTCTTCTTGTGACTTCCAAATTGAAGCCACCTGTCTTAGTCACTTTCCCATCACTGGGACACAATACCTGACACTGCAACTTAAAAGAGGAGAGGTTCATTTTGACTCATAGTTTCAGAGGGTTCAGTTCATAATCAGCTGGTTCTGAAGTAGCAAGGGCATGGTGAAAATAGCCTGGTGGAGGAAAGCCGCTCACATCACGGTGACCAGGAAGAAAAGAGTGAAGAGAGGAGCTGAGGAGGGAGGTTATGCCCCCAGTCGTAGCAGAAGATGCGCCCCCTCCATCCAGTATACTTCAATCTGTTAGTTGTGCAGGTAATAGTTCCTGTTCCAGTTCCGGTTGCTTCTGTCTCTTAGAAACGGCTGGTCACTGTGATGCATAGCTGGTCACTACCATGCACATTGTATAAACCAAACCCCCAACTGACAAGCCATTCTGCCTCTGTACTTCCTGCTCACTTATCCCATATAAGCCTTAGACCACCAGATATCAGAGCCTGATATTCTGGAATGATCCCGATCAGTGCCTGTCTATGTAAATAAATCTGCCTCCAAGTCCTGGCTGTTGTTTCAGTGTTTCTGTTTGCCGCTGCATAGTGACCCATCTAGTAATAGCACTTGTGGCTACTGAGTAGTTAGTAGATGAATCCACTGAAGAGTCTAATGCTTCCATGATCCAAGCACCTTCCAAAAGTCCCACCTTTGAGCACAGGAGAGTTTAGGGGGACATTATAGAACTAATTAATAACACCACCCATTAGACTCTGTGGAAAGAAAATTTCTATGATACCTCTTCAGAACAAAAGTGAATTGACTGGAAAGTTCACTCTCTCTCTCTCTGTCTTTCTTTTCTTCCAGAGGTAGGAGTAAACTCTGAGTCAAATAACTTATTATGGGTCCTTTCTGTAAATAAGACATTTAGGGTTCTATATTCATGATATGATATATTTTTATACTAATATCTTGAAAAAACTTTATAGTCTGAAATTTAGAGCAGGAGAAAGCCTAACTTTTTGGTGATCAAATCTCACTTTGAAACAGAAATGGGAAATTAAGTAGCACTTTTTTTCTTGTGCATATTTTGGGTAAGTAATGATAAAGGAAACTAATAACTTCTGGCACCTCTAAAGTTTGCACAGTTTTGAAAAGAAATACAAATGATGTGCTATGTAGCTACGCTTATTTTAAAATTAATGAATATGACTGAACATGTGTTTAATAAAAATATCTAGTAATTTCTTTTGGAACTCTCATTAGGCTTTTAAACATGCTGGTTCCAATTCACAAAAACTTTTGCAACTAGGATACACGGAATAACTTTCTACTTGAATTTGTTGGGCTATCTCGAATGGTTGAGCTTTGAGATGATAATGTACACTGTGATGGGGGGGCAGCCAGGGTTGAGGTGGGTCAGTGTACTTTTGATTTTGCCTTCACATGTCTTAAAAATTATATTTGCAGACTCTCTAAAGATCTGACCTTGAAGGTCAGGCCCGCACAGCCCTGTTATTGTTTTTATGGTCTTAAGCTTAAGAACACCTGGTCACAGTGGGCATCGGCTGAAACTATGATCTAAGAAATGTTTGATGTTTGAAAGAATTCAGAAATAAAAAATTAAGACTCAATGTCCTTTAAAATGTGAGCTTCTAAGATTTAGTAATCTCTTGAAAAGCATGAAATAGGATTTGTTAATGCAGGCTAAACTTCACAAAGATCCCTCCAGCTGTAATAAAATAACTTACATGTAATTGCATATAAAACTAAGAAACGTGGAAAACCAGTTATTTTCCTCTCATTGAAATTTGTCCTTAAAAATTAAAGATGTTAATTTTACTTTTGCTGTACTAATTTACACTGTAACTATATGACATGTCATTATTATCACATATTCCATTTCTTAAAAATCTAAAGGCTATATAAAATTTCTTTCATGTTCTGAAGCTCAGTTACATTCACTTCTTATTCCTTCGTTGTCATACTGTTTTCATAACCTAGTTATCCACTTACCGATTCAACAGAAATCACTAAGTACCTCCCCTGTGTTATTCAACACATTGGGTGCTAGATATATGCTGTTAAAAATTTACGCAGAGGGCCGGTGAGATGGCTCAGCGGCGTAAGCGCCTGCCTTGCAAGCGCGAGGGCCCAAGTTCGACTCCCGGATCCCACATACGAAAAAGGGACCGGTGATATCGCTCAGCTGCACGGGCGCCTGTTGGCGCGTGAGGTCCTGAGGTCGATCCCCTGGTACCCACAAAAAAAAAAAAAAAAAAAAAAAGAAAAATTTACGTATAGTCTGTTTCATGAACTTACCAAATAGTTGGCGAGATATTTTTTCTAAATCACTCAAATGTGTTGTCGCAAATTAGGTTAAGTCTTAGGTGCCATAAAACAGCAATGTCACCAAATGGACATGGTTTGTCCTTGGGTTTGGGGAAGGCTTTCTTAAGGATGTACTTTGAGTTGATATTAAAGGATGGGTGCAAGTTTCCCAGGTAAAGAGGAGGCAGCATGTGGAATGTTAGAAGAAGAATGAGCTTCGTGACCAAGGCTCTAAGCCAGAAAAAGCAATGCTTGTCTACAAAAATAAGTGAGGAGACAGTGCGGCAAGAGCGCTGGGACAACGCAGAGACCATATCTTTTGAAAGGAGCAGGGATAAAGACTCCAACAGCAATGTTCTAGATTCTGGTCTTTATTCAGTATAACAGAAGTAGTGTAGAAAAATGAAATCCACATGTAATATGACGTCGGACTTCAGCAAAATTTCAAATTGCTCCCTCTCCCAACATCCCTAGATAGAATTCTTTCAAGTAGTAAAACAAGATTCTTTTTTTATTATTCCTGTATTCGCCTAAATAGCTCACACTGCCAAAAGTGTTTGTAAACTGCAACAGGCTTTAGGATGTATATCTTGAAAAGGGGAAGTAATTGGAAGAATTACATAATCAAATAATGTGGGAAATCTTATTTCCGGGAATTTTACAGTTGTCTGTTGTTAGTGTGTTTCCCTTCTTCCTTGCAAGTTAGATTATATTTCATCTACTGAACAGTCACCAACTGTCATCTCTAGGATGGTTTGTGATTTTTTTTTCAGAAATATTCTTCTGGTACCTAATTATTTAATCTTAACTTTCAAAATTTATTTTTTTGGGCCCACCCCAAAGTACTAAATAAACCTACCTCACATGACATGTTATTACAAGAAAAGATTATTTATTTGATTGACTCTAATGTTCCACGATGAACATTTTCAATACAATAAAATTATTTCAAGTTTTTTTCTGCTTCCTTAGAAATATGGAGAAGGATCTTTTTGTTTTTCCACTACATAATGCATAGTGAAAGACAATTAACTCTTTTAGCAAGACAACAAGAATTTTGCTTAAGGAATTAGAGAAATAAAGAAGATATTATTTGAGGGTACTTAAGAGCTATTCCATAGAAAACAGGATTCGTGATACAATAATTTTGTATTCAAATTCCCCACACCTGAGGTCCTATTGTCAGGTATTTTTCTATGAACTTACAGTGATACATCAGTTTCTTTAAAAAAGTAATCAGGTATCATCCAAGTGCACCCAGTGGTAAGAAAATGTTAGTGTATAAAGTCTATGATTATTAGTAAAACAGCTTCTCAGATTAAAAATTTTCAGATTTTAGTGAGAGAATACTGAATTAAAAGATGAAAGGGCAGAAGAAATTGAACAACATTTTTATTAAACTTTATATTAACCATGTGCTTGAGGTCGACTAGGATGCTCCTCACCACTTTCTTTGAATAAGACAGATGGCAAGCCTTACTTCCACTTTTGGATTAAGAAAATGTGTCCAAAATCACTAAAATGACTTGACTGGAGCAACAGAGAAAGTCAAAGAGATCAGAAAAGAAATTCTGATGATCAAATCACTCTTAAATTTCAGACTCTCAAATCAAATTGAATTGAATCTCTTAGGTGAAGACAACCACTTTATTTTATGTATAAGTTGCTCAGTCACTACATTTCTTGGTATCTACTATATGATTAATAATGGATATTATGATACAAGAAATGTATCATGGTTCTTCAGCCATAAGAACTCACAGCGCTTCAGTTGGTCAAGACGAATCTATGATAAACCACAGGAACATACAATACAATATGTAATTAATTGTGACATTGAGTCACAGTTTCAAATCCATTAAAAGATACGAGATATTGGTCTTTCCTGGAGTCCTTAAGGATATGGATGCATTAGATGAATAGTATCTGATTTTGGATGATGGTGATGTGTATGCTTCCAATTTGAGTATGTTTTTGGTTGATAAAATAATTCAGGATTCATAAAACGGAAGATAACACACATAGATGAGTTGATCCACTCATGACAGAGGCGTTATATTGGGAAAAGGAATTTTGATCTGAGATGGATAACACTGCAGACATTTCTGAAGGAGACAATGAGGATAAAGTGGAAATGAATAGTTATCATATCAGCTCTGCCAGAGGGCTTATAAAGAAACCCTGGAATTTGCAAAATCTAGCTGATGAGTTTTTATAAAGAAAAAAAAAAGACATGAAGAAGTCTAATTTGGGATAAAAAATAAAAGATCAGGTAGATGAAAAATTCTGGAGACAAAACAGGAGATCCTTTGCCTGACTTACCATGGAGGATGAAGTTAAAGCTGTCATTGGTGACTCAGGGGTTTCAAGCCTGAAGGAGATGAATAAGCGACTGTGTGGCCAAAAGGGGCATATTTGTGGTAAACTTCTGACTTTCCTTGTGTGATAATTGTGCATTGGATCACATTTTTATTTCTTGAGTGATGCGTTCGAGATGTTAAAAATTCCATCCGGCTACATTCCATGATCACTCGATCACAAGGCAAGGGCTCAGGTGAGAGCACAGAATTTGAAATACACATTGTTAATACTCTTAAGCGGACTTTAAGTACACTCTCTTCCCCAATGAACTAAAAATCAATTATTACATATGTTAAAATTGTAAGGCAGGTAGGAGAACAAAATACCACACTTATAGCTGATAACAGCTAACATAGGAGAATGTGACTCATAGCTCTGGGCAAGTAGGCTTTCCAATACTGAACTCCAGGGTTAGAAAGATTTGCTCATCCTATCACAGACAGCTCTGTAATTAAGTAATTAAGCCTCTTCCCACAGATGCTTGACCCTGTAAAACTTAGGTCATGGAGTAATCAGGCTGGCTCCCAAGGAGAAAAGGCAGGCAATGGTTTTGTTTGTTTTGTTTTGTTTTTCCTTCAAAACTCATCAATATGATACTACTTTTCTTGAAATAGATCAAGAGCGTTTTCCTGATGTAGTTTCTTCTATGGGGAGTAAAGAGCAGGGTCAGGAAAGAACCATCTCTCTCTCTTACCATCCCATCCCATCTCATTTAGAAGTGTCCTGCATAGAGATGACCCTTGGGTTCAAACCACTTTTGTACTTTGTATCCACAATCTTTAGTATTTTGTATCTACAATCTAACTCCAACATGGTGCCTAGAAAATATTAGATTCTCAACACAAAGTTTTTGATTACTTGAATAAATGAAAGTGACAGTTGAAACTGATATGAATGGATGGCTTTCGATTGGAAACAGTATTTAAAAAAATAACAGTATTAAAAGAGCCTAGGCATGGAGTAAGCTCCCATGAACTGGGTAGGAAATGGACAAGGCAGAAGAGTTAAAAGCACACTGGTATCCACTGAGAATCTTTGGTTCTGAGATGAATGTCTATATTAGATGGTGACAAAGTTTATTGTAGTTTCAGAATACTTCCATTGATGTCATCTTTCTTTGCTATATTTTGTTCAAATCGGGTGAATGGAAGACATTCTGGGCTTTGTGGGTCAGGCATGCGCTAAGTGAAAAGATGTCAAATAACGATTACTGCTCTATCTTCTGATCCCAGAAGAAGTCAAAGACACAATTTTCACTTTTAACAAGCCTGTGATTTATTGTATGATATTGTTTAATACAATGCAAACAACAGAAACAAACCCAAGTAACTGAAGCAAAAGAGGATGTCTGGGATAAAGACATAGTCATAGCTTGAAAAACTGTCAGAAATGCAGTCTGGCTTTAGAAAGGGTCCCAAAGCGGGAAACGAAAAATGATAGGAAACTAGACAACGTTCTGTCTCAGTTTCTTACCTCTGTGTCTCTGCGTGACTCTATTATACTTCTGTTCTTCCATGTTCTAGCTTCTCTATGCAATGCCTGAGGCTGTAAATCTCCTCCAGTCAAGAGAAGGACCCAACGACTCAAATCATGCAGTCACAATTACAGTATTAATTATAACCCCAAATAGAGTTCAACTGCAAAGGTCACTGCACAAGTAGATAGGTGCATTGTTTTGACTAGGTGAGAAACTATAAAAGGTTTTCTGTATCCACATACACCACATGTACAGTTACAAGTACACAAAGCAATCAAGAAATTGGAAAGCATAAAAATGTGTAATGCAGGGCTGGTGAGATAGCTCAGTGGCATAAGTGACTGTCTGGCAAACGCGAGGTCCTGAGTTCGACTCCTGGAACCCGCATAAAGGAAAAAAAGGGCCGGTGATATCGCTCAGTGGCACAAGCACTTGCTGGCAAGCGTGAGGTCCTGAATTCGACTCCCGGTACCCACATAAAAAAAAAAAGTGTAATGCAATCAGCAATGAAACATAAATAGCTAATATTTATCAAATGCATAATATGTGCTTTTAGCACCATTTGAAACACTAACTATATTCTAATTTGATATATAATTAAATATCAAAAAACTCATTTAATCCTTATGTTGATGTATGAGATATGCCCTATAATAAAGAAACCGAGGTAAGATGTAGTTAAATAGTTCGTGTAAAGGCACACAGTGTCTGGAACATCCTAAATGCCTTAGAATGGAAGCATCTGAAAAGTATTCCTGTTTCCTGACCACTAAATGTTTTATAACTAGTCTATTCATAAATATAGGATTTTTAAAAATATTTATTTATTGACTTGCTGAAGCAGAAGGTGTTTTCATCTATGGGAGGATTAGTGATGAATATTTCCTTGGAATATAGGGCATCTGTTTGTCACAGGGCACACTAGTGTCTATGAGGACAGTGCTTTCCCTAGCTGTGGAGGGACGGTAAGGTTAGAATTATAAAATGAGAGGTTTTCTCACCACTGGAAAATCAAGCAGGCGGTAAAGTAATTCAAATCAAATTATAGGCTTCATTTCTACAATCTTGCCATGAAGCCTGCCATAGTAGCTAGTAAAAATTATTTTACTTCTAATTAACAATTAATTTGATTGATTCCATACTCCCTTTGGTTTCTTGGTTCCAGAAGTTTCTGTGCTGGGAAGGGTAGAATGAAATGAGCAGCAGGCAGAGCAACAGGAAGATTTAGATGAATTGCCAACTCTTTATTTGGAGACTTTAACATTCTCAGAAATTGCTTAGATCAAACTGACGAAACATGAAAATATATAATTGTTTAGTAGTAGGCTATACTTACATAATTAAGCATATTAATACATAGAATATAAAGTTATTACCTAATAAACAAAGATAATTTTGAATACTCATAAACTATATGGAAAAATTGAGTTTCTTTTGGGACTCAGTGAAAACCAGTTAAATTCCAAAGATTCAATATCATGGAGGTTTTGGCAATAATACAGAAAAATTAGAAATTAAATACAAAAGAGTAGCTATTTATTTATTTATTTTTGGTACTGGGGATTGAACCCAGGACCTTTGCACTGAGCTACATCTCTAGTTCTTTAAAAGCGATTATTATTGTTATCATTTTTTTATGTGGGTACTGGGAGTCAAACTCAGGACCTCGTGCTCACCAGGCAGGCACTTATGCCACTGAGCTATATCACCGGCCCTATTATTATTTTTTTGAATGGGGTCATGCTAAGTTGCCTACACAGTACTCAAACTTGCAATCCTCCTGCCTCAGCCTTCCAAAGAGTTTCAAATTCAGAAAAAATTGAAACTTAAAAATGAAGTTTAAGGGCTGGTGAGATGGCTCAGTGGTGTAAGCGCCTGCCTGGCAAGCGCGAGGGCCCAAGTTCGACTCCCGGAACCCACATATGAAAAAAGGGTCGGTGATATCGCTTAGCAGCACGGGCGCCTACTGGCGTGCGAGGTCCTGAGGTCGACCCCCAGCACCCACAAAAAAAAAAAAAGGAAGGTTAAGAAACTCTTGATTGGGCCGGTGAGATGGCTCAGTGGCATAAGCGCCTGCCTTGCAAGCGCGAGGGCCCAAGTTCGACTCCCGGATCCCACATACGAAAAAGGGGCCGGTGATATCGCTCAGCGGCACGGGTGCCTGTTGGCACATGAGGTCCTGAGGTCGACCCCCCGGTACCCACACACACAAAAAAAAGAAACTCTTGATTAAAAAAAATAGTCACAACATACTTAGAAATAGATAATAATGAAGAAAACACCAAGCCGGCATTGTTAGGTGACAGCTAAAGAGGTTCACAGAGGGAAATTTAGATTGATGGCAAGTGGCTGTGGGGAAAAACAGCAGTAGCAACAATAAAACCACAGAAAGTCAGCACAAGTTGATCAAGGTGAAGTTCACAAACTGAGGAACTGTTTAGCAATATTTTTAAAAGTCAGTATTTTGGAATGAATTCAGTGCAGTTATAACATATACCATTGAAGTCAGTTTTTAGAAAGAAAGGGGAATTACTTAACTGTGAGTTAGAATGTGTCATAAATGCATGTACTAAGGAAAACATTGTCAATATAAGTTATAAAATACAGTAATCTTTCCAGTCATTCACGGCTTAGGGTTTACTCCTCTTCTGGATTTCAGAGAAAAAGTACTTGTAGAGCAAACTTTCTCACTGTTCAGCTTCTCTGGTAGAATCTATTAACCTAATAATCTGCACTGTCCAAGTAGTGTAATTTTCAAGTAAGATAGTCTCCACAATTTACCTTTAGCTTGACAGCAAATGAAGCAACAAAAAGAAGCTATAAGATGGGCCTACTAACCTTTTAGCTACATGAGACGAATGTGGTGATGAAAGATCATTTACAGATATTTTCACTGAGTTCCAAAATGAATATGGATTTTAAATTACTGCTTTATTCTATAGAATCTTTTCCCTTCATTTACCAAACATGTGCCTTATCTACCATACAAATGCAATGATAATTTACACTTTTAAACTGGAAATCTACCACTGCAATCCTGATTTGCTTTATAGAATATTTCCTACCATGGGTGCATTTTCCAGGTTATAAGGAACGGAATGAGTTGTGATGTTTTATAGTATGCATTAAAATTTTTTTCACTGTAATATATATTTCTATCATAGTTTCTCAATATTATTTCAATTTACTGTTAAATAATCCCTTCCCTTTGCAAGAAACTGATTTTATAAATGCATAATATTACAGAGTTTAATTCAATAACTGAACTCATTTAACAAACTATAAGCAACAACTATGTGCCCAGCTGAGTGTCGTACATTCAAAGATTAAGCACGGTTTTTTCAAGTAATTAAAGTCTGATGAAAGAGACACACATAAACAGATTTATTATACAAATGCAATGATGGTTTACGCAGCATTTTTCAGGTCTGGTAGATTCCTGCATGGGACATTCTGGAAGCATTTAATGGTTAACACCATATCCACCTAAAAGACACAGAGTTGAGATTGTGTCTGGTGGGATGACTAAACAGCAAAGCATTAAAGTCTCACCAGGCAAAAGGCTATGAGAGAATTGGGATTATGGGAAGCATTCCAGCTTGTGGGTGTAACATTGGTAAACTCAAGTAAGAGGTCATACTGAGTACATGGGGACCCCAAGCAGCATCTCAGACAGGGAGGGAGGACACAGACTGCTGAAGTGGGTGGGGGCTGGGTCACCAGGGACCACAGAGTCCTCAGTGAGGACTCTCAGTGCAATTGCTTCAAGTGGTAAGCAAGGCAAAGTGCTCAGAAAACTCTACTTGAGTGGAGAATAGATTACAGAGAATCAATATGTAAGAAGGCTTCCAATAAGGAGATGTGGCAGTTGTTTTAGGGAAACGTGCTAAGACCTAAGCCAGGGCTGTGGACATGAAGACTGAGATAAAGGAACATAGTGATTTCCTATCGCTGCTGTAACAAATTATGGTAAAAAGGTGTGATTGAAAAATACAATGAATGTATAAGTTTTTAAAAATGACTTACGATAAAAGACAAATTGTCATTAGCCATTCACCTTAAAAGTACTCGCCTTTACTTCTAACACACTTAGCCCATCCTTCTTGCCACTTTCTGCAACAGTGCTGGAAGTCCACTTTCGTGAGCACCTTTAGTTGTGTTGTGGCGGCTGTCCAGATGCCCTGAATTGATTCAAAACATGTAGCTTGCATGGTCATTTTGACTTTGAGGAAGACCCAGAAGTCACAACATGCCAGATCCAGTGAATAAGGTGAATGAGCACACACGCAAGGTTTTAATTTGACAGAAATTGCAATAAAAGTTTGATCAATAAGCTCTGATTATAAAATACGGTCAATGTTTCAATTAAGAAAGTCGTTACAGTAAAAGGCACATTGCTATTAGTCCCCTTCAAAATATTCAACCTAGTCCTCTCTCAGAACACACTTATCCCATCATTCTTGGTAATATATCTTTTTATTTATTTATTTTTTTGTGAGTACCGGGGGGGTCGACCTCAGGACCTCGCACGCCAGCAGGCGCCCGTGCCACTGAGCTATATCACCAGCTCTTATTTCGTATGTGGGTTCCGGGAGTCGAACTTGGGCCCTCGCGCTTGCCAGGCAGGCGCTTACACCGCTGAGCCATCTCACCGGCCCCTTGGTAATATATCTTTTACTGTAATAAGTCTTCTTTTTCATTTAACATTCACCATATGTTTCAATTACCCTTCTATTAGTGATTAAATAGAGCTCAAACTTACTGTCTAGCTCTATGGGTCTAAAATCCAGGTGTCAGCAGAGCTGGATTTCGTCTCTCTGTTGTACGGGAGAACTCATATTACCTTTGCTTTTCCAGCTTTCCTGCAATCCTGGGCTCATGGCCTCATCCCTCCATCACTCTGGCCCTGGTTTATGTTATCACATCTCCTCCACTGACCCTTCCACCTCTCTCCTATGAAGATCTTTGGATTATACTGTGTCTGACTCACCCGAATGGCCCAGGATAATCTCCTTATCTCTAGAGTTCTAACTTAGTCACACCTGCTAAGGTAACATACAGCTTTGGAGGAATCCAGATGTGGAGATCTTTAGTGGACCATTATTACGTCCATCATAGAAGATAGAAGGCAGAAATATTTGGGAGAGCTTGGAAGTTTACGAACATGGTACAGGATGGTAAGAGAAAAAAGTAACAACACCCAGGGATTTAACTTAGTTGATTTTAAAAATGAATGTCATCAACTGACATGAGGTCCACTGAAGGCAGACTCATTCAAGGGTGAGGAGTATACTGTAGAGATTGCCCTCAACCTCAGCCGAGACCTCAGCCAACAGGAGACATCTAGCAGTTGTGCTACTCCCTGAACCCAAAACCTACATGAGAACTGTGTTGGAGGCTTCGATATGGATGTGCCAGAGTTGAAATCATGTTGGACAAAACAAACTCTGAAAAGACTGAGAATGAGCAGGGCAACAGGAAGTCAGTCACTGTGAGTGAGTGTGCTCTTAACATTGACTGAGGAAGACTTGTCAGAAATGGAAAATCGAGAGAGGAGCGTACAGGGGAGCTGAGGGAGCACAACAGTGCTTTTACAACGTGTTCCCCAAAGTCTCCCTTGGCATTAACATGTTTTCTAACAGCAGAGCATGTGACTCCGCACCTCTCACCAATATCAGTGTAACTATGCCTTTATTTGAGCTATCCTTTAATATTTTTATAGGATTTTATTTAACTACAGGGTTTTGTGATTAAATCTATATTTAAAATTTGAAAACCTCTTGAGTAAGGAATTTGATATAGAGAGAACAATGAAAGTCACCTGGTCCCTTGCCTGGAGCACAGTGTGAAAATGTCCAAAAGGCTGTAGCTGCTGACTGTTTTGATCAATTCCTGCAATTAATGATGAACATCACCGCTCCCAGTCTTCCCATAGCATCTCTATATTGCTCTATCGGGGCATTTTCATACTTTAGTTTCATTTCTTGTTTTTACTTCTCTGTATCTCTTTCTAGATTGTGAACACATGAACCCTCTCTCCAGCGACTTTCATCTTTGTATTGCAGGAATAAGATAAGGAAAATTTTATTCACTAGGCTTCCTGTTGGGAAGAAAAGTGCCTGTCCTCAGAAACGAGAGACAGATTTCAACAGTAGGATCAAACAAATATGCTTATTGAACTACCACACATGAGGAAAAGGCATAAATTGTTTTGTTCCTGAGAAGAAAGGAGAGGGAAAGGAAAAATAAACAAAGAATAAAGGGAAAAAGAAATAACAAAAGAGAAGGCTGGTCTTATGATGGGATTCCATGACTCACAAATTATCTCAAACGTTTCTTCACATGCAAATTCTTTTCTTTGAAGTACAGAGCATCTGAACTTTCAGTTAAGTTAGTATAGAGAAAAATAGAGAGTGTGTGTAAGGAAAATACCACGAGAAGATATTTGAAGAAAATACCATGAGAGTGTAATATCCTGGAATTTGAAGAGATCATAAGAGGCTTTCAACCTTCATAGGTGAAAATTGTTCGAAATAAGAATTTTTAGACCAGTTGTACCCAAGAAAAATCTAATATGAACCACAAAACAAACCCTATATACAATTTAAAATATTCAACAGTGACATTAAAAAGTAAAAATAAACAGATATGATTACTTTTAATAATCTTTTTTATTTATACCATATATCCAAAATACCATCATAGCATATAATCAATACAGAAATTGTCAATGAAATATTTGACATTCCTTTTTCTGGGCTAGGTTTTCAGAATTGGGTGTGTACTTTACACTTACATCACACCTCAGTTTGGACTGGCCACATTTCAAGCATTTCATAGCCACGTGCACTAAGTGGCCTCCATATTGGATATGAGTGCAGCAGGTTCTCTGTGTGCTGGTACTGATCCTAGTGTGGGGTGAACACCTGGCCAATGTCACTCACAGGTATTGCTCTCTCTGCACGAATCCAGTGAATTCAGGGAGATGCACCCCTGACACAACGAGTTAAGCAAAGCAACTTTATTACTCCTGATGAGCAGCAAGGTACACTAGAAGCCTAGGATTTATGGCAAATCAGCATTTCAAGGCTCCAGAAAGCTGTCTACAGTGCCTGGAGCATCACCCGTGTGTACTCATATCACACTGCAGTTGAGGGACCCTGAAGGACACTCCAAGGGGCTACAAAAATCACCAAGCAAATGCATTACAGGCTTCTTGTTCAAGGGTGTAGGAACATAACTAGGCTATTTTAGTCTGTTTCTCCTTGTCTCAGGATGTTGTTTTCAGCATTTCTTACAGTTATTCTGAGAACTACAGCAAGGGAAGAGGCTATCGGGCTGCCAAGGCCATCAAGGGATCTGCCCTATAGTATTAAAAATCTAGATCTCCACTATAGAACCCTAACTCTTGCATTCAATATTAAGATTTCTTTTTGTTTCTCTTTTTAGGTTTTTTGAGACAGGGTCTCACCCTATATTTGAAGCTGGACTTGAACTCACTATGTAGTCCTGACTGGCCTTGAACTTGCAGCGATCCTCTTGCCTCAGCCTCCCGAATGAGATTACAGTCATGTGCCACCTCGCCCAGCAAGCATTTCATTTTTTAGTGGTCATCTGGTGTTGAAAAACTTAGATCAAATAGAGATCTTCATCTTGAAGATTCTTAACCAGTATCATAGCTACCTAACTGTTCGATGAATCACTGTAGCACTAGTGAGCATACAGTAAGAAGAAATTAAACACCGAGTCTTTAATTTATTCTTCCCTTTACCTATAAAATGCCTCCGAGGGGAAAGAAAGGTGACCCAGCCAAGTCTTCTCAACCATATAAACATTCACATTACAGAGACAGTAACTGTATTTAGAAGTGGCAGAGCTTTATCTATGCCTATGCAGTCTCTTGATTGTTGGGAATGGAATCTTTGGAAGTGTAGCGTGGTTTCATTGTATCTGTTTACTTTAGATTTATTGCTACATTCAAAACTCCAAAGTGATGAAATAGGCATTAATCTATAACACATCTTGTTCAAGTACAGAATAAACCTTTTAAACTTAAAAGGATTTTTCCGACACCATCAAAAATAACACAATAAAAAAATAACGCAAAAGCAGATGACATGACCTTTTAACTCACCTAGCAAGAATATTTCTAGAAGTGCATCTATGTTTTAATTCCAGAAAACCAGTCCTGAGGTCTGATTTAAGTGCAAGAATTGTCTTGTCTAGAAACTGGTTTAGATGCAGTGTTGCTGAACTGTATAAAAAAGACTTCATTAAGTTGGCATTCATTCTGTTTATGCCTTTGTCATTTCCTTCAATGTTTAAGTGAAAATAACACATAAGAAATCATTGCTGACAGGCCTAGAATTTGTCTTCTATTATTTGTTGTGACGCTCCTTTCTCCACCCACCATTACACTCTAACAAGTCAAATATCAGTTAAAGGGATGTTTAAAACCCTGTAATTCACAGCATGATATCTGTTTTGACTATATTTAATGACCAGCACTTACTCCAAATGAGTTAAAGTATATTATTGTGTAAGCATTTATTTTCACTACTTTACTGCCTTGGTAAAACATTTTCCCATTTCTCCACTGCTTTTCTGTTCTCTTGTAAGTTTAAATCACAGAATATAACCAGCTAATAAAAAGGATTAGATACTACACCAAACAGGTTGTGAAGTGTGGGAAATTGCCACCACAATAACAAATGGATAAACACATATATACATATCAAACATTCTAGTCTGTCTGATGTTTTTCACATGTTCATGTTTATATAAGAGTTTCTGCTTCAATTCAATCTCTCCACTTGCTTTCCTTTCTCCTAAGAGAAGTGTATTAGCATCTCATTCAAAGGAGAAATCTGGCTGTCATTCCCAATCATTCCCCCAAACTTTGTTTTGTACTAACACAATATTTGGTGAGTTAAACATCTAATTGTATAGCATACATGATAATTTAAGCTACGCTAAGGTCACTTCCTTTACTTTCTTTTAGAATTACATAGATTGTCATAGCAATGTGTATCATCTTCAGGTATACAAATATAGTAGTTTTTCTTTCATTCCCAATATTTTTCTGTTTCACATCTGGGTCCATCATAGTCTTGATGTTGTAAAATCTTACAGTGTTTAACAGCTTTTCCTTCTTGAGGAGTAAGGGAATAAGATCTGAATATATTAAAATGACTGGATTTTTCCATTTTTCCTTATATTGTCTTCTAAAGAGCTCTGGTGGGGGCCTGACCATTTATACAAAAGAACAAAACCCAGTTCAGATGTTAGACTCAACCTTCTTATAAGTACCATGTAAATGTCTGTGTAGTTAGGTTACCATATTGCAAATATTGGTCCAAAATTATTCCATCCTCTGACTTCTGTAAGAGTTAAAGAAAATTACATTAAAAATCAAGTCTTCCTTGCATCTCAGTTCTCTCAGCTGTATTAGGCTCTAACACTTTTTGTTGGTGTCATCTATTATATCATTTGTCAGTTTGTAAAAACTTTGGCACCTGGCTTATATCCATCAGAACAGGCTATACCACACTGCAGAATAATGACTCAAAAATACTATTGACCCATAATGACAATGTTCATTTCTCTTTGGTGTTAATGTCATCACTTGTGAGCTCTGGCCATAGTCCTTGTTGTATTTCATGTTGTACACAGGGTGATGCAACCATCTTTCTCCGGAACTTTGTCGCTGCAGAAAGAGACATGGAAGACATCACAAATAGTCTTAAAGCATCTGTCTTTTATCAGCTCACATCATTTCATGAACATTTGTTAGGCTACAGTAAGTCACAGGTCAGCTCCCAAGCTCAACAGAGAGTTGCCAGGTTGGGTAGCAAGGTAAAAACATCCCTTAAAGAACACCGTAGGAAAGGAAATAATAATACTTGATCTTAAAGTAAACAGTCACCTTCATCTCTTATTTTCTCCAGTACTGTTCCACATTAAATAATTTCTACCACTACTCACTCCTCTTTGTTGGAGAGAGTATTGTACTGTGGTGTACATATATTGTACTATGGTGGTGACCTCTCAAAAGAGTTTAACTTCAGTTTTCCCTATACAACCTCCTGACTCCCTTTTTACTCTAGGAGATGTGTTGATCAAATTCAAAGATGCGTTAGGATCTACTTGAAAATAACTTTTTCAGTCCGAGCTGGCTTGGTCTGGTACTATTGGTGACCTGGACATCATCCTTCTTTTAGATGCTGGAGTCATTTATATTTACCATCTCTCTCCATTTTGTAACCTTTCCCACATAGCCAGGTAGGATGAGAATAGGATCACTTATCTCTTAGTAAAAATCAAAATAACCCTTCATTCTCTCATACCTCTTAAATATTCTCTCTTGTGCTTCTTATGTTAGAGATGGTGGCTTTTTCTTGTATGAATAGCAAAACATATTTGATGATTATTTGGGCTTTGAGCTAGAAGTGTAAAAAAGATTCCTGTTTAACTCTTCAGTTCCAAAATTTTTAGTCTTGAACAGAGAGTAGTTTCTTTTTAAAATAAATGATCATACATACAAGTTTTTGTATAGCTTGTGGAATTACATCTGAATTTTTATTTATTTTATTTTTGTAATTTTCCAGACTTTCCAAATATTTTACAGTGAAGCTATTGTTACTTTTTTAATCATAGAAATGAAACACAATTATTTTCTTTTTTATGTTTTTCTTTTTTAAAATTAATTTTATTGGTACACTTTTGATATACATAATGATCACATTCATCATAGGGAATTGTATACGTGCATAGTATATCTTGATTTGTCTTTTTTTCCCCAATCCTCTCCCCACCCTTCTACTAGCATTTCCCTCTTTATTTACAAAAACTTTGTTTCCATTTTTTCCTTCTATTTTCTTTTTCTTTTTCTCTTTTCCCTTCCCTCTCTGCCCTGCCTTGCTTCCCCTTCCCATTTGAACATTTTCTTTCTTCTTCCCCATACCTGTCATCCATTCTGGTCCCCATTTACTCTTTTGGTTTCTCACACAAGATAAATAATGTATAATCAAATACATTTGTCCAATTTACCTCATATAAGAGTATGGTCTCACGATACATTCATTTACTAGAAATGTCTCAAGTTTATCCTTCTTTATGGCTGAGTAGTACTCCACTGTATATAGAAACCATATCCTCTTTATCCATTCATCTGTTGATAGGCATTTGAGATTTTTTCAAGATTTAGCTAATACAAACTGCTGCTATAAAATGGGTGTGCATATATCTCTGTGGTATGATGCTTTTAACTCTTTTGGAAATATACCAAGAAGAAGAATAGCTGAGTTAAATGGAACGTCTATTTTTAGTTTCTTGAGGAATATCCATACTGATTTCCGTACTGGTTTTACCAATTTATACTCCCATCAAGAGTGGAGAAGGGTTCCTTTATCCCCACAGATTCAACAGCATTTGTTATTGGTTGATTTCTTGGTAATAGCCATTCTTTCTGGAGTGAGATGGGATCTCAGTGTTGTTTTAATTTGCATTTTTTAAATGACCAGTGATGTTGAACATTTTTTCATTTATTTGATGTTCGTACTTCTTCATCTGAGAAGCATCTATTTGTTTCAGATGCTCATCTTTAAATCTGGGGAGTCTGATTTTGTTTTGTTTTGTTTTTTGAGACAGGGTCTCACTATGTAGTTCTTGCTGGCTTTGAACTCACTGTGTAACCCATGCTGGCCTCAAACTCATGGTGATCCTCCTGCCTCAGTTTCTCCAGTGCTGGGATTACAGGTGTGTGCCCCCACACCCGGAAAATCTGATTTTTTTTTGAGTTCTTTATATATCCTAGATACCAGTCTTTTGTATGAAGAATAGCTGGTAAAGATTTTTTCACATTACATGGATTGTCTCTTCACTCTGTTGGTGGTTTCTTTTGCTGTGCAAAAGATGAAACCCCGGTTGTTGATTCTTTGTAATATTTCCTGTGTGATTGAGGTTTTGTTCATAAAATCTTTGCATACACATATGTCTTCAAGAGTTTTACCTATTCTATCTTTCAGCAGATTTAGTGCTTCTGTTTTAATATTTAGATCTTTGATCCATTTCAATTTTAGTTTAGTGCATGGTGACAGATATGAGTCTAGGTTTAATATTTGGCATGTGGAAAGCCAGTTTTCCCAGCATCATTTATTAATCTTTCTTCCAGCAAACATGTTTGGCCCCTTTATCAAAGATAAGGTGGTGGAGTGTATTTGAAGTTGTTTCTGCATCTTCTAATCTGTTCCATTGATCTTCAGGTCTGTTCCCCCCCCCAGTACCATGCTGTTTTTATCACAGTAGCTTTGTAGTATAATTTCAAGTCAGGGATTGTGATGTCCCCTGCCTTGCCTTTGTTGCCCAGAATTGTTTTTGCTATTCTAGGTCTCTTTTGGTTACAAATGAATTTTAGGATCACAATACAATTATTTTCAAAAAATAAGAAAAAAAAATAAAGAGTGAGTACTTAGTAGAATAGACTGGTTTCAGGGAAGTGAAGAATAATTCCAGGCCATTTGAGAGTCTATAATGCTTTGTTCATTTTTGCATTTCTCACAGCCCTCATGTTGAAAGGTGCTAGCATGAATTTATTTGTGCTGGTTTTAGTTCTAGTGATCCACAAATGTCCCCAAATCGATATTAGACAAGTCAATGCTTCCTGCAGTTTTGAGCAAAGATGAACAGAGAAGGCAACATGAGGGAAAAGACACTGCCCAACTTCCCAATGCCTTAGGCCCACACTCCAGAAAATGACTCTTGGAGTTACTCAGAGGTATGAAGATGCAGAAAATTTTACACAGAATACAAAGTTTTGAACTAAGTACACCTGAGCATCTAGAAACAAAGGAGTCTGCATGTCTTATCTTGTTATTCCCTTAGTGAAATACAAATACACTTACTGATTTCTAATTCAGCGAACACCTACCAGTAAGCAGAAAAGAGCACAGGGATAAGATACTTTCCCCCAAGTTTTGGTTGGTCATTTTGAATGTTTTCTTAGGCACAGAAAAGCTTTCTGTTTGGGGGGTCTATTTACCTGACACAGGTAAGGAGAGGAGGGATGATGTCAGTAGAGTCAAAGTCTCAAAGAGTGGGGAGAGAGAGAAAGAGAGAGACAGACAGACAGACACTACTCCTAGGAAGAAAGGTTAGCATGCACTCACTCACATGGATTCATTAACGAAGGGTCAGTACCATGTCCTAGGATGCAGGTTCTGCACATTTCATTGTTGTACTCTCTGTGTTGGAGATGTGAAGCTTGTTGTGAGCATTCTGTAGCCAACACTTGCTACAATTGCTGAGGTTGGTCATTCCATGTTACAATGAAGGATATTGGAATGGCTGAGTCTTCTAATCTTTCAAATGGATTGGACATAAATTAGGGTGTTTGTTTCTTGGAGCTATATGACTCTTGGTCAACATTCACCACTGAGGGGCCAGTGATATGGCTCAGCGGCATAAGCGCCTGCCTGGCAAGCACAAGGTCCTGAGTTCGACTCCCGGTACCGACATAAAGGAAAAAAAGGGCCGGTGATATTGCTCAGCGGCACAAGCACCTGCTGGCAAGCGTGAGGACCTGAGTTCAACTCCCGGTACCCACATAAAAAAAAAAATTCACCACAGTGTTCAATCTTTACCCTGACCTAATGTCTGATTTTTCAGCAAAAAATTTTTGAATAATATTAACAAATTCTAACAGAACTAGATCTTCCAAGAAACATGTATATGAATTATAAAATTAATAGTCACAAAATGAATAAAGCAAGCACTTTAGTAAATCCTCTGTCAGGTCAACTACTATTATTTGCATTATTTTACAAATAGCTTTTGGGGATATTATAGTGTATTGGAACAATGTATTTGTATTTACATGGATTCTCTGTTACAAAATTCCACTTTGAAAACACTTGAGAAGATATATCTGATTTTTAAAAATAGAAGTAAGGTCAAATTATGAAAATTAGAACAATTCTAAAGTCAAACTTGACCAAGTAAGAAGTACATCAAATTCAGTATAAGAAGAAAATTTAAAGCCTTTTACATGAGTTTTAAAGGAGAAAACACCCAAGGATTTATGTATAAAAAAAGAATTCTTTACTGCCTTAATCTATTATTAAAGGTGACCATTCATCCTTAGTAATCAGATCAATTTGTGCTGAAAATTTAGTTCTATATGTGTGAATTGGAAGTGATCTTATTAGTGTTCTACTACATCAAGTTTGATAAAATCCCCAATCCATTTCAGTTAAGTTTCTATTGATCCACTTAAGAGATCAATTTGGACTTGTTCGATTCTTTTGTCAAGGGATTTCATCTGGCTTGAGTTTAACGTTATGAAATAAATGTGATTTAAAAATGTAAGAGGGAATGAAAAAGAGTCTAAATGAGTGCTGACAATTATTTGAGCTCAAGTTTTTGAACATTTGATAGGCCATTACCATTTTGAAATGGACTCAAAAAAACAATAGGACAAAGGAGTCAAGGAGTGTTTTTCAAAGTACAAGTTAATCATCATATCTTCCCACACATCTACCAGTGGTCATGTTTCCTGTGTAATTTAACAATTTTAAATCTATTTGTCAATCTAAATATAGTTTTCTTTTTATTTTAAATATATTGTATGTATATTTATACAGTTTCATTGACAAAATATTTCCTTCACACCTGCCTTTTGGTTTTCTATTTCTCTCTGTGTTTTATGCTAGTTTTTCTTAGAAGAGAATGGATGAATTTTAAAATATGTAGACATCTCAGGGACAACTACTGGAGTTCCACCTGATAACCATTTTTTCTCCTTCTTCCTTTCCTCAGTTTTACAAATGGCCTTAGAGTGAAAATTGCCTGGAAACATTTCTGTTTCTTTCTTTTTTTATTTTCTTATTCACAAAATAAAGACTTCTTCTTAATCAAGAAGCGATCTTCAAGACCTTGAATTCTGCCTGGTAAAGAATAGATACGTGTGTCTGTAGAAGTTCTGTATTTATTCAATATTTCAGGAAAGTTCAAAGTAAAAGTGAGGACTAAACACAATGCTAAAAAATTTAGACTGTAACTGGTGCTTAATATTTTACCTAATGCCATAGAATCCACTGGTATCCATTAAAAAGAATGAGCCACTCTCAATTTCATGGGGACAAGGGATATATCAGAATCTGGGAAAGAATTTAGACTACAGATACATGTGGGGCCTTGCTGAGGAAGCCAAGCTATGGAAAGATGTTGGAAGATCGGAGAAATCATCACTAAGAGATCATGAAATAGTGGTGCAGGTAAACACATTGGGTCTGGCGGAGAAATACAAGAAGCTGAGTAGGCCAGGTAGCTGAAGTAGGAGAACACGCCATGTGCACACGCACACACACACATGCACACGTGCTCTAACAACATGAGAAAGCAGAGAAAAGAAGCAATGGAGAAAGATAAGGTCTTTGTCAATGAGTCAAATAAGATGCTCCATTTCACTATGATTTTATTTCAACCATTACTACCAAATAATTATTATGGGTTAATTTTAAAAGATTTTGTTATTTTCTCATGTTTATTTCTTTACTAGCTGAAAAGCAATAGGTTAGTAAAATTCACTCTGGTATGAGTAGAAGATTTTTGGATTTCAACCTGTTTCATTTTACAGATGAGTAAACTGAGGCCTAGCAAATTCATAAGATTGACTTTACGGAAACACGATTGTGTGACAGAATGCAACATTATAATTCTATCAGACAACTCTCATCCTAGTGTTTTCCTGCTCCTATTTATTCCTCTTTGAGCAACATTTTGACTTAAACTGCCCAGCAGTTCTCACACTTTAACATTCTTTGATTCTGCAACTAGCCTTACTGACATTTACCTTAGCAAATCTACTTTTGAAGGCTTAGTCCTGAGAGCTGGGGTGGCTTCTTGGTTTCCTATAGATCATGCTGCAAGCAGCAGGTGACAGATACAGTTTAATGTGTCCTCATAACAAGAATATTCACCTTTATCAAATTACACCCAGAAATTCTGAAAACGTATTAGATGCCATGTACTGAAGTAGGCAATATGAAGAAGGGAAGATGACCTCTGCTTTAGATTGCCATAGGTTTTAGTAGTTTCATAGATCCATTCTGTTTTCACATGTCAGGATTCAGCTATCTTCACGTCAGCTTTTTAATGATCAAAAATGCTTACTAAAGTGGATAGATTAAACATTCAGCTCAAATTTATTCCAGGAGGCAGGAAAATAAAGAGTGTGAAGATAGGTGAAATAAAGTATATTTTCTCAAAGATGCATAAAGATGAGAAATTTTACAGCAATTGTAGGCTATGTTTTCACATAATAAACTTCGTCTTTTAAAACTGGAACACATTATAAGTCAAAGTCTATCATAAAATTTTGCAATTTAAAATGAAACTTTGGTGGTGTGGTAATATTAAAAATCGGAATGTAGATTTCTATACCATTTGATATCTGCTTTGCTTTCAGTTTCCATGGGTTTTCTAAGACTGCCTGAACAAATTACAAGCAAATTTAGTTGTGCCTGTTGAGTTTTTACAATTATTTTGTTTATGACACGTAAAGTAGTAAGTTGCTGATATCATTGATTAATAGTCACAGCAATACTTGAGAGTGTAATCAATCTTCAAAACAATTCATTGTTTGTATAGTTTACTGCCAATGCTGCAATAGAGATTTTTCTTTTCATACATTTGAAATCACAAGAAAATTGCTTTTCTTTCTCTTTCTGAGTGGTGGACTGTTCCTTCTCTGACTCTTTGGAAGAGGTTGGAAGGAATAATTATTTTCAGCCTTTCAATAAGCCACTGAAGATGAAGTCCACTGGCCTTTCCACTCTCCTGTTTTTTATTTTTATTTTTTTAATGCCAAAGGAGGATTAAGAGCCAAAGTCCACTTGGGCAAATGAAGATAGAACGAATAGAAGTGCCACAGCCTCAATTCCTATGGTGTAGTTATTGAAGAGCTGGTGAGGCAGGAGGGAGAGGGCGATAAATGTGTGCTGAGCATTTGAAGTCAGCTCTGCTCCTGATTGCCACGTTTGTGCTCTTTGCTTGATTTCTTCTGCTTTGTGTTGCTGGAAATCTCCACAATACTGGTGCTCTTTTGTCTACTCTGCAACTCCACTTCTACATATCGGTGTTTCCACTTGGCAACCAGATTTGTTGTCTGTTCTGTGTGCAGGGAGACTATTGCCAGGCCCACGGATGCATCTTTTATCTAGATGAGTGCCAAGGGTTTGGCTGCTTTATAGACATGATAAGCACAAGGGAGAGAAGGTGGCAGAGACACCTGTAGCCAAAGTCCCCACTCTTCCCTCGATGACAGTTCTCTTACCAAGCTGAGGTCTCGTCTGTTTACTTGTCTCATAGATTTTCTGAATGTTCATTTCAACTAGACATCATAGAGGAGAAGTGGAGTGAATTCTGATTTTCCCCAACTCCTACATCTCTGTCCTGTTGAGAGCATCCATTTCACTGAACTTGGAAAACTTATAAATGGTCCTGGAAGGGACTAAAAAATAATGGAGTGATAAGGAAATATAAACCTATGAGAAAATATGTTCCCAGAAATTGAGTCATTTGTTTTAAAGAAATAGAAGAACATCAGAGATAATGCATGCCTGTGACAAAGATTCTAGCTAATCAGCTCACCACACATAGAATAGAAATATGAACCCCAAATTTCATTATTGTACCCTCAGGTGATAAGGCAAAAACAGTGATTCACTGGATCTTGTATGTCAAATTCATATTATATTTTATACTCACAATTTCATGATTTATTTTAAAATTGACAAACAAAAATTATGTATTAATGGAGTACAATGTGATGTTTTGATCTATGAATGCATTGTAGAAAGATTAAGTAACATAAAGATTAAATAGCATATCACCTCACCAACCTGCCATTTGTTTGTTGTAGGGAGAATGTTAAAAATCTTTCTTTTAACAAATTCGAAATATACAAGACAGTATTATTAACTGTGGTCACCATGCAGTCCAATAGATCACTAAAACTTATCTCACCAGTCTACCTAAAACCGTGCCCTTTGATCAAATCTTTCCTTTCCCCATCTGTCTCCAGACCCCAGCCTGTGGTAACCTCCTTTCTATTCTCTGTTTCTATGAGATTGGCATCTTTTGGTTCCATATGTAAGTAAGATCATGTGATATTTGTCTTTCTGTGCTTGGCTTATTTCACTTTGCGTAATACTCTCCAGTTCTACCTATGTGGTTGCAAGTGATCAAATTGCCTTCTTGTTCTTTTTTTTTTTTTTTTTGTGGGTGCCGGGGGGTCGACCTCAGGACCTTGCACGCCAACAGGCGCCCATGCCGCTGAGCGATATCACCGGCCCCTTTCCCGTATGTGGGATCCGGGAGTCGAACTTGGGCCCTCGCGCTTGCAAGGCAGGCGCTTACGCCACTGAGCCATCTCACCGGCCCCTGCCTTCTTGTTCTTAAAAGATGATTAGTACTCTATTTAGTATAGATGCCACATTTTCTTTATCCATCTACCTGTTGATGATGGACACTTATACTTCTTCCACATCTTGGTTATTGTGAAGAATAAACATGGGAATGAAGATATCTCTGATGCATCCATTTCAGTTCCTTTGGTAATATACCCAGAAGTGGGAGCACTCATGAGTTTTTAAGGTTCCTTTCCAATGCCACTTCTTTTCTGCAGTCTTTCCGGTTTCTCCTGCTGGTTAACCTTTCCATCCCACAGCTCCTTAGACATATTTGTCTTTCCTATCGTACTTATACCTTACTACCAGTTACAGTAATTTTATTCAAATGTATTACTTTCATGATGGATTAATTTCACAAAGTACCTGAACTCCTTGAAAATACCAATCCATTCTTCTCAATTTTTGTGATAAAAAACTATCATAATGCTTCATGTATAATTGGTATTCAATGACTATATTTTTTTAAAAACTCAGAAAGAAAGTTATTAGAGAATAATTTTATTTTGAAGCAACGGCTATGAAAGAGGTTGAGCGCACATGATGCATGAGGAAATGGGCAAGCCAGGTGGTCACAGGTCATCGCCCCACCTGGGAGTCTTTGCTCAGATTCTCATCTTTTCCCACCACGGTCTCAACTCCTGTAATTGTCAACAACTCTAATCAACTACTGCCATGATCATTTGTTACTTAACAACAGGTTGCATTCAGAGAAAGGTATTGTTAAGTGATGTCATGGTTGTGCAAACATCATAGAATGTACACAAATCTAGGTGTTATAGAACACGACACACCTAGTGTCTGTGGTATGGTTCTTAAGCTATAAACTTGTCCAGCATATTACTGTAGTGAATACTGCAGGCAAATGTAACACGATGGCAGAAATTTGAGTATCTAAACGTAGAAAATGTACAGTTAAAATATGGAATAAAAGATAAAATGTGATACACTTGTACAGGGCATCACCATGAATGGAGCTCTCAGGACTGGAACTTGCTCTGGGTGAGTCAGTGAGTGGCGAATGTAAAAACCCAGAGTGTTACTGAGTGCTGCTGCCGCCGCTGCTGCTGCTGCAGACTTTATAAGCCCTGGAGACGTAGGTGACAGTAAACTGAGAAAAGTGTTATTCCTTCAATGCTAAATTAACCCTAGATTATTGTAACTTTTGTATTTTATAAACTTTTAAAACTATTTTTTTTGACGTTTGACTCTTGTAAAAACAATTAGGATAAAATAAGAAGTTGGGCACAGGGGCCCATGCCGGGAATCCCAGGAAGCTGAGTCAAGAGGATTGCAAGTTCAAAGTAGCAGGGACAATTTAGCAAGACTCTATCTCAAAAATAATTTGAGAAATAAAAAAAAAAGGCTGGGGATGTAGCTCGGGGCTACAGCATCCTGAGTTCAAACCCCAGCACTGCAAACAAACAAATAAACAAAAACAAAATGACCCCAAACACACTGTGTGGCTATACAAAAATATTTTTATATCTTTGGTCTATCAGACTTTTTCACTTAAAAAAATTTAATTTTCCATTAATTTTATTTTTACTTTTAAAACTTTTTTAAAATAAAAAACTAAGACACAAATGCATTAGTCCAGAATCACATACAGGATCAGGATCCTCAGTATCGCTGTCTTCCACCTCTACATCTTGTCTCATTGGAATAGTGACACAGTGGAGCTGTGGAAATCTAGGATGACAATACTTTCTTGTGGAATCCTCCCTAAGGGCCTGTCTGATGCTGTCTTACAATTAACTTGTTTTTACATGTATACATTAAGTTGAAGGGGTACACTCTGAAATAATGATAAAAGTATGGTATATTAAATATGTAAGCCAGTAGCATAGTCATTTATTATCATTATCAAGTACTATTTGTGGTAGATAACGTATGTACTGTACTTTTATATGACTGGCAGTGCAGTAGGTTTGTTTATACCAGCAGCATCATAAACACATGAATTATGTGTTGTACTACACTATTACAACTGGTATGATGTCAGTAGGCAATATGAATGTTTCAGCTCCCTTAAATCTTATGGGATATGTGATATTGACTGAAATATTATGTCGTACATGACTATACTTAATATTTAGCAAACAAAATGAACTCATATCAAAGATTTAAAACCATAAATAGTAGAAAAGAAAATGAAGAGATCCGAGCAGTCCACTGTTAATTGCATGGTTCACTGAGTCTTCCGTAGAATCCAGGGCACCATAGGTATGCACCAAATGAGGTTACTTATTGCACAAGAAAACTAAAGCACAACGTGTGCAACTGGGAGCAAAATGGTACCAGGAATATGTTTACTGTTGGAAATTGGCCCACAGGGACAGAAAGAGTCCATTTGTTCAATATTCATTTTCTTTTTATGACCAGTCATAATTAAATCCTGTAAATTACAATTGCCAATTGAAATATTCAGAAATACCTCTTCAGTCCTTATTGTGGGAACATGCAATGCTATATCTTGAACAAAAGAGAGCCACAAATGCAATGTTGACCATGTGAAGTTTATTTTTGACACTGCTAGTATCTCTTTATCTTGCTGATATTCTCCACTTTCTGCCTTGACTTTCTTCAGAATGCTAAACCAGCAGAGAAATACTATATACCTTTTTAAAGGATTTTGTGAAAAAGTGAAAAAAAAAAATCAGGACTTCAAGGAACACATGAAGAAGGAAACAATTCATTGTGTTGTCATGAGAAGCCTACATAGCAGGGCGCAGATCGGAGTCTGTAGGGGGCCGACTGCTCTGCACTAAGCTGGTTCATGGCACTCACCAGTGGAGGGTGGCAGGCGGCAGTTTGAAATATTTGTTCTAGATTCATGACTGAGTCATTGTCTTGAATAACAGGTTTTGTATGGAAGTTTTTATTCTGAGTCTTACTGTATCTTGACTACAGGAAGGGACGTGAGCCCCCTTCTGGAAAAATAGGCCCTGCATGTGCTAAATGAGTAGGATATTGACCTCAACTCTTTCCAGCAGGGCAGTAGAGCAGAATGGTGGAGATGACTTATGAGGCGAGTCCGCCACATTAATTTAGGTGACAAACTCTTCCCTTCACAAATTGCTTCAACATTCTCTGCCCACACAACAAGCACCTTCTTCTGAATCAGCAGTAGCATTTGCTCACTTCCACATATTTAAATAACCAGCTCATAAAAATCCTCAGAGAGAATTCATCTGCACACATTAAAAAGAGGATAGATACTGTGAAACTACTTATTTAGCATAAGTCTCTCAATACTTGTTTTTAGTTAACATATTCATTTTTAGTTAACATACATTCTAATCAGAAATAAAAATATGCAAATAAAGCAACAAATATACATATTTGTGTATGTATACATAGCTCATAATAGTGCTGAAAATATAAAAGACGTGGAAACAAAAGAAACAACAAAATTGCAATGATTTTCCTGTTAATCAGCTTTAAATTCTAAGTCTCAATTTTATTTTAGTGAAAGAACTGTATATTTTAAAGCATAGTCATTAACAAGGGTCTTTTGAGTGCTCTGAGGTCAACAGTCTGCCATATTTATGGTTTATTTTCTATCTGCCTCCCAGGGGCCTTGGAGAGCAAAGTCCATGATTTCAATTTTCCAGTAGCTAACACAGAGAATGTTCTAGAAGTATTTTATTCCTGAAACTAAAGACTTACTGTGCATACAACTGTAAGCTTATCTGAAATATGTATTTTTAGTACATATTTCCAAAATTGTATATTTTAGAAAATGATAAAACAGTGAGAAGTAATTGTTAAATAAAGTGTGGAGCAAACTAAATTTTAATGAAAACATAAGCTAAGCTTGGTATCAGATTTTTAGGTGGAATGAAATGGTTTTCTGGTTGCGCCAGGAACTAGAAAGAATATTAAGCTGCACTTTTCTATGTTTCTCTGATAATATTTATTCAATATCTCTTACAAGACTTGAGATTATGGTGAATCACTCTATTATGACAAATTATCAGATTGACTACATTCATGAATAATATAAATAAGTATTCAATAGAAACAGAATAAATCTGGTTATCTCTATGAAACAGATTGGAGGAATATCAATAATACTGGCCAACTGGCAGAATGCCCGAAGTTATATTTGGACCTTCGTACCCTTTTTCATTCCATAGATCGTGCAAATATTTTCTCACTGTCCAGATGTTAGTTAAAGCAATGTCAATAATCTTTATTGAGTACCATTATGTGTCACAGTATGTGGTTGCTACAGTGATATCAAGCAAATGTGTACTTTATTGCATGTCATGCAGGAAAGGCATGAGACAACTAAACCAGACTGTAATGCAGTCTAGTATGGAAGGCCACTGAGAGGTGCCAACTATGTCTGTGGTGTGCAGAAGAGAGAAGGGTGGCTTCTTTTGAAGGGATAGGAAAAGATTTTGTGGAAGAGATTGAAGTAGGATAGAAAAAAATGCATCTAGGTAGAAAGGAGAAAAGGGAATTCAATTTTTTTGTCTCCCTTGTTACCCTAACACTCTGTGTCTTGTCCCTGTTCTGCTGTGCATGTAGGCATGCCTATCACTCGCGGAGTGTCTGTGTTACAAGGTTTATTAACTTGGTCTGTCTTATCTCCCCTCAAGACCTAGGACTCTAGGCTAGCTAACCTGCAGGGGCTACTCAATTGTCGATGTTCAAAATCTCGGGTTCCAGACCGTCCCGTAGTGTGGCTAGAAGTCTCTGAACCTACAATCACCTGGGCTGCATCAAAAGCACAGCCTTGTACAGCCCCCCACCCATGGTGAGCTCACCTCCCCCAAAGCAGGAACAACTATTCCACGATAGCAAGTGAGCTAATGTCCCTAACTCAAACAAGGACGACCAACTCATGGAAATCACACTGCCTTTCAAGGCATAAGGATTTCTCTTGCAACTACCAAAACCAGATCATGACCCAAGGACCTTGGCCCACTTCAGCTAATCCATAAAAGCTGGCTGCATGCATTCTAAACCCTGAGTCAGAGAACGCTCCCCTCAGTGATTCCAGCTGGAGTCTTTTTCCGGTTCTCCCTTACTGTCTAACTCTGCCTAAAGAACCTATCACTGCCTCTCACGGCTGCATCCTGAGATTCTTGCCACGACTTAAGGCAAGACCCTACTTGATTATGCTGAATCGAGGTCCCCATCTCCTCTTTCAGGGACTCCTCTGGTCTCCTAGAGTGGCAAGGTGATGTCTGAGATGAGTCCAGAGGAGTGAGTATGATTTGATCTAGAAGAGGAAGGTACAACACCATGACTGCAAGCACCAGATGGCATTTAGTTCCTTTCACTCCTTGACTCTTTTGTTTCCGGTTACCAGAGAAGCAGTCACGATAGAAAAGTCATTGCACCTCTCCTCTCACTGACACAGCATCAGACCACATTTCACACCCTACACTTTGACACATGTCTCCTGTGCTCCGTCTCCCTGGTTTCATTAGAGAATTCTTATTTCTGCAGCACTCAGGAACTGATGATTTGTTTGGACGGTTTGCATCACTTTTCTTCTTTTTTTTTAATATTACCTTTTATTCTGCAAGAAAATAAATTATACAGCTTAAAAATTAAAATCCAAAAATTAAGGA
Source organism: Erethizon dorsatum (assembly GCA_028451465.1). Lineage (NCBI taxonomy): Eukaryota > Metazoa > Chordata > Mammalia > Rodentia > Erethizontidae > Erethizon > Erethizon dorsatum. Next base: position 20,380,656 of record CM051839.1, read on the forward strand.
GTTCTTCAAAATATTTCAGCCTACTGCATACAGAAACTGCTACCATGTTGAATCGTACGGAATTATCATCTCAGTATGTAGTGGCACGCATTCAAAGATCGCATAAGCCGCGTGAGGAGAGAACTCAAATTTGCTCAGCATTCCAGATGACATATACTGTAGATGACAGGCAAGCTCTCATGGATTGTTTATTTCACGCACATGACCTTGGAAGAATTTATAAGACAGTATCCCAGTCACTTACATGAAAATAGAAAAACCAGCTTAAATTTATGATAGCAAATCTTTCTGTAAAACTAGCTAGTTTTACAAATTTGCTAGTTTTGCCTCACTTTTCTTTTCAGCAACTCTGAAAGATGCTTTGACACAGAGCGCTTCCTTGGTTCTACACCAACTGGTCATCGATAAGATTATAATCCGATAGTACAGTCTAGATTCCAGGCCTGATTCTCTGCTTATCCAGAGGGAAGGAGTAGAGATCAAGAAATCACCACGTGACACAGGGACTGTGAGTTATTTGTCTTACTAGGAATATAAGATGCATTTATTTAGGAGATTGCTAAAATAGGGACTGGAAAGATAATCTGGGCTTACATTGTAGAAGTCTTCGTCAGGCTGAAAAAAATTGTATTTGATTTGATAAGAAATGGGTATTCAACGGAGAGTTTTCTGCTAAGTTTATTGTTTGCATTCAGCTCTCTTTCTAGCTACTCTGTGTGTGTGCACACACATGCGTGTGTGGGTATTTTCTGTGGTACATTTCTTATAGGAAAAAGAGGGGCATATACCGGGTTTTCTTTGTTCGTAACTCTGTGTACCTGAGAAGGGCTTTGTGGCAGTGAGAACAATGCTGAAAGTGGGGAAATTTCCTAGTCCACAATGCTTTTCAGAATGTCATGTTCAGAAAGGGTTCAAGAGGGAAACACATTGCTTATCAAATAGAAAGTAGACAATGCCATTAAAACTGGAATTTTAGTCCGTGGAAGTCTTCAGCTTTACTGTCAAGGACTAGATGGAGACTGAAACACATCTCAGAGTTTTGTGCTCTGCTGACAGCAGAGATGTGGCTCAGTTAGCTTCTAGCTGAGTGTTTAAGGGATGGTAAAACTCCTCCAGTTTACAGTACATTTGGCAGCTCTCTGTTGGATAATCTTTTTTATGTGTATTCTGTTTGGAAGTGAATTCTGCACCAGTTATTTTAAGCAGTATTTTTAAAATCTGTTGCTGTGTTAATTATAGCAGGGACAACAGCCATACAATCACATACTGACGGGAATATTTTATTCAATGAACCAAGCAAATATCCACCAGGGCTGTACAGAAATTGCAGCGGGCTGAAAATAGTCAAATATGAATGGGTTTAGGTAGCCAATGGCACTGACAGCTTATGAAGCTGAACACCAGACTTTCTTTTTTCCCTACTGCAGTTTAGGTGAGAGTCACTGAAGAAAGAAACCCCTGGCATGATTATATTTTCTTGTGGAATTTAACTAATTTCACAGTGGAATAATTTTGACAAGAGTTCTTAGTTTCCTTCCATATGTTTTATTTCATTTTCTTGAAAAGCACTCCTTGCTCTGGTACATTTGAGTGCTATCGAGCACAGTAGGAAAACTGTTTACTTTTTGGGCAATTATCAGTAGCAGTAAACAAACAAACAAATGAATAAATAAACAAGAAAGTGAGTCATGGTGAGTTGCTCTTAGGCAATTGTATGTGAGCATAAAGACTTCAAGCACAAACAAAGCAAGAGGCCCTCTTGGCTCCTCATCAAGTTCTAAACGAAAAAGAAAATTACAGATGAACATGCCATGTGGAATTCTATCCTTTCCTTATAACCCCGCTGAGCAAATATACATCAACCTTGGCTTTAAAGACTGGCTGAAGAGTCACTGTTTTTTCATCTAAAAACGAAAACACTTGAGAAACAATAGCATTAAAATAAGTGGCTGATGTTCTAGAAAACTAACTTTTTACTCTTTTCTTACTAAAAGATATCCCAAAATTTGTATGCTCTGTATGTAAAAAGGAAAATAAAGAACACACAGAATTAGTAGTGACTGCTGTCAGAATTGTCAAAGGGCAGGATTCTTATTTCCTTGAATTTTTCTATTGATTTACTTCAAAGGTATTACTTCTAAATAGCTTTCAGGTATGAGGAATCTTGGCACCAAATCTTCAGTATGTTCAAGCAGGCTTTACTCTGCCACTTACCTGTTTTGTAGATTAAGAAAGAAACTTAGAACCTTAAATAGTTGTATGAGCTTGCCTCTTCTACTTCCACCACACGCACACAGGAAGACACACACACACACACACACACACACACACACACACTTCTTGTCTCGGTGACATTTTAAAAATGTCTACTCCCAATTAAAAAAAATCTGCTTTTAATTGTAGAGGGAGAAAATAACTTTGTTCTCTACTCTTTCTGAGTTCTTAGCCAAGATGTCCTATAACAAAAACAAAAACAAAAAAGGCTTACAAAGGTAAAACAAATAGAAGGTTATTAACATGTATTTCTCCTGTACACACGGGAGACATTCAAAGAACTGAGTAAATCTCAAAGATGTGGCTTGGAGTTCAGGCTTGCGCACCATATTCTGTTCAAAGAAAGCAAGGAGAGTTTTGGGGATGAGCGCTGGGGAAACTGCGAAATGTAAGTAACCAGGGAGAGGCCTGTAACAGATTGCCATCTGTCACATTTGGCCCTAAACCAGAGTCACAGACTCTGCTTCAAAAGGAACTGTTTTAGAAACTTACAGCAAAACAGCTATTAACACTCCTGCCCTAGCAAGCGTAGCAGTTATGTCATTCCACACTGCTGATGCTGGACCTTAGTACAAGAAGGCCACCGCCACAGACTTCAGAAAAGAAAAAGACCGGATAGTCCTGCCCCACCCTCTTAAACTTTCTTTCCTGTGTTCTGTGATCTATAGCTGCTAACTATCCCTCTCTTCATCCAGGCCCTGGTGTCCCCTTTGAAGACAGTGCTGTCCCTGTCCTGTCCGCATACCTACCTTTGTGTCTCTCTCTATCTCTGTCTCTCTGTCTCTGTCCCTCTCCCTGTCTCTGTCTCTCTCTCTCCTTAGAACTTATTCAGTAAATCTCTCTCCTTACTCTGATCTTAGTAAATTCTTTCACTGCCGGCATTACCAGCTATGAAATGCAATATTATACAGCACAGATGACCAGGGAAAAGTGTGGCAAACAAGAGGAACATTCACTTCGCAGACTTAACTCAATGTCTTCTCTAATGATTTAGCAACATCCTGCTTATCTTGATACAAAAAAGGAAACATCCTTTTTGTTACTGTAGGCCAAAGGCCTACATTTAGATTCACTCACCCACTATCAAGAACACAAGAGAAGTCCATTAAAATGGAAAAGCAAATTTATTCATAATTTGACCAAATTAAGAGGACAGCTAGTATGCCCCCAAAGGCACAGAAATCCAACAAAATTTTGAAAATCTGCTGACTGATACCTGTTTGATGTCAGAGCTAGGGGTGGACATTTTACTATTAGCATGAAGAAGCTGAAGAAATAGCTTGACTTTAAAATCCTAATTTTTAAAGATTCATTTCAACTTCTTGGTTTCAATTTGTAAAGGTAAATTTCCTTTCCAGAAGGACAATTTCTACTCTATTCTTTAGAGCTTCTCTCTGCAGTTCTCTCTACGGCTTCTTTTCTACAGTTCCTCAATCAGTTGAAAATAATCCTTATGCCAAAGAGTTGTATTTTCATGTGGAATATTCTGATCTCCTAAAGTCATATTTTGGAGTGGGTATTTTGATGTCTTACATTATTATGCGGTTAAATAGCAGAAGAATAGGGAAAAGGAGCTACTAGGGAGTTAAAACCTCTCCTTTCCTCTCTGAGGTTTCCATAATTTGAGTTTCTGAAACAAACAGATAGTAGACAGATTAACAGGAGAAAAGGATACAGATTTACGAAGTGCATGCACACAGGAGTCTAACAAAATGGAGGACTCAAACAATGGCCAGCTAATTGGAGCTGTAGGCTGTAGAAAGGATCAAGGGTTGGGGTTTTCTGAGGTGGTAACAAGCTATGGTGGGTCAGGGGAGGGGACACATAAAGTTAGCTAAGCAAGCGAAATTTCAACGAAGCTCCACCATCTCAGTGCGGAGGCCCTGAGTTCAATCCCTCGTGCTGCACTGCCAAATGAAAATAAATTAAAAAAACTAAAGCTACACCATGTGAGAGACAAGAGAGCAGGAGAAGGTCGGGGACGTTTTGGGTCTCCTTTAACTCAAAGCATTCAGCATGGCAAAGAACCATCTTCGGGGCATTATTTTCTGAACCTCAGTAGAGTGGTACGACTATAATGCAACAGTAGTGTACATGCTGTCAGATGTAGCTGACACTAATGTAACCATTCAGTGTGACACCAATTTAAGTTTAAAAAAAAGAATAAAATAATCAAACATGAATGATTCATTCAAAGATCCTTTATTGTCAATGTTTAAGTCCATAGCATTCTGCTACTCTACATGAGGCATGAGAAGTTGAGCATGGTGTGATATCTGCTCCTGAGATCCTCAAAATCTAATAGTAAATTCAGAATATGTCATAATATGATGGTCCTGAAGTTAAAATAAATTAATAAATACATAGTTCATAAACAGTGATAAAACTCAGGAAACATCACCCCAAAGCATGACTGTAAGAGAACAGAATATGCCACCTTATAATATGTCTGTGTAGTATCTTGGTCAATTTAGAGTGATTAGGTTGAGAAACTCAGGCATGGGAGCAGCTCTGAAAATTGCCCATTTCCAATAGAACCTGACATCTACAAAGAAAATGTTCATTTTTAAACTATCTTTCCTCTCTGTTGAGAGGGGTGGCAAAATAGAGAAATTATTAACCTTAATCTGCATAACAAACCTCACCTTTGTGTAAGGTGTTTTCCCTGGTCATCTCATTTAAATTGGGCTTTCTCCTATATTCTTCTTTGTTCCAGAGAATGATGGTTTTTAATCCTAAAGTTTAAATGTTTTCTTTGAGGTCTAGTCTAGACAATTGCTCATTTCTTGGATGTCTCCCATGTATATGTAAAGTACTCATGTTAATAAACTTCAGTTTCTTTATCTCCTGGTATTCTATTATTTGTTATAGAGCTCCAGTTTAGAAATATAAGGGGAAAGAAAATTATTTTTTCCTCCGTATAATAGCTAGAACATGAAGAGGGTTATTATAAGCAAAAAGCACATAGTGAGAAAATTGTAGCTCATGTAGCAAACAAACAACAACACACACACACACACACACACACACACAAACCAGGATCTAATTTCTCTAATGTGTGAAGAGTTTCTATAAATGAATGGGACTAACTATCCAGTTGAAAAATGTGAAGATGATGTAGATAGATAGTGGATTTTTAATAAGGAGATACATATAACCCTTTAAATATTGTCACTGGATAGGGTCTTAGAAGGTCCCTTGAAGAGGCGATAGGCACCTCGCCTCACCCTCCTTGCACAGTAGGTTGTAGGGTTTGGCTAGCACACCTCCCAGAAAAGATTCGCCAGCCACGTCAGTGAGAGGCTTAGTCGGCTTAGTAAGCAGAAGCCAAAAAGCAGACACTCAGAGAAATGGAGTTCAGCCCCCTGGAGAGAGGCACGCTATAGTCTGGGATTGATGAATTTAAAAAAAAATTTATTATTAAGTTTGTTGGTACAATTTAGATATACATATTAACCATATTCATCATAGGGAATTTCTACCTGTATATGATATATCTTGGTGCCTCTTTTTTTTCACATTCCCTTCTCTTCCATTCAGCCTTTTTTCCCCCTTCGTATTTATAAAGCTTGTTTCGATTTTATCCTTCTTTTCTCATTTTTTTCTCTTCTTTCCTCCATCCCCCCTCCCTAGTTCCCCTTTCCTTTTTTTTTTTTTTGTGGGTGCCGGGGGGTCGACCTCAGGACCTCGCGCGCCAGGAGGCGCCCGTGCCGCTGAGCGATATCACCGGCCCCTTTTTCGTATGTGGGTTCCCGGAGTCGAACTTGGGCCCTCACGCTTGCCGGGCAGGCGCTTAAGCCGCTGAGCCATCTCATCGGCCCTCCTTTTGAACAAATTTTTTCTATTTCACATTGTTTATTATACTTTTTGGTTCTTATTTACACTTTCAGTTTCTCACACCAGAGAGACAATGCGATATTTACACAGGTACGTCTGATTTATTTTACTTAAGAGTATGGTCTAAAAGTCCATCTATTTAGCTATAAATCTCTCAAGTTTATCCCTCTTTATGGCTGAGTAGTAATCCATTGTATAAAAAAGCCACATCCTTTTTATCTATTCATTGGTTAATGGACATTTAGGTTGTTTCCAAGCTTTAGCTATTATAAACTATGCCAGTATAAACATGGGTGTACATATCACTGTGGTATGATGCTTTTAATTCTTTGGGGAAGATTCCAAGAAGGGGAATAGCTGGGTCAAACGGGACCTCTAGTCCTAGTTTTTTTGAAGAATCTCCACACTGATTTCCACAGTGGTTGCACCAGTCTACACTCCCACCACCCGCGGAGAAGGGTTCCTTTTTCCCCACATCCCTGCTGGGATTTGTTATTGGTTGATCTCTTGATAATAGCCATTGTTTTCTGGAGTGAGATGGAATCTCAGCATTGTCTTCATTTGCATCTCTCAAATGACCAGTGATTTTGAACATTTTTTCATATATTTATTTGCCCTTTGTACTTTTTTATCTGAGAAGTGCGTATTCATCTCAGATGCCCATTTTTGGATTGGGTCTTCAAATTTGGGAGGTCTGATTTTTTTCAGTTCTTTATATAGTCTAGATATTAGTCCTTTGTCTGAGAAACAGCTGGCAAAAATTTTCCCCACTCTGTGTTGTCTCTTCACTCTGTTAGTGGTTTCCTTTGCTGTATGAAAGCTTTTTAATAAGATGAGATCCCAGTTGTTGATTCTTTGGGATAGTTCCTGTGTGATTGGGGTTTTGTTCATGAAGTCTTTGCTTACACCAATACCTTCAAGAATTCTACCTATTATCTCTTCTAGCAGATTTAGTGTTTCTGTTTTAATATTCAGATCTTTGATCCATTTTGACTTTAGTTTAGTGCATGGTGATAGACATGAGTCTAGTTTTAGTCTTCGGCATGTGGAGAGCCAGTTTTCCCAGCACCATTTATTAAAAAGTTATCTTTCTTCTACTGAATATGTTTGGCCCTTTTGTCAAAGATAAGGTGGCTGAGTGTGTCAGGAGTTGTTTCTGCATCTTTTCATCTGTTCCACTGATCCTCAGGTCAGGGTCTGGCTCAGTAATTCAGGCTGCCCTTAAACTCACTGTGTAGCCCTGCCTGGCCTCGAACTCACAGTGGTTCTCCTGTCTCTGCCTTTCTAGTGATGGGATTATACTAATGGATCACCATGCCCAACAAAGATTGATGATTTTTATGTAGTTTCAGGAGTGTCCTCAGGATGGGCAATCTAGAGTATGCATTAATACTGTTTATCAGCTTATCCATTGTTTAATGGGTTCTGTTAGAATGCAAACCTTTTGCATGTGTTTGATGTTTAGAATATGCTACCCACCTAATAGAGCTAGATGGAGGACCATAGGATTTTTGACTCTATCGGAGGAAAAGTACAGGCTCAATCTACAGTGAAAGGCATGAGCCCAATTTACAGGCCTATTGCATCTTTCAGACCACTAGGAATCTTTTCTGGATTTTCTTGGAAGGAAAAGACATTGTAAATTTGGGTAACTTTGACTGCTGGGAAGTTGCTTTTCTTCTTAAAAAGTACTATCTAAAAATTATGAGTTTCCTTATCTCCTTTCTATCTATCATTATGTTTTCTACCCTACCTCAATATGAAAAGGTTCTCAACCTCAATCATAATAAAAGAAATGAAAATGAAACTTATAATAAAATAACAACTCTCACCTACTCACTGTGACAGAGATACACGTTTGATAACACTATTGTCAAGAATGTGGAAGAAATAAGTGCTTCTTGTATTGCTTCAGAAAGTGTAAATTGGTTCTATATGAGAGAGATCACTGAAAATTTACCAAATTTCAAATTTATCAAACTTTCATAATCTTTGATAGAACAATTCCAATTCATTCTGTAAGAATATAGTATGTATTTGCAAAATGGGATATACATGATTGTCAATTATGTTATTACTCAGAATAGCAAAAGTTACAAGTAATATTTAAGTTTCATTAATGAGACAGTGATTAAATACAACATAATATAACTCTCAAGTAAAATACTGGATAGCTATAAGAGAATAATGCTGTATGCTCAGTACTTATATGAAAATACCTCCTTCCAAGCCCTATCATTAAGTGAACAATGTAAATATGCAGTACATACTACACAGGATCCTATCATTTATGTAAAACTGGAGGAAAAATATGCCTGTCTTTGCTTATTTATGCAAAAGTATCTTTGGAAACACAAAAATCAATTGAAAGGAAGGCAAACTGGAAATAAAATATTTGTACAAAAGAGAACTTTTTACTGCATGCTTAGCTATATCTTTAGATTTTGAACCATGTGAATGCAATACCTATTTTGGAAAATTAAATCTATTTTTTTTAAAAAGCAATGAGAAGGAAATAAGTAATTTCAACTTGCATGATCAGAAAAGACTTTAGATGGGAAGTGGCATTTGAACTGAGTCTTGGGAGATGAGAAGTTCAAGCAGAGAGGAAGAGAGAGATGAATATCATGAGCAAATACTCAAAAGTATGAAAGTATGTGGAGGGTCAGCAAAACCAGACAATGACACTCAAAACAAAGCTTCAAAGCACTAAGAAAAGAGCAGCGATACATGAAACAAAGGGAATAAAAGTTCCAAGAAGAAGGGCAGGATCATTAGCATGAAAGGCTGCGGAGAGGTCAGGAGAGACCGTGAACTCCTGCAGTTTGTCTGTTCCTAACTCTTTGCCATTGGACCCTGTGGTTAAGGGAATTGGTTTTATTTCTAATTTCGCTAACCAGTGATTTGCAGATTGTTTGCTACAAATGTATCTTTGGGTTAGACACTAAGGTAGTAAAAAAATAGGAGGTATAACTCATGCGTTCAAAAATCTTAACATTTATTTTGTAGGAAAAATTCTATGTACTAAGGAGATAGGGATGACTACAAAGCCTTATGTCTAAAAGTGCAAAGTAGTACAAATTCTTGATTTTCACAGTACTTAGTTTTTTAAGACACTTAATAGTACTTGTTGATAGGCAACCAAATCAGGCAGCATTTGATTGATGAAGAAAACATTGAACAATACAATATATTTAGAAAGCATGATGGTGAAGATGATGATGGTCTAGTAACCATGATGATCCTGAAATGACAGACTGTTTCACCCTCATTTTGGTTTTTCCCTCATGCTGAAGCCACTTCCACCTTGGCCCAACTTTGTGATTAAATGGACAAAAATGGCTGCGATTCCAGAAGGACTCTATAGATTTATGCTTGGAAATTGATTAAAGCATTCAGGAAAAAAGAGGAAATTAGATGATGTTGATGGAAGGATGTTGACATGAGCAGAACTCCAGGCTGTTAAACATCAGGGAGTACCAAGACTCAGTGGCAGTTCTAAACCTGTTTATTAACTAGGCAGGTAATATTGACCTGATTGGTTCACCTTACTTACCTGGAAACCGACAAGATCCATGACTTTTAATTTCCTTTTAGAAGTGTGATTCCATTTTCCAAGTCAAATCCTGCACAAAAGACCAATAGAATTGTGGAGGGAAATGTTGTGGCTGAGTAGGAATGGCTGCCCACTGGTCTCCTTCTTACCGCCTTTGTTTTAGCCTCTGAAGGAAGGGTCTCAGTCCAGTAAGTGTCCGGATCAGACCATCTTAGGGCACCTTCAAGTTCTAGTCTTTCAATTGTTCATGGCTTTAATATCCTGAGATCACAGCATAGATGACTAGCCTAAAGATGAGATCATCATAAGAAAGCTTTGCTCGATGCTTTCTTTGATCATTTCAGTAGTTTCTCATCTTTGGATGATAAGAAAGTCATTCACCTGGTATATTGGTCAGCTTCACATCACTATAATGAAGCACCTGACAAAGGCAACTTACGCAGTAAAGAGAGGTTTATTTTGTCTTATGGTTCTGAAAGTGGGGCCACTTAAAGGTCTACAGCACCTCCCCAAACTGCCACTCTCAGAACAAATCTTTACACATGGAAACTCATATTTGGGGGAAACTCATCCAAACTATAAAACCTGGGCATCTTGTTGACTAGGACACTCTGATAATCTTACCGAGATACATACACACCAATTTCAGGACTGGCAATTATAGGTTATATGGATGCCAAAGGCAAAGACAATGTGATGCGTTCAAAACAATCTCAGTATCGAGTGATACATACTGACATTATGTTATTCTCCCATGTTGCATCTGCAGAATGAGAAATTATTTTTGAAAGAGGAGCAAAAGAATTTTCCCGAAGTATAGATACCTCTCAATGTTTAATTGATTATATCACACACATATTAAACGATCATTCTATTAATATTCCCCCAAGACACAGAATCAGTTATATATACATATAATTAGAAGGAAGAAGGAATGGAAGAAGAAAAGAAATGGCTCAATTGATGGACACCCAAGAAAGCTGGTGCTGTTGGCATAGTTCAAAAGCACGAGAGGCAGAACACTGATAGTGTAGATTCTAGTCTGAGTCTAAAGGAGAGCTAAGGAAGGCAAGGATCACTCTCTCAGCTCAAGCAGTCAGGCAGAGAGTGAATTCAACCATTTTCCATCTTTTTGTTATTTTGGGAGGCCCTTGATGGATTCAGTGGTGCCCATCCACATTGGAGAGAGTCACTTGTGTTATTCTGTTCACCAATTCAAATGCTAATCTCTAGAAAATACCCTTACAGCCACACAGAAATGATACCAGATACCAGCGCATCCTTTGACCCAGGCAAGTTGACACATAAAATTAACCATTGCAGTCATGAAATCCAAAGCTTCAGGGGAGGCATGATTTGAACTAAGCTTCTAGGCAATCCTTGGAGCTGTCCAAGTTGGTTTGAAATAGACAACTGGTACCACCTTAATAATAAATTATTCATGTTACTAATCCTTGCATGGTTTTTAACTGAAAATTGGTAAGCCAGATTCTGGTTCTCCAGAAAAATGTGTTGACGTTGCCTAAATGAAATTAATCAATATTCTCAAAGCATCTGCCAAAATGGATCGTTTAGGAGAACTCACGGTGCTCAGCACTGTTTACTCAGTAACGTCCACCGGAAAGGGTTAACTGCCGGTGAATGGGGACTGCGGTGGCTTCGGGTTGTGTTCGGATTGCTCAGGCAGGTGTGTGTCAGTGTGCTTTATCTTGCGCTGGGGAATCAAGAAAGTCGTCCTACGTGTGTGCCCAGCACTGGCTCCTGCTGCTGGAATAAATAGCAGCGTGTTGTGCAGTCCGTGGTGTTTCTAGCAGTGCTGGATATGATTGGCAGGTCCTCTAGGAAGCAGCTAGGCTGGCTAAGAGTCAGACGGGAAAGTGAGAATGATATCAATAGCCTCCGCTGGGGATTTATTTTAAAGCTTGCCATCTTGTCAACATTGTTTCAATACGACAGCTGAGGCTTTTGCCAAGTATTGAACATCTGACCCCATTTGGCTCGTCATTTTAAGCTGTGCCTTGTTCTAAATGGAAGGGCTGACCCTCCGAGAAGCCAAAGTCTGAACCTGAGTTTGGTTCATCACCAAGTTCAAGATGATTATCTGAAGTTTGTTTGAACCTCAAGGGAGAATAGCACTGAACTGAAAACCTCACGGAGCAAATTTCTCCTGTGGATTTTGGCCTTTCAGCTGTTGCTTAGAAATGACATGAAAGCAGCTTTTGTCCTTCAGCCTTTGGGACCGGACAGTGGATTCTAGATATATCATATGCCATTCTGGTAGCTAATCCAGCAGGAGAAGAATTTTATTTAATCATGCTCAGAATGGAAAGTAGGACATGGAGTTTAATCTCAGGTTTAAACATTGTTTAAATTGTGTTTCTTCAGTTGATGGATATCGTTGTATACAACTGTTTATGCATTTCAACTCCTATAGGCTGAAATTTTTCTTACTAAAACTTCAACAATTAGGATAAGTGAGATTTAAATCAACAAGAATGGAAACTTTAGAGTTAGACTTGTGTTTAAAATTTGGCTCTATTATTATGATTTTTTTTTTCAGACAAAACCAAGAGTAAGATATTAACCTCAGAGAACATTGATTTATCTTTAAAACATGATTGGTGATGTCTCCTTTTTGGGCTTGAAATGAACAAGACATAATCTCTAAGAACAGTTTATCGGTCATGGTAAATTTTCCATAAATGGCAATACTTTTTACATTATTAATAAAGCACACAGTAGACATGTAATATATGCAGTTAGTTCACAAACTTGTTTTAGTCCCATTGGCCACCATCCTTTCTGAGGCAAGAGATATTGAAAACACTAATTCCAGTAATGCAATGATACCTTTCCACAGAGATTATTGTGTGCAATTTTATCATTTTATTATATAAAAGTTTACAAGATAGGCACTGTGTCTTTATTCTTTTTTTTTTTTTTTTTTGGGTACCAGGGGTCGACCTCAGGACCTTGCATGCCAGCAGGCGCCTGTGCTGCTGAGTGATATCACCGGCCCTTTTTTTGTATGTGGGTTCCAGGAGTCGAACTCGGGCCTTTGCGCTTGCCAGGCAGACACTTACGCCGCTGAGCCATCTCACCGGCCCAGTGTCTTTATTCTTTACTGCATGTTGTAGGAACTTGCTACCATTCTTACCACTCCATCAGCCAATATTTTAACAGTTTTTAAAGAAATGATAAGGAGCTGGATGTGGTGATAATCCTTTCTTCCTAAACATTTTTCGGGTGATACCTGTAGCCTCAAGTAATCAAATTAATAGCAAAATAAGATTGGATTAGTGGTCAACTCATGACTACTGTTCATAGATACTTAATACATGATGGTGCAAAATTTTAATAACTAGAGTCTGTATTAGCCAGCTTCCCTTAGCTGAGAAGAAAATACCTGACATCGACAAACTTAAAGGAGGAGAAGTTTAATTTAGCTCACAGTTTCAGAGGTTTAGTCCATGGTTGCCTGACTCCAAGGCTGGAACATCATGGCAGAGAGTATGATAGAGCAATGTTTCTCATCTCATGGCAGCTGTGGAGCAGAGTACAGGGGAGGAGCACCAGTGAAAGAAAGACCCTCCAAAAGCATGTCTCCTGTGACCCACATCCTCACAGCACATTCAACTATGAGCGTCGGTCCGTTGATGAGTGTAGCACCGCCATGATCCAGTCATCTCTTCAGAAGTCTCTTAATCCAGTCAAATTGACCAGATTAGCTCACGCAGCATCTGTATATAAATTAGTAGGGGTAACCACAAGTGTTTTTCTTTTTTAATTCTATGGATTTATTGAACAAATGAAGAGGCAGCAAATGTTGTGAGTAAAGAATATTAACTTTACTATAATGGGGGAAGCAGCAGAATTTGAGCAGGAGACACAGCAAAGCTAAAGTACCTGATATCTTGAATGGCTAGAAATGCATATAAGGTTGACTCGAAAGGTTGTGTCTTCAAAACACTTAGAACAAAGATATCATTTCATCAATAGCTTCTTGGGGAAGGTCATGCTGAACCTTCGAATGATAGATAGTTTTAATGTATTTTGTTCCTATATCGTTGGCATACCATGTTATTTTAATGTAAGAACTTGGTTTTTCTCCCCAATACTAGTCCTGTGTTGCCTACTTTCTCTGTCACCTCGTTAGAAAACTGCAATTCTAAATGAAAGCACTAGAAACTCTTAAATTCCATATCCAAAGAAAAGTACTTGTAATTAGTAACCACTGATTATGTCTTTCTAGTCATCCATAAAAAAGATTCAAGTTTCATAAGAAAATAACACAGATGCCTGGATTGATTTTAGTTTTCTAAAAACAGGCACTTAACTTCTTTAAAGGAAAAAGAACATTAGCCCCTCCTAAGTTTACTAATTAAATGTAAGAGTAATCAAAGCAACAGGCTCCGGAGCAAAAGGTAGTGACTTATGATTTGGTTCATTTACTGAGTACGTGAATTTATTTTCCATGCACGAGTGTGTTTTCTAAATTGTATCACTGGGATAATGATAGGACTGGTCATGATGAATAGGCTTATAAGAATAAAGCTATTAAACTATCTGAAATAATTGACTGTGCATGTTTTTATAAAAACTAGAAGAAAGTCTAGTGTTTCTCTGTGTGTTTCCCTACCTTTAAGTCTCTCACATAACATTCTCAATTCTTAAAAAATGATTTTGTGTTCTTAGTATTTCTAAAAGTACAGACTTATCATTTCCTGCTGAAGTCTATGGTATCCTAGACTGCACTCTTTACTCAATGCATGTACTTTTAAAAAAATGTACGTATTATTCTGTCGCCTCCTCTAACCTCTTTGAATGTTTCTATTTCCCTGATTACCTGAGGAGTGTCAGTTGGTCATAATATCTTTCCAAATGTCTAATTATTCCGGGGGCTCCTAATTTATGTAAATTTTCCAAAAGAAAGATGCTCATATTTGATAGGAAAATGATTTCATTGTTCTTATTCATCATACACAAGCCAGTAATGGTCTTGTTCTTTTAAACAATAGCATTAATTCATTCATAATTATTTCTTTTAATCTCAATGAAAAACATTTAAAGAACTAATTGTAATCTACCTGTCTCTTCAGACCTACGTTCTGTTAGTTTCCAATCACTTCTCCATTTAAATCAGTGCTGTTTTCAATACCACTTCAATGTATTCAAAATAGCTAGGTACTTGAGAAGTTAAAAAAATGAATGAGACAGATTTAATGATAACTAAAACCTCCCTGAACATTTCATTCTTTGTACTCTTTATTAATGTGTATGATCTCATCTCACAAGGGGTTTGTCCCATCACTCATTGAAAGATGGAGTTGATAAAGAGTGTTGTAATTCAAATTCCCCTAAAGTTAATCATAAAAATTAATATACTATATATTGTGCAAATAGTTTTAGTCTTTAAATGTCTGCTGTGCTTTCTAGTTTACTCTCATGTTTCTATGAGCACAAGAATACAGATCATATCTTTTATGAGTTATAAAATAGAATGGCCATAGAATATGCAATATTATGGGCCTGCATTTTTGTAAAATTTCTGCTCCCTAAATATATCCTGTTCATGGTATGAGGATGCTTCACATCTATTTTTTCTTCTTCATGTCCCAGTAATTCTTTCTTTTATTTCACTACTATTAATATGTACTAAGAAGTTCATGTATATTTTCATGTACAGATAAATGTATTTTCTGAATTGTATCATTGGGATAATGATAGGACTGGTCCCAGTGAATAAATTAAATGTCTCACCTAAAATTCTCTTTTTTTTTTTTTTTTTTGTGGGTACCGGGGGGTCGACCTCAGGACCTCGCACGCCAACAGGCACCCTAGCCGCTGAGCGATATCACCGGCCCCTTTTTCGTATGTGGGATCCGGGAGTCAAACTCGGGCCCTCGCGCTTGCAAGGCAGGCGCTTATGCCGCTGAGCCATCTCACCGGCCCTCACCTAAAATTCTTAATCTTTTAAAAATAACTGTGTGTTAGGATTTCTAAAAGTACAGACTCATCATTGCCTTACTTTTCAGGTAAGGTACTGTATTATTTTTTTCAGCTAGAAATCTTGGTATTCTTGTCTTCTTCTGATCGTCCCTATTTGCAGGAATTCTGTTTCTTAACTGACCTGATGCACAGATGAAGAAGGGGCTGCTACTTTGTGGTTTTAAGGGTCTCCCCATGCCTCTCACGCTGCTCAGAGGCCTCTCCCTTTGTGTGGTCTTTAGAAACCATCAGTCCATTTTCCCCACTTGCACTTTGAACTGATGGATGCTGTTTGGAAAGTTAAAATCTCTAGTCTAAAACTTTAAAAGTGACAACTTAAATACAAGTTTCATGGTCATTTTTTCCTAGAAAATACATCATTATATAACATAGAAAAGTAATTATTTTACAATGGAAACGTAGAAAAATTTAGTCGCAGATTTTTGAGTCAAGGAAATGAAACATGGTAGGCTGAAGGAAAAGAATGTTACCCAATTTAGAAAAAAGACTTATACCACACATCTAAGGAAATCACTCATTTTAAACTAGTGAGGAGGCTGTAAAATATACAATTATTTCTCTACTCTGGGAATGATTTGTGACTGGAACAACAGAGTAATTCTGGGAAAAAAAGACAAATCATTTCAGTCATATTCATGCTTTGTTCTCATAAGCCATTTCCCTTTGCTGCAGCCTGAGGGCTATTAACCTAGTCTCTGAAATTTTGAAGTGCCCTAAATACTATTTTCTGTGAACCACTAAAACTCTATAATACACAACACCTAAATGAAATTTCAGCAACTGTACATACAATCTTCAGATCTTCTGAGGGGATGATAACCAACAGAATTAATGAGAGCATTTGATTTCATGCAGCTACCTTCATGAAAGAGAGAATACAGCGCTAAACTCCATGAGTCTCACTGGGACCCAGCTCCTCTCCTAACAAATGCGGGGCCTTAATTTATTGAAACTAATTTTGAAATCATGGTACCATACATGCTGCCTACTGTAGAAATAATTTATAAACATTAATTGCAGGAAAGAGAGGAGCCATTTGCTTCAAAGAGCCCATCAACAAGCTGTCCTTCCTGTTTTATCAGCAAGCAAAGCTGAAAGCAAATAACAGATGGAACTGTCCCTTGGTGATGGCACTGAGCACTCATGAAATATAGCACAATCTTCCTCCAGTGTGTTATGTTTTTAACAGTGGAAGATCAGAAGCAGGAGAGTACGGGTTAGGATGAATGACGGTGTCTGATGAAACATCCTTTTCTTCTAAGAAGATTCCTATAGCAGATTGAGCTCTGGCAGTCAGTCTCTGTGGCTTGATATAGTGTCATTACAAAAATGCATCTGGAAGATTCTGTGTAAAAGGGACAAACCTCAGAAGACCAAGGTGAATCTGAGGCCTAATCTGGACTCCTAATGGATGGTTAAATTCTAGTTCTTTAAATAAGCATCAAAGGCACCACAAAGCCATAGATAAAGCTGCCACAGACAGCTATATTTGGTAGTGATTTACCATCTGTCAAAATCATTTCATCTTCTTACAATATTTTAGTCTTCTTGCTATAACTACTGGAAGGTATTTGTGCAACTGTGTGTGGGTGTATTGGTAAAATCTCCTGCATCTGTTGTTTGAATAATCATTTTGAAGATTGTTACGAAGGCTATGGAAGCTGGATTTAGTACATGCTTTTTTCCCAGTGGAAAAATTTATCAGACCAGTGTCAAAGACTATTACTAAACAGCTTTTTAGGCAGTCACATAGGAAGTGGTCTTCAATTCTACTAGTATCCATGGCTAGTTCATTATCACTTTTTATTGTATCTTCTCTAAATGTTTTCCACTCATCCTGGGTCTTTTTAAAACTCAGTTTTATTCTTTCAATTTTGAAGACTGCTTTTAAGTTCTATTAACATTAAAAGATTAGGGCTGCCTCACCTGCTTAAAAAACAGCTGTAATCTGCCCCTTTTCCAATTTACAATATCCCTGTCTTCATTAATTTTTTAAAATAATTTTTTACTGAAGTGAAGAGACACTTCTCAGAAGCACAAAAGGTCAATAAATACATGAAAAAAATGTTCAACATCTCTGGTCATTAGAGAAATGCAAATTAAAACAACACTGATATTCCATCTTACTCCAGAAAGAATGGCTGTCATCAAAAATTTAAATAATAACAAATGCTAGTGAGGCTGTGGGATGTGGGGCTGGTGGAAGATCACTTCCACATTGTCGGTGGGAGTATAAACTAGTACAACCATTATGGAAATCAGTATGGAAATTCCTCGGACAAACTAAAACTAGAAATTCCATCCAACCCAGCTATTCTTCCACGTATCTTCATTAATTCTTTCCTTCTGTCCAGTTTCAAGAAAAAACCACCCTCCTCCTTTATACAGTTAAAGCAAAGACGTGTGTTTTTGATTTTACCCATTTTCACTCACTCTTCAATTATTTCCTTAGTTACTGAAATATTAAACCTTTTCCTCTTGCAAGAATCGTCTAATGGCTGGCATTTACTTCTTATAAAGGAAAAGAAACAAAACATTACTTCTAAACCTGCATTGTCTTCAAGCGACTATCTCTTCTATTCCCACAAGATTACTTTGCGATTCCTGACTTCATTCTTCCTCATTTAATTTACTCCTCTCTCTATTGCAGTCTCCCTTTCTTCTCCCCTATTCTTTGATACAGTTCTATGAAAGAACACGACTCCTATCCATTGACGCCAATTGTGATAGTGTTAAACTCTTTGGCATCTGAACACTCTTTCTATGCTGGGTTTTCAAGTCTTGGCAGGAGGCAGGGCTTTGTGCACAAGATGAACAGATCAGAAGCTCTGCGTTTCCATCCTTAGACTGTGAGGTCACACGCCCATAGTCTTGGTTTGGCAGTGGATGGTCTCATCTGAGGATAGAGAAGAAATTATTCCTAGACATAGAACAGCAGTAGCAGCAGCAGAGACTGGAACAGAGTGATACAGTTTGTAGGACTCCAAACTAGACTTTTCTATTCAGTGTTTCCTGTTGACTAATCTACCTTTGTTTTTAGCTAAATTCCCTCCTCCCCCATTTCTGGGATTGAACCCAGGACCTTTGTGATGAACTGCATACATTCCAGCCCTTTTATTTTTAATTTTTTATTTTGACTTAGCTAAATTGATAAATTGTACAAGTGGAGCTCAAACTTGTAATTCTCTTGCTTTAGCCTCCCAGCGTGCTAGGATTACAGGTGTGTGCCACCATGCCCAGCTTTGTTCCCAAGTACTTCTTGAGCCTGGGTTTCTAGCTTTCATAAAATTCTGTAAGCTAGCTAATATACTTGCCATCAATTATTTTCAACCTTAAACTGAAGCATGTTTGGTTTTCCTTCCTTTGAGTTAAAAACTGATGGATACAGAAAATGGTTCTTGGGAGTGGGTTTAATATAATGCAGCCTTAGGGAAAGAGGGACGGGAAGTGAGTATGTGGGACTGATTTCAGAATGGAGCTGGAAACAGTGATATCCCGTTAGCCTTTGGAAACAGGACTTTGGCAGCCCATCACATGTGAAAGAGCTAATTAAACACTGCCTCTGGTTGCTGGCCTGAAAGCCTCTCTTGGAATGAGACACCTCAAGACAAGGCACTGGGGAAACCAAGTTGCCATTGTCATCAAACAGACAAAACAAAAGATTGGAGGGATACAGGAGCTATTCAGATATCACTGACTAGCTGAAAAAAGGTAAACGAATTTCTCTCCTAAACTTCTTCAGTATAGCAAAGATCAATTTTCACGAATTCTAACAATGCTAAAAGAGACTCAGTTCTCTCAGCTTCTTTAAATTTTTCATAGTTAAAAATCACACTCAAAGTATGACATTATGGTTGCCACACTGCAATATCAGTTAATTTGACCATCTCGCGGGTCCTCTGTGGTGAGAGGGAGAGCAATGATCCAAAAGTATGGGATCGTGAGTATCAGAACTAGACCACGTGAGTGACTCCAAAGTCTTTGAGTACTTGAACTCGTCACCTTTCTCCCATCTGAGTGGTGGGCTGGGGCTGCTCTTTATAGCTCCTGAGGCCCAACTGCATTTGTCTCTTCCAGACAGTGTTCCGAGGTACCATATTGACAACTGGAGCCAGCCACAGTAAGAAGAATTTGGGATGCTACGAATCTGTCCCCCTCTTGCCTGAGTGTGGGCTGTTAAACATTTGTCCATGCACCATGGCCCTTGGGAATCTCAGAAGTACTTCCTTCCTTCCTTCTTGGATGAGGTGCCTATTCTTACTTGGGGACTGCATTCTTTTTTCCCGGAGCTGACTTTGCAAGAAAGAATCAGTTCATCACCCGACAACACTAAACCTAACCCCAGACCCAGCATTTGCAGACTTGTAAATAGCAGTCGGAGACAGAGTATCCCAGAGTGGTCAATTGTATTGTAGATCCTAGGTAGAGAGCGCTTTTTTTAAATAACGAAATTAGGAACTATGTGCAAGAATGCTAACAATTTCTGGGAGTGCTTGACCTCAAGAGGTAAAGCAAAATGTTATAAAGGGATGAATTATCAGTTTGCACTTCTGTGTTGTTAGAGTTGCTGGAATGATTCTGATATTGGCTTATTTACTTGATTATAATCTCCTTTTAGTGTAAGTTTGGGGTAATAAAGTTGAGATCCTAGAAATCCCTTAAATAATGAAGGGTGGAGGTACTAGATATTCTGGGATGGAATAATCATATTCCAATAAACCTCACAATAATTTAGTCCCTAAGAGGTCTAGAAAATAATTTCCTTACCAAGGTCTCGAGAAATGTATTGGTGAGGGGAGTGGCCACAATATTTAAAAGAATTTATGTTAACGACTTTATTTTTAATTTTTAGTTTTGATTAGTACATGCTTGTAGATGTACTAATAATAACACACCTCATAGGGAGTTGGCACATTTACATAACAGATCTTAATTCTTTTTTCATGTTTTTCTCTCCCCTTACCCCCTCATTGCTTGGTCCCCTTCCCATTTGCCGATGATCTGTCTCCCTATTTCCTATTAGCTGTCTTTCATTTTGTTCTTTATTTATATTTTGGCTTTCTCATATATGTTACTGACCTTGTTAGGCTGGAGGTATCCGTGGCAGATGCTTTTAGTGAAATGGTTTCCCTCGTTGTAGTGAGGAGGAACTTATCTTAGGGCAACAGCTAGGCCAAGTGACGCCATTTAAAGGAAAGAGGCAAAATTGTGGTCACTGTAATAAAGCAGCAGGGTCATCATTCAGTGTGGTCCGAATTACAGAAAGCTCTGGGAGTCATCAGGCTGTAATAGGCGATGGTACCTTGGTCTTTCCCAATTTGTGTTATGGAAAACATTTCATGTGTGGGATGCACTGGTGTCACATACATGTCACTGTGACAGGAAGCAGGTCATTCTCACCTAATTCTCAGACCTGAGTTAGATGTGTATCAAGGATTCTTTGATAATGGACTCAGTGGTAATAACACTTGTGTGTGCAATAAATCTTCCTAGCTGTCAGTGAAGGGCCCTTGGCTAGGGTTGCAGAAAAATAGCCCTTAATCCAGTCAGCCTACTCTTTGTTCTGGGCTTGTTCACAATGGCTGTGACGTGCTGTTCTCCTGGAGAAAGAATCCAAAGAGCTGCTACTATTGTACATAGATGATTTGGCAGGCATCATGAACACTGGTATTATATTCTAAGGGCAATGTGCTTTTAGGGTCAACATTCTCATAAACATGTTCAAGTACCAAATGTTGTTGCTTTGACATTGTGACAAAAGTAAACTGCTTCCATTTCAGGCCATGCTGCTAAAATACACCCTAGAATATGGCTACACAGATATTCCATGCCAGGTATTATCTACATGAGAATAGAATAGAAAGTTAATAGAATGCAAAGGAACTGTAATATTCCATGTAGTACAAGCGACTACACTTTCCAGGAAAGGGAAATAATCATAGCTTTGGGATGATGTTAAGCACTGATTCTTAGCTACCCTAATTCTCGGAGGCTGGGAATACCACCGTCTGTACTGATCAGAACAACAAATTGTACTTCAGGCTATAACTTAAATTCTGATGTGAGTTGTCCTCTAGGTAGTTCAATCTTGTGATTATTTTCCTGAGTACATAACTGGAATAGGTCTCTCAAGCAATTGTCAGAATCCCCAGCTGGGTCCCTGTAACACAGAGTAGAGCTATTTGATAGGAAATGCCAGCTTCTGGAATTGTCCCTACCTACTATAGTACTAAAATACAAAGTAGATGACATCTATAGGTGAGTCATACAAATGAGAGATGTCATCTGCAGCATAAAAGGTATTGTGTTCATGATTCTTTTCATATCCCTGTTTCGGCTGTGATGCGGATATATGGGCTCAGGGACTGGGGATGTAGCTCAGTGGTAGATCATTTGCCTAGTGTGTGCTAGACCCTAGGTTTGATCCCGTACCATAAATGAATAAACACACACACAAACAAATAAATTAGTAAATGACATACATTCTTGGAAGATATAGGGATATCAAATGTTTATAAATTGGATCCTAGTTGGCCATTTAACAAATATTTATTCACTACCAACCCGGCTTTGTGTGCTGAAATCTTGGGGGAACAATGATGAGTGAATCTTGACATGGATTTTGGTTTTCTAGCAGTGGTATTTTAGTGATCTGAACTGTCACTGCTCGTGATAATTCTATGAGCTTGTGTTACAGGGGAACCATGGGTTGTCCTGCTGTTTGTGCACATGTATGTGCAGGGCTTTGGGAGGAAGGAATGAGAAAGAAGGAGAAACATTGCTTCAGCAACTGATACCTCAGATGAGCTCTGAGAGGGGGCGGATGTAAATTAGTCAAATGTGGGAAGGGAAAACTGTATAAACAAGGTGTGTGTAACCACAACAGGAGGGGATAGTGAGCTACAGTGTAACAGAAAATGCCCCCCCAAAGACAGCATACTTCAGTTTCTTAGTTGCCTAGGTCCTGTTCGAGTTCCGGTTGCTCCTGTCTCAGAAACGTCTGGTCACTGTGATGCATAGCTGGTCACTATGATGCACATTGTATGAACCAATCCCCAACTGACAAGCCATTCTGCCTCTGTACTTCCTGCTCGCTTATCCCATATAAGCCCTAGACCACCAGAGATCAGGATCTGATATTCTGGGAATGATTCCGATCAGTGCCCGTCGATGTAAATAAATCTGCCTCCGAATCCTGGGTGTCGTTTCGGTGTTTCTGCTTGCCATTGCAATAGCACTCCTGGAGTGAGGAATGTAGTGGGGGCAAAATGGTGAGGAAAGAGATTGGAGTAGTAAACCTGAACTTAACTTCAGGATCTGTTCCTATCTTAAGAGCGATGAGATCAGAGTGGCAAGATAAGTTATCGAGAGTCACAGCAATCCAAGTGAGAGTCTGTTGATGGACATAGAAGGAGGTAGGTTTCTGAGATACCTAGGAGGACAGTGATGGTGATCCTCCCAGTGCTTTCAGTGATACAAACAGCCCACTGTGGCACATGTGCCCTAGGTTCACCACCAATCTAGGAGGTGAAATCAGTACATTGGTGAATAATGGTCATGAAGCAGTAGGAAATGTAAAGCAATATTCTTATATTTCTATCTTAAATATATACAGCTAATCTATCTTTTATCATCTATCTATCTATCTATCTATCTATCTATCTATCTATCTATCATCTATCTATATTTAAATTGTCTATAAATTAAAATGAAAATAAAATTGGGGCCAGTGATCTTGGGCCTGTATTTGAGAGAAGTGAAAAATTCATGCAAAGATGTTGAGTGAAATTAATGAGGATAAAGAATGAGAATATTTGGTGATGAAACAAATGTGGGAGTCCCTGGTTCACAGGTGGGAAGGGAGGCCAACGACACAGAGAAAATGGGAGTGAGAGCGATGAGCACTGGACTCCAATGCATTAAATAAAGATCTCTCTCAAATGCCCGCAGTACAGTGACACCCTCAGCAAGGATTCATGCCAAGTTTTTGGGCTTAAAAACAAAACTGATAGACGAAAATAGCACCCTTCAGGACTTCTTACCAGTTTAATCTAAAATAGCAAAAATAAACTGCAAACTTCCCATGTTCAGCTACAATGTCTGGCTGCATTCCTCTGGCTCTGACAGTCTTGGGTATTTGGTATTTGACTTGGGTATTTGACTAGGTAATTCAAGTAACGTGTAAAATGTTTCCCATTCATGAAGTGAGTTTGTAACAGTACTTAAGCTTCATTACCATTTTTCTTTGTGTGTTTTTAGTGCTAGCAATACTGCTCTGTATTTGCATTTATTAAATTCTCATGTGAGAATCTGCCCAGCTCCCACTCTGGGAAAGTTGGCGGAGGGCAACCTGTACTGTCTCCTGGTGTTCACAGTGCTGACGTGGCTCCTCCCTGAGAGTGTACTTCTGTCTCGTATAAATGTCCACTTTTTGTTTTTAACAATATGCTTCAATCCCTGAAGTAAAAAGAAAAAGAAAAAAAAAGAGCAGAGCATGTTGTTTTGGCCTAAAGGCAAATCTGTAGCTGTTTAAGCACAAACTCTCATTTTTGGCTCATAAGTACACGTCAAGTACATTAATAAGTTATAGGTGTCCTTTGCATATCTCACCAGAGAGCCTCCAATTTTTTTCCCTGCATTTAAGGATGCACTTCCAAAACTAGACCACAAGGGGGAAGCATAGTGCAAAGGTAGCGTTCAGTCCGTTCTGGTTTCCAGGACGGTCTCCTATGTAAGGTCCCTCAGCCAGAAACTTGTGCCATTAAAGTAAGCAGAGCCTTTGTCTATCTGTCTGTCTGGTTCCTTTGTCCGGTTCTTTTCTCTTCCTCTTTATTCAGGGCTCTTTATGGGTTAAAAGTTTTTGAAACTTGCATGAGCTTAATTAACAAACATGAAACCCAAGCCGAAGTTGGCACAATGCCCTTTCTTGCTCAACCACATGGGCATGCCAGGGTAATTGTAGTTATTTACATTTGGCATCCAACTGACTCAACGAGTGGCATTGCTTTCCTTTTTTTTTTCCCCTATGAGTACTGAAGCTATTAAATGAAACAGGTTAATGTGGCTACAGCATTTCGCCCCCTAATATCCCCACAGCTATAGTAAATCTGCCACCTGTTTATTTCCATAAAAATTCAATTACAGCACCACCAGTTACTCTTCTTATGCAAGCAATTAACTTCAGGCAGTTTCCGGCCAAAGAGAAAGGCCAGGCTGGCCGTTCTTTCCTTTCCTTTCCTTTCCTTCTTCTCTGCTCCCTTCACTGCTGGTTTTTTCTTTTGCTAAGTGACTGCACACTTCACACCAGTGAAAAATGAGAAGAATAGACTGGACTGCTGGGCACTGTCATGCCAATGAAAAAGCAAAACGGGAGAAATCACAAATAACCCTGACGCCTCCCCCGCCAGAGCAGTGGGAAGCCTCAGAGGCCAGGAGAGCCAGCAGCCAGCCTGGCAGCCGGGACCAGAAAGATGCCCAGGAGCTCTTCAGTAACACACCAAAATGAAGGTGGAATTGCTTTAAAAATTGCGTGCTTTCTTTCTTTCTTCTTCATCTTTGTCTAAAAACGTCACTGTGCAGGGAAAGGTTGGTAAAATGCCACAGCACTGTGGCTAAAGCAGCAACACAGTTATGAAGAGATGAAGCCATATTCATCTGTGCCACACAGCAACTGATACAGCCAAGGGCACTGAAAAGCAGGTGTCTTGCTTTGCCCCTTTAGGAGGGAGTCTTTCGTTCCTGCAGATGCTGACTTTCGCCTTTCTGTCTTGTTTTGCTTTTTAATGTCGACTTCTCTTTGTCGTATTTCTTTTCCTTGTCACAAAACTCCATCAGTAAAAATAGAAATGATGGAATCTTACATCTTGTGAGTTCCTGCAAGATCTAATTATTGAACGTGGATTAAGGAACTTGCTTTCTGTCAATCCCTTTGATACCGCTGACACTGATTTTGGTTGGAACAAATGACATTTGTAGGAAATAGACATATAAATAATATTTATGGGCAAACAAACGTTTTTTTAGAAGCAAGTTTGACTCAAATGATCACTAATTAGGTCAGACCCACATTTCAGTTTAAAAGAAATACTTCTCCATAAGCAAGTTGATATTCACTGCTGTCAGTTTATTATCAATAAATTCAAGAATAAGAAAAACATCAAAACCACTTAATGTGGGTGTACACGGATGATAGAGAGCTAGGAGACTTTGAGCCCTACCCCAGCAGAAAGGGTTGGAGGGCTTGGGTTACCCATTTACATTGTCGTGTGTCCCAGTTGGCCCCTGAGTGGCATTTGTTCAGGCACTGTTACTGGCCAAGAATGGATAACACATGTCAGCCATTCCTAGAATACTTTCAGAATATGTAATTATCTCTTTCTTTTCTTCTTGCATCTGAAGCTTCCCTGAGCCTGACAGCATTAGCACGCTGCTGGGATATACAGGTATAATAAAGTTGACTTTGAAGGCAGCGTGTCACCGGAAAAAATACAGTCTAATTAAATTTAATCTTCTTTTAAATGGTTACTCCAAAGAGAGACTCTGTTAGAAGTTGAGAAGGGCATGTGTAAATCCTCCCCAGGCAAGTCCATACCTAGGGCTAACATATGGCAGCTGGGAGAGTGCAGAAGAATTTAGAAACTGCGTTCCATCTTGATAGGGCTGATGAGGCTTTAATGAAGGAAGACTGATATCCTGTGGCCCGAAGACCACATCCTCTGCTGTCAAAAGTGTTCAAGTTCATGATCTTGTAAACTGCCCTTTTCTTATCTTCAAACATTCTCAGGAGTCCTTTTCCTTTTTTAGTTCAAAGTACATCTGAAAATGGGTTTTAAGGTGTTTATTTTTCATCCTACATGTTGGGCAGATGCCTAATTTCCATAGCTTCCTTACCTCCTGAAGAGTTTCAAGCTTTTTGCTTGTGCCAAAATGAAACAAACATGCAGCGTGGTACTTTGAAGTCTGAGTTAAAGCAAAACTAAATGGACCATGTTTGTCTGATCAATTAAAGACATCGCCTGCATCCTTAGTACTGATGTTTCTCATTTACACAGCGTTCTATACAATCATGGGGAAATTAACAACAGAGATTGAGTTTGGGGAAATGGGGGTCATTACACAAAGAAATGCAGGAAGGCTGCGGAAGAATTTGGCTAGGCTCCAATATAAGCTACATAAACTGACTGCACTCCAGCACTAACTGAAGAATGTCTTTGTAGAGGAGGGATTGCAGAAAAAGGTTAATAAGAGTTCCCAAAATAGAAGTTTGATTTAAAACTCCTGGTATGTAAAGTGATCCACTGGATCTAATAGACTTTTGCATGATAGATGTTTTTAATTTTTAAAAACTCAACTTTCTCTCAGAGATTAGCTTGTATATAGCTCGGTTTAACCACAATTCAACAGGGGGACTCTATAAATAGCATCATGCTAAGCAGAGTATGAGATTTAAAAAAAAAATTAAAAGAGCATAAATTAAACTCTCTTGGGAGTTTACTTTTTTGTTTGTTTATTTTTGAGACCAAATTGATCAGGGCCAATTAATTAGAATGAGATGAAATGGGAGGTAACTCAGCCATCCAGCTGTTCCCAGGCAGCATCTTCCCGTCCCAGGCTGCCCAGGCGTAACTCGAGATAGGTTTTCTGGCTTCCTTTCCTGCTAGCCAGGACTTGTGCGCGTGACCTGTTCTAGAAGGCAGCAAATTTTCTTCTGCAGAATTCAGGCTAGAACTGTTAGTCCTTGGTGTGCACGAATGTCCATTGTCCTGCTGGTACTGATAGATTCTACTTTATTTTTAAATTTTTATTTATTTATTTTTTTTTGTGGGTACTGGGGGTCGACCTCAGGACCTCGCGCGCCAGCAGGCGCCTGTGCCACTGAGCGATATCACCGGCCCTTTTTTCATATGTGGATTCCGGGAGTCGAGCTCGGGCCCTCACTCTTGCCAAGGAGCCGTGTACGCCGCTGAGCCATCTTACCGGCCCTAGATTTTACTTTAAACTGCATGAAAATAATAGTTATGTTTTCATATTTGGCAGATTCTGTGAAGATAGCCCTCCAAATTCAAAGATTTGCCTCTGGAATTGTGGCTTGGTGAGAAAACAAGTGTACATTCTTCGTGTGTAGGTTGATGTTATTTAGTGACTTTTAATAATGATAGAGGCAACTTGGACGTTCACAAAATAGCTTTCATCAAGTTGAAGCGTTAAGTCCTTATCTTCTTCATTTGTAAAAGGGGTAACCTCAAGAAAGATGAAATTAATGTATCTGATCCATACTCCCTTCTAAGCTGCTTTTCTTCCCTAATTTGCTTTTCTACATCATGTATTTTATTTGTCTATCCTGTCCATTCAAAAGAGATGATGCCTATCCAGATATTTAAATTGTGGTGAAATTTTAACTTGATTTATTACATATATTATATTTCAGAGGTGATTGTTTGCAAAGGCTTTTGTGGATACCTGTAGAAGAAGAAAAAGAAAGAAGAGGAGAAGGAGGAGGAGAAAGAGAAGAGGAATAAAACTACCTGGGGAAAGTTGATTGTTTTCTTTTAAAAAAAAGTTAGTTGTACAAATTTATGGGTCACACTGCCATAATTTGGTACATGTATACAGTGCATAATGATCTCCCTTACTCAAATATTTAAAAAAATTGATTAACCATAAGAATTAGACATATTTATGGAGTACAGTGTGATACTTTCACACATGTATACAATAAGTATTGATCAAATTAGAATAATTAACATTTTCATCTCCTAATCATTATTTCTGTTTGGAAACTTCAAAGGACTTTTTCTAGTTATTTGTAAAATACAGGATATTATGAACTGTAGATTCCCTCCCCATTGTGCTGCACAACAGTAGAATTTATCTCATCTATATAAATGAGTTTTGGTATCTATTACTTAATCTCCTTCTAAACTCTATCCTTCCCAACCTACTCAGGCTCTAGTCACCCCTAGTTTGCATTTCAATTTTTTAAGCATTCACACAGGAGCGAGAACGTGTAATGTTTGTCAGACTTATTCTACATAACGTAATGACCTCCATTTCCATCCATTTTGTTGCAAATGATAGATAACACTTTTTGTTGTCTTACTAATACTTCATTGTACATTTTCTGTACCTTTCATCCATTGATGGGCATCTCGGTTGATTCTATATCTTAGCTATAATAGTGCAGCAATAAACTTTGGCTCGCAGATGTCTTGGTAATTTTTTGGATGAGACCCCCAAATGCACAGGAAAGAAAATCAAGGCTAGATAATGGGATTATATCAAACTAAAAAGCATCTCCACATGGAAACAATACACAGAATAAGTGAAAAGCCAATATACAGGATAGGAAAAAAATTTACAAAGCCTTCATCTGACAAGAGATTAATATCTAGAATATTTAATAAACTTAAAAAACTCAATAATGAACAACAAATAATCTAATTAAAATAGGAAAAGGATATTAACAGGCACTTCTCCAAAGAGGAAATTCAAATGGGCAACAGATTTATGAAAAATGTTCAATTTTATCACCTGTCAGGAAGGTGCAAGTCAATCTAAGTGACGTGTCATCTCACCCCTTGTAGAATGGGTAGTTTCAAAAAGACAAAAACAAAACAGCACTAAACAACAGAAAATGCTGGGGAGGTTATGGAGAAAAGCAAACTCTTATGCACTGTTGATGGGAATGTAAATTTTTACATCCTTTATCAACAATAATGTGAAGGTTCATCAAAATTAAAAATAGAATAATCATATGATCCTGCTACACCTTTTCTGCGCATATATCTGAAAGAAACTCTTTTAAGCTGGTACAATTATTAACAGAGAGCTGTGTCCATTTAATACAAAACTCATTTCCCAATGAATGTGTAATAAAAATTTGTATCATTAAATGGCAGCCAATAGAGCAAACTAGGAGCAAACAAAAATCCCTTAGGAAAAATGGATTTATATTTTAACATCTGGAATAATATTATTGATCATATTACAAGTAGCTAGTTATTTGCTTTGACCCAGACTTAGAATAAGCACACTGATTTATCTTACATGAACATAGGTGTCCATTAGTCCACTATGCTCTCAAGCAGATGAGGGAGATGGCAATTTCGAAAAGCGTAAGAGAGAGTAAGCAAAATTTTTGTTCTATTATGATCATTTTTTGAGAATGATTCACAATTGTTTTGACTGTATTGAAAGTGAGGATTTTTCTTCTCTTATTATCAGACGGTCGATAAAACTTGATCTACGTCGTGTTTAGAAAGATGTAAATCTTCAGCTTAAGGTGTGTGGCTTGACAAGTGCTGTGTGAAATGGAAAAACAAAACAAAACAAAACGAAGACCATCGATGAGCCTAGTGAGACAGCATCATGGAAAAGGTCTCTCAGGAGCTATTCTGTTTAATTGTTTTGGATATTCTTATGGCCTCTGAATACTCAAAATATGATAAACTCTGGTGGTAAGTATGGATTTTGTCTTTTCAGACTAGCAATGAAGCAAAATTTAACATGAAGATTAATTTTTTTCTCCATAATAATAGAAATTGTCAATATTTTGCACATTTAACTACGCCTTTCTTTGGTCAGAACATTTCAATGATTTCATATAGTGGAGTTGACTTAAAAATTATAATTAAATAATTCAAGGACTCAGACTTTATTTATCTGTTGATTGAAGATTTTTAAAAGTAATTCGAATCATGGAAAGCACTCCTGAGGGTTTTTTTTGGTCTCCTTAAAAACAAAGTAAATTTTATCCCGTGTTCATACAATTATCTCTGAATCTTAACCCTTTAATTTTCAAGCATTTGGACCCTTAGTTATCTGTTTATTGAAGATTTTAAAAATTTTTCTGATAATAGATTGTGTAAAGGCTACTGACCAGATTTTTGGCTCCTTAGAAACAGAGTATGTTTTATCTATGTTCATACAAATATCTCTGTATCTTGACCCTTAAATTTCCAAGCGTCCCATCTAGACTTTGTGAGTTTCTTCTTTAACTAAGTACGAATGTTGCTATCTCCAATCATTTCGCTGCATATTAGTTCGACACTGCAGATCACACTCCTATACTGGCCAGCACTACTCTCTATTTCCTACGGTGGGAAGACTCTGTGATCCTCTTTGGCTTAGAACCAGAATCTGTGTGGATCTGGTTTTGCTGGTTGTCTCATCTCCTAAGAAGACAACAGGGACTGCTGGTTACACCTGCCCTTATCGAACATTGTCTGGGACCACTGCAAGAGACAGGCAGACAAGCTCTCAAGCCTAATTAAATAATATTTTTGAGGTTTCTAATTGCACCTTGTTTTAAATTACGTTTTAAGATTCATTGATCTTCTGACCTCATGTTCTTTGTATTTTTGAGAAAACTCTGACAAAATCCTCCTACATATAAATTTGAGGTAACTTATTCTATTTTTGCTTTTTTTTTTTTCCTGATATCTTTTTTTGGCTTGGTCAACCTTGAAACTAGGCTCTGTATTTCTATATATTCCCAACTGCTAGCCATCCTTTTCCTTTTCATTCTCTAAGTGTTAGGGAAGAGGTATAGACTTTACCAAAATGTAGATCTATCAT
The DNA here is from genome assembly GCA_028451465.1 of Erethizon dorsatum. Lineage (NCBI taxonomy): Eukaryota > Metazoa > Chordata > Mammalia > Rodentia > Erethizontidae > Erethizon > Erethizon dorsatum. The sequence continues at coordinate 20,411,908 of CM051839.1, forward strand.
GAAGCTCCACTTTTATTTAAAATAAATGTACTTAGATACCTCTTCCCAAATGCTCTCTTCTGTTTCTTAAAACATCCCTCACCCTTCATTGAAGATAGCTTATGTGAGATCAAGACTATGGTAATAAAAATAATTAACTTTATTTTCCCAAGTGCACGCAAATTTGTAGTTTTGCTTGGCTTGAACAGACGATTCCTCCATCTACTGTTGGAAGGAATGCCTTAATTAACAACACAGTCTTTGGTAACGTTCTCTAAAATAGATCAATTCATTTGGCTACTTTGAGACATATTATGCAAATAATTAATCCTACCAGGGATCTAGTAAGCCTCTTGTTCAAAATAATGTTTTACATGGTTTGTTAATAAGAGTTTTCTGTGGATATTTAAACAACCAGTTAAACTTTTTGGAAAAATTTCAAGTGAAACTGCTGACTGAACTGAAGTTTGTCACACTATCTGTGACAAAAGACTTTTGCTATTTAATTTTCACATAGTCACAGGCCAGTACTTTTGTAGAATGCACTGATCAGGTGATTTGATATCATGAAAATATTGTTTGTATAGAAATCTCTTACTGTTTACTGTTAATTTCTGTACATATCTCACTGTGGACTAGTAGCCCATTGGTCATATTTGAAATAGCATTGATTGAGGTTCTTATTTGTGAGGTACAACTAGGGGGGAATTACTAAAAATGTTGATCTTATAGTATAGCAAAATAAAAATACATATTTAAGAAAGTTCTAATTCTTGTTGAAGGAAATCTTTCAGATCAGTTTTATAGGAATGAGATATACATCTATTCTGGATGGAATTTTGGCTAGGCTGTGAATTGTTTTGAAATGTCAACAATGTCATTTGCTAATTCAATCTGCCATTCCTTATATTACAGATAATCCATTGCCTTGCCACTGAATATAATGTTGGAATCCAGCTCCCGTCAATCTTTATATGGAATAGAATATTATGTCTTTTAGATCTCTTCTAGCATATATATATATGCTAGATTTTGTTTGGTTTTACTTGCTTATTTGTTTTTGGCTTGGATTGAGTTAGATCATCAAGTATTTGAATATATGAATCACAGTGTCTTGACTTCCAGCAGAATCATTAATTGAGATAGTTATAAATTGTACTCTTGTCTTATATTAAGGAATGCTATAAGAATATCAACAAGCCCAAATCCTGCATTTCCTTCAGGGATTTTTTTTCATTGTCCAATTAGTATTAGACAATCAATCAGTATTCTCTATTTGAAAATTCATGTAAAGAATCAATTTCATTTAAGGTAGCCCTCTTCTGTGAGTTACTTTTAAGACTCAATGTACCGCACCTATTTGTAAGAATGAGTTATTAGTCTTGCTGATCCTGGTTTAGATGTTACTAAAATGTTATTTGCTTATCCCTGCAGCAAATAATTATGATATACATACTATGTGTGATGCAATTACTAAGTCCTGATAATTTAATAGTGAGCAGACCAGAAATTCTTATTGCTTTCAGAGTAGAGTCTAGTGAGAGAGAGAGGCATATAGTTAAGTATTAAAGCAAAGAAATGTAAAAGTATAATTGTGGTAAATATATGCCATAGGTTGTTATGGCTTCTATAACAAAAACGCCATAAACTGGGGCACTTATAAACAAAAAAACTTTACCTCTTGCAGTTCTGGAGATTGGGAAATTCAAGATCATGATGAGCTGTGATGAGGGAAATAAATATTCCAGGTGTCAGACTGCTGACCCCTCCCACGTGGGAAGGAAGGACAAGTACTTTGGAGCCTCTTTATAAGAGCAATAACCTCCTTCATGAGGGCTTTGTCTTCATTACTTAATCACTTCCTAGGGGCACCGCCTCTTAATACTATAACATTAGGGCTTAAGTTTCAAAATATGAATACTGAAGGGAAACAAGCCTTCAGACTATACCAGTATTCTAAAATGGAGAGGTGTTGTTATGGAAATATACTTAATTGTTGGAATTATTTGGTCAGAAGGGGTCGTTCTTGCCTTTTCTGTTCTATGCTACCTAATAATGATAGCATCTCACAGTAGAGGCAGGCAAATTACCCTAAGATTCCATATGGTGTTTGGAGGGTCCAAGAAGACAGACCAGTATTTGGGAATATTCTGCTAAGGGTGATGGTTTTAGTAGACTTTGTTACTGTGGGGTTTTTTTGTTTGTTTGATTTTCAATGATGCACACCTGTGGCACTTCCAGAAGGAGTAGTCTGGAGCTTGCGGTGGAGAAGTAAGGTGGTAACTTTAAACAAAAGTTTGGGGGAAATGATGGAGATTTCTTCTTGGGGTCAGGGCCAGAACCCTTGTAGACCAGGATGGCAAGTGTAGCTCCTGGAATTTAGAGCTCCATATGGATATAGGAAAGCTCTAGCTAGAGTCAGGAAAGTTTACCCCAAAACTATTTTTCCCCAAAAAACCACAAAGGCCAGGATACATACTGCCAGATGCCTATTGTGAGAGGATTTGGAGTTTTAGATTATTAGTACTGAACTTTAGTGGGTAGCATCAGATTCTCTGCTAAAGAGTCTACTCACCTTCATCTTATTGAGAAGAATTTTGTTAGCTTTTTACATTTTATTCTGATTTTTAGCCTTGACTGGGGAAATGGCAAGGTCAGGTCCTACTGGAGCAACCAAATAAAAAGTGGGAGGGAATGGTCTATGAGTACATCAAGGTAGTGAAGACTATCCAAGCTCTGAGGGCTTAAATGTGGAGGAAAAGCAAGCCCAGATTGGAGCATCTGGCCCGGGGAGTGGCTTCTCCTTAGGCCTCTAGAGGTTCAAATTTGGGTGTGGCCAGGGGAAGAGCTTCAGGTTTAAAGACCCCCCAGGCTTTCTCAAGGTATATGGAAGGACAGATGTCAACATGGTTGATCACTCATGAAAATAAAAATCAGACATTTCAAGGAACTTTAATTCCTTCCTGGTTGAAATTAAAATGTATGCTATCATAGTTGATAAAAATTTTAAGTGGAATAAAATCAGGTTTGTAGTGTTCTCCAGCTGTGACTGCAAATCTGTTAGAGAATTGCCCAGGAAAAGCCCAGTTTAGATTCAATCCCTATGGATTCTCCAGATTATCCTCATGGATTTGAATTCCTAGATCTTTTAGCAAGAAGCGCAGAAACTCCTTTCACATTCAACTGTTAGCTACAAAGATTCGGTTGCTCCCCTTTAAAATACAACTTTTAATTAACTGCAAAGTATGATTGTAAGATTTATAAAACATATGTGTCACGAAACTGTATTGGAGCACAGATTTATGGACTGTATTTGTCACTAGTAATTTAATTCTCTCACAGAACTTGTGATAACTAACTCATCAGCAATGACCTCATGGATCTGTATTTATTCAAGCCACTGGTACAAACACTGTGTAAATTTTCTCGCCAAGCAGGAAAATATCTCAGACTTTAAGTTTCTTTCTCTTTTCTCCTACTGATCATTAAAAAAAAAAAAAAAAAGCAAGAGGTTCTAAGGCAGAGACAATGCCTTTCCCATTTCCTGTAGTGACAGAAATCCAATTTTATCCAATGCACCAATGTGCTGGCTACCTAGGAATTGTTGGTGTTTTCAAAATATTATTGGGGGCAGGAAATATTATACACTGAGTGTCCCCAACTTAACAATTTTTTGGGTTTATGATAGTGCAAAAGTGATATGTGTGCAGTAGAAATCAGATTTCAATTTTGACCTTTTGCTGGGCTACTGACATAACATATGACATTCTCTTGTGATGTTGGGAACTGCCACCCATGAGATCACCAAGGGAAGCAATTGACACTGTACAGCGTACCGTGTTGCTAAGCTGTCCTGTTTGGTAGGCTAAGTGTATTAAACACATTTTCAACGTACGGATATTGTCAACTTATGATGTGTTTACCAGGGTGTAGTAATGTAATAATCATCTGTACTATTACATCTCTTGATATACAAGAGACTTGTATGGTAGTGGATTTATTCAACTTTGGAACTGTTTAGGGAGTCACATTTATTTTAGTGGACAATGAAATTTTCAGGCCTTCTAATGCCAGATAAGAACTTCTGGTTTGCTCTGACTTTTGAATGAAATCTGTGGAGCTGAACTAAACCACAACATATACGTGCATAAAGAAAAGAATATTGGACTTTAACATTTTTACTATTTAATTTACAAGGAGATGGGACTTTTTATTTGACATTTTAATTTCTATGTGCTAAAATGATAATGGAAAATAGTTCATTATGTTCAAATTTGGGAAAATGTTTCATTCAATATTTGGAATAAAATGGTTTATTGTGTGCCTGAGACATCTGCTATTTTGGCCAGATGGGTATTTATATACTGATAAAACTCTCCTGTTTTACTTTAATGAGTCATCCGTATCCAGTTCTCAGTCTACATAACTGGAACAAGCTGACTCTATTTCCTGACTGCAGGGCTGAGAAGAAACTGAGCAAAGTCACAGGGATAATTGTGTCAGGGGTAGGCATGTTACATAAGCCTTCAGGTCTTCTCTGGTTTGGGATTTGAAAGTAGAACGATGAACATACCAAGAAGATAACCATTCTCCTTTTTATTGGCATGGGAAGAGCCTGCCTAGGAATTAAGCCAACACAATGGGCAGAAGAACCGAAATAAAGAGCACAACTAAGTCCTGATGTTAAATTTTGTAGCACATGTGTAGGGTTGCTGCCACATCTGGATTTTGTAATTATGCCAAATAATAAATTCTTTTTGTTTAAACCTAGGCGGATGTTCTCTTACTTATAATAGAGAGTTCTAACTGAAACGGTGCTCACTTTATATTCCTGTTTTATGAACTATGTTGGATCGTGTAGCTGGGGATAAGTTGCAATTAGAAATAGAATCAAGGGAGAATTTAATCTAATGTTCTAGGTTTTAAATTTAGGGCTTTAAATATGTTTCAGAGTTAATGTTTGATGTCTGTTCTGACCTATTGCAGAGACTTAGAGGGCAAAAACTTAATTTTCCACTTCATTAGACCTTAGAAGTATAAAAAAAAAAAAAAGAAAAGAGAGAGACCTCCTAAGAGAGACACAATTTTCCTGGTTGAACCTTGATTTACCTGTCATAGGATATAGATTAAAATAGAATAAAAATTGAGAGCGTATAAAGAAGAGAAATGTTAGGCTTTCTCCAGACCGTACTTTCCTCTGCCAGTACTGTTCTTAGTCCCTTCACGGGAGGAAGAAATGCTAGTTTTATTAGTCAGTACGCACAGCAGGAAACCAGGCCACACTGGTTTGTACAGTAATTCGTGTATTACAGTACAATAAAACTTCACAGCCATGTCTGGCTATTTGTCTCTCTTCCACTTGTCGGTTCCATGCAGATGAGTGGATCTGCTGAGTGAACGATCCTTTGGAGATGTGCTGCTTTCTCCTATTCTGTTTCTCTCTTCGTTCCTCTCCTCTTCATCCTTTCTCAGAATACATGAGCATGCTGCTCTCATGACTTTAGACTGGAATTAGGTGGCTTTGCTTAGAGCACGTGGACCCTGTGTTCAAACTGAGACTTTACCAGAGTTTGGCACTGAAGAGTCAAAAGCCTAGAGTATTGAATACAGAGGTACTTTGACTCACATTCTTCTGTTGTTATTTACATGACCAAGAAATAGTGTGTTTATATACCAAGAATGAAATAATCAATTTTTTTTTCTTTTAACATTGTCAGGAAGCTCTAAACCAAGTGTGGCTTAATTTTTGTATGTATAAATAATTATTTGGCTTTTATAATCTGTAATCACAAGACTGTACCCAAAGGACCACTGGGGTGCAGTATCACCTGGAGGCTTGACTGGGAAAGAAGCCACTTCTAGGCTCACTCAGGTTATCGGCAGAATTTATTTCTATGCAGCTGTGTGCTGAAGGGCCCTGGTTTCTCGCTGGAGGCTGCTTTCAGTGTGTAGGTGTTGTATGCAACTCTGTCACATGGTCTTCTCCAAAGGTAGGTTACAATTTTGCTGTTTTTTTCTTTAAAGCCAGCATGGAATTCTCACATATCAATGTGCTAAAACACTTATATGGCATAAAGTAATCATGGGACTGATATCCCATTGATTTTGCTGTACTGTATAATGAAGCCCAGCCAAGGGATAGACATCCTATCATCTTTGCCATATTCCAGTAGATAGAAGCACATCACAAGTTCTTCCCACACTTGATAAGTTTAAGGGGAAAGGATTATGTAGAGTATAACACTAAAAGGTGGGGATCCTAAGGGTCATCTTGAAATTCCATTTTCCATAATCAATATTGACCAATTATTTTTTTGGGGATTCCTTCCACAGATCACTGTAGGTCTGTATCCATGAGGAATCTACTTCAAGCATCAGAATGCAAGTGGCAGGAGACTGAGCTAAAACAACTGAAGAAAATTTTAAAAATGTTTGCATTTACTTGTAGAGCTAAACATTTCTAGGGATCGTTTTGGACTCTAGGCAACAATATGATTAGCACTGAGAAGCATTCTACTCTAGTAACATTTGACACGGTAATTAAAAGAGGGCATGCCAGGCATGGGAAGTTATGAACATCGAACAGGACTAGGGAAAGAAATGACAGAGGGATTGGCCATAATACAGGGCATGCTGGGGTGGAATAAGGGCAACCCACTTGTGATCTCTGTGACTGATGTCAAGTCGGCAAATGCTGTGCCAAGCACAAGATAAGAAAGGAAGAAAGCATGGGCTTCCCTCTTGCCACCCTGTCCTATACACCTGTATCACCACAGCACTGTGTCTCACATCTTTTGGCATGGGCAAATAATGTTACTTTTGTCCCATGATGAGGGGTTTTATTTCCTCCTTGACCACGGTGTACCTCAGAAATTTCCATTTATTTTTTTTATCATTCAGTGTGGCGACAACATGAGGTCTCCTGTGACCTTTCCCTGGATTTATAAAGCAGAGTCCCACACGCCATGTACCCACAATTCAGCTGGCACTGCTAATGAGTTCGTCCAACCCCCACTACAACCCCTTTCTTCCTTAATACCTGTAGCCCGTCATAGCCACATGACATAGTTTTTGCCAATCAGAGAAACTAAGTGTTATGGGGAAAAGGTTTTGTTTTAATTCTTTATTAAGAAATCTTCTGTTTTTCCATCCCTTTTTCTTCCTGGCATTGAGCACAGGCCCAACAGCCAGGGCTGCACTTGAGACTTTTGAGCATAATGGAAATGACAAGATTCATTAAAACCTGGTCTCTGATATTATTAATCTGGTGAACCAACCCAGCAACAGACTCCCACTGCGCTTCTTACATCTAAAACAAAACAAAACTAACTTTGAACTGTTTAATCCATTACGCTTGGACTTTATTATCTAAAGCCTAATAAGATTCTAAATAAAATGTACTTATGTATTTCTAGATGGCGGCACTGAGCGTAGAATGTGCTGTTAAATTTTTAAGTTTCTACCTAAATTTTGGGACCATGAATGAGCGCCTTCATATTAACACGTCATGTGATTTTTGTCTAATTCATACGAGCATTCACATTCTTAGAAGTATATCTCACACATAAAAAGCACCCCGTAAATGTTGGTTAAATGAATAATAAATAATAAATTTAAGATTTTGTCTCCCAAATTCTAACAGCTTCTCTGGAGAGAATAATGTATTCTTGCTAATCACAAGGAATGATTTCTAGTTGTGTGATTTATTTAGGATCTCAGTTATTGGCTTATCTTATTGAGCATGTTGTTAGCAGCTTAGAAATATAGAGAAGACAGATGAATAAATTCTATGGGACCTGTAAAAACTATCGTGGTTGCTAAACTATTGAATGATAAAGGCAGTATTAAAAGTGAAACTAAATTATTGGGAGGATGTCTTATCCTAAATGTGGTAAAAATCAATAGAAATAAATAAACCTAGCACTTAAATCCAAAAAATAAAACTAAAATCTCCAATTTTGAATTCAGATTATACTGGACGCTAAAACTAAACAAAAACCCAAGTCCCTTTGCTGAATGCTAGATTTGTATTGGTTAAAGTCAGATGAGAAAGCACTGACAAGATGAAGAATATTTAATGTGGGGAAGACGATTCTTATAGATACAGAAAGGATAAGGATGGGGATATTCATAATATGTGAAATATTTGAAACATTTTCTTATAGGAGATAAGGTAGATTTATTTGATATCATTTCAAAGGGACTGAGGAAAAAATTTAGCACAAAGTGTAGTAGCTTCAGGTTGAGAAATTGGAGCTCAATATGAGGAAGATGTGAGAAATATAAAATATTCTAAATAGATTTGCTTGACTTGTGAGGCTCAAAGCTGTGCAGATTGGCGGTGAGCTGTCACCTAACTGCCTGTTCAGGATAATGGTAGAGTGTTTGCTGCTTTGGCTGGGAGCTTTCCTAGCTTGCCTGTTAAGATGATCCAGTTTGATGAATTTAAGTTAAACCAGTCTGATAGATCTTTTCCTTTTATTCTGCAGGATGGTATTTCCTGGTGTCTTACAAAACGACAAGGTGGCACAGTGGTTATGAGATGAGGACATGCTAACTGTTTGTTAGGCTTGGATTTTAGGATAAAGTTGTACCCCACCAGTGCTTATCCCAGGAGGAAAGCGAGTCTGGTGCTGCTTACTTGTGTTGGGTGAGGAGGCTCTGTGGTACTTGCCTATTACAAGTATTATGTAATCTCCTAGTTACTCAAAAAATTGAGCATATGCACATTTTGAGAAACAGTAAGCCAGAGGTCATAGCATGCACACCTGCATGATGATAACATGTTTTATAATTTGGCTAGTACAGTTTGGGACTTTTTTGAATTTTAATGCTTTTGAAGATGTAATCAATGGGTAGTTGTATAGGAGTTTACCACGAGCATTCCAAATCCTGTTGTATATTATTCTTTTCTAACTACATTGGTTTTTGTAATACCCAGAAGTTGTTTTGACTGCCAGGGATGAGTCTAAATTATGAAGAATGGGAATAAGTTATTAACCTTATATTCCTTCCTTGATTTAAGCAATATTAGCTACTTTACAAGTGCTCAGTAGAAAAATGTATCTAGTAGCTGTAGTAGTTCACACTGCCAGCCTAAATCTTTTAAGGATTTTCACATGAATGTATAAATGATACAGAAGCTTCTAGGGGTTTGCAATGTGAACAATTCCTTTTCTTTCCTCGGTCTCTGCCTCTCTTTCTTGTTTTTCTTAGAGATTTTCCAATCTTATAAGGTCTTATTTCCCTCTTTTTCCAAATTAATTTACTCATTTTTTACAAAAGTGTAAGTCCCTGTGAGACACTAAAAGTGTAAATAAGGACCAAAATGTAAAAAAGATATTGTGATTTAGGAAGAAAATGTTCAACTATGAAGGGGAACAAGGGAGGGGGAGAGGGGAAGAAGGAAGAAAAAAAAACAAAACAAAACTGTAAGTCCCAAGTCTATTCTTGTGTCTTGCAAATTGCAGAGCAGTAACTTAATATGTTTCACTCACTGCTAAATCCCTAAAGCCTAGAACAGTTCCCAACACATAGATACAAATTAATAGAATTGGTCATGGAAATGAATAGATGCTCGTGCTCCAGAATAAGCTGTGGACTGAATGTGCATCTAGCTCTGGCAGATTTCTGCACCTATTTGGAGAAAAGAATGAGGAATGCTCTCCTAGGGGAAGAAGAAGGGAGAGCCAGGAACAGTGTTCCAACTGGGGAACACTACTTTTCCTCCAGAGGAATATACAAGGCGTTATCTAATATCTTACCCTGTGGAGATTAGTGTTCTCTGCGAGATAATCCTATTGCTACTATTAACTTTGATCTCATTATCAAGAGATATTGGCTCTCTGCCTGATGCAGCCTATATTACAAATCTTCTTTAATTAATTTGAAGATAAAGGAGTCCAGCCCTGCTATTACCGCAGACATCTTGCTGTAGTACTATTATAAAAGTTAAGCTTACTAAATACATTCCAAACCTCTGCCTCTGCAGCTCTCTTTTTCCTCTACCAGTTAATAGTGTCTTAAACACACCGTGCAGTCAACAGATGTCATTCAGTCACTCGCAGAGCCAAGCACTGCTCTAGTCAAATAGAATATGTGAGTCAAAACAGGAAGAGGTCCCTGCCTTAAGGGAGTTTATATTTAAATGGAAGAAATACAATAAACCACAATCACAAAAATATAAGAAAAATATGCTGTATTAGAAAGTGATAAGTGTCACTTTAAAAAGTAAAACAAGAAAAAAATGTTTTTTTTTTTTAGCGGGGGAGGTAGGTTACAGCTTTTTCCCAGAAAGCTATTGCGGTATATACTTTATGAACAAAAATTGCACATTTAAGGTATACAATGCGATGTTTTCATATATGTACACCTTGTGAAATAATTAATTTGGTAATGAAATGTTTTAATTGAGGCTACCATACTCTGATCTCATACAATTCTGTATTACTTTAAAAATAGAAAATTATAGCACTAATATTCAGATGTTATTTATGTGTACAAAATGCAACTGAGTTTATTCCTAAATAAAATTTTATTAGGCAGGCCTTTAGTTTAGATGAGACTGAATTGAAATAAATTGAAAGGTAATGATAGAGGACTATGCAACCAACTGGGGAAAATATAATAACACAAAATCTTATTATGTGTCTTATTCAATAATCTTTAGTTGGAAAAGGATAGCTAAATCTTGCTAACAAATTTAAAGAAGTTTAATATATTGTTATTGCAAATAGTATTCATGATAAAGTAATAATACCAACTAAAAGAGTAAAACTACAAAATGAAATCCTATTTCAGAAAGACATATTATATATAGCATCAAAATTATAATGATTTGGAAAATGGCAGTGAAAAAATTGGGGATATATCAACCTAGAAGTCACAGATATAAAAATGGGGCTTTTCAGATTATATGTTAAATGCAAATTATAGGAGCAGGGACTTCCCAGATGTATTCTCAAATAAAAATTAACTTTTCAGCCACATTATCTTAACATGCCATTAAATTGCGTATAATAGATAGGCAAAGTGGAATAGTAGAGGAAGTTGTAGTGATCTTTGATCAGAAGATATGAATTGGGTATCATCTCTGATACTAAGAAGTGACCCTGTATTTGCTTCTATAAATGAAATAGTTGTACTATATTCTGGCAAGATTTTTTCTAATTTTAGAACTACATGATTCTGCTATGTCTAAAGATTTTTCTGGATTAATTTAATTAATGCAAATGATTACATGAGTTTAGAGATCTGAATTGATACTCATAATTAATTAATAAATTTTTGGTTTATTTATTTATTTTTGAGACAGGGTCTTACCTGTCTCAAAGGGTCTGTAGTCCAGACTGGTCTTGAACTCACTGTGTAGTCCAGGCTGGCCTTGGACTCGTAGCAATCCTCATACCTCAGCCTCCTGAGTGTTGGGACTACAGGTATGCACTACCATGCCTGGCAAACTGATATTTTGTAATTCGCATTATAAACCCAAGATCATATGGTTATTTATTAGCATAAATGGACCTTTTAATCTATTATTTACGGTAACCTGAAGTTTCCCTTTCATTTCTGGTACCAATCTATTCTGCCACTCTGTTGGCAATATGATAGTAGATGATTACGTATACATACAGCTACGTGGTTTGACCTGTTGCAAAAACATATTTCTGGAGTTCTTTCCTTCTTTTGATCTGATGGGTAGTAAGAAACTATCAATACCCTTGATCATTGACAATAAATCAATGGGATACAAAAAGTAAGTCACTGACATAAGGACCTTAGCTCTGGATAATCACCATGTTATTTTACCTTTAAAACTGAACCTGAGGCAAGTTTCATTTTTAAGGTGACACTGTGAAGACCTCTATGGACCTGCTTTATAGTGAAATAGGCAAAGCTGATGGAAATTGTTAAAAAAACAAAACAAAACAGAACGAGCAGCCCATTAAAGTTTCTGAAAATAGTCTTAAGGGCATGTAGCAAAGAAACAAACATTTATTCAATAAAATGTAAGCTACGAATCATTAGCATTTTAGCCACAACCCATTTCCTTTCTCTTACCCACTGTATTTAGCTCAGTTTGACAGAATCTTCTCTCAGGATTAATGTGGCTAAGAACATGGGGCTTTCTCTTCCCTCAAAGCTTATCTTATTGCAGAAAGCCACCAGCTAAGTGGCTGGCGATCAGAGCTGAGAGGTCGAGGACTACTCCCTCCATCGTGGCCCTAACCATAGGATGGTGGCTTTACCCCATGGAGGGAAGGGTGAGAATACTTGGACCAAGATTACCCAGATCCCACTGGACAGAGGTTCCATGGTGGAGACATGAACTGAGAGGCGCAGAAGCTGATGTTTGGATTAGGGTTAGGTCAGAAGCTCAGTGCCTGGAACAGGAGATCAGAAAGTATGTCCAAGGGGAGAGCCAGGGGCAGGAACAGAGAACACTGAAGATCTCCCCAGAGGAACTGATTTGATTTCAAACAGTGTAGCGATGGTCAAGCTCAGGGAGCTCCTTAAAAGCAATACCTTCTCTTGATTAAGAGGAGTGCTCCAAAGTGAGGCCAGCAAGTTCAACAGACAGAACCAAAACAGAGACACCTGAGGAGAACTCAGTTAGAATTAGGAAAAAAACCTCAAATTCTGACCTCAAAAGCAATTCTACCAAGGAACCCAAATTTAATATGGTCAGATGGCTAAACAATTTGTGTTCTAGATAGATAAAAATCAATACAATTGGGTATTCAGTAAGTTTTATGAGTAGGGGCTAATGCCAAAAGAGAGTCCTTTCTCGAGAGATCATCAAAGAGAATGTCCTGCTAAATTGACTATTCCAGGGAGTCACAAGGAGAAGGTGACCAACTGCAGGCCAAGGAGAAGGCTTCAGTCAAAACCAAAGCTTCCAACGCCTTGAACTTAGACATCAGGACTCCAGAACCGTGAGAAATAAATTTCAGTTGTTTTAGCTACCTACTTTGTGGTACTTAATTATGGGGACCCTTGCAAACTAATACAAATAGTCTCAAAATACCTTTTATATAACTGTGCTTTATTTTCACAAGAACACAAAGAAATCAGCAACACTAAAAAGGAGAAAAAGGCATGTAACTAACAGACAAATATAAGCCACGAAGAGTTAGAATTACTGGAAATGGAGAAGTGGTCATTAAAACTAAAAAAAATACCTACTGGATAAGATTTTAGAATTTGTGAATTGGACACCTGTTTTGAAAGAAATCATCCCGAATACAGAGCAAGGCAAAAAGCAGAAATATATAGAGATCTACATACACACACTATCTGTGTATGTATATCTAGTATACACAGTGTCTGTATACACATTATATGCGTACATGTATATTAATACATGGTATATACATATATAGTATGTATGTTCTCCTTTTATATATATTAATCATAAAGGTAAAATTAAAAGACATGGGTATGTATTTAAGTCAAGGGTCAGCTAACTATAGCCATTGGCCAAGTCTAGCCTACAGTGCAGTTCCTTGAGCACCTCGGTTCCCACTGGGGCAGCAGGATTTCGGTAGTAACACAGGTTTTGTGGGTCACAGCAAAGCAGCCGCAGCATCATCAGCAGCAGCAGGTGTTTCAGCAGCCCTGCCAGTTCAGGGCTCTTCTCTGTCTGTCCCAGCTACCTGTGACAGCTGCAGGTAACCTGAGCCCCGGTGTTCTTGCACTGTGACAGGAAAACACACCATGCATTCCTGTGAGGCAGCTTCTGCACTGGTTACAGACAGCAGCGGCTACAGCAGGCACGAGCAGCCTCAGCTGGGCAGGGGTCCTGTGCTGCAGGTAGCGCCTTATCCCCCTGCTCCTGCAGCCTGCACTGCTGGTGGCTCACTGCAGACACCAGTCACTGAGAAACGCTCCCCTTTCCCCTCTGGCCACTCCCGCCCATCTGACCCCTTTGTAATTTATTCCCTGAGTTAAATTTCCTCCAATTGAAATATCCATTGAAGTTTCTATTTTCCTGAATGGACTATGATGAATACATGCTGGAAATACTGTGCCACAGAGATGTAACCGGTTTTCTCTTTTTGTTTATTTTGTATAGTTACTCTATTTTAATTTTATTTTATTTAGCATTATTTATTTTTAATATTAGATATATAAAATAAATTCTCATCAATTTAATATAGGTAAAAAGTACATAAAATTGTGCAATAAAATATATTTCAAATCAAAATAATATTAAATTAAGAGAGAAATAATAAATTATATATTTTATACTTTGATATATTAAAATATTAAGTCTTCCTCAGCTTTAACTGGTGGAAGATAAATAATAACCTGATGGCAAATCAAGATACAAATCACATGATAAGTAAATACATCTTCCTTTCTCTTAAAAATTCTCTTTTGGTACATGTAAAGAAAAAATATGATTATACGTTTAGACTAGAAAGTATGTCCTAGTACAGCTTACTAGATTCCATGTTAAACATTTAAATTTTTTATGACCTGTCACAATGGAGCCCTTAACAGGTATTGTATTTCCTGATTATATTTGAACTACGATAGGTTTTTTTCTTCATTAAGTTGCAAGGTTTCGTGATGTTCTCCATTAGACACACTTATGAGTTGTTCATATAATTACAGAGAGACCTAATACATAATGAAAAATGAAATCATAACATTAGGTATGGAGAAAGTTCAGTTTTTATGAAGATTAGCTCCAATGAATCATGAAACATTCAAAGATAGAAATTCGCTAAGTGAAGATGACATTATTTAAAGATATATGCTTTCCTAATTTTGTGCATTCTCACATTCTCAGATATCTGAGGAAGGTCCTCATATCCACAAATAATAGATAATGGTATCAGAAAACATTTTAATGCAGGATTTCCAAAGGACAACTAACAGATTATTGAGAATGACTGAAACCTTGAGCTGAATTAGAACTGTGTATTTTAATGCACGTTAAATTAAGACAAGAAATTGTGTCAACACATACATATATACATAGATAATATTTTGAAATAAGATCTTTGTTATCCCGTGTATGTGAATTCTGTTCACTCAACATGAATCGCTCAGTATGTGGAGAATATGGGCTCTCTATATAAGCTGCCTAGCTTCAAGTACTGGCTCATCACTGTGCGGGCTTGGGTGAGTTACTTAATCTCTTTGTATCTTAGTACCCCCATTTGATCTGTGTTGTAAATGTGAAATAGTTAATACATGCGAGTACTTAGCAAGACGTCTGTTATAGTCAGGCTTCTTCCAAGCAAAGCCTTACATTAAGATTGTTATAGTTGGAATGCAGAAAGAAGAAAATAGTCCAAGCCAACCTTGCCCTTTAAAATAGGATCTTGGAATTCATGACATGGATTACTGTATTAAAATCAGTGTTTTCAATTGCAAAGCACAAATACTTGAAAAAAATTTTTTTTTCTAAATTCCACAATCTTCCCTTTGAACATCAGGAACAAAAGCATGGGAGACTGAACAGAAAGATTTTCCTACAAACTGAAGCAGGGAGGATGACTTAGGAGCAGTCTTCTGCTGAACAGGGATTAAATAAAAACCCTTCCCTAGCTAGGTGAAAGCAGTGAAAGGGAGAGGAATTACTTTCAGGCTTTGCTGAGGAGCCTCCTCCGATACCACTTGGTAACTTAAGGGAGAAGAAACATGTTTTCCGTTCTCTTATTACAGGCGAAGCTTCCTTGTGATTGCCTACAAATGGGATACCCAGAGGGTATATAGGAAGGGTTTTATATGAAGGGTTTGCATTTTCAGGCAGACTGAGGGTTTAGATAGTGTTTTTTTTTTTTTTTTTTTGTGGGTACCGGGGGGACGACCTCAGGACCTCGAGCGCCAGCAGGCGCCCGTGCCGCTGAGCGATATCACCGGCCCTTTTTTCGTATGTGGGTTCCGGGAGTCGAACTCGGGCCCTCGCGCTTGCCAGGCAGGCGCTTAAGCCGCTGAGCCATCTCACTGGCCCTAGATAGTGTTTTTTACTACAACCCTTAGTTCCAAAAGACTTAATGTAGAGAAAAAGAAATCAAGAAATTACTTCATAGATGAATAAAGTTCACGGAATTGTAAAGGAGGCTGGCAGAGCATGGGTGCCTTAGGGTTGAGATAAGGAGCAAAAGCTAAGGGCTTTGGGCACCCTACAAAGGCAAAATGGAACCACTTGCATCAGATATGGGTACAGAAGGGTGACAGAGTAGATTGAAACCCGCAGAGAGACCTTGAAAATACGTACCCCAGCCCCATTGTTGTGATGTTCTGCTAGTAGATGCTTTTTCTGGAAAGCTTTCCATGGAGGAGCAAGGCACGAGTTGAGTACACAAGAAGAATGCGCATGTGTCATTGCTGTGCAGCTGGAAAAACGAAGGGTCTGAGTTTTATATTTCTCTTAACTAAATATTTACCCCCCAAAAGGACTTTTAAAACACATGCAACTGACTTACCTCGAGAAATCTGGGTTACATTTATAAAAGGAGGCTCAGAAAGGGCTGGGGTTGTAGCTCAGGCTTAGCATGTATGAGGTCTGGAGTTCAATCCCCAGCACCAAAAATAAATAAACAAATTAAATAAGCAAGCAAATAAATAAATGAAATGTAAAATGAAATATCAGAAGGCTCAGAGACCAAGTTTGAATGTACTGAAGAGAAATTTGGAAAGTTACAGTTTTACAGAATTATAATGGCTAATTTCAAACTATTATCAATAAAAAAATTACAAGCACTGTACAGCACATGCATCATAGCCATCCACTCTGAAGTATGAATACGTGAAGGAAAAGAAAGGGGTCCTTCCGCAGGGTGCTTCTCCTTTGTTATCTGTTTGTTTCTGCCCTCCAGCTCCTCTTATTCTCGTAGATTCTTGCCCCTGGTTATGTAAAACTGATATACAACCAAAAAACTGACTTTCTAAATTTCTGGTCTCTGCCTTTGCGATTATTTCATGTTCCTTGCCTTCACGGTGTTCGTATTTGCATTGTTTCTCTTAACCATATTCTCCTCTCATTGTTTAGACACAGTGCTGCTTTCTGTGTGTTGTCTGGGTCCTGTGGCTCCTTCTGATGTAGGCATCCTTAATCCTGCATCTCCAGCTGCACAATCAGCATTCTGGGTGATACATCAAGAGGAGGATCATTTTGAATCACCTGTGGCAGGTGCTTAGCATTAAGCTGAAAAGTGATTCCTCGCTGCACAACAAGATAGCATTTCTTTTTTACCATTAAATGTTCTCTTGCCAGCAGCTGCTAGAAGATGCTATCTTCTAAACATTTTCCATGCTGTATCACATAGGCAGCAAGGGTTGTGTGTCTCCAACTAACGATTTAATATAGAAGTGATCATACTTCTCAATGATGATACTTTGATGAAGATTGACAATGCTATTTTTGTGTTGTTTGTCCTTATTTAAGACAAACTAAATATTATTCTACAACCAAACATTGATTACTAGTTATTGTATTTGATTTTCAATAGCTTTGAGTGGATTGAAAATATGTGTGCTATCAGTCACTGAAGAAGTTAATTTTTCTTGTCTAGGAAAGATAATCACAAAAGAACCAAATTTAACTTCACACACCAATTTTGATTACCCTTCTACAAGTGGTTAGAATGTTATTTTCTAAGCAGCAGAGCAATTAATGACTAGAACTGCAGGAAGTATTTAATAGAGTATTGATTGAAGGCCAAGCTGTTGCTTGGCTGAGGCATTGCATTATAATTAATGGACCTTAACTGGACTTTAATTTTTCTACACTACGCCTGGTTTTTAAGCATTGTAATAGCACCCCTGAAACAATCCATAGAATGGACTTTCTTAGACTTTCCCTACCTACTCGAAAGTAGTTTTGTTTTTAAACACTGGACATTGAACCCAGGACCTTCATTCTGAGCTACCTCGTCAGCCCTTTTTATTTTTAGGCAGGGTCTTACTAATTTGCTAAAAGGCCCAGGCTGGGCTTCAACATGCAGTCTTCCTGCATCAGCCTCCTGGAATGCTGAGATTATAGGCTGCACCACCATGCCCAGCTTTTTTTAAACTTTTGAATGAATTGCTAACATAGTCAGCAGACTTCTGATTTTCAATGGTAATTTCAAAGTCTGCTGCTTTGTGATTACACTGAAGATTAATTTCTCCCATTTTGATATATTGGCAAATAGTTAATAATTCAAACAAGATGAATATAGGTTAATATTATCAGGGTGGGGTTTACTGGGGAGGACCTTGCTTTCTGCCTTCCTAGAGTTCTGTAGAAAAAGATTAATTTTCACATGTTTGGGATGGTACAGCTCAATTCTTGCTTACTTGAAGGGCTGAGGCTGGGGAAAAATTATTTTCCAAAGGCTTATGCATAATAACATCCAGTGACTGATTAGTCTTCATGGAATGACAGGAATATATGAATTTGTAATTTTTAAAATAGCCATCTGGCCACTGTCTGACTTGCTAAAATGCCTAAACTCAAGTCTTCCTGTGTTTAAGATGATGACTTAAATTTTTATGAGTTTGGAAGATTCAATTAAATGTGTCTCAAAAGCACAGCCTCATTGTTATCTGTAGGGATAGGAAGATGAACAAAACAGTTGGAAGTGGCCGTATCCGTGGGTGTTACTGCTTATTTTGAACAAAAACATTGCAGAATTAAAGCCACAGGGCAATATGTAATAATGCTGTAATAAAGAATGACTTGCTAATTAAATCTGTTTACAAAACTTTACGAAACTATCCACCCTCTCTTTTTCATTGTCCTACTTCCAAGTCTTTGCCTTTCTCCCCAGCTACTATTACAGCAAAATCCCCTTAATTTCAAGTCTTATCAATGTTACCTAACAGTTGCTGTAAAAGATTCCGTGGAGGGCTGGTGAGATGGCTCAGCAGTTTAAGCGCCTGCCCGGCAAGCGCGAGGGCCCGAGTTCGACTCCCGGAACCCACATACGAAAAAGGGGCCGGTGATATCGCTCAGCGGCATGGGCGCCTGCTGGCACGCAAGGTCCTGAGGTCGACCCCCCGGTACCCACAAAAAAAAAAAAAAAAAGATTCCGTGGAGTAAAAGTTTTAGTCTCTTTAATCTCATCTTGCTATTTGAACATAGGAGACTAGCTGTTTGTTTCTGCTGTGGTGTGGTTTGGGAATTTCTTGTAATCCCAGCAGCAATTTCGAGTCTGGCATCTGGTACTCTCCCCGTGAAGTGTGGAGCAGCTACTTTGTGTCAGCTCCCGGGGGAGCCAACATGCTGCGGAAGAAGCCATGGAGCACTTCCAGGAAGGGTTACACTGTCTGAATTTTAAAACACTTCGATGGCTTCAAGACTCCAGTACATTTTAACGATCTTGGAGCCTGGAGCATAATTGGTTGAATCTCTTAGGAAGTAGATGTTCAAGATTAACCATGCAGCATTTAGATATGAGTCACTGAGTGACCTTTAATTTACTCTGCATCTTCCAAAGCAGGTGGTGTAAAAAAAAAAAAAATGAGAAGGTGGACTGAAGATTTATTCCTGTTTCAGGTCGACCAACTCGTCTGCTGGTAAAACAACATACACATTTAGCAAACTCATGAACGTTCATTTTGGTCACTGATCAGTGAATCTGAGGGGCAGGAGCTGTGGGAAATATGTAGGTAGCAATGAAATGGCTATTTCTTGCCTCTTTGTGAATGTGCTTTATATGTTTTACATTAATCAAGTCTGAGTGGCGTTTAAACAGTTGCAGAATTGTCAGCTTGCTTAGAGAATTGTTCTTTTCATCAACACTACTTTTCACTCAATTGGACTTTATTGGAAATATGTGAGCACCCAAAACCTTTTGAGTACTAGTATTTGTTTGCATGACCTGATTTGGTTCTGCTCTTATATTACAGAGAAATTTTATGAAATATTATTGGCATATTAGTTTGGATAAGACTGTTCCATTTATTTATTTATTTATTTATTTATTTATTTATTTATGTGGGTACTGGGAGTCGAAGTCAAGACCTCGTGCTTGCCAGGCAGGTGCTTAGGCCACTGAGCCATCTCACCGGCCCTGTTCCTTTTATTTTTGCATTAAAACATTTTCGCTAGGAGCACAAAGAACCCAGAGTACAGTTATGTGCTAATAGCAGAGAATCTGGACTCTGAACTTCTTTCTGTCTTACTGAGTTAGCGGTTGAAAAAGAGTAGAACACTGGAGCGCTGTGCTATTATGGGGCTATTCTGAGTTGAGGAGAACATGACTTCCTCAGGGGAAGGAGGTGGGCACATGGGCCCGAAAGTGCCTGTGGGTTATACGGTTCCCACTAGAGGCACAGCCAAGAATAATTGGATAAAAGGCAGGGTATCTCACTCAATAGGCAAAGAAACGAATGAGTGCATGTTAGACAAAATGAACAAAAAAGCCAATATTCTTGTTGACCACCATGATTAAGTTGTATTTTCCATTGCCTGTGATTTTTTTTTTTTTCAGTTTTCATAGGAGACTGGAGAATTATTAACCAAGGAGATGTGTCTAAGCAACAATAGCAACAATACCAGAAAAGAAAACTTTTGAAAACTTTTAGTAGAGACCATGGCTGTAGACACCAAGCATCTTTCTTCCTTTCCAGGGATTCTGAAGTGAATGAGAGTTGAAAGGGCCTCAGAACACTCCCTTTCAAAGCTCTGAGTACCACTTCTGTTTTCATTCTTTTGTCTTTCTTTCTTTCTCTTTTTGCTGAGTAACTGCAGGTAAGAAGCTTCAGTCCATTATGTCTCAATCTTCTCATCTGTAAAGAAAGGATAATAATTGTCCCTACTTCATAGGTTGGACATTAAAGGAGATGAATTATGTTAATATGTGTAAAATATCTTGGGCAATTTTTGACAAATTTGAAGAATATTCCAGGTATCAGTAATTATTATTCCTTCCGTGCAATCTTGTTTTGTCTATTTTCTTTTGTAGCCCTTAAAATTTACCTTTCTATAAGTGATGCTCTACATCTCTGTCCCTGATCAGCTACCCTCTATCTGCTGCTTGTGTTACTGTGACAGTCACACTGATCTTAAGTCACACTGATCTTATCTACACAGTAATTCTCTGGTGTCCCGGGTCTGATATCACTCTCTCTTTCCCGATGTGGTCCTCATCATTGTTCCCTAGTTTCTAGCTGAAGGAAAAGATGTCCTTATCCCTACTAGAATTAAGGAAGGTCTGGCTTTCTCAGTTTCTTGGTATTAAAGCAGTACTAAGACGCAGGATGTATGTAGCTCAGTGCAGAGCGTGCTTGCCTAGCATGCGTAAGGCCTTGGGTTCAAACTCCAGTACCACAAATAAGCAAACAAATGCATAATACTAATTAGTATTTCCCTCTCTCTCATAGATATTTCTGCAAGGTTCCCTAGGAATTAGCTGGGAAAAAAATATGGGTGAATGCTTAGAATATTGCAGTCACAGATCCTGTCATTGCCCTAGCAATTAGAAAGTGGCTCAGACCAGAGCTGAACAACTGTCTTGCATTTCATACACATTTACTGCTCACTCCAACCATGCCTTACACTGTAAGAGTGTCTTGCCTAAACTCCTTTCTTAAAATTAATAATTTTGATGTTATCAACACAAATTATACTTCCAAAGATATCTATAATTTCTCCTCAGTTGATACTTGCTTTTATGTAGAGTAGAGCAGAATCCAGCAGGTTAAATTTAAAGGTAGTCTCGGGGATGTAATAGAGCTATACAAATGAAGAAATATCAGAGCCTGTAATTTTGAAATCTAAACTGATCACTACCACTCTATTGTGTCACAAGTAGGTATAATAATGCAAAGGAAAACAACTTGAAAACCTGAGGATAAGTTTGAACCCTGTTCTCTTGACCCTTGTGGTTGTAAATGGTTTAAGAGTGTATTATAGGATGAAGAAATTGTACTGATTTTCCTTTAAACATGTATTTAGTTTCTCTGTGATAGACCTGTACTTTTGACTATTCATGAGTCATTTTGAAAAGGCCAAGTGTAAGTGTAGTTACTGAACAAACGGGAAATATTGCTTATTTTTCTAAATAATAAAAATCCAATGAAGTGGATTAAAAGGACAATTCATTATTGTTACGAGAGAGTTCAGGGAAAAATTGCAACCATTTAGCAGAATTGATTTGAGTATCATTATGGGGAACAGAATACATAAGAGAATGACATTCATAGAGAGGCAGAAATGAAAAAAAATTAAAGGCATGCTCTAAAAACTACAATATTTCTTGTTCTTAAAGGGAGTATGAGAATATGAAATAAAATGGTGACTTTGAAGGCAGATGTACAACACTGTGCGTGCCATTCTCCTGGTATAAATCACAAAAATGGTCCATAATGTAAATGTTTAGGAAACTTTCATTGAGTTACAGCAACAGTAACAACGTGGGAGGAAAAAAAAAGCGTCTATATATATGCTAATTAAAAGAGCAGCACACTGTAACTATTGCACAAACCGTAAAATATTCAGTTCATGTTTGTTGAGAATCCAAAGAGGCTCTGCTTCAGCTTTATAGGTGCAATTTGGCTGGAAGAAAGGTGTACATGAAGCAGATTGCTAAATGCTGCTTTACTGGTACTTGCTGTTTCACAACGTGCTTCAGAGTGATGAAAGGGAAGGACACCTTGGACTTGAAATGCTCTTTTAAATCACTTTGATGAGTGTGGAGAAGGGTATTGACCTTCCACCCTCAAACAGTGTCTTTTCTTTGCAAATCACTTTGATGCGTATGAAGTCTATTGTGTAGCCATTGATCAAGGCTAGGTAGCTAAGTAGTTGGCCCGATTGCCTGTAAGTTTACTAGTGCTTCTTTTTCCTAACCTGCGTGTTAAACTCGGATGTAAGACTATCACGAGATCCATAATTCACTTTTTTTTTTTTTTGTGGGTACCGGGGGGTCGACCTCAGGACCTCGCGTGCCAACAGGCACCCGTGCCGCTGAGCGATATCACCGGCCCCTTTTTTGTATGTGGGATCCGGGAGTCGAACTCAGGCCCTCGCTCTTGCAAGGCAGGCGCTTACGCCGCTGAGCCATCTCACCGGCCCATAATTCACTTCTTAAGCGGCCCTGAAAGTATTCCACAAAATTGTTGTTGTTCTTTCCACATCTAGGCATAAGGTACATAAGTGGAAAAATGACGTGCCTATTATCAAATGTTAGGGTTAGTTGAAACAATCTTACAAAGCACATTGCATATTTTCTCATTTGTTTGTTTTGGTTCTTCCTTAGAATACCAGATTTGTGTGGTTTCTCCTTTAACATCAATATTTCTAGACTTTAAATGAGATTTATGTTACACAAGGTTTGGACTGATGGACGTTCTTAGTTTCTACGTAGTGTGCTTAAATTACTTTTGCTTCTGTAACTTCGTAGATAACAACATTTAGTCTTTAATGTCTTCAGTTGGCGTGCTGATCATATAGGTTGTCTTGCTACCAAACTGGTAAAGACACATGGAAAATGTGTTAAATCACTATGCTCAGAAATAGGGTCTCTCGCAAACTCCGCACCTATTTACCCACTTCCTACTCTCTTGTATTCCAAGTCTTATGATGATCCAGGCAGTTTCATCCCAGTGCTAAGGATTCTGAGGCTCAATTGCTTTAATTCAATTTCTCCACTATTGGAGAAATACTTATCCTAATAAGATTACTAACATGGGCACCAGGTTGCCTGGATAGTGTTGAAGATTTTGCACCAACCTCATGTTCTGGCTGAAAAAATTCCTCAGAGGATGAGACTTTATATAAGAGAAGAGCACTTTGTGTTTAATTATAAGTTTGCTATTAGATCCTATCAAGGCTGGAAATGGCATATGGTTTCAGTTTTTTTTACCTACGAAAGTCTTAAAAGAACTCAAGCTGATAAAAATATATTGGGGGCTCAGGCTGCAATTTCTTATTCTTCCCTTCAGGTCTAGTGCTAGAAGTATCTTTGATGCCTTCCTTGTTCTTTTGTAATCACTCTCTTCCTGAAGCAGCCTTTTATCCTGACTGTCTTGCTTGTGATTAAATCAGCTCATCTCATTCTCTGATGTCTTCCGTGGAATCAGCATCAGCAATCTCACTTTCCTCCGAGTGCCATATCCTTCGGAATGAAGTCTCAGTCATACTCTGGTAGGTCTGTAATGTGTGAGTTTGGCAAGGGTAAACTAATTTTTTTTCTGGTACATTTCTGGTTATGGTGAAATCAAGAGATATTCTTGTGGATGAGTTGGAGGTGGAGGCGAACAGTAGCCATGTAGTTCATAGGTGTTACTGACCTGCTTTCCCATCCTGCTGTCAAAAATCAGTTAGTGGGGCCAGCAATGACCCCACCTTCTGCCAGTTCCTTCTTTAGCTTCTCTGACTTCTGGGCCAAGGGTATTTGCTTAGCTCTAAGAAGAAAGGGCCAGGCTGATTCTGGGTACCAAGATGACACAGGCAGAAAGAACTAACAAAGGTTTCAATTTGTCCTTGTGGATCCAGCTCCACCTCACAAGTTCCAGCTTATTCTTTCTCTGTACCACCCGATGTCCATCTTTCCTTAGCAACTGCTTGTATTGCAGACTTCATAATCCAGAATCAAGTGCAAAAACAACAGGCAACATTCTCCAAATTTCATAAGGTTAAATCTCCACAATAAATTACTCAGTATCTCTGTCTCTGTCGCTATATCATCTCTTCTCACCTGTCTGTTTCTGTATATCCATCCTGTTGGTTCTTCTCTAAGAAAATCTTGATATAATTTTGGTCTTAGAAATAGTTCTAAAAGAATAAGATCTTAAGAATGAATAATCTGAATCAATTCTCTGTATTTCTAGAACTATTTCTTTGATATGATTAGATATATTAGGCATAATTGAAATATATGAATTAAATTTAAATTACAACATTTTTTACAGTAAAAAGCGCATTGCCCTTCACTCCCTCAAAAGGCTCCCGCTGGTTTTGAACACACTTGTGCCATCATTGCTGGCACTTTCCAATGCAGTCCTAGAAGTTGTCTTTCATGAGTGTCTTTATGAGGTGTGATCAAAAATGCAGTGAGTGCTGCTGCTGAGTGCCATCCAGTGGAAAGGCAGGCTCATAAAAACACTACGGTGTGCCTTCATCAACCTTATTCAGCAGATCCGGCGCAAATTCTGGCTGTTCCCCAAAGTCAAAATGAACTGAAAAGTAAATGTTTTGAACTGATTTAGGGCACTGAGACAGCTATGACAGTGCAACAAAAGACACTCTTGAAAGAGGACTTCCGGAACCTCCAGAACTTCAGAAAGTGGCAAGGATGATGCTATATGTGTGGTTAAAGCAATGGGGAGTATTTTGAGGAGAATTAATGTCAATATACTATAATGTCAATAGACTAAACTATTTTACTATAATAAATACTTTTTTGGGGGGGAGGGTACCCAGGGTCGACCTCAGGACCTTGCGCACCAGCAGGTGCCCGTGCCGCTGAGTGATATCGCCAGCCCTTTTTCCATATGTGGGTTCCGGGAGTCGAACTCAGGCCCTCGTGCTTGCCAGGCAGGCGCTTACACTGCTGAGCCATCTCACCGGCCCCTATAATAAATACTTTTGTGTAAACATTCACCGTAGTTTTATATCATATCCCATAAATATCATTATTGATCCTGTTTCCATTGGTTAAGAGGAAAAGGATATGTCATGCAATGGAAACATGGATGCATAAATTATCATTGTTAGATATTTGTAATTCTGTGCCTATGGAAGGCAAGGCATGGGCCAAGTGTTTGCTGTCATAAAGGCTTTTGCTGAAAATGTAAGTATAACAACATTGATTTCCTAAAACTATGCAGGAGAAATTGGAGAAAACACATAACAAGACTTTAAATTCACAGCTCACAGTCTACAAAAGGGACCTGAATGCTTTTATGGTTTCCCATGTGTTGTATAGTTATGAAACAGATTTCTGGAAATTAAATCCAAAATTTAATGTTGAGGGCTACTGAATTACTAAAGAAATGATTTCCCAACTTCATAGGGTTGCTTTTGTTAAAGTTAAGACATTGAATGAGAAGGAATGGGATTTTGAAGACTGGGATGGGGCATGTGGAAAAATTCTGATGGTGCTGGGGCCTTGAACCACTCAAATTTTTCCAAACGCTTCCATCCTTGCCTGAGGTGGTAAGTTTCTCTGAAGAATCGGAAAAGGCTTCCTCTGAACTTGTTGCCTTGCCAGGGAATGCTGATCCTTCTCAGGACATACCTACACAAAGCTTTCCTTGTTTGTAGAACTACAATCAAAGTTAATCTTAGTCTAAAAGTGTGATCTGAGAGGAGGTATAATACAGACCAAAACCAAAACCAAAACTTTACATGATCTTTGCAATTCATAGTGACAGAAATCTGGGGACTGTTTGAGAGAGAACCTTAGGATGAAGAATCAAGGTGGAAGGAATATAAAATCGGATCAAGATGAACTTAATGATATGATCAAAAAGCAAAAATTCCAAATTCAGTGCTTCAGGGGACAAGAAATGCTCTACCTCTTGCTTGGTCGATTTACTGAAACATGGAATTAAAGGCAGCCTACACTAATACTAATATGCCAGAATCTCTTTTGTACACTAAAGAGAAAGGAATCCAAAGACCTATGAAGATTGGAATAGGAGATACATTTAACATGAAAGGCCCATCTACTACCTGGGATGGCCCAGTGGACACTCTCTTCCATGTGGTCTCGATGAACATATTCTTGAAGAGTTCTGTGATGTTTTTTATCTCTTTAGGTCAGAAATGAGAGTGGGAACTGTGGTCATCAAATTGTGATTCTTTAAAATTATGAAAATGATGAGGTTCCATGGTGGTCCAGAACAAGTGGAGGTGCTTAAATGCCAAAAACAAAAAGGGTGCACTTACTGTGATAGAACAGAAGGTACAATCCGAATGGAGTGACTCTCAGAGCTTTGGCATTGGCTAATTAACTTTGATGTTTCCTGAACTAAAATAGAATCAATTCTTTTTATTCACGGATTCCGTATTTGAGATTTGCCTGCTTGCAAAATTTATTTGCAACCCTGAAATCAATACTAGCACTGTTTTTAAGACGCCCTAATGGCTATATAGATGTGAAGAGTGGCATAAAACTTAAGTCGTGCGATGCCCACATTCCCAGATGAGGTCAAATGGGACAATGTTCTGCTTCTTCTTTCAGCTTTCACATTGTAAACAAATGCTCTTTTCACAATCTCTTTAGTGACACATTTTCTTAATGCTTGGTTTCACCGCTAAAATGGCCTCTAATCATCATGCGGAAGTGCTGTCCTGGACTCCTTCGTGATGTGCCTCAGAGAGGTAATACCTGTGTTAGACATAGTGGGTAAACCGGGCTCAGGCATAACGCTGTTGGCAATTGATTTTCTAACAATGGTTTTCTAACAAATTCATTGTTAGAAAATGAACAAATATTTACAAATATTTATTATATGAAGTGTCTTTAAGCAGAAAAACATAAAACACACAAAACACACAGGTTTGTACACGGATGGCTGACAACAGTATTGTAAAACTAACCTTGCATATCCCTGAGGGCCACGATTCAGCATTTGCGAATTCAGTGCCCATGGTGAATCTGTAGAACATACCTACCTTGAATAATGAGGATCAACGGTAGATGATACTGAAATCTTACTTTATATCTGCAGAAAAGCTCTAAGTCTGGTGAACTTGATTTGTGAGAACAGTTATAATTTTTTAATCGTTTCTCATACTTGAGCTACTTTATAAACTAGCACTCCTTGAATGAAGGGAAGGTTAGGCTTCTTGAGAAAAAGTCTTATTATATTGTTGAATATATATGTTATTATTCACTGCTCAAACTTTCAGGAAGGGGTTTGCATCTGTTGATCAGGGTTTTCTACAATTGAGGGATTTCTGGACACTGGTTCTGAAATCACATTCATTCCTAGAAATCTAACATGTCACTGTGGCCTACCAGTAAAAAAAGGGGCTTTTGGAGGTTGGGTGATCGATGGGTTCTGTCTTAAGTTCCTACATAGTGGACCCAGTGAGTCATTTAACCACTACTGAAATGCATAATTGGAAAAGACATATTTAAGAATTGGTTCCCTAACCTGCCACTAGAACAGCTCTTCATGAATTGGGTGTGAAACAAGAAATCCTGGGAGGATTATGACGTTACCAACACCAGCAAGGGCTTCAGAGACATAGGGGTTACAATTCCCATTCCAACTCCACTGGCTTGGCTGATTTGGCTGATGCAGAAGACAAGTAGTCTTTGAGACTGACAGTGAATTATTTTTTAATGACACAAATGGAGATTGTTGTTTCGGATTGGATTTTTTTCAAGGAACAAAGCAACACATCCGCTGCTACCTGAATGAAGTGACCTGCAGGAAGACCATAAGAAGTAGTATATTTTCAGTCAGAAAGACCACTGATATACTTTGTCCTAATTCAGAGATAGTCACCTCCTCAGCCTGAACTTATAATCATACAGAAACTGTAACAATTTTTTTGCACAGGGCAACGTGTTTATCCATGGCATTGATTATAAAATTCTGAGAGGCTCTGCATGCAGGGTGTAGCAAGTACTCTGTAGATGCAGTGGTAAGTTGCCTCCTTGCCAAATGATGAGAAGGAAACCCCACATAACCTCAGTGGTTTGCCAGCTTGGTGAAATTTTGAGCTATTTAGTGGTATGCTGAGCTGTGATGTGCCTTTCAAGGTGAAGAGCAAGTTACCATACATGACCCATTCAACCACTAAGCAAAAAGGAGCAATCATCTTATTTTGGGGATTTGAAAACAAAGTCTAACTCATTTGTAAATGGTGCTCTGACCCATTTATTTTGGTTAATAACTTGAAGGGAGGCCAAAAGAAAGTTTCATAACATATCTAGCTGTCATGCTATTTGCTCTGCCACTTAGGTCATATGACATAGCATATGCACTGATGTTCAAATGTCACTGACAGACAAAGAGGCTATTTGCAGCCTTTACAGCCCCCTAACGGTGACACATAACATAGACTTTAGGTTTCTGGAGCAAAGCTAGGGCATCCTCTGAAAAAAGTGATAGTCCTTTTTTGAGAACAGATTTTGGCTTCTGCTAGGCCTTAGTAAAACTGAACATCTGACTATGACCTGTCCAGTTACCACATGACCTGGGTTGCTCTTTAGGAATGGAGAGTTGTCTGACATACCACGTCACTGTTATACATGCAAAGCTACACTCCGAGCCAAGTGGAAACAGGCCCTGAGGCCTGCACAGGAAAGCTGTCCAGATACTCATGGTTCCTACTACTGAAGCATTATAGCCTCTTTCTCAAATGTCACCTGAGGTGTCACGAGGAATATTCCTATGCTCAAATGCCTGAAGAAGGAAAATATAGGTACCACCCCAAAACGGATGGTGATGCTTTCCGTACTATAGCCCCAATCTGTGAAGCCCCCAAAGAGGAGGAATCTTTCCAGTAGGAAGAAATTTTGGGTGTGTACCTGGGTGTTCATTTAGTTTGAAAGAAGAGATGGCGAAAATATATTGGTTTCTAGAAATTCATATACTGTGGCTAATTTTTTGACTGAATGGTTAAATGTTCATAGACTGAGGGAATACTAGTGTCCTGTGTGAATGATCATTAAAGAGTGACTTAAGATGGAAGGATTTAATAATCAAGGGAGAGAATGATTTATTTGGTAGCCATCAGTGAGTCTCAGACACCGTGTCTAATTGGCTCATGAACAAATTGTTTATGATGGCAGGGAAGAAATTATATATTTTCATTCGCTGAGGCCAATCTGACCACAGCCTCTGCCAAGTGTTCCATTGCTAGCAAACGAGATCGACAGCTCGAACGTTACAAACGAGATCGAAAGCTCCGAAGTTACAAGGCCCCAAAGGTGTCAGTATCAGCACCCACCTGATGGCAGGGCGAATGGTCAGGATTGGTTTCTTCATGGAAGGGCCCATGTCTAGTCTTACCGGAGATGGATTTGCCTTGGATCACTTCCACGTTCCTGAAAGACCATCTGTGGCCCTCCCTCCATGCCAGGCTGTTGGGGTGAAGCTGAGAAGCGTCCTCACGCAGCGCCCTCCCTCCTGAGCCAGTTCACACTGTAGCTCTTTGGGGTCCACTGTGGGGTTGCTGGGGTTTCCAAGTGCCAACGTTCCTCTTCCTGGCTTTGGAAGTATCCCAAACCTACTCTGTTTTACCGAGTTGGCCCAATACCTAAACTCTTTGATGAGAGCCACGGTAATTTTTCTCCAAGATGGAAACAGTTTTTCCCTACATTGTCCTATTTCTTTTTGTCGCTCTGAGGGGTGAGGGCCTTTGGGGCCCTTAAGTAGCCTGCTTTTCTAGGGTTATTGTGCCCTCTGCTGGAGAGATTGGTGATACTAGCAGTAACTGAGGGCTCTGGTCCTACGAGCTCTTAGCACTTTGCTGACATCTGTATGCACGTTAACTCATTTCACAGTCACCCTCTGTCAGACTTAGCTTACAGACAAGGAGATTGATACTTAGAGGTAGTAACTTCTCTCTGTCACATCACTGAGGAGTCAGCATTGGACCCACATAGTTTAGCTCCAAAAATTATGTGCATTCCGTGACTACTCTGTAGGAATATCTGCTTTAGGTTCTATTAGGATTAGAGTAGAAATTTTCCCTACTGTTAATAAATATATTCCACATATGGCCTTCTCAAAGGAACTTAAATTTACACATCCAGATAAAAATAGCTACTTCATTGGATTTCTGTGAGTAGTCAAGGGACTATTTTAATGGAAGCAATCTACCATAGTGTCTGTCCTGAATAAATATGACTTACTTTACCCCCTTCTAGATCCTCTGGTGCCTTTCCACCTAACAATGAGAAAATTTCCTACAGCCTTAGAGAATCTTTCTGAAAAACTAAAGATCTTCTAATCCCCTTTTATAACCTTAAACTTCATGATTTGAGTCCCTGTCCTTAGTTTATAAATCTCCAGCTCAGTTTCCTCTCTTGCCTTCACTACCTCCACCACAAGACTTACCAGGCTTTAATGTAACTAAGAGCCACAATTACTAGCCTGGATATTTCAGGGTTAGCAAGGCAGCCCCAGGGTCCTTTGGGCTTCATTCCTAACTTCCCACATATTAATATGAACACTTGCTCATGTTTGGAAATCTCTTTAGATGTGAGTTTGTTCCTATGCAAACGAGGTGATTCAGTATGCCCGTCATTTAGATTAACAGGTAACGCAGAGTCATTTTGATTCATCAAAAGGAAATATGAACGCACACACTTGCTATCAGAGCAAAATGACTTGCAACATTCTTTCATAGTTCCAAGATGGTGAAGAGTTTTGTCTTTGTTTCCAGTGCTGATGCCGCTAGAAATGCCCGGATATTTAAACGCCCACTGGCTTTGCCAATTTAAACTTCCCGTGCAAATTAAAAGGGTTGGATCCAATGATCTCTAAGGTCCATTTATCTTAAATTCAGTGGTTTTCATACTTCAATCTCATCATTCATATTTACTAGAGAATAACCTTGGCACCCTGCTGGGTGTCTCATTAAGATTCAAAAATAGACACTGAGATTCTTGCTCTTATCTAACTTGAAAACTATAATTGATAAAATACAAATTAAATTTATGGTCCTTTTGTTGACACTTTATAATGCTTTTCTTAAAACAAGGAAACCATTTTCTTAAAGGCTGTGTTATCTATTTATTTCTTAAAAAACAATTCAAATATAAAAGAGTTCCTGATGGGTCAGTTTAATGGTCAGGTTTGGAAATGCAACTGGAAATATTTTATATAACATACACTATTTCTCACTAAAATATCACCATTCTACATATAGTTTCGCACATTTCTGGGTAAGGTAAGTAGATTATTTTTGGTACACCTTAACAAGAATGTTTTAAATCTGTCCCTCCCTCTGCAGGAGGAAAGTGGGTCTACTTGAGGTTAGGGAACCATGAATCTAATGCAGATCTTTATTAGAGAAGAATAAACTTTAAAGAATTTGGGGAAATTTTTTTATTAAAAAGGACTAAAAGATGTGCTAGCAGCAATACGATTTGTCTAGAGCTAAATGACTCACAGTGGTTGTCACTTTGGCCAAGTGAAGTACAATACACTGTTTACCACTTCTTGCTTAGCAGAACTAAATATTATAATTTCTAAAGTGTTCCTCAGGTATATCACACCCTTACCCATCAATGGTTTTGCTTGCTGCAATGTTGTGTGGTGATTAGTATGTAGAGGCAACCTGCCTGTGTCTTTTGTATGAACCCCTATACCTGTTCTACCATCTATCTCTTTCAACGTTAAGGGGATTAAGGGCAATACAAAATACTTTGATTTTTGAATCCAAATCAGTTACATTAGTAATATGGCGCCATTTGGCTAACTAATAAATTATCCTGCATCTCAAAACAAGTAGCCTGAAAGGGAAGAAATATCCAAGAACGATAATTATAAAAGGGGACACCATTGTAGCAGCAAGATTTGCGTGCCATTTTGCTTGCATGGATTCCAAGCAGCACTATTTTCAATTTGACTGTATTGTTGTATTTAAAAAATAAATAAAATTTTAAAAATTGTGTTTGTGCATTTCAGGGGAAGCTAGGGAAACTTTACTTATATTGGGAAGATAAAAACAACTGGATAAGGATTTTTATCTTTTGCCATTTGCTGTAGACTGTAAGAACATTGCACCCTTCAAAGGCTATTCGTTTCCTTCCCAGGACATGGGACCTAATGTTCTATGGCACATTTATCATGCAACAGCATGATTTATATGCCTACATATTAGAATTCTCTTGCTTCAGAGATGAAACAGTAACTGAGTACTAAGTTATATACTTCAGACAGAAGTAGAGATACATATAAATTGTAAAACTATTCATATTAATAATTATATAACTTAAAAAATACAAAGCAGAAAGCAGAGTGGAGCTTAAAAATAGAGAAAATAAAATAAAGCCTTTAAGGCATTTTGCTTATCTGAATTTATTATTCCAACTACAATTCTCGCTATAAGTCAGTACTTTCTAATCTCACTCTTGATGCAATGCTAAAGCTAACTGTGCTGAATAATAATTTTTTCCTGAAGTAAAGAGGAATGAAGAGGGAATAAATAGACCTTCTAGGTAATTGCATCAGCCTTCCCTACCATTCCGATACCATGCTAGCATTTCAAGTAATGTCCCTTTTGTCTCACTGAGAAAAATCATTTCATGATTTATTACACTGGATTAAAGAGTCTACACACTCTGGGAGTTAGAACATGATAAAGAGCAATCAGGCACAAACCATATCAAAACAGTGGGCTTGCTTACATTTTTTTCTAAATTCCTCAACTGTACCTTTTTGTCTACTTTTCCTAGGAACAGTCAGAAGATAAAACACATGAGTTCCTGGAACTACAGAAGATGGTCTCTTCATCTCCATGTCTTGAATTAATGAAAGAAGCAGGTTCTGTGGAAAGCTACCCTTGCAGGGGTCTGTTTCATCAGATTACCATTTGTTGAATGAAATCTCTAATATGTGATTTCTTTCAATACCATCAATTGTCACCAAGGTTGACAGCTAGAGGATTTTGCAGCAATTGCTCCAATGTGCAGAAAATTCCATTAAAATGAAACTATAATTTCCTGCTGAGTATTGCTTAACAATGCATAAAATCAAAGTTTATTTTACTTTTCTATTTTTTGCATGCCTGAAATAAGAGAGGGGCTTCTGTTCGTCTGGGAGAGATAAAACGTTGTTTCTCATTACTTAGTAAGGATCCTTTCTGGGTAAGTTAGCCCTTTCATCTACTTGTTCTTGAATTGATGGCCTATTTGATTAAATGAGAAGAAAATGACAAGGTTTCTCCTTAATGTGAACTTTAAATTACAAAGAACAAAAAATTATTAATTTTTAATGTCACACGTGGAGACTTGAATCTTTCAGTATACACTCCAATAAATGGAATATTGAAATATTTAAAGGTTCCAGTGAAGGTTCTGACTAGCTCTGTTCTTCTAACAGCACAGTCTACCATCACTTCTCAATTGAGGAATTTCAGACAATTCTGTAAAGAGAAAGAGAAAACCTGCTTAGCCAGCTAATTATCTGCTTCAATAAGTCAGATTATTTATCATAGAAGTCATAGATATGTGTTCTCTTTACATTCATTCTTATGCATCATTTATAAACTTTATTAAAACACAATTTCAAAAATAATTTCAAAATAAAAAGCCATGACATCTCATCAGCAATACCACCAACAGAATTATGTTGATAAGAAGCCTTATATTTTCTAAGACTTAAGTATTCCAAGTATGATTTTCAAGAGCAGTTAAAAACTTGATTCATTCATTGTGTTGAATGAAAAGAAGCCAAAGATTTGTTAACTCATTAATGAAGAAACTAATCAGAGTATAAAACTGATTCAAAAGTTGTAGATAAGACAGAAATCTTTACAGTTACTGAATGATAGATTATTGGTGTTAGGTTATTAAATTAAATAAAAATCAATTAATGCCCTTTGTGGACTTGTGGGTGTGGCTTTTGCTGTCAGAATAAACCCTATGCAAATTTATAGAAAGCCACAAAGTTTGGGGAGAGAACATGTCAGCAGTGACTCTACCAGCTTGCACTGTGAGCAGGACAGGAGAGAATTAAATGAGGTCATTGGATCCCCAAAAACAGGCTCAGGTAACTACTCAGTGCCAAACACTTGCCTTCTTCCTTGGCAAAGAAGGGGCAGGTGTGTGTTGTTCAAATATGAAGTTTGGAGAAGTGGATATTTGTTACAAAGTAGCAGATAATTAAGACACAAGGAAAGATTAAATGTTATATTTGAAATAAATGCTTTACACCCAATTTGGGAGTTGAAATAAGCAAACGTGCATGGACATCGACAATAAAAAACTAAGTAGGATCAGTGTCTCAAGAGAAATTCACAGAAAGTCTTACATCGACTGATTGAATGAGTGAGCAAGAACACAGTTGGCTACAAGGCTAGAACAGGAAAACAAGACATCGTGCAAGGAGTGCCTGGAAACACAGGAGCCAGATTGGAAAGCGAATTCTACCAATTATGACCTCTGTAAACCTGGGTTACATGACCTCTTTTATTTGTTCTCTATGAATGGGAATTCTTCCTTGTAAGGATTAAATAGAGTGAAGATATGTCCTTGTCTATCCAGGGTAGTTTACTTTTATGTCAGTTGTATCAGCACAAATATTAACAGTATCCTCTTTCTCTCTCCATAAGTTCTTGAGAAATTATATGGTTATCTGAGGATTAATTGAAATAATGCATATGCAATTTAAAAAGTTGCATTAAAAACTTTAACCTTGTTCTGGGCATGGTGGTGCATGCCTATAATCCCAAACTAGCTAGGCTGAGGCAGAAGAATTGCTAGATGTTTGAGACCAACCTAGGCTACATAAAAAGAACCTATGTCAAAATTAAAAAAAAAAAGAAGGGTGGGGATGTAGGTCATTGTGAAGGCTCTGGGTTCAGTCCCCTATATCTCAAAACCAAAAATATATCTGTGCCAAATTCACCTTCACTAGTGCTGAAGAGAGTTATTTAGATGACTTCCTATAGCTGACTGCCAGAAATAGCATGTACAGTCTCATCTCAAGCCACACTCCAAGCCAGCTCATTGGAAACTAAGTTTTAAGAATTAGGGCCAGTGAGATAGCTCAGCAGCATAAGCGCCTGCCTGGCAAGTGAGAGGTCCTGAGTTTGACTCCCGGTACCCACATACGAAAAAAGAGCCGGTGATATCGCTCAGTGGCACTGGCGCCTACTGGCGCGCGAGGTCCTGAGTTCGATTCCCGGTACCCACAAAAAAAAAAAAAAAAAAGAATTAAAGGAAACATTAATCAGAGCTTTTAATAGAATACTTAATGTAACAAAAACTTCTTGGCATAAGGCTCTTTTCTAGACATGGATTTAGTGTTCTAGCAAGAGCTTGAAGATAGGACAATAGGGTAGGTCTTGGGAACCTAGAAAAGGTGATAACTCAATGTGAAAGAGGTGAAAATGCCTGCAGTGACCTGGTGAATGGAAAAAACAAAAGTAAGGAAAGAACTTGGGGCAGGCTGAAATCCATGTACTGGGTGAAGCCAGAAAACTTACCAGAGGGTTATGTGTCTCAGGGACCCAGAGGACAAACCAGGCACTCACGCCATCAGAAAAGCACCAGTGGGGCACCAGCATGATGGAGAATCCAGTGGCAGCTGCTCTCTGAACACCCGGGATCCCAGCCCTAAGTGGTGTGTTACGTCCTCACCAGCAATCTTCTAGCAAGCAACTGATACCCAGTTCATGACTTACAGGCAGTTCTTATCTGCGTCAGATTTTGAGGCTTAAACCTAAGTTTAATAAATTACTATTAAAATAGGAATTTAGGTTCCACAGAAAGAAAATAGTTACTTTTCTCTTTGTTTTAATTTATTACTTGACTTAAAGAAAACTATTCTCTATAACAAGGGTCCCCACTCCAGGGCCACAGACAAGAATGGTCTGTGGTCCGTTCAGAACTGGGCTACACAGCTAGAGGTGAGTGGAGGGAAAGCAAGTGAAGCTTCATTTATATTTATAATAGTTCCCCATCACATTACCATCTGAGCTCTGCCTCTTATCAGATCAGTAGAGCAAGCAAGGGATCTAGGTTCTGTGTTGCTTATGAGAATCTAATGCTTGATGATCTGCGGTGGAGCTGAGGCTGTGATACTAGCACTGCGGATCAGATACAAATACAGATTAACATTAGCAGAGAGGTTTTACTGTACAGAGATCACAATAAATAACTTGCAAATTTATAGCAAAACCCTGTCAGTGAGTGGCAAGTGATAAGCTGCTTCTGATGGCAGGCTTTATAGTGGCAAGTGAGTTGATGTACTTCATTCTACAGCTGCATCTGGTGGCAGGATTTAGATGAGAATCTGACATTTTATTTTGCATGTGGTCCTTCCGGTATTTTATTTACCACTTACATTCATGCCTCTTTCTCGCATTGTTCTCTTATCTCAGTCACGGTTTTGGTAAGCCCACAACATAGTCCTAATCAAAATGAGTTAAAAATAAACATCAATGGAGAGCTTCTTTGAAAAAGGAGAAAAACCTTATGATGAGACAGCAGAAGACTGGCAACAGCAACAAAAAAGAGCTGCATCAAAAAGAAAGTATCAAGAGACCTACTTAAATTACAGATTCATTGCAAGTGGTGATTCACATTCTCTGAGCCCACTTTGTATAATATGTGGCAACTGATTATCCAGCAAAGCCACGAAATCTTCAAAAC
Organism: Erethizon dorsatum; assembly: GCA_028451465.1. Lineage (NCBI taxonomy): Eukaryota > Metazoa > Chordata > Mammalia > Rodentia > Erethizontidae > Erethizon > Erethizon dorsatum. The sequence goes on from CM051839.1 coordinate 20,449,125, forward strand.
TGCTAGACCACCTAGAGACCAAGAACCCTGCATTAGAAGACAAGATCTTTGGAGTTTTTCAAAAGAAAAAAATATGAACACGCAAAACAGAAGCAATTATTGAAGGCCGCCACTTCATCAAATGTGTTAGTACCAAGAACATCCTTCTTAGTGGCTAATCACATTGTTAAAACTAAGAAGTTCTTTACTACTCGTGAAGAGTTGTTCCTACCTGCTGCTGAGGACATTTGCTGTGAACTTTTAAGAAAAGTTGCAGTTCAAAAGGTAGCATGTGTTCTCCTTTAGGCTAACACTATGTGTATCCATGAAGTATCAGAGGTTACTGAGGCACAAAGGTTAGATATGATTAATGAGTTATTGTGCTATGCAATCCAGGTTGAAGAGTCTAATGATGTTGACAACAAGACAACAATGGTTGTTTTTGTGTGATATATTTTTCCGTAGGAGGCACATGAAGATATGTTATGTGCACTTTTCTTTTTTGCCAGTGAACACCACAGCTGCAGAACTATTCAAGTCATTGAGAGATTACATCTCAGAACTGAACTGGTAATTTTGTGTTGGTATAAGCTTGACTGGAGCAGCTGCCATGACTGGATGGCTTCCTAGCTTCACTACTTGGGACAAAGAATTGAGATTTGGGCCTTCAGAAGTAAGGTGCACTCAACCTAGCCAAAAAAAAAAAAAAAAGGTCACCGGAACTTGACAACCTTTTGGAGAATGTGATTAAAATCATCAGCCACATTAATGTACATACCCTTAACTTAATTCTGTGCACACAGTTCTCTGAGAAGATGGATGCAGAGCAGATAGATTTTTCTCTTATACAAAGAAGTTAGGTGTCTTTCTAAAGGTAGAGCATTGGCCAGAAGTTTTGACTCGCAAGAGCTGCTCTAAAGATTGCTTTTAGGAAAACAGTCACTACTGGCAGGATATTTCAGTGACACAGATTGGCTCACGAAATGTGCTTACTCACACAACATATTCGACCTGCTTAATGAACGCAATCTGTAACTTTAGGAGAGACCAACAATGTCCAAGTCTACAGATAAAGTGGCCACATTCAAAGCCAAACTGGATTATGAGGGCTCTGAGTGATTGCTGAGATTTTTGACATGTTTCGAACATTAGCAGAGACTTCTAAAGAGACAGAGCCAAGGACTTTCTCGCAGCTGGTGCAAGATCACTTATCTCAGTTTTGAAAAGAGTTTGAGCATTACTTCCCAAACACAAAAGACCTCACTTTGGGAAGAAATGGACCTGGAACGCATTTGTGAATAAGCCAGGTAAATCAGCTTTCTCTGTGCTAGAAGTGAATCAACTGCTTGAGATTGCAAATGACAGAGGCCTTAAAAGTATGCTTCAGACAACTTCAAATTTCTGTATGTTCTGGACTAAAGTCAAGGTGGAATATTCTGAGACTGCCACAAAAGCACTGAAAGCATGCTTCCATTTCTAACATCATGTCTTTGTGGGACAAGGTTTCCTGTACTGACAGCAACCAAAAATGTTATAGAGTGGACTGGACATAAGCAACACCCTTTGGATGTCACCATCTTCCATCATCCCCATATGAGACCATCTAGTTGCAGGAAAACAAGCTCAGGGGTTCTACTGATTCTACATTATGGTTAGTTGCAGAATTATTTCATTATATATCACAGAACAATAACAATAGAAATAAAATGCACGATAAATGTAATGTGCTTGAATCATCATGAAACTATCCTCATGAGATCCGTGCAAAAATTGTCTTTCACAAAAGCAGTCCCTGGTGTTAAAACGTTTAGAGATACTGCTCTGTAACATATCATAGCAATGCCCTAGGTAGTCAAAAAAATTTCATAGAATGAGCACGGGTTCTCAAATTAGGAAGAATTTTCTTCTGTCATCAGACATGTAATTTTGGCTATAGAAATTTTCTAAAATTAACATTCTGTATATTTAATACAATAAACACTGCTAGTTATTGAGTACATAATACATGCAAAATATTATTTTATACACTTCTTTTGGAATGAAATATTTGATTCTCATAATAATGCCGCATAGACTCTATTGTCATCAGCCACACTTTACTGACAAATAGACTGAGGCAAAGCGAGGTTGGTGATCAGTAGCTCAGCTACATTTGCAGTGGGCTGGTCAATCCAGAGTGTCTGATTTCAGACCCTGCAATCTCAGCCTCACGATCATTTATGCTGGTAACTTGACTCATATTTCTAAAATGTGTACATTGAACTCTTACTCTATCCCAGACTCCATAGGTGGAGGAGAGAATAAGATCACAAAGGTCTCTGATATCTTATAGCTTACATTTCAGAGGAGAAATGGAAATATTATTGAGGTGATTGTTGTTAAATTCAAATACACAACCTGGTGTGTCTGGAACATATAGGGGCTAAACAACAAACAAAGAAATGCAGTACATCTAACTTGAAATGTCAGGAAAAGACTATTTGCCAAGGAACTGAAACCTGAAATTCAGAATAAATTAAATTCTAGAACTTGCCATTTAATAATTAAGAATAGAGTAACCCATTACTGTTCCATGTGTAGTAATAAGCTTGTTGCAGGCAAATAATTCTGGATATTCAACAATAACTTTTCCATATTTTCAGTGAATTATTATTTCTTATTTCTGACATTAATAAAGCTGTCATGTTTGACTATTCATTATTAAATTTGCTTTGATATGAAGGGCTTTTACAAACATTGATTCTCAATCATGTTTAGTGTTATTAGGAATGTGATGAAAAATACAAAATAATTTTTATTCTCATTGGATTTATAATCTAAAGTAGGGTGGAAAAAGAGAATTTTGTAACAAAATATTTCATTGGATATCTTCTTGGTAATGTCTATAATTCTAGGGAAAATTTTGGATGAAGAAGGAATTGGTGCCAATTGACATTGATTTAGCAGGTTTTATATAGACTGGCTTTGACACTCACTTATTTTAAATTTCTACCATCAGAGAAAAAGTCATGATCATGAAGGTCCTGAGTAAGGCCATCTATCCTGCTATTCCTATCACAGAAATAGTATATTTAACCACAAGTAAAATTCATGTTAACAACAGTAAAAAAAAAAAAATCACCATACACAAAACAATAAACACTAGATAAAGCAATATTTTTTGTTATTGTTACATGTAATTTACTCTCGTAAATTTACAATAAGTGATTGATATAAATAAATTTATGAATTGTAATTACTTACTGAGCTTATATTGCAGATGTAACCAATACATATGTTTTCTGGTTATATACTATTTCCTTACCAGAATTCAAACTGCACCTCAGAGAACCTGATGATTGTATGCTTAGGCTATGTGGTAAAATATTATATATACTGTTCTAAGCTCAACTAATAACGAAGGACCTTTTGTCCTTATTTGGCTCATGTAGACACTGAAGGTGTCTTTGAGGAATATAAACATAACCTGGCATAATACCTATTGTGATATTATCTAGCAGCTGTTAGCTTGGTATTTTAGAAAAACGAGAACTGTTCTTATCGTGAAATGGTGATCTGCATTCTCTACCATAAGTACACATTAGCCAAATGCTGATAAACAGGTGTTGCCAGGTGCCTATGTTGAGAAACAACACACTAAATTGATGTAATTGATGTAAAGGATAAAATTCTCAAGTAACATAGTTGTTATAGCTATAAAGGAAGACATACAAAGACTTGCAAAAAGGGGAGATATTGAAATTATACCTTTATTTTTACTTTATTAGAAAAACAGATTTAGTAGAAAGAAGCAGATGTTTATTCAGCTAGATTCTATTGTAATGTTAAACTTTAACTTGATATTTCTATATTGTGATTTATTTTAGGATAGTAAAATATTTCGGCTAATATTGTATCAGTACTGTGCTAAAATTTTTGACACTGAGTTTGCAGTATGGGAATTACAATTCCTGTGATGATATCTTTGCTTTTGTGGTAGAAATAAATAAGAAAATGGAACTCACTAAAAGCAAAAATAAATCAATTAAAGGAAAAACAAATCTATTGTTAACCAACATAATGTTAGAAAATTTACGTTGAACATCTTAATTTCCTTATTTCAAAAAATGTCCTACATTCTACTCTCCTTGCCATCCCAATAAAACCGTGGTAATGTAACTATGCTGACTACTTTAGGTAGGATGTTAAAGTATTCAGACAGCCGAACAAATGTTATCTCAAGCAATACATTTTTTTTTTATTCTCCAAACATGCAAAGTATTTTCCCACCACCTTTACCCACTACGACGACCAAATTTAGTCTCTGTTATTCTCTGAATTTTAAAATAAGAGGGCACAAATACTCAAAAGATTAAACAATGTCATTTGGCCAAAGTTCATAGCATTTCCAGACTTCTGATGAGTCCATACCCACGAATAACTGTCCGTGTGTGTTACCATGTTAAGATTTAAATGTTAAACCTTGCATATTCTTATCTGAATACAGGAAAGATCTGAGGGAGTTTTGGAGCCCCCGTGCTCCTTTAAAGAGGAACAAGTCTCTCTCCAGGAAGACTTATCTGAAATTTAGTGACTTAAAATCTCCATAGGCTTAAAATTTCATTCTGTACTCTTTTTTCCAGGAAAAACTAATTGAGGAAATTCAATGCCTGCCTTGACCAGGTCAAGCTCTACCAGACCTGCTTCAGTATTGAGTGCATTTGAACGAACTGATGACTCATACTGTTTTCAAATTATGGCTGTCTGGGGGTTCTTGTGAGTTCCCCTGTCCAAAATATGGATTATCTCATTGTGAACATCATTATGTGAGCATAATGGACATAATATGCACCAGGTATTTGGCAATACAAGAATCTGAAAATGGATTTTTGTTAAGAATTCTTCCTTAACAGCAATTACCATTCCCTCTCTCTTTTGCTCCTTCCCTGTCTCCCTCCTTTCATGCCCCCAGTTTCTTCTCTTCCTTCCTTTTCTTCCTGTCTCTCCTCTCTGCTTCCATACTAAATATAACATGCATACACAAAACTCTTTCTCTATATGTAATATTATATATTATATAATATTTTATTCTATTCCCTCCACTGCACATGTAAATGCTGTCTTAGAGTTTCTTAACCTAGTGCTGTAGACATTTTGTACCAGATAGAGGTCACTCCTGGGCATTGTAGAATGTCTGGCAGCATCACTGATTTCTATCCATTTGATGCCAGTAGAACATTCCTCCCTACCCCACCCTCCCCCAACCCAAGTTGTGATGAGCCAAAATGCCTCCAAATATTACCAAATATCACCCACTGCTGGGTAAGAGTCACTCCACTGCATTGACCTTTTGGGAAGCAGGTTTTTTTTTCTTCATTCTTTTACCAGGTAATCAGATGTCACTTAACATCATCAGGTAGATTTGTTTGAAAGCCATTCTTTATAAAGTGACTTAAATTACATAAATTCCTGATCATGGCCCCCTAAAATAGCCTTTATAGGGAGAGTGACGATATGAATTTTCCCCTGATATGAATTTTTTCCCAACTGGAGCTACAGGTATAAACATCTTTGACCTGCACAGTCTCGCGTCATCACCCTGATCCTATGGGCCGCATAATCAGGCCACTTTTCCAATCAATAGCTGTATATTAGGTAACAGCAGAGCAATTAAAAGCAATGCATTTCCAAGGGCAAAATAATGCAGGCCGAACTCAACACATTAGACCTAAAAAGTTACAGAAAACAGCACTCATTAAACTTGGGATGTAAAAAATTATGTTCTTTAAATAATTTTCACTACCACTCTATAAATATGTTTAATACGTTAACACGACATACTAAAATAAATAGTTTCCAAGACTTGTGTATAAATTCAAAGAGGATCATAAAGATTATATATAAGAGATGTTAGGTCTGTGAGGTTTACGTGCTTTTAATTGTGATGCATAACTCACATACTGTACAATCCACACATTCAAAGTGTAAAATTGGAAAGATTTTAATGTATCCACAGAGTTGTGTAGCCGTCACCAGTATCACTTCCATTTTCTCCCTCTCCACACTTACAGATAAGCATTGTTTTTGTTTTCCATCTTTATGCATTTGTCTCTTCTGGACATTTCATATAAATGGAATCATACAACGTGTGATCTTTTGTGAGTGAATTGTTCTATAGCACAACGAGGTCAAGGTTTATTCATGTTGTAGCATGTACTGTCCCATCGTTCCTTTTCAGTACTGAATAATATTCAGCTATATAGGTAAATTACATTTTGTTTATCCATTCATCAGTTGATGGACATTTGTGTTATTTCTATTTCATGACTCTTATGAACATTCATGTGGACTTTTTAGGTAGATAAGTTATTATTTCTCTTGGATATATACCTAAGGGTGTAAATTGATGGTCATGTTCTTGAATGTTGAGGACTGTCAATCTGCTTTTCAATGTATCTGTGCCACTTCACAATCCTACAGCAATATATGATGATTACAATTTATGTATACTCTTATCAACCCCTTACTACTGTCTTTTTAATTTTCACCATCCTAGGGCATGTGAAGTAATACCACATTACGGTTTTGATTTGTATTTTCCTTGTGGTTAATAATCCTAAATTTATCTTCACATGTTTCCGAGCCATTCACATAACTTTGGGAAATGTCTATTAAGATCTCTTTTCCCATTTTAAATGGAAATGTCTTCTGGACTGCTGAATTGTAGAGTTCTACCTAAATATCAAGTACAAAACCCCTATCAGTTACGATTTACAGTTGTTTTTCCCATTTCGTGGATTGTTGTTACAGAATCTGACTCCATTTTGGTGTTTGATTCCTGGCAGGCTGTAAGTTCTATCCTTAGGTGTTCTCCTGCCTCACAGCTGTGCGAGTTGATATGGAAGTCTGGATTTTCCTATCTTTGGCACTAAAGGAAGTTCAAACCAGGCATAGGAGCTATCTGAAATCAAGCCGAGTGCAGCCCAAGCCTGTAATTCTAGCACTCTGAGAGGATCAAAAGTTTTGAGTCCAGCCCAGGCAACTTAGCAACTTAGTGAAACCCTGTGTCAACATAGAAAAATAAAAAAGGTGTGGGATGTAGCTGATTGTGAAGGCTCCAGGTTCAATCCACAGTAAAACACACACACACACACACACACACACACACACACACACACCATGAAAGCATACCTATCACTTAGATTGTACTCTTTCTTATAAACGATGGAGACATATGCTTTCGGATTTGTGTGCTTCCATTTTGAAAAGAATAAAATAAAGATCTATAAATTCTTTTACAAGATAACATTGTTGTTAGGAGAAAAAACTTTCCTTTTTGTCACAAAAAATATGGCCCACATGGACATGAATTTTTTTTTTTTGTGGGTACCGGGGGGTCGACCTCAGGACCTCGTGGGCCAACAGGCACCAGTGCCGCTGAGCGATATCACTGGCCCCTTTTTTTCGTATGTGGGTTCCGGGAGTCGAACTCGGGCCCTCGCGCTTGCAAGGCAGGCGCTTATGCCGCTGAGCCATCTCACCGGCCCCCGGACATCAATTTTATAATAGCTTTTTTTCAAGTTTGCCTTTTTGGATCTAAAAATAAAGAGCTTCCTAGCTCATACCGTGTACTCAAAGCATATATAGCTTAAACCATAATTTTACAGCTGAATTGGAAGCCCTGTGAGATGGGGTTTCTAATGGAAACACTGACAGACTGCTAGCTTCAGGGATACTAGAAGGCACCATTATAATAAATGGGTCTGAGGGAGACATGATACAGGCCCACAGGTAATTAATGGCAGGAGTAAAATAAAATATAGGCACACAATCCTAGTGAGAGCATGATGCAATGGAAGAAACTTGCAATAAAACACAAAGAATGTCTATTTAGCAAAGTACAGAGAGGAAAGGTTTGTAAAATAAATCACAAGCCAAGACTGTAACTTTAAGCAGGCATTGCATATTCCTTTATAATTAGCATTTTTTTTTTACAAAAATACTATAAAAGTCATTTTTGGCTAAGCAAAATTACTCTGTGTAATGAATTGAGAAGGCAATGAAATATAAACTCAACTACTCAAGCAAGCTAATGATATCCAGAGTTTTCTAGTTGAAAAGTCTAGCTGTAAGCAATTCAAGAATATGACTCCATATTGCAGAACAATTCAGAACAAAACAGATTCTTAGCCTACAGAGTGATATGGCCATATTAACTTTTCCCAAAATATCTTGACTCAGTCTTCTAGCTGTGGCTTTTGTTTATGCCTGAGACCAAGAAGGCCACCTAAACTTTTGGCCATAATTTCTCTTGACCTTTGAAGTGTGTTGTAACTGTTGATGTTTCATTCCTCCCCATTCCTTCTCCTCCTTCTCCTTCATTGCAGGGAGACTGACATCAGCTGAAGTAATCGAAATCCACTTTAACTACATCTTTGCATAGAACTTCAACTTAGCCATTATTTTCCAGGGAAACTCAACGTTTGTAAGTATAGACTATTCCTTCGCAGAGCTAAAAACATCTTCTAGAAAACAGGGAATTTAGATTAAGACACTACTGTGTAGTTGGCAGGATATGAGGGGGGTATCAAGTGGGAGAGGCCAGGAAGAAGAGAAGAGAGAGAAAGCAAAGCAAAGAAAAATGACTGGCACAGATTACTAACCTAACAATTTTAAGAGATTTCCATCAACCCTCTGTTTTGCTCCCTGGCCTCAGGGTGAATTAATTCTCTATGTTAGATGGGATGACCAAGTCTCAAAAATCTTGAGTGACTGCCAGAATCTCATATCTAAGATACTGGAGGAGTAATGATACATACCAACTATCATTACTTTCTCATTGATTATCTATAGAAAAAATTTCACCTAATAAAGTAACACGTCTCTTTTTCCTGTAAAACTTGTAGAATTGTGCAAAGTGCATTATATTTGTTGGTTCAGTGGGTGATATTCTCTACTTAAAATATCTAGGATGCTAGAATTATAATTTTAGAGTTGAGATGTGGTAGTAATTGAGTATTTTCAAATTGTTTTTCTTGAAAATAAAGTGGAGGAATGGTGGTCCAGAAATTTATTTAGACTCTATTTTAATTGCGTTTTTCATCTTGTACAGAAATAAAAAAATCCTTTAATATGAAAATAAGTTGAAAATAAGAACCTGTGGAGATGAGCAGGTAAAATAAGAAAATCTACAATCCATAGTCATGTTGCACTTTTATTTTGATAGCCACATCTGGTAAAGGAGGCAAAACCTAACCACATAGAACACAAGGGCGCCAGCCAGGAGGTGTGCAATAAGGCAAAAGTGTTACACCCTCCATGAAAGAATAAATTAGAGGGAAAAGCACCCTACAAACAGGCAATAAACAACCAGGCCTATTTTTGCCAAATAGAAAAAATTACTTCTCATGAAATAACTTCACACATAATTTTACAAGGTAGACTTTATGTAAATTTGTAGACCAAACTCATTTGGCCCTTGTGATCCAAAAGACTTTCAGCCTAGAGTCTATTTGTTGCTATTCTGCTTTTGTCTTATTTTTGTTTCCATTGATTAGTAACAATTAATACAAAAAAGTGATTGTAATTAAGGTCACAGACTGGCTAAAATTTCTTGGTCTCAGACTTGGTTCCAAGACACAGTTACAGATACGGATTACAGCCCAAGATTCTGAACAGATGAATGAAATCCGAGCTTGATTACCGGGATGATTCTATCAGATTTGCAGGTTAAAATGACTATTCTTGGGAAATAGTTCTGTTTATATCAAAAGAATCCAGGGAAGTAAAAACTTAAAAATCATGCTTTCCAGTTTAGGTTTCATATTTGAGTTTTCAGCTAAGTGCACAAAGTTCCTGGGTAACTTCAAAGACTCCTCCTCCTCATTTATTGATATTAGACACTTTTGACTTTTTAACCTTACTGGGAATATAGAATTCTGTCCAACAAAATGCGACTAATCTCTTTACCGTCAGTTCACAATTAATAAACTTTGTGCTCCAGATTCTGGTAAAAGAAGTCTTTGCTGTTCAAGTAAAATATAATTGACTTTTTCATGCATTTTATATTTCACATTCTCATCTATAGTTGATTACCATTTTATGCTTATTGAACTAAATTACTAATCTCATCTGAAAATTATTCTCAAAATTAGTGCCATGGCCAGTTATCTTCTTTTTATAGTTTTGTAGGGCAGGAATTTGGGAAGCATAATATACTGGCTATAGCTACAGTTATTTTCAACTTGACCAGGCTGAAGGTCCAATATCACTCATGGACATGACTGGCAGGTAGTGATGGTGGTTGGGTGGACTTCCAATGGGGCAGCCAACCAGAGACCCTACAAATGGGCTTTTCATACGATGTCTCACAGAATTTTTCCCATAAAGTAGATGAATTTCTCACATGGTGACTCATTTCTAGTGTGAATGACCCACTGCATAGGCTGAAAGCTACATATATTTCTTTTATGACCTAATGCAGGAAGTTATATAATGTCACTTTTTTCTGTGTACTCTTGGTCAAATTAGTTTCAGATTCATATAGGTTCAAGAGGAGAGCGTAAACACCTTCTCTAAATAATAGAGAATATTGCCAAAGAAATTGTTGCCACATTAAAAAAAATGCATGTATATTCACAGACAAACTAAAGTCACTTAAATTAAACTGACTCTAGAATTTTGACTTACCCAATTCTAAAATAACTATCATGTTATATGGGTTTTGCATGTTAGCCAAAGTTCAAGACAACGTATTTTTTGTATGTGAACTGTTTAATCCACTAAATTTATCACATAGACTTGTATACTATTGTTGAGTTGATATATCTCAGTGTAAAATGTTATTTGCAACAAAAGATAGGAAATTCATTTTGATTCTTGCACAATGTACTTCCATTTAAGACCATCTTTATTTTATGGCATTATTTTAACAATATATTTTCTTACAACTGGAAATAAGACATTCTTTAATTGATCAGTGAAACTTTAAGGGCCTTCCTTATAGCAGATATCAGAAATAGAATTCATCTAATGCACTTCTTTCATCAAGAAAGCAGAAAGAAAGTGCTTGGTCATAAGGTATATCAAATTAGACAAATAACAAGGCAAATTAAGTGTTCTACAACCAAGAAGGCAAGGCAGAATCTTACAAAGAATTAGAAAATTTTAATACTTATACTCTGATTTGTAATCAGCTTCTCTTTAATAGGTAGATTGTCTCTAACCTAAGGAGTTTGTTCAGTAAGAACATGTGTTTTTCAACTTCCAACAGCTCAAGACTGAATTCTCAGACTCTTGCTGGATTTGGGACATCTTTGCTAGAATTTGGTGACATAGTTAGAATCTGTCACTGGTTGTGAATTAATACCTCTGTCTTTACTGAGCCTATCACCTCGTAAACCTTCTCCCTCAGTTTCATGAATTACATTCAATATTAAAGTATTTGAAAATTTTCATTTTAAAGGTATCTAAAATTTAAAAATTATCTTTTACTTGCGATAATCGTAGATTCACATGCAGTTGTAAGAAATGATTTAGAGTATCCTAGTCCTTCACCCAGTTTCCCCTAATGGTAGCATCTTGTGATACTATAATATATCACAGCCAGGAAATTGGCATGATACTAACTGGAAACTTTTTATATGTGTGTGTGTGTTTGTGCGTGCATGTATGTGTGCACACACGTGTCTGATCTGTATAGTTATATACAAATTTATCACATGCCTAGGTTCACCATCACAGTGGAGATCTAGGAAAGTTCCATTACCACAAGAATCCTTATAGCTGTCCTTTTATTGCCACACTTTCCTCCACCACCCTTAATAATTTACCATTAGATGCAACACAAAAAACCAACATGCAATACACACATAGTAAACACAATACAACTAAATTGTAGGGAAAAGATGAGAAAATAAATTGTACAAGTTTTTAATTGAAAGTGTCCTTAGACATGATTAACATAGGCACTGTCACGCTTATGTCATCAGACATCTTCATAATGAAAGGACTATTTGATTTAAATCTGGTGCAAACTTCTCAATTTGAGTACCCACTCATACATATTTTCCTGTCAACAGGAGTTACTCATGTCTAAAGCACTCCAAACCACATTTACTGACTCTTATCACCCATTTTGGTGCGACCACACAGTGAAATTGTGAACATATATGCTCAAGATTTCCAAAATACAGCTTGAAGATGAGTTTAACCTGTGGGTGTGTCACTGTTCACGTGTTTGTGTGCACACTAATTCATCTTCCTTGGTATGATTTTGTATGCTTTGGAAAAAAAGATGAAATTGCTTTCCTTTCCTTTCCTAAAGAAAGGGATATAGGAGAGCCAGAAATATTCCATTTTAAAAATACATGGATATATGCAGACTTTCAAACTTTCTAAGATGACTAATTTGAGAGAAATAACTTCTGTACTTTTCCATACAAAGAAAAGTTTATTAGAAAAGTTTATCTCATACATTACCCATCCATCTAATAGCTCTTGTTCTTATTTACAAGCTAAATAACATGTCTGAATATAATTGGAAATAGTTCCTCTAAAAGTTCAGTGTTTGTATATGCTAGTTTAGCTTTCCTTTGCTTTTCACGTGACTCTCATCTCTGTCAACATTCTGATTAGTTTCCACTGATGTAAAATAAAAGTGAGCCACATATCATGTGATAGATATGATTATTTTACATGTTTTTTTTTTTTTTTGTGGGTAGCGGGGGTCGACCTCGGGACCTCACGCTTGCCAGGCAGGTGCTTATGCCACTGAGCTATCTCACCAGCCCTATATGTTGTTTTTTAATTCTCAGACTTGACACAACTTAAAAAATTTCCAGAAAAAGAATCTCCTTTTAATTCAGTTTTGGTTAAGAATAAACAGGTTGCACATGCTGCGGGTATTGTGAGTAGAATATATGGTCTCAGTTTCAGGGATTTTTAAGGATTTCAGGATCATAATAATAATTTATGGTTTCATTTTTATAGTTATCCAGGCTTTGAATCAGAGTCTCACCGAATGGTACAGGAAGCATAGTTTACGTGCATTTTCAGAGCACTGTAGTTTCATTTGTAGGGAGACTAACAGTAAACCAATCTATAAACTATTCTCTATACCTAAGTTTCGAATTTTCTTCTTCCTACATCACCTGAAAACATATTTAAAAATGTGTTTATGACATATATGCTGTCTAAATATACCAAAAGAATGATATCTAAAGAATAATATTTTTGGCTAGATTTTGAGAATTGCATTACCTGATTTAGAGACATCTCACACACAGCAGTAATTTTTTTTTCAACTGAGGAAAGAATAATAGTTTAGTGTCAAGCAGAATGTACCAGTAGCAAACTCGAGCACCTTAAGTATAAATGCCAAAATGGTTAAAAATCGTACTGACTACATTTCACAAGGAAAAGCCCCTCAATTTTATATTTTATAGGCAGCAGGAAAAACTATGACCATATTTTTTTTTTTTACTTTATTGAAACTTAAAGTTCCTCACATTGAAAATGTTATTTATTTGCCTCTTGCAAGGACATGTTTGTTAGTGGTGTGGGAAACTAACTATAAGTGTATGACATTAGAATTTGAGATCTTTAATAATTTAAATTTATTTCATGCAACACATCTACATAGGCATGCAAATGGGGTAATGGTGCAGCTACTGCCATTAACCCAGAGTCACTTCCAAAATGCTACTCTGAGAAATTATTTTCTGTGATTACCGTCTTCGGCTTTTAGTTACATGGCCTATATTTGAGCATAATGCCATTTTTTTCATGCCATAATGCCATTTTGTGGTAGCAAAACACAAAGATTTTGTGAAAACGAATTAATGCCTTCCAACTCCATATTCTCTCATTCAAAGCTACTATCTTTTCCCAAGCATAATGTATTGCTCTGGGTCTTGCCCCACTGAGAGTCCCTGACATATCTTTAAATGCATTTGCCTCCCATCAGCTCACTGGGAGACACATCTCCCTTCCTCACTGATTCTTTTTACACAACCAGTCTAGCAAATCTGAATTCAAATGAGCAGGGCTTCAGTGCTGATGAATTAGCTATCTCGCAACACTTCTGTTGTTTGTAATTTAGTCTTTACATTTCACGATGATAACAGTGTGTGGCGATACTAGTAAAATTAGCTAGAATCTGAATAGGGGAAAAAATAGGATTTGCAACAAATGGGATAGGAATAATTGGATAGTGATAAGCAAAAAAAAGAAAAAAGACTTCTATATATTACTCCATATTCAAAAATTAATTCAAAATAGACCATAGATCTGAAGGAATAAATCTTCTAGACAGAATTATAGAAACCTATCTTGGTGACCTTTGATTAGACAAAAATTTCTTAGACATGGCATCAAAAGCAAGATCCATAAAATAAAAATTAGTAAATCAGACTCCATTAACATTAAAATTTTTGCTCTAAGACTATATTTAGAATAAAATACTGGAATACTACTGTACTCAGCCATGAAAAGGAAGCAAATAGTATATAACAACATGGGTGAATTCCTAAATAAATATGCTAACTGAAAGAAGGCCAACAAAAATGTACAGATTGTATGATTCCATTTGTACATCAAATTCATTTTAGTAAATACAGATCCATCTGTAAGTAACAGAAGTAGGTCAGTCACCACTGATGGATAGGGCTGGGGAGAGGGAAAAAATACCTAAGGGATGAGAACTTTTGATAGCGATGGACATACTCACTACCTTGATTGTGATTGTGGATGTATACATGTGCAAACACTGATCACACTGTATGTTTTATGTACGTGTAGTTGATTTTATTAAATTATACTCAAATTAAGGTGTTAAAATTTACAACTTTCTTCAGTTTGATGGTTTATCAAAGCTACAATTGATTACAGATTTTAAAAATTATAGAACCTCCTCGAGTGGAATAATTTTTAATATTGAATTAGGTACAGTAGTAATCCATCTTTTGCACACTCTCCAATCTGTCTATGCATTTATATGATAATGAACATTTGGGTTGTTTCCACTTTTAGGCTATTTCGAATAAAACTACTGCAAATGTTCGTGTTGTATCATTTGTAGGAATATATAACTTCTATTTTTCTGGGTAAATACAATAGGATGGAAGATGGAAGTTTATGTGGCATGTAAACTTGAATAAATGAAATGTTTTTGTCTCTCTTTTATCTAGAAATGTTCATGGATTAAAATTAAATTTGATATTAACATTTGAAATAAAAATTTTATATTTCTATGTGTTATATAATTGAGTTATTGTATCTCAATCACTTTTCAAAATCCATTCCCTAGGAAACCTTTATTGTAATATTTTGCTTATAATCTCTTTGCAAAAGCTGAATAATATTAAACAGCTCTCAATAATTTTTTGATCAATTATCATTATTCTTTGATATAACTAATGTTCGTAGACACCAACCAGGATTTTTTACTTAATCAAAAACAATTTTTATCTTTTTGGAAAAAATTTCTATTTATTGTACTGTTGTTGAAATTTAGGTAATTTCAGATTTTTACTTTTAAACTTTCTTAAATTTTACTTTTAAATTTTCTTAAATTAATTCTTTTTGAGTTAAATTTTAAATGTACACTCTAAAATATATTTGTAAATGTTTAGGTATATATTCATTTATTTGAAATTCTTAATCTTATATTTCAGGCCATTGTATTGAATTAAATTATATTTTATTTATTTATTTATTTTTTATTTTTTATTTTTTTTATGTGGGTACCAGGAGTCGAACTTAGGACCTCGCACTTGCCAGCAGGCACTTGTGCCACTGAATGATATCACCGGCCCTTTTTTTTCCTTTATGTGGTTTCTGGGAGTCGAACTCAGGACCTTGCACTTGCTGGGCAGGCGCTTATGCCGCTGAGCCATCTCACTGGCCCTGAATTAAATTTTATTGAATAGCAGGTTTGATTACTAATTTTTTTTTTTTTTGTGGGTACCGGGGGGTCGACCTCAGGACCTCGTGCGCCAGCAGGTGCCCATGCCGCTGAGCGATATCACCGGCCCCTTTTTTGTATGTGGGTTCCGGGAGTCGAACTCGGGCCCTCGCGCTTGCCAGGCAGGCACTTACGCTGCTGAGCCATCTCACCGGCCCTTGATTACTAATTTGACATTGCCTTCTCACTGTAAAATAATATTATCTATACTAAGAATTTACGTTGAACTGAGGAAAATATTATTTTTAAGCATAAAAACTGAAAAGGGTAGGGGAGGCTATCAATGTTTATAAATCAAGAATACAATGTAAGTAAAATTAAAAATGAATTTAAAATTTTAAGGTATATGCAGACAAGAGTGCAATACCAAAAGAAGTCTTACAAATCTTAGAAATCTTACAAGAAAATGGAGTGTGGAAGATACTGAAAATAAATATTCCAATATATATGTGTATTTTTAAAATGACAATATCCTAAACACTAGTGAAATGCAAATTTAAGTGAGATGATGATTTCTTTCTTTAATTACTGTGGTAAATATTTAAATAAACTATTAGCCTACTGAGATTAGTGTGATTACTGATGGGAAAAATAATTTACTATTATGTATTACCATTCTGAAGATTGATATTACTTGTAAAAACATTAAAGTCATGTCTAAATGATAGAGAAAACCAAAGCATATATTATATATGATTAAAATTGCCTTTAAGTATAATTTCCCATTGAATGTTTGTTTGTATCATCTCTACGTATGGGATATACTTGTCAAATCTACCTTGAAGAATCTTTACAGGATATTATAATTTTAAAATTATTTGCAATTCTTTTCATATTAACTTCCATCTTCATCTCAACCTAATATTGCCTTGGGAGTTTTCTTTGTCATTTCACACGCTATATTTTCTTGTGTTTCTCTTTCAGAATAACAAATGGTTTCTGACATATTTTTCTAGTGATAGTAGTAGAATATTTTCAGAGGTGTTTCCATAAATCTTCAGGAAGATTTCATGACCTCCTTCCCCCATTTTTTGTATTATCCATCAATCGTGAAGAATCTTTTCTTCCCTTATTTATTCTCAACTATGTAATACGAGCACCCACAAGATTAAGTTGAGAGGTAAGGAGTTGGAATATACCTGCCTTCACTTTCTGCTGTCCTTGTGATTGGTCATAACCCCCTATGTCAACAGCTAATGCTTACTTTGATGTGGCTAACTCTTAGTGTAATACCTAATTTCCGGAAAATATGTTTCTCTTTTGTAAGGAAAATTTCCTCTATCTCTATTACTTAAAAAAAAAATTAAAAATAGGTGGAAACTTACATTTCCCCAACTCAGTGTCATTAGGGCTATATTTTCTTGAAAATATCACACTTGATATTTTGGGACCATCCATTCTGATTGGCAGCATTCCCTCGGCATTATCCATCTTCTCCAACCCACAACTCCATATTCCCAGTTTGTTCTTGGTATGTTGACTTTTACGACTAGCCATTTAAGTATTGATGTAGAAAGCTTGAAGGGAATGGAGATGGACTCTCTGTCTCAATATTATCTATTAAGAAAAAAATTGCCCAGTTTTTCTGGTTGGTACAAATTCTAGATCTAACTCAGGAGACGACTTGCCACTTTTTGAGTCTGCGTGCTGTGAGATTAAACGTATACGTTACTTGGGCAAATTTAGTATTTGCTAAAACCAGTGTTATTTTTCTAAAGCAATTAAATATTCACACAAAATTCTGTAATAAGTTGCCTTTGAGTTTTTAAGAATTTTAAGGTTTCACATTATCTGTGTGATATAAAATGTTTTAGACAGATGACATTTGAGTGTAGAAATCTTATGGTTTTCTGTGGCTCACTTGTTTTGAGATACGTTCCGAGAATTTCACTGCAGCCTTTGCTCTTACACCTACTTGTGAGAACAGAATGTCCGGTTTTGATCTCTGTTTTAAATCCAGTGGTAAGCAAAGCCTTAGGGCTGCAGACAATTTAGCCACATCGTCCTAAGGCTGTTGTATTGGGAAAATTTATACCCATCAAAATGTAAAAAATACATTTTCACAAATTTAATTTAACAGTGATATATTCTAATTGAACATCGTAGGAAGTGAAAAAATTGAGTATCAGTGGAAATGGGTAGATATAATCATGATGAAACATTTGGCAATGTATGCTTGATATTTTAATTTGTGCAGAAAAATAAGGCATAGCTCAACTCAGTTGCTCTAGTGCAGTGATTGAACTAAGTTCTGAGTTTAAATTTGAAGTGGAAATGACATGAACCCAGTCACTGCTCTATTAGTAAACTCTTAATAAGGACACATAAATTGCCAATGGGATAGAAAACAAGATTTCTGGCCTTGGGAAATTTGCAGTTTGATGGGTCTTCTAACCTTCTGAAGTTATGCAGACCAAATAATTTAATGCAATTTAAGAAAAAGCCATAAACATAGCTGCTCCTTGAAAGGCTGATTTTTTTTCAACACTGATCAAAGCAGCAATAAACATAGAGGAAAAGGAAATGGCATATTCGCCTATAAGTGGTAAATGCCTTGAAATAACTTACACTTCGAAAGCTTCATCAAATCAGTATTCAGATGATTCATAAAGTGTTGTCTTCTGTTAGAGCCTCTTGGCTACTCTGGACTCCCAAATGCCAAGGGGCTCGGACCCTTAATATGTACTAGACTTTTGGTGTGTGTTTGCTGCGTGATAACTAAGGGAGTGAATATAAAATGGTATTAATTTAGAATAGGGAAACACGTTTACATGCATATTAAATGTTTTGCCATGGAAGAGGTTTTTTAAATATTTCTTTAAAATTGTATTAAACTCCCAAGAAATAAACAGGTGAATAAACATTTTTTAATACATCACTTAAAAATAGGCAATTGATTAACACACTAAAAATTATGCTTCGGTTCATCAATCTTTACTCTTCTTGGTTTTTTATTTGTCGTGAAATCTGCTTTAGAGGTTGCCATGGAACTTTATAATGTGGGTATTTTGCTGAGCAAAATCCTAGCAACAGATTTCTTTGCCAGAGAGCAGAGTAAGAATCGAGGAAGGAACTCACCATGAGTTTTTCTGCATGCTGGGCTCATGCTTTCCACCTCGCCTCTCTCAGTTTTTTGATCCTGATCTCTGCCCCTCTATGGCTGAGTGGGATGAACATTCCCAGTAGTGTTTGGACAATGGAGAATTGACACAATAGATTGGAAGGAGGGAGTGGGGGATCCGCTGTGTCCTTTGAGGAAAAGTCACAACTCCTTTCGTGGCAGCTTTCCCCAGTGTAACTACTCTTTGCCTCAGGCCTGGCCATGGAAGTACAGACAGGGACAGCCCTGGGGTCTGACACTGTCACTTTGTTAAATTGTTTTGCAATAATCATAATTTGCACCTTTGATCTATTTCCTACTAGGCCCCCACAAGAATGTCTTGAGTGGTATTTATGAAACCTCTTTAATATCAAAATGAATAATTTGTTTATCACTACAGATTTTTAGACAATACTGATAAATTTCTAAATACTCATTTTATCCACGGTGCCAGATATGAAGCTCTAGAAGAAAGCAAAACTTAATCACTTACTGTAAATTGACAACTAAGTACTGATGAAAATATCAAAATTGAAAAGTAGAAAAACACACAAAGGGATGAAACAATTGCTAAAAAAATTCACAAATATTGCATAAACTTGAATTAGTCAATATTTAAAGCAGGCATTTAATAAGCTATTAATTATGAGAACTTCCAATTGGACATTATTTTCAGCATGGTTAATGAGTTGCCAGTGATTCTTACCTGTCCCAAGCACCCCAAACCTTCTCTGAAGCAAAGTTCGAATCATCACTGCGATGAGAGTGCGGCTCTTTATCCCTGTAATGCTCGTTACTATAGAATCAGAACATCAATTTTCTCAAAAAGGATTCCAACATGACATGATGATTTTAAAAGCTACTTTAGGAAAATAATAAAAAGCATCTTCAAATCATTATTTTAGTCTCTACAAACCTTTTGTTTTTCTTTTTTAAATAAAATGATGGAAAGATAAAATAGTTTCTCATTCAGGAAAGGCTTTTGCCCCCCTCCCTGTCTCTTTATTACAAGTGAATTTATCAAAAAGAATGCAATAGTCATGCATTATAAAGCAAAACCTTTCAGTGGGAAATGTAGACATCTAAATTAATGAACAGAATTTGTCAATTTCAAAATGTTAAACTCATTGGAGTTTTCAGGGAAATAAAGTCAGGTCTACTGCCAAGAAAAAAAAAAGACAATAAATTTGGTTGAAGCATTGAGGATTGATATTATAAAACTTACATAATAATATGCTGTAGGACTTTTTGTTAATGTATAAACTAACCTGCTTCACTATATTATTATTCATTAGACTTTTATTTTGAGAATGTTATCTGCCCTTGAGTTTGTGCTGTGTAAATCAAATTACACTCATGATCTTGAAGTAAACACAGTACACATTAATCTTTTGGCTACTTGGTATTTTCTTAATGCCTATCCAAGAGCCTCTATACATCATATTCACTTGCTTATTGCAGCGTTGGCATTTTTTTTTTAAAGTTGTTTCTCATGAGCAAAATTTTATCTCTGAATCAGGATTATGAGAGTCTTTGGTTTGTGGACTGTGTCACACACTTCTTTAGGATTCTCTAAAGCCAGGTTACAGAGTTTTGCAGACACTATAAATGTTTGGTGATAGATTTCAGTGATTAAAGCTATTCTGTTGCATATGCTGAACTTGTCTGATTGCAGTAGTCCTGGGGACATAAAAGTAGTGTGGAATTAAACTTTAAAAACAAGGAATTGTAGCCTTGAAAAAAAGATCTGTCCTATCCATTCCTCTACACACTACTCTACTAGCAAATGTTAAAATATCTAACATACAATAGTCTTTCCTTATACCATATGTCAGAAACTGCAGATAGCACTGAAGCTTAGGTATACTGTTTTTATCCCTATACATATGTACTTATGATAAAGTTAGATATTCTTATCATGTGACCATAAACTAAAAACTGAAAATTAACTTTCTTACTTCAGATGCTTGAAGAGGAAAGCTCCAAAACTAGCCATGATGTCATGATAACTAAGATTACAAAAAGTATGCAGAAAATTATGTATACGTTGTGTTCTCAATAGTCTAACTTCAAAACCACAGAATGTATAAAAATGCTTTTAAAATGAGCCTTTAAAAGTTTGACTCTATATCAACTAAAAATTTAAGCAAATGCCCTATCAAAACGATAACTATCAACAATATTTCAAATTGGTAAGATTTTAAGTTTTCCCCTTATAAATCCCAGGTACAAAGTTCTTTTGTTATAGTGTGTGATGAAATGCTTTTATCTGAATTCTATTTTGGAATTTTCTTTTTATCATTTTTGGACAGCAGATTGACAATGAAGAACTGAAACTCTGAAAGTGAGGCCACAGGTAAGTGAGGACTACTGTATAGCGAACGTTGTTTTAAGCAGATATACGAAGGGACCCATAACTTCAGTGAGTTTATAATATAAATAAAAAAAAAAAAAAACTAGATACTTCGAGGGATTTTAACCTCCTTATATTGAAACACTTTCTTTTTTTTTTTTTTTTTTTGTGGGTACCAGGGGGTCGACCTCAGGACCTCGCGCGCCAACAGGCACCCGTGTCGCTGAGCGATATCACCGGCCCCTTTTCCATATGTAGGATCCGGGAGTCGAACTCGGGCCCTCGCGCTTGCAAGGCAGGCGCTTACGCCACTGAGCCATCTCACCGGCCCTGAAACACTTTCACCATTTAGGAGGCACCCTCATGGAGCAAGACTTATTGAGAGCCACAGCTCCACTGTCCACCATATTGAAACTGAAAAAAGATATGTTTCTTGCAGGTGCTGAGGTGAGAAGACGTAAGTTTCTGTGGTTTCAGATTTTGAGGATTGGAAGCAAACTTAGGGCGGTAGAAACAGAGAGCGTGCCTGATTGGGACTGTTTCTGTAACCAACCTGGGGCCTGTTTCCCAGCCTCCTTTGAATTTTGTTCATATCACAAGACGGCTTTTATAGGCTCCATTGAGTCTATTAATTAGTTTTCTGCTGAAGTTGTCTACAATTAGTTCAGTTCCTTGCAGTCAAGAACTGTAACAGAGGCATGAGATAAAAACCAAAATGTACCAAAAATTAGAAAGTTAAATATTAGCCATATGGTAATATTTAACAGTGAAACAGATGAAGAGTGTATGCTCTAGTTTTCATAGACGTTTCCATGGACAGAAAAATTATCTATTTTGGAACCTGATGGGTGTGTAGAATTTGAATATGCAGGGGTAAGAAGGGAGGGAATTGTAGGTCACATGCTAGTTCCATGGAAAAAAGAAACCAGGAAGGGAAAATTTAGACATTAAAAGAGATCTTTGAGCTTAGAATTGACTTTGACCTTATATTTAATATGTTCTTTACTCAAACCTTTATTTATAATATCCTTTAATATGTCTCATTGTTTTATTGAGTGTAAATCTTTTATGGCAAGTTACTAGAAAGGGAAGCACGATAAACTGATACTCAACTCTTGATATATATCCTTGGTTCCTGTGTTTACCACTGTGTGATCTTTAAAAAGTGCAATAATCATATCCAATTTGCCCACATCACAGGATTGTTGTAGGATCATATACAGTAATAAATGTGAAAATCGTAAGTGAACTGTGAAATGCTACATAGCTCAGTAGAAAATGGTGCAGTAAATCAATCATTTAGAAATTAATTATAAACTGTATTCTTTCTATAGTCTCTAATTTTGGAACACTTACAATAGGGGAGAAAGACAACCTTATGTATGCCTTACTTAGGGGACAGAAGTATCATCCAACCATAGTTGGCAGACCTATTTCAGAGAAAGCAATAACTAAATCTGATTTGCATAAGAGGTTGTCTTATTGTTTCCTGGTTTTCTGGATGTGTGTCCTGATGCTGCACTAAGCAATCTTGAGAAAGGGATCCTTTTTGCATGCGTATCTGCCTTTATTTTGTACTGCAGGTGTCTGACGTGTTTGAAGAATTCTTCTAAGCACCGTCTATAAATTTGTAATAAAACATTAAAAAGAAATATTTTTGTTTATATTGTTCACAATATAGTATTGCCCATAATCTCTTGATATCAGGTTTACTGTAGGAGTGGGTTAAAAAATTGATGTAATGGGTTTTTTTCTGTTCCTATGATTGTTAAACATAATGTGTCTTATTACTGTATTTGGACATAATTGAACTCTCAAAGTGCAACATTTTAATTTTTTTTTTTTTTTTTGAGACAGGGTCTCTGTGTAGTTCAGGCTGGCCTTAAACTCACTGTTTAGCCCAGGCTGGACTCGAACTCACAGTGATCCTCCTGCTTCAGCCTCCTAAGGACTGGGATTACAGGTATGCACCACCACGCCTGGCCTGTAACATTTTAATTTTAATAAATGTTATTTAGCTATTTAAGATTATTGAAATACAATGACATATAGTCCTCTGAAAGCAAAATAGTCACTACAGTTCACTATTATTTTAATGATTTACTTTTTAAATAATAATAATTTATCATTACCCAAAACAGATACAATAGTGGCTTCAGATTTGTTACACTGTGTATCCTTACTTGTACTAAACTTCTTTGCTCCTCTTCAATATATTTGGGAATGCAGTAAATACTAGTTAAACATTTAATGAATGTGAGCTAAAATTATTTTGAATTAAATAAACATTTAATAAGCACCAACAAAAGTGAGTATGTAGATATATTCTATACTAAAAATACTCTATGAAGTCTTATCTAATTATCTTGGAAAAATACTCCCCCTTCAAACATTTGACCTATAGGATATCTTTTCATCATAAACTACCCTAGCATATTTTCAGAATAATACAACCTTCGACACAGATACGCTCAACGCTTCATGCCTCTTCTTGTAGGGATGAGAAATGCACAATGTTACAATCATGTACATTCAGCTTTATGTATATTTTTCCTGAAGTAACATGCTGAAGTTAAAAACAAAAAATAAATATTTTAATCCACTCTTCTTTGGTTTCTCTGCATTATTATTTCATCAAAGTGACCACTTCACTGTGAAATCCAGATGAGCTCTCATAATGGAAAATGCCATCAATAATGGAAAATCTGGGTTTTTTTTTTCACAGAAAAGAATAACAAGATGTCCTAAAATCCTGAGACTGCTTTCTCATATTTGATTTTTGTCTATTAAAGTCCTTTTCTTTTGGATAATTTTTCTAGCATACATACTTACATTTACTATTAGAAGAATCTTTAGTTTAAGTATTTAAGCAAGCGGACAACTGATACTCAACTAGTTTTAGTTATTAAGATGGGACTTAAGTATTTTTTTTGGTTATTCTTCAGAAATGGTCAGATTTTATGTGAAAATTAAATATTCATCATTGTAATTTGCAGTAGTAGCAGTAAGACTCCCTCAAAGATGATCCAGCAGTTACCACACTGTGGTAGAAAATAAGGACATACTGGAGGTATGAGTTCAAGTAACATAAATCTACATCATTTGTAGTAACCGATGACTTTTCACAATAACCCAATGAAAAATAAAGGTGATTTTTAAACCATGTCAGAAACTTTGTGTACAATGTAATTTACGATCTTCTCTGGAGAATAAATTGACTTTCTTAGTAATATTTTTAAGGAAATATATGATGAATTTTAGTGGAAATAAAACTTGTTTTAGGAAATTTCCATTGACTAGTTGATTCTCAGTTGACTGTGATACTGCTTAAATATCTTTGACAATGCATTTGTTTCTTTCTGTATGTACATTAATAATGACTACTGAATAATTCTCTTTTCCTACAAAATACTCCTACCAAAAATGAATCGTCTAAATGGTCTGTTAGTGGCTTTTCTGCATTCAGCTGTACCAGAGAAAACCCAAGTGGGCCAGCTTGATGCGTGAACACATCAATTATTCTAGTAACTCACAATTTGAAACTAGACATAAATTATGATAAAAATCTTTAAGCTGAATGCATCTCTCCAAAACATGAATGGATCATGCCCATGAGTTGAGGCACTGTTGCTTATGAACTTATTTTGCGGACATATCCACAGGGCATTTATCATGTATTGCTTTCAGTGATGTCTTTATTAATCCATTTGGCATTTAGGGAAGAGTTAGAGAAAATTTTGGTAGGAAAATGTAAAAATGCTTATACTGAATTTGAGATGTATAGACAAAGGGAAATATGACAGATGTGAAAATTTAATCTCTCAGAGGAAATATCTTGCTTTTTCATGATGGGAATAACTCAGTATGACATTTAACATATTGGCAGATTGTTTGCCCCTCTAAATGTATATCATTTTTAACATGAAAATGAAAGCAAGAGCAAAATGAGAAATTTGTGTCAAAGCGAAGCACAATATGGTGGTTTTGCATATGTGTTAAATTTTGGGTGTTGTTTATATGCAGAAAAGACTGCACTTAGTTTTTTAAAAAATATAGGTGAATAAAGCTGTAAATCAAAATCTATTGCTTTAAGACTTTTAATTGCAGGATTGAAATATTACTCTGCTTTGTAATTCTGGGAGAATTTAGTTGTTATTTTAGATTGGATATTGAATTGCTTATGTTCTCAATTAAAAATTATTTAAACATTTTTCTAATATAACCAGTTCAATTCTCTCTCTCTCTCTCTCTCTCTCTCTCCCCCTCTCTCTCTCAGTGCTGAGGACTGAACATGCTAGGCAAGGGCCTTGTATACACTAGGCAAGCATTCTACCACTGAGCTACATCTTCAGCCTATTTTTGAAATTTTGACAATGGGTGTTGCTAAGCTGCTCAAGTGGGCCTCACATTTGTCCTCCTCCTGCATCGGCCTTCCAAACAGTTGGAATTATAGACATATGCAGTGTGCTGGGCGCTAGTTCAGTTTCTTAAATTAGCAAAATCTGCATACTTAAGTAATCACACTAATAAGTTAAATTTAAATCAAATAAAGCTCAAAGTACCTTTAATATTTCAAAATTGAGGATATTTTTATTTATAATTACAAATATAAATTAATTTCTTTATTCTGTAGTACGATTTGAAGTAACAGAACAGACACTTTGTTTTTTGTTTTGAGCCAGGGTCTCACCATGTAGTTTAGGCTGGTCTTGAACTCATCATATGACCCAGGCTCACCTCTAACTTGTAGCTATCCTGCTGCCTCAGACTCCCAGGGGCTGGGATTACAGGCGTGTACCATCACACCCAGCAGAATTTATATTCTTGTCAGAAAAGAATGTTAAATGTTTGAAAGAGACATAAATCATTAGGCATGGGCTTCTGGGCAATGTCTGTTTGACTTCTGGGGGTTTTCTGGTCCTTTACTTTGAGGTGGTTTCGCTGTTGATTGACAAGTTTGCAACTTGCTAGAGACACAGTTAAAATAGTGGACATTGACGACAATGCAGTGTGCTGACTTCAGAATTACAAAGTGATTCCTGGAGATGACAGTGCAGATGAATTTTGTCCTATAGAAAACACACACCTGTGTAAGTCAAATTCTTATTTGAACCAGTTTTAACATCTTACTGGTTCCTTTCATAGTAATTGATACAATCTTTGATACGGTTCTTTTTCGTTTTTTTGTGGGTACCGGGGGTTGACCTCAGGACCTTGCACGCCAGCAGGCGCCCATGCCGCTGAGCGATATCACCGGCCCTTTTTTCTTATGTGGGTTCCGGGAGTCGAACTTGGGCCCTCGCGCTTGCCAGGCAGGTGCTTACACCGCTGAGCCATCTCACTGGCCCATGGGTTCATTTTTGTAAGTCATGATTTCATTATTTTGAAAATTCTGCTTTAGCATTTTCATAAGCAAAGTTACCTAAAATGTATACAAATACATAAACTATCAACAAAGGGCCAATTTCCTTCCTAACACAAAATTGTTAACAGTAGTGTTTTGTTTATTTTTAATATACTATGGTTAATGAGTTTCCTTCCAGAGCTCAAAGGTGTGTGCATATTACAAAGGGATGTAATGTAATCTAGATTAAAAAAAATACAATTGGAAATGTTGACCTGATAGGAAACCTCAATCTTTAAGTATCATGATTCTCTTCGTCTCCCAACTACCATATTGAACTCCTTCTTAGAGCCATAACCCCTTCACTAAAGTTTTTTTTTTTTTTTTTTTGTGGGTACCAGGGGGACGACCTCAGGACCTCGCGCGCCAACAGGCACCCGTGCCACTGAGCGATATCACCAGCCCCTTTTTCGTATGTGGGTTCCGGGAGTCGAACTCGGGCCCTCGCGCTTGCCGGGCAGGCGCTTACGCTGCTGAGCCATCTCACCGGCCCACCTTCACTAAAGTTTTAAAATTGTTCATCTTACCCAACTCTCCTTAGTTGGTAAATCTCAATCACGTTACTTATTTCATTGGATTACACATCATGTCTCCTCTCCTCCAACCCTCTTTGGCTGCAGAACTGGGATTGAACCCAGGGCCATTGAAATGAGCTGTTTCCCCAGCCCTTTTATATTTTTTAATTTTTTAAAAAAATTATTTATTTTATGTGGGTATCGGAAGTTGAACTCAGGACCTTGCGCTTGCCAGCAGGTGCTTATGCCGCTGAGCTATCTCACCGGCCCATTTTTTCCTTTATGTGGGTACCAGGAGTCAAACTCAGGATCTGTGCTTGCCGGGCAGGTGCTTATGCTGCTGAGCCACATCACCGGCCCTTCCCAGCCCTTTTAAAAAAAGATATTTTACTTTGAGATAGGGTCTCACCAAGTCCCAAATGGCCTAAACTATGCCAGAACTATTGATCTTCCTTCCTCAGTTTCCCAGAGTGCTGGGATTACAGGTACACACCACCATCAACTGGCCTGGCAATCACGTCTTCTCTTGAAAGATGTAAATGTCTTCTGAGTTGAAAAATTACAGAACTTAACTGAATTCTAAACTCTCATCATTTTGGTACCACTCAGCTTCTAAAGATACTTAAAGTATGGTGTAATTGATTTATGGGTAAATTTTACGTGATTTTTACTGACCTGTCATAATTTGTCAGGTCATTTTACTGAAAGGTTGCACTCTTTTTTTCCCTTAACATACAAATGTATTTTAAAGACAAATATTTGGCAGAAATAAATAATTTTAGGGGCTATCTGGACAAGTGTCTTTAGAGAGGAAATTATATGTATTTATATACTTTAGTATGATTTTCTGGAATAAAAGCTGGTGGTCACATTGCAATTGTATATTGAATAAATGATGTTTCATTCAAAAGTCCAACCAGAAAAAAAGAATTAAGTACATTGTTGAATACCTGCTATTCTACTATTAGTAACAAGGAAAGAAATTACAGATAGCTTTCATTTGAAAAAAGAAGGGTGACAGTTAACACGATCTACTTAAAAATTTTCTTTTTACCTCTCATCAAGTGGGAGGTTCTTATAAATGCTTACAAAAACCAGTACTTGACTTTAACTAGTGACGGACTTCCTTGTTTTAAGCCCAGCGATGATGTCACCTTTGTTCAGCATAGCACTGCCAAAGCCCTCTGGGTAGAGGACCCTTAAGGCAGGTGCACAGGCTGGAGTCAATAAAGAGCTCTCTATAAGGCAAACTGTGGAAACTTATCTGTCATTCTGACACGCCAGAAGAAATCTGCTGGAAATGTTGGTGGCAGGAACATGAAATGGACTTGTTGAGATATAAGATATCCAAAAGGAGATACATTTAAAGACATTCCATTAATCAAACTGACAATGAAAAAGCTCAAACAGGAAAGAACACAGATGTCTTACTAAACCATGGCTCATTAGTTTTCTTTTCTTTTTTTTCCCCCCTTTTGTTCTCTATATTATCTATTGGAATATTTCTTGAGTCTGAAGAGAGTCAATTTCATGTGGATGATTTAAATCTTGGCAGTTACAACATGTAGCAACTTATTTCAGAAATGTAGTTATTTTTAGAAATCTCAGTCTTACCCTTGCAATTCATTTTTTTTTCTCTCATCTGAGATTAAATATAGTGTCTCGGCTACTTTTCTCTCATTGCTGGGACAAAATACTCGACACCCAAAATTAAGGAAGGAAAGGTTTATTTGGCTCAGAGTTTGTGGAGGTTTCAGTCCATAATCAGCCAGCTCCAAGACAGAGTGGCACATGGCAGAGGGCAACAGTTCATGGCGGCGGAAGGCAGCAAAAACAGCAAGAGCAAAAGGGAGGAGCGTGCGCAAGCAAGAGAGAGAGCAACCTCTTTCCCTCCCTTATATTACATGCAGGCTGCCCGCCCCAGGGTGGGCGTAGCACTCAAGCCCAGAATCCCAGCATTAGACCATGAATCAGTCATAAACTCCAGAAGCCGCCTCCATGACTGCATGAGGCTTTGGGGGGACATCAAGACACAAACCATAACATATAGCATCCAATGAAATACTTAGAAGGGTAAGCTGAACAACTTTCCACAAACAAATGGAGTCTGAAATTTTAGTGACTCAAATGCTTTACAAAGGGTGATAGAGCAAATGTTAATAAAAATGCCAATTCTAAGACTAGCAAAAATTAAAGCTTACAGGTGTTGTAATCTTTTTTTTTTTTTTTTTTGTGGGTACCGGGGGTCAAACTCAGGACCTCATGCGCCAGCAGGCACCTGTGCCCCTGAGTGATATCACTGGCCCTTTTTTTTTCATATGTGGGTACCGGGAATCAAACTCAGGACCTTGCGCTTAACAGGCAGGCACTTATGCCGCTGAGCTATCTCACCAGCCCAGGTGTTGTAATCTTTAAATAAAACTTCTTTATAAAAAGTTGTGTTCGTACAGAGGTGCCTCAGTTCACGAACTTAATTCTAATCTGGGGAGGACAGCTCATTCATGTGTGGGGAGGAGATGGTCACATTCCTGTTCTGTCACCAGCTGAGGACTTCATGAAGGGAAGCAAAATTTTGCCCAATGCTTCTGTTCGCGAACAAAAGTAAACGTGACCCGAGGTATTACTGTATAATCAGTCAGTTAACTAAACCTAACTCATGAGCTGGGAATAAAAAGCACTTTTTAATGCTTTGTCTACTGACTCTTTAAATTTTGTAGTTACAGTTATTTCCCTGCCTTGATTAAAAACATAGCATCATCTCTTCTTGTGAATATTAGGTATAAAATGACCTACTGTCACTAAGACTCACAGAATACAGTTATCAGAGACTTTATGCTAATACAAATTCAAATTCTTCTTGACTCTCTGCTCCTCAGCTAAGTCAAGCTGTAGTGAGCTAAGCAGTGTGGTTAGGTTCTTCTCAGGACACATTGCCTGTCCCAACCTCTACATATTCAGCCATGACTTCCGATCTCCAGGAAGAAGGAAGGGACAGGCTCTATGGTCCTCCTTCGCCCTGTTCTGGCAGTTCTTTCTTCTGAACACAGCAGTCCCTCTCATCATGCACTTTTATTCTTCTCAACCTTCCTCTGAATATGTTCCCATGACCTACTCCTTGTTCTCAGTGGGCAGGTCAACAACTATTATGTTCTTGATAAGACAAATGAATCACTAGTCTCCCTCTTTATTTATTTCTTTTTCAATGGCTATACATACGATGCCACCTTCAGCTTCTTTTTGCTGATTTTTTGGTTTTGGTTGGGTGGTAGGGAACATGATCCCATGCCAAGTCTTTTCTCCTACTATGGTTCATATCTGGTCCAAGGAAACATTCATTATCTCTCTTGACACATTCTGGCAATGAAATTTTCCTGATGCATGGCCTGTGTTCTGCTCTAGTCCAGACCCTGAGCCACACCCTCTAGCCATTTAGATTTTTAGAGAATGATTGAGACACTAGTTTAGTGATCATCTCTTAAATTTCAGGTAATGTCTACCGAGCTTTCTGTTAAATTTCTTTGATGTGCTCTTACTAGGCCCAAGTCCAAGAAGGAGAAAACTCTATTTTGGGGAGTAATGAGACTCAAGAGAAACTCTTTTAAAATAAATCGTCTTTTAATGTCTAACTAAATTTCTAATCATATTTATGGACTGGAAGTAACCATGGTTAATTAAAAGTACATGACTGATTTTCTCAGAGCTCCTTTTTGGCAAGCCCTACATATTGGTCTCAAATATTATCTTGGAATGTGGACTCAGTGACTTACCTGAAATTTAAAGTAAAATAATTTCATTTCAAAATCTAAACTGAGATTAAGGAAAGAAACAAATATGAGCAATTTTAAAGGCTCATTTTCTCTCATTTTTGGAAATTTAACAGAGAGAAGGTCCAGTGTAGGAAGAGGGGATTGACTGCCAACTGTTGAGAACACGTCCTCCGCTAGGAAGGAAGTGTTCTTTCATTGTGACGTTGTGACATAGACACAAAGGTGACACAAAGGTGTTCCTTGAAACTCAGCTGTAATAATATGTTGCGTATTTCAGGGACCAATGTTCTCTCTATTAGGCCATCGGCAAGATGCATACAGTGCAGCCCTACCTGGTCAAGCATACCTCTCTTGGGGAAATGAGAATTCAGGGGTTACAGTATCCTCTATTATTTTGTTAATTTTTTTCTGAACAGAGTTTATTTTCTATCTCTATTAGTTGCACATGTGTAGCATTTACACAGTGCAAATTAATAATCATGAAGGGATGAGCATCGCTTTGTTTCTATGCAACATTCTTACAAGCATCAGTATTTATCTGGCGTTCCAAGTTTTTCTCCTTCATTAATTCTTATTTTGCATAGATTAAGTCTCTTGATGGTGTCTCATGAATTCCCACAGAGTTTTTTCATTCTTTTCTCTTTTATTTCCCTGGTAGAGTAATTTCAAATGTTCTGGCTTCAAGCTCATTAATTCTTCTTTCAGATTAATTGAGGCAGCTGTTGAAGCTTTCTGTTGAAGTTTTACTACAATCAATTGTATTCTTCATCTCTGCGATTTCTACTTTTTAAATTTATCTATTTCTTTGCCATGTTTCTCATTTTGTTCATGTATCGCTTCCCAATTTTCATTTTAATTTTTAATTTTCATTTAATTTTTTAAAAGAGGAACTTTCAGAATTATTTTTTCTGATAGTTTATGATCTCCTTTTCTTTGGGGTTAATTGTAGCTTTGTTAGATCCTTTTGGAGGGTACATAATTTCCTGTATCTTTGAAATCCTTGGGTCCTTATGTTGCAATTTATTTGTTTGTAAAAAAGACTTTTGCAGGTATTCTTTGGTAAGGATGTACCTACACTGTTTATTGTAGTTCATGTCTATGGCTGGACTGGCCAGCAATGTCCCTGAATGAGCAGAGCTTGCTTTTAAGTTCTGTAGATGATTAGGTTGCTGCTTTTGTTCTGAATTCAGGTGGGGCAGCTGCTTTTTTTTTTTTTCTCTTCTTATTTTTTAAATTTTAAACTTAAAAAAGTAAGAACAATAAAACAGAGTTTCAAAATAGGCTAGTAGGAAAGTAACAATAATCAACACATTGCATATTGTTGTATTCACAGTAGTTGTTCAGAGTACAAGATATAGGCATGAAACATTGTCCAGAAAATTACTATCATGAAATTTTCCCCTCAACGAACCAAGGGAAACCAGCTGTATAACTATCTTAACTGCCTTGTGTTTATATATACTTTTTCCTTTTCCCTTCCTTCCTTTTCCCTTTTCCCTTTCTCCCATTACAGTTTTTCTTTTCTTTTGAACAGTTTCTTCCCTATTCACAATATCTACTGAACATTTTGGATCTTGTTTACTCTTTCAGATTCCCACACTAGTGAGACAATACGATATTTACACATGTGAGTCTGGTTTCTTTTTTCTTCT
Organism: Erethizon dorsatum; assembly: GCA_028451465.1. Taxonomy (NCBI): domain Eukaryota; kingdom Metazoa; phylum Chordata; class Mammalia; order Rodentia; family Erethizontidae; genus Erethizon; species Erethizon dorsatum. The sequence goes on from CM051839.1 coordinate 20,481,838, forward strand.
CTTTTCTTTTCTTTTCTCTTTCTTCCTTTCCTTTCCTTTTTAAAAGATTTTTAGGACCGGTGAGATGGCTCAGCGGCTTAAGCGCCTGCCCGGCAAGCGCGAGGGCCCGAGTTCGACTCGTGGATCCCACATACGAAAAAGCGGCCGGTGATATCGCTCAGCGGCACGGGCGCCTGCTGGCGCGCGATGTCCTGAGGTCGACCCCCGGTACCCACAAAAAAAAAAAAAAAAAAGATTTTTATTCTTCAGTTAAGATCAGCTGCTGAATGGGCACTGCACTTTCTTCTAACATGGCTAGGCCACAGCTTCCTATGTTCTTGGGCTACAAGAGAACCACTATTTGAGTTCGACGGTTGGGGATGTTTGAAGTCAGGGCCCCACCGTTAAGTGGATTGGGATGTATGGATCAAACGCTATGCTCTGTAGAAATGCTAAATTGAGCTTTGCCTAGTCTGGATAGAATCTGAAAGTGAGCTCTGATGCTGAGGTATTTATTAAACTGCTAAGTGTGGTAGAACTTACATTTGCTTGCTGGTATTATCTACCAGTCATGACTTTCCTGGGGCAAAAATCTAGGACTGAGCTTTGACATTGAGGGGAACTCTGTTTAAACTTCCAGGGTGGCACAAAGTGTGTTTGCTTGTAACTCACAGTGGTAGACTTGTTCCTCTCTGGGTTATGTGGGTGGTCACTGAAACTCAGGGGGTACTTTTTAAACTCTCAGGTGTGGCATAATTGATACTTGCTTGTTGTTAGAATTAACTATGGTTATTTTCCCTCTCCTTGAGTGGCCCAGGTTATGAAGTGAGGCTGGATTTGGAGACTGTCTGCTAGGGATTCAAGCTAAGTTGCAGTTCTACCTCTTCTAGGGGTCATCATATCAGTTTTGCAGGTGGCCTCTGTTGTTAGCTGGTTTATCTGATCGAGTACCATCACTGATAGTTCTGCTTTGTTTTCACTCAAGTTGATGAAAACTGTCCCTCCTTCTCTGTGGGCTCCACCTCCTTGCTTTTTTTTCTCCAGCCTCACATGTTCTAGCTGTTTAGTTTCTCTCTAAGTCTCTCAATTCCACGGAGTGATAATGGACTGGGCTTCCTGGGAAACTCTCAGAATGCTAGGGATGTTCGGTCTGCTGCCTCTTTTCTCTTTTTCCAATGTGGGAGCCATGGGCTCTGGATATTTCCATCTGGCATTATCCCAGTTTGGGGAAGAGGAAGAATGATATAGTCCAAGACAGACTGTCTCATCCTCAGTGAAGACCTTTATTCTGTTCCACGAACAAAGCAATGATTCAGTCTTATGTCCACATTTTGGAAATTGCACCAAGGTACTACTGTTTGTGGATAGTTGCTAGGTGATCTTCTTGTTGCAGTGGAATGAAACCTGGCATCTGCTTGGTGATACCTCTTTTTTTTTTTTTTTTTTTTTTTTTTTGAGGCAGGGTCTCACTATGTAGTTCAGGCTGGCCTTGAGCTCACTGTGTAGCTCAGGCTGGCCTTGAACTTGCAACAATCCTCCTGCCTCAGCCTCCTGAGTGTTGGGATGACAGGCATGTGCCACCACCCCTGGCTTCTTCTTCTTTTTCTCTTCATCTGTAGAGTTATGAAAGTTTTTGCAGAAATCTAGAAACTATAAAAATAACCAAATATGCATTCCATAGGTCAAAACATAATAACTGAAACAAAAATAATAAAATTAAGAACTATATTAAGCTGAGTTGATATAGAAGAGAGAATAAATGAATAACAAAACAGATGAGAAGAAATTATTTGTAAGCTACAATGAGTTATCAAATGGCTGAAAAATATGTAGGAGAAAATAAATTACAGAAGATATAGTGTAAGGATCTAACATTCATGTGATCAGATTCTATAAGAAAGAAAAGCATGGGGTAAAACTAATACTTAAGGAAATGATGGCTAAGAATTTTCCAAAATATTGTGCATAATAAGCTACCTCACTTTTTTTTTTTTGAAATCTATACTAATTTCTATGCTCTGGACATTTACTGCCAAATGGAATAACAGTTCTACAGGAAAATGATAATGTTTTCAATAGAGCAGAAATAAAATTTAAAACATTTCAGGTCTTTATTACATTTGAGAAAAATTTTGTTTTCTCACATAGTAGACATATTTTCTTGTTGGATGAATAAATAACTGATTTTCAATATAGTAAATAATATTTTTAGGGCCTAAGGTGAGGCAAATACACTAAGGGTAGATTCCAAAGGATCTTCTAGATGTTGCAGTGCTTTTTTTGTAAAGGCTAACTGAACCTTATGGAGCAAGATCAACATAGACTTATGTACCAGTAAAATGATGATGCCATTCTATCTGGAAAAAATCCTGACAGAAGTTATCGATTTAATGCCTACAGAGCATGGACAGGTACAGAGGAATTGCCTCCTGAGTAGCGGAACAGATTAGTGCTCACTAATGAAGGTAATTGTAATTTCTTTTTTCTTAAAATTAAGTAAGATTTAAGATTAGTTATTCGTACTGAAGTTTGCATTGATTTTCCTGCATAATTTTATATGAAGTCTACTGGTAGAACTGTATCTAAAAATCTGTAGAATGGCGTTAATGCTACTGTAGATTTTTATATGGAGACAGTTTACACCACGCAGCTGCATTGTCAGCACAGATTAAGTTGGCTGAACGTTTCTTTGAAGAAAGAGTAGGTGTTTTTCATCATACATGGGTAATATTATAGATATGGGTAATATTACAAGAATGCTAGTTGTCATAGCACTAAAAAGACTTTCTATTCCTTTCTTTCTCTTTGTCTTTCCTCTCTATCGAACAATGACAAATTGGCCATGATTTATACCATGTGAAGAATACTTCTGATCATTCTTCTCACTGGTCAGAGTGAATTGAATCTGATCTAAGAAAATCAATTTATAAACTGATTAGATGCATCAGATTTATGTTTTGATTGAACAAAAACAAAATTGAGCAAGATTTCATTTTGGAGGGAATAGTGATTTAGGAAAATTAGGAGTTAATCAGTGGTAGACAGGGAAGTCTAAATACAGTGTAGGAATGGATTTGGGGAAAAATTATGGCTAAGTTGTGGTCCCAAGAGTTATGATTACATATTATTTACATCTTTAAATGTTTGAGATTATATCATGTCTTCTCATAGTAACATCAACTTTATTTTAGCTTGTTTCAATGAATTTTAGCCTTAGAAACAATATTTATGACTTGAACAACTACTTATTGAACAGTGGTGGAGAGGCAATATATTCTAGTTTTTACTATCATTATTTCTAAAACTTGACTATGTGGGTAAAAATCCCAGCTGTCACTTATGGTGGAACATTAGACCAGTCATCTAATTTCCTTTCTTTTGAGTTGTTTTTTGAAAATATACCCTATTATCAATTAATTTATGGGTTTGTTATGACATTAAAACACTTAAGTTTTGATTATTATCCTTAAAATTCCCATTTTCCTCTTCTTAGTATTGCAATTTGGCAAATGATTTTTTCTTGATTTGATGCTTTTCCAGCATTATCTTTATCTTCATGTATTTAGCACAGAGTGGATAAGATTCACCAAACTCAGAGTAGTTCATAATTGAAAAGTATTTGCTTACTGTGATGGATTAATTAATGGTCAGTTTAAGTGGGAACGCCCAGCTGAACTGAGTCAGCATGGCTTTGGGTGTGGAAGACCCACCCAAAGATTGTCGCCAATGGCATAAAAGAACTGGAAGGGAAGATTGTACGCTGCTGATTTCCCAGGAGATTTGTTGCAGCTTGTTTTCCTGATAGGAACTCAGCTCTTCTTATCTTTGGAGGAGCTCAGGTCCTCGCTGTCCCTGGGCACTGTTGCTATTCTCTTCTGGGGAGCTCTGGTTTTCACCTTTGTCTTGAGCTTAGCTTCCTGGCTCCAGTGCAGATCCCTCAGTCTTCTGGCACAAATCCTTCCCCAGCCAGCACAGACATTCTAGCTTGCACCACTGGCCTTTGGGTGTTCCTGGTGCAAATCCTTGATATGGACTTGCATGAGACATTGCCATGGGCTCTAGGCCTCCAGCTGGACTTGTGTGGGACATTGCTGTGGGACTGAGGGCCTCAGCTGGATTCTTGGTTTCTCTAGCATACAGTCAGATCTCTTACACTCTACTGCATTTAACTTTTTGGGTGAACATTATAAAATAATCCAATGAATTATGTGTCCTGTATCAGAGCCCTGGCCTATGACCACTGATCTCCTGCTCAGGGGTACGACAACAGAATAAAACATGTACTATATGTATATATTATATATATATATAGTATATCTTTCCAGGATGGTCAAAGCCTGATAAGGACTAAGACCCCAAGGCTCAGTGTCCCTGGCCTTTATTAGGTGCACAGCTTGATTGGGGGTGTGCTGGTGGCTGCAGGAAGCAGTGGGGGTGAACTGCTGATGTGGTCATGGTTCAAGGACTGAGGAACAATGTATCTTTGGAAAAGCACACAGGAGCAGATCATGCTTAACTAGTAACGTGATTGTCTGCTAACTGTGACTACCAAGCTAGAAGGAATTTGGACTAGTTAAGTCCTCAGCTGCCATGTTATCTTGCTTTAAGGCGCCAGAACTTCACAGACCGTTTGCTAGTCTCAGCTCTGGCCGTTGGCTTAAGGATTAACCTGGCTGTAAATAAAGATTCCCACATGACACAAATACTCTTTTTCTCTCTCTCCCCTTAACCACCCATGCCTTGGTTGGGCTTATTAAGGAACACAGAGGAGCTTCTGAGTCAGTGCTCACTGGGCACAGCGGACCCATAACCCTGACCATCCCTCTTGTTGAAATGCCCAAGGAAACTGCTTCTCGACATTTTGCCCTCTATTTTGGAAACAGAAAATGGTTGCAACCCAATGTCAAGAAGGTTGAAGGAGCGGTCTTGTGACATCAGATATGGACAATGTTTCAAAAAGCTAGCGAGATTTGGATTCTGAAATGTTTCCAAAAAAGAGGATCTTGTCAAGCCCTTCCCTTCTTATAATTCAATTCAAGAAATTCACACATAAGGAATTCCCTTGCAGTAATGCTAAGTGTCTATTTTCCTGTCTCTTTATTTTTTCAACTTCTTGGTTCTAAAGGTATTCATGAATTAACATAGCATGTGAAGATATTGCACATGGTGGCTAACAAACATTTTTGCAATGTTAAATGCCATCAAGAGGTCTATATTTATGTAAAAAGAGCAAAGACACATAACTCACTATTTATGAGTTAAGATTATAACTGATCAGCACAGGTAAAAAAACAAGGGGCCAAGAAAGTCTTACAAATCAACAACAGGAAAATAAAATAAAAACAAAGGAAAACATAGGATGCAGCATCTATTACCAGAACAGGAGGAAACATAAAATTGCCAGATGTGCAAACTTGGATAGCTCATAAAGATGCCAGTTAATTGTATACTCAGCTTGGTGAGTTGCTCAAAATGAAATCAGAACAGTAAGATATAATTTCGTTCCTGCTGGACTGACAAAAATTAGGAGGCTAGTTAGTGCTAAATAATGGTTAGGATATAGGAACAAAGAACCCTCATTCACTGAAGGACAGAAGCACAGCAAGACTTGCGCAGCAATAAATTCCTAAAGTTAGGCAGGAGCTATTAAGAAAGTATCTGCAGTATGAAACAACAATTTTTCTGAACGGTAATTGTATAAGAAAACATTGAGAGTCAGATTTGAATATCTTCATGTAGCATTATTTGGAGGCAATCTAAAAAGAAATAAGTACAATAACCAAACAAAAGATATCAGTCCTGACATGGTATATTATCCAGCACCAAGAAGCAATCAAATATAAGGATATACAACAATATGAATGGATTTTTGAAGTATTTTGAGTGAATAAGTAAGAAAGAGAGCCAAGAGTGGTGGTGCACGCCTGTAAACCCAGCAGTCGGGAGGCTGAGGCAGGAAGATTGCCATGAGTTTGAGGCAGCTTGGGCTACATAGTGAGTCCAGGCCAGCCTGAACTGCGTAGTGAGACCCTGTCTCAAAAAAAAAAAAAAAAAAAAAAGAAAGAGGATGAAATATATAAGAAAATATTAGTTATATAAATCTATGTCCTCAAATAAATGTACTTTTAAGTTTTCAAAAACATAAAATCTCAAAGTATACTTATCAAACAGGTTCTGTGTGACCATGGTGAGGCAGAGAGTGGGGTAATGCAAGAGATGGGGATGGAAACTAAACACAGAACAAGGAAAGGCTTTGAGCGGTCGATGACTTTGTACGGACTGAGGAAGTTTGATCAAAGATGAGCAGACAAAAGACAAAGAACCCCAAATGTCTTTGAGTTCAGGAACACACAAAGAAAGAAAATTGCATGGATGTACTTATGCACCTATTTTAAAAATATTTCCCAGAATAATTATTTCACAGATAGAACATAATCAAATAATAAGATGCAATAGCAATATTGAGTATGCTTGGCCCCATGCCATGACTCTTAAAGGCAAAAGAAAATGCAACTCTTCAAACTAAAAGGAAGGCACCGCAAGTGCCGGTCAGACACTGCCGCTCTGTATACTCATCAGCATTAATTCCATCCAGTTCAGTGGCCTTTGGTAATTTCTATAACCTTTGAGCAGACTGTGTGGTTCAGACTGGAAGGAGCAAATGTTTTGCTCATCTCCAGAACTTTACTTTGAAAGTTAGAAAAAAAAGCACTTAAGCTAGATTTTTAATACTAAAGCATTCACCAAAATATCTTTGTTTCTAATTTCTTTTTATTTTCTTTTTTTTTTCCTTTTTTGAAGTCATACACCTAGAAACTTGCTACTTTGGGAAAAAGTTGTCAAAAAGTGTGAAAGTCAGTTACAATTTGGATCTTCATTTCTCATTCTGTCATCATTAAGAATAACTTTCCAGTTATTTTCTTTGTCAGCCAAGTGTTATGAAGTTTTTAAGAACATCAAAAATGCGACAAGAAATAAGAAATTTTGGATGGAGGATACTATTGGCTCCTATGTACTAGGAAATTGCAGTCTTGATCAGAATATTTGGTTCCTGTCCAGTCTATTATCTTATCCTACAGTAAATATTTGTAATACAATGTGGGAAATTTATAGCAGTCAGCCTCTATTTCCCCAGAGGAAAAAAAAATCTAAAGAAAATGACAGTGCATTTATATATCATTTAAGAATCAATAACTGCAAAATTGAATATAGGTGAAGAGTATTTGGAATTTGTAACTTTAATAGAGACAACGGTAAGAACACAAACCAAATTTTCCCCTTTGATGCTAGACTTGTGTTTCCCTTTGAAGTTAGAATTAATTTATTACAACTTGGAACTTCCTTTTTTCTTTTTTTTTTTTTGTGGGTACCGGGGGGTCGACCTCAGGACCTCGCGCGCCAGCAGGCGCCCGTGCCACTGAGCGATATCACCGGCCCCTTTTTCCTATGTGGGTTTCGGGAGTTGAACTCGGGCCCTCGCGCTTGCAGGGCAGGCGCTTAAGCCGCTGAGCCATCTCACCGGCCCTACAACTTGGAACTTCAAAATGAGGATAAACCAAGAGGTAAAAGTCAAATCAAATCTTTCACTTTCATTTTAAATGCAACATTAGCAAGTCTTTTCTTTATACTGAAATACTAAGTAAGCACTTAGTAAAGTACAAAATAAAAGGAAAAGAAAGAAAAATAAACAGGGATAAAATCAAGAAATGCAATTTAAACCTGAAAGAAGAGGGAATAGAAGATAGCAAGAGTATTTGTTTGTTGGTTGGGTTTCTTTGTGTGCTTTATTTTAGCCTTGAATGATTCAAGAACTAAAATTTGAAAATTCCCTGTCAAGCACATAAAACAAGTTTTATGTATAATTTCTGACAAACAATTCCTTCACCAATACCTAACACTTGCATATATGCCATAAATTCTTTTATCTATGTTTTGTTTATTACTCTTAGGTTACAAATTACTTTAGGGTAAATGGTTTGTATTAAGCATATGTGTTCTATGCTATAGCTGCAATATCATCAGGAAATTAAAAAAAATTTTTTTTCTCTTCCTTTGTCTTTTTGTCTGTGACTTCCTGTCTCTCTCTCTCTGACTCTCTTGTCTTTCTCTCTCAGTCTCTCTTTTTCTTTCTTTTTGAAATACTAGGATAACTACCACAGAGCCCATCTCACCATACGCAGAAACACAGGTTTTAACGTGCATCATTTACATCTTACATCTTTTTTTTTTTTTTTTTGTGGGTACCAGGGGGTTGACCTCAGGACCTCGCGCACTAGCAGGCGCCCGTGCCACTGAGCGATATCACCGGCCCTTTTTTTGTATGTGGGTACCGGGCGTTGAACTCGGGCCCTCGCGCTTGCCAGGCAGGCGCTTAAGCCGCTGAGCCATCTCACCGGCCCTACATCTTACATCTTTCATACCAAACATTTTAGGGTAACTGATATTGTCAAGAATCTCTTCTTCCTTAAAAACTATTTTTATTTGTTTTCTGGTTTATTTTTAAAAATTCCATGCATGTCTCTGCATCCTGGTATATGCATCTATTGCTTCCTCTATATAAAGAGTTTTCAAAGCTGGATTTCTAAATTCAAATTCAGTTTCTCTTGTTTCTCAGGATTCTTTTTCTTTCCTTTTTTTTTTTTTTTTTTGTAGTGGGGATTGAACTCAGGGCCTTCACACCGAGCTACATCTCCATCCCTTTTTATTTTTTTCATTTTGAGGCAGAGTCTCATGAAGTTACTGAGTTGTCCAGGCTGGGTTCAAACTTGTGATTTTACAGCTTCAGTCTTACAGAGTGATGGGATTACAGGTGTGTGCCATTATGCTCAGCTAATTTTCTTACAGGATTTTAACTTTCACCTGTATGTGATGTCTTCAAGAAATTCTTATTTCTGTTTTACACAAATCAACCATCCATTCATTTAATATTTGTAAACCTTTATGCATTTTACCTACTGAGTTTTAATGCATCTTTGGTGTTTGAGGAAGCCAAAAAGTGTCACTCGTTTTCCTTTCCTGAGTTCAGAATTAACTAACAAATGGGACAATGGAATAGGCAGATTGGGAAGACAAATATATCTTTTTTTTTTTTTTATGCGGGTACTGGGAGTTGAACTCAGGACCTTGCGCTTGCCAGGCAGGCGCTTATGCCGCTGAGCTATATCACCGGCCCAAATATGTCTTTTTTAATGGTAAAAGTATTTTGGAAGATGTGGCTTATCCTAAGAGTAAGACTTATTCTAATACTGAGACCCAGAATGAGGCAGTTTTAGCTACGCTGTTGCTGAGAGCTCTGCCCTGGGGTAATGGTTGGATTTTGTAGAACTAAGAGCTTAGAAGTGGGACAGTGCAGCAATCCCTAAAGACAGCTCACTCCAAAGAAAACTGGGAAGGAGAAGGAGGAAAAAAGAGGTCGGATATTGATGCCAAGAAACTCTTGAAGTTGTTCTTCCCGGCTTTGTGAGGCACAAGTAAGAGGCTAGAGAGACCAGCGATGTCCACTAATGACCGCCGCCCCACAGGGATTGAAACATGAAGGGGAAAGGGGGATCCTCATACTCTCGGGACACATAATTGAACCCATTCGCTGGCACTTTTTCTTTTCATAATTTTCTTTTACAGTGGAAGGCGCATTGTTTTATCTGTCAAAAAAATAGAATATCTGAAATTCACATTTTTAGGGGTTTTATGTATTTTCTTACCTCTTCAGTCTATTGTTTTGGTCTTCTACTTTCGCCTTCCATTTTTAAATAATAATGCACTCTGTACTTCTTGAATTATGCCAGGATTATTGTAAATGTTTCCTCATTTACTTTTCTCCTTACATTATGTGTGCCTTCAACCTGTATTTTAGGCAAAAAAGAGAGCGTCTTCTTATAAATACATGATTTTCACTATTTTGTCTCTTTAATTGTTCCTCCCTATTTCAAATTTAGGGGGGATAACTTCTATAAAACTATAAAATAGTTATCATAGTGGTTAAATGTATAAGTAATGGAATCAATGAGACCTGTGCTAAATTTTTCTTTGGTCTCTGGCAGTAAATGGCCAGAGAAAATTGGGTAAGTTACTTTTCTCTTTGAGAAGAAGAAAAAAGAACTTGAACAGATCGATAAGCAGTAAAGAAACTGAAATAGTTGTTGAAGTTTTCCTCTCTCAAAAGGCTTCACAGTCTGAGAAGATTGTATGTGTGAGTTCTACCAAACTTTAAAGCTACCCAGCTACTTTCCATCTTATATTAATGGGATTTGATACATTATCAAAAAAATGAATTTAATCGCACATTAAAAACAAATTGTGGGGCCGGTGAGATGGCTCAGCGGCGTAAGCGCCTGCCTGGCAAGCATGTGGGCCCAAGTTCGACTCGCGGAACCCACATATGAAAAAAGGGTAGGGGATATCGCTCAGCGGCACGGGCACCTGCTGGCGCGCTAGGTCCTGAGGTCGACTCCCCCCCCCCCGTACACACACACAAAAATACTTGTGAAAATATAGGTTTTATCTCAAAAAATTAAGAATATTTAAACAGCATAGAATTGATTAATGTATTTAATGGTGGTAATAGATGTGTCATAATTATTCCAATCAAAGCAAAAAGCATTTGATATTAAAATTTTGATAACTTTTTGATAATAAATTTAATAAAATTTTGATCCTAAAATTTAGCATATTAAGAAAAAGAAGAAATTTTCTTCATTTCAAAAGTCTTTATATTCCAAATCCAAACAAAATATTGCATTTATTTCCTTTCAGATAGAGATCATGATAAAAATGTGCATTATTTCATTACTGTATAAAAGAACATTAAAATTTGTGGCTAAACGTATAAGAAAAAACAGAACAGAGTGGCACAGAATAATAAGAGTAAAAAGGGAAGAAATGGAAGTTACTATTTATAGATAACAGGATAATCTACCTAGGAAAAATCAACAAATAACTATAATCAGTAATCTCCATTAGTTCTGGAAAGAAAAATCAGTTTACAAAGGCAATAACTGAGTAGAAAACACAGTAAGGTAAAACACTCTAATAGCAAGTACAAGCTATCAAGAATCGAGGCTAATTAAAATTGTAAGTGGATTGTCTGAGGAACAGCAAGACAGGTAGGTGCCCTGGTGTTATGTGGAAATACTCCCTGTATTCCGATGATGAGTTAATATTGAATTAATGTCCACTGACAACCACCGCTGGTCGTGCCCAGCATCAGGATCTCCTTGATGAGGGCCACAGAATCAGTGCCACAGAGAACTGAGCCAGGGCAGAGGAACATATTCTAGGATTACAGAGGCACATATTCTTGGAGAAGAGCTATTACGAGAGAAAAAACTACATTGTTATAGGAAAAAAAAAAAAAAAACAATGAACTTTTCAGCCAGAGCAATAATAATGTTATTATTTTAGGCTTTGGTGAAAAAAAAAAAACATTATATGGGTTTTTGTATGTGGACTCCTACTGAAGAGCAGGTCCCCAAAGTACTATAAAGTCGAGGAATGGATTGTGTTACTGGGGTCTGTGAGTAGGATGCAAAGGGGATACAGGGCAATTTCTTAAGCTGTGTGGTGAGGGCATGGTTGTTCATTATATTCTCTTTTAAGAAAACAATACAAGTGACACACATTTGCTATATAAAATATGCTTTCATCTGTATAAAAATAGAAGCATGTATCTGTGCTTGTATATGTAAGCATAAAGTATTTCTGAAAGTACATTAAAAATTTCATAACAGTAAATGATTCAGGTGAAAGGAAGAATGTTTGGGAAAACAGTGTAAGAAAGCCACTTGAGATTTGAACCTTGAAATTATATTGTATCTTAATATGTTAATAAAATTAATTTAAAATAAATATTGAAAAAGGCAATTAACATCAAATGTAGACTAGAAAAGCATGAAACAGAAAAATACAGAACAATGTCAAGATGTAAAAGAAGAACAAAATAATTTAGAAGAAATACACTTGTGAATGTATGCTTGTGTGTATTTTATGGGAAGAACACAAAAATTAGTATTTTAAAGATGTCAGCTCACTAAATATTCTATGTGCTCAATTAAAATACAAAAGAGATTTCAGTGGAATGCAACAACTTTCATTTTTAAATGTCACGGAAAGGCATAATATAGCCAGAATAATTTGTGCAAAAAAGAACAAAGAGTGGAACAGTCTTACCAAATATCAAGAAAACTTAAAGATCTGGCAAACAGTATGATAGACCCATGGAAATGAAAGGACACCCATGGGCTCTTTACAATGACAGGGCTGGCGTTGCCTACCAGGATAAAAGAATATACCATTCAATCAGTGGTGTTACAATAATTGGTAATATAATGACAAAAACCTATTTGAAAGATATAACTTCGGAAGACAGAACTCTGAAATTTGGAAAGAAATTTAGGAAAATATCTTCATGCAGGGTTTTGGAAAATTTTACTAATTATATTTAAAACAAAAATTTAAAACTAGATCAGTAAGTTCTATTAAACCAAAATTTAAGAATTTTATATACCCATAGATATCAATATAAAATGAAAATAAAACTATGAACTGGAAGAGACTATTCAAAAACACTCAGCATAAATATAAATATTCAGCATTTATAAATAACTCTTACAAATCAATAAGAAAAAGACAATTTTACATACATGTATAGAGATAACACGGGTCTGACCCAAGCCTCACGCATGCGACGCATGTTCCCTACCACTGAGCTACACCCTCAGCATTTCTGTACAGGTATTTATTGAAGAGAATGCCTAAATGAAATGATTAAAATATTCTCTAGCACCCTAGTAATTGGAGAAATGGAACTTAAGATGATATGGGACAACAATGACATCATTACACCCCGGAGTCACTAAGAAACAATAAATATCAGAGAATACTAGTATTGATGGAAATGTAAGATATCATGAACACATTAACTTTGTTGTGATAGTATAGATTGCTTTGAGCACATTTTTTCTTTCTAACTTTAGCAAGTAGGTTGAAGCGGCATATACATTTTTACTTAGTAGTTTCTCTCCTGGGCCATGTCAGATTTAGATAAATGTTCTCATGTTCAGGAATGTTCACAGTACCTGTATTTTTTTGGTATTGAAGAAAGAACTTGAAGAAACTCAAATTAATAAATGCAGTGACAGAGAACTGTGAAATAATTAAATTAGGGCAATATATTTAAGTCTCAGAGACTTTGAGGGTGAAAAATGCAAGTTACAGAAAGACACAAATAGGATAATACAACTTATATAAATTTCATAAATATTCAAACAATGTTGTGTATTAATAATATGTATATGAATATGTAGTAAAATGCATAAGCATGTAAACAAAGTATTTCTAAGAGTATTTACCCCTGGGAGATACAAGCAAGTAAGAAGGTCAAGGAGATTATCTTAGGTTGGATTTTCCAGAAGTAGAAGCCAAGATGAGGATATTTGTGAAAGCAACTAAGGAAAATGCTCCCTGAAGAATAAAGATGAAGGGAGCAGGATAAAAGGGCAGGACAGGAATGTTCCAGGGCAGAATCTGGAGCAGCGGCATGGTCTCTGCTGGAATTTAGATTCACTCTGGTCTTACAGGAGCACAAGGCATGTATCACAGGACTTCACCAAATTGGTGCCATCTTAGGCCTCATATTGCCATATTATTCGATCACCGACCATGAATTGCTGGTGGTGGTGATGGGGTGACTTCCTGATGGTGAGAACTGTTGACATGGGCAGTCCTCCAGAGAATGGGTCCGCTGTCAGCAATACACAAGCTAGTTGATAAATTGGTCTGGCTAAGGGAATCTGAGAAGGGCACTAAGAATGTAGTTTTCTACTTGTACCATTTATGTCCTCTTTCTTCTCTCATCTGGCTCATTACATTCAGGCCAAGCTTATTTAGGAATCTGGTTGGTCACAGTTTCCAGGAAATACATATAAGAGAAGGATTTATGGAGTGAATGAGTCACAATTCAAGCTGTTACAATTATAACTGAGGAATTAACTGATTACTCATAATTGCTCTCTTCCCTCACCCATTCTATATTCCCTTTTTCCCTTAGGGGTAGCGTTTCTCCTTACCTGGATAACTTGTGCTATGAGGTGACTCTGATTAGTTATGAAGTCTCTATCAGTCTATGGAGGCTATTATTTATTTACAGGTAAAGTAAAATAAGAACTATCATACCCCAGTAGACCAACTGAGTACCAAAAAGCATTTGTTAATGTACCCAGTTTGTAGCAGCGGTCTTACAGCATCATTAGATCAGGGTTGATTGGCCCAGCCTGCAGGATAATTTCTTCCTGTGCTTGCTCGTCTGCTGGCACAAGAAGCTAAACATGGCCAAACAACACATTAACTTTTACTTTAATAGGACTTGTAATGTTCCTTTGTAGCAATACACCCTCTAGAACTCAGTTCCCCCAGAAAGGCAGATCCTAAAGATGCAGGGAAGAAAAGTACACATTTCCCACTTGGTCATGAGAAGCAATATTGAGAGTAACCGTAACAATTTCCCTTCTGTTTCCCAAACATTGTTTTGCCCCGATATTTACCTGGTGATAACATGGAATTATATAGTGTCTCCTGGATTCAGTTATCAAATCTATCCTGAAGGAGGGCTCCCGTTCTCCCAGGTTGTCTTCTCCAAGTTAGCACCCCAGCTGCACTCTCAGAAGATTGAACTCGGTCAAGCCATCTGCACCTGGATGGTGCTGTGTGTGGGTGAAAGCTCGAATCGCATGGAAAGTGTCCACTGGTGAACCTTCTTTGCTGTAAAGTGAGTCCATTGGTCTGAATCCGTGTTACATGGAGTCTCATTACAGTGGTACCTTGATTCACGAACTTAATGTGTTCCATGATTCGGGGGAGATGGCTGTGTTCTCTGATGCCTGAGACTTTATTAGCAGGAAACAAAAACTCATACACATTGTATTTGCCAGTTCTAGTCAGATGGCATACTTCCTCTTCCAGTGTGGAAGGGGTCCAATATTGTCATGTTGCCACTAAGTGGATAGCCAATCTCCTCAAGGCGTTGTTCTCCATTGGGAGTTTTTTTTTTTTTTTTTTTTTTTTTTGTGGGTACCGGGGGGGTCGACCTCAGGACCTCGTGCGCCAGCAGGCGCCCGTGCCGCTGAGCGATATCACCGGCCCCTTTTTCGTATGTGGGTTCCGGGAGTCGAACTTGGGCCCTCGCGCTTGCCAGGCAGGCGCTTAAGCCGCTGAGCCATCTCACCGGCCCTCCATTGGGAGTTTTGCATCTGTCTCTATTAGATGTTTTAATATTTATCAGTGGTGGTATCCAGACCAGCTGCTGAGTCCATACCTAGTCTACACCTCTGTAACATGACTGCTTTGTCCATAAGCCTAATGCCCAAGTATTGAGGACAAATGCTAACCAACAGCCCCTGGTTAGCATTTTATACACATTTTATACAAAATCATCACACCTGAAACAGCAATGATAATTGAAGTTAATCTTGGTTAGGTTTGCAGAATTCTACTTTCATTTGCAATCTATTTTTTTTTTTTTAATGTGGGTACTGGGAGTCGAACTCAGGACCTTGCTCTTGCCAGGCAGGCGCTTATGCCGCTGAGCTATATCACTGGCCCCTCTATCTGGTTTTTGAGGCCCAAATTGATGACTTGAAAGGGGAACTCCTAGATTCCCCAAAATATAAGGTGACTGTAGAAGTAGCTCATTCTCTTTTGGTTTGGAGATAGAGTTCCACTTTTACTTAAAGGTCAGGTGAGTATGCCCATCCAAAGTCTCGGGGTCCTTATGTCTTGTTCATTGGAGCTGTGGCTTTAGCACAGATTATTTGAATAGGCCAAGAATTCAACCTTCTTTGAACTTCTGCCTCTCATACAATTAAAACCTGTGCCCAGATTTTGTCCTATAGCAAAGTATGAGTCAGAGTGATTTGAATGGTTGGCTTTTTGAAAGCATCAAGAGGTCTCTTTGACCCGTACTTTTCTCGAAAATGCTCACGGAATCTGAACCTCTAATTTTTTCTCTCAATGCAACAAGGTTCTTTGCAATCCCACAACAGTTACAGTTACTACTTATGTCATTGTGTCAACTAGTACATCACATTCCACTTATGTATTGTCACAGATAACCCACTGAAAGGGGATGAAAACTGTGAAGGAAGCACCAGCAAATTTCAGTGCCATGGTATACTGGGGACTATTCGTTCTCTACCTACCACAATCAATGGGTTTCATTGGTTTATAGTGATGGAAGATGGAACCCGAGTGTCCTCTCAATGGACTCTGCTTCCTCTGACCACGTGTGGAACCAACTATCTGAAGTCAATTCTCACTCCTGTGAGCAAAGCCTGAGCATAGCAGAGTCTGAATTCTTGCATAAGTGAGTTATTGAGGTTGTCCTCTCAGAAAGAAGGTTGTATGAGGAGAGAGATGGCAGGGAGACAAGCTAAGCACGGAATTAGTCTTCGCTGAAGGCAAGCTTCACATTGGTCCCATAGAGGACCTCAACATGACTTGCACCACAGAGTTGGTTCCAACTTGAGGTACTCTAGGTCCATCAGTCATTGGCTCCAGACTGTGCTCGTTTCTGTCAAAGTATCACACCTTTAGTCAGGTAGATCCACCCACTTAGATCAGCAATTCGCCACAGGAGGCACCTGAGAGCTGCTAGCAGACACTATTCATAGCAGCTGGGGGATGGGCTGCTCCTGTTTTGTGTATGAGATCTGGAGAGGACCTATTACGGTGTGATGCTAAGGGATTCTGATTATATTACTTTTTAATGATGATAGGCTGCATGGTTGTTTATCAGTTTTTATATCACATTCTATGTTGCAACATTTAAAAAAGATAAATTATGAGCTTTGGATCATGAAAATGGGAAGCAATGATAAGAAAGGTGTATAATATATTTTATGCCCTCTTACTAGCCTATTAAATAGTGTGTCTGTATGAACAAATATCTGAATTCTATAATTAAAAATAAACATTAGTTCTTTCAGATAATGTTATTGAATAAAATGCATTTATTTGTAAAGATTCTATAAAGAGCATGAAACACATGAAAAGAGCTGCATCATTAGCTCATATTAGAGCAAAGGCAGACTTATTTTTATTAGGGATAGGAGTTTATTTCCCCATAACCCATATATTAGCTTGGAGCTTTCTAGAGCTCTGCAACAGAATATGACACACTGGGCGGCTTAAAAAATAAAAATTTATTTTCATATGGTCGTTCCGGCTAGAAATCTAAGACTAACAGCTTACCATGGTTGCTTTCATCCTGAGGCCTCTTTCCTTGGTTCGCAGAGGCCTGTCTTCTCCCCATGTCTTCATCACCTCCTCCTTGTGTCTTGGTCCAAGTCTCTTCTTACTATTGACTGGATCACCCGTCAAGGATTAGGGTCTGCCCCAATGATTTCACTTTAACTTACTTATGTCCTTATGTCTATCAAGGTATCACATTCTGAGATGCAGAAGTTAGATACTTAATATACAGGGGATGGAATGAAATTCAACCCATCACAGCCACAGATTAGTATCTAAAATTTTTCTACTGTCAAAAATTTGTTTGTTTTGAGAACATGTATCATTCCAAGGGCACTTTTTAATATTGGAACTGAAAAAGGATGAGAATGATTCCAATTTAGTTCTTATATTCCCTTTTACAATGAAAAGGAACCATCTTTGGATACTAAAATTAAAAATTACTATATTGAGATGAATAAATGGTATCATCTTGTCTTTCCTTGACATAATTAAGTGAAAGATTAATATCAGGTACAGACTTGTAACTCTGAAAAGCTGGTACAAGGATTATTTTTGCAGAAACTTAAGCAGCAAGAACCAAACATAAGGTTTATCCTTATTCAAATGTGAAGCTCCATTTAATTAGAAATTGAATGAGAAGGAAATGCATTTCTTACATATTAATAAAATATTACTCAGTTCAAATTTGAATACCATTTTCCTAAATTGCATATTTTCAAAGCTTGTATTAACTGAGATCAATTCTGTACAAAACCTCAGGCGCCTGTCTCTGAAGACGGTCCTTGGCATGGCAGTGAAGGGAGCGGTGGGTTTTGATGAGTAAAAATAAGTATCCTAAAAGACAGAGTTTTATTGGCAAATGAAAATCCCATTTTTTTTAATGTATCAACATTAATTTCTAGAAATACTATTTCAGCAGATGAATACTTATAATGACATGGGAGGAGAAAAACAGCTGACAAAAGGAAGTCAGGGTGAATTCATGTACCCAAAAGCTGCATGAGTAACAGAATAGCGCTATAAAATGTTAGAGTATGCAAAGCTTTTGCACATATACATTCAGAGAGCCTTCCTTTGCACTATCGTGTGAGGGAGTGGGCTCACTTTTGTTCTCATTTTATAAGCTGGGAAATTAAAGCTCATGCAGCTCAGTTGTTTGAATCCAAACTGAGTGTAAGTAGCTTATAGCGGAACCATATTCTGTTAAATAGGGAGAACCAGTTCACTAGGAAAATGAAGGCACTTTTCTAGCTATTGGGAATACAGAGATGAATGAATACAACAGAAGTCCCTACGCTTTTCGAGGTTAGAGTTGATAGCAAGAGCAGACTTACACCTTGCCTTATCCCAGAAACTGATTAAATTAAACAGAAAACAACAAAAATAATGGGGGAAAAGTTAGCATTTAAGCCGGTGGACAATGGTATCAAACACACCCATGTAATGTAGAAGCTCCTATGAAGGTAAAAACTGTAACCATCCAGTTCAGCCTTATGAGAAGTCATCAAAAAGACCAAAAAGGAAGAAAAAAAAAGGGGGGGGGGGTGGGTCTAACAATTGTAAATTGACAGTCTCTGATGTCCTAGGAACGGAGATGAAAAGTAGGGGAAAAAAGGAGAACGTCAGAAAAAAAGATAAGACCACTTGATATCTGCAGTATTAAAGTAGTATTGTTTTGAGGCAGAAAAAAATTTTTTTTGGTACTGGGAATCGAACTCAGGACCTCGCCCTTGCCAGGCAGGTGCTTGTGCCACTGAGCTGTATCCCCAGCCCCAGAGTAGTATTGTTTTGAAAGAATGAATCTACAAAATTAAACAATATAATAAATTATGAGTATTTAAGAAGTGGTAGTAAAGTAATATTTCTTTAAAGATAATTATTTGCTAGGAAAAGCAGATAATAAATCAATGAAAAAGCTCTTAGAAATCGTACAAGACTTCACTAAGGTGATTCATTACAAAACAAAGAGTCGTGGCTATCATCCCACCATCTGTGGATAATGGAGGCAGGGATAGGGGAAAGCGAGGTCTGTGAAAGGGAGAGAGAACAACAGGAGGGGGAGAAGGGAAGAAAAGAAAAATATAAAATATTCAGAAGTGCAATTTAATAATGGATGTATAGACATGCAAGTCTTGTTTTGTTTTTTTGAGACAAGGTCTTGCTGTGTAGTTCAGGCTGGCCTTGCAGTCACTGTGCAACTCAGCCTGGCGGATCATAGTGATCCTCCTGCCTCAGCCTCTTGAGTACTGGGATTACAGGCATGCACCACTACGCCTGGCATTCAAGTCTTAAATAAAGAATATTATAGAGCTACTGAATGGCATAAAGGACACACAAAATATCCTAACTTCTAAGACATAACAATGGTTTTGGAAGGAAACATTTACCTTTAAATCTGTAAGGTCAAAGCAATGGGAATTTCAAAGGTGGCATTTAATTTTAAATCCATAATGTTAGTATAATGGAAGCTTTTTAGAGAAACTGAAACAAGGCAGGACACTTCTAAGAGGATATTTCTGTAAGAGGAGAGTAATGGAGAATAGGATTTAATTGGGAACAGAAAGAATCATTAAGCTAAATATTTATTTTGTCATCATTTACTTAAATACATTTTCTTATACTGGGAAAACATTTAAGTCTCAAGTAAGAGAAATTTAGTACCAAAGAAAAACTTTCTGCTTGGATGCTGGTTTACGTTCTTTAGAGAAATGGTCCCCTGACATCCTGACAGGAGTTCTGTCTGTAATGGTACTGATTTCAGCTAAGAGACCTGCAGGAGAGATTCTCCTTAGAAACAGGTATAGGTTGCTTATGTATTTTATCAGATATCATCCACACATACACCACCTTTTGCCTCTTTAATCTTTTATTTTTTATTTTTTTCAGGGCCCTGTTCAGTAATCCCCTTTGAAGATAACTGTAGACTTTTTCTTCAGAAACAAAATGTAATTTGGGCTCATTTGAAGAATTTTTCCTGGAACTACTGACAGTCCGTAAACAATCTGACTTTAAAAATTTTCATACTTTTTTTTTTTTTGTGGGTGCCGGGGGTCGACCTCAGGACCTCGTGCGCCAGCAGGGGCCTATGCCGCTGAGCAATATCACCGGCCCTTTTTTCGTATGTGGGTTTCAGGAGTCGAACTCGGACCCTCGTGCTTGCCAGGCAGGCGCGTACGCCGCTGAGCCAGCTCACCGGCCCATATTTTTAAAAGCTATTTTATTTTAAAAAATTTTTAGTGGACTGTTACTTTTGTAGTTATATGTTCTCAGAGTTGACAAATGGTTACTTGGTGTGTTGGGAATCTCTCTGTACCATTTCCATAATATTTTTTTGCTATTTTTTCAACTTACAGTTGCAGCAGCTTTTCAGGTTCAAGATGGTTCTTTCGAAAAAGGACTCAGATAAAAATGTTTATGTTTTCTAAGTGTTCCTAGGAACTGAAAAGAAAAGACCCGGGATTACTCTGACTTTATGTTGACATTTAAGGAAAGAGAAACCTATTCATTCGAGCAAGGTGGAAAGTTGATGTTTAATGTGTTAAAGTGCAGACACAGGGTTTATGCTCCAGAAAACTCTAGTCCTGGAGATAAACAAGAGGCGAAAGTGCCAGGAGAGAGCAGGAGGTCCACTGGTGCTCGCGCTGTTTAATAGCCATCTGTAAAAAAATGGGTCATATGGACAACAATGGCTGGTACACATGGTGAGATGATTTACAACTCCTGTTACTTAAAACTTACTGAAAGAGCAATGGCCCATGAATAAGCATACTGGTAAACCCAGATTTACCTGCATCACAGAGCTTTGGTAGTCAACAGCACTAAGATTTTGGACAAATTAGTAAATCTCTCAGGTTCCTCAGTGGAATCATGGGGATAATAGTCTCCCCCTTGATCTGTTGTGAAATTAAATGAGATATTATGCGGCAAGTACCTAAAACCATGCCTGGAAGTTATTGGACTTGATAATGAGTTTTGCAATTTAACTGCTGTGTTGTTTTTCTCTGACCCTGGATGCAATTCCAGCTAGGCTTGGTGGATTTGAAGCTGTAAATAGATATCCTGTTTGTAATAGTCAGGGGGGTTCTTGTTATGGGCAACAGAAACTGTGACTAATGAGATAAAAAATGCATTTAAGAAAAATGAGGGTAACTCTTGAAACCCAAGGATGCCGGAAGAACCTGCTCATCACTCAGCTTCCAGGAACACTGCCCAAGACCATGGTAGGGAATGGCTTTGCTGACTAAACCACTGCCACTCCTACCCTCCACAGCCCCCTGCCAGGAAGCACGATTACTGCCACTGTTCCTGAAATCCTTTCCCCGCCACAGTACATTGCAACCGCAGGCACAGAACCAGCGGCCCCTGCCTCCCCACTCAGGCCTAAGGATCAGGCAGCTCCTCCTCCTTCCTGTGGCGCTGCGCCCAGGTCGTGCATGAGCGATCTCATTCGTTGAGCCAGACACCAAAGTTGAAGGAATCAGGTTGTGTGGGTTTACCTTGAAAGAGTTCTAATAATAAAGGTGTAAATTCTCCACAATAAGAAGGATGTTCCAAGTCGCTAAATGGCTGGAGAAATAGCACACTGTCTACTGAGAATTACTGCCGAGAAAGAAGATTGTCTGCACTCAGCGATTCCTGTCAAAGCAATAGCTGGGCACGTGATCCTCGTTTATGAGTGAGGAGTCTGCTGGGTCTCTGGAGGTTTGCCCTGAACCAGCTCAGCACACCTTGCTGACCTGTGTCTCGGGCGTTTAGAATCCATCGTTTCCCTTTGCATGAACCTGTAAACACTGAAGCTCTGCGCACAGGCAGCTTAGCTGATATTACTGGCTTCAAAACTATTTACTTGTACATGCTGTGATAAATTTGGATAACAAATATTTATATTAGGCTTTCATGCTTAAAATAATGATCCCATTCATCATGAGTAAAAGAAAATGGCTTAAATACAATGGCAATATAAGATTGTTAACAATAATGAGTTGGCATTAATTAAAAACTTGGTTTGGGCCAGCATGATGAAATGTCAGAGAAATAAGTACTGATGCCATGTCTTATCACACTGAATGCTACAAATTGGAATGAGGGTGCCAGGGAGATGAGATATTAAAATTTCATAAGGGAGGGGAAAATAATGGAAATAATTACAAATTCAAGCTTTCAGTTCATAGAGTTAATGTAAATCCAATCTTCCTTTAAAAGAATATACATAAGGAAAGAATCCATAAAATTGTATTGGACACTTAACCTTCAATAGTCATAAGATTGGGCCGGTGAGATGGCTCAGCGGCATAAGCGCCTGCCTTGCAAGCGCGAGGGCCCGAGTTCGACTCCCGGAACCCACATACGAAAAAGGGGGCCGGTGATATCGCTCAGAGGCACGGGTGCCTGTTGGCGCATGAGGTCCTGAGGTCGACCCCCCGGTACCCACAAAAAAAAAAATAGTCATAAGATGATATCTAAAAAATAGCAAGAGTGCAAATATCTTACTTTTACTCCATAAAGAAAAAAGAAATAATTTTTTTTTTAGGTGGGGCCAGTTCACAGGAAGATATTTTACATTCAAGTTACTATTAATTTTAATTACTTGAACTTGGTACTCTTGGACATTTATATCTAATGTGCATTGCAAGTTCATCTATTTTTAATTATACTAAGTGATAAAAATTTTCAACTAAGGTTAGAGAAATTGAAGTTTATATGTCAAATATATTGATGTCACAGCTTTAAATGAACAAGATTTCAGTGTTGGTAAGAACTTTTCTCCCTTCTAGTTGAACTGTCTATTACAGCCTAACATTCACACTGAATGGTATATTTTTACTAAGGAAGTTCTTTCTGTTCCCCTTGTTTTGTGGTGAAGAGAAATCAGAGGCTTTACTTGGTTGGGTCAGTTTACCATGGTTAGAGTGTAACAATGCAAGACTTTGAAGCAAGCAGTGTTATTCCGCACCTTCTTGCTTAAAACACCAGTAATAATAATTATTAGCTGGTGTGTGTAGCAGGTTTTCTATGTGCCCAACACTATTTTAAGTACTGTACAAGTATCTTGTCATTTAACCTTCACAAAACTATGAGGTAAGTATAAATATTATCTCCGTATTGGAGATAAGAGAGTGAGGCAGAGAGAGAGAGAGAGAGAGAGAGAGAGAGAGAGAGAGAGTAACCCGTGATGAGCAGTTGTAAGTTTTGAGTGCATTAGTCTGTCTCAGAGCGCAGGCTACTGAATACACCTCTCCTCTAAATTTCAGTCTACTTTCTTTAAAAAATACTTCAGATTCTGATACTTCCTGTTTCAAGACTGAATGTCAAGTTGGAAAGTACATTTTGAAGTTTCTATTTTAAAATGATCGATACATGAGAGGACGTATTACACCAACGAACAAGGTAGAGATATCCACACCCACACGTAGTTAAAAACTCAGGAGGCAGATAAAAGAGATACGAGAGAAAGAATATAGGAGAAAGTGTTAACACAGGGCAAATACAAGAACTTGTGGGAATCCAGTCAGGGAACATGAGTTAGTCAAAGAGGCCAGAGGTAGTCCCTTGAAATGTGTTATGTTGAACTGATAAGTGAGTGCTATCCTTGTGGGGAGTAATTTGTGTAGAAATCCCAAAGATATGATGGCAAGGGGATATAATATATTGGGGGAACTGAAAGCAGGTTAACATAGTGCCTGAGAAGGGATGGTGAGCACTCCCAGTATTTGAAACTGGAGAAATGTTTTGAGAAAAAAATCATGTAGGAAATTTAAGAAGTCTACACTCTAACCTAATGGAATTAGAAAATCATCAAGGAATTTTTAATTAAGTCAGACATTGTCAGATTTGTGTTGAGTAAGATTGCTTGGCCTGCAGAATGGAGAATGGACTGTAATGGAACAAGATTGGAAACAGAGATCTAAGCTTTAAGGCTGTTCCAAATGTCCAAGTCAGCTAGGCCAGGAGGATTTCAGATGAGGAAGAGAGAAATAGAAAGACAATGGAACTGCTTGGGAGGTAGAATTTACAGGTTTTGGGCTAAGTACATGTGAAAGATGACAGAGCGGACAGAGTACAGGTGAACTCCTGGATTTCTAGTCTTGGTAATTGGATAGCAGCCATGCTACTCATTAAATCCTTAGTCAGGAGCACTCTACCAGGGCATGAAGATGTTGAGTTCATTTTTGAAATATTGAGTTTGGAGTGCTTGAAAGGGAGCTAAGTAGAGGTGTCACTAAGTAATAGAACTTACAGGCCAGGAGAAAAGTTTAAGCAGCCAACGGACATTTTTAAGTCATCAGTTTATGCTAGATATTGTAAAGAGGAACTTTTAGAGAAGTCATCTTATTTTTTTAACTTACAAAAACTCAAGCTATAAAGATGTCCGAAATGTAAAAATTTTGATAGTTAAGTAGAGAGTATGTTTATAAGATCATAAATGTTGCAAAAACTTTATTATAAATGATTTTTATAAAGATAGTAAATTCATTATTAGAAAATCTGCTATACACCCCTGGTAATGCACAGTTTTATAATAGTGATGGAAAGACAGGAATTTTGAAACATAAGGGCTACGATTTTCTTGTACTGAAAAAAGAAGTGTGGTCTCCTTGTGATGACTTTGCTGGCTTGCAGTAATGTGTGAATGACTTTGAATTAGACGAAGGTTAATTAACTGGTTGTTCTTGATGAGAGCGTAACTCTGTTGTGGGTCACTTGTGTGACACAGTAAGTGTGTGCCAGATTTAGCTTGACATTCCTGTTTCAGGCCATCCTTTGTTTTGAACACAATTCTAAATTTGCATTCTGTTACATTTTACTACTGCCATGTGTACGAATTACCAGGATCTAAACAGCAGGATGAATGTACGAATTAGATGGGTCGGATTTGTTCAATGGCACAAGTTTCCGGAGAGACAGGGATCTGAAATGACTAATGGAAGCATGTTTCTAACAGGCCCCTACGGTAGCAGTCAGTGCAAAACTAACTGAAGAAAAAAGAAGTTTCACAAAAAGTAAACCACTTGGTTGGTAAAAGAGGCCAAAAAATATTTGAAAGGGCTTGAATGATTTTTGTAAAGGATAAGGAAGCTTAATAAGCAAGAAATTAGAGATGGTATAGAGTCTTGAAATGATTCTGTCCAAGGCCTCATATCTAGTGTTTAGGCCCTGAAGTGCACGTGTCTGAAGTTAATGTACCTTCTGGAGCTCTGCAGTGATCATCACTTGTTCCTTTATGATTTTATGAAGGATCCTGCCATCAGCAAGCAATGACTTATTTTATTTAGTCAAACATCTCACCTTAAGATGTAAGATACAAAAAAAGCACACGCTAGCCAGGTATGGTGGTGTGCACCTGCAGTCCCAGGTATTTTGGAAGCTGAGACAAGAGGCTCACTTCAGCCTCGGAGTTCGAGGCCAGTCTGGGCGACATAGCAAAACTCCATGTGAAGAAGTAAAATTTAAAAACAATAAAGAGATTAGAAAGGAAATTATGTTTTTAACAAAACTGTACCCTAAGTTATGTTGTTGATTTTTATAAATGTAAAATGTAGAGTTTAATGAATTAAGAATTTATGGTTCAGAGCATTAAATCTCTGACAATTTTGATACACTAAAACATGCAGTGGATATTGTACTGTGATTTTTCACATAAAGTATATATTGTCTTAAAACATTTCCTGTATTTCAGATTTTTAATTATTCTACTTGGCCCATTATATCTAGGTAAAATTGTTGTAGAATTGTAGAAAAATGTCAACTCAGTTTAAGGTGATAAAATAACATTTGACTGGGATCTATCATAACTGGTATTGTGGCTCTTTTGTTTCCAGTGCTAAAAACAAATATCATTTATTTTAATATTCTCTTTCTTTGGCAATATAACAACAGGCTGGGAAGCCAAGACTGATAAATAAAGCATGTGCTTGTTTCATTAATATTTTCATGATTAGCTGTTTGGGGATTTATGGATGTGATGTAGGAAACTAAGAGTGAACTAGAATTTAGATTCCCTCCAGATAGAGCCAGATGCCATGTATTTTTGTAAATATGAATAAGTTGTGTTCATTGCCAAAGTTTTTACTATAATCATAAATATTCACATTCCCTAGTTTTCAGATTCCAAGGATAACAAAACAAATGATTGCTTTATTTAAAATCATCTCACAAAATTGTGTGGTGGAGACAAATATATCCTTTTAAGCTAGGAATGTGTGTGTGTGTGTGTGTGTGTGTGTGTGTGTGTGTAAGTAAAATGAGAGAAAGGAAGTAAAGAAACCCATTTATTATCTTAGTGCTTTGATAAAGTTTTGAATTTCCAAGTATGAACACACATAGACACACACAAGCACCTTCCTAAGTTGAAACTATTATCTTAATATTTCTAGAACTTTATTATCTGACTAAGTTCATATTATGCTTATCTGCTGATAAATGAGAAAAGTGAAAGCATGTACAGTTATAACAGCAGGAAAATTGTACTCCTTGCATAGAATAACTTTTGATTTCACACCTTGATAATTAAACATGTGTTTCAATGCATGAGGATATGTTATATAAATTTTCCAAAGTTATAACTCAAATTCATGCAAACACAAGTCTTTGAATAAATACAGATGGAATTTATTTTAAAACAATAAACTATGTTCAATATAGCAGTGATCAAAGATTATTTCTTGAATTTTGATATATTTGTATCTCTACTCCATATTTTACCAAATGTGTATTTATCCATTCTGATCCCTAAGATCTAGTTTTTCCTTCAATAAAATGGGATAGTAATCCTTAGAAATGATGCTTCAAATACTTAATGATTTGAAAGACATGGATTCATCAAAGGAAAGCTGTCAATTGAATTACAGTAAATAATATCAATTCCTGTAACATCTAACTTAAATGTGAAATGAGATGAATCTGAGAATTAAAATAAATTAAGATAATATGTGTAAAGAAACAGAAGAGAGTGCTTAACAGATATAGGCCAAGTTAGCAAATCTTAGCTGAGTGCTTTATTTTCTTATTTGGTCGACCTCTCAGCATTAATTGAACAGGCTGGGTAAATCAGAGAGTGAGATATTTTCAAATGTTGAAGACTGAATTAAAGACTGGTAACACAGATGGGTAATTCTTAAATCTAGTTTAAACCCTGCCAAAGGCAAGGTAAATATTGCAATAAAAATGTTCCTATGTATTACAATGAAATTTATAATGCAAATTCCATGATAAATGGAGGACACAGGAATCAATATATTTCCAGCTTAATCATGACCTCTCCTTGTACTTATTTGGAATTCTTTGGTTGCTAAAATAAACCATGATAAGTTAGTGCTTGCACAGAAATCACATTCTAATCTGTCTGGAAGATCTTATTGGAAGACACAGTGATTAGACTGAATTCCTCAGGTTTAAGTCTATCCTTAAACACTGGAGGGTTAATTTCCAATGCACAGTACAAAAAATTTAGTAATAATGAAAATTTCAAAAGTAACTGCTTGGGTGAATTTACTATGGCATATTCAAATTAGATATTAATCACGAAACAATTTGTTGAGCCTTCAAAAAGGGTTAACAACCAGAATGACATGAGCGTTTCTATTTTAAGACTTCCATTACCAGCTGTGAATATCTATCCCACACAGCAGTTTACAATCTTTAATAGCTTTGTATATCATTAGTTTCTCAACTTGTAGAATTTCTTTCCTTTTGTGACAAATTTATCATTGGTGCACATAAAGTGAGAACTAAAGGAGTTTCTATTAAATTTTCCTGTTAAATCAGCAAAAAGCTGAGGAAAACATTTTGACCCTAGACAATTTTTTAAAAGTATATTTAACTGCTTTCTCTAAGAGGTTGGTGCTCATAGGCAAATTTTTACTTGCACATAGTAAAATAAAATTAATTCAAAAATTAAAAAATAAAATTAAATCAAAAATATTGATCAAGCATTTTTATGTGTAGCATTTTCAAGGAATGCTATTTTATGTGTGTGAGAAATGGGGTATGCTAGAGACTGGTGAGGTGTTCATTAAATTCATTTATTTGCCTCTTGGCTTTGGAGTAAATTCCTCTTGCAGTGAACTGTGGCCAGTGACTAAGTTTATTGCTAATAGAAGTGGATGGAAGTCCTGTTGACCACTCCTAAGGCCTGGCCTGTGAGAAAGCCTTTTGTTTTCCTTTTTCTAGCTCTTTCATCCAATCTGTAAGGGAAGGACAGAGGCATTCTACCTAATGCCACATTTTTAAGATTATGGGGCTAGTGATAACCTGCATCCTTGAGTGAATTTTTAGAGGAGAATCTCTCTGCAACAACAACGACAACAATAACGATGTTTATATTTCCATTAATAACGGATGAGAATTTTCCTTTTTGAGTCTCAGTTGAAAGCCTGGTGTCATCATCATAACCTCTCCGTCTGGAAACACTGACCTTAGTTTATATCTCCCTAGCACTGTGAAACTGCCGCAAGTTCTGTCTAGGGTTTTAGCCTTTTAGCTTCCACTCTCCATATTGTCTCAGCTTCTCAACCTTTGAAATTTTAGAATTACAAATCTTAAGTGGAAGTGCAGCTGGTCATACTGTCTTTTCTTCCTTCTTTATTGTTCTTTTTTTTTCCTGGGGTCTTAGCCCCACAAGTCCCGCCAGCTTGGTAACTGAAATTGTAATGAGCCTTTCCCAGTACTGTGAAACTAATGAAAAGTTTGCCTAAATTTTAATTTCTGATCTGCCACTTTCTTTTTGGATTCTGCTTCTTTTGATGCATACAGTTTAAAAATAAGCAAGCAACCTCAAGGAAAACACAAGAGAAAATATTAGGTTCATTCAATGATTTTTGTCTGTTCTGTGGGATTTTGGCCTCCAAATCCTGATGCCTTACTTGCTTTGTAATGCCATCAAAGTTCTGTTTTTGTTGTTCTTTTCCTTTTATATTTCTAGTATATTTTACCCATGACTACTGTATGGTTGTTTTTGATAGGCAGTTTGAAAGGAGCTAGATTGATCTGTTTATCTAGAAGCAGAAGTCTCTGGGTTCTCTTTCAAATATGTGTGGCCTTCTTTTTGTAGCACGTCATGAATCATCCCAGTGGTGATAGGATTCAGTGCACTTATTTGTTGTTTCATCTCTGGCCTTCCAGCAGGCCTTTCCAGGGACTTTGTGTTCATGCTCCCTTTTGTGCTTTGTGCAGCTCTTCATCTTCCCCAGTATTTCCCTTGTGGAATCTCCCCAGTTTAACATCCTTTATAATCACAAACAATGGGTCATTTTCAATTATGACAATCTGGAAATAAAATTAGCAATTATTCTGGAGGCTAAGAAGAGATTCACTACTCAAAAGTCCTAACTTTCTCTCAATTTGAATAAGCCTTTGGTATTGTTTATCATCAAACATCAAAATTATCATATGATCTTAAACAAAGATGAATTACACTTCAAATGTATATTTTCCCATTGCAAACAGAATGCGGCAAATCATCAAGAAGATTATACACCATGACCAAGTAGGATTCATCCCAGGAATACAGGGATGGCTCAACATACACTAATCAATAAATGTAATACACCATATCAACAGAGCCAAAGACAAAAATCACATGATAACCTCTATAGATGCAGAAAAAGCTTTTGACAAAGTCCAACAGTCATTCATGATAAAAGCCCTACAGAAAATTGGAATAGATGGTCTTTATTGCAGTCTGATAAAAGCCATCTATGACAATCCAACAGCTAACGTCATACTAAATGGTCAAAAACTGAAAGCTTTCGCTCCAAAATCAGGAACAAGACAAGGATGTCCACTGTCACCACTCCTATTCAACATAGTTCTGGAAACATTAGCCAGAGCAATTAGACAAGAGAGAGAAATAAAAGGAATAAGATGGAAAAGGAAGAAGTTAAATTATCATTATTTGCAGATGGCATGATACTCTACATAAAAGACCCCAAAAACTCCACCAAAAGACTTCTAGATTTAATAACCAAATTCAGAAGTGTAGCTGGATACAAAATCAGCACTCAAAAATTGATAGCATTCCTGTACACAGACAACAAAACCATTGAGAAAGAAATTAGGGAAACTACACCTTTCACAATAGCATCCAAAAGAAAAGAAATATTTAGGAATGAATCTAACAAAGGAAGGAAAAGATCTATGCACTGAAAATTACAGCACTCTATAAAAGGAGATCAAAGAGGATATCAGAAAATGGAAAGATATCCCTTGCTGTTGGGTAGGAAGAACCAACTTAGTGAAAATGGCCATCCTTCCAATAGTAGTATACAGATTTAATGCAATCCTGATCAAAATACCAATAGCATGCTTCACAGAATTAGAGAAAAAAATTCCTCTAGGTTTAGTCTTCAATATATTATCATAATTTTGTAAGATATATTTTATGTAAATTTATGCATGTGTACTTTTCTGAGCATATTGAAGGAATCAGAAGCACAGTGTGATTATTTATGTCTTCCTTATCTTGGTTAATATTAACTAAATGTGATAAATGATTATGACAAAATTCATGTGGGAAATAAAAGTAATAGAATTAGTGATTTCTAAATTGCTGAAGGGAACTCGATGAATCCTAGAGAGCATATATTCATAATTTTCTAGATAACTAGATACTGTTCATTCTATTACACTTTCCTTGACCCCATAGCTTTCTGTGTCTATATTTTACCTTGTTTATGAAATATCTACTGCATGTCAAAGATAGTACTAGGAACTGAAGGTTATATATTATTTTAATTTTACTTACAATTATTCAATTTCTCCTGATATAAACATTTGATATTTTGTATTCTTCAATATTTGAAATCTTTCATATAAGTGTTTTAAAGTATATTATATCTATATCATTCTCGCTAAAATTTAGTGACAGAAAACAACAAGTTCTAGTTACTGTTCATAATTCTGTGTGTTGACTGGGCTCAGCTGGACAATTATTTCTTGCAGCCTGTGGTGCTGCTGCAGTCATATATTGAAGGCTGACTGGCTGGAACATCCGAGATGCCTGAAAACAGTCTGCAGTTACTATCAACTGTTGGCTGGCGTTCACCAGGGACTGTTGAGTCCCCCTGACTCAGGCATGCTTCTCACGCGTGCTGGCTGGATTCCTAGAGGGAACATCATGAGAGTGAGTGTTCCAAGACAGCACAAGTAAAAGTAGGCAATCCAAGGCCTGGGGCTGGAAACTCTCCTGCCATCAATGCTGCCATGTTCTGTTGGTCAGTGAAGCACAGAAGACAAAGCCTGCCTTGATTCAAGGGGAAAGTGTACAGATGTCTCCAATCAAAGGGAGGATGCCAAAGAATTTGTGGTTATTCTTATTCCACCATATGCATGTGTACAAGTGCTTTCATATGTATTTGTAATTACTTAATAAATAAACCTGTGGCTATTTTAAAATTTCAAATATACAAAGGTGGACACTTTTTCATTTCCTCTCCATAAATGCCGTTGCTAAGTTGAAGGATATAGCTATCAAAAGATAGATGTTGTACTTTGTTTTTCAAATAGGTGATATCATTTTACCCTGTTTTAAAGCAATATGTAAGACCTCTTGTTTCTCTATCATTGGCAAATCTGGACAATATCTGTCTTTTTATTTAAAAAATCCAATGAGTTAAATTGTTTCTTGGTGTGTTTCAAGTTCAATTCCTTGGTTATTGGTAAAATAAGTTAATTCTTAATTTCAGTAAATTGTCCATCTAATAGTATTGGCTGTCTGTCCTTATTTTTTAACATTTCAATGGTACTATTTACAAATGTTATATTTTAATTATTTATCTTTGGTGTATAATATGATTTCATCAAATAACTGCTTGGTACCTCTGTCTTTCTCCAGTCCTTTTAACTCGCTGACAAAAATATGTCTCCAACCCTGCGGGGAGGTCAAAGCCAGTCTCAGGTTGATGAAAATTTGTCACCAGCAAAATTTTTACCAGGAAAGTGTTAGTGACTGCCAGAGTGCACATACTGCCTGGCATGCTATGATACCAACACCATCCCAAGTAGTGGACTATTAGTATCATTCATAAGTATCTGTAAAACTAAGAATATATTTGTATTTGTTTCCAATAGTTAAAATAAATAATGAAAAATTGAATATTTATGTTCACCAGTGTCTAAACTTAGTTTGGGTTTTGTGATCTGATCAAGTCATTTGATGTAATCTGAAATATAGGCAAGAAGAACATCATATTTTAAGTGGAGGCTAGGTGGAAAAAATAGCAAGGAAAAGGAAAATGTGGACTATTTTGTATTCTTTGGAATCTTTTGTATACTTCTAAGTGTTTTAAAGCATATTATATATATCTTTTTGCTAAAATTTAGTGACATAAAACAACTTCTAGTTACCGTTCATAATTCTGTGTGTTGACTGGGTATCGAGTGGATATTTACATCCATTGATGGAGAAAAGGACGTGCTCTCTCCCTGCTTGAGCGCTTAGATCTGTGTGCAGGCATTTACAGAAAGGTTAACCATGAGCTGGGCTCATTGTGTCTTGTTGTGTTATTGTTTGAAGCCTTGTAAGTGATAGAGGAGTTTTGTAGTGTTGAGTGGAAACATGTTAGATTTTGGATTTTGAGCCAAGGGAGGTGTCAAACCTTGACCTGGTGGCCGATTGCAAAAAGTACCCTTTACCACAGGATGTCTCGAGGGAAAGAGTTTCAGGGACATAGCCCAGGGCCTAGGATGCTGAGCTACTTTTTGGAAGCCACCACACCCTCCACACTCTACCATCAATGTGTGGCCAATTCGGTGTGAAAGACAAACGGCTCCTTGTCCATCCTCTTTTTAAAGGTAGTTTCCGTAAATGAGATTGGGTATTTTCCTATAATGAGACTCCTTGTTAAATTCGAATTTCAGATAAACAATGAAACAAATCTCAGTATAAGTATGCTCCCTGCGGTATTTGGACATACTTATAATAATAAAAAAGTCATTGCCTATCTGAATTTCAAATTTAACTGGGTGCCCTGTATTTTTATTTGTTAAATTTGGCAACCATACACCTAGTTAAATTTCATGTCGCATTTTCCCTTGGTTTGCACCTTACAACTGGTTTACAGTAGATGTGCAGCAGAGAATTGTTTACCAATATCGTGATGCAGGATTGCTGAAGGGAAGCCTATGGAACTTAGCGAGTTCATGTGAGCTTTCACTGCAGTCACCGGCACTATTCATGATAGAACACGAAGTCCGAAAGGACATCTCCAGCCTTCCTCTGGCTTAATGAGTATACTTCAAAGACTGGATCTATTTGCTCTCAGCTTAAGAGAACAGGAATCAATTTTAAAATAGCCTAATCAGAAGTTATCTGAAGCTTTGCTTCCATATGCCCTGATGCAAGCAGCCCATAATCATAACCAGCTGTGTGGAAAGAAAGATAATGTCATCTGCGTCTTTTCCCAATTAAGCTATGTCTGTGTTACCCTTGATTTTAAGAATGCCCAGAAAGTCAATATCTCAACCTTAGATAGTTTTCCTATTTAAAAATATCAGAGAACATGAGTTTGAGGGTCAAATATTTGAGGGTCAAATGTGCAGGTCAGACATTCTGAGACCACCTGGCCCAGGAATTGTGATATAAGACAAAGCAGATCACACTGAGAAGGTAAAAATATTAGAGATTTGAGAGATAGCAAGTTTTCATCTATCCAATGGAGGAAAGAAAGGGAAACTCCTTGATTCATTTCTGTATCAAAGCGACACCAAAAGTTGAGTAGGTCTATCAGAAAAAGGCAGAGGTTTTGATAGGTACAAACTATTCCTTTAATAAACAAAAATATCCTGTTATAAAATCAAGCAGAAAAAAAAGGAAATAAAAAGCAAGCAGGAGGTGGAACAGTGGCTGTTCATGAATTAAATAAATCATCATGCTCATTATATTGGTAGTAATGGGAATCAGTTTTCTATTTTTTATGTATTTATTTGGCAAGGCCAACAGATCAGAAGACAACTGCTATTGAAAATATAGCTTGTTGTACCCAGAAACCCCACGCATGCCATGGGAAGCCACCAGTAAACCATCAGTCAGTAGGCAGAAGAGGAGAGGGAATTGTAGGCGGGAGGTTTTATTTTTTCCGCTGGAAAAAATATATGCAGAAGGGTGAGCAAGCTAAGCAGCTTTAGGATTGGCTAGTTTGAATAACTTCAGCTTGCTCTGGGCTGTGGGGGATGTCCCTACTTGCCTGGTACCTTGCCCTGAAATGGCCCTGTTCACGATGAAGGGCAAGATCTATGAAGAATGTGACTAGGTCCACTGAATCAAAGTTTCCAGCAGCCTCATGATGTGGGAAATTCTCAGAATGTGGAAATATGTGATTTATATTTCTATATGGTTAAGGAATGGGTCCTGGAGGGCTGATATCCTTATTCCCAGTCACTTCCAAGACCCCCGTGAGCCATCCTTACTCCGTGATGTTCGCTAAGACTAGGGCACTTCAAAAACACCTCCTCAAGGAACTGGGAGGAGACGGGAAGAGATCATCTGTCTCGTCTTGGTTCCCCAGACATAGAGCCTGAGATGGTAGATGCTTACTCAACTGGTTTGCTAGGATGGATGTTTCAGTAGAAGAGTACGAATGTAGGGCCGGTGAGATGGCTCAGCGGCGTAAGCGCCTGCCCGGCAAGCGCGAGGGCCCGAGTTCGACTCCCAGATCCCACATATAAAAAAGGGGCCAGTGATATCGCTCAGCGGCACGGATGCCTGTTGGCGCGCGAGGTCCTGAAGTCGACCCCCCGGTACCCACAAAAAAAAAAAAAAAAAAAAAAAGAGTACGAATGTAAGACAGGGAAGGGCAATAATAATAATAATAATGTGAAGGCCAGCTTTATCCTGATCCCCAAGGGGACCCTGTAGCTGAATTGTATCACAGAGTTGGTCCAGCTTTGAGGCACTGGGGAAGCAAAGGAGATTCAGGGTGATCTTCAACCCACCCTGAATAATTTTCTTATTGGTTTAATTGATAGTAATAGGGATCTAGAGAGGTGATTTATATTGCAAGGCTGTCTTTTTGGTCCATTAGCAAACCATATCTTTGGCTAAATATGGGAACATTAGCCTGCTTAAAGATATCTAGGTTGGCATTACCATCTACATAGTCTCTCATTAGTTATTTCCTTGCTCTTGTATATAGCTTTTGCTATAGACTTTTCTGGTTCAGTTTTGAGCCAACTTGTCTACTGCCATACCCCCCTGAATGCGCCCGATCTCATCAGTTTTAAGCCAACTCTATTCATTGGTTACAACATTTGATCCAATCTGGACTAGCTCCATGCCAATTCATCCAAGTACCTTAATTTTCCTGATCATATATAAGCTTGCATACATAGATTGGATCTATGTGCCTTGAAGTAAGTGGTAAATCTCACCTATTCAATATATTGAGCACCGTCTGTTGGAACCTACGTAATTTAGTAACTTTTCTTCCCCAGTTCTCCCAATTGTTTCCTTTCTTTTTTTTTTTTTTTTTTTTTTTTAATTTTATTCTAAAGAGAAGAAAAAACAAAACAAATCAAAAGAAGAACAAATTTTCAAAACAACATAATAGGAGGGCAACAATGGTTAATACATTGCGTATTACTATCTTTAAGTTAGTTATTCAGGACACCAGACATTAGCATTGTTTCCTTTCTTAATAGGTAATATTGTTTTATTTGTGTCTCTAATCATCTTTTTTTTGGTACAGGGAATTGAACTCATGACTTTGTGCTTGGCCAGGCAGGCACTGTGCCACTGAGCTATATCCCCAGCCCTCTAATCATCTTTATATTTCTTTTCCTTATATGAAGAGAATTATGCTTATTAGTAATTCTCAAAATTGACTACATAGATAGGCTTGCTAATAAACTGAGATGAATTTTTCACCCTGAGACTCACAATAATTAATAACATTTCCTTCCTTGTTAATGTATGTCAGATATGAAGATACATATTAAATCACAGATCACATTGGAGAAAAAAAATCCCCAGAGTGAGTGGCAAACCAAATAGTTGAGCTAGATTTAAAGATTTGTGTGAAGAACATTAGAAGTCATTAGAATAATTCTGTTTCAGAAAATTGAATAAAAAGTGTCTGAAATCTTATCAGTGGTAAAAAGTACAAATTTTACTAATCTTTTTGAAAGTACTATAAAGTAACATCATGAAGGAAAATAGTAGCCTACTTCTTACAATTTAGGCATAACAAATATACCTGTATTTAAAACACAGAAATCTAATAATTTGCATATATCTATATTTATGTCAAAAGACTGTGATTGATATTGTATAATCCATTTAAGAAGTTATGTTCCAGTAATCATACTACTGTGGTAAGGAAAATGTGTAACTAAGATAATCTATGTGAATGGGTTTTGTTTTTAATCTCATAATTTATATGGATTTTCTCACTTATGAAGTGGAATAAAAGCAACCCAATCTCTTCCTATTTGGTACATGGAGTGGAATGAATACTCATTTATACGAAGCCGTCAGGAAGCTGTGGGAGTTAATGATGACAATGAACAGGAGACTTCTTGGCTGGTATGCTCCCCAGTTGACGACTCTACACAAAGACTTTTAAGGTTAAACCACCAAATCCAAAGTAGTTCATACTCAGATCTTTGTGTACATAAAACAAAGGCTTCACTTTAATGTATTAAAAAAGAAAAAACCTAAGAGCTTCAAACACATCAATCCTGGACGGACAAGTTTATCCAGGGCCTAGGAAACATCCACATGGTGCACATTAGGATTTTCAGGGGACAGTAACGTGGACTTGCTCTGACCTCATGGTTCTCAACTTGGGATGCATTTTTATATATCCTAATAATAATTTTTTAAAAAGGGTACCTCCTGTTCCCAGAATTCCTGATTCTACTAACTGGGCTATGTCCTGAGCATTAGAAGTTTTTAGGCCCCTTCAGGTATTTCCAACTTACAGTGAAGGATGCAAACCACTGGGAAATGCATCTGCCTGAGACTGTGTTAAGGATCTCGCTTCACAACAGGCAGGTGCTATGCTCCAGTCGTGCACCAAGTGGAAGGGCGTGCTTCATTAAGCTCCGCTGTGAAGACCACACTCGTAGACTTCACCTAGAGAAAATGACATTTTAGGATTCTGAACTTGCTCAGTAAATGATGAAATTTAGAAACAATATTAACAGCACGTTGTTGTATATAATTTTTAAAATTATGTTAATTAAATCATTATGTATGCACAACTGTAATATTTGCTTTTCCACTTAGCTTTTTTTTTGTTTTTTGGTTTTTTTTGTTTTTGTTTTTGTTTTTTTTGATACTGGGAATTGAACTCAGGACCTTCCGCTTGCCAGGCAGGCTCTGTGCCGCGGAGTTATATCCCCGGCCCTCCATTTAGCGTTGTTTCTAAATTTCATTCATGTTATTGGCTGTAACTTAATCTATTATTATATATATTAATATAGCAATGCATTTTGTTCTACTTTTGATATATATTTGGTTGAATTCATTTTGATTGTTTGCTGTTGCAAATGTTACTTCCATGAGCATTTTTATATATGTCTCCTAGCTTTAGCATTCTTGTCTAAAAAGTGCAGTTCCTGGATTGAAAGGTATTATATGTATACCTATAATAGACAGGGGCTAAAATGATTTCTAAGTAGCTGCAGTGTTTTTTAGTTTTTTTAATTTTTTTTTTTTTTTTGAGACAGGGTCTCGCTGTGTAGTTCAGGCCAGCCTTGAATTCACTATGTAGCCCAGGCTGACCTCGAACTCATGGCGATCCACCTGCCTCAGTCTTCCAAGTGCTGGGATTACAGGTATACACGGCCATACCCAGACTGTTTTACCTTTTTATTAGCACATTTAAGAGTTTCGATTTCTCTACTACTTCGCAAACATTTTATGTTGTGCAAACTTGAAATTTTGCTTAGCTGTTAAGTATAATGAACTCATTATGATTTTAGTTTGAATTTCTTTGAAAGCTAATAATGCAATATATCTTTCAAATACTTACTAGTTTTGTTTTTTTCTGAAATGTTTACCTTTTCTCATTGTTCTGTTGGAGTGATGTCTCTTGATATTCAATTCGTAAGGTTTTAAAAATTGTATTTTCTACATAGCAGTCCTTTGAAGCTTTATGTGATGCAAATGTCTTCAAGTTTAGTTTGTCTTTTATAAACATAGGTTTTAATTGTTTTGTTTTTTTTTTTCTTTTATGTGGGTACCGGGAGTTGACCTCAGGACCTCATGCCTGCCAGGCAGGCGCTTATGCCACTGAGCTATCTCACTGGCCCTTAATTTTTAATGTAGTGGAAATTATAAATTATTTTTAGCTTGTTTTAAGTTTATCTAATAAACATTTTTACCCCAATATCAGAAATACATTCTATTATATTATCTGTAGTAGCTTTATGGTTCTGTAGTTTTACATTGTTGTTAATTGTCCTGAGATTGATTTTTGTGTATTGTATTAAGTAGAGGTTTAATTTTTATTTTTTAATGTGAGTTTTATGATTTAGCTCTTAAATGTTTATTAAAGGCCATACCCTAAAAGCTTGGCTACCAAACTGTGGAACTGCTAGGAAATAGAGGAACCTTTAATAAATTGGGCCTAATGGAAGGAAGTAAGGTCACTCAGGGCATATGAAGAAGGGGATATTGAAATCCTGGACCTCCCTCTCTTTCTTTGCTTCCTATTCACCATGAAGTGAGCAGTTTCCCCCACCACATGCCTTTACCATGATGTTCTGCCTTACCCAGAAACAATGGAGTCAAGGGACCTAAACCGAGAACTCTGCCACCATCAGCCAAAATAAATACTTATTTGAATGCCATGGTTTCCATATATAGATGAGCTTTTAAAAATCTAGCTTCTATTCTATTGCAATAGACTTTTTGTCTATCTCTGTTTCAATAACACTTTGGATTGGATTAATTTCTATGTAATGGAAGTTGTGGTGGACTATTATGGTTTTGATCTAAAATGTTCCCTGATAGTCTGATGTGTTCAGAGATGGACTTTTAGCAGATGATTGGATCATGGGGACATTATATGTATCAGTGGATTAATCCATTGATGAGTTCATAGCTGAATGAGCTATCATGAGGTGAGATCTTGTCACTGGGGATGTGGCCTGAAAGGAAGTAAGGTCACTGGGGGCACATATAAGGAGATACTGGAATCCTAGACAGATCCTTCGTCTGTCCTCTTTCTCTGCCACCTGACTGCCATGGGTTGAGCTCACCTGGCCCTTTTGTCATTTCATTTCTGGTTTGGAACCAGCCAACCATGGACTGAGTTCTCTAAAACTATGAGCCAAATAAACTTTTCCTCCTTTAAATTGTGGATCTTAGATATTCTGTCTTAGCAATGGGAAAGTAATAAATAAAAGGCAAATTGCTTTTTCTTATTGTATTTTTTCAGGAGTGTCTGAGATGATCAATTGAATTTTCTCAATCTCTTAATTGGTGAATCAGTTTATAATCTTCAAGAATTTTGCATTCTTAGGTATGGTATGTTTTGGTTTTATTTTATTTTATTTTTTTATGTGGGTACCGGGAGTGGACCTCAGGACTTCACGCTTG
Source organism: Erethizon dorsatum (assembly GCA_028451465.1). Lineage (NCBI taxonomy): Eukaryota > Metazoa > Chordata > Mammalia > Rodentia > Erethizontidae > Erethizon > Erethizon dorsatum. Next base: position 20,521,601 of record CM051839.1, read on the forward strand.
CCAGCAGGCATTTGTGCTGCTGAGCCATATCACTGGCCCCTTTTTTTCCTTTATGTGGGTACTGGGATTCGAATTCAGGACCTCGTGCTTGCCAGGCAGGTGCTTACACCACTGAGACATCTCACTGGCCCTATTTTGGTTTTCAGATATAGAAAAAGATACTTTTTTGATAATTTACTAAGGATGTTTTGTTCTCATATTTATGAATTATTTCATTCTCATATGTCCATATATGGTACTGATAACAAGATTATGCTGATACTATTGAAGGTATTTCTTATTTTTCCCAATCTCTGAAAGAGTCATTATAAAGTTGCAAGTATTTTTCTTCTGATTATTGGGTAATTTTGATAAGTAATATTTAGATCTGTGGGATTTGGTGGGAGAAAGATAGTTATTGACTTAGTTGCACTGCTCAAATTGTGATTGTCTTCAGTCCATTTTGAAGGTTTTTGTTTTTCTAGAAAACTTCACACTTTTTGTAGGTTTTCAAACTTACCAGAATAATTTTTTTATAATATTCTAATATTTTTCTTTGATCTTTCTAATACCTGGGTTTGTGAACTTTTTATTTTTAAATTTTGTTTGTGCTTTTATATTTTCTTTGTCATTTTTATAGGTTGATAAATGATGCTGGTATTTTAAAATGTTTCTTTATTGATTTTACTTTTGGACTTTAGGTTTCTATGCCACAAATTTTGCTTTCTTTTTGTAATTCTTTCTTTTATTATTCCTTTAATACATTCTGATTATCTTTTACTTCCTTTTTAATGGAGTAGCTCATACATTTTCAGCTTTCATTAATTTCTGTGTTCTAAAAATCACATTTAATGGCACTTTTAGATTTAGATATTGTGGGATTTTTTTTCTCTTTGATGTAAAATTTACTTAGATTTGCATTCTAAACCAAATAGGTTTAATTATCTTTAAATATTTTAAAATTTTATTTAAATCATGTGTATTCTGATAGTCATTTTGAATTTATAGAAATATATATATATAAAGTTTTATATATATATATATATATAAAGTTTCATAGATGTTTAATCTGTGCTTAAAAATATTTGTTGGGGAATATGTTCTTAATATACCTGTAATGTCAAGCTAATAAATTTTGTTCTTTAAATTTTCTTGACACTTTCTAGCTTTGGTTGATGGATCTTCCATAAAAGGTACTTTAAAATCCTATTGCATATTTGAGAAGTATTTTTGTAATTTTGTTGGATTTTGTTTCACAACAGGCTCTATAATTTGGTGTATAGAGAAGTTTATAATTGCTTTTTTTACTGGAAAAATCAATCATTTATCAATATATGACTCCCTTTATTTTTAATATTATAATTTGCTTACAGTCTAATTTTCTATATTCACAAAGCAATACAAACATTCTTTTGGATAGAGTTTGTCTGATAACTATGTTTGTAAATTATAGCCCAATAATTTTTAGTGTAATTCTATTTTTCATAGTAGCAGATACATTCAGATTTATTCTGAAATCTTTCTTTAGGCTTTAAAAGCAAGGTATCCTAAGAATGTGGGTGGATAATTGCATGGCTTGTCTCTTATTCTCCATGTGCTCAGTAGGCATACGGATACAAGGCTCTGGGTTTATGTACCACACCACCTAAAATAGCTGAGAAGTACAAAAAAAACCCACGAAACGTGATCAAATGTGCATTCTCTCTTACCTCATATTTACTTAGTAAATTCTAAGTATTTAGTTAGCTGAAGATGTTAATAAAAAATCTGGATTAGAACTATAAGTTTTAGGATACTGAGATCTTGGGCATGTTTTAATGGAAGGATTGACTTACTGGCTATATATATTCATGATTTGACTAGAACTATTCCTTGTGCTGAAATTTTCTTAGTAGCTTTGGAAAGTGGGATGCTGCTGGAGGGCCCTTTTGGTGCTCTGTTCTCCATTCTCGGGCACGCTGCTGCTACTTGGCCCAGTTTTACAGCTGTTCTGTTGTGCCACCATCTCTCCGCTTTCTTCCTTTGTGTGCCAATAATCACAGCTGCTGCTGTGTGTTGCCTACTTTCCCAGATGTTTTTTTTTTATATTTAGGATGGCAACACGATAGAAAAAAAAGGTGGTGGTGATTTCAGAATGTTGATAAAGGAACAACAGGCAGCCTAACTTGGAGTGTGTGACTCATGTTGCTACCTGGTTTTGGTGGCCCTTGGAGGTGCTTTCTCCCTCCCCTCACTCCATGGAATCTCTTTGACTTGGACTCTTTTCATTTACTCCCTGCATAATTATTTCAAATTTTATTGATGAGCTACAGTTTTAAAATTCTACTGAGGTAGAATAATGATACTACATTTTCTCCCACTTTTTTTTTTTAACTTTGAGGTATAATTTATTAAGATATTCGACTAAGTATCCAGCTTTACCATTTTTTCACATGTGCCTATCTATATAGTTATCATGCAGATCAAGATGCCTAATTTCGCCTCTCCAGTAGGTTCCCTTGTGTCCCTTTCCTCGATACCCACGCCCACACACCATCACACACAACAGTTGTTCCAATTTTCATTATTACCAATTAGTTTTGCCATTCATGAATTTCCAATAAAAGGAATGTGTGTGTGTGTGTGTGTGTCTAAAATTTGTTACCTATGTAAAACCATAGTCCTGGGCCGGTGAGATGGCTCAGCGGCTTAAGCGCCTGCCCGGCAAACACGAGGTCCTGAGGTCGACCCCGCGGTACTCACAAAAAAAAAAAAAAAAAAAAAAGAAAAAAGAAAAACCATAGCCCTTATACTTTGGTGGAATGTAAAGGAGAAATGGAGAAACAAGAAAAAACAATACCTGACCTTGATAGTATATTACAATAAATACAATACCTGTTGGAAGAGTATAAAGTTAAATACTTTCTAGTAGAAGTAAACTTTGGCTTTAGCTTAGTGAAAGGGACTATGGGCTTGTCATGAAGTATCACTATGACAACACAACAAATGTATATGTTTAAGAAATCAAACAGAAGCCAAGTTGATGACTGCCAATAAAACTTTATCTTGAATACCTTAAAATGTTGCAGTAAAAAAGAAAATTTCATGAATAGCTTGAGAGCAAATTTTTAAAGTGAAATGCTAATGAGTTACATGTTTTAAAGTATTAAAGTAAATAAAATTCGTATCTAACCTTAAAATTCTAAGGAAACATAGAAGTTGGTGCTCTTTAAAATTTTTTATTAAATATCTAAACACCTAACTTACCTGGACAAAACTTGTAAAAACTTAGAGAACAATATATAAAAATTTGATATTCTTTTCTAGGGCAATTTTAATTTCATGCATTGGTAAATTCTTGTGTTCAGCTAATTTAACTACATTGGAGGAAATTTTTCCTAGTAATAAATGTACTAACATATACGTATGGAAAAATATATAAAATACATATATGGAAACAATGTATAAAAATATATATATGGAAAAATGTGAAATGTCATATATCTTTTCTATGTTCTAGTATCTGGATTATATTATCTTTCTTTAAGTAGATTTATGGGTTAAATCAAATGGGCTTTTTTTGTGCAATCTTAGCCCCTCTTCTATAGTGGAAAAATATCCGTCTCCATTATCTCTCCATTGTTTTTAATCCCTCACCTGCCACATAAAAATTCTTCTCCATCCTTTTCTGTGCTTTATGAATTAAAACCATCTCTGCCTTTTCTTCAACCTTTCATCAGGATTCAATGTGAACAAATTTATAAATTAATTTATATTAGGAGGTTATCATTACATAATATCTGTGAATTCTGAGAGTCATTTTCATTTCTTTGAAGTTCAGTGTTGAATATCTATTAAGATTTTTAATAATCTTACATGAATTAAATGAGACAGAAGCAGGGAAAATGACAATTTTACTCCTATATGTTGGGAAATGTTCTGAGGGTTTTACGTATGATAGCTCATGGAATTTTCACAACCTTCTGAAGTAGGCAGGTTGATGATTAGAAATGCAATATTGATGCACAGAAACAATGTGTAAATTTCCAGAGATTATGGATGTCTAAAGGAGGAGCCAGGGTTCAAACTTCAGGGCCTATGGTCATGGCAACTCTCCAGCCCCCTATGAAGGAAAGCTACATTTAAGAAACTTTTCCTATAGTACCGGTATCAGCATATATTTTTTTTCACATAAAGAGCCTCATACTATCCATTTTAGGCTTTGTAGGCCAGAAAGTCTCTGTTGCAACTGTTCCACTTTGCTATTGAGCATGAAAGAAATAAGAGACAACAATTTGTGAATGACATCATGGTGTTCCAATAAAACTTTATTTATGATCATTGAAGTTTGAATTTTATAGAACTTTCATGTGTCACTAAATGTTATTTTTTGTTTCTACTCAAACCATTTGAAAATATAAAAATAATTTTTTTTCATGGAGCATGTCAAAAATAGGCGGTTCGCCCATTTTTCCTGCAAGTCCTAATTTGCCATCACTTATTACAACATATTGGAGTAACAGTAAGAAAACCGAAACATGATAGGATGCATCACAAGGATGAATTTATTTATTTATTTATTTATTTATTTATTTATTCGTGGGTAGCAGGGGTCAAACTCAGGACCTCGTGCTTGCCTGTTAGGCACTTATGTCGCTGAGCTATCTCACCGGCCCCACAAGGATGAATTTAGAAATAATTGACATGATCAATAATTGCTTGGAAATAGCTGTTGCAACCTGATGTTCAAAATATTTGCTAACTCAGCATTTGCTTTTGTCTACTCTTGAGGCAGAACAGACCTTTTTAAAAAGAAGTAAATGCTCATTTTTAACATGAGAGTGTTTACATATTTTTACAAGTTTAAATCATACATCCATATAAAAACAGGAAACAAGAAACATGAGAAATTGGATTTGAAGGTGATTTAAAACTTTATTGTTACCAGTGAAGAATTTCTTAAAATTGGAAGCAAACACTCAGCACCATCATGCACTGAATGAAAACAGAATCAGATTTTAGAGATTTATTACTGAAGATTTACAATTGAAAGGCAGATGTGTTCATGAAAAATTAAAAAAAAAATCTGATATGCCAAGGAAGAAAAATACTACTTCAGCAATGCTGAAAAATTAAACACTGATTAATCAAAAGCAGATTTTGAGGGACTATTTTTGCATCTTCTGCCCCTTTCAAATGATGCAAGAAAATATTTGAGGAAGAAATAAGGCAAATTCGAATATGATATTTAGAAATTATCTTATGTTTTAATTTTAACTTTGTCTCAATTACCAGTGAAAGACAAAATAGTAAATAGTTTCCTATTTAACTGCTGATTAGCTCACTAAAAGTATATGAACATTGTTCTTAATATGTCTAGAAATTATATTTTCCTCACTTTAAAAATTTTGGAATTCCCTAGTTCGAGGACATGTTATAAGTTTGGATTGTAGCACTTGAATCATTTAGAACTACTGCATAAAAATCATTGCAGTGAGAGTAGTACCAACCTTTGTCCACTGAATGGTTAATTGGTGCTTCTTGTGAAAATATCAATGCAGAGTGAAAGTTCTCTGTTGGCTATGTGTGAATGCTTATGAAACTAAGACTTATACACAGGATCAAGTGAGCTAAATTTAATTTATGAAATGAAATTCTAAAGAGATATAGTCAATGGTTTTGCCACTTAGGCTTGAATACATTAACTTGATTGTCTTGGGAACCACCCAGGGGATTGGTGGAGCACAGATTTGGATGTGGTGCCTGTGTGGTCGTGGAAGTTTAACACAAAACAGCTAAAATATTGGTATATGTGATTAATAAGATGACAGACATGAAAAGATTAAGCAAATGAAATATGAATGTTATTGAATTTCTAGAAAAAACAACTCAAAGGAGGAAAAATACTTCTTGAAATGAGAATTCAGTCTTGAGACCAAAAATCCAAAATACAACCCAAGAAAAGTTGATACAAAATAAGTAAAAGTGATACATGGGTTGGTAACACTGAACTTGAAGGATCAAGAAAAAATTCTGTGGTCTTTAGGCAGAAAAATCAAGTTACATATAAGATAAAAGCACAAAATAACTGGCCTCAGGATTCTCTCAGCAAATTAAACGTCAGCTCACAAGTAAGAAATGTACAGAGAGTTTTTTAAGGACGTGTTCCTGACAGCAGGTTTAGTTGGCAAGGCAGTGCTGCAGAATATAATTAAAGATGACAATGCTTAAATTCATTTGAAACATAATTCTATTGCTGTTATTGGTATTTTCATAATGCTTACGCATGATTTTATAATACAATTTTAGAGGGAAATGCATATACATATACACACTTGAGAAAATGACAACAAATGCATTATTCCTGCCATGTCAATTGTCTCTCATTTTAAATGTCTGCTTATAGGCATAAAAATGGCAAAATGACTTTGAGAGTTTCCATCTTTAGTTTTATTCTACCTCAATTCTTACCAACTAAGGACACTGAAATTTAGCTGATCTCTATAGCTTATTGGCACAGGGGCTCACCAGCTCTTATTTTTCTTTGTTCATCACTTCCCAAGGTCCAAAGTTGTATTTTTGTATTCATTAAAAAATTAAGGTGGTTATAATATATTACCCATAAAATAAAACTCACATATGTTAACTCATAGAAAGTTACTTTGATTAAATCAAATGATGTAAAAAGAAGTCACTCAACTTGGTGTCTGAGATTCATCAAATGCTCACTAATTAGTTTTCCACTTCCAGAGAATTGCCCAACACAACACGTTTACCTAAAACAATTACACTCTTTACAAAGTACAAAGCCAACTGAACAACACAGTATTTTCCATGTAGGATAATTCAAGCCAATAATCAATCATGGGAACACAAAATTGTATCTCTTATTTGCTTTCATGTCTAGTAAATTTAGTTTTAATATATGTACCTCACAAAGAGGGTTGGTTTTTTCTGTTTGTTTCTTTTTACCTTTTCCCTGTCTTCTTGTGTATACAATTTTATTTCAAGACTGACACAATTCCCAGTTGTACAGCAGCCAGTTGTGTGTCTCAGCTTGGCTACAGGACTAGCAGAACAGTTTGTAAGAGACAGTCCCCCCCTGCCTGCTATGACAATAAGCTGGCTGGTATGGGTCACCGTGGCTTTTAACTTTCTTTATGTTGGACCCAGTTTTTCCTTGGGATCAACCCATCTTGTATTAGGCTGTGGTGCTTCTGAGATTAATACCATGAGTCCTTCCCTCCTCAGTTACCCAGATATCTTTCCTGTTATATAAATTTCCATAGCATGATTGTCATTTAGCAGGCCTTTTGTAAGCAAAACTTAATGCTCAAGTAATATGCTAAGTATTAGGGACATAAAAATAATGCAATATTCCTCACTACCTTCAAAACCTTCACCCAGTAAAATAAGCCTTAGTAATTTTTTCTGGCTATTTCCAATATTGTTTATATCCAAAAAGATCAGAGAGATGTTCACATCCTGAAGAGAAGACAGATTCAGCATCAGAAACCTCAGACCCATTCAGTCAACTTGCTGTATTAGACTTCTTAGCATAGAAATTCAAGGGATATTCCAAACAAAGAGCTTTAACAAAGTAATAATTAAAATAATAACCAACATTTATTGCAAATAGACGGGGAAGGTTTTTTTCTCATATTAACTCATTTGTTCCACATAGCAACCATAGAAGTATGGCATCATTATTATGTCCTTTTTATTGATGAAGAAATAGAAGCAACAAAAAATTAATGAGTTCATATAGCTTGTAAGTTAGAGCTCTCTAGTCTGGAAAGTTATACTTTATATATATATATGTTTATACATATATACACATATATACATACATATGTGATCATGAGTGTTAGATATAGAGATATCGATAGATTGCTAGGTGCTAGAGTATTATTCTACTACAATACTGCATTACTATTGTGAAATTCAAATGCTGTAGAGTCCATGTTAAAATCGTTGCAATAAATATATATGAGCTTTAATTTCACTGAATCTTTACACAGTATAAACATTTCCTTGACACATAACTGAAAGGCAAATAACATGTAAAGGCCAATAATTGAAAGACCCAAGAGCACACATGTAGTATACATCCGCTAGGTTTACACTTGTTATATCCAAATTAAATAGGGGTTCAACAACTTACCTACCTTCTTCCTTATAATGAGACTTTCTCCAGTCAAATATCAGCCTTCATCCAGGTATGTGTATTTCCCAAATGCTTGATGGTATTGTGAATTTGTATTTTGTTAATGGAACCAATGCCTCACTCTCAAATACATGTATCTCACTTAGTAAACTGAGAAGGAAAGTATTTCAACAACCTAAGCTTTAGCACTATAAGTGAAAAATTTCAGAAGATTGTAGTTGACATTTTTAGTGCAAGAACCATTTCAAAACATCAACACATAGAGGTATAAAGAGATTGCTATAATGTGTGCAGTAACTTTTTATATTTTTCTTTATATATTCTTATACTAGGAGCTTATTATTCATTTAAATTGCTGCAAGATAGGGCAGCAGTGCTTGAAGCTATTATAGCCACCTGGGATCAATGTCAATCTTTACAGATAACTTCTTATGGAATTTTTCAGGTTTGATGAAAATAGTCCAAAATCAGTGGCTTGACGCATTCTCTGTATTAGCCCTGCACCTTGATTTGAGATCTAGCTGAAAATCCAGTTTTTAAAATTTTAGACAAAATCAGAAATACCAAAATTTTATTTTCATATCTCTAGAAAACATGAGGTGGTGGATTTTTTTTTCCCCCTTTCTCTCGGGAAGCCATTTCTTTAGCTCATCTTTCCCCCAATCTCTATTAATGAGGTTCCTATGCTTGGATGGTTTTGAACAAGTTAAAAATCTTGTTGAATAGAAAGAAGCTTATGTCTCGTGAACTTTCACCCCTGTAAAATGCAAGTATGGCATTTCAAATGTGAAAAGCACCTATCAATAATAACTTATAAAACTATGGAAAATAAGACCCTTTAAATATAAAAGTGACTTGAGCAAATTAAGCCTACGTATTGACTGCTGAATAACAACGAATGTTAGAAAAATAAATGCCAGATGAGCGTATCTGTAACAGTCATTCAGTATACACAGCAACCCTTAGGACAGTGGTTGATTCTGATTGGTACAAATCCTGTGATCCAGTTTTAAGAAATAGTTTTTTGGGAGACTGTGGTATTTAGGATAAAGTCATAAAAGCCTACAATATAAGGAAGATGTTAACAAAACCAAGAGACACAACGGAAAGTAATGTCAACTCTCTGTTAAAAAATGTGATGAATGAGATCATTGTACCACATGATATTAGGTAGCCGGTTATGGAAATACAGACTATAACCTCATACCTACCAGCATAGATTACATATGACATTTCATTCTTGGCCTTTAAAATTTTACAATTGACTTGATTTGTAAAATTTTACTAGTGACCTGATTCACAAGTTACTATTTGGAAATGAAATTGGCTTCTATATTTAGAATGCCTCGGAAGTTGAGCAGTGTGAGTGAGGTTAGCCCAGATAAAAGTTATCACTTCCTGATACGATACACTTCATGTGTATGTGGGGCAGGTATATAGATGTTTTACAGCTTGCAGTGAAATGGTTTACTTTTTAAATCTCATTGTGTACAGCCTGAACAAACAGTAAATATTTAAGAAGCCTCAGGAAATCCACTCAGCACTCAATTTTAGCTAGAAGATTTGACAAGCTTGGGCACTATTAAGTTTTAGGCAGTTTTGTATAATTTCCATTTAACATATATTTTTATCAGCACCACCTCTAATATTTACCATATTGACATCACAACAGAGTACGTATATTGATCATTATGATTTCACAAAATACAAAATGAAAGCCAGTGAAAATTTGTTGTTGTTACTTAACATTTATGGAATATTTTCATCTGCTAGGTAAGACATATGAAAGTGGTTTTAACATGCATCATTTTCAAGATATCTAATAAATACACACCTAAATATTTAATATCATGGCTGTTTCATATGGCTTAATATTCATTTAATAAGATAATAGGCCTTTTCTAAACATTCTCCATTTTATTTCCAATCAAAAAGCTCCTGAAGCATCTGCTGTAGGCTTTAGATCCAAAAGACTATCCTTTCCAAAGAGCAATGAGGAGCCATCTGTCTCAGTTTTATAATCATTAGAATCATGGACCTGAAGAATGAGATGTAAGCCTTTCTCAATATTAGACAATGCGATCTATTTTATAGATAACTTTCATAATCTTAAGGATATCTCTCCCTACATCAGAGGGTGAAATATTTGAATAAAATCCTAATAACTTTGAGCTATTACTGTATCTCCCTTATATTTTCCTGGCTATACTAATGGGAAAATTATGAGGAAGGTGACTCAAGAAAAACAAAGTCTGCTTTATATGATAAAATTAACAAAAACTCGTATTTCTTACATTGCAAAACATTACTGTCATTGTCTTATGTACTGAACTTTATTATAAGTCTTATTTGAAGAGTCACAAGCATAACTGATAGAATTTACTTATTTATGTAGGAGAAGTAACACTTAATACATAGGAAAGAGTTATTATTATTTTTTTTTTTGGGTACCAGGAATCGAACTCACGACCTTGCACTTGCCAGGCAGGAACTGTGCTGCTGAGCTATATCCCCACCCAACAATTCTTATTTTGTACAACATATCTGTAACTTTCAATATATGTCAAACCAATGACTCACATAAGAATCTATGAGGATGCACAGTGTAGGGTGGGCTGACTACCTGGATTTCTGGATTTCTCTTCACTGGAGTAGAAAATCAGTTTTATAAAAGCAACTAGCTATCAAAATTAGACTTGATGAACAGCTGAGCATCATGAATGCAAGTTACCACAGGGTATAAAGGACACTGAGATCAGTTACATAGGTATGATTTAAGGCTTAATCCAGAAGAGAACTGTTAAGACCCCCTAGGGGAGAATGAAAACACAATGAAGTAGGTTAGACAGGAGATTGCCTATTAACAGAAAATTACAGGGAACATGGAGGAAAGGTCCTGCCTTCCAAGGAAAAAGTAGTAGAGAAACATTATTCCTAATTAGTGTAAGGCTGGCTATCCTTTTGCAAATATATTTAAATTCTGGAGTTTTTTTTTTTTCTTACATATATTTTGCCATATTGTCTGTTATTTTGAATTAGATTTGTAGAATCCTTCAGATAGTATTTCTATGTCCATTTATATTTGTAGTAACATTCTCCCTGTGCATAGATTGACGATCTATGCTGACTTGCTTGTTTGGAAGATTTTATTTTTGATTTTAAAGTAGTCAAGGCATTGAGTTTTCCCTTAATGTTTATGCCTTCTTGGTTCTTGCCTAATGTGTCCTTTCTTGCCCTACATTTGGAAAGAATTTCTACATTTGACTGTTTTGCTATTGTACTTATTTACACCTAATTTTACTGCATTTTTTTGTATTTATGCCTATGAAAGTTATATGGATCGAATTTTATTTAAAATATTAATAATCAATTTCCCAGTACAATACAATGAGTGTTCCAATATTTTCCTATAGATTTGTGTAACTATATCTATGACAAATCAACTTCTCCGTCCCCGTCGGGTCTGTTTCCTGCTTCTGACTCTTTCCCACTGTTTGTCTCTGCATTATCCTAATATCTGAGTTTTTCACGTTCATTTCCTTCCTCTTTATATTCCCTTGATAGACTCACATTTTTTTCATTTTATTTATTTTTTTGTGGGTACCGGGGGGTCGACCTCAGGACCTCGTGCGCCAGCAGGCGCCCGTGCCGCTGAGCGATATCGCCGGCCCCTTTTCCGTATGTGGGATCCGGGAGTCGAACTCGGGCCCTCGCGCTTGCAAGGCAGGCGCTTACGCCGCTGAGCCATCTCACCGGCCCTAGACTCACATTTTTAATGAATTCATATGAATTATTTTCATTTTAAATGGCTTTGTAGGTGCTGTTTAACTGCTGATCCAAATGGGGTGCTCTATTTTTGTTGTTTCTCTATGTCCTAAGTCTTCCCCTGGCTTCTTCCTCTGTGGGTTTCTTTTTCTTTGTTTATTTTGCATTTGTTAAATCTCTAGTGTTTGTGTTCTACTACCAAACTACCAATGCTTGGTGTCTTCTGTGATTATTTTATTTTTACAACTTAAAGCATTTATTTAATGCTATTGGTTTACTCTGAGTATCAATTCCTTCTTAAGTCTCTTTTGTATGATTTCTATCTTTTCTAGAAAGTCACCTGTTATGCACAAGTTTTAAATCTACAGTCCTTACTTTGTCTGGAGATTTTCTTTAGGTTTATTTAATCTCTAGTTTGTCTCTATTACTGCCATATTTTTTAAAACCTGTCGTTTAATTCTTTTTCTTCATCAGATTTGCCACTGGTTAACTACTTACATTTTCCAAGCCACAAGTTTTGGTTGGGTAGATGCCTACTGTTTCTTTGTGTTTCCTTATTTTATATTCCAGTTTTCATAACTTTCATTAACTTTTTTAGCTTCATACTTCTCTTCTGACATTTTTTACATGTACCCAAATATCATTTATTTTTATATGTACTTTTCACTATAAATTACTCTGTACTTCTCCAGCATATTCTACAAGTTAATTTTTGTTTTAACATGAGCTTATTTGTTTGTTATTCTACCTTGATTAAATAAAATAAAAGAGCAGATAAACTAAGTTGGAGCTAAGGGGAGCTGAAGAGATGAGGGCATCAAGGGATAACATATGTTAGGAATACTTTCACATCCAAGTAAAATAATAACCAAATAAAGTTCACATAACTGTACAGGTATTTTTTCTTTAAGAAAATGTCTGAAATTACCCTTCTGAGAGCTTTCTGGATACTCATTCACATTACCAAGGAGCAGGCTCTGACTTTTTTCTCTGCCGTCCTTAGCGCATTATGGTTGTTATTGTGGTTGTGGTTGTTGTTTCGGCTCCACATGGTTGGCCAAAACCCTAAGTTCTCTTTTACATGGGATCATCCTAAGCATAATGCACTTATGGGGGTTTGAGTAGCAAAATATTTTTTTTGCTGTGTGTAGTCTGTTCTTATGAATGAATGAAAAAGAGTATTTTCAGATCCTTATTGACCAACTAGGGTCTTATGCCCACTCTTTAATTATTGATAAAAAAAAAAATACCATTCTCACTTTTCCCTACAGATTTGGATTCTTCCTCTGAGGCTGACCAAAGAATGAAAATAGTAATAGTTACTGCCTGAGTAATAATAATGATAATAACAACTGTAACCAACACATTTCCTCTAGCAGGCATTATATTAGGCATTTTATACATATTTTTGATTTTTAATTATTTTTATTTTATACATATTAACTCAACTAATCTTCAGTCCAACTCTCCGAAGTCACTACTATTATTGCCCCAATTTTGCAGATGAGGATAATATCAGAATTTGTAAACCAAACAAGAAAGGGGGAAATAGCTGTGTTCCACAGACCCAACACTGCCTGCCATGATCGAAGTTCAAAATGTTTTTCTTTCCTGCAAAAAGCAGGAAACAAATCTGACACAAATAAGGAAGGGGCAGTTGTCTTTTCATATCAGGCTAAAAAAAAAAAAAACCAAAAACAAACGCATGCATACGTTACTTCATCAAAACTTAGAACATTTCATTCACATATCCACAAGGAGTTTTACTAAGGTAGAAGATTAACTGTCATCACAATAGGTCTTTTATTCTTTATTCAAGTATATTGAAAAAGAAATGTATCCATCTTGAAATCCATTCCTTCCATTCTAGTTTCTTTGAAGCATTCAGCAGTATCTCAGAAACTGACGTGCCACATCTCAGTTTACATTATGATTCAGTGAGAACTCCACTATCGTTTGACTTTGAAACAGACTTGATTGATTTTTTCTAATACTGATTGTCAAGGTAACTGCAAAGTTGGTAATGAGCACGGTTACCTTGATGTGCTCTCTCTCCCCCCTCACACACATTGTCCTAAGTGATATTCTTTGACTCAGTTGTTCTCTCAAATTTCTGTAGTTTCTTTTGAGCATGCCTTAAAAATTAAATGGGTTGTTGAAGCTTCCTGGTAGTGCTCATGCTTCTACATTTAGCACTGCACACTTACCTTCTAATGCCATCTGCAAACTCACAGCAGCCTATGGATCTCATTTGTATCGAGTATTTTTAAAGAAATATACTTGCAAAACAAGACAGTGGAACTTCGAGAGTGTGTTTGAACTGGCATCAAGGACTGACCCCTAAGGACCAAGAGGCTTTATGTGCCTCACTTCCAAAAAGTGCTTCCAATAACTGGGACCTGACAACCTCCAAGATCTTTTCAGGGGACCAGACTGATCCAATCACAGTCAAGCACTACTATATTTGCTTTAGAAATGAACTACATCTGAGCACCTCAAAGTCTTAAAAAAGAGACACAGAAAGCTTTAATACAGAGCTAGCATTTTTTACCTGACACATGGAAGTCATCAATGGCCACAGAGAATAGCTGAAGAGGGCAACAATCAATAGAAGTGTTGTCAGTGGGAAGCTGAGTTGAGAAAGTTGCCATTTCTGTCGGATCTTCCTCATGTTTCACTACATCATGTTAGAAGAGGAAAGTTATTTTACGGTCAGTCCAGGCATCAAACCCCCCTGCCCGAGGGTGCTGTAGTGCAAAAAAGAACAAAGAACACATCAGCCTGCACAAACCTGGGCAGTGGTTTCCAGAGGTGGAGGAGTTGGGATGGGAAAGGTGAAGATCAGGTTAAACTGCCTTGACTCTTAATAACTAAAATAACCACAATGCCATGAAGCGTATTGTAATCTGTGGGCTATACTCTAATACAGATACTAACACTTAATTAAATATTGTTTATTGTTCCTCTAGACATATAATTTGATACAAATAAGTTCAGTAGTACAACTGGTTTCCTGAAATTGAGATGTCAAAACAAACACTATATTTGAAGCTATCTTTACTATGAACTAAGCCTACTCCTAGAATATAGTCCTACAGACATAGCTGATACCGTTTTTCCTCTTTTTGTGAAGATACACATAAACACTCGTAAAGAAACCCAAGAACAGATTAATTTGCATTTGAAAGAAAGGAATGAAGGTATCGAGGAAGAGACAAAAATGTAAAGAGCTAAGGAAGGCAAAATAGGAAGATGAACATGGTAAATCAATAGATGTATAGAGCATAAGTGAAGGACTTTGAATTTCCAGAGACTCGTGTACTTATTTATTTCGGTTTGCCTCTGCAGAATCCTAATTAAGAAAATGGTCAAGTTTGATATACATAGTGCTGACTCCCCAAAATTACAAAAGATGCTTTATATCATTACGTCTGTTGTGATTACAAATCCCTAACCTCCTTTTAAAATCTGATTAAACTTCCCTTACCATACCACAAAATGGCAGAGTAATTGCTTGAAAAGCATTTTGTGCTCAATCATAAAAGCACATTTTATGTACAATAATTGTAATTTAGTAACTGTAGTTTATGGTTCTATTTGTTCAAAAGTCAGAAGTAGTGTTAAAATATTCAGCCCAGCTATGCATATGGTAAAAACCCAAAGATCCTAAAAACTTTTCCTTTTTTTTAAAGAAAAATTAAAAAAGAATACAGTGATCCATTATTTGTTAGACATGCCTTATACAAAGCAGCTGTTTTTCACAGAACATTTCATTTCTACCAATGTTATCTTTTTAATTTAGCTCATCTGTGGATTTCAGCAGTGCCTGAACACTTGCTTTATTTCATCAGTATTTCACAGATTCCTCATTAAACTTAACAATATTCCTGGTGTGTTTCTGAAAATGAGACTTTACAAGATTCAAGTTTTATGGTCAGTAAGGTATTTTTTTCCTCCCACTAGGAAAAATAATCAATTGTTTAACTTAACAGAAGCTATAATGGCAAAGTTGATCTGTCCTGCCACCGAAATTATTAAACAAGAAAAAAGAATTAACAGCCCAAAATTCAACTGAGCTTTGGCGTTTCCCTTCATAGAAGCATTTATTACCTTATTGATAAATAATGTGCTCCGCATGTAAATGTTGTATTATCCATTTCCATGCCTCACTTGATTCTAGTGCTCAACTCCCTAATTAGGCATCTGTTAAACAATGAAACTTTGTTTTCCTGCTCATAATACTGGTCTCCACTGATGCAGCTTGAATAATAACAACTTCTTTCTCATGAGAGATTAAGTTGAATGCTAAAGTGTTGAGAGGGAAAATCCAACATTTACATTATATTAATTGCTAGAGTGTGAATATGGCCTTTTTATTACATAAAGTCACAAATTTTATTATGCAATAACGGAAACCAAAACTCAGTAATTTTCCACACAGGAAATATTGTATTAACAGTATCATTGTGACATCATAGCTATGGTTCACTTAACTGTTGATTTTATGTGGTCTCATTTGCTGATAGACTATTCATCATTTCTCTTCGCTTTGTCCATAAATACAGACATATACTGATACATTCTGAGAAGTGAGACAGAATTTTCTCTTTTATAAAATTTGCAATATTAAAAAATACTTATTGAACTTGGTCATTAGCTTTATTAAAAAGCTGCTCAAAGGGAACAAACCAAACGAAAAGTGAAGAGAAATGAACCACTTTGAGCTCTTGTGAGTCAAGGTGATGGATAAGCACAATGACCAACACCGAAAGTAACAAAAGCCTTTATTCCTCTGCTGTAATAGTGAGGTAAGGGATGAAAACAGTGACCAGCTCTTTCCACAAGGAGCAGCGGCAGATGAAGGTCTGATGGCCTGCAGTGTGGGCACAGGGAATCATCTAGCTGCCCCGGAGTCTCAAACGAAAGTCTGTGGCTTCCTTGTGGACTGAAGTGGATAGGAGAAGAGAAAGGGGAAGACAAAGACTAGGAAGTACTGAGTCAGAGTCTAGAAAAATGTCCTAGGCAGGGTCCTGTACTAAGAAGGTCTGGGCAGAGGGGCCTACACAGCTTCTCAGCTGAATCTCCCTGTTGAAAGCCTCCCTAGGGAGACACCTGGCCTAGGGCTACCCATGAGCATGCCCGCTTGGCGCAGGACCTTGAATTTTGGACAGCAACTTCCTCCAGAAAACAGTGGTGCACTGGCCGTGTACCAGTGGTATGGGCACGGCAGCTCTACCCAAGGGCCTGTCAGGCAAAGCTTGTGTGATTGCCTCTAGCCCAGCCTGAAAGATCACAAAGGAGTTGGAATTTAGACCTGGAACTGGCCTTGTCAAACTAGTGGTGTCCATAGCTGTGAAGACCTACAGCATTCACGATTGGCATAGTAGAAGCTGATATTGCCATTTTTCATGACACAAATTAAAGGTTAATTCAAACTTTCTATTTTATGAAAAAAGAAGGTCCATTTTATATATTGTTGAATTTGAGATCAGCAGATTAAAATGACACATGACTGTTATTTTAGTGTTCATGGAATGCCTGACCTCAGATGCTATAGCATGTGACATTTACTATGTGGGTGAAATACTATCTCAACCTGTGATTGACTGATTTCTTGGGCTGGAGTTTATTGCAGCAATGGGTATAGCTTCACTGAAAGAAAAACAGAATCTTTTCTTTTTGAAAATGAAGCATGGTGAAGAAAAAAATATTGTCTACAAGGATGTGGTTACATACTAACAATAATGAGGAGCGCAGGATTATTGCTGAACTGGTCCTTGAAATTGTTGTTTGTTAAACTGTACATAAAATGCAATAAAGGCATTTGACTGAAGTAATTTTTCCACCAGAGAAAAGTTTCTGACAATATTGAAAAGTAATACAGTGGAAAAAAAAAAGTAGTATTGCTCATCTTCAAAGAATTTAAAAAAATAATGGATAAACAGAGAATTTGTAATAGCTGCAAATCCAAACAAATATTCCCTTACCAAAAAATCAAAGCATTTTATCAAATACAGTTTCCATTCATTTTTAGGTTAGTTTTTTTGTCTTTTACGTAGAAAAAAATATGTTATATAGTGCAATGAGAACAAAACGTGAACAGGAAAATTAATATTTTATATAGTATAAAAATTTACCCCTAAAAATACGTATAAGCTCTAATCCTTGAAAAATGCTGTTCGTTAAACTTTGATTAAGTAATTTTTTTCTCAATTTCAAAATCTATTTTAAGTTAGAATTTTCTTCGTATTATCAAAAGATATGAATAGAACCTGAGCAAAGAATAGAATGTATTACAAAATTATATGCATGGAAAACATGTGGCATGAAAGGATGTGGTACACATAGTATGTTCTTTTACAAAATCATGTGACTCAGTGACATGATCTTCAGCGTGGGAGCCAGGTATGTATGATTGCTATTTTCCTGTTGTCACTCCATGTCAAGTGACACATGCATTAATTTATAACCATTATAACAGTTAAATTCACCAAATGAGTGGAATTATTGTCAGCAATGTGAGAATAATAAATATAAATGACTTTGGAATTACGTAGGAATGTTTAGAATCAATTTTAAATCAGATATTTTTTAGAAAACAGCCATTGATACAATATGCTTTTCCTAATTAGATATAAAAATTACTAAATATGGAACAACAACATATCAGTATCAAACTTACTTGGATTATCATAGGCAAAATTTCTTTCTATTGCTCATCTCAAAATAATTTGATTGTGTCTAAAATTTTGAACATTCCTCTCTTTCAGTTAGTTCCTTCACACTTCATTTATAAAACAGTTTTGTTACTTATGGTCTTGTGGTTTCAACAAATGTAAATATTATAAACAACTGTCACAATGGTTTAGTATCATATAGATTCAAAATGCTGTTTTTCAAATACTTTTGTCTGTACAATAATTTGAGATACATTGATAAATCTGGAGTTGTAGTTACAGAATAGAACTAAATACATATTGTCTTACAAAATGTAATATAGATGCTTAAAACAAAGGCACCATTTGGAGCAGAGAAAATCACATTCTTGTCCTGATTCCTGTATTTATTTCGCTGGAACATTAACCATGTTAAAATGACACTGACGGCGCTGTAGCAATTTGTGTTGTTGTTCGGCTCGCACATTTTTGGTTTCCTAAACAGGCAAATGGCATAGCAAATTACATGAGTCTTCTTAATGCTAAATCGAAGACAATTTCTTTTGGAATGAAATTATCTTTGATATTTGAATTGAAATTCTGATGTAAGCAAGCACAGAGTTCTAAAAATGATTGATAAAGCAAAATTCAATTAGATTTTTCTTTGTTCTTTCATCTTCGCAGCTTAATCAAATTTGTGAAACTGTGGAACTTTTTTAGAGTTGTAACATGTTACAAACTACTTTAAGCATCCTGGGACAGAATCAGGACTATGATCTCGAAATGAAAATTGCTAGACTACTTCAAATGTTTGCTGACAATATATTGTTTCTATTTCATCCATCCTATGTCCTATAAGCACCGTGAAAGGAACGTGGTAGGGTGTAAAAATGCCTGTTTTCTTTTTTTTTTTTTTTTGTGGGTACTGGGGGGTTGACCTCAGGACCTCGCGTGCCAACAGGCACCCGTGCCGCTGAGCGATATCACCAGCCCCTTTTTCGTATGTGGGTTCCGGGAGTCGAACTCGGGCTGTCGCGCTTGCAAGGCAGGCGCTTTCGCCGCTGAGCCATCTCACCGGCCCCGCCTGTTTTCAAAGATAGAAAAATAAGGATTCTACAGCCAAATAATAATAATACCATGTCTTCCACCTTTTGGTTTTCCTAGAGATTTTCACCTGGGCTTGTACATACATATAAACTAAAAGTTGATCTCCCATTATGTGGATTTGAATAATATCATTTATATTTGTAATCAATATAGCTATGACCCATTTTCTTACTTAATTTTGACAGAGGATCTCAGGCTTGGGAATATATGTAGAATATTTCTGGCTCTGGTAATGTGGTAAAATAAATAACATAACTCCATCTCCTGACCCTAGCCTCCAAAAACATACTGACTCTTACCTAGAATTGTAGGGTAAAGTTTAAGAAAACTCCTCACAGGGAAGAAGAGGAAATACCCAGGCAACAGAATTAAAACCAGAACTTAAATGTACAATGTAAGATAACGAGCTGGCCTGTAAGGCTGCGTGGAGATCTCAGTATTTGTTCTAACCGGAGTAAGGACTTAGTGTTGGGACTCCCATTTAGAGCTGAGCCCTCAAAGACTGCATTCATGGGAAATGGGTGCAGAGAGAAGATTTGGTTCTTGGACATGAAAATGATGAGGAAGCCATTATGTCCTTATAGATCTTGGGGGAGAAAAAACATTTTGAGAATTTAAAATAATAGGGGGGCCGGTGAGATGGCTCAGTGGCTTAAGCGCCTGCCTGGCAAGCGCAAGGGCCCGAGTTTGACTCCCAGAACCCACATATGAAAAAAGGGCCGGTGATATTGCTCAGCGGCACGGGCGCCCACTGGCGCACAAGGTTCTGAGGTCGACCCCCGGTACGCACACACACACAAAATAATAATAATAATAATAGGCCTCACAATTTGTAATAGCTAAATCTTGGAAGCAACCCAAATGCCCATCAACTGAGGAATGGACACAAAAGAAGTGGTCTTTTTATATAATGAATATAAAAGTATTTTTAAATAATGGATATGAAAGTATTTTTATACTATTCAGCCATAAAGAATGACAGACCGGAGGCTTTTATAAGTAAAATGGATGCAACTTGAGACCATACTCACAAGCAAAATAACTGAGACCCGCATGTGTAAACATCATATTGTCTCACTAGTGTAAGAAATAAGATCCAAAATGTACAACAGATATTGCAAATTGGGAAGGAATTGTTCAAAACAAAAGAGAAACTGTGATGGGGGAAAAGAGAAAGGAAGAAAGGGAAAAGGAAAAAAAATATATATATACATATATATGTATATATATATATATATATATATATATATATATATGTACACACACACACAAAATAGTAAAGATAGTTATATAGCTAGTTTCTCTTAGTTCCTTGTAAAGAAACATTTGTGCTAATATTGTTTGGACAATATTTCATGCCTATATCTTGTACTCTGAGTAAATACTATGAAGACAACAATATGCAATGTATTAATTATTGTTACTCTCCTATTATCTTGTTTTGAAAGTCTGTTTTATTTTTTTTCTCTTAAAAAAGATAGACTTGCATCTATTGGCACTTAGTTCAGTTTACTTTAACTGTATGGTTCTGGAAACCTTTCAGAAAGAATTTAACTATAAATTTAAAGGCAGTTGTAAGTGTGGGATACTTGGAAGAAGCAAATGTAAAGTCTCTTTGGTCACAATAATTTTACAATAAAACCCTGAGAAGGTGACTTCACAGTCCAAAATTATAAAACACTAAAGGAAAAAAATCCCTTATTAGACAGAGTAATTGTTATGATAAGCAAAATGAATGGACTCTCTAAAGTTTAGGTAGTAAAGCAACCTGATAGGCATTATGAAAAGATATCTTTTCATGTATCTTTTATATATCTTTAAAATACATAAAATAGGAGATTAAGAGAAAAACAAAGTAAAAAAACTAGCAATAAGAATATATGAAAAAGAGCTAAATATAAGATTCAGAAATAAAAAATGCCCCTTAAGATTTACAACTTGATTAAGAAGTTAAAAAATTGATTAGAAACCGGTGAATCAAAAATTAATGAATAGAAAGCTAGATAATAGCTAATGTTACTGTGTGCTTTTCTGAAAGAACCATGAGATGGGAAGAATTAAATAAAATGTTTACTCTGCAAATGTCATCACTTTCTCTTCCTGGATATCTTTTGGAGATGCACACACTCTCGGTTTCTAGCTCTTTTACTGGCTACTGTATCATCTTCTATGCGTGTTCTTCATTCTCTGCCCTCTTAATGTTGGACCAACCAGGGCTCATTCTGTGGATTACTTCTATCCTCTCTCTGTAACTTACTTACTTTATCATCTCATACAGTCCTATAACTTCGAATATCATCTCCACACTGAGTATGTCCAATCTATATTTGACATGTGTTTATTTCACCTATATAACAGCCTGCATAGTGCCCCAAATTAATGTTTATAACTGACATGATTTCCCAACCCTTCAGTCTGTCCTCTCATGATGTTTTCCACCTTACTTCCATCTAGTCCT
This sequence comes from Erethizon dorsatum, assembly GCA_028451465.1. Classification (NCBI taxonomy): domain Eukaryota; kingdom Metazoa; phylum Chordata; class Mammalia; order Rodentia; family Erethizontidae; genus Erethizon; species Erethizon dorsatum. Next base: position 20,543,712 of record CM051839.1, read on the forward strand.
TGAAAAAGTCATTTCTTCTCTTTTTCTTATAAACCACATTTAACCCATCAAAAACTCCTGTTGACTCAAGGCTGTAACCATTGCTTACTGTTACACCACTAACTGCCCTAGTCCCAGCTACCGTTATCATTCTCTTGGATTATTGCTGTAGCTTTCTAACTTGATTCTTCAGTTCTGTCCTTATTTCTTTCAGTCTATTTGGAATGATTCTAATTGAAGGGAAGTCAAATGATTTCACTTTTTTTCTCAAAGGCCTATCATGGCTTCTCAACTCATCCAGAAGAGAGTAAAAACATGTATACTCTCTCACGAAGTCACACAACCTCATGGTGATCAGTCATACTCCAATCGCGCTAGCCTCCTCTGAAATCTAGGCACAGTCTTAGCTCAGTCATCCCTTTTTCATCCTAAAAGCACCTGTACCAGCCATCATAGACTGAAACCTTTGAAATTGTGAGCCAAAATAAACCTTTCATCTTTCAAGTTGATTTGCTCAGGTATTGTATCATAGTGACTGAAAGTTGACTAATACAACCCACGAAGATCTGCTGTAGTTCTCTTTATGTGATGTATGTTGGACTTCAGAATTAAAATATAAGTGTTTACAAAGAGAGAGAAAAACCTATTGTTTTCAAAAGTGGTTCAGTGCTTCAAAGTGGGCAAGCTCCTGCCAAAATAGTTATGAGAATTATTTCATTTCATTCTCATTTATAATTGCAAATCTACTTATCTTGCAGACTCTGAATAATGCTTTATTGTTTCTCAGCTGTCCACAACTCCACCATGACATGCTATCCAGCTTGTCTCAGATATTTTCCCAGAAGAGTTAAAGACATCATAATACAGTAGTACATGCATACCCATGTTTATAGCAGCACAATTCATAATTGCTAAATCTTGGAAGTGACCTACATGGCCATCAGCAGATGAATGGATAAAGTGTGGTATTTATACACAATAGAGTACTTCTTTGCCATAAAGAAAGATAAACTTGAGGTATTTATAAGAAAATGGATGCAATTTGAGACTACGCTAAGTGAAATAAATTCAACACACAACCTTAAATATTGCATGGTTCTCTTACATGAGAAACCCAAAATATAGATGAACAGCAAAATAAAAAACAGATAATAAGAAAAATGGAGATAGAGATTTTGCAAAAGGGAAAGGGACCAAGAGATGGAGGGAGAGGAGGAAAAGTAGATGAAAAAAGAATTAAGATGTGTTGTGTACATGTACCAACTCCCCATGAGGAATGTAATCAGTATGTATTGCAAACATGCACTAATAAAAAAAAAACTGAAAAAAAGAGTAAAATGTAATAAATTCATTAACTATTTCCATGAATTTTAATCTGTCAACTTTGGAACTCCACATATTAAACAGGACCTCACTTTAAATGTAATTTGAAAACATGGATAGTTGTCTGTTGTGTAAATAGCCTTAATTTTATTTTAGGAAAGGAAATCAAATTTCCATAACCCAAATACTCACTCTATCTTTTAAAATATCATTTATACAAAATAATCTAAATGGTTAAAGAAAAATAATGTATTAATTATTGTTTACCATGCATTATGGTAGGACATTGAATCCTCATTGTCCAGTTGTGTCTTCGAGATGTTTTTCTTTTTCTTTTTTTTTTTTGATACAGGGTCTTGCTATGTAGTTCTGGCTGGCCTTGAACTCTATGTACTCTGTTGTACAGGCTGGCCTCGAACTTGCAGCAATCCTCCTGCCTCAGCCTCCCAAGTGCTAGAAATACAGGTGTGCACCACCGTGCCCAGAATTTGAGATGTTTTTGAAGAGGAATCTACTGAAGACAAGAATTGGTTGGCTGTAGGTATTTGTATGGTTGGAGAGATGGGTTATGAAAAATAACATTCATTTTGTTGCCATTCCAATGATCTCACTTGTACTGTTGGATGGCCTAAGGAGCTAAGCTATTCAAACAATCAAAGGCCTCCATATCATTCCTAGAGCCTCCATATCTGAGGATTACCTTAATTGAAATGCTGTTAAGGTCTCATTGTGAGAACTCTTTACATCTGGTAGACATGTCTCCACCAGGATGGTCATGAGTTTCCCGCAGCTCCCGGCAGTTGTGAACCCTCTCTTCCTCTATTCCTCTCTGTATTGCAACAGTTTCCTAGACTTCTGATGTAGACTTTGGTAACTTATTCATTTAACAAGCTTTTCAACTTTTCAGAAAGTTATTTGGTTAATAGTCAAATTGTGAATAAATGTAAATGCCTTGTACACAACTCCTTAAAAGGATAGAGGAGCAATAAAAAGATGCTTCATTAGATGACAAGGTGAAGCTAGGAGAAGTGGTACACAAGACTTTTGATGACAAAGACTTTCCATGTAAGTAAAGAGAAGACACAGAGGTGAGAAAACTTTAGTTAATGAGGCAGTGTATTGTGGTGCCAAGTACTGAGGAAATACATAAATTTAAATACTACAAGTATAACATATTTAATTAGTTCAGTTGGAATTAAAGCAGGATGTGAAGACTACAGTTGTCAAATCTCTTTAAGGGGTTTTTGATTAAATTCTGTTCAGCAAAGGCTTGGGTTTCCCTTATATATTAAGGCCACATAGGGACAAAATAATTGATACATGGTGTCTTCCCTCAAGGAGTTTAGCCTTGTTGATTAAAGTGGTGAATCAGAGAATAAAACCCCATGCTAAAGTAAAGTACATATTCTTATAACTTATGAAATTAAAATCCAATGGATTATCTAGACTAATAAAAATAGGAATCACAGACATAGCTTTCCTGGTATTATGGTGATTTTTAAGAAAATGATAAATTTAAAAGAAAATTTGGGAGGAAATTCTTTCTGAGCAATGAAACACATTTTTCTCTAAAATCATATTCATCATCCAGGCTCTTTTGTTAAGGGCTAAATTGTATCTCTTCAAATATTCACGTGAAGGTGTGACACCCAGTCCTTCAGAAAGTGACCTTATTTAGAGATAGGGTCTTTAAAAAGGCAGTAGAGTTAAAATTAGGTCATTAGGGCTGGTGAGATGGCTCAGTGGCACAAGCTCCTGCTGGCAAGCATAAGGTCCTGAGTTCGACCCCCGGTACCCACATAAAAAAAAAAAAAAAAGAATTTAGGTCATTATGGTGAACTTTCATCCTACATAGCCAGAGTCCTTACAAAAAGGAGAAATTTGGACCCAGTCTTGCACAGACGGAAGACAAGGCGAAGACACCGGGTGAAGATCGCCATCTACAAGCCAAGGGAGAGGCCTGGAGCAGACCCTTCCTTCGCAGTCCTCAGAAGCAATCAGCCCGGTGCATTGTGATCTCAGACTTCTGCCTCCAGAATGGCGAAGGAATAAATTCCTGTTGTTTCAGTATCCATAGCAAACTAATGTAGCCTCTTAATTCTAATGGAATCATCATCATGAGTATGAAATGGACTTTTATGTGTTTGAGAGTGTGAAAAAAATATCATTCTCCTTCTTTCCTTTCACTCTAAGATTTCATTAATTTAATCAAATCATAAAATACTAGTGGCTAAGCATTTTGCTTGTACAAACATTTAGTCCTTACATGAATAATCATGAAAGATAATTTCTCAGATTGCTCTCATTTCACAGATGAGGAATTTAGACATTAAGAAGTTATCATGTCAAAATCCCAGCAAAAGCTGGGATTCAAATGCAGAGAGACTGTCTCCAAAACTTGTACTGTACTTTCAGCTATTTTCCAGGCATGTGCATTTTTCTTAGTATTGTTTTGAGTTTTCAAGAATAGCCTCATTTAAGGAATTGCTCCTATGTTATCTACTTGAATAACATTTTCATGTGTGGTAAATCAAATTTTCTAAAGATGAGTTCAGAAATAGTTCTACTCTCGAGAGGTAGAGATGGTTTCTCTCCTTCTTACCCAAAATATAAGTAATTTAAAATTATTGCATGGAATATAAAAATATCATTTTAATATTCTATTAAATGCAAAATCAGATTTTAAAATAATTTACATTGTCTATATAGTCTTGAGTTCTCCAAAAAATCTTTATCTACTAAAAATCTTTATTTCTAAAACATCATGAATTATTGAATTGTAGTACTAGTTCTTTAGAAAACCCCTTTCAGGTAAACTGTCACTTTTTCTGATTCACATAGAAATGGAAAGTTTAACACATTAAATATTTTAGAGATAACAGAGCAAGATAATTAATGTATGGAATAGTATATATAGTACTCCTACCAAGTTAATAAGCTGGTAGTATGCTTTATTAATACTAGTGCCATAAGGAAAGAAAAATTGAGTATCTCTTATAAGCAGCTAGTGACTTACATTTATTATATGCTAGATGTGATCTAATTTTCACATGGCCTATTATCTCTGTTCTACAGATAAGCAAAACGAGGCTCAGAGGTCAAGTAATTTGTGCACAGTCACAGAGTTAGAGCTGTTACGCACAGATCAGAGCTGTTACACGTTCTCCAGCACGTTTAACAATCTGTCAGCAAGTTATCAACGTGTGTTCTGCAGAACTCCAGGGTACTCTGAGAATTTCTGGTGATTTATGAAATCCAAATTACTTGCATACTAATGCTAAGACATTAGTTACATTTTTAACGTGTGACCATTGCATTATTGGTGCAAAAGGCAAAGATAGCCAAGACTATGGGCACCTCAGCATGAATCAAGTCAGTAGCATCCCAGAATACTGGTAATTATATTTTTCATTACCACCATTTTCAAGATAAAGAAAAGTAATTTATTTAAGATTATACTTGATGAAACATTGAAACATATTAATTTAAAGAACCTCTGTGAATGTAAATCTTTATGACTAAATATGAAGTACATATAACACCCTTCTGCTAAATATTGTAGCATGACAGCTGCCCTAAAAAGGAGCAATTATTTGAGTAGTGAACTGAAATGACTATTTTTTATGAAACACTACTATTTTCTCAAAAATGATGATCGTACAAACTATTATTTACATTCAAGTGTTTTTCAGACAGTTCCTCAAAAAATGAATGCAATGATACTGTAACTTCAAGGAAAATTACTGACAAAATCTATTGTCAAAAATAAAATTTGAACTTGAAGGTAAAGCTAGATTTTAAAAATGTTTTATCCATTACTGTGAACTTCATAGTTTCCCAGTACTTACAGATTTTTGTGAAGAGAAGGGTAGTAATATTAATAAATGTGATAAACCATCACTTGTTGTGTTTTGGTATAGAATCAAAGAAGAATTTGCAAAATTATATGGGAAAGGAATTAAAATGTTCCTCTTTTTTGCATCTGTATATTTTTGTGAAGCTAGATTTGTGTTCATTATATTTCAACCAAAACAATGGTTTTGGATAATGTATAATGGCTTGAGTAAAGAGGCAGATATGATAATCCAGCTCTTTTCTCATGATTCATCCATAAACTGATTTGCAAAACTGCTGCTTTGTTACTCAATTTTTTTGAAAATTGTGGTTATTTTAATAAAATGTTACTTATATTAAATATGCTGATTATTCTTTTTAATTAAATTAATACACATTTTAAAATATTTGTTTTAATTTTATATGGTTAATATTAATAGTTACATGGGCCGGTGGGATAGCTCAGTGGCATAAGTGCCTGCCTGGCAAGAGCGAGGTCCCAAGTTCGACTCCCGGTACTCACATACGAAAAAAGGGCTGGTGATATCACTCAGCGGCATGGGTGTCTGCTGTTGCATGAGGTCCTGAGTTTGACCCTCGGTACCCACAGAAAAAAAAAATTAATAGTTACAATCTACATTTAAAAAGTATTTGAAGTACTTTATGTTTTTTTAAAGTGTGATAGGTCCTGAATCCTAAATTTGGAGAATTCCTGGCTTATACTATGCTGGTTTAATCATCTAAATAACATAGCAAATATACATAAGTGGCTCCATCCAAATAGTATCCATACCCCTGCTATTCATAAATCATTTATTTCGATATATTCTCACCAGACTTTGCATTTTGAGCACTATAACAATACCTACCCTCCAAAATCATTTCGTTTCTTCCATTTTTGTGTAGCTCTGAAATAAGAAAGGTTTTTTTATTTTGAACTCATCTCAGTAATCCTGAAATTCTACAACTGTACCTGCATGGTAACAATTTCAATTATCATTAAAGTTTAACAGCTACCACTCTGTTAGTATAGGCTAAATGGGTTGATACTAGCACAAATATATTTCATAAAATTGAGATTGACATCGGATACTATTATTTAGATGTCATGTCTCCTCACTTTCTAATAACTGGTGCTAAATCAAATCACTACTTTCTTCAGTCTTTTGGAACAAACGGAAGAGTAAATATTATGCACTATCAAGTCATCTTAGTAGGCTGATTTCTCCGTTACATTAAAATTCATTTAGATTGTATTACTCAACTAATGGCCATTTCATGTTATTTGCAAATTTTGAAAAAAGTATTCAATACCTTTATTCATATTATAGATTAAAATATTTTGAACAAATATCTCTATAATCTTCCCTGTACCACCCATATTTCTTTTCTTATCCATTTGGCTATATGAAAAACCTAAGCAAATATCAAGGTAAATTCAAATAAGGGAAAAGAAAAATTAGATTAGTCATAATGACTTGTACTAAATGAATCTAAAAGTATTCCTAATGATTAGTACTTCTCCTTTCTAAACATACACATTTTATATACAGTATCTAATTGGAAAACTTTGCCCAGGATCTGTGTACTTACATCTGCTTAAAATTACAGAATCTGATGCATTCTTGAAAACACAAGCTACGATTTCTTATTTTTCTTTTCCTCCGTGATTCATCTGACAGCAACGCAATCCCTCTGCTAAATGTATTGGAGATTCCTCTCAGTATATTGATATGTAATTGTGCCTCAGTGTTTGTTGTCAAATTATCTTCAGATCAGGTTCTTCCTTATGGGAGACTTCTCTTTCCTCTACTAAACAGAGCTCCTTCCTCTTAACTTGAGAAGAAGTCCAGCCACAAGGTGTGCACATCTACTTGAGTCGTGCCTTGCGTTCACATGACAGTGATGCCTCCAATTGGCTGTAGAAACTGAGGGCTAGTTGGGCAATTTTACTGAATATAGTTTGCCCTAGTTATGTAATTGCATAATAGTACTCCTACAGTAATTTAGGCATAGTGAAATTATGTACTCAAAGCATAATGCATAGCACGAAATTTTAATAACTTTCAGCTTTTATGGTCATTCCGCATCCAGTTTCTATCTTTCACACTTCTCTATTCTCTTACCTAGTGTAGCCACACAAAACGATCAGACGAATAGTGTTTCATGGAGTATTATAGTAAACATTTTTAAAGATATTATAATAATCCATAAATTTTTCAAGGGAATTGACTGGAAAAGAAAATATTCTATTTCTTTTATGAAATGTAACACTGACACACAAGCTTTAAAAGACTGTACAAAGAAAAAATTATAGACCTATTTACTTATGGATATTTATCAAAAACTTCAAAATATAATATTTGTAAATTGATTCCAACTCCTTAGTAAGAAAATAGTATTAGGAGAGCATATTAATTGGAAGGGGAAAACTTATATGTTTATTGAAACAATTCAGAAAAATCAAATGGTGCAAATTAATGATAATATTGCACGGGAGGCAAATTTTTACCTCCATCTCCTTAGTTTAGTTTAGTTTAGTTTAGTTTAGTTTAGTTGTTTGGTTTTTTTATTTTCTGGGCCTGAGAATTGCATTGGCATAAGTCAGATCAACAAGAGAAAAACACACACACTTATTTAATACTACAAATTTTGTGTGATGCAGGAGGGTTCATAAGGAAATGAGTACCCAGAGACAAAGTGTGTTGAACCCTTGCAGGCTGAACTCGACAAAGAGTATTAATTATAAAAATGTGACAAGGCAAAGAGGCTGGGGCTCAGGGAATTGGGTAGAGAAGTGTCCAGGAAGAGAAAGCTCCTTTGTACAGACTTTCCGGGGCCTCAGCTTCTCTTTCTTGATGATAAGAATGATCCTTTCTGGCTTAGGGAGGACATATTTCACATGTGAATTTTGTCTTTTATTTTAAGAAACAGAAAGAGAACAGCGATCAGAGTGATCTTGTACTTGGTGTTCTTTTCTTTTTTTTTTTTTGTGGGTACCGGGGGGTCGACCTCAGGACCTCGCGCGCCAGCAGGCGCCCGTGCCGCTGAGCGATATCACCGGCCCCTTTTTTCGTATGTGGGTTCCGGGAGTTGAACTCGGGCCCTCGCGCTTGCCGGGCAGGCGCTTAAGGCACTGAGCCATCTCATCGGCCCTGGTGTTCTTTTAAAGTGTCTTCAGCTCATATAATTCTTAGGCCAAATTTTAGATGATGAGTTCTGAACTCATTCAATACTGGTGTGGATTTCTTATATTGACTATTCTACTACATTTATATAAAAGAATGATCTTGTAGTTTTTAAGTGTAAAGGAAAATCACATCTGCATATATTAGTCTCTCTCCCCTCCTTGCTGTGTCAGCTTGAGTGTGTGTGTGTGTGTGTGTGCATGTGTATACACAGGAAGGCACAGAGAAGAATAGAGCAAATGTGGTAAAGTACTAACACTTGGACAATCTGAGTAAAGTGTACATGGGACTTTTTTTTTTTACTATTCTTGTTATATTTTGTAAGTTTGAAACTATGTCAAAAATATAAGAGAATAAAATAAGAAAGGCATATGCCTCAATGGAAAGAAGTTGCATTAACAATGCATAAAAATGTGGTCTTTCTGCTATAAACAGAGTAGTTCTCAACCTGACTAGCATTATTATAGAATAGTATAATATTAGAGGAGATTATTAAAATTCTTTTGTACAATTTACTTCCGGAACAATGAAGTCAATGTATCAGAGGAAGGGACTCACGTATTAGGGTTTAAAATGGTTGGTTGACTTGTTTTAAAAGCTGCTCAGTTTATGGTATGGGCTGAATGGTTTTATATGCCCCACACTGATACGCTGCAGCTGTAACCTCCATAGCGATGATATTGCAGTCAGGCCTTCGGAGGTTGTTAGGATTCGATGAGGTCCTGGAACGAGACCCTCACAATGTGATTAGTGCTTGCTCCCCCTCCCTTTGACCTGTGAAGAGGGTGCACGAGCATGTAGAGAGAGGATACCTCAGAAAGAACGTACCTTGCCAGTACCTTGACATCTGACTTCCTGGCTTCTGGAACTGGGAGAAATAAATTTCTTTTTCTTAAACCACCCAGTTTAAGGTATTTTGCTAAGGCAGCTTGAGCTGGCAAAGACTGATGATTTCCAGAGCACAGAGTAGATTGAAAACTGCTGTTCTGGACTTCCTGTGAATTATTTCTCCATTAATCCTTTGGATCCTAGAAACCTCTGTTAGATACAACCGGTTCTGTCACCTCTCCTTGGTAATGTGGAACTTGAATTAAAATAAAAACATTTTTTTACAGAAAAGCCAAAGACTGTTATTTTTTTTAACAAAGGTTATTTATTTACTCTTGCTCTATTCTAACTTTATTATAGAATTCTCTTTACTAAGAGGGAAATATGGATGCTAACTGCATAGGTATGAAAGTAGCAGGTGAGGGACAATTTGTCACTATGTATACAGTATTTATTGAACTTACTGCTGAAGTGGATTTGTCTTATAGTTTTTGATTTTTTAAATCCTCACCTAATAGGCTACCTTTATGAAATAAAAATAAGCTGAAAGGACATACATTGTTGTGGGTTAAAGTGGAGGACAATTTGCATTACCTATTATACTTGTTCTGTTTTAGAGACTGACTCTATGGTTTTAATATTTATACCGACTCCTTGAGGAACGTCTTTCTTACCTATGTCAGTAATGTGCTTACACATGGGCATACAATTCAGAACAAGGCAATTAATTCCATAAATGCCTTTATGATCCTCTATATATTTCGTGAAACTGCTCTTATCTCATTTGCCTTTGTATTTTTTGTTCAGACTTAGCTTACAATTTATTTTACCCATAATTTATTATTTTCATCAGTTCTTAACATCATTCTCCATATCTGCAATCCAGAGTAGCCAAAGCATAAAATAGATTGTTGTCCACATAAATAACAAAAGCAGCATCGAAACACTCAGTTTCTTTGATTAAATAGCAAAGTTGCCATTTCAGTTAGGTTCTTTACATCAGTATGGGCTAGAACGGATGGTTTTTAGTGAAGTGATGTGGTATTTATGTTTTCATATTCACTATGTGCACTACAGTAAATAAAATGTCAAGTGAGGTTAAAATGTAAAAATTCTTTTCTGCTTTTGACTCTATGTCATAATTGAGGTCTGTTTCTTTTGAGTCTAGAGTTTTCTGGTTCACAGCTACAATGACTTTATCATAAAGCAAGTGAATGCAATGTTATTGCAATTGCAAAGGATCACAGGAATCAGAAAGTATTGCTTTCTTCCCTAACCTCTAAATCAAAGGGCCTGGGATATAGCTCAGCGACACAGCACTTGCCTGGCAAGCATGAGGTTGTGAGTTCGATTCCTGGTATAAAAAAAAAAATCTCTGCAACCTTTAGGTGCTGGCTCAGAGTTTCTAAAGTTGAAAGTAGTACAATGTGAACATTTTTCTTTCTCAAGCTATAACTATATTTTTCCCACCCAACTCTAGAGAGAGGGCACAGAGAAGAGGGGTGGGCAGCCAATCCAAAACATGTTACCATTACTCAGAATGCCTGTGGGCAACTCAGCTGTGTTGGCAGCCACTGTAACAAAAGATTTTGCCTAAAGGCAAATGTCCAGGCAGGCATTTCTTCCCTGGCTTGCCTATCAGCTCTGCTCCAGGCTAAATGTATGGCTTTCTTTTACTTTCAAATCTACATTTTCAACAATTTCATTTGAATATCAAGTCAAAGTTCAGATGTATTCTATTTTAAAAATTCACTTATATGCTCTTGACCCCCCCCAACCCTGGTTTTAAATGACAAAACTTTTGAAGCAATCTATTTATTGGAAAATTCTAAAGAACAAAGAGAAAAACAAGTGTTTTCTAATTTTAACACAGCTGACATTTGAGATTGATTCAAAAATCAGGAACCGGGAGTGGTGTCACACACCTGTTATCTCAGCACTTGAGAGGCTGATGCAGGAGGATTGCCATGAATGCAAGGCCAGCCTGGGCAGTTCAAGGCCAGCCTGAATTACATAGAGAGACCTTGTCTCAAAAAAAAAAAAAAAAAAGGTGTAAAGTAATTATTAAAGTCTATGATAGAACATAAAGCTTCCTTGTATGATCTACTTTTAAAAATGATATGACACTTTAATAAAAATACAATGACAAATTGAGTAAACATAATTGTGTACAAGGAAAAGAAAGATGGAAATTACAAGAAAATCTTTAAGACTGCCAACTATTTATACCAGATTCTTAGAAGCTGGAAGTTCACATCAGAACCCCAATATTACTGTTTTTATTTTAAAAAATCAATAAATATGTCCCATGAATCTTTCAAGAATACCTCTTCACATAGTCATTAATTTCCCTGAGAAACAATGTGTCATACAGAATCTAAGGCCAGGTGGTACTTCTCATTTACTAAAATGAACATTAATGTGTACAATGAGCAAAAGCTGGAGCCCTGAACTTATAGAAACCTGACTTAGGAGATACAATGAGGCACCTACATAGATCATTTGTATCCATATTCTGTGGCAGCATAAAATATATGCAAATTTTTATGGATTTTTGTTTCCATCCACTCCCATGTCATCTATGTACTAATATAAAAGATATGTATAAAGCTTCAGGAGGCCATTTAAATAAATTCTCTCAGAAATTTATTATTGCTTGAGGATTTTTTTTTTAATTTTTTATTATTATTATTATTATTTTTTAATGTGGGTACCGGGAGTTGAACTCAGGACCTCATGCTTGCCAGGCAGGCGCTTACGCCGCTGTGCTATCTCACTGGCCCAGCTTGAGGATGTTTGATTATTATTCTCATCTTGTTTCTATTATCACCATCCAATTTTCCTCCTGTGTGTACACAGAAATGCATAGGCACAATGACTCTAATATGAATGGACATTTGACCCATTTCCTGGGTTTTGCTAATAGAGCTACTGCTAGCACAAAAACCTTCACACTTGTGTCCTTGAACAAATATCATGCTGTATTGTGCTCTGAACAATGAAATATGGAGAAAATGACCTTGTGCTGCTCTTGCGCTAGGAGACTGAAGATGCCACATTAGAAGCCCAACTATTAGAAACTACCATGTCTATGCAAACTGCAGAATTTTAAATAAATAATAAAATGTTTTAACTCAATTAACTTTTATGGTAGGTAGTCATACATTAATTGATAAATATGATAAGCTTTATTAAATTTAAGTCTTTCTGGTCATCAAAAACCATCATTAAAGGGATTGTAAGGAGGACAAGGATTAGAACATATACAATACATATTTAAAGGACTTACATTCAAATTATAGAAAGAACTCCTACAAATCGATAAAACATCTGTAATCCAGTTAATAAATGGACAAACGACATGAGATATTACACAAAAGAATTCATTAAAGCAAATGGAGAAAAAAAAGGGCCAGTGAGATAGCTCAGCAGCATATGTGCCTGCCTGGCAAACGTGAGGTCCTGAGTTCGACTCCCGGTACCCACATACAAAGGAGATAAGAGCCGGTGATATCGCTCAGCAGCACAAATGCCTGCTAGCAAGCGCGAGGTCCTGAGTTCGACCCCCGGTACCCACAAAAACAAAAAAAAAAAAAAAAAAAAAGGGCAATAGTTCTATAAAATATTTTCAAAATTATATGTAGTCAGAAAAATGCAAAGGCAACCACAAGCAATATCTATAGGTAATTGTCAATGACTAAGTAAAAAGTGTGTCAATATCAAATGCTGACAAGGGTTTCCATTGCAGGTAAAATTTCCTTACATTGCTGCTGACAGTGAACACTGGTACAGCCACACTAGAAACACATTTGACAGCACTAATACTAAGAAACCAGAAATGCCACGCTTGGTAGATGCTGGAGAGAAATGAGCGCGTGTGTCTGCTCAAAGAAGAATATAAGAATGTCTATAAGACCTTAATGTGTAATAGCCAAAGCCCAGAAAGAATGAACAGTGGAGTAAGTGCTTCTCAGAGCAGCTGAGTTGTCTGAGGTACCCAGGAGCAGGGAGAAGGGCAGGAGTCCATAGCAATCGTCCCATGGTTCTCAACAGTTGGGTGCAGATCCTGTTACTTGGCTTGTGGACCCCATAAAATAGAAGCCTGCCCATGAATCCTGTAAGATAACTCACCTGCAGGCATCTCTAACCCGCTAGCGTATGCTCCCCTACGTATAATTCCCTGGTTCTTCCTCTGTGCGTGAATCTAGGTAACAGGTGCAGATCTCAGCAGCTGGCTTGAATCTGTTGGTTTGAGAGAAGGCATAGAACCTTGAACTCCTCAAGAGTTCAAGGATACTGTCCAAGAGAAAATAAAATGAATACTCTGCACCACCTTGCCTGAGAGGAATTAAAAGCCCATAATCCTGAGACGTATCCCCTCAGAGGGAATAAGAACAATGAAGCTAGGGGGCCGGTGAGATGGCTCAGCGGCATAAGCGCCTGCCTTGCAAGCGTGAGGGCCCGAGTTCGACTCCCGGATCCCACATACGAAAAAGGGGCCGGTGATATCGCTCAGCGGCATGGGCGCCTGCTGGCGCACGAGGTCCTGAGGTCGACCCCCCGGTACCCACAAAAAAAAAAAAAAAGAGCAATGAAGCTAGATGGGCTAGCTTCAAAATGGGGTCACCAGTCAGGACCCGTCTCTCTCACAGCCACTCATTTAAGACCTCAGGGGAGGAATCCTTCAGAGACAAAGACAGCAATGCAAGTCTTCAAAAATATGAATACTCAAGGAAATACAGCACCAAAAGAGGGAACAGAATAAAGCTGTATGACCTGGTTCCAAAGAAATGGAAATCAAATAATTCAAAATAATTGCCTTGAAGTTCAGTGAGGTAAAATAGAACAAAAATAGGAAACGAAATGATATTAGGGAGAAAACGCCACGAACAAAATGGAAAGATCATCAGAGATAAAATCCGCATTAAGAAAAAAAACTGCAAGGTTCTGAGTTCAATTCCCGGTACAAAAAAAAGAAAAAAAAAATCCCAAAATTCTGGAGCCCAATGGCTGAATTAGAAATTTAAAGCAGACCGAAAGCAGATTCAGTGAAGCAGAATAATTAGTGAACTTGAAGACGAGCTATTTCAAATTATGTAGTCAGAAGAACAAAGAGACCATTGAATTTCAAAAAGTACATACAGCATATGGAGCTTGTGGTGAATCCTTGTATACATACTGGAATTCCAGAAAGAGGAGGGAAAGAGACAGAAGAAAACTCATTTAAGCAAATAATGACAGAATTTCCCAGTTCTGAAAGGAAAAATAAACATCCATTTCTATGAAGCCTAACACATTACAAATGGATTAAAACGTAAAGAGATCTTCACCAACACACATTGTAATAAATTCTATAAAAACAAAGAGAAAAATTCTTGATAGTAGAAAGAAAAAACAACATATCATGTACTACGGAACATTTATAAGACTAGTGGTGGGTTTCTCTGCAGAAGCTTGCAGTTTAGGGATACTCAAATTACTGAATGAAAAGTAAAGCAAAATGAATGAACGAAGAAAAACTTTAACCAATAGTAATTTACCAGGAAAAACTCCTAGACTGACAAAGAAACAAAACTAAAAAAAGCCGGAGAAGTTCATCAGCACTAGAACTAAATTGCTAAGTTGCAAGATATGTTAAAGAGAGTTAAATTTGAAATGAAAGATTGCTAACAATATTTAAAAATCTCTTATAAACCTCACGGGTAAAGTGAGTGCCTTAGTTATTAGGATCTTGGGTGCATCCTAAATGCCCACATGTTCAAGGTTTGATGCCCAGAATAGAGGTTTTGGGAGGAGGTGGAACCATTAAAAGGTGGAAACTAATGGGAGCCTGAGGTCCACAGAGGTGTGATTTTTAAGTGGGAAAGTGAGAATACAGCCTCTCTCAGTTTCCTCCCCTCCCCTTCCCCTCCCTGCCCTGCCCCGCCCCTCCTTTCCCCCTCCCCCTTTCTCTCTTTCTGTCTGTCTCTTTCTTTATATCCTGGCTGCCTTGAGGTGAGTAGCTTCCTCTAGGACACATCCCTGCCATATGAACTGCCTCAGTGCAGGCCCCAAAGCAACAAAGCCAATTAACTGTGGAGAGAAATCTCCAAATTGTCAAGTCACAATAAACCATGTTTTCTTTTAAAGTTTCTTATCGCACGCATTTTATTACATAACAGAAAAGTGACTAACATAGTAAGTACATAAGAAAGTTCTAAAAACTTGAATACTGTAATGGTGTTGGGTAAATCACTTTTAAATCCAGTACAAAAAGTAAAACACACAAGTATTAAAAGCAACCCTAGCTACAACAAATATTAATGAACATACAATATAAAATGTAAACTGTGCATCAATAACATAAAATGTGGGATAAAAGTTAAGTGCAGAGCTTTTGTATGAAATCAAATTTAAGTCATTATTACCTTAAAATAGACCATGTAACTATACAATGTTTGTGTAAGTCTCATAGCAATTATGTAGTATATATGCATGGGTTAAATAAAAAGTAACCAATGCATATTACTATTGCAAAAAAGTAAATCACAGAAGAGGACAGCAAGAGAGGAAAAGATAAATAAAATAGAAAACAATCAACTGGCAAAAGTAAACCTTTATCTGTCAATAATAACCTTAGACATAAATGGATTAAAATATTTAATCGAAAACACCCACTAGTGGGTTAGCACGTACCCCCACAAGATACCTGTATATGCTGCCTAAAAGAAATTCACATTAGTTTTAAGGACACACATATACTGAAAGTGAATGGATAAAAAAATTCATGCCAGTTGTCACCAAAAGAGAAGAAACAAAGAAATTAAGAAAGCAATCCTATTTTCAACAGTGCCAAAAAGCATAAAATATGTAAGAATAAATTTTATGAAGGAGATAAAATATCTGTCAGCTGAATACCCTAAAATATTAGTAAAAACTCTACATGAAGGTAAAGATATTCCATATTCTTAGATCAAAAGAATTAATATTTTAAATGATCATAGTACCCAAAATGAACTAAAGATTCAATGTAATACTTATCAAAATTTCAATCACATTTCTAACTGATACAGTTTTAGCAATAAGATTCATATAGAAACCACAAAAGACCCCAAAACCCAAGGCAATGTTGAGTAGAATAAAAAAAACCTGGAGAGATCATATTACCTGCTTTTAAAATCTAATACAAAACCATAACAGTCATAACAGTTTTGTACATGCATAAAATCAGGCATAGATGACCAGAAGAGAATACAAAGTCCAGAAATAAATTTTACATTTATAGTCAATAGATTTAAAAAACAATAGGCAAAGTATAGTTTTTGCAATAAATGATGCTTGGAAAATAATATCCATATGCAGAAAAATGAAATCAGACCCTTAGCTCACACCAGACACAAAAATCAACTCAAAATGGATTGAAAACATAAATCTTGAAACTGTAAAGCTCCTAGAAGCAAAAAATAAGGGATAACCTCTCTGACTTTTGTCAGAGCAATGAATTTTTTGGAATATGAAACCAAAGCATAGGCAACAAGAACAAAATACATTTGGTTATACCAAACCTCAAAGCTCACACACAGCCAAGAGAACACTTGACAGTGAAGAGATAATTTAAGGAATGGGAGAAAGCATTTGTTAACTTTATATCTGACAAGGGTTGGCTAATATCCAAATTATTTTTGGTCTCTTTTGCAGGTGACTCATTTTTAACTTAAATTTTCCAAAATTTTTTAATTTTTAACTTAATATCTGATTTGTCTAAAAGAGGAATTTTCTTTTCCATCTCTCATTCTCTTGTCTTGCAGAATTGAATTTGAGAGGAGACAGGACAGAATGACCTTTAGTATCTTCAAATAGAAGTCAACCAACCTTGATACATCTTGTAAAATAGTTAAGACAGAGTAATGAAAGGACAAAATGAATGTGATGTCAAAGTAATGTCTGAATGCATTAACATGTTTATAATTCTATTCTTTTCCAAAGCCTGCAAACTTATATTACATATCATATTCATTTAAAAATCAGCATTATACAAAACTTAGCAAACTCTGTGTTGACTTAGCATTTATATACTATCCCAATAATGTATCATTTCAACATAGATTATAGGAATGCAAAGAAAACAAAAGCACATTCCTGATATAAATGGGAAAATATAATAACCTCTATAATATTCAAAGCATTTTGTAATTTTTATAATACAGTCTAGGCCTCACAGAACTAAATTTAAAAGTGTCTTTTCAGATAGTGTATGTAGAAACATTTTCTCAAATTACATTCTTGTATCCAAGATAGTTCAATTTTTCTGAAATATTTTTATTCACTTCAAATTTATTTCCAATGGTTACTGCTGACTCTGGCTACCTATTTGGATAGTGGAATAGTGGTTTCAAGTGTTGTTTGAATGCATTTAGATATTCTGTGGTAATTTGGGATATTTGTGTTTGGGGGAAGATTACCATATCATTTTTTAAGAAGTGAAAGAACAGAGTTTGAGGGCTAGAGATAATTAATGCTACTGTATTGTTCACAGCTGTGTACCAAAATACCTGAAATTTTGCTGTTTAAAAATAATAATAGAGGGCTGGTGAGATGGCTCAGTGGCGTAAGCGCCTGCCTGGCAAGCGCGAGGGCCCGAGTTCGACTCCCGGAACCTACATACGAAAAAAGGGCCAGTGATATCGCTCAGCGGCAGGGGCGCCTGCTGGCGCGCGAGGTCCTGAGGTCGACCCCCAGTACCCACACACACACACAAAAATAATAATAATAGTTACTATCCCATAGTTCTGCGTGTCAGGATCCAGTTATATTTCATCTGGGCGCCTTTGTTTTGACTCTCTTGAGGTTTAGTTCAGCTCTGGTGCTGCAGTGTAATGTGAGGGCTCTACTGGAGGGAGGGGCCCTATTTATAGCCAGTCACTTGGCCGTTGATGGGTTTCTATTCCTTGCTCTCTGGCCTCTGCACAGCAATGCTTCATGATGTGGCAATATGGTTTTCCCCATGGTAAATGATCTAGAAGAGAATGAGAGTAAGTACCTAAGACTAAAGTCACAGCCTTACTCCATGACATCAGATGCAGCATGCTATTGCTTTGTCTGCATTTTTTCTTTTAGAAGAGACTGGATAAATTCAGCTTGCATTAAAAGGGAAAGGATGGCACCAGTTCATAAGTACCAGGAGAGGGGATCGCAGCAGCCCATCTCTGAGTGCATTAGAAACAAATTAGCATATACATTTAAATATTTTTGAAACAATGAAATATGTAATCTGGGGAAATATTTGAACTTCTCCCTACTTCCTATTTATCTCTCTTCTATTTTGCTCTTTATTTATATATTTATATATTTATATATATATTTTCATATATATTTTCATACAAGAGAAACCAGGCAATATCTGAGCTTGTGTGTCTGACAAACATTTTTTAAAAGGAAGTGCTGTGAGTGAAGAGGGCGTGTATCTGTGTGTGACAGCTGATCGAACCAAGACTGTTTATGAATGGGAAATTTTTCCATTACCTAGATATCTTGACAATTTGGAGTATTTTTCTGAAGAGACTAGATGAACATAGGAAGGAGATATAATGACGAGGTCATGATAAGTTGTCCTGGGATTTGGACTAAGATTTCCAAACATCTGATCTGATGATATAGTGGAAAGGTGATGGACATTGGGCAATTTATTTAAATTCTTTAAGCTTCATATGTAAAAAGAAGTAAAGAGTACTCATAACTCAAGTTTGTTGAGAATCTTAATAAGTAAAGAAATAAACTGGCAGGTAAGACATTGTTATGGTTTAGGCAGCAAGTGTCCCTCTCTCAAAAGTTCATACGTTAAAGGTTTTGTCACGAGTTAGTGGCACAATTGAAAGATGGTGGAAACTAGTAGAAGGAAGATACATCATTTGGGGTGTGCATTGCAAGGAATATTTGGACATAAATAAATGGAAAAATATCCTTTGTTTATTGATAGGAAAATTAATATTGTTAAATTTTCTATACTATTAAAAATGAAAGGCTTCAATATGCTTCACATAAAAATTCCAGTGAGAAATTTCACAGAACTAGAAAACAAAAATGAAAGGTTTCAATACACTTCACATAAAAATTCCAGTGAGAATTTTCACAGAACTAGAAAACAAAATCCTAAAACTCATGTTGCCTCACAAAGGACCCTAAACAGCAAACACAATCTTTGGCAAGAAGAAAACACCCTGAGTCAGCAGACTGTCTGATTTAAAAATCTAGTATAAAATTATGGTAATCAAACTTCATGTACTAGCATAAAAACAAAAATAAAAACCAGTGGGAGAGTATAGAGAGCACAGAAATAAATCTATACATTTATTGTCAACCAATCTTCAACAAAGTTGTCAGGAAAACACAGCAAGAAGTCTATCTCTGTAATAAATGGTGCCAAAATTGGATATCCACATGCAGAAGAATAAAGTTGATTCTCATCCTACACCATATACAAAAACAAACTCTAAATACAATAAAACCTTAAACATAAGACCTGAAACTTCTTTAGTACTTCTAGAACAAAACAAAGGAGAATAGTAACTTGACATTGGTCTTGGCAATAAGTTTTCTCATATGACATCAACAGCACAGATTAAAAAGGCAAAGATAATAAATGGGATTGTATGAAAGTACAAATTTTGGGCATGTCAACCAAAACAATCAAGAGACGGAAGAGACAACTTATTAAGGGGAGAAAATATTGATAACCTTACATCTGATTAGGTGTTGATATCCAAAACATATAAGGAACTTAGTAGCAAGCAAGAAACTTATAACACAATTTAAACATGGCAAAGGACCTGAGTAGATATTTCTTTACAGAAGACATACCGATGGCCATTAGGTATATGAAAAAATGTTCCACATTACTAATCATCAGGGAAACACAAGTCAAAATTTTGAAATACCATTTTATAGACAAAAGTTATTATAAAAAAAGACAAAGAGAAGGGGATTTTTGTCATTGTGCAAACGTGATAGATGTACTTACATAAACAAATAGGATGCCGCTAGGTGACACAGTCTTACAGCACCCTCATCATGTACTGGCTCCCTTACTGGTCCAACATCACCACAGCACATAATGTTTACTACTGGTAGTAATGTAGTTGGCAGCCATTAAGGAATGTGAGATTGAGTTCTTAAAAAAAAAATTAAAAATTGAACTGGTTGCCCTTATGATCCATTGATTCTACTTCTTAGTATATATTCAAAGAAATTGAATTAATATATTGAAGAAATATCTGCCTTCCCATATCATTTCAGCATCACTCACAACAACCAATAAAAATGGAATCAGCCTAAGGCGCTCATTGATGGATGAGTGCATGAAGAAAATGTGGTACACAAACAGCATAGCAATATTCAGCCAGAACAAAAAAGAAATCCTGTCATTTCTGACAATATTATGAACTTGGAAGATACCACACTTAATGAAATAAGCCAGTTACAGAAAAACAAATACCATATGATCTTATATGTGGAATGTTTTAAAAAGTCAAACCCTGAAGCTAAAGTAGAATGGTGTTTGCCAGGGTCTGGTTTGTGAAGGAAATAGGAGTGCTAATGAAAGGGCACAAAGTTTCAGTTACTCAGAATGAACAAGTTTTGAAAATTCATTGTGCAGCACGGTGACTATAGGTAAGGATAATGTATTACACACTAAAAACTTTCTAGAAGAGTTCATTGTAAATGTTTTAGTCACAAAAGTTATAAGTATATGATGTGTTAAATATGTCAATTAGTTTGAAAGTGGTAATAATTTCACAATATGTACTTAAATCAAACATTCTGTGTACCTTAAAGATAGATATCATTGTCAATTATACCTTAAAAAGGTACAACAAAAACTATGTTAAAAGTAATACTGTGGCAGATTTGAAAATGGGCCCCACACAATTGAGATGGTCCTACATCTCAATTCCTAGAAACTATGAAAGTCGATCTTTTTTTGGGGAAAAAAGATTTTTGACAATATGACTTGAATATGACAACATCTTGGATTTTTTCACGGGCCTTAAATGCTATAGTGTTTTTTTGTTTTTGTTTTTGTTTTTGTTTTGTTTTCTGTTTGTAAATCAGGAAGTGGCAGTAAGAGTTATTAGACAGACACAGAGAAAGACGTGTGAAGACCTAAAGAGCCCTAGAAAAACTCCAGAAATTTGTATACCTGCCTCACCTGCTCTCGCAGCTGCGCTTCTCAACAGGAACTCGAGCAGAAGACCGCAGTGCAAGTAGAACTCAGATCAGAAATAGCCAACGTGGTGATGGGCGCCATGTGCCAGAGATAGTGGACAAAAAGTTCTGAGGCAGAAGAGGAGGATTGGTGCATGCTACCTTCACCCCACCTCGGTCTCACGATGTCTGAGCTCTGCCCTACAAAGGAATCCCCTCTTGCCCCAACTAGGATGAGGTTCTTACTTTTCCATCTTTTTGATTAAAGGATAAAGTTTCTTCTCTGTTTTGCCGAACCTGAGGTCCTTCAAACTGCTATGAGCGGTACAGCGTCCGAGAAGCTCCGGGAGGGTCAGCAACAGAGATTGAGATTGGAGTGATGCGATCTTAAACCGAGGGATGCGGGCAGCTACCAAAACCAGTCAAGTTCAGATTCTGCCCCACAGCCAGGCTGTGCGGACCCCTTGTGTTCAGCCTTCTGGCCTTTGCGGGGAGGGGAGAAAGAAAGGAAAAGAAGGAAAAGTGTATGGGGTGTGACAGACAGCGTTTTGAAAGGGAAGGAGGGTAGGACTCAACCAGGAGGAGAATTTAATGGAAGTATTAAAAAAGGGAACATCACAAACGTGCAGGTAACGAGCGGAAACACGGCAAGCACAGTAAGAAACAATTCACAGAGCGAGCAGGAGCGAGCGGGAGCAGTCAGAGAACAGCAGGAAAGCCACCCACGTGCAGCACTGCGCAAGAGGACGGGAAAAAGTCGCATCTTCATACCTCTTTCTGTGTGTTTTTAAATGAAACGAGTTTGGGGCAGAGGGTAGCACCTTTTCCTGTGTTTCAAGGTCCTTAGAGCAGGAAGTAGATAAAGATTCACGAGAACAGTCCAATTACAGTTTGTAATGTAGGGGGAAATGACGACAATGTACATCTAAGATGTATTACAGAGGGTTAGGCGTCTATACGTGCTTGCGTCTGTAAATGTTGCGCTAATTAGAATAATAGTCATGTACAGTTTCACTCTAAATCTGTTCTTTATAATTATTTTTCTTGATAGCATATTTATTTTGGATATGTATGCATTCAGACACAAAAACTCACCCATCTTAGATCCAGTATGAAAGAAAATGTGTAGTAAATTAATACTGACCTAGACAAAGTAAAACGTTGTTCCCAAATGTCGTTGTAACAGATTTTATTACACAAAGGACGCACACATCCCAAATAGAAAAACCATTTACACAACAAAAATCTACTGAAGGCTAAAAAACCAACTCCTTTCAGAACAAAAACATCCATAGCATATACTGTATATCTGTATTTATAATACTGCCTTGACCATTTATATTATTATAAAATAGCATAACTCTGGTTATCATTTTTTGTTTTGAAATCTTTATCTATATTACAGCAACACCATGATTAGTGGAGGCATGGTATAGTTTTTCTAATCTTTTGCTTTTAACCTATTTATACATTTATATTTAAAGTTGGTGTTTTTATAACTAGTATATGGTTCATTTTTCAATCCAGATAGAGAACGTCTTTTTTTATGCAAAATGTTTAACCCATAAATATCTAGTTTATTAATATGGTTAGATTTATGTCTAATATCTTGCTACTTGTTTTCTTTTTATTTCATGTTTCGTTTGCTCTTTTATTTCTCCTTTTCTTCTTCCTTTTGAATTGACTAAGTCATGTTAGTATTCCATATTATCATATATTATAGTACACAATATTTTAATTCTACATGTGTTAGTAGCACCACAATAAATTATTTTTGCTTTAAAAATAGCTTTTAAACAGTGTAAAAATATTCTGAAAACATAGCCTTTTATTTTTACATTTAATATATTGGGCACAATTTATGGTTTCCTACAAACCTAAGTTTTACATCTGGTATCATTTTTTTTTTTTTTCAGCCTGAAAACTTTAGTTATTCTTGTGATGTGGGTATTTTGAATATTAATTTTTCTGAACATGTCTTCCTTTGCTTTAATATTTGGAATATATTATGCTTCATATAAAATTGTAGTTGTCAGTTTTTGCTTGTGATTTCCTTTTCAACACTTCGGAGATGTTCCATTACTTCTGTCTCTCCTTTGATGTGGTAAGAAGTAACCCAAATCATAATTCTTATCATTATTCTACTGTATTTCAAGTTTCATGGATTCTAACTCTCCTGGGGTGTTGGTTTGTATGATATATGGTTTTAAGTAATTTAATTATGTTATCTCAGGTGTCAATTTTTTTGAATTTATTCAGTTTGAGCATATTGAACTTTTTATATAAAGTTTATTAAATTAAAAATTTTTTTTTCTTCAAGTATTTTTCTGTCCCATTATTTTTCTGTCTTTTCTTTTCTCCCAGCCTCAGTCTTTTCTTTTTTTCTGGGACTTCATTTGTAAGTATATCAAATTCATCATATTTTAGGGTTTTAACTGCTTTCTGCATGCACCCTAAATCTATTATGGCTGTTTAGTTATAAAATATATGATCATAATAGTTGTTTGAGAATCCTCGTTTACTTTTTGTAAGCGCTTGCTCACCAGGGCATCTGCTTTAACTGAGAGTTTTCTCTTTATTACTGGTTATAATTTCCGCCTTTGTACGTATCTTCACTTTCTGTATTGTATTAAAAACTGGTGTATGGGGCTGGTGAGATAGCTCAGCAGCATAAGCGCCTGCCTGGCAAGCGCGAGGTCCTGAGTTCGACTCCCGGTACCCACATACAAAAAAAGGGCCGGTGATACTGTTCAGCGGCACGGGCGCCTGCTGGCGCGCGAGGTCCTGAGTTCGACCTCTGGTACCCACAAAAAAAAAAAAACCCCAAAAAGCCAAAAAAACCTGGTGTGTGATATATTTTAAGTTTCTTATATTATATTTCTGTTCACCCAAACTCTTGTCTCTGACAAGTGGCTGAGAAGACGGGCTGATCATTCAGATTTTTTCTAGAATCCATTGAGTTGTGCTGGGTCACAGCTTTAATTAGATTGAGTTAGCTCGTGAGGAGACACACTTCAGCCTCTCCAGCTGCTGTCCTTTCAGCTGGAAGGGGGATGGTTTTATACTCTCTCAAGCCTGGCAGGGACTAAGAAAACAAGCATAGCGCTGCGTGATTTCTCCCTGCTGATGTGTGTTGCTTCTTGCTTGGTAAAAATGAAGGGACAGCACCGACAGAACTGCGTTGCCTACTAATCCATCCTTGTGTTTACAACTCTTCCCGATTCTCGTTTGTCCTCCCTGAGCACCCCATGTTCTAAGGGGTCCAGCTGATTCTTCCTGATCCCCTTGAAATCTTTCTGTCTACAGCAAGGGAGTGCCCTGGCCCACACCACACACCTGTCTTCAGGCCTGGCAGTGCATGTGGCTATCTGCTTATCTAGGAAGAACTCATTTCCAGAGTTTAGTTCGTAAGAAATATGACATCTACCATTTTTAATTGGCCCTGTTTTTTAAAAAAAAAGTGTCATTTTTATTTCCTCAAATTTAATTTGTTATTACCACATGAGAAAATTATTTTTTCTCCCCCTACATCTTAACTGTAAATAATAGTTCTTTAGTTTTAGTCACTGGATGCCAAAAATAATCCCAGAGTTTATTTTACTTCTGAAAGATAGGGTTTTTGTGTTCCTATTATGGAACTGTTCTATGAAATGTTTGATAAAGTGATAAATGGGCACTGTAGCCCACAAATAGCAGGCTCTTATGTATTAAATGTTGAAATATTGACAGTTTCTAAAGAGGGTTTTAGACATTCCTTTCTTTTGAAGAGCCAATGAGTAAAATTTCTGGCATAGATTGACTGGATGATACACCACCAAAACCTAATCAAGGTTACCTAAAAGAAAAAAAGAAACAAGCTGTATTATGTACATGTACCCGCTCCCCAAGATGAATATAAATATCATGTCGTGCAAACATGTACTAATAAAAGAAAAACTGAAAATAAAGGATTAGACCAAGATTCATTTTCAAATCGATGTGTACCATACTTACCATCACCATTTTATTGTCTTTAATATGACATTTATTGAGAGTTTTTCTATACTCATCATTATGTTTAGCTTTTTATGGATTGTCATATTTGACATTCATAAAGATCTGATGGAATAATTAACATTATACAAAGCAAATTAGATAGAAGAGTAAAAAATTTCAGTTAACCTTCAATTTTTAATTCATCTCTCAATACTTATATGAATATATCAAAAGGAAAATAAACTCTAGTATATCAATTTTCTAGATATAATTCCCATTTTAAGTTATAATACACTAAATTCAAATAATGCACATAGTTGATAACATGAAAGGTGAGTTTGTTCTGTGCTAATATTCTAGCATATATTTCACAGAAAAATTTGGACCTTAAATATAAATACAGATAACTATAGGGATGGCCCTTTTAAAAGGGATTAAATCCTACTAGTACATACTGTATATTCAAATTTGGTGAATACATGTAATTCAATACTATTTACTTTTTTGCTTACACTAATCCCATAGAATCTTCTCAACATTAAAAGTACAGGGAAGGGGTAAGAAATCAGTGAACCAGGGAGTGTCTGTGAAAACAGAATTCCAAGTCAACGTTACATAGAGAAATAGGAGGTTTATCTCAAAGGAATTAAGAATACCTGCCTTACGGAACAATAAACTGGTCATAAGGTTTATACTGTATATGGTAATTCACTCATTATATATACCATCTATATTGGGTTTTTGATTGCAAGTCTTAGAAGTCATATTAGTTATATTAACAGAAATATAATTTGTTTGAAGGAAAAATGGTTTTAGATAGAGTCAGAAGGGTAACTGTTTTACCAAGCTTAGAAAGATTTTCAAATTAAGACATATCTAGGTTTTTATATAGAAAGAGCTAATTTCCTTGGGCACCACCACAGATGTGATCATCCATGAGTAAAATCTTTGGGGAAAGAGTCTGGTTAGCTTAATTCAGATTAACCGTCCACTCTTGAGGGCACAAGGCCGGGCACTTGAATTAGATCATTTCTCAAAGCCTAACTTTACTACACTACACAGAAAAAGTGTAGTGGATACTATATGGACTAAGGCATCAGATATGTAATGTCATTTAGAAAAGCTTATAGGGAGGGAGAATACAACTGTAGCGGTGTTAACTTACTAGTTTATTATACTAACAGTCGGCTAATTTGCAGCAGAGGAAAATGTTACCTTTCTCACTTTCCATATTTGTTTTGTATTGAAAAAATAAGTATGCTAAGGTATGCATTGAGAAGTTATTATTCAAGTGAGGCAGTAAAGGGACATATTTAGCAGTCAATAAAAACACAAATTAGCGGTTTGCGTTTTTGAAGGCCAAAAATCATGTTTCAGGGTAGGCAGGATTCAAAAGAATCGCATTCTTCTTTGTTTAACTTTAGTCTATTGCATTTCCCTGGTGTTAGCTTGCTTTCAGCAGCTTTCCATCATTATGTCAGCGTAGTACTCTACAATATTTTTCACATTTTCTGCCTCATACATCAAGCTATAGAATTTTATCCATAAGGCAGAGCTGTCATTCTGTAAAATTTTTAGCAATGTTCTCATTTTTATCTGACATCTAGAAATACCTAAAGTAATAAAAAATCATTTTTACCTCATATTTGCTTTGGTTTCCATTCTATCCCTGTCAGTGTATATACAGTATAGCAAGGGAAGATTTATATAACATCATTTTGGGTTTTTCAGAATCAGACAAAGAATCCTCTCCTTAGCTGGGCTTTTTCCCTACAGAATTTTATACAAAAGTGTAAAACCTATGCTTAAAATAATATACTACTTCTCTTAAAACTTTACTTTTTGCCACGAATACTTTCCGTTAAGTAGAAATGTATATATGTATATATATATATAACTCTGGGCAATTTAATGGATATCATAGGAAATTATATTGTTTAGTATTATCTCATGACAGTTTTCAACTAGCTTATATTTATAAAATTCTATTTTACCAAACTTGCAAGTTTCACTTCAATTCTGAGAATGCAAATTTAGAGCTAAGGGGGCTGGAGGTACAGCTCAGCGGCACAGTGCCTGCTTGGCAAGTGTGAGGTTGTGAGTTCAAGTCCCAGTCCAAAAAAAATTAGAGCTAAAATAGATCCTTATTTTTATTTTTTATTTATTTATTTTTTTGTGTGTACCGGGGGGTCGACCTCAGGACCTCACGCGCCAGCAGGCGCCAGTGCCGCTGAGCGATATCACCGGCCCCTTTTTCGTATGTGGGTTCCGGGAGTCGAACTGGGGCCCTCGTGCTTGCCGGGCAGGCGCTTAAGCCGCTGAGCCATCTCACCCACCCAAGAGTCTTATTTTTAAACAACTTCTTTCTGAAGTGGTTTAATTATAAATCTAGATTTAGCACTTGACATGTTTAACTTTCAGGCAGTACAACCTCCAAATTATTAAATATGTAAGAGAGATTAGTTACCTGAAAAATCTAAAATGGTATATATCATCTTCATGAATAAGATCATATATTAGTTTCAACTGTATCACTATATGTTTTAGTAAACTATATATTTTATTGAATCTATACATATGCAAACTAAACTGGGTATACTAATTCTCCTGTTTACTACTGAGGAAACTGTGGCTTTGTGTGGTTGACCTGTTCTAGCTCATAAAGCTTGTAAGGACTAGAGCTAGCACGTGAACCGCGGTCTGCGGCCTTCCTCAACTCTTCCTCGAATCTCTTCCTCAACTGCTCTGCCGCGTCGCTTCTCACAAAAAAGTGGAATAGGATTCATCATACAGAAACTGAGGAACACCACATTGAAAACATTCCACTGATTTTGTCAATAATTTTTCAGAGTCTTGACTTCATATAGTCACAAAAGATGATACGATTGATGTTTTTCATCATTCTATCCAATAATCTCAGTTTTGACATAAACTCCAAAATGCACTATCAAAAAGTTCACTAATACATAAGAAAATGTGCCTCTTGGCATATTTTATTACACTCCGTGTACCCGAGAAGGCTCGTTACGTGTTCTGGGCGAAAGATTCAGGAAGCCGCAGTGATCCACAGAGTTTGGAAGTGATTCACGCTCTTTACTAACGTGACCATGTTAATGTTGGAGACAACACTGAGGCTAAAATCCTTGTATTATTTCAGTGTTTTCCAAACTTATTTGAAACAATATACAAGTAAAAACATAATTGTGGAACTGTAATGACTGATTGAGAACATGAATTTGAGTGATAAGTTGTAAAATGTACAGTATGAAGGTTGTAAGTAGATACTATTTTAGGTCTTTGAAGGCAGCTTTGGACATGAAAGCAACGGAGTGACTAACTTTCCGCAAGGATTGCTGGACGTTGTGGTTATTTTTAAATGTCAAGATACAGTTGGACCAGGGCCGGTGAGATGGCTCAGCGGCGTAAGCGCCTGCCTTGCAAGCGCGAGGGCCCGAGTTCAACTCCCGGATCCCACATACGAAAAAGGGGGCCGGTGATATCGCTCAGTGGCACGGGTGCTTGTTGGCGTGCGAGGTCCTGAGGTCGACCCCCCGGTACCCACAAAAAAAAAAAAAAAAAAGATACAGTTGGACCAATTAAGATAAACAAAAAATTATTAATATAATATCCGTTTACGAAGGTATCTTTTATTGTACTTTTTTCCACTGTTTGCTTGTTTTCATGTGAAACTAGAGACAAAAAAGCTTGTAATCATTTCAAAATGTTTGTTTTATTAAAATTTCTAGTTACCATGCTTATTTAAATGCATGATATCAAGATACTTTGCTTTAAATAAGAGCAGTACATATCTTACCTACACTAATACGTTTTTTAAGGATCAACTTGTCCAGTCATTGTAGAAGTACCATGCAATGAGTAATTTCAATTATTTTTGGTGATAATAAAATTAAAACTTTCATTTATGAAACATTTTCAATAATAATCTGGTTTATAGAAATACCTACATTTAACTTCAAACTTAATTTTAATATATATATATATAACACATGGACTTTTTCTTTCCTTCAATAGTTAAATGTGAAAAATGTGTTTACATTTCCAGACCTGGTTCTGTAATTTAGATAACTCGCCACCAGGTGGCAGTAGTTTCTCCATTACCAATTTGAAACATGCTTTTCTCTAACAGCCAATTAATGAAACCTTACATTTCATTCATAAAAACCCGATATTAGATGGGTAATCAGTGCCAGTGAATAATAATTCTCTTGAAGTTTGATGCATTTAGCTATATGTGTTTAAAGGTAAAGAATAAAGAAAACACTTTATTGAGATGAACTCTCAAATAAAATTTCATATTTTTATTATATTGATCATTTCATTTTTAATTATGATAACTGGGTGACAAAATATTCAGCTTTTCTTATACTACTGGATGAAGAAACTGAGCTTCAATATGGTGAGTTTGATATACAAATCTAACAAAATACTTTTTTTTTTTTCATGCTTTTCAATTTTACCTTATTGAGTAATGCCAAATTCCAAGTGAGAGTTAAATCACGAGTGTCCGTTTTCAGTACCAGGCTCTTTTTACACTCATCTTTCCATGGCTGTCTGGGCTTCTTTTTTTTTTTGTGGGTACCGGGGGGTCGACCTCAGGACCTCGCGCGCCAACAGGCACCCGTGCCGCTGAGCGATATCACCGGCCCCTTTTTGATATGTGGGATCCGGGAGTCGAACTCGGGCCCTCGCGCTTGCAAGGCAGGCGCTTATGCCACTGAGCCATCTCACCGGCCCTACGGGCTTCTTGTTACTTCCTAACAATCAGTGATTGACAGAATTTTTACAGGAACCCCCAAGTACATCTTTCTCTCCATTCTGCGTTTGTCTTTCCTGTCTTAGTTACCACTTACCTCAGCTTGTCTATGATTTCTAACTCTCAAATTAGTTAATATTTCATGTTTTCCTTGCTCATTAGCCTGATTCTTGACTTTAAGGGCTGGACGAGCATTATGGAAACTTTATTGTCATATGCGGTTCTGAGTCAAGCTCTAGGTACAATCTCTGCAATGCGAAAGTCATTCTTCACTCTTCGGGCATCTGATTTTTTTTACACATAAAATTCTAAGTTTGGGGCCGGTGATAAAGCTCAGTGGCATAAGTGCCTGCGTGGCAAGCACAAGGTCCTGAGTTCGACTCCTGATACCTGCATATATAAAAAAATAAATAAAATAAAATAAAATTCTAAGTTTGAACTGAATGATAATATTCCTTTCCATTTTAGTAGTCTCTGCTTCTTGTTGTCACTAGCAATAACACTCATGAATTGGACATGGCAATTTACTTTGACAATAAGACACGTTTTATGATGATTATGATCAATATAACTTGCTGTGTTTTTAACAATAGAATTCTTTAGATATTTATTCAGACCACAGAGTCTATAAATCTGTTGAAATAAATGTCAATCTCAATGGACAAAGGCCAATATTAAATGAGAAATTCAAGGCTCTTCAAATTGATGTAGGTATATTGATCAGCAGAGTAAAGGTGTAGTTTGTTTCACAGCTTTGGTGGTTTCAGTCCACAGTCAGTGAGTCACACGCCTTTGGGTCGGTATCAAGGCAGTACATGACAGCAGGAACAAGTGGCAGAGAAAGCTGGTCACTTCATGGTAGGCAGATGCAAAAGACAGCAAGAGACTAGCGTCGCACAATCCCCTTCAGGGACATGCCCCATGTGACCCAACTCCTTCATGTTAACTCCACTTTTTAAAGGCTCTGCCGTTCCCAAGAAAGCCATAAAGTTGGGAGTGGAGCCTTTAACAAATGGAACCTTGGGGGACACTTATCTAAACTGTGGCCATACATCCATCCTGAGAGTGGACGCAACACTTTGCAGCATCTATGTGAGCTATCAGAAAGAGCAAAAATTCTCTATCCACTGCCCTTGTTGGCAAAATAGCAGGATTGATAAACAGCCCCGTTCAAATATGAGTAAACTGAAAACACTTTTTAAACATAACCTACCTTCATAGGTTACGGGAACGTCGGAATCTAAGAATATTTATAAAGATAACTTTCTAAAACTAAAATATGAAAACAGATGCTATATGCTTGGTTTTTATCAAATATCTCAAAGAAGATACAGTGTCTCAGAAACAAGAACTTGATCTTCTAATGGGAAGCCAAACAAAATCAAGACAAAATGCAAAGTTAAAAAAAAAAAGCTGGGCCAGGGATTTAGCTCAGTGGCACAGAGCCTGCCTGGCAAGCACGAGGTCCTGAGCTTGATTCCCGGTACGGAAAAAAAAAAAAAAAAAAAAGTTTAGAAATACAAAATAGTCTAGTGGTAAAGATCAGATTTAAAACCTATGGAAATTTCATACCATGATTTGATGTGTAAACATGAAAAACTTGAAAGACTCACTAAGAATGCAGTGAGAGATGATTAGAATTGATTCCAGTGAAAGAGGGGGTTTGGGCATAGAAGCATAGAGAACGGTGATCCGTTCTAGTATTATGTGTGTGAAGTGGCAGCAGCCAACAATGAGAGCTTTCTAAGAGTGTAACATTTATTAACATATCTAATCCTTTTGATTATTTAGGGGGATGGATGATGTTATTATCCCACTTTAATGAGCCTAGAAAATAAGGACAGAATTTAAGGGATTTATTTACACAGGATAATACAGCCGATAAATATGGAGTCAAAGTTCAAACCTAGGTGATCTAACATCAGGCCTTCAGTGTATTAAATAAAAATAAAAATAAAAATGAATAAACATGTTTGCTACTAATATGATAGGGAAATATTATATATTCATAATTGTTATATATGAGAGACATCATTAAATATGCAAGACAGATATCTTGTTTAATCAGCTATGAATTTTAAATATGGTTAATGTAGTCTAGGTAACACTGGTGTTTTCATATAGAATGCCAAATTTCTGTACATTTTCTAGAAAGTAATTTGTTCTATGATTCAGGGAGTATAAAAAAATCTTAGCTTTGGCCTGTTGTCCTAGGATCTCAAATTTAAGGGCTACGCTAAGAATATATTTGGTGATGAAGTGTGTAAATATTTCATTATTTGTCCTGCAACTTGGAATTTGGGAACAACCACATGTTTTATAATGGATAACACTTTTCAGACTGTCTATCGCAATCCTCCATAAACTCTCTACCTATGAGTACAGATTCAGAGATTTTAAAAAAGGCCAGCAGGTGATTTGTTTCAGAGTCAGTGTTAAATAAGTCGTGGTAGCCATTAGAATCACTTTAGCCACTCAAATTATATTTCGTATAAAGTTTAATAATGCTGTAAAACAAAATATTTATAATTGTTCAAATCTTTATAGTGAAAATATGTTAATTTTACAAAGATGACAAATGGAATAAATAGATTAGCACACGTTGAACAAATCTACCACAACATTCACTCTGGTCCTCACCAGCAAGAAAAAGATGATGCATATAGTACAGACACCTGTTCTGAAAGCCAGTTAATTTCATGGCCAAGTAACATGCATTTCATTTGGGGCAGTATTTTTATCATAGTTATTCCAATATCTCTAGCAACTGAGAAAGATTTGGCACTCAAATAATGGATGAATTTATAAATGAATGAGAGAATGGCTAAATGTGATTTTGCAGATAGGAAATTATTTATAGATATCTTCAATAAATCTATATATCTATATCTATCTATCTACATCGTGTGTGTGTGTGTGTGTATTTTCTCATGATTTATTTTCCAATCTGAATTTCTTCACTTTTGTGAGACAGAATAGCATCTTTTGGAATAGCGTTTCTCCTACTTTATATTAAAAATGTCTTAATGTCCTGAAAATACATATTTCTCTTTTGAATTTTTGACTATGCTCTTTTTTTTAAGTGTTGTAGCCTAGTTTATGGTCAGAATTCTGTGTCAAATATTAGAATTGCAAATAGAGCCCTCTTGCTTTGTATTAAAAGAACAAGAACTGCCAGTGTCTGAAAAGTTAATTAGACAAAACAGACAATTAATTACATCTTATTAAAGTGTAAAAGACCTGTGACAAATTGCACTAATTGCATGCTCTTATACATCTGAAGAGGTCAGGCTACTTTAAAAGTATGTTGTTAATGGAAGACAAATGTATCTTTATGTGCTTGATAAGAATATTATAAACTGCATTATTTATGACTCCATTCGAGCACTTAATAATTTTAAGCTTTAAATTAAACTGCTCATTAAACAAGAGAGCTAATACCAAGTTCTTAAAATAGGCCATAAAAGCTTGCTGCAGCATAAGATAAATTTGGAGGTCCAGGATTTCCTCGGAATGTCTTTATACCTCTATTTTTTAAGTGAATGAACCTTGGAGATGTGAAATGTATCTTAGTGTGCCCCCAATAAAGGAGAATCTTTCCATTAACAGTATTCACTCCAAAGAAAAATACATTTCATTTTAAAAAGCCCTCATTTGCTTAAATTCAAATGTATTCAGTTGAATAGTCTCATTAGCTCTCGAGCTTTATTTCCAAACCAAAATAAACAACAACAACAAAGAAGATAGCAAATTGTGTGTTGTTTACCGGGGACTACAGGAAAATTGGGGGATTGTTATATGTTAAAGGCAAATAAATAGTAGTGGTAGAATTATACATTGGAAAAATAGAAAAACCCTAGACAGAAACTTTGAGAAACAAAAAGTAGTTAGAAACAATTTAAAATGAGGAATGTGTCAGAATGTCTTTCATAGGCAAATAGTTAATTGCACGAAGGTGCTTTGAGTTTCTTTCTTTGAGTATCTGTCAAGTAGAAGGAACACTAG
Organism: Erethizon dorsatum; assembly: GCA_028451465.1. Taxonomy (NCBI): domain Eukaryota; kingdom Metazoa; phylum Chordata; class Mammalia; order Rodentia; family Erethizontidae; genus Erethizon; species Erethizon dorsatum. Next base: position 20,577,798 of record CM051839.1, read on the forward strand.
CAATTCTACAGGAAATTGTTTCTATCTCAGTTAGCAAAACCAGTGCTCACTGGGGGCATACAGAGGGGCTTCACAAATAATGTGGATTATATTTCTTTTGTTCCCCAGAACCAAAGGCCTTTCAAGATAAATCTTACTGTCACAGCATTTTAAATGTTCCTAGTTGGTGAGCTCAGTTCATCAAAGCAGTGTGCTCCTGAAATCCTTGCTCTCAGCTTCACTGTATCAGGAATCTGGAAATGGCACACAGGTTTATAATTAAAGGGGGGCAAGAACAACAACAAAAATAAACTTACACCTGCTTTCTACAGATCCGTGCTAGCAGTGTCGTGTGTTTTCAATGGACAGTTACTTCAGGGTGCACCAGAAAACTGGAGTTTATGTAAAGAAACTCGAGTTTTATAATCTAAATATAAGTATTTATTTCAGTATAAGGCCCACATAATTCATTTCCTTTTTTAGCTTTTTCATATCTTTTTTGTTACCTGCTATCCATAGATGAAACTCATGTCAGATGACGAAGATGTATAAAATATCAGTATCTACAGTAAGGTACATTTTAAACTAAAGTATGTAAAGAGACCCAATATATAATAATCACTAAAATAAAAATACTTGAACCTAAACTTGAATCCTGGGAAAACTAATTTCAGAAAATTTAACCCTAAGATATTGATAGAGTATGGCAAGATTTATTGGAGACTAAGTAGACAAATGACCTCTGAGGCTAGAAAGGCATGTCTTAAGGGGAGAATATATCACATTCATGGGTATGACTGTCCCAATATTTCAGCTGAACAACTTTTGGATTAGCAAGAAATCTATCATTATAAGAGCATAGATTGAATTACTTGTCCAAATGTATAGAGCATTACATTATAAATGACCTAGTCATAATCTTGGTTCCGTGAGAAATTCTTGATATATATATATCTATATATATACATATATAGCTTGGTAAAACTAAGCTCTCAATGTGAATACCTGTTCTATACAATTGTATTTTATAAACTTTCATTCTAGTTAAAATTGTTATAATTATTGATTTATTTTAAGCATATTCTTTAGGTAGAACAATGAGTTTTAGAAAGACTAATACTACCTCTTTTATTTTATTTTTGTGGGTACCAGGGGGTCGACCTCAGGACCTCGCGTGCCAACAGGCACCTGTGCCGCTGAGCGACATCACCGGCCCCTTTTTCGTATGTGGGATCCGGGAGTCAAACTCGGGCCCTCGCGCTTGCAAGGCAGGTGCTTACGCCGCTGAGCCATCTCACCGGCCCAATACTACCTCTTTTAGAGAGAAAAAGTAAAATGTAAAATCTTGAGGCCAAATTTTGATTTCCTAAAAAAATGATGAGGTTTATTTAAGGTATGGTTATCTCCTTTCCCTAGGGATGGGACACTGTCATCAAGGTTGAATGTAGAACTAGGAATAAAGCACAGGTGAGGGAATTTAAATTTTCATTAGCTAGAAAATGAAATCAAGGACTCAAGCACTAAAGAAATGAAATGAGCCAAACTAATAACTGGTTGTATAGTTAGCGTAGACATGGCCAAGTAACTAGAATCTATTCTGTCCCAGGTAAAATTTTAGGTATTCATTGTGCTAAGAAGAACGAATTTCCCAAATGCATTAAGTAGCAGTAGTTGGGACAGACATAAATAGTGATGTTTTTGAACACTTAATATAATAAATTCATCTTATAAAAATGATATAACTCCTGTAGATTATACACACTAAAAATGTGCAGGAGACGAATAAAATTCGTAATCTCATCTCCCTAGCTCTGTTTCTATAAGCATTTAGTCTTTCTTCAACTCATCTGTTCCTGCTATTCTAAATCGTCACTATAAGTATTCATTTCCTGTTGAAGTTATAATAAATTGTAACAAACTGACTTAAAACAGCACAATTTTTATCTTATTTATGGGTCAAAATCTAAAACTGATTTATAGAATTGCCTTCCTTCTAGAGGTCAGCGGGGTTTGCTGCCTTGCCTCTTCCCGATTCCGGAGACCTCACGTTCCCTGGCTCCCTCCCTCACAGCAGTTCTGCCGCATCTTCTGTTCTCTCTCTCTGTTCCTTCGTGTCTGTTGTCAATCTCATGATTCTAGTCCCCCTTCTCTCCTTTAAAAGAATCCTTGTCATTATATTAGACCCATCTAGACAATCAAGAATAATTTCCCCATCACAAAATCATTAAACATCCCTGCAAAATTCCTCCTAGCATGTAAGATAACATACTTACAAATTTAGAAAACTGATATATTTACCAGTAGCTTTCCTGTTTATTGATTCCAAAGAAACCGTGCTGTGAAAAGCTGAATAGCGGCCATCACAAACAACAATAATAACATCCTAATATCCCCAAATAGGCACCACTAATGTCCCAAGGGAATAAAAACTCTTGTTATAGGAAAAACAGACGGTGATTATTTTCTTTTTTGTGGTAAAATTTTCACAGCATAAAACAAACCATTAAAATATATAATTTAGGTGCATTTAGTATATTTGCAATAATAACCAAATCATTACCTCTATGTAGTCCAAAAGAAAATGAGGGTTCCATTAAAGTATGACATTTGTAGTAACCTTTCATATAGTAATAGAAAACTAATGCAGATTTTGTCTCAATATTTGCTGCAGGAGGGTGCATGGATTGTTCAATTCAAAGAAATTGAGTGTACTGGAAATGGCATAAATTAATAAATGTAAAATTAATGTTTTTCTTCATGCTAATTTCTATTGGATATAACTATATAAAATTGATAGTAGGGGCTGGGGAATAGCTCACTGGTAGAGATAGCAGTGTGCATGAGGCCCTAGTTTCAATTCCTAAAACCACAAAACAAGTAACTATAAATAAATTTAAAAATTAAAAAGCATTATTATGCAATGGCAACATTTATAAAAGCAAAATATTAGTAATATTAAATGTGATGGGGAAGAAGTGGAAATATTTTGTGTAAGACCCTTGCAGTATACATGATATATTAGTTTTCTACTGCTGTGTGCCAAGATATCAGTCAATCTTCAATTAATAAAATATATACACTGTAAATCTTAGAGGTAAAGCTATTTTTTTTTTTTGTGGGTACCGGGGGGTCGACCTCAGGACCTCGCACGCCAGCAGGCGCCCGTGCCGCTGAGCGATATCACCGGCCCCTTTTTCGTATGTGGGTTCCGGGAGTCGAACTCGGGCCCTCGCGCTTGCCGGGCAGGCGCTTAAGCCACTGAGCCATCTCACCGGCCCAGGTAAAGCTATTTTTATAAAAGATAAGAAAAAGCCCAAAGTGGAAAAAATAAAAGCACCCCTGGTCAACCCAAAAGAAGTCAGAAAGGGGAAGAGGGAACAAAACAAAACAAAACACCAAAAGGATGAACATTTTAATATAATCATATCAATAGTTAGATTAAATATAAATGGTCTGACACACTCACTGAAAGATAAGGAACCAAGCAGGTATTATGTACTTACTGCAAACTGAATTTTAAAAGAGTGTACTTAATTTCATGCAGAAATTAATTTTAAAAATCTTTGGGGGCTATGTTAACATCTGAAAAAGCAGTGTATTGGTTAGGGTTCTCTGGAGGAGCAGAATAAAAAATATATGTATATAATTATGCAAGGGAATGTGTTAGGGAGACTTAGAGGCGCAGAGGCAGGAGAATCCACAACGGCCATCTGCACTCTGGTGAGCCAGATGACCCAGTATCTGCTCAGTCCAAGAAGCTGGACGCTGCAGAAGAAGAGGGATCAGGATGCGACACCTTGAGTCTGAGATGGAAAGCCTAGAAACTCCGAAAGTTGATGCTATGAACCCATTTAGAAAGACTAAAGAAGCTTAGGGTCTGATGTCCACAGGGAATGGCAATAGCAAAAGATGCACTCACTCAAGCAGAATGGAGCTTTTCAAAAGCAGGCTGACTTCCTACTCCTTCTTTCCCTTTTCTTCCATCTGTGTTGCAAGCCTATTGGATGGTGCCCACAATCAGGGTGGGTCTTCCCCCCTCAGTTTGCAGGCCTACATGCCAATCATCCCTAGAAACACCCCACAGAGCCACCCAGAAGTGTGCTTTACTAATCGGCTAGGCACTTCTTAATCCAATCAAGTTGACAATTATGACTAAGGGTCACAAGTAGATTTCACGAGAAGGAAGAAACAGTCCATTCAAGGGCACATAAAATGCCATAAGTAGAACATATTCTAGACCATACAACAGAAGAAATTAAGGGCAATATGCTCTGACAAAATGAAACGAAATCAACAGGAAAAAATGTCTTGAGAAACCCCTATTTTGTAATTAAACAATGTTATTTTACATTTTCTATGGGTCAAATTGAAAGGGTCAAAGAAAATTAGAAAATACTGAATGAAAATAAAGCACAATATATCAAAGGAGGATATAGCCAAAACAGTGGTTAGAAGACAACTTACAGGGGCTGGTGAGATAGCTCAGTGGCATAAGCGCCTGCCTGGCAAGTGCGAGGTCCTGAGGTCAACTCCCGGAACCCACATACAAAAAAAGGGCCAGTGATGTCGCTCAGTGGCACAGGGGCCTGCTGGTGCGTGACGTCATGAGTTCAACCCCACAAAAAAAAAAAAAAAAAAAGAGAGAGACAACTTATAGAATTAAAAGACAATGAAAAAGAAGAAAAAACTTAAATTAATGATGTCAGTTTCTACTTTAAGAAAACAGTAAAAGAAATACAAATTAGATCCAAGGCATGAAGAAGGAAGTAATGAAAATCAGAGCAGAAATCTATAGAACTGAGAATAAAAAAATTATAAGAAAATCATTTTAGTTGAATTTTTTCATCATAAAATTAATAAAATTACAAACCCTTATCCAGGAACACCAAAAAGTTAAAGTGCAATGGGAAGCTGTTGAAAAGTTATAATCGGAAAGTAAATTGATTATATTTTCAAAATGATTTTTTCTGGCTGCACTATGGAAATCAATTCGATGTGGACCAGAGTTGACATGGAGAGATTAATAAAGGGGAATTGCCACCATCCAGACTTATGCCACAGTGGCAGCAGAGCCCTGGAGTGGTGGAGATATTTTAGTTTGTAGTAGAATTTAAAGGACTTGTTCAAGCTATTAATACAGAAGGAGAAAGAGCAAAATAGTTCAAGAATATTGGAGAAATTAGCTATGTCAGACGTCATCGTGTGATAGATGTAGAAGAGAACGCATGTCATGTTTTCAGGGAACTACTGTGAGTGGAAGTCAGATTGAAGTATGTTGAAGAGTGAATTAATAGTGATGATTAAACACAGCATGTTTCTAGAGTCTGGAAACATAACTAGGGAAGAAGCTATAGTAGCCTAAGTTAAAAGAAGTCAAGGGACAGTGTTGTAAGGGGAAGACACAGAAGCACACTTGTAAAATGGGAAGTTAATACTACAAGGGAGACTATCAAGGAAGAAGGACTTGGTGAAAAAAGAGGCAAGATTTAGACCAATGCGTTCTTTATAAGGAAGTTTAATAATTTTAGTTGGGAGGGGGAGAAAACTCTCCTTGTGGTCCCTGGCTTGCTCCCAACTTCAAGTTTCCCACTCAGTGCACCTGTACTCTGCTCTCCCTGAATGTATTAGATACAGTGCATAATTTAAAACCCTCCTAACCCTCTAAATTTCTTGCTTTTTTGTTCTTGTTTTTGTTTTTTTGAGACAGAGTCTTGCCATGTATGCTAGGCTGGCCTCGAACTCATGGCAATCCTCCTGCCTCTGCCTCCCAATTGCTGGGACTACACGTGTGTGCCACCGCCACTGGCCTAATTTCTTTCTATTTAATGCATATTTCAGAAACATTATTTTAGGAAGTGTGTTTTTATGAAGTCACCAATGATCACAAGCATTATAAGTGCAAATAGATCAGAAGATTCTCTGTGGTAATTTCTTAGACTCTATTTGTCTACACTCACAATGTACATAGTACCTAAGACAAACACAGTCATTTAATTATCATCAAGACCAGGGGACTCCCAAGGGAGGGTAAATCAGGAACTCATCATTAAACCATCATTAAACTCATCATTAAACCATCAATCTCAGAATCACTAGGGCAGCATTTGGATTAATGAAACCTCAGTTTATTATCAATTTTTTCATAAAGAATAATCTTTGGCTTAAATGATTTTCTGATTTCTCTACTTTTAATTCTATTGATTTTTGCTCGTATTTTCATTATTTCCTTCTTTATGCCTGGATTTAATTTCTATTGCTTTTGCTACTTTCTTAAAGTAGAACTTTAGATTATTGAGATTCACACAGTTAGAAAAATTCAGTGACTCAAAGGCTAATTATTATGTTTGTATAAAATTATGTTTTTCAATATAATGCTAGATAAGCCTTATTTTTTCTTCACACCTGTTTTCAGAAGTTTTTATTTCAAACTAATTTATACTCTTAAAAATTATTCAGGAAACAAACCCTAAAAAATCCTATGTTTATGGGAGTTACGGTTATCAATACTAAATTTCTTCATTGCTGAGACACAGTACCTGACACCCACAGCTCTAAGGAGGAAAGGTGTATTTTGGCTCAGTTTGTAGAGATTTCAGACCATTGTTGCCTGGCTCCAAGGCAGGCCAGCATGGCAGTGGAGCATGGCAGAGAAGACACAGTTCATTGGCAAGGTAGTGGGAGGAGAGAGCGAGATTAAGGGAAGAGAGAGGTAGACATACCCTTCTGGGCCACATCCTCTGTGACACATGCTTCATCTCTCAGTGTCACTGATGAGCGTCACACCTCCATGATCCATGCACCTCTCAAAAGCCCCACCTATGACAGCATGAGGCTATGGGGGGACATCTCGATATAAACCATAAAGTAACTTAAAAATAATAAACATTCTACTCTACCTTAGTATAAATAACACTTTTTTTAATGAAAGTAAGTATACTTTCCCTAATGCAAATATTAGGAGAGTGACATTGTTTTATTTTTCCAAATCCTTTTAATAATAGGTGTCCTCAGGAAGGAAAGCTAGACTTCCGCTGCTCTTCTTTGCTTTCGACCTGTTGTTTTAATCAAAGAACAGTGGTACCTTGGTTCACAAGTGCTTTTGTTTGCAAACAATTTGGTTTGCAAACAGAAGGGTTTGGTAAGATTTTGTTTTCGTTGCGAACTCTGAATTGGTTGACAAACAAGACTGCAGCCATCTTCCCCACATGAACACAAACGTGGCCATCTTCCCCGGAATTGTGGAACAAATTTTGTGAACTGAGATACCGCTGTACATAATGAAATTCCAGCCTTGCAAGCATAATGGTGGTTAGAAAAAGAAAAATCATTTTAATAGACTTCTCAGATAATTACACATATTCTTCTTTGACAATTGATCATTGTGTAAATATTAGCAGTAGTATGAAATCTGAAATGATATCAGTGACTTTTTGTACTCTGTTACATTAAAATTCATTTATTGACTATGCATTTTGAAAATACCATTGCCCATGTATAACTTTGTCATGAATTGGTTATTTGTAAAAATGATTCTTTACATTACACAGATATTCCAAATATTGACACATTTCATATTTAATAATTAAAAAACAGTGGCTAGTATCACCAATCTCATCAGAATGTCATTAAATATTGTGAAATTACTAAGCTCACGGTAGCAAGTACAAGTTTCACAAAATTCCAGTTTTCACATTGAAACCTCAGATTTTATAACTGGCAAAAAATATTGTCAGTTATTTTCCTTGAAATGACAGTCTCACCGAATTCATTTTCAAGAACATATCTGTCGGGCCGGTGAGATGGCTCAGCAGCTTAAGCGGCTGCCCGGCAAGCGCGAGGGCCCGGGTTCGACTCCTGGAACCCACATACGAAAAAGGGGCCGGTGATATCGCTCAGCGGCACGGGCGCCTGAGGTCGACCCCCGGTACCCACAAAAAAAAAAAAAAAAAGAACATATCTGTCAAATGCCAAATAATCATATCCCAGGAGCCAATCTTTCAACCAAAAATGGTATACCATGAAAAGGTAGCTAATTTGCCTCATCAATCAGACAATTACACAAGCACTTTTCTCAAATCAAACTGCATATTACTTCGTAGAATGTTTTGTGAGTATTGAAGCATTGTGTGTACAGAATATTAAAAATACTCTGTGTTGTAATTTAATATTTTAATTTCTATGTCATCAGGACATTATTAGGTGAAAGTTATTTTCATTCTTTCTTCTTTTTTATTTGCAAATGCATGATGGTGAAGAATACAAGGACTAGTACTACAGTTTGGTACCTCTCCTTGACTCATTCCAAGGCACTAGCAGTTTTACACACTATTTATTTTTCAGTAAAATAAAATAATAATTGTTGCAAATTTCAACACAGTGAACAAGCAAATATCATTACAGCACTTGTACAAAGATAATTTGTACAAGTATTATAGATCCTCTGAAAATAAATTGGGTATTCCTAGGAGCCCAATTCAACAGACTTTGAAAACAGCTTCCTTGCTTCATAGACATACTGGTAACAATAAAATTTAGGGATCCACGTACCCATAACTTTTGAGCAAAGAGAATGGTAGTGGATAGTTTTAAGTGAAGGCTATAGTTAATATATTTTGGTATTCATGTGGGCTCCACTTATCACCTGAAACCTTATACAATTAGTCACTTTAAATATTTGGCTATGTAAAAAATGGGCTATACACCCTACAGATAAAAGGAGCGGAGTATTTTTAATCCTAAAGGTGAAACAAGAGCTTTTATTTCCTAACTCAGTCTTTCTCTCTCTATCCCATTCTAATTTGGAATGAAGATTTAGATACAACAGATGGCATTCCTGACACAATGAGAAGCCTTAAATTGTAGCGCCCTTGAATTATAACTATGCAGGGAGTTCATAGAAATAAGTTACTTATAAATAAATATACAACAGCTATTATCTGTATGTATTAAGTAAAAGCTGTTAGGAAATATAATGGAGAAATAACCCTTTGACAACCCAATAAAAATGTTAAATTACTAGCAATAAGCTTAAGAATATGCAACACATCTCTGAAAAAAACTACATGGGTTTACAGGATGACATAAAAGGAGATTTGACAGTAGGCAGAAGTTAATTAAGTTACTGAGCAGAAAGAATAAACAACTATAAAGCTTGTGAGAATCAAGTCACATATTTAATCAAATTACAGTAAAAACCTGAATACATTTTACCCTTTTTAATTTAATAATAAGAGTTTAACTTTCTCCAATAGGATTCATATGTGACACTAGCCAGAATAATTCTAATGAAGTAGAGAATTTTCATTCATTAAAGATATGCATGCTTAAGCCAACCCTAAGCCTAATCCACAAAATATTGAGAAATTGGGGCAAAGTCAAACAAGTTTTAAATGTCAGAGAACACAAAGTCATCAAATTGCCTTAAGTTATAGAAAAAAAGTCATGATGATGATCCCGAGACTAATAGTGATCATGTCCTGAGTGCTTTTTATGTGCTATGTGCTATTCTAAGTGTTTAATACATATCAGTGTTTAGAACATACTATTTCACCCACATATTGTTTCAAATACGTACTATTTCATCTCCTCTGAAACTATATGAAACTATATATGGTGCCACTATTTCTTAACTTTGGGAATGAGTCTTCTGAGTTTGGCGAATCAAAAAAAAATTGAATAAATGATTTGGAAAGATGATTTCTCACTAAGGAAAAATAAAGATAAAGATTTTTAAAAATATCTGTTGTAAAATATATTTCACATAGAATATCCTAAAATATAAAACACAAAATAAAACTTTTAAAACTGGGCTATACATATAAAACTAGAGGCAAGCTATACTAAAGTATGATACCAAAGAAATAATGCAAAAGGTTGATAAATATAATAAATTGTTTATTTTTCTACCTTCAAGAAAAGATTTAAATGAATAATGGCAGGGATCAGAACATGGTATTCCAAAATATGGTACTGTGGCTTTTGAGAAAGCAGTAGATATAGGCTATAGAAACTATGAAAAATTATCCCTGCCCCTTATACTTGAATTCAGCCCTAAAATCTAGCTGACCTTCTCCTGAAAGTGGGTTACAAGACTCTCATTCCAGGAGGTCCTCCCTGTACCCAGCAGGAAGGAAGGCATGAAGACACAGGGATTCCATGGAGAATCTGAACAAAAAATTCTCTCAACAGAAACCCGAACCAAACATTGAGTGGGAGTTGGTATCTCATTTTGCAGGGAAAAATTAACAGCATGAAAAAATTCATCCTTAAAAATTATCATTGTTAGCCAAGTGTGATCAAACATATCTGTAATCTCAGCCCTCAGGAGGATGAAGCAGGAAGATTTCTGTGAGTTTAATACCAGCCTGGGGTACATATTGAGTTTAAGACCAGCTTGAACTACATAGCAAGACCCTGTCTCGAAAAGAAAAATGTCATCAGAACTCTTCCAAAGACCTTATGCTTTATGTTCTACCAAATGCCCTCTTTATGGCACCAGAACTTTTACTTTTCTGAGCTGCTTCAGACTTCTGCTCTGTGGTCCTCTGAAAGTTGACTGTTTGTTTCCCTATTGTCCTACTGTTACTGATTTCTGGGATGCTGTGGTCTCTTCAAAATTCTTTCCAGATTCTTCTCATCCTGAAGGAAGAATTGGACAAGAAATTAGCAAAAGTTGGTGAAGTTTTATATTTATTAAAGGTAGTAAAAGAAGTATGCTGTACATGGTGAGAGCTGGCCACTGAAAGAGCTTACAGTGGCAATGAGATTAATGGCTGCCTCTTTTGTATCCTCCCTTCTGACCTCAGATCTAGGTTGTCCTATAAAAAACCTGCTTCGACCTTTGTCAGAATTGAAGAAAATATTTTCTGATTGGTGGGTGCAGACATCCTGGATCTCTGTGATTGACAGGTCAGGCCTATTTGCCCAGCCTCTTTGCCACACCCTAATCTCCTGCCTTACTCCCAAAGTCAATTTGAGCTACATACTACAACCTCTTCCTTATTTCAAACTGAGGGGGCTTACGGGTTGAATCTTCATATTCTGGCATGGTCACTGTCTTTGCCCTATTGTTCTGATGAGTGCTTCAGCACTGTCCCTCGATTCAAATTCCTCTCGGCTCTGGATTCTGTGCCAAGACTTGGCTTAGTATTTTAACACCTCATCTTACAAGTTTGAAAGTGAAACATTTACATCCAGTGCAACATTTAGTTACTTCTTTTTTGTCTCAAGCAATTCAACTTTAGCTATGTCTCATTTATTTGCATGATGCCTAATTTCTGGCAGTTAATCAATTAGAGAATTTTTTAAACTGCCATTAGTAAGCTTTTGTTATAATCTTTCAGATCTATGAGTAATATGTTCATAGTTAAAATAATAAAAAGCACAAAATTCTATAACCTCTCTCCTAAATATATAATAAAAAACTGGCAAATCTAAAAGTTCCGAACAATCATCCTTTTAATAGGTTCATAATAAGCTCTAGAGTAAAAGACTTCTAATCTATCTCAATGGTTGACAAACTGGGCCCATGGGCCAAGTTCTATTTCTGTGCTTGTGAAATTTTATTGGAACACAGCTACTCTCATTCATTTACATATTGTCTGTGGCTGTGTTTGTACTGCAACAACGAAGTTGAATAGTTGTGACAGAGACCATATGGCCTACAAAGTATAAAATATTTACAATCCGAACTTTTATATAAAAAAGTTTTCCAACCCAGATCTACATTATCGTCAAAGAGCTGGAGTTTTTAAGACTTTCTACAGTGAAACAAACATGAATAATAAAACATTTTAAAATATTTTAGAAGTGAAAAAAGTTATAGAATAACAACTGTGATGGGATGAAAGATTTTAAAATATTTACCATGCATTACAGACCCTGCCATGTATATTACATGTTTTTACTCACCAATCTCTAACAACTCCTTTTTCATCTTATATTTTCAAAGGCAAACTTCCTCTGATATATTTTGGAAAGAACAGGAATTATTTTTTTCTTATTTTCTTCTAAATTCAGATGAACTCCAATGTTTCCCAAAAACTTTCTTCATGATAATCTTGGCTTCATTAAAGAACTTGGTCCTTTTAAGGTAAAATTATGACTTTCTTAGAAATACAAAATGAACATTTGCTAAATATTTTATTTCACTTGATTAATAAGGGAACTAGTAAGGTGTTGTAGATGATTCAGAGAATGTAAAGAGTGAAAATTCATATGCATCAAAGGAATGATAAAATAAATTTACAATTAGTGACAACTGGTATAGTCACAAGTAATATTCAATTGTATTTCAGTGAACAAACCAAATTTACTTTTCTTTTCTTTTTCTTCTCCTTCTCCCCTGTTATCCCCTTCCCAGCACTGGAGATTCAACCTAGTGCCTTCACACTGAGCTACGTCCCAGTCTTTTATTCTTTTTTTCTTTTTTTTTTTTTTTGAGACAGGGTCTCACTAAAGTGTTTAGGATGGGATGGGCCTGACTTTGTGATCTTCCTATCTCAGCCTTCCAGAGTGCTGGGGTTACAGGCATGCTCACATAAATGCATTTCTATGAAGAAGAACTATTTGCAGTGTTATCAATTTTCTACAAGTTTCAGAGTTGCAAAATAGTTCAGAGATACAGTAATGAAAACCAGGTGTAAACAGAAGAGTGATCTGGAGAACACCCTCACGAAGTTTTGTTTTGTTTTGTTTTGTTTGGTATTGTTCAGAGTCAGAAGTTTTCCTGACATCCCAAATGGTCCAACTCTGTCCTTGCTATTTATGATCATATGGAACATTGTACATTTTCATTTCTTTCTGCAACAATGTTGTTCTCAGAAAGAATACCATTTGGGGGCTAACACTAAGGTAGTTATATAGTTAATGCACAAAAAAAGAGAAAACAATATTTAGAACACTACCATCCAAACAGGTAGGCCATTTTTTAATTTTGAATATTTCTGAAATTTTTTATTTCTGTATTTATCCTCGGCCTTGTCTCCACCTCAGTGGCTAATAGAAATACAATAATTTTCGACATTGTTATGAAAACAATTATCTCGTGTTCAGACTTGATTTTTCCCAAGAAAATATAACTGGTTTCAAATGAAAAATTACATTGAGATATATCAGCATGTTTTTCTAACTCATTGAAGCAGCAGAATGTTATGGCTAACATCTATATCCCATCTGCAGCCTCATACATTCATGGGTGTGCCTTTGGGGAGGTGGAAGGATCATGGTGTGTGACACTGGATTATGGATGTGATAACTGGATTAGTCTATTGATTGACTTAGCATAGTTCTGGGTGTGGATAATGGGAAGGACCACCCTGGGTGTGGGTGGCACCAGTCAATAGGCTTATAGCCTGATGGAATAAAAAAGGAAAGGAATGCTCACTGCTAGCTGTTTTCTGCCTGCCCTGCCATTGACTGTTTCTCCTCTGGCATGCCCCTCTGCCATGCTGCCCTGCCTTGGAGTCAGCCAACTATGGATTGAAACCTCTACGAACTGTGAGCTAAAATAAATCTTTACTCCTTTAACTTGTGGGTGTTGAGTGTTTTGTCCCAGCAACAAGAAAGTAACTAAGACACCCATCATTCTTGCCACTTTCTGAAGCAGTTCTGGAAATCCTCTTTCATCAGTGTCTTTTGGAGGTGCAATTAAAAACAAATATATAAAAAGGTGGAGAAATCCAAATTGTCTTTCTTCTTGGGCTAAACACCCAATTCTTTGTTTTCCTGCCCTTAGACACTGTATCTCCTGCTTCTTGGGTCTTCAGACTGGGGCTGAATGAAATCATTAAAAGTTTTGCAATTTGCAGATGCTTGGTAGCAGCACTTCTCAGCCTCCCTAATTATGTAAACATGTTCCAATTATAGTGTAAATACCTAAGTGTGTGTGAATCCTATGGTTCAGTTTCCCTGAAAAGTTATGAGAAGTATACCATAGTGAAAGTGTTTGTTCTATTTTTAAATCAAGAGCCATAGTGAAATTTTGGCTAGAGACATGATATGAAAACGTGCTTGTTTTAAAAGGCATAAGTTTAGCAGCTGAAAATATGTTGGAATTATCTTCCTAGATGCTGAAATCATCAACTATTTGTCAGGAGTGAGAGTTACATTTAGCCAATTGCTAAAATCCAGTACTAAGGAGGACTACAGAGATTCTAGGTGTGAGCAGATTTTGACCACAGTAAGAAGGTAAAAAGGAAATTTTATTTTCTCAAGGACTTGATACATAGGGTCTTCATTGTAGACAGTATGCATAATCTTTCAGAGCACTGATACTACAGTCAGATGGACTTAACCAGGAACTTTATTACCAAGTGTATGAATTTGGGGGAATGCTTAAACTTCTTACGCCTCATGTTTCTGCTGTAAAATGATATTAATATGTTTACTGAGTTTTGTAGAAGTTGGAGTAGCAAGGATCAAATGTGTAGTTTAGGGTCTGTCATATTATGATTGTCAAGTAAATGGTAAGTTAAATGTAAAATATTTGTGTAAATGAATATATGGGAGTCCACAGTCAGATGCCAAGGCAAATAAGAATTGCGTTGTCACTGCCATCAGAAAACATTATACTATATCCGAAGTTTGCAGAAAGAAATTGACTTAATTGCTTAATTTCCTCCTTTTGAAATATATATCTTTTCATGTTAATCCTCTGCTCAAAATTCTACAATGTCTCTTGATTTCAGTTAAAATATAAACTGAATTTTTGCAGAACTGTTGTAAATTATTTGTACTTGCAAGTATAACGCTGCTTGCTATCTTCAAATCAAGGCCTTAAGTATGTAAATCAATTCATCTTGAACTGACAGAACCTTGTAAGAAAAGAATCACAGTAAGATAACCAACTGTTTATATACAAAAGAGAATGGTAGAAATGTGAAAATTGTGGAAGTTAATCTTTTGACAATATGATGTGAATAATTTATGTGTTTCAACCTTGTACACTAAATGACAGCTAAATAAGCACTAGAAACTATAAATAAATGAACATCAACCTTAAAAATGTCCTGCTGCTATTGCAGACTTTAATAATTGTCATCATTCAATTTCTAAACACAGTTTTTCTGGGGATACTAAGACATTTCAAATCAACGTAGAAAAAGTCATTCTGTTTAAATGGTTTCTGGTAACAGTAGCCAGGACAAACTTGATCTGTGCTATCTCCAAATATCAATTGGTATCTACATGAGATGCTCTGTCTTATTTTCAGTATGTCCTTTGGCTATTGCTTTAGAAAACTGAGGGAAGCCAGGAAGTTATGAGCTGTAGAGTGGTATCATTTTCTTCACAGCATCTTCAATAATAGAGCCAGAACTTTACAATCACTAAAACCCAGAGAGGCGGGAGAAGAAGCAGGTTTTTTTAAGGAGGTCACTGAACCAGCAACAGGTGTTTTTAATCTTTCTGAGTCATGGTACACCTAGGAGCATAGACTGGTGAGTTATCCAAACTTTGAGAAGAAACCATTATTTTGTTTGGAAAACTGACCCGAATGAAGTAAGATTTATATAGTTCATTTTATAATAATATTTGTAGTCCAGTGCCATACCTGTTATCTATATCAATTCTTATAGAAAATTCAGATCAGGTCCTATTCCAGCGAAGACTTCCCCTCACTCTCTCTCTGTCTCCTAATTTGTACTTTCTGGCAGCTCTGTGAACTGGTGGGGATTTGACATCACCACTGCAGTGCATTATTCACTACTTCATCTTAGAATGTGCATTTCCCATTTATTTCCAATACAATAAGATGAATAGACTAATGTTTCTAAAAATGTATTCAAGCAATGACTTGCTTTTCTTTTATTTCCTATGGGAAAGAGTTTTGTTGACTCTGGTAGGCATTCTGTCTTTTTCATAAGGTGCCTCTCAGGAATATGCAGAAAGAAAATGTTATATCAAATGGGGAATGAAAGAATCTCTTGTAGATTTCTCCCACTGATAGTCCTGTGCCATTCTGACTTTCGAGAAGCAAAGGCAAGAATTGTCTACCCAGTTTCCCAACAAAACTGCTACCTAGTTTTCAGGTCATATTGCAGTATGGCTTAAACAAAGCACTAGAAGAGAAACAAAATGTATATTGTGCATTTACAGTTAGATATAACACATGGCAGATGATTTTAAAATACAGTTTTTAAAAAGCAATTTTATCTTTTATACTTTGAGAGTAGTAAAAGCTTTTTTAGCATAAATAGAAAGTAGAAAAGTAAATTTCAAAGGAGTTTACTTTTTCCTTCCTTTTCCTTCTCTTTCTTAACTTTCTATATATCTACCTACCAGATTTCAATGTTAAGAGCACTACCCATAATATGCAAGATGCATATTCTCTTGGTAAATGTGGTGTCCAGATTTAATTATATTATTTTAGTGATGGTCTGTGGCCTTTTAAGACTCAACTTCTGAAATATGTCATTGTTAAGAAATTTCAAGTCTATTTTATGGTTTGGATGATTCTGGAGTCTCTGGCTATTTCTTCTTCTTCGCCTCCCCCTTCTCCTCCTCCTCCTCTTCCTCCTCCTCTTTTTCCTCTTTCTGTTAAGTACCCTCAGTTCCATTGGTAAAGTATTTTTGAGAATCAAAGATTTGTACATTTTGCAATGAATAATTGGTGATGTGAAATTAACTAGAGGTTTATGGAGGAGATAGCTACCTGCCAAATTTTATAAAATAAATTCTGATATTTTTTGTAATTAACTGATTCCTTCATTTATTTGCTAAATTTCTTCTGTATGAAAGGCATTATGCAAAGCAATGGCTACATTTAAAAAGAACACAAAACACAGCCAGTTACAGCCCTTTCTCTTAAAGATCTTATAATCAAAAATAAGATTTAAAAAATACTGAAACTATACTAATGACTATAAAGAACCAAGGCATACATAAAGTGTATCTCAGAACTTAGTTTATCACAAGAATAATGTATAGTTTGTATTTGCCACTATTTTATGACAAGAACAACGATCAGATCATCCCACTGCTAAGCCTTGGCAGAGCCCTTTACCCATAGTACTCAAGGCAGCGAAAATGAGAGAAGAAAGGTGTATTCTGCCTACTGTCTATCATCTATTTACCTATCTCTGTCTGTCTATCTATCTATCCATCTATCTATCTACCTATCTATCTATCTATCTACTGTGTTGGTCATTTTCATTTTGTGGCAAAATACTCAACATCCAACCACAGTTTGAATGAGGGGAGGTTTAATTTGGCTCACAGTTTCAGAGGGTTTAGTCCAGGATTGTCTGTCTCCAAGGCAGAAACATCATGGCAGAGGGGCTGTGGAGCAAAACTGCTTATTCCATGGCAGGCAAGAACCAGCGTACAGGGAAACAGTGCCAGCCAGAGACACCTCCCTCCCAATGAACCACCTCCAAAGGGACCTCACCTCCTAAAAGTCCATTCAGCTGTGAACATCAGTGAATACACTGATGTGTGTAGAGCCCCCACGATACCATCATGTCTCCAGGATTCCTTAATCCACTTTAGCTGACAATTAAGATTACCAGGCACAGCTATCTATTTATCTATCATCTATCTGTCTATGTATCTATCTGTCTTCTATATCTACCAATCATTTATTTTTATATCTACATATCTAACCTGTCATGTATTTTCTTTCACACTGTCCCCAAAATATCATTCATTATGTCAGGACATCCAAATTTACATATTTAACTATAATCTCAGTTTGATTTTACAATGTATTCTTACTACAGTACTTTCTCATTCATACTTTAAAAGCCTTTTTATGTTTGTTTCTTTGCACAATATTAGGGTTATATTTTTGCTCTTCCCACTATGCCCTACCAAATCAATCACCAGTTCCTACAGGTGCATTTATTTGTTGTGCATCAGTTCCAGTTCTGTCTGTGAAATTTTTGATTCTTCACGCAAATCTAGATCCTCATCTTTCCTTGCTCTATTTTTAACATGAGCTTCAAATTATACTTTTTAATTTAATCATTTTACTTCTATAATAGTCTATATATCTCACATATTAATCCAAAACTGAGGAAGAAAAGTGTAATCTTAATCTTTCTTCTAGTAGTAAACTCCCTCCACAATTATCATAGCTTCAACAGCTAACCAGCATGCATTGCACTTTTATGTTTACAAAGAACCTACACATTATAATCATAACATCTATCTTGAGAGGTAGGTAACCCACATTACTTTCCTGACAGACATACCTTTCCCTAACAGGGAAACTGGTAGCATCTCAATATGAATTTAGGTCTTCTGCCAAATTCAAACCACTATGATAAGCACCACTACCACTATATACATCAGATGTTCCCAGGATGAGACTTCTACTCTAGAATAACGGATTACTAACATTTCCTGAAGAACTTCAACACCCATCTCCTTCATTAAATATTTCTTGGGTAGAATTTATCTTATTTGTGTTACTTTTTAACATGAAATAATCAAACTGAATTGTTCCAAGTACTTACTTATTCATATTTTGCTACACTCTTTTCACTTTTGTTAGTTTACAGTTTGTTTCATATTTCTAAGTTTTGTGTCTTTCAAATAAGGAACTATTTATATCTTCTGATATTTTAGAATACCATATCACATTAGGAAAATTTTTTGCATATAGCAAATGTTTACTGGATTCTCATAAATTTATTTTTGGTCTTTCCTATTTCACAATGAAAGAGTTTTTAGAACTTTTCTTGTCAGACTTTATACCCAGTTAAGGTAGGAAGAATAATAATCTACCAAAACTCTTCATGCTTAATCCTTGGAGACTATGGACAGGTTGGGTAACATGCAAAGGAGGATTAATGCTGCAGATGGAACTAAATTTGTTAATCAGCTGCCCTTGAGATAGAGAGACTTTACGAGATTATCAAAACAAAGGTCCTCCTAAATAGTAAAGAGGGCAAAAGCGAGAAAAGCAGGAAGGTAAGTGTGAGTACTACCATCCGACACTGCTGGCTTTGTAGATAGAAGAATGCACCATAGAAGAAAAAAAGTGGGTAGTTTCTGGTAGTTGGAAAGGCAAGTAAAAGAATGCTTCCCTAGAGCCTTCAGAAAGCAGGGCAGCCCTCTCGCCACTTTGGTGTTACCACAGGAGACCAATTTCACACTCTGACACCCAGAATCATGTGATAACAAATTTCTGTTGTTTTAATCCATTAAATTTGTGATAATTTTTATAGCAGCCACGGGAAATGAATTCACAAGTAGTGTACCATTTTGTAAAACTACTAAACACAAACTTTCATGGAAAATCTGCTGAGATTTTTGTATTAAGATAGATGAAAAGGATATTATCATTCAGTTTAAATTTTCCACAAATGTCTCCTGCATGTATGCAACTTAATTATTAAATATCCCGTATCTAAATGTTCCCTAAAGACAAGTCATCTTGTATGGCCCCTACAAACCTCTTCAATTGCTTCTCTTCTCACTATTCTCCTCCTACTCGAGAAACTAGCCACACTGAACTACTTCCAGATTCTAGAAAGAGTTCAGATATCCTGTAGATTTTGTTGTTTTCTCATTTTCCCCTCTACTCTCCACACACACTGGACAACAACTTCCATCGCAAACTTGGTTGTCATCAGAAGTTAGGCCCTTCCTTCATGTTGCTTTTATCTGCTGTGCTTACCCTTAATACACGTATTAGTTCCTTTAGTTTAATCGCCTTTTACCACCTGTCTTCCTCATTAAATTTCAAGCAACTTGAATGCAAAAACTATGCACTCCTGGAGACAGTACTTACTCAGTAAAATACTACACAGTAAATAGATGAACCCTCTTTAAAGTAAACCTCTTAAACTACTCTCTATAGCATATTTTCAAATTGTGTTCTGTATTCAACTCTTTTTTACCTATGCTGCTTTTCCTGACATTTTGAATTTCTCCTTTTGTAGCTCAATGTTAACTAACATTCTATTTCCCTTTTCCCTTTTATTGCCAGTTCCTGAAATGTGTGACCTACACCTGTGCCACAGCTTCTGCTCATTT
The DNA here is from genome assembly GCA_028451465.1 of Erethizon dorsatum. Taxonomy (NCBI): domain Eukaryota; kingdom Metazoa; phylum Chordata; class Mammalia; order Rodentia; family Erethizontidae; genus Erethizon; species Erethizon dorsatum. The sequence continues at coordinate 20,597,757 of CM051839.1, forward strand.
CCGTTTTAATCCCTTTCGAATCCAGCTTCCGAAGCCACCCTACTACTGAAATTATTCTCTTAATATCACCACCTGCCTACCCACATTCAATAACCTTTCTCAATTCATGTTTTATTAAATCTCTCCAATTCTTTAGGCTCTCTTGATCTATAAGTGTCCTTATTATTCTTGTTCTTCTGCTCTTTCCTGATAGTTTATCTTTCTCTGCAGCTGGCACTTTTCCTTCTGATTCATAACTGTGGTTTATACTCAAATATTGGCCTTGTGTCTCCTGCTCCTATCCTTAAATATTCACATGATATGGCCTATTTCTTCCCATGGCTTCAAGTACCACTTTGCTTACGATGCTTTGACTTTTCACCTTTGGTTCAGTCCCATATGTGCAGCTGCTAAATGGCCATATGAATGTGTTACCCTGAGATCATTTGAAACTCAGCCCTTGTATCACATGTTCTATTCCCTGAAATAGGCTACCCTTCTCAATATGCCTATTATTGTCAGTATAATAACTTTAGTTTTAGTTCCTTGTATTTGAGAACTCGGAAAATGCATGAATTTTGCTTTACTTTTACCAATTAGATGCAACCATTCATGGAGATTTCTTACACCTGTGATAGAAATTATGTTAAAATTCATGCCTTCTGCCTTTTCAGTTAATTCATTATTTCCTAATTTTTTAAAAATCAGGTGTGTTGGGCCGGTGAGATGGCTCAGCGGCATAAGTGCCTGCCTGGCAAGCACGAGGGCCCGAGTTCGACTCCCGGATCCCACATACGAAAAAAGGGGCCGGTGATATCACTCAGGGGCACTGGTGCCTCCTGGCACGTGAGGTCCTGAGGTCGACCCCCGGTACCCACAAAAAAAAAAGAAAAATCAGGTGTGTCTAGATTTACATTTAAGGGGAGGTTGTTAAATTCTATAAATCTTTGTTTTCTCAGTTTATAGAAATGGTACTCTAATAATACCTGATAACATCTTTTGGGAACTTCTTGAAAATGAATTAAGGTATATAAAACATTTAGCACATTTCCTAGCAAATAAGAATACTCATTAACTATTACTGTATTATCTTATTAAAATGTGTATTTGCACATTTAGCAAATCAGAAATGAGTTTCAGAACCAATAATATGTCATAGTCTATGTGTGCTAGCCAGCTTTTCATTACTGCAAAAAATATCCGAGAAAGTCCACTTAAAAGAGAACAAGTTTTTTTTTTTTTTTGTGGGTACCGGGGGGTCGACCTCAGGACCTCGTGCGCCAACAGGCACCCGTGCTGCTGAGCGATATCACCGGCCCCTTTTTCATATGTGGGATCCGGGAGTCGAACTTGGGCCCTCGCGCTTGCCAAGCAGGCGCTTACGCCGCTGAGCCATCTCACCGGCCCGAGAACAAGTTTAATTTGGCTTACAGTTTCAGAGGTTTCAGTCCATGGTATGCTGGCTTCATTGCTTTTAGCCCTGTGAGAGACAGAAACATGGCAAAAGGGCATAGTGGAGGACAGCTGCTCACCTCCTGGTAGCAAGGATGCAGAAAGAAAGTCCGAGAGGAGAGGCTGAGGGACAAGATCATCCCTCGAGGGTCACAGTCCCGTGATTCACTCTCTTGGAGTAGGTTCCACTTCCTAAATATTCATCACCTCCAAATAATGACATAAAATTATGAATCTACTTATGGAATGAGTCCACCGATAAAAAAGTGCTCATGATCCCATAATGTTCCAAATTCCCACCTCAGAACATTGCTAAATTGAGGACTGAGCCTTCAGTACATGAGCTTTTGGATACAGGTTCAAATCATGACACTGTGCAACAGCATTTATTTACTCTTCACTGAAAAATGTTGGTACTGAAAAATGGTGGATCTTTCAATTGGTGATTTCTACAATTCAACGAAATTAGATTAAAGTGTTGATATTACATCAAAATAAATGGTATAATATTAAATGGTCTCTTTCCCTATTACCCTCTCAGCTCTCTATTATTCTGGCCAGAAAGATCTCTTTATCATATATCCCCTACCATCTTCCCACTCTATCTCCACGTACTTGATCCCCAACTCATATCTTTGTGATTCTCCCTTCCCCATCTATTTAAATACTAATTGCCTTATGCATTCAATTTATTTTCAATACATTATTCTATCAAAATATTACTTTTACTTTGAGAAGTTTACAAAATATTACTCTAAACTGCTCCCAGACATACATTCCGCAAATGTCTTAATAATATGCACAAATGCACACACACATAAACAGAGAAGGATTAAAAAATTTCAGGATGTTTTTCAGTTTCCATTGATAAAATAAGTACTTAATCTTACATTTTAGCCACATAGATTTATAAAGCTATAGGATAACTCCCTTCACAGGAAATCATCTGAAATTGTCTTCTACCTTGAATCAAAAGAATAAAGGTAGTACCACTGGCTATCTTCTTCTGTAATGATTATTTGGACATTTTGGACAATTTCACAGACTCTCGTGTTAGCTCTCATTTTTATTTATTTATTTTTTTGCATTTTTATTTCTGAGAGCCATGGAAGGAAGGACTCAAGCCAAATGTGAGAGAGGCCATCAATCTCTGGGGCACAACTAACAGGTCCAGATAGAACTACAGGCTTGGCAATGGGCAGGAAGCTGGCAGTGAAAATGGAGAGGACACCTGTCCCCGAGTGGTGTTTTTTTCCCTAATGAGCATAGAAGAATGGGCTTGTGTCCTGATTACCATATTTTCTGAGTGTACACAATAGGATGATAATCAAGCTTTTGAAAAAATACAATTTAAATATTTTATATTTGATAAAGTGTGCACAGCATGCTTCTAATAAGATGGTGTGAATTTAATGGACTAACTTAAAGTTATGTATAAAATTTGTTTTTAGAAAAAATTAATTTTGAGTGACTGATTCAGACTATTAATTATTTGGGCTAAAACCCTGATGTCCAACCGAGGACAGGGTTTGAATTTTAGTAGGAGATTGAATGGAACAGTGCAAATTTGAAAAGTTATTTCGAACCCTAGCCTATATTTAAACATGATAATTATTTATGCATCTGATATTTATTAATGCAAAATGATTAGAAATCAAAATGCTACTCATTTAAATTTATGTCAACCTTATCACAGACCCTTAAAAGAGACAGAGTCATTAAAATATTTTAAATATCTGTTATCTTTAAGTGAATATATGCACATCCCTTCTTCACTAAATTGTCTCATCTTATTAATGCAAAACTATGCAAATTATTGCTAAATAATTTAATATCTTCATGTTTGATTCCTTTTCTTATTTTATCTGCACTGTGTTTGACTGGATATAACTCTTACTCTGCCAAAAGTGTCAGAATCCAGTCATTTTCCCTAATTTAAGTTCTCTTTATTTTCTTTTAATCTCAAAATTTTTGAAAATGGCTTTAGGGATGTTTTGAAATTATTCTTAAAAAGCTCAGCTGGATCTATCTAGACTTGAACACGGTATGTGTTGCCAAAATGAATTTACTTTAATGCACTTTACAGTTAATATAATGTGTCTGTTCTTTCCTTTAGGTCAACATTTCTGATTTTGTGCATGCAATGTACTTTTCTATATTTAAGCGTCAAAACCACTATTTTAATTAGCTCACATATATGAAGAATATAATGATTTTAACTGTATGAGATATGTATTGACATGTTTATCTGACTGTGTCTGAAGATGAATCACAGATATTAACATGAGCACTGAAGAAAATAGGTGATAAACAGTTTTGGAAAAGCCTCCATAAACAGGATGTAAACACTTTCTGCTACACTCTAAATACCTACTGTGTGACAGAAACTACATAAGCAAAGTAGGCAAAATACTCTTATATTTAAGATTACCCAAAATTACCCAGGAAAATCCATCACTTAGGTACATATGCTCATTGTTGTTCAGCTGAAGTCCCAAATACAATTAAAGAGGCGGAAAGAGGAACAAGAGGATTTTATTTGTCTCTTTCTGCACAGGTAGGTCTATGTAAGTGGCTAATTGCAATAGAGAGAGGTTTTCTTTAGGGATCTTATACATGTGATAACATACTTAAGGGCAAAATAATTGTAGATCACATTCTAATGTTCAGACATGAGTAATGTTCATGTATTTTGTAACTGTTACAAGGAGAGGAAAATTTCCTTGACTTTGCTCTATGACAACAAAGTAACATACTGATTTTTACATAAGACTGGATCATATTTTCTAGGCAATTATCTTTGGTTTGGGAAGTTGTGCACATATTAGGTAGAGTTAATCACTCTAGTGAGAAAAGACAGGTTTCCATTTCAGTTCACATAATACATTGTGCTACACCACATTAACAAAAGGAAGGACAAAAACTACATGATTATTTTAGGGTGGAAAAAATATTTGATAAAATTCACCACTCTTTTGTGATAAAAATACCTATGGAACTGGGCATAGAAGGTATCTAACTGAATATTACATAAACCATATATGGAAAATCCATGGGTAACATCATAGAAATACTGAAAGTCTGAGACTTTTCCCTCTAAGATTAGGAACAAGGATACTCGCTCTTGTCAATTGCTCTGGAAGTTCTAGGCAGAGCAGTTAGGTAAGAAATCTAAATAATAATCATTCAATTTGAAAAGAACTCTAAGTACCTCTGTTCTCTGATGATATTATCTTACATATACATATACAAAAATCTTAAAAGGTCCTGTTTCCAATAAAGACACATTGTGAAGTGCCCTAGGGGTTAGGGTTTTACCATAAGAATTGAGGTGGGAGGAGGAATGCAGTTCAATTTATATCATGAGGAAATTTGTGGAACAATATATGGTTGATTATTCCAAAGAGATTGTCTGTCTGAATTGGCTATGGTAATATAGGCTACATGTTATGCTAACCAACAATAATCTGAGGCAATAAATTTGTAGTTGACAACTTAGATTAAATTCACATAAAATTAAGACACCTAACCAGCAAGAAATTGGCAGAATGGCATAGGAAACATCATTATGTGAGTGTGATTTATTTCACTTATGAGTATGGTCTCAAGTTGCATCCATTTACCCATAAAAGCCTCGAGTTTATCCTTCTCTATGGCAGAGAAGTATTCCAGAGTAGTATTTTTTTTTTGTAAAAAAAAAAAAAATCTTCTTTATCCATTCATTGGTTGGATGGGCATTTAGGTTGTTTCCAAGATTTAGCAATTACAAATTGTGCTGCTATAAACATGGATGTGCATATATCACTATATGATGTGTTTAATTCTTTTGGGAAGATACCAAGACAGGGAATAGCTGGGTCGAAAGGAACCTCTAATTTTATTTTTTTGAGGAATCTCCACACTGATTTCCACAGTGGTTGCACCAATCTACACTCCCACCAAGAGTGGAGAAGGGATCGTTTTTCTGCACAGCCCTGCCAGCCTCCGTTACTGGTTGATTGCTTGACAGTAGCGATTCAGATGACTGTTTCCGCCACCATCTTCCTCTTTGGCCACTCCCATGTCCATGCACTCTGTGTACACTAAAAAATCCATCTTTTCTCCAAAGCCACCAAACTATAGAGTCAATAATTTCTATCTTTTATCATGATCAAAATAAAAACTACCTGGACACTGGACACTTTTCTCCATTTGTGTCAGCTATGGCTCCTTTCCATTCAATGATTTACAAATAAGCAGTTTGTGTCACTACATGTGTTGTATGATGGTATAATAACACCATCTTACCTTAGAAAATTAAGGTAAGAACATTATAATTGAAATATTTCATTCAATGGAAGACAAGGAACTCTTGATTTATAAAGTGGATATGGATCCATAGCATTGCTGAAATCCAGCTGATAATGTTAAAATTTTCTGCTTTGGCAGGGAGATAAATATTTAGTTAGCCTATGATTTCTACTATTTTGGCGACCTCTCCTTCACATATACTCCATAGCCTGATCTTTTGTTCTACTTGACCCTTCTGTATTTATGATCTTTATTGGCTATAGCTGAAGTAGGCATTAGAGTTTTTCTAGTGGCTGTCAAGTTTCAGAAGCTCACTGGTTATTGATGTACGCTTGCAAATCTGAGGTTTGCTGTAGTGGTGGAAAAACCAGTCTTTTTAAGTACCTATTTTTTTTTTTTAATTAACACCAACACCATCAGCAATGTCAGAAAATTGATCATTGACAATTACCTTTTTGTTCAATTGAAAACAAGTATTAAAATAAATTCTTGATTGGTCCTCCCATTTATTTCTTTAGTTTCTTCTCTGAATCATTACCATCATAACTTTCTAATCCAACATTGGTGATGCTGCTCTTTTCTACACTTTATCAATAATTTTCCATTATCCACTAAGTAAAGTCTGAATTCCTTAGCTGACTCCTCAGCCCTATTTCCATTTCTGATTGACTTACTTAATATTTACAGTCTAGGTAAATCAATCTATCAGCAAAATTTTATTCCTTGAATATATATGACACTTTTTCATTCCCCATGTGTTTTTACACACAAAGCTATTTTGCCCACCCTTTGCCATGTTGATGTCCACATATTCATTTTTCATATCATGCTTCATAGAGTTTCTCTTTGATATTTTCCCTTCAAATAAAATTGTCCAAACTCTGCCAAAGGCTATAATAAATGTTATAAATACTTTCAGTACTGCTCTTACCATATAAACTAGTATTACCATCAAGAGTATGAAGTGTGGAGAACTCATTTGTATGTTTATTGATGTATACTGTTCACTTAACATAATTCTTGAATGATTTTGTTTTATAAACATTGGTTAAAGTACTAAAGAATAACGGTAAGAAATTTTACCTTATAGTGAAGCAAGCACTCATTTGAATACTTATTTTTCTACTGCTAGCTTTGTACCCTGGCATAATCTAGATGAACATTTCCAAGCCATAATTTTCACATCTGCAAAATGAGAATAAATTTAATTTATTTTATTATATTTATTTATTAATAAATAAATTGATTGAAATGATTGTAGTTAGATGTATGTAATATCCTTTGTAAAAAAAAACAACTAAGCACAATATCCATTATACAGTGTTTTATAAATATTAAATCATATTTTTTGCTGGCTGCTTTGAAGAATTGACACATTGTGACTTGAATTCTTCATACACACAACCATCTTGTATATCACCTACAGATCTGGTACTTTGAATACCAGTAGATCTCATTATAATTGAGAAAATCCCCTTATTTCTACAAACATCTTGTAATATATGAATTTCTAATTTTTCAGTCCAACAAAATTGCTGACAAATAATAATAATTTATTATTGTTGGATAGATTATTGGGAGGGAAAGAGCCTTTATAGACCAAGTTAATAAGAGTGATGGAAACTTATAGGACTTCTATAGTAATATAGAAACAGGGGTAGTGAGGAGAGAGATTCATTGAGGTATTAGGCTACCATCTAAACTATGTTCTAATACTGACCATTAATTTCCCTCCTGCTATTTTAATGCATATCGTAAGACAAGAACATCTCAAATTTCCTTCTGAGAAACGGGTTTTTTTCAAAGCTGTTATGAGTATGGTGACTAGTATCTAGTGAGTAAAAATCGTGAACAATGTCTCTTTAAAGATTCTCAAAAAATGGAAGAAGCTGGTACTTCAGGGGCCAGAAATTGTAAGGCATAGACGTAAAATAATATTTCTTTGGCACGGATGTCTCACAATGACCCGCAAACAGAGCTCACTGATTTCTGGACAACATTTCCATTTCCAGGGTAAGCAGTGTATAGCGATGGTAATCTATTTGCAAAACTCTGGTCAGAGACACTGACCTGATTCTTTCGCTTCTTCGGAGCTTGCTTTACTCCTTTAACTTTAGAATGCTGGCGAAACTAATTGAATCCATCTACACTTTAATATAATAGAGCATACAAAGGAAATCTATCTCTAATTCCACAACAAAATTTAAAGTACCTGATAATTGTATTTTCCCTGTAAGTGCTTAAAAAAACAGGTAGTCATGGAAATTAAAAGTAATGCCTTTCCATCTCAGGTATTTATTACAATTTCAGCGGGTATTAAGCATCAACATAAAAGGATACCTGATCAGCAGCTAATGGAGCCCCGCCCTGCTCCCCGCTCAGGGACCCTTGCCCCTTTTTCTTAGGAGGGAACACTTGGCGGGCTAACAGCAAGCAGATGACGCCCCTGATACACAGCGAGGCCAAGCGGGTCCTGAGTGAAGCTGGCACGGACTGTCTTGTTCTTCATTTGGCAAGGTGGGTCTGAGGTCAGACTTTCTTTCAAAATGGTTGTGTGACCATACTGATGGGGAGGAATGACATCAGCATTAGTAGGGTAAATTTTCTGTTCTGAGTCTTTAATAAAAACCTTATATGTTCCATCACTATGGTTCAGGGAAAAAATATGTATGATGTGTGATATCCACATGTTTCAGCCAATATTACATTGCCTTCTTTTACTTGAAGGAACAAAATATGTAGAGATTCTTTCTCCATAGTATTTCAAAATAAATTCCCAGGTTTTATAATAGGTAAGAACTCAATAATAATCACAAAGCAAATTATTGGATGAAAATGGAATTTGCTAACTCCTGATTCAAGTCTACTTAAAACATTTTCAAAACATACTTTGTTGGTGTATTTGGACTGCTTCAGGTTCTGTTAGGTCAAATCTGAAAATATGTAGTTTGATGAGGATCTTAAAACAAAACAAAATGAAACAAAATAAAACAAAACACTGTTTTAGGAATGTGTGTGTGTGTGTGTGTGTGTGTGATGTGAGCATACTAATAGTAACCAGTATCATCTAATTCTTTTTTAACTCCACATTTGACAACAGTGATTGAATTGTAAAAATTTGCCATGCAATAAGAAAATACTTATACCCTATACATACTATTTTTCTGTTTTACAGGGAGATATTAATATCGATTTACTTCAAGACAAACTTTTTTGCTCCATTGTGTAGCCTTTATAATGACATTGTGTTTCCCTTTCTAAATTTGTAAAGTGATATATATTGATGAAAAAAAATTGTACTCAGTACATACGAATAGTTATCTACCTGCTAAAGAGGCTTAAATAGGAATGAAAAAGTTGAAGAATAGGAATGAAGAGGAAGAAAATCTTCCAAGATTTCCATGTAGGAAGAGTCAGAAACTACAAGGAAAAATATAAGGAATAAAGTAAATGTAAAATAAATGTATTATTTGACAAGGGAAGAATACATAAAACAATTTAAGAGCTCTTGAATTTATCCTCATTTTTACTTGAAAACATCAACTTGTATTCTAGTTGGATCATTACAAAAGCCCAAGATCTCTCTGAGTAACTTCAAGCCTTTCTTAAAGAAGGATTAACATTCTCCTGAGGAATAAAAACAAGGATATTTTCACATTATTTATTTCAGAAATAATACTAATTAAATTATATTGAAAGCAATTATAGATAACACTTATTAGAAGTATAATGATGTCCTAGGCATTCTGCTAACATTTCAGATATCTCGCTTATTTAATTCTTACTGCCATTCTATCTGGTGGGAACTATAATTATCTTCATTATAGAGCTGAGAAAACTTGAGTTTTTGGGAGGCAAGTAATTTGTGCAGGGTCACCCAATAACTAAGTGACAGACTGAGGAGTCAGATCCAATTCAATGCTAACATCTAAATTTAAATGCAGTAGTGATAAACCAGTGGGAAAGAAGCAAAGAATATATGTAAGAGTTTCTATGATAATTTAACTGGCTTTGTACAGGCATCCAAATGACTGAAATGCCTATATTAATACAGAATGCATACTTTCTTAAAGCTACCCTATAATTTCTGTACTTAATGAAAGTTAGAGTATGCTTTCCAATTCTAAAAAAAGCAAAGCAATCTTTCCAAATTTGGAAGCAAGATATAATAATTAACTGTGTAATTTCACCTAGACTGTGCCCAAAATTCTTTGGGACATTTACATTCTTGCCCTTTAAATGACAGTTACTTGTAATAAACATTCCATAATGACATATAGTGTTCAAAAGAATTCTAATGTCATTGAAAATAGTAATTGGTAATGATCAGCTATTTTTAATGACTGACAATTGCTTCATCAAATTATATTAAGGCAAGAATCTATGTGAGACTTGCGCAGTTAATGTTGGGCTTATCTGAAATAATTTTTCAAAGTTATAGATGGCTGAAAAGGTGCCATTAACCCATAATGTTTTCATCTGGAAAAAGTTTGGTGTGTTTCCAGTTGTAAAACCAAGTTATGCTTTGCATGTAATGTACAATTACAAAACAGTGAGACATTCAAGCAAGGACTGTCAGCAGGAGGAAGTAATGCAAACCTACAACGATTAGGGGCTTTCAAAGACAGATTGAAAAGTAAGAAACACATAGAAATTAAGTTAGCAGTAATATTTCTCCTATGGCAAGAAAAAATGAAATTCTTTTTTTTCAAGGTTAGGTTGAGAAAGGAATAGCAGAGGTATGATGACAAAAATCCAAGGAATGACTGTTGGGGAGAAAAAAAACATTACCTTTAATATATTTCATAAACTGTCCATTTATTCTAAAACCTCAGTATGTGTGATGTTGGATATTTTAATGTACTTGACTGTAATAATCACATCACTATGTATCTATTAAAACATCACGCTGTATAACTTGTATACAATGCAATAATAACTATTCACCATGATGATTTATATGTCTCCTTTATTGGGTCATTAGGTCCCATATATTTGATTAAATATTATTCTTGGTGCTTGTGTGCAGGAATTTGGGGACAAGATTAACACTTTAATTGGTAGACTCCCTAAAGGAGATCACCTTTCCTAAAGTGCCTAAGCCTCATCCAATCAATTACAAGCTTGAATAGAACAAAACCAAGCCTTGGCTGAGTAAGGGGGAGTTCTCTTGCCTGAGAGCCTTCAGAATGAGACATCAACTGTTCCTGATTCTAACTTCCAAATTCCAACTGGGATATCAACTGCAGGTTTTGTTCTTGCCAGCCTTTATAATCACATGAGCCAAAATCTTATAAAAATTACATAAAAATTATATATGTAAATTTCCTACTGGTTCCATTTTTTTTTAGTGAATTCTAACATGCTCACCTTCTGTGAAGTTTCATTTTCGTGAAAATTTAAATTATGGTCTACTTAATGTTCAAATTATAGAGCCCTCTTCTAAACTACTATCCAGGACTGGTGGAAATAATGTATTTCAATAGATATATATTAGAATGACATGTCATTTAGCAGAGAAATACTTAGGTATCACTTGGATTTAAGAATTATGAATGGTACAAGGGATACAAATTTACAGATGTGAAGTTCACTTCTTTAGTTTGCAGAGCACATTTACATCACTTATCTCTTGAGTATAAAAAGCCATCCCAAAACTTTGTTCCATGAAACAATAGACTACAGGATCTACTTACAAGATAGCTCTCTCCCAAAGCTGCCGAATTGGCATTGGTTGATGGCTGAGGGCTTGGTTTTCCTCTTCGTGGGTCTTCTAGCCATGGGCCTGTTCATGGGCTGCTTGGGTTTCCTGTTACAGCATTGTGGCTAGGTCCCTCAGGTGATATCTTAAAAGTCAGGACATGGGAGCCCTTATTGTTTCAGCCCGATTCCCAGAAACTGGCACAGAATCACTTTAACCTTATTCTAATGGTCAAAGAACCTGGATGTGAAAGTAAAGATCATAAGCACCACCCCTCAATCAGAGCAATGTCAAAGCATTTTTGGGTCATGTTTTAAAAGTGCCACAGTAAGCCACCTAGCCACAAGCATTTGCATTCCTTTCACCTGAAAAGTATACTCATCCTCTTTCAATACCTGAAAACTCCTTATCCCAGTATGGAATTGATCTCAGGCTCAAAGTTCAGGGTTTTGCCAACTAAATTAAATCCAAGTAGAGGTGAGGCTTTTGGGGGGCAACTCCTCTAGTGGTCTGGTGGTTTTGCCAAATTGAAGGCTTGGGAGCTTCAATTATTCTCTCGGCAACACACATGACATAGAACAGGGGAGCAGGCATAAGATCATTACTGCGTGCATTCCAAATAGAAATGGAATAATTGGAGGTACACAGCGCTACTGGTAGGTCACAGTTGTGAATTCATCTGGGTCCATTTTGATCCTTTAGGCCTCAGATAATTATATGACAGTACTGCTCTGCAGAAATTATTCTTTGTGGTTCTTGTTTCCATCCTCAAGATGCATGGATCTGTTCTTCATATACTTATAGGTCAGTCTCCTGACCATAAATTTTTGACATCCAAAAGTCTCTTGCTTTTTTGCCTAAGCTACGGCCATTTCACCTGAATAATTCTCTTAAAACTTATATAGGTTTTCCATGAATATAATTAGGGTTCTTTTAGAAAAAAATGTTATAACTACTTATAATTTTAAAATACATTCTGTATCTTGGGTTTCCAGTGATCTTTCTGTTACACAATAATTTCATTTCTTGGTTCTTAGTATTATTTCCTGTGCAATTAGTGTTCTGTTCAGAAAGTCCCTGGCTATGCCTTTGTCTTCAAGTTTTACCTATGTTATCTTCCAGCAGATTCAGTGTTTCTGTTTTAGTATCTCTGTCTTTGATCCATTTTGATTTGATTTTCATACTGGGCAAGAAATATGAGTCTAAATTTTTTCTTCTGCATGTGGGTAACCACTTTTCCCAGCAACATTTGTTAAAGAGGCTCTCTTTATTCTTGCATATTTTTCTGGCCCCACTGTCAAAGATTAGATGGACAAATATGCCTGGGGTTTTTCCTACGTCCTCAACTATGTTCCATTGCTCAAAATGTTTGTTTTTGTACCAGTACCATGTTGATTGTTACCACTGTAGCTATGTAATATAACTTGAAATCAAGAATTGTGAGGCCTCCTGTTTTGTTCTTGTTACTCAGGATTGCTTTGACTATTCTTTATCTCTTCTGGTTCCATATGAATTTTAGGGTTGTTTTTTCTAGTACTGTGGAAAATCCTGTTTTGATTACTACTGCATTAAATCAGGATTCAGTAAATGCCTTACAATAACAACTCTCAATTTTAATGGTTTTAACTCTCTAATCAAAAGGCACAGACTGGCAGATTGCACCAAAAACAAAACCCAACTGTATATATTGCCTACAAGATATATACCTCATCCATTAATAAACACACAGACTGAATGTAAAAGGATGGAAAATGATACTGTATGCAACAAGTGTGGGATATTTTGTCCCATAGACAGGGATGTGACTAACACAACATGGGCTGAGTTTTCTTACTTTCCAGTACCTTCTCTGTTCCAAAGGGGTACAACTATTTCTACTTTTTGGTTCTTAGATTCTGATATAACTACGGTTGTGTTTGGTTTGAATTTTGCACAAGCAATAGAGAGCATACCAGTGAAACTCACAATATGGTAGTAAACAATATATTGTGAAGGCTGGAAAGTAAATAGAAAGTACATGTCTGTCTCACTTGTGAACATTTCAGTTCCTCTCTTAGTTACTTTTCTCATTGCTGAGACAAAATACCCGACACCCAAAGTTAAGGGAGGAAAGGTTTATTTAGCTCACACTTTGTAGAGGTTCAGTCCATAACCCACCGGCTCCAAGGCAGAGTGGTACATGGCAGAGGGGCAACCGTTCATGGCTGTGGAGGACTGGGCAACCATTCATGGCTGTGGAGGACTGTCACCTTGCCCCTGTAGACCCAAACGTGATAATGCTTACTTGCGAGCAGTGCAGGCTGTATAGCAGTGACTTCCCTCAATTGGCTTTCAGTTTGAATAGCTAGTCTGGCTGAGGCTGTGTACGTGTCTCCATGGAAGCAAGCAGGTGGTGTGTTGGGCTAGCATTGCTCCTCACCAATGGCCACGGATGAGCCCAGAGAAGTGGGCTGTGAGTCTGTGGGACTAAGACATGAGATAACATCTCTGCTGAGGACTGGGTGACTCCAGAGAAAATTCCTTCCCACAACTGACTACAGAGCAGGTTATTGATTAGCCACAACCTGAATCTGGCCATTCTGTTCCTTTTGCAAGAATTCTTTGTTCCTCTTTTGCAAGCCTTGCCTGCCTAGCCACTTATCTAGCACATCCAGCTGTAATCCTCTCACCATTTTCCTCAAAGTGAATGGGATCAATAAATACCAAGGTTCTGGCTGCCTCATGGCCTTTTGTTCCCAGTGAAGGACTGGCCATCCCAGATCCCTGTTGCATTGTCATTCTGTCTCTTGCTCTTTCTTTTTGCCATGAGCTGTGACACCTTGCAGGAAACTGGGGACTCACTTCAGGGATGCACAATAATGTCAGTGGAAGACACCAAAACAACAAGAGAGAGATAAGACTCTAACTGTCCCTTATATTGTATGCAGGCTACCTGCCCTAGGGTGGGTGTAGCACTCACACCCATAATCCCAGCATTGCACCGAATCAATCAGAAACTCTAGATTCAGTCGCCTATGAAAAACCTGTCCCCCTGTGACTGTAAGAGGCTTTGGAAGGACATCTAGACAAAAATCATAGCAGTTCCTCCCTATTTTTTTCAGTTTTGGCCAATTCTCTTATACTTTTGGTATTCATTTCAATGGGATTTACATCTGGTTCTATTTTTTTTCTTATCCAGGCTATAGTAATTGCATGTTCTCTGTCTCTGAAATGCTGAAATGTTTCCACATTCTATATCTGTCTGCTTTGCTCATTGGCTCATGGGGACTCATCTTGATTTGTGTATTAAATATTTCCTTGGTGTTTCTGACCCATTTTTCTTGTTCGATTTGTGATTCCCCAAATCTTATTCTTTGCCTTAATTGGTGGAAAGGAGTTGTGCTCTGGATGATGTAAAAATTTATCCTTTTCAACTTTTTAAAAAAGTCAATGTCTTATTGTCCTAATTTTTATATGACAAGGATTTCACTTATTTTTGAACAAGGTTTTTAGTTTTTGAAATTACTCACTTTGCTTGCCTAGACCAGTTGTTCTCAATGGTTGTATTGTAGAGACTCATCTAATTTAAAAAACAAACAAACAAAAAAAAAAAACTGATGCTAGAATCCTACCCTACTCAAGGCTAATTAAATAAAATCTCCAACGGTAAATCTTGGGTTTTATTTTTTTCTTATATATCTCATGAAGTTTTAATTGAAGCATGTATTGAAAAATCACTGTTTTAGGTTAATGTCCTCACATGTAAATGTACATAAATTGGTCAGGATGTATATTATGATTCATTAACTTTGGAGTGAAGCCTGAGATTTTACATTTCTAACCAGCTTCTAGGTCATAAACAACACTTTGAGTAGCAAAGGTCTAAATGAAAGTGCCTCATCACCTGATCATTTGATTATAATTAAGTTTTTTTTTGTGTGTGTGTGGGTACCGGGGGGTCGACCTCAGGACGTCTCGCGCCAGCAGGCGCCCGTGCCACTGAGCGATATCACCGGCCCCTTTTTCGTATGTGGGTTCCGGGAGTCGAACTCGGGCCCTCGCGCTTGCCGGGCAGGCGCTTAAGCCGCTGAACCATCTCACCGGCCCTATAATTAAGTTTTAAAAAGATTTTTTTTCAGAAGGACTTTTGCTTAAATAAATGTTGGGTGGTGTTCTTTGGGATCTAATAAATAATTCAGGACACATTTTACCTATGGTCACTCACCAATGTCATTATCCTTGGAAAGTAATTTGTTTTAAATTATCTCGTTGAATAAGTATCATTCACCTCTCCCAGGTTTTAGGATTTGACTGCGTTTCTAAAATAGAAAATTCAGGCCGGTGAGATGGCTCAGCGGCTTAAGCGCCTGCCTGGCAAGCGCGAGGGCCCGAGTTCAACTCCCGGAACCCACATACGAAAAAGGGGCCAGTGATATCGCTCAGCGGCACGGGCGCCTGCTGGCGCGCGAGGTCCTGAGGTCGACCCCCCGGTACCCACAAAAAAAAAAAAAATTAAAATAGAAAATTCAATATATTTGGTCTGGCATGAGCTTTAATTGATCTATAAAGGGAAAGCATAAGTTTGTGTGACAGTATATGTGTAATGGAGCTAGATAGGACTTTACATTTTATTTGAATGAATCTGTTTATGTAGCACTGTATATCTCAGTCACAGCAGTGAGATGACATTGCTGTTCTGGGCATATCTTAGTGAGTATCAGATTACTCACCTTTGTTTTACTATATGCTCCACTGTTATCATGTGCCTCTATTATTTCTATTCCTTCAAGTACTAGAGATGTCCAAAATGTCAAAGGATTAAAAACATCTTAGCAATATCTATAGCTTTATGAGTGTGGTGCAAAAATATAGAGCATAGTTAAAAATTAGTTTTAGAAAAATCTAGAAAATAACTAAATTAAGTGTTATGAAAAACTTTAAATCCATAGACTTTCCTTTCCAATTGAACTTTTTTTTTTTTTTTGTGGGTACCGGGGGGTCGACCTCAGGACCTCACGCACCAGCAGGCGCCCGTGCCGCTGAGCGATATCACCGGCCCCTTTTTCGTATGTGGGTTCACGGGAGTCGAACTCGGGCCCTCGCGTTTGCCGGGCAGGCGCTTAAGCCGCTGAGCCATCTCACCGGCCCCCAATTGAACTTTTAAAATTCAAACTTCTGACCATCACTCAGTCTTGTCCTTTCTGCCAATGGATAATATATTCTGCAGATCTTTTTTTTATCCCATCCCTAATGCTTACCTCTCAATTTCTTCCCACTTAGTGCCATCACCAATCCTTTCTGCCTTCATTCTCTTTGTCTAAATAAAATAGTTAACATTTACAGAGTATCCATTACATGTCATATAATGTCCTAAGCACTTTAGAGGTGTTTATACATTTGATCCTTGCAACAATCTTGAGAGCTAGGTTTTACCTGTATTTTACGAATGAAAAAACTGAGATGCACAGTGGTTCAGTACCTTTCCCAAGATAATACAGCTTTTACGTGACCAATTAGAATTTAAGCACAGGCAGTTTTTTTCCCCTGTAGAGGACAGATAATTATAGCAATTCCTCAGGGCATAACCTTGAGGACTGCTTTTATAAACATATAGCTCCCCTGGTGGAATATAGCATTATTTTCTTTTTATTTCTGCCACTGTGAAAATGGGAGAAGATATCAGTTTGTTTAAAAATAGCTTATACTTGCATAGTGTTTACTATATTAGATTCCAGTCAAAGTACTTTGTGTATTAGCTCAGTCTGCACCACAAACCCTTTAAAGTACTCATTAATTATCTGCATTTCAAGTGAGGAGTCTGAGGCATCCAAATTTAGAGAGGTCTCCCTAATTCCATAGTTGGTCATTGGCAGAGTGGTGCATGAACATGGGCTGACAGGGTCGGAATTGACGCTCTCACCCACCACCTTTTGTTTTCCCTGCAGACAACAAGGATACATTCACCTTCTCGTCTCCTGGGTCAACCCAGCTCTCTTCAAAGGGAAAATGTTGCAAGCTCCCACCATGCTGCTTAGTGATTTATAAATGTGCAATTTCGTCTTAGAATTTAGACATATTTCCTACAAATAGGCCCTGAGGAATTATAAGATGCCTGTTTGCAAGCTATATAGCTTCTTTAAAATTCTGACCACATCTTGAGTTAGGAAATATGGATTTAGAGTAAATAAATTCTCTGCAATCTTTGTCAGTCAACCTTGAGACTGACTGGCTGAATAAACATGTTCAATTACCATTTTTATAAGCAATACAAAAAGTGACTGTTAACAGTTTGGAAAAGTCAAACAATCACAGCAGTGGTAGTGACTGCACATGTGACTTTGATTTGAAACTAACACCACTTCGGTGTCACCACACACATCCACTGAGAGGCTGGAGCTTGGCACGCTGACAGACTGCTCTGTTGGAACCCACGCTCTTAAACCCTGTGCTTGTTTCTGGTTTCATTTTTCAGTTTACAAAGTCCACTTTAACTGCATCAAAGGCAAAGGCATTTAACCAAAGATGTTCTGTTTAACTGTGTTTTTCTCTTACACTAAAATGGAGTATAAGTTGTACCAGTATTTAGCCACATTCCTTAGGTATAACATGGTGAATATAATTATTTATTCACCATTTATTTTTGCAGCACATGCTGGGGATCAAACCTGAGACCTGACGCATCCAAGACAAGAACTCTACCACTGAGCTATACTCTCAACCATAGTGAGTTCAAGTATTTTCTGCTTTTGAAATTAAATCTTAGATTTCGAAGCAAAAATCAGGTGTTATTTCCCCAAATCATTACAGAAAAATAAATCTTAAGAGTGGTCTGAAATTTCTTGTAAAAACAACTTAAATTATATTTATAGCAATAACACAACACTTTCTTAAAGGACAAAGTAGTTTTTACAATGATATGTTTAACTAATGAACTACAACTACTTTCCCTCAGAAATCAAAATCTACATTTAAAAGAATGTTTGATCTTTTGTTACTTCCCATCTCCCTTCCAGATGTGATACATGTATGTAGCAATTCTCCATGTGTTACAAACATACTAATAAAAAGGGGAAAGGAAAAAATTGTTTTGAGCAAATTATTTTATCTATATCTTTTCCATCTCCAAAGCTTATAATCATATACACATTGAAATAAATTAACTACCTATACTAAGCATTGACTTTATTTTTGCATTCACTGATTTCAGAATAAGGTCTATTTGAAAGGCCACAAACTTGAAAAACAGTGATTGATTAATTTATGCAGTAAATAGTTATTGCTTCCTTTTAAGGAAAAATCTTTCTCAGTATTTTTCTTTAAGCCTTTTATTTTGTTTTAAAACTTTATATTTTTAACTTTACATAAAAAGTGTGCATACAAATGGGGTACCATGTGATATTTTGATACATGTACATATTGTGTAATATTCAAATCAGGATAAACACACCTACCTCTTCAAACATTATCATTTCTCTATGAAGAAAACTTTCAGGCTTAATACACTTTAACTGCTTGATCACTTAGGAAAATAGTGACTGCTACTGAATATAATTTCGTAACCTATTTATTTCATGCATTCTTCACTTTACAAACATTTACATTATGTTAGTTTATTTAGATTAATTTTACAAATATGTATGTAACTGCATATACCTACCATCATGGTTTAGATCAAAATGTCTCTGGCAGAGCCTCATGTGCTCAGAAGGGGAGGCTTTTGAAAGATAATTGGATCAGGAAGGTGCTATAGTCATCAGCAGATTAACCCATTGATGAGTTTATAGCCAAAAGTGTTAGGAGGTGGGGCCTGGTCGGAAGAGGTGAGTCATTCAGGAGTGTGACCTGGAATGGTGTACTCTCCTGTTCTTTTCTTGGGTTCTCCCTTCTTTCTGCTTGTTGCCTGGTACCCATAAGTTGAGAAGCTTTCATTATAGCTGTTTCTGCCTTGGATCCAGCCTACTGCAGGTGGACTAAACCTGGAGTCATAAACCTCTCCTCCTTCAAGTTGTAGTTAGGTGATGGGTACTTTGTCCCATTAATAGGAAAATAACTAACACAGAAATTGGAGAATCTTATGACTGTGAAGATAAATGAATATGAATTAGTATTCAAAGTCTTTCTAAATTATGCCATCCCTGAATACCAAACTAATGCGCTGTGTGCTTAAGGTTCATTTTGGAGATTCATGGGTTTGCTCTTAGGCAAGTAGCTTCATTCTTCTAAACCACATCTATAACCAGGGAGCAACGACAGATCTTACACTTACGGCTGCTAAATCTATTAAAAATAATAAATGGAAAATGCTTAGTATGTGATACAGCCCAAGAAATATTAAATTTTATTAATTAAAAGTTAACAGAAGTATCAGGGACTATACAAAAGTAACCTTTACTTGGTGTTTTGTATAGAAATCAGCTGGAACCTTGGTTGGTAGTGTAAAGAAGCTCAATGTTAGGCTGGCTTATAGTGGTGTTATAAATGATGTATTAAATTATCACAAAGTTGTTTTAAATCACTTGAAATTGTTATACTTCTATCTACATAATTACCAAGATACACTATTACTATAAAATCATTTTGAAAAGCAAAGTTTATGGATGGTATCAAAGGATTGTTTAAGTGTAATATCCCCACTAAACCTACCTCTGATTATCTTAACTGGTTCATTATACACAGTTTAGAGGAATTAAAAACTGACATGGAGAATGAGTATGATAGAACTTAATTTTCTATTGAGTTTGAGTTCTAGTGAGGAATTGTGACACTCTCATAAGTGAATTATTATTGCTATAAAGGGACACATGACAATTCCTGGAGGTTAGCAACTTGACAATGTGAATTTTATTATAATAATTAGGTACCACATTCATCATGGCCATGGAGCGAATGTTTGTGTCCTCTCAGAATTGATGTTGGAATCTATATCTCTGTTAGGATATTTGGAGAGTGAGTCTTCAGAGGTAATGGATGTTAGCTTAGGAAGTGTGGATCCATCCCTATTGATGGGATTAATGTTTTTATAAAAAGTAGAAGAGACACTAGATCTTGACTTTTCTTGAACACACCAAGAAAAAGCTATGTTGAGAAGATAACTGGAGTAGGACCCTCACCAAGATCTCAACAGTGTTATCACCCTGCTCTCAGACTTTCAGCCTCTAGGACTATGACCTATAAATGCTTGTTCCTTAATCCAGAAATCTGTGGTAATTTGTTACAGGAGGTTGAAAACATCGAGACAATTGTGAAGGGCCAAACTGAATATAAGCTGTTATAATTTTAAACACAAACCACACAAAATCTTCTCATGTTGCTTCCCAGGGAAGTTCTGATTTTTTTAAAGAGCCACATCCTCAGAACTTCTTATTTTTAAGATCCTGTTATAAAGTGCTCAAAATATATATTAACTAAAATTAGAGGTTGCATGGATTTAAATCACTGTTACATATATGCTTTGGTCCATAAGAATCTGAAAATAACACTTAGGAAGGTAATATAATATTCATTTATTAATTATTAATGCTTACTATGTGATAATAACTCATAAAATTTCAAAGTGTATAGCAAAGATTCAAGTTACCCTTAATAACCTTCTACCTTACAAATATTATTTCTCTCATCTTATGTAACACTAAATCGCAAAATATGGGACACTGAAACACCAAGTGCTTAAAAGAGTAAAAAAATGGAATCTGGGAGGCATTAAATAGAGATAAATGAAAGGAATCTAATTATCTCACTGGTCTGTTTGATATATAAAGTACGATTGATTAATTCTTATAAGATAATCTTATATGTTACCAGAATTGCTTAATATCAATAATTGTCTGATTCATCAGATAAGTAAATATACCAACCTAAAGTTGTTACCAAGCCAAAGAATCCATACAACATATTTTGCATGTGATTTTAAAATTGATATATACAAATCCTGCTCTTGAGTCTTTTTGATAGGTATGTAAGATAATTGTCGTAATCTGGAAGAGGTTATATACCTGAAATATAAAATATTTTACAGATTCCTATTTTTTCCTTTTATCAATGTATGTCTAAATTTGCCAATTCTACATTTAGGGAAAAAACTTATAGGTGTTTTTATTTATTTGTTTGTTTGTTTTGGTTTTGGATTTTTGAAACCGCATCTCCATATGTAATTCAGGCTGACCTTGAATTCACTATGTAGCTAGACTGGCCTCAAACTTCAGGCAGTCCTCCTGCTTCCATCTCTCAAATCCTGAGAATGCAGGTATGCAGCACCACACGTGGTTTAAGTGTCATTTTTAATTGTGATTTTTTTGACTAACCTTTTGATGTTGAGTCATTTTTAGTGACATTATGATGAAATTGTTTCATTGTAAGGAATCCTTGCAGTCACTGCAAAATATGTTACATGGCTTCAGCATACAATTAAGATAACTGTATTTGAAATTTTGAGTTGTATGTGTAAAGAATGTGCAAAACCCTATTTCAGTATGAACACAGTTTCTAAACAAAACCATATGTTGCTGGCAGACCTAAGATAGTAGTTAAAGTCTGTTGGCTATATCATTACATTCTTGCAGAGAATGTTAATTTCTTCTCTTTAAAATGTCCAACTCACGGGCTGGTGAGATGGCTCAGCGGCGTAAGCACCTGCCTTGCAAGCGCGAGGGCCCGAGTTCGACTCCCGGAACCCACATACGAAAAAGGGGCCGGTGATATCGCTCAGCGGCACGGGTGCCTGTTGGCGCACGAGGTCCTGAGGTCGACCCCCCGGTACCCACCAAAAAAAAAAAAAAAAAAAAAAATGTCCAACTCAGAAAAAAAATATTACTTTCCTAAATGGTATTTCAGCAGATGATATGAATAAGAGGGAAAAGAAAGTATTAAAGAATGAGAGAAAGAATTTGAGTGGTTTTAGCACTTGCTAAGGGGAAGGTGAAGAGTGAAGAAGTTAGAGGAAGATGTCTAAACCCCAATCTGTAATATGGAGGTGCAGTTTGATTAACACGTGGTTTGCCCATAGAAGAGGCTGAACTTTTCTCAGGTTGGGGCCTAAGGGAAACCGTCGATTGTAAGGGGGTCTGAACTGAAGAATTCTCCCTCTGGAATTAGAATGTAATGTCAGTGTGGATCAGTAGTTTGAATTAAGAGACACAGCAAATTTGGAAACAGGTTAGAACCCGTGAGGTAGGTATGTGGAAACTGCCATAAGCAGCCTTAGGAGATCTGTTTATTTTCTCCTCTGTTCTGATATTTGAGTGTTTCAGGCAGGGAGGAAAGGTGAGCACCAGAAGGAGGAAAAGATACTGGAGTAGGCAGTGCGCACGCGCACTAGCCTTCCTACAGGGATCAGTGTCGGAGTCAGACCACGGATGGATAAAGAGAAACAAAAGATACATTTGAATGTGTGAATACACCTGTAATAGATGCAAAGCTGGGGGTGATGGGAGGTAGAGGACATGTTAGTCATATCAACCCCTCACATTGAACTTTAGGCCAAATGAGATGACTGAGTGCAGTTGTATTTTGGCTATGTATTATTGAGAATTGGACTTTGAGGGAGGAAACTAAAGGCAGAATTTACCAGTGTATTTTGTCTAAGTGACTAAGTCAAACACTGATGTCCATTTCTGAGATGGATTACACCAACAACCTTTAAATTATGGTTTGGTAAATCTTGGAAGTCCCCAAGACACTTTCAGAGTTTCTGTGAAATCATTTCATAATGACTCTAAGAGATCACATGCATTTTTAATTCCCATTCTCTCATGGGATTTAACAGGATTTTCCTGAGACTCTCCATCCTGTGATAAAATCATTGCTTGCCAAGAAAATAGATAGTGTATTCTTGTGCTCAATTACGTCTCGGTTTTAACTTCTAATTCCAAAAGATAGCTATAACCCACACATGGAACAAAATCCTTGGGTTCCTTTACAACTTAAACCATATGACAAGTTTCAGCAATTTAAACAAAATAGATACACTCATCAAAAGTGACAAACTACCAATTTTAAAGACAAGTAAATGGCCAGAATAGCTCTATAGTTAAAAACCTCAAATAATAAAAAACCTTCCCATAAATAGCATTCCAGGCCCAGATGGCTTCATTTTAGTATTAAATACCTAATATTCAAGGAAAAATAATACCAATCCTATACAAGTTCTCTTAAAAATTATAAAGAAGAAACATTTTCAAACTTACTTTACTATGTCTGAATTATCCTACCAAAATTGTAGACAAAAAGTTATTATCTCAAAAACGCAGATGCAAAAATTCTTTATACATATTCTTTACCCCCTAGGAAGTTTACCACAGAAAAGAAATGGTTTAGTATTTAAAAAATCAATCAATTTAATTCATGATAATTCTAAATGAATTCTAAATAGGAAAAATAAGATTAACTCAATAGGTTAAAAACATTTGGCTAAATTTGATATCATTCTATCAAAATTTCTCAGTAAATTGCATATGTAAGAGAACTTCACTTAAATAAAAGACTTCTACAAAAATCCTACAGATAACATCAAATTCACTAATATATTGTTGAACTTCTCCTTCCTCAATGGCTTTTCTTCCTACTAATATTTGATGTTATGGTTGAAGTTGTACCATGCTCAATAAGGTTAAAGATTGAATTGGAAGAAAAACGGTTTAAAATTGCAGAGAGCATACTCACCTATGTAGTACAGAAATACTAAATACTTTTAAGGCCAGTAGTCTTTCTATAGAGGCACTTCTCAAAAACAGTCAGAGGCAACTCTTGAATATCACAAAAGGCCCAGAGGCAAATGTTAATTATTGAGGAGATGATAACAGACGGGGCAAATATTAAGCTAGCTGAAAGCTTAAAATTAAAAGTTGTAGAATAAATCTGTGGGAGATATTGAAAGGCTATGGGAGGTTCCTTGGAATGTATAATGCCACAAGCAGGGGTGTACCCAGATAAATGTGCATGTTCAGAAAACAAAAGAAAAGGCCTTAAGTGCTCACTGCCGGGTGCATGCAGGGAGTAAAGTCTGAAGTGGTATTTTAAACCGTCTCAATAGATGAGAACTGAAGGCAAGGCCCAGAGCACGCGCAATGACCCTTGGCAAAGACTGGCAGACTTGCTGGCTCCAGGTATCTAAGGAAATCTCTGTCCTACAATTCACTAACTAACTCAACAGAGATCTCAGGGTCACACATGATAAAGAATTCTGATTTTACACGATTCAGAGATTTCACTAAATAGACAACAGCAAACAGCAAGAACAGTATGGATAAGGGGAAGATACCTGATTTCCAAAATTGTCATATTAAATGTCCAGTTTTCAACAAAAATGTGAAACATGTAAAGAAACAATTGTGGTCCATACACAGAGGAAAAGGCAGTCAATGGAAACAGTCCCTGAAAACAATACAGATTTAGGATTTACTGGAAAAAGATGAGAAATCACTTTTGAATATTTTCAAAGAACTGAAGGGCTATGTCTAAAAAGCAAAGGAAAGCAGTAGGATGATACTTATTTTAAAAAATCACTAAAGACATGAATATTATCAAATCAAATCAAATAGATATTCTGGCATTAAAATCAGGGTAACTAAAATGAAAAACTTACTAGGGCATTTCAAAAGCAGAGTTCATCAAATAGAAGAAAGAGATAGCAAACTTGAAGGCAAATCAATTATGAGTACCAGTTTAAGGAATAGTAATAATTAAAAAAAACCCTAGAAAAGAAAACAGCCTCAGGGACCTATGAGAAATGAAATGTACCAACTTATGGATCATGAGAGTTCTGGAAGGAGAGAAGAGAGAAATGGGGAATAAAAAATATTTGAAAAAATAATGGCAAAAGAATTTCCAAATTTGATGAACAATACACATCTAAGAAGTTCAATCTCTGAGTACTATAAACTCAAAGAGATGAAATTCACAAGTATAAGAATTAAAACAAGCAAATTCTTAGAAAAAAACATAGTGTACACCTTACTGACCTATGATTAGGCAGTAGTTTCTTAGCTAAAATGCCTAAACACAAATAGAAAAACAAAGAAAGGAAAAAAAGAATAAGAAATATTGGACTTCATTAAATTAAAAATTCATGTATCAAATACTATCAAAGAGAACCTTAAAAATGAGAGTAATTATTTCCAAATCATATATCTGATAAAGAGTTATTAGGTAAAATATGAAGGGAATTTTTACAACTCAGCAATTAAAGCAATCCAATGAAAAAAAGGTCGAAGGATTGGAATAGACAGTTCTCCAATCTAAAAAGAAATTCAATATAATTAGTCACTTATATTGCTAATGAGACTATAAATGATTTAGCTGCTTGCCAAAACACACCTTGACAGTTTCTTAAGAGGTTAAACGTGAGTTACCATATGACCTAGAAATTCCAGTCCTAAGTATAACCTAAGATAAATGAAAACATAGGTTCACACAAAACCTTGTGCATAATGCTAATAGCAGTATTATTCATAATAGTAAAAAGTGGAAACAATTCAAATATCCATTAAATGATGAATGGATAAACAACTTATTACATATACATAAAGTGATTAAGATGACATTATTTGGCCACATACATCAATCTTTTTGACTAAGTAGGGTGGATAATTTGGATGTCCCTATGCAAATAATTAAACAAAAAACGAAACTGAACAATAATCTTTATCTCACTGCATACAAAAAAATCACACAGTAAGAAGATCACAGATATGTATAAAATCTAAAAGTATAAAGGCTTTAAAATAAAATATAGGGTCAAATGTTTGTAACTAGCTTAAGCAAATTTTCTTAGAGCCATATAATATAAATTATACAGTAATAGTAACATTACTTTATAATTATAAAATATAAAAATATAAAGTAACTCACAGTAATATTGTGAGTTCATATAAATTGGAAACTTTTCTATTCCAAAGCCACTATTAATGAATTGCAAAAATAAGCTACAATTTGGGAGAAAATATTAATAAAACATATTTCTGATAAAGGCCTTCCATCTTTACTAAATATCTCTAAGGTAAAGAGCCCTTGTTTGTAATCACTGTGTATAAGCATCCCATTAGCCTTTAGTGTTAAGGAAATAGGTAGAAAGCAGTGAAATTTCTGGTACTGATCCCATTTTAAAGTATTCTCTGTTGTATTAATGTCCATCCTGTTCCAACCCCTGAAACACAAATTTGTCATAGTATTTTCTTCAAGATTAAAAGATTGGGTCCATAAATCTGAATCGATTTCTAGATGCCATCCACATTACATCCATCTTAGAAGGGTGGCCACATGGCTTTGATGATGCAACCCAACTCAGGTGTATACCTGTGACCCCATCTTAATTATTAATAGTATCCCTTTGACTTTGTAATTTTGCCATTTTCATTGATAGTTATTTGGACATGCCAACATGAAGCGACATTCAAATTGATAGATAAATAGCTGATCCTTGAAAGAATTCTTCAGGTAGAGCAAGATGGGAAAATGAACTGGTGCTGCCTCATTCTTTATTAATAGCACCCCTATTAATATAGCTCTTTACATTATAAGAACTCAGTTAAAGGTATTAGGGTGTCTTAAATGTAGAGATGCACAGCAAATACTTAGAGACTGTGCCCAAATTACTTATCTAAAATCCATTCCCTGCCACTTTTGTGACCTTTGCTATCCTACTTTTTAAATGAAGATAATGTCATGTTCCTTTCATATATTATCAGTCACATAAGAATCATATGTGATAATATATAATGTAATTAGTAAATTTCAATGTGAAATGTAATTGTTTTGAAAAATGTATCTTTATCCCAAATCTTGACTTTCATTTAAAGTTTCTTGAAGATTATTTAACAGATGTATATTGAGCATCATATTAATTAACATTCCACCTTTGGATTATTCCAGTCTGTGGTGAAGGCAAACCTGGAAATCCACTTGCTTCCCGTGACTGGACTGAATTGGGCACCTGATGCAGGCCGACTCCATTCTCTTTCAGTAACTTCAATGGAGTTACACAAAGTGTTTTTCTGATGGTGTCCCTAAAATCACAGGATAACATAAAATTATAGTGAGCATTGATCCAAAATCTCCCCTAGCAGAAATTATGAGGAAACTGAAACTATTAATCTTGCAAAAGAAGGTCTTCCAGTAAGAAGGAAAAGAGCAGAAAAGGAGGTAAGCGGAGCCCTGAGGCTCTTCTCTGAAGAAAGAGGAGAGTTGCTACACAGTACATTCTGCAGTTGGGTCTGTGACCTGTCCTTGTATTCTCAGTGAAAATGTCCCTTCACTTGTACTAGCTGGGCTGGGTTTCAGTTCTTCACAGTCAAATATTCCCCAACTAACTCCAGTCAGGTAGTTCACCCACGGTGTAAAACAATCCTTGATTCACTTCAAATTTTGAAACTATTGATAAAAACATAGCATTAGAAGTATTCTTCACTTCAGTCCTACAATTTCTATATTTATACTTCTACACTCAAGTTTAAAATTTTTCCACTTTTTATAAGAATCCTAAATGCTTGCAAAGAATAGTTTTCATCTCTCAAGATAAATCTGTAATACCTAGTACACCTAAATATATTACCATTGATATAGAGATCTTTCAAATGATTACTTTTATATATATGTAGAAAAGATACATAGATGACTTCCGGAAATAACGAAACATTAGGATCCTGGTACGTTTTTTGCCAAAGGTACAACGCATTTCTCTCTTCCTAATTTTCTCTTGTTACAAAGTTTTATGCTTTAAAGATTGCCCAGCTAATGCAATACTTGCTGGGAAGTTGAGGTATTATCTGTGCGGTTTAAATATTTATAAGTAAACGAAACTACAAGCTGAAGGGTGCGCCATTTATGAAAGCTTTAATGGATGTAGTTTAGCCCAAACTGAAACTTGTTTGGGAAGCACAACTGCATTTGTTTAATGATACATGAAAATATTACTCTGCGCTTGGCATAACATCAGCAAGTAATTGGAAAGCAGAAAATGCCTGACTATAGTTGGTGAGACTTTTACTGCTTGAAGAAAAACTACTATGATTATAGCAGAAGACTATGTTAGCTAAATAACCGTGCTTCTGGGGCTTAAACGCAGGGAATATTACTGCACATATGTCATGACAACATAGTCTCTATCTTATTAAGGGTGGATTTGGTCCCATGTGGGCAGTGGTAAGCAAATATCGGATAGCATTGGCACTTGGCAGTGACACCTGCAAAACACAGACGTCATTGGCAAATGCTGCACTCATTCTAATTCCGAACCACATTGGCGTCTAACGAGACTTCTGAGAAACAGTGGGGTGGTGGATACTCAAAGCTTCCAGTTAGATAAAGGAGAACAGGGAAGCAAGCGTGCAGGGAGGTTACTCCGGAGCTTTGAGTTTGTTTCATCAGCACATACCCTAACCTCCCCTCTTGTTTTCTGCTTCTCCTTGAGAGACAAAGACAGATTTAGGTTGCATGAGTCTCAGTGAAATGTTTTGAGTAGGAATAATTCTGAGACACAGCTGATTAAGTTTGCTATTATGTATTTGTTTGTGGGTAGCAAGAGGATAGACTAAAGAGAGAGGAAAATCAGGACCATACTGCTGTGTGGCAAGGGTACGAAGTACTGAGTGAGATGCAATTCGAATGGAGGGGATCACTTTGTGGAAATCCCTTTCCATTACCCAGGAAAGATACCCTTTTGATGTGCTCGAGACTAGAAGACTTGTGTCCATTCATCTCATGTAGCCCTTTGTGGACCAAGTCCTGTGGACCCAGTTGAGAAACACGTAGTTAAGTAGAAAATACATTCTGTAAACAATCTCAAGTCCTTCTTAAACAATTCTAAAGCCGATTTAAATTATATAGTAACTAAAAGTTATTATGTTGTAACATTTATTTTAATTTGATATATCTAAGTATAAAAAATCCACGTTTTGACATATTTATGTATGAGTACAGATGTGCACACTGTAATTCCACCTCCATTTAATATTATATAAGTGAAAGAAAAGTTAAATTATAAAAATTATACATGCACATAATTTTAAAACCCAAATAATCACATAGAGTTGGAAAAGAAAGCACTAATTCCCATTTCTTTTCCCACGGTAATTTCCATCTAACCTCAATTACCCTTAACTCTGGAAGCAACCATATTAAGCTTCTTTAGCTCGTCTGTTTGAAATTTACCTCTCATACATAATGTTAATAATGCCTCTACTATTTGATTCTTCATTTTATCCCCAGGTCTTCCTCTTATGAAAGATGATGACTTATACTTTTATATGCTTCTATCATCCACCAGCAACTCTTACCTCTCCTCTTTGCAGGGTATGATAATATATACTTTGATCAATAATTATTCACCCTATTATGATTTTGCAAATGTCATAACAGACTTCATGAATTAGATGTGTTAAATGGTATAATATTTTCTTTCTTGTAAACGTATTGATTTCCTTTGGATTGACAATTGTTTTATTTTTCCCTTTGTTTTCTATAATCAGATTAATCCTCAGGAGGATTAATTTATAAGTATAAATTTTAATAATTTATACTTAAATTAATAATAATAATAAATTTAAAAATTTAATAATTTATAAGTATAAATATTTTTACTTATTTTAATTTTTTATTAGTACTACATGTTTGCAGTACATAATAATTACATTTATCATGAGTAGCCGGGACATGTACATAATACATCTTAACTTTTCTTTTTTATTCCTTATCCCCTAATCTTCCCCAAACCTCCCTGATCCTTCCAAATCTTGGTTCCCTTTCAATCCTTTATAAGTATAAAGCTCTCCCTCAATATATTCAAATGTATCCGATATCCTCTTTCATTTTTTTTTCTGTCCCTCCCTCTTTTCCTTTCCTTTCTTCTTTGAGCATCATGATTTCATTTAAATAAAGCGATAAAAATCATACAGAACTAAGTAACATATTGTTTAGTGATATTTTCATGTGCATATATGCAGGAGAAATCATTCAAAACCCACGATACATCTGATGACAAACAAAAGAGCACATGGCTGTGGCACACAGTCTAAGTCAGAAAGGGACAGATGTTTGCAGTTAATGTCTCTTAAAGTGGGTGGTAGGGTTGATTTTTATACCTCACCACATTTTACAACAACTAAATATTTAATTAAAGCTATTTTTAAAAGAGCACTGCCCTTTTAAAAGGCAGTGCTCTCTTTCTCCTCCACTTTATCCTTCCTGTTAGGTGACCACTTTTATTCCAGGTGATTATATGGTATTTAATTTATGTCCCTAGTAGTTGTCTTGAGAAAACTTAGTCCTGCCTTATGAGAACATGATGCCAAATAAGGAAGGTGCCGCGACACTGAAGAAAGAGTCAGACAGATTCAGGAAAGTAAGTATGATTTACGGGGTGCCTGTGGACAGAAGCATGTCTTGGGTAACAGCCAGAGAGTAGGCTTTTTACATCTTTGCATGCCAATGTATACACCAACCTGGACCGCAGCAGACTGAGGTCAACCAAAATATACCTGCCTTTCCCCAAAGCTATTAACATGTTCAGCATCAGTTTTAAAAAAGGATTCTGGGTGTCAGTGGAATGCCAGCATGCTTTAGTTGGCTACTTTGGTGATTTTGTTTACTCTGAAGGGTTTCAGATGTGTGCCCGGATCACGTGGCAGGAAAAATGGCAGTCGTAACCAACATGGCCATAGTCCTGTCACGGTGGATTCCTATAACACTGTTGTTACTTCCTGATAATCTTAAATTTAATACTTTATTGTTGATTCATTAGAAAAATCACCTCTTGGGCCAGTGAGATGGCTCAGTGGCGTAAGCGCCTTCTTGGCAAGCGCAAGGGCCCGAGTTCAACTCCTGTGAACCCACGTACGAAAAAAGGGCCGGTGATATTGCTCAGTGGCACAGGCGCCTGCTGGCGCGTGAGGTCCTGAGGTCGACCCCTGGTACCCACAAAAAAAAAAAAGAAAAAAGAAAAATCACCTCTTTTTCTTTGTCTGCATCGTCCTTTTAGGTGTTTTTTTATTATCCTTTCTTTTATCACCTTTTAAAATATTTTGTTTGCTTGTTTTTCTATGTACTTATTAAATTTAAGTAAAAGATCTTCAACAATTCCCTAAATTTCTCCCCGAAATGTTCAGATACAGGGAAAGATTTTTAGTTTTATCTAGGTTTAGGAATCATTCGTGAACATTTAGTCTCTTTTAATCTGAACCGATTTACCTCTAATCCTGTGGTCACCTGTCATCCTGGGTTTTCCCCTCTCCATTATTCTTGAGATTCCTTTCTTTCCTCATTTATTGAATTTCCTTTTATTTTTACTTTCTTTTCTCCTATTCTCTTTTGATTTATTTATTTTGATAGAGCATATTTTCAGCAGAGGCACATGGTAGGAAAATTTGTACCAATCTTACTTATAATTTTCAGATTGGCTAGATAAAATTTTGTTGTCACTGCTTCTTTTTATTCTAGGTTTTAGTCCACATTGAAAATTCCAAAAGCAGTCTAATTTGTAATCACTTGTAAATGTCCTGTTCCTTATCTACTTTAAATCTCAGAGGACATTTTGTCACTAGAGTTATGAAATTTTATAATAATGTATCTTGATGTGTTTTTATTTTCATGGGCAAATGGACAAATTTTCTTTGAAAAGTTTCAATGATGATTTTTTCCTTTTTGTTTTCTTCCATTCTGTTGGAGATTTTCTATGATTTGTTTATTAGAATCCTAGTACAGTGACCTAATTGTGTTCTTTTTTCATTCTTTATGACAGAGAAAGCCAGTTATCCCCATTATGCCTGGGCTCCTGGAGGTCTTTATTTTGGCCCACGATCATCCGACTGCATTCTGTATTTTTTTACCCTCCTTATCAGTAGGTATTACCACAGGACTAAGTTTTGGCTAATGGATATGTGAGTGGAAAACATGTAATGTACAGCTTCCAATTACAGACAACATTATCCTTAAAAGAAATTAGATATAGCTTTCTCTTCCCTTCTCAGGTAGTTATAATACATATGTGGTGGTGATAAATTAAGGGAAAATTCTAGGATATGAAACAGAAATAAAACAGAAGGAATCTGACTCACTAGGTACTTTCATTAAGTACACATGTTCTACCTGGGTTAATGATTACTTAGGATTGTGTGTGTGTGTGTGTGTGTGTATGAAATTAACCTATCTTTTTAAAACTATTTTTATTTGTTCTCTTTTAAAGCATCAAGCTAAAACTGTAGCATAATTCTAATGATTTTCACTTTTTTTACTGAGAGAGTAAAATTCTCATATTTATCTTATAAATTATTGATTTCCCCCATTCTCTTCTTATGGTTTTAGTTTCCAAGAATGTCCTTTTCTCTTAAAAAAATAATATCCTGGTTTTTTCCTCTTGGACTCAGTGTATTCTCTTATCTCTCTCAGTATATTGTTTCACTTTTCAAGTTTCAATCTTTCAACATAGTTATTATTTTTTCTAAATTTCATTTACTTCTTTGTTTGTTTTGGTCTCTATCTTTTGTATTCCTGACAATCTTTCTTTGATTACTGTAGTTTAAGAGTGGGAAATTAAAAGTCAGATTAGAATCTATAAATGCACAACCAGATTCTGTCAACCACAAGTCCCACGGTAAAGTGATATGCCTGGGATGTTTAGCTGAGATTCCTATGAAGTCAGAATCTTTCTGTCTTTCCTTCTGGGACACTAAGATTCCTCACTGAGTGATGCCCTGGACTCCAGGGTTCTGGAATACAAATGAACAAGCCCTGGGGGTGGACTGGTGTCTCAGGCACCAGCGTGTGAACATTCACTGAGTGCCCCTCCTTCGCAGTATGACTTCTGCTCCCAGATAAGCTATGTGTGCTCAAGTCCAGTGATTCTCTAAGAAATAACCAATCATGTGCCAGAATAGTACAAGCACAGTTGTTACTTGAAAGTGAGTCTAGAAAACTAATTTATTCTTACTCAAAATTTCAACTCTGCTTTCTGAGGCAGGGTCTTGCTATGTAGCCCAGGCTGGCCTTGAATTCAGAGTGATCCTCATGCCTCAGCCTCCCAAGTGCTGGGATCCCAGGCGTGCACCACCACACCTGGCTGCAACTGTCCTACTGTCCATTTTATTATAGCTTCTCCTTTATATTTTCTCAGGTACTGGTGGTACCAATATTTATGCTTTCAAAGGATCTAAATTGCTAATCAGATTAGTGTTTGGTCTTTCTCTACTGCTGTTTTAGAATTTCATTTTCTTATGTCCTTTAAGATTTTTACTATCTACTTTCCACCTTAAAATACCCTATAGCCTTATCTTATGTTTAATTTCTTTCCATCCTATGGTTTTATGAGTAAAAAAAACAGGATTACTACTATTTGAATATGATGTTTTCAAGTTGCTATCTACACAAGCACATCTTATGTAAGTTTCCTGATATTCTTACTCTAATAACAGAATCTATGTAGTTTTCATATTTTTGCTTTAATTGGTTTCTGTTCAAAGGGGATCCTTCTCATTCTCTCTTGCCTCTTGTTATATTGATCTCAAGAATTCTTTGTGTATGAGTCAAGATTAGCTGTTACTATTCTATTGTATTAAAAAGGATCTCATTGCCTAGGATTTTTCCCTAATTAATTTATACAATAAAAGCTTCCACTTTTTTTTGCTAACACTAAACCTGTCAGTGACATCATGTATTTAGTAAGAATAAAAATTTTTCATGTAAAATTAGCTTTTGCATTTGAAAATGTAGAGTATCTAAATGACCTATGGCCAAATTGGAACCCAAGTCCATTGATATCAAATAACTTGCTCTTTGTACTTAATTCATTCACTTTTACTGTTTAACAAATGTGTCTACCATAGTTTGGATTTTAAATGTCTCCCAAAGTCTCATGAGTTGAAGGCCGAATTGCTAACCTGTGGCGCTGTTCACAGGTGGTGAAACTTTAGGAGGTGGGGCTTAGTGGAAGGAAGGTAGGTCATTGGAAGTGTACCCTTGAAAGGAGTATTAGGATTTCAGCCTTTTACTGCCTCTCTCCTTTTGCTTCTTGGCCACTAAGAGGTAAACAAGCCTCCCCTACCATGTAGTACTTCCAGCATGATGTACTATCTTGCCACATGTCCAAAGTTACAGGGCCAGCTGACCATGGACTAAAACCTTTGTAAGCCAATATAAACTTTTTCCCTTTTTAAATTGATTTAATTCAGGTATTTTCTAAGGTAACACAAAGTTGGCTAATACAGTGTCTTCACGCACTTGCTATTTATCTTGCACTGAATGCTGAAAATAGACTAGTTTACACCACTGTTAACTTCTGCAGTACTGTGTATTATATTCTCAGGGAAAGTTGGAACAGAATATCAATGGTTTCACTAACAAGCTTTCAAAATATTAACAAGGACTTTCAGATAAAAACAGAACACGTTCAGCTGCTTTTTCTACTTCTTAAAATTCCAATAAATTATGCTGAATTTATTGTTTTTTTTTTTTAGGTTAAGAGTTTAGAAGACCTGTCTCCATGGATAGAATTTGGACTGGAATGGAATATGTCACCGTGGTGGCCTGCAGTTCTAAGCTTGAATGGCAACAAAACACATATTCCATGATTTAGAGGAAGCATATTCCAGGAAGAGAAAATAGCATTGTATGAGAAGCAGAAAGCTTCATAAGGTTTTACTAAGAACATGAGGATGAACATGTTGGAGTAGAGTTTGAAAGAGGGAAAGTAGTTGGGCACACAGAGTAGAAATATCAGTGAAGACTCTTAAGTATGATGAGTGGATTACATGTGATGTCATTAAAGTATTAAGGTAATTAAGTTGGAGTGGGAATATGATCTAGCTTAGGTTTTGAATATAACACTTCATCTGCTGGGTAGAGAATGGAGTGAAGGTGAACTACATTTTCGAGATAAATTTTGGAAGTAAGCCACAGGATTTGTAGTAATTTTGATTTGCATATCTCTAATGACTACTGATATTGAACATCTATATATATATGCTGGCCGCTTGTATGTCTTCTTTAGAAAAATGGATTATGTAAGCCATGCACAGAAAGACAAACACTGCATGATCTCCCTCATCACCAGAATTTTAAAAAATTAATCACATAGAAGGATGGAGTAGTATATTAATTACCAGAGGCTGGGGAGGATAGGGAATGGGGGGGATGGAGAGAGTAGTCAATGGGTACAATATTATAATTTCACAGAAGGGATAAGTTCTGGGTTCTATAGCATTGCAAGGTATATATAATTAGTTATAATGCAATAATTAGTAATATGTCAAATTAGGTTAAAGAACAGATTTTGAATGTGCTTACCATAAAGAAATGGCAAAATTTTATGGTGATGGTATGCTAGTTACCCTGAGTGGATCACTACCCTAAATATAAATCAAAATATCATCTCTTCTCTCTAAATATCTATATCTATATCTATATATATATATATATATATAGATATCTATATATATATATATAGATAGATAGATAGATATTTAGTGTATATATGTGTGTGTATATATATATATGTATATTATGTGTAAATAAATAAGAATGACATGTTGGTGTTGGCTTGCCAACTGCGTAGGTAATAGTAGCATGTACAGGGAAAAGAAGCCAAAAGAAAGAAGAGGGCTTATGATAATCTTTATTTCCAATATAAAAGAGGAAAGGTTCACTTTGGCTCATGGTTTTGGAAGTTTCAGTCCATGGTCAGTTAGCTCCAAAGCAGATACATCATTGTGGGAGGGTATGGAAGAGGAAAGATGCTCACCTGATGGTAGCCAGAAAACATTGTTCCTGGCCTCTTCCTTTCTGGCTCTCTCACCCTCTCTGATTCCTTGCTGCTTGCTCAGATTAACCCACCCATGGCTTAATTCACTGATGAAGTTTCAGTCCTCATGGTCTAGTCACTTTCTGAAAGCCTCACCTCTTAATACATGATTCTGGGGGAATATTTTATATCTAAATTATAATAACAGTTTATGAATCTATAATTTTTACTTATACAAGATTTTGGTGCATATAGACATGATATGAAACCATTGTTCTAGATGAGATTCATTATCTAGAAAACATTTCACTTGGTGAGAAGATGGTTTAGATCTGAACTCTGGAACCCTGAAATCTTTACATGTCAAATAAGAAAAATAAAACAAACAAACAAACAAAAAAAACAAAAATGCATACATACACACACATGGACACACAAAAGAAGTCTGACGAAGAAAAGCCAAAATGGAAGGAAAAATAAAATAGAAAAATAGTAGGACTAAGGTCAAGAGGAAAAACAATTTCAAAATGGGTGGAAGAACAAAAGATGGAGGGAAGGGAGAAGAAGGGGAGGGAAAAGGGTTGGAAAAAGAATTGAAAGGAAAGGCAATAAAGAATATAGAACTTTTACAAATGGGAAGGGAACCAAGAGTTGGGTGGATCAGGGAGAGGTAGGGGAGGAAAAAAGGAAAAATCAAGATGTATTGTGTATATGTGCCAACTCCTCACAATAAATGCAAACACTATGTATTGCAAACATGTACTAATAAATAAAAAATACATATCAAGTGTGTTGAGTGCCATTAAAAAATCAAGAAAGTAAAATTGGAGAAATGATTATTAAATTTGGCAAATGTATTGTGATAATAGCAACTTCCATGAGGTGTGGAATGTGGAGTCATTTTGGAATGATTTTAGGAGAAAAATGAAAGATGACAAGAAGCAAATCTCTGATTGTAGATTATTCAAGCAGTTTAACTGTGAAGCAACTCAGAGAAATGCAACCAGGCATATACTAAAAGTGAGAAAGGAGTTTTTACTTGCTTTAATAAGAAATGTAATGAATATTTCTATATTAACTGAACTGATAAAGAGGAGGAGGAGGAATTGAGAATAATTAAAGTTGAAACTCCCTGATAGTTGCTGGGATCCAGAATGAAAAAACTTAGATTTGATGGGGGTGATCACAGTTTCTGTAACTGAAATTACAAGGAGGTAGATAGAAATGTAAATGAGCTGGGAGATGTATTAAAGGTCAGTGAGCAAGGTCATGTTACATTGTTTTAATAACATCATTAATGTCAATAACAAGGTTATCTGCTTGGTTAGGATAAGAACATATTAGAGTTACTATCTCCAATCTGAAACTTGAAATATGACTTTTTAAGGCTGAATCATGATGCATATCTCAGCATATCTTTAGCACATGCCAGAGATGAAAAATAGAGACATGTGATTCTTGGAATACATATCATTAAACCATTAACAATTGAACATTCAATGTAAGCCCTGACATATTGCCTCTACTCACTTATAGCTAATGTTTTCATCTTGGGCCAAAATATTAGTGTAGTTACAGTGTATCCACAATGAGTAATGATGCATAGTAGAAATTTTTTGACTCTCCTTACTTTTTGTGTGCCATGAAAATAAGCATTTGCTCAGATTTCTGATGTATCTACAGAGTGCAATCATGTCTCACTTTGTGCATAAGCAAGCAGTGTAACGATGATAGATCTTAGTCCCTACTGCAGCCTATATTAATCATCATCACCAAGTTGTGTTTAATAAACACTAAGTGCTATTATGAGATACTTCTGCTTCTATATCCCTGAAACAATGAGGTATATAACTATTTAATTCTGTTTAAGAAAAAGTTTCATTTTCCCTATAGACCCTCTGAGACATTCCATTAACAAGAAGAGAAAAACTACCTAAGGATGTAGGAAATAATTTTCATATATCTCATTTGTGGTTTAGTTGGATAGGATGCCAGGGCTATAAATAAATAACACCATATAGAGCTTTGAGATTTTGCTCAGTAATATTATTTATTTCAAGAAAAATCTTCACATACCTATTTTTTAGAAATATTTGTTTTAAAATGAGGAGGATGCAAGAAAAGTTATGTTGTCTAGATTTTCTACTAGGTGGCATTTTTAGTAAAAAGTAATTTATTTTAATGAAAACTACATCATTTTACATGGCACGTTGTTTAGGGTTTCAAGAAGGCTATTGTTTGGAAAAAAAATAAAAGGTATCTGTTCATCTATATGAGATAGCAATATAATCAAGTAGTTAATCATAAAATAAATGACTTTTAAGAATAGATGAACAGGGCTGGTGAGATGGCTCAGCGGCTTAAGAGCCTGCCCGGCAAGCGCGAGGGCCCGAGTTCGACTCCCGGAACCCACATACGAAAAAGGGGCCGGTGATATCGCTCAGCGGCACGGGCGCCTCCTGGCGCGCGAGGTCCTGAGGTCGACCCCCCGGGTACCCACAAAAAAAAAAAAAAAAATAGATGAACAATGAGTCATCCTTTAACATGTAGATTCCTTTTTTTGAAGTGGAGACACAGGGGTACAGCAGTACTATATGCTCTTTAAAACTATGAATTATTAGAAAATATATGAGAAAATTTTACTGTCATGGAAACCATCATTTTTTTACTGAAGCCAACAGGGGGTAATTATTGATTAGATAAACTGAGGCCACAGATGGTCCTACGCAAGGAGGAAAGGCTTATGGATGCAGCATGATGAAGCCTCTTTCCAAATTTCCTCCTTGATTAACACTGTTCTTACATTGTTTTCACTCCTAATAATTCTCCATTGCATGTTTTCTTCACACCAAGACAAACATCCTAATCAGAAATGTTTTAAAAATACAAACACACAAAATGGAACACATAATATTGAGAAAGCCATTGCAAAATGTGCACACGTTTGTATGCCCTTTAACTCTCTTTCAAATACGTTTTTCTTGGATACGCTTATGACGTAAGTATGGCCATCATCATTACTTTGGATCATATTTTCTCCAATATGAAATAGAGTATATTGAACTTTTGATCTTGGAGACCCTGTGAGCTGTGAGCCTCTGTGATTGGAGTCAGATTACCCAGGTTAGACATAAAACACTAAGAGATGACGCCTGGGTCAAACTAGAATGGATCAGAAGTGGGGAGAGCCAGCAGCAATCAGACAAGTATAGAACTTGTCATGTTTCGTTAAGATTAGTGCATTTCCTAAGACAACAATACAAAGAATTAATGAATCGAAGAGTTGGTTCTTTGAAAGAATAAATAAAATTGATAAACCCCTAGCCAACCTTATTAAAAAAAGGAAAGAAAAAACTCAAATTCGTGCAATAAGGAATGAAAAGGGTGAAATCACTACAGATCCTGTGGAAATTCAAAAGATCATCAATACCTACTGTGAAAATCTTTACTCTCATAGGATAGAAAACAGAAGAAATGGACAGATTCCCAGATACATATGAATTACCAAAGCTGAATCAAGAAGATATAAAAATTCTGAATAACCCAACATCAGTTGATAAAATTGAAAACGTAATTAAGAACTTACCAACAGGGCCCGTGATATGGCTCAGTGGCATAAGTGCCTGCCTGGCAAGTGCGAGGTCCTGAGTTCGACTCCCGGTACCCACATAAAAACACAAAAACAGACAAATAAAAAAACTTACCAATGAAGAAAAGCCCAGGTGCTGATGGATTCATGGCTGAATTCTACAAGAAATTCAGAGAAGAGTTAATGCCAGTACTCTTTAACGAAATTGAAAGGGATGCAATTCTCCATAACTCATTCCTGGAGGCAAGTATTACCCTGATACCAAAACCAGAGAAAGATCCAGCCAAAAAAATATAGGCCAATCTCCCTAATGAACATAGATGCAAAAATCCTCAATAAAACAGTAGCAAACAGAATGCCACAAATCATCAAGTAGATTATACACCATGACCAAATGCGATTCAGCCCAGGAACCCAGGCATGGTTCAACATACGCAAATCATAAATGTAATACACTATCTCAACAGAGCCAAGGACAAAAATCACACGATCATCTCAATAGATGCAGGAAAAGCTTTTGATAAAGTCCAACACTCATTCATGATAAAATCCCTACAGAAAACTGGAATAGATGGTCTTTACTTCAATCTGATAAAAGACATCTATGACAAACCAACAGCCAATTTATATTAAATGGACATTTAATATAAAATGGACATTTATATTAAATGGACAAAAACTGAAAGCTTTCACTCTAAAATCAGGAAGAAGACAAGAATGTCCCCTATCACCACTCCTATTCAATGTAGTTCTGGAAACATTAGCCACAGCAATTAGATGAGAGAGCGAAATAAAAGGAACAAGGATAGGAAAGGAAGTTAAATTATCATTATTCACAGATGACATGATACTGTGCGCAGAAGACCACAAAAACTCCACCAAAAGACTCCTATAATTAATAACCAAATTCAGTAGCAGAGCTGGATGCAAAGTCAACACTGAAAAATCAATAGCATTCCTGTACACCAACAACAAACTCAATGAGAGAGAAATTAGGGAAACCACACCCTTCACAATAGCATCCAAAAAAGTGAAATACTTAGGAATCAATCTAACAAAGGAGCTAAAAGATCTATACATTGAAAATTACAGTACTCTAAAAAAAAGAAAGAGGATATCAGAAAATGGAAAGATATCCCGTGCTCATGGATAGGAAGCACCAACATAGTGAAAATGGCCATACTCCCAAAATTGTTACACAGATTTAATGCAGTCCTGATCAAAATACCATTAGCATACCTCACAGATCTAGAGAAAACTTTGCTAAAATTCATTTGGAAACAGAAGAGACATAGAATAGCAAAGGCAATCCTGGATAACAAAGAAAAGGCAGGAGGCATCACAATCCCTGACTTGAAATTATACTACAAAACTACTGTGGTAAAATCAACATGGTACTGGTAAAAAAACAGACCTGAGGATCAGTGGAACAGATTAGAAGATGTAGACACAACTACAAACACACTCAGCCACCTTATCATTGACAAAGGGGCCAAACATGTTCACTGGAAGAAAGATAGCCTCTTTTATAAATGTTGCTGCCAAAACTGGCTTTCCACATATCAAAGACTAAAACTAGACCCATATCTATCACCATGCACTAAACTAAAGTCAAAATAGATCAAAGATCTAAATATTGAAATAGAAACACTAAGCCTACAGGAAGAGAAAGTAGGTAGAAATCTTGAAGATCTAGGTGTAGGCAGAGAGTTCATGAACAAAACACAAACTGCACAGAAACTACTTCAAAGAATCAACAACTGGGATTTCATCTTATTAAAAAGTTTTTGTACATCAAAAGAAATCACCAACAGAGTGAAAAG
Organism: Erethizon dorsatum; assembly: GCA_028451465.1. NCBI lineage: Eukaryota > Metazoa > Chordata > Mammalia > Rodentia > Erethizontidae > Erethizon > Erethizon dorsatum. Next base: position 20,639,288 of record CM051839.1, read on the forward strand.
AAAACCCACGGAGTGGGAAAAAATTTTAGCCAGTTGTCCCTCAGACAAAAGACTTATATCTAGAACATCTAAAGAATTGAAAAAAAATCAGGCCCCTTCAAATTCAAAGACCCAATCCAAAAATGGGCATCTGAGGGGCCGGTGAGATGGCTCAGTGGCTTAAGCGCCTGCCCGGCAAGCGCGAGGGCCCGAGTTCGACTCCCGGAACCCACATATGAAAAAGGGGCCGGTGATATTGCTCAGCGGCACGGGCGCCTCCTGGCGCGTGAGGTCCTGAGGTCGACCCCCCGGTACCCACAAAAAAAAAATGGGCGTCTGAGATGAATACACACTTCTCAGATGAAGAAATACAAGTGGCAAATAAATATATGAAAGCATGTTCAACATCATTAGTCATTCGAGAGTTGCAAATTAAAACAACACTGAGATTCCATCTCACGCCAGAAAAAATGACTATCATCAAGAAATCAACCAATAACAAATGTTGGACAGGATGTGGAGAAAAAGGAACACTTCTCCACTGTTAGTGGGTGTGTAGAGTGGTACAACCACTGTGGAAATCAGTGTGGAGCTTCCTCAAAAATCTAAGATTAGAGGTCCCATTTGACCCAGCTATTCCCCTTCTGGGTATTTTCCCAGAATTAAAATCATCATACCACAGCGATATATGTACACCCGTGTTTGTAGTGGCACAATTTGTAATAGCTAAATCTTGGAAACAACCCAAATGCCCATCAACTGAGGAATGGATAAAAATGATGTGGTATTTTTATACAATAGCGTACTGCTCAGCTATAAAAAGGATAAACTCGAGGCTTTTACGGGTAAATGGATGCAACTTGAGACCATACTCATAAGTGAAATAAATCAGACTTGCATGTGTAAACATTGTATTGTCCCCCTGGTGTGAGAAACTGAAAGAGTAAATAATGACCAAAATTTACAATAGATATTGTGTAAGGGAAAGAAACTGCTCAAAAGGAAAGAATAACTGGGACATGGGAGAAAGGAGAAAAGAAGGAAGGGAAAAGAAAAAATATATACATATACACACACAAGATAGCTAAGATAATTATACTACTAATTTCTTTTAGTGCATTGAAAAGAACAGTTTGTGCTTACATTGTTTGATTAATTTCGAATGCCTATATCTTGCAGTCTGAACAACTACTTTGATCTTAACAATATGTGATATATTAACCACTGTTAATCTCCTATTATATTGTTATGAAATTCTGTATTATTGTTTTTATTGTGTTTTTCTCTTTAAAATTAAAAAAAGGAATATTCCCTTGGAGGAAAGAGCTGATTTTTTTAAATTTTGAAAATCCTGCTTTATTACTGAAATGCACTGCATTTTTTTGATCAGTTTGGTGCAGAAAGTATTGATTATTATAAAGTTGTACACTGTATTAGTCAGCTTCACATTACTATAATAAACCACCTGACCTTGGCCATCTATGAAGTAAAGAAAGTTTGTTTTGGCTCATGGTTCTGAAGGAAAAATAAAAAAAGATTAGTGCATTTACTCTAACACTGAGCATTCTGAAATCTGTCACTCATAGTTTACACAGCTGCCTAAACCCACCTCAAGTTTAGGCAATCAAGAAATACTTGTTGTATTGGATTAGACTGTATCAGCACAACACAATTTTCCCAATCAGAGAGGCCAGGTTGGAGGTTAGAAGGCCCAAGGGGAGGAAAAGGAAGTATCCCAACAAATGAAACCATTATCTTCTTAAAATGTTATTTCCCTGTCCTGCTTACTCTAGCAATGCAACTAGGAATATCTTTTGAACTTTCCATATAGATAGGATAAATATCCTTGAATGGAGAACTGAAGCTTGAAATTAGTTTAACATATACACTCATAATTCTTAAAAAGGTTATATCAAATCATATAAAAATGTTGCTGGAAAACAGAAAAATAGAAGTGGTAAGCTGAGGGGAAGTTTTTATTTTTCTTGTTTTTTCTTTTTCAGCAATGGTGTCTTTATGTAACTTAACAAACCACTAAATAAATAAGCAAAAAACACCAAAAAGAAATTACAGAGGAAAATGACTAAAAATTTGGGGATATAGATATATTTAACCCAATTTAATAATATATATATATATATATGCACACATATATGTGGAAACATCATAGTCCCCTTTTAATATGAACAATTGAACAATTTTGATTTTTGTATTTCAATAAAAAATAAAAAATCCAGGTTACCTGTCCCTTTCCCTAAACAGATCCTAATAGAATTTTTTCTGTAATTCATATGGCATGATTTTTAGAAATTTTCTAATTTTACTTTTTTGAAATTAAAAGTTTATGACACTGTGTGCAAAAAAATAAAAGGAATATTGATCTAAAATAATTATCTTATTTGTTCATTATTCATTACATATTACACACTTAATTTTTCTGTCTCACACCTTTCTCGAAACCCTCAGGCTGTTAGGATTCCCTCCTCTTCCATAATCCTTGCTAATTGTTTTTAAAGGTGGTGAAACCATCCCATCTGTGCACTACAAGTAGTTATTGGAAACATGGTCTATCACTGACTGACTGCAGAATGTCGCTGGTATTTAATAACAGGAATGTCAAAATCCTGAGAAGTGTGGGAGAATCTCACAAAATGAGCTGTTGTGTTTAAAAGCTAAGGGCATATCTGTTGAGAAATGGTGTGTGACTTTTTTCAGTATAGCTGTTATCCCTCAGAGATATGTCATCTGCCATAAAGATCCAAGATTATGACTCACATGAATAGCCCTTTCTGAAGTATCATTAGAAATTACTATTATATTAAAACGTAGGACTATTTTCCCCTGTATATAAAACTTGAGTTTGTATAGCATGGAAAAGCTTAAAAGAAGTTTGTCAAAACATAATAGATAAAATTTTTAAATCAAAATAAATTTATAAAACTGACAATCTTTTCCCCAAATGTCCAAATTCTTTATTCTTGTGCTGCTTCACTGAAAATAACTCTCGGTGGTAGCCTATTACCCATCGGGAAACACCACTTCTGTGAGTAGCATTTTCATTTACTACTTATAACTCTAGTTTCTTTTATTCAGTGGTGCTGCTAGTTATGCCCACTTGGTTATGCAAAATGCTCTGGAGTGACTGACCCATTCTCAGCATTTTCTCCTTTTCTTTTTGATTCTGAAAAAGTAAATGGGAAGAGAGAAAAGAGGGTAGGCAGGGAGAGAGAAAGAGGAGGATGTTTAGTTCTTTTTCATTACTATTTGCAATTTGTTTTCTGAAATAGCAGGGTCATTGCTTTATCATTAAATATCACTTTTAATTTCCTTCCTTCTGATGGCTTCTGTCTAACCAGGTCAAAGATCCAACTCTTACTTTCCTTTCTAGTTTAAATTCCATTTACATTTGTGGCTAAGCCATAAACAAGCTTGGTTATATCTTTTGGAATGATCAGTACAAGTGAAAGATGATGTCCACCAAGCACACATAACCCAAAACTCTCCATGTGGTGAGTACATGAAATTAATAAAAATGAGAGTGTCTGGTTTACTCTCATTTTTTTTTTTTTAGGATGGTATAGGGCATCTTCACGCAAATTTTAATTTCACTAAGTTTAAGTAAGCCAAAAAAAATGGTTAAAATGTTTTCTTTGTCTGGATTGCAGTGTGTCAAATAACTGATTAAACTGAAAGTTTTATTTTCATTCAACTTGTTTAGCTTTGCGGGAATTCAGTTGTAATGTACATCTGTGGTTGAAAATACATTTGCTTTTATATTGCAGTTCTCTTAAATTGGGTTGAAAAATATTCTTACTCAAAACATGTGCTCTTTTGTTCTTCTGGGGGGATATAGCGTTGACTTTGACAGATATGTATACTCAATTTAATGACCTTGGAAATATATATATATATATATATATATATATATATTTTTTTTTTTTTTTGTGGGTACCAGAGGTCGACCTCAGGACCTTGCGCTCTAGCAGGCGCCCATGCTGCTGAGGGATATCACTGGCCCTTTTTCCGTATGTGGGTTCTGGGAGTCGAACTCGGGCCCTCGCGCTTGCCAGGCAGGCGCTTACGCTGCTGAGCCATCTCACCAGCTCGGAAATATATTTTTAAAGCACAGAAAACTGTAAAAATGAAGAATAAATAAGTTTAAGTTTTATTATTAAAAAATCAGAAGATATAGGATCCATATATGTGATGATTGTGAACAAAAGCATTGCAATTTTATAATTGGATGAACTTAGGACTTCTCTATGAGCTTACAAATTTTAAATATATCCCATGTAATTGCAGGTTAGTTTAAGGTGGTATCTTCTCTATCATTATGTTGAAATTCCCCAGCAATTTACTTTTTCTACTCAGTGCCTTGAATCTAAAGTGTAAGTGTCTGGTGAATAATTCAATAGTGAATAAATGAATTATAGATTAGGAGAACAACCGAAGAACCAAGAAAATCACTGGGTTGATAGTGTGTATGTAACTCAAAGACAGACTCACTTCATTACAGGGATTTAAATGGTGACTAGACAAAGTCAGAGGGTCTAAACTTTGCCAGAGTGAAATCTGCTACCTTGGGTCAACTTCAGAGTTTGAGCCTGTGGGACATCTTTCGATAAAGTCAGACACTTTAGAGCGGTGCTCTCTAACGAATCTTTCTGTTATGCTGGAAATATTGTGTCTCTGCACCACTCAGTGTGTTAGCCTCTGTCCACACATGACTGCTAAGCACCCAAAACTGTGGCTGTTGAGAATAAGAAGCCAAAGTTTTAGTATTATCCAAATGTAATTAATGCTAATTTAACAAGCCATATATACTGGTCAGCACAGTTCTGGAGAGTTCTTTGTAATAAATCAGATGTAGAAACAACACTCTAACCCAAAGTAACCAAGATTGGAAGTAAAGCAGGAATACCCTTCCTTTATTGCTCATCTTTTTCAGTCATTTGCTCCTTCAGTGAATACATATACGCCAACCCTGCACATCATGGCGAATGCCAACACAAGTCCATTATCCATGCAAATTTTAGAAATTATGCTACTCATGAACATTTTTGAAAACGTGCATAATGAATACTCCAGTTGGGTGATAAATCAGCCAAATAGGCCTAGATAGAAAAGGTTGTAGCTACTAATGAAGTAAATAACAAAGCAGTCTCCAAACAATGGCTTTATATATGGTGATGGAAAAATATATATGCTAAACGAGTTTGCTTTGTATTTTTAATTTAAAAAGCATGATTATAAGTATGTAAAATACTAAGAAGTAGTGTTTTGTTTTAGATCCATTATATTGACAAAATGGAATCTTCCCCCACAGTTGTTCTAGCATTAAACTCAGTTCTGGGCACACTAGGGGAATGATTCCTATTTTTTAACCATGAGAACATCTAATTGATTATAATTACTATAATTTGTATAATAGCCATATGATGATTGCATGACTATACCATATGATTATTTTAATTTATATGATAAGGACCATGGTCCTTTTAAAGAGATTTACACATACCATATTATTCTCAAATTGGAAAGCTTTCCTTACTGGTTATATAATATTTCTTTGTCATATATTCTATGTTTGAAATTATAGTATGCTTCAAAAATGTATGTCATATTCAAATAAGTTTTGAAGGTATAATAATGGAATTAACTTAGATGACAATATATTTTGAGAAATGCATCTTTAGGCATTTTTTCCTCATTGTAAAATATCACATTTTATTTACACAAGTGAAGAAGGCTACCTGGGTGACTGTTTTAATTACTTGCATTGCTTAGACAAAATACCTGATACCCAAAGATAAAGGGGGAAAGATTTATTTAGCTCAGTGTTAAATAATATTTAACTGTCATGGGTTTTAGTCTATAGTTGGCTAGCTCCAAGGCAGAGTGGCACAAAGCAGAGGGGGCATCACAGAGTAGAACAATTAATTGCATGCAGCAGACAGCAAAAGCAAGTAAGGGTGAGATAAACCTCTTTCTGTTCCTTATATTGTATCCAGGCTACTGGGATTAGGGTGGTGCCAAACCAACCAGTGGACTGATTTAATGATCATACACCCTTTAATCATTACACACTTTAGATTCAGCCACTTCTGAAAAAGCCCACCTATGACAGCATGAGGCTTTGGGAGGACATCTAGACACAAGCCATGACAGTGACATAATCATTCAAGATAACTGCCATCTGTGCAGGTCATCACTGACCAAATATCACTATAAGGAACAAAAATGTAATTTAATGTTTCTTTAATCTCATGTTTTTTCTCTCACATATTCTGATTTTCAATATTTTCTTCCTTTCTACTTTATCATGTTTTCTGACCACAGCTTTCATATCCAGAGAATTGTTTTTAAAAGCTAATGTAAGCTTCAATTTACACAATTTGTTACAGAGCTTAAAGAATAGAAGCTATGTTAAAGATATTGGAATCCATTGCATTTGGCAAGTTAAAAGTTTAAATGTACTTTACCTTTTAAAATTAAATATGAGTTGAACTAATTAATAATTATTGGGAATTAGAAAAAAATACCCAAAGAAGATCATTCTCATGCTATTACACAGATAATAGTGTTTGTGACGAAGGCTTTATATGTTTACCATTTAATTGCAATAAGATTTAAGGTTGTCTTGTGTTACAGCTATTTTGATCCATGCTACTAGTATTCATGTAATTAGCAAATTCAACTGATATAATTAGGGAAGAGAGACTAAATACTTTGTCTTTATCCTTAATAATACAATAATTTCCCCATAAGACTTTCCCTGATTTAACGTTTTTATGATTCTGAGTAGTTTTAAATAATGGTCCATTTCTTAAGAAATTTAATTAATTGCTAAAAATTCATGTTTGTTGAGAATTTAAAAAGGTCTAATTAGGTTTCACATAAGGATTTATTGAGTGTTCAGATAATTATCAAATAATAAGCCTATTATGTTGGTGTTTCACACAGTGGGAATATTTACATTGTTCAAAAATATTATCTTGAAAGCACTTACACATAGAATCATGTTTCACAGGTTTGGAAATCATTGAAAAAATGTTAATAAAATCAAGGGAACCCAAAGTAAGTTAAAAAAAATCATTAAATATGAAAGGCAGGCTTTTATTATGTTTAATACATTTAAACAAATAATTCTTTTCCAGCCACATTCAAAAAGGGAAATAAAATTAAAAATAAAAAAAGAAGTTGGGGGAAATTCCAGTTATATAATGTTATTAGACCGAGCCACATTTCAGCTTCTCAGTAAAAACATGCATGTGCTTTCGAATGTTACAAAACAATTAAATGTCTATCTGCGTATATGTAATGAAAGAGCTTCGCAGGGCCTGAAATGAAGAGGGAGGTCATATGCAGAGACGGCAGTGCAGGGACCCATAGGGATACAGGCCCAGAAGCTGGCCTTCCTGAGAAGAGCAGAGAGCTTTGATGTCTGTGCAAGGACTGCAGACTTTGCCACAGGAATAGAAAGGTGACCAGTGGGAATTGCAATCCTTGGATGGATCCTGGGCACTCTGAGAAGTTCCACACAGAGTAGTGAATAAAGAACCAGGAAACCCCTTTCCTTGGTTCAGGACAAGAGAGGGCAAGTGTGCGTCCTTCACTTGCAGCTGGAGAAATTGGTAGCTCAAAATAAGCTGGATTGATGTGAATTCAGAATATCTACATTCTGAATATGTTAAGGGAAGCCTGAGCCTGAAAAGTAACACCATGAAAACAAGGGGACCAAGTTCAGGGAACTCGGGGAGATACCTGTAGAAAAATGTGCAAACTGCCTCAAGGATACTTCTTCATCTCAGATCAGTTGTGAATCTCACAGGAGAACAAAATGAAACAATCAATTCTTCGTAGGTCCAAAAATCTCTCCCCCACTACCAAACACACATTCACACAAAAGGGAGCTGCTTCTGAGTTCAGATTAAAAATATTAATATAAAATAGGATCAATACATGTCAAACAAGGTAAGTGGAAGACAAAATAGATAGAATTTGCATTTTTGCCCAAAATATGAGATAATAGGACAACTTGCAAATGACTGTAAATTCTTTAGGCTTTGAAATGATCACAAATATGAAGAAAGAGATAAAATTGCTAGAAAAATATAGCCTATCATGAAAAGTAAATGATTTGGAGAAGTATGTAACAGAAAGCCTAGAAATAAGATGCGCAGTCATTAAAATGAAGAACTTGTATTCTTTGGATAATGTTAGAATTAAGTAGATCATAAGAGATAGTGTGTACTGTACTAATCTCCAAGAGTTAAGGACAGACAAACATGCACCAAGAAAATTCATTTCCTTTGAACCTGCACTGTAGAACTAAGGGCAAATATCCCTGAGGTCTTCACTGTATAAAGACAGGGATCCAGAGGACACCAAAGCTCAGCAGAATTCACTCATCCCCCAGATATCCTCAATTCCATCAGCTATTATCAGGAGGGAGTCACGGTTTCCCCAGGCAGCACTGCCAGATAGAGGTTGACACATAGTGACGTGCACTGGGGTTAAAGCCAGGCTTCCCCAGTTTCCTCAGTTTAAATAGCATAACTCAAAAGGAAACCTTCCCAAGTATTTACCCCACCATCAGTAGAGATTAACTGTGCACCTTGCATTTTGAGCCTAAAACCACTCCTCCTAAAACTATTTACCATCATCCAAGGAGTTAAGAAGGAAAGGCATGCAGAATAACCTCTGACTTTCCCAGATGTCCTTGACCCAAGGCAGTCATGGGTCCCACCTTGCTTGGGACAGTCTCATTTAAGCTTGTTTTCTCAGGAATTACCACTAGTGCCCTTTTTCTCATGACTGTGTATGACAAAGATGACCCTACATAACCCCCTTCAACATATCCTTTGAATAAGTCAGCTCTTCCCTATGGGGAAACAAGATTGGCTGCCAGGTAATGCTGCATTTCATGGGCTTTATTGGCTCATCTAGTTTGCCCTCTTATTAACCTCTTCCCCAAATTGTGAAATCCATTCACCACATCTTCTGAAATTCATGGACAATTACTAGCAAAACTCCTTATATCCTCCAGTATTTCTCTGAAAACCTGGCTCCCATCTGAGAACACAGGTTACCTCCAGCCTTCTTGAATGCTGTCTACATTTCTGCCTGGTTGTCTATTAGAAACTTCAAACTAACACAACAAAAAATTAATTCCTGACTTTTCTTTTAAAATTGTCCTTGTCTCGCTTTCTCTCTTAGTTCTCAGCTCAAAACTTTGGGGGCATTTCCCCCCTTAGTTTCTGACTTATTTTATATCCAACCTGTTAGCAAGTTGATTGGCACTATCTTCAAATTGATTGGCACTATCTTCAAATCATATCCAGAATTTTTTGCAATGTTCACTGTTACCCTTCTGCTCTAGCTAGGATCTCTTTCTCAGATTCTTCAGTCTCTTTCCAACAGCTATCTGTCTTTTCATTCTTGTCCATTTCCAGCAAAGTAGCAAGAGTGGTACTGTTATAAGTTAAATCATGTCACTTCACTTCACCTAAACTGAAATCATTCCCATTTCACTGGTGACTTCTTTGCAAGTTCTCACATAACCATTCGTGTCACTGTCTTACCTTCCACCTCTGTTTTCTTTCTTTGACTCAACTCTAGCCTCAGTGATAGCCTTGCCTCTCCCTTAAGCTGTCTAAATGGCTGTTCCTTCTGCTCGTAGCACTCTGCCCTGGATACTCACACAGCAATCTCCTTCATAGCCTAAGTCTTTGGTCAATTGTTACGTAGTCAGTGGGGGCTTACGCAGATAACACTATTGAACAATAGCACTTCAAGGATATTCCCAGAATCTCTTTCCCTACATGATTTTTTTTTTCCATTTTATTAATCACCACTGTGGGCTGAATAACGGCTCCTAAAGATAACTAGATGCTAAACTTTGAAACCGGGGGCCGGTGAGATGGCTCAGCGGTGTAAGCGCCTGCCTGGCAAGCGCAAGGGCCTGAGTTCCACTCCTGGAACCCACATACGAAAAAGGGGCCGGTGATATCGCTCAGCGGCACGGGTGCCTGCTGGTGCATGAGGTCCTGAGGTCGACCCCCTGTACCCACAAAAAAAATAAAATAAAATAAAATAATAAACTTTCAAACCTGTGAAATTTACCTTATATGGCAAAAGAAACTTTGCAGATGGGATTGAGGATTTTGGGTAGTGAGGTTATGTTGTGTTATTGCAGTGGACAAGGCCCTAAATGCAATCACATGCGTCCTTATAAGAGACAAGTAGAGGGATATTTGAATACAGAAAAGAAGGAATTATGAAGGTTAAAAAAAAATGAGATTACAGTGATGTGAGGACTCTGTTACAAATGAAGGGCTACACGTGGCCTTCATAAACCAAACCTAAGGAAACAGGTATTCCCTTAGCATTTTGTCAGGTGTCTCATCTCCAAAACTGTAAGAACATAAATCTGCATCGTTTAAGCAATGAAATTTGTTGAAAATGTTATGGCACCCATAGGAAACAAAGACATCACACCAATGTACAATTTGCTTATTCTTTTCTTTTTGTTTATTTAAGCATTTTTTTTTTGCCATTTTAAGATTTTTTATTAGTGCATGCTTGCAGCACATACGGCTTACATTCCTTTTGTGGAGCTGGTACATGAACATAATACATCTCAATTCCTTTTTCATTCCTTTCACTGTCTCTCACATCTCTTGATCCCCTTCTTCCCTCCATCTCTTGATCCCCTTCCCATCTGAGAAAGATTTACCTCCCTACTTCCTATTATCTATCTGTTTTGTTTTTGCACTTTGTTTATAATTTGGGCTTCTAAAAGACAAACCATGTGATATTTAACCTTCTGTGTCTGATTTATTTCACTTAACATTATGGTCTCAAGGTGCATCCATTTTCCTAAAAATGACTCAAATTTATCTTTCCTTATGGCAGAGTAGTACTCCACTGTTTGCAAATACCACATCTTCTCTATCCATTTGTCTGCTGATGGACATATAGGCTGCTTCCAAGATTTAACTATTACAAATTGTGCTGCTTCTTAATTTATCATTTTTGCACTAGAATATATATTCAAAAAGAGAGTTTTGTTTATCAGTATAGTCTTTTTGTCTGAAATTGCCTGACAGAAGGCGGTAGCTTATTAAACATCATTCAAGGAATTGGTTCAAATCCTAGTGATTAAAACAATGAAACACAACTAATTTTTACTTATTGTACAAATACATTTCCAGAATATCATGGTTGTTATTAGATTGTGTTTATTCATTTACCGCTGAACACATAATCAATCTCATTATGTTCAGTTACTTTGCAAATCTTGGTAAAATTCAAAATTTGGCATATTCAAATTTAGTTTGAATTATTTTTAAATTTGAATGTCTTAATTTTTCCAGTTGATATCATTGCTATAGTTTCTCAACTTCTCAATTTAATAAAATTGAGTTTCTATGAATGAGTTTCTTTAATAAAATAAGTTTCTATGAATGACATCGTACCAGGAGGTCAGAGCAGCCTGCTAAAGAGAGCTAATGTTGTTGGAACCAGGTAGGAAAACAGGAGTCCATTCTGCTACTGCCTGGTGGCTTCCAGGAGATTTTCCACTGTGACTTCAGAATATTTAAAAGGACTCCAGAACTGTTTAAGAACTTTTACATGTCCTACAGCAAAATATCAATAACTTGTAGTATATTTTTCTATCAATACAATGATGCTGCTTAAAGGAAACCCTTGACTAGAAGAAAATGACATCATGAGTGTCTACATTTTAAAATACATTGTCTAATATTAATTCATTTGAAATTGAAATGTGTATTGACTTTGGAAAATCTTCTTTCTATAAAGAACCTAAATAAATGCCAGCAACCATTCAGCAGAAACAACACACTAGGTGGACCTGGCCCTGAAGTTATTAGAACAATTAATTTTTAATTTCTAGTTCATTTGCTTTGAAGTCTTTAATTTGAATTTTGGGATGGAAAGTAACTAAGTGTTTAGAATTTTTTTTTATGTGGGTACTGGGAGTTGAACTCAGGACCTCGCGCTTGCCAGGCAGGCGCTTGTGCCACTGAGCCATATCACAGGCCCAGGTTTTTAGAATTTAAGGGTATAAATGGTTTACATGATGTTTTTTGTCTCTCTCATTGACTTCATCACTTTTGTTAATTAAATAGAATTTGTTTTTTCTTTTTAGTTTCCCACACACTCCTTCTTATGGCTCTTGACCCAACTTCCTTCTTTTGAACCTACTATTAAACAGTTCAAACTAAATTATTTCATATTATACCACAATATTACTTTTCTTTGGTATCATTGTCTAGTTTAACAGAAAAGGAGTATATTTAATGAGAGAAATGTTGAAGTTTAAACAATTGTAAATTGCTAGTTTCCATTTTATAGTGGAAAGTACATGTTTTGAGATTGTGCAGTCTTTCCAATTTCAGGTGTACTTCTCATTTGTTATTGTGTCAAAGAAGTGACTGTACTTCTCTAATATAAACATTTTAAAAATTTCCACAGAAGCATCAGTTTCATAGATACTATGATCTCATTGCTTAAGTCCCTCCGATATTCATATGTCGAGCCCTCTCAAGGTGATGGTATTAGGAGTAGAAGCATTGAGGAAGTGATCAGTACATGAGGACGAAGCCACCATGAATGGAATTAGTGATGTTATAAGAGACCCCTAAGTGACCTCTCATCCCTTTTACATGTGAGGTTACAGTGGACAAATGCCCTCACCAGGCACCATATGCCAGCAACTTGATCTTGGGCTCCCTAACCTCTGAAACTATAAGAAATAAATTTCTGTTGATTATAAGTCATCCAGTGTTGCGGCTTCTATCTAGATGACCCTCCAAAGCTGCAATGGGGCTTTTAGAAGGTGATTGGAACAGAGGGGTGTGATGCTCAGTGGATTAATCCACTGAAGAGTTTACAGCTAAATGTGAAGTCTAGTAAGAGGAGGTAGATCACTGGGGGTGTGGCAATGAAGGGTATATCTCCCTCCTGCCTCACTTAATCTCCCTTCTTTGTCTCCATGTCATGAGCAACTTTCCTCTGCCATCCTTCTCTTCCGTGCCCCTCTGCCAGGTCACTCTGGCTTGTAACAAGCTGACTATGGACTGAAACCTCTACAAACTGCATGCCAAAATAAACCTCTCCTCCTCTGAGGTGTTGGCTACTGTGTCTCTGTGATAAGAAAGCAATCTAGTTGATGTCATTTTATAGCAGTATGAGTAAGCTAAGAATTATACCTGTTTTCTTAAATAAATGCCATGGTTTTCTACTTCCCACACACATACAGATACCCTCATACACTTGTGAGTGGGTAATTTATTTGGGAAATAAAGGCAAGGAGCAGGCTAGAGAACAGGAAAGAGTGATGTGCAGAAAGAGGGAAAGCCCAAGCTGAAGTTCTTTGTTGATCAGTAACTGCAGTGAACAACTGAGGCTGCCATACCATGAATTTCTAAAAAGCCATAACCATCTACTTCAGAATAATTTACTTAAGGGAACAAAAGTTAGAACATTTATTCATCATATCCCAAACCTCACTGGTCAAGGATAACTTTCCTACATTTCCGGGCCCAATATGCATGATTGCGAGGTACCTCAGGTTACTGAGGTATCCTTTTCTATTGGAGGGCAGAAAAACCTAATCTAGTCAATCCTAATGAGGTCAAGGAGGTTAATGTGCCATTAGGGAGTAATGGTAGAGGGTGGTAGCTTTGAGGCTAGTTTTCTTTCTTACCAGAGTTAGCTGTTCTAGAAAAGGAGAAGATAAGTGTTGTCTTATCTGGTGTCTTCAATATGGTGTCTTCAAAGGTTCCCAGGCTTCAGAATCCGTGCTACTTCTGTAGTTCATGCCTGTCTTATCTTCACATCTTGTAACTGCTTCTTTCTCTCAACTACACACTAAAACAATTTTATTGGAGAAAGTGGAAAAAATTGTTTTGCTTTGATCTTTCTTCCATAGCCTTCTAACACCATAAATAGAGTGCATGGGAAGATGAGATTCAATCCAGATTCCTTTCAGCATCCCATCCAGATTCTCATGGTCCACTGCAAAGCCTTGCTCTATCTCTGCAAATTCCAAGAGTTTACTTCTCTTACTTTTTCTCTAATCTCTCTTCTTCCTTAGAGATAGTATCATTAAGTATTCTGGGTTTGGGAAAGGAGAGTTGAAGGGTCAGTGGAGGACCCACAACAACAATTGGAAAAATTATGACTTCAGTGCCAAGGTGGAGAGAGAAGATGGATACAAGTGGAGAAATTCTGTGAAGCCAGTAATAGAGAAACTTGTTCATCTTGTGTTCACTTTTAATCCCAATTTATCTGATTATGTATTATTACATACAATTCTAATGTTGAACAAAAAGAATGTCATGCAGAGTAGTCAGTACTAGTGAACAACTGAAAGGTTTCCTTGTGGTAGATCACACAAATTCATAAGTATTCTGAAGCAGAGGAATTTATTGTAGTGCAGCTAGATTAGAACTAGTTTGTAGTCTTATTTCCTGTCAATATACAAGATTGCTAACTATTCTCAAAATATCTATTTGCTGTTATCCAGGAAATATTATAATAAAAGGCCTTCATAAAACTTTTGTAGTTTTCTGCAATTATCACAACTAGCTACCATGATTAGTTTTTTGTAACATGCAACAAATTAATATTATTTTCATTATCATATATTAGACCAATATAACTCGATACCTTTTAAAACATTATTTTGGCTTAAATTCTTAAGAAAAGTACTAGGAAAATCGTACAATGAACTTATAATAGCTTTATTTGGGAGTTAGGATGATACCTTTACTTTTGTTTCCTTTGTGATTTCCTGTATTTTCTAATATTATGTGTTGTATTTTCTTTTCATATTGAACATTTGACACTTTTGTAATTAGAAAAATGTTACAAAGATTACATACTCACTTTACCTTTTGGCCTTTCACCTTTTACTGTGTATACCTAGCTGCTTTCTCTTCCCATTTTCCAGTTGCCACAACTTTCTTAAGTGTCTGCGTCATCTACCAGCCTGACTGGTTATTCTCTGCAGTCTGCAGCCACATTGCCTTTTCATGGCTCCTGCTTTTAGAGACAATGTCTGTGCTCATAACATGAAATATTCTGATGAGTTCTGGCACACTGTGGGTTGACAATCTCCTGCCAACGTCAATTGGCAGGCGCTGTGTCTCTCCATCCTCTCGGATGGCTCTACTTGCCTCCCTGTGACGACTGAAATTGTCATTTTCATGAAGCCCCCATGGTTGCAAATTAGCTGTTGCTGGCGGAAGTTCACAGGCTGCTTCCAGGCATTAATTTATGATCTGTGCATCATTTTTCTTCATTCAGACCAACACAGCACAGAAGCTTTTCTGAGTTCGGATCTTTACTTATCTAGCCAACTTGATTGAAAAAGATACATCTACGTTGGTTTTTAGCAATTCCTGCTATCTTGCAGTCTTCTCCATAAGAAACAATAAGTATAACATGGTATTTTTTCCTAAATTCATTCATTTTATTAATTGTGCTGATTGTGTTTATGTGTCAAAAGTAGGCATTGTCTCTATTCATGTTTATCTCCACAGAAATACTGAATGACTGACTATATTATTAATATGATAAAGATGAAATCAAGATATCAACATTTCTTCTGTCTCACTTATTATTTTATTAATTATATAGGGACCCAAGAAAGAAAATTTATCTATTATTGTGAAAAAAGCTCAATCTACTGGTAATGATTATTATCATGTTTTTTATCTCCTTAGGAAATGCATTAAAATTGCTAAGATAGTCAATTTCAAACATTTATTTATCATACTATGAAAATCATGAGACAAATAGGTGATCCTGTTCCCTTATATGCCCCTCCCTACCAGGGTTCCTGTAGCCACACAGGAAATGTTCAGTAAATACTATGTTGATAAAACTCGAGGAAAACACAACTACTCAAAGAAGAAATTATGTTAGAATTTGTCATGCCAAGACATCGACTCAATAATTCTCATGAAAAACTCAAATTTTGCAGAAATCTAAGGTCAAACAACACTTAGTATTAAAAGTGAATTCTTAGTATATGGTCATTATCTCTCATTGTGTTTCTCACGCACACATATACTTGAAATTTCTAGAAAAATATTGGGATTTTCTTTTTAAATCACTTATCAAACAGATATTTGCTGAACCAGATATTGTTCAAAATACTGTGCATGGGCCTGAACAAGGAAGTTAGTACCTTTGACTTCACAGAGCTCATATTCTGGTAGAGAGCTTTAAAATGAGCCTAGTATCAAGGTGTGTACAGACTGCTTTTGCATTACTATATGAAATAGTTCAGGTGGGGTGATTTCATAAAGAAATTTTGTTTTTTTAAAGCTCACAGTTCTTGAGGTCCCAGAGCCCACATATATGGGTGTCTTCTTGCTGGTAGAGTCATAAAGTGGTTCAGGGTATCACATGGCAATAGACAGAAATGTGCATGGTCCCCTTTTTGTCTCTTTGTCTCTTCTTATGAAGCCACAATATTTAATCTTGGCCTTGATGACTGTATTTAATCCTATTTACCCAAAGGTCATATATCTCAATACCATAGTTGGATTAAATTTCCACTCTCTTAATAACTCACAATGGGTGTTAAATTTCAACACATATGTCTGTCAGGGACACACTCTAACTATAATGTCACATTGAAATTGATAATATTGTTTCAAAGCCTCCAAATCATTTAACACCACTTCATCTTAGATAAATGGACACTGCTGTTACTTGACAATTCAACTATCACATGTTGTATGCTAGAATTAGATTACCCCCAAGTATCTCTCAATTAGTTAATTTATGCTGTTCAAGTAAACTAAGTATGAGAATGAAATTATCATAAATAGCTGAATGTGTTCTATTCTATTCTATTCTATTCTATTCTATTCTATTCTATTCTATCCTATCCTATCCTATCCTATCCTATCCTATCCTATCCTATTGTATTCTATTCTTCAAGTTGGCAAGGGCTAGGTAAATCATGAAATGATAAATTTAAAAGCAGAATCATTCTGTATTCATTTTCACTGTGTCTCTTACATATTCAAACAAATGTTTTAAACAAACATACTGTCCAGAATGTGATTATTCTGTGAGAGCCATAATTTTCCCCTAAAATTTTCTAGCAAATTTCTTTTAATACAGAAATTTGCCTTCTGGCTTTGAATAATAATCAAGCAAACAAAAATATCATTTCTGAGGCATATGCCATGTGGTAAGAAGCAGACTTCTGTATTCCCAAGCTAGGAGAAAAATATTCATCTTTTTGCAGGTGTAAGTTAGCATTGCCAATTTTAAATGAAGCCCATTTGAGCCATGGGTTATACATAAACCATTAGTATAATGGAGCAATTAACACTTCTCTCAGGATAGATGAGTTAACTGCTGATGCAAGACTTTCTAAATGTTGTCACTAGGTACAAAGTTATCTATCTATCTATCTATCTATCTATCTATCTATCTATCTGTAGATAGATATAGATATAGATATATGGGTAGATATATATCTCCATATATGAGGAGATATTGTTTATCTATATGAGTATATAGGTGAATGAAATACACAGAGCACAAATAAATGTACATTTGTCCAAGTTCTACCAATTCTCATATAGTGATGAATGGGCAAGTCAGTCAATATTGCTGTGTAGTTTATTTCTGCCTGTGAATGGTTAGAATCGCCTGTCTTTTGAAAGTGAATATATGGTGTGGCTTAATGTGTCTTTTCAAAACAGAATTTGGCTTTTAATTATTTCAATGATTTAATAAATGGTAGAGGCCAATGATACGTGGGGGTACTTTCAAGGAGATGGTCTTGTTTAATGGGTAGAACAGAAATCACACCTATCAGAGCGAATGTGAACGAGATAGCAGATTGTGGTTCCCAATTCTTGCTTTGGAATTCTGCCTCTGTTTATAGAGGAAACATCTGCAAGTGGAAAAAATTTACCTAGTTTCTGTAGTATAAAATCTCAAGGGAATCTTCTGCTTAATAGACAGCTTCTTACAGAAGAAAGAAAAGCAAGCTGATATTTCTTCTTGTGCCTGTTCTATTAGGTCTCTGCATATAATGGAGTTAGACATAAAAAGAGAAGTGTAGAAGGCTGAGGGCCTGAGAAGATGATGAGAGATCAGTCTAGAGAAGTGAAGTGCCTCTCTGTACATAAAAAAATCAAATATCAGCAAAATCAGTGAATGTATCTCACTCTTTGGAGATAATTAGTAGAGAGAAGCGAAAACAACTATAGAATTAGGAGTGAGTCCACTGAATGTTAAGAAAACTGCACAGATGCCTAATGAATGCACGTTATCTAGAAAGTTTAACCCAAGTGAAACAATGGACGCCCCCAGTAACAGGTAGCTAAGGAGTAAGAGGCATTATAATGCACACACTAAGATAAATGTGACTCTATTTTGATCCCAAGCTGACACAGTTGTTCAATCTCTACATATGTGTGTGAATTATATATAGAAGCAAAATTACCTTGTAACTTAAAAGAACGAGTTTTTGAAAATATTCCTGTTTACACTCTGCATTCACTGCTTTCTTTTTCCCATGGAGACTGGTTTGTTTTGCTTTCTTAGTATATTATCATTGCTATCAACAAGGGTGTTGTTCATATTCAGAGTCCTTTGGAAGGAGAGGAGTTTTTGTTGAACGTATCTAGCAGTTTTGTTGATGCATAAAGCAAATATTTTGATCATGTTGACAAAATAGAATAGAACAAAATCCCTCTTTATGCTGACCAAAGAAAGAGAGATGAAAACTCCAGTGAAAAGAATCAGAGAATGAAAATGTGCTCAAGAGGAGGCTGCAGACATGTTATTAATGGGAACTAAGGAAAAAGCTGACAATACACAAGAATTCACTTTGTTACCATCTGTTACTGGTCATTGCACTTCTCCCAACTTGACATGCTTTATGTTACAACAAAGAGGTTCTATTGTTTGACTATCTAACATCCTTTCATGCAGTGTCATCACCTAGATTTTCCTTCAGGGAGCCTCTCTCTTCTGCATGAGACTTAGATAGGGCTGAATCACAGCACTGTTCCAAAAGTCAAACAATGATTTACCTTTGGTCAATTACAGTCATAAGGATTCGTTCAAGGATGAATCAACTACTCAAAAAATAGAATTTTATTCTAAAACTTTTCTTGAAATCCTTGGGTATCAGGCCTCCTATTTCTGCTTTATTCTTAATCCTTAATCTGGTAACAAATAGGTTTGGAGCCTTGGGAATGGTATGGGGAGAAGATCCTTCAGAACAAAACTTACAAAAAAGAACTAGAATTTATATATAATGTGAGTAATGCAGTTTCCTGATGATATAGTTTGAGAACATCGATCCAGCTATTCTTGAAGTTAACCGCTCCCCCCGAATATGTCAGCAAGAGAAGCCATTCACCTTTCTGCTTCAAGATAGGCTAGGTTTTATTTCTTTTATGTCTAACCCAAGAATTATGTTGCTATGCTATAGAATAGATACAAAAGCATATAAAGTTAAAATACGAGATTGTTGGTAGATAGCAAAAACAATTGAAAGCACTGGAGTGTGACAAAAAGCAAGTAGATTTGGGAAAGAAGTCAATCCTTCATGCAAGAAAGGTACAGATCAATTTCCCAGGTTTCTAGTTTCCATCCCAAAGGTTTCCCAGTCCATTCCATGTGCAATATTTAAATCTCTAATAAAAACCCCTAATCTTTCTCATTTTGAGCAATTATAATTGCTTGTAAAAAGAGGAGAAAAATTTCCCCCAAATGAAATTACAGACAGGGGGCCTTAAATTCAGAGTACAAGCTATGTTTTCATTTTAAGTTGACTGCTGAACCACCCATTTTTTTTATGGTGGTGCATTTTAAGCATCTCAGCCAACAATAAAAGCACTGAACTGAGATTTGAGCTGCCATCCAACAAAGAGTTTAAATCAGTTCCAAGCAATTTCAATCAAATTAGTTGATCGCTAAAAGAGCAACAAAAATTAACACTCTTGAGAACAATATAATATAATTGAGAATCATCACAACATAATATTTGCAATGTCTAGGAGAAAATACAGAATTATTTGATATGAAATAAATACAGAAAAATGGTACCCATTATCAATTTAAACTGAAAGAGTAAATAAGGTCCAAAATGTACACTAGGTATTGTGAAGTGGGAAGAAATTGTTCAAAAGGTAAAAGGAACTAGGATGAGGGAAAGGGGAAAAGAAGGGAAAAGAAAAAAAATACAAGATAGATACAAAAAATGCAAGATACAAAAATACTACTAGTTTTTCTTAGTTCATTGGTTTGCACTAATATTGTTTGGAGATTTTATGCCCATATCTTGTACTCTGAGTAAATACTTTAAAGATAACAATACTCAGTGTATTAACTATTGTTATTCTCCTATTTTTTTAATAAAATTTTGTTTTACTTTTTCCCATAAAATAAAATTTAAAAAAAATAAAAGGCTTCTATAGAAGTAAATGTTAGTATACAACATTCCTGAATTAGCACAGAAGATGCTTAAAGAATCTATTATGATTTAAAGAAAAATAATATTATCATGAATTAAAAAATTGGGAAAGCTGAGTAGAGAGGAAAGCTCAAAGAAATTTTACTAGGGAATAGTAATACAATTCCATTAAAAATAAAGAATATGAACATATCTTCTCTTTTGGAAGAGCATATCTCCTTCCAGAAACACTTTATCACCATCAATGTATCCAATGAATTAGTTCATATTTGTTGTATCCTTAATTTAATATGTAGTAAAGCCAGCAGCATTGTGTATGTTCGTCTATATATACACTTATAAATTCTTTATTACCTAGAAGAAACTTTACAAAGAACTAAAACAGTAAAATTCACTATGTCAGAACTTTTCTGAACCCTTTTAATTTTTGTCATTTTAAAATTTTAAGTTGATTTAATTTCACTTTTTTACAAAGCAGTAGAATGCAAACAAGTAATTATTTTAAAATGATGTCAGAGGAGCTAATTTAAAACTATCTAAAAATGAAAGGAAATTAATAGTAATGTAATTTTTCTGTCATACAGTTTAGAGAGCACTTTTACACATTACAGAAAAAAATGAATTTTTGTAGCTCCATGGGAAAGGAAAAGTACTGTGGTTGCAAGACACATAGGCACCAGAATCACACGGTTATAAATTTAAGTCCCAGATGAAGTTTTATTATCTGTTTGAACTTGTACATGTTCCTTAGAGTCCCCCTGGGAGGATGGAATTTAAATCCCTGGTGTTTGGACTGAGCTTCATCCCCATCCCTTTTATTTTCGATCTTGAGACAAGAACTTGTTAAGTCACTAAGTTGCCCAGGCTGTGCTAAAACTTGCCATCCTCTTCCCTCAGTCTCCCAGTGTGCGGAAGTTACTAGTGGGTACCACCACTCCCACCTTCTGAGGTTTTTAAAGTATAAAATAGCTCATATATAAAATGAAGATAAATAAAAACACCTCCAGCGAGGCCAGTAACCAGAGCTCCATAACAAACAAGCAATCCCTGATTGCAGCATTTTCTAATTTCTAGTGTATCTGCCATACCACTGCCTGTCACGACAAATTTCAAGCTACTGAAAGTGACATCCCTGAAACAGGAGTTGGAAAGAAATGTGCCCAATCAATTCCTCGGAGCAGTGACTAATTGGCTTTATCACACCACTGCCTACTTCAAAAGACTATCATGGAACTGGGAATGCATTGCAGGCCAGAACACTTGCCCAGCATATGTGAGGCCTGGGTTTGATTTTAACACTGACTAACAATGACTATTGTGAGGAATAAATTGTTTAATACATGTGAAGTGCTTAGGGCAATGACTGGCAGCAAACCAGTCATTGATTATTCAATAAAAGGGGTCATGATGATGATTGGATTCCTAAAACACTGCACAGCGGACCCTGAGATGTAGTGTACAGAATGATGCCTCTTTCAAGTAGCCCATGTTTATGTTAAAAACATCCAAGAGGAGCATTAGAAGCCCGTCATTAATCCTTACTTTTCTTCCAGAGACCGTGCTAAACATGAGTTCCCTGGAAGAATCGGAGGAGAATCCCATTATGAAGAGTGAAGTAAAATGTTTGCCAATAGTAAGAGTAAATTCAAGCTCCCCACTCTTCTCTAGGCATAAGATAGCCATTCTTTGTGTCCCTTAGTTCTCAGCACTTTCTTCGATACGTTGTCATAAACCAAACTATTTTTTTTTAATCGTAGTACCTGGTTTAACAGCTACATTTATCTTATAAAGTTGATGAAACTAATTCTTAGCTTGCTATGTTGACGTTGCCATATAGATCACTGAACCACATGTCCTTGTGTGCCCAGGTCTTTCTCAGTTTCAATGCTGTAAGTTCCATGTGCTAGGATCCCCCTTAGTCCAGGCAAAGTGGAACAGTTGATCACCTACAGATATGGGACTTCAGACTCTGGACTGAATGGATGTGCTGGATTTCATATGTGAGCTAATAAAGGAAAACAATGTCCTCAATAATGGGCTGGTTAAGTTTATTCTTATGTTTCTGTAGGGGTGTTTTTTTCCTGAGGGTAATTACCTATATTAAAAATAAACCATAAGTAAAGATAAAATCATATTAATATACAATATTCTAAGAGGATTTGTTGAAAGGATTTCATGTGCTAATAAGCATGGCAGAAAACATGATTTTATAAACTGACCAACCCAACCAGTCCTATTACCCTAAATATAGGCTTATATTATTTAATGAAGAAAGATGTTATGTTTATTTTCATTATTCCCTTATTATATTAAATATTCAGTAGTCTTGCTAATGAGAGTATGACAATTACCTTTGCCAGTCTCTTTTTATCTCATTACTTTCTCAAGGCATTTGAAGCTACATTAACTGACGCTAAGGGCCAGTGAGTGTTCTCTTCTCTTACAATGTAGTATAGACAATGGTTTAAAAATAACTTATTGACAAGTAATAAAAATTACAGGGCCAGCACTGTAGCTCAGCGGCACAGCACCTGCCGGGCAAGTTCAATGTCCTGAGTTCGATTCCCCGTACAATACACACACACACACACACACACACACATATATATATATATATATAATATACAATATATATACCTATACCTATACAATATATATTATGTATATATTTTATTACAATATATATTATGTATATATTTTATTACAATATATATTATATGTATTATATACTATATATATATAGTATTCTTTTCAAAAACACTGTGAAAATAAAGTAAGGCAAACATGTTTATTTTATTACAGTACACACGGTAAGGTACTTCTTTGTTGATGGTATCAATAAATTATTTATTTTTTAAGAAAAATCAGTGTGTCTACGTTATTAAGGTATATGGCAATAGTAAATCCAACTTCAACACAGAGGTTTTCCAGTGTATATTCTTTATGTCTGGATTTCATGAGTATTAAAAGGACACAGTTCAGTTTGTGGAGTTCCTCATCATACTAAGCAGGCTCTCCCACACTTCCTTTCATCTCTGTGTATCTGCCTTTCTTTTTATCTGCTGAATAAAACCAACTTGTAAGTATCCTGGTTTTGTTTTCTTGTTGGCTAATGCTCTAGGGACTCCCTCAATGTGCCTCCACTTTGGACTAAATTACAGCATTCATTTTCCCTCTTTGCCAGTAATTTTAGTGTGCTGCTACTACTCCATCAGGAATAAGAAGTAGAGAGCTCTTCTGTTCAAGAATACTCATGAAAGAAACAGTCAAGATACTCATTTTTCCCCCAATCCCTGAAATAAAAAAAGAAGAAAAAAGAAAAAGAAAGGCTTAGTAGTCTGCTGAAAAAGTACAAGCTGTTTAAGATTGTCAAAATTCTAGTCATAGTGTTGAAATGACATTCTTTCAACTATGTATAAATCATCACTTTTGTGGAGGGAAAAAGAGACACACATGGGGTTCAGTGCTTTCTCTGTGAAATGGTCTAATAGCTCAGCAGCTCCCACAGTCTGTCAGTTCTCGCATTAGAACTTTTCAATGAAACACAGTGGATCATTTGTCCCAGGCTTCAGACTGAGTGATTGGCAATGGGGCCCTTGACGTCTTCTGAGGTATCCTTGTGTAAATTGAAAGCATAGGTGGCAATGAAATTGTCTTAATCATTAAAAGGGAAGCAAAGATTGAAAATTGACCCAAAGGAATGGCTACTTTGATAGATCTTTTGACTCTATAAATCTATGCTCATAGGCTGGCTGAACTCTAGACAGAATGGTAGTAAATTTTTATTTCTTCATGACAAGGCATTACTTACAAGGCACACAAAAGCCTCCAGCTGCAATTTTTAGAATATTTTTTGTGTCCATAAGAAATCACTTGTCTGTTATAAAACCAAGTAGTTGAAAATATTTGAATCATGTACACATGATACACATTATATTAAAAAGTATATATATCAGCTAAGATACGACTGTGTGTGTCACTAATTTTATGAGTTTTAAATATTCAGTTACATTTTCTAGTGACAGAGCAGAAATAATTAAAGTGAAATAAGAGAATTAGCTCACTGTATGGGACAAAAATTACAAATATATGATGATATAATAGAATTATAATTGTACAATTATGAAACTGTAAAGGTAAATAAGGACTGTACTTATGAACATATAATATGAATATAATAATAACAAATTAAGAAATGTTTTACTCTCTGATCATGAAAATGATTCATCCTTACACCCAAACATTTCAATAATGCAGAATTTTATAAAATAGGAGATGCAAATATCCAATAACCTTCTATCTAAAGTAAATCACTGCTAATAATGTACTTCATACTTCTCTGGCTTTTTATTTTTCTTTTATTTTTTTATTTTTTTGTGTGGGTACCGGGGGGTTGATCTCAGGATCTCGCACGCCAACAGGCACGCGTGCCGCTGAGCGATATCACCGGCCCCTTTTTCATATGTGAGATCTGGGAGTCGAACTTGGGCCCTTGTGCTTGCAAGGCAGGCGCTTACGCCGCTGAGCCATCTCACTGGCCCATCTGGCTTTTTAAATTAATAAACAGCTATATACTATTATTTCAACAAAATGATATCATGCTGTGAATAACGTTTTCCAGAATATTTTGAAAAATCATAATTAAACCTGCTTACACACACACACACACACACACACACACACACAAAACCATTTTTAAAAATTATGGAAACCTTTACATACTGATGTGTAACAGACGATGTTTTCAAGGCCAGCATGTGGATATCTTCCTACATTTTCACAGGTCGTATTATATCGCATTTTACAATTTTAATTACTATCTGTGGCCTTGAAGCCATGTATACTTTTATTTTAAGAATTGTTCTATGGTTAAAGCATATTTGAAATTTTGATATTACCAAATCACTCTCCAAATATTATATGATTTCAGAAATTTGTAAAATGGCCTACTTTTACAAATTCTCCTGACTCTACATTATTGATCCTTTTTCCCTCATTCTAATTTGATAGGCGATATATAACTCAAATATATTTTAATATATTTATTTACCGATATTTCTCATATCATTATTGCATGAGTATCTCTTCACATGTTTACCTAGTACTGTGATTGGTTCTATGAATTACCTATTTTTACCAAATTTTTTTACTTTTAAGTATACTTTTATTGTAAAAGTAAGAACCTGACTATACCTTACCTTAAATATAAAATTTAGTATTATATTCACAATGTTCATTTTTACTGAAAGTGGATGAAAAATTTGATTTCACTTAATCCAATGAACATTTCATTTGCTAACAAACATTTATTGGTCAAGGAGTCTTTCCTTAGGAATGTATTAGGTGCCGAATAGATGTTTATAAAGAACTCTAAACTGGCATCAAGAAAGCCTCTCTTTAAAATTTGATTTCCTACATTACTTGAAGAAAAGTAACCATTTAATTCTCCTTAATTGCCTTACAGAACCTGGAAGGAAGTACAGCACTGTGCTAATTTTAACCTTTTCCTAGTGTTCTGTGGAGATTGTTTGCAATGGTCAAACACTGCCAGCTGCCTTCTAGCTTCATGGAAATGTTCTGTCTTCTAGCTTTGCTTTGGGCATGCCCCTCATCTCTCTCCTTTGTCCTCTGGCTAGTTCCTTATCATGAGACCTCCAGCCCTTTTAGAATACACTAATATACATAGGACATTGCTTACTACCTAGTCTCCTTATGTATGTCCTGCTCCATCTTTCCCCCATTATCCTGTGTAACTTGCATTCCAAGGGTCACCAATGTGCATGATCCTGCTTCTTGGGTCTCTAAAAGAGGATATCTTTATATTTTCTATAGCTGTAGATCATCTTCCCCATTTATCTTCACAAAGTAAATAAAACTGACCATTTACCTTCCAGAAATTTAGGTGATTCATATTTTCATTACCAGAAAACCAACTAACAAAAATGGCCAAAGCAATCTCAATTAATACATATTTTATTCACTTATTACCAATTATATTAGAAATCTTCATAGAAAATGAATTATAGCATTTCTAAAATTTCCATATAGTTCTGATTAATTGTACTCTATCTTTCTATTTCTTAAAGCCACAGAGCAATAAGAAAAATCATGAATTGCCTCATGTATTAACAAAATAAATGGGCCGGTGATATTGCTCAGTGACACGGGCGCCTGCTGGTGCGTGAGATCCTGAGGTCGACCTCGGTACCCACACACACACAAAAAAAGAAACATAATAAATGAAAAATTTTGAAATAATTGGAAAAACTGTAGAGAACTGGGTATATACTAGAATTTTGTAATGTATGTTTTTGAGGAAAAATTTTAGAGATATAGAAAATATCCTCTCATGTACTCTTCTGGTATCTATACAAAAGTAGCTTATTATTCGTGATAATAAAAGTTATTAAAATCATCTAATGTAACTAGACAATAAGACTATTTTTGTACAAATGAAACAAAGAAAGCCAGAGTACCTTGGGCAGGTTTGGCACACAGGAGGAGGGGGTGTGTGTTTGGTTAAGTGTTTTAAGAACTAGGAACCAAGGTGATATTAAAGGTTCAAAAAGAACAATTAGAGGAAATACCTGTGAAGGAAACGGGGGGCGTGGTAGAAGAGCTGAAGAGGTAGTGAGAGCATGGAATGGTAATAGATGTTTGACACCTGTGAAGAAGAGACTAGAAGAAGGAGAGTTAGGTATATGGATTCTCATTTGAAGGTAAGTTCTAACTAGTTTGGGCCAAACTGATGATGAGAGCCAAAGTTACTCATGAGAGGTTTCCTATCAGTCCTAGACAAGGGCTTGTCTTAGTATTCTTGCTGCATTCTGCCATTGCGAAAGATCAGCAGGTGAGGAGTGTGGCCTTTGTATCACCTTGGTGGTGGTGTCCAAGCACAGCAGCTGGGATCAGCTATATTCTCCCCAGCAGGAGATCTGAGTGGTGCTACATCTTCACAGCTGCTGAGGGACAGTTCTCAACTGTGTCCCGGAAAGGGCCAAGGCCAGCAAGATAAAAACAAAGTGGATGTAGTCAAAGCCTATTTGAAGTTAAATGTATTGAATTGTCCATTGACAAGAAAAAAGACAGGAGGGACACCAAGATTGAACCTCTGGTGGTTTACGTGGAGCTGCAGGTGGTAATCTACCGCTGTGGAGGTAAGAAGGAGCATCTGTGGTGATTCCAGTTCAAGCTTCTGTGGGTGAACTTGTTTCACTTATAGAGAACAGAATCTGACGGAAAGTAAGAGACCATTGCCACCGTTGGGCAGCTTTTAATGTATCCACACTAAATACAATCCGGACCTCACTAATCTACTGAGGAATAAACCATTCTTTCACCAGCCTTCAAGTGGAAGTGGAAACACTCTTCTCATTTCTTTAGTTGTGGTTTATGAAGGAAGCAAAAGTGACAGGAGGGGGGTAGGGCATGAAAGAGGAACCAAAAAGCCCAATGTCAGTTCTAGGTGTAAATAAATCTACCTATTCTTAGTCATAGTAGTAGTCGTAAAAGTAGAAAAATAGATCCATAGTCAAATCTTAAACTATTCTTTACAGTTAAAAAAAAACTGAGAGGTACAGTACTTTTTATTCTGAACATGGGACCCAACCACTCTTTTCCTGCTGAGTTTAAGTCACTGACAAAACAAGAACACCAGTACCCAGCATTATGTTCACAGATTAAATTATTAAGAAGACACCAATACATCTGTGTTTTGCCATTTTACATGGTACTAATTTAAGATGACAGTTTCTTCAGCAAAACATTTTTTTCTATTTTACTTGCATACTGTGCCTCGTGGTGATTATTGTAGACATTATTTCACACAGGGTGGTCCTGATATCACATTGGGAACTGTGGTGGATAGAAGAGAAATGTGTTTGTAACACTGGCCAGGAGCCAAAGCTTACTCCTCCCAGGTGTTCAGAGAAGTTTCTAGAACCTAATCTATCTTCAGAGGATGACTAATACAGGTTCAAGAGAGGAAAGTACTGACATGAAAGAAAGCTGTTTCAAGTAATCATTAAAAATGAGATGGAAAAAAAAAAAGAAAAAAATGAGATGGATTTTCTTATTATGATGAAATCATTCAAATAAATCTCCCCAAAGAGTCACTAAGCAACAGTCCTGGAGTGTTTCTAATTTAGGGCTGATGTAGCTTCCTGGAGAGTCCAGTAAACCTTTTGAAAGAACCTGTGTTAGGGTCATTTTATTATATTTCAAGATTGAATAGCAATGAAGGTACTCATAAAATACACTAGAACTGGAATTCATTTGGAGAAAATTAGGAAGCTTTTTATGTCTGGGGAACGACATTCTTTGAACATGAAATGTTTTCACCCACATGTTTCTCTTTACTGGGAACTTTTATATCTCTCAAGTAATTTTTTTTAAAAAACTATCAATGTCTGATGTTTAGAATCCATTTTTGTTTGAAGATCATGAAAAGAAAATGTAGTCCCTGATGATTCACTTGCTATGATTTTTTAAAAAGATATCTCTTTTCAAAATAAAACAGTCATGACATAAATTAGTGTATATGGAAATTGGTCAGAAAAAATTGAAAAAAAATATCTAATTAGAAGGTAGTCTGAGATGGCCTACAAAAATGAAATTTTGGGATTGTGTGAATTTATGTATCCTATAATATATTTTAAGTTGTGAAGTTTACTGAAATAAGTTTTAGAAAATCAGATTAAGCCCTGCAAAATTTTAGCTATTAGGAACACTGTACTGACTTATAAAGACCAGGACTGTCATAGCAGAACATGTAGAGGCACTGGACACCACAGTGGGATAGAAATGCTCTGATTTTGAGGGATATATTCTTACCTTCAGCCTTACATATGAGATATAAAGTAACATGTTATTTAAATTCTACTGTGACCAGACATATATTCTTAAAATGTTTTAAATAATTCAAGCACTAGGAGAAAAATGATACACTTAGAAAAATGCCTAATACTAAAACAAAGATGTGTATTCTGCCACTTAATTTGTTCATTCTGCACTATCGAAAACAAGGATCTATGTGATTGTCAAGGGGTATGTATTAGGGTCATTGTCTTTTTAAAAAATTTTTATTATGCCACATTTATTTATCAGAATGAAAACTAAAGAATTAGCAATTGCTTGCAAGACTTCATATCTTGTCTATCTGAAAGTAAATGTTGGTGGATGGTCATTTTCAGCAATTGCCAATCATACATTGTTTCCCATGAAGAAATGATAAAGTCATACTGTGTAGAAAACCTTCACTCTCCCTCCTTTTTGAACTATAGCTTTTGGAGGAAGAAAACATATCTGTCTTTTAACAGATCTCTGTTACTTTTTAATTTTTTTAGTTTATTTTATTAGTACAGAGGTGTAGTACTAATATTTATATTGTTTGTGGGGAGTTGGTACATGCACATAACACAACCCGATTCCCTTTCTTTATCCCTCATCCCTTCCCTCCCATTTTTAAGCTGCCAGTTAAACTGTATGATAGGGTATCATCCTTTATTTACTTATTTATTTTTAGTCTTAGTCAAAAAGATGCCTTGGAATAAATTGTCTTTGGCTAATAAAACTTCTTTTGAAATAAAAATAAGATATAAAAACAAAATCAGATATTTTTTTCTTTAGAACCAAAGGAAGAAATAGTTTTTGCTAGTGATTACAGTGAAATCTGAGGATGTATAGGGAGAAGAGACTCAGGGTCAAGATAAATAAGAACTGGGTTTTTGAGTATAATGCGCAGTAGTTCTTTTGTACTTTGCTATATGTTTATTTGTGAAATCTCATGAGATTTCAAGCACTGCATAGGCAAATACTTTCTCCAGTAATAACACTAAGAGAATAACAATATTTCTTTATTGTTAATAATTTAAATGCTTGAATGTAACAATTTTTATAAATAAATCATGAATATTTTCCATTTATTGATTGTAACATTCTTTCTATAAATGTTTTACAATTGTATTATTTTCAATATAAACCTACTGCTTGACTTACTAACATTTAATAATAAATTTATTATTTCCAAGTTTATCATGTTCATTTTAAGTATTCTTGCATAATATCTGTCAATTATTACTGGTAAACTACCAGTTTTACAGAACAACAATAGTTTAAAAAGAAAAAAGTTGGAGGCCAGACATTACCTTTCATCACAACAAAGTACCACAATTAAGACAGCGTGATATTTGGTCAAAGGATTGGAAAAGAAAGAGTTGGTGATAGAACAGAATAAACTACACAGAAATAGATTTGCATATGTATTCAACTGATCTTTGACAAAAGAGCAAAGACAGTGAAATGGAGAAGAGATAGTCTTCAACAAATAATGTTGGAACAACTGGGCATCATGTGCAAATAATGAATCTAGATTCAAGTTGATATTTCTCACTAAAATTAATTCAAATTAAGTCACAGATGTAAATGTAAAACACAAATCTATAAAGTTCCTAGAAGATATCATTAGAGAAAATTTAGATGACTGCAACATTGGTGAAGGACTGATTGATTTTTAGCAATGTTAACAGCATAATTCATGAAAGGAGCAATTGGTAAGATGAACTTCCCTGAAATTGAAAAGTTTTGCTCTGTGAAAGACAGTCTAGAAAATGGAAAGGCAAACCACAGACTTCCAAAGGGCATGCCATATTAAAGACTGTTGCCTCAAAATATAGAAGGAATTCTTAAAATTCAATAATAGGAAAACAGACAACCTGAATAATAAATGTTCCAAAGACCTTAACTAAACATTCACCAAAGACAATAGACGGGAACTAAACTTATCAAATAAGGTTCCAAATCATGTTATGAGAGAGATGCAAATAAAAACACCCGTGAGATTCCATTACACACCCTCTAGAATGGCTGAAATCTCAAAAATTCACAGCAAATGTTGATAATTATGCAAAGCAGGAAGAACTATTGTTCATGGCTGGTATAAATATCAAATAATACAGCTACTTTGGAAGACACTTGGTGATTTTCTTTTACAAAACTAAACATAATCTTTCTATACAATGCAATAGTTGTGCTTCTTAGTGTTTACCTAATGGACAACTGCATATGGATGTTTATAGCAGTTTTTCTTTTCTCTTTTCCTCTTCTTTCTTCTTCCCCTTCTTCTTCATTTCCTTCTTCTTCTCCTTCTTCTCTTTCTCCTACTTCTTCCTCTTCTTCCTCTTCTCTTCTTCTTTTCTCTCTGTCTCTGTCTCTCTCTCCCTTTCTCTGTCTGTCTCTCTCTGTCTCTCTTTCAGCTATAATTACCAAAACTTAGAAGCAACCAAGATATTCCATACCACATGCATGTGTGAATTAACACTGGTACATTCAAACTATGAAATTTTATACAGGGCTTCTACAAATGAGCTATCAACCATAAAAAGACATGCAGGAGGGACTTTAAATGCTTATTACCAAGTAAAAAAGTCAATCTGAAAAACCTACATATAGAGTGATTTGAGCTATAAGACATTTTGGAAAAGTAAAGCTTTAAAGTCATTAAAAAGATAAGAGCCAGTGAGATGGCTCAGCGGTGTAAGTGCCTGCCTGGCAAGCGTGAGGGCCCGAGTTCGGCTCCTGGAACCCACATATGAAAAAAGGGCCGGTGATATCGCTCAGCGGCATGGGCGCCTGCTGGCGCATGAGGTCCTGAGGTCGACCCCCGGTACCCACAAAAAAAAAAAAAGATGAGTGATTATCAGAGATTAATGGGAAGTGAAGGAGAAACAGGTAAACATGAAGAAATTTTAGAGCAGCAAAGCCACTCTGAATGTTAGTGTAATGTCCTTAGAGATATGTCAACGCCCACAGAATTTACAACATTTAGAGTGCACCTTAATATAAACTATGGTATCTGGCCAATAGTGTGTCAATGGGGCCTCATCAATTTTAACAAATATGCCAACGGGATGGGATAGCAATCCCTCCTCATATTGGAGGCTATACATATTTAAGGGTAGGGGAAATGTCTGGGCCCTCTGCCTTATTTTGCTGTGAACCTAAAACTGCTCTTAAATTTTATTAGGAAAAAATAAGAGCTAAAACCCTCTGATAAATTTGGTATGACCTTATTTATTTTGTTGTTCTCTAGATATAAAGGTAGAGACTTTTAAAAGTAAATTAACTTAACACTTTATTAGCATTCCTCTTTGTGGAAATATAGACGTTTGTGTTGAACTTTGTGTAAGAGTAACTCTTTAGGTAGATAATCTTATCATCTACATGTTATTTGCTGATCTGTGAAGTTATATTACTGATGCTCAAATCTATGTTTCTTTCACTGATGTGTTCTACTTTCTATCAGCATT
This sequence comes from Erethizon dorsatum, assembly GCA_028451465.1. Taxonomy (NCBI): domain Eukaryota; kingdom Metazoa; phylum Chordata; class Mammalia; order Rodentia; family Erethizontidae; genus Erethizon; species Erethizon dorsatum. Next base: position 20,672,063 of record CM051839.1, read on the forward strand.
CATTCAATTGCCTTTCAAAGACCTTTTAATCTCCATATGTCCAAAACAATTGATAAATCCATTATTTTACACATTACCAAAGAAATACCTTTTCAGACTTGACACTAAATTGACTCACATTCTTTTGCAGTACATGAAGCAATGTCTCCAGATTTCCACCTCTGTCATCCTATGGGAGAAACTTCATGTGTAAAGCTGTCTTCACTACCAGCGTCTTAGTGACATTCATTTTGTATATAACCAGTCCAAAAATGCCCACAGTAAGCCTCAATTTGTCCATGACAATGAAAGCATAATCAATTCCTGGTCTCAACATCTGTGAAGGATAACCAGTATTCAAGAGGAAGTCTAAGTTAAAACTTAGCTTATTTTGCAAATAATGTTGTCTCTTTTTTGACTATTTTTCATTTTTAAGCATTGAGGGTGCCTTGTACAATTCCATCTGCAACACAGAGTTGGCACAGCACTCTCCTTGGACCAAGTATACAGTCCTATTATATCTTCTTCATCTTTATAGGAGATAGAAGAAAAAACCCATTTTCATCTCTGCTAATGCCAGACACCTGCTCCACTTATCTGGATTGGTTCAAACAATTCAGTCATTTCCAGGATTATTATAAACTTACATAGGGCATAATTCTGGCAAAAGACACATTTTCATTTGAAGGGTTGCTTCTGGTTTCATTTTGTATCATTCTCTCTCATTGCTAACAGTTTTCCCCCTTGCTTTCATACATTTTTTTCTTGCTAATTTTCATTGAGTTACCTACGCTGATGAAATAGGAGGATATTTCTTTGGCCCACAGGTGATACAATTTCTGCTTTGGTACACCATGAGACTGAATTGAAGATATTTGTCATAGATTTTACCCAGGGTCATGCTAATGTCACCCAGTAATTTATAAAAATTATAGCAGTCAAGTTAGCAATAATCTGACCTAAACTAATAAAGTACTTTAATGTAAAAAGCTTCCTCATACATCCATTTACTTGACTTTCACAAAACTTGTGTGAGTTGAGAAAGTCATTTATGGTTATTCCCATTTCATAGACCAAGACTAAGGCTGGGAAAGGTTAAAACAGCTGCTAAAATGTTATAGCTTTTTCTTTTTTTTTTTTTTTTTTTTTTGTTTTTTGTTTTTCTTTTGGTACTGGGAATCGAACTCAGGACCTTGTGTTTGCCAGGCAGGCACTGTGCCGCTGAGCTATATCTAGGACCCCATGGGGCTTTTTCCATTGGCTAGCATCCCCAAATCATTCTTAATTTTTCAATATCTTAATAACAAATCTGAAGTCACTGTTCTCAACTACTTTTATTTTTTATTTTATTTATTTATTTATTTATTTTTTGTGGGTACCGGGGGTCGAGCTCAGGACCTTGCGCGCCAGGAGGCGCCCGTGCCTCTGAGCAATATCACCGGCCCTTTTTTCATATGTGGGTATCGGGAGTTGAACTCAGGACCTTGTGCTTGCCAGGCAGGCACTTATGCCACTGAGCCATCTCACTGGCCCTCAACTACTTTTAAAAATAGCGTATTGTAATCCAGTAAATTTCTGAATAAACAAAACTAGTTACAATACAAATTGATTCTTAATATTCTTTAGTCCAAAAAACTCAGAAAAATAAACCCAGTAATGATACACAGAAAATCTATTTCTTAGATATTTGTGTACTATCTTTGTTCTTTTTTCCTTTTTTAGTAATGTTTGCAGTACAGAATGATTACATTCGCTGTAGGGAACTGGTACACATATATAATACATTTCAATTTTTTTTATCCTCCCCTCCACACGCTTTATTTCTCTAGCATCAGATTAATTCATTTACTTTATAAGACACTATAATGTGAATTATCATATATACAGATTGAGAACCAGGCTAAGAGGCCAAAAAATATAAAACATGTAATACTTTTAGATACATTGTCCATGCTGGATTGCAATATTTTTTTTCATCTCTCTTTTTTCCTATTATCTGTTTCAATTATATTATATTATATTATATTATATTATATTATATTATATTATATTATATTGTATTATATTGTATATAAACTTATCTATCTATCTAGCTAGCTGTCTTATAGAGAGGGAGAGAGAAAGGGGATTTTTTTGTACAAGACCAACTATGTGATATTTAAGCTTGTGTATCTGAGTTATGTCACTTGACATTATAGTCTCAAGATGCATCCATTTCCCTACATATGACTCAAGTTTATGTTTATGGCAAAATAGTACTCCATTGTGTATAAATATAGTACCACATTCTTTATACATTCATCTGTTGATGGACATATAGGCCATTTATAAGATTTAACTATTATGAATTGTGCTGTTATAAACATGGGTATGCACATGTCACTTGGTATAATGTCTTTAACTCTTTTGGGAAGATATGTATAAGGGGAATAGCGGGGTCAAATGGAATTTGTATTTTTAGTTTTTTGAGGAATCTCTATACTAATTTTCACAGTCGTTGTATTGGTTTACAGTGCCACAAAAAACAGTGAAGTGTTCCTTTCACTCCACAGCCTTGTCAACATTTGTTATCCATCAATTTCTTCATGGTAACCATTCTTTCCAGAGTTAGATGGAATCTCAGTGTTGTTCTAATTTGCATTTCTCAAATGGCCAGCGATGTTGAACATTTTTTCATGTATTTATTGGCCCTTTGCGTTTCATCTGAGAAGTGTCTGTTTATTTCAGATGCCCATTTTTAATTGGATCTTTAAATTTGAGAGGTCTAATTTTTCTGAGTTCTTCATATATTCCAGATATTAGTCCTTTGTCTGAGGAGCAGCTGGCAAAATTTTTTCCTGTTGTGTAGGTTGTCTTTTCATTCTGTTGGTGGTTTCCTTTGCTGTGCAGAAGCTTTCTAATTTAATGTGATCTCACTTGCTGATTCTCTCTATTATTTCTTGAACAATTAGGGTTTTGTTCAGAAAGTCTTTACCTACACCTATGTCTTCAAGAGTTTGACCTATTTTGTGTTCCACCATATTAAGTATTTCTATCCTAATGTTTAGATCTTTGATCGATTTTGGTTTTAGTTTAGTGCATGGTCAGTGATATGAGTTCGAGGTTTAACATTTTTCATTTGGATAGTCAGTTTTCCAAGCAACATTTGTTATGGAACCCATCTTTCCTTTAGCAAAGGGATTTGGCCCCTTTGTTAAGATAACATAGCCGAGTGTGCTTGGAGTTGTTCTGTATCTTCTATTTTGTTCCATTGATCCATGAATCTGTTTTTCTACTACCATGCTGTTTTTATCACTGTAGTTTTGTAGTATAACTTGAAGTCTGGGATTGTGATGGCCCCTGCCCTGTCCTTGATGTCCAGAATTGCTTTTTGCTATTTTAGGTTTCTTCTGGTTCCACATGAATTTTAGCGTTGCTTTTTCCAATTCTATAAGAAATATTACCAGTATTTTGATTGGAATTGCTTTAAATCTATATAACAATTTTGGAAGTGTCCATTTTGACTTTTTTTTTTTTTTGCTTATTCAGGAACAGGGGATATCTTTCCATTTTCTGATATCCTCTTCAATATCCTCTTTTAGAGTACTATAGTTTTCATTGTAGAGCAAATATAATAAAATTATTTAATAATAACTTCCTTTAAGAAAAAACACACAAAGATGAAAACAATAAACCTGCAAGCATACTTATGGCATTTATTTGTATTTATATTTGCTGCCTGTTTGATTTATATTTTATCACCATATTATTCTTAGATTCATAAATTGGAGCAGATAGAAATGTATCGGAGTGGTAGCAGATCTAGATATCAATAGATTATTCTTTGATAAATTTTCCAACACATATAAAATTAACAGGAGCTAAATCCAAATTTAACTCTAGTTCTTAGTTAATATTGCTATGGCAATTTTAGAATACCACATTATATTTTTGACCAGACAAATCAGTTCTTACCATGAAAAACTTTCTGCAAGTATAAATGTCTCTCAAAGCCCATATGTGCTTCCTGCTTTCTTGCCTCTTCAGTAGAGCCTGAAGACTTATGGGAAAGTGCTAACAAAGGAAACATTGGAAGTTATTTTTTCTACCCGTATCAAGTGACATGTTTATACATATACCTCAGAGCATAAATTCCTCGCCTCCTTGAGTTTCTATAATGGTTTTTATTATTTCTATAATTATTATGAAAAAATCCATATTATAAGCAAAAAAGAAGTTATTAAGTCATCCAGTTATATTATATCAGCCATGCACTACATTGATCTCGAGCTTCTTTTGTTGTAGTTTTGCTCTTTGGAACTGCTTGATATGGAGAAACTCAAGAGATCGGGAAAGATTCTAATAAGCTGCCCTGGTGAGATGTTTCAGTACGAATTCTTAAAAATTTTTTATTAGTACATATTTGTGGTACATAATGATTATATTTATCTTTGAGAGTTGGTACATGTACATAGCACATATTAATTCATTTTTTATCTCCTTCCCCTTCCTATCCTCTCCATCTCTTCGTCCCTACTCAAAACATAAATAAATTAAACAGCAAAATAAAGGATAGATAATAGATTTCTTACTGATTAGGACAATAACATCAAGACAATGGCATTTATACGACAATTTTAATTTGGGCAACAGCTGTAACTTTATCATTATATCTTCTCACCGTAGAAGGACATGCATCTTAGTTCACTGTAATGACCTATTTGTAGCCTAATAAATGGCAGGGAAGCTGAAATTTTACAAAATGTCTTCTTGTTATTTTTAGCCAGATGAATAAAGAATGGTGGAGAGATGGGAGTATGGTTAATGTTGTTAATGAAGAATTGTTGTCCTCTATGTCATCTTGAAATTCAGTCTCACAAATATTATCAGCAGTAACAGTAACATGATCCTAACACATCCATAGTAAAATGTACCATCTTAATCTTTCTCCCTGAAGAAACCGAACTGATATGAGAAGGAACTTAGGCCACTTTTCACAAATGCTTCTTGTTCAAGGTTGAGAGGCAATATTCCAAGGATGGTATTAAATTACCAGCATGGCTCAGTGCACTGCTCAACTTTCAATTCATTGTCAAATGAAATTGGTATAGTGTCAAAAACCATCAAAACCCTAACACAATTTCTCCCTGGAGAAACATACTGTAACTATTACAGAGCACTTTTAAGGTTTATTGATTTGGAGATAGGAAGCACGGCTGGATGAGAGAGAGAGGACAGAGATGAGGTGCACTTCTCAGACAAGCATAATAAACGTGCTCCCAAGTCAGGAATTATATAAACATGAAAACAGAGCATCAGTTAATTGTCATCTGTTCTGCTTTCACAGCTGCACTTGCACCCGGCTATAAATATCTAAAAGGCACCAGTATTGCTTCTTCAGAAACTGGTACTAATATAATATTTGTTTTATCTTCAATGGGAAAATTAAGACGGCATCCTAAAAATGACTAGAGACTTTGAATATGGATAAATAACTCATGAGAGAGATTTAGGCTGTATACAATATACCAACTTCAACACAAATCAGAAAATGGGCTAGCCAACTTGCCATTTTTGTTTTGTCATTATTTTCTTACTTCCTGTAGGATAGGACCCCTACAATGCATTTCTGGTTAAAGGTGTGTATTGAATTGGTTTTTTTCCTTGGTAGAATTGTCAATAAAATTATGGTTGTTTACATTTATATTAATTGTGCCAATAGTCAAACTGTGTTTTAAAATAATCTCTATTAAGAGACATTCTAATGTTTTTGCCCTCTTTAAATAGTGTTTATTCAGTTACCTGATCAAATTTGAATTCTTTCTTAAACTTGGCAAATAAAACTAAAACAATGACTTAACATAAAATCTATATTAATGGATGTATAACTACTTTGTAATTCACAAACAGCCATAATATCTTTTCTATTATATTTTAATATTAAAAATACTGGGGCTGTTGTGATGGCTCAGTGGCGTAAGCACCTGCCTGGCAAGCATGAGGTCCTGAGTTTGACTCCCGGAACCCACATGTGAAAAAAGGGCCAGTGATTTGCTCAGCGGCACGGGTGCCTGCTGGCGCGCGAGGTCCTGAGGTCGACCCCCAGTACCCACCAAAAAAAAAAAAAAGCTATAGCTTTTATTCTTAGCCTATAGATTATATACCTTGATAATAATGTAATAGATATACTTCTTTATTCTACATTTTTCTAAGTTCAGATAAAAATTATACTACCTAAATATGGCATATAACAATTACTTATGGCTATTCATTTAGGCAAATACTCTATGAAAGTCTTCAATAAACATTTGAGTTTTGTGAATATGTCTGCTGTTTTTATGTAATCATAAGAAACAGGATTCCTAGCTTTTATAGGATTTTCAAAGTTCCTTTGACCCAATTAATAACCACAACATTAGAAGTTTTTCTGCCAAATTCATTACAAATAAATGATGCCCATCACTCCTTTTAGTCATACATTTTTAAACATTATGGTTAATGGATGATGACATAACACTGAAAATATCAAATGATAGGAGAAATGTATTTATTTCTAGAAGGCATAATATGTTACATATTTAAAAGTTAAATGATCAGATTTGATAAGAAAGTTTAGTTTAATAGTTGGCTGTGAGAAAAAATCATAAATCTGAAAATATTTTATATGCTGCAAAGTTTTGTAAGAAATAAATAATAAGAAATCTTGGGCCGGTGAGATGGCTCAGCGGCATAAGCACCTGCCTGGCAAGCTCGAGGTCCTGAGTTTGACTCCTGGTACCCACATACGAAAAAAGGGCTGGTGATATCACTCAGCAGCACGGGCACTTGCTGGCGTGCGAGGTTCTGAGGTCCACCCACGGTACCCACAGAAAAAAAAAGAAATCTTACACTCCATAATCACAAATATAGTCATAAAATATTGGAATAACCTCAAGAAAAAAAGTTTGAATCATATGTGGAGAAAACAAATATTACCAACTCTCAAACTTATAAAAAAGAAGGAATTGAGATATTTAGAATATTATATAACAGAATAATTGAAGTTCTTAAAAATATATGCAATTCTATCCTGAATCATATTTCTAAAAATATTTTTTAGAACTTTGGAAAATCCATCTTACAGTATTCTGAAAAAAAATATGTAAACAAACTGAAAGGTCCATAATAATACAACAAAATATGGTGCATAAAGTGTGAGAGTAATTTATGATTAAGGAATTTGTATTAGGAACTTAAGTGATTAAGTACACACTGAAGTTGTTTGGGAAATGGAAAGTTATTTCTTTCAATGAGGTTGGCACTATTGATTAACAATTTTAAAACATGTTCACTAAGGTGTCTGAACAAAGGAACATTGCCTACATATAAATAATGGCTCTATATGTCATCATGAAATAAATTAGAAATGTATAATTTCAAAGAGTACTTAACTCTGACCATGAAAATACATAAAATATATAAGAGTCAAACTCGTAAAATTAAAGGACCTAAAATGTCAAAATTCTGGGCAAAAAGACTTAAATATTCTAAAGATACCAGTTTACCCAAATAAATAAATATATACAAAATACATCTAAACAATTCCACAAAAAGAATTTGAATAAAGCCAATTGTATTTGAAGAGATAATAAACATAAATATATTAAATAATTTTTCAATTATAAACAACTGTGATGTTTTCTCAAGAATCAAAAGTTATTGTGAATTCATAGGAGTTAAAAGTAATTGCAAAAAATAAACAAGAGGACCCAGAATAGAATTCTACAAACTGACTTTTCTATGAAAATTTATTTCATGTATGACAAAGGTAGGATTGCAAGCCAGAAGGAAAGTTGTAAGTTAGCCAAGACATATTCTGCTAACTATATAGAAAATTCCAGATGAACTAACAATTAACTTAAATTCATTAGAATTATTTGTATGGTTTAATACATAATTATATATTAATATCAAAGTTATGCATAAATGCATTTTCTATCTGAGGAGTATAATTTAGAAAAATAGTTTTGAAGTAGACACAGATTTTTAAATAAATACAGAGCTCAGAAATTACAGAACAGTTAATAGATGTGGCTGCATAAATAATTCTGTATTGTAAGTGCTATTATATTCAATGTTGAAAGGTCTTCTACAGATCAATAAAATTTTAAAAATGATAAATGACCTACTTCCAGAATAAAAAATGAGATGGGCAATGCATTTATATAAGTATGACCTAACACAATTATTCAGGGAAATTTAAATAAAGCAATATTGAGATGCCAATTTTTAACTCAGTAAAATATTAATCATAAGCAATAAACATGTTTTTGCACTGCTAACAATATTATAAATTGGGACAGCCTTTTTAGGGAACAATTTAAAAATATCTAGTAAACAATATGCTTAAGTATGTTGACTAGAAATTTGACTTCTAGATAACTATCCTACAAAATTTCTTTTCTACAAAAATTTAAATCTTAATACATGTGAAAATAATTATAAGGAAACTATATTGCTATCATTAGTATCAGGCTGACAAAATTATAGTGCGTTCACACTACTGCAGAAATCAAAGAACAAGGTGTATCTCCATACACGTTCAGTTTCACTTAATGACAGAAATAAGTGTTCTAAGAAATGTGCCATTAGGCAGTTTCATCATAGCGCAAACATCATTGAGTAAACTTACAACAATATACAAGGTACAGCCAACTACACAACTAGGCTCTATAGCATAGCTTATTCCTAAGCTATCAGCGTTTGCATCATGTTAGTGTACTGAATACTTTAGGCCATTTAATATGAGTGCAAATATGTGTTAAATGTATCTACACATAGAAAAGTTAGAGTTTAAAAAATATGGTATCAAAGATAAAAATAAAGTTGCACTTGTCTAGAGTACACACCATGAGTGGAGTGTGTTTTTTATTTCATAGAACATGTTAGAAAATGGTAAACATCAGACTTTTAACTGTGATTGCTGCGAGAAACAGTAATGTTTGAGAAACAGTAAAGATAATGGTATTGGAAAAAGTGAACATTTAAATTATTATACTTATCTATTGATTGAAGTAAAAATACATTTAAGTGTTATGTTCAATTTTTATAAATCAAAAATCATAAAGAGTTTGGTGAAAAACTGATAAAACCAGAAAAACTACAATTATATATATATATATATATATATATATATATATATATATATTTGATAAACTGATAAAACCAGAAAAACTACAATGATATATATATATTTGAATGAACATATATATGTAAATATGAATGGGTATATATATATATAAATATAAATGAAAGGGAACTTTTTAAATTTTGGAAAAAATTTAGAAAACAACAAAGCAGCTAATAAAAAAATTTTGATAGCTGGAAAAACATTAAATTAATACTTTTCTGTATCACAACATAAAGAAAAAAAGTAAACCATATATTAATTGTATACTTAAGCCAAATGCATAATACAGTACTTTTGGTTCTGGGTGTTGAACCCAAGGCCTTGCACACACTAAAGCATGTGCTCTACTATACAGCCACACCTTCCAGCCCCAGTGACATTCTTTAAAATGAATAATTTGACAAAGGAGTAAGAAATATTAGGAATCCAAATGATAAGTAAAGAGCAAAAGAAAAAAGTCATATGAGAAATGTTAGTGAGAATAAACATTTTATATAAAATGCGCATTTAATCAAAGGAATATATTTCACAAAGTGAGGAAGGAAAGACCCACTGATCTTCCACCAAAGATCACCAGGAAAGCCTGTGCCAAACAATTTATATGTATTGTTGCCGGGCAGGGAAAGAACTACCAAGGATGGAGTTCCAGCTAACATCTTGTAAAAGAGTTTACAGAGTTTTGCTGTGTGTTTTATTCTTGTTTTTCACAGAAAACAAGGTGAACTTCCAACTCTACAAGGCTGGATTTGGAAGAAAAAGTTTTGTGAGGTGAGTGAGGGTGGGGCCCAAATAGAATTTGAGTTAAGCAGCCCAGGCTGAAGTTCCTTTCCACGTTTTCAGCTGTTCAAAACAGGAATTTTCTGGAATGTCTAGTCAGCTATGGCCTGAGAGCTTTGTAAATTCTCAAGTTTACCTCTCAGCGTGGAAAAGCATGATGCTCCGGACAGCTTATGCGTGTTGATCTCTCTCTTGAAACTGTTTTTTTGGAGGCAATGTACTCAACCACGAGTATCATTCAGTATGGTACTGAACAGATTTATCCACAACAATGGAGTTTTCTAAAACCACTGCTGTCTTGTACCCCAAATTCTTCAGAAGCCCCTTGAGAGTCAGAACTGGGATTTTCACTTGGATTCTTTTATATACTCAATATAGAGTATACTTTGACAGATGCTTAGTACATTTTTCCATAATAAATATTTTATTCCTTGATTCTTAAGGCAATAATTTGTAACAGAGACTTTTCAAAACCTATTTGCTTAACTTCACTACTCTATTCTTCAAGGTTTCCTTCTATAAATTGCAATTACCCATCTTCCTTAATCTTCTTTCTTACATTACATATATTTTCACAGGATGAAGCAAAAAAATTTTTTTAGAGGCAGAGTCTCACTATGTAGTTCAGGCTGCCTTTGAACTCACTATGCAGCCCAGGCTGTACTTGAAGCCGTGGCAACCTTCCTGCCTCAGCCTCCCAAGTTCTAGGATTACAGGTGTGTGCCACCACACCCAACCTAGAATGAAGGAAATTTAAATAGAGATTTATAAAATAAAAAAATATTCAGAACTACCTACTAAATAGAAACAACCTAGCATGTAACAAGTGGTTATTCTTACAATTTTGTCAGATTAACTCTTAGCTATCACTGAATCACCCTTTGTGCCATCTCTCTTTGCTATTACTTTACAAATATGTAGATCCTGTTCCTTATTATTTTCATCATTCATCACCTCTAATTGAAATTTAGAGCTGGTTGATTAGGAATGTAGGGAAATTTACTATCTTCAAAAAAAAACCCTATTTCTTACAAATGATTCTACTTCCCCTTTTAGGACTACTTTTAAAAGTTCACTCCAGTTTTGACTTATGGATTGATACACTTCTAAAAAGTTTTCATCTGTTGTTTCTTAAAGAGATTTTTAAAAATTCCCTATCCAAAGGAAAATCAGAGTGTGCCAAGGATGGGGAGGAGAGAAGAAAAGAAACTACAGCAAACAAATACAGCTTTTGAAGAAGAGTAAAATAAAAACTGTGTTACTGACACAAAATTATATCTTTTCATTTCTGTTTTTGCTCAAAGTAAAGATAGAAGTGTTTGAAGTCAGTGGAAGATACTTTAGTTTACTGTGAACATAACAAGTGTACAATCCACAAGTCTTTTGGAGCACAGATGAAGAAGTTAGTTCAAAGTGATGGGGGAAAAAAATCACCATTAACATTTCATAACTCTGCTACCAAACTAACATTGCAAACACCTGGTGAACTTACATATTTGAGGAAAGATGGAAAGAACTTCTAACAGGGAAACTGAAACACTTTTGATTGCACACAGGTGTAGCAACCATGCTATGAAAAATATGTGATTTTTAAAGTACACAGAGTTCTTAGAGATTAGGTTGTCATTATCTATATCATTTGGAATAGTCTAGACATTCAAAAAGTTGCTCAGGTAAATGAGGAAAACTATTCCTCATTTACTTTACTTTTTCTTAGTTTTCCTTTGGTAATATGAATTTTGATCTTCAAGATCAAATCACGAAATAGACAAATTTTCCATTTTATTTATGAAATCTAGACAAAGATATTTTTAAGCTGGGGAAAAAATACATATGCATGATACCTACTTATGTAGAAACCACACTGAAGCATGCATAAATGCTAATGTTTATTTCATTAAAAAGAAAAAAATGATTTTTTTCATTTTTGTTTTGTTCATATCTATATATTTTCTACAACAATGAACCATGTTAGCATTAGTTACCTTCTTAAGAGTTATCCATATATTGAAGCTTTAGCACAGTTATATTGGGCCTGAGATGCAAGATAATTATTTCTCATTTCTAATGTATTTATGCTTATTATGTATAGGAGGGGCAAGTAACACTTGTGTTTCCTGACACTGCTTTGAAATGCACAGATTTGAACTTCAAATAGCTAGAATTCTTCCTAACAACTTATTTTCTCCCCAAATCAATATTTCAAAAACAAGGAGAACTTCTCTTCTCTTTAAATATTGACTGCTTTCTGGAATGTAAAATATAGTGAACTTTCTATCTGTCAAGATCTTTCCCATCAGATGTTTGCCAAAATTTACACGGGTTCCAAATTATTTATTTCTAGTATCTCCTTCCATGTTGTATTTCTACTACTTTTATGTGTTTAAAATATTTTTTTAGAGTAAGCAATTAAAAAGCTCATCACCAGACAATGCTTAAGCTTATTTTAAAAATCAGAAAATGCAAAAGGCTTACATAAAGTCTTCCTTGGTTTTGAAATTTTCTCTGGAGTTCCGAGATACTTTTTAAGTTGGAATCCACAATCCTAAATTAATTCATTTAATCTCATCTATAAATGGTGCATTAAGTGGTTGTGTTAAGTAGTCTTCCCTTGTTAACTGTATCTCTCACCTTCCAAAGGGAGCTTGGAACATTTAATTTGGAAAAGAAGAAATGTCTCCTACAACTCTGCATCATGACTGTGCACTGTGACAGTCTATAAGGAAGCACACAACTTCTCTTCCATAGATGTTTTATTTTATGATAATAAGTAAAGAATCTCTAAATATATTAGTTTGGAGTTCAAATCTTGTGTTAAGGCTCATTTAATTTCTGTGTTGTACATACATGTTACCTTAGGCATGTGTTTGCTGCTAAGAATCTCACATGGGACATTCCTGGTTTACACTAAATCAGGATAAGGGAGTTTTTCTCTCATTAAAGTAACAAGCACATTGCTCAGTATATCCAAGTACCAAGAGACAGGCATGTGGATAGCCAACTCTTTCTCTGCTTTATCAAGATCATCAGTTCCATTGTATGATTTGAGTAACTTGAGTTAGCTGAGTGTGATTGATTATTGAAGTAAACATTGGAATAATGTAGGACCAATTAGGAAAACATCCAACAGGAACCAAATAGAAATAATCAGCTCTTCTAACTCAACTTATTTTCACTATTATATTTACTTTTTCTCAAGTTCCCATGTAGTTGTTGGGAGTGCTCAGAACAAATATCTGTGTAAAATCTTCTAAGTGACATACTTATAAATTTTCCAGACCTACAATATTAAGATTGGCACTCAAGTTTATCTCAGAGGAGTTTTGCATTTTATGATACAAAGACTATAAGTTAGCATACAGTACTTTCTTTTCACTGTTTTATCATAGCTTTTCAAACTCTCTGTAAATCAATTTAAAGTCAATTTTTATGTAAAAGCCATGATTCTGGAAGAAAGATACTGTCATACATAATTTGTATCCCCATAATGTCTAGCATATGCTTGCCAAAATGGTATCTCAGTTCACGAACTTCATTTGTTCCACCATTCTGGAAAAAATGGCTGCTTTCGTGTTCATGTGGGAAAGATGGCCACAGTTGTGGTCATCACCTGATGCAGGGTTTGCAAACAAAAACAAAATTTTGCCAAACACTCTGTTGGCAAACCAAATTGTTCGCCGACAAAAGCATTTGTGAACCGAGGTACCACTGTACTTAGTAAGCATTTGTGCAAGTAAATAATAGACAAAAATACATTATGTCTACTAAATTTCAGTAACAGGATTAAAATTTTTATATTGTTTAAGGAAGAGTTCATGGTTGAATGGATATAATTGTGATTCTAGGAATAACTATACACACACATTTGCTTATAAAACTACTTTATGTTAAAAGAACTAAACAACTACTATCTCACTTCTGATAGACTTCTTTTTCCATTATATATGATGTTTGCAAAATAAATAATATAAAAATTTTTATTCTACTCATTAGTTCAAAGTTATAAAAATTCATATTTGTAAAAAGTTTTATCCTATATTTGCTAAATGTATATAGGCAATATATATTTAGAGGTCCATTGGAAAGTATGACAGCCACAAGTATTTGTTGAACAAAGGTTTGACAAATTGTTTAAAAGTACTTTGATTTTTTTATATTCTAGTCATATTATTTTGAGTAGTTGGCAGCACCATATACCTGGTTGTGATAAATTAAGTATGAATTCTTCTTGAAGGTTCTGACAGACAAGTGGAACTGTTGTGAAATAGAGTGCTACCAGTTAAGCTGTCAGAAAAAAGGCTAAATATTATTTCTATATTGACACACGAATAAGACTCTTGGTCCTCTGATGTTCTTTATATACACATGTATAGGAAATAAAACATAGAAAGCACTTTCAAATTCTCTCTTTCTAAGTGTTTTATGCCTAAGCCACAGAAATTTCAAGTGTCTCAACTTGGAAGTGGTGATGTATACGAGTGCCTCTTTTTTACTGAGCCCTGAATTCCAGGTGTTGTCTCCCAGAAGTATGAGATTGTAAAACATCTGTTTAGCTTTTTCGTAAGAGCTTCCCACTTGATTTTATGCTCTAGTTCTTCATATATACAGCATTTGGCAGCTGCCTAGAGAAATGTGTACTTGCAGAATGTTAGATACACTTCTTTTTATTTTTTTCCCAGGGATACTGGCCCCTCGAGTCCTCCCTTCTTAGATGCCTTGGTTATTTTTCAATGCCTCCTTTTTTTAAAAAAAAATCTAGATTTCATAGTTATTCTCAGTAGGAGGCTTAGTTTGTTACAAGTTCCTCCTAATTACCTGGAGCAGTCACCTGGAGATAGAATGTTTAAAAATGTTAAATCTATAGATTTTCGTATATCAAGACAGGGCAGCTAAAACAAGTCTTCATGGTAAGATTTTGATTGGAAGTTAAAAGCAGTCATCCTGATTATTGACTTTGGAAAATGCTTTAATTTTATTTTTGGCTTCTCAAATTTTCTTGTAAGATGCATCTTTCTAAATTTAATATTCTATACCTTTTGGGAAAGGCTCTGATACTGAAGGAGGGAATATATACCAACGGATGTAGACTACTTGCATTTGGTTTTATAATGAACAAAATTATGAAATCATTATACATTGAATGTGAAGGAGAAAAGATGCAATGAAAGAAAAGTGACTATTTCATTCTACTCAATTCTATTCTGATTGCATTTTTATTCATTTGTTACTATCTTTATCTTCAGTCAAATATGCTTCACAAAGGTTTACACTAAAGATTTTTCTAAACATTCACCTTCTTAACGTACTTTTAAATTAGGAACTTCTGGGGAAAATGACTGCAGACTCAAGGCTGCCAGCATAACATTTAATTATAAGGTGACCATTTTATCTTTTCATCTCCCTTGTTGTCCACAACAAATATTGAAAATAGTTCCCATTCCCTTCAAAACTACTCTACAATCTCTGCCAGCATTACTTTCAGAAGTTTTCTCTTACATCTCAATGGATTTTGAAACCAGAAATGCCCACCAACTTCCTATCATACAGCTTATACATGTAAGCATCTTTCTTCTATTTTCATATAAGCATTTCATTACCCAAACTTAAGCTTTTAACTGTACTCTGAATTTCATTAACATCTTCACTCTATTTTTTTTTTTTTTTTTTGTGGGTACCGGGGGTCAACCTCAGGACCTCGCATGCCAGCAGGCACCCATGCTGCTGAGCGATATCACCGGCCCTTTTTTCGTATGTGGGTTCCGGGAGTCGAACTCGGGCCCTCACGCTTGCCAGGCAGGCACTTACACCGCTGAGCCATCTCACCGGCCCTTCACTCTATTTTTGATCCCCTAATCAACCTTACTTTTTTCTGTTGGCTTCATTTCATTTGCATTTCAATAACTTAAAGCATTTCTTAGGTCTTTAAAAATATGTATTAAAAAACCAGTATTCAACTCCTGTTAGCTGACTTCTAATCTCCTTTCCTTCCTAGTTAGCATGTTCATACTGTTGCACGTATTCTTCACTTCTGCACTTCTCATTCTTCTGCCACTCTTTGGAATCTGGTATTTGCCTCCATCAATGTACTAAATATCTCTCAAAAACATCATCTTCATCTAGAGATTAATTGTACATGCTCCCGTGTGTGAATAAATAATTGTAACCCAACAGCTGAGTGTTCTTTCACTCAATTCAGATGTTAATCACCAATTAGTAAAGAGCTACTCCCATGGTGTTAGCAGGTGGGGGTTTGAGTGCTGTCAACCATTAGCTCAGGGTTACAGCTCTTGCATCCCCAGCCACCTTGATGACATAAGATGTATGTGAGAGCTTGATTCTCTTATAATACAGATTAAAAGTGGGCAACAGCATGAATCGACAGATTGAAAAGTAAGAGAAAATGGAAAGGGGTTTTACCTTGAGGGGAAGGAAAGCTGAAGGGAGAACAATCCTGACAGAGACAAGGTTGAGTTCAAAGAATATAGGGAAGGGATTTCAGATTTTGAGGATCTGAAGAGGGCACAGTTCTGACAGAGAATATCAGATTGTCCACTTCACAAAAGAATGAGCTAAGCTTTTATGGTACCTAAGGGCTGGTAACTGTCCCCTGAGTCATAAGTATGGTATCCTTTTTTAGGATTTCCTTTGTGTTTGAGAAGATTTCCTTCTTGTATAGGATAATGGACTCATGGCCATTCTCATCCTTGGAAACATTATGCCCTCCACATTTTTCTAGAAAAGCAGGGATATAAAGGAAGGGTGCATTCCATACGTTGGTAGCAATAAAGGATTGGGAAAAAGACATGCCTTCCCCTTCAGTGGGAAACAGGTCATGGACAAAGGCCAAAAAAATCAATGGGACCAACCAACCAGGAAGAGAAACCACCAAAACTGTGAGCTGAAATAAACCTTTCCTCTTTTTAAATTGATTATCTCAGGGAGTAAGTTATAGTAGTAGAAAATTAACTAACACAGGAGCTTCAAAATTATATAGCTTTGTTTACGTCAGAGATGAACTAACATATATACGCCTTTCCCTGTGTTTAAGTGAGCTGGCAGCCTATTTTCACACATAAAGATTGACATACATACACATATATAAATATAGAGAGAGAAAAGAGAAGGGAATAATAACAGTAATGATGATAAAGATGCATTAGTCTCAAATGGGAGTTGATACATGATTCCAAACTAAAACACCAAGGCTGATGTAACCCTCTCTTAAATATTTTTACCAACATCATGGTTCAGAGTGCTTTTTGTATTGAAATCAGTATTTTTACTGCATAGAAAAGCCATTTTGAAGTGGTAGCCTAATTATTAATGTAATTTTGATATGCTAAAATACAAGTTGTCAGTAGAGAAGACTCATGTTGAAATTTTATTAGAAAATCTGATAAACCCATGCTCTAAGCAAGCCTTTATGAGTTCCTGAGTAGATCCCACTAATCTCTCCTTTGTAGTTCTCCTGGAGTCCTTTTCTAAGATTCTTTTTTTTTTTAGGCATTTAGTCTGTTTTGTGTGGCACTAACACAATACCTTAGGCTGGCAAACTTTTAAGGAAGAGTTTTATTTAGTTCACTATTCTGGAGGTCCAAGAGCTTGGGACTGGCACTGGCTTCTGGTGATATGCTCACACTAAGTCATTGTACAGCCAGTGGCCAATGTGTGTGTGAAAGATATATATATATATGAGAGAGAAAGAGAGAGAGAGAGAGAGGCACTCATGTGATGAGAAAAGGAAGACGGTGAGCCAAAGGAGTCAAACTTGTTTCAGAACAACTACGTTTCACCGTGATTGAGACAGTCCTGCAAGGCAGAATGTACCCCATGAATCTAACTTATTGCCATGACAGAGCATCAATCACCATCTCCTAAAGACTGTACCATTTCAATACATTAACATTGGAGAATCGACCCTTACCACAGTTTTAGTGGGGAAGAATCACATCGAAATTGTAGCAGGCGTGTAACTCTCAAACTGAGCTCCCTGAGTTTAACTCCCGTGGCATTAGTTCTTATGGCAGCGATATTTGTGACTTATTCATCTTTTCATTTCCTATGACTATTGGTACAATTGCTTGTACACTATAGATCCACTTGTACAAAATTAAATTTAGATTTTGTTTGATGCATACTGGAGAGTAATAAAAATTATTAATTTTAATCAAAATCACTAGGAACTTGATGACTTAGTTTTCTGTCCTGTAGCTTTCACTGGGCAAAGTTTAATGGCAACAAATTATGATCCTTCAACAAATAAAACTGTGAATGTATTATTGAATGCATTCAGACTGGTGTTATAAACTTTAAACTTTCCAACTGAAATAACTGTGGAAGTCAGTAGTAAGTAACATTATTTTACTTTATGGCACACAGCACAGCATAGTATAACATATCAGAAACTCCTACATATTCACCTGACAGCTTGGTTATGGTCACTGTGGGGACTATAACTTCAAATCCATAATACATACTTAATAGTTGAACACATACCTCTCTGAAGTAGGGTTCTGTATATAATTAACTTTTAGTTTCATTTCATTAAAAATAATTACACTTTTAAAAATATGTTCTATACAGGTGGGAACCAATTTTCCCGTGTATTTTTTAATCTTTTGTTTATTAATGAATATAAGCAGATCCTCACTAATTTTACAGAAATATTCTGAGGGCCTGAATTACTTCTCATTTCTTTATTGATTTACTATACAAGATTAAGAAAGTGCCTTAGCTTTTCTTTGAAAACATGCTGTCATTACACTGTAAAGACATTTCCCATTTTAAAAATCACACAATAAAAATGTATTTGATGTTTCTTTTTTAATAGAGAATAATTGCTAGAGAATTATGAACCTAGAGCTAGATCTAGACATAATTACTTGGTGGTAAAGTTAATTTAAGAAAAGATATACATTATTTATCATTTCCTACCTCCTGTCTCCTGCTCGTCTCTCCCTTTCTCATTTCATATGTTCCCAGATACTTACTTCTCAGCTAAGATAAGATAGTTGCTGATAATTTCCAACTTTATCCTGGAAGTAACAATATTATTTCATGAAGATCAACATTTTAAAACTAAATTCACCCATTAAGCTAGAAAGATGTATATCTTCATTTTAAAACAAAATTCATTCATTAAACTAGAAAGATGTATAGCTTCTATCTATGTGCTAAGTTTGAGTCATTGTAGCTAAACCCAAATTTGCATTTGTTAAAGTCTTTTAACTGAATGCCTTTGAAGTTGAATATCCAACATTTGTTTTTTTGGGATTACTGTGGGTAAGAAATGATGTTAGCCTTGGCAAAAGTAACAGTGAGCAAAGCAGATAGCTTCTGCCCTCACAAGGTTTATAATGCTACATGAAGGTAGGAAGAAAAATATATCCACAAAATTAATCAAATAATCACACACACTTTATGTAGCAGGTATTTGCAAATTGCTGTATTTGATATGATGACCAATGGAGGATCATAAAGTGTTATGGTTTGCAACTAGATGTGCCCCCAGAGCCTCATGCAGTCATGAGGGCAGGGTTCTAGAGTGATTGATTGATTTGTGGTCCAATGCTGGAATAAACAGTGTGAGTGCTACACCTCCACTAGGGTGGGTGGTAGCTGGCATACAATATAAGGAACAGAAGGAGGCTTGTTTCTCTCTCTCTCTCTCTCTTTCTCCCTTCTCCCCTTGTTACTTTTGCTGTCTTCTGCTGCCATCAACTATTGCTACTTTGCCATGTGCCTCCTTGCCTTGGAGTCAGCCCATTATGGACTGAAACCTCTATAAACTGTGAGCTAAATAAACTTTTCCTGCTTTAACTTTGGGTGTTGATATTTTGCCTCAGCAGCAAAGAAAGTAACTAAGACAGAATTTGGTACCAGGAATGGGCTCGTTGCCATGGCTATACCTGACCATGTGGTTCAGGAGCCTTTGTGAATGGCTTGTGGAAAGCATTTGGAAAGGTTTGGAGATGCTGGCTGAAAATGTAAAACTGGAACACCTTAGGCTATTTTGTGCAGGGGGTTCTGGTCAGAGCTCAGAAGGCTGATAGTAATCCTGCTGGTAAAGACCAGGCCCAGGAAATTTCTGCTTGGTAGAAGGACTACATTAGTTGTTGGACTACAGATGATGTATGTTATGCCTTGGCAGAAAGTTTGTCTGCATTTTACTCTTGTCCAGAGACTTTGCCTGAGACTGAGATTGAGAAGGCAGCAGACTAATTAATCTGGCAAAAGAAATTTCAAGGCAGTTGAATGTTGAGGCAGTGGCATGGATACTATGGGGGCTTTTAGCCAGATTTATGTTGAGAATCAAGAATGAAGAGCCCAGAAGAATGATTTAAAACATTGTGAGTTTGGCCAGAAAGAAAGCTCCAGTAAAGCTGTGGACTACAAAGATAAAGCTGAGGAGATCTCGGTTGCTGAGAAGAAATAGAATAAAAGGTAGATTGAGGGCATCACAAGAAGCAGAAAGACTGCACCCTTTGAAGCCTCAATATTTCAAAAGTGAAAGACTTTGCTTTGAGAAGAGAGCTCCAGAGAAGCATGTTCCAGAATGGGAGCAACCACATCATGTTCCAGAATGGAGGAGGCTTCACCATGTTCCAGAGTGGTGGAAGTATAGAACATTTTCTCTTCAGATTGGATTCAGAGTGCCCAGTGATCTAGGCACTTGACCCTTACTGCCAAGAGAGAGAGAAGCCTGGCTACTGCTTCAGCAGGCATCATCCACGTGATGCTGGTTTTAGGTGCATGCAGAATGCAACAGTTGTAGGGTCAGGAAGACTTCCACCCAGATTTCAGAAGAAGGTCTGGGAGGCCAGACAGTGTATCCCTGAGAGGGCAGTGTGTGAAGCTGTGAGTGTGAAGCCAAAGGTGCGGTGGAGACCTCAAAAGTTTAGAGAAGCCAAGAACTTGGATTGTGTGAGGAAAACTGCAAGGAGGAAGTAGAGTGGGCCCAAGAGAGAAACCATGGGAGCTACAACCATCAGCAGTGCTGTAGGGCTGGAGTCACCCAACCTCTTAGGAATTTACATCTTGCCACAGATTGCCTCTGATGATGGACATGGGACTCCAGGACTTAATGTTTGCCCTGCTGGATTTTGGACTTGCTTTGGTCCCATTCCTTTGTACCCCCTGTTTGTAACTTTTGGGATGGAAATGTCTGTCTTGTGCCATTGAATGTTGGAAGTGTTTAACTTTCTTTTTATTTGTACAGGGTCTCACAGTTAAGAGTTTGCTTTAAATCTCAGAAGAGACTTGGGACTTGGATGTTTCAGCAATGCCGAAACTGTTAGGACTTTTGCAACTCTTAGAGATGGACTAAATGCCTTTTGCATAAAGGAATGTACATGAGTCTTTGGTGGGTCAGGGGCAGAATGTTGTGGTTTGTGTCTAGATGTCCTCCCAAAGCATTACACAATCATAAGGGTGGGCTTCTAGAGTTTGTTGTTGATTCATGGTCCAATGCTGGGATAAATGTTGTGAGTGCTACACCCACCACAAGCAGGTAGCCTGCATACAATGTAAGGGCCCAAAAGAGGTTCTCTCTCTCTTCTCCCCTTTTTGCTTTTGCTGTCTTCTGATGCCATGAATGTTTTACCCTTTGCCATGTGCCATCCTGCCTTGGAGCCAGCCAATTGTGGACTGAAACCTCTACAAACTGAGGTAAATAAACCTTTCTCCTTTTAACTTTAGGTGTTGGGTGTCTTGTTTCAGCAATGAGAAAAGCAACCGAGACATATGGGATCATCTATATGATCATCTGTACAGGGGGCTTCACATATTCTGAGGGGCTGAGAGTATACCCATGAGATTGTACCTGAAGTTGAAGGATTAGGTGTTTACCAATTTTAAGCAATAAGGCCAATTTTACTCATTAAGATTAAATTAAATATACTTACTTGAAAACATTAACTTGTTGAATGAAATGAGAATACAAATGGTAATTAAGTTTAAAAAGAGCAATGTAAAAACACTTCATTCTCAAAAGGGTTTAAGAGGTATTAAAAACCTATGGTTGACATAATCCTGATTTGATGTTTCATTTTGTTTTCCTTTTCTGTTGTTGCCTGTATATATGAACTTTGATTATTTCACTTTATACTCACTCATAAGCTTCTAGAACAAACATTCAAAAAGAGGTGGCCCAGGGGACCTGGAAACTGAATAGATGCACTTGAGAAATGCAAATCTCTAGAAGAGTTATCCATATTCAGCAGGTAGAAAACAGTATAAAAGGATTTACATTATTATAGAAAATGTAAGAGTAGGGCCTAGTCCAATATTTCCCAGAGTATACCTTGAAAGATTATATGCTGTAGATAAAATAATGTGTATAGTCAGGTTGATCTTATACCCAACTTCCTAACCACCTTTGTTAGGGATCCACAGCAAATACTCATCTGAGACCGTTAAAGTCATCAGGAATTTCTATGGTAAAGAAATCTTTGCTTTTTAAAATATTTTTATAAAACCATTTGCCAACTTATAGAATTTGTTTTTTGTTCCTTAATAAATGTTTGTATTCAGCACAATTATTTTACTTAGTATAACGTAATTTTAACATATGAATCTAGTTCAGTCCTATTAGTTAAGAGAAAAGCATTACAAAATCTTGGGTAGTTTAAGAATTTCCCCAAACATACATATTTAATGCCATAGTCACTATCAGAATCAAGTTGCTCATACTAACATATTCTCATTCTGTCCCTTGTGCCATTAAAACCCATATTGTTAATGTATTTTTTCTTGGATATGTTTAGCTACTGAATTTTAGTACAATATTCATCTATGTTTAAATTGAATGAATAAGCATATATCAACATCTAATTACAATATATATCAATGAAATAATTACTATTCTCTAATATAAATGAGTGTGTATGCCACATTTTTATATGAGTACAGATGAGTCGATCATTTGAATGATTACTCATTTTATCTATTGAGGAAAAGAGATCAAATTGATAATCTTTCTTTTATTATGACTATATGACAAGCTATCAAGTGTTTTTAATAGTCTTCCATGGGATTTTTGTCATTTTGATCTTCTGTAAGCTTTTAGGATTCTGGAAACATATGCTGCAGTCTAACCGGTCCCCTAAATGGTCATAAATATGCATCCTGCAAAAGCCAAGAGCTACATTCCAAAACATTAATTTTCATTTAGGCACTTGGTATCGATAGGGGGAGCATGTATAGCTTTTCTTTTTCATGGTCACTTCTCATTATCTTAATTGGGCAGAAACTTTTAAAGGAACAAAGGGGCAGAAACAATCAAAGAAACAACAAATCTGAATATTCTACCAAGGAAATTTTCAAAGCAATAATGGATCAAATTAATAAATGCCAATAAAAATATCTAGCGAAATTGAAAAACTTGCATATATAATATCTTCACAAAAATAATTCTACTATATTAGTATAAAAAAGAGAAAGTTTCTGCTAAGAAAAGGAAGGATTTATTGGACACATCAAGAAAATTGTAAATGTTTTCTTACCTTTGGTATTGAAAGAGGATTACAAAAAGATAAACTTAGTAATCCACAGTGACAACACAGTGCACACACATGTACATGCACACGTGTGCACACACATGCATACACACAAAAAAATAAGCTCTACCGAAAAGCAATAGTGAAGTTAATTGTGATCTTATTATGGGCAGCTAAGTTAGATATAAATAAATATATAGTTAGAGAGGGACTGGGTTCTCAAGGAAGTGAGCAGAAAAAAATAAAGACATAAGAATTGTGGCTGGAGATGCATCTGAGGAAGGCCAGGTCCAAGATAAAGAGGCAGGGCCGGTGAGATAGCTCAGCAGCATAAGTGCCTGCCTGGCAAGCGTGAGGTCCTGAGTTCAACTCCCCGTACCCACATAAAGGAAAAAAAGGGTCGGTGATATCGCTCAGCAGCACAGTGCTGCACCTGCTGGCAAGTGCAAGGTCCTGAGTTTGACTCCTGGTACCCACATAAAAATAAAAGATAAAGAGGCAATGTCAGGGCCTATATGCCTCCTTAAGGGATAAACAATAACTTGAAATTATATTGTAATTAATAGCACCTTGACCAGTGGTGGTGAACCTATGGCACGTGTGCTGCAGCGAGCACACAGAGCCCCCTCTCTGTCGGCATGTGAGCCCAGGCACCCCAGCATCGCCCCAGCAGTCAAGCATCTGATAACAGTGCACACAGGGGCAGTGTTGACACTTTGCAATAAATAAGTGGATTTCAGGTTCCAGTTTGGTCACTTGGTCTCTAAAACTTTTGCCATCACTGAAGACAATTAAGTCCAAATAGGCATCAGTCGCCCAGGTGGGTGACCAGAGCATCTGGACCCATCCCTTCCTCAAAATGTCTTTGTTCTTTTCATGTACCCTTAATACATGACCTGCTTCCCTTTTGGATCAATATTAGCTAAGCAGGGCTTTGGTGGTAACCCATTTTCAGGACACTTCCTGGAAATACAGGAGTTATTCTTCTCTCCTTATTTCCAATAAAACCCTCGTAACATCTTCCTCCAGTTAAGAATTCATTCCTTGTTGTTGTGGGACCAAGAACTTGGTGCATTTGATATCCAACAAGTGGGGGGTTATATTTCTCTTACATCAGCTTGAGTATAACTGTGGCCCTATATTGCTCATTTTTCCATTTTGATTTTTCTTTGAGTTAATACTTTAGTCACCATCTTCTAAGGCCTGGTAACTGCATCATTACCCAAATGATTCAGATGAGGATGCAGTGGTCTTTGAACAACAGGTCAGTGATCAATTAATTTGTTTTACTATTGATCAGTTGATGTCTGAGAATCAGGTTTACTTAGAAATGTTTAAATACCATAATATTAATTCATGTAATGTTAACATGTATCATGTCTTCATTAAGATCATCACAACCTACTTTATTCTACTTTATTGCCTTCTCCTCAGGCTTTGCTTTTCATCACAGTGCTCTCTGACTTAAAATTATTAGTGATTGCTAGTTACTGATTAGATCAGACCCAGACCCTGCCTGTTTTCCGGGGTTCTGTTTATACATGGCTACTCGTTCTCTGTATATATTTCTCTTTGTTCTCTACTGCATCCACTTATATCCATCAAGTTGTTCATCATATCGTCTCATCTTAAATGTTCATTTATTTCCCTTTGTTTCATATGCTTATGATATGAAGATGTATACATTTAAGGGAAAAACAGTTCCTTCCCTCCTTCCTTAACTAATCTTACCCTTCCAGAGTTTCTCCCATGGGAATTGCAACTGATCAGACATTTATTTTTCCCACATCCCTAACATTCTATGGCATTTTTGATCCAACTACATAAAGCAGCATTTAAGAATATGTTATTAATTAAGCTAATTATTTCATGTGCATTTTCACCTCATCAGTTTGATTTTTATACTTTTAAAGTCTGGGTATATATCTTACGCTTTCTTTATTTATCTTTTACACATTTCCTATATTGCTGGCACAATGTTAAGAAAACTGATGTGTGCTCTAAAATCCTTGATTGATTGATTGAAATACTTGCATACCACCAGGTTGTTTTTGTCATTAGCTGACAGGATCAAGTTTTAGAGACCCAGCTTAAATGCCTGGCTATCAACCTGCCAAGAGCTGATGCAGATGGAAGTCATCATCCAGAGAGTTAGACGACTCATTAACTTGAACGGGACTGCCACATATTAAAAATTCTCTTTATGGATTTTGATGAATTGCATTGTTTGATTTATTCTCTTGTATTCAAACTATATTTATGATGTATCTAGAAATAACATTGTTTTGTAGATATATTAAAAATTGTCACTCACTTTTCCTAGAGTTGTCATCTTAGTTTACCATTAAACCGTTTTTAAAATTCTCATGACTTTAGTCAAAACTATGTTCTACATAGTGCAAGAAAAGTGGAAGGAGTTTTAGAGAAATTTAAAAAACAGTAAGCATATTTAAATGTTTCTTATTAAAACAAATGCCCCACATAAAATTAGCTTAAATGGAATGATAACAGTTATTTTCTTAATAACATGTCTCTTATTCTCTTTCTGTCTGTACACACATACACACATACCCACACACACACAAACGTGTATAATACAACACACAACAGTGAGTTTCAGATTAAGGGGATATCATCATTTGAGACCATCTCTTTTTCCAGATTGTTATTAACATATCTTTTTGAATATATGGATAAATTAATAAATCTAAATTTTACTATGAAATTTTATTTCATGAATTTTGCTATATTTTAAAGTCAAATATAAAGTAATGAAGATTTACTTTTTATTTATCTTTGAATTACCTTTCTTTGGCTGCTTACATTCTTAATTCTTGAAAATTTGCCTTCTCACCGACTCAAATTTTATTGATTCTTTTAATCCCCAGCGTTTTATTTTTACCTGGAAAATAGTTTTCAATTTTTTTTTTAATTTTCTTTTCCCATGGAGATTTTATTTGTCTGTGAAGGCAAAGGAAGTTGATTTCCCATTCCTATCGCACTCTGTTTATCTTCCTCCCACATTTGTTATTTTTCTTCTCTTCTCCCTCTCCTTACCCAAATGCACAAACTAAACTTATCCTGCATTCGCCTTCTTAGACTTGAGAAAAGTGCATGTGGTCAATGCAGATAGAGATACAGACACATACCCCCCCCCCCACTGTCTCTCAACTCATGGGTAAGAAATATCTTTCTTGGGCCGGTGAGAGAGCTCAGCAGCATAAGCGCCTTTCTGGCAAGCACAAGGTTCTGAGATCGACTCCCGGTACCGCATAAAAAAAAAAAAAAGAAATATCTTTCTTGCTTTTAGTGGCTCTCACTTATTAGTACTGAATTTTATTCTTTAGTTAGGGCTTTATTTGTTTTACTTTAAGAAAAAGGAAACAAAGTGAGAAAGGAAATAATGTCTCCATAGGATGGTACTTATGTATGGCTATGTTCTTGGGACAAGCCACAGAAAGAGGACCCTAAGTAGCGAAACTAGAATTTATGTTCAGATTTTCACACTATTAAATTGTCACACTTCAGATGTGTAAGTATTTGGCTTTTCAGACAGGCTGATCTTATTTTCTTTTTTTGTTAATTTAGAAGAATCAGAATGCTTAACTGTTCAGTATTTGTTTTAAAAGCTGAAGGTTAATAAAGTTGGTAATTCAGCTGATTTTAGTATGTGCAGATGGCAGACGGTGGTCAACCTTGATAGTTTATGTAATCAAATACTTCCATTACTGTACAATTGGTAATGTCAGATTCTGAGGCTCTCCAGAAAAATGTTGAATAATTCCTGCTCCTTTAGGACTAGTACTTCTTTGTCAAGTGGTGTTAGTCAGGAGTGATTGGTGCTATTTGCTCTTTGGTGGTGTTCCAAGAACATAAAGAAGAAAAGAACATCTGGATTTCTATCAGTTCCTGCCATTATAAAAAGCTCTCTATAGCTTTGTTTGTTTTTAAAGATTCATATGTATTCTCCAAATGCTCTTTTCTAAGGCAGCCACATTTTAAAACTATGGACTTCATCCCATTAAGTGCTAAAGCTAAACAAAATGTATTTTAAGCTTCCATGCTTAGTTCTAGTCCTGTGAGTCAAGTCATTCTTCAAAACACATGTTTCATGCTTGATCTAACTCCAATTTCTCTTCTTCCTGGGAATCAAGACATGACTTTGAGGAAAAGAAAATCTGAAAATGCCTGTATTCACTGTTTAATGACAATTAACAACTCCTAGGTGAGTTATTTTTGCAGTCTTCAGGGGAAAAGAAAAACTTTTGTTAAAAGCAAATGTAACAGATCTTCAAAGTAGCTGGCACCTCTGAGGTATAAGGCAGTAGTTTTATTCCCAGAAAATGTTTGAAAATAGGGAGAATAAATGTGATGTTCTTAGTATTTGGTCATTCTCAAATTTAAAAAAAGTGAAAAATAAGTTCCTGTTTGAGAATTCTTTGTCAAGCCTCAAATTCTTAGTTGATCTTTTTGAAGGTTTTATTTATCTTTAAACAAAGACAACCATTTAAGATAAGAGAATTTCTCCCTAATGTGATTACTTCTTGTCCAAAAGCTGAAAAGAAAAAAAAAATGTAATGGGATTAATGAAGTCCATACCCAGGGCTATCTTCAGTTCCATGTTGACTTGATCGGTGTGAGACAGAAGAAATTTTAGTGCTTTAAAATGTACTTCCACATTCCACCTAAACATTATCAGTTGTCTTATTCCATTCGAACTGCTATAACAAAATACCATAAATGGGGAAGCTTATGAACAACAGAAAGTATTCTTACTGTTCTGGAGGCTTGGAAGTCCAACACCAGGAACCCACATTTGTTTAACTTCTGGTGAAAACCGTATGGTGAATACAGCATGAGGAATCTCATGCCAGAGGGAGTAATCGCATGGCCAGACAGGAAGCCAAAGAGGGGAAGAGCCCGTCTTGCTCTTTTACAATAATCCTCTTGTACAAACTACTCGGTTCCATGAGCACTACATGAATCCCTTTCTGGGGCAGTGCCACAGTGACCTAACTAACTTCCAATGGGCCTGAACTCTTAAAGGTCCCCCCACATTAACACTGCTACACTGGAGAGCAAGCCTCCAATGCAGGAACCCTGGGTGAAAACACACTTCCAAATCATAGCATGAACTTAAACCACACTGCAGATTTTCAATTGAAATCATCAATCTAGAAATAGCTAGGTTTAAATTTCTGCATCTTCTCAGCACCAGTAATAAATTCATTATTTGCTCTTTGTGACTGATGAGTAACAATAGTTTTCCTGATATATCTGAATCACTTTTTCTATGCCTTTAACAATTTTACCAACAAATATATCGACCACCATTTAAATATATCTACAATTCTTTCTTGTCTGTAGCTCTTGAAATCAAACTTATTATTCTTAATTTTCTTTCCATTGAAAGCACTTAGCGATTTCCATGCTTACAATTTATTTTAATTTGTCAGACTTTGAAGATACTCCTAAGGGGAGGAGAATATTTCAGTTACATTGTGGTTGGGCTTATGAAGTTCTAACTAACAACATTTCACCTGCCCCGTGCCAACCACATATGTTGACAAAAGTCCATTTGAATCCTGTGTAACATCTTGGCCTGTTTGGTTCTCAACTTGTAGCCAAACATATGGTGCAAGGCTTTGGAGAAGAATCTTTAAGCTGGCAGGCTGCTGTTGATGTCACTGGGCTCATATGCCTCATTGAAGTCTACGTGGTTCCAAACTGGAGCCTGAGCCCTGTCTACTTGCGCTGAAATGTGAGGAGGTCCAGATTTTTTATAGCTCCTAAGCCTTTCAGAGAAGTATAATTATCAGCACTCTAAAGAGCTAGGGACACAAGCCAAATGCAAACAAATTAGGGAGTGAGAGCAGAAGAGCTACAGCTGTTGGGTCACGCTAGGTGTAAAATGGTTGAGGATTTCATAAATTGGAGAAGAATGTCACCACAGTGAACTTGCAGTGATAAAATGATCTTGCTCTTTGACACTTTTCTTTCCAATACTAAAGGAAATCAACTCAGGAAGACAATAGCTTTTAAATAAGTATGGATGTGACAAAAATGAGAGGGCAGAAACAATAGCATTTCCAAAGAGGAAAATTATATGGTAATTTGGTGATTGCAAACTTTGTTGCAGGAGAGATAGGCATGATGATAATATCTAATAATTTCTTTCAAAATCTGACTTCTAGGTACAGAATTAAAAATCCCAATTAATGAAAATTAGAACTGGAAATCATACTTAACCTTGTCTCTCAAAGTGATGTTCATTGCTTCTCTTCTGAATGTCTATTTTCTTATTTCATGCTTCTTTTTATTTTTCTTATGAATCTATCCTAGCTTGTCTTTCTCTTTTCTTGACATACTGGTTACTTGGAGTGACCAGAAAATGAAGGACTACAGTCACACTTCTATTTGCATGTTGCGCACTATTCTCTGATCTGGAAACATAGTTTATGCTCTATGATTTCTTGGTGGTTTGATTCTGTAGTGATAGGGTGTGTTCAAGTCCTATGGAGCTATTAGGTAATGAATGAAGCAGAGAGGGGAAAGACTGCAGAATGGGGAGGGTCATGATGAACTGGAAACCATATGTCCATCTAAAGGGAGGTTCCCCTACTCAGGTGAAGCCGAGTTTATTTTTTTGTTATTAAACAGGAACATAGAAATCTGTATTATTATGAGGTGTTATCCAATCCTTAAACATGTACAAAATTATTTTTTCTACTTTTTAAAGAATATTGCAAACAGAGCTCTGTGGGAACTATATTTAGTCTAAGGAACACCAATCTACGAACTTTGCTGTAAAATAACTAATCTTCGCCAGAATTGCTTCCAGTGAAATATTAAGAAATTGAGGGCTGTCTGAAAGAGGTGAGCAGATTTTGTAGCATGTGACCTCAGCTCTGCCCTGATTCAGTCTTCCCAAGAGCTAATCTCAGTATTTCCTTCACTCCCTAGAATTCAGCTAGTACCTTGACTCTGTTAATTACACCTTCTCATCATCCCTTAAATCTTAATTTTTTCTCTATCTAAAACTGGTGTTTTCAGTTGGGGGTCTCATCATCCCTTTATTGGAACGTTATCTATTGATCTTTTTCTGAGAATACCTTACTCCTCCCTCTACTTGCCATTGTAGATGGGATTATTCTTTCTTTGTTTTCTCAACACCTTCCTCCTCTGAACTTTCATCATGGGTAGTAACTGTATTCCATATCATTTTTCTAAAGTAGCATGCCCGAATCTCCTCCAACAAACAGCACAAGAAATCCAGAGTAGTGTATTTCCCAAATTTCTAACTTCATTCCTTACTCTGGTGGGGAATTCACCCTCCGTTATTCTTGCAGCTCTTTAGTCCGATGATTACTGCTAAATATTTAAAGGACGCTAATGTAGTGCCGAGATGTGATGAGATCTTTGGTCACCTGTCATTTGAATTTACAGTTGAAATAGCTTTTTCTAGTGTTCACATGATCAATTGGTGTGACCACTCTGGCACTTTTGTGCTAGGGTCATGAGAGTAGGAGTCCCAATGAGATTCCCTGAATTGGTTCATCTCCCTAGCCCTGAATTTCTTAATCTCTGTTTCTTAATTGTCCCCGTTATGTAATGCACTCTCTATTTCTGGATTCTTGTGGTTTTTGGAAGACTATGTGCTGTTATAATATCTAAGATTTTTCACCCCTTAGGAATCTAGTTCTGCTCTCTGGTGTATTACTCCGAACACATGAAAAAATCCTGCTTCTGGAGTCTGGGTGTGTTTTGAGTTGTGGCAAGAGAAAAGTGCTCAGGTTGCTGAAGTCAGTCCTATGATAAGGCGTATTGTTCCAGCCCATCCTCACCTGGGAATTCTCTTCCTGGTTGGTGTCAGCATCTTTCTTGCATATCCAAGCCATTTTACCTTTTCCCTCAAGTCATTTTTTCACAATTTCCTTTGATAAACTATTAAAATCAGATGCCAAAATATTTGTGAAAAATTTATTTTCATTTTTCTTAAGGGAAGAAAAGGCCAAATGGTAACTCTCTCAGCACATGAAAAATATGCCTTTTACTTTCTTGTATAGTAAATAAGAAATGTCAAATAAACTCATGCTTCAAAATTGTTTTAAAACTATATATGGAGAATATTTAGTCAAATGTATAACTGTCTCCTTCTACGGGGATATGAACTTTGATAGGTAAACTGTGGCTTTCTCATCACCGTAACTCTAAAACTCCATAAAATTGCTGTTCATAATGTTCTTGAGTAAATAACATTGACCTAGACCAAAGTTAGTAATATTAGTCTACTCAGGCTACATAACAACTACTACAGACTGTGTCATTTACAGCTCTGGAGTCTAGAAGTCCAAAATCAAGATCCCGGCCAAGCTGGTTTCTGAAGAGATCTAGAACAGCAAAATCAATTCTAGGCAACAAAGACAAGACAGGAGGCATCACAATTCCTGACATGAAATTATACTACAAAGCTACTGTGATAAAATCAGCATGGTACTGGCAAAAATACAGACCTGAGGATCAGTGGAACAGATTAGAAGATGCAGAAACAACTCCCAACACACTCAGTGAACTTATCTTTGACAAAGGGGCCAAACATGTTCACTGGAAGAAAGATAGCCTCTTTAATAAATGGTACTGGAAAAACGGGCTCTCTACATGCCAAACACTAAAACTAGACCCATGTCTATCAGCACTAAACCAAAGTCAAAATGGATCAAAGATCTAAATACTAAAACAGAAACACTAAATCTAGTGGAAGATAAAGGAGGTAGAAATCTTGAAGACATAGGGGTAGACAGAAAGTTCATGAACAAAACCCAAACTGCACGGGAAATACTTCAAAGAATCAACAACTGGGATCTCATCTAATTAAAAAGTTTTTGTACATCAAAAGAAATCACCAACAGAGTGAAAACACAACCCACAGAGTGGGAAAAAAATTTAGCCAATTGTCCCTCAGACAAAGGACTTCTATCCAGAACATATAAAGAAATGAAAATCATCAGGCCCCTACAAATTCAAAGACCCAATCCAAAAATGGGCATCTGAGATGAATAAACACTTCTCAGATGAAGAAATACAAATGGCAAATAAATATATGAAAAAATGTTCAACATCATTAGTCATTTGAGAGTTGCAAATTAAATTCCATCTCACTCCAGAAAGAATGGCTATCATCAAGAAATCAACCAATAACAAATGATGGTGGGGCTGTGGGGAAAAAGGAACACTTCTCCACTGTTAGTGGGACTGTGGACTGGTGCAACCGCTGTGGAAATCAGTGTGGAGTTTCTTCTAGAAACTAGGATTAGAGGTCCCATTTGACCCAGCTATTCCCCTTCTGGGTATTTTTCCAGAAGAATTAAAAACATCATACCACAGCAATAAATGTTCACCCATGTTTATAGCAGCATAATTTGTAACAGCTAAATCTTGGAAGCAACACAAATGCCCATCAACTGAGGAAAGGATAAAAAAGATGTGGTATTTTTATGCAATGGAGTACTACTTGGCCATAAAAAAGATAAACTTGAGGCTTTTATAGGTAAATGGATGCAACTTGAGACCATACTCATAAGTGAAATAAGTAAGACTCACATGTGTAAACATTGTCTCCCTGGCGTGAGAAACTGAAAGAGTAATAATGTCTAAAATGTAAAATAGATATTGTGAAATGGGAAGAAATTGTTCAAAAGGAAAAAAACTAGGATGGGGAAAATGGAAAAGACAGAAGGGAAAAGGGAAAAAATACAAGTCAGTTATACTATTAGTGTCTCTTAGTTTATTGAAAAGGAAGGTTTGTGCTAATATTGATGGGAGAAATTTTTATGCCCATATCTTGTATTCTGAACAACTACTTTAAAGGTAACAACATGCAATATATTAACTATTGTTTTGTCTCCTATTACTTTGTTATAAAATTTTGTTTTACCTTTTTTCCATAAAATAAAAAAAATAAACTTGTTTCTGGGGAAGCCCCCATCTTTGTCTTGTGGAAGACCATTTTCTTGCTGTGTTCTCATATAGTGCTCTTTCCTCTGTATAAACACACAAAAGGAAAGAGACGCAGGAAGAAATATCTGGTGCCTCTTCCTTCTCTTATCAGGGTATCAACCCTATTGGATAAGGTACCCTTATGCCTTCATTAACCTAAACTAAGTCCTTTAAAGGCTCTATATACAAATATGATTACATTGTAACTTCAGGGCATAAATTTCAGGGTGGTGGAAGGGAAGTGAATTCAGTCATTAACAGATGGCAAACATTTTCTTAAAGGGGCAGAGAGTATTTCTGTTCTGCAGACTACATGATTTACTTTACAACTACTCAACTTGGCCATTATTGTGTGAATAAGTGAGCATTCTGTGTTTTGATAAAACTTTATTTACAAAATGAAGCAGTGTTCCCCGACAGGTTGTAGTTTGCTAAACCAGATATAGACTCTCCTACTTGTTCTACCTTTTTTACCTACTTAAACATTCATTTATCTCTATTAAGTATTTCACAAAATCCACTCCTGCCACTTCTCATGACTTCTGTTATCTTTAGAATAATGCACAAGCACATCTACAAGAGACTTTTCATACTGAGCCGAGGACAATCAAACTTCTCTTTTACTGTGTAGAATAAAAAATCTTCATTTCTCTAAACACAAAGGAGTATTTTCTCAATCGGTATCTTCATCCAAGGCGTTTCTTTTCTGTTTGGAAAGTCATTCCCTCTCACACGCACCACTGCCTCTCCCCCATCTACCAGCAGAGCGCTCCTCTAGAGTCTGCCATCTTTGAAGCAGCCTAAATTCCAAAGTTACTCTTCTGAAATTTCACTTGGTAAATGTCAACACTCTTTCCCCTAAATTGCCATTCTTAGGCATTTCTATACCACCAGACGTCAATCAGCAATTTGAGAATCTTCTGGAAATGCCATAGCTTTTTGCAGCAGAGTGTTTTATTGCAAGTAGAACCCCATGATTTCAAACAGGGCTGATTTTGCCCCTTACTGAAAATCTATCAATGTCTGAAGAAAATATTGGTTGTCATAACTGGCTGAAAGAGAGGTATGTTGCTACTTTCATCATGAAGGTAGCGCCCAAGGATTCTGCTAAATATCATACAATGCACTGGACCACATGCCACAACAACAAATCATCTGACCCAAAATATTATTAGCGGTGAGGTTGAGAGGCCATGATCTAGAGTGGTCAAGAATATTCTTTTTCATTAGAATGAGCTTATTCTATAACCATGCCCTTAGAGGATCCCTTAGCCCATTAACATGGATGTGTATGGTTTCTGTATCACTTAATTATTTACACATTTGTTTTCATACTAATCATTTCTGGTGACATGACTGTCTTAAAGAAATCAGCATAGCAGAGTCCACTTGGGAACCACTTACCTTTGAGACTATGAAATATTCTCAGGGAAGACACAGGGACACGTGACAATCAGTAATAGTTAGAATGCGTGCCTTCGGTCACCCAGGTCTCTAGCACAATGCTAGGGAAGGGCCAGGCCTAGCTCTGAGGAGATGGGGAGGTTGGGGGTAGAAACAACAATTTAAAACTCTTTCAGGGTGAATTAACAGTTTATGCATTAGAGTTTCAGAATGGTAAAAGGAAATAAAGTAATTTCTTATAGGACACAGAAACTAGTATTATGACTAAAATAATATAAATAAACTGATATAAAACTTTAAAATGGGAATTACCTTTGAAAACAATGTAAATATAAAGACAAAAGAAGAAAAGAAGGGAATAAGGAAAGAAATAATTGGTAAGTTGGGGAAAGAATGAAGGAAGGAAGGAAGAAAAAGAACAGATGAATTGGGATAGAAAGCATAAAGTTTGGAGATTGCCATAGCCAAACCTAGATTTAGGTTCTTTTTTCTTGTGTGTGTGTGTGGGTACCGGGGGTCGACCTCAGGACCTCGCGTGTCACCGGCCCTTTTTTCGTATGTGGGTTCCAGGAGTCAAACTCGGGCCCTTGCGCTCAACAGGCAGGCGCTTATGCCGCTGAGCCATCTCACCGGCCCTAGATTTAGGTTCTGAATCTAATAGGATTACCTTGGACAAGTTTTTTATATTCTTCTCTTTCCTTAGCTCACAAAATGGAGATAGTATTAGGAAATTAGATGAAAATATATAAGGAAAACATCCATTACTGTGTCTGGCATATAGGAAGTGCAAAATATATGTGTAAAAATAGTGTTTGACAATCTGTAAATCATAACTTCCCTGAAGTAATTGAATGCTCCAAGATAAGGACAAGGTAGAACATAGATATGTTTTCCATGAATATATTTGTGCTGGTGGTAGTGAAGTTATTAAAAATAAAATCTGTTCTCTCCTTTCCCCAAAATATCTCAAAGATTTTAAGCAAACTCCCAGTTCAATTTCTTACAGTGCCATTTCCATATTTTAAAGTAAAGTGTGCTACACACAGATGCTATAACTTCCTTTTCGAACATTAGTCCAAGCCCCCATCACCTAGGTAAAACAGGCACCTGCAGAAGGCTTATTTCCCTACTTCCTCTTTTATTCTCTCCTAACTTTTTTTTTAGAAATCCAATTTTTAGAAAGATATGAGAAGTCAGCTAATTTACCCTGTGTTCAAGTTTTCAAGTAAAATCCAGAATCCTGGCAATGACTCCTAAAGCTTTGCTTGGCCCTAGTACTGACTGCTTATGTGCAGTCTTGTCATGGTGCCCCTCTCTTGGTCTCCCTGCTCCAATAACCCCAGGTTCTTCTTTAAATGCACCAAGACGCTTCCCCCTTTCAGGGATTTGCAGAGATTCTTTCCTTTGCTCCTCTAGCCCTGGCTCCTTATTCCTTGTAGCTAAACTTTGAAGTCACTTAATTGAAGGAGACTTTCATATTTCCCTTTTATTTTTTATTTTTTTATTTTTTTCGGTGGGTACCGGGGGTCGACCTCAGGACCTCGCGTGCCAGCAGGCGCCCGTGCCGCTGAGCGATATCACCGGCTCTTTTTTCATATGTGGGTTCCGGGAGTCAAACTCGGGCCCTCGCGCTTGCCAGGCAGGCGCTTATGCCGCTGAGCCATCTCACCGGCCCCATATTTCCCTTTTAAATTGGATTCTATAATGCTCATCACAAAACACATGCTCTTTTGTCCCTTTTATCACTAACTGAAAATGAGTACGGCTCAGGGGTAGAGCGTTCAGTTAGCTGGTGAACGTGTAAGACTCTGGGTTAGATCCTCAGCATGAACAAAATAAATAAATAAATAAAACAGCCTACATGGATTTTGTTTCTCCATTTGGCTATCAACTCCAGGAAAGGTGATGCGATGTGTATGTAGTTTGAAACTACATATCTATAATCTATCACTATGCCTGAGAAACAATAATTGTTGCACACATATTTGTTAGATAAAATGCATTCATATAAGAATGAATGAACAAACAATGGAAATTGGGTTAGGATCTGATTTCTTGAAGAATTTACCAAACTTTTTCTCAGACTTTTGAGAGGCAGAGGAGAGATATAGTGGGTATTTCACAATGCCTTCTGTTTCATCTGAAGTGTTAATTGAAAAATTCTTAATCAAGACGAACTAGTAATAGCATTTGAAGAGTAACTTTCTATTTCATTCCTTTAGGGCTTTTTTTTTTTTTTTTCCTTTCTGGATAACTTGGACCTAGAACCTATTTAATAGACTCTAGTTGGATTATAGATTATTATAAAGAAAATATCCTAAAAACACAAGATGGTTTTTGTTTACATCTTACTCTCAGTTTTGTGTGGATGCATGTAGAATATTTGTGTGTGGTTCTGTATTATTTACATGATATGGTAATTAAACATTTTTAGATCTGAAGCTTGAAATTGTGTCAAAGTTGGCATTTTGTATCTGAAGGGTTCTACACCCTTAGTTTCAGTCAACCTCAGCCTCATCCAACCTTGAATTGAAAATATTCAGAAAAGAACTGCATTTACTGAACATATAAAGATGCTTTTTTTGTCATAATTCCCTAAACAGTGCATTACAACAAGTACCTACATATAATAAACACGTATTATAAATGATCTGCAGTTCATTGCAACTATATGGGAGAATACGAGTAGGTTATATGTAAATATTATACCATTTTATATAAAAGATTTGAGGATTTTGATATCCCTGTGAGTCCTGGAACAAATTCTCTACAGATACCAAGGTACAACAGTATTTTCATATAAAAATAATTCTAAAAATCCTACCTTCATATAATTTAAAAGTGCTTGTTCATTGTGGTCACATCTATTATTTAAAACAAAAACTTGCAGAACAAATTATTTTCATACATAAAATATGATGCTCAAAAATATTTAAAAAGTGCTGCTGAAAATCACATAGCTATTCAGAGACAAGAAGAGGAGCAAAACTTCAGTTTCCAAACTCCATGTTTATCCTTCTATAGGACAACTATTTTTCCTCGTAAATTAACACCTTTCCATGGGTGATTTATGTATCACCAAAGAGAGTTTTATGGTTGTTTTGAAATTAATCATTTCAATTTTCTATTGTCTTCCACATTTTCCAAAACCAGCCAGATTACTTGAGAGATATTTTATGTGACTGTCAATTGATATAATTAATAGACATAGCTATACATATGTTTGAGTAATGTATATGGCCTCTCAGCTCTTCTAGATACTACAGAAGAGAGAAAAGAAACAGGAAACATAGACAGTGCATTTGAAGAGGATTAAATGGTCAATTTTTGATTCATCAAGCGTTTGTTGTTTCATGCTATATGCAAATCACTCGAGAGAGAGTTCTGATTCATCCAAGGGAAATACGAAAGCTTCCTGTGTGCTTACCTTGAATTGAGAAAACAAATCATAAATGCCTTGCATTTTCAAATAAGAGCACACCAGTACATGAGTATTTGAAAAAAAAAAGATGTAAACTACTAGAAATGGAATATTAATGTAGAAAATCAGGAGCAGGATAGATGAATATGGATTACAGTGAATGGGGTGGAATTCAGTTTATACTGAAGTATATGTAGAAAAAGTCTACACAGGCAAGAGAGTGAGTTGGCAGTTTATACTTGGAGAATCCAATGAGTATTTCCTATAGGAACTCTGGAAGATCTGTTTCAGAGTGTCCCTTAAGTATGAAAGAATAACAGTCAAATCAGTTACAGAGCACAATACCATTAAATTGAATGGGGGCTTTATCATATCAAGTTATAAAACTTGAATGCCTTTAGCATTACACACTAACTAAATGTTGACATACCGACAAGTCATTATTTGGTGTGCATTTCTTTGTAATATTTTATCACTTTAGATCAGCTTTAAATCCAGTGAGTCCTTTTAGAAACTCTTAGATTATAAGTTTGTTACCTGAGACGTCACAGTTACGAGTAATAAAGAAAAGCATAAATAACATAAGACAAACATACTGATGTTACCTGTTTGTAAAGTTTACCCATCAGTGATGTCAATGTATTTGTAGATTTGCATTTCAGTAATGGAAAGCTGTTGTACACTGCAGAAAATGCTGTAGAAAATCACTCAAAGTGGATGCTATGTAAAAAAATGCCAATTTTGAGAACAACAGAAATTTTGTGATAATGGAGAATTTTTAAAATTGCACAGACTTGCAGTATACATATGACTATAGATTACACATAAGGAGTAGATTCCCAGCACATTTCATTTTAATGTCATAATTTCATAAATGACTTAAGATATTTATGATATTTTTATAATGTGTAATAAGTGTATCAATATCCACCATATAAAGTTTTTTTATAGATTAAATGAAATAGTGTACATAAACTGTCTAGAAAGAATTGGAAAAAATTGAATTGCCTCTACTGATGCAATTATCTATTATCTAATACTTATATAATAATTTGTTATTTAAGTGCCTCTGGAACAAAATGCATAAGAATGCATTGTTTATACCTATCAAGAAACTCATTCATATTACAAAAATAATTTTCTAATTTGCTTCATCCTCTTTTGTGATCAGGTGGAATTATATCCTACTGGTCTTAAAAATGATTTTTCATCTCCAACTTTCCAACAATAAGAAAATTACAGAGAATGTGTGGGTGTGTGCATGTGTGTGTATAGCTGTGCTTGGGTGTAAACTTATTATTACCTCCTGTGACTTCCCAGTTATCATCTTCAAAGAACAGAGTATAGCATATGTGGAAATAAACTCAGTGTAATATGACAAATTAAATTTGCAAATTGGAATAAATATGTGTAGCAAATATTCTATAACACTATTTTCTGGCTGCTACCTGCATGTTCATGAATATTAATTCATTTAGTTTTTATAGAAAGGTATAAGGTAGCTTCTATTCGCATCATCATTTTGCAGATGACAATGCTGAGGCACAGAAAGATTTAAGTAATTTATGTAAGATAGAGAGGTAGTAAGGCACCAATTCACTCCAGTGTTCTGGTTTCTGGGTCCTTCTCTAGATTACCAACTGATTTTTGATTGACTAGTCTACCTTGAAAAGCAGTAAGATGAATTAAATAGATTCCCCATCCTTGTGTTGCTGTAAAGTTAAGACCAAGTGTTTCTCTATGAAATTGTTTGAATCTCAAAGTAGTTGGCAAGTTTTTGGAGTTCATTTTCAGAGCCTAGTGTATGGTAAGTTTCTTTATAATGAGTTCCTTAATACTTTTCACTTTACTTAGGTGATAGCTACAGGGAAATATTATGACCCTGTTTCCAAGACTGATCTTTCTATTTAGCTTCTTAAATTGCTTGATGTTAGCAGGACATAAATATAATCTTCAGGCTCTGTGGAAGCTGATACCCTGAATAAGTTTCCAACAGCCTTTTAGAAAATAATGAACAACAGAATTGACTCTTCTTTGGTATTTGCAGACAAGCACTGAAGGCAATGTCATCAAACAGCACAGGTAAATAAGCTCAAAAAGCCTTTCAGCATCCCTGCCAACTAAGGTAAGAAACATCCCCAGGCTGGAAGATCTTTGGTGATTAGGGTATTTTGAGTATAACCACGGGCTGGTTAACAACCTCCTTTTCTGCTGCTGTTCTGTACTATGCAGGGGCTTTTCTAAACTGTCACCACACTCCTCAAGCAATTCACACCTCATCCTTAGCAAGTCATGTCGAGTTCTCCCCTGCTAAGATACGGAGGCTGACCTTACTCCATTTCTTGCTTCTATCTCTGAACTTTGCATACAACCAATGAAGCAGCTCCTCTGCCCATTAGGGTTGAGGAACAAGGTTACAGCCACCCCCCGATCCCTGGCCCACATGTACTAAAAATTCTATCCATTTTTATTTTCTTACATCTTGCAAACCAAATTTTCTCACTTTTATTTTTTTTTTATTTTTTATTTTATTTTTTTTTTTGCCACGGGTGCTTTCCTGTAGCACATAAGCATATTTCTTTTATCTCAAAAATGAAATCCCTGACTTGATCCTGTACTCTCCTTAGCTACTCCTCTTTTCACTTATGCCTCTGAAAATATTGTCAATATTTTCTGACATGCTTTCTCTCTTCCCATTGAATCTTGATCCCCCTACCGTCTTGATTTTCTTCTGAAGTCTTCAATAAAACAACTCAACATCCAGAGCCAATTCATTTTTAAAGGTTTTTCACATAGGAGAATTCTTATTTCTGAATATAATCCCCTCTCTGTTTCTTTTAGATTCTTCCACCAAAACTCTTTCAACACAGGCTGAGTTTGAGGTTTATTTCCTGTTGCTTCCAAGGCGTCTGTCCCTAAGAGAGCAGAAAAGCGTCGTACAGATCTCTTCTCACATCTACATTCTTTATTTCCATTCTCTGCTAATGGCAAAACAATTTCTTCTCCTGCCAAGCAAGAAATCTGGGATTCACTTCCAATTCTTTCTTCACTGCAATCACTAAATCCCTCATATTTTAAAAACTTGATATTTTAAAGATTACCTCATTTATTTTCCACTCCCGTGGCATCCTAGTTTTTTAGACCAAGAATCGGTTTCTCATACTGGGTCAAATTATGCCCTCCTCAAATTTTATCTACTTGCAACCTCAGTATGTGAATTTGTTTGAAAATAGGGTCTCAGATGTAATCAAGATGAAATCATCTTGGATTTGGAGTGAGCCCTAAATTCAGTACTTGGTGTCCCTGTAAAAAGAGAGGACACAGAGAGAAGGTCATCAGAATACATAGGCAGAGTTTGGTGTGATGTCACCCAAACCGAGGTGAGCCTGTGGCCACCAGCAGAGGAAAAGGCAAGAAAAGATTTTCCCTGGGGCCCTCAGCCATAGTGCAATACTGTTGAAACCTTGATTTCAGACTTACAGCCTCCAGAAATGAGAAAGAATATCTGTCCTTTTAAGCCACTCAGTTTGTGTTGCTTTTGTTTCAACAACCCCAGAAAACAAATGTTTACTAAGCATTGTCTGTAAATTCTATCACCATTATTTTAGAGAATGCTTTGATAATCATCTGAGAGCTATAGGATGTGTCTAAGAGAAGATATGCAATATACATATTAAAAATTTCCCATAGACTTTCTGAAGTTTCCAGAAACTCCAAGGCCTCTCTAAATT
Source organism: Erethizon dorsatum (assembly GCA_028451465.1). Taxonomy (NCBI): domain Eukaryota; kingdom Metazoa; phylum Chordata; class Mammalia; order Rodentia; family Erethizontidae; genus Erethizon; species Erethizon dorsatum. The sequence goes on from CM051839.1 coordinate 20,714,015, forward strand.
CTTGCACTATCCATGCAGCTGATTCATAACTATTTTCTTACAGTATCCAGAGATAATGAACTACAATACAATTCTGATATATATATGAAAGATAAATAGGAAGTAGGGAGAAGTTCAAATATTTCCCCAAAATACAAATTCCATTGTTTTAAAAATATGTCAATATATATGCTAATTAGTTTCATTTATACTACAAGTTTATCTTAGTTCCTTGAAAAGAAAGTTTTGTTGTTACCTGTTTGTTTCTTTTTTGTAAGTGTCTTTTGGTTTATGTCTTGTACTCCGGGTAACTAGTTTTAACATAATGATTACAGTAATATTAATACCCTTCTGAACTATAAAGCCTTATACAATGTGGCTACATTGTTATACACAGCAGCTCTGCTGCTGAGCCCTACTTTCTATCACTTCAAACAAATGTCCCTTTCCGGAGCACACAGAGCCTCTGTGTCCTCACACAGGCCTGCTGCTGCCTGGACTTCCCTTACTTTCATATGTATCTAGCCATCTAATGAATTCTTATTCTTGAGGCTTTATATCACTCAATCATGCACCAAATGATCTCACTAACGAAACATTCAAATCTTTGTGTTGTGTTTATGAGACAAAAGGTGCTTTACATCAAATGTAAGAAAATTTAATGATAATATTGTAACATCTTGTTTACATTTCTATAGCCATCCACTGTATTTTCAATCTCCTAAAGAAAAGAATCGTATTTGTAGTATATGTAGCATAGTACTAAATATATATTAAAACTTAGTCTTCATTCCACTTCATATACTCTGGAATCTTAGAGACTGTGGGCTTTTTGATATTGATCAAATGCATGAACTTTATGTATCTCAGTTTTCTTCTTTTAAACTGATGTAAATGTGCGCTTAAGTCGAAAGATAGATGTATTAAGAGAAAATACAACTGAAAATTCTAGTACAGCATTGACTATACATTAGGAGTTAAACTCTTTAATGTTAGGGTTTGTCCTTAGTTTATAAATGAGTATATTACAGCAATAGTAACATTTCTTAATTTATTAGTGCTATCTCCAACTTTTTCTTTTCCTGATAAATAATATGTTGAGGAAGTTAGACTTTGTGGATTGAGTACTCATGGTCCAGTTCATTGTGGTTCACTGTCCTACACTTCCTGTAGAATGTCTACTATATCTGGAGACACAGATCCCTTCACATGATTATACCCATTGTTTGACACAGTCTATAAGAGGCATATAGTATTCAGTTGTCCATATTTTTGTGATGTTAGCAACCATTAATGCTAATATCTACATTAAGTAGTTCATTGAAGGTTGCAAAATAATGGTATTCTAATACCTAGAATGTGATTATGAAGAGACACATTAAAACCAACTATTTGGTTATCCATTGGTTCGCTTGGGTAATGTAGCAAAAATGTTTGCTTTTTCACTCTACCACTGAGCTATATCCCCATTCCTATGACTTGCTCTTTTTAAAATAAAATTATGGACTAATGAACCTACACATACTCACATATTTAAATACCTTGTAATTGTTACCAAAACTGAAGCTCAGTTTTTCCCATCATTAGCCAGTGGAGCCCTCTTGAAGTTGTCCCAGAGTCCATTTGATACCACTTTATTATCAAGGCGAGATGTGACTCATAATAAACATGTCCTCTCCCAACCCTGAAACTGCCCATTTTTTTTCCAGGAAATTGTTTTGTTTTGGTGGGAAATGCTATTTTAACATATTTGAACTGGGTTCAAGAGATATTCATTGTTATTGCTTTGGTCATTTTGTCAACGCTTTCTTAGTAGACCTAGCAAGGAAACATATGTATAGCTATATATATATGAATATAAATGGATATAGATAAATAGATGGATAGATAAATACAATACTTCATGAAACTGTTCTTATAATTTAAAAATTAAAAATCAAGACTGTGGAGCTGTTATTCTATCTCTTTCCAATGACATCTATTTTTCTTTTCATACCAAGAAGCCTATTTCTCAAGAACACACATAAATCCTTATTTGTTTAATCACCATATCACACAAAGTAATCACAAAATAGTATTCATATTATCACTAATAAGTTTACAAAAACATTAAAAAGTAGTGCAAAACTCATTGGCTTGAAACAATGCAAATTTGTCTTTTTTCTCTGGGGTCAGAAGTCCAAAGCGAGCCTCACTGGGCTGAAACCAAGATGATGGTAGAACCGTGTTTCTTGTGGGTCCTGCAGTGGGGCGGGGGGGCACTTCCTTGCCTTTTCTAGGTGCTAAGCCTGGCTAGGCCCTGAATAAGGGATTTTTTCTCTATCTGCAGAGACAAAAGTATAGGATCCTCATCCATCTTTAACTGACATTACCACCTTTCTTTTGTGATTGCATTAGCCTTGATGGATAACCCAGGATAATCCCAAATTTTGACCTCTTTGAATTAATTATATCCACAAGATTCTTTTTGCTATATAAGGCAGCCTATTCACATGTTTGAGGGAGTAAGTTGTAGATATCTTGGAGGTCATTACTCTGTTTACCACTGTGGGTATTCTGTGAAATTAAAAATTGCTTTCATCGTCATTTTCCCCAAATCTTCTGAATTCATTTTTTTTCTTATTGTAACTAAATATTGATGGAAGACTGAAATTTTGACAGAGCAGAAATTTTGAATATTAGTATTCTCTCATGCCTCTCAAATAAAATGTTTAGTCTGATATAACATATGATATTTTACCATACATTATACCAGACCATATTTTGTACAAGGGTAAGAAAAGTGAGTTGCTGGGTACCAGTAGGGTAAGTGCATGTCTACAAATCTTGGACTTCATCATTGTTAAGGTGCTGTACAATAAAAAGATACAATTAAATGGAGCAAGGAGAATAGTTAAATTTTGCAAGTCACTAAATAATGACAAAAAATCATTATTTCATCTGTATGTAGTTTACAGACAAATGGCAGTGGAAAAGCCATGCCTCCACTGCCTGGTCTGAATTAAAGCTCTTCTGAAGAAGGATGTGAAAGTCACTCAAGCTTGCACATTCTTTAATTTCTTTTATTAAGGCCTGCACAAAGTCAATGTAGCTAGAAGGCAATACACAGGCTTTCAGAAACTACAAAGTGTGACAGCTGGTCCCAATTACTCTCACTGTACTGTGACCATATGCACAAATGTTCAGCTTTCTGTGTAAGTTCTTGTATTAAAAAAAATGAATTCCTTGTAAAAACTTGAAAAATCCTATAGTGTGTGCATACATTTGTTTCTGCTAACTTTTAACTTTCTAGTTTCTGTGAAATGTACCTGTAAAGCAGTTTGAATAATAGAGAATGTCCCTGCTGGTAGGAAAGCAATCTTTTTAGCTTTAAATATGCAATACGATAGCTTTAAAAAGTTCATTTCCTGGAACAAAACATTTTTCGAGAAACATAGAATTTAAAAAGAATATTTAACAAGGAAATCAAGGAATCTCCCATTAAGCATACAGGCAAGTAGGTAACTTTTGTATCAGCGGAGTAAGACTAATGAGATTTGGCATTTCTGACTCCAGTGACCTTTATCAAAATCATAGGTTGTCTCTTAAATACATCATTTCAAACTAGAGATAACAAATATAGATGCTGAATTGACCTTTTTAATAGCAATCTGTGGTTGAAAATCACTTTTTTCGTATTCTTGACTTGAAATTCAAAGGTTTTTAACACTCAGTTGTCTCAGTTAATTTGAATTTTTAACTTTCTTTAAAGCAATATGCTTTAGGCACATTTATATTGTCTATAGTAATTAGTGACATGTAGGTACTGCCATTGAGGAGGCCTTCACTAGTGTTGAAACAGCCACTAATATTGATATATCAGGTATCTCAGTTGAATATGCCTTTTTAAGTTGGAATATAGCCATTTGTTCAGTTCAGGAATATGCATCAACTTTTTCAGTGAGTAACAAAATGATGATAAAGTACATCTTCTGATTAAATAAAGGGCTTATAGATATTAAAGCAAAATTAGAAGCTGCAATAAATATAGAATGCTTATAATACTTAAAAAAAAAAAACCAGTGTGAATACGAACAAAGAATAAGCTGATATAACTTAGACGTCCCATAATTCCTATGTCTTATAAGTATTTATTATTTTAAACAAATATGCTTTTCTGAAAAAAGTACTAGGAAATCAGGGACATAAAATGTAGCTATGATTATATAGCATAGAAATAGTGGTAAATGGCTACTATTTAAAAATGTCCATAATGTTAATTGTGATTTGTTTGCTTTGCTTAGACTGCAAAGGGAGAAATGTAATAAAGAGGCCTTATTTCCAGACACATTTTAGTTACTATTAATTTTGAAACCAGGAAGTAAAACTAAATTACTGGAAGGCAAATGCGTTCCAATTTATATGGTCTGGGCTTTTCCCATTTGTGCTGTTTCAATAAACATAATAGAACATATTAATATGCTTGCTTTTATAAAAACCTTTATTAAACTTGATGAATGAATATTTATCAGGTCCTGCTATTTAAATTCTCTTACAACATTTCACTGACTTTTCACTATTGACAAAGCAAAAAGTTAATTTTCCAAAAGGCACTAACCTGTTGGAGGAATTGTGTTTAATAATGATTCAATTATCTAGTTACACCCTGTCCTGGCATTCTGATGAAACACATTTCTCAACTTCTTGAGTATCTAGAGTACTAGTTCATTTGAAAGAAGCAGGAATGATGCCATTCACAAGTTTGCAAATGTTTTTTGCATATTGCTTTGATATATTTTATTTTTCTATAGTTTTCATAACTTAAGGGCTATCTTGCTTAATGTAAATTCCACAATATAGGTTAACATTCACTTAAGCTCTTTAAACTTTTAGGGGTTCTAAGCCTAAATAGTAACTATGATTCTTCCAGTTACATGATCTATGATGTATAAACCCAAATGCAGTGCAGAAAGTTATAAAAGTCCTTCAGTCATCAACTGAATCTTTCATCATGCAACAGAAGTGTGAACATTAATGATCTATTTAAAATTCACTGTCAGAAATATTCCAGGTTGACAGAAAAGCATCTAATATTTCATATTGGTATATTTCAGTAAGAGATGATGATTCAACTTCAACCAATATGCCAAGCTCAATATTTAATATTCTTCTGGGAAGATTATTTCAAATTATAAATCAAAATCCAAATAAACAACAGTGCTCCACTTAGAAATCATAAATATCTGTCAAATATCAATGAATTTTTTTATACAGAAGTCAAATATTGATAAATGGAGTGACTCGCACATTTGTTATTGCTATTTTCCAATCCATTCGTGCTTTGAAGTCTCTCAATGAGATCAATAAACATTTTAATGGGGCAGTCGAGATCCTTAGGAAAGATTTTTGTCACTATCACAATACTCTTTTATATTTCTTGTTACAAAGTTTTCTGTTTCCCATTTGTGATATATTTCAAGTAAAGACTTAAACAGTTTATAGCAGAACGGAGACAACAAAAGCCCTTTTGGAGTAGTTAGGTATCAGTCAAGAGTACATGGGGAAAAGAAGTTGTTTGCATCTTGTTTCTTTCCCTGCCCATCAAAGCAACATCTCAGGCATGAAAACAAGGATGGAACATCTTTAGCAACTGCAACTTAGCCATACTTCTGTGTCATCACTGGACCTCAAGGCAAAACAAAGGATATTTATGTTCACATTCTCGGAAATGAAAAGAGGATTTTGATGCTCATCATTTTATTCTGACACACTTCCATCCTATTAAGATTGACCAAATCACATAATTATTTGTGTAGCACTCCCTCATTTTTAAAATTCAATAAAATAGCAATGCATGTCCTGTGCATCTTATAATTTTTACAACTGTACACATTTTTGTGGGGTCAAATGGCATTCATTTTCAAATAATGTTAATAATCCAGCATGATTAAATGTGATTAAAGATGCAAAGGATGACATTTTTTGGCAGCATCTGAAAAAGGTGATGTTATCATCAGGGGCAAATAGAGCATCTACTTCAGAACTATCTTTACCCAACTGACACATATTTTCTTTATTCTCTCTGAGTACAAAATAAGACTGATCACTGGATGTGGTGTAGTGCACCCATAATCCCAGCACTCGGGAGGCTGAGGCAAGAGAATTGCCATAAGTTCAAGCCTGGGCTACATACATAGTGAGTTTAAGACCAGCATGAACTATGTAGTGAGATCCTGTCTCAAAAAAAACCAAAACAAAACAAAAAATACCCACAAAACTAATCAATTTACACATAAGCCTAGTAAACATTACAATATATTTAAATATATAATATTCACAATAATGATTGAAGAAAAATATTGAGGTAAAATGTTAATAGTTTTATAAGAAAAGTAGCCTTATTACAGAGTAACATTTCATATAATCTTGTGTGAGAGGAATTCTGTGTATGAATATGTGTTTCCGTGTGTGAATATGTGTTTGTGTGTGTGTGCATGCGGCACTGAAAATGATGTAGACATGAACCATAAAGAATAGCACAAAAGGGCCGGTGAGATATCTCAGCGGCATAAGCGCCTGCCTGGCAAGCGCGAGGTCCTGAGTTCGACTCCCGGTACCCATATAAAGGAAGAAGAAAAAGGGCCGGTGAGTTGGCTCAGCGGCTCAAGAGCCTGCTGGCAAGCACGAGGTCCTGAAGTCAACTCCCGGTACCCACATAAAACATAAATAAATAAATAAAGAGAAAAGAATAGTACAAATAGAAAACTTAGAATGTGTATCTATAAACCTTTGTTAAAATTTTAGTATTACCCAGATCACCACGTGTAGTTTTGCATGTGCACTAGAGTACTGGACCATTATTCAGAGCAGCCAGTTCTTTGTTTCATATGGGACGGTGGTAGAAACTTAGCTGGGGTTCCACCCTCAGATTCTCAGAGTTAACACTGACAGTCTCGGATCCTTCTTAGAAACCAACAAGAGGAACATCTTGGTGCATGAATCAACTTCCACAGAAATCCTTTTTCCAGGCTTCCTCTGAAAGTATGTATCTGAATCTATTTTTGCTTATTCACAGCATATTTTCCCTTCCAAATTAGGAAATACACAATTTTCTGCAGGCAATTTGTTGGACAAAAGGGCCTTTTGGAGTATTCTGGAAAAAAACTCTGTGTACACAGAGCAGATGTGGGAAATTTGAATTCAATATTATTAAGCTTTGGGGCCGGTGAGACGGCTCAGCGGCTTAAGCGCCTGCCTTGCAAGCGCGAAGGCCCGAGTTCGACTCCCGGAACCCACATACGAAAAAGGGGCCGGTGATATCGCTCAGTGGCACGGGCGCCTGCTGGCGCGCGAGGTCCTGAGGTCGTCCCCCTGGTACCCACAAAAAAAAAAAAAAAAAAAAAATATTATTAAGCTTTGAGAACAGTTGCTTTTTGTAACTTTGATCTCTATTAAGTATTTGGAAGTGGGATCAATGGCTGTGTTGAAACATTTCCCTAACACATATGAAAAAAACTTTTCATTCTAAAAAATTTCCTGTCTTCAGGCCAGCTCCAATCGATAGCCACACCAGGGAAGCTTTTAAGGGGAATTTCCCCTAGAATACAAAATCTATTAATGGGAATAAACTTTCTCCTGAGCCAATATCAGAATGGATTATTTCTTTTTAATATATGAAAATGTGCTGGAACCCAACCTGGGATTCTCAAGGTTTGGAAAATCTAGTCTTAACCACTGCCCTGCAGGCCTAAAGCTATCTTTGATAATGAGGATACTTCTGAGAAAAAGAAGAAGAGATGGGATAATTATGCTTTTAATTGATTTTAAGGCCATAGTTAAAAGCACTTTGGCTGTTGTAAGTCTCAGCCAACTTGATATTAGAGTTTTCCTCTACAGACAAAATTATGATCCAGTCCTTTAATTCAAGATGAGTGAAACAGGTACAGGTCCACACCAGTTAATTTGAAGAGAGTGAGCATGTTTGTTCACTCCAGTGAGATGGCATTGAGGTGGTAAAGTGGGAACAGTCTGTTCAACATCTGTGCTTTAGAGCTCTTTAATTTTATAAATAGAAAAGAGATAATTCCTTTCACCTGGATTCAGTTGCTAAAGAAATAAATCTTGATTCAGTAATTAAGCAGTAGCTTGTAACTAAATATCTGAGACATCTATGAGCTCTTTCACAGTCTGTTTTATGTGTTGATTGCTATTTGTTTTTCTTCTTCTTCCACATTTTCATGTTCTTCTTCTTCTTAGTTTTTTTTTTTCTTGTTATTCAGCATATGTTTTTCCTCCTCTTTTTATCTCCTTCTTGGCTTTCTTTTTTGAACATCAATGGAGAAGTGAATCTGACCATGATGATACACAAAGTGCCCAAAAGAAATGTGCAACACTAATGTAGTTAGAGAGTATTGAACAATATTTTAATTTTCTTGGATGACTGTAACCAAATTCTACAACTTTGATGGCTTCAGCAACACGATTTCGTTCAGAGTTCTGGAAGCTAAGCATCTGAAGCCCAGGTGTCAGCACAGCAATGCTTCCTTTGAAGGTGCTGGGAAAGAACCTTCTTTACCTTTTCCCACTTCTCATGGCCTAAAAGGTACTTGGCTGGTGGCAGCATAACTCCCGTCTCTATCTCCATCTTCATATCCTTTTTTATTCTCTTCATGTGACTGTATCCATTGTTTATAAGGAGTGAGAACTCTCCCTACAACCAGAATGACACCATTTTCAGATCCTCAGCTTAAATCTTCAAAGACCCTATTTCTAAATAAAGTCACATTCAAACACTAGGATTTTGGGACTTGGGAACTCAAAGGTGATTTTTTGTTTTTGTTTTTGTTTTAGGTTTTTACATTTTTCAGTTTTTGTGTGTGTGTGCATGCGAGTGGGGATGTACTATTGGACACAACACAGACAGTAATGACAAATATTCTGCAAAAAATACTAAAGATAAAGCTTTCTCTAAGTGCCCTGAGTTTATTTTCCCCTGAAATAATTTTCATACCTTGAACAATAGGTACATTACATAGAACCTGTCATGGAAATGTACTTTGGACAAATTACATCTGCAGCTTTAAAGAGGGAAAATGCAAAGAAAGCAGGGGAACAAGAATCCTAAAGTTTCCATGTTCTTCTTAGCCATTGATATAAAAATTGTACATGATTAAATTCTTAGAAATCTCTGAGATAAAATATACTAAATTGTCTGAAATGCACAACATTTATTTCTTATTCATTTGCACTCAAAGCCACAAAAATTTGGAACACTTTATGAAATAAAGCCATACAAATGCATAAATAAAGACAATTTAAATAACTAGAAGCCAGAACATGGGGTGTTTATAATATAACTGAGAAAATCAATCAGGGGAAACACAGAATATACTAATAACCTCTATGCTTGGTCTTCTTTTTAAAACAAAATTACCATACATTTATATTTCAATTTTGAATTAGGTCTCAGATTCCTGGCAGTAAAGAAGTAGAAGAGAAGGAAGAGGAAGAGGAGGAGGAGGAGGAGGAAGAAAATCATCAGCAGTAATTAATTTATAAATTTCTAATACATAGAAGTTTCACAGAAGAAAACAAAACTGTTTTCTCTATTATGTAGTTATACAACAAATACTAAGCAAGTGGAAACTTAATATAGAGAAAAAGAATAGCTTTTTCCAAATTTTAAGAGTGAATTCAGAGGCCAGCCTGGGCAATTTAGCAACTTAGTGAGATGCTATCTCAAAAAAAGACTGGAGATGTAGCTCAGTGAAAAGGCCCTGGGTTCCATCAACAGTACTGGAAAAAAAACTGAATTCAGTAGTAATTTTCACACAACAGGTTTCTCCAGCATATGTTTATAATAGCAAAAAGGCAAAGCGTTAAAACCCAACTTAAAAAATCACTGTAAACAGAATTAAAGTAATTTTGCCAGGTTTAATCCAATTCAATTTAAATTTGTAGAAGAGAATGTGTGCTTTTCATCCTTCCAACTCTTAATAAATAGTTCTTTTATCTTTCTAACCTTTGGAGAGAGTTATCTTGAGACCGTAGTATTCACTGATAAAGACCATGTGTCTATTAGTGTATTAGTGTATTAGTGTATTTGGTTAGTTTGTTACAAACTTAATGGCTTAAAACATCACAAACTTACTATTCCCAATTTTCTACAGGACGCTGGTTGCTGTACAGACTTAAGAACTCAGTTTCAGGAGTGAGATGGGTTGAGCTAATCCCTCTGCTTAGTCTCAAGGTGAAAATCTAGGAGTCTGCAGGGCCGGGGTTCCTTCCGGACACTGTGAGAGCCCCTTTCCGATGCATGTAGATGACTGACAAGTTCGAATCCCTGCGGTTGGAGGCCTGCTGGGGATGTTTCTAGACTTGCCTGTGTTCCTGGGCTCGTAGCTTTCCTCGTTTGGAAGACAGCCGCAGTAGGTTGGTCCGCACGCGTCTCTCTGGCCTCTTCCTGACTCTTCTGTCTTCCTCATCCATTCTTTTCCCTGGGGTAGAGAATAGTGGAAAGTGGGTCTGGAAGAACAAGTGGAAGATTTCTAGCATATGATAATATCTCCTTCCAACTATTATCATAATGAATTAATGAATTGAAAAAGCTACGTAAACCACTTCCCCTTGTAAAGGCGCATGTGATTACATTGGAACCAACTGCCAGATCAGCATCATCTTTCCAGTTTAAAATCATCGGAATAGCGATCTCATTTCCATATGAAAATCCCCTTTATCATGAGAGGTAACGTATTTCTAAGTACGGCTGTCTCTACACACCCACAGGCTCTGCATCCGCAGGTTCAAACAACTGAGGGTTGAAAATATTTCTTTAAAAATTATTTTTAGGGGCTGGAATGTAGCTCAGTGGCAGAGCCCATGCTTTGCATGTGTGAGGCCCTGAGTTCAATTCCCAGCACAAAAAAAACAACAACAAAAATTATTTTTGAGGGAACATGTATTGACATTTTCTTGCTATTTTTTCCTAAACGATACAACAATTTACAGAGCATTTGCATTATATTAGACAGTATAAGTAACCTAGAGATGATTTAAAAGTACACAGGAGGATGTGGGCAGATTCTGTACAAACATTACAGTATTTTACGTGAGGCACTTTGGTATCCACACCTTTTATATCTTTAGCAGATTCTGGAAGGAAAACACTCCAAATTCTGAGGGACAGCTGTACAAAACCAGGAAATAAAGATCCCAGAGACCACACTAATTGTATATTCTGACTTAATGATAAAGCACATGTGTTAAGAACCATCAAATGTCTTAAAAACTTCCAAAACTGAGGAGTTAAATCAAGTCTTCTTCAAGGGTAGGTTAGTAAAACCTGAAAGCGAAAGCAGTTCCTGTAAGACTTTTTCTGTTTTAATCCAATTCAACCTATTACTAATTGCTTGAATTCCTCAAAATTAATTCAGTGAGCAGGACTGATAGAGTTTTGGGCTATTTTAATAGCATGTTGTGAGTTAACCACTACAACCTTAACAAAGATTTAATGGTGTTTTAAAGAATAATTAACTTGGGTACAAGATACCTAGCATATCCTGGGATCAAGTTTTTTAAAAATTCGATTTAGGATAATGTAGCTTTCCATACTTTCACCAAGTTGAAAGACTTACAATATGAACTACATAAATGAAATTAATAACCTATATTATATAATAGACAGATCAATTGAACTTTGAGAAATAAATATCGATAATATATGGATCAATCAATTAATTGGATCAATAGATCTTTGGAAAACAGTTTTAGAATAATAAGTATTAAGTCAAATTTTTTTTTTAGAGTACCCTTTTTTTCATACTGGCTTTTTCTTAACCCATTGTCTTTTACATTCTTTGCAAGTATTTTAATGACTACGTAAATCACTAATAATATGATATTATTTTTTATTCAGTTCCTTATTCTTATACATTGTATATTTTTCTGGCTTTAAATATGAAAATATAGGCCATAGTAAGTTTCATTTTCAGACATGCAGTTTTTCCTCTTAATATTTTGTACACCTTTTAAGATATGAGATTTCTTGCTCCAAGAGGAATGAAAGCTGCTTTCTGACTGCTTTTCAAAAATAAATCAATATTGTCACTAGTGATATAGAATATTGATTTCAGTGACTCTTATAAAGATATATCTTTTTTGATGTTTTACCTATTTTGACAAATGTCTCTGTATTTTAAATATGATGGATTTAATATTAGATAATTTCCTGCTCTTTAATATTTTTTTTGGGTACCGGGAATCGAACTTAGGACCTCACACTTGCGAGACAGATGCTGCACCACTGAGCTAAATCCCTGGCCCAGTGCTGTTTTTTTTTTTTCTGAGGTTTTTTTTTTTTTTTTTTTTTTTTTTTATCCAGCATTCTGGGAATAGAGACAAGAGTAGATAGTTTTTTTGGGGAAATGTTATATAAATATCTGGTCTAGACTAAAAATAGGCATCCCAAAGGAAGTTGGTCAGTTCAGGCTTAGAAATGCCTAAATTAAGCAAGGTTAGTGACTGTCTGAATTTTTAAAGAGTTTTACTTAATATAAAAAAGATATGCTTAATTTCTTCCTCATAATCTGCACAATGGTATTGGAAGGAATGAGATAGTGTCATTTGTATTTTTATGATGGACAGAATCACATAAGACTATACTACTGTTATTTTGATTTATTTTAGCTAAAATATAATGATTAAGATTTTTCATCTGTTTATTTGAAATTAATAGCCCTACTTATTTATTTATTTATTTTCCCCCAACATCTCACACACACACACACACACAGACACACACACACAAGACTAAAAATTAATTTTTGTAATAAATACAATGGAAAAAATAAAAATATTGCTTTTTCATTAACTCATTTATTGTATGTCAAGCATATGTACACCTAAAATATCAGCACAAGTTGATTTATTCACAGGTGTGGAATATTAAATAACTCTTTCTGATGTATATTTAAATTCTCACTTTCAATATACTCATCAGTTATGTATAAAGTCAAGAATAAAAGGCTGTCTTGGATTTTTCTTTTGTTTTTTTAAATTAGCTTTTCATTTTAGAATAGTACTACATGCACAGAAATGTTGTCAAGACAATATAGAGTTCTGATATACTACACCCAGGTTCCCTTAGTGTTAAAAATTTACATTAGTATGGTGTAACAAGTAAAAACAGTTGGTACATTATTAACCACAATTCATATTTTAGTTATATTTACTCAGTTTTTATCCACTCTCTTTTTTGTTCCAAGATCGGATCCAGGCTATCACTATGTTTGCAATCACCTTGTTTTTGGCTGCTTTTGAAAGAGAGGTTTCTTAGATTTTTTCTTGTTTTGATAACCTTGGCAGTGTTGAGGTGCACTAGTTAGATATTTTGTAGAATGTCCTTCAGTTAGAATTTATCTCATCTTTTTTCTCAGGGTCAGACTGGAGTTATGGGTTTTGGGGTGGAAGACCACAGAGGAAAAGTGCCAATGTATCATCTTACACCAAGAGTATACACTACAGTGTGATTCATCACTGTTTATGTTCATCTTGATCACTTCACCAGATGTTTATCAAATTTGTCCACTGGAAAGTTACTCTTTTCATCTGTTTTCTACACTGTACTCTTTAGATGGAAGTCAGTATGAGTATCTACCACTTAAGGAATGAAACTTCTGCTCCTCCTTCTTGAGAGTAGAATACCTACATAAATGATTTGGAATTCTGCAAGGAAGATTTCACTCTTCTCTCCCATTTGTTTATATATTCAATTATTTCCTTATATTAGTATAGATTCATAACTGTTTATTTTATGCTTCGGATAATAATTTAGTGTTACTTTATTTTGTTGCATATGTTATTCTTTGTCTACTGAAAACTATTGCACTTGGCACCTGCATTCCTCTGAACTTTGTCTTTGTGGAGTTTTTGCTTGTTTCTCATTAGAGCACTCCCTCACTTTGGGGCAATATGAGATGATCTAGCTTAGTTCATAAATTCATGGCCTCAGCCCTAGACTCAGCTGTTTCTACAAGTAGCCCTGGTTTCTTTTATTGGAGAAGATATTGAAAAACTAAGAGCTGAATGCTACATGCCTTGGGGTATTTTTGGTATCTAAGTCAGTCTTACATACCAGGACTCTAGAAAACATTACCCCAGTGTATATCTTTATTAAGTTCTGAGAGGCTCCCCTGCTGTATTTTTCTAAGTCTGAGCAAATACGGATCCTAAACTATAAAGAGTGTGCTGGTGGTTTCATGCACTCCTGACACTGCTTGCCGCATGTATATATTTGATAAATGCATATACATCATGTCTCAGCTTCCTTGTATCTTTCATTGTTACAGAGAATACAAACAAGAAATAAACAAAAAAAGGTGTAAAAGAGTTTTAACTAGTTAGAATTATCATGAAAAGATGAAATAATGGCATATTTAAATATTCAAAAATAATAGCCATGACAAGAAGTTTCAACCAAATCCAAATTTTATAGAAGAGTATTCTAGGAAATCCAGAAAGCAAGTACAGATACTTAAAGGCAAAAGCTAGCTTCGTGTATTAAAGGAATAGAGAAAAAACCAATGAGAAAAAGATATAAAAATTGAGGAAGTGAGGACAGATAGGACAGTTTCCTATGTGGCTTTTGGGAGATTTGGAATCTGTTAGTGATTAAAAGGTGATTTGGGCCCGGTACATGGTATTGCGCAGGGGGCTGATACTATTTAATCAGCTTGCCACATACTAGCCAATTATAAAGGAGCAAATTGTTAAAGCTTGTTGTAGCTATTACAATTTATCTAGCACTTACAATATACCAGGTACTGAGAATATATCATGCCAGTCATTATTTAAAATAACACTATGAAGGTGGTATTAATTGTTCCCATTTATATTCTAGGAAATTGAGGGTCAAAGAGATTAAAAAGACAAGTGAAGACCACCTACCTAGGAAGTAGTGGGTTCAGCATTTAAATCTTAATTGGTGGCTATTCCATAGGTTCAGATTAAAACAACAACAGAAGTATGATAAGCAAGTTTAGAAATAATGCATTTAGTTAAATGTATGTATGTATGTGTGTATTAATTACTTTTCCGTTGGTGTAACACAATACCCAACACACACAATTTAAAGACAGATGTTTAATTTAGTTTATGGTTTACAGGAATTCAGTCCATGGTCAGCTGTCTCCAAGGCAGGAACGTCATGGTAGAAAGGCATTGTGATACAAAGATCCTGACTTCGTGATGACTAAAGAAGAGAGAAGGGGAACAGTGCCAGAGAAGAAGTGAGGAGGGACCATATATAGAATCCATGACTCACTTACATATCCCTAGGAGTGTGCTTTACTAATATGCTAGATGTTTCTTCATCCCATGATGTTGACATCAGGATTAGTGGTCATGACTTGTATAATTTTTTGAGAGGGCCTCCCTAAATTCCTAAGTTGCCCAGTCTGAGTTCAAACTTAGGATCTTCCTGCCTCAGCCTATTAGAGTCTGAGATTTCAGGCGTGTGCATCATGACCAGTTTAGAAACAGTATGTTTAAGCTGTGATTTCAAATAAAATTAAGATGTTTTGGACCATCTAATACTCACAATATTTTAATTCTGTCTGCATTCATAATAACATTTACTCACACAACAGGTCCAAAAGATGTTTAGTTTTTCCCCTTGTAGAATATGAAGTGACTTCCAAGAGAATGGGAGAGAAGAAATCTCAGGCCCAGATAAACAGAAGAGTAGTGACTCATCCTAAATTTTGGGTGGAGTTTCTTCAATTTCATGAAGTGTAAAGAATTTTCCACATGGGTCGGTGAGATGGCTCAGCGGCGTAAGGGCCCAAGTTCAACTCCCGGAACCCACATACGACAAAAGGGCTGGTGATAACGTTCAGCGGCACGGGCTCCTGCTGGTGCGTGAGGTCCTGAGGTCGACCCCTGGTACCCACGAAAAAAAAAAAAAGAATTTTCCACAGATTTCTAAAGATTGAGGGAATTTTAAAAAATAACTGAGAAAGACTGTAAGTTTATTTTTAGAGTAAAGCAAATTAAAACTACAAATCTATGCAAAAAACAGTCTATAACACCATTAAGAAGAGTAGCATGTAGTCTACATTTATATTTTTGGCCAATTTTAGTTTGGTAAATGAGTGTAATGAATATCAATTACAGCATGATATGTACCATTCTAACAAAGTACAAGAAATGAAATTAGAATAAGATGAGTAGGAAAGAACCATGAGGAATATGATTATCTGAAAAAAAATTTCTATAGCCTTGTAAATACAAATTTGATTATAAAAATTATTGAATTTTTCTTGCAAGATTATACTATATTGAGCCTTTAGAGGTTTAGACCAAAGAAATACCTTCATTTTTAATAGTAATTTGAAAATAGTAAATTTCTTCTGTTCTTTCTTTACCTAAACAAAATAATGTTATCCAAAAAGTAATTATGTGATTTTCAGATACAAAAATATGGTGTGTTTTCTGAGAATAAACACTTTATATAAAAACAGGAAATTTAGGAAAGACTAGATTTTTACTAAAAATGCAGACATTTTCTTTGTTATATTTATTCTTTAAAGCAGTGAATTTGTAAAGAATCTCAATAAAGATAAAAATAAAAACTAGAATTCCTCTGATTATGTGTCTCTGTTTATCCTGTCTTCACATCCTATTTTTTTTTTAACATTTTCATGGTAACGAAGTCCTTCAACAAGTGAATTTATATCACCAAACTCAGGGTTAAAACCTGTTGATTGCCATCTGCTCATAGTTTGTGTCAGAACAGAGGGTAAGTAACTTTCAACAGCCCTGAAGTTATCATTCCACTGAAGCTGAAGTTCAATATTGTTGACCATTTTCCACAGAACTCTGTTAGTTCTTGGCTAATGACTCACACTATGCTTCTCATACTACTTTAGCCTCTCAACTCAGTATATTTATTTAAATTTTACTTCTAGATTCACTGGGATTACCTTGAAATGGAGCACCTGTAACCTTGTTCTCAAAAATACCATGTATAAATAAATCATGTAGCATACATGCCTCTCATAGCACATAAACTATGGTGACTTTGAATGACATACGTTTGTTTTCCACATAATTTCCCTCTTCTCTAAGAAAATATGCATAAATATCCATACTTCAATGTTAAATGTACATTTATAATGTTAAACACTTACATATATTTCACCGTATGTACATAAGTGCACATATATATATATGTACATTTATATTGTGTGTGTAATTTTTATAAATATGTAATTTCCCAGAAAATAAGTAAATTTAATTCTCAAGATTATTTATTTAGTTATATGATAATTTTTAAGTGACCACTAAAGTCTTGCTTGAAGTATTGAATTCTAACAAAGAAGCCTGCGAATGACTTAAATGAACTAATCATTATGAAAACACTTGCTATAGGTTTAAGAAAAAAGACCAGCTCTAAAATCAAGAATTTTAGTTTCAATCAAATAAGAAAAATTAAAACTGATGGTGGAAGAGGCAGTAGTAACAGTAGCGAATGATTTATAAAACAAGACAGAAGTAATTTTTATTTATATACCTACATAAATATTTGAGAGCTGTCCACATTAAACTGAAGTTCTAGGGTGGTCCAAAGGAAAATAACCGAATGAATCAGGATAAAATTGAAACAGAATGCATATCTTTTCTATATTGGGAAATGGTCTTGAACATATGCTTATGCTAAGGATTTGGGTATGATTTAGAGTTTACATTAGTTGTACAACTAGAAAATTGTGGAATTTCCAAGAGGTGGTCTCATGGAAAAGCAGAGTATACTGATGAGCTATAAAGGTCATTGTGTGGGAAAAGAAACAGACCCCAAATCCTTGTTGCTATGGTCCACTGGGATCAGCCTTGAACTAAACTGTGGAAGCTAGAGTTTAGTGCCTAAAGAGGTCTGCTAATCATTGTGTACTCCATAGATGCAGATTTATCCCTTTCTCTAGCTCGTCATTTTACAAACCCTCACAGCAGGGACCAGACAAGTTAAATTACGTAAATCTAGAATAACAATGTGTCAACAATTTTATTATTTTGTACATGGGATGAAACCATATCATTTCTCCGTCATACTTTTTATTTGTTTATGTAAAAAAGAATATCAGGACAGATTCTGGAAAAATACTGCTAATATTTGAAATTGTAAAAGCAAATATACTTTCAGGTGTTAACAGTATTTCTGTGTTAACAAAAAGCTTTGTTTTCTGTTGTGTTTCATAACAAGAAAATACATTTGTTTCTGGGCTGAGGATCAATCCCAGTGTCTCATGCATGCTAGGCAAGCTTCCTACATCTCCACCACAAGAACATATATATTTTTATAAAGGATTCTTTGGTTTAATATTTTTGTGTACTTAAAGTAAACAGGCATTTGTTTTATTTCATGGCTGCCCTACATGCTTAACGATATTTTTAAAATAACAACTTTTTTAAACTAAAATTTGCATACAATACAATTTACAAACTTAAAGTGTATGATTCAGTCAATTTTAGCATATTGATAGTTGCAACCATAACTACAAATTTAGATCATTTTTGTTATCCCAAAACAAAGCACTGCACCTACTAGTTATCATCTCCCAATCCCTGCCTACTAAATCTAGGCAACCACTGAGCTATTCTCTACATTCCTAGGTTTTCCTATTCTGGAATTTTTTTTTTTAATTCAAAATAGAACATGCTCATAGCAACAATAAAGACCTTAACATGGTCAAGGGTTTAATCAGTGATCTCTTCTTCCCTTTTGAAAATAATAGTGAAAAAGCGTTCATTCATTCAACTGGTAGTTATTGGGTCCTTCCAATTCCAGAGGGTGTGTCTTAGTTGGGTTCCTGTTGCTGAGACAAACAGGAAATACTTGACACACAACATAAGTGAAGACAAGTGTATTTTGGCTCATAATTCCACTGTATTGTTGGCTGGCTCTAAGACAAACACAAAATGGCAGAGAGGCACAGTAGATGAAAGGCATGGCATTCAGTAAGGAAAAAGAGAAGGGTGGAGGAGGGAAAAGAACACAGCCTTCCAGGACACACCACCAGTGAGCCACCGCCAACTAGGCCCTACCTCCTAACAGTGTACTCAGCTACAGAACTTATCAATGGATAAACCTACTGATTCCACTGATGAGTACGGCCTGCCCCCATCCACTCACTTTCTAAACATGTAAGACTTTGAAGGGACATTTCGTATTTGAACTATAACAGAATAAAATTGTTCCTGATTATAAGTAGTGACAAACCATGACAGGTATGGATCCAGACTTCAAAGAACTTATAGTGTAACTCAGAAGAAAGATCATTAAAAAAAAAAAACTATAACTAGTGTCATAATATAAAAGATTGAAAATGCAGCAAACGTGTGTGTTAGCCTGAGAGAGGATTTTGATATACAAAGTATTTCTTTACATCTGGCTAAGAACATACCCAGTTATAGACTAATGAACTCTGAAGAAAATAATATGTTTCATGTGCATCTTGATTGTTTCAAATTAAGACTGTTGAAATATTAAAGACGATCAAATATTAACACGGTTCTGGCATCTATGCTGCAGTTTCTAAGGGAACAGATTAAACCACATGTTTACTTAATAAACTAAAACCTTATTTTATGGCAGAGAACAACATTGAATTCCCATTCACATTCAAGCACCATTAAGGCGTTGCTTGCAATCCGTAAAGGTTTATTGTGTGAATCTTACTTACCTGTGGGACCACTTGTCTGCATTCTACAGAGCAATCTTCAGAGTGATTTTGCTGACAATCCCTGGCCTCTCTTTGATGGGGCTGATGAGGCAGCATCCTCATGAAAGACAGTGTGAGTCCTCGGCTCCTGCTAACTGCCTCGACACCCAATGAATATCTCAGATACAAAGCGACACAGTGCTGCTGCCTAAATTTCACTTGTAAACAAGAAAGAGGTTTTTGTTAAAATTCTTTGTTTGACAAATGGTGTGAGAATATTCTCTCATGTATCTGTGATTGCTGACATGTAATGGATATATTAAATATTGTTATTATTTTGTGTGTGTGTGTGTGGGTACTGGAGGTCGACCTCAGGACCTTGTGTGCCAGCAGGCGCCCGTGCCGCTGAGCGATATCACCGGCCCTTTTTTCGTATGTGGGTTCCGGGAGTCGAACTCAGGACCTCGCGCTTGCCAGGCAGGCGCTTATGCTGCTGAGCCATCTCACCGGCCCAAATATTATTTATTAAAGAATATCATTTAAATAATTTAAGAAGCTTTAAATAGTCATTCCCCCCCAAAAAAAAAACCCCATGATGCTGTAATCTAGACAAGTCCCAATAATGCTTTCTAGTTCTAGGAAAATAAATGTGTGATGGTTAACATTACATTTTAGAAAATATGATTTACAGAGAATGTACTTTAAATAACATTGAAAACTAAACTCAAGGGAGGAACAATAGTGGAGAAGCAAATTTATCTAAAAGTTTTGCTTCAATACTTTAAAATACTGATAATAACCCAACTATATTACTCTAATCGGAAAAAAAAAAACTACACATGGAATTCTAGAATTAATTTAAAGATTATTTTACTTTCTTTGATAAAATTGCTCTAAGCAGTTCATGTCAAATCTACTAAACAGGGAAATCAATGCTTTGTTTAAAAGTCATATAGAAATGGGTATACTTGTGTTTCTTATTTTCAAATATACAATTTGTTTCTATGAAGTCACTGTGTCTCTTTTTGCTTATTGTATATAAAAGGATAGGTATAAAGATCACTATTTTGAACTTAACCACTGAACATGCTGCTTTAGTTTAAAAATATTCTACAGAAACCATTCATAAGAAGGAGCAAAAATTTATTTTAATATTTTATAGTATATTCAGAAACTATAGAGTGTGGTACTCATATATTGCAGCATTCTAAAGTATTATTTTGATTAATGTGATTTTTTTCCTCCATAATTTGAGTATTTCTCAGGGTACTAATGCCTCATCACCCTCACTGCCCAATTTCTGGAGCTCACAATAGTGTAATAGTTCAGTAGTGTAATGCACACTGGGCTCTATCTTTTCCTCTAAGCAAATACCATATTCAAGTGAAATATCATTTCAAAGATTCAGCACTTTAGAAAAAAATGTCAATTTTGCTTTTAGAGAAGATTTACTTCTGTACTTAATTACCTCCGCCATCTACTCTATCTCTGTTGAACACAATCAATTTATTCCACTTCTATGGTTATTGCTTGAAGTACACTGAAGCATGACAGAGTAAAATGAAACATCAGGAGCAAAATGTAAAGGAGGTCAGACAAATGAAGAATATAAATGGTAGGTGGCCACGCAGAGAAGTTGTTTGCTGGTATTTGTATTTTAGGTTTTTTGCCTCCATATATGACTGGGCTACCCCCCCATATCAATTTTTAAATCTCGTTTTCAACGTGCCTGTTTGTTTAGAATGTGACTGAAGAAATAAACAAGTAGAATTTTTTGCCAAAGAGAAAATGATTCTATTAGTGAAAAGTTGAAAATATTAGATCATAGTTGCTGGTTAAAAGCTGATGTGGGGGGTATCTGATGTTCCCCATTTTCCTGGTTCAATAAATTAGGTTTCAGATATTGGCATTAATCATGTAATGTAAAGTACAGTTCATCAGGATCACAGTGCGAAAACTAAAGGGATCCATCCCAGAATTTTATGCATCAAAAAGATGTGATAACACTTTAGGATGATCAATTATTATTATTATTATTATTATTATTATTATTATAAGAATGCCAAAAAGGGAGAAGAAACATATTAGTTGGCTATTAGAATTATTAAGGCTAAGGAAAAAAGATGGTAAATTCAATTGTAGTAATGGAAAACTAGCTTGAGCTCATGCTGTATACTACTCTTTCAATCTTTATTTTGTGGAGATAGGATATGAGTATAGAGGGGTTAAATCTCTTGTGTATGGTCATACAGGCAGCATAGGTAGAGTCATGATTGACACAGGGAATCCAAGAAAGAGCTCTCTGTATCGTACTGTTTTTAAGATAGGGGTGGAGAAAAATACAGTCAAGTAGAATTGATAGAAGTTGGTGACTGAAGGGATGCAAAACAGAATGAGAACCACAAGCTAGATAAGTAGTCTTGAGTATTATCAGCATTTGGTTTCCAGTGAAGCTATGGAGAAGGAAAGGGAACTTGTATAGTTTAGAAAGAAGTAACAGCTAATAATTGTATCTGTCATGCTTTAGATCTAAAATGTCTACCAAATGGCTCATGTGTTTGGAAGGCAATTGGGACATAAGGGTGCTGTCCTCCATAGTTGATTCATTCATTGATGAGTTCAGTAGCTCAATGTGTTGTTAGGAAGTGGAGCCTACATTTAGGTTGGCCGCTGGCAGCATGGCCTGGAAAGGTGGATTCAATGCCCTGGTTCCTCCGTTCTCTCTCTGCTTCTTGGCTGCCTTAAGATGAACAGATTTGCACTGCCATGGCCTTCTGCCATGCCATTTCTGCCTTGAAGCCAACCAACCATGGACCAAAACTTCTAAATCACCAGCCAAAATAAACCTCTACTCCTCTGAATTTTAAGTATAGAGTATGTTTTCCCAGCGGTCTGAAAGCTGACTAATACATAAAACTGGTACCAGGAGTGGGACCATTGCTATGATTTTATTTAACCCAGTAATTCAGAAGCCTTTGGAACTTGGTCATGGGAAGGGTTCAGGAAAGTTTAGGGAAGTGGGTCCAAGGAACCCTTGATTGCTATAAGCAGAGCTTGACAAGTAATTTTTGTTGGAGCTTAGAATACCAGAATGCTTATAGGAAAGGCCAGGCTCATGAGGTTTCAGATGGAGATGAACATTCTTTTTGAAATGGGATGAGAGATCATTTGTGTAACATTCTTATAAAAAGTTTGTCTACATTTTTCCTGTGTCCTGAGACTTTTCGGGAGACTGAGATTAAGGGTGGTGAACTAATCTGGCAAAAAAGATTGCACAGCATCTTAATATTCATGCTGTGGCATGACTACTGCTGGCTGCTGTTAGCCAAATCTACAGTAAGATTCAGAAGAAAAAAAGAGGTGAATGCTTTGAAAAGTTTACATTTATACCGGAAGGGTTTGCAATGTTTAAACCCAGGAAAGCATGGTTGCTGAAAAGATTGACACTAAAAAGAAGCCAAGTACTTTGCATAAGGACAATAAGAAGGATGGCTTGGCCAGACCCCGAACTTAAAAGCTCGAGGGGGTAAAGGGTAAACAACTTGGAAAGATTTTGCTCTGGGAGGAGAGCCACAGGGAGCCCAGCCTATCTGGGGACACATAAGCAAGTGTTTTGCAGAGTTCATCCAGCAACTCAGAGACCTCTGCAGCCATGGTCTGAGGAGGACAGGCTACTGCTTGAGCTGACAGCAGACCTTGGTGTCATCCACATGGTGCTAGTTTTTTAGATATGAAGAAAGCAAGAGTTGTAAGGTCATGGAGTCTTCCATAAGGCTGTCCAAAGAAGGTCTAGAAGGCTAGACAGTGTGCCCCTGAAAGGACAGTGGTAAAAGCTGTGAGAATGAAGCTGAAAGTACATTGGAGACTCCAGGACATTGAAGATACCTGGAATGGAATGTCTGCCAAGGAAAGCAACAGGCAGTGGATAGGGTCAGCACAAGAGAGAAGCAATGGGGGCTGTAAGGAACAAGATAATAGGGGCAAGACTTCCTATGCCCTTTGGAGCTCACATCTCACTTAACCTGTCCTGGGTGCTGGACATGGAGCTATAGGATTTAATGTCTGCCCTGCTGAGATTTGGCCTGGCTCTGGCCCCATTCCTTTCTAGCCCCCTGTTTCTCTGTTTTGAAATGGGAATGCTTACCCTGTGCCATTGTGTGTTTGAAGTGGTTAAATTTGTTAAAATTTTTACAGGGGCTAACAACTGAGAATTTACCCTGCGTCTCAGAGACTTTTTACTCGGACCTCTCAGCAATGCTGGAAATGTTGATATTTTGCTGACTCTTAAAGATGAACTCAATGCATTTTGTATAATGAGATAGTAATGAGTCTTTGGGGGCCATGGGCAGAATGTCATGGTTTAGATCTAAAATGTTTCCCAAAAGTTTACTGTGTGTAGGAAATGATCGGATCATAGGAGCACTAAACTCGTCAGTGAATTTATTCATTGAGTTCAGTAGCTGAATGTGCTATTAGGAGGTGATGGTTAGTTAAAGGTGGGTCACCAGTTATATGACATGGAAGGGTTTATTCTTTCTCTGCGTCCTCCTTTTCCCTCTGTTTCCTGGCTACTATAGAGTGGGCAGCTTTCCTGCACCATGGTTGTCTAGCACTCTGTTTCTTCCTTGGAACCAACCAATCACGTATACTGAATCTTCTGACAACCATGAGCCAAAATAAACTTTTCCTTTAAATTGCAGGTGTTGGGTATTTTGTCCTAGTGACAGAAAAGCTGACTAACATACTACCCTAGAAAAACCTAGGATTGAAAGTCAGATGCATGAAGAGTAGCCTGTGCTAATGACTAGCAAAGAAACAATAATACCACAGAAACCAAGAAAGTCAGAAGGATGCTGCCAATAATCTCAAGTCTACAGAAAGTATAATAAACGCATGTTGAAATTTTCCTATTCCTTTTTGATTTAATAACAAAGAGGTCATTATGACCTTGGAAAGAATAATTTCTAGGTGGGAGTTGAGACTTCATTTAATAAAGTAGAATTAGATGTAGCTATAGAGTTGGAACTGAATTTTATGATTTATATCTTGGAGAGTAGCAGGCTATAAAAGAAGCATGCAACTATGTATTTAGAGTCTATGCTAAAAATAGGTATCAGCTGGGGAAGTTAACCAAGAGATTTGTTGAGTAAGAGAGAATAAAATATGCTAGAGTACACAGGAAATATCAGGTTATATTTTGGAAAAGTAGAGATAGAGAAGATCCAAAAAGTAGAAAAATAACTGATAGAAAAACAGTACACTGAAGTATCCAGAGGAGCCATGACATCTAAATTATCTGAAAAAGTGGTATTGCTGAAATTCATACCATATGGGCTCAAGCGCCATGTCTTTTCTCAGGGATTTATCACTTTTGAGAAAATAACTTCCATTTCTTTATAGTCTTTGTACTATGTCACTTTGGTGTCTTCAAAAATGTCTATACTGACAGATATCTTGTGCAAAAGAAATTCTAATTTCCATATGTGCATATGTGTGAGAGAGATTGTGTGGGAATATCTGAAAAGGATTTGAACAGTGAAAGCTAGAGTGAGGTGCCACATTTATAACATAACCTTTAAGCATAATAGTTATTTGAAGTCTGTGTCTAGAGTTATAAAGGCCTGAGTCACACTGTTTTCTAAATACTCAAATTTGGTATGCAGCTTTATGACAGGAAGTTGGCCTTCAGAGCAGGAATGTATGTAAACAAAGAAATGTGGCTCACAGGAAAGTTTAGTTAAATCAAATTCTGAAGGCTGCCCTCTCTCTGAGCTTCTTCTGTATCTTGATTATTTGCAGATGCTTTCCATGAGGCTAGAGATGAAACCCAATCGTTAACCTCCTTAAAACTCCCAAAGCAGCTCAGTCAGACCTGAGTGTCGACCAGCTAAACCAAACAATGAGAAGGAAGTAAGAAATTTAATGCCATCCTGCTTCAAGATGCAGGAAATACTTTTTTTCTCCCTTAAGAATCAAACCTCAAGAATAAACTTTTAAAAGAGACACTGAAAATTCAAGTAGTACAAGTGCCTGGAATAATCACTTAAACATAAAGTGTTATAAGTTATAGTCATTTGGTCTTTTGACTTTAGAATAAAATCACATGCCTGCTGAGCTTCAAATCCTATTGTCTTGCCAGAAGTGCATAGCTCTGCCTTTCTTGGCCATAAAAATGCTAAGATGCCAAGGGCTACAAATTGTCTTATATAAAGTCATGGAAACTTTATAGGTTAAAATAGATAAAGAAAAAAAAAAGGATACTTTTTGTTGGTCTCAGAAATTCTATCTTCATGGGTAAAAGCAAAAAATTCCCAGAGTACTGCAATGCTTTCTACTACAAAGAACTAGCCAAATTCCCCTGGAAACTAATAGCTGTTTTGTTTTCCCCAAGCTAAGTAATCGAGGGGAGTCCCAAGAAAGTAAGACTGCTCTTGCTATTGGAACTGTGCTTCTTGGCATGGCTCCTGCTAATGGAACAGTGGAGAAACAAACTAGGGGAAAGCATGTTGGGAAAAGCCTGGCAGAGGGGCTGGAAGCAAGGTCCACCATACCTCTCTATCAGCAACTCCCACTTCCAGAGCAATTTGAAAGACGGATCCTGTAGGTGCCTGCAGGCCCTGGAATCAACTGGAGTTTGGATCTATGCTGTTGCTGAGACTGCTGCTCAAAAGATGGTTATCAGAGACCATTTACCTCCTGGAGCTCTGCAGGAAGAGCTGGGGTAAATTGAGGAATTGCAAGTGACTATGGGTCTGCTCAAAGGAAGCCCACAGGGCTCCCCAGAAAGAGTGTCAATAAAGTGATAGGGGGTGCTTGGGGAGGAGTAGGGGAGGGTGTAGCAGCTCTTAAATATAAAAGGAAGCCAGAAGTGGTGGTGCAAGCCTGTAATCTCGACATTCTGGAAGGCTGAGTCTGGAGTTTGGCAAGTTTGAGCCCAGGCTGGGCAATTTAACAACCTAGTGAAACTGTGTCTCTAAACACAAAAGAGGTGGGATGTACCTCATGGTGAAGGTGATCTGCAGTTTGTTCACCTTTTCCCCTCACCAGTACCTGAGAAACTGAAGCCATGGAAGAGGAGGGGGAAGAAATGTGAGAGCCATAGCAAACCCATGTCATTTTGCAGTCATTTAAACTGCAGCTCAT
Source organism: Erethizon dorsatum (assembly GCA_028451465.1). NCBI lineage: Eukaryota > Metazoa > Chordata > Mammalia > Rodentia > Erethizontidae > Erethizon > Erethizon dorsatum. The sequence continues at coordinate 20,740,831 of CM051839.1, forward strand.
ACTTAACTGGGAAAAAGGAAAGTTTTTAGAATATAAAATGAACAGGGATGAATTGGATAAAGTGAGGTAAAAATGAATAATGGAGAGCGAATGAAATAAAATGGGATTGGGACAAACAGTTATTCACAAATGTAGCTTGTATTCTCTGATAATATGAGTTTCAATATTGTCTAGATGTGGGACCATTATTGAAAAAGTAAAACAGTTTCATGTTTATAACTTACAGGTCTGAGACTGTTCAATAAACATGATATATGACAGCTCGATTTTGGAATGAAGGCCTTATTAGACCCGTGAATTATTACAGAATCTCATTTTTTTGTTTCCTATTTATTGACATTGCAAATTGTGAGTTCTTGGGTGTACATTTCTATGCCTGAATATTTCCTGAATCCTTTTAGAAAAAGATACAAAAATCATCTTTTAAAAATAAATTTAGTGTATTTCTCCCTTAACACATTGAAGATTCCCCAAACCTTTGGTTTGCTAAAAGTTTTATGACTTCTACTAATTCTACCACGATGAATTTATTTCCATTTGCATGCATTTTCATAGTGCATTTGTGTGTGCACACAAAGACAGATTTAATTGCAGTTCCACTTCACAGTGACACGGTCCTCAGAACAAAGTGAAAGCGTCAGTGCACGTGGTGTCATGCAATCTGGCCAGCACAAGTTATCCTCTGGCCTGGAGTTAGTACCCTTTTTCCAGCAGGGATAAACCTTACCACAAGGGGAACAATGGATGAATGGGGTGGGGAAGTAAGGGAAAAGGGATTTTTTTAAAAAGAGAACCGAAGGAAAAAAATGGAGAGGCCTGTGAGATAGCTCAGTGGCATAAGTGCCTGCCTGGCAAGCGTGAGGTCCTGAGTTCGACTCCCGGTATCCACATACGAAAAAAGGGCCAGTGATATCGCTCAGCGGCACAGGCGCCTGCTGGAGCACGAGGTCCTGAGTTCGACTACCGGTACCCACACACACACACACACACAAATGGAGGCAGCTTTTGTAAATGAGGAGGGGAAGAAGAGTTGAAGGAGAACAGGGTAATGGGGAAAAAAAAGAATTAAGATATACTATGTGCAGGTACAAATTCCTCATGATGAATATGATCAATATGTATGCCAAACATATACTAATAAAAAATAATTTAGAAAAAGAAGTCGTCTGACAGTCACTTAAAATTAGGTATTTTAAATGACTGTACAAAATTAGGTATTTTTCCACCTCTAGGAGATTTAGAAAGATAACTAGGACAAGACTACGTATCCACCAGTCACATCTGAGGACAGGGGCTGGAAGCGGAGACAGCAGTAAGGTACTCATCAATATCCCAAGTGGCCTTGAAGGATAATCAAGTAGTGGCAAGAGGCACAGCTCAGCAAAAGTAGCCTCAATGTTTGTTTTGGTTTAAAAAATAGAACTTTCAAAATAGCGTTTGCTAGTTTAATTATTTTCCTGGCAGAAAATAATTAATATTTTACTTCTAGATGCCTTAGGTTTTCTTATACTTACATTTATCTAAAAAAAAAAATTCTATGCAATGGATATGAAATATATGATTTCACTAATGCCGAAATCTTTCTCTTTTTGGTAATATATATTTTTAGTTTGATATGTTGTAGCTGAGTTCTCATTAGTAACACAGTCACATAGTCACAGTAATAGACTATCTTTTCATCTGCACTAGCAAAACCGAGGAGAAAAGTGGACTTGTTAAGTTTAGAAAATGCTGAAATTATACATGGAGCCTTATGGCAAAAAAAAAAAAAAAAAATTTAAGGGGATATTTATATTCAGATGAAAAGGTGCTAATAAAACTAAATAGCAGAGTTGAGCCCTAAAATAGCCCATGTTGTTGAGACTAGGGAACTAGAGGGGCTTATGTTCTTGAACTCACTCAGTAGGACAGACATACAATACTTCTCCCTTCCATGTGCTGTTTGTTTTCATTTTCCCTTGACTTCCAAATCATTGCTTGGACTGCATTTTTTTTTTTTTTTTTTTTTTTTTTGTGGGTACCGGGGGGTTGACCTCAGGACCTCGCGCGCCAGCAGGCGCCCGTGCCGCTGAGCGATATCACCCGCCCCTTTTTCGTATGTGGGTTCCGGGAGTCGAACTCGGGCCCTCGCGCTTGCCGGGCAGGCGCTTAAGCCGCTGAGCCATCTCACCGGCCCATGGACTGCATTTTTAAAGTCTCCTGGAGTTGGATGTTCAGCCAAGTAGGAGGTACACAAGAACAGCTTCAGGTCACGAAGATGGTATTGGAAGCGATAATACATCGCAGTGACTGCAGGGAACGGGTTTACAATGAGAGAAACAGCCAGCGAGGCAGGCTTTAAGCTCAAAATGTCCTTGGATAGGCATGATTTGGGAGCAAAGTAATATCATTGTGAATTCTTTAAAAATACTTTTTCTTTAGAATCAGAAATTTGGCAGCAGGATATCTGAGTCTCAGAACTGAAATTTCATTCAGTTGTAAGGACTGGAAATCCTATGTGAGACATCAGTATAGAGGAAATATTTAATGCTGTGAAAATTTAAGAGTTCACTGGAGGAATGAACTTACAGGATCACAGGCAAATACAGTCATGAAGAAAGGTTGGCATATGGGCTTCTAGGAGGGAAAGAAGAAATCAAAAGAGAGGGTAGAAAGAAAACACAAAAATTGAAGAGACTTAGCTTTTTGTAGTGTCAGAGTAACAAATTAAGAGACAATTTGAAGGTGACATCCATTAGGTATAAAAATGATAGTTAATTAAATCAGACCTTTGAATTTTGTAAGAAAAACTTTTGTGAGTTTCTAGACTCAGTATTTTCAATAAAGTGCTCCTTTTAAATTGTTTCAAAGGGAAGAAAGAGAATTAAATTATTCATTTATTCTTTCTTCTATTTATCCGAAAAATATTTATTGAGAATCCTCTATATGTTAGGCATATTTGAATTATATTTTTGTGTCATTTATGGCAAGCCCTTTGGAAAACCCTTTCACCTTTGAGTTTTTCTGCATGTTTGTGTCTAGCAGAAGCGTAAACATTCCCCTCTCTAATAATAATACTCAATAATCTCTTTTAATCACTCAGTGCAAGAAACTCTCAGGCAGAACTATTTTAGGCAATTTCTATCTTTGGCTTCAGTTGGGGGAAAAAAAACTTTAAGTTTCCATTAGACTTCTGATAAATTAATTGGGAAAATAATTATTGTGGCTTACAGATGAAAATGTTTCCATTTTTATTTGTGCTTTTATAGGATGACTTTGAGTATAGGACATTTTCTGCATGTCTCCTGTAATTTCTTGTTTGGGTTGGTAAAATAAAATAAAATAGGCTAGTAGGACAAGTAGCAAGACTCAATTTGCATGAATATTTCTTTAACCTTTGGTTAAATGATGCTTCTTAGCTTCCAGGCCAATATTCCCCATAGATACTGAAATTCCTTTGGAACAGAATGGATATGAAGGCACAGTCTGAGATCACAGGAAAAACATAATCTTAAAAATAGTAACGATCACTTTACTAAAATATTCAACTAGTCCTGATTTTTAAAGACAGGCCAAGCTCTTATGTCAATGGATTTCAATTCACATTCTTTCCATGAATATGTATCGGGGTACCTACTGTGTGCTCCAAACAGAGCTAAAACAGTGAGCAAGATGGCTTCATTTTCAATGGTCCTCAAGCTCTACTGTGTAGAATTAAGCATTAAACAAGTAGCTGCTCTTGCATACTTTAAAGTAGTGTAAAGAAAAATACAGGAAGGACAGAGAATGTGAATGAGAGGATGGAGCTTATGACACATACAGTGTGTGAGTAGGAAAAGAATCTCTGTAGCAGTGATACCGGGGCCTGGACTTGAATGACATGGAAAACTGAGTGATGAAATGTTTCAGGAAAAAAGTTCCACAAAAGAGAAACAGGAAGAACGACGTCCTACAGTGGGGCTGACGTAGCGGTGTGTTTGAGGAACAAGAGACAGTGCGGTGAGAGAATGAAAGAAAGCAAGGTGAGATGTACTGAGTCCAAATAAGACTTTACCATAATTGAGATTTCATTCTAAGGGTAATTGGAAACCAGTGGAGGGTTTTGAACAACAAAGCTTTACTATCTGATTGCATTCTTAAATTATCAGAGAGCTGTGTTGTATGGAAACAAATGAATAGGGACAAGAGTTAAAGGAGAGGACTTGGCCCAGAGGGTGCTGCAGATGTATGGGAGAGGTTAAGTCTCACTAAGGTGGTACTAATGAAAGATGCAAGAAGTCCAAGTGAAGATGAGCAATGTAATCAGTAGGAAATAGAGAATGTAAGCCTACTTTTTGAAAAAGATTTTAGTACAAATGTAGGACAGTAATTTTCTTCACTTCAGTCAGCAGTGTTTGTGTCAAAGCAGAGAAAAATAGCTACAGTTATGTTAACATGAGTCAATGGAAATAGAAAAATTACAAGTAAAGTAAAGTAATGATGAGCGATGTTGATAATGGGGGAGGCTGTGGATGGGAGGAGGTGATATATGGGAAATCTCTGTATCTGGCACATGATTTTTCTGTGATCTTGAAACTGTTTCAATATATAAAATGCACTTTTTAAAAACTATGGTAGTTTTCTTATTTTAATGTTAACCAGATAATGAATAATAGAAGTATGGATGATGATAAAACAGCAGTGGAATTCAGTGTTCCCAAGACTTGAATTTTATAGACTTTAGAAAGAAGGATCAATGTGGTGATATCCTCCATTTGTTTCAAGGATATTTTAAAACCATAGCATAAATTAAGTCTTTTCCACAGTTCATTTGTTTACTTGTACTTCTCTATCTTTGTTACAAACTCAATCCAGAATCTTCATTTTCCTTGCTGATCATTGCACAAATGAAAGCTTCATCTTGCTTGCCCCCAAACACTGCCCCACTGACATGTTTTGGCTAAATGTCCTCCCAAGGCCTCTGTAATGGTTTGGTCACCAGATTGTGGAGATATTGGGAGGTGACAAAAACTTTAAGAATTGGGGACAGTGGAAAAATGGTTATTGAGAATGTGTCCTTGATATCAGGACATATTTCAGGAACCCTGGCCCCTTCCACTGTGTCTGTCTGACTTCCTGGCTGCCATGAAATATGAAATAAAAAGGTTTCCTCCACTGTATATCCTATGTATAGTGCTGCCCTGGCACAAAGCGACAGGACCAATTGACCATGTACTGAATCCTCCAAAACTGTGAGCCAAAATAAACTATTATATTTAAGATGATGCTCTCAGATATTTCATTACATTAATAGAATCCTTGCACATCCATCTAAAGGTAGATAACAGACTTCAAGATTATTTGCTATAGTATTAATTTTGAAGTCATTTTAGTACATGTAGAGTTACAGCTTTGCTTTTATATAACATTTTAAAACAAAATTAGAGATCCCAGAGAAAATAAAGAACATTCATTTTTATTACAATTTCAAATGAACCATAGATTGTATTTTATTTTATGGAAAAAACTCATAAGAAAATAATAACAAAATTTCATAACAAAATAATAGGAAAAAAACAATAGTTAATGCATTACATATCGTTATCTTCAAAGTAGTTGCTCAGAGTATGAGATATGGGCATAAAAATTCTCCAAATGATATTAGCACAAACCTTTCTTTTCAGTGAACTAAGAGACACTAGTAGTATAACTAACTTGTATTTTTTTCCCTTCGCCTTCCTTCCTTTACCCTTCCCCCGTCCTACTTCCTTTTTCCTTTTGAACAGTTTCTTCTCATTTCACAATATCTACTGCAGAATTTTGACCTTATTTACTCTCTGTGTTTCTCATACCAGGGAGACAATATGATGTTTACACATGCTAGTCTGATTTATTTTACTTATGAATATTGTCTCAAGTTGCATCCATTTACCTATAAAAGTCTCAAGATATCCTTCTTTATGGCTGAGTTGTACTCCATTGTATAAAAGAGCACTTCTTTTTTTATCCTCGGTTGATGGGCATCCGGGGTGTTTCCAAGATTTAGCTATTACAAATTGTGCTGCTATAAACATGGGTGCATATATATCACTGTTGTATGATGCTTTTAATTCTTCCAGGAAGATGCCCAGAAGGGAAATAACTGGGTTCAATGGGACCTCTAATCATAGCTTTTTGAGGAATCTCCATATGATTTGCATAGTGCTTGGAAATCAGTCGGCATTCCCACCAAAAGTGGAGAAGGGTTTCTTTTTCCCCACAGACCCTCCAGCATTTGTTATTGGTTGATTTCTTGATGACAGCCATTCGCTCTGGAGTGAGATGGAATCTCAGTGTTGTTTTAATTTGCAACTCTCGAATGACCAATGATACTGAACATTTTTTCATATATTTATTTGCCATTTGTATTTCTTCTTTTGAGAAGTGTGTATTCATCTCTAATGCCCATTTTTTGATTGAGTCTTTGTATTTAGGATTTCTGAATTTTTTCAATTCTTTATATGTTCTATACAGAAGTCCTTTGTCTGAGGGACAACTGGGCTAAAATTTTTTCCCAGTCTGTGGGTTGTCTTTTCATCAACTCTGTTGATGTTCTCTTTTGCTATGCAAAAGCTTTTTAATAAGATGACATTCCAGTTGTTGATTCTTTGAAGTATTTCCTGTGTAGCCTGGGTTTTGTTCATGAACTCTGTGCTTACACCTGTGTCTTCAAGATTTCTACTTACTTTCTTTTCCAGTAGACTTAGTGTTTCTGTTTTAGTATTTAGATCTTTGATCCATTTTGACTTTACTTTAGTGCATGGTGATAGACATGGGTCTCGTTTTAGTCTTTGGCACATGGAAAACCAGTTTTTCCAGCACCATTTATTAAAGAGGCTATCTTTCTTCCAGTGAATGTGTTTGGCCTTTTTGTCAAAGATAAGGTGGCTGAGTGTGTTTGGAATTGTGTCTGCATCCTCTAATCTATTCCACCAATCCTCAGGTCTGTTTTTTTTTTTTTTTTTTTTTTTTTTTGCCAGTACCATGATGATTTTATCACAGTAGATTTGTAGTACAAATTCAAGTCAGGGGTTGTGATGCCCCCTGCCTTGCCTTTGTTGCCCAGGAATACTTTTGCTATTCTAGGTTTCCAAATGAATTTTAGGAATGTTTTCTCTAGATCTGTGAGGTATGCTAACAGTATTTTGATCGGTATTGCATTAATACTGTGTAACAATTTTGGGTGTATGGCCATTTTCACTATGTTCATTCTTCTATCCACGAGCAAGGGGTATCTTTCCATTTTCTGATATTCTCTTTGATCTCTTTTTTCAGAGTATGGTAATTTTCAATATATAGATCTTTTATTTCCTTTGTCAGACTGATTCCTATTTATTTCACTTTTTTGGATGCTATTGTGAAGTGTGTAGTTTCCCTAATTTGTCTCTCAGTGAATTTGTTGTTTGTGCACAGGAATGCTATTGATGTTTGAATATTGACTTTGTATCCAGCTATGCTACTGAATTCAGTTATTAAATCTAGAAGTCTTTTGCTGGAGTTTTTGGGGTCGTCTATGTAGAGTATCATGTCATTTGCAAATAATGATAATTTAACTTCTTCCTTTCCTATCTTCATTCCTTTTATTTCTCTTTCTTGTCTAATTGCTCTGACTAATGTTTCTGGAACTATATGGAATAGGAGTGATGATAGTGGACATCCTTGTGTTGTTCCTGATTTTAGAGTGAAAGCTTTCAGTTTTTGTCCATATAGTATGATGTTGGCTGTTGGTTTGTCATAGATAGTTTTCATCTGATTGAGATAAAGACCACCTATTCCAAATTTCCGTAGGGTTTTTATCATGAATGAGTGTTGGACTTTATCAAAAGCTTTTGCTGCATCTATTGAGATGATCATGTGATTTTTGTCTTTGGCTCTGTTGATATGGTGTATTACATTTATTGAGTTGTGTATGTTGAACCATACCTGCATTCCGAGGATGAATACCACTTGGTTATGGTGTATAATCTCCCTGATGATTTGCTGCATTCTGTTTGCTTGTACCTTATTGAGGATTTTTGCATCTATGTCCATTAGGGAGATTGGCCTGTAGTTCTCTTTTTTGGTTGGGTCTTTCTCTGGTTTTGGTATCAGGGTAATACTTGTCTCCAGAAATGAGTTAGGGAGCATTTCTTTCCTTTGAATTACATTAAAGAGTTTGAGGAATAATGTCATTAAATCTTCTCTAAATTTCTTGTAGAATTCAGCAGTGAATCCATCAGGACCTGGGCTTTTCTTTGTTGGTAAGTTTTTAACTACATTTTCAATTTCATTAACTGGTATTTAGAATTTTTATATCTTCTTGATTCAACTTTGGTAATTCATACATATCTAGGAATCTATCCATTTCTTCTGTGAAACCATAGATTTTTTAGAATAGGTATATCACAAATATTCCATAAGATATATTTATACTAAAAATAAGTTCCTATATTTTTATTTTCCAAATTTAGCAACTCTATCCCAAGTTCTTTCAAGAAGCTCTTATGCGTATTTTTATTTATGATATACTCTGAATTCCTTACTGTCAAGATGCGTATGTATACTGTCAACAAGTGTATCTGTGTATGTCACAACTTCCACACTCCTAAATAAAGCATTCTCCGGGTTCGTATACCAATCTCAAATTCTTTATCAGCATTTGTTATTTAGAAAAATAATACATTTAATTTACTGAAGTGTAAACATCTTAACTTCTAAACCCTGTGACAGTTTAGGGCTTATGACATTGCTGCATGAGGACTGATCCTCTGAAGACTTTAAGTAAAGTACTAAAAGTAAAAGCATCCTTAATTCTTTGTCCTTTTATTAAAAAAACTTAATCTTCAATCTTTTGACCAAGATAGCTTTTGGAATAATACATTCTCTTTTCTTGGACTCTGTGTACATACCATATATCTCCTGCAAGGCATAAAGTGACTAGCTGTATATTTTTAAATAATTAGGATGGAGTGAGTTTTCTTCAGTCTTGCACATGATTGTCTTGCTACTGCTCTTGGTATTGTATTGCTTTATTTTTCTACCTTATGTTAAATACAAACACATTGAGCTCACTGGTGCTATTTCCAGGTAGCGGATAGCATGAGACTTATGATCATAAGAAAAAAAATGTTTCCAATATATACTTACTTCTGCATTTTTATGTCTGACAACATTTCCTATCTTTAAAAGGCATATTGAATAAATATCATATAAAGGCAATCTTTATCATCATGGACATCATCAAAAAAAGGGGAAAAGTATTGTTAAACTGTACTTTTCTTCAAACTGAAACAAACCAGGGCAGTGAATCTGGAAGTCTTTGTGGGAGACAGCCACACAGACTGACAGAAAGAGGTAGACCTTGTTTCCTTGCAATTTGCAAATATTAATTATTGTGAATGGGGGAGCAAGCTGAAGCAGCTGATATGGACTTTTGACAACCATATTTAAATTGCTTGAGGAAACTCTCTACAATAAACGAGGGTGTTCAAAATGCAAGGATGATTGTGACATCTGAAATCTGAGAGAGAAAAAATTTTTAAATTGGATATACTCTGTGTATGCAGTAGAATGCAAGGTTATTAATAAACAGAATAGAAGCTGTAGAGGTCAAGGGCAGTCCTCTGGAGCAGGCACTGAATGTTTGTACTGCTTTCAAGGTGTAGAAATCTTAAATGAAACTCATTAAAGAGATCTGTAGCTCAAGGCCCAAATACAATATCCTAGAAAGAAAATATTAATATTAATATTAATATTCAGTATTCTCATTCAGACATGCATTAGTATATTTTATGGAATGTATAAACCCTAGAATTTCCACATCAACAAGAAAATGTCATACTTCCATAATAAATTACTTCTGATTTGAAGGATAAATATTATAACACATTGCTTAACAGTTTGTGCAAGACTTAATAGGTAAGTTGATTATCCGTGTTCTGAAAATCTGAAATCCAAGATACTGTACTCTAAAATCTGAATCTTGTTGAGTGCCAATGTAATGCTGCAAATGGAAAATTCTGAAACATGAAAGGTTGTTTCTTGCACAAAATTATTCAGGATACTGTGTGATGCTACATTCAGGGTTATGTGTATATGGTACATATGAATCATAAATGGATTTTACATTTAGACTTGGGACCAACCTCAAGATATCTCATCTATCATCTATCTATCTATCTATCTATCTATCTATCTATCTATCTATCTATCATCTATCTATAGGTAATTATTCTAAAATTTGAAAAAAATTCTGTAATCCAAAACATTTGTGGAACCAAGAATTTTGACTAATGGACCGTCAACCTATGTTTGTACACCATCTTCCATATCTGGGGAATTTTGATTTTTTCAGTTCATATTTTCTTAAGGAAATAGAGAATTATGAAGAAAGAGAATCCGTATGAGGCAAGGTTTTGCAGGACAGTCAGTGGGCAGAGCTTGTGCTTCCAGGGCTGTATTCATATGTGCGCTGTAAATATGTGTCGAGAGTCTGCTCTATACCAGACTACAGTACCTGGCGGTGAGTTGTGGGCCCTAAGGAAGTTCCTGCCAGTATTCACGGTTTGGAAGACAATCAAGTATAGGTACAGATGCTGGTGCATGACCTTGTGCAAGAAACTCAACTTTAGCCTCAGTTTGTTCTAAAAATGAATAGACATATAATATTTATCTTGAGTGATTTTTTTAACTCTCAAAAATCAAATCTGTTTTAAATGTTTTTAATAAAAAATGTTTTAACAAAAAAAATCAGTCTACTTGTAATGACTTTTGATAAATGTATCCAGTAGTGTAACCGCCAATACAGATGTGACATTGGACATGTGCACTGCCCTGGAAAGTTCCCGAGTGCCATCCTGCAGTCCTTTCCTCCCCAAAACCCAGCCCCAGCAACTCACTTACGATAGTTTTTGTCTTTTAGGATTTTATAAAAGGCAATCATACATCACATACTGCTTTGTGTCTGACTTTCTTACTTAGCACAGTGCTTTTAGATTTCCCATGTTGTTTGTGTACTAGGAGTATTCCATTGTGTGGATATTCAGGTTTGGTTTTAATAATTAAGTAAAAATGTCTACATACAGGCTAATAAGCTGTTACTGACTTGTAATTATTGAATGAATGGCAACTATTAAATTACAAATAATTCCCACTTCCTAGGAATTGCTTTCTGCTGATATTTAAGGGTTAATGTATTCAAGAAATGATATTTTGGACTAATGCACAGAGGCTCCACTTATAAATGAAAAGACAAATTGGAAAATTTAGATATTATCTGGAAAATTTAAGGTTGCCTTTGATTCAATTAACACAACTGTTCTTTAGATTGATTTACCAAGTTACATGTCTTTCCCCAATTCTACTTTCACCCTCTGTGTGAGTAGATAATGCCATCCTTAGAAATATATAATCACCAAGAGTCAGTTTTTATTTTTGTAGACATAACAATTTATGTTGTTGCTACTTCAGCAACCAAAGAATCTGTTAATGGCATCATAAAACTTGACACACCATTTTTTTGTTGCTACAAGGAAGAAAATTAGGAGACTTAATTTCAATATAAAGATGGAACTCAGAACAGTGACTACAGATAAATCTAGAAGCTGTTTTCACAGAGTTTCACTTTCTATGTCTTATTCACTAAGAGTGTATGTCCCTAAAATTTTTCAATATATGATAAAAATCCAAGGCAATATTCATGTTATGGTTACTATTATCCCCAAATTATAGTCTTTTTTGTGCCTAGAATTGGGAAGCTAAAGTGTCAGAGGCAGTTTGAACTATAATAATTTTCTAATTCTAAAAAAGAACATATACTAGCTCAGAGTTTAAAATTTGGATTTGGAATTTGCTTCTGAGAACTGGTGATCAGGATTTGCAGTTTGCAACCTCAACTGTAATGAATCTAGGATTTATTATTGAGACCAGTAGATCTACTGCAAATGCAAACTTTAGGCTTGCTACTTAGACTTAAATACTACTTCCTTGAGAACAGCTTAATCAGAACTTGTGGAAATGCCATAGCATTTTGTGAAAAATACTTCTTCCATGCATTCATAGCAGTTTTACTGTTAGTATGCTACTTATTCTCAGTAGATTTAAATCTAAATTTTAATTTTCTTTAACCCTTCCTCTGCTATTCCTTTGCTGAAGATCACTGCTGTATCCCACACCAGCCACAGCATTACTGGAGAAGCATCAGTAAAGTTCAGCAGAGAAAGAAAAACTGGTGTGTGTATATGTATACATATAAATATATACACACAAACATACAATGTGCTTTGTATATGTGTATGTATGTGTTTGATTTCTTTCTGATAGTTTTGCCTTGTGCTTGACTTATTTTTTTTTAATGTGGGTACCGGGTGTCAAACTCAGGACCTCGCGCTTGCCAGCAGGTGCTTGTGCTGCTGAGCGATATCACTAGCCCTTTTTTTCTTTTATGTAGGTACTGGGAGTTGAACTCAGGACCTCGTGCTTGCCAGGCAGGTGCTTATGCTGCTGAGCCATATCACTGGCCCATGCTTGACTTATTTTTATAAACTATAAAGAAAAATGAATAATTTGAACTGTATTACTACTAATGTTTGAGGTGTAAAAAACAAGTAGCAGATTAGTGGCTTACTTATCAGAAATAAGTTATAAACATGTCATTATTTCTCTACTAGAGTTGACTGAATTTCCCAGCTCCACTTAGAGAGAGAGAGAGAGAAAGAGTTTGGGTGGGGATGGAGCTCATTGGTAGAGTACTTGCATAGCTTGGGCAAGGTGCTAGTTTTCATCCCTAGCAACACACACACACACACACACACACACACACACACACACACACAGATAGACGCACTTCTCAGTTCTCTAAGTTTCTTCTTATTGACTCTCATGAGATACTTAGGGCTCATATTTTTCAAAGCTATTCAACCAAATTACTTTGTGGTGCAGATGATGGTTAGGAAAAGTACAAACTTTACCAGAATCCAACAAATAATCTCTGCTTAATATCTAACCAGTTGCTTCTAAACTTAACATTATTTTTCTTTTCAAGAAAGAAACCTAGTTCTTATTAAATGAGGCCTGATACTTCTTTATATGAATGAAATCTAAATGATTGTATACAATGCTATCCTCCTCTTCATTACACTTTTTAATTTTTTATTTTTCACATATATTTGAAAGCTTTTTTGAGATTTTTATTCAATTTTCTGCATGTAGTTTTCTTTTTTTGGTGGGGGAAGACTGGTACAAACGCGTAACATATTTAATCATCCCCTTCATCAACTTCCCTTGCCCCACTCTCCTCCCTGGTTTAACTATCTTTTTGGGGGGAGGCGGTCATCACATATCATATCTGTTGATCATATCCATGCTCCCATAACTGCCCTTGATCCCTTCCTCCTCCTTGATTCCCTTTCTCTTGTCCAACAGTAGTCTCCCTTCTACTTTGTCCTCCCATTGGGAGCCCATGTTATGGAGAATGCGCCATACCTGACCTCCTGAGCATGGCTTATTTTGCTCCACATATGATCTCCACATCCATCCATTTTTTCTGCAAATTACAAAATTTCATTTCCATATGCTAAACTAAATTGGATAATTGAGAAGAAATGGATACATTTCTATACACACATGATCCACAAAGACTAAACCAGGAGGATATAAAAGACCTGAACAGATCAATAAAAAACAATGGGGCTTAAGTAATAATAAAAAGTCTCCCAACAACAAAAACCATGAACCCAGGATCTTGTGAATTCACTGCTGAATTTTACCAGACCTTTAAAGAAGAACTAACACCAGTGCTTTTCAAACTGTTCCATAAAATAAAAAGGAAAGAATACTCCCAAACTCATCCTATGAGGCCAGTATTACCCTGATACCAAAAGTGGACAAGGACACAGTAAAACAAGAAAACTGTAGATCAATATTCTCAATGAACATTGCTGCAAAAATCCTCAATAAAATACTGAAGGCCTCATTTTTTAAGAGCAGTTCTGTGTTCACAGCAAAATTAACAGGAAGGTACAGAGATTTTGCATACAAAGCATAACCTATGCTCAGCATTACCTTTGCTCAGCATTACCTGGTAGAATGGTGCAATTGATGAATCCACAGAGACACATTGGAATCACTGAAAGTTGGTTTTACATTAGCATTCACTCTTGATGTTGTATATTCTATGGATTTGGAAAACTGTATAATGACATTACAATGTCATGCAGAGCATTTTTCACCCCGAAAAATCTTCTGTGGTCTGTTTATTCAACTCTTCTCTCACTCTACCCTTGCCGTCCACTAATTTTTTTTCCTATCTCCATAGTTCTGCCTTTTCCAGAAAGTCATAAGTTGGAATTATGTAGTATGTGGCCTTTTTGCATTTACTTTTTTAATTTTCATTTTACTTTGTAATATATTCTTAAGATTTCCCCATATCTTTTCACAGCGTGATAGCTCATTTCTTTATTAGTTCTAAATAGTATCCCATTATGTAGATATGTGATAGTTTATTCATTCATCTACTAGAGCATTGTTGTCATTTCCAAATTTCAGCAATTGTAAATAAATCTCCTGCAAACATCTATGTGCAAGTTTTTGTGTAGATACATTTTGAACTCCTTCGGATAAATACCAGGGTGCACAATTGCTGGATCCTACGATAAGATTACATTTAGATTTTTTAAGAAACCACTAAACCATCCTTCAAAGTAGTTATGCCATTTTATATTTCCACCAATAGATAATGAAAGTTCCTATTGTTTTCAATCCTCACTGGCCTCACTGGCTTTTGAATGTTTTGTATATCAAAGGTTTGAAGAGGTGTGCGATGGTATCTCATCGTTGTTTTATTCCGCCATCTCTGATGACATTATATGTGGAGCATCTTTTCAAATGTTTATTTTCCTTCTATGCATCTTCTTTGGCTAAGGTCATTGCTTAATTTCTCAGTGGGACTGTTTTCTTATTGGTAAAATTTAAGAGTCTTCATGTATTCTGAATAACCGTTGTTTATCAGATGTGTCTTTTAAATATTTTCTTCCAGTCTGTGGCTTGTTTTATTCTCTTGTAGTCTTTTGCAGAGCAGAAACTATACTGCATTAATTTTTCAAGGACAAGTGTTGGTTTAAGTGATAGTCAAGCATGGTCTTAATAATAAGTCAAATACATGAGGAAAATTTACTGTATGCTTTTTAAGTATCTTTTTCAGTAAGAGTGGTATTTAACTGAATGTAATGAAAACAATATAAGCATAAAACTTCCCTTAATCTGTCGCATCAAACTCTTCACTTAAAAAATTTTCCCAAAAGTTGTAATGCAAAGCCTTTGTATTTTCTTATACTACACATTAGACTTGATGGATTAGACATCTCTATTAAATTTGTAGGCCCCTATTCAACACATATAGTTTATTGTTTGACCAAGCACAGTGCACACACACAGGAATACAAACTTCATGTTTCTGTGCTGTAGTTAAGCCTGCTTTAGACATCAGAGATTCTCATTATACTCATGTGAATTAACTCCAGAGCTAAAGAATAGCCTTTTGTGGGGGGAAATGGAGCTTAAAAGAAATCTCTAAGTGGTTATGCTTCACTCTGTCAGGAGCAGATTTCATATTCAGCACCATGAGATGGTTTTTCCTTCCACAGCATTCATTTCTTATGCCTGTTGGGGTGAGATATCTTGTCTCAACACAGACTGGAAAAGTCCGTGAGCGCTGTAAGAGTGTTAATACATGTACTCATATCTCTCAGTTTGTGTGAACACAGAAATTAAAGCCCATTTGGAGATGTATATTGAACATTTGTACATGTAAATATTTGATTTGAAAATAAGGTTTTGAAGTATTAGTTTCATAAAAGCTGTATAATAAGCATGGAAATGTGACAGAATAGTAGGGAAACTTGGTAGCTATATTTTGTGGTATTAGGGACCTCAGAAGAGGTGTAATTCTTGTTCTCTTTACTTGACGTAAAAAGTACTTCTCATCACTTGTAAATTCTCTATATATCAAATTTAGTAATGCGTTGTTCCATGTAAACCTGTAAAGCCCATTAATACAAAGAATAACCAAAGAACCAAAGAGTGTGTACAAGACTACCACTAAACTAGCTCATTGGCCACTGGGATATGTAAGACCTAAAGTTTGTTTTAGCCATAGATGAGTCACCTAGCGTATGATTCTGTTCAAAGTGGAGGGGGATGCAAGAAGTGAGAAGCTGTGACAAGAACTGTAGATTGAACTACTGTAAACTTTACTTAAATATCTTCCAGAATTTATTAAACTTCCTTTTCCTTTCCAAAGTATTCTTTCAGATGACAAATTTATAAATATGATTTAATGATTTCAGATTCCGCAAGTCTATTATGACACTAGGGAAAGTGTCCATATCGACTGAAACTTTCCAGTGTTAAAATTCTCAGTTGTAGGGTTTTACATGACTAACGATTATATTAAAATGGCAGCTGTTATCTAAATAATTGTCTAGTTAGTTAACATAATGTTAGTCATATCATTGCTATGCATCAGAATCATTATGGAAAACAGAGCCCACACTAACCAATGAAACTAGAAATAGGGGCAAGTGGCTAGGCATTTAGAAAGGGATTGAAAGGCTTGAGAGACCAAAAGTTGGGGTCTAGACAGGTTGTAACTAGGTTTTGGTTTTGGTGCAGAGTGTCAGAAGTGTGTCACTTCCACTCCTGGATAGAACTATTTAGGAAACAAGTGCCAATGGCAGAACTTCCCAGTAACCTCAAGTCTGGGTGTTGGGCAGGGGAAGTGGAATCCAGGTGACCATGATAAAAGGTCACAACTGGCAAAATTCATTCACCCATTCTTTTCTGCAACAAGAATAAATGCTTTGGTGCAAGCATGGTTGGCATGTTTATGCTTGGTATAAGAAAAAGCAATTATGCTTAGAATATCCTAGAAGAAATTTCACCAAATATTAACAGTAAATGAAATGTTGATCCTTAACAGAAGTTAATTTATAAAACTAAATAGACTCATCTATGATAATTCTCGGTCTACCGATGTATTAATATTTTTCTATAGCTGTATAACACATCACCACAAACTTTCTGTAAGTCAGGAGTCCTGGCACAGGTTGGCTGTGTTCTCTATTCAAAACAGCAATCAAGGTGTTGAGAGAAATCCAGAGTTAGGAACTTATCCAGAGGCTTGGTTGGGAAACAATCTGCTTCCAAGTTGGAAGAATTCAATTTCTTGCAGGTCCAGAATTTGTAGGAGTTCACTACTTGAAGACTTCTCTGGACTCAGGGAAAGCCTAGCACTGCCTTTAAATGGCTTACTTAATAAGGTCTGGCCACTGCAGGATAACACGTCTTTCTACTAACTCAAACTCAACAGGTTAGAATTGTTATTTACATCCTTCAACTTTTGCTGTGTAAAGTAACATGATCATGGAAATGGCCTCCCATTGTAGTCAGAGGTCCTCCCCACACTCAGGAAGAGGAGAAGCTGCAAGGGGATGGGTCATTGCAGATCCTGTTAGAAATCTGCCTTGCAGCTTTCCGAGAGAGCTCTTACTACACTGGTTATTTTATATGCCATTAGAGTACACTTACTGCCAGGAGATTCTTTCATTTACTTTCTGAAAATATTAAGGTAGTAAATTTCTGAGGTAGAAAGCGACAGATCATGATAAATACTACTTTCTCTATAGCAGAATTATTATTTGAATTGATTCATTTTAATTTCCAGAATTATTTGGTGTATCATTCTATAACTGCAAGTTGTTGTGCAGCATACTTCGGCATTTCCTATCATTTCACAAAGTGAAGAAACTAAAAAGGAAAGTATGGATTGTTCACTCTTGTAGGTAGTTAGAAGTGTAGCCATGATAGGAATCCATCTTGTCCTCTTCATCCACTGGTGTTTGTCATGATACTACCCTGTAAGATTATTATGGGGAAATTTGCTTATTAGAATTAAAGCACCTCAATTTCAATATAAGAAAGGCGTAAGACTCCAATATTGTGCTAGCTTTACTGTTTCAACTTCACACTTTTCCAAATGAGGACTTGTAATTGTTTCTCTTGTTGGACCCAAACAGTGGGCATTTATAGCCCAGAGACACAATGAAAAGCAGTATCAAAGGAGGCGTGCAAGTATGATATCTTCCTCTTATATCTCCATAGTGTGCTGTCTCATCCCCTTTATCTAGGTCAATGTCACTTTATCATATAAAGAGGAAATACTCTCCAATTGTCTCAATCTCCTTTTATACAAATAATTTGTTACCACCCAACATATAACCCTTGGGTTCTTTTTGTTGGTTTATTTTCTGTATCCTCTTGGTAGATTGCAAGCTGCCTTGTGGCAGAAATTTTTCCGTTATGTTCACTGTTGCATCTTTGGTACCTACAACAGTAATTAGAACAGAGTAAGTTCTCAACAGATATGTGTTGAAAGAACAAATCAATAGGTTGATAAATAAAAAGGTCGAGGTACTTCCTGGGAAGCAAACAGGCGAAGAAAATTTGTAGGTAATATAGACAGCTATCTGGATAAAAGTGGGAAGATTTTACTGTAAAAATACTGAGGAAGTTTAGGTGGTAACAAAATTTGGCTGTCCTAGAAGTTTAGACGGTTAGATAATGCAGAGCTGTCACCTGGCTGCTCTGTCTTGTGGAGTTTAAAGGCTTTTTGTCAAATGAATAAACTTTACCTGTGCTATGCAGGTCCTGTTGAATGTCTGCCAGAGGGAAATCATTGTTATAAGATGACATTTTGAGGAGAAATATGATTTATTCACTAATTATTTAATAATATCACTGCTCTGAAAGTTGTATCAGCTTTCCAAAGGATCAAAACTTGCTTCCACTTAATTTTACCTTCAGTTAACCTTTACTTGTTCAGGCTTAAGTATTTCCTTTTCTGAAAATCAATGTAAGAACTAGCCCCGCAGTTTCTATTTTTGTATTTTTTGAAACTGATGCAGATTCCTATACAGTGCTTAATGCCTCCTGATCAACGCTTCACTCCACTCTTCTTTGAATTTAGAAGCTGGCAAATATGCAAACACCATGTTCCACAAGAGAACCGATGCATTTTATTCTCCACAATAGAAATTAATGGAAATAACAATTTTTCATCTTCACCTTGACTGTCAGAACATTCAGATTTGTTTTTATCTGCCAGGGTGAACAACTGCTCTGTTCTGCCTTGGGTGGTTTGGACTTTCAGTGCAAAAATCAGAGTAGGATGCTGATCCCCTGACTTCTAATTATAAGAGGAATCTATGCTTGTCTTTGAAACTTTAGCAAATAACAAAAATGAATAAAGAAAACAAATTTCAAGCACACAATCTAAATGGGAAATTCAGGCAACCCATTTGGGACCCCTCCTATCACTCAGGAGTTACTCTTACTCCCCATTCCTTTTTCCAATAAATTCTCTTACTCTTAAAAAAATAAATGGAAAATTCTATTTGACTAGTTGGATTAAAGAACCAGAGCTAAGAGGGGAGAGAATGACTGAAGGGAAGGATTTGAAAGTCATTGATGCGGATGGGACAGCTATGGAACAGATGGTCCCTTTATGTGCCATGCAGGGAAAAGGAAGGGACCTATCCTAAATTGTGGGAGAAAAAAATAGAAAACAGTAGAGAGAATAGGAAGGAAAATTTCTGTTTTTATTATTAGCTAATGTTTTTTTTATTGCTTTTTAAATTTTCTCACCAAAATTTTATGCTTTTGATATTTTAAATTTATTTGTATTTTTTAACTGAGTGTCTAGTTTTTAAATAGTGTTTAAAATTAATGGATTAGGTAGGTGCTAGGTAAGGGGAAATGGCTCAACTAAGACATCAGTCTAAGAAGTTTTGGCCTGAGTATTGTCACTGGAAAGTAACAAAGCTCTGAGTAGAGATGTTTTGGTTGGAAATGGTGCAGAAAGAATTCCAGCCGCTGCCACATACTGCAAAGTACTCCCTCATGCCCCTACATCACCACTTTCTCAGCCTGCACTGAGCCAACATATTGTTTTTCTGTCCAAGTAATTTTCAGTAACACCCACAGAATCCCCAGCAGTGATTGCATCTAACATAAAACCTGGCAAAAATCCAACTTAATGTAAGTAAAATGGCATCCCAGCATTCACGCCTCTGAATAAAACCCCTCTTCCAAATACTGAAAGAGAGGAAAGGAAATGAAGAAGCCCATGGTTATGAAATTAAGACATCTTTAGCCACTAATTCTAAGACTAAATAAATAAATAAATAAATAAAACATGCATATTTTATGACCTGGTTCCTGAACCACTAAGAGAAGCAAAATTATACAGTTCTACCCAGAGAGCATCTGCATGATGGTAGCAGTTTAATAATTAAAACCAAGTCTCTTTTATTTATTTATTTTATTTATTTATTTTTTTGTGTGGGTACCGGGGGTCGACCTCAGGACCTCGCACGCCAGCAGGAGCCTGTGCTGCTGAGCAATATCACCGGCCCTTTTTTTTGTATGTGGGTTCCGGGAGTCGAACTCAGGCCCTCGCACTTGCCAGGCAGGCACTCATGCCGCTGAGCCATCTCACTGGCCTCCCAAGTCTCTTTTAAAGGAGCTGGTTCCATCAGAGTCAAGAAACATATAAGAAGTCTGCCTTACACCATGGACTGTACTAGCTCTTTCCAACTTTGTTATTTCCAATCAGGGAAATTCTACCAAACATAGACAACTTATAATTTTTTTATCTCACTTTTGTGACATACTGTTATTTCACACTCTGTCAGATAATTTCACTATTTGATTTATCATTCAATAAATGTATCAGTTTTTGGCAAAACAGATACAAGAGACTGAAAGTTGCCAGAACATTTGCACCATTTTTCCAGATTTTAATGCAATAAATTGCTCTGTCACACGGAAAATTGGCCACCTAAAGGTAGATTTTTCATGCATGAGACTTGGTGTTCACAAATCCCATTACTATATAATAGGATCTATGAGGCCTCATTTGAAAATGTGCCCCCTATGGTCAAAACTGAATTTCGTCATGAACATTGTCGTTTGAATAGCCCCACTGTTGCCTCCAGCCCCAAAAGCTGACAGCCCAGTCTTGGCTCTGGTACAATGTTTTTTTGTTCAGTTTGGTTTGGTTTTAGGGGATCCTTAATCACATAAGCTGCTATTATGATTCCTTGGCCAATCTCACAGCTTGGTCCTCGTGTGGCCATTCTTGGGTCCCAAGGCTTTCTGAGTAATAGACTTCCCTGATGTGGTTGAGATCGCATTATTCTTGCAACATGCTTTCTTTGTTACTGCCTTTTTTGCTGTTCTGAACTCCGGAACACACAGGAGAGTGTTCAAATTTTAGTTATGATAACTTTTTATTTCTTATTATTTATTTATCAACCCATTTTTCTATTTCTTATGCTTAAACAAAGGATCAACATTTTTAAAAAGTAAAATATGTGTTCACTTGCTCTAAAGTGTGATTTACAGTTTTGGGTAGCAAAAAAATATAGCACTTAAGCAAATGGCCAAGAAGTCAAGGATATTATGTAAATATCAGTAGTATAGTTGTCACATCATAATTTTGGTTAAATCTTTGTCATTATTTTAATTATAAAACATTTGAAAACTAACTTCTTTGTACATCTAGAAAACTTAGAACAATTAACTCCTTTAATAAATATAATATGTTTCATGACAAAGTTAATGGAATGCCATATAAAAATATACAAAGAAAAGATATAATACCACGTTAATAAAATGTGTGGATTTTAGCAAATTTATTCCCATATCTGCTTTTTCTGTTTCTATGAATTCTCTTAAAACCTCATAAACCTCATAATAACCAACAGTAAAAGAAAAGCTCATGAAGTAACTACATAATAGCATATCATGCAGAGAGACCAATTTACTCCAGATGTACATACACACCTAAGAACCCTCCATAAAAATAACTGATGAGAAGATAAGAAAGTAATTCCTCACTGCAACTTCCCAGAAGTCAAATTATATCAATCAGAAATGAAATAGATTTCTTAAAAGCACAGGAAAACACCTGAAAAGATTATGAAACATAAAACACTACTGTCCTTGTTCTATAACAATGTAAACAAAAAATCACTCTTTCCAAGGGATTTTGACACCACATGTGAAAATAATAGATACTACACACCAGTGCTGGCCAGCTAGACCTGGGGTGGCTCCAGGCATAGGCTGATGTAGGTGTCTTAGAAACAGCTCCAATCTTAACAAGGACAGCAGTGCTTTCAAAGAGCTCATGTCCCTGCCTTCTGAAGCTGTATAAAATGAGCACCGCAGAGAAATCTCACAACCACTAACGTTTTTAAAACTATGTAGTAGTATGGAATTGTGTAAAGAAGCATTCCTAGTCAGCCCATTCTTTCTAGCCCATTCTGAGAGGTAGACACTGTCTAGAACCAGGATATTGAAGTGGTTATATGGCGGGCCCAAACATCTCCTATATAAGATGCAGGATAACTCATCAGCAAAGAGTACCAGCTTTTATTCTATACCTTCTTCTTTGAAAAAAATACACAATGCTTTGCCCCCAATACACATGGGTGCCAGTTGTAAGATTTTGTTTTTCTTTTTCTTTCTCCCATATCCAAGAGCAGCTTTGAGTCAATCTTTTTTTCTTTTTCTTCAAATGGGGCCAGATTAGAGTCTTTGGAAAGTTTTATTCTTACAGATGCTCAGAGGACTCAAATGAAAGCATGGTGTTTATTCAGTTTCACTGCTCCTGCTTTAGCGCTAGCACTTGTTTGCCATTCTCTCCTAAGTAGCAGGAAGTGCAAGTGAGAAAGTGATTTCCCAGATACAGGCCTCAGGCAATAACAGGTGGAGATCGAGGACCAATTATGTAGGGTATTTGTAAGGATCAGGGAGAGATATGAAAAGAGGTGTGGAGTATAAGAGTGAGAAGTTTTCAGAGAAGAGGAAAGTGTGAAGCAAGGCATGGATGTAGAATTTAAGGTTTCCAACAATTCAAAAATAAGCAAAGTGAGCTTAAAATAAGTAGGTTCATTTAGAATTTGCTGTGATTAATCCCCAGAATTTCTCACAGAATGGAAGTTTTGGAATAATTACGATAATAGTTTGATAAAATAAATGTGAGACCATTTCATAAAAATTCAAGCACAATATGAACGTGGAATTTTGCTTTTACATTATTATGGCTATTTTATAAAATGAAAGGCCTAGAAAAGGCTTAAATTAATAAGATGTTAATAATTTTGTACTTCAGTTATTTCAAATTTCTTTTTGAGTAGAAAAATAGACAGCATAATTTCTAAAGTATAAATATGGCAAACTTCATTTGCCCAAGATGTCCCATACTTTTTAATCTCTTAGGTAGAATGACAACTGCCTGAGTACTTCTGTAAGTCCTACTAATAAGTTCTGTGTTACTGCAGTTGTCTACAGATTCCTCAAGCCACTGCCAATTGAGGATGGAGACAGGAGCTGTAATATCCAATAATCTACACCCACCAGCTGTAAATCAATCAACTTTCTGGCCCGGGGTCAGTTCCTCGAGTCTTTCCTCTTTAGGTGCAGATTCTGCTGACTGCAGTATTTTGTATTAATGACCCCAGGGCTTCCTCTGTTCTGGTGTATCTGCCATTTGCTCAGTGACTATAATTTCTTCTACTGGAGGGATGTATATTCTGTTTCCTCTGATTTTAGGTTTGGCCATGTGACTTGTTTTGGCAAATAGAAAATGGCAGTAATGATGGTGTCCTGACTCTGAGTCTTGCCCTTTCAAGCTGTTTTCCTCATCCTCTGGCACTGCCATAAGAAGATTTAGCCTTGGATTTCCCACTTCTCCAAGAGAGATGACAGATATGAAGAGCTGCACTGGCCTAATTAACCATCCACAATCTTGTGGACAATATATCTTTCAGATATATGAGGTAAACCAATTTTTATTTTGTATGTTGTTGCAAATTTACGGCTGTACGCTATGCAGGATTACCATGGCATCATGTAACTGTTACACTGACTCACCGTAATTAATCACCTCTTTTGGTGCTAGACAAGTGAGGGTGATCCAAACTCTTCAGATCACCTTCCCTTGGGTATGACTTTATTTGCCTTTCTCTTATCTCTACATCAACATAATTACTCTTATCAACCTGCAGATTTCTTTTGAACAGCTTTGGTTGAAAACTTTTCATCTTGAAATAATAGTGGAGACAATATGTGGTCCTTTTAAGGTCATGGTTAGAAATGTGAAACTAATTTTAAGCTTATATTCAGTGTAAAAGCTCATTCGTACGTACCATCTAAAGCATAGCAGACTTAAAACTTTCCATTGCATTTGCAGTCTTAGGTCTTGGGATTCTATAGATTATGGTGTGTGATGAATGGCTACACCGCACTCATGGCTGAGCATGGAGGTGTTACGGAGCTAAACAGAACCAGGTTGCTAAAGCTACAGGACAATGAACCGTGTATGCTTTAGACAGCTAAGTAAGTTATTGAAGTATTTTTGTCTTTCTTGCCAAAATATGGATGCATCCCTTTTCCTAGTTTATTAAGAGGAATAAGTGAGGAAAATATGTGTGTGAACATTTGACAAGTTACAGTGGAAGCCTCTTTTCTTTTCTCCAACCTGATGTACATTCCACAGTATTTCCATCCTTATTCCACCTGCCATATATTTGGTTAAATAAATAATTATAGTTTATGTTATGATTACTACTAAAGAGTACTCTTTACCATAAATATTCAGGAATTTATTTTTATGTCAGATAGAAATATCTGAAACTCAGCTGACGCAGTTGAGGCACATGTGATCCCCTCCCCCATTCTACATGTCTGCATTCAGTGAAGAAACCCCTTGGGTTTTACTTTGATTTTGGATTTGAATGAACCTGGAAATTCAAAACAACACTCACACAGACCTGTCAAGTATACTTTTTCTAACTTTGATTGAATATCTTATATTTTTCCCTTAAGTTACAAGAGTGATGAGAGAAATGGATAAAGTTTCATGTTCATGATTTCCCCAAAAAATGTTTATGGTCTTCATTTGGCCTTTGGACCCAAAGATAGACATTTTTCCTCCATGAAAATTCATATTGGTTAAAATTATCTTGAGTACTCCCTCTAGACAAACAAAAATTTTGTTAGTTTGTTTATAAATGCAAACAAGTGTATTTTGAAAATATTAATCTAGTATTCTCCTAGCAATTCAGAAGTATAGTTAAATGCTATGAGTAACTTTTTCTTCTTAGAGCTTTTCCCAGTAAGTGGAAGAAAATATGAATAACTACATTTCATGATTTTTTTCTTCTATACAATCCCCCTCAGATGTTTTCCCACACTAAAGAATTTTTCAAGGATTAACCCTTGAAGATATCGTTTTAGAAAAAAAATAAACAAAAGGAAAAAAAAATGACGTGAAATTTCCCAGAGAAACTCCTTCTAATTTACACTAATGAGTATGCAGGTCATATGGAAAATTGAACACCAAAATCTAAATTTTCAGGGCAGGAGAATTTATGCACACAAATCCTATTACCAGCTAAAGGGATTTGTGTGGGTCCTCAGAGATCTGTTTAGAAAATTTACCCCCTGTTGTTTAGATGAATATATCATGTGCACTAAACTCAAGTACGTAGTCCTACTGTTGGCTTTATCCCCGATCTGTCAAATGATCCCTCTATGATTTTCGCAGTGTGTTGGCAACCATATCAGTATGTATATCTGACAGCACCAAATGACATCTATATTTTCTCTTTCCTCTGAAACTTGTTTGAAATATTTTTTAAAATTTTCTTTCTATCATTGGTCCTCCTTCTCTGCCCCCTACCTCTCTCTCCTTTTCTTCCTTCTGTTCTCTTTCTCTTTTTTGTCCTCTTCCTTACTCTTCTCATTCTCGGGTGTAGGAAAGAAACAGCAGGCACTAAAGCCTTACTGTTCTCTATCTGGACTCTTGAAGAGAGTGTGGCCCTTATTGCAACAGAGGAAACAACACTTCTATGGCTTCTAACATCTCTTTGAAATGTACCTAATATTTGGAGAATTTTTGTGTTTGTAAGGCAAGCCTATCAGGTACTTAGAAAATCAAATTACTGAAGCAAAGATGTGGTAAAGTTTGCTGCTGGTAACTCTGCATTCCTCTGTGTTCTACTCCTTTTCTAAACAACTGTTTTTTCTGGGCCTAGGCACTAAGTACTCTCACGCTGCCTGCTGCCTGGATACAGAATCACGTTCCAGATGGTGTGGCTCCATCCTTCAAAATGGCATGTTTCTGCTCACCAGCCAGTATAAACACACATTTTTTTAAGTGTAAATCTAAAATTCTTTTTAGGAACATGCAATCTATAAAAGCAAAGCTAAATCAAATGAATGGACAATTGAATTATCTCTTCTGAGTATCTGAAATTTAAATTTCTTCATAACTAAAGAATGAAACTGCTCGATAAAATACAAGCCTATATTTTAAGAAATGTGGGGATAGAAGAAGTTTGGGAAAGGAATTCTTCTTGGTATTGCTCAGAGCACAGTAACTTACTCAGATCTCTCAGCTCTCTCACATCAGTCTGAAAGAAGGTTTTCCTCCTAAATAAATTCAAGATGAATAAAATATAAAGTAATTTAGTGTTGGATTTACATGTAACTTACGTAACGTTTTACAGTAAAATAATACACCTTATAGCTAATTTTTCCTTAAAGCCAAAAGGTTAGAGGACTTATTTTTCAACTGGAGCTTGTAAAATCTAGTAAGATCACCATTGATTTATGTGCAAACAGTTTATTATTACATTTCAACTTTGTTTATTGCAGGTAAAATAGTATATCCTGACAGATCAGTATATAATCTTTGATTGCTTTTCTCTGTATAGTTGTCTCTGTCCTCATGACCTCAGTTTCATTTTTTAACTCTAGACATTAAATCAGGGGTTATTGGATTCAATTTTAATTTTTGAAAATTTCTCTGCAATTTGTAAAGATTGATATTTCATGACTCTTATTCTTTCTTGAAGTTTTCCAAAGTTCAAACAGATATTTTTAATGTTTTAATGAATTAAAACTTTTTCTAATTTGTAATTTCCATATGGATCCAACAGACACTTTTTTTTAGAAAAATACACATTATGAGATCTTAATGATTTATTCTTTCATGTGCCTAGAAACATTTTACTATTTCATAATCCTAGAAACTATTTTATCTTTACTCTTCACTACTCATCAATCATGTTCAACTATTCTAAAATAACAAAAATAATAATAAAGTCAAATAACGAAGCCAACTGAAGGATAATGCAAATTTGAAATAAATTACTTCCTTCAGGTTGACTATTACGTTATTTTTCAAGAAGGCATAAAATAAATTTGTCACTATTTTTATAGTTTTATTTCACTTTCACTAAACAATCATAATTCTGAAAGTTTGTTTGTGCCCATGTTAGCACAGAGCAGAGAGAAACATTTTACAATAATAAGGGTAAATGAAAGTTGCATATAAAAAAAAGACAGAGACCAGCACTGTACACTTGGTGGTGTTGAACTTGATCACAGAAACAAAATCTCAGACAATGGGTCTTCAGATTGGTGATTACGTGTAAACGTTTTCTCAAATTGATAGATAAGCAATATATTTCTAAAGACAAAAGGTGCCATTCTCATGCTGTTACAGTTGGTCCATCTACAACTGTATGCATATATAGTCAACAGGGAAAAGGATTTCATAATGTAAAGATTATGATAAAAACCTAGCCCCTTGCATTTTGCTAGAAAGTAAATAACTATATTTCTTGATGTTACATCTCGTGATTTTTATCTAGGGTCTGTAGAAAAACCTACCTTAATAAAAAATTTAGAGATATACGTTCAAAAGGAGAAACAATATCACTTTATTGGAAAGGAAAGAGAAATGGGGATGTAAAATCATTTTATTGGGAAAAGGAGAGAAAAGCAGATAGATAGCTATGTTCTTGGAGTAAGGTAGGGAGTCTAGGGCTGGAACTCGAGGGTGTTTGTTCTAAGCCTCTTATTACATGGCAAGAAAAGAACTCTACCCCTGAGAGTTGTTATAACTCGATTGGCTATTTTTGGGCTCTGAGATCCCTGATTTGGCCATTGCTTCTTCCATTGCCTACGTGTACATTCTTGGATAAGCACTTCTATGGTCTCTTTGTGCTCTTTATCTTGTGAAGTGTTTTTTGTATTTTTTGTTTTGTTTTGTTTTTGTCTTTTTGAGACAGGGTTTCACTATGCAGTTCAGGCTGGCCTTGAACTCACTTTGTAGCCCAGGCTGCCCTCGAACTTACAGCAATCCTCCTGCCTCAGCCTCCCATGTGCTGGGATTACGGGTATCCACCATTGTGCCTGGCCGATCTTGTGAGATTTACAGCAGAGTTACATTGAAAGCCCAGTTAGTAAAAACAATACATGTGCATTTTAGTGTATTAATATGGTGAAAATAATAAAATATGTACATATATATGGGCTTGTGTTTAGGTGTTAGTGTATATGTTATATACTAAGGGAGTTTTTATGATATAGTGCCCCCTCCCCAATTTGTTTCTCTTGTGCTTAATTGAAGATGGAGGAAGGAGGGAATTATGTCTTGCCATGAAGTGAACTAGGCCTTCTTAACAAGTCTTTCTTTTTGCTTTCTTAATCTCTCTTTCTCTCCAGCACAGGTTTAACACTTTATTTGCCAGAAACCTCATTGCTTATCCCCGGACTTTCCCTACATTTGTATTTTATGATACTTTGTGTCAAAATATACTTGACGAAGACAAGCATGCTATGATGAAATTCTCGTTAATCTTTAAATTCATCTTTCAACTAAAAAGTTTTTGCAGATTACTAGTAAAAAGACTTAAAATATCTTTTTAAAGAAATAAAACCTGTTCATTAGACCTTGATGGTCAATAGCACTGACTATTTTTCCTGGCAAATTGAGGGTTATGTTGTATATATTTCAAAGGAGAGAGTTTATATGTTCTAAATTAAACCTTCTGGAAAATCTATTAAATGTGCACTTCCTCATCTTGCTAATTAATTTTGGCCACGGGAAGAAAGGGCTCAGGCTGATCCCTGCTATCCTTGAACCTGTAGTATATAAAAAATTTAAGGCAAGCACCAAAAATAGAGGACACAGGTCCTGGAATAACCTCAATTTTCACGAATGTGTTTAAGTTTTACATACAATTTTCCAAATTTATTTCATATGGAATGTATTACTGTAACATTAGGTATTTGGAAGACAAAATCTGCTGATGAAGAACTTTTCAACAATACTTTCAGGCCTTACTCCCTCGCTCATCCCGGAGCAGGAATGCCGTCACTCATGAGAGCAAAAAAGGACTACACAAGCACCTTTTGTTGCTTCATGAGCATGTGCCAACCTCCAGTTTTCCTTGTAAGACCTACATATTCAGTTATAAAAATCCATGTCAGTTCAAACACGGCACACATATTTTTCCTTATTTGTAAACTTGTAACTACTTGCACGTGGCTCATACTTTTATCCAAGAAAACAGCCATAAAATTTTTATTGTATATACACTTATGAGTAGGTCTCATTTCAGGTGCTTAATAAAAGTTATCAATCCAATTAAATTAACCCCAAAGCCATTCTGAATGGCAGAAATCTAGACAAACTAGCTTTCTTGATTATGTGGTAGCAAAACACATCCATCTGGTACCCAGTCGTACTCATGTATGTCAAGGACATGGAGTAATACAAATAACTCAGTTAAAAAACACCCATTTCACTTCTGTGCATTAAATTCTCTCAACTCTGAATTATTAGAAGAATCAATTCAAAGTTTTGAGGCTATACTGCCCCCAGTATGATCCAATGTCTTAGTTCCTCTAGTGAATTCCTAAGCTTATTATTTATGGGTTCCAAGTAACAAGTTTTCTTCTTACAGGAAGGAAACTCAGAGTCTAGCCCTGAAGTTGTGTCATTTATGGATCCCCAGTTTTCCAGATTATTTAATACGTATTCCCCAATGCCTCTTCCACAACAGAAAGGATATAAGACAACTTAGACATACGAAGCTGCACTGTGGCAAACAATAAAGATGAACTTGATTTTTCTAACTGAAGAAATGTTTCAGAGGACATATTATGTACAGTATTAGATTCAGTGTAATGTTCTAAGATGAAAAAATAATGCCAACATTAAATCAATGCAGTTAAGTATCAAAACGGAAGTTTATTTTAAGCTTTAGCATTGTATGGGGTGAAGAAGGCAGAAGCACCAAGCTTTCATGGAAGTTCAGAAATGAATTCACAGGGGAGATGACTGCTAGATTAAGGCAACACCATTTTAACCACTTTTCTGTCAAATATGTCAGTTTGCTCCCCTCCCCCCAGGTATAGCATATCAACATTTTTATTGGATCCTGGCATTTGCCTTTATTTTCAAATCAGGGCTCCCTCTGTAAATCTCTCCAATAATTCTTTGTAATTTGGGACAAAATTATTATTCCTTTGCAAGTCTCTCCTAATTTGCCTCCATTTCCTTCTTAGAGAAAGAAAAATGTTATGATTTTGCTGGCTTTCTTGACTAAATTGCTCTTATTCACTCAATGTAAATGTAATCGCCTCTTGAAGAAAGTCACATGCCATCTCTTTCCTATCAGTTAGCACTGTCGGACTCTATCCTTGTCACAATTATGTAGTCTCCCAGTTTATCATTAAGTAAACATTCTAAATCATTATTTATATACAATAAATTTTATAACACAAAAACATAATCCCTAATAAACCAAGGTAGGACGTCATTGCTCAGAAATGCTTTACCATATATTCAATTAGCTCTATTATTTTTTGTTCCATGCTCTTGGTAGGCATGTTGAAGGAATACTAGATTCATAACCATTTGTATGTGTGTGTTTACTTTCCAAAGAACCATGACTGCCATATGTAGAAAAGAATTCACAAAAAGGCAAATTAATTATGAAATAACCTAGAAGTCTAGACTTAGTGGTAGCTGTTTACCTGAAAAACGATGTCTTTCACCATAAAAATCAGAGAACTTTCCATGCTCTTTCTGAGGATCTTAGGTCCTAAAAGAACACAAGTTGCAAAGGTAAATAGATACCCATGTGGCCAAGGGAAAGTGTGTGGGGAGCAGACCCCAAAAACCTCATTCCCATGAGACTCGAGCTTCTAAATCAGGAACCAACTAAAGATTCCTTAATGCGACCAAGGCACACAGGGAAGTTACCTTAGTACAAAAGTCGTTTGTAAGTCAGCTGAGAATTGTTATTTTCATAGGAAGTGCTATGTCTTTTGTCATTTTGTACTAGAAGTAGATGACTAATGAATAATTTGCATATAATAAAATAAGAATAATTTCAAGAACTGCCAACAGTGCAAAACTGCTCTGTGGAAACCTCATTACAAATTCAAACAAAACCACTCATATATATGAATGTACAAAAATCTGCTTTGAAGATTATGTCTTCTTAGTATTTGGTTATAAGTTATAAAATGAAGGGATCCCTTGATTATTGGAAGTCTATAGTCTGTATTGTCCAGATTGTATTAGCATTTAATTTGCTATAAATATTTGGGTAAATTTTGGCCTGTCCTTTTTTATACAGGGGCAATTTCAAAATTAATTTTATTCAATGGAAGGAAAACATACATTTTAAGAGACAAGCGGAACACTTTTATCCCAGTTACTATTCAAGAAATCTTGTTGTAGCGTGGCCCCATTTGAACAGTCTCAAAGGATGTTACCTTATTTACCACCCATAGAAATAAAGAAAAAGTAAGAATCCGAGAATTATTAGGAACCACTATAAATATTTCTGACATTCCCTTTCCTTGGTCTCTCATCTTCAAGTACATTCACCAGGGTTTTCTTTTTTCACAGTACTATTTCTGTACTTTTCTATTATAGGAAACTCACTGAATGAATAAAAAGTATTTTTTTTCTTCAGGGTCCAACTGAAGCAAATTTGGAAGGAGAATATCTTCTGGAGGGCCGGTGAGATGGCTCAGCGGCTTAAGCGCCTGCCCGGCAAGCGCGAAGGCCCGAGTTCGACTCCCGGAACCCACATACCAAAAAGGGGCCGTTGATATCACTCAGCTGCACGGGCGCCTGCTGGCGCACGAAGTCCTGAGGTCGACCCCCTGGTACCCACCAAAAAAAAAAAAAAAAAAAGTAAAAGGAGCCGGTGATATCGCTCAGCGGCACCGGCGCCTGCTGGTGCACAAGGTCCTGAGGTCGACCCCCCGGTACCCACAAAAAAAAAAAAAAAAAGAATATCTTCTGGAAAAGGTTTAGCAAATTCCTAATTTTTCATTGAATGAGCTCCAAGGTTTATAACAGCAGAGAATTTTTTTGTTTTAAAAATGTGATTCCTAATAACGTTAGGCTAGAAGTGGAAAGGGGAAGGAATGAGTACCCATTTTGACTCTACAACCAGGATTAATTTATTTAAATTAAAGCAAATATTGATCTCTAAATTTAAAGCAAATGGACACTGATTTCTATAGTTTCTGGGCCAACACATGACCATATATGTATGTGCGTATACACACACACACACGCACACACCACATGTTTTTGAAAAGTAAGAAACATGGCATATTACTTTTGAAAAAATCTACTTTAAAATGGGATACAAGTCATGTGTCTGATCTGCTTTATCAATGTAGTTTAAGCCGTTGAAGCTATGTACTGCTGTAAAAATTGTTATTGCATATTTTATATACTGTAACTTTCACACCAAATGGTCCAGTGGAGTAGAAATGTATAATACCCTATAGATGTTGGTATCTCCGGTCGAGCATAATGCCTACTGATGTTGGTGTTTTCTAAATGAGATGAGACAACTTTGTATGGAAAAGACAGTGTTAGAGTTGAGTACAGGCTTTTTAAACACAACAACTAAAAAGAAAAAAGAAACTAAAATACTACCACAAAACACCACTTCTCTTGATAAATTTTGAAGTGATACTTTGCTAGTTGCTTGGGTTCATCAAAAACAAAAACACTAACTGGAATTATATGATGCTATAACTTTGATTATATCAACAATGGGACAGAGCATGGGTTCGTGATTGCTTGTCACAGGCTATTTGAAATGCATCAGACAATACAATTATTAAATGCTTTGTTTTTTCCTACTTTTTTCCTATAATTTCTTATATAAAATGTAAAGACCAAAAGGTAAGATAAAAAATCAAAATCAGCTGACTAACTCAAGTTTAATTAGCTGTTTTTCCTGCTTCCTTAAATGAAGATGCCTACAGAAATAGCAACATTTTATTAGAAACTAGAAACCTCAAAATGAAACCATATGTCTTACTGAAGCTAGTCCTTAAGCTCAGGAAATACCAATTATCTTTGTTGTTGTTTTTCCCTTTTAACTCCTAAAAATTTAAACATGGTTTTGTGTTCCAGTTTGGCAGCTACATGCATTTCTCCATCAATGTCACTTCTTTCTATGTCTTTAATCTTTTTTAAAGTTATGTTTGATGTTTCCTCAAAGGCATTTCTTTCTGAATGAAAGAAAAAAAAAACTGTGATTTTAGTTCACAGTTTAGTTTTGTATATTTGTTCACATACTAAAGCTGGCTATGAAGAGGATTGGATATATCCTCTGTTCTCTGTATAAACTGAAATCTGGTCATCTATTTTTAATTTTACAAGTTTGTCATGTACCAGAATGTGCTATTTCTTGAGTATCAACTTGCCAGAAATTATTTACCTGTCAGTTCTAATACATTTCTAATGCAAATGATTAGAAATAAAGAAATATACATTACTGCTTGTCATTGGACAATGTCTTAGAATTCTCTTCCTCTCTCTGTCTCTTTCTTGCTAATACTTCCAGGGTAATATATTTAAAATTATCCCTTTCTGACCTCCCTTTGCTTTTTTAAACATTTTCTGAGCCATAGCAATTTTCCATTCAAAAGTATTGACTAAATATAAGATGAGAAAGATGATGGTGAAGTATCTATATACAGCCTCTCCACCCTGTTCATTGTTACGAGCTCAGTGAAGAGCTTGTATTTAACTTTTTTCTATCATTCATTCTTTTACTTTCACACAAAACAACAGGTGGCATACGGCATCGTTCGAGGATTTCTTCTACAAGCTGCTCTTTTCCTGTTACTTTTACTGGATTTTAATGTTTAGTTTACAAACATTTCAAGTTTGTTCATACATATGAAATCAATTACTTAACAATTCAGAAACAACCAAAACTAGTGACAATCACTAATATTGATACAGCAAGGTATAGTTGGCAATTTAATCTTCATAAATAGTAGTTGATTTAAATCCAACTAAACATGTATGGCATTGTTGTTTTTTTATCATTTTTCCTTGAAGGCTATGTTAATATATACAGACAAAAATTATTCAGTTACATTGTAATAGAATCAGTGTGAAACCCACTAATTCTGACTTTTGACTTGATTAGTTAACTCAGTTCTCTCCATGATTCTGGTCTTGAACTGAACTGGATGAAACTGAATCAAATTTTCCCATAAGGTCAACATTGAATCACTGTTGAATTTGATTTGGTCCTTGTCCAACTCGTTTTGCAACCAGAATGGTGGAAAGAATCAAATTTGTGAACTGAGGTGCCACTATATTTGACTATTTATAACCTCCTCTGTCTGTGAATTTCTTATTCTATTGAAACAATCCAGTAAAACTTAGAAAAGTAGGGAATTTAAATGTCATCTCTGCCTTTATGGTTAAGATTGCAAGATTTCGTCATATAATCATTTTATGATTTTGAATTTACCTTGTAATAACTCACTCTTCATGAATCTGTTCATGAATCATAAAATGTTAGAATATAAAGCACTTGAGACATGATCATTTTCACAATTCGCTCCTAAACTCAAGATGTATATAAAGTGCATACAAAGCAATAGAAAACAATCTGGTTTTTGTGTCAACAACATACAAACTGTAGTCTGTCATGTAGAGGAAATCTCATGCTACATATATATATATTTTTTTTAAATAGTATATTATCTGTTCTACTTTCTTTAAATTATTTTTAGGATTTGTTGAACTAATATGTGTAAATCACTTTCTAAATGTAAAATGTCATTAAAATATAACATAAAATAGTCTTACAGTTAGATCTCAGTAACGTTATTTCTAGAGAGCACATTCACTTTATTCAATTTCACATGGACAGTTTTTAAAAACACAACTTATGTATTAAAAGAAGGCAAACTGGCACTTAGGAATGAGCAGCACTGGGAAAACAGTAGTCTGCTGGTCCCATTAAAGAAACTTATCTTGTTTGTTGAATTTGCTTTAAAGATTAATGAGAGTGTTGAAGTTTACAGTTAACCCTCATTAGAACTCCAACTGGATAGACTAGAAAAAGGACCAACTGCTATCTATAAGCCTGTTTTTCAGATTTCTGTTTCACAAAAAAGATTTGAATCCCCAGCTCTTCAGGAAAAAAAACCTTCCAAGCTGCCAGCAGCTCAGAGCTGCATAAAATAAAATGGAGGTGGGAGGACAAAACCTTTCAGGATGGAGCAGAGGCCGTGTAAACAGATGTGGGTGCAGTGAATAGAAAAGGTTGAATAGTTGCTTTGTTTCTTGCTTTCTGTTTGTAGTACCACAGAGGGTCCTGGCTATGCAAGTCTTCCTGGCAGATGATGTACCACATAACTCTTCTTGCTGTAGAAACATATGCAACCTGATACTTGCTAAACACAGGCCCCTTAGCTCTTGGCTCTGTTTATTTTAATGAAAGTTTATTTTAATGAAAGTTACATGTAAGACCAAACATTTATGTAATTATGAAAGAGAATTCATGAAAGACATACTGAAAAGCCAATGTAATTTTGCTTTTTCATCTACTGATAGACAACCATCAGTCTAAGGCTGTATTGTAGAAAGAGAAATACTGTATATGAGTTTTTTAAAATCACATTCATCATTGACAGGTGTTAAATGACCTTGGAGCTAAAAGAGAAGGGGGAGATAAACCTCCTAGTAAAAATAGTTGTGAAGGGAAGTCCTGTTACGAATAAAGACAATGTGTTGAACTGAGCTGTATAACCACTCTTCTCTTCTTAAAGGTTTAGGTAAAAAAAGTACATGGCATTGTTGAAGTACTCCACATGTCCATTGATTTCTTTCATGAGCAACTGTTATTGTTGCCTACTTGTTAAAGGTCACAGACACCAGAATTTGGAAGTCTGCCCAGGTTCCTCTAAATAAGCTCAGGGTCTGGCATTTGGTGATCCAACTTACCTGGTTGGGTGAGTGGATTGGAGGGTGGGTGGAAGATGAGGGATGCTGGCTCCATCTTTTATTGTAAACTTATTCTGCATCAAATAAAACCAGCATCAGCCCCTAAGGCCAGTAGTGGCCTATGGCAATAAAGCATAAAATGTTCCTTCATAAATGTATATGGTCATATTCAACTCGTCCCCTGCAGTAGATTTTTATTTCGTATGGAACAGGATAAACGAGTCTCTTGAAAGTTGGTGAATTTACAGCTTGAATTTGCTATTCTTCCAGCACGGAGTTAACTTCACTAACACGAACATTGTGTCTGCTTTGCAAAATTCTTGCCTAAAAGAAATCACGCCTGTCCAGCCACAGGAGATGGCTACAACTTTGAGAGAAATAAAACATGGGGAGAAAAGAAGTCTAGAAAATGCTCCTTTTGTTGAAAGCACAATAACTAATAATAAATGATGAAAATCATAATCTTACAAGCTGCAATTAACTTGTGATAAACCCAGAGAATCACACCAGTAAATCCACGTCTTCTTATATTATCCAGGTATTGCTCTTTTATGAATAACAGCGTAAGTGCATAAAATTATTCTTTAGCAGAAAAGGGAATAAACAAGGACATGACGCTCTTAAAATGTATGTTTTCACTTGCCCATGTTTAAATACTTGTATCATTCTTGAGATGCTGTTTGGATATGTATAGAAGTGTGTTAGCTTGTATCATTAATTACTTGTTCCGCTGTTCACACTGACTTTGTGGTTAATAAACTAATATCATTTGGACATGGAACATCAACAACAAAATGGAGGGAAGAAGAGGAGGGAAGACTCTGAGAGAAAGAGTTTCAAAGGAGTCTGCCCATGTGGAGGCAGCTCCGTCAGCCTCCCGTAGTCCCCACTGACCGGGTTGGAGGCTCTTCTATACATGACCTTGTCGCATGCATTCATGGGCCACGGTGACACCACAGCGCCTTTTGTTTGAAGCCGGATAATTGCTCCCCCTTCTCACAGCTGCCATATGGTGCAGTGGAGACCAACTTACAAAGACAGACAGGGAGAATGCAGGGCTGAAAGAGGAGGGGAAGAAAGAAGATCAAGAGCCAGCAGATGAAACTGATTTATGTTCAGTGTTAATGGGGCAAGTGGGTAGGGAGGGGCTATGAACCGAGAGGGTGAAGGGGGAGCAAGGAGGGAGTCCGGGCAGGCGGATGTTCTTGAAACATGAAACTTCACAGACAAGCAACTTGGCTGCTTCCTGTGAGAGGCAGGCTCTGCTTATTCTCCAAATATGGTGCTTTAAACCAAACACACTCTACTTATCTTTGGTTATCAACATTAAAATTACTTCCATTCTCTAGACGTCATAGATTATATTATTTCACTCGATCATCGTACAATAGTTAAAAAAAAAAAAAAACAGTATGCTTGTGCTTTTATGTATATTCTCAGATAGCTGCACCATAGTAATTTTTAGAATCTTTTAGAGCTTCCAGAACATTCCTAAATGAATCCCAGTGTAGTTTTCTGTTTTCTTCCTCTTTGATGGCGGATGCTGTCACAGATAGTTTATATTTTCTGTTTTAGGGACATCTGGATCCTACTTTTTCAGTAAATTTTCTCATGGCATAATTTGTACTTTTTTGGTAAATTATATAAATATTCCAAAATTACAGACATATTAAGACTTTTAGAGTTTAACATTAAAATGGTCTTAAGACAACAGAGGAATGGTGACACAGTGCAGAACACAGGACTCGGCTAAATGAGGTGTCACTATTAATTATTGCCATGTAGGCTGTAGTGCTGTCACATCTCAATTTTTCCAAAGAAAGCTAAACATTGAAATTTTCATGAGAAATCTGTTTTTGAAAAATTGGTAGCTAATTCAAATTCCTTAATAAAAAATTTAACGTTGGAGATCTAAGGACACCTAAGAAGTGTTACGGAAAAGTTGTATGAGGAATTGAAAATATAAAGAGCAAGCTAGAAGGTAGATAAGAGGGAGTAGGTAGATAGATTTTTTTTTTAGTTGGGGCAGGGATCAAGAGATGGGGAGGTGGGGGAGGGGGAGAAAAAAGAAAAGAAGAATTGATATGTGTTATGTACACGACCAACACCCCACAAAGAATGTAATCATTGTGTAATACATGTGCATGTGCTGATAAAAAATAAAAACTGTAAAAAAATTAAATGAAAAACAAATCACATTTCATCACTTTCAAAACTGTTTATATTGATTACAGAAAAAACTGATTTTCCTTCCATTTATTTCCTATAATACGATATACTGCTCTATTGATCATATATCATGAGTCAACAGAAGCAAAAGTTCATAAATTTATCTTAAGAATGACTTGTTTTTTGGGGTCTTTTCTCCAGTGAAGCAGCAAACAGTACAACTTCTTAGTATTTTATATTCAATGCTGACCTGCTAATGTGAGATAAGATGATGTTCTGTGAAAATATTAATTATTATTATATAGACTCTAAGGCATATTAAGTGTCCTCAAATAACTGGAGATAACTTATCATGTATTCCAGGTATAATTATTCAACATACTACAAAATATAAAGCTTTGCCTATTTCAAATTCTGCTTTTCAATTAACATCAAATATACCTTACTCTACTAGTATTTTAACTCTTGCTTATTGACCAATATTTCTCAGTTTTTGTTCTTGGTTTTGCTTAAACTCTCTCTTAAAGTTGGAGTATACTAGAGTTTAAACTTAGGACATTTTTCATCTCTAGCTATAATTATTCTTTTGAAGATCTTATTGTAATCTGATAGCTTTAAATACCATCCACTTGAAGACAACTCCCATACTCATATTTCCTGAACTATTATCTGCATATTCCTAGCTGCCACCATACATATTATTTTGTGGTGCATATCTCAAGCCCAATGTATCTGAAACTAAATTCATCATGGGTATTCACTAAATCTGCTTTTCCCACTAACTTCCCATCTCAATTAATGATAGTTGTGTCCTTTTGTCCCTCTGGCATAAATTCTTAAAATCATCAACTTTTCTCTGTCTTTCACACTAAATACATAGTATACCAGCAATTCTTATTGATTTTATCCTTAAACTACATCAGAATCCAACCATTTCTCATCAATGCCATTGGTATCATTTAAGGCCAAAACTACCACTATTATTGTTGAATTGTTTTAATGATGTGCTTGTTGGTTTCCCTGGCTTCCATTCTTGCCCTTATAGTATATTTGCAATGCATAACTTTGGGAACCCTTGTAATACTTTTTGTTCCATTTCTTGTCCCTGTGGGTATAACAACTTGTGGACAAACTGGCTACCACTTACCTCCTTAAATGTGTTTCTGCCATACTAACTTTCTATTCTGCAAATACACTAACAACACTTCCATGTCAGGCCCTTTTTATCTGCTCTTCTTGCTGTATCAAATACTTTCTTTTTTTTTTTTTTTTGTGGGGTCGACCTCAGGACCTCGCGCGCAGCAGGCGCCCGTGCCGCTGAGCGATATCACCGGCCCCTTTTTCGTATGTGGGTTCCGGGAGTCGAACTCGGGCCCTCGCGCTTGCCGGGCAGGCGCTTAAGCCGCTGAGCCATCTCACCGGCCCTCAAATACTTTCATTTCGAGGTTTACTGGTTTCGTACAGAGGTTTTCTTGCATGCCATCTTCTTGGTGAGATCTCTGTCTCGTCATTTATAATTTCAGCCCTCCCCCAAGCACATATTATCCCTCTCCCGTGTTATATGTTTTCCATAGCACTGTTCACTTTCTATCCTTCAAGTCATAAAAATAAATCCTTCCTGTGACAGCAGCAGCATGAAGCACTGGAGTCATTGAAAATATATAAGTCTTCCTGTGAAATCTAGATTACAATTCCCATGTCTAGTTACTATCAGACATAGGCCACCTGGAAAGAAATTACTGGTTTTATTTTCTTGCTGCCTAGATATGTCTAATTCATCAAAATATATTATATGTTTGCTGCTTTTCTTTTTTCTAACCCATTTCCAAAAAATATGAAGGATTAATATATGTTAGATGCCAAGATGTGCTCTTACAGAGTGCTTCCTAAATGATACTGACCTTAGCATAAAAGGAAAACTGCTAATGGGAGAGATGAAATTAAAATTAATATTCTATAAAGAGAAAAGTAAATGATAATTAGAAAAATAAAATTAGCACCCTAAATTTGCCTATTACTCTTAATTTACTTAAATGAAAAACTTAGAAAAAAAAGTGACATAATGAGTACTATATATTATGCACATTTGACAAATAGAAGATAATAGTCCTCTGTTTAGAAGTAGACAAAGTTTCTAACTAGCCCATTTCTTGTCCTTGCTTCTTTTCTGTTAAGATCAACATATATTGCATGTTGCTGTAGATAAATTCTCCTGTGAGAAATGACCCAAAACACGTATAGAAGATCACTTAAAATTAATGTAATCAAATAAAATCGTAAAAATTGCTGTAACAAACTGGAGAACGTGGGTCCTGGAGTCAGTAGTATTTCAGATCACGTTTGATTACCTCAAATATTTAATTACCTTGAACCTCTGTTTCTTCATCTGATATACAAGAATAGTAATACTGCATCTGCCTCCAATAATTACGGCAATGATGATAATAAATGCCTCTGTCTTAGTTACTTCCCTCTCTGCTGGCACAAAATACACAACATTCACAGCTTAGTGGAGGAGAGGTTTATTTGGGCACATGTTTCAGTCCATAGCCAGGTGGTTCCAGGGCAGGGTGGCACCGCACAGGAGCAGAGCAGAGAAACTGCTTACTGCCTGGAAGCCAGGAAACAGAGCAAGGGGAAGCGTGAAGGGAGGAGAGAAACCCTCACAGGCCAGGCCTCCAGTGACCCACCTCATCCAAGCAGAACCCACCTCCTAACAGCAAGTCCCTTGTGAGCTCCCATAATCCAATCAGATTTTAAAAGTACGGGGGGGGGGGTCTTTGGGGACATCTAGTTATAAACCATAACAGCTTGTCATATGTAGAATACTCACAAATTTGTGCATTATCAGTGTTGATCCAATAAAATATTTAATGGTGTATGAAAGTTATAGCCACAGAAATTATTTCTATTCAACTTTTTCCTTTTAAAATTCAGATATCATTTTGTTGATATAGTTTTACCCAACTTACTCTTTATGGGCTTTTTGTTGTTGTTATGGGTACCGGGGGTCGACCTCAGGACCTCGCGCACCAGCAGGAGCCTGTGCCGCTGAGTGATATCACCGGCCCTTTTTCCGTATGTGGGCTACGGGAGTCGAACTCTGGCCCTCGCGCTTGCCAGGCAGGCGCTTACGCCACTGAGCCATCTCACTGGCCCACTCTTTAGGGTTTTAACTAGACTAATAAAGAAAGAGAAACTAGTAAGTGGATATCAGGCACCTTGAACATCACTGTAACACATTTCTTCTTCTTCTTCTTTTTTTTTTTTTTTTTTTGTGGGTACCGGCGTTGAACTCAGGACCTTGCACACCAGCAGGCGCCCATGCCGCTGAGTGATATCACCGGCCCAAAAAATTTCTTCTTAAATGAATCTTTACACAAAATCTCTACTGATAGCACATACATACAGAATGAACAGATCCTACCCTGAAGTTTGGCTAATATCTACAAATTTTTCAGAAACGAGAATAATTTATTCCAAGAAAATAATCACCGATTTGCTGTTGAACTCAAGCATCTTTGAGAAATTTCAGTTTGGGTTATGTGGAGGGAGGATTTTTAAATGGAAGTTTCCATTATGTTTTCATCACCTCTGGCCGCTGTAACACGCTGCCATACACTCGAGGGCTTAAGTAATAGACATTTATTTTTCACAGTCTGGAGCCTGGGAAGTCCTAGGCCAGAGTGACCACAAATTCATCTCTTAGTGGAGGTGGTTTTATTGGCTTACAGATGGCAGATTTCTCACTATGTCATCACATGGCAAAGAGAGAGAAAGAGAGAGGGGAAAATAGAGAGGGAAGAGAGAGAAAGAGAGAGAGAGAGAGAATTTTATAAGGACACTAATACCACGATAGGAAATTATTCTTCCATGCTTTACCTAAATATAATTATTTCCAAAGACATATCTGCAAATCTCATCAGACTGAGGTTAGGCCTTCAACATACCAATTGGGATGGGGGTGCACAGACACTCAATCCATCAAGCATCATCATATTTATAATGTGCATGTGCGTTTACAAGTCAAATAAATATAAGAGGTGCTCAATAATCATTCTTTTCTTTTCTTCCTGTATATATACTTTTTTTCCATTTAGAGTGCAAATTCTTATAGACTGAGGTCTCTAACAACTTGAACACTCTTTATCAAGCGAGATTTAGCATGGTATTTCTCACATAATAATCAGTAAGTAAAACAACATAGAAGAGAAAAAAGAACAGATGGTTAGAAGGGAAAAGGGGTGTGACATGCTGGCACGTACTTGGAAATCTCTTTCTTCCTAGGCCATGCTTTGATTAACTCAAATATATGCTAATTATAACATCAGTAAGAATTTTCTTTCCCAACCTGCTTAATAAGGGATCCAATTCCAAAGAGCAGTTTATTTCCAAACTCTACCTTTTTCTGTTTAATTTATCCAAAATTTTAAAAAGTGAGAACATCTGTGAACTGAGAGATAAGGGTTCCTATACATGATGCACACAAACACACACACATACCACACTCTTTCAGTGTTTGTGTATATTCTTCACAAAAATCTAATTTGAAACTCACAAATTAACAGAGGTGAAATAATTGCCTTCATTTTCTTCTGTTTTGCTAGGAGGGCTGAGATATGCTGAGATGAAGAAATATGACCTCTGCACGTGTTCTCCATGAGGAATATGTTTGCTGTACAGCCACTGAGTTAAAAGCAAGCTTCGTTCCCCTGTGCTCAAAGGTAGTTTGGAAAAGATGTCGGAAGAGTCAGCACTGCTATTTTTCAGTCTGCTTTAACCACTGACAGGCTATTTTTACACCAACTGTAGAGATGTTCAGGTGAGGTAGACACCCCAGAGAATAAGGGGGAAGCACTTACTTTCACATGAACATTATGTTATGCTTACTTACGT
Source organism: Erethizon dorsatum (assembly GCA_028451465.1). Taxonomy (NCBI): domain Eukaryota; kingdom Metazoa; phylum Chordata; class Mammalia; order Rodentia; family Erethizontidae; genus Erethizon; species Erethizon dorsatum. The sequence goes on from CM051839.1 coordinate 20,784,086, forward strand.
ATTCTAATAATGTAATTCCCATTTTGAATTTAAACAACGTTCAGACTATTCGGTACAGTGCCTGAGTCTAATCATGCTTTCACCATCCAGATTCCTCATAAAGGACACCTTACTAAACTTTGCCCTTCACTCTCACTTGGATTCAATTAAGGTGATACCATCTCTGTTCTTGTTCTGATGAACGCACTGAGGTTTCACTTTCTCTGACAAATTCTCAAGTTCCTTAATGAGGTCAGTGTCACTACTTGTCTAATTAACTTTTATTTTCTTGATTTCACACACTAAGAGTTTCTATGGGGATGTCTTATTGAAAGACAGTGTTGTCATTAAATATAGAGTAAAAAAATTGTCCCCGTACAACTCCATATTTCAGGATATTTATGACTGCACATAGTTCTTTCAATGAAATCTCTTGTAAAATGAGAAACAAATGGGTCACAATTTCAAGGAGATTGAGTAAAGATAAGTTAATATTTTGAGAAATACTTTTTGGTATATCCTTATTCAGATTTTTTTATGGTGCAGGGGATCAAACCTGAGGCTTTGTGCAGGTTATAGCCCCAGGCATTTCCTAAGATTTTAGAAGTTTCTGGGTAATGCGATCCAATAACCAGATGAGATGCAATTTATTCATCATAGTAGCTCTTTCAGCCTTGGATTTCTCAAAATTGTTGCTAAATTCTTTCTAAATTAATTTTATTCCTACACTTTTAATATACATAATGATCACATTTATCATAGGGAATTTGTACCTGTACATAATATATCTTGATTCTTTTTTTCCACTTTCCCCTCTCCTTCCTTCAACCCTTCTTCCCCTCCTTGTTTACAAAAACTTTGTTCCCATTTTTTTCCTTCTGTTCTCTTCTGTTTCCTTTTCCCTTGCTTCCCTTCTCCCCTCCTCTCCCTGTTCTCCTTCCCATTTGAACATGTTCTTACTACTTCCCAATATCTATCATCCATGTTGCTAAAATTCTTGAGCAATTTAAGATTTGGGAAATTATTTTTAACTTTTAATGTACTGTTACCAAAAATGAAAATATAGAATACATTGCCAACCCAGCAATGATGCAAATGTCCCCTGGGTGTTTAAATACTTATATTTTTCTAGGATTTATCACTTTGATGATATTTCTATAGAAAAATTCTAAAGTAGTTTAAATCCAAAAGAACGAACGACCATTTTCTTTTAAACTGAAGTTACTAACCCCTTGAGGTACCACTTTTTTCTCATGAACACACAGATAGATCTTTATACAGTTGTATGTCAAATGCCTGCATTTTAAACTTACTTTATCTAGTAGGCAAAATCAGTCACACTGGAGAAATTTAAAAGTGAAGGAAAAATCAAGAATTTGAGCATCTTTTACAAGCACATGATGCTCACTTTTAACTAAAGTTCACACAGTGAGGCAAAACTGAGGACAATATTAAAGGAGCATTTCTCCTCTATGCCTTTTTTTTAAGGGTTCATGTCTTTGAATGTTTTTAATATTCTATTTAACACCCTTGGTTAACGGCAGTACCTGCCTGATTGCAAGCTAGCTATTTGTTGGTTTACAACAATTGCAAATATACTGCTAGAAATGAGACTTCTGTTTCATTAATTAATTCTTAACACCAAAGCCTATCATAGCTATGTTCTCAATACATGATTTTCATTACTGAAAGGAGATTACTGTTACATGTTTGAGTAGGTGTTCTATGGTATAGACATGTACTTTTCAATATCATCTTTAATGCATTGAGGTTAACCAAAACTCTAAATTAGCATATGTTTAAAGTATCAAGAATTGACTGATCTTTCTCTTAGACAATGAGATAAGAAACAGGCCAACTTCTTCAGAGAACTGAAATTATGGAGTCCTTTAGAGTCACCTGCTTTCAACCCAAGTAGCAGCCCTTCTCTCCTAACACTTCCTCCTCATTCCACAGCCCTCTCTTACCTCCTCCCTGCAACTCTAAACTAAAACCAGATTTGAAAAATACAAACCAATGCTTTAGGCTGAGGTTCACTTCTCATACAATATAAATCTTCAGGAAATGTTGGAAAGGGTGGTTTGTGAGGAGACTTGCACTTTATAGCCTTACAGCTGTCAATGTTCAAACTGAAGCAGAGCAATTATATTCTTCATAAAACTACAATTTAGTGACTTCTGACCTTTTCCTCATCCGGTCCCCAAGTGTTCCTCATTCCAATAGCAATAGCCATATGGGGGGAAAAAGAACCACATTCACAAGAATTTAGCTTCTGGCAAGAATCATTTTAAAGAATTCACTTCCTGGAGCATAGTTTACATGACCTGTATTCCTTTGCTTTTTTCTTTCCCCCCACACTTCTCCCCTCCTCTTCATAGCAAGCTGCATTTTAACTGTTGGCTTCACTGGGACTTCCTGCCTCCTTTGCTTTCTATTTTCATGTCCATGGGAATGGAATCTGCTTAGAACTGTTAGGCCAATATTCACCCACTCATCCTCCAGCAGTGTTACTGCTACAACAGCCACCTTTGACATAGAAAAGAGTAAGCAAAATTAACAAATTCAGCAAGATAGTAGCTGACTTCATCCCTGTACAATGTCTTTGAGTATTCCTTGCTTTGTAAGCTGTTGTTTGCAAAAAAAAAATGAAAAAAAACTGACTTATGTTAAGGTCTCTTTTGAGGCACAAAATACATGGTCCCACATTTAATTAAGGAACTGTTTTATTTCTAATACTAGTTCATATTTCTTTTACCCTGTTATTTTAAGAACAACAACAAAAACTTTTTCATAAGTCATATGTATGCAGAATCAATTTTTATTATTTTTCTTATCAGGAAATGGAAGGACAAAATTTACATCAAAAATCATGGAAAGACTTAAGTTTGTTCAGTTAAATCTGTGTTTATCAATTCTATGCATCCTTGAAACTTTAGAAAGAACACACAAAATAATTAAAGTCATAAATGTGGGATGAGGTTTTAGAATTTTATTTCTTAGTGAATAAGACCCTTAAGTAATTTCTCTATCTTGAGAAAATTTTTAATTAAGGGTAAAATTGAATACTTTTCTTTAAAATTAAGATCAAAAGGAAAAGAACATCAATGATTTAACCCTACAATTACATTCATTATATTTTTTATATTAGCAACATCAATTAGTTTTTCAAATTGGAGTGGAAAGACATTAGTTAACCATAAGGTACAATAGAGTAAATTAACTTTATTTAACTGTGTGAAAAGAAATTATATCCTTATTTTAGCTTTTAAAATATGATCATCAGTATTGATATCTGTTTCTTATCATCTGCTTTCCTGTTTCTATTTCTGCTATCATGTGGTTAATTATCTTTACATTTTTCCATTCAAATTCCAAGGAAAGGATTTCAAATTTTTATATAAATAGCTCAGCATATTATCATTTTCCTTCTTAGGCATATTGTCTGGGAAAGATGCTACCAAACCTGCAGGCTTTTCTCTCTGATATCCCTGCTATCAAGTTCCCAAGAGAAGCCCTACATTCTCCTTCATTAGGAGGTGTTTTCAACAGTGTAGTTTCCTTTAGAGGAGTTGGGTAGATATAGGGTGTGTTGAAATTGACATGGATTGAACAGTGGAATAAATCTGAGGAATTTTGGCTGAAACAAAGGATGGCATAAAGAAGAAAAGTGGTGAAGATGAGGCTGAGAAAAGCCTCTTGAAAAGACTCATTGATGATGCTGCACAATGCCAAATTTATTGAAAAAAATAAGGGAAAGGGATTTCAGAAAGCTTTATACAGGTTAAATATATTCTTTGAATTTCATGCATCAATAAATAAATGTTAGAGCTAGGACAAAGGCCAAATTGGCTTTCTACTATTTCATAACTTGGTAAGTTCTGACAATGCTGCATAAGCTTACCACAGTAAAATGTTCTCTACCAATAGTTTCTGTATTTAATTTAAATGCAAGTTTCTGAATTCACTGATTCTTAACATGCGATTTAAACTATTCAAAATTTTTGTCATTTTTTTGTCATTTGTAAGTGTTCTATTCTTCCATTTTATTCATTCAATCATTCTTTGCTTATAATTTATTATTTTTCTTTCCTTGACTTTTTAAAATTTAACTGGATCTGTCTTTTTTCAATTTTATTTTATTTTTTAAATTTTTTTTGTGGGTACCGGGGGTCGACCTCAGGACCTCGTGTGCCAGCAGGCGCCCGTGCTGCTGAGCGATATCACCGGCCCTTTTTTCGTATGTGGGTTCCGGGATTCGAACTCGGGCCCTCACGCTTGCCAGGCAGGCGCTTATGCCGCTGAGCCATCTCACCAACCCTCAATTTTATTTTAAAATCTTATATCAATTTCTATTGTCCTGGTGGTTACTTCAAATATTAGACTGTTTATTTTCTCATTAATGTCTGGAGTTAATAAGAATCCATAAACACATATATATTGTAGATGAGAAGTTAAGCAAGCTTGCAAATGAACTCTCCTTGACTAACTGCATTATGCTAAAATCTGGAAATTTACTTGTGGGAAATTTTTAAAATGCTTTTTTAAATTTTGATAATTTTTTCTCCACTAAACCTTATTATTAATAAAGCTTCGGATACTGCATATTTTAATGTTATATAGTAATCTGTTTCTAATAGTAATTTCTCCTATGCAGTAACTTTTGTAAACAATATAGAAATTGAAGTAGCATTCCTAGATCATAACATATGTAAGTTTTGGTTTACTCAGAAAAGTGATTACAGAAATGCAATATAAGGTATGTATTGGTCAGCTTTTTGTCATTGGGACCATTCACTCAACATACACCACTTAAAAGAAGAAGGTTTTATTTTTGCTCACAGTTTAGGGTGTTCAGTCCATAATCAACAGGCTGCAGGGCAGGAAAATCATGGAAGAAAGATGGGGTCTTGCTGATTTTTGAGATGTTTTCGACATAGTTCTTTTTTTTTTGTCATGGTTCAAAGTACTTGGTTTCTTTTTAATAGCTCTAATTTCTGGACTAACCACACCTTTTGTGAGTCAAACTTTATGTGTCCTTTTGGACTAAAATTTAAATTTTTGAAATGCAAGTCAGTTATACTATTAGTTTCTCTTAGTTCATTGAAAAGGAAAGTTTATGCTAATATCAATTGGAGAAATTTTAATGCCCATATCTGATACTCTGAATAACTACTTTAAAGATAACAATATGCAATGTGTTAATTATTGTTATTATCCTATTATTTTGTTATGAAATTTTGTTTTACCTTTTTTCCATAAAATAAAAATAAATAAAAATAAAATACAATTTAAATTTTGAAATACTTTTGCCCTGCTTTCTGTTCCCAATTCTCATTTTAAATCTACCATAAAGCAGTCCACAGTACCCATGCCACAACCTGAACATTGGACTGCCTTGAAATTTTCTCCACCTGATTAGTCCACCACCTTTAAATTTAGGCTCAAAGTCGTAGGACATGGGGAAAATTAAGCCAAGTTCTTTTTTTACAATAGAGTCCTCATTTCCAACTGAAACTTCCTAAACCTGGACTTTACTGATGGCATTCCTATGAGTGTTCTGGTCTTCTCTAGCCTGCATTTCTAAACCTTTCCAAACTCTTCCCACGATACAATTCCAAAGGTTTCTGAACCACATGATTAGGTATAGTTATAAGGACACCACTTCTCCAGTACCAATTTTCTGTACTATTCAGCTTTTCATCACTGGGGCAAATGCTCAATATACTTAATTTAAAAGGAAAAGAGTTTATTTTTGTTCAGGTTTCAGAAGTTTCAGTCCATGGTCAGACAGCTCCGAGGCAGGAACATCACGATACAAGGGCAGTTTCACTTCATGGCAGCTACGTAGCCGAGTAAGGAAAAGCACCAGAGAGGAAGAACAAGGTACCAGATATGAGCCCCAGGATCACACCTCCATGACCCACCCAGACACAGCCAGAATTGTGTTTTACTAATCCCCTGGGCAGCTCCCAAGACAATTAGCTTGAGAATACACCTTCCCTTCACACAAAATGCTTACCTTCCTTTAAAAATTAATTTCCATTTCTCTGACTGACAGGACCTTTTTTTGTATGATCAACCATTTATGTTTTTTTCTCTTTTAAATTATCCAATCATATATTTTAAAATACCTCTACTAGATTATTGCCATTAGACTTTGAACTATAGTTTGTTCTATAATATATTCTTCAATTTTTGGTCATACCTAGTTTATATTGTGATGTGTCAAAGTGAAGTTTTAATATTAATGTGGTCACTATAATATATTAATAGTAATATGATCTAATTACATTAGCTCATCTGCTTTATATTTGGTTTTATGCTAAAGTCATTCTTCTCTACCCGATAACATAAAATTTATTTATATATTAATTTTATCTATTTATCTATCTTCCTCAACATACAATAGAATTATATCCTGATATACTTACAATAAATTGAAAACATTGTCAGTCAAAATGCATTTAATATATCTAACCTACCCAACATCATAGTTTAACAACATAATGACATAGTGCATAGAGTATCAGTTGTTTGCCTTGGTGATTGTGTGGCTGATTGGTACAGCTGCTCCTATCACTATCCAGCCATCACCATGAAACTATCACACGGAATATTGCTAGTCCAGGACGAGATCAAAATTCAAACTTGGAAGTACAATTTCTGCTGAATGTATATCACTTTCATATCATTGTAAAGTTGAAACCTTGTCAGTCAGAAACAATCATTAGTAGGGGATCATCTGCAAGTATATCCAGACGGTCTTCAACATGGTGTTAGATCTGGATGCTTGTGGTAAATTGAAAATATTATAAATTAAAAGTGCACTTAATGCATTTAATTTACGAACCATTACAGACCTTTGTTACACATACTCTTGAGTGTCAGGTTTTTCCTCCTTGATCACGAAGCTGACTGGGAGCTGCTTCAATTGCTGCCCAGCATCATGAGAAAAGATCATATGGCATATAATCAACCCAGTAAAAAGCTCAGATTCAAAATCAATATTTACTAACTCTGTGTTGCTTTAGGACCATCACGAAATTTAAAAACTCTTAGATGAAACTATCATAATTAAAGGAGCATCTCTATGTATGTAAGTGTATACACATACACAAGTATATATATATATATATATATGCACATACATATACATATATTTATATGTATGTATGTTCTTTTACATGGATGTCTAAGCCTTTCATTTTCTTGGGCCTTATTAATTGAATGGGAATTATTGTGGGCTGTGCATGAAATATACAATAAAGTTAATGTATATAAGTAACAAAGTTTCCTTTTTAAAGTTTTTATTATATCATTTATTTTTAAAAAGAGGCCATAGGACTGGGAATGTAGCTTAGTGGCAGAGTGTTTGCCTAGCATGTGTGAGGCCCTGGGTTCAATCCCACCACTAAAAAACAAAACAAAAAAGAGGTGATGTAAACTATGTGACAATTGGGAGAGAGTGTTAGCATTGCAATGCCCCCACCCTGCTACTCATTTGCCTATACTGTTCCTATTTAAGCGCTACACAATTGAGTCATGAAACATATTGCCAAAATCACAGAATAATTTTAAAAGTTTTTAATCTTATGAAGATACCCTTTTTTAAAAGGTTTGTTTGGCCCTTGTTTTTCTTCTCAAATCAGCCTTTTTCCATTTAAAGTGGTTCATATTGTTTACTTTCTTCCTTGTGGCACTTTAACTATTGCAATCATGTATTCTAAAAATGCCTTCATATTGTTCTGTTATCTCAAATTTTTGCAGAACTGATCTTTCTCTTGTGCCTGTTGACTTTATGCCGTGACATGCAATTCTCCTGTGACTCAAAAGATTTACAGAGATATAGTGCCTGAGGATTTCCACTGCCCTCCTGGTAATCCTCCTTGCTGTGCATGGTGAAAGTGCCTTTGAGAGCTGTTTAACTTTTCCCCCCAATAAGTACATCAGGATGACCTCTCCTAAGCAAGTTTATATGGTTATTTCTTGAATTTGAGTCTTGACATCTTGTGATACTGTAGTTTTAGACCTACTTACATACAAAGATTTAGTTTTAATTTTTCTTACATGGAGCCATGAGTAGCTGTAAATAAGCTGCTATTTTATGTGTCAGTGGGCAATTCCTGTCCTGTACTACAGGAAATACTTACATTCTAAGGTACTTGCTTTTTGCATGCGTTTCAGTTCCAGGTCCATCTCTCCTCTGCAGCCTCCAAGACTAGAGTTCTTATCAAATTTGATAACACTTAGACTATTGTGGGTTTTATGTATACTTAGTAGATACTCTTCCTGTCCTTCCTTCCTATCTGTATTTCTTTCTTTCTTTCTTTCTTTCTTTCTTTCTTTCTTTCTTTCTTTCTTTCTTTCTTTCTTTCTTTCTTTCTTTCTTTCTTTCTTTCTTTCTTTCTTTCTTTCTTCCTTCCTTCCTTCCTTCTTTCTTTCTTTCTTTCTTTCTTTCTTTCTTTCTTTCTTTCTTTCCTCTTGTCTCTCTTTCCTCTTTCTTCTTTCTAACTTTCTTTCTTTCCTTCTTTCTTTTCTTTCTTCTGTCTTACCTTGCCTTGCCCTGCCTTGCCATTCCTTTCCCTTCTTTCCCTTTCTTTTTCCTTTCTTTGTATTGGGAATTGAACCCAGGGCCTCATGCAGACTGGGCAAGTGCTCCACCCTTGAGTTATATCCATAGCCCTTTTGCTTAAATTTTACTTTGTGATAAGGTTTCAGGCAAAGTTACCAAGGTTAACTTTGACTTGTGATCCCCCCACCTCAGGCTCCCTAGTAGCTGGGATTACAGTAGTGTGCTCTCTCAGCCAGTTTGTTATTTTTTCTTAATAGCTGAAGTCCTGTCTCTTGTATCACCTTCCTCCTCATCATCCTTTTCTTTCCCCTCCCCCTCTCCTAGATTTTGGTGGGTCTGGTTTGTTTCAATATAATTCTCATATTTACTACTTTCCCCAGCCTCTACCTTCTTCAATTTATGGCACAAATAGATTCAAGTTCATCTTCCTGAAGAAATCCTATCACTGTGCCAAAACCCTTAAGTTTGCCTTTATTTTTTTCTTTCTAATCCCTGATGCTAAGTTTACTATGAAATGGGTGCTTAATCCATTACACTCACAAAAAATATTTTTAAATAAATTATTGTGCTACTTAGCAGTGAAAATGATCATTAAGAGGGCAATGCTCTGTATAACTGGAGAATTATTTATGGCTGTTAACAGTTGAGATTCTACATCAAAATAATGACTAGTAATTACTCCCTGTTTAAAGACTGCATTTAAATTTTATGGACTCTCAGGCAGATTATGTGTATGTATCTTTTGGTGATGCAACAGGCCAGGTTTCTAAATCCTCAGAAAGTGATATAATCTTAACTATTTATCTATTGTAAAAGGAAGGGAAAAGTGAATTACCTAATCTAAAATATTGTAGTTTCTCATTTATGAGATTGGTTGATTTATTTTGGTGGGCAACTATTACATCTTTTGACATATTTTTCTCCTACCCAATTTTAAGCAAGTTTGCATTTCCCGAGAGTACACACATGCCTGTTTCCGAAGGAAAAAGTTTGGTTATAGATTCAACTGAAAAGTCAGCTCTGTATGGAAAATTTCTCAATAGTAATGTACTCAGAGAGACTCCACTGAGATGAAAATGGGTTTGTCATTGTTCCCTGACATTGACTTTTTCTCCAGATTGTGGATCTCCAAAGCTCCCAAAGATATTCCTTTATTTTACATAGTAGTTTATATTCTAATGACTCATTTATGTCTCATATAGAAGGTTATGCAATTTCATTCATAAAAATTTAAAACAAGAGAATAATACATGTAGTTACGAGACCTTTCTGATTTATAAATTTAATATTTACAACAATTCCAAAAGCCAGGCACAGCTTCTTAGCATCATTCTGTACATGAAGATGCTTACCTAAGATCACACAGCTGGAATGTGTTGCAGCCAGGATCTGATCCAGACACTTTGCCTCCTGATTCCGTGAACTTGACCACTGTGCTCTGTCGTAACAATTGCGTGTATCCCCCCCACTCCACAAGCTCATTGCAGCTACTTAATTGAATTGAACAATTTTGGCTTTGATTTAGATTGAAGTCTAATCTTCTTGAATATTACTGATAAACAGTCTACTCATATAATGAATTATATCTCTGTTACAGAATTGTTTTATTAGACTTAATATGTTCCAAAAGCATTGGAAAGCATCTGTTATTCAAGTAATCTCTTTTTGCAGGAAAGTAAGTGCTGTATTGATTCTTACTTAACTTATGGCACTGGAGAAAAACTGATTAGAAATCATAGAAATTAATCCATGAATCCTATTAACAGAGAAAAGAAATGGTTAATTATGTTAATGCACAGCTCTCTTGGTAACATGCAGATGTTCACAAAGTAATTGAAGAAATAATTTTTATCTCTCCAACTGATGAAATGTACTTACCACTAGTTGTTTCCCCCTATTGCATTTGTAAGGGCTTTAATTAATCTGATTGGAGGGGTTGGAACTGAGCAACCAGGATGAGAAACTCATTCAGCTAAATGGAAGGAAACATCTCTTCATCAACTCTAGCCCCTAGTTGAGGTTTCATCATTAGCTTTTATAACGAAAAGCAAGTAAGAGTTACTATGCCATATCTATGTGTTTAAAATTATCATTTTTAATGTTTGAAGGCGTGCTTGTCATTATCACAAAACACATGCTACACAAAATACAATTGAGAGTCCCTAAGGACACATCAGAAAATGTGGTATGTGGTTGGTTCTTTCGTTTCCCAAAGGGTGATTAGAAGAACAAGGAGTAGAAAAATGGTAGGCTTAGCAAATCTTTTTAGTTTCACACTCCCATTGCCCATTTCTGCATTTAAACTGATCATTTGCTGGCAGCAGATGAGTAATAAGATGAAAGTTTTCAATATGGCGTGGTGGGAATATATATTTTCAGACACAACATGAGAGAGTGCAAAGCACAGTTCTTAATGTGATTAACGAAGAGGCATGGAATCTGCTATCAATCTTCCTTGTTACTGTCATAGAACTTCCCAGGACTGTTAGAGAAATTACAATAGCTGAATGCATGTTTCACATACAGATGGAAAAGTGCCCTGGGCAGTTTAGTACCATTTACTAGGCATCCATTTTTTGAATTTCTGGCTTCTGAGTCACCATTATCAGTCTGACATTTTCATTTCAGAAGTCCTCTTACTGTAATCTTGACGTGATGAATAAGCTGCGCCATCATTCCATAGCCATGTGTACTGGATTTGAAAATTTTATCAGGAACAGTGTCTTCCACAGAAATTAACATGAAATTAAAAGATGAAACGTTTATTTCCATTCTTTTTGAGCCACATTTTTCCCATTGGGGCTTAGAGAGATTCCTTTTTCAATTTTAATTGTTTGTAGTTGTAGAAGGAAATGAAAGGATATTTCTTTCTTGAGAATGTTTTTGTTCTAACTGATGCATTTCTTGAGTAAAAAGGTAAAAAACAGCTTATGTGAATTGCTACTTGCAAAATATTCTTTACTGTAAAAGACAAGAGATACAAAGGAATCATTCAAAGTAGTTCTTAGATTGAGGAAATGTTAGTTTACTTATTTGTTATTTCTTTTAAACACAGTCTTGGCGCTGCATGGGTCTGAGGAGGTCCCCCAAAGAAAACACAGGGACCTCGCCTCACCACCCACAGTGTTGGTTCCTGACGTCACAGAGAAGCTTTTCAGTATGCATTGCTGACAGCCATATGTGGGTTTTTATTAAGCACAAAGATATACGCACTCAGTATGAACTCTTAAGGAGTGAGGCATATTATGGGCTGTGGCAGGGGATATTTTATGTGTTCTTAGGGCTGGGGATCTGTGGATTTGTGAATCGATAGTAAGACGAGAAAAACAAGGGCTCAATTTTCAGGAGAAAGGTAATGGCCCATTTACAAGTAATGGGCCCATTTCATAGATGAAAGGCATGAACCCATTCTATTTTATTTTTTTATGATTTAGGCATTTAGGAGTAAGTAACCTGAAAGAGGAAAAATGTAACCTTGAATAACTCTGAATGTGTCTTGAACCAGCAAGCTTTTTTTTCAATTTATAACTTTAACATTATAACATTATGCCATGTCTCCTTTCTACCCAGCATTCTTTTTTCTATCCTACCTCAGTTTCACCTTAAAAAACTCTTAGCTTTAGGTAGACATTAATCTCTAGTTCCAATCACAGCCATAGTATTAGCGGCTTTTGGGTTCCAAAGAAATGTAGGTTCTTTGTGTCCTGATAAGAGAATGAGACAAGACAGACAGTAAAGACATTAGGATTTACATTTATTGAGAATGGAAAAGAAATATGCTCTGCAGAGTGATAGAGGGCCATTAACAGACTCACAGAAGCCACAAGGTTAATGGTGAGGGTCTTTTATATTTCCCATTCCTAGATTGCTTCTGTCCCTTGCAAACCAGGCTTTTGGGATAGTTGTCCTATCAGAAGCTCACTTGGCCTGATGTCCATCTAAACTGTCCTGTCAAAGGCTTGCTTAGTTTCACAGCCAGATGTAAATGAAGAACTGAAGATCACACTTTCTAATTGGTTTCAGGTGCAGGGTTTGGAAACATTGTTCTCTTGCATATGTTCTGGGTCTTCATGACCCACAGGTTATGCCCACTTGCTCAAATGACTTTGTCCTGCCCTAATCTCCTATCTCAATAGTATTAAAACTTTAATTTTAAATACCTAAGATCCTAAAGAAGGTCTTACAATATTGATTGATTTTCTTCCTGGGCAGACTAAGGAAATATTTTCTTGGACCAGCATTACTGGTAGGCAAGGGTCCTTTTAAACCTATCAGAATTCCAAATTCCACTATGGAAGAGAAAGAAGGCTAAGACCGGACATGAAGGATTTGATGTTTCTTCAGTGAGATGGAAAAAAGTAACAAGATAAAATTTTGGTGACACAAGAAAGTTGAGGGGCGTCATTTCATTTAACATTACTAGTGCACACTATGTAGGTGGATGGTATAATTTCAAAATGTAAATGGGAGCTTGGGCTATGTTTAAGGAGATTTGAAAGAAGTCTGAATGGGAAAATAATTGAACTTGAAAAATTCCATAAACCATTGGAGCTCAGTAAGGGAAGAAAAGAAAGTTTATTTGGTAGTTATATGCACCTAATGGGATTCAGTAGCTTGGGTGTGTAGAGTATCCAATCAATCTCCTTCTAAATAGCTTTCTTCCACAATTCTCGGAAGTTTAAACAAAGGGTCGTGGAACTAAGTTGAAGTTGATAAACAATCAAGACCATGGAGATTCTGGAGCCAAGCAGAAGGAGGACATAAAAGGAGGACAAGTTTGTGGTTTGCTAAAAGACTGAGCAAAAATTCATGAGAAAACAAGAGATCCCAGAACAATAAGGAGAAATAAAGGAAGGCAAATTTCAAACATCTTGATCTTGAAAGATGGAGAGATTAGAATAAGAAGACAACACATGTGGAGCCTGTTTATGCCATAAATATTGTATCACTGCCAAATTTCATAAATGCCAGAAAATCAAAGCATATCTGAATTTGAAGGGACCATATTTAAATAAGATTTGATCCTTATTTTTAAACGTTATACATATTTACAAAGTTCCAGCTGTAATTATCAAGTACATGTTGAATATTAATTTCACTCAAATGATATTTGAAGGGTGAAAAATTATTCTCAGGCATCTGTTTTTGTTTGTTTATTTATTTATTTATTTATTTATTTATTTATTTATTTATTTTTAAATCAAGGTATGAAAGCACCCAAAGGCATTCTTTACTAGAGGAAAATGTTCCCAAATTAGTAGGAATTAGGTCTATGGACATTTTTTGTTACCAAGGAAGAGGCAGAATCAGACATTTCTTATGCTTTTTAAAAATAATAGTTACTCTTCTTTTTAATAATATCTTTTCCATACCTTGTCGCCCTCCAGAAATATTGGCAATCATATCTGCTTTTATAGTCATTAATGACCATTGAATAAATACTTTGCTTTCTCTTCATCTTTGTCTTTCTTTTGCTCTGACACCTTAATCCTGCTGACATCTTTCAACACATAATAAAAACAGTCTTGTATTTTCCTGGTTTCCTGATTTCTGAGTACTGTGGCAACGGATGCTAGTTGACTTAGTGAAACTTGAAAATGTCACATTGCTCTTCATTCTTTGATGAATGCACATTCATGAATATAGCTCACTGCAAAAGCAATTAAAGGCAGTCTTTAAAGGCACCATAACCAAAGTCACCCTCAGATGATATTCCCCAGGTGGTGCATTCAGAGCAAGCCTCTCTTGGTACTAAAAACATGAGTCTTTTTGTCTCTGAGAATGACTAGCAATCACTTTTAGAAATCTGTCTTAGGAAACACAATGATTTCTGTAAATAAATCTTAATTCCAAATCACTGAATTCATTTAGAATGCCCTTTTCCTCCTAAACTAATGAAATCCATCAAAAAGATAAAGTAAGAAAAACAAATAGGCAAATTATTTAACACAAGCATAAATTACAAATGAAGCAATTTTCTAAAACAAGCACACACACACACACACACACACGCACAGACACAAAGCTTTAACTTACCTGATTTTAACAAAGTTTGCAGTACAAAAACTTAAGTAAGAAAAATTTGTGGTATAAGGACAAATATTTGCCTGTCAAGCAGAGATTGATTCTATCTTTAATAATCTACCCCCCAAAATGTCTGTATAAAATTATAATAAAATCAAACCAAAGGATTTGATATTTCTTCAGTGAGAATGAAAACAGTGGTAAATGAGACAAAATTTTAGGGGAAACAAGGAAATTAAGGGGCAGAGTTTCATTTAACATTAGTAGTGCACATTGCGTAGGTGGATGGAGTAATTTCAAAATGTAAAAGGGAGCATAATATTGAATAGGTATTATTTTTGCATTTAAATAAGAATAATTTATTATAAAAGTTGAGCATCTCTAATCTGAAAATAAGAATTTTGAAATGTTCCACATACTAAACTTTTTGACACCACAAAATAAAATTTCAAGTCTGATCTCATGTGATGGGTCACAAAACACAGATTTGCTCAAAATACTGAATGAAATTATCTTTAGGATAGGTGTACAAAGATGCATAAGAAAAATGAATGAATTTCACGTTTAGACTTAGGTCCTATCTCCAAGATATATTATTATGTATGTGTAAACATTCTAAAACTTAAATCTAAAACACTTCAGATCCCAAGCATTTCAGAAAAAGCACACACAACCTGTGATGACTAAATGCTTTCTCATTGTTGATATATATTATCTGATACTGCTATGATGTTAATTGATGATTTCATATTGGAAAATATCTCATATTTGTATAAGTTTCTATGTGAACAAAATACATTCACCCACCATTACTTCTTTTCTATTCTAATTATGTGTGTGTGTATATGTATGGAAAAATGGCATGTTTTATTATTTACATGTTTCAGTTGAGGAAAACAAACATTGAAACCTTAAAATTTAAGAACATGAAGTTATAAAGTAGGAAACATAAAATCTTACCTAGTTCTTCTCATTGTATTTTTTTCTTGTCATACTATCTCTTTCATGTATGCACCTTAATTAAATGAATTTCTAAATGGTCACTATTCCATAGATAAATTGAACCTGTCAAATAATATTATAAAGTGGTAAGTTTTGAAGCAATCTGAATAAAGATCATGACATCATGTGACATGATCCCTGGATACACAAAACAGAGTAGCCTTTAAAGTCCATGAAAATGTCCTATCAGAATGAAAGAGAAGCAAAGTAATGACAAATATACCAAAGGCTTGCTCACAGTTATTAACCGGTTAATCATAGTTTCTGGGATGGAATAATAAAATGCACAAAATGTGAAAGTTTGGTGGGGAGAGCTACGTTTCTATATAATAATGTGAATGAATAAAATATATTGTTCTATTTAAAGTCAGAAAGCCTAAAGAAAATTTTCTTCTGGCAATTCTGAGTTTCTCAAGGAAAACAAAAAGTTTAAAGTGAGCCTGTAAAAGAATCTAGAAACATGGAAATGAGCAGAGCTTTCAAAAGCAGTATTCTCTGCAAGAAAAAGTCACAAATGAGATCCATGAAAGTGAAGCTTAAAGTAAACAGTGTGAGCTTTTAAAAGGGGTACATTTTGGCCATAAGGTCACCCAGGAGACCTAAGAATAAGCTCATTAAAGAGTGCCCAAGCTCAGTCAAGAGGCAGTCATTGTGAAGGGGTCAAGAGTGTGAACTCTGAAATAAGACAGATTGAGTTCAAAGTTCAGGTCTGCCCATTTCTACCATGCAGACTTACTAAAATTGCTTAACCTCTTGTGTCCTAGTTCTCCATATGTAAGATAGCAATGATAACAGTGACCTTTATCAGGGTTTCTTGCAGGAAATAAATGTACTAATACAGCAAAATGCAAATAGATTGTGAACCTGGGCTCCATCAATATAAATGTTTTCAGGATGTGAACCACTCTGGAGATGGTCAAATTAGTGAAACAGCTGTCAGCAGCTGATAAAACAGATGCTTCCTTAGAAACTGCCCACTATCTTGCAAAGTAGCATAAAAACCAACAATCAGGTTTATTAAATGCATTCCAAAAGGTATACCAGTATCAGAAAGTAGAATGAGATCAGTAGATATGAACATATACAACTAAATATGTATGTCTAAAGTCCCATAATACACATTGAAAAGCAAGTAAAACATTAGACAAAGTGAAATAAGACAATGTAGTTAAACTTCCCTAGTAAAAAAAAAAAAGATAATTCAGTTAAAAATAAATTCAACAAATAAACAGATGCTTCATAAAGTATGAAATACAAATGGCCAAAGAGATATAAAATCATTTTCAAACTTCCTTGTCATGAAGTGAAGGTAAACATTAAAACCACGGGACAAAGTACTGGCAAGAAGAAGGATATAAGTCACTGTCACAACTTGGTATTTCAATGTACAATTAAAATATATTTCCTTGATGGCAATATCAATCAATAATGCAAATAATATACATTCCATTTTATCAGGCATTCTATTGTTATAATTTTCTATTCAGTTTATCAACACAACACTGTTCTTTATAATGTTTACAGTTTGAAGAATATGAAAACATAATAATAATACTTCAAGGGAGATTGACTAAATACATTGTTAAAAGTATTTATTGGTGCAATAAAGTATTGCTACTATTGTGGTTTGGGCCTTAACACACACACACACACACACACACACTGAGAGGTTTATATACTGAAGGCTTGGCTGCCAGTCTGTGGCACCACTGGGAGGTGGTGGAAACTTTAAGAAGTGAAGTCTGAAGGAAGGAAGTTAAGTCCTAAGAGAGAATGCCCTCAAAGGAGATATTAGAACCCCAGGTATTTCCTCTCTCTGTCTTTGCTTCCTGGCTGCTGTGAGATGAGCAGCTCTGCTCTATCACATGTTCTCCACCATGATGTTTTGCCCCATTACAGGCCCAAAACGATGGAGCCAATGGGCCATGGACTGAAACATCTCAAAACATGAGCCAAAATTCGCTCTTCCTTCCTTTTAGTTTTTTGTCTCAGATATTTTATAGCAGCAACAGAAAGAAGAATAACACGGTTTTCATTTAAAGTAATGATAAATTTATATTTATGAACATGTAAAGAAATTTATGATTCACTATCATTAAATTATAATTAGTAATGTTACAATTAAAAGTATGATTTATTCGTATTAAATATTGCAATCTGCATATAGAACTGCAATCAGTTCTCTTTATAACACACAGTATTGTGTGTTATAAAGACAGGTAGAAATACAGAAACAAAGGAGAGTAGGAAATTGAAGAAGAAAATGAAACTGAAAACACAGAAATTGGCATAAAAAGTGAATTGTTCTGTCACCATGACATGTTTTCTTCTGTATAGTCAGCTTTAGTATTTAAGAATGATTATATTAAATTGTAAACAAACTATTTTCATTTAGAAAGGGTAAGAAATATTTGTTAGCAGCCTTTCTAGATAAGATAATCTTCTCTATTGGAACATATTAACTTTGCTGGAGACCAAAAAAAAATCTTAGAATGGTAGGTGAGAAATAAAAAGTAGTGTTCACCGTGTTTAGCTATGAGGCAGTGATCCATTAATACACAGAATGAAATGATTCATTTTCCAGCCTCTTATTTGGCTCAGATTTAGATGGAAAAAGATTTTTTCTGTTAAATTTTTTTTGTAATATATGAGTGCATTGCCTCAAAAAATACACTTCAAGACTTCCTCAATGTATTCATTACCATGGACTAGGAAAAAAATCAATGGATGGATATTCATGTAAAAATTCATATTTTTAGACATATTGGTCATGAATCTAGAAGTAATTTTTAAAGTTTGCATTCCCACACACACGCAGAATTCCTTAGGTGACTGTATAGTGCAAAGCCAAGTTTTTAAATGAGTTTGAATAATCAATTTTTCTCATAAAAAATCAACTAAAAACAAAATGACATGAATGCTTTTAAAAGCTGGCTTAATGTAAATTAAACGACTTTAAGGGAAAATAAAGCCTTAAAATATTATGTGTAGTGAATTTTAAACTTTTTTTTGTTTTGTTTTTGATTTTCTTTTTATCTTTTTCAGACAGGGTCTCACGACAGTGTCCAGTGTGGGCTTGACCAGAAAGTTCTCCCTTAGCCTCCCAAGTAGCCGGCATTTTTTGTGTGGGTACCACACTGAGCTGATTCTAAACTATCATTGTAAGTAGCAGCTAACTGCAGAACATTAAGTTTGAGAAATGAATAGTTGATTCTGGAACATACAAATTATTTAATGCACTTAATTAATTTATATATTTAGAAGATATATAATTGTTAGTCATCTTTATCCACAGAGGAAGCATGTTTGATAGCTATTTCCCAGAAATGAGAAAGTAGTTGGGTGTCTGTTTTATCAGAACATTTCTGTGTGCTGTATAACCAATCATTTTTTCAGAATACTAGTTCCTCTTTATAATTCTTTCAGTTTAAGGCTAATTTTAGTAGCTTTTAGATTCTTTGAAAGCAACTGTAAACATGTAAGTATACAAGTAATGCACTGTTGTTGATGTTGGGATCAAATATTTTGAGATCTTGACAAAATCATACCTTTGTCACTAAAACAGAATACATATAACCTCTGTGACTCTCACAAATGGTCTTCCGTCAAAGGGACAGCTATGAGATATTTTTTGGATGATTTAGTAAATATGGATTAAAAAATATATTATTCTTACCAATCCCTTGTTTTCTCCAAATCTTCTAACAATATTATTCCACATCGCTGCTAGCTTTTAGTGGAAAGCTGATTTGCCCCAGCTTTCTTATTGGTTCAATATGAAATCTGAATAACTCAGACCCCTTCCCTTAGCTGAATGTCATATGATTAATTTGTAATCAGAAGTAATTAAATCATTTGTGTAAACCTGATGATTAATTTGAGGCTCTTTCAGTAGAGTACTTTTGTTGTTTTTCCTTGACATCTTGTCCCTTCGTAGTTCACAATAAGTACAGCGAACAGTTAGTAAGTGGAAGGCCAGAACTGTTCTTGGAAATAGCACCATAACTATTCTCTTGTGCAACATTTTTTTTATCCCCTTCTTGTGCTTATCAATTCTCTACCACTTTCGACTTAAAAATCAAAAGCTTTAGCTAGCTTTAAGACTTTAGTTGAATAATATAATGATGGAAGGCATCTCTAACCGTAAATTAGAATTAAATATGGCTAGATTTAGAGTTCTTGGGAGAATAATATTGAATAAGGCAACGAAAAATTCTTCATATGTTGTAAGAATCCCAGTAAGTTGTTGATATCTCAAGTGGTTCATTCCTTTGTGGTTTATTACTTTTATAGACTTTCTTACACTTTTGTTGAGTAACACCTACATTTTACAAAGCTATTCAACATTTTGCTCATGCATGAGCACGCAGGCAGATGTAACATTTCATTCAGAAGTGCTGATGAAACCATGTCACTGTCGTCCATTCCTGCTTTTTCATTTTAACAAGTTACTTATTGAGAAGAATGATTTCACATGAAAAATGACTGGCCTTCTATCAGTTATGCTTCCACAAAGAATATTTTAAAAGTAGTCCTTTAAAAAATGATGTGGGTTATTTATACCTTCCCATATTCCTTTCGTCTTAATGGCAACACAATGTATGATATTATATAACCCCTGTAATTTCCATTACCAGTTTGCAACTCTGCATTTCTTTCTTTGTTGACTCATATATTTGCAAATTATTTATTCATCCCAAGATATATTCACACAGCTGAAAGGAAAGAATAACGGTGAGGCCGAGCCTAAGGAAAAGTGGTTCAGTAAAAGGCGCATAAATCTCTCTTTTTTCTCCCCATGTCTCCAATTACAGTGCACCAAAGTTTTAGAACAACTTTTGAAAATACTGAAAGATGATTTCTGTGAATTACAGGTCCACCATGCATACTGTAATGTCACTTCTCTACCTTGCTACTGCAAATTGCACTTTGCTTTCTTTTCCGGGAAGTCTTTCTAGCTCTGTTGTAAATAATTATGTTTCAATACATTTTGTGATTTCCCATGAAAGCTGCAATTCTTCTTCTTTGGATTTTATTTACTTTTAAAAAATGGCATTTCACATGGATTTTTTTAACATATAAGAATACCTTTATTTTCAAAACTATTATTTTTACAAACTCCCTTAGTCTTTATTTTGTTTTTTTTTTTTCTATAACTGTATTCATTTGATTATGTTCATTTACTCTTCACACTTTTGAAGGTCACAGGCTTCAAATTTATTTCCATGAGAACTTTCTAGTTTCATATATTATTCTTATATGACTATCATTAGATTTCTAAATCTCCTTAATAACACTATCACAATAGTCATTTACACAACAAAGCGAGTGGGATCCTAGAGCGTTTTTCTGTGAAGGTATTTTTTGTCAGTAAGAAAATCTGCGTACCGATATTAAACTGATTCTAGAACACAAATTAGTTTAGGTTACCTATTATCTTCATGAAAAAGAGCTGTGTATATCTATCAAAAACCTAGCCCGTATTTGAGTATTCTTAGCACTGTGATGCCCTCTGTGCATGAAGCTAACATAATTCTGCAGGCTTCTATGCATTATTCTGTTTTGTGCATAGCCCCGTATCAAGTCCATTTTCTAGTTTTTAATAAACCTCCAGCTTATAGGTAAAAAGAACAAAATACATACATAACTGAAGGGAAATAGCTAATTTCATATGTATTAAAGGATACAAACATTATAAATCTCAGGTACAGGGACTCAAGAAAACCAGTTCTTACAGGAGGTGAACTTTACATGGCATGTAAAAGCAGTGAGTGAAGATCAGCACAAAGAAGGCCATTAGAGTCCATTTAACTAAGAATTATTAAACATCTACTGTGTATATGAAACTGAACTAGAAAAGAAAGTGAAAAAGTGAATGGAACAATAAAAATATTGCCCCATTCCTAAGAAACTTATGGGGAGATACAAAGATGCATCCATACCTTTGTACATGTGTTGCACCACAATGAAACCTACCATAGATAAAGAAAATGAACGCTACAAAAGCTGGGAGAAGGAAAAATTATTTATGACCTAAAGAATGAGGAAAAGTCTAGAGATGGGTAGATGGACGGCATGGTGGGGGGCAAAAATGGAAGAGATGTTCTACTTAGAGACAATGGTATAAATGCAGATCCAAAACTGACAATATAAAGTATATGTTTAAGAATAAGGGGCGATGAGTGCCTAGAAAATAGCATGTGTTTGGTAAGAGATAAAGATTAGAGTATGAGGAAAAACTTGAACTGTGAATAATAATACAAGCATCTGTATATATAAAGAAGTCAAAGGTTTATAATAGGACTGTTTAGTTGTCTGAATTGTGCTTTAAAAATGCCACCCTTGAATGTTTGTGGAGGTACATGCCACTAATCCCAGCTACTCAGATGCCAAAACAGGAGCACTAAAAGTTCAAGTTCAGCCTGGGAATTTAGCAAGACTCTGTCTCAAAATAAAAACCAAAAAGCAAAATAAAAAGAATTGGGGATGTAGCTCAGTGCAAAAGGCCTGGGTTCAATCCCTAGTAATAAATAAATAAGCCAGCAAGCTAGAATTAAAACAGACCTGGGTTTGATCCCCAGTACTGCTGTCCATATATATGTACATGTGAGTAATGTATATATTATATATGTGCAATATATATGTATATTGAAATGTAGGGTGAATTTTTAAATTACGAATTTTTTACAGTAAAGTACGCATTGCCATTAATTCCCCTCAAAATACTCTCCCTTGTTCCAACCACACTTACCACATTTTCTTGCAGTAGTTCTAGAATTTCTCAGTAGTTCTAGAATTCCTCATTCTTTTGTGTGTGAGTACCGGGGGTCGGCCTCAGGACCTCGTGTGTCAGCAGGCGCCTGTGCTACTGAGCGATATCACCAGCCCTTTTTTCGTATGTGGGTTCCGGGAGTTGAACTCAGGACCTTGTGGTTGCCAGGCAGGTGCTTATGCCGCTGAGCCATCTCACTGGCCCTAGAATTCTTCTTTTGTAAGTGTTTCTACCAGGTGTGATAAAAAATGTGGTAAATGCTGCTGCTCATCTCCATCCAGTGGAAAGGGAGGGTCCTAAAAACATTATGGCATTCACCTTATCCATCGGATCAGGCTTTGTGAGATTATTGTCTTTTCTTCACAGTCAAAATAACCATAAAAAGTTGACCTTTTGAATCAATTCAGAGTGTGGAGGCAGCCACAACAACACAAGTGAAGTCATTCATGAAAGAGGTCTTCCAGAGCTGCTTCAGAAAACAGAACAAGGTCAAGAACAATGGGATATACGTGTTTGAAACAACAGGGAGTATTTTGAGGGGGATTCATGGCAACCTGTCTTCCACTGTAATGATTTCTTCCAAATTTAAACTTTTACCATATCTTTTGATCACACCTCATGCATATTCATATTCACATTCATATTAGTTATGATAATCTAAATCAGAGAAAACAATTTAAAGTAGCAGGATACATTGGAAATCAATTGATTTATCAGTTAATTTTAAATTGAAAAAGAAAAGAACTCTAAAATTTTGCGTTTTAAGGACCATAATGGACAACAGTGCACATATAGGATATAAGAAGATAACACAGCTTTGATCGCAATTGTTATTTGTCATCTTCTTTTATTCCATCAAATGCTGAAACTCTAATACCCTCACTCCTAGTGAGATTGTACTACAGTCTTCCGTCTCCACCAATCTATTAAACGATGGCATAGAGCCAACCTCACAGCTTGAGGAATTACAGTCTCTGGAATAAATGTGAAGTTTCCAATTTGTACCTTGAGTTTCATTTTATACGCATTGGTTGCTACAAGTGTATAATATCCTTCAAGACACTGACGCTCAAAAGTCCACTTTGAAAACTTCTAGAGTCCTCACGATATCTGCTCCACATTCCTTCTCATCATCTCCCCTTTATCCTAATCTGTCTTGCATCTTAATTTACTACCAGAATTTCTGTGTGATTCTCTAGTCCTGGATTCAACCTCAGCACTTTAGCACCACAATACAATCCCATCTTACCTCTCATTCTTTTCAGTATTGACTTCTTGTCCTACCTTCAGTGTTATAAACTTTTTCAAATCCTAGTCTCTGACTTTTGCCTACCTTTCTTTCTTTCTTCTTCTTCTTCATTTTTTTTTTTTTTTTTAAACAGCGTCTCACTCTGCAGTTCAGGGTTACTTAAACTCACTGTGTAGCCCAGGCTGGCCTGGAACTCACAGTGCTCCTCCTGCCTCAGCCTCCCAAGTGCTGAGATTACAGGGATACATCACCATGCCCGTTTTGCCTATCTTTTTGTAAGTGCCCAGTCTAGTGAGGGCTGCTTGAGATAGTTTAGAAATTACCAAAATAAAGAGAGGGATGAATTATGAATGTTGAATATGCAAATCTAGTTTACTTGTCCAGGGATAGTCTAAGTAACTGTCAGTGCTTGTGTGTAAGTACTGTTCCAGTGCTACGTAAAGTCATTTTCTTTTTAGGTACCGGTATATGCCTTGAGATTTTATAGAAATTATAGGAGCGATGATAACTACAGTTTGTAGGTTAGATGGTAACTTCAGGGTCTATTATTTCCAAATAGAAGTAGAATATTCACGTAACGATGCCTAACTAGAAGTTAGATTTATGGCAAAAGAGCCATAGTATGAATAATAAAAACTAAAAGTGAGTAGATTTATATTTTCAGATGCTAAATTTACCACATTCATTTAATATCCTCCTTAGATATGACTGAAATGATAGCAAATGAATTTTAATAAAACCTAGTTCAATAAGGCCAAATATTGAGAAAAAAAGAGGGCAAGATACTTTGAAAGATACACAACCCATGGAAGGCAGCTTCGCAGAGAAGCTGAGGAGCGATAACACAGGATTTGGAAGTCAGTGAAAGAAGGGAAGATTTCTGTCCTGAACCAGTCACAGAATTCATGCCACCAAATTTCTAGGGCAGAGCAAGAATATTGGAGTTTAATTCCTGACAACATTAAAATAAAAAGACTTAGAATTCAGGAACATTAAGTTTGTGAGGGAGTAATGATGAGTAGCCAGCTTGATAATTAACAAGATTAATTGGAGGTCCATGCATGCAGTGTGAGTCCATAGGAATTGCCAGAGAGATCACAGATGTTCAAAATAAGATAAAAGACTTACATGATTAATTCAGGAAATCTGTCATTCAGGTACTTAGCATTTCAGAGGGGGAGAACAGAATAAATAGAAAAAGGGAAATCACCTAAAGCATAATACAGGCAAAGTCCTACAAGAACATGAGTCTCCAGAATAAATGAGCCCATGTGATACTCAAACAAACAAGAATTTATCAACAGGAGGGCACAACATTGCACATTTCCAGGGTGAAGGAAAAAGGCCTAAGTGATAGATACCCAATAATATTCTGAAAAGATTAAAGCAGGGCATAAATAAAGGAAAAGAAAAAACTGAGATCAAGCTTCTCAATAACAACACTAGACCCTAAACAACAGTGGAAGAATGATTTTGTATTATGATTAAAATAAGATTTCCAACCTTGAATTTTATAGACAGCCAGTCAAATTTTTGAACTATGTGACAGTAGAACAGATATTTCACATATGCAAATGACTCAGAAAATTTAATCTCCTTGATTGGGGATCTAATTGAGAATGTGTGTCTCGTATCCTAAAAGAGGAGGTCACCTTGATTTCACCTGTGGGCCTAATTAATTTCATCCCCATTTCTAGGTCTTCTGGCAGCATGCTCCCTTCTCTACTCAGCACCGAGCTATGTGCCTTGCTTTGAAAAGCATGGTGACAGGAAATTTGATGCAAGCAGGCTTTTTAAAGAGTGCTTGCACATTTTTCTCACTCGCCTGCTTTTGTAAATTGCCACGAAGACATATCATGAGGACAGGGCTAGTTTGCTAAAGGACTACAAAAGCCTTGTGTATATGAGAAAATGGGAAGGGTAACTGAGTCTCCCGGCAGAGGCCATGCTAGACCAGTGTGACTCAAGCTAATCTCCAATTAAACACAAACCCATGAGTGAGCCCACCCAAGATCAGCCAGGTCAAACCCATCCAGCAGTCTGCCAAGTCAACCCTAGACTTAAGCAAAACAACTTAATAAATTTAAAAAAATTTACACTATAAAACCAATACATTTTAGGGAAGATTTTAGACCTATTTGTTGCAATGTGAGAAATGGTATAGCAAAACATAGTTATATATATACTGCAAAAATGGCGGTCAATTGAGTGAAAGAAAAGGTAAACTGTCATAACATTTGGAGAATGGACTGAAGGGTAGGTTTGGTTTTGTTTTCTTACCCTTTCATCATTTCATTACAGTAAGTGACTTTCTAAACCATGAACATTTAAAAACATCATTTAAACAATGATAGACTCCATTCAAACAGACGCTTGGAACTCAGGGAATCGTGGTGTATGTTGGTGCTGTTCTGTTTGTTTGGAATGAGCAGGAAAGGAAATGTTTAGAAATAGGCTTGGATTAGGAGAGTAAATATTAATTCTGTCTTCCAGCCTGAAAACATGAGAGTCTAGGATGCTGAGTGCTTGACGGGAAGCAGGAATCCTCCTAAATTGGGACAGGTTTCTACTGAGGAAAGACTGAAATCGATTTAGCTTGTATTTTGGAGAACAGGGCTTCCCGGGGAGCACAGATCAATGTGTGCAGGAGAGGTATGCAGATAGAAATTGACAATAAAGGTATTGTATTTTTGCCCTGAACTGAGGAACTGAAGGGATGATAAACTCAACTGGCTTTCCAACCCTGAACACACCACTCTTTGAAGTATTTTTTTTCATGTGAGAATTGCTTGAAAAATCTCAGGTTTTAGGGGCCCCTATTTCTGCAGAAATTTTGTAAAGAAATATTTCACCATGCAAAAGTCAGATTCAACTCATGCATATACACATATTTACATATACTGAAATATCTGATTCTATATTAAAAAATCGGTGTTCACATGTGAATGAGTGGGTTACAGCTGTCACACAAGGAAAAGGTTTCTTTTAAGTTAGTGAAAATAGAAGCTTTTCCTTTATCTGGAGAGTGTTTGGGAAGAAAATACATGATTGAAAACTCAAACATATCATTTAAAAAAGAAAAGTTAGTTTTCAAAGTCTCATTTAACTAGAGGATAAAACGTTTAAGTATAGTGCGATTTAACTGTGCCCAAGTAAATTACTGTGCTTTTATGGAACAAAGATTATCATTTAAAGTAAACTTGTTTCTCCTCTATATGAAACAGACACTATAAGGTAGAAATACGCTAACAACACAATCATTAAATGAGAACAAAACCGCACAGCGATTCTGAATTTTATTAGAATATATTAACAATAATTTCAGTGCCAGCCTGTCATAACTTCTTTAGCCCCTCTGAGAGAGAGAGAGAGAGACAGAGAGAAGAAAAATAGAAGTTTAAGACAAACTAGTTAATTTCTATTATCTGCATTCCTACCCTAAGCCATTTCATGTAGACATTATGAGTCCCCAAGACTTGTATATATATTTGTATATGTGTACCCAAAAAAATCACTACTAATTTCTCTCTGACCTTTGATTTATTCACATTTGATAGCCTAAGTAGTTCAAACGGGTCTTATATTCATTCTTAAAATGGTAATGATCTTCTATAAATAGCATTTCAGCAATATGGTATCACCTAGTAATAAAAAAGAAACAGTTGTGTGAGAGACTGCCCTGGTTTGCAACGTGTATCTGCTTACTTGTGATTTCCTATGAGATGAGCATGGATAACTCTGAGTGTTTGCTGTGTTAGCAACATGCTTAATGTGATGCCTACACATGCAAGTTGCAGTGGGTGCTACAGATGGAATTCAATTGAAATGTGTACTGTTTGCTACTGAGAGAAAATAAAAGATGATCTCTATTTCTATACGTCATTCTTTATACAACAAAGCAAAATTCAAACTGTTCTTTTCCTTTTGTTGTAAGAATGTTGAAAAATGGTGTTCATAAGAAATCAGATTGAAACTGTTCAAAAGAAAAGAGAGGGTCCGGTGAGATAGCTCAGTGGCATAAACGCCTGCCTGGCAAGCACGAGGTCCTGAGTTCGACTCCCAGTACCCACATTATTAAAAAAAAAAAAAAAGAAAGAAAAGAAAAGAAAAGAGAAACTGATGCAGAAAGGGGAAAGGAAGGAAGAGAAAAGGAAAAAAATATATATACGAGATAGTTAAGATAGTTATACAGCTAGTTTCTCTTACTTCAATGAAAAGAAAGATTTGTGCTAATATTGTTTGGACAGTATTTCATGCCTATATCTTGTACTCTGAGTAACTACTGTGAAGATAACAATATGCAATGTATTATTGTTACTTTCCTATTGAAACTCTGTTTTATTTTTATTTCTATTTTTTTCTTCTATTTCTCTTAAAAAAAGAAAAGAACTCAGATTGAAAGTAACTAAAAAGAAGCTCTCAGTACATATGAACTCATCATGAAAACGCACCAGCACAATTTGGGTTGGTTATTGTTTATGAATATGGAATAAAGAGAGAAAAGAGTCCATTTTCCCCGTGCAAGGACTGAGAAGACCCAGCACTCAAGAGGTTGAGGCAGGAGGATTGTCGTGAGTTTGAGGTCAGTCTGAAGGAACTGAGATAGAGTTCAAGGTAAGCCTGAACTACACAGTGAGACCCTGTTTCAAAAAAAAAAAAAAAAAAAAAACTGAACAGAGTTTAGAAGTGATGGGTCCCCCAAAATATTTCTCAGACCATCAAAACTCATAAAACATGTATAAACTTGAATACGAACTGAGATGGTAAAAATTGATGAAAGGTTTTTGTTCTTGAAATCAGAATAATATGCGAATCTCAATTTTGCTTAAAATACACCTGAAGATAACGTGAATGACATGTTTCAATCATATATGAATTACTGCTATTTCTTTAATATATATATTCTTATATAGCAAAAACGAGTCATTATTATATCATCACGTGAACAACCTTTTCTCAAGATCTTTGTTTTCATGTCTATTTATCATCTTGCATACCATTAAAATTATTGGATATTTCAAACTCTGGATTTCTAAACTTTATTTCTCTAAATTTTTATTTTATTTTTTGTAACAAATTTACTGAAACCTAACTCATACAGCATAAAATTTGCTCTTTTATTTTTTTATTTTATTTTTTTTTTTGTGGGTACTGGGGGGTCGACCTCAGGACCTCGCGCGCCAGCAGGCGCCCGTGCCGCTGAGCGATATCACCGGCCCCTTTTTCGTATGTGGGTTCCGGGAGTCGAACTCGGGCCCTCGCGCTTGCCCGGCAGGCGCTTAAGCCGCTGAGCCATCTCACCGGCCCCAAAATTTGCTCTTTTAAAATGCATAATTCAGTTTGCTTTTGTTATTAGTATATTCATGAAGCTGTGAAGCCATCATTACTATCTAATTTCAAAACATCTTTATCTCCCCCCAAAGAAATTTTATATCAGCTGTCATTCTTCATTTCTTCTACCAACCCCAGGCCCTGGAAATCACTAATCCAGTTTTTGACAATGTTATTTCATCTCAATAAAACATTGCATGTTTCTGTTGTGTACATGATGTTTTGAGGTCTGTAGGATATTCACACTTTCAGGTGCTCCAGAGCTTTAGATATATTGTTGTTCAATCATACCCTATTTCTAAATGATATTATAAAAGATTTGACTCATGGGAACCACAAGAACACATGGCTTAATAGTTTTAGGTGAATCTTGAGCTTGGTTATCCTTCTCAGTCTTATAGCAAATAAGTGTCCCAATTTTCTTCTGATGGGCTAATAATTATTTCAAAGTTTAGCCAAGATGGGTACTGAGCCACAATGTACAGTATTGCTTAGGCTGTGTGTATGTGTGCATAATACCACTGTGTGTGAGGGTGGGTTTTCAAATGAAAACAGAAGAAGAAAAACTGAGCCATAATCTTATCATATATTCTTACCATAAAAGAAGGGGTATTTTTACATCAAAACTAAGAAAAAATATATATATATATTTATATGTATATATGTGTATATATAAGTGTACACACATATATACTTACATAAGTATGTATGCATATATAAGTATAAATTTTAATACAAGTATAAAATAAGTATATACAAGTAACAAGTATATGTAAGTATATATACTTACATAAGTACATATATGTATATATATAAGTATATACACAAATATAAATATGTGTATATATACATAGAGAGAGAGAGATTCTCAAAGTGAATGCATAAAACTTAATTTTAAATTCTTCATGGCCTCATTTTTCTAGCTTCACAACAGACTAACCCTTGTACGACAGAGCTGTGTATGGCACGCACAGGTCAGTGGCCACCTTTCCACGAGGCTCTTCCCCTCTGTGCGAAACGCAAGTCCAGATGGTGAAGGATTGTAACCCGAGCAGACACAGAAATTCTATCAGGCAGAGAGCTAAACTCACATTGTACAAGAAGGACCTGCAAAAGACGAGCCTGATATATGGATATATTATATATGACTCTATTTTGATAAAACAAACAAAAGGAAAAACTTTGAAATAATAGTGGCAGTGAAGCAATAAAGGTCACTATTAGTGGGAGGCAGTGACAGAGGCATCTTCCTATGAATCCTCTAAAGTTCTGCTTTTACTCTGTGTTTTTGTTTTAAATCACAGCATTTAAAAATATACACAAATGAGTTATCTCTGAGAATGTCATCTTATATTTTTATTAGATATCCTTGACTTTCTCTCTTTTTTTTTCATATATTTAGATCAGAAGTCTGTGATCTGTGTGAACTAGAAAACATCTATGTTCACATAGAGTTCAATGGAGGAAAAGGAATTTTGCCAATTCCTCTGGCTTGAACAGCTTAAGGTCAAAAGGAAAGGCTAACTGAACTAATGTATGTGGGATTATTATATTAAAAGAAAAACAAACATTAAAATGATCACTGATCTTCCACATTTGATAATACCATCCTTGGTGCCTTTATAATAATTATATCTGATTTTCTTTGATTTTTAATTTTTTCTACTTTTCTACGTGCTGAGCACTGATGATCCTTGTAACTATGATCTTTAAACCGTGACTGAAACAGAAGGTTTTGAATATTGTTTTAATATTTTAATTCCGTTTAATATGGATATTGATATATCAGCACTTCTTCACCTCGATTCATTTGATAGTCCCAAGAATGGGTTATGAGTGAATGGGAATTTAAAAAGATTTTATCATTTGTTTCTTTGTATCAAAAAGCATGTTTCATGTATTTATCTCTACAAGGGGGAAAATAAGAAAACCCACACGGAAAGATGAGTCTAAGAACACAGGCCATAAAAGCATTTTAGGGATGTATCAGAAATTGGAAACTCTTCTTTGTCTTGTAGCTTTAAAATTATCATTCTCTGGAATTAATTAGTGACATTGTCTATACAGAAAAGCTAAAATTAAGATGCGAGAATCTGTAGAAAATTAAAGGTTTTATATGCTGTTTGTTGTTGTTGTTTTTTCCTAGCTTGCACTCAAAATACATTTCTCCTGCCTTAGTTGACTCCAGTTTGGCAAATGAAAACTTAATGGAGAGTACAGAGCACGATAGTCTTTGCAATGGCAGTGTTTACAGAACAGATTGCTCTGCTTCTGCAGCTGGAAATGAGTTCAGAAGGACTTTAAATGCCAGGAAACTTACAATGTGATTTTAAAAAAAAATTTAGGCTCTTTTGGGGAGGGCATATTAAGGAATCTCATGATTTTGCTCATTTCCCCTAGTAATTCCTTGATATTCTACATATGTCACAATACTCTAATAGATCAATTAAAATACATTAAAATATGTACACTTAGAAAAACTGACATAGTTTTGAATATTTAAATTATTAGTTATCTTTCTGCATTCTTCTAATGACCTTTTAATTAGGGTAACATCCAAATAGCCTTAAAATAACTTCAGTAGCAGGAGTATTTTATATTAATAACACTGTTTAGAAAACACCACCCAGTAGAGTCAAAATGATCAATACTATTATTATAAAATTGTCAGTGTGAGCTATTTACCATATACCAAATGTAATAAATAGATTTAATGTAATGTAATAAATAATGTTGTTTTCTCAAGAAGTAAATTCAAAAGGAATAGGTGGCTGTCCTTTTTATAATTTTTTTTAAGGAATGAGTACTAAGATTGATAACCAGTACTTCCTATGGAAGAGAAGTAATAGCAATTCTGCTTCCTATTTTTCATTTTGTATAAAAAGTTAAGTTTAGAGTGATTTATCACATAGAAAATAAAGTACATACAACTGGTTTATATTAAAAAGATTTCTATATCTGCCACATTTTCAATGTCTCTCTTGCAGTGCTGCTTTTCTCTGTGCCTTCAAATATTTGTTGATTCAGCTTTCAAGGGAAAACTGTTCATCTACACCCCTGGCCTTTCTTGAAACTTTTTATTACCTGAAACTCCTCTGCTTTCAAAAAATGTACCCTATCAATCTGTGTTAGTCAGTTTCCTGGAGGAAGAGAACAAACAGAATATATCTATAAGAGGGAGGTTATTAGATTGGAGTACATGAGCAGGGCTGAATACACTCACAACAGCTGTTGCCACACTGCAGAAAGAGAAATACAGTAGCTTCTCAGTCCAAGAAGCTGAAAGCATCCGAATAAAAGGAACCAATGAGGCAGCTGTAGTCCAGGCTAAAGGCCTGAAACCCACTAGCATGTCAGTGGTGGTAGTTCATGTTCAAAAACTTAATGATTTAGAATCTGATGTCTGCAGATAATAATAGTAGTAAAAATACATCTGCTCAACAAGCTTTCCTCTTCCATTTTTTTTGCTCCATCTGGGTCCCCACCCTATTGCATGGTGTCACTCACATCTAATTTACAGTCCACCATGGTTTTCAAAAAATGGCATGGCTTGAAGTCAATATGAGCTGGAATTCTATTCAGCCTTGTGCTTGTCTTGCTAAGGCAAGTTATGTAGAGTACCCTTGAAGTTTCTATATCTATAAAAGGAGATAGCACATGCCTCATACAGATATGTGAGAAATAAATTATTTAAACTATGTAAAATATTTAGTATCTACAGATAGCTGCTTTTGTATTAACCAAATGATTTTTCTTCACCAATACTTCCTACATCTTTTGTCCACCATCAGTAGTGCTGTGGGTTACTTCGTCATTTCTCACCTTCATTACTCAACAATTCCCTAATGTGTGTTATTTTCTATTCCCTAACTCTAATTCATTTTTTTCCCAACTATCAGAACACTTTTTATTTTAAAAAAGAGTTTTTTCTTTGTTATTGTCTGATAAACACTTTTGAAGATTTCAACCAATAACTTTCAATGTTTTATTTAGGGCTGAGCTTGTAGTTCCTTGTCAGAGAACATGTTTAGTATTTAATTCTCCCAAAGTCCTACTTAATGAATCAGTATCTTTAGGAAATTATTATATAGCACAATAGTAGAGCCTAGATGCTCATTTAATTCACAGGAAGTATAAGGCCCATTTTTATCCTGCCAATACTCATCTTGCACATGTTATACTATTTTTCCTATCAAACTGTAGCCTTCTCAAAGAAATTTAGAAAGAAGCATCTTTTATCTCTGCATTTTCACTATCACACTGTATTATTCATAATAAGAATTATATATTGATTTGTCCTATCTTCCTAGTTGCTTATATGTCTATCCATTTAATAGTTGTTTATGTGTTTGTTTACTTGATGAACTTTTCATTTTTGTTTGTGGATTTATTATAGTAACATCAATTATTTCATATATCTACATAAAGTAATTGATTCATTTGTCACCTATTTGAAATGAAAGGAACAAAGAGTATTAATGAAGATAATGTATATTCAATCCTACTTTTAATGATACCTGCCATAATGATTTACATATCTATATTATGCCAAGTGAAATTTGTCCTTTTAATAATGTCCACAAAAAGATCAATATTATTAAAATATTCAGAAACAATTCCCCTAAGGCTCAGGAACCCTGGAATTAATAAAGAGCACAATTTTCAATGACATTGCTGCTAAGTCTGTGCTATGATTTCATAGAAGTATCAGTTCTATATGGCACGGTAGTCAGAGTGGAGCCATTTGACTAAGGTCTATGTAATGTAATACGGGAAGAAATGATATTTGTCCAATATAGATGTGGCCTCTAGCACACCTTCCATGAGCTCCCTCCTGCTTTCCTCTCCTTCCTTTTCACTAGGCTGATTCAGAGGATCTAGTGGAGACCATGAAGGACATACGATGGGAAAACCACCCGAGGGAATGACCCCGAGTCTCTCAATTGCCTGAGAAGGCTGCCCAAATAGAGATAAAAGAGAGAAATTTTATTATGTTAACTAAAAGTTGTATGTTTTGTTTTGTTTAAATCTTAAAGCAATTTACCTGTTCTAGCTAATAAAATATTGTTTGAATAGATTCCTGAGAAAATTAGGGGTATTGTATCTTATAATAACTTTTGGCAAAATGAAATTAATGCACTTCTCTGCAGTATGCATAAAATTTCTAAGTAAATACATTTCTGGTGATGTGACACATTTTAAGACTATACTTAAGGGTATGGATAGACCATATATTTTTAAATTAATCCTTTCTCAGTATTATGTCTCTCATCTTGGCTTTTTATAAATATTATTTAACTGTGAAGCAGGGGTGCCCGTTATATAAAAGTGAAAGAGTAAATTAATTTAACATCTCAATTTTTTCCCACGGCTATTGGTATGAGAATAAACAACAAAGTGGATGGAGAACAGAATAGAGATCAAAGCTCTTTACATATGAAGATGAAGCACCTGAGATAAACTGATTTAATCCCAGACTTTCACGAATGGTTTTCTTTCCTATACTTTAAAGCTGCAGCATTAATATTTCTGCTAATTTGGATTCCAGCCGTATACTTGATGTAAGCTTTAACATACCCAGAGGCTGTAGAATGACTTTAAATACAAATCTAGCTAGTGAACGGTAAAAATCAGGTTTCTCTTCCACTGGAAATCCTAATGGTATTATAGACATCTAAATAAGGTGTGTGAGGGGGATCTTAGAAAGAGCAATATCTTTACCTTGCTTTTGTCTGAAAAAGTTTTACGAAATGACTTGTGTGTTTTGGAGGAGACTGGTAATAAGTATTAAGATAGAGTTCCCAAATAGTCAGTGCAAATATATTCCAATCAGGAATGAAATAAAATAATTAATCAAGATAACCATTTTAAGATCAGTGATTGAGTTCAACTGAGTGGTGACCAAATTGTATATTCTCATCAAAAACATTTTCTCTATAACCATTGCTTCTTTCGCCACAGTTAATACTGTAATTCTCTCACAGGTCTGATTTTCTCATGAGATTTTGAGTATTTCCTGCTTACACAAAATTAATAATGTGCCCTGTGACAGGACATTCCTCTCAATGATTTCCTATTCTCCTTCTCTTACAGAAATTAAGGAAAAGTGTAGGCGTGTGAAAATAAAATTCAACGGGAAATGAATGATAATAACTATTTGCTATGTTTTGAGTAAGAGATTGGAAAAATTTTTCAGTCAATTTTATGTAAATCTCTTTGTTTTTAGATTTTATTTTATTTTTTATTTTTATTTTTATTTTTTTTGTGGGTAATGGGGATCGACCTCAGGACCTCCCATGCCAGCAGGCATCTGTGCCGCTGAGAGATATCACCGGCCCTTTTTTCGTATGTGGGATCCGGGAGTTGAACTCGGGCCATCGCGCTTGCCAGGCAGGTGTTTATGCCGCCGTGCCATCTCACCGGCCCCTGATTCTTAGATTTTAAAAAGTCTCCATCGCAAAGAATGATAGGAGGGCCAGTGAAATAGCTCAGTGGCATAAGCATCTGCCTGGCAAGCGTGAGGTCCTGAGTTTGACTCCTGGTACCCACATAAAGGAAAAAAAGGGCCGGTGATATCGCTCAGCAACACAAGCGCTTGCTGGCAAGTGTGAGGTCCTGAGGTCGACTCCCGCTACACGCATTAAAAAAAAAAAAAAAAAAAGAATGGTAGGAAACTACTGTGCCCAATGGTGAGGTCTGAGATCTTACCATTTTCTTCCCTTATAAAAAATAGAAAATAGCTTTTTTCTTTAAAAATGTTTTAGTTTCGGGGCCGGTGAGATGGCTCAGCGGCATAAGCGCCTGCCTGGCAAGCGCGAGGGCCCGAGTTCGACTTCCGGAACCCACATACAAAAAAAGGGCTGCTGATATCGCTCAGCGGCACGGGCGCCTGTTGGCGCGCAAGGTCCTGAGGTCGACCCCTGGTACCCACAAAAAAAAAAAAAAAAAAAAGTTTTAGTTTCAATTCCTTTACTAGATCATTTATAGTTTGTGTCTATAAAACTCTTCAAAATTAAAGTATTTTCCATAAGCCATTGCCATCCATAGGAAACTTTCTTATCGCCTGAGTCTCACTGACCTTCCTAAGGGAATAAAAACAGAAGCACAAGTAACCCTGCCTCTTGCCCATTTTAAATACCATGTGTGGTCATTGCCTTACTGGCATTTTTCTCATTTGCATGCATCTTGGCCTCCATTTCATTAAGTTGTCAGTGTCAGGCTGAAAGGAACTTTTCCTTATCTGAGCTGATAGATAGCAGTGAAGCTTGTTTCCTTGTGTCTGCATCTTTCAGTGAGGAAGTGAGATTGGGAAACAGATTTATAACAATACATGGATGCACTGAATTAGAAAAGACAGTCTCAGAGCAAGGACATGCTTTTTCCCCTCAGATGCACACTCCGCTGAGATATGTCAAATACGGTGTATGAAAGCTTTACAAGTTTTGAAAGCTTTTCCAAACTCTTTCTTTTGTTGTTTTCATGGCTGTTCTTTTAGCTTCTCCTTGTTTCCTTTTGTTTATACAATATTTCCTCTGTATTAGGCATATCCTTCCTACATTGTTGTTAGGAGGAAAGTTATAAACGATAGCTTGACCAGCAACTATATTTCTTGAAGGAAAACCTTACAAAAAAGCAAATGGGTCAGGTCAGCAGAGCAACACGGGATGGACTTCTCTCTCGGTTTATCATAAAGAGCCACTGTTAGAATAAAATTGCTTTGAAAATCATTCCAAAAGTGAAGTTGAATGAAATGAAACGTTCAAAAGATCCTAGCTTTAAGTTTTTAATCTTTACAGCCACTGTAATGAAATAAGGAGTGTTCGACTGATGATACTTTGTAACAGATACTACTTGAGTCTATAAGTTCTGTCTAAATATTCGGGTTATTTACTCTTTATACATAATGAGACAATAAATGCAGTATTTTCAGATTGTATTTAGCAGGTATTATGTATTCCTAAGCAAGATAAAGTTAGATGGTAAGTTCGTATATGAATTCTGGAAATGTTCTTGGGTCCAGCAACCCTGTAATCTATGAAGTTTCCAAGAGTATTCCTGGTAGACTGTTTGCCACTCCCACTCCAGAGCACCATGAGCACAGAGAGCTAATATTTTCAAATGGCTGTTGAGTTGATAATGGCCTTTACTTCATGGTAGACTCAATTTCTATTGGAAAACTGAAGACAACTGCCATGAACTTTACCACCCTTATCTCCTGCCTGCTTTGATGTGTCCCGAGCACATTTATTCAGAAAGAGTTGCTAAGAATCCATTTGGTAGATGCTACAACCGCAGTGGTGAGCAGCACAGACCAAACTTTGGCCTGAAGAACCTTACACTCTGATTTTGGAAGCAAAATACTGATAGATGATTATGAAATAATAATGATTAAACTATAAAATACCATATTTTATAACATTGAAATGATATATTCAGATGGCTGAGTAAATACGAAAATGATGCTTCATCTTGTATTGGATTCCTGGGATGTCTTCCTGGAAAAATCAATGTATATAATCAGAGTGCTAAGTCATGGACAGAAATTAGGAAAGTGAAAAGAGAACACACAAAAGAACCCAAATCGTGGCCGAAACAAATCGAACAAGACGGTTCTGGTGCTTAGTAATTTTCAGTGCCTCTAGATGTATTCTTTTTTTTTTTTTTTTTTTTTGTGGGTACCAGGGGGTCGACCTCAGGACCTCGCACACCAGCAGGCGCCCGTGCCGCTGAGCGATATCACTGGCCCCTTTTTCGTATGTGGGTTCCGGGAGTCGAACTCGGGCCCTCGCGTTTGCCAGGCAGGCACTTAAGCCACTGAGCCATCTCACCGGTCCTCTAGATGTATTCTTTACAATAGTCTGATACAGTAAGGGTGCAGGAATCCTGTTTACAAGCAAAGAAATTAAGGTTCGGGTAAATATGTAGATTATTCACAGTCACACAGCTAATAAGTAGAATATCCAAACGATAACTATATTTCTCTGTGATTAAAATTTGAAGATAGTACGGAGCCACTGCAGACAGCATTGACTGCATTCTAGTTTATTAAATTAATGAATGTGTGAATGATTTCAATGTAATTCACTTACTCTTATATCATGGCTTTATTTTACTAGACAGAGGAACATTTTATATAACTGCTCGGAGGACAGGTAATGCATGATTGATGTTTTTAGAGATTTGAAAGTGCTTCAGTTTAACTTAAACTTTTAGTTCTTATCTAAAAATTCCCAAATGTAGTGTAAAGTACTTTTCCCTTTTAAATTTCATCTACCCTGTGTAGTGAGACAGAAGCCTGTTATATATTATTAGGTATCTCCCTGCAAATGTGTTTTTAAGAAATAAAAATTTAGATTTGACTTTCAGGGGGGCCATGTACTAGATGCGTGATCATGAAGAAGTAAAAATATGAAAGTTTTCCCATGTGTAAAATGCCATAAAGTAATAACTTTGCACGAGTTTATTGTAAGGTTTGAATTGAGCTTTCTAGTATGTTGTTTTTCATAGTATCTGCCAATATCCTTCGCTCAAAAAATGTTGACATCCTTAGTCTTGCTCAATTTTTAAAATGCATTTGTTATTTTTCATGGTTTGCTTGCATTTTGATGTGTTACATATCAGAGCCCTGAAAATCAGGTTTTTCCAACATATGCAGTTGTTAATATCAACTCTAATTTTTGGTAGGTAGAAAATACATAATGTAGAGCTGTTTTTCAGCTGAAAATTTAACTTAGTATCAACATCTAGTCATGCAATTTGCTTGAACGAAAGCTCCAAATTATAGCTTGTGTCTTTAGAAAATAAAGACTACAATGCCAATGGGCATAGAGCACTGTGAAAGGTGCCACAAGGCGCGGAACTATGAGATGCTCTTATAATCTAGTAAAGTGTGCACAAAAAGTACAGTAGTATTAGAAAGAAATGACTAGGGAGAATGAGAAAGATATCTTGGAATGTAGAATCATATGACTAAAATATTTGAGTAGCTGTGGTTAGTGCAAGTAGGGAATTAAATATGACTCAAATTTTACCCCTGATAACAAGGATGGAGTCATTTACAGACAGAGGGAACTGAGAAGACAAAAGTATTTGAAGAAGACAATGAGTGTGACAAAATAGAACCCATCAAAAGAGAAAGAGTACTAAAGATAAAGAAAGAGAAAAGGAAAGTCAGGACAGGGATTGTTATCAGAGCAAATTAGACTGCCAAAATTTAAGCTGAAAACTAAAACTGAACCATTGGATTTGGCAAATATGTTTTTATTCATTGTATAGTACACAGTTTTCACTGTGTACTTTTTACTATTCATTATTACATTTTTAATTATATCAATATAAAGGAGATTTAAAGATATTTGCAAATAATATGGAATAAATAATAGTTTTTCATATGTGCATCCATGTTTATAGCAGCACAATTTGTAACAGCTAAATCTTGGAAACAACACAAATGCCCATCAAC
The DNA here is from genome assembly GCA_028451465.1 of Erethizon dorsatum. Lineage (NCBI taxonomy): Eukaryota > Metazoa > Chordata > Mammalia > Rodentia > Erethizontidae > Erethizon > Erethizon dorsatum. The sequence continues at coordinate 20,823,477 of CM051839.1, forward strand.
TGAGGAATGGATAAAAAATATGTGGTCTTTTTATACAATGGGGTACTACTCAACCATAAAGAAGGATAAACTTGAGACTTTTATAGGTAAATGGATGCAATTTGAGACCATACTCATAAGTAAAATAAATCAGACTCACAAGTGTAAACATTATATTTTCTCCCTAGTGTAATAAGCTGAAAGAGTAAATAAGATCCAAAATGTACAATAGATATTGTGAAAGGGAAAGAAATTGCTCAAAAGGAAAGAACAGCTGGGATGGGGGAAAGGAGAAAAGAAGTAAGGAAAAAGAAAATATACATATGTATATACATATATATATACACACACACATATATATATACAAGATAATTATACTACTAATTTCTGTTAGTTCATTGAAAACAGTTTGTGCTTACATTGTTTGACTAATTTTTCATGCCTATATCTTGTAATCTGAGCAACTACTTTGAAGATAACAATACACAATATATTAACCATTGTTAATCCCCTATTAGCTTCTTTTGAAATTCTGTGTCATTGTTTTTATTATTTTTTCTCTTTAAAATAAAAAATTAAAATTAAATAAAATAATAATTTTTTGTATTTCTTAGCCAGAGAGGGATTTTTAGAGCAGATCACACTTACCTTCACTAACATAATTTTAGATAACTTTAGAGCATTTCATGTTTGTAGAAGAAGTAATGTTTTGGCACTTAAATCATTCAAATTTTTATATTAATGTATTATATCTCAAGTACTATTTTTATTAAAATTTTTGGCAACCTAATGCTTTCAGCTGTAGTTGAAGAAACAGCAGTGATACGGCTCAAAGTCAGGAGAAAATCTTAGTTAAAATGACATCATTCATCATCAAAACAGTGTCCACTTGAAACTTTACTAGATCTCATAATTAAACCTAGCATCCAATATGTGCCTTTTTCTTCTGGTGTTGGCGTTACTGTTGCAAAGAACTGAACTTTACATAATCTTGATCAGTTTTAAAAACTATCTTATTGTATTGTCTTGCTTTGGTTTCTTAAAACATTTTTCTTTTCCAGAAATTAACATTAAGTTTTTCAAATCTTCCAAAAGTGTCCCCCCTACACAGTTTCTTTTAGGAAGTTACTGTTTTTGAGTTGGTGCCTCTGCCTTACTAATGCTTCAAAAATAATTCAGATAAGAAATTTAGCAAAATAGATCTTTTAACTAAGTAGTTTTTACTTAGCAAAATATTGTTTCTTTTCACTAGAATCTTTTGGTTTCTGTGGGAGTATTTTTGTTATGATTATGACAATTTCGGCTACACTTACCACTAAACTGTTAGAATTCCTTAAAAACATTGTTCTAGACAATGTTGACAAACTAGAGTTTGATGTTTTATTCAATTCAGGATATATATGGTGATAATTAACATCTTTGAAATGAAAAAAATGTACCTTTTCTATTGTAAAGAGTTGTTTGTTTTATGCAAATGTCAGAGGGAATATGCAAGTATTCACAGGTACATACACAAATATATGTAAGCCTGTGTAAGTACATTAATAAACTTTCTGTTGCTGTGAGAAAAAAAAAATACCTGAGATAAATACCTTAAAGAAAGAAAGGTTTATTTTGGCTCATGGTATCAGTACATAGTCACTTGGCTCTGTTGATTGGTAGAATATGATGATGGCAGGAGCACGTGGCAGCAGAACTGCTCACCTCATGGCAGTCAGGAAGGAGAGAGAGAGAGTCATACAGAGAGACAGAGAGAGACAGAGAGAGAGAGGGAGACAGAGACAGACAGACAGAGATAGACAGAGACAGAGAGAGAGGAAGAAGAAGAATAGAAGAGTAGAGTAGAGCAGGGGAGGGGAAAGGAAGGGAGCAGAAGAGAGAAATGGTGTCCTAGTATCACTTTTAAGGGCACTACCCAATGACCTAACTTCCTCCAACTAAGCCCCACCCCCTAAATGTCCCACCATCTCCCAATAGCTCCAGAGGTTGATCACCAAGGCTTTAGATTATGGGCCTTTGGGCGATATTTAAGATGCGAATCATAAAAATAAGTTTAAAATAGCAATGGCTACGTCAGTCTAATAAGGAACTTAATGTTCTGCTTATCTCTTGTATATCACTGAAAGAAAGAAATGGAACATCAACTACGCAGAACCTTTGCAGTCTTGCACATTGCTGTCTTATGGTGAAGTTCTCCCCTAGTTATTAGCTGTTCTAAAGGCAAGACAAGCGACGTCACCACTCGGTTTTAGAAGGAAGGCCAAACAACCTGAATCTGCCTGTCCAGGGTGGTTTAAACTCGTGCACACTTTTCTGGGTGTCTCTGAATGGCTGCCCTATGTTCCACAGTGAGTCCCTGAAGAGGAGCACAGTGGCGTGGTGGCCAGTAATTACTCTTTCTTCTTTCCTGAGCTAGAATTTTTGAAAATTAATCTTCCACTTTCTCTCCATTTTGTTTCTGGTTCTGCTGGGATATCATACAAGGAACTTGCTTCCATGTTATTGGTCTGGGATTATATGCTGCCATGGGGAAAATGATAACTTGGGATGCTTTCTTTATCCTGAGTGGTCATATTAGTACCAATCATGGAGACTGAGCCTGAATGTGAAGGAAAGAGAAAGACAGAGACAGAGACAGAGAGACAGAGAGACAGAGAGACAACAGTGTCTTAAATTCAGTTTCCAGTTTGAGATTCACCTCACCTTTTGGCTTTCCTGGATACAAGAATTAACAAATTATATTTTGTCTAAAATAGTGTAAATTATAGTTTTGTCATTTGCAGTTAAAGAACTGCTATTTCAAGAATATTAAGCTTTGGGTTATTGTTTCTTGGATAAGATATATTGTTCCTTGGATAAGAAGAAAAGCGAATGTAATAATGAGACTTTCTTCTAACAGGTCTTTTCATGTCCAGAATGGATATCATCTGTTATTTATTTTATTTATTTAGAGTTATATGAGTCAGGTTTTGTCAGGTTTTTGACTACCCATCAAACTAAAGGAGAAAAGATTTCTTTTGGTTCATGGTTTCAGAGGTTTTAGTCCATGGTTGGCTGTCTCCATTGCTTTAGACCTGTGTCACCTTGCAGAACATCGTGTCAGAAGAGCACAGAGTGAAGCTGCTCTGCTTATGACAACCAGGAAGAAGAGAGAGAGAGGGGGAGAGAGAGAGAGAGGGAGAGAGAGAGAGAAAGACCAGAAGGAAAGGGGCTGTGAACAAGATGTAGTCCCCAGGATCATACTCCATGACTCATACCCTTCCACTGGGCCCGGTTTCTTAAACTTTTATTGCATTCCAGTAATACCATGAAATTACGATCTCATTAAGGATAATTCAAGGATGAAGATGGACACTCATGAACCAGTTGTCTTTAAAAAGTCCCTCCTCTGAACACTTGAGACTTCTGGGCTACATTTTAGATCAAATCCATACCAAGTGTCTAGTTCATGCTAGGTACACTTCTAGGAATTGAAAATGCCAGTTTTGTACACCCAAAGATTCTAAACTTCTGCTATGGAGTGGCACACATGAAATAGATAAGTAAGCTGGGTGTGGTGGTGCACACCTGTAATCACAGCACTTGGGAGGCTGAGGCAGGAGGATCACTGGGAATTCAAGGCCAACCTGGGCTACTTAGTGAGTTCAAAGCCAGCCTGCACTACAAGATGAGACTCTGTCTCAAAGTAATAATAATAATAATAATAATAATAATAATTTTAAATAGCAGTAAATACTACAAAGAAATGAAATAAGGGCTACTATGCATTATTAGTAATAGTCAGAAAGTCTCTTGGAGCAGAACATCAAATAATGAAGCAGCCTCATACATAATGAACTGGATTCCAAACAAAGAAAAGAGTTTGTCTTTCTCAGTAAACTCACAGATGCCCAATGCATTGAGAAGTGGAAAAAAAAAGTGAAGAGCCGTAGAAAGTGATGTCAGGGAGAAGAAATTGGTGAGTTTTTCTGATTTTGTATTTATTTTAATCACAAAGGCAAATTGTCATATTTTTCATTAATGCCATGATGCAGTTGTGCTTGTTTATATTCTTTTTCACTTCTGTTCTATAAGGAATACATCCGGAAAGAAAGTAAAAGAGCACTGAGAAGGCTGTGTTATAGCACAGGAAAGAAACATCTTGGATTAAGGTAGCTATGAATACAGAAATGAGTGACTGGATTAATTGCATACTTTGGAAAATATAGAATAAAACAGACTGATAGTGGCAAAGGCGGGATGGCCAATAATGAAGAAAAATCAGAAGTGAAACTGACATAGGATGGGAACAGTTTCCATTCCTCAGCTGCCCTTTTACTCTAAAAGAGTCCCTTAGGTTACAAAATCAAATAGCTCTTGTAGTTTAAATCGTTTTTAATTCATAAAGATCTGAGTTCAATTTCTGACTACACTTTCCTAGATTTGTGATTCTTTATTCAATCGTTCAACATGTATTATTCACGTGTCACTTTCTTTTGTCATGATACACACAGTAGAAACACAGGGGAACAAGATAGATCCTAGTGAAGGGAAAGACAAATGCCAAGTAAAAATATATAGGAGATAACATAATTAGAAATTATATATAAATGATGTATGGAAAGTAAGGAATAGGAAAGACTGACTCTCGGTGCTTTGATAAACACAAAATTGCTCTCCAGTGATGTGATGTTTGTGATGCGACGGCACTTTTGGGAGGAAGCTAGTCAAGCAATGATTGAGGGAAGAATGTTCAAGGGGAAAAACAGCAGACAAAACAGCCTTGTGGCAGGGATTTCTTCATTTCATCTATAAAGATGATGACCTATATAGAAATATTTAAGAAGTAAATAATAGCAAGCATATGCAGAACTAATTACAATTCCAGAGGCATATCAAACATTAAATAAAGGGCATGAGACTCGCCCCGTTAGTAGAATTACTAAAACCATAAGTTAATACTGTGTTCGTGTTGCGAGCCCTGGTTTGATTCTAAGAATTTCTCTTAGCTGTGAAGCCCAGGCCTCCACATTCACGCTTTCTAATCTTAGAAATTGCTAACTAAGGTCAAAGAATCACAGGTGCTTCTTCTGAAAAATGGGATGAGCCCTGGGGTCAGCCTCCCGCTTAGGGAAGATGAAGGCAGAGACAATCTGGAGGAGCAAAAGAAAATAATCGGCACAAGGTCATTACCTCTGTTACACAGATGAGGAAAGTGATGAGATTTCACGTAATTACTAAGTGTTAGAATCAGAGTTCATATCTAGGCAGTATGAAGCCAAAGCCCATGACAGATTTCTGATTATTTAACTGCCTCTCATTGCCTGTATGTTTTGACTAAGTCACAGTAAATTCTCCTTGAAGGAAAATTTATGCTAAAAACTATGTAGGTTTTTAGCATAAAAACTACTAGTGGTCCTATATCTATTTAGGAAACAAGTTTTTCCTTGCTTTAAAACAGAGGTTTTCAACCATAGGTAATTTTTGTCCCCTTCTTCACCAGGGGATATTTGAGAAATATATGGAGGAATTTTTTATTGTCATAGTTTGGGAATGGGGAGAAAATGATATCACCAGCACCTATTGAGAGGCCAGCGATGCTGCTGAATAACCCATAATACAATAACATCTCAGTTCAGAAATGCTTCTGTTTGTGAATAATTAAGTGCATGAAGAGAAGCATTTGGCAGAATTTTGCTTCTGTTCGCCAACTCCACATAAGGTGAAGGATACAATTGCAGGTGTCTTTCCTGCTCTGACACACAGTCATGGCTTCCCCTAGTTGAGATCGCAGTTGCAGACAGAGCTGTGCACACGTGCTGTGAAGCTGTTCTGTGTGCTTTGTAGCACATACAGTACTGTATGGTATTACTCAATCCAGCATGGGTCCAAAGAAAGTGCAGAGCAAGCAAGGTGGTAAAAGAAAGTGCAGAGGGGCAATGAAAGTGACAAGAACATGCACAGCAGTACTGAAAGTGACAAGAGAGTGCAGAGCAAGAATGGTAAGAAGAGAGTTTTAAGGAAAATAACCATTGAATCAAAGAAGGAAATTACAGAAAAGCATGAACGTGGTATTCCCCTGACTGATCCGGCCTTGGAGTACAAGATGGAGAAGTTGACAATCTCGACTATGTTAAAAAATAAAGATGCCATCAAAGGAGCTGATGTGGCAAAAGGAGAGGATGTTAATCAAGCAGAAGTCACAAGTGCTGGGAGAGGTTGAAAAACTTTTGTTAGTGAAGTTGAATGCAAAAGAGCTAGCAGGTGATAGCGTTAGTAAAGCTATGATCTGTGAAAAAGCCAGGAATTTGCACAGTGATTTACTGCAAGAAAACCCTTCTAAAGGTGCAACAAGTGATAAATTTAAAGCCCATAGAGGGTGGTTTGATAAATTCCACAAAAGAAGTGGTATCTGCAGAGTGATAAGGCATGGTGAGTTTTCCAGTTCTGACAAGGCCGCTGCAGAACCCTACAAAAAAGAATTTGCAGAATTCATGAAGGAAGAAGGACACATTGCTCAACAAGTGTCCAGCTGTGATGAAACACAACTCTTCTGGAAGAAGATGCCAAACAGAATCTACATCATGCAGGAGGAAAAAGCACTGCCAGGGCACAAACCCGTGAAGGACAGATTGACCCTTTTGTTGTGTGCAAATGCAAGCACTGATCTGAAGATTAAAGCACTACTGGTGTACCCTTCCCAGACCCCTCATGCATTCAATGAACAGAAAGTGAACAGGGCCAGACTGCCGGTCACATGGAGGGCCAATGTGAAAGCTTGGGCCACAAGGCAATTGTTCATGGAATGGCTACATATCCTGTTTGCATCCACTGTTAAGAAATATCTTCTGACAACCAGCTGCCTGAAAGGTGCCTTCTTCTGATGGACAGTGCTGCAGCACATCCTCCAGCCTGACAGATGATATGGATGCTGAGTATGACTTCATAAAGGGCAAGGTCCTCACCTCCCCAATGCTACATCTTTTTTGCAGCCCATGAACCAGCAAGTGATCTCCAACTTTAAGAAGCTATACAGAAAGGTGCTCTTCAGCAGGTGTTTCAATATCACTGAGATGTCCTTGACTCTGGAAGAGTCCTGGAAGAAACATTTCAATGTCCTCCACTGCTTCAACCTCATTGACAAAGCCTGGGGAGATCTCACATAATGGACCTTAAACACAGCCTGGAGGAAACCGTGGCCAGAATGTGTCACTGAATGGAACTTGGAAGGGGCCAATGCACAGGTAGTGGAAGAGATTGTGTCCATAGGCAAGAGTAAGGGTCTGGATGTCGATGGTGCAGACACAGAGGAGCTTGTTGAGGGCCACAAGGAGGAGCTGACGATGGAAGAACTTGCTGAACTCCAGAGCGAGCAGCAGAAGGTGCTTGTTGAGCAGAATCCACTGAGGAAGAGGAAGACAGGTAGGAGGATAGGAGTGATGTGATAAAAATGGAAGAATGAAATGAGTGCCAGGATTTCTTTGAGAAGAACCACTCCAACATAACAGTAATGAACGGAGTGTTGAATCAGATAAAAAATAACATGGTCTCTCTTTTCCAGAGGGTTATGAAGCACAGGAAAAAACAAGTGACATGAGACAGATTTTTTTTTTTTTTTGGTCAAAATTGGCCTTACAGCCAAGAGACAAAGAGAGGAAACCCCTGAAGGAGATGTCCCTGATGTCCCTATGGAGGGAGACTCTCCCTCCAAACAATAACCTCCTCCCCACCCACCTTCCTGTCCTCTACACCGGAAGTCACCTCAAGCAAGGTTAATGTTTTCTCTCTTCGTACTATACTGTAGTGTATTATACTGTACTTTGTATTATATTTTGTGGTTAAAATATATGTATGATTCAGAATGGATTATCCTTGTTTACAGTGAACCTTATGGGAAAATTTGATTATGTTCATGAGCAATTCGGTTCTCCACCAAAATTGTGGAACGAATTAAGATTGTGAACAGAGGTGCCGCTGTAGACAAGAGATCCCCCCTCCCCCTGTAAGAAATGACTCAGCTTAGTCTGTCACTAGGGCTGAGAGTGAGAAACAAAATCTATAATCATACTAGAGGGTGTGAGATAAAAAATATTCAGGAATACACAGAATAGTTTTCTAAACTATAAGAGATAAGAGTTTTTACTTTCTCTGAAAGCTATAATCTATAAGAATGGCATGAAGGATGGCCTGTATAAATAACTACTTTTTGATGTAACTCACTTTTGGGAATACAATATTGCTTTTCAGACATTGTAATATGGAGGAAGGAAATGAGTTTTAAAACCTAGATATTTTGTCAACCCACAGTTTTTATGGATAGTTTTTGAAGTATGTCATCACGAGGAGGTGTAAGATCAATCAGCTCTTCTTCAGGAATGAGGGCTAAAAATTTGGAAAGCACATTTTAAATCCTATGTACGTGCCTCTGATTAAGAGTATGAAAATTTAGATACTTCAAAATCTTGTCTCTACCCCACAAATCTTTGTCAAATTTTGGAAATTGAGTAATTATCACTTCTTCTATGTCCTCACATTGTGGCAGGACATCGTTTTGGTGGGATCTATATTTTAGACCATGTGAGCTAGTAAGATAGCAGCAGGAAGGGTAACAACAGTTGATAAACTACACTAAAATTTCAAGTCATAAAAATCTACTCAGATTTCTGAACAAAAGAAGGAAAAACTCAAGAGAAGTAGGCATTTGCTAAAGGTGAATTGAGGTATGGTTAGAAGTATGAGCTCTAGCGCCGGTGATATAGCTCAGTGGCATAAGTTCTTGCCTGGCAAGCACAAGGTCCTGAGTTCAGTTCCCAGTACCCACAAACAGAAAAAAAAAAAAGAAGAAAAGAAGTCTGAGCTCTAGATCTAGAATTTGAGATGCAAATACAAATATAAATCTTTACCCTCTGAGTATCCTTGAGAAAGTTACTCAATAGAGGTCCACATCAGTTTGTTGAACTCTAAAACAGGCATTAATAAAATATTTCCCCAAAAAAGTTTTAAATAAGTTTTAAATTATGGGCCGGTGAGATGGCTCAGCGGCATAAGCGCCTGCCTGGCAAGTGCGAGGGCCTGAGTTCGACTCCCGGAACCCACATACGAAAAAAGGGCTGGTGATATCCCTCAGCGGCACAGGCGCCTACTGATGCGTGAGGTCCTGAGGTCAACCCCCGGTACCCACAGATAAAAAAAAAAAAAATTGTATAGCCAGGTGTTCTGGCACATGCCTGTAATTAGAGCACTCCAGAGGCTGAGGCAGGAGGATCACTTCTAGTGTGAGGCCAACCTGGGCTACACAGTGATTTATTTCAACACTAGCCTGAGCTACATAGAGAGATGCTGACCCGTTTTTTTGTTTTTTATGTGGGTACCGGGAGTCAAACTCAGGACCTCACGCTTGCCAGCAAGCGCTTATGCCACTGAGCTATCTCACCAGCCTGAGATGCTGACTCTTAAAAAAAGGAAAGAAAGAAATTATATATGCATGTAAAATTATTCAGAAAGGGTTTAATACATTTCCATAAATATTATTTTACATTGCAGTGGGTGGTCAGCTAATAGAACTGAAGTGGAAAATCTGTACAAAAGAAATTGTTCTTTTTCAAACTTTGTTCCTTTGAAACTGCCTAGCTGTCACTACCTCATGGCTTTGTAACTACTTTTTTGACTCCTGTAACCACAGGAGCATAACCAAACATACAGGATGCCTGATTGTACCATTGTACCAAGCTTCATAAACTGACGATCATTAATCTACCCTTGTAACCAATGATCTCACCCTGCTAGCTAATCAGAACGGCCACGCTGTTCTGTCTCAACTTTGTACCCCCTTTGTATGTCCTGCTTGTGCATCATATAAAAGCCCTAGACCACCAGAAATCAGGGCCTGATATTCTGGGAATGATCCCCATCAGTGCCCATCAATGTAAATAAATCTACCTCTAAATCCTGGGTGTTGTTTCGGTGTTTCTACTTGCTGTTGCAGAACAACTGGTACTTTTTTAGATTTATTCCAATAAATGATAATATACCTAAAGTAGATCTTTACATAGCATTGAATCCAAATTAAAGTTGTTGACCAAGTCATTTTAAGAATAAACAGAATCTTCTGGAATTTAACCACATATTTATTAACGATCTAAATGAAAATCTTTTCCAACATATGAAACAAAAAATGTAATCCTAGCACTTGGGAGGCTGAGGCAGGAGGTCCACCAAAAGTTCAAGCCAGTGTGGGCTACATAGTGAGTTCAAGGCCAGCCTGAATGACATAGTGAAACCCTGTCTCAGAAAAACAAAGCAGAAACAGAAACAAAAACAAACAAAAAAGAATATTATGAAATCATACTCATTCTGGGTTTAATAAAAAGATGCTTCTAGAACTAAAAATAATCTGGTCTTCACTGATTTGAAATCAAAGCTCTTATGTGGAATCATACACTGGGTAAAACTGAGCAATGCCAAGCTAACCTAGCTCTTCTTGTATAGACTCTGCTTATATACAACACGAAGAGCTCTCACTCTTGCTTTGAACAGAGGACATGTATTTGCCTAAGGAACAATGATGTTCCAGTGAGATCCTAGCCTGGAAAGGGTTAGGATCTTGTCCATTTATATGTGGAATAGCTTATGTTTAGAGCAAGAGACAAGAGAGATGTAGGAGAGCCATCTTGGAGGGGACTCAAATGACCCATGTGATGGAGAGGACCGTGGCTCTCTCTCTTTTGTTCTTTAATTAGGGAAAAAATGTAGAAAATAGCTTAGTTAGCTTTTGAGTAAGGAAGCCTGGGATAGCAGTGGCATTAGTCAGGCATTAGCAATGGGGATTTAAGTAAGAATAGTGAACGAGGACTTTGACCCAAGAATGGACGTCCTCAGGCAACTTGGAATGCAGCTTGCTAGAGGTACAACTGTCCCTACTAAGTTCCTGAGTTCTGAGGAAAATGCAAAATAACTAGTTTCTTTCTAAGATCCCAGTTTACTATAAACACTATGTGGAAGAACTGGGTTAGAGAGCCTGAGTCCCAACTTGTTATTTTTTTAACTTCACAGAGCCACCCATGTAGGTATCCACCCAACAGAAATTAAGCAATGCCTGTGCCCTGCTTACCTATAAGTGACTCTAGACTGATGGGCCACATGGCCACCCACTAGGACCCTCCTGGAATCCTCTTCTTATTTGGTTTGTCCTCTTCTTATTTCTAATAAAGACTGTCCTAGTCTCCTCCTTTGGTTTTGGACTTCATTCTTTGATGTTTGTGGAGCCAGCAGCCTGTACACATGATAACACAACCTTATGCTGTTCCTCATAGTTGGGTTGGGAGAATTTGATGTTTAGTGATAAAAATGCTATTGGTTAGAGCTTTCTTATACTCTCCATTTTGTTTTTTTGTTTTTTTTTAATGTGGATACCAGGAGTCAAACTCAGGACCTTGCACTTGCCAGCAGGCGCTTTTGCCGCGGAGCAATATCACCGGCCCCTTTTTTTCCTTTATGTGGGTATGGGGAGTTGAACTCAGGACCTTGCGCTTGCCAGGCAGGCACTTACGCTGCTGAGCTATCTCACCGGCCCTGCACCCTCCATTTTTGAAAAGGATCATAGAAAGTTTGTGAACATTTCACACTAGATACGGGTGCCTAGGATTCTAACACTCCTTAGACCCAGTGCAGAGCATTAGCTCTTTGGTCTTAGTTTGGCTACTACTAACAGGAGGAAAAGATTTTATCAAAAACTCAAAGACAAACACAGCATCTAGCAGCAGGATCAATAAGAGGTGAGCAGAAAAGGTAGATAACTGAATTCGGAAAGGGAAGAATAGGGGAGACCTTCAGGAGGAGTTGTGTGCAGTCGGTGAGGACAAGAAAAGCTTTGAATCACAACTGTACGACTGGAGGCAGTAGAAGAAGGCTATTTTATTTAGTGGCTACTCATTGCTTTGACTCATATTTAGGAGTAGTGCAAAGGGTTCTGACAAGAGCACAGTAATGAAAGTAGCACCAATATAACAGGAGTTATTTTTCTTTTAGGTTTCCTTTGAAATAGAGGAAAATAGAAAAGAGCAGTCACTCTGTGATGAATGCAGAACATCAGAAAGTCACTTCCCATCTCCTAGCTAAATAGACAAATAACCATAAATCATTTAAATGATAAAAATAAGAAAATGTAATATATATAAAAAACATTCTTTTCACATCTCCTGCCAGAAACCTAAGAGGAAATATTAATTTTTAATATGCCAATTTCTGTAGTGAAATCAATAAGTTAAAATTTTTAGAACAATATTATTGATAAATGGACATTTTAATTTTTTTTAATTGTAGTACTATTTAGGACAAATGCTTTATGACTGACAAATTTTCTTTAGCTCATGGTCAGGCTGGCATTACAAACAATGTATATATATATGTATGTATATATAGTGGTATCTGGGTTCACAAGCTTAATTTGTTCTATGCTTTTGGAAAAGATTTCCATCTTTGTGTTTGTGCAGAAAAGATGGCCAAGGTCATGTTTGTCACCTGATACAGACTTTGCAAACAAAAACAAATTTTGCCAAATGCTTCTGATTGCAAACCAAATTGTTTGCAAACAAAAGTATTCATGAATAAAAAGAACCACATTTCTTCATTCATTCATTGGTTGATGGGCAGAAGGGAACTAGGGAGGGGAAGGGAGAAAGGAAGGAAGAGAAAAGAATACAAAATGAGCAAAGAAGGATAAAATGGAAACAAAGGTTTTGTAAATACGGAGGGGAAGAGGGGTTAAAGGGAGGGGAGGGGAATGGGAAAAAAGGAAGTGAGATACATCATATACAGGTACAAATTCTCTATGATGACTGTGATCATTATGTGTACCTAAATTATAACAATAAACCTAAGTTAAAAAAGCATGTGTGACCCAAGGCACCACTGTATATATATATGTGTACATGTACAAGTACAAGTATATGTATATGTACATGTATATGTATATGTATATTTGTGGTTTTGGGGATTGAACCCATGGACACTCTACCACTGAACTACATTCTCAGCCCTGTTTATGTATCTATTTATGTCTTTATGTGTTTATTTATTTAGAGACAGGGACTCCCTAAATTTCCCAGGTTAACCTTGAACTTGCAATCTTCCTGCTTTAGCCTTCCAAGAAGCCTACCATGCCCACTACTATGAATTTTTAATAAAATGCTTTATAGGTTTTTACATTGTCCTTTTACTTCATGTTGGCATTTTTAAAGTCAGACTTCTTGAAGCTTAATTTATATAATTTTCATCCTTTTAAATGTATAGTTGTATTAGCTTTAACAAACATACGATTAGTTACATTCAGTTTATATTTTAATACTGGTTTCTAGAATTTGGGGAAAGAAAATTGTTCATAACAGACAAGATTCTGAATTTTCAACTGTTTAAAACTGATTCTGAAGCTTGCTTGGATATCCTTTTTTTTTTTTCATGTGGGTACCAGGAGTCGACGTCAGGACCTCATGCTTTGCCAGCAAGCGCTTGTGCAGCTGAAAGATATCACTGGCCCTTTTTTTCCTTTATGTGGGTTCTGGGAGTCAAACTTAGGACCTCGTGCTTGCCAGGCAGGTGCTTATGCTGCTGAGCTATCTCACTGGCCCTTGAATATTCTTAAGAGAATTTCAAAATTAAAACCTTTGAGAGACTGAATCATTTTCAACCTTCTCAATGAACTGGAATGATATATATGTATATATGATTAATATATATGCACATGTGCAATAATATTTCAACATATATTAGCATTCAACCATAATATTTAGAAAGTGATCAGTAATTGTTATTTATTTTAATGTTGAATCTTTGATATTAAAGATATACATTATTACATATTTTTAATGTGTCAATAATTTGGTGTATTAATTGCACACATATTGCCTGCTTTAAAAAGAAATCTTACCTTATTTTAACTAAATATTGTCTGTTTTCCCAATTTACTTTAGATGGAAGTGCTAAATCTTCATTGCATATATGTATAACAAAATAAAATTGCTTATTATAGCTTAATAGTTTTAAGGAAAGAACACACATTCTTTATTAAGTTCCATAAATGATCAAATTGATAAATTTTTCAAATGTTTTAGGTTGGTTGCACAAGAAAATAATAATGATAATGATATGATGTCAGAATAATGTTATATATTATGGCAAAATAATAACCTTCAGGGCACTCAATTTCCATGAAATTCATTTTATATCTCATCCATTATGGAGGGTCTGTGAAAAATAGTTTATTATTCCCCTTCTGAGATATTTGGTAATGCAGGCTAGACTCATGAAAGCAAAGAGATTAGATACTGTCATTTTCAAAGAGTAAAAATCTGTGAAAGCTGTTTTCTAATTCTAGACATGTCTGAATGATAAAAATCCCTTTATTCAAATAACACGGGAGGTAAAATCTCAGTCTTTTTTTCCTCAAAGTACGTATATCCTTTCCCTTTAAAGCAGCTCACTTATCAGAGGGCCTCTCTCCACATACAAACATACACATATATATGCACACACATACATATATGTGTGTGCACACATATATGCACACACACAAAATAAGGGACATATGGTCGTGGAGATGACGTTTATTTCTTTTTTTTTTTTTTTTCCTTTATGTGGGTTCCAGGAGTCAAACTCAGGACCTCGCGCTTGCCAGGCAGGTACTTAGGCCGCTGAGCTATATCACCGGCCCGATGTTTATTTCTTGAAGGTATCTACCCTTGGCACCATGTAACCTGCTTCACAGAAGGGTTTTAATCTTTCAGACCCGGAAAAGAATAATCACAGTTTTAAGACTATGTTTTAGCCAGGTGTAGTAGCACATACTAGTAATCCCAGCACTCTGGAGCCTCAGGCAAAAGGATCACAAATTCAAGCCTACTTTGAAAGACTTAGCAAATGAGTGAGAATTTGTCTAAATAAATAAATAAATAAATAAATAAATTTTTAAAAGAGACCATGTACTGTATTGTATTTATATTTTCAGCAATTTCCCACGGCCTACAACCAGAAGTTTTGATAGCTCAAGGCCTTCTCTGTGACTCTGAAGCAGTGAGCAAAATACTACATGACTTTGCATATACATGAGAGACAACAATTTTCATTGGTTCCCTACAGGAGTTTGTAACCAGTATAATACAAGTATCTTTTAGCACAGCTTTCAGACCTTCCACATTTCCTTTCCCACCTAAATTTGCAGTTTTATTACCTAAAAATATCCCTGTCCTGAATTTGCCCTCCAATTTAGTATTCCTGAGTTTCTACTAATTCTCTTTTGCTCCATTTCCATCTATAGAATTTCTACAGAATCCCTAAGATCTAATTTATATACGATCTCATTCAATAAATCAGTTCGTGGTACTCCTGAGAAGAACTAAATTGGTTTGCCCCAGCCCCTTCCCTAACTTGACATCGTGTTTTGGGTGACTCTTACACACATCTCATCTTCCTCGAATAGTGAGTCTTTGTAAAGCCTTGTTTATTTTGTATCCCCAAAGTACACGCATACTGATTCACATCTAAGGAAACTCCCAGCTTATTTCAAACGGTCTACTCTCCGTACATTATATGATGAAATAAAAAGGAAAAGAAGTTAAATAAGGAATATCGAATGTGAGCAACCTTTCTTTACTGATTCTAAGTTTGTGTGTGTGTGTGTGTGTGTGTGTGTGTTTAACAATTCCATATTTTTCTTTCTGCCTTTTTTCTTTGGATGGTGGTAATGGAAAGTAGCTTTCATTGAATACCTTCCCTTTCTCTACCTTCTAGTATCTTATATGAAATGATATAATAACTCTTTTCATGAAAACTTAATGGCAAAACTTTTTTCATTCCTTGAATTCAAAATGTAACTACAAGATTGAATATGTCGTAGTTTGCTTTTATTGATTTTCTTTCAGAATCTCAGCAGATGTGAAAATGTAATGAAAATGAAATGGATGTTCTCACCCTTTTGTGACTTTACAGTCACTTTCTTAACCTCAAAGGTGACACGAAAATTCTCCATTCTAATTATGTATTAATGTCTAGATATGTTATTTCTATATTGCTGACCTTTTTTTCTCTCCAGATTTGAAAACTATTCTGAAAAACTAGGCCCTTAAGTAGTAATTGTCCTCACTCAACAATGCAAATCTCTTAAGTATAGCCGCTTCTCACTTTAGGTTGTAGACTTCCTTTACACTCTTCCACTCCTAATCTCTTTTCTGGTTGCTCAAAGTTATTTTCTCTACAATTCTCTTCATTGTAGTCCCCTCTTATATCATGGGAAGTAGCCTCTGGCTTTTTACAGTATTTTTAAAATTCTATAAATTCCTGAATTTCCTTCATATAAGTCATACTTGATTCCTTGTAAAGTTATTAATTTTTCCCCAAATCCTTGGAGCAGAATCTAGAAACCTAATTCTCTTTATGTCTGCCACATTTGCATTAGGATGTAATCTTGGTATTCTCTTAGGTCCCACTGGTACTTGTATATCATTAATTTCCTACTTTTTTTTTTTTTTTTTGTGGATACCTGGGGTCGACCTCAGGACCTCTCGCGCCATCAGGCGCCCGTGCCACTGAGCGATATCACTGGCCCTTTTTTAGTATGTGGGTACCAGGAGTCGAACTCAGGACCTCGCACTTGCCAGGCAGGCGCTTATCTCTCTGAGCCATCTCACCGGCCCTAATTTCCTAATTCTGATAAACTCTTTTCTTTTGGAGACTTTTCTCCTCTGGTTATATTATAAATTATTTCATCCCTGTCTCTTTTTTATCTATAAATATTTTAATCATTTTCCATCATTCATGAAATCTTTTGTGCACTGAACTTTTTGATTCTTTTCAAACCAATCTCCATTCATTACCATGTACACTTCTGTCTCTATATGGAAATCCTCCAAACTATAAACTCCACATATTCCCTTCTGTTCTCCTTTCTTCATTTCTCCTTTCTTCTCTTTTCCACTCTTCTCTTCTCTTCCCTTGTCTTCCTTTCTCTTCTCTTCTCTTTTTTCTCCTCTCCTCCCCTCCCCTCCCCTTCTCTCTCTCTCTCTCTTCCTCAAACACATGTACATTTCCACAAACTCTTGTGCACTCATACATGTATAAACAGGTATAAACATAATCATCTAGGTATTTATAAAAATATAAGTATCTGGAAATTATTCTAATGCATTGTAAACTCATGACCTTGGATAATCATGAAAGCCTTAAAGAAAAAGCTTAATTGATAAAGAACATGGTTGAGCCATTTCACTCTTGTATTCCAGTTATTCTTATCTATTCGTACCTATTAATTTCACAATATCAAACATTTGTAACTCTACCTGACCAAAACACAAACATGGCACCAGCAACCTGAAAATTACTTGTTAGTGTATAAATCAATAAAGATTATAAATTCCTAGTCCTTTCAGTGTGTATATAAGATTCAGGAAGGACAACTGCCAGAAAGCCACGTTGCTTTCTGAATTACTGGCACTAGCTATTGCCATATTGATTTATTGACTAAAACAACAACAATAGTGTATAGGCTTAAGTGGCAACTGAAAAAAATCAGTGATTCTTTTGGGTATTAATTGTACATGTACATTTTTAAATACAAAATTACTAATATATACTGGATTATTCCTTTAGAAATTGTCTTTTAAGGTACTACTCATAAAATTTTCCAATTGTTTCATCTTTTAAAAGAAATTTACTTTTCCTGAAATATAGATGAAAATAAAGGCTATATGTTATCATTAATTAAAATGACTTTTAATACAGTCTTTGCCACATCAACTCTAATGTTCTTCAGTTTTCTGTTGAAGATCTGTGTTATCATTTTTGCTGAATTTCCCACATTCTAAGTTTTGCTGATTGCATCCCAGTAGCATTTAGCATGATTTTTCCCCTATGTTTGCTGTAATTTGGAAAATAGCTCCAGAGGATTGATCAGATTCATTTTAGATGATTTTGGCAAATGTGCTTCTTATGTAAGTATATTTCCATCAATAAGCACATGATGATTTTGAGTTCCATTTGGTGATATTATCAGTCGCTGTTGCCCATTCGCTAGATCCTTTATTTCATTATACATTTTTAAAATGACCATATTATATTTTAACATTTTTTTAAACTGAATAGAATAGTTCTAAATGAAGGAATGTCCTCACGGCCACTATTTGGCTAACTAGAAGTAAAGATTGTTTAGCAAGGGCAAGATAATTCTCATTTTTCCCTTTTACTTACAAAAAGTGTAGTTCTGTCGCATCTTTAAAGGGGGACAGATACATTTTTTGTTTTAATTATCATTGTAAATTTATGGATTGATAATTGTTTCACGTTTTTTAATACTCTGCAGTGATTATCCTTCATCATGTTCAAGTGAGTCCATCTTTTGCCAGTGGAAATTATTCAAGTTTGATCTTGAGTCTTTCAGGTATTATTTTTGTAAACTATGATAAATTTATGCAGACTTACTTTGTATATTTCCTGTTTCAGACTTAAAGCAATCATTGTCCCAGTGGTTTCTTGATCCTTTCAACTGAAACAATATTGAGATACTGCACTTAGGGCACTAACGGCTCACACTTCTACTGCATTAGTCATTAATTATAGCTATTTTCAGTAGTAAAAAGGAAATATATGTAAAATAAGCATGCATATTTGTTTTTAACAAATACAAATTGATGATCATTTATTGTAAGCTTTTTATTTTTTGATATTTTTTAATTTTACTTTTGTTTTATAATTGTATGGCATGTTTACATTATTCCAAAATTTAATCAATAAAGAGTATGTATGCAAAGAAATTCAGTTTATGTACTTCTCATCTCTACCATTTCTTCACATTTTCCATTGATAAACTTTTAAATATTTTGTGGATTATACTTCCAGTACTTCTTAACTTTAACAAGTACACCCAACATAATTCTGATATCCAACTTAGTTTTAGATATTCATCTTTTTCTGATATCCAACTTTTTTATGTGATTTCCCCTAAGAACTGACAGTCATCCCCTAGAATGGGTAAACATTCCAGCTGTATAATCTTATATTGGGTGAATGTTTTTTACACATTTCATTTGAACAGTCCACTATTGATAGATATTTGAGTTATTTCCTTTATAAATTAATTTCAGTTTCTTCTGGTTACAAATAGTGCTGCAATGAGTAATCTTGTCCAAATAATTTATTTTATAGTATTGCCAATTAATGACTTGATTTTTATAATAGCTGCTTTGAGACAGGCAGTCATCCCAGTTAACAAAATGACAAGACTCTTGTTCAGAAAATTAAGTGTTAGAAAATAATTTTAATTGATTGACCAAATGATTGATTGATCTACGATCCATGCATATAATTACAATGTGTACTGGTGAAAGAAATTAGAACAGGAAGAGAGTAAAATTTCATCCCATTTCACTTGACTAAAGGTCAGATCTCAAATCATAAACAAAAACCTGACAAACCAGAGCAGCCTCAGCATGGTGTCCCTCAAAAGACCTTCCTACTAGACTTGGCTCTAATTCTCCAATATCATGCCTCTGCTTTCGTTGTTTTCATCTATTATTTCCTTTTTTAATACCGGCCTTTGCCCTTTTTGTCAATTGTCATCCATAATACACGATTTAAGAGAAAAATTAATGTTTTATCATTTCAGTACTTGAGCTATAGAGTCAGGCATCAATTTCACATTACCCAAGTAATTTGGCACACTCTGTGAGGTACTAAATTGTCTTCCAGGCACTCCCAAATAGTGATGGGAAAACAGAAATCTCTTTAACTCTTTAAAACTCTATTATCTGCTATTCCTGTTCACCTACCCTGGCCTTACAGAGATGGCCCAGTCCATTTCTTTCAGAGAACCACTGACTGAGTTTGCATACATATTTGTTAGAGGTGTATCACTTCCCAGTTTGTCTCAGAGAGTCTTTATGGGTCCCTTTTCACAACATTTTAAGTTACTTAAAGTGCAACATTTGTATTGGAACTCATCTATCACCATTTCTCTTGGCAATTGCCTCTGAATTGACAGTTCATTTTTCAGGGAAGTGAAGGTGACTGCTAAGCAGGAATCAAGGATGTGATTTTTATGCTTTTAGAGTGGTTGCATGGAAATGTGGGAGATCACATGCACATTTATGAGTTCAGACTTGCCCTTGATCAAGAAGCAACTCACAGTTTCCAGAGGATCACCAAAGGCAGATGTGTTTCCAATGTAAGGTCTTTTTATTTCTTAATGGACCAGCTAATGGCTGTTTAAAATAGATTTTTTTTCTTTCCTCCAGTACTATGGTTTGTATATAATTTCTATCCTTTTGTGAAGCCAGGAAGATAAAAAGGATTGTAAGAGAATAAAGATGGACAGGAATTCTTGTACCCACCCCATCCCTGAAATCCTCCTTTATACACTAGCTCACTCTGCCTTCTTTCCTTTCTAAACATACTCATGTCCCCTTCTCCTTCTACTTTTCTCACCACATCCATTTTCTTTATGAACTTTTTCCATTGATATGCTCCAATTTGAAAGAGATCTAAATAACAGCTTTGCTATCTAATTATAGATCAGTTAACTTGTTTTAATATTTTTTGCATGGTAAGGATATCACATTTTCCATAGCCAAATTGCCTGTTTTTAAGAGTCTCAGCCTTGGGCTGGTGAGATGGCTCAGCGGCTTAAGCGCCTGCCCGGCAAGCGCGAGAGCCCGAGTTCGACTCCCTGAACCCACATACGAAAAAGGGGCCGGTGATATCGCTCAGCGGCACGGGCGCCTGCTGGCGCGCGAGGTCCTGAGGTTGACCCCCCGGTACTCACAAAAAAAAAAAAAAAAAAAAAAAAAAAAAAAGAGTCTCAGCCTTAACTGCGGATTATAATCACTAGGTAAGGATTTTTCAAAATACCCAGGAAGCAAAACAGACCAATTAGGTGAGAGTGTCTAGGGGTGAACATAGTTACCAGTGTTTTGAAAAGCTCTGCAGATGATTCCAATGTGAAAATAAGGGGAAGAACCATTGGAAATAAAATATATTTCTCTAAGAAACACACATCTGCAATTCAGAATTTCTATGAATGAGCCACTGATAATGTAAGAAGTCATCACAACACCGAGCAGAGTAAGTTTTGAGAATTAGTGTCATCAGCTCTGAAAAATGATCATTCATCCCAAACCTCGTTAACCAACATACTATTTGTAATTACAAAATAGCTAAGGCAAAATAACACGTTGAAGAATAAATTATAACTCTATGTTGAATCTAAATTGTGACGAAGAAGAATTAAATGCTAATCTTTAACTACCTGTTCAAGTTTTGTAAGTTTTGTAATCACAAGGAATGTTATTCAGCTTACTCAAGGAACTTGACCAGTGTAGCATTCATAATAGTTATCATCCAAATCCATTTGGAGTCTAATACTCTACTTGATAGAGTTTTACTTTTATCCACATGCAAACTTCTTTAATGGAAATTACCCGCATGCCTTACAATGTATGCTTGACTTATTTTACATTTGCTTTACAGCCATATTCCATGATTTAAGAGGATTTTTGTAAGGGCAAAAGAGTCAAACAATATCTTAATAACAAGATGGTTTTAAAAGTGCACTTAAGGCAAAATGTGAATATGGTATTTTAACATTGATCAGTAACATGAGTGTAATGCAAATATTCCATCTAAAAGCTAAATTCAGCATATCAGTTTGGTTAGTGATATATGCAGCATTTTTTCTAAGTAAATGATAAGGTTTTGTCATTTATTTTCCATAAAGACAAGTGATATTTTGAACAACGAAAATGGTAACATTTGCCTGTATTTTTATGCATGGCAGAGTTTGAAGATATAGGTTACTTTTAATTCTTATTATGAAAATACTAAAATTTGTATACTTTTTAATTGTAAGAGTTGATACCAGCAACTCATTATGCATCATATCTGCTCAGGGATTTAATTCATATGCCTGAGAGCATATGCTTTTTAGAAAACATTTTAGTAAACATTTGGATGTTGCCATACTTACAACTCTGGAGAGAAAGTGCACTCTATTATTTTAAGTATATAGTAGCATGTGGGTGTATATCATTCCATCTCCCTGAAAATTTTTATTGACACATGGCTACCATATATAACTAAATAATGCAGGGATATATGTAGACACACAGCTATATTTACCATTTGTATGCAAATCAGAAACCTTAGAGAAAAGATAACAAATATATTGCTATAATAGTTGTGCCCAATTTCTTGTTATTTTTTTTAACACAATACAGATTAAACCAAGGAGTGAAGTTGACTTAATTGAAATATGGTGTCTCATTAATATAGATTATTTTGATTCAGGGAGAGTAAAAAAAATGACAGCTGAGACAATATCACTGACATGATTCACAAAAATAAAACTCAAGTTACTGCTCCTGGATATCTACTTGTATTAATAACATACATGTGTGTGTTCCATTATTTTTAGCAGTATTCCATGCTGTCAACTTCTGCACTATTTGAAATGGAATGTAAGTGGTAGACACATGTTTCACTTTTTATGGAGTTCTGTAATGCATTAGCCAGCAACAATATAACTAAATGTTTATGTTATAAACTTAGGCTATCATGACAAGCAGGACTTGGTTACTTCTGACAATGCAAGTCCTTGAAGTGGGAGGTCAGACAGTGCAAATCCTACCTGTTGCAACAGTCGAGACAATGCCAGGAAAATCACGAGGAGCACTGAGCAAAATTCTGATGTAGTGGGAAGAACGTTGGAGTGTCCAGCAGCAGAACACAAACCATCACTTAAAGAAAACCTGACAGCCAACAAATCTTAGATACTCTCGTGGGTAGGTGGAGCAAGGAATGAGGACTCCAGGGAGAGTCCCAGGACAGAGCCAGCATCATAGAATTTTATCTGCTGATAGAAAGGCAACAGCCACGAGTTTGTAAGAGGTTTGAGTAACTTGGAATTGGAATAGTAAGAGAATAAAACTAGCGAAACCAAAGAGTGTGTGAAGGTCAACTATTGGAAAGTAATAGGAAGCAGGGATCACACACCAAGTGTAAGGGAGAATTCTAATTAGAATTGAGAACAAGCTTAGGGTCAAGACTCATCAATTATTGCTGAACACCAGCATCCATATGTCTTTCCTGACTCAGAACAAGATTGGCTCCAGATATACTGGGCAGAGCTCAAAACTCTGGGGATGGTGGAGAGGATGGGGGTTGCAAGTGATGCAAGATGAAAAAGGGGAGAAACACAAAGGTTGTGAATCAGGCAGCATTGCACATTAGTACCAGAATTCAAGCTATAAGAATAATATACATTTGTCCCCATGGATTTTAGAAAAATCTGTAGTCACACATTTTTAATTAAGTTTATTGGCACACTTTCGATATATATAATGATCACATTCATTGTAGGGAATTTCTACCTATACATAGTATATCTTGATTTTTTTTTCTCATTCCCTTCCCTTCCCTCAACCCTTATTCCCCTCCTTGTTTACAAAAGCTTTGTTTGATACTTTTGCAGAATAAAGACTACTCAGAATTTCAGTTTCACAGTTTCACGGTGAGCCCTTGTGAGTCTTGTAAGTAAGCAGAGATGCTTATATTAGGGCCCAATCATAAGAGAAATAACTTCAAGTATTTTATTCTAATCCGCCAAGAACTTCTAGGTGCACAGATTTTCTTAATGGAGCATTATCACTTATGTTAAAATAAAAATATAAAGAACTCAGATACCCACTGTATTGTTTCTCTAAGCAGCCTGAGGGCAACGTGTTTTCTGATATACAACTACACATTACTTTTCCTCCACACATTCATCATCACAGACTATGACCATTACAATCTCTAAAAGGAAGATACTTTTCTCCCTTCACATGTTAATAAGTTTGAATTAGATATAGCATGAGATATTTATTTTATTTTCTCTTGTGTTTTACTTGAGGAAATTTGTTTGGTGACATTTATAGAGTCGTATGTAAATTAGATACTTTTAAAAAGCTATATAACCTTTAAAAGTGTCTTTATTTTAATGTTTTGACTTTTGGAATTCAAAGAAAAAGTATTATAATTACGATTAGTAATATAATGCTGAGTGAAAGAAAAAAATTGCAGTAGTGGTAACACAAATATCATCAATTTTTCCCTAATTGTAGTCACTGGATTAAACTTTTACTTGTTGCATACAGGTTTGTAAACTTTCAGTTTCTATTGTTTTCACAAAAGTGCACATGAGAACTTCATACCTTTCATGATGTAGCAACACTTCCATAGCTTTTAACAGTTCAATCTTTTGTGGTTTCACACAAAGAAGCCTTTTCCATTTCAATAGATTGTTTTAAATGCTTCTTCTTCAAAATTAAGTTTTATCTTTAAGAGAAGGTACAGCTTTTATATCACTTATTTAATAACAAGAAAGGAGAATTCTTTTTAACCTCTTTGTAGTCTACGTGACCATAAATACAGACTTTTGCATTTAAACTAGGGGGAAAAGTCATACATTATCACCTCTTTCTTGTCCAACATAAACTTGTCAAAAACTGCAGTTTATGAATATTTATCATGAGACCGAGTAGTTAAAGAGATAATACAGCTTTAATGTTTAGGTGGCATTTCTGTTACTAATGCAGTACAATACTGATTAATCAGATGGCTGAGGCTTTAAAAATACAGACTTTCTTGAATTTGTCATATCTTCTATGAATCTTTCCCTCTTTGCATGACAACATATTCCATTTCATTTCTACTAAAATGACCCCCAAAGTTTTTTTTTTTTTTTTTTTTTGCAATTAGTTTTAGTCTTGGCCAACTCTTCAACAGGATTCAGAATTAGACCTGGAATCAATGAGGACAATAGAAATAATTATTGTTAACAGCAAACGTTAGAAATCCTTTGAAGTATGATACAATCTTAAAAGATGTGGCATTATAAAATAAAAACAGTTCCACACCCTGGACCCTCAGTTCCTTTCAGGATTGGTGTGAGCCCCTGTTGGTTCCTTCACTTTCCATTCCTAGCACTTTGCGGTGTGTGTGATCGGTTTTCCCAGAGAACTTTCCCCTGCATTGAAAGCCTGAGAACTCGCGAGTTCCGATGAATGATAATGAACATTGTCAAAGAGACAGTAAAATTGAGTCCTTGGTTCTGGCTGCTCAGCCGGAGCTGCAGGAGTTAATTGTGTGAATGGTAATGAGACTAGGGAGGCAGCAGATGCTCGCGTGCCTTTACAATCCAAATCCCACCAACAAATTCCTCCCACAGAAACATTGAGGGACATCTTGGCACCCTGGAGATGGAGATAGAACCAGCCCTAGCCACATGCCACCTGCTAAAACTATTGTTAAAAAAAAAAGCCCATTACAATAACAAAGTTATTTGCTGTCTTTTGCAATGACTTTATGGCACTGGTTTTACCATACTACAGAAATGGAACATCTGATTTTTTATGAAGAAACTTTTTCATCCCAAACGGTTAATGACTTACATGAAAAGACTGGTGATCAGTATATGATACATATTCTTGTAATAAAGCATGCCTGCCTTCTCTGGCAACT
This sequence comes from Erethizon dorsatum, assembly GCA_028451465.1. NCBI lineage: Eukaryota > Metazoa > Chordata > Mammalia > Rodentia > Erethizontidae > Erethizon > Erethizon dorsatum. The sequence goes on from CM051839.1 coordinate 20,848,971, forward strand.
CCTGCCTGACGCTGTTTAGTTTATAGCAGATTTATAGGACCATATGGTTTTTGATGACCTTAAGAAAAGAGGTCTTTTTGTCCCTACAGAAATATCAATGTAGCAAGCATTTAGGGAACAGAATTGTTATAAATATTCATGTCTAAATAAAAAATAAAAATTTTTGATATTTTAGATCATCTTAGCCAAAATGCTTGGTGAATGACCTGTTCTTCTTGGGTTAGAGTTGCCCAGCGATTATTTAGTAATAATAATATGCTAAGTCTAAGGTGTCCAGGATGCCCGTTTTAGGAAAAATGATCATAATGAAGGCAAGTGAAATGAGAAGTGACCCTTTTGCACTGGCCTCTTAGCTGTGCATGGCAGAGTTTTCCGTATGGCCATTTGGGGCACTCCATGAGAACAGCGGATTGGCATGAAACTCTAAGAAGCTCTATTATATGATAGTTATTTTCATTTTTGAGGATGTAGAGACTTGGTTTTCAGACATCTTGGTATTATCCCTTGTAGGAATTAGTGAAACTATTTCCAGCATTGGAATACAGGGTTGGTCTAAATGGCTACTCAGATATGGCACATTTGTCTTGCTGACACAGCCCCAGGAGGGAGGCTCCCTGTCTGTCAGGTTAAACAAAAGCTGCTTAAGTCCTCTTTTTATTCAGCTAGTTGGCCCTCATTGCTATGAAAGCAATTAGTTAGACTGGAATTTCTGAATTCATTGTGAAAAACTTCTGATAATCATGCAATAATAGGACAGATTTTAGATTGAAATGTTTACATGCATTGCAAGTGTATACCATTGTTATCAATTCAGGTGTTGGCTGTATAAGCTCCGAGGTCCTGGATTATTCTGTTTCTGAAGACCCAAGATTCTATAGTAAATAAAAACTGTGTTCTTTTTCATAACAATAAAATATGTGCTTCTGACTTACTGAGAACTCAGATATGGAAGCATGTGGGAGCGATAAGTAAATGCCAAGCAAGCTGTTTATACTGGGATACTCTCCTGCATAATAATCATAATCCACTCCTAGCAGAAACCTTTTGAATTTAAAAACATTGTTGAGTTGCAAAGAAACAGGAAAACCACAGCAAATGCTCTTGCTGATTGTTTGTGTGAAAGCTTAAATGTGTTTAAGTTTTTTGTAAATTAGGGATTTGTATAAGTTTGACACTGTCCAGGAAGATCGTTTTAATTATTTTATCATGTTTTGGTGAACTGTTCTGGAAAAAAGGTGGGGGGAATTCTGAAATTTGCTTTTACATACTCCTATTATATTAAAATAGGACCATGCAGCCGTTTTGTCAGAGAGAAATTTTTGTGGAGACTTGTGGAGAATGTGAATATTACTTTGTAATTTTATTACGTTCATGTTAGGCATGCAGAAATTCTATGTAAGTTATGTCTGCTACTTAAAATGCAAAGAAAAGCTATTATTATTTATTTAGATGGCTAAATCCAATATTTTTAGCTCAACAATATAAAGCATATGTGCTTGCTTATAAATAAATTATATAATTTTCTTTACCAAAAATGTTAATGTCTTTCATTTAGCCTCACCTTAGAAACTACAGATACTGGCAAAATCTGTTAAAATAAATATTACACCCTGAAGTACTAAAAGTAAGCAGGACATTCAGGTGTACTTTTTATGTCTTCCTTTTAAATCTGGGATTCAATCATTTATTCAGAACAATATTGCAGACAAAAGCTTATCACCGTGAAGACTGGTGATGCTAAAAACAATGAAATAAGATCAAAGACTTGCTGAGTGAGAAGTGAGATTCTTTGATCTCTAGGTCACATCTCTTGCACTGCATTATGCTACTCCCTGGTGTCAGTCCCCTGGTTGGCTTTTACTCAAAGTCTGGAATGTTTCTTACTGTCTAAATGTCTGCTCTCCTTTTCTCAGGTTCCCACTGACATTCCACTTAGATCCTTTAATTTACAGATGATTAAATTGTGGTTCTAGGTGAGTCTAGTCTCAGGGAAATAACACATAGTTCATGGAGACATATACGTTAGATAACTAGAACCAGTAAAAATATCACCTCTAGCTTTACCTCCTCAGTTTTCTTTCTGTTCAGTGTAGGAATTGCTCCAATTAATCCTATAGCACTGATCATATTCAAAGTTATCATCCTAAGCACAAAGCGACGACGATTTTCTTCTTGGTTTTCTTGACTAGATTATGATAGTTTTCCACGAGACAATTCATGTTAATATGTATTGATATTCTTTTTATCATAACTTCACAGTTTTGGAAAATAATTTTAAATGATACCTTTCTTCACTTAATATCTAAGAAATATATACACAAATATCTAAGAAACAAGTACTGTATAGAAGTGAACTTTGGAGGCAGACATAGGTATACAAATTCAATATTTCAGCAGTGTGAAAATTTCTTTAAACTTTGTGTGAGATTTTACTCCCTTATGCATAAAAGGGTTCTGGGATTCATGTGACAAACATAACTTGTTTTCCGTTCAACATCCCTTCTCCATTCTACCTTCTTAACTGAAGCTTGATATTTCAACACTTTGTCCTCTATGAAGGGGAAGAACTATTCTTCTACCCCAGGGCTAATACAATTTTATTCTAGACCAATCTGAATAATTGCTAGAGACTGCTTAAAGAACAGTCATGTGACATAATTCTGAACAGTGAACTTTAAGAGGCTATCAGTAGGAGGCTTCTAGAAAACATTTTAATTCTTGATAAAAGATCTATTGGAGATATTATTTTTGGTAAATCTATATGCATCTGTGTAAAGGAATATTTCCTAGAACTGTAGCAGCTGTACTGAGGCTATGAACAAACCTATGCCAAGTGGACACACCAGCACACCCGGGATCAAAGAACAGAAAATAGGAGACATCTGGTTCATTACGCGTTACTGAATCTCTTAAGTTTTCAGCACTAGAAGTGTTCTGTCTTCTGTATCTTTTGGGTTGTTTTGTTTTGTTGTTTTGTTCAGGTACAAGGGATCGAACATTGAGAATATTCACACTGAGCTATAGTCTGAAACCATTTTACTTCTTTATTTTGACTCAAGGTATTATTATAGGCAGCTGAGTTAAATAGAAATTAATATACAGTCAGAGACAGAGAGGCTGGGCCCTCAACGAAATCAGCGCAAACAGACAGAATTGCAGCTGGATGCAAATCCAAAGAGGTGGAAAAACAAACAGGCCTGCCTGTCTCCCTGGACATAAACAGCAGCTTGAGATCATACTGTAATTAGCACCACCTGGTCCAGTGGGCCCAGACAGGCATCAGACACATAGGTGGGAAACCAGAACACCTGGACCCATACTCCCCTCCCTTTCCAAGAATTCCTTTGATCTTTCCATGTCACCTTGCTACACAACTCATCTCCCTATTGGATCGACATTATATAAGCAACTATATTCGTGATCCTATAGGATGATTATAGTTTGATCCACGTTGTACCCACATTGCGATTTTGCGGTATAAATTACCCCGACAGGGCCCTCGGTGGCAACCCACTTGGGACCCCTCCTTTCTCTCAGAAACTTTTTCTTAGTAAAACTTTCCTACTCTTAACCTCCTTCATCCCTTGAAATCATTCTTTGATATTTGGAGGGCATGGAACATCTGACAACCAGCAGGTTGAGAGTTAGTGTGTATCTTTCCTCTATCAGTATTACTAAGTCACTAAATCACCTAAGCTGGGCTGGAATTTGTGGACTTCTTGTCTCAGCCTCTTAGGCTGAGGCTTTCCAGGCATGAACCATTATGTAGGACCTGTATCTTGTGCTTTGAAATAATAAATTCCTTCTTGACTCTCTATTACTTATGTCTTACATGTTTCTAACTATTATAAACATTATATTCTTAAAATCACAGGGAGGATTAACTGAGGAGTACATAAAGTCCAACAACTATTACCTTATTTGTAATATGTTCCTTTACATTTAAGCACTAGGTGAGATCTTTTAGATGGTATTTTTAAAATAAGAAACACAGTCTAAATATAAACTGCTAAAATTGACCTTTTAATTACATTTTTGGAATACTTTCTATGTACTTTACTGCTTTTTGAACAGATATTTTCTGCAATTCTTCACCGCTTAAATGACTATCAGCTTTGGAGATTAATCTCCTCTGGCTAGACAATATCAGTTATAATTAATTTATTATTTAAATTAAAAAGGAGATGGTATATAATAGTAAAGGAACACCATGTTCTCATAAATGGTAGGTAGCCTGTTATGTCTTACAGGAAATAGTTGTTATTTTCAGTGACTGTCTGGCAACTCTCTTCAGGTTTATTTCCTTTGAAATATCGTCTGTCTCAGTCATGTGGCAATTACAAAATAAGACATGTTCTGAGAAGTGCGTCATCGTGTGATTCTGTCCTTGTATGAACATCATAGAGGGTACTCACATAAACTAAGATGGCCAGACATCATTTGGCAATATAATTTAATGGGACCACCACTGTGTATGCGATCTATCATTGATTAAAATATTCTCGTACTGTTCATGGCTACTATCCTTATACGCTAAAATATTTGTATCTGCAAAGTTTCTTTCCTTCGTAGGTTGGTAAAGGAATGACAGCGACATGCATGGCCACAGATCAGGTTTATAGCTAAGTATCTGCTACAAGTTCTCAATCTATTAACAATTTATTCTCTTTATTTGATGAAGTTTTAGTTATTCTTAAAGAAAATTGCCATTTGAAAGAATAGCTAGAACTTTTCCTTGAAAAATAAAATATCCCACAATTTCTTAATCCTGCTCTCAACTGCACTGCAAATATCCCACAGCCCTTTTTGAAAGTGATTCAAATGAAGGATGAAAATCAGGAGTGAATGCTTTCTTACAAATTCTAAAGAAAAATGATTGACTCAAATTGTAATTAACCTACCTATGCTTACCACTAGAAAATTTTGTGTAAATAATTTATGCTAATATTCACTTGTCATTTATTTAAGGTTAAAATTCTATATTAAACATCTTTTCACATGTTTTAATCTAATCTAATGTATCCTAAAATATAACTGACTTGATTTCCATTGTTTAGGTGGTTGCTCATTAGTTCACTTTTATAATTTTAGAATAGTCACCTGTCTATGAACATTGGGACTCTCCTAATTGGAATAAAAATGATTTGATAAATTTGGCATTTATTAGGGACTTCTATAAGTATTATACACCAAAAGGATTTTAACATGAACACAAAAGAGTCAAGCATTGGCAATAAACTTTTTGTCACACTTCAATACTGAGCTGGGAGTAGTTTAGGATAAATGAACAGTACTCAAGCTTTGTTTTCCCACAGGATGAAGGAATGATGAATGGTAAGGGAACATTTGCATGAAAAAATATAAAGCAAGCTTGTAATTTATATGCACTTGACAGATGCAAAGTGCTCTACCTGATACTCTTAAACATATACAAATGAACAAATATATATATAAGTGTGTGTGTGTGTGTGACATTTTTCTTTCAGAGCTAGCTGTTGAAAAAGAACTAGATCTCTTTTTCTGAAAAGTATTTCCCTCACTAATGAAAACCATATTGCCTAACTGGATAAACAGAGTAATAGCTGGTATAAAACTTTGGATTTAGGAGGAAGCTTAATTTCCCTTCTCTTCCTATGAATTTAACTAAATAGAGAAGTTTTCTTATATCGCTTTCCTTTATATTCTTGAATTAATGGCATCTAATTCCTGGTTCTTTCTATAATAATCTTCTCCATATGCCAATTGTCTCTAAATTCCCTACAGAAGCAAAATCTCACAGCACATAGAATTTAAATCGAATCATGTTGGAAAATCTACCACTCCAAACAATAGATTACTCTTCATAGCAATGTATCTTAAACTTTAATGTCCATGGGAAACACACCAGGATCTTATTAAAATGCACGGTGTGTGTAAATAGGTCTGGGATGCAGTCTGAACCTCTGCATTTCCAAGCTTCCTGCTGACATCCATCCTGCTGCTTTTAGACCATACATTGAGTAGCAATGCTTTCAGCGAGAACTGAGTGAGGCTTGGCTCCCCTAAAGGTTTACTTGTCCCTCAAATCTTCTCAGCCATAACTGGAGAAAGAGTCTGTATAGGCTGTTTTTGCCTAAGGACATTGCCCTGATAAGAAGGAATTGAATGGATTCTATAATAGTTTGCCTAGTGCTAAAATAAACCTTACTGCCATCTAGTTTAATTTTGTGATCTGGTCTTATGTTTTGACTAGGCTCTTAGTATGTACCTGTTTTCAAAACACTGGATCTCCTGGTGCCCGTGTTATTCACCTCATTTTAATTTCTAATTTCATAACCTCCTGGTTTGAAATCATCAAATGGATAGCAGCTCACCTACATGCATCTCATTTGGACTCAGTAGACTCCCTTTTGCCAGAGCCTAAGTCACCTGCGGGAACTTGGCATGCTACCATTGGCAGGACATCCTAAATACTGATTGCCCAGTCAGACAAAATTGACCTAGCATCTGTCACTGTGTTTCATAGAATCCAACTCTTCCTGGCCCCTGGCTTATGCTGCCTCCTGACACCTGTACAGTTAGTTATGTCCCCATGTGTGTGGCCTTCCTATGGGCACTTAGCCCATTTTGTGTTGGTCCAAATCTACTGAAGTCCATTTCCATTCTACAGGTCTAAGGATAGTTTCAGATACATTCTCATTTCTCAAACCTTGATCTTATGCTGAGACATTTGTTCCAATAAAAAGTTCTTATTGCTCATTATTACACGTTTGACTGTATTAATAAATGGAATACAGGGAGAACAACACAGAGCAGCAATATAATTGATGTAAAGCTTTATAGTGCTTTTAAAAGGAAAATTTTGTTTGACAAATTTTATCTTTGCCAAAATATCTTATAAAAGTATATCTTTTTGTCCTCCTATTACAGTGTGACATTATTTAAAAATAAAACTATTTAGACTAAATGATTTTAAAATAGGAAAATATTAGATAGATACCTGACCAATATAAAATATCATTAAACATCTGGCAAAGGTCTCTTAATTGTATATTAGATATTTTTCTGTGGCTTTTGGTCTAGAGGTACTTGGGTATCCATGATAAACACTGGGATATTAAAATCCTCACAGTTCAGTACTGCTAATTTTGTCAATTATGTTTTAGAGGAGAACATCATAAACTGAAATGGAGAGAGGTTTGTCTTCTCAGAATAAAATTATTAAGCATCTAAGCCAAAAGCTCAAAATTCAACAAGGACTGTATATATGATTCACGTTTTTTTTCTTCAATAAGTGTTGAGCAGATATTAGATATACAGAGGCTAAAAAAAGGAAACCAACTCTGGCACATAGAAAAATGTTAAACTTCTATTACTAGTGGTCATCTAATGATGACCTGGTTGAATTTACTTCTTCTGGAATTTTACAAAGTCATGAAAAGATGATCCACCTTCCAAAACAATCCAATCATTTAAATTCGTGCAAGAATTCTTTATAGCAAAGTATTATTATTATTCTCACCTCACAGAGGATTATATGGATGCAGAGAAGATAAATAGCTTTTCCAGGATTGCACAACTATCAAGTGGTGGTACCTACAATCATTCCTTTGTTGGGCTCCTATAAGAGCCCTATAAGATAAACCTTTTATTATAAGCTGTTTTAGAATATTGGGATTCCTTAGCTTTACCTACCTTTGTCTCCCTTTTTCCTTTTTTAATTTCCCAGGATACATAGCAGAGTAATTATTTAGGCTTATGATGGCCATGTGCTCCTTCTACAAGGCATTTTACAACATAGCTGTAAAGAACGATTGAAATGTTATGCCAATTCACAAGAACATTGGGATCCGTGTTATTTTTTTGTAGTGGGAAAGAGATAATATGGTGAGAAGGAAGTGAATATACTATATTATTCTAACTAGTTCTTTTCAGTTCATATATTCTAATAAATTAGAAATCAATAGCTAAGATATTTTTAAATCCAAACCTGTTTTTCAGAAATGTTAGTGACTTTCAATTTACACCCCAGTATGGGCAAAGAAATTATTCTTCATGTAATGAGGAGACATTTGAACTTTACGATTGTGTTCTTGGTTTCCATTATTCTACATAGCAAGGTAAATATTAAAGATTTAAATATATATAACTAAATTTTCCTTGACAGACAAGCAATCAAAATTAAAAGTATGATGAAATTGTTACTACAGGTGACTGGATGCACTGCTATGCTGGCTGGTATCTTTTATCTGGGTTTAGTAATTTTCCACCAAAATAGGCTAAAGTGATAAAAGAAGACATATGAATAAAATAGGCACAACAGGATGGCTGTATCCATGATCCCACTCAAGTAGTTTAGGAGTACTCCGCTTTCATGCCTAACATACTCACATTATCACTGTGCAAGAAAAGAAAATACTTCTTTTCCTTGTCAAAAAAAGGCTGCCATATCAAAGGCAGATGACTTTTAGGAAGATTGAGTTGATTGTCCTTCATTTATTATCGGAGGAGTTGTTTTGGAAGGTCTACCATGGTTTAATGACTTGGTAAAATTCCAGAAGAAGAGGTACATTCAGTCAGGCCATCATCAGATGACCACTAATACCAGCAGTGTATAAATTTTCTTCTGTAATACAAACCCTATACAGATAGTAAATAATTAGTGAGAATGTATTTTTGGCATACTCTTGTTTATTTAGTATTAGCAAATGAGAACATTTTGAATTACCGGAACTAATCATATATGTTTTGAGAAACAAAACGGTACCATGTGAGGGCTGGACGTGTGGCTCAGTATACAGTGCTACCTACCAAGTGCAAAGCTCTGGGTCCCATCTCCATCACTGAAAGAGAAGAAAAGAAAAAATGTGAATAAACAAATAACAAAGCAATACATACTAAGGATAAATCGAAAGCTTTATACTCTTAAGTAGATACATGTAAATTCTCATGGAGAGATTAGTAAGCTGAAAATGAAATAATGTTTGGTAAAGATAATAAAGTCACTCTCGATGAAAGGATTCCAAATTCTTTAAAGAGTTAATCATACAAACATATTCTTTATGTCTATATGTTAATTTGTAACTCATTTTAAATATTTTAGCAAATTACATTGAAGCTCTTTTTACAATAATTATGTTCATGAATACTGTTGGAAATAAAAGTACTTAAAATATTTTTATCCTGTAAACGTAAGGAGGAAAAAGGTCCTATCCTTTAAGGTAATCAAATCCAATGATGGTGGATTTTTGGGGGGTAGACTTAATCAAATTCACAAAGAAAACTCCTAGAGCTAGTGGTATTAGGTTACCTTTGAATTCTCACCCCAACTTTGAATAGTCACTAATTCATTTGTTTGCTCTTTTGGATTTTGCAAAGGGGTTTACTAAAGCCTGAATTGATATAATTATTGGCTCAGATTGTTAGAGATCTAGGCCAGATGGCTATGGGTTTCTAAAGTCCCAGTTGCTTATGGCATTTTTCCTAGTCTGTCTATAGGGTTTTGGGGATCACCAATTTGAAAGGGCTACAAACTTATAAAACAGTATTATTCATGGGGCAGAATGTTCATTGGCGTGACCCACCACTAAATACATTCATTATAGACATTTCTATTCTGCACAATTTGCCACACAGCACTGGTTTCAGGAGGGGGAAAAGACAATAGCTTATAAAATGCTTTTGAATGCCTACAAAGAAGGAGAGTTCACGCTGAGACTCCTCTGCCTTCTTTCTTGGGAAGAACCATCCTAGTGACTTTAGCTGAGCTCTGCTGAGAGTAAGCAAAGTGGAAAAATCAGAAAATTACTTTTTTTTATATGCTTCTGGGGGGGCAAAATAGAGAGTGGGAGAGAGTAAATGGGAAAAAGAGACAGTGAGATTATGTGAAAGAGCAAATATGCAAATGGATGAAGACAGCTGAAGAATAATGTGAAAGGTAGGGGGGGAAAGCAGCAAAACTGGAGCCACAATGATAAACTTAAAAGGAATTGCAGAGCAGAGAGAACATCATAAATAACCATATTTTCAAATAAGAATACCATATCAGTTTCTGTGACCTGGATAGAGCACAACCCTCTCATGGTATTCCTAGCATTTTGATGTGCACAAAATGCAATTTTCAGCTCAGGCATTTTATTTGTCAATGTAAACAAGCTTTGGGTTTTTAAAATACATATCTGAAAAGTGTTTTCATAAATAATGCATAGATTATAAAAATTTGACTTGTAAACTATTGAGTCCATGTTCCCCCAATATTAATTGTGAAGCTCACCGTGTATCCATAGTACCTTTCTGGTAGAAATTGGCACCCTGACGTGTGCAATGTCTCTTGCTCAAGATAGATAGGATTTTTTGAAGTATAAGACAAAGACATATCATAAGCAATTTTGTCCAAACTCAAAGAAAGCAGTGATATAAGGTGAATTATATTGTTAATTAGTCCCAAATTCTAAGGCGTTCCTTTAAATCTTGCTAATTAACAGGACTCAAGAGTGCAAGATAGCCCTTTCCTTATCTTCAAAGAATAAAGATGAAAGAAAACAGAAAATGAATCCTCTTTACTTGTTCTGTTCCAAAACAGAGCCCTAAGAAAATCTGTGTCTGCTCCTAGGAAGAGAAAGACCCAAGCATTTACGGAGGGGGAGGGAAAGGAGGCCGTCTGCGAAGCATAATTAGAAGCAAGTTTTCAAATTTTATTAAATTCTTCCACCAACAAAACGCACCGAGAGGTATTTTTCAGTTAAACCAGCACTTAAGGACTATGACAAAAAGCAAGATGATTACATGTTTGTGGCAGAAGAAAAGGGCAATTAAGAAAACAAGAACAATTTAAAGTGCCATATACATAAAGGGGGCCAGCAGTTGATTTAAAGTTTTTCTTCTGTAATTTGTCTCCCCTTTGTCGTGGCACGCTCGGAGAAAGTGAATGCAGAAGATTGAAAGGAGGAGGGAGGGAGGGAGGGAGCGGCAGCCAAGGAAGGGCTCCCACTCCTCTCCAGACCCCCCTCCCTTTCCTCCTCCCCTCCCCCCTCGGCCCCCGCCCCCTCCTCTCTCCCCCTCTCTCCCTCCTCCCGCGCCCTCCCTCCTCCAGTGACTCCATCAGCTTTTGATTTGGAAGCGCGCTGATTGGCTGGAAGCGATTCAACACACGCCGGGCAAGAGCTTTGTCTGAGTTGAAGTGAAGTTGTACAGATTTTAGACTGGAGTCAGCAATCGCGGGTGTTTAGTCTGCAGCCGAGCAGAGAGAGGGAGAAAGAATCCCTCCGGAAAGACACGCTGCAGACTCGGGCTCCCTGCCACAGACGGATTCCGACTAGACCGGGGACCTCGCGGAGGTGACACTCGGCTGCCTGGCAGGAGGGCGAGCGGCCAAACAAATGCAAGGATTGGACTCCATGCCGATAGCGGGAAGTCGAGACACGGTGTGTATGAAACAAAAGTTTGCGAGCTATTAATTGCTGTGCTGTGTTAAGAGACGCTTTCAAGTTTCAAGTACCAAATGTCGCTTAGCTTTCAGTGGCCACAGGAAGTTGAGGGGATTGCTTTGCTGTTTTAACTTGCTCTGTGAGGGGAATCTCAGAGATTGGCCAATGCACCAAATGAATACTAAAATGCACTTTAGATTTGTGTTTGCACTCCTAATAGCATCTTTCAACCACGATGTACTGGGCAAGAATTTGAAATACAGGATTTATGAGGAACAGAGGGTTGGATCAGTAATTGCCAGACTATCAGAGGATGTGGCTGATGTTTTATTGAAGCTACCTAATCCTTCTGCCGTTCGTTTTCGAGCCATGCAAAGGGGAAATTCTCTACTCGTGGTGAATGAGAATAACGGGGAAATCAGCATAGGGGCTACAATCGACCGTGAGCAACTATGCCAGAAAAACTTGAACTGTTCTATAGAGTTTGATGTGATCACTCTACCTACAGAGCATCTGCAGCTTTTCCATATTGAAGTTGAAGTGCTGGATATTAATGACAATTCTCCCCAATTTTCAAGATCCCTCATACCTATTGAGATATCTGAGAGTGCAGCAGTTGGGACGCGTATTCCTCTGGACAGTGCGTTTGATCCAGATGTGGGGGAAAATTCCCTCCACACGTACTCCCTCTCTGCCAATGATTTTTTTAATATCGAGGTTCGGACCAGGACGGATGGAGCCAAGTATGCAGAACTCATAGTGGTCAGAGAATTGGACCGGGAGCTGAAGTCAAGCTATGAGCTTCAGCTCACTGCCTCTGACATGGGAGTACCTCAGAGGTCTGGCTCATCCATACTGAAAATAAGCATTTCAGACTCCAATGATAACAGCCCTGCTTTTGAACAGCAGTCTTATATAATACAACTCTTAGAAAACTCTCCTGTTGGCACTTTACTCTTGGATCTGAATGCCACTGATCCAGATGAGGGCGCTAATGGGAAAATTGTATATTCTTTCAGCAGTCATGTGTCTCCTAAAATTATAGAGACTTTTAAAATTGATTCAGAAAGAGGACATTTGACCCTGTTCAAGCAAGTGGATTATGAAATAACCAAGTCATATGAGATTGATGTTCAAGCTCAAGATTTGGGGCCGAATTCAATCCCAGCTCATTGCAAAATTATAATTAATGTTGTGGATGTTAATGACAATAAACCTGAAATTAACATAAACCTCATGTCCCCTGGAAAAGAAGAAATATCTTATATTTTTGAAGGGGATCCTATTGACACATTTGTCGCATTGGTCAGGGTACAGGACAAAGATTCTGGGCTGAATGGAGAAATAGTTTGTAAGCTTCATGGACATGGTCACTTTAAACTCCAGCAGACCTATGAAAACAATTATTTAATCTTGACCAATGCCACACTGGATAGAGAGAAAAGATCTGAATATAGCTTGACTGTCATCGCTGAGGACAAGGGGACACCCAGTCTCTCTTCAGTAAAACATTTTACTGTTCAAATCAATGATATTAATGACAATCCACCCCGCTTCCAGAGAAGCCGATATGAATTTGTGATCTCAGAGAATAACTCTCCAGGGGCATATATCACCACTGTGACAGCCACAGATCCTGATCTTGGAGAAAATGGCCAGGTGACATATACCATTTTGGAGACTTTTATCCTGGAAAGTTCCATCACTACATATGTAACCATTGACCCATCTAATGGAGCCATCTATGCCCTCAGAATCTTTGACTATGAGGAAGTGAGTCAGATCACTTTTGTGGTAGAAGCAAGAGATGGAGGGAGTCCAAAGCAACTTGTAAGCAACACCACAGTTGTGCTTACCATCATTGATGAAAACGACAATGTTCCTGTGGTCATAGGGCCTGCACTGCACAATAATACTGCAGAAATCTCCATCCCCAAAGGGGCTGAAAGTGGCTTTCATGTCACAAGAATAAGAGCAATTGACAGAGACTCTGGTGTAAATGCTGAACTCAGCTGCTCCATAGTAGCAGGCAATGAAGAGAGTATCTTCCTAATTGATCCACGGTCATGTGATATCCACACCAATGTGAGCATGGACTCAGTCCCCTACACAGAATGGGAGCTCTCAGTCATCATCCAGGACAAAGGCAACCCTCAGCTGCATACCAAAGTCCTCCTGAAGTGCATGATCTTTGAATATGCGGAATCTGTGACAAGTACAGCAATGACTTTAGTAAGCCGGGCATCCTTGGATGTCTCCATGATTATAATCATTTCCTTGGGAGCAATTTGTGCAGTGCTGTTGGTTATTATGGTGCTGTTTGCAACTAGATATAACCGGGAAAAGAAAGACACAAGATCCTACAACTGCAGGGTAGCAGAATCAACTTACCAGCACCACCCAAAAAGACCATCCAGGCAGATCCACAAAGGAGACATCACGTTGGTGCCCACCATCAATGGCACTTTGCCCATCAGATCTCATCACAGATCATCCCCATCTTCATCTCCTACCTTAGAAAGAGGGCAGATGGGCAGTCGCCAGAGTCACAACAGTCACCAGTCACTCAACAGTTTGGTGACAATCTCATCAAACCACGTGCCGGAGAATTTCTCATTAGAACTCACCCATGCCACTCCTGCTGTTGAGGTAAGATCATGACCTACATCAATTCATTGACAATAACTGTTGTATGCATTAGTTCCTAAGTGTTGCTATTAATGTTTCAATATGCAAATTAAGTAAGATTCAGGTTACATGTATACATGTACCAAGTATACACACCTTAGGAGCACACCGTTTCCATTTTTTTCTCACATAATTTACTTGCAGGTAACATGCATTGTATTGGAAAATCAAGCATGGTGCTCCGAAGGGGCTATCTAATTTGAGTCCCTTCAATTCCCAAATTAAGATCCTGGAAAGCCCAGATGTAAAGGGACTTATTTTATTGTCATTGTTTTTGTCTCTACTAAAAAATAAACACTGAGGCCTCCAGATTCCCATCTGAATGCATGTTCTTTGTGTCCAACTTTGGAAAATTTTCTGACATTATTTTAAATAGATGTGTTACAATGAATTTTACAACATCTTCTATATCTTTTTATAACTGATGACTCTATCTGGATTGTAAAAGAAATCAATTAGTTATTTAAAAGAGAATCTTCTTTCAAAAGAAAAAGAGTTAGTTGTATTACCATCCAGACCTTCCAGGACGTAGTTCAGGTACATTTGGTGATCGACTGCATAGCCTGCCACAGTCCAGCCTATGCAAATCTTTAAAAGGGATGTAATGTGTTCAGTTACTCAGTATAAAATACCAAGGAACTTTCGTTCCATGCTCAACGTATGGGAGTATTTAGGGTTGTGTCTACAGGAATCAGTTCTGTGTGTTTGGTTTCCAGCAGGTCTCCCAGCTTCTTTCAATGCTTCACCAGGGGCAATATCAGCCAAGGCCAAGTTTTCGAGGAAACAAATATTCCAGGAGCTATAGGTATGAATTATCCTTGTGTTACTCATTCAGTCTCAAATAAATGTTGAAGAGTAAAAGCTGTATTTTCCCTGATTGATCTTTCCAGATATGCCCTTCAAGACATGGACAAATTTAGCTTGAAAGACAGTGGCCGTGGTGACAGTGAAGCAGGAGACAGTGATTATGATTTGGGGCGAGATTCTCCGATAGATAGGCTACTGGGTGAAGGATTCAGTGACCTGTTTCTTACAGATGGAAGAATTCCAGCAGGTAAGAGGACAATGATAGTAAATCTTTATGCTCAGATCTACTATGATTCTAGTAAAATGAACAATTTCGTCCAAGCTTCTATTTCTTCTTTATTTGTCGTTTGCACTAAAGATTTGTAGTCTGCACACTATTACCAATGAATATAAAAGTGAAATACTGTAAAATTATTCACTTAAAATTCATAGCAAGTAGTTGATAGAGATGGAGTAAGTGTGAAAGGAGAGGATAGAAAACCAGACCACTTTCTGTCTCTTTCTACCCCATCCAGTACTGCCACAGGACACTCTTGACCAACCGTAAAATTACTGGGTGGATGTTCTTCTTCTGGCAGCTCGTGTGGGTGAAGAGTGGTGAAATGGACTGTAATTTGGAGAGTGTATTTCCTGTGATGGGAACCAACTCACAAAGTCAGAGACTGAAATACATGAGAAAGGGTGCATTTTAAGCACTAAAAATAAGAGAAAGAATGCATCTTGTAGGTGGTGAGGATGGAATATTTCTTCCCACCGTTCACTTTGATGTCTGTACTGTAATAGGAGAGAGGCAGGGAACCCAGAGGGGGATGTATAAGCACACAGCTAAATGAAGGAGATTCTACTAAGTTTTGAACCACATTTTCCTTAGTATCCCTTTCCTCTAACTGTGCAGCAGAAACTTGCTGAACCAACTGAGTAAATACTGACTGTGTCACTATAGCAACTCTGTTACTAAGGACTGTAATTTTCAATCAACCCTTAGGACCATAGAAGTGCTCCTTTAGCTAACTACGTCTCTAAATTCCTTACCTGTGGATCATATGTCTGCGTCTGATAGATGAAAAAAAAAGACAGAACGACATTCTATCACCCATTTTAGTTCTGTCTAACATCTATTTTCTGAATAGGAGCTATAGAAATTTATGAAAAATCAATAAATAAAAATTCTAGCTCTCATAAGTTACAGAGGTCATAGTGGCAGTAGCCAGAGCAGCAGGAGGAGTCATGTTATGTCGCAGGGCTTGCTCTGGGACCAGGCTAAGTACTCCAGGTCCAAGTGGAGTTCCTTTCCTCCCTCCATCTTCTCTTTCTCTCTTGCTCTTTCCTCCCTCCCCCACTCCCTGCTGCCTTCCTCTGTCTCTTCCTCCCTCTTTCTTTCATTTCCTTCTTTCCTTCCCTTTGTATGGTACTGTGGGTAGAACCCAGGGCCTGATGGATGCTATGTAAGAGCTCTAACCACTGGGCTACATCCCCAGGTTTTCACAGAGTTCTATTATCTACATTGTTTCTCCCAAGACTTTGACGTTAGAGTTACTTGTAGTGGTGATAGTTAACAATAGTGCTCCTATTGTTCTTTTCATATTTGAAAACTAAAGCTTATTAAGGTTAGGAAATGCATCCCAGATCTGGCAGTTTGTACATGGTAGAGGTGAGATTTGAACCAATCTCCATACTCTTAAACACTAATCTGGGGCCGGTGAGATAGCTCAGTGGCATAAGCACCTGCCTGGCAAGTGTGAGGTCCTGAGTTCGACTTCTGGTACCCACATACGAAAAAAGGGCCAGTGATATCGCTCAGGGGCATGGGTGCCTGCCTGGCGCGTGATGTCCTGAGTTTGACCCCAGGTACCCACCAAAAAGACCAAACCCCCCCAAAAAAAACTCTAATCTATGAAATACATGGAGTAACAGGTCTTTCTTTTTTAATTAAGTAGGGATCATATATTTTCTTACACAATATTCTAAAGACTTACTAGCCTCTAGAATGCTTTGGCCCTTCTTTAATTCTGATATCATATAATTCTAATTGCTTATCATGAATCTATTTTCTTATTTTACATTTTTTAAATTATTTATTTATTTACTAAATTTTGGAACTGGGGATTGAACCCAGAGCCTCATGCATACTAAGCACACACTCTGCCACCCTGCTACACCTCCAAGCAGGAGAGTTATCTAGCACTTGCTCTAGATAATAGTAGTAATAATAAATGTTAGGCACGAAGACATTGGGTAAACAATAGATAGACAAAGTACACTGTAGAAAACAGAGTCTTGTGTAGTGAGTGGCTTTACGTTCCATCCATGTTGCGTTTCTTTTGAAAGTGAGGGGCTTACTTTTATATTAACATTCACAACTCCACTAACATATAGATAACCCTTTAAAAATAATTTTATATTTACCCAATCATGCTTAATCCAAAGATGTGGGAGAAAAGTTATTTTCCTGGTATGTAACCTTGCACTGCAACAGTTTATATTATAGTAGATTCATTTCTGCCTCACTAGCTACCTGCTTCCTCACAGTGCTTAGTTGCAAGCATAGATCACCAGCAATCACCAGTGGCCTGGAAAGTATATTCATACTGGGGCAGCATAGACTGCCATGTGCGCACTGATAATGAATAGAGAGATAAAGACCCCTTAATTGTGAGTATCATTCTGATGACTGCTTACTAACATTGTAGTTTTATATTTATCCTGGCAACGTCCACATTAAAGTATAAAACATGCCCTTTGTAACCGTACAGTTCCAGGACATTTCCTAAGTAGAAAAATATGTAAGTCCACATCTGAATGCCATTAACAGAATTCAGGACAGTTTTCTCTAAAGCATGTTTATTTTAAGGACGTAAGCATCATATTTCAACTTTTTTAGTGTTAGTCTAGGAACAAATATAGATGATGTGGTACTCTTTGCTTGCCAATAGGGTCATTTCTGGTCATTCATTCTTTTAATTCCCACATAAATATACTACATACTGAGCAATAAAATTAGTATGTATTTTTGTCTGTTGGCTCATGTTTGTCAACTGTTTTCTTTTTTACTCATCCGACGAACTGTAACACGAAGCATTATGCCTGCAAAATCTCCTTCTCTATTTATTTTGTGGCAACAGGATAATTTATAAAGGCTTTTGATTTTGTTTTTGGTAATACTCCTTCTTGACTGAGCCCATTCTACTTTCCATCATCGGCCTTCCGTAAGTATTTACTTCAAACATTCTTTTTAAACTCTAGATTCTCTCTGTTCTCATGGCAGGTGCCCTAGCTCTGTCCTGGCTTTTCTTCCATGGATTGTTGATTGTACCAGTGTCCAAGCTGAGAGCCCCTCTCCAGTGGTTCTTCCCACTGTCAAATCTTTACTTCATACAGCTTAAACAACCTTCTCAGAACATTTTAATTTATATTTTTTGGCTTAAAATCAATGCCTAACTTGTTGCTCAGCAACAGAGAACAGAGTTATTTATTTTGGTATTCAAAGGCCAATAAAATCCACTCCTAGCTTATTAAGTCTCAGTTTTGCCATTTTTGCCTCTTTGCAACAGGTAGAGGCATCACTTCCCAAAACATAACAATGCTTAGCTCATCCTGCCTTCCTACCTGAAGAACTGATTTTTCCTCACTTTGGAAGTAAATGCTTCTCTCAAACTTTATTTCCTGTTGCTCTTTTTTTAATGACATCAGCCTTTCCCTTCACTTATTTATCTTCTCTTGACATTCCTTAGCATCATCTAAGTTACCCCTTTAACTGGGCATAAAAATGTCATTTGCTATACTTGCCTCAGAACCCTACCCTTTCGAGCATGGGGTGGCATCAGTATTTCATATATGACAGGTCCTTAATAGAGAGCTGACTGACTACCCCTGACTAATGACTTGATAGAAGTTAAGCATAAAGTTTTCTTCTTACATTCCATGTTCTGCTTCCTGCCTCACCTTTAAGGTGTAGTACAGTGACAAAACTCACAGTCACATAGTAGTAAAGAAGAGTTTCAGAGGAACCTTAGCCACCCCCAGAGCTATTAAAGAGCAACAGAAAAATTTGCTGATTGCCAACCACTCCTGTTCCCTGGAGAGTGGGATGCAACATTTGTGGTGCTGAATTATGTATGCACCAGGAATGTTTTCAAACAGTGAGTCTCCAGGGAAAAGATTGAGAGTATCAGTGAAATTGCAAGAAATGCTCTCTTCTGTACCACTCTCCTCTCTCTGTGTTGTTTTGCTTTCTCTCCATTAGTCTTTCTTCATCTCTTTTTCTTATTTTATTATATTTCATTTAAATGTAGTTGTTTTATAACTGAAGCCATATTACTTATCATACATTCACTGTTTAGAAATAATTCCTGTGAATGAAATTATTTTTGAGCATGAACTGTCAGATTGTATCTATCACCCAGATTGTTATTATGTTTATTGCTGGTTATATGTTCATTATATTCAGGTATCTGGAAAGCTTGGTCATATTCAGAATTCTCAGAACCCTGTATAAATCTCCCAACCACTATCATAGTCATTAAGCATTAAAACAAAACACAGCCAATCAAATAAACAAGTACACAATAATGTTCTTCCTAGGTCTAAACCACAGAGTTAAAGGCCAGAAAAACAAATCAAGAAGTGTCTGCAGGTCTGTTCCCCTTCCTTCTGACAGGATGTAGTAAAACAATATGTACAGGTCTCCTTTTCATTTTCACAGACCCAAAGAATTAAAGAAGAAAAAAATCATTAGCACTATGATAGTTACTTCTCTGCTGAGAAAACCTCATTTCTATTTTAGGTATCCCAGTTGCTTTCAACTCCTTTTGAAATTGTCCACATCATGTGTTGAAAAATGGCAGCTGGTGAATATTTCTAAGTAGTAGCAATGCACGAAGTCAAGACATTTTATTCTTAAATCAGCCTTGCTTTTTAAAATTTAATCTTTATTTATAGCAAATTACACAATGATTCTCCATGTTCATTCTTTTCGCACCTTGATTCACATGGTGTTGGTATTCACATTTTTCTCTGCATTTTCCCACACTTCTTTTGTATTTGTAGCTTTCCTAGCAATGTAGCTTTTTTTCCCCCTCACAACACTTGCTCTCATTTTTTGTTCCTCCAATTTCTCCCTTTCGCATTAAAAATTGAGGACCAGAGGGATTTAAGAATAGAATTATCGGGCCAGTGAGATGGCTCAGTGGCGTAAGCGCCTGCCTGGCAAGCGCGAGGGCCTGAGTTCGACTCCCAGAACCCACATACGAAAAAGGGGCCGGTGATATCGCTCAGTGGCACGGGTGCCTGTTGGCGCGCGAGGTCCTGAGGTCGACCCCCTGTACCCCCCAAAAAAAAAAAAAAAAAGAATAGAATTATCTTCCAGGTTCCAGCCGTAAAGTGTGGTGATTTCTACGCCTTGAAACAAAAACCATTATTTTTCCCCTTCCTAAATGCAACTGTTCTTGCGTCACTTTTCATTCAAAAACTACCCTGTGAATCCCTTTTCTATGCAGATTCTTCACCAGGTGGGAGTGCAGCACAGTGAGCACAGTAGGAAGCAGTACCTTAGAGTCAGCCTCTTAGAAATAATTTGGGAGAAAGAGAAATTGTTCTTATGTATCCAAATCTGCAAATTTAGTTCCAAATATATAGTATGGCTAATATCAGTCCAAATTCCTTTCAAATCTAAGAAAATTACTTTGCAATTTCTGAATTCTGTTCTTTCTTCTAAAATGAAATCATGACGCTGAAAAGCCTTATTTTTTCTTGAAATAAATCATTCGTGAAGTATATTTTACATCTTTGCATTTCTTGGCTTTCATGTGGTTTAGTTACTGTATTTGCCAATTTTGAGATTTTTTTTTTCCTTTTTATTTTCTACTTTTCTCAAACCTTTTATTTTCTATGAGTGTGGCCACTCACATTCCAACAGGATATCAGAACATCTGGGAGAACTAAATAATGGATTTTTCAAGTTACTTAGTTTTTGATGATTTTTCCATGTATTTAAATATTAATGAATTTAAAGTTTTTAAGAGAAAATTTAATGACATATGACTGCAGGTATTCAATAGTTAAGGAGGCTTTCCACAACTATTTTAAAGTAATAAGTCAATAAATACTTTATAAAAACTTTATGAGAGATTAGACAAATATAATTACTCGACAGTTAATTATATTTCCAGTGCCTCCATTAAAGCAAGACAATTAGAATTCCATGTCAAGAAAGCTACACAAAAGTATTAAAGGATTACTGGTGCCATTCCCAACTTAAGTGTTTCCCTTTAAAATTCTACTTTTAGAATTTAAATTTTTTATTTTATCCGTTCTTTTCATGCATAAATTATCAATTCCTTTTCTCACTCTGACTAGAAGACTATTCCTGAAAACACTCACTAACCTCCTCTTTTCTTTATTCAATAAACAAGAAAAATAATATAGCAACAGATCTGACTTACGGAGGTCCATAAATCTAGTATTCAAATTAAAACCATGATTGTAGCCCATCTCATGTGCGTAGTAGCAGGTTAGCATCCTGCTAATGGTTTAAACTGCTCTAGTTCTGTGTAATAAAAACAAAATTATGTTTCTCCGTAGTTTTGAGTCCTGCTAAGTATAATAACGAATCTTCATTGCTTTCCCCGAGTGCAGCTATGAGGCTGTGCACGGAAGAGTGCAGGGTCCTGGGACACTCTGACCAGTGCTGGATGCCACCGCTGCACTCGCCCTCCTCTGATTATAGGAGCAACATGTTCATTCCAGGAGAGGAATTCCCAGCCCAACCTCAGCAGCAGCATCCCCATCCGAATCTTGAGGATGACAACCAGCATGCAGAAACTGGGGAGAAGAAGAAAAGTTTTTCCACCTTTGGGAAGGACTTGCCAAATGACGAGGACACAGGGGACACCAGCACGTCCTCCCTGCTCTCAGAAATGAGCAGCGTATTCCAACGCCTCTTACCCCCTTCCCTGGACACGTATTCTGAGTGCAGCGAGGTAGATCGGTCCAACTCCCTGGAGCGCCGGAAGCCACCGGTGCCAGCTAAAACTGCAGGGTACCCACAAGGGGTGGCAGCTTGGGCGGCCAGCACACACTTTCAGAATCCCACCACCAACTCTGGGGTTCCGCTTGGAACTCACTCCAGTGTGCAGCCGTCTTCAAAGTGGCTGCCAGCCATGGAGGAGATCCCTGAAAATTATGAAGAAGATGATTTTGACAATGTGCTCAACCACCTTAGCGATGGGAAGCACGAACTCATGGATGCCAGCGAGCTAGTGGCTGAGATTAACAAACTGCTTCAAGACGTTCGCCAGAGCTAGGAGATTTCTGCAAAGCATTTTTGTTTCCATGTATGGAAATAGGGGACAGGAAAAACCCTGAAAGAACTGGCTCTGCCAAAGTGTTGCATTTATCATAAATGTGTCTGTGTATATTGAATATTAAATACTGTATTTTCGTATGTACACAATGCAAGTGTGATTATTTTAATCTGTATTTTAAAAATACATTTGTACCTTATATTTATGTGTAATTTAACAAACAAATTTTATTTTTTTACTCTCATGACAAACACGTCTCTCCTATTCATGTAGAAACTAGCCATTGTTTAAATCTGATATATATTCAGCCACAAAGATAAAGGTACTGCTTAGATTAGTTAAATTGGGGTAGAATAACTATGCTCTGCAAACTACTTCACTAATGCATTATACAATTCTTAGTTCCATTAAATGACCCAAGTTATTTTGCAATACTTTAAAAAATTAAGCATAATTTAACATATTAAGCTACTTTTTAATTATTTTTACTATTTTCTGCTAGCTCCAATAGCTCACTTCTAACAGCAAAATTAAAGAATGAAGTGAAATTCTATTTTAGGATTGAGAAGCTTCTTCAAGAATATATGTGAGATGATTTTCTGAAATGATTTTTTTTACCATGATATAAAGAGGTCTAAAGTCAATGTGTCCTAACTCCCAGGCCACTTCTATTGCAGGCATCACACTGGTCTGATCTTGAGAATATTTCTTCTATGGTATCGCGGTCTACTTACTATTAGGGGAAACAATGAATTTCCTTCCAACCTTGTAACATGTGATGTGATCCAAGGAAATGAAATCTGTCCTTTGAATGGATAGCAGTGTGTATTCAAATAGTGTGAAGTATTAGCGCACAGTTAATGTCAGTGTCCCTCCTAGGGTAGTAAATATCATTGCTTTCTTTTGAAATCATTCTGTTTGAATCTTTCCCTCTCTTCTCATAATACTTGAACATTTTTATCTTTTACATTATTTTTATTTTGCTACAACTATTCACTTATAGCTTTTGTCTCCAGTGCATGATCTTATATTTTTGCTTGCATTTTAGAACATTTGTTAATACCACATTTTTGTTAATACAATTTTGTATTATTTCTTGTGTGACAAATGAGAATTTATTTATTGTGCTGTTATCTTTCTGTGTGGAATGCCTTGGTGAGAGAGGTCCTTATTATGACTATTATCATTTATGATCAAGCTTCTATTATTGTTATTTCTATTGATACACTATCTTAATTGTACTCTCCAGAAAATTTTACTGTCATGAAAATAAAAAGAAAATTAAAGTAAAGTGAAAGCACTGTCTATAAGTCAAAGTCCTGTTTCTATATATGTGTTCAAAAGCCTGGCAGCTACCATTCCCTTCATGAGAGGTTAATTCAGTGTTGGGTTTCAAATGATAGAGGGAACGTACAACTGGCTGAGAAACACTGAGGAAAAGGAATGAATTTGAAACTTGTCATGGGAATGAAAATAGTTGATCATATTCCAACCGGATTAAATAATCTTAAGAGCATTTGGAGTGTAAAGAAAAAGAACAAGCAATAATAACTGCCTAAATATTTTTCAAATTACACGGAACACTTTCTCAGAACATTTTGCATTAAATTATGCCGGGAACAATAAGGTATCCTTAAAATCTTTCCAAAAGGCTAAGATTTTATCCTCCTTGGTTTAATAGGAGGGAATTAAAATACTAGAAAATTAAGTAACCTAAAATTGGTTAAAACTAAGATATTTGAATTCTCAAATGAGTACCACATTAAATAGAATGTGTTATCTCTTTGAAAAGGCACATTTGCCTTCAGAGGAAAGACTGAAATCACAAGTGAAATTTCAGTTTACTTTTCAATAGGTTGCACACACAAATGTTAACCACATACATTTTGCATTTCAACTTCACTTCCTTTCAGTACATGTTATCATTAAGTAAAAGATTTTCATAACTTCGCTATTCTTAATTTAAGGCATCAACAGCAATTGAGGAAGCAAAACTGGAAATAGATATATTTAATAATGTGAAGTAAATGAAATGCAATAATATATTCAACGCAAAGTCTTTGGTTAGTGACCTTACACAGAACATTCCATGACTCCATCTCCTTGTTTCGCCAGCCTTCTGCATTTATTATGAATTCCCATATCCACAACTTAAGTGAACATTAGTACATTGTTTTAGCTTTTCACTCATGTTCTTTCACCGGTAATGTTTTGGTGAAAGCTGGGACATTTGGTGCTGTAAGAGGGGTTGAGTACCTCATCACATTTATATCTCTTCTTTTTGATACCACGCCTCTCCAAAGATTGACACCAAAAAAAAAAAAATTAAGATTATTTTCCCCATTTATTATTCTTTAATCCTTTTGGTTCCATTGGATGCCTTTAAATATTCTTAAATCATATTCATCTATTAAAGGGAACCATCTTTCAGAAGTGTAACTCAACACTGAATCTGTTGCTCAACAAATCCTCCTTTAAATGCTTGTTAATAGAATGTTTAGAACTAGGTCTCTTAAAACCTTACCAGTAACAGTGTTATTTCTCATTCATTTCTTTCTTAGTATTCAGCAGATGCAGTTTAAACTTTGTTAATCATTTAAATTATTGTTCCTCTTGTTTGGTGTGTATCAAACTCATCCTTTCTATTAGATAATGAGGAAGGAAAAAGATGGGTGAGTGATTATCTTACTAGAATCATTGATTCAGTCACATTTATGAAAACCAGCTCGGTTTCCTTGTTTCAGTCCTTTAGTACCACTGTCAGAATATATTCAAATTATTGACACATTAAAGTTCAAGGATCTCAAAAAAGGAAGAAAATTCATATCAAATTAGTTGCCTGGGTGAA
Source organism: Erethizon dorsatum (assembly GCA_028451465.1). NCBI lineage: Eukaryota > Metazoa > Chordata > Mammalia > Rodentia > Erethizontidae > Erethizon > Erethizon dorsatum. The sequence goes on from CM051839.1 coordinate 20,874,020, forward strand.
AAATGCACTGTCCGACATGGCAGCTTTTAATCTTTCATGATCTTGTACAACTAATCCAATGATGCTCACTTTTCTTTCATGTGATTTCCTCAACTATGTAATAAATTTGTACACCTTTTCTTCGACACTATTGAAAATATTTTGATATTTCTTTTCTAGTTCAATATATCTTGAAAGAGTATCATTTCAGTATCGAAGATTGAAGAGACTGAACTCTGAATAAGTAGTAAATGTTTCTGTATAAGATTGAAATTCTATGAAAATCTTAAAAGATTTATTTCAAGTTTTAAAGAGAATTTGAAAAAAGTGGGTAATTAAAAAATAGTATATTTGAATTCCTTAATTAGATTAAATTCACAAAACAAAACTTTCTTTATGTGCTCAGCTATCTTATGTTGTGAAGGTATAAGATACCAAATCATTATCATTTATAATATATTAGGACTTCTCAATGATTGATAGAGTAATTATAGATGCTTACATAAATGGACATTTTAATTTGATTAATTAGGCTGTTTTTGTCACTGGAGAATCATCTGGTTCAGTTAAATTCTTAGAACTATTACATTCACTTTTTCTGAAATAACTAAATGATATCTAGAGCACTACACTGCAATTGAAAAAACACTTTATTGTCCAATTGTGGTTTCACTTTTCATCTTTGTGGCTAGAGTCATAGTCAGGTATACATACTCTTGATAAGTAATAGGGATGGCTAATATAATCTCAACCAAAAATGTTGCATAGATACACTCTATAACGGATGTGGAAATGGAAGTGATATTCTTTATTAATTTATTATATTTTCATTACATGCTAGCTTATGCAACTTGAGAAGCTGTTAAAAATTTTTATGAGGAGCTGGCATCACAAAAATTGCTACCAAAATTTACATACTTTCTGACTTTTAAAATTGCAATAACACATACTACTCTGGCACTTTAAAATAATAGTTTTCTATTTCATTTTATGACTTCTGCAAGATGCTCTCAATTCTTGCTTGCTTTCTCAGATTTTATCTCCTCAATTTATTTATTTAATGGTACTCCTCCTGGATAATTCATCCTACTGCTCCCATTTATAGCAAGCCTCTCCAAATTTTCACATGTATATAGTTCCTCATATAACTACATAGATTTTATCAATTTTTCCAGTGCCTTTTATTTGTTATTGATATAATTAGGAACATGTTTTTGATATATAAAGTTAATCCATTTCATTCTCAATAAACTTTGCCCTTCTGATTCATTACTTTAATGTGAAGGAAAATTCACACAATTAAGGACAGAACATTCGCTTTTTATTTTGCTCTAAATTAAATGTTCTGAGAGGTTAAAAAATCACTAGCAAAGAAAATTGCTTACTGAGAGAGGAAACCTTTTTTTTTTTTTTGAAATATAAAACATTCCCTTTTATGCATTAAAGGTCAGACTGGAAAGGGTAAGTTTGGAATTTTGCTATGAAGTAAAATGCAGAAAGAAAATAAAATATTTTCCCTTTGCTATGGGAACAAGGTTGCTAGTTGTTGGGAGCATACAGTTCTAGAGGTGAATGAATTGAGGAGGGTAAAATATCAGATATTAGTGTCTTCTTTATTCCTTTTCCAATGATCTGTAGAAGACAACATAGAAAAAATCTTGGGACCTGGTTCTCCCTTCTCCTGAGCCTGGTGACATAAGAGAGCACCATGGAAGGGCATGGTGTGTAAGATGCACTCGCCTTGGGAGGCACCTCAGCTTCTTAGTACTTCTGGATGGTGTTGGACGAGGCTTACATGGGGGAGGGCTTGACTGTATAAACCCAGTGACATTTCAAAGCGCTTTTACCTAGATGAAGACAGGCTTTCTAAAAGTCCGAGTACTTTCTCGTTTTATTAGAAGGCACACGCTATAGTTTAAAATAGCTAACCACAAAATATCCTGGAGAGAAGCAGAGTAGTCTTTCCCTCAGGAAGTAGCCCTCTGTGTTAGACAATGTTTTAGGTTCTAAATGATATACACAACTTGTAGTAAATGGTGTTGCATATGATGAAATAAATCCAACATATATAACTAAGAATGTTTTATGAATTCTAATTTTAAAAAATACGTTTCTGCAGTCTCTGCCTTGCAATTTGGATTTCTCCTTCAAACTTGTGCCTGGAGGCAGTCATGTGGTCGTTGTCACCTTTCTGTAGAGATTTTCCGGGACTGTCAAAAAGGTTAATGGCACATATACAAGAGGGCCACCTAACAGTAAGCAAAGTGTCAGTATAGGAGAGGGCTGCAGCAGACTGGCCCCAGGTACCCTCGGTTTTCTCTGCCTTTTCTCCCACCTTTTTGACTTCTCTTTCTCTCTGGGTGATGCCTGAATAGAGAGCCGGTGTAGAGTCATTGCTGTGCTCAACAGATAATCACTGTGAACTCACTGTGCATTAGACACTAGGACAGGTGTCTGAGATACACTGATGAAGGAGTCAGACAGAGCTAAGATGGTGCACAAAGCCCACAGCACAGGGCTGCGACTGTTGCGGCAGGACAGGCCACCCATGCCAGTGCAGGTGGGCACTTCTCATTAGGTGCGATGAATAGCCACAGGACAGAGACATGGCCAGAGGCTCTCCTGTACTTACTAATATATCCCCAAGACTCCAAACAGTCTCTGGCCTGTCAGAGATGCCCTGAAATAATTATTGAAAAGAATATGACCAGATGCATCTTCTTGAACCTTCATGCTGCTGAGAGAGAAAAGCTGAAAAAAAATCCCGTGTTATTACCATTAAAAATTGTGTTCTTACCCAAACAAACTTAAATATTAAATCTGGGGAACCAGAAAACACTGATCGACAGCACTGAGTGCTTTCTGCCAACAGCAGAAATTGGAAATCAAGAAAAACTGGGACCAGTCAAAGGGACAGGCCCACTTTCCTCAGTTTCCTTTAGATACTTGGAATATTTCGCCTTTTCCTGGGAATGCATTATTTTCCTAGATCAGGCAGAGCAGTTAAGCTCTCAGAAGTGATGTTCCAGGCCCAGCTTCCTCGGGAAATGTGTACACATAATGCATGAACAATGTAGTCCCCACATTTGTACCACAGTGTCAGTAATGGTCAAAGCGCTCTACTCACCTCACAGAATGATTGTAGTTAAGTGGAACAAAAAAAAGATATATTTATGTCAGAGGCAGAACATGCAGAATTTTAACAGCAAACAATGCGTTTTGTTGTGTCATTTTTTTTTTTTTTTCTATAGAAGGGCTCATCCGCATAGGTGCAGTGTAGAGAATTCAACAAGATTCTTGCCAATCTAAGATCTTACCAAATATACTGAAAGGAAAAACATAATTTTATATAAAAAGATCATAAATGGCCCATACTGGTATTAGTTGGGGACTCTAAACTGTTGCAAAAAATAAACTCAAAATAAATAACTTTTCAAATACAGAAGAAACGTCTCACATAACAGCCAGTCTTGAGTGAAGATACAAATCCTCGGAGAGCTTCCGTGTTCTATGAGATCATTTGGGAATCAGATGTCTCATGGAGACCGCGCCATCATTAGCGGAGGGATCCTTATTACAGCTGTACATGAGGGAAATACTGACGAAGTACTAATAGAAAGGCTTTAGAGAGCAGGCCTGCAAGTGTCTGATGTCACTTGCCCTGACACCTCATTGGAAAGAGTCATGTGATCACATAGGGAGGCTATGAAGGCTGGTCACTGTACTTTAGCAAGAAGCACTAATTTTATGACACAGTCTTCAGGAGTTCTAGAGTCTCCAAAGTGTCACTATAAATCATTTATGTTATTTCTGCCATAATTTCTGATTTATTTCTCAAAGGCCCACATGAATCTCAGGACCTTGAAAGAAGAGAGTGGATTTTTTTTTTTTTTTTTTTTTTGGGTACCGGGGGTCGACCTCAGGATCTCGTGCACCAGCAGGCACCCCTGCCGCTGAGCGATATCACCGGCCCTTTTTTCCTATGTGGGTTCTGGGAGTCAAACTCGGGCCCTCGCGCTTGCCAGGCATGTGCTTATGCCGCTGAGCCATCTCACTGGCCCAAGAGTGGATATTTTTATATTCTGTTTATTTTTTTGCCTCCAGAGACTAGTACACTTTTACATTGCAAAAGTATTAAATCTATGAATAAACCAATAAGACAAAAAGAATAGCATTTAAATCCTATGCTTAACCTACACTGTAATTTCTAATTGCTGGGAGGTGGAGGGCTGAGTGCAGAGCAGTGAGATAAAAGCTGGGAGATTTAGTAATTCTTAGAATCAATACCTTTTTCAAAAGAAAAATGATATCTCTTTTCCAAATTCCGAATAGATATCTTGGAAGTCGTACTCTGGTTATGGGGAGAGGAGCAGAGAGAAGGCTGCAGGTTGCCTGCAAAATGGAGTAAGGGAAACTTTTAAGGAGATGGAATGGTCTTTGAGCAATCAGGGATGGCACATCACTGCTGTCAAAAGTAAGGGAAGTGCATATTTAATATCTGCATTTTACTGTATGTAAGTTACACCTCCACAAAGTTGGACAAAAAAAACCCTACAACTGTCAATAAATAGGACAAAGTAGTAGATATAGAGAAGAATATGGGGACTTCTGATTAGCAAATCAATTTAATTCTAATTCAGGAATAACTCAGTCCAGGGAACGCCACCAGCAGATGTTCTCTACAGTGTTCCATTGGCAGAGGTTCCGTTCTGTGACCCGGTCTCCTGCATTTCTCATTCAACTCTGGGTTTCTCAGGGAAGAGAACATCTAATTAGAGCTCATCAGTGTGACCTCTGCAGCGTCACTTGTGACAAGGGTAAAGGTGCTGAGGAAAATTTCATGGAAGCTAATGGCTAAACTTCATTTAAGCCTTCCCAGGCTTAGGAAAATACTTGTGATTTTGATTCTGTTTTGTTTTGACAGGAGCCCAAATGTGTTCCTGTCACATAAAGATCTGAGGACTTTCCAAGGGAGGCTGATATCGTGGAAAAGTAGATACCAATCTATCATCTCTCTCTCTATCATCGATCGATGTGTCTATACAGTATTGTATGTAACAGATAGAATTTTTACAAGTGTTCTGAATGTACCTTTGGAGTATTTCCTGTCAGCTATATTAGAAGAGAAACCAGACATTTGCCAGAGCTATCACATGAAGATTTCGAACAGCAACAAGATTGTGCTCTAAAATTATAATAATGAAACAGTCAGAAAGCTACCAGAAGGCAGCAGTCCCTAGCCTGTCAGTTTAGACACATGCGATAGGCATCCAACCAGCCCTTCAGAATGTTGACAAATAGACATGGAGAAGCCATTCCAAAGTGTTTGCAGAAAATTTGCTCTTCAGATGAATGAGTAACTGCCAAAAGTTTACAACATAAAAATACACAGCTTTAGTTCTTTACTGAAAACAAAAAAGCAAATATGCACAAAAGCAAAAGTAAAACAACAGTAAAAGCCCAATCTCCTCCTTCTATATCTTTCATGTTTACAAAAATGCATCTGGTCTGATAGAAGCAAAGACATGCCATATAAAATAATTGCCCCAGATAAAAGGGAACATACTGCAAATCACTTATGGAATACTTGGCCTTCTGTACAAAGAATTCCTAAACTCCATACCTTATTTTTATTCAAAGAGGTTTTCCACTTTTTTATGAAAAATCTCCATTGGTATTTAACCCTCTGAATTTCAATGAAAATAACTAAATTCCAAATCACTAATTGGATAGTGGCTTAGACTGTGACTCAAAATTATTCATTTTATTTCCTGACAGGCAATTTTTCTTAAACAAATTACAATTTCATTCTCAGTACCTTTCAGTTTTATTTTTCTGCTAACATACCTTCAAAAGTTAATTACTCCTCAGGATATCATATCCTGAATATCCTCTTTTGTGAAAAGAAAATTTGATTTAATCACATCTCTCCTTGACTCTACATACTTTATTCATTTTATTTAGCCCTAATTCAGAAAAAAGCTACTGCTGAAATGGCTTCTTCAAATTGTATAAGACACATTTCTACACAGTTAGTTTGCTACTTTTTATTTATATAAAATAAATTATATAATATTAAACAATTGGTTAGTTTTAGATTAAAAATTAAAACAAATAATAATAATGTAAAAATTAGTGCCTTTTATTCTTAACAGTACATAAATTGCCTTTGTTATGTATTGTATTGCGCTGTTTCAATTGCAAGTTTAAAATAAAGAATGAGTGAAGCGTATTTCTCCCTTTCTCTCTCTATTTTTAGGAAATTTCTGGCTATTTTATTCTGATTTTAATTTTGGAATTGGCTTGCCTAGTTTCCAAAAATACGTTGTTGTCTTTTTACTGAAATCACATTAACTTTATAGATTAATTTAAGGGGGAAAAGTCATTCTTAAAGTTTTCATATTTTCTCTTCCAAGATTGTGTCTCTCCTCGTACTTAAGCTTTCTTTTGCGTTTCTCCATGGCACATATAGTTTCTTTATAGAAGATTTCATAAGTTTCCTGTTAAGTTTTGTATTTTGTCTTATGATTTTTTGTTCTTCTACCTTGTTATCATCTAAAGAAGAATGTCCTTTATTCTTATTTATTGGCTTTCCACTGAGTTCTGCAACTGCTTTTTCCTCATTATTTATAATCATTTTTCAAATGGATTCTTCTAAGTATTCCAAAGGAGGAAAAATTATTTTATTCTCTACTAATGATATTTACAGATTCTCTATTTTCCAGGCATGGTAGCACACGTCTGTAATCCCAGCACTTGGGAGGCTGAGGCAGGAGAATCACTGCGAGTTTGAGGCCAGCCTGGACTCCATAGTGAGTTCAAGGCCAGCCTGAATTACAAAGTGAGACCTTATCTAAAAAATAAATAAATAAATAAAAATAAAAATAAAAGTTCTCTATTCCACTTTTTCTTCCTAAATTTATTGCTCAATGTATGACCTAATTTTGTTGGCTAATAAACTCTAGAACAATTTATAAACAAATGTTAATAACAAATTTTGTTTGTTTGGTATTGATTTTGAAGAGGATGATTCTAATGATGCCTTAATTGGCATATATATGCTATTTTGCATGTATGCATTCATAGTTATATTGAAACTATAGTATTAATTTTTGCAATTTTCACTTCTTTGTTAGTATGCATGCTTGCAGTATGTAATGTAAATTCCTCCTGGGGACTTGTTATACCTACATAACACATCTTAATTCCTTTTTCACCCCCTTCTCCTCTCCTCCTTATATCTCATTTCCCTTCTCTTTTGCAGTAGCTATATCTCCCTATTTCCTATTAGTTGTCTTTGATTTTGCTCTTTATTTATATTTTAGGTTTTTATATAGGTATTTTAAGATTCTAAAAACCAAGAGAGGGAATTATATTTTATTCAAAGCATTTTATAAATTTAGTGAGATTTATGTGCCTGTTTTGATTTGCTAAATATATTATTTCAAATTTTAGCTATTCTGGTCTTAAACCTCACTATTACTCCAGGAATAAACTTCACTTACCTTATTCTTTTTAAATAAAAAGCTGAATTTTGCTAGTTACTTAAGTGTTTTTATTAGTATGTGCTTAAATAGGCTGTTCTATGGTTCTCATTTGTGTATGTGTCTTTAATGGGATTTAGAGATCAATCTGATAATATGTAATTAATTATTATGTATTATACTAATATATTATTAATTATAATATATAATAATAAATATATTATTGTTAACTATTTATGTATCATTAATATATTATCAGATTGATCTCTAAATATATATGTGTAAGTATAAAATTATCTTTTCTCCTAGTCTCTGAACAATTGAATTTTAATTGCAGTAATCTGTTATTTTGGAAGAATTTCCTTGTTAAACGATATGGCAATAGCTATTAGAAAACCTTACCTCTTGAATGGCAAATGATCTGTGTATTTTTCCAGACACACATCCATGGGTCAGTTTGGTTATTTAATTTTTTTTTTATTTTTTATCTACTTCATCTATGATCTCAAACTTACTTAAAAATTTGAAAAAAAATTTTTTTGTGGGTACCGGGGGTCGACCTGAGGAGCTCATGCGTCAGCAGGCACCCATGCCACTGAGCGATATCACCGGCCCATTTTCCATATGTGGGTTCTGGGAGTTGAACTCGGGCCCTCACGCTTGCCAGGCAGGCGCTTACGCTGCTGAGCCATCTCGCCGGCCCCTGAAATTATTATTTTTTTCTACTAATATTCTATTAATTCTACTAATATTATAATGTCTGTGGTTATCGTCATTGATAAGGTTAGATAATTATTCATCCTTTTTATTCCAAATGAAGAGCAAAGGGATTTCATTGGCTCTATCATTTAACAGCTTATACTTAATTAAAATTTGCTTTTACTTTTAGTTGTCACTTCTTTTCTTTCATTTGTCTTTGCTATTATCATATACTATGTTTCTTTTATGTAGTACGTAACCTATGTACCTCACTAGATTCACAAATATGTGTTTAAATTGCATAATTTTCTAAATCAGTTCATATATATATGAGAAATGTTATATTTCCCTGTGGAAAAATCATTTCTCTTTTTTCGTTATTAACTTCCATTTTGTTGTATTGAGGTTATGTTACTTTTATTATTTGAAATTTATTAAGCTCTTATATGAGCCCCACTACATTGTGAATTTGGGAGTGTTATTTGAAATTTGAAAAGAAACCATGTTTTCTTGTCTTTTTCTTGCCAAGTATGCAAATACAGACTATCTTAGTTACTTCTTCATTGCTGGGACAAAATACCTGACCCCCAATGTTGAAGGAGGAAAAGTTTATTTTGGCTCACAATTTGTAGAGGGCTCAGTCCATAATAAGCTGTTTCCCAGGTAGGGTGGCATGGAGGAGGAGCCTGGCAGAAAAGAAACAATCCAAGGGTGGCAGGCAGGAAGAAGCAAATCCAAGCCTCCCTTTTTCTTGATACTTCTTCTAGGTTATAAGCCTATTGATTGGTGCCACATACACCCAGGGTGGGGCTTCTGTCTTCAGTAAATCCATTTAGCCACACACAGAACTATGCTAAACTGATTAACAGACTAAGTCAGTACTATGGCCCCTTAATCCCAATATCACATACTCAGGATCCAGCCACCTCTCAAAAGTCCCACCTACGAGGGCATGAGGCTTTGGGGCGACACCTAGGCAAAAGCCATAGCACAGGCGTAGATGTGCATTAAGTGAAGAACATATAGGGTTGGAGATATACATAGGTCAGTGGTAGAACAATTGCAAGGCCCTGGGCTCGATCCCAAGCACAGATAAAACAAACAAAAAATTTAAAAAAATAATTATATACCAATGTCCATAATATTAGATTTAAAAGTTGCACTATTTTTTTTACAGTTATTTATTTTCAGTTTCTGTGTGTTTTTCTCTCTATTTTCTGTAGATTTTGGTCCATTTTTGTTGATACTACTATGCTTCTCTCTCTCTCTTTCTTTCTTTCTTTCTTTCTTTCTTTCTTTCTTTCTTTCTTTCTCTCTCTCTCTCTCTCTTTCTTTCTTTCTTTCTTTCTTTCTTTCTTTCTTTCTTTCCTTCTTTCTTTCTTTCTTTCTTCTTTTTCCCTTTGCTGTGTGGACAGTATCTGATATGTCTTCATTTGCAGACTTTTAACCAATGTTGATATCTTTATATTGAGAGTCCTTGTTTATTATAGCATATTTTGTTTTCAGTCCAATTTGAGAATTTATTCTTTTAATAAATGAGTATCATCCATTTACTTTTAATAGTTTGACATATGCATCAGCCAACATTAGTTGACTTTCCATATTCTTTACTTAGATCATGCTGTTTATTTGTGTTTTTATGATTTTTGACACTATTTAGTTTGATTTTTCTTATATTATGAAAGATTTCTGATTTTTTTTAAACTTGAGACAGGGTCTCACTAGGTAGCTCAGGCTGGCCTTGAAACTGTTATGTAGTCCAAACCGACCTTGAACTCATGATCCTCCTGCCTCTGTCACCTGTATGTTGGGATTACAGGTATGCACCATTACACCTAGCTGACTTCTAGTTTTTGTACACTTAACAATTCTAACTATGTAACATATTTACACCTCTTTTTTATGCATCTTTATAGCAGGCAAATGTATGATTCAATATTTCTTCTTCCTTTTTATCCCTTTTTTTTTTGTCTTTCCTACTTTTAGTTGATTGCTATTTTTTGTTTAGCTTTATGCAGTAAAAATGCACACTTAGGGGGCCAGTGAGATAGCTCAGTGGCATCAGCACCTGCCTGGCAAGCGCGAGGTCCTGAGTTTGACTCCCGGTACCCACAAAGTAGAAAAGGGCTGGTGATATCGCTCAGCAGCACAAGTGCCTGCTGGCGCCCGAAGTCCTGAGGTCGACCCCTGGTACCACCCCCTCAAAAAAATGCACGCTTATAACTCGATACCATTAAAGGCTTCATTTAATTTGTATATATAAAATGTGATGCAGTCATCTCATTGAGCATAGTTCTCTCACTATTCTCTTTCTAATATAATTTTAGTTATGTTAGTTCTACATTTTCAGGGCAATTATGCTATTATTATACAAGTAGAATATCCTTTATCTGAAATGCTGATGACCACAAGTGTTTCAGATTTGGGTTTTTTTTTTTTTTAAGTTTGTACATAATGATATAACTTGGGACTCAAGTCTTAACATGAAATTCATGTATATTTCATAACACCTTATACACATGACTTAAGGTAATTTCATGCTGCATTTTAATAATTTTACACATAAAACAAATTTTGAGTACATTGAACCATTATAAAACAAAGACATTACTTCAATACACATGTGGACAATTTGTGGTTGTATGGCATCACTACCATCCCTGACTCTAAATGTTTATGCTAATGATAAGCACTCTTTTTCTGTACTTAATTACACAGTAAATTTCCAGTATTAAGGTACTTAATACTGAAAAATATGACACACCATTAATATAGTGAAAAAATCATAGAATTTATTGTTCTAAATTCTGTACATTTTGTGATTTTTTTCTGTACAGTAGTATACATTTGGATATGTCAACTAGTTAATATTCAATTATTGAGTACTTAATATATTCTGACAATCACTATAAGTGCTTTATTTTATTTTATTTTTTGCTTTTTGTAGAGGGAATTGAACTCAGGACCTTGTGCTTGCCAGGCAGGCACTTGTGCCACTGAGCTATATCCCTGGCTGTAAGTGCTTTAATGTGCAGTACTTACAATTGTATGTGCCAAATAATAGTACTATCCCCAACAAGGATATACTTGTTCTAGATTACGTACCTATTAGCCTGGAATTCTAACACAGATCACTCTAGAGCCCTGACACTCTTCCATAACACTCTTTTGTCTCCAGAGAATAGCTTCCTTGATTTCTTGTTCTCAATTTAATATTCATGGTTTGAATTCTTAAGGTAAATATACAGCTCTTTCTCCAATACACATTTATATTTCAAAGAGAATAAGCTAAGAAGAGAGTTTCTTAAGCCACATTATGTTGCCCATGTGGCTTAATGTAGAATACCCATAATACAGAACAAAATCTTGCTGGAGAACTCACATTACATTTTCTAATACTAATTTTGAGGCAGACAAAAAATTTCTTTATTTCCTTGAATATTCCAGGCCTATGGTTCAGGAAGAAGAGGTGTTGGATGACAAAGAAAAGTGGTTTGAAGAAAACAGAACCTCAACTTGCAATCTGATATAAATCTTGTTTAATCTCTGTGTTACTGGACTGGCTAGCACTAGTGGGACAAGATTTACATGCAGACTTCTAGAACTATAAATTTCCAAGAGAATGAAATTGGGCATATCATCTGGCTAGTACATTAGTGCCACGCAACAATCTGCATGAGGAATTGGCTCAAAGCAGGAATTTGTTTGTTGAATACAGATCCCCTGAGCAAGAGTAAAGTTGTTTACGTAATACCAATATTTAGTGACATCAGGTTAAGAATATCCAGAACATCCATCACCAGAAAAATGCAGGTGGAGTTTGTGAGTTTGAGCAATTTCTCTTGGTGTCAGTATTTCTCTAGCTGATTCAACTTTCATACAGTCTAAGGTTGATTAGCTCCCTGCCACTGAAACGTCAGTTTTAAGAGTTGTAAATACAGCATATACAATGATATTACAATCACATATTTATGGCACAGAAGCATCTTGCCTACTTTGGATCTTAACTCAAACACTCATGGATAAATCTCAAAGGACTTTTGTTGAAATTGTACATAAATGGAAATTGAATATTAAATTTGAATATTAAATTTAAGAATGTCTTCAAGTTTCTGAGAACATGAAACATAAACTCCATCATATTTTCAAAGAGCATAGATTTCAATAAAGTAAGAAAACCTAATTGAAATACTTTTTAAAAATTCTTCACCCATTCATTTTGTTTTGTTAATATATCTGTGAAAGCAATCTAATGGTGGCCCATCCACCAAGAAAGGTTCACAGCTTTTATTGGTAATGATATATTTCTTACTAATAAATAAAAGCAAAGAGGACCATAATCTTTCTTTTTTACTATGACAATACATACGCAATGAACATTTACCAGTTTATTGATTTTGAGGGCACAATTCAGTGGTGTTAAGTACATTCACATTTTTCTATAACTGTCTTCAAAATTTCTGCTCTAGTGGCATAGGACTGCAATTCCAGACCAGAGAGGAACTACTGTTGTGTCTTAGAATTCATTTCCACAGATAGATTCTCTGCAGTCAGTCTGTTTTCATAACTTTGTGTGGAGGCAAATTGATCAGAATGGTAGGAAACAGAGTTCCTACCTCTATGAATGACCGTTCTAAATAATGCATCTTGCTAAATTCAACTACAAGTTGTATGGGTATAGAAGAGACATCCATTGATTTTTCTTCTATATTTGAACACTCAGAGTACTATGCATGTATTTAAGATGTAAATATAATGATAAGTTTTAAAAAATCTACTCCACAGTATCCATTCAACCAGGCTTCCGAAATACATTTTCTAGCAATAATAATCCCTAATTTCAATCTAAATATGTCATGGCCTCATATTAGAACAATTTATCTCAGAAAGAAAAGATTGATCAACAGTGGCTTAGAAACACATTTACAAATGTTAGGCTTTCTTCTGTGAAAATGAAAATCTTTTTATAAAAGCAACATGTCTCTCAGGGGTATTAATACATTTGAAGATGGTCACATTTAAGGCAACCTGCATCTTACTGTGGCATATACCTATCTCGCAGCCCATTATTGTTGACTTACTGAACCAAGAACAATTTAGAAACTGTGCTGTGAGCCAAATAACTACTCAAGTTCTAGTTTTTTTTTTGTTTTTTTTTTAAAATCAGATCCGAAGATGGCCCCACATAGCAGTTTAATCTAAAAGATTTAGCAGACTCAGCTACTAGTCTGAGAAACTAAATGTCAACTGTGCTTTCCATCAATTTTGCCTAGGGCAAGAACACAGAGGACGGAACAGCGATACACCCTGTGTGCAGATTCTCCACTCTACTAGTTTCCTTGGGCTGCTGTAACAAATTACTAGAGACTTGGTTCTTAAACGAACACTGGTATGTTCTCTTGAAGTTTTTGAAACTAAAATTGTAGAATCAAGGTGTTGAAAATGCTGTGCTTTCTGCAGAGGCTCTGGGGTAAAGTGCTTCCCCACTTCTTCCGCTTTCTCCTGGCTGCAAGCGTTCCATAGCTTGTGGCGTCACAGTTCCAGTCTCTGCCTTTGGCTTTTCCTGGCCTTCTCTGCTTTGTGTCTTCTCTCTCATATGAAGATATCATTATCAGATTTAGGGCACACCAAAATAATCTCAAAATTCTTAACTAAGTTATGTCTGCCAAGACCTTTTAGTAAGGTCTTTTAGTAAGATTTGAGAGACTAGGACATAGAAATACCTGAGTTTATGTATACCTAGATTGGGGGAAGAACAGTGTAAACAAATGCAAGTATTGTCGCTCTTTATGCTGCTTTATTGTTTTATATATGAATTGAGTGGTGATGGCCTATTTTCTCTTGTAATGGCTGCCTGATTGTCTTCTCTAATATATTGCTCCACAATCGGGTAAATTATTTAATGATAATAATAATAACTAATAGCTCATATGCTATGAAATTCATTCTATTAACAGAGGTAGTTCACCTATCTTCTCAATAGTCTATATTTAATCCCCAGCACCTTGTTTGTTCATTCATTCATTCCTTTATATTTTGAGACAGGGTCTGGTTAAATCAGTAAATTGTTAAGTTACTATTTTTCACAGTAGAATCATAAATTAGGTATCAGTATGCTGGTCTTACAGATCAAGAAAGAACAATACAGAATATAATTTGTACAATTTACATGGGAAGTTTACACTGGGGTTTTAATCTAAGCAAATTGACTCCAGAACCCTTATAGATAAATCAACATTTATATTTTATAGGCTTTCACATTATTTAACCTAAATTATTTGGGAAAATATCTTTCAGTTCTTTAAAATTTTTTTTCTGTTCCCATATTTGCAAGATCCAAGAAAATATGAGACCACAATATTTTTATTAAAATTTATTTTAGAATCAGCTGGTATATTTCAGCCATGGATCATAATAAAACATATTAGAAGATTCGGAAAGTTTTTTTTTTATCATATATCAAAAAAGAAAATTTTACAGAACAAAGATCCAAATTAATAATATTTACAGAGTAAATTAGAAATCCTAGAGAAGGGAAGGGATCTCTTGCTTAAATTCCAGTCCATGAATCTTTCTCTTTGCATTGGCTAAATAAATACATAGATTTACTTTTTATAGTTAGAGGGACTGTATTAGGTTTCTTTTCTAAAAATATAGTTGTACCGAAATATATCTCATCCCATACTCCTTAAAAGCACAATGCAAGACAGGCACATGCCTGTAATCCCTGGACTCTGGCGGGCTGAGGCAGGATGACTGGAAGTTCAAGCCCAGGCTGCACAATTTACTGACTTAAACAGACCCTGTCTCAAAATATAAATGAGTGAATGAATGAGAAGCTGGGTATTAAATATAGACTGCTGAGAGGAAACATGAACTATCTCCACTGATTTCCAACAGTCCCTACATTGTGGAGGGAAGAATAAGCTCTCCTACTATGAAGAAATTCACTTAAAAAATTTTTTTTTGAGACAGGGATTCACTATGTCATTCAGGCTGGCCTCAAACTCACAACAATCTTCCTGCCTCAGCATCCTGAGCATTGGGGGTGTAAGCATGCGCCATGACACTGCAAGAAATTCAGTTTTGCTGTGTTCGCACAGGGCAGACCCTTTGCCCTATTCTTTGTTTTTTGTTAGGTTAAAATGGATGGGAAAATCTTCATGTGATGCTTTGTTAAATAAGACATATTTTTGTCTTGGTATTCATTTGATCTAGTAAGTTTTTTCTTTAATAGCCATCCTTTTACAAAATAAAGTATAATTGATGAAGAAAGGGACTGATACACATGGTTGCGTCAGCTCTCTATTGCTGTGTAACGAATTGCTACAATTGTGTGTGTCAGAAGTGCTGACTTCCCTGCATCCTCTGCTTCCGCTGCTCTTGCAAAAATGCAATCAAAGTGCCAGTCAGGCTGAGCGCTTCAAGTGAGGCTCCTGTGAGGAGCAGTCTGTTTTAAAGCTTAAGAGCATCTCAGGGCCTTCCTACATGTCACCGGGAGGTCCTCCTTAGTCTTTGCTATTGAAGCAAAGGTTTCATCAGCAAAGCCAGCGAGAGCCAATAGAAAGTCTCTGTGAGCAAGACACAAATTCTAACTTTAGATAACATAATTGGAGAAGCACATCCCATTATCTTTTCATAATCTACAGAGTTTGCCAAAAAAAACACAAAAAACAAAAAACAAAGTATATAAGCTTCAGGAAAAGAAAAACTTGCATAAATATTTTTTTTCTTTTTATTTCTGTTTTATTTCCTTGGCTTTTTGATAGCTCTGATGAAACTTTATTTTTTAATTAATTTTATTGGTACATTTTAGATATACATAATGATAACATTCATCATAGGGAATTTGTACCCCTACATGTTATTATCTTCCTATTTCAGAGTATCTATTACACTTTTTGGTCTTTATTTACCCTTCTAGTTTTTCACACCAGAGAAACTACGCAATATTTGAACATGTATGTCTGATTTATTTCACTTAACAGTATGGTCTCAAGGTGCATCCATTTACTTAGAAATGTCTCAAGTTTATCTTTCTTTATGGTTGAGTAGTACTTCACTGTATTAAAAAAAAAAAAAACCTCCACATCTTTGTATATTTATCAGTTGATGGGCATTTGGGCTGTTTCCAAGATTTAGCTATTACAAACTGCTGCTATAAACATGGGTACACATATATCACTGTGGTATGATCTTTTAATTCTTTTGGGAAGATATGAAAAAAGGAAATAGCTGGGTCAAATGGAACCTTTAGTTTTAGTTTTTTTGAGGAATCCCCATATTGATTTCCACAGTGGTTGCGCAAGTCTACACTCCCACCACAGTGGAGAAGGGTTCCTTTTTCCCCACAACCCCTCCAGCGTTTGTTATTGGTTGATTTCTTGATGATAGCCATTCTTTCTGGGGTGAGATGGAATCTCAGTGTTGTTTTAATTTGCATCTCTCAAATGACCAGTGATGTTGAACATTTTTTCATATATTTATTTGCCATTTTTACTTCATCTTCTGAGAAGTGTCTATTCATTTCAGATGCCCATTTTTGGATCGGGTCTCTAAATTTGGGGGGGTCTGATTATTTTGACTTCTTTATATATTCTAGATATTAGTCCTTTGTCTCAGGAAGAGTGGGTAAATTTTTTCCTACTCTGTTGGTTATCTATTCACTCTGTTGGCAGTTTCTTTTGCTGTGCAAAAGCTTTTTAATAAGATGAGATCCTAATTGTTGATTCTTTGTGCTATTTCCTTTGCGATCAGGGTTTTGTTCATAAAGTCTTTGCCTACACCAAGGTCTTCAAGATTTCTACCTATTCTATCTTCCAGTAGATTCAGTGTTTCTGTTTTAATATTTAAATTTTTGATCCATTTCAATTTTAGTTTAGTCCATTGTGGGAGATATGGGTCTAGTTTTAATCTTTGGCATGTGGAAATCCAGTTTTTCCAGCACTGTTTATTAAAGAGACTATCTTCCTTCCAGTGAAGGTGTTTGGTCCCCTTTTCAAAGATAAGGTACTAAATTTATTGAGACATCATGAAATTAATACAAGTTACCTTTGGTCCCCACAATTTCAAGAGGTGGTCAATTACAAGAGCTTCTCAAAGTGCTAGCCATTAGGTTCCAGACAACTATTGGTATGGCAAACTGCTGTTTGTGTAACCATGGTCATTGAGATTGCTGCACATGCATTTTCAATTTCTTCTCTAAGGGCTAGCAGTGTGGTGTGTTTTCTGAGATACATGACATCCTCTAGGATCCTCCATACAAGGGTAACACCATCTGTTGAAAAAACATCATCCTTTTTTCTTTTCTTGAGGTATGCATACATTTTTTTTTTTTTGGCAGATGCTATTATTTAGAAGAAGGGAGAGACCTCTCTCACACTCACAGGGAGAGAATAACACAAAAGCATCAACACTAGAAAGCAGTGATAATTGGGATTTTGTAATCTGCTTATGAAGCAGCTTATATGGTGGTGTAAAGAAAAAATGAATACCTATTTATGCCGTTAGTCCTGATTATCAAGTTTACTGAATTAGGAGACTCCTGAAGAGGTGTTTAGATCATGAGAGCACTAACCTCATCAGGATGTTGAACGATTGATGTATTCAGTGCTGACTGGATTGTTAGGAGGTAGGACTAAGTGGGACACCATGCCCTTCTGTCATGATGTTTCTTCATTGGAGCCAATCAACCATGGACTGAAACGCCTGAAACTGAGAGCCAAAATAAATCTCTACTCTTTTGAGTTGCAGATGTCAGGTATTTTGTCATAGCAATGGAAAACTAATACAGATAATGTTAACATGTTCTCATGTCACTTATGAGGTATGCATAATATTTACAATTTCTAAGTAACTGAGCACCAAACTGTATTACTTTACTTTCTGGAGAAAATGACTGAGCCAAATAGATTAATCTGCAAGAAGGCATACTGGACCCGAAACAGTATTACTGGAGAAAATAAAAACAACAGGAACAGTAATTACATGATTTTCCTATTGCCAATCATGTTATAAAAGTGAAGATGTGGAGTAAGAATTCAGATTCTGGAAGAGAGCCCAAGACTATGGGCTCTGGGCTTATGTAGCCTATTACTGAAGGAAACAAAAGCTGCACCACTACCTGGATCAAGAGCTAGAATCCAGCCCTCAACTTCACAGATGAGCTGTGTGTTGTGACGGAACTTCCAGCACTGATCCATCATCATATCCCTTAACTACAATGAACTGTCGTGGCACCTAAGTATACAGCTGGTTTCAATAGAATAGCCTTCATTTCCCAAATATTCTGCAAGAGGCCAGTTCCCACACAGATAAGTTAATCCTCAGTTCTGAGTCAGCACTTCAGATTCCAAAGGATGGCTTCTGTGCTCCACTTCCCATCTGCAACCCTTATCACTTTAACCCATTTGCTGACGTGTAGGATGCTGTAGCACGCTTACTAATATACACGGGTCTGCATGCATTTCAGAGTGGGTTATTTAGTTCATGTTTAGAAGGCTGTACATAATCTACATTTCCTCTATATAATTATTTGATATAAAATTTACATTTTAATGTTTTTGTCTTTTTTATAAATTTTACTTCATTTATCTAAATATTTATACTTTTGCTTTTCATTTTACCCCTTTTATTAAACTTTATGATTTCTAGAGAAAATATTCTAATTTAAACCCAAAAGAGTGCATCTCAGTTCCTCATGATGTTTTGTTTCAAATCTCCAGATAACATTTTTAACACTTTCTATTGAGGGGAGTTACTTTATGGGGACTACAGGAAATCCTCCTTTAAATAGTTTTATTATGAAGTTTTTCTTAGTTTCTCAAGAATAGCACTGTTTTAAGTTGGTCCAAGAGATATGCTTCCAAATTCTGTCCAAAACCAGTAACACCAGAACAAATTTTATCTTTGTCTTTTCCAAAGGTTAGTTGTCTAGTTTCTGAAATGACCCTTTAGGAAATGTTAACTTTATGCTAATTCAAATTATTCTCCAAAAATCTGTCCTGAAATAACCTCTTGCCATTTTTTATAGTTTATCTGGAAGAAAATAAAATGCTAAGATTCCCGTGGTAAATCTTCCAAGTGGAAAGAAAATCCACCAAACATATATTACAAAAGCAGCTAAAGGAAGGATTTCTGTTTTTGTCTTTTTGGCTTTTTTGTCTCTTAGAACTGCTTTGGCATACACTTCCAATACTTTTAACTAGAGAACAATAAAAATAATGATCAATTCACGGAGTCAACATTTTTGCCTTGGTATTTATTACAGAAGAAAATAAACTTACTTAGAAAGAAAAGATGTTCAGATAGGTAATGTCAAACCTATGGCATGAAATTTAGCAGCTTTAGAGAACTGCAGTCCAGGACCAGTCTGGAGTATGAATTTGAAACTTGTGTTCTGTGAGAATTCAATGAAAGGAGATGATGATCTTTTCACAATATTTCAGAAATCTAGAATATCAACACAAAATCTTGTCTGAGGTGAAGAAATTAAACGGTGCAGACATTTCAGCATTAAAGTATGGGAGCAAGAAGCAAAAGTTTTAAAAATAATTGCTAACTACCCTTTTCTTAACTGTAGACAATTTGTACTTTTCAGACATTTCTGGTCCCTCTCTAAAGGCTAAATTCATTAAGCTGTACCCCTTTTCTTTAAGCAAAAATGAGAATATGCATAATAATATTTTGTTATTATTTCCTTCAAATTACTGCTGCATACATAATTTGCAGTGTTCTCAAAAAGCAATTAGCCTTGGCAAGCAATATTTGTGAAGTTGGTGTTTTTCAAGTTATTATAGCCCTTGCTTCATTTTGAAAAGCAGACAGCACATATTACAAAATAAAATCTGGTCCTCTTGTATAATGCTTTTTCAAATTTTTTGCTAGACTGAATATCATGACAAAACAGCAAATAAGGGTAGAATTGTATGTATTATAATTATGCACGACCTTTCTGTTAAGGAAAAATTCTGTTGTATTCCCCGCAACTCTTTCTACCTTGTCTTCCTGGTGCCCTGGAATGAGAATCACTGTGAGGATGATACCTGTCTACGTTTTTTATTTTATATACACAAGTATGAACTACAGTGATAATTTGTTTTTCCCTCAGTTTAGACATCAGTATATAATACCAGGGAAAGAGTCTACAGAATGGAGAGAGAGTTAGCGTTACTTGTTGCAAATTTCTCAGGCATATCAACATGTCATTGCTGAGTAGAAAAGGAGAAGTGAGGAAAAAAATGCTCATGGAAAAGAAACACAAAGAATCCATAAAAGAGTCTTTGTGGTGTTGTAATTAGAAGGCTGTAGCAGTTTGTAAAATATGTCCATAACTTCTTTTCTATTCCTACCTTCAAAAGTTAGAGACTATTTCCTCTCATTCTGCGCTAACTAAACTAAGCGGCTCTATTTCCAGCGAATAGAGCAAAGCTGATGCGGCAGGGTGCTCCTTAGGGAACTAGAGCATCGGCGGTACTGTAGCCCCTCCTCAACCCTCAGTCTCTTGGATCACACACTCTGAAGGCAGTGAGCCGTGCTGCTATAAGGAGAGCTTCATGTGGCAATGAACCGCAGCCATGGAAGAAATACCCACGCAAGCCAGCCTTGGAAGCCAATCCAAGCCCCAATGAAGCCTTCAGATGACTGTACTCTCTGCTGCCAATATCCTGGCTGCAATTTCCTCAAAGATCCTGAGCCAGGACCACCCATCTGTGCCATTCCTGAATCCCTAATCCTCAGAAACCGTGAGATGATAAATACTGTTGTTATTAATCAGAAAGTTTGAAGGTAAATTGTTACATATGATATATAATTAATATAGTGGCCAGGAAAATCATAAGATTCAAGGAGAGATAGTGTAGTTGAATTTCAAATACATTGGAAATTCTTATAAATAAGGATCAAGCAGTATTCAGTGGCTTTATCAACTTGAATATTATTCATGACTTTGATAGGAGCGTTTGATAGAAAAGTGGGAATGGAAAGTTAGAAAATGTGACGAAGGAGCCTAAAATATATATTTAAGAAAATTTGTTATGGAGTAGTGCACAGGGAGGAAAATGATGTTAACCAGAAGAGTGCAAGTTCCAGGGAGATTTAAGAAGAATGGACAAGAAAACATTAATAATTTATGATCTAACATGTAGAGAGGATAGAGACTTCGAAAATACTACAGAAAAAACAAAAATACAATGAGACCGTGTCCCTGGAGTTGAAAGGTGACAGAAAAATGGTAGTGTAATTTATTCATTTTTAATAAAAAGGAGTAGAAATTAGAGATGCAGTTTCAGATTTGCATGCAAAAAATTGAAGTATGTCATTTTGATTGATTATACTACCTCTGTAAAGTTAAACTATGTGTTTGAGGAAATGGATTTTTTAAAATAGTGGAATAAAGACAAAAATTAACCCCCCTTTTGGCACATCATCCAAAAGTCAATACAAAATTATAGGAAAAATGTGAAAACTCAATTTTTTACAAAACATAGAGACATTTATATCTTCAACCGAGAAAATAGGGAGAATTTAACTAAAATTAAAAAGGCAAATACGAAGACATTGAGATTTGTAGTGGATTGAAGAAGAGCCCCCTCACTGATATGTCTACCAAGAACCTTTGACATTATTTTAGTAACCGTGATTAAGCGGAGGATCTCAAGCTGATATTACTCCGAGACAGTGTGTGCTTTAAATCCATATATCAGGTACTCTTTTAGAAGAAGAGAAGGGGAGAAGACACAAGTGAAAAGACCACATGGGACCCATTCAAAGACTGAGGCTGAGATTGGAGTCATGAAAACATAAGCCAAAAAATGCTAGGAGTCATCAGAAGCTGGAAGAGACAAGGAAGAATTCTTCTCAAGAGATTTCAGACGAGTTACGACCCTGTCAGCACCCTGATTTCAGATTTCTGGCCTACAGAATTCTCAGGCACTGGATTTTTGCTTTCTTAAACAAACTAATGTGTGGTTATTTGTTATGGCAGCCCTACGATACTAATATGGATCTCCTGAATTTTAGAATTTAGGAAAAGGACCAAAATACATCTTCAGAGGCCCACTCTGGGAAAAATCCACCAATCGAACAATAATTGGAAATCCAAGTGGATGATGAGACCTTACAGGAACTGCCTTGGTATAAAGCCTCCAGATTCATAAGAGAAAGGACTGAGAAAGGAGTCACAGATATGAGATTCTTTTAAATGAGCCATATTTTCAGGAAGTATCCAGAAGCAGAGTGAAGTGATCACCATAATAAAAACAAATGATAAGAGTGCAGCTCAAAACTCTCACAAAATTATGGCTGAGAATTCAGAGGAAAATGAAATATGATGGACAAGACATAAAATATAAATATAAACTCTACAGATACAAAACCATCAGGGAAATAACCCCTAACTGGGCTTAGCGCTAATTAATTCGACAATACTGAAAACCAAGTGACATAGAAGATAGGACTAAGATAAGTGATACGATGAAGATAAACTCTAAAAATAGGCAACAATGAATGTTAGAAATGACAGGCAAATGGTATTCCATTTTGTGCAGTCAAGGTCCCAGAAGAACATGAATTAATGGATAGAAAGAAAATCAACAAAACTGTCCTAAAATATAAAAACATTTTGCAAAACAATATATATGTAACTGTGCAAAATAATATAAAGAACTCTAAAAATAAAAAATGTGAATCTGTTGATTAAGGAAAGATAATTATCTCGGGAGAAGCTGACACAGAACAGCCACTATATAAACATTGCAATGCATAATGGTTCTGCAGAGAAACACAACATATGTGCATTTGTGTGTATTCTTGTGTGAGCCAATCCTTCATATATATGAAGAGAATTATTAAGAATTGGTCACATAATTATGGAGGCTGGGAAGTTCCATGATCTGCCATTTGTAATCGGAGACAGGGAAAACCAGTGGTGTGATTCAAGTATGAATCTGAGGGGCCTGAGAACCAGGAGACCTGATTGGTGTAAATCCAGTCCAAGGGCAAAAGAAGACCAATATCCCAGATAAAGCACACAGACAACTAAAATGGGCAAATTTCTCCTTCCTCTGCCTCTTTGTTCTTTCAGGCCCTGCATAGATTGATGCTCTTTCATAGTGGGGAGAGCAATCTACTTTAGTGTGTCACTGATTAAAATGCTAATCTCATCAGGAAACATCCTCAAAGCCACACTCAGAAATAAAGTTTAATGTGTCAAGTCAAGTTAAAAAATATGATTAACCGTCACATTGAAATATAGCCTGGTAAATTCTTATTGTACTTTTAATAAGGGGAAAATATCATTCAGGAATCAAGGCAAAAAAGATCAAGTCATCTATAAGGGTAATGAAAGTATTCCAGGTTTCCAATCTGTCATAGCATCATTTAGCACTAGAAAACAGTACAGTGGTGTTTACAAAGTCCTCAACATAACAGTGTATAATCTGAATATCCTATATCAATCATGTCAAGGCAACTGTGGATAAAGAAATGGCAGTGGAAAACAAATTAATTTAGCTCAATAACTATAATAAAAATGTGGAAAATATGATTATTCAGGTTGACCATTCCTAATGCAAAAATCTAAAATTGAAATGCTCCAAAGTCTGAAACTTAAAAAAAATTTTTTTTATTTTTTATTATTTATTTATTTATTTATTTTTATATGCGGCTACCGGGAATCGAACTCAGGACCTCACGCTTGCCATGCAGGTGCTTATGCTGCTGAGCTATATCACCTGCCCTGAAACTTTTTGAATGAGATATAATGCTGCAAGTATAAAATTCCACATCTGATCTCATGTGACGGGTTGCTGTTAAAGTGC
This sequence comes from Erethizon dorsatum, assembly GCA_028451465.1. Classification (NCBI taxonomy): domain Eukaryota; kingdom Metazoa; phylum Chordata; class Mammalia; order Rodentia; family Erethizontidae; genus Erethizon; species Erethizon dorsatum. The sequence goes on from CM051839.1 coordinate 20,898,000, forward strand.
AGGCACACATTCAGCATTCTTAAGGGAGGTGTCTCCTGACCCCATTCAGCTATAATATACCTTTTCTGTATAGGCTCAGTTTTCCCCACATAATCAGCATAATAAAATGGCACATGCGCAGGCTGGACATACCAAAGGCAGGATCTTCATAATGCCCTATATGAGATCAAGACCAGTGTGTTCTATTCATTATAATTTTTTGCCTACTCTTTGTTTTGTTTTATAAAGGTATTGTTGAAAATATCCAAAGATATCCGTATGAATCATGGTAATAACAAATTTGAATTTAGATTTATCTATTGCACAGGAAGTCAACAGGTTGAAGAAACTGGACAACTTAAACGTGGAAGGCCTTACAGAAGAGTATGGTGTTTGAATTATCACCATCTATGATTTGGGGAAACAGAAGGATAAATTGTTGATGCTCTAGCCTAAAATTAATAAAGATAAGTTAACAAGAGACAGAAGAACGCTCTACAAATTTAAGTGAAGATCATCTTCATATATGGAAAGCGTGGCTCTGTCCGTATCATAGTGAAGATTTATCACTTAATGATGGGCAAACAAGGATCTATCACGGTGAACTGAAAATGGAAAGTGAGTATTGAACAGCTGGCTGCAGAATTTTTTTTTTTTTTTAATATGCAGGTACCAGGAGTCAGACTCAGGACCTCACGCTTGCCAGGCAGGAGCTTTTGCCGCTGAGCTATCTCACTAGCTCTGGTTGTAGAATTTTAAGACAAGACAAGGCATTACATTTTTAAAGGGCTATTGACCACAAATTCATTGAAGAAGAGGATACCAAAGAAATTTTAATGCTGCTAATGAGACTCCAGTTTTCATTCATTGACGAATGATGATAGAGAGGAAATACTTTTTTGTGTGTGGTACCTGGGATTGAACCCAGGGCCTTTACACAGAGCTACATCCTTAGCCTTTTTATTATTGTTCTTTTAAGTTGCCCAGGCTGACTTCAAACTTGCAAGCTTTCTGCCACAGACTCTCAGAGCGCTGGGGCTACAGGTGTGTGCCTTGCCTATGGCTGAGGAAATGGTTCAGGTGGCCATGGTAACAGTGACGAAAAAGAGGACACTATGAGCACTGTGGAAATAAATTACACATAGATGGCAAAAATGTTTGACGGACTTATTGACGAACTACAACAACCATAATTCACGAAGAACAGTCATATCCGTTTACAGTATTAAAGAAAAGTTTCCAAGACAAAAACCATTGTTAATGAGGCAAATGACTCCAGAGAAAAATGAAAAAGCCATCTGACAGGATGTCACTTCATCCTTGGAGTATTTACTTCCTGGTCCTTCAACTACGTCTGATGTTTCTTCTCTCTTAGAAAACAGAAAACAACAACAAAAAAATGAAATGTGCACATAATGATCTTTTACTCAAAATATAACTTGTAGGTGGAGACCAAAATCCTGTTTGGCAGCTAACACAGGGACTCTAATCAAAACACTGTGCTGCCTTGCTACCAGGAACCCAAAAATGTCTTTCTCTAACGTATCAGACTGACCATATCTTTATTTGATTTTTCAAACAATTTTCCCAACTTAGTCACATTGTAAAATATTAAACCTCAAGTAGACCAATACTTGAGAGTTCCGGAAACTTTTTAATGTTACTTCTGGTATTGATGAATTTTGAAATCGGGATGCGGTGAAGGATTTGCCTCTTTGCCTCCTCTTCCTCCCCTTTCCATCTTGGAACCAGATTACACAGTGTGTACATCCTGTCTTAAAGTCCTTGAAAAACCAAAATCCTTTTGTCAAGTCTTGTGCGCCATGGTTCTTTAACATTCTAAACCTGCTATGGTTGCTGAAGTAGTTTATCATGAGAAGAAAAGAAATGCCTTTGGCATATCAAAAAAAGAAAAGAAAAGACAAGAAAAACAAGAGACCCCAAATCCTGAGCTCACAAATAGGCTATTGTGGAGCTGCAGCTTTAAAAGTTCCTGCTATTAGGTATATTTCATAATGTGAAAAGACAGGCTGATTTTGGCCCCCCTCGCCTGGTGGGACAAATCCTGTCAGTGCCATTTATTTGCAATCCCTTGTGATTTCTGTGTCCCACAACCCTTTTGCATGAAAATAAACCATAAAGGCAGTCAAAACACCTGCTTTACTGAGAAGACCGATTAATGCTTTGATTTATCCCTCCAAGTGTGAACTAGTCTGCAGCTACAAGGGCCTTGGGTTGGCATATAATTCATCAGACTTTGAAGGTCTTCTTTTCTGTGTCCCAGAGTTTCAGCTGTGGGTGTCTTTTGTGTGTCTTAGAAAGTTCTGCACAGCTGGAAGCCAGAGTTTTTCATCACTATTGGTTTGAGTATTTTCAGTTAATAAATGACTAAATTGTGGGACTAATTTGAAAGGCCTGAAGTATACTGGAGTCTGCATTTTTCTGAACCTCACTTAGCCCCAAGAAGCCAGAAAAAGAAAACAGGTATTCTATAATTTCCTTCAAACTTATTTTCTTTGTAGTCTTTAGAAGTTGACACTTGTTATAGTGTGTGTGTGTGTGCGTGTGTGTGTGTGTTTCTGAAGCAGGCAGATTTGACAGATGTGTTGCCATCACTAACACAGGACATGTGTCTTGTTTATTTCTGGTAGAGGGAATTAACAATCTGTCATGCCCATTCCTCTCTTAGAAAACAGAATGAAACTACATATCACTGAGCCTGGATAAAATATTGATATTGCAGTGCATAAGATAAGCAAATCCGAAAATTCAGAAAATATGTTTAAATTCAAAAGATACTGTTTGGCAAGATGCCTCTTTCCAATGTCATAGTTAAAAGAGCAAATACATATTTTCCTTTCCTAATTAACCTATTTATATCAAATCTGGGAATACCCCCTACCCTATTAATTCCCAAACTTTCCAAGCCCTTTTTAGGAATTTGAATCTTGAGGCTATATCACTTCAGCTTAAATGATTTTGAAGAAATATTTCTTTAATATTTTAAAAATGCGACTGTTTTATATGCTTCTGTGTAATGATGATTTAAATGACAGAGTAATTACAAATAAAGCTACAGTGGAAGAAAATTTCCCACCACAAAAGCAAACCTATCTATAGAAGGCAATGAACATTTTAAATCTTATTAAAGAAATGGTTATCTAGACTAAAACACATCTGAGTATTGATAATACAAAATCATCAGCTTCAACCTAAAATTGTTTGTCAGAGGTATTCTACTCTATTCTAGGAAGACACAAAAACTCATTACATTATGCTAAAAATGAGGATAAAACTTGGATAATTTGCCAAAATGAAATGGTAGGCCAGGATTATAAAACCAGTCAAACTTCAAAGCTAATTGTCTTTCCATCCTACCCCATGACAGCGAAGAGTTTAGCATCTACATGGGCCTTTAGAAAGTCAAGTAATTAAAGTTTAGAGATGGTTTATATTTCTCAGCTTTTAGAAGTGCTAACGCTTGTAGATTCAAAACCTTCTGCAGCTGGTCCTATTCCTGCAAATGTGTTTCTGCTGAGAATTTGGCTCAACTCCAAGGGCACACACAGATAAAACCAAAGGCCTGTGCACAGTCTTAGCTTCAAGTCAGTTCAAAGGCCTGAGGGGACATCCAATTTGTGCGGTATTTATGTTTGGTTAAAATGACCTGGTTTACAGTACCCCGCAGCTTCCTAGCAGGATGAACTTTGTAAGGATTAATAAGTCAAAAAGAAAAAAAAAAAATCAAAACAAACAAACACAGAAAACCAAAACAAAAAAGATTTCCTTCCTTTTTTTTTTTTTTTTGCCATTTCAAATTGAATTATCAGGCGATAAATAATAGAGGGTTGGTATAAAATCATTTATGGGAGTTCTTTGCATCTAACTCATGGAAAAATATTTCCAACTAAAAGCATATTTACTGAATTTATGAATCTCTTTACAACAGAAAACCAAAATAAATTTTTGATAATACAAAATCATCAGCTTCAACCTAAAATTGTTTGTCAGAGGTATTCTACTCTATTCTTGAGAACTTGAGTGAATCAAAAGCTGGTAGTGTTCATGTAATCAAGTTATTAGTATTAGCAGATCTGATGAGATGAAAAGAGAAAAGAAATTGTTCTGACAACAGGAGGCTTTATCCAAAGGTGTTATGAGTTGAACTCAAATGCCAGACTGCCTGGATGTGATTCCAGCCATGACCCATTTACAAAACCTTGACCCAGAAATTGAAACGCATGGTTCCTGAAACTTCTCATCTGTTCATGAGGATTCTAATAGAATCACATACTTTTGGTAGGTGGAAATGCCTGTCTCATAAGAAACAGTCCACAAAATTTAGCTATTATTGTTACAAATAAGAGTTAATATTAGTGAATAACAGGAGATTCTTAAAAATCCTTTTCTTATGGACAAAGAGGCTAAGACTCAAAGTTTGAGGATAATAACAAAGAGATTAAAGAGATCTTAGTGTAGACCCCTGTTCTTTCTAAGATCAGCTAATAACCCAGTAAAGATATGAATGAGGGTCAATTTATTGCTTTTTAATGACCAAATACAGAATTTGCTTCATAATACCATTTGTTATCAACAGGCTGCTGAGCATAATTTAAGAATGATCTGTTTATACACACTGAACATCCCAACCCCAAATCATCTGAAATCTAAAATGCTTCAAAATCAGAAACTTTTTGAGCACAACTTGATGCCGCAATTGGAGAATTTCACACTTGATCTCATGTACCAGGCTCCAGTCAAAACACAGGCATACTGAAAATATTGTGTAAAATTACCTTTAGACAATGTGTATTAGGTGTATAAAAAACACATGAATGTCATGTTTAGATTTAGATTCCATCTCCAAGATACCTCATTACATAAATGTAAATATTATAAAATCTAAAAAAGACATGAAAGCCAATCTTCTGCTCTCAAGCATTTTGGAAAGGGATATTTAACTGTAATTACATTAAGTTTATGACACTATGCTATATTAGAAAGAATAGTTAGTATCTTTCAACCTATGGCTTGAAAATCAAAGGATGAGTTCTGTTAACATTTGTGTCTTGGCCTCTAGCTATTAGCCTTGAAAGGATATTTTCTTCCTAATTTATAACTTGGTAACATTCATTTATCATAGACATGTAATAGAGATTAAATTTAATGTACAGAAATCTTTGAAAAAAATCCAATGATATCTTACCCTTTTTACATAAAACCTATTTTATTGAAATGCATCACCAACTCCACAAAAGAAAATCATATTAATACTAGAGTGTATTTCTTTTCGATGGCTTTTGGAAATAAGTGGTTGTTTCATGTAATCATGTTCAAGTAGGTGTGTTATTTACACAAGTAGGAGGATGCAGAAAAACCCTAAACAATATTATTCACATTTCCCTTGTGTTTGATCTGTCCTTACACCCCAGGGAAGTGCCTGCTGCTCATAAAGTTTTAATTGAAAGGAACTACGTGAGAGGGGATTTGCTTTATCCCTCTGATAATTTAGGAAGACTTAATGCAGTACTTTTCATATTAAATAACTTTCTTTTTTTCGTTCCATAATCATTGAGAGCCTTACACCAAAAAACTCTTTCATTGTAGGAAAAGAGATATCTATTGCTCAAGTATATGTATTTCATTTGTAAAATACCTTTTTCAGTTATTATTAGTTGAATTGAATAAAACAATAGGGTCACAAGACTACATACGTAGCTAAACCTTCATGAAGCTACTGGAATTATTTGTTCATAAAATCACTTATTGGGTTCAAGGGGACAGTTTATTTATCACATAGGTGTTTAGAATCCTGACTCTGTCCCTGTGTGACCAAGGGCACAGTTTGTGCCCGAGTTGATTTTGTAAGAAAGAGAAGTTGTATGAAAGAAACTAAAACAAAGACATAAAATTAACATATGCTTCAGTAATTTTTCAGAAAAATATTAAATATCTTCTAAAAAGGAATTACACTTATCGTGTGTCTGTTTGCTTTGCTTTTGGGGAGTGCTTTGGAGCACAGGTGCTCTGGAGAGGGGCTGTCGACGTCGCATACTTCTCCTCGTGGGGTGCAGCTGTTCTCAAACATGAGTGGATCACCCTCTTAAATAGCAGCAGTGCCTAAATATAGTGGAAAATTTAAGAATATTTTTTTTCAATAAGTAAATAAATTCATTAACATGGCTGATTAGGAGGGATTATTTTAGCCAACACAGTGGTGCCGACCTATAATCCAAGCACTCTGAGAGACTGAGACAAGAGGATCACAAGCTTGAGCCCAGCCTGGGAAACTTAGCAACTTAGTAAAAGCCTGTCTAAAAAAAAAAAAAAATTTACAAATTAAAAAAATAAATAAAGAAAATATGAAGGCTCCAGATTCAGCTGTCAGTACCACATGCGCCGTGTGCATGCAAGCACACACATAGACAGGAAGGATTATCGTTTTTTGTCCACAAAAAACACTGTGATGGGTAACAAATAAAATAAAATCATCTTTATCTTTGAAAGTAGGAGTTGATTAATTTTCTTTTTCTTTTTTTTTTTTTGGTACTAGGAATTAAACTCATGACCTCCCATTTGCCAGGCAGGTACTGTGCCGCTGAACTATAACCCTGGCCCTAATTTTTTCTGTAAAAATGATAAATATGGCCTTCTTTTGGGGGCCTTGTCTCTGTTGGAATAACCAAATCTGTAGCACTGTGCAAAAAGCATCCATAAATGATACACAAATGCATGGGTGTGACTGTGATCCAATGAACTATGTTTACAAAAACAACAAACAGTGATGAGCCTTGATTGGACTATAGTTACCCAGACCTCTTCTTAAGATAAAGTTATCTTCCCATGATAAATTCGACATGTACAAAATCCAACTAAGTTGCCAACTCCTATCTTTGCAAAGCTACAGACCTATGTAACTCATTAAATAACAGAGCCCATCAAAACAACTGTGCAATCCTGAAACTATTGGTATTTCTTGGATGCTTTTATATCTGATCCATCACCACCCTTAGTTACACATTTGAGGAGCTGTCCAATTACCTGATTAATGTTACCTATAGATTTAATATGGATAACACATGACATTAACCTCTACATGGCTTAGCCACTCTTCATTGTATGGTCACAACAGCTTTCTCAGTGCTCAAAACATCTCAGTGCCTCGCAATTTGTCTTGGCATAAAAACAATATTCTTATCCTTGCCTGAGAAGTTCTCCATGGTCTGTGTTTAATGACCTTTCAAGCTGGATTCATTTCTCTTTGTTTTGACCAGAGCAAAATTATTTATATTTCCCCTGCAAGTCCACTGCTTCTTTGCAGTATCTGTTTCATCTGCCAGATACACTCCTCAATTAGTAGTCAGTTTCTCCCTGTACCCCATCGCTCCGAGCAGTAGACTCAGGATTTATAGAGAGCCCACCCAGTCCTCGACGTGGTTCGGGAAGTTTATATTTGTAATCCCATGGAAAAGTTATTGGAATTCTAGAGAGTTAATTCCAATCTACCACTTCCAGTGCAACCCACGGCGAGAATAAAGATACTAAGGCATATTAATAGTTGTGGGGAGCCAAGAGGTCCTAAGTCCAGCCAAGATGGTGGCTACTGGAACAAAGGCCTCGACCCAGGGCCGAACCCAGGTTTTATTAATTCTGAAGGAAGGGAGTGGCACAGGGATGAGTGACTGTGAGAGTGGCGGGAAGTACGTGAGTCTCATGAGCTGGACTAGGCAGATGGCCTGATATCACCTTTGCAAATGCAGAGGGAAGGATATGCAGAAGGAGTAATCTGCATAACACAATTCAAGATAGTATCTAATGTTTTGGGGTTGGTGCTTCAGCTCTGATGTGTAATCTTTTATGCCCTGGGAAGTCATAGCCTCTTTCTCGAGGCTCGATCCCAGCCGACAGCGTGGAGCACAGCTCTTCATCCCGCCAGGCTCAACCATGTATTGGGAGCAAAGGGGCGGGGAAACACAGGCCTGTCCCCTTGCTTCAAAGACTACATATCAGGACCTGGCTGGACCGATTTGCATTGCCTAAAGCCAATTAAAGAGATAAGGAAAAGTCCTAGCCAGCTCTGTACATATCAATAGGTGGAAATCGGGGGCTGGTGAGATGGCTCAGCGGCGTAAGCGCCTGCCTGGCAAGCGCGAGGGCCTGAGTTAAACTCCCGGAATCCACATAGGAAAAAAGGGGCCGGTGATATCGCTCAGTGGCACGGGTGCCTGCGGGCGTGCGAGATCCTGAGGTCGACCCCCGGTACCCAAAAAAAAAGGTGGAAATGGGCCAGGTTCAGCCAAGATGGAGATAATTGCTCTTCTTTCAAGGAGAGCCATCCAGGTGGTCCCCCACAAGGATTCCCTGATGCTTTTGGTTATTTCAAATGCCCACACGTATCTTTCTTCTATGAGGATTTTAAAAGGGCAATTTGAGGTTTGCTTCAGTGTTAACTTGATTTGTTATTTCTTTCAACCTGCCAGAGAGTACCACGAAGATATAGGAAAGTTTGGTTTTGCTTACTGTTGCATTTCCTGATCCTAGCAAAGGGTCTGATAGATAGTACACACTTTGGAAATCGTTACTGAAAAAAACTAGTAAATAAAGCAGCAGAATCTACTTTCCAGTAATATTTTAATTTAAAAATTCAGAAGTAGAGGATGTAGGAAACAGAAGAAGGAGAAAGAGAAAATTGAAGAAATTTATTCCTAATATTTTTATAACTGATTATTCATTCATTATATTTTTCATCATAAAGTAGAATACATTGCAATATATTATTAGCCTCTTTATACATATATGTGTTTTAAATATAGCACTCACAATTTCACTATTTATTAATACCACAAAATTAAGTAGATAGGTTGACATTCCATTTTAGTTATATAGGTACTACCCTATATAACATCAGACCAATTATTAGCATATGACCACAGGAAGACAGATTTTAACATGCCCTTGTTAATAAATGTGTGTTTTATAAATTAAATCTAGGAAGAACTCTATTCAGTCCTTTTCAGGTATTGTAAACTAAAAGCTAACTTGTAAGAATGTGTTAGTTTGAGTTGAATGTCTGTCACAAAATATGTGCCAACCACTTGTTTGTAACAGTAACAAGCAATAACAAAGCATCAAGTTTTTGCAAGCCTTGAAAAGCCAATGAAGGAAAACACAAAACCAAAGAAAAACAAAGAGCAGCACTTTTATAAATATCACTCTGCTCATGAAGAATGAAACGCCTAAGTTACTTAAAGCTCTAAAACACCTAAGTTCATTTTCTCTCTTTTCTCCTAGATTTCTTCCAACTTTAGCAGTTTATTCTTTGTCATGTGACATTATATAGATTCTATATAGTCAAACTAGTTTAAAGCAGGAAACCCATTCCCTCTCAATTCTGCATATCTTTATTTGCTCAAAAATTCTAGTAATTATTCCTTGTCTTTAGGATAATTATTAGTTATGAGAATATATTCAAAACCTTAGGAATATAGTTCATATATTAAGATGTTTTCCAAAGAATATTTGAATTCACTTATGATTTATGGATAATTTATTACAGCTAATTAAGATTTAAGAAAATCTAACTTTGTTAGGAAATTATAAAAATGAGAATCAAGATTTAGACTCACAAAAACTTACTAATGTAATTAATTATTAACTCATGATGAAGCAGTCAGTTATATTCTCTATATATAGATGAGACATGGGATTTCTTTTTCTTTCTTTTTTTTTTTTTTTGGTACCGGGAATCGAAGTCAGGACCTTGAGCTTACCAGGCAGGTGCTTGTGCCACTGAGCTATATCCCCAGCCCAAGGGATTTCTTTTCAGAAACAAAAACTTCTTTTAGTCAAACAATGGAATAAAGTGAAAAGATTGTAGAATCTTTTATATATTGGTTATTTTAAGGGAAAGAACTCAGAAATATCAGTTTGATTTCAAGTTCATCCATCTGACAATAGGGCTACATTTCATATACATGAGCAACAAAATAACTTGAGGACTAATTTAAAAAATAAATGAGACAAATGAGCTTTGCTCAGTTTTTCAGATGTATCCTACATTCCAGAGTAAGACTAAGTCATCTTCTTATTTTATACGCTGAAAGTACTTGAGTCCCCTTTATAAGTAGTATCTAGTCACCCTTAAGAATAATAACCCTAGAACTTGTCTGACTGGCAAAACACACAAAAAAAATCCAAACTCTCAGTAGAAATTGATTTGCTTTTGTTGATAGCAAATGCCTTCTATTTTCATTATTTCTGGTAGGGCTTAAACATGAATAAAAAAACAAATATCCTTGTAAATTAATCTAAAGTTTAACAGTGATACTCAATTGCTATTTGAAAAGAAAAATATAGAAGTGGAATTAACACAAATGAAACCTGATCCACAGCAGAACTGACATCTTAATGCATGGGAAAATAAAAACAAAGAAGTTATTTTCCATTACAATGAGTGTCACATCTGTATATCCATTAGCACTTTTTTATTTTCAGCCTTAAACTACATCTGGCAACATGAATGACTCCTTCCCTGAAACTCCGGCCTTGTGTCTCTGACACTGCACTACCTTGGTTTTCTTTTACCTCTCTCACTGTTCTTAGTGAAGGGGCTTGGCTGGCTCATTCTCCGGCATCCAACAACTAAATGTGGGAAATATCAGAATTTAGACATAGTCCAAACTACCTCTATCTTCTACTTTTCTTCCTGTATTTGTTAATTTTTCTCTTTACATCTATCATCTTCCACACTTCCCCAATTTTTTTTTTTTTTAGACTCAAATCTGATTATATCCTTCCTTTACTTAAAACCTTTGAATGATATTCCTCCTAGAAAAAGAGCAATGTCTTTTAAGGGCTCTACAGTGCTTGTCATTACCAGGTCAATGTTTCTTTCTCCAGCCTCATTGTTCACTGCTCCTTTGCTTCGAGGCAAAATGTCATTTACTTGACTGATTTTGATTCCTCAAATTCACACTTTCCTGCTCTAGGATCTTCACACACACTGCCCTCTGCCAGAAATGCTCCTTCTGTTGTTTACCTGTTTTTCCAATTATATTTCATATAGCCCATGATACAGCACTTCCCCGGGAAGTTCTCTTCAACTCTTTTCCTAAGACTCCCTCCACCCCCTTATCTTTCTTTCCTGAAACTGAACACACCAGGGTAATGATGCATTAATTTGCATACATGATTTGATTAATATTTTTCTGTCTTCTCAGATTGACTCTTCTTAGTATTTCCTGACCTTCCTTGAAGGCTTAGTACAAAGTAGCTGTTTAACACACATTGGTGGCATGAATGGATGAAAGGACAAGTTTTATATTTGAAACTTCAGAACAATCTTTTGGAGACAATACATTCCAATGATTTCATTTTACTATGAGGAATGTAGCACTGGCAGAAATAAAAAATCTTGCCTATGTTTATAAAGGTCTGCTTGAACCTAAAAAATAAAACTCATACTGTAACTATCATGACTCTGCATCTTACATTATATGCTATATCCAGGTTTTCAATAGAGAGAATGAGAAAATGAACCATTTTCATGCTGTGCAGTATAGTACAACATGTACTGTGTTATATTTAAAGGCAAATGATCTCAGGCTACACAGAACTGTTTTAAATTAGGTTCGACCATGAATGTGCTTTGTAGTTTCAGGCAAGTCATTTATTTCTTTAAGAATAGGTTTCCTTGTCAGTAATATAGAGTTCATAATAATAACACTCATATAACATGATTGTGCTAAGTAAAACACAGTGAAGGACAGAGTTAGGGTTAGGTGTAGGGTCAGAATTAGGGTTAGTAGTCAATACTACTACAATAACAGTAGTCAGTATTACTTTTTTTTTTTTTGTGGGCACCGGGGGTCGACCTCAGGATCTTGCATGCCAGGAGGCGCCCGTGCCGCTGAGCGATATCACCGGCCCTTTTTTCGTATGTGGGTTCTGGGAGTCAAACTCGGGCCCTCGCGCTTGCCAGGCAGGCGCTTATGCTGCTGAGCCATCTCACCAGCCCTAGTATTACTTTTTACCCATTTTGTATAAAATGTCATTATTTATATATTTTAGAATTATTATCTTTACAAATCACCACAGATTTCATTTCCTAGTTTTTTGGTGCAATACTTCTCTGTTGTATAATAAAGAGACTGAAGTCATGCATATATTATTATGCTACTTTAACTAGACGTGCTGAGAAGCATGGTTACCTTTCTGATAGAGTTAGTATTATGCTATTTCCGCCATATTGTAAATCAAATGATCGACTGACTTTATTTTATGCAATGTGAAATCTATTATAACATCAGCACAGAGCATGTTTAAAGAGAAAAAAAATCTATTTACACTTATAAAATCCTCTGCAGATTAAGGCCATTTATCCTTTTAAACAATTTCTCATGCATGTTTATTTCTTACATCATTAAAATCATATTGTACTTTTAAAAGTTCACATTATTGGGCCGGTGAGATGGCTCAGCAGCGTAAGCGCCTGCCTTGCAAGTGCGAGGGCCCGAGTTCGACTCCTGGATCCCACATACGAAAAAGGGGCTGGTGATATCGCTCAGCGGCACGGGTGCCTGTTGGTGCGCGAGGTCCTGAGGTCGAACCCCCGGTACCCACACAAAAAAAAAAAAGTTCACATTATTTCATGAATACCTTCAAAATAATTGTTCAATTAGCTTCATGATTAAAAATTCATGCCAATGTATATATCTGAATAGATGTACAAAAATCTTTATTTCTCTGTGTGGACAGTTAGGATATTTATAATCGTCTGCAATTATAAAAATACTACAATTAATATTTGTAAATTAAATTTTCCTCTGTTGAATTTTCTTTGATAAGTTCCCTAGAGTAGATAATTAGTGATATTCTTACCACTATGCATTTGTGAGCCATTAGCAGCTTTTTCTTAAGTCAAATGACACCTCATAGGAAATTCTAGTGACATAATGTGGAGATACTATAACATTTTCAAACTGCATGTTCACATACTAATTATAAGTAATTATTGAAACATGTCCCTGGGCAGTATTTATAGACAATGAGGTCAATTTTGAATAATCCACTTGAAAGATAGCACTTCACTCAATCAGAATAGCAAAAGCCATATAACACTTCCTTTGAAAGTACCAAATTTAATGTCATTAATCTCTTGTTGGCCAGAATGATATACTAGATAGACAATAACTAGTAAAGAATTATTAATTCGGGCTGGTGAGATGGCTTAGCGGCATAAGCGCCTGCCTGGCAAGCGCGAGGGCCCGAGTTCAACTCCCGGAACCCACATATGAGAAAAGGGCCGGTGATATCGCTCAGCGGCACAGGCGCCTGCTGGCGCGCGAGGTCATGAGGTCAACCCCCGGTACCCACAAAAAAAAAAAAAAAAAAAAAGAATTATTAATTCAACATGAGATTTGAATTGAAATTTCCTGAAATCATCAGAGAGAAGCTGACAAGGAATAATACGATGAGGGCAGACCAATAAGGATAGTTAAAAACTAAAACTCAGACCACAAGAAATATCTAAAGATAGGCACTTATTTCTTATTGTAGAGGGCTGAAGTAGGACTTCCACAGGCAAATGGCATAGAGGTGACTTTTGACTAACTGGAGTGTTTCAGAAACACAGTGGAACGGAATACTTTGCTAAGTAATGAGTTTTCCAGCATTAGTTGTTTTTGAACCACAGGTCAATGACTACCAGAAAATAGGATATTCTATAGGTATTAGATGAAAATTTAACTACATGACATCTCAGTTGTTTTCTAAGTCTAAAATTGTGTTTTTTTGTCTAAAAATTTCTCCTATAGGAGGTACTTTCTAAAACCGCTGTTTTGGTAAGGTTATATATTCCTTATGGGGAATATCATGGGTATTACAAGCTAGAGAATACGTTGTTTTTATTTTTATCTTTTGTTTATACTTCAGGCTATGTATCCATTAATCTGCATAGGATCTTATTATGGGGAAAGAAACAACATATTTTAACATTTTTCTCTTCTTAGACATAATTATAAATAGTGATTCAAGTTAAAGTATATATTGATAATAATGTCAAATAAATATAATATGAGAAAAAATCTATCATTATAATTATTTTTAAAATTAAATTGCATCATAAAATATATACTTGATAGTAATTTTATTATATTTATTCTATCATACCTAAGATTGGCCCATGACAGCATATAATTCAAGAATAAGGTTGACATAATTATTATTAATTTCAAATATTTTAAGAACTACTTTGCTTCAATTTGAAAGGCATAATTATACAGAAATATTCTGTATAATCCATATTTTTAGTGTTGAAAAAAGTCTTGGGTATTAATGGACCATTCTTTTTAAATAGTAAAATAAATTACTAAGAGCTTAAAATGTTGTTAAATTTATTCAGTGAACTCACAGAAAATAAAAGATTAGTGCCCACTTTTCTTCCATCAGTACTACTTTTAATATTGTTATTTAACATTAGATGTAGTGCTTATTACATAACAGGCATTCTTACAAGCACCTTATATGATTAGCACATTTATTATTCCTAATAACCTCAAATAGAAATATTGCTTATTTTACTGATGTGGAAATTGAGGTATGTAGAGATTAATATAAATCATTGAAGGGCATTTGAATTAAAAAAAAATGTTTCAGGGTCTTTTCTAGGTAATAAGCCTGTGGCAATGCCTTGCTGGAAGCATGGTTTAGAGACCATACTGTAGGAATAACAAAGAGACCAATGAGGCTTCTCTGAGGCTTTACATTCTAAACAGAAGCCCCTGAAAGTTATTTCCAGTGGAGACATTGTGTTGGCTGTTCTGTGAGAACTGGTAGAGAACCAAATGTGTTGGCAGGAATAGGAAAGCAAGTTGGAGGAATAATCAATTAACATGGGCTAGGAGCATTGTGATGGGCACAGAACACTGTTAGCTTCTCAATGAAAAAAATCTGCCCGGTGAACTTGCTGAACCCAGAGCTTCTAAAGGATGGCTTCTTCTTCAGGTCCAGGAATCTGGAACCATGTAGAATACGAAAGAGAAGCCAACTGAGAGGAGAGAGCGATGGATTATAGAAAGTGCAGGTCGGGCCTTGAAAAGAAAGCCACAGCACAAAAGCCGGATGAGGAACTATTGGGGAGGAGATTGAAACCTTTTACAGCAGATAAATAAACACAAAAAGTTGAGGTCCTTCTGGTTAGTTCTACAGAACAAACAGTGAATCCAAGAAGACACATGGGGCACAATAGCAAAAGAGAGCACAAACAAAAGTAAGACACAGTGCTTGGTGTGGTAAATTAGATACTTAAATACTTGTGTTTTTATTTTTCATGGGTTTCGCTTGTTTGTTTTTGATGCTATTTCTAAGCATTTGGATTTTGTGGTATATTTTTGCTTAAACTCCTTTTAATTCACTTATATACTGCTTACCAGTGGATTTATTGGTAATCACTTCAACTAAACCTACTGAACCTAGAATGCCAGTAGGGCTTATAGTTAGGTATTCAAGCCCCACTTAGGCAGGCCTCACATACAATGAGAAAAGGTATATACATCCAAACTGTGTGTCAGTAGAGAATATCTGGATGTTTGGCCATTAACATTTTCTTCCAGAATGATAAATTTTCTGATGGCTTCAACATTCTAAGTTATTTCTCTTCGATACCTTTTCCATAGTCCTTTCCTAATTATAATTTCAGAAATTTGGCTTTATGTAGAAGCTGCAGGAAGCTTTTCTTATTTTGCTTTGATATGTTTGTTTTTTTCTGCTTTAAATGAAGATGTATATTTATAGTATTTGTTCAGGGGGTATTCGTTTGAATTACCACTGAAAAGGTTGCTGTCAGAGAGAGTAAAACATTAAAGAATGATTCAGTACAGTGTGCCCTTTTGTCTAACAAGAATTTGCTTCAACGTGACTCCTAAGTTTGTTGCTTAGAGAGAGCAGAATGTTCAATTATTCATGTTTTCTAATTAAGTCCTGCTGATTGTGCCTAAATGGAAACTTTATTTTGGAGAGAATGTATTCTTAATGTTTTTTTACTACAAAAACAATTTATCAGATGGAGACATAAGTCTCTTCAGGATTCATAGAAAGATATTTATTGGGTTTATAATTCATATAGAATTCACATATAGTTAATATTTATCATGTTGAAAGTCCCAAAGTTGTTTAATTCATGTCTTATTTAGAGAGGACAATATCTGATTTTTCACTAATCACCTTTTAGTTAGCATCTGTACTGAAATCATCAGGAAATTACAAAGCCAGATTTTGTTGCTGTGCAGTTATTTAGTAGTGGCTGTATGATATGCTAAAATTGCAATCTTTTCAAATCTAATCAAAATGATTCAAATATCATATTTATATACTTGTCTCTTCATTTTTGGTCTCCATGTGGAAGGAAATTATCTTTACATAAAAACTGGCTCAATCTCATTATTTTTGGCAATATCCTCTAATCAAATGAATGTTTGATTTTAAAAATGAATATTTAAAAAAATTTTTCCCGTGATACTTCCATTATTTTTTCCCATTGTATTTTCGCATTATACTCCCCTAAATGTAATCTCCCAAAAGCTTAATGAACACATTATTCTTTAAAACAGCAAATATAGATTACTTTATCTCTGTGCCTTTAAATCAAAACAATTCTATTTCTAATAACTTTGGTCTTGCTTTTCCCTAACTTTTATGACCTCAGTTTATTTCTTTTATCATGTTTTAATTAAATAAAACCTGAGGTACGAACATATGAAACAATATAAATCTATTTGAAATGATTTAATAGATTTTTGTATACAATCCTTTGGTAAGACAAGTAAATATCTATTCTGAACAATAACACAATGACAATAGTTCTTTTTTTTTTTTTTTTGTGGGTACCGGGGGAGTCAACCTCAGGACCTCGCGCGCCAACAGGCACCCATGCCGCTGAGCGATATCACCGGCCCCTTTTTCGTATGTGGGTTCCGGGAGTCGAACTCGGGCCCTCGTGCTTGCAAGGCAGGCGCTTACGCTGCTGAGCCATCTCACCGGCCCAGTTCTTTAAGATCTTTCAGGATCAAATTCTAAATTATCCATTTTGTCTAAAATTATTAATCAAGTTACATCAAGAAATTGCCACTCTTACTTTATGAGAAAACATCTCAGCTTCAGTGTTTTAAAAATATAAAGTCTCTTCTAAATTGTGCTTTTTGTTCTTGATAAAGAATATAACTCTTCTTAAATTTTCTCTTAAAGAATTTATAGAACTTAAAGATTTATGTTGAATAAAATGATAGAGCTTTATTAAAAACCAAAACTTGTAGATTTACTTGATATGTAAATCTCTTCTAATTATTATATTCTATTTCATATTTTTAGAAAAATATATTTAGAAATTTCTTATATTTTATCTAAACTTGGAAATGAAATTTAAGACAGTTTAAATATTTTCTACATTTTTTAGATGATTTGATATTTAATTTTCAAAATCATTTCATTTATGATGGAAACAGTGTAAAGAAAACAATTTTAAGTTTTGAACAGATGTTTATACATGATGTTAACTAGTTTAACAATACTTTTCACAGTATCTTTAAAGAGTTATGAAGTTATATGGCACCTCTTTGGTGGGGTTGTTTTAGTTTTTGTCTGAGACAGTGTCTTGTTATTTAATACAAGCTGGCCTTGAACTCACTGTGTAGCTGAGCCAGGCCCTGAATTCACAGTGATCCTTCCACCACGGTCTCCCAGGTACTGGGATTATAGTCTGCACCACTTTACCTGGTTATAAACCACGTTTTAAGAAATGAATTAAAAAAATATTACGCATGAAAATAGCAGCTAAATATTACAAAATTCAAATACACACATATGTAGCATTATAGCTGGAAACTGAACAGTTTCAAGGAAAGGCAGGGATAGATTTTCTGACAGCATATTTATCTCATGCTTCATATCTATAATGACCATATGATCAAGACCACTTAAAAGGAATTGATTTCCCAAATACCGTGCTCATAAAGAATTTCTCTGAAGCACAACCATTTTTAAAATCCTCCTGGAAATTATTTATTAGTGAGGGTAGATTGTGTTTTGGATGATCCTGAACCAGATGAAACTCTTTACTCTAGAAACATTGTAACACAAAGTGGAATTACCATACATGCTCCAGTTCAAGTTTTTATTTCCTGTTTATTTCCCAGCTGTTTACAAACATTATTAGGCATTATTTAAAGAGGGCTGGATTAGGACAATTATTCAAAACATTTGAGGATATCCACTGGGAATTAAATATTTATAATTTAATTTTAACTTGGATTCTGTTTATAATACTTGTTTATACTCTTGGAGATGAAACAGTTTATGAAATGGATTCTCTGAATTGTGTTGACATTTTCACATAGATTTTGCTAAGGCGTGGAATTATTTTTAAATGCACTCCTTTTAACTTTTCTGTTAAGCAGTACATAAAACTGTTTTTAGGATGCCATTGTTAGGAGGGATTAGGTCAGCATTTTTACCTTTCTAAATGGTCAAACGGTTAAAGTAGATTTTGTTTCCATAAAAAACATATAAGGTAGGCAACATAAAATATCATTTATTTTCACTTAAACCAAATCAGCCTGGAAAATAGTGATTATTACCTCCAAAATATAAATGACGAACCTGAAGAAGTAGAAATCATCTGAGTCACATAAGAAGAACATAAAAATCTTTGCTTTCCTAATCCAACTTCATTATAACCTGGCCAACTCCAAACGCAGGATTCTCCATTCCTAGAGTGAAAGAAGCCCTAAGACTAGAAGGTGATCTGAGTTTTCCTCTTTTTTTATAGTTTAAATTCTAGAGCCTTAAATAAACCTAAGAAAAATATACTGCCCTTGGATACAATTTGGTTTTCTCTGTATATTCTCTGAAATACGTAACTGGCAAGTGAGTTTGGTGAAATTTGGAATACCCCCATGTCCACCAGTGAAGCTGCATCTGTTTTGAAATTTGTTCTCCTCCATATTTGCAAATACTCTTTCGTGTTTTTCTTTCCTCTGATTTCTTTGTGCCAGTCTTCTCTCACACACCTTGCCATACAGGTTTTTTTTCTCAGTGTGCCATTTCTGGACTTCCCATTTCATTACATATACTTTCCTTAGATTATTTCATTAACTACAGTGAGGAATTCACAATGCCCATTGCTAACTCAAACCATTTCTTTTGATCTCCAGATTCACATCCTGTGCTTAGGCATATCAAAAATATAATGCCAAAAAACACAAGTAACCTTGCCTTCTTTGCTAAACGTACAGCTGTGTGCTCATCACCGTAAATCTCAGCGATCTCTGTAACTTCTTCCATTTATTTATCATTAATAGTTTATTGAATACACATTATAGAGCTTTTTATGTGCCAGCAGTTTTTCTCTGTGTTAAGGATAAGGTTGTAACACTTCCTGTCTTTCTGGAGGTTTTGCTCGAGGTGATGCAGCTGATATTAAACAAGTAATCAGAAACAAAACAACTACAAAAAAGTGATAACCCAGCTATGTTGAGAGCTTAATATGAAAGGTTCTTGGTTCCAGGCAGCATATAATAGGAAACTCAACTGCATCAGGGAGGTGAAGGAAGGATTTTCAGAGGAAGAGAAACTTGAGCAAAGATCTAAAGGATGAATATGGACTTACCTGGTTTTGAAGATGGAAAAGAAAGACTTCCAGGAGGGCAATTGTGGGCGTACAAGTTCTCAGGCCCCAGGATGCACAGACAGTAACAGTAGACAGACAAAGGCCAGAGGTAATATAGGGAAAAGAGGCTAAACAGGGGTGACCACTGCTGAGATGAAGGAGAATAAATTAACAGAACATACCTGCATTTACAGACTTTAAAGGCTTCTATGAGAAGTGTTAAGTTACTTGTGAATTTCAGGTAAGGGCATGGCATAGTAAATATGTTTTTTAAACCTTCATTTCTAATTTAACAAATCATATCTTTATTTGTTTTTAAATATCCCTTGAGTTTTTCTCCCTCTTTCTTTTTTGTTGCCCTTCTTATTCTTACATGAATTAATATAATACTCTACCTCATTTTCCTACCTCTGTTCCTTCTCAACCAAAACATATCCTCATTTTCCTGGGGGAAAAAAACTAAATGTTGTCTTATAACTTAAAGCAGTGTTCCCTACAGTTTCCTAAATGTATCTGTCTCTGGCGATGTTTTAAGAATGGACTTCATGGTCACTTAATAAATTTGAAAGTACTTCACAATCCTTCTCCCAGTTGGTAAGTAGCAGTAACATTGCAGAAATATTTAGCTACTTTTATTTAAGCAGGTGTTTCCTGAGATTAATTAGCCACAGTCTCCTCCTTTCTCCTCTCAAAAATACTAACATCCTTCAATACTAAGGTTTTTCACAAAGTGATTTGGGATCATTACCTACAGCATGAGGCATCAACATCCAATATAGAATTCAGGGTTCTATTTTTAGGACTTATTTCCTTCTTCCTTTTATAACTTTAAGTCTTATGACACTCCATCCCAGTACATGCTTGGCTACAGATTTATGAAAATGGTCACACTTCCCTGAATTTCTCCCATGTTTTTTTACAATATGTAAAATATCTTTGCTTAAAATTCTCCTTTATTTTTTTCTTGGACCAATTCCTATTCCAGATGACTAAATCACCAACTTCACTGAGAATACTTCCTTTGTCTTCCAGTCTGGCTTAAGTAGAAATTTTGTCTTTCTCTTCAGCATATCTTTACTTAAAACTTTGCACTGTATTATTTACATTTTAAAATCGAACACCGAGGAGTAAAACTCCTTCAAGACAGTGACTACATTTCTTCTCTGCCTGTCCACTTTTACTAGGATGATGCTGAGAACTTAGCAAGCTGCAAAACAGGTGGCTGTTAAATAATTAAACAATTATAAGGAACCAAACTGAGACCAACAGGAGATGAAGGAGAAGTAGCACAAGTTCTATTCCTTAAGAAGCATGAAACTTCATGGAGCATGCAGACAAATGGCTGGAGCAAAGAAAAGATTAAGAAAAATCCCATGAGGGCAGTATACAAGTTCACATACAGCTGGATGAATTGAGGAAAGACTTCTGGAGAAGATGTTACTTTAGATGAGCTTTTAACGTGATGTCGTATTTCTATAGAAGAAAGATGGATATTCCACATTGGACTAAGAAAGTCATACATACTAAGGTGACCAAGTCTATACCAGTGTATGAGGTATGCAAGTAGAATGTTACATTTGGTGTACTTAGTTTGAAGCTTTAAGGAATTTGAGTATGAGACTATTATGAATGTAGATGTTCTAAAAAGATTCAGTTGAAGAGTATGATTTGAGGGTTAATTTTAGAAGAGTTGAGATGAAGGTATTAGAATACTTATCTAAAACAATATTCTGGGTCAGAGGTTTCTCCTGTAAAAAGCCAGGTACTAAATATTTTGGGCTTTGTCAACCACGTGGCCTTTACCACAATTACTCCACGATATTGTTGCCGAGTAAAAGCAACCATAGATGATATGCAAATGAGTGTGGTTGTCTGCCAATAAAAGTTTATTTCTAAAAGAGGTGGCAGGTGTGATTTTGCTGGAAGCCCATAGTTTCCCATGTGAAATGTAAAAAAGAAAAAGTCTAAACTGGACTGATAGCAGTGAAAATGGTTTCTATCTGTAGGAAAGTCGTAGCAGTGATATGTACAGCAGGGATTTCTTATTCCATGTGAGTAATGAAAAAGAGAAAAGAGTTAAAAATGATACCAAGTGCTTGTACCTAATGACTGGGATTCTCATGATGCTATTACCCAAATAGACATGGTAGAAAGAGATTACTTTGACACGACTATGATTAGCTGTAATGGAGAAGCTAGTTCAGAGGAAAGGTGTATAGTGTTAGGAGTAACAATTAAGCTATGAATAAAACTGAAAATTCCAAAAGCCTGCACAACATTGCAATGAGTCTTAATACATTTCTACCAACTTTTCAATTTTTACATTATGAATAATGAAAAGTGTATGAGTTTTCTTAATATTGTTGCATGCCAACACAATTTTATTAGTGTTCTATACTGAATGCATTGCTCTTTTATCTACTCACCTGGGGCATTAAACAAACAGAGATTTTATAAAGAACTTTTTTTTAGAAAATAGTAATCTATTTCTTGCTATAAATAAGTCTACAATATATGTTGCTTGACAGATGTGAATTGATTCTTTTTTCTTTATTCATACTTCAAGAGGATTTAATTTAGATTTTAAGCAGTCAAAGTGAAATAAGATTAACTATAAACTATTTTCTTGCATTTCTTTTCTTGGACAGGCACATTTCACTATGCATTTCAATTAGACACATAGTTGTCAGTTGGGGAGAGGGAAGAAAATGAGTCAGCAATGGAACAGGCAGCTTCTTTACCAAGTCTACTTCCGAAAAAAAAAAAAATCTCGACATGAATTTTTCAAAGCCACACTGCAACTAGTCAGCAACATGGGAGTAGGGTTCAATACACCTGAAGCCTGGTGGGGCAAATATTTTCACTACTATTCTTTGAATGCCTGTAAAATTCCCTTGTTAAAACAAGAGCCAGGAAAGCCTCCTTGAAAAGTTCCACTTCATTACAAAGGGCTTGCAAACATTGCTGTTATTATATTTTATTGCACAGAAAACATTCATAGTTTAAAAATATATGCTCCTGGCTATAACATCATATAGCTGTGACTCCACGTCTCATAGCTTTTTAACATTTTCTGTCTTTTATGTTCTCCCTTGCCATGCAGTCCCATTATCAGTAACCTTCCCCAAAGATCTGATTGGACTTCAGAAACAATACACAAATCCTACCCTAAGTATAGGTCATTGATCTACAATGTTTTGTTTGTATTGTGAATCAAACTGAATGATTTCCTCAGAGAAATCTATTACTTTTTAAATGCTCCAGTGGAAATGCTTTCTTTTAGGAATTTTGAAGGAAAAAATATGAAACAGCTATTTGCCTGTGCATTTGAAAATCTAACTGCTTGGCATGGGCTACAATACTCAAAATACCATTTAAATTACGCCTACTCACCATGTAAATTGTTTTATGACATGAAATACATTTAATAATTTATTGAATTTAGAGTAGTGATGTCATACCTTGTTCTATTCATCTATAAACAGATCAAAGTATATCTGATATGTCACATTAAATACATGTTTTAGTTACTTTTCTCATTGCTAGACAAAATACCTGACATAGAAAGTTAAGGGAAGAAAAGCTTATTTAGCTCACAGTTTGTAGAGGCTTCAGTCCATAATCGGCTGGCTCCAAGGCGGTATGGCATGGCAGACAGGCATTGCAGAGGAGAAATAGTTCATGGCAGGCAGAAGGTGGCAAAAGCAACAAGAGACCTTAACAGTGTCTTTCTGTCTCTTTTATCTTATCCAAGCTACTTAAGACAGGTGGCACTCACACCCTTAATCCTAGTGCTCTTAATCCTAGCATTGCATCATGAATCAATTCCAGCATCACACACTCTAGATCTAGCCACCCTCTGAAAAAGCCCCACCTGTGACTGCATGAGGCTTTGGGGGGACATCTAGACACAAGCCATAACACCACACCAATGAAATACTAAAAACTGAAAAAGACAATGAAAATTCTCTTTTCCTATTGATTCTGTTTTCAGGAAGAAGGTGCTAATACTAATATCTAATACATTTTTCATATAAATAAATACAAGTATTTCCCATGTTGTTCTAAACTTGAATATGTGACATTTTAAAGATATCTGAAATGTGACATTTTTAAGATATCTGAATATACAGTTACTATCCTTTAAACTTTAAATGAAAAATAATACTTGATGATAAGATGTGATATTCAAGATTTTCTCCCAAACAATTGGATTAATTATACAAACTGCTCAAAACAGATTGAAAAGAAACAAATGACACAAAATATCTATAGAGCCATAGCAATCAAACTGTAGTATGAGTTTCCCTTGGGAGGTCAGGAATACTGATCAAGTGGGTACAGATAATGCTAAGGAAATTAGTTTCCAGATTTCCATCTCCATTTGTGTCTAAAGTGATACATTCAGTCAGGGTCTCTGTTTATACTTCCCTTTTCCTAATTGCCCTGTTACCACTTTGCAAAAGAAAGGTAAACCTCTTCTCATTATATTTTCCTGAACTAGTTTTCACTTGGTTACCTTGATTTG
Source organism: Erethizon dorsatum (assembly GCA_028451465.1). NCBI lineage: Eukaryota > Metazoa > Chordata > Mammalia > Rodentia > Erethizontidae > Erethizon > Erethizon dorsatum. Next base: position 20,922,167 of record CM051839.1, read on the forward strand.
TTTGTTGCTCAATTATAGCCAAATAAGGTATTGTGCCTGAGGAAGAAAACAGTGAAGCATTATGCTATTGGGCATCAAATTCCTGCCCTTTTCCTTCTTTATCCGTGTATCTATCAATTTTCTCTCTTGCTGTCATCTACTTCTCTATTGTATCCTAGAATTAGAATTGAGCATTGAAATTGTTCTCAGGGGATATATATTGACACATTTATTTGAATTGGAAAATGAAGTCAGTATATTTCTGAGTGGAGTATGCAGGTACTGTTTTGTTTAACAGTATGTCAAGCTTTGGGAATCAGAGTCTATGCCAGATATTTCCTCATTTAGTGAAAAATCTAAAATTTCAGCTACAAGGTGGAAGAGCTCATGGTAGGAGAGAAACTTTTTTTTTCAAAAATTAAATTAATGATATTTTAATTTTCTCAAATCCTTTTGAATGCTTTTGGATAAACTTGGTGTTTCTAAGTGAAAGAGAAATGGGTATGAACATTAAATATTTGACATGTGTGAGTAAATTCTTTTTTGGGAAACTCAATAGAATTTGACAAATTGGGGCTGGTGAGATAGCTCAGCGGCATAAGTGCCTGCCTGGCAAGCGCGAGGTCCTGAGTTCGACCGCCGGTACCCACATAAAAAAAAAAAAAGAATTTGACAAATTGTTCTATGAAATTTTACTTCATGCCAGGTGATTCCCAAATGTTTTCTTTGAAATGAATAAAATGCAAATGATAAACCAACTAGTATTTGTCATAAAGAGATGTTAATTAAGTAATTAATTGGTCAATGTCCTTCACCAACATTAGCAGCTCTCAAACAATATGATCTTATACCAATGTATTTTGGGGGAAAGATGAAGGACTGACAAAATACATTAAGGAAAACTGATACATTACCTGATTATTTTGACTGTTGTAGTCATCTTATGTAATTTAATGAAAACATGTATGAAACAAGCTATCTAAAATTGACTCTATTGGGTAAATCAGGTTTACCCATTCACAGCAAAATTGAGGGGGAGTCACACAGAGATTTTCCACAACCCCCTTCCCGTGCAAATGCAAGGACTTACTCAGTGCTAACATCCCTCACCGAAGAGGTATATTTGTTACAATTGATGGACACATCATTGTCATTTAAAGTCCATAGTTTGCATTGGGCATCATGCTTAGCATTGTATACTCTACAGTTTCGGACAAATATCTAATGGCATACATCCACCTTTACACGGTCATACAAATTAATTTCAGAGCTTTAAAAGTGCTCTGTGCTCTCCCTTCTCTCTGCCATCCCACACAAACTCTAAGAACTATGGATTCTTTTAATTACTCAACTTTTGCCTTTCATAGAATGTCATATGATGGGAAATGAAGTACATAGTCTTTCAAATTGACTTCTTTTATTTAGTGTTATGCATTTCAGGTTCCTGCATGTCTTCACATGACTTGATAACTCATTGATTTTTTACCACTGAATAATATTCCACTACTTGAGTGTACCAGTTTACTTACCCATTCACCTAGTGAAGAATGTTTTGGTTGCTTCCAGGTTTGGGCAATTATAAATAAAGTTGCAATAAACATACATATATAGGTCTTTTCCTCTCCCTCTCCCTCTCTCTCTCTCTTTCTCTTTTACTTTATCTCCCTCTTTCTTTCTGTAGACATGTTTTCAACTCCTTTGGGTAAATACAAAGGAGATTTATTACTGGGTTATATGGTTAAAAAATGCTCAATTTTGTAAGAAACTGCCAAAATATCTTCTAAAGTGGCTGTGGAATTTTACAGTCTCACCAGCAGAATGAGAGTTTCTGTTGTTCCATAACTTTGCCATCATTTCATGTTTGGTGTTCAGGATTTTGACCGTTCAAATATGTGTGTAATGGTATAATTCTCCCTTCCTTCCTTTCTTCCTTCCTTCCTTCCTTCCTTCCTTCCTTCCTTCCTTCCTTCCTTCCTTCCTTCCTTCTTCTTTCTTTCTCAGTTTTGAAGATTGAATCTAGGTCCTTCACAGAGAGCTACATCCCCAGTCCTTTTTACTTTATTTTATTTTACTTTTTTTTTTTTTGTGGGTACCGGGGGGTCGACCTCAGGACCTCGCGTGCCAACAGGCACCCGTGCCACTGAGCGATATCACCGGCCCCTTTTTCGTATGTGGGTTCCGGGAGTCGAACTCGGGCCCTCGCGCTTGCCGGGCAGGCGCTTACGCTGCTGAGCCATCTCACCGGCCCTACTTTTTAAAAAAATTTTGAGACAGGGTCTAAGTCATTAAGTTACCCAGGCTGGACTTGAACTTGTGACCCTCCTGCCTCAGCCTCCCAGAGTTCTAGGATTATATGCATGGCTCTTTTTTCCTCCTTTCCTTTTTTATTATTACTTTCTTTTTCTCTTTTTCTTTTTTCCTTTCCTTTTTCCCCACCATTTCGCCACCATTATTCAGATACATTCTTAAATTTTTTATTTATATTTTTCTGTTTTGGAAAACCTTATAATTCTGAAAAACCACAAAGATGAAAGTGTATTCGTTTAACTAAGTAATCATAAAGATGTTTAAAGTGGGAGTTCATTATTCTTTATTTTTAGTACATAATATTTATGTGAAATATTATAATAGAAATTTTGTTGGAGTAAATCTACCTCTTGATTTGTTTAGAAAATATGAAAAGATACAAGTATTTTTGCTAAAATATATTGGCTAGAATAATGTTTTCCAAGATGCAAGATGGATATATAAGTTGATTTTAGGTAGTAGACAGAACTAGCACTAAGTATCAATGAAAAACACAAGACAGCTTTTTTCAGTTTTCTTTCAATTATTTTTAAGGCAGCAAGGAAAAAAATTACTTCCAGTATATTTTAACATTTTTCTATTTTTCCATAATTTCTTAGCAGAAAATTGAACTGAACTAAAATTCAATACCATTGGAATATTTTTACTTGTACAGTGAAACATAGTTATTCAGTCTTTGAACTCTAAAGCCAAATTGTTTTTGTTCTATTTTTGGTTTGTTTACTTACCAGTTTTGTGACCTCAGATAATCATGGTGAGTTTAACTATTCTGTGCTCTTTTTTCTTAATAAAGGATACTATTACCTTTAGTAGTAGTTTAGACCATAATGAGATATATTTGCTAATTAAATAATTATAAATAAATATTTTATGTTACATATTGTGGGCTCAAAACTTTTCTATTATTGCTTTTATTCAAGTGATTCTGATTTCCCACCTATGAACATAAAAAGTAAGATGATTCAAAGAAAGATTTTATTAGGTAATTGGACACTGAAATTGAGGATATAGTAAAAGTTACAAATCTCCTTGGCATTTCGAGTTTTATTAAGTTTTATTAAGTGTATGCTCATAATTTGAGCCAGAAAGAATTATCATGTGGCACCATAATGCTCCCCAACCACTGAAAAAACAAAATATGAGGAAAGTAACAGAAAAATTCTGTTTGAAGGAATTTGTAACTTTTGCAGACAGCCAGGGCTGCAGAGGCCAAAATTTATGTAGAGAATGGAAACACAAAGAAAGCCTTCTGTAAACTCCTTTTCTTCTTAGGACATTTGCCAATGTTTATCTCTGTGTGAGAAGAAAGGGAAAAAGGAAAAAGGTTATAGACAAGCAACAGAAAAGCTAGCAGAAAATTGGAAGTTGCTGAGTATTTGGAGACAAAAATCTGAGCCCAGGGCAGCCAGGATTTGGAGGGCTAGGTGTGAGAAAGTGGGGATGCACATGAAGAAGTGGGCCTTGCATTTTTGTTGATGTTCTTATTCTGTCAGAGTTGGCTGGATTTTAAAGCTGGCAAGAGAGAGGCTAAGGAGCCCAGCAGAAAGCCACTGCTTCATAGGTTGGGATCTACACATGCCTGGGACATATTTCTATAAGCTCCTGGTTTCAAGCACTGCTGAAGGTGTGTAGAGAGGAATATGAAACCAAGGGCAGAAAGACAACCAGATAGTAAACTCTGTACCCAAGAGAAATAAGACAGTGTTGTGCATTTGATTTGGTATCTGTTACTGTTAGAAAATTGAGGATAAATTGGCTAAATCAAATTTTGGCTAAATCAAGCTTGGCACACAGGAAAGCATCCTGTTGGATCATTTATACTTTCCATTTCTGCTACCGCTGAGAGATAGTCAAAGATAGAATCAGGGTAGATTGTGTGAGGAAGCATGACCTGCTCTTCGGGACGCTCATTTTCTCTTGTCCTACTTAGATCTACCCCTCGTGTCCCATTTCCAACTTACAATGGATGCTGCTGGCCACTCTCACTTTATGACTGTGCAGGTCTGGTAAAAACCAGGTTCTTAAGAGCATTTATGGACATGTGCTCAATTGTTCCCCCGCAGACAGCTTTGTCTTTATACCAAGGCTCAGTGATACTCCAGGGGTTGTTTATTAAAAGGTATATAACTGCCAGGTGCAGATGACATGGCTTTGTATGCAAAGTCCCAGTGACTGCACTGCAAATGTCACATGGTTGCTGCTATAAATACCATACTTATTTCTTTTCCCCATTGAGATAGTCTCAACAACTCCAGAGAGTCTGCCAGATACTGTGGTCAGGCTGAGGGTTGCTTGAACTGTAGCCAAGACACGCTGCAAAGCTCTTTCTTGTTACAAGCCTTGCTCAAGCGTAATAGACTTTTATGTCTCCTGGGTATGTGGGCCAAAGAAGTACTTCTAAGTGTGGATCACATTGCCTTTAGAAACTTCACATAATCTGTCAGTGTGCTTCTGCCTTTGTGATAAGAAGCAAAATGAATCAAATTAATTTTTGCTGTCCATACAGTAGATATACAAGTTACAGAGTATGCATTGTCATATTCATTTATTTATTTTCATCATTCACATTTCCAATGAAATAAAGCTAGTTATTTTACAGATAAAATAGTTTAAAATATAACTACATTTGTAATTCTCTGTAGCAATTCCATACCCCTTAATGCATATCTCTTTTATATTCCTTGTATGAACTATTGTGTCAGAAAAAAATAAAACACTTTAGCAGCTCTAAATAGTGGAAGAATGCAGCTCAAAATTAATGAAAATTAATGATACAGAAAGAACATATTAAACAAAAATAACAAAGATCTGTAAACATAAAGAAGAGAGCAAGACTACTTTATATAAATACTTTTGGAAGGAAATTTGAGCTACATAAAACTGCTATGTCTAAAGGAATTTACCCAAAATAAATTAGAATATGATAAAATCTAGGATAAAGAGAAGAATTTAATTTTTTTATTTTAAAGAGAAAAAAATGATATAAAACAATGACATAAAATTTCAAAACAAGATAATAGGAGATTAACAATGGTTAATACATTGGATGTTATCTTCTAAGTAGTTGCTCAGATTATAAGATATAGCCATGAATAATTGATCAAACAATATGAGCAGAAACCTTTCAATTAACCAATAGAAATTATTAGTATAGTTAACTTAGTTATCTTGTATATATATGTGTGTCTCAATATATATATATATAGACACACATATATAATTTTTTTTCCTTTTCCCTTCTTTCTTTTCTCCTTCTTGCCATCCCAGTTGTTCTTTACCTTTGAGCAGTTTCTTCCCTGTTCACAATATCTTTTGAACATTTTGGATCATACTTTTTCAGTTTCTTACATTAGGGAGACAATACGATGTTTACATATGTGGGTCTGATTTATTTCACTTATGAGTATGGTCTCAAGTTGCATTCACTTACCTATAAAAGCCTCAAGTTTATCCTTCTTTATAGCTTTATTGTATAAAAATACCACATCTTTTTTATCTGTTCCTCTGTTGATGGGCATTAGGTTGTTTCCAAGATTTAGCTATTATAAATTGTGCTCCTATGAATGTGGGTACACATATATCATTGTGGTTTGATATTTTTAATTCTTGTGGGAAAATGCACAGAAGGGAAATATCTGGGTCAAATGAGACCTCTAATGCTAGTCTTTTGAGGAATCTTCACAGATTTCCACAGTGGTTTCACCAGTCCCAACTCTCACTAACAGTGGAGAAGGGTTCCTTTTCCCCACAGCCATGCCCCAGCATTTGTTATTGGCTGATTTCTTGATGATAGCCATTCTTTCTGAAGTGAGATGGAATCTTAGTATTGTTTTAATTTGCATTTCTTGGATGACCAGTGATGTTGAACATTTTTTCATATATTTATTTGTCATTTGTATTTCTTCATTTTAGAAATGCGTATTGATCTCAGATGTCCATTTTTGGACTGAGTCTTTGTATTTGGTGTGTCTGATTTTTTTCAATTCTTTATATATTCTAGATAGAAGTTCTTTGTCTGAGGGACAACTGGCTAAATTTTTGTCCTATTCTGTGGGTTGTCTTTTCACTCTGTTGGTGACATCTTTTGCTGTGCAAAAGCTTTTTAATAAGATGAGATCCCAGTTGTTGATTCTTTGAAGATTTTCCCATACAGCCTGGGTTTTTTCGTGAACTGTCTGCCTACAGCTATGTCTTCAAGATTTCTACCTACTTTCTCTTCTAATAGACTTAGTGTTTCTGTTTTAGTGTTTAGATCTTTGATCCATTTTGACTTTTGTTTAGTGTGTGGTGATAAACATGGGTCTATTTTTAATCTTTGGCATGTGGGGAACCAGTTTTTCCAGCACCATTTATTAAAGAGACTATCTTTCTTCCAGTGAACATATTAGGCCCCTTTGTCAAAGATAAGGTGGCTGAATGTGTTTGTAGTTGTGTCTGCATCTTCTAATCTGTTCCACCGATTCTCAGGTCTGTTTTTTTTTTTTTTTTTTTTTTTTTTTGTGCCAGAACCATGAAGAATATATCGCAGTAGCTTTGTAGTAAAATTTCAAGTCAGGAATTGTGATGCCTCCTGCCTTGCCTTTATGCCCAGGATTCCCTTTGCTATTCTAGGTCTCTTCTAGTTGCAAATGAATTTTAGGAATGTTTTCTCTAGATCTGTGATGTATGGTAATGGTATTTTGATCGGGATTGCATTAAATCTGTATAACACTTTTAGGAGTATGGCCATTTTCACTATGTTGGTTCTTCCTATCCATGAGCAAGGGATATCTTTCCATTTTCTGATATCCTCTTTGATCTCATTTTTCAGAGTACTGTAGTTTTCAATATATAGATCTTTTACTTCCTTTGTTTGATAGATTCCTAAATATTTCATTTTTTTGGATGCTAATGTGAAGGGTGTGTTTTCCCTAACTTCTCTCTTGGTGAATTTATTGTTTGTGTACAGGAATGCTATTGATATTTGAGTGTTGACTCTGTATCCAGCTATGCTACTAAATTTGCTCATTAAATCTAAAAGTCTTTTGGTGGAGTTTTGGGGTCTTCTATGTAAAGTGCCATGTCATCTGTGAATAATGATAATTTAATTTCTTCCTTTCCTATCATTATTCCTTTCATTTGTCTCTCTTGTATAACTGCCCTGGCTACTGTTTCCAGAACTATATGAAATAAGAGTGGTGATAGTGGACATCATTGTATTGTTCCCAATTTTAGAGTGAAAGCTTTGAGTTTTTGTCCACTTAGTATGATGTTGGCTGTTGTTGATTTGTCATAGATGGCTTTTAACAGATTGAGGTAAAAACCCTCTATTCTGATTTTCTATAGGGTTTTTATCATGAAAGAGTGTTCTACTTTGTCAAAAGCTTTTTCTTCATCTATTGAGATGATCATGTGATATTTTTCTTTGGCTCTGTTGAGATGGTGTTTTATATTTTTTGATTTGCATATATTGAACCATCTCTGTATTCCTGGGATGAATCCCACTTGGTTATGGTGTATAATGTTCTTGATGATTTGCTTCATGCTGTTTGCTAGTATGTTATAGGGGATTTTTGCATCTATGTTCTTTAGGGAGATTGGCCAGTTGTTCTCTTTTTTGGTTCGGTCTTTCTCTGGTATTTGTATCAGGGTAATATTGCCTCCAAGAATGTGGAGGGGGCATTGCTTCCCTTTCAATTTCATTAAAGAGTTTGAGGAGTAATGTCATTAAATGTTCTCTAAATTTCTTGTTGAATTCAGCCATGAACCCACCAGTACCTGAGCTTTTCTTTGTTGGTTAGTTTTAAATACGTTTTCAATTTCACTCACTGATATTACATTATTCAGAATTTTTATATTTTCTTGATTTAGCTTTGGTAATTCCTACGTGTATAGGAATATGTCTATTGTTTCTGTTTTTCATCCTATGAGAGTAAAGATTTTTGAAGTAGGTATTGATGACCTTCTGAATTTCCACAGGATTTATAGTGATTTCACCTCTTTCATTCCTCATTGCATGAATTTGAGTTTTTTCTTTCCTTTTTTTGATAAGGTGGCTAGCAGTTTATCAATCTTATTTATTTTTTCAAAGAACTAACTCTTTTTTCCATTAATTCTTTGTATTGTTTTCTTAGTCTCCATTGTGTTAATTTCTACTCTGATCTTCATAGTTTCCTGCCTTGTATGTGTTTTGGTCTTAACTTACTCTTCTTTTTGTAGAAGCTTGAAGTGCAGCATTAGGTTGTTTATTTATGCTCATTTTATTTCCTGATGTGAGAATTCACTGCAGTAAATTTTCCTCTTGGGACTGCTTTCATTGTGTCCCACCTTGTGTCTGGTATTTGTATCTGCATTTTATTTTGATTGTAGATACTGTTTAATATCTTCTTTAATTTTATCTTGACCCATTGTTTGTTCAGGAGTGTGTTATTTAATTTCCATGTCTTTATGGAGTTTTTGTGGTTTCTTTTGCCATTAATGTCCAATTGCAGTGCACCATGGTGAGATAATATGCACGGGATAATTTCAATTCCTTTGCATTTACTTAAGCATGTTGTATGGGCTAGTATATGGTCTATTTTAGAGAATGTCCCATATGCAGCTGAGAAGAATGTGTATTCTGATGTTGTGTGGAAACTCTGTAAATGTCTACTAAGTCCATGTGTTCACAGGTTTGGTTCAGTTGTTTTATCTCTTTGCTGATATTTTGTCTAATTAATCTGTCTCTTTTGACAATGGGGTATCGAGGTCCCCCATTGATATTGTGTTATTGTTCATTTGATTTTTCATGTCTATTAATATTTGTCTTATATAGTTGGTTGGTCCCACTTGGTGTATACATATTCTTATCTCTTCTTATCTCTTCCTCTTGAAGTTTTCCCCTAATAAATATGTAGTGACTTCTTTATGTCTTTTGGTCATTCTTGGTTTGAAGTTCACATTGTCTGTAAACAGTGTGTTCCTGTTGCAAGGAGGATTGTTTTCCATCCTTTGACTTTCAGTGTATGAATTTCTTTTTGAGTTAAATGTGTTTCTTGTATACAGCATATTGTTGGATCTTGTTTCTTGTTCAATTCTTCCAGTCTGTTTCTTTTGAGTGGTGAATTGAGGCCATTTACATTGATGATTATAACTAATATGTATTGGCTTATCTTTGTCATGATATTTTCCTGTTATTGGTTCCTTGCTTTTCCCTGTTTGTTTGCCTTGCCTTGTGGTTTCTTTCTGATGTTGTTTGTGGAATTGTGGTCATTTTTATCTCTATCTAGAATCTCTCATTACACTTTGTAGAGTTGTTTTGGTGGTCATGAATTTCTTCAGTTGTTCTTTGTCATGGAAGTACCTTATTTCTCCATTAATTTTGAAAGATAGTTTTGCAGGGTACATTAATCTGGGTTGGAAGTTGTCTTCTTTCAGGACTTGAAATACTTCACTCCAAGCTCTTCTTGACTTGAGGGTTTGTGTTGAGAAGTTGGCTATGATTCTAATGGACTTCCCTTTATAGGTGATGTTTCTTTTTCTCTAACAGCTTTTAATATTCTGATTTTGTGCTGAATTTCTGGGATCTGGATTATTTTATGTTTGGGTGTAGATTTATTTTGGTCATGGCTATTTGGAATTTTATATTCCTCACTTATCTGTATGTCAAATTCTGTTCCCATGCTTGGGAAATTTTCTGCTATGACTTCTGCAAGTAGTCTTTGTATGTCATTTGTATTGACTCCTGCTTTTTCATTGACACCTATCAATCTTACACCATTTTTCTTTGCATTGTCTTGCAGCTGTTATATTGTTATTTCCTCATCCATTATTTTTAAGAGATCTTTCCTTTCATGATTGCTAGCTGCAATACTTTCTTCAAGTTTTCAAATTTTATCTTCAGTTTAGTTGAAGTGATTTTGCCAGCTTTTAATGGAATTTTTAATTTTATGGATATCTCTTTTAATCTGTTTTATGCAATCTATTGCTTCCCTATATGTTGTTCATTCAAGGTTTCCATCATTTTCTTATTCTCTATTTTTTTTTAACTATGTCTTCTTTAGATATGCTGAGCAATTCCTTCATTATGGTTGCCATCTCTTTTTTTACCTGAGAGATTATTTGTGACCTGATTTCCTCTATAGTCTCACGGACTTGTTTCTTTACTTTAGTTGCTGTCATTTCAGAAATTTTGGATGTGTGTCTTCCATTTTCCTCTATGTTGATGTCTCCTGAACTTTTTCTGGGTTGGCCTGAGGTCTAAGATTGCATTTTGCTTCTGTGCCTTGTCATTTTCTATTTCAAAAAAAATATTTTGTTTTCCCTGTTGATCCTTGTGAGTTTTTGTAGTATGTAGCTATATCACCAATATCATGGCCTATCTAGGAAAAGTCTGTTCTCCAGGGATTTCTTCTGTGTGTAGGAGGTTCTTGGCTTGTGTCTGTCCCAAGATCCTACCTTCCCAATTAATTAAGAGTGGGATGTTGGTGTCTGTTTGGCTCAGTCCCCAGTCCTTTGGTGTTGGGCTGTGGTGAGGTTATTACCCCAGAGCTTCCCAGTATTGTTACAGAAGGTAGAACAGCTGATTACAACAGATATGACATCCTGGCTAATGGAGTATAATTAGCAATAACAATAGCACAAGCACAGTTTAGAAACTGACAAACTGTGTTAACTCTTAATTTTGTACCTTAGACCATAGGAGCAGAATCTATAGTGGTATAACAGAACCAATTATAAATTAGGAGCTTGTAATCAAAGTGTTTCCCCTTGGTAGAGTGGTTTTATCCTGTAGTGGGGAAATTTAAAAAGGGTAGTATATAAAACAAAGATAACTGGAAAGGAAGTAGAAGCAAGGCTAGAGGACAAGGGATGATCACTCAAGCCTTGGGAAACTAGCAAAGAGGGTAGAAAAGAAAGAATAAAGAAGTAATCAAGGGATTATCTGAACTTGGTCTCTGGGTTTGGGGGATGGGATTAGTTGTCTGTGGCTGGAGTTCTCCCTAGCCATTTAGAAAAGAGAGGAAATAAAGAAAAAATAAAAAGAAAAAAAATTAAGGAAAAAGAAAAAAGGGAATGGAAAAGAAAGTAAGATAAAACAAAAATAAAACAAGATTAAATTAAATTTAATTAAATTTTTACAAAAGGGGGCAGCCCCACACACCTGCTTCTATTCTGTGTGTCTTTGTCTTTAAGAATAATGCTGGTTCACCTAGCTTACCACATGTTGGCTTATATTTCAGACTTTTCCATCATGCTAATCCCACCTGTCCAATGTGTGGACCCTAGTCGGGGTCTAACTGGGTGGTTTGTGCTCTGGTCCCTGGTTGCTTGGTCCCACTGATGTAGGGGGAGGGGCCAGTCACCTAGATTCCTCCAGTGGAGCCAGTTGCCAAGTTTTCAAGATTTTAATTTTTAATATGTTATTCCTTCCAATAATGACAGCATATCTTCCACTGAAGTATCCCCGTCATGAATAACAATTACCAAAAAAGTTTAATAAATTTTGAATTCACTAGAGGAAAATGTGAGGGCAGTCAAACCTGGAATAGCATCCACATTGCAAAGTCTTGGCCTCAGTAGCACACTTAACTATAATTCCAAAGGTTTTTTCTTTTGTATCCAAAGTGGCAGCAATAATAACAACAGTCAGATCTTTCCCAAAGGTGGCCAGAGAGAATTAACATATGGTGAAATCTCTATGAGACAGAGTCTGTAGGAGCCCAGGTTATGAAAGGCATCTTAGCTGGCCCTCGTAGAGAGCAACACCCATACCTCTCCTCACTGCAAGTTTCTGAGACTTAAACAGCCTTAAGATCATCTCCTTCCCACTTCATCACAATTCAGGAGGCTAATGAGGAATTCTAATTTCAGCATGCAGCTACTGTGGTGGGAAGAAGTGTTAGGTATAGAAATGACATTTCAAGTATTTCTGGGCAGAATGGTCAAGCTTGAGCTGCATAATCCCAATGGAACACCAGCCAATTTGATCCATAAACTGAGCAGCTCTGTTAGCAATGTAAGTGCCTCCTATATCCTTGAAATATTCAGAAAGGAATTTGTTGTAGTGTACTAGATATATTAGTCAGCTTTCTGTTGTCATAAAAATAAATACCTGAGATAGTCATTTTATAAGGAAAAAAGGCTTGTTTTGGCTCACCCTTTCAGGGTTCTCAGTACATGGTTGATTGGCCTGATTTCTTTTGGGGCTGTGGCAAGGCAGTATATCATGGCAGGGAGTGTGTGCTGGAGCAAAACTTCTCACCTCATGCCAGCTGGGAAGCAAAAGGGAGAAAGAAGAATGGGCAGGGATTCCAGTATCTCTTCCAAGGGCACATCCTTAATGACCAGAAGAGCTCTCTCTGGACCTAAACGCTAAAAAGTGCCCACCACTCCCTAGTAGCATCAAGCTAGAGCTAAGCCTTTAAACACATGGCTTTCAGGGACATTTCTGGTCAAAACTAGTGCACTAGGCTTCTTGGAGCTATCTTATGGGTGTTCAGAGCATTGCAATTTGGATTGAAGTGTTAAGATAGTCAGGTTACACACAAGCTGGAGAGACACATCATAGGTGCTTCACCTGCACTATATTATTTGATGAGACTCATGTTTCTGATTAATTCTGTGAAAACTTAAGTATCTAAGGGTAATCCCTAAATATCATAATTATGGATATTAACATTCACATATAGCCACTTGATTGGCTTTTGTTAGTCAGCAACACAAAGGTTTTAAGACTAATGCTATTATCTTTCATGGTGCATAGATCTTAAGAATCTTGCAGTATTATTTCTTTCTGTTGCACAGTTAATTTGCAGGTGGGAGTTTAATTGTTCCATTGTGTTGAAAATCTAACCCTGAATGTCAGAGGGTGGCACTGGGAATACCTAAAGATAGAAATCTATGACATTGATTGGGAAAGCAAAGCTTTTAGGAGAGGGGTCATGATGAAGAATATATTTAAGTGCCAGTTGATAAAAAAAAAACAATAAGAGCTAAACCCAAAGAGGACATACTTACTTCTAGGGCGAATGACAAGGTCTACAGAGCAGAGTGCTGGTTTTGAAATGAAAGTTGATTTCTCAAAAGAAAGGGCAGGGAGGAGAGGAGAGTGGAGAGGGAGGAAAGAAGAAAGACAGGAAAGAATAGAGTTGGAGGTAAATGAGGACATAAAGAAAAAAAGTAAAAATAAACTAAACAGATCATACCAAAAAGTTAAATGTAGTACTTTTCCATGTTTGAGTGAATTGAAAATTTAACAAATGAATGTGGGTAAAATTCTTAAAATGATAAAGAATTTCACCCTGCTTAATAAGCATGCAGCAGCTAATGGAGGGTGTTTCTGTACTTTGTTTCATAGGTATTGTAATTCTTTAGTAAAAAAAGAAAACAACAAAACTCTCTGTTTCTTGAAGATGTGAGGTATGACTTCTAAGAATATGAGACTAACAATTGCATAAATAGTTGTTTGTGCCAGCTATATTAGCTGTACTTATTTTAATTCTCAAGGCCAAATATAGATATCGAAATGGAACTATGAATTAAAAAGCAAGTAAATTGAGATCAAATTTCTCTATAATTTCTAAACGTTGTGTGCATCATATTTTGTTCCTTGACAGTCAATACAATTTTTAACACTCAATTGCATAGATCTAGTTTTCCATACTGAAAATTATTTTAAGAAGTATATAGTATATCTTAAAATTAAAATTTTCAATATGAGAGATAAATAGAAATGATTCATATAAACTGAATAAAGACAGAAAGTAATGAGTTAAAAATCACCAGTGATCTTATTAAAATTAACAATTCTTTTAAAAACAAAAATGAAATGATTCTATGAGCATGATATATTTTAAAACATAGTTCTCCATTCAACTCAGTTATATGATGGAGAAATTTGCAGATTATGTTTCCATGAGAGTAATGTTTCAGTTCATTTGAAAGTATTTTCATTTTTATAATGGAAAAACCACATTGTATGATGGAAAAAAAGGAAGACTAAAACATTCATTCAAATGGATGAGACATTTACAGCCACAATTACTCATGGGTATTGTATTGCTTTTTTGAGGCATTTGTCCTTTCTTCTACCCCAATTTTTATTCTGAGAATGCCATTGCATTGCTTAGTCAATTGTTTGTTTGTTTGTTTGTCAAAATTAAATATTGTTTTCTTGAGTTATCTTGCTATTTGTTTCTCTTTAACTTTTTTGGATAGCATCAAAATTTGAATGAATATAAATTAATATTTTTATTTTTTTAATCCACGCATGATTTCAATGGCTGAAGTTTTTAAACAAGAGTTGTATAATTTTTAAAAATAAAACTCTGCCTGACAGACAATTTCTCATTTGGAAACTCTGTTTTGCTCACACACTCTGGCATGGCAAGTAAAGTTTCCACATTGCCAGAAATTGAATGACAAATCCACATTGCTCTTTCCCAGTGGGACTTCACAGCATTTGTCTCACCTTGCAGCTTCCCTCAGTTCATGTTCATTTGAAAATCTTTCTCCATCTAAAGCCAATTCTGCCAATTTGCCTGTTCTGAAAATCTCTGAACTGAAATTCTCTGAGGTTGGTGACTCAGGGTTTGTGGAAACAGTGTAGAACAATAGATCTAAATTAAAAATCTCTCCCCTCACCACATCATATTCTAATTTTAGTATTGCACTTTTATAAGAACATTTCTATGTATGAAAATATATAAATGAGAGTGAAATGAATCCTACTACTCAATTTATAGATACTGCATTACTTTTATTAAATGTAAAGTAAGAATAGAATGTAAATATCTTAAAATTTATTTAAATTTTCTTTATATATGTGAGGACTTAGCTATCTGTCCACATCGACAAGTTACTGGAAAACAGAAGTACAAAATTTGTGATGTCCTGTACATCTAATTAGAGTTTATCATTAATAGCCCATACTTCTATGTAATCAAATTCTAAGCATAACAATCATAACTAGGTTAAATGAAAATATATTTTAGTAAATGTTTTTGATGATGATATAAACAAAATGATAAAAGAGTAGCTGAATTAACCTTATTTATATTTCAGTAAATTCAGATTTGTTTGTGTAAAACTGACTACAGTAATTTCAGCCTTTGTTAACATACTCTATTATAGATTCTGAGATACACCTTCCCATAGAATAAATTGGTCCTTCCATTTATTTTGCAGAAGTATGTATATTTTTCAGACTGTCTTTAAATATCAAAGTGAACAGAAAATAACCAGTCATCACTGAGAAAGAAATATGTTTACCTGAAACCCCTGACAAAATAAGCTCTCATAAAAAATTGGTAACAAAACATTTGAAACAAAATTATGATGCAAAGAATAGGGTAAATACTTTTTTTTCCTAAGCTTAACAGTTTTGGAGAACTTAGAGTAGACTATAGTAAGCCAATGAGATTATTTATGCGCTTTGTTAGGTATTCTTGGTCACTCTGTCTTTCATCCAAAGAGATGTAACTTTCTATAGCTTGTCATCAAGTATCAGAATCAGTACTGATAAACTCAGTACAATATTTCTTAGTTAAGTAGCATTGCCTGGACTTTCACAATACGAACCAGTATATTGTCCTTTTAACTTATCTTCTCAGGTATACTGCTGATGAGCTCTGTGGATAATGACATTTAAGAGGAAAATTTTTATTGTTGCTTTAGTTTACATGTAGTTGTAAGTTTTAGCAGACTTCTACCTGAACCATAAATGTAGTTTTTAATGTGGTAAGTGCATTAATATGAGATGTGTATAGTGTAAACATGGTTTAACTTCTCACATTAACAGAGTACACCCACTGTATAATAGCGCCTTATGTTTGCAGCACTAGAAACCAATCTGATGGTTTTAAAAGGAAATCTCAAAATAATCCATTGTCTGTGCTATGATGAAACTATAAGCTTTTATGACTCAAATATACTTCCTTAAACCTAGTAGAATTAGTAAATATATACTAATGTACCAAATTCACAACAGATTGGTAAAGCAAAAGTTACTGCTACCTGGATTGTTTCAACCATTCTATTATATAAGATTTCCATGTAATTTAGAAAAGACAGAAATAATGGTTTGTTGAAATTTTATAAGGTTTGATCTTATGAAATCTGTCACCTACATAGAAGTTGATATTTCCAAAACCCACACCTAGCTCAAGGGAAAACAGTTTATAAAGATTTATATATGTTTCAAAACACTCTCCCTCATATTGAAAAATCATTTTTATTTCATCGTCTTCTTCCCATTGCACATCATACATCCTATGGTAATGCATGTGAGTTTTATCAAAAGAGATGAGAGAATCAAACTTGAAAATGAAATCTACACTGACAATTTTGAAGTGATTATGTTGATGGAAATCTTCTCATATGAGGATTTATCTTTGATTTCAGTCTGAAAATGAACAGAAAAGAAAATAGAAAAACATTTTGGTATTATAGCCTTACCACAAAATAAAGAAGCAAATAATAGATTGCCCATTTCTTAATGGGGATTTTCTACATCCTTATCATGAAGGAACCACAGTGGTTCCCTCTGTACAATAGAGATCATGCATTTATGTGTATAATTATGAAGGAATCTGGCAATTCTACACCAGAATCAGACTGAAGACGTGAAGTGGAACTATTATGTGGGTGGTACATGGCTGGGAGAACAACTATTGTGTTGAGCTCCAATTGGATCCTCATGGAATGCTTTATCAAGTATGATATTAGGCTGGGTGTGGTGGTGCAAGCCTGTAATCCAGTACTCCGGAGGCTGAGGAGGGAGGATTGCTGTGAGTTCGAGGCCATCCTGAACTGCATAGTGAAACCCTGTCTCAAAAAGACAAAAAAATGTATGATATCATTGTTTCCTATGAACATGCAGTCTGCAACATACTATTGTATAATTTTTTCATACGCTTTTACATCTTTATAAATTCTAGGGTTTCTTTTCATTTTTATTTGTATGTTGAGTATTCTTATCTAAGAAAGGATTTGTATTTGAATTTTAAATAAGTACATACCAATTTAGTCATAATTTAAATAAAGCAAAAAAGAAAATGTATTTCCTTTTTTCTGAATTTCATTTGAAAGGATATTTACAATAAAACTGTGATATCTGGCTCTCCTCTTGATCATCAGAATATTCACAGACAAAGTTAATCCTCACAAACACAAGAGTATTTCTTGAAGTTATTCCATAAGCCAAAGAATTCTACACTTGATCTTAGCCAAAAGGCCGAGAAGCGATAGGCCAAAGAATTCTAATCCTCTACTTAGTGACCTGCTCATAAAATTTTGTGAGAAATTATGAATCTTATTTTGAGGAAAGCTCAAAATGAAAGATACCAAATCTGTAATGGAATAACATAAAAGAAAAACAATGGAAAAAACAGAAAAAATTCAGAGGTAAAAATAGAAATAATTTAATATTTATATACTCAGAGAAATATAGAAAATATTGTAAGACATGAAACAAAATGAGTGCTGAGAAGTCTAAGAACAATTCTTGAAGGAAGATATAAATATATGTGTATATTTGGGTGTTTTCAGAAATTAGCATTTGAATTATCGAACTCAATAAAGTCAGTTGTTCCTCTCCAATGTGGGTAGGCATTATCCAGTTGATTAAGGTCCTGAGTAGCATAAATTGTGGAAGAAGGGAGAATTTGCTCTTTTTTTCTCCCACATGACTCTTTTACTTGGGATTTCAGTCTTCTCCTGCATCCATGGCAAGACCATATTGGTCAATTTTCCCATCACTGACACCCACTACTTAAAGGAGGACAAGTTTATTTGGCTCATAGTTTCAGAAATTTTAGTCCATAGTCAGCTTGTTCTAAGAAAGAAACATTGTCACTGAAGGGCAGCAGAGGAAGGCTGCTCACTTCATGATGGCTTGGGAGCAGAGTAGCTTGGCATGAGCATCAGAGGGATCAGATATGGACCCTAAGTTCATGGCTCGGTGACCATCCAAGCACACCAGTAAGGGTGTATTACTAATCCCCTGGCAGGCTCCTAAGCCAATTAAGTTGACAAGTTTAATTGTAAGAAGACTTACATGATTAGTTCTGTCAGTTTTCAAGCTTCTGGGCTTGAACTGACTAGCACTACCCAACTCATGGGTGTTCAGCTTGGCAATGACAGAGCATGGGCCTTCTCTGGCTTTGTGAACACATGAGTCAATTCCCTATCTATCTTTCTATCTATCTATCTATCTGTCTGTCTATATCCTGTTCACTCTGTTTCTCTGAATACACCAATAAAATGAAGTAGAGCAACACAAAAAATAACTTTTAAGAAGTGTGGACTAGAAAGGAGATCCAATGCACAAAGAGAAGTGAATCCCCATGAGACTGGAGAAAGAACTTTTCTCCTAGCAGGAGAACTGAGTCACAGGCCTCAAGGTCAGGAGATTGGAAGATTTGTAACAACCCTGAGGAAAGATTTCTTAATAAAACAGCTGATATGTTTGAATTTGTTAATGGTGATTGAAAATAACAGCAGCGTTTTGGGAATATATTAATAGTTAGGTCCCAGAAATCTAAGTGAATGATAAGAAAATTGTTTTGAAAATCAGAGTTCTGACAGAAGGAAAACAACTATGTTGATATGTACCAAGGCTAAACTATGAGTAAACTTCATGCCATTACAGAGTCACACACAAATATTAAGTATACTTATAAAATTATATTTCAATTATATTTTGAGAATGAAGTGAGGGGACATTTGAAGAATGTATCTATGTGTGAGATTACATGCGTGGATAATAGTTTGAAACAGGGGAAACAAAAGAGAAGTGAGTGTGTTCCTCCTATGTTTAATAAAATTCAAAGTTGCTTTGAAAATCTGGGTAGAAAGGTAGCTTCTTATTTTAGTTGATAGAATTTTAGACATGGAATATTTGAAATTACATAGTTAACCTCATTTAAGTGGAGAAACTAAAACCCAGAGAAATTAGAATCAGAAAAGGAACTATTTTCTGTGGCAAGAGAGATCAACAGAAATCATCATAACACAGAATCTGTGGAAGCAGACTGGTTGGTTTTATGTTCTGTTTTTGTGTTTTACCATCTAGGTATTATCTGGAAAGTTATTTAAACTCTCAGAGACACAGTTTCCTCACTTTAGAAATAGGAAATGAAGATCCATGGAATTAATATATATATATATCATATATATATATATCATATATATATATCATATATATATCATATATATATATATATACACACACACACATACATACATATCTATCTATCTATCTATCTATCTATCTATCTATCTATCTATATCTGGCACAGCATATTCAACAAATTATAACATTATTACCAGCATGGCTAAGAGTATATATCCATGCTATAAATAAAATGTAGGAGATAGTGTATTTTAATCAGTATGACTGTAAATTTATCATGTAATGCAGAAACTCTTCAGAATCAAAGAGAGTATCATTAAGAATAATGCTAGAATCACGAGTCAAACCAGGGCTGTCCCAGGCAAACTAGAATATGAGGTCTTCTTGTTAATACATACTGAGATTAACACGTAAAATGTGCAAGAGGATATCTGATGGGCAACTGGAGGCCATCCGAATGATATGTGAGGCACAGTCATATTTGGAAAGAGTTGCTAGCTCAATTGCCAAATAGTTCATCAGTAGTAACTTTGAAAAATGTTCTAATTGAGAAGGAAGCTCTTGAAAGTGAGATAATGTAAGCATCTGAAACGCATAAGGAAACTGAGTCTACAAGGGCAGTGGGGGTAGCTTGGCAGATGTCTCGATCCTTTCAGAAGAATAATGAGCAGCTGAGAACCAACAATTAGAGGTCAGAGGTAAGAGTCCCAGTGGCACTGTGGTAGCTTAACAAGAGGCTGTTACCTCTTGTAATGGAAGAACAGACATCACTAAGCAGCATACTGGAGGTTGCAGGGTTCTAGAGACATTTAAATGCTCAGCTAAAGAAGATCTATGCTAAGTCCAATCCAAGTAGAACCTGGGAGCCTGAAGTGTGATCTATAAATTCTCACATTTTACCCCAAAGATACTGGGGCAAAACACCCGTTATAGCCCATTTTGACCTAAGGTTGTTTTCCTAGCATACCTTGTCAGGCCCTCAGAGCTTGCCACGGAGCTCACCCATGGCGAGTTCATCATCTGTACAAACAGTGAGGAAGCCTCTCCTCATGACGGCAGCAGGCAGAGGTTCTTCCTAAGGAGCTCTCCCCATCTCCTTTCCCAGATATCAGGTCAATAATCAGATGACAGGGAAGGAAGATTTTATACCCAAAGAGCTTCCATATACAGGAGTCAGGAGACTGTCTCTTCCTGAGATTGGAGTTTAAACAGAGGAGTCGATTATAAGAAGGACAAAAAAGAATTCTTTCATCCTGGGGCACTTTCTGAGGACACAGGATTCAACATCCTGGCAAAGTGAAGCAGGGATGGGGTCAATTCCTGTTGGCATTTCTTTTAGAAGACTAGTAAAAGCAACAGTCCATGCTGAGTGGTATGAAAATAAGTGAGTTTTCCTCACAGTCTAGTACAAGGAATAAAGTGGCTGTGGGAGGTGAAAGTGTTATGTATGAAGTAAATGAAATAAAAGCAACAGTAACAAAAACACCAACTAAAAAAATACTATAACATTTTGGACAGGAGAGACTAACAACCCATGAGCTAGTGAGGGGACAACCAGCATCCCTGTGAAGCTATACTGTTTGCAAACAAGGACTAGGAGTAGGAGTAGTTAGTCGCAGAACTGAGCTCCTTAACAGCCATCAGGATGACTGGGCTCTGAAGTAAAGGAGCCAGGTGGCATTACTTAGCTCCAAATTAGGCCATAAAACTACAGTTACTGTAAGAAAAGAAGGAGCAGTGGACAAAAGCATTGTTCCACAAGGAAACATGCAAACAGTTCTGATCATAAAATAGCAAAGAGTGTTCTGAGAATAAAATAGAAGGGAAGCAAAACAGGATGTTACTTCACTTCTGCACTCAGAAAAAAGCAAGAATGGAAGTAGACACTAAAAGTGGTCCCCTGAATTTTTTTTTGCTTAGATACTAATCCCAAGCTAATTTTTAAACCTGAAATCGATTGACTAAACTTGTTGCTGGACTCCTAATATGAAGAACTTGTAACACTATAATGAATAAATATGGTAATTATTCTTTCAGTCCTTGCCCAAAGGAACCTAAGGCCATTTACTGAGATACTCTGAGGAAAGCAAGACACATTTGGAAAATTAGTGAACATAAGGCATGAGATGGCACTGCCACACAGAGTCAAAGTGTCCTTGCGATTCACTCTCAGAATGGAGGGTTATGGGCAGGCAGTACATGGGTTTTGGCTGAGTTCCAGCTTGCACTTGCATACCTTAGTACATCTATCCTCTCGGCCATCACCTCCCCAGTCCCTCCATATAATACTTGAACTGACATATTTGGCAACTGGGATAAATTTTGCACTATATACTTGGACTTTGTGGGAGGCCTTGGGAAACACGAAGTGGAAAACTTAGAAAATGGCATCGGAGAAAGTAAATAAAACTAGTATTGTATTCTGTGAAATGGGAGAAAGAATATGGCAAATATTCTGTCAGTAAAAGCCAGAAGTATGGATAAATGATAGTCTTTATCATACAACCGAGGTAGGAGTGTGATTTCTAGGGAAACTATGTAGTCTATGGAAGTGGCTGTGTATTGCTGCAAACTAAGCAAATGAAGGCATCAGTTGCAGCTATGGTGATGGATGTGAGATTGCTGCAGACGAGCAAGCCCTCAGGTATAAAAATGCACTGAGCATCAGGAAAAGTTTATACCAACTTCAAATGGATTGGAGCATTCATTGACAGGCTTTCTTTCGTGCTATGGTAACTCTTCTGTTCTTTGACATGAGGTATTCTGAAGAGATCTGCACCACTGCATGGGCATCCCATAGAATATCATGCTGATCCATAAAAAATAGCATCAACTTTTTTGGACAGGATGAGCAAGAGGTAGATAAATCTCAATCATCAAAGCTTGGCATATGCTACACATGTTCCAAAGGATGTAAAAGAAATGCTATGAAGATTCACTGACCTTCCACCCCAGTCAGTTTCTTAGGGACCAGTGTATCTTAGTCCTTGACCATAATGAATGAAACATAGCTCCTGTGTTGCCTCCTTGAGTTATTTAGACAACCTAGCACATACCTAGGAATATTGCTCCAGTCTAATATACTGGATGACACAGAAAGCTACAGATTGGTCTGGGACCTGAAGCAAAAGGGCTCAGCAGCAGTGATGAACTGTCTTGCTTCAGGGTCATCGGGTCCATCACACCTTATGATGTTAGATGTATTAGTGTTTAGACTATGTAGAGTGTATAACATTTGTCAGGCCCCTGTGAGAAAATCATGTTGATGTATTCTAGGATTCTGGAACAAAGCCAACCCATCCTCAACAGAGATTTTTGCACTTTTTAAAAAATTTTATTTTAAAGAGAAGAAAAAACAAAACAAAACAAAACAGAACAAAATTTCAAAACAACATAATAGGAGGGTAACAATGGTTAATACATTATGTATTGTTATCTTTAAATTAGTTACTCAGGGTACAAGATATCAGCATTCAACTGTCCAAACATTACTGGCATAAACGTTTCTCTTCAATGAACTAAGCAAAATTAGTAGAGTATCTATCTTAACCATCTTATATATAAATACAATTTTTTTTCTTTTCCCTCCTTTCTTTTCCCCATTCCCCCATCCCAGACTCTCTTTCTTTTTGACCAGTTTCTTTCTGATTCATCATATCTATTGTACATTTTGGATCTTATTTACTCTTTCAGGTTCTCACACTAGGGAGACAATACGATGCTTACACATGTGCTTCCGGTTAATTTCACTTATGAGTATTTTCTCGAGTTGCATCCATTTACCTATAAAAGCCTCCAGTTTATCCTTCTTTATGGCTGAATAGTACTCCATTGTATAAAAATACCGCAATTTTTTTATCCATTCCTTGGTTAATGGGCATTTGGGTTGTTTCCATGATCTAGCGATTACAAATTGTGCTGCTATAAATATGGGAGCACATATATCACTGTAGTATGATGTTTTTAATTCTTCTGGGAAGATACCCAGAAGGGGAATAGCTGGGTCAAATAGGACCTCCAATCCTGGTTTTTTGAGGAATCGCCACACTGATTTCCACAGTGGCTGTACCAGTCGACACTTCCACCAAAGGTGGAGAAGGGGACCTTTTTCCTCACAGCCCCTCCAGCATTTTTTATTATTTGATTTCTTGATAATAGCCATTCTTTCTGGGGCAAGATGGTATTTCAGTGTTGTTTTAATTTGCAACTATCAAATGACTAGTGATGTTGCACATTTTTTTGTATATTTATTTGCCATTTGTATTTCTTCATCTGAGAAATGTGTATTCATCTCAGATGCCCATTTTTGGATTGGGTCTTTAAATTTGGGAGGTCTGATTTTTTTTTTTTTTGAGTTCTTTGTATGTTTTTGATAGTAATCCTTTGAGGAACAGCTGGAAAACATTTTTTCCCACGTTGTGGGTTGTCTCTTCACTCTGTTGGTGGTTTCTCTTGTTGTGCAAAAGCTTGTTAATAAGATGAGATCCCAGTTGTTGATTCTTTGTGATAGTTCCTGTGCAGTTGAGGTTTTAGTCATAAAATCTTTACCTACACCAATGTCTTCAAGGGTTTTACCTATCCTACCTTACAGTAGATTTAATGTTTCTGTTTTAATATTTAGATCTTTGATCCATTTTGAATTTAGTTTAGTGCATGGTGAAAGATATGGATCTAGTTTTAATCTTTGGCATGTGTAGAGCCAGTTTTTTCAGCACCATTTATTAAAGAGGCTATCTTTCTTCCAGTGAATGTGTTTGGCACCTTTGTCAAATATAAGGTGTCTGAAGTTGTTTCAGCATCTTCTAATCTGTTCCATTGATCTTCAGGTCTGTTTTTTGCCAATACCACACTGTTTTTATCACAGTAGCTTTACAATATAATTTCAAGTCAGGGATTGTGATGCCCCCTGCCTTGCCTTTGTTACCCAGAATTGCCTTTGCTATTCTAGGTCACTTCTGATTCCAAATGAATTTTAGGATTGTTTTCTCTAATTCTGTGAGCTATGCTGTTGGAATTTTGATTGGAATTGCATTAAGTCTATATAACAATTTCAACGTCTGGCCGTTTTCACTATATTGGTTCTTCCTATCAAGGAGCAAGGGATATGTTTCCATTTTCTGATATCCTCTTCAATCTCCTTTATCAGAGTACTGTAATTTTCAGTGTAGAGGTCTTTTACATCCTTGATTCCTAGGTATTACTTTTTTTTGGATGTTATTGTGAAAGGTATTGTTTCCCTAATTTCTCTTTCAGCAAGTTTGTTATTTGTGTACAGAAAGGCTATTGATTTTTGATAATTGACTTTGTATCCTACACTACTGAATTTGCTTATTAAGTCGAGCAACATTTTAGTGGATCTTTTGGGGTCTTCTATGTAGAGTATCATTCCATCTGCAAATAATGATAATTTAACTTCTTCTTTTCTAATCATTATTCCTTTTATTTTTTTCTCTTGTCTAATTGCTCTGGCTAAAGTTTCCAGGACTGTGTTGAATAAGAGTGGGGACAGTGGAGATCCTTGTCTTGTTCCTGATTTTAGAGAGAGAGCTTTCAGTTTTTGCCCATTTAGTATGATATTGGCTGTTGGTTTGTCATAGATAGTTTTTATCAGATTGAGATAAAGACCATTTATTCCAATTTTCTGTAGGGTTTTTATCATGAATAAGTGCTGGACTTTGTCAAAAGCTTTTTCTGCATCTATTGAGATAATCATATGAATTTGTCTTTGGTTCTGATAATACGGTGTATTACATTTATTGATTTACATATATTGAACCATCCCTGCATCCCAGGGATGAATCCAAGTTGGTCATGGTGTATAATCTTCTTGATGATTTGCTGGATTCTGTTTGCCAGTATCTTATTGAGGATTTTTGCATCTATGTTCATTAGGGAGATTGGCCTATAGCTCTCTTTCTTAGTTGGGTCCTTCTCTGGTTTTGGTATCAGGGTAATGCTTGCTTCCAGGAATGAATTTGGGAGTATTGCTTCCCTTTCGATTTCATTAAAAAGTTTGAGAAGTAGTGGTGTTATGTCTTCTCCAAATTTCTTGTAGAATTCAGCAGTGAATCCATCAGGGCCTGGGCTTTTCTTTATTGGGAGGTTTTTAATTACATCTTTGGTTTCATTGGTTGATATTGGTTTATTTAGGATTTTTATATCTTAATTCAGTTTTGGTAATTCATATGTATCTAGGAATCTGTCCATTTCTTCTGCATTTTCCATCTTATTAGAATATAAATTTCAAAATAGGTATAGATGATCTTCTGGATTTCTGCAGGGTCCGTCCTGATATCTCCCTTTTCATTTTCAATTGCATGGATTTGAGTCTTTTCTTTTCTTTTTTTAATAAGGTTGGATAAGGGTTTGCCAATCTTATTTATTCTTTCAAAGAACCAACTCTTTGATTCATTGATTCTTTGTATTGTTTTTTAGTCTCCAATACATTAATTTCTGCTCTGATCTTTGTAATTTCCTCCCTTGTATGAGCTTTTGGCTTAGCCTGAAAGGAAAATTATTGGTAGATCAGATACTTAAATGTTACAGTTTAGTGCAACACTATGCAAAATTACATAGCTTTCAATTTGCAAAAGAAAATGTAATTTGGTAAGATGATAGATAGCATGTAGAGTGTTAGGTTTTAAATTGTGTATTGTTAGGTATTTTAAAGTTTTTCATGTATATATAATCAGTGGCATTTTTCATGTGTGTTTGTGTATGTGTGTAGGAAGAAAAATAATACACTCAATTTCCTCTTTCTCACATGGAAAAGGAAATATGCCATAAACCATACGTGCTTGAATTTCTTCACATGTGGAGAAGAGAAATGCCAAAGAGTGGTGACATATAGGTTGTTACTAAATTTATAATTATCCCATTTCTCCATTGGACTGGATATCTTCTTATAAAATGCCATAGAAAAATGAGATCTTAGTAATCCAAAACATTAGACTAGTCTCAATATGCTTGACATACAGATTTCTTTAAGTATGTGTTATTTTCATCATTTTTACTTTAATTTCCTTTGTAATTTGACTGTTTATTAGTCAAGAATATTATTTTTTGACTTTTAATGTTGACATATCTGTAATATTTTCTACAACTACTCCTGTTTTCTGTGTAATTGACAAGTGAAATCACATATCTTTACAAGAGATTGTCAGTCTCATGGTGCATAATTTCATACACCCTGTTTATCATCATTTTGACAGACTAAGAAAAGATATCCCCTCAAATCATGGTTATTTGCTGTTAGACGTCTAGTGTAAAATTGCATGATGTGTAATATTTTAGCTTTCTTGACTAATTTCAATGTAGTAATTCTTATAAGTACTGATGTTTTAAGGGCTAGTGATACTCCGTCTAATGAATCCACAATATATGAGATTTTCCAGCAGAGTATTGTGCCTGTGTAGGCCTTTATTCCCACATTGGAGATGTTTGAAAAATTGTTCCTTATTTTTAAGGCAAGGGATTCAACTATTACAATTCTCTAGTAGTCATCCTCCCTTCTCCACTTTCAAACCCACCACTTGCTTGTTAACCTTCCCGAAGTTCATTCCCACAGTTTTCAGTGGCATCTTAATGAGCCCACTTTAAGGGTAGCATTTGCAGCATGACATTTGAGAATACATATGAAATATCCTTGGCTTGGTTTGCACAACCTCACTTATTATTTCATATCGTGCACTTTAGGTGCTAAGCCCAATGGGCACACTGGGTCTCCCATTTTTCTTTTTTTTCTTTTTTTTTTATTTTAAAGAGAAGAAAAAACAAAACAAATCAAAAGAAGAACAAATTTTCAAAGCAACGTAATAGGAGGGTAACAATGGTTAATACATTACGTATTACTATCTTTAAGTTAGTTATTCAGGAAACCAGACATTAGCATTCAATTGTCCAAACATTATTGGCACAAACCTTACTCTTCAATGAACTAAGTAAAATTGGTAGTGTATCTATCTTAACCATCTTATATATATATACAATTTTTTTTCCCTTTCCCTTCTTTCTTTTCACTATTCCAGTCTCTCTTTCCTTTTGACCAGTTTCTTTTTGATTCATCATGTCTATTGTACATTTTGGATCTTATTTACTCTTTCAGTTTCTCATACTAGAGAGACAATACGATGCTTACACATGTGCTTCTGGTTTATTTCACTTATGAGTATTTTCTCGAGTTGCATCCATTTACCTAGAAAAGTCTCCAGTTTATCCTTCTTTATGGCTGAATAGTACTCCATTGTAGAAAAATACCACATCTTTCTTATCCATTCCTCAGTTGATGGGCATTTGGGTTGTTTCCAAGATCTGGCTATTACAAATTGTGCTGCTATAAACATGGGTGCACATATATCGCTGTGGTACGATGTTTTTAATTCTTCTGGGAAGATGCCCAGAAGGGGAGTAGCTGGGTCAAATGGGACCTCCAACCCTAGTTTTTTGAGGAATCTCCACACTGACTTCCACAGTGGCTGTACCAGTTGACACTCCCACCAACAGTGAAGAAGGGTTCCTTTTTCCCCACAGCCCCTCCAGCATTTGTTATTAGTTGATTTCTTTATAGTAGCCATTCTTTCTGGGGTGAGATGGTATCTCAGTGTTGTTTTAATTTGCATCTCTCGAATGACTAGTGATGTTGCACATTTTTTTGTATATTTATTTGCCATTAGTATTTCTTCATCTGAGAAATGTGTATTCATCTCAGATGCCCTTAAAACCTAAGAGGCATCATGGACTTCTGTGTTTTTTCTACACTGTGTACCCCAATATGTAGATTCTAATGGGGTAATAAATCTCACGAGTTTAAACAAGAGAGAACTTTTCAACTACATGAAACAATGATCAATTTCTACAAAAATATATGCAATTTGTGAGAATATAGAAACATTTAAAGCAAGCCACACTCCCTTCCAGAGAGCCTGCATTCTGATTGAAGCTCGCTTCGGAAGGGAAGAGAGGGTCGCAGTTTGTCAGAAGGGGGAAATATATTCTTTTTAACATACCTGTAACAGATTATTAATACAGTGCAATTGAAATAGAGTTCACCATTAAAGCCAGATCTTTTGTGGAAAGAACTATCTTTCTGACCTTCTTAGATAAATGAGCAACAGTTCACAGGAAAAAAAGCATTTGAATTCCAAATGGCTGAATTTAACAAAACTTTTGAAGATCATCTTTAAATGACATGAGCATTGTCTGTTTTCAAAATCGTCTACTGTCAGAGGATTTAATTTTAATTTCAAGATAACACACTGTGATATTTTAGTCATGGGCAGTATGACAGAACAGAACTAGGAGCTTGTCCACATGCTAATTGAAAAGAAGGGAGCACTCAGTTTCTTCATGGGGTGTCTACAATTGCCATGGAATTTTATTAGCTATATTTTGATGATGGATTTTGTCTTTTCCACACTAGCACTGCTTATCATTATTTGCAAAGGTAAATGTCCATTCATATTTTGAGTTTCTATATCAGGCACAGGGGATAGAGGGAAGCTTATGATATTCTTTCATGAAACGGCATCTAGAGCAAAAAAGTAGGCCAAGAAATATGGACACAAATACATGGTTGTTCTACATGGTAAATTAAATAATAAGAACAATGTTCAGTATAGAATACCATCACAAATGTGGTAGTGTGAGATCACAAATAAAAGAAGTGTCATTTGATGGGCCAGAATGTTGAACAGGTTATAGTATAACAGGAAAAAACTGGTAAAGAGATAGTGATTCCTATAGAGAAAGAGGACAGAATAAATGGAATACATTATTTAGCTTAGAAGTGGATAAATTATATACAATTGAATCTTTGAGAACAGATCAGATGAAGAAATTATTGTACAGATTCAAATAAAGAATGATGTGATACAGACTTAAAGGAATTTTAATGATTAAACAAAACATTTGAACAAGATCTTCAAAGTGTGTGGGAAGTGATATTGCTCAAACAGAATTGATAAACAGTACTGTGGAATTGACTAAGCTAAAAAATCATTGATTATAATTGAAACTAATTTTAAAATATTTTTTCTTCTGTGATTTAGCTTATCCTGTATAAGGTTATGGATGTCAGGTTTTAGGAATCTATGGCAGATGACTTGAATGTTAAGTTCAGCTGATTAGTGTTACAAATGTTTTTGTGAATATGTATATATATGTGTGTGTGTATTTATATATATGCACATGAAAATGTATGTATGTGCATACATAGATAGATAAACATGCAAACATATATATCCATAAAATATCCTCTCTCATTTTCTCATGCACTCATATATTTCTTTCAAACATTTAGTTATGGGATGAATACTTATTTGAACTTATCTTCTATACTCAATAATACATGCAAAAGATTTGAAGAGCATTTAAATATTCATCTGATGTTGTAACATGTTTTAAATAAGCAAGAGATTTGGAGGAAGATAACTTTGCACCACTAGGGCAGGGCAGTTTTAACTCTGATAAATTCCCTCTAGCTGAGCTCCTATTAAATTTATTTCTTGCTATCAGTGGGGTATGGTTAATAAATGTTGGCCAAAGAATTCCTAGAAAAAGAGGGATCTCAAATAAACTACAGAATTTGAAAAGACTCAGCGTGAAACTTAGCACATGAGTATGTTCATTATTCTTTGCAATCATCTTTTTCACTCTTTTGGGAGAATTTGTTCAGGCCTGCTTAAAAGTATACCCTTTGACAATCTAAAACTCAGAGTCTCATTTAATATATTTCACACTATTAGATTGATACATCACAGAAAATTTTCAAAATAATAAATATTGCTTACCTTAAAATTCCCATATACTATTCTGACAAGTAAAGTAGACATTTATTTACTTTCAATTCCAACTTTTTGGTAAATTTCTGGATTTGGATACTTCCCATAGTGAAAGAAAATGAAGATTATAGTATCATGTACAATAGAACTTAGGTGCAAATTACATACACATAGAAAGAGACTGAAAGTTTTTAGTACCAGATCTTAAAGAACAAGTCACATTTTATTGGAGAGAGTGTCATGGTCAGTCTTGTAAATTAAAAATGATGAAAAGGGCTGGAGATATAGCTCAGTGGCACAGCTTCTTCCTGGCAAGTGCAAGGCCCTGAGTTTGATTTCCAATGCCAAAAAAAAAAAAAAAAAAAAGCTTAGAGCTGAAGTTCACAGAATCAAAATATTTTAAGTAACAACCTTAAAAAATTTATTAAGCAAAAAAATGCAAAAGGTAGTTTTTAAAATTTTATTTTTACTTTTGGGCCTTTGCACTAAGCTACATCCCCACTTTTTTCATTTTTGTTTTTATTTACAGACAGGTTCAAATTTACCAGGTCCAGTTACTATCCTTTTGCCTCAGTCTCCCAAGTGCTAGAAATAAAGGCATCAGCCACCTTGCCCAGCAGCAAAAAAAAAGCAGATGAATAGTGTTGAATTAATCAAACTTAGAACATTTTTTTTCTTTTAAATGGAAATTAGTAAAAAATAACAATAAAACAGTTTCAAAACAGGCTAGAGGAAAGTAAAAATAATCAATACATTGCACATTGTTATATTCACAGTAGTTGTTCAGAGTACAAGATATAGGTATAAAGGATTGTCCAGAAAATTACTAGTGCAAAACTTTCCCCTCAATGAACCAAGAGAAACCAGCTATATAACTACCTTAACTGTCTTGTATGTGCGTGTGTGTATATATATGTTTTCCTTTCCCTTCCTTCCTTTCCCCTTTCTCCCCTCAGTTTTTCCTTTCTTAAAACAGTTTCTCCCTTATTCACAATATCTAGTGTACATTTAATATCTTGTTCACACTTTCAGATACTCAAACTAGTGAGAAAATACCATGTTTACACATGTGGGTTTGATTTATTTCATGAGTTGCATTCATTTACCTATAAAAGTCTCAAGTTTATCTTTATTTATGGCTGAGTAGTACCCCATTATATAAAAACTACATCTTTTTTATCCATTCCATAACTGATGAGCATTTGGGTTGTTTCCAGGATTTAGCTATTATAATTTGTGCTGCTACAAACATGAGTGCACATATATTGTGGTGATATGACATTTTTAATTCTTCTGGGAATATACCCAGAGTGAAATAGCTGTGTTGAATGTGACCTCTAATCCTAGTTTTTAAGAAATCTCCATACTGATTTCAACAGCGGTTGCACCAGTCTACACTCCCACTAAGAGTGGAGAAGGTTTCCTTTTTCCCCATAGTCACTCCAGCATTTATTATTGGTTTTTTGTTGATTATAGATATTTTTTCTGGAGTGAGTTGGAATCTCAGGGTTGTTTTAATTTGCATCTCTCGAATGACCAATGATGTTGAACATTGTTTCATGTATTTAGTTTCCATTTATATTTCTTCATCTGAGAAGTGTGCATTCATCTCAGATGCCAATCGTAGGATTGGGTCATTGAATGGGGGGCTGATCTCTTTCAATTCCTTATATATTCTAGACAGAAATTCTTTGTCTGAGGGACAACTGGCTATAATTTTTTCCCACTCCGTGGGTTTTCTTTTCACTTTGTCGATGATGTCCTTTGTTTGTAAAAGCTTTTAAATAAGGTGAGATCCCATTTGGTGATTCTTTGCAGTATTTCCCATGCAGTCTGGGTTTTGTTTATGAAGTCTATGCTTACACCTATGTCTTCAAGATTTCTACATATTTTCTCTTCCAGTGGATTTAGTGTTTCTGTTTTAATATTTAAATCTTTGATATATTATGACTTTAGTTTAGTGCATGGTGATATAGTTTCAGTCTTTGGCATTTGGAAAACCAGTTTTTCCAGCACCGCTTATTAAAGAGGCCATCTTTCTTCCAGTGAAAAAGTTTTTGGACCCTTTGTCAAAGATAAGGTGATTGAGTGTGTTTGGGGTTGTGTTTCCATCTTCTAATCTGTTCCACTGATGCTCAGTTTTGTATTTTTACTAGTACCATGCTGATTATATCACAGTAGCTTTGTAGAATAATTTCAAGTCAGGAATTGTGATGCCTCTTGCCTTGCCTTTATGCCCAGGATTGCTCTTGCTATTCTAGGTCTCTTCATTTCCAAATGAATTTTAGGGATGTTTTCTCTAGATCTGTGAGGTATGCTAATGGTATTTTGATCAGGATTCCATTAAATCTGTATAACAGCTTTGGGAGTGGGATCATTTTCACTATGTTGTTTCTTTCTATCCATGAGCAAGGGATATCTTTCCATTTTCTGATATCTTCTTTGATCTCATTTTTCAGAGTGCTGTATTTTTCAATGTATAGATTTTTAATTTATTTTGTTAGATTGATTCCTAGGTATTTCATTTTTTAGGTACTATTGTAAAGGGTGTGGTTTCCCTAATTTCACTCTCTGTGAGTTTGCATTTTGTGTATAGGAATGCTATTGATTTTGAGTGTTTACTTTGTATCCAGCTACATTACTGAATTTGGTTATTAAATCTATAAGTTTTTGGTGGAGCTTTTGGGGTCTTCTATGTAAAGTATCATGTCATCTGTCAATAATGATAATTTAACTTCTTCCTCTCCTGTCCATATTCCTTTTACTTTTTTCTCCTGTCTAATTGCTCTGGCTAATATTTCCTGAACTATAGTGAATGAGTGGTGATAGTGGACATTCTTGTCTTGTTCCTGATTTTAAACTGAAAGCTTTGAGTTTTTGTCCATTTAGTATGATGTTGGCTGTAGGTTTATCATAGATGGCTTTTATAAGATTAAGATAAAGACCCTGTATTCGAATTTTCTGTAATGTTTTTTATCATGAATGGTGTTGGACTGTGTCCAAAGATTTTTCTGCATCTTTTGAGATGATTGTGTGATCTTTGTCTCTGGCTCTGTTAATATGGTGTATTTCATTTACGGATTTGCATATGCTGAACAATGTCTTTATTCCTGGGATGAATCGAACTTGGTCATGGTATACATTCTTGTTGATGATTTGCTGCATTCTGTTTGTCAGTGTCTTCTTGGGAATTTTTGCATCAATGTTCATTAGGGAGATTGTCCTGTAGTTTTCTTTCTTGGTTAGGTTCTTCTCTGGCTTTGGAATCAGTGTAATATTTGCTTCTAGAAATGATTTTGGAAGTACTGCTTCTCTTTCAATTACTTTAAAGAGTTTCACCATTACTGGCATTAGTTCTTCTCTAAATTTCTTGTAGAATTCAATCATGAATCCATTAAGGCCTGGGCTTTCTTTGTTGGTAAATTTTTAGTTACATTTTCAGTATCACTGGCTGATATTGGGCTATTTAGAATTTTTTATCTTCTTAATTTAGCTTGTGCAGTTGTATTGTGTCTAGGATTCTTTCCATTTCTTCTGTGTTTTCCATCTTTTTAGAATATAGGTTCTTGTAGTAGATATTGATGATCTCCATTTCTGTAGGATCTGTTGTCATTTCCCCCTTTTCATTCCTAATTGCTTGAATTTATGTTTTCTCTTTCCTCTTTTTGAAGATGTTGGCTAGTGGTTTATTGATTTTATTTCAAAGAACCAACTTTTCGATTCATTGAGTCTTGTTTTTTTTTTTTTTTTTTTAGTCTCTATTACATTAATTTCTGCTCTTTTCTTTATAATTTCCTACCTTGTATGAGCTTTTGGTGTGATTTGTTCTCTTTCTAGAAGTTTGAGGTTCAACATTAGGTTGTTTATTTGAGCTCATTCTATTTTCCTGATGTGACAGTTTATCACTATAAATTAACCTCTTAGGACTGCTTTCATTAAGTTCCATAAGTTTCAGTATGTTGTATTGGAATTATTGTTTAATTGTATATAAGGTGTAATTTCATGTTTAATTTCCTCTGTGAACCATTGGTTGTTCAGAAGGGTATTGTTAAATTTCCATGTGTTTGTGTAGTTTTTGTTATTTCTTTTGTCATTGATTTCCAGTTTCATTGTGCTATGGACAGATTGTGTGCAAGGAATAATTTAAATTCCTTTACATTTACTTAAATCTGTTTTGTGGGCTAGTATGTGGTATATTTTGGACAGTGTCCTGTGTACAGCTGAGAAGAATGTGTATTCCGATGTTTTGGGGTGCAACACTCTGTAGACATCTACCAACTCCATTTGTTCACAGGCTTGTTTCTGTTATGATATTTCTTTGCTAATTTTTTGTCTAATTAATCTATCTCTTTGTGGCAATGGGATATTATAACCTCCTGTTACAATTGTGCTATTTCTTATTTGACTTTTCTTGTCTATTATTAATTGTCTTACACAGTCAGGCACTCCTGTATTTGTTGCATACATATTTATGATTGTAATTGCTTCCTTTTGAAGCTTTTCCCTAACAAGTACATAGTGATCTTCCTTATCATTTTTGATAATTTTTGGTTTGAAGTTCACATTGTCTGCACACAGGATAGCTACCCCTGCTGTTTTCTGGGTTCCTGTTCCATGGAGGATTGTTTTCAATCCTTCGATTTTCAGTCTATGAATTTCTTTTTGAGTTAAATGTGTTTCACATATACAGCATATTGTTGGATCTTGTCTCTTGATCCATTCTCTCGGTCTGTTTCTTTTGAGTGGTGAATTAAGTCCATTTACATTGATGGTTATAACTGATATGTATTGGTTTATCTTTGTCACAATACTTTCCTGCTGTTTATTCTCTGGTTTTGCCCTCTGTTTAATTGCATGCCCTTCCTGGTTGTTTCTTTCTGTTGTTGTTCTTGGAATCATAGTCATTTTTATCTCTGTCTAGAATATCTTTCAGTACTCTCTGTATGGTTCATTTGGTGGTCATGAATTTCTTCAGTTGTTCTTTGTCATTGAAGTATGTTATTTCTCCATTAATTTTGAAAGATAGTAGGGTACATCAATCTGGGTTGGAAGTTGTTTTCTTTTAGGACTTGTAATACTTCCCTCCAAGCTCTTCTTTGTGTTGAGAAGTCTGCCATGATTCTGATGGGCTTTCCTTCATAGGTGACCTGTTTCTTTTCTGTAATGACTTTTAATATGCTGTTCTTGTGCTGAATTTCTGGAATCTTGATTATTATATGTCTTGGTGTAGTTTTATTTTGGTCATGGCTGTTTGGAGTTCTATATGCACCATTTATTTGCATGTCATATTCCTTATCCATGTTTGGGACGTTTTCTGCCATTATTTCTGTAAAGAGTTTGGTTATGGCATTTGTGCAATCTCCAACTTTCTCTTTTACCCCCATAAATTTTATGTTATTGTTCTTTGCGACATCATGTAGCTCTTGGATTTATTCTTCATGGTCTCTTGCTACTTTTAAGATATCTTTCTTTTCATAATCACTAGCTGTAATTCTGTCTTTAACATCTGAAATTGTATCCTCTCCTTTGTTCAATCTGTTGTATATACTTTCAGTGGAGGTTTTAATCACTTGGATTTCTGTTTAGATCTGTTTAACGGATTCCATTTCTTTCCTATGTTGGGCATTCTTTGTTTCCATCATTTTTCTAAGCTCATCTAATCTTTTATCTTTCTTCTCTAACATCTTTGATTTTAAGCATCATTTCTTTTTGTACCTGAGAGGTTATTTTCTCCATAGACTTTTCCACTTTTTTCACTTCTCTTGCTATCATTTCAGAAAGTTCAAGTATTTGACTTCCAATTTTGTCTATCTCATTGTGTTCTGGGCTTGTCCTGGGTGGGGTGGAGGTCTGGGGTTGCATTTTGCTTCTGTGTCTTGTCTTTTCTATTTTATCTTTTATTTTATTTTGTTTTCTATGTTGATACTTGCCAATTTCTTATGATAGATAGCTTTATCAATAGTATTGATGTTTCCCTAGGAGATGTCTGTTTTTCAAGAATGTCCCCTAGATGTAGGTGATTCTTTATAGCTACCCCAAGAACCTACATTCCCAATTTATAAAGGATATAAAGTTACTATTTGGCTCAGCACCCAACCCTTTGGTCCTGTGCTGTGCTGGTGATTATGGACCCATACTATCACAGCATTATCTTACAGGGTGGAAAAACTGATTATAGCATGCATGACATCCTGGCTAATGTAGTACAGTTAGTAATAACAATAGTTTCCAGTACAGCTTAACCACTGACAAATTATTGCAACCTTCCCCTGCTACTTCCATCCAAAGGAGATAGATAAACTTGAGCCTTTAGAGCTAAAAGAAGATTTTGATGTTGGAAGTATGGTTTAAAGGAACATTCTATGAAGTCATGTTCTCTTTAAGATGGAAGGAATCAAAGTGAAAAAGAAGAATCAAGAAATAGATTTACCATAATTTAGGAGAATGAAAGAGAATTTGGTGATGAGCAGTACAGAATTTGGAGTTAAACCTAATTTAAATTTTGATTATCATCAGTCTTCTTCACTGTAAATAAAAGATACAATAACTAATATGAAGAGCTGTACAGATTTGAGAAATTCAGAATAAAGTATGCATTTGAGTGTCTTAGAATACAGTCGGAACTCAGTACATCACAGCTACAAAATAACAGTTAAGTAGCTCATCCAAAGTCAATCCTCTGGGTCAGGTGCAGTCAATCCTCTGGTGAGGTCACTTTGAACCTTGCACAAAGGGCCCGGTGATTTAAAAACCATCCACTAGGTACTCCAGACAAAAGCACTCTTTAAATGTCTGTGTTTTTGTCAAAAAAGGGCACTTGATTTCCCCTACCTACAAACACAAACATGGAAACCCTTCAAATATTGCTGATACAATGTTTCATTTTAGCATTTGTGAGGTGAGAGCAGATCTTCAACAAAGATGTGCTCAGAATGAATCACTGAGTGTATCAGTAGTCATTATTGAAGTGGCTATTGCAGTATCTGTATAGATAAATAGGGCAACTCTCAATCCAGTTGTAGCAACAAAGCAATTTAATTGCACTTGGTCACATTTGCCTTTGTACTAAATACATGGTTGGTGGCAACAAGCTTGGAAATGGCATAGCAATGAAGGTGTCAAGTAACACAAGAATGTAGGAAATTTGTAGCATATTCCATGTCTTCTTTGGTTCTTTGGTCTTTGGTTTTACTTTCGCCCTGCTTACCAATCTTCTGCATATGTATGTGTTCTCTTTTCTCTGAGAACATGGACTTTGGATCAGTCTCATCAGACCTTCTCATCTATCTACATTTTTCTAAGTTTGAAATTATTGACTAGGGCTAAATAGCCTGTTTGAATTTCAGTGTATTCATCTGTAATAATTGAAAATAAAGATGGCACCAAGTGTTGCAGCTAACATGAAGTTAAATAGTGAAAAGTGGTGTGCTTTTTATAGAGCAGGTAAATTGCATGCTTCTACACATTTGCATTTTTGTCTTCTTTGTCCATGCATACCATCATGAGATTTCACTGATCTTCTCAATGAAGACAACTTTCAAGTCTGTATTTTTAGTTTCATATTTCATTTAATGTTGTTTATATGAGACAGGGTCTCACTAAGTAGTTCAGTGTGGCCTTAAACTCACTATGTAGCCCAGGGTTGTCTTGAACTTGTGGCAATCCTCCTGCCTCAGCTTCCCTAGTGATAGGATTACAGACTTGCACCACTACACTCTGCAAAAAGACATGTTTTAAACTGGTGTTCATTATGTGCATGGGTCTATTTTGATTATATGTTATAATGAAAAACGGTCACCACAATCATATCATCATATAAGTATGAGATACAGCATGCTTTCATTTTTAAGGGAAATAACCTGTTTTGTATTTATTTCTACAATGTCATATATAGAACTGCCATAATAATTTATTCTATTCATAATATATAATTTTTTCATCATCTTGTAATTTGCTATCGGGATGTTTCAAATTTATCATCTATTTACACTGTAATTCATAAAAGTTAAGAACTGTGTTTTCACATAAAAGAAATTATCTATTAGTACACAATACTTATTGTATGCATAGTAAAGCTACTTTTAATTGTACATATAAAGTCAAATAATTTTAATATGATATGCTGATACTCAAATCTACTGTCCATAAGAGATGTAAAATGTTTTCTGTTCTCTAAATTTATTATACATTTTGTCTGGCATAAAGATTATTAATAAATTACTTTCAATTACATTGAAGAAATGAAGTGTATACATAGGAAACATTATTAGGTAATTATCATAAATTGAAAAATTCTATCAAAATGTGATTGTCATAAAAACATCAACAAATTTTTCATTTGATGTTATTTTTACTATTAATTTCCTAAATCTTAGGTTATCTAGCATCATATATTGACATTAATACTACAACCTGATCAAAATATGTAAGATCAAAAGAATGAAAGTATAAAAAAAATTTTTTAAAAGCCTTTTTTCTTTTGATATTGGGGAATAAACCCGGGGCTTTTCCACTGAGTTATAGCTCCACACCTTTTGAAAACATTGAGACCCTGTCTCACTATGTTGCCCAGGCTGGGCTCAAACTTGTGATCTTCCTGTCACAGCCTCAAAGAGTGCTGGGATTACAGGTGTGGGCCACAGGTAAAGGTGCAAAGACACTTATTTTTTAATGTTGGTACCGGGAGTTGATCTGAGGACTTTGCACTTGCCAGCAAGCACTTGTGCCACTGAGCGATATCACTGACCCTTTTTTTGTATGTGGGTACCGGGAGTCGAACTCAGGACCTCATGCTTGCTGGGCAGGTGCTTATGCCACTGAGCCATCTCACTGGCCCAGAGTTTATTTATTTATTAATTAATTTATTTATTTTTTATGTGGGTACCGGGAGTCAACCTCAGGACCTCGCACTTGCCAGCAAGCACTTGTGCCACTGAGCCATCACGCCGGCCCTAAAGACACTTTTATAAATTAAATTTCTGAAGTTATAATTAAGCCAGAGTACTGTAGCCTATCAAACTATATGTGATGTTATCCAATCATAATGTTCAATGATCACAAAAATAATTATTCAAAGTTCTATTTATATATATGTTTTATTATTATAAATGGCAATTGCAAAGAGTACAATTCTGATGATAGTTTTCTTCATATCTGCATGACGATCTAGAAATTATCTGAAATGTAAAGCATATAATAAGATAATTTTTTAACATGATTTCTTAATAAACTATGAGAACCAAAATGGTAGGAACTCTTTCTTTTATTTCACTGTTATAGTTCTAACTGTTGGCATTGAGTCCGAACCAAATGATATATTTGATAAATTTACATGAAATGAATAAAAGAATTGGAAAATGGTGCTTCATATATTAGGATTTTATTAGGATTTTAGCACATTATAAACTATGTGAAGCCCCAATTATTTTTATGAGGGCATTCTTCTTAAAAAAAGAAGCATTAAAGTCAACAACAAACTTAAATAAGACTTAAATAAAGAACTGTGATTCAGTTCTTCCAATGTTAAGGCAGCATAGGTCTAGCCCCAAGAGACAAATCCTTTCAGAAGATGTATAATTAAAAAGAGTTTAGAGAGAATTTTCTAATTTTTAATGGAGATAAATTCCTCCAAATTACAGTTGTCCAGTTATAGCTAGTTTCACAGGTTGTCTAGAAGGAACTCACATTTTATTGAATTTTCTACAAATATTTAGACTCAGTTAAAAAATGTCAACTTTCTTACCCCAATTTAAGGTAACAAAAGAGAAATGAATATGTGGGGTTTTTTTCTTTTTCTTTTTTTCATTTATAACCAACTTTTTTTGGGGGGGATCACTTGCCTATCAGAAGGGAGAGAAAAGCAAGGAATTATTAGCTTATGTTAACTATTTAAACCCAAATAATTTCCAAGTTAAAACAATCACATAACACTAAAATAGTTAATGTAATAAGGGTAAGATAGAAGACCACGAAGAAAGATATTTTGTGTCTCAAAAATTAGCATCAGCATTATTAGCAGTAGTAATTTTCAAGGTACATCTCTGGATGTGTGTGTAGTTCTCTGACAGACCATGTGACACCCACAAATCCAGAACCTGTCCCTATACAGTCTTGCTGGCCATTTACTCTTCGAAAGTGAAAGTACAAAGTATGACTATAAATAATCTCTTTTTATAAATATACCTAAATTTATTCTGTGAAAGCAGAATTTTCTTTTAAAATGGACATCTTGGGAGAGAGTCTATTTATTGCATTGCACGAATAATTTGGAAAGCTTCTCATTGTATTTTCTTGCAAATATGTGAGTTGTGCAAAAACAAAAATCAATCTAGAACTATTAAAAACACGGACTATTTGGGGGCTAAAATGGCG
Source organism: Erethizon dorsatum (assembly GCA_028451465.1). Taxonomy (NCBI): domain Eukaryota; kingdom Metazoa; phylum Chordata; class Mammalia; order Rodentia; family Erethizontidae; genus Erethizon; species Erethizon dorsatum. The sequence goes on from CM051839.1 coordinate 20,962,694, forward strand.
CATCCCAACTCCATCACTTACATTATTCATGAGTTTTGGTTCCAAATGAACTCCATTTTTTTCCTTAAATGAAATCCAAATTTAAAATCTAGCAGTCCTTGGTGGGTCAATAAAATGTATTACAGACAAAAATGCTACTTGTAATGAAGTTTCCCAAAATGTCTAAAGAGCTGGACCCATCACTGGATTAAAGCTATAAACTCCCAACTGCCTATTCTGTGAGGGAAAGACATTACTTAGACATAGGTTTAGCATATTGGTGATGTATATATTTAAATTGCAATATATATTTAGTGAGCATGCAGTAATGCTAGAATCACTTAACTTTTTTCTTAAGTCCTAGAATACATTGTACATAAGACAATACCTTAAGAAATAATTCTAATTTGTAAATATCTAGGTATCAAAGTGAAACGCTTACAGTTTTTTTTGTGTGTGTGTGGGTACCAGGGGGTCGACCTCAGGACCTGGTGCTCCAACAGGCACCCGTGCCGCTGAGCGATATCACCGGCCCCTTTTTCGTAGGTGGGATCCGGGAGTCGAACTCGGGCCTTTGCGCTTGCAAGGCAGGCGCTTATGCCGCTGAGCCATCTCACTGGCCCACGCTTACAGTTTCGAATGAGCATCAGTAAATAAATGCCTGACTATTCATTGTGACCACACGAATAATGAGGTGCAGAGGCACAGAATTAATACAGAGGGCTTCACTGGCTCTACACCTGTTCTCTATCTTGATGTTTGACCTGATTACACAGTTTTAGTCTGCTCTGTGCAAGTCATTATCTCTGATAATAATCCAATACAAATATTTCAAACAAAATGCCAAAGTTTCACCAAGGAAGTTAAGTAGGATGATATATATGAAAATGGACAAGAGTTATATATTGCTTGGTAATGGGAATGAAAAGTGAGACTATCTTCCAAGAAAATGAAGCAGCACATGTTCTTCTTCCTCAAATAAAGCTTTAAATTGTAATTCAAATAATCTTGAAACACTTAAAGAAATATTCTTTAATATCAAAACCAAATAATTACAGAAAAAATTATTTATATTTCATTTCCTATTTTTAAAAATCTAGGCAAGGTTATTTTTTCTCATGCATTTTCCAGATTTTGAAATGATTATATTTTCTGAAAGTAGAATCTAAATAAAATCAAACAAATAAATTTAGCATACATGATTACATCTCCAATACATTTCATTTTTCACAAAGGACATCATACTTTAAACCTAATATTAATATAGGAAGGTACCTTGCACTATGGATGCAACAAACTAATTCACAGTATATTGTCTCTTAAACTCACTACAGTAAATTCTCTACTTTTTGCCACTTAGTCTTAGAGGAGCACAAAATCCCCGGCTATGCTCTTGAAAGTATTGTATGCATGAATACATCAATCATATAACCTAACAATAAATATTATTTGAACACCCACTCTGCACATGAGCCTGCAGTGTGCTAAGGAACAGTTCATAGCCTCAAGGATTGTAGCATATCTGGTGAAAAAGACAGGTACACAAAATCTATAAACTTCCTTCTGGCAATATAGTCGTCTAATGCTATGTAAACTTTAAGTTTCAACATAGGATCAATAGAACAGTTACTAGGATATTAAGCAAATGAAAGGAGAATATAACAAACATAAAAGTCTTTAAAATGTTTTCCTGTTCTAAATATTGTCTCTTACGATATTATTTATTAAAGATGGATTTCGATCAGAAGCTGATGAATTTTAAGATTTAGTCTTTAAGCCTTATGCATATAATTAATGGAGTAAAGAAAAGTTGAAGACCAAAACAAGGACAATATCAAATTATTTAAATTTGGTCTTTGATAACATAAACAATGAGCTATTTTATAGCTAAAACCCAACCACTGTTACAAAAGAATAATTTCAGAATTTTTGTGTCATTAAAATGAATTTGCTTGGTATTAGAACTCAGAAATATTTGAAAGAGTACACAATTCATATAATTTTATTCAGTGTTTATGAGAAAAAAGCAGGAAATGTTTTTAATTCTTTTTATAGTTCCAGTTATCCTAAATATTTGGTTTAATTTGTTTTATTCCTTATTAAATCCAGAACTATAAAGATCTGATGAGACTGTGTGTTCCCATGAAAACTTGGTTGAGAATGAACCACACCTGATATTCAAGGTTCTTTTCATTAAACTAGTTTATAATTTTGCTAAAAAAATGTCAGTTTTATCTCCTGTAGCCAAATAACTAAAAGTTAGGCTTTGCATGTTAACCTATAGGGTTAATTCCATGAGCAAATAGTATTTATTTATTTACTTAGTTATTTAATTATTTCATTTTAAAGAGAAAAGGCAATAAAAACAATGACACAGCATTTCAAAACTAATTGGGGATTAACGACGGTTAATATATTGCATATTGTTATCTTCAAAGTAGTTGCTCAGGTAACAAGATATAGGCATGAAAATTGATCAAATAATATAAGCACAAGCCATTCTTTTCAATGAACTAATAGAAATTAGTAGTAAAGTAATTGTAGCTATCATATATATATATATTTTTTTTTTTCTTTTCCCTTCTTTCTTTTCTCCTTTCCCCCATCCCAGTTGTTCTTTCCTTCTGAGGAATTTCTTCCCCTTTCACAATATCTATTACACATTTTGGATCTTATTTACTCCTTCAGTTTCTTACACTAGGGAGACAATATGATGTTTACACAAGTGAGTCTGATTTATTTCACTTATGAGTATGGTCTTAAGTTACATTCATTTACCTATAAAAGCCTTGAGTTTATACTTCTTGATAGCTGAGTAGTACTCCACTGTATAAAAATATCACATATTTTTTATCCATTCCTTTGTTGTTGGGCATTTGGGTTGTTTCCAAGATTTAGCTATTACAAGTTGTGCTGCTATAAACATGGGTGTACATATATTGCTGTGGTTTGATGTTTTTAATTCTTCTGGGAAAATACCCAGAATGGGAATAGCTCGGTCAAATGGGACCTCGAATAGTAGTTTTCTGAGGAATCTCCACACAGATTTCCACAGTGGTTGCACCAGTCCACACTCCCACCAACAGTGGAGAATGGGTTCTTTTTCCCCACAGCCCCACCACCATTAATTATCGGTTGATTTCTTGATGATAGCCATTCTTTCTGGAGCAAGATGGAATCTCAGTGTTGTTTTAATTTGTACTCCTTAGAGACCCAGGACAGGCTGGCCCAGGCACACAGGTGCACACATGCCTTTGGCGGGCAGACCAACCGGAAGCCTGAGATTCAGGACCTGCCAGGCCTCGAATGTGTGGGCACACACACACCTTTGGCAGGTGGACTTACCAGAACCTGGAGACCCAGGACAGTAGGGCCTGGGTATGCAGGTGTGCAGGTGTACAAATACCATTGGCAGGCAGAGAAATCACCAGGAACAGCAACATGGAATTGTCCAAAGCAAAAAGGAGGAGACAGCAGCTGGGCTCTGGAGAACTCCACAACAGAAGGCCAGTCACGGCCCCCACATCCAGAGGCCAAGATCAACTACATACACTGCACAATTCCCATGACAAACTTGGCTGGAATACACAGCATATTTCTGGGCTGTGACATGGACACTATCATAGAACTATAAACACCAGAGGTATTTTGTTACTTTTATTCACCCTTGTTTGTCTGATTGGCTATCCCTTTCCTATCTGTTTGGAATTTGTCTTGTTTTGTCTTGTATTTTGTGGTTATTTTTGTTTTTGGGTTTTTTTCCTCTCCTCTCTTTCTCAGGTCTACTTTTTTCTTTCTTTTCTTCTTTTCTTTTCTGTTCTCCTCATTCTTCCTTTTTTTACTGTTTACATTTCATACCTTTGTTTTTCATTTTCTACTGTTGATCTTCTTTCTCTCCTTCCTCAACTAATTTTTGAATTTAAACTTTCAAGTGAGTAAACATTGTCTCTTCCCTTTCTGATTACTCCTTCAGATTCTATTTCATTCTTTCCCTCCTGTGTCCTCCAGTTTCCCAAATCTCGAGTGATCATCCTCTGACCTCCAGCCTTGACTCTACTATACTGGACCTCATTCACCATTTTATCCTGTCCCCTACCCCTCTTAACTCCTCCCCACACAAAAGGGTAAATCCACTCCACTAAGGGGAAAATCACAGCATACAAATGCACAGTTTATGTTTGATTTTGTTATATAACATTAGAGCTTGCTCCTGTGGTTGGAAGTAGCAGGATAATGTTTACCATAGTTTGTCAGTAGTTAAGCTATACTTGAAACTATTGTTATTACTAACTGTACTACATTAGCCAGGATGTCATACATGCAGTAATTAGTTTTTATACCTTGTATGATAATGCTGTGAGAGTACAGGGTCATAATCAACAGCGCAGCACAGTACCAAAGGATTGGGTGCTGAGCCAAATAGTAACTTTGCATCCTTTATAAATTGGGAAGGTAGGTTCTTGGGGGTAGATATAAAGAACCATGTACATCTAAGGAACATTCCTGGAGAACAGACATTTCCTAGGGAAACATCAAAACTAGTGATAAAGCTATCTAACATGAGAAATTGGCAAGTATCAACATAGAAAACAAAATAAAATAAAAGAGAAAAGAGAAAATGACAAAACACAGAAGAAAATGCAACTCCAGACCCCCAGCCTACCCAGGACAAGCCCTCAACACAATGAGATAGACAAAATTGGAAGTCAAACATTTGCACTTTCTGAAATGATAGCAAGAGAAGTGAAAAAAGTGGAAAAGTCTATGGAGAAAATAACCTCTCAGGTACAAAAAGAAGTGATGCTTAAAATCAAAGATGTTAGAGAAGAAAGATAAAAGATTAGATGAGCCTACAAAAATAATGGAAACAAAAAATACCCAACATAGGAAAAAAATGGAATCCATGAAACAGATCTAAACAGAAACCCAAGTGATTAAAACCTCCACTGAATGTATATGTAACAGATTGAAAAAAGGAGAGGATAGATTTTCAGATGTTGAAAACAGAATTGCATCTAGTGATCATGAAAATAGATATCTTAAAAACAGCAAGAGGGCTGGTGAGATGGCTCAGCGGCATAAGCGCCTGCCTTGTAAGCGACGGCCCAAGTTCGACTCTCGGAACCCACATACAAAAAAGGGGCCGGTGATATCGCTCAGTGGCACGGGTGCCTGTTGGCGCACGAGGTCCTGAGGTCGACCCCCCGGTACCCACAAAAAAAAAGAAAAAACAGCAAGAGACCATGAAGAATCAATCCAAGAGCTACATGATGTTGCAAAGAACAATAACATAAAATTTATTGAGGTGAAAGAGAAAGCTGGTGACAGCACAAATGCTATAACCAAACTCTTCACAGAAATCATGGCAGACAACTTCCCAAGAACAGATAAAGAATATGACATACAAAAAAATGGTGCATATAGTATTCCAAACAGCCATGTCCAAAATAAAACTACACCAACATATAATAATCAAGAATCCCAAAATTCAGCACAAGAACAGAATATTAAAAGCTGTTACAGAAGAAAAACAGATCACCTATAAAGGAAAGTCCTTCAGAATCATGGATAATTTCTCAAAACAAACTCTCAAGTCAATAAGAGCTTTGAGTGAAGTTTTCAAGTCCTAAAAGAAAACAACTTCCAACTCAGATTGATATACTCTGCAAAACTATCATTCAAATTTAATGGAGAAATAAGATACTTCTGTGACACAGGAGAACTGAAGAAATATATGAACACCAAACCAACCCTAGAAAGAGTATTGAAAGATATTCAGGACAGAGATGAAAATGACCACAATACCAAGAACAATAGTGAAAAGGAACCACAGGCTGGGCAAACAATTAAAAGAGGGGAAAAGTAAGGAAGCAACAGCAGGAAAATATCATGACAAAGATAAGCCAATATATATCAGTTATAACCATCAATGTAAATGGCCTCAGTTCATCACTCAAAAGAAACAGACTGGCAGAATAGATCAAGAAACAAGATCCAACAATATGCTGTATATGAGAAACACATTTAACTCAAAAAGAAATTCACCCACTGAAAGTCAAAGGATGGAAAACAATTTTCCATGCAACAGGAACCCAGAAAACAGCAGGGTAGCTAGCCTGTTTGCAGACAATGTGAACTTCAAACCAATAGTGATCAAAAGAGATAGATAAGGTCACCACATACTTGTAGGGGAAAATTTCAAGAGGAAGAGGTAACAACCATAAATATGTATGCACCAAATTCAGGAGCATCCAACTATATAAGACAATTATTAATAGACATGAAAAACCGAATAAACAATAAAACAATTTTAATGGGAGACCTTAATAACCCATTATCAAAAAGGGATAAATCAACTAGATGAAAAATCATCAAAAAAATATCAGAACTGAACCAAACCAGTGAACAAATGCACTTAGTAGATGTTTTCAGAGTGTTCCACCCAACATCATCAGAACACACATTCTTGGGCTGGTGAGATAGCTCAGTGGCATAAGCGCCTGCCTGACAAGTGCATGTTCCTGAGTTTGAACCCCGGTACACACACACACACGCACACACAAACAAACAAAAACAAAAACAAAACAAAACAAAACAAAAAACACATTCTTCTCAGCTGCACATGAAACTTTCTTTAAAATAGACCATATACTAGTCCACAGAAGATGCTTAAGTAAATGCAAAGGAACTGAAATGATCCCATGCATATTATCTGACCATTATGCAATGAAATTGGAAATTTTTTTTTTTTTTGTGGGTACCGGGGGGTCGACCTCAGGACCTCGCACGCCAACAGACGCCCATGCCGCTGAGCGATATCACCGGCCCCTTTTCCGTATGTGGGATCCGGGAGTCGAACTCAGGCCCTCGCGCTTGCAAGGCAGGCGCTTATGCCGCTGAGCCATCTCACCGGCCCTGAAATTGGAAATTAATGGCAAAAGAAACCACAAAATCTCCATAAACACATGGTAATTAATTAAAACCCTCCTGAACAAACAATGGGTCACAGATGAAATTAAGAAGAAGTTAATATCTATAACTAAATGAGAATGCAGATACAACGTACTGGAACTTATGGAATGTGATGAAAGCAGTCTTAAGAGAGAAATTTATAGCAGTGAATTCTCACATCAGGGAAACAACACAAGCACAAATAAGCAACCTAAGTTGCACCTCGAGCTTCTAGAAAAAGAACAGCAAGTCAAGTCTAAAGCCCATAGAAGGGAGGAAATTATAAAGATCAGAGGAGAAATTAATACAATGCAGACTAAGAAAGCAATGCAAAGAATTAATGAATCAGAGTTGCTTCTTTGTGATTTTAAATAAAATTAAAAACCCTTAGCATACTTTATCAAAAAAAGGAAAGAAAAGACTCAAATTCATGCATTGAGGAATGAAAAGGGTGAAATCACTACAGAATATGTGGAAATAGAGAAGATCATCAATAACGAGTTTGAAAATCTTTACTCTCATAGGATGGAAAATACAGAAGGAATGGTCATATTCCTAGAAACATATAAATTACTAAAGCTGAATTAAGAAGATATAAAAATTCTGACTAACCCAATATCAGTGAATGAGATTGAAAATGTAATTAAAAACTTACCAACAAAGAAAAGCCCATGTCCTGTTGGATTCACAGCTGAATTCTACAAGAAATTTAGAGAAGATTTAAGGCAAATTCTCCTCAATGTCTTTAATGAAATTCAAAAGGAAGCAATACTTTGTAACTCTTTCCTGGAGGCAAGTGTTACCCTGACAACAAACCCAGAGAAATAACCTACCAAAATGACAGCAGCAACAAAAACAAAAACAAATAAAAGCTACAGGCCAATCTCCCTAATGAACATAGATGGAAAAACCCTCAATAAGATACTAATAAAGAGAATGCAGCAGGTAATCAAAAAGATACACCATGACCAAGTAGGATTCATTCCAAGAATAAAATGATGATTCAACATATGCAAATCAAAAAGATAATAAACCATATCAACATAGCCAAAGACAAAAATCACATGATCATCTCAATAGATGCAGAAAAACCTTTGACAAAGTCCAACACTCATTCATGATAAAAACCCAGCAGATAACTGGAATAGATGGACTTTAGCACAATCTGATGAAAGCCATCTATGACAAATCAACAACCAACATCATACTAAATGGAAAAAACTGAAAGTTTCCACTCTAAAATCAGGAACAAGACAAGATGTCCACTATCACCACTCCTATTCAGTATAGTTCTGGAAACATTAGCCAGAGTAATTAGACAAGAGAAAAAAATAAAGGAATACAGACAGGAAATGAAGAAATTAAATTATCATTATTTGCAGATGACATGTACTCTACATAGAAGACCCCAAAACTCCACCAAAAGACTTCCAGAATTAACAACCAAATTGAATAGCATAGCTGGATACAAAGTCAATATTCAAAAATCAAGAGCATTCCTGTACACAAACAACAAGCTCACTGAGAGAGAAGTTAGGGAAACCACTCCCTTCAAAATAACGTCCAAAAACATGAAATACTTAGGAATCAGTCTAGCAAAGTAAGTAAAAGACCTATGCATTGAAAATTACAGTACTCTGAAAAAGGAGATTGAAGAGAATATCAGAAAATAGAAAGATATCCCTTGCTCACAGATAGGAAAAACCAACATAGTGAAAATGGCCATACTTCCAAAATTGTGGTACAGATATAGTGTAATCCCAATTGAAATACCATTAGCGTACCTCACAGATCTAGACAAAACATTCGTAAATTTCATCTGTAACCAGGGGATACCTAGAATAGCAACAAAGTCAAGGCAGGAGGCATCACAATCCCTGACGAGATTATACTACAAAGCTTCTGTGATAAAATCAGAAAGGTGCTGGCAAAAAAAAAAAAGACCCAAGGATCACTGGAACAGATTAGAAAATGCAGACACAACTACATACACACTCAGTCACCTTATCTTTGGCAAAGGGACCAAACATGTTCACTGGAAGAAAGATAGCCTCTTTAATAAATGGTGCTGGAAAAACTGGCCTCCCACATGCCGAAGACTAAAACTAGACCCATGTCTGTCATTATGCACTAAACTAAAGTCAAAATAGATCAAAGATCTAAATATCAAAACAGAAACACTGAATCTACTGGAAGAGAAAGTAGGTAGGAATCTTGAAACATAGGTATAGGCAGAGAGTTCATGACCAAACCCAAAATGCATGGGAAATACTACCCAAAATAAAAAACTGGGATCTCAACTTTTAAGAAGATTTTGCACATCAAAAGAAATCACTAACAGAGTGAAAAGACAACACACAGAGTGGTAAAAAGTTTTAGCCATTTGTCCCTCAGATGAAGCACTTCTATTTAGAACATATAAAAAATTGAAAAATTTCAGACCCCTAAATTTATTTATTTATTTATTTATTTTTTGTGGGTACCGGGGGGTCGACCTCAGGACCTCGCGCGCCAACAGGCACCCGTGCCGCTGAGCGATATCACCGGCCCCTTTTTTGTATGTGGGATCCGGGAGTCGAACTCGGGCCCTCGCTCTTGCAAGGCAGGCGCTTATGCCGCTGAGCCATCTCACCGGCCCCCAGACCCCTAAATTTAAAGACCCAGTCCAAAAATGGCATCTGAGATGAATACGCACTTGTCAGATAAAAAATACAGATAGCAAATAAGTATATGAGAAAATGTTCATCATCATTGTTCATTTGAGAAATTGAAATTAAAACAACACTGCAATTTCATCTCCCTCAGAAACAATGGCTGTCACCAAGAAATCAACCAATAACAAATGCTGGAGGGGCTGTGGGGGAAAAGAACACTTTTCCACTGTTGGTGGGAGTGTAGACTGGTGTAACCACTGTGGAAATCAGTGTGGAGATTCCTCAAAAAGCTAGGATTAGAGGTCCCATTCAACCCAGCTATTTCCCTTCTGGGTATTTTCCTAGAAGATTTAATAACACCATACCACAGCCATATAAGTGCACCCATGTTTATAGCAGCACAACTTGTAATAGCTAAATCTTGGAAACAACACAAATGGCCATCAACTGAGGAATGGATAAAAAAGATGTGGCATTTTTATACAATGGAATACTACTCAGCTATAAAGAAATATGAACTTGACACTTTAAAAAGTAAATGGATGCAACTTGAGACTACACTCATAAGTGAAATAAATCCATCTCACATGTGTAAACATCATATTTTCTACCTAGTTTAAGAAGCTGAAAGAGTAAATAAGATCCAAAATGTAGAATAGATATTGGGAACTGGGAAGAAACTGTTGAACAGGAAAGAGAAACTGGGATGGGGGAATGTAGAAAATAAGGAAGGGAAAATGAAAAGTAAATATAAATAAAAAATATATACACGTATATATACATATACGTGTATATGTATATATACACTATATATTTAAGATAGTTATAATACTAATTTCTATAAGTCCATTGAAAAGAAAGTTTTGTACTTATATCCTTTGATCAATATTTCATGCTTATATCCTGTAATGGGATCAAATACTTTGAAGATAACAATAACAATAACAATGTATTAACCATTGTTACTTCCCTACTACCTTGTTTTGAAATTTTGTATCGTTTTTTCTGTTTTTCTCTTTAAAATAAAAAAAAATGCAATTCTTGAATGGCCAATTATTTTGAATCTTTTTTTCATATATTTATTTGTCATTTGTATTTCTTCACCTGAGAAGTGCATATTCATCTCAGATGCCCATTTTTGGATTAGGTCTTTAAATTTGAGGGTGTGATTTTTTTTCAATTCTTTATATGTTCTAGATAGAAGTCCTTTGTCTGAGGGACATTTGGCTAAAATTTTTCCCCACCATCTGGGTTTTCTTTTCACTTTGGTGGTGATTTCTTTTGCTGTGCAAAACTTTTTAGTAAGATGAGATCCCAGATGTTCATTATTTGAAGTGCTTCCTGTGCAGTTAGGGTTTTGTTCATGAACTCTCTGCCTACCCCTATATCTTCAAGATTTCTACCTGCTTTCTCTTCCAGTAGATTTGGTGTTTCTGTTTAAATATTTAGTTTAGTGCATGGTGATACACATGGGTCTAGTTTTAATATTCAGCATGTGGAAAGCCAGTTTTTCCATCACCATTTATTAAAGAGGGCGTTTTCTTCCAGTTAGCATGTTTGGCCCCTTTGTCAAAGATCAGGTGGCTGAATGTGCTTGTAGTTGTGTCTGCATTTTCTAGTCCATTCCATTGATCCTCAGGTCTGTTTTTTTACCAGTACCGTGCTGATTTTATCACAATAGTTTTGTAGTATAATTCAAGTCAGGGATTGTGATGCCTCCTGCCTTGCCTTTGTTGCCCAGGATTGCCTTTACTATTCTAGGTCTCTTCTGTTTCCAAATGAAGTTTAGGAATGTTTTCTCTAGATCTGTGAGGTATACTAATGGTATTTTGATCCGGATTGCATTAAATCTGTATAACACTTTTAGGAGTATGGCCATTTTCACTATGTGGGGTCTTCCTTTCCATGAGCAAGGGATATCTTTCCATTTTCTGGTATCCTCTTCAGTCTCCTCTTACAGAGTATTGTAGTTTCCAGTGTATAGATCTTTTACTTCCTTTGTTAGATTGACTCCTAATTATTTCATTTTTTGGATGTTATTGTGAAGGGTGTGGCTTTCCTAATTTCTCTCCCAGTGTTTGTTAGCAAGTGGTATTTAATAAAAAGCACATATACAGATCTTCATATTTGCATCTGATTTGTGCATAACTGAACTTCAAATTATTGTGGTAAATGTGTTGAGTACATTCTTGGTAGAATTCAATGTAAAATTTATCAAACATTTCAATGTAAAATTTATCAAATGGTAAAAAAATTCCCAGACCATTTGAATATGAAAAATGAGAATATGTGTCTATGTTGTTTTTTTAAATAAAAATACATAATTGAAGTAAAGAAAATACTTTTTTTACTGACCTAAAACTACAAAGAAATGTTTTAATTTCTACTGTAAATAACCTTAATCTTATTAAGGAAATAAATTCTTAGAACCAATAAATCCAGTCCCACCCTCCAAAAAATAGACATAAAGCCATAGTGAAGCAAGAACTTTCTTCTGATACAACCACCTAAGGTATGATTTTGGTCCACAGATGGAGGAAATCGTCTTCGGAGTCCAAGAACACAGGCTGATGGCATGAGTCCTACAATCTGAACTGCTTCCATACATTTGTATGTTAGATTGAGGTCCAGTTACACTAGTGATTCTTATTTTTCAGCCATTTTAATCTTATTCCCAGGAGATGATAGAAATATCTGGACACATTTTTGGCTGTCACAACTTTGAGCAAGGTGGTGGCCAGTGCCTGCCACTTTCATGGATTGATTAGAGCCCAAGGATGCTGTTAAATATCTTCCAGTGTACAAGACATTTTCTTGCAGCAAAAAATTGTATGGCTCAATATGTCAATAGTGCCAAGTTTGAGAAATTCTTGTTTTCTCTCTGGTGACAAATATCTGAAGTTCATATCTCACCTGCTGGCAAAACTATGGTCCAAGAAAAGCCTCACTGTAGCAGCACCATCCAGCCCTCATCTAGCTGTAAATATCCTGCATTTGTATTTTGAGAAAGATATTAGAGTTGTGGCATATAAGTGAATATCATTTCTTTCTTTGTGAATATAAATTGCTCTGAAATTAAAGGGAGTTGGGGGAAGAGTATTCTATTAATTAGCTTATCGAGTTATGCAGGGCTGATTTCATCCATTTTCCCTACATAAAATTCACATATTGATTTGGGATTCCTTCAGTTTAAGTTGAAATGAATTAAGATTCTCCAGTAATGGAGAAAGTAGAAGATATTGATAAGACCTCCAAGAAGAGAAGAGATGGGGTAATTCATAAACTAAAGTGATCCAGGGAATTTTCACCTCTTGTGATATCAGATTTCTTATGTATAAAATGATCTGTGTTAGAATATAGGCTCTTTATATTTATAGATTTATACACACATGCTTATTCTTCTCCAAGCCTTTCAAAGACATATGGAGTGTTAAAAAAATATTATTCAGACAAATTGTTGAAGCAGAAGGAAATATGCCAATCCACTGATAAAGGTGGTAAGGACAATCTTGCTCATTTGTATCTGTGACACACTGATATTCTTAATCACATTGTGTGGAAGAACACTTGGTGGGGATCATGTGCTCAATAAATGTTTCTTGTATGAACAAATGTATTTTTATAATCAAAATATGGATTTGGCTTTAATGCATCAATACCTCACATTCCTTTCATCCAATTTTTGTCAAGCCCTAATTTTTCTTTTGTGACAATTTTTTGACATTTGTTTCTCTTCTGAATGTGACTCCCTGGGAAACACTTTCACTCTGTGACATTCTGACTATTTTGATTTTCAGTATCACCATGTTTTTGACTGTCCTGCTGTTAAATTAGTCTTTGATAAACTTTCTGCATACTCTCTAATATGTTTAGCACATTTAGGAGTCTCTCCATGTTGTCTAAATCAAGTTTTCCCCTTTATTTATGTATTTATCTATTTCACATATGTATGTATATATGTATGCATATATATATATTTTTTTCTTGTACCCTTGGGGACTTGAACTAATGCTTTGTCACTAGGCTATATCCCCAGACTCTTTAAAAATTTTTTGTTCTGAGATAGTGTCTCACTAAGATGCCCAGTTTGGCCTTGTAATTGCAATCCTCGTACCTCAGCTTTGCTTGTAGTTGTGATTGCAGGTGTGCACAATCCTGCCTGCTGAAACTTACCCTTTTAATTTAACAAAATTCAGTTTAATATTTTTGGCATACTTTCTCTAACTACCTTGGAATTTAACAGTTTATTTACATTACTATCCTTTTTAAAAATATCACTTTTGACAAAATAGATATGAAGGCCCTGTCATGGAAGAGAATTGTCATTAACTAGGAATAAAAAGCCTTGTACCCATATTCAACATTGAGTGGTCATATGAGTTTTGATACATCTTAGATAATACCAGAAATATGTCTGAGGGAAAAATGTTTTTCCTGTATGATTTGGGTGGGGGAGGAAAACAATGTTATCTAAAATTCACATTGTAGTAAAAATATTTTTTACTTAATAGCTTAAGGAAGGAAAATTATTAAAGCTTAAGTTTGGAGACTCAAAGGCCACTGTTACCTTATATACAAAGAAGCCTTTACATTAGGTTACAGAAAATATTAGGAAGATGAAATCATTTGCACATAAGTGAAGGGAAATTGCTCTTCCATACCAAAAAAGTTTTTTTTTTTCCACTTGTTTTGGCTTCAATCAATTCAGCTGCCTTTCAGCAGGCAAACAACCCATTCTTCCTGTGTCACTACCAGTGTACTGAGTCACTGTGGCCTCAAGATGAGCTACTTCAAGGAAATAGCTCCAGAGAAATATAAATATGTATATTGGGGTCATTCTTCAGTCTCTTCATTTTAGTAGCATTGCTTTTAATTCAAGTTGGCTCTGGTTCAAAACCAGAAAAAAAAAGGATAAAAGGAGAAAGAAAGAAAGAAAGAAAGAAAGAAAGAAAGAAAGAAAGAAAGAAAGAAAGAAAGAAAAAAGAAAAAAAGAAAGGAAACTCAGTTAAGCAGCTGGTTCCAATTATACTAACTTCAGTGGAATTGCATGCTTAAGAGCCCAAGTAGCTGATGGGCTATGATATAATGGGCTTATTATTTCATAACTTGACCACAGTATTTTGCTGATTTTGCCAATTGGCTATTATTTAAGGTAATCTTCAGAATTATGCACTGACATTATTGATATAAACAAGTGTTATTATTTTATTGTGTATGTACAAAGCACAAAATCACTGTTTAATTTTGTGTATGCACTAGTGGATCTGATCACCTGGAGAAAAAAGATTGGGAAAATTGGATTAAAAAGTTTGAATAATTATTTAGCTGAGAAGCCATCTATTTGGACACTAGCATAGGTCTGTGAAATTTTAGAAAGTGAGATACACTTTGATAATAAACAAAATGAAGTACAGTATACATCATGGATACATCATGGATATTTTCCCGCATCAAAATTATTACAAATATAGTTCATCTCAAGATCATGTATGGAAAAGATGGCAAAACTAAGTGCACTGTAAGTGGTTGATTCATTTAAAAATAATTGTCTTCAGAAGGATACATGATAACTACTTGTAACATATTCTTATAATCACACTTTATGTTTCACAGAGTTGGCTCATTTTATAAGGTGCTCCAATTGCAGCCATAGCTCCCTGAGATTTTATTTTCTAGACCAGGAAGTAATTGCTGGCAATATTAAATAGAATTTGGATAGGAAAAATTCCAGTTCATAATTTTACTCCCAGAGTACAAGTTCTAAATTTAGCAAGATATACTGGTTTTAATGTTTTACTCTGAAATAGAAACTGTCTTATGTTTACTTTAGGAAAAAATAAATCCATTGCTCTCCATCAAGAGAAGCATCTCACAAGTCACCATGAGGATTTTGTAACTAGGTAACCAAGGTCAGTGAGACTGAGACCATGGTTTGAAGAACAAGCTGAACACACACATCTGTGAGGATTTGAGCTGCAAGGAAGAGAATGAACATAGGGTTTTGAAACACTCCTTTAAAAATCTCTCCTTCCTTAGCACCATGCAGGTGTGTATGATGAAAAACAACTGCTCTAAGTATAAATTTGAAATAATGCAATTATATTTTACTCAGAATATTTTCCATTATTAATGTACCATGGTTAGCCAAGAAACTGAAAATAACAAGAACAACAAATCCTGGAGACATTTTTCTAACTTAGCCTGAGTATCTTTCTTAAGCAAAGATTCTGGTACAAGTTTGTAAGGAAGGGAAAAATTGGCTAATTCTTGTAGTCGAGAACATTAAAAATACATAAAGAGCTTTCATGAGTTCTCAGAAACTGTTTCCAAGTAACTGAAATTGATAGTTGTATTTTTGAATTGCCTCGGAGCATAAGAGACTGATCAATAGTAGAATTATGCTATCTGAATTAGAGAAGGCAAAAGAATGACGAAAATAAAATATTGTTATTGATTTTAAGTTGACTGTAGAGTTGTTCATTACAGAAGATTAAACATGTTAGTTTCAAAGGCTCAAAATTGTCATAGGCCTGAAGCCCCAAGTAATTATGTCAGAAAACTGTAATCAGTATTGCAGTCCTTTGCACTAACCACTGTCGTGTTTCAGAAGGTAAGCAGTGCTGTGAGCAGGTTTAAAGCTTGTGTGTGACTTATAGACTTGGCCACATGGATCTTGTGGCATATATTATACATTTGGCTATTATTCTCTTTGTTAACTTTCTATTCTTTTTTCCTAGAAAACAACTGCATATTTGTAACCAAAAGACTGTCATTGACTTAAGTATATACTAAAGTGTTCAGAGAAGCCACCAACTTACCCTGATAGAATAAAATTGATATTTAGTTTGATGACATCATGTTTTAATTCTTTCATTGTAAGCCTAGCAATGAAACTCCTGGTGCCATTTTATCAATATACAGTTTGTCTAGGAAATATAGTACATTTTGTTCAAAGAAATGAAAAGAATGCATGAAATATTAATGAAATGAAAATTTTAAATTTTTTCACATGTTGTAAAGGCACAGAAAAAATCACACAGCATTTATTTTTTGCCTTCACCTCTAACTCTTGCTTTTCACTTCTATTTTTGCCTACTAAACATGTAACTAAGTTTTAGTGGGGTTATAATTACATGTAATCTTGTTGATTTAAAGAGAATGTCATATATTATTGTAATTCTGTGCTCATTGGACCTGAGGACTCTCAGTACAGATGTCTGATCAAAAACTAAAGGTAGGGCCAGTTATATAGCTCAGCAGCATAAGCACCTGCCTGGCAAGTGCAAGGTCCTGAATTTGGTTCCTGGTACCCACATGAAAAAAAAAAAAAAAAAACTAAAGGTAATAGTCCACATCTTTCTTTATGACACTGAGAAAATATATTTGTATGTCTATACAAATGTATGTGATATTGTAGGCTGTTGGTTTCAGCAGTATTTTCTGAAATTCCAACTTTTCCTCTTAGCTGGTAGACAAGAAAGAAAGTACATGTATATATATATATATATATATATGTTTGCAAGCATAATTCCTTTTTGAAACATGCTTATAATCCAAAGTACTTGTATATCAAAGTCAGTTTCCTCATAAGAAATAACAGAATATCAGACGTTTCATACCACAACCCAAAAATATTCACAAAGAAAAGGTAACTATACTGTAATATAATATAAAATAAAAATGTACATACACAATATAAAGAAAAATTACTAATTAACCTGCACTTACCTGTGAAAACCTTCAAACCTTTATGGCTGACATGAGGGAGATAAGAGAGGAGGGTTGTTATGTGGAATGGGTTTCTGTCACTAACAGAATCGCTGTGATCTATTGGCTCAATGGAATCTTTTTCTTTTCATACAACTTTAACAAGGAACCTATCCAATGACACTTGTTTTTGCCTCCTTTTGAAGAATTTTCAGATGTGTGACATTGCATTGTTATTAAATAGGTTCATTGCTACAGCCTTACTCAGGTGGTGTTTTCTATAAAATTTTGCATTTTTTCCCAAATTTTATAAAGCTCCCCAATATCATTTGAAATGAGGGATTCCTCAACCATTTTCTCTTCCTTCTCTGCAGATGAGATCCTCTCCATAATGATTTTCTGTTGGGAGATGATCACCCATAATCCCACAGAGGGAAAGGGAGAGGGAGAGAGGGAGAGAGGGAGAGAGAGAGACAGAAAGAGAGAAAAAGAAAGAGAGAAACCATTGGCTCAGTTGTGATCATATGACATGTTTGGCATCCCATACTACTCATATTTCAAAACATAGCTCATTTATTTATTTTTTATTGTTTATTGGTACAATTTAGATATACATAATGATCACATTTATCATAGGGAATTTGTATCCATACATGATATATTTTAGTTACTCTTTTTTCCCAAACCCCTTCTGTTCAACACCTCTTCCCCTCCTTATTTACAAAAATCTGTTTCCATTTTATTATTTTTATTCTCATTTTTTCTTTTCCCTCCCATCCCCCCAGTTCCCCTTTCCTTTTGAAAAATTAATTCCCACTTAACTATATCTATCATACATTTTGGTTTTATTTACACTTTCAGTTTTTCACACCAGAATGACAATGCAATATTTACAAAGAATCAGCAACTGGGATCTCATCTTATTGAAAAGCTTTTGCACAGCAAAAGAAATCACCAACAGAGTGAAAAGACAATCTACAGAGTGGGAAAAAAATTCATAACCAGTTGTTCTTCAGACAAAGGACCAATATCTAGAACATATAAAGAACTGAAATAAAATCAGACATTCCAAATTTAAAGACCTAATCCAAAAATGGAAATCTGCAATGAATAGACACTTCTCAGAAGAAGTACAAATGGCAAATAAATACATGAAAAAATGTTCAGCATCATTGGTCATTTGAGAGATGCAAATTAAACAATGTTAAGATTCCATCTCACTCCAGAAAGAGTGGCTATCATTAACAATTCAGCAAATAACAAGCACTGGCAGGGCTGTGGGGAAAAGGGGACTTTTCTCCACTGTTGGTGGGGTACAGACTGGTGCAACTACTGTGAAAATAGATGTGGAGATTCCTCAAAAAACTAGGACTAGAGGTTCCATTTGACCCAGCTATTCCCCTTCTTAGTATCTTCCCAAAATATTTAAAAGCATCATACCACAGCGATATATGCACACCCATGTTTATAGCAGCACAGTTTGTAATAGCTAAATCTTGGAAATAATCCAAATGCCCATCAACAAATGAATGAATTGCCCATTTATCAAGTTAAAATTTATTACAGATGTTTGCTCATCTTGTGGAACAGTTGCAGATCAAATTACTCACAATCCAAGATATATATATATACATATATATATATACATATATATATATATATGTATATATATATGAGTGTTCTAGATACGTTTGTAAATTTATGCTTCAGTAGGAATATGAGCCAGTAATTCCACCTCTAGAGTGGTAACTAAATTATCTTAGAAGAATATCAGACACCATAGGCAAGTTCAATTATCCACTGTGTCATCAAACAGCTTGTATATAATGCATAAAACAGTCTTGATGAGAAAGCAGGTTATGGATGAATCTTAGAGGTATGTTCTTTACAAATTGTAGTTTATATGAACATCATATTACTTTAAGTAGGGTTGTGGAGGAAAGGGGAGAAAAAAAATCAAGAGACTTTATGTGTATATACCAATTACCCAAAACAAATAGTATTATATCATGGACATATAATAATAATTTATAAAAAATTTAAAATATTAAATCAAATCTTTAAAAGTGTCATACATATACACAGTCTGAAAGATAAATAAGATACATTTACTTAATGTTTTCATGGAAGCAAAATTTGGTGGAAACAAATGCTGTAACAGAATTTCAAGAGAAATGATTAATTAGTCCAAATTTGTCAGGAATTTTACTAAATGAAAAGGATTCTCCCCATCACTACCATTATGTAAACCCACATAGACTTTTGTAATAAAATCAAATAAAAAATATTTTAATCAGACATCATCCTTTGGCCTGGTTAAAAAATATTGCTCAAGGTTATTTTAGATTAGAATCACTGCTTGGACAAATGATAATTTAGTAATAAATTTTAAGGTTCAGTAAACATGTAAATATATCCTCTATAAACATGTTTATAATATCTGCTCATTCCTTTATCTCAGCATAAAAATAAATGTGTTTCAAAACAGATTAGCCATAAGGTTTTCATACATTTTCATCTTTCACAATAAATGACATATGCGAGCCAGATGGAATTAATGTAAATGTCCCTTTATTTCCTGTGCTGCTCAAGAGAAAATAATACTGATCATTTTGACCTCAACTACAGTTTATTGTCTACAGATTACATCGTTTTTCACATTTGCTCCTAGAACAAATGATTTCCACATTAATAGTTTTTCAATTGGTTTTTGTCTTGTTTTTGAAAAATTTCTTTTTCTTTCTTTTGTTTTGTCTGTCTTCTTTTAATCTACTGAAAGTTAGAAACTTTCATGTCATCCAGAAAATAAGGTATCTGGATTTCCACTACAAACCTGGCTCTCTAAGCACTAAACTCTAGGAGCAAAGGGACATTAAAAAAAAGCAAATAGTAGTGCAATTTTTTATAGTATGTACTGATGTATTCATTTAATATCTAAATGCAAGGCTTTAGAGGCTATTTCCAGAAATATCCAAAATTAGATGTTTTCAACTATAGCAACACAAAGGAAACTATAATTTTATAGTTTTCAGGTCAGGCCATTGGGAAAATAAATTTTAGCATAAATAATTTGACTAGCAGGTTTAACTATTTGTCTGCCTTGTATTAGGCTTACAAAAGCAATGGAGACAGTTAACTGATATAAGAATGTAGCCACTAGATGCAGTGCAAATGAAAGCAATCATGAAGAGCAGGAAGAGAAGGATTTTGTTATTCTATAAGAACAAAGATTTGAGAAATACATTGCATTTTTGGTTATCTAAAAATTGAAGAAAATGAGAAAAATATGTAAGAAAAACAATTTTGATGGAATCTAGAAAGCTTTGGACATGCCTTTATTTTAGCACAGAAAGCACAATGCTAAATATTTACAAGACAACATTCTCTACCAGAAAACAGTCTATCAAAACAGGGAACTTTATTTTTTTATTTCTTTATCCTGATAATTTAGTAGACTGTTTGAAACTAAATCTAAAAACAATATAAATTTGACTAATGAAGGGATGAATGAATGAATCTCTTTCATCAACTCCATGAATTACCACCTGTGAACAATATTTATGTCCTGTTATTGAAAAAAAATGAGTACATTTTAAGTAATGGATATAAATAATTCTTTTGTCAAAAATATGTACTTGATGTTTTTATAATTTATTTTATTGGTTACAAAAACAATTATCATTCAATATGCTGGTGACATAGCTCAGCAGCATAAGTACCTGCCTGGCAAGTGCGAGGTCCTGAGTTCGACTCCCGGAACCCACATACGAAAAAGGGGCCGGTGATATTGCTCAGCGGCATGGATGTCTGCTGGCTCACGAGGTCCTGAGGTCGACCCCCGGTACCCACAAAAAAAACCCCAGAAAAACAAAACCAATTATCATTCAATATTTTGTTTTCATTTCTAATCAAAATTACAATGAAGCTGGCCTACTTCTTTTAAAATTCTTTGATATTTTAATGAATATATACATTAATTCTTTAAAACTGAAGTAAATTTGCAATGTATTGTTAATGGTATTATTATGCTAATGCAAATTATTATATAATTAATAGTCCTGCTGGAAAAGAAGAAACATGGAGGCTGTATAATTAACAATTGTAGGGGCTGGTGAGATGGCTCAGCGGTGTACGTGCCTGCCCGGCAAGCACAAGGGCCTGAGTTTGACTCCCAGAACCCACATACAAAAAAAGGGGCTGGTGATATTGCTCAGCGGCACGGGCGCCTGCTGGTGCGCGAGGTCCTGAGGTCGACCCTCCGTACCCAGAAAAAAAAACTATTGTAGATGTTACAAAGACAAAGTGTTATGTTGTTAAATCTCAGCCTCTTGTTTTAATCTTATTTTCTTCACAATCCTGAAATAAACTAATTATTTGGTTTAAAGGATAGTATTAATTATCTTACTATTAAAAGAGAAATGTTAATATCTTTACTTAGTATTTACCTTATTCTCAATTTTAATGACCAATATAAAATTAGTTGAAAGAACTTTCAGGGGCTACATACAAACATTCATCACTGATGCTAATCATACAATTCCAAAATGGTCTTGAGACTTTCAAATGTGTATAAATATATGCATACATGTGGTACTATGTATTACCTATCTATCTATCTATCTATTTATCCATCCTAGCAACCGTCTATTTTTATTTCTGGTAGATATAATTATATATATTCTTCCTTTTTATATAAATTTAAAGAACATAAAACTGTGCAACTTACTATACACATGTGCTATTAAATTCTCAGTATTTTCCTGTCTCATAAGTTACTGTCTCATCTCAAAGGATTCATAAAGAAAAATAAGTTTCAGTGTCCTAAGGATATATAATACTTAAACTAAATTTAAAAGAAATTATAAATAATTATGTAAAATATACAAATACATTTAACCACCATATAGTATCACTATTACACCAAAATGAGAAACAATAATTTAAAAGGGACTGCTTAGATCTACAAATGTACCAATAACCCCCAGTGTAAATTCAATGTCCTGTTTTCCAGATATATTTCATTCTGGTTAGTGTTGATCTAACGTTTAAGCAAACTAAGGAAATACATAATGGTATTAAAAGAAGTGGACTGCAATTAAAATTTTTTACCCTGCATCTCTAGAACAATGCTATTCTAATTATCATTGGCTGTATGGTATAAAAAATGAGTATAGATAGATGTGATTACATTTTAAAAAATATGTAGTTTCACATCTTTAAGGGTAGGTCTTCAAAGGCCTTACTTATTGAAAAATTCTCCTTAAATCACACAGTCCTTTCATTGCAATTAGTGCCAGTCTTTTCCTTATTTCCAAAGTATAAATTTTACTCTTTACTACACTTCTTCCAATATGTAGCCTTTAATGAAGACCACCCACATAGCATCAAGCTATATAGTCTGTAATATTTATCTCTTTAATCTTTTCTGTGCTCTCACTTTCCTGCTTTTTGTGTTGGTAAGGATTTTAATAGCATCCCCCTTTGGTATTCTGGTAAAACAGCATTGACCTGTACTTTGACTCACACAGAATAATTGCTTCCAGAAGCACAGATACTTTGCCATCCTCCTTTTCTTTCTTTTCTAAAAAATAATGGTTACATGGAGGAATGATTTTGGTTTGGAACACATTCATTATTCCTCATAATGAAATTGTGAAAAATAGAGATGCTTGTGTATAGCATAACCATTTAAGAGGAGATAAGGTGTTAGATTTTTCTGCCATAAAAATGTTACTTAAGCAATTATTTTATGTTGCTCCTGAGAGTCAGTTGAATATTTAGGTCAGATTTTTAAAAAGGCCCTTGTTCCAATGTTATCGTCAGTATGTACAGAAACATACATCGACTCTACACATTCATGTATTTTTATACCATACTAAAACATATGCAATATTAGCTCTTACCATTAAATTCCCAGTATTCTAAAGACTTATATACAGCAATTTCTAATATGAAGGATTCAAACTTGAACAATCATAATAAGGCAATAAATGACCATTTAAATGGCTCAGTGTAGTCAGATTTCTATTGTCTGGTGATTAGAGCTATATTAGGTACTCAACATTGAATCAATTTTCGATATATTGGACTTTCAAAGGCAAGAATGATCAGGGCCATATGTTCACTGTTGATGTATGTCAGCCCTTTGTCTTTGCCATTGTAGTCACTCTGTTTACTGTGGTCACTTCACCAATCACGGAGTGGCCAATCATGAAAACTGGCTGGAATTAACAGACTTAGTCATTTGAGTACTTGTTCAGTGTCTATAGTATGGTGAATGTGTTCTGGTTGGTATTTTCACATGACATAAAATCTCAGATTTTCATAACCATTCCATATATGCAGTCACATGTTTAAATCTCAGACTCACTTATCTCTGATTTTCTTGTTCTTATTGTTCTAATCTCCTAACTAGAAGCCCAGCCTATTTGTCACAGAAAAATAACCTCAGCTCGGGTCACATTTTTTCCCACATTGCATGGATAGCTATGTGTACCAATCACAGTTGTGCCCATTAGAAGTAGTTCCTCCACCCAGTTTATTTCAAGGGAGTCCCTAAATGTGCCTGGAATGCAGCCACATCTACTTTCAGCTTGTACTCACCCTCTGAGCTAATTCATCAGGAAATGCAGCTCTGAGATTTGGGTTGATCTCTCTCAGTGTATCATATGAGAGCACTCCCCCTTCCCAATGGGATCATAAGCGTGAGGTGGAAGACAGGTATGTGGCAGTTGTGAATAACATAGGGTCTTGGGTACCTGCACATGCAACTTACATGTACTCTCTTCCTCCTCAGACTTGACCCTAGGCACACCACACAATAGGTTTCATCTGGCCTTATAGCTTGGTCTTTCCAACAGAACCAACAGAATGATTGGGCAGTTCCACATATGCGGGCATGTGGTGTCCCATAGTCCAAGCATTACATTTCTCTAGTGCTTAGTGATGTGTCAAAGGATGTTTAGTAAAGGGCAAACACATCTCTTCTTTAGGTAGCATAGAATTTATCTCCAGAATCCCAGCTGCCTGCACTACCAGGCTTCCACTGAAGTCTGTCATAAGATCTGTCCTTTACCTTTTACTACTTCTATCTGTAGTCTGCTATATCATGTTAAATGCTTGTTGTCTTAGTTACTTTTCTTTCATTGCTGAAACAACATACCTGACACCCAAAGTTAAAAGGGAAAAGTTTATTTAGCTCATAGTTTGTAGAGGTTTCAGTCCATAATCAGCTGGCTGTAAGGCAGGGAGGCACATAGCAGAAAAGCAACAGTTCATGGCAGTGGAAGACCACGAAAGCAACAGGAAAGAGAGCAGGAGAGGACATGCCTCATTCAGTCGCTTATATTGTATCCAGTCTACCAGGATTAGGGTGGTGCCAATCTAGCTAGTGATCTAGCAATCACTCACCCTTAATTCCAGCACTCCTAATCCTAGCGTTGAACCATGAACTAATTGCAAACTCTAGATTCAGCTACCTCTGTGAAAGTCTCATCTAAAAGTGTGTGAGGTTTTGCGGGGACATCTAAACATAAACCATAACAGTTGTACCACAGCTTAAGCCTAATGCAGAACTCTGTACTATTCCAAACTTAATTCAAAGATGGACACTTCTATGTCACCTGGGTTGTGAAATTAAGTAATAATTCTAGATGTAGAACGTATCACCTGTAGAACTTCAAATGACTTTATCAGTCTTTACACTTCCTTATTTGTAGTAGAGCATAAAGTATCAACCATTTATTGTTTAGTTTGATGAAAGAATTTAGCATATTCCTGATCACAGGAACATGACAATATTTACTGAAAAATGTTTTCAGCATATTGGTGAAATTTATCTTCTATGTCTACAAAGCATGTGTCTCGTTAATGCCTGGAGAGTACTAACCACCTCCTGCTCATTTCGTGCCATCAGTATGAGGCCTCCAATGCTAAGCGGCAGTGTAATGTTCTTTGGAAGGTCTGGGAAGCCTAAATTTCTTTGGATAATATAGTGATTTAAGGCAAGAGAATTAACATAACTCTGAGAGATCTTTCAAATGAATAGTGTCTGGTCCAGTGAAAATGAACTGTTTCTGATATTCTTTCCTGATTAACTTGTAAGGAGTATGTTTATTTCATCAATAGTTCAACAGCATAAAACTGAGGTCTTAATACACTGCTCTAGAAATGATACTACATACAGCACAGTGGTCGAGACTTGGAATTGATTAATCCTGTGATAGTTTACATACATTTTAAATAATCCATCTGCAGGGTCCAGACTGGTGAATTAAACAGGTATGATACTGAAGATTTTTTAATGGTAATACTAATCTCCACCATCCCTCTTCCCTAGAAAATATGTTTCGATTTAAATTTTGGCTATTTAGGAAGGTGGTGACAGAATGTCTACTTGGCCTTGGCCCTGTAATACCCCTTACTCCACATACCAACAACCCTATGTGGGGACTATTCCAAATGCTAAATATCTTCTGCTATAACAGGACCCTTGATGACAATGAGATCTGTGGGTGCCAGTGTAAACCATTGTGCTTAATGATCCTTAAATGATTTAACTGGCTATTTCCTCTTTGCCACAGTACCCATGAGAATTAAAGCATGTAGGTTACTTAGAGGGTAGGAGTGGGGTAATAATTGCACTAAATATTTGCTGCAGTGTGTTAGGGTCCCTCCTTTCAAAAACACAACTGCATCTTCCATTAGTAAGTTCTGGATCTGAACACTGGTTTATGTTTGAGAACTGATCAGGTAATGGTGACTTTTTCTCAGAACAACTGCCTTCAACTTCCTGTTCTTTTATTCTTGCCTTTCTCTAGTTGTAAATGTTAAGTAGTTCTATTTTTCATTAATCATTTCTCCCTCCTCCACTGTGATGTCATTGTCTATGTGTTTTCTCCAAAACCCTGCCAGTCAACAACTTTGGCCTACTCTTTCAACCTTGACCTTCATATAGTGATTTTGGCTTTTTCTGGCAGTCAAGCAAGCCCTTTTGACTTGTGGGATATCATTAATTATGGGCTTGTGGAATATCACTGGTTATGGGTATTAAAAAGCCTGCTCTATGAGTGCAGGGGAAGACCTCTCCTGGGCTTCCTGTGTGATACTTCTTCTCACCAGCTCAGTCCTGATGGCCTTGAAAAATGGTATAATTTTTGGAACTTCACATAGATGATAACCTGGTAATCTTCTTTAGATGTTCATTGAAGTGTGCCTATTTACTTAGCTCTTCTATTCCTTCCCCTACTATTAACTGGGCAGCATGGGTATTTCTACTTTGCTCAACATTGGCTATAGCCCCATATGAGAGGCACTGTAATGTTGAGTGTATCCCATTCCATGAAGTTCTTGCTAAAATGTTAATTGCCTGTTTCCCTAGAATATGGCTTTCTGCCAGTGAAACAGTACTTGCCCAATTATATGTCTTGTATCCTTAATCAAGCTCTTTCACAATCCAGTTCTAGTGATATTTCCTGGTTCATGTTAATGTTGTATAATTCATACTTGATTTCTACGTATTATCACTTTCCTTCCCTCTTGGTCTAGAGTTTTGCAGGTCATTCATCCTGACCTTTAACCTCATTAAAGGGGTGGTGGGCAGAAGAGTTCAGAGAAGCTTTTGAGGGGAATATATTTCTCTTGCAGAGGAATGCTCTCTTCAGCATTTTCCAGCGAAGCTAGTCCTTTTAAGAAAAATCAGGGCTGGTGAGATGACTCAGCGGCATAAGCGTCTGCCTGGCAAGCGCGAGGGCCTGAGTTCAACCCCCGGAACCCACATACGAAAAAAGGGCCGGTGATATCGCTCAGCGGCACGGGCGCCTGCTGGTGCGCAAGGTCCTGAGGTCGACCCCTGGTACCCACAAAAAAAAAAAAAAAAAAAAAAAAGAAAAATCAGGCCAGCTGTGCAAACTGATTGTTTAGAGCAGGAAGAACAGTACAGGCAATGGCTTCAGAGGAGTTCGTTAATTCAGAAGTCTTTATCTCATCTTTTAGGGCCCCCATCAAGACCCTGATTCTGATGCAGCATACCTGCCTTAGCTTGACATGTAGATATTCCTGGAACTCTGCAACTCCAACCACTGGACTTCCTGTTGGGTTCTTAACTATGTTCTCTCTTCTACAGCAGTATAAGTGAATTTTTGTAAGCTGCCATAGAATCCTTGGGGCTTTCATCTTTTAGTCCTTAAAGTCTAAATTTCACATTATCCTTCTGCAGGGTGATAATTCCAAATTGCAGCAATAAATTCTGGGGACTTCCAAGCATTGCTACCCTAATATATTTGAAATGCCTGAGTTATTAAATATGTAAGGCATTTCTCTTCCCTAGAATATTTTTCCAGTTGATTTTTGGTGAAAACCATTAGTGATTAGAGTATGTCATTTGGCAAAGGCTATCTGTGTCTCCCATATTCTTCAGGATGGCAGCCTCTTTGCTTGTCACTAAATGTGTGACCTACTCCAAAGAACCAATTTACTATGTGATTTCTGGCACTAGTTTGAGTCTTTTTGAGATGTAGATAGCAGAGACTTTAAACACTAAGTGATTTATTGAGGAAGGTCAACTAAAAGAAAATAGGGAGTCAGAAGATGTTAGAAGACACTCAGAACTTGGTACCGATATGGCCCTTACAGGGGGAAGGGAAGAAAGTAAAACTATGTTGGAAAGTTTCAAACTATATTATGATTCAAAGAAATATTCATCAAAGCAGTGAGATGGGGAGATTTTGAGCCAAAGTTGCACATCGCAGGTTCTTGTATCCCAGAGGCATTCCTGCCTTAGTAATCTTGCCGTACTTGGTCACTCTGAGGCAATCTGTGGGGATGTGACTTGGGCACAGTGCAGCTGGTACCAGTAGTCAATGTTACTTCCCATGCCAGAGATATGAGGGGAGCATTGTCTTAATGCTCCAATCAGAATGCTGCAATCTAGAATGCTTTTCTTCCATTGGCAATGGAGATAATCCCATTTAAAGCCACGTGTTGACAGTGGCAAACTCTCTGTCAGCATAGGTATCTGAATAAGAGCATGGAGAATGGCGTCATCTATTACTAGTACATGAGAAAGAAAGAAACTTCTGTAGTGTTTGAGTTATTACGTATTTTAGAATGTATTTGTAATAGAAATGAACTTATTCTAGGTGAGATTTCTGCATACGAGTCCATTTAACTTTTGCGTTTACCTACCATTCCACCAGTGTTGTGCAGTGAACTCTGACTCCAACCCTCACGGCATGTAGTAATATCCATAAAGTGGTTGTACTCTCTCAGAAGAGCAACCATTTTTCATCCAAAGATGGTTACTTGCCCCAGCCAGATTCATGTAATTGAAGTGAAAGTTATTTAAAATTCTAAGTAAAATTGTGTCCACTTCCTTGGTTTCCTGCTCTTATACCTTACTGGGTTTCTTTTTTCCTACTTTACTTCAAAATCTGCTGTTTGTATATTTCTGAATATTATGCATATACCTGTTCTTGAAGAATTTTACTGTTTGTTGGCTATTGTTCCTTGTTTGTCTAAACCTGGGGTAAATATTCTCTGATTTATTACTTCATGTTTTTCCTGAATTTTGTTTTGATTTCATATTTGGACATTATCAAGTAATTTATTTTGATCTGCTCTCTTATTTCATGACCTCTTAATTCCAGATTATCCTCTATGTATTTGATCTCTGGTTTTAGCAGCAGGCCCTATATTGCTATCTGCTTCTGGTTCTAGTTTCCAACTCTGTTTTCATAGCCCATCATTACATGGGGCTTCATAAAAATCAAGAACATATTCTTTCTGAAATTCTCTCTAATATCTTTCTCCTAATTCCAGGATGATCTATCCTTTTACAAATAGTACAAACTGATAACTTTCACAGATTTCAATGATTTCTTCCACTATTTTTGGCTTTTTTATTTAACTAGTTATATTCTACCCCTTTAAACATATGGTATATTTATTTGTAATAGGTTATGCCATTGATCTTTTTATGAATAATAATTTCTGTAACTACTATAAAATAAAAACCAAAATATGCCTGATTTTAAAATCCCCTTTAATTCTACAAAGTATGAAAATATTTAATATTCTAACCTACATTTTTAGAACTCTTAATTCAAATAAAATGCTTAAATAGTCCTATATATTTTTATTTTAACTGCATGTGGTAGAGAGCTAATTAGTATATATTTATTACTTATTAAAATAGCATGACTTCCAATCAAAGAGAAATGTTTATTTGTTTAAATATTTGTTTGTTCTTTCAAACTGTTTTGGTACTTATTTTACTCTGTTATGATTAATAAAAATGGTTAAAAACAATTTTTAAGCAGGCTATTGAGTTCAAAGTAATATCTGGTTATTCTGACGTCCAGAACTTGAGATTATTACTAAGTGGAAGAAATACTCAATATATTTACTCTCCTCCAACTTCCTAAAGTTCAAGTCATATGAAGTAACCCAAATCCTTGCATTCAGAGTTAAAAATAAATCAACATTTGTTTATTCTGGCCCTGCATTGTCACTGACCTTGTTACAAGTATTTATTCCAGTTGCAAAATATTGTAATACAGCGTGTGGGAGAAGGACAGCGAGGGAGTGAAGGAGTGCACTCCACACTGAGGCTGAATGCTCTTGTTTATAAATAAGAGTAATAAATGTTGCAATGTGGGATGGCTTTGTAGATAAAGCTGGATACCACATGTAAATATTCAACTCCTGACAGGAACAGTAGTAGGACTACTCAGTGTTGAATAAATAATGGCTGTTATGATTGGGAGGAGAAGGAAGGGGAAGAGGACAAGGATGGGGGAAGAAGAGAGGGGGAGATGGATGCAAGAAAAAAAGAATAAAAGCAGGAAAGAAAGGACAACAGGAGATAGGAGAAGAGAATGACGAACTGCCCCATACAAATAGGTATTCACTGCTTTGCAATTCTTACAGCAGTTAATAATCAATGATGAATTGTTTTTAATACTTCCATAGAGAGCTTTTATTGGGAGCTGTTAAACATTTTAAACAATTTTTAAATGATGTGAATTTCAATCAACAGCATTATTAACGTGAAACTCCTGTATCACATTTCTTACTTCATTTAGCTCTTTTATTTGCCACATACCTGGCTCTATCATTTCCTAGCTTTGTAGTCTTGGATAGAACATTAGGCTCCTTATAAAGGTGGTAATTTGTTCTTTGCAATTTAACTCTACTAAGGGATAGATATTTTTCAAGAATGTCTTTTCTCATTTAAATTAAAATTTCAATTAAAATTTATTTAAATTAACTTTCTTGACAAAATTAAGCTCTAAACTATTTTCTCGAGCTAGTGTACATTATTAAAGTAAATGTAGTTTAAATGATTTTAATTCTTCTGTCTCTTGCTTTTTTCCTCCTTCTCTGCCAACATTTCTGTGTGATTTCTCTCTCTTCTCTCTTTTCTCTTCTTTCTCAGATATGTAATTAGATAAAGTTGATATTTTTTCTTTCAGCATTAGTATCTGCAGTACCAACCTATGAATATAGATGTGTCTACTTGTAATTATTTCTGAATGAATATAGCTTAATGTAGAATTCAGCATTTATTTACAAGCATATTTTATTTAAATGCAATAAAGTCATAAAACTTCCCAAAAGTCTTTGTTTATATTATTTTATATATTCAGTAAACATTTGAAAGAACCCTATTTTAATTTATTTCTGTTTAAAATACAATTGCTATCATTTTAAATCACCTTTGAAAACTAAATAGAACAAAAGCCAACAGTAAGACTAAGATGAAAACAAAACAAAACAGCACAAAAAATAATGCAAACAAATCAAACCTCTATCCAAATGCTTTTTGTCATACTCTGCAAGGGGCTGAAATAGAATTTTCTATTCCTGTCACATCCAGTTGCAGGATTTACCAGAAGTGGACCTTATTCCAGGTAGATGAAGTAAGATTACACTGAAAGCTGCTGATCTGTTTTCAGAAGAATTGTTACAATCCTTGAGAAAATAGCTTTGAGTAATAGAATTTCAGCAGAAATAAATCTGCTACTAGTTGGGAAAAATTATTATAGGCACAGAGACTTGAGATGCCAAACTTGCAATTTTGACCATAGTCTACGAAATTAGGACATAGAGGAAGGGTAATACAATGAGAATACTCTTTAAGCAGAAATGTAACCCCCTGTGAATTGCATCATCTCAGTTTTTCTCTAGATAGCTCTCACAAAATAGTCATTACCAAGTCTAGCAATGAACCTGCATCTCATTTTACAGTAACACTCCCTCTTCCCTGACTACTCCAAATGTTGGAAGGAGAAACGGGTATTTAGGCTATTCTCTTTAGTAAACGCTTTATCCTGAAGGAGTAAATTAAAAAATTGATGTTTAGTTGAAAATACTGAACAGATTAGGCATCAATTCAGAATAAGTGCTAGGAATCAATCACTAACCTGAAAGTCATGGCAATTCACTTTTTAATTTAATAATTTAATTCTTTACTAAATCTTTTACATTTTAACTAAATATACTCAGGTAAAATTTCTTCAGGCAAGAAAATGACTTGGGATTCAAAGGCAGCAATTAACGATAAAAAAGTGGTATATCATTTACACATTTCCCTAAAAAAGCCAACAAAAATATTAGGTGAAATACTAAAAAATTGAAGTTTGTCTATAGCTTCATATTAAAATGTACAGAATTTTTATGTATTTGAAAGAGTGGGTCAAAATGAATCACAGATCACATAATTTGTGTGTAAAATATAAACTAAATTTAATAATGTCACTAAATCATGTCTTTGTCACAGTCTACTAAAGCTGTCAATTAAGCAAGATCCATTCAATGAAAAGCAATGAATAGTTCCTTAAATGAATGTTATTCAAACTAACAAAAAAGAGAACTTCAGGGGCAAAGCTGGTCACTATGCAAAGAGATGTAAGAGCCTTGTCCTATCTGATCTCCATCCTTCCCTCTGGCACCTTCCTACCATGACTTTGTGATTACACGGGTGAGTTATTGCTTCTCTGGCTCCTAGTTGGAACATTGTGGGCACAATTATTTTGGATTAGCCAAAATACTTCATCTAGAAATATTGTACTCCAGGTTTGCTCTTTATTTTTATATTTTACTTTCCCTGATTACTGCCTCTATGAGCTCAAAAACTGGTTGTCATTTGCACCCAGAAATTCAGGAAACTGTGATGGGGGAGAGGAGAAAAGAAGGAAGGGAAAAGGAAAAACAAAAACAAAAACAAGATAGTTATAGTTAAGATAGTTATACTACTAGTTTCTCTTAGTTCATTGTAAAGAAAGGTTTGCGCTAATACTGTTTGGACAGTTTTTCATGCCTACATCTTGTACTCTGAAAAACTACTTTGAAGAAAACAATATGCAATGTATTAACTATTGTTACTCTCATCTATTATTTTGTTTTGAAATTTTGTTTTAATTATTTTTCTTTAAAATAAAAACAAATATTTAAATGAATAAATAAATGAAGGACATATCCTAGATGTTCATTAAATGCCTATTTCATATAATAATGGCCATAGTTAAAAATGCATGTATATTAACAAAATAAAACACATAGGTGGTCATTAAAGGAAACATGAAATGTTCACAGGTCATGTATGGACCAGAGCAATCATTTTAAATTTTTGTAACTTTAATTTTTGTAAATTAAAATTTCCCGGTCCATAATGAAGCAAAAGGTGTTCCTGAAACAGCAAGCTTTGGGAAAAATATATATTTTTTTGCTTTGTTACTTAATAACTTATTCTGGCAAGAAAATTAGTTTTCCATATGTCAGTTTACTTCTCTGTAAAAAGAGAGAAAATATAAACCACTTCTATTATTATTATGGAGACAGAAATAAACTACATACATGGAGATACTTATCAAACTATTTGCCATATTATATATTAGGTACTCAAGAAATGTGGTATTCCTGTACAGTGAAAGTTAATCCTCTTTCCATCTATAGAAAAAATAATCATGATTTAAATCTCAGAAAAAACTTCAAAGTAATGTAGCCAACAATGTTTTCCTTGTTGTGCTCTTGGCCTTCTTCTTTTTCCAAAACTTGTTCTCCATATCAGTATTCTTCCAGTGGCGTGTACAGGTGATTTCTTTCCCCAACTTCTGTTGTCAGTGTAGCAGTAGATACCATGGTCTATTATTTTGGATAAATCACTTACCTTCAGTAGCTTAGTTACAATTGCTACCCTAATTCAGAGCACAAATACAATGATGTAGCAAAGTTACAAATGCAATTATTTTACTTCCAACTTCAGCTAAAGATTTTAGACAATAATGAGCTACATAAAGTGAATTTCTAAATTTGACAGGTTGGGGATGGAGTTGGAGACAAAGAGGCAGCTTGCTGAGTGAGAGGACAGGAGTTTGAACAGGAAATCTTGATCCAAGTCCGCTCCCTCGCTCAGACCCCACTAGAAGGGTTTGGGTTGGATGGATTCCTGCAACTCACTCAAGTAGAGAGAAGCTTTAAGGTGACCTCTAAGAGAGCTCGATATATGTCCTCCGGGTCACCAAAAGATCAGAGCCGTAGCCACACAGATAGGGAGAAAGTAATTACTGCAGAAAAATTCAGCACATGTTCCATGATTTAATGGCAGAAAAGAATTACATATCTCAAATAGGTTTACTTGTGAATGATAACCATGTGTCATCTTTCATTTTACCAAAAAGGAACCACTCAAAAGACAGACAATACCTCAGGCCAAAGAACTGGTCAAGTCCCAACATGTCAAAGAATGAGCAAGGAGGTGCAAATGGTTAGCCAGAAAAATTCTTGAACCCAGCACAAGAATAATGTATTATAGGTTAAATATCCCCAGGGTTAGCACATCTCTAAAAACAGGCCAAGGAAATTTTGTAGGAGCAGAATTGCTTCATCTTCTTAATAACATTCTTATATTAATATTAATATAAATATAAGAATTATAATACACTCAAATACAGAGGAATTTAATTATCTCATATGCATTATTATTCTTAGATTTATTGTTGTAGTTAGATTGTACAAAATACCCCAAAAATATATTTTTGGGATGCTGTCTTTTCCGTGGTTAATTTGCATAAATAACTTTCAAATCCAGAAAGTTTTAATGTTGTAATGCTAGAACAATGAAAATAAAATATGTACTGTACTTTTCAGTCGTTTTTGGCTTCCATTTTCTCATATACATCAACTTTGGAAAAGTCAAATTCTGAATTTACAAAAGAAAGAAAGGAACAATAGATATTAGATAATGGAAAGAGAGAATAAACTATATCGCCATTCTTTTTACTGTGTTCAGAATTTATTCTTTTCTTTTTTTAGGTATGGAAGTTTTGGCAGAAGCTTTTGGTAAAGAGAAAGCTCTCAGTATGATTTAAATTGTACAAAATTCTGTACACAGCATATACAGGTGTAAGTAACAATGCTAATGTTGCTAATAATGTATTTGTCTTTATACGTTTGTACAGCTTTATGGAGGTAGAGTTGATATACAAAAATCCTACACATATTTAATGTCTACAACTTGATTAGTTAATATACACATACACACATGAACACACACACACACACACACACACACACACACACACACACACACACAGTGGTACCATCCCCAGGATACATTATCATTCAAAATAATGAATAGGACAACCAAACATTTCTTTGTATCTCTTTGCTGGTATATGTGTGTATGTGTGGACTGTAAGAACATTTAACATAAGATCTATTCTTTTAATAAAATGTTAAGGGCCCAGCACAATACCGTAAATCATAATACTAAAGTTTAAATATAAATAACAAACTGATTCCTTAAAGATATTTTCAAAATAGTGCTTTCGAAATCTTTTTTCCTGCATGATTATTTATCGATAGAACTATTTTAAAGCCAAAGGAATTAGATTGAATTATACAATTTATTAAAATATTGAAATGAGTAGAAAAAAATCAATCACCAGCTATATACTATTTTGTCATTTTTTACCAAATGATAATATGCTTATATTCATTCAGATTTAAGCCACATAAGCAGATGTTTCTACACAGGAAAGGAAAGCCTAAACTGTTGAATTGTTCTGGTATAACTGGGCTCACACAGACACTTGAGGATTTAAGAGGGAATGCCATGACCAACAAATCCAGATGCTATTTGAGCTCACCTAAATCCAACAGAAACACTGAGCTTTATACTTTTACCCTTGAGACGGCTGGAACTCAGCAGCTATTTGCAGAGTAATGTGAGGGTGAGACAAAAAATGAATGTACCATGTAAAATAGTGATTCAAATAACATATTGGTTTGAAAGCATTTATTCAAATTTTAAAAAGCTTTATTTCTTTCCTACCAGTTGGTTCAGGTTGTTAAAATAATATTGCTCTTTCAAAAAACATGAACTTTCTTCTCCTTAAGAAAAACATAAACATAGTTCACCTACTCCTCTACTGTTACATTCTTCTGAGACTAAGAGCGAGTAAAAGAGGGCATTATCTGGACAGTCAGCAATTCTACGCCTAAATATATGCCTAAAACTATGTAATTATCTGAGGTATTGCTATAAATCCGATATTTACAACATGCATTCCTCAGAGGGTGAAGTAATCACATGTGTTACAAGGGAAGAAAAAAACTGTTGCACGTTTTCTATGAGATACCTTTATTTTCCATCACTGAATCTGTACTTTGGAGGAAGCATGAGTGTTATTATTATACAGTCCAGTGCATGACATCATAGCAAACTTCTCTAAACAATACATCTAAGAATAGTAGCAGTTTATCTTATTTCTCAGAATCATAATATGACTAATGATACAACTACTGTGTTTGGGGAATTTTTTGTGCTTTGTGTTTACACTGTTTGAGAGATTCTCACATGGGCATTTTTTTCCATGGCTTTTCATATAAAACAGAATATTTTCATGACATACTACCTGAATTAAAAGCATTCTTCTTCCAATTTGCCCTATGGCACAACTTCAGGTTTGTTAGAAATGTTTCATTAGGAAATTGCAGAACAAACTGAGCTTGCCAATAAAATGTCCTGAGAAAGTTACTGCCAGAGTTTTGTTGATTTTTTTTTTTTTTTGTGGGTACCGGGGGGTCGACCTCAGGACCTCGCGCGCCAGCAGGCGCCCGTGCCGCTGAGCGATATCACCGGCCCTTTTTTCGTATGTGGGTTCCGGGAGTCGAACTCGGGCCCTCGCACTTGCCAGGCAGGTGCTTATGCCGCTGAGCCATCTCACCGGCCCGGTTTTGTTGATTTTTTCAACTGCTTTTTGTACTCATAGTATTTGTGTACACACACACACACTTAAAACTCCTGAGCAGCCTGACTTCTAGGCCAGCACACTGTCAAGCCTCAAAATCATATCAGGTTCATGAGACTCTGTCCAATTCTGACTGTGGTGAGCGTCTAACACAACATGGAACTTCATACTTAACCATGGTGAAAAAATTTAGGTACTAAAGCTCTCAGCCTTCTCTTTATATTGCCTCAGGGCACATGCAGTCCATTGATTTCAGCAAATGAATTTCAACAATTTTCATTAAAATTAACAGCCAGTATTAATAGGATGGAGAATAAAATAGAAATAAACCCTGCTCTAGTGGAGTTTATAGTCTAGTAGGGGAGATATGTAAAACATAAAAAGAAAAACATATGCAGTACGCACCCATAAAAGAATATGTGTACATTATGGTAACTTGATTACAATGGCTTAATCACACCAGGATTCTTTTTCTTACTAAAGAAGTTCTTTTGTGACAGATTATGATTACTGAAGACATCTACAGCAGTGTCATCTATCATAAATGCTCTTCCTATAACTGAGAGGTGGAGGATATGCTATTCTTCTCAAATATGCCTAAGAGTCAACTATGGCAAAGTAATGCCATATAACTTTCATGCCTAAATTATAGACAGAAATAAAGCTTCTGCCTGGTTATCTTGGGGTGCTCTCATCTTGGAAAACAGCCATCAGGCTAGGCAGGTGACAGGCAGCCACATAGTTTGGTTGTGTGTATGGTCAAGGCCAGCCCAGGGCAAGCTAAAGCCTCAGCCAACAGCTTTCACCTCCACATTTTGAGTCTTGAGGTGGTTAGCAGTCAATCTTCAAACCATCCCAAATGACAGGGAAAGAGCTGCGATGAGGTATCCCTTGACTGAACTGTGTTTTTGTTGTTGTTGTTGTTGTTTGTTTGTTTGTTTTTTGTTTGTTTGTTTTATATGCAAGTACTGGGAGTCAAACTCAGGACCTCGCGCTTGCCAGGCAGGCACTCACGCCACTGAGCTATATCACCGGCCCCAAACTGCAGTTTTCTGAGCAAAATTAGTATTAAACCACTAAGTTTTGGGGTAATGTGGGATTTTAGTGTTTGGAAGTGGAGTTCTGGAAAGAAATTAACTCTCTATATATACACGTGAGTGGTTTTGGGAATGAATGACAAGTAGGCAAATGAAATCTTGAAAAATTCTGAAGTGAGAATTAATAAAAGTTAAAAAGTGAATGACTATTTACAGAAGCCTGGTGGCCCTCAAAACAGGGTTATCAGTGAGAGGTTTAAGGAAGGTAAGAAAAATATTCCTGAAGGCTGGAAGAGAGGAGGCACTTGTTATGTGATAATATGGAGTTTAGAAAATGTCGCGTGCAGTGACAAAAATAGGACTTTTAATGAATGAGAGTAGGTATCTAAAAAGGTGCTGCTGAAGATACTTCCTCTTCTTTTAGCTGCCTATAGTAAAATAAGAAAGAAAGGAGTGGGTTAAACAAAGGACTGTTAGGTAAAAGAAAGCCAGGCCTGCTGTTAAAAAATAAAACTTGCTTATTTTCTACTTATTTAAATAGAAAAATATACTAAACTTGAGAAATTACCTCAGAGAAAATAATCAAATCCAGGGTGGCGCACATGGCACAGAGAAGCAGAATGATGCCAGCCTTTAGCTGTCTGCCTTGGCATCTTCACCATGTCCAGCCTTAAATTATATTTAAGTGCATTTTCTTTTAAAAATTATTTAAGATTTACAATTTTCATGGCACTAGGGATAGTACTCAGGACCTTCTCACTGAGCTATGTCTCCAGCACCCTCACCCCCACCTATTTTTTGGAAACAAGTTCTTTTTAAGTTGCTGAGTTGCCCAGGCTGGGTTTGAACTTGTGATCCTACTGCCGCAGCTTCCAAGAGGGCGGGGATTACAGGCGTGTGCCAGAACACCTGGTTTATAAAAAACATTATAGAAAGAGCAGGGAGAGTGCTTATATACCCTCTCCACTCTTATTCCTATTACTATAATCTCAATTGTATACAGCACATTTGTTACAAAATAGTAATCACTATTGATGCACTATTATTAACTAAAATCAATACACTTTTCAGATTCCTATAGATCATTTAAACAAAAGTCTTTATTTTTTTAAAGCAGTTTTAGGTTCATGACAAAACTGAGGGGAATTTGCAAAGATTTCCCATCTACCCTCTCCCCCCACATGGTGCCTGAGAAACCTGTATGATTGCCTATGAACATAGATTTTTCTATAGTGCCGAACCCCATCAGGGTGGTATATTTATTACAATTGCCGAACCTACCTTGATGCATCAGATTACACTGGGTTGGTTCTTGTTATTGTGTTTTCTATGGGGTTGGACAAATGTGTAATCACATGTCTTTGGATTGTGCATCATAAAGAGAATTTTATTACTCTAAAAATCTTTGTTAAATCTACTCAACCCTCCTTTCCTTAGCAACTATTGATCTTTTTGTCTACATAGCTGTATCTTTCCAGAAGTAATTTAGTTGGCCCAATACAGTCCACAACATTTTAAAGTAGTTTCTTTCACTTGGGTACAAGCATTTAAGATTCTTCCAGGGTTTTCTTATGATATGCTATCTCATTCTTTCTCGATACTAATATTCCTCTCTCTGAATGTAACAGTTTATCAATTAACATATTGAAAATCATTCTTACTACCAAGTTTTGGTAATTATAAATAAGGCTGGATATAAACATCCGTGTGCAAGATTTTTCATGCACATGAAGTTTTCAACTGATCTGAGTAAATCCTAAGGAGAGTAATGGTATGAGTCTGTTTAATTTAGTAAAAATTGACCCACTGTCTCCCAAAGTGTTTGTATCCTGTGTATGCCTACCGTTAATGAGAAGTCTTGCTGGTCCATGTCTTGACCAGCATTTGGTGTTGTCACTGTTCCAGATTATGGCCATACACATAGGTGTGTGCCTGCATTTCATTGTTGTTTCAATTTTTATTTCCATGATAGATGATGTGGAACATCTTTGCATGTGTTATTTGTCATCTGTACATCTTCTTTGGTGAAGTGTCGATTAAGAGCTTTATCTTGACTTTTTACGTGAGTTGTTGTTTTCATATTTTTGAGTATTAAGAGTTCTTTGTATATTTCGAATAACATTCTTTTACAGGTATTTGCAAATATTTTTAGCAGTTTATGGATTGTGTGGATTGTATTCTCATTATCTTGACTGTCATAAATTTGGTGGAGTCCAGATTATTAATTTTTTCTTCTATGCATCATATCCTTGGTATTGTATCTTAAAAATTCAGTGCCATATTTAAGATACCTAGTTTTTTTCTTATGCTTTATTCCAGTTTTATAGTTTATTTTTATGCCTATCTTCTATATTGGTTTAATTTTTGTGAAAGGTATAATATCTGCTTCAAGATTCATTTTCTCTTTGCATATAAATAGTTCAGTTTCATTTTTGAAAAGATTAGTTTTACCCCATTTTATTGCTGTTGTCCTTTTGTCAAAGGTCAGTTGGCCATATTTCTGTGCTGTCCATACTGTTTTATTAACTTATTTGTGTATTCTGTCATTAATACAACACTGTATGATTACTGTAACTTTTTAGTAAGTCTTGAAGTCAGGTACTGTTTGTCCTCTAACTTTATTCTCCTTCAGTGTTGTGTTGGCTATTCTGGGTCTTTGAATTCTCCATGTAAACTTTGGAGTCAGCTTTTTGATATCCCAAAATCACTCACTGGGATTTTGTTTGGGACTTCATTAAATCTATAAAGCAAGTTGAGAAGAACTGACATTTTCATTTCTTTATTCAGCAGGCTATGTAGTTTTCTTGCTGAGTCCTAAATGTATTAATAATCATAGTTGTTTTACATTCAAATCTGACAATTCTGATAGCCTTCTCATGTCTTGTTCTGATTCTTATACTCTGTATTTAGATTGTATTTTGTCTTTTAGTGTGCCTTGTAATTTTTTTGAGAGCAGCACATGATTTACCAAGTAAATGAAAGTGCTGTGAATAGGCTTTCATAAGTGTGGTAGTAAAGGATGCACAAGGAAAAGCACTCTTTTTGCCTATGGTTAGGTCTTTCAGTGAGCTTGTGCTTCCGAGCTGAGAAATTCATTAGTGTTTCTCATTTGAGTTTGTTTTTCTCATTGTTGCTTTCCTCCTCCTCTTAGGTTTGACATGATGGGTAGAATGGTAATAATTGGGTATTTCCTTTTCCCTAGATAGATTTTTTTTTCTGATAATAGACCAACAATAAAGATTTGTTTAATTAGTTTCTCTGAGTACAGATCTTGTTATAAAGGAGTGTTCTGGTGTATTAAAAAAAGGCTCTATTTCCCTCACACTGCTGGAAGCAAGAGGGGATTTGTCCCTCAGATTTTCTGTAAGAACTTATTTAGACTCCTGAAAGTACACTCAGAAAAAGTGTGGTACACCTCTATAACTGGGTTCCCTGGAGATTTTTATTAGCAGAGTGACCCATACTGAGCCTTCAGCCATATCATTTTTTTTTTTTTTTTGGTAGGTACTGGAGGTTGACCTCAGGACCTCACACACCAGTGGGTGCCTGTGCCGCTGAGCGATATCACTGGCCCTTTTCTCGTATGTGGGTTCCGGGAGTCGAACTCGGGTCCTCACGCCTGTCAGGCAGGTGCCTACGCCGCTGAGCCATCTCACCGGCCCTCAGCCATATCTTAACTAATTACATTTCATGTTTTTCTGCCCCTGGTTCTTCCAGAGATCCTGGCTCCTGAGTCTTTTTTCTGGTAAGCCATGACTTTGGTGTTCACTTTTCTCCAATCTTGGAGGCAGTGAGTTTTCCTGTTTTTATTTCTCTGATAGATGTAAGAGGAGTTATTGGTTTATCAATTTGTTGTACTTGTTCTTGGATTGAGTGGGACTGCTAGGACTGAGTGGGACTTCCAAGAGCCATACACACAGAACAGGAAAATGGAAGCCCAACTGTGCCCCTTGTGCTTGGGTTTATCCTACATAAGTTCATTAAGTAAGCTCATCAACCTATAAGGTAAAATATTCCCCAGATTTGTGAAGTTTTCAGCCATAATTTCTTTTAATATTTTTTCTATTCCCTTTTTCTTTCTCTTCCAGTGTTATAATTACATCTATATTAGCTGGTTAAATGACATTTACCAATGTTTGAGACACTAGTAATTTTTAATTTGTATTTTTCTCTTTTTTTTCTGTTTTATGTATTTTTATTTACCTTTCCTCAAGAAAACAGTTTCTCCTTCTGTTATATTAAATCTGCAGCTGAATATTCTAGTAAATTTTTTAGTAATTCAATTTTAAACTCTGAGATTCTTCCACTGTTTTATAGTTTTAATTTCTCTATTAAGAGTTTCTATTTACTTATTAGTCTCATACTGTCCTTTATTTTTGAAACATAGTTTCCTATCACTTTTGAACATACATGTAATAGCTGTTTGATGTTTTTGTTGGCTAAATTTAATATCTGATTCCAGAATTAGGCTGGAATTAGGCTGGAATTAGGCTTTTCCTCCTATCATCTGAGTTATATTTTCTTTTCTCTTTGCATGTCTAATAGTTTTAGGTTGAAAATGAAACATGGTACATCATACATATTTTAAATGGGGATTCTATTTTGTTCTTCTGAATTCTGTTTATTTTTTAATAGATAATTAACTTGATTGAATTTAAAATCTGAGATATGTTTGACCACAATTTTCAATAGCTGAGACCTCTCTGCAACTTTTTTAGCTTCCTCCAGCTACTTTTTAAGCCTGGCTACTTACTGGCTTTTATTGTATCAAATGACTTTCTACAGTTTTCATAATTGTTATCTATGGCATCTTCACATTGCCTTTATTGGATGTTTCAAATAATTTTTAATATTCTGATTTCTATTTTTTAAGCTAGAGGCTGGTAACATAATTCTTTTGTGTATTTGGTGGGGCTCAGTGCTCTTATTTACACACTTATAATTACAAAAGATGGAGAATCACTTTGAAGCACTTGCTACTGGTCATTTTATTTAGATCATCATTATCATTGTTCAAATTTCAGAACTGCCTCTGTTCATGATTGTCATATTTTTCCTAATGAGAAATAATTAATTTTCTTTGAACTGCTTCCTCCGTACCACTAATACTTTTATGATATAAAAATATCTAAATGTGTATCACCTTATCAAATAATAATTCTAATATCCAGTTACCAAGTAAATATTTCACAGAGGCAAAGAAGTATTTGAGCAGTTGCATTTGTATGTTCCAATCTGTCTAGTCATGGTGGGCAGGGAGAGATTTGAATGGCATAGACATTAAAGGACAGAAGTTTTTCCTTTCCTCTCTTTCAAGTGTTAACTTTACAATATATAAGTAGTATGCATAAGTAACTCTTTCCTCTCTTATTAATCTTTTATCAATGTGAATATATGGTTCTATATAAAGCAATGGTACAAGAGTAAAAAGTATGTATGTTTATCTATTATTTTCAAAAATTTTGATCACTATGTTAATGTTATTCCAAAGAATGACTATGAAATTTACTGGGTTTTCTTATGCTATGTGATTGTTTTACATATGACAAAAGGTTTAAAGATTAAATGTTTCAAATGATTGAAAT
Organism: Erethizon dorsatum; assembly: GCA_028451465.1. Taxonomy (NCBI): domain Eukaryota; kingdom Metazoa; phylum Chordata; class Mammalia; order Rodentia; family Erethizontidae; genus Erethizon; species Erethizon dorsatum. The sequence goes on from CM051839.1 coordinate 21,005,860, forward strand.
ATATATATATGTATATAGTGTGTGTGTGTGTGTGTGGGTGTGTGTGTGAATTCTAAATCTACAAAAGAAAGGCTCTATGAGTGTAGTGGATATGTATGAGAATGTGTGAAGGATCAGTGTAAGAATTTCTGAGCATCTCTATATCAAAATTTATGATTCAAAACCTTATAAATGAAGAACATGCTATATTACTAAATGTTTAGATATTTAAAGATTTTGTTGTTGTTGTTATTACAGACAGAAAGGTCCAGCTGGAGTGGGTGAAAAACGAGTGACTGTTTTACAGCTTCTTTTCTGTTGTGCATTCTGAGCCCTTCAAAACATGAATGGCCCAGTCTTTGCAGGGATTTTTGTATCCTTTGATACAAATATCAGAGAAGAATAGACACGATCCTCAGTTTGTGCTTTTCTTGACCTGCCACACACTTCTACCTCCAACAGTATGTTATTAATGTAACTAGTGGAATTTGGGCATCAAGCTGACTGGGAAGGGATGGGACAAAAATGAGCGGAAAGTGTGTGAGGCAGATGATGTGAGCAAAAAAGCACCCAGTGTTTCCTCTGTGTAAGCAAGAGCAGCAGCATCTCCATCAGCCTCCCTTTAGTCCCCACCGACAGGGCTGGGAGGCCTTCTATACATGACTGTGCCATGTGCATTCATGGGTCCCGGTGACACCACAGCCCTTTTGTCAAGATCTAAAAATATAGCTTCTTACTTTTCTTCTCTCAGCTGCCATATGGCTTGGTGGTAAGTGGCCTAAAAGGAAACAGGAAGGAAAAAAAAACCACTAGAAATAAAATAACCAACAAATGAAATAGATTTACTTTCTGCTTTAACAGATGGGGGCAGGGGACGTTCAGAAACATAAAAACCTTCACTTAGGCAAACAGGCTACCCATGTGACAGTTCAGCTCTTGTCTATATACATGTATATATATATATATATTTTTTTCCCCCAAAAGTAACATGTGGGGAAAAAATAGAAGCCTTATTGTTTTACTTAACTACTGTGTCCAATTTGAATGAGATTGAATCTTCAAGCTTAAGTAAACTGATTGCCCAGTTTGCCAGTGTACTCTACTTGTAGTTGGACAAAATACGTGAAAACTTAAAAATATGTACAAAGTATCAGACTTCTAGAAGTTTACCTTACTCTAAAAGTTTTGCAAATAATTCTAGACTATAAATCAATTCATTTGAGTTCTACTTTAAGCTTCTCAATTTAGGCAGTTACAGCACTCTTCTAAATTGCTTTAAAAGCCTATTTGAATGTATCTACAGGATGGGTTTAGAAATGACATTTTGTCATGCAGTAAAGATGTGACAAGAGTTCGGAAAAAAGCATGCTAATGAATGAAATGTATTTGAAAAGAAAATCGGAATAAATTTGTTAAATTCAGATATTTCAATTTTAAGAATGAGAATACTTGAGTTCTAGGAATTATAAGACTAACTTTTTCAACTGGACATTTAAAATAATGCAAATATTCTTAAGGACGTAAGTGCACATAAATGAAGGTAATTTATTGATTTGTGGGTATTTATTATCTGATTATTTTATTTTATTTTATTTTATTTTATTTTTTTGTGGGTACCGGGGGGTCGACCTCAGGACCTCACGCGCCAGCAGGCGCCCATGCCGCTGAGCGATATCACCGGCCCCTTTTTCGTATGTGGGTTCCGGGAGTCGAACTTGGGCCCTCGCGCTTGCCAGGCAGGCGCTTAAGCCGCTGAGCCATCTCACCGGCCCCTATCTGATTATTTTAGACTGTTGATTAACTGTATATTACTAAAACTGATATATGCTAGCAGTTTCTAATGTTTGCATAAATAATTCTAAGCAGTGGGCCACCTATTCCTCGATTTTGAACTACTATTTTAAACATAATTTGAAATATATCGGTTTCAGCTTGGTACAGTGGAGAAAGTGGGCTGTATGTATTTAGAAAGCTTCCTGCTTAATTCATTAAATATATCCAGAAACATGGCTACATGTGGGTGGTCTACAGAACATTGTCGAGAGGGGTAAGTTTAGCTTTATCACTAATAGAAATTTTAATGTTAGCATATAACTTAATATCCTCTCATTGTACTTTTTAATTTTTTTGTGTCAGAATTTTTCAGAGGAACATTTTCCTGTATTTTATAAGATATCTTGCTCCAAAATCCTATTTTAAATAGATACAATTGTTGCCCTGAAAATCTTTAGAAGGCTAAAGGAAATTGCTCTAGGAGCTTTGGTACTTCTGTTCCTCTTTTCTTGACTGTTCCCATGTCTTGGAGAAACTACTTATATAATTTGTAAAAATATTTAGTAGTCTGAAATTGAATTACTCCACCAGGAAAGAAATTAGAGGTGTATTTGATCATGATACTCATGTGCTGGTAGGTTTGGAAGGGGAGGTTCAGGTCTTTCTTGGTTCTGGGGACTTGGTTCTGTGGTTCTGTGGTTTTGTTGACTCTTTGCCATACCGGTAAATTCCGAGCATCTGTGTTTTTGACTGGATTTAAAATTCTCAGAAGGTGGTATTTAAACTTTTAAAAATCAGTATAAATTCTATTTATATACTATTTTTATATGTATAAAATGTTATTAACAAAATTTGTTACTTGTATATTTTAAGTAATAAATATTTGTAACTATAAGTATTTGAGAGAAAAAACTAATTGAAAAGGAATTTAAATGCTAACAAAAAACTCATGTTTTGCTGCTTAAATCAGATTCACTTTATTAAGACCATATGGGGTTTGGCACCGTGGTTAGAATTGTGAAACCTGAGAAAGGATTATACTACCTGAAACGAAATAGGGGAGAAAAAGCCATTGGTCTTCAACAACATACATACATTTTAAAAACTTGTCAATTTTGAAATTCCCAGTTGCTATTAGCAATTCTTTGATTTTAGACTTTATAGATCCTTCTTTGTGGTTAGCATTCTGCAGCTATACTAAGGAATTGTCTGTGCTCTCCGGAATCGAAAGAGTTTCTTCTCTAGCAAAAATCTGGGAAGCATAGGTCTTGTGCAGATGTGCGCATGTGTAAAGCTTTCTCATCCCAGAGTTCAGACAATGGTATGAGGTTCACGGGTAATTTTGATTCTGTTCAATTTTCGCTCCATGTGTTTTCTAGCGCAGACAAAGCAGAATGGAAACTGTTTCTCACCTTCTTCATCATTTTTTATTCTATGGAAAACGCACTGCAACAACTCGAGTGTTTGTATGGTCCCAACAGGAGTCAGAAAAATCTTCCGTATGATGTTTTGGGCCTGTGAAATATTTCTGCCTTAGTTTCAGTTGTCGCAAGAAGGCATAAAGAAGAAAAGGAGTGTCTCGACTGCTAAATTTGAACTCTCAGGCTAAGAAAAAGCCTTCCTTTGTCTTCGAGAGTTTCTGGACATTTGAAAATCTGCTTTTGTGTTTTAGTGATGCAAATTGTCTGATGTATTTATTTTGCTTTGATTTAATTTCATTATGCCTAAAATCCCATCTTTTTGGAAGCACCACGATCGTAATGACTCCCAAAAGAAATTGTGCAATTATCCTATGAAGAAAGATACAAAAAAGTTTTACTTAGAAATCTGGCGGTGACACTCACTTTTGAAAACATTCCTTATATAGGTATTTTTGACACATTTTCAGAAAAAGCCCTTTGTGTACCTAAATTCATTTTTTACAAGATTTGTTTTTCTAACCTCTTTTAACACAAATTTAAACATGCATTATAATAGGCAAAATGATCCTATAGGACATGACTGCTTGAGATAATAAACCTTATGTTTTCCAGAACATCATTTAAAAACACCCTTAACATTCTTTTTTTATAGAAAGAGATTTATGTAAGATTTTATTGAAGCCATAGTTCTGCTCCACTTAAAGGCTATTGCAGCAGAATGAACCTAAGATAGTTTTGCTGTATCCGTATGAAATGAAAATATTTCATATTTAAGAAAACAGAATCTTATAGGGATCTGGAGTAACAGAGCATTTTTTAAAATGAAAACCAGACACTGAGTGTCATTATTTAAACTAGGAATTTCTCTTTGGTGATGGTGGTTATTTTCATTTTCACCTCTGTCTTAGGCACCCAATATTGTTCAGTGCCTTGGATCTTCCCTGGAAACAATAATGAGAGACATTTTAAAATAAAAACCAAAGCAGGCAGTAGGAGCCACACTCTTTGTTTATCACTCTCATCACTTTTGGGAATATTTGTATTTTACAAGGGAGATATTTGTAGAACAATGGTTTAGGTTAAAGGAATTATATTTTGTGATGTAATCTTTATCATGTCATATAAATAAATACTACTTAAAAGTGAGGTCTGGCACTTTAGGAGATACCAGATCCACAACTAGACCCTCCAAGGGGTTCTGAAAACTAAGATACAATTGGGATCACAGACAGCTAGGGTATAATGTACCAAAATAACTCTTTTTTCCAATTGTGTCTGTATAACAAAAAATATTTCAACAAATCTATGTCTCATTATCATAGAACTATTTATTGATAATGTAAAGTTGTGTTCTGAACTTAAAGTTCTACATGTATATAATATGGCTGGTGATATAAGCTTTCATATAAGCTTTTAGGGGTATTGTAATGATTTGGAATTTTTTTTTTTTTTTTGGTACCGAGAATCGAACTGAGGACCTTGTGCTTGCCAGGCAGGCGTTGTGCCACTGGAATATTTCAATGAGTTACAAAATATATTATCTAGAATATACCAGATGTTCTGTAAATGACAAATATATATATTTATATATATTTTATATGTACATTATATATTTATATATATAAAACAATTTCTAGTTTTATCTGTGGTGAGAGGGATGAAACTTCAATATGCTAGACATTGTGCTAAAGTTCAAACCTGCAAGAGTTTATTTAGTATTCTCAGTAGTCGTATGACCCAGTCTCAATCATTAACCCTAATTTTAATAAATGAAGACTCTAAAGCTTAGAGATATAAACTTACCTAAACCATTATGGCTAATATTAAGTATGGAGTTATGTGTAAAATCAGGACTCCATTACAAAACTTCATAAAGCACAAACGATCTCCATTTTGATGCTCATCAATGTCTGCTAACTATAGAATTAATTTCATCTCAGAACTATTCTTTTGTATTGATGTTCACCTTACAAATTTACACCTTGTAAATTTATGCTTGCTGATTCTAAGGCAGCTTTGTAATTATTATAACTCTACTTATCTGATCACTGGTGGCTTAGCCCATTCAGGGAAATAGGTTTAGGTGCTGAAACATTAGTATTAATGATATTCTATAATAATTAATAATATTAATTATTAATATTCTCAGCATCTAAACCTGTTTGCCTGAATGGGCTAAGCAACACAATTCTGAAATACAGGAGTTTAGTCACTGGAGAATTATGAAATCCTAAATTGATGTTCTTCTCCTCTTTGCACATCAAAAAACCAAAAGGATAAAGACAATTCCTAAATAAAGGAAATGAACAGCCAGCACACTCCACTCTGTGCAAGATGAGGTTGAAGGATATTTGAAAAACTAGTAAAGTTTTCCACTATATCTGTATTTGAAGACTGGAATTTTTCACTAGAATTCCCAGGATACTTGCTTCTATATTGAAGTCTAAAGAAGCAGCATTAAGAATCAGGATTGCATCAACCTCTTAGCAGGGGATCCCTGCAGTAAAGTCATAGGAAATAACCAGCTTGAGCTTCCTCTGACCATTTGAGGACACCAGCTTCTCTGCTAAAAAGCCTTTGAAAGCATTCTTCTTTTAACCTTCTGGGATATTTTTTATTTCTTTCTTGGATATTTCTTGACATAGACATCTTGGACCACAATTTATTTCTGTATTTATCTGTACTGGCAGGATGGCTCTAACCCATGATCTCTAGCTTAGATTATTGGCAGGCAGATGTCTGTGGCTGGATTTTAAGGTTTTTCTTTTCCTGTGTCATCAGTTCCTGATTTGTTTATCTTTAAGACAAGATAATATTTTCCACTTACCCTTTTGACCTAATCAAGTATTGGGCTTTATTTGGATACATTATTTGTATTCATATCGGAAAGATACATAGCAATTTTTATCACTAATACATACACATTACAGAGTGTTACCCAAAAAGTGTGAAAAAATAACTTCATTTTCACCTCTTAATGTGTTTATTTAGACTCAAAATTTCCCATGAGACTTTTATATTCTGTTCCTCTCATTATGAGAAAATTCTGTGAACAACTCTGAATAGATATATTTCCTAAGCACGCTGACAATTTTGCTAATTCTTAAAAAAAAAAAAAAAAAAAAAGATCTGCTGGGTGTGGTGGTGCACACCTGTAATCCCAGGGCTCCACAGGCTGAGGCAGGAGGATCGCTTTGAGTTCCAGGCCAGCCTGGGCTACAAAGTGAGTTCAAGGCCAGCCTAAACTGCAGAGTGAGACCCTATCTCAAAAGAAAAAAAAAAAAAAGCTCTATATAAGCAGATAAAATTTTTTAAATTTTTTTATCAAAGGGTAAAATTATTTGTATAGATTTATCTTGTTGATTTTTGTCAATACATCATTTTATTTATTTATTTATTTATTTTTGTGGGTACCGGGGGTCGACCTCAGGACCTCACGCACCAGCAGGTGCCCGTGCCGCTGAGCGATATCACCGGCCCTTTTTTCATATGTGGGTTCTGGGAGTCAAACTCGGGCCCTCGCGCTTGTCAGGCAGGCGCTTACGCCGCTGAGCCATCTCACGGGCCCAATACATCCTTTTAAATGACTTACCTTAAATGATTGCTTGATATTCTCAATTTAGCTGTCACTTATTTGGGATCAAGATTACCAATAATGCCAAAAATCCTCTTAGTTTCAATAACTGCCTAAAGATTTAAAGGAAAAACCTGAAGGTATGGAACAGGGATACGATAATGCTACTCTCAGCTCATATTATCAGGATATTGAATAGAATAATACAGAAAAGCACTGTATAACAACTGATGTATAAAAATTGATGGTATAGAATAAACACTTCGGGACACTAATATATAGGCTATTTTTGTGTATTTTTAATTTTTTGTTTGCTTGTGTGTGCATGTTTGATTGAATAGGTTTCTTCACATTGCCGTTGCTCATATCAGGAAATAATTATACAGTGTAACTGATCTAGCTGACAGGGAATTTCACAATCTATAATGAAGTTGGTCAATTATTATTATTATTTTTTGAAACAGGGTCTCCCTCTGTAATTCACACTGCCCTGGAACTTACTATGTAGCCCAGGCTGCCCTTGAACTTGCAGAGACCCTCTTGCCTCAGCATCCTGAGTGCTGGGATTACAGAAGTGCACCACCACACCTGGCTTGAAGCCGATCAATTCTTGTGTGGAGTTTGAGCAATGTGTTGGCTTAATATTACATCACTTTTCTGCTATTAGACTACGAGTCTTCCTTGTAAATTTGTATGACATTTATAGATTGGTTAAAAAGTTTGTTGGTTTTCTTCAGTTATAAATGCAGGGAGGATATTAGGAATTTTTGAATAGTCTCTGAAGATTACATAAAATATTAAATTATAACATATTAACAGTTATTAAATCCCTAAAAACTGGAAATATTGATTCTTTTAGAAATTTTCTGAAAGTTGAAATTGAACAAGTCCTCCACTGTATTAGCAAAAAACAATATTTCTGAAATATTGACTATTATACAATTTTAAGAATATATCTTTTCTCATGATGATATAACTATATGATTTTGATTAAAGATGGATTAATTGATTTATAAGTAATTAATTTATATATTTATACTAGAAGATAGTCCATAACGTTTTGGGTCATTATCATTTTGTAAGTTTTATGTCTCTTCTGGATTTTTCTTAACATAATCTTGAGATGTTTACTCTTTTACACATAAAAACCAGTCTGAAATAAATAGTTATCACATTTAAAAAAGAAAGTCATTGAATCCCCATTTTACAGCTTTTTCCGAAATGTTAGTCAGCCTCTGACAGCATGGAAGCCCTAGTTTAAAAGGAGATAAATAAATAGCGTAAAAACTATTTTCATGTTTCTTCCTTAAATTGTTGTCACAGATTTAATAAAAAATACATTAAAGAAAACAAAGCTCAATTATTTTATTTTACAAAAGTGGCTTTTGAGGAATCTTAAAGATAAATGAGACATTTCGTAGTTATAAAATTTAAAATATGTAAGATACATTAATAAAATTTGTGTTCATTAGGAGAAGCAAGAAAATTACATTTTTGCTGATTAAGGATGCTATTATTGTAATATAATTTTGGAAAAATTTTATGCAAACAGTAAACACTGGCAAGGCCAAAACTAATAAATGCACACTATTCATAATTTATACCATAGAATATCTTAAAAGTATGATAAAAATAAAAGGACAACAAACACTAATATTCTGGTTTATATCTTAGGAAGAGTCAAAACCAGCAAAAGAAAAAGAACCAGAAAAGATTAATGTCATAAAAGAAGAATCAATGGGAAAATAAGAAAAATTCCACGTTGATAATCAGGAATATTGAGAACTCCCAGATCTGCCTGGCTCATCTTTATAAACATAAATAAACAATTCAACAGCTGCTGCCAGTGTTGGATATGAGCTAATACTCCGAACTTGCCTTCCACCTCATCATCTCCATCTCCAGAATCTAGTAATGGCTGGTTGAGGTGTTTTGACTGAATTCGTAGATAAGATTAGTCAAAGTTAACTTTTACTTTTTCCTCAACACTATGTCCATACTTTAGTTACTGGTTGCTTAGATATCATTACGGCACAGCACAGTCACCAGATTTTTTAAACTCTGATTTATTTTGAACAAAATGGATTCTGAAAGTTAGAAAAGATTAATTTGCAAAAGTGTTATCCAAAGGATCTTTCTTAGTTAAGAATTATGAAACCTACCAGAAAAATGTTTACATTTTAAGAAATCTTTCTACTATTCTTATCTTACAGTATCTATACAAACAATTGATTCATTTGTGTTTTTAACAGATTTCTTTCTATAAATATGTTGACTGTGTATGAATATATATATATATATGTATATATGTATGTCTATATGACAATTCTTTCAGCAACTCTGATTAACTTAGTGATTACATAAACAGTCCAGAAAAAGGATGAGTACAGATTGAAGAAAATAAGAATTATTCATTAAATTCTGACAGATTAAAATTTTAAAAGCTTTTTTTATATTTTTAAAATGACCATTTTACTCTAATATTAGGACTTATTATTCTTAAACAGTTTCAGGAGAAAGAACAATTTTTTTAGTTTTTCAGCAGTATAAAATACTACTGTAAGTTATGAATGTCCCCAAACTGAAACTTACAAAGGGTTCTGTGTATCACCTGGACAGTTTTGCTGATCTAAATTAGGATTAGCTGGCTCACTATTGAATCTATAACCAACTGCATCTCAGCTACAAGTTTGCTTTGCTGGTCTTGGCTGAGAATCTGTCATATTGGGGTTTTGACAGGTACAATGGGTCAATTGGACTCTATTCTTATTCACTTTATTTTTTTAATTTTCATTTAAGTTTTTAATTTTTTTTATTTTTAAAGAGAAAAAACAATAAAAACAATCATACAAAATTTCAAAACAAAGTAATAGGAGATTAACAATGGTTAATATATTCTGTATTGTTACCTTCAAAGTGGTTCCTCAGATTTCAAGATATAGCCATGAAAAATTAATCAAATAATATAAGCACAAACCTTTCTTTGTAATAAACTAATAGAAATTAGTAGTATAATTATGTTAGCTATCTAGTGTGTATATATACATATATATATATTTTTTTCCTTTCCCTTCCTTCCTTCTCCTTTCCTCCATCTCAGTTGTACTTTCCTTTTGAGCAGTTTCTTCCCCTTTCACAATATCTATTATACATTTTGGATCTTATTTACTCTTTCAGTTTTTTACACTAGGGAGACAATACAATGTTTACACATGTGACACTAATTTATTTCACTTATGAGAATGGTCTCAAATTGCATCCATTTACCTGTAAAAGCCTCAAGTTTATCTTACTTTATAGCTGAGTAGTACTCCATTGTGTAAAAATACCACATCTTTTTTATCCATTCCTCGATTGATGGGCATTTGGGTTATTTCTCAGATTTATCTATTATAAATTGTGCTGCTATGAAGGTAGGTGCACATATATCACTGTGGTATGATGTTTTTAATTCTTCTGGGAAAATACCCAGAAGGAGAATAGCTGGGTCGAATGAAACCTCTAATCCTAGTTTTTTGAGGAATCTCTCGGCTGATTTCCACAATGGTTGTACCAGTCTACACTCCCACTAACAGTGGAGAAAGGTTCCTTTTTTCTCACAGCCCCCAGAGTTTGTTATTGGTTGTTTTGTTGATGATAGCCATTCTTTCTGCAGTGAGATGGAATCTCAATGTTGTTTTAAATTGCATTTCTTTGATGACCAATGATGTTGAACATTTTTTCATATATTTATTTGCCATTTGTATTTTTTCATCTGAGAAGTGTGTATTCATCTCAGATGCTCATTTTTGGATTGGGTCTTTGGATTTGGGGTGCCTGATTTTTTTCAGTTCTTTATATGTTCTAGATAGATGTCCTTTGTCTCAGGGACAGTTGGCTAATATTTTTTCCCACTCTGTGGGTTGTCTTTTCACTCTGTTGGTGATTTATTCTGATATGCAGAAAATATTGAATAAGATGAGATTCCAGTTGTTGATTCTTTGAAGTACTTCCTGTGTAGTTTGGATTATTTTCATGAAGTCTCCGTCTACGCCTATGTCTTCAAGATTTCTATGTACTATCTCTTCTAGTAGATTTAGTGTTCCTGTTTTAATATTTAGATCTTTGATCCATTTTGACTTTAGTTTAGTACATGGTGATAGACATGAGTCTAGTTTTAGTCTTTCACATGTGGAAACCAGTTTTTACAGCACTGTTTATGAAAGAAGCTATCATTCTTCCAGTGAACATGTTTGGCCCCTTTGTCAAAGATAAGGTGGCTGAGTGCTTTTGTAGTCTTGTCTGCAGGCACTGATCCTCAGGTCTGTTCTTTTGCCAGTACCATGCTGATTTTATCACAGTAGCTTTGTAGTATAATTTTAAGGCAGGGATTGTTATGCCTCCTGCCTTACCTTTGTTGCCCAGGATTACCTTTGCTATTCTAGGTCACTTCTGTTCCAAATGAATTTTAAGAATGTTTTCTCTAGATATTTGAGGTATGCTATGGTATTTTGATAGAGATTGCATTAAATCTGTAAAACAGCTTTAGGAGTATGGCCATTTTCACAATGTTGGTTCTTCCTATCCATGAGCAAGCGATGTGCTTTCAATTTCTGATATCCACTTCAATCTCAATGATAATCTCTTCAATGATAATTTTTAATGTATAGATCTTTTACTTACTTTGTTAGATTGATTCCTAAGTATGTCATTTTTTGGATGCTGTTGTGAAGATTGTTGTTTCCATAACTTCTCTTTCAGTGAGTTTGTTTTTTGTGTACAGGAATGCTATTGACTTTGTTGACTTTGTGTTGACTTTATGTTGTGTTGACTTTGTGTCCAGCTACACTACTAAATTTGCTTATTAAATCTAGAATTCTTGGGCCAGTGATATAGCTCAGCGGCATAAGCTCCTGCCTGGAAGTGCGACATCCTGAGTTCGACTCCCAGTACCCACATTAAAACAAAAAAAATCTAGTCTTTTGCTGGAGATTTTGGGATCTTCTATGTAAAATATCATGTCATTTGCAAATAATGATAATTTGACTTCTTCATTTCCTATCCTTATTCTTTTTATTTCTCTGTCTTATCTAATTGTTCTGGCTAATATTTCTAGAACTATATGGAATGGGAGTGGTGATAGTGGACATCCTTGTCTTGTTCCTGATTTTAGAGTGAAAGCTTTCAGTTTTTGTCCATTTAGTATGATGTTGGCTGTTGGTTTGTCATAGATGGCTTTTATCAGATAGAGGTAAAGACCATCTATTCCAGTTTTCTGTAGGGTTTTTATCATGAAAGAGTGTTCTACTTTATCAAAAGCTTTTTCTGCCTCTATTGAGATGATCATGTGATTTTTGTCTTTAGCTCTGTTGATATGGTTTATTATGTTTATTGATTTGCATATGTTGAACTATCCCTGCATTCCTGGGAAGAATACCGCTTGGTCATGGTGTATAATCTTCTTGATGATTTGCTGTATTCTGTTTGCTAATATCTTATTGGGGATTTTTGCATCTATGTTCTTTAGGGAGACTGGCCTGTAGCTCTTTCTTTTGGTTGAGTCTTTCTCTGGTTTTGTTATCAGGTTAATACTTGGCTCCAGAAAGGAGTTAGGGAGGATTGCTTCCCTTTCAATTTCATTAAAGACTTTGATTAGCAATGGCATTAAATCTCTAAATTTCTCATAGAATTCAGCCATGAATACATCAGGACCTGGGCTTTTCTTTGTTGGTAAGTTTTTAATTATGTTTTTAATTTCATTAGCTGATATTGAGTTTTTCAGAATTTTTATATCTTCTTGATTTGGCTTTGGTAATTCATATTTTTCTAGAAATCTGTCCATTTCTTCTGTGTTATCCATTCTATGCATGTAAAGATTTTTGAAGTAGGCATTGATGATCTGCTGAATTTTCCAAGGATCTGTAGTGATTTCACCTTTTTCATTGCTCATTGCATAAATTTGAGTATTTTCTTTCCTGTTTTTCATGAAGTTGGCTAGGGGTTTATCAATTTTATTTATTTTCATAGAACTAACTCTTTGATTCATTAATTCTTTGTATATTTTTTCTTAGTGTCCTTTGTGTTAATTTCTGCTCTGATCTTCATAATTTCCTCCATTATATGGGCTTTGAACTTGGCTTGCTCTTCTTTTTCTTGAAGTTTGAGGTGTGCCATTAGGTTGTTTATTTGTGCACCTTCTGTTTTCCTCATATGATGATTCACTGCTGTACATTTCCCTCTTAGGAGTGTTTTCACTGCATCCCACAGGTTCTGATAAGTTGTGTTTGCATTTTTGTTTGATTGTAGATATTGTTTAATTTCTTCTTTAATTTCATATGTGAGCTATTTGTTGTTCAGAAGACTGTTATTTAATTTCCATGTGCTTATGGAGTTTTTAGGATTTCTTTTGCCAATAATTTCCAATTTCATTGCACAATGGTCAGATAATATTCATGGGATAATTTCAATTCCTTTGCATGTACTTAAGCATGTTCCATGGGCTAGTGTATGGTCTATTTTACAGAACATCCCGTGTGCAGCTGAAAAGAATATGTATTCTGATGTATTTGGGTGGAATACTCTGTATGCATATACTAAGTCCATTTGTTCACAGGTTTGGTTCAGTTCTGTTATTTCTTTGCTGATTTTTTGTCTAGTTGATCTATCTGTTTGTGTCAATGGTGAATTGAGGTCCCCCTTTACAACTGTGTTATTGCTTATGTGATTTTTTCATGTCTATTAATATTTGTCTTATATAGTCGTGTGCTCCTGTATTTGGTGCATGTATATTTACAGTTGTTATCTCTTCCTCTTGAAATTTTCCCCTATCGAGTATGTGGTGATCTTCTTTATCTCTTTTGATCATTCTTCATTTGAAATTCCAATTGTCTGCAAACAGAATACCTACCTCTGCTTTTTTTCTGGGTTCTTCTTGCATCGAGGATTGTTTTCCTTCCTTTGACTTTCAGTCTATGAGTATATTTTTGAGTTAAGTATGTTTCTTTTATAAAGCATATTGTTGGATCTTGTTTCTTGATCCATTCTGCCAATTTGTGTCTTTTGATTGGTGAGTTCTGGGCATTTACATTGATGGTTATAACTGATACATATTGGCTTATATTTGTCATGTTATTTTGCTACTGTTGCTTCTCTGCTTTTTCCTTCTGTTTAAATTTTTGAACTGCCTGGTGGTTTCTTTTGGTTGTTGTTCTTAGAATTGTGGTCATTTCATCTCTGTCTAGAATATCTTTCAGTATTTTTTGGAGGGTTTGGTGATCATGGTGGTCATGAAATTCTTCAGTTGTTCTTTGTCATGGAAGTGTTTTAATTCTCCATTAATTTTGAAAGATAGTTTTGCAGGTACTTCAGTCTGGGTTGGAAGTTGTTTTCTTTCAGGACTTGAAATACTTCACTCCAAGCTCTTTTTGACTTGAGGATTTGTGTGGAGAAGTCTGCTGAGATTCTGATGGGCTTTACCTTATAGGTGATCTGTTTCTTTTCTCTGACAGCTTTTAATATTCTGTTCTTCTGCTGAATTTCTGGGATGTTGATTAATATATATATAAGTGTAGCTTTATTTTGGTTATGGCTAATTGGAGTTCTATATGTCTCACTTATCTGTATATCAGATTCTTTTCCCATTCTTGGGAAATTCTCTGCTATTACTTCTGCAAATAGATTTTTTATGTCATTTGTGTTGACTCCTGCTTTTCATTGACATCAATTATTCTTATATTATTTTGCTTTGTGTAATCTTGAAGCTGTTGAATTGTTATTTCATGATCTTTTGTTATTTTCAAGAGATCTTTCCTTTTATGATCGCTAGGCACGATCCTGTCTTCAAGTTCTGAAAGTGTCCTCAGCTTTATTGCCAGCTTTCAGTGGAATATCTAATTTCCTGGATATCTGTTTGAATCCATTTCATGAATTCTATTTCTTTCCTATATTGATTGTATACAGTTTCTATCCTTTTCCCATTATCATCTATTTTTTTAATCTATCTCTACTCTGGATTAGCTGAGCAATTCCTTTATGAGTGTTGACATTTCTTTTTTTACATGAGAGATTATTTCTGATTTGATTTTCTCAATAGCCTCATGTATTTGTTTTTTTACTTCAGTTGCTATCATTTCTGTAATTTCAGGTGTGCGTCTCCCATTTTCTTCTATCTCTTTGTCTCCTGAACTTGTTCTGGGTAGGCTGGATATCTGAGATTGCATACTGCTTCTGTAGCTTCTCATTTTCTATTTCAAATATTTTTTGTTGTTGTTGTTAATTCTTGTACATTTTTGTAATAGGTAGCTATATCACTAGTATCGAGACCTCTCTAGGAAAAGTCTGTTCCTCAGAGATATCTTCCATGTGTTGGAGGTTCCTGGCTTGTGTCTGTCCCAAGATCCTACTTCCCAGTTAATTAAGGGTGAGATTTTGGTATCTGTTTGGCTCAGTCTCCAGTTCTTTGGTGCTGGGATGTGGGGAGATTATTAACCCAGAGCTTCCCAGTATTGTTACAGAAGGGAGAACAGCTGATTACAACAGATATGATATCCTAGCTAAAGTAGTATAATTAGCAATAACAATAGCATCGATCACAGTTTAGAAACTGACAAAGTGTGGTAGCTATTAATTTTGTACCTTAAACTATAGACCAAAATCTACAAATATATGAGAGAACCAATTATAAATTGGGAGCTTGTATTCAAAGTGTTTCCCCTTGGTAGAGTGGTTTTACCTTGTGATGCAGAGATTTAAGAAGAATAGTGGATAAAACAAAGATAACTGAAAAGAAAGTAGAAGCAAGGCTGGAGGACAAAAGATAATCATGCAAATTTTGGAAAACTACAGGAGAGGGAAGAAGAGAAAGAATAAGGCAGTAAGCAAGGGATAATTTGAATTTGGTGTCTTGGTTTGGGGGATGGGATTAGTTTTCTGTGGCTGGAGTTCTTCCCTGCCATTTAGAAAAGAGAAAAAAGAAAAAAGAGAAAAGAAAAAGAAAAAGAATGAAAAAAAGAAAAAGAATAAGCAAGAAAAAGAAAGGAAGAAAATACTGAAAAAATTAAAGAAAACAAAGCAAACATACAAACAAACAATGACAACAACAACAAAAACAACAAAAAAGAGAGAACAGGGTTGGCCCCACTCTCCTGCTTCTATTCCATATGTCTTTGTCCCCAAGCACAACTCTGGTTCATCTAACTCACCACCTGTTGGCTCGTACCACTATCATTGTTTCAGACTTTTAACGTCATTAGTCTTGCCTGCCCATCCTGTGCCCCTTCGTTGGGACCCTACTATGTCGCTGACATTCCCTCTGGTCTCTGGGCCTTCCTGAGTAGTTCACCTCAGTCATGGCAGCAGCAAGGGGAGGGATCGATCTTTGGGCCTTCTGGCCAGGTTTACCTGGGTCGTGAGGTGATGGTTTGGGCCACCCTCCTCTGTGCAGTTCACCTGGGTTCCAGCGGGGGAGAAGATGGTTATGGGAGGGGCTGCCCTCCTCCCATCATTCACCTGGGTTCCCCCAGCCTCTATTCCTTATTTTATTTTATTTATTTATTTATTTATTTATTTATTTATTTATTTATTTTTGTGGGTACCGGGGGGTCGACCTCAGGACCTCGCGCGCCAGCAGGTGCCCGTGTCGCTGAGCGATATCACCGGCCCTTTTTTCGTATGTGGGTTCCGGGAGTTGAACTCGGGCCCTTGCGCTTGCCAGGCAGGTGCTTATGCCGCCGAGCCATCTCACCGGCCCTATTCCTTATTTTAATGTATAAAAAGAAAATGAAAATGTTAAGCATCCACTCACATCAAATTTGTTGCTAACTTAGTTATAGTTAAAGCAGTGTCTGAGATTGGAATCAATGTGAGAGAGCATAACATAGCTCAAATTAAAAGCCATTAATCCAGCCAATTTTTTTCAGTGGTCTGCTATTCAACTTGAACTCTCATTGACATACTTCTTCACCAGTGTTTTTATTTTCATGGTTATACTGGTGAGTGTAGAGGAAACCTGCAGTCATTTTCCAGGACTGAACGAAGAGATGCAGCCACGTATTAAATGTGTAGGTTAGGCACATGGCATTATCACAGGACCTTCTTTATTAAAAAATAAAAGTCCCCAAGTATGATATTTAGGAGAAGATTACAAACTTTTAACCCTTGGTTATTTTTCAAAGGAATGAATATATCGAGTACAATTATTACCTGATCAAAAAGACTTATGCAAGGAAGTTGATATTTGATCTGAAAAAAGAAAAATTTTCAATGTTGTCAGATGTCTTTCCAATAAGTATTTTTCTTTTTAATTTTATAGTGGTATGTTAGTAAGTGGTGCCTTCTTAGCAACTCTTTCTTCAGGTGTTTATCAATACATTCTTTAGGGTTGCTGATTATAGTCAATAATATGTGCTTTTTCTCATTCTTGCATGATATTATTTGTTGAATCACTCTTTACCTACCTGGTAAATCTGATAATCACATTGTCCACATTAGTAGCCCTAGGCCAGGTTAGAGTTGTCCTGGAATTGCTGGCGCTATCACAAGACACACATTAGGGTCTTCAGAATCATTAATCAAAAGGAGGATGTAAGCCTACCCCTCTGACTACATCTCTGAAGTAAGCCTAATCATAAGAAAGAGCAAAATGTAAAGAGGTAAAGTTCTAATACCATCCTTTGTGTCTCTGGATCAAGCCATGCTTAAAACTATGTTTAGCCTAAACTACAGCTATGTAACCCAATAATTTCTTTAAATTTATTTTTGGATAGATTTTTGTCTCATAAACAAAAAGATCTAGGAAAATTTATCTTTTTTTTTTTTTTTTTGTGGGTACCGGGGGTCGACCTCAGGACCTCGCGCTCCAGCAGGCGCCCGTGCCGCTGAGCGAAATCACCAGGCTTTTTTTTCTGTATGTGGGTTCTGGGAGTCAAACTCGGGCCCTTGCACTTGCCAGGCAGGCATATACACCGCTGAGCCATCTCACCAGCCCCCAGAAAATTTATCTTTTAAAGAAAAATTATTTATCTTTTAAAAATTTAATAATAATATTTATCTTCTGTATTTTGGTAGATTAATTCTTACTTGCTCCTAAGCACATAAAACTATCACTATGTTATCGTGTGCCTCATGGTAGGCACACATGTATCCCTACAGGTACACTGCCAGAAATGACATAAAAGTATGAAACTCTATTTTTTTGTGCTGTTTGGAGAGGTAAGAGCTGATGCATTGGTTGTATACCGTTTTACATTTTTTTTCTTGAACTATGTTCAAGCACATTTTTAAATGGAGAGAGAAGACCATAGTGTGACTTTGTTTCTAGAAGAAATTAACTTTGGTAACATGATAAAGGAGACAAATATTTCAAAGCAATCAATAGTTTTTATGATGGTATTATATTATCCCCAAATCCAAACATATAAACACATTAATAACACCAACATAAAAAACACCCAGTGATCAGAAAAGAACAAAATTAGCCCATTAGCAGTTCCTGGCAGCCCGGAGAGAGATGAAGGCGGTCAGAATTACAATGCTAAGAGAGCATATTAAGAGAAAGATAAGCAAAAGGCCAAGGTTTTAATCATTTGCTGCATGCAATCTGTAACTGAATATGAAATCTATTTATGCCCTCAGCAGTCATCTATCAATTTAAATTATTATTTGAAAACATGTCCTTAAAATTCTATACAAAAATATGAATTATAGTTTTTAAAGAGATACTACATTATATGGAGTTCTTTTGCAAAATACTTTGCAAATACCTAAAAGCTAAAAACTACAGAGCATGTTTGGAGAAACTGGCAGATTAACAGATAGTTGTATGAAGGAAAAAAGGAGTCAGAGCTAGAAGGGTAAATAATGTGACTAAATAACAGTAGCTTTTTAATGCCAGTAATTGTCATTCTTTTGGAAACAAAATTAAATTTCTAAATCCTGCCCTCTTTTAAACCAAAGTGAGTACTTTAAATAAAAACTACTTGAGATTTTAACAACACTTAGGTGCAAATGTTTATATTTGCAAATCATATGTACCATATGTTAAAGGCCAAAGGCATAACACAATCTAAGAGAGTTGAAAAGAAATTCCAGAGGAGGGGAGTAATTCAAGTGTCTTTGAAGGAAAATTTTTCTTTAATAGATTACAACTTTCTTGACAAGGAAGTTATTAGTGGTTTATTTAATGAATACAGACATAAGTGCCTATTTTTTCCAGAAACAACAAAAAATATATTGGGTAATAGATTTTCAGAAGTTATACAACAAACATAAATATCAACTTCCTAAACTTAAAAATAGTCATTCAATCCCAGATGAGAATTATTTAAAAACAGAACCATCTCTCGCCCAGTTCTATGCAATATTTTACATTTGAATTCATTCACCTAAATGTTATGATAGTAATAAATTAATTTTAAGTAAGCACTAAGTAGAGATTTCTATTCCCTGTGATTGTGTTCATGCGATCGAAGGGTATCCCCTTGGAAAGAGCAAAGTAGAAATGCAGGCAAACATAATCACTTATTCGTCTCATCAAACTAAAATAATTCTTAGATAATATTAGTATATTTGTTGCTCTATTACTCTCAATTTCTCCCACTAGAATCTTGTAAGCAAATTTTAGTGATGCCTGGATAGTCATTTTACTGTTGTTTTATGACTCTCAGTCTAGTCATTTATTCATGCACCCACCAATTTATTCCATAAATTACTGAGCCTTCATTGTGGGCAAGGCATCATGCCAGGCACTCAGGAGCAGAACAAGCTGAATAATTTACAGTTTTAACTTCCAGTGAGCATACAAACAAAAAGGACAGAAAAGCTACACGCAAAATACCTATCACATAAGACAATAAGACTGTGAAAAGAAGTGGATTGTTGTTACCATATAACATCAAGTAAGTTTTAACAAGAGGATGGCATTTTAACTTTTTTTTTGTGTGTGGGTACTGGGGGGTCATCCTCAGGACCTTGCACGCCAGCAGGCGCCTGTGCCGCTGAGCGATATCACTGGCCCTTTTCTCGTTATGTGGGCTCCGGGAGTCGAACTCAGGCCCTCGCGCTTGCCAGGCAGGTGCTTATGCCGCTGAGCCATCTCACTGGCCCTGACATTTTAACTTTAAAGTTTAATCAAGTTAAATTTAATTCTTTTAAAAGGATTAATCAATGAAAATAATATTGTAAACAAGCATACTAAATCCAAAAAGACCAGAGCATGTTTGAAGGAATAGGTAAACTAACTCATTGGTTGCATGAAGGAAAAAAAGAGACATACAGCTAAAAGGGTATAGAGCAAGTTCCTGATGCACAGACCTCCAAGTTGTAAACTTTCACAAGTATACTGTGTACAATTCACAGGTGTATGGTATAAGACTCACTGTGTTGGATTATGAAGGAATCCGACTTGCAAACATTCTCCTGGAATGGGGCTCATTCGTAAGTCAGAGATTTACTGTATTATGACCAAATAACAGCAGGTTTTGAATGCTGACCTATGAACACTTGTAGAACATGTACTATTCACGTTTGTTTAAAGCTTGCTATGGTCAAGATATGTATTTCAAGGTTAGGATATAGGATGGATGATGTGGTATTAATCTTGAAGTTAGGGGAATATTTTCTGTAAAAAGTCTCAGCAAGAAAAACAAGAATTGGACTAGTGTGCTTACACTAGAAATGTAAAGGAGAAGACTGATGAGAAAAATACTGTGGAAATAGAATCAATATATCTTGGAGACTGCATAAATATTGGAGAAGCAAAGGAAGGGGGAAAATTCAGTGGTAGCTTTGTTACTCTAATCTTAGGTGGTTACAAATTATAAAATCATTATTAGAAATATTAGAGATATATGAGATATATAACAAGTAATTAGAGATGTATGGGAATGTGGTAATTAAAAATTGAAGTGTTAATTTTTTGTTGAGGAAATTTGAGAGAAAGAAGCAATCTATTGCAGTGGATTGCAATCCTGGGTGACTATCACAGTTATCACAAGAAGTTAATAGCCAAAACGGTGAAAAGAAAAAAAGAAGAAGGAAAAAGCCTCTGAGGAATTGTCAGTCTCCACCCTGAGGAGCTCTGATTCAGGAGGTCTGGGTTGCACCATGGGGTTTTGTATATTTTTTAAAAAATATATTTTAAAAATTGATCAGTTTTGAAAATTACAGTTTTATATAATGCTGTGTGTGAAGTGATGAAATAAAAGTGGCCCTTAGACTGTTCCGTTTCTGGGAGGAGAGAATGCAGATAATGGGACAAATTCATTTTCAGCTTAGAATCCAATCAAAAGTAACAGCAGCTCCCAAAGTGGGATCTGAAATGTCTCAGCCTCATTGGAACCGAACACTCAGTGTCTTGTGTTTTGCAGAGAGTGAACGAAAATAAATGGTTCATGTTAGAGAGGCAGAGTTGCAGTGTGCTGTACGGATGTTGTGTTGAAAGTTGTCATAGAAAAACAGTATTTTGCAAATTATTTTGGAGGGAATCATAGACTTCCTAAAAAATCAACTAGTAATCTAATTGTTCTTTAATATTACAAAGAAAGACAAATAAAAGGTCAAGAATGCAGCTTTAGGAAATAAATAAGGAGAAACAAAATTAAGGAATCAAGAAGAATAAAAAGTAATTACTGATACATAGCAAATTAAAATGTAAGTTATCCAAAAAGGTCAATATTATAGATAAATCAAAGGGTAAGGACGAAACAGCAACTTACCGAAGTTTAACATTTCCAATGAGGTTTGAAATACAAGTTACATATAGAATTCCAGTTATCTGTAAAATATCAGTTTTAACAGAATAATTAATATCAGGTAACCAGTAAAATACTTGCTGAATCAAAGCCCATATTAAAACAGTTGAGAAAATTAATGGATGATAAGAAAGTGATGATTATGAAGGCATAATGCCATTTTATTAAGGTTAGCATTTTTAAAGGTGAATTTCTTTGAGAAAGAATTTTAAATCTTAAAGTATTTGATATTACACTAGGATGAATAGAATATACCAATGAGGTGAAAAGTTGTTTTTAAAAATTATGGGCCGGTGAGATGGCTCAGCGGCATGGGTGCCTGCTGAGGTCGACCCCCGGTACCCACACACACACAGAAAAATTAGCCAACAATATTTGTAGTAAAAGTTTGTCAATTCCAACAATAGTGGATTGGAAATTCAGGCCACTTTTTCTTATTTGATAAATAAAATTATCTTGCGAATATTTTTTTTCAAATATTTTTTTCTTGCAAATACTTTTTTCCTTTAAAGTATCAGGGATTCAGTAAATTAATGAAGAATCATTTGATGAAAGTCATGAAGAAGAATAAATTTGGAGAAAGCAGCTAGATATCTGGGGCTTCTTTGCAGTTGAGGATGTCAGCTGATACCAGAGAAACACATGAGATTGAAAGCCTATAATATAATTTGAAAGCAACCCATGTCTAAAGTGACCATCACTGAAAATCAGGGCATACCAAGATGGTGGAAGAAGGAGGTCCTTGTGGAAATTCTTCAGACTTTTGTAAGCTGGAGAAAGCTAATCCAAGATTTCTAACATCCAAACACCAGCCACAAGCAATCTTCTTTCAAGGAAGATGGCATTATGATAGCCTGCAATAATTAACTAATTTTCAAATAGAAATCCTGGCACTTGGTATAAAAAATAAACAGTACCTAAAAAGACAAATCATCATGAAATGTGTCCCGTAACAACAACAGAAATTAAAAATGGACCACTAGGGGCCTGAGATTTTAGAGTTTTCTACCGGATTTCAAAATTATCAAGTCTATATTATTCAAGAGCATAAATAACAAGGTTAAGAATTTAGCAAAGAACTAGAATTTTTTTTAATGGCATGAGATGGTTATATAAAGTTGGTTGTATTTAACAGCAATTGAGAAACAAGAAGCAGGAGTTAGTGAACAAAAAGTTGTGTCAAAACGAGATACTCGGAAGTAGGAGTAAAAATGAACAATGTAAAGAAACTGAAATGATACAATGAGGTGCTTAAATTATATATAGGTAACCTGTAAAAGGAGAGAGACAGTGAGGTAGAAATTGCATGTGAAGAGCTAATGGTTCAGAATTTCCAAGTAATGACGTAAGAAACAGAACAAACAAAAAAAGAAAAATATATACATACATTTTATAGTAATACTGTATAGAGAAAAATGAAAGAAGAAGACACATTTTTGTTGTTGTTTGGTATTTTTTTTTCAAGCAACAGTTCAACTAGTACTGTTATTTGATTATTCAATGTAAATAATGGAAGCCATGAGTTAATGGATGATGGATTTATAACAAAAATGGCGATGCAAAGCAGTAAGGAAAGATGTTATTTTGGATACATGGTACTAGGTCAGTTCAATATCCATTTGGAAAAAATTGAAACTTCTCCCCTACTGCACATTATATACAAAAGTCAATTTCAGGCATTTTGTAGATCTAAATAAAAAATAAGCAAAATGCTTCCAAAGATAGTCCAAGAGAATACCATCATACAATCTTTTTTAAAAGCTTTCTGAAACAAAATGTATAAAGCAGTAAATACAAAGGAAAATGATTAATGAATTGGAGCATACAAAATGAAGGACTTCTTTTCATCAGAAATTATGATTAAGAGAGTGAAAATAAAGAAAATAAAGAAAGTGGGAAATGATATCTGCAGTGGATATAAACCAAAACATCTCATATCCAAAATGTATATAGTGACTACAAACCAATAAAACAGACGACCTAGCAGAAAAATAAAGAAATGACCTTAAGACATATTTTTAAGAAAAGAAGACAGTCAATAAACTTAAGCATTTTTAGTTCATATAGTAAATTAAAATTAAAATTATAAATGAATATCATTACATATAAACACCAATAGCTAAAGTAAAGCTGACTACTGATACAAAGTGTTGATGAGGATGTGGGCAAAATAAAACTCATACAATCCTAATAAAAAATGTATATTGGTACAACAATTTTGGAATTTATTTGGTGTTTTTAGCTGCATTTATAATATGCATACCCAAGGACACATAATTTCACTCTTAAATTTATGTACAACAGAATTTCACATAAGTGTGTGTCCCACACATGAAAAATGACTGTTCACAACATCATTATTCAGAGTAGTCTCAAACTGGAAATAAATAAATACTAGGAGTTGAAAAAAAGAAATAAAACATGGTGGATATTTGTGCCATGAAACACTATACAAGAATAAAATTAATGAATTATTGCTAAATATAATAACATTTTTGAATCTTACAAATAAAATGGTTAGTTACACTCACATTCTAAATAATGTATAAATATTGGTGGATACCAATAAAGTTCAATAGTACACAAAACTAAACTTTGGTTTAAGCACTCTAAGTGATAATTACCTCTGCAGAAGCAAAAATTATACTAATCAGGAGGAAGCGTGAGGAAGGTTATGGCTTGTGTCTAGATCTTCCCCAAAGCCTCATGCAGCCATAGATGGGGAGTTTCAAAGGTAGCTGGATTAGGGTGTGTGATGGTGACATTAAGGGTGCCTCACCCTGAGTGTGGGTAGCACCACCCAAAAGGGGGGTAGCCTGGATGGAATATAAAGGAACAGAAAGAAGCTACCATTGCTTTGCTGCTTTGCTTTTTTGCTGCCTCCTGCCTGCCCTACTTGGCCGTGGTCTGTCTACCCTGCCTTGGAGCCAGATGACCATGGACTGAAACCTTACAAACTGTGAGCCAAAATAAACCTTTCCTCTTTAACTTTGGGTGTTGAGTCTTTTGTCTCAGCAAGAAGAAAAGTAACTAAGACAAGAAGGGCTCTCAATTGTTAACACTATTTCTTTGTTGACCTTGAAATTGATAATACAAATATTTAGTTAATGATCCATGATAATTTTGCATGCTTATAGGACTATATCTATTTCAAAAATATTCATATTGTGAATCCTAGAGAGTATTTTCTATAGTGCCATCAACTAGATAACTGGTGTTTAAAACAGCTTATATTCTTCTGAATCTGAACCACTCATCTTTGTCAAAATTGGTTAGTAAAATATTAAAAGTATCATTAAAATAATGGAAAGTGTGAGATGAAGATATTTGCATACACGTAGCAAAGGTACAATCCAGAATATATACAAAACTCTCTAACAATCAATAGAGGAAAAAAACACAGACTGCCCCATAGAAAAATGGGTAATATTCTTGAACAGGGTCTCCGAACCCAAAAACAAAATAAACAGTTGTTAATGCAAACAAAAATCAAAACAATGAAATTTGAAATAACAACATGATGACACTAGACAGCCACTAGAATGACAGATTTTTAACAGGTCACATTGCCAATGGTAGGTTGGGGCAACAGGGTGTGACACCCTGATAGGAGTAAATTTATTCTAACTACTTTTGAAAAAGTAATTTGCATTATCTACTAAAGTAGCTGACTGAGATAGTGATCTTTCTAGATTAGTTCTCAACAGAAGTACACATATGTGCCCCCAAAAGATATTTAAACAATGTCCACTACAGCACAGGTCCTTGGCATCACACTTGTGTTATTATATAGAAATGAAATAAAAATAAATTAATAAAAGCAAGCACATGAATGAATACAAGTAAATAAAATAAATATTGCAAAAAAAAGAAGTCAGTCCCCCAAGGAATCATATTTTATAGCTGCCAACAATAAGATGATCAATAGACAAAACTGAAATACAATATTTAGTTGTGCATAGCTTGGTGGTAAAAGTATTAACAGGTTAACATAAAAACAAAATAAGAAACAGCTACAATAAAAATAAGGTTAGAATATTTTCAGTGTGGAGCAACATTGAGTCTATTGAATGGGAAAAGGAATTGGGGAACTCCTTTGTCTATGACAATGTTATATTATTTTTTTGTTTTGTTTTGTTTGTTTTTTTGAGACAGGGTCTCACCGTGTAGTTGAGGCTAGCCTTGAACTCACTGTGTAGCCCAGGCTGGCCTCGAACTCATGACAATCCTCCTGCCTCAGCCTCCCCAGTGCTGGGATTACAGGTGTGAGCCACTACACCAGGCTGACAATGTTACATTTATTGACCTCTGTTTTGGTTGCATGGATTTCCACTCTAGTAATTCACAGTGTAGCTTAGGTTTTCTGTCATTTTTGGAGTGTTGGAATAATAAAACCATAAGAAGGCACGTTGTAAAAATAAATTAAAAAGAAGTCTAATAAAAATGTATGATAGGGCCGGTGAGACGGCTCAGCGGCTTAAGCGCCTGCCTTGCAAGCGCGAAGGCCTGAGTTCGACTCCCGGAACCCACATACGAAAAAGGGGCCGGTGATATCGCTCAGCGGCACGGGTGCCTGTTGGTGCGCGAGGTCCTGAGGTCGTCCCCCCCGGTACCCACAAAAAAAAAAAAAAAAAAAAATGTATGATAATCAATATGTGTCAAGGGCACAATTATGAGATGTAAGCATAGAAAATGATCTTAGATTTTTAATCTAAGATCTTGGAAAATCAAATGAAAGTAAATAAGATATTTGCTTTAAGAAATTTTACACAAGGAAGTGGATGATATTGAAAATGTTACAAAATGATCTTTTGTTCAAGTAATCAGAGATGCATTTGGGTAGTGAGGGACTGTGGTGAAGTAGTTTTGCAAAGGACAAACAGTGAATTTGAAGGAAACTACCTTCTCATACAATGAAGGCAGGTGCAGAACTGCACACCCACCAGCCTCACTGAAGCAGGATTTACTGCCTACTGTCCGTTGTAACTTGGGCACAGGGGTCTAAAAAATTCTGCCTTTAGATTCTGGGAGAAGAAACAATGCTGCGCTCTGAGATTTGTAAACTGGATAGATTAAAAAACACCGTGGGCTCCTTCTCTATGTGAGCCTGGTAACGTAACATCAGGCATTGTCAGAACCTTTGTGCCAATTCTTTCTTCCACAACCAGTGTTGGCTGTGGGAGATTTGGCCAAGGAATGAATGGTTAAACTGAGAAGCGAAAGCGTACAGATTCTATGAGAAATGAATGGTTAACAAACAGGAAGTTTAGATTAGTGAAGCACGTTGTGTCTGGCCATAGTCCTTTCCCTTTCCCCAAGAAAAACTGCCTAGCCATGAGACAGCTCCTTGCCCAAACTGTTTTTCTTCTGCTTTTTTTCACTTCCACTGATATTCTAAATAAAACCCGGAGTGCTCGGCATTGGGGATTCTCCTTGGGGTCTCCCTGTTGCTGGGCACGCTCTGTGAGGTAGCCCCTCTGGGCCTCTCGGTGACTGAACTAAGTCTCTCCTCCGAGTACTCATCCTCTACACCGCCATGGTTGCACACTGTGACAGTCAGTTGGTTTGGGTTGTGTGTAGGAGAACTGACCCATTCCCTGGTGTCAGGAGGCAATTTGTTCCAAGCCTTGTAGTTATAGCTTACAACGTGGCCGGGAAGGAGCCACATGTTTCCTATCAGTCATCATGCTGAGAAAATCCAGCCACTATCCTGGCGGTATCATGGGTTTGGTGATCAGAAATTATTGTTGCAAGCACTGGGCCATAGGCAGAACCTCAAAATCTTTCCTGAGATGCCAGTCTGACACAAAATTTGTTAACAAGTTTATCCTTCTCAGGTACATATGAATCAAACACATGCAATGAAGAAATCAGGTTGAGAGATTGGAAAGGCATATAGGGAAGTAAAGTTAGTATTTTGTTGTGAATATTAGCTGTGCTTGTCAAGTGGCAATCCTTTTTTGATTTTTTCTCCCAAACAGATCTCCTCTATTCTTCAGAAGCCACTTTCTCCCCACTTTCAGCCTATATTGAAATATCCTTTACTCTAAGGATAAATTTCTTTGCCAATGAGAATTATTTTCATTAAAAACTCCTCTTCCTTCTTGATTGCAAACCGTAACTAGTATGTAAGTCTGGAGCTTCTAGGCATCCTCATTCTAACCAGATATTAAGAGCGCCTGTCTGAGAATCACGGCAACTCACAAGGAAGCCGAGCCAAGGAATGCAGAGGTGATAGCTTGGTGTGGTCACCAGACTCCATCTGCCTGCAGCCAGAGTACTTAAAGGCTTTCCTGTTATGGAAGTCAAGAGATTTCTTTTTATGCCTAATCTAGTTCCAGTTGAATTTTTCTCACTAGAAGATCAGGAGCCTAACTGGGACACAGAATAAAGGATCCTATGGTGCTTAAAAGTATTCCCAGTACTAAGCTGATGATGTTGGGATATATAGAAAGGAAAGAAATATTATGTGTAGAGAGGAAGGTCAAGAACTAGAACGTTGGTACTCACATTGCTACCGTATGTTTTACTGCAACAGCTCTCTGAAGCTCTTTTTGCCTTGGTTGCCAAGTGCATTTATCATGCTTCCTTTCTTGATTCATCACTGTTGACATTTTTTTTTTTTTTTGTGGGTACCGGGGGTCGACCTCAGGACCTCGTGCACCAGCAGGCGCCCGTGCCGCTGAGTGATATCACCGGCCCTTTTTGCGTATGTGGGATCCGGGAGTCGAACTCGGGCCCTCGTGCTTGCCAGGCAGGTGCTTATGCTGCTGAGCCATCTCACCGGCCCCACTGTTGACATTTGAGCCCACTCAACTCTCCATAGTTTAGAAATACCTGTCTCCTTTTGGTGTTCCGAGCCCTGTTCTGTTCTGATTCCTCTACATATTTGTTCTTTCTCTATACTCGCCATAAGTTTCTCTTCTAAATCATATACTTTTAATATGAATGCATTTCGATGTTCAATCATTGAACTTCTTTTTCCTTTTCATTTTATGCCATTTTTGGAAAAAATGTGAACATTTCTTATGCCTTCAATTATTCTCTATAAACTGGGCTCTAATAACACTACCTTCATGTTATTCATTTCTTTAATTTTGGTTCTCTGTTTGAATCCCCACCTGGCATCAGTGCCTGAATATTCCATATCTAACTCAACACGCAAATGTCAGAACTGTACTAGTCACAAATATTTTGTGTGTTTACTATCCATATCTCATCATCTTTATTCTCTCGCTCCAGTGAAATTGTATAGCATTAAGAATTTCATAGATTGGGGCCGGTGAGATGGCTCAGTGGCATAAGCACCTGCCTGGCAAGTGCGAGGGCCCGAGTTCGACTTCCGGATCCCACATACGAAAAAAGGGCCAGTGATATTGCTCAGTGTACGGGCGCCTGCTGGCACCCGACGTCCTGAGGTCAACCCCTGGTACTCACAAAAAAAAAAAAAAAAAAAGAATTTCATAGATGAATGAGTAAACATTTTTTCATGTGGAATGATTATTTCCTAGAATGTCCTTAACCCTACACACAGTTTCTATACTACTCTAATTGAAATTCTTCAATGTCTTGTGATAATTCAAGAATAAAACTGTCTTTTTATTTTTAATATTAAACTTCTTGCTTAACTTTCTTGTTTTATATCACATAATTGGCTGTTCTCAGACCTGTTCATATTCTCTCATTACATTATTTGTCTTGTGTTATTCTGTTGTCACTTTAAAGGAAACTAGAAAGGACCGACATTCCAGTTGGGAAAGTTTTCCACTCTATGTGCTCCTTAATGTGATGTCAGCTCCAATGTACAGCTCATGTCAGTCTATATACTTATCTGTATATCTGATTTGTTTTATAGATTGTGAGAACTTGTTGGTATATCTTTTGAGTCTTGGCAAAATGCTTCATACTCATTCAATATTGAGAAAAACTGTAAGAGCAAGGAAAAAAAGTAGTGAACAGAAAAGGGATGAGGATGATGTTAGGCATTTTGATGAGAGTGTCTAATTATCCAAAATAGATAAATGAGGATAATGTGTATATTGCTAAATTTGTTTTCTTTTAGTAGTAGCCCGCACAGTTGCTATTTAGAGAAATGACAGAGGGTCAGAGTGTTTGGGTTTGCATAGCTAGGGCATTTAGTGCCTAATGCAAGTTACTCAATTCCTCTGTAACTCACTTTGCTCATATGTAAAATTGTGGCTAATAGTGAATAATTTAAAGGATGGTTGTGAATGTTAAATTCATTCATATTTTTAAGTTGCTTGAATAGTGTCAAGCACATGGAAACCCTATGTGGATTTAATCGTTAAATGTAGGAATTGATATTGGGGTGTTCACTATATAATTTGTTGAGATGTCTCTAAAACTTTTTTATTTGTTTCATGTGTCTGTGTCCTGAAGAGTCTATATTTAACTACCACTTTTATAGTAGATGTATATTTAATATAAATGTTTATATTCTTTGGTAGACAAATGAATGTTGAATATGTAACACATTAAACAATTTAAATAAGTCTTTTTTTCTTGTATTTATATTTTCTACCTATAGAAAAATAACTGATTCCAAAGATCATGACTTGACTGAATAATAACTGCCTTTGCATATAAACTTATAAAGGGTATTCTTTCTAATACTGTTCTCTTGTGTTCCCTTTAGATTCTTTGATTGTTAATTAGGTATGGCATTTTGTAATTATCTTTACTACCAACAGAACTAGTTACTCAATGTATAAACTAAAATATTTTATATTCATACCTTAATGTAAACTGAATTTAAGTGCAAGTCCAAGAGTTTTAGCAAGTTTTCATAAGCCTGAACTTGCACGTCTGTGAAGAATTATCTTACGGTTTATGCTTTTCAGATTTGTTTGATGTCATTTCTGGTCATAGCTGTTTTCTGACAGCTTAGATATGTCTTTAAATGTAGTCTTTACACTATGCATGGTAGTGAGTCTGGTACTGGTATGATTACAGCGGAAACTAGAAAGAAGCTTGTCCAATTTTCCTATAGGCCTCAGGAAGGGATTGCCCTTGATGTTTGAAGCATTCATTTAAGTCAAAACAGCCGAAGTGGAATAAACTATTCTAAGCATGTTTTGGAACTGTCTGGCAGTGCAGTACATAAATCAGTGTGGGCCCATAGGCAGGAGACACAAAAGGATTTAACTTCAGATATAAAGGAAAACCATCTAAAAACAGAGAAGAATTTTAAGTAAATTGAAAATGTGCATTGGCTTTGTTCTGATGTGGATGTTTATTGCCTTCAAATTCATTGAGTCTCAGACAATAGTGAAAACCAGAAAGTCTAATAGAATTTTATGGTACAAGAAAGTTTTTCTGCTCATATGCAAGGCTGAACTTTTTCTGTGTGTGTGTGTGTGTGTTACTGAAGATTGAATACAGAGCCTTCACACTATATACCACCCACAGGACATTATTTACTTTTTATTTTGAGACAGGGTCTCTAAGTCACTAAGTTCCCCCTACAACTTGTGATCCTCCTGCCTCAGCCTCTCAGAGTGGTGGGAT
Organism: Erethizon dorsatum; assembly: GCA_028451465.1. Lineage (NCBI taxonomy): Eukaryota > Metazoa > Chordata > Mammalia > Rodentia > Erethizontidae > Erethizon > Erethizon dorsatum. Next base: position 21,036,861 of record CM051839.1, read on the forward strand.
TACAGTCATGCACCACTACTTCATGCTTCTTTGTCCTTTTTGTTAGCTACATTAGTGAGAACATTAACTAGAAGTTAAAATAGCTCATAAAGTGCTTACTTTTTTTCTTTGAAAAGTTCTATAAATTAGTGGATGTGGATAAAATTTAAACCAAATATGGGCAAAAGGAGAATCACTTTTATTGAATATTTTAATAGTTTTATTTTATTTATATGTTTTTATTGTTTGATTAAATTACACTGAAAATCTGAGTATGGATTAAGAATCACATTATAGATTAATATTGCTGTAGTTTATGATTATATTGCTACTTTATTTATTAAATATATAACATTATATAATTGGATTGTAATAATAGTAATATGAATTGTTTTTAAATCATGATGTTATAAACTTTTTCTTAGATCATTAAGCTTTTAAAAATTATGGAGAAATACTGATTTACTTAAGCCAGTGTCAAAATTTAGTTTTCCAGGACAGTTAAAAAAGAGAGGCACGGGGCCGGTGAGATGGCTCAGCAGCGTAAGGGCCTGCCTGGCAAGCGCAAGGGCCCGAGTTCGACTCCCGGATCTCACATACGAAAAAAGGGCTGGTGATATCGCTCAGCGGCACGGGCACCTGCTGGCACGCGAGGTCCTGAGGTCGACCCCCGGTACCAACAAAAAAAAAAAAAAAAAGGAGAGAGAGGCACAGTGAGACATAGAATATATACTAGAAGGAAGGTGAAATAGTGAAAAGTTGGGAAAGTTAAAAGCAACAAGTTAGAAAAGAGGATAAACCAGTAGTCCAAGAAAATACAAAAGAAAAATAAAAATAACTGACAAAACAAATGAGAAGCTAATGTAGTATTCAAATTTTGTAATCTATTGTGATTTCAAGAACATTAACATTTATTACTTTGAAAATTCAATTAATAGCATATAAATTCTTTAACTTTGAAGCACTCTTTAGGTGATGTCTAAAGTCCAATCGTTTCCTTCTTGCTTCATGAAAATGGGGTAAAATTTTTACTACTAGATTTTGGAGAAATTTTTTCATCATGGTTCCTTGCTTCATTAAAATTCACAGAACCTATTCTCAGTTGGCTCTTTTTTGTTGAACAGTCTTATTTTTACTTACATAAACTACTGAACTATTTTAATACCTCTGGATCTTTCACTGTTAGAATGAGTTCATATTGCCTCTGAATTTACAAAGAACAAAACAATTTAGTAAGAACTTTTCAACAATACTACCTATTTTCCATGATTTGCTAGTATTTTCTCTTTTCAAGAATGAACTGTCATTCTTCTTTTCTAAGTTTGACATCCTCCTCACCTCCCCAACCATGACAGCTCCAACCAGTTCTTCGTGTCAGCCACATAATGTCTCTCCAATTATTATTTGCTCCTCCATTCTTTCATCTTCTACTTGTACCTTCCCAGGAATTTTGAACATGGTCAGTTGTAAAATACACTGAAACATCATTCTTTAACTATGACATCTGATCAAGTTCCTACTATAACCTCAAGGGTACCTCCATAGTATTCCCGTGTTTTTACATTTTATTGGATACTTTAACTATCAATTTTATACTACCTTGATTTTAGCATTATTCCAAAGTCAGGAATGATTTCATAATTTTCACACTTAATTCACCACTTCTGATTCTCCTGTGTGACTACTACCCATGATTACTACATTTTTATTAACTTCCTATTGAAATTTCTCCCTAAAATTTAAAGAAATTTTTCTTTTTAATATATTTCCTTCTCTCTGATGACTTTTCTTAATCTTTCACAGATTAACCGCAATATCACATTATTTTAATATAGGCATAATGCAACATTCTGTATCATTTTCACTGATTTTTGCTCTTTATTATTTTTGTCTTTCTGCTTGTTTGTATTTATTTTGATTTTAAAAATTTCTTCTCTTTTGTTTCTTAAATTGGAAGTTCAGATTTGAGAATGTTTTGCTATTCCAATATAAGCATATATAAATTTTCTGTATTACTTTAGCTCTTTATTGCTATAACACAGCTTTATGCTTTCTGATTACTGCTGTCATCACAATTTTCAATATATTACAGTTTTCTTTCAGTTCTAAGAACTTTCTTTTTCCTTCAGCCTTCCTTTTGACCTATGAATCATTTAGAAATGTGCTCTTTAATTTCCAAATATTTGAAGATTTTTCTATTATCTTTTTTAACTTATCTAGTTTAATAACATTATGACCAAATGACATAGATGGCATAATTTATTGAGGTGCATTTACATACCCTAAAAGGGAGTTTTGGTGAACATCCTATGTACACTGGATATGTATATATCCCGTTGTAGTTGGTAGTAGTGTTCTGTAGATGTCAAGTACATTTAGATGGTTGATGGTGGTATCCTTCTATATCCTTGTTGATTTTCTGTTTTATTACTGAGAAAGGAGTGTTGATGTCTCTAATAATAGTTATGGATTTCAATACTTTTTGGTTTTGCCAGTTTTTTGCTTCTTGTGTTTTGCAACTTTCCTTAATTGCATTTAGAATAATATTTTTTTCTTTGTAAATTCATTGTAATAGCATTATATAAAATTTGTCTTTATCCCGGGTAATTTTTCGTATTTGGAAGTTATTTTGCCTGATATTAATACAGACACTTGAGTTTTCTTCTGACACCATTATATTTTAAGTGAATTACTTATAGATATCAAATACTTGGTTGTATTTTTTAGCCCTACTAACTTTGTCTTATAGTGTTTTGGTCATTTTGATTAAAAATAATTTTCGAGTTATAAATATAATTATAAAGTTACGGTTATAAGTTTTTCCAGTTTATTGGTTGTATTCTCTTCATTTCCTATTTCTTTTTTCCTGATGTATTTTAGGTTATTGTAGCATTTTATTTTATCTCTTCTGTATACAATTTTTGCATTGTTTTGCTGGAAAGTACAACATACATTGTTAACATTTTACTTACATGTAAAGATCAGCTAAATGAAGTTCTTAGAAATGCAAAATATGAAGGAATTTTGAGACATCAAAAAGGAAGAGAACAATATAGCAGAAATGAGCGCAAAATATAAACTATCATTTTCTTTTAATTTTTAAGAATATGTACCTGATTAAAGGTGAAATTATAATACTTTCACACACAAAAGCTAATGATATTTAAAAATGGGAAAAGTAAAAGGATGTAAATGAGAGTAAGATTTCAAAGGCATTGGTAACCCTAATAGCTTTTATCCATTATATCCAATTTAATTTAGATTGCAATTAAAAGCTCCCCCAAACACTCTGTCTTGGAGTAGATGGTTTCATTGGAGAATTCTACCAAATATTTAAAGAATTAACATTAACTTTTTATATTCTTAAAATAATGTAAATATCTTGTTCTTTTTGTTATTATAGTTTAGGGTAACTGGCAATATGGTTTGTAACTCCAGCCTATTATTTTTGAAAACTAAATGTGAATCTATATGATCTTCATAAAAATTTCAGTTATCAATAGTGTTTCTGAGAATGTGCAGATAAGTTAACAAAAGCATGTGTTTGTATGCTCTTATATACTGAGGGAAGCTAATGCTCTATTTGCCCCAATATGTATGTGTTATCCTTCTCCCTCTGGGATAGTATATCAGCATGTTTTAGTGGATACAAAATATGGAATGATTTGGAGTCAACAAGAACGGCTTTGAATTCAGATTTTACTTTGACCAAGTGGCTTATTCTCTTTGATTGTCAGTTTTCTCAGTGGAAAAATATTTTTTGTTTTGTTTTAGTTTTGACACACAATAAGTATATCATCTCTCCATATCTCCAATTAATAAAAATAAATTTCTAAGATGCCTATTATTTTTTTTACAATTTATTGTGTTATAATTTTTTTTTATAGTTTATGTGTACTACTTTAGCCTTCAAATACTTATTCTAATTCAAGGCATAATTTCATTTTACTTAAATTTTTCTTTCTTCTTTGGGCAGAACTTTTTACCATGTGGCACAGGGTTTATGTAATTGTCCTAAATCTGAGTTAGGTAGTGACAGTTTAATGTACTGTATTGTTTCTTCTCAGTATAAAGTACTGTAGTTCAACATGAGAAGGCCCTGACAGTGAAGCTGAACTACCTTATCCCCTCTGGCTTTTGACCCTCCCTTGATCTTTCTGGGCCTTTGTTTGATGAACTGTAAAAACAGTACCCACCTCTAAGGTTCACTGTAAAAATTAAGTGAGACAGAATCTCTGAAGTGCTTAGAGAAATGCCTGAAACCTATAATCATCAAGAAAATGAATAACAGATCAATGTTTGTGAATTGGAAAGTAAAATAAAAGTAATAACCCAATACAGAGAATGGCAGTTAACTTAACTCACTATTATTGTGGAAAAGAGACTGAAGAATCATAAATATGTGGGAAATTTGGGATATAATTATCTTATTTAGTGTTATGTTATTTTCTTATAAGAAACAGTGCCCCCGATAATATAGTTTTGATTACACAGAGCTCATAACCAACAATAATGTGTGCTGATCCTGTTGTCAATAGTGTATAATGTTGTTCACGTTGATAGATTGGAGCATCAGCCTTTCTGGGGGCAGCGAATGCTCGAGTTGTTCCTCAGACTCTGTTTCCTGACCTGTGGTTCTTTGTACAAGAAAAATCTTTCCCTGTCAATTTGAATATTATTCAAATTTTCTATGAAACAATACTTCATTACGGGATGATTTTTACTCTGCCTATCATGCAAGGGAAATTGGCAATATTTGGAAACATTTTTGATTGTCCGTATGATGGAATGTAACTGGTATCTAATGAGAAGAGGCCAAATATGACGCTAAATATCCTACAATACACAGGAGAGCCCCTTGACAAATTAACGCATCCAAAATGTTAATAAGAGAGAGAGAGAGATTTAGATTCCTTTATATACAGATGATTTTATTACTCACACATAGATTTGACATCTTATTGCTTTATAAATATTAAGACCTAATTCCCTATATCAAGGAAAATAAAATGTTACTATTTGGTGTAACTTCATTCTGGTGAATAAGCACCTTGAATTACATTTCTTACAAAAAAAAAAAGAATACCTTTCTTTTTTTCTTTTTTTTTTTCTATGTGGGTATTGGGGGTTGAACTCAGGACCTCACGCTTGCCAGCAGGGGCTTGTGCCGCTGAGCGATATCACCGGTCCTTTTTTTCCTTTATGTGGGTACCGGGAGTTGAACTCAGGACATCGCGCTTGCCAGCAAGCCCTTGCCAGCAAGCGCTTGCACTGCTGAACCATCTCACCGGCCCAAGAATACCCTTTTTAAAAACTTGTATACATTATAATGTAAGTTTCCATCAAGCTAAATACCATTAAGGTCCTAGATAATAATGTATATTTTAATAAGGGTTTAAATTAACTAATGACAAATTATAAAATACTATGTTAAACTGTATTGTGAGAATTGTAGTTTTGTATTTTTGTAGTAGGAAAAATAATTCCTTCAAAATTAAAAATATAAAACTCAGGCTCAAATTGCAAAAGAAATTTTAGAATCATGTGTTTGGCTTTCACTTTCAATACATGTGGTTATCGGCTATAGATTCTCCTTAGATATTTTCCATTTGAGTACTTGGTAAAAAATAAACTACAGTTACAATGACCTTTGAAACCCCTAAGAATACTGTACATTTCTCAGGAAAAAGTATTTGGGTGTGGTAGACAGACCTACATGCAACACCATGGATTTCCACTTCCATGTATTTTTGCTTTTGTGTAATTCCTCTCCATTGTGGAGTTTATGACTTTTTTTTTTTAATCCAGTAAACAAATACAGCAAAATCTTAAGTATGGCCAAGGTAAAGGAATGTCCATCAGTGATTACATTATCTCATATGAGTCCATCCAAGCAAAATCCAATATAGATTCACCTTGCTGGTTTGGTGAAGTCAGTTAATCTTGTGGAAGAAGCTCATGTAGCAAGGATCACAGTTTTCCTCTAGGAGCTGCTTGTGTTCCCTCTGACATAAGGGCCCCCTCAAGTTGATAGCTGGCAAAGGTCTTGGGACGCTCAGCCATGTACCCATAAGGAAATGGATTCTGGTAAAACAAAGAACTTGGCAACAGATTCTTCCCCGGTCATGATTCCAGATGAATGACCCAGTGGTCCTATCTGAATAGTAATCTTATGAGACCAGGAACAAAGACTAGCCAGGACATATTCCTGAGCACGGATCCTCTGAGATAATCAATATATGTTGTTTTAAGCTAGTAAGCCGGTGTAATTCATTATGCAGCACTAGAAAATTAACACAGTGGTGTCTGGTTCTGCAGATCTATCCATCCTCCACTCACGGCGATGTCTCGTGTGTGCGCTAAAAGGCAGGTGCTCTTGGAAGAGGTATGGAAAGTTAGTCAACTTGGATATTCTACTGCATCTGCCAGGCTTCATCACACTGCAAGAAACAGGAAACCTCCGTGTCTAAACAGTAATGGGTTAATATAAATCTCATTTGCTGACAGTTGAAAATTGATGCTTGGAACTCTGAATTGTTCCTCATCCTCTCTTTACTTCTTTGGTTGCCTTTCTCTAATGGAAAAAAAAAGCATTCAGAAATTTTGAAAGACATTTTTTGAGCTTTGGTGTAAATTTTACAAAAAAATTGTTTTTAGATGACTCAAGGGTGAATGAATCATCAACAGATGGTTTCAATTATTCCTTTTTCCAAACATATGCTCACCAACAGTAAATCAGCCAGTTCAGTTGTCTGTTTTTTTGCACATTTTAAAATCTGTTTTTAAGCATAAATCAGATAAATTTAAAATGTTTCAATATTTTGGTTGGATATACTATCAGACATTATATTCTTATCTGTGACAGGTTTTGACCATACAGGAGAAAAGTAGGTAATTATATTTAAGGAATATGACATACAAAATAGGCTTTAAAAAAAGCAGGAATATTTAAAAATCATATTTTTTTTAAAGAACACTATATTTTTGGAAAATCATGTCCTAGTAAAATTTCTGGCTTAGAATCTGAGCAATTTTTCTAGTAGAGAGAAAATACAGATATGAAGTTACACATATTTTGGCCACTAATCAGTAAAATATTGTATTTTTTATATTTTCTGGTCATGCATTACAAAAATAGTTTAAAGTATCTTGTAAAGAACGATAGTGATATTCTAATAAAAGTAATAATAGGAGGTGCCAAACGTTTCCCAATTTAATTTCATAATTATGGTGTATCAATTAAATATCTCCAGAGAAACAAACCAAAAGAACATAAGTGTGTTTTGTATTATTGTAAGGAACGTATGTATAATTTGAAACATATCATTTTAAATAATAGACTCACGTGATCTTTGGACTGACAAACCCAAAATCTGTAGGGCAGGCTATTAGGCTGAAAACTCAGACATGTTTTCTATGTTATAACCATTAGACAGTATTTCTCTTCTAAGAAATCTGCTTTTCCTCTTAAAATCTTCAGTTGATTGGATAAGGTCCTTCCATATTATCGAGGTTAATCTAGTTTACTTAATGTCAACTGATTTTGATTTTAACCACATCTACAAAATGCCTTCTCAGCAACCACTAGACTACTGTTTGATTAAATACCTAATACAAACTTGCCAAGTTGACCTGTAAAACATATATCTGCTTCCTTCTTTCAAACTTACATGTTCTATTATACACTTAACATATATACATAATATATTGTAGATATATATTTATTTGTTCAACTATTAGATAATGTATTAATATAACAATTAATGCTAATATTTGCTCATGAATATTAATTAGTCAAATTCGTATAGTACATGTTTACATATTCATTGATTGATCTAGTGCTTAAAACATATTTACTGTGCCATAATCTGAGGCACTAACAACAAATATGAATTTACCTTTATATACTGCTGAAGTTTAAATTTTATTGAGGTGAAATGTAAGTATTGACTTTGTAGACATTAATATATCATCCCCAGTTTTCTATTTGAAAAAATAAGTTCTGAAGTAGAAACATTCATTAAATATTATGTAGTGGTTATATATGCAAGTCATTATATCATATTATGTGCCCAGTATATTTTAATAGGTAAAAAATAAGTATCATTCTCCAAAGAGTTTATAACCTGCTAGGAATCCATTCACCTCTGAATTCTGGGTCTATGTGGTATGGAGTGAATTATGGTAATTTGAAGTTTGGTTTTCTTGTAAGTGCAATAGGAATACATGAGATAATATTTTAATTCTTTTAATGTTTTGAAATATTATCATTTTAAGACTGTATTATAAAATCATTCACCAATGAGTAAGAATGGATGCATTATTCATAATGATTTGATTCCAAGAAAGAAATTAGTAATTGATGGTCTGCATTTTAGAACTGAGCTCAAGATATGTTTTCTCTTATTTAGAGTCAACTAAATTGCCTTCATAAAATAATGAAAGCTAACCTCAAAGACTTAAAGAGAAAATTACCAATAAGTAAGAAATGGAGTGGACAAGAGCAAAATATATGTTTTAAAGTTAGATAAACGTAAATAAACGCTAATATTTTGAGATAATCAATTGGTTACGAACTATACATGGACAAATTGTCCCGTGATATTTGAGGATTTAAAATGCTATTACGCACTAAAGATTGTTACTTGCAGATTGTGTTGCATACGGTCTCCACATTAAAACCTATTTTTCAGGTTTGACCATTATATAATATGGGAGCCTCTGCATTGTAAAATATATGCTACGAGGAAGTAAAGTTTTTTAACATTTGCATAAAGTGACTTGATTTCATTTGTTGTACTCACTTTTATTAAAAATGTACAGTGCAATGCAGTTATCATGAGGCTATTATTCATATGCATTGATGTTTTATGAATTTGAGAAAAAATACACTATTTTGTATGTCATTCTTTCTGAAACAGGTTTAAGCCTTCTTTCCATTCTCTGAAATGCTTGCCATTTTCTGTGTACATCAAAGATTCATCCTTTATATTTGCTTTCTATTTTCATACTGACAGGAATGGAATGGAATCCTCAGCGGTCACCATTATCCTACCCTTTGTGGCCTCAGCCTTTGACTCACGCCTGAGTTTACCATAACTTATTTTTACAGTGATCCTGAGATGCAGCCAGCACCCTAGGCAACGTTTTATTCCCACTCAGCTCATTTCAAAATAGGGATTCTCTCTCTCTTCAGAGCGTTTCTAGATTCCGCCTGAAACTTGTAAAATAAAATGGCTGTTACGCAATGCCTGAAGACAAAATGCATTTTTTTCAATTCCCCGATTCTACCTTGACTATTAAGTTCCATAAAGCCCTCTACTTTCCAGTCTTATTCATAAAGTTATTTCTTAATCTAGCATTATTTTCCCAAGCAATTGCTTAGGGCTGTACATTTTTTATGACAAATGGTTTCATATTTTCTTATGCTTCATTGTCATTAATATCACCAAATGTGCATTCCAAATCCATACTTTGTGTGGTATTAAATTACTGAAATTGTTTGTGGTAATCAGTGAAGCACAAGAAACGTTGTAAGTTTGGGATTGGGGTTCTTTCTTTTCTGATTTTTGATGATCTTTTCTGGTTTTGTTTTGCTGTTGACTGTATGTTTCATTTATGTATTTTTCCCCTCAATGATGAGTTTTTTACACATAGAATAAATTCATATGCCCCAGATTTTTGAGGTATCAATTTCTAGTTTTTTTCCCCATCACTGCTATTGGTGACCTACTAGTTATATATTTATTTTCACGTAGCTAATTTTACGGCCAGGTTAGCCATAGAAATAAATGGCAATTAAAAATTATGACCATATCTTTTTTAAAATTATAGCTGATAGGCTGCTGTAGTGCTTCTAAACTTCAGTGTGTACCAGAATCAACTAGAGGTTTGCTTAAAATCCACCAGACTGCTGGGACCCACTTCAGAGCTGCTGACTGAGGAATTCAAGAGTGGGATCTGAAAATGTGAATTATGATCAAGTTCCCTGGCACTGCTCCTGTTGCTGGTCAAGGTGGCATACTTTAGAAGTCATGACTATAAAGCATAAATAATACTAGATTCTAGCCATATCATTCAAATAAAACACCCAGGTGTCATTTGCTGAAGAGGGTACACTTGGCATTGTATTTAAGATATAGCTGTGACCTTCTCTTTTTAAAACAGTCTACTTTCTTAAGGCTGAGTTCCTGTGTTCTGTAAATAAAACTTGAATTGAAGGATTGGCTATATTTCTGACAAGTCATGAGGCTCACCAAGGTCAATTTTGTTTGCTGTATCACTTAAAATACAATTCTACTTACAATTGCTTGTCATGGCTGACTGCACTTTTTTATGTTCATAATATATTTTGACACTGGGAAATAAGAAGCTATGAAAATAAGGTTGATAAAACAGCAAAGAAGTTTTTCCCTTAAATGGTCACAATCTGCCAAGAGCTGATAAGAAAAGAATCCTTTGGGACAATGACAAGAAACTTAAAGCCATCAACCCCATGTCTGCAATGGGCAAGAAAACAAATGGGACTTCAGACAGTTCAGAACAAATGCTACAAATCAGAAACCAAATGCAAAACTCCTTTCAATCTTACACTTCTGAAAGACAATTTAGGTGTACAAAGGACTGTGGGCAACTCCAAGTTGATAGTTACGTTGTGCCTTTATTTTTGACTTTCTTTTTTCCAGCTGAGTTTAATTCGTCTCAGTGAAGTGTTTTCTCATTTTCTCTGTGGTGCACATCATATCATCTCTAATGTAAAATGCTCAAGAAAAAACTGAGGCAGAGCAAGGGTAAGTTAATTATTGAAATTATGTGTTAATTATGATGAATTAGCATAATCGAAGTAGAGCTTAGCAGATTTGTATTGTGCCTTTATATTGTCTGTTCAAATAGTTTTAAAGCTGTAAACTGTGATTGGAAAGAATAATAACAGATGAAGTTGAAATAATGATAAACTCATAGTTCAATAGATATTCCAATATGGTTAGTTATTCTCTGATTTTCACATAGTGTTATATAAAAGATATGCATAAATTTTTTGACTTTAAAATAAGTTACGTGAAGATTTTGGTGCCAGTACACAAACAGAGTAGTAAAAATGAATGGCAGCCAACAATGAATCATTTGGAGTTGTGATCTATAAAATACTATAATTTAAAATAGTTTTTAAATTGTGCAGAGAGATGGGATTAAAAGCTATTGTCACTAAATCCTTTTTTTTATTTTAAAGAGAAGAAAAAACAAGACAAATCAAAAAAAGAACAAATTTTCAAAACAACATAATATGAGGGTAACAATGGTCAATGCATTACGTATTATTATCTTTAAGTTAGTTATTCAGGATACCAGACATTAGCATTCAATTGTCCAAACATTATTGGCTCAAACCTTACTCTTCAATGAACTAAGTAAAACTGGTAGTGTATCTATCTTAACCATCTTATATACATATACAATTTTTTTTCCCTTTCCCTTCTTTCTTTTCCCAATTCCAGTCTCTCTTTCTTATTGACCAGTTTCTTTTTGATTCACCGTGTCTATTGTACATTTTGGATCTTATTTACTCTTTCAGTTTCTCATACTAGTGAGACAATACGATGCTTACACATGTGCATCTGGTTTATTTCACTTATGAGTATTTTCTCGAGTTGCATCCATTTACCTATAAAAGTCTCCAGTTTATCCTTCTTTATGGCTGAATAGTACTCCATTGTATAAAAATACTACATCTTTCTTATCCATTCCTCAGTTGATGGGCATTTGGGTTGTTTCCAAGTTCTGGCTATTACAAATTGTGCTGCTATAAACATGGGTGCACATATATCATTGTGGTACGATGTTTTTAATTCTTCTGGGAAGATGCCCAGAAGGGGAATAGCTGGGTCAAATGGGACTTCCAACCCTAGTTTTTTGAGGAATCTCCACACTGACTTCCACAGTGGCTGTACCAGTCGACACTCCCACCAACAGTGAAGAAGGGTTCCTTTTTCCCCACAGCCCCTCCAGCATTTATTAGTTGATTTCTTTATAGTAGCCATTCTTTCTGGAGTGAGATGGTATCTCAGTGTTGTTTTAATTTGCATCTCTCGAATGACTAGTGATGTTGCACATTTTTTTGTATATTTATTTGCCGTTAGTATTTCTTCATCTGAGAAATGTGTATTCATCTCAGATGCCCATTTTTGGAGTGGGTCTTTAAATTTGGGAGGTCTGATTTTTTTGAGTTCTTTATATGTTCTCGATAGTAATCCTTTGTCTGAGGAACAGCTGGCAAACATTTTTATCCACGTTGTGGGTTGTCTTTTCACTCTGTTGGTGGTTTCTCTTGCTGTGCAAAAGCTTTTTAATGAGATGAGATCCCAGTTATTGATTCTTTGGGATAGTTCCCATGCGCTTGAGTTTTTATTCATAAAGTCTTTGCCTACACCAATGTCTTCAAGGGATTTACCTATCCTACCTTCCAGCAGATTTAATGTTTCTGTTTTAATATTTAGATCTCTGATCCATTTGGAATTTAGTTTAGTGCATGGTGAAAGATATGGGTCTAGTTTTAATCTTTGGCATGTGTAGAGCCAGTTTTTTCAGCACCATTTATTAAAGAGGCTATCTTTCTTCCAGCGAATGTGTTTGGCACCTTTGTCAAAGATAAGGTGGCTTAGTATGTCTGGGGTTGTTTCAGCATCCTCTAATCTGTTCCATTGATCTTCGGGTCTCTTTTTTTGCCAGTACCACACTGTTTTATCACAGTAGCTTTATAGTATAATTTCAAGTCAGGGATTGTGATGCCCCCTGCCTTGCCTTTGTTGCCCAGAATTGCCTTTGCTATTCTAGGTCTCTTCTGATTCCAAATGAATTTTAGGATTGTTTTCTCTAATTCTGTGAGCTATGCTGTTGGAATTTTGATTGGAATTGCATTAAGTCTATATAACAATTTTGGAAGTATAGCCATTTTCACTATATTGGTTCTTCCTATCCAGGAGCAAGGGATATCTTTCCATTTTCTGATATCCTCTTCAATCTCCTTTTTCAGAGTACTGTAGTTTTCAGTGTATAGGTCTTTTACATCCTTTGTGAGGTTGATTCCTAGGTATTTCATTTTTTTGGATGTTATTGTGAAAGGTATTGTTTCCCTAATTTCTCTTTCAGTAAGTTTGTTATTTGTGTACAGGAAGGCTATTGACTTTTGAGTATTGACTTTGTATCCAGCTACACTACTGAATTTGCTTATTAAATCTAGCAGTTTTTTAGTGGAGTTTTTGGGGTCTTCTGTGTAGAGTATCATGTCATCTGCAAATAATGATAATTTAACTTCTTCCTTTCCAATCATTATTCCCTTTATTTCTTTCTCTTGTCTAATTGCTCTGGCTAAAGTTTCCAGAACTATTTTGAATAAGAGTGGGGACAGTGGACATCCTTGTCTTGTTCCTGATTTTAGAGGGAAGGCTTTCAGTTTTTGGCCATTTAGTATAATATTGGCTGTTGGTTTGTCATAGATAGCTTTTACCAGGTTGAGATAAAGACACTCTATTCCAATTTTCTGTAGGGTTTTTATCATGAAAAGGTGCTGGAGTTTGTCAAAAGCTTTTTCTGCATCTATTGAGATGATCATGTGATTTTTGTCTTTGGTTCTGTTAATATGGTGTATTACATTTATTGATTTACGTATGTTGAACCATCCCTGCATCCCAGGGATGAATCCAACTTGGTCATGGTGTATAATCTTCTTGATGATTTGTTGGATTCTGTTTGCCAGTATCTTATTAAGGATTTTTGAATCTATGTTCATTAGGGAGATTGGCCTGTAGTTCTCTTTCTTACTTGGGTCCTTCTCTGGTTTTGGTATCAGGGTAATGCTTGCATCCAGGAATGAATTTGGGAGTATTGCTTCCCTTTCAATTTCATTAAAAAGTTTGAGAAGTAGTGGCATTAGGTCTTCTCTAAATTTCTTGTAGAATTCAGCTGTGAATCCATCAGGGCCTGGGCTTTTCTTTGTTGGGAGGTTTTTAATTACATCTTTAATTTCATTGGTTGATATTGGTTTATTTAGGATTTTTAAATCTTCTTGATTCAGCTTTGGTAATTCATACGAATCTAGGAATCTGTCCATTTCTTCTGCATTTTCCATCTTAGTAGAATATAGATTTTTAAAATAGGTATAGATGATCTTCTGGATTTCTACAGGGTCCGTCGTAATATCACCCTTTTCATTTTCAATTGCATGGATATGAGTCTTTTCTTTTCTTTTTTTAATAAGGTTGGATAAGGGTTTGTCAATCTTATTTATTCTTTCAAAGAACCAACTCTTTGCTTCATTGATTCTTTGTATTGTTTTTTTAGTCTCCAATACATTAATTTCTGCTCTGATCTTTGTAATTTCCTCCCTTGTATGGGCTTTTGGCTTAACCTGCTCTTCTTTTTCTAGAAGTTCGAGGTTCGCCATTAAGTTGTTTTTTAGCGCTTGCTCTATTTTACTAATATAAGTATTTAATGCTATAAATTTCCCTCTTAGGACTGCTTTCATTGTATCCCATAAGTTCCGGTATGTTGTACTGTCATTATAGTTCAGTTGTAGAAAGGGTCTAATTTCTTCTTTAATTTCTTCTGTGACCCATTGGTTGTTCAGGAGGGTGCTGTTTAATTTCCATGTGTTTAGGGAGTTTTTGTGACTTCTTTTGCCATTGATTTCCAATTTCACTGCACTATGGTCTGATAATATGCATGGGATAATTTCAATTCCTTTGCATTTACTTAAGCAGGTTTTATGAGCTAGTATGTGGTCTATTTTGGAGAACGTCCCATGTGCAGCTGAGAAGAATGTGTATTCTGATGTTGTGGGGTGGAACACTCTGTAGACATCTACTAAGTCCATTTGTTCCAAAGTTTGGTTCAGTTCTACTATTTCATTATTGATTTTCTGTCTAGTTGATCTGTCTTTTTGTGACAGTGGAGTATTGAGATCTCCCAATATAATTGTATTAGTGCTTATTTGATTTTTCATGTCCTTTAGTACTTGTTTTATATAGTTGGGTGCATTGGTATTTGACGCATATATATTTATGATTGTTATCTCTTCCTCTTGGATTGTTCCCTTTACAAGGATGTAATGACCGTCTTTATCTCTCTGAATCATTCTTGGCTTGAAATTCACTTTGTCTGCAAAAAGAATAGCTACCCCTGCTTTTTTCTGGGTTCCTGTTGCATGGAGTATTGTTTTCCATCCTTTGACTTTCAGTCTATGAATTTCTTTCTGAATTAAATGTGTTTCTTGTATACAGCATATTGTTGGATCTTGCTTCTTGATCCATTTTGCCAGTCTGTGCCTTTTCATTGGTGAATTGAGACCGTTAACATTGATGGTTAAAACTGATATGTATTGACTTATACTTGTCATGATATTTTCCTGTTGTTGTTTCCCACTCTTTGTTTTACCCCTTTCCTGCTATTTAATTATCTGCCCTGCCTGGTGGATTCCTTCTGTTGGGGTTCCTATCTCTTTCTAGAATGTCTTTCAGAACATTTTGGAGTGCTGGTTTGGTGGTCATAAATTTTCTTAAATGTTCTTTGTCATGAAAGTATTTTATTTCTCCATCAATTTTGAAAGATAGTTTTGCAGGGTACATCAATCCGGGTTGAAAATTATTTTCCTTTAGAGCTTGAAATACGTCATTCCAAGCTCTTCTTGAATTGAGGGTTTGTGCTGAAAAGTCAGCTGTGATTCTGATGGGTTTTCCTTCATAGGTGATTTGTCTCTTCTCCCTAACAGCTTTTAAGATTCTGCCCTTCTGTTGAATTTCTGGGATCTTGACTATGATATGTCTGGCTGAAATTTTTTTTTGATCATGTCTAGTTGGTGTTCTAAAAGCTTCACTTATTGGGGGGTCAAATTCTTTTTCTCTTCCGGGAAAGTTCTCCCTGATAATGTCTTTGAACAAGGTTTTAATGACATTTATGCTATCTCCTGCTTTTTCATTTATTCCAATTATTCTTAAGTTGTTTATCTTTGAGTCATCTAGCAGCTGCTGAATTGATTTTTCATGGTCCCTTGCTGTTTTTAAGAATTCTCTCTTTTCATGATCACTAATTGCAAGCCTGTCTTCTATATCTAATATCCTGTCCTCACATTGGCTTAATCTGCTACAAATACTTTCGATGGAATTTTTGTTCTCTTGGATATCTGCCTGAATCTGCTTTATGGATTCTATTTCTTTCCTATGCTGAGCATTCATGGTTTCTATAGTTTTCTTAAGCTCATCTATTTTTTTGTCTGTATCAGCTATAGTGTCCTTAAGCATAGTCTTCATTGTGGACATTATCTCTGCAGTTATCTGTGAAATTATTTCTGTTTTAATTTTTTCCAGAGCCTCATTCAATTGTTTTGTTGTTACCCCTTCAGATATGCCAGGTGGGTGGCTTTTGGATTGTCCCACCTTGTTGCCCCCTAGGTTTGCCTTTGGTGAATTGGATGTGTGGGGTTGCATCTTGTTTAAGTGTCGTCTCATCTTTTCTTTCTTTAATTCCTGGGGTGATGTTTGTAAATTACCTATGATAGGTTACTTTATTGCTAGTGTTCAAGATCCTTAGAGGATGACTACTTCTCTGCAGTATCTTCCAAGTAGAGCTTGCTTTTGGGTTTTGAGCTTTCTGCCAGATCCTACCTCTTCAAGTCGTTGGATGTGAGAAGTTGCTAGCTGTTTGGCCCAGTCCTTGATTCTTTGGTACTGTGCCACTGTATTTTCTGTGTCCCTTAGTCAATATCAATCATGAAATATCAGGAAGGAAAGCTGTTTAGAACAATTATTTCACATTTGGCTATAATGGTAACTGAAGCATCAAACACAGCCTAGAAAATGACAGACTGAGCTAACCAGTTATTTACCACTTTTAGCTGTATAAAGTAGAGTTGCGGTTATATAACAAAAACTAAAACAGACCAGAAAAATTATATGCAGTATACAAGTCCTTAGTATGTCAATTTTTCCCTGAGGAGTTTAAATTTAAAATGAGTTAAGGAGGGAATAGAGTATTGTGAGAAGAGGAAGGAATTAGATGTAAGGTTAGAGGACCAAGAGGGATCCCACTAACATTGGGACACTGGTGCAGAGGACTGGTGGGAAAAAGAGAAGGAAAGGATAAAAGGAAGAACAGATCACAACCACAATCACAAAGAGGTTAGAGGCGCTGTTTTCATTCATATAAAAGCAAGAGAGAATAATGAAGGAAAGAGCAAATAGACAAACCGAAACAAAAATGAAGACAAAACAACAAAGCAAACAGATAAAACAGAAATAAAACCCCACAAAAGAAAAAAATAAAAAATAAAAAAATAAAAACAAAAATAAAAACCCCTTCACCAGAACAAAAAACTAATGAGAGAGAAAAAATAAATAAATAAAAATAAAAAAAATAAAATGAATCAGTTCCAGGTGTTGACTCTGCTGTAGGCAGGCACCGTGTGATGACAGAGTCCTGTTCCGTGCAGGTCCGTCCCAGTGAGCCAGGAGCGGCCCTCTGGCGGGCGGTGAGCAGAGCGTGGACTTTCAGGCAGAGACCAGTCTCCTTCCCCCGCCACTGTCAGCGCACTGCTTTCACGCCACTCTGATTTTCGCTGCACCCCCCACAATGGCGCCAGGCCAGTTGCTCTCTGGCGCGGGACAGGTGTGGCTGAGAGACCAGTCTCATTCACCCGCCGCCCTCAGCACACTTTCGTGGGGCTGAGAGGCACTGCGCTGCCCTGTCCAGAGCGCAAGTTCCCAGAGCAGTTTTCGAGTCGCTCTGATTTTCGCCGCACCCCCCACAATGGTGCCTGGCCAGGCGCTCTCTGGCGCGGGGCAGCTGTGGCTGAGAGACACTCACTCACCACCGGCCAGCACAGTTCTCCGCCACTCCCCTGCCCCGCAGGTCTCACGATCCTCCATGGGGGCTCCCTGGGTGACAGCTGTCACCGTGTGTCCGCAGCTTTGAGCTTCTGTCGTGCTGTGATTCCTGGTATGGTAGAAGGTGCGCACGCGGGGTCTGTTCCTTCTTTGTTGGAAATCACCCTTCACTGGGGCTGGGGGTCCCAAGCTGCGCTTCAGAACTTTTCTGGGTCCCGGGGAGGCATCTGCCCCCCTCCTGCGCTCTCCCGGTCACTATATTCCCATAGTCCAATGGCAACTTTTAGAGAGTTTCTCTGCATGCTTCTTACTCATCCGCCATCTTTTTTCCTCCCCCACTAAATCCTTTAAACATTAGGTATTTCTACATTCAAGGTACTCTTCTAAATAACTTGCATAGATTATGCAATTTAAATTTCTGTTTCCCATCAAAACAAACAACAAAAAAAAAAAACAACAAAAAATAATGAAGTTGGGGCTGCCATTTCTATTCAACTGATATAGAAAGTTTTCTTGAACTGCTACATATTACTTCCTAAGCTGTGAGCTGCACAACTTCTTAAAATGCCATGAAGTGTGTTGAACCTTAGTTTTAGGGAAATGAAATACTTGGAGCTCGTGAAAGGTGCTGATTCATGCAAGGATAGAATAAGAGCTAAAGCTAGGACTGGAACGCATGCTATTCTTTTAATTACATTGCCTCATTACAAGGGTTTATTAATGCTTTGGAGATCATTACTATGGGCAAATAAACTTCTGTTAGTGATGAAAAACCTAATAACAATAACTTTCCAAAGTAGAATTTCACCGAAGACTATTTGGATGGTAAAAGCTGTTGAAACCTTAGATAAGATGATACAAACACAGATGTTTATACCATGAGTATTTTGGTATTACATAGATTTTCCTTAATTGACATGCAAAAGTGAGCAAGAAAACAATGCAGCATTTTGTGGAATTATAAGTGATTAGGAGATTCAGGGTGAGAGCTCAGTGACTTTTTTTTGAATGCGCAATAGAAGGAACTAAGTCTTCCTATCAATGGACATGATAATACTGATTTTTATCATATTTTTCACGTTATATGTTTCTTTTTTTTTTTTGTGGGTACCGGGGGGTCGACCTCAGGACCTCATGCGCCAGCAGGCGCCCGTGCCGCTGAGCGATATCACCGGCCCCTTTTTTCGTATGTGGGTTCCGGGAGTCGAACTCGGGCCCTCACGCTTGCCGGGCAGGCGCTTAAGCCGCTGAGCCATCTCACCAGCCCACGTTATATATTTCTTATTGTTCTGAATTACAAAATAATATAAATTTATATTCTCCTCAGTAATTCTTATACTGAATTATGCCAATAGTAAAATGAGTTTCCTTAGAGAACTGGGCAGGACTGTTGAACATATAAGGAAAAAAGCAGCTTCCAGGGAAGAAAACAGACTGGTATTTCCTAAGGAAAAGCATCTCTCTTGGGGTTTTGAAGGTGCCAGGGCTCAGTTCTCAATGTCTTGAGAAACCTCTGAACCAAACTGTCAACCTGTGGCCAGTGTATACTAAAGTAAACATAAAAATATATAAGCATATTTGTAATTATTTTCAGTGGCCTATGAGAGGAAAAAAAGGGTAAGAAATATGTGAATAAAGATAAATTATTCAGTAAAGTAGTAGAGACAATAGAATGATTTGAATGTCAGAAGACTGGAGTTACTTTTAGAAATAGCACAAAACTATCAGAAGGTTAAGTAAGATTACAATAATGGTAATGTATTAGGAGATGTACTTGCTTCAATAAGGTAAGGAGTGGAAAATTATTATAATCAGGTTATGAAAAAGAAAAACTTTTGTAAAACAAAAGACAGGACAAAATACATAGATATTATTTTAAAATTCTGCGGAAAAGATTCAACAGAGCTGTAATTTCACAATTTTGAAATCACATGGTAATCATTATCATAAGTCAGGAAAGATCATTTTAGTTATGACACTACATAAAATATTTGGTTTTACTTGTAACTGAATTCAGAAAAATTTCATTATCTTATTTTATAACTATGCAATTAGTATATTTTATTAAGATGGAAAGCATTGTAATTATTGCACGATCCTTTACAAAGATATTTTATAAGGCAAATGATAATCTACAGGTACAAACTGTTTTCTTTCAAATGAACATTATTATTACTAACTGCTTAATTTTATCCCCAGAAGTGATCATAGCATTTCTTCCTTCCTTAACTGTAGATTTAATAGCCGTAATTTTCCTTTGAAAAAAGTAATGTTAGAGTAGAAAACACTGACACTGGTCTAAAGGGAGCTTTTGTAGTACAGTAATTAGGCAACATCAAAGTTGAGATGGCAAGAAACAGGGAAGAAAGAGCAACTCTTTTAGAATACAAAATTTTCCTAATGCATATATGAATCATTCAACAAATATGTAATCAGTATCTTACAATTATGAAAAAGCAGAGAAGTCAGTAAAACTAATGAATAAACATATAGATGACAAATATTGAGTAAAATTCAGATTTTCATTTATTAATGAAATGCCATTTATCCAAAGTTGAGTTATTTTCACTCATTGGAGAAATTTTTGTTGTCACTGACAAATATTTATTAAATGCCCACTCTGTGCCGTGTATTACTAGGTGTTAGATACCTGTCGACAAGTGAAACATACCATCACTAGAATTTCAGACAGCTCAGAACTAAAATTTCTTGGAAGCTAGGCTGTAGAGTCAAATCAAGTGCCCTTAGATTTGCCACTAGTGTTTAACATGTTCCTCTTATCAAAAAAAATTTAAAAATAAATGTTAAGGTAAAAAGTTAACCTAGATTTTGATATATATCTCTAAGACTCTGTTGTTCTTTTCTTAATGAGGAGTAATCTGCATAAATACTCAGAGCAAGTAATTTACCTGATGCATCAGATGAAAATAAAATAAAGATTAGTGTTTTGCCAGAGGTGGATATAGGTTCCAGTTGGATTAAAAATGAAATATGTAAGATGCCACTTTATAAAGAAGTTAAAATTCCACAGTATAGAATCTCTCTTAGCAGGTTTAAAAATACCTTCTTGAGGAAAATATCAACTTGATAATATCTCAAGGATATTGATTGGAATATTATCTGATCGCCCATGTGCTACCACAGATCTGTTAACATGTAACATATTATTAGGTAACCTGCTGTGTGAAACTGCTCATAAGATATATTTTAAAAGTTCTTAATATGCTCTATTTGCAATATAACTTCTGCTCCAATGAAAGATGTTAGAATAGCCAAAATGTTTTTATGAATGGGTTAATCTTTTAATGGTCACTGCATGTGAATAAAATTAAATTATTGTTATGTCTTTAAAAAAATTCATTTATTAATTTCATTTTTTAATTCTATTTATAGAAACACTCAACGACTTTTTCTTATGGAATTTATATTAAATGAATGTTTTTGAGGACAGTGTTTACAAGTCTGAAACACTGGCTGTGGAGAATGAGAGACACAGTTGATTGAAGACTGAAAAAAATAACGGAGCACAGCTGAGATGGAAGAAAATGTAATTTGTCCTCTCAAAATGATGTGATTTAATTTAGAACCAGCAGACAGCCTGGTGGTTGCAGCAGAGAATGGGTATAATTTGCTGCATATAATTTGAGGAGTAGCAGGACAGTGGGTGCCCCTGGAAGTTTTGTGTAAGATGACGTGACACAAAGACTTGGATAGAACTATAAGAGAAATCTTTTGAGTAAAATATGTGAAATTTCAACATCAAAAGGATAGACAGAAAAATTGCAGCCAGTACAAGCAATCAGAAAGGTAGAAGGAGAGTTGGACAAGAACAATACAATACAAACAAAATTTTAAAAAGAAATGTTCAGGAGGAAGATTGTCACTTCTATTATCAATGTGACAGAAAGCTTAAGGTAAACAACTACAACAACAATGCTGGATTTGTTGAATGTACTTAGAAAGAGCTGCCATCACTGGACTAGCACAAGCAAAAGGCAAAGGACCAAGAAGAGAAGAGGAGAGAGCGGGTGGAAGGAGCCAGTGCAGGCTCAGGCATTGTCTTCAAATTCAGCAGATTGCACATGCCCAGGAGGAACTAGGTGCAGTCCTGATGTGATGTTCAGAAAAATCTCTCACGTTGCAAATTTCCATGTCTGAATAGAAACAAGGATCAGGCCAGTAGTGACTTTAGAGTGTAAAGACATATTGGGTCTGCTTTATCAAAAGTGAAAAGTTTCACTTTTTTCTTAACGGTGTTGAAATTTAAACAATATAAAATTAGATATTTTGCACAATTCAGTGGCATTTAGTATAGTCATAACATTGTGCAACAACAACAACAAACAATAAGCATAGTGTGTCCTGAAACATAAAATCAAGCACCCTAAAATACAGATCAGACAGAAATGAGAAAATCAGAAGTTTGGGAATGATTCCACACTTTGCTGACTGATTTTGTAGGAGACACCCAAAGCACTACTCCAGCTAAGCAACAGTTGTCACAATGCCATCATTTTCACCATAGCTTTATGACCCCTTCTAATCTTCATGTTATAAACTTTAACTGCATGTTAGATTTTTTGTTTTCTATGTTTTAATAAGCAAATATGTGTTCTACAGTGAGCAATTGACAATATTTAAAAAGAAAGTTTTTATTTTAAATAGATCCATGAAAACGTTTTTGTAAACCTAATATCACAGAAATTATGTCTATGGCCTATAAGCATAAGGATTTTATGGTTTAGAAACTATCATGTGAAAAAGAAGAACTTTCACTTGTGAATAATAGAGTAGTCCTGTTTAGTTGTTTTGGGACAGAAACAAAGGCTAGCAGAGAAATGCAGATAAAAGAAATGGGGCATAAAGATTGAAGAGCAGGGTGCCCAGATGTGAAGAGTCGAGCTGCTAGTTGTTTCTAATGGGCAAATTGGGTTGAGTATTTACACTGCTTTCTTTTATTAAAAACCATGACAACTTGACTCAGATCATATCACTTCTGCTATGAACATGAGATCAGAAATGAAATGAAACATTAAAAATAAGATCTAATCAAACGCTAAGGCATAAGTGGAAAGATTCCAAGAGAACAAAGACTAATAAAATCCAACAAAGTGCAGCTGCCAGCATCACAGCCAGTACTGATTTTTATCCTGATTCAGGCCTTGAAAGGCTGAGGTTTCTGCTTCTAAACCACACAGGAAGACAAGAGAGACTGCCACAGGCAGTTGCAGGTGAATAAACTGAATTTTCTAATCCTGCATAAAAACATGCATGAAAATCTTTTCATAGAAATTTCCCATCCATGAAATGTAAACTGGAAAAACTACACACAAAGAGATGCAGCTATCCAATTTCTGTTTTGTGTACAGATGAAGGTGGGAAGCAATAATGGAAAAATCACACCTCTGGGGCCCAAGCATATCTACACATGAGTTTCAAATTTAGCATACCTGCAGAAAATCTGTCTTAGACCATTGGAACCCATGAAAGCTAGTCACAAATTAAGAAATTGAAAGAGTAAAATCAGACACTACAAAAACTCTGTTATTAAATATGATCAAAAGTGAGTCTCTGGGACTATTAGCATACAAATAAATAGGATTAGGATTGATCGTTGCAGATAAGAGGAATAATCAGAGGGAAACTTCTAAAGAAGTTTCTGAGAAATTCCATTATCTACTCTCTGCAAGCTAGTGACCCAGGAAAGCCAGTGGTGTGATTCAGTCTGGGTTTGAAGGCTTGAGAACCAGGGACGCCCATGATGTAAATCAAGAGTTCAAGAAAAGACTAGATGAGATGTTCCAGCTCAATTAATGAGTCTGGGAAAAAAGATGAATTTTTCTTCCCTCCATCTGATGTTCTAAGCAAAGTCACAAGGAATTGTGTAATGGCCAACCATATCAGGGGAGGGTTGTCTATTTCCCTGAGTTCCTCAATTCAAATGTGAAATTTACCAAGAAGCACCCTCACAGGCAACAAGAAACAATGTTTAATCTGGGCATCCCCTGCTTCATTCGCATTAACACAAACAATTAACCTTCATTCATAGTCAAGGAATAGACCAAGCAGATTAGAAAGAGCTAGACAGAAATCAGTGAATTGGGAGATGTGTTGAAGGAGGCTACCCAGCACAACACACAGAAACCATAGCAAGTGGTGATATGACTGGCCCGGAGCAGAAGGGATCTTCTGAGAAGTTTATGCTATCCAGCTTATTAACTTGGGAAGTGGTTAGATGGTCATACTCCCCTTTGTAAAAATTCATGGAGCTCTGTAAGTAACAGTAGTCAGCTTCCATAAAGCAGTAAAAAGCTATTAAGCAGAAATACAAAAAATAAATGTGATATAGGTACCATTTAAAATTTTAAAGTAAAAACTGTAATATAAACTTCTCTATTAGTTTTAAAGAATTAAAAATGCATAAAAATCAAGAAAAAATTATCGGAAATACAGAACTCTTAGATGGTTGAAATAAGTGCAAATAAAAATCCACCTATTGAAGTACAGGGAGTGATAGTTTTGATAAAATAACCAATGTTATTTAAAAGAGTCTGGAGCTGGTGAGATAGCTCAGAGGCATAAGCTCCTGCCTGGCAAGGTCCTGAGGTTGACTCCCGGTACCCACATAAAAAAAAAAAAATCTTACACAAAACACAAAAATGAAGAAAGTATAAAATTCAAGAAGTGGATAAGGGTCAAGCAGGGATATGTATATCACTGTTAATATACAATTAATGGTTTCTTAGAAATTGCTTTATCAGATAAAGGGAATAATTAATCAATAACAAAGAATAATTCATTAAACATTGTAATCATATACCATATACCCATAATGTAGAGCAATTGAAAAACCAAAAATATTTTCAGGATAAAAACAGGATTTGATATTTTTAAAATAATTAAAAGAAAATGAATTTTAACAGGGAAAAAAAAATCTCTGAGGAAGAAGTGGGATATAAGAGGTAAATACATACAAAAAAATAAAAAAAATAGATAATTTAGGTAACACTCACAGTTATAAGTTAAAGTAGAGCTAAAAGTAGAATTCATTAAAAATTATAAAATACAAAGAACTGTATTACCTGGATCTATCTTATAATCAAAAGTTGTAGAATGCAGCAAAAGCCATAAAATTTATAATCTCAAGTGGGTTTTAAAAATGAAAAAACAAATTAGGTGAGATGTGACTATTATTGTGATATGTGAAATGACTTGAGTAAGAACCACCTGGCAGATTAGCAAAGCACTGTTCTGGGTGTATCTATGGCTGAATTACATGTAGCCAGCAACCGGAGAGCTAGCAAACTGAGAAAACCCTGGATGTGTGGCGCCAACCAATAGGCTTTTACCTTGGACAGAATAAAAAGAGAAAGGAAGAAAACATTCTCATTTTGGAAAAGCGTCTGTCTTTATTGTTGCCTTTGGACATCTGTCTCATTTCTTCAGCCCTCTAACACAGACTGGCACCAGCAGTTCTGCAGAGAGCTTCCAGACCTTTGATATTTGACTAATTCTGTATACTTGATTGCTGTTCTTCTGTGACTTCAGTTTTCGTGGGCTGAGGGCCTGCTGGCTCCTCAGCGTACAGATGGTCAGGATACACTGACCCTGAAAGCCTACCTAATAAAGCCCTTCATATAATTATACATATATTTTCTATTAGTTCTGTTCCTCTACAAAACCCCAACTAATGGATAAGGTGATCATTTAATTCAAATAACAAGATAATGATGATCATGATAGTATTTCCAGAAAATACAGAATTATGGAAAGATAATTGTAGGGTATGATTTCTAGAAAAGAAAGAAAATTTAAAAAAACATAAAAATAAATGATAGTTTTAAAGTAAATACTAATAAAAGAAAAATCTCTGGCAGAGTTTATCAATAAAAAAGGACAGGAGGTTCAATTTTAAAATTATACTGTCATGACTATAGGCATAGTAAGCAAAACATAAATCAATGAAAGATTGCTTTATTTGTAATATCAAGAATTGGAGAAAACCTAAACGTTTATTAACAGATGAATTGATAAATTTTGCCGTAATGGAATATAACACATCAGAGATTATATGGATAAATGTCAAGTGTGAGACTGCTGAAAAATTCAGTCCTAAGAAGTATACATATAGCATGACTTAGCTGAATGAAATTTTTAAACGTGCATAATGATATGAACTTTAAATTATATGCCATTAGAGTAGCCATTCATCTATATTTGTTGTCTCTTGATGCCCCCCAAAATGCCATGATTAATTCTAAGCATTAAAACAGTATTTTTCCTTCTGGATTTCAATGATTTTCATAAAAACCACTGCTGTCATGCTTCTTTATGATTCCAAATATATTCCCTGCCTGTGATGGTTATAGTCTATTGTTAACTTGAGTGTCATCAGAGCTGCCTAGGAGATTTGTACTGGGTGTGTCATGGAATGTGACCTTGAATGCTATATTTGGTCCCATCCCTTCTTCTCTGTTGCTGTTCCCTGATTTGCTTCCCAGCCACCAAAAATGGGGAACTTTGCTTCTCTATCAGTGTAAATTAGGTAGCTTTGCTCTACCATGGCTTCTGCTTCTTGCACTGGAGCCTGCTACCCATGAACTGCACCCCCTGTGAGCCATGAACTGTGAGCCAAATTTAACCTCTTCTCTTTTAAACTGAGGGTATCAGGTAGTTTGTCCCAGTAACAGAACAGCTGTCCAAAATATTGCCATTTCCTTCCATCTCATTTATTTTGAAGTTTTCTAATCTAATAGTTCTAATGTCTATCTCCACCACTCATTCATTGCATTTTCTAACCATCTTTCCCTATCACTGTGGAATTACTACAATTTTGATCTTACTAAGAATTAAGCTATTCACAGTTCTAACAAAGAATTATAAATAGGGCAGATGAAAACAAACAAAAATGCTCTCACAGTTTCGGTGGCCAAAGTCCAAAATCAAGGTTTGATGTGGTCATGCCCCTACAAAGGCTATAGAATCCTTTATCTCTTCTAGGTTTTGGCAGTTATAGGCTCCTAAGCTTTCTTTGGATCATGGCAACATAAGTCCAATGATGACTTTTATAAGGATACATCATTGAATTATAGCTTTTTCTAATCAAATATGACCTCATTTTCCATTGATTTACCTATCAAGTCTCTTTTGCCCAAATAAGGACATATTCACAGGTACCTGGAGTTAGGGCAAGAACATCATATGGGAGACATTGTTCAACACAGAACATTTAATGTTCACTGGTCCTAACATATTTCTATGGTATCATATGTGGAATGTCCAAACTCTCTTTACTAGCTTATAATTCCATACTTCTTGATTCTCTTTGATTTCCACATGCGAAGAAAGAGAAAGAAGTCAATCCTATTTTTGTTTATTCTGCATATTTACTTCCTTTTGTAAGTGGCAGGAAAACAAGCACACACTGTGCTTGTGCTCAATTAAAATTTCTTTTCATTAGTTTTGATTATTTACTTTTGTGTTGCCTGACATTCATACTACATTTGGCTTTTCTATTTATACTCCCAAACATCCCAAGGAGGATTCAGCCCTTCTTTTTACCCTTCAAATTTTTAACTTAATTCCCACAACTTTGCTTTTAACTACTGCCCTGTTAACTAGGGCAGAGATGAGGACAACCAAAGACTTTCTATTACTCCCTACTCCAGTTTCCGACTCACCTCTATATGAGTTCATGTATTTCTCCTGACCTTCCCATCTCGTGAATTAGATCTTATCCCTTACCTTTCAAAGTCTTTGCTCTACCAATTTTCAACTTTCCCCCAGTTGTTTTCTTTTCTACAGGAAATTTTCTATAAATACATACACAAAAATCTTTGCATTGTTATTTTTCACTCCTATGGTACTTTGTCTACTGTTATCTTTTGATATATTTGTGCCTTAGGATGATGCTGATTCTCTTTAAAGAGTATTTTTCTCTATTACATTGGCTGATTTCTTGTCACAGCAAAAAATCACACCGGACTCACAGGAGATGAGTATTTGGACCTCATTTGTTTACTATGTTAATTCTCCTGGTGATGTATATATACATACATATATATATACATATATACATATATATATGTATGTATTTATATGTATATATGTATATACGTATGTATATGTATATATATTTTTTTCTATTTTTGACTTGGAATTGAATTCAGGACCTTGTGCCTGCCAGGTGGGTGCTTGTGCCACTGAGCTATATCCCTGGCCCTGGTGATTTATATTGTGATGATTGCAAATTTTTTGTCTGTAATCTTCTGTTCCCTGCAAACAGCCTCACACATATAACAGCCCTGGCATTATGGTCACCTAGAATTCTAACATGTATATATAATTTACTGTGTTCCAAACTGATGTCTTCATCTTTCTACTACAAATTCCCCTAATACACTCTGCTTATAGATTCTTCCAACTCTTTCCAACTGCTCAAGACTGAAACCATGAATTATGCCACCATTAACTTTCATCTAGATTACAGCAATAGCCCTCCATGTAATTTATCTACCATCTACCAAGCCTCCCACTGAATACAAAGTGAAAAACCAAACCAAATGAAACAAAAACTGTAGTCTATTTTCTACATCCCATGATTTGCCTGTTATAATGCCAGTCACACTACACCTGTCTTCTGCAGAAAATTCAACAATATGGTTTTTGTCTCAGAAGAGACAAGTCATCAAAATCATCTAACAGTGCCAATCTATATCTTTTCAACAATGTATCTACACTATTTTGTGTCCTTTGGTTCATTTTCTACTTGGTATATTTTCCAACATTTCTTTGCTGTTTTTAAGACAAACCTAGCACATTTTCGCTCTTACTGTTTTCCTTTCTCGTTGCTGAGACACAGTGACCAACAGGACACTGACACCTCTAAGAAGAGGTTAATTTTGGTTCAAAGTTTTTAGAGGTTTTGGTGCATAGTTGGCTGGCTCCAAAGAAGGGTGGTATGGCAGAGAGGCATCACAGAGGACAAACAGCTCAGAGCATGGCAAAGAGAGATCAAGGGAGAAAGAGGGAGACAGATCCTTCCAGGCCACGCCTCCAGTGACCCACCTCCTCCAACCAAGCTTCACCTCTCAATGTCATATTTAAACTCACCAATTGATTAATGCACTGGTGACTCTCACCCCATGATCCAATCATTTCCCAAAATCCCCACTAATGAGAGGAAGAGGCTTTGGGGGCCAGCTGCATATGAACCATAATACACACCCAGGATTTTGTATTTACTTTCCTATCTGCCTGCAGTGTGATTGTTTCCACAATGTCTACATGACTCACTCTCTCACTTCTTTTAACAACTTATTTTAAAAGTACTTGAAAATGACCACTATCTTTTCTTCTCTCTTATATATATTTTATGTATTTTACATTTCTCTCTCTCTCTCTATGATGTTTATTTAGCTTACTGTCTTTTTAATGCACTAAAATGTTATCTGCTGAACACAGGATTTGGAATTGTATTTTGTTGTTTGGCCTAATTCCAATAGTTAAAATAACATGCACTCAACATTATAGTACATATCCCTTACTATTTGTTGATTGAATAAATGAGTAATTAAGCCATATATATGTATATGTAGTACAGATCTATACATACCTAGCAAATTTGAGAATTTCCACATGAGAAGGCTGGGAGAATCATCAGGTTTGGGAGATTCATTCTTAGTAAGATGAACACAGGAAAAAGAAATGATGGAACGAGTACAAATGAGTACTGAATGGTAGGTCTTTTATTTCTTTAGCTCAGGAAAAGGTATATGGGTATTTGTTATGCAGTTATTTGTATTCTTCTGTATATCTGCAAATTGAAAAACTGTATGTAAAGACAATGGCTTATTATTTGTATTATCATATAACTAGTGAACTATGTTAGATAGATAAATTCTATCCGATGTTGTCTTCTTGAAACTCTTTTTTATAAGTTCTTCTCTGTAGAGTTTCTAGCCTGCTGCCTCAAGGACTTGCCCTAAGGCTTGAAACCTTTCACAAGGTTATAAGCTGGGATACATTTCAGGCTCTTCAGGTTTGCGTTTCTTCTTTAGGTACTACTGCCTTTTTGTTGGCTGATGGTCAGTGTCACAAAAATACACATATTTTTTGTGTATATGTGTTATTTGGCTGTTTCAGGTGGGTTTATAAATCTATTCCCTTTTACTACATTGTGACCAGTTCTTGTGTTCTATTACCTGTCACTTTCAAGTGTATCTACTTTTTCTATTTGAATTTTATTATACTTTACTCCTCTTCTCTAATTTCTCAGTATCTTTACATTGTTCCTTGTCTGTCTTTTGTTTTTCCCTTACTCTTTTTTTCAATAGTATGTATTTGTTCTGTATTATATTCTTGCCCAATTCTGGCCCCCAGTAATTCTTTCTGGTTATATTAGAGGTCTTGTTTTATACGTTTTGGGTACAAGGCCTATATTTCAGAGCTTATTTATCTTTAATTGCAGTTGATCTTTCAGTTTTTGTATAATTTTTCTAGTTTTTTTTGTACCAACTTTTATATATTATAATAATGTTGTCATTTTCTTTGTGGCTGTGTGTTTTCCTATTGTTTATTGAAACACTTAGTTTCTTTTGTTTGTTTCCCTTGGAATATGTTTGCAAAGGGGCTAGATTTTACTTATGTGCTATGCTTTATGCATTATCTCATGTTTAAATGATGTTGGTTTTCCAGAGAGAGAAGTTCAGGGACATTTCCAAACATCTTTGAAAAATTTACTGTGATATACTCCCACAATATCTGAACCTTAGGTCCAGTGCTTTGACCCTCAATTTCAGTTCTGCAATTAGTATTGGTTTTAGTGTGAACCTTTTTCTTTTAGAGAAGAGTATTAATTAGGTGCTCTGGCCAGCGATATAGCTCAGCGGCATAAGCACCTGCCTGGCAAGTGCGAGGTCCTGAGTTCGACTCCCGGTACCCACATATTAAAAAAAAAAAACATGACAATTAAAGGCCATTTGAGGACAGGAGTGTGCTGCTTCTCATTCCTGGCTAATTTCTTGGGCCAGTGAGATAGCTCAGTGGTGTGAGCGCCTGCCTGGCAAGCACGAGGTCCTGAGTTCAACTCCCAGTACCCGCGTATGAAAAAAAAAATATATATATATAAATAATTTGGTGTTCTGCTATCTTCAAAAATTGCAATATTTGATCTTCTGTGACTACTTAGAGGTTTTTCTCATTGTTATTATTTAAGCATTCATGAAGAATTTTCCTCGTTTTACTGCTCATTTTCAGTTGCATCAATGCAGGACTCCACTCAGAAAAACAGACCTCATCAAGTGGTAAATCGTTTGGCTTTGGGGGAAGAACTGCTATATTTGTGAGTTGTGGACATTTTCATTTCTTCTTCACTATGTCACTCCCAGCATTTAACTACTTTCCTATCGATGCTTTGGTGATTGTTTTTCTTCTAAACCAATCCTCAAATTTTGAGACTCATGAATTGCCAGTTTTTAGGAAGATTATATTCAGGTTTTTTTTTTTTTTTGACACATTTATAATTTAATGTTTAGAAATTTTAGAGTAATTCAAAAATAATCAAACTTACTGTATGTAAAATGTTGACAAATAAAGTGAAAAGTAAAAAGTTATTTAATGAAAAGGTACCAATAATCAGAAATCAGTGTAATAAAGGATAGTCAATACATTTAAAGAAAGAACTTGTAAAGGTATTGAAGGCAATATGAGAATGCTGAATGGTTGAAAGCAAAAAAATATTCTTGTAGATGGAAAAGCTGAACTTTACAAAGATGCCAATTCTAGTTCTAGCAAATCTATGCATATACTGTGTTTCATGGAATTTGATCAAATCTTTCCTAGAATGTGTACTAAAAGATACAAAAGCTAGGATTGGCCAAAACATTATTAAAGAAGAAGAAGAATAAAGGAAGTTTTCAATACTTATTGTAAAGATGGTATTTACATGATTGAACAGTATATTAGAGGTATACAAAAGAAAATTTATGGGTACTTACTCAAGAAACTTATTCTAGCAATTGCAGGAATATCACACAAACTAGGAATAATATTAATTTTATAGAAATAAAAATAAGACATGTGATCATTAAGATGTCTGAGACTTCACTCATTTGTAATATTTAGTTCTTTAACAAATATCATAAGTATTACATGTGACCAAATCTCTACAAATGAAATCTGAAGGGTTATTTTCATTGTTAGTCACATTATTTTTCATCTTCTTTTGTTCTTGCTCCTTTTTCTCCCTTTTTCTCTAATCTACATTCTTTGTTTGTCCTTCTAAATTTATTCCCCGATTCTTTCTTCTTTTCTTCTTATCCAGCTGCCTTCACTCTGTAGGAAGAAACTATACCTTATTTTTCAAATATACCAGCATTATTTGGTTATTTTTCATTGATCAGTTAAGAGTGGTCTAGATTTTACAAGGAAAAAATATTTATCTTACTCATTGCTTATCTCCAACTTTGTGTTTTAATTTTGGTTGATAGATCACATGTAATCTATGAACAGAATTTATGAGGAGAAAACAGCTGTTATCAACAAAATGATAGAGCCCATTAGCTGTCCTTACAATATATATTCTGCATGATTGCATGGTTTACATTTTAATTTAGGTTTTAGGTCTTTAAAATACAGCAGCAATTACTAGACTACCAGGCAGTATAATCCATGACAAATAATCAATTTCAGATTATATTTTAAATACTGCAAAGCTACTTTCTTCTTTAAAAGTAGTTTTAAAATGAAATATTAGGGTAATAATGCTAGCTAAAAATTATACAAAGAAAAAGAGCTATTTGAAATTTCTCTGGCAAGGAAGTTATACGTCAGGCATAGTAATGGCAATTTAAAGAATGTGGTTGACAAGAAATATCTACAAATCTGAAAAACCTGAAGAGGTGATTCCTGAAGTGAAGTTAAATATTCAGATGCTCTTGGGTAAAACAGATCATTCCAAGTGGTAGGGTGTTGATGATCTATAACCAGTCTAATTTAATGTGGTGGAGTGCTAAAAACAATGATATTTTATGCATTGTGCTTTAGATTATCTGTAAGATGTTTAAAACTGACATAAGTAATAAATGACAGTAAATCTGATTTCTCTTATAGCACATTAGATATACCTATTGAAACAGAAATAATCATAAAAAAAAGCTAAACATTTTCAGTGGCTTCCAAAAGATGGAGTCGTAACTGTAGAATGCCTCCACCATAGCACCATGGAGTCTGTTATGATTTAGATCTATCTAAAATGTCCTTGTAGTGTCTCCCATACTCAGAGGTTTACTCTGGTCCCTGAGTACATTTTTGTCCCCAGTTACCCCCTCCTCTCTCTGTCTCTCAGCTGTCCAGAGGTGAGCAGCACTCTTCTACTATGCCCTTCTATCATGATATTTGAGTCAGTCAAACATGGACTGAATCCTCTGAATCATGAGCCAAATTAATCCTCTCCTTTCTTTAAGCTGTGGTTGTTGGGTATTGGGTCTCAACAATGAGAAAGATGACTAACACAGAAAATTGGTACCTAGAGTGAGGTTGTTGCTATAACTGTACCTGACTGTGTTGCTCAGAAGCTTTTCAAACTAGTTTGGGTTAGGAGTATGGAAAGTTCTGGAGCTAACACTTAGAGGATCCTTAATATTTTGTGAGCAAACTTGTTGGGTGAATTCGGTCAGAGTTCAGAAGACCAGAATGCTGATAGGAATGGGAAAAATAAGGACAACTTCATAAAGTTTCAGAAAGGAACAAGAACTCTATTGGAATGTGGATTACAGGTATGCATTGTACCATTTTGGCAAAGAATTTGTCTACATTTTATCTTTGTCCTAAGATTCTGTGTGAGGCTAAATTTATAGATAGTGGTTAAACTGATGGAGGCTAAATTGATCTGATGAATTAAATTTCAAAGTAGCCCAAGTTTCAAGATGTAGCATAGGTACACCCAGTTGAGTTTAGCCAAATCTACAGTAAGAAGCTTGAGTAAAAGGCAGAACTGAATGATTTTTAAAAATTTGCAGCTTTAGTACAAAAAAAGCACCAATAATACTGGACCCAAGGAGAACATGGTTGCTGAAAAGATTAGCATTACAAAGAAGTCAAGAATTTTGTATCAGGACAATAGAAGAGATGTCTTGAATGTATCTTAGGAATTGGCCAGAACCCACCCATCACAGACTCAAGGAAAATGAAAAGTAAACTCCTTTGGGAGACTTTGCTTTGAAACAAGAATCCCAGGGTACCTTGCTCATTCAGGGCCACCTAGAGAAGTGTTTGCCTGAGTTCAGCCACTGACCACAGCAGTCACAGTCCAAAGGAACCAAACTACCCCTCATACCGGTGACAGATGTTGATGTCATACAAATGGTGCTGGTCATGTACACATGCAGAATGCAAGATTTGTGAGGTCATGGAGGCTTGCTCAGAAATTTCAAAGGAAGGCTTAGGAGGCCAAGCAATATGCTCCTGATGGGATGATGCATGAAGCTGAGAGAATGAAGCTGAAGTTGCAGTGGAGATCCCAATCATTTGGAGATTTCAGGATCATGGAGTGTCTACTGAGGAAAACCATAGGCAGCAAGCACTGCCAGGCCAAGGCAGAGGGCATGTGAGTGGCAGAGTTGGGACTCGCAAGCCCACTGGAGTTCACATCTGCTTGCAGCTTGACCCAGGACCTGGTCATGGAGCTGTAGAATTTAATGTTTTCCCTGCTGCTTTTTGCTCTTGCTTTTGTCGGATTCTAATTTCTCTCTTTTTGTTTGGGGATGTTTACCCTGTACCAACAGATGCTGGAAGTATTTTACTTTATTTTGATATTTACAGAGACTCACAACTAAGAGTTTGCTTTGAGGAGAGTTTAGACTTGGACTTTTCAGCAATACTTGGAACTCTTAGGACTTTTATGACTCTTATATTTTGCATAATGAGATGGACATGGACTTGACTTTTGGGGGGCCAGGGTTAAAATTTTATAGTTTAAATACCAAAAAGTCCACAAAAGTCTCATGTGTTTAGAGGTGGGGCATGGTCAAGGAGATGGATCACTTGGGTCTTGCCCTGGAAGAGTATACTGTTGTCCCCAAGTCTTCTCTCTGCTCCCTGGCTACCATGAGTTGAACAACTTGGCTCTTGCATGCCCTTCTACAATGGTGTATCTGACTTATAGCCAGCTCATCATGGCTTTAGTCTCCTGACCTGTGAGTCAAATTAAACCTGAACTCCTGTAAGTTGTGGTATTGGGTATTGTGATCTAGCAATAAGATTGGTGACTAATAGAGAATACTTGGCCAAGTGTACAAAAGGCACAAAAAGATTTGAGCCACAACTAATCTAAATCCTGGTAGAAAGTCTTGTGATACACATGGAAGAACAAAGTGGAGAAGGAATGGAGACAGCTTTTGCAAGTCTATATTTTACTCATCTTGGTTTACCTCGGGAGGTTATTTTCAGATAGTTTGTCATTGCTGGATCTAATGAGATATAAAGTTTCTAGAGCTCTATACTCAGCATAAAATCTATTTGCTTGATCATGGAGCCCCAGGATTGGCAGAAATTTCATAATAACATATATATTTTTTTAAAAGACTGAATTAAATAACTGAAAAGTAAGCTCTATAAGAGAAAGAATTTGGTCTACCACTTTTACTCCTATATTCTTATGCATAGAATAGTATTAGAGTGTAAGTGCTGAAATTTTTTTTTTGGTTGAACAAAAGAATTGTTAAAAAAGCATAGTATGGCAATCAATGGGGTAGCAGAAAGATGGCGGATTTGTAAGAAGTAGGCAGCGAACCTCTCTAAAAGTTGCCATTCAGACACTGGAATATAGTGGCTGGGGGAGGACAAGAAAGAGGGAAGTGGCTCCCCTGGACCCAGGAAAGCTCTAAAGCGCGGTTCGGGGCTCACAGAGAGAGTGAAGAGAAATTCCAACAAAGAAGAAGGAGGTGACCATGGGTGCCTTCTCCATGTCTAGAATCATGGCCCGACAGAAGTTCAAATCTGTGGACACACAGTAACTGCTGGCACCCCAGGGACCTCCATGGAGGAACGTGAGATAACCGGCAGTGCAGGGGAGC
The DNA here is from genome assembly GCA_028451465.1 of Erethizon dorsatum. NCBI lineage: Eukaryota > Metazoa > Chordata > Mammalia > Rodentia > Erethizontidae > Erethizon > Erethizon dorsatum. Next base: position 21,072,787 of record CM051839.1, read on the forward strand.
AGAAAAGGATTGCGCTGGCTGCAGTGAGTGCCTCTGGGGCTCAGCCATCCCAAGTAAGAGAGTGATTGGCCCTGCGCTACTGTGGGGGGAGCAGTGGAACTGTGCTCAGAACTCAGTGCTATGCCCTGGCTCTCAGGCCGCAGAAAGTGCGCTGATGGTGGCAGGTGAATGAGACTGGTCTCCACCACAGAATACAGGCTATTGCCCACTGCCCCGCCAAAGGGCTGGTGCTGGCTTGCTGGGACACATCTGCACGGAACAGGACTCTGTCACCACCAGGTACCTGCCTACAGCAGAGTCAAAATGTGGAAGTGATTTTTTTCTCTCATTTGTTTTCTGTTCTGACAAAGGTTTTTTTTTTTGTCTTCATTTTTGTTTTTGTTTGTCTGTTTGTTCTTTCCTTCATTGTTCTAACTGTTTTTTATATGAGTGTAAACAGAGCCTCTCACCTCTTTGTGATTGTGGTTCTGATCTGTTCTTCCTTTTATCCCTTCCTTCTCTTTTTCCCACCAGTCTTCTGCACCAGTTTCCCAATGTTAGCGGGATCCCTCTTTGTCCTCCAGCCTTACATCTAATTCCTTCCTCTTCTTCAACTTTACTATTTCCTCCTTAACCCATTTTTATATATAAACTCCTGAGGGCAAAATTGACATATTAAGGACTTGTATACTACATATAATTTTTCTGGTTTGTTTTAGATTTTGTTATACAACCACAAATCTACTTTATAAGGTTAAAAGTGGCAAATAACTGGTTAGCTCAGTCTGTCATTTTCTAGGCTGTGTTTGATGCTTTTCATGCCATTATAGCAAAAAGTGACATAATTGTTCTAAACAGCTTTTCTTCCTGGTATTCCATTACTGAAATTGACTAAGGGTCACGAAAATACTGTGGCACAGTACCAAAGAACTAAGGACTGGGCCAAAAAGGGAGCAACCTCTTATGTCCAACAAATTGAAGAGGTAGGATCTGGCAGCAGGCTTAAAACCCAAAAATAAGCTACACCTGGAAGTTACCACAGAGAAGTAGTCATCTCCTAAGAATTTTAAATACTAGCAATAAAGCAACTTACCATAGACAACTTACAAGCATTACCCCAGGAATTAAACTAAAGAAAGAAAAGAAAATGAGACAACACTTAACCAAGATACAACCCTGCACATCCAGTTCACCAAAGGCAAACACAGGGGGCAATGAGGTGAGACAATCTGAAAGCCACCCACCTGGCATCTATGAAGTGGTAACAACAAAGCAACTGAATGAAGCTCTGGAAAAAATTAAATCAGAAATAATTTCACAGATAACTGCAGAGATAATGCCCACAATGAAGACCATGCTTCAGGACGCTACAGCAGATACACACAAAAAAATAGATGAGCTTAAGAAAATTATGGAAGCCATGAACACTCAGCATAGGAAAGAAATGGAATCCATAAGGCAGATTCAAGCAGATATCCAGGAGAACAAAAATTCCATTGAAAGTATTTGTAGCAGATTCAGCCAATGTGAGGACAGGATCTCAGATTTAGAAGACAGGCTTGTGATTAGTGATCATGGAAAGAAAGTATTCTTAAAAATAGCAAGGGACAATGAAAAATCAATCCAGCAGCTGCTGGATGAGGCAAAAGAGAATAATTTAAGACTAATTGGAGTCAATGAAAAAGCAGGAGATAGCATAAATGACATCAGGACACTGTTCACAGGCATTATCACAGAGAATTTCCCTGGCAGAGAAAAAGAATTTGATGTTCAGATAAATGAGGCTTATAGAACTTCAACTAGCCATGAACAAAAAAAAAAATTTTCAGCCAGACATATCATAGTCAAGATTCCAGAAATTCAACACAAGAGCAGAATCTTAAAAGCTGTTAGGGAAAAGAGACAAATCACCTATGAAGGAAAACCCATCAGAATCACAGCTGACTTTTCAGCACAAACCCTCAATTCAAGAAGAGCTTGGAATGACGTATTTCAAGCTCTAAAGGAAAATAATTTTCAACCCAGATTGATGTACCCTGCAAAACTATCTTTCAAAACTGATGGAGAAATAAAATACTTCTATGACAAAGAACATCTGAAACAATTTATAACCACCAAACCAGCACTCCAAAATGTTTTGAAGGACATTCTAGAAAGAGATAACAAGGACAACTCCAGGAACCCCAACAGAAGGAATCCATCAGGCAGGGCAAACCATTAAATAGAAGGAGGGAAAAAAAAAAACAGGGGGAGCCATCCACAGGAAAATAACATGACAAGTATAAGTCAATACATATCAGTTTTAACTATCAATGTTAATGGTCTCAATTCACCAATCAAAAGGCACAGACTGGCAAAATGGATCAAGAAGCAAGATCCAACAATATGCTGTATACAAGAAACACATTTAATTCAGAAAGAAATTCATAGACTGAAAGTCAAAGGATGGAAAACAATACTCCATGCAACAGGAACCCAGAAAAAAGCAGGGGTAGCTATTCTTTTTGCAGACAAAGTGAATTTCAAGCCAAGAATGACTCAGAGAGATAAAGATGGTCATTACATACTTGTAAAGGGAACAATCCAAGAGGAAGAGATAATGATCATAAATACATATGCATCAAATACCAGTGCACCCAGCTATATAAAACAAGTACTAAAGGACATGAAAAATCAAATAAGCACTAATACAATTATATTGGGGGATCTCAATACTCCACTGTCACAAAAAACAGATCAACTAGACAAAAAATCAATAATGAAATAGTAGAACTGAACCAAACTTTGGAACAAATGGACTTAGTAGATGTCTACAGAGTGTTCCACCCCACAACATCAGAATACACATTCTTCTCAGCTGCACATGGGACGTTCTCCAAAATAGACCACATACTAGCTCATAAAACCTGCTTAAGTAAATGCAAAGGAATTGAAATTATCCCATGCATATTATCAGACCATAGTGCAATGAAATTGGAAATCAATGGCAAAAGAAGTCACAAAAACTCCCTAAACACATGGAAATTAAACAGCACCCTCCTGAACAACCAATGGGTCACAGAAGAAATTAAAGAAGAAATTAGACCCTTTCTACAACTGAACTATAATGACAGTACAACATACCAGAACTTATGGGATAAAATGAAAGCAGTCCTAAGAGGGAAATTTATAGCATTAAATACCTATATCAGAAAAATAGAGCAAGCGCAAATAAACAACTTAATGGCAAACCTCGAACTTCTAGAAAAAGAAGAGCAGGCTAAGCCAAAAGCCCATACAAGGGAGGAAATTATAAAGATCAGAGCAAAAATTAAAGTATTAGGAGACTAAAAAAACAAAAAACAAAAAGGATCAATGAATCAAAGAGTTGATTCTTGGAAAGAATAAATAAAATAGAAAACCTTATCCAACCTTATTAAAAAAAGAAAAGACTCAAATCCATATAATTAAGAATGAAACAGGTGAAATCACAATGGACCCTGCAGAAATCCAGAAGATCATCTCTATGTATTTTGAAAAATTGCATTCTAATAAGATGGAAAATGCAGCAGAAATGGACAGGATCCTAGGTACATATGAATGACCAAAGATGAATCAAGAAGATATAAAAATCCTAAATAAACCAAAATCAACCAATGAAATCGAAGATGTAATTAAAAACCTCCCAACAAAGAAAAGCCCAGGCCCTGATGTATTTACTGCTGAATTCTACAAGTAATTTAGAGAAGACCTAACACCACTACTTCTCAAACTTTTTAATGAAATTGAAAGGGAAGCAATACTCCCAAATTAATTCCTGGAAACGAGCATTACCCTGATACCAAAACCAGAGAAGGACCCTACTAAGAAAGACAACTACAGGCCAATCTCCCTAATGAACATAGATGCAAATATCCTCAGTAAGATACTGGCAAACAGAATCTAGCAAATCATCAAGAAGATTATACACCATGACCAAGTTGGATTCATCCCAGGGATGCAGGGATGTTTCACATAGGTAAATCAATAAACGTAATACACCATATTAACAGAGCCAAGGGCAAAAATCATATGATCATCTCAATAGATGCAGAAAAAGCTTTTGACAAAGTCCAGCACCTATTCATGATAAAAACTCTACAGAAAATTGGAATAGATGGTCTTTATCTCAATCTGATAAAAGCTATCTATGACAAACCAACAGCCAATATCATACTAAATAGACAAAAACTGAATGCTTTCTCTCTAAATTCAGGAACAAGACAAGGACATCCACTGTCCCCACTTTTATTCAACGTAGTTCTAGGAACTTTAGTCAGAGCAATTAGACAAGAGAAAGAAATAAAAGGAATAATGATTAGAAAGGAAGAAATTAAATTATCATTATTTCCAGATGACATGCTACTGTACATAGAAGATCCCAAAAACTCCACTAAAAAATTGCTAGATTTAATAAGCAAATTCAGTAGTGTAGCTGGATACAAAGTCAATTCTCAAAAATTAATAGCCTTCCTGTGCACAAATAACAAACTTACTGGAAAAAAAATTAGGGAAACAATACCTTTCACAATAACATCCAAGAAAATGAAATACCTGGGAATCAATCTCACAAAGGATGTAAAAGACCTCTACACTGAAAACTACAGTACTCTGAAAAAGGAGATTGAAGAGGATATCAGAAAATGGAAAGATATCCCTTGCTCCTGGATAGGAAGAACCAATATAGTGAAAATGGCCATACTTCCAAAATTGTTATACAGATTTAATGCAATTCTAATCAAAATTGCAACAACGTATCTCACAGAATTAGCAAAAAACAATCCTAAAATTTATTTGGAACCAGAGGAGACCTAGAATAGCAAAGACAATTCTGGGCAACATGAGGAAGACAGTGGGCATCACAATCCAAGATTTGAAATGACACTATAAAGCTACTGTGATTAAAAACAGTGTGGTATTGGCAAAAAAAAATAAATAAACATGACCTGAAGATAAATGGAACAGATTAGAAGATGCTGAAACAACTCCAGACATATTGAGCCGCCTTATCTTTGACAAAGGTGTCAAACACATTCATTGGAAGAAAGATAGCCTCTTTAATAAATGGTGCTGGAAAATCTGGCTCTGCACATGCCAAAGATTAAAATTAGACCCATGTCTTTCACCGTACACTAAACTAAATTCAAAATGGATGAAAGATATAAATATTAAAACAGAAACATTAAATCTGCTGGAAGGTAGGATAGGTAAAACTCTTAAAGACATTGGTGTAAGCAAAGACTTTATGAATAAAACCCCAATTGCACAGGAACTATCACAAAGAATCAACAACTGGGATCTCATCTTATTAAAAGCTTTTTGCACAGCAAGAGAAACCACCAACAGAGTGAAGAGACAACCCACAACGTGGGAAAAGATGTTTGTCAGCTGTTCCTCAGACAAAGGATTACTATCAAGTGCATACAAAGAACTAAAAAAAATCAGACCTCCCAAATTTAAAGACCCAATCCAAAAATGGGCATCTCAGATAAATACACACTTCTCAGATGAAGAAATACAAATGGCAAATAAATATATGAAAAAATGTTCAACATCACTAGTCATTCAAGAGACGCAAATTAAAACAACACTGAGATTCCACCTCACTCCAGAAAGAACGGCTATTATCAAGAAATCAATTAATAATAAATGCTGGAGGGGCTGTGGGAAAAAACGAACACTTCTCCACTGTTGGTGGGAGTGTAGACTTGTATAGCCACTGTGGAAATCAGTGTGGAGATTCCTCAAAAAACTAGGATTACAGGTCCCATTTGACCCAGCTATTCCCCTTCTGGGTATCTTCCCAGAAGAATTAAAAGCATGGTACCACAGCGATATATGTGTGCCTATGTTTATAGCAGCACAATTTGTAATAGTCAGATCTTGGAAACAACCCAAATGCCCATCAATCGAGGAATGGATAAAAAAGTTGTGGTATTTTTACACAGTGGAGTACTATTCAGCCATAAAGAAGGATAAACTGGAGACTTTAATAGGTAAATGGATACAACTTGAGACAATACTCATAAGTGAAATTAACCGGACACACATGTGTAAACATCATATTGTCTCCCTTGTGTGAGAAACTGAAAGAGTAAATAAGATCCAAAATATACAATAGATATGGTAAAACAGGAAGAAACTGGTCAAAAGAAAAGAGAAACTGGGATGGAGGAAGGAGAAAAGAAAGAAGGGAAAAGAAAAAAATTATATATATAAAAGATAGTTAAGATAGAAACACTACTAATTTTGCTTAGTTCATTGAGAAAAAAGGTTTGTGCTAATATTGTTTGGAGAATTGAATGCTGATATCTTGTGCCCTGTGTAACTAATTTAAAGATAACAATGCGTAATGTATTAACCCTTGTTACCCTCCTTTTATGTTGTTTTGAAATTTTGTTCTATTTTTGTCCCTTTAAAATAAAAATTAAAAGAAAAAGCATAGTATAGCATAATACAGAACAGGATAACATGTATGGCTACTGACACATGATAAAAGAGTTGCTATCATTTTAGAAAGACAGCTAATTTCAGTATTATATATTAACGTATGAAAGAATGTCATTGCCAAAAGTTTTATACGACATGACATTTAATTGTATTTGTTAATAGGACTAATGGATTCACAGAAAACTGATAAAACATTACTTCTGATTGTCTTTGAGCCTCTTTATCTCTACCCTTTGAGTCAATAAATTGGTAAAGAAGACTGTCTCACCAGTGTGAATGGTATCATCCAATTCTCTGGGGACATGAATAGAATAGCCAGTGATTAAAACCAAGAATAAATGATGAACAGAATGAAGAGACAACCCACAAAATGGGGAAAAAATATTACCAGCTACTCCTCAAACAAAGGATTAACATCTAGAATACATAAAGAATTTTAAAAATATCAGACAACCCAAATTTAAAGGCCTAATTCAAAAATGGGCATCTGGAATGAATAGACATTTCTCAGATGAAGAATTAGAACCAGCAGATAAATATATGAAAAAAATGCTTAATGTCACTGGTCATTTGAGAAATGCAACCTAAGTAACACTGAGATTCCATCTAACTCCACAAAGAATGGCTATTATCAAGAAATCAACCAGTAACAAATGCTGGCGGGGCTGTGGGGTAAAAGGAACTCTTCTCCACTGTTGGTGGGAGTGTAGACTGGTGCAATCACTGTGGAAATCAGTGTGGAGATTCCTCAAAAAACTAGGATTAGAGGTCCCATTTGACCCAATTTTCCCCTCCTAGATGTCTTCCCAAAAGAGTTAAAAGCATCATATCAAAGTGATATATATGGGCCAGAGATATAGCTCAGCAGCACAAGTGTCTGCCTGGCAAGTGCAATGTCCTGAGTTCTATTCCTGATACCAAAAAGAAAACAAAAAACAACAACAAAAATGTGATCTATGTGTACCCATGTTTATAGAAGCACAATTTATAATAGCTAAATCTTGGAAATAGCTCACATGTTGATCAATTGATGAATGAATAAAGAAAATGTGCTATTTATGTATACTGGAGTACTACTCTGCCATAAAGGACAAAATTGTGTCGTTTATAGGGAAATGGTTGCACCCTGAGTCCTAATCATAAGTGAAATAAATCAGACACACAAATTTAAATATTGCATTGTTTCACTAGTGTGAGAAACCCAAAGGGTAAATTAGGAGCATAATGGAAGACAGATATGGGAAAGTAAGAAGAAAATGTTGAAATGGGAAAGGGAATGGGGGGGTGAGAGAATAGAAGGAAGCAGAAAGGGAAAAAAATGAATAAAAGGGAAAAAATGAAAACAAAGATTTTGTAAATAGGGAGGGAAAGAAGGGTTGAAGGGAGGGGAAGGGAATGGGAAATACAGAAGATTCAAGTCATATTATGTACAGGTATAAATTCTCTATGATGAATGTGATTAATATGTAAGACAAATATGTATTAATAAAAATAAAGATAAAAAAGAAAAAAAAAACAAAAATAAATAACTGTTAAAAAAGTGATCTTAGGAAAGTTATGCAACTTTGAAAGTAAAGTCATATAGCTTCACTAATTCAAAATGTGGCACTTCAGTTGTGTTTGGTAACAAACAGTTCAGAACATACACGCAAAAGGAGCACTTACAGCACATCACTTTGCCCATATGAAGTGGTAGACACACTTATCAAGGGAAGGAATTATACTTCTTTTGGGTGGCTTTTAAATTCTGGCTTACTTGGGTTATGCATACATATAGGTTTTTATGCACTTATTATTTCAGTCCTTATATTTTTCATTATTTGGTATATCAGAATTTAATAAATTTGGGGCATACTAAAAGTATATGCAAATTTACCATGAAATTATACATAATATTGGCATTTGTTTATGTAATTTCTTGATAATATTATTATTCATTTCTTCAAAATTAAATTACTCAGTTTTTGCTCTGGTTGCCTTTGCTTTTAAACTTTCAGTCTCAGACCTCTTGAAGTTTTCTTCTTAAACTAAGCAAGTGTATTTCTGAACCTTGAAAATGAAACAAAACAATGATGAAAATAATGTTTTTTCATTTTTCTTGCTCGGAATTTAGGTCATCTTGACAGTTAGTTGTCTACTTAAATTATACTGATTCTACCCAAAGAAGAGTAATATTGAATATCCAAGAGCATCAAGGTGAGTTCCAACACAAGGATGAGAAAGCAACACAATGTATTGATCAGATGAGTCTAAGAGAGACATCTGCTGGCTACATTTGGGGAGCTACTCCAGAAAAATATCAGGATTGGTAATTCTACATTGTACAGCATACTCAGAACGGGCAAATAGCATGCGGCAAAAATATCTGAAAACATTTCCAAACTTAACTCATTCAACTAATGTTGATAACTAGATTTCTAACTACAAGTTCATAAAGAGACAAATAGTTATATGCATTACAGAAAATTGCTGTAGAAGGCTAATTGATAATGTGTGTTTTGAAACAATAATGGACACAGCACCTGCCTGGCAAGTGTGAGGTCCTGAGTTCAATTCTTGGTACCCCCCAAAAAATAAATAATAAGTGGATATTAAAGTCACATATAATATTACCATAAAGTAATGAAAATAATGAAAAAACAATGTATTTAGCTGGGTAAAATTGTTAGTACAAGTCAAAAATCTGAAAACAGAATGTCAAGTAACAAAAAATACTATAAAATGTTATCCTTATTCATTCACATTTAAAGTTTGATTGCTGTCACACCTTTGTGTATACCCACCCTTCAGATTTTTCCCTTTAAACCATTAAACTTTGTCTACAAAATAATCATGTAAATAGTAGCAAAAAGGTTATAATTATCATTGTATAGTTTTTGTTCTCTGCTACAGCCACTGTTTTCATAAACAGCAAGAAAAGACTATAATTAATCATGCTTTTATGCCATATACTGGTTTATATATTAATTGCCTCCTCAAATAAAGCAAGAGTAAAAATGATTGAAGAAAAATCACATTGGTATACAAAGTTGAAAGTAATTTTATTCCCTGGAGAAAACTTTCTTTGTCATATATTTTTATGAGCCATATAAAAATACCCAGTGACTATATTTTTAGAAGTAGTTTATTCCTTTGACCAACTGTGTAAAAGATAAAAGACTAGATTCAATCTCTTACAGTAAATTTCTTTTGGTTGATACTAGTGGCTTAACTGGCCGTTCTATCTAAGTTTCTCTCCTGTTGGCATTATTGCTTCATTGCTCTTTTTATCCGTTTCCTCTGGACATGAGTTGCTATATCAGTGACCTTTATTTTGTTTTAAGAAATTGTATCATTTTTGTGTGTCATGGGAAGAAGCATAACACTTTTCACCAAACTTTTTACCTCCTTCATGCATTGATATGACCTGAAGTCATACAGAGTTGATGTAGGAACCGTCATCCTTTACAGACCAAGGCTTCCCTCCTGCCACTTCTTTTTCCTCTCATATTTTCGGTAACAAAAAGGATTCTTTGCATTTGTATAGGCTGTGATTCACAAAATAATTCCACATTTAAAAAAATATCTGATCCTAGGACTCCTTTAGAGGGAAGATTAATTCTCGTAGTTACACATAAAATTGAGAAATAAAAATTATTTCTTCAAGGGTGTAATTTTTTATTTACCTTTTTTTTTTTTTAGTTTATGTGTTTGTGTGTTTAATGTATTACCCAGGATGGGCTTCTATATCTTTTTGTTTTTAAAAATATTTCTCTTGTATGATGTTCTCCATTCATTATGGAGAGTTTAAATTTCCTCTGAATAAACATGTCAGGTTTAATCTGAAATCAATATTAATTCCCAGTAACTAACCATTATCTCAAACTCAGTTCCTCTTTGATATTTCTTGTCTTCATACTTCTTGATTATTATCTACTAGCATTTCTCTTTTTTTTTATGTGGGTACCGGGGGGTCGACCTCAGGACCTCGTGCGCCAGCAGGTGCCCGTGTTGCTGAGCGATATCACCGGCCCCTTTTTCGTATGTGGGTTCCGGGAGTCGAACTCAGGCCCTCGCGCTTGCCTGGCAGGCGCTTAAGCCGCTGAGCCATCTCACCGGCCCCCTAACATTTCTCTTTACATCCTCTTGAAGAGTAATCTTAAGTCTGTTCTGATTGTGTAATAAATACTTAAAAGATTTCTTGGTGTGTCTTTCTAAGAATTTACATTTACTTATTTATATGTTTGACAAATAATACTATCAAGAATATTAACTTATTATGGAATATACTCTCAATGTTTCAATTTATTATATAAACATAAAAATATCACAAAATGATTATTGTCTTAGCCCAATTGTTTCTATATTATTTGACCTATATACAATTTGCTTATTTAATAGTATGTGAGCCAGGATAAAGGAATTGCCAAAATAAGAAGATGCACTGTGAAAAACTGCATCCAAACTTATTGCTATGTTGAAGGATGAATTAGAGAACAATTTGAATATACTATTATCTAATGACAGCATTCTAACTTCCTATTGTTTCACTGCCTTACTCTTAGCTTGACTCATTGTATGCATCAATATTACCACCATTTCTACCTTTTTCTCTATACAGTCAACCCTATCCCAGCTCTACCCTCTTTATTAATGTTAATCAAGTGTTAATCAGCACCTCAGGCCTTATTTTTTCTCTCACCTCTCTTGCTTTGTCTCCTCTTACTACTGCATATAGCTACACATTCTGTACTTTTAATCCCAAACTGTAATTGGAGATGAAATTATAGAAAAAATTTCAATTTTGTGATACTGCAGCTGTATGGTCTTCATATTCAGGTGGAAAATTCAACATTTTCAGCATTAATCTTTTTGTATATGTAGAATGTGTTTAATCTCTGCAGTTAATATTGTAAAGATTTGCCACTTTTCTCCAACTCTCCCGCTCTGTCTCTTTTTCCCTCTCTCCCTCCCTTTCTCTCTCTCTCTCTCTCTCTCTCTCCACTGTTTCCAATTTCTTTCTGTGGAAAACCTTGTCTATTTTTTGTGTATGTGTTGCAGGCAATGGAACACAGGGCAATGGAACACAGGGCAATGGAACACAGGGCAAGTGTCACTGAGTACACTTAGAAATTAAATTGCTCCTATCTGCAGATGATATGGTTACATATGTAGAAAAACCTAAGGATTGTACTAAAGGACTATTAGAATCAATAAATGAATTCAGCAAAGTAGCAGAATAAACATGAAAATGCAAAAATCAGTAGCTTTCCTACACACCAGTAATGCATTTCCTCAAAAAGAAATAATGAAAACAATACCGTTCAAAATAGACACACACACAGAGAGAGACACACTAAAATAGCAAGGAATAAATTTAACTAAAAATGTGCCAGCACTCTAGAATGAAAATTATCAAATATTAATGAAAGTAATTGAAGAAGACACTAAAGAATGGAGGGAAATAATATTGTCAAAATGTTCATATTACCCCAAGCAATCTTTGGATTCAATACAATCCCCATCAAAAATATCAATGACATTATTCACATTAACTAGAGAAAAATCCTGAAATTTTTGCAGGAGCCCCAAGGTCCTCACATAGCTAAAACAATCTTGGGCAAAGAGAACAAAGCTGTAAGCATCACAAATGATTTTCAGAAAATCTGCAGTACTAAAACCAGAATCATACTGGCATAAATCAGACACACAGATCAGTGAGACAGAATATGTAGAGAAAGGGCAGCCTCTTCAATCAATGGTGCGGGGAAAACTGGATATCCACATGAAGAAGACTGAAAATTGACCTCTATCTCTCACCCTGTCCAAAAAAACAAAACAAAACAAAACAAAACAAACAAACAAACAAACAAACCTCAGAATGGATCAAAGACCTTAATGTATAGCCTGAAATTCTAAAACTACTAGAAAGAAACATGGAGGAAAACATGCTGATAGGACATCAGCAGCACAGGAAACAAAAACAAAACAAAACAAAAGTGACAAAATTGCCACAAACTAACAAACATCTGCAGAGCAAAGGAAGACTTCAGAGTAAAGAGACAACCTAGAAAATGGGGGAAAATTTGGCAGCTATTTTTTTGTCAGAGGATTGATATCTGGAATACATAAAGAATTAAAAAATAACCATTAGAACAAATAATCCAATTAAAATTCAGCGATAACCTGACCAACACATCTCCTGAGAAGAAATATAAATGGCTGACAAATATATCAAAAGATGTTCAATATCTTTAGTTATCAGGGAAAGCAAATCAAAATTATGAGCTGCTGTTTCACCCATTAGAATGGCTGGTGAGAATGTGGAGATAAAAGAACTCACACTGTCGTTGTGATTAAAAGTTAATGTATCCCCTATAGAAAATATAATGGCTTCTCAAAGAGTTAAAAATAGAACTATTGTACGCTCTGGCTATCCCACTCTTGGGTATGTAATAAAAGGAAATGAAGTCAGTATACAAAAGAGCTGCCTACCTATCCATGCTTATTGTGGCACTTTTCACTGTAGCTGAGAGACGGACTCAACCTGTGAGCCGTCAACAGATGTAGGGATAAGGGAAATGTATATACACAGCAGAGTATTATTCAGGCATAAAGAAGAAGGATACCTCGTCAAAATACATAAAACTGGAGGACAGTATCATGATAAGTGAAACTGCCAGAAACAGAACAAGTACCGCATGTTGTCTTTTGAATATGGAAACTAAAAAAAAAATTGACCGGAAAGTAGAATAGCAAAGTGTGCAGGAAGGGCAACATTGGTGGACGGAGGATGGTTGGGAAGATCAATGGACACTATGCATATGTAAACATCATGCACCATTACTACGTATAATTAATGTATTAACCAAAAAGGAAAACCTTGACTACCGCTTTGTAGGGGAAATAAAGGTCAACCTTTATTTATCCATCCATATAGCAAATATTTTGTTGTGTTCTTTGTTTTGCATATGTAGCAGTGGAAAAAGTGTTGTTCTGGGTCCTAACAATTTATAAGGAAGACTGATGTAGTCAATTCTTAGTGATTTCTCGCTAGTTGTTTTTCTTGTACAAATTAAAATTGAGTTTAACTGGCAATTTCGCACTTAACAGTGACTATAGATTCAAGATATTATAACTGGTCTTTTAATTTTACTTAACATTTATTTTCTGACCTTTTACCTAATAAATTTGTATTCATTGTATAATTCTTAAAAGTATGGGAAAAAGAAAATAATGGCTAATCTGTGTAAAGCTTGCTGGGTACCACAGTGCTAACTGCTAGAGACACATATGGATCTTTTTGTTAATCTTTGCTACATATTGATGAGGATTGGGTAATCAGTATATAGGCAAGTCTATATAAATTTAATGTGAAAAGTGGATCAATAAGTTTTAAATTACTGGTACAAGGTCAAATAGCCAGTAAGGAAACAAATCTACCGTACAAATATAAGCAAATCTGGCCAAGAAGTACATTAATTAACCATATGAGAATAAAAATTGCTAAGTATCACAAACATTTCTGAAATATAAATGTGTGATTGGCAACATCAACTAAAGAGTTAATGATAATCAGCTTTCCTTACCTTCATGGCTTACAAAGATACTAAGAACAAAATCTTTGATGTGTCTTAAAAGACTATGCAGAAAGTGGCCCCTGTCTACACCCACCAACCTCCTATTGAAATAGTACTATTGTCTAGACGGAAACTCCTGTCACATGGGCTCTTATGTTTGGTCAGTTTTTAAAACATGCTCTTGTCTATGACAAATCAATTCACTCGATTCACTCTAATGGTAATATCTTATATAATTATAGTGCTGTATCACAACTAGAAATATTAACACTGATTATGTAATATCAGCTTTCATTCAGCTTTCATCAGCTTTCCTTGCCCTCATTTTTATCTTTATATTTGTTTCTTTACTATTTTATCATATGTGTATATTCTGGTGTAGAAACTGATAAATTATATTCCAGAATGGCTCTATCATTTTATCTTTCATCTTCACTAGCAGTATGTTAGTGATCAAGTTTTCCAAAAGCCTTTTCAGCATTTTGTATTATTATATTGTTCTTCTTCTTCTTCTTCTTATTATTATTTCAATGTATGTTAGTAGATGTGTGGTGCTAGTTCACTGTAGTTTCACAGCGACATTTTATATATTGCTTAGAAGGAAGGATGGGAGGGAGGGAAAAAGGAAGAAAGGGGAGGAGGAAAGGACAAAAGTTAAAGAGGAAGAAAGGAAGGAAGCAGGTAGGTAGGCCAGAAGGCATGCATCAGGCTACAAATTAAGGGTGCTTCAGCAATTATATATTCTTTCCTAAATTCAAATGTTAAAACTTGACAAAAAAAATTTCACCATAGAATCAATAACAACCCTCCCTGTATCAAATATCAGTTAAAAGGTTACTTTCTCATAGTCTTTGCCTGACCCACGGGCTTGATGAGGTCAGCTACTTAAATGTTGCCTTAGCTCCCTGTTCAATTTCACTACAGTACAAATAGGATTGCTAGTCCTATCTCTGTGTACTTATTTGATAAGCATCTCTTTCTGTTAGAAGTCGCTAAGTCCACGTAGACAAAGACTTTATCTACTTTGTTTACTGTATTATCTCCAGCACTTGTCCAAGTTTCTGACATACAGATGCATAGTAAACACTGTTAAATATCATAAATGCATTCTTGTGAATTAATGTATCTTATAAAGCAAAGAACTTCATCTTTTTAAAGTTCTATGTATTTATTCACAAAATAGAGAATTGGTTCAGATCGATTTTACAACTCTGGACTTAAAAATTATTGCAGAGGGGTGGTAAGAGACACTGGTGAGGTGATTTGTATTTCAAACTCAATACTGTTAAGTAAAATAAATATTATTTAAAGTTTTTGATAAAACATCTGAATATAAAACAAGGCTAGATATTTTTCTTTTTAAAAATTACCCCCATCTTCATACTTAGTGTAGACAAAACCACTAAGTCACCTTTGATTACATTGTTCTCTTTTCCTAAGATGATTTAAACTTCAAGTATAAGAGGGCCGGGGTTCCTGCTCTTTTTATGTCCATTTAGAACCTTTATATCTGCTTAGAAATTTAGTATATGTGCTTCTGAAGTGAGCACTCTGCTTAGAAATGTAGAATACATAAAATCTACATGTCACCTGCTACATAAAATGATCATACCCTGGTAAGTAAAAATATTTGATTAGATGGGATAATGTAATAAGGAAAAACTTAACAAAACAGTAATTTAAATTTTAAATTTATTAGTAATTTATCTATAGTTTTTATTTCAAAATCACCCAAATATTGAGATCAATACAAATTAATTTCAGTGAATTTCTTAGAAATAATTTAATGGCACAAACTTCTTGCCAAATTTATGACTAGAGGAATAAAAAATTAAATTATGACCCATGGTCTTGGATAGCCAATGCATTAAAATCTGATATGCTTGACATGTCCCCAATAAAAGAGAATGCAATTCATCATATTCAACATTAAATATTAATAAGTAGCATCTATGTGCTTTTTGATGGGAAAGTAAGCTAAGGTCGTTACAATAGGGCAATGCTTCCTGATAAGGACATTTTAAAATAAGTATATTTTTCAAATTATTTGTATTATGTTTAAATAATTTTCATTCATTATTTGTGATTTTCATATTCAATAAATATGCGTAGAATGTAATATAATCTCTATATAGAAACAACTTCACAGAAATAGAATTAATAGAATAATTAATAGATTTAATTAATAGAATAATTTTCTAGTTTATATAAACAATTTAAATAGTATAACTGGATAATTAAGGCTAAATTGCTTCATGTTTAAAAAGGTTTCAATTTAGGTGTTTTTTTTTCCTTAATTTTTTCTTAAAAAGTGTTTGTGGAGTTTGCTGTCCTTTGCAATTCAACTTCTCACTTTTCATGCACATAGAAAGCCAGTTAACTGTAATCTACATTCTTAGCTTACTTTTACTTAGCTCCATTTCTTCCCACGGAATGCAAACAGACATTATGCACCTATTCTATACACCTTTTCTATACACCTTTTTAAAATCATGGGCTTAGAGAAGATTGCCTTTGAGTCTTTTTATTCCCACTGACTTGGAAAAATAATAGTTTATACTTCAAGATAAAATTTAAATGTTAACTGAGATAATACATGTGAACAATAATGATATGGGGTATTAATTGTTTTATTATCCAGATCTGTACATTATTTTTGTTTTTCTTATAAAATAATGGTAAATAAAAATGTTAAGCTGCCAGCTTCAAGAAAAATGAAAATGTAATGAAGTCAGAATTTCTTATGCCTTCTGCAATGTGTTTTTTAATTTTATTCTGCTTCTCCAGGTAGTCAACACAAGATAAGAAAATGTAGCTAGTTACATAATTTGCTGTATCCATAAGGAAGCTATATGTGTTAATGAGAAACACAAATTTTAAACATGGATATTTTAATTTCTTTCGTGAGATTTTACTAAATAAACAGTGAGATCTGTTTTACTCCATCAGCATAATTGGGGTAATTAATACTTCAAAACTTACAAGGTGAACTAAGTTCTGTAGTACTAAGGACAATGGACAGGCAATAGGATACGAAGCCTAAGGACAGAAAGTTATTTCTGCATCCACTTTTGGCAGCATCTGTGTTCCTTCATTCACTTACCTAGAACAGACACAGAGTCAAAGATTTTCTGGGAAACTGATCATTGAAATTAACTCATTGTCATAGAAAATTTTACAAATGAGCTGAGATTATTTAGATTAGTTTTTACCATGTTAGTAGCCAACTTTTGCAGGAGAAACTCAAGAATTTACTTTAGCAAAGTAAATTCCTTATGGCCAGAAGAATCTTCTACAGGAATAGGGAAATGGGAACTTGGAAAGCCCAAAACCCCATTTGGGAAGACATCATACTGCTCATAATATTTATGATCATCTAGGTAGTTGAATATTTAATAAAATGTATATTATTTAAAAAACGTATATCATTTGCATCTTTTTCGATTGAACCAAGCACCTAGATGCAGACTAGGCAAGCACTGTACCATAAAGGTACATCTCCAGTCCTTTTTATTTATTGATTTTTTATTTTCAGATAAGATCTTATTAATTTGCTCGTGCTTGCCTCAAATTTGCTATCCTCTTGCTTCAGCCTTGGAGTAGGAGTATTTACAGGTGTGCATGACCATGCTCAGATCTATAGTATTTCTTTACATTTGGTGGTTGATGTCCTGCCATGAATCTTCACATCTGTCTCAAAGATTAGGGCCAAAATATGGATTTATACAAATGCTCAAAATCTAAGTATTAGACTGGCAATAAAAATTAGACTAGAAGGCTAGGATTGCAAATCAGACTGTTTAAGCGATGACCCTATAAATATTTATCAATGACAAAAAAATTGTTTCTGTAGAATATTATCTTTATTTCCCATAGTTTGAGATAGTTTGTCTTACTAGATTAAATATAAATTGTACTCCAAAATGGTGGAATGTACATTTCTCCTTCAGATTCCAGGTTTCATTGTCTTTAACCAAAAAACAGATGCCTAAGTGTTTACAAGAAAGATTGAAATCAGCAAGTTCTAGACAAGAAATCTAGTAGGAAAAGAGAACAGGAATTGAAACTGTAGGTCCTTACACTTTTGCAAATAAATATTTGTGGTATAAATGTTAGAAATATAGGGGTCATAGGACATCCCCCCACTATAATATCCTCTTGGAAATGGAAATTTGTAGGGCCTAAAATTTTACATGGGCTGAGAAGTTCTCTGATTTTGGCTAACTCAAATCAACCCTTAGAAGGGAAAGGAAAGAGAGGGCAGAGCAGATAGTAAGAAAATCAAAAATTAAAATCTGAGAATATTCTTAGCTCTGTCTTACTATTCATAAGTAGCTAATCTGTTTTTAAATAAGGTATGAACCTGCATTTCATGACTTGTTAGATTAATTTATACATACGCACGTGAACACACAAACTCAAATATGTGTTTTGTTCTGTAAAAACTGTCTCCAGTGGTTAGGATATTAGAATCAATTTCATATCTGGACTACATTCTTTCTGATTGTACTCAGTGATACTTAAGTAACATAGAATTTTTCTTGGTAAAATATATACAATATGAATTATTCTCCACAACTTCTTTTTGAATGGCATTAGTGAATGTATTAAAAATGGAGAGTTAGGGGAATTCAAGAGTGAATGTATGACTTTACATGTCACAATGATTGCCAAGTGTTATCCATGATTATAAAGTATATATCTAACCATATGAAAATCAAGTGCTAACTTTCTTTCTTCAGGCACGGTAGTGTTCAGAGAAAGATATTTTGCTGCACTGGAGCCAAAAGAAATAAATAGAAGATGCTGGAAATATGCCCAGCTTTTCCAATTTTAAGACATTGGGAAAATGGTTTTCCTTTTTTCTCACTCCCTTGAGGTGTTTTCTAACTACAGTTCTTACTAAGCAGTCTTAGAAAGGAAAAACATCTGCACAGTTAGATGTCTGTTCCCAATCACTGTTACTCCATTACACTTACTTCATTTCTTTCATAACATTTGTGTAGGAGATGAAATTATGTTGAGAGAAAAATATTCAATAGAAGAAAAACTGTTATACTTGAGAAATATTATTGAAGATATGAAAATATCAAACACTCAGATGTTCCGACATCAAAATTGGTATCTATTAGCAGAAGAAGAACCTATAGAAACAAAACAGAGTGGTAAGGTCCAGAGAGCAATCTAGGGAATAGCTCCATCAATTATTAAAATATAATGGATCCAAACTAAAGGAGCGTTGTATTAATTAATGAATAGAGAGACATAAAAAGATTGAATGAAAAGTACACACATAGACTCAAACAGATATAGGAATTTAATATATTACACACATGATGTCTTAAATTAGAGTTAAGATATACTATTAGAACTTGTTTATGGGATAACTGAGTAGTCTTTTTGATAAATGTGAAATTTGAATGTCTTCTTACATATACATGAGGGCAGGATATATATCAAGATTTCAATTTAAATATAAAAACAATTTCCTAGAAAAAGATTAAGAATCAATGTTAAAATGAAGTAATAAATACACCAGAAAAATGTGTGCATTCATTTATTAAGTTGGAATGCAGAAGATTTTTCAGTTGTACTTTAATATGCAGAATCCATAAAAGAAAATACTGATAAACTTGACTATACCAAAATCAAATAATTCTGGATGAAGTTAAAAGAAAAAAAGGCACCATAAGCAAAATCAAGAAGTGAAAAATTAGGAAAAATGTATTACTAACCTATGTACCAGGGCTCATCTTCCCAATACTGCCATGTTATGGCCTGACTGTGCCCCATAATACATGTGTTGAAATCTTTTTTTTTTTTTTTATGTGTGTACCAGAAGTAGAACTCAGGACCTCACACTTGCCAGGCAGGTGCTTATGCTGCTGAGCCATATCACCGGCCCATGTGTTGAAATCTTAATCCCCAAACAGCAATGTAGAATTTGGGTCCTTTTTGAAGGGTTTAGATAATTAGATCTCCACCATCGTGAACAGTTAATTCTGTTTAGAAAAGGGCTTCCTGGAAGGAGTTTGCCATTCCTTTTTCCTCTCACTTTCTGCCATATGAGAGCAGTGTTTTTCTCCTCTATGATGAAATAGTGTTCAAGGCACTGATTTGGTTGCAGAAAGCAGTTGTCACAAAATGCCAAGCCTGCTGATGCCTTCACCTCTAATAAATCCTAGCTTCCAGAATTATTAGAAAATAGATTTCTGTTCTTTATAATTGACCTAGTCTTAGGTGTTTTGTTATAGTAGCACAAATGGACTATGGCAAGAATTGGTACCAGAGGATTTAAAAATATTATTTTTATGGAGCAGCAGTGTTTGCAGGAGATTAGATTAACATGGAAATCTTCAAGCTAAAACTTGTATTAATAGAGTATAGAATTACTGGAATTTAGAATCAATCTAGAAAATCTTGTTATTCTTTTCTGTTAGTCTCCTATTCCAAGTGACATCAATTTTTGGTTTTGTTGTTCAAAAGTGTAGGGCCAGTGAGATGGCTCAGCAGTGTAAGCGCCTGCCTGGCAAGCGCTAGGGCCTGAGATTGACTCCCAGTACCCACATACAAAAAAAGGGCCGGTGATATCGCTCAGCGGCACAGGCGCCTGCTGGTGCATGAGGTCCTAAGTTTGACCCCCAGTACCCACACACAAAAAAAAGTGTATTAAAACCTGAAATCTAGAGTCCAAAAGTATAGCAGTACTTCTGAAACTGTAAGTTTAGGGAAATTTGTTTTATAATTTCTTTGCACCATGCTGTGCTGGGAAAGATCACCTCCTATTCACACTGCTGCTGAAGGAGGGATCCCCTACCATCCACAGTATGCAAAGGCCACACACATGACACCTAGTACTGGACAGATGAATTCAAACAGAATTTTATTAGTGAATCACACTTATGGCTCCAGAGGAAGACAGGCATTTCACACAAGCCATGGGAAGGTGCATCCAGATGAACTAGAGAGACAGGATTTGTAGTAACGAGTGGGTGGGGTGTTCTTTCGGTTATATGAAAGCTCATGTGCTTATTTGAACAATGATATATATGTGGAGCTCTTTAGGTTGAGGACAGGGTGAAGTGCAGCTGATCCAGCTATTAGGGAAATTAGCTGGGTTGGCAATATTAATGAGGAAAGCAAGAAGACTCATATTTCAGCTTTGGGGGGCCCTGTGAGCCTCAAAATGTCAAAGCAATACGTGAAATTTCAAGCTGTATAATATTTAGAGTTGTTGTCTAAAGTATGATGGGGATTTCCTATTTGTTTGTTTTAGTTCTACCTCAGACTAGTTCTCCTTTTTCTCTCTTGTAACTTCCAGAGATAGGTCGTTCTGTTATGTTTAATATTCAGTGTCTCACATTGAAAGATCTCATGCAGTACTACCTACCTTTAGCACTTGAAATACATAAAGGATGAAATAAAAAAATTAACACCAATGACAGCACAATAAAATAATTATACTGATGCACAAACATTTTAAGAGATATGCTCTGTAATGTGATAGAGTGGAAAGAGAACAAAGCAGTAGTGTAGAAAATTTTAGTTCTAATTTTTATTCTTTTGGAAGTAATTTAATAGCTTCAATTTTCAATTTCTCCAGTGAAAAATAATACAATGAAATAAGATGATTTTTATTTCTTTCCTGTGTCTAACATCATTGGATCTAAGTTGTATCTTAAAAATATTGGGCCAACTTTCATGCATATTTTAGTTTTAGATCCATTAAAATTGCCTAAGGATAGTGAAATAGACTCTTATCAGAAGATAATGGAGTCTAACAGCTGGTAGAAAAAGGGAGTGATGCCAAAGGCAAATGCCAGCACTGAAGTATTTTGATGATATTCACCTTGATAATTATGCACTATTTCTTTATACATATTATAAAAAATGAACACAAGCATCATAATAATTAATGCATGTTTATCAGCAGTTCATTTTTAAAATTGCTTATGTTTATAATATTCTTTTGAATAAAAGTTGTGCAGATAATGTGTAGCAGCTGCTTTTTAAGAATTTTGGCCATTGTATGAATATGTTTTGAATGAAAGACTCCTCATTGTGAGTATATTTATTCTTTCTAAATTTATTAAATACCAAAAGGAGAGAAAATTGGGTAACTGCTGCAAATTAAAGGTGCCTTATTTTCTCTTCTCTTAATCTTTCTGGGATTTGAAAGCACATATATAAAGATCTTGCTTTCATAGAAAGGAAAATGAAATGAAATGAAACTGAAAACTACTGCAGGCAGAGTTAGACTTTGTGAATATTCCTTTTCCTATGTAGGTTTGGATGTAGACTTTGGGGTGTGTGACACAGTGGGATTGCTAGTGGTGGGCACTAGGAATACTTTTTACCTCACCTAGGGACAATACTTGTTTGGGAGGTAAATCTTTCTAACTATTAGAAGAAGTAGAGTGGAGCTTATACGGAATAGGAAAAGTTTAAAGATAACCTGAAGTTGAGACGTGAGTAATGGTAAAAGCTCTTTTATTTTACTAACTCACTTAAGTACTTTTATTTTAGGAGGAATGAGAAAAAATAGCAAAACTTTTCTCTAAGGGATAAAAGTCAAGAATTTGCCTGAAGCTTTCTTTCAATTATCTTCCTGGATGTCAGTCATTATGAATAGGCAAAGAATAGGTTCAGAATAGGAAATGTTGTCACCCTCATGTCTAAACTGAACCACTAAATAAATGTTATTTGTAAAATCAAGTGCAATTGAGCATCCATGTAGACAACACCTAAGGTCCTACCTAGGTATTGTGCCATTTATTCCTTGGACCATATAATCAAATGTTCCATAAAAGTAAATTCTATTTGTGGGCTATTGAATGAAATTGAATTTTTGACTTTTGTTATTTTCTGACATACTTAAAGGAGTATTCTAAATGTTCTTTATCTTACTATTCATTGTTAAAATGAGAATAAACACATTTCACTAGCAGGAAGAAATTTGAAATTAGTGATTATTTGATTTTGTTTTCCCAAAGTTGAAAAGAGTGATGAGATATAAAAGGTAAGAAATTTGCACTTTCATTCTTAAGCCTTCTTTTGATTAATTATCATAGTGTCCATGTCTTTATTATTCAATTGCCAATATGTACAAACCTTAAAGTCTTATTTATTATGTGGTCTTCTATCAAGCTTTTACTAATTTTTTACATCCAAATCAATATATTTCCTTTGAAGCTAATAGTGTCTTATATCTTACATCTTGCTTATTCTACACTTCCAAGAATTAATTTTGTGTATATGTGTATGCATTTAACTAGCAATAAATAAAATAATTCATTCTTTTAAATATATTATGGAATGTCTACTGGTAGCTATGCTTCAGATTATTTTTTATGTTTTCTTTTTAAATAAAAACAATGGTACAAAATTTCAAAACAAGATGGTAGGAGAGTAAACAGTGGTTAGTACATTGTGTATTGTTATCTTCGATGTAGTTGCTCATATTAAAAGATATGGTCATGAAATTTGATCAAACAATATAGGCACAAACTTTGCTTTTCAATGAACTAATAGCAATTAGTAGTATAAATATCATAACTATTTCGTGTGTATATATATATTTTTTTTCTCCTTTTCCCTTCCTTCTTTTCTCCTTTTCCCCATCCCAGTTTCTCTTTCCTTTTGAACAGTTTCTTCCCATTACACAATATCTATTGTACATTTTGGATCTTACTTATTCTTTCAACTTCTTATACTAGGGAGAAAATACAGGGTTTACACATGTGAGTCTAATTTATTTGACTTATGAGTATGGTCTTAAGATGCATCCATTAGAAGGATAAATGTCTAAAGTTTATCCTTCTTTACAGCTGAGTAGTACTCCATTGTATACAAATGTCACATCTTTTTTATCCATTCCTCAGTTGATGAGCATTTGGGTTGTTTCCAAGATTTAGCTATTACATTGTGCTAAAGATGGGTGCACATATATCGCTGTTAGTCTGGGAAAATACCCAGAAGGGAAATAGCTGGGTTGAATGTGATCTCTAACCCTAGTCTTTTGAGGAATCTCCATGCTGATTTCCACAGTGGTTGCATCAGTCTACACTCCCACCAACAGTGGAGAAGAGTTCCTTTTTCCCCACAGTTCCTCCAGCATTTGTTATTGGTTGATTTTTTTGGTGGTAGTCATTCTTTCTTGTTTGACATGGAATCTCAGTGTTGTTTTACTTTGCATTTCTTGGATGACCAATGATGTTGAACATTTTTCATATATTTATTTGTCATTTTTATTTCATCTGAGAAGTGTGTATTCATCTCAGATGCCCATTTTTGAATGAGCATCTTTGAATATCTTTGAATTTGAGGGGTCTGATTTTTTTCAATTCTTTATATGTTCTAGATAGAAGTCCTTTGAGGGAATCTTAGCTAAAAGTTTTTCCCACTCTGTGGGATCTTTTTCACTCTGCTGATTTCTTCTGATGTGCAAAGGTTTTTAATAAGATGATATAACAGTCATTGATCCTTTGAAGTACTTCCTGTGCAGTTTGGGTTTTGTACATGAACTCTCTGTCTACCCCTGTCTTCAAGATTTCTATGTACTTTGTCTTCCAGTAGATTAAGTGTTTCTGTTTTAATATTTAGATCTTTGATCTGTTTTGACTTTTGTTTAGTACATGGTGATAAACATGGGTCTAGTTTTAGTCTTTAGCATGTGGAAATCCAGTTTTGGCAGCAACATTTATTAAAGAGGCTATCTTTCTTCAGTAAACATGTTTGGCCCTTATATCAAAGATAAGGTGGCTGAGTGTGTTTTTAGTTGTGTCTGCATCTTCTAATCTGTTCCACTGGTCCTCAGATCAGTTTTTTTGCCTGAACCATGCTGATTTTATCACAGTAGCTTTGTAGTATAGTTTCAGGTCAGGGATTGTAATGTTTCCTACCTTCCTTTGTTTGCCCAAGATTGTCTTTGCTATTCTAGGTCTCTTCGGTTGCCATTGAATTTTAGGAATGTTTTCTCTAGTTCTGTGAGGTATGTTAATGATATTTTGATTGGAATTGCATTAAATCTATTTAACAATTTTGGGAGTATGGCCATTTTTACTATTTTGGTTCTTCTTATCAATGAGCAAGGGATATCTTTTCATTTTCTGATATCATCTTTGATCTCCTTTTTCAAAGTACTTTAATTTTCAATATATTGGTCCTTTACTTCCTTTGTTAGATTGATTCCTAAGAATTTCATTGCTTTGATGCTATTATGAAGGGTGTGGCTTCCCTAATTTCTCTCTCAGTGAGTTTGTTGTTTGTGTATAGAATGCTATTGACTTTGTATCCAGCTATGATACTGAATTTGGTTATTAACTCTAGGAGTGTTTTGGTGGAGCTTTTGGGGTTTTCTGTATAGAGTATCTTGTCATCTGCATATAATGACAGTTTAACTTCTTCCTTTCCTATCCTTATTCCCTTTATTTCTCTCTCTTGTTTAATGGCTCTGGCTAATGTTTCCAGAACTTTATTGAGCAGGAGTGGTAATAGTAGACATCCTTGTCTTGGTCTTGATGTTAGAGCGGAGCTTTCAGTTTTTGTCCATTCAGTATGACATTGGCTGTTGGTTTGTCATGGGTGGCTTTCATCAGATTGAGGTAAAGTCCATCTATTCTGATTTTCTGTAGAGTTTTTATCATGAGTGAGTGTTGGACTTTATCAAAAGCTTTTTCTGCATCTATTGAGATGATCATGTGATTTTTGTCTTTGGCTCTGTTGATATGATGTATTATGTTTATTGATTTGCATACATTGAACCATCCCTCCATTCCTGGGATGAATCCCAATTGGTCATGGTGTATAATCTTCTTGATGATTTGCTGCATTCTGTTTGCTAGTATCTTATTGAGGATTTTTGCATCTATGTTCATTAGGAAGATTGGCCTGTAGTTCTTTTTTTTTTTTTTTTGGTTAGGTATTTCTCTGGAGACAAGGGTAATACTTGCCTCCAGGAATGAGTTACGGAGCTTTGCCTCCCTTTCAATTTCATTAAAGTGTTTGAGGAGTATTATTAAATCTTCTCAAAATTTCTTATAGAATACAGCATTGAATCCATCAGGACCTGGGCTTTTCTTTGTTGGTAAGTTTTTTTTTGTGTGTAGGTAATGGGGGTCGAACTCAGGACCTTGCACTTGTGAGCAGGTGCTTGTGCTGCTGAGCAATATCTCCGGCCCTTTTTTCCTTTGTATGTGTGTACTGGGTGTTGAACTCAGGACCTTGCACTTGCCAGGCAGGGGCTTATTCTGCTGAGCTATCTCACTGGCCCTGTTGATAAGTTTTTAATAACACTTTCAATCTCATTAACTGATATAGTATTAGTCAGAATTTTTATATCTTCTTGATTCAGCTTTGTTGATTCATATATATTTAGGAATCTGTCCATTTCTTCTGTGTTTTCCATCCTTTGAGAGTAAAGAGTTTTGACACAGGTACTGATGATTTTCTGAATTTCCACAGGGTCTTTAGTGATTTCACCCTTTTCATTCCTGAATGCATGAATTTGAGTCATTTTTCCTTTTTTATAAGGTTTGCTAAGGGTTTTTCAATTTTATTTATTCTTTCAAAGAATGAACTCTTTGATTCAGTAATTTTTTGTATTGTTTTCTCAGTCTCCACTGCATTAATTTCTGCTCTGATCTTTATAATGTCTTCCCTTGTATGGGCTCTGGGTTTGTCTTGCTCTTCTTTTAGTAGATCCTTGAGATTGTTTTTTATTTGTGATCATTCTGTTTTCCTGATGTGAGAATCAGTGTTATAAATTTCCCTCTTAGGACTGCTTTCATTGTATCCCATAAGTTCTGGTATGTAGAATCTGCATCCTCATTTACATGTAGATATTGTTTAATTTCTTCCTTTATTTCATCTGTGACACACTGGTTGTTTATGAGCATGTTATTTAATTTCCATGTGTTTATGGAATTTTTGAGGTTTCTTTTGCCATTAATTTCCAATTTCATTGCACTATGGTCAGATAATATGCATGGAATTATTTCTTTTCCTTTGCATTTACTTAAGCATGTTCTGTGGGCTAGTATATGGTCTATTTTAGAGAATGTCACATGTGCAGATGAGAACAATGTGTATTCTGATGATGTTGGGTGGAACACTCTGAAAACATCTGTGAAGTCCATTTGTTCAAAGGTTTGGTTCTGTTCTGATATTTCTTTGCTGATTTTTTGTCTAGTTTATCTATCTCTTTGTGACAGCAGGGTATTAAGATCTCCTGTTATAACTGTGTTATTGCTTATTTGATTTTTCATGTCTATTAATAATTACCTTATATAGTTGTGTGCTCCTGAATTTGGTGCATACATATTTATGATATCTCTTCCTCTTGAAGTTTTCTCCTAACAAGTATGTAGTGACACTCTTTATACCTTTTGATCATTCTTGGTTTGAAGTTCACATTGCCTCTGAACAGGATAGCTACCCCTGCTTTTTTCTGGGTTCCTGTTGCATGGAGGATTGTTTCCCATTCTTTGATTTTCAGTCTATGAGTTTCTTTTGGAGTTAAATATGTTTCTTTTTTTTTTTTCTTATGGGTACTGGGGGTCGACCTCAGGACCTCGTGCACCAGCAGGCGCCTGTGCTGCTGAGCGATATCACTGGTCCTTTTTTCATATGTGGGTTCCTGGACTCAAACTCAGGACCTAGTCCTTGCCAGACAGGCACTTTATGCTGCTGAGCCATCTCACCAGCCCTAAATATGTTTCTTGTATGAAGCATATTGTTGGATCTTATTTCTTGATTCATTCTACCAGTCTGTTTCTTTTGTGTGTGTGTGTGGGTACTGCGGGTCGACATCAGGACCTCAGGCGCCAGCAGGCGCCCGTGCCGCTGAGTGATATCACCGGCCCTTTTTTCATATGTGGGTACCAGGAGTCAAACTCAGGACCTGGTGGTTGCCAGGCAGGTGCTTATGCTGCTGAGCCATCTCACTGGCCCCCAGTCTGTTTCTTTTGAGTGCTAAATTTACATTTACATTGTTGGTTATAACTGATATGTATTGGCTTATCTTAGCCATGGTATTTTCCTCCTGTTTATTCCCTGGTTTTGCCCTCTGTTTAATTGCTTGCTCTTCCTGGTGGTTTCTTTCTATTGTTTTTCTTGGAATTGTGGTCATTATTATTTCTGTCTATAATATCTTCTAGTATTCTTTGTAGGGTTAGTTTGGTAGTCATAAATTTCTTCAGTTGTTCTTTGTCATGGAAGTATCTTATTTCTCCATTAATTTTGGAAGATAGTTTTTCAGGGTACATCAATCTGGTTTTCTTTCAGGACTTGAAGTACTTCAGTCCAAGCTCTTCTTGACTTGAGGGTTTGTGTTGAGAAGTCTGCTGTGATTCTGATGGGTTTTCCTTTATAGGTGTCCTGTTTCTTTTTTCTAAAAGCTTTTAATATTCTGTTTTTGGGCTGAATTTCTGGGATCTTGATCATTATACATCTACTTGTAGATTTACTTTGGATATGGCTGTTTGGAGTTCTATAATGCCTAACATAGGAAAGGAATGGAATCCATGAAACAGGCCCAAACAAAAATCCAAGAGATTAAAACCTACATTGAAAGTATATGCAACAGATTGAATGAAGGAGAGGACAGAATTTCAGATCTTGAAGTAAGAATTGCAGCAAGTGATCATGAAAAGAAAGACACCTTAAAAATAGAAAGAGAGCATGGAAAATCAATCCAACTGCTACAAGATGAAGCAAAAATGAATAACATAAGATCAATTGGCATCAATGTGAAAGTTGGAGACACCACAAATGCCATAAAAAAAAAAAAAACCTCTTCACAGAAATAATGGCAGAAAACTTCCCAAGCATGGATAAAGAATTTGACATGCAAATAAATGATGCTTCAGATTTTTTAAATGCATCCTCAAACAAAACCCACAAATATCTTTGGATCTTTGCTTTGTGTATTACATTATATAGATAACCATAATAAATGAATGATTTAGAATTTTATAAGACAATTTTGTTGGAATAAGCAAAAGTAAAACTATGTTAAGGAAATGGCACTCAAGGTTGCAGAGTAAAATAAGATAATTAGGGTAGGACATGATGAGAATGTGACATTTTTGTAAAGATTTAATGATGATCAAGGAATTAGTCTTTGGGTTTCTGGCATCAAAGAAGTTAGCAAGAGTATTACTAAAAAAGAACTTGTGCAAAATTCTCAAGCAGGATTAGGGCAGGCAAATCTCAGTAGTAGAGATGAAACCAATATTTGAAGACGTTGTATTTGAGATCTTAAGATGTGATAGATGATACTGGGTTGATAATGAGGGACTAGATCATATGGGGATTTATAATTCCTTTAATGGATTTTTTCTTTTACTCAGGGTAAATTATGGAGAGATAGCAGGACTTTCAGCAGGGAAATGACACAATTTGCCTTGATTTAATAGGCTGTCAATGTCACAATTATATTGAGCACACTTGTTAGGCATGCCAGGGATAGAAGCTGGGAATTACAGAAGGAGAATGATATTATTTCACATCAGAAAGTAGCTGTGGAATTAATGAGAATTCACTCTATTCCAGGGAAATTTGTGGTGGATAGGTTTGGAGGAGATATAAAAAGCTCAATTTAGAAAGTATTGATGTGATTTCTATGAGATATCCTAGGCATATACTGAGCACAATGCGTATTTTTACTAGTTGTTTTACACATAATCATTCTTTATGGAAGCGCTAGCTACATGACACATAAAAATCACTACTTTTTTTAAAAATGGGGATTAGTAGAGTAGAAGAAAAAGTTAAGTTCTACCCTAAGGCAGTCAATTTAATACTTTCAGTCTAAGAGTTAATGTTATTTTTCTGATTCTTCAATAAGAGATTTACCAAAATCTGTAATATATTAGAAAATAAAAATATGCAATATTAAAGCTGCACAGCTCATATTCTATATAATTGCGAATACACAATTTTTTCACTATGACAGTTTTAAGTTATACTTATCATGTTAACTTTCTGGTAAAATGTTAAGTATCTTGAAAATTAGCACAACAAATGTATCAGACAAACAGAGATAATGCCTTTGCCAGCCTGGAAAATATATGCAGTGCTCATATGCCTGAGTACTCCTTTATTCTTTTCATGATTTATCATGGAAATGTAGGTTGACAGTTTTATGTATGGAATGCAAATCTGGCTCACTTTATCAATTTCATGTGTTTTAATATGTATGTATGGTAATTTTTGTTGCTTGTGGAATGGCCTTTAGTCACTACTTCAGTTCCATGCAATTTAATAAGTGAAATCTTGGAATGTACACATTTCAAGGGTTTGTTTTTATTAAGCTACTAAAATGTGGACATTTGCTACTAGCTGTCATTCTTTTATGATATTCTGATGCAATATCAGAAAACCACGGCTAAGATGCATTATCATACATATGCCTACATAATATATTTACAAATGTAAATGTTATTTCTATTTATGGAAACTCAATAACTTTGTTGATGCAAGAGAGTCATTGGGGAAGAGTAATTGTTACAAAATGAAGGCACACATTTTCATAAAATTGCAGAAATTACCTAAATTATGATAATTATGACCCACCAAGAGATTCTTAGCTTTCTAATATAATTATGGGAGAAAATAAAACTTCATAATCCCTAATTATTCTTCCCATATGTCAAATATCATTATCAGCTAGAATTGGTTATGGAGAAGATAAAACTACCTTTGATTTTATTTCCACAGTTTATTCTCAGCAGTATACTTCAAGAATCTGTGCTTTGCAGTAAAAATAACTTATATTTCACTCCAAAAGGAAATCACTAATTAGTTGGGTGGCTAACCTTGAACTAATCTTGAAAACTTGGTAAGTCTGTTTCTCTAACTATGAATAACATTAATAATAGTAATTATTTCATATATTATAATCCTACTAGTAATTGACCAAAAATGATTAAGATATTTATTAGACTTTTGGACATATAGTTAATTCTCAACTTGATTTGTATTATCACCATACAAATAATATTGACACCATTTTGCCTCTTTCTAAACAATAGTACTTTCTGTAAAATTTATAGATTCTGTACTCAAAAAACTTACATTTAAAAGTATCATTTATCTGTCCTGTGTTTTCTGTCATTACCCTGATCTCTATTTATATACATATAAAAATGTTCAGATTTCTTCATTAAAAACTACAATAGGGCTGGTGAGATGGTTCAGCGGCATAAGCACCTGCCTGGCAAGCGCGAGGTCCTGAGTTTGACTCCTGGAACCCACATACAAAAAAAGGGCTGGTGATATCGCTCAGCAGCACGGGTGCCTGCTTGTGCATGAGGTCCTGAGGTCGACCCCCGGTACCCACACACACACACACACACACACAAAAACTACAATAAATGACCCCTGAGACTCCTTGTCCTGTAGTCTCCTTCAGGTGCCCTTCTCTGCTGCTCCATGCTGGCCTCCTAGAACTGAAAGAATTGCTATGGTCAATTTTCTTTATTCTTTGTTTTCCTACCCTCTTAATGCTTTCTAATCTGTATTTGCCTCCATCTCTCTCTTAAAATCAATCTGAGTGAGTGAGTAGACCATAATCTTAGGGTTTTAAATGCAAAGGCACTTTTTTTACTTTTCCCTGCCTGATGTTAGTAGAATTTGGCAGAATGGACTACTTCCCATGTTCAGTGTCTCTTCCAATGCCATCAGTGTCATAGTTCTCAATGTTGTCCTCAGACTGTTCATTTTACCCTCCGAAGCTTTACATTAGGTGAAATGTTATGGGTTTTGGGGTGCTAGAGTCTCCTCCTAGAGGTGGTTTCTAGGTACTTTCTGTCCTGAGCACAGAATTGGTCAAGACAAACACAAATGGTAATAAGGTTTTACATTTATTAAAGATGAAAAAAACAGGCTCTGCAAAGTGAGTTTGGGCCAAGTAAAGGCGGGAAGAAATAAGAATACTCTACAGGGGGAGAGTGGGCTATAGTGAGGGAACAGATAGCTAGAGCTCTAGAGTGGCTATGCTTTTGTAAATATTTCCCACTCTAGTGTCATGTCTAGATCATTCTAAGGTCATCCTGCTCCAGTTCTCAAAAGTCTACGTGTAGTGATTTTGGAACTGCTCTGCACATGCGTCCTGGGATTTTGTAATTAACATGTTACACCCACTTCCCCAACTAGTCTGTCATGCCCTCCTGGAATTTTGTAATTAACAAGTCATGCCTACCCTCCCAGCTAGGTTTAGCAAGGCCCTCACCTCCTGCTTCCTGCCGGTTTTTAAGGAACTCTTGATGTCATCAACAAAGTTCATATTTTTTAATCCTCCTATTTTCTCTATAAATTCTAGAGCAAACAACATGAAACTCAAATAAACAACAGCAACAACTCTTTCTTTGTTCTGGCTCCTAAAGTAGAACACCAATTTGATTTCTTTCCTCACCTCTTAGATGCAATACAGTACATCAACAGTTTTACCCTATTTGCACTTGAATACTGAATCTGACATCTTCTCCATTTCCACTATCATCATCTTCACTAGGATTCTGCAAAATAGCTTTTTTATGTAGTTACAAAATAAACAAAATGGTTAAGTACAACTTATACCATCATTAGATTTGTTATGTCATGATAAATGTGGAGAAAAGTGAAGCAAGGAAGGACAATAAGAGAGTCCTAGAAGTGAATAGTTTCAATTTTCTACAATTAATGACATGTAAGACTCACTGAAGAAGTGATATATAAAGGACTATTCATAATATGTGCTACTGCAAAGAAATTTGCCTAAATAATTCAAACTGTTTGAAATTTTATAAACTAAGTTAAATAACTCAAGCACCTGACAAAATAGAATTCAATGTAAATCATGATTTATAAAAATAAATACATGCATAAATGTTAAATGTGCTTGAATTTTTCCTAATTTTCATCAGAAATCAATGAACTAGTAGGCTAATAAGAAAGCCTCAAGATAGTTCCTACATTACCTCTGATAATCCTAAATATTAAGTGAGAAAAAAAATCAGTATCAGCCCATAAAATACCCCTGTTCTATGTGAGAACAGGGGAAATATGCAGGATAAGGTTAAAGACACTGCAACGGGAGGGTTTCTTTAGAGAAGAGAAGTTGTTGAAGTATTGTGGGTTTCCTCAAACCTCCCATGGGAAGGCAGTGCCTCCTCCCAATTTGAAGCCCAGTGAGGACAACTTTCAAGTGAACCAAGTCTCTTAAAGCCTGAAAAGTCAAAATGCAAGAGGCCAGAACTAGGTCTACTGGAGCCCAGCTGGAGGGGTGGTGGTGGGGGAAGAGAGAGAGAGAGAGAGAGAGATTCTTCTACTCACTGCCAGGCAGATGTATTGACTTTCATGTTCTAGACATCATACTAACAATGAGGCCAACAGTGAGCCATCCCTCCAAGACCCTTTCCAAGAGGACTGTCAAACAGGAGTGAGGTGACATCCACTAGACAGACTGTAAATCTGGCATGGCCTATAGGCTGTAAAGGGATGAGTGGTGTGGACATATAAAACCACACATAGAAAGGGAAGGAATGCCATAAACCACTTTGAGAGCTCCGGGTACTACATGACTCTGGAGAAAAGTTAACAAAAAGAGCTTTTAGTATATATTAGACACAAGTGACACAAATGCTACCTTACTGCCTTCCTTGGCAAGTGATACACTTCTGACCCTTATCTCTCCTTCTGCTGCTCTTGTCCCAAAGACGAAAATCCTCTAAAAAGCCATAGCATAGGACAGAATCTCTTGATGGTTTATCAGTAGAGGAAACAGAAAGATTAGACTTGAAAGAGGTTAAATAGTCCAATTAATTAAGAATTTGTATTATCTGAAAGGAACAAGAAATCTATGATATCTTCCTGAAATTTAAATTAGAGTTAGGGAAGAAAAATCCATAGAATGTACTAAAATTGTAAATTGTGAGGAAGAACAAAATTTCTCACATATTGTATTTTACCACATCCAGTTTTTCAACAAAGTGAACATATGCACTTTTAAAAGAAAATTCATTAAATTATTCATTGGGTTATAATTGTTTCTGTAGGGAACTTCATTGATTAAGTTCATTCTCTATCTATCTAAAATTAATGATCAGTTAATTTAATAGAAACCATTTGGAAAATTATTTTCAGTGATGCTGTGAGGAATAATTGTGAATGACTTTGAAATGGACAAAAAAGAAATCACTGGGCCTTCTGTTCCTCTCAAACTTCACTGTCTTTGAGCTTTGTTTCCAATCTAAATTGGAGATAATAGCAATGGAGATGATTGCTCTTTTTTTTTGTGGGTACCAGGGGTCGACCTCAGGACCTCGTGAGCCGGCAGGCACCCATGCTGCTGAGCAACATCGCTGGCCCTTTTTTCATATGTGGGTTCCGGGAGTCGAACTCAGGACCTTGCACTTGCCAGGCAAGTGCTTATGCCACTGAGCTATCTCACCGGCCCTGATTGTTCTTATAAGCAATGCAAAATGAATTTTCCCCAGCAGAAGTAGTATTGATTTCTTTCTCTTCTCTCCCAAAGAAGTTAGTTTTCCATTTATTTAATCAAGATCAAGTCAACATTCCTCATTTCTTATATGTCTCTGTCTTTGAATTCTCTCTTGAAATGTTTTTTAATATATGACTCGTTCCTTCATTAAATAATGAATAAAATAAAAGTTTTGATGTGAGTGTATACTCTTATTTTTTCTTAATTCTTTAAAACCTTAGAGGTCTCATAGAGGTGCTCAGGTGAGTTGTATAGCAGAGCAGGTGCCAGGGAAACACAATTCATTCTGTTTGTCTGCTGGTGCTTTCTTGGCTCCCTGAGTGGCAAAAGAACTATGAGTATGCTGACTTTGTGTTTCTTTTGTTTTTCCATTCCATTGATTATGTGTTTTTGTTTCTTTTCTTACTGTGTACAAGTTACCCTCCACTGCTGACAGCACTGTTTGGAGAATCTGGTTTTATGATTTATTTGGTGATCTGCTTGGTGATCACTGTAAATTAATTTATGATCTGTTCTCTCTACTGGGGAAAAGATTCCAGGGAATAATTTATTTTTTACTATTTTTATTGCATTTTGAAAAAGTTGAGTTCAAATAATTTATGAACTATGTACTCATGAGAAAGCACGTAACTCTTTTATACCCATATCTGTGTTTACTCTTGATCTGTGGCTGAAGTTACAAATCTGAAGCCATGTGCTCTCTTTGTATCTCCCCATCTATTTGTCTGTACTCTCCAACACATAGACAAAAAGAGAGGGTTTTATCTCTCGCTGTGTGAATGTGAAATGTCTTATTATTTCTTTAGGATATAAATAACCTAAGTTATAATGTATTTGAAATGATGGGAGTTCTGTTATGATTGACTCACACAAAGAAGGATTTATGCAAATGGAGTATTCATAAAATTCTCAGAAATTAAGGTTATTAAAATGCTAATAGTTTGGATGCTCTAAAAATAAATATTTCTTGCATAAAGTAACACAAAAGTATATGAAGATAAAAGTTTCACTTAATCAGGAGCCTTTGACAAATAAGACTAGTTGAATAATATTTTATAACACGGTATTTATATCTTTTCTATGACTTATTACTGTTAAATGTAAAGAAGCATACTTTATGGTAACTGGGTTTGCTTTTCCAAACTTTTACAGGTTTACCAGTCAAATATGGTGGTAATTACTTACTTATAATGCTCAAGATAAACAAAACTTTTAAATGCATTGATTTATAGTGAATCATTATTTTGTCAAAGTTTTTATTTCTATGGTAATTAAGTTTTATTATGTCAACTTTAAGACAATTTCTAACCTTTAAAAAATTTAAAACCTCAGGGCCAGTGAGATGGCTCAGCGGCGTAAGCGCCTGCCTTGCAAGCACGAGGGCCCGAGTTCGACTCCCGGATCCCACATATGGAAAAGGGGCCGGTGATATCGCTCAGCGGCACGGGTGCCTGTTGGCACGCGAGATCCTGAGGTCGACCCCCCAGTACCCACAAAAAAAAAAAAAAGTTTAAAACCTCAGTTTGATACTACATTAAGTTATTGATGGATATTCTTGTATATATAACTAATAACCAATAACCAATTTCCAAATAAGTTAGAATTACAAAAGGATGGTTATTAAACACAAATTTTATGTATCTTTTAACTTAAATATGATATTTAAAAGTGACTATAGCTTTGGGTCATGATTTTATGAATGAGACATACAAGGTCTTATTAAGTTTTATTACATGTATTCATACTGGTAATATTTGTGTAAAACAAACACTTATTTATCCAGCCCCCTGCTTTTTCTATGAAATAAAAATTAATTACTTTGGTTAAAAGCTATTATTAATACACATGTGTGAACTATACTAGCAGCAAAGGTGACAAAACAATTGTGTATATACCTTTGTTTATCACAGAAAATAAGTTTTACCTGATTTCTCAGCAATTTTCAGACTTAAACTCTGAAACTTTTGTACCATTTTTGCATCTTTTTATGTTTTGGTACCTTTTAGATATACACAATGATAACATTCATCATAAGGAATTTGTACCTGTACTTGATATAGCTTCCTTCTTTTTTCCCATTCCCCTCCCCTCCCTTCAACCCCTCTTTCCCTCATTTACATAAGCTTTGTTTCCATTTTTTTCCTATTCTTTTATTTTCCCTTCTTTTCTTTTCCCCTTCCCCCTTCCCTTCTCCTCTTCTCATTTGAACATTTTCTTCTCATTTCCCAATATATATTATATATTTTGGACCTTATTTATAATACTTTCAGTTTCTCACATTAGAGAAATAATGCAGTATTTAAACATGTCTGTCCAATTTATCTCACTTAAGAGTATGATATCAAGCTGAATTCATTTAACTAAAAATGTTTGAAGCTTGTCCTTCTTTATGGCAGAGTAATACTCCATTGTTTAAAAAATATACATCTCCTTCATTCATTGATAGACATTTGGGCTGTTTCCAAGATTTAGTTATTACAACTGTGCAGCTATAAACATGGGTATGCATATGTTGCTGTGGTATGATACTTTTAATTATTTTGGGAAGATATCAAGAAGGGTAATAGCTGGGTTGGATGCACCTCTATCTTTAGTTTTTTGAGGAATCTTCACACTGATTTCCACAGTGGTTGCACCAGTCTACACTGCCACCAACAATGGATAAGAGTTCATTTTTCCACACAGCCCTGCCAGCATTTGTTATTGGTTAATGTCTTGATAATAGCCATTCTTTCTGGAGTGAGATGCAATCTCAACATTGTTTTAATTTGCGTGTCTTGAATGACCAGTGATTCTGAACATTTTTTTCATGTATTTATTTGCCATTTGTACTTCATCTGAGAAGTGTCTATTCATTTCAGATGCCCATTTCCTGATTGGGTCTTTAAATTTGGGGTGTCTGATTTTTTGATTTCTTTATATATTCTAGATATTAGTACTTTGAGGAACAGCTGGAAACTATTTTTTTCCCACTGTGTGGCTCATCTCTTTACTCTGTCTCTTTGGTGGTTTCTTTTGCTTTGAAAAAGCTTTTTAATAAGAAGAGATCCCAATTTCTGATTCTCTGTGATATTTCCCATGTGATCAGGGTTTTGTTCATAACGTCTTTGCCTACACCTAGGTCTTCAAGAGTTCTATATATTCTCACTTCCAGCAGATTTAGTGTTTCTGTTTTATTATTTAGATCTTTGATCCATTTTGATTTTAGTTTAGTGCACAGTGAGAGTTTGAGTCTAGTTTTAGTCTTCAGCACGTAGAGAGCCAGTTTTTTTCAGCACCATTTATTAAAGAGGCTATCTTTCTTCCAGTGAAGGTGTTGGGCTACTT
The DNA here is from genome assembly GCA_028451465.1 of Erethizon dorsatum. Classification (NCBI taxonomy): domain Eukaryota; kingdom Metazoa; phylum Chordata; class Mammalia; order Rodentia; family Erethizontidae; genus Erethizon; species Erethizon dorsatum. Next base: position 21,110,602 of record CM051839.1, read on the forward strand.
TGTCAAAGACAAGGTGAGTGAGTGTGCTTGGATTTGTTTCGGCATCTTCTAATCTGTTTTGTTGATCCTTGGGTCTGTTTTTCTGCCAGTACCATGCTGTTTTTTTTTTTTTTTTATCACAGTAGTATAATTTCAAGTCAGGAATTGTGATGCCCCTTGCCTTGCCTTTTTGCCCAGAGTTACTTTTCTCTTCTATGTCTCTTCTGATTCCAAGTGCCTTTTAGGATTACTTTCTCTAGTTATGCAAAGTATGCTTATGGAATTTTGATTGGGATTGCATTACATCTGTATAACAATTTTGGGAATATGGCCATTTTCACAATAGTGGTTCTTCCTATCCAATAACAAGCAATATCTTTACATTTTCGATATCCTATTCAATCTCCTTTTCCAGAGTACTGCGGTTTTCAATGTAAAATCTTTTACTTCCTGTGTTAGATTGATTCCTACTTCATTTTTTAAATGCTACTGTGAAAGGTGTTGTTTCCTGAATATCTCCCAGTGAGTTTGCTGTTTGTATACAGGAATGCTTTTGATTTTTCAATGTTGACTTTGTATTCAGCTACACTACTGAATTTGGTTGTAAAATCAGGAAGTCTTCTGGTGGAGTTTTGGGGGTCTTCTATGTAGAGTATCATGTCATCCACAAATAATGATAATTTAACTTCTTCCTTTCCTATCCTTTTTTCCTTTTATTTGTCTTGTCTAATTGCTCTATTTAATGTGTCCAGATCTATACTGAATAAGGATGGTGATAGTGGACATCCTTGTCTTGTTCCTGACTTTAGAGTGAAAGCTTTCAGTTTTTGTCCATTTAGTATGATGTTGGCTGTTGGTTTGTCATAGTTGGCTTTTATCAGACTGAGATAAAGGCCATGTATTCCAATTTTCTGTAGAGTTTTTGTCACAAATGGGTGTTGGACTTTGTCAAATGCCTTTTCTGCCTCTACTGAGATGATCATATGGTTTTTTCCTTGGCTCTGTTAATACGGTGTATTACATTTATTGATTTGCCTATGTTGAACCATCCCTCCATCATTGGGATGACTCCTACTTGGTCCTGGTGTATAATCTTCTTGATAATTTGCTGCATTCTGTTTGTCAGTATCTTACTGAGGATTTTTGCATCTATGTTCATTAAGGAGAACACTTAAGGACTCTTAAAGACTCCCAAAAGCTTTTATTTACATGGATGAAATATTTTTTACTATATTTGAAATTAAAACTGACATTTTAACACAAAGATTCACTTGAAGATAGAGATAAAGAAAATTTTAATTTTAATATGAAATCTTAGTAGTGTTAAGAACATTGCTTGACCTCCTAGATCCCTGAAAGAACAGCTGTCCTAATGTAAAATGTCAAGTGTGCTCTAGAAATTAACAAGCATGATGAAGGACAACACTTGGAAACTGAACTTTAATTGCCCTAGTTTATAATAACTATCTTCAGAAAAATGCACATGACATATATTAAAATTTTAACGATAGTCATGCAATTGGTACAAATTTATTGCCTTGGTCTCCAATTAGTGCCTTAAGCAATAATAGGAAAAGTTGTTCTTTAATTCAATGAAATCTGCCTAAATAGCAGAGATTGTTTTTATTGTATCAGATTGATGTTTTGTGCCTTGTAATTTGAATTTACAAAAATTTTGAATTTACAGTATTCTTTATTACTTAGAAAATAAAACAAATTTCCTAATTTCTGTAAGAGATTCAGGTTCTTATAATTGTGCTATCTTCTAAGTGTCTATGATATTGTCACTCTGGTTAAATATATAACCAATTATTTTTTCTCATCCACCTGTCAATTTCCTTAATTAAGTGTCCGAATCTCTGACAATGCTTCAGTGTGTTTGATTTTTGTCTTTATAAACCAAAACTACAAAAAAAATCCACACAAAATTTTCTTTGAGATTCTGAAAATGTATTCTAAAAATTTATATGGCATCTTTCCTGTGATAAACAAAAGTACACTTTCAATCATATTCTTTTGTCACCACTGCTTCTAGTATAGCTTACACACATATATCAGTAATAGCTTTTAACACAGGTTTTTAACTTTTATTTCTCAGAAAAAGCAAGGATCTGGATAAATAAAAACTGTTTTACCCAAGTATTATCATTATGAATATATGTAATAAAATTTCTAAGTCTGTGTATTTTTTATATGTAGAAGGAGAAGCTAGAAATAATGTGTTGTTATTAAAAGTGTTGCATAGAAAATTGTTAGATAAGAAGATATGCCTTGCTTTCCCTAAGTTAAGTTTGTATAGGTAAATAAGTATTTCTGAAACTTTAAGCTTTAGGAGAAAACCCTAGAAGTATGTCAGTGGGCTTACTTGCCACATTATGAATTCACACTTGGGGACAGCACTGACCAAAACCCTAAAGAAAGAAAGTGCTAAACTGCAGTGGAGTGTTTTACTCTATTCCTTCCTATTTATAGTAATAAACTAACTATAGCCAAAATTGATCCTTTATTATTTAGTTTTAATTTACTTTTACATTTGCTTGAAAGCTCTCCTATAAACCTTTCTGTTTTCAATGAAAAAGTGTCTCAGAATTTTTAGGAAGGTATTATACCAAGCACTTCAAAATAGTGATCCTTAAGTGAGTAGATATGTGGGTATAGAATTCTGAGCAGAGAACCTATAAGTGGCTTACAGGCCATACTGTGGAGTGAAGATTCCCAGAACTAATTTCAATCTGGAAATAGCTGTATAGAGTTAGATGGGTAAACCAGGGTGTAGCAGAACTAAAGCTAATTCCATAGTACTGAGTGAAATGCTAGAGGAATTACATTGTGGTTATTTATTTAGAATATTGTGGCTTTAATGTTCCATTTTTTGGACATATAGGAAAGTCCTTTTTTTTTTTCCTCCCACTACTTTTTCTACAACAATTTAATGAACTCTACATTTATACGCTGAAGTGAGACATTTTAAAGTAAGACTTTTTAAAGTAACTCTAATTGACCTTCCAGAATCTATAAAATATTACCAAGCATCCTTATTTATTGTGGAAAAAGAAGTAGGTTACCCTAAGAATATGTTTTGCTTTTTGCTGTGCATAATGGACACACTGTGCATCAATGGGTGCTGCTTTTATGAGTGTTGTATTTAAGACTCATGCTTATTCGATCAGGTGTGACAAAGCTACTTTTAAAGAACAATGTTTGTAGAATTCTATTAGAGGAACATGGTTATGTTTGGTTTACAGGACTTGGTTTTTTAGATGGTAGAGAAGATATATTCCTGTGAATTTTGAGGACCTCTCAAAGAAGAGAGTTCACTCAGCTTTAAAGGCACTGCAGTTGAAGTCTGGTGGACATCATTTCTTGATAATTATGAAACTACTGATAGCCAAAAAATGGATGCATTTAAAAGAACTACCCATGGTTCTTTTTTTTTTTTTTTTTTTTTTTGGTGGGTACCGGGGGTCGAACTCAGGACCTCGCCTGCCAAGCAGGCACTTATGCCACTGAGCCATATTACCAGCCCTACCCATGATTCTTTATGAAAACTCAGACAGCGGTGAAATTTAGGAATCACTTTAGGCAATTTATTTGCAAAAGAACACACAAGGAGATCTACAGAGTTAATTTAAACACTTGCTGGACCTATGTAAATTAGCAAGCCAAACTTAAGGACCAAAATTTATTTTTCTGTGATCAATAATAAATTTTCTTTGATATTATAATATAAATGTAAGGTAGGAGGTTTGTCAGAAAACAACTGAATGCACAAAATGAAATTGGCAAACATTATTATTGGTTATCCTATTTTGAATGTATGTTAATTTTTCTGTCATTATCTTTGAATTTTTATAAAATGTAAGTAATAGAAAACTCTGATGCAAATAATTCTTGCCCATATACATGTAGGTGCATATAGACTACCAAAGATGCAATTGATTTTGCCATTCACCATATGGAAGAAGCCAGTGTTTTTTTTGTTTTTTGTTTTTTGTTTTTTGTTTTTTTTATCTGTTAAGAAAAATATTTTCAGAATTCCTGTTTGTTTATATATGTCTGTTTTTAGAATGATCCAAATATGACATTTTCATGTTCCCTCATGCATTAATAAATTAGGCTATATATGTGACATATTTTCATAGTATATTTAGGTGAGCGTTTTGATTTAACATTTTAAAAATATAATTTAGTTACATTTTCTTGTTGCTGAGACAAAATACTCAATATCCACAGGTAGGAAAGATTTATTTATCTCACAGTTTGTAGAGGTTTCCATCCATAGTCGGCTGGGTCCACGGCAGGGTGGCAAGGGAAAGGGGCATCACAGGAGTAAAACATGGAAGGCAGCAGGCAGCAATTCAGTGAAGTAGCAAGTGATGACAACAACCCTTTTTCATGTCCTTATATTTTATCAAAGCTACACCCCTTAGGGCAGGTAGCACTCATACCCAGCATAGGCCTTCCTATTATCCACACCTGGAACTATGCTGTAATGCTTAATTGATCGTGTCAACTTGAGAAGTTTAGAAGCTTAACTAAATTGGCTCAGCAATTCTATGCCCTAGAATGTAGAGGACCCACCCTGGGGTGGCTCATTGCTTGGATGACCTAAAGGGGAAATGAGGAAGACAGACTTGATTCTGTCCTTTGGAGGAGCTCCAGTCTTTGCCTTCAGCTTGAATGTCATCTCCTGGCTTTCAGTGCAGACTGTTAGGCTTCTGTTCTAGACTCTTCAGCCTTCTAGCACAGACTTCAGCTTCTGCGGCAGATCTTTCAGCCTTCCATTATGAACCTCAGTAGCATAGACCCATGGGCCTCCTGACACTGACTTGCACAGACACTGAAGTGAATTCCAGACCTTGGACTGAAACCTTCGGTCTCCAGTGTGCAGACACCCTCTGCACTCTTCCTCATCCAACTCTGTCGGTGACCATCGTAAGCCAATCTTATAATTTCTTATTTATTTGTATATCTCGTATTATATGTGTTTCTCTAGTACACACTGACTGATACATATGCCAAACCAATCAGTGGACTAATTTAGTAATCACGCACCCTTAATCCCACCATCACACACTTAATTCCAGCATCACACACTTAATCCCAGAATCACACACTCTAGATCCAGCCACCTCTGAATAGTGCCACCTATGCCAGCATGAGGTTTTGGGGGGACATCTAGACACAAGCCATAACATTCTCCATCTTTTTATCATTTTGTTGCTTTTCAAGCTTTTTATTGCCATTTCTTCTACTTCTACTTTGTAATATATGCTATTCAAGTAGATTTACAAAGTCCTTTTAATTCTAACAACAATTTCACACTAGAGGTACTACTATGATCATTTAAATCTAAGCAAACAAACTTTTATGATGATAAGTGTGAAAATCATGATTTAACTTGAATCTGTTTCCAATGCCCATATCATTAGCATGAGGTGTTATCTTCTCAAAAATTTTAGTAAAGCTCCAAAATGCACGTGACTGATACCACTGTGTATTGTATTGTTCAATATAATAGAACATTGCATAATTATTTTGATTCACAAGTCAAGATCTAAGTTATAAGAAAACATTTCAGAAAAAGTTCTCAGTAAGGTAGTGGAAGTTGCCATCTAATGTACACATTCTGTGGACAATAAAATAATATATAAATAACTCTGGAGAATTGGCTGGTGTATCATTCCCAGAATATTTCTATAAAATTGACTGGCTTTGTAACTTCCAACTTTCCAGCAAGCCTATTAACCTTAGCTGGTATTGTTTTGAACAATTTTCAGAATCACTTACTCTACTTTATCACCAAAACTCAGGAGTCACTTGTTCATGTTTATGTTGTTTTCATTTTTTTGTAAAGGTAGAGTCCTTGATAGCACTGGCTTTCTTATAAACTTCAGCAATATGACTTCCCCATGTTTAGATATGAGGTAGCATTTTGAATGTCTTGCTATAAAAGGTTTTTTCTCCATCTAAATTGCAATCCCTTTGTATTTTGCTTTCTTTTCAAAGTTTTCTCTATGCTAGTACTATAGGCTTTCAAGAAATATTTTTGTAAGAACAATACAAAGTTACCCCATTTTTTTCCAGAATTCTGTTACCAAATTTCTACTTGCCTTCAGATATTCACCATTTTGCATTCCACTAAAATAAAAATTTCAGAACAAAATCTTTATTAGGATTCATGATCATTCTAAATTTAAATGAAGTTATTATATTATACTTCATGAAAAAATTTTGGTGACCCAGGAAGAATCTGTCTTCTCCTCTCCTTTTCTGTATGTCCAAGAATATAAATGAATCCAGTTGAGTGCTTAATTGTGCGGCCTTCAGTCTTTACTTGACTAATGCTTACTTTATACAGTTGTGAAAATTAGCAAGTATGTGTATTGGCTGAACCACATTTGAGAACATAGCCAATTTCACTTCTCCCTTTTTGCTTCATGATTAATTTTGGCCCGACTGTCCAAACACACATTACCAGGGATACCCTACACATAAACCCACACTCACTCAATTCCTGTCCACATTAATTCTTCTGCATATTTGATCGAATTGTCTAGATCTTCTGCTTGAATGTTCCTTTGGAAAAATGGGTTCATGTTTTTCAACTTCTTCGATATTCTTCTTTTTCTGCCTATTTTATGTTTTTCTGTTTGTTCACTTGCTTATTAACCTCACATTTAATTCTTGAGTCTATGTGTGTCTGCTGTTTATTTTCTCCTTCACAGCATTCATATAATCAGTTACTTTAAACTAATTTCAAGTAGTCTCATCCTATTTTTATCTTGGGGTTTTCAATTGCCTCAGGGTTTCTACACCTTTCGATGATAATCTTCCTGAAAATTAGGAAATCAAGGTTGATTTTATTAACTTCTCTGAGAAATTAATTATTCAATAAATTCTTAATTCAGAATCATTCTAATTTATTACTAAACTCTATTCAAAAGTAACATAAGCAGAAAGCATCCCTGGACCTGTTGTGACTCACTTCTCATTCGTTTCCACATGTTCATGTTACCATCAAGGTAGGCTTATTCATTCTGAAATAAAGATTGTCACTTCCACTTCCCTTTCTTTTTCAAAAGCTACTATATTTATCAAAGCATATATATATATCTATATATATGAATATATATGGATATATATATTTGAGCAAAAATGATATTTACATTTCCTATATTTACCTTAGTATAATCCAACTATATGAATTTTTTAAACTTTATTTTTCATATATTATTCCCCATTTGTCATATTACTTATAAATGATTAACTATTTAACTCAAAACCCCCCAACTTTTCAATTTCTACTTTCAGCTGCATCTATTAAAATCTTTCTGTTTTTCTCCTCAGTGTTCTCCTTTGTTTGATTTATCAGTTGTACTTTATACGCTACACAGTCTATTAGATTGTTCAGACAAATCCAGCGTTTCTTCTGTTTGTCATGTAGATTAGAGCTCTAAGTTTTAAATTTAAGTAATACAATTAAACACATTTTTCTGTGAAAAGATGGTTTAATATTAAAGCAATGTATGGAGTGAATTTCTTTAGAATTTTATACACGTATCTAAATTAGAACCAGTTGAAATCTCTGTATCCATCCTGATTAATGCTGACACTGAATGCAGCAGCCTTGTGAAGAAGTGGTTGGTAATAGATTTTACTTATTCTTTCTTTCTTTCCAACTCTTATTCAGTCATTATTCTTTGAACATCAATTCTCTATCAAACCCTTTTGATTGTGCTAGTGTATGTAACCATGTGTGCATATATACGTATAGGCATATATACATATGTGTGTGTGTGTGAGATGTTACTGTATTTGAAAAGTTTACACCAAATTGTGCTATAAATAAATATAAAATTAACATGTAATGTGATCTCTCTCTCTACGTGTATATATGCAATACATGTGTAATATATTACATATATTTCACATATATGCAATATATATTATAATTAAGTTATGGGATAGATGCTATGGAAGAATGGCCTTCTGAAGTCTTGGGATGTAAGGAAAAGAGAAGACTGGATTGTGTTGGAAGATGCGGAGAGCCCCAAGCTACCTAGGCAGAGAGAACACTTGTAAAATCATTGGCAGATGTAGGAAAGCAACGTGAAGTTGAGTGTGAGGGGCGTCAGGTGTGACTTTGTATGAAATAATTGTCCTCCCCTCCCTTTCACATTTTTCTCCCAGTATTTCACATAAGTTTGCCTCTGCCACTCTCATGGTTTTCAGGGGTCTTTCAAAAGAGTTTAAAACCAACGCTAATCCAATGCTTTCCTTTCACAAAATGATAGTAACTATTAAAACTCGATTGGCAAACACCATGGTGACCATGTAGTGGATACATTTTCTTGCTATCTATAGACAGCATTTGAGTTAGTTTGTCACAGTAGCTTCTATTTGATACCTGGAGTAGTCACGAGGTAAATTAATGAATGTCTCAATATGCACATTTCTGCACCTTTATCTAGACTTTCACACGGACAGCTCTAACTGGTTTGACTCAGGCACGCTTTGGTTCATACACTCAAGAACGCATTTATCAGAGACCAGACAGGGAGGCTCCTTTAAACAGTCAGTGCACTGCAGAAGAGAAGCAAAGAGTGAAATTCTAATTATTCTTGACATAGGGCATTCTCAGGGTGTCTCATGCCGAAATAATGAAAGTTATTTTTCTTCAGGAAATTGAAAGACGATACATGAGGTATCTTCAGGTTTCCACGGAAATGGAGTTAAATTAGAAACATGTGGCACTTTCTGATCGATACAGATCATCCTCAAATCATTTCACATCTGCTGGCTAAATAGAGAAATATCTCCAAATCTTTTCAAAAACAAAAGGGAGAAAAATGTAGCAAATATATCAAGTAATACCTTTATGGCACCATTAGCATGACTCTATAAAGAAAGCTATTGATAATGGTAGAATTATTTATCATACACCATTGTCAAAAATTTTAAAATAATAGGTTGGTTATAATATTTAAAACTGATATTTTAAACCATAGATATTAAACCTTGCCATGTAAAATTCTTATTTTTAATGGATAGCAATATTTGAAAAAATTACAGCTTGGTGTATTCATGAATTAATTTTTTTTTATTTTTTTGTTTTTTGTGCTTTTTTAACAATCCTCAACAGAAATGTAGTTCATAGTGTCCTCACATGTACATACATGTGAAGAGTTATTTGCTAACTGTGGGTAAAATTGCACTGTGGAATAAGTTCTTTCCAACTATGTTCTTATTCATAAGGAATGTTTATAAAGTTCACATGTATGAATTAAGACACCTTCCACCCTCCAAAAACCTCTCACAATCAAAATCTCCTTACTGTGCTCCATTTTCAGCAACTTAGCGATTGTCCATTCAAATAGAATTATATAAGCATTTTTATTTTTAAGGATGTCTATGAAGATTCCAAAATGCAGAATGCATAATAATTTATCATGATGTAACTAGTCTCATGTTTAACTTATACAGGTAACATGTTTTACCACTATATAAATACTCATGTGACAAATATAAAAATAATTAATTCTCATGTATTTTCATGTAACACAAAGAAGAGCATAACTCTAAAATGTCAATATTTGGCAATATTTTCATCATAATCTACATTCCTTTTTCTTTTATCTCCTAGAAAATAACTATTGCATTTTTAATAAGAATTAAACAAGAGAAAAAGAGTAAAGGTGCTCTTTATTTTCATTCAAACTCTACCCTAGACCTCTGTCATGGTGGTATTGTTCAGTCAAGCATGATATGGGGGTGTTTCATCCAGCAGCCTAGTGTTGTAAGATTATAAATATCAAAGTTCCTCTTTGTCCTCTCCTTCACTTCTTCAAATAATTGATAATATTGTAGCTGTAAAAAGTAAAGTTCTGAATCAAATAGAGTTGAGCAAAGATTGCCCACTGAGTTTAGCATCTGTCACAAAAAGGTGATTCCTTCTGTAACATTACAGAATAGATATTCCTTATAAGCTTTATTCTATTACTTGATTTGCCCATTAAAGTCCAGTTCTAGACATCATGCTTTTACCCATACTAGAGATTAAATATCAGGATCTGTGATAAAATTCTGATCTGATGTGAATTTTCAGCCAAAGAAAAGAAAACCACTTTAGGAAACTGCTATAGAAGGTTCTGAAATTTAATGATATACTTTAAGTATTATAACATTTTGAAAGGACATTAGAGGTCAGTTAAACTCTCTCATTTTCAGATGCAGAGATAGCAGAACAATGAGTTTTAATAACTTGTTCAAGGTCATTTTTAGTTTTTATTGGATGTAAATTTCATACTATGTTTAGTTTCAAAGTTCTAAAATGAATAGTCGTGCTTCTCGGAAGTTTTCCACTCCAGGATAAGATTATTCATGAATTTGTTGAGAAGTATGTACAGAGGTGATCTTACCTCACAATCCTATTTCCCAAGAAGTAACAGGTGGCAATTAAGAGATGGAGCGGATCCATGGACCTACCCAGACATCTGCCTTTCCTCACAATTCAGATTAAAGGAACTTCCCGTGATAACTATTGGTCTAGATTAGTGTTTTAATTGTGGCATTTGATATATTACATTTAAGAAATTATTGGACCTGAACCATCAAGGGGGAGGCAGAGAAGTAGGGACAGAGAGGGAGGTGGAGATGGAGGAGGAGAGGAGAGAAGCAAAGTGCAATAGCACGAGTGGGCGTGGCTTCGTGTGTTGAGTGGGCGTGGCTTCATTGTTGCGTGTGTGGTTTCATATGCAGAATGAAGGGCACCCACACATGGCCTCCTTGCTGCATATCTCATTCCTCTTTGCACAGAATCAGAGCCTGTTCATTTCGTATGAGAGAAATGGAGGACATAACGGTTCTGTTTTGGATATCACTTTAATTACTTCGATGGGATAAGTAAGAGATTTGAAAAGCATGAGAAATTCACAGACAGATGGGGCCAAAGTGCAAAGTAGAGGAGCCTTTCTTGCCAGTTTCTCATATTTAAATCTGGTCGTCTGCCTTATAGTTATAACAAGTTTAATCACGTTGAAGGCGGAATAGAGGTCACTGTCTCACATAAATGGGATGAAACTTCTGTACCATTACTCACATTCCACAAAAGAGAATCTGGTTACTTTTGAGTGGGAACTGAAGGATCAAACCGAACAGTTATGGCTATTTAAGACTCTATTCTCTATCATTAATGAAATATTTAGGGGTTAGCAGCGTGTAGTTTTCTAGTTGCTTTAAGAAATATCTCACTTTCTGATTATTAGTTGAGAAAAGGTGGAATGGGAAGGAAGGAAGCAGTATTTATTGAGGACTTACTCTGTGCTATGTAATATTTTCCAAGTCTTAGTTTTTTCTTTTTTATTTAATACTGTATTTTTATTGTTATTTATTTTTGGGAATGGTGTCTCACTACTTAGTTCAGCCTGGCTTTGAATTCACTATGTCGCTCAGGCTGGCCTCAAACTCTAGGCGATCCTCCTGCCTTAGCCTCCAGAGAGCTAGAAAAAGATGTGCCACCAAGGCTGGGTCACAGTATCTTATGAGGTATGTGTTCCATATTTTCAGAGAAAATAAAATTTTAGAACTTAAGGAAATTGAATATATGTCACTCCTTGGATGTGAATATTTTTGAGATTTGAAGTCTTTTCATTTTTACCATTCTGTAAACACAAGATCCTATCTGCTAATATGAAGTTGTAATGAGAGACAAATATTTCCAATTATTCTTCATACTGCTACCCTGTATTTTACTGAAATTGGTGGCAGAGGTAGATAATTATTTTTCAGCCAGGCTTGTGATGCTGAAGGCTGCAGCTTGAGAAGATGGTCCCCGATTTCACCAAGTGCAGTATTGGGTGAACTCTACGCAATCGGAAAGCACAGTGGAGAAGAGACACTACTGGATTGTGCCAATCCTCACGTCTAATTCTGCAACCGCCACCTTTGTCCAGGCAGCTATCCTTCCCTAGAGGAAGTGACACCCGCCTAACTGAGGATCCTGTGCTGTAGATATTCTCCTTCCACCTCATCTCCACATACCAAAGTGATATTCCCCGAAGTCTGATCCAGCCAGGTGACACAGTGGCTTTTTAGCCTTTTAGTTGCTTCTCATCATCATCACAATTGCTATCTTGCCCTATAAACACTTTATCATCTGATCTTTATGATGTAGACATAATAGAATACCTTTCAGGAAAAAGAGAACTTTTCATGGATATCATCAGATACATAACCAGTATTTTTATGCCAATACATCAAAATCTATTGTAACAATAAATTTTTATAAGATCTTACCTTATAAGAAATAAATTAGCTTTAAGCCAAGTATGGTAGTGCACACTTGTAATCCCAGCACTTCGAAGGCTGAAGCAGGATGACTGCCCTGATTTCAAGGCCAGCCTTGGCTACATAGTGAGTTTAAGTTCAGCCTGCACTGCATAGTGAAGCCCCGTCTCAAAAAAAAAAAAAAAAGTTAAAAAAAGAAAGAAAGAAAAAAGAAAGCAAGGTTTCCTGCTGCTGGGACAGAATGCTTGACAGACACAATATAAAGAAAGAAATATTTTATTTGGCCCATGGCTTCAGAGGATTTAGTCCATGGTAAACTGACTCCAAGCCAGGAACATCGTGGTGGATGCGTGTTGTGGGACAAAGCTGGTCATTCATGCCCCTAAAGAAGCAAAACACAGGAGAAGATCACTGCCTAGAGTTACCCTTGAAAGACCTGACCCCAGCAACCCACCTCCTCTAACCGAGCTCCACCTCCTAACATCATGCTCAGCCATGAACATCGGTGGATTAGTCCTCTGATACATATAGAGCACCCATGATCCAGGCACCTCTGCAGGAGTTTCTTATTCTAGTCAGTTTGATAATGAAGTTTAATTGGCACAGGAAACTTCACCCACTCTTTAGAAATCTAAGAAGAATTTTAGGAAAAAAATGAATTTCTTCCTTCCTTGTCTTCATAGTCCAAAGCTCAGGAGATGAGCAAGCCTCAGACTATTCCTTTGAAACTCTTTTTATAAAACTTCTTCTGACCAAAATACCTCAACTCTCAAATATAAAGGAGAAACATAAAGCGTAAAGTAGATCATGCTCTTGTAAGAAAAGTAGGTGTTAGAGTGGAGGCAATTACTAAGGGCAAGCAACAGTTAAAGTAGAGTTGCTCTTCAAAATCTGACAGAATACTGGGATAATGATTCCAATTCTCTTTTCCAACCACTCGAAGCACCCACTTACTACTTAAAAACAGAGTTCAGAAAACATTTAGAAAGAAGAATCTTCTCATCTTTGTTCTGCCAGCCTAACACATTGTATTAGGGAATGTCTTTAAACAATCCATTCAAATGAGCAATGCCTCTCTGCTAAGTACTTTGGACAAATGACTTTAAAAGTCCAATTTTAAAATTTGTATGGTGCCCTAAATCTTTAAATTATGTACTGCTTACCAATTGCACCTATGATTGTTTTAAATTAAGAGTAAAAGGCTAAACATCAAAAAAGATGTAAACAAGTGAAAGCGTTCCAAGTATACTAGAAAATTTTTTAAAAATCTGATGAGTTTAGTAAATTGGTGCAAATTTAATGAATTAGAGTGGTACCTCGGTTCATGAATTTAATTCATTTCAGGATTCTGGGAAAGGTAGCCACGTTGGTGTTTGTGCAGGGACGATAGCCATGGTCATGGCTCGTGCTGCTGAGCGATATCACTGGCCCTTTTTTTGTATGTGGGTTCCAGGAGTCGAACTTGGGCCCTCGCGCTTGCCAGGCAGGCGCTTATGCCACTGAGCCATCTCACCAACCCCAAGAATGTACTTGGAAAAGGCAGAATTCTTCTCTATGATTGGTATGATTTTGGTTCAGTACAGCAAGGATGAGCTAGTTTGGATAGAATATTCAGTTCTTCCACATGTTCAAGATCATAGAGTTACACTTTTAATGTGTGTTCTCTGTCTCTCCCAGTTACATTAGCACAATTGAAATATGCTTTGTTGTTTTAAATAACAGTGTGGGCAGGCTATGTACCTGCCATCAAACACAGGAAATATATTTGACATATCTTATATATTGAGGAATTCACATCTTGAGCCAACACCTAAGAATAAGTTACTCCTGTATGAAGGTAGAAAGGCCACTGACTTCATCTGTGAGCACCATAAAGAGAAGACTTCTAGAGTCAGAAGTTGCATGATTGACCATTGCTCTACTGTTTAATAATTAAATGACATACACTCTGTTGGTTAATATCTCCAATTTCTCCAGCTATGTAATAGGGAATAAGCTTTAGCTTCTAAGAATGTTGAAAGGATTAAACAGGTAATTTATACTTTATGTATGGAAAATAGCTTTTTTCATGATTGAGAACTTTAGAGTAAAAAATTTACATTTTTCTTTTATGATGAAGTGTTTCATTAAAATATCATGAACTGTGAAAGCCACTGAAAAATAACAGATGGATAATATCACTTTAACTGGCATTAAAGACATCCATTACTGAGTCATTATGAGAAGAAAGATCCACTCATGTCACAGTGTGCTTTGTGCAAATATTGAATATTATGCTGTCATGTTCGACCACTGATGATTACTTTTTACTATTGTTTAACCTCTATGTTTTCTTAAATTCTATAGAAACTCTATTACAGACATTTTACAAAGCATAAAATAAAGACAGTAAATATGACTAGATTAAAACAAGATGTATGAAATACAAATTTAAGACTTTAAAGACAATTTATTTTACAAAAGTATAAATTTAAAAATTTAAACTACAAATGTATATAGAACTCATAATCCAATAGGAAATGTATAAAATGTAAGGACCAACTATGAAAATATATGTTGAGGTGAATCAGAGGAGAAGAAATTATGGAGTCAACATATATTTTGAAAAATACAAATGGAATATAAATTGCATGTTCAATAAAAATATCAAAATTAAGTATCAGTTTTGAAATGCTAGCATCCTGAAAATACTGTGTTACAAAGGACTTGAAACAAAAAAAAAGTCATATAATATAATAGTAAGAATATAAGCCAGGTAACTTTGGAAGTAACTGTGCAAAATTTAGGGAATATGAGCTGTGCGTATTCCAAAACTTATCACCTTTACTCAGGGTAACAATTCTGTGCTAGATAATAAGAAAGAGGGAAATGGACTCAGGAGAGGAGAACATAGAGAATTTTATTTTTATCTGCAATATTTTTATTTAAAACTATTATTGAGACTTTAACTTCCGGTATTGGTGCACTTGTAAATTTGTATAAACAATTCCAAACACTGCAGCAAAACTGGACAAAGAATAAAGTTTGCAGGAAACTTAAAAAGTAAACATTGGAGAAGACAATGTAATGGATATGAGTATTTAGGTCTGGGTTAGCACTTAGGGTTTTAGCCAATTCCAAGAGAAGTAATTGAGAAACTGAGACCATGGGAACTATTTTCAACAGTCTTGTGAAACTAAGAAAACAAAAACTGAACCCCAGAAATTTCCATAGGGAAAAAGTCACCCAAGATAAATCCCTCATCCTGGGGTTGGGATCTTGAAGTGTTGGAAAACCAGAGCAAATTTTACCTATACTGAGATTGACTTCATGAAGGACTAAAGCCTAGTATGAGTTAAATTTAGTAATAGCCTCTTAATTTGGATGTTATGAGATTGGCTTGCCCATCGGTCCCCAGGAGAAATTGTCAAGATTGTGGTTACTTTTGGAAGAAGACAAGAGTAGTAATGGAAGGGGACAGGAGAGGAGCTTGTGTTCTGGCAAAAGTGTTGCTTTTTAGCTTATGTAGTAGTCTAAAAAATAATTTTTGTGATACATCTTGCACTGTATATTTTTTGTTTTCTGTACTTCTA
Organism: Erethizon dorsatum; assembly: GCA_028451465.1. Classification (NCBI taxonomy): domain Eukaryota; kingdom Metazoa; phylum Chordata; class Mammalia; order Rodentia; family Erethizontidae; genus Erethizon; species Erethizon dorsatum. The sequence continues at coordinate 21,126,441 of CM051839.1, forward strand.
GGCTTGTTAAAGCATTTCATATTAAATAAGACTAAACATTTTCAAAAATCAATCAAAACTACTAAAATTAGATAAAGCTGGTTTATAAGCCCATAGTCATTTACTGTATTGATAAATTTGTGAGTACCATATGTTTTACAAATTTAGAATTGTACAGGAGTTTTAAAAAACCAACAAAACGTACATTCTGAGAAAGATTTGGGAAGAAAACTATTTCCAAGAGAGCAAATCATTGCCTGTGGTTTTGTAAACAACTCATAAATTAGTAAACTCCTAGGTGGTATTTACAACTACCACAACTCATTCCTGGAAATTGTTGACAAAGTCTGCCTTTCTCACTTTACAGAGCATGGTTTTCCATTGAAAACTTTTTGGTTTTCAATGAAAAATAAAATATCACTAACTCATTTGAAAAGACATGTGAATGAGTACTACACATTCTTATTTCTACTCTATTTCTTTTTATATGTCTTTTATTTAGCTCTTTATTTATACTTTGGGTTTCTCACGTAAGAGAAGATATGGAGATTTGAACCTGTGTGTCTGATTCATTTCACTAAGCACTATTTATTTCAAGGTGTATTCATTTACCGAAAAGTGACTGAAATTTATTTTTCTTTATAGCTGAGTAGTACTCCATCATGTATATATACCACATTTTTTTAAACAATTCATCTTTTGTAAGATATATAGTCACTTTCAAGATGTAGCTACCATGAACTGTATGACATTGATATAAACATTGGTGTGCATGTATCACTGTCAAATAATATCTTCAAATATTTTGGGAAGATAGAAGCGGAATAGCTGTGTTGAATGGAATTTCTAGTTTCAGCTTTTTGAGGAATTTCCATGCCGATTTCCACAATGCTTGTACTACTCTGTGTTCCCACAAACGATGTAGAAAGGTTCCTTTTTTCCTGTAGCCCCACCAGCATTGTTATCTGATTACTTGACGATTGTCACTTTTTCTGGTGTAAGATGGAATCTTAGTATTGTTTTAATTTGCATTTCTCTAATGGCCAGAGATATACAACTATATATAGTTCAATACTGAGATTCTATTCCATATATATATATATATATATATATATATATTGCTATATATATAGCAATTTTTATTTTATCTGAGAAGTTTCTATTCATTTAAACTGCCCATTCTTTGATTGGATCTTTTATTTTGGGGGAGCTAATTAGTTTGAGTTCTTTATTCTGTATAGTCTAAATATCAGTCTTTGTTAAAGGAGTAATAGACAAAAAATATTTTCTCATGTTACTTCACTTCTTCACTCTGTTGGTTGTGTGCTTTGCTGTGCAAATCTTTTTAATTTGATATGATTTTTTAATTTGATATTGTTTTTAGCAAGGCATTTTAGAAATAATCCAAATATCTGATAACATGAAAATAGAAAAATAGTGAGTAATTAGTTAGCTACAGCTGGCATGAATGGTACCAGGCCATGTGGCTTAAACAGGAATTTATTTCTCAGAGTTTTGTAGGCTAGAAGTCCAAGGCCAAGATGTCACCACAATTGGTTTCTCCTGATGTCTTGCTCCTTGGTGGGTAGATAGCCACCTTCTCTTTGCGTGTGCCACCCTGATGTGTCTCCCTCGCCTTATGAGGACACTAGTCACAGTGAATTAAAGCCCTACTCTTAAATTTTTACTTAATTTTAATTACCTGTTTAAAGTCTTTTCCCCAGAGTAGTCATTTCCAAGGTTAAGGCCTCACTATTGAGCTGAATGGGATACAAAGCAAGTCATTTCCCTACAGCGATGTATTCATACAACATATCACTGTGGAGTCATGGAACTAAAAAGTCAATAAAGCATTTAATAAATAAAATGTTAAGTATCATATCATTTTATACGTAAATAATACTTATTAATTACAAGGAATATAATTTTCAGTAAATTTATAAATAATCACATAATAATTAACAAAATCAAAATAGTTTTCTTTTACAGACAAAGGACATAGATTCTATAAGGGCAAGGTACACTGGGCAGTAAATGTCAATGGTTGTGAGTTGTTTCTTTAAGCAACCTGCTGCAAGTTATTCATAACTTTTGCACTAAAAATGCACATTGCATAATAATGTTATGTGAAGCATTCTTGTAGAAATCTTGTGATACATTGGTAAACACACAGACACCTGTTTTCATGATACTACATTCTATTGCAGTAGACCGACAACAAAGAGTAAGCATAAGAAAACAGCAAAATCCATGGTCTTTTTGGAAAAAGTAGACTGTATTTTCCAAAAAGATAGGTTTTTAAAAATTTTCATCTCTACTTAAAATGGTTTGCAAGTTTTCTTATAGATCAGAATTGTTTTTAAAATTTACTTTCAAAATAAATGTGAAGGCATTTATTATATATAAATTAGACATACTGCTTTTCCTTTTAGGTTTGTAGTTTCAGAGTTCACATTTTAGTAAGTGTACTTAATTATGTCTATGAAAATCTTTGAGGGCTAAACAAATTTTTTAAAAAGAGAAGATCTCAAATAATCCTCAAATTTCCAATAGATTGAATATAAAAAGTGCATTCATTGGTTGTTTATTTAAAGGATAACACCTGTTTTTTTTCCAATAATGTTAGAAGTGTTGATCTAGTTCTAAAACCTCAATATTAAAGAAAAACAGATAATTTGAACAACCAAATAAAAAAGTTAATGAAAATGCCAATAAAGGATAAAGTATTTTGATTACAATATTGGGCAAATATATTAATTAAATTAATAATTTAATTTATTGTATCAATAAATATATTTATGATTGCATAAACACGTATGAACATTAGAAAGGTTGTTTTTTTATTGTAACACATTAAAAAAGACAATATACCAATATGATATCAAAATCACCCTGAAAATATTAAAATATATAAGAATTGTACTATGAGAATGTGTAGTGAAAACTGAAGGACACAAAATTCTTTTCCGATAAAATTTTTACTCCTTATAATGTAATATACACATGTACACAGAAAGATATAAATAATGGTTGACATTTAATGAGTGCTTACACTGAGGTGAAGATTTTATCAGGATTATTTCACTAAATCTCATAAGAGCTCTGTGATGTCGGTACCAATATTATCGACATTTAGCGTATTAGTAAGTTTTAGAGAGATTATGTCCATAAACCTAGTTTTTGTAGAATCCAGGATATGAACCAAAGCATTTAGACTCTAGAAGCACTTAGACTCTTTTAATTACTGTGCTGTCTACTGGTCAGCTGAAGTTACTCATTATGATAAAAATATAACTAATTATAAATGAAAGTCATAATCCTGCTTCTAATGGTAAGGCCGATGCTATCAATATTATCATATAAATTACCCTGTAATGGTGTATCGTTATTTGATTGATAGAGGTGATAGTCATCGTAGCAACAGAAGCTGTGAATGTGAGAAACCTCTGATCTATGGAGTCTTAAGACTGTCCCCACACTGGAAAATTTTTGCTTGGCATATTTTCTTTCAAGCCAGAGCTTTCTACTCTTGGTTTTCTTGACTCTCTTCTAGCTCTCCCTTCTTTTATGTATAGTTCCCCCATTTTTTCTTTCCTTATTTGCTGTTCATGTCTTGGGGAGAATGGCTTCACTATAATTAGTTCTAAGCCTTCTAAGCCATGTTGCTGAGAACTTTTCAAACACTTTGCCAAATTAAAACAGTATCAAAAATATTTCATCCTGTTAATAGTTATGTCTCTTACATTAAATGGACATGAAAATCTAAATAGAATATATGAATAAGAGAATAGATATACATGTTATATAACCTCAATTGCAAGATGAAAGACAAAAGATCAATACCCATTTGGGAAAATTTTAATCTTACTAGAAATTAAAGACATGCAAATATAAATAGTCACAACAATGTTTACCTAAAAAATTGGAAAAGACTTTATATAATGCAGCACTTCATGCTGTTAAAGGTATTTTGGCAGGTGTGCAAACTTTACATCACTACTTCTGACATGTAACTTGGTTCACATACTGGCAGTGAACTCTGTGGTTGTTTTAATGATCAGGCACCACACCTTGCTTTAGTATGAGAAGTTGAATCCTCTGTGAATCCGTGTGAAACACTGTCCAGAACCACTTTACAGCAAAATTGCATAGGAACCAATACCTAACCACAGTAAATGATTAATTCCTTTCATTTTAGGTTCACTAACACAAGCAGAAACACACAGAACTCTACCACCACTACCAAAAATCTTGGCATTTAGTTCTGGTAGTGAATACAACACTGGTTTGTTTTCACTCCTTGAGGTTAGCTGTGTCTTTATAATCACAGCCCCACTTTGTAGTTTGTTTAACTGATCTCAGTCCAGTTTCAACCACCATTTTTTTTATGAAGAGGCTTCCATGTGAGCTGAATACAAGTTCCTTTTATCTCTGAAGTTCTCGTCAACTCTGAACTAGCAGAAATAAATTTATACATTAAAAAGGAGGAGGAGAAACCCCATCTCATTACCATCTTCTAAGATTTGAGGCCAAAGGCAGATATTAGAGGTTGGAAGTAGCCAATTCCAATATGAATAGTGATAGGGCACTTACTTACCTGTCATATCTTATTATATAAGGATTGTGATTTCTAAGCTTACATTTCCAGCGTTCAATATATCTAGTATTAAGTGTACAGAAAATGACCTGGCCATTCAACCTCCATCATGATCTCCTGGTAACTATTTTTAATTGTAGCCAAAGACACTAGAGGACTGGGCCTGTCTCTTCTGAGCCATGTTTGTTTAGCTACTCCTTAGGAATTTTAGAAAATAGAAAGGTCAATGTCACAATACTTGTTCATTAAAATTCTTCAGATGAAGATTAATTTTTAAGTCAATAAAGAAGGAAGAGAGCAAAAGAAAGTTTACACATAAGTCCCTGTAGTGTAATTCTCTGAGTCTTCTGAGGTCCTACATCCTCGTGTATTTGAAAAAGAAATGAAGAAATACTAGTTACTCACGGCTGAGTTTGCATCAGTGAATACTTATATATTAGTACACTAAATGCAAGGAGAAGCCTGTAAGTAGCTCACGGTTTATTTTAAAATTCCAGGTGTTCAGTTCATCTGCATATAAATATAACACCCACACAAGCATGTGAGTTTATTCACCAGAGTAAATGAAGCTCCTCGAATGATACACCTTGTATTTCTTCAGAGATCAATCCCACACAAACCACATTATTTATTCAGGATGACATTAAGATGTTCACTCTTTACAAGAATAAACACATTGATGATGTTAATGCCAGCACTTCATTTTCTGTGGAGCACTTGGATTTAAATACAGCAGAGAAGTACATGACATTTTCTTTGCATTTTTCATCTCAGTGTTTGATTATAGCTTTCTATTTGTGGTAAGTTACTTCTGAAAGACATCACAGATTTAATTTAAAAATTTTAATGTTATACTTCTAGGTTTCCAAATAAGTAACCTCAGCATGAGTTAATCATTGCTACTCTTTGATGGAAGTAGCTAGTAAACATTTAAAGATAAATAGGGCCACCAAATTCTATTCCTCTAAAGAGAGCTGGAAGGAAAAATAAAAATAGAAAGCAGTAAACAACATGAGGAAAGTCACCATAGTAATATAAAATTCTGGGTAAAGCAAATCTCCTGAAGAAGCAGACGGGTCTTTTTACAATGAACTAAGTGTTTTATGGTCCACTGGAGCCCATAAGGTGTCAATGAAGAAGGTTAGATGAGTCTCTCAGCCAGGACTCTGTCTTCATAACGGACAGGAAACAACTCAAGGTTGTATCCAAAAAGGCCTTTTTGTTCCTGCTACACAAACAACTGATTTAGCAAGCTATATGAGGCTGTGGCAGCTCCATTCTTTTTCAGTTTTACAAAGAAATTGTTCTAGTTGGGTATGGTGGTGCACCCCTGTAATCCTAACAACCTGAAAATCTGAGGCAGGGGCATTGTAAATTCCAGTCCAGCACAAGCAAATTAGGAATTTAGTCTCAGAAAAGGGGGCAGGGGCTGGGGCTGGGTTCAAGCTTCATTACAAAAAAGAAGAAAAGAAAGAAAAAAGAAATTATTCCTTGGTTTCTGTATACAGAATTTTGCTGTTACCATTTTGGGGTTAACATCTTTTATTCATTAACTGTTGGGATGGGGGCCCTGAAGCTAATGGTGATGATTTAATTGTATAATTTTCGCTTCCTAAAAGAAAAGAAGCCTTTTCCAGATTCCAGACTGGAGATTTCTTGTAAGACATAATGATCGCTTGAAAATTATCATGTAATTATGGAGTAGAAAATTGTAAGTGAAATGTCAAAATAGAAGAGGATAAAGAATTCCTGAAAGATCTGGGAAAAGGTCAATAAAAGCTAAAAGAACATAAAATATATCTCAGTTGATTTAATAGAAAAATGATGCCACATTCATCAATGCTGAATCACAAAGTAAAATATCTTCAAAATGTAGGCATAAAAACAAATGATATAAAACCAAATATTTTATTGTACTAAATAGAAACCATAATAAGCAATGTAATTATAGTTTGATTAAATGAACAAGTACAATACAGTGTCATGCATAAAAACATTTAACAAATGATTATGAAACAAATATTATAAAAAATATACTCCTAGTTTATCTCAAATTTAAGCAATGATATAAAGAAGAAAAAAATGATGATTATATTTTCATTCTTTCAGAAGGATAATTTCTACTTGCTCAGAAGTCATGTAATAGTAAGGCAGGAGATTAGGACATGGCCAGCCAACGGGGCAAGTGTGCATGACCTGTCAATCAAAGAGGTCCAGGGCACAGTCCCCCAAGCCCTGTACCTGGTACTTCTCGGAAAATGTTGTCTTTAATTGTTCCGGCATAAGATCAATCGGTTTTCAGGTAAGACATCCTATATGTGCTGTCAGTGTGATGAATGAGAGATAGAGAAGATGTTGGCCATTAACTTCATGGCTACCATACCCGCTCTTTCACAGTGCCCGACTCTCACTCTGCAGAGTGAGATTCTTTTGCTACCTTTAATAAGTGTAAAACCTTGCTATCTTTTTTGTTTATCTTATCCAATTCTTTGTTCAGGACAACAAGAATCTCTAGAAGACATAATGGGAAGAATCTCTAGAAGGAGCCCACAGAATCCCAGCACCCTGGTAAAACAGTCTTGGTAAGCCAACCAGGAGGAAAGAGCAGTGTTGTTTTGTTTGTGGGTGAGAAAAATTAGTGGCTCAGTTTCTGGCTACCTGTGCCCCTGTTTCATGCTCTACTGATTCACGCTGTTCTTCTTTCCCCTGTACCTCCCCCTCACCACCCCTCTGGAGCAGGTTTGTGCCACTTTGAACTGGGGTGGGCTCCTGCTAATCAATAAATAACCATCTATAAAACACAAGCAGGAAATTCTACAACTTCCAGAGGCAGTCTCTTTTACTAGGCAGGTTGCTGTTTTCACTGCAAGGGACACAAAATAGACATGTCTAAAGACTCTTTGGAAATCAAAAGGCTGATAAGCAGAAATGGCCACCTTATACTCCCTCAAAACACTTGCCTTGTTCCTAGTTCATGAGGAACCACTAAAACCAGTCTATCCCCCACCCCCAGTAAAATAACAGACCTTAATAGTATGAGGGGAAGTAAAGAGGGGCTTTGGTGATATTGAGAAAATAAACTGGCCCTTCTTCAAGGGACACATTGGGAAAGTATAAAAACCCTTCATGATACTTAACAAATATTTTTAATAACACATGAAAGGTGAAATGAAGAGGCTATTTTATTTTTCAATATTCGGTAGGTAAAATATTGGAACCAAATTAGTTTTGAAGTGATACACATTCAAGAAACTCAGTTATAACTCAAGATACAATATATGTGTAAAAGGAAAAACAGATGGCTGAGTAAAATGCTGCCACAAGCTTTTGCACCAGTGGTGTTAAACGAAGGGAGTAAAACTGGGCTTAAAGCTGTTTGTAGGCTATCCAAAAAGTGAAAACTCACTGCTATCCAGTATAAGGAGTCTAAATGGAAACAGTCCTCTTCTGTTAAATTTGGATACTCTCAAAACTACTTCATCTCAAATTTTCACAGGTGAAGATTAGTGGCAGTCACCTGACAGGTGTGCAAACTTGCCCACTCTGCCTAAAATAGACCCAGCAAGCCCAGACCACCTCCTCTGTTAGAACCCGAAGAGAAAAGAGGGATATTCTAGGGAAGGCTTGCAATTAAATTTTATGCACGTGCAACCTTATGGGGAATTCAAACACATATTGGTCCTAATTCAAACATTTATCCTGCTAACCCATTGAGAAAAGGCTATGGAGGTAGTCAAGGTGCTCTTCAAATAAACCGTCTGCAGGTTTGGACTACCCCAGTCCCTTCTTTATGCTCTCAAATGACTCAGGGTGTGGCAAAGGCTTTCCAGAAAGGTGGCAAGAGCCAACAAGAGCCTATACGGGACTCTGGCAAAACTTTACCAAGAGACTTCTGAGTCTTTCTTCACTTATAGCTAACAGCCCTCATGAGGATTCAAAACACACCAAAAATCTGGCTAAATATGAGTCCACTCGAGATGTTACATGCTAAGCCTTGAAATGGAAGTAGACACAGACACCAGGAGTCTCCAGTACTGCTCCAGGTTTGACTCACTAATGACCCCTAATCCACCACAGCTTAGATGGGCACCTGTATTGGGACCCTAGTTTTTAATTAAATTGATAACATGAGTAATCATTCTAAGGCTAAGCCTCTCAGTCTCTTGGTAGTTATCAAATATTGCTCTCCACCATGCATTCTCCTCCACAGGAAGCATGGGAATAAAGCTTAAAATCTCTAATTGCTGGATCTATCATAGTCCACCTTTCTAGACAGACCAGCAAATATTCCACCTGCTGCTTTTTATATTTGGACTCTACATTCCCAATCTAATAGTAAAGTTTAGCCATTTACACCTGTGTGGATAGCGATCCACACAGCAGCCTGTGACTCTCCTGACAAACTCAGTTATCTTTTCTCTCATTGCTGAGACAAAATACCCAATGCCCTAAGTTAAAGGAGGAAAGGTTAATTTCTGCTCACAGTTTGTAGAGGTTTCAGTTCATAGCTGGCTGGCTCCAAGGCAGGGTGACACGCAGAGGGGCATCGCAGAGGAGAAACTGTTCATGGTGGGCAGAAAGCAGGAAAGCTCTGAAGTAGCAAGCAGCAAGCGATGCCAGCAGCCCTCTTTCTGTCCCGTATATTTTATCTGGGCTGCATGCTGTAGGGCAGGAAGCACTCATGCTCAGAGTGGGCCTTCCCATTATCCACACCCAGAACTATGCCAAACCAGTCAGTAATCACATATCCTTGATCCTTTTCGTATCGCCGAGACAAAATACCTGGCAGCCAAAATTAAAGGAGGAAAGTTTTATTTCAGCTCACAGTTTGTAGAGGTTTCTGTCCATAATCAGCGGGCTCCAAGGCAGAGTGGCATGGCAGAGGGACATCACAGAGGGGAAATAGTCCATGGTGAAGTAGGGCAGTCAGAAGGCAGCCAGCAGTGAAGTAGCAAGCAGCAAGCAGAAAGTGACAAGCAATGACAACAGCAGCCCTCTTTCTATCAAGGCTACCCTCCTGTAGGGTGGGTAGCACTGACACCCAGGGTGGGGCACTCTTAATCCTAGCATCCCACCATGTATTAATCCCAGTATCACATCCTTGATCCCAAAATCACACACTCTAGATCCAGCCACTTCCAAAAAGCTCCACCTATGACCATAAGAGGCTTTGGGTGAGACATCAAGACACAGCCAGCCATGACACCCACAAAGCTTTCTTCCATCAAATAGGCAGCTCAGCGTTCATCACATATAGGCACTGAGTTCTATCTTATTGTCTTCTGACAGGGTTTTCATCCCAGCCAGTCAGCTACGAAGTCCCAAAATAGTTGGAGAGAACACAATCCTAGTAGGTCTAGCCCACAGACCCCTCCAGCTGGAAATAGCTAAACGAAGACAGAGACCTTCACACCCTCAGCATCCCATAAAAAATTAAGGGAATTTATGTCCTCTAGTGGGAAATTAAGGCAGGATATTAGGGCATGACCAGCAGGCTGGGCAATGGGCCTAACCTGGCAATCACAGAGATCCAAGACACGTGACCCCAAGCCATACACCTGGTACCAACTTCTGTCTTCAATTCTCCTGGCACAAGATCAAGCAGGTGTTTGATAGAACATCCTACATCTGACATCAGCCTGAAGAATGAGAGAGAGAAAAGACTTCAACCATTAACCTCATGGCCGCTGTGCTTCGTTTCACTGTGGCTCGCTCTCACTTTGCAGAGCATACTTCTTTTCCTACCTTTAATAAATGTAAAACCTGCTGCTACCATTTTTGTTTGTCTTGTCCAATTCTTTGTTCACAACAAGAAGAACCTGGAAAGAATCTCTAGAAAGAGCACACAGAACCCCCCCAAACCCCAATTACAATGGTGATCTCAAAATTAGAAGAAATTGTTCCAATGTAAGTTGTTAGCTGTAGAGTATTATAAGATTGTTTAAAAACATATATTTGATTATATGAAAAGTAAAATTTGCAATGGGAAAAAATTCAATAGTTACAAATGTTGTATAATGAAAAAATCAGTTTTTCTCCTAAACTTATCAACAAAATTTTCCCCTCTTTGAAGAAACCACAGTAAAAAAGCATGTGTAAACAAATAATGATTTTTTTTCACTCAAAATATTCTTTGGTATGTTTTCTCACATATTATATGAAGTATTCCACAAAGTTTATATTTTTCTGACTTATTTTTCAAAAAGAATGCAAAGTACTTCATTGTGTATGAAAATCACAATTTATTTCTAGTTTTATGGTTTCCAACCTTTTAGTCTTACTCCAATTTTGCACTACCACGTACTTGTGTGTGTGTCGGGACACACCTTGGAAAGACTGCAGTTCCATTCAGTAAGTACAACACTGTGCTACAGACAGTCACAATATTTTGGCTTCAAAGCACAAATGAAATTCTGCTTACACTATACTATTGTGCAATAAAATTGTTTCTAAGAAAACAATGTTCATACCACTACTGAAGAATATAGTATTGCTGAAAAAAATGTCAACCATCGTCTGAGCCTCAGCAGGTCATTGTCTTCTTACTAGTAGAGCATTTTGCCTCATTGCAAATCCCTGCTAACTGATCAGGAGTATGATTTCTGAAGGTTGGGATGACTGTGACAATTTCCCAAATTAAGATAACAATGAATTTTTTTATACAGATTGTGTCCCTTTCACAATGGAGTTCTGTAACATGTGTTACTGTTTGATGGCATTTTACCCACAGTAGGCTTCTTTCAGAATTGGAGTCAATCCTCTCAAGCCCTGCCACTGCTGTACTAAGTTTATGTAATAAATCCATCATGGTGATTTTAGTAATATTCACAGCATCTTCACCAGGTGAGAGTCCATTTTCTTACTTATCCATAAAATGCCACTTTTTATTCATTAATATTTTATTGTGAAATTATAGCAATTGAGCCACATCTTCATTCTCCATTTCTCATTCTAATTTTCTTGCTTTTTCTACATCTATGTGACATTTTCCACTTAACTCTTGAAATTTTCAAAGTCATCTTGAAGGCTGGGATTAACTTATTTCAAAGTCCTGTTAATGTTGTTAACTGTCTCTCATGAATCACCAATGTTCTTAATGCCATCTAGAATGGTGAATTCTTTCTAGAAGATTTTCAATTTTCTTTGTCCAGATCCACTGAAATAATCACCATCTAGGACAGTTACAACATTATGAAATGTAATTCTTCAATAATGAGACTTAAAGTTGAAATTACTTCTTGATCCATGGGCTACAGAATGAGTACTGTGTTAGCAAGCATAAAAAATTATTTATTCATTTTATTCATGTTTTAAAATTTTATTGCTTTCTTAGTACATGTTTGCAGTACATAATGATTACATTCTTCTGGGGAAGTTGGTACAGACAGAAGCACATTTTAATTCTTTTTTCATCTCCTTCCCCTATCCTCCCTCTTGCCTTCCCCCTTGTTAGAATTCAGCAGTGGCATCATCAGATCCTGGGACATGCTTTGATGGGAGATATCTTATTATTGACTAAATGTTCTTGTTAATTATTAGCATATTTAGATATTTTCTTCTGCTTTATTAAATCTTGGTGAGTTGTGCGGTTTTAGGATTTTTTTTCATTTCTTCCAGATTATCCAATTCATTGGTGTGCAGTTTTTCATAATAGTTTTTTATTATTCTTCGTATTTATTTTGCATCAGCTGTCATATTTCTTCTATTGATTCTAATTAGCATCTTGAAACACAAATGTAGAAGGTTTTTTGTGGCATTTTATATGTTCATATAAATTTTATAAATAAAATGTTGATTAAATTTATAAATTGATAGAAAATTAAAATACATAAACAAAATAAAGACACAAGAAATAAAGGGTACACAATGTGAACTATTACAAGTTTTTATATTATCTTCTTGTAATTGTTTATGTATGTTTAAAGCCTTGTCTTAAATATAGTTATATTTATATAAAACAAACTCACATACACATGCAAAAGTCTGTTCCTTAATATCCTCTAAAACATCATATTTTTCTACTTTATTTAACTACTGAAAGCAACAAGATAAGTTTTCCACTCACCAAAACTTTTCAAATCCTACTGTCAGTACTCAAGTTCGCATCTTGATTGTCTATTTCCTGAACTATAGCAGGAAGTTTTCTGCCCTTTATTTCTCCCTTTAAGTCATTTTTCCTACTTTCAAAATATCTATTCTATCCCAAAATTTGTTATGTAATATCCTCTCTGAAAATCGTACCTTGTGTTGTGTATAACTATAGAATAAAACCAAGCAGCAAAATGTGGGAAGGTGTCCCGTGTTCTTGTGGTCTACCTTTCTGACTTCTTCCACTCCATATCTTCCTATTCCCGTGTAATTATGATATAACCTACTTCAGGAAAAACTCACATTTTACCTATAAATAGATAAAATATGAATATGATATATAAAAATGTTAATTTTTCTTCTGACAATACAAACAAATATACAATCCATATTCAAAGGACCATTAGGTTGTTACTCTAATAATATACAAAATAGAAGGTAGATCAAATTATGATGGCAGAAGAAACAACAAAGGTGGCTGATGTTCTCATTTGGAACTGGAAAGATAATGTGGCTAGTAGCAGAATTCAGGGAATAGGCAAGGAAGAGGGTTTTGGCAAAGGTAGTATGATGAGTTTGGGAACACATTAGAATACTTATAAGAAGCCCTTGGTGGAGACAACAGAGCATAGTTAGAACTGTACAGACTTTAATATATGAATTGGAAATACTTTAAATATCACAAAACCATTTGAGTCACTGAATAGTATATATATTTACAAATTTATTTTAAGTTATGTATGTTTTCTACAAAGCAAGTATCTTTTATTGTGATGTACTTATATAAATCAGAAAAATCATGGAATTTCTCATAAATATTCACCAGTTACATATCAATATACTTATTCTTAAAACAAATACCTATGCTAGGATTATAATAAGTGCTCTTATTTAAAAATAAAATAAATGACCAGATTATTCTTATTTAAATTCAGAAAAAGAATAACACATAATATGGTAGATCTTTTCTGATATTCAAATAAGAGTCGAATGCTGGTATGCACTATTGTGCCTCTTGTTGTCATGGAAACTGCATTTCAAATTAATAGTGTCAAATCTTCATTTTCTATGACTTTCCAAAAGACAAGAACGTATAAAATAGCCAGTTATATAGTGTTTTTTTACTTGGGTAAAGAAAATTTCAATACATTTCATGTGACATAAAATATAGATCAATTAAAGAGATAACTAATCTTAATGGTAAAATTTAGAACTGGACAAATAGGCTGTTTATTATTCACTACATTTAGCAAGAGTTTAAGAAAAATTCTATATTAGCTACTAGAAAATCATTTAAATTTACTATTTAATATCACTTTTCTGAGGTTTTCTGAGGATGTAACAGTCAGGATTATGTCTACATATGTTTTAGCTACAAAAAGTTCATAAAATATATGATAATTTAATGTCCCATATTTCTAGATTTCTCCTTGGCAATTAAATGCCTAATGCACCAAATAATTATCCTTTATATATTGTCTTCCATATAGCTTATAACAATATTTGTCCTGGAACAATAAAAATGGCTATGTCAGAGCTTATACTGTTTATTACATAAACATAGTACTCTTTCAATCCCAATGAATGGGTTTAATCAATGGGATTATTTTAAATTTATAGCACCAATTTTATTGTATAGAACTCTTTATAATAATTTAAGGCCAAAGGATTACATAAGAGGAATAATAAATATTTAATTTCAATTGTAGTTTCTATTCACTTTGTGGGTAGAAGCACACCTTCATATCTGGAGTGACCAAAGTTGATGAATGTACAACTGAAATAATTTCCGAGAGATTTGTTGTTCAACACATCTATGTAAATCTTTACCCTGGTGAACTCTAATGCTTTCTTTCATTTGAGAGCTTCCATAATTCCATAAAATTATTATGTTACAGACCTATGAAAAGAAAAGCACATTATTGGACTTGATATACTTTAAGAAACAATAGTGTCTAAAATAGTATTTTTATGACTAAGGGTTATTTTAGCCACAAATAGTGTAGTAATTCAAATATAAACCATTACAGATATAAAAACTTATACATCAAAATTGCCCTTCTCTAGAATACATTTCTATGAATATTTCAAGCAATGCTGGGCAGAAAGTGGCAGCATTGATTTCCCCTCAGTAAGGAAATAGGTAATGCACATGGTGAGTGACAATGTGCAGCCTTATGTCGGCAGAGATAGCCCTTTTCTATTTGTGACTGTGTGCAGCGGGGAATGAACCATTTGCGCTGAAATGATTGGTTTTGTTGCCCTCTGATTTTGCTGAACTCACTATTTTTCTAAAAAAATCTGAATCAATAGGCTATTCAGCCAATTGTGCAGATATGACTTTTTATTCTTAAGTTGATTTGACATGTGGTGGATTTTAGCGTGAATCTAATCAGAGAAGAGGCCTATTTCCAAGCAGTGAGCTTCAGGCTAAGATTTATTTTCTGAGTAAGTCTGGCAATCCTTGTATTAAAATATGACTCTGCCCTAACAAGGGAAAAAATTCATGCTGTTGAAATGAATCCTCAAATGTCAAGGTGTTTGAATAAACTTCGCTTACATCATCCAAGTGCTGGTCATCCTGTTTTTATCTGGACCTACCTATATTTTAATTTCCAATTTTTAAAAAACATATTTTGTATAAATCCACTTTTGCTTTAATAATGATTTAAATTATTCAGATTGCTCTCATATATATTGGAAAGAGCAAGATGTTTGGGTAAGACCAAATGTGGTTCCTCCACTAAGTAGTTGTATGTCCTTAGACAATGAATAATTATATTAAGTCAATTTTATGCTAAAATCACAATAATTGTAACTCAGTAATCTGTCATGAGGCAAAAGTAAAATACAATAGTAAAACACTTGCCACAGTGACTAAAACAAAAGAAGCATGTGATAATTATTAATTTATTAATTTCTTCCCAATTCCTGACTTTGGTCTCAAAAGGGCATATACCTTGAAATTTGCCTGTCATTAATTTATTGGCTCTGCTGGATAACAGGAAAAGAAGAAGGTTAAAGGATGCATTGAATAGAGGACTAAAATTTCTTAGAGCAAGCATTTCAAGAAGGTTATAAATATCACAAAGAGATGTGTAATGATAGTTTTTGGAACATCTGCACCAACAAAATAACTAAGTAAACAGAAGAGTAGGGAATGGGATTGTTTTCCTGCAGATATTTGGCTCAAGCAGCTACACTTTGATTTATGTAATTTTATCATTATGCTGCAACTACTTTCATTCTGAATTATTAATTCAACATAAACTTGCAATAAGGCAATACCTGAACAGCTAAAACTCTCTGACATTAAGAAGGTGGTTTAAATGAAGTACAGAGGGTTTTTTTTATGGTATGAATAAATGTTGCTTTTGGACAAATCACATTTTGGGACAAGGTATCACAGCTTTAAGAAAAGCTACACATATACTAATAGGACAGAATTGTTTTGAAGCTATGTCCTTGAATAGCCACTAATTTCTTTTCTTGGCTCCCTGCTTGTCTGGAGAGAGTTTCACTGAAAGGCCTGTAATGAAAATAACAGCACAATTATTGGCTGCCTCTTCTCAAGTTACTCCAGATGGCTTTATTTTTTATGGAAAATGCATGTTCACTTACGATTAATTTTTTCCATCTATCTTTTCACATGTGAAATCAAGGAATAATGGATCATTAGTGTGATATTTTGGGTCTTCATCAATAGAACACATATTAGTATATGCAGAAATCCAACCCGATGTTACTTTTTGTTAAATACTTTAAAACCAAATGTTTACAGACAATGACTATATCCCATTGAAATTATGTAAATTCTATTCTGTACTAGTTTATACCCTTGAAAGTTACTAGAAACTTCAAATTACTCTTTAAAGTAGAATCCATTGTCTTTTAAAAAGTATATATGGCAATTTGATACTATCTACTAATATTTTTTAATTTGTTTTTTCAGTAAATTTTAAGGATTATCCTCTCAATTTTAATTTTTATTAACCATAGGTGGTACAGGATTTAAAGACTTGCTTCTGTATTAAATGACTTGACTGTGACTGTTTAAATTTAAAGAAAATTTATTATTGTAGAAGACACATGGCCATGAAAGCTGGGATGAGTGTACTCAAAGGAAGTGGGATATTTCAGTTATTTTGAGAGGGACTGAAGGTAATGTCTCTTTTACTGTAATAATTTATTAAAAATTTAAACATTCATCATATTTTTGGATCATACTTTTTTCAACTCTCTCATACACTGAAACATACAAAACATCAATGAAATTTATTACAAGAAGACATAAAAAATTTAAAAATCCTATGATTCTGGATAAGACAATACTCTCAAAATGTCCCTACTACCCAAAATACCAACAAATTCCCAATTAAAATTACACTGGCATTTTTACAGAAATAGGAAAAAACAAAAATAAAAACCAAAAAAAAAAAAACCCACATTCAATACTCATATGGAACAAAAGTAATGTCAAAAGAATTCAGATAGCTGGGGCTGCTGCACAGGCCTGTAATCCCGACACTCTGGCAGGCAGAGGCAGGAGGACAGATTTGAGTTTATCCTGGCCAATTTAGAGACTTAACTGACCCTGTTTCAGAATAAAAACATCAAATGTGGGCTACAGAGGTAGGTCAGTGAGAAAGCCCTAGGTTCAATCCCCAGTATCACTGGAAAAATAAAACAGGCCCCAGAAAATGAAAGTAATATTGAGAAAGAAGAACAAAGGTGGAGGCCTCACACTTCCTGATTGAAAAATGTGCTAGAAAATCGGAATAATTAAGCCAGTATTCACTGGCAAGGAACAAAAACAGAAGCAGATATACCAACTCACTGAACAGAGTAGAAAGCCCAGGAATACATCCAGACCAATAGAGTCAACTGATCTTTGACAAGGGTACTATGGCTACACAATATGGAAAGGATAATCCGGGGCAGCAAAAGCAGAAATGGACAAGTGAAACTACATCAAAACAGAATGCTTCAGTACAGTTAAAGAAATTTAAGAAGTGAAAGATCAACTTGTAGAATGGAAAAAAATGTATACAAAAGTCACTTATCTAGTAAATCTTAATGTTCCAAACATATATGGAGCTCCTACTACTCAACACAAACAAAGAAGACAAATAGGAAAAAGGCAAAATACTTGTTTGTAAATGGACAAAGTGTTTGAATAGATATTTCTAAGAAGTCATATAAATAGACAACAATTGAAAAGAGTCTACCAAAATGAACATTAGAGAAGTACAAATCAAGACTATGATTGAATATTACTTCACACCCATCAGGATGTTAGTATCAAAAACAAAAATAAAAAATAAAAGGTGTCGGTACTCTTGTGGTGCCATCGTGTAGCCTCTACAGACAACACTAATGGAAGAGCCTCAAGATACTACAGACAGAACTGCTTTATAATGCAGCAGTTTCAGTTTGAAGTATATATCCAAAAGAATTGAAATTGAGATCTCAATGAGATACTTGCACTCACATTTTCAAAGTAGCATTGTTTACAATAACAAGGATATGCAAACAACCTAAATGTAAATTGACAAATGGGATTTTATTCCACACTGAAAAAAGAAAGACACTCTGGCATATACAACAATATAGATGAACCTGGAGGCTTTACATTCAATGAAACAAGCCAGCCACAGAAGGAAAAATACTTCATGTTTGCATCTACAAGATATTTCTGAAATAGTCAAACTCAGAGAAAGAAAAGAAAAATGGATGCACAATGGGTTTAAAGATTCAGTTATGCGAGTTGAGTAAGTGCTCGAAACCTGCTCATAACATTGTGCCTACACTGTAATAATGTATTGTACTCTTTTTTATTTTAAACAGAAAAAATAATAAAAACAATGATATAGAATTGCCAAACAAGATAATAATAGGAGATTGACAATAGTTCATATATTGTGTATTGTTATCTTCAAAGTAGTTGCTCAGATTACAAGATATAGGCATGAATAATTTATCAAATAGTATAAGCACAAACTGTTCTTTCAGTGAACTAACAGAAATTAGTAGAATAATTATCTTAGCTATCTTGTATATATATATATTTTTTTTTCTTTTCCCATCTTTCTTTTCTCCTTTCCCCCATCCCAGTTGTTCTCTCCTTTTGAGTAGTTTCTTCCTCTTTAACAATGTCTATTGTACATTTTGGATCTCATTTATTCTTTCAGTTTCTTACACTAGGGAGACAATACAATGTTTACACATGCAAGTCTGATTTATTTCACTTATGAGAATGGTCTCAAGTTACATCCATTTACTTATAAAAGTCTCAAGTTTATCCTTCTTTATAGCTGAGTAGTACTCCATTGTATAACAATACCATATCTTTTTTATCCATTCTTCAGTTGATGAGCATTTGGGTTGTTTCCAAGATTTAGCTCTTATAAATTGTGCTGCTATAAACATGGGTGCACATATATCACTGTGGTATGATGTTTTTAATTTTCCTGGGAAAATACCCAAAAGGGGAATAGCTGGGTTGAATGGAACCTCTAATCCTAGTTTTTTGAATCTCCACACATTTCCACAGTGGTTGTACCAGTCTGCTCTCCCAACAAGATTGGAGACGAGTTCCTTTTTCCCCACGGCCCCGCCAGCATTTGTTATTAGTTGATTTATTGGTGACAGCCATTCTTTCTGGGGTGAGATGGAATCTCAGCATTGTTTTAATTTGCATTTCTGAATGACCAGTGATGTTGAACATGGTACTGGTGAAAACACAGACCTGAGGATCAGTGGAACAGATTAGAAGATGCAGACACAACTACAGACACATTCAGCCACCTTATCATTGATAAGGGAGCCAAACATGTTCACTGGAAGAAAGATAGCCTCTTTAACAAATGGTGCTAGAAAAATTGGCTCTCTACATTGCAAAGACTAAAACTAGACCCATGTCTATCACCATGTACTAAACTAAAGTCAAAACATCTCAAAAATCTAAATGTTAAAACAGAAACACTAAATCTACTGGAAGAGAAAGTAGGTATAAATCTCGAAGATAGGGGTAGGCAGAGAGTGCATGAACAAAACCCAAATTGCATGGGAAATACTTCAAAGAATCAAAAACTGGAATCTCATCTTATTAAAAAGTTTTTGTGCATCAAAAGAAATCACCAACAGAGTGGAAAGAAAGCCCACAGAGTGGGAAAAAATTTTAGCCAACTGTCTCTCAGACAAAGGACTTCTATCTAGATCATATAAAGAATTGAAAAAAAATCAGGCCCCTCAGATTCAAAGACCCAATCCAAAAATGGGCATCAGAGATGAATACAACTTCTCAGATGAAGAAATACAAATGGCAAATAAATATATGTATTGCACTCTTAAGATTACTTACTTCGATAGAACCCAAGAGAAATGTTCTCAATATAGAAATGAGTGGTGAGAAAGTAGAGAGAAGTTTTTGGAGGGAAGAATATTTTTATTATTTTAATTGTGGTGATGGTTTCATAAATGTATGTATATGTTCTAGTGAATCAAATCATGTGTATTATATATATATATATATATACAGTTCTTTCTTTAAAAAAGCATAAGTTGGGCCGGTGAGGTCACTCAGCGGCATAAGTGCCTGCCTGGCAAACACGAGGTCCTGAGTTCCACTCTCGGTACCCACATACAAAAAAGGGCCAGTGATATTGCTTAGTGGCATGGGTGCCTGCTGGTGCATGAGGTCCCAAGTTCGACCCCTGGTACCCACACACACACAAAAAAATAGCATTGGTTTCTGAGATATTACTCAAATATATATAAAAGGACATAATTGATTAAATAAATTACTACTTGAGAAAACATGCCAGGCATCAAGCCTGGTGTCTAGCACAGATAAGAACTCAAGTAAAAGATCATTGTTATTATTCTTATAAAGACCTTAATAGCTCAGAATTTTATACTAATAAATATACCATTTATGAATCATTTACTGTGGTAGGCAGTGGATTAGATGTTTTGTATTTTATTGTATCCTCATCAAAACTTGAAATAGGAATATGTACCGCTTTTTTTTAAAGTAAGAAAACTACCTTTGAAAATCGAAGTAATGTGACAAAGATTCACAGAATCATGTCTCAAATTCAAGTGTATAACATCAAGCCCATCATATCTCTCTCAGCCAATCAATTCCCTGTTAGTCTCAAAGCAGCATTTCATTAGGATGAACTTCCTTCATAAGATTGAAGTACATCTAATTCATCTATAGAATGTCAGCATTTATTAGTATAAAACATCCATATGTTATGTTTACAAACTCAATGCATCAAAAATTCAGCTAGGAAACATTCTGAGGGATAAGATATCAAGCTATCCATGGCTCCACCAAAGACAAGAAACCTGAGGACTGGAGTCAGCTGATGCACCCTTCCCTTATTGTTCTGGTGGTCAGTGCCAGCTGTGGACTAAGACTGATGTAAGGCTGCTCCCTGTACCTTGAGCTTCTGCACAGTAAATATCTGAATTTCAGGCAAAGCAAATAAAAATAGAGAGGGGGTCAACAGGAGCTATGCCCTTCTAATGAGCTGGCGTCAAAGTCATGGAACATTATTACTTCATTTAGTCTCTTGATTGGAGCAGTCACGAGACACAGTTTTAAGGGAAAAAGAAATAAATCGTATCTCTTGAAGGGAAGTGATAAGATTCTGAAATAGTATGTAGGGCCAGGAAAAGAAAAAAAAAAACTTCTGGTAAAATTAGCAAAATGTCATCTATATGCTTTTATTTTCACCAAAGAAATAAGATGTACATATAAACATTAATGTAAAAATATAATTACTTTGGTGCACTAAAAATATAGAAAGAGCTCAAAAAACTGTTCTAAAGTAAAGGCCTTGTACAATACACTAGAACAATATATTTAATTTTATTCCTCTGTGTGTGTATGTGTGTGTGTGTGTGTGTGTGTGTGGGTCTGTTACTGAGTAATGATCTCAAGACCTTAGTTCTCAGCTATCCCCAACCCTTTTTATTTTATATTTTGAGACAAGGTCTCACTAATTTGCCCAGGTGGGATTTGAACTTACAATCCTGCCTCAGCCTTCTGCATAGCTAAGATTACAGGCATGTGTCACAACACCTAGGTATTTATAAATGTATTTCAAGCCTAAGCCAACAAGCAATCTGATAATGAGGCTGTCCTTCCTCTAGAACATCTCCCCATCCATCCACAATTTGCTAACACAGTAACACACAAATGATACCATCTGTGGATTTAGAAGATGGTGATATAAAGGCAACTAATGTGGCTAATCTAGGTATGGATGTAAATGATTATTTCACATTGATATATCTATTAGGATAAATAACAGAGAAGCCAACTGAAAGAGGTCAGCAAGAAAGGATTCATTATCTCATTAACAAAAATTTTGGCAACAGAAGAGTTCCTGGAGCAGATGAAGGAACTCCAGGTTGTAAAGATTCTACCTCAGCTTTTGTCTTCTGCTCACAGTCCCAAGAGCACTGTGGCCATCTGAGAAATTGCTTGCAGAAAGAAAACATTCAGAGCAAAAGAGCCAAGCCTTTGTTTTGTGTACACTTTTAGAGTAACAACATTTTTTTCCATAACCTCCAAAATGTTTCTTATGGTGATGATGTTTTGTTTAGGGTTGTGTTACATTCCTCTGCATAAATAGTCAAAGGCGAGGGAAATTAAATTAGCATGCTTGGCTTATTCTAATCAACCTTTGTGCCCTGGGGCTGAGCAACGATCATAATTAATGTGATCTTTCACCCAAAATGTGAAGAGTGTATGGATTTCGTTAGTAGAAAGGAAGCAAAAAGAAAATTGTTGTGTAGTTTCAGTGGTCATACAATCACCTAGGGATCTTATTAAAAATGCAGATTCTGATTTTAATATGCTCTGAAGTCATGTGGATACTTCTAATATGTGGGCAACATTTTAAAAAGAAAGAGAACAAACTACCAACTCAATTGCTTCATATATTAATCTTAGGATGATATTTTGCTTTTTATTTGTAGTCTTCAAATGATTCAGATGTTGATGCTGATATGGGAAAATAAAAAAATAAAATCTGTGAAATGCTTGTTAAAATAGACACATAAATCAAAAACAAGTGGACAATTTTACATATATAATATCAACTTATAACTGAATATAACATGATTTTCTTACGCACACAGGTACATAAACTTTGCCATAATGCAATGCAATGTATAAACAACAGCATATCTGAAAATAAAAGATTTATAAACTTTGACTTATAATTGTTAAATTTAATGTATTATTTGCCAAAATCTAGCACATTTTTATACTTACTATGAATTTTATAATTGTATCTTTCAGTCTTCTAATACTAACCCTTTATTGCACTGTCACTAGCTCTATATGTCACCCAGATTTGCTTTTGTTAAAGAATTATTGAGTTTAAAATTGCCTTATAACTGTGAATTATGACCAAAATAATTGTAGTGCATGACTCAAACAGCCAAGTTTATTCTATAAAATGCAAACACATGTCTTAGTTACTTTCTCGTTGCTGACACAAAATATCCAACACCCACATGTTAAAAGAGAAGGGGTTTATTTGGCTCACAGTTTGTAGAAGTTTCAGTCCATAGTCAGGGGCTCCAAGACAGTGTGGCACAGCAGAGGGGCACATGGCAGAGGAAGGACAACTCACAGCATGGCAGACCGGAAGCAGAAAGGGATTAATGGAGGGGGGAACATACCTTCCAAGCCACACTCCCAGTGACCCACCTCGTCCAACCAGGCTTCACATTCCATATCACATTTAATTATAAACTTATCAGTGGACTAATCTACTAATAAATATCAAGCCACCACATTCCTATCCTTTTATGAAAGCCCTGCCTATTACTGTATGAAACCCTAGTGTGACATCTGGATAAAATGCCATAACAAGTATCTTTAAGTTCTCCACCAAAAAGCTTGCACCAACTCCATTAACTTCCGAATACATCATCCGCAATAAATTCAAGGATGAATTTCTACAGTCTTATAAAAGTCCACTGTAAATATTTCCTAAAGTCCTAGGATTTGAGGGTATAGTGTTTCATGTGCAAGGACACTGCCTGAGAATCCGAAGCATAAACCAGCCTCATCTCCCTCTGCTGTTTAGCCTTTGTACTGGCAAATGGCTCTTTACTCCAAGGAATCCTCTACTGCAAGTACTTGTTACTCTAATTAATGATGTCCACCTCTATTTTTACTCCACACTTAGTCTAAGTTCTGATGCTCAAATAGACAATCAATACAAACTCACTCCTAAAGATCATTCCCTTGTTGTGTTGCATAAGCAAAACTTTTATTTTGTTGCTTAAGCAAAGAGTTGCAGGTTTGTACAGCAAAGTGGCCAAGTGAGGTACTCATGAATATTGACCCTTGCTGGATCCCTAGTGTACAGAACTACCCTTGGCATACAGTAGGTATTCAGTTGGAAGTTGAATGAATAAACATTCTCTTCATGTAATGCAGTATTCCACCTTCATTTATTTGATCAGAATTTGAAAAAAGATTTAGTCCTTTTGGTTAAGAACCTGATAGATACAGCGATGCAATACAAAAAACTGAAACATCTGCATGAGAATTTTTATATTATACTATTCACTTTAAATGTCTTCTTATTGTTTTCTTTGAGTAGCTGAGTAATATTTTGTACACAGCAGAGCATAATTTTCCTACTGCCTCAGCACTAGAGTGGAGATGTGAAGGTCTTCCAATATATACTTAGAGTGTTTGTGCTGATTAATGGGGAACATTAGAACAGATTTTGCAAATACAGCTTTCAAAAATGTTAGCATTCTCCATTTAGATCATATTCTGCAGATTGTAAAGTGGCTCTTGGGTGCAGACATTTCCCACTTTTCCTCTATTTATTCTGCAGGGAGCATAAAATAGAATAATGCTTTTTTATTATCATGATATATGCATCCAGGGCACTAAACTTCTAAATGAAGATACAGCACCAAAATCATAGGTTTTCTTATTAGAGTCACATTTTACAATGATTGTTAATGCTAAATAATTATATGAATCAGTAAAATAAAGCTTTATAAGCTGTAAGTAAGTGTAAATATATTGACAACATTATTATTTGGCTACTATAGTCCTCTAACATGTCCTCTTTTCATACTATTAACGGTTTAATTGAAATTCTCCCCATTATGTACAAAGTAGCAGTAGATCATGAAAACACCATGGGAAAATAACAGATATCTCTGATGGACCAGTAACTTCCAGGTTTTAAATTTCTTCATTCATAAAAGATGAGTATTTGGCTAAGATGGTTGGAACAGCCAAAATCAGTTCACCTTCCAGAGTGTGGAATATTAATAGTAAGACAGCTACCTAGCCTGAGCTGTTTCCCTGTCCTTCTCATTCCCATTTGTAGCCATGTAGAAAATGAACAGAATAATAAGCATCCCTTCCAGACTGGAGCATTTAGGTTGCAGGTGTGGTTTCACTACAACTTCTGTTTCTATGACTGGACTCTGAGAACTCAAAGGTCCTTTGGGACTCAGGTGTCAAAAGATGTTAAGGAAGAGATTCACTGTGGCTGAATGTAGGAGGAGCCACAGAACTATTCAGAGAAAGTCAACTAAAAGCACAGGCAATTGGAAGAAAGGGAGGGACATACATCCTGATGCCAAAATCAATCTGAAACAGGACACTTGTAGATCAAACAAAACAGGCAGAGGACTTTATAAAATTGTTATCCAGCCCACAGCGTTGCCCATTGGTTTACCACCTGTGGGTGGAGCACAAGCCAGAGCAGGAAACTCCATTCCCAGGAAGTTCACAAAAAATGGAGAGACTGTAGATGTGTGGCAACACAATACACACAGGGTAGATTTGAAATATAAGGTCTCTCACCTCTTTTGATTTCCTGCAAGCAGAGGACACTCCAACCTGTCAACACATTTCACCAGCACACACAGGGGCAAGTGACAGCTCCCTCCCCAGTGGGTTCCAGTTTTTTTTTTCTTTCTCTGTCCCACACCATAGCAGTAAACTGGAACCTCTAGCAACAATAAGGTTAGGAACCACCAGCGGCATGGAAGATAGCTCTAGTGGAACAAAACAAGCCCTCCTGCCCTACTACCAGTGCTAGACAGGATGCAGCTGTGACCAAGGATCAAGGATACAGCTGTTACCAGTGGCACAAGCAGACTTAGGCAGTGGCAGTGGGGACAAGGAGTGAGAAATTAGCACTCCCCCATCCTGCAACTAGCAGTGCAAGCACCCTTGGGCCAGGAAGTCACCATCCCCTGCAAATTGTGACCAGCAGCACAAGCAGCCTGGGGCAGTGGGGACAGGAGTAGGAAGTCACTGCCCCCTTGCCCTGCAGCCTGCTGTGCAAGCACCCATGGCCTGGGAATTCAGCACTCCCTCCAACTTGGGACCAGCAGCATAAATAGCCTTATGGGTGGGACGAGGAGGGTGTGGAATAGAGGAGCTAGTGGAGTGGAACAGAGGAGGCTGTGCAAGATCTGGGCAGGGCCAAAGTCCAGGAGACTGGGAGCAGCCTCAGGCTGCCTCTGTTTTAGGGTGCCACAGCAACCAGGAGGGAAACGCAGAGGCAAACAGTAAGGAAATATGGGGAGGTCATCCAGAAAGCTGCTGGTTAAAGACTGGCCACAACCTCCATATCTGGAAGCCAAGATCAGCCCAGCATCCAGTACTAATCCTACTACAGACTTGGTGGGGTTATCCAGAGGTTTTGGACACTGACTTGGACACTACCAAAGAAATGTGGACAACAGAGGAGTTTTATTAATTTTTTTCCCTTTGTGTATTTCATTTTCCTTTTCCTGTCTGGTTGGGTTTTTTGTTTGTTTGTTTGTTTGGCTGTTTAGGATTATACCTGTACTTCTGTTCTATTCATCTTCTATTCATCTTCTTTCTCTCTTTCTTCTACCATCTCTCTTGATTTTATGATATTCTCATGTCAGTGAACACTGTCTCTAGTCTTTCTGGTTCACTTTGATAATCTTTTGCTTTCTTCTTCATTCTGTCTCTCCTGCCCTCTTCTCCAGTTTCCCAAAGTTTTGTGATTATCCTTGATCCTTCAGCCTTGCTTCCACTGTATTTCCCTACATTTATCTCTCTATTTTTTCCCTATACCTCTTAAATTTTCTGAAAAAAGGGTAAACTCTTTGCATAGAAATTCCTGATTTATGTTGGAATTTGTTATGTAAATGTAGATCTCGTCCCTATGGTTAAAGTTACCAAATTAACAAGTACCATAGCTTGTCAGATTCTAGGCTGTGGTTGATGCTATTGTTATTGTTAATTGTACTACTTTAGCTAGGATGTCACACTGATGCAATCAGTCATTCTCAGTTGTGTGACAACACTGTGATTGTCTGAGGTCATAACCAACACCATAGTCCAGTACCAAAGAACTGGGTGCTGAGCCAAATAAATAGCAACATTTCATCCTTAATAAATTCGAAAGGTAGGATGTTGGAGCAGACACAAAAACCAAGAGCCACCTAAACCTAGACGACATCTCTGAAGAAAAGACGTTTACTAAGGATGCCTCAATACTAGTGATAAAGCTATGTACTGTAAGAAATTAACAAGCATCAACACAGAAAACAAAATAAAATAAAAAGTAGAAAAATTAAAAAATAGAAAATGACAAGACACAGAAGCAAAATGCAACCTTAGATATCCAGCCCACCCAGGATTATTCTGGGGGACAGTGAGGTAGAATAAATCAGAAGCCACCCACCTAAATTTTCAGAAATGATAGCTAGCAGCTGAAGTGAAAAAATGAACAAGGCTATAGAGAAAATAATCTCTCAGGTAAAAAAAAAATGATGATCAAAATGAAGGACTTGCTCAATGAATCTAGAGTAGACACAGATTAAAAAAAAAAGAGGAGCTTAGGAGAAAGGATGGAAATCATAAATGCCCAACATAGAAAAGAAATGGAATCCATGAAACAGATTCTAACAGATATCCAGAAGACTAAATATTCAACTGAAAGCATACACAACAGATTGAATGAAGGTGAGGACTGAATATAAGATCTGGAAGACAGGATTGCAGTTAGAAATCATAAAAAAAATGTATTAGAAATAACAATGGGCATTGAAAAATAAATCCAAAAACTGCAAGATGATGCAAAGAACAATAAAAAATTGATCAAAGTCAATGAGAAAGCCAGAGATGGCACAAATACTATAAAAAACTGCTCACAGAAGTAATGGCAGAAAACTTCCCATACCTGGATAAATAAATTCACATACAAATAAGTGAGGCATGTAGAACTCCAATTAGACATTACAAAAATAAATATACACCAAGGCATATAATAATCAATATTCCAGAAATTCAGCACAAGAACAGTATACTAAAACATCTTAGAGAAAAGAAACAAATCACCTATAAAGGAAAGGCCATCAGAATCACAGCAGATTCCTCAACACAAACTTTTAAGTCAAGGAAAGCTTGGAGTGAAGTATTTCAGGTCCTGAAAGAAAACAACCTCCAACCTGGATCGACATGTCCTGCAAACCTATCTTTCAAAATAAATGGAGAAATCAGATACCTCCATGACAAAGAACAACTGAAGAAATTCATGACCACAAAACCAGTTCTATAAAATGTTCTGAAGGATGTTTTAGAAAGAGATAACAAAGAACAGAATTCTAAGAACACTGACAGAATGAAGCTACCAGGTGGGGCAACCAATTAAACAGAGGGGAAAGACAGGGAACCAACAGCAGGAAAATACTATGACAAGGACAAGCCAATATGTATCATTTATAATGATCAATGTAAATGGTCTCAATTCACCAATCAAAAGAAACAGATTGGCATAATGGATCAAGAAGCAAGATCCAACAATATGCTGCATACAAGAAACACACTTAACTCAAAAATAAATTCATAGACTGAAAGTCAAAGGATGGAAAAACAATACTCCATGAAACAGGAACTCAGAAAAAAATCAGGGGTAGTTATTCTATTTGCAGAAAATGTGAATTTCAAGCAAAGACTTATCAAAAGAGACAAACAAGGTCACTACATACTTGTTAATGGAAAATTCCAAGAAGAAGCAATAACAATCATATATATGCACCAAATACAAGTGTACCCAACTATATAAAACAAATATTAATGGACATGAAAAATCAAGTAAGCACCAACACAATTGTAATGGGAGAACTTAATACCCCCCTGTGATAAATAGATCAACTAGACAAAAAGTCAACAAAGAAACATCAGAACTGAACCAAACCTTTGAATAAATGGGCTTTGTGAATGTCTACAGAGTGTTTGACCCCACAACATCAGAATATACATTCTTCTCAGCTGCACATAAGATGTTCTCCAATATATACCACATACTAACTGAGGAACATGCTTAAATAATGCAAAGGAATTTAAATTATCCCATGCATATCATCTGACCATAATGCAATGAAATTGGACATCAATGGCAAAAGAAACCACAAAACTCCATAAACACATGAAATTTAATAATATCCAACTGAACAACCAATGATACACAGATGAAATTAAAGAAAAAATTAAAAGGTATCTACAATAAAATGACAATGTCAATACAACATGTGGGAACTTACAAGATGAAATGAAAGCAGTCCTAGGAGGGAAATTTATGCAAGTAAAGTATCATATAAGAAAATCAGAACAACCTCAAATAAACAACTTAATGTTGAACCTTGAACTTCTAGAAAAGGAAGAATAAGTCAAGACCAAAGTTTGCACAGGGAGGAAATTATAAAGATCAGAGCAGAAATCAAGGCAACTGAGACTAACAGTACAAAAATCAATACAAAGAATGAATGAATTGAAGAATTGATTCTATAAAAGATTAAATAAAATTTATAAAACCTTAGCTAACCTCATAAAAGTAAGGAAAGAAAAGACTCAAATCCATGCTATTAGGAATGAAAAGGGTGAAATCACAATGGATTCTGCAGAAATCCAGAAGATCAACAATACATACTTTGAGAGCCTTTACTCCAGTAAGATGGAAAACAGAATAAATGGACAGATTCCTAGATACATATGAATTACCAAAGGTGAATCAAGAAGAAATAAAAATCCTAAATAACCCAAAATCAGTCAGTGAAATTGAAAATGTGATTAAAAACTTACCAAGATAGAAAAGCTGAGGTCCAGATGCATTCACTGCTGAGTTCCATAAGATATTTAGAGACTATCTAATGACATTATTCCTCAGACTCTTTAATGAAATTGACAGGGAGGGACTACTTCCAAAGTCATTCCTGGAAGCAAGCATTACCATGATACCAAAACTAGAAAAGGATCCAACTGAAAAAGAGAACTACAAGCCTATCTCCCTAATGAACATAGAAACAAAAATCCTCAACAGGGTACTGGCAAACAGAAAGCAGTAAATCACCAAGATTATACAACATGACCAAGTAGGATTCATTCCAGGGATTCAGAGATGGTCCAACATATGCAAATAAATGTAATATATTGTATCAACAGAGTCAAAGACAAAAATCATATGATCATCTCAATAGATGCAAAGAAAGCATTTGACAAAGTCCAAAACCCATTCATTATTTAAAAAAAAACTCTACAGAAAACTGGAACAGATTGCACTTTATCTCAATCTGGTAAAATCCATCTATGACAAACCAACAGCCAACATCATACTAAATGGTCAGAAACTGAAAGGTTTCACTCTAAAATCTGTAACAAGAGAAGGATGTCCACTATCACCACTCATTTCAATACTGTTCTGGAAACATTAACCAGAGCAAGTAGAAATGAAAAAAAAAAAATGGAATTAAGCTATGAAAGGAAGAAGTTAAATCATCATTATTTGATGATGACAAGATACTCTACATAGAAGATCCCAAAAACTCCACAAAGGCTTCTAGATTTAATAAACAAATTCAGCTGCATAACTGCATAAAAAGTCATTGCTTAAAAATCAATACTATTCCTATACGCAAATAAGAAACACGCTGAGAAAGAAATTAGGGGAATGACATCTTTTACAATAGCATAGAAAAGTGAAATTCTTAGGACTTAACCTGACAAATGAAGTAAAAATCTCTACATTGAAAATTATAGTACTCTGAAAAAGGCAATCAAAGAGGATATCAGAAAAAGAAAAGATATCACTTACCCTTGAGTAAGTGGCCATACTCACAAAATTGTTACATAGATTTAATGCAATCCTAATCAAAATGCCATTACCATACCTCACAGAATTAGAGAAAACATTTCTAAAATTCTTTTGGAAGCAGAAGAAACCTAGAATAGCAAAAAATAATTCTTGGCAACAAAGGCAAGGCAGGGGGCATCACAATCTCTAACTTGAAATTATACTACAGAGCTATCATGATGAAAAAAAAAAACAGCATTGTACTGCCAAAAAAAAAAAAAAAGAAAGAAACCTGATGATCAGTGGAACATATTAGAAGATACAGAAACAACTCCATATACACTGAGCCACCTTATCTTTGACAAAGGAGCCAAACACCTTCACTGGAAGAAAGCCTCTTTAATAAATGGTGCTGGAAAAATTTGTTTTCCACGTGTCAAAGACTAAAACTAGATCTGTTTCTATCACCATGCAGCAAAATAAAATCAAAGTGGATCAAACATCTAAATATCAAAACAGAAACACTAAATATGCTGTGAGGCATAATAGTGGAATTCTTGAAGACATATGTGTAGGCATGGACTTCATGGACAAAACCCTGACTTAATGGGAAATATTACAAAGAATCAACAACTGGGATCTCATCTTATTAAAGAGCTTTTGCGCAGCAATGGAAATCACCAACAGAGTGAAAAGACAACCCACAGAGTGGGAAGAATTTTAGCCAGTTGTTACTCTGACAAAACACTAATATCTAGAACATATAAAGAACTGAAAGAAATCAGGCCCCCTGAATTTAAAGACCCAATCCAAAAAATGGGCATCTGAGCTGAATACACACTTCTCAGATGAAGAAATACAAATGGCAAATAAATATATCAAAATATGTTCAATGTCACTGGTCATTTGATTGATGCAAATTTAAACAGCACTGAGATTCCATCTCTCTGAAAGAATGGCTATTATGAAGAAATCAGCTAACAAATAATGGCAGGGATGTAGAGAAAAAGGAACACTTCTCCACTCTTGGTGATAGTGTAGACTGGAGCAATCAACTGCTGAAATCAGTGTGGAGTTTCCTTAAAAGCTAAAACTAGTGGTCCCTTTTGACCCAGCTATTCTTCTTGGTATCTTCCCGAAGAATTAAAAGCATCATACCACAGCAATAGATGCATACCGATGTATATAGTGGCACAGTTTGTAATAGCTAAATCTTGGAAACAACCAAAATGCCCATCACACAATGAATGGATAAAAGAATGATGCAGTTTCTTTTTTATATACAATGGAGTACTACTCATCCATAAAGAATGATAAATTTGAAGCATTTTTAGTTAAATGGATGCACCTTGAGACCATACTCTAAAGTGAAATAAATCAGATACACATGTGTAAATATTGCACTGTCTCTCTGGTGTGTGAAAGTGGAAGTGTAGATAAGAACCAAAATGGATAAAAGATATTGTGAAATAGTAAGAAAGTGTTCAGAAGGAAAGGGGAGAATCTGGAGGAGGGAGGGGGAAAGGAAGGAAGGGAAATTAAAAAATGAGAAAAGAAGGATAAAATGGAAACAAAGCTTTTGCAAAGAAGAGGGAAGAGAGGTTGAAGGTAGAGGAGGAGAATGGGAAAAGAAGAATCAAGACATATTATGTACAGATACAAATTCCCTATGATGAACATGATCATTATGTATATCTAAATTGTAACAATAAATTTAATATTTATAAAAAACAAAAGATGTTAAAAAAAACTGTATTCTTAGTCACCATATGAGTTCAAGCCACCCACTAACCAGGAACACATGAACTACATTGTTCCTTCAGTGAAAAATAAACTAGAGTCATGCACGCACTGTGATATTTCCATCAATGGCAGACCACAGGTCTGACCGTGGTCCCTTAGGATCATAACAGAGCAGAAAATTGCTGACTGGCAGGAGACATCATAGCTTCTCTTTCAGCATGGCACAGTACTTCACTGGTGTTTTTGGTGCTGCTGGTGTAAACAGGACCACTGTACTTCCAGTCTTCTAAAGTATAGTACAATTCTGTACAATACTCCTAAAGTACATGATTACATATAATGCCTGATA
The DNA here is from genome assembly GCA_028451465.1 of Erethizon dorsatum. NCBI lineage: Eukaryota > Metazoa > Chordata > Mammalia > Rodentia > Erethizontidae > Erethizon > Erethizon dorsatum. Next base: position 21,159,319 of record CM051839.1, read on the forward strand.
GGACAATAAACATCTACATTACTGGTTTATGTGTTTTCACATTTTATCCTTATTTTAGAATGTGCCCTTTATATGTATCGAAAATGAGTACGCAGTAGTGCACTGGCAGAGCCTCATGCATATCATGCTCACTGCATCTCTTAATTCGATTGACTGATTGAACTACATCTACTGGTGTACATTATAATGTTCACAAAATCTTGAATTTGCTGGACACACATGTCTCAATATACTTGTCTTATTGTTCAGTGACACATGGATGCATTTTATGATGCCACTGAGCATTTGTTTTAGCCATTGATATCTCCCTAATATGACTACTGATCTACACGAGTGTATGTCCTAGAGCTAGAATTGAAATAAATATGTAAAACAATAGTAAAGATGAAACACAAGTCTAACACATCTGTAAATAAGAAAAATTATAGTATTGATGAATGTAAATTTTAAAAAATGATGCTTAGTTATTAACTATAGAATGTCATAAAATGCATATTATAGTACAAGAACTAAGCATTTATTTACACATTACAAGGATCCTGTGAATTAGTTATTATAATTCTTTATTTTTCAAATATTTAACTGAAGTTCAAGAGATTAGCTCAACATTGCAGAATTAATAAGTGTTGTAGTTTGATGTTGAATTAAAGCCTTTTTCATAACAAAGGTTATTTTTTCATCATAATTTCCTATAGTATAAAGAAACTCTTTGAACAAATACTTTATTTTGCCCCTTCCTACCATCACCACTGTTTGACAATGGTTTACATGAGATGCCTCCAATTCTTGCAATCTTGCAGTTAACTCTAGGATCTTTGCAATCACACTGCAGCTGTTACTACTTTGGTGAAATTAGTCAACTCAACTTTTATTTTACATAGATGTAAGAATGTAACTGATAAAGATTTATTTTAGCCATGCATTGTTTAAAATCAAAATGGAGAATAGTATGTTTTGTGTAACTATGTAAAAGTTGAAGGAAGGATAATAATGTATAAGTTGTAAACAGAGAACACATCTGGAAATCTACATAAGAAACTGGTTCTCTGACTTAAGATATAAAGAAGAATGGCACTTTAAGTAAGTCTTTTGTAACATGATTTTGTTTTATAGTAATTAAAAATAAGACAAAATGAACACTTTTTCTCATATTCATTACTCAGGTTGCTGCTATTTTAGACACTTAGGACCAGATTTCTTTCTAGACAATTTGGTTCATCCTCCTGCTGATTCTTCCATCTGCATTGTCTACTTTCTGCCAAAATCCCATTCCTCTTCAAGGTCATTTAAAGTTTATGTAATGTTTTTCCTGGTTACCTCCACATTAGAAGAAAAATGAAATCATACTCCAATATGTAGATCTTTATCTGTATATAGCTTACAATATTGAGTTACTTACTCTATTATAATCTAGGCACATGTAGTGTCACACTATAAATTTTCAGAAATTAGGAATTATCTTGCATTAGTCTTTGTTCCATAATGTCTGGCCTTATTTGGGATAGAACAGCACAATAAATTATTTAGCTCGCATGGGCCAATCCTTCGTGAAATATGAAGTAATGTCTTCAAACCATAATTCAGATCTAAAAGACTTATCTTTCCTTTCATGCATTGCAGAACTTTTCCCAAGACACAGGCTATGTAACATGTCTTGTAAGTTTATCTTTATCTTATAATTGTAGGAAAGCAGTAATGGTTTTCATTTTCCCAGTAGCCTCACAGCAAACAAAGAATAAAATACAAGACATTTGGGGGTAGATACATTCATCATTATAAAATGGTTTTGTGTTTTAATGAAAATGATTTTCAAATCTTCAGTTTTGGAATTATTTCATTCTTTATGCATGTTTTTTTCACAGAGTTTTGAGAATGATAACTCTAAATTGTTAGCAGACACCAAAGAAAGAAAATTACAGTACTTATAGCCCAGACTAAAATTGGGAATGTACTTTTTATTTATTTATTTATTTATTTTTGGTGCTATTTGCAGCCATTTCCTTTCCTCCCTAATCCCACTAAATACCAGTTCCTCGACATACTTTAAGTGAATCTCTGTTGGCATTTATGCTTAGTGATAATAAGAGCGGTTTGTTAGTAAAAGGGTCATATTAAATACTTACATTTTTAGGGGCATAAACAGTAAAACCTTGGTTTGCAAGTATAACTCATCCCAGAAAAATGTTTATAATCCAAAGCACTTGTACATCAATGAGAACTTCCCCATAAGAAATAATGGAAACTCAGATGATTTGTTCCACAACCCAAAAAAATTCATATAAAAATAATTGCAATACTGTAATATAATACAAAATAATACAGAAAATACTAAATATAAAGGAAAACAAGACAATTAACTTGCACTTACCTTTGAGAATCCTTGTGGGTGGTGTGAAGCAGACGAGAGGAGGGTTATTGTGTAGGATGACATTTGCTGTCACTAACTGATTCACTGCTATCTATCAGCTCAATAAAATCTTTGTCTTTTCATACAACTTTAGAAAGGAATCTATCTGATGATACATGTTTTTAGCTCCTTTTGGGTATTTTGTGGAAATGTGACATTGCATTGTTGTTAAGCAGATTCATTGCTTGCTCTGCTACAGCCTTATTTGGGTGTTGATTTTCTACAAAATTTTCCAGTTTCCTACATTTTATACATTTCCCTAATCTCATTTAAAGTGAGGGGTTCTTCCTTTTCTCCTCCTCCTCTACAGATGAGATCTCACCTATAACCTCTTCCTGTTGGGAAGGATCACCCACAATCTCATGCAGATAGAGAGAGAGAGGAACTCAGTTGTGATCATGTGATGTTCAGTGCCAGGAACTACTCTTATTGAAAGATATTACTGTTTTATGAAGTTAAAATTTATTAGAAATGTTTTGCTCACACTCACAGAACAAGTTAGTCACAATCTAAGATTTTACTCTATATTCTTTGGAAAGTACGGAAAATACAATTCAAAAATGATAAAAGTTACTTCATTAGTAATTAATAATAAATATCCCTTAATAATTTATACAAAGTGAGATCATAAAGCAAAGTAAATTGCCATCACATTAACAATATTTGTCTGGGGTGGTGCTGCATGCTTGGAATTTCAATATTCCAGGAGCTGATGCAGGAGAATGGAGATTTCAAGGCTAGCCAAGGCTGTATAAGATATTTTCTCAAAAACAGAGAACAAACATATAAAAGGAATATTCATTCTTTGAGTGTATAATCCTATAGATTTGTCAATTCTGATATGAAAACAAATATAATAACATTAAAAATTGAAAATGTTGTAAGAATATAAGTAAACTTTTAGAGCTTAGACTCATTAATTTTTATTATGATAAATTTCAAGGTAGTAAATGTTGCCTGCAACTTCAGTAAATGATGTAATAAATGGCTAATGCAGATGACTTGGGTCATACCTTAGAAATTTGTTAATGATAATGAATGAGAAGCTATGAGTGCAACTTTCCACACCAAATTACCGTGATGTGAAAAAGACTGAGAAATACATACAACAGCAGCACTGTAGCAATAAATCTTCCACTTTCTTCCAGATGGTGGTTTTGTCCAGTCTAAAATGTGTGTGATAGATTTATACGGCATCCTTCTTTGTAGTGTTTACATAACTTGTTTAGCTAGGAACCTGGGCCACATCCTTAATCTTGAGAGAGTCCTTTCAGTTAATTTTTCTTCATAGCAGTTAAGGAGAAAACTCTGTATTACTATTCTTGTTATATTTAAAGTGAAGAGAATGCATTGGCATTCTCTCTGTGGATGTGGTATAATCACATCAGTGAGAACTGGAATAATACTTTAAATTTTGCCTTTTTTGGGGCCAGTGAGATGGCTCAGCGGCGTATGCACCTGCCTGGCAAGCGCGAGGGCCCGAGTTCGACTCCCAGAACCCACATATGAAAAAAGGGCCGGTGATATCACTCAGTGGCATGGGCGCCTGCTGGCACGCGAGGTCCTGAGGTCGACCCCCAGTACCCACAAAAAAAAATTGGCCTTTTTTATCATGTTAAGAAAATTAATTATTTGTCACTTTTATCTTTTTATGCTAAAAGTTTAGTATAACCTTTGTAAGTGTAATATAGATCTAGAAATATACTCTGGACTGTATATATTTGAATGTCCTATAATACTTTGTTCTGATCTAAAATTTTTAGAGTTAAGAAAGAAAAAAATTAAAATATAACTAGCATAACAGAATCCTGGTATTTTGGATTGTGGATAGTGTAAAGAACCACCTAAAAGGCTTACCCAATTTTAAAATACATTTTCTGAAATTCATTGTATCTTGCATGGTTTACTAGATATACTTCCAATAGTTACCATATTTAATACATTTTAAAATTAAAATTCATACTTAATTTTTCTCTTTCTATTTTAATGGCAGAACATGATATAATATCTTTGAGAGAAATTGGTTTGGGCAATGACAGTATAAATTTGATAAATAGAAAATGTTACTTCATTTTCTAAGCCATGTTCTAAATTTCATTTAGAATTTATCTAAACACATCAGGAATCCTAATCACTATTTTAAGCTTGAGGCTATTTAGTGTCACCTATTAGCTTCTCATAAAGTTCTTAGAAGGCCATAATATTAAACAGCCCATGCCTCTAGAAATAGGTTTCAAACTCCAGTGTTGCTCTGTTTCTGCAGATGGTTAAAGCTTTCACAACCTTGGAGAAGAATATGTAATCTTCTGACATGCTAACAGTAGACCCACATCACTTGTACCAGTATCCCTACAGGTGAATGAATGCTTTATAGCTTATTGAACACTTAAGACAATTCCATCCTCAAATGGCCCTATAAGTATAGCTGATTTGTGGAATCTGAATTTCTTAATCATCTCCCTATCTAAATGGTAATCTCAGAAAGATGGTGACTAGCATTTAGAATCTGCACTACTACTGTAAGCTGTACTTAAAGATACTTGGAATGATTTTTGACTGAACTGTTCCATGGTGCCTGCCCTGACTCACCTACTAGGAAGGCCCACAAACAATAAATGAGAGAAAGGACAGTAGTAACATCTTCCTACTTAAAAAAAAATTGAGTGTATCTCCCACCAATAGAGATATGTTTGCTTTCTCCTCACAAGAGTTCACATTTTGGTGATAATTACTTTTTTTCTGTAATTGAGGTCCAACTTAATAATAATCACTTTTCCCTGGTAAATTTAATTGTCAGTACAATACCAATGTCATGGCATACACAAATAAGGAGCAATATCTGTGTCGTTTTCACAGTATTTATTAGTTATGAAATGATAGTCCAGCAGACTACAATGTACAATCCTTGGAGGTATATTTCACATTTTGTACTATGACTAGTTTTGTGCTCCAAGTGTGCACCATTTACATGGAGCCTACTGGGAATGGAACCTCGTCTGTTGAGTACTTTGGTTCTTCTAATCCTACCGTGCTGGTTACATATGGCTTCCTACAGCCACTATCCATTATTTTCCTTTGCTCTTGGCCAAATCAGCTACTCGGTATTCTGTGCTAGACAAGGTGATTCAAAAACTGTATTTCCAAAAATGTTGAGTTTTACTATTGCTTGTATTTTGTCTATGTAGGCTTCCACTAACTTTTGCCACTGAATTTCAGACATCTAATATTCTCTACAGAGTCCCCTAGAATCTGTTAATTCTCTTTCTTTGTCTTATTATATAGCAGGAACCACCACTCTTCTTGACAGTAGGAATTAATCATCCACACCAGTAGAGTAACATCATCTTCATCAGCTCGGAGACTCAAAGGACCCAAATGGCTAGGGTGAAAATTGCTATAGTATGGAAGTTAGAAATTCCCTGAAGTCCAATGTGTTACAGGCCAGGTCTCTGGGTTAATGCTATTGGAGATGATGGATCCGTTTCAAGGATTTGGGATGTATCCAGGTCATTATACAATGAGACAGTAAAACCAGGCCACTTTTAACTTCTCTTTTGCTTTATGGCTGTGAATCAAGTAGTTTTGCTTCATCACTTGCTCCTGAAAATATATGTGGCCATGTCACAAGCCCAAAAGCAAGGAGGTCCAATTAGTCACAGAATGGACCCTTTAAAACTGGGAGCCAAAAGAAGCCTTTTTCCTTGTATACATTGATCATCACAAGTATTTGTTTCTCTGATGGGAAACTGACTGGCACAGCAGTCTTGACTTGATTTAAATTGTGTCCCTAAAGAGAAATGATTTCTCCCAAGAACAAGACCTTTCAAATAAGAGCCCAAAGTACAAAAACAGGAGACAAAGAAAAAATGTGAGGAACCATTCAACTTACCGCACAAGAAATTATTTGCTTCCATCACTGGGTTTCCAGGTCTGCGTAGGAGAAATGATACCATACATTGCCTGAAGATTCACAGCAATCTATGTTGTATCCCTAAGGACAGGTCTCTGCCTTCACTCAGTGTTATTATTTAATTGGTGCGACAATTGAGTCTTCAGTAATATACAATGTTGGTAGCAATAACATCCACGTAGAATAGAAAAAGTTGCATACTTTCTTATCAAATCTGTTGAGATAAATTTTAAATGGGTCAGTTTTTAAAGGAAATATACATGTCTTAAAATAACGTTATTAAAATTTTTATAACCTAAGTATAGTGAGAAGTTTCCTAATAATAATTTTCCCTCCTGTTGAAGCAATTAAAGAAAAGATATATAACTTAGACAATATAAAACACAAAGAAGACATTCACATAGAAAATTAAATAACAGCAAAAAAACATTTGACAACTGGAAAATAGAGATTTAGTATTCCTAATGAATAAACAGCTTATGCATTAAGAAAAATATAAGTAACTCAATGTAAAAATATACAAAGAAAAGTTCAATTAAAAAGGAAAAGTCAAATTTTGTAGCATTCTTGGTAGTTCAAAATGAGATATTTATGGCAAAATGAAAATAATTATCAAAATTTATTTCAAGCCATCTTATTTAGCAGAAGTCCATTTTATATACACATGAAAAGAATGAGTTTATTGGTCATCAGTGGGTCTTTCTAGTGAACAAAGTGAATATTTTGGAAGTTAGTAATTAAGGGATCAGGATCAAGTGTTTATCTGTGTTTTCTCTCTTCTATTGACTGTATTGTGTACCCGTTCCAAATTCATATGTCAAAGTCCTAACACACATTCTTCATTAGGGCTATTTGGAGGTAAGACCTTTAAAGAGGTAAATAAGGTCAAATGAAGCCATAACAGTCAAATCCTGGTAACGGGAGAGAAACCAGAGAAAAATGCACATAGAAAAATCCATGTGAGAAGGCCATTTAGGCGAAAGATAGATACCTCAGCTATAAACCAATCATACTGACATGATCCAGACACAATCCAGAAATGGGCATCTGAGATGAATATGCACTTCTCAGGTGAAGAAATACAAATGCCAAATAAGTATATGAAAAAATATTCAACATTGTTAGTCATTCAAGAAGTGCAAATTGAAACGACACTGAGATTTCATCTCACCCCAGAAAGAATGGCTGTCATCAAGAAATCAACCAATAACAAGTGCTGGTGGGGCTGTAGGGAGAAAGGACTTCTTCTCTACTCTTGGTGGGAATGTAGACAGGATTTCCACTGTGGAAATCAATGTGGATTTCCTCAATGTAGATACCTCAGCTATAAACCAATCATACTGATGACTTCTTTTGGGTTCCCAGCCTCCAGAACTATGCAAACATACAATTCTGTTCCTTAAGCCACCTAGTCTGGGATAATTTGTCATGTCATGCCTAGCAAACTAATTCACTATAAAATTATATTTTAGCCAAGCTAAATACTTTGTGTGGAACAATGCTTTCTTGTTATGGCTAATGTTATGGCTAAATTATGGCTAATGCATGTAAAAGAATTGATTAGAATGATATCTAACTTTGCAATTGTTGATTGCATACTAAATTTACCACAAGTGAATGTGTAAACCATTAGATGAAAGAGTAATGGGAATATTTGTAAAGAAAATATCAGTTTTACCAACACTGTTAAAATGGCCATACTCCTAAAATTGTTATATAGATTTAGTGCAATCCTGATCAAAATACCACTAGCATACTTCACAGATCTAGAGAAAACATTCCTAAAATTAATTTGGAAACAGAAGAGACCTAGAACAGCAAGGCAGGAGGCATCATAAATCCTGACTTGAAATTATACTACAAAGATACTGTGATAAAATCAGCATAGTGCTGGGAAAAAAAAAAAACAGACCTGAGAATCAGTGGAACAGATCAGAAGATGAAAACACAACTACAAACACATTCAGCCACCTCACCTTTGACGAAGGGGCCAAATATGTTCATTGGAAGAAAGATCAACTCTTTAATAAATGGTGCAGGAAAAACTGGCTTTCCACTTGCCAAAGACTAAAACTAGACTCATGTCTATCATCATGCGCTAAAGTCAAAATGGATCAAATATCTAAATACTAAAACAGAAACACTAAATTTACTGGAAGAGAAGATAGGTAGAAGTCTTGAAAACATAGGTGTAGGCACAGAGTTCATGAAAAAAACCCAAACTGCACAGGAATTACTTCAAAGAATCAACAACTGGAATCTCGTCTTCCTAAAAAATTTTTGTACATCAAAAGAAATCACCAACAGAGTGAAAGAAAACCCACAGGGTGGGAAAAAATTTTAGCCAACTGTCTCTCAGACAAAGAGCTTCTATCTAAAACATACAAAGAATTGAAAAAATACAGTTCCCCCAAATTGAAAGACACAATCCAGAAATGGGCATCTGAGATGAATATGCACTTCTCAGGTGAAGAAATACAAATGCCAAATAAGTATATGAAAAAATATTCAACATTGTTAGTCATTCAAGATGTGCAAATTGAAACGACACTGAGATTTCATCTCACCCCAGAAAGAATGGCTGTCATCAAGAAATCAACCAATAACAAGTGCTGGTGGGGCTGTAGGGAGAAAGGACTTCTTCTCTACTCTTGGTGGGAATGTAGACAGGATTTCCACTGTGGAAATCAATGTGGATTTCCTCAAAAAACTAGGATTAGAGGTCCCATTCCATCCAGATATTTCCCTTCTGGGTATTTTCCCAGAAGAATTAAAAACATCATACCGCAGTGATATATGCGCACCCATGTTTATAGCAGCACAGTTTGTAATAGCTAAATGCTGGAAACAACCCAAATGCTCATCAACTGAGGAATGGTTGAAAAAGATGTGGTATTTTTATACAATGGAGTACTACTCAGCTATAAAGAAGGATAAACTCAAGGCTTTTATAGGTAAATGGATGCAACTACAGACCATACTCATAAGTGAAAAAATCAGACTCTCATGTGTAAAAATTGTATTGTCTCCCTAGTGTAAGAACCTGAAAGAGTAAATAAGATCCAAAATGTACAATAGATACTGTGAAAGGGGAAGAAACTGCTCAAAATGAAACAACTGGGATGAGAGAAAGGAGAAAAGAAGGAAGGGAAAATGAAAAAAATATATATACACAAGGTAAGGTAATTAAGATAGTTATACTACTCATTTCTATCAGTTCATTGAAAAGAAAGGTTTGTGCTTATATTGTTTGATCAGTTCTTCATGCCTATATCTTGTAATCGTAGCAACTACTTTTTTTTTTTTTTTTTGTGGGTACCGGGGGGTCGACCTCAGGACCTCGTGCACCAACAGGCGCCCGTGCCGCTGAGCGATATCACCGGCCCCTTTTTCGTATGTGGGATCCGGGAGTCGAACTCGGGCCCTCGCGCTTGCCAGGCAGGCGCTTACGCCGCTGAGCCATCTCACCGGCCCCGTAGCAACTACTTTGAAGATAACAATACACAATATATTAGCCATTGTTAATCCCCTATTAGCTTGATTTGAAACTCTGTATCATTGTTTTTATTGCTTTTTCCCTTTAATAAAGAATATATCAGTTTAATAGCTTTGCCTCCTACTGATTATGATTAGCATCCTTAAATGAAATAAAGAGACATTATGTATTCCATAGTGAAATAAAGTAGAAAGTACCCATAAATTGTCCTTGCTAAAAAAAATTAAATATACTTCTGATCTAATGCAACTTTACAAGAAATACAAGTGTTACAGGAATAGGTACAAAATACCGTGAGAAAATAGTGATCCAAATATCAGAAAATGGAACATTTTATAGGATAGCCTAGTTTTCAAAAATACCTCAATAACACAGAGGGAATAAAACAAAGGAAAGGACAATGTTATAGAGCGAAAAAGGAACATAATCTTAAATGCAGTTTATGGGTCTTTTTGGTATATTATTTTGGAAAATGGGCATCAGTAAATATACTTTTTCATGATTAGGGACAATTCTATATTGATAGATTACTGTTTAATGTAGTACATGTGAGACTATCAGAGTGATTATATTAAAACAAAAGTCCTTATTGACATAAGTTTACCAGTTTTTATGAGTAGTAGAAAATGATCTCTGGTATTTGGTTTAAAATAATATGCACACAATAAAAACAGGAATGGCAATCAAATTAAGCAGTGACACATGTTTGATGAAATATCCCTTACTGTTCTAGCTGGGTAATGGGTAAATAGAATTATTTATAGTCATTGCATTATTTTTTGTTAATGGGTAGAACTTTTTATTTAATGTCTTTTAAAAAGGATTTCCAAATGGTGGGAATGTGTAATTTCTAGTTCTGTTTCATATTATGTTAACTGTTTTGATGTTATATCAAAGTATTTCAAAGAGGAAGAAGCAAATTAATTTTTCTCAGTTGGGAGTGTAGCTAAACCCAAGAAGCAAAGTTCAACCTGACCCAAAATAGGAGCTTTTATCTTCAAATGCATTGATAGTAGCCACCGAAAGGAAACTCAGAGAACTACATCCGAGTTTACGCCATGAATAAGTGCTACTGGATTGAATTTTACACATAAACTAAACACAGTACTTTTTAATAAAATTAAGATGCTACAACATATCTTTTCAAATTCCCAATGGCCAATCCTATTCAGCACCTTATATGCAATCTCATCATTTTCTCTAGTCTTGTTTAGTGTAAATGGTATATGGTATCCTTTATTTTAAGAAATCAGGGGCTGGTGAGATAGCTCAGTGGCATAAGTGCCTGCCTGGCAAGTGCAAGGTCGTGACTTCGACTCCCGGTACCCACATATGAAAAAAGGGCCGGTGATATTGCTCAGCGGCACGGGCACCTGCTGGTGCGTGAGGTCCTGAGGTCGATCCCCGGTATCCACAAAAAAAAAAAAAAAAAAAAAAAAGAAATCAGCCAACAAATTAATTCATTTCTTTTTTTTTTTTTGTGGGTACCGGGGGGTTGACCTCAGGACCTCGCGTGCCAACAGGCACCCGTGCCGCTGAGCGATATCACTGGCCCCTTTTTTGTATGTGGGATCTGGGAGTCGAACTCGGGCCCTCGCGCTTGCAAGGCAGGAGCTTACGCCGCTGAGCCATCTCACCGGCCCCAATTCATTTCTAATTAAAAAATACAATCCATTATTGAGAATTGGGACAAAATGAATGAAATTGCATGTCACCATTTTCCCACCCCTGCTTGAAGAAGTATATTATAGCCAGTACATTTTCTTCCTCAGAAGCCCAGCCTGATGATGAAGGAAGCAGAAAGAACATTGTCTCAGTTACTTTTCTCTTGCTGAGACAAAATACCTGACAGCCAAAGTTAAAGGAGGAAAGGTTTCTTTAGCTCACAGTTTGTGGAGTTTTCAGTCCATAGTCAGCTGGCTGCAAGGCAGGATGACATGGCAGACAGCCATTGCAGAGGAGAAACAGTTCAGGAAGGCAGAGGGCAGAAAGTAGCAAAACAAACAAGGGCAGGGCCATAGCTTTTTCTATCCCTCATATCTTATCCAGGCTACTTAGGGTGGGCAGCACTCACACACTTAATCCTAGTATCCTTGATCCTAGCATTGCACCATGAATCAGTCCCAGTTTCACACACTCTAGATCCAGCCGCCTCTGAAAAAGACCCACCTACAATTGCATGAGTGTTTTGGGGAACATCTGAACACAAGCCATAACAAGCACAATTTAGCAAAAAGTACTGTACTTGCTTCCTTAAATGTACTAACTAGAAAATGCTTCAAAAATTATGCTTAGTTCATGATCTAAGCAGATAAGTATATTATATTCATGAGTCCTACTTTCTGACTTGTTTCCCCCTATGCCTCCAATTGTGTTCAGAATATGCCACATTCTTCCTTCACCTTGTCTTGAAAAATAATATTAGATACTATTATATTTAGGGTAGTTATCTCCCCTGGGTTCAACTGTCCTGATGATAAAATCAAATCAGTTTAGGGCAGTTATAGGTTTAATGCTTTAACCTTATTTATGGATTGAAGTTATCAAAAGGATAACAAGTACAAATACTGACTACTAAAAATCTGTCTTTGATGCATAAACCAAAATACATTCATTTTCTTTTTTCTTTTTTTGATTTTTCATATTTTTTTTTCTCTTTAGCATGGGGGACAGAACCCAGGATATTGAACATGCGGGCCAAGTGCTCTACCACTGAGCTACATCTCAGCTCCATATTCTAATTCTAATATAAAATATGATTATGATGGATATCTTTGTTCTTTCTTATAAGTTGAACTGATAATTTATTTTTTCCTTTTCCTTGTTTTTTTGAAATAATCTCCAAGAATTATTCAATAAATTCCCTAATGAACAAACTACTCAGAGGCAGAACCTAGTTTGGAGAAAACAACTAAAAATAAAAAGTTTGCAATTCCAGGTAGACATGCCAAGACAATGAGAAATAAAAGGCTGAATTTCCTATTTTTAGGGGAACTTCAATTAAAAAAGTAACTGTGAGAAATGTATAATGTAGTGTAAGAAAAGCTTTCTCCCTTCTCTGGGGAAACCATGTTTCTATTTTTTAAGTAATAGATTATAAATCATCAGGGTAATTCTTTATAACATATACATTCAAGTGGAAAGGAATAATTAATGTGTAGATGTTTAACATTCACAAAATATTTGTTAAAATGTACGATTATCAATCTTCATATTAAAACAGAATGAGAGATGCAGTATTAATTTACCTGACATGGAGTGGTCAATTATTAAAGTCATCATTTCAAGTCACTGAGCAAGTCTGTGTGTTCAACCACAATGCTATATACCACTACTAATATTCATTTTCATATTAGTTTCTACAAGAATTCAGAAACGAACTTCCGACTTTAGTAATTCACTTTTCCTTTCATCTAATTTATTACTTCTGTGGTTTCTTAGTTTGTGAAATACACACACACAAAGAACATTTTAATAGTGTGGTGGATTAACTAATGGTTAACTTGTAACACCCAGCTGAACTGAGTCAGTATGGTGCTGGTGTGAAAGGCCCATATGAGGATTGTTGCCAATGGCATAAAAAAGAACTGAAGGGGAAGATGGTGTGCTATTGATTCTCTTGGAGAAGCTTGCTGTGCTGGCTTTCCTGATATGAACTCAGCTGTTCTCATCATTGGAGGAGCTCCGGACCTGGCTGTTGCTCAGGACGGCTGTGGTTCTCTTTGGGGGAGCTCTGGTCCTTACTTTGAGCATCACTTCCTGGCTTCAGTGCAGATCCCTCAGCCTGCTGGCACAGACTTTCTAGCTTCCATCACTGACCTTTGGGCCTTCCCACTTCAGATCCTTGATACAGACTTGCAGGAGACATTGTTGTGGGCTCTAGGCCTCCAGCTGGACTGATGGGGGTATTATCATGGGTTCTAGGTCTTCAGCTGGACTTGTGCAGGACACTGCCATGGGACCCAGGCCCTCAGCTGGATTCTTTGGGTCTCTAGTGTGTAGACAGATCTCCTGCACTATTTTGCATTTGACTCCTTGGGTGAATATTATAAAATACTCCTGTAAATTATGCATTTATATTAAATTGTTACCCTTGTAAACCCTGACTACAAGTAGTATGAAATTTATCTGCAATTTTTAAAACTTTGTAACGGCAGATAAGTAAGAAAAAAGTGGTAAGTCAGGTATTAGTTTTAGAAAAGTAGTATACAAACTACCGAAAAGTATTGGAGGAATTAATATCAAAAGAAGCAAATAAATACAGTTTATTAGAAGATAATACCCATGTAAATTGTTGGGAGTAAAAGAAAGATAATAACAAAATATCATCTGTAGCTTTGAGAAAGAGCATTAATGTTAATTTTCAGTGCAATTCTAGGAAAGAAGGTATAAATTGAATACAGAAGGTTAAAAGAAACAGTCACTATGTAATAATCTGGAATTTTTTAATAAAGCAAAGAAGTAAATCAGGATATTGGTCTACAAAGGTCAATCAATGATTTCTCGTAATTATTTCAGTACTAGAGAGGTAAAGAGGGTGCTAAAAGCATTTACAGAGGATAAGAATAAACAAGATCAGAGAGAGCATAAAGTAAATATATTTCATTATGTGATTTAACTGACTGTTTAACCTCAGACTCATGCACTTTATTTGATTAGGTTGACAAATGAAAACTGTATTCATCTAAACTTTTAAAGTATTTAGAAATTAACTGATATAATGTGTTCCATATAAATTTTATATTGCAAATAAAAAATATTTCAACAACTTAAAATAGAGGGACTAAGAGATGACATTAAATTATTCAATGCCAAATAACTCTATCCAGTTAAATGTCATACACATTTTAAAGGAATTTACTTGTCAGAAAGATAGCTAACTGCTGACATGATATACAGTGTGGTAAATGCAGAATAAGGTCAATTAGTAATCTGCTATTTTTGAAAGCAATGTCTTCTGACATTTATTACATTATACTTGTATTATTCCCTTTATTCATAGAATAAAGATGAATAACTTTCATGACATGTGTGTTCATTCAGACTAAGTAGGAATTATGTTTAAAAATTTACATTTATAAAAGTATAACATGGTATAAATTAAGTCCTTTCTATTCCACTTATCATATCAATAAATCGTTGCTGAGACATACTTGGAAGTAAAGAAACATAGTAACGATAATATTTGTGACCCAGAATTGAGCAAATGAATTAGCAAATGAAAGAGCTCTTTGAAATAATATATAGTGATTTATTTTGAACATGTTTAGCAAATGTCAGGCTATTTTTGAGTTTGCTTAAATGAACAGGTTATAACTAGGTCAACTAATGTAAAAAGCTTGTCAAAAGGTACAGAATAGCTGTGCTATTATAATGTGAATGGGAGTAATTCTGATGGATGCTAATATTTTTAAAGTGAGAAAAATTTCGATTTCTGGTTTATGGTTTTCAGGTTGATGGGATTGTTCACGGTACACTAACAGTTTCTCAAAGATGTTCACATTCTCATCTTTGGAACCTGTCAATATGTCAAAGAGGATTGTGCAAATGTGATTCAGATGGGGAATTAGAGATAGGGCCATGATCCTGGGTTATCGGAGTGGGCCTGACCTAAGCACAGGAGTCCTTACAAGTGGGGAACATTTAATGAAGTCAGAGGGAAATGGCATGGGGAGGACCAATAAGAGGCAGATAAAGTATAGCGCAGCGAATTGTTCCATGTGCTGTTAATGGTTCTGACCTGGAGTGGGCTGTGTACCTCTACTCCTTCATCCCTGTTTTTACTTTCTGTGTTTTGGGTTATGGACAGTCAACTGTACTCTGAATATTTATATTTGTCTTCATGCTTTCCAGAGAAACACCACATTCACATGACTTTCATTGCAGTTTATTGTTATAATTGTTTTATACTATTAGTTCTCTTATTGTGCCTAATTTACAAGTTGAACTTGATCCTAGATACAAGAAAACTTACTGTATAAATAAGGTGCGGTACTATCTGAGGTTGCAGGTGTTCCCTGGAGGTCTGGTCTTGGACCACAGGCCCTGTGGAGGTGAGGGATTTATCAAACAAGGGCAGAGGGGAGGCTGCCCGGAGATGAGGATGGGGCCCAGCTGGAGCCTGCAAGGCAGGTGGACCTCAGCTGCATGTGACTGAACTGTGGCAACTGCCCCAATGAGTCTGCAAGCAGATTCTCTTCCAGGGCCTGCAGATAGCAACACAGTTCTGTTGAACCTTGATTTCTACCTTGTGAGATAAAAGCAGAAAATCAAGCCCACTACACTGGAATACGACCTAGTGAACTGTGAGATATAAGTTTCTGTTGCTGTAAGCTATGAAATGTGTGATAATTTGTTACAGTACCAAGAGAAAATGAAAATGGTGCTTCTTTAGTTTTTCCTACATAAATTTACAGTCTCTCTCCTGGCTAAATTTTTAAGAGGGTGCATACTATGATCTGAAGTTATTTGGTGTAAAAATGCCCTCTCTTTAATGACTCACATAACATGGTTTTATAGGCTGAAAGATAGCATGTTAGAATAGAAATAAATGTTTAAAAATTCTAGAAGAGTAGTTTTGAAGCCTTTTCACAACTTTTTAGCTCTATAAACTTAAATGCGTTACTCCAATTTCTAATCTTCATTTTACCCACTTATATCTTAGTGATAATTATATCCACTCAAAATTGAGAGAATCTATGTGAAAATAGCTCAGTGTACTAGTTGAAACATTCATACTATTAAGCATTAAAAGTCAATTCCTTATCCTTTACCCTTCTTGGACAAAACCATATACCTCATTACCCTGAACATAACCTCTGGTGAGTTCTTTAGGTAAGGAAAGCTTGACATCTATTGCTATGATATCTCCATCTGTCTGTCTGTCTATCTATCTATCTATCTATCTATCTATCTATCTATCTATCTACCTATCTATTTATCTATCTAATCTATTTATCTATCTGTCTATTCACTTATAGAGTATTTTGACTTATTTTCTTTTGATATCAGAGGTGTTTTTTTATAAAGCATTAATACATAAACAAGAATTACATATAGCCATTGTGTATATTCTTGAGGATTTATGTGAAAAGCTGGACATTTTATCCGGGCATGTTTTGATCAGAAAATAAAGGAAGTTAACAATAGATCACTGCATAAAGTAATATATGAAACAGGTCCACAATAATTTCCTGGGGCAACAAGTTATGCTTCCAGAGATTTTGTGGGATTGAGGTAGAAAGAGAGAAGAGTATTCTGTATGGGAAAATAAGAAAAAGTGATGCAGACTTTATTTATAAGCTATTTTTACCCCTAAGGTTAACCAAACCTTCCTGAAACTGCAGATTAATTTTGTACTTTCCTACTGATCTTATTTTCTTAAACCAAGGAGAACTATGTAATAATTTAAGATTTAAGTATTTATAGTGCCTACAGTACCAGAAATATTGCAGATGTTCAATGCATAGTTTTATTATTTATGATATATTTATAAATACCATTTTTGTTTAGTTTAAAAAGAAGAGGGCCAGGAATATAGCCCGGCACAAGTGCCTTCCTGGCAAGCACAAGATTCTGAGTTCAATTCCTGGTACCAAAAATAAAATAAAGGGCCGGTGAGACGGCTCAGCGGCTTAAGCGCCTGCCTTGCAAGCGCGAAGGCCCGAGTTCGACTCCCGGAACCCACATACGAAAAAGGGGCCGGTGATATCGCTCAGTGGCACGGGCGCCTGCTGGCGCGCGACGTCCTGAGGTCGTCCCCCCGGTACCCACAAAAAAAAAAAAAAACAAAAATAAAATAAAATAAAATAAAATAAAATAAATGAAAAGAAGAGTGAAATAGAAACACATAATTTC
The DNA here is from genome assembly GCA_028451465.1 of Erethizon dorsatum. Taxonomy (NCBI): domain Eukaryota; kingdom Metazoa; phylum Chordata; class Mammalia; order Rodentia; family Erethizontidae; genus Erethizon; species Erethizon dorsatum. The sequence goes on from CM051839.1 coordinate 21,176,989, forward strand.
TGTTTGGATTTGGGAAACTAGCAATTATTTTATGGAACAAAATAGGAGCAGTTTAAGTAGATAGTATAGATTTCCTAATTGGTATTCATGTTGTTTATTTTGTTTTAATTTTTATTTTATATTGTTTCTCAATCTCAATCAAGGAATTATTATTTTTCTCTTTGATTTAAGAAGTGGAAGAGAAATGTAGAATATACTTTAGGTATGCAATAAGATCAAATACATACCTTAAGAAATATACTAACTTGGTTTGATGTCCCAGAGAGTGTGCTAGAATTGGCAAGCCCTCCAGCAGACATAGTCCATGAATGTCTTATGCAGAGAACCTGACCTCACTGTTATTTGTCATCTGGCATGTAGAAGAAATAAATGCTTTTGTTGGTATTTCCAATCCACTGAGACTTGGGAGTATATTATCAAAGCATAAGTTAGGCTTTCCAGACTTGTATAGATATAAGTGTAGAGAATTTTGGCCACCCCAGACAAACACCAGAAACATCTGGCATTACATTGGTGATTGGGAAGAAGTGGCTGTGATAATGGTGAATATGTGATGTGCTAGCAAAGCATTTTGTAAAACTGTCTGACAGTAACTTGGGAAGCACACCATGTATCAAATTGACTTTGGTGCTCTTGGATGCTGTTGGCTGCCTTTATCAAGGTTTTATTTGAGAAAGATAGACTCAAAGAACTGGCTGGGTAAAAAATTTTTTTAAAAAAAGAAAGAGTAGATAAAGTGAGAAAGAGAGGCTTTGCAAACCTGAAAAGGGCAACTGCTTTAGGACTTCAATAATAGGACATAAATTTGAGAAGGTAGCTAAGAGATGAAAGGCAATTAATCCTAGACTGGCAGCAAGGATCAAATGAAGTTTATGGCTGTCATATATTGTTAATATCTGTTTGGGGATTAATGTGGTGTGCAGCAAATCCTTTCAGTTTATAAATGGTCATTTAAGTCTCCCAATATTCTGCATCATCCCTTTACACTCAGCTCTGCTTGGGGGCCCTGTTATGGAGGGAATTCTCCCCACACCCTCAAATTCATATGTTGAAGCCCTACACCAAATGCTGAGAATATTTGGAAGTAAAATCTTTGGGAAATAATTGGGTTTAGATGGCGTTGTGACAGAAGGGATATAAGGGTGGGGCCCTCATGATACAATTAATGCCACGATAAGAAGGCACACCAAAGATGAACCTCTCTCTCTCTCTTTCCCTTGCTCATCTTGTAAGGACACAGAAAAGCAACCAGCAAGTAAGCCAGGAAGAAAGCTTCATCACAAGCGGACCATCATGCTGGCACCCTGACCTTGGATTTCAACTTTAGAGTCCTGAGAAGATAAACATTGTGTGATTCAAGCCACCCAGTGGGTTCTTTTAAGGCAGCCCATGCACATGAAAGCAGAGTTCCATGCATTACACATGTTTCCTTTCCTAATATTACCAAAATTTAAACCTCCAATCATTTGCTGGAAGTGTAATAACAAGTCTGTCTCATAAATACTATGGATCAGTTTGCTATGGCTAAATTAATAAGTTAAGTGGCTTAAACAAGATAAATTCTTTGTTTCACAGTGGAGTGGATTCCTTCAGAGTGGTGTGAGGGAACATCCCTTCCCTAGTTTCTGATTGTTTGCAGGCAGTCTCTGGCTTTCTTTGGCTTCAACTATTATCTGTGTTTGTCTGCACATAGCTTCTCCTTCTGGGTGAGTATCTGTGCTTAAAACATATGTGTGGTGTGTGTATTTTGCAAAGTTCTTATTTTGAAAATTGGATAAAAAAATAAACCAGAGAGTTATGAACTTCCCCAATGATAACATTTTATATAGTTTTGTTCAATTATCAAAACTAGGAACTTGATACTGGATCAAAACTATAAACAGAAGTTCAAAATTTATTCAAATTTTACTGACTGTTCTAAATGTTTAATGAGTTGTGTGTGTAATGGCTCCACAAAGCTTTATCACATGTTTCAATTTGTATAACCAACACCTGATTCAGGAACACATCGAATACATTCTCTTCCACTTATACCTCCAGCACTCACAGATCCGTTCCCTATAATTAAATTTTCTTGTGTCAAAATGCTATATTAAAACACTTGTCTGTGTTTCACATATTGAGACTGGCCTTCTTGTTCAACGCAAGACCCTCAAGATCATCCTAGTTTCTCTAGTAAATCTTTTCCCCCTTCTATTGAAAGTAATAGCTCATTATGTGAATGAACCACAATTTACCCTTTAACTAATTTTACATTTTGACCTATTTGAGTTAATTAATTTTTACTTTTCTCTTTTCAATTTTATTGACTTCTTATTTTATATTGATTGTTTCCTTTGTTTTATTTGATTTGGTTTGCTTCCTCTCCTTTTCTTAGCTCCTGGAGGTCAAAGCTTAGATTCTTGAGTTTTTATATCTCTATTATATTCCATTTTTATTAATGTGGGTACCAGGAGTCGACCTCAGGACCTTGCACTTGCCAGCAAGCACTTGTGCCACTGAGCCATATCACTGGCCCTTTTTTTCTTTTATGTGGGTACCAGGAGTTGAAATCAGGACCTCACACTTGCCAGGCAGGTGCTTATGCCACTGAGCTATCTCACCGGCCCTTGCCATTATATTCTAACTGAAACATTTATTGCTACACATTTCTCAGTGTTGAATTAACTGCATCTTAAAAATTTTGATTTGACATATCAATTTTCATTCACATTATTTTTATTTACTTTGAGATGTGTCCTTTACCCATGGAGTATTTAAAGGTCTGTTGTTTAATTACCAAGTGTTTGGAGATTTTCCCACTATTTTTCCTTTCCTCTCCTGAACCCTCTGTTTTCCTGACCTTCCTCTCCCCATCCTCCTGCTTTGCATCCCCTCTTATTAGCCACAGCTGGTGTTTTCAAAAGTATAGAGACAAAGATGTCAAACAACTCTGATTAGTATATATGAGATTTAATAGAAAATAGCAGACAATTTCAAGAACAAATAGGTGTTGTAAGAAGGATGAAACTAAGAATGAATGGTAGATGTTAAAAATAAAAACACTCTACTAGATGAAACAACTTTAATAGACCTAAAAGTGGACTGAGCACAACTGAAAAAATAGTAGAGAGCCTAAAGATATGTCCCTAAATGTTTTACCATCTGAAATACAAAGAGAAGCTGAAAAAAAATGGGAAAATGTATAAGAGTATAGATAATATTGTGTAATGCAAATTTTCCAATATTAATGTTAGAAACAAAATCCTGGGTGCACTAAAGAAGAGAATCATGTTTTTCTTTTTTCTCTTTCTTTCTTTTCTTTCTTTCTTTCTTTCTTTCTTTCTTTCTTTCTTTCTTTCTTTCTTTTCCTCTCTTTCTTTCTTTCTTTCTTTCTTTCTTTCTTTCTTTCTTTCTTTCTTTCTTTCTTTCTTTCTTTCTTTGTTGGCCTTGAATGCACTATGTAGCTCAGGCTTGTCTCAAACTGGCAGAAATCATCCTGACTCAGCCTTTTGAGTGCTGAGATTGATATAGGGGAAATGCTAGATGTCAGATACACTGAGTTTGTGTTCCCTGAAGTAGAAGAATGAATTCTAAGGAACAATAGAGTTTAAGAGTAGGAAAATTTATTGGGGAAAAGGAATAGGGCATAGGAACGGGGAATAGGACCAGCTCCTGAGATACAAGAGGGGTCCCGAATGGGTTGCCAAAGAGCCCATTTCTCAAAGGAAGTTTTATAGAGCAAAATCACGAGGTGGGTACAATATGAGTCAAGATTAGCCAATAGGATTGCAAGTATAGTCGCTGAGGTAATATTGATACGATGGTAGCAAGGGTACATGGGTCATCATTAACTTTGATAATCTATAGTCTCAGTTTTGTTTTTAGTCTTAGTTTTAGTAGTCTTAATCTTAATAGTCTTAATCCTAGTCTTAGTGGTCTTAGTCTTAGTGCGTGGGAGAGGATGACCCACCGTTAACGAGGTAATGAGAAATCTCAAAGGGGTGAAACCAGTAACCTCAAGCTCCTGTTTACCTGCTAGTGAAGCATGTAAATCTGGCCATTGTGACTTCACCTTCTTCAGAAGTGTCTCCAGCCACAGTTTTGATGCATTCTCCTCTGCTGCACTGACTCTTTCAAGGACTATGCTATATTATATACGATATTTCCACCTGGTTCAGCTGTCTATAATCAGATTGCAGTCAACGCCATCATGCCCAGCTTTCTTAATTCTTAATTCCAAAGTTATTCCTTTAATTTAAATCCATTGAAGATAATACTGCTCTGTCATTTCTAATATGTGTAAGAGGGGGAGTAATAAAATAGCACACAGTTAAAGGAGAGCTCTAGCATCCGGGGTCTCACTGTGGTTCACACTGAAATTACTGGGAGATTTGCCAGCTGCAGAGGAATGGTTCCCACCTCCAAAGATTGTGTTTACATATTTGGTGTGGGGTACAGACTGAGCATCGGGATTTTTAATGTGTGGCCAAACTTTAGAAGCACTGAGCTGGAAGAAGAAGGCTTTTCATCACAGAAACATCATTACTTTCTGGCTGTTTCTTAATTTAGACTGAATCAGGCTTCTCTGGTTCCTCATTCAAGTCCTGTCCCCTTTCCTTTCTTTCTCCTCCTCCTCCCCCTCCACCTGTTTCTTTTTCCTTCTTTCTTTTTCTCCCCTACCCCTCCCTCTCACTCCCACTTCCTCTTCCCATCCCCTCTCTTCCTTCTCCCTCTTCCTCTCTCATGCACGCACTATTACTCCTCTATCTTAGTGGTTTTTCTTTCACTCACACTCTTTCTGCACTTGAGAGTGCAAGTCTTGATGACAGAGATGCATGGCTTAAAATCCTAGATGCCTCTCCAGCTGCATGTAACACAGGAATGAGCCTTAATATAAACTTTAAACATTTTTTCATAACAATGTGCTAGTGTGGCTTTGTCAGTGCAGCAAAAGTACTACCACTTTTGTGCAAGCATTGAAAATAGGCGAGGATCTTGATAATGCATGTGTGGGGCCAAGGGTGTGTGGGAAATGTTGGTGCCTTCCTCGCAATTTTACTTCAAGCCTAAAACTGCTCTAAAAGTTAAAATCTTCAAAAACAAAGAAAAAGAAAACCTAATTTCCCTGGGACACAGTACTTAACTCTTCCAAATCTCAGTTTACTCACGTATAAAATCAGAGTAGTAATAATATCTTACTACCTTACTACTGCAGATTAAGTGAAGTGGCATAAAGTACTGAGGGCCATGCTTGGTATATTGAAAGCTCTCAGAAAAAAAATCGTTCAAAGCACCATATGAGCTGGGAGTCAGAGATATCTGGAAGTCACACATTTACAACTTATGATTTTTGTGATAAAATTCTTTCCTCCTCCAACTTTTTTTTTTTTTTTTGTGGGTACCGGGGGGTCGACTTCAGGACCTCGCGCGCCGACAGGCACCCGTACTGCTGAGCGATATCACCGGCCCCTTTTTTGTATGTGGGTTCCAGGAGTCGAACTTGGGCCCTCGCGCTTGCAAGGCAGGCGCTTACGCCGCTGAGCCATCTCACCGGCCCCTTCCTCCAACTTCTTAAAGCTATGGTTATGTGTAGGATTGTTTCAAGATGTTTCAATGACATAATGTAGATAAGCACTCAGGACACTGTCTGAGCAGTCACCTCTCAATAAACCGTAGTTGCAGCTACAATGCCTTCTCAATTTTATAATTTATCTATAGGGCTTTCTTTATCTCAAGAGAGTTCAAGTGGATTTCACACAACAGAATGTGTGAATTTACTCTTCTGGACGGAAGTATACAGCATCTTTAATCTCTCAGATCTCTTTTCTACCTAAATTTATATTGAAACTTTTCTGTCTATGCAGTTCTCCCACTTTTTTCATTTTCATCTTTCCTCCAAGAACATGTGTTTCTTTTCCAAATATTAAAGTACATGGAATTGAGCAAATACAATAGTAAGGTGTCGATTACCCTGTGAACATTTATAATACAGTTAATAACACCTGTGAGAGGATTTTAACAAAAAAATTTTGTGTGTAAGAAACAACACCATTTATCACTTATAGAATATGATGTGAAAATCAATCAATTAAAAACTAAATATAAAAAGAAAAGCCAGGGCCGGTGAGATGGCTCAGCGGTGTAAGCGCCTGCCTTGGAAGCGCGAGGGCCCGAGTTCAACTCCCAGATCCCACATACGAAAAGGGGCCGGTGATATCGCTCAGCGGCATGGGCGCCTGCTGGCGCGCGAGGTCCTGAGGTTGACCCCCCCGGTACCCACAAAAAAAAAAAAAAAAAAAAAAAAAAAAGAAAAGCCAAACCCTTTGCTTTCAATGCACGGGGAAAACTGATTTAATTTCTCTTTCCTGGACTAGATAATTTCATGATGCTAAGTAACCATTTCATTTGGACACACTCTCAAAAGTATGTGTTTCTCTTTTTAGAAGCTTCTTTGAAAGGCTGAATATTTTTACTGAAGCAGTTCTTCATCATGTTTTTGAATAGATTAAAGGTGATTTTACATATGAGATAAAAAAAATTAGACTTTAGACATGGCAAAATCTTATAGTTGTATCTTCAGTGAAGAACAATCAACTAAAATATTTATATTTTAAAATCATACATTAGGATTTAATAGGCTTATGTAATGTTTCTGAGCTTTTATTTGTGTTATTTTTGTAAACAATTCTACAAGAGAGACAATTAATTCTTTATAGGTTATAACTCTGGATCTAACTGCCATCTCTATTGTTAATTAAATTAATCTTGATTGTCAGGAAAAAAAACAGGTAAATCTGCCTCATACAATTTAGGTACTCTATTGGAGAATTAGTTAATTTGGTTATTACATTTCTGCACCAACTATTAATTACATATTTGTGAACTGTTTGTCCTAACAGAGAATTTAAAGCAACATCATTTATTGGTTGTAAACTATGTGTATATAACCTTATTGTTACCAGTCAAGTGTGTGAAGTTAAAAAGTCTGATACAACCAAAAGTCTTGCTTTATTTTTTGCTTTTCTAGATTATTTCTATGTTTAAAAATTATACTACATATCAATTTTCTTGCATCCTATACTTTTCCCCAGGGTTATAACAAAATACAACTATAGATACACTGGTAAGTTTTTTAGAAATAAAATTATTCTACCTATGCTACTCTGAAGATTTATTAATTTTTATTATACTATCACATTCATTTTCCTAGGTAAATGATTGTAAAGCTACATTAATTTTTAAACTGATGGATAGTATTCTATAGGCATCCAGATTATTTCTTGTTTTTAACATTTTTAAAATTATAAGTCCATCTTGCCGTTCCAAAGTATATTTTCTCATTCTACTTTGCAGCAGTATTAAGCTGTTTATTACCTTTATTTAGTTAATTAACTTGAATATTCATACATTTTGCTGCAGAAATATTAATTCCAAGGTGCTGCCCAGAGATCAACAGTGTTAATAATATACAGACTATAATTAATATTGCTATTACAAAGTCCCAAAATATCAAAATCCTTAACCAGACTTGGCACTAAAATGTTTAGTTAGTGGTTCATAGAATTGTATAGAGAGTGCCACAATGAAACTCTCTGTACCTGCAACATTAAAGATTGAGACATTCATTTTTATATATTAGATTTATAGAGGCAAATTATTTTGACAAACTTTTAACATAATAACTACATAGCCTACCTTAATTGCTAAGCTGATACCTCTAGTGATTGTCATTAAAGTATTACCATGTACAATATCCATAAATACTCCTGAACTACAGCATTTAATTTAAAAGAGGTAACTCAAAATGCATAAAAGTATAAAAGGTTTTTAGTGTCATATTATAGAAAGCATTCTTCTAATCATTTCTAATCTTTACTTGTTGCTCAGTACATTTATTTTTATACCCCTCTTTGCCTTTTAAAGCTGTTAACTGTTAATTAGAAAATTTAACACTAAACTATATCAGTTTATTTTTCTCATTTTTCCTCTTACATCTCTACCTCTTTCATTTGTTTCATTTGGAGGTTACTCTTTTTCCAAGTGCATTTAAACTTTTGGTGTTTCCTATCTGCTTCCTTTATATGTAAATATTTTATTTACTATGGTGTTGAGCTAATTACACCATATTCATTTCCCCAGTCTCTTCTCCCTGTTTCACACACATGTTGCTGTAAAGTTGGTGACGGTACACTATATGAACTACGTATCCTACTGGAGTATCCCATAGGCATTTTGTACCTCACTTGCCCCTCATCATCTATCTTCTTCAAATACCCATTCCATATCACATACACCAGAAAGTAGCAGTGCTGAGCAGTTAATGGGGGTCAACAAATGTTTGACAAATGCATGAATAAAAAGCCGTAGTGCTTTCAAGCTCTATACATATTGTCAGAATCATTCAATATTAAAACACAATATTCAATATTAAATCACGATAACTTTTCTGTACAGTAAGATAGGTTCAAAGAAGTTAAGCAACTTGAAAAAGTGCATAAGATTCAAATGTGGCAAACTCTGGAATAAATTCTAGCTTTTTGGCTTTATCATATGGATTTTAACAAATAGACCTTTTATTTACTCACACTTATAATGTACCATGGTATTTTGTTCAATACACTGTAAATGTGTTGAACCATTGTGAAACTCTAAAATAGCTAGTTAATTGAAAGTTGTAAAATGTGAAATATTCACTAAAAATCTTTATATAGAATACATGTACCTATGTGAGCATCCAGCCATTCTAAATTCCATTCTTCTTATAGCCATTTACCATGGAAATCAAAGGCATTAGCAAAGCCCCCTGAGCCAGAAGACAGTGCCGTTGGTGTTAGACTTACCATCCAGTATTGAACAATAGTAAATGGATGAATTTAATTTTCAAAGAAAATGATCGCAAAGAAATAGTACTTTTCTTTGCATGGCTAGTACACAGGAATTATTATCAGTTCTTTAAATGCTTTTGGTGAAGTTGAAATGAATCCAGCCATGCAAACTTTTCTTACTTCAAGGTATTGCTGAAAAGTGTGTGACATCCGCAGACATCTCTGTGCTTGTTTCTCCATGTGGGGCCGCTGCAGCACATCCATAGCCAGTTGTTCCTTTTTGCTATTTCCCTACTTTGGCAGAACAGAATATTCATACCCTGGTTGTCTTCAGTTGACTCGGTACAGTGCATCTCTCAGCGCATCTGAAAAGCTCTCTTCACACCGCCTGCCTCCCAGAGTGTGCAGAATGCACTCCTGTGGAGAGGATGTGTCAGGATTTGATCAAGAAGCTAAGTGTGGCTCTGTGCCTGGTTTGTATTCTGCAGTCCAAAAGAGGTGGGGAAAAGCCATCATTCTGCAGACCTCTCTTGCCTGGAGCATCAGGTCATTTCTGAGATCACCAGAACTCTTGGGCCTCTTAAATTGATTTCTCTCTGCTTCATTCACAATGGCATTTTTCAGTTCATTTTTAGATCCTATATTGTTTATTAATAGCTTTAAAAAAGTCAGGAAATTATAAAGATCTGTAGTCTCAGTAATGTGAACTTATTTGGAGAAAAAACTGACCATCAAAACACAAAGATATTCATCATATTTTATTTACTCTGTTTACCATGACTGTATTTAAGACCCTGTGTGAATATTTATTTGTTTGATTAGGGTATGCCACCCAAATACAGTTAGAAATGCTATGATAGTATAGAGTGCAGACATCATATTACCTTTCCAAAGCATCTGAATTTAAAAACACATCTAGTTCCAAGGAATATGGACCCATGAATACACATTGGGTTATATATACAAGGACCACCCTGGAAACTTTTCCATGACATTATTAGATTTAAAATGTTTTAAAAGGTATGGAATAATCTTATTAAAACAATTTCACATTTGTGCTTACATGAAAAAGGATGGGGTTTCCACATAGGTATGAAGGTATAGATGACAAAGAATAGATATTATTCCATTGTGTATTCCATTTTATAGTGTCCCATTGTTTCATTTCTTCCTTTCTCTTTCTCCTCCTTTCCTTTACTCTTTTCTCTTTATATCTAAATGCAAACACTCATAATGCAGACACATCATTATACACATATGTATTAGGTTGCCAAAATGTCCTTTCTGAGTCCCATTTTTGGGTCATACTTAAGTATTGGCATCCTGAGTTCCTGTCTAGTATTTACACCAGTTTCCAAGGGGACTATTCAAGTACCCAATGAGAGCTGTGAATGTACTTTTTCTCCCATGAGTGCTATCGGTTTTGTGTTTCACATATTTTAAAGCCTTGTTAGGTACATCCACACGTAGGACTGTCATGTTATCTAGTCAAAAAATCCTTTTTATCCTATAGGAAGGTAAGGTATTTTATGTGACAAAAATATAGTGAATGTGTAAATACAAAAATTATTCTAGTAAAAGACACATTGCACTAACCCTCCTCAGGGCACTCCCTCGCACTTTGAACACACTTATTACATCATTCTTGTCCCTTTTTTTTTTTTTTTGTGGGTACCAGGGGGTCGACCTCAGGACCTTGCGCGCCAGCAGGCGCCCGTGCCACTGAGCGATATCACCGGCCCCTTTTTCGTATGTGGGTTCCGGGAGTCGAACTCGGGCCCTTGCGCTTGCCAGGCAGGCGCTTAAGCCGCTGAGCCATCTCACCGGCCCTCTTGTCCCTTTTTGAAGCAATTCTGGAAGTTATCTTCTGTTGGTGCCTTTATTTGCACTGTCATGGTTGACTTACTGTCCTGAATTCATTCAAAAGTTTTACCTTTCACGGTCATTTGGAAAGTGGGGATGAGCCAGAAACTGCATGGCACCAGATAGAGAGAATAAGGTCAATGAAAATACATCTCAACGTTTTTATTTGAGAAAAATTGCTGTACCAGAACCAATGTCTGACATGAAGCATTCTCCCGGTGGAGGATGAAACAATTTACCCGTTCTCAGGCTGTTTCCTATGAACATTGCTTCATTAAATGCTCAAATAAGCCTTTATAATATTCAGAATTTACCTTAGTGTTCCTGGGTACAACTCAGCTCATACAATTCTAGGCAAGGTCAAAAAACACAATCAGCATCACCTTCAGTTTAGACCTTGATGGACATGCATTTTTACACAAGGAAAGCTGCGTGATTCTTACCTGGTCTCGGGATCATAACCGTGGACCCAGGTTTCATCTTCTGTGATGACATTTCTTTTTTTTTTTTTTTTTTTGTGGGTACCGGGGGCCGAACTCAGGACCTCGTGCGCCAGCAGGCGCCCGTGCCACTGAGCGATGTCACCGGCCCCTTTTTCGTATGTGGGTTCCGGGAGTCAAACTCAGGACCTGGCACTTGCCAGGCAGGTGCTTACGCCGCTGAGCCATCTCACCGGCCCATGACATTTCTTCAAAAGCTAGACTCTGAAGCTGCGTGATTGCACAAATCCAGTGAAATGCATCCTTTGTGATCCATGATTTATGGCACCCATTAAAACACACCTCTCAGCCAAAGCTCACAACTGACTGACTGCACTGAAAAAGTTCAAACTTGTCAAGCACTTTAACTAGGGTAAGATGCACTGCTTCTCCTATTAAAGAACCCTGCCTTCCCCTTGGCTACCATGGGACAGTAGCATTAATTCTATATTTTTAATCACGTTTCATAATTTTCCTTTTGGTCCCTTGTTTTGTATAGTTTTGCCTTCCATGATCCTAATATAATCACACAGCTTTTTTACTTTAGCATTTGATTTTACTGTACTAAAATTGTACTTGAATTAAGATTCTTTTAGAGAACATGTAATTTGTAACCTTTTATCCATTTTGGTAATCTTGGTCTTTAATAGTGTGTTGGGATCATTTTTAATCGTGGCAATTAGTGATATGTTTGATGAAATCCTTCATTTTATCATGTTTTCCAATTGTTTCTCCCAGGTTTGGTTCTTTCCTTCCATTTTATTGCCCTCTTAGAGGTAAAAATAACATGGATTTTTAATATAATCAATATTGCTTTGGAGCAGAGGTCTTTATATGCTCTTAGTTTTACATCTAGATATATATTATTGGTGTCTAAATTTAATATGGACTGATATCATTCAGTTGCTGAGCTGAGACTAAGGGAATATCAAGATGAAATGAATGTATTTACATTAGGGTAGACTTAAATTTTGGAGATCAAAGAGAGGGACTATAATGGGTTGAATGGTGGTCCTTGGTAAGATTTTTTTTTAATTCCTGGAACCTGTAAATATTGCACTATTTGTAATAACTTTCGCAGGTGTAAATTAATTCAGAGTCATAAAATGAAGACTTTGTAGGCAATTATCCAAGTCAATTTATCTGCATATTTGTTTATTAAATAATCTCACTATTCTATGGAATAGTAAATTAATTTTTTCAAGTCCTGCTTTCCATATTTGGAGGATTTTTGAGTAGTTTTTATTGTGTCTGGGAACACTTACACTGACTGTGATCTCAGTGAGAAACTCAATACTCAGGGACGGTACTTTTTGTCATCTCAAATTATGCTATTTTAATCCATGTATCATAAAAACTTGCAGTTATAGTTTCTACAGAGAATTTTTTCTTCTTTTTACATCATGTAAATAAAATCAGACAACTTTAGGTGCAAAATCACATGGTTTCGTGTGTTGGATATTTATTTCTAGTTTACACTTGCACAGATAAAGCAGTTATGAGAGGCTCCAAGCTTAATGAAAGAGGACTGTTTCCATTTAGACTTCTTATATTTGCTATCAGTGGGTTTTCACTTTTTGGATAGTGCACAAACAACTGCAAGCCCAGTTTTACTCCTGTCACTTAAAAATATTGGTGCAAAAATTTGTGGCAGCATTTTACTTAAAAATCTGGTTTTCCTTTTACACATATATTGTGTCTTGAGTTATACCTGAGTTTCTTTTTTTTTTTTTTTCATGTGGGTACCAGGAGTCGACCTCAGGACCTTGCGCTTGCCAGGCAGGCTCTTATGCCACTGAGCTATCTCACTGGCCCCTACTTGAGTTTCTTGAACACACATCACTTCAAGACTAATTTGGTTTTAAAATTTTACCTACCAAATATTGAAAAATAAAATGGCCTCTTCATTTCACCTTTCATGTGTTATTAAAAATATTTGTTAAGTATGAGCTACAAGGGAAGGGGACCAAGAGATGGAGGGAGGTGGAGGGAAGGGAAGAGAATGCAAAAGATGTGTTATTGTACGTGTACCAATTCCTCATGATGAGTGTAACCATCACGCACTGCAAACATGTATTAATGAAAATAAAAACTAAAAGTTAGTATGGGATATTGTTATGGTTTGTGTCCGGATGTCCCCCCAAAGTCTCATGTGGTCATGGGGGGTGGGCTTTTCCAAGGTGGCTGAATCTGGAGTTTGTGATTGGTTCATTGTCTATTGCTGGGATTGGGGGTCTGAGTGCTACACCTACCCTAGGGCAGATAGCCTGCATACAATATAAGGGAGGAAAAGAGGCTTGCTCCTACCCCTTTTGCTGTTATTGCTCTTGCTGTCTTCCGTTGCCTTGAACTTTGGCCCTCTGCCACACCACCCCGCCTTCAAGACAGCTAATTTTGGACTGAAAGCTCTACAAACCATGAGCCAAATAAACCTTTCCTTCCTTAACTTTGGGTGTCAGCAATGAGAGAGAAGTAAGACAGATACACACCAAAATAAAGCCGATCTCCCACACATATTTTCTCCACAAAGCACATCACAGCCTTTTTTGTATTTCTCACACTATGAAATAGTGCTTAAAGGCTATTTTAAAAAGCAAAATCATCAAGAAAGAGCAGCAACATGTGATAAAAGTAGCATGGAATAGACCATGGAAAGTTTATTGTTTACAGTAAAAACGCTCAAAGAAGAAGATACCATCTCATCTTTTTTACCTCAACTGAGAACATGAGTGATCGGTGTTTTTTTTTTCTTTTTTTGCCACACTGTGCATGACCACAAATGACCAGCAAATGCTACAAGTATGGGGCTGGTGAGATAGCTCAGTGGCATAAGCGCCTGCCTGGCAAGCGCAAGGTCCTGAGTTCGACTCTCGGTACCCACATTAAAAAAAAAAAGCTACAAGTATAAATTTGGATTTATACATACATGTTAGTAAATAAGTGAATTTGAAAATACAGAGTTCATGAAAAATTAACACTAACTGCATATTTCTCATAGGTAGGGAAAATGGTAAGTGTTAGCATTACATCGTGTTTCTGGTACCATCATAGCACGTGCTTAGCTTTCACTTTCGTGCACTCACAGACTCAGCAGATACCATTAAGGTCATATGTTTGAATCGCCAGTTCCAAGAAAGAGTATAATGTCCCTGAAACACTGCATAATCCTCAATTTTTATATTTTAGTGTTCCAGAGTCCAGTAGTTGATAAGAAAGTACAGTCTATTTGTCAAGTAGATTATAACAGTGAAAGTTAATCAATAATTCATATCCATTTTAAGCAGAAAAGTATAAATCCAATAGTCCTATGAAAGGCATTTTCATTAATAATATCCTTTAATCTCACAATAACTCTGTGACAGGTTATATTTTTCTTAATTCACAAAATGTAAACTCAAGACTCAAAATGGTTAGTCAACTTGCCCTTGATTCCATAGATAAATACAATGGAAGTGAGCATAAACCAGATATATCAGACTACGAAGTCCATGGACTTTCCTTGTATCATCATTTCACTTTGTGCTGATCTGTGTCCATTTCTTTTATTCAACAACAAAATTATTTTTGCTATTTGTAATTGCATGGTATTGTTGTTTTTCTTGATAATTCACCTGCCAAATTTGAAAGTATACGACCAGAGAGCTGTTCATCCTCCCTCAAAAGATTATGCTTTGAATAAATTACTGTCGGGAGATGACTTAAAAGAATATGTCTTGCCTTAGAAGTATGAAATGTTACATCATATATATAACAGAAGACTAACTACTTTTGAAATAATTAAGCATAGCTATTTTTTCTTTATCTCTATAATGAGATCCACCCTGGTAAAATCTCTCATTTAATTATTAGAATATACATTTACATGCATATATATGTATAGACACAAAAGTGAAAAGAGAAAGAAACTAAAGATATGTTCAAAGAAAATCTTTGTTATCCCCTTTCAAGTTATATATCCCAAACAGGAAGAAAAGGAGCAAGGCTAATGGTCATGTTTCTGTGTTTGCTAATGTGAGCTCAGCAAGTAATGTTCTTTTTAAATTGTAGAGAAATTATAAAGATTGATTTAATGTTCTTTAAATCCAGAAATTATTACTTTTTATTTGCACTACACATAGTTTAAAATTACTTGAAATTACAAATTTGCATAAAATTTATACTTTTACATAAAAGTACAGCATAAAGGTTTTTTCTCCACCATTTGAGAATACATTGTCAATCAGATGCTCAACAATGTACATAATCATCATATACTCGTCAACATCAGAAATTATCAATAGTTTACTTTCATTTTTTCCTTAAATCCTGTTCAAATTTCATTGACTGTCCCCAAAGTTTCTTGTGTAGAAAGGATACAGTTTGTAGTCATCTGTTAAATTTAGTTGTGTGTCTCTCAGTCTGGGGTTAGAAGCAGTCCTGAGGCCTTCTTTGACTTTCCTGACCTTGACACTTCTGTGCATTATAGGGTGGTGGTTTTGTAAAATGTTCATTGATTTAGCTTTGTCTAATATTCTCTCTTGATTAGATTCCACAAGAATTGCATCTGTGGTGGGAAGAAAGCTTATTCTTTGTGATCATTAATTTCATGGGTTGATTTAACTGAGTTAAGAGATGCCTAGGAAGCTGATAAGGCATTATTTCTGGGTGTGTCTGTAGGGATCTTCCTACAAAAGATAGCAAGAGAGGGCCGGTGAGATGGCTCAGCGGCGTAAGCGCCTGCCTTGCAAGCGCGAGGGCCCGAGTTCGACTCCCGGAACCCACATACGAAAAAGGGGCCGGTGATATCGCTCAGAGGCACGGGTGCCTGTTGGCGCGCGAGGTCCTGAGGTCGACCCCCCGGTACCCACAAAAAAAAAAAAAAAAGATAGCAAGAGATTTAGTGGACTCAGTTACCCCAACTGCCTGGAGGCCTGGATAGGACAAGACAGAGGCAGGACGGATTCTTTCTCTCCTGAAGCTGATTCACCTTTCTCTTGACCTTGAATAGAACATACCCAGGTTCTCTCACCTCTGGATGTGAGGACTTTTACCAGCAGAACTCAGGTACTTAGGCCTTTGACCTCAGACTGAGAATTACACCGTGGGTTTCCTTTGTACGGAGGCCTTCATATTTTAACTAAGCCATGCCACTGCAAGCTAGGGTCTCTATTGATGGCATGTTGTAGGAATTCATAGCCTTTATGATAACATGATTCGATTCCCCTGATAAATTCTCTCGCCATATGTATATCTGATCTTTTTTGATTCTGTTTCTTCGGAGAACCTTAACACATTTTTTTTTAATGTTTCATGCTCGGTATTTGCAGATATCAATTGGTACCATTAGTGTGATGTTAATTTTGATCAACCAATCACAGTAGTGCCAGCAAGTTTTATCCCCTGTAAAGTTAGTTGTTTCTTACTTTCAAATAATTAATTTGAAAATTTGTATCCAGTATAGATGAACTTTCCATTTTTTCAATGGGTTATAATCATTATTATTCTTATTCCTTTGTATGCTCAAATTGTTCTAAATTTAAGCAGCAGAACCTCTTGAATCTGACATTTGTGCCCTGTATTGTGTCTCACCAATTCTTTGCACATTTTCTTCTATGAATAAGTTGCTCCAGTTTCATATAGAAAATGTTCTTGTACTCTCCTTGGGAGAAGCCATTTTCCCAGTGAACTCTGATTTCTTTAAGTGGAAAATGTCATTTAAAGATTAAATTTGGGCTCTAGATGTTATCATTACTCTTTTTGATTATCACTGATTCTGTGACTTTTCAGTAGAAAGAGTTAAAGAACACTCCTTATATTTATGGTAATGACTAATATAATAATATATAAGTGATTATGTAAGAATCTGGCACATTTTCTTGATCTTAGTTATTTTTTTCTCCCTGACTATGCTAACACATTCCCTGTACTTGGTTTTTCTTCTCCATTTCTTCATTTTCTTCACTGCTGTCAGTTTCTTTCTGCTTCTGCTTAGCTGACTGGCATTGTTGGTGGACTTGTGTATTTAAACCTAATTCCTGAAAATTTATTCTTTACTGGCATTAAAATCAAGGTTATAAAAGAAGTAGAAACTAAATGTTTACACAGACCGGGCCAAAACAAAATGTAAGTAAATAGGCTGTAGGACTTCCTGGTAAACTAGAACCAAGATGCCTTAGTTAAATTGGTCCATCGCTGCTCATCAACAGTCAATTTTGGTTAAAGTGCCCAGTTGACTTCTCATGTTTCAAAAGACCTAGGAAATATGTGAAGTTTGCCAATCTTAAATGTTGGCAACTAAATACTTGATTGGACTTTATGTTCTAAAGAATATATATCTATACGTCAATCATTTAAAACATTTTACTTATAGCTTAGGAAACATAATTGAGTCAGCTAATGGTGTCAGAAAAATAGTTGCTTTTTGCTCCTCTTTTTGCTTACAAACTATTCAAACATTCCCATTTAGATGCTCATGATGCATTAATTCAGTCCTTCCTCTGTGAGGTACAGTGCCAGATGTTACAGTAAGCACACAGTTAAAATGCATTATTTCCTCTCCTCAAGACATGATGGCATTGTAAGGAGAAGGAAAAATATTACTACCATTTGAATGGTTTAGCTCCTCTAAAACTCAATGGAAATATTGTTCTCAAGTTAACAGTATTGAGAGGTGGTGGATTTTTAAGAGACAATGAAGACAAGAGAGATTAATTTAGTTCTTGTGGGACTAAAATAGTTACCTTGAAATGGGGCTGCTACGAAGCAAGGCTTCTCATTATATTTCTCTTCTGAACATATCCATTTGCTTTTCCACTTTTCTGCTGTGTTATGTTGTATCATAGGCTTTCATAGATGCAGTGGTATCATGAATTCCCACACCTCAGGAAAATGAAGTAAATAAACTTCTTTCCTTTGTAATAAGCACTCGGTCTCAGGTATTCTATTACACAACACAGACACACACACACGAAGTGTTCTTGAAAACATTTCAATGATTGTCTTTCAGACTAGAAAGCATAACTTTTGTTGAAATCGAGCTGAAAATAGAAAATTATATCTTGTGAGCTTAGTAAGTAAACTTATTTTTTAAACATTTAATAAAATGAAGATTGAGGAAAAGAGGTCAGTTGTAATATGCAAAATAAGCACATTGAAGTGGTGTGGGAAACATAGAGATGATCTGTAAGATAAAACTATTGGTGATAGGTCTAAAAGTTTATAAATTAGCATGAAGATCATACATAGTCAAATTACTTTAAACTGACGTGGAATGGACTAAATAATTTTTCCCCGTGGAACTGATAACAATAGAACAATAATGAAAGAAAACATTTACATGGAAAATCAATTGACATTTTGATTGTACAAGAGTTGGAAGAACTAAGGAAGATACAGATCAGTTTAAAATGACTAAAGAATTTTGTTTCTAAATGATAGGGCAACTATAAGTAACATAACCAGGCTGATGAAGAGGAGAAGTTAATTCTCGGGAGGCAAGCTGGTTCATTCATATTTTAAGCACATTTGAAAAGTAGGTATAAACAACTCATTCATTAATCTCTGGGAGAGCAAAGTGCTGGATATTGCCAATGGGTAAACAAAAGCTAAATATGCACAGGTCGTGTTCAAGTTCTTACAGGCTTACTATAGCAAAAGTACATCCGGGGTTAGGTTGGTGCCTTGGGAATGGACAGATCGAGTACAGGAAGAGGAGATGTCTAGGAGAGCTCAAGGAGGCAACTTTTTGCAGTTCTAACCTCTGAGTCTGGGTTGGAAGAGTCGTGTGCTAATCCAGAGTTTTGCATTTATTTTGAATACAATTTGAAATTTCTAAAGTAGTTCAATCTAACTGACAGAATTAGATTGATATTTTGATATCTCTTGGTGTGGTACACACAGTTGACTATGGATACAAGAAATCATTATTCAACCTCTCAAAGAAAACTATAAGATAAAATATTTCCTTCTTTATATATTTATGTATACATATGTATATATAACTGATTTCAACATATTCATTCAATAAGCAAACAAATATAAAAACCACTATGGCTATTAACTGTGCAACTACAATTAATTATACATGGTATAAATTAGGGAAGTTGGATCTACTTCATCTATCTGAGATGTCTGAGAAGGGAACAAATACATTTAGATCTGAAAGATGAAAAGAGGCTCATCAAGTACAGAGATGAGTATATTCTAAGAAGTAGAAATGGAGTTTGCAGAGAGTCTGAAGTCCATTGCTTGTCTTTGCATTTTGAAAACATTATCACTCTCCATATAAGGCCAATTTTTAGAAACTGGGATTATCTGTGAGGATCCTGCAGGCTGACACTGCTCGGCTGCAGAACTCAGGGCACTTTTGGAGCAGCAACTACCCTCTCCTTCTTTTATTCCTTTCCCTCTCTACCTCCAAATTTAACTGCAATAAGAATTTTTCAGATTTTTCTAATTTCTGACAACCGTCAAGTGAAAGAAAACAAGCTATTTTCACAGACAGGGCCAATTAATCTTTTGTCCTAAATCTGCATGCTAAACAAATAGATTCCAGACACCAAAGAGGATGAAAAAAATATATAAAGCACACACACAAACATTAATTTTCTAAATAGTTTACAGAAAGTGATAAAATCCTATACATGACACCTTTAAGTGGCATGTGAAAACACTAACATGAATTGCACTGCTAATTACAATGAGGAAATCATATCAAAAGGGCATATTTAGATTACTCTAAAGCTTGGATTATTTTCAACATACCTCATATATTTTCTTTTAGTGAGTTTACATTTTAAATATTTGAAAATCTAGTAATGAAAATGCATATAATTACATACAAATGTCCCATACACAAGAAATACACAAGAAATTCTTCTTGTTAACTTCAATAAATTTTAGACATATAAAGTTATATGAAATTTCCAGTAGAATATGGCTATGAAATAAAATGCCTTTTACATTCTTGCTATTTACTTCACTCATATAAAAATTAAATAATACCAAAAACATAGCTCATGTACAAAATAATTTTGAAATTCCATTAAATATTTTGTTTAGGTTATATGATCAAATAGTGTGGAATAAATTGATAAAAGTTGCAATATAAACAAATAAATCCATACAGAAGTTCTGTCAATCTACAATTAATATCAGATCATTTCTATTGTATTTTATTATTCTACTGATGTAAAAAACATATTTAAAAGCATTGGGAGGGCTGGTGAGATGGCTCAGCGGCGTAAGCGCCTGCCTTGCAAGCGCAAGGGCCCGAGTTCGACTCCCAGATCCCACATACGGAAAAGGGGCCGGTGATATCGCTCAGCGGCACGGGTGCCTGTTGGCGCGCGAGGTCCTGAGGTCGACCCCCCGGTACCCACAAAAAAAAAAAAATAAAAGCATTGGGAGAGTAAGCACAAAGTAGGTGTTATGCACCAAATTTAATTTCCTAAAAATTCATATGGTCAAGCCCTAATCTCCAGGACAACAGAATGTAACGATGTTTGGAGTTAGGATTTTAAAGAAGTAATTAATTTAAATTAATGTAAAATTTAATCTGATTGTTGTCCTTAAGAGATTAGGGTAGGGCCGGTGATATAGCTCAGCATCATAAGTGCCTGCCTGGCAAGCCTGAGGTCCTGAGTTTGGTTCCCGGTACCTACATAAAGGAAAAAAAAAAAAAAAAAAAAAAAAAAAAACAGAGATATTAGGGTAGACAGAGAGATACCAGGGAAGCGGTCACAGGGGAAAGACCAAGTGGAGACCAAGTGGAGAACAGTAAGAAGGCAACTTATAGAGACCACAGAAAAAATGAAACATTCTGATTTTGATCTCGGAGGACTTTTAGCTTCCAAAACCAGAAGAAAATAAATTTCTGTTGTTCAAGTCACTCTGTGGGATTTTGTTAGCGCACCCTCTGTTTCCAAAATAATTATTTTCCCACCAATGTTGTTGTAAACAAGACATGTACCTTTCCTGCAAAATGTGTAGTCTCATTACACAATTAAAAATATTTTCAGATGCAATATACTGTTGTTAGAATGCCATATTTTATCATATTTCTAGACTAATAGCTCTTTTGAATTGACTTAGTTTTCAAAACCAAGGAAACATTTTTAAAGCAAAATACTATTAAGTTACAACAACAAAATAAAATGCGGGGAAGGAAGATTAGTATTCTTTAAATCAATAAACTTTATGAATAACATATACTTGTAAGATATTATCATGCAATTGTCAGACTGTGATTAAATATATAGCTCATTTAGCAAATTATACAAACAAGTAAAGCCCAATAGATAACTTGACCCTGGTAATTGGTAATGTATGAAAAATTTGTCAACAATCTAGACTATGCGTAAGTCTGTGAAATATGTAAGGTGAGCAATAAAATATGAAAAATCAAGAGCTAAAGTATATCGCTTAGTCAGTAAAACTTGGCAAGCATAATGATTAAACAATTTACTGAAACAGCAAAATATGCAAAAAGGAGCAAGAAATCTTATTTATTAAAAAGTGGTATTGGATCATTAATAGATAGCTTCTGATGATTTGAAAAACAAGCTGTTTGAATGATCTATGAAGCTCTGTCAGCAAATTATGCCCTTCAATCACTGAGCTTTAGGAAAAATTAATTGACTAACTGTGGGAGTTTATGACTGCAACGAAGAAATTCATTGAGGTACTAAAGAGTTTATGTGCATAATTTCAAAATCTTAAATGGTATCTTAGAGGTATTGCAGCTTACATCTGTTAAGTCTTCTCCAGAACTACTCCTCTTTTCTTCTGTTTTTTTGTTAAATTTTGCCTGATATTATGATGAGATACAAAGTTAAAAACTTAAGCATAAGAAAAGAACTGCTTTGAGGATTTCACGTGTGATTATAACCTACTGATTGCTATATACTACTATTTCCGACACATAAAACTGGACCACAAAAGCATGTGAAATAACTATTTTCAGAAAGTATGTGTTAGGGATTGCACGTCTGCTATGCCCAAGAAAATTAAAATGTATTTTACAAGCCCATAATATCCCAAGTTGAATAAGGATAATTTTCCAACCACAAAATACTTGAGTAAGAAAAGCACAGTGATGCCACGGAGTTGAGGAGGCACAGATCATAGTTCAAATCACCTGAAGCAGAGCACAGGAGAGAAAGTTGTTTTGTGAGGAGACCCCAAGCTCTGTGTATATTTCACATGAGATCAGGGAGGGTTCTGCTCCACATATGCAGGGAAAGACTATAGGAAGCTTACGGGGAGTGAATGCTATGGGGTCAAGCATGAGCCCCTATACTATGGATGAACAGTCCTGAAATCTTGAGGTTTTGACAAGAATGCCGATAGCATACTGGCACAGCATTAATGTATTCTGCAGATAGCTGAAATACTTAAAATTTGGGTCCTAGATTTAAGGACTGTGCCTTAGAATAGACTTCCGCTACAGGACTCAGTAGAAAGTCAAATAACCTGTATAAGACACGTAGATATTTGGAGTACTGACAACTTGTAGGAGTATGTGTTTCCCTCAATCTAACCAGTAAACTAAAATGCCAACTTTATACATTTGTGAAAAAACCTCAGATGTTCTCTTCAAGAAGGGAAACCATAATACACATTCCTTATATGTAGGATTAATTGCTTCCCGTATAGTTAAATATTTTTAGACACACAAAGAAACTGGAAAACAGAAATCTTAGGTTTGTTTTAAAAAATCAAAGTAAAGTAGATAATAGAAAACGTCTATAAGAAGACCCATGTTGAGATTAAGTATAAAGACACAGTAAATCAGCTACTATAAATATGTGGATATAATTAAAGGAAAATGTAGCAGTGTAAATGCAACATAAAATTAAAAATCAAAGCCAAATTGTAAATATTATAATTAAAATGAAAAGATCATCAATTAGATTTAGTAGCACTTTAGATCTGGCAGAAGAAATGTTTAGTCAACTTGAAGAGACAACAAATGCTGAATTTCCTGTGGGAAATTTGATGTGTTCATAATGTACATTGGAGAAAGTCAATAGGAGATAAGTCTTGGATGAGGTTTTAGCCACCATGTGATTAAACTAAAGGTTATCCTGCTCAGCATGGAATAGGTTTGGAAGTAAAGGATAAAGAAAATGTTTGGTATACTTAAAAAAATAAAGATAGTAAGTTAATTTCTTGGAAGAGAACCAACAAAACATTCCAATTTATCAGACATGAGGTAGAAGAGAATTTAAGGCAAAAGAATGCTAGAATCAATGACCTAAATTTCTAAGCTTGATTAACCTGATGGATAGAAAAAATAATTTGTTCAGACAGTATGCTTTAAACACATTCCACTTATCAGAAACTATTTATTGGCCATCTAGCAATAAACCACATATCCAGAAACTCCTACCTTTTTGGATATCCATTATGATGAAACAGAGAGACAATGAAAAACAAAACAAAACAATCCTATGAATATGAATCATCTTATAATGCTTATGTTCTGTGATGTGAACTGAAACTCAATGTATTAACCAGCTTTCTCATCAGAGAGTCACAATACTCAGTACCCACAACTTAATGGAAGAGAGGTTTGATTTACTCATGGTTCCAGTCCCTGATCAGCTGGCTCTGATGGAGAGGCATCATGGTGGAAGAGCAAGGCAGAGCAAAGGCGTTTAGTTCATGGAGGCCAGGAACGGTCAGAGGGGAAAGGGCAAGGGGACAGACAGATCCCTGAAAGTCACTCTTCCATGACCCACCTAGATGTACCAAGAAGTGTACTCCACCAGTCCCCAGCATGGATCCCAAAACTAATCAAGTTGAAACTACATCTTACTGGCACACCCTACAATCAGACTGATAAAAAAGCAATAAGATAATCTTATAATACCATTAAAAATACCCTGAAATATCATTCAGGAGTTTTTAACATATATTCACTTACTTTTTGGTCACTATGAAAGTACCTAGAAAAGTCTGTGTGATAGAAGTAAAAGCAGTAATATTCAGCAACACATAATAATCTTTGTAACAATTATGATTGGAGAAATTAACTCTGAAAAACAGCCAAGCAGATGTACAAAATATTACAGCTTATGATTTTTAGTAAACAGTCTTAATGTCTGAAAACAAATAATTGATTTAAAAATGCATCAGTATGTAGAGGATCTATGAAACTCTAATAAAAGAAATCAAAGAATTAACCATTTAACAGTTTACCCCATGCGTCCCTTGGGCCAGTGTCATTTCAACCAGTCAATGTTGTATTGAATAAATTTAATAAAGTTGTCTGTTATATTATCTTATAAAAATTAATAAAAAATGCAATTTTTGGTCTTCCTGTATTTAAATATTTGAGTTGGTAAGTGGTTAAGTGGAGATATACTCCGTGTTTGTGGAAAGATCAATTTGATCTATAGATTCAACAAATTTTTAAAGAAAATTCTAACAAGTTACCCTGTGAATATTATAAAATTGATTATAAGTTTATACAAAGAAGCAAAAGACCCAGATCCAGCAGCACAATTTTGAAAGGGAGGAACGAACTTGAAGAACAGACATTAGCAGACATCAAGATTTTACGTGAAGCTATGGTGAACATGGCGGTGTGGTACTGGCAGAAGAACAGACAAGTAGGTCAGTGAGACAGAACACTAAGCCCAAAAGTAGACACAAAGGAACACAGACAACCAACTGATCTGCGAGAAGAGGAGCAAAGATAATATAACTGAACAGAAGTAGTCTGATAAACAAATAGTGCTATAATATGCCAAAAAATGCTGGAGTAACTAGAACTCTCATTCATGGCTGGTATGAATGTAAAATGGCACAGGCACTTTGGAGAACAATTGGTTCATTTCTTACAAATTTAAACACACTTTTACAATATAATACAACAACCTCGCTCCTTGGTTTTTATCCAAAGAAGTTGAAAACATATGCCCACACAGAATCTTCCAAATAGATGCTTATAGCAGCTTTATTCATAAATACCAAAACTTGGAGATAAGATGTCGCACAGTAGGTGATTCAAGAAGTTGGTGTATCTAGAGAATGGAATATTTTTCAGGGTTAAAAATTAATGAGAGGGCCGGTGAGATGGCTCAGCGGTGTAAGCGCCTGCCTGGCAAGCGCGAGGGCCCGAGTTCGACTCCCAGAACCCACATACGAAAAAGGGGCCGGTGATATCGCTCAGTGGCACGGGCGCCTGCTGGCACGCGAGGTCCTGAGGTCGACCCCCGGTACCCACAAAAAAAAAAAAGCAATGAGATACAGATGATGCTATTAAAAGAAGTGGGGAAACTTAAATATATAATATTACATGAAATAAGCCAATATGAGAAGGCTACATACTGAATATTCCAGTTACATGGCATTTTGGAAAGAACAAAAATGGACTACAAAAGATTAGTAGCTGCTGGGGCGAGAAGGAAGGAGAGGGGCTCTCTAGGTGGAGCTCAGAAGGTTTGGGGGCTGTACAGTACACTAATTTTAAGTTTATCCAAACCCATAGAATGTATAATACCAAGTGTGAATCCTAATGTAAATTATACACTTTGTGTAATTATTATATTCAATGTGGGTTTATCACTTACAACAAATACACCATTCTGGTGTAATATACTGACAATGACAGAAATTGTGCACTTGAGTTGAGAGAAACATGGGAAATATCTGTACCTTTCTCTAAATGTTGCTGCACTCCTAAAACTGCACTAATAAAATTGTCTAAGTAAAACTATACTTCTGTTTCCCAAAACTCTGCTCCTCAAATCACCTGAAGATCTTTATAAAATTGTGGATTTCACTACTTTACCAAGAGTAAATGAGTGAGGTATCTGGTGGCAGGGCCTGATAAATTATATTTTAAAGATTATTCCTCAAAAGATTTTCATTCAGTAGCAGTTGCTGAGTTATGCAATGCAATCATATGTGGGGATCAATAAGTTTGTAGCAGGATAATTGGTGGTACAAAAATTTTAATATATAAATCAAAAATTTATATATAAATCATATATAATTGAGCAAAGGAGCAGTTGAAGGAGCTATGTCCATCACAATATAGTTTATTACTTAAACACACACAGATAGCAAAACTATTTCCCAAAATAGTTTTTGTAACAGTAAGTGGAACACATTTAAAGAATAAATATTGTAATGATTGCAAGTTAAGATATAATGAGTGATATTTACCAATTTTCAATTAGAAGCCTTTGACATGGAATGCAGATGTTTCTTTTTTCCTTATTTAACTGTAAAAATTTAATTTCAAACCAGAAATCTTATCAATTGCCTTCTGCAGAAGGCTATATTTTGGTGTTGTAGACAGCAAACTTCCTAAATATAGAAATCTGAGCCATAACTTTGTTGACTTGAAAGATGAAAAAGCAATTATTTTGGTAATGTTTTCTATGTAGTCCATGAATAACTCTAGAGATGAAGTTTCAAACCCCGTCTTTTAAGAAGCCAGCAGGACGACTGTAAGTGTCTTCAGCTCTGATGTTTCTCTCACTTCAAGTTCTGTTTCCTATGCAGGAAGGCCTCAGGTATACAAAGCCATGCGTTAACACTCAATATAAGGAAATTTAGTGGGAGGTAGAAGAGCGGATGCAAATAGAAGGTGAAGTAGAAAGTAATCCTCAAAATTCCTGACAGCATTTAGTTAACTGAAAACCTATCTCATTTATGCTTAGCAATATGATCATTGCACTACGGAGCCAATTAATTGTAATCCATATGAACTCTGGTTTGTAAAAATTTTTACCAAATAAATTATTCTCATTTAATATCTTGATTAACACAGTTTGGCCTACAGAAAAGATGTAGAATATAATTTCAATACATTAGCATGCAACAAAATATTTACGTTGAGTAAAAATTACTTTTGGATGCTGGAGTGCCTGGGATCATTGTTCTGAACATCCTTCTTCCTCTTGTACAAGTACTACTCCCATGGAGGTTAAGAGAGTGATTAAGAACCACTTCTATGAGTTACTCAAAGAAACAATTATGTAATATATTTTACTGTTCTTTAATTTATTCATTTTTTGTTTATGGATTATTTATATTGATTGAGATATGATCTAATGGAATTTCCCATGGAAAGGAATACATGTCTAAGTACTCAAGGATATTAGCTATTGATGGTCTTCCATCATAAGTCGAAAAGTACCAATTTAGTTTATTTAATGGAAAGTATAACACTTAGTAGACCCATTGGCTATGAAAAATTATTAGAATTCTGAGAACATGTCCCAATCCAAGTCCATCACTATTTCAGTACAGAGTCACCAACAAGGGTGGATCACAGATATCTGTTTTCTGAGTTTTCAAAATTTTAAGACAAGTGCTTCTATTACAGCATATTTGGACATATTATCAAGGCCTATTTAGCAGTGATTGCTAAATAAATGAGGCTGACACTATTGCTGATACAGGCAAGAAGTCAGTTTAGAAAAGAGATAGAACCTAAGTCTGAAATTTTAGCTGTATGGCTTTAGGTACAGCTATTAAACTTTTAAAGATATAAATACACATCTTTGGACATACAGACATAAGAAAGAAAAAAGAAAGAAAGAAAAACAAAAAAAACAGCAATGCAGGGTGGGGAGCACTCAGGTTGCAGAACTCTTTGTGATTATAAGTTATAATGTCAGAATCCGAAAAGATTGTTTGAGTCAGAATTAAGTTTCATTAAATAAAAGTTATGTCTTTTTATTTCTTGGAATCAAAGTAGTATGTCAGAAGATGGGCTTCTAATTCCAGCTCAAACATCTACATAAGCTTGTGTAAAAGTTGCATAACTTCTCTGAGTCTTTATTCGCTTACATTAAAAGGAGAAATAATTACATAAGATTTGTGAGCTTAGATATAAATAACTTTGCTATTGTCAATTGCAATTTTCTTTAGCCTAAAATGAAAATGGTTTCCCTAAATTCATCATTTATTTTTAAGAATCAAAATATAAATTTATTGCTGTGTAATTTTAAACAGTGTTTGTACTTTCACATTATATTTGAGTATATTACAATATTTACTGATATATGCAATATTTCATTCAATATAAAAATGTACAGGTGCTTAATATATTATACCCCTTGTTTATTATGGTTTCTACAAGTGTACCAATATATTTTTTATCCATGAACTAGAGAATGCAATGATATATATATATATATATTGCATCTGGTTTCAGAGGTGAAAGTTATGTTGAATTGTAAATAAAGTTCCAATGCTGTCTCGATCTCTTGGAATTTTAATACAAAAATATGAACAGTATCAAAATTCTTCATCAATAGTTTGTATTCCTAAAATGTTGGCCTTAATCAACACTGAGATGAATGGATTTTGATGTGGAAAATAGTTATAAGAGAGGAAGTTTTGAGGAATAAAGTTGATTTAAAGTACTTTTTAAAAATGTTTTGATTGATGCTTTAATAGCCATTGTTGTGATACTTCTACCTAGAACTTCATTTTATACAGGAATGTCACATCAAAGTGAGATATTCTTCAAATCTTTCTTTGTATTTAAATAAGGAATAGTCTCAGAATAAAATTGGAACCATCAAACCTGAAGTCCTGGCAGACACCAGAGAAATAATTGCATATCAGCTTGCAGAATCAGCATAAGTAATCATCACTCTGGCTAAGATGTTTCCATTGCTCTTAATTTCCTTATTCTGAACACAAGGCAACTCATTTGCACTGACAACATATTTTTACATTCTAGTAATGTGATCAGATGCTGAGAGTTATGAGGAAAATAAAACCGAGTTATTCATTCTATATTATACCAAAATACAAGTGCACAAATTCATAGATTGTTATAAAATTTTATAATATAACATTAGAAATAGAATGCCCTAGGTCTCGGTTTTAAGTGTTCAGTGTAGAGAATAATTTGTTCAGTGTAAACTACTTTAATTTATAATTGCCTATTATTATTTATAGCTGTTTAATACATACTCCTAAAATCTTCAACTGAGAAGAAACATGAAAACTGAAATGTTTTCCAAAGACGTCTGTTTTAGAGGTTAAAAGAAGTTGGTAGACTAAAGTCACTAAGGTCTAATAGTGTTGCTTAATGATGATAATAAAAACATAAATACTGTGGAAAGACCTATATAAATGCAAAGTAGTGGCTACAGCGGTGACAGGAGAATGGAATTGAATATATATTTCACTTTAAATTTTTATGCTTGACTTCCCTGTTCTTGGTCTACTTGAAAATGTTGCAACATTGCAATATCCTGGTTCTCTTCAGCCCTGTTGACTTCAAAGCCCCTGTGTATTTACGCTTAGACAGCACACAGTTAATATAAGTTCTACCATAATACTTTCCTCTTAACACTGAGGTCTTCAGAGACTGTGTGGCCACCTTTAAACCCTAAGCTATTTGTTCACATTGTTTTTTTTTTTGTTTCTATAAAACAATGAAAGCATTTGGAAAGAAAAATGGAATTGCTGACACTGTTGCTCCATTCCCTAGAAGGCTCTTAAGACTTCAATGATGCAGAATGCTGAGGACACATTTGAGACAAAGAAGGTGTAGCTTGCCCATCTATCGGTGTAAACAGACAGTCTCTAGGGACACGATCTCAAAAAGCTGAAGATGAATTAAAAAACAATCTCTTAGATCGTAGAAATATTTTTTGTTTTTCTATAAGATGACACTAACTCATTTTATGAGTTATTTTCTTTGCACTTTATCTGCAGCTAAATGAAATTTTTTACAACTATCAGTATATGTGTTCTGAAACGTTGTTAGTAACAACTTGGCTGATATGATATGTCACAAGGCTGGCATTCCTTTAATTTTGTGCTTTAATACCATGATCAGCCTTCTTTTTCATCCAGCTTCTTCATAGTCCTTTTTAAAACTATTTTCTTTGTAATGGAGAAATGGCCTCTAATTCCTGTTGTCACAAGAGAAAAGACCATTAAAGGAGGTGTATGAATCCTGAGTAAGACTTAAAAATGTCAATATATAAATATAGAGGACTAATATAGGAATATAGAAGACTAAATCGTTTCTCCTTGGCTATCACTTTCTCTAAATTTGAAAACTACAAATCACAGAGCAATCAACATCACTAGGGCTTCCTGAAATAAATCTGAATATGCATAGGAGGTAGAAATTAAAATGATACCAAAGAAGAGAATATATTTCTCAAATGATTAGTTCTGTTTCTTTGGCTTCAATATTTTGCATATTACTGGCTTCAATAAACATAAAAAATATGCTAGGTAGTGAGCAAACCTGAGACCTTAAATAAGTCAAGAGCACCCTATGACATAGTATCATATATTACCTTGCAGAAATAAGGTTAGTGGGCATTTCTACGTGTCATCCATGGTGAAATGTTTTAAAACCTCTGAGTTGGGCACTTTGGATAGTGAATATGATCACCAAGGATGTTCTGTGGTTGAATGAGTGTCAAGGAGCAAACATGTGTCTTTCATATTAGTTCTTAATTTGATGTCTGAAAAGTTACTTTGCAACATACTCTGGAATTCTCAATTTTCAAAGTTTTGTTTTTGACAGTTTTCATCCAAAACTTTGGCCTTCTGGTCCAAAAACACCATGCTCTTTCCCACTGCAATGTGTGTAGGAAGGAGCCTTTCAGGTTATCTGTTTATTGTACACTATGTGACTAAAAATGCCATAGATGGAATAAAAATGCATGTTCCGTGGAACATCATGTCCACCTTAACCATTTACTGTAACGACTTATTTTGAAGCTCTGCTGCAAACAGTAACAAGGAACCCACAGAGAAAGCAGGCAGCACTAGTAGCATGATGATTCCACAACCAAGACATCCTTGGATAAAGAAAAATGTGTGACAATAAAATGTGAGGGAAAGAAGCAGCTGCAGAAGCTTACCTGTGGTAATAGATTACTTGCTACTGATCCTCTTTAGGTATTTGCAATCATATGCCCCAAACATTGAAATTCACCCTCCAATACTATTTCTATAGAGAGGGTTGGTGTGGAAATACAGTCCTGCAGCTTTCCTTGCATTCATGGAATAGCCACATTCGAATTCTTCTATTTTTTTGTTTTCTAGAAACAGAATTTTAGTCTATTTGACAAGAAGTTAGGCCAGAATCTTTTAAAAAACTGGCCCAACCTAGTGGAACAAATTTTCAGGTTAGAAAACCTCAGATCATCTGAGACATATTTATCTTTCATTTGCTGTGGTACCAGAGAGGTTACTCTTTCATAATTTCTCTAAACCAGACATGGACTTAACTTTTCTAGAAATCCATTTTACTAGAATATTCTACTCATATCCTTAGTTTTTGTTTATCTTTTTTGCAGTTCTTCCTATAAATGTTTTATCTATATTTGTGCAAGTTAATAAAAGAATTTCCAAGAATGCTGCTCAACATGTTGGTATCAAGGACTTATTAGGCTTAATATGTTTGGGCTATTTCAACTATAAAAGACAAATGAAACTTAGGTTAAATCCATTTTATTCTTAATTAGATAGTATGGGATTTATTTATTTATTTATTTTCAGAAAACCTAGGAAAATGGCTACTGATGTTTTGGTCTTTTAACATTTACCAAATCAGAGATTGATTCTATTAGCCAAAGATTTTCCATATTTTCAACCCAGAAAAAGTCCTAAAGAATCAGTCCAAAGTATTTTTGTTATAGTAATTGAAGCAAACTTTATAAAAGAAATTGATACTGTCAGCAGCATGCTGATATAATAAATAACCAAAATGCTGAAGTGGTTTAGATACTGGTAATAGCCAGGGGCTGAAACAATTTTGAGGCGTATAGTAGAAAAAGACTACAGTCATGGATTCAGCTTTAAAGACAGCTATTGTGAGGACTCAGAGACAAAAGAGAGCTGTAGAGACAGTTTCAGTCTTTGTAGAGAATAGCAATACTTAACAGAATGTGGATAAACATATGGATAACATTGGATATTTGGCTGAAGAAATATCTAAGCAAAGTATCCAAGCTGTATCTTACCATTGGGTATGGTCTGAATGTTTGTATCTGTTCAAAACATACGTTAAAGTCTCATCCTTATGGTGAAATAAGATGTGAGCCCTATAAGAAGTGATTCGGTTATGAGGGCTTCATATTCGTTAATGGGATTTTTGTTCTTTTGTAAAAAGAGACAGACTTCCTGCTCTTCTGCCATGTGAAGACATGGGACAGATGCTGTCTTTAAGGAGAGAGGAAGCCCTCACCTCACAATAAACTACTAATGCCTTAATCTTAGACTCCCCAGAGTCAAAGACTGGGATCCAAAGAGGTCCCCTAAAGGAAACATGGGAACCTTAACTCAGCTCAGGAAGGTTCTTGACACCATCAGAGAAAATCATTTCAGGATGCATCACCAAGAAGCATAGACTGATTATTAGGGAGAGTTAGAATGTAAGAGGAAAAGGTTGTCAGCTTGCCAAGCTGAAGGGACACAGCTCTGATGGAGAAGATCTGACTGGACCATTGGCACAAGGTAGGGAACAGCTTATAAGGAAGTGGGGTGGCCTTTGGTTGATTATTATCTCAGTTCTGGTTCCTCAAAATGGATTTTAAGGAGACCTTATCACTGGATTCATTCCCCAGAAGGTGATCATCTCTGCTTGGGGCAGACTCAGTTTTGTGGAAGCTCTGTTGGAATCCACTTAGACCCAAGGGAATGGCTGGAGACTTTCAGTGCTCATTGGCAGCTAAACATTCCTATAAATGTCTTATATCAGTGTCCTCAGTCTTGAAGGTGGATGAGATAGATTATACACATTTAGTGCTAATCAAACATGTTTTACCAGTTTTTAGGCAAATTCTCCCTACATGATTAACATGCCTATGTGCAGAGCTGAGCAGGCATCTGACCCAAAGTTTTGATATAATAAATGAGACACATATAAAATGAAGATCAAGGTTTCCTCTGCTTTTAGTTACCTATTGCATGTCTGTAGGCACAAGTGAAGGATCACTGGTACATTTTATTTGTTTGCTTGCCTTTTTGTTTTGTTTTTTGTTTTTGTTTGTTTGTTTGTTTGGCAAAATGAGATTTCAAGTCCCTGAGCCTCAGAAGAAAACACAAATTATGCATTATGAGTAACAGGTTAAGGGGCCAGGAGTTTGTGCTGTCCTCTGTCCCTAAGATAGCCTCTAACTGCATTACCAGGACCCAGAATTATAAACAAAAATTTTTCTGTTGTTTATAAGCTGCATAATCTAAAATATTTAATATAACAGCCTGAATGGACTAAGACTGTTTTTCCTGGCTACTTATAGTAAAATATGGTAAGAGAGAAATGATTTAAAGATGGAATTGATAAAAAGGGGAATGGAAGTTAAAGATTCTGGAAATTCTTGGCTTGTTCATATTGCAAAGAAAATGGAAACTTTTCATGAGAATGTACCAGTGTGGCCTAATGACTGGTGAGATTACCTAACCTTCTCAGCAGATGTCCAGAGTTACTATTCAGTGCGATGTGAGAATGCAAAGGAAAGAGCAGTGCCTGTGGGATCTGGTGTGAGCTGTCCGCCACTGCTTCACATCAAGGGTTCTTCTCATTCTCAGGCCATCCACATACAGCTGAATCAAGCCACTGTGTGGCCCTTCCAGAGGACTGAGGCAGCAAGCGTTTGCCATTTCCATGGCTCCACAGATCTCTAGGCATGCAGGGCGCCCTGAGGGCCTACTTGCCTCCCCCTAGATTTCAAAGAATAGGAACAGCCCCTGTGGATCCACGTGAGTGGGGCCTGACAGGGGAGTGGGGCAACAGAAGCCATGGTCACAGCTGCCTAGGAACTTGGTGGCTCCATTTGTGTCCAACAAAGCTGCAGGTGGGACGATTGCCACTTCATTGAGTTCAGAAGGCAGGATCCCTGCTCTGGTATGTTCAGAAGTCCAGTGTAGGGCTTTCACCTCAGGGGGCCTCAAGTGCAAAGTATAGAACCAGTGAAGATGGTATTCTAGCATTTAGTGTTAATGGAGTGTTTCTCCTTGGCATTTAGATTTGGGACCTTGTACTTCTCCTCCTCCTCCTCCTCTTCTTCCTCCTAGTATTTCTCCTCCTCCTCCTTTCTCCTAACCCTCCTACTCCTCTCTTTCCCTTCTTCCCCTTCCATTTCTCTGCCTCCTCCTCCTCCTCCTCCTCGCCCTCTTCCTTCTCCTTGGAATGACTATGTCTGCTCTATGCCTGTTTCACTATTCTATTTTGGAAGTACATTACATGTTCTGTTTCTCATGATTTCTGCTGAACAACAAGTTGCCTCACAATGATTGTCACTCAGATCTAATTTAGATGATATTTACATGCGACATTGGACTTTACTCTTTTGAGGTGATGCTAAACTGAGGTAAAGTGAAGGCAGTTGGAATGTACTGAGTGCATTTTATGTATTTTGTATGAAAAGGACATGAAGTTTGGAAGGCCAAGCATGGAATGCTATAACTGGATGTTTGGGTTCCTCTAAATTCACAATTGAATTCCAGTCCCTGAGGTCATGGTATTTAGTGCTGAGTGTTGATGAATATAATTAGATCTTAAGAGTGGAGACCTCATAGTGGAATTAGTATCCATGTGAAAGACAGCTCCCTTACTTCTGTGATGTAAAGATACAGCAAGAACATGGGCATCCGTGAGCTAGTAAATGACTCCTCATCAAATTCAGAATCTGCTGGCACCTTGATTTTTACTTCCTAGCCTAAAGAATTGTGAGAAATAATCTGCTATTTATAACCTGCTGTCAATCTTTGACACTTCATGACAGCAGTCCAACCAGACTGAGATAAATAACAAAAGATATTTTATTTCACTTTTAAACTTATGAAAATGAATACTACTGTGCGGAATCTCCACATTTTCAACAAAGGTTGATTCTTTACTTCATAATACTATGTTCCTTTTCTACATAGCTATGTGATTTCATTGTGCATTTGAAAAAAATTGATCAATCTAATTTCACGATAAGTTTAGCTATATTTGCATTTTATTACATTCTTTTCAAAAATATAAGAGATCTGAATATATTTTATTTATTCTACATCTAGGTAGTTGTACCTATTAGTCTTCATGGATTGTGACTCCTGGAGAGGTGAATGGATGGTGAGAGCTCTAACCTCATTAATAGTTAACTCTTTGATGTGAAGATTGAAATACTCCATTAGTTTTCTTCAACATCATCAATACTTTCTTGAAAAGAACAATAAGATATAAAAACCCTACAAATTTATAATACAAGGCTCATTGTCTTAAAAATTATGTGATCATGTCTAATGCATCAAAAAGCAACTCCTTTTTTGGATTTATTTATTTATTTGTGGTGGTTTTTCAAACAATTACTATATTTCTAGGGAAATAGTGATATTTCACACATGGAAAATAAGATTGTTTTAGACAAAACTTTTATATATGAATTATGGGATATATTTCTGATGATAAGAGTTTACTTCAAAAATTTTGACATTTAATTTTCATTAAGGTTCCAATTTTGACATTGAGTACACTATTATTTAAAATTAAGTGAGTCTAAGGAAAAACTATAAATATTTAATTAAGTTTCTTTTTGTTCTTATTGAGCTACTTCATCATATAATCCAGTTCAAAAATAATTTTCATCTTGCCATAGATAATATAGATTCATCTTGTAATTCAAGAGGATTTTAGGCAACTAATGGGATTAAAATTTAGTCTACTTACTTCATACCTTTCTTCCTCTATGATCATAAATGAGTTTTAAAATTGTTGATTTGCAAAAGACAATCCCATGTCAATATAAGACAACAATTTTTTTTCTCAAATAATCAATTCCAACTCCTTTGTATAAGACACAGAATTGTTGAAACAATGTTTGGACTTTATTAAACATTCTGGCTAAAATAATTTCTGTCTATGGTATCGTCTTAGGTGACTATCCAATTCTACATTGCAAAAAATACTAGAGTTTTCCCTGAACAAGGTTTATTCATTTCTAGAAACTTGAAATTTCTCAAAAAAAAGTTTGTTCATACAAAACCCACCAAATATTTGCAAAGTTGTAAATGAAATCTCATCTAAATTTAAACTTGTTAATGTTACAGCTTGTTACATACTCCCCAACCCTCTTATTCTTTTTTTTTTTTAATGTGGGTACCGGGAGTCGACCTCAGGACCTCATGCTTGCCAGCAAGTGCTTGTGCCACTGAGCGATATCACCAGCCCTTTTTTTCCTTTATGTGGGTTCCGGGAGTCGAACTCAGGACCTCGCACTTTCCAGGCAGGTGCTTATGCCGCTGAGCTATCTCACAAGCCCCAACCCTCTTATTCTTATTAATCTTGTTTGCCTACTAATTTTTTCTTCCTTTTTTGGTTGCTAGGGTTTTTTCTCTCTTCGAAAAATTGGTATAGCTATGTATAGTGTAAAGGAAACCTTTGTTTTTGATTTGTAATTTATGTAGAGGAACAAAATCTTAAATAATGGCTTTGCAATCTGATATTTTAAAAAATGATAGTGATTCTTTCATTAAAAGAAAAAATATCTAATGAAAATATGTTGCATATTTTAGTTATACCAAAGATTCTTTTTAGGAGATTCAGGAAATTCTTTTAAGGAGATTCTTTTTAGGAGATATTTTTAGGAGATTTAGGAGAGTCAATAAAGTTTGAATAAAGAAGCACACTGTAGAATTATAATGAATAGTCAATGTTGCAAGGTGTACATGTTAACAATGTTCTTAATAACTTAGGTGTGCATTAATTACTTAGAGTGATAGTGCACATCAATAATCTGGGGTGGAAAATAATTAAGGCATATGAATTGCAAAAAAGTAATAGGGTGGGCATTTCAGGCAAGGCAAACTGCTGGAAGAAGAGAACAGGTGGAAGACTGTGAGAGGAGGGGCAGTAAGGAGAATAGCATCTGATGGTATCAAGCATTCAGGTTTGAGAAAGTTCTTAGTATGGTGAAGTCAAACTGTAATTAGCAAGGCATGATCTCTACTTGTCTTCATAGCAACTGCCCTTCCGATAAAATTTCTGAAGGATACTATTTAAATGTCTTTTAGTGCTGCATAGACAACTCTTCAACACCTTACTTCTACCCACAGTCATTTTTGGATTCATCTTCCACAATTTCCTCATCCATAATCTGCTTGCCAGACACAGAAGTCAACAGAATTTCCTTGAGTTCATTGTCCCTGAGACAACCGTCCATTATTCCACCCAAAGGACACTATCCCCACCTTTACCCCAGTTTTTCTAACAGTTACCACTTCTGTGAATGCTTCCTGGACAGTATCTCCCCAACTTGCTGTTCACATGATTTTAGTAAGTTAATTTTTAAATTTTATTTTGTATGAAGTATAATAAAAAATACAGTGAATTTTCAACTTTTAACACATTATCACAGTAAGACACATTGCCATTAATCTCCTGCAAAACACTGCCTCTTGTTTCAAACACAGTTTTCTCATCATTTTTAGCACTTTCTGAAGCAATTCTGGAAGTCCTCAAGGCTGTCCTGGCTGACTTGAAGTCCTGAATCAATTCAAAATGTTTACCTTTTGTGGTCATTTTGGCTTTGGAAAAAGCCTGAAATCACATTGTGCCAGATCTGGTGAACAAGATAGATGAGGACACATTGTAATGATTTTTGTAAGCCTGGATGGCACTTCTAAAGACCCTCATGAAAGAGGATTTCCAGAACTGCCTCAGAAAGTTACAATAATAATGGGATAAATGTATTTGAAGCGACAGGAAGTATTTTGTGTGGTATTAAATGGCAGATGTGTCTTTTACTCTAATAATTTCTTTAAACATTCATTGTTTGTTTCAATCACCCCTTATACATACATGTCTATTACCATTTCCTCTCTCCCCAGTGCATTTCTAATTTCTTCCCTAGTTATTCTTTTTCTCTTTTCTTTAGTTCTTTGAAGACTGGATTCCTATCTTTGTTCTAATACTTACTGCATGACCCACATTGACTTCAGCAGACTACTTACACAGAGTGAACATAACTGGA
The DNA here is from genome assembly GCA_028451465.1 of Erethizon dorsatum. NCBI lineage: Eukaryota > Metazoa > Chordata > Mammalia > Rodentia > Erethizontidae > Erethizon > Erethizon dorsatum. Next base: position 21,215,083 of record CM051839.1, read on the forward strand.
GGGGAACAGAGGGTAAGACCATCCATGACTTAGATATAAAGCATGCAGGATAGGGGATAGCAGGTAAGCTGCAGACAATTCCTTGTGCACAAGCCACTCTGCCTTGCAGTATATGAATACCACAACTTAGGTTTATAGACTGTTGGTCAAACAATAAGGGCATGAACAAAGGCAATTATCAATTAGCCAGATGCAAGGTCTGGGCATAATATTCTATAAAAATGTCTTAACGTGGAAAATGCCTAACAGATAAATCAGATCCTCCTTGTGGACGTTTGTGTTTAGAGTACGTAAAAGTAATCTTGAGTAGTAAATGCATAGTGAGAAAACAATTAGAATTCATTAGCACTTTCAATGTAGGAAAGTCACCCTAGTATTACAAGAGATGTTGGAATTCTTCAAGAGAACTGTTACGTTTTCCTATTTTGATTTTATCTGACCATGAACAATATTTTACTTAGAAAGTTTCATTATTTTTGCTAATTAGAATGACTTAACCACTTTCCTCTTGATTTTGAGAGAATCCAGAAAATGTAATTACATAAACAAGGAAATATATCCCATATTCTGAGAATAGAAACAAGATCTAAAGTTTTCACAAGATTTAATAATCAAAATGAGGCTATTGTAATATTTTCTCATCTTGCTACTGTAGCTTCAATAAGGATTGCCTGGCTATTTCATCAATCTTGACAACTACAATAATAATTACATAGGATGTTATATTTTAATTTCATCTTTTTCCATAACAAGAAACTTAATGTTATATATTAGGTTTAAAATATTTGTCCAACTAGAATCAAATCTGAAAGTAAGTCTGAATCTTTGAAAGAAATGTATTTTTTGCAGTTGTTTGTTATTTAATCACTGAAAGAAAAAATAATAATATAGGAGAAGTATTTTTAGAGTGAAGAGTTTAAATTTTAATTGAATGATTGTTGGTAAGGCTAAGTTATATATTGTAGTCAACCATACTAAACCCCACCTTAGGTGATGGAACTTTCTTCCATACTATTAGAAATTTCTATATTATAATTTTTGCTCCCTTATTTTAATCAAGGTTGTCCTATAAAAGAAATAATGTCTTGGGTAGAATTTCAAGCAATGTTTTGGTTAAGCGACATCATTGTACCAAATGACTGAGATGTGCATTCAAGTGACCAATATGTGCTGTGGTACTTCTGTGCAGTTGATTATCTCAGTAAAGATTACTATTACTTTCTAGTTGAATGTATCTTTGGTTTTAGGTTTAGTTCCTAATTCCATTGTTTACTGTGACAAGTAAGCATAATCATCAACTTGATTGGAGTGGGAGCTGCCAGGGGATTAGTACACCATGCTTCCAATGTGTCTGTGCAGGTCAGGGAGGCACGAACTTGTAGATTTTATCTGTCCCTGGTCCTTCCCTCTCCAGCACAATGCTTTGCTCTACTTCTTGGCTTCCAGAAACTGAGCAGCTTTTCTCCACCACACACTTCTGCCATGATGTATCTGCCTTGGAGGCAGTTGACCATGAAAAAACCCTCTTAAATTGTCAACCAAAAAAAAACACCTCTCACCCTCTGACATGTGCATGTATTTGGTTCCAGCAGTGGGAAAGCTGACTAATACATTTAATTTTCCCCATTTTAGTTTATCTTCTTTTGACTGACTGGTGTGATTTCATCTTAATTTTTGTTTCAGTCTTCTTTGTGTTTGTTGCCTGGATATCTTCTTTCATTTTACTCTACTATTCATCGAGAAACAGTGATGTTAACCTTTATTTCAGAAACAACAACAACAAAAACACATGACGATCAGACAAAACAACCCCAAATAGATGCTTGTTGCTTCTTGATTCTGCTGGGATTTGCTCTCCTCTCCCTTTCTGCTTCTTTTACTTGATGCTTTGCTCACCTCAAATGAAGGTAAAGTTGAAAAACTGAAGTCCCGCACTTCATGAAGACTGCTCTGACTGCTTCTATATTGACTAATTCAAAGTTGAAAAAGATCCAGTCATGGTGGTGTAATCCTATAATCCCAGTACTCTAAAAGGCTGAGGCAGGAGCACTGCAAGTCCGAGTCCAGCCTGTGCCACTTAGGGGCTTAATTAGACCCTCAAAATAGGAAATAAAAAGGAGAATGCTAGGGATATCACTCATTGGGAAGCTCTGAGTTCAATCCCCAGTCACATACACACAGAGAGAGAGAGACAGACAGACAGACAGACAGACAGACAGACAGAGAGACAAGTTAAAGTTGGAAAAGAATTTTGATGGAGCTTTGAGATTTTATTAAGGAAAAGTGAGCTTCTTGGAGCACTTTCCTCTTCAACATTGATTCTTATTATTCAATCCTTATTTAGTTAATGTATTTATTTTTAATATATGAGTTGGACTGGAAATGCCTTTTGAATTAACCAGCTAAAAGTATAAGTAAAGGTGCAAAACAGGTGTGGCATCTGGAACATAAAACTTAGTCCCAGAGAAAAGAGTAAAGGTTCAAGACGAGTGTGACCAAACTACAAAATGAAGAGTGCGTTCTTCTTTTTGTGTGCTGGGGTCTAGCTCAGAGTATAGTTATAGTCAGAGGTACAGGTAACTGTGTAGACATGGAATCGGCCTAATGCGGACATAGACACATACCTTCCAAACAGATTTGGCTTATGAGTAAAGTACATAACGTGTTTCCTGACATCCACTTGGACAATTTTTTATTGAATATTCTTCTTCTGAAACTCTGCTTCATCTATGAGGAAATTAGTGCTTCTGTTAATTTTTCTTCTTAGCCAACCTACTATGAAGCCATATCACACCTTGATGGAAAATCTTTGATGGACACACAGCCTAAACTGTGGTTATAACCCAGGCTTTCGTACTAAAGAGCTATCTAAGCATCTGCAAGCCACTCCAGATGTGTAGCAAGGTGGGTGAGTCATCCATAGGTAATAGGGTGCTAGGTTAGTTCTTTTCTATCTCAGGTTCAATAACACAACAGCATTTGTGAATGTGAGGTAGGTGTTTTCATATAGATTTAAAAGGAAACTGTGTAAGAACATGAATTCAACTCAGGACTACAAAGGAAGAGCAGGCGGACTGGAGCTTTCAGTGCAGGGAAAGATCACTGGACTCTGAGTCTCAGAGAGTGAGGACAGGCGGAGCTACTGTCTCCTTTGACTTACTCCTTTCATTTGAGGGATAGGACAAAAATGTCTTCTCGACAACTGTAAGAAGGCTGAAGGAGATTTCCAGTCAGAAATTGATTCAAATTGAGAAATATGTAGGGATTGTTCAGCACCAAATTCAGACATTCAGATTCATTACATTCTAGGTCTGCCCTGTTTGATTTCATGAGAAATGAGTGAGTGCTTTGCGTGGACAAAGTTGAACCCAAAAGAGTAGAGCTGGCGAGGGATTTGGGGTTGTCTTAGCTTGTATTTCCTAGGGGCTCAGAGGGGTGAGGATACCTTGCTTGAAAGAGTTTACATATGAACCGCAAGACACAAAGCTTGAAAAATAGATGTGAGTGACCACCAGGGTAGGGGTACAAACCTCCCGGTCACAGGAGTTTGGGAGAGACACACTGTCAACACCACACAAGAAAAAGATTTACCCTAGTCATTTGCCAAGTACAGAAGTTTGCCCGCAGATTCAATTTAGAAAGTGCTTTCTTAATTCAATACCTTATCCTCTCCCCAGCTTGGAGTTGAGAGCCAACAAAATTACCACAGAAACATGTCAGGGAAAAATGGAAGAGGAGAAAATGGAAAGAGTGGTCATTTGTCTCTTCTAGACAGAACTAGTCTGAAATGATACAAAGTCAGGGGAGGGAAACTGATCTACTATGAAGTTGAGTTCTGAGTTTTAATTTAAATCTAGCCTTATTAATTGTAATTGCAAAATTGAAATTATTTAAGATGTAAATTATCATGGGATATGTTATTCCTGCTGATGAGGAAAAGCCATAGGTATGCCTGAGTTCTTATGCAAGAGCAGGTAAAAATGATTCACACTGAATAAATTTTAAGGTGTTGGGATGAAGATGGTGATGATACAAAATAAAATTGTGTTTAATTTACTTTACAAGTTGTGCTTATTCCTTATGCATATTTTGTTTTACTGGAAAAAATAACTTTGCCATCTTAGTACTACATTAAATAGCATATGTTGATATTAAGGTAGATAAATTGGGTAAAGTTTTTACAAAGCTTTCTCAAAATTTTTTTAGTTCTTAAAATTTACACAAATTATTATCTTAGGTGCCTTAGGAGTTAAACATTGCTACAATTAGTTTCCTAACTTTTTGTTTTTCACTTGTATCTTATAGAATTTTAGAGATTACATGTGCTATTACAATCCTTAACTCATTTGGCATTCAAACTAATCCTGTAAAGTAGCAGAGTGAACATTGTTTTGTAGTTTTATAGAAAAGGAAATTAACATCCACAGAAGCAAAATAATTACACAAGTCCATATTGGTGTTAAATAGCAACTCAGTCTTCTAATTACAGTTTCACAAATCTGGACCCTACATATCAGTGCTGATATATTCTCCTACAGATAAAAATAATTCATAACAGCTAACAGCTTCTGAGCATTTTTCTAATAACTGCTATTTATTGATTTTCTTACTGTTTATAACAGTCCCATATTGTAGCAGCAATGATTCCCATTTAGCTGATGAGAAAATTGAGGTTTTGATAGATGTAGGGATTTAACCAAGATCACACACTAAAAAATTGACACCAAGAGGATTTAAACATGGAAATCTAACTTCATAGCTTGAATAATTACCCGGTATACTCTATGTTTTTTAAATGAGTATTGCTTAGTGAGTGTATAGCTCTTTACATAGAACTGACTTTCATATGATAGTAATCTCACGTGTGCATAATTCTAAGCAAACTGCTACCACTGAACAACTGTTTATCTTACACAACTTGAAGATACACTAGGCTTGAAATCAATAAGCTTCTCCATGGCTGCTTTATTTTGGACACTTGTGATAGAAACAGAATTCCTCAGTATTTGATTTCCTTTGTCACTTTAATCATATGAAACCTGTATTTGACTCTATCTCTGGGTTTAATGTTAGTCAGAGTGGAGCAATGACCATTTATAATATCAATTTGAGAACTGATAATGAACCAGATATTTATTTCTCATTTGCTATTCACCTGGCATGCATAGTAGATGGCATAGCTTTAGTGCCAGTTCAGGGCCATATGTTAAATATTTCCTATGTATAGTTGCCTCTGATGATCCTCAATCAGAGTTCCATGCTTATAAAAAGTTGTATATATTAGTTTACAACACTATAAAGGAGCGTGATAGGCAACAAAATACCAAACGGTCAGACAGTTTTCACTTTATTAATGTATAGTCACCATTTAACAAAGAAAACCTCAAACCAATGGATAAAAGTATACAATTGGAATGTTATGCATTGATAGCATTTCAATACGCTAAATTTTACACAGCCAAAACTTTCATACCTTAAACACTGCCACTCTTATTATATGATTTTTACACCAAACTTCAACTATCATATGCCTGCTGACGAGTGATCATTATGAATCATCGGTTGGTATTGCTGCCTGTGAGCTACTGTTGTGTGGCAGCATTTGTGCAATTATTTAAATATTTTATTATATTTAATGTTATTACTTATAAAATGAGTAGAGAATTGGAAAGTGATAAGATGCTTACATCTCATAAACTTAATTCCTTTGTGGTAAAGTTAGAAATTATTTTTGTGCTTCAAGCAATGAATCTTAAGATTTATTGTATTCATTGTTTTTAGCTAGTTGGTGTTCCCTTGTAAAAGAAAATAGTAAAGAAATGCATACATTAAATAACAGAAAATTTGAAGGGTAGATTGTTTAAAAAGCTAAATTTGGAGAAATTATAATATTGTATTTTTTAGATTTTGACACAAGTAACTATAATATTTTTAATTAAAAAGTACATCTTGGGGCTGGTGAGATGGCTCAGCGGCGTAAGCGCCTGCCTTGCAAGCACGAGGGCTCGAGTTCGACTCCCGGATCCCACATACAAAAAAGGGGCTGGTGATATCGCTCAGCGGCACGGGTGCCTGTTGGCACGTGAGGTCCTGAGGTCGACCCCCCCAGTACCCACAAAAAAAAGTACATCTTAATGAATAAACAATGCTGCATTCAAATTAAAAAATGCATTCAAGATGTGCACTGCTTGCAGAAATGCTGAAATGAAGCATAGAAACAAATAAGTACATTGTTATTTTTAATACTAAATATGTTTCCTTCCATTTTCATAAAACTAATATACTTTTAGGAATGCTGTATGGTATCTACAAAAAATATAGAAACTTGATCTATTTTCTCTACATAAAAAGCCTCATTTAAAAGTGAGAAATGTTTGGTAAGAAAAAAACACACTACAGTAATATTTATTTTGGTTTAACTTTCTTGTTTGCTTTCAAATGATAACAGCAAAAGAATGATTTTTTTTTCTGTAAAATATTTTGACTGTCCGATTCCATTTAGCTTGAGTAGGAGCAAAGAGTAACTAGCAAGAATTATTTTCCCTAGGCACTCTTACAGACATATATACAGGGGCTTTCCAAATGAAACCTGTGCTGTGGACAATAATTTAACATTTTATAAGTGAAAACAATATCATTATGTTCATAAAACAAGAATGAAAAGTCAGAATATTCTCTGAGCAAAATGAGAAATATTTATTTTCATTTTTTATTTTCTTTATCTTCATACTAATACCTGTCCCTTTGCTTCTTGACTTTCATTATTTTCTCTGTCATCATCAAGATCGGTTTATTATGTGTTAATATTGAGAATATTTCTCAATAAAACGAAGCTTACCTTGCAATAGGTTTAACGTATTTTGGGTCAGACCGAGTAGGAATTATGTCTCTCTTACTTGTATTTGATAAAGAGTTTACTTGTAGGTGAGTCTTAATTTTTTCTCTGTGACTTATCCTTCAATATTAAAAATAATGATTGTTTTCAAAGATGTAAAGATGATACTTAATATTTCTGATTAAGTAGAAGATTAAGAGAAAAGTAAATTTTATTTCATTATGAAGAAATAAAATGCAGGCAATAGAGAAGAAATAAAATTTGGTGAAAAAGGTAATTTAAAAATTTTTAGATACCTAGAATTTTCTTTTAGGAAGAGCTATCCAGAAGACAGTTGAGCCTGGAGCTGAAGGGTAAGGTTTGGAACAAATATGTTAATTGTCAGGATCAATATTCATGTGGAAAAAAAAATCACTGCAAAAGCCAAGGTGCATATACAGAGGAAAAAGAATAAAAGATGACAACTATACCCTTACAAAACTCCACTGGCCTCCTCCTTTCCATACCCCATGCATTTGTTTCAGTTTTTACTTTCAGTATCTCCTGGATTGAACATCTACCATTGCATCTTGTCTTGGTCTTCTCCAATTCACTGTCCATATGTCCTCCATATTTACATATTTATAATAGATCATCTTTTCTATCACAAACCCAAATAAATCTTTATTGTTCCTGTGTTCATAGAAGGAAAACTAATCCTCCTAGCAAAGCTGTTATTCAAGATCTTTCACTTTGGCTAGAACCTGGTTACAGATTCCAGGTAAAACACTTCTAGATCTCTAGTTAAGATGAATTTCAACCTTACCCATTTAAAATGATTTGTCTGCTATTCTCTTGTAGCTCTTTTTAAATCTGAATCTCAAGGCTATGCAAACATCTTATCATTGGGGTATAAATCACCCAGGACAGAAATGGATTCTAGGGCCGGTGAGATGGCTCAGTGGCGTAAGCACCTGCCTTGCAAGCGCAAGGGCCCGAGTTCGACTCCCGGATCCCACATATGAAAAAGGGGCCGGTGATATTGCTCAGTGGCACAGGTGCCTGTTGGCGCGCGAGGTCCTGAGGTCGACCCCCCGGTAACCACAAAAAGAAAAAAAAAAAAAAAAAAAAAAGAAATGGATTCTAAGTCTTTAGTATAGTGTTTGCATATGATAGATACTCAATAATTTGTTTGTTGGCTTGATTTATTGAAAATTATACAACTTTGGATGTATATTACTTAATGCTTCTTATCTGATTAATTTCCAATTCAGAAAAGTCCTCTCTGTCCAGAAAATATCTCATATACCATTCCTATCTGTCCCATGGTTGTATATCAGCCTGTTCATTATTGTATTTTAATCAAAGTTAGGTCTTCAACTTTATACTTTACATACTCCATTAGCTGGATGCCTTTATAGATTTGATACACAGAAAGAAGCCAGAATATTTATTTTGTTTACTTGTGATTATGTACCACTTTACTGCAAGCAATTTAGCATTTATTTTCTTGTAACAGACTATTGCTCTTGATTTGCTGAGTAAGGGCTGTATTTTATGGGCCAAACCTGAAAAAGCACACCCTTCCCTGAACCCTGAGTCCATCAATAGCCTTCTGAATACTGCTTCTGTAAAGTAAATTTATGAAGCATAGTTAATACATTAAAATTAAGCAAATAAATTGATTGGCTACATGAGATATGCAGTTACTCACAGTTTATTTTCATTCTTGCTTTGTATTTTGGTTTTTAAAAGAATGACAGGATTTGACTGATCACCAGTGTTTCCTCTAGAATAATTTTTGCAACATGTTTGCTCAGATAAAACATATCCCATCTTAATTTATTTGTTTGTAAGAATAGCAAGCCAGGGCTGGTGAGATAGCTCAGCGGCATAAGTGCCTGCCTGGCAAGCTCAAGGTCCTGAGTTCGACTCCCAGTACCCACATACGAAAAAAAGGGTGGTGATATCGCTCAGTGGCACGGGCGCCTGGTGGTGCACAAGGTCCTGAGGTCGACCCCCAGGATGCACACACACACACACAAAAAGAATAGCAAGCCAAGGAATGCGTTGAGAAATATGCATTATTATTATATTTTTATTCTAGCAAGCACTAGGGAGTTTTGAGCTGTTTCTTTTTTTATTTCTGATATCAGTTTTCTTACACCTGGCAATATCAGAAAAGTACTTATTGGTGATTCAAATTATGAAAATACAGTGAAAGATAAAGAGAAATGAGGGGATAAAAGAAGGCTGGAAAAAGGCTTATGATAGTTATTAAGATTAAGACAACTATTTCTATTGTATCTATGTGTATATTTATTGAAAACCAAAATACATAACTGTTTGAATACAAAATATGCCAGGAGAGAAAAAATATAATGTTTGCTATCTCACTGTTTTTTCTATTCTTAAAAACCTAGAATTTTATGTTTCTTAGGTGATTGCCGTTCCAGACTTTTAAAATACATGCAAAATACATTTGTTTTGATGTAGAAGTTTTATTAAGAGCAATTAAGAGTTCTATGCACATGTTATTCCAGTTTATTTAACCACAAACCAGTTTTTATGTTGACTGTCATTGCAGAATTATGCTATCTTGAAGGAAACTACAGCTTTTTTTAGCCATGTATTAATGTATGCTAGCATGCAGTAGGTGCCCCGTCACCTCCTTTGGTGAGCAGTATGGTGATAATGAATCAGAACTAATTATATTCTGTTTTCTTCTGAAATTCTACCCATGAATCAGTTAATTTATATGGAGATCAGCTAAGCCCCCCATGCCATTTGTACTTCTTAATCCTTCTTTTATTAACTGTACTTATGAGAAAATTATACTATTATTTTCCTGCAAGCCTCAGGCTCAACTAATTTGTGTAGTCAAAAATATTTTCAAGTGGCCTTTCTGTCTGACTAAAGTATTATCCATACTGTGCATCTCAGTTTGATGGAACGTATCTCATTATTCATGCATGGGCACTTTATTCTGTTGGTAAGAACAAGCTCTCAGTGATGCAAAGTCCTAACATGACTTGAGATTTGTTGTGTTCCTCTGTTGTTTTTGGCCTTTATTTATCTATCCATTAGTGCCAATGACCCTGTCATAGCAGAAGAGAATTTTTTTAAATTGCCAAACATTTACTAATATTTTTAAAAGATGACTTTGACTTATGACTGAGGGGAGAAAGAATTCATATTTTCTAAACTCTGGAATTCTAGAAATTGCTGTGACAGTTATGGATGATTTGCAGCCTTATGTGGTGACAAAAAATAATTTGAAAAACAAAATCATGCACATCAAATATTAATTTATATGCCTTCCCACATACATGGAAGCTGTAACACTAAATTTTCTTTCAATATTTGGAAAGTTAATTTGACATACATTTGATTACTCCAGTTCTTCTTTCTGAGTTATAATTTTATAAAGATCCCAAAGTTCAATTTAGCACTTAAATATCATTTTATTGTTTCATTGAAAACAACAGCATATAGATTTGAAAAATAATTAAATTATTAGTAGGGCGACTGATGCATACATTAAGAAGTCAGAATACAAAAGGTGAATATTCGATAAGAAGATATGTCGGTGGATTCTGCAGATATCCAGGGAGACAGCCCCCAAAGGAACGTGTTCAGGGAGCTCAAGGTTACTGTGAATGGAGAAACAACCCACATGCAGAACAGGTAGAAGATGACGTCAAAATGCAGCTGAGATTCAATATTTGTAAGCTTTTAGAGCAGTGTAAAGTCACTTGGTTTTAATAAAACAAATAGAAAAATGTTAAAAAGTTTCATGCAAGTAGATGACATACAATAATGTATATCAAATTACAGTCAACATGGACTGTGAACACTCTGCTGCTTCTAGACTGTAGAACAACTAGCAAATGGCTTAAAGATGCAGCAAGAGAGAGAGAGTTGGTAACACTTATTAGTAGAGGTGATGAGTGATAGTTTGATTCCGGTTATATTTAAAAGATGTCCTGATAGATTTGAAGTGAAGTATAAAAGCAAGAGAGGTATGTAGATGTATTCACGGATTTTAGCTCAATGAGATAAAAGAATGAAGTTGCAACTTGTGCAATGGGAAGACTTTGAGAGCAGGTTGTATCTGGTGAGGTGAGGAGCTCAATTTAGTATGTGTGTACATATATATATATATATGCACATACACATGCACATACACACACATATTATGTAACCTGGCATACAATAGGTCAGGCCAGAGTTCAGGAGTTATGAATTTGGAAGTTGTCTGAGTAAAGCTGGTATTTAAAGCCCTGAAGTGGATAAGATCACAGAAGGAGACAGGGTACAGGTGGGCATGGAGAGAGAGAGAGACAGACAGACAGACAAACAGACAGAAATAGCAAGATGATCTACAATGTTACAGTCTTCACTAATAGGGAAAAAATTAATAAAAATGGAACTACAAAGAAAACCAAGTAGAAATGATGAACGATATCAGAGGAAATCAAGGATAGTCAAGGAAGTATTTAATTAAAGATGGATTAAACCACTGGATGATATAGTGGTTACATAACGAGTAAGTTCCGGACAGAAAACAGATTGTTAGCAATATTTAAATTCCACAAAAATTTGATAAAGTTATACATTCACACTTGTGAAATAATTCTGTTGCAAATATGGCTGATTGAAACTGTTGGAATGGTTTCAAAAGACAGTGGGAGGACAATCCAATTGAAAATAGTGAGTGTAACAATAGATTTTAGCCATAAAAAGAAAGTGACGTCAAGACACCATATAAAGTGAAATAAACCAAACACAGACAAAAGAAGAAAGCGTGGCATGTTTTTGCTCATGTATGAGAAGAGAAAGCAAACAAACAAAGCACCTGAGTGTAAAAGAGGAGCTCTCCAGGATTGGGAAATGGAGCGGGAGGAGGGAGAAAAATGTTAGAAGAAGGGTGGCTGGAGATGATCAATACATGATATATACATGTACATAACAATCACAGTGAAGCTCATTAATTTGTGCAATGAATATGTATTAATAATTATAACAGGGCTGGTGGCATAAGCGCCTGCCTGGCAAGTGCGAGGTTCTGAGTTCGATTCCTGGTACCCGCATAAAAATAATTATAACCAAAGAGATTTTAATCTATAGAATGACGTATTTGAATTCAAGGTAATTACTAACAACAGGGGGAAGTATTGGAACAGGATGAAGAAGCATAAATTCCTGATAATATTAAGTAAGCAAGGGAGGGTGGAATCTACAGCAGAGGAGAACAATATATTAGGGCCACAGAGTTCATCTGTAACAGTAGAACCATAATTATAGAATGATAGGACATTTTTTATCTGATTTAATTTTACTAGCTATGTAAAAGAGTGGATTTGTGTATTCCTATGTATTATATATGCTTACATGTTCAATTTGTTATGTATTATATATGCTTACATGTTCAATTTGTTACGTATCTCTGGGAAGACTTACACTCATTTAAAAAATAAACACAAAAAATAAGAATATACAATTTTTATATTGAAAAATTTTTGATGTTTTAAAATGACTAAATTTACTTGTATATTTTTATAAAATTACTTCCATAATAAGTGTTAAACTTGGGCCGGTGAGATGGCTCAGCGGCTTAAGCGCCTGCCCAGCAAGCGCGAGGGCCCGAGTTCGACTCCCGGAACCCACATACAAAAAAGGGGCCAGTGATATCGCTCAGCGGCACGGGTGCCTGCTGGCGTGCGAGGTCCTGAGGTCGACCCCCCGGTACCCACAAAAAAAAAAAAAAATAAGTGTTAAACTTGCTTAAAATTTTCTAAAGTATACAACAATTGCATGTTATTTGCTTTATGCATCCTCAAACTTATTGTGATAATTGACTGTACAGTGCTTATCAAAATCTGTGAAGAATTACAATATGTTTGAATGAGAACATCATCACATATATGTTAAAAATTGAAAAGAGGGGCTGGTGAGATGGCTCAGCGGCATAAGCGCCTGCCTTGCAAGCGTGAGGGCCTGAGTTCAACTCCCGGAACCCACATACGAAAAAAGGGCCGGTGATATCGCTCAGCGGCACGGACACCTGCTGGCGCGCGAGGTCCTGAGATCGACCCCCGGTACCCACAAAAAAAAAAAAAAAAAATTGAAAAGAGAAAAACCACTGTTTTCGTAAAATATTGGCCATTCCAAACACAGGAGAAAATGTGGTGCATGTATATAAAACGAAGCTAAAATGAATGTAATTCATTTATATTTGGTCCATTTACCTGTCTAAAAATCTATTTATCTATCATTTTACTCAGACACCCGACCCCCACCAACATCACTGTTGTTCTCTTTCCTTTGAAAATCCAAAACCCATAACGAACCTCAACCAGAGTAACTCGTGCATGCATGTGAGTGAGGTGGGATTACGAGTAACCGAAATCGATCTTTTCTTTTCTTCTCGCTTCTCTTATTTTTCTTTGCTGTGCTGCAGAACAAACCGAGTCCTAATTCAGGCAAGGCAAGTGCTTTACCACTGAATTTCATCCCCAGGCTGATTTCCTCTGATTATATAATTTATGTAGTAAAGTTAAGAAATTGTGTTTAAATTTCTTTTTTGGATGTACAAACACAAAGATTACAAGGTTACAGTTAATTGCTGCTCACATTTGTTGTACAATGCTCATGATTTATAATAGAAACTCTGCTTTGTGTCAAGGATGTAGAAAAATGCAAGTGTTTAATAATTAAAGAAAGAAATCAGAAACAGAAGACTGGGAGATTGTAGAAAGATTAATAATATCATTGGAAATCCAATTTGCGTTCAGAGAAAGACATATTTTCTGTAAGAAATATTAATATCAGAAAAGTCTAAATGCATTACTTAAAGATTAAATTTTAAAGGATGGAGGAATAAGAATGAAAACAAAGTCAAATAAATTAGGACTAATATTGCAGAAAAACTAGATTTTACTGATGTGTGATTGCCACATATGTAAATACATTTTGGTGATGGTAACATAACAAAGATTATTCAGAAGTCTATATTTTGAAAGTATTTATGAAGATTATTAAATGTATTCTGCTTAAATAGGCCAGATATTTTTAAAGTACTGTTATGCCAGAAAATGGACAACTGTCAGGCTATTAAAGGATTTATACACAAAGGACCAGGGAAGGGTTTATTTCCAAACATAATATTAATTAACATGACCTTTACATATCATTTTTTTCTTTTAAAATATTAGCATATTTTAAGGAAAATTTAAAGAGATAAGGGTGAACTCTCTCTATACTTCTTAAAATCAAGAACTAAATTTTTTACATTATAGTTTTCTTTATTCCACAGCTTCCATATAAAGAAAGCATTCAATGGCTCAAATATCAGGTATTTATTTAACACATTAGCCTATCAAGACATGCTTTCAATTCTTTTTTTTTTTTTTTAATGTGTGTGGGTACTGGGGGTCGACCTCAGGACCTGGCACCCGTGCCACTGTGTGATATCACCAGCCCTTTTTTCGTATGTGGGTTCCAGGAGTCGAACTCAGGCCCTCGCGCTTGCCAGGCAGGCACTTACGCCACTGAGCCATCTCACCTGCCCTGCTTTCAATTCTTATGTTGGATATAATAACAAACTACATGTGAACAGTTTCTTCTAGAATGGAAGAAATGAAGAAATAAAACATTTTCATTAAAGACAACAATTTTATGATGACGTAGGTGTAGTAATTAAGTAGAGTCAATAGGGAAGTGACTTTCAAGATTGTCTTGCTGCCTGGAAGTATATGACTGTTATTAACTTACTTTGTGAATGAAAATTATTTTATGCATTTTTTTCTATTGAGATTTTGGTACATTAGATGGATGATAATTAATTTTAAAAGTAATCATCGTCAGTAAGAAAGTGTGGCAAAAATCACATTAACTCTAACCAGAATGTGGCGAGAAATAAAGGACGAAGTCTGTAGAAGAGCTTGCCCAGAATACCAGGGTGTATTTCAAACTTCTCATTTGCGATTTCAATCTTTTCATTTAAAAATTGTGAAGTCGGGCGGGTGAGATGGCTCAGCGGCATAAGCGCCTGCCTTGCAAGCGCGAGGGCCTGAGTTCGACTCCCGGATCCCACATACAAAAAAGGGGCCGGTGATATCGCTCAGTGGCACGGGCGCCTGTTGGCGCGCGAGGTCCTGAGGTCGACCCCTGGCACCCACAAAAAAAAAAAAAAAATTGTGAAGTCATCTACTGAGAATCTACATGAACACTGTCAGAATAGGAAGGAATGAAAGATTGTGTCAAATTGTTCTTACTACAAATACTAAGCCTAGCTGTAAACACTAGGTATAAAAGATCACCATCATTGTAGGGAAAGAACGGACCCTCAGTAGGGTTAGGATAAAGACCCGGGCCCTTATTACAGGGTAGAAAAAGCGGACTCTGAGTGGCTATGAGCAGCAAGCAGCTTTCAAAGAGTTTAGTGGCTTGAAGCTGAAGATTGTGGTTTTGACACCTGTCTCTGTGAAGGCAACGCTGCCCCTCCTACCGCAGGTTGTCATGCCTACCTAAATTGTCCTATTAGCCCACAAGACCAAACCCCTAGCAATAAGCCCAATATCCAGTCAGTCAAGTGTTGACACTCAGAGGGGTGGAGACAGGACCCTTACCCCATGAAACAGGGCCACCGCCCCAGATTCCTAGGTGAGCCAACTCTGGATGTCCCCACTCCTCCAAAGTGGCTTTATACTGCTTGCAATACCAATAGTAAAGTACTTCCACTTTGCACTGGTCCTCTCTCACTTGTCTTCCACTGTCTAAGTCAGGGAGAGACAAATCCAATGAAGGAAAGTCTGGGGACTCCCATAACCCAGATCCATCTGATGTAACATCGTCAACACAATATTGTCAAATTTAATATTTTTGCTTGGCATTCTGCTTATTATTTCATTCCTTCCACACTACCAATAGTTACTACCATTTGCCCCATTTCATAGAAAAGTGGACTAGGAATTAGACTGATTATGAAGTTGCCAAAGGTCACATAAAAAGCAAAGGTGATAGTGTTAATTGGAACTTTGGCTAAACTTGTGCTTTTTCTTTTTATGTGCTGTTATGGTTTCTATCTCTGTGTCCCTCAAAGCTTCATGTGCTCATAGGTGGGATTTTGGGGAGGTGACTGACCATGAGTGTGTGATACCCATCACTGGATTAGTCCACTGGGTGTGATGTTCAGTCTGGTGGGAAGAGGTGGGTCACTGTGGGCATGGCCTGGAAGGGTATCTGTCCCTCCTTCTCACTTGACTCCTTGCTGCTTCCTGCCTGCCATACCATGAGAATTTCTCCTCTACCGTGCCACCTTGCCATGCCAGTTTGCTCCCCAAACTGTGAATGCTGAGTTTTTCTTGCTACAAAGGAATAAAACAATTTAACAAGTCTCTGTGTATCTCTCTCTTTCTCTCTGTCTGTCTGTCTCTCTCTCTTTCTCTCACATTCTCCGCGAAAGGGACGAAAATCAGATGAGCATGTTACGGTACTACAATCTCAGTAGGCGTGTCACTTTGGGGATATATAAACAACATAAAAGGTATACTTTGATTATTTACCTTAAACATTCCATTGACTAAAGAATATCTCATACACATTTTATGTTTTTAAGACACCTCCTGGACTAAGAAGTAAAAACCTAAGGAACACTACCTTAACATTTATCTTCAAGCAGAGAAGTCTGTACTCAACCATTCACCATAATGTTATCATTTTGTCAGAGATGAAAGTGATTTTGACAGCCTCTAAAGGTTTCTCACTGGTTTTCTTTTATTTTTGGCTCAGATATCAACACATGAACTGAGAAAGATGCTTCCTTTAGATGATAGAATTGGTTGATCCCATGTTTCCTCTTGTTTTTTGCAGAGGGTAGATATTATTGGGGGGGATAGTGGAAGTGTTGGGTGCAGGTTCTGGGGACAGACTACATATTTAAGTTCTGGGTCCCTCACTTTTTCAGCTTTAAGGAACTTTCTTAACCTTCTTCTGCCTTAGTTTCCTCGCCTTTATAATGAACTTAGTAAAAATAGTACCTAAAATCTGGGTTGTTATGAGAATTACATGAGTTGGTACGTGTTCAATGCTTAGGGTCTCATATGTACTAAACTTTATCCCTTATGATCAAGTTAATAATTGCTTATAAACATGTTGTGTGTTACCAAAAATTAGAAAAAAACACTACATTAAAGATCATGCCTATCATTTCTGAGTGACTCAAAATCCTGGCCAAACACTATCCCAGCCATGTGGCATCTTGCATGGACAAGATTTCTAGGATTACTCTATCATAAGGTACTGCTTGCCTTCTGCTAGCTGATCTGCATCCTGTACTGATAGATAGGATCCACTTTGCAAGTCACACTTGGTGGGATAACTCTCCCCAGAAGCCAGATTCCCAAGGAAGAGAGGTTATCCATATTGATACGTATGGAAGAGTCCTAGACTTTAAAGATAAAACCTTTGCCATTCTCAAGATCGAAGCCACAGTGGTAAAAGCTCATTGAAAAGCCAGTCCCATTCTCTGACGACCTGCCAAATTTATGGTAGTAAAACATTAGGCAGCTGATGAAAGGGTTGATCGTATACTGTAATCAACATTTGTGTTGCATTCCAAGCCGTTTCTTGCCAAACTATGGCAGTTATTTACCTTTCTCATTGGACATCACTTAAAAATTCAAAATAATATTTGCTGAATTGAATTAAACATATATAAGTCTGCGCACATAACATCATGTACACCTTTAGAAACAATGTAGCTGATACAGTTTCAAATATGGACACCTGAGAAAATCATAGGAAAGAAAGGGCTTCCCCGAGGAGATAGGAAATATTTTTACTTCCTCTGTCATTTTGGCTATACCTAAAGCCTTGCAGTTTATTTTCTAATATGACCTATGAAGATGAGGCAAAACACACAAGTGAAGACTGCTGATTTTATTGGAGAGTGGCGGTTCGGCCCACAGCTTTCTCAGTGCCTGTTTTAAAGATTTTGCTGCAAATAGAGCCGTGCGTGAAAAAGTGATGTGCAGAGACCTCTAGAGACTGCAAAGCTTAACTACATGTGATGCTACGCAGATCTGCTTCAGTGCTGTACTGTAATTGAATTACTTGGGAAGCTATAACACAGCTATAAAGAGAACAAGGTACTATTCTGTTCCTAGTGATGTGGTTAAAATCAGTGTTCTCAAAAGCCTTGTGCTTTTGGCTATTTCCCCCTTAATGAGTTAATTAAGGCAAAATATGCTTTACATTTGCTCTACTGCAAAAACAGTGATTAAACAACAGATGTTCATACCAAAAAATATAAATTATCAATGTGTGCAGAATATTTACTTCTAAAGAAAAACATACTAAACACTTACCTGCTGCCATGCCATAAGAAAATGATGTTTACCTTACTTTTGGTTATAAAAATCTAAGTGGGCGTTATTCACATTTATTTTCCTTTTTTAATCTATTGGATGCCTCCTTTTGAAATCTTTGTGGCTAGCAGACTTACTAAAATGTCCATTAATAATCCTATATGAATGTATTAAAATGAAAATACCCTGTTCACAATATTGTAAACAGATTTTACAATCCATTTTGTCTTCATTTAACTGTTTTTATACTCTGTGCACTAAATTATGAATGTTGATTCTTTCCTGCTATAGAGAAATAGATCATGTAGACAAGTATGGCTTCTCTCGTTCACTCTGGCAGACTTGTATGAATGAGTTGCTAGCCACTGGTGTATTAGACAGAGTTCCCCCAAACCAGAGCTCGATTCCCGGCAATAAAACAAAAAATAACAACAACAACAACAAAAACAGAGCCATTGGATATGTGTGTTTGTGTGTGCACACACGTGTGTGTGTGTGTAGCACAAGAGAGCTAATGTGGAGGGAGGGAATGAAGAAGGGAGAGAGAGATTTTGATTCAAATTTGAGAATCCAGGGCAGATCGAAAGTTTGGAGACTGAAGAAAGTGCTGTCGCAGTATGGAGTTCAGAGGCGCTCTCCAGCCAGAATTCCTTTCCAAGCCCTTCAATGGATTGCATGAAGGTCAGCACGCTAAGAAGGGTTATCTGTCTTAGTGGTACTGACTTAAAAGATATCTTCCCAGTAAATCTAGCCTGGTGGTTGACATAAACTAGATACCGTGGGAGAGCCAAGACTACACATAAAATGGACCATCATGATGAGTAATTCTATAATAACTCCATGTGATTCGACTGCTCCAAGTCAGCCAAAAACTAAACAAAATGAAACATGAACACAAGTGTGCACACAGAGCACAAGTATACACACAAATAATATAATTATATCATAATTACAGCAGTGACTTTTTTCTTTATTGCACTACCAAATTATAGTGAAGTCTTTCTTCCAATAAAACGCACTGTCAAATGTGTTTCAGCTAAAATTCATGGCTATGTGATGTCCAGTATCCCACAGTTGATGATATTATATTACCACTGATTTCATGTTTAATGAAATAGAATTTAGAATTCTGTATTTCTATAATTCACTCCCAAGTGCTAGTTATTGACTTCAGATAGATACTTTTCCATTGAATCAAAGATTTTTAATGGAAATGTTGATTGAAGTATACTTTCATTGTATTTCAAATAAAAATAGAAAGATACTGAATGCCAAAAGGGCAGATTAATAAAGAAAATAATTTTTTAACTCTTGTGACATAATTAGTATTTAGTACTAAATTGATATTGAAGATTATGTCCCCTTAATTTTAAATTAGGTTTTAATAATTATCAACTATGTAAAAGTACTTGAAATAAATCATTGGTGCTGTCTCCATCACAACTTTATATGTAAATATGAATTTAGGACAGACTATTCACTGACTGCCCTTTGAAGGCTGCCAACAGTATTTGTAAATAGCAATATAGCACATATTTGGGAGTACATTAACTAGCAATTTCTTTTGGAGAGGCAGTTCCATTCTCTTAATATAAAATGAACAGAATAGGACTGTGGACTCATTTGGCTAATTAGAAAAAATTTGCTCATGCACTTGAAATAGTTTGTACAAGTTCATATTGCAGTCTCCTTTTATTAGTTTCTCATACAAAATGGTATCGTCACTTGAGATACACTAGGTATGAATTTACTGCAAAAAAGCCTATAACATTTAAGAAACATGTGGGATAATTGTATTTTCTCCAGCTTTTATTAAGGTATAATTGACAAACAAAAACTGTATATACTCGAGGTGCCTAATTTGACATAAGGATTGTACCAGTGAGATAATTGACACTTACATTACGACCTTTATCACCATTTCTGTGTGTGTGTGTGTGTGTGTGTGTGTGTGTGTGCATAGTGAAGATACTTAGCTTTGCTCTTAGCAAATGTCAGTGTCATTAACTATAGCCACTATGGTGTACATTAAATTCTCAAAGCTTATTACAATTAAGAATTTGCACATTTTTTAACCAACATCTCTCCATTTTCACTGATTTCCTTCATTTTTCATGGCTGCATAGTATTCTAATATACACAATATAATATTATGCATACACTTATATATACATGTGTATGTACATACACACATAGTTTATATGCACTTACATACTTTTTAATCTATTCATCTATCTACATACTTAGTCCTTAAAAAGATCTAAGGAAATAGCAATTTAAACTCTCGCTTGTATATTATAGATAGTAATATATTAGAATCTATGAAAGTGTTTGATACAACTAATTTAATACAGCTATTAAAATGCATAGTAAGATTATTATCTGAATTTTGCTTTGTTTTAAAGCTAGCTGGGTTACTGTTTTAGTTGAAGGCTGAATTATTTTCACAATATGTAGTTATGGGATAGTTTCTTTCCTTTCTGAAATCAAATGTAGTAAAAACTGAAGGAGAGATATTTACATACAAAATAAGCAGAAGCTGAGCACCTGATGAGTCAGATAAAATCCAAATACACAAAATACTGAGAGAGAAACCATAGTAACAACAACAACAACATAGAGACAGAAATGAGTATCATGGTGACAACAGGGCTGACAACAGTACTGGGGCACAGAAACTTGTGAAGTGGAAGAGTATATAAAAAGTAGATCAGTTATCAAAAATCAGAATAAAAATAATGACAGTTATAAAGTGCTTTCTGTCACATGAAAAAACCAAGTAACTGCCAATCAGAATAAATTAGTCATCAGTAGGGACTGAAACATGATTGGCATTGCCCATGCAAGACACGTAGAGTGTTAGAGGGAGACTATCTGGCTATAAAGTGTAACTGACTGATGAACAGACTCATTTCTGAAATGAGATTAG
Organism: Erethizon dorsatum; assembly: GCA_028451465.1. NCBI lineage: Eukaryota > Metazoa > Chordata > Mammalia > Rodentia > Erethizontidae > Erethizon > Erethizon dorsatum. The sequence continues at coordinate 21,236,198 of CM051839.1, forward strand.
TGATAGAATAGAAGAGATGCAGTAACAATGGCCCTCTGAGGACTGAGGGTAAAAATATGTATTTGTCTACTTTCAAGTTTGGTGCAATTAAGATAGAAACTTTCCTTCCTTCACCCTTCCCTTTTCACAGAAGATTCTGAAACATCTTATTTACAGGAGTAGCTTGGGTTTGATTTTTATATGTCTGATAGTGGCAAAAAAAAATCAATACACTTATTTTGAGATGTCTGATTTTTACACACCTATGCACAAACCCTGGAGAAGTTTATAACCAAGATTCTCACATATTCATATCTGTAGGAAATTCCCATGTTGCTCAAGATGCCAAAATACTGAAGGGCTCTGCCCAGCCAAAGTCATCTCATTCTCACGTGTGTCTACATTGATTAGTTTTCCTTGTTCTTAAATTTCATAGAAATGGAATCACAAAACATAACCACTTTTGTGTATCATCTTTTACTCAACTCTTTTTTGAGATTCTTCAACCTTCTTTGCATTGTGACACAAAATTATTTTGTTTGTTAAAAAATATTTATCATCCATTCTGTGTCTAGAAATTTGGGTAACCTTCAGCTTGGAGTTATGTAGAAGCTGTTTGAATATTTCTGTACATGGCATTGCATTTAATTTTCTTAGGTATACACCAAACAATGGAATCCTTGAATCCTGGGGTAGACATATATTTAATTTTATTAAAAATGCAAAAGAGCTTTTTTCAATGGGGTTGTAGAAATTTATGTTCCCAAGAGCAATGAATGGGAGTTTAATTTGCACTGCAATCTCTGTAATACTTGGAATTGTCAGTCTTAAAATTTCAGAATTCATGGGTGCGTAAGAGTATCTCATTGTGGTTTTAATTAACATTTCACTGGTGACTGATGACATTGAGCATCTTTTCATATGCTTATTGGCCATTTGGGTGAAATGTCAATTCAAGTGTTTGACCATTTTGTTTGTTTATGTGCTTGCTGCTTAATTTATTGGAGTCCTTTATATATTTTAGATCTGACTCATTAGTCTTCTCTTGAGTTTGCTTGCCTTTTCATTTATTCAACAGTATTATTTGCTGAGCCAAACTTGTATTATTATTGATGGAGACTGATATTTTTCTGTATATTTAGTGTTTGTTGAGCTTTGTGTAAAAGTACTTATGAAGATAATCCCCAGTGTTTTGTTCTAGAAGGTCTGTGACTTTAGTTTTCACATTTAAGTCTCCAATCAATCTTCAACTAATTTCAGTGCATAGTATGTGGAAAAGCTAAAAATTCACTTTTTAAAATGAATACCCAGTTTCTACAGAATCCACTCACTGCTTCAAATTGCAGGGGGATTTTAGTCATAAATTGGTGACTACATGTGAAGATCTATTTCTAGATGCTATCCTGTTCAATTAATCTTTTTGTGTATCTTTAGATATAGTGTTTCATTGCATTCCTATTTGAACTTTAGTCTCCTTGTTAATTTTCACAAACATACAAGTTAAGACTTTAGTTTGGGTTATTTTATATTTCTAGATAAATTTAGGATAATTGATCATTTAAAATATTTTTTTTATTTTAAAGAGAAGAAAAAACAAAACAAATCAAAAGAAGAACAAATTTTCAAACCAACATAATAGGAGGGTAACAATGGTTAATACATTACGTATTACTATCTTTAAGTTAGTTATTCAGGACACCAGACATTAGCATTCAATTGTCCAAACATTATTGGCACAAACCTTACTCTTCAATGAACTAAGTAAAAATGGTAGTGTATCTATCTTAACCATCTTATATATATATATATATATATATACAATTTTTTTTCCCTTTCCCTTCTTTCTTTTCCCTATTCCAGTCTCTCTTTCCTTTTGACCAGTTTCTTTTTGATTCACCATGTCTATTGTACATTTTGGATCTTATTTACTCTTTCAGTTTCTCATACTAGAGAGATAATACGATGCTTACACATGTGCTTCTGGTTTATTTCACTTATGAGTATTTTCTCGAGTTGCATCCATTTACCTATAAAAGTCTCCAGTTTATCCTTCTTTATGGCTGAATAGTACTCCATTGTATAAAAATACCACGTCTTTCTTATCCATTCCTCAGTTGATGGGCATTTGGGTTGTTTCCAAGATCTGGCTATTACAAATTGTGCTGCTATAAACATGGGTGCACATATATCGCTGTGGTACGATGTTTTTAATTCTTCTGGGAAGATGCCCAGAAGGGGAATAGCTGGGTCAAATGGGACCTCCAACCCTAGTTTTCTGAGGAATCTCCACACTGACTTCCACAGTGGCTGTACCAGTCGACACTCCCACCAACAGTGAAGAAGGGTTCCTTTTTTGTTTTGTAATCGCTAAATATAGTACTTGTTCTCTATAAACATTTAGATCTCATTTGATTTTTCTCATAAACATTTTAAACTTTATAGTATAGCAGAACTCTAAACATTTTAAAGAGTTAATGTAATAAATTACAGGTTTATTATAATAGTAATAGTAATAATTTTAAGTTACTATGAAATTATATTATCATTACCTCTTGTTTTCCTTTTCTTCCTTCTTTTATTTCTTTATTACTAATTTTCTAATTTCTTCTACTCTAGTTCTCTGAATGATGATGTAAACAATAACTTGCTTCTTCTATTTGTTTTTCTTGGCACTCCAGTTAAGAGTGAAAATTTCTTATTTTCTCATGAAAGATCATTAATTAATTGAAATATTGTTTAGAAGAAAACAACTCTAATGCAAGACCTATGCCAAGACTCCAGGCAACAGGTACTTGTGATTTCTTTTTTCTTTTTTTTCCTGAGGCTTGATTTCTATGATTTCCCAGCAAGCTTTTATCTATTGACTCAGATTTACAATTCACTGGCTCTTCCTTCAGGGTCCTGGACATTTTTTTTGGAAAAAGGTGCTAGCCAGGTACTACTGTCTAGCACTTTTGCTACTCACAAAATATAGTCACTTGCAAAAGGTAGAATACCCCACAGAGGAGGGGTAAGTTCATGAGGTAGACAACCCTGCTACCCGTGCTCCTTGTGGTCCAGCAATCTGACCAAAAGTACAGTTCATGTGCCCACCAGGTCAGAGAAGCCAAGTTTGTGTTTCTATAATAACTATTCATTTAAGAATATTAAATAATTTTTATACTACCTAGAATAAATATAAAATTTCCAAAACTTTCTCCTTTGAGAACTTTAGCAAATGTGGATGTCTGATATCCATACTTATTTTGATTTATCCAAAAGACATATCTCAGTATGTACTAGGAAAAATGATGTTAAATTTCAGAATATCTTCTCCATACTTCAAGATGTCTTTAACTGTGAACTCTTCAAATTAACCCGTTTCATTTACTTTGTTTTCAATTACTCAGGAAATGTTAACTCATTGATAAATTAAATGAAATCTTTAGTAAATTCATCTCCTGTGGATCAATTTAAGTATACACTTATTTCACATAGATATCAATTTGCTTGACTTTACCTACAATTATTTGCAGAATACACTTAGTGAATAAAAAATTAAAAATTCTCCTGTGTGTGAAAAACTAATTTATCTAAGGAATTAAATATAACTGAACCTGTTACTGTTTATTTGATTATGAAAAATGGTTGAAGAAAATATGAATATATGTAGAGAAAATATAACAAAAAGCAAAATGATTTACTGAAGAGCTGTGTTCAGAGTGTTACTAGGCCTTCATGCATACTTAGATTCTATCCGGTATCTGAATGCTTCAGATGCACGGAGTGCAGATAGCAAAAAGCCTTGGGCTATGGCCCCTTCTGGAATTACCTCTGTCGGAGAGTGCCATTTTGTCCAAAAGCCATGATTTTAGGTGGCAGCTCAGAGCCAAGGAGTAATTCAAGTGTGAATATCAAGTCTAGTTTAAGGTGAGCAATTCTGAGACGACGTTTTAGCTCCGTAGACGCTGAATCTCGTGTGACCTCTTGACTAATCGTATCTTTTCTCCGTGCTGTACCAGAACTTTCCTTAATAGGACTCCTGAACACCAAATTCTCTGACTTTATTTTTCCATTGGAAAAAAGCCCACCACAAACCTATTAACTGGCTAGCAACCCTTTTGCATCATATATTTTGAGGTCATATTATGTGAACTGTACAATTTTGAGTAGCATGCAACCACTAGGTATTGTAAATGTTACCATCCTTAAATAACCAAATGATTTTATCTTAAATCGTACTTTGCCTGAGATTAATTTTGCTACCTTTTACATACTAAGTTTAATAGTCCTTTTTTATAAGGGAACTGAAATCCTTTATGTTATATAGCTATAATTTATGTGCTTAGCATCATTAACTTCATACTTGTATATCTCTTATTTGTATCTTCTCTTTATTCTATGTATGGCCATGAGGTTTATATTTAGTTTTTTTTTTCATTTATCCGGTGATTTGAGTGGCATAAGCCACCTTTATTTTTGGCAATGGTTAACATAAAGTTGAAGTTGTCACCTCTGCTTCTCAGAGCCTAGCAGACAGTGTGAGGAGTCCAACTTCATAGCCAAAAAAGCATAAACAGTATATCTCTTATGCATTTTAATTTACACTTGATCCTAAGAAACTCATTATAGGAAATGAGTTTTCCAATAGTTCTTCCTTAGTAACATAAGGCAATGAGCAATTTAGACACACAAAAACATTTTACACTTCTGGATCCCAATTTAGTAATTTTAGAATTGTTTTGTTTACTATTTTTATATGACTAACATTAAACTAACTCAAATGTAGTTTGATGTTGAAAGGAATTGGGCTTGTTTTGTGAGTATCTATGCAGAATCCCTTTTGTAGATCAAAATAATTTCACTGAAATCAACCATAGTTCACTTAACAACACATTTAGAAAATACTGTGTATGTTTTCCCAGCAAACAAGCAATTCCAAACCCCCAAATTTGATGTTTCCACTAACCTTTTCATCAAAATCTGTTTCAAAGAAGATGTGGGAAGATTAGTAAGTGATTAGTTTAAACTGTCTATTTTAGCGTAATCAAATAGTTCACATTTCTAGATTGCAGTTTTTTAATCGACTAGTATTATTTTCTTACTCAGCCCAGCTGTTTTTGACAGACGGAATAGTGCAATTTGGGAAGTGGCAAGGGAAGTTTATAATCTAACTACAGAGATGGCCAAATACCAAGGGAATGTACATGATAAGCGTAAAAGGAAACGCTGTAATTTACAGCAATGGCATAAATAACTGGACATGGGGGAGCGCTTGACTCTTTGCTTTGCCTGCATCAAATAGTACATTCTTGTTAATTTTTGTATTACAAAATTGGAAGTACAGAATCAAAATGCACTTTCATTTATCACCTAATCATTTATTTACCTGTTCTATAATTTCAGTTATTATTACTTTAGTTTCATTCCTTATACTGAACATTATGATAATTATTTGAAATGTTATAGTCTGTCATTAATTAGAAAAACATAAATATAAATAACGCAAAACTATTCATAGTTCTTATTTATTTTTTACTCTTTTGTTAAAGTGGTTATGCAGCTTTTGCTTCAGTTCAACTAATCTGATGTAGAAGTTATGTACAAGTGTAGGAATTTCTCCAATTACCAAATTAACTATTAATCTAAGTGTTACTACCATATATTCTATTTATATACAACACCATATTGAAATTCTACAAAGGAATAAAATGATAAACATGGACAATTAGTGCCATAAGTGTGATAGCACATAACAAAATTGAATTGTTCTCAATTTCAGGTAAAACTGAATGTTTAAATCATAGTTAAGATTTTTAAAATGCTAATAGACCAGTGAAATTGTCCAAATCTATTAGTGATATTTTGCTTTGTTCTTGAGGGAGAACAACAGATTTATGGGCAGAAGACAGATGCATAGTTCAGGGTCAGAGACAGAAGATGGATAGAGGTCTTCTTGCCTACTGCACTTCTCAAAGGGTGGTAGGTGCTGCTGAAACAGTACACAGAATTAAGCATTATTTTGATAAGGACATTGTCCTTTTATATTCATCCTGTATCATCTTCCTGACGATATAGAGTAGTAATAAATGTGTTTCCACGTAAAATAAAGTTTATAAACTTGAACTGTCCTGATTCTTCAGTTCAACACAATGTTGGTTAGTACATCTCCTCCATATGCTTGAAAAGCAGAATCATTTTCAAGATATTCAGAGCAATGTCACCCCTCTGACCTGTAAGTGTCCCAGAAAACTTATCCTGTTACCTAACTCTTCAACTGTTACTTTAATTCCTCTTTTTACTTCCATTCAGTAAGTTCTGATCCTAATTTTAAAAGTGTAGTGAGCATTAGTGTCACCTCTAATGCCTGGTAGAAAGAAGACTCCTGACCTTTCTTCCATAGCTTCTCATTCAGCAAGTCTGGAGTGGATCCTCAGAAATGACACTTCCAAGTTCCCAGGTGATCCTCAAGCCACTGGTCCGGAGACCATCCTTGAAGAGCACTGGACTGAAGAAGCATAACCATTTTATAACAATGATGGTGGACCTTTTAGAGCCTTCAGTGGTAACAAACAGCCGCTGCACTATGCGTGCCATTGGTTTGCCACCACTGTTATACCACATATACTGACAATCCCTGACATGCAATGATTTGGCTTTATCAGGCTGCTGAAGTGATACACATTCAGTAAAACTGTGCTCCGAATTTTGATTTTTCCTTAGGCTAATGAGATCTGGTCTGATCACTTGTATCTGACAGTAGCTCCCCATTAGTCATGTCATCAGGAAAGGGAACAGCCAATACTCTACAATATTGTCAGCAATTTCTTTCTGGATATTGCATTTTTTTGCTTTTTCTTCCCATCATGTCTACAAAATACTCAGGTATGTGTGGATGTGAGATATTGAACACTTTATTATAATATAGACTTGGATGATTTTGCTGAACTGCAGGGTAAGTTTTCTGAGGACATTTAATGTAGGCTTGGCTAAGCTATGATATTCAGTAAGCCCAGGGTATTAAATGCATTTTTTAACCTATGTTCTGTTTAATGTAACCTCATTGTAAGTCAGAGAGCATCTGTTTAAATTCTGTCAAAAGAGTTTTAGAATAATCTGTTTATAACTCTACAAAGGAACACAGTACACCACTGATTTAATTCTATTTATTTGAAAATACAATCTACATTGTTAGGATATTAACACTGATCTCTTAAAAAATGAGTAATAGGCTGAAGAAACATAAAAAAGATTGATTATACAATTGTCCTGTGTGAAATCCCTGAAGATGCCCATGGCTATTGCTGCTCAATCACTTATATGAAATGATATAGTTTTGTATACAACTTATGCAATAGTCTCATATACTGTAATTCATATACTAGATAATACAATATAAATAATATAAAATAATTATTACCATATTGATTTAGACCTGATTGATTGTGTCAACTTGAGTAAGAAACACCCAACTAAATTGGCTCAGCATAATTCTGAGTGTGGAAGACCCGCCCTAGGGAGGATTGTCACCAGAATGGTATAAAAGGGAAACAAAGAAGGAAGGATTGCTAGTGTTTCTTTGGAGGAGCTCCAGCCTTCACCTTCATTGTGGATATAATCTCCTGGCTTCCAGTGCAGATTCTGTAGCCTTCCATCACAGACCCTTTCGTCTCCTGATAGAGACTTGCATGAGATACTGAAGCAAGCTCCAGGCCTTCAACAAGATCATTTGGATCCCCAGTGTGCACCCAGACCTTTTGCACTCCTTCACATCTGACTCTGTGGTTGCCATTGTAAGCCGATCTTGTAAATTCTTATGTGTTTGTATATTTTATAATAAATCTGTTTCTTTAGTAAGTAGTTCAGGCAGTGCACCTGGTAATACATTTTGCCTGGAAGAAGAAATGGCCAGATGTGTGACTGTATACTGCCTAATGGGCCATACCCAATGGTCTGGCCAGATGATCAGGAGCTTGGAAGGAACATGACTGGAAAATTAATGAGAAAGATATTTGGGAAAGAGTTATGTGGGAAGACCTCTTCATATGGGCAATGGATGCAAAAATATTTGTATACCTTGTAAATGCTCACCAAAAGTCCTCAGCAGAAGAGGACTTTAACAATCAAGAGGATAAGATAACTGTTCTGTAGATAGTGGCCAACTTATTTCTTCAGCTGCCCCATCATTGACCAATGAGCTCATAACAGAGTGGCCATTGTGGCAAGGATGGAAGTGATGCCTGGGATTGCCAATATGGACTCCCACTCACCAAGGCTGATCTAGCTATAGCCTCTATTAAATGCCCAATATTCCAACAACACAGACCAACATCGAGTCCCTGATATGGCATCATTGCCTAGGTAATCATCCTGTCACCTTCCATCACATAAGGGTCTGGATATTGATTTGCCTTCCCTGTGCATGATGTTTCTGCCTAAACCACCATCCATGGGCTCACAGAATGCCTTATCCTCCATCATGGGATTCCACACAGCATTGCCTCTGACCAAGAAACACATTTTATGGCCAAAGAAGTGAGAGAATGGTCTCATGGTCATGAAATTAACCGGTCTTCCCATGTTCCTCACAATCCAGAAGCAGCTGGATTCATAGAAAGTTGGAATAGTCTTTTGAAGACACAGGTATAGCACCCGTTAGGTGGCCATAGCTTGCAGGGCTGGGGCAAGGTTCTTCAAAATGCTGTATATGCTTTGAATCAGGACCCACTATATGGTACTGTGTCTCCCATAGACAGGATCCATGGGTCCAGGAATCAAAGGGCGGAAGTGGGAATGGTACTGCTCACCATTACCTCCAATGATTCACTAACAAAATGTTTGCTTCCTGTTCCCATGACCATATGCTTTGCTGGCTTAGAAGTCTAGTTCCAGAGGAGGTAAGGCTTGTACAAGGAAGCACAACAATAATACCACTGAACAAGAAGGTAGGATGTCAGCCTGATCATTTTGGTCTCCTCATTCCTCTGAGGAAACAAGCTGAAAAGGGAGTTACAGTGTTGGCAGGGGTGATTCACCCAGACTCTCAAGGGAAAATTGGAGTATTAATCCACAATGGAGCAAAGGATGAATACACTTAGAGTGCAGGAGATCCTTTATGGTGCCTTCTAGTATTACCATGCTTTCTTATTAAACTCAATGGAAAACTACACCAACCCAATCCAGGCAGAATGACAAATTGTCCAGAACTTTCAGGAATGAAGGTGTGGATCACCTTACCAGGGTGCTGAGGTACATGCAAAAGCAATACAGAATGCATAGTAGAAGAAGGTAGTTCTAAATAATAGCTATGACCCATGATTAGCTACAGAAACTACAATTGTAATAATTCTCTTCTAATATGATTCCAATGTAATATAGTGTTGATAGACTTAATATTGGTTTTAAGTATTGTTAAACCTGTGTTATAATGTTCAAGTTATGAAATATTAAGCATAAGTATCATTCAAAGGAAACTTGCCTTCTATTCTGGGGAGAGAATGCACGTGTTTCTGCAATGGCAAGCAGAAACACTGAAATGACACCCAGATTTTGGAGGCAGATTTGTTTAACATCAGACGAGCACTGAGTAGGAATCAATTGTTCCTAAAAATGTCAGGCACTGAACTCTGGTGGTGTAGGGTTTACATGGGATGAGCAAGCAGGAAGTACAAAGGCAGAATGGCTTGTCAACTGGGGATTGGTTCTTACAATATGCATCATAGTGACCAGCTATGCATCACAGTGACCAGTCATTTCTAAGAAAAAAAGTAAGAGGAACTATAAACAGAACTATTACCTGGGCAACTAACAAACTGAAGTACATAGGCTTGTGGAGGGTCATCTTCTGCTATGTTTCCCCCCTCTTTTAGTTCCCCCAGGCAATCTTTGCTGGGCATGTTACATGTGATATTCTGAGACAAGGCCTAACTAGAAGCAATAAAATTCCTACCAGGAGTTTGTGGTTTGTTTCCCTTATTATAGGGTTTCTCCCTCAGTTGACTCTGACAAGGGAGTGAAGGAGTTAATCTGATCTAGGAGAGTGTCCAATGTGCCTTGCATGATCACCAAATGTTTATCATTTGCAAGGGCCTTATTGATTATTTTTTATTTTCTTGAGGCAATCATCCATAGAGCTAAGATAAAACAAGGACTGAGGTAAGCAGCCTGAAAAGGCACAAAACTCAAGGGTATGCATTGAGGTATGGAGCAATCCTGTGAACAGTGTCCTCCAGCTTCAGCTCTGTGTGGACGAGACAGCTTCTGGAGTGACCAGAGCAGGACTTTGAGTGCATTGTCTATTCACAGTGAGCCGCAGAGGAGCTGTCCAGGTAAATTCTTTAGCAATCATCTGGATAGGCTCTTTTAATTCTGGAATGGTGGATCTAAAGCTGGATTTCTGAAACTTGTAGAGGTAGTTAATATGTATCTGAGTTATATGTGTGTGCAGGAGTGACTACAGGTATAGCTTGTCTTTTAGCTTAACTTTTATGGAGCTAGTTACAAGCTGTGTTTGTAGGGGTATGTTTTATTTTTTAACTTTTTGGAGCTTGTGGCCTGTATGCTGTATATAGTTTTTATTTAGTTATCTCTATTACAAATGTAGGCCCATTGTCACTGCCAATGATCAAGGGTAGGCCATATCTAGGGATGATTTTTCACAGCAGGACCCTACAAAATTTATTGTAATGTCTGAGTAGATACAGCCTGAGTAGATACAGATGAGCAATTACAGATATTTGTAACCCCAGCATGATTTTATTTTTATGAATTCTATTTGTATATCTTTAAATGGGGAAAGTCCACTATATTGCATGAGGTAAGGGCTAGTGACACAGACACTGAAGCCCGAGCTGGCTACAGAACAAGTGGTGAGGGCAGGTCTGGCTCTGATCTTTGGGGGGAACTGAGTAAAGATTTTCTGGCTGGCATTGATGTTTCAGTCAATCAGGTCCCTAGAGGGGGCTTAGGCCTCTGGATTGAATTATTTTGCATTAGGGGCAGGTTTCCAAACAGCAGCAGGAAGCAGGAGCAGGAGAGCTTTGGCCAAAATATCTTTGTCCAAGGTGACCACAGCATATTTAGCCTGTCAGACTCCATTCTTATCAGAAATACTTCCATCCATAAACAGGGTGTACTCAGTATCTGTCAGGGGGTTTATTTTTTAAGTCTGGTCAGCCAGTACAGCATGTGACACCTGGACAGTTAGGTCTCAGCCTAAGTCGAGCTTGTCAGCTTTCTTGATCAGAAGGACAGTGGCTATTAGTGTGTGAAGGTAAAGGGGGAGGGAGCTCTTAGCAACTGGATCCAAGTATTTGCACAGGTAAGCCCCTGGACACTCCCAGGGGCTGACAATCTGAGTAAGAATCACTGTTTTTGTGAACTCAAGGATCCAGATTCTATAGAAGCCAGCAGCTCCAAGAAATTTGTGGAGTTTTTTTTCTCTTAACCAGTTTCTGGCAGGTATTGCAGCAGAGCTTTTGTACCTTTCCATCAGGCAGTTTGGGTGTCATTAATCAGAAGTGCTTTTTCAAAGAAGAAACAAATTTCTGAACCTCTAGGAGCTTGAGTCAAGGTCGGTTGTGAAGAGCATCTGGCTGACAGGAGCCAATCAAAGGCAGAAGAAGGCATTCTTTAGGTCCAAGCAGGTGTACCAGCCCAATTTGATAGAACTCGGGCTGTCTTATCCATCCAGGCCTGACAGGGTGAGGAGAAGTTCAGTTTCAGGTGGGTCTGGATAGTCAGGTTTCTTTGTGTCTTGCAGATGAAAGGAACATTTATTTTTGTGTGCATAGCCCTTATAACTCATAGCCAGAGGGTATGGTCATCTATCAGACTGGACATCAGATGCTTTTCTTTCATCAGGTTTCTGGGTAACAGTGGTTGATGGGCTTTTTGTCCCCCTTTTTGATGTCTTTGAGATGTGCTCAACTGGGATGATTCTAGACAAGGTGACCATGATGAGCATATTTATAATTGCTCATCTAGGAAAGGCATGGCAACTCATTCATCAGGGATGACAGTCCAATTTTTTCTCAGTCAAAATGTGGAACTCAGAAGGAATTGCTGACAGTCATCTTGGGTGGGCATTAGATGATGCCCTCTGACCAGGATAGGTAGATTTCCGGGGGGGCCTCTGTGGATGAATGCAGGTAATGACTGGTCAAACTGGAACTGGTTCAATTGGCTGGAAGTAGATGAGTCAGGAGCAGGGGGTGAAACTGTTGGCAGCAACTGAGATAGCTGATGAGGGTGCCAAGGTGGAATTCTCATGACGAATGGGTCTCTTTTTCCTTTTTCGTTTTCTTTGAGATGCAGGGAGCAGCTTGGTTTCATTTTTAGCCCTGTAAAATCCCTTTATCCTGCAGTCAGGGACTGTGGGTTTTGACTAATAAATTCCCATCTCTGACTTCCTGTGTGCTCTGTACCCTAGAACGATGGTGCAACAGACAAAGGGTGGGTGCCTCGCAGAAGAGAGACCATTCAAATGCCTGCCTGGCCACACTTCTTGTGGGGATTTAGGCACGACTTAGCTCAACAATGATTCAGTAATGGTGAGCACCCCTGTTAAACAAAATAGTTGCAGGGCATGGTGTCACACAACTGTAATCCCAGCACTCCAGAGGCTGAGGCAGGAAGATCGCCATAAGTTCAAGGGCAACCTAGACTACTTTGTGAGTTCAAGCTGCATAACGAGACCCTGTCTCAAAAAAAAGACTCGAAAAACATTTTAGAAACCTTGCCTAATAGCCTAAAAATCTAGTTACCAGAAAAAAGAACCCACAGCTATAATGTAATTTGAGAAAGAGAATGCATAGAATTACAATTATACTAAAATCATTTTTCCATTCAATAAATAAGTAGAACTCGAAATGGAAGCAAGTCAAACTACTACTTTTAAACTTAATTGGTTAGTATATTTCCAAAACTTCTTATCTCCAAAATTATTTTTTAAGATCTCTGTGGGTATCCATTCTTATGTGAATCAATATAAACAATTTAAAATTACTTTTATTGTGGTAAAATATACATGACATAAAACTTCCTATTTTAACCATTTCTGAATGTTCAGTTTCATGGTATTAAGAAATTCATATTGGTGTACAACCAACACCACAGTCTCTCTCCGGAACCGTTTTTCTCTTGCAAGCTGAAACTGCATATTCATTAATGAGTAATTCCCCACCCCCACCCCCCAACGCCCTGGCAGCCCCAATTCTACCTTCTGCTTCTGTCATTACCAGAAGCACCACCTATAAGTGGAGTCACATACTGTTTTCTTGGTTCTTGACTGGCTTATTTTATTTACATACCATAATGTGCTCAAGGTTCATCCATGCTCTGTAGGAGATGTCAAAATTACCTTACTTTTTGGTTGAATGATAATGTTTTCTATGTATATGGTACATTTTGTTTTACCTATTGATCTGCCCCAGGATACTTGGGTGTATTCCACACTGCAGCTTTTCCACATAATGCACCTATGAACTTAAATGTAGCTGTTTTTCTAAGAAATCACTTTAAATTCTTTAGATGAATTTAACTCAACAGTGGAGTTGATGGATTATATGGTAATTTAGCTTTTTGACTTGTTGAGAAACCTTATAGTGTTTTCCACAGTGCTATGTAATGTTACATTTCCACTAAAACCACTCAAAGGCTCAAATTGTTCCACATTCTCACAAAAATGTGTTATTTTCTATTGTTTTAATAGTAGCCATTCTAATGGATGAAAAATGGATGTTGGATGCAAAACTCATTGGGTTTTGATCTGTGTGTGCACCTAGTGATTAACAGTGTTGGGTATGTTGATGGTTCATATATCTTCTTTAGAGAAATGTCCATTCAAGTCAAATTGTAGTAATTTGAGTTTCGTCTCTTTTTCTTAAGCTGGCTAAAAGTTAGCAACTTTTTTATCTTTTGGATGAACTTTAGTTTCATTGATTTTTTTCTATTGCTTCATATCCACTCTTTATCTCCTTTCTAATTGTTTAGTTTACATTTAATTTGTTGAGGCTTGCATTTAGTTTGTGTTTTTCTAGTTTCTTAAGGTGTTAAGACAAGTTGTTGGTTTGAGATTTTTTTATACATTATAGCTATGAATTAGCACTGTTTTTTTCTGTGGTCCATAAATTTTAATATATTAGATCTCCATTTTTATTTGTTTTAAAACACTTTTTAAATTCTCTTGTGATTGTTGTTTTCATCTATTGGTTAAAAATGACAGTCTAATTTGAATTTATACTGGCTTAAATTCAGTAACATATAAAACACTTGGCTCCATTCTATTTTCATCTTTTCTTAACATAGTAATTACAAAGTTATATCTAGTCATACAAAAAAAATAACTAATTTTAATGGATTTATTTTTTAAAATTATGTAACAACAAAAAACTATTGTTATACTAGTACTAACTTTAATAATTGCCCATATATTTACATTTACTGAGAGTTTTATTTCTTCATCAATCTTCAAGTACTGTCTCATGTCTTTCACTTTATCTTGCAGGTCTCATTTTAGAATTACTTGTAGGACAGGACTACTGGCAAGAAACACCTTTGGATCTTGTTTATCTAGAAATATTTTAACTTGCCCTTTACTTTAGAAGAACAGTTTGGCAAATTATAGAATACTCATGTATTCCTTGAATTCCTTTTATGTTGGTAGCCATAATTTTAAGCTCTAGAACTTCTGATTGTTTTCTCTTTAGGCTTTCTGTTTGTTGATATTTACATTTTGCTCATACATTGTTTCCCGGAGTTTCTCTGTGTCTTTCTTTAGTTTTTGCTTATTCTTAAGAGGGTTGTTTTAATCTTTGTTTAATAGATTCCCCATCAGGCTTTTTCAGGAACAGTTTTTGTGGGTGTATTTTTTCCTTTGAACGGGTAATACTTTCTATAATCAATGACTTTTTCTAATGTACATTTGAATGTAAAAAGGTATTAAGTTCGAAAATTAGGTTCTGTTCCCTCTCCAGAATTTGCTGTTTTTATTATTATCGATGCTGCTGTTGTTGTGTTGTCTCTTCGCTGAGGTGTAAGGTCTTCTTAGTTTTTATCTGAGCCTGGTCTTTTTCTTCAGCATGTACAGTGACGTTTTATTTTCTCCTGTCAATGAGGTTGCTTTCTAACATTCCAGACTTTAACAACTTACTCCTAAATGGGGAACAAGAAAAAAATTGAGATTACAACCAAAAGACCCTGGCATGGTAAACCTGTGGACATCACTCTAGAGTGGGGATAGACTTTCATCAATGGCAGGAAGATCAACAACAGCACCCTGCCTTCAGGCTGCAGTCTGCACTGCTATGATAAGTGCTTCAGTCTAAATTCAGAGAACAGAACCCTTCCCCAGCACATGGAAGACAGAGTACCTCTTGTCAACAATGACTTCCACAAGCCATGTGTGAATTTCTTCTGTGACATGTTCCTGAGAGTGGGAAAGGATCAGTACCTGCTACTGTGCTAAGAGCTAAAATTTACCAAAATTAACTACTGTTCATCACCCAGGCATCCCACTGCACATTGCAAGCTTTCAGTGCAGCAGCCTGGAGTTCCAAACTATTTATGTCAACAGATTATTCCAGTGTACTTGCTGTCTTTCTCAGAGAAAAAATGCTTGGTGCTTTCTGGTTCTCTCCCTAGAATCTTTCTCTCTTTTTAATTTTATAATATAAAAATATAGTGTATAATACATAATGTATAATACATGTATAATAAATGTAGAATGTATAATTAACATAATTTGTACTTCCATGTTGTTTAACTAAAAGATATGCTTAGAGTTTCATTAGTTTAGTATACTAATCAAGTAGCAAGAATAACTTGTATTAGGTAATTCCATGGAGGCAGAGTAAATGCAGAAATGGAGTAGTTAGTACATGAAGTGAAATAATAATTCACTGTTGAGGAATAAAAATGACAACAGAAAAAGAAAGAATGATGTTATGGATTATGAAATTTTCAGTAATATTTACCCTGCTAAACTGCTTTGCTTGGAGAAAAATTTAGATTTTTCTTCAAAAATAATTTTGCCAAATCATATTTTTAGGCAACTCCAAATAACACACCTCATTAGTACATATATGTTGAGTTTGTTTTTGTTCTTAATTGTTTCTTTTTTGTTTTATTGTCTCTATTTTGGTAGCACTACCATCATTTTAATGAGTTTATTAGTTTTTTGATCTATCATACTACTCACTAATATAATATCACATTAAATCATGACTGAATCAGAGGATAGCAGTAGATTCATTCAAAACATTTTGTCTTAGCTTTTATCACTTTGTATACAAGACAGTGTACATACATCCCACCTTTACTGATACATCTTATCCATTTCCAATTTTCAGTCTTCCTATTCTATCTTTTAATTATTGGTTGCACCCAAGATATAGTTCTCAGTCCCTTCTCTTACTTACTATACTCATTTCCTAGACAATCCCATATAGTCCCATGCCACTGATTATTCACTACATTTTATTGCAGAAAGCTTAGAATTTATATCTTCAAAGTGAACATATGTTTTTCATTTAAATAGACACAATATTTTAGAGTGAAAGAAGACTTGGTAGGAATATTATTGTCCTCAGTGATCTCATCTATTCACATGTTCTTAAATACTGTTGAAACCAGGACTCAACAAAGTGTTAAATGGTAAATGACTTAGGAACATGGGTCATTTATTCTATATCACATCTATGTTACCTTGCCAATGCAGTGTGAAAACATCCAAAAACAAGATATAAACTAATGGACATGTCTCTTTTTCAATAAAGCTTTATTAATAAAAACAGGTGGTAAGAATTAGCCCATGCTCCACAGTTTGTCTATTCAAACCTATATTGTCTAATTACTACTTATTGCCAAATACACATCTTTATGTACAGCATCATCTCATGGTAACCGATACATATGTCCAACAGTCTGCTCAATATCTCTTCACAAATATCTAGTAAGCAGTTCACATATAAACACATCCATAATAGAATACCTGGTATGTCCTTTAGACATCTTCCATTCCACCATGTTCCCATTTTAGTAATTAGCAGCTTCAGGGACCACACTGAAAACTTTAGAATGCTTGTGTTTAATCTCTTTCTATCACTGTTATTATCCCATACATCAATACTTTTTGCTGCCTTTATCAAAATACACCCTGAATCTGACAATATCTCACTATGCCAACCCTCTTTTCTTCTACCACTGCAACCAAGTGCAAAGCATGATCACATGAATGCAACACACTATAGCTGGTCTTATAGCCAATCTTTCTTCGCTTTAGTTAAATCTTTACAATTTTGTGTTCTAAAGGATAGATCATGTAAGGTCTCTTTCCTGATAAAAACTCTCAAATAGCTCCACTCCACACTCATAAAACTATCTAGAAACCTTTTTGTAGTCCTATACTGGTCTGTGAGTACTAGCGTCTTACCTTGGTAACATTAACTTTTACAACTCTCCATCCTAACCCTAATTATATTGTAACTATAGTTTTAATTTTGCTTTCTTGAATATGCCAAATTCATCATTACCCCAGTTATTTTGTACTTATTGTTTTCCACATGACAAACGATTTTCTCCAGATTTTCACTTAGCTTATCCAAAGTTCAGGAGGTTGCAAGATTTCCTCGAATTTCAATTTTGATTGAAGAACTCACAGAACTCTGAAAACTCATTATAATCTTGGGTACAGTATCTTTTTAAAGAGTATTAGAGTCATGTAGACAGCCCATATTTCTCCCAGCAACACTGTATGACAATATGTATGAGAAGTTGTTAGTAAAACAATGCTCACCGAATACTCAGAGTCCAAAAATTTTACTGGAGACTGGGCACACAGACAAGATGAAAACTGGTGCGGCTGATCTTAATCTCCAACCTAATTAGAAGTTGAGTTGGTACCTTGTGGACATGACTCTCATCATAAGTCACAACGCTCTTATATAGCACCTTGCATGGCCCAAGGCCCCAGGCCCCAGGATAAACAAAGACACTCTTATAAGACAGGACATTGTGAGGGCTTAGAGTGACCTCCCAGCAGTTGGAACAAACGCCCAGCACTTACCATGGATAATGTTGATCCTTCACCAGACAAATTGCTCCTTTATTTCATTCATCTCTCTGACCAACATTTATTAGGAAAGTTTCCCAAATCTCATACTGTAAATAGCTACTCTCTCCATCACTCATTCCTCTTTCTGCTTTAACTTTTCCCTGCACTCTTCTTACCTTATTTATTTATTTATTTAATGTAATTTTTCTACCCAATTAGAACAAGAGCTTTATGAGGCTTTTTCTCTCACTCACTATTGCATCTCAATGGATTAGATCTTGAAGTCAAATTTCCAAAGTGTGAATATAAAAAGAGATCTGCAATAATTTAGGCCATATAACCTATCTATGTATCTATCTCATAATCGAAAGCAATCTTTTGAACTAACATGAAGTTTAACGTTTGTGGGAGAGCTGAAAGAAATAATATTCAGAAATTATTTTTTAATCCAGTAAAATTCTTATCATATCAAAAGTAAAATATTAAAGAGACTTGTTTTCATTCTGTTGAGAATTATAAAAATTTGGTAAATGTCATGTATTCACAGATTTGAATGAGCTTTTGTAATAGCTTTTAAAGTAAATTATTAATTGAAACTAAGGATTAAGAAAATTAAGTATTTCATTGAATTTATACAGATTGGTTCATTTAGGCCTCTCTAGTCAAGCAGAATTGAAATATTTATTTGTTCATTATGTACCAACATGAATAATTTATTCTTTAGAAAAATGGAAAGTAAACTATTAGAGTCATATGTAAGATCATTTCAATAAAAACTATATTTCCCTACAATATTTTCAAAGATTGAGATAGATTGTGTTTTGGTGGACTTCCCTGAAAGAGCCATGTACAGAAAAATATACACACTATAATTTCTCAAATCTAAATCCAAATGTGAATATACACTAAGCAGGTCCTTTGAAAATAAATACAGTGAGGAATTTTATATTACCTTCTTCACTAACTGTAAAAGACTCACAAACTATTCCATTCTACTCTTCCTTTTTGAAACTATTCCAATTCAGCTAAGTACAAACAAATGGAAGAATAATGAGACCAGGATACCTTGAGATGGAGATTTTACATTACCCCTTGCTGAGTAACATTATATTTGAACACATTTTTCTCTTTCCCTGTTTGTAGGAAAATTAGCTTATGCTTGTATTACTGACAAGAAAGGAAGTTGTCACAGTGTGAGAACAAATAATTCTGTGTGAGCCTCACAAGCGATAGTTCAGTTAAAGAGCAACGTGAAAGTCACCTGCAGTTTGAATTTTTGGGGAGACACACATAATTTGTAGTGTGTGGCTTTTATAATATTTTTTGATTATTTAAGTAATCAGAAGTGCCTTTAGTTTGGCAGCATAGCATTATAGTACATGTGCTATAAGTCTAATTCTAGAGAAAAATAAATAGTTTAAATTATGAAAATGATCTGGACATTAATAAAATAAAAATGAACTTAAAACTTCAACATTAGCATTATCATAGTCATAGAACTGGAAAAACCATTAAAGGTTACCAAACTTAAAATTCTATTTTTTCATATGAGATTTTAAAAGTTTATCTTAGTATTAGAAAACATGCTTATGAATAAAAGGCTCATTTATTTTCTTTTCTCTTTCTTTTTTTTCTCCTCCCATGCTGGGCATTGAATCTACCACTCCCATATGCTAGGTAAGTGCCCCTCCATCCTATTTCCACCACCCCTAAATTTACGGGTAAAATCACTGCCTTGTCAAATTGCCCAGACTCCTAAAGTTCACAGTCCTCCTGCCGCAGTCTCCTGAGTAGCTAGGATCATGGGCTTGTCATTAATAACTGCTAAATATAAGTAAAATATTTTGATAAGTGACTTTTTTAGGTTATGAGACGTGCTTCAGTTTGTATGTTTTCTGAGTTGTGTACAATTTTTTTTTATTTAAAAAGAACTGTAATCTGACTTTCCTTTCTAATCCTAATGTTTCCTGCTATATACAAGTTTCCCTTTTCAATACCTATGCAATTCATCTATAATTTGAAGATCGATTCCTATATGTCACCCCATTTCCTGAATGAGGGAGCAATTCCTTCCTACTGGCCTCAAGACACTCAAATAGAACATGCTACTTTTTTTTTTGGTTGTTTCATTTAGTTGTCCAGCATATCCTCCAGAGTGCCACAAAAGGGATCTTCCCGAAAATCATGTGATTCCAAATTTAAGAACCAAATTCTAGAAAACAACAGAAAATTATTAATTTTTCTTCTGACAGAATAGTTAAAAAAAATAAAAGTAACGATCTGAATTGAAACTGTTTAAAGATGTTCTCTGGTGCCCAAAAGCCTACCAAAAACCCTTTTAGGATGGCTGTGGTGCTGAGCACCAGAAGGTGCATTCCTACTTGAGAGGCTGAGGCAGGAGGATTAAAAGTTAGAGGTCAGCCTGGGCAACTTTCCCAAGACTCTGTCTCAAAATAAACATTTTTAAAGTAGAGCACTTGCTGATATGTGTGAGGCCCTGACTTCAATCTTCAGGACAAAAATCCAACCAAACAAACAAACTAAAAATCTGAATCTTTCTATAGCACCAAATATCCAATATCCGGTTCCATCAAGGTCTTCTAATTGCTCTTGTGTGGAAACCATTTCCTCGCAGGGCGTGTGTGCCGGCTCCTTGGTAGCTTTGACGAGTCTGACTCGTTAGTTCCTCATTTTCTTGCCTTTTCTCTTTTCTCTAGACCATGCAGCGGGCTCTTCCTAACCCTTCCAGGCCAGCTGCAGTTTGGTGTCCTCGCTGAGAGCCACCTCACTTCTGCCAGTAAAGTCTCATACATTTTTGAATACGAGTCATACTTTGGTACTGTCGGTAACCTGCTCTGAGCGCCCAAAGTGGAGTACTAAAGGAATTTTTCCACATAAGAAATAATATAATCAGACATAAAAAGTGAAAGTTTCCCAGAACTTTCACATTTTGCTGGGGTAGTATGACCCTTTTGCTGGGTTAAGAGAAACCACATCACTCAATCTTTGTACTACCCATGGCAAGCATTTAAAAATGCATAGAAGTGCAAGACAGGAAGGAGGAGGGTGTGGGCTTCCGCACTGTGCGAAGCTACTGCCAGAGTGAAAATGCCCAAGCCAGAGCACAGGAACAGGTTTTTCCACGTTTGAGGAGCACTGGATTTGATGCATTCAGCCGAGGTATGACTGTATTTGCAGCTTCGTGTTATACATTAAATGAAAGTGAAATCTTTTTAGTGACTGTGGGGTCCAACCTTAGGGTTTCAGCCTGCCTTTGTGGAACCCTGGCCTCAGACTCTGTGTTGGAGCTCCTTCTGTCTTCACTGACCTAACAAGGTAAGCTCACATAGCCGTGGTTCCCACCTCCTCCCAGTCTTTGCTGGAGTGCTCTCTTCTTAGTGAGTCCTCTTGACCATTGTATTTAAAATTGCATCCTATAGCTGGGTGTGGTGGAGCACGCCTGTAATCCCAGCACTCGGGAGGCTAAGGCAGGAGGATCCCTGGGAGTTCGAGGCCAGCCTGGGCTACAAAGTGAGTTCAAGACCAGCCTGAAATGCATAGTGAAACCCTGCCTCAAAAAGACAAAAATGAATAAATAAATAAAATGAAATTGTATCCTGTATTATCAATGGAAACTTCTAATCTGACCTATGCAACAGATTTTTCATAGCATTGAATACTTTATGAAAGATTCTATAATTAATTTATTTGATTTATTTTTAATACCGTACTTACCCATTAAAGTGAAGTTATTTGAGAGCAAATTTTTTTGTTTTTTTTAATTAACATGTACTAAATATATAGGATGGTGCCTGTTTAAGAAATATTTAGTAACTGAATGAAATAACAAATTTTGAGCAAGTTTCTTTGCCTCTTTAACCTCTACTTCCTTATATTTAAAACAAAGGTCATAAGAATTCCTAAGTTAGAAGGCTGCTGAAATTAAAAAATGAGGTGATGCATACAGAAGAGTTAGCGTAGTGCTTGACTCATCAGAATAAATTAAGCATCCATTATCTGTTTTGATGTTTTTCAAGTTTTTAATATTCAGTAACCTAAACTCTTAAACATTATGCTTAAAAAAAAGAAAAAAGAAAGGGACAAAACCCAAGAAAAGTATTTATAAATGGAATCATTATGTAGTTATATATTAATATCAGAAAAATTAATAAAGACAATATAAAACTAATTTTGGAAATATTACAATATTAACACAATATTTCCTAGACATTTTGGTTATTGTCTTTCTTTTCTTCTTTCTTTCTTTTTTCAGTACAAGGGATTGAACCCAGTGTCTTCACACTGAGGTACATTCCCAGATCTTTTATTTCTTATTTTTTTAAATTTTGAAACAGGGTCTTCCTAAATGGCCTGGGCTGGATTCAAACCTGTCATGTCCTGCCTTCCAGATAGTTGGTATTACATGTGTGTGCCACTGCACCCAGCTCAATGATAGCAATTAAAAATCCAATTTATAATTTTTTTAATTTACCAGCACTATAAGTATGATACCATATTTATATCAAAACTCAAATCAGTATATGTAAAGTACCTTTAAAATTTAAGCCATATACCTATATGTCCATCAACAGACGAATTAATAAAAATGCGGCATGAGGTGTGTGCACTTGGCCTCCCGGAGCTGGCACGTGGCAGGCAGTGAGAGGAAGGTAGCTGCTAGCAAGGCACAGGTGCCAAAGGAAAGGCTCACCCACTCCTGCTGGGCCTTGGATTTAAAAGCTTTAAACACCTGCCAAATCTGCTGCCTTAACCAGCCTAGTGTAGCTCAGTAGATATTTTTCCCACCAGCTGGAAGAACTATTACAATCAATAAACAGACTCAATCAAAGATTTTTATAAGTCATTCTGTGAAATATTCTATATCTTTGGAAAGACTATGTTGATCTTTCCAAATGTAGTAGCAGGACAGAAATCCCTAGTGTAATTATCTGCTGAACAAATAATAATCAGGAGGATGGCAAAGATGTTCTCATGTCAGAGGGAACACAGAATCTTAAGAGGAGATGGAATGTGATAATAAATGTTCTCTACACTAACAAAAAGTGTCATTTATATGACTTTTATATGACATTTTTTATATGACTCCAATGGAGTGCTACTATGCCATAAAGAAGGATAAATTTAAGTCATTTGTAGAAAAATGGAAGCACCTTGAAACCATAATATTAAATGAAGTAAATGAGACACACAGGTTGAGAATTTCTCATAGGAGAAACCCAGAGTGTACGTAAATTAAGGACCAAAAAAAAGTTAGCCAATAGGAAATGGGAGGACAGAACTTTTGCAAAAGGGAAGGAAATTAAGATATGGAGGGAAGGGAGAGGGTAAAGGGGAAGGGAAAGAAATGGGAAAAAAATTAAGATATAGTATGTATGTGCAGCAACTCGCCACAATAATGTCATCATTATGTACTGCAAACATGTCCTAATATAAAATAAAAACAAAACAAAACAGACTATATATACAATATGTAATTTTAATTAATGGAAAGGTTATGAATGTGATGCACACTTTTTTAAGGAATGAAACATATAGTATTGGTGGAGTTAAGAAAGAGACTTGGGGGCTGATGAGATGGCTCAGCGGCGTAAGCGCCTGCCTGGCAAGCGTGAGGGCCCGAGTTCGACTCTAGGAACCCACATACGAAAAAAGGGCCGGTGATATCACTCAGCAGCACAGGCACCTGCTGGCGCGCGAGGTCCTGAGGTCGGCCGCCGGTACCACAAAAAAAAAAAAAAAGAAAGAAAGAAAGAAAGAGACTTGGCAGTTCCTTTTTCCCTCCTTTTCTGTGTTGGAGTTCACTTACCAAGGCTGTGATTACCTCTGCTCAGGGCTGGCGTGGAATCTAACAGGAGTACTGAGGTGTCCAGATTCTGACCCATCTGCTGTGGATATTTTCCCATTGTCTTTGGGTTATTATAGCTGAGCCTTTAACATATTTCTTTATGCTCAAATCCCCCTCTCTTCTTCCAATTCTTGAAAATTTTAATACTCTAATAATTTTCTATTGATTGTTATTGTTCATTTTTTTGGCGCCCTTGTATATTTCCATTTTCCATTTTGTGAAATGAGCATTCCAGTGTCTGTAGCTATCTTTTCCTTAATTTTTACTTAAGTATTGATAATATTTATATTATCCTGTGTAAATAATACTTAACTGTGTTTTTCTTCCTCTATAGCTGGTTCTAACAATAGAAAATTGCAGACATTGGTTTATAATTATGATTGTGGAACTATTGTTTAATTCAGAACCAAGCATTATATATAGATGCATCTCCTCTTCTGTTTGTTAACTGTTACATTAGCTGTTCTATTCAATACCCAGTGAATATTCTCTGTCAAAGGAAGATGAGACTTTACCTTTCACATTTTACTAACTCTTAAAAAATCATTTTAACTTCATACTTACATGTAATTAGACTAATATATTTTGTAACACTACAGTCAACAACCAACATTTTCTGATTTTATTTATATTTACTTCTTGAAAAAATTGTAGTTTCTAATATTGTTATGGCGGGAGAGAATTTACTAAAAGTTAATTTACCACATCACATTAATTTATCAGTTTTAAATTTGTCCCAATAATAGAATAAAGCAAAATATTAACTCACCACTGCCCCAGATTCCTACTAGTATTTTAAGAGAAAAAGGAGGGGAAGCAAAGTTGAAATATAAGATCATGAGAAAATAAATTCATAGTTTCAGTGTTTGCTATAATTTTATGGAATCAATATGCAAATAATATCCTTCCATGTGAGTAAATCTTTAATAATTTTAGATTAGTAAATATTGCTTATTGATTGAAAATTAATAATAATTAATAGATAATTTGTTATGATATAGAGTTCTAGATTTATACTACTCTCAAAATCTCTTTAGGATCTTGCTCCAGTCTCCTAAAATTTTTTCTTACTGATGAAAAGTGTACAGTAATGCTATTTTGATACCTGTTTCTTATTTTTTTCTATTTTATTTTTTTTAGTACGTGTTTGCAGTACATGCATTTTACAATCATCTTGGAGAATGGGTAGACATGCATAACACCACTTGCTTCCTTTTTTTAAATCCCCTTCCCCATCTCTCTCCCCTCCCTCCCTCCTCCTCTAATTCCCCTTTCCCCATTTTTATTCTTTGTTGACATTATTATTCTCAGCTCATGTTAATGACACAGTGTTTACATTCACTGAGATTATTAGGTTCCTGTACATAGCTTATCTTCATTCTACTTATCTCCACTTCCCCTTCCCTTCACCCATCAACCTTGGTCTCTAGGACCCCTTCTCATCTGCAAAGGATCCATCCCCTTTCTCCTTCTGTCCATCCTCTATTGCTCTCTGTTCACACTTCGCCTCACTCAAATGAGAGATACTATATGGTATTGAAGCTTGAACATATGGTTCATTTCACTCAACATTGTATTTTCCAGGTGCATCTATTTTCCTACAAGTATCTCTAATTTGTCATTCTTTATAGCTGAATAGTATTCCATTATATATGTAGATACCATATTTTCTTTATCCATTCGTCTACTGGTTGGTATACAGGGCTTCCCTTATTTAGCTATTACGAATTGTGCTCCTATAAACATTGTTTGATGCCTGATTCTTGGAGAGCTACTTATCTGCACTTCATTGTTTTCCTACTTTAAAGAGACCTTTTTGCCATTAATGTGTAAGATACACGATGATTTGCCCATGTAGGATGTTTTATTTATTCTTTCATGTGTGGATGTTTTAATAAGTCACCTTGTTGGATATTCAGTGCTCAGTGAGTCTGTTCCTCCCTTACAGAATTATATTTCTTCTGTTTAGATATTTTTTATGTCATATAAAAGTGGTGCTTTAGTTTTCCAAAACACTTATACAGTCTCTCTCCTGTTCAATATCTCTTTCCTTGTATTACCAAGCTAGAATTTCCGAAATGTCTTGAATTTCATGGTCGCCTCTGAAATATAGTCATGCATCATTTAATGATGGGAATGCATTCTGAAAAATGTGTCTTTAGGAGATTTTGTCGTGTTAAGATTATAGAATTTACTTACACAAATCTTAGTGGTTAGATTTTATAGCTAAGTGTATACACCTGGACTGTATGGTGTGTGTGTGTGTGTGTGCGTGTGTGTGTGCATGTGTGTGTGTCTGCATACTCTATTGTTCCCAGGGTCATGATGAACAAAAACGAGAGATTATAAAATATTAAATCAAACGCAAGCAGAGATACTGTGGTCCAGACGCTGGTAAACACAAAATATATGATGTTGCTGCCAATGTAATGCGGCATACTGTTTATGGTAAGCATTTTATTAGTATGTAGAGGGAGAAGACTATAAGATAATAATAAAATGTGCAGTAGATGGGTTTACACCAGCATCACCATAAACATGAGAGTAGTGCATCACGCTATCACATTACAGTAATTATGACATTACTAGATGATAGAAATTTTCCTACTCCATTATAAATTTATGGGAGCAAACTGACACACAGCCTATCACTGATCACAATGCCAGTATACACCGAATGACTACTTAAAACACATAGTATCTTCTTGTGAAAATATTCTTTGCCTTTAAAATTAAACTTTTTTTGTGTTTATTCTGGTCATTCTGAGTCCTCAGTAATTTTTAATCCTAATTTTTAAGAATGAAAGAGTATATTTGAGTGGAAACTGTGTGCTAAACCGTAGGACTTGGTAATGGATACTTTTTTCTTTAGTATCAGGTGTTATGATATTATACTAAGGAAAGCTCTGTTATGAAATAGTTATGCACCCATTAACACTTATGTTTGTGTCCTGAGAATGCATTTAAATTTTAAAGGAATATTTTATAGTAGGATATGGTGTTCTCCTTTTGTTCTCCTAGTGCAGTTTTAGTACATGTGTGTTTGTAGATTTGTGAGTGAGAACTAATAAATCCTAAATTTCAGGACTACATTTTATTCCTATTTCTTTTAGAGATTCATAATACACATTCCAAATTGGAGTTCTCTGCTCCCAAATCTAAGTCTCAAGCTCTCTAGAACAAAGAGAAATTCATTCATGTATGTGTGTTTGTGTGTGAAAGAGCTGAACGGGAAGGGGTATCTGTGAGGCATCAGTGCCTCTCAGGAACAATATCATTGGTTTTCTTTTCCTGGAAGATTTAATTGAATTGTGAATATTTTATAAAAAATTAATCACAGTGGTTTCCCATTACATGGTAAAGAGAAACTACAGTGACATGAGAAAGAGTTTTGAAAATTTATTTTGCAAACAGCTCACATAATTATACTTAATACAAAGAAGAAATTATGTGTCATTTTCCCTTATAACTGTATTGAATTGCCAAGTGTGTCTAATTAAACAAAGATCATGGAAACAGCAACACCTCAATCCATTATTTATGCAAACATTTGTAGAGCAGAAAATTGTAAATTAACATTATATCAAGTTTTACAAATATTGTCTAACTTATGTTTACAGATCAGCACAAGATTTTGTGAGAATATTGTTAGCACATATAATTAAAGATCAGAAGATTTAGTATGTGGCACCGAAATTAAAAAAGTTAAGACAGTAGTATTTTTCACAGTTGATTTTTTTCAATTCTTCATTAGAAAAAATAGTTCAGGTAGGTATAACTCAAGCTTTAACCTGCATTATTAAAATAAATGATTTCTGGTAGGAAGTCATTTGTGTCCTATTATTTTGAACCAGCCATGTTTCTATTTACAATGTACATTTGAAATTCAGTAATTAACTTCTAAATTATGGAGTATTTGTTCTCACAGTCACTGAAAATGTATTTAGATTTTTTTTTTTTTTTTTTGGAAACTACCTAGAGAGCCCACACCAGTCCAGAAAATTGTAATCATACTACAAATATTTATTTTTTACTGCTGTAATATTATTTTATTGCTACCTGGATGTAGTATTATGGAGAGTATTTCATAGTGTCTTCAATTCATCCTGAACATCTTAACAACCACATACTCACTGTATGTTTGGCCTCATGCCTTTTTTTTTTTTTTTTTGTGGCACTGGGGATTGAACTCAAGGCCTTCTGCATGCCAGGCAAGCATTCTACCACTGAGCTTCATACACCCTAGTGCTCACTATATCATAAATACATTACATATCCTTGTACATAGAGCTCTAAAAAAATAACAAAACAAACATATAAAAAACTAGAAGATACCTAATACACTTTTTGATAATTGGATAATTTAGGAGAGAACTGATAAAAATTCTTTAGGCTAATCATTTCTTCTCTCCTTCCCTTAATAAATTAAAATTTGGAAAACAAAGAACATAAAATTTGGAGTCCCAAGAGATTGGAATCCCTCAAAATATTATTTAAAATAAGTCTTTTTTACTGAAGATTTTTTTAAAAGACATAGTTTCATTTAACCTGCATTAGTTCCTGATTTTTCCTCTAGTGATCTTTCTCTAACTTCTTTCTTAAGCATCCTAGACATTTATATGATGCTCGCTTAAACACATTTTATATAGAAATACCAAGATCTTTGCTGTTTGCTTTGGGAGCCCCTGGGATATTTCACAAAGGAATGATCTACAAAGGGTGCCCTTCTGGATACATCAAAAATAGATACCATAGATGCACTTATGGTACTTTTCTTAGCCTAAAGATTTGTCTCTGATGAATTCAAGCCCCTCCCTTAAGAAAATGTTCAGTATGCTGTAGCTGCCATGTGAAATCGGCAGACATTTAGGAGGATATTTAATGTTCTGGTATGTTGGAACACATAAATACTTGGAAATTTTTAAAAATCCATTTTGAAGTTTTCAGTACTAGAAAACTTCCAAGTCTAGGATTTACAGCCAGGAAAGTCTGCGTCATGTTCCTCAAATTAGCCTCTGTGTCCCTCGGAGTTAATCTTCAACTTGGTTTGCATTTCTCTATCCACTGCTGCATTTCTCTCTCTCAGGCCTCTCTGGCTACTTGGAATATTTGGTCTTTTGTACCTGTGACCACTTTGGGCTCCATTTGAGTGCTGAATACACCCTCTTCTCTTCTGCTTTTTTTTTTTTAATAACGGGTATTGCTTGGTTGAAGACTGAAAATCCTTCTGTTCTCATCCTGGTGACTATCTTGGCCACATTCTAAGGCAGGGCTGTAAGATTTATCTTGATAGGTGTGGTTTCTATACAACAATTCAGACCTGTTCTAAGGGCTTTTACAGCATCATTGCCTTCATTACCATATCAAGCCACTTCAGTATCTGTTGAATTTTGATGACTTGTTGGGTCAAGTGCCTACTAATGTTGTTAATGAGTATTTGCCATTCATCTGCACTGAAATCTGAACTATCCAAAATAGATGAGTCTCAGACTGCATGCCTAAATACATCATAGCTGGGCACCATAAGCAGGTCTCTCTTGTTTGTCAAAGCTCCAGGTAGTCTTTTGGAGAAGGATTTCCGGCTGCTTATCCTGGCTGTGTCTACTATGGTACCTCCACAACATGACAAAGAATGTTATCAACCAGGATTGTCCAAGCCTTAGACCTAAGTTGCGAGTAACGTGACCCCAAGAGGTGGTGAACTTTACCATTACGATGTGATTTTTAGGGATATTTTTCATGACTTAATGGTGCAGTGCTCTAGGATAGACTGCAAAGGCAGCCATGGAATGTTGTGCAGGGGCGGCCACTGTGGGAGCTCACTGTATCTCCTGTTCCTGGAGCGTGAAGTCAGTCAAATCAAAACCTGTCCGAGGCAGGAAGATCACCAGTTCAAGCCCAGTCTGGGCAATTTAGTGATTAAAAAGCCTTTATCTCAAAATAAAAAAAATGAAACAAGGTCTGGGGATGTAGGCCCGTGTGGTGCATAGGTCCTAGGTTCAATCCCCAGTAGAAAAAAAAAAGCCACAAAACATTTCCGTGTTTCACACATTTTATGTATCTTGTGACCTAGCAAATAAATCATGGCGATTTTTGATAATATGTGCCTGTGAAAGACATTTATTGATATTAAGCAGACATATAAATTTTTATTTAAGTGTATATATATATATATATTTTTTTTTTTTGTGGGTACCGGGGGTTCGACCTCAGGACCTCGCGCGCCAGCAGGCGCCCGTGCCGCTGAGCAATATCACCGGCCCCATTTTCGAATGTGGGTTCCGGGAGTCGAACTCAGGCCCTTGCGCTTGCCGGGCAGGCGCTTATGCCGCTGAGCCATCTCACTGGCCCTTATTTAAATATTAAACATGGATCATTTGCATAGTTTTGCAAAATGATTTAGTAAGTTTGAAAATAAAAAAGACTTTTTGTTACTTGCATACATTTATTATATTTCATATGAAGTTCAAGACAATTCTTCACGCAGCGTGGTGCAGGCAAGCCAAGAGGTTAGATATTAATGCTACAATTTTTTATTCTGTAAATTTGTCACGACATTTGATTTCTTCCCCTGGAGGAAACTCTTCTTTTTTGACAAATCAATGCACCCATTTCCTTTTTCAACTCTAATGACACCCACACATTCATTCCTGCCAATTTGGGTAAATTTGTTCATAGAATGAATAGGTCTTCAGGGATATCCACTAAGAAGAATCACGTCTTCAGTGTTGTTTTCCAGTGAGTTGACATAAGCTCCTATTTAGCAACAGACCTTATATTCACCACCACGCTATTTTCAGCCTCAGGAAACTTGTTTGAGAGAATTTTCGATTTAGACCTGCCATTCTGAAGTACCTGTGAATCTCTCACTGTGGTCCAACACTGTGTTCTTTAATCCTAGTTTTCAGACTTGCTCTGTCTCAATTAGCTGCTGATCTTCCTTAATACAAGCTCTCAGCTTCTTCTCTTTTGATTTGAGGATCCAGTTGATGGGGACGAGCTTCCAAGGTCTTAGAGAGACCTATTAAAGTTTGTTGTATGCCAGTCGTGGTGGTACATTCCCGTAATCCCAGCACTCAGGAGGCTGAGGCATGAGGATCGCTGAGAGTTCAAGGCCAGCCTGGGCTACAAAGTGAGTTCAAGTTCAACCTGAACTGCACAGTGAAACCCTGTCTGGAAAAAAAAAGGTTATTTCATAGGTTCCTTAACTGTCAAGACTGAGATGCTCTGGTTCTAATATCTCTCATGAACTTAAATACTTTGACAAAATTTTAGGAAATCAAATGAAATAAAATATAAAAATAATGATACACAATGAAAAAGTGAAACTTATTCCAGTTGAGAAAGTATGATTTAATACTGAAAATAAAAATAACTCGCTATATTTAAAAGAAAGAAAAAAATCTTATAATGATGTCAACTGAAGCAGAAGGAGCATTCAGCAAAATTCAACACCTATTCATGACTGAAAATGATTTTCTTAGTACACTAGGAAGGGAGAATTTCCTTGACTTCATAAAGAATACATACAGCTAAATCATACTTGATAATGAAAGACTGAATGCCTTTTTCTTTAAGATTGGGAACAAGGCAATGCTGTGTGGTCCCACCACTCTTACATACAATTCAGTAATTTCTAGCTTCTGAAATAAGAAAGAACAAGACATAAGATGTACAAATGGAAAAGAAAAACAAAAGCATTTGCAGAAGACATGATTGTGTATGTACAACACCTCAACTCTTCCACAGATAAAATCATTAGAATAGGATTCAAGATAAGCATGCAATAATCAGTTGCATTTGTATATACTGACAATAAGAAATTGAATAACAAAATAAAAATTTCCATTCCCAATTGCATGAAATTTAATGAGTAAATTTAATGAGGTAAAAATTTAATGAGTTTTATGCTAAATACTATGAAATGTTTATGAAAGAAATGGAAGATTGTTTTGCATTTGGAGCTATATACTTGTTCATACTACAGTAATCAAGATCATGTGCTATTGCCAGAGAAAAGACACACAGATCAGGGCCGGTGAGATGGCTCAGTGGCGTAAGCACCTGCCTGGTAAGCGCACGGGCCCAAGTTCGGCTCCTGGAACCCACATACGAAAAAAGGGCCGGTGATATCGCTCAGCGGCACGGGCGCCTGCTGGTGCACGAGGTCCTGAGGTGACCCCTGGTACCTACAAAAAAAAAAAAAAAAGAAAAGACACACAGATCAATGACAATAAATACAGAGTCCCAAAACATATCCACACAAATATGCCTACCTAATTTTGACAAACAGAAGTAACTCAAGGTTTCCAAGGAATGATATGAAAGCAACTAGACATCAATAGTTTCTTTTAAATATCAGTATAAGACTCATGTCTTATAAGAACAATTGATTCAAAATAAAACTGTGATTCGAAGTGCAAGGAAAACTTATACAACCCAAAACACACATGCATTTGCATTCATCCTATCTTTTCTATCATCTATCTACCTATCTATCATCTATCTATCATCTTTATAATTGTATTGCTCCAATTTCTGCCTCCACTGTCATGTAAACATCATCTTTATGTCTGTATATTCTTTTGGTCCAAATGTCTTTCTTCTTATAAGAGTATACCCTAGTCTAGTACTATTTCATCTGCACTTGATTATCTGAAAGGACTATTTCCAAATAAATGTTTATCTCTTATTAAAATAGATAGTAATAACATTTTGAATTCTAATTGTGCAATATTGCAAGTTTTACAAGTAAAGAATGTAATCTTATGCTATGATTTCAAAGTTGCGGTTGTTTGCAGATATACAGAAATAAAAATAGATTTCATAACAAAATGGAACTAATCAAAAGAAAATGAAAGACATTTTGCTGCTTCTATCCTCATTCCCCCTATCTCTTTTCTCTGGAGTCTTTGAAGTCATTTCCCAAGGCTAATAAAATGCTGCATTTCCCTTCAGTCTCCTCATTCCTTTTTCTTAGGATCTTGAATGACCTCAGTTTCTGAAAACTTTACCCAATGGAGCTTGCAGAAATGCTCTGTAAGATATTATTTTTAGAATGTTGGTTATATAGAACTTAATAAATTGCAGCTTTAGTTAACCGTTTTTGATTCTTTTGACTTGTATTTTTCCCCTAATGCCATTTTAATTTCATTATGTTTGTTATATTTTGACTATCTTTATTGCTTGCTTTATGTCCTATGTTAATTACTTTGTTTTTCTTCTAAACTAATTTTCTCCTTCACCACTCAAGGGAATTTTCTCTCTCATACACTAAAAGAAAAACCAACAACTTCTCTAAAATATAAACTCTAGCTTCAAGGAAAAATAATTGAATTCATTATAAAAATACCTGATGGTAATTACTATATATTTATAAAGCAATGCACATAAAGTTACATAAAGGACAAAAAAATAGTTATTTTTTCAGTTTATAATTAAGTCAAATGCATAAAAATAATTATATAATTTTATTACAAAGTAAAATGAAGGAAATAAATCACAAAACATAATGATCAGAAGACTGCAAGGAGGTTAGAATACAGAAGAGAAAAGAACAAGTAGAATTTAAGGTATTTCTAAAGGTTATTAGATGTTATACCATTTCAGTAGGGTGACAGCAGATAAGAATACTATTAGAATCCAGTCAATCACATGACTGAGTTTTTCACTCTCTCCTACAACCCCAGCCTTTTAGCTGAAAACGGTGTGTATAAGTAACATTGCTTTATAAAGATTTTTTGTGTGTGTGTGGGTACCAGGGGTCGACCTCAGGACCTCGCATGCCAGCAGGCGCCTGTGCCGCTGAGCGATATCACCGGCCCTTTTTTCATATGTGGGTTCCGGGAGTCGAACTCAGGATCTTGTGCTTGCCAGGCGGGCACTTGTGCCACTGAGCTATATCATCGGTCCTATATAATAATTCATATTAAAAATTAAAGGAGAAAAATATATAATTGGATAAGTCATTGTGGAAAATGCCTTTACTGGAAATCAGTGCCCATTTATCATAAACATTTTTAACAAACTAATGATAACAGGACGCCGCATAAAGAAAATTAAAAGAAACAGTATTTAATCATGAAATCTTGGGAGCATTTTTTTAAAAGCAAAGAATGAGGAAAATTTTACCATAAATGAGAATATTTACCATAAATGAGAATACAAAACTGAAAATGTTTACCATATTATGTACACAGGGATGTATTCAACAAGGGATGATTCATTCTTTTATGAGGAAATTTTAAAATTTTATTAAAAGACTAAAAGATGATAACAATGAGCATATGTTCATGAATAAAAATTATTCATTATGAAAATTTTAATTTTTGCTGAAATAATGTGCAGAATAAATGTAATTCTCATAAAAATTTCATTGTTTTTCTTCGTGGAACCTGTCAAACTCCTCTGAAAATACAGATGCTCAAGGTTATTTTAAGGAAGATCAAACAGGGGAATGAATGTATTGACATATGAGAACGATCATAGGGCAGTGGGGATGGGTGTAGTTGAATCTGACTGTTACGTGGTGAAATCACCACGCCACAAAAGACTGAGCCTACGTGCGGACGCGTACATATCTGAACTCTTTCCTGTGGGACACAAAATTGTTTATCAGTGGAGAAAGAAGAACAAATTAACAAGTGATGCAAAAACGGGTTTTGTATGTGGATTTTTGTTTCACATCGTATACAAAAGTTTTGAGTATTAATTTTGTGTATGAAAATTCTTAATAGGAAATACAGCTTCTCTCTATAACTTCAGATTACATATTAAGATGTGAATTTAAAATGTATAGAGAGGGGCCAGTGAGATGGCTCAGCAGCATAAGCGCCTGCCTGGCAAGCGCGAGGGCCCCAGTTCCTCTCCCAGAACCCACATACGAAAAAAGGGCCAATGATATCGCTCAGCAGCAGGAGCGTCTGCTGGTGTCTGCTGGCGCTCGAGGTCCTGAGGTCGACCCCCGGTACCCACAAAAAATAATAATAATAAAAAATGTGTAGAGAAAAAAACGTGATAATTTGAATCCTTGAAAATATGGTGCTTTACCTAAAAAGACACTATTAAACACTTTTAAAGTTAAGTTTAGGCTGGAAGATTATATTCGAAATGAAAATAACTGGCAGATAATTATTATCTAGTCTCTAAAACACCTTCCTATTAATTCAAGTTAAATATGAAAATGCTAAATTAAAATACTAAAAGGAACAAAAACATGTATTTTCACTCTCTTGGCCAAGGTCTTCATAGCCCAAATATACAAAAAAGAATTTCAATTTAATGAGAAATCATGGAAATGTAAATCTATAACTATTAATAAATATTATCTTATATGCATCTAAATTGGACAATAACAAGTGTCAGCCAGTAAGTCCTGGAACAAATGTATAGAAATAGGAAATCCCATATATTGCCACTGGTAAGTTTTTTGTAGCTACCCTGTCAATTCCTAGTAAAACTAAATATATGCATGTCTTGAAACCTGCTGCCCCATGGCCCAAAGAATATAATGTTGAGAAACTTCTCAGGTGCACAAGAAAAAACAGTAGCATGAAATTTTTTTTGTAACAGCAGAAGAACATCAGAATATTGAAACAACATAATTAAGAAAACCAATAAAACTAATATAGCCTTCCAGTGCAAATCTATCTATTTGTATAAAAGGATGAGCTAGATTTGCATTTATCAGCATGGAGAAACCTAAAACCTACAAAGTTGAACAGAAAGAATTTTCAGAAGGGCACAGACAGTCAGAGAGTACCTATATGGAAAATACGTAATCCACTATTAAAACAAAAATACTAAGGTAGGGGATCGCAATATACATAATAACAATAAATCTTGGATTCAAGATTGCACTTAGCTGTGAGAGGATGGGCTAGTAGGAAGCTCAACATGAAGTAGGACTTATTAGAAGTTAATTTCATAGGCTAAGTGGAGGCTAAATATTGTTTATACTGATATGTGATACATATGTGAACTACACATACACAATAAATACCTGTTAATACATATAACATATAATCATATATGTGAATATGTCATAACATTGTAAAATTATATGTATAAGTCCCCTTTGCACATCTGAAATGTTTCAAAATAAATAATATGTAGTACTTAATGCAGGCAGGAGACAATGTAGGCGATTATTACCAACTCATACAGAGCCATTTTGGGGGAAAAGCAGATCACAGTGGATGGGAACCTCTGCAGTCCCTCAGTAATCCAGTCTTCTTCTACCTCTCTCCTTTGCTGCTATGCTTAAAATAAAGTTCCAACCTCATTGTCACAATAAAGTGTGTGCAATTGCACCTACAGTGCCCATGCTTCAGGCAGCAGAAAAAATAACACTAAAAAGATTGCCCTGTTTGTTCCCCAGTTAAGATCTTCCCACCAGTCTCAGTTATAGACATTTGCATACATATCATGACTAGTTTAACTTGCAAGGGAGGCAGAGAACTACAACATTTCACTAAGCTGACCAAGAATAAAAATTGTATTTCTGCTATTCAGACATATTTTAAAGTTTTTACTCCATAGTAAATGTTATTTATCTTTTTAAAGTGGGTTTGCCAAGATGTTTCTATGCTTGAAGAATAGCTTAAATGTCATCATGGTCATTACCAATCCATATGCTTCCCCTTTTGCTAGCCTTGATGCTTTCAGTAACCTCTTTTCAGGTGTCCCTTAAGTACCTAGTCACCGGGCAAGACACAGACATTGCCGTAGGAGTGTCCCGTGCTCTGGGCGCTGTCAAAGTTTTGGAACTTCCTTCCCAGTGCCTCAGCCCCATGTTAGTTCTAAATCTTGACTGGTTCTTCAGTCAGTTCCCGATAAATCTGTTCAAACTGCCTCCATCTGTGGGACCGCAAGGCAGGCGTTTGGGCTCCCAGTGGGGGCAGGTGGGAATGTTAGCACCATTTCAAAGTGAAACGAAAGCCAAGTAGTAGAAACGTCATCCTCTCCTTATCTAAAAATGTGTTGCTGTATTTCTTAATGTGTTGTAGCTAAGTCATTGTTTTTTTGGCTTAGGAACAATCTCTGTCAAAGTCCAAAATGAGTATTGTACTGCACACACTCTTTCAGTTCAACATTAACGGAACAGTTTGCTTCAGTTTTCTTAATTTCCTTCCTACTCTCCTTTTCCTGAATTTCTCCTGGAATCAGAAGAGCTGCTTTTCATTTCTATCAACTGGGAGCTTGCCAACTCACTCTACATTCACTTACCATATTTGGAATTGCCTTTTTCACTACAGCAAGCTACATGGTTTAAACTTAAAGGGTAGGGAAAATGTATTTGTCTAACATTTTGTATATATTTCTCATGTTAGTGTCACTAGGCTTTGAAAATGGTCCTACATAGATACTCATTCATTTTCAAAACCTGCTTTTTTCACATATCACAAGAAGGAAGAGTAAAAGCCCAGTCATGTTAGATATTCATTTGTCCACAAAATTTCACTGATTCAGGAGTCCAAGAATAACATTACATGCTCTCCACCCTTGTTCTATTGCCTGTGCACAAGGTAGGAGTGACTTTGGTCTCAGCGTTCACTACTGCCTCAAGGAGCTGGAGACTTTTACAGTGCAACTGCTTCTTTTCTGCGTTTGAACTATCATACAGCTTCGTAAAACAAACATCTCTCGCCCTTACAAAAATGGGGACCTTTCAGTTTATTTCCCTTTTACTAGTTACAATTTCTGTTTTACCTAAAGAGAAAAGTATTTTCCTATCTTCTTACTTCCTCATATTTATTATATTTTCCTTAACATTACATTGTCAATACAAAGACAATATAAATAACGGTGCTGTCAAACTCTGGGATTTGCTTTCAAGTGACTTACATTCAGATAGTGAATGGTGAATTGCCCAAATTGTTTCTCTAGTTATTTCTAGTTTTGTATCAGCTATTTAGGGATTACATCAGGATCCAATGCTAAATCATATGGCTACATATCACTCTTTTATTAGCTTTTTGACTTAAAACTCTATCCATAAATAATAGTAAATTCTTACAAAGCATTTCCAATGAAAAGGTACTGTTCTTTGTGTTCTGCACCTATTTATCTAATATAATCCTTGCAAAATCCTAATATCCTTATTTTACACATTGAAAGACCAAGGAAAGTAGAGGTTGAATACCTGTTTACAGGCAACATGGTTAGAAAGTGGTGAAACCTGGTACTTCCCAGGATCTGTGCTTTACACAGTATACCATAGTGTCATTGTCAGTTTCTTGGACCTGATAAATTATATAGATAATTGGGCCGGGGATATAGCTCAGTGTCACAGCGCCTGCCTGGCAAGCAAGAGGTACTGAGTTCGATTCCAGGTACCAAAAAAAAAATTATATGAGTAATCGAATAAATTTTCTGCATCTGATATCTGGTGTATAATACCCTGGAATGTAATGAATTTGCCAAATAAGTTCCATTCTGTGTTGGTAGTTACTAATTTAGAGGTTAGTCAGCTTACACCTGGTGTTGGACCTCAGTTTTTATGTGTTACTTGATTTTCTTTCAAAAAATATCTGACAGAGACTAGAAATCTTTAAGAAAACTTAAAATTTTTAAGCAAAATAAAAGTGTTTATAAGTTTTTTTAAAAAATGTTACAATGACAGTTGGTTTGGGAAAATATTCCAGGAAAAGACTGAGGGATATTTGAGATGTAAAAGTAGGAGAGTGTGAACAAACAATGAAAAGGGAAAGAACAGAAAGAAATAGATATATCAGTAATTGGAGAGGCAAGAATGCTGAAAATCATATAATGGAGACATGGTATTAAATGAGGGAAATGAGTACCACTAAGGAAGAAGAAATTAGACATAGAACAAAAAGGTTGTAAGCAGAGGAGGCAAATCCACGAAAAGAGAGGGCATGGGCTTTCTGAGCTACAACTAATTATCAGTGTCCACCAATTAGTAATTCTTTCACGATAATTACAAGTAGGGCAGTCAAAGAGTTTTCTTAATGACATGACAGGAGATTATTCAAGTAAAAATATTGCGGTGTGCAGTGGAAGATCAAAAGTAGCCACATCATTTTAAGTAGAGAGATTTGAGTTATTTAGTTGTTTGAAAGGTAAGAGATAATTCAAATGAGAAAATTTGTGAGTATAAAATGGGAGACTAGAAATTATAAAGGTTTTGAAATCAGAGAGAATTCAGTCATCTCAGGGAAGAGAGAAAAGCAGATATGGAAAGTGGCAGAACTACAAAGATGAATTTCACTTAATATGAAATTTTTATTATTTTCAGTCCAGTTAGGAGAATTTATTGCAATTTTAGTGTTCACGAAACAATTGGAGACAAGTACATGTCAGTATGAAAGTAATGTAACTAATGTGAAAGGATGTGATTTTTCAATGCTGTACAAAACCACTCAGCAGCTGATGTACTTCAGTTCTATTCTATCCACATATAATGGAAGAGTTACCATGAGGATTTATGTTCTTGGTCATTCAGTATCATAAATTTAGCTTTCCTGCCTGCGCTTACTTTCATGTATTTATAATGTTTCACCATCATGTATCTTGATCTGCCAACCACAGTTAGATTCTTTTGTTGAATTCCTAAATAAGTAAATGGCTTTGATAAATTTGTAAAATTATTTTAAACAGTGGATTAAGTAAGACATTTCTTCTCAGGATAGAGTACTTTGGGCTTTCTATAATTTTTAAAATTTTTTATTGAGAAAGACAAAGGATATAAATAGACACTTTTCCAAATAAGATGCATGAAATGCTGAAAAAGTGTATGAAAATGTACTCAAAATCACTAGACTTCAGGAAAGAGAAATCAAAACCACAATGAGATATCACTCCATGCATGTTAGATAGTTATCACAAAAAAGCAAGAAAAGGTATTGGCAAGGTATAGAGAAAAGGATAAATTTATACAATGCTGGTGAGAATACAAATTAACAAAGACATTATGGAGCGTATATGTAACTTCCTCAAAAATTAAAAACCATATGTCCCAGCAATCACTTCTTAAGGTATACATCCAAAGAAAATGGAATCAACACCTTGCAGAGGCACTGCAGTGGAATATCATTTTGCCTTAAAAAAGAACAACGTAATAATATTTGTGACAATAGAGATGAACCTGCCCAGTGAAATAAGCCAGACATTGAAAGAAAAATAGTGCATAGTCTGACTTAAATGTGGAAATTATGTTGAATGCATAGAGACAGTACAATAGTTTTATCAGGGGCAGTAGGCATAGAGAAACATAAATCACAGGTTATAAAGTTGCAGGTATATAGGAAAAATAATTCTATAGATGTAATATATACTGTAAAGATTACAGTGAATATTATATTGTATATTGGGAACTTGCAAGACAATAGATTTTCAGTGTACTTACTAAAAAAAGTAAATATGTCATAGATAAAATGTAGGTGAGGTTAAGGGTATGTTAATTTGGCTGTAGTATATCACAATGTCATGCCATATATCTTACTTTTATACAATAAAAATAAAGATGGGCAATTTTTTAAAAAAATTAAATGAATAAACAAAATAAGAATAAGAAAGACATAAGGGGACATTTAACAGTATTCTTAACCTTGATTCTCCAATGCCATGAAAAAATTCCCCGGAGACTGGATAGATCTATGGTCTCCTCTTCGCTGACGTTCTATTTTCTTTGTACAAAACAATAATTCTGCCTAGAACCACTGCTCTAAGCATTAACTCTGATAATATTGATATTGGGTTAGTCAATCAGGACTGTTATAATAAGGTACCATGAAGTAGATGTCTTGTAAACAACATAAATTTATTTCCCACAATATTGAGGCTGGATATACAAAGAAGAGGGTGCTAACCTGCTTATGGTGAGGGAACTCTGCCATCATCTGAGAGATTTCAGAACACTCTGGGATCCCCTGTATGAGAAAAGTCAATCCTTAGCTATCTCTTAAAAGCCCTGCTTCCCAATACTATCACATTAGGCCTAGGATTTTAATGTATGAGTTTTGGGGACACTGAAATACTAAGCCCATTTTAGAAGCCTAATATTTAAACAAAACTACAGAGAATGGTACTAAAATATTATCCTGTAAGATAATGAAGATTTGGCTCCTGATGCCTTTAGGTGCCAAGATCATAAAAATTCTCCTGACCTTGCTGATCAGTTGAGGTTTTTTTTTTTTTTTTCCTGTGGGTACCAGGGGTCGAACTCAGGACCTCGTGCTTGCCAGGCAGGCGCTTATGCCACTGAGCTATCTCACCAGCCCCAGTTGAGGGTTCTTTTACTCAACTCAGATATAAATCAGAAATTAGCAAAGTGAAGCTTTGCTATGGGCTCTGAGCTTTGAGTGTCTCAGCCCTCTGGACCTGCAAATGCCTATAGCCTTCAGACTTTAATGCTACAGTTCTAGACCCTATGCTTCTCATGGCTGCTGCTGTTCTGTGCCAGTGCCTGGTGTTGCCAGTGACCAACAGCAATTGGCATGACCAGTTACCATTGCTGTTAGACATTGCTAGTTTCCATTGCTGGTCTCTGAGATACTTCAGGTTAAGTAGCACCTAGTAGATATAGTTTTTGTTTTTATTTATTTATTTTTTTTTTGACATCCTACTTTGCCCAAACTATCTGCAGTAATAATCCCTAGTCAATTTACAGGACTTTCTGAGCCCACTCTACTCAAGGAATAAATCACAAATAGATTTACAGGAGTGAGGTTTTACCTGATCAAGGCCTATTCCTTAGGACAGAAGGTCGCTGCAGGAGGGGACCTTCCTAGACCAACCCTACAATTGTGAGAGAAACATTGCTTATATGGAAGCAGCTGTTCTCTGACTGGTCCAAATTTGAGTGTGTTGATTAGTCTAGATTTTAGCCAGTGATTGATCTGAATTTGAGCCTGATGACTGTTTTGAATTTAGGTCTATTAATTGGTCTGAAGTCAAGCCTGCTAATTGGTTCATACTGGTCTAAATTCAAGCCACATTTGAGCTTATTGAGTTGCCCAAATTCAGTTCTGCTGCTTCTTTCCAATTCAAGCCTACATGTAGCAGGGAGGCCATTCCCTGGAGCGGGTACACGGCATCCAGCTGCATGAAAACTGTAAGTGCGAATCAACACATACTCTGTTCAGGTTATAAAAGGGAAGATCTGAGCCATTCGTATTCTGTCGCATTAAGAGCGAGTGCATCAGGCCAGTGTCATTATTGTTGGCATACTCCAAGTCAACTAATGGCACAGTTTCCAAGGGAGGATATTGGAGCAAGCAAAAAATTGTAAGCATTTCATTTATCATTTTTATGATTTTACAGATAGTTACAGTTGTATCTTTCTCCTTTTTAGTATGGGTCTAAGTCAGCATTTTTATTATCATTACCCTATTTAAGAAATATTTAGACATCATATAAATATGAAGTGAGACAAATATTCTTACTCTAACCCTATTCTTGACATTTCTCAGAGGGGCCCATTATACAATATCTTGATTCCATATTGCTCTCATCCAGTGTGCAGAGTAAAAATATCTTCTATACTCATTGTATCTCCCCAGTGTTCTACAGTTTGCTGTTCTTTAATCAGGACAGTTACCCCAATCTTCCTACCTTAGTTCATTGATGAGAACCAACAGTCTGATGTTGGAAACATGGGGATTTTTGTCCTCCAAAATACAAGGAAAATATTTAATATTTTCATTGAATATGATATTTGCTGTGTTTTGGTATAAGGTGTTTAATAGATTAAGTAAGTTTTCTTCTATTTCTCCTTTGTAAAATACATTTTTAGAAATTTTGAATAAATTTTGAATTTTGCCAAAGTTTCTTTTGCAGTTATGAAGAGAATTATGTGATTTACTTTTGCTTTCCTCAACTAATATGTAGAGAATTAGCTAAATTTTGAATGATAAACTTCACTTACACAACTAAAATGACTCAAAATTTCTTTTTCATTTTCTGAAATGTATTTTTTTTTTTTTTGTGGGTACCGGGGGGTCGACCTCAGGACCTCGTGCGCCAACAGGCACCCGTGCCACTGAGCGATATCGTCGGCCCCTTTTTCGTATGTGGGATCCAGGAGTCGAACTCGGGCCCTTGCGCTTGCAAGGCAGGCGCTTACGCCACTGAGCCATCTCACCAGCCCTCTGAAATGTATTTTAAATCTTCATAATACATCATTTATTTTGGTTTCTGTAGGATTTGTATTTTTGTTTCCAGTTGTATTTCTGAGAATGATATTTAGTCCCCCCACAACTAGCCTCTAGTGGTTCATCATAATTTATTAACTTTTGCAAAATACAAATATTTTATTTAGTTGTTCTTCTGTATTGTATATTCATTTTCTTCTCTTCCATTTCTGCTCTTATTTTGTTAGTTTCTTTTTTTATACTTGATGAGATTATTCATTTTGTTTTGTTTTGTTTTGTTTTGTTTCAAAGAGTGGTTTTCAGGCCTTATATGCTTCAGTTTTCATTTTTGTGCTTTACCTTGGATATTTTCATTGACTTACCCATTTCACTTTTACTTGTGTGACTGCATCTACTATAGTAATAGTCTATCCATTAACATATTTTTTCAAATATTTTTATTTTCAACTTTTAATATCTTTCTTATCCTTACATTCTATGTCTTTGATTAGACTTTGCTAATGCTTATTTGATTTTCCCAAGTTTTCCTCTTGCATATTATACATAGGTATTTTAATGTCCTTGCCTAAATAACTCTAAACTCTTGGTCATCTTGATTGTCTCAGTGATTATTTCCATGATATAATTACACCTTGAACAGCACCTCAAATATTGTTTATAGTTGATTCTTTCTTAATATTAGGCTTTTATTTCCACATCACTGACAGATTATGGGGAATTCATTTAACTTAAGTGTTGTCACCAAAGTTCTTTAACTTTCTGCATATGCAGATTAAAATTTAGTACAAGTTTTGAAGAGGGATTAGATGCTTTTTTGTGACTCTTCCATTTTCTGTTTCTGTTTCTTCTTCCTTGGATGAGTTCTGTAATCTGCTTTGTTTCCTTGAAAACCAACATGAACATCTTCTCAGGAACCGGCCTTGACTGCAGACTCTAGTTGGTTCATTATACCATCAGCATTGCTTCATTTCTTCACACTAAATTTTTTATCTTCTGCATACTTGACTTTCAGTCCCATTATTCTGTGTTTCTTCCCTTTCTTAAAATTTTCTGTGTCTTTTTTTCCTTTTTTGATATCTTTCTCATTCATAATCTCTTCAATTAGCTCTTTTTAGCCTCTGT
Organism: Erethizon dorsatum; assembly: GCA_028451465.1. Taxonomy (NCBI): domain Eukaryota; kingdom Metazoa; phylum Chordata; class Mammalia; order Rodentia; family Erethizontidae; genus Erethizon; species Erethizon dorsatum. The sequence continues at coordinate 21,280,311 of CM051839.1, forward strand.
TGAAGGCTTAAATATCTAGAAATATCTTCTGAGGAAAATCAGCCGTCTGTTCGAGGCTGTTCAAATCTTTAATTTTATCACTTCAGCCTCATCTGAAAATTCTACTGATTCTTTTTTCCCCAACAGAATCTCGGATTGTTTTTTAGATTCGCAGTATACACACAACTGGCCAATGTCATTTTAAGGGGGAAAAATCTTAACAATGTTCTGCTCACCTCTAAATTTTTTTTCTTTGGTATTTTATTCTAACTCATCAGCTTTGTTTCCACAATTCTTAGAAGTTTTAAAGACATTATTGCACAATACATGGATTTTCCTAAATGTTGTCAGAAGGAACATTCTGCTGTCAGCAAAGGTGATGAATCTCATTATTATTGAATGATGCATAAATAGCTCTGGACAATGTGATAGGATTAATCACAGAAATGGTAGCATTTTATAGAAAAAGAAACTAGATTATGATCCTTGATAACTGATACTGATTTTTTAATACTAAACAAAAACAGGTAAAGACCACTTATCATTAGTTAGAAGGCTTATGAAATGAATCATCAAACATATTAGATTACAGACTATCAAAACTCACCAGTAGTTAGGCTTGATAATGCACCTTTGTAAAACAAAGCAGATGAGAGAAAACTTCTGCTCTAAAAAGAAGATCTTATAAACTGGTATCTACCTAATGAGAAAACACGTGTTTATCATGATAATCTTTTTTCTTTAAATAAAGAATAAAAATTTTAAGGACAGAACAGTGGTACCTTTGTTTATGAACTTAATTTGTTTTAAAATTTTGGGGAAGATGGTTGCATTTGCGTTTGTGTGGGGAAGATGGCCATGGTCATGTAAGTCACCAAGCGAACTCATGTCATAAAGACTCTCATGTGACTGGTTCCTTCCAGACATTTATACCGAACAAACATATTTTACTGAATAGAAAAATGAGAAGAGAATTTAGTGAAAAGAGGAAGTGTTGTTCATGATAAGAATAAGCAAAGTTTGTCAATTATTGGAGAAAAAGGTAGTAAAGATTGAGTTAGATGGGTGTATAAAGAGCTGAGAGCTAATGGCTACTTTTCTTTGATTTAATTTTCCAGGGGAAGTAGATAAAATCATCAGCTAAGAGTGAGAGGTAGATGACGCGGTAGAGAAGAGAGAAGAAAATGTGAATTAATTTTTAGGAACAATGCAATAGTGAGTGCCAATATATAGTATGAATACTGGTCAGAAATATCTTCCTAACATGAATTTAAAATAAGATTATCGGGCCGGTGAGACGGCTCAGCGGCTTAAGCGCCTGCCTTGCAAGCGCGAAGGCCCGAGTTCGACTCCCGGAACCCACATACGAAAAAGGGGCCGGTGATATCGCTCAGTGGCACGGGCGCCTGCTGGCGCGCGAGGTCCTGAGGTCGTCCCCCCGGTACCCACAAAAAAAAAAATAAAATAAAATAAAATAAGATTATCAGTAATATTGAATGCTTTCATTTAGCTATGTTCAATTGAATAGGTGCAGATGAAAGATAGAATCCTAGATTTAATGTTTTGTTTTACTCCCATAATTAAGACGGGATTGTTGTTACCAATAAAGACAATAAGCCTATAACAATTATAATTGGCAGAGTTGGAGCAGCATTGCAGAGCATGGTGCTATAATGCCTGTAATCCCAGAACTCAGGAGGCTGATGCAGGAGGATCACAGGGAGTTCAAGGCCAGCCTGAGCTATATAAACCCTTCTCCAAAAAAAAGTGGGAGAAGCATGGATGATCAGATGAATGCCACAAGGGCAAAGAGAAAACTGTAAAATTAAGACCTGCAGATATTAGGGGTTTTGCTTGGTTATTTTATCAACTATGGATTCAGTAGCATTGTCATGACATGCTTTTAATATTCAGTGTTGCATATTTGGTAAATAAATGAATCAATTAAATTAATCTTTATATATGGATAAGTATTTTCCATGTGATGCCATAAATAATTTGCATTAAAGCTTCCTAATGATTTTGTGTGTTTCTAAGAATGAAGTGTTGTTAGTATATGATGTTGTTTCTATTATAAAGTATATAAATATGTGTTTATTTTATTTATTTTTTTTTTGTGGGTACCAGGGGGACGACCTCAGGACCTCGCGCGCCAACAGGCACCCGTGCCACTGAGCTATATCACCGGCCCCTTTTTCGTATGTGGGTTCCGGGAGTCGAACTCGGGCCCTCGCGCTTGCAAGGCAGGCGCTTACGCCGCTGAGCCATCTCACCGGCCCTGTTTATTTTTATCAACTGCTAAAAATCATAAATTGTAATTAGCAATTGAAGCAAGTCAAGTTCTGGCATTACACTTCCCTTTAATGCAGTTGCATTTATCTTAATAAAGTTTAGGAGAAGTTCGAACATGGTAGAGCCTCTAAAGAGGGCTCTGCTATAGAATTTCTATTGTCAGTGCCTCATAATTTTCCCCTTTTTTTACTTGTCAATATCATTGTCCTATCAACATGGGAATTCAGTCCTACCACACTAATAGTAGAAAGGAGCCTTCTTTTTCTAAAAGTATGATAATCACTCGTAAGACAAACAGGAATTTTGGTAATTCACCTCCTCACTGGTTACATTTACTTAAAAGATTACACTGCTTTTTTTTTTTTCACTTGTAATTGATTCTTTTTTTTTTTCTTTTTTGATACTAACAATTTAATACAGAACTTTTGCATTGAGCTACATCCCCAGTCCCTTTTTTCTATTTTGAATTTTGAGACAGCCACTAAATTGCCCAGGCTGGGGTCCAGTTTGTTATCCCGTGGCGTCAGCTTTCTGACTTACTAGAATTATAGGCTTGTACCACCATGCCCCACACATTTGTAATTTTTTAGCTGCCTAGTAATTGTGGGAATTACAGCATACCGATTTCTGACACTATATGTAGGAATATAGATCTATCACTTTTTGTACTTTTTGAGTCTAAATGCATTGCAAAGGGAAACGATAGTCTCCTTTTGCCAATGTAAGGACCACTATATCCATGAAAACAACATAGAAGTCATTGCATTAAACTTCATACAATTTATATATTTCAATTGACGTTCCTGAAAGAGGAATGTCCTTCTTTAGGTGCATAGGGTTTTCACAGGAGGTGAGGTAAAAATCCCAAGAAATGCCCTTCCCTTGGGCACACAAGATAATTTCCATTTATATTTGTTTTGTTTTGAAGTTTTGTGTATTAGTATTAAGGCATTATGTTGTTTAATGTTATTTAGTGGTGCTTGCTTTCATTTCAATGGATTCTAGTACATTTAGTGATAAGTAATTCTGTCAAAGTTTGGATTTTTCATAGGTAAAGGACCTGGTATGGTTGCGTATTTGGTGTACATTAATTCAAGATGTAGGAATAATGTCTTGCATATGTAATGTTGCTGGTTCATTGGCTCTGAATTCTAAGAACTTGGTATATTTATCATTAGATAAACTTCGTTTTTAAGTGTAAGGGTTATATTGGTGCACTTGAGGGAGTTAAACACTGACGCAAGAAATTAGAGTCACAATTAGCAAGTAGAGGTTCAGGAATCCGATTTTAGATGTATACAATAAGTATGTGCTTAATACTTTACAGAAAAAGAAATTGTGCACTTTTTTTGCACAGTGGGATTCTTATCACCATGTGTATTCTGCAGGGATGTGTGTGGACTTTATTGAATTTACAGCAGAAAATTCTGAAGATTTATTCTGACTCCAAGGTTGTATAATTTATATTTATATAAAATCAGACTGTTTAATTACTTGTTTGATGTGGGTTATACATTTACATTGACTTTATAGAGTATAGATATATGATGCCCATCTGTTTTTCTAATAAAAAGTTTAAAACCTATATTGGTTACTAAGATTGTTAATGTTATTGCACATGCCATAATGTGTCTGCTTAAAAGTTATTGCTGGAATTGGAGTAAATATTTGAGAAATTAACATTTTTCAACGTATTAATATTTGCTCACCTTGTAGGAATAAAGCTATTTGTATGTAAATGGAATAATATTAAAATTTTACATTGATTGAAATACCCACTTTTAACTGAAGAATATATTTTAAAATTGTCTTACCATAATAGTTTAAAGAAACAGCAAAGTAAGTCCAGAGTGAGGAAAATTATTTTTCTTTTAGTGTGTTTCTTTCTTGATATTTAAATAAATTTCTTATAAGGAACTTTGAATTCTAGTATCTCCACCAGGAGGCTGGGAGGCCTTTAAACTAAATAAATATTAGTGCTTCCAAGATGGCAATGAGTGGAGGTAATCATCTTATTTAAATTGGCCCGTCTCACAATAGTCAAGTGTTGTGTGAATCAGTGTGTTACAAACCCATGTGCTTTAGATCACTATGTTTAACTAATAGCCATGGTCCTTTCTGGGAACAAAGACTCGACAGAAACCATAGGTATAAGATCATTTACCTCCGGGAGACTGCTTCAGGAAGCAATCAAGGGATTCGTGACATGGACACCGTTCATTAGTAGTGGTAAATGATGAAACAGTGGAGATATCCCTAGTTCACTTCCTGTGTGTATTTTCATATGTCATTGTGATAGGGGTATTGCACAGAAGATAAATATACAAAAATACATTAATTGGGATTAAAATCACTCCTTTTAGTCACAGCCTTGTTTATTTTTTTAAGGCAGTTCCTTTGAATTTTCAGCTCTCACTCAACTGAAGTATGGTATAGCTGACAAAATGTTCAAAAAGATAAATTTGGAGATACCATAAAGGCACATAATTTTCAGATTTTAGCACATGGAACAGACAACTTGTCTTGGGTAGAAATGAAATCTCCAATTATTTACATATTTCACAGAAGCAAAAATAGTAATATGATCTGGGAAGTTACATTTTGGAATGATAGCACCACAATTTACTCTATTATGAATGTTAAAGAATATCTTCTCTAAATGAAATAATCTGTTTATGATTATTTTTTCATATAAAATCATGTAAATTTAAATTATAAAAATATATTTTGATTTATTTTAGAGTAGGCATTATTATAGTGAAAATGGTTCAATATTAGTCATTACTGAGTAGTTTATATCTTTGTGAGCTTCTAAAAACATTTTCATGTTAACTTACATGGGCTATAACTTAGTCATCCATACATTAATAATTTAAATGCACAATTTAATTAATGTATATTAGTGTATATTAATGTAATTAATGTTTTCATATATATATCATTTATTCAATATTTATGTATTCTTTTATATCATAATTCCTTATATATCATGAAGAGTTTAGAAAACAGATAATGTTGTTGGAATTTTGGCCAAAAGAAAAATCATTAGCCTAAAAGCCAGGGTAATTATAAAATAATTTTACTACTTTCAATTAAATTGAATAATTCATTTTAATTCTAGATTAAAGAAAATAGAAGGAAATAGTTTTCAACAGAGTTACTTGATTCAAATTTCAAGGCTAGTAAGGAGTAAATAATCCAGGGCAATCATTAAGCATTTTTCAGTATTAATTTCTTCATGATGGTTATGCCAAATATGTGAAAAGAACCTAGATAGATTATATAATTATGAAATACATAGTTTTCAAAAAATAATAATTTTATTTCTTTTTAAATGTGTAAATAATTTCAAATATTTAAAACTATTTTTGTATTATGTTTATTTCTATCACTGGACTCATTTGGTACAAAAAAAAGTTGGTACAAAAACCAACTTTTTAATCTGCTTAAAGTCAGACAAGCTGTATAGATACATTAAAAGATAGATGATTAACCTGGGAATGGATGGATAGGAAAGTTGACAGATGTTGCTTTGGTTAAAATGAAAGTGTGGCATAGTCAAGTGGCAAAGGCTGTGAAGGAGAAAAAGAGTTGAGAACACTTATCCTATGTGATAGTTAATTGTGGTGTCAACTTGAACAAATTAAGAAAGTCAAGCAGGTTAAGAAAGTGTAATGGATTAGTGGAGCACAATTCTGGGAGTGTCTGGATGACTGACTTGTAAACCACAAGCTAAGGAGGAGAGATCCACCCAGGATGTAGCTGGCACCAATCAATACCTTTAGCCTTGAATGAAATAAAAAGGGAAAGAAGAAAGTCTTTCCTTTTGTTTTTTGAGAGGAGCTCCAGTCTCTGCCATAACCTTTGGACATTTGTTTCCAGTTCCTTCAGGCTTCCAGTGCAGACTCTTCACCTTTCCAAAGCAGACCTCTGGCTTTCCAGTACGGACTCTCACCAGATTGTGCAGTATGCTCACAGTCATAGACTTTGACTAGATCCTGTGCCTCTCCAGGGCACAGACTGCCCTTTTGCATATTCCATCCTTATTCTGCAGGCAGCCATTGTAAACCTACCTTGTAAATTCTTCATACATTACATATACATAACACTAAATCTATTCCTCTAGTGAATCATAACTGTTACAGCCTACTTACCAAATGCCTATACTATCCCGTTAGAGATAATTTCACGTTTGAAGTTTAAACATTTCCAGAGTAAAATGAATATGCAATGATTGACTCTCAATTTCTTTTTCTAGCACAATAAGAGATGGGTCAAAATCTCATTTGAAATTTTAGTTGAGGATAACCTCTTCCAACTAGCTTTACTGTGTATTGAAAAATTTCCAGGAATATTGATCATTAAGCAAGTTACTAGTGTTTTTATGATCAAGGTACTGAATCCAGAGATGAATAGAACATGAATAGAACTTGCATGACTTGCTTTTCCTGACTACAAGGAATTATATTATTTATTTTTACTATGCAAAACTAGATTTCCATAAGCATCCTTTAATAGTAGAAATAAGGTTAGTAATAATTTATTTCTTAAAAGAGCATTAAAAATATATAAACCTTTTGCATTCATTTTAACAGTTAATCAGTATAAGATCCCTGAAGTGTATATTATTATTATTCCACTTTACAGGTAATGAAAAAAGAAGTAGAATTGGGGTGAATTATCAGCCTAAAGTCAATATCCTACTGAGGTACTCTTTAAAAATACTCTAAGCAGCAAATTATTAATAAAGTTATAGTAGAACTCTAGGTCTTAAGTGCAAAAAAGAATATGTTGATTTGTTATTCTGTAGAAATAAAAATACTAATAAATTAGAACAAAGATTACAGAAAGGAATATATGCATATGTAATATATATTTTTTCTTAGTTACTTTCCTCATTGCTGAGAAAACAACAACAACAAACAACAAGATCCAAAGTTAAAGGAGGAAAGGCTTATTTAGCTCACAGTTTGTAGAGGTTTCGGTTCATAGTCAGCTGGCTCCAAGGCATGGTGGCGTGGCACAGAGCGGTGTTATAGAGGAGAAACAGTTCATGGCAGGCAGAAGGCAGCAAAAGCAGTGAGCAGCAAGTAGCAAGTGACAAGCAGCAACCGTCTTTCTCTCCCTTATATATTATCCAGGCTACCTACCCTTAGGGTGGACAGCACTCACACACAGGGTAGGGAAGTTTTAATCCTAGCACTGCAGCATGAATCAATCCCAGCATCACATCCTTGGTTCCAGCAGCACACACCCTAGATCGAGGCACCTCCAAAAAGCCCCACTTATGACCAAATGAGGCTTTGGGGGGACATCTAGCTACCATCCATAACATGGAGACAGAGAGAATAGGAAAATGTTGTCATTGCAGTCTATGAGGTTGAAAAAATAGATTCTTCAATCAGTTATGTGGGAAAATTGACTAGACTCTGGAGAAAGTAGGAAAAGAAATAGACGGATAGATAGACAGACATAGATAGAACTAGAACACAGCTTTATCCTTCAACAAATTTGTTTTTGGAGATGATGAAAAATATAAACAGAATGGAAACATAGAAATAATAGATGATATTAAATATATATATATATATATATATATTTTTTTTTTTTTTTTTTTTTGTGGGTACCGGGGTCGACCTCAGGACCTCGCGTGCCAGCAGGCGCCGGTGCCGCTGAGCGATATCACCGGCCCTTTTTTCATATATGGGTTCCGGGAGTCGAACTTGGGCCCTCGCGCTTGCCAGGCATGCGCGTACGCCGCTGAGCCATCTCACCGGCCAAATATATATTTTTAAAAGGCCAAAAATCTGTAAACCATACTGATAAAGACATTTACATTTTATGAGGGAGGAAGGATGGGCAAAAGGGTAATGAAAAGGGAAGTGAAAAGGAGAAAATGTGATATGTATATGTACGAATTCCCTGTGATGAATGTATATATTGTACACTGAAAACATACTCTAGAAAAGGGAAGAATAAAAAGAAAGAACTAAACATGTTGCTAATTATGAAATAAGATAATATGGCTTGTCATTTAAATACTAATTAAAATCAATAAAAGGAAAAAGCAGACCAACCAACAATCAAAAGACAGGAATAAATAATTGGTGCCAAAATGAATCTTAAAAAAATGATGTTAAACCTCTCTTCTGAAATTGAAATATCAAGGATAGTATTTTATATATCAGAGTTGAAATGGTTCTATTAGTAGAGTTCTATTAGTGAGGAGGAACTACTTCATTGATAATCTGTCATCAGTTACTACATTAAATAAGCTCATATTCCTTCATGCTGCAATCAGTTACTAGAAATATATTTCCCATATTTCATGTCAACTGCATCTTAAAGTGTTCATAAATTGAAGAGTTTAATATTATCATTTGCAATAATACATAAGAAAATATAGAAGTCACATATATTTAATGAAGAACTAATTAAATTATTGATGGCCAATCTGTACTCTAAAGAACACTAGATAATTTTTGTAGGACAATGTTGTAAGGTTAACTAAATTCAAAAGCAGGTTACTGAAAATGTGCATAGCACCCTCCTACTTCAGCAAAAGTGAAACATATATTTATACAAGGACATTTCCTGTTCTTGTGTAAATGATCTATAGATGGTGATGATCTTTCAAGAATTGAATGATAGGTCAAACCTGGGAAGTTGGCTCACCTTTGTATATAACTTTTTATACTTTAGTTTGTAATATATACAAGAGCTGTTTCATGATAAGAAAAATAAGGAAGTCATGAAGGCTATTTTAACATTATTTGGTAAATACTTAACTAAGCACTTTTTATTCACATGTAATTGAATCCTTAAAATAATTCTTAAGAAAGTTCCATTATTGTTTTACTTTGTCTTGCACAAAGGTAAAGAGATAGAAGAGCAGAGCAGTGAAATAACTATCTATCATTTGTAAAAACAGACAAGGACTCAGTGGAGGAATCTGAGTCTACCTCATCCCCAAGACCCTGCTCTTCAGCACCTCCCTAAGATTGCAGTAATCAATCTGTTGGAAGGCCAGAGTTCCGTATAAAGCTCCATGCCTGCTTATCATGTGGTTTTATATTATATTTTCACATGGAGGAAATAAAAGATTTTGTGTTAGAGACAAACTAGCATCAGTGGAAATTAAAACGGTCTGTAGTAGTATAATTTGAATACTTATTTCTTATCAACAAAGATGGAGGCCTACAACACATCTAATCCCCTCATCTCCAAATGACCTTCCTGAGAAATGTCCTGATTTGTATGCTTATGATTCGTCTTATTCTACTGCAATGAGCTCAATACATGCTGGTCCTAAAATGAGTAATCATTTAATAATATATTATTTTTATTTTGTCTATAAAAGGCAAACATTTTGAGATGTTCATTTATACTTAAGAGCTCAGCTTAGTAGTTGAAGCATCTGTGAAAAAACCTAACAGCTGTGAATCTAAATATAGATTCATATTTAGTCTTTGCAACATAAAGGTTGTAAATGTGCTGCTTCTCAACATGTGAAACTACAAATGACAGTGCTATATGTTATAGAAATTGCAATTTTGAACAATGGACTTAATGCTAATCTATCTCACAGAGAAATGATTATTATGCATAGTCACATATGTTACCTGCTGTATTTTTTTGGTGTGAATATATCTCCATGTGAATAAAAACCCAAGGAAAGTGGAGATAGGACAAACTTTGTTTTCTATTTTTCTTTCTTATTAATCATGTGATAATTCAGGGTGCAAAAATAATTGTGTTTGAGAGGTAAAATAGCAGCAAAGTTTAAAGAATTTCAGCTGAAACAGTCCTGTTATTGAGAACCAAAATTAAGCATTGCTTTATAAAAAAGAACTAAAGGGAGAGAAAATAATTTTCTTAAAAGATTTTTTAGGGTTTTGACGGTAGATAATATCTATTGTCAAACTTATTCATATTGAACATAATATAAATATCAAATTCAGAATTATGATTATGTGAAACAAGAACATACAAAAATATATTTATTATATTTTATTTGCAAAGGAGGTAAAATAGACATACATTTTCAGCAACATGCATTGAAATTACTTAAAACACTTTTAGTTAACTATAAATGCGTCATTAATCAAACACTATTTCTAGTCATTCAGCTTTCTTGTCATTTTTCTGCAGAAGTGAAAATGACATCTGGTTTTCTGTGGTTAATGGGCATGAAATGATATTGAATTTCTTTTCCCTAGGGCTTCTTTGTCCTCTCTATTGCCACCAGAGAAATAAATGTATAAAATAAGTGGTTGATTGTGATGTATACATTAATGTAAAATAGTCACAGTCCAGCCTTTCAGTGTTTCCTTTTCTGAAAAATTCTGATGAAGTTAATCCATGTGACTAGCAAAAAATTTGTTAAAATAAGATCCATGGACATAAAATATAATAACAAAGTATTTTGCCATTTTTAGTATAGGAATCGTTCTAGAGAAGATAATTGTAAGACAAAACTATTAAGAAATTTGGGATAATTAAAAGGTATTTCAATATTGATTTTTTTGAGAAAGGGAGACTATTGCAAGTTTATCTATAGAAAAATAATGCAGTGGGTAGGAAGGAGTGTAGAATAAAAGAATATAGAAGTCAGAAAAAGATTTTTTTATCATTATGTACTTTATATGCTTGAAAACACATCATATTCATATTATCTGCTGTATATTTTCCAATTTAAAAATGAGGGGGGCCGGTGAGATAGCTCAGCAGCGTAAGCGCCTGCCTGGCAAGCGCGAGGGCCCGAGTTCGACTGCTGGAACCCACATACGTAAAAAGGGCCAGTGATATCGCTCAGTGGCACAGGCGCCTGCTGTCGCGCGAGGTCCTGAGGTCGACCCCTGGTACCCACAAAAAAAAAAAAATAAATAAAATAAAATAAAAATGAGGAAATGTAAGCATTAAAAATTATCTTGCCCATGAGCACATGCATAATAAAAGGAAAAGATTTATATCAATTATGTTTAATTTCAAACTTTCCTTTTGTCCCTATTACTGAAAGCTCATAGTAAAACAAAGATTCCAGGAGGAGAGACAAACACTAGAGGAAAAAACAGGAATTTTAAAGAATGTCAAGCACATGTGTCTATTGAAGATATAATATGTTGTTTCTTATAGGACAATAATTCCATGTTTTTGTAAAATAAGCTGTATGATTCTTCAATGTAGTTGACGACTACATTCAAAAAGACCTCTAGTATTGTCTTATTGGAAGCCTTTATACAGATTCATTAATTAATTTCAGTATTTCTATGAGGTTGATTAAGAGATCATAAAAGGTGCAGTGGTGTGTGCTTGTAGCCCAAACCTTTACAGAGGCTGAGGCAGGAGAATCACAATTTCAAGATAAATCTCGGCAACATGTGAAACATAGACAAAACCTTTTTGATAAACAAAAATACAAACAAATCAGCATAGTTCTGAAATTTCCTGTTTCAAAACACACACAAAATAAGCAAAAATGGATTATCAATTAATAATGTCATTAAAATTATTAACTCCATAGTTTGGATAATAGTTGAAGTGTGTAAAACACTGTTTCATTAAAAGGAGACTATGGTACTGCATGCCTTACTTAAGGAAAAACATACATCCATGTTTGTGTGAATATAAAACCTGTGTGCTGAACAGCCATGATTCATAAAGAAAATATGTATAGATTTTATACTTATCTTCTAATTATTGTCTACCAATAGGTGTGGTAATCGTCCCCAGTGCCCTCATAAAGTCCATGTACTTATAGTTGGTACCTATAACATTTCACTTCTGTTTATTTAATAGAAAACACTATAGTCATTTAAAAATCTCAAAGCACAGAGTTAATTAGAAATTCTACACCATGATACAAGAAAAAATTTTAATCTACATCAAAAGGTAAAATTTGGGGGTTCTCTACCACCCACAAATATGGAAAAAATCTGCAGAGAATCCAGAGCTAGTGAGAACCGTCTGGTGGGCTCTTCTTTATTCTCTGTTCTGACTTATTTATCTAGGTTGTTACCTAATGTCAAGACAATTGGGATTCACTTTGGGAATGTAGAAGTTAAAAATGAAGACAATGGCAATTTTCTTATTTGTTGGTGGCTTGGTGGTATCTGGGTCTGGCAGTGTTTGAAGTTGGTTCCTCTCACTGATCCTTTTAGGGTTTACTGGATGTTTTCCTGCTCACCTCAACTCTGGACTTGTTTTCTGATTTTACAGTTCTCGAGTACACTGGTTTGTAGGGTATCTGGCTCCAGCTGTGTTGGATAATGGTTCTTTTCCTGTCCTGGAGCCCCTGTCCTGTTCATGGGAAATAGATTTATCTAACCTTTATACTAACAGATATTTAAATACAGGGGCTTTCATTTTGTCATACATCAGAAAAACTTTGGCCTTTCTATACCTTCAGTTAAGGTCTCTGAGAATATGATAGAACTGCTCCTGCTACACTTAGAATTAGAAATGATACAGTAGAGCTGGTGAGAGGTGGGGAATTGCATCTTGAAAGCAGCTCTCTCCAAAATAATAGCAACAACAACATTCACAGAATATCTATTTTGCTTTCCATCCCTTGAAAATTTGAGATTTTGAAGTTGGAAACTTATTTGGTAACGTAGAATCAATTTTTCCCATAATATTTCTTTCCTTATACTGTATGGTGTGATGGCATTAGTATTGACACAAAAAGAGAAATAAGTAGATCCATTTTTAAAACTAATATATGTGTGTGCATTCATATATGTGTACAAATGAGTATATTCAGAGTGAAAGAGGAAGAAATGGCATTTTTGATCCTCGATTATATTGTTCTATATTATAATTGCCAAAGCCATCTTTTCTCATGTTAAATTTCAAGTAATGATTCTCATTCAAAGGAAAAACAAAGTGGATTTTATTCAAAATGGATTTTTCATGAATGAAATAGAAACATATATCGATCACATGCTGTTTTATTCTTCCTTATGCATTTATTGAAGACACTTACCATGTGATTAATTGTACACATCAACCATCTCTCTATGAAACATTGTTGTCACATATAGAACATATTTATATTTAAACGATATGGTTATTTTGAACACTGAGGTGGTATTTCATACTTCCCTTCCTTCTACACAAATGTATCAGTTTAAAAACTAAAATATATTGTGAAATGGGAAGAAATTGTTCAAAAGGAAAAAGGAACTAGGATGGGTGAAAAGGGAAAGTACAGTAAGGAAAAGGGAAAAAATATAAGTCAGTTATACTATTAGTATCTCTTAGTTCATTAAAAAGGAAAGTTTGTGCTAATATTGATTAGAGAAATTTTTATTTCCATATATTGTACCTTGAGCAACTACTTTAAGGATAACAACATGTATTAACTATTGTTATTCTTCCCTTATTTTGTTATGAAATTTTATTTTGACTTTTTTCCATAAAAAAACTAAATTTTTAAAATGTAATTTTTTTTACATGAAAGTAACTAAATTTCTAAATATCTGTTTGGTTGTGTAGCCCACACTCACTGGGTTAGAATTCATTATTACTCATCCAAAAGATAGAGTCTAGCTGAATAGTGCAAAGATATTTACAATGCCTATGAACAAGAACAACTTGGTATTTTAGGGAGCAAAAAATACATAAAGCTAATTATATGTAGGCAGTTTATGTAATGTTAAAACATAATTTATGAATTACTAGTAATTCCAGATAAAATCACCATTTTGTTTGATAGCATCCATGGCTATATTTCATACAGTTTTTATACTTGACAATTTCATCAATATTCTTTCTCCTAACTTCACATGTAAACAATTTTTACGTGCATTTCCTTAGTTTTTTACATCAAAATTGTTATAGATGGGGAGAAATTTGGGGAAAAAGAGCTCCAAGTAGTTCTGGGGTGACTTTAACCCAGTTTCCACCAATAGTGATAGTTTGCATAAATATAGTACAAAATCAAATCCAGTAAAATGACAACAGTATAATCTACAGACCATATCCTAATGCTACTCACTTTGGTTTCCATTTATCAAACAGTTCAGCAAAGAACAGCAAAATGTATTACTTTATAAGTGACTATTAATTATTCAACAAGACAAATGGCATCATACATCATGAAACAAACCGACACAAACTTAAAAGATGTGAAAATATACAGACTATATTCCGAGGCCAGAATTGAAGCAAATAAGAAACTGTAATACAGAGATAATAAAAATCTACAAACACGTAGAAATTAAAAAAAAAAGCTGAACAGTTCATAGATCAAAAGTGAGTCACAAGGCAAATTATATATAAGCACGGTGAACAGAATGAAAGAGAAAATACAACACGCTAAAATTTATGGGATGTAGCCAATGCAGTACTGAAAAGTACTGCATTTATTGAACTCATTGTATACATTCAATAACAATAATAGCAAACCAAGAATTTAGGCTTCCACTTAAGAGGCTTTATAAAGTAAAACAAAATAAAGTCAAAGCAAGCCAAAGAAAGAAGAAATAATAAAGCTAAGAACAGATCTACAAAATTAAAAATTGAAAAATGAACCAAGAAGGAAGATATTTTATTTGTATTTTAAAAATATAAGTAACATTTATGAACTTTTAGCAAATTTTCAGAAAAAAAAATGACTAGCATCCAGGAATAAAATAGGGTATAGAACAAAAAACCCCATGGGTATCCAAAGGACTAAAGAGTACACCATAAAAACTTATGTAAATTTGGTAACGAATTGAATTCAGTGAGAATTACAAACTACTAGATTATACCCAAGTTGAATTAGATTAAAAGAATAGTCTTATAAACATTTTAAATTGTTTTTGTTTTTAGTTTCACACATCCCAGAAAAGAAATATCTTATGTTTATTTTTAATGAAGAAATTTACCAGATATTTCAGGAAGAAGTAACATCAAGTCTATACAATCTCCTCCAAATAATAGAAAGGAAAGGATACTTTTCAATTCCCCTTATGAGAAAAGTATTTGCTTAGTACCAAATGAAAGATGAAATGAGAGAGAGAGAGACAGAGACAGAGAGAGAGAGAGAGAGGCTTCAGACCAATATCTTTCATGAGCATAGATTCAAAAATTCTCAACAAAGTATTAGAAAATAAAATCAAACAACATATATGAAAAAGAATATGCCATAGGAATCAAGACTGAATGAACAAACCGATGTAAAACACCCAGTTAAATTGCTAATGTAGCAAACTCTCATGATCTTTTGGAATGACAGAGAGTAACATATACTTGACAAAATTTACTATGGATTTATTTTTTAAAATGCACCTCTCAGAAAAATAAGAATAGAGAGGAACAAATATGAGTGAAACCTACATCAAAATTATAATTAAGACAAAAGACTTGGTGGTTTCAATTTAAAGCATAAACAACAATGTGTGGTTTGTGCTCTCACCACTGTTTTCCCACATGGTCATAGACATTCTAGCCACCACAAGACAAGAATATGAACTTGAAATTCTATATGTAAGTAACAAAAATGTGAAACTGAAATTTTAAAAAGTACCATTCATAAGTGTTCAAAATTTATATACTAAGCTGTATATGTAACAAAACATGTACACAAACTTGTCCTTAGACAGCTACAGAACAATGATGAAAGAATTCACAGATATGGAGAGGCATGCTATATTCATGAACTTGAAGCTCAACATAAAGATGACACTTTATCTGCTTTGATTTGTAAGCATAACACAATTCTTATAAAAATTCCAACATCTTTTTCCCAGATATTTTAAGGTTGATTCTATTCTTTTATGTAAAAACAAAAAAGCTAGTATACCTAATAGACTTTAAAAAGGAAGTTGAATAAATTTGGAGGAATCATAATGCCCAATTTCATTATTAACTTTGTAACTATAATAACCTGAACATTGTGGTATCAGCAAATAAATAGACACAAAGATAAATTTAATACAACCAACATCTTAGAAATAAAACCACATGACTATGATCAACTATGATTTTTTTATGGGAATTGAACCTAGGACTTTGTACATGCTAGGCAATTGACTGTACACTGCACTACACCCTCCAGCCCTCAACTCATTTTTAACCACAGCACAAAGGCAATATAATAGACAACAGATAGTATTTTCAA
This sequence comes from Erethizon dorsatum, assembly GCA_028451465.1. Classification (NCBI taxonomy): domain Eukaryota; kingdom Metazoa; phylum Chordata; class Mammalia; order Rodentia; family Erethizontidae; genus Erethizon; species Erethizon dorsatum. The sequence goes on from CM051839.1 coordinate 21,296,689, forward strand.
TAAATATTGTCGGTACAGTTTTAATTCTTAAGCCAAATATATATATATATATCCAAAATCACAGCTGTGATGCAAATTCACTCATAAGTGATCATAAATTTAATTGTAAACTATAAAATGTAGAAGAATATGGGAGGCAACCTTCAAGGCCTAAGATTATTTGAAGAACTTATAGACAGACATCTAAACTGGGATCTTCAAAATGAAGTACTGAAAATATAATTTTCCACAAAATTGTAAAGTTTTACTTTACTGAACACCTCGTGAAAAGGATGAATACACAAGCTGAAATCTGGGAGAAAATATTTGAAAGTGCTTTCATTTTTGGCTTCCGAGAGTTCTTTACATATTCTGCATACAATATAAATATTGTGTTGCATTATGTGACTACAACCATTTTCTACCAGTCTTTAGCTTGTGCGTTCATCCTTTGTAACAAGGTATTCGATACAGCAAAATTTTACATGCCTTGGAATGTGCAGTCTGCCTGGCTCATCTTCCCAGAGTGCTGCGATCACAGGTGTGTACCACTGTGTCCAGCTTCATGCAAATTCTTGTATAAGAGCGATCATAATGCTAAAGCTTTATTTATCATAGCCTCATACTGGAAGGAACTGAAATTGCTTTCAACTGTTGAATGGATAAATAAATTGAGGCATTTGTAAACAGTAAAATATTATACAGCAATGAGAAGAATGAACTATTGGTGCCATAGCAAAATAGATTGTTTTAAGTATATTGAGCGAAAGATTGAAGGAGCAAAATGAGCACATATTTTATGGTTTCACTTATGTAAAACTCTAGAAAGAAAATGCCGACAAATTTATAGAAACAGAATTAATACAAATGCTTGTTGGTAGTGTTTAGTGAGGAATGACAGAAATTATCAAGAGGCAGAAGCATCAGGCAGGGTGGTGCAAGCTTGTAATCCCAGTACTGAGGGAGGCTGAGGCAGGAGTCTTGCAAGTTTGAGTCTCAGCTAGGCGATTTAGTGAGACTCCATCTCAAAATTAAGAAAATGAAAATGCCTGAAGATGTGGCTCAGTGATACAGCACCACTGTGTTTAGTCCCTATTTCAGCAAAAAAGTAAAACAATGGCATGAGAAAGCTTTCTGGGATGGTGGATATATTTAACATGTTGATTGCGATGACAGTGCCATAGGAATACAGATATGTCAAACATTTTCAAAGTATACACTTTATATATGTGTAGTATATTATATTTCAGTTCTACTTCAATAAAACTGTTAAATTACACAATATCACTGCCCCTCTAATCTAATCTCTTTAATAGATTTATCAAAGTTTTCAAGAAGACTTAACAATCTTTCTTATACAAAAAGAAAAATATAAAATGTGATGTGCCTTGTATGCAAGACTCTTCAGAACTGAAAAAGAAATTAAAACAAAAAGCAAACCCACATAAAGATGACAAATTTGTACTGTCCATCTTAATATATTTCTCTAGAGTTTAATTGCAATCCCTGTGAGGATAATTTATATCTTTCTTGTGAGCATCAAATCTGTATTTTCCTATATCCAACATCTAAGCAAATTATATACATATATATATATATATATATATATATATATATATATATATATATATTTGTGTGTGTGTGTGTGTGTGTGGGTACCAGAGGTGGATCTGAGGACCTTGCGTGCCAGAAGGCGCCCGTGCTGCTGAGCGATATCACCGGCCCTTTTTTCGTATGTGGGATCCGGGAGTCAAACTCAGGACCTCGCACTTGCCAGGCAGGCACTTATGCCACTGAGCTATCTCACCGACCCATAAGCAAATTATATTTTCATTTCCTTTGTTGAAAAAATGGAAACTGTCAAAAATGAACTTCTTACCTGCAGTTTGTCAATCAATAAATAATCAGTAAAAAATCTTCTGTTTTTTTTTTTTTTTATTTTGTTAGAAGGGAAGGAGTTATCATGGTGCAATATCACTGTGTATGCAGTAAGATTACACTCTTTCACATCTCATGAATTTCACTACACCAGTATATTCTATTATTCAACAGTCTTTGCTTTTCACCTTTAGCATACCAGTAGACTCTGGCCACCCCATTAAAAGTACCAAAATCAGTCATCAGTCTCATATCCAGATACTGGTACAGTTGTCTTTTCCCCTTCACAACAAAGTTTACTAAACACGTGTTTCCTCCTTCTGCAATCAGTGCCTGCCTTTGCCTTACTTCCTGGGATCTAGTGCCTATCTTCAATGTTGGGAAATTTGTAGACACAGTCTATGTTTTATTTCCAATCTGTAACCTACTTTAAAGACTTTTGGAATCATAAAGTCTTGCCTTTTATATCATCAATTTTTGTTTTAACTTCACTCCATTGCTTCTTTCGTTTCAAGTTCTATTTCTATCATCATCCTCCATCTATATTCTTAATTTTGAAATGCCTTAGAGCTTGCTTCTTAGAGCTCTCTTCACTTTCATTCTTTAGAAGATGTAAATGATTTATGGATATTTATCTTCTGTTAGGTTTTTATTACTTCATAGTATAAAGTCCTTGCCTAAATCTTGGTACATAAATTCCTTGCCTAACTTACTCATTAAAGAGTACCACTTTCTAACACCAAGCTTTCTGCATTATGCCTGTATTTGACTGTATCAATCACAGTGACATACAACATGGAATTCTTGAATTCTCCTATTTTTGAGTGCAATTTCTTTTTTTTTTTTTTTTTTTTTGTGGGTACCGGGGGGTCGACCTCAGGACCTCGTGCTCCAGCAGGCGCTCGTGCCGCTGAGCGATATCACCGGCCCCTTTTTCGTATGTGGGTTCCGGGAGTCGAACTCGGGCCTTTTGAGTGCAATTTCTGTCTTTAATTTTACTTCTTTATAAGTGTAATCACTCTTCACTGTAATCATTGTTTGGATTTTCCTTCCAAACATTTCCAATATCCAACCTATGCATACCCATAAATCCTATTGATTTCATTCCAAAAATATATCTCATATACATATATTTCACTTTACTTTCTCTGCCATCATCACACCTATCATTTTTTTTTAAAACTAGCAAAATTTATGACAGCTCCCCGATTGCTTTCTTATTATCACTCTTGGTTTCATCCACTTTATCCTATTTCTAGCAGTTAGAAAGATTTTCCATGGTTTTCCATAGCTCTTGGAACAGACTGCCACCAGCCTACCATGACAGTAAGACCCCAGATGATCTAAATCCTCCCTGTCTTCTCTGCCCTGTCTAGTACCCCTTTCCTCAAGGTAAACAAGAGCCCCACTGGTGGTCCATAAATATATTGCTTTGTCAATCTTTTCCCCAGGTGTGGAGTTGGCACATAATATTTAGTTCTAGTTATAAATGCCTTCTTCCTTTGTTACAAATATAAATTATTACATGAAAAATACCTTAAAATGTAACGGTTTAAAATTATCATTATAGTCTCACAATTGTGTGAATTAGGAACTCAGGCAGTATTCAACTGGACAGACTTTTTCTTCCACATTGGATGGAATGGGGTTGCTCAATGCTATACAGTTAGTGGCGGGTCTAATTTGGAGCTAACACCCTAGAGGAGAAGGTGATGACTCAATTGACTCATTCCCCCTCATGGCATAATTTTTGGGCCTTGCCAGGAGCATGATATTGGGACATGGCTATTTTGGACACTAAGAGCATTCATTCTACAAGAAATTGAGAGAAGATCTAATGCCACTACTGATTAAACTTTTTAATGAAATTGAAAGGGGTGCAATACTCCCAAAATTATTCCTGGAAGGAAGTATTACTTTGTTACCCAAATCAGAGAAGGACACAACCAAGAAAGAGAACTATAGGCCAATCTCCCTAATGAACATCGATTCAAAAATCCTCAGTCAGATACTGGCAAACAGAATGCAGCAAATCATCAAGAAGATTATACACCATAATGGAGTAGGATTCAGCCCAGGGAGGCAGGGATGGTTCAAAATACGCAAATCAGTAAATATAATACACTATATTAATAGAGCCAAAGACAAAAATCACATTATCATTTCAATAGATGCAGAGAAAACATCTGACAAAGCCCAACACCATTCATGATAAAAACCCTGCAGAAAACTGGAATAAATGGTCTTTACCTCAATCTGATAATAGCCATCTATGACAAACCAATAGCCAACATCATACTCAATGTTCAAAAATGGAAACTTTCAACCTAAAGTTAGGAACAAGACAGGGATGTACACTATTGCCGTTCCTATTTAATATAGTTCTGGAAACATTAGCCAGAGCAATTAGACAAGAGAGAGAAATAAAAGGAATAAGGATAGGAAATGAAGGGGTTAAATTATCATTATTTGCAGATGACATGATACTCTACATAGAAAACCCCAAAAACCCCACCAAAAGATTTCTAGATTTAATAACTAAATTCAGTAGTGTAGTTGGATACAAAATCAACATTCAAAAATCAATAGCATTCCTGTACACAAATAACAAACTCACTGAGAGAGAAATTAGGGAAACCACACCCTTCACAATAGCACCCAATAGAGTGAAATACTTAGGAATGAATCTAGCAAAGGAAGTTAAATATTTATACAGTGAAAATTACAGTACTCTGAAAAAGAAGATCAAAGAGGATATCAGAAAATAGAAAGATATCCCTTGTTTATGGATAGGAATAAACAACATAGTAAAAATGGCCATACCCCCAACATGGTTATATAGATTTAATGCAATCCCAATCAAAACACCATTAGCATACCTCACAGAACTAGAGAAAACATTCCTAAATTTCATTTGCAACCAGAAGAGACCTAGAATAGTAAAAAAAAATTTCAATAAGAAAGATAAGGCAGGGGGCATCACAATCCCTGACTTGAAATTATACTACAAAGCTACTGTGATAAGAACAGTATGGTACTGGCAAAAAAGCAGACCTGAGGATCAGTGGAACAGAATAGAAGATGGAGACACAATCACAAACACACTCAGTCACCTTATCTTTGAGAAAGGGTCCAAATACATTCACTGGAAGGAAGACAGTCTCTTTCATAAATGGTGCAGAAATGGAAGGTATTCTTTTAAAGCTAGTGCCTAGGAACTGCCAACTTAACTTCCACCATATTCTATTGGTCATGGCAGCCACAGAGTCTTCCCACGCTAATTCACTGCATGAAAAGATAAACTTTGCTTCTCACTACGAAGTGTAAAAGGTGTTGTCGACATGTTTACTCTCACAATTTCAAAGATGGCTCCCTGTCATATTTTATGTTTTAAAATAAATAAAGCCTCCTTCAATCTCCCCTAAGCCTCATATTTATGCTGGATATCTCACCATCTCCATTTCTTTCAGAGTATTGCTTTTCTTTTTTTATTTGTTTGTTTGTTTAACTTTCTTTTTTTTTTTTTGTGGGTAGCGGGGGTCGACCTCAGGACCTCACGCGCCAGCAGGTGCCCGTGCTGCTGAGTGATATCACCGGCCCCTTTTTTGTATGTGGGTTCCGGGAGTCAAACTCGGGCCCTTGCGCTTGCCGGGCAGGCGCTTAAGCCGCTGAGCCATCTCTCCAGCCCTGTTTAACTTTCTTGACTTCTAATTTTACTTTTTTTTTTTTTTTTTTTGTGGGTACCAGGGGTCGAACTCAGGACCTCGCGCTTCCCAGGCAGGCGCTTATCCCACTGAGCCATCTCATCGGCCCCCTAATTTAACTTTTTAAATTTTTGACTTTTTCTATTTTATTTACTTGAAAGTAACTAATAAAAAGGACAAAAGAACATAAATTTATTTCTTTCTGCCTCTGTTGTACCTAACATACTACTAATAATTATAGTTGATATTCAGCAGATATGGATTAAATAAATGCATATTTTAGGAATAAAGACAAACTGCTATTTTAATCGAATATTTTACATAAAATGCAGACTAGTGAGAATATATATATTGCAGAAAAACTGTTAAAAATTTGGAGAACTTAGTTGGTCACAGCTTCAATGTAAGTCACTGTAGTTTTTTAAGAGAATAGGTAGCCAAACTGAATAGGATGCATTAAAAGAAACATGGTTACATGTAAGAGTAACATTCCATACATGCTGGTCAGATCACACTGAAATGAGTTCAGGTCTGAGAGTAATTCTTCTAGAGGGATAAAAAATAGAATAAGGCTGTGATTGTATGGCTTGTGAAACACATGAGGGATTTAGAATGTTCAGCTTCTAAAAGCCTGAGAGACAAACATAATTAATATCTTTAAATATTCAGCCACTGCCACATTTAAGACATATTTTTGCTCTATTTTCCTCAAGAACTCTGATTAATAACATGTCAAAGATGAATTTTAAAATTAAAATAATATTTAACCCTGAATATTTAAGAAAAAATAATTTAAAATGTTTTTTGGCAATATTTCTATAGGTTGCTATAGTTCCTTCTTTCTCATGTCTGGGATTAGATTTAGAGATCTTTTTTCACTTTTGGTATAGTAATAGCATTTACTTTCAATTATAAAAGAGGGTCAATTAAATACTGTTCTTGTGTCATGTTATTTACCTGCTAAGTTAACTATGCTTGAATTATACTGTGTGTAATCTCAGAAATGCAGTTGAAAGGAAAATCATTTTACATCTTGTCATAGTGTCTTCCCTTCCTCAGAGAGTGCATTCTGGTGAATAAGGACATAATACAACCAATTAACTAAAAATCAGTGTAGTGAATCTGAATTCGCATGCTCATGTTAGCTTATTTCCTAAATTTACTATATTTATGTATTTCCCCAAATTCCTCTTTATAAACTATTTTTCAAATTTGTTATATACTTATGGTGTTTAAGAGTTTTATATATCTTATAGATTGCTGCCTGGGAAATTTGTTATTATTTTAAGCATTTGATATATTATTAGCATCCACACATTTAAATCTGTCTTTTTTTTTTTTATATGCGGGTACACGCACTCGAATTCAGGACCTTGTGCTTGCTTGGCAGGCACTTATGGTGCTGAGCTATATCACCGGCCCTTAAATCTTAAGCTGATCTTTTTATTTTATATTTCTGGTTTGCCATCCTTTTGGTGTTTTTCAAATTATATCAACAAATTAGACTCTGTAACCAAAGTTAATGCATTGAGTGGTTAGTCCTAGTGTTTTCAAATTCATGTTTTGGTTTGTGTTTTTTTCTTCATATTGTTACTTAAAACAAAATTTAGAACAAACTGATCAGACTCTCTCATTTTTCCTGCAGAAGAACTGAACTTTTTCCTAAAGCTTATACCTATACTTAGCATTAGGAATCTACTTTAAATTTGAAATTATCCCTTGCGAGAGACTAGTGTGTGCTGGTAAGAGTGAAGATTTTTTTCTTTTAGTTACTACCACATCCAAAATGTGTGACAATAGGAATTGACTGAATTTTGATAATGAAGACTACTTCAGTGTTAACCTCTAACACTGTTAGATTTTATTCAAATTGAAAACCCAAACCTTATAACGTTTTTCCTAAGGAATTTTTAAGTATACGTTTTTCTTTGAAAATCTAAACACTACATGATTAAATTACAGCAAATCTTCTGGCTAGCACTGTCTTGTGATATGTCAAGTGTCACTGCTTTCTGCATGTAAAAATAGTTAAGACATCCAGCTCCTCACATCTCTACTCTGCAAAGCTGAGCGCACATTCACACATGCAAGTTTTCACAGCACTACTCTGGTGTCCTTTTTAGAAATTTATGAAGATTGGGAGTGGGACATAGCTCAGTGGCACAGCCACTGCCTAGCAAGTGCCTAGCAAGCTGCCAGGTCCTGAGTTCAATTTCCGGTACCAAAAAAAAAAAAAAAAAGAAAGAAAAAGAAATTTATGAAGATGATAACATGATTTTTTGTAATGAAAGAAATCATGTTTGGTTATGAAAATAATAAGTACGTTTGTGAGGAATATACAGAAAAGTGCAACAAGCATAAATAATTAAAAAAATGGGACACAAAATGATGTAACTGTGTTTTCTTCACTAAAGTCTTATCTCTCTAATAAATTAAGAAAGCATTTCCTCTAATAATCCGATTCTATTTTATCTGTTTAAGTCTGAATTTACCACATTATCTCATCCTACACTCTATGGGTGCTATTTTGCCTTACTTATTACTAGTTTTAATTTTTTACTCATGTTCTTGCTGAAAGTCAGATATTAAGTACGGAGTCAACCATGAATTGATTTCTGAAAAAAAAAAAAAAACCTTTTAGTTCTCCACAATGAACGTATAATATTTGAATATCAGAAAAATTAAGTAATCTCAAAATAAAGTTTAGATATTACTTAACATGAACAGACTCCAGCTTTTCTGTCTTGAGAACTTTTCCCATGAGCTTTCCGCGTTGCCTGAGTCTTTGTTTTCTGCTCATTCATAGAGCATGCGCAGTCAGATGGTCCAATATAAACAAAAGAATAAACATATATCGACAGAATATTATGATCATTTCCGTAGGTATAGAAAAGTATTTGAGGCAAGCCTGAGGTCCTGAGTTTGACTCCCGGTACCCACATAAAATAAAAGAAAAGGAAAGTATTTGATAAAATCTAAAATCATTTCTTTTATTTTTTTTGTGTGGGTACCGGGGGTTCAACCTCAGGACCTCGCGCGCCAACAGGCACCCGTGCAGCTGAGCGATATCACCGGCCCCTTTTTTCGTATGTGGGATCCGGGAGTCGAACTCGGGCCCTCGCGCTTGCAAGGCAGGCACTTACGCCGCTGAGCCATCTCACAACCCCTAAAATCATTTCTTGATAAAAATGTAACAAATTAGATATGAAGAACATACATACAACACAATAATGGCAGTATATGAGAAATCCGTAGCTAATTCATATGAAACAGCGAGCTGGAGAATTTTCAGGCAAATTCAGATGTCATAAAGTTATATCTTTAACTAAGGATACATGTCTAACAACTTTCTAAAGCTGTTAATCAACTTGAGACCCATTATTATATCTAAAAAGGGGAAAACCTTGTCTTTAATGCCTTTCAAGTTTACAAGTTTCCATTTGTTTCATAAATGCCTAAATATTTGTTTTTCCATATCACTATCTGAAAAATGAACCACAAATTTTGCTTATTTTATACACCTCAGTCCATTTTTAATCTATAAAACCTCCTTATTTTGCTCTGCCTTGATAAATAAGAAGTAAGTCTTGTTTCCTTTGCCTAATAGATTTCTAAACTTCGGGTTTGGCTAATGTAATTTGATGTAGTTTCCATTCTTTAGATTTTCATACAAACTGAATAGATCAAAGGGCTTAATTACATTCAATTTTACTTTGTTTCCCCCCAAGAATACCCCAGGATGTCTGATCATGTCTACTATTTATATCAATGTTATGCAATTCCTCATCATTTTTTACTTAATATTTTAGAAACATTGAAAATCACTAGTGACACCCATTACTTTAATAAGATATGCAAAATGATGGTGTTCTAACATTATAATTTTTGCTGGACATATTTTTGCAGTTTTTTTTTACAAAATATCTTTACTATTTTATAACCCTGAAATATGTTTATACATCAAAGGAACAAGAAATATTTAGTTCTCTACTATTCTTTGCAAATTTTCATTATAGTGAATTTTTCTCTTAGCACACTTTAGACGTGTTCAATGAGATTCATCAAATTAGTATGAAGTGATGGGTTTCTAAAAAGTTTGAAATGATTATTTCCATTATATTTTGGATGTTTAAGTCATACTGTCCTTAACCAATGGAGAGCCCTTTACTTTGACTTGTGTGACCTTCCAATAGGAATCTACAAATAATTAAATTTTTTTGTGTGTTACCTTTTGATATAAAAATAGTTCCAGGCTTATATTATAACATTCTTGTTACAGTGTAGAACCTCTCATTTCTCCAAGAAGTGATATTTAGAAACCATAATTTTAGTTCTCCATATCTGTGTGATTGTTGTTTTTGGATCTTTTCAATTTTCCAGATAAAAATCATGTATTTTATTTTGGAATGGAAAATAAACAACAAGAATTCATACTCTTGCTGAAATTAGAATTAAAATATACAGCGTTCATTTGCTATTTTGCCTTTTCTTTTTTTGGCTCTCACTCTGAAAATTGTATTACCTACAGCTACTAATATGATATTTTTCTATCATCTATCTTCTATTCATCTACATATAAGTCTTCAAAATAATAGTAACGAAATTGTTAATATAATGTCACTATATAATGCTTGAGATTTTCTTTTAGGTTTTTTATCCTAAGCCAGAAGCGATGTAGTATAAGATTACAGTGTTTTAAGATCACTCAAAACATTATACAATCAAGCTTTCAAGTTGACATAGAAATTAGGTTATTTTATTTTGTTTTCCATTTTTAGAACTGCTTTATTAATTTAGATTTAATTTTGTTTTATAAAACTAATGAGAAGCCTCTAAATTCTGATCTATAAAAGAAGATACAAGTAAGAAGTATACCTTCAATTCCTTTCCTCCAGTTCTCCTTTTTTATATTCCATAAACAAAAAATTCATTAATTTTTAGTTTTGACTTCCGTTTGTAAAATATAAGCAACAATAACTTAGGTATATGTAGGTATATATTTGATTGCATATATATGTATATATATATATATATATATATACACACACACACACACAAATGTATGTATATGTGCCATTTTAGAGACAATACTTAGTATAACAATCACTGTTGTCTGCACCTTTGAAATATTTCTTTAAAGATTAATCTACAGTCATAGAATTTACTACTGCATTGATGCATCATAGCTTATTTAACAAATCCCCTGAAGATAGAATTTTCTGAACTATTCCTAGTATTTTGAGACAAATAGGACAAAAAAAATAAACTTACAATATGTCATTTTAAAATTTGCCAGGATAACTCTCAAAATCATTTCTAAAGGATAGATTGCTGCATGCAGGGACACATTTAGAAGCAATTTAAAAAATATTACTAAATTCCTTTTTATAGATATGCAACTCTATTTTTCTAGTGGGAATGTATAAGTGTATGCTCCCCATAATGTCATTAGAAGACACATTGCTAGTCTTTTTCTAATCTTCAAAGTATCTATTGGCAAAACGAATCTTCCCTTTGGCAAAAATATACTCCAGGTCACTTTTTCTGCACCAATTTTAAATAATCTCATTGTCTTCAAGTGATCAATAGGTACATGAGTTTTGACAAACTTTTGAAAAGGACTTATCTAATTACTTGGTTATCTCTATACCAGTAAACACATTTGGGAGGGATGATGAATTTTAAAGAGTTACGGCTTAGACGTTTACTTGGCTTTGGAAGCCTACTGAAACATTTACCGCTACTTTCAGAATGGAGTCATTCTGCAAGGCAGACTTTATTCAGCGTGAGCCCTTATTGATAATATTCTCTAAGGTCTCTAAGGAGAATCAAAGAATAGCCTTCTCCTACAAGTGATCATTTAGAAAATCTTACAGAGTGGCTGGAGTATTTTAAAAATATTGTTTTTGTGCGGTACAGGTGCTCTCGTCATTATTAAGTGTATACAAGATGCTTTACTTGCCTGTGTCACAACCTGCTTCTTTAGGAGGCATATCTGAACAACGAAGTCACTGGAGGGTTAAAGAGTGTGGATGTCAGCAGTTATCCACCACAATGCACCTGTCAGATGCCCAGCTGGCACACAGATAACTGAACATAAGGCTGATTGGCTCTCTGCCTAGAGATTCTAGTGCATCTTGATGTGTGCCATATTGACAATTATGGATATGCAAAACTGTTCACACATTTAAGGTTAAGAGCAACTTATTCTGAGCTCATATCTTTATGCAATTCATTTGGTGGCATATGGGGCCATTTTGAAGCCTCGTCCCTAGGGGCAGGAACTGCTTCAGCAACCAAATTGCTTTAAATTATACTTAATGTTCATGTAGTTTGAAAATTAATTATCCCCTAGATTATGAACAGAGTTTTAAATGATTATTCAGGAGAATTAGGAAATAATATAAATTAAAATCCAAATAATAAAGAATAAATATATTGATCAGAGCTGGATATGACAGAGATGGATAATATCTTATGAAAGCAACAGTGTCTATGTAATAATGATGTGTTTTGAAAAATATAACAGCGGACCAGTGAGATGGCTAAGCAGTGTACGCGCCTGCCTGGCAAGCGCGAGGGCCTGAGTTCGACTCCCGGAACCCACATACAAAAAAGGGCCGGTGATGTTGCTCAGAGTCACGGGCGCCTGCTGGCGCATGAGGTCCTGAAGTAGACCCCCCGTACCCACAAAAAAAATGTATATATATATTGTATATATATATATATATATATATAATAGCATAAAACTAAATAATTAAAAATTTTCTCCTGTAAATCAATTCAGGAGACTTCAGATAAAACTATATTCTGTATTTCATGTTAACAATGAGCTGCTATAATGTACTATGGTGATCTGTAATTTGCTATAATAACTCAAGATAGGGTTTCTTAGTGTGTATCTATAATACACATATGTCTTATTCATGTGAAGAACACAAAGTCTGTTCAATTTTTTAAAACAGTGTTTTCTTCTATCTTATCTGTCATGTCAGAAACTTCTGGAACTTTCAGACATTCTCAAAGTAGATTTATTTAGTGTCTAAGTAGTTTTGGGGAAGAAATACATCACTAGATATATTTTAGCTTCAGTTATATGCATACAGATTCTATTTATCTTGCATCTGTACAAGCACATGCATTTTACACCATTATCAAGTTAAAGGTTTAACTTATTGTTAAAATTATGCCTAATTTTTCCATATCAGTTGACAACTCAAGTAATTTTCTGTGGATAATCTGGTGCCATAAATAAATTTGTATGAAAGTACAAAATATCTTTTTCTTTTCTTTTGAATATTTTTTTTATTTGGAAACTTATTATTCATAGAAACTTTCCTATGAACAACAATAAACTCATAATATCTAAGATGACTCATATTCATTTGTTTAAATTTATAACTGCATATAAGATCTTAGCCTAGAAGATTATTTCAGTGTCATATGAGCTTCATTATATTAGACTTTATATGAATCTTTATTAGTTGAGGCTGTATTCCTACTTTTATTTAAGTGTATTTTCACAAATTTGCTTTCTAACCACTGCTACAAGCTATATTTACAATCTTCAGTCTTCTACTAATTGTGAAGATGCTATCTGCTGCTGATTACAAATTAATCCTTGATAATTCACTAAACCTTGTAGAATGTCCACAACCAGTAACGCTTTGAAAAAGTACAGGAAAACTCTAAAACAAAGATACTTTCAGGCAACTTGCAAACATAATATAAAGGTCATTATTATAACTAGATATTAATATGCGTCCAAATTTTTTCTTTAAATTTCTTCTGCAAATATAGAACTACATTTAACTACGCTCACTTTACTTTTAGCTTGAACAGGAGGCATTACATTTAGGTGAACTAATCTACTATCTGCTATTGACCATGAATTTGTTTCTCTTTACCTAAAATTCAACTTGTTTTTCTTTAGTCTGATTCTATTTTTGTCATCTTCTTAAAATTTTTAAAAACAAAAATCATCTACAATCCTAATTTTTCCAAAATCAAATCTCCCAGTTAATAACCCCCCACTACAATTTTCATTTTACTTCTTGCCAACATTGAAGTATATTTCAACTTTACTACTTTTATATTCCTTGCAAGACATTTTAATTTTTGTTGAAAATATTATGTATTTTGTATCAAATTGCATATTGCATGGCTTTATAACTAATTATGAACATATTCAAAATGATTAGCTATAATCATTCATAGTGTTAAAAGCCTTCGTTTAATTTTTTAAAAACTTTTATTAGTACATGTTTGCAGTATATATGATTACATTAGTTGTAGGGAATTGGTGCATAACATATTTGAGTTCTTTTTTTTTTTCTCTTTGCATGTACCCCCCTTTTATTTTGCCAGCATCAAATTCATTTATTTATCTAATAAGGCCTTATAAAGCTAATGATCATATATACAGTTTAAAAACCAGATTAATAGGCTACAAAATAGGCTATATAATAGGCTATATATATATATATATATATATATATATATATGACAGTAATATATTGAGAAAAAGTATGCAACACAACATATGTGATGGTATTCTTACCTTATCTTTTCTCCTTTGTCCTAAACAATATGTGAGACATAGATTATTTTTTAAGTAATCAGTCAAAGTGGAAACAATACAAATTTCCCATCCCTTCTTTAATCCACATCCTTATCATTGCCTCAGTTGTGGGACTTTGTGCAGTGAGTCTCTGACTTATGAATGAATTCCCTTCTGGAAGAGCATTCATAACTCAGATTCATTCATAAGTCCGACAAAGCAAGTCTTTGGGACAAATATACAGTGTGTATTGCTCTGTGCTTCCTAGCAGTCCCCTCCATATCACTGCTGCTTTTCCTTTTGCTTCAGACATCCTGGGCTCTGACTGAGCACTGTACTACTGTACACTATCACACTGTGCAGTAGGCAGACAGCAGCACGACTGTGAAAATGCCGGGCAGAGGCATGAGCTACTTGCAAGATCTGTGCACATTTGTGAATGTTGTTAACGTGAGATCCATTTGTATCTGTGAAAGTTTGTAGCTTGAATGTTCATAAGTCAGGGACTTACTGCATTTCTCCTCTTCAACTTTGGGCTTTGGCCATTGGCAAACAACAGTAGTCACAGTTTGTTGGTTGTCAGTTCCATACTTAAAAAGGCTTCAATTGTTTTTACCTTATCACTATGTCTTTCACATCTCCATGAAAACAATACATCCTAATTAGTCTATTGTTGTACTGTGGATGCACTGTAAAACCAGTAAGAACATGACTGACTTTTTTTGGTCTTACTGTTTACCACATCACCTAGATCTGGCAGACCTGTAGAATATTGTAACATCCTCTTAGAAACTGCAAAATAACAGCTCAGGAATGAAATGCTGAGGGATTTCAAAACTTGGAGTCAATGATTATCATATATTTCTGTCCAATGTTGGATAAAATTCAGGCATGTCAGAACCAAGGAGTGGGGATTTTCTATTTGGAGAATTAGATTTTTCTCATTTTCAGTGTTTTAGTATTTGTAGAGGAACAGTCCCACTAATGAGCAGAATAGATATTCCGATGAACAAAAACCAAGGCTGTCAGCTCATCATTTGTATGCTTCATTTCAGTAGACCAGGATACAAACAAAGCATACAAAGAATCAACGTGTTGTTGGGACTATTAATTCTGATTATTATGAGGTGATACTGGTAACTACTGATATGTGACTGAAAAGTATGCTTGAGACTTCAGAGTCTCACTCTGAGACAAACTATGTTTGGATAATTGCATCAATGAGGCTTACAAACGACAGGACAACTGGACCTTCAAAGTCCTTGGCAGTGGAGAGTTGGAGTACACACAACAAATGAAACAAATCAGAAGATGTCCTGATTAGGGTTACAAAGTATCTGGCATGTTTAACAGAGAGGGAAATGATGACGGTTACTGTTTTAGATTAACTGCTGCAGCATGGATATCGCTGGGAATACTAACTCTTGTTCTAAGTCTTCTCTCCAGATGATGTGACATCTTTCCACATTTAAGGAGAGGTTGGAATGTATTTAATGTGGTATAATAAGTGGATCTCAGCTGGAACAGATCAACAGCAAATACAGTCAGTTTCCCACCCTGATTTTTTATTTCCCATTTCTCTGCATATAGCCTAGACCACACATTCCAGAAGGTACTTCTCTAAACACCTAAAACCTTCCACCCGCAGATCTGTTCTGCCCATGGGTGCAGCAGGCCAGGTGTGTCAGCAGTTTACTGTCCCCTTGGGAGGGTCTCTTTGACAAGCACGGACAGTGTAAAAATTCCCCGTATCTTTTTGTTCATCTGTGGAATTGCAGTAAAGTATGGGTACTATACCAGTTTCCAGAACTCAGAAGGGTTAATACTTTCTATGTGGGAGTAGATATGGGAAGGTAGTAACCAAATATCACTGTCAGTTCCTACAAACAGTGAAAGAGGAATGTCAATTGATATGAGTGAAATATACCTGGAAAAAGGGCAATTTGCAAATTTCAGTTCAGAAATATAAATTCTAGTAGTTAAAAGTAACCAACTACTTAGCTCTCCTAATAATCCATACCACTAATTCTTACTCATATTTAACGTTTAAATTTTTTTCTGATTTAATTGCTCATACTGACCACATTTGTCACTCTGAAATAATTTTCATGAAGTTAAACTTACAAAATAAATTATAATAAAAAATTGAAAGTATGAACTGAGATTTTATGAAATGAATTCCATTTTCCCCATGTCTCTCACCTGAGTAATATGGATCAGGATAGCCACTGCTTTAGTGGGTGGTCATCAGCCTGACTCCTCAGGGTCTTGAATGTTGTCAGTCAAAGACTTTCCCAGGGCCATGTTTTGTCTATATATTAGGACAGTGATGTTACTCCTTTAAAACACATCTTGAGTCAATCAATTCAGTGGTCACAGTTGACAAATTTTCTAGTTTATCTGGAATCTCTGTTCCTTTATGTGATTTTTTTTGTGATTTTGCATATGTTTCACTTAAGTAAGTAGGTTTAATTTCAAGACTAGGCTACTTGAGTTTGCCCTATTTGAAGAAATTAATCGTGCCATTTCTTCACTATTTTGAAGCGACATTTATTTATTTATTTATTTTTTTGTGGGTACCGGGGGGTCGACCTCAGGACCTCGCACGCCAGTAGGCGCCCGTGCCGCTGAGCGATGTCACCGGCCCCTTTTTCGTATGTGGGTTCTGGGAGTCGAACTCGGGCCCTCGCGCTTGCCGGGCAGGCGCTTAAGCCGCTGAGCCATCTCACCGGCCCATGAAGCGACATTTATTGAAGACAATCACCTTTTACAATGAATCTGTCCTGTACATACAAGCATATATTGTGAGTGCATCTTTTTTAAAGTTAAATAATAATAGCAATGTTTATTGTTGCTGAGAGAAATTGAAGGAACAATTGCTGCCTTTTTATGAAGTTATGCAAATTTACCACAATGCTGAACATGTCTTCAACTGTATTAATATTAGCGAACAGTATTAATAAGGCCATATTAATTACACTTTAAAAGAAAACACATAGAATTACTTTATCCTTATTTGTATTCTTATTCTCATTTATTAATTCTTAGTGTTAAACTTGTCTGATTTTAATTCAACCCTATTACTTTAGTTTTGTGTATAATAGAAATAAACTATGGTTCTAATACCACAATGAATGAAGTTTAAGTTTCATCAGAAGATAGCCAGTGTCTGCAGTATTAGCTTGTAATCTACTGTTACCTATAACTTCACTTATTCCCATGGTTATGTCAGCCTACAGCTACAGCCTTCTTTTGCATATCTAATATTTTGACCATAGTAGTCCACGGTTTCGTATTATAGAACAATGTGCCTTATTTCCTAGTTTACATCTTCTTCCTGAATACAAATATACAAAGAATAAAATTAAAGCTAGACATTTTGTCTTCCCACAAGTTTTGGCTCCTTAATCCAAATCTAACAACAAAAATCTTGTCAATGGTGTATAAACACCTTTTTCTTCATATTATATTTTATTCTATAATAATTATTTAGAATACTTTCTTGTTTCACTCCAGCTCATGTTCTACACTCATTGATATACACCTGTGATCTCCTTCTTTGTCAATCTTCCCAGATTAAAAAAAAAAAAAAAAAAAAAAACTTTGGGGAGATATAAAGGTAATGACATATAAATCGAATTCTTAATATATTAGTATTTTATGTACTTTATTAAGAAAAATCTCAATTTTCCCATGACTTAGAAGCTATTTACACTACCTCAGCTTTTGTTAAACTTAAGTTCAGGGAGATTGATTTTCAAAGCTGGGATATGTTGCACAGTCAGGATTTTATTACAGCTACATGTGATTTAAATACATTATTTGTTGTTCCTCATACTATTAGTCAGTTAGTTCTTGCTCACTGAAGCACCTCCATACATATTTGTTGGCTGAAAACATCAGATCCATCTCTTCTCCATTATTGATTCATCCATTTACTTATCTTTGCATTAATTACTGGTCCTACATTGTAATTTGCTCAAAAGCATTTAGAATGTTTAGCATACAAATAATAGAAGTTAATAAATGTTTATTCATGAGAATGGATTTTAAGAAAAATATACCTATTTTGTTAAACAATGAAATTAATTCATTTTTTGTGATTAACAGGGTAACAGACAAGCAATCTTAAAAGAACCCAGAAAAAAATCTGGTTAAAATACACCAAATGAAAAAGCTACCTATTTCTATACTGAAGTTAGTCGGAACTTTGAGTAAATAGCACACATCCAAGTTTTCCAAAAAGTTTCTAAGAAATAGACTGATAGATAAATTATTCTATCTTAATTTATAAAGGGTAGGCTGAAGTCATACATGTGTGTATGCAAACTAGTAATGGAGTAAGAAACAATACTGGAAGTCTTAATAGCAAATACCAAATATAGAGTTATCAAGCCATTGATCCTCGCCTGCACAAACAGCAGACAACAAATTATATCTGGAGACTTGCCTCCTATCAAAAGGAGGAAGGGAAGAGATGAGCAAAGCATGCCTAGTTAATTATTTCCCTATTTACAATAATTTAAATTTTTCAATCTTTCATGAACACACAGAATAAAGAAATAGAGAGCATGTAGAAGTTAAAGTAATTCTATCCTTTCTTGTGGAATAAAACATTACACAGGGAAGAATATTTCTCTAACAAACACTTTGTAAGTTTAGTATTTATGGTCATTGGCTAAAGGAAACACATATGGAAACAAGTTCATCCGTGATTTCAGAGTGATGATCATTAACTATATTTGTCTGCAACAAAAATTATATTTCCAAAGGTTCAAAAATTCAAGGATACCTACATAAAGATAGAATTTTGGAGGAAAGAACTATCTTGATATTCCTAAATTTACTTCTACATTAGTGTCAAATCATCACACTAGTTGAAAGATAGGGAAACTATTTTAGTGCATCTGCCAAGCAATTTCAGACAATTTGACTGGTATTTTAGGTAGTAAGCTCTGAAACCAGAAACTGTTGAAAGTTCTCTGACCTGAATTTATTCCACAAAATTTTATTCCCATCTGAAAGTGTGCCTATGATTTATTCTGTGTCACTGCTGTATCTACACTAATGTACCATTATGCATAGCTGATGTTTCAGATATGTAACCATCATTCTTCTTGAAGCTGGAACTTTATGATTACGTAAGACATTGTCTGGCATAATCTACTTAGCTTGTCGATTTTACCTCCATACTTTCTGATGAATCTGGAATAATTACTTAAATATTTACTCTTCTATGTTTCACATTTGCTAGAACAAAGAAATTATGCATGCAGAAAGTGTGCAGGGGGTTGAAGATAACAAATGATAGATCAAGCACAGCCTAATGTGGCTTTACTGGAGTAGAAACAGTGGTAATAAATCACCTGCCAATGTTGATAATAAAATACTGCGTTGGCCTCCATCAGCCACAAGAAAAAGGTTAAATGTTATTTCTCACAATAACCATGTGGTCTTCATAGCTGACACCTCCAATATTAAATCCCATCATTATTTTCTATAGAAAATATTTGATCTTTATTGCTAATGGAACACTTTTTATAAAGAACTACTTTATAAATATCTCATATCCCTGAAATACCTTCATTCATTTTATGGTTATTTTACCTTATAAAAGTATTTCCCCTTTTAGTATAAAAGTACTTTTATGTAATAGCCAGCACGAGGAGGTTGAAATTCATGCTGGGCGACTGCTCATGACCTTTAAATGATTGGATCTGTATAAAGCTGGTTGGTGTAGGATGCAAATTTAAATACTGTGCCTAAATAAATTCAGGATTTTATTTTCTCACATATTCATTAAATCAAATATAAATTTGGTCCATATTATTTTCTAAATGACTTTTATTTCAAACATTAACTTCACCTCTTGACACACCTACATAACAATTATTTCCCCAATATGTTTTCTGTAAAGAATCAATTGTTACAAACTGGGGTCAAAATATATGTTGGTAACCAAGGGGAAGCCATGACCTGCATTCCAGAGAGTGTTCATGTGAGATTTCATTTATGGAGGGATTGACATACATACATGTAACCTAAATTGCTATAGTTCTTGCCACTGGTCACAAATAAAATCACATTAATTCACACCTAAACCTGTCCCCCCTTCATTACCTACTGCAGCAGCATCCGCTCTTACTCCTGAAAGATGTCAAATTGGAAAACTGCTTGTACTCACAAAATAGTTTTCCAGCTGTAATGGTCATACGACATCTTTCCTGGGTTTCCTCGTTTCAAGAAACTATTTTTTAAAAAGAGATTTTCTAGTATCAGTCCGCACCAAGATTGTCAAAATTGTCAAAATTGTCACAATTGTTTTTTCTCTAAGATTCTTCCAACAAATAATCTTTGAGAAAGCACAGTGGTCCTGAGTAATGTGCAGAGGCAGGGATAATGTATTCCTGCACAGTTCTTTGCAGAAATACATTAATTGGGCACCTAAAGCAGCATTCTGTGTGACACACTTACACACACAAATATGTATACTTTCCATTAAAATCAGCAATGATTTCCTGAACAAGTCAACCTAAGACCTTCCTTTAATAAGGCACATTTTAAAAAATAAAGCCATCTTCTATTCTTACATGCTTTTAAATCTTCACTCATATTTTCTGAACATGGAGTTAAAGATTGTCTCAAGAAACCTGACTTCAGCATGCAGTCTTTGCTTTCTACTACAGGACTGTCGGCAACTTAAGAGCAAATGTGTTATCTTTCTTTCTCACAGCTGTAACCCCAGAAAAAATTCTTGGCATAGAGTTAGCTATGTCCCCAGGGTTGTTTCTGGCAAAGGTCTTTGCTTTTGTTTTTTCATGGGCTAAAAATGGCAAAGATAAAACCCATCTTAATCCCTCCTGTCTCCTCAGTACAGTTCTGGCATTGAATATTTTGAAGGAATACATGAATAGATGAAGGGCAATTAGGGTGATTTTCCTAAAGTAGATCAATCTATATAAAAAGATAACTCACTATTCTACATCATATAAATCTACAAATAACACATATACTTGAGATAATGCCTTTTCAGTTTTCTACCCTCACCATCAAGCTTTGAAATATGTAGGACTGATTATCTGTTTTTAGGGTAAAGGTACCTCTTTATGTCATAAATAACAGAAAAAAGAACATTTTGGCCAGTATATAGGTTGGAAACTAGAACACATCCTTGTAAACATGGTAAATAGCTTATACTTCTTTCTTTTCTTTACAACAAACCCTGTGAGAACATATATCATCAGGTGTGAAATGTAATTATCTTTTTTATTGTATTACCCTTCAGTGGCATTTTATTTGGAGGCTATCGCTAATTGTTAATCTTAAATGTTCATTGTTCTTTTAATATTTTTGTTTTATGTGTTCCTAGTCTATAACATTCCTATTGTAATAATCATATATTTGGATGATTTGGGGAAATGAAGGGCAAGAATTTCTGATATAAAATTCCAAATTTTGTGCTTAAGTTTGGAATTGACAAAGGTTAAGGAGTATATAAATTTTTTCACTTTGTGAAATATGTTTAGAGACAAATGGATTAAGAACCAGTTCACAATGTTTCTTTTGTTCAGAATATACCATCTTATTCTCAAAATAACCTTAAGCTAATACTTTTAAAATATATTTTAAATTGATGCTCTGTAAGGACCACCTTTCTTCCCATACGCTAAGTCAGACTTTCCTTGGAGAGCTGGTCATCAGTGGAACAAGGAGAGTTAATGATGTCACTGGTACATACTTTAATCTGTAAAGCCCCCTCCCTGAAGTAACCTAGATAGCTACCGCTGAGTCATTCATCTAACTGACAGCCAGGACACCTGCTGGATGATGTTATTGACAGCTACCTGTATTTCATGGATTTTTCTGTGTGGTACAGTTGACCAGTACATGCCTCTTGTAGGATTTTTCTGGGAAATCACTGTGGACAATTGTGTGCTTCTTGTGGAGCCCCTCACTCGTATGTTCCAATTAACCTGTGCTTCTGTTAATATCTGGTAGTTATCCTTGCTCAACTTTATCTCTCACAAGTGCCATCTCTAGAACTTTTCCTCAGTCTCTTGGAAACCTGCCCTGTAGCCCCACCACACTTGGGATCTGGAAGAGGTTTTTTTGATGTCTACCCTGTGCTCCATCCCACTACTCAGTGTCCTGGCAATGTATCTAATCATTTGAGCTAGAAGCAAGAGACAAGGGTCTCAGTTAACAAATATCTACTTTCTAATCCAAGTGCAGGAGGGTGTGAAGAGGACTTAAAAGGGCAAAAGAAGATTTCTTAGGACACCTGGAAAACTATGAAAAAACATAGTTTTCCTGCATCTACAGTATTTATAGATCACAGTTTTCAATGAACCATGTTTTATTCATCAAAAGACACAGAAGGAGTATATAAAGTCTATATATGAAAAGCCCATGGGCTTTTCCTCTAAGTACACCTAAAGACATCTGCACTTACACTTACACTGCAGCATTCTTCATAATTCCGAAGGTAGAGAATCAACAATCAACCTAAGTGTATACCAGCTGGTGAATAGAGAAAGAAAATCGAAAGAACAATAATGTAAGTGAAATAAGCCACGCACAGAAGATGTGATTTCTCTTATAGAAGTAATTTAAGGAAGATGAACCTATAGCAATAGAGAGTAGAATGGAGGTTAACAGTTGCTGTTGGTGTGAAGAGAGGTAAAGAAGTTGCAACAAGTACAAAATTCCAGGTAGACAGAAGAATTATGTTTTTAGTATGCATTGCATGCAAGTTGACCACAGTTAATAATAATGCATTTTACAATTCAAAGTTGTTAAAAGAATAGATTTTAAATGTTCCCACAAAAAAATCAGTAATTGAGGTTATAGTTATATTCATGAGCTGATTTATCATTCTACAATGTATACATATATCAGAACATCATATTATACTTCATAATTATATATGATTTAATTTTAACTAAAGCAAAAATTTTAATAACAAATAAAAAATTGAATGATCCAAAGTTGATATAAAGCTAAGAAATCTGTATTAAATACTAAGAGACACAAGTTGCAAACCTCTTTCCACATCTCCATACCTTAATAATACATTTTAATTTTCATTTAAATCAATGACATTGGCAATGTGTGTGCATTAGTAGAACATAAATGCAAGCTTCTTATCAAATAGATTTGTCCTTAGAAAACCTGGCTGGAGCAAACTTGGGCAGATTACTTATTGTTACTTCTAAAAATAATTTAGAGATTCTTTAAAGAACATTCTCAATCAAGTTTAAAATAAGAGCCTTTGTAAATGTACCAATGATTTTTGTCTATCTATATTTCAATACCACATTGCTGTGTGCAAAAATAATATGGATAGTATTTTTTAAAGTTGATTAAAAGATCTCAATATTTTAATATAACTTCTCTCTTTTATATTTCTATTTGTTGATTAATATTATTTGACCTCAAAACATGGATGTTATTTGCTGTAATAGTGTAAAAGAATATTCTTGATATGTAACCTTGCTTTTTAAAACTTTAACAGTATTACATATAATATATATTATATATATAATATATATGTATGCATATAAAATTTCTAAGTCATTATGTGATAGTGTTGATTTTATGTATCAGTGTATCACAGTGTAACACCTTGGCTGGATCACAGAGTTCCAAGCTACTTTGAATGTTACTGTGAGGAAGATTTTGGATGCTGCTAGCATTTAAACTGTTGAACTGAGTAACACAGATAGCTCTCCTTAACGTGTATGGGCCTTATCCAATCAGACGAAAGCCTGAATTGAACAAAAACTCTGGCCCTCCCCCAACCATTGTGAGGAGAATTCCTCCTGTTAGACTACCTTCAAGCAAGATATTAGCTTTTCTCTGTAATCTGACTTGCACTGAAATGTCACCTCTTCTTGGATCTGATAGTGTAAACCTTTGGACTGAATTTATACCACTGAATCTCTTGGTTTAAGGCCCTCAGATTTGGAATGGAATTCCATCTTTGTCTCTTTAGCTTGCTAACTCACTTCGTAGATTTTAGGATTTGTCAGTTTCCATAATCTCATGAAATTATAATGTCAGTATCTATAATAAATCTCTTTAGAGATAGATACAGATACAGAGATATATTCACTCTTGCTTGTTTCTCTGAAAGACCTTGATTAATTCAGACTGTGTTTAATAATATGGTTTGCCTGTAATTTAATGGTTTATAAGGTAATTACTCTGGAAGCTTAGATATTTGTAGACTGTTTAGCTCTAGGAAAAAAGGGGGGCATGTAAATGTTATTTCACATTTTATCTCAGGTAGTCTGCATGAATTTTGGGTGTTTAGAATATCAGTCAAGACTGATTGTGGAGAAACAAAAAAAAATTCTGCTCTGGCTAGAATTTGGAAAGTTAGCGTAAGAGTTTACAGCTCAATTATGAACGAGTGCTTACTTTCATAAGGTCAAAGTATGCTTACTTTCAGAGGTCACTCTGTTTACCTTAGAAAGGTCCAATTATAAGCTTTCCAGCAATGATTTCACAGTCTAAGAAACTAACGATCCATTTAATATCAATCGTGGTCCACCTTTGCAAAGAATGACAAAGTCAATTACGAAGTCTGTAGATTTGGGTCAATTGTTATATCCAAGGCAGGAGCATTTCTCATTACATCTGAAATAGTTTAGTGTCATATGGAATGGCTTTGTTTGTTTATACCTGGAAATTCACATGAAAATATTTTATGGAGCCTAGTCTAGGAAGCCACTTCACAGTGAATGAGGGTTCCCAAAGGGCATCCCAATGGGATCTTGTATAGAATATTTGGCTATTGGGACTGTAAGAAGCTGATGCAGTGACATAGAGCAAGCCCAAGTTTTGGCCTTCAAGAGCAGTGCTAGGGACACTGGGGAATGATAACTGTCTAGTTCATGTTCTTAAGGGCAAAGGAATAAGAAATAAAAAATGAACTACGGGATACAAGGAAATGGAGAGATCTGAAACCATGCCATGGTAGAAATGACCTTTACTCAAACTTAAACTTGGGCATTGGAGGGAATTGGTCAATTTTTCTAGCTTAGAGGGTTTTGCTAACTTATGTTTTCATTCCCAGGGCTTTCTGTGACCCGGTCAAGTTTCTATACGAATCGACCTCATGATGACATCTTTTTCTTCTTTTAAAGTATGACATTATGAAACTTACAAAAATCTGTTCCCAAGTGTTGTACTGAACTTCCAATGAACCTGACTATGAATTTTAGTTTTATTGGTTGTCTTTGTGTGTAAGAAATCCATGTGAATATGCAGCAGATTATGTATTGACTGCACATTATTTTGCATAATGAGGAGACAAGGAAATCCATTTTGTAGGTAGAAGGGAATAGTTATCACACTAACAAAATGCTTTGTTCAAGCTCCAGTGATCACACAGGCACCTCTATGGCTCACTTTGCTCCTTATTTGCTGCTTATGTCCACATCAATGCGTTGACATCCTGCTCTTAAATTAAGGATCATATTAGGCCATGTTACTAGAGGATATGGAACCTACGCTTTCCCATGTACTGGTTTTAGTCATTGAATCTTTACAAAAGATTTATCCAGAAGCCTTTCTTTTTTACCAGGATTGTGATTTTAGTTTGGTAATGGTCTTTATTATATTGATATTCTTTGTAATTCTGAGTACAAGAGACTATTTTTTAACTTCCAATTGTTCCACAAAGAATTACTTTGGTTGAAGCCTTAGATAAACATACAATACAATAAAATAAGAGTTCTAATAAGCCAGAAACGTGATTATCACTATAATCACTGTACATTATCATTTCATTTTATTGAACACTTCTTTTCTACCTCACTAATTCAGATTTATTCCTGTTTTATAATTCGCTGCCCATGTACATATAAACCTTCCCTAAAGTCCCTGCAAGCTATGTCTTTATGGTGCAGTTTGGGAAAGAGATAGATGGGGATGGAGGAAAATTCTATGTAGTTACTGATTCTAGGTGTTAAAATATTTAAATAAAAATGATAGATTCAAATAGGGTATCATAAGTGAACAAATTTAGGCAATGACATAATTACCTCTTTTTAATTTGGTTTCTTGTATTCTGCTCAAAAATAAAATAACATCTAACACAAATGTATTGAAAATGATGAAACTTTATATTTCTATCAGTTGAAGATTGGGGTGTATAATTTTTTTAATTTTAAAGTGAAAAATCAATAAAAACAATGATACAAAATTTCAAAACAAGATAATAGGAGAGTAACAATGGTTAATACATTGCATATTGTTATCTTCAAAGTAGTTGCTCAGATTGCAAGATAAAGGCATGACAAATTGATCAAACAATATAAGTACAAACCTTTCTTTTCAATGAACTCATAGGAATGAGTAGTATAACTATCTTAATTATCTTGTGTATAGATATTTTTTTCATTTTCCCTTCCTTCTTTCCTCCTTTCCCCCATCCCAGTTTCTCTTTCCTTTTGAACAGTTTCTTCCCATTTTGAAATATCTATTGTACATTTTGGATCTTATTTATTCTTTCAGCTTCTTACACTAGGGAGACAATATTTACACATGCGAGTCTGTTTTATTTCACTTATGAGTATGGTCCCAAGTTGCACACACACACCTATAAAAGACGCAAGTATATCCTTCTTTATGGCTGAGTAGTACTCCACTGCAAAAAAATACCACACCTTTTTTATCCACTCCTCGGTTGATGGGCATTTGTGTTGTTTCCAAGATTTAGCTATACAAACTGTGCTGCTATAAACATGGGTGCACATATATCACTGTGGTACGATATTTTTAATTCTTCTGGGAAAATACCCAGAAGGGGAAAAGCTGGGTCCAATAGGATCTCTAATCCTAGTTTTTTGAGGAACCTCCACACAGTGGTTGTACCAGTCTACACTCCCACCAACAGAGGAGAAAGCTTCCTTTTTCCCGCACAGCTCGGCCACCATTTGTCTTTGGTTGATTTCTTGATGACAGCCATTCTTTCCAGGATGAGATGAAATCTCAGTGTTGTTTTAATTTGCTTCTCTCGAATGACCAGTGATGATGAACATTTTTTCATATATTTATTTGCCATTGGTATTTCTTCATCTGAGAAGTGCTTATTCATCTCATTTTTTGATGGGGTCTTGCAATTTGGGGGTTCTGAGTTTTTAAAAATTCTTTATATGTTTAGATATAAGTCCTTTGTCTGAGGGACAACTGGTTAAAATTTTTCCCACTCTGTAGGTTGTCTATTCACTCTGTTGGTGATTTCTTTTGAAGTGTAAAGGCTTCTTAATAAGATGAGATCCCAGTTGTTCTTCGGAGTATTACTTGTGCAGTTTTGGTTTTGTTCATGAAGTCTCTGCCTACACCTATGTCTTCAAGATGTCTACCTACTTTCTCTTCCAGTAGATTCAGTGTTTGTGTTTTAATATTTAGATCTTTGATTCATTTTATACTTTAGTTTAGTGCATGGTGATAGACACGGATCTAGTTTTAGATTCTTCTCAGCTGCACATGGGACATTGTCTAAAACAGACCATCTACTAGCCCACAGAACATGTTTAAGTAAATATAAAGAAATTGAAATTATCCAGTGCATATTATCTGACCATAGTGCAATGAAATTGGAAATTAATGGAAAAAGAAACTGCAAAAACTCCATAAACACATGGAAATTAAATGACACACTCCTAAACAACCAGTGGGTCACAGATGAAATTAAAGAAGAAATTAAACAATATCTACAACTAAACAAAAATGCAAATGCAACATACCGTAACTTATGGGATGCAATGTCAGCAGTCCTAAGAGGGAAATTTATAACATTGAATTTTTGCATCAGGAAAACAGAACAGGCACAAATAAACAACCTTATGTTGCACCTCAAGCTTCTACAAAAAGAAGAGCAAGACAAGTATAATTTTTATATCTCCCCTGATTCATCTATGACTTGATGAAACCTTTTTCCTTGATTGTGAATCCTCTTCCCTTGATTATGCTTTGCCAGGATCAGACTGGGATATGCTGGCCTGAAGAATAATGCAAACACTCAGAATCTTGACGTGCTCACAGTGTTGGAAAAGAAAAAGAAAACACATTTATTTTGTTCCTAGCCCACCTCAAGAGTAATCTGCTAAATTTAAAGAGAAATGTTTCAGTATTTTGTAGCCTTTAGTATTATATCCATATATATCCATATATATATATATATATATATATATATATATATATATATATATATATTTGCCTTATGCAGTTTGTTCAATAATGCAGTAATACAGGTTTGTTGATATAATTTCACAGATGTTATATTTTAGAATGAAAACGAGCATTAACATATGTCAATATTTTATTATTTAAACCTGTAAAATAAAGTTACATTGTGTAATATTGGAAATTGAAGCAAGGGCCTCCCCACTGAGCTGCATATGCAGGATATTTTTTTTTTTTAAATCTAAATGTTGTCTTGATAAGTTGCTATGTTACCAGGGCTTTCCTTGAAATTTTGATCCTCCTGCCTCAGCCTTCCAGAGAGCTGTTATAACAGGTGAGTAACACCATGCCAGGCCATACTTTCTATTGTTTCCAGGTTTTTTCTTTAATTATGTAGTTATGATACTTCACATGTAAAAGAAAGCAGTTTTTGTAAATATTACAATAAGATATATATTCTCAAGGACCAAAGAAACTTCTTAATGCTTTAGAAAATTAGATTCTTTATTTTGTACTATTTATACTTCAAGCAATAAATTCCTTTTAGAAAGAATTGAGTTGTATATGTTGTGTATCCTCAAGAGCATTAGTTACAAGTTGAACATTGATTTTAGGAATTCTGTGAGACAATGGTATCTATGACATGATTATAATAATAAAATTAATTCTGAGTGAAATGATGCATAAAATAAAGAGCAACTTCTACTTAGTTATATAATGCTATTAGAATGTCTGTAACTAAAATAGAATATGTGAAATATTAGGAACCTTGAAAAGCACCAGTGCAGAGCAATATATATGGTTTCTATTATATAACTACACATCTGTTTTTTTTTTTTTTAACTGGTATACATTATACATTTGTTGTCTGAAATATGCAGTTACTTTTGGTTAATGTTCGTTGTTGGAGCACATTGTGCAATAGGTATCTCAAATTTCTCTAGCTCTTAGGAATTTAGATTACTGAAATCTTTGACTGAGCCTATCCCTAGAGACTCTCACCCAGGATTAGGCACATTCCATGACTCTTTCTAATGACTGATCAATGTGTACAAAATCTTACCCCCTTTTCTCAAGTCAGGGATATTTGAAGAATTATTCCAACTTTAGTTTTCCCTGTGGGGTATGCTGAAATCCCTATTGTAATCACAACATAATTCAAACTTGCTTTCTGCCCAGTCCAGTTTCTACAGCTGCTTTCTAAGGCTGACAAACAATGTTGATAAGATTATGTTAAAGTGATGAGGTACAGGACATAGTGCATATAAGGAAGGATGAATGAAGGGATATGCAATCCAGAAGATGAGAAATAAAATCTATAAGTTTTCAGGAACTGGGCACATCAATTAATTGTTTAGGAGGCAGTCATAGTCTATGTTCTGGGATAGCTCTTTTAGGACAAAAATTATGATATTTAATGTCACCAATCACAAGAAACCATGGTTAATAGTAAACCTCTTTGGTTCTGATGGCAACATATTCTACGCTTGTGAATACTACTTCTACTCATTTACTGTCTTACTCACATTTTTGTCACTGAGACATAATTCCTGGCACCCACAACTTAAAGGAGGAAAGGTTTATTTTGGCTCATGATGTGTAGAGGTTTCAATCTACTGTCATCCAGCTTCAAGGCAGGACAGCATGGCAAAGCAGAATTGCTTGTGGCATGGCAGCAGCAAGCAGTCAACGAGTAGGAAGGTGATATATTCTTTGAGGCCATGGACCCAGTGACCCACCTCCTCCAACCAGGCTTGACCTCCCAACATCACATGTAGCTCTAAACCCATCAGTAGACTAATCCACTGGTAATAATTACACCTCCATGATCCAATCACCTCCCAAAAGCCAAACCTATGAGTGCACGAGGCTTTGGGGGAACATTTAGATGAAAATTATAACACCGACTGAAGTGTAAACTCGCAACTTTGAAGAGACTCCACATAAGGAATGGCTTTGCAACAACTTCAGGAAGCAATGCAAGTAGTCCTATTGTCAGATGGTCTAGAAATTAGAGATGTTTGTGGTAGAAACACATTCATTTACAGCAGTAAATTATACACCATTCACAAAGATAGTTACACGTTACTCAAATATGGCAAAAAAGTCACTGACCTTGGAATATCAAAGCAACCATGCAGCCATACTGGATTTTATGAGCTGGCTTCTGTGATCTTTGTAGATCAGCAGCTGTTTACTCCAAAACTAAAGTTTAGGAATACAAGTAATTTTTGCAAAGTAGCTCTGACTTCCAGTTTATCCAGCCCCGTTGCACCAGCACCTGTCTGTCAGCTCAGGTCCATGGTTACATGAGAGTCCACTGTGAATAGCTAATGCTGAGGGAAAGTGGCAAGGGAAATACCAGTGACAGCTTGGCTTGTGGGTGCAAAATAAAATTGGGAAATTTTTAAGTATAGTTCAAGGTCATCCATTTCCAGAGCATGGGAAATAATGCCATGATGTTTCAGAAACCAGATATATCAATGAGGTTTTTATAGGTCCAGTGGTATGGAATATTTAGGTGTGTCCCCTGAAATGTAAAGCAAATTACTGTATCTCACACCTTCCAACCAGAAAGCAGTTAACAATGTTCCTAGCAGATCTCTTTTGTTCTGGAAAGGAGTCATAGATGATAGTGGTGAAATAAACCCTCACAAGAGCAAAGCTTGGGGTGTTCTACCTGACCCTTTATACTCAGCAGTAAGACATGTTTCTTTAGATGACACTATATATTAATTCATTGGAAGGGAGGAATAAATTGGATTTCATATTAAAGGCCTAGAAACAGAGAGAAAAGATCAACACCAGGAAGTCTAAGGAAAATGTTTAGAGATAAATAGGGGGATTAGGCACAAAGAATAAAGGTTTTAATGTTATATTATAATTCTGGTTCTTCCAGAGTAACAAGGCCAATGGAAAGTGTACATACATATGCATACATATATACACACGTATTGCATTTCTATTTGAATAGATTTACCTTAGGAAATTGGCTTACATACTCATGTGAACTGAAAAACCCAAAATTTGCAGGGTGGCCTGGAAGGCTAAAGGCTGGGAAAGAACAGATGCTGTAGTTCAGTCCCATAGTCCATCTGTTGTAGGATTCCTTCTTACATGGTGAAGGTCAATATTTTGCTTTTCTCAGCCCTTCACCCTTCAACTGATTGGAAGAGATCCACCTCATATTAGCAGAAACATTTCTGCTTTACACAAACTCTGATTTAAATGTTAATTTTGTCTAAAAACAGTTTCCCAAAAACATAGAGAATAACATTTGAACAAATGTCTGGGCAGTATGGTCCAGTCAAACTGAAACATAAAATTAAACTTCACCAATCCTTACCAGAGATATGCACCTAACCAAGGGCACTAAACAACCAAATAAAGTACTTCAGTCAGTTAATACTGAGCCTCTTCAGCAGCTCTTACAGAGCTACTGCAATTGATGCAGCATAGCTTGGAATTCTGCTCATAAACAGCGGCCTCGTTACTGTCTCTGCTAGTTGTTCATCTTGCTAGCAATAGAGACCAAAAGTATGCCCCGGATACAAGCTGTACTTAGAGATTCACTAGACACTGAATGCTCAAGTGACTGGAGAAGTTCAGTAGCATTCTGAAAGGGACAGCAATCCATCATGATTGAAATTAACACTGATTCCTCTTCCTTCTCACAGAGCCTCAGCTTGTCCATACCTTAGTGTATACATAGTAGTTGATCCACCAACAAGATATTCATAACATAACATCACATTATACCAAGAGACTCTAGAGCAAAGCTATGCAGAAGTGGAAACACTGAGAGACTTTCGAAGACTCGGGATGGAGGTGACACTGCGTTCAGATGGGGCACAGTCTCCAGGAGCCACATGGACACTAAGTCAATATCGTTATATACTAGCTGTTTTCTTTTGAAAGAAAACAAATAAGCTTCAATACTCAGAGATGGGAGTAAAAAGGAAACTAACTGCTGTCCCTTGCAGTGCATCACTTGAAGAGTGAGTGCTTCTCATCATCTCCACACATTTAGTGTATTCAGACCTGAAATTCTAGTTCCTCATGAACCAGTGTTCAAAGCTAGAAACCCTGCAAACTTTAACTTATAAGCTTCCAAATCATATCCATCTTTTAATCTGAGGAACAAAGACAGAGAAATGAGCCACTATCTTTGATCATCCAAAGGATGTGAAGTTGTTGCTAAATGATGAAGAAGAAACCTGTCTAACGTGCATCTGACTCATTATATCGTGTATCAGAACTCCTACACTAAATTTTAAAAATAACTTTATTGAGATGTAAGTCACATATAATACAATCTACTTATTTTAACATCTACAATTCAATAGTTTGGGTTTATTATTTTTAATTATGATTTTCAATATACATGTATATATAAAATAAATCTTATGTATGTATAATGTATATAATTTGCATATCCAGAGTGTTTTTATCTCCTGCATTTCTAGAGAAAAAAAATTATCCAACTACATCTGATCAAAGAAGAATCACAATGATATGTCATTGAGAAACCAGAGAAGCCAAATTAAATATTTTCACTATGAGAACATTTCATTAATTAAAACAATATGTGGTTGAAGAGTAAAATTTTTCAAAGTTGGGTTTTTTATAAGAGATGCTTATTAGAAAAAACTACATGTAAGGATACTTTGTTTTCATATAACTCAGAATATTAAATGTTTTCCTTCCACTTCTGAGGGAATTGGAAACATTTGATCCTTCTAATTTTGCTGATATTTCTTTCATACACAAAGAGCCTGCAGGTTTGGAGCCTTAATCACAAAAAATAGAAAATTCTCAACATCTCTGCAATTTCTCAAAGTTCAAAATTTTTATACTGAGTCATCATTAATTGTTTGTTTATATCTGTAATTGCAGGCCGGATTAACAAAATACTTGAATTGAGTTTTCCCAAGCTACACTTTATTCTAAAAAATGATGATTATAATTGCTTTTTTTTACCTTTCTTTTAAAATATTGCTTAATATATCCTGTGATAAAATTTGGGTGTTGGTTGATAAAAGCCACAGTGGGTTTTGCTGGAAAGGGCAAATTTGTGATTCATTTGAGCTTCCCAGAGAATACTCCCATGTATATATTCATGAACTCTGTGGTAGTACTTAAACATTGCCAGAGTTGAGGCTCACATTTTTATTCTCTATTTCATGCCCAATATAGGTTAAGTTGCCGTATCACTTAAGGTGATTTCCATCGTAAGGGATAAAAGAATTTATCAAAAACTGGCTGAACATCTTATTCATATTAGTTAAGAATGCAGGCATAGAATTTGCTTCAGGAAAAAATTTAAATGCAGAAAGTTATAATGAAATATCAATCTATCTTTTCTGCCTGTGATCTGCCGTCTACTCAAAGATGACTATATTCTCAACTCCGTATACTGATTGCCTGTAGCAATATGCCTCAACAGTCCTAGCCTCAAATTAAGAAGGGAGAAAAGAACATGTCCAGAGTCCTATTGCTAGTATTATTTAAACCTGCTAGGCTTATCCCAGAAATGAAGGAAATGGCCAAAGTTGAAAATTTTCATTAATTCACTCTGTTTGAGTTCTAGTCTACTATCCCCACGTTCTCTTATCAACTTGAAAGGAGAGAGAGGAAAGTTCTTTGATGTTTTGCAACTGTTTGCTTGTTGCCTAAAATAAATTTGGTAAAGCCAAAAGAAGGGAATGATTCCAGAGGAGGCAAAAAATAATAACTATAAGTTATAATTGTGCATATGAAAAACAGCAGAATAATTTTTTTGAGACAGGGTTTTGCTATTTAGTTCAGACTGGCCTTGAGCTCATTATGTAGCCCAGGCTGGCCTTGAACTCATAGTGATCCTCCTGCCTCAGCTTCCCGGGTGCTGGAGTTACAGGCACGCACCACCATGCCTGGCCAAAAACAGCAGAATAATTTGTGATAATTACTTTCCTTTTCTGTTTCTAAACCAGCAGTATGACTTTTCCCACAAGGTGATACTCACAATAGCACGTTTCAGAATGAACTGCCTCTTACACTGCTGTACTGATTAGTTTGGGGGGAAGTTATGATCAGAAATTTTTTGGAATTATTCTACTCGTATGTTTGCTGCCAGGAATTCAGGGAAGCTTGCTTGTCAAATGGGCAGACAAATGTCTTAAGCATTAAGAGGAACTTTATTTTCATGTTTCAGATGACTGCAGGTTGCTTGGCTGAAGATGTTAAAAAGGGAAAGCTGTCACTTAATGGTAACCAGAAAAGTGTTTGAACTTTTACTGTACTATGCTGAAGCTGTGGAGATAGAGTTAAGGGCTGGCTAAGAAAATGGGCTGTCCCTTGGGCATTTCCACTCAAATTGAATATTTCTATTCAAAACCGATGGCTTAAATCAATAACTGCAAATACAGCTGAAATTGGATCTACAATTTCCCCATAGTTATCTTCCAACACCCAGATGGACAATGCTGTATTTAATGTGACCTGCGACATGAATACTTTTTCTATTACTTATCCTCCTGAAACAATTATAATTGCTCCCTCAGGGAATCGTTCAGGATATTCTTCAGCAATTTACCTCTATAAATGATAGGCTATTTTGAAGCTCATGTCTAAAACAATAAAACATGATACGATACGTAGTCAAAAAGATTTGGTGAGGAGTGCAATAGGTTTTTTTAATGGAAAATTATAACCCTACACCACCTGATCAAAAAATACAGTGAATGCTGCTGCCCTGGGCCATCCAATGGAAAGTCAGGTTTATAAAAATGTGATATTCATTCACGATATTTACTAGACCTGGCACTCTGAGACTGGTGGTGCTTCAAAGTCAAAATGACCATAAAAGGTAAATGTTTTGAATCAATTCAGGACATTTAGGCATCCAGGACACGGCAACCAAAGATAATCATGAAAGAGGACTTCCCTAACTGCTTCTGAAAGCGTCAAGAATGATGGGATAAGTGTGATTGAAATGAGGAGGGTACTTTAAGAGCGATTAATGTCAGGATGTCTTTTAGGGTAATATGTTTTACTTAAACATACAGTGCATTTTTCCATCATAGCCCATAGATTTCAATCTCTCATTGCTCTGCTATCTTTAGAAATGCAAATCCCCAAGGAACCTTTCTAAATGCATTTTTTAATAAAATGCCCTGATTCTAACAAGTTATCAAAATTCAGTTAGTTATTAGATAAGATTTCTAAGACAGACCACTGACTTTGAATTATTGACCTTTTAATTATATTGACGGCCATGTCTGCACCCCATGATGTTTTCCCTTTCTAATGTGGATGCAGCAATAAAATGTTAGTACTTAGTTTTTGACATTTTGTTTTAAGAAATCACTTTTTTTTTTTTTGTGGGTACCGGGGGGTCGACCTCAGGACCTCGCGCGCCAGCAGGCGCCCGTGCCGCTGAGCGATATCACTGGCCCCTTTTTCGTATGTGGGATCCCGGAGTCGAACTCGGGCCCTCGCACTTGCCGGGCAGGCGCTTAAGCCCCTGAGCCATCTCACCAGCCCAAGAAATCACTTTTTAACAGCAAACATAATTATTTTGGAAAGAGTTGAAAATCTGCAGTTTTTAGTTTATACAACTCTTTCATGCTAACTTATTGCATCTTCTTCCTTTTATCTAGTTAAAGTAGATGACAAAATGCCCCAAGAGGAAAAAAATCAAAATATGAAATGAGTCAATGTAAGTATGGAAATACTCTCACATTTCTAACTCGTACAATTCTAGTTATTTTAGATAGTGAAAGATGATGGTATTTTGATGAGGTCCAGCTGTTGTACGAGTTTATAATACACATACTGTAATGTGCCACATCGTTGTATATCTTGAAAACCAAAGGTAAAACCCTAATATTTGAAAACAGTATATAATTGCACAGTAGGGACAGGTGGAACAGTGATTGTGATATGGGGATAGGTAATGAAAACCCTTCTTTATTCATGATCCTGGGATTTAAGAACAAAAAGAATTCTTAGAGCCTTCAGAACCTAGACATCTGTGGAAATACATCACTTGACAAAAATTTAGACCATTTTAATATGAAAAAGTTATGTCGTAAGCATGTGTAATGAACCAAAGATTCAAATTTAGGATAACTATAAATTCTCTTGCTTTCTTAGAGCAATTTCAGTAGAACTCAATACTTCATTTTCTCTGAGTTATTGGGAGATTCACTATATATTATTACTGGATTTATTCTCTTTCTCCTGACACAAAATTCAAGACAAGCTTAAGACTAGAAAAGCTCCAATGAACAGTGTTTATGGTCAATTATGACCATAAAATGTCTTAAAATAAATAAACCAGCACATTTGCGCACGCAAACTCAATTCAAAGAGTTAAGAATTGGAAGAGAAGTATATTTACCATTTCAAATAGGTTTTAGAATGTACTTTACTATATAAATAATTATAATCCCACGAGACCCAATCTAATATGGAACCTATAAGCACCAATAAATATGAGCCCTATTTAATTTTCAAATATGCAAATCTCAGCACTGACAAAATTATATATATGTGTGTTTGTATGCTTCCCAATACATGAAAAATCTTTTAGTTGTTTGACTAGCATATATCAATCAATCAGGAGAACATGAATATAAGTAGAAAATTAACACTATGACATAAGTTAATCAATGTGTTTTCTTATTTTTGAATACCTATAATAATTATGTAGCAGGTGAAAATAATATAAATATATATTGCATTTGGTTTACTATAAATTTCACTGAACAGAATATAATATTAATGGAGAATTATGATTTTGGAATTAATATTTGCATATTTATTGCTACATACCTTTTATTTCATCATTTTTAACATACTTGAGCTTAAAAATCATCATATTATTCATTGATTAACAAATTCCTTGCACCCAATGTGTTGGCCTTATTTAACACCTTTCTTTTAACTTCTTCTTGAGGGAATTTTTTCTGTGTTAGACTGTTTTATTTTTCATATAAATTAGTACTCTGAAAAGAACATGAAGTGCTAAAAATTTTCACTATTAAAAGTAAATATCATTTTTATTTGAAATAATAGAAAAACCTAATTTACTCTAAATTGATCTAAATTGAACTAAATGATTGAACTATATCAATATAGTTTCTTTTCTTTCCATAGAAACTATATTTTTTTGTATCTCTAAATGATCTGGACAAAAGAAAATCATATCTAAGCATATTTTGGTATCGAAGTATGCAATTTACTTAAACATTATAATATTTTACTATTGGATCTCATCAGTAACTTTATGCAATTTTTTTGAGCTAACTGCTTGCATGGCTATTGTCACAATGCCTAAAAAAAATAGGAAATATCATGCTTTTGACTATTTTTTATGCCTACTTTTGTTTTTCCCATCATATTTCTCATTAATCATATATTTATGAGTATATATATATATATATGTTATTAATCATGTGTCCTACTGTTACCTTTGTATCTATTTTGTGTCTCAAAACTCTCGTAGAAATTTTTAAAATATTTTCCTCAAATATTATTAAGTCATGGTTAATTTTTATTGCTTGCTCAAGTCTTACATAACAATTACTTTTACAGTATTGTTTAAAATATGCTCAAGGCATATAAGAACTACTTAGGGGATGTGATGTTGTGATTTACAATGCAAACATGTGTATTTTTGTCTTCGTATCCAGTTGTTTGTTTCCCATTCCTAGCACAGAGCTTCTAAAACCTTTATAGTTTCTTGAACAATAGGAATGGTAGGTTCATAATTTTTTCCTGCTTGTTGATAACCCAAGTTGATATTATTAAATACGTTGGCATTTTGCAATTTTATTCTAGTAAATGCAAAAAGAAATAAATAATCTTCAAAAGGAAATGGTGCATAAATGCCCACATTTTCTTGAGAACAACATAAGGTTTTGGGTATATTTTAAATTTTTTCTCTTTTATATTGTGGGTCAATTTACAACACATTTCACATAAACTAAAACTAGTATATTTTTGTTTTGGAAAATTTGAGGACAAAGCTAAAATGGTATCTTATGTTAATTTTTATTCATTTAAATATTACTTTTTAAAAATAATTTTCTGGGCTGGTGAGATGGCTCAGCGGTGTAAGCGCCTGCCTTGCAAGCGCAAGGGCCTGAGTTCGACTCCCAGATCCCACATACGAGAAAGGGGCCGGTGATATCGCTCAGCGGCACGGGTGCCTGCTGGCGCACAAGGTTCTGAGGTCGACCCCCCGGTACCCACAAAAAAAATAATAATAATTTTCCTTTTAAAAAAATTAAATTATGGGGCCGGTGAGACGGCTCAGCGGCTTAAGCGCCTGCCTTGCAAGCGCGAAGGCCCGAGTTCGACTCCCGGAACCCACATACGAAAAAGGGGCCGGTGATATCGCTCAGCGGCACGGGTGCCTGTTGGCGCGTGGGGTCCTGAGGTCGTCCCCCCGGTACCCACAAAAAAAAAAAAAAAATTAAATTATATTTCCTAGATTTTGTTTTTCAGATTTTGGAATTTTTCCTTTTTTTTTTTTTTAATGTGTAAGGCATGCAATCTTAAGACAGAAAGTAAAAGAACAGCCAAGGTATTCAGTTAGGTAACTATGAATTATACCTACAACAAGGCTGATTTTAGATACTCTGTTCTCTACATATTTCATAACTTATTAAGAGGAAAGAGAAGGGAGAGGCAAGGCACCTAATAAGAATTAAGTGTGTTCTATGCACGTGTCAATTTCTCATCATGAATGCAATAATTATGTATGGCAAGCAGGTACTAATAAAAAAATTAAAAATGAATTAATAAAAAGAATACTTTCTTTCACTTTATATTTGATCTAAATTTGGAATTTTGCTTGATGATATTAAATTATCTGACTTTAACCATGTATTTTTTTTTTTTTTTGTGAGTACCAGGGGTCGACCTCAGGACCTCACGTGCCAGCAGGCACTCATGCCGCTGAGCGATATCACCGGCCCTTTTTTCATATGTGGGTTCCGGGATAACCATGTATTCTTATTTAAATCACAGTTGTTATGGTTTAGATCTGCAGTGTCCCCTACAATTCTCATGTTTTCAGAGGTTGGACTTTTAAAAGTTGATTAGATCATTCTCATTAGTAGATTAATCCATTGATTACTTTATAGCTTAATGCACTGTTAGGGAGTGGGACATGTTTAGAAGAGATGGATCACTTGGGAACTAACCTGGAAGGATATATTGTTGTCCCAAATCTTCCCCTTTCTCACTCTTCTTCCAGGATGCCATTGGTTAGATATCCCCTTACTCTATGCCATTTCTTCTTTGGAGATAGCCAACCATGCACTGAACCCTCTGAAACCATGATCCAAATAGACCTTTCGTCTTTTAGTTTTCGGGTGTCGAGTATTTTGTCCAAGCAACAAAATGCTGATACATCAATCAACTGAATTGATGAAATGTAACATTTCTCTTTATTTTATATAATTAAGTTTAACAGAGCCAAAAAGATATACAGTGGGAGTGACATGAATCCCAGGATGTTATATATGCAAGGCAAGCATTCTATAATTTATCAACAACCCTAGTCCTACTGTAAATTATATTTTTAGACACGGTCTCACTAAGATGGACAGACTGGACTCCTACTTGTGAGTCTCCTGCCTGAGCGTCCCAAGAAGCTTCAAATGTACACCAACCACTCCCAGCAAGTTCCTTTGTTAGTAAGGTACCCATTTACCATGGACTCTGCTGCACACAATATCAGTTATTCAGTAGAAGCAGGGATTTTGCAACCCAGCCAGACCTATGTAAAAATGGTAATCCTCTCTTCTCTCCCAGGATCAACCGAAGCTCTGTGCTCTGTGAGATCAGGAGTCCTCCTCGTTGGTTACCAGATGGAACAGGTAACATAACTTCAATTTCCTTTCATTTATTTCCTAACCCACTTTCTACCTCCATCCCCACATTTTCCCCTGCTTTGAATTCATACTCCCAGTAAGGTGTGAGGTTTACAGAGTCTATTTTCAAGGTATATCAGGCTATGGTGCATAGTCACATCACAATTACTCCTCTGCAGTTTCTTCAAATCTCTTTCTATCAGTAGCATCACTCTTGGCAGGAGACACATGTCTCCTGAGTGAGTTCCATCTCTGCTTACACCAAATCTGCATTGTGTCATTAACTATGGGTGGAAAATGTGTAAAACAAACTTAAATTTAGATTTAAATTTAAATGTGATTTTAATATATGCCCATTATACTCATTAGAGACCATGGCTCTGTATTTCTTCTGTTTTGCTCACTGGTAATGATGGTGTTCAATCTCATTTACTTAAAGATATTGCTCAGGAAACCTTTCTGTATTTCTTACATCATTGTTTTTTAAACAACTCTTCTTAATGTTTTCCATCAGCATGCAGACATGATTTTTCCTTCCTCTAAAATCAACACACATAAGATATTTCTTTGACCCCTTTTATCTTACAGCTCTGATCTGTTTTTTCTCTTTCATTGTAAAATTCTGTATAATTTTCTTTATTCTCTCTCGAACACATTCCAATCTGTATATATTAGATGAGAAATGCTTTAATTCTACTAAATCCAAGAAGCAATTGCACCTCCTCACTTTTCCTGACTTAATACACAGCAGTGAATTATTTTCTTTTTGTTATTTTTTAACTTGGCTTCCAAGACATCAAACTCTCTTTGTTTTCATTGTAGCTGATTGCTCCATTTCGGTCTCTTTTGATTGTTTTTCCTTTCACTCTGACTAGTGTGGCAAAGATTAAGTTAATATTTTAAGTTCTCTAAACTTTCTTTGACACTTTTTTCTTTTTGAACTACATTCAGTCGTTTCTATCATTATTCTACCCAGATTTGATATTTGCAATCCATTCTTATGATGATGAATGCACAGCTCATAACTTTAGTCAAGTGCTCTACAACCCAAAGCTCCGTATTTGTTTATATAACTTTTTTATAACCATCTCCACTCAACATGACAAAACTAAACTCCTGTTCTTCATTCTCAGACCAGCTTCACACACATCATACTTCACAATTATGAGTGACAACCGCCATCACTTCAGTTTATAATATGAATCTTGGAATAAGTCTTTCTCATTCTTTTCCTCTTATTCCACATGAAGTGAGAATACAGTCAATTCTTGTTATTCACAATAGTCAGTTCTATAAAGTGTCAAATCAGTGCTTCTAAGAAAATAACAGAATTAGATTTCTGTAAGCTTCTGGTCACAATAGTTTTGTCAACTGATCAACTTATCACCTTTGATGTTTGTTTCTGTTTAAGGATACTTTATCTAAAATATAATGTTCATTCATTAATATTGAACTTAACACCCAATAGCCCTATACCGCATGCCTGAGCAGTGCTCATCCACCAAGTCTTTTGTCCCCAAGTTATATCACAGACTGTTCATTTAATAGTGCCACGTAGTTCCTCAGCCATATGCCTAGGGGCCATTT
The DNA here is from genome assembly GCA_028451465.1 of Erethizon dorsatum. Taxonomy (NCBI): domain Eukaryota; kingdom Metazoa; phylum Chordata; class Mammalia; order Rodentia; family Erethizontidae; genus Erethizon; species Erethizon dorsatum. Next base: position 21,338,460 of record CM051839.1, read on the forward strand.
TACACACCAGAATCATGAGTGAAAGCAAGAAAATGTGAAAACTATAACATTAAATATATTGTGGAAAGGAAACTTGTTAACCATATGACACTTGACACAAGAAACCAATGCATCATCTTTAATGTCACCTGGAACATACCCGTTAGGCAACTCTAATTTCTCCCGGGTCTGCACATATCCATGAATGTCCAAGAAAGTACCATAAAAGTACTGATTTAGGGTTTACAAATAAGTTTTAGTAAGTAGGCAAATTCATAAGCACAGAAGCTCTGAACAATATTTTGAAATGTAACTTCACGAATATAATTGGAATATTAGTACTTATTGCTAGCTGGTCTAAATGTAATCATCTTTTCCCTAGATTATTCAAAAGGTCTCCTTTATAGCTACACCTAGTCCGCCCGTGCTTCTTTACTTTCTACTGTAAAAGTATCACCAAAAAGAGGGAAAAATGTATCAGTACACCACAGCAGGGTGGCTTAGATCAGAAGAATAACCTCAATTTCAGACATGTTGACTTTTGGAGAAGATACTTATTAAAATTGATATAATCCTGTATGTTCTGTTTATATGTTTTAATACAACAAAATGTAAAGTATATATAGTGGGTTATATCAAGATCTAATTATTTTATTAAAATGGCAATGTAAACTTTTTTGATTATTTTGAGTAGAGAAAGCATAGTTTGCAACCAATGGCATTGATATCTGATGTTTTAATATTGTTTGACAACTTTAAGTACCACATCTCTTTTTCTTATGATCGTACCTAAATACAGAATTTATATTTATTAACTGTTTCAAGGGAAATACTTCTTCTATTAGCAATACCTTTGAAACTATGTTGTTCATGGCTGTGTCTAGCTCTAGTTATCTCTGATTTAATTACTCTGTATTTTTCTGTATTTATTATCACATGCAGTGGTACCTGGATTCATAAACTGAACTTATTTGTTTTACCATTTTGGGGAAGATGGCTGTGCTTATGTTTGTGTGAGAAAGATGGCCGTGGTTGTGTTTCTCATCTGATGTGGACTTCATGAATGGAAGCAAAATTTTGCTTAACACTTTTGAGAACTCAATTGTTTGCAAATGAAAGTATTCATGAACCAAGGTATTACTGTGTGTGTGTAATATTTAATAAAAATCATTCTCTGCTTAAGTAGAATGCAATATTGTGTATCACTAAAACAAAAATTATATTTAACATATTTGACAGCAGTAGTTTTCTTGGATGCATACAGCTGAAAATGTTTTGGGCAAGTATTAAATGCACTGTAACAATTGGCCTCACTACTAAACCTGAGTTATGAAAAAACTCATACAGATAATTCACATATAATCATTCATGAGACTACTTATAATCCATTTTAGTGTAAATTTAAGTCAAATTTCACTAATTACCTCTCATAAATTATATGAAGTTCTACTATTATTAATTCCAAGTTGCCAATTTTAATGAAGATAAATTAATCTATAAAAGCTGCCATGAAGAACCTCAATAAATGGGGTAAAGGGAAAACAAAGAGGCAAAATAATAAATTGACTGATAAAAGTGCAATACAAATGCACTAAGTCAATTAAAATTAAAGTACCACGTACTTAAATCTCCACAAAAATTAATAGTCTTTTTGTCTACATATTATCTCTTTCAGACAAAAAAGATGGATCTTTTATTTATTTATTTATTTATTTACTTATTTTGTGGGTGCCAGGGGTCCCCCTCAGGATCTCACGCACCAGCAGGCGCCCGTGCTGCTGAGCGATATCACTGGCCCCTTTTTCATATGTGGGTTCCGGGAGTCGAACTCAGGACCTCACGCTTGCCAGGCAGGCGCTTATGCCACTGAGCCATCTCACCAGCCCAAAAAAGATGGATCTTATATGACAGAAATTTAGTTCAACCCACCTGAATTTAATTGTTCTCTTTTCTCTCACAAACTCCCTCCCTCCTGTCCTTCTTTCCTTCATTTCTTCCTTGGACATTTTCTTCTATTCCTTCTTTCATGATTTTTTCTAATATAAGTGTAGTGCCTGGCAGGCAGGCTCTATGCCGCTGAGCTATATCCCCGGCCCTAGTTCTCTTTTTATGCTGTTGGCAACAATCCTCAGGTGTGCCTTCTACACCCAGCACCATGCTGGGTCATTCCAGCTGGATGTTACAAGTAGACCAGTTGGGTGTTGCAAGTTAATCCACCGCAATGGTTATAATATCTTTTTAAATACTTTGTTAGGATTTTCATCATTAGTGTAAACAAAGAGTAGAGCACAATCTTGGCATAAAACAATCTCCCAGTTAATGGTAACTAAAGCAGTTTACCACAACTAGATACTACATGAGACTATTTACGCATTTTATGCATCTTTATATGTTCACGCTGTTATTTAAAATAGTATAATATTGCATATGGAATGTTTCATATTACTTTACTCAGTCTTATGCTTAATTTCTCATAATTTTGTCTATTGTTTTAAATGCCCTTTAAAACAAAATGGTACTAAAATGGATGAAATAAACAAAATTACCATCATTTTAGTTTTATTGACTCATTATTACAATAATGATAATAAGCACTGAGCATTTGCAACATTGCTATCTAAAATGCTTTACAAAAATTTTATTTTACCTTCATTGTAGGACCTACAAAATACTGCTTGAGGACATGTAATCACTCTTTCCTTGAAAATTTTCTCGACATAGCTAACCTGCTTTGAAACTCTGTTTTATTGTTATTTTTCTTTCTCTTTAAAAAAAGTATTGCATTGTATTTGTGTAGATTTAAAAGTATACAGTCCATTTAATTTATAGCTGTTCTTTCCAAATAAAGTATTTTGTGTTACTCAGAAAATAAAGGCAGAGGAAGAATTGCTAATTGCTGCTTAAATGCTAAATCATATTCATTGTGCTTTTACTATCTATGAAAGCACCTACTAGGGTTTTTGCCCATTCTTTCCTCTCCATTTTGTCAATGTTCTGCAAAATGAGTCTTATTACTTCCATTCTATTAAGGAAGGATGTTGAAATTCAGAGGACTTGAGCAAAATTCCCAAAATGTAGGCAGCTCAAAAATTCTTCCAGGTTTACTTGATTTCAAATTCCTTAATATTTAGTATAATGTATCCCTTCATTTTCAGTCTGAGTATCTCAACAAAGAAAGCTTCAGACAAAAATGTGCACTAAATGTATATTACACAGCAAAGAAAGCTTGTGGATGAGGAGAGAGCAAGCAGTTCCTTTGGCATCTAATACAATAGAAAGTCCCCGGGCACAACTATAATTCAGGGCTATAGCCATGAAGCAAGAAGCTTTTGCTATGGCATGAATACTTAAGATCTCCACTCCCCACTGTCAACATTCATACTTTAGAATCCTAGTCCACAAAATGATCGCATTTGGAGGTGAAGGCATGGGGAGGTAATTCAATAATGAGAGCCCAGCCCTCACACACTGATTAGTAATTTTATAAAACAGACCCCAAAGTAATCCTTGGCCCTTCAGCCATATGAGGTTGCAAGTGAAAAGACAGTTATCTATCTGTGAGGAGTCAAGCTCTTATCAAACAATGAATTTGATCTTGCTTTCAACTTGGACTTTCCAACACCCAGAACTATAAAACATACATTTCTGTTGCATATGAGCCATTCAGTCTATGATGTTTTGGTGTAGCTGTACAAATGCACTAAGATAACCATTATCAGTGAATCCTGTCCGTCTACACAGGGCTGATGCCAAGTGGTGTGGCCAAGATGTCCAATTAACTCACTTGATATTTCATTGATGAAGCTGATAGTCTAAGTGTTTAAATTTTTACTTTACAGAAAACTCACTCCTCTTACATACAGGCAGCATGGTGATCACTGTAAGTGCTAAGCGTGAAACATGCAATTGTACTCAGCAAGAAAACAGAATAATGTTCCAAGCAATCACAACTGGTGATAAAGAAATGCTGTTCATAATACAGGTATTCTGAATAAAGCAAAGATAATCTTCTGTTAAGAACCATAGTTTTAGGGAAAATGCATTAATGTTAAATAATTATATATTTATAATTTATCATTTTCCTATGATCTAAAGAGTGTGGGATCTCAGAAAGATACACCTATTTCCTGGGCTAGAGTGACAATGAAGACTGTCTAGTTTGATTCTTCAACATGCTTTGCTAAGACCCAGACCTTGGAGTGTTGATTGTTCAGAGAGTAATGATATAACACACTATTGTCCTAGGAGTATTATAAAAGTAAGCTCAAAGTTTTAAGCAACTTGGCTTAGCGTATATGTCTCATTAGACTAACTATAGTGAAATACACATATATTACAGTATTTCACACGTTTTGCATATGTTTAGTCAAAGTGTTTATTCCTTGTAAAAACCCAAGAGGATTAAATCCTTTTAATACTGTTTTTCCCTAGTTGGGAAAAAATGAGGCACAAGACTTTACATAATTGACCCAGGTGTGCACAATTAAGGAGGAATAAACCCTTTAATCCAATATTCAAACTTGGGGGCTGAGTCTCTAGAGTCTATGTTCTTAAGTCCTATGCAAATTCTGCTTTTCTAAATCACTGGTCATTTGGGAGTGGAAATGCCATCTTCAGAAATTCAAACAATTTCTTTGGACATTGGTTGACTCAAAAGTAAAATCAAGTATGATAACAATATTTGCTTGAACTTTCAAGCTTTTAAATTGAGGGTGGGAAAATATATGGCAATCAAAAATAGATTTTACCAATAAAGAAGTAGTTTACTAAAGTACTGCTTTATTTTCAAAAATACCTCAATGCACTGAGCTTATTTATCAAATAGAAGCCCTACTCATTCTAGGAGATTCTAGGGGTTGATCTCTCTCTTTTTTTTTTTCTTTCCTGTTACCTTGCATTACTTTCTTCAAAAGAGTTTTTAGTAGCATACCTGAAATTTTACATCTTTTTATTATTGAGATTCTTCAGTGGATATTCATCCAGTGATTGCCAGTAGAGAAATTTTAAACACTTTTATCATAATTCACTATGTAAAGTCAGAGATAATTGGAACATCACCATCCACTGATTGTTTAATTAAAGAAAATTCCTTTTGTTAGTGATATATAGTAGTTGTTGACAAATGTTACAAGTAGCTAATATCCTACCCATGCCAATAATCCATCTATCTATCCATCTTTCTCAGTAGCTGCATGTAGATAATGAGTAGAAATGGTAAGTTCAGTCTGCTTTTCCTGCCAAATTGAATACACATGTACATGCACACTCACACACACACATATACTTGCACAGACACACATACACAAAAATACATTTAAATTGAGAAGAAATACAGTAACTTAATTACAAGATGGCTGATTAGAAGTGCTTGATATGTTTTCTTCCTACAAAAAAGGCAACAAGACAAAGAAGGAATAATGAGCTGTGCATGGTGGTATACATCCTTGTAATTCCAGCATTCAAGAGGCTGAGGCAAGAATATTGCCATGAGTCCAAGACCAGCCTGAACTGCATAAAAAAAGCTTGTCTCAAAAAATAAATAAATAAATAATGACCAAGGATACTTGAGGGAGAATATTGCGATGCAAATTAAGGAAATACTGAGGAACACTGATATAGAGTGTCCTTATAAAAAGAAGAAAAATTACTCTGCATTTATAGCTCTGCCTCCCTAGTCAGGATCAGCAGGGAACTAAGAGATGTTTCTTATAACATAGAAAAGGTAAGAGACAGGCTTCCAGGAATTTTCTTACTGGCACCTGTGCCTAATTTTTTGCTGCTAGAGAATTCTACAGCTTTCATAATCCCAGAGCTGGTCAAAAGAGTTGCTAGTGGGACCACACTGTTGCATTCCTACAGAGAAGAAGCCAATTCACATGTCCTCCTCCACTATCCTGCTGATGCATGGCACCATCTTCAGACCACGTCCAGTAAGAGTCCATCCACAGAAACAGACGAGGGCCATCCTGCAATTTTGCAAGCCCCACTCTTCCCAAAGGTACCATTGAACTTCCTGCAACTGCCTAAGGGAGATACAACTCAGATAGACTGGGAAGTAGCTTGCAAAATGTTCAGTTTAGGCCACTGGGACAAAAACAAGCATCACAGAGCTGATTATACCAGAAGAAATTGAATAAAGACTATGCTACTTTACCCAGCCATAACAAACATATCCTACCCAATGTCCTGGAACATATCTACAGGAAAAAGAATACCTTTAACTATGAAAACAATTCTATAATATTGATAGATGAAATGGTCCCATAAGATGCACACACATAAACAGAGGGGTATAAAAACATGAAAAAGAAAGGTCATTAAATACTTTCAAATGAACACAAAGATTTTCCAGTAATAGACCCCAATGCAAAGGACATTTATGAAATGCCTAAAAGAGAATTCAAAATAATGATCTTAAAGGAACTCAGCAACACGTAACAGATTACAGATATATAATTCAGTGGCAATAGAAAATCAATTCATCATGGGAATAAGGAATTCAACCAAAAGTTAGGTATTCTAATAGAAAAATCAAACAGAAATCCTGGAATTTAAAAATTCAATGAACAAAATTAAAAATACAATTTATTGCCTCAACTACAGATTAGACCAATCAGAAGAAAGAATTTGTAAAATTAAAGTTCTTTGAAATATTGTAGTAAAGAGAAAAATTAAAAATCAAAGAATGAAAAAGAATAAAAGACAATGAATTAGACTATGAAATTTACTGGAGCTCATTATGAAACAAATATTTAAATTATTGGAGCTCTAGAAGGTAACAGAAAGGCTATTGAAAATTTATGTAATGAAATAGTAGCAGAAACTTCCCAAGTCTGGAGAGAGATACAAACATCCAGTTCCAGAAAAATCCAAAGCCCATAAATATAATCAAAATGAAAAGGTACTTTCAGAGAAATATTATAGTAAAATTATCAAAAGTCAAAAACAAAAGAGAAGAAAAATGTAAAAACAGCAAGAGGAAAAATTGAATCATATGTAAAAATTTAAAGACCATGAACAAATGGGATGACACAGAGTACTGAAAGAAGAATATTAGAAAACAAGAAAATTATATACATTTAGGTATACATAAAAAATGTGGGGGTACAGGCCAGGCATGTAAATGCACATCTGCAATTTCAGCACTCAGGAGGCTGAGTCAGGAGGATTGCTGCAAGTTAATGGCTAGCCTAGGCTACATAGTGAGTTCAAGATCAGCCTGAACTACCTCATAAAACCCTGTCTCAAAAAAAAAAAATGTGGAAGTAATATTTTTTCCAGATGAGCAAAATCTGAGGGCATTCTTCACTAATACACTATCCTTCTAGGAAATGCTTAAAGTAATACTGATCTGAAAGTAAAAGGGGAATACCATGAAAGTTATGAAAATATAAAACTTGTTTATTTATCAGATTCATGAAAATGGTAGGAGTGTGTTCTTATCTATGAATAATAAAATTTGAATGTAAGCAAATTAAATTCCTCAATTTAAATATAAGTGCTGGATGAAAATATACAATAAATAAATAACAAGACCCAACTGTATGTTGCCTACCAAAAACAAATTTCACCAATAAAGATGCATATAGATTGAAAGTGGAAGAACAGAAAAAATATACTCCGATAGAGCCTAATTTGAACATTAGTAGTTATAGTAAGTATAAATTTTAAGTCAAAACTATAAAAAAACAAAATGACATTATATAATACAGTATCATTCAACATGAAACTATAAGAATTATAGTTTATACAATTATATATTATACAATTGGAGTACACAATTATATTAAGCAATATTTTTTAACCTAAAGAGTGAGACAGATACAAATGCAATAGTAGAGCACTTCAACACCTTATATTCAACAATCCACCAATCATCCAGATAAAATTCAACAAACTTTGGAGTTAAACTATACTATTGATCACTTAACAAACATTTACAGAGCATTTCATTTAAATAAAGTAATGTCACCAACCACTTCTACCCACATTCCACTGAAGCATACTGGGTCAGAAGATCACTGGTAGCCTCAATATTTGCTGTGTCCCCAGGTGCACAGAAAAAAAGACTTCTGAAGAAGCTAAAGTTCTAGCAAAACCAATTTTTCCTTCATCTGCCCAGTGGGGAATGTGTAAAGCCTTATACAGCCACAAGTTGTTGGGCATGAACTGAGAGGAATCAACAGGCTCCAACTACAACCTGCTACCCAACCCAAACCTCATGGAATCCATCAATAGAAGATCCACAATAAAGTGTCTCCAACTGGAGCAACCACAGAGGTTCATCCCATATATTCTGCTGTCTTCACCAGAACCACTTAAACTACCAGAGGAACCCCATTCATGTGATACCTACGGAAAAAACAGGACCTTCATGGTCTGAAACAGTGTACACTGTGTCAAAGCTCACTACACACAGCAAAATTACACTACAAAGTCCATTTGAATTAAACTCAATACTACACAACAAATCAATATCCCAGGTCACATCATCAGAATAGCTGCTCAGTAGGAAACCCTCACAAAAATGTTAAAAAGAAACATTTAAACTGCTGAAAGATAAAATACACAAATCTCTTGAAGATATAGGTATAGATGAGGACTTTCTGAACAGAACCCTAGTGGCACAAGAAACAAAAACAAGAATCAACCCAGGATCATAAAAAATTTAAAAGTTTCTGCACAGCAAACATAACAATCAACAGAGTAAGAAGACAACCTACAAAACAGACAAAGGATTTTTGCCAGCTATTCCTCAGACAGAGGACTAATATCTAAAATACATAAAGAACTAAAAAAATAGAACTTTCCAATATAAAAGATCCAATTAAAACATGTATAACTGAAATAAATTGACTCATCTCAGAAGAAGTGCAAACGGCCATTAAGTACATAAAAATGTGCTACATCATTGGCCATTAGAAAAATGTAAAGTAAAATATCACTATCGTTCCATCTTACTTCAGACAGGGTGACTATTCACCATTGAATCAAAGAATAACAAATGTTGACAAGACTGTGGGGAGAAAGGAACTCTTCTACATGTTTTGTAGAAATGTAAACTAGTACAACCAACATCCCACAAACAACTAGAAATAAAAATTCCATTTGACCCATCTATTCCCCTTTGAGGTATTTTCCTCAGAGTTGAAGTCATACTATTACTGTGATACATACATACCCATGTATCTAACAGCACAGTTTATAGTAGCTAAATCTTGGAATAGTCTATATGTCCATCTATAGATGAATGGATAAAGATAATGTGGTATTTATAAGAAATAGAGTACTACTCTGCCATAATGAAGGAGAAACTTGAGGCATTCGAAGCTAAATGGATGCAATTTGAGATCATAATACTGAGTGAAATAAATCAGACCTACAAGCTTAAATATTGCATGGTCTTTCATACAAGAACCCCAAACTATAAATAAGGAGCAAAATGAAATACAGATAAATGGAAGTAGGCAGATCTTTTCTTAAATGGGAAGCAGAACAGGAGACGGAGGGACAAGGGCAGGAGAGGAAGGGAAGGAGATGAAAAAAGAAAAAAAGAATTGAAAGAAAAAATGGAAATAGAGCTTTTGCAAATTGGAAGAGGATCAGGACATAGAATGAACAAGAAGGGATGGAGGGATAATGGTTAAAAAATAAATTAAGATGTGTTTTGTCCATGTACTGACTCCCCACAATAAATGTAATCATTAGTACTGGGAACATGTACTAATAAACAAATCTTTAAAAAGTGAAAGAGCTGTCCATCCCAACATATTTGCAAATATCAGCATAGAAATACAAGAAATATGAAAAAGTACAAGAAAAACTAACAGAGTCTCGTTTAACTATCTGAAAGCTGAAAGTGAGAAAATTCTTCCAAACTCTATTTATGAAGCCCGCATCACCCTTACACCAAAAACAGATAAGATACAACAACGTATCACAGAAGAATACCCCTGATCAGCATATATACAAAATTTCTGAAGAACATAGTAGTAGACTGACTCCAAAAGCACATTTAAAGACTGTACACCATGATCAATTTGGGCTTATCCCAGGAATACAAAGATGATACAGGTACAATATAAACAAGAGAATAAACATATCATAAATAGAATATTATGATCATTCCCATAGGTATAGAAAAGCATTTTATAAAATTTAAAATAATTTCTTGATAAAAATGCAACAAATTACGTATAAAGAACATACATCAACACAGTACTTGCAGTATACGAGAAACCCACAGCTAAGTCATATTAAAAAGAGAAAAGCTAAAAGTGTTTCCTCTAATATCTAGAACAAGAGCAAGATCTCCATTTTTACCACTCTTATTCAACATAGCATTGCAACTCCTAGCTAGGTTTAGTTAAAAATCCTGAGCAAAGAGAAATTTCAATTCCTGGCCTCAAACACACTAGAATTGAAACATGGAACTAGCGTGAAGAGTGACCCATAGAGTTGTGGGACAGAATAGAGAACTCCGAAGTAAATGCATGTACGTATAGGCAACTGACTGTCATTTATAAAGGTCCTGCAGCACCTGCATACAGACATGCGTGCACACATCACACATGAAAACACACACAAACAAGAATATCTGTCGCGATAAATATGTGTCAATAACTCCAACCCTCCAAATAGCTTTGTATCACTTATTCTTTAAGTTATTTTTTGAACCATACTATTACTAGGACTGCAAATTACATGCATATTATTCTCACATCTTTTTATATTTTGTCACCTTAAATTTTCTTCTGTAATGTAGTATAGCATAATTACATTAATAAAAGCCTGCAGCATAAATAATATGATTCCTTATGACTTTATTTAACTCAAAACATTTTGATTTAAGAGTGTCAAATATTTTCATCTATCATGGAATACCTTAACATGCCAAAACAGTGGGTCATCCTTAATTAATTAATTAATTAATTAATAATATATTTTTAGTTTCACATTTTGAAAATGATACTTTTTAGAGTAAAACCTACAATTTAAAATAAATATTTATAAACCATGACTATCTTATTGTTTAATGATATATGTTTTCTTATTTTGTAAATGTTGTATGTACAGAAAGAACTTTTAATTCTTCAACACTGAACAACTGATAAATTTTAGTCAGGTTCTTTTTACTACATATCAAAAGCAAAGGTTTTTGGAAAACATTTTATTTTGACGTAGAAGGAATATAATCTGGTCCTAGCTTCTAAATGTTCAATTACTAGCTAAATCAAGAGATAGTGTTTAGTAGATAAATATCTATTGTATTGAAATATTTCAATTTATACTGTCATAAGCGTCATGAAATGTATGATACAGAGTTTATATAAGAAAGTGTTGGTTTATTCCTATTTTCATGGTATAATTTTTGATAGCATTCTTTCTTTTAGTAGTCCACAAAGTGTTGTGCTTTACATAGTACATTACACAGTCACATATAAATACATGATTCATGAAAAGCAATTCATTAAAATTACTTTAATAGAGATATGGAAAAGTGTAATGTTTAAGGTGGATTGGCAACCCTATTGGGTTGGGATTTGCCCATTGTGTAGTAAAGCACACCTCTGGATGTGCCTGAGGGGGTCATGGATGAATGACCTTGGAGACCATATCTGGTTCCTCACTTCTCTCACACTGTTCCCCTGCTCTGCTTCCCAGCTGCCATGAACTAAGCAGCTTTGTCTTGCCACTCCCTTTTTCTATGATCATCCTGCATTGGACTCAGTCAACCTTAGACTGAATCCTCTGAAAACATGAGGAATTTAAGCCTTTCCACCTTTTAGATGTTGAGTAACTTGTCCCAGCCACAGGAAAGCTGACTAATACAAAAGGATAACAGAAAGCCCAGAAAAGAGACTCTAGATCCCTTTATTATTCAGGGTTTTTTTGAGAGGTGGTGATCACTTTGCAGTTTCTTAAGAAATTATTGAGAGGAAATTCGAATATCTCTAGACACAAGGGACCAGTTCTACAGAGAAGCAAACAGTTGGAATTTAAAATTTTGAAAACATTTGGGGAAAGGGAAAATTGGCTTTCTGTTAACTGGCAAATGTACCAGTATGGGTCTGTTTTTGTTGGGATGTGTTATTTTATGTGTGCATGTACATAGATCAGATTCTACTCAGTTTTATAAGCTTCAGAAAAGATGGTTGGGGAAAATCTTGATGTTTGTTAATTTATCTTAATAAGAGCCCACTGGAACTCCAATGAAAAAGAAGAAATTATGAGGACTTTGAGGCAAGAGGAAGTAAATTAGTATGATTTTAGTGTGATTTTCTCTGGTGAAAATTCGTTTTGAGGTTAAAATCCCCACAGTGATGCTACTGGAAGAGGTATGCTATGGGAACTCTAAGGGTGATAATGAGGTCATGTGGCCACCACATTCAGAAGGGATCAAAGTCTGTCTCATAAAAGTGTGTTAAATCTCATGGGACCAGATAGTTATCATGAGAGTAGCTTGTTATAAGTGAGCCTGGCACCTTCACTGAGTCCCTTTGCATGAACCACTTGCCACTCTTGGCTTGATTCCTCCTGTTTGATGCCATCTGCCATTTTGTGATGTAGCCAGGAGAGCCTCATCAAGGCCAAACAGATGGTGATGCCCACTGTGATTCTATCAAACTGCAAAACTCTGGGCTAAATAAACATATTTTCCCTATATAATACCAGCCTCAGTTATTTTGTTATACCAACATAAACCAGGCTAAGACATAAATTAAGATGATTTAGGGACTATGGGAGAAAAAGCTTTGTATTCCGGTAATTACTTCATAGGAAATAAGCATACACACAGGGAACAAAAAAGTTTGGGAACTCACAAAGCCAGATAGTGAAGCATGTTTGTGTAAGCACAGTATTTTATCCTAAAAGTTACAAAGAACTCTTGGTAGATTTTAGCCAGGACTGCAGCAGGGCACCCTCACACCTCTCATTACTTTCTCTTTACACTTTTGAAACCTGCTGAACTTCTCACATAACAGCCACAGTCTTGACTAATACATAAAGCAGTCATTTCCCCACTAAAACTTTCCAATAGCTTATGATTTCAGTTAAAGTAACTCCTTTTTCTTTTTTTTTTTTAAAGAGAAGAAAAAACAAAACAAATCAAAAGAAGAACAAATTTTCAAAACAACATAATAGGAGGATAACAATGGTTAATACATTACGTATTACTATCTTTAAGTTAGTTATTCAGGACACCAGACATTAGCATTCAATTGTCCAAACATTATTGGCACAAACCTTACTCTTCAATGAACTAAGTAAAAATGGTAGTGTATCTATCTTAACCATCATATATATATATATATATATATATATATATATATATATATATATACAATTTTTTTTCCCTTTCCCTTCTTTCTTTTCCCTATTCCAGTCTCTCTTTCCTTTTGACCAGTTTCTTTTTGATTCACCATGTCTATTGTACATTTTGGATCTTATTTACTCTTTCAGTTTCTCATACTAGAGAGATAATACGATGCTTACACATGTGCTTCTGGTTTATTTCACTTATGAGTATTTTCTCGAGTTGCATCCATTTACCTATAAAAGTCTCCAGTTTATCCTTCTTTATGGCTGAATAGTACTCCATTGTATAAAAATACCACATCTTTCTTATCCATTCCTCAGTTGATGGGCATTTGGGTTGTTTCCAAGATCTGGCTATTACAAATTGTGCTGCTATAAACATGGGTGCACATATATCGCTGTGGTACGATGTTTTTAATTCTTCTGGGAAGATGCCCAGAAGGGGAATAGCTGGGTCAAATGGGACCTCCAACCCTAGTTTTCTGAGGAATCTCCACACTGACTTCCACAGTGGCTGTACCAGTCGACACTCCCACCAACAGTGAAGAAGGGTTCCTTTTTCCCCACAGCCCCTCCAGCATTTGTTATTAGTTGATTTCTTAATAGTAGCCATTCTTTCTGGGGTGAGATGGTATCTCAGTGTTGTTTTAATTTGCATCTCTCGAATGACTAGTGATGTTGCACATTTTTTTGTATATTTGTTTGCCATTAGTATTTCTTCATCTGAGAAATGTGTATTCATCTCAGATGCCCATTTTTGGAGTGGGTCTTTAAATTTGGGAGGTCTGATTTTTTTGAGTTCTTTATATGTTCTCGATAGTAATCCTTTGTCTGAGGAACAGCTGGCAAACATTTTTTCCCACATTGTGGGTTGTCTCTTCACTCTGTTGGTGGTTTCTCTTGCTGTGCAAAAGCTTTTTAATAAGATGAGATCCCAGTTATTGATTCTTTGGGATAGTTCCCGTGCGGTTGAGTTTTTATTCATAAAGTCTTTGCCTACACCAATGTCTCCAAGGGTTTTACCTATCCTACCTTCCAGCAGATTTAATGTTTCTGTTTTAATATTTAGATCTCTGATCCATTTTGAATTTAGTTTAGTGCATGGTGAAAGATATGGATCTAGTTTTAATCTTCGGCATGTGTAGAGCCAGTTTTTCCAGCACCATTTATTAAAGAGGCTATCTTTCTTCCAGCGAATGTGTTTGGCACCTTTGTCAAAGATAAGGTGGCTTAGTATGTCTGGGGTTGTTTCAGCATCTTCTAATCTGTTCCATTGATCTTCAGGTCTGTTTTTTTTGCCAGTACCACACTGTTTTTATCACAGTAGCTTTATAGTATAATTTCAAGTCAGGGATTGTGATGCCCCCTGCCTTGCCTTTGTTGCCCAGAATTGCCTTTGCTATTCTAGGTCTCTTCTGATTCCAAATGAATTTTAGGATTGTTTTCTCTAATTCTGTGAGATATGCTGTTGGAATTTTGATTGGAATTGCATTAAATCTGTATAACAATTTTGGAAGTATGGCCATTTTCACTATATTGGTTCTTCCTATCCAGGAGCAAGGGATATCTTTCCATTTTCTGATATCCTCTTCAATCTCCTTTTTCAGAGTACTGTAGTTTTCAGTATAGAGGTCTTTTACATCCTTCGTGAGGTTGATTCCTAGGTATTTCATTTTTTTGGATGTTATTGTGAAAGGTATTGTTTCCCTAATTTCTCTTTCAGTAAGTTTGTTATTTGTGTACAGGAAGGCTATTGACTTTTGAGTATTGACTTTGTAACCTGCTACACTACTGAATTTGCTTATTAAATCTAGCAGTTTTTTAGTGGAGTTTTTGGGGTCTTCTGTGTAGAGTATCATGTCATCTGCAAATAATGATAATTTAACTTCTTCCTTTCCAATCATTATTCCTTTTATTTCTTTCTCTTGTCTAATCGCTCTGGCTAAAGTTTCCAGAACTATGTTGAATAAGAGTGGGGACAGTGGACATCCTTGTCTTGTTCCTGATTTTAGAGGGAAGGCTTTCAGTTTTTGGCCATTTAGTATAATATTGGCTGTTGGTTTGTCATAGATAGCTTTTACCAGATTGAGATAAAGACCCTCTATTCCAATTTTCTGTAGGGTTTTTATCATGAAAAGGTGCTGGACTTTGTCAAAAGCTTTTTCTGCATCTATTGAGATGATCATGTGATTTTTGTCTTTGGTTCTGTTAATATGGTGTATTACATTTATTGATTTACGTATGTTGAACCATCCCTGCATCCCTGGGATGAATCCAACTTGGTCATGGTGTATAATCTTCTTGATGATTTGTTGGATTCTGTTTGCCAGTATCTTATTAAGGATTTTTGCATCTATGTTCATTAGGGAGATTGGCCTGTAGTTCTCTTTCTTAGTTGGGTCCTTCTCTGGTTTTGGTATCAGGGTAATGCTTGCTTCCAGGAATGAATTTGGGAGTATTGCTTCCCTTTCAATTTCATTGAAAAGTTTGAGAAGTAGGGGCGTTAGGTCTTCTCTAAATTTCTTGTAGAATTCGGCAGTGAATCCAACAGGGCCTGGGCTTTTCTTTGTTGGGAGGTTTTTAAGTACATCTTCAATTTCATTGGCTGATATTGGTTTATTTAGGATTTTTAAATCTTCTTGATTCAGCTTTGGTAATTCATACGAATCTAGGAATCTGTCCATTTCTTCTGCATTTTCCATCTTAGTAGAATATAAATTTTCAAAATAGGTATAGATGATCTTCTGGATTTCTGCAGGGTCCGTCGTGATATCACCCTTTTCATTTAAAGTAACTCTTAACTGTCCATATAGAATCTGCCCTTAGTCATCCTCTCCAAGGACATCTCACTGTATTTGTCTACCAACCACTTTTATGTTTTATCATAAAACCTATTATTACGTGAATTATCTCACTTACTGTATTGAGAAGTGTTATTTCTTCTTCCCCATCTGTCTGTCTCTCCCTCTCTCTCTCTTTCTATGTCTCACTCGCACCACACATACACACAAGACACAAAACCATCAAGAGAAAGTGAATTTTATTTTCTTCATCGCAACTCCCTCAATATATCAATCACTGGAATACAACAATAATTTGAAGTAGAAAATGGCCGATTCTTTATGTGAGCTTTACTGTATGATTGCCACCTTGATGATGAAAGACGTTTAAACATATTTCAAAACAGTGTTTGCTTTTATAAACTTCCCTAAATAAGGACGTATAATATGTGTTTGACAATAATTCAAAGATACAATTCCTACATTCATTGACTTTGATATATTTCACTGAGTATACTTGTCCTAACATTATGTATGTGTGTTTGTGTGTCGGTGTGAGATGTGAAGGAGGGAGGCAGGTAAGGAATGAGGGACAGAGAGAGAGGACAGAATTCAAAATTAATTAATTGTAATGAAAGCCATATATACATATAAATGTGACTTTTCATAATTTCAGTCATGTAGGAAAAAGGTCACACTAAACATGGTTATTCAGTATTGTGTAATTTCATATTTGGTTTCATTACATATTTCCTTTAGCAATAATCATGCCTCAGACAAACCTCATGGCTATACAATGTTATTATGTATTTTAAATAGGCAATTTTTCTTTCATATGATTAAGTGTTCAATATTCCATTAATATACCTGTATCTAAAATGTGTATAGATAGAAACCTCTGTCATTTGTTTGCACTGAAAATGAATGTATCTGTTCATAGTATTTTTTTTTTTTTTTTGTGGGTACCTGGGGGTCGACCTCAGGACCTCGCGCACCAGCAGGCGCCCGTGCCGCTGAGCGATATCACTGGCCCCTTTTTCGTATGTGGGTTCCGGGAGTCGAACTCGGGCCCTCACGCTTGCAGGGCAGGCGCTTAAGCCGCTGAGCCATCTCACCGGCCCCTGTTCATAGTATTTTAAGAAAAACTAAAAACTGCTATCAAAAGTTCAAATATTTTTGCCTTTTGATCTAGTAGTTTTAACAATTCATTCTTAAATGGTAAAAAATATTTTGTTCAAGTGTATATTTCAGTGTAATTTTAATAGGAATGAAAGAAAACATCTCTGATGTTTTACAGTAGGGTAAAGGTTAAGTCTATCATGATGTACTTAACAATGAAATACTACACAAATATAATACAATAATTTAGCAAATTTCTAGTGAATGGGAAAATATTTATGGACTGTATGTGCATATTGACACATTTATATTTTGGTCTTTGTGGATATTTATACATATCTAAATATATGTAGAGAAAGGAAGAGAAATGGGGTACTATAATATAAATATACCAAATTATCTGTATGTTTTTCATTTTTTTCACCTCTTTGAAACCTGGACACATTTTGCAATCAGCACAATTTTGTAAGTACTGTCATGTAGTTGAAGTCCTGAAACCACAGTGTGAAAATCTTCCTTTGAACATTCTGGTAAAATTCTGAATTATCAGCACCAGACATGTTTAACTTTCATAGTAAGGTTTAGTGAGTGATAAGATCAGATAATTTTTTTGTCTTTTTATACTTTACTCTGATTTTTTAATTTGTGTGATTTTCTAAAAATATTAATAAACAGAACGAAATGTTACATACAAGGAAATTAGATCAATGAAGAGCATACATCCATAACAAGAAATTGTAAAATACCTCTAAAATATCAGAAAAAACATCATCTTAACTGTATTGAAGACAAACACTGGCTTTAAAAAGCGGAAGATTACATAAACAGAGCAATACAGTAACAGAACAGTACATAAACAGAATAGTAAACCAAATTTTGCATATCTGAAAGAAAGCATATTTTATGCATATTGTATTGTGATAAAATACCTGAATCTGCCTTTGTTATAAAGAAAAGACTGTGCCTGTTTTGGTACTGCTGAGGTCCTCATGGTAGCTGTCATGCTATGGTTGGAGTAAGTGTTGAAAGAGACTATGAAAGTAGACAAGAAGCAAAAGGCTAAGCTGAGACCACCTAACTCCCTTTATAACAACCTGCTTAGGCGAAGCAATCCAGTCTCACTGGACTTATATTAACACCCTTCGGTAGGGGCTAATTTCTTCCCACTGAGCTCCACCTCCCAAAGTTTCCACTATCTTAACACTACCTCAACACCACCACACTGGATGCTAAGCTTTCAGCACATATGGGACAACCATCAACCATAACCAAATGGTAGTGTTACATTATACTAAAACTAAAATGCAGGGGATAAATTTTACTAACATTAAAATTATATTATACTAAATGACATAGAATATTACTTTACTGGGTCTTGGGCAAAGTTATACAGCAGAAGCAAATTTTAAGAAATACACTTGGTGCCCAGTTCATGTTCATGGTAACTCTTAATTCCTATGACTGTAACTAAGCCACCGCTGTCTTTGACATTCCGTCATTTTCACTTGTAGAGCAGGGAATTACCCCACTAGGTTTTGGGAAGTTTGTAAATCCATAGTTTTGAAAGTTTTTCAAAAATCCTTATTTTATAGATATGCAGATTATATCTTTTGTTCTATTTTTATTGTAACATTTGAGATTATTGAACCAAAAATTATGGTTAATTATGTAGATATTGAGAAACGTTATGAAACACCTATTTATAAAGGACTCCTGGATCATAGAGACTAAAAAGTTTTAGTGCCATGAGGTTTTCATCTCCAGAAACATCAGTTTTGCCTCCCGATGCAGCACATTGGTAAAGTGTGAGCTTAGCGTGTGCAAGACATGTGGCTTAATCATTAGCACCAAAGGGGAAAAACAATTTCCTTTGTAGCTCCTTTTGGATTTGCATATGCAAAATAAAACCCATTTAAATGAAAAACAAAATGGTTTACTCAGTTTATAGAGCTGTGTAACCATTACCACAATCGAGTTGTTGAAAATTTCTGTCACTCCAAAAATATTCAACCCATCTTTTTGCAGACTATTCTAACTCTCACACTAAAACCTTGACAATCATCAGTCCACTTTCTGTCTTTACAAATGTACCTTTCCTGGACAATTCATGATATAGTTGCATATGTGTGTAGATGCTTTCATTAGATAAAGTTTTGAGCTTTGTACATGTTGAAGCATGGATAGTACAGTAGTGCCTCAGTTCACGAACTTAATTTGTTCCATGATTCTCAGGAAGATTGTGGCAGTTATGTTTGTCATCCAGTGTGGAGTTCGTGAACAGAAGCAAATTTTTACCCATGCTTCTGTTCTGGAACCAAATTGATTGATACAAGAATATTTGTGAACGGAGGTATTACTCTAAGTATTATGTTCATTTTTATTTTTACTATTTCATTATCCTAATACTCCATGTTTTTAATCACGCAACAGTAGATGCACATGTAGATTATTTTCAGGTTTTGTCTATTAGGGTATTAGTTCTATTACCTATGTGTCTTTTTACAGCCTTGTGTATTCATTTATTTTCTATGAGTGTCATTACTGTGTTTATGATAAATTTATGACATCACTTTTAAGAAATTGCAAAACTGCTTTCAAAAATAGTTATGTTTTTTGTGTCCCCACCAACAATGTATGAGGGTTCTTGGTTTCTGCACATCTTCATCAAGGCTTGGTGTTTTCTGTTCCCTTTTAATCAATCTAGTGGTTGCAGAGTGGTTTTATGTGGTTTTAATGTGCATTTTCTCTATTGTCTAATGATGCTGAATATCTTTTAAGGTGATGTTTCCTGGTCGTTTATACATCTTCTGTAGTGATATATCTATTACAATCATTGGCTTATTTTAATCAATTTATTCACTTCTTATTGATTCTTAAGAGATTTTAGGTATTCTTGCAAGAAGTCCTATATCATATAAATATTTGTTAAAAAATATTGCTAATATTTTCTACCAGATTTCCATGGTTAATCCTTTAGGGAATTTTTTTTTTTTGTACAGCATCACTTACATGATAAGTGGAATAATTCTTTGACTAAACCAAGTGCTCCTATGTTCTTTTCTGAAAATTTTATAGTTTTAGGATTTATATTTAAGCATAATTTTTGCATATGGCATGAAAAGTTTTATTACTGTAATTATCACGTGAATGCAGGTATCCATTTTTCAGCAAAATTTTGTTGAAAATCAATTGTTTATAAGTGTACGGTATATCTTTAACTTTCAATCCTGCCCCATTGATCTATTTGGCTGCTATTGCACCAACAGTTTAATGTATTGATTGCTATACACCTGTCTATAATTTTTTCCTGTGTTTCTCCTACCTTTACATTCTGGAAGCAAATAGCTTGTTTTTCACAGGTTCAAATTCATAGAGGAATTGTTCATCAAAATGCATTATACCGATATCAAGTAGAGTGTAGCCTTGTCAACTTCCAGAATTGCTTAAGCCAGTTTGGGAAAATAAATCTATTTATTTACATATTCTCTTGGCTGTTTTTCTGGAGAATTTTTATACACATTTTAATGTATTCTATTTCCAATGTGTAATAATTTACAAATATTTAAATATAGAAACTCTATTATTATATGGTTCCATATGGCTCCTCCACTCCTTTTGTTGTGTTATTATCGATATATACAGTATTTATATATATGTCTTAGTTACTTTTCTTGTTGCTGAGACAAAATACCTGACACCCAAAGTTAAAGGGGAAAAGGTTTATTTAGCTCACAGTTTCTAGAGTTTCAGTCTATAATTGGCTGCAGTTCATGGTGGCGGAAGACAGCAAAAGCAACAAGAGAAATCGAGACAAGCCTCTTTCTGTCCCTTATATTTTATCCCGTCTACCAGGATTAGACTGATGCCAACCCAATCAGTGAACTGATCCAGCAGTCACCCACCCTTAATCCCAGCACTGGACTATGAATCAATCACACACTCTAGATTCAGCCACCTCCAAAAAAACCCTATGAGTGCATGAGGCTTTGGGGGGACATCTAGACACAAACCTTAACAATATATTACAGACATTATTAAATTTTATTTTATAGAATTTTATCTTTTCAAGGTACTGAGATAAGCCAAGCAAACATATAGAATTAGTTATATTAGCCTTATATTTACTTTTTCCTGTTCTTTCTTCCTTGTGCCTTGTTACTATCTGCTACCATTCTCTCACCATGATACACTTTTGTTCTCACAGTCCTATTTTGTGCTGTTGTTGTCAAACATCTTATGTTACAAGCCCAACAATGCAAATGATACACATATTGTTTTATGTAATTGCATGTTAAGCCTGTTCATAGGACAGAAAAAAATTTTAGTGTCTTTTCTAATTGCCTTTATTATTTCCTTTACTGATGCTCATCATTTGTTTGGATTTGAATTACTGTGTTTTGTCAGTTGCTTTCAGTGTAAACAATTTCCTTTAGTATTTCTTATAGTACAGGTTGACTAGCTACTAGTTCTCTGAGTTTTATCTAAGAATGTCTTTATTTTATCCTTGTTTTTGAATATATAGTTTTACAGAATATATTTGTTGACAGTGTTTTTTATTGTTTGTCTTTTATTTTTTTTTTTTATTCTAGCACTTAAATATGTCATCCACTTGCCTCTTTGGCCTTCACTAATTATGGTAAGAACTGAATTTTTTAAATAATTTGGGTTTCTTGCATTGTGAATTATTTTTCTCAAACGAGCTTCAATATTTTCTGTTCTTTCAAAATTTTAATGATGATGTATCTGAATGCAGATGTGTGTGTCATGTTCCTACTTGGAGTTTATAGTAATTGTAGACTGATATGTTAATGATATTTCATTAGCTATTAGATTTTAGTCACTATTTCTTTGACTTTTTTTTTTGTTTCTCTCTCTTTTCCTGATACACCATTATGTGTATCATTTTTTTTTTTCGTGGGTACCGGGGGTCAAACTCAGGACCTCGCGCACCAGCAGGCGCCCGTGCCACTGAACGATATCACTGGCCCTTTTTTCATATGTGGGTTCCGGGAGTCAAACTCAGGACCTTGCGCTTGCCAGGCAGGTGCTTATGCCACTGAGCCATCTCACTGGCCCTATTATGTGTATCTTAATTCATATGGTGACACCCCACACTTCCATGAGGCTTCTTTAAAATAGATTTATTTTCTTTCTACCTCAGATTGTACAACCTCTACTGATTCACTTTTTTCTGCCAGTGATATACCTACATATTTTCCCCTTTTCTAGGTAACTCAAGGTCATGACTGAGTCTTTTCTTTTTTCTGTTTTTATTTTTATTAGTATATTTTGTAGCACATAATGGTTATACTCTTGGTGGGGAGCAGGTTCATGTACACAACATATCTTAATTACTTTTTGTCACCTTTATTTCTGTTCCTATTTGATCTTTTATTTTTTAGTACATATCTTCCTTTGCTTATAAAGTGTATTTCTTGGCAAAAGCTAATTCAGTTATTCTATTCAACCCATTCTGAACTTGCATTTTATTTAAAATGTTTACATTATTTACACATTGGATGTTATAGTTAATATTATTTTTCATATACAATCATGGTAGTTGTTTTATATTGGTACTATTTGGTAGTATTTTGGTTTTATTTTTCCTTTTTTTTTCTACCCTCTGTATAATAAACTGAATTCCTTTGGTATTCCATTTTGTTTTTTATTGCTTTTTATGTATACCACTTTTTATCAATTACACTAGATTTACAATACTCATATTTAATATACCACTGTTCACTTTCAAATAGTATTATTCAACTTTGTGTATAAAATGTATGATTTACAATGATCTACCTTAATTTTCTAATTTGTAATTTGCACTAGATTGAATAATGTCCCTAAAAATTCTACTCCATCCAGCAAATGTGTACATGAACTTATTTGGAAATACGATCTTTGTAGATATAAATAAGATGAGGTCATACTGGATTAGGGTGGGCTCTAAGTGAAAAGCCATGTGTTAACAGAAAGTCTGTACCATCCTCAGCTGGATGATGATCTGTGTTGTGAGGCTGCCTTGGCTCTCAGAACCTCCTAGAGAAGATTTCCAAGGTCTCAAGATATTAAGTAGAAAGTTGCAGGCTCAGCAAGCCAGTTTATTGGGAGACAAGGATGATACCATTTTAGGTAAGCACTTTATTAATTAGGTACAGTATACTTCTGAGGAGGGAGAGCAGGCAGTGGCAGAGGTAGAAACTGTGGATTGTAGGCTTGCTACACTTTGGAGAGATCCAAATGGCTACTCTGTGAAGGGCTGAGTATGTGTGGGGTGGGTTCTAAAGGGCCAGCACCCAGAGATGGCAACTGCAGTGAGGTCTGGGGTTGACTTCTCTTTTGTTTTTCCTAGAACCTGGAGGAGTGGTTATGGGTTGTAACTAAAGGAGATTCTTTCCAACCAGCACGTGGACTCAACCTGGTGCTGGGAATGGGCATTTTTTGTATGTACGTGGTCTTAATTGGACCAAGCTTGGCTGAAAAACCCATGGGATGGGTTCAAAGTGACAATGCAAATGCATGTAAATGAGGTTCAGTTGTAGACAGGTGGCCATAAGTCACTAAGAAGTTCAGCCCTTGGTGTGACTATGTGGGATCAAAAGGTGTAAGACTAGGTAGAGGAGGGGATTTCAAGGCGGTTTCATGTGCAGGTCTCAGGAACTCTGGGGACCACACACTCAGGAAATATAGGCCACTGTCTGTGTGCAGGGTTTCCTCTTCTCAGGGCCCTGCTGCCACTTCCTCAATTTCAGCTCTTTTCCAGCTAAGTACACACTCTATCAGATGGACATTTTTACAAGAAGAGGAAAATTTGCACACAAATTCATTCACAAAATAGAGGGGAGGTAAGCAGGTGATCATGAAGGCAGAACTTGGGGTGATGCAGCATACGCAAAAGCAAGCCAAGGATTGCTGGCCACCAGAGGCTAGGAGACAGTCAAGAAACAAATTCTTCTCTAGGGACTTGAGAGGGAACATGTCCTGCTAAGTCTCACATTTCAGACTCCAAACTCCAGAGCTGTGGGAGAATAAATTTCTGTTGCTCTAAGCTATAAAGTCTGTGGCAATTTCTTATCACAATGCTAGGAAAATATTATACACATTTTTCATGTAATGGTTCCATATTTTATTTTTATATTTGTTTTAATCTCCACAAACACAATGTTATTATAACTATTTAAAATAGACTTGTTAGAATACTACTTTCAATATCAAGACAAATAAGAAAATCAATATAAATACCAAGTAGTTCCTACTTTTCCCAATTTTTTTTTTTTTTAGGTTGGTACAAGATTTTTGGTTTTATTATTTCAGCTTAAAAACTTCCTTTATTATAACTTGAGGCACAGGTTCCTGGATAATGAATAAATCCAACTATTTTTTCCTAAAACTTGAGACAAATTTTAGTGATTATAAGAATAACAGTTTCTATATAGTTTATCTCAGCACTTTAAAATTTTTCTTGCATCACATTTGTTAGAAGCATTTTATGTGCATATCATCACATTTAGGAAAATAGAGAAGAATCTATTAGCACTATGTGTGTATTTCTGCAACTCTAGACAGATCAGTTTTTATTTCCTTCCTCCCAATGTCTTGTGCTACTTTGTGTGCAATGATAAGGATTAATTTTATTACATGTATTTAGTTTTGTTTTCCAGTTTTTAAGAACCTTTTACAGAACCAAGATTTATATTGTTTTTATTAACCTATGGCTCATTTTGACCAGAAATAGAATTTATCCATTAAATAATTTTAGTTGAGACATTCTCAATAATTGAGTAATTTTAATTATTGAGTAATTTTTCACTCATATCAAAAAATGATGATTTTTCTTCCAGTTAACTTGGGATATAAGCATTAAGTATCAAGATATTTATATTACTATTTTAGCTGTTCTAACTTTGTTTTAACCAATGTATTGCTAACTCAATTTTCTAATAAATTTGGCACTACATAAATGCTATTTTTCTTTTTTTAAATTTTACTTTAAAGGGAAAAAATTAAACAAAATTTCATAACAAGATAATAGGAAAGTAACAATGGTTAATACATTGCATATTGTTATCTTACAGAGTATAAGATATAGGCATGAAAAAATTGTCCAAACGATATTAGCACAAACCTTTCTTTTCAATGAACTAAGAGAAATTAGCTGTATAAGTATCTTAACTATCTTGTATATATAGATTTTTTTTCTTTTCCTTTCCTTCTTTTCTCTTTTCCCCCATCCCAGTTTCTCTTTCCTTTTGAACGGTTTCTTCCCATTTCACAATATCTATGGTACATTTTGGATCTTATTTACTTTTTCAGCTTCTTACACTAGGGAGGCAATATGATGTTTACACATGTGAGACTGATTTATTTCACTTATGAGTATGGTCTTGAGTTGTATCCATTTACCTATAAAAGTCTCAAGTTTATCCTTCTTTGTGGCTGAGTAGTACTCCATATCTTTTTTATCCATTCCTTGGTTGTTGGGCATTTGGGTTGTTTCCAGCATTTACTTATTACAAATTGTGCTGCTATAAACATGGGTGCACATATATCACTGTGGTATGATGTTTTAATTCTTCTGGGAAGATGCCCAGAAGAGGAAAACCTGGGTCGAATGGGACCTCTAATCCTAGCTTTTTGAGGAATCTCCACACTGATTTCCACAATAGCTGCACAAGTCTATGGTCCCACCAAGAGTGGAGAAGGGTTCCTTTTCCCCACAGCCCCTCCAGCATTTGTTATTAGTTAATTTCTTGATAATAGCCATTCTTTCTGGGGTGAGATGGTATCTCAGTGTTGTTTTAATTTGCATCTCTTGCATGACTAGTGATGTTGCACATTTTTTCATATATTTATTTGCCATTGGTATTTCTTCATCTGAGAAGTGCATATTCATCTCAGATGCCCATTTTTGGATTGGGTCTTTGAATTTGTGGGGATCTGATTTTATTTCAATTCTTTATATGTTTTAGACATAAGTCCTTTGAGGGACAACTGGCTATAATTTTTTCACACTCAGTGGGTTGTCTTTTCACTCTGTTGGTGATTTCTTTTGTTGTGTAAAAGCTTTTAAATAAAGTGAGGTTCCATTTGTTGATTCTTTGTAGTATTTCCCATGCAGTCTGGGTTTTGTTCATGAATTCTCTGCCTATACCTATGTCTTCAAGATTTCTATCTATCTTCTCTTCCAGTAGATTTAATGTTTCTGTTTTAAAATAAATGTTATTTTTCTTTACCTAAATGTTTAGCTTACTTTCTCTCTCTCTCTCTGTCTGAATTCTTGAGTCTCATAAACTTACATTTGTAGTGTTTACTTAAGATATATCTATCTATCTATCTATCTATCTATATACATATATATAGATAGATAGATATATATAGAGAGAGAGACTGTCACAAAATATGTACACACTTTAGTAGTTTGCCATACTAATAAATGTCTGGAAACTAATAGCCAACACTTTGAGCACCTCAGGTAAATGTAGAGGCTAAAGGTAACTTGTGTTAATCTCATGATGTCTCAATAAATTTAGTATTAAAATATTTAGCACAAGTTTTTCTTTTCCAGATATACACATTTTTTGGTGAACTCTGTACATTTTTTTTTTGGTGAACTCTGTATATAATTTTTTTTTTTTTTTTTTGTGGGTACCGGGGGTCGACCTCAGGACCTTGCACGCCAGCAGGCGCCCGTGCCGCTGAGCGATATCACCAGCCCTTTTTTCACATGTGGGTTCCGGGAGTCAAACTCAGGCCTTCGCGCTTGCCAGGCAGGTGCTTACACCGCTGAGCCATCTCGCCGGCCCCGAATATAATATTTTTAAAATACTATATTTGTTAAATTTTTCTCTTTTATCACATGAATATTGTCAGCTTAAATAAATTTAAATGACATTTACTGTGAGCAGTTGGATGAACTGAGACACGTGCTGAGATTTGCCTGCTACAATTCTAATTTTAGTTAAAACATTAAAATTAAATATAATTATCAGGGCCGGTGAGACGGCTCAGCGGCTTAAGCGCCTGCCTTGCAAGCGCGAAGGCCCGAGTTCAACTCCCGGAACCCACATACGAAAAAAAAGGGGCCGGTGATATCGCTCAGCGGCACGGGTGCCTGTTGGCGCGTGAGGTCCTGAGGTCGTCCCCCCGGTACCCACAAAAAAAAATAATAAATAAATAAATAAATAAATATAATTATCATACAGACATTGTAATTGTTTATAAATTATTAATTTCAATGTTTTTGATACTTAATGATCTAAAAAGTAAAATCTGAAATCCCCTTTGCATTTATCACTTAGTAATTTTTTGTCATCAAGAAAATAAACCAAAATTAAATAGCTTTATGATCAGGAAGAACTCAGATTTGTTTCAAAAACCATATTATACTAATGGATTAGAGGAATGATTCTCAAAAACTCATCAATGGAATATTGTGTGTCTTCAGGTTTAAAAATCTTTTTAAATAAAAGTAGGTGAAATTTTCCATTTTCAGTGTGTTGATATTTGATGACACAAAGTCCATTACAGTTAAAACTGCTTCATCTACATGAATCAAAGCAGTGGGGCCAAATTGAAAGTATAGTCAGTGCGTTCTTTATTGCACTGCACTTACAATAAAATTAAAAGTTGTAGCTCAGTCTAGGCACAGTGGCACATGCCTGTAATTCCAGCACTTCAAATGCAGGAGCAGGAGAAGCTACCTAGAAAATGCAAGGCCAGCCTGGAATACATCGTGAGACCTTGCCTCAAAAAAAATTTTTTTTAAAGTTCATTTATGAATGTCCTGAGTGATGCATTCAGCATTATTAATTATAGATGACTATTCATAATTTGTATATTTGAAATATTGTGAATGATAAAGCAAGGGAAATGCATAAAACACCTAATGCTGAGTACATATTATGATAGCAATCTCCAAGAAGAGTATTTGTAGAGTATTTTCAGTAGCCAGTTGAAATGGCAATTTTTTAAATGGAATGAAAATGTGTTGATAATTAACTAAAAAGGGCATTACTAACTTCTTAGGTTGTCACTATTTGGATAGATTTTTTACATCATGTAAAATAGCATATTGAATGAAGAAACAGATATGAGAAACTACCTGATTTCTTAGACAAATCTAAGAATATAACAAAATACCAGCCATCTCAATAAATTGGTTTTGGAAAATTCAGTTATTTTAAATGGAGTTGTACTTATGTTAAGACAATTATTAATAGTAGTTACATTTATTATCATTTGTCTTAAATTAATTAAAAATATTTTTAAAAATTTCTGCTCTAAGAGTGTAAGTGTAAAAGCAAAAAAAAGGATGAAAGCTAGATGTAAAAAGAAAAAAAGAAAGCTAGATTATATCCATAGTAGTCAAACTTCTGTCTAATAATACATACAATTTCTCTTTAAATTTGTACCTATTACTTTTAAATTAAATTCCATATGTTACTACAAGATTTTATTTTTGCTCCTGTTAGGTAACATCAATTTTCAACCATTGTACTAAAAATAGATATTTTTGCATTAAAATGTATGTAACAACTGTATTTTAATATGATGGTTGCTATTTTATGCAGAACTAATAATTAGTTTGTGGAATTTAAGAAAGAAAATCGTTTAGAGAAGTAGTGATTTGCTCTGTTGGACTTAAGCAGGGCTGTAACCCTTTATCATTTGTTCTGTTAACCATGATAAACAGAATGTGAGGGAACTTATGTTATATCCCTTAAGTATTTCTCACAATGAGAAAGTAATGAGAGAGGACAATAGAGGACATAAAATATTTATATAGTGTCACTTGTTTTGCTCATTTGGGAAATCAATATTTTAACGATCCTATTTTACAATACCCAAGATCATGAGTCTACTGTGCTAAGAAAGAGAGTTTATAGAAGTAGAAGTTGAAAAGCCAGTGTATAAAATTTTTTAAAGAATACGTCCTGGAGGGGCCGGTGAGATGGCTCAGTGGCATAAGCGCCTGCCTTGCAAGCGAGAGGGCCCGAGTTCGACTCCCGGATCCCACATACGATAAAGGGGCCGGTGATATCGCTCAGTGGCACGGGTGCCTGTTGGCGCGCGAGGTCCTGAGGTCGACCCCCCGGTACCCACAAAAAAAAAAAAAAAAAAAAAAGAATACATCCTGGAGCTATAAAGAGAGAGAAATCGTAGCAGTGGCACAGCTAACTCAGCAAAGATCTTGCTTTACTTTGTATGCATTATAACTGTCTTTTCTATATTCTTATGTTTTGTTTACAAGATTTGATACTATCCCAACAATATTCTATGAAGTAATAATATCATGCTCTTTTATTTATGCTGTTTTTAAAAAATTAAGGATGAAAAATACTCAATTATGTAAAAAGTATTATTTTTTTCAAATCATATGTAGATATTGTGTCAATACACTGTTTAATGTAATTATTTTTATATTTAATGCCATCTTATGCTTTATGTAGATGAAATTTTATAAAATTTGAAATTACTTTAATACTGCAATAACTTCCCAATATATGAAAATATACTGTCATGTCTATGACATAAGTAATTTGTAATTATGTAGATTATTTTATTTTTGAAAAGAAAACTCACCATTTCTTCTACTTACAAATAATTTTATATTTTAAATGCCATTTTCACTTGTGAAAAAAAATTTCACCATTTGTTCTATTACCAAGGATCTTATGTGTTAAATGTCATCTCAAACATAAAACTCATTACAGTATTTTAACAGTATTATAGTATTTTACAGTATTACAGTAATTACAGTATTTTAACAATGAAATAATTAAGAACTCTCTAAGAATACTATATAGCAATGTGAAATAAATTATAAGTTTGAACATAATTATGTGGTCATGTCACATAAAGCTAGAAAATTGACATAACTCTGAAAAGTCAAACAGTAAACCAATCTATTTTTAACACACACTACAGACAATAAGCAGATCTGTTATATTTTATATCTAAAATGTCCCCCCAAAATCTTACATATTCAGAAGTGGGGCTTTTGAAAAGGGGTTGGTTTATGGAGATATTCTACTCTTCGGCAGATTGATCCATTGATGAATTCATCCTTGATTGTGCTGCAAGGAGGTTGGGCCTTCTTGGAGGAGGCAGGTCACTAGACATATGAAATGAAAAAGTGTATTCTTCCCCTGGCTTCTCCCTTCCCTTTCTTCTTCCTGGCCAGCATAAGGTAAGCAGTTTTCCTTGACTGTGCCCTTCTCCATGCAACTCTTGCCTTCTATCCAGCTCATTATGAACTGAATCTGTGAAAAACGTGACTCAAAATAACTCTTCTCCATTAAGTTTCTGCATTAGCTCACTAATGAAGAAAATTGGTACCAGCAAAGAGGCATCACTGCTGTGACTATACCTGATGATGTGGTTCAGAAGCTTTTAGAACTGGTTTGTGGGAAGAGTTTGCAAACATTTAGAATGGGAGGCTAGAACAGCTGGATCTAGAGTGGCTAGATCTTAGAGTGGCTGGATCTAGAGTGTGTGACACTGGGAGTGATTCATGGTGCAGTGCTAGCCTCAAGGGCACTAGGATTAAGAGTGTGAATGCTATCTACCCTAAGTAGCCTGCATAAGATATAAGGGATAGAAAGAGGTGTGGTCACTTTTTGTTGCTTTGCTACCTTCTGCCCACCATGAACTGTTTCTCTTCTGTGGTGCTGCCCGCCTTGGAGCCAGCCAAGGGAGGACTGAAACCTCTACAAATTGTGAGCTAAATAAACCTTTCCCCTTTATCCTTGGGTTTTGACTAGTTTGTCTCGGCAAGGAGAGAAAAGCAACTAAGACAATAGATGATTCTGTTAGGAGCTAAAATGACTAGAATGCTAATAATAATGCAGACAGTAAAATCCAGGTTCAAGGTATTTCAGATGGAAATGAGAGTTTTATGGAAAATTGGACTAGGAGCTATATGTCTTACATTCTGCCGAAGAATTTGTCTGGATTTTGGCCATGTCCTAAGACTTTGCACAAGGCAGAAATTAAAGGTGGTGGGCTAACTGATCTGATGAAAGTAATTTCAAGGCAGCCCAGGATTCAGGGTGTGCCATACATAGGTTCTGCTAGATACATTTAGTCAGATGTATAGTGAGAAGCCAGAGCAAATAGCAAGCCAAATGATTTTCAGAATTTTGCAGTTTGGCCAGAGAGAAAGGATGTGTAAAGCTGGGGCCAAAGAGAATATGGTTGCTGAAAAGATTAGTTCCCTTAAAAAGAATCCAGGGGAAAGAGTTATCATACCTGACTGTCATCCCAGCATTCTAGGAGACTGTGCAAGAGGATTGTATGTTTGAGCCCAGCTTGTGCAACTTAGAGTCTTAGTGAGAACTTGTCTCAAAATAAAATAAAAACTTTAGGGAATCCAACTCACTGCAAAGACCCTGGGTTCAATTCATATACATATTGCACAAAAAATAGGAACCACGATTTGAGAGTATGTTAGTAATTGGCCACACTGCACAATCCCAGACTCAAGAGTATCAAAGCATAAACTTCTTTGGAAGACTTTGCTTTGCAATGACAACTGCAGGGTACCTTGTTTACTGAGGGCCACTTAGGGAAGTCAGTCCCCAAATTCAGCCATCTACATACTCAGAGATGACCACAGTTGTGGTCCACATGGGTCCTGCTATTGCTCGAGCTGGCATCAGATCTTGGTGTCAGCCACGTGGTCCTAGTTTTACAAGAAGAGTGTAAGAGCTACAGAGTCAGGGAGGCTTCCAAACAGATTTTAAAACAAGGCATAGGAAGGAAATGTTACCCTCAGAGAACAAGTTGGAAGAGTGAAGCTAAAGGTGCACTGGAAAGACCAGTAAGTTAAGGATGCCATGAACATGGAATGACTGCTAAGGAAAGGTGCAGGCAGTGACCAGAGTTAGCCCTAGCAAGAGGCTATGTACACCACAACCAGCAAGGCCGTGCAGGAGGGATTGCCTAATTCTTTGCAGTTCATATCTCAACACAACTTGCCTTCCAGGGCTACATGCAGAGCTACAGGATTTAGTGTTTGCCCTGCTGGATTTATCTTGGTGTGATTCCTATGGATTGTCCAATTTTTCGCTTTTGTAATGGGAATAGCTTCCCTGTGCAATTGCATATCGGAAATCTTACACTTTTGTTTGATTTTTACAGGGGCTCAAATCTAAGAGTTTTGTAGGAGACTTTGGATTTGGAATTTTCAGCAATGTACTTGTTATGATTTAGATTTAACATATCCCTTTAACAGGGAGCTTTTGGAAGTTGATTGGATCATGGGGGTACTACACTCATGAGTGGATTTTTCTATCAGTGAGTTCATAGCTGACTGTGCTGTCTGAAGGTGGAAAGAGGATCTTGGAGGGAAGAGGTAGTTCACTGTGGGATGTGATCTAGAAGGGCACATTCTTGTCCCTGCTCATCCTCTCTCCTCTTATCTTCCTGGCCCCCATGACGTCAGCAGTTTTCCTCTCTTAGGCCTTCCACCAAGGCCTTTTTGCTTTGGAGCTGGCTAAAGATGTCCTGGAGTGAGCCAATGAACCCACTGGGACAGTGACCCAAAGTAAGACTCTCCTCCTTTCAATTGTAAGAGTCATGTTAAAGGTGACTAAAATAGAACTGTTAAATCTAAAGATACCTTAGAGATGAAAAAATATATTTTCAAAGTGACATGGATATGAGCCTTTTGGTGACCAGTGATAGAATATCGTAGTTTAGATTGAAAATATCCCTCAAAGTTTCATATGCTTTGTATTCAGTCCTTCCCTGTATTCCATGAGCTCTTGACCAGTGATGTTTTTTAACTCTTTAACTCTCTTTTTTAACTGCTTAACTTCTTTAACTCTCTTTTGCTTGTGTAGAATGTCATAGGAATGGTATATAATGGAATCTGACTATAAGCTTAGATCTTGCAACCTCTTTTGTTTGTCTATCATTCAGCGTAATTCACTTGAGATTTATGCAGTTTATCGTGTATATTGAGTCGTTTCCTTTTACAACTAATATTCAATTTTATGCTTTGTTCCAATTTAAGGACAGTTGCAAACAGTGGAACAATATGATTTTTTGTATAGAATTTTCAATAAATAAAAGTGTTTATTTGACTAGATTCTTGTGAGTAAGAGTGTTTGGGGGGTTTAATATATTTTTTTTTATTTAACTCGATGTGAACAGTGTATTTCCAATGCAGTTGTGTCATTTAACTTTCCCCTAAGCAATATATTACTGTTCCAAGTGCTCTAACATCTTTGATAATGTGGGATTTTAAAAAATTTTATTATCGCTTAAACTATTTAAATGTATGTGCAGAGTATCTTGTCAACATTTTTATTTGTATTTCTTTGCCGCTTAATGATGTCTAGTATGATTTGTGCTTTTTGCTCTCCATATGACTTCCTAGTCATCTGTGCAATTATTTTTCTAATTTGTAACTGAGTTTTATATTTTTTATTTTTGAGTCTTGAAAGTTTATTACACCTAATCTTTCAGTCTCTTGCTTGTCTTTCAATTCCTTGAAACAGTGTTATATCTAATGAAATCCCAGTTAGTACTATTTTCTTTAAGGGACTGCTTTTTAGTGTTGATTCCAAAAAATGTTATATATAGGCAAGAATGCAACATATTCCCCAGTTTTTATAAATATTTATATTTATAGGATTTTATTCAGGTTAAGGTTCCAATCTTAGATATGCTTTTTAAAAAAAATTAGAAGAAAATACTGGAAAAATTGTAATGTTGAGCAAGACAAAGATTTTTTCACTTATAACACTCTAAGCAGGAAAAATAAAAGAGAAATTGATAAGTTATAAAATATTTGACTGTTTCTAAAACACTTTAAAGAAAAAAGACATTAAAGTATATATGGGAAAGTATCTTTGCATAATATATCTGATCAATAACCTAACAGAATTTATAGACACCCTCAAAGCTCGATAACCAGAAAATGAAGAGTGCAAATGAAAAAAGTACAAAAAATTTAAACAGATGACTTACCAAAGAAGATACAAATATAAAAAATAAATTCATGGAAAGATTATCAGCATTGTTGAGAAATATTGTCCATCATCAGTTAAACAGATGCATACATTGTGGTTATAGCTAGACAATTAAATTTTATTTACTAAACCATAAAAAGTACATACTAAATGCTCCATTTCTAGAATATGCAGACAAACCTATAGTGATGAAAAATAAATCAGTGGTGACCTAGTGATGGGAGGACAGGGGTCAGGAAATGCCAGCATAAAGAATTATAAAGTGGAATATGTAGCAACTATAAGGAGATAGATATGTTTGTGTCTCACGTGTGGCTATGGTTTGTTTATATATCAAGTTGCAGTTATGTGAAAATTTTGTTGATTGCACAATCCACATATATACAGTTCATAATTTTATAATATCATAAATGTATTAAGATGTAAAGCTTTAATTAAGAATACATACATGGGGCCGGTGAGATGGCTCAGCGGCGTAAGCGCCTGCCTTGCAAGCGCAAGGGCCCGAGTTTGACTCCGGGAACCCACATACGAAAAAGGGGCCGGTGATATCGCTCAGTGGCACGGGTGCCTGTTGGCGCGCGAGGTCCTGAGGTCGTCCCCCTGGTACCCACAAAAAAAAAAAAAAAAAAAAAAAAGAATACATACATGTATTTCCACCATTTCACTTTAGAAAATTCTTATAATGGGCTACAAAACTTACTAAAATAAGTCAGAAAGGTATTCATTTGCTCAATAACTTCAGGTAATTTTGCATACCATCCTAGTCCTTTAGTTGCTTAACATTTCTTTCTGCACCCGAGGGTCTCTGCATTCTGGAGCTGCGTTGCTGGGGCTGGAGGCTGCTGGGCCTGAAGAGAACAAGGTGTTCCACATTTCCTGCCGGGACCCCAGCGAGGATTAGCAATGTCAGGGGGTCTCACCCGCACGGGAGGAAGCGTTCAGCTTTCCGGGACCATGAACTTGGATCTAGCGATTGGGAGGCAGCACACTTAGGCAGTGAAGACAGAAAACAAAAGTTCCTCAGAGTTACCGTTGCAGGAAAGAAAGAACATACTGGTCATCTTATTATAGGAGATCAAGAATCAGCATCCATTCTCGGAACAGGGGAAGAAGGCAAGAAAAATAATGAACTGGAGGCTCAGTATCAGCAAAGTATGGATAGTAAATTATCAGGAGGATATCGACCCATGACGGACTTGGCTTCAGTGAGGTAGAAGATTGTGACGGAGAAGGGGTTGTGACTGCGGATGGTGACGGTGATGATGAGGATGACTGATTCACCTGGTCCTGAAAGTTCAGATGATTCTGAGACTGATTCAGAATCAGAAAAAGAAGAATATGCTGAAGAACTCCAAGTTACTGAGCACCCTGATGAAGTGGAAGATCCCAAAACAAAAAAAAAGATGCAAAAGGCAACTATAAGATGGTGTTTGTTAAATCCAGTGGTTCTTAACTTCCAAACACTTCATCTTTGTATTGAAAGTGAGCCTTATTATAATGCACAGTGGAGGACTGCTTATAGCGCACAGAGCTTTGTATTATAATTTTTAAAATGCCCTTTTAAATAATTACAAAGTGTTTGATTTCAAATGCATTGGGTTACAGTTTTATGTGTGTGACTATAACCATTTTTGTAAAGAGCAAGAGTTGTATAAAACAAGAAATAAATACAATATTCAACTTCCTTTCATATCAGCATCATCGTGCCTCTAGCCTCACCCTTTACCTCTGCGGATGCATTTGGGGGGAACACTTTTCTTTGTTTGTGGTAGCTATTTCATCTTTTTTTTTTCCTTTCCAACTTTTCTCTTATAAAAGTTTCTGTGATACTGTGAGATGTTTAAGTAAAATATTCCTTAATTATACTTTGTTAAAGTAGAACATCCAATGCTTTTTTACCATTACTGTGGTGAATAGTTCCAAGACTCAGGTTTATCTACTGTCAATAAACTGTCTAATGGACGGTTCAAAACTCTGTAGGGTGTTTCCTTACTAGCACACGATTTCTCAGCTAGTGGAGAACCTTGGGGCTGAAGTCCTTTTGAGGAAAGGGTATGCATACAGTATAGGCAGTGTTATCTATCTCCTATATTCAGAAAATTGAGTTAGATTTAGAGATCAACCTTGCTTCTACTTGGATGAGAAAGTTTTATTCCACAATGGAAATTTCTAAAGTTTTTCCCGATTTAAGAACTTGGACACCTCCTGCAGAAGAGTTGTGCTGTGTCAGTCTTTTGTTGTTGCTGTTTATGCTGAGATTCATCGTCACCTCTGGAACAGCTTAGCAGAGAGATTTTCTTTTTCATGTTGGGAGAAGATAAGTCTAGAGGTTTATTGAACCAAAGCAAAACAAATTGATAAAAAGAATATTGTTGACAAAGGCTTTTGTCAACAGTGAAATTAGTTATATATATAATATTATTATATATATAATTATATATAATATATATATTATATTATATTATTTTATTATATTATATTATTATATAATATATATTATTATATATCATAATATATTATATGATAATATATAATAATATATATTATTATATATATATATAATTCCATGAGATGTAAAAGTATAAAGGGATCGAATGCCTGGCTTTTTCATTACACTAGGACATTATCTATCGGCTTTTACATGCATGGGCTCACCACTCAATCTTGGACACCTGTAGGTTATTTAATGTAGAAGATTTAGATAAATTCCAGGTACGAAATATGCATCTGATGCATGCAAACACACCAAATGCTTTATAGTTGATAATGCAAGTCCATTCATTTTTTTAATAAGGATTACAATTTCACACTGAAGTTTCATGACTTTGGGTTTTATTTCATTCTTCAATGTGCAGTATCAAGAAAGTGTGAAAAGCAATGCATGGAGTTTTTAATTTGTTTTTTCTTTTTATATCCTTTTTGATGGAGTTGGGAAATGTATGACTATAATTAAACATTTGGATAGTAACTAGTAATTTACAATGTATAAAGATTTGTCTGACCTATTGATGCTACAGTGTCAGAAAATTAAAATATCTCTGAGAAGAATGTCAAACGAGTATCATATGCCCTACATGAGGAAGACATTGATTTCTTTTTTATATTTTGATGAGTATAAAAAAGAAGGCATTAACAGATCAAAGGTAGTATCCAAATGCCAGTAGAGACAATAAAACAACAAAATGTCTAGTCACTGTAGATTCAACACTGATAATGTTCCTGTTAAAACTTTGGTAGTTTACTATGCAATGGCTAACTATCAAT
Organism: Erethizon dorsatum; assembly: GCA_028451465.1. Classification (NCBI taxonomy): domain Eukaryota; kingdom Metazoa; phylum Chordata; class Mammalia; order Rodentia; family Erethizontidae; genus Erethizon; species Erethizon dorsatum. The sequence continues at coordinate 21,375,904 of CM051839.1, forward strand.
GGTTTCTAGTGATGAATAAAATCCAACTTCTTTATAGCTTAGAAGAAAAATGTATCTTTTCCCTGCCTCCCAGTGATAGTTTATTACATGTTTTTACAGCTGGAAGTAGTACGGAAGTTCTTAGCCATGCATTTAGGTGATCATTTTAGAAGGCTTTCACAATGACCATCCAGTGCTTATTCAGTCACTATATTCACACACCTTCTTGTGCAGCATATTCATATAAATTATATAATTTATCCAAATAAGCACAATGATGCTCCATGAAGTAGTGGTACAAATAATAATTATGAGTATGATAAGCATTATAATAAAAATAAATATGTAGTGAGCGATTAGCCTCTCTCTAGGAAGATAAAGGAAAATTGAGTTTCAACCTGGGTTTTATCTCTGGTTATATCTAGCTTTTGAATGTAAAAGAACAATCAATTCTATGTTTGTACCTTAACTCATCACCTGACTTACCCTAGAGTTACTTGCACTTTCACATTTCACAATCACTGTAACTACTGTAACTTCTAGTTAAGTACTTAGGATCAAGAATATTTTGTACAGGGTACAAAAACATCCAGATAAAGTATCACACCTTTGTTGTCAACTTGGACTGAGATACCTAGAGAAGTTGTTAACTTCAGGGGTGGATTAACCCCTTTGATGAGTTTGTAGATGAATGGATTATTGAGAGGTGGAGCATCATTGAAGGAAGTAGGTTCCTGGAATTGTGACTGATGTATATCTCCTCTTGCATCTTTTGCCTCTCATTCTATTTCCTGGCTATAATAAAAATTAAGGTGAACATCTTTCCTCTGTCATACCACACTGCAATTATGTTTCTACACTACAGGCAGCCAAACATGGACTGAATTCTCTGAAACCATGATTCCAAATAAACATTTTCTCCTTTAGGTTTTGCATGTTAGGTATTTTGTCCAAGTGATGAAAATCTGACTAAAATATACTGAAGACACATTATCCTGAAGATGTTAGTATCATGTGATAATTTTACTTGGGACTGGCAGAGCTGAAAAATCATGGAAGAGTATCAGGGAAGAGATTTTATGCCATGATAATTTATATGTTTACAATCTATCCACATATTTATTATCTCCATATAAACTGATGTGAGAAGAAACAAGACTTGGTAAATTGTTCCATCTGTTCTTTCAGATAAGTAACAAGAAATAATAGACAGGAAAATGATTAGACAGATAAGACGCATATGTCTAGAAAATGTCAAAGTATTCCTGAAATGGAACCGTATCAGAGAAAACAAAGGAAATGTGGATGCAAGAGAAACATCTACTTCTTTTGAATATATTTTCAATAAGGAGAGCTGTTAAAGCAGCTTCATGTATTTTGGGGGAATATGCCTACCATGCACACTATTTACATTTGTTTTGGGGAATTAGTACATTTTATAGCATACCTTGGTCACATTCAATACCTTTAACCTCTTCTTTACTCTATCCCTTCCCCTGATTTGCTTGCCAATCTGAAACAATCTGCCTTTTTGTTTCTTTCCTTTATTTTTCTCCTTTATTTATGTTTTTGTTTCTCATATAAGAGAAACCATGTGGTAGTTAACTTTCTGTGTCTGACTTATTTCATTCAAATCATGGTTTCAAGTTCCGTCCATTTTCTTGCAAGTGACATGCTGTCCTTTATGGCTCAGTAGTATTCCATTGTGTATATATACCACATATTATTTATCCATTCATTTCATGGGTATATTCTCAAAAGAGTTAAAGACATAACACTGTACTGATTCATGTACAATTCCTTAATTAAAATGAAAAGAAAAAACACTATTGTCTGATCTTTATTGCTAATACCATTTTCCAAATAAATAAAGATTTTATGGAGAAATATCTGATTTTAGGGCTAGGACATGAGAAATAAGAGAAACACATTAAGCGTCTTGCAATGGTAGGAAAAAAACACAGCAATGGGTTATTTTAAAAGCAAACAGGAGCCAGACATGGTGGTGCATGCCTGTAATCCCAGTACTCGAGAAGCTGAGACAGGTGGATCGCTGCAAGTTTGAGGCCAGCCTTGGCTACAAAATGAGTTCAAGGACAGCCTGAACTGCATAGAGAAACCCTGTCTCAAAAAGACAAAACATAATTATATATATATAAACTCTGTCTCAAAAAGACAAAAATATTATATATATATATAATATGCAAGAGCTCTCAACCTCCAAATCTGAAAAAGTATAAGAAATAAAATAACTAGTGTACTATTGAATTATATCCCAAAATATAAAAAATCCATCTTTCAAACTAATATAAGATGACTTAATAAACAAAATGGGAGGAAATAGGTAAATATGTCTATAAAAATTCAAAATAATTTATATGGATGCTTTATATGCAACAAGGTTAAACACATATTTCTTTAAGTGTAAATGGCAAAAGCAGACTCACTAAAAAAAATACTGTATGCCATAGTAAAAAAAATAGCAACTTTACAGCAAAGAAACATAGCAAGCACTATGCCATCGAGATGAAGTTTAATGCAAATAATGACGGTTGACATTGATATTATGAAACTTTAATATGAGGAAATGAATAAAAAAGATTAGAAATATCTACATGTTACAATTTTCTGCAAAATATCTTATCGATATTTCATAAAATTCTCAAGATCTTCAAAAAGTCTGAGCAGATGTCAGTCTCAAAGACCTTAGGACTCATAACTACCAAATTTAATATTATATCCTGAATGAAATCTTGGGTGGAAAGGACACTAGTTAAAAATTAAGAAAATCCATAGGAGGTATGTGTTGTAGTTATTAACGATGTATCATATTGATTCGTTAATGTGACAGTGTAAGATGTAGATGGGTTTTATTGGAAATCTATTTACTTTGTAAATATTAGTTTTAAAAGAACAAGGAGGTATAGGGATAGTATTAAAATCTTTCTTTAACATTGAGATAAATAAGAACAATTATATGGTCCTGTAAATTAAATTGTGCATTTATAAAGATTTTATACATTTTCTTAATAAATATTTTCAGTAAAAGATTTAATACATTTTAAGGACAAATATTGACAGTAATAAACTAAGCAAATGTGATATGCACATATGGCTTCACTTTCTGTGTAAATGTGTTTTTAATTAAATCTGCTGGAAAATTTGTAAAATAAGGAGGATTGAATAATTATAATTGAGAAAAGTTGGTGAAGTTGTTAAAAATGTATTTGCTTACTCTTTTTCTTAAGACATGACCAAAATATATCATTTTATTCTCTAGCTGAACATATGGCATTTAGTTCAAAATATTTCTTTGTTTATTCGGTGTTATGGCTTCCACAACTGATATCTGGGGCAGACATTTTTGTGTAACAGCCATTTAGAATACAAACACTACAGATATGAGATTTAAAATAAAATATTAAAAGTTTTAAATTTGCCAAAGTAAAACATAGTACAGAAATTTGAGACATACTTTTATTCATGTGTAAACAACTCTAATATTTGTATATTTATTCACATTAAAAATTATTGAAATTCAAATATCAGTATGTTGCTCTTTTCAGCAAGATCATCAAGGGATTTGAATACAAAGACAGAATTTGAAAAGGATTTTCAATGACATATATGCAAAATAATTTTGCATTTTGGGGTGAGATACTTGAGTGAAATCTGTCACATACACACACTCTTTTGCAGATACACCAATACTTACACATATGTCCAAAAACAGAGCTCATATTTTTTTTTTGTGGGTACCGGGGGTTCGACTTCAGGACCTCGTGCGCCAGCAGGCGCCCATGCCGCTGAGCGATATCACCGGCCCCTTTTTCGTACGTGGGTTCCGGGAGTCGAACTCGGGCCCTCGCACTTGCTGGGCAGGCGCTTAAGCTGCTGAGCCATCTCACCGGCCCCAGAGCTCATATTTTAACATGGAAGTAACTTGATATGGACTGTATGACTTACGTAAGTTTTTTTTAATTTTAAAAGAAGTTCCCAAATCCTGGGAACTGGGCTCATTATAATCTTGTTGATCTGTAACACTTCATCTTCATTCCACCTTGAATTCTGCTGCAGAGAGAAGATGAAACAATTTTCTTCATTTGCATATAAAGAAAACCTGAATTACAGCAGTTCAACATAAAAGGGTTTATTTCTCTAATTTGAAAAAAATCCAGATGTAAGCAGTCGAGGATGGATAGAGAAGCTCAATAGTGTCACAAATGTCCCGTGCTTTCTTTGTATTTGTGGTTCATCATCATTAGCACTGCTTTTCATTCTCATGCATGCAAGATGTTTCCAATTTATCCTGACTTAGTATAATATTCCAGGCCAAGAAAAAAAAAAATACAGTTAAGTAGTAAAGGAACAAAGAGACACTCACATAAGGTAGTTTCTCTTTAAATGACTTTCAAAGAACTGCCACTTTTTTGACAGTCATTTATGACAATATTCAGACACCTCTAAATATCAGGCAAGGCAAGTGCTCAAGTATTTTTTCCTGAGAACATGAATTAAATTAATAGCCTCATAGTAAAAAAAATGAGACTAAAGATTGGAGAAGTAAACACAAATAACTGCCACCAAAAAAGTGTATCTGCAAGAAAGGACTACAGTTCAAGTCTTGCTTCTCTGAGCCTTTGATTCTCAACATCTAAACCAATGTTATTTAAGTTTTTGCTTGAAAATTTGGTGACACATTAACTTCTTGAGTTTAAAGAATAGAACACTGAAGGAAAATTACAGAGAGAGAGAGAGAGAGAGAGAGAGGAGAGAGAGGAGTTGAAGGGCATAAATAAAAGAATTAAGACATGTTACATACATGTACCAATTGCCCACAGTGAGTGTAAATGTTATGTACTAATGTACTAATAAAATTAAAAAAAAATAAAATAAATTAGTAAAAGCAGAGAAAAGGAAATGAAAACCAACTATAGTTATACCACTCATAGCTCATTACTGAGAACATTTTGTGAAAAATCTCTAGAAAGTACAGATATTCATATCAATAAATGTCATATGAGATTTTTCTATTATTGTATTGTTTTTTATCATGACTTTCCATAGCATTTTATGAAAAATATCCTTGAAAATTTACTTCTCATAGATTGCTGCACAGCAATATAAACACTATCAAAAAGTGATCTTAAGATATAAACAATTATAGAATAGGACAGTTGTAAAATTTTTAGGTTCCAAAAGTACTTAATATCATCCTATTGGAATTCAAATAGTTGTATTTATTATTAAGAATCATTACCTGTTTTGTTACTTGTTATTGAGTTAAAATTACTTGTGAGATTTATTTCACAAAATATATTTTTTAAATTCTAGAAAAAACAAAAATTTGCAAAATTGAGCGTTGTTATAAAAATTTTAAGACTAGCTAAACCATGTTGAGTTTTGTGTCCGTTCTACCATCTGTTCAAATTATTTCTTCATCTGTTTAAGTGGTATATTAAATATATCTCCAAAAAGTGTACTTCAATCAAGCAATGAAGATACACGGAAATCTTTAGCATAAACGTGAGTTTGTCACAAATTTATTTATTTAAATATAGAAAATGCAATTGGCTCAACCCAGTTCAGTTAGTCTAATTATTGTTTTTTATTTTATTCGGACATCCAATAATATTTATTCATTAATCTGTTTCCTTTTGCTGTTGAAAGAATCGCTTTCTAATTTTCCCATTATGTCTACTCTGAATATTCTACTTTCTGCATTAAGCGATAGTATCCATGTCATATTACAGTTCTGCTTTCCAAATTTTATTTGAGAGGATGTTTGAAATTTTAACCTACCCTTTAAATTCCTATATTGTAATGCTAATCCTCATTCTGATGGTCTTTGGAGGTGGGCCTTTCGGGAAGTAATCAGGTAACAAAGACAAACCTTCATGAATGGAATAGTGTCCTTATACAGAGACAATATGAAGATAATTTTTCTCTACTCAGTGCAAGTACAACCAAAAGGTGGCTTTGTAAAAAAGTAGGAGTGAGCCCTCAACACAGACAAATTGCTTGGCACATTGATTTTGGAATTCTTAACCTCTAGAACTGTTAGAAATCAATTTCTGTGATTTAAGCCACCCCATTATGATTGTAACTGTGACACTCTGAGGGAAGACAAAACTCTGACAGTAGAACATAATATGGGATCTAAAGTTAAATCATGCTCCTTTTCCATTTACTTTTATGCCTAACAGATTTTAGGGCATTATATCTTTAATGACTAGATTAGGATCTCCCTCAACAATCTTCAGTACATTATAAATATTTGTATAAAAATACAAGGATTAAGAATTCAAAATACTGAGTACTTTGCACGTATGCATGACTATAATCCCAGCATTCTGGGAGGCTGAGGCTTGAAGATGATGTATTTCAGCCCACCTCGGACAACTTTGCAACTGCATGAGACCCTATACCAAAATAAAGAGTAAAAATGAGGAAAAAATAGAAGAAAATAACAGGAGCATCTGGGGATGTAGCTCAATATAAAGGACCTGCATCCTATCCCCAGGATGGAAAAGAAAAGATAGTTTATTAAACTTTGTAATATGTTCCTAAGGCCGTTATAAAATTTACCACAAATTTGCCGGGTAATACAACTGAAATGGACTCTGCATTCGGGGAGATAGAAGTCTGAAGTCAAGACATCAAGAGGGTTCATCTACTTCCAAAGGCTCTAAGAAGGGACTATATTTTATTCCATGTTGCAGATTCTGGTAGTTCCAGGTGTTGCTTGGCATGGGCCTGCCTGAATCAAATGTATCCCTCCGTGGCATACTAAGAGTAAATCCCACTTGACGATTATATATAATTCTTTGTATACATTGTAAGAACTTTTTACAAATATTTTCTTTAGGAATTTACCTCCTTGTTCATAAGAGATTGGTCTTTTAATGTTTTTGTCTATTTTTGATATTAGAATTGCGCTGGCCTCATAGATGAGATCTAAAGTGGTCCTAACAATCACAGAATTGTTAGGGCTTCTTCCTGAATGTGTGTTTGAATCCACCAGCACAACGTATGAATCAGTGTTTTCTTTTTGTAAAGTAATATCGATTTGTTTCTTTAATAGATACAGCCCTATTCATATAATCTCCTTCTACTTGAGTAAGTTTTGGTAGTTTGCATTTTCCAAGAAATTGGTTCATTTAATCCAAGTTGTCTAATGTGTAGGTGATAGAGTTATTCATAATATTCCTTAAAATCTTTTTAATATCCATCAAATCAGTAATTATGGGCGCTTTTTTCATTTCCAACATTAGTGATTTTTGTCATGTAACTTTTATTGATTAGCTTGGCCACAGGTTTACCAAAGTTTTGGTTTTGTTGATTTCCTCTAGTCATTTTGTGTTTTCAATACCATTTTCTAATTTAATCTTTATTTATCTTCTTGCCTGCTTTCTTTAAATTCATATGCTTTTCATAAGTTGAAAGCTTAGGTTACTGCTTATATATCTTTCTTCTTTTCTAATGTACATGCTCAATGATAGAAACTTCCCTTTAAGGAGGAATTTCACCATATCAACAATTTTAAAAAGTTACATTTTCCTTTTCATGACATTAAATATTTTTACATTTTTCAGGAGATTGTTTTTAAACCCTGTATTGTTAAAAAGTGTATGTTTAATCTTCAGATAGTTCGCAATTTTCTAGCTCTTATATTCTTCTTGATTTCTAGTTTAAAACTATTGTTGTCCAAAAGCATGCTTTGTATGATTTGTATTCTTTTAAATTTGTTTAAGTATATTTTGTGACCCAGAGTTTGCTCTATCTTGATAAATGGTCACCTGAAGGAAAATGTATGTTTCTTTTGTTGTTGAATAAACTATTCTGTAAAGCTCCTTTAGATCCCATTCAGTTCAATATTTCCTTCTGATTTTCTGCCTACTATATATATGAAGTATTTATACAAAAATATTGAAGACTCAAAGTATGGTTATGGATTTGCCTATTTCTTTTAGTCGTATCACTATTTTTGCCTCACATAATTTGATATTCCAATGTTAGGTGCATGCGTGTCATTATGTCTTATAAAATTAACTTTATTTCATTATGCAATATCATATTATACTGGAAAATTTTCCTTATTCTGAAGTCTATCTTTCCTGAAATTATGTAGCTATCTAAGCTTACTTCTTAGTGCTAAGGTGCTATAATTTCCTTTAGCATTTTACTTTTAACCTATCCCTACCTTTATATTTAAAGTAGAAGGCACATAGTTGTGCCTTTCTAAAAAATCAACTCTATCTTTTCCTATAATTGGTATTTATCATCACTTAAATAAAAGTGATTATTATTATGTTTAAATTAATAATCCCATATCCATACCTGTTTTATACCCATTGCAAATTTTTATCTTTCCTCCATTTTCCGTTGTGTTTGTTCTTTGTGGAGCATTTTAAGTATTTCCATTTTTTCTCCTGTAACAATGTATTGTTTGTGTTTTCCACGTTTGCAATATGCATTTACTAATATTCTTAGCTAATTCTTATATAAAATTACTGAATACTGATTTACAGGTAATATTGGTAACTTAAAATAGTTTTCTAAATTATACCCTTATAAGATTACCATCACTCTGGCCGGTGAGATGGCTCAGCGGTGTAAGCGCCTGCCTGGCAAGCACGAGGGCCCGATTTCAGCTCCAAGAACCCACATACGAAAAAAGGGCTGGTGATATCGCTCAGCGGCATGGGCGCCTGCTAGCGCATGAGTTCCTGAGGTTGACCCCCAGTATGCACAAAAAAAAAAGATTACTGTCACTCATTTTAGTTATCAATGTGTTAAAATTGTATAATACATTTGTCTTACTATTACTTCAAACAAACAGTAATCTGTTAGATCTATTAGAAACAAGAAAAATAAAAAGTTTAAACATGTAGTTGTTCCTTCTCTTATAGTGTTCCATTTCTTAGGAGCATCCAATTATCTGATTTGTTTCATACTTCTTCTCTAAATAACATTTATTTCAACATTTCTTTGCAGTCAATCTATGGCAGCAAATTCCTTCAAGTTTCATTTGTTCATAAAAAATATTTATTTTTCCATTACCTTTATTTTTAAAAATAGGATCTTGTGATGTTGTTCAGTCTAGCTTCAAATTTACAATACTCCCACCTCAGTCTACAGAGAAACATGTATTACAGTTATGCATCACCACTCCCAGCTTCTCCTTTTTCTTTGAAGGATGATGTTTCCAGTTACAAAATTCTAGTTTTTTTTTTTCTTCCATTCTTTCTTCTTTCCTGCTTTCCTTTATTATGCATCTGGAATATTTCACTCAACTCTTGTCTTGCTTACATAGATTCTTCAAGAAGTCTGATACAATTATTGTATTTGGTTTTCTACATGTACATTATTTTTAACTTACTGATTTCTTTCAAGATTTTTACTTTGTGTGTGTATATATGTGTGTATGTGTTCATGTATGTGTGTGTTCTCTCAGTTTGTATATGTGCCAAGGTGTAGATTTTGGGCATTTATCCAGTTTAGTGTTTCTGAGCTACCTTGATATATGATTTGGTATCTGTCATTAATTTAGATCATACATCCTGACCAAGTGGGATTCATCCCAGGGATGCACAGATGGTTCGACACACACAAATCAATAAATGTAATATACCGTGTGAACAGAAGCAAGGATAAAAATCACAGAATCATCTCAAATGAAGAAAAAAAGGCTTTGACAAAATCCAACATCCATTCATGACAAAAACCCTGAAGAAAATAGTTATAGAAAGACCTTATCTCAATCTGATAAAAGGCAACTTGACAGGCATCTTATTAAATATGAAAAACCTGAAAACTATCCCCCTAAAATCAGGAACAAAATAAGGATGTCCACAATCCCTACTCCTATTCAACACAGTTCTCAAAACATTAGCCAAAGCAATGAGGCAAGAGAAAGAAATAAAAGAGATGTGTATAGGAATGAAAGAAGTCAAAGTTATTTTTATTTGCATGACATGACTCTCTGCATAGAAGACTCAAAAAGTTCCAAGTCTGATAGCATTAATAACCAAATTCAGTAGCATAGCAGGATGCAAAATCAACACAGAAAATTAATAGTATTCCTGTACTCCAACAATGAATCCAGCGAGAAAGAAGTTAGCAAAAATAGTACCATTCACAAAAGCATCAGGAAAAATTAAATACTAAGAACTAACTTAACCAAGGAAGTGCAAGACCTATTTACACTTTTTGAGGCATAGGTATCTCCAGAACCTACTCAAGTCACTAAGGGAACCAATGAAAGAAAATAAGCCTAACTTTAATCCAATGAACCTTTATCTACAATAGTAAGTGTAAGTTTGGATACCTAACCTATTATGATTGGTCACAAAGGAAAATATCTTAAAGATATGATGTTTTGAAAATAGAGGAGACAGAGAAAGATGGAGGATTTGTAAGAAGCAGGCAGCAAAACTCTATAAAAGTTACCATTGGACCATGGGAATATAGTGACAGGGAGAGCACAGGAGGTAGAGAGATGCCTCCTCTGGATCCAGGAAAGTTCTGAAGCACAGTTCAGGATGCAGGGAGCCAGTGAAGGGTACTTTCAACAAAGAAGAAGGAGGAAACCATGGTGCCTTCTCCCTGTCCCAGGAACCACGGCGTGACAGAAGCTCAAATCTGTGGAAACATGGTGACAGCCGGCACCCCCGGGAGCCCCCATAGAGGATCACGAGACAGTGGCAGTATAGGGGAACAGTAAAATACTGCACTGGCCCATGGTAAGTGTCTCTGAGACGCAGATGTCGTGTGCCAGAGAGAGATTGGCCGGGCGACATTGTGAGAGGTGCAGTGAAACTCAGCACGGCGCCAAAATACAGACCTCGAGACTCAGTGTGGTGCAAAAACACAGCGCTCGGGGCTCAGCTCGGTGCCACGGCTCTCAGGCCCATAGAAAGTGCGCTGATGGTGGCAGGAAAATGAGACTGGTCTCCACCTGAGAGTACACGCTTCTGCTCACTGCCCTGCCGAAGGGCTGCTCCTGGCTTACTGGGACTGACCTACATGGAACAGGACTCTGTCAGCACACGGTGCCTGCCTACAGTGGAATCAACACCTGGAAATGATTTATTTTTTATTTTCTTATTTTTTCATTTTTTTTATTTTTTATTTGTTTTTTTTGTCTCTCATTTGTTTTTTGTTCTGGTTAAGGGTTTTTCTTGTTTTGTTTTATTTTGTTTTCTGTGGGGTTTTATTTTGGTCCTCCAAATTTACATCTAATTCCTTCCTGTTCTCCCAATACTCTATTTCCTTCTTAACTCATTTTAAATTTAAACTCCTGAGGGAAAAATTGACATACTAAGGACTTGTATACTGTATATAATTTTTCTGGTGTGTTTTAGATTTTGTTATATAACCAAAACTCTACTTTATATAGTTAAAAATGGCAAATAACTGGTTAGCTCAGTCTGTCATTTTCTAAGCTGTGTTTGATGCTATAGGTACCATTATAGCCAAAAGTGAAATAATTGTTCTAAACAGCTTTCCTGCCTGATATTCCATTATTGAGATTGACCAAGGGTCACAGAAAATACAGTGGCACAGTAACAAAGAACCAAGGACTGGGCCAAACAGGTAGCACTTCTCATATCCAACAAATTGAAGAGGTAGGATCCAGCAGAAAGCTCAAAACCCAAAAACAAGCTTCACTTGGGAGATACTGCAGAGAAGTAGTCATCTCCTAAGGATCTTGAACATTAGCAATAAAGTAACCTACCACAGGTAATTTACAAACATCACCCCAGGAATTAAACTAAAGAAAGAAAAGAAAATGAGACACTTAAACAAGTTGCAACTCCACACATCCAATTCACCAAAGGCATACCTGAGGGGCAATGAGGTGGGACAATCCGAAAGCCACCCACCTGTCCTATCTGAAGTGGTAACAACAAAGCAACTGAATGAGGTTCTGGAAAAAATTAAAACAGAAATAATTTCACAGATAACTGCAGAGATAATGTCCACAATGAAGACCATGCTTAAGGACACTATAGCTGATACAGAGAAAAAATAGATAAGCTTAAGAAAATTTAGAAACCATGAATGCTCAGCATAGGAAAGAAATGGAATACATAAGCCAGATTCAATCAGATATCCAGGAGAACAAAAATTCCATTGAAAGTATTTGTAGCAGATTAAGCCAATGTGAGGACAGGATCTCAGATATAGAAGACAGGCTTATGATTAGTGATAATGAAAAGAAAGAATTCTTAAAAATAACAAGGGACCATGAAAAATCAATCCAGCAGCTCCTAGATGACTCAAAGATAAATAACTTAAGAATAATTGGAATAAATGAAAAAGCAGGAGATAGCATAAAGGACATCAGAACCCTGTTCAGAGACATTATCACGGAGAATTTCACTGGTAGAGAAAAAGAATTTGATCTTCATATAAATGAGGCTTATAGAACTCCAACTAGATACAATCAAAAAAAAACTTCAGCCAGACATATCATAGTCAAGATTCTAGAAATTCAACACAAGAGCAGAATCTTAAAAGCTGTTAGGGACAAGAGACTAATCACCTATAAAGGAAAACCCATCAAAATCACAGCTGACTTTTCAGCACAAACTCTCAAGTCAAGAAGAGCTTGGAAGGCCAGTGAGATGGCTCAGAGGTGTAAGCGCCTGCCTTGCAAGCGCAAGGGCCCGAGTTCGACTCCCGGATCCCACATATGAAAAAAGGGCTGGTGATATCGCTCAGCGGCACGGGCGCTTGCTGGCGCTCGAGGTCCTGAGGTCGAACCCCCGGTACCCACAAAAAAAAAAAAAAAAAAGAAGAGATTGGAATGACATATTTCAAGCTCTAAAGGAAAATAACTTTCAACCCAGACTGATGTACCCCACAAAACTATCTTTCATAATTGATGGAGAAATAAAATACTTTCAAGACAAAGAACATCTGAGAAAATTTATGACCACCAAACCAGCACTCCAAAATGTTCTGAAGGACATTCTAGAAAGAGATAGCAAGGACTACAACTCCAGGAACCCCAACAGAAGGAATCCATCAGGCAGGGCAGATAATTAAACGGGGGGGGGGGAAGAGGAGGAAACAAAAACAGGAAAATAACATGACAAGTATAAGTCAATACATATCAGTTTTAACCATCAATGTTAATGGTCTCAATTCACCAATCAAAAGGCACAGACTGGCAAAATGGATCAAGAGGCAAGATCCAACAATATGCTGTATACAAGAAACACATTTAATTCAGAAAGAAATTCATAGAATGAAAGTAAAAGGATGGAAAACAATACTCCATGCAACAGGAACCCAGAAAAAAGCAGGGGTAGCTATTCTTTTTGCAGACAAAGTGAATTTCAAGCCAAGAATGATTCAGAGAGATAAAGACAGTCATTACATCCTTGTAAAGGGAACAATCCAAGAGGAAGAGATAACGATCATAAATATATATGCGTCAAATACCAGTGCACCCAGCTATATAAAACAAGTATTAAAGGACATGAAAAATCAAATTAACACTAATACAATTATATTGGGGGATCTCAATACCCCACTGTCACAAAAAGACAGCTCAACTAGACAAAAAATCAATAATGAAATAGTAGAACTGAAGCAAACTTTTGAACAAATGGACTTAATAGATGTATACAGAGTGTTCCACCCCACGGTATCTAAATACATTCTTCTCAGCTGCACACAGGATGTTCTCCAAAATAGACCACATACTAGCTCACAAAACATGCTTAAGTAAATGTAAAGGAATTGAAATTATCCCATGCATATTATCAGACCATAGTGCAATGAAATTGGAAATCAATGGCAAAAGAAATCACAAAAACACCCTAAACACTTGGAAATTAAACAACACCCTCCCAAACAACCAATGAGTCACAGATGAAATTAAAGAAGAAATTAGAGACTTTCTACAACTGAATGATAATGGCAGTACAACATACCGGAACTTATGGGATACAATGAAAGCAGTCCTAAGAGGGAAATTTATAGCATTAAATACCTATATCAGGAAAATAGAGCAAGTGCAAATAACTTAATGGTGAACCTCAAACTTCTAGAAAAAGAAGAGCAGGCTAAGCCAAAAGCCCATACAAGGGAGGAAATTATAAACATCCAGGCAGGAATTAATATGTTGGAGACTAAAAAATCAATACAGAGAATCAATGCAGCAAAGAGTTGGTTCTTTGAAAGAATAAATAAGATTGACAAGCACTTATCCAACCTTATTAAAAAAAGAAAAGGAAAGGCTCAAATCCATGCAATTGAAAATGAAAAGGATGATATCACGATGGACCCTGCAGAAATCCAGAAGATAATCTATACCTATTTTGAAAATTTATATTCTACTAAGATGGAAAATGCAGAAGAAATGGACAGATTCCTAGATACATACGAATTACCAAAACTGAATCAAGAATATATAAGAATCCTCAATAAACCAATATCAATCAATATAATGAAGATGTAATTAAAAACCTCCCAACAAAGAAACCCCAGGCCCTGATGGATTCGCTGCTGAATTCTATAAGAAATTTAGGAAAGACCTAACACCCTTACTTCTCAAAATTTTTAATGAAATTGAAGGGGAAGCAATACTCCCAAATTCATTTCTGGAAGCAAGCATTACCCTGATACCAAAACCAGAGAAGGACCCAACTAAGAAAGAGAACTACAGGCCAATTTTCCTAATGAACATAGATTAAAAAATTCTCAATAAGATACTGTCAAACAGAATCCAGCAAATCGTCAAGAAGATTACACACCATGACCAAGTTGGATTTATCCCAGTGATTCTGGGATGGTTCAACATATGTAAATCAATAAATGTAATACACCATATTAACAGAAACAAAGACAAAAATCACATGATCATCTCAGTAGATGCAGAAAAAGCTTTTGACAAAGTCCAGCACCATTTCATGATAAAAACCCTACAGAAAATTGGAATAGATGGTCTTTAACTCAATGTGATAAAAGCTATCTATGACAAAGCAACAGCCAATATTATAATAAATGGACAATCACTGAAAGCCTTCCCTCTAACATCAGGAACAAGGATGTCCACTGTTCTGACTCTTATTCAACATAGTCCTGGAAACTTTAGCCAGAGCAATTAGATAAGAGAAAGTAATAAAAGGAATAATGATTGGAAAGGAAGAAGTTAAATTATCATTATTTGCAGATGACATGATACTCTACACAGAAGACCCCAAAAACTCCATTAAAATCTGCTAGATTTAATAATCAAATTCAGTAGTGTAGCTGGATACAAATTCAATACTCAAAAATCAATAGCCTTTCTCTACAAAAATAACAAACTTACTGAAAGAGAAATTAGGGAAACAACATCTTTCACAATAGCATCCAAAAAAATGAAATACCTGGGAATCAACCTCACGAAGGTTGTAAAAGACCTGTACACTGAAAACTACAGTACTCTGAAAAAGGAGATTGAAGAGGATATCAGAAAATGGAAAGATATCCCTTGCTCCAGGATAGGAACCAATATAGTGAAAATGGCCATACTTCCAAAATTGTTATACAGATTTAATGCAATTCCAATCAAAATTCCAACAGCATATCTCACAGAATTAGAGAAAACAATCCTAAAATTCATTTGGAATCAGAAGAGATCTAGAATAGCAAAGGCAATTCTGGACAACAAAGGCAAGGCAGGGGGCATCACAATCCCTGACTTGAAATTATACTATAAAGCTAGTGTGATAAAAACAGTGTGGTATTAGCAAAAAAACAGACCTGAAGATCAATGGAACAGATTAGAAGATACTGAAAAAACCCCAGACATACTAAGCCACCTTATCTTTGACAAAGGTGCCAAACACATTCACTGGAAGAAAGATAGCCTCTTTAATAAAGGTGCTGGAAAAACTGGCTCTGCACATGCTAAAGATTAAAAATAGACCCATATCCTTCACCATACACTAAACTAAATTCAAAATGGATCAGAGATCTAAATATTAAAACAGAAACATTAAATTTTCTGGAAGGTAGGATAGGTAAAACTCTTGAAGACATTGGTGTAGGCAAAGACTTTATGAATAAAACCTCAACTGTGTAGGAATTATCACAAAGAATCCACAACTGATATCTCATCTTATTAAAAAGTTTTTGCACAGCAAGAGAAACCACCAACAGAGTGAAGAGACAACCCATAATGTGGGAAAAAAATATTTGCCAGCTGTTTCTTAGACAAAGGATTACTATCGAGAACATATAAAGAACTCAAAAAAATCAGACCTCCCATATTTAAAGACTCAATCCAAAAATGGGCATCTGAGATGAATAAACATTTCTCAGATGAAGAAATACAAATGGCAAATAAATATACAAAAACTATTTGCAACATCACTAGTCATGTGAGAGATGCAAATTAAAACAAAACTGAGGTACCATCTCACCCCAGAAAGAATTGCTATTATCAAGAAATCAACTAATGACAAATGCTGGAGGGGCTGTGGGGAAAAAGGAACCCTTCTCCACTGTTGGTGGGAGTGTTGACTGGTACAGCCACTGTGGAAATCAGTGTAGAGATTCCTCAAAAAACTAGGGTTGGAGGTCCCATTTGACTCAGCTATTCCCCTTCTGGGTATTTTCCCAGAAGAATTAAAAACATCATACCACAGTGATATCTGTGCCCCTATGTTTACAGCAGCACAATTTGTAATAGCCAGATCTTGGAAACAACCCAATTGCCCATCAACTGAGGAATGGATAAAAAAGATGTGGTATTTTTATACAGTGGAGTACTATTTGGCCATAAAGAGGGATAAACTGGAGACTTTTATAGGTAAATGGATGCAACTCAAGAAAATACTCATAAGTGAAATAAACTGGATGCACATGTCTAAGCATCATACTGTCTCCCTAGTATGAGAAACTGAAAGAGTAAATAAGATTCAAAATGCGCAATAAACATGATGAATCAAAAAGAAACTGGTCAAAAGGAAAGAGAGACTGGGATGGGGGAGTAGGGAAAAGAAAGAAGGAAACAGAAAAAAATTGTTTTTATGTATATGATGGTTAAGATAGATACACTACTAATTCTACTTAGTTCATTGAAGAGTAAGGTTTTTGCCAGTAATGTTTGGACAATTGAATGCTAATATCTGGTATCCTGAATAACTAACTTAAAGATAACAATACGTAATGTATTAACCATTGTTACCCTCCTACTATGTTGTTTTGCAATTTGTTCTTTTTTGATTTGTTTTGTTTTGTTTTTTCTTCTCTTTAAAATAAAAAAAGGAAAACAGAAATATATCTTCTGTTCCTCAATAAACAAAAAATATTAATAAAATGGGCATCATTTCAAAACTGATATACAAATTTAATGCAATCCTAATTAAAATACAAGTAGCATTCTTCTCAGAAATAGAGAAAATAACTCTAAAATTTTCATGGAAGAATAAGAACAATGTCATGAATGGATGTTGGATTTTGATATCTAGTTTTCCAGGCACCTTTCGTTAAAAAAGGTACCTTTCCTCCAGCATACATTTTTGGACCCTTTGTCAAAGGTCAGGTAGCTGAGTGTGTCGAGGGTTGTTTCTGCATCCTCAATTCTATTAATTGATCCACGTGTCCTTTTTTTCCATCTCTTTTTAATTACTATATCTTTGCAATATAACCTGAAGTTCACGATTGTTATAAGTCCTCCTTTGATATTGTTGCCCAAGATTGTTTTTGCTATTCTTCTTAAAATAAGCACGTGATGATTTGTGTAATATGAATTGAAGTGATTTGGCTATATTATGAGATTTTGTGTTAATTGGGATAGGAATTTGTCTAAAATTTGTAGTTTTTAAACATGTTTCAGGCTTTGTTTTCCTGTGGGTTTCTTGTTCTTTGTTTCTCCCCTATAATCTTCAGGCTTTCCTAAGAATGTTTGAAAGAAGAAGAGATTTTTGTTGGATAACTCAGAATTTGGTGTGGTTTCCAGAGAAAAAAAGCAGAAAAGAAAGTTCCCACATAATAGTAGGCCTTCAGTGACTTTTGACTTTTTAGTTGTTTCACACTCAGCTTCTATTATTTTGTCAAAATTAATATTTATGTGTTATCACAAACTACTGGCTCTAGCAACTTCTGCTAAAAGTATGCTTTTCTCAGTTGTGAGGCTCTGTATTAGTCTGTCTCTCCAGTGTCAAAAAATGCCCTCAAGTCTATGATAAATCTAAGAAAAGTCACTGATGTTTGGTTGGTTCAGAATTGGCCAGCATCATTATTGTGAGAATGAGAACATTTCAATATTTTACCTGTAGAAGCAGAAACCACGAGTCTGAGCAGCCATTTTTTTGGAAGTCACAGAAGGAAATAGAACCCTGAAGTTTTCAAATAAGTAAAGGAATCCTTTCTGAAAGTGGAAGACATCGCTTCCACTCATGATTCAGTGTCCCTCCCAGTCACACAGCTGCCTCTAAACACAAGAAAGCTGGAGCTGCAATCTATCTTATGTTCAGAAATCAGACCTTGAAATGTTTATCTCAGTATAACAAGCAAAAAGAAAAATGATGATAGAGAGTCCACAGGCACACAAATAGGACTTTCATTTCCATCATCAAGCCTAGATTTAATGAGTACAGCTCATTTATATAAAAGAATCCTTCCATTAGTGCTGAAAAATTGGAAGCTGATACTACCATTTGGAGCTTGAGATCCTAATGTCAACAGGATATGGAGGGGAGAAAAGTAATTTATCTGGCAAAATTTAAGCTAATATCTTTTCTTCTTTCTTTTACTTTTTTTGGGTATTAAAAATGTATATGAATAAACTAGACATTACCCATGTAAAAGTAGAATCCTCAAAATTAGTCCAGGGGCTTTTAAGCTTTTCCTATAAAGTGCCAGGGGGTAAATGTTTTATAATTTTTGAGGCATACGCCTTGGCAGAACCTACTCAAGTCTTCCACTGTATTGCTAAAAGAACCACTGAAAGAAAATAAGTATAACTTTATTCCAATAAAACTTTATTTACAATAATAGATGGAAGTTTGGATTTCCTCACCCCTTACCATAGATCATTGAGGAAAAAAACAGTTTAAAGACATGATGTTTTGAAATTCTGTTATTTAAACGAGAAGCAAAGAGTAGTAATTATAATTTTTCTGATACTTTCCCTTTTATCTTTTTTCCCTTCTGTTGTGTTTTCATGTTCTTATAATTAACTTTGTTTATGCACCCTTTCTGAAGACACACTCATTTCATTGCTGTGACATTTATGTCTGTGATTGCCTGTGCTTAAGATACCCTAGAGTTTAGAGTTTAGAGTTGTTTAGTAACTAGTAACCTAATATAATCATTTCTTTCACACCAGTCAATCTTCATTTCTCATGAAATGTAAATTATCTCCTGCTATCTTCATATCAACTCAAACATCACTGAATTAGAAACTTCAATGCTTTAAAAGTTTCTAAATAGCACAGTCAAGAGATATTTTTATAAGCTCAAAAATAGAGGTGTGTACCTATTATAGAGTCATATATCTATACACACTAATGAAAGTTTTTAGGGGGCTATGGTTTCTTTGAGTGCATTCCTGAATGAATGAAGAAACAAAGTACTCATTAGAATACATGAGTCTCCTTGGACAAGGGTAGTATGGGCACTATAGGGAATGTGGATTTACTGTCATAATTTAAAGATATCACAGTACTTCTCCTTTTAATAATTTTATTTGGTATTTTGTAAATATGTAGATTTTTTAAAAATGTCTTCTTCTTTCTTTCTTCCCAAATGGGTACCTGTGTTAAAGAGAAAACTTACAAACCCTCACTGCTAAGAGAAGCTGTCCTTGAGTCATGTGTCTGACCTCCTCCTCAGCTCTGGGGCTTTGGTAATGTCTGGGACAATATATCATATTAAATATTAGGTTCCCTGACAGCTTCTGCTGGCCAGCTCTTGCTGGCACTGCAGGTTTCCTATGATTCAGTCACAGTTTCTACTGTATTTATTACTTGCGCTGTCCCACACCATATCCTCAACTCCAAGGTCACATACACTTAACACAATGCGGGACCTTCACAAATACAGATCCATTGCATCATTTGTATTTTATGGTGCACACTCAGGAAAAGAAATTATCTTCTTCAATTATAGCAGCTTCTGGAAATTCTGGGCATAATCCCTGATAGCACATATCTTCTTTGGGCTTGCTATACATTGACACAGAGACACAAAAAGGCAGTCACCTCAGAGAATCCAAATGCAGAAAACAAAAAATACCTGCCGCATTAGTTTTCTAGGACTGTCAGAACACGATAACCAAGACTGAGTGACTTCAACAATAGAAATTTATTTTCTCATGATTCTCGGGGTGGAAAATCCAAGATCAAGTTGTCAGAAACATGAGTTCCTCCTGACATCCCTTCCCTTGGTTTGCAGACAGTCGCCTTCTTGGTGTCTCTTTCCGTGATCCTTCCTCTCTGCAAGAGAAGAAAAAGATAAAGCAATATGCTTTTCGAGAATGTTTCAGAAACAGTTTCCTCTTAAATACTCAAGCATGTGTGAATGGAGACAAACAGCTGGTGATGGTGATGTTTTTCCCTGTATATAGAAATCAGAATGCAATAATTGAAAATCGAATGTTAGAATGAGTTTCCTTGAACTAGAATTGGTTGTGATAGACATTACAAAGAGTTTACTCTCCTTGGTGTCCAGATTTTGTCCTATTATAAGGATATCTGTGAGATTGGTTTAGTGCTTATTTTAATTTAATTACCTCTTTTAAAGATATGTTTACAAATACAAGTGCATTCCAAAGACCTGTGCTCAATATACAAATTTGTAAAAAAAACATAGTTTATCTAGTAGCATCTATCTATATCTATCTATCATTTATCTACCTATCATCTGTCATCTATCATTTATCTGTCTATCATCTATCTAATCCCTTATGTTTCCTCTATCCCAATAACAGTCATTTTGATATGAATGGACCCTTATATTTTTCTCTTTCTTCTTTCCATCTTTCACTGTTTAAGAAGCATTAGATTTTTTAAAAATTCCCTTCCTCCTTTTTTTGATTCCCTTCATTATATCCTCCTCTTCCCAGTCACCCAGAAACATGGATATAGAGTAATTAAAAATGTACAGTAATGTAATTTATTATTACACTGATAATACTAATGTAACTTCTTATGTCTTCTTGATGATTAAATATCAGATATAAAGATGTTAACCAAATCACATTTATAAAATATGTCTGATAATCTTCTGAATTATAGTATAAATTGTATATAACAAAGTTTTAAAAAATATACAAGCACAGTAACTCTTTTCATAAAATTGTAAATAAGCAAAAATATTTTCTAAAGCTTTTTAAAGATCCAAAATTATTTGCTTTATAATATTAAAACAATATAGATTATATAAAAAATACTATATATATCAAAGGAATTACACATTTTTTCCTCTAGTGGATGTGTTCATCTTAGTTTCCTATTATAATATCCTAGAGTAGTTGACATTTTTCCTTGAATTTAACTGGTTTCTGCAGTTAAAAATTTCTCATACATAGTGAATTTCAATAATTAAGATGGCTTCAAATACTGAATTGCATTCTGTAAGAATATGTACAAGGAGTATTAAAAATAATGAAGAGGATGTTAAAGACATAAAGCTATCAGATTTAACTCAACCTCAGAATTTTTCTTCTTTATTGTTAAGTATTGTGCAAATGCAACAAGTAATAATTTTGAGTATAAAGTTAGAGAAAATAAAGTTTCTAGTAATGGCAAATGTTTAAATCTAGACTGTTATTAAAATAAACATAAAGGAATTTATTCCCAAGACAAATGAAGGAACACAGTGATACTTGTATATTTTAGTGAAAATTTCTTCACAAATAATGTTAATATGATTAATACTAATTGTCAGGTTTTGTATAACACCTTCAATAAAGTGATTTAAAAAGTTTTAAAATCATAAGGTAGACTAATAATTTCTATCTATTCCTGTAGTAGAAAGTTCTCATAACTGGACCATGGGATAGGCCACAATGAATAATTTGTAGAATAGAGGATATATTACCTTGTGGGTAGACAATTGATTGATACGTGACAGAATGTACCTACTCATGCAGTTAGGAAAGTAACTAGGTTAGAATGACATATATTTGGATATATCCATGTTTACGAGAAGAAAAAGATAAAGCAATATGTTTTTGTTTGTTTGTTTTGTTTTATTTTTGTTTTTGTTTTTGTGGGTACCGGGTTCTAACTGAGATCGTGCACCAGCAGGGATCCATGCCGCTGAGAGATATCACCAGCCCATTTTTCATATGTGGGTTCCGGAAGTTGAACTCAGGACCTCACGCTTGCCAGGAAGGCACTTATGCCACCGAGCTATCTCACTGGCCCAAGCAATATGCTTTTTGAGAATGTTTTAGAAACAGTTTTATCTTTAATTCTTTAATGTATGTGAATGGAGATAAACAGTTGGTGATAGTGATGTTTTTCCCACTAAGGAAACATCTTCAGTAAGCATCTTAAAATAAAAAGAGGGGTATCTATTTTCAAATGAACATTTTCTCCTACGTGAGTCATTCTTTCTTATTTGTACTCTCAATAGTGTCTTCAATGAAATAGTAAATTTTTATTAGTGAATAATAGTTTTGATATTTTTAGATAGAATATCTAACATCTGTAAAACTGCTTGGCAGTAATGACCACCTTTCTTTGGGGGCTCTTAGATTTTCATTTGAAGTACATGCTTTCTAGGGTTCATGGAATATTTACTGGAGTAAAAGGTTTTTATTGATTTGCATTTTCCCACAAGAAAAGTTAGAAGTCTCAGGAACCAAATGGAGTAGTCTGCCATGTGTCCTCTTGAATCTTGTGATAAATTTGTCTCGTTAAACAGAAAAGCAACCTCATAAGGGTCTAGAGGTTTTCCAAATATCTTATTAAGTTATGGACCTCATTAAGACAATTAGTTGGCACTTTTAGAACCACAACATGGGACATTTTCCAGTCGTTGCCTTCACTACTTTTAAGCCCAGTCCAACAATTCACAGTCCTACTTCTCTCATTTCTTATCTTGATTTATTATAATTCTACATCTCCAATGTGAGATCCTTTGTCTCCTTTTCCCATTCTTAAGCCTACTTTGCTTTCTCTTTTAAACATGTGATTTTAACATATAATTGCTTGACCAACATTCAATATCTGTCTAAAACAGATTATAGGAAATGTGACCAAATAATACATTGAATATTTACATTTTTAAATGTATTACATTAAAGACACATTACCATTAATTCCCTTCAAACTATGATCTCACACACACTTTGAACACGTGTACCCCATCATTCTTTCCACTTTCTGAAGCAGATCTGGAAGTCCTCTTTCCTGTTTTTGGTTGTGTTGTCATGGCTGCCTCCATGCTCTGAATCAACTCAAAGCATTTACCTTTCATGGTCATTCTGATTTTAGGAAAGAGCCAGAAGTCATATGATGTAATTACAGATCCAGTAAATAAGATACATGTGTAAGGATTCATTGTGATGTTCTTAGGAGCTTGCCTTTCAGTTGGATGGCGCTTGGTAGCAGGATTCACCAAATCTTTAATTATACTTTGTAAAGACCCTCACAAAAGAGGACTTCCAGAACCATTTCAGAGAGTAGCAAGAACAATTAAATAAGTGTGTACAAAGCAAGGGTGAATAGGGGCTGGTGAGATAGCTCAGTGGCATAAGTGCTTGCCTGGCAAGCACGAGGTCCTGAATTCGACTCCCCGTACCCACATATGAAAAAAGGACCAGTGATATCGCTCAGCAGCACGGGTGCCTGCTGGGTCGCGAGGTCCTGAGTTCAATGCCTGGTACCCATAAAAAAAAAGGTGAATATTTTAAAGGCATTAATAGCAATGTATCTTTTACTGTAAAAATGTTTTCTTTTATTTAAATATACACTTCATATTTCATTTACCTCTTGTATATCCCTCCCTTGCAGCACATACTCCATCCATGCATCAGTGTTTCCTATGCTAGGAGTCTAAAGACCTTGGTCCCTTGGACTTCCTACTTTTTGTCCTGCAGGAGAGCAGAAAACACTAAAATAAATTAGTGATCTTTCTCTCTACATACTTGTGAAATACATAGCCTTTCTTCCATATTTATTGTGTATCTAAAAAGTGAGTCTAGATGTCTCTTGTTCCTAGAAGCTGTTATACAGTAAATAGCAGTATGAAATTGTGTGTGTGTGTGCGTATTTATAAGTGTGTGTGCATGTGTGTGCCCGTGTGTGTGTGCCCAGGCACACATGAAGACATACGTGGTTATGTGAGTGCAGTGTGGAGAGAGTCAAGGAGAAGCTACATTAAGTTATTCTTGTTATATATAAACCTACAGGTTCACAGCTCTCAACCCCTAGCTACCCCTGAAATCTCCTATCAAACTAGTAACATTCTTTTCATCCTTTCCTTCCTAATCTCACCTAAGAAGTTATAAATAGACTTATTAATTATTAAAAGTTTGAACTTACATCCTGGTAGCAAAACAAAAGAAGATGAGAAATTCTGAACATAGCTGTGATGTCAGACTTAATGATTCTAAGATTTCACAAAGGCTAGGACCTACACTGTCTGTGTAACAATGCCTCTGAGTACTCTCTCCAGTCCTTGTCAGTCTTGGACCGCTACCCATTCCCCCCGAAATGTACTAAAAATGGGTGATATTGGATACTAATTAATGAAGAAGCCCTTTTGTTTAAGGTCCAGGTAATTTAGTTGATCAACTTATAAATGTGGAATATTGGTGGTTAGGAGTTATCCTATCATTACATAATAATAAAAGAGATTTCATAATTTTATTGTCATAAAATATGTTGTCCCCTTTTTTGTGAAAGTTTAATTTTTTTAAAACTTTTTTTGGGCTGGTGAGATGGCTCAGTGGCATAGCGCCTGCCTGGCAAGCGCGAGGTCCCGAGTTTGACTCCCGGTACCCACATACAAAAAAAGGACCGGTGATACCGCTCAGCGGCACGGGTGCCTGCTGGTGCATGAGGTCCTGAGGTCAACCCCCGGTACCCACACACACACACAAAAAAAAAAAAAAAAACAACACTTTTTTTTTTTTCTTTTTGGTACCAAGAATCGAACTCATGACCTTGTGCTTGGTAGGCAGGTGCTGTGTCGCTGAGCTATATCCCCTGCCTCTGAAAATTTAACTTTAACACATTTTTTTTTGTGTGTGTGTGTGTGTGTACCGGGGGACGACCTCAGGACCTCGCGCGCCAACAGGCACCCGTGCCGCTGAGCGATATCACCGGCCCCTTTTTTGTATGTGGGATCCGGCAGTCGAACTTGGGCCCTCGCGCTTGCAAGGCAGGCGCTTACACCGCTGAGCCATCTCACCGGCCCTTAACACAGTTTTATTCACATATTTTTGTCTCTTTCTCTTCTGGGACAAATAGCAGTGTTTCTATCTTATTGATTTACTAAAAGTTGTGCTGGCCCCCAGCTCTGTACAATCACCAATGTCCTAAGACCAATATTTTACTGGACTTCCTGGACCATTTTATGCATTTATCACCCAGTGCGGCTGTTTTAAAAAATGCCATGCAATATTTGTATAGTGTACAGAGACCTAAAAATCCTATGTGGTGTTTTTCAGTCTGATTGATTTTGGGTATATAATAGCTCTCCAATGGATAAAAAGCAAGAAAGTAATTTTGCTTTACCAAATGACTCTCACTGCAAGTGATCATTATATTTCCTTATAGGAAAAGAAAGGAGGTACAGGAGATGTTTTTCTACTGATGTCTATTCACTTAATCCCTTATCAAGTAAGCTTGTAAAATTCAAAGAACCAATTCTGTCCACTCCCAGTACACACATTTTATTTATACACATCAATAAACTAATGAACCAGAAAAAAATCTATGTGGAATTAAATCTATAAACATATATGTCTATATGATCTTTACCTATGTGCATATGAACTTATTTTAGAGACCAGAAACCTATCACTTACTCTAGTTTGTGAATTGTAATTTCCACTCAACCAAGTATTATAGACATTGTTATATTTCTCATTAAAATTTTTGCCAAAATACAGATTTTACTCTGGCAAATTATTAAAATTTACTCATTTTCTATAGCTAAACTCTTTTCAAATTCTCATAATCAAAACAGTGCTTGAGAATGTACTTTCATAAAGTATTAATGGTTCCTAAGAATAAATGCATGGAAGAGAAATTTCTGCATATGAATCATTATATATCTTGGCAAATCGCCAATCTTGCTATTAATATTACATTAATAAATAATTAGTTGTCAAAGTAGAAAGATAATATTGTTGATGTGTTCATTTGAATTATTTTCATTACATGTAAAACAAAATGTTTTAATGTGGTTACTTGTCACCTATTTCCTTAGCGTGTTTTGTGTTGCTGTAATAAAAATACCTGAATCCAGTTGATATATTAAGAAAAGAAGATTATTTTTCTTATGATTTTGATGACTGGGAAATCTAAATAACATGGCACCAGCCTCTGGGAAGGGTCTCAGATGCATCACAAGATGGCAGAGGAAAGAAAGGAAAGGAAACTGATGTATGCAAAGAAACTCAGGAGAGATACCAGGCTTGTTTTAAAACAAACCATTTTTTGGGTTACCAGTCCTAATGCATGAAACCAAGAACTCACTCTAAGGAGAAAAGAATCAATCTCTCTTAAGTGTCCATTAAACCACTGAAAGATTTATCCATTTAAATGTGGTGTTCCCATTAACTTTGGTGGAGCATGTGTTCTTATATAATTTTAAAACATTTTTTGTAGTCTGTGAATATGTGGCAAGTAGTCTCCCTCATATTTTTATGTTTATGCTAGATTTTGATTCTCATTCAAAATTTCAAACATGAATTTTTATCAACTATTTTCTGAGAGTGTAATTTCATTTAAATTCAATTTCAAAGATACTTTTTGTCCATGAACAAGCACATGCCTATTCTTAGTCATATTTTCTGTTACTTGATTTGTACTATTTTTATTTTGAAAGAAGCACACAAAGGAGAAGCACGAGAAGATTAATTTTGGTCTTTAATATGTTTGAAATGTACATTGTTTACATAATGGCAAAATTTAAATAATCTTTATGCTTTTAGAAGTCTATATTTTTGTTTTTTATTTTTCCAGCTGAGAATCCGCTTTATTAATTTCTACTTATCAATATATATTACTTGACTTTTTTGTCAAATTAACATTTTAGAATTCCTGTATATGATTCAATTGAATTTTATTACAATATCATTAAATACTTATATCAATTTGGTAACTACTATCTTTACAGCTATGGTATTTTCAGATAATGTCAAAACTCTCCCAGTAAAGTATGTATGACTTTCTCTGGGTGCTGTTTTGTTTTTCAGCATTATCATTTTTTTTTCTAAAACTGAATTGAAAATTTCCATTTCTCATTTCTTTTTTATAGTTTAAGGTGTAAAGCTTTTTTTTTGCTATACATATATTGAAGTAATTGAGTCAAAGGAAATAACATATTTATCTTGCATGTTTACTTTTTAATGGTAAAAGCTCTACACACTCTTAACAAATTTTAATAAAATACAATTTTAATACAGTCCTCTTGCTGTACCTTAGAACTCTGGATTATTCACCTTCTGCAACTATATTTTTGTACTCTTTGTCTCCATGTCTTCTCTCCCACAACCCTAGTAACTAGTTTTACTACCTCTTCATTCTCTGTTCCTATGTATTTAGCTGTTATTTGATTCCATATAAAAGTGAGGTCACGTGTCTAGCTTATTTCATTTAGTTCATTGCAAATAACCATATCTTCCACGCATATACACACACTATCCCTTTATCCATCGACAAACACTTAGGGCTTTTTCCTGCTGTGGCTTTGGTGAGTCTTCCTGCAATCACATGGGAGCTCAGCTATCACTGTGACCCTGATTTTAATTTCCTTTGAGTCTATGTGTATATAACAAAGGGTTTCAAGATCATATGATAGTTCCCTTTGTAAATGTTTCTACTTCTTTTAATTGAAAATTATATTTTTATTTGTAATTATTATCATTTGTTATGTGTACCCATTTTTTTTTGTGGGTACCAGGGGTCGACCTCAGGACCTCGCGCGCCAGCAGGCGCCCGTGCCACTGAGCGATATCACCAGCCTTTTTTTCATATGTGGTTTTCAGGAGTCGAACTCAGGACCTCGTGCTTGCCAGGCAGGTGCTTATGCCCCTGAGCTATCTCACTGGTCCTGTGTAGCCATTTTTAAATAGTTCCCAACCACATTTTCCTGTAAAAAATGACTTAATCACATTTTAATGAATACATGATGCACCTTAATAGTCATTAAAACTTCTGCTTCTATATTGATAAATTAGTTAGGCTCCAAATTTTATATTTTACATATTTGACAGTAATTTTGAACATAATGAAAGAAGCTTTTCATGTTTTTCTGTTTTCCTATGGTTTAAAAAATCAAATATTGTTTTCTTTCTTTTTTGTATTGTGAACTAATGAGAATTGAATCTAGGGCCTTCACACATCCCTATCTATCTGTGTGTTTTAATTTTTTTTTTTTTTGGATGGAGAAACTCATTAATTCACTAAGTTGCCCCACCCAGCCTGAGCTCAAGCTTGCGATCTTCCTGCCTCAGCCTCCTAGAGTGCTGGGATTACAGACATTGTGTCAGTATGCATGGCTTCAAATATTTCTTTCCATGATGCAAGTAGTTGACTTTAAAGGTAGCTTTAATTACAGCAATATTTATGAAAACTTCTACTTTGATTCCTTCTACTATTCTATTTATTTTTGGGTTTTTCCTTGAGAAAATATTGCTGGTTTATCTTTGATATAAAACAGTCTACTCCTTGCTGCATTTATTACTATAGAATGACAAATAAATTCCTTTATGATGAACAATATTTATGATGTACACAGTGACCGCAGGCCCCTCGCGTTCTGAGGACACCGCATCCGCAATTAGTGAGGCAGTTCCCGTGGAGCAGGAGATGAGGGCGCAGCAAGCTTTGCATGTCCCAGAGCCAGAAAGGATTATTTTACTCTGCAAGGTACAGAGCTGTGTGTTTTACTGGTCAGTTCACAAACCGATCTTGTTTTTGCACAATGCATTCCTTAATTTATATCTTTGTTTTTATTAATGCTGCTTTCAATGTTTTATTGCTTTCCTTTGTCCCACTAATTAGTTTTTTTGAGCTTATTAAATTTAATACTGAGGACTTTCCATTCTTTTATTCAGTAATATAAAATTTGATGTTTTTAATATTCCCATGTGCTTGCAAAGTATACTATGTATCATATATTTTGAGACATTGTATTCATATTAATATCTTCCAAGTAGTTCTTTTCTTCTTTGACTTGATATTTTCAAGAAACCCTTTTTCTGGTTGTTGATCAGAGTATCTAAACAAAATTCTCCCCAAATTCATCCATGGATTTGATGTGATTTTAAATAAAAATAAAAACTATTTTTGCTTTAAATAAATGAATGGATTTTGCAGTGCTTGGTCTGCCAACAGTAACATTTTCTAAGATGTTGTGTTGTCCAGATTCTCTCAGATCAGACACAAGGTTAAGACATGCAGATATTTGTTGGGGGAGGGTGACTTTAAAGTTCAAATGGGAATGAGCTACTGGGGCTGGACACAGCTCTTCATCTGCAATGCAGTCAGACATTGGTGCCCTGAAGACTAAGATAAGAATGACCAGGGCAAAAGAGACACAGATCTACAGCAGAATTTTATGAACATTTTGGCCAGAATGACAAGTCTTCAAGTCAAAGTCAACCAGTGGAAGAATTTTACAGTTTGTAGGAGAAGGGCCCTAATGCCATGCTCAGTCTTTTGCTGGAAGGAAGACAATAGAAGAATGGTTTTGGAAATAATTATAACATTCCAAAAGTGTGTGGGGCCTTTTCATAGCCCCCACCCACCATCCCTTGTTGCACTAGTCTAATCCTCTATTCCATGCATATTGCTTTCTTTGCACACTGTGTTAATACTGTGATGATGATGATTTGTCTTTAGTTGTCCATGAACAAAAAGCAATCAAAGAGATGTTTCTAATAACCCATTATAAAAGTGTGTCCTCTTTGAAGATCATGATCTCTAGTTCTTAAGGCTCACAGATGAGGGAACAGTAAACACATAACCCCTAATTAGGTAATTGTGGACGGTGGTAGTGCAGCTTCTCCTGTTTCCAACTCTTGTTACTGAGCCCATATAGCATTGCTAAGATACAGCATTACATAGATACCTTTGATTAAAGGTATATATATTACATCATAAAATGACAACATTTTACCCTTGAAAATGCTACCATCACACATAGACTTCAACTGAACATTTAAAATAAATGAGGCTAGCTGCTTTTGGATGGTGCAAAATATAATGTGATTGTTATTAGGGCATAGGTCCTCTCCCACACATTCTTTGCTGTGAAGTGGACCCCTTGGTTATATTTTATATTACGTGGGATTCTGTACTTGGAGATGACATATACAGTAAGCCTCTGGGTGATACCACTGACTGAGGTACTTCTGAACAAGAAAGCTAAGACCTGGTCTCCATACTTCTGAACAAAACTACAGTTTCTTCCCAGATATAAAGAAGTCAAAATCATCACCTTGTCATCACATGGCCTTTGGTCTCCTTGACATATAGAAGTATATTAGAGGTTTAGCATTAAACTTTAACACACAGTTAACAAATGGAATTTTTAGGATATCAGATACCTGACCCTGTCCTTGTGAGTGGGAGACAATGCTATGGATCCATATGTGGTCCCCATCTGTGCCATCACGGCGCTTTCTACTTCCTGTGCTCACTCCACCATTCAAGAGAGTCTAACAACAAAGAGAGACTAATGGAAAATATCTTCAGTGATGTTGGCTACTTCGTTGTTTAGAGCCTGTTCTTTGGTGATATCCACTGAAGAATTCTAATCTCTAATGTGAAAATCTTCATTCTTTATTCTCAATCTTTATTCATCTACATTTTTGCCTAAACTTCCATATATACATATATGCCTCATATATCATATACTCATATATATATATATATATATATATATATATATATATATATATATATATATCTGCCTGAGACCATTTCTTTTTGCACTGCTTGTGACTCTGAAATTGTGATCACTTTTCCATTTTTTTTGTGTGTGTGTGTGGGTACTGGGGTTCAAACTCAGGACCTCTTGTGCCAGCAGGCGCCCGTGCCGCTGAGTGATATCACCGGCCCTTTTTTCGTATGTGGGTTCCGGGAGTCAGACTCGGGCCCTCACGCTTGCCCTGCAGGCATGCACGCTGCTAAGCCATCTCACTGGCCTACACTTTTCCTCTTTACTGTTACTTGAGTCTATTCTAGAATGATGTTCAAATGCAACTTACACCAATATTCATTTTGTACCCATATAGTGGTTTGAGCAATCCACAACCCAAGTGCTTGTCTTTCACTTTTTTTATTTCTCCTTAAGCTGGTTGAATAGAACTTCTTGCTCTTCAGTAGAGCCCAACATATAAATTGGAAGTTGGGCATAAATGCAACTGTGCCGAGTAACAGGACAGTTTGGGTTTTCTACCAAGATAGTTTATTCATATCTTTCTGTCTTCTCAAGTTCAATCTAGGCTATATTTCCCAGATAATATTGGTAAAATGTGGGTCTCACAAAATTTATGATTTTTCAGGCCTTATAGAAATGATCTCATAACAAGGAGTTTGTGTGCATCGTCACTTCAAGAACCACGATCAAATATTCTGTCTCTGCCAGGGCTGCTTCTTAAAATGCTTACAACGTTCTGGTGCACATGGATAAGCTTGTGCCCAAAACTGAAAAGTGTCTGTTATGATGCCTTAATTGGGATTTTCTTTTTTTTTTTTTTTTGTGGGTACTGGGGGTCGACCTCAGGACCTCGTGCACCAGCAGGCGCCTGTACCACTGAGCGATATCACTGGCCCTTTTTTCGTATGTGGGTTCCGGGAGTCAAACTCGGGGCCCTCGCGCTTGCTAGGCAGGCACTTATGCCGCTGAGCCATCTCACTGGCCCCTTAATTGGGATTTTCTATGAGCTCCTCTTTGCATAATTTCCTGCATTTTACTTGTATCTTAACCACCAAAAGATTTGTTATATTGTATGACCCAATCAACAGCACTACTAGTACTACAACTAGGATCTTCTAAAAACGTTCCTTACTAGCCTTGACCCCACTCCAACTTACCTGTCTTTCTCATCTGTTCTATGGGATATAACAGGATTGTTACAGTAATGAATACAAAGTACAATAGTATGTATTTTTGTATGAAGAGTATGTCGTAGCACAAATCTGACTTGATGGTCCCCTAAAAAGTAGGTCCCCTAAAAACAGGTTCCCAAATCTTCATAAGGTTTATCTCATAGCCTCTAGAGTACACCCTTCTTATCAATACGACCTTTTGCTTTTCCTGATTATGCTTTTAATTATCCAGAATGCTCCCACTGGCATAACACATCATTGTCCTCTTATTCAGGAAGGTCGTACCGTCCAGATCTCATCTATGTTACAACAGAAGGTGAGTTAACTGAGCTCTGCCATAAAGTGTATTAATATCATTGCCAGTTCCAAAATAATGTAACTGTTCTTGATGTTTCTTCCAATTTCAATAGAAAAGAAGCCAGCTGATGGCCAGACACCCTCTCAGCACACTCTAGCAATGACACTGCCTGGCACCGCCTTTGTTCCCAGGCTGCTCTTAGCTGCATATGCCAGTCAATCCTCCTCTACAGTCATTCTCCAGGGTTCCCCAGTGACTGCTGGGGCCAGGCCGAAAATTAAGCAGCGATCTGATAGGGACCACCTGCCACATGCAGCTCTTGTATGTTAGTGGTGGTATGGGACGAATTGTGGACCCCAGATTTGTATGTTTAAGCCTTAATTCTCACTACATCCATATGTGACTTTATTTGGATAAAAAGTCTTTGGAAAGATAATTAATAAAATAATAAAAATAAGATCATGGAGGCGAGTGGTACCATAATGCTCTATAAAAGCTGTTCATGTAGGAAAAGATTAGAAGTCAGACACGTGAGTACACAGAGGAGGACACAGTGAAAAGTTGGCCCTCTGAGGGTCAAGGAGAGAGACTTCACAATGAAACACATCTGTAGCACCTGATCTTGGCCTTGCAACTTCCAGAACTATGAGAAAAGACATCATTGTATAAACAACCCCATTGGTGTGGGTGTGTTTGTACTGGCCACCCTGGCAAACAAACACAAGTGGTGATACTAGTCTTTCTCTGCCATGGCTCTTGCTCATGAAATGTTACATATGATATTTTCTTTTGTTTGGGGAAGGGGACAGTTTCAGAAGTTCCTGCTTGGTGTTCTGGGAGCTCTCTCTTTTCCTACAGACCAATAAACCAATGCGGAGTTTCAGCAAATCTTCAAATATATTTCTTCCAATTATACATTCAAGAACTTGGCAAGTAATCACTGGATCCACTAATAGCCAGGTTTGTATTTCAAGGGTTACATTTGCTTGTTGGTCTTTAAAACTCTGACTCAACCCGCAGACCAAGTATGATGTTTTGGGAAGCTAGATATCAGTGTAAAATCAGGATCTCTGCATAATAACCTGAAATATTTAAATAGTATGCTTTCTGTGGTAAATATTCATCTGAGAATGGCCATAGACCCCTTAGGGAAGGATTTATTATTATAACTTATTTTTGCAACTTTACCATTGATGTCTTCCACCTAGGAACACCAAAACATCTTAAGCCCATAGGTACTGGGTCTGGAAAGAGGCTCAAGTTGGAGAATCAATGAAGGACCACAGGTTTTTTTATAGGAGTGGGGAAAGTTATTCCCCCGCTCCTGGTTCTTACCTCTTCTGGGGTGTACATGTTTAGGAGACCCTTGTTGGCTGTGTGCTTACTTTGTCATGAAGACTCCTCTTAATGCTCTATGAACTATTTCTACAGCTCTCAGAGGCTTGGACTTGCCTGTCTTTACAGTGATAGTGTCCTCTGGGCTTGCCAGGTTTCCATTGTTCTGGTGGTCTCATCATTTCCACAAATATTAGTGATTCCTGCATTGTGAGGTGTCTCTTCTTGCTGGCTCTGGTCTTCCAAAGAGTCCGCTGTTGAACTTCTTGGTAGTTCTGGAGCCCTTGTCAGTAGTGTGCTCCTAAAGCCTTGGAGAATTGTGCATTAGCTGGACTATTCCATGGAGCATAATCCTCTGAAGTTTTTTCTGGGGTTGCATAGTATTTCCCTTCTAGCATTCCTACTTCTTCAGCCTCTTTAGTTTTCCAAATTTACTCATTTGGAACATATTTTCCTCTGGGTTTTTGAGAACCACTTTGTGGTGAGATTCATCACAGTGAGTTTATCTACTAAGGTACCTACCAGGAGTTTTAAAAAAAATGTCTTCAGTCAGTGAATTCCAATTTTGTACTCTACCTCAGTCCATATGGAATTCATAAAATTCATATTTCATCCATTCCTATCCATTTCTACTAGCTAATTATTGTAGATTTCTTAGTAAATAAAGTTTTTGTTGCCTCCAAAATCAGACCCGGTATAATTTTAGTACTTATGTTCTGGTTTAACCCTAGCTGTTGGCCTTGAATTCACTCAGAGGCATGCGAATTTTTTTAACAATTTTGTCACTACATTTTCCTTAGAGATTGTCAGTGACCATTCAGAATGGCAGCTTGTTGCCTGCCAGGTAGGAACTGTGATAGTCCCAAATCCCTGTCCTGTTGCCTATTTTATTAATAAATTTTCAAACCTTCTGAAAAGAAGTAAATAAAGATGATATTTTACAAGAAATAGGTTTATCTATATTAATGTCTATGATGGTTTACTTGCAGAAAAGCAAAGAAGACAGAGTGATCAGTCAGACACTTATCAGTGAGGACTTCCTTTGGTGAAAGACAGAGGAAAGGAAGGAGGGCTGAATAGGAAGAGACACAGGCTGCACCTGAATTCCACAGCAGGCTCCTCAGCCAGGCTGAAGAGATCTTATCAGAGGGGTGCATTGCCCACAGGAAAGGACCTGCAGTAGGACCATGATTATGCCTAATTATTGCCTACTAAAAGTCTTTGGAGAGTGTGACCACAGAAGTAAAGTGGTGGTGGATCCAGAAAAGCAGCAGCCAAGGCCATCAATCAGAAGAAGATTTGAGAAACAAAGTAGAAAAAAGCAAAATCTATACTCAAACTAAATGACAAGTTATTTTTCAACATTTCAAATTCTTTTTTAGCTTTCCTCTTTCTCCCTTTACTGAAAAATTATTGCAGCCCACACTGTAGTAGAAATATGCAGAAAACACCAAACTACACCTCCATTTATAATTTTTACAAAACCGTTGGTCTTATTTACAGACTAAGCACTGGGGCATGGCCATCAGCATTCTGCAGAAGACACCAAGCCTGGGGTGATGGCTACTTTTGTTCAACACTGATGACTTAATGCTAATATTTTTAAAACTAAGCATCACAACAAAATTGTGCATGAACATTTAAAACTACAACTCAACCTTTCTGTATGCAGCTATTTCAATCCCAGTGGCTTCTTCTCTGTGTTCACTTTAATGAAGGGATGTACAGTGCACTTCTTAAAAGATGAGTTAATATTCCAAGAATTTAATTTGATCTCATTAAATTATCTAGATTCCCCAGATGCTGTCTATTGTTTAATAAAAAATTGTTTAAACTGGAGTAGCCTCCCTTCTCCCAGAGCCTTAAGTCTATCTTTTTCAATTAAACACATTTTAGAGAGCTTTTTCTCTGTACATTTCTTGCTTTCTGTAGTTAGAGTTCTTCTGGATGCCATTTTTTAAATATAGACATAATGGGGAAATTTTCCTAGGAGTTTAGGGTAAGAGGCAGAAGTCTTTTCAGATTTTCACATTTATAAAGATAGAAGTTTCCTCCTTAATTCTGTTTATTTAATTCTGTTTTTGTAAAGGGAGATAGAAGTCTTGTTCATTGTTCATCTTTACATATTCTGCTACCCATGCTGGGTCTACCAACTTCTTCAAATGGGGTGTCTAACTGAACAATGAATATAGCTCTTGCCCAAAAGTCTTCTAAATTCAAAGAGAATATATTTGAGGCAAGAAAGTGATTTGTTTTAAGTACAGTGTTTGCTTGAAAATAAATAAAATGGTTGAATGGATAAATGCACTTGAAATAAACACTGTTTTGTAGAAAGATAAAATTAATTTGATTTAAAATATTAGAGGTGTCTCCTATGTTTTTCATTATTTTTTTTTTTTTTTTTTTTTTTTTTTTTTTTTTTTTGTGGGTACCGGGGGGACGACCTCAGGACCTCGCGCGCCAGCAGGCGCCCGTGCCACTGAGCGATATCACCGGCCCCTTTTTCGTATGTGGGTTCCGGGAGTCGAACTCGGGCCTTCGCGCTTGCAAGGCAGGCGCTTAAGCCGCTGAGCCGTCTCACCGGCCCTGTTTTTCATTATTAAATATGCTTGCACTGAGAGATTGCTTGCACATGTGCTGGGTAATGGATTTATTTTGGGTATTCTTTTGCTTTTCAAAGGAAGTTATATTGTTAAACTAAATTCTTGGATACTAACTAAATTTTGAAGAAGTAAACTGTACTTTCTTGTTTTAAAAGTGCTAAAAAGGAAAAAAAAAAAGAAAGAGAAGCCCTTGGATTTGAAAAAGCTGCATAAATGTTGAATATTTGAATTTTTGCATATTTTTAGATAACATTTAACATGTTTAACATAGAGTCGTGGCAAATTTTTTTTAAACAGGACCAAAGGTTTTTTTTTTTTAATTGAAAATGGAGCTACATATTGGTATTTTCTTCACCTTTTTAATCAAATGCGATATCAGTAATTTTCACATCTTTAATTAAGGAATATGAGAAATTAAAGAGAAAAGCAAAATAAAACCAAAATAAAAAAATAACTTGTAATTAAATTTAAATACACACATTTTTGGAATTTCATTGCTTCCTACAGTATATTAAAGTAGTTTTAACCATGACTAATTTACTAGCACTTTAATTTCACCTTTGAAAATATCTTTCCAAGGCATTAAATAGACTTTTCAT
This sequence comes from Erethizon dorsatum, assembly GCA_028451465.1. Taxonomy (NCBI): domain Eukaryota; kingdom Metazoa; phylum Chordata; class Mammalia; order Rodentia; family Erethizontidae; genus Erethizon; species Erethizon dorsatum. The sequence continues at coordinate 21,412,973 of CM051839.1, forward strand.
TTAAATACATACATACACCCACACACACACACACTCACACACACACACACACACACACACACTTTGTTTGCATATAGACAGCAGCAAATTATATGATATTTAAATGACCTAGTATTTTCACAGCTTTTTCTCATGTAAGTGACCTGACGATAACCCAATAGATTCTTTGTTGAGTACTCATGTTGAGTACAAGCACCAAGATCTCTTCATAAGTAACTGAACAGCCATCAGTGTTTCAAAAGCGTGCACATTAGTCAACATTTTCAGTGGAAATGGAAGAAATAGGTTGAGTTGCAGTAGGATTTTTATTTAGAAACTGATTAAGGAAAATTCTAATACACATACAATTTCCACAAGTTTAGGGTTTTATTTTTGTTTATGTTTTTACAATTAATATGACAACTTGCTGCATCAAAATGTTACTTAAGGAAAAAGTTCTAGTGCTGTCCAGAATCATGAGAAACAAGTAAAACTGTTCATAATCATTCATTAATTTCTCAATATATATATTAAAATGTGCTTGAAATCTTAAGTTATGGAATTGTACTGAATGGTTACATAATTCTTAATGAGGGAAGAGAGGAAGAAATAGAGATGAAAGTAAGCTAAAATTTTAGAGACCATCCAAATTATTTACATACACTTAACCTTAGAAATTTATAGTAATTCATTAATTAATGAAAGCGATTATCTATCTAGAAAAAATTTGAAAATCAAGATAATAATTATAAAAGTAACTGCATTTTATGTAACTATTTAAAAACTGATTTTGTACTAGGAAAAAAAATTCTAGGCTATTTCTCATATCTATTTCCTTAAGCTGAGGTTCAGTTACCGCTGTGGTGAAACAGCCCATTATCATAGGTCAATTTGAGATCTCTCAATAGCAGATATTTAAAAATATGAATAACTATCAAATAAAATACTATATTTGGATTTTTTACTGGATATTGTAACCTACATGTCTTAATACTTGATTCCAAGATTTTATTACGAAGATTATTTTGCACCACTATCCCCAAACCAGTGACCTCCTTGAAATATCTTTTATGTATCAAAAGAAGTTACCAAGTACACAAACAAGTATGTCCAAGAAATGCTCATAAACTCCTGAACAATTGCATTGAGGTTTGAACTTCGTCTTAAATGAGAGTATATTCACTAAATTTCTCCCTATGAATATATTGGCCACTACAAATATCCAGGACCAGAACTGTACTTAACACTGCCATGTGGGAAGGCATACATATATTAATAATTAAAACAAAGTTCTAAACCCTCTTCAAGGGTTTATATATCTATGACAATAATTTTTTTCAAATACACCAATGCTTCAATGATAAACAAAATATTTCTACAAAGAAAATAAAAATATTGGCAAATAAACTTATTTATCCTTTTTACTACAACTTTGCTGCCTTATGGCTGCTATTTCCAACCTAATGTGAGGATGCCCAAAGCTCTGAACATGAGAAAACTACTACACTTATTCTGCATAATACCAGAGAGCCCTTTTCTAAACTAATGTTTCTAACTCTGGTAGAAAATCCTAAGACTTTTAGAACAGCTTCTTTGGTTTTATTACTGTGCTAGGCAAGTTTTTTTTTTTCTTTATGTGGGTACCAGGAACTGAACTCAGGACCTCGCGCTTGCCAGGCAGGCACTTATGCCACTGAGCTATCTCACCAACCCTATTACTGTGCTACTGAAGATGCTTAATCTGTGTAGCGTACTTTATCTTTGCACAATCTTCCTTGTGGACTAACAAGTCTTTCATGATGGGGGTGGAGAACTGGGTTCATATTATAAAATTATTTTCAAACTACATTTTTGAACAGCCCTAAAAACATTATTTTGTCTCTAAAGAATATTAGCTTTCTTTCTTCTATTATTTCTTCCTCCTTTTTTCTATCTCTTCCTTTATCTCTCTCTCTCTTCACTTCCCTCCCCTCCTTTTTCCCTCCATTCTCTGTCTTTTTTAAATAATATTTTACTGATAAATATTTTTTCCTAAAGATTTAAAAAACCTAACACAACTCATTCACAGGAGGCAATACAATATAACATTTGAAGACTAACACTATACTCCATTTTATGGCTTTGAAGTCCTGTGTGGAATTGAGTTCAGAACACTTGAACGTGAAGAAGCAAAAAGTCCAATACAAGAAGTAATTGTAGTTATATTCTATCTAAAAGATATTCTCAAGTTGTTTTCTTAGCAGACTGTTATCTAAGAATATTATCCAATTTTTTTGACAATATAGTACAATAGTCTTTCACTCAGATATCAAAGGCAGATTATGGGTGATTTTCTAGAGTGGATATTTGTTCCTAAGAGAATAAATGGCCAAAATGTATGAAATAAAGAATTATCCTGAGGCTTGAAAAAAGATGGCAGATTTATAAGAGGCAGGCAGGGAAACTCTCTAAAAGTTGCCATTTGGCCACTGGAATATAGTGACTGAGAGAGCACAGGAGGGAGGGAAGTGGATCTCCTGGACCCAGGAAAGTTCTGAGGTGCAGTTTGGGGCCCATGGAGCGAGAGAAAAGTGGTTTAGAGTGGTTTCGAGGAAGAGGAAGGAGGATACAGCAGGTGACTTATCCCTGTGCCAGGAACTGCAGTGTGACAGAAGTTCAAATCTGCGGACACACAGTGACAGCCTTTTCCCCCCAGGGGCCTCCACGGAGGAACGTGAGACAGCGGCTGTGCAGGGGAGCTGTGAAGGACTGTGTTGGCTGGCGGTGAGTGCTACGGAGGCTCAGCCTTCCCACAAGAGAAAGCGATTGGCGGGGCACCATGGGGGGGGCAGAGAAACGCGCAGTGCCAGAACACATCGCTTGAAACTCAGCACGGCACCATGGCTCTCAGGCCCACAGGAAAGTGTGCTGATGGTGGCAGGTGAATGAGACTTGTCTCCTCCAGAGAGTGCAGGCTACTGCTCACTGCCCCACCAAAGGGCTGCTCCTGGCTTACTGGGACGGACCTGCACAGAACAGGACTCTGTCACCACACGGTGCCTGCCTACAGCAGAGTCAAAACCTGGAACTGATTCTTTTTTTTTTTTCTACTTTTCTCTCAGTCATTTTTTTGTTCTGGTGAAGGTGCTCTTTACTTTTTTGTGGGTTTTTTTGTTTGTTTGTTTGCTTGTTTTGCTATTTTTCTCTTCATTTTTGTTTTTGTTTGTTTGCTCTTTCCTTCATTATTCTATCTGGTTTTTATATGAGTGTAAACAGAGCCTCTAACTCCTTGTGTTTGTGGTTCTGATCTGTTCTTCCTTTTATCCCTTCCTTCTCTTTTTTGCACCAGTCCTTTACACCAGTTTCCCAATGTCAGTGGGATCCCTCTTGGTCTTCCCGCCATACATCTAATTCCTTCCTCTTCTACCAAGTCTCTATTTCCTCCTTAACTCATTTTAAATTTAAACTCTTAAGGGCAAAATTGACATATTAAGGACTTATATACTGTATATAATTTTTCTGGTGTGTTTTAGATTTTGTTATATAACCGCAACTCTACATGGTTAAAAGTAGCAAATAACTGGTTAGCTCAGATTGTCATTTTCTAGGTTGTGTTTGATGTTTTAGGTACTATTATAACCAAAAGTGACGTAGTTGTTCTAAACAGCTTTTCTTCCTGGTATTCCATGACTGAGATTGACTAAGGGTCACAGAAAATTCAGTGGAACAGTACCAAAGAACCAAGGACTGGGCAAAACAGGCAGCAACTTCTCATACCCAACAAAATGAAGAGTTAGGATCTTGCAGCAGGCTCAATACCCAAAAATGAACTATACCTGGAAGATGCCACAGAGAAGTAGTCATTGCCTAAGGATTTTAAACACTAGCAATGGAAAGATATTCCTTGATCCTGGATAGGAAGAACCACTACAGTGAAAATGACCGTACTTCCAAAATTGTTATACAGATTTAATGCAATTCCAATCAAAATTCCAACAGCATAGCTCACAGAATTAGAGAAAACAGTTCTAAAATTCATTTGGAATCAGAAGAGACCTAGAATAGCAATGGCAATTCTGGGCAACAAACGCAAGTGGGGACATCAAGTCATCCCTGACTTGAAATTATACTATAAAGCTACTGTGATAAAAACAGTGTGGTACTGGAAAAAAAACAGACCTGAAGATCAATGGAACAGATTAGAAGATGCTGAAACAACTCCAGACATACTAAGCCACCCTATATTTGACAAAGGTGCCAAACACATTCACTGGAAGAAAGATAGTGTCTTTAATAAATGGTGTTGGAAAAACTGGCTCTGCACATGCTGAAGATTAAAACTAGGCCCATATGTTTCACCATGCACTAAACTAAATTCAAAATGGGTCAGAGATCTAAATACTAAAACAGAACCATTAAATCTGCTGGAAGGTAGGATAGGTAAAAGCCTTGAAGACACTGGTTTAGGCAAAGACTTTATGACTAAAACCTCAACTGCACAGGAACTATCACAAAGAATCAACAACTGGGATCTCATCTTATTAAAAAGTTTTTGCACAGGAAGAGAAACCACCAACAGAGTGAAGAGACAACCTACAACGTGGAAAAAAGTGTTTGCTAGATGTTCCTTAGACAAAGAATTACTATCAAGAACATACAAAGAACTCAAAAAAAATCAGACCTCCCAAATTTAAAGACCCACTCCAAAAATGGGCATCTGAGATGAATACACATTTCTCAGATGAAGAAATACAAATGACAAATAAATATACAAAAAAATGTGCAACATCACTAGTCACGCAAGAGATGCAAATTAAAACAACACTGAGATACCATCTCACCCCAGAAAGAATGGCTATTATCAAGAAATCAACTAATAACAAATGCTGGACGGGCTGGGGGAAAAAGGAACACTTCTCCACTCTTGGTGGGAGTGTTGACTGGTACAGCCACTGTGGAAATCAGTGTGGAGATTCCTCAAAAAACTAGGATTGGAGGTCCCACTTGACCCAGCTATTCCCCTTCTGGGTATCTTCCCAGAAGAATTAAAAACATCATACCACAGCGATATATGTGCACCCATATTTATAGCAGCACAATTTGTAATAGACAGATCTTGGAAGCAACCTAAATGCCCATCAACAGAGGAATGGATAAGAAAGATGTGGTATTTTTATAGAACGGAGTATTACTTAGCCATAAAGAAGGATAAACTGGAGACTTTTTTGGGTAAATGGATGCAACTCGAGAAAATACTCATAAGTGAAATTATCCAGACGCACATGTGCAAACATTGTATTGTCTCCCTAGTGTGAGAAACTGAAAGAGTAAATAAGATCCAAAATATACAGTAGATATGATGAATCAGAAAGAAACTGGTCAAAAGGAAAGAAAGTCTGGAATGGGGGAATGGGGAAAAGAAAGAAGAGAAAAGAAAAAAATTGTATTTATATATAAGATGTTTAAGGTAGATACACTACTAATTTTGCTTAGTTCATTGAATAGGAAGGTTTATGACAGTAATGTTTAGACAATTGAATGCTGATATCTTGTACCCTGAGTAACTAATTTAAAGATAACAATATATAATGTATTAACCATTGATACCCTCCTATTATGTTGTTTTGAAATTTTGTCCTTTTTTGGGTTTTTTTATTGTTTTCTCTTTAAAATTAAAAAAATATAATCCTATAAACATACAGTTTGAGAACAAAAGCTAAATAATCAAGAAATAGTCAAAATGTTTGTTTTTATAGTGTTCTCTTTTAGTGAAGGCTCTCTAAGGACCTCTCTCTTAGGTCTCTATGAGTCAACCATCAGGCGCTTGCTCTCTGTCACATGCTATATGAAAGCTCCACTTTGCTGTCTATTTGTCATTCCATTTTGCAGAGTAAGTGGACTACTCTGCAAAATGTAAGAGCCGAGGAATACTTCTGTCATGGAACCTGTTGCTTCCTTTTCTTCACAGTGAACTTAGATCTCAAAACCTTCTAGAATTTGCATAGTCCATTTCTTCAAAGCTACAGAAAGATGACTTTACTGGTGCCTGGGGTTGTGGATAGAGCTTTGAAGTGAAGTCTGAGAAGTTCCTCTTAATGAAGGAGAGTTTAGGGGATTGAAGTATAGAGTGGAAACCTGATGGGTGATTCCATCTGAACTCACAACCTGGTCTGACCTGCAGATGTGGCCTTCCATTACCTTACTACCTTAGTTACTTGCTCATCACTGGGGCATAACCCCACAACATAAAGAAGGAAATGTTTATTTTTGCTCATGGTTATAGTTCTTGGTCAGCTCCAAGAGAAAAACAGCATGGTGGAAGGGTCTGGCAAAAGAATGCTGCTCACATCATGGCAAACAGGAAACAGAGAGAAAGGAGGAGCCAGGGAGGATGATACATACTGGACAAATCCACTGATGAATAAAGTGTCCTGTAATCCAGGCACCTCCCAAACACATTAAGCTTTTGAGGAACACTCCAGATCTAAACCATAACATTAAGTCTGTGAAATTTTTTAAAATTTTTGCTTTTTTTATGCACAAATATAATAAAATTTCAAAATAAAATAAGAGAATAACAATAGTTGTTACACTGTGTAACATTATCTTCAGAGTTGTTACTCAGAGTGCAAGACATAAATTAAAAAGATTCTTGCAAGAAAGAAACAGATAATAACACTAATATTTCTTTGCAACAAAGATAAACTAGTAGAATAAATGAAAGCACCTAATATATATTGACATATTTTCAAACAATGGAATTTGTAATTTGGCAAACTATTTGAACTTCTCCCTATTTTCTATTTATCTTGTCTATTTTGTTCTTTATTTGTGTTTCTCATAAATGAGAAATCATGCAATATCTGAGCTTGTGTGTCTGACTTATTTCACTTAATATTATGTTCTCAAATTGCACCCATTTACCAAATTTATTGTCCTTGGGCAAGTTTTGACCTGTAGACATTTTGGGTTGAGTCTGCTTGGTATTTAAAATTTATTTTGAATAAGTGTATAACATTTGGGATATTTTGAACAATATTTTGGTTCTAAAGCCCATCTTGCTGGGGACCTAGCTCAGCAGCAGAGCTCCTGCTTGGCAAGCGCAAGGTCATGAGTTCAATTCCCATTAAAAAATAAAAAAATAATAATAAAAAATAAGCCCACCCAAATGGCATTAGTGAAGAAGAGCTTCTCCCTACCCATGCAGAGCTTATGTGGTTTGCCCACTTTCTCATGGTCTAGATATCCCAATGCCAATGCACATTTTGATGATGGAATTGTCTACATGGTCCTACAGGCATTTGAATATGGCAAGTGTGAGATGAACATATATAAAAAAATAAGAAATTAAAACACAGAGTTCATAAGAATAGTATTTACATTCAAACAGCTCTTAATGGTGATTAAAACAATATTTCTATGTGAAGAGGGATTGATTTTAACAAAAGAACTTGCTACTTTTTTATCTCTGCAGTTTAATCTAATTCTAAAATTTTATAACAAATTATCCATAGGCTTCTTAGTCTTATGAACTCTTGAATATTAAATGTCCCTATTTGAGATTCCTGGTCAGATAATTGCTGAAAGAGAAAATATGAATATGGTCTGCTTTATACCTAAAATCCTCTAATATGAATTTCTCAGTCCTTTAAAATTCTGTTGGAATATCTGGTTTCAAATTGGCCTAAAATCCTAAATATGTATTCCCTTTTCAAAATTTTACTTTATTCCAATAGACTAAACAATTTTACATTAAATACCTTCATCTTCACTGCTAAATCACAAGCAATTTATTACAGAATCAAACTAAATAATTCATTATGTATGATTTATATTTGATGTTTCAGTTATGGTAATTTCAAATGCATTATGTGACATGCATTATTACAGATGAAATAGTCTAACCTTATATTATTATATCTCTTTGAATATATAATTTTATTATACTTTTATAAAATATGCAGTAGTTTATTATTAGTGGCAGCTTTAATATAATTGTGACCACTGCATAGAAAAAGAAGTAAATCAGAGAGGAGATATTTCAAAACATACAATAAGACTAGCTTTGTTCCGTATGTGATAAGATAATACAATCAAAGATGATTTTTAAGCTAGGGTTACAATTACTTTTCCATTATAAACTCCTCCTCCAAATTTCTTTGCCAGTGCTCCAGTGAAATCTTTCAAATAGACTGAGTTAAGAAAGAACACATTATATTCTGTTTGAGTTACAACCAGAGAAAACAAATAAAATTGAACACATAGTAAAATAAAAACTTCATGGAAATAGCTTGTAAAATCTCTGTTATGTGTCCTGAATTTTTTTCAGTTCTCCTAAATATCAGATTTACAAGATTTCCCTGTAATATTTTACAAGACATCATCAAACTCTCCTCTGTAGTCTAGCTAAACATTTATTCAATTCAGTGAGAAATCCCCAAAATCTCAACCTGAGCCCCCAGTCCTCTGATTATGCATTTCCTTGGTTTCTCCAACTCTAGCATTGCCTCTGTGCCTGGTCAACTGTAGAACAGATCTGTGAAAACAGCAAACATTTTTGCTTGGGAAGTTCAAGCCACAGTCTGTTAATGGTTCTCCCAAAAGATATGAGCATGTTATTGACTTGGTTTTCTTTCATGTTATCTTACAGTTCTTGATTTGACTTGACTTTCAGTGAATTGGTTAAAAGCTTCTGCTGGGGCTTGAGGATTCAGTGTCAGCTTTTGGAGCTGTGCTCCTACTGAAGATATTTGACTGCATGTAAGAAAGGGTTTCATTGTCTGTCCGCAGCAAGCAGCTGACACCTTAAAATGATCCACAATCTTTTCCCGGATTCCTCTCCTGTGAGAGCTTCTACATGCACTTTGCTGTTTGTTGCGATGTCACTGATAACACTGTGCTCTGAATATAGGTATTTAACAATCAGTGGTTTTGTGATCTGGAGGACAAGGTCTAAAAGGGCAGTTTCAGAAAACAAAGGAATTATTTAAAAATCGATAAAATTGTTTTTATAAAATTCATTAAACCATGTGACCTATAGTGATATATTAATAAAGGTTAAGAATAATGTATAAAGAAGATGTTCTCATGTATTTATTGCCCAACCAGGACATAAGAAGAGTATTCTTAATACCTTTGTGTCACCTTTTGTCTGTCACCAGTTATGTCAGTGTTGGATTATTTCATATCTCCCACCAAGAAGTAACTGCAGGAATGATATTACCACTCAGTGCGGTGGTTCCTCAGAACTTGTTGCATTCTAAAAACATGGACTTAACTCCGAAGATTCTTATAAAATGTAGTTAATAATGCTTACATCATTATTCACTGTAGTTTGTAGAATTATGTCACCCTCCTACGAAAAATATGTTCAAATCCTAACCTCCAGTGCTTATAACTCATGGTGATTGAGACCTTATTTGGAAATAATGTCCTTGCAGATATTATCAGGATGACATTATACTGGATTAGAATGGACCCCAATTGAATGACTCATGTACATAAAAGAAGGAGTAAGGAGGGGGAGAGGGGTTGAAGAAAGGGGAGCGGAATGGGAAGAAAAAGAGGAAATAAGATATATCATGTACAGGTACAAATTCCCTAAGGTGAATGTGAACATTATGCATACCTAAATTGGACCAATAAACTTAAACTTAATAAAAAAGAGGGAACTTTAAAAATAGACACATAGGAAACAATACCCTATAAAGAAGGAGGCAAAGATGGGAGTGTTGCAGGTATCATCAGTAAACTCCAAACGTTAGGATAGGGAAATGGAATAAATAGCTCTAAGAGAGATTGTGAAGTCATATTTTAGGAAATGTTTTATTTGTTCTGAATATTAACCAGCATACATATCCCCTCTTTTTTGATCCTAACAGATAACATGCAGCTTGTACTGTGTGTGCAGGGGAATTTGTATTCTCAGTTCCATAGGTATAATTTTTGGTCTAAATATAAGTTAGCTCCATGAAATAGGATCTGTGTACATAGTCAGTGGTATAAAAAACTTCCCTCCCTCTTCCCTTTGCTAAGTGTAAAGAAGAACTAGAACCTTGAAGGAAAATTGCTTTGTGTACAAGACAATGTGGGAAACAGAGAAGAAAGATGAAAAGAACTTGGCTTTAAAGAATAAGGTTGAATTTCTGCATTAATAAGTATACAGCCAGAACTAGCTCTGAATTTCCATCTTCCTTTTTATTCCATCTAACTATGGTTTGGGTTGTGCAAATTTATCCTAACTGATAGCAGTACAAGGGAATTAGGAGAAGAGTATCACTAGGGACAGGGAAAGCAGGTAAAATATCATGTGATTGCCTACATTTTTTCATTAGGTTATGCAAATTATAATGTTGAAGGAATTAAATTTGATGTCATGAAAACATTAAAATAATAGCAATTCCTATTTATTTAGCACTTGTCCTGTATCAGTCACTGTGTTAGACACTTTCCATGTTTTATTTCTTTATGTTATTATTTCCTGAAATACAGGCCTTCTTCATCCCACAGACGAGGAATATGAGGCTTACTCAAGGAGTTTACATTAATAGCAAAACCATATATCTAGTAGCAAAGAGGTCAAATTTAATCCAAAATGTGTTTTGCATAGAGACTATGATCTTTTCATGATGTAATTTTCCAAAAAAATCAGTATTTTTTGAGTTTTGGTAAAATGCTTGTTTTAGTGAGAGAGACAGAGAGAGAGAGAGAGACAGAGAGAGAGAGAGAGAGAGAGATACTGACCTAACTGAAGAGTAGTTTGATGCAGCAGAGAATATCTATGACTGACAAACCAATCATATCTCCCCAGTCCTAAGGTCCACTCGAATTCTTCTTGTCATATATGAGCATTGCCTTTTATGCCCTAGGACATGAAGCTCAGGATTAAAGAAATTACTTCAACTCTATGACATTATTTCAATACCTGCACCTCAGATTTTCCAGATCTACAAAGAAATGTTTGCCTTCTTGTCTTTGAACCATCTTCACATGATGAATACATATCTGTACAACGCATCCTATTCAGTGAGCACCCTGTGTTCTGTACTTCATCTCTGCAAGTGATGGCAAAGTTTTTGTAAAGAGTCTGATGTTGAATGTTTAGGCTTCGTGGGCCAGGCGTTCTTTTTCATGACTATTCAACCCTGCCATTTTAGTGTCACAGCAGCCATAGATAATACAAATGGGTAAGAATGTGTGCTAATAAAACTTTACTTACAAAAATAGTTGGCTGAGGAAATTGGCCCATGTTTGCTCATCCTTGATTTATGGTATCACTACTGTATCCATCTTCTGTCAACCACAAATATACTTAGCTGTAATTAATCCTGCAATAAAGTTTCAAATTAAAAAATACAGAAAATAAAATCATCCTTAAAACTAGCTAGCTAGCTTCTACTGCCAATGTTTTTCAAATTGACTTTTAAACACTTACTATCTATTCTCAGCATATTCCTTCTACCCCTCCCTTACACACAGATGCAAACACACATAAACCCACTCCAATCTGATGTTGAATGCCTTCACCACCCATCCAGTTGTACCACCACCTGAGAATAATATAATGCTCATTTAATGCTTCTAGATCTCCTTTCTGTAGGTTCTATACCTAAAATGTCCGCCTAGATTCTACTCACCCAAACATTGCACAGATACAAGGACTCTGAAAAGACATAGTTTTCCTGAGTATCCAAATCTGTGATAAAATTTATCTAAACTAAATTGATGGCATTTGTAGTCTGCAAAAAACTACTTATTTCATGTATGTGTTTTATTGCCTGTATAGTCTCCGGGAATTCAGGAGTCAAAAAAACTCTAAAATTCCTGCTTAAGTAACATTTAAACTCTAGAGAGGAGACAATCATTTCAGCAGTTGTCTCAATGGAATCTTTTGCTTTTACTAATCAATGCTGTTTGTCATATCATTCCCTCTCATTAAGATTATAATGTACAAAAGGACAGAAAACTTTTATGTTTCGTGTACATCTGCAACTTTATTACTAAAGTTCAAAAACAAAGTTTTCAATTAAAAGGTGAAATTTCTACTTTAATTACCTTCACTTAAACAGTTTTGATGTCATAATTGATCACATTCTTCCATTTCTTGCCCTGTTTTGTTACCCCAATAATAGAACATGGATCTTATAACCCTACCATACTTCCTAATTTTCTCCAAAAGTTAGAATTTTCAAAAGAGGGAACAAAAGTTTAACCATGACATGAAAGATAATTGATGGAGATATATCTGAGGGTCAAGGAGACTTAGGAGAAATGGCATTCACACTGGTTTCAAAAAACACTGAAGCTGGGCCGGTGAGACGGCTCAGCGGCGTAAGCGCCTGCCTGGCAAGCGCGAGGGCCCGAGTTCGACTCCCGGATCCCACATACGAAAAAGGGGCCGGTGATATCGCTCAGTGGCACGGGTGCCTGTTGGCGCACGAGGTCCTGAGGTCGTCCCCCTGGTACCCACAAAAAAAAAAAAAAAAAAAAAAAAAAACACTGAAGCTTTTTGTTTTACCTGTTTAAAATTTTCTGAAACAAAGAAGAATGAGGAGGCAGAGGAAAAGGAGGAAGAGAAGGAAAAGGAGGAGCAGGAGAAGGAGAAAGCTTTTCCTTGATAAACTATTATTAATTGAGGAAAAGGGTTAGAACATGTGGGAAAAAGCTCACTTTTTCATTTGCAAAATGAATCACTGTCTTTTCTTTAAAATCTCACTTGCCTAATTTCAAATTTACACTTTTTATTACTAAGTCAAAATGTAAAATGTGTCTGAATTATGTAAAGGTCACAACTCTGCTCTAATTCACCTGGATTAAGTGTTGTTTCAAGGTATGTCTTTCTTTGTCTTAGCATTATTTTCACATCAAGCCTACTATCTAATTTGCTTTCCCCATAATGATGATGGCACGGGTCCAGAGTCTAATTCAGAACTATCTCCAGTTAACTGATGTTGAATTTGACACCCTGTTGCTGTATCCTAACAAGGTTGAGATCTCGTGAAGGTTTGGCTCAGATCCACTCATCACAGCTGTTCTTTTATGATCACGTCTTTGAGAAAATTCTTCTTCCCACCTCTAAATACCCTATTTATTTTCAAAAGTAATTTTGCCCTGAGAATTTATTTTAGCTTCTTTTACACCTAAACCTTTTCCTTTGGAGGAACTTCTTAACATAGGCTGCTGATTACTGTTCACAACCATTGCTCATCTGTGATATCATTATAGAGTAAATCACCAGAAACTACCTGACCTCAAGGTATTCTATGCTTGGAAAGTTAAGAGAGAGAAGATTCTAGATCAAACCAGCAATATTTAAACAAGTTAAATTCATTTCTCTTCATAGCACTTACTTCGTTTACTCTTGTGGAAAAGATACTAACTTCACATTGGAACAGGCAAGCAAGCTTCTGTTATTGTTTTTTTTTTTTGTGGGTACTGGGGGTCGACCTCAGGACCTCGTGCGCCAGCAGGCGCCCGTGCCGCTGAGCGATATCACCAGCCCCTTTTTCATATGTGGGTTCCGGGAGTCGAACTCGGGCCCTCGCGCTTGCCGGGCAGGCGCTTACGCCGCTGAGCCATCTCACCGGCCCATGCTTCTGTTATTCTTAATGTAATTTTTTTCTTAAAAAGAATAGCTAACACTTTATATGTTAAGAAGGAAGTGTTCTTTTTTATACAGTGTGCTTCTACTGACTATATTTTCCAATTCTAGATACTGGAAATTTTCAAAAGCACTAGGCATAGAAGTGAATTCTATCCTCCTGGACTGGAGGTGTGAAAAGAATGGTTCTTTTTGGCACGGTACTTAATGACATTGGAAGAAATCCTGCACGGAATTCTGAAATTATGCAACTATTTTAAATATAGCTTTTCAATCAGTTAAATGTAGTTTTACAACAGACAAAATATTCTTATGTAATTATAATGATTGGCATTTATGAGAATGTGATCACACAGACTCTAAACTCCAGGAAAAACAACTGAATTCTGAAATACACTTGATTAAATTTTGTATTCCGGCCCTACTAAACTTGCCTCTGAATGCATGAGGTGCCAAAGTGCTCATGAAAGGCATGGGCTACAAGAAGTACTGCAGTTTGACACACACCAAAATTTCTCATTTAATCTATTATTTCTCATTTTGTCTTCAACAGCACTAAGGAGTCATGATTAGATCTGTCTCAGGCCTAGGCAGTCTCACTTGACATACTATCTGCTCTTCACTCTTTAATTTTTCACCTTTTCCCCTCAAATATAAGTGACATGTAAATGTATGGGCTCTAGATGTCCTCTGGACTTCAAGCTGAGAGTAAATACCCTCTTATGTAAGGTCACCAACATCTGTGAGAGAGCTCTACCTAACAGCCCCACATGTGAAATACAGTATTGCAAATTACACAGGGCATTAACATATACTGAGCAGTGAACTTGAAGAGTACATAAAACTTCTTTCCCTTTTAAAATAAGTGTCCTTTAAATGGCAGTAGCACTCTATCCTGGTTTCCCTATAATCTTTTATCTATTACTCTATTTCATAACATACTAGCATCCTGAATTTATCCCTTTTATAATGAGCTACTTATAAACAATGGCATGCTTAGAATTGTTAAAGAATATTTTTATTGCCTTATTGGATACATAAAAATCTAAACCTATAGGGTTTTGTGCAGGGCTCGTTTAATAGTTGTGAAAAATACACAATTGCAAATGGCCCCATACTCAAATGGCTTGCAAATCACTTGTGTTTGGTTTAATGGTCTGGTGGCTTTGTCTTTAAAGTCTTAATCATTTTGGAACATTTTCATTTTTCACTGGGCTCAACAAATTATGTACCCAATCTGCTTTTGAAATTTGGCAAAAGCAGTAAGAAACTTGATCATAGGTGATTTGAGATATTAATTTGGAACACAAGAATTCTCATGATAAAGGACATCTTTACTTCAAAACATATTTATGGCAGACCTTGCTCTGAATACTGCTGATGTATGGTACGTAAGAAAACAGACAAAATCCTTTCACTACAAAGCATAAATTCTAGAGAGAAGAGAATAATGAGAAGGGAATAGACTACTGTATAGTTTGTTACATGTTACATAACCATGAAATAATTATAAGAGGAATGAAGGAAGAGAGAAAAAGGAACAGAGAGACAAAAAGACAGAAAGCGATTGAGACTATACCAGACAAGATATGATTGTAGCACTGCTCTCGCTCTCTGTTGAAATTCTCTGTGCTTTTAGAACAAATTCATTGCACTCCCAGATGCTTTCATATGAAAGAAAATTATTAGCTTTGTATTTAGATGGGAAAATGGAATTGGTGAGACATTTTATTGAAAAGTTATTGAAATTCATAGTTGATTAAAATTTATCTGGTCCAGAACAAATTTCTTCCTACGGTAAAAATGGGAATGATGGGTGGAGCATACAGCCGATGCAAAACCCATGCAAACCCAGAGGATGCAAACCCAGAAGTAACTTCCGCAAGTTAAATTGTTTCTGTCTTAAGGATACAAAATCAGAGATGTGATGGGCTATGGTGTTTGTAACAAGTATGTGACACACTTACAAATATATTTGAGCACGTTCCCAATTATCGATTTCCATGTGTTATGTTTGTCATTTTCAAAGCTAATAAGTAATAGAACTTTATCCTTATGGTGTTATGTATTCCGTATTTCAAATGTCACTCCTCTAAAGAATATGTGGTACTTTTACTTGCACAGATGCAATATATGTAAGTGTGTTAATATATAAGCCATGATATTTTTAGCATCATGGAAGCCTATCATTGTCACATTCAACATTCTGTCCACAATATATTCATCAGAGCATCTTCACTGTAATGAACTACTAACCCATGTGTTTTAGACTTTTATATAACTTATAAGGCAGCAAAAATACCTTAGCATTTCTAAAAATCTTTATTTATAGATAGCTGAATAAAAATGGAGCCAGGATAGAGTGGTATTACCATTTAAAGATTGCTAAATTTAAAAATAATGATTTTATGCACCCTCTAAGTTCACTGTTAATTGTATGAACTAATTACAGGTGCAGCATGAATGGAACTTCACCTTTTCTCACAATTTACACAAATAATATATTATCATCATGCTTTAAGATCTCATGGTACAGACCCAGAGAAATGAAATAACTTTAATATGTATATGTAGTAAGTCAGTAGGTCACTTGCTTACTCTTGCTCTTCAAAAGATTGAACTACTTTATTTTCATCATAAACCTAATTGTGTTTAAACAACCTTAGTTTCCTTAACGTTTATAGAGAAAATTGAATTTAATAAAAAAAGTATATCACCAATCAGTGATTGAATTGTGTAAAGTTCAAAGTCCATTTGTGTTTGGAGTAATAGCATCTAAAATAGTATTCTTTGTTTAAATAGTAACAGTACTCATCAAACACTGTTGCTTTTGGCTGGATATTCTTCCAATACTACAGTACATTAACCAGGTACAATAATTGCTATCTATTACTTTAGTTATTTTTAGGTAGATTATATGTCTTCATTTATCAATTTTTATATCATTCCTGTGTCCTATTCCATTTCTTTTTTGTCTTATGTTTAGAAAGAGTCCCATAATTTTTACTTTCAAATCTCGCCTCCTCTTTAACTTTTCATGAATATCTTTCCAATAGAATTTAAGCAAAGTAAATTAATTTGCATTTTTATTTTTCCTGGAGGAGATATGCTCCTGTTATCAAGTAGTTTCCAAGATATGTTTTTCCTACCATCTGTTCTGATATCCAAAGGGGGAATTTTTAAAACCTAATGATGCATAAGTGTTAGTATCTCTTTAAGATATCTTCTGTTGATGGATACAGTGGTGCTGATATATAACTATTGAAATTTAATTTTAAAAGTCTCAGAACAATAATGGTAAAATCTGCAAAAGCTGGAAGAAATATTTTTGGTTTGAATTGAATTGAATACATCATTGCAAATTGTCTTAATGTCTTCTTTTTATTATTTTCCTTGATTCCAGTTATAGAATATTATAGACTACAATTGGGGTTATTTTCTAGGACAAGGAATAATATTAACACATTTGGAACCCACATGTCATTTCCACAGTGTCTCAGTAACTTCTGTAAACCTGTAACCCTTCATGTGAAAGAAATAAGGACATACTTTATAGGCTCCTTACACTACAACATTCAAGTGCTTTCACATCCTCAACTAATAGATAAGTGGGCTAGCACATTACCATTATGAAAAGTACATTTTATAAAAATCAGAGATAAGTAAGGTCTATTACAAAGTAAATCAAATTAATAAGGCTTTAAGTCACATTTCTAGTAATATCATCTATTTTTATATGAAAGTTAAAATAATAGAAATATTTTCATTGTTTTTAGACTTCATGTCTGAATACTTTTGAATATTGATAAAATCTTAATAGGTAAAAAGATTGAAAAGAAAAATATGACAGTGTTGTAACATATAAAATCCTTAAAAATACAATTTTCAATTCAATTTATGTAACTCTTACTTAAAATATTGAATAGGCATGATGGTGACCCACAATGGAACTGGCCCTCCTCATCATTCTCACCGGGAATGTCTCTCTTCTACATAAGGAGATCCAAAGCTTCTGACTGATACTATCTCCCTGAAAAATATGACTATAGCTTTTTGTAGAAACTCAGACTACTCAGGATGTGATTGTAATAAATTTTGTGTTTTCTTTCACGAACAACTTTATTTTCTTAGAAGCACATATTAAAAAAGTCATTGCTTCAAAACAAAGCAAGAAATTACAATAACAATTAAAGCAACATTACTAGGGTGAAAATATCCAGAACTCAGTGATTGATAACAAGTCCAAATCTATTTGCTCAATCTTAAACCAAGTCCTAACTCAATGTACATATTGTCTGAGGGTAGAGATAGATATAATGGTAAACAGAACAGACATGTCTGCCCCCATCCACATTGTACTTATCATAAAGTAGAAAGACATGTTGCAGGCAGAAGGAAGAGGGTATTTAAAGATTTAGACTTGAGAAATAAAAAGAATGTAGTACTATGAAAAGACAAATAAATTCAGTGATGGTTACTGCATTAGTTATAAATAGGAAAGAATCTGGTTTAAAAGTCATGGTAGGAGGGAAAGCAGAAACCAAGCCATGATAGGTCCTAAACCAGGTTTAGGAGTATAGACTTTCTACTGAAAGCAAATGAAAGCCAATGAAAAGTTGGCAGTGAGTGCCATAAATAGATGTAGGTCATGCATGGCAAGCAACTAGGCAGATGTCAACACCATTCACTTAAATTAGCATCAGTGGAGAAAAGGTAGGTTGAAAATTATGAATTGAGGTGTTCGAACAGAGAGTGGATGTCTCTTAAAATCACTCCAGTGCATACCTCCAATAGGCAGTTAAATTTAACTATTTAGCAAGGAGAAGAGCGACAGGGTTCAAGATGTGGTTTTGTAGGTTTGTAGAGATAAAAGGAGAATTACACTTTAAGGAGTATGGTATGCAAAGAAATCCTCCCAAAAAGTCACTTGTGTGAAAACAAAAAAAAACATCTTTAGGAAATTTTCAATTATTTTGAATATTACAGTACAGTTTCAGGAATTATAGGAGGATAAAACTGATATTAATCACTTCAGGAAGAAAAAGAGATGATGAATTTAATGTTATTTCAAGAAATTTCTCTTTGTTTTGTAAGAAAGGACCAGCTGCAATGATGGTTGAGTTAGTGGACAACTTATTTAAGAGAATAAATTTGTAATGTTTAAACAATGAGGAGAATCAGACAGGAGCAAGGGGATCTCTGTTTCCTTTTCTCTTTCTCTTCCTCTTTATTTCAATGAAAACAGCAATCTTGAGGAAATCTAAAAGAGCATTGTAGATTTGGTATTTATATATGTCCAACAAATTATTGACTTTTTGTTCTGATCTGGGTTTTGTCTAGGAAAAAAAAGAGACCTGGATTTTATGCAAAAAATATTTTTTTAGAAAAGCTAAACAGGTTCCCAATTTCACAATACACTGGTGAGATGTTGGGGAACACTGACTGGACTTTGAGATTGGTTATATCGGGACAACCTGGCCTCTGGCAAATTTTGGCATCTGGTTTTCTGGAATATTCTTTCATTTATTGTTTATATTATGCCTGATCTCTTAATTTCTGTTGGCACAGTTTACAAAAGTTATTCTTATTAATCAATCCTTGTCAGTTCTGTCTCTATATCTCTGGGAAGTAAAAACTTTTGGATCCCAGAAATGTGTCTCCTTCTGGCAAGCCTGGAAGAAGAAAAACAGAAAGTAGAAAGAAGACCATTGGGAAAGGCATGTCCTACTGTCATCCCAAGGCAGAAATCGGACATTTTACATCTTATAATGAGTTTTGTATTGCTGCCAGTCACAGTTCACGACCATGGTAAGGCGCAAAAGGATGAAAGATTACTCAGAGTCAGTGTCCAATCCACACCCCCAGCAGGCCCAGAGGGGCTGCCCTTAACCAAGACCCCTCAGCATGAGAAAGACTCATAGGATAGCCTCAAACTGAAGCCTCTGTGGCTTTCTTATTGATAAAACCAGGAAGCAAGGATCAAAGGAAAAAGAAGGGGGTCTGGGCATTATCTCATGTAGGGAAGAGCAGTAGAACAGGGACTGGTCAGGGTAGCCTGTTAAATGACTGACCTTGAGTCCAATCTAAATGATAAATAAGAGCATAGGGAGGACAAAAGCCAGACCATTCATTCCTTAAGACAATGCGCTTTGATCCCACTTGGACTTGTGGCCCTGTAGACTATCTTTTAATCTCTAACCATGCATTCCAGGAGGTTTTGGGCATGTGGCTCCAAAAGTCCTTTACCCATGCATATCCATCTCATCCATACCTCTGGGCAATGCCCCAACAGCCACAAAAAAAATTATGAAAATATAAAAATTTTAAGTTTAAAAAATATTAACATTAAAAGTAATTTTTTTCCAAAAAGATCAGTCTATCTGTTTGCTGTTTTTCTGAGGAAATACATTACATTTCCAGTTTATTTAAATGAGGAGTCTTAACATAAGTAGTTTAAAACATGTAGCCAATTTGGTTCAAAGAATGAGAGTTCTCTAACAAGGACAAAAAGCCCTTAGTCTATAACTTATCAAAAATGCTTTGGAAATGTAAATTACAGATGACAAAAAGAAATGGTAATGTTCATACAATTCTTTCTAATTATAAAATTATATAACACTATAAAAAATTTAAAGCCTTTATAAAGATAGCAAACTTGCTAAGAAGTAGAAGTTTGAGTGCGTTGATATCTTAATAAGGGTTGATAACTTTTTAGTATTAGAGACAGAGAGTAAATATTATAAGCTCTACTGTTTGTATGGTTTCTGTTGAAATTACTCACTTCTGGTACGGTATTTTGAAAACAGGCATGCAGAAAAGAATGGGGTGAGATATATCCCAATAAAGATTTATTTATAAACATACTGAAGGCCAGATATGGCTCATAACTGTTATATTGACTTGGCCCCTAAATTTTGAATAAAATATAAGTGATAACTATTCTGTCTGGACGAGAGTCACATGTAGTAATATTTTGCATTTGTATATGTCAGCGTTATTGCTGTTTGGGGAACTTTACTCATGGTGAAACCATTGTGAGACAAACAATAAAGAGGAACTAAATGTACACATTTTCCTTCCTTTCTATTAAGCTAATTTTGATACTTTTTTGAAGTATTTCTTCTGTGCAGGTAAGGACTAAATTTAATTTTATTGGAAGAAAGCAAAACAATAATATTGTTTTTCTGGATCACTAATTGCAGTTAAACAAGTTTTCAACAAGATTAATAGCAAGCAAAAGGTCCTCTCTTGCTTGAAAACTTTTAGAAATATGTTTATTCAGCCAAATATTCAAGAGAAATTGCTACATTCTTACTAGATATTAATAGCTGTTGTTGACATTAAGCACTTACAAGTAAAACAAGAAAAAAACCTTGTGTATTATTCACTTTCCTGTCACTGGGACAAAATAACCAACACCTGCAACTTCAAGGAGGAGAGGTCTATTTTGGCTCACAGTTTTAGGAGATTCAGTCCATGATTAGCTGGTTCTAAGAGAGAAAGAATATGGTAGAAGAGCATGGCTGAGGAGAGCTGCTTATCCGATGACAGCCAGGAAAGAGAGAAAGGGAAATATATGAGAGATATAGGAGAGAGAGAGGGGGAGGGAGAAAGAGAGAGAGACAGACAGACAGACAGAGACAGAGACAGAGAGACAGAGAGAAACAGAAAGACAGAGAGACAGAGAGACAAAGACAGACAGATGGACAGACAGACAGACTAGGGACAAGAATGTAGCCTTCCAGGTCCTGTTCTCAGTGGCCACCTCCTCCAAACCGACCCTACCTCCCAGCACCTACCTCCTAGCAGCACATTCAGCTTTGAACTCATCAGTGGACTAGTCCACTTTTTTGAATGGTGCCCTGTGATCCAGTCACCTTCCCAAGCCCCATCTCTGACCACGCGAGACTTTAGGGTGATATTTTACATCTAAACCATAGCAACTTTCATCCTCAAATACTCACTAACCTTTCTCATATAAGATGAGAAGAACTATGATAAAGTGGTAGTCAGGTATATAGGAATTCTTGGGAAGGTATTCACTTAAACTAAGATTATAGACAATTAATTTCCAAATCACTACTTATATAACATACTGCCTTATTTACCAGAAATAAATTCCCACTGAAATGCTGCATTAATGTCTTATTATACTACCAACAATTCTTCAGCTTACTATGGCATACTATAGGAAATTCAAATGTTGAAAATATGAATTTCCAAGGACCTTGGAAAATTGTAGAGTCTAAAATGTTCATTTTCTGTATCTAAATTATATACTTAAAGTACTGGGATTTTTTTGCTTCTATTAGAATATATTGTGTCATAGATCAGATTTATGAGAAAGCGTGGTGGTTGTCTTTTATTTTTTAGTTGTTTTGTTAGTATCTTATTCACCTTCTGAAAAGAACAATCTGACTTTACTTGCTGAAGCTAAAAAAGTATGTCCAATGTTTGTGTTCTCAGATATGTAGCTCCTAGTGCTTGGATATCAATAGACATATGTAGAAACCTTTAAGGGGCACTAGTTCTGGAACTTACCATCTTTCATGCCTGAATTCTTTCCTATTCTCAAGTATGCACTTATTTAGCAGCTTTTACTTTCAAACCTTCAAATGGTTTGCATGTGACATGTTCTCCCATGCCCATAGTATGTAGCATTGTTGGGATGCAGTGGAAATTTTAGGAAGGGGAGGAGTTAATAAAGGAAGTTAAGCTCACTCATACCCAAAAAGAAGTTACTGAGACCTCGGTCCCTTCCTGTCTCCCCAAACCATCGCTTTCCAGCCACTCTGAGGTGACCAGCCGCACACTCTGTGCTATGATACTGTGTGGTAGCACAATATCGTATGTTTGCACAGGCATAAGCAACAGCATCAAGTGACTATGTACTAAAATCATGACTCTAAACAAACCTTTCTTCCTCTGAAGATGATTTTTCAAGTGTTTTTCCTATTAATACAAAGCAACCTAAGGCACTCTAGAAAACAAATAATCTGATTATAGTCCTCTCTGTAATTACAAAAATAGCTAGCATTATCATTCTTAAGAAAATACCTACTGGTTTTTCAACGTGTACTGTTTATTTTGTTTCACTTTTGTTTCTTCTTCAAAAAAAAACACAAAAAAGAAAAAATGTCATGTTCTCAATGAAAATGAACTGACATCATCATTGCTGAAGACAAACTCAGCAAATGAACTAAAACACGTGGGTACAAGTCACTTCCTGTGTGTTATGTTGAAGTGAGGGTTTAGCATTCAGTAGAGAACAAATGCCACAAAGGTTTAAGTTTTGTTTGTCTTCATTGTGAGACTCTAGCTTGCTATAAAAGTAATTTCTGCCCAAATCAAAAAGTCTAGCCACTTTTTGTGGTAGTCCAACACTGATACTTATCCTTGTGACAAAAAAGCCTCAAGTAGATTTCCAAATTTGTGATGCCCAAATTATTAATTTATTAATATGCTACAGAAGCTATTTACAACTGAGTTGTGCTGCCATAGCTTGCATTCTAAAGTCAAAGGCCCAATATTTAAGTTTTATTATTAAAACACCATCTTCTGATGCAGAAAACAGCATTCAAGTCTCTTTCAGGGGAATTTAATTGCACAAGGACAAGGTTTTTACACTATAATACATCTCCTCAAGAGAAAGCAATAGCCCACAGTATGTTGAAACTGAAGAAAGTCAAAGAAAATGGTAAAAATAGCACAGAAATGTAATGTGACTTACAGAGATGTATCTAAAACATGGCATATTATCATTTAATAGTATTTCAGTTTAACATACTTATCAACAAGTTACTGAATATACAGTATGAATTTGGCACTATATAACAAACTACAGATATGTATTTCACCCCTGTCTTAGTGAAGCTTGAAATGAAAAAACAGAGAAACCCCCAGAGTAGAGACACTATGGTATCTTCTGAGACAGATAAGCACAGGAAATGAAAGTGTAGAGGGGAAAACTTCTTATTCTCCCAGACAGAATTTGCTATTGGATGAAATATTTTTGCAATTCCCCCAATTAGATAGTACATTGAGAATGATCAGAAATTCTATTTATGCAAAAATTTCTGAAAGATCAAACCAAAAATTAGTTTCTTTTTTTTCATATGTGCAGCCTAAGATGATGAAACTAAAGTGAAAACTGAGACTTTTTTCTTTTGATGGTAGAAAAGAATACCATGTGTCCTCTTCAGTGTGAAAGAATAAGTATCAGAGAATATTAATCTCAGTTCTCAGTCCTCATAGAAGCAGAACCAAAAGAGGGAGGGAAGGAGAGACAGGGAAAGCAAGGGGTTTAGGAATGCAAAGAGGAGTTCTAAGGTTTCAAATTTGGATCAGATCCTAGCTTAGTCAGGCAATAAAATATCCAACCTTCCTCAATCTTTTTATTCTATTTAAACCATCAATTGACTGGATGATACCCACTCACATTGGAGAGTATCATTGGCTTTATGCAGTGTACCAATTCAAATTTTAATCTCTTCCAGAAATATTTTCACAGACTTCCTCTGAAATAATGTTTAACCAGATACCTGAGCATCTTTCACCCAGTCAAGTTAACACATGAAACCTATAGTCACAGTGTGACCCCAGGAACTGTGGAGAGTCTTTAAGCTATTACTGTGTGAGGAAAACTCCCTTGATCCCAAAGCTGATGCTGGGCTGGCATACAGTGGAACAGAGCTAGAGTCCCAGTAAACTCCACCGCCTTAGCTCTGAGTCAACATTTCAGTCACATGACCCTATGAATTCTCTTTATTGTTTAAGCCCATGCAGTTTATTTTCTTTTAAACTAGAGGTATGACAGTGATTTTTAACTGATACTCAGAATGACAGAAACAGATGTCCTTAAAGATGTTCTGAGATGAATTTTATGTCAAAATCAATGTTTGCAGTCAGTATTTTTATCAGACTATATATTTACCTTACATATCTAAGTAAGTCCTACATACATGATGACAAGCTCGTATTCTCAGTAAGCGTATACAGCAAGATCTGCTCGTTTATTTCACTTTGTGCATCATTATGTTCTCTCTCCTTGCATTGAAACATTATTTATGTTGGTCACTCACTGAGGCAATCTGCCTAACTAGATGGGCTAGAAATCTAATCTGGTGTGACAAATGAAAGAGGCAAATAATTGGCTATATAATTCTAGGTTAGAAGTGTTATCAATTTTAAGCAATTGATGTTCTCAGAACAACATTATACAAAGCACAAGTGATTACAATTACTGTGAGGAATGACTGAATGTTTATGTAATCTAGTGGGTTATAAAAATTAACAGAAACTTTTGGTAACTGACATTTTACTTGCATCTGGTGATAATCTGAGGTTAGCTCTTTCAATGAAAAATGGTCCTGACCGTAGAGTTCTTTTTCTCCTTTTGAGGAATGTGTCTGTCCTTAAATACAGCATGACTATCTGTTCTCCTTGAAGTACACCTTTAACTTTAGGTTTGCTTGCTGGACTGCCAGAGGCGTGGGAATATGTGTTTTGTTGATCTCAGCTTCTGTTGTTTCTACTTTCCTCATGGTGTAGTGAAACTTGTAAAAACTGCCAATATTATTCTTTAGATTTTATATCGCTCACGCACTTTTATATCACCTTAATTTACCAGAAACTGAATTTTGTGAGGTTTGGAAGAAACTGAAATTGAAGAGCTGAAAGTTGAGAGAAACTCTTAACTAGGCCATTTATAGAGTGATGTCCCAAATACCTCCTGGCCCGCGTTTTAGAGAACCAATAAAATTTAGCTCAAACATGGAAATGCCACTTTTTTCAAGAAATTCTGCTATACTACTGTTTATTTCTAGCCTTGCATTCCTGCAGTATATCACATGTGTCCTTCCTAAAGTTTCTCAGAAAATTGGCTCTTTCTCCAGTTCACTTATTTTAGTAGGTTTTGTATGATTTGGCAGATGGGAAGACACAAATGAGACAGCTCTCAATGTGCCCACGTACACCATGTGCTTACAATTAAATGATACTCTCCAGCATAGGCAAAATTGCAGAAAACAATTTTAAACATGATTTTTCAGATAAATCTGAAACAGTAACACTTAGAATATACAGGAAGAATTTTTTATTATGTCTTCAAACATAAAATGTTCCAGCACAATATAATAAATTCCTATGCCTATGTGGGATTCTGAATGTGACAAAGACTAGGTAATTTGAAAGTCACTAACACAATGAGAATTTCAATAATAACAATAACAACAATGATGAGGTATATTGATACACATAATAACACACATTAAATTCTAAGATTTTCAGTAAATCTTTCGCACTTGGAATTTTTATTCACTTTTTAAAGCTGGGTCGTTTAACAATTATTTGAATCTTTGCTCAAGGTCACATACCTAGTAAGAGAGAGGGCCTGGACACAAATCCAGTTCTGTTTATTTTTAAAATTGTACCTTTTCCATCACAGCACCAACCTCAAATTGAAAGTACCAGTCCAGTGATAATTTTGTCACAAACAATATGATAACCATCACTGGTTTCTATGAAATAAATCATCATAGAAACTACACTGTTGTGTGTTTCAAAGACAGTTGAAAATATCATAACCAAAAGATGGTAATATAGATTTTCTGTACAAATTTTTCTTTTCTCTAAAGCAATAAACCAGAACCATAGTATTTGTCGTGTGTAGTTTCATTTTTTTCTAATTGTAATTTTTACAAAAAATTTCCATTGAAAGGTATTTTATAGTCTATCGTCCAATAATTATAAAAATCATGATATCATCTCTACATAATGAAAAGAAACAGTCCAATAGTTCAAGATAATCTCTGGGGATGCATCTGAGAATATTTAACTGGTAGATGTGTTATATTCTTTATGTGAGCTTAGTGTGGATATCAAAAGGCTTCAAAATAAAATTAGCTCACCATTCATGTATAGCAGCCTGACAAGTTAAAGACTTTTCTCACAGACAAATGTTATTTGACAAAGCCAAATTAAGGTCCAGGCAGGTCTTCATACACAGAGAGGATGTTCAGTCCCTAGTGAGTCCAGTGATAATTAACATCTGACTTAAAAAATCATTGGGAATGACTTCGAATGTTTTAATTGGTCCATCTTACTTGCCTGCAGGCTTTTCTGTTGTGGGAATGATTTAAGTCTTTGATTGCTTTCAGCTAAATCTCAGCATGTCTCACATTTCTGAAACTACTTTTATCATTTAAGGACCTAAGGAAAAAAATGAATTGTAATTCAGCTCTCATTTTACTTCATGCATAGCCATAAGTGTTCCTATAGCATTAAAGGGAAAGCTGATTAAGAAGGTAAAAATCAGTCACAAGGTAGAGGAAAATAAGTACAAATACATCTTTAGGGATCCATTAATACATATGACCTACTTCTTTCATGTAAAATATATCAGATGGATATAGTTTTAATATACTAGACTGATAAAGAGTAGTTCATGAGATCAGTGAGGAGGCAAACTGAGATACAATGATGACAATAAAAACCACACACTTCAAGTATCAATATCTTTCACTCTCATATGTAAATGGAACAGAAAATTAAAGAATGTTAACTGTATCAGTAGTATATGTTTATTATTGCCTATTTTGAGTAAAACTCATAGGAGAGTGGTTATGAAAAATAATTATATCTATTAAGAGTGCAGATCTATTTGAAAACATTATCAAATGTAATACTTGTAGCTGGAACACAAGAGAAATAGAAATAAATATGCAGATGGTCAAACCATTCTGCCAGTCCATGAACTATTAAGACACATTATCCCAGCTGTCAAAATTTTTCCATTTATTTTGAGTAATTATCTTTGCTAAATAGTAGACAGGTAAATTAACCTGTTCATTTTTGAAACTATTCTTATAAATTTAGAAAGGAAAATTATGCAATAGTTTTGATGAAATGTTATTTGTTAGGAAGTTTTTGGATTAGTATTTTGGCCTTTCTACTACTTTATTATTATCAAAGTATTACAGTATCTACTACTTTATTATCAATTGTACTATCTAATTTCAGATAGCATATAAACACATATTTCACTTAATATTCAAATTATTTCTCATACATATTTAGATATGTTCTTGCAAAGTCCTTTCATATAAACATTAAATTACTATAACATAGTTCTTAATTTGGTTTTGAACTATGTAATTGTAGATGACACATTCAGAGAGAAATTTTTAAAATCTGTTTGGTGTAGAGAAAAATGAACAGCAGCATGTTTTTCTTATTGATATTTTTCAGCCTACACATCTAAACACATGCACACACTTTAATAGGAGTTCTGGCATTTTTGTAAGCAGAGACAGAAATACCAGAATAAGTAGAAATTGGAGTCCTGCTGTTATTAAGAGTACTTGAATCTCTAATTCTGAATAAGTTATCTGAGTGTTGTCAGTGAGCACAAAGAAAAACTCCTGTCAATCTGGTTTTTACTTGGATTTACATCATTCGATTCGTAATCTCCAAAGAAAAGCCCTCAAAACAGTGGGCCCATAACATTTATAATTAATTTAGTGTACTTCAAGTCTTGCTTTCCTTTATACTGGGGCAGGATTTTATTTATAGAACCCAGGCCCTCATGTACGTTGCACAATCACTCTACCATTGAGCTCCATCCCAGCTCCGTTCTTTTAAGATTCCTGTGAACACAGCATTGACACGAAATACACAGAACAAAATGTGTGTGAGGTGAATGTATGAGGTTTCCTGATAGGAAAGCTTTTGTCCTTAATTCCTACCATTTCCCCATTGTTTGCTTCATTTTTATGTAGGAAGAAATTGTTCTTTGTTGCATTATGAGTGTTGCAATGAGTAGAGACAGTCCATCAAAACATTTTTTGATACCACTATGAATTCAATTTTTCATGTGAAATGTGAGAATATGTTCTTTTATGGTATCATGAAATTTAGCACCAATCCCCTGATATATATCAAACTTACAAGTCATTTAGCTTTATTTTTTCTTTGTACTTATATCTCAGCTAATGTTCTAAGGTAATTTTTTATTAGTACGTGTTTGTGGTACGTGATAATCATATTCCTTGAGAATATGTTCTTAAATAGCCCACAAACCAGGTTCATCTTCAGAAAACCAAATGGCTGCGAGGCAGGTTTAAAAAAACAGCAGTAGAATCTAGAAGAAAAGTTGTATGCAGCTACATGAAGACATTTCAGCCAAAAACATACAGGTAAGATCAGAGAGATGAAGAGATAAACAAGGCACATGACCTGCCACAAATCACTTAAAAAGTGCATTTGGAACTCTCATAATTTGAAGGATAAAGAGTCAATTGGATCAGTCAGAAAACCCTGCATCATTCCCGTAAGGCTTCTTTGAAGCCCTGGAGGTGCCAGTGCCATGAGTAGAGGTCTTGATGTGGTGATTTCTCCAAGCTGCTCCTTAGAGAGTGCATCTGGGCCAGGCAGGGTGACTACCAACTGACACAGCCAATTTTCAGTGCTTGCATTGATGTTGGCTGATGAACAGCTGGCACCAGCCAAGGTCCTGCTGTTTCCATAACAACAACAAAATGACCCACATCTCTTGTTTGTGGTCTCCCATATCTTTCCTATTTTTAAAATTCTCTAATGACCAAATGACTGCAGGAAATCTAACTGTTCTCCTACATGGAGACTTGAAAACATAGATGAAATTGTCCCACAATATAGCAGAAGGTGTCTCAACTTACAATGTTAAAGTCAATCCCTCTTTCTGTTAAAAATGAGATTAAAAATGTTTTATGACCCAGGGGAAAAATTTGCCACAAGTTGAAAAAAGGACAAAATGTAAAGAAATATATTTTGCTTTCTCATGATAAGGAATTTCAATAAGATTAAAAAATACATAACTTTATTTGTAATTTTTATTTATTAAACTTTATATTATTTCTAAAATTCCACTTTTTGCTTGGTACTCTTCTAAAAGTGTAACAGATATTAACTCATGCAAACACTAAAATAACTTTTTTAATAATCTCTTTTACACAGATTTTATTCTGAAATAAAATCAGGAAATTTTAATAGGGAAATAGAGTTGGCAGAAACAAAGAAGAATCTAAAATCAGAAAATAATCATGGCCCTGGGATTATTTTTAGCACATAATAAAAGCTCAACATATATTTTCATTTTGATTATGTTGAAAGTGAAAAAGGTTTTGCAATATTAAAAAAAAGCAGCATTATAGATTGAGCTACTCTGACACACACATCCAAAAACACACACCCATCATCAAGGTAGTAAAGAAGCCTAGAAAGTTCCCATAAAATTAAAAAATAAGTAATTGACCTGAAAAATAAAATAAGAGAAAAGAAGCAGAGGTGAGAGATTAACAATTTTCTAAAATAATATAAAGGGAATCCTAGAACGGTATATTGAAATAGCAATATAGAAAAAACTAAGGGTAAAATGTTGAAGAAAAAATAATTTAATGAAAGCATTCGCCATTTAGTAGGTTAAGTTGATGATGAAGATGATGGTGATGGTGATGATAGTGCATGTTAAACTAATACTAATTATGGACTTCCAAAGTACTGTATGCCTATAAACTCATTTAATGCTCACAACTTATTAACCCAGTTGAACTCTTTTAAAAGAGTACTGTTATCAGCATTTTGCAGAGGTGGATATTCCAGTGCAGGAGGACAGTGAGAGCCGAGATTCAATGAGTCAAACCCAGCCAGCCTTTTCATGAGCCCTTCACTTGAATAACTTCTACACTCCATCCCACTGATGAAAAGACATCCAGGTCTTCATAAAGTAACTGTACTATAAAGTGTTTTAAATAATGCTATGTTTATCCACGAAATTTTTTTTAAAAAAACAATTACTACAAAACAATAACAACCTGATGCCTAAAAAGGATATACATGAGAGCTATTTATGACAAATACAAGCACCCAAAACTGAATCAATTTCCATAGAATTTCGAGTAAGATAGCGATCCAATGTTTTTGTATCTAGCAATGGAAATTTTCATAAAATCTACTGCTTGAAAAAAGAATTAATTCAGAAATATTTGAAGCCAACAGTGAAATATGTACTTTGTGTTTTTATGTTTCATTTAAAAATAAATTTAAATAAGTGTTATTCAGTAATACAGCAGGTTTGGTTAAAGAACTCATGGATAACAGGAAAAAAAAGAAACCATTAATATATTTCTAATTAGCAGTGTATATTAATAGTAATGTCACAAACAGATGTTGCTTTATTCACTCAATCATTTATTTAATAATATTTATTGTGAGATTGCTATATGCTAATTTGTCCAGATTCAACAATGAACCAAACTTGCATATGCCTTGCTTACTATTGAGGAAGGTGGAACCATAATAAAAGACTATATCAGGTTGTGATGAATACCACAAAGAAAAACAAAGCAAATAAGCGAATAAAGGGAAAGAGCAGTAGGAAAGGCCTTTGTATCAAGGAGACCATTGAATGGAGGAAGTGAAAGAATGAGACTAGCAGCTCTCCAGAAAGTGATCATCCCAGGAAAAGGGACAGCAAGGGTCAAGGACCTACAGTTGGGAAGTGCTTTGTTGGCTTCCTGGAAATGAGTGTAGTGAATAAAGGAACTGAGTTAGGAGAAAATGTCAAAGGAATAATCAGACTATTTAAATTGGGAATTGACAAAGTATCTGTGGGACAAATTGTGCATACCACATAGTTTTGTACTAAAAATTTTAGAGGAATACACATATACCAATTATTTCTGTTGTTTATGGTTGCTTGCACCTTACAATAGCAGGGGAGTATAGCTACACATAGTGCTTACTGCCCATGGATCAGAAGCTTTTGATTACTGACCTTTTACATGTAAAGTTTAATAGGATGTGGTTTATGATTTTTGGGGGTTTGGGATTTAATATGAGTAAGAGAAGCCATGGCAAGTCTTTGCCCTACAAGTGACTTACATAAGAACTTTGTAACACCATTAGCAAATGAAGTTTATTAATGCAAAGGTAGAAGGAAGGGTACTTCATGGATTACCTTCATAACCCACACAAAAATTACTCATAGTTTTGATGTGGTGGTTGACTTGATGTCCCAGGTATTGGAAGAAAGTGTTGAAATAATTTGCTGACTGATTAGTTGTGGGGTGAAAAGAGGTATGGGACAAGAGTAGTTCACAAGATTTTTCCTTAAGTAACTGATAAAGTGGAATTTCCATTTACTAAGGTAAAGAAGAAAAATAAAAGAAAGAAAATATTCTAAAATAAGAATTTCATATAATCTATATCTGAGACTGGAAATTAGTAAGAATAGAAATAAATATTGTTTCATTCATCACATTTACAGGTAAAAAGTAAATTATATTTTACCCTTCAAATTAATATAATGCCAAAAATATTAAAAAAAAACAAGTTAATATTGATAAAACAAATACTTAACTAAATAACTAATAGGGGGATGAGAAATAGTTCCAGAAGAAATGTAAATAATTGATATTGGGGAATCTCTATCTTCGAGGAAGAAAATGATTCCTGTCCATGTTCTGTTGAGTATGGACTACACCTAGACTTTCTTCCAAAGAATAGAGGAGGGTAAGGGATAAAAGTAGGCAACTTTGTAGTAGAGATGTATGGCAAGCACTGCTTCAACATAGTGATCAGTGTTAACATAATCAATGATAATTCATGTTCACAGTCAGTACCAGTGATAGGAAGTGATATTGAGATGAGCACATCATGATGGTATTCATCCCAAAATATCATATTCCCAGTCCATCCATAAAATAAAATGTCAAGACAAACCCACAATAGAGTACACTTTCCAAATAAAAGTTGCTAACACAAGGGAAAAATTCTTTTAGCATCTTCTTCACTATGATTAAAAATATCTTACACTATTTCCAAACACTAGCAAGAAAAAACTGAATTTATAAAATGACTTTTCACAGTGAACTGGAAAATTCATAAAGTATCAAATTCCAAATAAAATGTCCAAGTTAACAGAAATAAAAATATGTAACTTAAATATGATTAAACTTAATTTACTCATTCCTCTTTTAAGAAATAGAAGTAGCAAAAGAAAATAATTTATTAATGAAAAATGTAGTTTGAAACATTAAAGTGCGCTAATTAGAACTAAAGTGAAATTTAAGATAATAATTTTAAAATGAATAAACTGTGTTAAAAAGAAAAGTTGTAACCAGTTAAATCCAATATAGTTTATATGAGAAAGAAAAAGGCTCTTGGACGAGGCATTATTTCAGACCCAATATAGATGGCTTAGAATCTCTCTTCCCCATACAACATGGTGATCTATTTTATATCAAGTATGACCAAAGGTGACATACAGAGATCTTATTGGTACAGTTGACTATTTGCCTTATTTGGGCATAAATTGGTAGCCTTCAGTCTGAAATTTGCTGAAGGAGCTTTCTGCTGTTATAGACTGAAGGTAAATTGCATAGTTACAGGAATATACTCTTAGAATCTTAGGTTACAACTTGCTTACACATCAAGGTAGGTTGTAGTTCCTTGTATACATAGGCCACTTTGGGACAAATATATTCAAATATGGGAATGATTTACTCAAAATTATTTCAGACCAACTACTCCCCCTTTTGATCATTGTTTCAAACTTAAGATTGAACAAAATTATAGGAAAAGGCAGTGATACCACCTAGCACAACCACAACAATTAATTTGCCTGACCCTCATCTTTAATTTACAATTTGATGACATCAAATTAATTAGATGATTCTGATGTTTTATGCCTTTGTTATTCCAGTTATTGCAAGACTATTTGTGTTTTAAAATTATATGTGTATGATGATTTAAACTTTAAGTAAATACAACACAGTGTGGTGTTAAGAGAAATAAGAGACTGAAATACAGAGAATACTACACCAACAAAATCAAAAAAATCACACAGTTCAAGATTTAGGTATTGGGCCGATGAGATGGCTCAGCAACGTACACGCCTGCCTGGCAAGCGCAAGGGCCCGAGTTCAACTCCCGGAACCCACATACGAAAAAAAGGCCGGTGATATCGCTCAGCGGCATGGGTGCCTGCTGGCGCACGAGGTCCTGAGGTTGACCCCTGGTACCCACCAAAAAAAAAAAAAAAGATTTAGGTATTAAAGAACAAACACTGTAAATGGCCATACTACCAAAACTGCTATACAGATTCAATGCAATCCCAATCAAAATACCATTAACATAAAAGGAATAAGATAAGAAAGGAAGAAGTTAAATTATCATTATTTGCAGATGACATGATACTCTACATAGAAGACCCCAAAAACTCCACCAAAAACTTGTAGATTTAATATCCAAATTCAGTATTGTAGCAGGATGCAAAGTCAACACTCAAAAAGTCAGTAGCATTCCTGTACACAAGCAACAAACCCACAGCGAGAGAAATTAGGGAAAGCACACCCTTCATAATAACATCCAAAAGATTGTAATACATCAGAATCAATCTAACAAAGGATGTAAAGATCTTTACTGAAAATTACAGCACCCTAAAAATGGAAATTGAAGAAAATGTCAGAAAATGGAAAGATTTCCCTTGCTCTTGGATAGGAAGAACAAACATAGTGAAAATGGCCATACTCCCAAAACTGCCATACAGATTTAATGCAATACCAATCAAAATACCATTAACATACCTCACAAATCTAGAGAAAATATTCCTAAAACTCATTTGGAACCAGAAAAGACCCAGAATAGCAAAATCAATTCTGGGCAACAAAGGCAAGACAGAGGGCATCACAATCCCAGACCTGAAATTATACTACAAAGCTACTGTGATAAAAATCAGCATGGTACTGGCAAAATAGAAAAAAAAAAAACCAGCATAAGTATCAGTGGAACAGAATAAAAGATGCAGACACAACTACAAACACACTCAGCCACCTTATCTTTGACGAAGGGGCCAAACATGTTCACTGGAAGAAAGATAGCCTCTTTAATAAATGGTGCTGGAAAAACTGGCTTTCCACATGCTGAAGACTAAAACTTGACCCATGTCTACCACCATGCACTAAACTAAAGTCAAAATGGATCAAAGATCTAAATATTAAAACAGAAACACTAAATCTACTGGGAGTGAAAGTAGGTAGACGTCTTGAAGACATAGGTGTAGGCAGAGACTTCAGGAACAAAACCCAAACTGCATGGGAAGTTCTTGTACTTCAAACAATCAATAACTGGGATCTCATCTTATTAAAAAGCTTTTGCACATCAAAAGAAATCACCAACGGAGTGAAAAGAAAACACACAGAGTGGGAAAATATTTTAGCCAACTGTCCTTCAGAAAAAGGACTTCTATCTAGAACATATAAAAATTGAAAAAATCAGAACCTTCAAATTCAAAGACCCAATGCAAAAATGGGCATCTGAGATGAATATGCACTTCTCAGAAGAAGAAATACCAATGGGAAATAAAATATTTAAAAAATTTTCAAAGTCGTTGGTCATTCGGGAGATGCCAGTTAATACAACACTGAGATACCATCTCACCCCAGAAAGAATGGCTATCATCAAGAAATCAACCAATAACAAATGCTGGAGGAGCTGTGGGGAAAAAGGAACACTTGTCCAATATTGCTGGGAGTGTAGACTGGTGAAACCACTGTAGAAATCAGTGTCGAGATTCCTCAAAAATACTAGGATTAGAGGTCCTATTCAACCCAGCTATTCCCCTTCTGGGTACTTTCCCAGAAGAATTAAATATATCATACCACAGTGATATATGTTCACCCATGTTTATAGCAGAACAATTTGTAATAGCTAAATCTTGTAAACAACCCAGATGCCCATCAACCAAGGAATGGTATAGAAGATGTGGGGTATATATATATATATATATATATATATATATATATATATATATATATAATGGAGTACTACTCAGGAATTAAAAGGGATAAACTAGAGACTTTTATAGGTAAATGGATGTAACTCAAGAACATACTCATTAGTGAAATAAATCAGCCCCATATGTGTAAAAATCGTATTGTCTCACTAATGTGAGAAACTGAAAAATAGGATCTAAAAGTTACAATAGAATTGTGATTTGGGAAGAAACTGTTCAAAAGAAAAGACAAACTTTGATGGGGGAAAGGGGAAAAGAAGAAAAGGAAAAAGAAAAAATATATATGTATATACAAGATAGTCAAGATTATTATACAGCTAGCTTCTCTTAGTTCCTTGAAAAGAATGTTTTGTGCTAATATTCTTTGGACAAGATATCATGTCTGTATCTTGTACTCTGAATAACTACAAGGAAGACAACAATACTCAGCGCATCAACTATTGTAAATGTCCTACTATCCTGTTTTGAAACTCGGTTTCATTGTTTATCATTTTTCTCTTTAAAATAAAGAAATAGGGCCAGTGAGACGGCTCAGCGGCTTAAGCGCCTGCCTTGCAAGCGCGAAGGCCCGAGTTCGACTCCCGGATCCCACATACGAAAAAGGGGCCGGTGATATCGCTCAGCGGCACGGGTGCCTGTTGGCGCGCGAGGTCCTGAGGTCGTCCAACCGGTACCAACAAAAAAAAAAAAAAAAAAAAAAAAAAAAAAAGAAATAAAATTTCCACAAATGAATAAAAATCATTTTTTTCAGCTTTTAAAGAATTATATAATTGTATTATTGTTTTATCATTTTTTATTAGTACATGTTTGCAGTCCACAATGTTTACATTCCTTGTGTGGAGTTGGAACATATACGTTAACACATCTTAATTCCTCTTCTCATCCGCTTTCCCTCTTCTCCTTCCCTCTTCCCTCCATCTCTTGATCCCCTTCCCTTTGAGAAAGATCTGCCTCTCTACTTCCTACCAGCTTTCTTTTAGTTTGCTCTTTATTTATAATTTGGGTTTCTCATATAAGAGAAAGCATGTGAATTTTTTACCTCCATCCAATCTCTGTGGGGGAAATATGCATTGTTACACAGTGGCGTGTCTCTTCTCAGCTCCACATTCAGGGATGCCACCCACAGCAAGAACTTAAAATTGGCTTAGCAGAAATTTACACTGCAGAAATTGTTATTAACATGGAGATTGGTTTGTTTTTTTGTTGATTGTCTCAACTTAAGAA
Source organism: Erethizon dorsatum (assembly GCA_028451465.1). Lineage (NCBI taxonomy): Eukaryota > Metazoa > Chordata > Mammalia > Rodentia > Erethizontidae > Erethizon > Erethizon dorsatum. Next base: position 21,449,587 of record CM051839.1, read on the forward strand.
TGATAAATAAAATATTAATACTGTATATGAAACTTTAAAAATCATTTCATAGTATTGGTATCAGGATTAAAATGCACATTGGGAGATTAGATAGATTGATCTTGCCTATAGCTTGCAAAATATTATATTGAGCATAAGTTCTTTTATTTTTAAAGCAGCTAAATGTTTGAATATAATTTAGCAGAATGTTATAGTTTTTGTATACAGCACATGTGCTACGGGTTCACCACCACTGGATAGATAGATAAATAAACACATATGCAAATAGAGCTCTTATAATTGGTATGATCAAATATTAAAATTTGAATAGTGAATTTGAATTTTGATTAATAATAAAATATGTTGACTTATGATAAAGTTACTGGATGATTGAATATATATTCTCTTTCCTTCCTATTGCTTTTGTATTATTTTACAAATTTATAGACATATTCATACTAAATATTTAACTCCAGATTCATTATAAATATATAGTGCTTACACCATCACATGCAGCAGATAATTAGATGATAAATCATATACAGAAAATGAAAATTACTATACAAAAACATCATTTAATGGCTTTTACTCTATTAATATATATACCCGTAACCTACAAATAAGTCTATCCTCTCTCTTTGTCTCCCTGTCTATCTCTGCATAGAATGTGGTAAATCCTGTTAGAAATAAGATAAAAAAAAAATTCTATCCTCAAAAAGTTTACAAAGCCAGGTGTATGATACATACCAGTAATCCCAGCACTCAGGAGGCTAATGCAGGAGGATCGCCATGAGTTCAAGGCCAGCCTGCACTACATAGCAAGACCCTGTTTTAAAAAATTATAAACTAGCTGAAAGCACATACTTCTTTCTTTATAATGTGTTGAATTGTAAGAAAATGTCTACAATCTGAAATAGAATGATGACAACTTCATATTGGAAAATAAGTAGCATACAGATTCAGGAGGATACTCAGAGTATCAAATAGATGACATATATACTCTGGTATGGTACGGGTGGTGGATGGTATTGAGGTTCTCGAAAAAAAGGAAGAAATAAGTCTGTGAAAGTAGATTTTGGCAAGATATGAAATTACTCTTAACTATTATTTTGAGTCCCATATTATAGAAAACAATTTAAAAAATGTGTTTTAGTTGGATAATTTTAGTAGCAATATGAAGTATGATTGTAGAAAGTAGAAATAAGTTGGAAGACAAGAATATATGCAAAAGTTGAGATTCTAGTTAGAGGAAAGAGAGGAATACAAAGATTTAAGAGATCATTATGAAGGGTTCGAAGTTATATGTGTTTGCTTGCCAATTATGTGTAGAAAAATAATGGTAGATAGGTAGTTAGATATGTAGACAGACAGACAGACAGACAGATGAAATAGATGAGCAATGAAAATGAAGCCATGAATTATTTTAATTTAAATTGCAGGAAAGTTATTAATGTTCTCATATTGAATTAAAACAAGAGATGGAGTCTTGTAGTAAAACCTGGAAGACAATGCTAGGAATGGACATTATCAACTTCTGTCTGGTCCATTTGTAGGACAGAAAGATTCCCTGGGGCACTGAAAAGGGGACAGAGACTACTTAACAGAGTGGCAGCATACTACCTTGCTGAATTTTATTTAAAATGCTGCTTGTGGCTTGTGCAGAGATCAAATGCTGAGTCCTATAAAAGTATAAAAACAACATAAGTTGAGGAAACTTTAATTTTTTGAATATTGACTAATAAAATTAATGTCAATTTTCTATATTTCAAGAAGTAATGAATATCTTATAAAGTATTGTAATTTAAATATCTTAATTTAAAATGCTGTTTCTGTGGGGGGGGAGTTGTTTTTATGTAGAGTTTTATGTAATATGTCCCAGTGTTAAGTGATGTTCAGATTATCTCTGTTTTCAAGTTGGAAATAGTAAGAAGGAAATTTATTTCTTTTAACCAGCATTCTAAAGAAAGAGAGGTACACAATTTAAAAATCTTGAGTGTGAAAAAGCACAGGTGGTTTCTTGTGCTCTCAATCTTAACAGATACTTTAAGAAAATTGTCTTGTTATACTTTTCTGCCATATATAATTCAATGAAAAAATTAGACATTTCCAGGAATGAATGGTGATATTATATTATAAAGTGACTCTGAAAAAGGAAATAAAAAAGCCCTGAAATATTACTGGCATTTCTTTGCACCATAGTTTAAAAATGAGGCAAGGCAGCATACAGATTTTAATTCCAAGTTTATTGGGAGGGGATTCAAACAAACATGGCCATTGGGATTGGCATGCATTAACAAATATGTTTATCTGTTTTGCTTACAAGATTATTTCCAACTGCTCTCCTGATACAGCAGCCTTCACTATATGCCAAGCGCTGGTGTAATGTTGGGAATTGTGTGGCAAAAATAAATTTCTCCTCTCCTAAAGTTAAAGTTCTGAATTGGATGGATCATACTCAAACAGTGAGTGCTTGACAACGTGCCCATAAATCCTCTAATAAGAAATTACTGACTCAGTCTCTTGTATTATCAAATAATAGTAATTCCTCTACACAGCATTTACTCTTGGTAATACAGTTTAATCCATTTGCAACATTTGACTTCACACATTCTAGGTACTTCAGATCTCCAAGTCTCTGATGAAAACAGGAATGAAATCTTGAGCATATTCTAAGTTCCTTGTGGAAATGGGTTAGCCTGCTGGCTGGATGTGGAATCATATTAAGAACTTAACATTTCACAACAGAATGTCAATTCAGCTGCCTGAGCATCTGAAATGTAAAACATATGGATCATTTTATCAACAACACAAAATATTGGCATTTCAGACACTCATTAAAAATGTCAATCATAAATTAACTGTGATGCCAAAAACTTGCTTGAGACATCTGATATTTCAGAGATGGAATTTAAGAGATATATGAAGCATCCATTTCTCTACTCAAGCAGTCATGAAATGGAAGCTCAGATTTTCATTTTGTTTCCCGAATTATAAGACTGGAAGGAACTGAGAATCTACTTTCTCTTACACCATTATTCTTGTACTTTCAGAGAATAAAATGTGATGGTTTAATGACAACACTCATGTGTTCATAAATATTTATAGATTTAGTGCCAAGTATAAATATAAAAATCATATGAGATAGTATATTTGCTCTTTTTTGTTCACAACAGAAAAGAGGTTTATCCATGAGTCTCAGATGTACTCAAAGTAGTGTGACTTTAAACCTCTCCTTTCTTACTAATAAGCAATATTCTTTCAGGAGAATTTCACTACCTTCTAAAACATTAATGTTCTTATTTTTCAAATAGGAAATATTAGTATGGGCCTGTATTATAGAGCTCTCAAAACAATTAAAAATATTTTAAAGTGCTTAACACTGAACAATGATGAATGGTAGATAGGTATTATGATCTTAGACATGAAGTTCTGACTCTTGTTGAGGAATTATTATTTTTACTTTTTGCTTTGAGGTGATTGTAGATTAGTATGTGTTTTTAAAAAATAAATTAGAAAAATTCTGTATTACAATACACAGTGTCCCCCAGTACAAACATTTTTTCAGAAATGTGGTGTTAAAACACAAGCTGAAAATTGATAGCGAGCTTATTCAGATTTAACTAATTTTACACACACTCATTTGTGTGTATTTTTGTATATGTATTTAATTCCATAACTTTTAAAAACTTTGCATAGTATTTATACATAGTTATGGGTATAGTACAATTATTCTATGAGTGTATACCATATGGAATGAAAAATGAGGGAAATTTGCATTTCTATGTCCTCAAGCATTTATCACTTTTGTGTTTTAGGAACCTTTGGACTTTTCCAATTATTTTGACATATTGCATAATTTGTTGAAGACTAGAATTACACTACTGATCTATAGAACAGTATATCTAGTTCTTCCTGTTTAACAATATTTTGGTACCTAAATAAACTCACTGTACCTACTTTCTCCATGCCCCCTAATCTCTAGTTATCCCTATGTTTTTATAAGATTAAATTTTCGGTGTTCTACAAATGAGTAAGAACATGTAATATTTGTTTTTATGTGTCTGACTTATTTCACTGAAAGTAATGTCAGCCAGTTTCATCTATGTTTTTGCAAATGACAGAATTTCATTTTTCTCATGGCTGAATAATATTCTATTGGGCATTTATACCACATTCTCTTTATCCAATCATCAGTAAAATTCAAGTTCAAAACACAGTGGGATATCATCTCACCCCAGTTATCAAAAAGATAATAAATTCTGGCCATGATGTGGAGAAAGAAAATTCTTTTTCCCCCTCTTTTTTTTTTCCCTCTTTTCCTCCTTTGGTGGTGGAGATTGTACTCAGGACATTACATATGCTAAGCAAGTGCTCTACCACTGAGCTACAGCCTTAGCCCTCAGAAAGGGAGTATCTTGTACCATCCACTGTTGATGAGAATGTAAATTAGTATAGCTATTGTGAAAAACAGTATGGAGGTTCCTTAAGACTCTAAATGTAGAAATGACATATGATTCAGAAATCACACTTAAAAAAAAAAATATATATATATGTATGTGTGTGTATAAAGAATGAAATCTTTATTTCAAAATTGTGTGCACCCATGTTCATCCTAGCATTGTTCACAAGAGTGCTATGAAGTTTGTGTTAGATTTGTGTGTCCATGAGCACAATCAAGATGCAGCACAGTTCCATCATTTAGCTACACCTCCCTTCTCCCTTACTTTCCCCTCTCCCTAAGAATAGATGATCAGTAAACTGGTTTATACCTCTGTAATTCTGTTAAGATGGTTACATTTTTTTCATTGAACATAATCCATTTAAGATTCATTCAAATTTTCTTTGTGGAAACTGAGTAGGATCCCATGGTATGGATGGACAACAGCATATATTCATTTCTCCATTAAAGGGCAGTTTACTTGTTATCCACATTTGAACTACTAATAGTTTTTACACATACCTATTCTACTGTACATGCCAACTAGCAATATACGAAGGATCTGGCCCCACCATATGCTGATGGGATATGAGGTAATCACTCTAATTTTTATTTTAGGTCTTCTTATAGGTGTATAGTAAATATGGTTTTAATTTCCATTTTCCTGATAGGTAATAATGTTGAACATATTTTCAGTATCTATATCTATGTGTCTTTGGTGAAAGACTTGCCTTGCTCTTTACTTATTTTCTAATTGCATTTTTGATTCTCTTTGACTACTGAGATTTTACATATGCTAGATATTTCTAATTTTGGCAAGTGGCTCCCACTACTTTTCTTTCTCTCTGTATGTTCAGTTTTTTAAAATTTTTATTTTAAAGAGGACACAAATAGAACAAAATTTCAAAACAACATGATTGGAGGGTAACAACGGTTAATACATTGTATAGTGTCATCTTTAAATTAGTTACTGAGAGTACAAGATATTGACATTCAATTGTCCAAACAATATTAGCACTAAACTTTCTTTTCAATGAACTAAGAGAAGTTAGTAGTGTATCTATCTTAACTATCTCATATATATATATATATATATAAAATATATAATATATTATATAATATATATTATATATATGTTTTGCTTTTCCCTTCCTTCTTTTCTCCATTCCCCCATCCCAGTTTCTCTTTTGAATAGTTTCTTCCCATTTTACCATATATATTGTACATTTTGGATCTTATTTACTCTTTCAGCTTCTCACACTAGGGAGACAATATGATGTTTACACACATGCACCTGGTTTATCTCACTTATGAGTGTGGTCCCAAGTTGCATTCATTTTCCTATAAAAGTCTCCAGTTTATCCTTCTTTATGGCTCAGTAGTACTCCATTGTATAAAAACACCACTTTTTTATCCATTCCTCAGTTGATGGCCATGTGGGTTGTTTCCAAGGTTTAGCTATTACAAATTGTGCTGCTATAAACATGGGTGCACATATATTGCTGTGGTATGATGTTTTTAATTTTCTGGGAAAATACTCAGAAGGGGAATAACTGGGTCAAATGGGACCTCCCTTCCTAGTTTTTTTAGTAATCTCCACATTCATTTCCACAGTGGTTGAAGCAGTCTATACTCCCACCAACAGTGGAGAAGGATTCTTTTTCCCCACAGCCACTCCAACTTTTGTTATTGGTTGATTTCTTGATAATAGCCATTCTTTCTGGGGTGAGATGGAATCTCAGTGTTGTTTTAATTTTCATCCCTAGAATGATGAGTGATGTTGAACATTTTTTCTTATATTTATTTACTGTTTGTATTTCTTCATCTGAGAAGTGTGCATTCATCTCAGATGCCCATTTTTGGATTGGGTCTTTAAATTTGGGGGTGTCTGATATTTTTTAGTTCTTTATATTTTCTCAATAGTAATTCTTTGTCTGAGGAACAGCTGGCAAACATTCTTCCCCACATTGTGGGTTGTCTCTTCACTCTGTTGGTGGTTTCTCTTGCTGTGCAAAAGCTTTTTAATAAGATGAGATCCCTGTTGTTTATTCTTTGTGATAGTTCCTGTGCAATTGGTGTTTTATTCATAAAGTCTTTACCTACACCAACGTCTTCAAGAATTTTACCTATTCTATCTTCCAGCAAGTTTACTCTTTCTGTTTTAATATTTAAATCTTTGATCCATTTTGAGTTTAATTTACTGCATGGTGAAACATATGAGTCTAATTTTAACCGTCAGCATGTGCAGAGCCAGTTTTACCAGCACCATTTATTAAAGAGGCTATCTTTCTTCCAGTGAATGTGTTTGGCACCTTTGTCAAATATAGGGTGGCTTAGTATGTCTGGAGTTGTTTCTGCATCTTCTAATCTGTTCCATGGATCCTTGGGTGTGTTTCTTCGCCAGTACCATGCTGTTTTTATCACAGTAGCTTTATAGTATAATTTCAAGTCAGGGATTGTGATGCCCCCTGCCTTGCCTTTGTTGCCCAGAATTGCCTTTGCTATTCTAGAACTCTTCTAGTTCCAAATGAATTTTAGGATTGTTTTCTCTAGTTCTGTGAGATATGCTGTTGGAATTTTGATTGGAATTGCATTAAATCTGTATAACAATTTTGGAAGTATGGTCATTTTCACTACATTGGTTCTCCTACCTGACAGCAAGGGATATCTTTCCGTTTTCTGATATCCTCTTCAATCTCAATTTTCAGAGAACTGTAGTTTTCAATATGGAAGTCTTTCACATCCTTTGTTAGATTGATTCCTAAGTATTTCATTTTTTTGGATGTTATTGTGAAAGGTTTTTTACCCTAATTTCTCTCTCAGTGAGTTTGTTATTCATGTACAGGAAGGCTTTTGATATTTGAGTGTTGACTTTGTATCCAGCTACACTACTACATTTGCTTATTAAATCTTGCAGTGTTTCAGTGGATTTTTTGAGTTCTTCTAAATGGAGTATCATGTCATCTGCAAATATTGATAATTTAACTTTTCTTTTCCTATCATTATTCCTCTTATATCTTTCTCTTCTCTAATTGCTCTGGCTAAAGTTTCCAGCACTATGTTGAATAAAAGTGGAGACAGTGGATGCCCTTGTCTTGTTCCTGATTTTACAGAGAAATCTTTCAATTTTTGTCCATTTAGTATGATATTGGCTGTTGGTTTGTCATAGATGGCTTTTATCAGATTGAGATAAAGACCATCTATTCCAGTTTTCTGTAGGGTTTTTATCATGAATTGGTGCTGGGCTTTGTCAAAAGCTTTTTCTGCATCTATTGAGACGATCATATGATTTTGCCCTCAGCTCTGTTAATATGGTGTATTACATTTATTGATTTACATATATTGAACCATCCCTGCATCCCTGGGATGAATCCAACTTGGTCATAGTGAATAATTTTCTTCATGACTTGCTGCATTCTATTTGCCAGATCTTATTGAGGATTTTTGCATCTATGTTCATTAAGGAGATTGGCCTGTAGTTCTCTTTCTTAGTTGGGTCCTTCTCTGGTTTTGGTATCAGAGTAATACTTGCTTCTGGGAATGAGTTTGGGAGTATTGCTTCCCTTTCAATTTCATTAAAGAGTTTGAGAAGTAGTGGTCTTAGGTAGTCTCTAAATTTCTTGTAGAATTCAGCAGTGAATCCATCAGGTTCAGGGCTTTTCTTTGTTGGGAGGTTCTTAATTACATCTTTATTTCATTGATTGATACTGGTTTATTGAGGATTCTTATACATTTTTGATTCAGCTTTGGTAATTCATATGTATCTAGGTATCTGTCCATTTCTTCTGCATTTTCCATCTTATTAGAATACAAGTTTTCAAAGTAGATATAGATGATCTTCTGAATTTCTGCAGGGTCCATTGTGACTTCACCCTTTTCATTCCTAATTGCATGGATTTGAGTCTTTTTTTTCCCCTTTTATTAATAATGTTGCATGGTGAAACATATGAGTCTAATTTTAACCTTCAGCATGTGCAGAGCCAGTTTTACCAGCACCATATCCTAATAGCTTTTCAGATTCTTCTCTTTTGTTGAATTTCTGAGATCTTGTCTATGATATCCCTGGCTGAAGATGTTTTTTATCATGGCTAATTGCAGTTCTATATTCCTCACTTATCTGTACATCAAATTCTTTTTCTCTACCAGGGAAATTTTCTGCCATGTCATCTGTAAACAGTTTTTTAATATCACTTTTGCTATCTTCTGCTTTTTCATTGACTCTTATCAACATTAAGTTATTTTTCTTTGCCTCTTCTAGCAGCTGCTGGATTGATTTCTCATGGTCCATTGCTATTTTTAAGAATTCTTTCTTTTCATGATCACTAACTGCAAGCCTGTCTTCTATATCTGAGATCCTGTCCTCACATTGGCTTAATCTGCTACAAATACTTTCAATGGAATTTTTGTTCTCCTGGATATCTGCTTGAATCTGCCTTATGGATTCCATTTGTTTCCTATGCTGAGCATTCATGGCTTCCAAAATTTTCTTAAGCTCATCTATTTTTTTGTCTGTATCTGCTCTAGAGTCTCTAAACATGGTCTTCATTGTGGACATCATCTCTGCAGTTATCTGAGAAATTATTTCTGATTTAATTTTTTCCAGAGCCTCATTTAATTGCTTTGTTGTCACCACTTTAGAGATGCCAGGTGAGTGGCTTTTGGGTTGTCCCACTTCATTGTCCCCTGTGTTTGCCTTTGGTGAACTGGATGCCTGGGGTTGCATCTTTTTTAAGTGTCTTCTCATTTTCTTTTCTTTCTTTAGTTTAATTCCTGGGGTGATGTTTGTAAATTGCCTGTGGTTGGTTGCTTTATTGCTAGTATTTAAAACCCTTAGGAGATGGCTACTTCTCTGGGGTAACTTCCAGGTGTTGCTTGTTTTTGGGTTTTGAGTCTGTTGCAAGATCCTAACTTTCTAATTTGTTGGAAATGAGAAGATTGTTTGGCATATGCTCTTTTGTATTCTGTTTCCTAGGTCTTTCACAAAGAATATATTTTCAATTTTGATGAAGTCTAGTTTATCATTTTTTTTCCTTTTGTGAATTGTGCTTTATTAAGCAAGTCTAAGAATTTGCAGTATGTGTCTAAGTTCCAAAAATTTCCTATGAATTTTATACACATTTTACTTTTTTATGTTTTAGATTTAAATCCATTACCCTTATTCAGTTTTGTTTTTAAATCTCATATGTAAGTTAAAACTGTGTAAAGGTTTTGCCTTTTTTCTTGCTTATGAATAACAATGCTTTTATTAAATTATTTTATTAAATTGCAAATTTTTTATTTCATTAATTTGAGACTGTATTTTCATATAAGTGTATTTTATCTTTTGTATTTTTGTTAACTTCAATTAGGTACACATTTGTATGAATTCTCCACTCTGATTTGTTGATCTTTGTGAGTCTCCTTCCACAAAAATCACACTATCTTCACTGAAGGCTCTATATTATAAAACAATTCCAGCCAGTGAGATGTCTCAGTGACATAAGCACCTGCCAGCAAACACAGGTCCTGAGTTTGAACTCCAGTACCCACATAAAAATAAACAAATAAATAAATAAATAAAACAATTCCTATCATCAGATAAAATGATTGTTCTGTCTTACCTATAAATATTAGAATAAGCTTCGCTAGGCTACAAAAAAATGTGTGAGTTTCAATACGAATTAAATCATGAAGGGGATTTGGAGGTATGTAACATTTCCACTATGTTGTGTCTTCCAATCCACAAGGTTGATTTTCCTCTATATTTTTAAGGTGTTCTTTGATTACTTTCAGCAGATTTTTTAAATTTTCAGGATACAAATTTGGTACAAATTTCATCAGGTTTATACCTGAGTAGTAAATTTTTGTTCAAACAATTATAAATAACATTGATTTAAATTTAATACCCACACATACATATTTAACATAGGTAAATCTGATTTATTTTTATATATTAGTGGTTGTATCCTGCAACCCTACAGAGATCACTTGTTATTTCTAAGATATTATAAATATGGATGGCTTTTTCTTTGTCAATCAGTATGCCTTTCTCTTTCCTTTCTTTTCTTGCTCTAAAGTGCTGGGTAGAAATAACACCAGTATGCTAAATAGGCATCGTGGAAAACAACATCTTTCTCTTGCTCCTGAATTTACTTGGAAAGCATGTTACCTTGAAGAATGATGTTATCTGTAGACTTTTTATAGATATTCCTTAATCATTGAAGGAAATGTGCTAATTTGCTAGGGCTTCCATACAAAGTACCAAGATGGGAAACAAAAAGTTGAATATCAAAATGTGTGTAGGCATCTTTTTTTCTTTTAAAGTCTTCTTCTTGGACTTGGAGATGACCATTCCCATGGTTTAAGTCCTCCAAAGATCTATGTGTTAGGGCCGGTGAGATGGCTCAGCAGTGTAAGCACCTGCTTGGCAAGCATGAGGGCCTGAGTTTGACTCCTGGAACCCACATACAAAAAAAGGGCTGGCGATATCGCTCAGCAGCATGGGCGCCTGCTGGCGCATGAGGTCCTGAGGTCAACCCCCAGTACCCACAAAAAAAAATCCATGTGTTAAAGCCTTGGGCACAATTGTGTATCACTATTGGTAGGTGGTAGACTCCTTAACAAATAGGACAAAGTCAATGACTGGGGACATAGCCTTGAAAGGGATATTGTGACTCTGACCCCTCCCTGTCACATTTTGTCTTTCCTTTCTTGTTACCACGAGATGAGCAATTTCCTCTTCCATGAGCTGCTTCTGTGATGCACCACAGAACCCCCCCACCAATGTGCCAAGCAACCATGGACAGAAACCACAGAAACAGGGATCCAAAATAAACCTTTCCCTCTTTAAAGTTGATTATCTCTGGTATTTTGTCACAGTAACAGAAAACTCTATTCCCACTGATTTGACATCATCTCTCCTCCATGTACTTTTATTCCTTAATCTCCTCTTCTTACAAAAGCATCAGTCACATTGCACTAGGGCTCACTACAATAGTATAAGTGTATCATTATTCACAGCAATTCCTCATTATCACTTTGATATATTTACGGGCTGGAATGGATATTCCTGATTACCTTTTTATTGGTAAATTGAATTGTTTCTCTTTTTATCTGTGTTTACAAGAGGTAAATGTTTGATTTTTTTCAATTTTTTTTGCAGTAAAAGGCACATTATCCTTAATCTCTCTCAAAATACTCTTCCTTGCTTTGAATGCTTTTATGGAATTCCTCTTTCATAAGTGTCTTTATGATATATGATCAAAGATATGGTGAATGATGCTGCTGAGTGCCATTCAGTGGAAATGTAGGCTCATAAAACCATTATGGTGTGTCCTCTTTCAACTTATTCACTGGACCTGACACCTTCCACAAAGTCGAAATGACAAAGAAAGGTAAACATTTTGAATTAATTCAGGATATTCAGGTTGTCATGACAACACATCTAAAGACACTCACAATGGAGGACTTCCAGAGCGGCTTCAAAAAAGTGGCAAGAATGATGGGATCAGTGCATTCAAAGAAATGAGGAGTATTTTAAGAGTATTACCAATGTATCTTTTACTGCAACATATAATTTTTAAAATGCAAACGTTCACCCTATTTTTATCACACTGTGTATCTCCCTGAAGTTGTCAGATTTTATTGCTGTTTTTGAAAAATCAGCTTTTAAGTTTCATTGATTTTTCTATTGTTTTCCTCCATTCAATTTTATTGATTTTTACCTCAATCCATATTTTCTTCCTCCAACTTGCTTTGTGTTTACTTTATACTTATTTTCCCCTAAGAATAGAACGTAGGTTTTTTATTTTAAGCCTTTTCTTTTTACTAATTTAACCATTCAGTCTCATAAATTTCCCTCTGAATTCTATGCCAGATGCATATCACATATTTTGATATGCTGCACTATTTTTCATCCAGTTCTTTTTAAATTTCTTTGGACAATTTCCCTTGGATCCACAGATTATTTAGAAGTATATTAGTTATTGCCATATGTTTGGAGATTTTCCTCATCTTTCAATGCTTAATTTCTAATTTGATCCCATTATGGACAGATAATGTTGTCTGCCTAATTTCAATTATTTTACTTTGCTGAGGTTTGTTTTATGACCTATGATGTGATCTATATTTGTGAATATTCCACCGATGCTTGAAAATATTATTTATTCTGCTACTATAGGCTTGAGAGTTCTAAGTGTCAATCCTTTTTTAATAATCACTTGTGTAACTTATTTCTCCCACATCTTCTTTGATTGTCTATTTGAAAATTCTATCAATTACTAAGAGGGTATGTTGAAGTTGCCAATTATTTTTCTTGGTTTGTCTATATTTTAATTATTTCTAACAGTTTTTCTATATTTTTAGGCTTTGTTATATTTGTCATACACATTAGGATTCTATATCTTTCTGAGTGATTGATCTTTTAAGCACTATAAAATACCTTTAAATAAATATTATTAATTACATTTGATTTATATATGTATAGAATTTCAGAGAATACAGATTACATGAATTAATGACCAAATAGGGAAAGCTCAAACCCCATTGCAGTAATAAAACTAGTTGTTTTAAACATTGCCAAGGTAAATGGAAATATATTTTATAGGTAGTGCAAGTCACCAAAAAGAGACTGTTAGCTTGTTTACAAAGAATTTTACATGTCTTCATGAGCTAGGTCTACTATAACAAATTATCATATACTATATGGCTTATAAACAAACAGAAATTAATTTCCCACAGTGCTGGGGGCTGGAATTCCAAGATTATTGTGTCAGCATGGTTAGGTCCTACCTTCACCAACTCCTCCCTTCTCATTGTAACCTTACATGTGCTGTCTGACCTCTTTTTATAAGGGCACAAATCCTACACTTCTGGACATCACCTTAATGTCATAATTACATCCAAAAGCCCCAAACTCCAAATATATTCACAAATACAAATCACTTTGTGTATTAGATTTCAACACTAATAGAATTGATTTTCTAATATCATTGTAAGAAATGACCAATTTTCATATTTTGGCTGTATTCCAAAATGGAGCACAAAGTGTTGTCAACAGTTTTGTTTTATTTTTTGGGCTACCCAGTTATAAGAGTGCATATATATTTTGGATATCGACCTTTTGTTTATTTTTTTAAAGAGAAAAAATAATAATAACAATAAAACAGTGTTTTAAAACAGGCTAGTAGGAGAGTAATAGTAATTAATACATCACATATTGTTACCTTCATAGTGGTTATTCAGAGTACAAGATATAGTCATGAAATATTGTCCAAACAATATTACCATAACCTTTCTTTTCAATGAACTAAGAGAAATCAGCTGTATAACTATTTTAACTATCTTGTGAATATATATATATATTTTTTTTCCTTCCCTTTCTTCCTTTCCCCTTTTCCACATCCCAGTTTCTCTTTTCTTTTGAACAGTTTCTTCCCTATTCACAATATCTATTTTACATTTTGGATCTGATTTACTTGTTCAGTTTCTCACACTCATGAGAAAACTGATCTTTTATAAGGTGTGTATTTTGGAATACTTTCTGCCCATTCTGTAGGTTTCTTTTTCAATCTATTGACCGGTTCATTTTAGGTACATGAGCTTTCTGGTTTGAGGTATTTCTACTAACATAATTGTGCTTTTACTCCTTGTATTTTTTGCGTCATTTCTGTGATATCCTTGTTAAGACCAAGATCCTGAAGTTTCCCTCCGTATTTATTTTGAGCAATCCTCGTATTTCTTCAATCTATTTTGCATTGCTTTGTATATGGTACAATATAAATTACAAATTTCATTCTTTTGCATATGGATAACAAATTTTCCCAATATTTGTTGAAGAAACTATAATTGTTTCATTGTATACTCTCAACACTGCCACCCAGCTCATCATATATGCTTAGATTGATTTCTAGATTTTCCATACTATTCTATTGGTCTTTGTGGTTGTCTTCATGCCAGTATCATGCTGTTTTAATTACTAAGGCATTTTAATATATATTTTGAGATTAGGAAATATGATACCTCCAACTTTATTCTTCTTGGTCAAAACTGCTGTGGCTATTTGTGCTCTTTTGTGCTTACAAATGAATTTTGGGATTTTTTTCTATTCTTGTAAAAAAAAATTCCCACTGAGATGTTGACAGCAATTGGATTAGCTCTTACAGATTATTTTGTGTATTACGGTCATTTTAACAATATGAAAATTTCTGATCTATGACCAGAATATACCTTTACATTTATTTTGACTTTATTTCATTAATTTTATATAATTTTCCTTAAAGTTTTTTATGTCCTTGTTTATTTCTAAGTATTTTATTCTTTATTATATCATTGTACATGTAATAATTTCCTTAATTTCCTTTTTTCATAATAATACTGTTGGTAATGTATAGAAACAAAACTAATGCTTATATACTCATTTCATACACCTTAATTTTAATTGCTTAGGCAGATATAATTTTTGGAATATGTAGGGTTTTCTACATACCAGATCATATCATCTGAAAACAATTTTATTTCTTCATTTCTCATCTGGATGCCTTTTATTTGCTTGTTTGACTAATTGCTTGGGAGGGGATTTCCACTGCTGGGTTATCCAGGGTTTTTTTTTTTCTTTTTTTGTACTGGGAATCGAACTCAGGACTTTGCACTTGCCAATAAGACACTGTGCCGCTGAGCTATATTCCTAGCCCTGTACTACTAGTTTAAATAAAAGTGACAAGTGTAAGCATCCTTGCCTTGTTCATAATCTTAAAGGAAAAGCTTTCAGTTCTTCACAGTTGAGCATGATGTTACTTATAGGATTATCACGGATAGCCCTTACTCTGTTGAGATAAATTCCTAATGAAACTAGTTTGTTGATAGCTATTTTTATGGATATGTATCAAGTTTGTCAATATTTTCTTTGCATATATTAAGATGATAGTATTTTTTTTTAATTCATTCTGTTAATGTGCTGTATCTGCTAATTTTTCTACATGGATTTAACCATTCTTCCATTTCAGTTATAGAAGTGATAAATCCCATTTGGTGGATTTATGACCCTTCTAATGTGCTGTTGAATTCAGTACGCTGGTTTTCTGCTCAGGATTTTGCATCTATGTTTATCAAAGATATCAGAATGTAGTCTTGGTTTTGTTTGTTTCTGTTGATGGCTTTCTGGCTTTGGTACCCATGAGTTAATGTTAGTGTCATAAAATGAGTTCTAAAATGTTTACTCATCTTCACATTTTTAGAACACCTTCAGAACAATTGACATTAATTCACTAGTTTGGCCATCTGGCCTTGGGCATTTATTTTAGGGGGATTATCATTTTTATTATTATTAGTAGTAGTAGTAGTAGTAGTAATAGTAGTAGTGACTTCATCTCCTTAGCTGTTAGGACTCTGTTCAGATTTTCTAATTCAGTCTTGATTGATTTCATGTTTCTTGGGATTCACCCTTTCACCTAAGTGATCAAGTTTGCTGTATAACTGTTTACATTAGATACTTTATGATCTTTTTTTAAATTTCTGTGGCTTCATTTATAACTTTTTTTTATTTTTGGTTTTATTTGTCTGAATCTTCTATTTTTTTTAATCTTGCTGAAGATTTCTCAATTTAATTTTTTTAAATCACTCAGTTTTCTTACTGTTTGAATGATTATTTATTTTCAATTTCATTTATTTTTGTCCTAATTTAATCATTTTCTTTATTTTACTACCTTGGGGCTTGCATTTTTTGTTTTTTGGTTTTTTTTTTTTCTCCTTATTTTTCTAGTTTTTCAAACTATCAAATTAGGTAGTTTGTTTGAGACTATACTTTTTTATTTTATGTGTATAATTCTACAGAGAGTATTTTTTAAATGCAATAATCTGTTTTTAAGTGGACAAATAATTAAATAGACATTTCCCAAAAAAGATATACAAATGATTAATGGGCATACAAAATGATGTTCAGTGTTATTAATTATCATGGAAATACAAATAAAAGCAATGATAAGATACTGCTTCATGAGTATCAGGATAGTTATGATCAGAAAATGAAAAAGACAGTATTGATGAAGTTATATGCTACTGGTGGGAATGTAAAGTGATGCAAACACTATGAAAACCGGTATGGTTCTTCAAAAAAATAAAAATATTCATGTGATCCAGCAACTCCTATTCTAGCAATTTACCTAAAGGAATTGACATCACTCTTTTCAAAAGATAGTATCTCTCTCCATTTCTCTACAACATGTCACAGTAGCCACGACATGGGAAAAAATCTAAATGCCTGCTTTTGGATGAATGATTAAGGAAAAGATAATATATGCATACAATGTTGTATAATTCAGTCTTAAAGAAAATCCTACAATATGAGGCAACATGCATGCACTTTGGGGACATTTTTTTAAGTGAAATCAGCCAGCCACAGATGATTAAATATGGTATGATTCCACTTCTATGCAGTATCTAAAATATTGGTACTCATAAAAGCCAGGAGTAGAATGGTGGTTGTGAGGATCTGGAGCAGGGTAAATGGAGAACTGTATTTAAGAAGTATGAAGTATCAGTTGTACAAGATGACTATGTTCTAGAGATCTATTGTACAACATTGCAGACATAGCTAATAATAATGTAATGAAGAGCTAATCAATTGTTAATAGGGTACAGTTCATGCTAAATAACTTCTCCACAATAAATTTTAAATATAAAAATAAACGACCTGTTCATTTTCTTCATAAAGAATCACATAGGTTCACTTTAGAAAATCAAGGAATTTTTTTTGGCTATTTTGTTTGTTTGTGCTTATTGTTAATTCTTAGATAAAGCATAATACTTTTCCCATGAAAATAGCACAGTTTTAGTTTAATCAGAATGACAATTTATTTTATTATGGAAACAATGTATTGTCTGCTAAGTTAGAATATGACTGTAATTACAAACGTTACCTGTATGTGATAGCTTCTCTGTTTTCATGCCTTTAGTCTTTAGAATTCAATATTACATTATTTTGAGGAATTTTGAGTGAAATCTATTATTATGATTATATACAATATTGAACCATTGAATACATCCCTGCTGTGAAATTAGATGTGAAACCATTGTCTCATGATGAATATGCTGCCTAACAATGGACCCCTTTATAAACACAACAATAACACTTTGAATTTCATCATTATGAAAGATTAGAATGTACAATTTAATTCCCAGGGTTTAACATTAATGTGATACTAGCTGAAATATTTACATTTTCTGTGCCAGTTTAATTAAGCATATTCATTGTCTTGAATTAAAACATAATTTGCACTGGGTTTAAATATTTCAGCATTATGTTTGTACAGAGTTTAAACACTATCAGAGAGGGTCCTTAGCGTTAATTTTAAACTCCAGCAAATGAGTAATTTTGAGCTAACCCAAGCTTCTTGGTGCATTGCAACACAGATTTACATTTCCTGACAAATTGAATTCCAGCCAGGTGTCACTCTTTAGAATCCCCAAGGTTTATCTCTGCCCTTTCTGCTCTGACATATGCTTTTGACATACCCAGGAAATCGTGTGATAGAAACCTGTGGAGTGGTAATATCCTCTACAGCAGGGGTCACCTGTAAAGAACCATTAATGAGGCCTCCCATAAACCAACTGTTCTGAACAGTGACAGTGGCAGAGAAAATGAAGAGAGATATGATCTGCTAATACATATTGCACGCAGTGCAAGACTCTCAGAACCCGCTCTTCGGAGTCTCAAAAAGCAAAAAAACCTGGTTGTTGTTGTTTGTTATTGTTATTGTATCCATGGAAAAATTTTTTGGCTTTGCCTTTCAAAATTTTTTTTCCTCTCAATTTGAGAATTAGCCAGTATTTGCTTTAACTGAATTTCCAAAATGGATATATCATCTCCTATTTTTCTTAAAAATATGTCACTTTGAAAATATATACATGGGCAATTTTAGAAGATTCAATTAATATATATATGTGTATGATGTGTAGATATGTATGTGTGACATTTATATGTATGACATATATATAAATATGACATATATGTATGACATATATATATATAAATATGGCATATATGTATGACATATATATAAATATTATATATATATATATATATATATATGTCATGATGAAGTATTGCTAGTGGATTCCACCTTGTAAGTTAATCAGGAGTCAAGATAATACAAAAGAGTAAAAACAGTGCATTGACATACAATGAGATGGAAACTATTAAGGAAAATGAAGTTCGATGTTCAGACCTTAAATTTTTCTTTAAGTAAAATGTGTTAAGAAGGCAATACTACCTATTGAAAGAAACACTGTATAATTTTATTCAAATTATTCAATTTTTCCATACAGAAATAGAATATCCTAAAATATAAAGCGGGAACATATGGGGTATGACTTGTTAACCTCAATAATCAATCCCTTGGTTATCTGTAAACTTCATCTGTTTGATATTTAACGATCATTTTTGATATATAGATATACATCCATTGTAATTTGATTTTTTTGCTTATTGATGATTTTGAAAATACCTTCTAAGTAATGTATTCATTAATACACAAACCATAGTCATGTTAGAATTAAGCGAAGGTCAAATCAACAA
Organism: Erethizon dorsatum; assembly: GCA_028451465.1. Taxonomy (NCBI): domain Eukaryota; kingdom Metazoa; phylum Chordata; class Mammalia; order Rodentia; family Erethizontidae; genus Erethizon; species Erethizon dorsatum. The sequence continues at coordinate 21,468,555 of CM051839.1, forward strand.
GAAAGGAAAGAATTTGTGAAACGTCTAGTTTGGCATATTGAAATATGCTTCATATATTTATCTGCCACACAATTTTTCTCAAGTTTCTGGGTAAAAACAGTGCACACATCTTCTTTGTGAAACTCGGCATAAAATATAGATAATTTGAGTTATTATACTTATTTTAAAACATTGGGGGGCCGGTGAGATGGCTCAGCGGCATAAGCGCCTGCCTGGCAAGCGCGAGGGCCCGAGTTCGACTCCCGGATCCCACATACGAAAAAGGGGCCGGTGATATCGCTCAGCGGCACGGGCGCCTGCGGGTGCGCGAGGTCCTGAGGTCGACCCCCCGGTACCCACAAAAAAAAAAAAAAAAAAAAAACATTGGGAAAAAATTCCCATTTTCTTTTTATAAAATATACCTAACAATATTGATACAATGATTTATGCATAAAATCTGCTCCATAAGTTATTTATGTTCCCCAAATATACTGATAGAAAATAAAGTGAAAAAAATTAATTAGTGTGTGAGTTAATACTTAACTGAATGCTGACTTGTGAACTGGGGTCACTCAAGGACTCCATAATCCTCCTCCTTCCCACATTGCAAGTATCTTGGGCTTCTCTAACTTGCTTTTCTGTCTGGTTTTAAATTGAAGGACTTTAAGAAGCTTTGCTGACAATCTTCTCTCCCTTCTCCCCTTTCCAATTCTGAGATAATAATGTACATGAGCTTGAGAGGTTGTATCAGTGTAACAAGTTGTGTGTGGGTGTGGATGCCCCATGCATGATTTATCATTCCAACTGGCTTGTCAATGATTGAAATACAGAAACAATGCTTTAGAAATTCCGCCTGGGGAAAATGCCACTTTAGGTCTTTGAATAGATTTTAGAGTAGCCATGGCCATTTTTTACTTTCTCTGTTTACTAATTAGAGCAGAATAACTGAATAGCAAAATAATTAAAGATATCATCTAAAGGATGAGAGAATTTTTCTCTATGCAAAACCAATTTTTCCTGTACTTAATACCAAACTAAGCCCAAGTGTCATGTGAATTTTCCCTTCCAATTAATTCTATCTCTATAATTAGTGTGCTATGGAATGAAAAGAAAGGAATTGTCTCCACTGTTTCAATCAGAATTACTTACACAGAGAGATTGAGAGTTTACATAAACACAGTGACAGGCAAAATTAAGACCTTTTGAAATTTCCCTTTAAGGATACATAGAGTCATTTGGACAAGGTTAAAGTAGATTAGTCACTTAGATTTAATCCAAACTTAGGGTAAGAAAATGGTGCATAAAAGGTTTCTTTGTTGTTGTTGTTTGTTTTTTTTTGCCCCTGATTGTGACAAGTACTTGCGACAGATTGGACAATTTCAGGATAACAGTACTTCAATAAATTAAAAGGATTTTATCCCTTTCACTTTTTAACCAGGCTGGGAAATTATATCTTTGGCTAAACTGAAATAACTTAAAATTCAAAATAAAGTTTAGGTACTCAATGAATAGTGTGAGAAAAGTAAAGGCTATAAATTATATAATGATAATCATCTTGCATGGTAGATACTCTAATTTTATTTAAAAGTTTTTGTCTTAGAATCATAGAAATAAAACTGAACTAACTGTGTAGGATTCTATCCATTCCTTTCTATCCTATTATCCCTCCCTCTATTGGCCAGCTTCACATCACTATAATGAAATACCTGGGATAACTGACTCATAAAGAGAAAAGTTTTATTTTGGCTTTGGAATTTCCAGTACAATTCTGGCAGATGCATAGCTTTGTGCCTTTGGTGGTGTGCTGGATGGTAATGGTAGGATGTGTGTGATGGACCACAGTGCTCATATCATGAGCCAGGAAACAAAAGAGAGACAGAAAAGGGGCCAACTTCCTGCAGTCTCCTTTAATATGTGCCCCCAAAGACCTGAAGACCACTGGGCCCCTGATCCTAAGGTTTCACCACCTCCAAAAAGCACCACATGGGGAGCTTGTGGGTTACATTCAACATCCAAACTATTCAATTCCCCTTTCATCTTTCTTCCCTGGCCCCAAGAAGCAGTCACAGCTTTTGGGTGCCAGGTAAAATGCCATGAACACGTACAACATGAGAGAATGCAGCTCCTGTCTTCAATGACTTCGCGTCACTAGGCAGGAACAGAGTCCTGAACACCGTGGAGTTTTGTGTTGATGGTCTCATCTGTCTCATTTGTCTAAGTCCCCCAACTTAGACGAGATCAGCATCAAAGTTATCTGAGTGATAACCAAGAAAAAATAATTTTGAAAATAATAGTTTCTGTTATATTTCAGGAAAAATTCAAAGACAGGGAAAATGAAAGTTAAGATTATTGAAGAATGAAAAAAGTTAAAAAGACAATAGAAGTAGGACAGAGAGCAAAAAAAATTATAGATGTATGAGCAGGTATAATAAGTGAAAAAATACATCTATGTTGGAAGAGAATCAATTCTGTTGCATACAACACTAATACTCAAATGTTAAGTAGAGATCACAAAAGTTTTTATCCTAAACGTGGAGCTCTATGTTTCCAAACAGTCCAGTAAACCTGACTTTGTCTTCTCAACTTACATTCATTTGCTCTTAGCTATTTCTGAATTCTCTTTTATATCAAATAGCAGTTTGAAAAGAAGGCTTCCAACCTCAGTATTGTCTGATACTAGCAGAAGCTACCTAATACTAGGGGAATGTCATTAATAAATATTATAAAGTAAATGAGGGTGCAGTTAAGACTGAAAATATCCAAGTGAAATTAAATCTAAGGGGAAAAAGAAGATTATCAAAGAATGATATTCAAATTTCTTCGGGACTTCATGTGATTGTTTTTAAAGTCCTGAGTTTAAAAGCATGTGTAAGTTATTATTATGAGAAGCAGTCCACGAGTTTCAATCAGTGCCATTGAATATGAACATGGAAAAGGCAGGTAAGGGTGCTTGCTTCAACAAATTTGATTGCTTAGTGTATTAGAATATGAACATGTGCAAAAAATAAAAAGAGTTAAGAGAATGCCAAAGTAAAAGCTATTGAAGAAGGAAAAAAGTAAGAGAGTCAAGGACAAAGAGAAGTGGAAAAGTATGTGTATATGTGTATACAGTAACATAAAAAGAGAAATGAAATTCTTATCAAAGTTTAAAGTATCATGCAGAGCATGAAACATGTGGGAAAAATGTGGGGGTTTGCTTTGTTAAAGGCAAATTAAAATTTAAGCAAGTGTTCAAAAAAGTCTTTCTGATGAGGCAATCTATTTGATTAAGGATTCAGGGGTAGAAACTTTAAAGCTCAGTTGTTCAAAGGCTCGGCGATCTCAGAGTGGCTTTGCTCTGAGAGCAAGCAGGAATTATTTGATACACCCCTTCCTTCTCCGATTTCTACAATTTGCGTTTCAAATGAAAGCCAGGAGACACCCATATAGAGCTTTCTGGGTGGAGGGAGATGAGAGGAAAAATGCGGCATACAAATTATACTCTCTTACGTTTTTAAATGTCTGATTACCGTTTTCCTCTCCATGTTTATTTTTTCTGTTGCCTCATCAAAATTAAAGTTTCTGTTTGCTAAAAAGAGAAGCAGTTGTTTTAGATATAACTATTTGCCAATGCATAAGAATCATTTGAAAGTTCTGCATAATTACGCAATCAGGTTAGGGGTTATTAGGTGTAAATTCATCAGTGTGCTTTGCTGCTAGTACACAATAGCTGGAGAGCGCCTCAAAACCTGTCACACTACTACCCCTTTCTAACAAAAAGGGACAGTGACAGAGGAACAGATAGCTACTTTCCCGGGAGCTCTGGGAGATGCTTAGGTGCTAATGTTTCTAAATGGAAAGGCTTTAAGTGGCACAGCTATTTTAAGAACATTAATGCTCAAAAACTCCAATGTATTATTAGGCCTTCTATGATTCATTTTTAATGCAGCTACTCATTAGCCAAGACTTACTTTGGAGTTTTCCATTTTGAAAACTTGCTTATATTTTGTTATCTGATGCTAAATGTTTTTTGTTTCTGGGGATCCCCTCAAAACGTATTCTTTTTTGCTACTTTAGAGAATGCTAGAACACTGATCAAATTTGAGGATGTTTTCCTCTTAGGCCATGAGAAATGTATTCCATTACCAACAGACAAGACCACATGAAATAGTGCAGGGTATTTGTTTTGGTTTCTAATAAATACAAAAGTTGAGACTAAATTTTTCAATCCATTGTTTTAATTGAATTCACAAATATTTTGTGATCCTCACTTTTGAAAATGAGGATTCTCAATTATGTACTGAACAGTATTTACTCATTTTTAACGTTAATTGCGAATGCGAATCATTTGGCCAGTAGGTGGCACCATAGCTCTTTGGTTACTTGGAAAGAATGTCGATTTTAAAATAGTTCAAAGAACTCTCCTTACTAATGATAAAAAAGGAAAAAAAAAAGTTTCTTTTTTTTTTCTGTAGGCTTTATATTTCTGTTCTTTTCATAGCATATTCAAATATGGGTATATAATATTTAGGTATTCACCTCACAGCTTAGTAGCAACCTGGCCTGCCCTTCTGTGACATATGTGCTCTATTCACAATGCCATTTTAATTCTTAAATGCTAGCACTTTAAAACATAAAGAGAAACTCACCAATCTTCTGCTTCAACTGTCTTCAAAACGTACAAAGCCACAGAAAGCAGAAGCCACGCGTCCAAGGTAATCTATATGTAGTTTCAGAAATTAACTCATCTTCTATGTAAATTGATATGGAACAAATTTATTTTTACACAAGTATTAAATATTAGCAAACTAGAGAATATAGGCAACTGTGTATATTTTACTTTGTTCATAGTTTAATGTAAAAAGCTTTCTCTTTTTTTTTTTTTTCTTATAGAATTAGACCATAGATAAGTGGCAGTCATTTTTCCTGACCAGTAACCTTCTTCATCCAATAACATTAGGTCAGGGAAGTAGGCCATGCCAGCTGTTCCGACCGTTTTGAAAACTGATCTTAGTAACAACATCTTAGTAACCGACTGGGCTGAATCTGTTAATATCTCTCTCACAGTTCCTAGGGATGCATTTCTTTAAGCATAAGAGTGAAGCATTCAGAGAGGGCAGTAGGGCTCTCCCCACCTCTATTATTTGCCTGGCCCCTCACAGGCTGCCCCCTCTGTGGCTACTCTGTGTCCCAGCCCAACGTCAGAGCTGGTCTAGAGGCTGCAGAGCAAGTCCCAAGCCAGGCTCAAGCTTCTGAACGCACCCACAATCTGAACTCACACACTTTCAAGGATTCTTCGCTCCTCTCCTGTGGACCCTGGCACAAATATCACCACTGCAGTGAAAGTACACCGATTCCTGGTCATCTGTAGCAAGATTACAGCTGACAGCCTTTTTTGTCAGTTTTCCTATCCATATTCTCTGATTTCTTTTCTCTCATGGCATTTATCCACAACAACACGCAGGATTTTTAAGTAGCTTGTTGGCTTGTTTATTGATTTATGTTTTTGTTTCTTGTCATTTGTTTCAGGAGAATAAAAACCTCACGTGGTCCCAGATCATAGCCTCCTTGTATGCCTCCACCACCTAACAAAGTCCTGGAAAACTAATTAATAACTCAATAAATTGAATGTTAATTTTTTTCTTTTAAATAAGTGATCATTTTGTGAACTAAAAATGCTGTTTTTAAGGTTTGATTAGCACAAAGTGTAATTCCTGGATTACTTGTAGTTCACACAAGGTTTTGGGAATGTTTTCTTTGGTGGCTTCTTACATCATTTTAGTAACTGATGATCATTGTAAGTAAAAATGAATGAAAATATTAATAGCACATTATTCTTTAGATACCCAGTATATTTCTTCTTATTATCCTTTTTTTCTTGTTCTTATTTGTAATTGTTTTAAAAAGTACGTGTAGTCAAACTAGTGAATATTAATCTTTAATTCCAATAGATAACTGCAAATTTAGTCATAGAAAAATATAGTTTATCCCTAAGCTTGAGGAATGGTCTCAATCTTGACAAGCTTATTAATATGAGTTTATCAACTCTGGATATTCTGTGTGCCATTCTTGTACAAGTAGAGTGTTGTTGGGAGGAATGACGGTTTATGGTTATGGTCAATCACATACCATCGGTACATTGTGATTTTGTGACCATAAATCATCTCACCTCGGTTACAGATCAGTAAAGAGTGATGTTAGAAAGGTGATAAAGATATGTCACGGTTTTCCTGCTAAGAGGATATTTATAAAAGATCCCAACACTAGTTAGGGGAATTTTATTACATCAAACACCATTATAAAAACAGAGGCACCAGACCTGTGACTTGGGAGTTATTCAAGACTCTAATGAGTGTAAACTGTTAAAATCTATCAAAAGGAAAATACATTATGCAAACTAAATCACTTCACTTTAAGCTCACACTATATTCATTTATTCTGTTTGATATGATTTTTTATTGTGAGGAAATGAAATTTTATATTTATAAAGGCTACCTCTGAATTACTTGCACTAATAATGTATTTGTTTTATGACTGTGTCACTAGGAATCAAAGGAAGAATTCTCCTTATCAAAAAGATAAAATTAATATAAAGCAAAACTGTGTGTATTCTTCTTTTAATTATGAAAAATTGATATTGCTCAGTATGAAATAGTTTTCTTGAAACATTAAAAATGTTTAAAAATGGGTCTATAAGATAAGCAGTTTCATATCCACATGCAGACTTGGCTAAAATCTTTAAAAATAGATCATCATGAAAACCTATCAAATTTCAAAAATCACTCTCTCTTGCTTTGAAATAGATCTGGATACTTTACACAGGAGTGGAATTAACCACTAGCTAGTGTCCAGAGGAACGGAAGGAATCATTAAAAAAAAAAAAAAACTACAAATGCTAATTCTATAAAAAATTATTTTTGTATGTAAAATTTGAAAAGCAGAATGCAAAATGTTTGCACTACAGAAGAGTATGATTTTTGTAGTGGGTTTACTATGTGAGTGATCATATGGTATACTGTGACTTTAAACGTTTCAGAAGAAAGGTCTGGGTAAATTAGCCATATGATGAGGAAAATAAGCCAATAAGCCACCTGTAGTTTTGTTTGCACAACAATCAGAAGCACACATAGCTGGCTTTTACCATGTGTACTATGAGCTTTCCTCATGAAGGAAAAGCAATATTTTTCCTAGATTAAGAAATCTGACATAAACTTAATTATGACTACTCCATATTAGCACCATAATTAGATACATTCCTGAACAAATATAGATATTTTGTTTTAAAAGTGTATATTTTTGTATCATGTAGTTCAGTGCAAAGAACATGGAATCAATCACACACACACACACACACACACACACAAACTGTCCTATTTTATTTTAACAAAGCTATTCAGAGTGATTTAAAATGTTAATGTGCAAGAAAAAGAAAAATCGTCAATTCTTTGTATCTTTAAAAATTGCTTCAAATAGAAGAGTATTTAGGTCATCTTTTCTCAGTCAAGCAGCTGATTTCATTCCTTCCCTGTGTATTTTTAAGTGATATATTTACTTAGCTATTTCATCTCTTTATTTGATGTAGCATGAGTGATTGATGCTTGGTGACATCGCATAAATCGCAGTGTATGTCAAACTGTGGCGAAGTAAAATGGAAGGAATCTTGTCATTATTACTTGACCTTTAATGCTACTCTTATCAGACTGCCACTTAGTTTGGGGACTATACTGAGAAACACAGTGCCTGCCCTCAAATTTATATGGGGAAAAATAACACTCTGTTAGCAGACTTAATGTCTGTAAAGAAGTTATACTTATTCTTAACACTTTTGTGTCTATTTGGGAAGATATAAAGGAATTATTCCTGTTTGTGAGTATCTCCATCTGTAATAATGATTTTCACATTTTTAGAGTAGTATCAGAACAATATAGCTTGACTTACTGTGGAATAAAATAATAAGGTATGCCTAGAAAATAGGCAGTGTGATATGAAAATAATTCTATGCTCAAAAGCACAAATATTTTACTTTTTACATGTAAAAATTTAGTTCATTGAAGGATACTGAATTAGATTGATTCATTCATTTTCAAATAGTAAAATGAATTAGTTAAGTACAATGTATTGGGGAAAAATCACAGGGTTAAGAATATGATTGGAATATTTCATAAATATAAATATATTTGGTGTTAATTATTTATAATATTTAGTAAAAATCAAAGCTCTTTTGCATGTTGATTTTTTTAAATTAAATTTTTGCTAAATCATATACTCTAGTGGCACTAATGTAATTTGTATATAATATTTATTAAATATCATTCTTACATAAATAATACTCCTACAAGCTAATAAAATAATTATTTTTTTCAAAATTACTATGACAAGCTCATATATACCACTTTCTCTTATAATGCTAAATATAAGCATTTTTATTTAAAATTGAAGAATTCAAAATTTCTTTGTGTGTCCTATATATATATATATATTTATACATATATATATATATATTTTTTTTTTTTTTTGTGGGTACCGGGGGTCGACTTCAGGACCTCGCGTGCCAGCAGGCACCCGTGCCACTGAGCGATATCACTGGCCCTTTTTTCGTATGTGGGTTCTGGGAGTCCAACTTGGGCCTCGCGCTTGCCAGGCAGGCGCTTATGCCGCTGAGCCATCTCACCGGCCCTGTCCAATATATATTAACTAGAACTAAATAGCTTTCTATTTTGTTTCAAAAATTGTTAAGTTGCAGAAAATACATAAAGCAAATATTTCTGAGCTTCAGACCACAGGAAGTGAGTGACTGATATTGAGAAGAGGACGACAGGTGAGGTGGCTGTCGCATTCCCTCAGCTCTTCTGCCTGGGGAAGCCTATCACAGTGCAGTAAGTCAGAGTTTGGTAAGAGTGCAGCCGGCTGGCTGAGCTAAAGAATATTGGAGTTCAAGGCAAATGAATTGGTTGAAATAAGTAAGGTAGATTACTGGAAAGAAGAAATTCTAAGAAGGAGGTCTCAGAAATCTGCAGAGGCTTCCTTATGTTTCCATGCCTGAGGAATGATCTGGCTCTGTGAAGGCCAGTAGAAAGCTGCTCTTGAAGCACTGAGAAATGAGACAAATGCTGTGGATTTTGCAGTACTGAGAGGCATTGGAGTTGCAGCCTGGCTGGCTGCTAGAGATGTTTCTGGTAAAGTCATATGAGATTGTAGGTACATCAAATCTTGGGGGGTATGAGGGGGAATGCATATCTTTGAATAAAAGCTATAAGTTAGGATTAGGGAGAAAAACTAAAATAAACATGTTCTTCCAAAGAAAAAAAGCAAGTCTGAGAGTATGAAAATAATGTGTCAGTAATTTCGTTGCTGTCTAGACATGCAGTCCTACATTCCACTAAAGGCTTGGCGGTCCCACTGCAGCACGTCATTCACAGTGCTAGCTGTTTAAGAAAAAAAATAAAAACTAGATATAAAAGGAACAGAAATTGTAATCCATCATAAAAACTAACAAACACACAAGGAAGCAAGTAAAATATGACAATTAAACAGGAAAAAATTCAATTAATAGTAATGGGAAAAAATGACCAAGATTAAAATTGACATAGGACAATAAAAATAGGTATGGTAATTTCACTGCATATGTGCAAGAAGGTATAGGAAAGCAGGACATAATGAGTAAAACAATGAAAATATAAAAGAACTATCAAATAAAACTTGTAGAGATTTTTTTAATGTAAAATGATTAGCAGATTTGAATAAGAGCAGATTGGCCACCACAATATATGATCAAAGACGATTCAAAGAAAAAAAAATACTGTCAAATTGAACAAAAAGTTATATTACATTTGGGACAGTATCAAGAAATATTACATTTGTATAAAAGCCCAGAATTTAGGGAGAACAGGAAAAATTTTAAATAATATTATTTTTTAAATTTGATAACAGCAACATGCTCACAAAATCAAAATATTAAACTTGAAGCAGAAAAAATATGAAGATAAATTCACCAGAATCTATCATAATCAAATGGCTGAAAACTTGTGATAAATAAAAATTGTCAAGCAGAAATAATAACCATGACTTACAGAAGAATAAAAATAAGAATTACAGAAGGTTTTACATCAGAATCCTCATTAGACTTCTTTCTTTTTGTTTCCCCTGATACTGAGGATTGAACCCAGAAACACTAAGCTAGATCCTTAACCTTTTTTATTTATTTATTTTCCTCTTTTTAGGAAGTAAGTTATCCAAACTGACCTCGAACTTGCTTGCCTCTCATCTCAGTCTCTATCCTCAGTACCTGGATTATGGATGTGTGCCACCACACTCAGAATGGAAAGTTATGTTTAAAGTAACAGAAGAAAAACTCTTAATTTATATTTCTACATAACCAAAATACTTTTCCAAAATAAATGCCCTACTCATCTCCTTCCCAGTGAAATTGGTGAGCATTATTTTTTTAAATAACCTTTTAAAACCTGCAGAAATAGTCCTAGTAACAAATAGCAGATGATGAAACATCTATTCAAGACATCTACAAATTTCAGTGAGGAAATTAAAAGTCTGAGATAACTGACCGATATTACTCTTCTCCCAAGTTCAGCAAAGCAGAGACACTAATCCAGACAGGAGAGTACAAGGCTCCACTCACCCCATAGCTCCCAGCTAAACGGCTCTCTTCCCAGGAAGGAAAGAACTTCACCTCTTCTCATCCTGCCCCCAGCTACCTATCACTGAGCCTAACTCATGGGCAAGTGCAGTCTAGAGACAGGCACGCCTTTCTTCACAAACCCACACATGGAACACAAATTGTGCTTTAATATTAGATTTTTGCAAACAAAGGGTCCCCATAGCCTTTCATCTAGCTAGTGAGGTGGTGGATCCACACCAGAAAAGGCAACAGGAGAAGATTATAGGCTTCTCCCTCCTCTCCACTAAAGGGTCAGCTCCTAAAGCAGGGACAGATTTAGAAAGAAGCTTGCGATTGTCTCATCCCCAACTACAGATGAACAAACAGCATTGCTAAAGGTAATTATGTAATTATAAAAGAAAACATAATAGCATATTATTCTTATTTATATATTTTTTAATTTTTTTATTTTTTATGTGGGTACCAGGAGTCAAACTCAGGACCTTGCGCTTGCCAGTAGGCACTTGTGCCGCTGAGCGATATCACTGGCCCCTTTTTTTCCTTTTACGTGTGTACCGGGAGTCAAACTCAGGACCTCGTGCTTGCCAGGCAGGCGCTTACACTGCTGAGCCATCTTACCGGCCCTTTCTTCTTATTTTTAACTGACAAAAAAACAATCATAAGTTCAAAATAGAGTTAAGAACAAGGAAAATTTCAAGGAATAAAACGTGATATTTAATTTTATTTTTTTTTTGCTTCAAAAGAACAAAAACAATCAGATATATAAAGACTTAATTATACTTCTTCAAAATCTATAAAATTAAAAAAGACAAAATTGGAAAGAATTTAAAAACTGTAACAGTTATGGATTTCAAAAATTCTATCATTATTTGGAAATAAAGTACATAAGTGGTAAGTATATGCATAAATTCAGCAACACTCTCAATCATATCAAGGAAACAGATCATTCTATCCAAAAAAAAGAAAAATAAAAACCACCTTCATTTCAATTCTATAATGAACATTCACTAAGATAAGTCATATTCTGTACAATAAAGTAAGGACATAAATTAAGAATACTAAAATTATGCCAAGTTTAAAATCTGATCACAATAGAATCACATTGAAATTTAGTAACAAAAGCCAAATTAGAATATTCCTAAATTTTTACAAATTAAGTAATGTACTTCTAAATAAATCACAGGTAAAGAAAGTACACAAAGAAAATTAGAAATTGTTTTGACCTGATTTAAAAGGAAAAAACACAACATATCAAATTAAAGGGGTACAGCTAACCAGTTCTTAAGAGAAATAGTGTGATATTAAAATGACCATTTTTTTTTTTTAAATAAAGTCAATGAGGGCCAGTGAGATGGCTAAGCGGTGTAAGCACCTGCCTGGCAAGCGTGAGGTCCTGAGTTCGACCCCCAGTACCCACAAAATAAATAAATAAAATAAAATAAAATAAAATAAAGTCAATGAATTACCTTAAGAAATTAAAAAAGATGATCAAAGTGAGCCCACTTTGAGAAGCAGAAGGAAAAAAATTAGAAATACATGAGTAAAAATCAATGAACTAGGAAGCAGAAAAACAAAATTAAGATCTTATGAGGTTTTAAAGATGAATAAAACTGATTAAATTCTAACTTATCTGGATAAGAATGAGAGAAAATGCAAATTTCCAATATTAGCAATGAAAACAGAGGTATCACACATGAACAACTTTCTTAGGCATTTATTTTGATATCTTTCAAACTTTTATATTTTAGTATCATAATTCTTTGAAGATCAAATTAGATTCAAGGTTACATATAATTCTTTACCACTTAGATCAATTTAAGTGTAACCTCTTTTCTTTCAGTGTTTTAAAACCAAATATAAAAACAGCAACAAACAAATAAACCAAAAAATAAAAAGTAAAAAAATAAAAAACACGAAAGCACCAAAATACTAGACAGATGAAAGTAAATATATAGTCAGACCAACTATTTACAAATTGTGTAATAAGAATTCAAGCAAGGAGAATTCCTGGAAGAGATGGGGCTTTAGGAATGATACGGATGAGAAGGTGGCAGGTTCTGTGTTGTTTCTTTCCCTTTTTGAAGTCAGTCACCCATCCTCCAACTTCCCAGTATGTAACCTTGATTGCCGATAATTCAATGCTCTGTATTGATTTTGTAAATTGCCTTACACAGAGGTAAATGTTTCACTCAACACAACTCACCTTATTTGGAGGACCAGGAGATTGATTGGGTAGGGATACAAAGACCGGGTGCTTTTGCCTAAATTTAGGACCATTCTGAAGGTCCAGCCCACCAACAGAGCTCCATGTCAGGTTAGCAGAAGTCTGGGTTTCAACAGTTTTGCAAGAGCCTCTTCCTCTGTCCGTCTCTGCTGGGTTCCCTTCCTCACAGGGCTAATTTTGAAAAGTCTAACTTGTCTGCGGGGTGAGTAGCAGACAGAAGAAAGTGTGACTGAGACGCGTGGAAACGTCAGGATGAATAGGAAAAAACATTGTTGAACTGTTGAATGTAAGTAATAAACAGTTAATGAAAAATATTTCTTGGAAATGCACATTATATAACTAAATAAGAGTAAAAATAGCTTGCAAAACGAATTTACTTAAAAAGAAAGTGGAACAGAACCATTCGACAATTTGATACCTAGATGGCGTGACTGCCAAGTACTTTCCGTCAGTGTTGGCACTGTAGCCAGGGCAAATTTAGATGGCCAGTGAGGAAAACTGTGCCAAGCCAATGCTGAAAATTGCTTAAACTTAAACACCAATGCCAGTTTGCTTTTACATCACAATCAAGTGAAGAGAGGAAAAACATTAAACTTTTATATGGTAAACATTGTTGCTATCTGCATGTAGTTCTTTGTGAACTTTGTCCATCCTTCCTCATTTATCCTCCCTCATGTATATCTGCTGGACATGATCCAAGCACCTACTCCCTAAAACAGGAAATCTGGGAGCCAATTTACAATCTGACCCATATAATCCTTACATGCGTTTGCTATATCATGCTGGAACTGGCTGCTACCTCTATTAATGTTTTATTTCGTCTTTATCTTTCTCTAAGTCTATTGGTAATTCTGTAAATCTAGTGATGAATACTGACCAGATCATTTTTGTAAGCTTTTTTGTAAGCAGTGTCTTCAAAACAAAACTAAGAGTTGTACAAAGAATGAGTGCTGCTAATGCAATTTTAATCATTTTTTCCTTCTACAAGATGCTTCTGTTAGTCTTTAAGTCCAGCCACAGGTTCCTGAACCAAAAATATATGGCCCTAGTAATCTTTCTATGAATTGTTTTTTCACATATTTATCTTCAATCAAATCTGGTGTCAACTATACTATATTTCTTTCTATGGGATTTTCCACTTTTCACATAACTCATAAGCTTTTTGAGAAGAAAGTTATTGTCTATACAGCACTGATTACAAAAAAAGAATTCTTTCAAAACAATTTTCTTAATGAAAATACAATTTTGTAAGAAATTTCCAGGAATATATACTTTATAAACCTTAATGCTCAATAACATAGAAACAGAATTATCACTTAGCTTACTTATTGCAGGCTGTGTGGAAAATACGTGGGTCATTTTGTAGTCTATATTAGACTGTGTTTTGATTTCAGGAAGCTTTAGCTCACTGGGAAATCTCTGAAAGTGATAAACGTTAAACCACAACATCTACTTGCGGCAATAACTTACATGTCAGCTTTAGATGACATATTAAAATTATATGAGACCAATGTATAGATGGATATGGCTAGGTATTTGTTATAATAAATTATCATTATTTATGATTTCTTTTCAAAATACAAAAGTTTAAGTCATGTCTGCATGGGTAAACAAGAGAAAAAGCCCACCTCTTTTGACACCGCACCACTTAAGTCCAGGTATAAAAAATACAAATAAAACAAGAAAGATTTCCACATGTGGAGTTGGTAGTATAAATAAAACCCAAAGAAGAAAAGAAAGCCAGATATTTTTTAAAAGGTCTGATACTACTTTAGAAATCCAAGTCCTTATAAGCGATCAAGGATACTGGTGTGTGTGTGTGTGTGTGTGTGTGTGTGTGTGTGTGTGTGTGTGTGTGTCTGTGTGTGTTTCCATGTGTTTTGCGGGGTGGATGGCACACTTTTTAAAGTCATCATTGCTCTCTCACATGGAGATGGTCTGTATTACTCAGCCTGGTCTTGCACAGGTGTCTTAAACAATGGAAATGTATTTCTCATAGTATAGTTCTGGAGTCCAAAATTCCAAAATCAAGGTTCTTGCATATAGATGGCTATGTTCTTTTTTGGTTTGGGGTTTTTTGAAGGGGAGTGAAAGGGATTCTTCTTGCTTTTCAGAGTCTCTAGGTTGGCCTTGAACTTAGTATGCATCTCAGTGTGACTTCAAGCCAGTGATCCTCCTGCCTCAGCTTCCTGAGTGCTGTCCTACGCCAACATGCCAGACCGGATGCCTAGTTTCTTATTGATTCTTCCCATGATCTCTTCTGCATGTTCACGCAGGAAGAAGGAAGGAACTCTGGTGTCTCTTCCTAAAAGGATAAGTATCTTTCTGGATTGAGTCCCCACTCTCTGGCTTCATATAACCTTAGTGACTTCTCTAAAGGTCCTGTCTTCAAATACAGTCACACTGAGTTTTATGGGTTTTCTTTTTCTTTTATTTATTTTTTTTTTCTTTTGGTGCTTGTGAAAGAACCTAGGGGCACTCTGCCATAGACCTATATCCCCAGCTAGTTCTTTGATTTTTTATTTGAGACAAGATTTCACTAAGTTGTCTCACTAAGTGGCCTGAAACTCATGACCTTCTTACCTGAGCCTCCTAAGCAGCTAGGATTACGGGCACGTACCAGAGTACCTGGCTGCTTGAATTGTAGGGCTTTACTGGTTGAGCTGGAAGAGGGCAAAGTCATTCAGTCTATAACATAAGCATAAGAAGATAAGCTTTATAAGTAGGACAAGAGTAAGAAAAAATCTGTGTATTGGTATATTTCAGTAAGTAAAAGAAACCCAATGTGAAAAGTAGCAGTGCTAAGCTGGGGCAAGCATAAAATAACAATAGATTGGAAAGGAATGGAGTGTGGTAAGGTAAGGGCCAGCTGGTCGTAGTTTTGAGATTTAACTTTAGTTATGAGGAAAATCATTAAAGGCATGAAACTGGGTGGTAATACAACGTAAAGTATGTTTAAGAAACATCACTACGTTAGCTTCATTGAGAATAGGCGGTAATCATTAATACAGGAAGAGCTCATCAAATATGGAGAGTAAAGAAGTGATACAGAAGCAAAAGTATGAGTAATTTATTTACAGAATTAATATAAATTGCAGTACATTTAAACTCTCTCTTTTAATAGAAAAATGCTAATTAAAATATCAATGGGATATCGCTTTTATTACATTACATTTTTGTTAAAGGGAACAAAGTAAGGTAGAAAAAATCCAATGTGTATTACAGGCAAGTCAAACTGAATTGATATTAAAGCAGAGAAACCCAGCATAAGGCTCCGAGTCTGAACACCTGGAAAAGATCAAGGGAATAGGTCTTGTTCTCCTGTTGCCACTTCTCGGCTACCAATGGCCACATGGAAATGCATCAGGCTGCTTTTAGTCACAAAACCAAATGAGTTTTTACTGGCAATTGTCTTAATCTGTTGGGGGCTACCTTAACAAATATAAAGACTGCTGTGTTTATAAATAGCAGAAAATTATTTCTTAAAGTTCGAGAGAATGGGAAGTTCATTTTTAAGGTGCCAGGTTAGGCCTGCTTCCTGGTTCACAGATGGCATCTTCTGGCCTTGTCCTAATGTGAGGTAAAGGGTGGGGACCTCTCTGAGGCCTCTTTCATGAGGGCACTAATCTC
Organism: Erethizon dorsatum; assembly: GCA_028451465.1. Classification (NCBI taxonomy): domain Eukaryota; kingdom Metazoa; phylum Chordata; class Mammalia; order Rodentia; family Erethizontidae; genus Erethizon; species Erethizon dorsatum. The sequence goes on from CM051839.1 coordinate 21,485,003, forward strand.
ATTATTCAGGGCTCCATACTCATGATCTCATCACTTCCCAAAGATTTTACAGGGGTTAGAATTTCAAGGCAATTTAAGGGGGCAAAAACATTCAGATTGTAACAGCAATTATTTGAGCATGGTAGAGGAGTTGCAGTAGAAGGAAAACTAATCTTCCTGAAATGATCTGGTAAGTTACACGCAAGGAAAATAGCCATATCCTAATGCCAACCTGCCCTAATCCAGATGGTAGAAGTCAATGGGAAGAAGACTTAGTCATTCCTCTCTTTCCTCGAATCTGGACAAAAGATGGACTCTCTGGAGCAGGGAAAACCAGAAGCACCCACGCTGGAAAAATAGGAAGGATCAATATTCATGCGAAAGAAAATGCTTGAAGAAGAAACTATGAAGAATTCCTGGGGTCTTAATGCCTAAGAGATATGCCTAATGCAGAGAGAGGAATGAGACTTACGAAGTAGATTTCCATTTTGTAGTGGAAATACTTGCATTTGATTTTTAACAATGCAATTTACATTTGGTATATTATTCTAAACCATGCAAGTTGTAAAACTTAAAATAGCATTGAAACATATTAATAACTTGCAATTTCAGTTCAGAAAAACTGTCTTAAAGAAATGATTAGCAAGTGCAGGAATCCTCTATGATATTAGTCGCAGAGTTATTTATATTAAAAAAAGGGTGGAAATGTTTGCATATTATGAAGCTACCCAAATTGTATTTTCACAAAATATTATATTGATGTGGATGTCTTCTCACATATATTGATAAGACAAAATGGTGCATATTTATAGTTAAACTTTGTACTTAAAAGATTACATACACATATATATGTGTGCATATGTTTTTAAGAAATCAGTTAAACTCTTTTTAATAATTATCTCAGGAGGATAGTATTGTTAGTGACATTTAAATATATTCTAATTTTTAAAAATTTGAAACAATCTTTTATTACATTCTTTTTGTTATTTGCAAAACGAAATATGTATCTTTCTTTTTGTATAAGCTTCAAATACACTGTGATGTAGGAAAGTTATATTTTATTTTAAGAAAAGCATTTTTGGATATACTACATAGCTGAAAGTTTGCATAAATCCAACTTAAAATTCCAAAGTAATTGTTTTCTACAGAGAAGGCAATAGATAAAACCAGAATCAGAATATGGACAATTCCAATCATTACACATGTTCTATTATGATGTATTTTTTTCTTTAATCTCTTTATTGCATCTAAAGATAGGTATCTAAATTCAAAATGTGACCTTCTTCCCAGAAGTTTAATATACCTACCTGAATTCCAGAGGTTTTGTTGCCTCGCAGCACTTTTCAGAATTTGCACTGGTGTTTCTGATTAATGAATTCTTATATGATTTTTGTTGAGATAAAAATAGTTTAAAGTTATAACAACAGTGAATATCAAAATAAGCACACACTATCACTTCTCTAGGCAAAAGAACTGTGGGAACTAAAACAGGTGCTGATAAATAAAGAAAAAGTGGATATTTCAGTTTACCATTATATGGCACCAATTAAACCTGGTCTGCTAGTTTATATATTATAACAGTCTTGATAATAACAAAATTAACATCTTACATACTCTCATTTTATAAAATGGGATTACATTGCACAGCATAGTACAACACTCTACCCCCACAGTGCTCTTTCCCTTCCCTCTCTTTCTCTCTCTCTGTCTCTCTCTGTCTCTCTCTCTTTCTCTCTCTCTCTCTCTCTCTCTCACACACACACACACACACACACACACACACACACACACACACAGTTTTCCTACTATTCCCCCATGGTTGCTCTTTTGAGAGTTAATCATATAACATCTGGGTGATGATCTTTGCAGTCATCGATTTTGTATCTATGTAGTATATTGGACTACTTACGGATAATACAAATACATTTAAATGTACATAGGCCAGTTATTTTCTTTTTTGCTAAAAATCATCTCATTACAATACTCAGAAGATATTGACTGGCTCATAAATCTACTTTTATTGACTGAAATTTAAGAATTTCATCACATGAAAATTCTCCTTAGAATGTTTCTATCAGAACTGCATTGTAACTTCTATTTGTTTTACTTATATACAAATAAAAATATGTTGAAGGTATGGATTTCATAAACTTCTGTTACTTGATAATAATATTTCTCCTAAAAATAAGAAAATGGAAGCAAAGAGAAAATCTAGCTTTTCTCCTTAAATTAGTATAATGTGACATATTTAGTGAAAGAAAATTATCTTTCAACATCGGCATATCTTATTTTGGAAAATGGAGAGTCAGCTAGCTATTGAGATATGTTTATGCCTCACTAGAAGCGATTTAGTGGAAATTTATGTTTTAAAAAACATATGGGATTAGAGCTAAATTATTATCATATATGTGAAATGGTGGTGAAATGTTTGCTTTTAAAAACAGAATAAAAGCATCAGTTACAAAGATTAATTAAGTATGGAAAAAGGCTTACTTCTACATTTCTCCCTGTGGATACAATTTTATAATTTGGCATCTGTTATGATTTGAATGTATTACCTCCAAAAGTTTACATGCAGGAAAATTAATCTTAATGCAGGGTGGTGAGAGGGGGAGCCTCAAGAGGGTGTTTAGATTCCAAGGGTTGCACCACTGTGATTGGATTAACACCACTAGAATAAAGACTTATGGGAGTGGGTTAATTCTCTTCTGCTCTTCCACCATTTGAGGAATATTTTTCTTTTCCTCCAGAGGATGTAGAATTCAGGATGCCACCTTGGAAGCAGAGACAGGGCCCTAACAGATGTCTAAATATCTAGGCACTTTGATCTTAGATTTCTTAGCCTCCACAACTGTGAGAAATAAATTTTGTTCTTTATAAATTGCCAATTTTCAGATATTGTTATAGCAACACAAAAATGACTAAGAAAGCATCTCACTATGTTAAAATGTAGCCCCTTTAAGTCTGTTCTCTAATGTCAATCTAGGTATGTCACGAACAGAGCACAAAAATTAGTTGTTAGAAGTGTTAAAGAAAATAAGTTCAGTCAAAGAAATAAATTCTTGCTACTAGAGACTAACATTGATAGGAAATACATTCCCCACTTTTTATCAATTATATTTGACTTTTTTAGATAATCCTTACTTCAGTTTTATGTAAATATAAATCATTCAAATTCTATTATTTCTTTATAACTTTATAATGAGTAGAAAATTTGGATTATAATAACTGATCAAGGTTGCTGTGTTCATCTTTATCCATAAATCAACCCATAATGACTCAGTACTTAAGTGGAAATGTTGTGCATTTGGACATTTCCAATTTTCATTTCTAGAAGCAAAAGGTGCTTAACAGATGGAGCAAAACTGAACTTTACCCAGAGTTACATTCATCATATGCACAAGTCCATGCAGCAAGCAAGCCATCCTGACAGTTTAATTCAACATTAGGATAATGCTTGGAAGGGTAATCCTATTCACACTGCAGGATAAGATGCCTGCACAGTGGCTTTGGCCTATGAAATTGTTAGCTATAGATTCTGAGCTGGCATTATGAGCTTCTTAACTTCTCAACCAGCTTTTTCTTAGCATCTTATTGTCAAGGGTTGGTTATTTGTTCCATAAATCCACCCAGGCCATTATATTTTTCTTTTCGAAATCATTTGGCCAATAGTCAAAGTAATGAAATCTGCTTTTAAAATGGATTATTTTAATCTGTACATAATAGTCACATGTATGTAAAAGATATGCACTGAGTTGTAAATTGAATAGTTTTGTTTATGAGAGTAGATTTAAAGAACACGAGATAGTTTCTTTCTTTTTTTTTTTTTATTGCCCATCTGAATGAAGGTACATGTTCCCAATAATTTTTAAGGAAAATCAGAAAGCAGCATTTAAATGGAATTGTTGAACTGGCCTCTGCCCCTGCAGGCGGTAGACAGAGCTCACCTCTGCACTTTGCTGCTGTCAGTGACCCCACCTGAGCACAGGAAGGGGAACAGCAGGGCCCTGAGAGCTACCTTCCCTGCCTTCTCCTGTGGAGCCCTGGCTGCATATCTCTGCTTTAACCTGCTACGTGCAAGCAGAAGTGCTTTAAAGCCAAGTCTCTTTGCAATTCTTAGTTTTCCAAATGAAGATGTTAAATAAATTAGAGACCAGGCCTCAAAAAAAAAAATATTGACCAGACAGGGCCAGTTAATTTTCAGAAATGAAAATTCAGAAATGATTAAATTATTTCTTATAAATGCCTATGTTCAAGAAAAACAGCTTACATTTAACCAGTAAGAAGCTGCCACAAACTTACGAAATTGGAACTTCACAATGGAAGAGACTGTGTAAGGCAACTTTATAACTACATCAGTCAGAAGTCTTCATTTCCAAACCCTTCCTGTCAAAGCCTTTCTCCCCATTTGCCCTCAGTGGGACTCCTGAACCTTTTGTGGTGTGGAGTTCCCAATGTATGAGTCGTTATTGAGAGAGGAAACCACCTCCTGTGGTGACGTTGGGCAACTGTGTGTTAACTGAACACCTGAGCTCCCCGAGAGGTGGGTGGTTATGACCGCAGCTCTGTACAGGCGCAGCTGTGATGTAACATCAGCGGAGCATAGCAGCCCTGGAAAGTCCTGCCAGTTTCCCACTTCCCCTCACTGCTGCTCTGCTTCTGCTTCTGCAGTCATTTTGCTTGGCTTTGCCCCGGAATGAGAAACTCCCCTGTAGAAACAGGATAAAAGTAAAAGCAAAGCCTTGCTCAGGGCTCTCAGGCGAGCATGAGTCCCCTGTGCAGACGCCGGCCAATAAAGACGCCCTATCCTCCTACGCCCTGTCTGGGTGGCTGTGTTCAGGATCTTGTTTATCTCCTTCTCTAATTATTATTATTACTCTAATAAACTCTTTAAATATTTATTGCGCCTGTTTAGTTTTTTACAGAAAAAAAAAAAAAAAGTCTGCTTGGAATCCTAAATCCTGGCTTGAGATTTTAATCTTGAACTCTACAAAGCCTGCCATCTATTTCAGTTGGTAGAAAGGCAGATGGTCTCTTGAAAAGGGTTTGATGACCTAGAATTCTCTCCCACTTTCAATCATACCTATCTCATTGAGATTTCATTTTTTCATTTTTTTTATTTTAGTAAATTTTTATTTTTACTAATACATAATGATTACATTTATTGTGGGGAGTTGGTATATATATATATAACATGTCCAATTCCTAGAGTTTTACTGTTGTTACTTTATTCTGTTTCTTTTATTTAATTGCTAAGGAATAACTTATGACCATATTCTAAGTCATCTTTCTCAATTCATTATAACTTATATTAGTTTGATGTAAGATAATTTATATTGATCACAGGTATAGTTAATATTTTGACTATATTAATTATTTAATTAATAGACTAATCTCTAGGAGGAATTTTATATTTGAAGAAAAATTGAACAGAAACTATCCCACACATACCTTACTTTCCCTACACACATTGACTATGCTATTTTCATTCTTGTTTTACTTTCATTTTTCAGTTTAAATATCATTAAATCTGTTCATATTTGTATTGGTAGAAGAAAGAATGTTCCTAAAGATCATGGCTATGAACAGCAGTCTTTTTTTTTAGAAATGTCAACTTCAGTGGAAGAGATATCCCAAAGCTTTACAACAAGAATTTTTAGATTCTTTTCAAACACAGTAGGATAGTTTTATCATCTATTAGAGATTCTTCTATGGGCAAAGAGAAAGGCAGCATGTGTGTGATGTTTTTGCCAAACTTGGCCTATGGCTTCCCTCAAAACCTTGCTGAGTCTCTTTATTGAAAACATGATTTCTCTCATTATTTCAAAATTTTAATATCATATATTGGAAAATCTAAATGAATAGAATATTATTTGGATTAATGTTAAAAGGTCACACGTTGTCATTTATTTGAGCTGTAATTCTTCCTTGGTCAAACTATACATGGATTTAGATGATATAAAAATTGTCTCCCCCTTGAATGATCACTAACAAGGGAATTATTATAATAATGATAGTAACATCAGTGGCATTCAAATTTTATTGTATATTTGAAATTTCTAGGCATTTTACATGGAATAATTCAATAAATTCTCACATTATCTGGTGACTATTTTCATCCAAAATCACTGACGAAGTCCACAGGCATGAACTACTTATGCTAAGTCATGTGTAAGTGATGAAATCAGGATTAAAATCTTGGAAGACTGGCTCCAAAGCCTATGCTCTTAAACATGACACCATAGAGAGCAGAAGTCATCGAAGGGAAGTAACAGGCATAAATTTTGAATCTTCCAGTTTTCTGGACAAAGGAGGTCTTTAATCAGGATTGTCTACTCTGTTGCTTTAACATATCTCCAGTTTGCTTATTTTATTGACCACCTTTTACTCAACAGAGTTCAAGAACATACGTCCTTTGAGACACTGATATTTTTTCTCTTGTAGACTATTAAAAAGTATGCACATTAATCAAATGTGAAATACAATTATTTGTTTGAAATATTTTAATACTACATGGTCCATAAAAAATTTAAATAAATCAGTCCTTATCATAAAAAGGTTCACTTATAGAAAATCATTGTTAGGAAAGGCTAAAGTAGGGTCTCTTTAGTATTAAAGGAAACCAAATTTGGTTTCTTCATTTAAGAGTTAAAGAGGATATGTACTTATAAGAGTATCAGCCAGAGAGTTTTAGAACTGAGAGAGTTTCACCTCTTTTGATGATTAGTTTATGAATACACACAAAGCAAACAAAATAAAATAAAACTATTTCTACCCTTACTCACAAGCAAGACTTAGGTAAAAAACCAAAGGTAAAGAAGAATGAGACCCTAATTCCCATTAAATTAGATACGTTTTAACCACTGTTTGGATACAAGAATGAACCTGGAAGCTTGATAGAAAATGCTAATCCAGAGATTTTTATCACCAGACATTTTTATTTGATTATTTTATAAAAGGATTTGTGAATTATTTGTTTTCTAGTTATTGTACATTTGCTTGTAAAATCTTTCATTCAGCATAATGTACTTATGATAAGATAGCCACTTTTTAAATATTCATTCCATTCTTTCTACAAATACTTTGATTTTTTGTAATCATTGCATAATCAGCATACATGGAATGTCTCCATTTTCCTTCACCACCAAATTACTTTGAGACCTTTACACTAAAACCATCTGCTCTTTCCTGGTTCCACTCAGTCACAGATCTGTTTTGAGTCACTATAGATTAGTTTTATGTGTCCTAGAATCTGACACAGAAAGAATAATGCTTCATTTTCCATTTGTGTATGTTTTTATAGTGTATCATAACGCCTTTGAAATTTATATATGTCACTGTTGTATGCATCCATGGTTTGTTCTCACTGCCCAGAAGTATTTGATTGTGGGTTTATCTGAGCACACACATACTTTCCTTCTAGACTCTTTGCCTACTTTACTTTGGAGAAAAATTTTCCTATATTCTTTTGGTAGAACATTTACAATTTTAGCTTTGCTCTGTTTCAGTATATGAGCCAATTTGTGTTCATATTTGTGTTCAGAATAAGAAAAGCACTGAAGCACATTTCTTTGCATATCTCGTCATTTTACCACCAATCAGTAAAAGAAAACAGCTGGTGAGATGGCTCAGCGGCGTACGTGCCTGCCTGGCAAGTGCAAGGGCCCGAGTTTGACTCCCGGAACCCACATATGAAAAAAGGGCCGGTGATATTGCTCAGTGGCACGGGCACCTGCTGGCGCGCAAGGTCCTGAGGTCGACCCCCGGTACCCACATAAAAAAAAAAAAAAGAAAAGAAAACAGAACAGTACTTTGCACATAGGAACACTGTCAACAATTAGTAAGTGTAATTTTTTTTAAGATATTTTTCTAAGTGTATTGAGATGAGAAAACAAGTGGATTTTCATGTAGGTGAATAGTGTATTTCTAGGTTTGAAAAAATTCCACTTGATCTATAAAGCTATCCTCTTATAAAACCTAAAACATTTGACACCTTTTTATTATGTCCTGAAAAGCATCACTGTAAATCTTCTGTTTTTACTTTAATTTTATTTCAACTTGTCCATGTCTTTTTAGTTTCAGACCAATTTTTAAATTGCTTTTTCAACTTCTAACAAAAGAAAACTGATTTTTGAAATTTTCATTGGGAATTACACTGAATATATGTATCTATTTTGAGAGAACTAAGAATTTGACAATGTCTTCTCTTTGAACTCCTGAAATTAGTATCTGTTTCCAAATTTTAGCCCATATCTGTTGTAAATGTTTTGTTAGTTCTTAGTCTAGTTGCATTTTGTGCTTTAGTTTGAGTTTATCCAAAGTGTTTTGTCTTTCTTAATGATACTTTAAATGGTATTTTGTTGCCTGATATTTTGTTGCCTGATATTTTATTTGTAAGAAAATGAACTACAGTGTGTGAAATTTCCTAACAGATTTTCTGTGGGTTTTTTTTTTTTTTTTGTATACTTTGTCAACTATGAAGTCTTTTTTTTGTAAAAGAAAACATTTTTACATCATTCTTTCCAGTAACCATACTTTGAACTATTTGTTCCACTGGCTAGCACTGCAAGAATAATGTTAAATAATAGTCCTGTGTATGGCCATTCTTACCTTCCTAATCTTAGAGGGAAAGTAGCTAGTCACTCATCATTAGTAGGTTTTTCAAAGATGCTGATTATGTGAATGGAATATTAGTCTTTTACTCCCAGTCATGTGACAGACTATGTATCATGAATGGATTTTGAGTTTTATTATTGTTATTTCTATATATGATGAGATAATTACATATTTTTCTATTTTCTTCTATTAATATGGTACATTATTTACGTACTTTGACTTTCAAATGCTAAACCAACCTAGCATTTATAAGAGAAACATTCTTTTCATAATCATTTTTATATATTCTTTTCATTATTATTTTTATATATTATGAAATAAATTTCTAAACATTGTGTTCATTATTTTCATGTCTGTCTTCATCATAGCCTCCCCAAGTGCAGTCTTCTCGACCCAGTGAAACCAATTATTGCCTGGTTACCCCTTTCTTGCACTGGGACCCAAGAAAAGCCAACTGGAGGAAACATGACTTTGTCAATGGAAATTCACAGTATAAAAGATGATCAGTAATTGTAGTTTTTGCTATCTTAAATGAAATCTGTTGTATCTCTGATGTCCTATATCTACTAACCACCATATTAACTATGTCATTTAGTGGAGAGCAAAGACATAATTAAAAACATGGCAATTTTATCCTATGGATTGTTTTGGCACTATCTGAATATGCTAAAAAAATATTATTTCTTAGGTTCCAAAAATCAAGAGTTTTGATTTAATATTCTATTGCTACTCAATTAACTATTTCCTTTTGTTATTTCTTATTGTTTACATTTTTTGTTTTTAATTTCTTCAAGTGATTCTTCTGTAAAGACATAGAAGAAAAGCACTGGTCTAAGTGAAGAAAGTGCAATTAATTCTTATACAGCCCTTCCAGAGAGTTATCTGTTCCCCATGGTGGAGGTTAAATAACTTCCAAGTCCATGTAGAAATATGAGATAATCTTTTCAATCTGGTAATCACCAAAATTCCTGTTCTTTGCACTCTGAAGTCATGATCTCTCAACTCACTATTATAGTAATAATTTCCTCGCTTTAATGAAGTTTTTATTTAGTAAAGTTTCTTTATAAACCTCCAACTCATATCAATTGGATATCCCATTCAATAAAGAACTCCTACAAAACGTCGAAACTATGTAATTGATGTATTTAACCCCTGACCATGATCGCTACTGCATCACAAAATATGATTCTTCTCAAAATTTGTCCTGAGGGGGACTTTAATCCTATCATCTGTAATTATAACAAATATATTAACTATAATAAATTTAAATAAATTACCATCTTAAATATACTTCACTTAATCAGAATGGCTTCTACCAGTCAGATCTTTCTTATAAGCACAGGAGTAAAATTCTCAATATTAAAAGAAGACAGATGATTTAAGGATATTGACTAACCTAAGGAACTGATAGATGGAATAGAGAAAAAAATGAAGAAATTAGGGTTTCACCAAAGCAAGCTCAAAAGCCACTTAATACTTCAAGTTGTGCCACAGGAGGTATGTGGAAAGGAGCGTAGTGACATTAATGTTAGACCCTAGATATCAGTATCGGCAAATCTTCATCTAGACTTTTGTTTTCTGTCTTGGTCCCACGATGTCTGAATGTTTCTCCATTGTTCTGGATCCACACAGTTACAATTCTCTGTTTCTGGCTGAACTATCTCAATATTATGCAAATGTCCAAGCTGCTAAATAGACAGGAGAAGTAAAAACCTAGTATTCTCAGCTCCTCTGCTGCCATGATTAATTCCCAGATTGGATAGGAGGTTAATAATGGTTGGAAATTAAGATACCTGAATCCTATGTTCATCCACTTTGATGAACTTCAATGAAAAAGAAGAATTTCAGGTAAATGTATGGGTGCTCAGCATGGGACACTGGGACTCTGGACCTTTGTATAAGAAATCAACTTTACTATGCCTGCTTACGAGCTGCCATCAAAAGTTTAGTTTAAAGAAGCAACATAAAGAATTTTAATTTATTCTGAATTTTAGTTTCTTTTTCAAGTCATTTTCTAAACTTTATCTTTGAAACTATTTTATTCAGTCTATAAAGTTGCATAAGCTTACTATATAGTCACTTGAAAAATTTGTACAAATTGTGCTGCATTTATGTGTTTCTGTGTTCTTCTTGAACCATTTAAAATCTCTTTAAAATATGAGGATTATAAATGATGTTTAAAGAGTTCAGATGAAATGAGGATAAACATCAATTAATAAATAAACAGTTCATTAGTTTACAGATTAACATTAAATTCTACAATGTTTGAAGAAAAGATAAATTGAGATGTTAAAATTGTAATAGCAGAAGTTCATATTAATGAAAGATTAGAAAACAAACAACTCAAAATAATAAAAAGAGTAAACTGTTTCAGAAATCAAACACCCAGACATAAGGAGTACCCCCACTTACCTTTGGAGAATACATTTCAAGACCCGCAGTAGATGCCTGATCCCTGCGTAGTTCTAAAGTCCATATATAATGTGCTTTTTGCTCTACTTACATACATTTGATAACGTTTAGTTTTTATCAGGTACAATAAGAAATTGACAGTAACTAAAAAAAAAGGAATAATTATACTCTAATAAATATATGGTTTCACTCTCGAAGTATTTCTTTCTTTCTCTCTCCCCTCTCTCTGTTCTTTATTGGATCTCAATGCTTTCACTTGAAAATATTCCACAATTTTATCTTTGACATCTCTAAATTGCTTACATCTACTACTCTCGCATACTGGTTCATTACTTAGTGAAATGAGATGACTTGTGACAACCATCGCAGTACCTTGAGCTCCTTAGAGACAGTGCTGGGGAAAGTGAGAGTGGAATGGGCACCGAGAAACCCGGAGCCTGGGAAAAATAACTGAAATGGACAAAGGAGCTCTTAAGAATCTGACAGGCAAAATGTCATCACATGTGTTCTTCGTGCAAACTGTCCAGGAGGAGCCCAAGAAAAAGCACCCCGGTGCTTCAGTCATCTTCTCAGAGTGTTGCACGAAGTGCTCAAACCTTCGGAAGATCATACCTGCTGAAGAGAAAAGGAAATTTGAAGACACTGTCAAAGTGGACAAAGCCCATTATGAAAGAGAAATGAAAACCCATATTCTTCCCAAAGGCGGAACAATAAAGAAGTTCAAGGATGCCAGCAGACCTCTTTCAGCCTTCTTATTGTATTCTGAGTATCACCTAAAAATCAAAGGAGCACACTGAGGTCTATCCAGTTGTGTAGTTGCAAGGAAGCTGAGGAAATGTGGATCTGCCCTGCTGCAGATGAGGAGACTTACGGGGAAAGAAAAGGCTGCTAAGCTGAAGGAAAAATTAAAGGATATTGCTGCCTATGGAGCAAAAGGATATCGGGATGCAGCCAACCAAACAGAGACTGAAAAAAAACAAGAAAGGGAAGGAAGAGGAAGAAGATGAGGAAGATGAGGAAGATGATGATTTGTTCTAATACAGTTTTGTTTTGGAAAAAAATCATTTAACATAATGCAAACCTTTTAAAGAAAAATTGAAAAGTAAGCTGCGTAAAATTTGTTTGTAAACTTCACAGTCTTTTTTATCTAATCAACACTCCAAAGTGGTGTGATAGCTCCTAAAATTGTGATGCTGGGTAAATTTAGAGAAGCTCTGCTGAAAGTGGGTAAAACTCGCTCTGAACAGAGAGGGCCTCTCTGTGAGTGACTGCTAAGTATCAGTCAAGTCAACACCCTACTGAATGAGACTTTACATAGCCTTTTCCTGATAATATTTTAAATAGCGACTAGCCGTCAGGTACAGTATGAAAGTTGTAAATTAACATATAATTTTAAAATAGGTTCTCATTATATGCAGTAAAATTAACTAGATTGGGGGTGGTAGTGTTTCATCTTGTCTCTGCTTGAAATAATAAATGTCATTCTGTTAACCGAGTACTGCTCTGTAAGCACACACGAAAATGTTGTAGCTGTTTTATTGATAACCGAAAGTTTCTAAGTAAATTTAATTTTTATTTTAAAAAAAGAACAGCATTATTTGAACACAAAAACTCAGCTACCACAACAGTCCATCTGACAAGCAAGGCAGCCACTAAGTGGGTAGCAGGCGACATCACATACGGTGTGGGCTCGCTGAACAAGGGGTGACGCAGGTCCCAGGGAGAGTGGAGGAGGACTACGTGAGATTTCATCAGGCCACTGAGAGTGGCAAGCAATCCAAAATCATGAACTGCTTATTTCTGTAATTTTCCATGTAATATTGTTGGACCGTTGTTGACAGTAGGTAATAAAAATTGCAGAAAGTAAAACTGTTGATAAGGAGAACTGTACTATTGAATTTCATCAGTATGTACAAACAGATTTATAAAGATGTGTATCTTTAAATTTCAATATGATTTGGTATCTTGTTTCATTATATGTATTTGCATGATTATTAGCTGTTTTGATACACAAGGCATTCATTTCCTTTCTCGACTCTTCCAATAAATGAAAAGCTGAGTAATAAGTCTAATAAACCTAGGAGGATAGAGACTTTAAGAAGTGCTTGAGGGTCAGCTCAGCGGCTTAAGTGTCTGCCTGGCAAGCGCGAGGTCCTGAGTTTGACTCCCAGTACCAGCATATTAAAAAAAAAAAATCAAGACTGACCATCCTTCATTTCTAGACAGGAACTAGAGAGGGATTGTGGCAAACAGGGTAAGAGAATATTCTCCCAATCTTACACACTTTCTTCATCTTGTAATGTTTTACTTTATTTAATTAAGTATGGAGAAAATTCTTTCCTACAAAGATCATGAGTTCTTTCCCTTTACCAAAAATTTACTAAATATGTGGTTACAATAGAGCTCCTCAGTAATGAGATCAAGACACCTAACCTTTACATTAAATAAAATTCGTAGTTTTGTTATTTTTATTAATGGTTCTATGATATAATTTATGAAAATTGCTTATCACAAAGACTGATATAAAAATCCAACAGGCTAAGTTATGTTCTTTTTCATTTTCCACTAAAATGTAAAATAAGCCTCACTTAAGTTTACCATAAGTCTTACAGAAGATATCTCTCATTATTAATGCATGTAATTATTTTATTACTTATAAATTGATGGATCACAATTGCTTCTTAGACCTATCCTTACTAGGCCTCTTAAATCTACTTATTCTCAGAACCATATATATATGGTTCTGAGAATAAGTATATATATATATATATATAGAGAGAGAGAGAGAGAGAGAGAGAGAGAGAGAGAGAGGAAAGAAGGAAGATATAGAGAAAAAGGGAGGAAGTGAATGAGAGAAAGAGAGAGAATGACAATAACAATGACAATGAGAGAAACCACAATGACAGATCAGTATTATTTAAATGAACATCATAATTCTATATTTAGATGAATTATAATATCTCTGCACTAAATATCCACATAGTTACAAATTATGGAAGGCTTATGGTTGTATTATTAATATATAGAAGAATGTATAATGAAAGAGTGTAAAAACGCATTATGTAAGTTTTTAAAAAGATGCCCAGGATTAGCTGTCCATTTTGACCAGCTATAGTCTAGTATGGCAGTGAAGAGTAGAATATACAGCTTAATGTAACATTTGGGGAAAATTCAAAATTTCACAATTAAGGGTTTGGCACCATCTTTACCTTTTCCAATTTAAAATCTTACAGATTTTTCAAATTTGTGTTCTGCAGTGAATTCTTCTTAACATTCCCTGGTCTTTCAAATTTGAATAAGTTTATCTTTATGTTTAATGTTACAAAACCAACTCTTTTTAGAGTCAACAGTTTATTAATGTATCCTCAGTGTAGCTAGTTGGCAAAGAGATTGCATCAAGTCCAACGCCTTGCACTCTGAAAAAAAAATTTTTTTTTTTTTGAGTGAAGAAAAATCATTAGGGAGACTGGTAAAGAAAATGTGAATGGATCCACGAGAACCCATCACCATGCTGAGAAAGCACAGAATTCATTATTTATGGATCTGTGTCAGTACTATCATCTTTGTTTACAAAGAACAGAATTATAATTAGAGTGAAATAAAATAGCTTTGGCTAATTTGCTGTACAGCTCTACAAACCTGTTACTAATTTGAAACTTAATGACTAAACTAAAAACTGCCACTTGGCTGCATTTTTTGTAATGTTCTACATGATAATTCTATACTTAGAATGAACCCTTACCCTGTTATGCTCATAAAATGAGTGAGCATAAAACATACCATTTTGACAATATTTAAGTAGAAGAACATTTATTAAAAGACACCGGTTATATAGAACAAATGTAGAACTATGGTGCATGAAATTAAGGCATGAGAAGTAATGTTTTGAAATTGAGCACATTTTACTCTTTTAAGAATTCTTGAACCTAAATACATGTCTTATCATTTTTACTTTATATTGATTTTTGTAATTATCGATATGAGATTAGATTAAGATCAAGTGTGAAATGAAATCGAGAGACAGAGAGGAATTGATTGTTATATCTTCAAAATATTGATTTGCTTACTTTATATATAATGATGTTTTATTAAATGAAGTTGAACAATTATAATTCACATGTTAAAGTCCACTTTATTACGGAAAAAGATAAAAATTCATTTATGATATGATATAGGTACACACCATGATATGTATAGGTACAGCACCATGAATCAGTGTTAAACTCTCTTATTAAAGTTTTCTGAGTGATGAATTTAATTTTTAGCAAATGGCATGAGGGTAAATAAGTAATTATTTAGAAAATAAGCAGATTAAAATTAAAACTAAATCTCACTACATAAAATAGGATGACTTCAAATATATTTTAAAAAGCCAAAAAGTGAAGGGGATTTCAACAGGTTGAATAGAGGAGGAGCCACGTTGGAGTTAATCAGAGAAAATTATCTAAAAACACAGGTAATTGGAAGACAGGGAGGAATATACATCCTGTTGCCAAAATCGATCTGAAATAAGAGATTCGTACATCAAACAGAACATAGGCAGAGGATTTTATGAAACGGTGAAGCAGCCCACAGGGCTGCCTGTGGGACGTCCGTCTGAGGATTGAGCAGGAACTGCTACTCTGGGAAGTTCCCAAAAAACTGATGGACTGCAATAGCATGGCAAACTTATGCACACAGGATAGATTTGAGATATAAGGCCCCTCGCCTATTTTGCCTTCCTCCAAATAGAAGACGGTGCAGCCTGGCAGCAAATTTCACTGGCACACCCAGGAGCAAGTGACCGGGAAGCTGCTCCAGCCCCCAAGGGCCACAAGTGTTTTGTTTTGTTTTGTTTTGTTTTGTCTTGTCATGTGCCAGCTAACTGGAACCTCTAGGGACAAGGTTAGGGACTGCAGCAGTGGTAGTGAAGGTAGTGAGTGGAACAGCACCACTCCTCCTGCTCTGTTTCCATCAGTGTGAAAGAGAGAGGGACCTGAGAAATAAGCAGCCTCCAGCTGAGGTGGGACACTGAGTGGGAAGTTAGCACTCCTCGCTCTGCTCACAATGGCATGAGAGAGCAGCAGGCTGACATCACACCTCCACCCTGCTCCCAGCAGCCTGCAAGGAGAGAGACATCCCAGTGGAGTGGAACAGAGGAGGGCGCCACAGATATTGGGAAAGTAACACAGAGACAAACAGAGTAAGGAGACATGAGCAGGCTGCCAAGGGACTTACAGAAAGTTGCTGGCTGAAGACACTAGCCCCAACCCCACATCTGGAGAACTATATCAGCCCAGTACCCAGTGCTACTCCTACGGCAGACTTAACGGGGTTACTGAACACAGACTTGGGCTCGGACTTGGACACTACCCCAGAACTGAGGGAATTATAATGGTTGTTGTTGTTTTCTTGTTGTTTGTTTTCCTTTTTCTGTCATTTTTATTTTTGGGGGGTTTTTGGTGGTTTAGGATTTTTACCTTTATTGTTTGTTTTGTGTTGTTTTTTTTTTTTCTCTTTCCTCAACTTTTTTTCTGATTTTTTAATATCTTCATGTTATTGAACATTGTCTCTTGTCTTGTTGGTTTACTTCAATATTCTTTTGCTTTCTCCTTCATTTTTTCTCTCCTGTCCTCTTCTCCAGTTTCTCAAAGCTTAAGTGATCATCCATTGTCCTTCAGTCTTGCTTCTACTGTATTTCTCTTCATTTGTCTATTTATTCTCCTATCCTCTTAAATCCCCCACAAGCACACACACACACACAAGATAAAATCACTGTACTAAGGGAAAACTCACAGCATACAAATTACTTTGTTGGATTTTGTTATATCACTGTAGATCTTTCTTCTATAGTTAAAGGTATCAAATTAATAGTTACTATTGTTTGTCAGTTTCTAGGCTGTGCTTGATCTTATGGGTATTGCTAATTGTACTACTTTAGCCAGGGTGTCATACCTGTTGTAATCAGTTGTTCTCCCTTGTATGACATCACTGTGATTGTCCAGGGTCATAATCATCACTATAGTCCAGTCCCAAGGGAGTGGGTGCAGGGTCAAATAGATAGCAACTTCTCACCCCTCATAAATTAGGAAGGTAGGATCTTGGGACAGACACAAAGACCAAGGGCCAGCTACACCTAGAAGACATCTCTGAGGAATAGACATTTCCTAAGGAAGCCTAAATACTAGTGATAAAGCTACCTAACATAAGAAAGTTATAAGCATCAGTGCAAAATAAGTTAAAATAAAAATATAGATAATGATAAGAAATGGAGACAAAATACAACCCTAGACCTCCAGCCCACCCAGGACAAATTCATGGGACAATGATATGGAGGAACTAAAAAAAACACTCACCTGAATTTTCAGAAATAGTAGCAGAAGAAGTAAATAAAAATAATAATAAAAAAGAAGAATGAGGCTGCAGAGAAAATCATCAGAAATAATCTCTCGGGTTAAAAAATGAGATGGTGATAAAAATGAAGAACTTACTCAGTAAATCTAGAGTAGCCACAGATTAAAAAAAAAAAAAAAAAGAGCAGTTTAGGAAAATGATGGAAACCATGAACGCCCAATTTAGGAAAGAAATGGAATCCATGAAACAGACTCAAACAGATATCAAGGAGATTAGAAATTGCACTGAATGTATACACAGCTGATTGAACCAAAGCGAGTACAGAATGTCAGAACTAGAAGATAGGATTGTGGTTAGTGATCACTATATATATATATATATATATATATATATATATATATATATATATATTTCTTAAAAATAGGAAGGGACCATAAAAAATCAATTCAATATCTATTCAACAGCTGGAGTAATGACAGAAAAGATTCCAAGCATGGAAAAATAATTTGACATACAGGTAAGGGAGACATATAAAATTCCAATAAGCCATGACCAAAATACATCTACACCAAAGCATATAATAATCAAGATTCCAGAAACTCAGCATGAAAAACAGAAAATTAAAAGCTGTTAGAGTAAAGAAACAAATCACCTATAAAGAAAAAGCCCTCAGAAGCACAGCAGATTCCTCAAAACCAATGCTTAAGTCAAGGAGTGCTTGGAATGAAGTATTTCAAGTCTTTAAGAAAAGAAGCTCCAACCCAGATAGTTGTACCCTGCAAAACTATCTTTCAAAATCAATGGAGAAATAAGATAGTTTCATGACAAAGAACAACTAAAGAAATTCATGACCACCAAACCTGCTCTGCAAAATGTTTTGAAGAGTATTTTAGAAAGAAATAACAAAGACTATGATTCCAAGAACACCAAAAGAAAGAATCCCACCAGGCAGTCCAGCAATATGCTGCATACAAGAAGTATATTTTACTCAAAAATATTCATAAGGGTTATGTATGCACACCTGTAATCCCAGCACTTGGGGGGCTGATGCAGGAGGATTGCTGTGACTTTGAAGCCAGCCTGGGCTATGAAGTGAGTTCAAGGCCAACCTGAAATACATAGTGAAGCCCTGTCTCAAAAAGACATTAATTAATTAATTAATTAATTAATTAATTTAAAAAGCAGAAGAAAAGAAATTCATAGACTGAAAGTCAAAGGATGGAAAACAATACTCCATGTGACAGGAACCCGGTAAAAAGCAGGGGTATTCTATTTGCAGATAAAATGTACTTCAAGTCAAGACTGATTAAGAGAGACAAATGTCACTACATACTCCAAGGCAAAGAGATAACTATCACAATTGTATGTACACCAAGTACCAGTGCAACTAACTATATGAAGCAAATATTAATGGATAAGAAAAATCAAATACGCATTAGCATAATTCTAATGGGGGACCTCAATACCCCACTGTCACACATAGATAGATCAACTGAACAAAAAAATGAAGAAACAGATATCAGAACAGAAACAAACCTGTGAACAAATGGACTTAGTAGATGTCTATGGAGTGTTCTACCCCACAACATCAGAATACACATTCTTCTTAGCTGCACATGGGACATTCTCCAAAATAAACCACATATTGGCTTATAGAACATGCTTAAGTAAATGCAAAGGAACTGAAACAATCCCATACATGTTATCAGACCATAGTTCAATGAAATTGAAAATCAATAGCAAAAGAAACCACAAAAACTACATAAACACATGGAAATTAAATAACACCCTCCAGTACAACCAATGGGTCAAAAATGAAATTAAAGAAGAAATCAGACAGTTTCTACAATTAAATTATAATGCTGATACAACATACCAGAATTTATGGCATGCAATGAAAGCAGTCTGATGAGGGAAATTTATATCAGTGAATCTTACATCAGGAAAACAGAGCAAGATCAAATAAACTACTGTTGAACCTCAAACTTTTAGAAAAATAAGAACAAGTCAAGCCCAAAGCTCATTCAAGGGAGGAAATTATAAAGATCAGAGCAAAAATTAATGTAATTGAGATTAAGGAAACAATACAAAGAATCAATAAATTGAAGAGTTGGTTCTTTGAAACATTAAATAAAACTGTTAAAACTTTAACCAAACTTATAAAAAGAAAGAAAGAAAGAAAGAAAGAAAGAAAGAAAGAAAGAAAGAAAGAAAGAAAGAAAGAAAGAAAGAAAGAAAGGGGCAGTGAGATGGCTCAGCAGCATAAGTGCCTGCCTGGCAAGCGCAAGGGCCCGAGTTTGACTCTTGGAACCCACATACGAAAAAAGGGCCTGTGATATCGCTCTGCGGCACGGGCACCTGCTGGCGCGTGAGGTCCTGAGGTCAACCTCTGGTACCCACAAAAAAAAAAAAAAAAAGGAAGAAAGAAAGAAAAGATTAGAATCCATGCAATTGGGAATGAAAATGGTGAAATCACAATGGATCCTGCAGAAATCCAGATCATCAATTCAAGAACCTTTATTCTAATAAGATGGAAAATACTGAAGAAATGGACAGATTCCTAGATACGTATGAATTACCAAAGTTGAATCAAGAAGATATGAAAATTCTAATTTACTGAATATCAGTCAATGAAATTTAAAATGTAATTAAAAACCTACCAAAAAGAAAAGCCAAGGCCCTGACAAATTCATTGCTGAAATCTACAAGATATTTAGAGAAGATCTAATGCCACTATTCCACAAACTCTCTAATGAAATTGAAAGGAAACAATACTCCCAAAGTTATTCTTGGAAGCAATTATTACCCTCATACCAAAACCAGAGAAGGATCCAACCAAAATAGAGAACTACAGGCCAATCTCCCTCGTGAATATAGATACAAAAATCCTCAATGAATACTGGCAAATTTAATGCAGCAAATCATTAAGAAAATTATAGACTGTGATCAAGTAGGATTCATCCCAAGGATTCAAGGATGGTTCAACATATGCAAATCAATAAATGTAATACACTAGGTTAACAGAGCCAAGGACAAAAATCACGTAATCATCTCAATACATGCAGAAAAAGCATTTGACAAAGTCCAACACCCGTTGATGAAAAAAACTCTACAGAAAATTAGAATAGTTTTTACCTCAACTTGACAGAAGGCATCTATGACAAATCAATAGTCAAAATCATACTAAATGATCAAAAACTGGAAGCTTTCACTCTAAAATCAGGAACAAGACAAGGATGTCAACTATCACAATTGCTGTTCAACATAGTTCTGGAAACATTAGCCAAGTAATTAGACAAGTTTAAGAAGTAAAAGGACTAAATATAGGAAAATAAGAAGTCAAATTATCATTATCTGTAGATGACATGATACTTTGTATAGACTACCCCAAAAATGGCCCCAAAAGATTTCTAGACGTAATAATTTAGTTCAGCCACAGAGCTGGATACAAAGTCAACACTCAAAAAAAATAGCATTCCTGCACACAAGTAACAAAGTTACTCAGACAGAAATTAGGGAAACCACACCTTTCACAATAAATTGAAGAAAATGAAATACTTAGGCATCAGTCTAACAAAGGATGTAAAAGATCTCTATACTGAAAACTACAGTAATCTGAAAAAAGAGATCAAAGGGGACATCAGAAAAGGGAAAGATATCCCTTGTTCTTGGATAGGAAGAACGAATATAGTGAAAATGAACATACTCCCAAAATTGTTGTACAGATTTAATGCAATCCCAGTCAAAACACCATTAGCATACCTCACAGAATAGAGAAAACATTCCTAAAATTAATTTGGAATCAGAAGAGACTTACAGTAGCAAAAGCAATTCTGGGCAACAAAGGCAAGGCAGGGGGCATCACAATCCTTGCCTTGAAATTGTACAACAAAGATACTGTGATAAAAACAGCATTGTACTGGCAAAAATTAGGCCACAGGGTCCATGGAACATATTAGAAGATGCAGGAACAACTCCAAACACACTGAGCCACCTTATGTTTGACAAAGAGGCCAAATATGTTCACTGGAGGAAGGACAGCCTCTTTAATAAATGGTTCAGGAAAAACTGGCTTTCCACATATTGAAGATGTGGAACACTAGACCCACATCTATCACTGTGCACTAAACTAAAATCAAAATGGATCGAAGATCTAAATATTAAAAGAGAAACACTAAATCTGCAGAAAGAGAGAATAGGAAGAAATCTTGAAGACATAAATGTAGGCGAAGACTGTGATTAAAACCCCAATCTCTCAGGAAATATTGCAAAGAGTCAACAACTGGGATCTCATCATATTAAAAAGCTTTTGCATAGCAAAATAAATCATCAACAGAGTGAAAAGACATCCCACAGAGTGGGAAAAATTTTTGCCAGCTGTTTCTCAGATAAAGGACTAAAATCTAGAACATATAAAGAATTGAAAAAAATCAGATCCCCCCCAAATTTAAAGACACAATCCGAAAATGGGCATCTGAAATGAACAGATACTTCTCAGATGAAGTAGAATCAGCAAATAAAGATATTAAAAATGTTCAACATCACTGGTTATTCCAGAGATTCAAAGTAAAGCAACACTGACATTCCCTCTCACTGTAGAAAGAATGACTATTATCAAGAAATCAACCAATAACAAATGCCGACGGGACTGTGGGGAAACAGGAAATTTTTCACTGTCAGTGGGAGTGTAGGCTGGTTCAACCACTGTGGTAATCAGTGTGGAGATTCCTCAAAAAACTGAAACTAGAGGTTGCATTTGACCCACCTGTTCCACTTCTTGGTATCTTCCTGAAGAATGAAAACATACCACAGTGACATATGCACAGCCATGTTTATACTGGCACAGTTTGTAATAGCTAAGTCTTAGAAACAGCCAAAAAGCCCATCAACCAATGAATGGATAAAGAAGATATGCTTTTTTTTTATACAATGGAGTAGTACTTAGCTATAGAGAAGGATAAACTTGAGACATTTCTAGGTAAATGGATGTACCTTGAGACCATACTCTTAAGTGAAATAAATAGGACACACATGTGTAAATATCACATTGTTTCCCTGGTGTGAGAAACCAAAATGGTAAATAAGGACCAAAATATATAATAGATATTGAAAAAATAGGAAGAAAATGTTCAAATGCCAAGGGGAAATAGGGAAGGGGAGGAGGAAAGGAAGGAAAGGAAAAGAAAAAAATGAAAAAAGAAGGGAAAAATGGAAACAAAGCTTATGTATATAAGGAGATGAAGAGGGGTTGAAGTGAGGGGAGGGGAATGGGAAAAAAAGAATCGAGGTATGTGATATACAGGTACAAATTCCCTATGATGATTACTATAGTGTATATCTAAATTGTACCAATAAACTTAATTAATTAAAAATAAAAGCCAAGAAGGTAGTACACAGTCAGAAACAGCAGCAACATATCAAACTATACAGGATCCACCTAGAACAGGGCACAGTAAGCAAATTTAGGAATCACTAAATATCATAAGAATAATTAAAGAAGAAATTATAATATTTGCAAAATAAAAACATTATAACTCCATATTGCTACTTAAAAATTTGGGTGAAAGGAAAAAGAAAATCTTTTTAATAAAAATATCAGTTAATATATGTAAGAGGATGATATACTTAGAAAATTATCAATGGATATAAATATAGATTTATATGGGTTTCACATTTTCTATGCATATTACCAAGAGAAAGTTTTTTGTTGTATTGAATAGATCTAATATACAACACCAAAAAATGACCACCGATAAAGACAAGATGGTATTATGTAAATAGAAGCATTTTTTCACACACTCACAAAATATTTAGTTCAAATTAATTTGATGAAAAATAATTAGAAAAATATGTATTATAAGATTTCTATATATTTTCTCTGCGTTGTTATAAAATATCCTACATTCCCCATCCACCTTGCTGGAAGAAACCTCCAGCCTTATTGCAACTACCCATTATGGATTCGAAATAATTGTTTTTCACTGTGAGAAAAAATATTTTGAGGCTTAAGCAATCTGGAAAACTTCTCTCCCACTTACCTCTTCTATGAGCTTTAGAGACTCCAAAACAATTTCTGATATTAGTGTGAATATGTGATAGCCAATAGCCCAGCTATAGATTGGATCTGGGATATCTCCCAAAGGCCAATGTGCTAAACGTTTGGTACCCAGCTTGGTATTATTAGGAAGTCATAAAATCTTTAAGAGTTGGGACCTAATGAGGGTCTTTGGGTTATCGGGTACATATTTTCAGAGGGGAATGTGGGATCACAGTATCTTACTTTCTTTCTCTTTCACTTTCTAGCCATAAGATGTGCAATTTCATTCTATCACACATTCCTGCCATGCAGCCAGTGCCAACTGATTATGGACTGTACCTTCTAAAACCGTGGGCTGAAATAAAACTTTTCTCTGTATAAGTTTTTCTGTATACGTTAGCTATTGGTTACAGTAACAGAAAGGTGACAAACACAAGCCCTAAAGTAATTTCGCTTCCAGTACAGGGATTTCTCTTCTACCTCATTACATTGCTTCATTCTTACCACATCACTAGGAACACTTGAACTGCTAATATACATGCTACTGATACTTCTTCCCTCTGGCTCCATCTTTAATGACTATCGTATGTGTTTCTCAGTATTATTGTGATCTTCAGACCCTTGGACCATTTTTTCTCTACTCTAAAAGGTGTTCTCATTTTCACAACTTTTTAGCACAGGTCTCCGAGCTTTTTTTTAAACCTTTCTGTTCACTCAAATATTAGCTAGCTGATCCTACCCTTGAAATTTCCACGTATATGTTTAGTTGTACATTAGTGTATCCTAATAAATGGGCATGACCTAGGGCATTCTGAAACTTCACATAAATGAATAAATGAAATGCAAAATCATGAATATGTATATCATCAAGGATAAAGCACAAGTGATAAAGAAATACCATAATTTTTCTATTAACATGTAGTGTTTAATATAAAGAAAAATAAAGCACTTTCTTAAAGAAAGCACTTCAAAAGAGTAGACAAGTTTATTGAGGACAAAGAGAATCATGCACTCTTTTGTATTAAGTGGGAATTGAAACTGGAACTATGCTTAGAGGAAAATTTAAAGTATCAAGATCCGGGCCGGTGAGATGGCTCAGCGGCGTAAGTGCCTGCCTTGCAAGCACGAGGGCCCGAGTTCGACTCCCGGATCCCACATACGAAAAAGGGGCCGGTGATATCGCTCAGCGGCATGGGTGCCTGTTGGCGCGCGAGGTCCTGAGGTCGACCCCCAGTACCCACAAAAAAAAAAATAAATAAATAAAAAAATAAAGTATCAAGATCCATTTTTATATATTTGACTCAGTTATTCTGCTTCTAAGAATAAATAGCAAGGAAAATAGTTATATGCCATAAAAATGAATAGAATATTTACAACAGTTTAATGTGCAACTGGATTTAAATACTAATTAAGTCAACTTTATATAATTTATTCTGCTAGACTATAAGGATATTACAAGAAACTGTAGTTTTATAATAGCACAGGAAATTGATTATGCATATTTTAGTGAAAATAGATTTTTCCCTACATTTTCATCAGATTCAACTAAACTTAAAGTTTTAAAAGTTAAAGCACCAAGTATTGTCAATAATAGTGCCCAAGTGGCAAAATAATGACTGATCTATATTAGATTTTTGCTTTTTTAAAATTGCAGCACTACTACAAATTGAACCCAAGACCTTCGCAATGAGTTATATCCCCAGCTGTTTTTTTTTTTTTTTTTTTTATTTTGAGACAAGGTTTTTCTAAGTTGCTTACACTTAGCTTGAATTCGTAATACTCCTGCCTCAGCCTTCCAGAGGACCAGGACTGGTATTATAGGTGTGCACCATCAAGTCTGGCTACCACTGTATTTTTCAAAGCTCCTGACTAATTATAATGAGGATGCACCACATTTTGTCGCTATTATTCATGTATTTGACTATTTGAAATGTAATTTTTATAAGTGGTATTCCTAGGCATGCCCATATATCCATTTTAAAAAGTGAACAAAAACTCTATCTATCTATCTATCTATCTATCTATCTATCTATCTATCTATTTTTTATTTTCAGAGTTACTTTTCCAGGAACACCCACTATTTTAAAGTGAATGTGAGCATGGTATGTGTGCACATGTGTGTTTGTATGTGCATGTGTGGGTGAAAGAGTCAGTTCTTCATGTCTCTTATCACCTGCATATAGATTTGAATGCATCTTTTTGAGTTCTTTTTTTTTTTTTTTTTTTGTGGGTACCGGGGGTCGACCTCAGGACCTCGCGCGCCAGCAGGCGCCCGTGCCGCTGAGCAATATCACCGGCCCTTTTTTCCTATGTGGGTTCCAGGAGTCGAACTCGGGCCCTCGCGATTGCCAGGCAGGCTGAGCCATCTCACGGGCCCCATCTTTTTGAGTTCTAAAAGCCACTATCTGCATAAGTTGATGGCTCGGGGACTGGCCACAGGCCCTCCAGGTTTCTGAGGAGAAATAATAATGAAGGCAAAAAAGACCTACTTTCCTTCTTTATTGTTAATTTTTGTCGTTATTATGAAAATGTGAGCTCAAATATCACCCCATATCTAATTCATTTCTGGTTATTTACTTTTCCATGTACAGCTACACAAATGTCAATTTTATTTTTAAGCTCTGTTTCACTACACTCTACCTCACAGGTAAATAGTAACATAAAATTTTGTATAAAATGAGTCATTAAATTCCTTTCTAAATCTTTAAAATTTTAACTGACTTAGTAATTGATGATATTTGTATTTCAATACATGTACAGAGAGAAAAATAGGACTTTTGATATGATTATCAAAACATGTTTAGATTTTTAACTTTCTTTCCTTATCAGTTTCTTTGCCTCTAAATGTGAGCAGTACTTTGCCAAGCAGAAAACTAACCAATCTTCCCTCAAATCACCTTCTTTCTTCCATTTGTTTACTTTAGGTTCACGTGTAAATTTCCAATCTATGTCACACCTCTGACATCAGCCACATCAATTCATTAAAGTGGGTCCCACAAAGCCTATGGCTGCCTGACTACCTGGCTTTGTCCCTTTACCCTTCACATTTTCTTACCTTCCTTCCTCTTTTTCAGAACACGTGTCCCCTTGGCTACTTCTGCCCATGCTTCTGTCTTCTTTGAAAGCCCCCTAGATCAAAACTCATACTCTCCTGGGGTGTATCTTGACTGCTTTCACTTCCGTCAACCTCTTTGATAATACCATTTACCCCCAAACTGTCCCAAACCCTACCTTTGTCCATGCCAGGATTTTACCATTCTCAATTCATCATATACCAGGCACTGGCCAAGAAAGAAAAGATACTGATCTTCTGAATCATTTCTTTCCTTCCTCGATTGTACAAAACATATTTCCATTTTGTTCCTATTTCTGTGTAACATCTGACTCTCAGCACTTTGTTCTATCCTGCTGGTTCTTGATGTGTTTGTTACTGTTCTTTGTCTCCTTAGCTGTAGTCATCCTAGTTTTCCATACAGATTTCACTTAGACTGTCTTTCTGATTTTAATCTCTTGGGACTCTGTCTCATAACACATTTCCTTACAGTTTCCTCATAACCTGACATACTAGTTCTTGTCAAATCTGGACACATTCAAACAGGAGAAAGCTTTCAGGAAATTTTGGCATTTTACTAGAGAGTTAGAGTATGTACCTGGTAGAAACAACATTGGTTTGCTAGTGGACATTTTCCAGTCCCAGAGGCTTAAGAATGTGGCACTAGTGAGAAAAACAGCAGGGGAACAAGATCAGATTTTTCTTCACAGTGATACGCTCCTCATCAAATTCACCTATAACTGCTGTGAAAGTGCATCTTCCCTGAAAAAAAAACTTTCTTCTCTCTGTTCCAAAGAAACCCTGGGAAGCCTATTAAAAAGACATTTGGATTCTTCATGAAGCTGCAATAGTCTTATAGTTCAACATGTGTTCTAGAGATGGATTCACAAAGGTCACATTTCTTGTATTCTGATGGCTGGAGAGGAAGGGAATGCCAATTATCTGCTTTCTCAGTGACAATTACAGGTGTATTCTAATCTTTTCAAAAAATGTTTCACGATGCTGCTTACAATGATTCAGAAAATTTACAATTTATTTTCTCCTCTAAAAGAAAGATACAGATAGTTGGTATACAAAAGCACCCACTTTTTTTTTTTCAGAATGATCCACAATCAGAAGAGGATTCAACAACTCTTCAGATGAATATTATACAGTGGGCCAAATCATGTTCCACAACCAATATGTAGGATGGACAAGATGCATTTTATATATTTATACAGAGATCCAGATTAGAACTTATCTGACGCCCCACGGGTCGCTATCTCCATCGCTATACCAGTCACTAAGTGGTGAAAAGAAAATGGTGGAGCCCAGCTGTCACTTCCTTTGACACTCTCAGAATAATCACAAATAAAAAGGGGAGCAGGATTTTCTTGCGATGAAACCATTCTCACTGTTGTGGAATGAAGGTTTATATGGCGTGTTATGGCTTGTGTCTAGATGTCCCCCCAGTGCCTCATGCAGTCATAGGTGGAGCTTTTCAGAGTGGGTGGATCCAGAGTGTGTGATGCTGGGATTGAATCATAGTGCAATGCTAGTACTAAGGGCACTGGGATTAAGGGTGTGTGATTACTAAATTAGTCCACTGATTGGCTTGGCACCCACCCTAAGCTGGGTACCCTAAATAGAATATAAAAGGAGCAGAAAGAAGCTACTATTGCTGCTGGTAGTTTGCTACCTTCTGCCTTCTCCCTGCTATGAACTGTTACTCCTCTGAGATGTCCCTTTGCCATGCCATTCTGCCTTGGAACCAGCCAGCTGTGGATGACACCTCTACAAACAGTGATCCAAAATAAACCTTTCCTTCTTTAAGTGTTAGGTATTTTGTCTCAGCAATAATAAATGTAACTAAAACATGTCATAAAGCCTTTTATTAAAGAGCAAGTTCTGCAGGCCTTAAAAAATGAAGAGCATCTAAACCAAAAAGAATAGGAATTCTCAAGAGAAATGAGGATTCTTGCTGCCAGTTTAGCCAGGGAAAGATGGGACCCATCACCAAACCCTCCATGTTGTGTGTTCTGGAGCTCTAGACATGATGCTTTTCATGCAAATAAGATTTTAAAATCAGTTCAGGCTCATCTCAGAAGAGGTGGAACTGACCCAGAAAACTGACTTCTTTGTAATTTGCAATGGGAGAATTCTACATGTTATACTCTTCTCAGTCTATTAAAGACATTTTAATGGTATTTTATTTAGATGCCTAATGATGACTTTACTCTTTTGTATTATGGCATATTATATAATGGGTGAAATGTAAAACTTTCCACAAATCCACATGCCAATAAGCATGCTTCAGTGCTTCTCCACAGCCACACCTCTAAACTGATATGCATCTGCCCAAATCTTCAAAATATAATCCAGCACTAATACACATCATGAAAACACATATGCTTGGATGTGGAGGGATATAAATGAGTGCTTAATCAACCAAACATATTGTATTGTGTTGAAAGGTTTTAACGCCATAGTTGGCAGAATTCAAATGATGACAACCACAATAATTGATTCTATGGACTATTTGCTGCTTCCCCCAAGTTCCTTTGTAGAAACCATAATCTTCAATATGGTAATATTTGGAACAGGACATTTAAGAGGTAATCGTTTCATGAAGTGAGTCTCTTATGAATGACCTGATTGCACTTATAGGCAAGGTCAAGAGAAAACTTACTTCATGTTTGTTCTACTTCATGTGAAGACACAATAACTGTACATTTTTTTCTCATTACATTAGATTTTCTTCTTAAATTCACACATCAGGTACATTATCTCCTTATAAAGGCTATAAAATCTTCATTTAAACCTGTATCTACTGCCACTATTTGCTTTAAATCCTCATTGTGTACTTTCCTTCCTTAAAAATCAGTAGCATATTTTAAAAAATTGTTTTTATTAAAATTATATAAACTGGTATTTTCCTTAAAAACATCAGTAGTGTTGCACACACGTTATTTATCCTTGCAAGTAATAATGGCTTTAAAATGAGAAAATTCTTCCAGTGCAGGGACTTACGACTCAAGCATGGTTAAGTGATTAACATAGCTATCAAAATAAACATTAAGGGCATATAACGTCACAGGGTATATTTCTATTTTATTAAACATATCTCCTCAGGTTGCATATATTTACATATGTACTATATTACAGTTCAGAATAAATTAGGTATTCTTGATATACTGAAGTTTGTAAAAATTCATTAAATAATAATTTAGAACAAGATAATCCATAATTCTTTCCCACAGATGCGGTGCCATATGAATACAACCTGAAAACAATAAAAGAATTGGCACTGAGGTTCTTTGTAGGTAAGAAGTTGCTTAACATTTTTCCATTTAAAGATTCATAATGGTGAGCATCCATGGTAGTGCACACCTGCTAAACCATTGCAAGTGTATCTGATGTCCATAATTCTGAGCATATATTCCTTAGAAGGTACCTTGGCCAAGTCTAAGAAAATCATGCCATTCATTTAACAATCTCCCAGACTCCAGAAATTCTGGGTAAATACAAATGCATTTTCAAGCTCTTTTTATTTTTTTAAATATTTTCACATCTAAAAACTAATATAGTTTCATCATTATATCATGAATTCTGGGGTTAGACAGCCAGTGTGCAAAGCCAATCTCTGGTCTTTGTTACATTATAGACTTATATTGTGTTTTCTTCCTCTGTAAAATAGGAATGATCATCACACTTAATTCCTAGGGCCACATTGTTCACTAAATGGTATGATCAATTTTCTTAGCTTTGAAAGGCCCAACCGCACTTTTTAAAGCTTGAAGTAATTATTGGTTATTTGTACAATATTTCTATTAAAACACTCTTCACTGATTATTTATTATGTGGAATATATTATGCTAGGTCTTGCAAGGAGTTATCCCTGCTAGCACTGTAAGTTTAACTATGAAGAAAAATAGGAATTTACTGAGACTCTAAAACTTAAATTTCTTTTAGCATCCTAGTAGATATTTTTCTTAAAACTGTATCAAAAGTAGATTTGTTGCTGTAAATGAAATTAATATCTGCTGATTTGTTTCCAATAGTAATTTTAGTAAAAGAAAAAAATTAAGATAGGGGTACTTCAAAATTTTATAAAGCTTTCATGTAAGTTGTACAGTTGTTATTTTACATTTTCAAACATGGCCTGCTTTCATTATAATATATTGTGTTAAAATTCCTATTTTGACTAAACATAGGCAGATGTTATAACAGGCAATTGTGCAATATTCTAAAAAAGCTTCTAATGTGGAGAAGAAATGAGTTACAAGATGTTGTAAGTGATGCAAGATTTTTTTTTTCTCACTTAATTAGCTGAATATGGGAATTATCAGTGGTCAGATTTGCTCCACAGCACCTAACCCCTGAAATAGCCTGAGGGAGGCATAAATCCTATATTTTTAACCAGATTAAAGGAAGATTAAGTATATGTGAATAGACTTCCCACAGCTGCATGCTTAAATTTTTTTTTTAAATGAACAAAAAATTATTTAATTTAAGCTATTTTAGCAACAGTTTTCTAGTAGGATAATTGTCAATGCTAGGATATATGGATGATGTGGAAAACATATTTGTTTTCAAGATAAATCCAACATAGTCACTGATGATTGAAAGTACTGTCCTGTTTGCCTTGGCATTTACCACCTATAAAGTGAAAAGCAATCCTTGTAATATGATTATTCCTGCAGTTGGTTTATAACAATAGAGATGTTACATGGCTTGTAAAATTTAAAATATGATTCTCCTATCTTCAGCTTGCACACATTATTTGAATTCCGTTTTACAAGTGCTTCTTCTGATGAAAACTTTATTTATCCTTAGTCATACTATGTGTATACTTAAAAATTGTTCTTCATTTTGGAATCAACACCCGACGATTTTATTCATACAGGGAAACATGCTTTATGGCCATGAGAAATGAAAGAACTATAAAGTACAAGATACATTGTGAAAGAGTAAATTGTGTCTACTTTTTGTCTGCTAGTATTTAACTGGTATACTGTGCCCATAATTAGCTTTATAATTGCTTTAAGATTTTCAACAGTACACTGACCTTAGTTTCCTCATGTAAAAAATAGGCTGTTGGAGCTAATTTTCAATAACCCTAGCATTATATAGAGTAAATAATAAAAGTTCTAATTTCCAAATGTCTTAGAAAGCTTTAATATGAACATATTTCCACTCTGCCCCTTGCCGAACTTTTGATGAGTGCATGTTTTTTCCCTCAAGCAAATTTGAAAGAGTTTCAGTTAGAAATTGAAATTTGGATGTACCCTGTAGTTCTTTGACAGTCATGTTGGGAGCTGCATATGTGTCCTTCCCTCAAAACTGCTGTTAAAACCCTAACATACCTGGAGACAGCATCTCCCAGAGGTGAATTACAATGAGGTCATTAGGGTGCGTCCTAATCCTACAAACTTGACGGTTCTCTTTATAAAATCACGAAGCTGAGGAATGGATGCAGCCACAAAGAAGATAGCATGTGAGTGTGAGAAAAGAGATGAGGATGATCTACCTATGTCTCTGCCCAACAACTGTGACGATAACCAGCAAATCAGCAGTAGCTGCAGGAAAGGCCTGGAGCGGATTCTTTACCCTAATCTCTGGAAGGCACCGAAACTGTCCACACTTTTAGGTCAGACTTTCTAGCCACCACATCTGTGGGACAATGCATTTCGGTTGTTTAAGCCACTCTATGGTACTGTATTTTATTAGGGCAGCTCTAGGAAACATACAAATAAGTTGCAGTACAGGAAAAGGAAACTAGAGATGGACTAATTTTCTTGTTGATTTTCTTTTAGTATAAGCACTTTGTTCCCACTGTGAATTTTGTTTCTTACTTCTAAGTGATTCAAGTCAAAAATTAATCAATGATTTGGGTCACTTAAGCTGTTACTTAAAATTACCTTCCACACTACCTTGCAGGGCGGGGGCCAGGGGCAATCCCTCTCTGGCCCCTTGTTGGCAAGCTCACTAACTGGAGCTTTTGATGATTAATGCTCCTCATCAGGTCGGCTTCCTGCTCATGTATCTTAAAGGTCTCCTGCAGCTCCCAGCAGTGTCATACTAATTCAGTACCCTGGCAAAATTAACAGCAGGAAGCAAACCTTTGTAATTTTCTTCCTTTATAAATAACATTGTTCATTCAGTAAAGGATAGCAGTTCCTGCTGTAATTGTTTCTGCACTGAAAAGTTACCTTCTTTCCATCAGTGTTAAAAATCAATCAGAATGAACCGAATGCACATACAACTAACCAGCCCGCTGAGAAAGAGAACAATCTTTTTACTTTTGAACTCTTTTAATTTCACGTCTTAGATCAGGACCTATTGTACTGGCATCATTTAGGAAGCATTCCATACCTATGGGATAGCATGAAGTTGCCACTGAAGAGGAGCACAAAAGGCAGAGATAGCCAGTGCCACTATTTTTTCCTTTAAAAAAAATTAATAAAAAAATAAAAACCCTAAAGAGCATTTTATTCTCTTCAGAAAAAAGGTTAATATTTAATGCCATTTGAATGTGAGATTTAGTAATTTGTGGTTTGTAAAGGTGAACAAAAAATGCAAACCAGTACAAATTATGTACAAACTAATTTCTCAGTGTGGGAAGAACTTCACCTCAAGTCTCCTCTGAAATAGCATAATTCATCTTCTACAAAATTAAATATACATTTAGTAATTTAAAAGCTTTGCAATGTTTATGATGTTGCAATTGCTCTGAAAAAAAATCAGATGAGTTGACCTTGCTTTCTAATCTTAAATTCAAATAACCAAAATTGAAAAAAAATAAATTCCTCTACATAGACAATAAAGTGATCCAAAAGAAGCAGTTAACACAAAGAACAATAACTAGGAAAACATTAAGAACAACAAAACAAAAAACGCACTTTAGGGATAAGGGAAAAAATAAATGAGTAAGCAGCTAGCAGCATATTTAATAGTTTACACAGAGTTGCGAAAGGGTGTGTCCTAATTCTACTGTATAATTTTAAATCCACTGTGAGCCTGACTTGAGCTCTTCACTGGGTCAAAACCTGTCTGCATCCAGGGGTGTGAACTGAGCTGGGAAGAACTGCAGGGAAAAGAGATCTGAAAGTGCCTTGGGAAAGTCTAACCCATAGGGGAAGTCTGCAAGTAAACGTCTTGCACACCTTTCTAAAATTAGAGGATTTTAATTTTTTCAAATTCTCTTGGTTTTCTAAGTGCCACCTGTTGCTTAAAATTCATATTTGTTCCCCATCTTAAATAGACCGTGCATAGGTACTGTCTTAGTTACTTTTCTCGTTGCTGAGACAAAATACCCCACACTCAAAGTTAAAGGGGGAAAGGTTTATTGAGCTCACAGTTTGTAGAGGTTTCAGTCCTTAATCGGCTGGCTCCAAGGCAGGGTGGCACCTGGCAGAGGGACATTGTTTTTGCTCATGATGGTGGAAAACAGCAAAAACAAGGGAGAGGAGAGACAAGCTTTTTTTTGTTCCTTGTATTGTATCCAGTCCACTGGGATTAGGGTGGTGCCAATCCAATCGGTGGACTGATTCAGCAATCACCCACCCTTAATCCCAGCACCCTGAATCCCAGTATCTAACCATGAACCAGTCACAAACTCTAGATTCAGAAATTTCGGAAAAAGCCCTATCTAAAAGTGCATGAGGTCTTGCAGAGACGTCTAGAAACAAACTGTAACAGTCACTTAAGGCTCATGACTGACTTAAACTGAGTTATTTATAAATAAAAACTGAAAAAAATGTGTTTTTGTCCAATTTCCATGATACATCTACAGAAAAATTAGCATTGCTTTAAAACTCATCCAGTATAGCAGCAAAATGTGAGAGGAATCTCACTGTGTTAGCGTGGGGCACAGCACTGTGTCCAGGGCAATCATGAGTCCATTCCGACACAGGGTCTCAGGACTCCTGTGTGTCGGCTCGGCACTGCTTTTAATAGTGGCATCCTGGCAATGGTACAGAAGCAGGTGTCATCACACAGTACAGTTTTTGGTTGAAAGCAGTTCAAGGACAAATACTGCTGTTGGTCTTCAAGTACCTGCAGGGAGTATTGCGCTGAATAAATAGATGGGGCCAAGAAAAATGATTTGCCCTGTGAAACAAGTATTTTTCCTGTTAAATTTCTTAATTCCATAATCTCTTATTGTAGGGCAAATTACCTTTGTATTACAAAATTAGCAAATAAGGACAATGTAAAACAGCAAAACTTTAGAAAGAAAAATTGCCATAAATTGAAGTTTACTAGCAAGTGGAGAAGACCTGACAATAAATTGTACTCTCCATAAAATGCCAATGAAAATTTGAAAAATAGGGCCATATGCAATAACTATCTGTGATAGTAAGTCAAAGCATGTATATAATACAGACTATTCTGTGTGAACATGATGCCATTTAGTATCATACTCACTTCCTCGTACTTTTTAATGTTACCAAAAAAAGGTGGCTTATCTAAACTTTCCTGTTATTTTATTTTCATGAAAACACCTTGCTAAATGTACTCTATATATTTTCATGATAAAGTGTGGTTATTGGTATTATCTATAACTACAAACATATTAAATTGTAAAAACTGATTTTCCTTACCAAGTAAAACGATGAGTCATGAATTTAAAACAGAAAAATAAACATGTAATTTTTTGTTCAGTCTTGGCATCCATATTTTCACTTTAACACCTTGCTCTTATAGTAGTACTTTCTAAAAGAGGCAATTACCTTCACCAGGTAGTAATTTAACTCCCAGCGTGTTTAACCTTGAATGACCAAAGTATACTACCAAAAAAAAAAAAAAAAACAAAGATTGCAAACAACTATTTTTAGACTGAGCAAAAGTGGTGTGCTCAACATTATTCTTGTATTGTGTTGGCACTATTGAGTTCAGCAAAATGCCATGAATGAGATTCTATCTAAGATTATTTATTCAAGTGAAAACAGAATTAGAAGGGCGGTGACACATACATCATTGCCACCATAAGAAACAGCCTCGAAAATTCAGTCTCAGTTGAGTGTATTAAACTCTCTAAATGACTGGGCAGGCAAAATTATAGTCCACTAAGATAATTATAGTGCATAGTCATATCTAATGGGATCTGCATAAATCAGGGTATTGTTTGCCACAAAGTGTATTTATTTATACTTGTCAAAGGATTGTAATTGGACATTTACAAAGGATCATTTCAATTTATAAACATGACTTTTTCAATGAATATTTATAAAGCACTTGTTAAAGAAAATACATTTACTCAGGTAATTTTGAACTGTGATTTTACAGCTTGTAATAGAAAAGCATCTCTTACTAAGAAAATCTCTCCTAAACGTCTGTTGATGATGAAGCTCAGAATTAGATAGAAATGGATAGGACCCTTTCAGCAGTTCCTAGGGCAAAACTGTTTCAGAGTATCTATGTGTTCTGTGTTCATAATGGCGGTACTTTAAATACTGAACAACGAGAATAACTTTGGAATAAGGACCAGCGTCACAACCATGTATATTGGCGCACAGGTGCATACCCCATAACCACAACTTGTACATACAGCTTCTCAGATCTTTCTACCTACATTGTGCAATCTTCCAGAAAAGCAACAAATAATTTGCTACAAAAATCATTGAGAAATATGAAGTGAAACAAGATACTTAGGCGACCATATCTTCCACCTTGATTAGCCTCATTTTTTTCTATTTGACTTCTTTTACATCATATTCAGCATTACTTCCCTGCCTAATAAATTAACACCACAAAATTTTAGAGAGTCTTTTCATAAAGCCTTTGATCGTGATGAAGTTTACCTTGTTTACATGTGAACAAGGACCTAACTCCTGCATTATTATAAGGATCTAATTCCTTCAAATACTTGGCCAGCCTCCTATTCTGCAGCTACCTTGCTTAGTCTGGTAGCTTCTCTCTTTATTAGAAAATCTTATTTATTGCAAGGAGATGGCCCGCAAAACTCTTCCTAATTTTTTTTTTTCATATTCAGTTGAGCTGAGTTGCACCACAAGAAGCTAAGTTTCCCATAAAAACCATCTCAGAACAGTCATGGCAGGTAAGTTTTGTGACTTGTTCTGCCTCCTTTGCAACATGGGATATGCTTTGCTTTCTCTTAATCAGGCAAGTTTGAGTAACTTCTCTCAATCACTCAGGATGATGTTTACATAGCAGCTGCTTGAAATGGAACAATTTAAGGGCAATGATGTGAATCAAAAGAACATACACCCTTTTTGTTCTGTGGACAACTGCTTTATTCTTATTGGCAAAATTTCCCTTTCTACCCAATTCTGGCCTTGTGTAGTAGTCTAGTTTGGTTGGTGAAATATTAATTTTATCCTACATGTACAACACAAATCAACCTTTCCAGGAGAAAAGACGATTTCAAATTTCCTCTAGGGACTGGAGGATCACCCTCATACCTACATACAGAGTTACTTGTTCCCTGATATGAGCATGCATTCCCAGTTGCAATTAGCGTCTACTCTGACTTCTTCTTATAATAAATTTCCCATTTGTTTTTGACTGCCTAAATCAGCCTCTTAATTAAAGATTACTTAAACCAATGTATCGTCCTTAAATCCTTTTTCTTTCACAGTTTGTATCAGATATGCATGTCTAATACTCCTGTGTTATCTTGTTGATCAACTTTGTATTGTATTTTTTAAAATGATATTCTTGACCATGGAATCGCATGTATAGAACAATCCTGGCTCACTACACTCTATATTCCTCTATATTCCTCACATCTAGTCAAAAAATTTTCAGTATATGAAAGGAGTATAATAATTTTGGAAGGCTCCAGTGCATAAGGAGTACTCCATCTATTTAAAACTTGAACATAATTCCTATGTTGTAGTAACCAATTAAGAAAATTTATCTAAATTTAAGATGATGAAAGAGAATCACCCAAGAGAGGTAACAGATGTAAAGCAAAGGACAGGAAGAGTTAGATAAGACTTCTGTCTCCAGAACCCTTGAGGGCCTTCAGATCTCTCTCACTAGTCACCTACGCACTCTCTTGTACTTTCTTCTGTATCACAGGGCAGAAAATCTTGGTATTATATATTTATTTATATTCATCAAACTTACTGTTTTAAAGCATCCTCCATCTGCTAGGAAATACGTGATACTTTGAGATAGACAACAGTTTAAAAAAAGGTGCTTCTTTTAACACTGGCAGCATACATAAAATGGACTTGGCAGACACATTTTGTAGCAACTTCTAGATTTTCTCCCTGCTTGAGTCTTGTGTGTCATTACAATAAATAAAAACCCCAGGATGTCAAAGGTTTCTGATTGTTATAGAAGCATTGCAAGCTTTGAGGAGAAAAGTAATCCATATCCACAAGGTTTATTCTTAACAGGACAAATCTCTGACGTCTCCATACTGCAAAGCATCTCCTAGCATTATCCCGCCATTGCATGACTGGATGACCCCTGTGGGTGTAGAATCCTACTACTGACTTGGTCCAGACCTTTCTCTTGGTGGTTAGTGTCTCAGCAGCAGTGACGGCAAGGAAGTCAGCCTTGTCGAGGGAAGGTTCATGTTTTACAGCATTTCTAGACATTACAGGTGCTCCGTCCTTGCCTCCACGGACTGTGGCCAACTGGGGCCACAGCAAGACTGGCCAATAAGTTACAAATAAAGTCATGTCCAGTGAGGCCAGACAACTCATCTCAGATTTCCAGGGTGAGTCTATTTTCTTCTGCTACTGATATAACATTCTATTATTTAGGAATCTGGCAAGTGTCCCACAAAACAGTGCTTAACAATGGAGAAAGGAGGCATGGGTCTGAATTTTAGGAGATTCCTCTTTGGGGAAATGTACCCGTTAACATTGCCTGGAAGACAGCAAGACATCAGACAGGACCAATCCCTCCTCTTGCACCTTCTTGAACGATTTGAACTGCACCACTGGAATGTTGGCTGATAGCAAAGGAAAATCCAGTGGTGAGGGGAAGGAGAAAGTTACAAGTGCAAACTAAAACTGTGACACATTGAAGAAAACAGAACTTTACTAGCTATGTATATTTATATTTTCTTATTTTCTTGATTATGTCTATCTGTCATATATTGACCACCAATCTCTTATTTTTCCTTTATTTTTCATTACTAGTTTACATATGGTAGTAGTGGTTTATGTAAATTAATTTTAGAGTCTAAGTAAGTGACATAAGGTTGCAACTGAAGTTAAGGATGAATGAATATCATTCAGGGATCAGTTCAGTGACCCAAAAACTTTAGATACCTATTTTTAGAAAAAGG
This sequence comes from Erethizon dorsatum, assembly GCA_028451465.1. Classification (NCBI taxonomy): domain Eukaryota; kingdom Metazoa; phylum Chordata; class Mammalia; order Rodentia; family Erethizontidae; genus Erethizon; species Erethizon dorsatum. The sequence continues at coordinate 21,523,682 of CM051839.1, forward strand.
AGAAATAGAAAAATATTTCCATAAGGAATAGTTTTACTATAATAAAAGGAATCATGAATTTCTTTTTTCATTAATATTGGTTAAATTTTTAAATAGTGGCAAAATAGTTAGTGTATGTTCTCCTGGACACTTTTTCTTTTTGGCACCAAGTAGTTTTTTTTGCCAAATTTTCCTCTAATCTTTCTATCATAAGAGCCGAGAGCCTAGTGAGTACATTTTGCAGACTCATTTGCATCCAGAATTCCATGTATGACTTGTATTTTGATATATGTCTGCAGTGCATGTTATTTTCTAATGTGCTGTGTATTTTACTCCCTTGTGTTAAATCTCCCACTCTAGAATGGTGACAGTTAGGGAGCAGATCTTTTGTGTGGTTTCAGTTTTCAGTATTGTTTGCTACTAGATACTTAGAACAGTGTTTTGCACATAGTTGGTTCTCAGTCGCATTTCTTGAATAAACGACTAATAAAATAATGAACATTAAAACTAACAGGAAATATAAAAATATCAGTGACTTCCTGTGGATTTTCCCATTGAAATATTTTCACTTGAAAAAAGGATTATCTCAATATTTAGATTGTTATCATGTATTGAGACACAGGTGTGGCTAATTTTTAGCTCCATAATTTTATAAGAATATTCAAATTATATCAGAACCTGTAACATTCAACGAAACAAAGCAAAACAAAACAAAAAATACAAAGGAAAGAGTAACAGATCTCAGGTGGGTGTTTCTTAACGTCTGTGTAAAATTTGTGCAAAATTTTGCCAAAGGATTATCAACTCCTATAGAGTAAGACTCACATATTATTTATCTTTTTCCTCTCGGGGTATAGCATAACTGCTTTTACACAACCGGAAATGTGCTTTATTGAATTGAAGTGAAGTAAAATATTTGGTGTTTTTGAACAGCTAACTAGAAAGCCTCTATACATTTGGAATTTAATTTTGCTAAGTGCTATATAGCATGTTGACTAAGGCAATATCAAAATAGAATGAATTTAACTGAAAGAAAAAGTAAACAGAATCATGATTAATGGATTAGTTAATTATTCTTCCCAATAAGAATAATCACCGGAGAACATTTGGCAGCACACAGCATTCCCTCTTAACTAAGCACATCCTTTCAAAATAATCAGAGAAATCATTTTTTTTGCAAATGACTTAAATGACTCCTTAGAACAAGTTATAACTTGACATTATCAGTTATTTGACAATTTTAATAATAAAAGTGGGTATGTCTCATTTTGATGAAAGCCCTTAAAGTGGTGTAGATTTAATATTCTTTTGGACTTGAAAAAGACAAAAAATATACACCCATCTAATCGTATTACACAACTTTGTATTTTATTTATTTATTTATTTATTTTGTCTTTTTGTGGGTACTGGAGGTCGACCTCAGGACCTCGTGAGCCAGCAGGCGCCCATGCCGCTGAGCGATATCACCAGCCCTATTTTTGTATGTGGGTTCCGGGAGTTGAACTCGGGCCCTCGCCCTTGCCAGGCAGGCGCTTACGCCGCTGAGCCATCTCACTGGTCCCATGGGTTTTATTGATTTAGTTTTATATTCTATGTTTATTATAAATCTCTTAATGTAGATGGGCTTATTTTCCCCCATAGTGGATCATTGAACTGATACTTTTGACATTTTTCTAAAAAAAGTGTGCATAAATTGTCATCATAAAATCTAATTTACAACTGTCCTACTTTTGAATATAACTGTTTTCTCCACTCTACTTAGTTGTACCACTTGTTAAATACCACTTGCCTCTCACATTTGAGATTTTTGCTGATGACATGTATTTCCATTTGAGACATGATTGTCAAAGTGTTATCTTCATCAAATGAAGATTTCAAAAGCAAAAATCAACAACGCTATCCATTTCAGCTCTTCTTGAAAAACATTATTTGAATAACAATTGTGAGATTGCAAGAGTCATAGTCTTCAAAAATGGAAAACAAAAGCATTACTAAAATACAGATCTTTAGCAGAGGGAAAGAGACCATGTGATGGAAGGAGAGGGGAGGGAAGGGAGGTGAACTGCGGATTTAAAAAGACTTAAGATATATTTTGTACATTCACCACTTTCCCATGATCAGCGTCATCATTATGTACTGCAAACATGTACTAATAATAATTTAAAAGTAAAAGAACACACTTTCAGTGTCAGGCCAGTAATGGTATCCACTTTGAAGTACAAATCTAAATATTACCAGTGTAATTTTTAAAGAAAAGCATGCAATAGCTATCTATTGTTTTAAAATGTCAAATAATTCTTAGGTATTTATAAAATTCACTGAATGGCACAAGCATCACTTAAAATACCCCATTTGTTAAATCTATTATAAACTTATTTCAAATGACTGGTTGGTAATTCACTGAATTTTGCTCTAATTACCTGCATATTAGAAGCATCACTAAAGATCTGGTCATTTTGGAGGGATTCAGAAAAAGAGAAAAGAATACCTGGTGAGAGCAGAAAACTTTAGATTTTACTGCTAGTATCATTTAGTAAGAGATATTAAATTATGGAGAATCATTTGTTCATGTGCAAAATCAGGAATATAAGGCTCATCCACTTGTTTCAGGATAACGCGCAGTAAAAATATTTTGCAAACAATGAAGTATATAAAATCTGTAAAACAACAGTGCAAAGACAGGCTCAAGTCTGCAAGAGAATTCTACACAACCAAAGAGCAGAACATAGTTTTGGACAGCTAGAGAAGAGAGCCTAAATTTAAGATAAAGAAAAGCTGGGGAAACTGTGTACTAAGAGTATTGTATCCACAGTTGTTTTCTATCTGTCCTGTGCATGTGTGCTGTTAAAATCTGTGCATGCAGTTCTCTATCTTCACTTGGATCTCTTAAACTGGAACCTCTAGATATTTCATGACACTTCTGCCTGTCTCATCACCTCAGCTGAATCATTTAGAAATTCCTAAAAGTTTTACGGTAAAAAGTGTTAACTGTTAATTTTTATTATTTAAGCCAAAATATGAATATATTATATTAGTATTTATATTATTTTGTAATGTTTTATCGCTTAATTTCATACATACTGAGTAGCATATTGTTAGAGTCCATTGACCTCAGTATCCCCCACCCACATGAAGTCTCATTGTTACAGTGAAAGAAAATAATTTATTCTACAATACATGTTTTTAGGTATATTTTTTTAAAGGCAAAGTAATACAAAATTGAAATTCAAAATCTCTTTGTAGAACATTTTTCTTAATGGAGAGTGTTTATGCACTGTGAAGGGGATGGTATAGATGAGTTAATATGTTTTTGCCTACATAATTTCTTTGACCTTATGAGGTCTGAGATTAATTAAGCAAATAATTAAACAAAAAATTAAGAGGCATTATGCAATTATACTGAACTTGCAATTGTATATGATGCTTAATTTGAAAGGTACCTGTATCATGTTTTTTTTGTGATAGACATTAAGAGGCAAATTCCTGGAGACAAGTATGGATTTAAAATATGACAATTTTTAGGGCAGTTTTTTTTTTTTTTTTCCACACAAAGAAATTAAGAGATTAGTTTTGGAGTGAAACCCTATTATTTTTCTCTAACTCAAGTTTATTAATGAGTCTAAATATACAGTAAAATATTTTGAATTTTAAACTTTTAAATCTTTAATAACCTTATATAGAAATGTAGTCATTTCCTTAGGATGTGTCTATTGAAGAAAATACAGCAGGAAACATTGTAACTTGTTTTAATGATGAAAATATTTAAGTGTTTTATGAGCTCCTGAGGCTGGGAATCAATTCAGTTGACTATGAAGATAATACAATGTAATAATCTCATTCAACCATTATGGACCATTTAAATTTTCGATGTTAATTTATTTTAAAATTAGTGTGATGTATTTAATATCAACTATAATTGCAGGTCAAATAATGCAGTTTATGTCATGTGCTAAATTGAAGGTGATTAGCAACAGAACTGTTCATGCTATTACCTAAGCCCCACCTCTTTAAAGAACAATTCAATCACTTAAAATTTGAAGTTATTCTTCATATGTCCTGTTTGATTTTATTCCTGGACTATGTCTTGTATCTCTTTTGAGCTTTCCCTTCTCCTTTAATTTGGATCTCATTGCTTCTCAATTTTACTCTTCTACCAGCTTCAAAGCTGCTGCTTCTCTTCAGTTCACACTTCCTCTGCCAGTTTCCTATTAGAGTTTCAATGCTTTCATGTCAATTTTTTGCTCAAAAAAAATCTCTTTTAAGGTTTCCTCTTAGCCTTACTGTAAAAAAGAATTAAATTGCATACCCTGGTCCTAATCTGTAATTCTCCCCAAACTCTACACACACACGCACACACACACACAGAGAGAGAGAGAGAGAGAGAGAGAGAGAAAGAGAGAGAGAGAGAGCTGCCTTATACACCTTCCAGTACTACAGTACTGGCTAATCTCAAGAGATATTTCAGTTTCACTCTTGTCAAGTTATTGTACCACAGACCTAATATTGAAATGCCTATCCTTCCTCCTCCTCCTCCCACCTCTAGGTACAGCCAGTGGTTTACCTGATTTCTTTCAGAGAAACTTTACATTATCTTTCTATTAGATAATGCTTTTCATTTTCTTTGTACTCTGCCATAGCACTTCTCCTGTTCCACTTAAATTAGAGATAACTACCACCAGCCTTATCTTCTCCCATTATTCTTGTGTTTTTGTCAGCAGAGAAGATCTCTTATTCATTTTTGTCTCTTCTTCTTAAGAATTTTCATGGAGTATAATATCAAAAAGCAATTATTGAAGGAAGAAAGGAGGGAGGAAATAAGTATAATTCCTGATTTCTATGTGTGTTGTATTTCCTTTCTGAATTAATGAATGTACTCTATGTTCACTTATAAAATTTACTATTGTGCATGCATCATATTTCAAAGATGTAACGAAAAATGATCACATACCTCCTGTCACTCCCATTCATCACTTCTTTGGTCTTTTGAAGTTAGTATTTGTGGGGAAGTTTTCCTGAGCGATTACATTTTCTTATTTTTCGTGATTTGAACCATAAGCTGTTAACCACTTTTGGTAACTTTGTTTCTCCTAAACTAACCACATGGAAACTTGTCAACTGTTCATACACCACTCAATCAAAAGCTCATTTTTAAAAATTCTTTGAAAAATAAAACTAATTTTCATAATCAACTAATAAGATAATAGTAAAGCTCAATTTTGTCTGAAGAATCACTGAAAATATTCTTGTTGCTCAAAGATATTTTCCATTTAGTGTTGAACTAAACAAGCCTCTATTTAGAATTTCATTAGTTATGTAAACAGTATACATTATTCTTTTACATGTTTTCAGATGGTTCTTAAATTCTTAAATATATGATTTTGCTACATAAAAAGAATACATTAAAAGAACTTTTTTCCCTCTGGTTTTTATACTTACTGCAGTATATAATACAGTGGGTGCAAAAAGGAAGTGATTTCATAAATGCTTATTATTCTCCAAAATTTAGCAAACTGCTGCAATTTTATGCAAGATATCTAACTGTATTACTTTGTTCACTTATGATTCTGACTTCATTTGCTTTTTGGGGCCATTATTATAGAACCAATTAATTTTTTAAAGTCATTTTATTATAAATCATGTTTTGTGAAATATGATGGCTATTTCTTTCCTTGCTCTTTGGTAAGACTTTCTTCATTTAACCTGAAAATAGCCAACGGTGACCTTAGCTAATAATCCCAGCACTAATTTCACTAATTAGGGTATTGCTGGCCTGAATAGTGTACAGTCGTCACATTTACTGGAAATATTTCTGGTTTCAGCATTACCGGGTTAATTATATATGTTGATAGAATTTTCAATGTTTTTATAAATTTAAAAATAGTCTTGCCACATGACATCAGCATACAGAATTTTCTGATCTGAAATGTTTTTTCCACTGGACCAGAGAGCCTAAAATAACCACACTGTTGATGGCAAAGAAGAATTAAACAGAGAGGCAGCTATGGCAGAGTGAAATTCTAGAGAACAATGGCATCCCATCACCATGGGTTGGACTCCGTAATAAGCCAAGCATAAGGTCTGATGTTGGGCAAAGTGTGAAAAACTCCTAAAGCGTGAACCTTCTAAAGTGTGACTTGCAGTTCATTCCTCATGGGATTGTTGATACGATTCAAGTAATTGATCTGTCTAGCTCTCATCTATCTATCTATCTATCTATCTATCTATCTATCTATCTATCTATTCTCTATCTATCTATATCTTTTGTGGTTTATATCTAAATGCCTCCAAGAGCCTCATGCACTCATAGGCAGGGTTTAGGAAGGTGATTGGATTATGGGTGAACTATAGTTAACTTGCTGTTAGGAAGTAGGGCCTGGTTTGGAGGTGGGTCTCTACAGGTATGACCTGGAAGGGTGTATTCTTGTCCCTGGCTCCTCCTTTTCTCTCTGCTTCCGGGATATAATGGGTTGAGTAATTTCTTTCACTTTGCTCTTCTAATATGCCATTTCTGCCTTAGAGCCAGCCAACCCATGAATGGACTGAACCATCTGAAGCCCTGAGCCAAAATAAATCTCTTCTTCTTTAAACTGCAGGCTCAGGTATTTTGTCCCTTGATGGGACAGTGAGTAATACACGAAGTAAACACACTCATGCACTGCTAGTGTTATACTTCTTTGGCGTTAAGAGATACCCCCTGTGCATTGTAAGTCTCACCACAATCGCAGAAGGGTAAGGAATAGATATTATCATACTCTTTTTTACTAACAAGAAAATCAAGGCAAAGAAAATATAAGTGGCTGACTAAAGTAACAAAGGTATCTAATAAGTGTAAGAATTGAGTTTCAGCTCAGATCTGACAGCTTCAAATAGGTCAAGATATATTTCTTATGAACAAATCAGTGAATGTTTAGGCAGGATCTTTGTTTCATTTTTTTCTTTAACTTTAAACTAATACAATGCTGACATGTATTCAATTAATGTGGTATACATTAATAATAAAAAGCTACCTTATCTTACATATTAAAAATGAAGACATATAAGAAGGAGTGAGTTAACAACTTTGCATTGCCAATCAGTGTATTTTCTTTTTGCCAAACAGTATCAAGAAGGGCAGACTTAAATTCATTGATTTTTCTTAGGTTTCCTTGAATCTTTCATCCTATTTCCTGCTACCAAATGAAGGAAGTTCTTCTAAGGAAGATTTGGTAGGTCTCTAAGAAAGGACTAACCTAAAAATAAAGTACCTCAAAACAGAGTTCTTAGGCATAGCTTTAACTGCCAACCTGCTCCTTTTGCTGTCAAAGAGCTCAGTCAATAGTACAAACCACAGTCCCTGTCCTTCTCAACACCACCAGTTTATAGAATACATCATTCTTCAACATTTCCCTGTATCACGTACTGTACACAAGTAGCCCCTTGCGTGCCACATCTTGCTGCATATGAGGGTCATGAATGTAATATTCACAACAGCACGTGTCAAAATAAATTCCCCTGATGAATTAATTTCTATTGGGTCACTGACTACCCTAATAGTCCTACAAAAGATGGAGTTATCTACTATGTCTCATTCCCCAATAATTTTTAGGAATTTGGGGAGGAAATATGGATGGATATTTGATTCCCCCATTCAACTTTTCTCCAAATCCTGCTTTCTGCTAAGATCTTTACTCCCTCTCATTGGCTCATTTCTTCTTGGCATGTGGAAACAAAGTCCTTTTTCATTTGTTTTGCACTTGTCCACCAGCCCAAGGCTATTGATTTTAGCAGCCTTTTAGTAAAGTGTTTCTGACCATACACAAGTAATTGTATAACATGTAACGATAAAAGCTTAATAGTATAAATAAGATAACACTCTTGCCAAAGCCCCTCAACATTCTCCAATATTTAAATATATCATTTTGTCTTTTTTTAAACCCTGATTGATAACAAGTCATGCCTTCATGTGAAACATGCATCTCTCTTCTCTGCAACCAGTTACAATCCCTCCAGAGTATCAAATGAAAAACTCAAGGCCTTTTTTTAAAATTTAACATTATAGTTTTAAAAGATGCAATAATGAGATTCCCAACAGCAAAGGGAGGCTTTACCTTCCTCTGATATAAATTCCTATTCTCAGTATTTGAGAAATTCTGTGCCATTTGCTTTTCTTAATTTTTCTTCCTTTTACAATGATATATTATTACCTCCTAGGATTCTTAACAAGCATATTGTGAAAAGAATAAGAAGATATTTGGAGTTTTATGCATTTTCAAATGCACTTTGAAGCAAGAAATATGAAGAATAAGCAAAGAATAGGAAAGGTATATAGTGGATTGTAAAGTCAAATTTTATTCTTCATCACGGAAAAATTGGTAATGAGACAATTGCTCTGGCTAAAAACCAAACAAACCAGTAGTGGTCTAAACTGTACTCTCGTTTTTTTGTTTGTTTTGTTTTCTAATTTTAATCTTGTTTCATATCCTTTCCTTTTTTCTGATATTTTTTCTCCTTACTTTAAGGCCTTTATTATAAATGCATTGAAGAATGGTTTCATAATAAAAATAGCCAATTTTTGAGTTCCTGAAGTTAGAAGATTACAAAAAGAATGAAATGATTTTATAATGTGAAAATATTTAGTACTAAAATACCAATTACTATAAATATTTCTTACTCAAATATGCACTTTTACCTCCCTAACACATATGTATATGTCAATAATAATATACAAGTATATATGTCTAGAAATTGGAAATTGCTTGGTTATTTTTAGATGCTATAAATATTTCATGTTAAAATGCAAATAAAAAGAGAATTATTAGAAAGTCCACTTGTGTATACATTAGTAAACATTCAGAATTTCAGGAAGTCAATAAAATGTGAAGTTAAGGAAAACATTTTTTTATTGCTAAAAGCCATAGAAAATTGTGCAGCCAGCAGAGTTCACAAGTTTAAAAACTGAAAGGTTCACTGACAAGGATAATGACAAAGAACTTGAGAAAGTGAATGATTTAAATATCAAGCGATGATGAAAGGCCTGTGAGAAAACTGATAAGGTCTCCAATTGTTTTTATTAAAAATAACTTTTTTATAATTACTCTTTTCAAACTAAACAGGAACTGAAGACTAAGATATGATTCCATTCCATAGCACTGAGATGATAATTTTGCAAATAAAATATTAACACTTGAAAGATTTTATTCTAAAATTAGATTTTAAATTCTAAAATTTAGTATATGATGTAAAATAGAATCTATATTATGAACCAGTGCTCCATGATTGAAATAATTCTTACCAAAATAATGTCAAGCAGCAGTGGTAAAACAAAGAATTAGGAAGGAAGAACGTAAGAAGAGGCTGGACAAAGCTTAAACTAACATAACATATATTAACTATTTAGATTACTACTTTCCACATATGGCTTCAGAAATTATTTCCTATAGAGAAATATTTCTTTGCAAGGAGAGAATTCTACCTCTAGCCAGATGTGTAGTATTAGAATTTTAGGTAGATTTAAAGCAGAATGACTGCTGTATATTTTTTCTACTTTTCAGAGAACACACATGGCATTATTAAGACTAATACCTTCTAATATTTAAAAATTACAATGAAATCAGGTTAATTAGTGGTAATGATATATAGAAATTTCTAGATGTAGAGACAGTCATAGCAAAATTTCAAACTCTGGTGATGGAAGAACATGGTAACAGCTGATTTGCTCTTGCTGTGAATAGCTTGAGTACATGGGTCACTATTAAGCTCTTGACTCTTCATGCAGGTAAAGACCAACAGTTACTCCATTTCTCTCACTTCTCCATCCTTGTTTTTTCAGTTTGCCGAGGAGACCCTAAAGTGTAACTGCAGAATATCACAGCAATGATCCCTCCCCATTACTTTTCAACTTTAACCTCTAATTCCACTTGTATATATGATTTTTATTTCTTTCTACTATAACTAGTGAGAGTGATTTTTTTATTCTTCTGCATTGTATATTTCATATTACAGTTTCAGGTAAGAAGTCTAACATCGATTTCTTTATTTAAACGGTTTGACATATAAATATCAGATAATGAACTGAAACATTTCTTCAAAACTGGAATAAAATTTTCTAAAAATATATACTCACAGTTCAAAGAATGGAATTTTAAAAAGAGAATTGAGGAGTACTTACATACACTTTTGCTGTATTGTGCTTGATTCTAAACAACAAGAACTGATCTCTATCTTACTTCCTGCTCAGTTCTTTTTAACCAGGTATCACAAACAAGCATTGCTTATTTGTGCTGAGTTTGTTAAAAACAGAAAATAAATCTTTCAGGTACAAATAATATACAACATATATGCTTGATAAACATTATTGGCTAGTCAAAATTTGCATCCTGCCGGAAAGTTACTGTATTTAATATGACAACACAATCGTAAGAACTTGCAGACTGAATTGAGAAAAATTATAAATAAATATCTAACAGCACTTGGAATGAAGTTGATTAAGTTCATAGGAAGCATTTTCACAGAATTTTTACTGCATCAAAAATGCTGACAGTGTCAACATTTTATATTATTGAAAAAAAGGCAAGACTGTTCCATGACAAAGTATGACTGATGAGCCCATTTATTTAATGTATGATTTTAAGTTTCCTTTTGAAATTATATAGCTTTTTTCTCTTGGAAGTTACTCTTAATAATGTTAAGTTCAAGTCATTTTTTACCTTGATGGAAGAAAAAGTAATGTTAAGAAACTATTTTCAGTCAAATTATTTCTGCTGTATATACAAAGTTGTATTTCTATAGGGCTCAGATGATTAAACATGCTTTTCCTTCTATTTAGTCTGAAGAAACTAGGAAAAGTGTTTATACTTTTATGTGGCTGTCTACTAGGTAAGCTTATGTTCTTCTGTTTTCCTTTCATAACTATTTAGCTTCAGTTTTATAATGACGATTTTTAAAAAGGAATATCCTTCAATAGCAGCTATTTGATAGAGGGCAATGATTTTTGAAAAGGAATATCCTTCAGTTGTAGCTTTTTGATAGAGGGCAATGATTTTTGAAAAGGAATATCCTTCAATTGTAGCTTTTTGATAGAGGGCAAAGATTTCTTTCTTGGCTCTGGTGTTGCAGAGTCACCCCAGGTATGTCTGACTATTCATGATCTTCACTTCAATAGGTCACTTTGTATCCAGTGACACTATACTGAAGCAAAAGCATTTCTACTGGGGTGATTTGATAACATTATAAAACACTATATTCCTTTCCCTGTTTTTAGTACCCTTCAGCCTGAAAACCAGGGGATAATTAGACAGCACCTCTTCAAAACTGTTTGACTTTCATGAATGTTCAGTCAGTACATGGGATTGGATTGAGCATGATTTGTTAATCCTTGCCATCTGAAAATGCTTAGGTACCTATGATAATTTATCAGGACAAAACTGAGTTCCTAAGAAGAGATTATGAGCTAGTAAAACATTACGTTATTAAAACCTGTTACCTGAGTTATTTGGGGGAATTATTATTTACGTTTTGTGATATCAGAGAAAATAAACAGTTTAGATTAATTTCACTAATGTTACATAGGAATAGAAAATAATTCCCAAGTTTTCTATTATTTATGATTTCTTTTTTACTTCACCATTTCTACACAAAACCTTCCACTCTATGTTGTTTTCTAAAAGTTCTTTGAATCTGTCGTATCATCATCAATATATTCCAGATGGTTAATACACAAACATTGGCTAGTATATAATAATCACTTGCTCTTATGCACTTACAAGTAAGAAAGTTTTTTGATTTACATTCATTAAATACTTTGTTATGGAAGTTAGGCTCATTAAAAATGGACATGAATTGAGAAAATTAGATCCTTGAAAAAATGTTAGTACTCTGGATCTTGTTAGCTGTTCCCTTGCTTTGCCTTTGGTTAAGCCTCAGACTCTAAGGTATAGCACAGCAGACTAAACAGTTTTACTCTTGAGGTGTTAGAATATAGAGCTCAGTGTTAGGAGAGTATTTCAAATAAATAACAAAACTAGCCATGCAGATGTCCAGACAAAAGGGAGAGATAGACAGGTTGAGGCCTAAAGTATGTTCATAAAATAGGTCCAAATTGTTGGTTAACTATTGAATTATGCATGTGAAAAGGAACCCCCATGACATCTAGTGATACTGGAAACTATTATCTGTAAGACCTAAGTGGATATTTCTGCCATATTCCACTCGAGGTAAAGCAGAGTTTAGAGTCTAAGATCAGACAAGCTTCTGAACTGCTAGGGGAAAAAAAAAATTTCAACTTTATTCAAAGCAATAAACTAAACCCAGAGTATCTACAAAATACTATTTAAAATATCCTTTGTAAAAAATGTTGAACATTAAAAATAGAACGAAGGTATGATCCATATTCAAGAAAAATATAACTATACAACCAGAACCACAAATGATTCAGATCATAGAAGTAGCAGAAAGGAGATCTAAAAGAACAATTTTAAATATATTCGAGAATGTGAAAGTAACAGATTAAAATGTAAGTATTCTCTGAAGAGAACTTACCAATGGGGTTTACAGCAGTGTTTAGTTATAAAAATAAAAAATAAAAAAAAAACAAATGGAAATTCCGGAACTGAAAAACATAATGATCAGTGAAATAAAAAATTTGCTAGGGCCGGTGAGACGGCTCAGCGGCTTAAGCGCCTGCCTTGCAAGTGCGAAGGCCCGAGTTCAACTCCCGGAACCCACATACGAAAAAAAGGGGCCGGTGATATCGCTCAGCGGCACGGGTGCCTGTTGGCGCGTGAGGTCCTGAGGTCGTCCCCCCGGTACCCACAAAAAAAAAAAAAAAAAAAATTTGCTGAATGGGCTTCACAGCAATGTTTAGAGAATGAAAGAATAAGTCAATGACCTTGAAGAGACAGTTATGGAAATTATCCAATTTGAACACCAGAGACTCTGACCAATGAGACAAAATGAAGTGAACTAAATCTTATACTAAATTTGGTAGGACTTCTGGGAAGAAGACAGATAGGTAAGCAGTAACAAATCAGCCTTTCCAAGATTCAGAATCCAGACACTGGAAATTAACACCTTGGGGAAGAAAAGAAGGAGGAAAGTAGATCCCTGAAACTCAGAAATGATCTAACAGGGAAATTGGAGCCTACAGAGAAATTGAAGAGGCAGACCACAATGGCACAGAAAAAGGAACGATCAATCTGAATTTGCTCCCCAGCTCCTGACTCCTGGCATGTGGGAAAGGACGATAGAAGCTACGGAGACACATTGAAAGCGGGTGATTGCAGAGCGCTTCAGGGAGAAACACACAGTGGAACTGAGCCATGGAAGCTGTGTGTTGCAAAGGCCAGTGAGTGACTCCAGTCTAAGTGTCTGCCGTATCCCCTGGAGAGAGTGCCTGGTCAGAAGCCTTTTAGGGAGAGGTCAACTGGGGCTTAGAGCAGCTACGGGTTGGTTTCATCTCAGGGGTCCCAGTGTTAAACTCCCACAGTAACTGGGTGAGGGACAACCACAGGAGACATCCACGGTCAGGGAGCCATGGTCAGGCTGGCAAGCGACACCAGAGTTTAGTAAGTTAAAGGACTCAGGTCCCACTCCCATAAACACAGGCCATATTTGTGTGGATTTGAACGTCCCAGAATCAGCACCCCACCCGAATCCTACTGCTGGCTTTCTGGTGATTAACCAGCACATACCTGGGCTCTTACTGCCTCCTTTGTCTACCAGCAAGAGCAGAGTTGTGCCTTGAATTGGACACTGTTACAAAACTGTGGACCCCAGAAGATAACCACAGGCCTGAAATCACAGAGAAATTTCTTTTTTCTTTGCTTTTCTTTTAAGCTTTTGTTCATTTGGGTATTTTTTTTAATTTTTTTTTCTTGAGAACACTGCTTTTAGCTTTTAGCTTTTGTTTTTGTTTTGTTTTTCCCCCTTCTGTCTTCTTCACCGGTTTCCTGAGGCTTGGATAATCTTCCTCTGTCCTTCAGCTTTGCTTCTAAACTCTTTTTTTTCTTTTATTTCTCTGGGGTTTTTTTCCTCTTCTCCTTTTGAAATTTTCGCCCTTTAATTACTCCTCTCTTCTTTTTATTCTATGTATAATTTATTTTATCTTCTATTTCTTGCCAGCTTTTTGTTCTCCCTTTATGCAATAATATAAACATCCTCTATTCACCAATAAGATCCTTTGTACCACTTCCCTTTCCTACTTCTTATACCATAGAGTTTAAGCTCTTGAAGTTTTCCTTTTGCATTCCTCCATTCCCAAATCCTAAATCTTTAATAGTATAACTGTAAGTCTTTGTTACTCTTTTGATAGTTAACTCTGTGAAATTACTATTAAATTCTTTTCTACCATCAACAGAGATATAGCTGTTGCATTTAGTACATATTAGCTGTAAGTCAATACCTGGGTTGCCTTAATATTTACATCATCACTGACAATTACTTATCTAGGAATAAGGGTAGTACATAACTGGTTCTTACAGTATGTTAATATCTAATTTGTCTTGGTCAATACAACGGTAGCTGTTTCACTAGATATTAATGGAGTCATATAATTATAGCTCTTTCTCTGTAAGCCAACACCCAGATTGCCTTTGTGACATTTCCAATACTACAGTACATTCCCAGAAAACTTGGTTTCTGGGCTAACTACTCTGCATCATCTTTTCCCAGAATAAGCAAGGTGGTCCAATCCTGGGGCTATGGCAAGTGATTATAGTTAGCCATGCCCAAAGTTAAAAGCATCGTACCACACTGATACATGCACATCCATGTTAAACAGCTCAGATGCCTATTAATGGAGGAATGGATAAAGAAAATGTGGTTTTTATACATGATGGAGTAGTACTCTGCCATAAAGAAGTGTAAACTTGAGACATTTTTAGGTAAATGGATGCACCTTGAGATCATAATTTTAAGTGAAATAAAACAGACACACACGTTTAAATATCACATTGTTTCTCTTGTGTGAGAAAGTGAAAGCATAAATATGGACCAAAATGTGAGGTAGACATTGGGAAATAGGAAGAAAATGTTTAAATGGGAAGGGGAACAAGGTTGGGGGGAGAGAAAAGGGAAAAAAAAGAATAGAAGGAAAAAATGGATACAAAGATTTGTAAATAAAAAGAAGAGTTGAAGGGAATAGAGGGAGATGGGGAAAAATAAGAATCAAGGTATATTATGTACAGGTACAAATTCCCTTTGATAAATGTGATTGTTATGTATATGAAAAGTGTACCAATAAAGTTAATTAAAAATGATAAAAGTTTTATTTATGAACCTGTATTACCTAGCTTTGTGTCACTATAACAACATGCCTGAAATGATCAATTTATTATGAGAAAATGCTTAGTTTGACTCACGATCTTTCAGTTTCGTTACCTGATCAATTAATTGGTTCCATAATTTTTGGACCTGTGGGGAGGCAGTACAACATATCAGGAGCAAATGGTAGAGTAAAATCATTCACCTCATGGCCAGGAAGGAAACAGGAGGAAAAAGACGAGGTTTGGATGTCAGCTTTTTTCCTTATAGGCTACCCCAGTGATGTAAGTGCCTCTCACAGCTTCCACGGCATTCCAGTAACTCCGTCCTGGAAGCAATTCTTTAATGCGTGAGCACTGGGTAAACAATCAACATCCAAGCGTAGCAGAACCCAAAAGATTTTTAAATACAGGGCACAAATGAAGGATAAATAGGATAAATAGACAAATATAGATGCAGAAAAAGCTTTTGACAAAGTCCAGCACCTTTTCATGATAAAAACCCTACAGAAAATTGGAATAGAGGGTCTTTATCTCAATCTGGTAAAAGCTATCTATGACAAACCAACAGCCAATATCATACTAAATGGCCAAAAACTGAAAGCCTTCCCTCTAAAATCAGGAACAAGACAAGGATGTCCACTGTCCCCACTCTTATTCAACATAGTTCTGGAAACTTTAGCCAGAGCGATTAGACAAGAGAAAGAAATAAAAGGAATAATGATTGGAAAGGAAGAAGTTAAATTATCATTATTTGCAGATGACATGATACTCTACATAGAAGACCCCAAAAACTCCACTAAAAAACTGCTAGATTTGATAAGCAAATTCAGTAGTGTAGCTGGATACAAAGTCAATACTCAAAAGTCAATAGCCTTCCTGTACACAAATAACAAACTTACTGAAAGAGAAATTAGGGAAACAATACCTTTCACAATAACATCCAAAAAAATGAAATACCTAGGAATCAACCTCACGAAGGATGTAAAAGACCTCTATACTGAAAACTACAGTACTCTGAAAAAGGAGATTGAAGAGGATATCAGAAAATGGAAAGATATCCCTTGCTCCTGGATAGGAAGAACCAATATAGTGAAAATGGCCATACTTCCAAAATTGTTATACAGATTTAATGCAATTCCAATTAAAATTCCAACAGCATATCTCACAGAATTAGAGAAAACAATCCTAAAATTCATTTGGAATCAGAAGAGACCTAGAATAGCAAAGGCAATTCTGGGC
The DNA here is from genome assembly GCA_028451465.1 of Erethizon dorsatum. NCBI lineage: Eukaryota > Metazoa > Chordata > Mammalia > Rodentia > Erethizontidae > Erethizon > Erethizon dorsatum. Next base: position 21,540,139 of record CM051839.1, read on the forward strand.
AACAAGGGCAAGGCAGGGGGCATCACAATCCCCGACTTGAAATTATACTATAAAGCTACTGTGATAAAAACAGTGTGGTACTGGCAAAAAAAACAGACCTGAAGATCAATGGAACAGATTAGAAGATGCTGAAACAACCCCAGACATACTAAGCCACCTTATCTTTGACAAAGGTGCCAAACACATTCGCTGGAAGAAAGATAGCCTCTTTAATAAATGGTGCTGGAAAAACTGGCTCTACACATGCCGAAGATTAAAACTAGACCCATATCTTTCACCATGCACTAAACTAAATTCAAAATGGATCAGAGATCTAAATATTAAAACAGAAACATTAAATCTGCTGGAAGGTAGGATAGGTAAAACCCTTGGAGACATTGGTGTAGGCAAAGACTTTATGAATAAAAACTCAACCGCACGGGAACTATCCCAAAGAATCAATAACTGGGATCTCATCTTATTAAAAAGCTTTTGCACAGCAAGAGAAACCACCAACAGAGTGAAGAGACAACACACAATGTGGGAAAAAATGTTTGCCAGCTGTTCCTCAGACAAAGGATTACTATCGAGAACATATAAAGAACTCAAAAAAATCAGACCTCCCAAATTTAAAGACCCACTCCAAAAATGGGCATCTGAGATGAATACACATTTCTCAGATGAAGAAATACTAATGGCAAATAAATATACAAAAAAATGTGCAACATCACTAGTCATTCGAGAGATGCAAATTAAAACAACACTGAGATACCATCTCACCCCAGAAAGAATGGCTACTATTAAGAAATCAACTAATAACAAATGCTGGAGGGGCTGTGGGGAAAAACGAACCCTTCTCCACTGTTGGTGGGAGTGTCGACTGGTACAGCCACTGTGGAAGTCAGTGTGGAGATTCCTCAAAAAGCTAGGGTTGGAGGTCCCATTTGACCCAGCTATTCCCCTTCTGGGCATCTTCCCAGAAGAATTAAAAACATCATACCACAGCGATATATGTGCACCCATGTTTATAGCAGCACAATTTGTAATAGCCAGATCTTGGAAACAACCCAAATGCCCATCAACTGAGGAATGGATAAGAAAGATGTGGTATTTTTATACAATGGAGTACTATTCAGCCATTAAGAAGGATAAACTGGAGACTTTTATAGGTAAATGGATGCAACTCGAGAAAATACTCATAAGTGAAATAAACCAGAAGCACATGTGTAAGCATCGTATTGTCTCTCTAGTATGAGAAACTGAAAGAGTAAATAAGATCCAAAATGTACAATAGACATGGTGAATCAAAAAGAAACTGGTCAAAAGGAAAGAGAGACTGGAATAGGGAAAAGAAAGAAGGGAAAGGGAAAAAAAATTGTATATATATATATAAGATGGTTAAGATAGATACACTACAATTTTTACTTAGTTCATTGAAGAGTAAGGTTTGTGCCAATAATGTTTGGATAATTAAATGCTAATGTCTGGTGTCCTGAATAACTAACTTAAAGATAGTAATACGCAATGTATTAACCATTGTTACCCTCCTAATATGTTGTTTTGAAAATTTGTTCTTCTTTTGATTTGTTTTGTTTTTTCTTCTTTTTAAAATAAAATTAAAAAAAAAAAAACAAAAAAAAACAGAGAATGGGGACCGGTGAGATGGCTCAGCAGTGTAAGCGCCTGCCTGGCAAGCGCGAGGGCCCGAGTTCAACTGCCGGAACCCACATATGAAAAAAGGGCTGGTGATATCGCTCAGCGGCACCGGTGCCTGCTGGTGCGCAAGGTCCTGAGGTCAACCCCCAGTACCCACACACACAAAAAAAAAATTAAAAAAAAATAAAAAAACAGAGAAAAGAACAAATTGAAAATAAAGGAAGTAAACATATATGAAAAATAAAAGTATGTCATACTAGACAAATTAATACAATATTAAGAATATTTTTCTTTTTAAATATTAATAATTTTTTAAAAAATCAACAAAATGAGTTAAGAGATAAAGAAGAGATATATTGATAATATACGGAATTACACTATAGAATCTACAATATCAAAATAATGATAAATAATTATAAAAATAATGATTAAAAACAACATTTTAATAATAAATTCAAGAATTTGGATGAACTGAAAAAAGCTCTTTAAAAAGTATGACTATCAAACAGGGCATAGTGGCAAATACCTGTAATCTCAGCACTTGGGAGTCTGAGGCAGGAGGATTGCTGGGAGTTTGAGGCCAGCCTGGAATACTTAGTGAATTCAGACCAGCCTGAATTACAAAGTGAGACCATGTCTCAAAGAAACAAAATAAAGTAAAATTAAATTAAACTAAACTCAAATACAAAGTACAAATTTCAGTCATGTATGGTGCACATACATACTCCCAGCACTCTGAGAGGCTGAGGTGGGAGGATCAAAAGTTCAAACACATCACTAGGGTTGTTGGCACATGCTTTTAATCCCAGTACTTGAGAGGCAGAGGCAAGAGGTTTACTGTGAATTTGAGGCCAGCCTAGACTACGCAGTGAGCTCAAAGCCAGCCTGAACTTCATAGTGAGACCCTGTCTCAGGAAAAAGCAAAACAAAAGAAAACTCAAGCACAGCCTGGGCATCTTAGTGAGACCTGGTTTCAAATTAAAAAAGGAAAAGTGCTGAGGACGAAGCTCAATGTGAAGGCCCTGGTTCCATCCTCAATACCCAAAAATATCAAAATCTATTTAAATTAGTTATAAACTATTCACAACAGAGAAACCATATTTGATATAAACATGACATACAATGTTTAAGGTGAACCAATATCACACATATATTCTTTCAATAAAATAGACGAGGGAATAGTTCTCAAATAATTTTCTGAATGTGACATCCTGCATTCCAAAACTTGTCAAAAATATTATGTATAAAACACCTCATAAATCTGTGTGTTAAAATACTTAAGAAACACTACTAGCAAACTGAGCCCACTGATATATAATATAGAAATCTACGTTATGAATAAAATGGCACATAAGCAAAGTTACTATTTTAAGATAATTAAATAAAATTTGTAGCTTTTAAAGTAGACTTTATTTTTAGAGTAAGTTTAGGTTCAAAAAATCTTGGACAAGAAACCGGCTATATTTTGAAGAGGATGAAGCAAACTTAAAGCAAAGTGAGAATTTAATATTAATATATGCAGCACACTGGATCTCAATGATTTGTACTAAGAGTGGGGCAATTTGTCCCATGTAATTAAAGTTCAGAATTAAGGAAATGTTACTTTCTCACAAAACCAAACTGAAGATATGTGAAAGATGTGAAAGTTGCTTTATAAAGTGCAAATTGTGATAGAAAAGGAAATTAATGCTTAGATAGAGTAGACAGGGTTCAGTTGGTGAGAAAGTCATAACATGCTAACTACACACGGCCTGAAACTCTCTGTCTCAGTGATTTGTTTTAGTAAGGTCCCCAAATTTCTAAATACTGAGATTAACACGCTTGTTCTGAGTTAATGTCTGAGGCCTCTGACAAAATAAATTGTAAAAGCCAAATTTCTCAATTCTAAATTAGCTTAATGAGGTAAATTTTATATTTTTATAAAGAAAAAGATAGCAAGAAGGAGAAGTGAAGCAAAATTATGAAGTTAGACTGGATTATAAATTGTTCCACTTGCTAGTCATCTTAGCTTTTCCTTGTATTGGCTTAATGAGGTAAATTTTATATTTTTATAAAGAAAAAGATAGCAAGAAGGAGAAGTGAAGCAAAATTATGAAGTTAGACTGGATTATAAATTGTTCCACTTGCTAGTCATCTTAGCTTTTCCTTGTATTGGTTCACTCTTGTGATTACTTTAATACTCCCTCAAGCCAGTTGTTTCAAAATTTAAATTTACTCCTCATAAGTCAGGGGATCCTAATGCAGTTCCTCCTGACACATATGGGTGCTTATAAGTTAGGGGGTTTTGCAGGGTTAATATTGGATTTGTTTCAATGATCCAGTTCACCTTGGCTGCCCTCCCAAATATGTTCAATAAATGTTACTAATGGCTTCCTATTTAGGAACAGAGATCTGGTCAGAACCACCTAATTGCTTGTCTGGTCTTAAATTCCAGTTTACGACTTTGACATAAAATAACCCATGTAAACTAACCTACTAATCTATAAAATTTTCTTTATGACAATCTCCTCTAGATTGCTCTCAGAGTCCATTTACTATGTGAGAGTTCCTGATAATGTTTATATTTTTTCTCCATTTTACAGTTCATGGTTTTATTCTTAACATTTCACATCTTATCTGTTCAGTAGGTGCAACTTGTCAGACTTTAGCTCCTTCTCAAATACAGTCTCCGCAGTAATACCTTCATTCACCCCTATTATTTTCATTCTGCTTAGTTTGCAAGGCTAGAAAATGATCCTTTGCTTTGAAGGACATCCATGACATTTTTCATTCAGTCAGGATAAATTCTGGTTAGCATTATCTGGAAGCAGCACATACACAAAAAAGTTAATATTAGTTTTCATGCTTGGAAGTCCAACATTCTTGCAATCCCAAAGCAGGGAAGCTTGAGTTAGTATTTTAAAATAAAACTTGCATAAATTAAAGCTAGGTCATGGCAGAGTTGGGATTCAAACTCAAATACCTCTCTGTCAGTCATTGAAAGTAATAAGATTAAGTCTGGAAAAATTGTGGTGCTGCACACCTGTAATTCCAGCATCAGGAAACTGAGGCAGGAGGATGGCCACTGTTTTGAAGCCAAACTGAGCTACCTAGCAAGATCCTATCTCAAAAACAAACAAATAAATAAATGGTTCTTACTCTTAACCATTAAGCTACATAGCATTTGATACCCAATAGCATATATTTTTAAAAGATTTACAAGATATGTAGTCTCCCAAAGGACAAGCACCCCTGGAGCTTGCCAGAATGAAAATTATATCAAACTCAGACACATACTTTCTAACCACATTACACAGTCCTGATGATCCCAAAGCGGCTGCCGCTAATCCTGTCAGTGAAGTCAGAATCCACTTGGTAAAAACTGAAGTCCGCGTAGATATGCTTCTCTCCAAAGAATTTGTATAAATTAAGCTGGTTGAGGCTGCAGATATTAGAAAACCCCAAGGTTAACTGATTTAAATATAAAGGGGATTCATTACAAAAGCATAGAATTAAAAATGTTTCCATTTTTGTCAATTAATTTTCTCAACAGCATCATCAAGGGTGCAGATTCATTTCTTCTTCTTCTTCTTTTTTTTTTTTTGTTCATCTGTCCTCAGTATACTGTTGCTCTTCCCTTCTCTTGAAAGATGTGATAGGAGGTGTGGGCTTCCTACCTCATACACCAAGGCCTTGAAGCAGACTATCTTTTTCTTAAACCTTGTTTATTATCTAATTCTTCTAACTTTTCCTTAACTGGAAATGGGGCAGCGGGACATGTACATGAAAATAACTGTAAAATGGAAATAACTACATATTGTACAATTAAAGAATTACCAAATTTAAAATAATAAATTCACAGATAACCATCAGAATTTTATTGCCAGCACAAAATCTGTTATTAGCATCTTCATTTGATTGAATATCTCAAGAAGATTTTGTGATTTAACAAGCAAGTAATAGTGTTTCTACTCATTCACAGACTCCGTTACAAGAGTTTTATTATTTTCCCACAATTTTCCCCATGGAAATGTAAAGCTTTTATTAATTTCTGTGGATACGTATAGATACTTTCAATAATTTACTGTGTCTCTATTGGGATCTGCATATATCAAGGAACTGTGCCAACTTTAATCACAAATGTGGGCAAAAGAAAAGAAAAAGAAACTGCCCTCTGATAACTTTCAGTGACAACATAGCTAATTAATTATGTGTTAAATTTAAAGTAAAGCATAGCAGTTCAAGGGAGGGTCATAGCCTAATTTAATGCCATGTAAGATTTGGATATGCCTTTCACTTTGGTTGACCCAACTAAAATTGATTATGTTCCTTAAATGTGGTGACTCAGAGGACAGACTACTTGAATGTACTATATCTAATGATTTCGACTGCACGGTGGAAGGAAAATGACAGTTTAAAAGAGCATCCAACTTTTCTATCCTATATTAGTTATAATTAACATTGTAAAGGATAATGTTTCATTAATATATGTACACTAATTGAAAGAATTTCTTACTTTTAAAATGTGTTTTGTTTTAAGATTTTTTTTCATGTATACAGATGGTTTTGCAGTAAATATCCTCCATGTGATTGTTAAATTTATGAAAAATTTGGTAATTTTAGAGATGCTTACCAACTTCAGATACATATCCATGTCTTTGTTATTGATGAATATGGCTTTATCCTATGTTTCAAAGAAGAGCATTAGGTGTCATTATTTTAATAGCATCACTTTTCTAAAGAAGGTACATTTAGCAATGTGAAATGTTAGTGATCATGGGTCTCCCTTTTCTCAGTGTAGAAAAGTTATCCGCTTTCATCCAAGACACTGAAAGCACTTAAATGACATTATCTCGTTATCTCTGTAACATCCTCTGACAGAATTGGCTTGTAGTATAATTCCATTTTATTGGTGGATAAAGTCATGCACATTATGATTTTATAATTTAGCTAGGCAACTGGCTGGCCTTAGCGAAGAGCTTTCAGCTTTACTTCATCTTAGAAATTTGTCTCAGTTATGTCTTCACATTTCTAGTGTAGACTTCACCTTACTTTTCTCAGAAACCAAGTATTTAAATGGTCATTTGTCCAGTGAATGATTTCTCCCAAAGATATTTAGTTGAATTATACCTTATGTAATTGTGATGTGAATGAGAAATGAATAACATTTTAGACAACTCATAGAAATTTATTTGGATCATTGTCTAGAATCGAATGGTAGAAACTTTAAGAAATATGTTTATGTTTTCACTTTGCTACGTGGCTTTAGTCACCTATAAATTTTGCTCTTAATTTTTCTATATATAACTTAAAAAAACAAACCCATACAATTCATTATCAGATATGTACAAGTTATAATTTTATTTATTTTTTTTTTGTGGGTACCGGGGGGACGACCTCAGGACCTCGCACGCCAACAGGCACCCGTGCCGCTGAGCGATATCACCGGCCCCTTTTTCGTATGTGGGTTCCGGGAGTCGAACTCGGGCCTTCGCGCTTGCAAGGCAGGCGCTTACGCCGCTGAGCCATCTCACCGGCCCACAAGTTATAATTTTAAAACATATACTTCTTGTACATGATTCTCCAGTGACTTAGTGGTAAATATCTAAATTTTTGTCTAAGGTGAGCAGACTAACGCAGTGATGACGCAGAGCTGTAGTTAGCAGAAGCCTGTCTGTTTAATGGAAGCCATTGAACTGAATCAAGATACTTTGATCACACTCTTTCAAGTTTTGCAATTTTTCTATTTTTTTCTAAGTAGAAATAAATAGTACACAAATAAAAATATGTCTTTGTAATTGTTGCATAGGTTTACAGTGGCTATGAAGGCACTTATAGAAAACTATATCATGGATTGTATGGGAAATGTCCTAGCGACAGTTTTCTGGATTGACATGATAAATTGGTACATAGAATGGGAGTTAGAAGGTGAGTAGAAACATAGAAAGGGGATACAGAGCTATATGTAGTAATTTTTCTTTGGCTTTTCTTTTTCTCTCCTGAGGTAATGTACTAAGCACCTTTTGTATAGGAATGTACTTTGGAAACTGAGACTATATAAATCTAATACAAACATGAGTCTGTCTTTAAAGAGTTATAGATGCATATTAGTATAAAAATTAAAAGCAAGATTTTTTAAACACAGTGAGAGGAAGGCACAGATTGACAAATACTTTGTTCTATTTCAATTTGTTTTCTGGTTGTCAGCAATCTCACAAATCCATTATGGCTCAAATAGAGGCTGTTGTGTGCTAAAATATGATAGAAAAATATGCAATGAAAAAAGTGAAAGATCTTTTCCTCTTTAAATATAATGTTGGAACATATACTTTAGGATGAAAACTTTTGTACTTTTAATGAAAGCTCTGGACTTCACTAATGTATTATAAAATCCTGAAATGATATTAGCAGATATTTAATTTTGACAGATAAATTACGATTGGGTTCTAAAAAATTTGAGACTTTGATCTATTATTAGAAAAATGTATTAATATTTTCATTTCAAAACTGTAAAGTTATAATAAGTTTGTTTTCCACTTGAGAGGACTGTCCAATTAAAATTTTACTCTCAAAGATAATATATAATATTTTGATTTAGAGTCAGAGTAAGCATATGCAATCTTTCTTAGAAATGTATTTAAAAATAAGGGCTAATGGACTGGGAATATAGCTCAGTGGCACAGCGCCTGCCTGGCAAGTGTGAGGTTGTGAGTTCAATTCCCGGTACCAAAAAAATAATAAAAAATAAGAACCAATCGATGTATTTCTCCTTTTTCCTGTGTAAAGGTAGAAATTGATATTTTTTCTTAAAAATAAACTGAAATGTCACATCAATTTAACATAAAAATGAATAAAACTACCAGCATTGACCCTCTTTGTGTTCAGTCCTTTGAAAAAGTTGAATGTCTTAGTGAAAGAATTGCTTTTGAATCAGAAAAACATACGGTTTATTATGTTTTTGGTACTTAAAACATTGTCCGGTTCAGTATCAGGCACAGAATAAAACATAATATTTATTGAAATGTTCAAATAATAAAGACTGGTTACTAAATATTTGTACTGAAGGATATGCACAATGCTGTACAATGATCTCTGTGTCTTAAACTAAGCCACTTTAAAAGAAATGTTTGTTTAGTGCCCTGAGAGTCAAGATTACTCAAATCCCTGTTCAGACAAGGACAGGCAGGGGATTCCAAAAATGACTCTAGGCTCCAAAGTGTAAATCTGGGAACATTTTGACAGAAGTACGTCAGTTCTGACCTTAACTCCTGCTGAACGCCTTGCTCCTGTGAGAGAAAACCTCTCTTCTACTGAACTGTTCAAAATTCCTTTCCAGTGTGCACTTGCTTTTCTCTCCACTCTGAAAATATATGCAGACGAAATTGATTGACAGCCCTTTGGTTACCATACCATGAAGTTTGAAACCAGAAAAGCTACAGCTCTAATTCATAGAGAGCTGAAAGCTTCAGAACCTAATTTCTTGAGGTTGATTCTTAAATCTCTGCTCATTGTCCCAAGAGGAAAACAAATAATCAGGGATTACATAAGACTAATGGAACTGTGTATAGCATGAGGGTGTAAATATGGAAATTGCAGTCATGAATTGTCTGGTCTTATGAAAAGAAATCACATTTATTGAAGTAGTTCTCACAAAGATGGTTGATGAAATCATTTCATTTAGCAAAATATTTCTTTTTCAAATAGAGAAACATGTAGGACATATTTCCATATAATTTAAAAATTAGAATAATATGAAATTTTCCTATTACAAAATATTGAAATATGGCATAAAGTATCAAATGTCACACACACACACACACACACACACACATAAATGAAGCCTAATGTTGTTCTTCCTTTTCCATTTCTAAAGTTCTGGCAATGAAAGCTAAATTCTTGATTCCACTCTCCCTACTGCATCTAGATATGATTTTTGTGAAATAATTTTTTACTTATGCTCTGATGTTAATATGAATTTTTATTTCTCTCATTCTTTCCTCATTCTTCCTAAAATAAATGTGAGTATGATAGAATGAAACAGCTATCAAGTGGGCATAAGAATAAGGTCAGAGAAAGAGAAAAGGAGAGTTAAGAGAAAGAAAACAGAAAGAGGTGAGTATAAGCATTATTAATCCTTTGTATTCCAATCTGATTTCTTGTTGTATGATGAAAACGATCCCCTGAAACTACTGTGGTGTGTTGAATTATGGCTTTCCAAAGATGTTCACATCTTAGCCCAACAACCCACAGATGTTCTGTTTTTACATAATAAATTACATCTTTCAGATGAAATTAAGTTAAAGAACTTGAGATACGTCTAGAGTGAGTGAAATATAATCACAGAAGGAGGCAGGAATCCCTGAGAGTCAGTGAGGGAGTCAGTGAGACACAGTGAGAGAGTTACAAGTGGTGCACTACAGACTTGGTAGATGGAGGAAGGGAGCCCTATGTCAGGAATGCACATATCTGCTAGAATACTGAAGAGGGCACACATGACTAGAACGTGGAACAAGAATGCACACATTCTCTAGAACATGAACCAAGAAGGCATCCACGAAAGAATCCTCTAGAACCTGAAAAGGAAACAGATTTTCTTCTAGGGACTCCAGAAATCAATAGACTTGTGTACTTATTTTAGACTTTAGTGATTTAAGTGAATGAATTTTGTGTTGTCTCACAAATTTACTAATAATTTATTACTGCAGCAAACAGAATCCAATCTAGCCACTGATTTCTGTTATCTGAAATAACTTTAATCTTCACTGGAACAATTGCACAAGCTTTATCTTATTTCAAACATTCCAGAAACATCTCAAGGGAAACCTCTAAAGCTAACTAAACCTCCAATGATAAATAGCTATTTTTGTTCAAGAAATCACATGTTCTGCAAAACCCAAACTGCACAGGAAATACTTCAAAGAATCAACAACTGGGATCTCATCTTATTAAAAAGCTTTTGCACAGCAAAAGAAATCACCAACAGAGTGAAAACCTACAGAGCGGGAAAAAATTTTAGTCTACTGTCCCTCAGGCCAAGGACTTATATCTAAAACATAGAATTGAAAAAAATCAGACCCCCCCCCAAATTCAAAGACCCAATCAAAAGATGGGCATCTGAGATGAATGCACACGTATCAGATGAAGAAATACAAATGGCAAATAAATATATGAAAAAATGTTCAATATCATTGGTCATTTGAGAGATGTAAATTAAAACAATACTGAGATTCCATCTCACCCCGGAAAGAATAACTATCATCAAGAAGTCAACCAATAACAAATGCTGGCAGGGCTGTGGGGAAAAAGGAACCCTTCTCCATTGTTGGTGGTAGTGTAGACTGGTGCAACCACTGTGGAAGTCAGTGTGGAGCTTCCTTTAAAAACTAGGATTAGCGGTCCCATTCAACCCAGCTATTCCCCTTCTGGGTATTTTCCCAGAAGAATTAAAAAATCATACCGCAGTGATATATGTGCACCCATGTTTATAGCAGCACAAATTGTAATAGCTAAATCTTGGAAACAACCCAAATGCCCATCCGAGGAATGGATAAAAAGGATGTGGTATTTTTATACCATAAAGAAGGATAAAATTGAAACTTTTATAGCTTAATGGATGCAAGTTGAGACCATAATCATAAGTGAAATAAATCAGACTCACATGTGTAAGCATCACTTTGTCTCCCTGGTTTGAGAAACTCAAACAGTAAATAAAGTCCAACACGTAAAATAGATATTGTGAAATGGGAAGAAATTGTTTAAAAGGAAAAAGGAACTGGGATGGGGAAAAGGGGAAAGGATGGAAGGGAAAAGAGAAAAATGTACAAGTCAATTATACTATTAGTGTCTCTTAGCTCATTAAAAAGGAAGGTTTGTGCTAATATGGATTGGAGAAATTTTAATGTCCCTATCTTATTCTTTGAATAACTACTTTAAAGATAACCATATGCAAGTTCCCTTAATATTCTGAGTTAATACAATTAAGGCTTTTACTAGTACAATTTAAAGCACATAAGGAAGAAGCGTTGTCTGCTATATTTGTATAGCTATCATTAAGAAATTAACATTTTATTGATGGGTTTTATCTGCTGCACTAATATTATAACTATGACTTGATTTTTAAAAATATTTTTGTCTCATAAATATGACTTTGGGGCACTTCTGTAATCATTCCATTTTCATAATATGACAATTTAGAAAGGGAAAGTAAATTTAGAAGAGAAATATTTTTATCTAATATTTTATAGCATTAATACATTTTTTAAACAATCACAATGCACGTTTTTGCATATTTAAAACAATAAAATATCTCTTGACAATAAAGCATCTCCTTAAAAAAAATTTTTTTTGAGAAAAAGTCTCACTGTGTAGCCTAAAGCATCTCTTTGCGAGTAGAAAGCTCCTTAACATTTTTCTTCTTATTGGCAGCAGTTTGGATTGCATAAGTTAGTATTTCCTGCTGGGTTAAACATTAATTCAGAAAGGATGAGTGACAGCAACTTAGGTATTCAAAAGCCAAATTGCATGGATCACATCAGATTACCTTCCTTACTTCCCAATATTCAAATAAGGTATTTTTCTGATATTCTCAAGAGGTTTCTGAAGACCGCAGTGCATTGTTACAAGTACTAATTGCTCGTAATGTTTCTCAACTTGTATACAAAATGACAAGTCAGATTTTTTCAGAATATGGCTCCTCTACTGTTAGCACAAACTTTTTTTAAAAATCAGAGGAATAGAATATTATGCACTCTGCTTTCAAAATCTGAAGTGCACAAATAACCATATTTTCAAAGAGTATGTATGAATTTATTTTAGTATATTAAATAGTGGGAGACACATTAGGTTGGGTTGATTTATTTTTTTAATCATAGTCCTAACTGATATCTCTATCACATCTGCATAGTTGATGTGCTACACAGCTCATGTAGTAAAGGTCTAACTCTGAAGGCCTGAACTGCGTACACCCTGCACACTCTAAGGAAAGATTTGGTCTTTGACTAAACACTAGGAGATGACCTCTAAGCCCTTCGACTCCCATGTTTAGTTAGAGCACTTTTTGTTTATTTGGGGCTTTGTTCCATATTAAGTAGTCTATGCTCATAATGTACTTCATGTCTGAGACTTCAATCCATGTGGCGACTCTTTGAACTTGAGAGGGGCTGAAGACTGATAAGAAAAGTGAACCATGTAGGTGTCTACATAACCAGTTCCCGATGTTGTGCCTGAACAACACGTATGGGATAAGTTTCTGTGACTGTCAATGTGTTGTCATACACATATCCTGTCAAGATTAAGTGCTGTTCAGCTGTCTCCACTGGGAGAAGAACACTACTTGTTTGTAACTAAATGCCTTCATCTTCTGTTAATTTTAACTGATTATTTTTATGCTAATAAAATCAGTTTGTTAGTATAACAACCTAGTTCTCTGACTCTAGTGAATCATGGAAACTGAAGCCCTATTGAAAACTCTGTGTGTGTGTGTGTGTGTGTTCTGGAAGCATTTTTAAGAGTTGTGCACATTGCACTTCATAGGATGAATCGTTGACTTAAGGTCACATCTTACGAAAGCCCACCTGGTGTCCTCTTATGCTTAGGGAAATCAAAATCTCCAACCACAAATATTTCTTTGCATTTTTACAGTTGATTAGCTAGGAATACATAGACCTCTTCAGACATAGGAATAGCTTGAGGAACTGTCCTTTCCTAAAAAGACATTTGCATTTATCTGCATTAAAACAGCAAATAGAGGCACAGGTTTTTCTATATGAAATCCTCTTAGCTTCCTAGCAAAGATCTCTTTGCAAGAAGAAATTGGAAATCTGACACCAGGTCCAGAGTGAGAGATTAACACAGACTCCCAAGGTGGGCTAGTGCCAAAAGAAGACAGCGTAGGGGCTAGATCAATGGCTACCATCTTTTACATCTTTCTTATGTCAGATCCAGGGTATCCTATGAAAAACCTGCTAGATCTTCTGCCAAAAAGAATTGCAGACAGCATTCTCTGACTGGTATTATGTACAAGGCTTGGAAGCTGTTCAGGGCATGTGTCCTGAATCTCTGTGATTGACAGGTCTCAGCGATTGGCAGGTCATGGCCAATTGCCCAGCCCCCTTGCCATGCCCTAATCTAGCCTCAATAGTGCTAGAAAAATAGAATGATGATTTCATCCTATTGCAAGAGTTAATTCTGTTCAAAATGAGCTCTTGGTTGCACAAAAATTTAAAAATGAATTCATGAACAAAATGGAAGAAGTTAGGAGAACATTTATTGGGAAAAAGAAGAACAGCTCTTGAATTTCCAGGAGGGACCCTGTGGGAGTGCCCATGTGGTCTATGTATCCAGAGCTACATATGAGTACATGGAGTCCAGAAATTGCATAATGGTTTAGAGGCCACCTTTTATAGGTGGCTCTTGATTTAAAATATCCAGTTGGTACACAGGCTCTCTAATCCATTTACTCATCATGTAGCATTTAAAAGACTCTGGATTTTAAAGAAAAACCAATTATTTGGCATTTTAAATTCTTCAATTCTCAGGAACTTCGCAGAGAGTTGCTCCAAATCTGGGAGTCAGAGACTGAATTCCATGTTGCTTGAGGAAGTTCATTCTTGGCCCAAAGTCCTAGATTGCTGCCTATTTTTATTTTAGTTCTAAATGTGGTTGATCACCCAACTCTATCTTGGTCCCTTTTCCTCCTAGCTAGCTGCTTTATTCATAAATTAACTAAACTATTTTTAACTATAATGCTTAAACTACATATAACAAAAGTACCATGAAATAAACTTAAAATTCAGTTGACAGGGCTGGTGAGATAGCTCAGTGGCATAAGTGCCTGCTGGCAAGTGCAAGGTCCTGAGTTCGACTCCCGGTACCCACATAAAGGAAAAAAAGGGCCAGTGATATCGCTCAGTGGCACAAGTGAAGTCCTGAGTTTGACTCCCGGTACCCACATTAAAAAAAAGAAATTCGGTTGACAACTTATGCCAAAAGTAAATAGATAAAATTATATATGTATGTATCTATATGCATATATATATATATATATATATATATATATATACACATACATATGTAACAAAAAAGGAAATGACACTACAAAATAGTCTTATACTTTAACAAAAGTTGAGGAAAAATAGTTAATACATATTTTCTAAACAAATGATAAAGGTCATTAAATGTTAAGAAAATTGCTTAGTCTAGATATACATAGAAATCTTGAAAGAACAATGTAGAATTCTTTATCAAAGAATATGACACCTTGTATACTCCTGTATATACAATGAAAAATATGCAGAATTACATATACATATTTGTGTACAGAAATGCATAGAACATGAATTTGGACAGAATCATAGCTTATAATTACTCCTGACTATATCAGGAAAGGACAAAAACAGAATAGAAGTAATAAACATAAAAGGTAGCTAAGGACAAAGAATAAAATACATGAAAATTTTTTTTAATTTATACATTTTGTTACTGTTTGGATATATAATGCAGTAACCAATACTTTGCGCATTTAAAAACTTTAATCTGAATGCAATTTACATTGATGATATTTATTTCATGATAGCTTTAAGTAGACCAATTTGAAATAGAACTTAAAGAATATGACAGCAATTTCCTACCCCTGGCAGGTGAGAAAATAACTTCCAGATCTATGCTAGATACAAACACAGAGTTGATATTGATCCAAGAATAAGATTTCTCATAAACCCTCTCAAATACACTTTACTCCTCTGTTTAATGCATTATCTTGAGTACCAGTTGGTCATGATGACCTAACCTCAAGAAGACTGCTGTTTTGTGGTTGGTAGATGTCACGGAGATTTCTTAAATTTTATGAAGCACAAATTGTAGCTGGTGGAGCAAATCTTCAGAGTGAAAGCCTGAGAAGTACCTGCTATTGTACTCTGAGCCTTCAATACTGATAGTAGTGTTTAAAACCTCTGTAGCCAGACCCCCATATTCACCCCTTAGGCACATATACAACTCTGCATCTTATTTTATGGACTAGGAAATTGTGGTTTATAATTCACAACTTCTAATTTGCTGAAAGTCATATAACTCTTAGTATAAAAACATAGTTATCATCAGTACTCTGCGCCCTCAGTCCAGTACTTTTTCTAAAACAGATACTATACTTCAAAGTGCCAGAGAGGTACTGATGGCTTGACATGAAACATTTAGTGCTGGCGAAGTGATGATTTAGTTCATTTCTGTAAACAGAAATTCACTCTTATGACTTGCATAAATGTCTACGAAAGGACTTGTGTTAAAGCATTGGTCCCCAGTTATGAGCTGTTGGGCGGTGGTGGAAATTATAAGTGGTGGGGTTTAATAAGAGGTCTGGTCCTTGGAACTCTACTCTCTTCCTCTTCTTCTCTGTCTGTCTATCTGTCTGTCTCTCTGTTTCTGCCTCTGTCTCTGCCTCTCTGTCTCTCTGTCTCTCTGTCTGTCTCTCTGTCTCTGTCTGTCTTTGTCTGTGTCTCTGTCTCTGTTCTCTATCTCTCTCTTATTTTCTACCAAGAGGTGAACAGTTTGCCGTGCCACATGCTCTTGTCACAGGGTTCTGGGTGTTGTGGGCTCCTCCTAAAGATCATTTCCAGGTTCTTGTTGCCTTGAGCAAAGAATTGGACAAGACAAGCAAAACACAAGGTAGTAAGGTTTTATATTTATTAAAGGTAGGAAAAGAAGTATGTTCTGCAGCATGAGAGCAGGCCACTGAAGAACAGCAGAGTGGCCAAGAAGTATGGCCTTCATCTTTTGTACCCCCACTTCTTAGGCTGATGTCAGATGTAGGCCATCCTAACAAGAACCTACTTTATCTCATGCCAGAACAATTGGAGACAGCATTTTCTGATTGGTCCAAGGTGTAAGGCTTGGGAATTATGTTTCTGCACATGTGCCCTGGATCTCCACACCTGACAGGTCACATCCACTTGCCCAGGGGGTGGGCCATGCCTTAATATCCTGTCTTATTTCCCACTGAGAGACATAGCTCTCCATAATTCTTTATGGGATGCTGAGGTAGTGGAGTTCTCTGTCTTCATATTGCTACTTCTGGCTGAAAGGGGCTGTAAACCCTACCTACTGGGGATTGTGTTCTTGCCAATACTTAGGGATGCTTTTCTAAACCAGCTGGATTGAAAAAAAAAATTGTCAGAAGACAATGAGAAAGGAGTTATTATCTATTTGTGAATAAATGTTGAACTCCCTATTCACTGGCAGAAAACTTGAATTTGTCAGAAGAGTCATGGGCTATAGTCTGGATCATCATCTGAAGCCTTCAATGGATAAACTTTGCTTTTAGGTTGGTGATGCAGAGCACAGATATGAAAAGGAAGGGGTCAGAATATTTCCTGGTCTGCTTTAAAAGGTGGACTATGACAGATCTAGCAATTAGAGATGTCCGTACTTCCTGTAGAGGAGAACGCACTGTGAAGAGATATATTAGATAAACTACCTGGAGTCTGAGAGCCATAGCCCTGGCCAGATTACCCACATTATGAATCTAATTAACAACAGGAGTCCTAGTACAGTGCCCTTTTAAACTGTGGTGAATTCAGGGTCATTAGTGACTCTACTTATTGGCACTCAGAAAAATACTAGAGTCTTACTTTTTGAAGAGGAGCCTCAGGTTTGCCAGAGGTTCACAGGAGTAGCTTTCTGCTTTTGGTGGTCTTTTTCCTCAGCCAGTTCAGATAGGACTGTCTTAATCCCATGACATATAGAGTGACCTGCAGTTTCTCATAGGAGATGGAGATGTCATTGCAGATAGCCTCAGGCCCCTTGAGTCCTCTTTTTCAGAGCAGAAAGTATAGGTTTTGGCTGACCCAGTGCTATGAGTCAGGGACATCAGCTGCCTGACACACACAGCAGATCCTGGGTAGTGGTTTGGTAGAGTAACATGCCCAGTGACCAGTTTTCTTCATTTTAAGCAGGAACTTCTTTACTGATTAGCCTTGGGTTTTCCTTTGGATGACTTGGGTGTGCTTAAAACATAAATTGCAACAGCCAGAATCTTGGCCCATCTTATTCTTCCCTTCTGTTTTCATACTCATCTAGATCCCAGTCATTGAAAAGAGCAAAGTCTCTTTCCATTAATTGGGTCATAGGGTCATAGGTTTACAGCACGTGGCCAAGACAAATTGAACATCTCACCATGGTAAGTCAAAAGCAAGGTCAAAGTTTGAAACCTATTACAGCTTATATCTAGATTTTCCCTTGAAGCCTCATCCAGTCATAAGAGGGGTTAGGGTGTGTAAATGTGGATTAAAGTGTGATGTTGGGATTAAAGGTGCCCCTCCCTGGGAATGGGTGGTACCAATCAATAGGCATTCAGCCTGGATGGTATATAAAGGAAAAAAAAAAAAAAAAAAAAGAAAAGTAGGTTGCTGTTATTTTGTCTCAGAAACAAGAAGAAAATAACTATAACAAAATACATCTGTAAAAACATTAGGATCGAAAAATTGGCTTAACTATTCTTTAAATTGTTAGGCATTTCCCGCTGAGAGAGGAACCTGGCCTCAAGCACTCTGCTGCACTCCTGGGACCTCTCTTAGGAGCAGGATGAGCTGTGAGTTGGAAGAAACTCCATGCTGAATATGTTCTGCAGGGATAAAATCTGTCTGAGGAGCACTCTAAGGGGGCTGGGGAACACTGGGTCCATTTGAAGAGCTAACCTCTGATGGAGTTTCTGAGACCCTTGAAGAGGCTTAAGGATTATAAAGAGGAGTTTGAGGAGACATGCCAGGATTTTTGTTTTCATTAAACAGGCAAGAGAATTCCATATTACCTTGAAAGACTAGTATGCATCTGAGAACAGATATATCAATTTCCTCTACCTTGGAAGTTTCTTTATGTACCATAGTTCTTAGGCCTTTCCAGTGATAAAGAGCTACACGTGCATCAACATAAGGGATTTCCCACCATTTCTCTTGCCTTTTGCAGAAAAGATCTAACTGAAGCATTGTGTTGCAATTTAAACTGCCATTCTATATCTTTCTCTTGTCATTTCCTAATTACACTGGACACAGTATTACAACAGAAGATAAATTGCTAAAGATAAGGTTGGAGAGCCCAGGACTCCAACTATTTACCGGTGTGTGGCCAGTAGAGAGAGAGAGAGAATAGGTCTGGGGTCCTTCAGAGAGTCCGCTGCAGAAGGATGCAGACCTGTTGGATCCCCAGAGCATCCTCCATGGGACTCATTTGTACAATCAGATGTAATGGGTGCAGTGAGAAACACTTATTTTTGTTTTTCTTTAGAACTCTCCATGTGCTAAGGCCCACTATGACTACTTCACAGTCAAATTTTCCCTATTTTTTAAAGACTTACCCTAATGCAGAGGATGCTGGGATCTCCTGCATGTTTCCCATGGTGTGATGCCTTTCCCTAGACCTCTCCGTAGCTCAGGACACATTAGAACTCCTTAAAGACCAGGGTAGAGCCCCAGGACTTCAAATAGCCACTTGAAAAATAATATCCCTTGCATTTATCATGATAATAAAAACATTGGTAATTACTTTCTTTAAGACAGTATGTTTAGGAAACTCTTTTTCAGCATTTAAGAGAAAAAAAGAGAAAAAAAAACCCTTTAGAATATTCTAAGTACAAGGGTAGGGTTTGTTATCTATTGAGTCCACCTCTACTCTCGCATACTCACAGTTGATTGAGTTGACCTTCTCTTGTTGTTCACCTCATTCCCTTCCGGGAGACAGGCATATGTTTCTGAATTACCTGATTTTATGTTAGAAGAAAGAGAAAGGGGATCCAACCCAATTAAGAAGAGAAGGGAGGAGATGTATTTTTTCCCTGAAAGTGAAGGCTTTAGCTCTTATCTGTAAGGGTGAGATTTCCTACTGTTCCTGTGGACAGTTGAAAATAGAAAATGGTGAGCAAACATGGGCAAACCATGTGGCTGACACACATGATGATGCAAAATGGCTGCCAAACATGGCAGAAACATATGGCTGACCCCCAGGGTGAACCAAAATGACTCCCAAACATGGCAGAAAGGTGGGCTGGGTGGCTCCCTGAGGTCATATGAAACAGGACCTTGAGAAATCTTATGGGAAGTAACACTAAGGATACCTAGAGATAATACCTAGAGATAAAGATGCCTATAGGAAAAGCACAGATGAGACTTCGAGCACAAAAAGAGGCAGACTGGGATATGCAGCTAGTTAAAGAGGCTCCCAAAAGAGTGAGAAAGCTGAAAATGTTTCAGAGAAAGCAAAAACATGACAGCAAAATCTCCAGGTTGCAGATATGTGGTATAGGAGACATACATAAAACTCCTAACCTGCTAGATGTCTGATACATGAAGTTCATGTGCCCCAGAATCAAAGAATGAATTCTAAGGAACAATGGAGGTTAATAGCAAAAAGACTTTACTGAGAGAGAGGGAGCTCCTGAGAGACAAGAGTGGACTCAAAAATGGGGTGCCAATGAGCTCACTTCTCAAAGGAAGTTTTATAGAGCAAAATCTTGAGGCAGGTACAACGTGGGTCAAAACTATGATCAACCAATTAGATTAGAAGGATAGCTACTTAGGTAATATTGATCCAAGGGGAAGCAGTTCATGTAGCAAGAACAAAGACCTTCTTTAGAGAGAAAGAACAAAGACCTTCTTTAGGAAGGGATGGATCGGGGGTCCTGTTCACCCACTGGTGTGACTGATGTCTACCTAGACTTTATTGGACCAGATAAGTATAATAATCAATTTATTGCTTATCCCTCAGGGAGGAAAGTAGAGCTGTTCATTCCATCTTTATCTTGAGGCCTGTCCTTCAACAGACATGTCTTCAGCCACAGCTGTAATGTGTTCTCATCTTCTGCACTGACTCCCTAAGGGCCCAGTCCTGTCTGACTGCCTATACTATTTTTACCTGCCTTAGTTGTCCATAATACATGGAATCTAAATGGTCACTGGGTTAATAACAGGCTCTCTCGCAGCCCCCAACCCATATGACCACAGATGATCCCACCATGTCTTATGGGTCTCCATTGGGACACATG
This sequence comes from Erethizon dorsatum, assembly GCA_028451465.1. Lineage (NCBI taxonomy): Eukaryota > Metazoa > Chordata > Mammalia > Rodentia > Erethizontidae > Erethizon > Erethizon dorsatum. The sequence continues at coordinate 21,560,777 of CM051839.1, forward strand.
TCCCTGGGGCAAAACCCCACACACACTGTGGGCCTCAGAACAATCTCACTCCAGCCAGGTGCACTCAGGGAGTGGTCGAAGAGGTGTGGGAAACAGCCCCTTGAGAAGCAGCCCAGAATGGTGCAGCACAGAGATGGGTGGTGACCCCGCTGCTGACTTGGACATATCTGGCCTCACGTGATGAGACACACTAGAAAACTGCTCCAGAAAAATGAGAAAACTTCCTAAGCTTCCCAGCTTCCATTAATTTTCCTTACCCTACACATTCCCTGCCTCTCCTTGACAACCATCAGAAAAAACAAACAAACAAACAAATATTTGAGAAGAAACTCCTCCCCTTGTCTGAGTGGGGGAGAAGGCACAAGAAGAAAATTGGAGCTTTCATAACAGCAAAAGGAGGAAAGGAAAAATAGGCCAGTGTGCTCTTCAGCTTGAGTCCATAGACTTCAGAGAGAGAAAGAAACAAAACTGCCCAAAAAGCCTCACCTCCTGGTTGGGCTTTGCAAGAAATATGTTACTGGGATTTTGATGTGCTGTGGGTTCTTCTTAGAAATTCTTTCCAGGTTCTTGTTGTCCTGAACAAAGAATTGGAACATACGAGCAAAAAAGGTAGCTAATTTTACATTTGTTAAAGGTAGAAAAAGAAGTATTCTCTGCAGAGTGAGCACAGGCTAATAAAATATAGGAAAATAAATATATTCTGCAGCATGAAAGCAGGCCACAGAGAGACAGCAGAGTGGCCATGAGGTAAATGGCCAACATCTTTTGTACCCACAGTCCTCAGGCTGATGGCAGACATAAGCCATCCTACCAAAACTCTTGCACCAGAAATGTTAACATTTTCTAATTGGTCCCAGGTTTGGGAACTATCTTTATGTTCAGGTGTCTTGATTTCCGTGATTGACAGGTCACCTCCATTTTCCCAGCCAGCTGGCCATGCCCTAATCTCTTGCCTCATTCTCACCATGATATGCTACGTTGCTTTATGTATGTCCAAAAAATGGGGTCAACAAATCATGGACTGGAAACTTCAAATCTGTGAGTCAAGATAAATTTAATATGTCATATATTTGTTATAAAAATGGAAAGCTAACCAACACATTCACTTTTCAACATGAAAAAATTGAACCCATATTTGAAGGATTGGCTCACAAAAATGTCAGTTGTTTTGGAAAATATCCATAATGCATAAAAGAAACTTACCACGTCATTTGCCACATAGCAGACAGTTTTAAGTGCCTCCCATTCCTTAGCTAGTTTAATCCTCATAATGGCCCTTCAAGGTAGACACCCTTATTATCATTCTTCTTTCACACATAAGAAAGATGAGGCAATGAGTCATCAAATGATTTGCCTATGGTAGCAGTGGAGGCAGTTGAACAAGCCCAGCTCTAAACCCACACAGTCAGGCATGCATGACTTTGCTCAGAATGAGTATTCATTTTGCCTCTTGGATAGCAGAAATCTGAATACTGATGAGTTTTATTGAGCTTTGTTTTATGATAAAATGATTTAGGAATATTGCTTAACACAATGCCCAACACATAGTAGGAACTCAATTTTAGAAACTCATGTTCTTTTAAACTTGGTACTCTTCTTTTCTGGGTGTGATGTTAGGTGGTGAAGCCTGGTAGGAAGAGGTGAGTCACTGTGGTGTGGTCTGGAAGGTTATATATATCCTTCCCCTCCCTAGATCCCTTTCTGTTTCCTGCGCCAGGCCATGAACTGTTCCTCCTTCACCATGCCCCTCTTCCTTGGAGCCAGCCAGCTATGGACTGATACCTCTCCAAACTGTGAGCCAAAATAAACTCCTCCTTTAACTTATGGGTGTCACGTATTTTGTTCCAGTAATGAGAAAGTAACCAAGACAGTGACTGGATAAATTACATGTAGGATATTAAAAAAAAAATATATATATATATATATATATACACTTCAATATTAGAAGATAATTTTGTAAGATATCACTCATAATTTCCTTTGAGAAAACAGCATTAGTGAGATTTTTAACATTCTTTCTGTGCATGTGTGTGTTTCTTAATCAAACTGGAAGTTTCATCAGTGCTGACTGTGGTTGTGACTGCTTCAAGAATATTATATTCAGGAGAGCTTATTTAGAGAATTTTCTCCCTGAATTTAAATGTGGTTGTCTCCTTTAGGTATTGTAAGTAAGGTTAATGGAACATTAACTTCCAAAGCTAGGTGGAACCATGTATATGATAATTATTAAGCACAGACAATCTGAGAAACAAATTTGTGACTGCACTCAAGGCACTTTTAAAAAACATTGCCTTATGGTCACTACTACTTCTTAACACATCAAGAATGACTCCTTTTATGTAGTTGTTTCCTATGCAAGTTTTCTCAACTCAATGTTCAAAAAAAGTAGAATTGTGTACCTTCTAATTCTTGGACTTCATGCCATTTTTGTCAGAATACACAACATTTTATAAAATGGAGTAAAACAGTAGTAAATATCTGGTGTTTAATGTGATTTAAGAATCTTATACATAAATAATATTGAATAAACAAGTACACTGCAGTTTTAATTCTATGATCACCATAATCCTATCCATAATCATGATTATTTTACTTTTTTAGCAGACACTTTCACTTTAATAGGTATTTTAGGTAATCCTTAAAGGCAGGATACCAAGTATACCTCAATGTCTCTCACAGACTTCTTAAAGATGGTTAAGGGGGAAGAGAGGAGGAGATGAGGAAACAGAAGCAAAGATATTAAAAATATTTAAAATAGTGTTGATCAATGTACCAATTTCCCAAAACAAATGTAATCACTATGTGTTGCAAATACATGCAAATTTTTAAAATGTGGTAGGAAATAATCATTTTCCGTTCTCATACTTTATGGAAATCACTTACATCAAATTGGTCACTTGCCACAAAGTGCTTTAATCTTCCTAATTTGATTATGTGACTTCACAAATTTCAGTAATAAACTGCTATTCCTTGACTTGACATTTCTAAAAAAAAGTCTCAAAATTTATGTAGCATATATCACTTTGAATCATTTTATTTTTGAGACGTTACTTTGCCATTAAAGAATCTCAAGTTTTATAGTATCTGTATTAAGACACTGAAATAGAATCATTAAAGATTATTTAGTCACAGGCTAGAAAAAAATCTTTACTCTGGATAAGAAAGACTTGTTTGTTTGTTTGTTTGTTTGTTTGTTTGTTTGTTTGTTTTGGTACCAGGAATCAAACTGGACCTTGTGCTTGCCAGGCAGGCACTGTGCCACTGAGCTACATCTCCGGCCCAAGACTTGTTTGCCGTTTGGAGTTTTTGCTTAAATTCAATTGAAGAAAATGAGTGAGCAAGAAATTGTTGATTGTAGACATGTAACCTTGCGCTAATCTTACACCGTCTGTTTTACTTAGTTGAATTTTACTCCACTTCAATCTTGGTTACCTTTGATGACAGGCTACCTATCTGCCAGAAATTTTTCTTCAGCAGGGCTAGCTAGACATGGTTGGATCTAAAATGATTCCAGAGTGACAACCAGACACGTGCAACTTCATTATAATCCCATCTGCATGGTCAATGACACACAGGACAGAACCACGGCAGGTGACAATTGCCATGAAAATGACTAGAAAGAACCATAAATGGAGCAAAAAGAGGTGATGCCCAGAGTCCAGGAAAATCTCAGCTCATCCTCAGCAAAGACATAGATTGTGTTTTTCTTTATTAGCTTATCTCTCTTTCTCACTTCTTTTACCCTCTATCTCTAATCTCCCATCCCACAATGAGTTGAGTTGACTTGTGAGCTTTATCCTCCACTTTTCTTATTCATGGCCAAGAAAGTAAAGGCTGGGCCGGTGAGACGGCTCAGCGGCTTAAGCGCCTGCCTTGCAAGCGTGAAGGCCTGAGTTCGACTCCCGGAACCCACATACGAAAAAGGGGCCGGTGATATCGCTCAGCGGCACGGGTGCCTGTTGGTGCGCGAGGTCCTGAGGCCGTCCCCCCGGTACCCACAAAAAAAAAAAAAAAAAAAGAAAGTAAAGGCTTCTTCCCTGATTTTCAGTGCTCAGTGTTATTGATTACACAACTGCAGATGAGAAAGACAGCCCAGTTTGGGGTCAGAAATTGGTAATAGAGACTAAATCCTTTCTAAGTTTTATCACCATTTCTGAAACAGCTCAGAGGTGACCATTGTCAGTTTTTGTTTACACCAGCTGGAATGTTTATTTTTGCCGTGAAAATGCTAAGGCCAATGATACATTGATAACTCATAGTTCCTCATATTTCTTCATTGACTCAACAAACCTGTATTAAGCACTGACTATGTGGCTGTCCCCAAAGCAGTGCACTCACAAGACGGCCAAGGCCAATGACACAGCCAGAGAAACGCAATAGAAGAATTTATAGAAGAGATGGCCTTTTTATTAGCTTTTCCTTTCAAAATATACTTAATTATGTGTAGACATTGTTCTTAACATCTCAAATATTTCTTAATAGCTAATGTAAACAAAACTTTGAAACCATGCACATATGATCCTTTCAGAAGTAAATATAACCCCCATTCATATCCCTAGCACCCTAGTAATCCTTTCTATTTCCTAGATATGAATGCATCTGTTAGTATGTCGGCCTGAAGAATAAGAAAAGGATATTCCTGAGATGGGTAAAGAAGAAATAAGCATTCATGTAAATGTAAAAGACATTGTAATGTGAAGACTTAAGAAATCACAGATAGGGCCAGTGAGATAGCTCAGCAGCATAAGCGCCTGCCTGGCAAGCGCGAGGTCCTGAGTTCAACTCCCAGTACCCACATACGAAAAAAGGGCCGGTGATATCTCTCAGCGGCACGGGTGCCTGCTGGAGTGTGAGGTCCTGAGTTTGACCCCAGGTAACCACAAAAAAAAATCACAGTTAAATATTACTCAAAATATTGGAGAAAATGTTTCAAGAGGAGGAAGAGATTTAAGCTGATTCGAAGGGATATAAGATAGATATAGATCTATTTTTGAAGCAGAAGAGCTTTTATATTTTATACTATTTTAAACGTTTTATTGTATGTGTATTTAATATAACAACCTCTAAATATAATAGGATCAAATGTACATTTCTTGAATATCTAATAAGTATGTGATGTGATGTGATCATAAAAACATAAGTAATATATGAAATCTGACTTAAAGACATTCACATCTATTAGATAACATATATTTTTAAAATGACACCACATTTTGGTTATAAGTAATTAAAAACAAAAATCTCCTCTCAAAGCAGGAAACATTGGGAGGGAGAATAGAATGAACACAATTTTATCACTGAATAAGCATATCACTAGTAATCCAGTAAAAGATGTAAAAGACAAAACTCTCATTCCTTTACATAGACAAGTAGTTACAAGGTATTACATAAATGTTTTCAAGATAAACCTAACAATTTGTCAAACATAGTTCATCCTAAATCTACTTAGCAGTTGAGGTGGCAATTTGTGTAGTTAATTGGTTTCACCCAAAGGAAAATAAACTTCTCACAAACTTCTTTGTTTAGGAGGTAATTTGACAGCTTGAAGTTAAATAACTTTAGAAGATAGCCCCCTCTCCTTCTACACACACTGGCAGATACCGTCTCTATATTCCTTGCTGAAGATATTTTAAGATATGGTTCCGCACTATTCAAAATACACCCTGGGTCTTAACACTGACAATAGGCTTATCTAGTTGTTAGAAATATTTACGTCCATTACAAAAGACAGAGAGAGAAGTTTCAATCACAATGTTTATATTACTTTATTGTTTTTATACTAAGTGCTGTAAGTAAAGGGAAGAGGTGGATAGCAAGTGTCTTTTCATTTCTTTTCATTGGGAGTACTAACATTATCTCTTTTCTGCTACTTGTATTGGTTAGAGTGCTCTAGAGAAATATCATCAATAGAAAACATGTATTTACGTATAATCATGAAAGAAGATTTATTAGATAGGGTTTAGGATCAGAGGCCAGATAGACAACAATAGGCAATGTGTTGTAGAGACAGAGGATCTTGTAGCTGCTTAGTCCATGAAGCTGGATGCCACAGAGCTAGAGCGATGAAAGATACATCTCCAGTCTGACAGAAGGCCCACAAAGTCCCTGGAGAATTGCTAGAGTGATTCAGAATTGAAAGGCTGACGACACTGAAATTGGATGTCTATAGTAGTCTATCGTAGCAAAAGATGCATCAAGTCAATTAGAATGGAGATTTTAAAATGGTGCTGATAGTGGATATCTTCTTCTTGTTCCTGATTTTAGAATGAAAGTTTTCAGCTTCTCTCTATTTATTATGATGTTGGCTGTTGGTTTGTCACAGATGCATTTTATTTATTTTTATTTATTTTTTAGTGGGTACCGAGAGTTGACCTCAGGACCTCACGCTTGCCAGCAAGCACTTGTGCTGCTGAGCGATATCACTGACCCTTTTTTTCCTTTATGTGGGTTCCGGGAGTTGAACTCAGGACCTCATGCTTGCCAGGCCGGCGCTTATGCCGCTGAGCTATCTCACCGGCGCTATAGATGCCCTTTATCAGATTGCAATAAAGAACTATTCCTATTTTTCCAGGGTTTTTATCATAAATGCATGTTGGATTTTGTCAAATATTTTTTCTGTACCTATTGAGATGATTATGTGATTTTTGTCCTCACTTTTGTTTATGTGGTGTATTACATTTTTTGGTTTGTATATGTTGAAACATCCTTGCATCACTGGAATGAATCTTACTTTGTCTTTTTGATAATTTGCTGCATTCTGTTTGTCAGGATCTTATGAAGGATTTTTGTATATATATTTGTATATTTGTATATATAAATAAAGAGATTAACTTGTAGTTCTTTTTTTTTTTTTTTTTTTTTTTTTTTGGTCGGGTCCCTTTCTGGTTTTGGAATCAGAGTATTATTTGCTCCCAGGAATGACTTTGGGAGTATTCCTTCCCTTTTGATTTCATTAGAGAGTTTGAGTAGTATTGGCATTAGAGCTTTTTTAAAGTTCATCTAGAATTCAATATTGAATCCCTTGGGATCTGGGCTTTTCTTACTTGGTATATATATATATATACATATATATATATATATATATATATTTCTTTTCTTTTTGCTTCTTCACTTTTATTGAGTGATATTAGATTTTTCAGAACTTTTGTCTTCTTGATTCAGCTTGGTAGTTCATATATATCCATGAATCTATCTACTTCTGAATTTTCTATTTTATTAGAGTACAGGTTCTCAAAGTAGCTATTGATGACCCTCTGGATTTCTATGGGGGTCTATTGTGATTTTGCCCTTTTTCTTTCTAATTGTATGTATTTGGGTCTTTTCTTTCCTTATTTTGATAAGGTTGGCTAAGGGTTTATCCATTTTATTTAATATTTCAAAGAACAAACACTTTAATTCTGTATTTTTTTTACTCTCAATTTCATTAATTTCTGCACTGTTTTTTATAATTTCCTTCCTTGTACTAGGTTTGGGTTTGGTTTGTTCTTGCTTTCCTGAAAACTTGAGGTGCATTTCCACATCGAGCGCAGCTCTTGAGACTCTGGAGGGAAGACAGTGGAGGATGAAGAAATGAAGACAAGAGTCAGAAGAATGCAGAATGCAGAATGCAGAAAGCTGAGGTCAGGTCGAGCCCCCTCTCCTGATGGGAGAAAGGAACTGCCCAACTACTACAGTGTGTTTATTTACACAATCAGCAGACAGTTGATGTCAGGTAGAGCCCCTCTCCTGATAGGAGAGAGGACTGCCCAAAAACTGCAGTGCATTTACTTATGCAATCAGCATAGGAGGCTGTTTACAGATAATTTAAGGAAAGGGCAAGTTCCAGCTCTCAAAAGTGTGTAATTATCTGAGTTCACTCTGTTTTTCCGATGTGAGAATTCATCACTGTAAACTTCCCTTTTATGACTGCTTTCCTTGTATTCCATACCAGGTTCTGGGATGTTGTATAGGGATTATCATTTGATCGTAGAAATTGCCTTATTTCTTCTTTAATTTCACCTGTGGTCCATTGGTTATTATTTAATTTCCATATGTTTGCAAAGATTTTGTGATGTCTTTTTCCATTGATTTCCAGTTTCATTTCAGTATGATCTGATAATATGCATGGGATAATTTCAGTCCTTTTGCATTTCCTTAAGGAGGCTTTATGGACTAGAATGTGGTCTATTTTGGAGAAAGTCCCATGTCCTACTGAGAAAAATGTATATCTGTTGTTGTTGGATGAACATTCTGTAGATATCTATTAATTTTATTTCTTTGAAGGTTTTGTTCAACTCTGATATTTCTTTGTTGATTTTTGATCTAGGTGATCTGTCCATTTGTGACATTGGGTTATTGAGGTTCTCTGCCACAATTTTATTGGTGTTTACCTGATTTTTCATGTCCATTAGTATTTACTTTATGAGGTTGAGTGTTCGGGTATTTGGTGGATATTTATTTACATTTGTCAACTCTGACTGTTGAATTGTTCCCTTATCTAATATGCGGTGTCTTAGTCTCTTCTGATCTGTTTTGGCTTGAAATCTACTTTGTCTGAAATTAGGATAGTAACTCTTGATTTTTTTCTAGGTTCCTGTTGCATGCAATATTGTTTTCCATTCTTTGATTTTTAATGTGTGAGGTTCTTTTTTAATTAAATGTGTTTCTTGCATACAGCATATTGTTGGGTTTTGTTTCTTGATCATTCTGCCAATCTACTTCTTTGATTAGGGAGTTGAGAACATTCATTTTATTTACATATTCCTGCCATTGCACTATTTTCTTGTTGCTCATTTTGTTAAGTGTATTCACTCTTTTTGACTTGTTGGCATTGTCTCTTTGTAGAAATCCTTGAGAAGTTTTTGTAGTGCTGGTTTGGTGGTCATGATTTTCTTGAACTGCGTTCATGGAAGTACCTTATTTCTTTGTCAATTTTAAAGAAAAGTTATGCAAGATACATATGTTGGGAATGGAAGTTATCTTTTAGAGCTTTTAAACACTTCACTGCAACCACACCTGGCCTCTAAAGTTCGTGTAGAGAAGTTTTCTACAATTCTACAGGTTTACCACTATATGTGATTCATTAATTTTCTCAGCTTTTAAGATTTTGTGGGGCCATGGATATAGCTCAGTGGTGCAAGCACAGGCAAGTGCAAGGTCCTGAGTTCAAGTCCCAGTAAAAAAAAACCGAAAAAAAAAACAAAAAAAAATTTCGTTCCTGTGATGCACTTCTGGTACTTTGAGTATAAAGTAAGTAGCATGTAGAAGTTTTCTTTTGGTCAGGGCTAATAGAAGTTCTATATGCCTCAATTATCTGTGTATATTTCTTTCCCTATAGAAATTGAGAAATTGGGAAATTGTCTGTCTTTATTTCTGTTAAAGTAATAAAGATTTTTATGCCATCTGCTTTCTCTTCTGACTTTTGTTCTTCCAATTAAGTTCTTCTTTGCATCATCTAGCAGTTACCAGATCCATTTATCACGTTCTCTTGTTGTTTTTAAAGTGTGGTTGAGTAGTTGGTCTTTGAAGGCATCATTTTCTTCCGGTTCTGAAATTCTGTCACCACCTCAGTCAGTTCCGCTCCACATAGTTTTAGTATGATTTTTAATCTCCTGGATTTCTGATTGAAACCTTTTCATGGACTCTAATTCTTTGGTAAATTGGTCTCGTGTTTTATATCATTTTATCTAGCTCATCTGCTTTTAAAAATTTTTAATAATATCTTTTGAAAACTTCATCTTTTTAGTAATTAAATCTATTATCTGTTTAGTTATATCTTCTCTAATTTCACTGAATTACTCTTTAAGCTCTTTTCCTACTTCCTTTATTATTCTTGCATCTAATTCAGGTGTGTGGCTTATGCTATTCTGCCCCCTGAGAAGCAAGAGAAAATGAGTGTTAACATTTTTGTTTTTCGCTATTTTTTCAAATCTAATCATCTACTTATACCTTATTTTAACTAGGAAATCACCCTTGTTTACTTCTATTTTTGAAAGAAGTCAGACATATACAAATTCATAGTAAAATAATTGTGAAGTTCTACTAAATATGTAAAATCTTTAGGACTACTTCAGTTTTTAATATCTCTATAATTTTATTTATACATATTTTAATTTCAAGTAATGAATTTAGTATTATAATTCATAGTTTCTTATATTTTTCAATAAATGGTAATATTTGGTGTTTGCCAGTATTTAAAAAATGTCTTGGGAACACAGAATATGTTTGATATGCCATTTTCATTTTAATTCAAAACAAGCACATATGCAACCATTCCCTAGGCATATATACATTCCAATTTTTTAGTTTATGAGTCATTTTTCTTTTAAAAAGTATGTTGTTTTCCATTCAGAAGGTGCATATCTTAAGGTGTGGCTAATCAGGAATATTAATTTTGAATAATATACTTAACTGCCGGAAGCATAGAAATGAAGGTGTTCAAAATATTGGAAAGATATATAATAAGCATTCCACAACAACCCAGATGACTTGGCAAAGCACAAGATCACAAGCACAAGTGAAAGAATCAGTACAGGAAGAAAATGATGTCCTTCTCAGAGTGAAGTACCAGAATGAGTATAAGATAAACTCATTTGAATATTGAAGGTGTACTTCATCAATGAAATGAAAATATTGGCAAGAAATGGCATAATGGGTGCACCCTGGGGATGGTTTTGAAAATAAAGAACAGATAGAAGTAAAGTTTGGTAGATTATAAAAAAGAAATAATTATTAAAATCTCAATTAGTGCTGGAAAAGAGTAATGACAGCATATGGAAGAGGAAATTAACAATTGTTGTACAATGTGGAAACTTGATTTTAAGCCCTTAAGAAAGAATTATTGTGAAGGATATAAGATCCAGTGTATTATCATGAGCCTAGAGACCCAAGGAGATCAACAGTAAAATCACATATAAACGTATTCTTCATTATCAGTATGCAGTCAGCACTCTATATATCCATGTGTTCTTTATCCATGTCTTCAACTGACTGCAGATAAAAAAAATTTGAAAAAAAGTGTGCCAGTCCTGAATATATACTAACTTTTTTTGGCCATCATTCCCTAAGCAATACAGTTTAAAAAATGTTTATGAAGCATTAAGATTTTATTAGGTACACATAATAAAAAATGATTTAAATTACACAGAAGGATGTGGACAGGTTGCATACTATTTGCTATCTAATGCCATATTGATGGCTTCAGCGTCAGTAGATTTTGGTACCAGGTAGGAATGCCAGAGCCAGTCACTTATAGATACTAAGGGATGACTATATATTCATTGGTTGATCATAAGTTAATATTCAACATAACTATATTCAAAGTTAATCATCTAATTCTCTAACATTTTAATTCAATATCCAGTTAAATCTAAACATGTTTCTTTCTGAGATATAAATTTGATTTCTATTTTTGCTCCTATTTTCTACTATTTTTTGTAGACTACCTCTCTGAAATTTAATGAGATGAATTTTGCTTATATTTTTAATATGTTATGGTAACATAGCTACTGTTAAGCAAATGAAAAAAGTCTACTCTATATCTCTCTAGATATTTACTCATCTGAAATCAAATAATAACTATAGCAAATCAGAATATATACTTATAAGTAAATACATCATTGCCAGAGTCATTCCAATTTTTTTCAGAAAAATACTTAAGGGAAATTGACCATATAATTTTATAACACATAATCTACACTTCTAATAAATAATCAGAATGTAATACCTATATTCTTGTTTTCACTTATCATTTCATTGGATATAAACATCAATATGAACATTATGTTTTTTTGTTTTGCTTTGCTTTTTACCAGTGCTGGGTTGTCACTTTTACTGGATAAATTTTTATGTGCTCCAAAACATATCTCTTCCTCTTATGAAACTGCTTTGACTTTAAATGGCTGATGTTTGTTTATTCCAAAGAGAATACCAGTAAGGATATAGTGCTTCAGTGCTTTAGCTTAATATTAATCACCTTTCACTTACCTATAAATTTTATTTTAAAGAATAGAATGATAGTTTAAAAATATTAGAAAAATTTTGCTAACTTTGATCATACAAAAAAACCCTAATGGCATAATATGTTGATTGCTAATAAAGCCATTTAATATTCTACACATATGCATATTTATCAGCTCTAAGTGCAGCCTAGCAATCAGCAATATCCCCATGACACCTCTCCTGTGGTGCTTAGCAAGAAAAAGTAATGCCTGATGAGCAGCAAGGTTCTCTGAACCAAGAGGCAGTCAGCTTTCAGTTCGGGGACAAAGCAGATGAGCTCACCCTGCTTTCCAAGCAGTGCAGCCAGCACAGAGCAAAGGCGTATACTGGAGAAAGAAACCCAAAGTGGGTCTAAGCATTTGAAAGATATCTGCAACTTTTTCCAAAATATTTTTTAAAGACTGATTAGACCATTTTCCCCTTTAATAATATATACTTTACATTAAAAAATCCTTTTTCAGAGAAATAGACTTATAATTTTAAAAGAAAAATCCTTATTATGTGTTCTTTTCTTTCATAACAAATATTACTATGAAAAGATATCCCCAAACAACTCTAGCTAACAATATATTCTGGTATCATGGTGCTTTGAAGAGAATGCATGTTAATTGCAAGCATTACCACTAACAGAGTTATAGTTGTATACATATTTTACTCTATATAAGGAAGTGTACTGTATAAAGATCCTGTTGTATTCACTTGTCTGTCACTTGTCCAAGAAATAAAAAACAAAGTGAGCACTTTGGAGAAAGTCAAAAGTATAGTAGGATTATATAATAGCCTAACCATACTTTGTTGTAATTACCTGTCTACTTACTTTCCATAAAGACATAGGAGAAGCACATACCTTTATTTCTACCCCCAAAAAATATAATGGAAGATATGCATACCTGATTCTTCTTAAATTGCTCTTTCTTTTAGAATTAATGCTTTAGTAATCCAGTGACCACATATATTTTACAAAAAAAAAAAAAAAACCCCAAATATTTTCATAAAGTAAGAAAAGCAAACAAAAAGCAAAGCAAGACAACATCTAGACATGGTGTCACAGAGTTGATGCTCTCATGGGAAAAGAAAGGCAACAAATATAATTGATGAGTAATATTAGTCATTTTCTCACTACTAGGATGAAATATATGACACATACAATTTAAGGAGGAAAGACTAAATTTTGGCTAATGGCTTCAGAGGCTTCATTCCATGGTCAGATGGCTGCAAGGCAGAAATATCATGGCAGAAGCTTATGGAGGAGAAAAGATGCTTAGTTCATGGTGGCCAGGAAGCAAAGCAGGGGAATAGTGCCAGAAAGGAAGAGGTCAAGGACCAGATGAAGGACCCAAAATCACACTTCCATAATTTATCCAGACACACCCAGAACTATGCTTTACTAATCCCCCAGTGGTTCCCAAACCAATCAAGTTGACAATTAAGCTTAAGCATAAAAGGTAATATTTAAATAAGTTTTTATCAGTACATGATTATATCCACAATCCTACTTTAGAAATATCATGTAGAATTTTAAATAAGATTGACAGAGAAAGCCTCCTTGCAGAAATGACTTTGATCAAAAACTTGAAGAGGAAGGAATTGAGCAGGTAAATATCTGAGCAACAGAACACAACAGGAGAAAATCTCAGTCAGTGAAAATATGTTAAGGGAGGGACACATCTGTCATTTTAGGACAATGTAACTGGGAGATTTTGGAGAGAAGTAGAAAAGTAGGTCAAAGAGTCAATGATATGCCAGTGTAAGTACAGTGTTACAAGCCATTGTTAAAAAACAATTTTTTTTAAACTCTAAGCCGAATATGGAACAGTTTAAGAATTTTAAGGGCATTACTTCTTTTATGTTTTAAAAAAATTCCTCTGGCTTCCTTTATAGGTATTGACTGTTAAAAAGATGTAGAGCATACAATGTTAGTCTATATAATCAATGTGGAGTATTAGACAAGCAAAGTTGTTGAGAACCACTACTGAAATTTTTGCCTGAGAAAACTCTAGTGAAAATACAACTTTAGGGCTGGTGAGATAGCTCAGTGACATAAGCGCCTGCCTGGCAAGTGTGAGGTCCTGAGTTCGATTCCCGGTACCCACATATGAAAAAAGGGCCAGTGACATCACTTAGAGGCACGGGTGCCTGCTGGTGCACAAGGTCTGGAGGTTGACCCCCGGTACACACACACACACATACACAAAAAGAAAAGTATAATGTGGAATGGCATATCAGTGTTATTAACTATAACAAGATATAAGTGACATAGTCATAGATTCAAAGAAACTTATGTTTTAAAAATGAATTTTAATTTAGGATAAAATGAAAGATGATCGTGTGTATGGTTTGAGTATAACTGGGGTCAGTATTCAAAGTTGATTCATTCATTTTCTTCAGTGAACAGATTTTTTTAAATTACCTACAGTATTTCAAGTAACATTCTAGGAACCAGCAATTCAGAGATACAAACATCAGAAAAAAAAAATATATATATATATAACTTTTAAACCTCAACTTTAATTAAATAGATAGTGAATACAATAATTAAATAAAATGTTACATATGTTATATAATCAGAAGTACATAGGAGGAAAGCAAACTAGAAAATGGGCATATAAAATTACTGGGTTAGAAGGAATTAGAATTCTTAAAGGATATCCACAGCAAATTCCATTAGTAGGCCACTGTTAAGTAAAGGAAGTAATGTAACTAACCTTAGGAGTTCTGGAAGCCGGTCATTACCGTATGTGTCTGTAATCCCATCACTCTGGGAGGTGGGATGTTGGGGCTGGAATATTGCAAGGTAGAATCAGGCTTGGGGAAATTTAGCCAGTTAGTGAGATTCTGTCTCAAAAAAAAAAAAAAAAAAAAAAGATAAGAAAAGAAAAAAATAAATAAAACAGTGAGGATATTGCTCAATGTGAATGCCTGTGTTCAATCCCCTTTACTTCTGCTCCCACCCCCAACACAGTACTTGGGGAAGGTTGTTCCAGCAGAGAAATAAAATGTGAAGATTTTTTCATTCAGTCCACAAAGTGTAATGGTTGATACATTGTGTCAACTTGAGAAGTTTAGAAGTTTAACTAAGCAACTCAGCAGAAGGCCAGGTCCTCACTTTGTAAAAATCCTCATCCCGTGCAAGAGGAGGGCACCGAGTGGGTGTGAGTGCTGCACTCGCCCTGGGGGTGGACAGCCCGCTTACACTAGAAGGGAGGAAAAGAGGCTTGCTCCCCACTCATTGTGCCCTCGTTGCTTTTGCTGTCTTCTGCCACCTTGAACCATTGCCCCTCTGCCAAGCCGCCTTGTCTTGGAGCCAGCTGACTATGGACTGAAACCTCTGCAAACTGTGAGTTAAATAAACCTTTCCTTCCTTAATTTTGCGCATCAGGTATTTTGTCTCAGCAACAAGAGAAAAGTAACCAAGGCACAAAGCTGTGGTTTTCAAGCATAGGTGACACTGCTTGAGAAAGGAGGGGGTCGATCTATAATGATATTTTGAAGTTGACGCAAGTTGATCCAGCCAGCATAAATCTGTGGGGTAGTGACCCGCCATTACACACAGCATTTCAATCCATTCTGGACATGGGTTTAGGACCTATATTTTGATCCCATTTTCTAGGTGAAAAAAGGGATTCAATATACTGACAGATTTGGACATGATTGACTTTGATGTTAAAACACAGAGTTGATTTACAGCTGGAGTGGAGAGGTTTATCTTTACCTTTAGGGTTGTTTGGATGTTTGATTCTTGGCCAAAAGAAGGGCAGTGAGATTTATGATATGGTATAAAAAATTTGAAATCCACCCCACCACACACACACACACACACACACACACACAGATCTCTCATGGTTAGTTTCTATCCTGGTGATTTACAACTAGCCTAACTGGTTTGATGAGCTGGGCTTGATTATGTGAATAAAGAGCCTCCCACTGAAGCTTCATTCATCGATGATTGTCCAAATACTGAAGCTTTTTGCACTATCAGTCAGTTCAAGGCAGGTTAAGCTCATTCCATGTGTATGGTTGGCCTCAAGGAGAGTTTGCACTATGTAATGCCTGCTGAGCACACAAGCTTACTGGCATTTCTCTCTCTCTGCACATATCTTTCACTTTTAAATAGAAGCATTATCTGAATGTGTTCTGGGTAATTTACTGAGTCATCTTGAATATTTCAATTGAGGAAAACAATACCGACGTCTGTGTAAGAACTGTCATGAATGAGTTTTTATACTGGAGTCACCTAGATAGATCTGGAGTTTAGCAACAGGGATCCAGTTATCTACCAGAGTAGAAAGCAGACCATTCCATTCACTCTGAAAATTTCCAGTTTAGGTACTATTATTATTATAAACTGATTATCTTCATTGTTCATTAGTGCACATTGTCAATTTAGTGTTGAAATTTGTAAAAAGTTTCATACCTATAATTAATAAAATACATTCAAGCAATTATTGTTAACTAAATGTGAAAAAAATAACAGATATTCAGGAAAAGCTCCCATTACACCAAAGTGTGTTTTTATTAAGAGTAATGAAGGAATTTTCATTTATTTTGTTCACTGATGATAATTTAGCATTTATAAGGGTGACTAATACATTAAAGACATTTCATAAACACAGGTTGAAAGCACTAGTAAACCACTGTTCTGAATTTAAATACAAGTATTTATTACTTATATCTATTAGTAGATGGATTAGGACATTTAAGTTATTTTGCAGTGGCATATAAATAAGAACAAGAGATATTTATAATATTTATAATATTATATTATGATATAATATGACAAGATGATAAGAAGTCCTTCGTTTTAAAAAAGAAAACTCAGATCAGTAGTAGAAATAGCAACTATTCATAAAAATATCTAGAAATAATATAGTGTAAGTTTGAACTAAATATATTCATCATGGATGCGTATGTTGGCACACGTAAAATTTCTAGGCAATGTTCCACCATGATTACCCACTGACTGTTTCGAAGAAACACATCCATGTAGATTATGGTAGATACTTCACCTACTCAGTGTAAAGATACGTTTCTTTCAAAAAACTTACTAAAATCTCTTTTGGAGAACTATCTTTTTTTTTTCTCACATTGCATAAGACCATGTAGGGCTGTAGAGAAATGATTTGTTTATCCTAAACTACTGAAATACTTAAAAGTTCTGGATTATGACCTTTTTGGTGTTGGGTTTTAGTTTCTATTTAGCTCTTTATTTCCCCTGAGACCTAAAAATAAATCCCAATTTATTTGAAATTGCCAGACTTTCTATTGTTTACAACAAACCATAGTTAGAGAAAATATGCTATGCAAGATGTATAGAGGATGTAGTTAGTTTTTCAGCTTTAAAAATTAAAATAGTGGAAGGTTTGGCTTATCAATTATGGAGGAGCTGTGAGTTTTTAAAGGTTTGCATTGTTTCTAAAAATACATATGGACTGTGTCATGCATCACAACATGCTTCAAATAAAATAAAAGTAATTGAGACAGAGAATTTCTTCCCTTGGGATCTATTTATGGTGCTTACATTTCTAGCTCTCTCTCTGTTCAGTATTTGACCTCAAAGAGTCAAATACAACATCAACCACCATGGCATGAACTTTCTGCAACACTAAATGCTAATTAAAGCAGAAAATAGGCAGGGCTGTTCTAAATAAAACTGAAACACTTTAGTAGCTTATACTCTCGATATTTCAGTGTACTATATCTTGATTCCACACATTTAATTTTTAGCTAAAATGTTCTTATTTGCTAATGAGTATTTGAGATTTTTAAATATGTAATTTATTAAAACATTTAATTTAATAAGTTTAAAGTGGATCCTAATCTTTTTTTACATTTCTCAATTCTTTGTACAAATTGAATGATTATGTAACACATATGTCCCTATAATTCAATATTTGTTTTCTCAAAAACAATATTTCTAATTTAGTGCAATGACCGCTTGAATGATTTGAATCTTCTCTTCTAATTCTCAGGATTGAGAGTTCAGTTTCCATACAAAAAACAACAATGAGAAAGGAAATTTCTAGTACTTAGGGGACACTGTAGTATATCTTGAAACTGACATTTTAAGGTATAGGCCACGAGCTTACAAATTTTTTTTTTTTTTGTGTGTGTGTGTGTGTGGGTACCGGGGGTTGAGCTCAGGACCTTGTGCTTGCCAGGCAGGCACTTATGCCGCTGAGCTATGTCACTGGCCCTACAAATTTTTTATAAGTTTGTATACTACTCCACTATTCTTCTAGCTACTGAGAAACTTCCTGTCTTTGGGGTCATATCTAACATCAGACCCACTCCCAACCTGCATGGCCTATTAGGATCTGACACGTCACATAGAATAAATGTGCTTTATTTTCTCAATCACATTTCATACAATATTCCTCCACGGTTTTGTGTGTATAATAACTACTTTTTTCAGTTGACCCAAAGGGACTGTACCAGGGCTAAGAATCTGATATAAAATGGGTCAATTGAGAAGTCATTCAATTGTTTATGAAACTGCCCATCCTTCACAATTTTAACCTAAACAGAATTGACCTCAAGTGGCCATGTTCTCTCATAAAGGTGCATTTTCAGAAAAATGAAAAGAATCTGGTACTTACCAATTTAGAAGAGTCTCAAAGGTGAAGACAGTCTATGTAGAAACCAAAATTATGGGAAGGCCAAACTAGGGGTACACTAAAATATTACAAAAATGCTATTAAATTATATAAAGTTCTAGAACCATGTGCTCAATGGAGTATGAGATATTTGGATACAGAGGCCATCAAAATTGAAGCAAAGAAAAGAAATAGTAAATCCGTGTAAAAGAAAAGCTACTGGCTGGTGAGTAATGGTCATGGACACTTATTGATGAGAAAAGCCAAGTATTTTATTTACTGCTTCTGAGTTCTAAGTTTACCCTCTAATGCCTAATCTGCCACAGTGGAATCAGGCTTTATAATTTTTTTTCTTTGTAAGCTGGCATAATATCAGACTTGGTAGAAGGTGCTGGAAGTGGAAGAGGTTTCTATTTCTAGTGTGATTGTACTAAACTCCTAAAGGATTGGGAAATGACATTGCAGTGCACAGAGTGTAGCTGCTGATTTTCTATTTCCTCAGCATCTTTACATCAGAATAATGCTAATAAATCACTTCCCCATGAGCAGTTCCCTGTAGCACTCAGGATGCTCTCCAACAAGGTCCTAGCCGTGGCACCTCTGCATGTATGGCTTCACTGGTACCTCAAAGAACAGAGTTTTGTTAAAATAACACATTAGCAACTTCTCCACCATCAGTTATTTTTGGCTGTTTAAGTTAAACCCTGGGTGGAGGCTGCCACTTTTGCTTGGGTGATTTGTCCCAGCCTAAGGTATACTGGCTGCTCCTTACATCTGCTATTCTTATTTTTTGACTCTTCTTTTTTCCTCTTACTAGCCAATTTCCCATTATTCCAATCCCCTGTTAACATTACTAACTTTATAGGTTCCTCTTAAATTATGGTATGCTTCATTCTTCTTTTGGCTCAGTCTCATATAGATGACAAGAAAATATCTTCACTGAATTACGTCCATTAAATCTGCTTATAGAAGAAAACATGATGCATCCCAAAGATTCTTATATATAAATTATCTTATTTAGATAGGAAATTGAACCGAAGATGACATGTAGCTCATCTGCTTTATACAGTCACATATATCCTTGATCCACACCTTTAAAATGGGTAAATGTTTTTAGAAAATAGCAAGGAAGAAATTATGGGAATAGAAAGATGCAACTGAAAACACTGGAACATTAATACACACACACACACACACACACACACACACACACACAAACATACATGCAGCTGTCACTCTGATCTTGTCAGTGACTGAAGACTCCTATTTAGAACCTGAGACTTTTAGATTCTGTTCTGATTCTGGAAGTGTACTCTGTTCTTTCCTAGTTTCTCAGTAATGTTTCTGTATTATCCTTGGTTAGGTCTACCATGCTCTCTTACTTTCAAAGTAGTGGCTAGAAATTTCCACTTTCCTGCAAGGAAAAGACCATTCTTCTGGAAAACAAGGGCTTGTGATAACTGGATAGATCATGACACACATGGACAGTGCTGTAATCTTTTCTAAAACAGAGCCAAAACCAGATCATCAGTAGATCTCCAGGTATGGGGTTAATCTGTGCATAATCACTACTTTTAGAACATTCAGAGGGGAATTTTGTTATTTTTATCTACCTGGATGTCTTTGTTGAGATTTCATTTTCAGAATTCTGCTTCTCAGTTTGGTTTTGAGCTGCACTATTTGTCACCTGCCTGCAGGTATACCAGAGTTGCATACTTTTTGCTTCGACTTTGATTAATTTTACCAGCATAAAGAATTGAGGGGGACCAGGGTAGTGGTTAAACCCAGTATAATTAATGTGTCCTGCATATTCATTTAGTTTCTTCTGAAATTTCAGTCTGAATGTATGAATACCTGGCAGTGGCCTGTTCAGTTATTGAGCAAAATGTACACTGCTGCTCTGGTTAATAACTCATATTTCAAAATTACAAACCTGTTCACTTTGTCTTAAATACAGTCCATGCAGTGAACCGGCTGCCTGCAGAAAAGTAAGTTCTAGTAACTTTGGGTTCAGGAACAGCTTGTGGTAGCAACATTGCCAGTTTACATTTTAAAAAGCCCATTTCTGACCATGCCAAATTCTAATCATGATTTAAAATAATTTTCTCTGGTCCATGACAATGTAATTTCTATGAAAACAGTATCGAGTCATTCACTGCCACTAGCCTGCAGCAGCAGATTTAATGCTGAAATCTGGTGGATATGAAGCATTAGTTTGACTAGAATGTCAGGAAGAACTCTGAACTCATCCAACCAATCTTGATATTGAGAAATTCTTGCTATCCTCAATGACCACAATTTGAATAAACTAAGAGTCTTTGGGATTTGGAAAAGATAGCAAAGTTTGTCACTTTTTTTTCCAACAGAATAGTTTATATGACCACAACTTAGTAAATATATATTATGAAATATGTAGTTTCAATTTTCCAGCTAGTACACACAGTTTCTCATAGTTATCCCAAATTTGCAACTCAAACATCTGAATAATTTTTACATGACCTATTTGGCTTTTTCATATCATTTGAGCACTATCTTTGCATGTTATTCAAAAAATATTTTAAGTCAGAAATATTGGTAAATAAAGCACATTTCATCCCAAAAGTTTCATGTTTGAAAGAAATCATTTACCAGTTTAGAATTTTTAAAATGGATTATTTTCTCACAGTTTCACTTTAAGACCAAAATAATTTAAATGAAATTTCACTTTATTTATTGAATCTTCAAAGAGTAATAACCTTATTACACCAAATTCATTTCTCAAAAATACTCCCAACCCAATTTCTATATCTTTGCTAGTTATTTCAGAGCCCTTTACTTCCCTTATTAATAAATTCTTTTATTTTCAAGCTTATTGGTTTTTATTTTTATAATTTTTCATATTTCTTCCTTTTCTGAACTAGGTTAAAATGGAAATGTTTTCTAAAAGAAGTAGTTAGTGAAAAAGGTGTGAATTTTTATATACTGACATTTTTGCACTATAACAATAATCCACCATGATTTTATAACTTTATTGCAATGTGGTGACCTGCTTTTTGTCACTGAGTATTATGATCAAAGAGTCTCACATGAATACCTACCCTAAAAAGGAGTTTCATGTAATAAACACCAACACGAGAAGTGACTATATGTATAAAATTTATCATTAAATTCCTTCCATAATTACTTCACATTTTTTTTTAATATGCGGGTACTGGAAGTCGAACTCAGGACCTCACGCTTGCCAGGCAGGCACTTATGCCACTGAGCTATATCACTGGCCCTCACTTCACATTTGAATGCACATTTTCCTATCATTCTGTTTTCCATATCAGGATTTTTATTCATCTGAAAAATGCAATCTCTGGATTTCCACTGTTGAGAATATTAAATCATTATATTTAGAATGTATGCAATGCTATAGAGCAGTTTTCTAAAAGCATTGGGAAACTAACCCTACATGATTTCTGAATTATCTTTGAGTAGGTCAAATCTGTTCCAATGAAAGAAAACCATAACATTAACCAAATTTATGTAACAATATCTTGGGTTCAACGAATGTTTGTGTTTTTGGAGAATTTCTTTATCAAAGCCCTCATGTTCAATGTGTTAGTATTTGGTGGGTGGGGCATTTGAGAAGTAATTAGATTTAGGTATGGTGGGGATCCCATGATGGGATTAGTGTTCTTATAAGTAAAGGAACAAAGCTGGATGTGGTGGTGCAGGACTGTAATCCCAGCACTCGGGAGGCAACAGAGAGCAAAATTCCCTTTCTCCCTACTACTATGTAAGAACACAGTGAGAAGGCAGCCATACACAAATTGGGAAGAGAGTTCTTGACAAGAGCTGAATGATCTGGAATCTTTTTCTTGAAGTTCCAGCCTCCAGTGTGTGAGCCATATCTGTTTCTTAAACCACTCTGTAGAATTTTGTTATAGCACCCTGAGCTAAGATAGTTTTCTTCACCATTTATACTAGTTATCTTTTGCAGGTATAATCTGTTTTTATGTACCTTGGTTATTTTACAATGTAATTACATGTTAATTGTGGAAAATCAAAGAAGGCTTTGTGAGATCAAAATAAACAATTTAATATATAAAGTGTGGTCATTCAACACTTTCCTAAGGCACAGTACAACAAAGATTATATAACACAGTTATACCACATTAAATAAGTAAATAAATGTAATAAAGTGCATGTGCAAAAAATGCATGTGCATCTATAAATGCTATATTACATATAAGTGATGTATGAATATTTAAGTTACTAGAGGTTATGGAGTTTTATAGTTGTCAAGGTTAATAATTGTGTCTAGGCTAATAATTATTTCTGAAGAGTTAGAAGAAATTTGAGAAAAAAGGATACAAAGTATCTTAAAAGTAAATTTCTGAAAAGGAAGAAAAGTCTTTTGACACTGGCTTGCCATTCAGAGCTCATCAACAAATTTGGGCATCACAATTCACTGATAATTGTGTCATTTTTCATTCTAATTCAGAAGAATTTTGAGAACAAAAATATTTCCTCTTTCTATTCATGATTATATGCAGATGATAACATAAAATATTCTTATTATTCCCATGAATAATCACTTAGACTCACTGAATTAGTGCAGTCCGTATTACTTATGAATGGGAAAAAAGGTGCACGCAAAAACTATTAGCTACTGTAATTAAGACTTACAAAATGTATACTGTATAATGAAATAGTATTTGTAACAACTCGTTGAAAAGTCTAAGTGTTGGAATTCTAGAGTTGAGATCATTAGAATTTTTCACTTCACTTTTACTGTTTGAAAATTTACTGTTCCTAAAAATGATATAACATTGTATGCATAAGTCACTTGTGGGAGGAAACAGTATCATTTTGGAATCAGAAAAGCTACCTTATCAGTAAGCAGAAGAAATAGGCTTTTAAAATGTTGAGATTTTATTTGATATATAAAAACTTCTTTGTTATATATTATTATTTCTGAAAAAATAAACTTAATCTAAAACAGAGACACTGGTGGTACATTTCTTTAAAATTATAGTTACATTGACTCTTATTTTTCCAGATATTAGCTATTTCCTATTGTGCTCATTGAAAAAAGTAAACACTTCTTATAAAGTATTTACTGCTGATGAGAGGTTAACATAAAACAAACCACTTCGTATTTAGAGCAGTTATTCTAATGAACAATTTTATAGTGGGCATATGAAATTTAATACTATGTATTACTTTTGACAGTTCTATAAGGAGCACAGAACTGTAACAAATTCATTTCCATTTCTCGCTATCCACTGTCCTTAAGTAATCAGACCTGTGGAAGAGAACTTTACAGAATAGGCAAAGTCTATGCAAAAACTAGAGATCCATTTTTGTTTGGTAATTGAGAAAACACAAAGCAAATCTCCAATAAATAAGCTTGCCAACGTATTTTCAAAAGTTTGTCAAGGATAAGAACAATAATCTCTTATTCTGGTTTGTAGTTTAAAAACAAGTCAAGAAGGCCAATTTTGGGGGCCGGTGAGATGGCTCAGCAGCTTAAGCGCCTGCCCGGCAAGCGCGAAGGCCCGAGTTCGACTCCTGGAACCCACATACGAAAAAGGGGCCGGTGATATCGCTCAGCGGCACGGGCGCCTGCTGGCGCGCGAGGTCCTGAGGTCGACCCCCTGGTACCCACAAAAAAAAAAAAAAGAAGGCCAGTTTTGATTTCTTGTGTTTTTTGTATAAGAATATATTGATTTTTATGTACTTAACCAAATATTACAAAATACTGTTGAATAGTAGATTGTTTTTTTTTTAAATACCGTTCTATGAGCTTCTATTACATTGTTAATGATTTCAAACAAAGAGGTTTGCCCTTCTGAACAAGATGCTAAATTAATGAACCTGATTGAAAACAATTGGTTCCCAAACTTGATACTTTAAATTATACCCTCTGGGTAAAGGAAGTTAAAAATTTAGGAACAGCAAACTTGACCCAAATGCAATTGTAACAATTTATGAGAAAAGTAGTAATCCTATCCCCCACCACACTTCTCAGTGTGACAGAATTGATTTGATAAAAATAAAATTGAATTTTGCTCCAGATTTCATTTCCAAGTCCCCCAAGTGATTTGCAAAATACTGATGAAGTTTTTACTTGTCTTTACACAGAAGAGACCGAAAAAGACATATCACAAATTGTGCATAAAACTAAGTGTGTTCAATTTATCAAACTTCTTTATGTTTTTGTTGTACTTTCTGCTATTGTGGCTCTAAAATGACTTTCTAGTTTGTTTTTTTTTTTTTTTTTTTTTTTTTTGTGGGTACCGGGGGGTCGACCTCAGGACCTCGCGCGCCAACAGGCACCCGTGCCGCTGAGTGATATCACCGGCCCCTTTTTCGTATGTGGGATCCGGGAGTCGAACTCGGGCCCTCGCGCTTGCAAGGCAGGCGCTTATGCCACTGAGCCATCTCACCGGCCCGACTTTCTAGTTTTGAAACAATGTTGTTTTGTTGTTTCCTAATCTTGATTACAAAACTACAAAACTGATACTCTTTTGGGTCTCTCTCACCTTCTTTTTTACATCTATTTATTTATTTTTATTCATTTCCTTTTATTTACCCACCTGTAAATTCAAATTATAATCACTGCAGCAGTCAACAAGGTTAAAAATCTCAACCACGATTTCAACACCTTGTATCATCAGAGCTATCTTCCATAATTTTTAAACAACTCTGTACTATTTAATGGTATCAAACCCTTATTATTCTACACCTTTGCATTTGCTATTGTTCATTCTGAAGATGTTTATCTGTTTCCTTCCTATATGTTCAATTAAAATATATAAATCATACTTCAGGAATTAATGTCAGCTCTTTCTGCCCTAACATCTCAAACACCTTTAAATATCATTTAAATATCATTTCTCTCTACTTTTCTGGTACAGCAATTATCACACTGAATTTTTTGTCTTTTTGTATGGCAGTACTTCTTAGTGGCACTTATCACATTACATTATAATTTTTTAATGTGCTTGGCTTCCGTGCACAGTGAGATTTTTGAGTGTTGGAACCATGCCTAATTCATTATTGCATTTCTATTTCCTAGAATATAGTGTATGCAATTGTCATTTAATTACAATTTCATGCATGAACTCTTGAATGAATGAATGACTCATTTTAGCTACCAGTAGCTTTGACAAAATTACCATGAATATAGCTTATTTGCTAATTGTACAAAGATGGGATTTAAATGTTTACATTATTGGTTCAGAGATTTTCAACTCTGTTTGTGTTTCATAATCACTCGTGGAGCTTTATGAAATCCATGTTTGGTCCTCACTGTTAGGGTGTCTGATCTGTTGGTTCGCAGTGCTCTTTGGTAATAACGTATATATTTGTTCATTCCTTTTAATTTTCTCTCATGATTCTTATGTACATTCAGTTTGAGACAATGTATATCAATACTTCTAAAGCAAGTTCCATACTATATTTGGCTCAACATTAGGAACTCAGAAAATACAAATGAAAGTACAGATAGATGTGCTTAACCTGAAGTATTTAATAAATTTTGGTTAGTTGTAAACAACTATTCTTATTGTTTGCGTGTAATTTTATTTCAATATAATTATCTCTGCAAAACTTAATCTCAGAGAGCATTTAGAGTACTTACCAAGACTGATGACATTAACTAACTGTTCAGATTACTTTGTATGCAATTGTACTCCAGTCTAATTACATCTACAAAACATACTATCAGACAGCATTTAGGAATATTGCCAAAATTAGGGACATTATTAACTACCACCCTGACCTTGAAAACTGGATGTTAATGGGCAACATGACTAGTGAAGATGAGACACTTGGAGTTTACAACTACAAATAAATTCTGCTTTGATGTCCAGTCCAGTGACTGTATTGTGATTTAGTGAAGTTTTGCTATCTTCAGCTCAACCACAACTTCACTTGAATAGGGAGTGTTGCTGTGATTTGATTAATCTAGTGGCAGTTTGTGGTTTCACTTTTCTAGAAGGACAGTAAAATAAGATTTAGTAGTAATGATATGTACAGTATAGAGTTTCATAAAATCTTATGTCATAAAATGCCTGAATAACTTTCCAAGTGGTGAGAAAGAAGAAAGAAACAATAATTTATGTCAAAAATAATAAAGGAGGTTCTGCTATTGAAGGCTTGCCTGTACTGCTGTTGAAACTCAGGAAAGGCACATATTAAAGTGGAAACAATCTTGATGAAACTGTATCTTGGAAATTATTGTTTCTTCTGCTGACTTGATTTGTGAACTTGCATCCATACAGATATGACTCTCTCAACATCATTGTCGATGTGATTGCAGGCTTATGTGTCTTGGCTCTAAACCATTATAGACAGTTGCTGAGCAACTCATACAACAGATTATTTCACACAAAAATTTTTCATGACTTTTATCTATATTTTAGCACTAAAAATGATATACTTACATATCAGTCAATAAAGCTAAACTCTAATAATTAACAAAGATGTTATTGATAAGTATCAATGCAGTAATACCTCGGTTCATGAACACTTCTGTTTGCAAACAACTTTGTTCCCAAACAAAAGTGTTTGGCTAAATTTTGCACTGGATAACAAAAACAACCATGGCCTTCTTCCACACACAACCACGAATGCAACATGCAACCATCTTCCCCAAAATCATAAATCAAATTCAGTTCATAAACCAAAGTACCACTAAACCAAGATAATTGGTACAGTATGTGTGTGTGTGTGTGTGTGTATATATATATATATATATATATGTATTTGGTACTGGGAATCAAGCTCATGCTTGCCAGGCAGGTGCTGTGCCACTGACTCCCCAGCCCAAGATAATTGATATAAATCAATGTAGTTGCACAATGGTGTTTCTCAGCATGGGTTCCTGAATTACATGAGATGCTGTTATGAATGGTATTAATAACTATAATATTTTTAAAAAGTATTTTGTTCTTTATGCAAGAACCTAGGAGTGATAGTGGTTCACTGCAAGAGCCTTATTACTAGGTTTTTGCATTCCATATAATAGTGGGCAAAGGTACTGTCCTCTTTGGGTTGTGTTCATTCTTCATATTTGAGGCCACATAGGAGAGACTTTTTATAACTGCTATCCAGAGGGGTGCTTACACAGAGGGGTGACCAGGAGGCCTATGATATGTGACTCTCCTTCCATACCCTACACATCAACCCCTTCTAGGAACCTCTGTCTTAGGGAAACCCCAAAGGGATTACCCATTGCTGTTAAAGAAGAAAATTCAAGGAAACAGTTAGTTCAAAGCACAGCATTTTTATATTACCTTAAACTTTGCTACTGATACAAACATTTTATAACCAGGATTGTGTAGGTCAGAAGTTAACTGTTTATACTCTTCTATATTATATTTTGTTATCTTTTTTTATAAACCAAGCAATATGAGAGTCTAGCGCTGTGGCTTTTGAAGATGAGATTGACAGGAAGGGGAAGATTCTACATCTTAGTCGATGATTAATTCTGGGAAGTTTAATGATAATTACAATCATCTTAGTCATTTTATAAGGATATGCACAGTGAAAGTTTTTTTATTCTTGGCTTTCCTTGGACAATCATTCAAAGTTCCTATTTGCGTGTCTTTTGTCCCAAATAAACTAAAAATTAAATAAAGGCTCCAGGAAATTGAAAAAATACATCACTAAAGCATGGTTTTATGACAGTTAAAGGTGCTGAGCATTTTAAATCTTTATTGGGCATCACAATGAATGCATATTCATTCATAAAAACTCATATGAATAAAAATATGCAAGTTACTCAATAGCAAAACTTAGTTGCAAGAGAAGGAAAAGTCTCAGTGTTGGTGAGAACCTAATAATGCCAATAGATTAAATTATAATGATTAAAACGCTGGGACAAGGTGCAGCAGGAAAATTCAGAAAAATACAATTCTTGAATAACAGATATATTAATTATCTTGTTACTAGGTGTGAAGAAATTTTGTGTCATAATCTAGAAAAAATTTTCTTACTTTGTATTGAGGAGTCCTGAAATTTCCCCAATAATATCATGCTGTAGTTCTTGTATCATTTGTGACTAATGGTGAAACATCAGTCTCTTCTAATCTTCTCTTCCATTTTCTTTTTTTTTCTGCAAAAATGGTGTACAACAAGCAAAAATCAACATGATTTTAGTTTTTTTTTTTTTTTTTTCTTTGCAAACAAAGCCCCTGTCTTGGGGAACTGTGTTGACCTGTCAGCAGATAGTACCCTACCAACACTCAGCTCCAGGAGATTTTGACTTTTTTTTTTTTTTTTTTTTTGGGCAGGGGTACTGCGGGTCGACCTCAGGAACTCGCATGCCAGCAGGTGCCCGTGCCACTGAGCGATATCACCGGCCCTTTTTTCGTATGTGGGTTCTGGGAGTTGAACTCAGGCCCTCGCACTTGCTGGGCAGGCGCTTATGTGGCTGAGCCATCTCACCGGCCCTTGACATGTTTTTAAACAAAAGATCATCCCCACAAATTCACAACAATACTCTCTTCAGCTAGAAGTCCTAGTGACAAATGTCCTTAAATTAATAAAAAAGTTCTGAACACTATTACAAAAATGTGTTAAATTATTAATCAAAGACCAGTTTACCTGAGAATGTTTCAAAAATAGTCTGCCTACCTGAACAAATAGAATATAAGACTGTTACACATAGAAATCTGAGGACTGAATGAAAGAAAAGTGCTTAACATGGTGTTGGAGCTGAGTTATGAATTGGAGTAGAGCTTTCAGGGAGATAATAGTCCTCTTTCAGCTGCAATTTTCTAGATGAGGCTTGGCTGCTCAGCCCACCTGCTACACATCTGTTTTTCTGCAAATGGACCAGATTAACCGATCTTCATGAAGCCCTGTAGCAGATATTGTAAGAAGGAGACAGAGTAAACATTTTAAGTTACAGAAGTAACTTAAAATGTTTCCAGTACTGCTTGAACTTGGGTATGTGAAAAGGAATAAACAAGTCAGAAGTTTGTACTTAGAAAAAGTATAAATCGTATTTTGGCTTAACTGAAGTATTTAACAGAAATTCATTATATTTGCATAATGAGAATTTAAAATTGATGAAATGAGAAAGAAGTTTCAAGAAAATAAGTTAATCTTAATTACCTTCTTTTCTCTATGAAGTTTGTCTAAAAATTTCACTTTTCAGTTAAATAGAGGAAAAACAGTCTAACACATACAATATCCCACAATATAGCATATTTAAATCCTATAGAGATTTGTGAAAATACTTTAAGGTCTACATAGATAAAGTAAAGGCAAAAGGATGAAGTGGGAAGCTGTTTTCTTTCTTGGCACTATTGCCATGTGTTTTGTGGGGAGGAATAAGCAACCATTCAAAATAAAAACTAACACAAAGGCTGAGTTTGTATTACTTTTATATTGTTGTATAACTACTTACCACTCAGTGGCTCATAAAATATCCATTCATTAGCTCATAATGCTGTAAGTCAGAAATCCAGCAGGATGGACCGAATCCTCTTTTCGAGGTCTCATCAAAAATAAAAGTGTTTTTAAGACTGCATTCCTGTTTGTAGGTTTTGGAGAATAGTTCTTTCTCCAGGCTCTGTTTTGTCACTGACAGAGTTCATATGGATGCAGTTGTTTGACTCAGGTCCCTGTTTCAGGGCTTGTGGTTTCTCAGGGACCACCTCAGCTCCTCAGTCTGATCTTCTCCATCTTCAAAGTCTACAGTTGCAATGCTGCACCTCCCTCATTCTTTGAATCTCTCCCTTTTTCTTCTACTTCCATCTGGTGAAAATACTATGCTCTTAAGAGGCTCACTTAATTGGGCAGGATTTGCTTGATCATCTGGATATTTTGAAGTGAAGTGCTCGAGTCTTAAATTTCATCTGCAAAATTCTTCCAAACCAGTGTATCCATACCCATCACAATTTCAAGTTTTGATCATCAACATACTTCATATAGGATGGTGGTCTCATACCCTATTGCCTTGTGATGTTATAGCCAAGTAATATTGCAATACAATACATAATTTATTTGTGATGCTGCTACGATGTTGACAGGCATATGTAAGTATACTACATACAATTGTGAATAGTACATAATGCATAATAATAAGTAATTCTTACCGGCTTACATATTGATATGGTTTAGTAAGTGTTCCTCAAAAGCCCATGTGTTAAAATTTGGCCCCCTAGAATCTGGTGCTTTTGAGAAGTGGTGGAGCATTCAACAAATGGGGCCTAGTAGAAAATGTTAGGTCACATTGTGGTGTAACCTAGAAGGAGATCTTAGGACAATGGTCCCTCCTCTTTTTCTCATCTCTTTGCTTCCCAGATGCTATGACGTAAATAGCTTGTCACCCCACCACCACAACCACAAATGCACACTCCCACCATGATGATCTGCCTTAACACAGGGCCAAAGGAAGCAGACTAAGTGACCAGGGACTGAATCTCCCTTATACATTAATCCTGTCAGGTACTATTTCATAGTAGCAGAAAGCAGACCCATGGAATACTATACTATACCTTTTTTTTATTTTACAGTATAAGTTGAGTTATGGAAAAAAAGTAAAACATTTTCATGTCATGCTGGCAGTAGCTTAAATAGCTTAAATATCTCTTACGTTTATGTAAGCTCAGGTATGTAGTAGGCTATACCATCTAGGTTTGTGGAAAAACATTTTATATTTGTACAATGGCAAACAGCCTAACCATGTTTATTTCTCCGAACATATTCATGATATTACACAATGCATTACTGTAGCTCAATTAATGTTTGATGGAATAATCAGGAGATTAAAATCTACAATGTTGTATTATGAGGAATAGGTATAAATTTATGATTTATTGTGAATGTTTTGAAATGAATTGTGAATGTTTCAATGATACAAACATCCCACTGCAGCACACCTGCCATAGGTTCACCTCCACTGTTCTAACCCATTATCAATCAACTCCATTGCTTTGAGGCTATGACAATGCAGGGAACCTTGGCAGGAGTACTTGTGGGAAAAAACATGCTCACCTCATGGCCAAGGAACAAAATGAATGAGCAGGTTCAGACAATCTCCTTCAAGGCACACCCTCAATGACCTAAGCTTCCACTAGAACTTGTTTCCCAAAGGGTCTACCACTTCCTAGTAGTTTTCGTCTTGGGGAGTCTAGCCTCTAAAACATGGGCTGAGGGGGATACTTGATATCCAGCTTATGAGAACACCTAATCCAATGTGAATGGTGTTTATATGCAAAGGTGAATCCTGGACCCACTGATCTATAAGCAAAAGAGTCGTGTGAATGCCAAAGATCAGCGAGTCGTTACTAGAGGTAAAACGAGAGACGCAGAACAGATTGTCCCTCAGAAGGAATGAAGCTCGTCCACTCATTACTTTGACTTCCATCCTCCAGAACCACGAAAAATCAAGTGGAGCTTTTGTAAGCTTCATGGGTTGGGATATTATAGGAAGTTGGTACAAATTGAAAAAAAAATCTATGAATTTTTTGAAGAGTTGTATGAGGCCTAACCTGTCTTTCTCTTCATTTTCTTCACAATACAAGTTTATTACACGAGATTCCAT
Source organism: Erethizon dorsatum (assembly GCA_028451465.1). Taxonomy (NCBI): domain Eukaryota; kingdom Metazoa; phylum Chordata; class Mammalia; order Rodentia; family Erethizontidae; genus Erethizon; species Erethizon dorsatum. Next base: position 21,592,883 of record CM051839.1, read on the forward strand.
TTGGTTTCTAAATAAGCCAAGTCAATTTTTTTTTACCCAAATGTTATAATATTTTGCCTGCCTAAAATGTTATTTTTCTCACATTCAAAATGGCTTGCTTTTATTCATGGATTTTATCAGTTGGTGATTAGAATGTTAAGTTTACTTCAACATAATAAAATATCAGGGCCTGTGCTAGAATTAAAAGTATTTACTTCATGTCAACTATCTAATGTTGAGCATTTTAAGTGTTATTAGAAACTTAAGCAAAGATTTAATAAAAGATTATAGAATATGGCATATTTAGAAAACAGCTAAGTCTTGAAAGGGAGGTATAATTTGGCTTGAGAAAATTTTTATTGTATTGTTTTCTTTTAAAATACACATGAACTTTTACCCAACCCATTGTACTCTCTTTGAAGGAAGAGAATATTTTTCACCCCTGGTATATAGCACTTTTTCTAAACATGATGGCTGTTCTATAAAGATTTGTTAAATTGATAAATATATAAATTAAAGAATACATGAATAATACTGCTTTCTCTGTGTGCATGTGTTCCCTTGTTTATCACTAAGGAATAATATCATTGTGAATAATTCTGACTGAATAAATAGCAATATTAAATAATATTTTTCTTAAAAGCAGATAAAATACACAATATGACTAAAACATATCAGTATAAACATTTTTTGGGGGCATAAAACTATAGGTGATGTATTTAGATATTAATTTTAAAAAACAATGTCAAGTATCATAAATAGTACTCCACTATTCAAACTAATAATCAATGCTACAAATAAAACAAATAATATAAAACATGAAAGTAAGCTAGAATCCACATAGTAATTTTTTCTCCTCACATTTCTTCCCCATGAATTTAGAATGGATATGATTTACAGAACTGGCAAACTTTCCAATCAAGTACAAATAATTGAATGATTGCATATATTTTTATAATCATTTTCATATTCTTGCATTTTTCTAGCACTTGAACTTGCTAAACTCTCTAGAAATCTGCACTCACCAGTAATTGTTTTGCAAATTGTTGTCATATCTTTGTATATATCTATCCTTTTTAACTGATGGAACACTGACTTCTGAAATTTCCAATTATCATATAAAAAATGAAATTCTTAGTTTTTCCTGAGGCATATACCAACTTGGCAGCCTGACAAGGTCCTGTGTATTGACTAAAGACCACTCTACTGTACTTCACTCTTTATTTACTTTCCGCCTACTGAGATGTAACCTGTAAATTTTGTGTAAAACATAAATACAGTAATTGCAGTAAAAGCACCTGCCTTAACTATGTAGTTCAGAGTAAATAAAAATTTCAGAAAAGCAAACTCTGTTACACTAGTATTTATGTCAATTTTACTCTCATTTTTGCTACTATCCATTGAAAGGTGAATTCACTGCACTAAATATGTTTATGTAAATTGTACTGTACTTTATATTTTAATTTACTTAAAATTTATTTGAAATACATTTTTTGTAATATAAACCTGCAGGAATGTTGAAAATGAGGCTGAAACCATTATTTCACATTTTTAAACAAAATACAGAGGATTTTATTTTTGAGAGAAAAGAAGGCAATTTATATGACTTTAGTGGCTGCAAGTTCATCAAGAAAAATATTTATTTGATAAATTTTATTTAAGAATGGAAAGAAAATTTGTACCTCAGTGCCTTCATTTTGGTAACAGATTATGAATATTGCTCAAGGACATTGAGATACATGTCAGAGAATCTTGATTATTCCTCTCAGAGAAATGCCTAGGGTATTTGTTAACCTAACTCTAAATGCAGAATTAAAATATATATTCTGATTTAAAACTGTGTTGTAATTAATTTTGTAGCAAAGTATCTGTCTTTATGGAATTCTAATATTGTTCATTAATTTATTTAGGTACTTAAGAATATTTACTGAGTGTCTACTGTATGAGCAGCTAAACGATATATACTGGAGAGCCTCTAAAAGGAAGGTATTATGGTTCTTTTCCTCTCTGTACCTATCAAAGAAAGGAGGAGCAAAGAAAGCAAGATAAATGGAAGGAAAGCTTTGTCTTAGTTACTTTTCTCTCATTGCTGAGACAAAATACCCAATGCCCAAAGTTAAGGGAGGAAAGGTTTATTTGGCTCATAGTTTGTAGTGGTTTCAGTCCATAATAGGCTTACACCAAGGCAGAGTGGCACATGGCAGAGGGGCAACAGTTAATTGTGGTGGAAGACAGCAAAAGCAAGAGAGAGAGAGAGACAGACAGAGAGGGAGAGAGAGAGACAGACAGAGACAGAGGGACAGAAGGACAGAGGGACAGAGAGAATGACAGAGGGAACAAATCACAACAAGCTTCTTGGTGACACATAAGGCAAAGACGGCTTGTCAATTGTGTGTCCAGGGAAGGGTAAAATGGCTTTGAATATATAGAAATTACAGGGTTCTTCATCCTATTTGGAGAATACACTCACTCAAAATATAAAACAAAAGCCTGAACAAAAATTGTTGACTATGAAAATATTTGTGGTTAAATGACCTTGGATATATGAAATTTAAAAATTATTTATTTGATACTCCTCATTATTTCAACAGTATGACTTTATAAAATGTAAGCAGTCATAAATGACTCTTGCTTCCTATCCATGACAACAAACAAAATAAGCCACAAAAATTGTGTGTGTGCATTTATTTTTTATGTATTGAATGTATATGAACATATACTATATATATATATATATATATATATATATATATATCCCACTGACCATACTACAAGGTTGCATTGATCTGCAAAGGGTTTCACCCAAGGCAGAGCGGGAATAAGAAAAAGACTGGTTAGGACGTGTGTGTAGAAAAACTACCTTCAGTCCATGTTATGATGTGAATGTTTGTGTCTTTCTAAATTCCATGTGCTGAAATCTATTCTATGAGGTGATGGTATCAAGAGGTGGAGCCCTTTGGAAGTGATTAGATCATGAGGGCTCTTCTTTCATGCATGGGATTAGTGACCTTATGAAACAACCCCAGAGACTTGCTGTTATGGCTTGGGCCCAGATGTCTTCCCAAAGCCTCATGTGGTCATAGGTGGAGCCTTTCAGAGGTGGATGGATTTAGGGTATGTGATGCTGGGATTAAGGGTTTGTGATTAATAAATTAGTCCACTGATGGGTTTGGCATAGTCCCGGGTGTGGATAATGGGAAAGCCCACCCTGGGTATGGGTGGCACCACCCAAAGGGCAGATAGCCTGAAAGAGATAAAAGCAGCAGGGTACTGCTGCTTCTTTACTATTTCACCACTTTGCTGCCTTCTGCCCACCATGAAATGTTTCTCTGTGATGCCCCTCTGCCATGTCACCCTGCCTTGGAGCCAGCTGGCTATGGACTGAAACCTCTAAAACTGTGAGCAAAATAACCCTTTCCTCCTTTTATTTTGGGCACCTGGTATTTTGTCTCAGAAGTGAGAAAAGTAACTAAGATGCTTGCCTTGCCCCTTTCACCAGATAAAGAGAGTGCAAGAAGGCACTCGATGTGAAAACAGGAATTCGGTATAAACCTAAACTACTGGTATCTTGATCTTGGATTTCTGAGCTTACAGAACTAGAGAAATTAGTGTTTTTTGTTTTTTTTTAAATCTCTAGGTTATGGTATTTCTGGTATCCCTGTCTGAACAGACTAAGATACTGCATGTCACCTTTCCCTGAGTATGTGAAAGCAATGAAACAATGTGTGGACAGAGAATAGATCAAAAAGAAGGGTTTCTCAGGTATGCAAGATCTTCACTGCACACCAGCAACCCACTAGAAGCTAAATGTGGGGTGGCAGGGTGGGGAAAATTCTCCTAAGACACACAGATCTCTGAAGATAAAGGGTAGGGAAAGAAAGTAGATAATGGTCCATCAGCCTGAAAAGCTCACATCTATGTCAAAATGTAGAGAAATCTCCTATGACATGAAACACTGGCTGCTGGTCTGTTTGACACAGAGGATCATGGGAAACCTACTGTTAGTGAGCATGGCATTACTGTAACAAGGTATGTGAGATAATCACTTGAATAAGGACAAAGGTTTATATTGGCTTATGATTTCAGATGGTTCAGTCCATAATAGGTTGGTCCTTTTGCCTTGGGGGTGTGGCAGCATAGTGCATCCTGATGAGAATCATAGTAGAAGAAGCCTGGTCACACTATGATGATTGGGAAAACGTGGCTGAAGTTCAAATATCCCCTTCAAGGGTGTGCCTCAATGATATAACTTCCTGTTCATAGCCTCCACCTCCCAAAGGTTCTATTATCTCTCAATAATGCTACAGATAACCAAACTTCTAACACATGGACCTTTGCTGGATACTTAAAATCCAAACCGTGGCTCCAACTCATCTAAATCCTCCTCCCTTTATCAAAATATTGTAACCAATAAAGAATTAAATCTGAATAAAACTGCCATGAAACCAAGACCCATTTCGACCACAGGAGAAATTGAACTTTCCACCCAAATGTACTGTTAGAGGATAAGTGTATTTCTATTGTTGGAATAAATAATATGTGTTACAATCTCTATTCTATTTTGCATACAATGTTCAGCATAAGATAAACAATAACAAGACATGTGAAGAATTAAGGAAAGACTCATAATCAGGATGCAAAATAAATAATGGAAATGAAACAAGCAAAACCAAGATTCTCAGAAATGTGAAATAACAGACAAGAACTTTCAAATATTTTTATAAATCTCTTAATAAATGTAATAGAAAGATAGATGTGAACAAAATATATGAAGTAGAGGATGAACTACTATGGAGAAATTGAACATCATTTTGAAAGTTGAACATGTAAAAATATGGAAATGAAAATATACATTATTAAAATTGAGTATGATTTGATCAGTAGGAGAAGAGATGCAGGCTTAGGTTTGTAATTAGAGATGTGTGTTAACCCCGCAGACAGCAGGCCCCATGGCTGCTTCTCTGGGAGTTCTCCGTAGGGCACAGTCATCTAGTGTTCAATGATGCTTCTGTATGCAACAGTTCAATAATTAATTCAAGATACTTTACCAATAGTAAAATAAAAATGCCACACCACATTTGAACAGCTCTGAGTTAAGCAGCACTGCATTTAAGTTAATAATGCTCTCATAAATTCAGAAATTCATACCATTTTATTTTATGTTATTTATCAATCAACTGTCTTTTACTTTCAATAAATACCTTTGGAGAGTCATTTTTAACACTGACCAGCTCCCACTTTATCCAATTTATGTGTTCATTATTCTCTGTTTAAAGTATCACTTTTTTATGCTTGTCCTTATTGTTCTTACTTAATGCCAACCATGATAAACCTATAATTTATGTTTTCTCTTTGCAGTTGTAAAGTCATTTCACTTCATGTTCGCACTTAAACCTCATTACAACCCTGTGAAATAGAGATTTTAAATCTCTATTTAATAGGTACAAATGTGTTCTTAAGTTTCCATTGACATATTACTGATACTAAAAGGATGTCAGAACCTACTTTAAAAACCATTTTATCTTTCAGTGAAACAATTCCTGCAAGTGTGATTCTAGCTGAAAGCACTTTAATAACATAAAATTTAGTTATCAATTTGTATAAAATTTCTATTTTTGCCTACTTAAATGGTGAATTTTAAACTATGCAGCCATAATCTGAAAGACAGACTTCATAATATCATTATTATCACACTTAATATTTTGCATAAGTCATTTTAACTTTGAGTTTTACTCAACTCTCCTGATAAATACAAAATCTGGATTCACTCCAGAAAGTGGTAAAGGAGATTGAAATCTAAACATGTTCAGGTACTGCTAAATACTGATATTATCTTTTCATTAAAAAAAAAAACCCTAATGATTTCAACATGTCTGAATAGAGGAGGAGCCTCATTCAGAGCTATTCAGAGAAATTCAACTAAAACACAGGTAATTGGAAGAAACGGGTGTGACATACACACTGAAACTAAAATCAATCTTACAAAAGAGACTAATAGATCAAGCCAAACAGAGATAAAACAGCCAGCTAGTCCACATGGCTGCCGGTGGGTCGCCAGATTGGGTGGACTGCCCGCCATACTTCAAATCTTAAAAGAGGAAAAAAATATGATATACTAAAATAGTGTGGCTAAATCAAGCCATACAGGATAGACTTAGGACATAAGGCCCCCTGCCTCTTCTGCCTTCCTCCAAACAGAAGATGCTACAGTCCAGCAGTAAACTCTACCAACATAAACAGCTCCCTCCCTGACGATTGGCCAGGTTCCTTTTCTTTTTTTCCTTTCCTTTTTATTTTTTCTCTTTTCTTTTCCATTTCTTTTTTCTTTTCTTCCTGTTCCTTTTGTGCACCAGAACACTAACTGGAACCTCCAGGAACAAGATTAAAGACTATAGGGGTGTGTAGTAAATGGAACAGCTAAGCCCTCCCCAATGACCTGTGGTTAAAGGGGCACAGGGAATTAAATAGCCCTGCACCTCGGGACTGTGCAGCCCTGGCTGTCCCCACGCTGCTGGGGATGGGAGCAGAAAGGCACCCACAGTTCCCCACATCTCACCTGAGGATATTACAGAATACAACAGAGGCAGGTGATGGCGGCAGTGGAACTTGGAAGGCAATGAATAGGAAGTTAGCACTCCCCTCAGGAGAGGAGTAAGAATTGGGACTGAGCAGCCTTGGACTATAAGAGCAGGAGCAGAGGACCAGACCATATCACAGCATCCACCCCACCCTGCAACAAACGACCTGAGAGGACAGAGACTCGCCAGTGGAAGAGGAACACAGAGGGCTGAGCAAGGACCAGGAGGAGCCAAAGGTGAACTGGACAGGGAACAGCCCGTCTCTGTCTGAAAACAGCACAGCAACTGTGAGGGAGATGCTGCTGCCAAGAGAAACAGGGTAAGGAGTGGGAGGCCGCTGAGGGGTGTACAGAAAGTAATGACTGGAGACTCTGGAGGCCAAGATCAGCCTCAAATAGAGCACGAACTCTACTGCAGGCTTAGCAGTGTTTTCAAGTAGTTTCGGACTCTCAGTGGACACCAGAATAATTTTGTTTATTTTATATTATTTTATTTTCTCTCTCTTTTTTTTTTTGCTTGTTTGTGGTTTGTTTCCCATTTCTTTTCTTTGTTTTTTTCTTTTACCTACATCTTTGTTCTAATCTATTCATCTTCTTTCCCCCTTTCCTCAGTTTAACTCTCTAGACTTAATCATATTCTCATATGAGTGAATAGTCTCTAGTTTTTCTGGTCAACTTCAATCATCCCTTGCTTACTCCTTCATTCTTTCTCTTCTGCCCACTTCTCTAATTTTGCAAAGATTGCATGACCGTCATTCTCCAGCCTGGCTTCTACATTATTCCTTTTCCGTTATCTCTGTTCTATCCACTATCCTTCTTAAATTTCCCCACCACAGGATAAAACCACTGTACCAAGAAGAAACACTTCGCATACAAGCTCCCAATTTGTGATCAGTTCTGATATATAACTGTAGATTTTGCTGCTATGGTTAAAGGTATAAAATTAATAGTTACCAGAGATTGTCAGTTTCTAAACTGCGCTTGATGTCAGTGCTAGTTATACTACTTTAGCAAGGATATATCTGGGTTTTTTTTTGTGGGTACTGGGGGTCAAACTCAGGACCTCATGCTTGTGAGCAGGTGCTTGTGCTACTGAGCAATATCACCAGCCCTTTTTTCCTTTAGTATGTGGATACCGGAAATCAAACTCAGGACCTCGCGCTTGCCAGGCAGGCACTTATGCTGCTGAGCTATCTCTCCGGCCCATATCTGTTTTAATCAGTTGTTCTCACTTCTGTACAAAACTGTGAAGTTCTGGGGTAATAATTCAACACACTCCAGCACCCAAGGACTGGGGACCAAGCCAAACAGATATCAACATCTCACTCTTAATTAAGTGGAAAGATAGGGTCTTGACACAGACACAAACCAAGAACCTCCTACACACAGAAGACATCCTGAAGAACAACCTTTGCTTGATACTATTGATAAAACTACCTACTATAAAAGCTTACAAAGAACAATGCAGATAACAAAATAAAAACTTGAAATAGAAAATGACAAGACACGGAAGCCAAATGCAGCCTCAGACCTCCAGCCCACCCAGAAAAAACCCAGGAGACAACAAGATAGAGGAAAATGGAAGACACACACCTGACATTTCTGAAATGGTAGGAACTGAAGTAAAGAAACTAGTCCATGAGACTATAGAGGAAATCAGATCAGAAATAATCTCTCAGGTAAAAAAAGAAATATCAATATTTATGAAGGAATTGCTCAGCAAATCTGGAGATAAAATAATAGATGACAATAGGAAGAGGATAGAAACTGTGAATGATCAATATAGGAAAGAAATAGAATGCATAAAATGGATTCAAACAGATCTCCAGGAAATTATAATTCCTTCGAAAGATAGCAAAACTATTTAAATGAAACATAAGACAGGCTTTCAGACCTTGAAGACAGGAACTTGGCTACTGATCCTGAAAAGAAAGACCTCCTGAAAATAACAAAAGATCAGGAAACAAAAATTCAACAGCTGCTAGATGACAAAAAGAAAAATAATTCAAGAATAATAGTTGTCAATGAAAAAGCAGGAGCCAACACAAATGACAAAAAGAAATTTGCATAAGTAATAGCAGAAAATTTCCCAAGCATGGGAAAAGAATCTGACATACAGATAAGTGAAGCATCTAGAATTCCAATTAGCCATAACCAAAACAAACCTACACCCAGCCATATAATAATCAAGATCCCAGAAATTCAGCACAAGAACAGAGTATTAAAAGCTGATAAAGAAATGAAACAGATCACCTGTTAAGGAAAGCCCATCCAAATCACTGCAGACTTCTAAACACAAACCCTGAAGTCAAGAGCTTGGAGTGAAGTATTTTAAGTCCTGAAAGAAAACAGCTTCCAACCCAGATTGATGCACCCTGCAAAACTGTCTTTCAAAATTAATGGAGAAATAAGATACTTCCCTGGCAAAGAACAACTGAAGAAATTCATGACCACTAAACCAACACTACAAAGGGTACTGAAGGATATTCTAAACAGAGATAGATATGACTACTATTCCAAGAACAACAACAGAAAGAAACCACCAAACAGGGCAAGCAATTAAAAAGAGGGGAATAGTAGGGAACCAACAGCAGGAAAATATGATGACAAAAATAAGCCAATACATAACAGTTATAACCATGAATGTAAATGACCTTAATTCAGCTATCAAAACAATTAGACAGGACGAATGGATCAAGAAACAAGATCCAAAAATATGCTGTATACAAGAAAAACATTTAACTCAAAAAGAAATTCATAGACTTAAAATCAAAGGATGGAAGACAATACTCCATGCTACAGGAACAAAGAGCGGAACTAGAGATTCTGTTTGCAGAAAATGTGAACTTCAAACCAAGAATGATCAAAAGAGATAAAGAAGGTCACTACATACTTGTTAGGGGAAAACTTCAAGAGGAAGAGATAACAATCATAAATATACATGCACCAAATACAGGGGCACCCAACTATATAAGACAAATATTAATAGACATGAAAAATCAAATAGGAAAAAACACAGTTGTAATGAGGGACCTTAATACCCCATTGTCACAAAGAGATAGATCAACTGCACAAAAAATCAGCAAAGAAATAACAGAACTGAACCAAACTTGTCAACAAATGGCCTTAGTAGACATTTACAGAGTGTTCCAACCAACAAGATTAGAATACACATTATTCTCAGCTGCACATGGGATGGTCTCTAAAATAGAGCATATTCTAGCGCATAGAACATGCTTATGCAAATGCAAAGGATTTGAAATTATCCCACACATATTATCTGATAATAGTGCAGTGAAATTGGAAATTAATGACACAAGAAACTGTAAAAGCTCCATAATTACATGGAAATTAAACAACATCCTCCTGAACAACCAATGGGTCATAGAAAAAATTAAAGAAGAAATTAAACATTATCTACAATCAAATGAAAATGCAAATACAACTCATCGGAACCTGTGGGATGCAATGGAAGTAGTTCTAAGAGGAAAATTTTTAGCAGTGAATTTTCACATCTGGAAAACAGAACAAGCACCAACAACCTAGTGCTGCACCTCAAGCTTCTATAAAAAGAAGAGCAAGTCAAGCCCAATGCCCATACAAGAGAGGAAATTTTAAAATCAGGGCAGAAATTAATGTGACTGAGACTAAGAAAACAGTACAAAGAATTAATGAATCGAAGAGTTGGTTCTTTGAAAGAATAACTAAAATTGATAAACCCCTAGCCAACCTTATCAAAAAAAGCAGAGAACAAACTGAAAATCATGAGATGAGGAATCAAAAGGGTTAAATCACTCTAGATCATGTGGAAATTCAGAAGATCACCAATACCTACTTTGAAAATCTTTACTTGCATGGGATGGAAAACAGAAGAAATGGACAGATTCCTAGATATGTATGAATTACCAAAATTGAAACAAGAAGATATAAAAATTCTGAATAACCCAATATGTGTTAATGAAATTGAAAATGTAGTTAAAAACTTACAAACAAAGAAAGTTCCAGGTCTGGATGAATTCACTGCTGAATTCTACAAGAAATTAAGAGATTGAATGGTTCAACATATGCAAATCAATAAACATAATACACCATATCAACAGAGCCAAAGACAGAAATCACATGTTCATCTCAATAGATGAAGAAAAAACTTTGATAAAGTCCAACACTCATTCAGGATACAAATCCTACAGAAAATCAGAATAGATGGTCTGTACCTCAATTTGATAAAAGCCATCTATGACAAACCAACTGCCAACATCATACTAAATGGACAATAACTGAAAGCTTTCACTTTACTATCAGGGACAAGACAAGGATGTCCACTATCACCACACCTTTGCAATATAGTACTGCAAACATTAGCCAGAGCAATTAGACAAGAGAGAGAAATAAAAGGAATAAGGATAAGAAAGGAAGAAGTTAAATTGTCATTATTTACAGATGACGTGATACTCTACATAGAAGACCCCAGGGCCGGTGAGATGGCTCAGCAGCATAAGTGCCTGCCTGGCAAGTGCAAGGTCCTGAGTTCAACTCCCAGTACCCACATACAAAACAATGGCCGGTGACATCGCTCAGTGGCACGGGTGCCTGCTGGCGTGTGAGGTCCTGAGGTTGACACCCAAAACCCACAAAAAAAAAGAAGACCCCACAAACTCCACCAAAAAAAATATAGATTTAATAAGCAAATTCAGTAGTATGGTTGGATACAAAGTCAGCACTAAAAAGTCATTAGTATTCCTGTACACAAACAACTCACTGAGAGAGAAATTAGGGAAACAACACCTTTCACAATAGCATCCAAAAAATGAAATACTTAGGAATCAGTCTAACAAAGGAAGTAAAAATCCATACATTGAAAATTACGGGGCCAGTGAGATAGCTCAGCGGCATAATAGCCTGCCTGGCAAGCGCGAGGTCCTGAGTTTGACTCCCCATACCCACATACAAGAAAAGGGCTGGTGACATAGCTCAGCAGCCTGGGCACCTGCTGGACCACTGGCGAGGTCCTGAGTTCGACCCCAGGTACCCCCCCCAAAAAAAAAAGAAAGGAGAAAGGAAATTACAGTACTCTGAAAAAGGAGGTTGAAGAGGATATCAGAAAATGGAAGGATATCCCTTGCTCACGGATAGGGAGAACCAACATAGTGAAAATGGCCATACTCCCAAAATTGTTATACAGATTTAATGCAATCCTGATCAAAATACCAGTAGCATACCTCAGAGAAAACATTTCTAAAATTCATTTGGAGCCAGAAGAGAGCTAGAATAGCAAAGGCAATCCTGGGCAACAAAGGCAAAGCAGGAGGCATCACAATCCCTGACTTGAAATTATACTACAAAGCTACTGTGATAAAATCATCATGGTAATGGCAAAAAAAGACCTGAGGGTCAGTGGAACAGATTAGAAGATGCAGACACACTCAGCCACCCTATCTTTGACAAAGGGGCCAAACATGTTCACTGGAAGAAAGATAGCCTCTTTAATAAATGGTGCTGGAAAAACTGGCTTTCCTCATGCTGAAGACTAAAACTAGATCCATCTCTATCATCATGCACTAAACTAAAGTCAAAATGGATCAAAGGTCTAAGTAAGGAAATGAAGTTCCGCGATCTCCATGCAGTACACTAGACTTCCATAAAGCTATTCTTTTTTTTTTTTTTTTGTGGGTACCGGGGGGGTCGACCTCAGGACCTCGCACGCCAACAAGCACCTGTGCCGCTGAGCGATATCACCGGCCCCTTTTTCGTATGTGGGTTCCGGGAGTCGAACTCGGGCCCTCACGCTTGCAAGGCAGGCGCTTACGCTGCTGAGCCATCTCACCGGCCCCATAAAGCTATTCTTAATTCAACTAAATAAAGGGGACAAATGTGGGTCTTTATAGATTCTGTTCTCTAAGTGGAATTTGAAGAGAGGCATAGGATGTCTTTCTAAAGGGAACAACTTTTTTTTTTTTTTTTGTGGTACCGGGGGGTCGACCTCAGGACTTCGCGCGCCAGCAGGCGCCTGTGCCGCTGAGCGATATCACCGGCCCTTTTTTCGTATGTGGGTTCCGGGAGTCGAACTCGGGCCCTCGCGCTTGCCGGGCAGGCACTTAAGCCGCTGAGCCATCTCACCAGCCCGGGAACAACTTTTTAGCACTTCCAGAATTAGGTTGTTACAGTGTCCCTTTATTGTGTTGTTAGACACCCTCAATTCCCGTGATGCCTAATCTACACCAATTAAAATATAAATGTAAATATAAATGTAAATATAGATATAACGGTTATTTTTCTTAGGCCATTACCCTACATATAGAGGTATGATGTAAATTAATGACATAACCATTATTCTGTGCTTTAATCATTCAAATTCCTCTTTGCAGCGCTGAACAGGGAAAAGAGCTATACTTAAGGCTAATTCTGACTGCCTCCTTCAAACCTCCTACCCTCCATAATCCCTGAAGATATTTCTAGTTTCGAGTAGTTGCACTGATTCTTGATTATTTTGCTGATGTTTCAGAGAGAATTGACAGACGCTGTGGAACATTCATGGGAAGGGTCTGTGTACCCACAGCTAATGACTTTATTATCACATCTGTTGGAGGAGACCATTGGCCAAATGGCCTCTTAATTCTGGCATGGGATCTGGGCAACACAAAAGCATGAGTAGAAGCCAATACATACATTTATGCTTTACTACCACAAGGAGCCCTTCTTCCTTTGCTACGTTCCCTTTCAGTCCCTCACCCCTTTCATTGTTCCAGTGTCATTCCAGGCTTTTTTAAAGCACGGCTTTCTCTTGAAATTATTACCCTGTCCCTGTGCCAGACACTGATGTGATTTACTACCTCATTTTCTTACTTTTTTTCTTTTCTCCAATCTGTTAACAAACCTCACCATTTAGATGCAACATAGGGTCAAAGCCTCTGCTTCCTATGTTAGATTTTATTTTATGAATTACTTTGTCACTGAATTGCCTCATGTGAAAGATAACCTCCCAGCAACTCCTGAAATTTACCATTCCATTTCATACGAGAGAGAGAATAGAATGTTTCTCCTTCACCTTACATTTTCAAGGCTTTTTTTTTTCTGTAGCATTTGTGCTGAGTTACCTGAAAGATATTGTGGGTTGTTGTTGTTGTTGTTTTTTGAAAATAATTAACAGCAGTCTTAAAACAGGACTTCAACCACATCCATTCTATAAAATTAATTGCTTCTTTCTTCCAAAAAGTGTGAAAAAAATGACTCACTGACATGTTTATGTTTACTATTAGTAATTAGCTGCATGTTTACCAATGCTTTTGCAAAGAAGCCAATGCTCTTAGTTGGAAGTGGGAATGGGAAGAAAGGTAGAGCAAGAGGACAAAGGACCCAACACTGCTTTTTCTTCTGATTTTTCTCTTTCATGATGGAGAAAAAGAGCACAGTAAAAATTCTTTAAGATGAACATCAAACATCACATGCCCACTTGAAAAATAAATATACTGCAGGATGCATTCAGGTGATATGCAGGCATGAAGGGCACCTCAGAAGTCACCGCAGAAAGGCTCACAGGCAGCAGGAAAAAGTTAATTTCACTTAGAGGGAAGTACTTGAATTTGATTGAAGCCAGGAAAACATTTGCTTTAGCATTTCCACAACTAGTAATTAGGGAGTGGAATGAGGCAGTGGTTCAGGAAAACAGATGAAAAGGGGCTTTGTAACGTTAGATCAGAGGAATAAGAATTAAGAGAGAGACTTTTGAATAAACAAATATATCAAAAGGGTTTTTTGAGAAAAAAGTTTAAACTTTATTTGTGTATGAAGTGCATTGCATATGAATATACTGATGTTTGGAAAAAGCAAGGATGTGATTGCAGTAAATAAGATGTGAGGCACAAAAACTTATCTGAGGGTGAAATCTCTGGAAACAGAGATACTGAGACTATAAATCTCCCCAGAAAAATAAATAACAAAACCTATGGGACAGGGAATGGAGTTTTAGGGGCTGAGTCTCATAAACTGAAAATTAAATGTTGTATATATGTATGCATATTCATTTCTGTGAAATAAACATAAATGTATTCTTATCATATCAGAGCTCATCATACATTTATTATAAAATATAAAGTGAAAGGAAGGAGTAGAAGTCATAGAAGGAAAAATAGGAGAAAATTGGTAGTGTGAAATGGCATTGTAAAATATTGTAAAATGTGTTCATTTGGAGGTGGAGTTACTGAGTTTGTTTTTAACAATTTACGTTTCATTAATTCCCTTACTAAAATAATGCTAACAAAAGGAAACACTTTAGGAGTGATTCTGAAAATATGTGGCTATAGTTTTGGTTTGAATTATAATAGATGCAGTGTCTCAGCTCTTGTGGTAAACTGAAACCTTCAATATTTCAATTTAAACATGTACTCAAAAGCATCATAAATATCTTTTTTCTGCATGATAAGATTCTACATTCTACCCACTTTTTAAAAATGACCTTTTACAGCACAACTTGGTGGATGGGATTGGTTTTTATGAATACATAGCAAAAGAGTAACTAGCAATCAAAATTCAATATGGAGTAAGGAAAACTGAACCCAGGATAATTAAGCACATCACAGTTGTCATGGGTAAGATAGTACCTGACTATTTCAAAATAGGTTCAGAGGCTGACCAGTCTGGATGAATCATCAACTTACAGGCTCAGTAAAAAATATTTTGTCAGTTTAATCACTTTAAATGTCAAAGGCTGAAATGGCTAAACATAAATGATAATTAATTGTTGTACCTACACCTAGTGCGATAATTGGAAAATACTTCTCCAAAGTGGAGAAATGTGAAGAACTTAAGAGATCAACTGATAGGCTAAAAATATTAGATAAATGCTTTAAACAGAATTCTGAGATTTCCCTAAAGATTGTTTTTCTTTCTGGTAAACAAGTACTGAATAATCCTCTGGCTCTATATGATATGTTTTTGCTGGCAGGATGAGGTTTTGTTACATGGCATTGCTGATTTTAAATAGGAAGATTATTCTCGCCTGATCTGAGCCTTTATATGGTGTTTCTCCAAGGAACTGAAAAAGTCATAGATTCGAGGTACCAAGGAGATTCATTGAGCCACTGCCAGAGTCAAGTCAGCGGGATCTGAGAGCTGAGAGTGATCTCCAGTTTACAGTCAGCAAGAAATAAGATCCTACAAGCACAAAGAAATGAATTCTGTCAACAAGATGATTTGTGAACAGAATTTTTATCAGAGCCTTGAGAGGAAAATGGCTTGCCTGACGCCTGATTTTGATTTCAAGAATGATGAGCTAGAATTCTGATCTACTAGGGTATGAGGTAAGGAAGGTGTGTTATTTTGCTGTTAAATTTACAATGATAATAGACATAGAATCAGAATATCAGTTTCTGTTTTGTAAGTGTTACTTTAGTCTTACCCAGTGACTACAGTTTTAGGTGACAACTATTTCCCCACGCCATCCTTATCTTTTGGGAAACACCTCAAGTTTTCTTTAGGAACCTGTCTTTCTCTCCCATTTATAGATACTTTAGTGTACATATGATTGACCACGCCTCAGCTTTAGGGTTAAGGGCATAACAAATATGATCCATATAGATTTACCTGATGCAGTTATTTCAGACTCATATGAAGTACATGTCCTGGGTGGATCTCTGTGGAGCAGCCATCAGGGCTTTGTCCTTGGAAACAAATGATCTCTTTTCAGTTGGACAGTGAACAAAGAAGGACGCTTATTGCCTTGGAATGGTTTATAATTTTTTTTGATAAAATGAAGATATTTCACTCAGTGGCACCAGTCCCAAGGAAATAAAACTGGGAAATACAGGAAGTAACTGAAGGTTAAGTGACATTTTTTGAATCTCAAACAAACTTTGCCAAGACCACTACTAGGCAATTACATGAGATAATAATTAACTTTATCACTTAAGTCTACTTTGCTCTCTCTTCTGCTATTTATAATCAAAATCCTCCCAGAGTAATCCATGATCTTCACTGAGACTTTTTTAAGTTACAAAGAAGCATAATTGTGTATTGCGACACATACTTACATAAATAAAAGTGATACCGACAGGTTTTTTGTTCCTCGTTTTCTCTTCCTTGGTTTCAACCACAGAATGCTTCTGTCATTCAGCATTACGTCATTTGAAAGCTGACAAAATGCATTTTGTTTTTTTTGTGGGTACCGGGGGGTCGACCTCAGGACCTCACGCGCCAGCAGGCGCCTGTGCCGCTGAGCGATATCACCGGCCCCTTTTTCGTATGTGGGTTCCGGGAGTCGAACTCGGGCCCTCGCGCTTGCCGGGCAAGCGCTTAAGCCGCTGAGCCATCTCACCAGCCCAAAAAAATGCATTTTTTTTAATGAGAACATTTCAGATTGTTTTTTTTCCTGATTTATCAAGGAGAGACATTTCATCATCAATATTTTTTTAAAGTGTGTCTTAGGAGGGCCACTGGAGAGATCCCTGTAGATGATGAATTTCATCTATTTTTGCTGTTTTAACCCCATACAATATTTTATTCCAAAGCAAATACTTTGCAAAATCTCAGTTCCAATTGTGGACTATAGTTCTCAGGTAGTTCTGAAAATATTTGGAAAAGTACAGAGCAATTTAAGTGCATAGGCAGTTACCCAATTGCTTGAGGATGTAGTATTATCCCTTTATTATCACATGGAACTAAGGAAAATCACCAAATGAACGTAACATGTTCTCGTATTCTGTTTTCTTGTTTTACACACAGCTGTTCCTGTCTGTAAAATTTTTTTTTAATCTGGTGTTTAGGTCATGCTAGAAGAGGTGAGATTCCTGTCCCTCACTGTTACCTACCAATTCTAAGTCATGTAAAACAATAAGCCATAAATATTTAGAATACACTTATTGAAGGAGAGATACAGGACAGAGTCATAAGACATGCGATTTATTGATTTAAAGGTCATGAGTTTCAGAAAGCATGAGCAGGGGCCGGTGAGATGGCTCAGCGGCATAAGCGCCTGCCCGGCAAGCGCGAGGGCCCGAGTTCGACTCCCGGATCCCACATACGAAAAAGGGGCCGGTGATATCGCTCAGCGGCACGGGCGCCTGCTGGTGCGCGAAGTCCTGAGGTCGACCCCCCGGTACCCACAAAAAAAAAAAAAAAAAAGAAAGCATGAGCAGGCTCTGTATGATTTGCTTATCTAGAATCAGATTATTGTCTTACTTTTTTTTTTTTTCTGAATTTGTACCCCAAGTAAATAGGAATGATTTTCTTATTCATCATGGAAAAGTGAGTGTACAGTATAGTCAAATGAAAAGTTGCTCCTGTGTTTCTGAATGAAGATGGCAAAAATATCAAAAGCCTTAACTCTTTCATTTATAAAAGTAAATGAAATAAATAAAAACCTGGCTATATTAGAATGAAACAAAGTAAAGCTGGAAAGGGATACAATTTTTACCTTTCCCTCTACTACAAATCCAGTATTATGTGAAACACTGCATGGGGAGAACCCTGGGATTGAAGTGAGAAGGATATCGATCCCCAAATCTCTGATCACCTTTTGACATGAGCCTTGCTTATCTGGGAAAGATTGTGGATCAGATATAGCACAGTGAAACTCATTTGTGAGTGGTAGAAGCATTTTGACCTAAGAGACACATTTTGAAAATGTAAATTGCTTGTATGGATACTTTCTTCCACAGCAATCATTTAGACACATGCACTGATAGCAATGGGCATTGCTTCTTCCCATTCCTAGTATGCATTTTATTACCAACATAAAATAGTGGCATAAATTTTCTTTAAAAACATAAAACTCTTAATAGGGTTTTCTATAGCTTCTCCACATCCTTGAAAATCCCCAACTAAATAAATACCAGGGAATAGTATTTATTGCATTTAGTGATTTACTATATTTTATTGATTATAATAATAGTATTGATTAACACAAGTTCACACCTGTTCTAATAGTTTCTGTGTGGTAAAATGATATGGCAAAAGCTGGTCTCTACTCACTGGGATTGACTCTGCCTTGTTTAGCATAAATCTGGAAAGAAACACTGCCAAAGGCAGAAAATCAAATTATCTTAATTATTTTTATGTTCTATTAGTAAACCCAAAGCCATATAATATGGTTATCTTTTGTGGATTTGTTATGTTAATCCCTTTAATTAAACTTTAAAGCCACAATATGCTGGCATTTAAAAAGCTGCTGACTGAATCAAAGCCAACGAACTTGCAGTGAACAGATGACAGTTTCCCTCCAGGCCAGTCTCCATACCCCAACCTGAGCTCTAGGAGGCCTCTGAAGCAGACCAGGTGAGCAGAAGCCTCTCTCGGAGAAGACAGTGGTGTGGAGGCAGTGCCCGGCCTCCTGGGCTGTTTAACAATGCTTCCTACTGACCTTAGGAGGTGAAGGCCAGCAGAGGAGGGTTGCTGTTCTCTATATATACTTGGATATTTGAGGAAGAACATGACCTTGCTTTTAGCTGAAAGAAATTATCTCTTTCATATTTGCTTAGCTCAAACAAAAAGCCAAGAAAGCATTGTGTCTATAGGAAGGAAAAAAAGAAAAAACCAACCAAACAAAAACATACACAGACATGTACACTCTCACAGTGCTGCAGACTGAATTACGTCCCTCCACACAGCTAGTGGAAGTGCTAGCCACAATGTGATGTTATTTTGGAAACGCTGTCTTTAGGAGGTAGTTAGATTTAGATGGGCTTATGAGAATAAGGCTTTTATGATGGGATTACTATTTTTATAGAAAAAGCCAACTCATAGCTGCAGCTGACCCCACTTCTTTTCCCATGTAAGGACCAGCCATGTAGCTGGTAAAATGGCCAAACAAGCATTTAGAAGCCTAGGATAGTTCCCTCAGCAGAACTGATTCGGCTAGCCTCTGCTGCTTGGACTTCTCAGCCTCCAGAACTGTGAGAAAACTAAACTTGTGTTGTGTAAGCCTCCTATTCTGTAAAATTTTTCATGGTGGTCTTGGCGGACTACAACATGCACACATATCAAACACATGGAAGATTTTGAAAATTAAAGTATTTCTTGGCAGTGGGAAGAAATTTGATTTTCTGACATACCTTAGAGTTTTTCTGTACCATTAATTGGTAGAAAATGGAAAAATCATGTAAATAAAATATACTATATTTAGATCTGTTTTAGAAATCAACAAGTGCATATGTTACAACACAGGCTCATATTATAATAAAAGTGTGATATTATGAACAAGTACGTGTATAAATCACCCAATATGTACAGTCAGAACTCCATCACACCACAATTATCTAAGGAAGCCATATTTTACTTGTCTTCTATGGGCCATCAGTTCAGTCAACTTTTTTCTAGGTATAGTATTCTCATGTCTATTGGTTCTGTCCTGATTAATCTCATCAGTAACTCCTGCGTGACTTATAGCAGATCAATCCTCCTATAGCAAAAGTCTACTTATATTGTTCCTTCATTAGAAGTCCTGAGCAGTCAACCATATGGTATTTAAAATTCTTCTGTCTTAAAAACCTTTTATAAACTCTCTGTCCTCTATTCCTGACCTTATCAACTGCATTGCTGTATGCACATACCTGAATGCAGTGAGAGAAAACTTTTCTATTTCTAAATGCATCTGCATTTGTTTGTCAGAATTCCTTACCCACAAAATCTCTCATGCTTATTGAAATCTATATAAATCATATCTACCAATTTTAAATAAAACATACATATATATGTCACATCCCTTAAGATATACTCTTTGATCTCCAGAAGCTTAAAGAGAAATACATGTGGAAAATTTTAAACAAATAAATCTAAGGAGTTTTATAGATATTAGAACTATACAATACATAATCAGTATTTTACATATAACATATAAAATAGAAGTCAAATATGTATAACATATAATAGGAGCAAAAGAAGGAGGATGAATGGGAAAGAATTGAAAGAGAAATGCTTTCATACTGGTGGACACAGGGCACTATTTATTTACATGCTATAAGAAAAATAACAATAAATACATGTACAAATAGAAAAGAATATGCTAATATAAAAAATTTCCCATGTAGTTTCATATATGTCAAAATGCATTGAGAATTGGGAGGAAGGACTGGTAAGACACTAAAAAATAAATGTCTGTCAGGTACAAAGAACAAATTCTAATGAGACTGTTTATGGTTCAGGATATTATCATTCAATTTGAAGATATTAAAAGTCATTCTAGGGCCGGTGAGATGGCTCAGCGGCATAAGTGCCTGCCTTGCAAGCGCGAGGGCCCGAGTTCGACTCCCGGATCCCACATACGAAAAAGGGGCCGGTGATATCGCTCAGCGGCATGGGTGCCTGTTGACGCGCGAGGTCCTGAGGTCGACCCCCCGGTACCCACAAAAAAAAAAGTCATTCTATTTATGTCAAAAATTAAAATAGTCTCGCATATCATAATAAAATTAATGTATATTTATATGATATTTATGGTAAATTGCAGTTGACTAATTGAAATGTCACATTTATAAATACTAAATTAGTGTTTTCTAGTCAACTTGTAAATTTTATGAAATGCTGAAAATATAAGTAAATCATTCTGATGTATGTGTCAGATATTCTTGAAAATTTCTAAACAAATAAATTTACATTCAGATTATATTTTAAGGAAATCAATTTAGTGGATTAGATGAAGTTAGGCATAAAGAGAACAAGAGCCATGTCACAATGGCTACTTTTTGACAGTATTAGTGTGTGACATGTTTTCTTACCTCTGAAATTTACAGCACTTTGAGGAATTCCATTATGGCTATGAGGAAGTACCTGATAGCATCTCAACACTTTCATCAAGACCAATTACAAATTCGAAGTCAAATTACAATAAATTCTGTTTGAAAGCATTGGCAAACAGCCAAGACAGTCAAAACTTGAGGCCCCCAAACTGAGAAAAGCTTATTAAAATGAACTTAACACTCTTTACATTGTCTAAGCTACCCAAGGCTAGAGGTGATAGAGCTACTAGAATGTGGCTAAAAAGTAAACTATTAATCAGTTCCTCTACCTTAGAGAGAGAGAAAACTCAAGACTTACCAAGAGATAGGGCCCTGTATATACTCAAAGCCCTCAGTTAGGATTCCTAAAAGGCATAAATATAGGAAAGAGTGTAATCAAAAAGCTCTGTAGAATTTTGAGACCTTTTAAATGGCAATTAAAAAGACACTGGCTGCTTGGAGAAATATGATAGATCTTTTCTAGGAGGAGAAGTTGTCATCTAAATTCTCAATGATCTTTCATATACAGTGTCTACTATTCATTTAAAAATTATCAGGTCTACAAAAGAAGAGAAGGAGGAAACATAAATAGATTAACTGTGATTCAGATAATGGAGGGACTAGAACTGGACTTTAAGATTACTAGGTAGAATATATTAAAGAAGATAGATGAGAAGTAGAACTAGGGATTAAAGGAGAGGGAAAGGATGGTTTGGGAAAAAAACAAAAAAGGATTGAGGTGTGATATGTTTATGTACCAACTCCCCATGATGAATGCATTTATTATCACAAACATGTATTAATTAGAAAACTTTAGAGTGGTATCAGGATGCAGAATTTCATCAGAGAATTGAGCTATATAAAATAATTAGACATCCTAGAAATGAAATATATAGTAATTAAAGACATTAGTGAGCAGTATTAACATTTGGGGACGAAGTCAGATAATGACTTGAAAATAGGAGAGTCCATAGTATTTGAATTGAAGAACAGAATAAAAAAGAAGATGGGGTATGTGTGTATATTGGATGGTAGTGAAAAATTAAACAAACCTGTAATTGGAAAAGAGAATGGGGTAGTGGCAATATGTAAAACATAAACCTGGATTGTCTCCAAAGCTGCTTAAAGACATCACGTCATGGATTTCCAGAAATGCTATGAAACCAAAAACAGTAAGTGCAAAGGAAATCATTCTAGGCAATGTGAAATTACCGAGAATTGCGTTCTCAAAGACCAGAGAACAAAAGACACAATATTTTCATTTTAATTAATGTCTCCTTGCTGAGACCAAATATCCAACACCCAAAGTTAAAGGAGGAAAGGTTTATTTTAGTTCACAGTTTGTAGAGGTTTTAATTTGTAGTCAGCTGGCTCTAAGGCAGGGCTGCCTGGCAGAGGGGCATCAGAGAGGAGAAACAGTCCATGGCAGGGCAGGCAAGAGGCAGTGAAGCAGTGAAGCAACAGCAGCACCAAGCTTCCCTTTTATCCCATCAGGGTAGAAACTTTAGGGTGGTGCCACTCACACCCAGGGTGGAGCTTCGAATTATCCACAGACAGAACTATGCTAAACCAATTAGTGAATTAATCCATACCAGAGCACCCTTAATCCCAGTATCACACACCATGTCTGGCCACCTCCCAAAAGCTCCATCTAGATACAAGCCATAAGAATCTTCAAATGGCAAAAGAAAAAAGTGTGTATAAATTTACTGGTGAAGTATCTACATTTTAAAGGTTCAAATATATTCAGAAAAATTACCACAGTAAAAATAGGAATAAGTAATAAGGTATAAATCAAACTTTTCCCAGCACAAAGTAATTAATAGTACACTTCTAAATAACTCAAGTCAAAGGAAAAACATTAAAAATATTTTTAGTTTAATGTTAAAGTAATCATAATTTTTCTATTTTTATCACAATAAAAACATGACAGATGAAAACCAATCTTTTCTGTGCATATTTTAAAATGTTCTAATCAAAATGTAAGGCAAAAATATGTATAAATAAAACAAATAAAGCTTGCAAGCCAAAGTGTAAGAATGCAGGTATAAGTAAATATGTAAATACCAAATTAATTATTAATACTAGTAAAAAAAGAGAAAATAAAAATCATTTACTTTGATGAAGACAAGCCTTTTGACAAAATTTGACATAACACTCATTATTATTACAAATCTTAGTGAAGTAAGGGAAAATACACAAATTAAAAAATACAGCCCATATCATAATTAATAGAGAAGTTGTAGAGAGCCATAAATGACCCAGCTTCGCGTCTGAGCATGCGCTCCCTCCGCCCATCCTGATCCTACGTCACCCATTAGACCCTCCCACTGCTTCCCTCAAAGAGATATAAGCCTTGGCACTTCCTCAATAAACTCTCTCTCTCTCTCTTTCTCTCTCTCTCTCTCTCTCTCTCTCTCTCTCTCTCTCTCTCCCTCGCCTTCAAGCTGCGTGTGTGTCTTTCATCATCCCCATACTGTCTCTCGGGCTACGCGTTCCTGCCCCTGGGAGCTCTGCTGGTCGGAGCCTCCGCGAGTCACGACAAGAAGTAGTGAATGCATTTCCTGCCAGACCAGGATAAAGGCATAGACATTTGTATAAAGTTACTGCTTCTGTTCATCGTGCTACTTGAGACCATTGCCTGTGCAAGGAAGCAAGGAGAAGACAAAGAAGATATGTATTGGGAAGGAATAAATAATAACTGGAACAATATTTTGTTATATGAGATGTGCAGTTCATCCAGCTTTTTTTGAACTATATTATGGAAGAGAGTAGGGAAACCAACACACCCTTGAAATAATACTGTAAATATATCTTCTACTATTATTTATTGCAAATGAATAAAACACTTTATTTCACTTTTTTTCTTTTGAGACAGAGTCTCTCTATGTAGTGCAGGCTGGCCTTGAACTTCCTTATGTAGCCCAGGCTGGCCTCAAACACAAGGATATCCTCCTGCCTCATCCTCCCGGGTGCTGGGCTTACAGGTGTGTGCCACCATGCCTGGCAATAAAACATTTTCTTTTCCTCATTTTTGGTAGGATGAAGAGAATAAATTTTCTTAATTATTGGGTACTTGCCATGTACCGAAGGCCAAAAGTAATTATTTTAGAAAAGACACAATTTTTAAAACATCAACTGCAACTGGGTCTAGTGACTTCATTTATTTACGCTAGTGCACTATTGACTTGTAAGATCTGCTTGTTTCTTCAAGGGCCAGAATAATGATGCTTTAGGTGTATAGAGGATTAGTCTCTAATTTGCTCCATTCCTCCTGCAATGTAATATTGTTATTTATTAAGATTCCAGTCATGGAAGATCAGTTTCAGTCTCCAGCCTTGCTTCCACTCAACTGTTGCTCTTACCCCACATGCCAAGGAGTGAATACCATGTGGGTCCATCCAATTAAGCATTAGGAGAAAAGAGTCCTGGTGTGTCTTCCAATTCAGTGAAATAGCTGTGAGCCTGATCTATTCATTACCTGGACCTGGTGAGCTTTACTCAAACCAGGGGCCACACTGATAATTCAGGTATCTGAGTATCAGTGATTCCTCAAACTTAGGATCTAGTGGGTCTTAAAATGTTTATTTATTTTATTGAACCAGCATGCATTTTCCAGAGTAAACGGCTGTACTGAGTTTTAGGCAAGGGGTGGAATAACCATTATGGTGTTCACTTGTCATGATATTGTATGTCCTTTCTCTTCGGAGGACTCTGCATCACCTTTGCATAGAAGTTTCTAGGTCTCAAACTCCAATTTCTTGGAAATATGTCAAGAAATCACGACTTTTTGTATTTTTAACTTCCTTCAAATTGCTGACAATATAGTTTCAATTTTCTTTAATGGAACAGAATTAGTATTATCTTTATTGGATGCTAATTTATTTTGTCCTGAATGTCATCATGCTACGACAACTCTCTCCACAGCTTTCTTGGATGCGTCTTTAAATTTACTGCATATTAAAACAATCTCCACTTGATTGGGCTTCCTATTTATTAGATTCTATTATTATCTGTGCTATCAGTAAGCTCGGATCTGCAGCAGCACCTCCACTGCACACCTGGCCAACAGAGGACAGCCAGTACTCCGTCTCAGCGCTGCTGTTGCCTTCGCCCATTCTCCACTGCTCTACTAACTGGTGTCCTTCAGCCCCTTTTGTCAAGTGTAATCATCAGTAGGCTTTCTGGTCCTACATGGTATATTTAGTCAAAAATATTCACATTTTAAGCCTCTGGAATTCCTTTTCACACTCTGCCACAGCACTTCTGACAGTTCTGACAGTTTTAGTGAGGAACACCAATTTCTATACTTCTACTGGATGTCATATTAGCATTTGCACCACCTTACTGATTTGTTTGTTTTGCCAGAGTGTTAAGTCTTATATTTTAAGAAGGTTGATTCCAAATAAATGTTTCTAAGTCCAACATTTAATCCACTTCAGTTCACCAAATTATTTCACAATTCATTTCCATGCACATTATCTCAGCTTCTGTGGTTGCACATTACAGGTCCTTGGCTTCTTAGGGACAGCGTCTATGCCCTTTATAATCGAGCCTAGCCTGGCCCTTGTTGGATTAGTATGCACCTGCATTATGGGCAGAATGGGCGTTATGGGGGCTGGTGAGATGGCTCAGCGGCGTAAGCGCCTGCCTTGCAAGCGCGAGGGCCCAAGTTCAAATCCCGGATCCCACATACGAAAAAGGGGCTGGTGATATCACTCAGCGGCACGGGTGCCTGCTGGCGCTCGAGGTCCTGAGGTCGATCCCCGGTACCCACAAAAAAAAAAAAAAAAAAAAAAAGAATTGGCGTTATGGAAGATGCTTGTAGGAAGGAACGTGTAGCTTATGGGAACAGGTTTCTGCGTTGCATCTGAGGAATGAGAGAATACCAGTTCTTAAGAAGGAGACTTGGACAATTTTACAGGCTTAAAGGTATCAGGTGATTTTATAGATGATTGAGTTGAGCAAAGTCAACCAATAGAAAAGTGTGGCTCACTTAGTGGTTAAATGTAATGCAACTGACAATGAGAGAAAATAATCTTTTCTAGATGTTGATGAGAAACATCAGTGAAGCCCAAATATTCTTGAAAAACACATTTATTTTGCCCTTCATTAGCAGAATAGGGGGCTACCTCACTTAACTGACAGGTGGCACACTTCTCCTGTTTACCTTGCTACTAGGCTACCACGAGAGTGACCGAGGAGGAGAAAGACTGGCTATGGTGTCTTCGTGCTGTCTCTGTGGGCTCCTTGCCCAAGGCCCTGTAGGTCTCCACCGACACCACAGGACCTAACAGAAGCTTTGTCTCTGCAAACAGCTCTGTCACCTCTCCTCTGATGCCCAGCCACTTGGGTTGATACAGCAATGCCCCCAAGTGGCCAGAAGGTGGTTCTTGACAGGGCAGAGGCCAGGGTCAGACTTTGGCTGATGCTATTATCCCTGAAGTCGTTGGATCCTATTGGGCAATGATCAGCATTGCTGTCCATTTCTAGAAACTCACTGGAATACCAGCAGTCACACCTGCAGCCCTGTTTTCCCAAAAGGCTGGAGCTGACAAGCAAGCAGCTGCTCTTCCCTCAGTTCTTTGGTGCTATCGTGGTAACAGCTGAGTCTGTTCTAGGTGCCTCAGGGTCATTTTGGGGAACTGTGCTGCAGCCATGGCTGTACTAGGCTTTGGAAAACTTTACTTTAGCTATGAGTGTTGCTGATGACCCAGGATCACCTGAAAGTACTACAACCTGCTGCCTCTTCAGATAGTTTGGACCCTCTGCCACCGTTTCCAAGGTATCTTAACAGGTCTATGAGATACAGGAGATTGCATATTGTGGGCCTGCTTCTTCTCTATATATTTTCCTTAGGTCAGTTCAAGAGGGTGCCATCTTATCCACTACCTCCCTAGCCCTAATAAACTCTTTGTTTTGATAGTTTAAATTTCTATTCATGATTTTTATCTCAGATTGACTGGAGCAAGCAGATTGCATTTAAGGAAAAAATATGGTACTGTTAAGGGCTATAAGTCTTGAATGTACTAGCATCCAGAAGGCTGCTCAAGAGCTCCAGAAAGTGGCAAAGAATTACAAGTAATAGAAGAGTGAAAACTTCAGTGTGGCAGAACAACAGAACTGCAGAAAACTACAGAGACTGTGCAAAAACTCTGGAGACCCACCAGAGCTCCAGTGAGCCACAAAGAGGAGAACACAAACTCCAGCTGCAGAGGACCTGCCAGGAGTGGCTGAGAGCCTCGGGAAATGCTAACATCTAGAACATAGGGTTACTCTAAGAATTGTGACCATAAGAGCTGAGCAGGACTGACAACCAAAGCTCAGAGCTATAATATGAAGAGCTGAGAGGCATTGGCAACCAAAGCTCAGAACTGCTAACATCCAAGAAGCTGTAATTTACCATTTTAGGATTTCTCTCTAAATTGAGCAAAAAACCTCCCAATTGATAATAATAGCACCATATCAGTTGTGACAAGGCAAGATGTCTCCAAATACTGACAAATACCTTTTTTAGGGTGCAAAATCTCCTTTGTTGGAACTACTAATCTAGACATGTTTGTG
This sequence comes from Erethizon dorsatum, assembly GCA_028451465.1. Classification (NCBI taxonomy): domain Eukaryota; kingdom Metazoa; phylum Chordata; class Mammalia; order Rodentia; family Erethizontidae; genus Erethizon; species Erethizon dorsatum. The sequence goes on from CM051839.1 coordinate 21,620,705, forward strand.
TAAATATTTCAGTAGATCAAAAGTGGAAAACTATTTTTGTTTCAATCTATCATCATGACTTTTTCATACCTAAGGTGCAAACATAAGTTAGAAAGATAGAAAGTAAAAATGGCATAAAATGCCCAGGAAGATTAGCTTCTCATTTCAGAAAAAAAATGTATATTAAAAATTCTTATTATTTTAACAACCATTACATTTTACTTACTATCTAGTTCTTTCTAGAGATTGTTAGGTACAAATTATCAGTGAAAAACTGACACTAAAATATCCTATTAACAAAGAGCAAAGGCCTCTGCTAAGCTATGCTCAAGGTCACTTTTTAGAGGAGTCCTACCTCTTGCAGAAATGAGCTTTCGTCCCTACCCCTCCTACCCTCAGTCGCCGACTGAGAGCAGCCTTTAGGAAGAACAATGTAAGCACTTCCTGGTGGAGGATTCAGAACGCTGCACTTGGCGTATCCATACAAGATGCTGTTCGAGCTTATACAGTAGTTGTTGGTCAATTTCTCTCACAAGCTGCTCAAAACAGGAAATCTGAGTGCCACATTTTTCTTGCCAGGTCATTGTTTTTGAGAGTCAGCAGAACAGAAGATTTAATGAATTAAATACTTTATAAAATAATTATCCAGGTAAATATCTACAGTTATACCATCTCAGACAATAGCCACTAGAGACATATGACTAAATTGAAAATGATTAGGATTTTATACAATTAAAATTTTAATTCTGCAGTTCTAGTAATGAATAGCCACATTTGAGTAGTGCATACTGTATTGAAAGGCATTGATTTATATTTATCGTGGTCGAATATTTTATTGGTCTGCAGTGTTCCAGAGAAATAAAAGCAACAGTAGCCTTCTAGTATAGCTTATTGGACTTTTTAGCTCATAAAAATTGGTTTCAACTGACAGTCAACATAAATGAATATACATTTGGAATTGGCAATAGCATTTACTTGTAGATGATTCATTATACCTTTGGAGAGAATCTCCCTAAAATCTGTGGTATAAGACACTAATGTCCAGTTACTAACTATAGGGACATATTTTTAAACTTATTTAATTGAATCCATGTTTGAAACAGTGTTTTTTGAATTCTAACCAATAATATGTAGTAAGAAAATTAGGTGAACTTTAGATATGTGTAGAGATGATTGAGAAGAATTATTACATTATGATAAAGCTTCCAGGAAATTATTATTGCTACATGATAATTTTAAAGCTTTTTGTTTTCTAATTTGTCTTTGGTAAAAGTAATATTTATTGAAAAAATATATATTATATTGTATTTAAATATGCAATTTATTTGTATATATTGGGCCTTTCTAAATATTTATCCCTTGATCAAATGATTTGTTCTACTTAACCTAATAGGTATGTTTTTCCTCCAGGACTATGTGCTACCACTGAAAGTGTTTACTAGTATCTAAAACAAATTTACATTCTCCAAACCAAGTATTTGTGAATAATTTATTGATTACAATTCTTTAGTGGTTAGTAATTTCAAAGGAACAATAACTTCACTGGCCAATTGAAACATACTGCAGGCATACTCTTATATAAAGATAGCACAATTTTTAAATATTTGTGCTTAAATTGAAACACAAAGCAACATGATGAAATTGCTTTATTAATTATTCCCAAGACCAAGTTATAAATGTTTCTTTTTTATAAAATGATTTTTTCCAAATTATTATTGGAGTGAAGTTAACATAAAATTTACAATCTTAACCTACTATAGATTTATAGTTCAGGGGTATTAAGTGTATTCTTATTGCTATGCAACTGTCGCAAACACCATCTCCAGAACTCTTCCCATTTTGCAAACCTGAAACTCTATACCCATTAAACAACAAACCTACTTCCCTTCTGCTCTAGTCCCTGGACACCACCTTTCTCTCTTCCATTTCTATGATTTTGACTCCCATCACTGCCTAATGTGAATAGAACCATGTGCTATTTGTCTTTTTGCGACTGACTTCCACTTAATGTCCTCAAGGTTAATCAGTGCTGGAGGATGTGCCAGACTTGCCTTATTTTTTTTAAGTTGAATAATATTCCTTTATATGTCTATACTACATTTTAGTTTTACATTCACTGATTGATGGATATTTGAGATGTTTCCATATTTTAGCTGTTGTGAATGTTACTACTGTGAACATGGGTGGGTTTTTTTCTGGTTTCTTCTTATTTTTCAGTTAGGGTGTTAATCGGAGATTTTTTTCCTTTTTAATGTGATACTGATAAATTTTCCCCCAACACTACTTTCACTGTATTCCAGAAGTTCTGATATGTTGGGCTTTCATTTTCATTCAACTGCTACCTGACTGGTAGGTCAAACTTTTTGAAATTTACCTTCTATAATTTCTCCAGGAAGTTGCAAGTATTCTATATATTCTTGAGTTCCAAAAGAGTAATGTCAGACAAATTATGCCAGTGCAACGTTGTCTAGGTAGAGAAAGAGATTCCTGGTGCTTCCTGTTCCATCATCTTTCAATAATCCTCTCAGATTCCTTTATTATTAAAGCAATATAGAGAAAAGAAACATAAAAAAAATAATGATTACTCTTGCTGCTAACTACCCAGGATTGTACTTAGTGATTTATATAGATTACTGCATAAAATCTTAGAAAAATTACTGACATTTTAGTTTTACCAACATTTCACAGTAAGAAAATTATAAACAGCAAATAGAGAAGCTAGCTTGCAAATCAATATGAATTTAATTTCACTCCCTACACTTATTTACAAAATTAGTATAAACATTGTTGTCCTGTACTTAAAGAATAGAAGACATTCATCAGTAGGCCTCTGACCTCCTTATGAGAAAGCAATTATCTGAAATGTACCAAAGGTATTAGATATTGGGTACCAGGCTTGCTGTTGTCAAGAAAAAGAAACAGGGGAGCTTAAAGGTTAGTAAATTTTTTTTCAAATTTATACACAGATCGTATTTTTCAATTACACCTCAAAAATGTGGAATCAAAAACAGTAGAACTCATAGAAGGAAAGAGTTGATATATGATTACCAAGGACTCATGGGTGGGAGAATTAAGGAGATACCTAATTATCTGGGGTCCTTTGTTACAGAGGGGCCAAACACATTCCTGAAGGCTCAGCTCTTAAGGACTAATTTCCTCCCAAAGCCATACATCTCAATATACACATATTAGGCACTAAGATTTCAACATATGAACTTGGAGGTGAATACAAACCTTTGAACATTCATTGCAAAATTTTCTGTTTAAATATCAAGGTTGACTGATCACATAGGACTACTTATATAATAATAAAGTAAATATAAACTTTAAAAGATTTTGATTCTTGTAATTAAAACTCTATTATAAAAGATCAGAACTGGATAGTGGGCATTTGTTTGGGTGGCACAGTGTGAAAAGATGGTTTTCAATTAGTGGGTAGTATTTAAAGTGGAAAGATTTCACAGAAAATCCAGAAATGAGAATTTATTTAACAACCACAAGAAAAAATCAAACATATGGGAACAGTGACTAAATTTTAGCATGACAAAGATTAGCTCGAGGCAAGCAGACACTAAATGAGGCATGTATTTGTCAGTTTGTCATGGTCCACTTTTTATTTCTTCGTAATACCAGCAAAACACCTGCTTTACACAGCAGTGCCCATGGCCTGGCTCTGTATGCACTTAGTGCCAAACAGAGCCATATGCATTTTAATGACACAATTATAATTATTTTTATCAGGGTTTTGATGTAATTAGGAAAAAATCAAAGAAATTTCATAAAAATTGAGTTTCCTTTTTATGGTAGAAAATTTAGAAACACTATAGATAGAATGGAAACAAAGCTTTGTAAATAAGGAAGGAAAGAGGGGTTGAAGGGAGGGAAGAGGACTGGGGAAAAGAAGAGGAATCAAGATGTATCATACACAGGTACAAATTCCCTATAATGAATATAATCATTATGTGTATCTAAATTGTACCAATAAACTTAATTAAAAAATAATTTTATAAAAATAATTTTTATGCTGTCATCTAGAAAGAGGCATCAAAATGAATTTTGGAATTTCTAGTTCTTAATTCTGTCTTTTTTCTTTTTCTAGGCTAGGGTCTTGAAGATGCTAGGCAGGAGATTTACAGCTTGAGCTACACCCTCAGTCCACAGTGACTAGCTGTAACCTCAGGTAATTTATTTTATTTCTGTAAGTCTTTCTATTCTTACTTCAAATAACAGTCACTAAGAATATCAGTGTCTAAGATAGGTTCATTTTTTCACATTAAATTAAACAAATGTTTGCGTAGTACTTTGCCTGGGAAACGTTGCTTGCATTGTAATTTTATTAAGTAAGTCTTTTGTTAAATTTTGCTGTTAATGTGTACATCATATTTCCAAGAAATTTAGGAATTAATTGAAAATGGAGTATCAGTGATCTCCTACCTCTAAGGATGTTTTTCACATCCTTTTCAAAGAATGAGGCACGTGTTACTCCATATGAGATCGCTGACAGCTGACATCTTTTCTGAAATAGAGGCAGAATGATAATCCAATGAGCAGATGCTTTTCTGTGTAAGGAGAAACAAAGGTCATTCTCCGTGCTCTGAGTGTGTTTTATACAGAAACATGTAAGTGGGTTTCATAATGAATACCTAGGTTTCTCTATAGTGAAATGTGTAATTCTTTTAGATAACAAAAAGACTATCTGTGCTCCTTCATACATGGAGGACAGTAGAATTTTCAAAAGTCTGCAAAGACTAAAGCCAAATTCTCACAGTCTATCCAGAAGGCACTGGGGATAACATGTAGTAATCTCTATTTTTTAAAGATGGCACTAAAGTCATCATTAGATGAAAAAGATTTTCATTTTGGACTTAAATATGGGATTTTATTTTATATAGCAGAGGAATTTTGATTGCTCCAGTTATCCTGTAACACAAGCTCTTGCTTCAGTGCTGGACTGTCCAACAAGATCAAACTCAGGCAGGGAGGGACACACACACACACACACACACACACACACACACACACCCCTCCTATTTTAAAAATATTTCTAAATAAGGAGGGTATATTGACTTGGAAAATGAGTATAAGAAGTTGGTTGAAAATCTTTGCCTTAGCGTTTCCTTCGATTGTTGGCAGGGCATCATGCTGCTCTCTGTTTCCTATCCAACCTCCCCTTGTCCCTGGATGTATGATGTCCGTGCCTTTCTCGGTCTTAGCTTCTGTCCTCATGCTGGAACTCTAAGCTCTCATCAGGAGTTTGTGCCAATACATTCAATCTTAAGAATTTCTTCCAGAAGCCTGCTACATCAATTATAACTACTCATAAATGAATCATTTGTGAACCTTCCATTATCATGTTAGGGCAGCAGCTTCTGCTTACTTAAATATAAGATAATGTCATAAAAATCCAGTTTCAAAGGTATATTTTTCTCATTGTTTTGCAATGACACAAACTCATTGGTGGGACATAATCGTGTGTATAAAATAAAACATCCTCTTGAGTAAGAAATTTTCTGAATCTTAGAATTTAGGGGCTGGAAGGAGCTCTACAAGCTGGAAGATAATCATTAAAGGAAAAATCTATACCTACAAAATGGGGGGTCTGACCCTTGACTGTGGAGACACTCCTTGATAATAGGATACATTTTTATTTATATGAAACACACATATGATAAGCATTCTCTTTAAATGCATCTTGTTCTAGAATTGTTGACATTAGTATTCTCTATTTCCTTTCCGAACTGTTCTGTATATCGGGGTACACCCATACTGCAGGTCACTATCCCTTATGGGAAAAGTAACCACCAGGTGGACAAATACAAGTTTTGTGTAAAGGGAGGAATCACATCATTTTCCTCCAAAATCCTGGATGATTTCTCAAATGCTTTTTAAAGCACTTTGACACACCACAAAAATGTTAATCTTCCTCTGATTTGACTGAGTCACAAGTCCTATGTGTCAGGGTGGCCTGAACTTCATTTACACTGCAGCAAAATTTTTCATTTATCTCAGTCCCAATAAAGGAAGAGCTTTAGTTTTTCTCAGGGAATGCATTTTAAAGGCATTGCATCAGTAAATGAGGTGAGAAACATTCTTTCTTAATGACAAGCTGTTTAAAATGTAATTATTTGCTTTCATGTGCTCCAAACATGAAACACATTTCATGTATTTTTCAGAGTTTATCCTGAATGTATCTTACTGTCATCTACAGTATCGGATATGTTTTTGTGCTCTAGGTTTAGTAAGCATGATGCCATCAAGGAAAACCAGCATGATGTTCTGTGAAATTCAAGTCTGCCTAAGTCTCCATGGATTATATCACAAGAGAGCTGAAAGTCAACACAGAACTTATTTAAGACAGGGACTTGTATGACTGCCACTGCCAGGTGAAAGTAAAACCCTACTTATTAATCAATCATTAATTCATTAATCACTACACAAATCCAGCTCACCACTGTGGCCTGTCAATAAGAACTGAGCTTTGTCAGGTGCCAAATAAAGCATATTTCCTAGTCCATAAAACACTGGGATCTGGGTGACTGTGGTTTTACTTTGAATATATATATTTTACCACTTTAGAGATGCATAATTGGAATGTGTATTTGGCAGCTGGAAGAATTTCTAAGTTATCTCCCTGACTCGTGGAGTAAGAGCTATTATGATAGTAATGGATCAATAAAATCTCTGTGAATGCTTCAGAATCCAAATTGTAAAAAGTAGAAACAGTTTCCATCCCTGAGAAAAGAAGAGAGAGTAATGCCATACTTGAATGATGTAAATGGCAGTGATTCCTATCACATGGCTATTCAACGTTCATGTTTTCCTTGTCCTAGAGCCAGATGTTCTTGAAGAACATGAATTTTCGTCGTGATCAGATGGTACTTCAAATAGCATTTTCAGAGCCAGACATCTGGGAACAAATCTCCATCCATTCATTTTTTTTTGTTGTGTAGCTATTCATCTCTGGAAATTGCTATATCTGTGTAGTGACAATTCTTTCATATTTAGAAATTTAATAATTAGCCAAAATCAACAATCTCTGTACATCATAATATTCTATTTGCCAATCTACATCAGCTGTTTATTTGATAGGCACTTTTATAAGGATGATTAAATTTTAGGACCTGAGTTTTAGACTCCAGGACTCCATCATTCTCATGGAAATCATGAGAATGATTTCAGTGGAGGCATCTTTCAACACTAACCATGGCCTTCAAAGGAAAATTAGCCCAGAGATTCCACAAATGGTAGCTTGCTCTTGATGCTAGTAAATAGTAGTTTGGGGAAGGAACTTGTAATTTGGGACTTAAGTTTATTCTAGAATTTTCATCTCCCTAGCTGTTTGGATTTCTTGTACTTTCTTCTGCCAGGGATGTTCTGGCATCTCAATCTCATTGCGTGTTATCCACCTTTGTTTAAAGCTTTTAGTGAATCAACCAGTGTTACATCTACATCCAGCTGCTGGAAATTTTATATTAAATAATAATACTAAGAAAGTTGATATGTATGAATAAATTTAAGTCAATCTCTGCTACAGAATTTTCCAACACACTTAGAATCTATTTCTGCTTGTGTCCCTCAAGTTCTTGGCAATATACGTGGCCACATCTTGCAGGTAATTTTGTATATAATTCCTTTTGGATAAAACTGTCTTATTTCCTAGGCATATATAGAAATATGTTTATTATGGACCTGGGGACAAAGAGGCATGATGAGGGTGGGCCTCGCAGAAGCAAACAGTCCAGTGCAAAGTGAGGTTTAGGATAGGATCTTTAAGCATGGAGATGTCTCTATAGAAAGACAATGATGAAGTTTCTCCCCCTGGCAGGGGAACAAAACCGGAGAGGGAATTGAAGAGGTGAACTTTCATAGAGTCTCTGACACCAATTAAAGGACTCTAACCCCAAATTCAGAAACTCGCTTTTCAATGTCTAAAGCTTTATTTTAAGAAACTGCATTAAAGTGTTTTATTCTACTTGCATTACTATTCCCCGGTTGGCACGGTTAAATTTAGAGTTTAATTGTTAGCCATGTCTGCCCTGTAGCTATGAGAAAATGATATTATTCCTGGTCTTCAATGGAAACTCTCTGGTGCTCTGCATCTTAAAGTGATTGTTGTAACAAAAGAGCTTACAGTTTTCCTTCAAGTGTAGCCAGAAGTAGCTGAATCAAGCCATGGACTTTGTCATCATCACTTCTGTAATCATCTCAAGGGAGCAGAAATTTGATCTCCAGGAGCACCAGTTTCAATAAACAACCACTGATAATGGTTTATATAATATTCATGTGACTATATGCCATCAATTTTTATTATCCTCTTCCCAGTGGCAACGAAATTTTTATTACGTTTTTACCTTAAATATGTATATAACCCAATTGCAGAATCCTTATTTAAAAGTCTGTTTCTTGAAACCAATTCTAATATCAAAAAGTATAACATATTCAGGTCAAAAGATAGAATCGAAACTAGATAATTGAATGTAGGTAGTACAGAATATGGAACTAGTCATAAAGGTATTGAAAGAACTGGAAAAGGGGAAAGATGGGGCAACCTAATGCCAATTTCAAGAAGTCCCTGAGGGCAGGTGGGACTGGAGAAAATGAACTTACCCAGTGTGCGAGATATGGACACGAGGCAGGAGTTGAAATTCTGGAAGCAGAGATGCTGCGAGGATTGCCTGGGGGAGCTGGGTCATGGAATAAGTTGCTGCATGGTAAAGCTGGAGACTGAGCCTATTCTAGAGAAGTCACTTGAAGGTGGAAGAAACTTACTTGGCTCTTTTGTACTTCCTGATGGCTAGTGTTCTACTGGCATTCTTCTTTGGTAACCCACTGGCTGAACTTAACTGAAATCGGTAGGAAAAGGAGCAGGGGGGGAATAATTTCTGTGTCATTTCCCTGGGGTATAGGGGAAGGAAGGTAGATAGATCTGAGAGGAAACAGGAAAATAATTGGTACAATATTTGTATGCATCCATGTCCAAATACTTTATATATTCTAAATGGAAATAAAAGGTTCATTTATAAAAAATGATAACTAAGTTATTTACATCATATTTGGAAAAATAAGGCAGTGATTTTTTTTTGTCAGATTATTGACAACATTAGATAAGGGAAGTTAGCATAACAAGAATATACATTCCACTTTTAGTTTTCTATTGGTGCTGTAACAAATTACCATGAACTCAGTGTGTACAGATATAACTTTTCAGGGCTTTTATTTTCTTTTCTCTTCCCCTCTCTTCTCCTCTTCTCTTCTCTCCTCTCCTCTCCTCTCCTCTTTTTTCTTTTCTTTTCAAATATTTGTCTCTATTTTAGTTTTCTATTGCTACATGACACATATTCACAAACTTAACATCTTAAAAACATACACATTTATTATCTCCCAGTTCTGTAGGTCAAACATCTGGGTCAACTCAATCGGATTTGTGTAAGATCTCACAGACTGGCATTTTGGTGCCTGTCAAGTAGGGCTCAGGACAAGAATATACTACCGAGCTCATTCACTGAGGCCGAATTCATTTTCTTGGAGTTCGAGATAGATGTGTTTGTTCCCTTGCTGGCTTTCACCCAGGGGTGCCTGCTTCCTTTGGTACATGGCTCTCTCCATGTTTGAGCTATCAAGGGCATATCAAATCCTTCTTCAGCTTCAAATTTCTTTCTCTTCTGCTATGAGTGAAAGGGAAAAAAAATCTCTAAGGGTTTATGATTAGATGCTGCCCATATGAGTAATTTCTCTACTTGAAGGCCAACTGTGCCATTTGATGGATCGTAATGAAAGCACTGACATCACATTATATTCACCAACTCCAGGGATTAGAGTGAGACCTGACAAGGGGCCATTTGAGCAATTCAGCCTGCCACACTGGCACACTGCTATCAGGAGCAGAGAGAGTAACATTCTCATGTCAACACACATTTTGTGTTTCAAGAATAATAGCATTGTCTACTTTCAATGCTTGATAATGCAACAGATATTTAAGAATAATACGGGAAGTTATTTGATAGTAACATTTTTAACTAATTCATGGAAAAGAAAAACTTTGACATTCGTGCAAATATATAAGTAGTTCTATAAATATATAGGGAAGAGAATTTATAAGAAAGAAAATGGGGCCGGTGAGATGGCTCAGCGGCTTAAGCGCCTGCCCGGCAAGCACGAGGGCTCGAGTTCGACTCCCGGAACCCACATACGAAAAAGGGGCCGGTGATATCGCTCAGCAGCACGGGTGCCTGCTGGCGCGCGAGGTCCTGAGGTCGACCCCCCGGTACCCACAAAAAAAAAAAAAAAAAAAAGAAAGAAAAATTTATAGGAAGCTTAATAATGATTTTTTTAAAGAAAATAACACCATAGGAGAACACATATGATGATCAAAATATTTAAATCTAAATACAGTTTCTTAGGTGTGTGACTTTGCAGTAGCTTTCTTTTTCATAAGAAAGGAGATATATTTGAGAGTCATATAACTTTCTAGCCTTGATCTCTCCAAATATGAAATCGTTGTCACCGTGCATTAGCTGTGCTAGAGCTAGAGAACAAGCACCTAGCCAGCAAGCCTACAATAAGTTTATCTGTGATTGCAGAAACTTTTTTAGCATGAGAACATCATTGGATAATAAAAAAATCTAGGAACTCCTTTGAGTTTTCTGAAATATTTCCTGATTACTCTACAATTATTTAATATTACTATTAACTTCTTGGAAATAGATTCTCAGTATTGATTTTACTGGAAATTATAAATTCTTAAGGAATAAGAAGTCTGTTATTTGCTTTGTATTCTTCCAAGCAAATAACTATATTATGTGATAATAAAGTAGTGGGCTTCTTAAATTAGACATGTGCATAAAACAAACCCTTCTTGTGGGAAACCCAGGTGATTTCCATTAGCCACTTTAGCATCACAGCAGGTTACATGAATTATTATTACATTTAATTAGCATTCTGACAAGTAGAGGAATTATCTACCTGCATTCAGATTACACACAGAAAATGATTTGGAAGCATTTCCTCCTTCAAAAACTTCAAAGCAAATCAAAGAAATCAGCTCCAATCTTATCCTTCTTATCAAATACCTGGGGATCATTAAACCAAATGGCAGAGGAAGAAATGCCAATTACAAATACTGTTTTAAAATGACATTTGGTTTTCCATAGGAGAAGATTATTCCAACTAAAATTATATTCAAAAAAGATATTATATTTTTTAGTAATGATAATTTTGTTCCCTTCTGTTTCTTAATCAGTGAACTGACATAAAATATGACATTTCATATTTATAGCATTATTCAATTTCTATTTGATTATATTCTTGATGTAACACATACTAAGTAATTTTGAATTACTGAATATCATATTAAAATTTCCAGCAACAGTGAGAACTGTAGTGGCATAGAGTTATATAGATTTATATACTGAAAAAGTCCACACTGACAAAAAATGCTACATATACTACCGGCTGATATAGGAGTAATAGTGTAAAATATCTTTTATGCAACACTAAGTAAAATTGTCCTTCTCATTTTGAAACACTTAATAGTTATATAAGTATTTGCTAGTAATGATTTATGAATGATATTTAGTAGAGTTTTCTCAATATATCACTTTCTTAGTGCTATGTTTCTGATGTAAGACAAAGTAAATCTTGCAAAGAATAAATTTCTAATTTTTCTTATATGGGAAGTAATATAGGTAGTATTGAGCATTAGTTGATCTAGTTGTGAACAACTTTTTCCATCTCTAACATAGGAATAAATAGTAATATCTTGTCATTAATTATTGTGAGAATCATTTGAGTTAATATGAGACAATAATAAAAAATTCTAATAACAAGTACTCAATAAATGGCAAAGTTAAAAAAATAAAACAATACATAGAATTAATAAAATAAAATTCCCAAAGACCTTTCCCACATTTTCAAATCACAGATTCTGAGCATTATTTTTTTAGACTTTACCCAATCCCTCTACAAAAATAAGTCACCAAAGAGAAGAGCATAGCAGGAACCTCCAAAAAGATCTTCCCAATTATCCTCATAAGAATGATAAAAAACAATTAGAAAGATGATCATAACGTGCCATATCTTATAACTTCAGTAAAACCTGAAGACAGAAATTTGTCAAGCTCAAAATAACTTGTACATGACAAAGGAAAAATATGCTTAAAAAGAAGAAAATAACTCTTTAGGAATAGGCCAGGTGCAGAATTAGAGTAGAGAAACTAAGGGGACAGAGGCATGGTTGACTCCAGGGAAATAACAAAAGCAGTGTGTGTGTGTGTGTGTGTGTGTGTGTGTGTGTTGGAAAGAAACATCATTGTGTTTAAGTAAAGAAAGTCAGACATCTCAATTAGGACTTTTTACTTTGTACTTCATTCTGTGCCTGTATATCCTTATATATAATTTAAAATAATGATGAAAATAGTTCCAACTTCTCCTGGTGGTATGCTTATTTTGTGTCAGGCACCCTGTAGTAAAAAGTGCACAGATGTTGTGGTGGCCGTCAAGGTCATTGTGAGCTCTTTGGCTTGCATTCTGGTTGAGAAGGGGAGAAACCCGGGGAGGAATGCCGCGGTGTTATTACTGTATTCTAAGGAGACACTCTGGCTGCTGAAGAATGAGTTGACAAAGGAGTTCGGGAACAAAAGCAGGAAGACCATTAGAACAGGGGGCTCTTTCAAAGCATCTTTACAAGTGATAATAAGTTTGACCAGGTGTTAGTGGTGCAGATGGGGAAAAGAGCTCCATGCTTGGGTACAGGCTGGAAATATGGCCTTCTGTAATCACGGTTTGGGTATTTGATATAAAGAAGTGAAAAAAATCTGACGGTTTCTGAGTTTGTGGATTGAAGGATGAAAAGAATACGCCACATATCTATTGCAGTAAGGGATTTTGAGAGAAATTCATTTCAACAGTAAGATATGGAGTTTCCTTGTGGTGATAAGGCAGACAAAATTTTAATCTATCCTCTTACGGTTTGGGCCTAGGTCTGAAATAAGAGCCAAAGTAGCAATTAAAATCAAACACTTATGTACTGAATCAAAGAGTTATAAATTTTGAAAATGTGACAAGGCAAAGTGACTTGGGCTTGGGTCGTACTCATAGAGAAGTGAGGAGGAAGACAGCTTGCAATGTTTGTTTCCACAGTTGTGACGCAGACTCAAGTCCCTGTATCTGATGATAGGAATGTCGCTTCCTCTTGATATAACAAGGACATCTCTCTTAGGGAAGTTTATATCCTAGTTTCAAGAAGGAAAAGTGAATCAGTGTCTTTCTTGCACCTATTTTTCAAAAGACTTACTGTAAAGTAATGCTTATATTAAAGTGGCATAGCTTGGGTGAGATATTCTGTTACCCTTGATGGAAATGTAATCTTCAATGATTTGTTAGAGTATAAATGCATAAGCCTAAGTATAAAAATATATAATGTATATCTTTTAACACATTTTAAGTAAGTTACTGTTAAGTCAATGTATCAGACTGACAAAAATTTTTAAAACTTCAAAAAGTTGATATGTATAGATTTTAGCTTAGAGAGATCACTTAAATGAATAAAAATCACTAGCAATTGTAACAAAGTAAGCAAAATATAAAGGTATTTTTGTCAAAGGCATGTTATTCTTATAGCTACTACATAGCCAAGACTTTGTTAACCAATTCAAGAAAATACAGACAATCCTTCTCATAACAATAATATGAAGAAAAAGCCACATTTTAGCAGATTTTTTCACATAAAATATTTTTTCTGAAGTAGGACAGACCTCCAGAGAGATACTTTGAGGTTAATATATCTGAAGTTTTACAAATACATACTTGTGAATTGTTGAAGAAAAAAAAATATCTAATTCATAGATTGGAGGTATAAGCGATTCATGAAGCCAAGAGCAAGCAGGGAGACTCTCAAGGGCTGCAAAACTCCCTTCCATGCGTCTGATTCATTCTTCCCTTTCTGTCCCGAGACTTGTCTTCTCTCTCTTCATCACAGAATCATAAAGATCTATAATTTCATAGGGTCATATATATATTATCCTTCTTGCTATTCTCAGTTAAGAGATTTATCAGTAATAAAGTGGAAAATATTGGCACTAAAACAACCACACCGTCATTTTGTTAATGTATTGTTCTCAGGTTAAAATATACAAACACGCACACACACACACATCTCTTTATAATGTGTGCCTTTTTTTTGCCTCAAAAAGTGACATTTATTCAAAGAAAAGAAAAGACAAAAAATTGACAAGATGTTTGTCCCTTGGCTCCCTTCCTTCCCCCTTCCAGCTGCTCTTCAGCTCCCCAAGATTGAACTCTGTTTGGGGCTGGGCAGCAGGACAGCTCCTCTCAGACGTGGTGGGCAACACTGCGGGGCATCTCTCCAATGGAAGCATTGTATCAATCCCCTTCAAGACCCAAGAAGAGAACAGAGGGCAAGGTTAGGAATTTATGTGCTCTAGGCATGAAACAGCTTTGGCCACCAACCCAGGCATGAAGCTAGGATGAACAAAAGACTATCGCCTGCTCTGCTCTGACTGATATAAGAACACCATCGATGAGGTGTCTCTTTGCCTATTGCCAGGGGGTAATGTGTGTCTATTTATAAGCAGAATTTATTTATATATTTATCATGTCTATATTTATATATGTAATACAGACATATTTAAATCACATTATTTTCTTAGGGATCCATTTCATTGCCATGTTAAAAGTCTGAGTTAATTGTAGGTGTGAATTTTGGACAGATAAAGGAAGCATCACTACTGCAGAACTTTTCCACGTGACTATCCACGTGATTTACAGTACTTCCTGTATGAAAGAACTCATTCCATATGTCCAGTATTTCTACTAATGAAGATTTATTGTGCAGAAAAACATTTTCTGAATTATTCTTCTTTTTTTTTTTTTTTTTTTTTGTGGGTACCGGTGGTCGAACTCAGAAACTCGCGCTTGCCAGGCAGGCGCTTATGCTGCTGAGATATTTCACTGGCCCCTGAATTATTGTTTTTTGAGTACCAAGAAATTATAACCAATTTCTCTTTCATTGGTACTGTCACATAAGTTTTTCCACTAGCTTCTCTCATTTTCCTAATTTGTTTTTCAAAAAACTACCATTTATTGGGGCCAGTGAGATGGCTCAGCGGTGTAAGCGCCTGCCTGGCAAGCACGAGGGCCCGAGTTCGACTCCCGGAACCCACATATGAAAAAGGGCCGGTGATATCGCTCAACGGCACGGGCGCCTGCTGGCGCACGAGGTCCTGAGGTCGACCCCCGGTACCCACAAAAAAAAAAAAAATAGTTTTGTTAAGTGTAGACTAGATAATAGTCTAAGTTATTTATGAATAATATTCTGAACTCAATATTTATTGAAATACAATTTACTTATAAGGTATTGATTAGAATAAATGATTTGGAAAACATTGTGTTATTACTAGATTAAAGAAAATTCTGTTAAGCGAGAACATAAGTATTTTAAGGTGAACATCTAGAGAATATACACATATATATATATATTATTTATTTTTACTTTATATAAATAATGGAATTTCTGCATTGATGCTGGTACAACACATTTGAGAGTTAAGCCTTATATGCTTAAGGATTCTCTCTGGATATTATACTTTTACCTATCACCTATGTATTTCCATAAATTGAACTGAATACCAAAATATGAGCAATTAATTTTTAAGAAGTGAAAGTACTCATGTTTTGTTAAAAAATAAATTGTCACTTTGAATTGAATCTGCATATTAACAGCTTTCATTATTATCACAATTCAGAATTTATATCATATTCATTTCCAACTGCCTACAGCTTTTTCATGATCTAACAAATGCAAAACTACTTTAGAGATTCTGTGCATGTCTGATTGCCTTGAAAACTGTGAGGATGTCTTTAGAATATAAGGCATGAATCATTAAAGGATTATTTTGTATCTCGTCCACTGAAAATATTTGGAATTCATTTTAAAATGTTGCAAAGCATATTAGTATCTCGTGGGTTTTTACTTCCAAAACTCATTCTCAAAGAATGAATTTTCATTCCTGATACTGTACCTGAGCAAAAGATATACAGAATGGCAGATAAGACAATTTTCTCTTAAGTATAACTTTAAATCACATTAGGAAGGAAGCCAATATTTATACTTAAAAAGCTAAATAAAAACCATATGTATATACTTTGTAGAGGGTATGTTAACTTAGCTCCTGTTCTGGTACCGTTTTACCTGAATTTCCTCATATTGCTTTAAATCTTGAATAACTACTCTCAGAGTAATATAAACAATTAACTTGTAAAATTCACACATGCATACTGGATCATGAGCTTGTACAATTCAGAATAACTTGTTTTCATTGTCCTATAAGAACTGAGCAAAGTATAAAGCATATATACCCAATACTTTTGTTTTATTGTTGTTTTAGAGTAAATGAATAGAGTGCATTGGAAATCACTTCTTAAATCATAGAATTTCTATTTGTAATATAGGCAAAATAATTATGATCAGAAATTCAAATTATTCCACATGACATTTGTCTTGGAAAATTCCAAACTCAGTATAAACTCTAAAGCAGTTTTATTATCGTTTCTTTAAAATTTATTGGGCATTGTTTACTATTAATTTTATAAGCCTTTCTTCCCATATGTTTTAATAACAATATTATTATTCTATTGAATATACTAATAATTTATTTTTTTCACTATGTCTAAGTAGGAAAGTAGTTACATTTGGATAAAAGTTGTTGCAAGTTAAATGAAATATTTATATATTAAAACAATGAAAAGAAATAACTGAATTTCAGGGTTAGGAATTTAAGTTTGAACTGCCAATGTAGAGTATGTAGCAGGACTGACACAGCCTTCCCAACTCTCCTTTAAAATTACAAAAGAGGAACAGGAATTTCCGACAATTAGATATATTAAAAAAAAAAAAAACTAATGTCTAGCCCTATGTCTTTCCCCTTTTTTGTCAACCCTGTGCAATTGAACAGAGAATTCTTTTATTTTTGACAGATGTCTGTTGGTCTAAATTTAGGGAAACTCTTCCTTCACTCTTTTCTCTTGTAACTAACTGGGGAAATGATTCAACAAGGTAGTAACCAGGTACAGCTATATATTGGATAAGAAGAATTTTCTTACAAAAATAACATTTGCCCACTGGTATGTAATTGAATCAAGTTGAAAACTCAGGATTGGCCACAACCAAGAACAATCATGATGGAGTGAATTCTGGGAAGTATTGTTGCTTTTTGTGTTTTTCATTAGCTCTCATTGTCTACAAAGGAGAAAAGAATTTGACTAGTTCACAAGGATACAGGAAAGAGCGCATTGTACATCCCCCACACACAGATTAGTTGGCAGAATTTAATTTTCGGTACAGATGTGCTCCTTAGAGGATGAATAATGAGTAAGAAAATAAAGTTGGACTCATGGAAATATACTGCAGTCTGATAAAGAGGAAAACCTATCTTGGAAGTGAAAGGAAAAGTGTACTTCTTAAAAATGATTTATTGTAGTAATATTTTAGAAATCTACTTTATATTTTAATAAGATTCAAGAAGGCTCAGTGAGTACTTGCACAGACATAAAGAAAGAATATCTTTAAGATAAAAAATAAAGACCACAGATCTTGTGTGTATAGAAAGTAGCTAAAAGAAAGAGTTTTATTTTTAAAATAGGATGCAGAAACTGAAGTGTCAAAGGAGAAGCTATAAGCCAGAAAAATCATTTCCACGAAAGGGAAAAAAAATAGCCCTCGTCAGTAGGTGAGACCTTGTCATTAGATCTGTCTCATAAACATGATTCAGCTACTCAGTCTCTGGATGCCATGGATCAAATTCTGAATTGATAATTAGATGGGATGCCCCAACCCTAGGATTGTATGTCCCTGTGTCACATTGTCTCACTGGCGGAATCAGTTAAGGTTCAAGTGAATGGGTCTCCATAGAGAGCACAAAGCTGTAGACAGCGACAAACAGTCTTTAAAGATGTTGACTGAAATGAAAGAGCAGTTCTAGTGCAACCCAAATCCTTGGACAGTGAAACACTATTGATGCACAAAGAATTCACCTCACAGCCAAAACGGTGGTAATGAGTCAAGTACCACAGTGCAAAGAAATGGGTTTTGTTTTAAAGGTTTCAAATGATGAGAAATAGGAAAAATGATGATAGATATCTATCTGGAGAAAATTAAGCATTCTGAGGAAGAAGGCACAATTAGAACTTTGTCAATAGTGAAATACATAGAGATTTCTGCTAGATTGAAATAATTAAAAAATGATGCAATGAATGTCTATGATAAACAAAAGTAATAAAATTATATTTGTATCCAGAAATAATTGGAATTTTTCTTTCTACAAGGCATAAAATATTTGTAAATTTACTGAAGATAAAGAACTTAGAAAGAAATGCCATAATCATCTGACTTCTACAACCCGGTTCTAATTGCCAGTATTCAGCAAAGAAAAATCGATGAGTTTTAAAGACGATGCTTGTGACTTTACACTTCTCCCCAAGAACTGGTTTTATCAGCCAAGTTTACCTTGTCCAATCATATAAGACAGGAAACACATTCTAAAAAATAATATGGGAATAAAACAATAAGTAAAAAAATGACAGTGCAAAGCCAAAATATTGCAGTTGTGCCAATGAGTATATGTTTTAGCTTCTTTACTAAAAAAAAATTCCCAGATTACATTAAAATTCTTTTTTTTTTTTTTTTGTGGGTACCGGGGGGTCGACCTCAGGACCTTGTGCGCCAACAGGCACCAGTGCTGCTGAGCGATATCACCGGCCCCTTTTCCGTATGTGGGATCCGGGAGTTGAACTCGGGCCCTCGCGCTTGCAAGGCAGGCGCTTACGCCGCTGAGCCATCTCACCGGCCCTAAAATTCTAAATGGGCATACACATCTAAAACAAAATAACTTAGTGTTGACATGGTGAATCAACTAAAAGCCAAGCTTCAAGTTGACTACTTCATCACGTTGTATGACCAGATAATCTGCATTGGCAAATACACCCTGTGACAGAACTGCTTGTCCGTGCACATGTACGAAAATAACTTCTTTCAGTAACTTTCATGTTCTTTTCTACCACTATTACCAAAATCTAATTTAGATGCCTTTTCTCTATGTTTACTTGGTCTCTTCTATTGCACTTTTCAGAACACTGAGCACACAGCATTCCGTTTTCTTTCATAGTGGCCACTTAATGCCATGGTCCTCCTGTCACCTCGACAGTCACAGTGACTGCGCTCACACAAGGACACCAGGCTCCTGGCCATGACTGAAGAGGTGCCTCAGGAAAAAATGTTTGGTAGCCACAAAGTTTTACATAGTCTTAAGGAAGTTAAATTTGTAGGGGCCTTGGTGGCTATTTTTTTTCTGCCTAATAAACCAAGAAGGGATGGTTAGAAGATTTGGAGAAAAAGAGTTAACATGCAAAAAGAGATGCCAGTGGAAGGTTTTGATGATGCCCTTTCTTCTCATTCTTCTCTGGCTCCTCGTTGCTGGTAGAGGCTCTGCAATCTCTTCAATATTATAACAAGTTTTCATTTTTAATTCGTTGTTTGAGACGTTTTACATTGTTTCGTAAGTAGCTATTGTATTGTACAAATCAAATGTCTTTATATTTTTATAATATACATATATATTTTTTTCTACTGTTCCTTTAAATCAGCTCTGTGGAGCAATTTCTTTACACTGTGTTTGCAGGAAGGCTGCAGCAACTGTCATTACTTTTCTAGTTACATTTAGGTAATAAAAATTCATGGCTACGTTAAGTAGCAAAATTCACTCTCAGCTATGTAATTAAAATTTTCTGTCCTGTATAATAATTAAATATCAAAAACTGATGTAATTTTGAAGCTTCTTCCTTTCTTTGACTAAGTTTTGCTTCAGGCAGAAATCTACAATTGCAGAATGAAATGCAATCTAGTCAACTTTTTCAGTATTTCTTTGCCAGTTACCTTTTTCTTCCTTTTTATTGTTAATCAAAGTTGTGATCCTTCCAGCATGGGTGAGAATAATTGCAAACAGATAAATTACTTTTATGATTCCAGAAATTATAATTATGATACTAACTGGAGTTGACAGATATTTATAGTTTCTTGTCCCGTATACATTTTTTGTGGATTATTTAGAGATTTACTTCTCTGAATATTTCATCAGCAGTTTAGCAGATTCAGCCACCAACTGACTCCTTCGTTAACCTCTAAGCATGTGGCGATAGTTTATATTTTTTTGTCATCTCTATTTTTGACTCCAGGGCGCCCTCTAGAACAAAATGAGTCCAAACAATCCTCCTTTGCGTGTGGTTCCTATATTGCTCATAGAAAACACACAGACATTTTTTTGCTTAGACAAATACGCACAGGAATTCTGTGCCAATAGTCTCACTGTTATTTCAGACAGTCAGCCAATACCTTCTTCCTTTAAACTTTTCAAGCTGAGGTACCATCTTCTCCAAATGCTGGATACTAGACAATCTGTAAGTTTTAACCAATCTCCATTTACTTGGCTTCATTTTAGGCACAGGAACATAGCTCAAACTCCTCATGGTTGTGGAAATGGTTAGGAGACATAGTACAGTTTTTCTTTGTTTTGTGTTTTTACAAAAATCTCCTCCACAGCTGTTCTCTAATTCCTCATGTGTTACATAAAACCAAGGAGGGCGAGTGATTTAATAATCACAGTTTGCTCCCTCTTTCTTTTTGCAACTCCAGTGTGGAAGAATATTGCATCTTATTTTGAAATATAAGTGTAATAAAAATCTATTTGAAAATTCTATTGTTTGTCTAATATAATTTTATCTGATACATATTTATAATCCATAAGGCAGGGCCAAAGTCTATTTATATATCTCAGCACTCATAGCTAGTTAAAAATACCTTTAAAATAAAGACTCAGGTGAAATGAAATTTGATTAAAATAATTGTTCAGACGATAGAAAAATGTTGACAGTGAGGTATATGTTTGCCAGAATGTGTTCCATTCATGCTCAGGGAAAAGTTTAAGCATTGGATTTTAAGACAGGCTCTCAGAGGACCAAAATAAAGAAGATTAGTCATTTTGAATCATCTACAGTGGATTTTTAGTAGTAAAAGTAAAGGCAGTAATTACAAGAGATATTGACTTCAGAATAAGTGTTAATAATTTTGCTCTTTTATTTGTTTGGGGAGCACAGTAAGATGAGTTTCTCAAAAAGAGAATAAAATAATAACTTGGTAGACAATAAAGCCATCACTAATGAGGAAAAATTCCTACTTTTCCTTCGTATCAAAATAGAAAATACAGAATTTACACATTCTTATGTTTATTTGTTATTTTGGTGCCTAAGATTTTCAGTGCTCTGTAAATGGTATTCTACTTATAGTTTTCTTTTTCTTTTCCTTGAAAGAATATAATTTCTGTACAAAAACATGTTTTCCAAGATAGGGAATCTCTGAATGGAGGCATTAAGCATGCCTTCTCTCTGTTAGGTTTTTGAAATAAATTTTGGAAGTATTAAACCCTTCTTTTTACAACTGTACTGCTTCAGAAGTACTTTACTCAGCATTTCTCTTTTGACCTGTGCTTTGAGTGCTGTGTTGCTCTGATGCTCAAGACAAATATAAAGTATCTTAGTAGCAGTTTGAACTTCTCACTATCTTCTCTTTCTAATCCTGAACTTCATGCAAGATTTGGTTCGCGATTTGAGAACTATTGTAAAAATTTTGCATTTTACTTCTTGGCAGTATGGAAGGAGCGTACTCCATTCTTAGCAAAACCCATAAATTGATCATGCTAGAATAAGATTGGGCATCAAGCAAACAAAATACAGGGTTGTTAAGCAGGGTAATTGTTTGTAAACAATGTTTTAACTATACTGTTTTCTCTAATGACATGCAGTATGATAGAAACTGCATGTCTTAGTCAATTTCCTCATTGCTGTGACACAATACACAGCATCCACAGTTTAAGGGAGGACAGCTTAATTTTGACTCAGTTTGTAGAGGTTTTTTTCAATGGTTGGCTGGCTCCAAGGCAGGACAGTGTGGCAGAGAGGCACAGACAAGTTAGAAGCTGCTCATAGCAAGGGATCCAGGAAGAAAAGAGAGAATGGGGGAAGAAACTGGGGAAAGAGAGGGAGAACTGGGCCCAATGACCCATCTCCTCCAACCGGGCTCTGCCTCTGACAGCAAGCTGGCTATACCTGCCCATAACCCAGTCACTTTCCGTAAGGTTCTACAAATGACCACATGAGGATTTAGGGGGACATTTAGATATAAACCTCAAATGCATGTGATCCATTCCTTTAAACTTTGAAACAACATGTACATTTTTTTCATGGGGGAGCATCATATATTTGTATTAAATGGGTGAACAAAATATAAGAAATCTAAATTATTCAATAAAGATTGTTTAACCATTAAATAATACATTAAAAATTCACACCAGTATCTCATTAACTTCAAAGTGCATAAGTTTGCCTCTTTGATGAGTAAATTAAATAAACTTATTTGAGATTACATTTTTTAATATACTAATTTCATAAGAATGTTTATATGTTATATATATTAAGTTATATATATATATATGTTTGTCAGAAATCTGATGGAATTTAAAAGACAATATTTGATGCATAGCACAGTTTATTTTGGCATTTGTTTAGAAACTACGCTAATTAATATCAAGTAAATAAAATGGAAAATATTTAAATGAGGGATAGAACACGTCTGAGGAATAATTACCTAGATTTCAAACTTTTTGATGCTGTTAATAATTAGATTGCTTACTTGTCCATTAAAAATGACATAAAAATACACATAATATTAGTTTTGTCGTGTTTCTCAAATTACTCTTGCCTTATCTCATAGACAAATAGACTCTATTAACCATGTATATTTCATTAATCCACTATTGTAAAAGTCTCATAGCTGCTAGACTTCAAAAGTACTGAATTTACATGGACATAAACCATGTTAGCAAAGTTTTTTATGTTTGAGTGAATGCTATGAAGATTAATTAATTGAACTAATATTAAAATATTATTCGGGAATAAAATGAGACAGCAATCCAACATTATTACTTTAAAAAAGTAATTATCGCACATCTATATATTACATTTACTCTTTCCTCACCGATTTCTTGGACTAAGGCACAAGTGTGCACACACACACACACATGCACAACTATTGAATAGTTTCGTTTGCAAAATTCTCTGCCACGTGTTAGGTTGTAATGGAGAGTGAGGAAAAAAACGTAATGCAGTCTCTGCCTTCGTGTGATTTGTGCTGTAGCTGGAGGAAATAAATTGAAGAATTAGATTACATAAATTTACAGTTGTTCTTTGAGAGTGCATCAAAGAGGAACTTTATGAAGATTTTGGAAATCCTCCTTGAGTAAGGTTGATTATGTCGAAGTCTAAAGGACGGGTATGTAGCAGACTTGTTAAGACAAAAGGGTGTAGAAAGAGATCAGGAGAGAAGGGTAAACTGTGTAAGGAAACTGTAGAGAAAACAAGCAAAGCCAGGGAAATGAAATAAGGAGAAAAGTGGGACAGGTTCAACCCAAGTACAGAGAGAAGACACTGCCCAGACCAGGGGGCCTGGTGGGCTATGTAAAGGTTTTTATCCTCTAAACAGTAGGAAAACTTTCTTGAATATGACATAATTAGTGAAAAATATTGAAAAGGTTCAGCTTATTACATGGTTTATAGAGTTGCTACATATAAAAATGGTTTATGTGGTAGCTACATTTAACAGAGGGAGACAATACCATATGCTATTGATAAGCGATTGTAGTAGACAAAACTAAGAAACAAGGCAATTTTGGGGAAGCTCATAGGAACAGTCTTGAAGCGATGTCAAAAAATTTGAAAAAATATTCAAGTTGTAAAAGTACTTAGTAATGGTTTGTGATTTTAGTATAGCATTTCACAGGCTATTAAGAAAATGATACATGCTTTTGAACTTAAAATAATGTGATAAATTTTAGACCAATGGTGGTGAACCTATAACACACATGTTATTTGTTTTTCTTTTAAAACAAAAAACATTACTGTATGAGTTGTTTTTTCTAAACTGAAACCTCAGTATTCAGGTTTAAATGCAGCGTTGCTGCTTTGCAATAAATAAGTATGTTTTGCATTACAGTTTGGGCAGTGGCTATCACTGTTTTAGATCATAAACATTAACTTTAAAAATCAATGCATCTATCTCTGCAAAAGGCTGATGACAGTATAGAAATGTGCTTAGTAGCATTAATAATTTACATGTCCTGATTCTGACATTCTCGGCTTCTGAAGGAAATTATATACTATTCTGATTATAACATAGATATCCTCTGAGGGAATGCCCAACTTAGGACAGAAAGGAAGAGAAAGTATTTGAAATATGTTATGATATAGGGTAAGATTTTCATCATGGAATATGGTTCCATATTTTTAGTGAAAGAAATTTCACAGGAGAAACAAGGAAAAAAACATTTAGAAGTGCAAAATAATACTGAAATGGAGGTTCTGTATATAAATGGTTAACCCAATGGTGGTGACTGCATCAAATATTAACAAGGAAACAAGCAATGTAGGGTAAGTCCCATTGTCACTTAGATAAGCGCACTCAGGTACTTGAGCCTCACAGTATCAGGGCACATCTCTGTACTCTAAAACAGTCCGGAATGATTTTGTTTAAGACCAGATGATGCATTCGTCCGTGTTTATTTAGTATCTGGAGGTAAAGCAAGTAGCTTGAACAACAGAGCAAGAAGGCTGAAACAACATGAGGCTCACCGAAATGGTGTCAGTGATTAAAACACTTCTGTCTGATAAGTTATATGGGCATGACCACTGATTGTGTGGCTTCTCCTTTGGGTGAAATAGCTAGCCATAGGTGATCTTATTTCTGTCACCTCTTATTTCCAATCTAGAGGATTTATGAAGGGTGTTCTGAGAAATAATTTTTTATGAATTGTATCATCGTGTTTCTTAAGCAATACCTTTCTCAAAAGACAATATAAACTCAGATACTCCCTTAAGTTGATTTCCTAAAGCAAAGATTGGGGTGTTTTGTTTTGTTTTGTTTTGTTTTGTGTTGTTTTGTTTTGTTTTTTTTTATGACACTGCTACATTGTTGTGGATCAAAAAGTGGTGGCTTTTTGTGTCTCCTGGGATTCACTGTTCCAATCCAGCTGTCAAATATAATGCCACATTTGTCAAATGACCAGAAATTGTATTACAGAAATCACACCATTAATCTCATTTTTGAAAACTGAAAGATGAAATAAATACTATAAATCATTCATCAAAGGAAAGAATATTTTCTTTCATTTTTATAACTATAAATGTTAAAGACTATAAACGTATCATAGAATAGAATATACTTATTCTATAAGATATGACACTTAAAGTACCTATTGTACTTAACATGGAATTCTTTATTTCTCCAATGCTATTGTGAATAATTCAGTGGGGAGTTCTAAGGGGGAAATTCAGGTGGGATTATTATAAATATAACCTATGCCACTTGGGCTAGTTTACTAAAGGTTGATATTTTTGTAAAAATTCCATAAGTAGTATTTTAATCACTTTTTCTCTCACACTGCATCTTCCTTATCCTTCCTGCTCTAGAACACACACACATATGCACAGGAAATAATGACAAAATAGTGAAGAGGAAGAAACAAGAAATATAGGCAAAATAAAAAGGCAAAAAATGCATGCTGCAAGACAGTGAGCTAAAAAGGAAATATGATGAAGTCATTACACTTCTAGGCAGACAAAAATTACTTCTATGGTTTGGATGTTTCCTTCAAAAGTTTATGTGTTGAAAATTTAATCCATATTCAGATATTAATGGCATTTGGAGGTGGAACTTTTAAGAGATAATTAGGATTAGATGAGCTCAGGCTGATCTCCAAGGGCATCAGCAGCTTTATAAGAAAAGATAAAGTAGAACTTGCATACTTGCTCTTTCTCACTGTGTTATGCCATCCAACATGTTATGATGCAACAAGAAGACCCTCACCAGATACCAGCTCTATGGGATTTCCAGCCTCCAGAAGAGTGAGCCAAATAAACTTTTATTCATTATAAATTACCTGGTATCAGGTATTGTACCATAGCAACAGAATATAGACCAAGACAAGCACCAATGAGCTTTCTAAATTACCTAGGGCATTGTGGTACTAATAAAATCTAATTATACTTGATGTTCCACAAAATTCTTGGATACCTCACAGAATGCAATTTAAAGTACAATCATTTTGGATAGAGCGATGTGTCCCATCACAGAGATTTGTGTTCACTCCATATTTAAGTCAACCTTTCTGGTCCTCTGTGCTATAATTCACAGTGATACCCTTAACTGTTACTACTAATACATGGCCCTGATACTTGACTTGATACTGTTCCCTGGTACGACTTTCTGAAATTTTGGTTCATTTTTACTCATATTCTGAAGGTATTGCCCCCCGCATACAATGCATAATTTGACATCTCTTCATTTTACCTATAAGTTTTCCTGCTGACATGCTCCTTCTGATGTAATATCACATCACAAAATTTGCAGAAAAGAGTTAGGAAAAATTCTGCATTCTCTTTAGTTTATGCCACCATCTACTCTATAATTCCCATATGAAAATGGTAGGTATCTTCTCTAATAACATTTATGATGTCCTTTACCTCTTCCACCATCTGAGGTACTGGGGTGAAGCCCAACATAGTTTCTTAAAAGTAAAAGTGGAATACACTTTTATCTGAAATTTATTTCTAGGCAGTGGAATGAGGGTATAGTGTCCTCTAAAATTAAAGCAACACTGAGACTCCATCTTACTCCAGAAAAAATGGCTATCATCAAGAAATCAAGTAATGGCCGGGGACATAGCTCAGCAGCACAAGCTCCTGCCTGGCAAGCACAAGGTCCTGAGTTCAATTCCCAGTACCAAAAAAAAAAAAAAAAAAAGAAAGAAAAAGAAAAAGAAATCAAGTGACAACAAATGCTGGCAAGCCTGTGGGGAAGAGGAAGTCTTCTGCTTTGTTAGTGGGAACATAAACTAGTGCAACCCCTTGCAAATCCATATGGACATTCTTCAAAATCTAAAAATATAATTTCCATTGGACTCAGCTATTCCCCTTTTAAGTATCTTCCCCACCAAATTAAAGATGTCATATTGCAATGAGTCTTGCATGCTAGTGTTTATAGCAGCACAATTCATAATAGCTAAATCTTAGATGTGGCATATATATATATTTTTTTTTCATTATGTAGTATGTAATATATATTCATTAGCAGATGAATGGGTAAAGAAGATGTGATATTCACACAAAAATGAGTACTACTCTGCTGTAAAAACGATAAACTTGAATTATTTGAATAAAAGTAGATGCACCTTGAGACTATGATGTTACGTGAAATAATTCAGACACACAAATTTAAATATTGCATGATTTCTCTTATATAAGAAATTCAAAATATAAATAAAATGTAATAGGAAATAGGGAGGTAGATCTTTTGCAAAAGAGAAGGGGACCAAGAGATGCAGAGAAGGGGAAAGGAAGAGAGGGGCTGAGGATGATAAAAGAATTAAGATGTATTTTGTACATGTACCAACTCTCCACGATGAATATGCTCAATATGTACTGCAAACATGCTCTAATAAAAATAAAAAGTAAAATTAAAAAATATTTAATGTGCCTGTTTCCTCTGATCTCAAGCCCCTTTCTCCCCAGTCATGTGAGCCTTAACAAAACTAAGAAAAGAGAAAGCAGTGATCATTATAAGATTAATTCAGTGATCATTGTAAGATTAATTCAGTGCTTGGTTTAATCTTTAAATATATGAGACTTACGTGCAGACCCACAGTATTTTACCTCACAAGTTAAGTAACTCTCACATATGTTCTCAGATCTTTATCTGACAACTTCCATCGGGCTCACGCCTCACCAGAAAATAGGAGGTGATAGACAAGAGAAGAGGAGTTGGAGAAAAGAATATGTCAGCTAATTTATCACTAAAGTATCTTACCTTGATCTTATCTTTTTTTTTTTTTTGTGGGTACCGGGGGGTCGACCTCAGGACCTCGCGCGCCAACAGGCACCCGTGCCGCTGAGCGATATCACCGGCCCCTTTTTCGTATGTGGGATCCGGGAGTCGAACTCGGGCCCTCGCGCTTGCAAGGCAGGCGCTTACGCCGCTGAGCCATCTCACCGGCCCCTTGATCTTATCTTGATTCTGCTCCTGCGTAAGTATATGTGTAAATGCGTAATTCCACAGGCTGCGTTATCTAGAAATGATTGACGTGACAAAAGAGATTGTTAATAACTCTCCGAAAGACATTTCAAACCACACAGCAGGAGCAGCATTGCTGTTTCTCAGACGCGTTGTTGAGTGGCGCTGTGCTAACTCCTCTTGGCAAAAGACCAGCTCTTGGCAAGAAGAGACTGTCCCAAAGGAAACTTGGATATGTGTGCCTGTGGGCACCAAGCATGGCATTCTGCGGAAGCAATTTGAGGGCTGATAAGCATCTTTGAGCACAAGCTGAGCTGGAGAGTGAGGTTGGAGAAGACTTTAATGTTCATGGAATCTTCTCAGACTTCCCAGAAGATGTCATGTCAAAGAAGACATGGCAAGGGACCCTATGTGGTGATGAAGATTTTTCTGTAGCCCTTGTTTAACACACTAAACTATTTTAAGTCTAAGCACGTGAATTCATGCCTCTATTAAACTTCAGAACGTACAGAACTATGTATTTTCTGTCTTTTATTCCACTTAGAACTTTGTGCCCTAGTTTATTCTCTTTTATTATTTGAATTCATTTAATTTTCACATATTTATCTTTTTCTTTTAATCTTTTAGTCCTTTTGTTTTTACAGTCTCATGGTTAATTGTTCATAGCCGATTTATCTTTTCTTATGCTTGTAGAAGACTTCTTTTATCTCATGCTTACTTTGTTCTTATATTACTTATTTACCTAGTTTCTTCTTATCACCTTAGGCTTTGTTTTAATTATTTCCACTTTATGTTGTCTATTTTTCATTTTACTTTTTAATTTTTTATGATCTTCTCTCTTTCTTATCTTTACTTTTAGTGTATTTTAAAGCAACAAGCCAAGGATACTAAAATGTATACAAAGAGAAGAGAACAGCGCTTCTTTCTGCTGAAAGCAAGGGGATTGTTTTTCTTTCTCCCTGGCCATTTGGTTTTTCCTGCCTCTTACTGGGCATGATCTTCCTGTTGCTAAACAGTCCTATCTTTAAATCCTCATTTTACAAGGTTCAGTTTGTACATAAGGCAAGGGCATCTTTCTTAAGGACAAAATGCACCTGGACTTACAGTAGATTTGTGCTCTTGAGATTGTCGTGTAGTTGCTATCCTTTGAAGATTCCTCTTCTATGGCATTGCCTATCAAATGGCATAATTAATGCCATATACATTCACTAATTCCTTCCGATTCACTAATTGAAAGAGTAGGGTATGAATAATATTTAATTATATTTCTTTTTTTTTTTTTTTTTGGTACCGGGAATTGAACTCAGGACCTCATGCTTGCCAGGCAGGCACTGTGCCACTGAGCTATATCCTCAGCCCTATTTAATTATATTTCTATTAGATTGGCATTCTTTCTAAATTATTGTCTGAAAATCTAAATTTTCTCTCTATTAAGCAGCTAAAATTGGACTTCACATGGTATTTCTGGGGCCAAGTAGAATATCTTAACAGTTTCCTTAAACTTCCAAAGTTGTTTTCAATTTTTCCCCCTTCCTGATTTCTACATCTTTTTTTTTTTTTTTTTTTTTTTTTTTTTTACCTTGCCAAGGGAGACACTTGTCTTTTAAGTGAGATTTAAACTCTGAATTTCTGGTAAAGTGGTCTAAAATGGCTAAAATGTCATCCTTAGGCTGATCCCTCCATTTTTGTGATAGTTGAGCTCTTAAATTTCCCACTGATTCCAGCTGATGGCAACGGAGAACTGTATTCCATGCACGCTATTCTGCATTAACTGTGTTTTTACTTAGTCTCCAGTTTCTGTCTGGAAAACCTGTGAAGTGCAATATTGAGATCCTTGGGCTCCTCCTAGGTTTCTACTGTGTAATTTTAAGAGTTATCTTTTCAGACTTCGTGTGTTTCTCAATTTGGGCAACACAACAATTAGGATGAGATAATATTGCGTGTGTGTTCAAGAACGGCTTTCTAAGAAAATGTTGTTTGCAAGATATTCATTGGTATTTCTGTATCCAGAGTTGTTCAGTTCTCAGAGCAGAAATATGGTCAATATAAAAAATACTAAATAAGTTGCTACTGATTATATTTAGATTATTTAGTCTCGATATGAGCTTGCTTCAAAATATTCTTTCCATTAAAATGGAAGCTGTCAAACATCTTTTATTTCAAGACAAATTCATTTTGCCTAAAACATGAATCTGTAGAAGAGGTGTTCAGCCATTTCTTTATGGTTTGGGAAAGTCTATTTTTCAAAGCCCAACAGATTATTTGGTTGCACAAATCACACACATTATTTACTGGCTTATATTCAAACACAATTTTTCCTAATGAAATCCCACATTTGTCAAACAGCTCAAGAATAACTGAACCATTATATACTCCATATATTTTTTTATTTTTTATTTTTTGTGGGTACCAGGGATCGACCTCAGGACCTCGTGCGCCAGCAGGCACCCGTGCCGCTGGGCGATATCACCGGCCCTTTTTTCCTATGTGGGTTCTGGGAGTCAAACTCGGGCCCTCGCGCTTGCCAGGCAGGTGCTTACACTGCTGAGCCATCTCACCAGCCCCTATACTCCATATTTTCAAGGTTAAGATTTTGGACATTTTTAAAACAAGGACAGTATACACCCAGTTTTCCTGAAGATGCTGAAATATGATAATAGTAATGTTTGACTATCCAGTAACATGCTTTATAAACAAGGCACATTTTGATCACTCATGCTCAACTTTCTTTGATAAAGTAAAATGTGAAGATGTTAGATGTCACAGTCAACTACAGCTCTTGTCTCCTAGGTTTTACTCTCAGGCACTGTGCAGGATTTCTAATAGTCTCATGACATCGATATTATCTAGTAAATGCTCTCTAAAAGTCTTTGTCCTCCTTCATTATATGTGAAAAATTTTATTTTAAATGCTGTCCTCTTTGTTTTTTGACTTCTCAACATTCAAAACAATTCAAAACAATTATTTCTGCATCAGTAGCACTACTTGCCATGTCAACTGGCTTGTCACTTACAGACTACTGTATATGACAACTTTTCAAGGACACATTCTGACACGTTTTTTGAGACGTTAGAATTAAACTTTTCGAAATGCATAGTCTTTTGGAAGCAATTGTTCTGTAAACATAACGGGAGATTTTATATTTGCATTCTAAAGATCTATATTACAGATATAAACAATATTAACTTTTTCTTTTCATAACATATAACTTATTATGCCAACACGATGAATTAATTATTTCCTGCTTATTTTCTGAGTGTGTTTCTCATATGTAAAATAAGAATGGGGTCCAAAAAACAGAAAAAGCATTTTCCGGTGGACTTCTTCATGCAGTCGACTATAATTGCCAGCCAGTCGAGCAACTTCAAAACTTTATATTTAGATCTTTTACTGGAAGTGTAAAAACAAGATGTTTCATCAATCAGAAGATACTTGTGCACTCATTAATCATTAGATGTTGGTAAATAAATAACACTATTTAATAAATAACACTTGGAAAACGTTTATAACAATGATTCTTTACAACAGTGACAGACTTTTTTAATTTGTTAGTTTATAGTTGACTAAAAAGTAAAATTAGTTTAGCCTACTTTAAGTTTTGCAAACATAACAAAAAGTGATCAGATTTATTAGCATTTTAAAATCACTCTCAGTATGGATCATACTTAGGAATTTAGTCATTAATATATTTGAGAATGCATCTTTAGAAAATAATTATTTTTATCTATAGTTCTTAGTAGAAATTTATGATTTGAAAAGGAACATTCAAAAAACACAATGCTCATTAGGTGTTATTTTCTCATAAAATAATTTACTTTTCATATTGCTTTGAGCTGTAAGAACCAGGTTGATTGTCTTGAAAACTGTAACCTTACTAATAATAACAATTTTATTATTCTTATTTAGGCAGATCCTGACTGTGGAATTATTTAAAAAATTATTTCAAATGTAATGGCTGAAATTTAAATTTTTCCACTTCAATTCTTTCACAATTTTGAGACACATAAATAGGAAAGTTGATTAGGGCCGCATTAAAAATACTTTTCCTACTATTGACTTTGTGTGCACTCTCTAAAGTTATCTAGTTTAAGGCTTGATGATGACTTAATTTCTTCCCTCCATTTGTAATTGTAAGCTGTTGGAAAGTTCATGTCAAGTGAATCACAGCATTGAAAACAATATTGTGGTTCTGTATCATTGTCAGAGTTATTGATTTTCTTCTACCAACTTGATGTTCTTGTAATTCACATGAAATTTTCCTTATTTTTCTTCAGTCCTAAGGCTTTTTTCTCTTTCACTTTCTTTTTTTCATTTGCCATTTATCCCTTTTGCCATTATAAGCATAGGTTTTTATTTTCTTTTTGTCATTAAGGTACATGGTTTTATTAGGTAAGCCTTTTAATAAATAGAAATGATTGATTTACACTGGTCATTTTATTATTACTGAAGATGTAGAGATATTCAGACTGTGTTTGAAATACCATGACTAAATTATTATTGGGTACACTGCATTTCCATCATTGTGAATAAATTTCTGACCAAACCAAATTAAAGGAGGAAAGATTTATTTTGGCTCAAGATTTCATAGCATTCAGTCTATGGTCCCTTGGCTCTTTTGTTTCTATTCCTGTGGTGGCTAAATATCATGTGATTGGTAGCACATAATGAGGCCATGCCACTTGCCTCCCAGGAGCCAGGAAGGGAAGGAGAGAAGTGATCCTGGAGAAAATATGCCTTTCAAGGGCACACTCCCAAATGACCTACCCATCCTACTTCCATATAGGCCCGACCTTCTGATGTTTCCACCACCTTCCAATAGCCCATCAAGTTATTGAATCCATAAATGAGTTAATTCATTCATGAGGTCAGGGGTCTTATAACACAATCACTTCTCAAAGTCTCATCCTGTGAACACTGTCCTCTTTGGAACTGAGCCTTCAACATATAACTGTATGACCATAACATTGAGAAAACATTGAGAAAACAGGTTTTTCCTGTCATTCCACTTGGCCATTGGGGCATATGGCTTTGAGCTCATGCCCAAAGCCTCATGATAATTGGTTGTTTCAACTATGCTTTCCAATTTAAATTTTAGATAGAAAAGAATAAGGCGAATCCCACTTTCAATCTCATTTAAGGAGCATGATAGGAATAAATTCTGTTTACATTTAATTGGCCCAAACTTGTTCAAATGAATATTCCTAGCTGCAATGGAAGTGATAAAACACAATTTCTTAAAAAAGCATATGAAATGACACCCAAAGAGAGCCATATTTCTGTAAAGAAGAATGGAAAAAAATGAATATGGGATAGGTCATAGTAAGGGATTGTGAAATAATTTGGCATTGTAAAATGGACAACTTTGCTTCAAATGCTTTAAGTACTCCCTAGAATGAAGACATTTTGTTTATTTCTTTCAGTTACCTTGAGCTTCAAAAAGCTCATCATTTCCAAAAATAAGAAAAAGAAGAGCAAACGAACTTCTGTAATGACAATGAATTGTTTTTCTTAACAGCCTGGGGATTTGGATATCAGTTGTGTGCCCATGATGTCCCTGGGAGGTGGTAGATATACCTGTGACCAAAGAAACAGTCAGTTGCAATCACAGAATTAGCCTCTACAATCATGAATTTTCTGATCATTTTTCAAAAGTTTCTTTTTAAGTAAATTAATAAATGAGTTACATAATGTGAATTATATCAGTACTGTGCTTTGGGAGATTGCCCTTTTGCCTCAAATAAAGGTAGAATTGAATGGTTTAGATTTTATGTAATTTTGCAACACAGTAGCAGAGAGTGTCAAATATGGCTCATGAAATAAATACACACTAATGTCTTTAATATTTGTACAACTGGCTTTAAAAGATGATATTTTGTAAAACCATATGAAGACTATGTAAATCATGATTCCTTGCACCACTTTATAAAGTTAGAAAATTGGAGTTTTATTTTAATTTATACTAGAACTGCTTTAGGTAGGCCATTATGTGGTTATTTTTCCTGACCTGTTGTTCTAAGAAATTGTCTTTTATTATCACTTTCTGTTGCTTTCTCCTTAAAGATACTGTGTTTGTGAACCTTTTAGGATTCCATGACCCTTAATGAAATCAAATTTGAAGAAGTCAGTGCTCAGTTTTATAGTAGAAAGCAAAATAAAGAACATCCTGATTTGAAAGTATGACAAGCAAAATGACAATATCAAAACACATCTATTGAGATGGGCCAAGACAAAGGGGGTAGCTAAGGTACGTTTAGGTGAAACCACAAAATGAAAGAGCCTGGTTTAAGAGAGAAACGAGCTGAATTATCGAAGCTCTAGAATATGAAGGCACATATCATTTTAGAAGTAAATTCATCAAGGTGGAAGATGAAGGTGGCAGATCGTTCCTTCGACACCCCACAATATTTCCACTTTTAAAATATGAACAATGTTAAATTCTTATAAAAAAATTAATAATGTGGCAGTGGAAGTGATATACATTATGCCTTAGTTATATTATTTCCACAAGCAGCTGGGACTCCTCCATGCCCTCTCTCTTTTTCTGTTACTTTGTCAACAGGATTCAGAGCACTCCAAGACGCTGGAAGAAAATGAATCCACAAAAATGGCAAGAACTTGAATCCAAGGATGGATGCAAGAAGAAATTTCTGGAATAACATAACTTTGAAGTATTTTATGTTAAGGTGCTGAAAGTCTGAAGTAAAATAATCCTAAAACCAATATGTGTCTTGTCTTCTACATAATAATCTTTCTTGACCATATAGGAGAGGAAATGAGGAATACACGGAGGAATCCGAAAAAAATCACTGAGTACTATATACCCACTATTTATGCCAAAAATTTAGTGATCTATATTTGTTTAATATCAATGCAATTTTACCTTCTCCTTAATGAAAATATGGTGGGTGTGCTACGAAGTTGTTACTCTCACTGCTTTTTTTGTTATTGTTAAAACTCTGAATATTTTCCTAAGTACAGACTGCTACTACTAAGTTAGGATTTTTGTTATTGATAATATTTCATTTTTAGTTTTTTGTTCAGACAGAATATTTATTTTAATACTTTTTGTTCTCATTTTGTGCTACCACACAATTTTTTTAGCTTTCTAGTTTTGTCAGCAATCAGTTGAGGTTTCTTTTACTTGATTCAGATACAAATCATGAATTGGAAAGTACTCCTCTGCCAAAGTCCCTGATGCCACCAGTTAACACCAGTTAGTGCTGGATACTCTTGGCTGACACTGCCAGGTGCTGGTCTGTGTCACAGCCAGCCACTGTCATTCGATGCTGCTTAGTGCTGGACACCGCTGTTTGATACCAGCCTGTGCTGGCCAATGTACAATGACAGCTTATGTCAGCCGCTACCAGTAGACTCTGCTGGGTGCTGGCCTGAGTTGCGTATCTTCACTAGTTGCTGGTCTCTGGAGCTCTTCAGGGGTAACAGTTCCTAGTATATATAGTTTTCTTTTTCTTTCTTTTAAAGCAACCACTCGACCAACACTACTAAGAATTAAGGTTTACAGGTCCTTCTGAAACTACCTGAGAAATAAATCACATGCACTTTTACAGCACCAGCAGAGTGAAGCTTTATCTGAACAGAGCCTGTGCTGCCACATAGGGGAAAGGGAGTTAGTAAACCACAGAGAACCTACCTGGACTAACCCCAGAAATGAGAGAGGACAACAGAGGGATATAGAGAGTAGAGGCCTGTGATTGGTCCAAGTGCTGGCCTGTGATTGGTTCACATTTGGGCCCACTGATGGGTCCAAGTGCAGCGCTATGATTGATCTAAGTGGGTGAGGGGCATCCGGAACATCTTCAGCTCTAGTAGCAATTCAATCAAAAGATGAGGAGAACTGAGTGATTTTATAGATAGTTGTGTATCCATGAAAAACAGTGAGACTCAAACCAGGGAATCTTCTAGAAGACTGGATGTATGTATCACGGGTTATTGCAGTACCCCTCCCAGTTATGTCTTAGTCACCTTAGGTTGGTTCGCCCTTCCTTCTTCAAAGAGGTGGCAGCAGTATCTGCAGTGTCCAAGTGGAGGAGGGGCACTGTGGCTGATAGCTGAGCTGCATCTCCTATCAGGCGTCTTGGAGGAGAGGGAATGCTAAATAACCAGGGAGGATGAGGCAAGTTGTCCCAGGCCATTTGTGGTGAGGGTGGGGGATGACAGGTGTTGACCAAACCATGCCCCCCTCTGTCTGACACAGGGAAAATGGGAGTCATTCTTATCTGTCTCAGCTTAAATTTGTTTTTACCACACAGGTTGATGGTGAACTAAACTAAAATTTTCACATACATGTCTAAGTTGAAGTCATACTTTCCTGCTACCTGCCTCTCCTTAAATGACCTACAATCACATCACTACAGTGTATGCTTAACTGAATTTCTGTCTAATCCGTGAATTTGCTTTTTCTTTTTTTATTCACTCTGTCTCTTTTAATAATGATTCAATATACCTGCTCAGCCTATCTTGATGAGCCTCATCTCTGTCCTAATTATCCCTGCAGGTTGGCCACAAATACTGTAGATTCTATCTGTAAAATTCTTCTGAATTCTATCCTTTTGTCTGTAAACCCACTGCCACTGCTACTCTCAGGAAAGACTTCATATTTTCACCCCTTAACTAATTTTTATTTACATAACTGATATTCCCAATCACAGTTCCTGAGAATTCCTTCTTTAAATATCTCTACCAATGATCATCAGAAGCTCCTTCTAGCAAACAAATTGATTGTATAATTCCTCTACACAATTCTTCAATTATTCTCTGAACTTTCCAGAGAAAAACAAAAAACTAAACAACAAAAAATACCATTGCTAGGATGGCTTGGCTGTTCATCATACCCCAATTTGTGCTTACTTTATTTGTAGTCTCAATTTTGTTATACTTTCCATAGCTACTGAGTACAATATGCATCCTCAATTCTGTTTGCATTCAATATTGCTTATTACCACTTTTATGCCTTTGTACATTGTATAGTCAGTCTTCCTTTTCTGTAACCAAACTGTGTGAGAATAGCTACTTTAAAAAGCAAAGTTGTATTTTGGCTTCTACTTTCAGGGGTTTCAGTCCATTGTTAGCTCAGTCCATTGCTCTTATTCCTGTAGTGAGGCAGAAACATTATGGTAGAAGGGTGGAGGAAAGTTACTCACCTCATGGCAGCCCAGAAGAAGAGAGGGTAAGAAATGGGGACAAGATACAGCCTTGTAGGTTACTCCTCCAATGACCTACATCCTCCTACTAAGGCCCTCTTAAGAGCTCACTTTGCTATGAGCTCATTAATGGACTAGAGCATTGACAAGGTTAGCACCCCATAATACACTAACCTTACAAAAGACATCTATGAGCACATGAACATTTTGGGAACATTTTTTGATCTGGACCATAATGTATACATTCTTTTGACTGGCATAATGGAATTTGAATTTCTTTTACAGATTCTAGACCTTGGACTTAGTTCTTAATCCTTTGACACACACGTATATTATGTCCTCATAAATATTTCAGTAGTATAACAATAATAACAACTATCTTCCAGCCATGTATTTATACATAAAATATCAATTAAATATTTCCAAGTATATTTGCTAACTCATAATAGTAGTCTTTGAACTTTATTCTTTCTTCATTTTTCTACATGTTAAGCCTTAATTTTCCTTGTAGAATGAAATAAGCATTACCAGTCCAGTGAAGAAACCCTCTCCCTCTACCCTCTGGTGGGGCAGTCGTTCTCCACCTCATGTTTCCTTTTCATTTGGTCATATCACATGACACCTTTCTTTTGGGATTATAGTTATTTGATTACATAGTTGTCTCTAAGGTGTGACTTCCTGAAACAAAATGACTCTCACTCATTTACTTTATCATCTTGTGTAATGCCCGGAATTACTAAGAAAAAAAGGCACTCAGAACCTCACTGATCGTTTTCCAGAAAAAAACACATATTACGAAAATAAAGTAAGCTTTTTAAGTATATGTTACATAATCTTCAAATTATTAGCAAGTTGAGATTACTGTTAGTAGTGTTCATTCTCATATGTAAATAGCCTTTCAAGCTGCCATCTGATAAATCATTTAATAACAATTAGGAAAAAATATAGAAATGTGTTGAATAATTCATTTTGCCCTATTCACCTCTCAAAAGCTAATTACTGAATTCCTATGACCTTTGTATGTTTTTCTATTTGGTTTCATAGTCAATTGAACAAATGCTTAGTGAGTGACCACTATGTGGAAGACAATGTGGTTATTAAATTAAAGTTAATCTCTTCAAGCAGAATATGATGGCAGCAAAAATTGAAGTCTTTTTGCTGTGTTATTATGCTCTGATCCAATCCAACAAATATTGACTGAACACCTATAATCTGGCAGCACTTATGCTAAGTGATGGAAACAAGATAGTTGACCAAAACTTTATCTTTGCCCTTGAGAAAATTACAGTGTTCTATTGATCCCATTTTTTCATTTATTGAAGTACTTTTAAAGTATTCATTTTTAACTCATGCCATGTGGCTTTTAACATTGTTAAAGCATACTTTCAACATTAAATTATGTTTAAAAGTTTTTGTAATTATATAAAAACAGCTTGTATATTATTTCAAAAGAATAGGAAAATAAGAATAAGTAGAATTTATTTAGCATTTACTGTGTGTCAACTACTCTGCTATGCAGGTTGATATAGTACCGTAATCAAGTCTCAAAACAACTCTATCAGGCAGATGCTATTGCTGTGCTCATTCCCATCAGGACAAAAATAAAGTGTACTTAAGGGTGTTTAGTAACTGGTCTACCATTTTAAGAAAGTATTGTGTTTGGGAAACTAAGGATTCAAACAAGTTCTCGGAGACCACAGAGCCTCCACAGATCTTTTCCCTGCACGAACGGCCTTAATGGAAACATCTG
Source organism: Erethizon dorsatum (assembly GCA_028451465.1). Classification (NCBI taxonomy): domain Eukaryota; kingdom Metazoa; phylum Chordata; class Mammalia; order Rodentia; family Erethizontidae; genus Erethizon; species Erethizon dorsatum. The sequence continues at coordinate 21,659,778 of CM051839.1, forward strand.
GTATTGTTTGCTGTATGATAATGCTGGTAGCAAATAACCACAAAGTTTCAGTGGCAAACGACAACAAGCATTTATGTTGGCTCAGCCACCCATGGGTCAGCAGACCTGTTCTGTGATCTGAGTTTTCTCAACAGTCCTTCCTAGGGCATCTGCAGTGAGTTGCCAGTCAGCTACCAGTGTGCTTTCTCATGTCAGGGACTCAGCTGGCACAACTGGCTGGGATCGACTCTCATATGTATGGGTCGCCTGCCAAAAGTAAGTGCAAGCACATCTTTAAAGCAGGGCAGAAGACAGGAAAAGGAGCGCGGACATACGCAGCAGCTCTTGCGTGCAGGCTTAGAACTGGCTACCACATTATGTTGGCAAAAGCAAGTGGCAAGTCCAGCTGAGACTCACAGGGCAGGGAAATAAATTCTGCCATTTTGTGGAAGAAACCACAAAGTGAAATCTCAAAGGATGCGAGCCCAGGTAGCAATCAAGAATTGTGACTATTTTTGTACTCAACTGCCACAGTCCACCAGCAGGCTATAATATTACATCCTTTCAATGTGCAAAATACATTCACCCCTTCAAAATCACTAAAATTTTAGTGTTTCACTTTATCACACTCAGACCGTGTGTAAATCTCATGATCTATATTGGTCCAGAGGTTGGTGCTTCTTAACCTGAAGAACTGTGAACTAAACAGACAAGTTATCTTCATCCCCATCACAAATTAACAGCATGTAATGATGACACACAGATAGATGAACCTCTATGGACCTTACAGCTGGAAAGAGGGAGAATGGGAGAAAGTCTTTGGCAATTTTGAAATCCAGGATGTGCTGTTCTGAGCATGGTGAATATTCCTTGAGCAGGCTCTGGTCTGCAACTTGGGAATGTCTCCATAGTCCATTTTTTTCTCCATTTTCTTCCTAGGAAGTTATTTCCCCCCCTTTTCTAGGGGGAAATTCTGAAAAGAATACACAGTTAATGTTCTTTGAGCTAATTCTATTTCCTCAGTCAATTTTGTTAATTGAAAATTGGGGCCAAAAAATAAAATACGATTGAGGTCATAATTTATTTTTTTATATTTTGAACTATTTCAGTCCCTTTTAGATTGGACAGCTGGCACATTTGCTGACTATCAGATACTAAATAATTATTGTCTGGTGACTAGGCCAGCCAGACAGTTTTTGCATGTTGTCTGTCAAAAACATTCTCTGTGTCATCGTGGACATAACTGAACCATGTAAGCACTTTGCTGGCATCACAGTGGGTGAGGAAGGTGCCATCATGAGAGAAAATAAGCTTTTTCATTGGTTCCTTGGCTTCCAGAAACTTGCTGTCTTCCTTTAGGGAGGACAGTTCCAAGGCAGAAGCAACATGGGGGAGGGGCTCAGTGCAGGAATGCTGCTCCCCACATGGCTTCTGGGTGCAGAGATGGTTGAGAGGAGCCCCGGAGATAATAGGGCTAGGAACCAGATACAGCCCGCAAGGTCGCACCTCCACGACCCACCCAGACACACTTAGAAGTGTGCTTTATTCATGTGCTAGGCGGCTCTTAGTCTAATCAAGTTGACAATCATGATCAGTGCTCATAGAGGGTAAATGTAGGACTTACCCTGTTTTGTTCACCTTCTGTTACTGGATTGATTTTCTGTGACCCTTGATTACTCCTGGGGGAGTCATAGAAATGTTCTTGTCTGGGTGGTTGATACAGCCAGACCATGGAGATGCTGAGGAGGAGCTCTTCTCCCACAAGCAACCCACTTGCCACTCTAAAATATTGCAGCCCATAGGAAATATGCTGACAAAAATGTCCACATCGAAGTTTCAATTTTTACGAGGTTCGTCTTCAAGACCAGAAAGCAAATACATGCTCTCAGGACTCCAACTGGTGGCATAAATTCTTCTGTCACACATCTCGCTTCCTCTAAGCACACAGACTGAATTCCTATGTTGGTATAGATCTGGCCATCAGCACTGGCCTCAGAAAATCGTTGTCCATTAGGACTTGAACTGCACACTGTTGAGAAAACAGCCGTGGTCACCAATTGTAAACACGATATGGAATGTGGATACCCAGGAGGACTTACTGCAGTTATCTTGGCTCTTTGTCTCCAGAGGGTGTGGTCTGCTGTGCTCGCTGTTCACCCCACTGATGACTTCGCTGTGTCCTGTGATCTTACTCATGAAGGAGCCATCGTTGCACAACAAGACAGTTCCACACGTCTCCTTTCTTCCCTCTACTGCTGTGATCTCTTACTGACTTCAAAGAAGTGTTCTTGATCTTCCCATAGAAAGCTTGATACTCATACTTCAAAAGATGCTCCTTTTGCATGGTATCCCAGTCCTCAGCTTCCCAGATACACCTCCAGATTCCACAGAGTCCACTGTCACATACTTGGCCTCTACTGCTTATTGGACATGCTCCATATAGATGTCATTAGATAGAGATTTTTCTGGACAGTAAATTTTTGTCAAAGAGCAATCACTGGCATCGTATGTTAATTAATACATTCTTTTGTACCACAAATTGATTTATATACTTAGTATGCTTCCATGTATGTCGATAACTTCTGCTTTACCATTCTTAGCAGGAAATACCCTTCTTGTCTTGTGCAGTAGGCTTAGGTTGAATGCTATCTGGTTTGCTATTAAAGTCACAGTCCTGCCTTTTTCTGTGTACCTTCATGATGCACATTTTCCTATCTTTTCATGTTTTTTGCTTTATTAATTAATTTTTATGTGTCCCTTGTATGAAACATAGATCTGTTTTACTTACATCCAAAGTAAAACTGCTTTTTTAAAGGATGAGTTTGTCCTGTAACATTTATAGCACGTTTTGGTTATGAAGTTATGCCATAATATTGCTATATTATCTGCTAACATGTTTTAATTCAACCACTCTAAAATCCACTTCGTTCTTGTTTATAGTTGTTTCTGATGTTAATTATTTGTATCATTACTCAAATATAACTCTTATAGTCAAAACTGTATATATTACTCTAGGGTGAGGTGAGGGGAGAAAGTAAGGGAATTGAAATGTGCTGTGTACATGTACCAATCCCCTACAGTAAATGTAATCAATAGGTACTGCAAACGTGCAGTAATATATGTAAAATAGTTTAGAATCAATGAAGAGAAATGAATGAAAAATCCAAATAAAACAATAGAATATAAACTATAAAAATTATATATTATTCTGTAGTTTTTCAAACATTTTACTAGTGTCATTATTATTAATAAATTAAAAATTAGCATATCTTCATCTTCTTTCTGCCTTATCCATTTTCACCTGTTAATATTATCATTCTTACCTTTTCTGTGTATAGCCTCCTTTCAAAATAAATATTCTACAGGAGTCTTTGTTTGGCCTTGCCTTCCACACTCTGAAACAAAAAATATTTAATACAGAATTCTGCTTACAGTGTCATCCTCTTCAGGGACTTAATTTGCCATTTTATTCTATGGCACAATTTCTACAAACAAGAATAATTTTGCCTCCCAGTGGGAGCTCCTCACCTTCAGAAATGATACCTTCAATGATGTTTCTGGTATCTAAGGCTCTGCACTACCTCCCTGCATTTAGTGAATTAAGTATCTATATTTCTCATTGAAAATGGAGTATGCGTGTGTAATCTCAGAATGGAGAATGGAACACGCTTTTTACAAGAAGTTCCCATTAATTCTTGAAAATAGGCAATATAAGTCCTATTTATCTAATTTTAACAATGAAGGATCAAGAAAAAAATATATATATATATGGCTGGCAAGCCAACACAATAAGGAGCTAGAACTAGAATCCAATATATTTTTTCATGGCCAAAGAAGTGGTCCTGGGCCAGTGAGATAGCTCAGCAGCATAAGCACCTGCCTGGCAAGTGCCAGGTCCCAAGTTCGACTCCCGGAACACACAAACGAAAAAAGGGGCCGGTGATATCGCTCAGCGGCACGGGTGCCTGCTGGCGCACGAGGTCCTGAGGTTGACCCCTGGTACCCAGAAAAAAACAAAGCAAAACAAAACAAAGAAGTGGTCCTGAAAGGTGCTCAAAGTAGATATGTTTATCTGTCAACTGTCCCCTGTACAAAAGTGTTTATTATTAATAACAGTTAAGTATTTGTAGCAATAAATCATTACCAATAATAATATGATACTTAGACATGCTCGTTCTGTAAATTTCCAGTAAGTTTTTAGGTTTTCTTTGTGGAGTTACCTTGTCTAAAAATTTGTCTATTCTTTCATTGGTGCAGAGGAAACCAGTTTCCTTAGTCAGACAGAATACATGTGTTCAATTAATGACATCTTAATCACATACCAGTACGAATGTTCTAAGAGCTTACCAAGTCTACAAAACGTGGCCTTCTCTCCCTCATTACAAACAACTATGACAGGGCTTTTAAGGCCTTGCTGAAAGAAATGGAACAGAAAAAGGATGCTATACTGAAAAACAAGTTTTTGCCTTGTGGTTATGTAAAGGGGTGTTTTGAATAGTGCTAGTTTATCTGATAACCTTATAATTAGATTAGCAAACCAGATAAGAAATGGAAAACTTAGAGAATCCAGAAATCCAGTAGGAAGAATGCTTAAAGAAAAAAGTTTCCATGCCCATGGAAGCTCTTGTTTGAACTTCATGATAGGTGAACAATGACCTGTTTAGCATGCCTCCAAAACCACACAGATCAAAGGCGGGCAAAGCCAACACTTACCTGCTGTTTGTCTTCTCTGTGCACTTCTGTATTTCAGCATGACAAAACAGAATAAAGATTTTGAAAGTATAAACACTGTGTTTTCTCAAAAATTATTTTTTTTTCCGAGAACAAAATCACAATTATGACAGGTTTTTTGAAGACTTTGGAATAGAGCCATTAACATTCTATTTTGAGTGACTAAACAGACCCACAGTAAGACTGCCTACACAGTGAGTCACCAAGTGAAATTAACAAGGGATGAGCTCTGGGTAACTCTGTACTAAAAAGATTTGAAAATCATGTTCTTTTGTCCACACACAGGCATATTAATAACTACAAATGATCATATTTTCACATAAGGTATTTAATTTGTGTCTAAAATTCATATATTTCCCATTATCCTAAGTTGCAGATCACTGACTTAAAATTAGAATGTGACATTTTAAATAACATCCCAAAAATGCTCTCATAAGTAAACTAATATGTCTTTATTAGTCCTTGAAAATCAATTTCCAAAGCCTTTAGATTCTGATGAAAATTATGCAAATTCCAGTATACGGTCATCCTTATAGTTTATGTTAATTTGACATTAATGTTAGCTGCCTATCACACTAACAATAATCCATCTCAGCTAGCAGGCTGGAATACCAATTACTGAAATGAGTGGAGCTCATCCTCGAAGTTTCTTCTCTTTGCTGCAAGTAGACATATGTCAGCACACAGGGAATAGCACAGATGTATCAAAGTCTTTCAAGTAACCAGACATCTTTGTGTAATTGAGCAGGCTGTGGTTGACATACTAAATCTTAAAAAGAAAAAGAAGTCACTTTGTGTTGAGAACAAAAAGAGCTGCAAGAGAGAAAAATTGATGTGAGTATATTTTCATATATTTAGAGTCATTATTAGAGAATCTTGGCCAAGTTTATTTTTGAAATCTTTATTTTACAAGGATTTAGCATGTGTTTTATTGAATTTTCTTATAAAGAATTAAGACACTAATTTATTTTTTTTCACTTCAGGGTTTTTTTTTTTTTCCTCTTTTTTGATTCTGTTTACTAAGTGTGAATTACTTCAATTGGCTTAAAATGGCAATAAAGATTTTAAAAAAGGAAAATGGTTGCTGCCATTCAAGAAAATTATCATTTATCTTTAAAAGAAGAGTCTGTTCAAAGCTATGAATTTTTGTGCCTGTTTTTACAGTAATTGTATTACTCATTATGTGAGGTGTAACAAATAACTAGGAAGTCAGTGGATAATTTGCTCACTTTTTCTTCTACCATATTCTGTAGGAAATACACAAATGTTTCAAGAACATGTACAAAAATATGAAATTTCTCTTATGGTACTTATTTTATGATAGTTAAAATGATAATTAAATATTACCTCCATTTGATATATTTGCCCATTGTTTCATACTTCTAGCAATTATTTGAATATTTATATGTATTTACTTTTTCAAAATAATATATAAGGCTTTTAAGATTTAAGACAAGGTTGAATTCTTTTTGTACTTTCCACAATGCTTAGAACAATAAAAATAGATGTTTTCTATACAAATTGTGGCACAAATATATAAGAAAGCAACAAACAATAATATCCCATCTTACCAATCCCTTTAAAAAGTGCTGTAACACATTGACAACTATTATCACAAATGTACATGACAAACATGTGTTTGGAACAAACATAGGTAAGAGTAAAATAATATTCTATAACTGATAATTTGGATATCTGGTTTGGCAAATTGATCTTGTTATAAATAATGGTTAATAAGAAGCTATCAATTTGGAAAATACCTACTCAGATGGTAAAAAGACTTCAGAGATAAAGAATATTCTTGCCACCATAGACATTTCTCTTCAGATTGATTGAATTTTATGAAGGTGTATGCTGATTCTGCAGCAACAAATATTAATTTTCTATAAATTTACTGATACATTTTTATATTCTCAAGAAAGTTGTATAATAAACATATGCATAACTTTCACCTAGCTAAATAACTATTTACATTTACTTATTTTTTTCTGAAGTATTCTTACATAATAACAGATATATTACATTTTAATCCTGAATTTGGCTATATCATTAAAACTCAGGAATTTACATATAGAACAACAATGTCATTCGTACAGCTAGGAAAATTAATAATTCTGTGTATTAGCTAGTACTCTGACCATAGTCAAGTTTCAGAATGGAGATGTTAGCATTATTGTACTTCGGTTTGCAATATGCAAAGTTCAGTCCAACCAACTTTCTCTATAAGAAGCCTTGTTTCTGATGAATGTGTCTTCCGGTGCTGCTTTAAAGAGGTGATTTGGTAGGGAAGGCAGAAAGGTCTTTGGCCGAAATCAGCAATCACATGAATGCACCTTATCCTCCCAGGAAGGTATCTCAGAAAATGGACTGCGGCCTCTACTGCTCACCTCCGGAATTTCCAACATGGCCAAGTAAGCCCCACTGACATTCATTTCCTCAATTATTTGCAGGGTGATAGAACACTGAATCACTTTGACAATGCACATCTCGCAGTAAGACAATGAGACATCAGAGGCTTGAGACAATTGGTACTTGCCAGGTTTATGCCTGTAAGTTTCCCTGACATATTTAGCTTGAATTCATATTTTCTGTCTTTTAGTTTTTCTATTTGAATATTGCTCAAAACTTTAATACTACTAAGAGTACAGACAGGAAGAGAAATTTAAAAAACTAACATACCAGCCATTACTGGATGTTATGGTTTGTGTCTAGATGTCCCCCCAATGCCTCATGCAGTCATGGGGGGGGAGGCTTTTTTGGAGGTAGCTGAATGTAGAGTTTGTGAATGATTCCTAGTGCGATGCTTGGATTAAGGGTGCTGGGATTAAGGTTGGGTGATTGCTGGTTCAGTCCACTGATTGGATTGGCACTGCATTAATCCCAGCAGTCTGGATAAAATAAAAGGGGCAGAAAGAGGCTTGTTTCCCTCTTTTTGCTCTTGCTGCTTTTGCTGTCTTGCTCCACCATGAACTGCTGCCCCTCTACCATGTGCCACCCTGCCTCAGAGCCAGCTGAATGAGGACTGAAACCTGTAGAAGCTATGTGCTAAATAAACCTTTCCCCCTTTAACTTTGGTCGTTGTGTATTTTGTCTCAGCAATGAGATATTACATGTGCTGCTTCAATAATTGATGCAGCAGAAAAGTTATTGACATTCCTGAAGATATTCTTAGAGATAATAAAGATTTGTGGATTTTTCAATTATAAAATTGACTTCAGAAGAAAACATAAGAAAAGCCAACTCTCCGGGTGATGAGGTCTTTTCCAGACATACTAGGTACAATCAAAGCATAATATTAAAGCATAATATAATATAATCATATTATAAAAAGGAATGTAAAAGAGTTAATGTTCAATTGGTCTTGGAATATATTCTGAGAGACACCCAGATACAAAGCTAATGAACGCATTTCTGTTGTCCTTTCTGAAGTCAGTGTTATCCTCCAATTTCTTAGAAAGGATGCATGGAGAAGCAAAAGGATATGAACATCAATGTCCTACATAATGTTATTCTAATTATATCCTGTCTGAGAAAGAAAGAAAATGTTGGCAACTGCTCCAAGATGTTTCGGTTGTCCCATTTCTGTTATTCTAAGATCATACTTCCCTCTTCCTATGAGTAGTGCAGTGGAATATGCTTACAAGGGGCATTACAGCAACAAGTTGTTCATTCACAATTAGTTCTAGAAGAAGGAACACCTTTCTTTGTACTTTGCTCCATTTGTAGCTGTGTAGTTATTTTGTACTGGCTCTCCTTCACCATAACTATTTCCATTTTCTGGAATCAATTTCTGGCCTGGTTGCTCAATGGCTACTTTGCTGCCCCTGAACTTTGCTCACACACTCAGGACCTCATGCATTGCTCTTTCTTCTTCGCTGCTCTTCATGTGGGCAGAATGATTGCAGGACCAATCTCAGCATTGTTAAGAATTTCTTGAACAATTCTCAGAACATTTATCTGCTCTTCCAGCCTGACATTTAACGTTAAAGACTGCTTATGTGGACTCCTACACTACATAATACTAGATGTGTACGTTACACTTTTTTCTTGCTCATAATTTTGTCTCCTCCAGTATGTGTGAGTTTCATAAACCTGTGTCCAATCTGATCAATATGGGAATATTCACATTCTTCAGCTGTGATATGAAATCTTGTTTGTTAGTATGCATAGTATATTTTGTGCATGCAATATAATTTAGGTAGGTGTGTATACCTTATTTACTTCCAGGAATAAATGAAATCAGTTTAAAATAATCAGAAGATTCAATAAGAGGGTATAAATTTTAAAAAAGAGAGAGCAATTCAGTGTGCTTTATACCTATGATCTGGGAATTTACTGTGCTAATATTTAATAAAGTCAAATATACATGGGCTGGTGAGATGGCTCAGCGGCTTAAGCGCCTGCCTGGCAAGCGCGAGGGCCCGAGTTCGACTCCCGGAACCCACATACGAAAAAGGGGCCGGTGATATCGCTCAGTGGCACGGGCGCCTGCTGGTGCGCGAGGTCCTGAGGTCAACCCCCAGTACCCACAAAAAAAAAAAAAAAAAGTCAAATATACAAATAAGAAAGAAAAGTAAATTAATTAAATTTAACAAAAATTGGAGGTGTTTTAAAGTTGGAGAGTGGAGAAGTAATACATTAAAATATATTGTAATAGATGTTTCTTAGTAGCAGATAGCATATTTCAGTCAAGTTATCACTGTAAGCATTTATTGACTTGATAGAAAGTGTATTATGATGTAACTACTCACTCCATCTCTTCAGTTGTGGTATATGGAATTCTAAGGTGGCTCCATGAGCTCTGTCATTTGTTATTGTGCCCTGAATATATTACAGCTTATGGCAAAGTGATTTTGCAAACATAACTAATGTTATATACCCAGGTTATCTGGGTGTACCTAATTAATCACATAAGCCCTGAGAAAAATTAAAGCAACATTCAATTTACTTAGCATCAAGTCTAAGTTACACAACTATACTTTCTCTAAACTCTGACAGCAAATGGTGTTTCTCAGTAGGATGAGTGTTTCAGAAAGCTAAATATCATCTTATCCCTGATGCTTTTCACTTTTTGGAAAAAAAGTCCTTGGTATTGGAAATTAGCAAACCATATGGCCATTTAGATATATTTTACATCCCCTAACTTCTATTCAGCTGGATTCAGCCACACAGCTCACTTGTGAACAAATGAATATGAGCAGAAATAATACACATTATTAACATATTGTATGCTTGAAAAGAAACTGATCTTTTGCCATTTCTTTTCTTTGTTCTTGCCATTATCCAGAAGGAAATCTTGAAAGAGACAACAAAATCTGCAGTTATCTTTAAAGGATAGTAGTATTTCTCTGCCAACCTTAACCACTCGTATAGAGCCTAGTATTTGAGAGAATAATACATTTCCATCATATCAAAGCAACTGTATCTTGAAATATCTTTTGAAACAAACTTCTCTTGTACTTCTTACAATGCTGTAGGATGCTTCAAAATTTTTTTTGTACTTTATACTCTATTTTAGTAAGTCTTAATGGATAGAAATATGTCAGGTATGAAATTTCTATGGATATGATTCCTATATTGCCGAGATGATAAGGAGACAAGACTCTACAATTTTGCAAGTCAATATTTATACTTGTCTATGAAAATTTCACTATCATTTTGTACATTGAACGTGCATAAGAAGCAAAAGATCTAATATTTAAAAAATATTGACACACATCTTTAGGCATGTCTACTGAGTGGCTCCTCTATCTTTTATAGTAAATATGAGTATATAAATTCATCCTTCAGGAACTGCAGGGGATTGATTGCCGGGCATTGGTGGATAGCAAAATTCAAGCATGCTCACTTCCCATACATAAAATGGCATAATGTTTTCACCCAAGTACATACATCCGCCTGTATACTTTAAGTCATTTGTAGATGATTTATACTACATAATATTATACATATATATATATATATGTTATACTGTATTATTTATGAAATAATAAGTAAAGGATAAAAGTTTTCATATATTCAGTATAAAAATAGCTTTGTTCCAAATATTTCCGAGCAGTGGTTTGTTGAATCTAAAGATGCAGAATCCACAGATGCTGTAACATTTCCCCACGTCCACAGGTTATGTTAAGACTGTTGGTGTAGTGACTGTAGAGGAAAAGTCTGCCTGAAAATGTTTTGTGAAGAGAAAAGAGATTTCACTGGGAGGTGGAGCCTCATGATATGGAGAACAGATAATTGGTAGCTTTGACTACCAACCACAAAGGATTCCAGAGACTCTAAAACATGACACAAAGAAAAAGAGTTCCTCATAGTTCTGAAAGATTTTATGAACCACCTAGCTGCAATATTTTCAATGTATTTTTATTTTTCTCTAGTGTAATATTTATGGTATATACAATACTGTTTTTACTCTTTAAATCTTTTCTCTCTGTGTGTGTGTGCAGGCATTTGCATTGAGAATCAGCATAAGAAATACTGTGGCAATTCTGTTGTTTTTTTTTTTTCCCAGAGACAAATATTTTGATAGAGTAAATCTTCTCCCAGAAAGGAACAAAACCTGCAAATTGGCGAGTAAAAGTAAGGCAGAGTGAGTGACTGGGGCCCCTAAGTAAATGAAAAATTGAAAATAAGTTCATTATAAAGTCACCCTAGGAAGGTGCAGTGTTTCTGGGGCTTAGGTACTGGGAGTTTAGTATCTTCCTTTCTTCATATTTCATTGCAGCATTTTTTCATGTGGCAGTGGAAAATGAATAGTGACCAAAAGATTGGATTACTTTTCCCAGTGTCATTGTGATGCTCTCCTTTGCTTTGAAATTTCCAGAGGAGAATTTACTCAAGTCATGGAGGGATCACCTTTGTTACCCTGAGTATGTCAAGTGGAGAAGATTAGAAGGGAAAGAAAAGATAACATTGAGAACTGGACCAATCTTAAATGATAATATTGGATGTAATCCTCAATGATCATTTTCTTCACTTGATATTTATGATTTCCCACCTTTCTGTTTTGAAGAAGGAATAAGACCATAAGTTCAATATGAGTAAAAGTTATGGGGAAAATATTCTGGAAAAAAAAATGTCCTTACCTAAAATATATGTAGTGAGCTGCATTTTATTCTATCCTTGCCTAAACTGCTGAGAAGTGCTCCCTAGTATTGAGAAGTTACCATATGCTTGAGTTTTTTTTCAGATTCTTTTCGTGCCTTTCAATGACATTGTGATTATTATATCCTTAAAATCATTTCCTGGCTGATAGAGATTGAACCAAGAGAGTTTAAACAAACTATGGAAGTTCAGACAACTAAAAACGATGAGAATGATTTTAAACCCAGAGATGCCAGACTCCGACACTCTCTTTTATTTCTTACCACAAAATATTGCTTCACAAATATCTACTGTTTGGATAGTTTGATTAAATATTACCAATATTAAATGACGTACCAAAATAAGAAGAAGAAAACATTCCTTGCTGCTCTCTGGGAAAATTCCCATTATATTCTTTAAATTGAGCATAGCATTAGGTAGTAATCGTTTCTCCAAAAGTAGAAAGCAGTGGTTCTGGAGCATATTTATTTCAATTAAACAGTTAAAATATGAGCAATAACTGATACAAGAGTCTCCTTTCCTGTATTCAAAGTCGGTTCTTTTTAAAAGACTTAATATTTATGGAAGTTGCTCTTGAAAATTCAGTTTTGTTAATAATGAAATTTTAGAAAATGTTGAAATAGTGGTATTTGGTTATCAATACCATTACACAGTATTAGTAAACAATTTTAAGATATAAAATGCTTTACCTTTGGGAAAGAAACATGAACAGTTACTGTTCTACTGCTGACAGAGAGGTACCTGTTTAATTAATAAGTGAGATTTTTATTCTCTAAAATTTCACATTTCACATGACACTCTTCCTTGCCTTTACACTAAGTTCCAACAAGTTTTATTTTCAAAAATCCCCTCCTACAGCTCTTCTCACATTTTAGCTGTCTTTATCTCATTCTCTGTACACCATGAAAACAAACTCTCTTTATTAAATTTTTCTACTGTTAAAAATGAGCATTCTCATTTCATTAAGTCATTTGCACTGATAATTCACTTACACAGCTGCCTGATAGCCAGTTCTTCCATAAATCTATCCTCAAACATCTGCATAACTGTGACATGTTGAACTAAGCCAAGACTCTAAGAAACTGTATGTTGCAGAGTGAGGCTGAATTGCATTTAATATTAAACTCCATTTATAAGTTGGGTATGACATTATAGTCTTAATAACAAAGCTTACAGAGTTAATAATTAGAGTATGTGAACTGTGATAGTTAGCATCTTTGTAATTTGCTTATGTAGAATGGAGGCTAAATCATTAACCTTGGTGTTTACCTCAAGATTGTAAATGGAGTTGCTTAGGTTGTGAGGAGAATCAAATGAGATAGTGTAGCTGAAACTAATTGGTAAAATGATACTTTTTTGTGTGGGGTATTAATAATTTGAAATGATCTTTTTTGTAAATAAAAAGTGTTCTTTGAATAGTAAATATTTCAAAAGAAAAAAGTTAATATCACCCTCAGCATAGCTGTGGATTTTCTTGTTCTATGTAATCTCCTCTTCTTTTTTTAAACATTTGAGGACTTCCATTTCTACTCAAAACTCTCTTATTCGACTGCCCCAAACATTCTTTCTTATTTACAGCTGTCTGGCTGCTCAATAATCTCTTTCACTGAACCAGCTGTACAATAATTCTCTATTACTCAGCCAGATAGATACAGATAGATCAATTCATACCTAAATAGGTTTGTGAATTTGTATCAATGACATTCCACTATTTAAATCTAAGGATGATTGTATTTAATGATTTTTAATTTTTTTTTTCAGTTTGTTAAAAATATGTTAGCTGACATTTAGTTCAGACCATTAGAAAACACTTTGTTGTGACAAATCAAAGCATCACAGCTTGGTAGTTTTTCACTCTAACCTGGCTTTGTCATGAATGTCCTAACTAAGGGGTGACTGCGAAGATGTGGATGTTGAACACCTCCAGAGGGTTCGTGTGTTACAGTGTCAGTCTTCATGGTGGTGCTTAGTGGGATATCCTTCAGTCCTTGGTTGCATGCCCTTGGAGGTGACTGCGAAAACCTCTCACATCTTCTCTCCCTCTCTGCTCCTTGAATTGTGATGTAAAAACTCACAACAAGTACTTCTGCCATTGGTATCCTTGGCATTCAAGAGACTAAATGATGGAACAGCCTGATTTTGCATATGAACCTCTAAAATTGTGAGCTAAATGAACCTTTTGTGTTTTTGTTAGTTTTCTTCAGTATTCATTGTAGCAATCCAAATCTTACTAATACAGAGATTAAGACAATTTTGTTGAATTAGTTTTTAAGTATTTTGAAAACTACAAGAAGATCCAGTTTACAAGGGATGACGGGAAAAAAATATTGTGTGAAATTTACTAGATAAACAAGATTGAGTAAACACTCGCATTAACTAGATTGGGCAACAGCTTTAACATTTTTATCAGACTATAATTTAGGTCATTTTATTTTTTTCTTAATATTAACATTTAAAGTAGATGATAATATATCACTTTAAGCTTCAGAGAATTTTTTTGTATTTTACTTTGTATTATCTGGTTTTGGAATCTCAGAATAGCAGTTATAATTAAATTTGCTTAATATTTGTACAATATTTTTTATACCAGATCTGGACAATACTGAAAATGACTGTATTGTTCTCATTTGCTGATTTTGAGTTGATTTGCTAAGGAATCAGGATACTATAATTTGCCTAAGATGTACTTTTACAGTGCTCTGCAAACTAAAATGAATCATCTCATATAAACAAGTTAAACTAACCAACATCACACTGTTCTGAGGCATGCATGTGATTTAGTCACGAAATAAAGATTTACTTAACACCTTCTATTGATAAGAGACTATGCTAAAAAATAATGAAATGGTAAACTTTGTAACAGCCATCTTTTCATTCCCCACATTTATTATTTTGCCTAACATTCAATAAATATTTCTTTAAATTTCATTTTATGAGGAAAATGTAAAACAAAATTTCATAACAAACTAATAGGAGAATAACAATAGTTAATACATTACATGTAGTTGCTCAGGGTAAAAAATACGGGAAAATTTTTCTCCAATCAATATTAGCACAAACCTTCTTTTTTAATGAACAAAGAGATACTAATAATATAACTGACTTGCATTTTTTCCCTTTTCCCTACTGTCCTTTCCCCTTTCCCCCATCCTAGTTCCTTTTTCCTTTTGAAAAATTTCTTCCCATTTCACAATGTCTATTGTATATGTTGGACTTTATTTACTCTTTCAATTTCTCACACCAAGGAGACAATACTATGTTTACACATGTGAGTTTGATTTAATTCACTTATGAGTATGGTCTCAAGTTGCATCCATTTACCTATAATAGTCTCAAGTTTATCTTTCTTTATGATTGAGTAGTACATGATTGTATAAAAATACCACTCTTTTTTATCCATTCCTTGGTTGATGGGCATTTCTGTTGTTTCCAATATTTAGCTATTACAAATTGTGCTGCTATAAACATGGGTGCATATATATTGCTGTGGTATGATATTTTTAAGTCTTCTGGAAAAACACCCAGAAGGGCAATAACTGGGTTGAATGGGACCTCTAATCCCAGTTTTTGAGGAATATCCACACTGATTTCCTCATGGTTGCACTACTTTAAACTCCCATCAACAGTGGAGAAGGATTCCTTTTTCCCCACAGCCCATCCAGCAATTGTTATTGATTGATTTCTTCATTAGAGCCATTCTTGCATGAGATGGAATCTTAGTGTTGTTTTAATTTGCATCTCTTGACTGACCAATGATGTTGAACATCTTTTCATATATTTATTTGCCATTTTTATTTCTTCATCTGAGAAGTGTGTATGCATTTCAGATGCCCATTTTCGGATTGGGTCTTTGAATTTGGGGTTTGATTTTTTTCAATTCTTTATATGTTCTAGATAGAAGTCCTTTGTCTAAGGGACAGTTAGCTAAATTTTTTCCCATTCTGTGGGTTGTCTTTTCACTCTGTTGGTGACTTATTTTGATGCGCAAAAACTTTTTAATAAGATGAGATCCCACTTGTTGATTCTTTGAAGTACTTGCCTTGCAGTTTGGGTTTTGTTCATGAGGTCTTTGCCCACACCTGTGTCTTCAAGATTTTTACCTACTTTCTCTTCCAGTAGATTCAGTGTTTCTGTTTTAATATTTAGATCTTTGATCCATTTTTACTTTAGTTTAGTACATGGTGATGGACATGGTTCTAGTTTTAATCTTCGGCATGTAGAAAGCCAGTTTTTCCAGCACAATATATTAAAGAGGCTGTCTTTCTTCCAGTGAATATGTTTGGCAGCTTTGTCTAAGATAAGGTGGATGAGTGTGTTTTTAGTTGTTGCTGCATCTTCTAATTGTTCCGCAGATCCTCAGGTCTATTTTTTTGCCAGTACCAAACTTATTTTATCACTGTAACTTTTTAGTATAATTTCAAGTCAGGGATTGTGATGCCTCTTGCCTTGCCTTTGTTGCTCAGGCTTGCCTTTGCTATTCTAGGTCTCTTCTACTCCTAGATGAATTTTAGGAATGTTTTTTCTAGTTCTGTGAAATGTGCTAATTGTATTTTGATTGGGATTTACTAAATCTGTATAACAGTTTTGGGAGTATGGCCATTTTCACTATGTTGGTTCTTACTATCCAGGATGTAATCTTCTTAATGATTTCCTGCATTCTGTTTGCTAGTATCTTATTGAGGATTTTTGCATCTATGTTCATTAGAGAGATTGGCCTGTAGTTCTCTATTTTGGTTGGGTCTCTCTCTGGTTTTGGTATCAGGGTAATACTTGTCTCCAGAAACGAGTTAGGGAGTATTGCTTCCCTTTTGGTTTCATTAAAGAGTTTGAGGAGTGTTGGTATTAAATCTTCTTTAATTTCTTGTGGAATTCTGCTGTGAATCCATCAAGACCTGGGCTTTTCTTTGTTGGTAAGTTTTTATTTATATTTTCTATTTCACTGGCTGATATTGGGTTATTCAAAATTAATTTATCTTCTTGATTCAGCTTTGGTAATTCATATGTATCCAGGAATCTGTCCATTTCCTCTGTGTTTTCCATCTTATGAGAGTAAAGATATTTGAAGTAGGTACCGATGATCTTCTGAAGTTCCACATGATCCGTAGTGATTTCATGCTTTTCATTCCTCATTGCATGAATTTGAGTCTTTTCTTTCCTTTTTTCTTTCATAAGATAGGCTAAGGGTTTATCAATTTTATTTATTCTTTCAGAGAACCAACTCTTCGATTCATTAATTCCTTGTATTGTTCTCTTAGTCTCAATTTCACTAGTTTCTGCTCTGATCTTTATAATTTCCTCCCTTGTATGGGCTTTGAGTTTGTCTTGCTCTTCTTTTTCCAGAAGCTTGAGGTGCAACATTAGGTTGTTTATTTGTGCTCATTCTGTTTTCCTGATGTGAAAATTCACCACTATATATTTCCCTCTTAGGAGTGTTTTCTTTATGTCCCACAGGTTCAAGTACTTTGTATTTGTATTTTTGTTTAATTTTAGATACTGTTTAATTTCTTGTTTAATTTCATCTGTGACCCACTGGTTGTTCAGGAGGCTATTATTTAATTTCCATGTGTTTATGAAGTTTTAATGGTTTTTTTTGCCATTAATTTCCAACTTCACTGCACTACGGTCAGATAATATACATGGGATAATTTAAATTCTTTTGCATTTACTTAAGCATGTTCTATAGGCTAGTATATGATCTATTTTAGAGAACATCCCATGTTCAGTGAGAAGAATGTGTATTTTGATGTTGAATGGAACATTCTGTAAACATCTGCTAAGTCCATTTGTTCACAGGTTTGGTTCAGTTCTAATATTTCTTGGCTGATTTTTTGTCTGGTTGATCTATCTCTTTGTGGCAGTGGGGTATTAAGGTGCCCATTACAATTGTGCTATTGCTCCCTTGATTTTTCATGTCTATTAATATTTGTCTTATATAGTTGGGTGCTCCCACATTTGGTGCCTACCATATTTATGATTGTTATCTCTTCTTCTTCAAGTTTTCCCTTAACAAGTGTGCAATGACCTTCTTTATCTCTTCTGATCATTCTTGGTTTAAAGATCACATTGTCTGCAAACGGAATAGCTGTCCATGCTCTTTTCTGGGATCCTGTTGCATGGAGTATTGTTTTCTATCCTTTGACTTTTAGTCTATGAATTTCTTTTAGAGTTAAATGTGTTTCTTGTATGCAGCATATTGTTGGATCTTGTTTCTTGGTCCATTCTCCCAGTCTGTGTCTTTTGATTGGTGAATTGAGGCCACTTACATTGATGGTTATAACTGATATGTAGTAGTTTCCCTACTTTTCCCCTCTTTTTAATTGCTTGCTGTGTTTGGTGGTTTCTTTTTGTTGTTGTTCTTGGAATAGTAGTCATTTTTTATCTCTGCCAAGAATATCCTTCTGTACCCTTTGTAGTGTTGTTTTGGTGGTCATGAATTTCTGCAGTTGTTCTTTGTTATGGAAGTATCTTATTTTTCCATTAATTTTGAAAGATAGTTTTGCAGGGTACATCAATCTGGGTTGGAAGTTGTTGTCTTTCAGGACTTGAAATACTTCACTCCAAGCTCTTCTTGACTTGATGGTTTGTGCTGAGAAGTCTGCTGTGATTCTGATGGGCTTTATAGTTCCTTTATAGTTGATCTGTTTCTTTTCTCTAACAGCTTTTATTTTATTTTTATTTATTTATTTATTTTTTTGTGGGTACTGGGGGTTGACCTCAGGACCTCGCGTGCCAGCAGGTGCCCGTGCCGCTGAGCGATATCACCGGCCCTTTTCTCGTACGTGGGTTCCGGGAGTCAAACTCGGCCCCTCGCGCTTGCCAGGCAGGCACTTATGCCACTGAGCCATCTCACTGGCCCTCTAACAGCTTTTAATATTCTGTTCTTTTGCTGAATTTCTGGGGTCCTGATTATTATATGTCTGGGTGTAGATTTATTTTCGTTATGGCTAGTTGGAGTTCTATATGCTTCACTTATCTGTATGTCAGATTCTTTTCCCATGCTTGGGAAATTTTCTGCTATTACTTATGCAATAGTATTTTTTCATCATTTGTGTTTCCTCTTGCTTTTTCATTGACACCTGTTATTCTTATATTATTTTTCTTTGTGAAGTCTTGCAGCTGTTGAATTTTATTTCCTTATCTTTTGTTATTTTCAAGAGATCTTTCCTTTCATGATCACTAGCTGAGTTCCTGTCTTCAAGGTCTGAAAGTCTGCCTTCAGTTTTGATCAAGCAGTTTTGCCAGCTTTCAATGGAATTTTTAATTTCTTGGATATCAGTTTGAATCTATTTCATGCATTTTATTTCTTTCCTATATTGATCATTCACAGTTTCCATCCTCTTCCTATCATCATCTATTTTTTTATCTATCTCTAGATTTGCTGAGCAATTTCTCTGTAAATGTTGACATTTCTTTTTTTACTTGAGAGATTATTTCTGATCTGATTTCCTTTATATCTTCATGGATTTTTTTCTTTACTTCCATTGCTATCATTACAGAAATGTCAGGTGTGTGTCTTCCATTTTCTTCTATCTTATTGTCTTTTGGACTTGTTCTGGGTGGGACATATGTCTGAGGTTGCATTTTGCTTCTGTGTCTTGTCATTTTCTATTTCAAAAGTTTTTTATTTTTTTTCTGTGTTAATCCTTGTAAGATTTTGTAGTAAGTACCTTTTTCACTAGTATCAAGGCCTCTCTAGGCAAAGTTTGTTCTTCAGGATGTCTTCTGTGTGTAGGAGGTTCTTGGTTTGTTTCTATCCCAAGATCCTATCTTCCAATTAATTAAGGGTGAGATGTTGGTGTCTGTTTGGCTCTGTCGACAGTCCTTTGGTGCTGGGGTGTGGTGAGGTTATTGTCCCAGATCTTCCCTGTATTGTTACAGAGTGAGAACAAATGATTAAAACAGATATGACATCCTAACTAAAGTAATATAATTAGCTCTGACAATAGCATCAAGCACAGTTTAGAAACTGACACACTGTGGTAACTATTAATTTTGTAACTTTTAACCATAGAAGCAAAATCTACAGTTACATAACAGAACCAGTTGTAAATTGAGAGCTTGTATGCATAGTGTTTCTTCTTGGTAGAGTGGTTTTACCCTGCGAGGGGGAAATTTAAGAAGGATACTGGATAGGAGAGAGATAAGTGAAAAGTAAGAAAGTAGAAGCCAGGCTGGAGGATGAAGGTTGATCATGCAATTTTGGGAAACTAGAGAAGAGGGCAGAAAAGAAAGAATGAAGGAGTAAGCAAGAGATTATTGAAGTTGCCCAGAAAAATTAGAGACTATTCACTCATATGAGAATACGGTTAAGTCTAGAGAGGTAAATTAAGGAAGTGGGAAAGGGATGAATAGATTAGAACAAAAATATAGGTAAAAGACAAAAAAAAAAAAAGGAAAAGGATTGCAAAACAAACCACAAACCAACCAAAAAAACGAGAAGAAGAAAAAGAAAACAAAATTGAAAAAAAACAATATTCCTCTGGTGTCCACCGAGAGTCCAATACTACTGCATAACACTGCCAAGCCTGCAATAGATTTTGTGCTCTATTTGAGGCTGATCTTGGCCTCCAGGTGTGGGGACCAGGGGCCAGAGTCTTCAGCCAGTACTTTCTGTATTTCTCTTAGTGGCCTTCCACTCCTTACCGTGTTTCTCTTGGCAGCATCTCTCTCCCAGTTGCTGTGCTGTTTTCAGACAGAGACAGGGGGCTGTTTCCAGTACAGTGCACCTTTGACTCCTCCTGGTCTTTGCTCAGCCTTTTGTGCTCCTCTTCCCCTCGCAAGTCTCTGTCCTCTCAGGTCGTTTGTTGCAGGGTGGGGTGGATGCTGTGATATGGTCTGGTCCTCTGCTCCTGCTCTGACAGTCCAAGGCTGCTCAGTCCCAATTCTTACTCCTCTCCTGAGGTGGGTGCTAACTTCCCATTCATTGCTTTACAAGTTCTGCTGCCACTGTCACCTGCGTCTGCTGTAGTCTGTAACTTCCTTGGGTGAGATGGAGGTGCCACGGGTGCCTTTCTGCCCCAGACCCTGGCAGTGTGGGGACAGCCTGAGGCTGCAGAATCCCAAGGTGTAGGGCTGTTTAATTCCCTCTGCCTCTCTAGCCATGTGTCATGGGGGAAGGTTCAGCTGTGGCATTTACTACACATCCCTGTTGTCTTTAATCTTGTTTTTGGCGGTTCCAGTTAGCACTTTGGTGCACAGAAGGAACAGGAAGTAAAGCAAAAAAAAAAAAAAAAAAAAGGAAAAGAAAAAAAAAAGAAAAGAAAAGAAAAGGAAAGAGAAAAACAAATAAAGGAAAACTGGCTGATCATCAGGGAGGGAGAAGTTTGTGTTTGCAGAATTTACTGCTGCTCTATAGGCTCTTCTATTTGGAGGAAGGCAGAAGAGGCAGGGGACCTTATATCCCAAGTCTGTCCTGTATGGCTTGACTTAGCCACATTATTTTGGTATGTCCTTTCTTTTCCCCTTCTTCTTCTTTTAACATTCCAAGTCTGGCGGGCAGTCATCCTGCTCCGGTGACCCATCGGCAGCCAGCTGGGCTGGCTGGCTGTTTTATTAAATCCTTTAACTATGTTTGGTTTGATCTATTAGCTTCATATGTCATGTTGATTTTAGTTTCAGGGTGTATGTCCCTCCCCTTTCTTCCAATTACCTGTATTTTAGTAGAATTTCTCTGAGTAGCTCTGAACTAGTCTCCTCCTTTCCTCAGCCATGTTGTGTTAATTTTGAATAAATGTTTAAAGGAAGAAATATATTTAAATAAAAGTAGTGGTATGTAAATAAAATATTAATTATTAAAATGCACTTAAACCTCTGACAATATTTTGAACACAAAAACTAGAAGAAAGGGATATAAAAAAGCAATTCAAATGCAAGGCAGTATATTGTGCTAAGTGAAGCTATAAATGTTAATAAGAGTGCTGAGGAAATAAAATCCAACAATTTGGCCTTAAAGCATGAATCCTAAGATTAAGTTCAACTGCCCATAGTAGAAACCCAAAATTATCAGGAGTTATGTTAGAAAAAAATTTATTTCTCTGACTCACACATGTAAGCAGAGAGAGGGTAGTCCAGGGCTCATATGTTGGCTCCATCTCACAAAAAACATCTAGGGCTCATTGCACCTTTTCATTCTTGAAGAGCAGAAGGCACAGTATCTTTCTTTTTCCTAAGTCAGTCACCACAGTCTTGTTGCTATATCACATTGAAGTTCAAGCCATCAGACAAGGTAAAACAAAACAAAACAAAACAAAACAAAAGTTCATATTTCTATGGAAGGAAAAAAAATAGAAGTTTTCCAGAGGACATGTCCTCTGATCTGATCTGAAGTATTTGTTTTTCTTGCCAGTTTTTATTTATTTATTTATTTAGCATGTTTCTGGTTATTGTACCCAGAGACATCACACTGAGCTATATCACTAGCGCTTTTATTTTTTATTTTGAGACAGTCTTCTTAAGTTGCTACATGACCCAGGCTGGACACAACCTTGCAGTTTTTCTGCCTCAGCCTCCTAAAATGCTGTGACTATAGGTATGCACCGCTGCATCTGACTCTGATATATGATTTGAAGCAAGTATACAAGCTTAATCAGTCTATTCGTGGTCTGTGTAGAAAATTGGATAACATAAGCATAGAAAATGGTATTTACAGTGGTTTAAAGTTCAAATGAAGCATGTTCTGCTACATTAGATTAGTTTTTGCAATAGAAAGTTTGAAAATTTCTTAGTAAAAACTTAGAATCATTGACAAATTGTCAACTAATTTACACTATCAGCTACTCAGCAGAGATATATGAGGTACCAAATAGTGGGTTAACACGAAGGGAATCATTAGGCAAGGTAATTGCAAAGCTATTGCGTGGATTGTTATTAAAACATTGCAAATAAAATAGAGGAGATAAAAATCTTAAAACCATGAAGAAAAATGTGTCAGGTGGAAAACAAAGCATTTTGTAACCAGATTGTTTATAATATAAAAAGATAATAAAGTGTTAAATATTTATTGAGTGTTTCTAGCTTGGTTCTCTGGTAGAATAACTGATCAGAACTGCAATAGCACAAACAGATCTCATGCAATAAATAGATCAAGCTTGGCCTTTTAAGTACACATTGCCTCTGAAACACATACATAGTTGAAAAAATGTACAACTAATTAAGCCAATATGAAGATTTAAAACAGTCCAACCCTATAGCATGTGATCTTTGTGCAAGATTCTTGTGCATATCATACACTTCACTACCTCAAACTCTTCTCTAAACCTAGAGATAAAATTCTCCTGCTGTATGGCAGCTAGATAGCCTGACTTTTATGGAATAAGAGGCACTTGACAACATTTAAAATGAAATGTTATAAGTCATCTTAGAAGTTCAAATATTTTCTTAGTATCTGTCATTTAATATTTCAATAGTAAGAAGAAAAAACCTGCAATTATGATGAGTAAGAGATAAACAGGACAGAAACACAATTAAAGTCTCTCTATCCTCTTTAGGGTGAGGCCTTCATGACAATAATGCCTTTTAAAAAGAAAAATAATGTTGACACATTTTTCAAGATGAAATATACAGGCTAAAGGGAAGCTTATGAGTCTGTAAATGAGAAAAAAAAGGCTAAACACCAACTATCAGCAATTAATATAAATAGTTTCAGTGAAGTTCTAGTAAATCATATGTCAAAATCTTAAACAGGGGCCGGTGATATCGCTCAGTGGCACAAGCATCTGCCTGGCCAGTGCGAGGTCCTGAAGTCGATTCCCGGTACCCACATTAAAAAAAAAAAAAAAAAAAATCTTAAACAGGTGTCTTTTAAACAACTATTTAAAATCTTCTGAATTAAGCATCAAAACTGCTTTTTCATTCTCTGTTTCATTTCTCCAAAGCATATTTCTAAACCATCTACCTCCTGTACTTGTTTTCAAATTCCTAACAATTCTGTTTTGAGAGTAGATAATTTATACGTCCTCTTGAACATTAATAAAAATCCCTTAATTTTATATTAATTTTCAAGTTGTTGAAAATATAAAATTACTAGGTGAAGCCCTATTTCCTTTTGCTTTCTAGTTTCCTGTTATGATTATTTTCTAAATGTAAAAAAATGAATAATAGAGATTTAAATTCATGACAAGTTGAAAATATATCTGTAAGTTGGCAATGTGGCTTAGTGCTAGAGCACTTGCCCAGCATATATACAAAGCCCTACATTTGATTCACAGCACCACACACACACATAAATATATAAATATATTAATATGTATAATTTATATAAATAATATACATAAGTAAAAATAAAAATGTAACAATAACATATACCTTATATGCAGATTTACATCTGGGACAGTAAAAAGTAATCACCTTATATTAAAAGTTTACTTTACAAGCTACATTTAAGTAGTTAATTAAAAAAAAACTATGAAAGAAAAACTTTAAGACGAAAAAGGAAAAGAGAACCATATTGAATATTTTATCATAGATGAACATAATAATAATGCATATTTTGTCATAGATGAACACATTTTCCAGTTGAACTAAGAACTGAGATTCTCCTTGATATATAGCTAAGCTTGATTTTCACTGTATTTAGCATTACTATTTATTAATGCCAGGGAGTAATTTTAACAAATTTGATAGAGGTAGGCTTTTGCACAAACACTGATTTATATACTTAGCTACCATTAAAAATGTATTAATAAAAGTGTCAAGGTAACAAATTTAATAAACCATAAATTTAGTGTCACATGTACTTTGATTTTTAACTGAAATCTAAATTTTTATTCTTCGTGGTTTACCTTACTGTATCTATTTTTATCTAATGTAAGTAAGTTTTATGAAAGTGAAATCATTTATTCAGAGTTACTCAGGTCATGCAAAACAGATGATAAAAAGCATTTAAATTAACACTAAAAACTCAAAACAAAATAGCTTTTGTCTCTGAGAAGTTTTATATTTTAGGAATTTGATGATCTATATTACTTATTTGACATGAACATGTAGGAGAGCGTGTTTCAATATAAAATTTCTTATATTTTACTCCTGTGAGGACTTAATAATCTTTTGTTTGGTTTTAAGGAGAGAAAAAATGAAGATCTTAATAATCTGAAAATTCTTCTGGCTTTTCAAATAATGGCAAAATTAAATTGTAAAAGAAAATAAAAGTAATCTCTTGGGCAGTGTATTTTCAATTGTAATAACTAAATCAATGTGAACACTGAGTAATTTGGAAATTATCCATCAGCTACTTAAAATTCATGTTAGTTTAGATATTTCTTGTCACTGTTTTATTTTTGTGAAATTTTATGTGTATAAACTTATTTTTATTAAGTGATAGCTGTCAAATAAACTTAATAGGCATTTTTAGAGAATTGAAAATTTCTAATAGTTTTATTGGCAAAAGTCAAAGAAATTCCCGTAAATTAAAGACATGTTTGAAGAAAAACAAGGTTTATATTCAGTTATTTTCAGAATGACACAATAAAATTAAAAGGTAGTATAGATTTTCTTAAACATACACATTATGGGAATATTCCCAAAATATTTATAATTTATTTTTAGTGAATTAATAATATGTGAGATATAATGAGCAAAGGGAAACTCTACAACATTAATTAAAATTGAAATGCCAGCAGTTTAAAAACTAGGATCTCTTTTGAAGTTTAAACTGCCTGTCTCTCAAGGATTCTAATACAACATTCTTCATTCGCTCAACCTGTAGAATCATACAATTAGTTTTTGGCTTTTTGTTCAAATTCACAAACTAAGTCCATTTGTATACATCTCTTGGTTCTAAATTATACTGACATGACAAGGGACATACTAAGAAAAAATAATTACAGAAGCAAACAAACAAACAAAAATTCTGGCAGCTTAGGGATGAGAAAATTTTCATAAATTGGAAACTTTTAGAAAATTTTGTAAAATACAGTAGATGAACAGTGAGGGACCAGGATACAAGATAAGTACCCTTGTTTCCACATCTGTCATTCATTATGAACTCCTTAACATTAATATCTTTACTAACTTTGTGGTAATTTCTTTTGGCTCTAAATGCTCTGTGGTCATTCTAGAAGATTGCTGGTGTCTCCACGCTGTTTTACTGGTTTTTTATTTTTTGTGGGTACTGGGGGTTGAACTCAGGACCTCACGTGCCAGCAGGCGCCCATGCTGCTGAGCGATATCATCGGCCCTTTTTTCGTATGTGGCCCATTTTTCGAACTCAGAACCTCGTGCTTGCCAGGCAGGTGCTTATGCCGCTGAGTTATCTCACCGGCCCCTGTTTTACTGTTTTTAATGTAATACTTTCTCTATATCCTTTGATAATTAAAGATTTTGGTAGTTTTAAATGTTACGGCAAATACATTTATTGGAGAGCTAATTTCATAGGCAGATGGCAAGTATGGCATTGGGTATAGGTATACTGGATCAGTGCATTATTTATTATTCCTAAATTACAAAAAAGATGTATGTCATTATGATAAATAAAATAAGCCAGACATAGAAACAAAAATAGATCACGTTTGGAAATACTTTCATTACATGTGTACAAGCATTTGATGAAACACAGATATTGACTATTACCTGATGAACACTTTTAAATAAATTCTATATATGAATATATTGGTAAACAAACAAAAGTACTGACTTTATTGAAGAAAATCACAGGGCACTGAATATCCTTTTTTTTTTGGGTACCGGGGGTCAACCTCAGGACCTCATGCGTCAGCAGGTGCCCATGCCGCTGAGCGATATCACTGGCCCTTTTCTCATATGTGGGTTCTGGGAGTTGAACTCGGGACCTCGTGCTTGCTGGGCAGGTGCTTACGCTGCTGAGCCATCTCACCGGCCCCCTGAATATGCTTTTAATATTGATTGTAATTGACTGAATCATATTCCGGTTAAATAGTAATTAGCTGATATGAGAATGCTACTGTACTCCTTATTAAAATTGTTCATTATAGATATTTTTCTTCAATGTTCTTAAATATTTTTCTGAATTAACAATGAAGTAATGTTTTAGGAAGCATTGACATGGTTGGATCAAATTAAATATCAGAAATATACATCATTTTAGATTTTTCAGGTCTTAATAAATAACTTGACCCTTTCTTCATCATTTCCTTTACTTCCCTAAGACTTATTCCTAAGACTTATTCCAGGAATTTTGAGAAGAAAATTTTAATAATCTTCATGGGAAACTTTTGTGCTCTAGTAATTTCAAAAAACTGCGTATTTTTATCACATGTTATGACAGAGATATTGTGCAGTATAAGAACAATAACAAATTATTTCTAGTGATGTAGACTTAGGATTAAATATTGGCTTTACCAAACTGAGCCATATGGATCTGGATAAGTAGACGACGGCTTTGTGATATGTAAAATGTAATAACACCGTTCTATAGAGTTGTGACATTAATTGAAATACCACTGACAGGTCAATCAATACCATTTGGCATGTTATCCAAATAAAACAAATGAGAAAGTGTGTGAAATGTATAAATTTAAGAAATTATAGTTATTATCTTATTTCTTTTGTATGTATTTATTTACTCAGTGTTTTTTGAATCAAAAGACACATTAGGTATTACTATGGTTTAAGTCTAAAATGTCTTCTAAAAGTTTCACGTTTCCTGAAGTGGAGATTTAGGTGGTAATTGTATCACAGGAACACTATACTCATCAGGGGACTAATCCATCAATGAATTCATACACGAATGCACTGTTAGAAGGTGGGGCCTATTTAGAGGAGGTGGGTCACTAGGGGCGTTATCTAAAAGAACGTATTCCTGTACCTTGGTTCTCCCTCATCTCTTTTGCCACTTCCTCACTTTCATGAGGTGATCAGTATCTAGTCACATTCCTCATGGCTGGGACAAAATACCTAACACACACAACTTAAACAAGGAGAGGTTAATTTAGCTCACGTCTTCAAAATTTCAGTCCTTGCATGGCTAGATGCTCCAGGCAGAAGCTGCATGGTGGAAGAGTCTGGTGGAGGGAAGCCACTCCTGTCATGGTAGACAAAAGCAGAGTGAGTCAGAGAAGGAACTGGAAAAGGAAATATACCCTTCCAGGTCATCCCCTCCCGGAACCACCTCTTTCAATCAGACCCCCCTTCTAACAGCAAGTCTGACATAATCCCTCATAATCCAGTCATCTTCCAAATATTCCTCCTATGAGTGCAGGAGGCTTTAGGGAGACATTTAGGAGGAAATCATAACAGTGAGCTTTCCTGTACCGTGCATTTTCACTGTGCCAGTTCTGCCTTGGAGCCAGCTAACCAAGCATAGACTGAATCCTCGGAAACCATGAACTTTTTTCATCCTTTAAGTTGTAGGAGTCAGGTATTTTGCCCCATTGAAAGGAAGGTGACATAGAGAGAATTGGTAACAGAGAAGAGGGCTTGTTGTGACTATACTTGTCATGCAACTAAGAAGCTTTTGGAACTGGTTTGCATTTGCAGGAAGAGTTTGGAAAGGGTTGGGGGTGAATGTTAGAGAAGCCCTAGAATGCTGTAAGCACAGCTAATGGTTGATTTTGCTTGAAGCTTGGAAGACCAGAACATAGATAAAATGCAGAGTTTAAAGGCCAGACGCATGAGGTTTCAGATGGGAATGAGGACTACATTGGAAAACAGACTGTCATTCTGACCAATAACTTTTCCACATTTTTCTTATGTCTTCAGATTTTATGTGAAACTGAATTTACAGGTGGCAGACTATTTGATCTAGCAGAGGAAATTTCAAGGCATCTCAACGTTCAGGTTGGGGTAGGGGTACTTACTATTAGCTGCTTTTTGCCAGGCAAATAGAAAAAAACAGGAGCAAATAGCATAGCCAAAAGATGTGAAAAAAATTGCAGTTTTGCAGAAGGGAAGAGTATATAAAGTTGAGGCCAATCAGTTGCTGAACAGATTAGTGCCATTTAGAAGAAACCGAATTGCCTGATATGGTGCCAGCATAAAAATCCAGCAATCTGGGAGGCTGGGGGAAGGATGATTGCAAATTTAAACCCAGCCTGGGCAACTGAGTACCATAGTGAGATCCGGAGACACATACATACATACATACATACATACATACATACATATGCTGAAGATACAACTCAGTGCAAAAAGCCCTGGGTTTAATCCCCAGGAACCTCCCCCAAAGCAAAACAAAACACCCATGTGCTTCCCATCAGGACAATAGAAAATATGTCTTGAGAATATCTGGGCTGAGGAGAAAAGGAGGTGGTTGTTATTTCTCAGGCATGAGGAAGTTTAGAGAAGCCAACCTCTTGGTGTCAGCATCTGCATATTCTATCCATTCATCTGGAATGAAGAAAGGAGGAGGTAGTGTTTATGTTCTTATGTTCTACACTTAACATAATTTGGAGAACCTGCTTTACTTTAAAGAAAATATCTAATGTTTAAAGTTCCACTTTTCCATGCTGGTTACAAGCCTACTGTTTGAGCTGGTGATCAACCTTGGCATCATCCACATGATGCTGTTTTTTTTTTTTTTTTTTTAAGGCATGCAGAATATGAGAGTTTTTGGGGGTCATGAAGGCTTCCCCCTGACTTTTAGAGGAGAACCTGGGAGGCCAGGCAATATTGTGTGATAGTCATAGTACCGACTAGCACTTCAAGAGAGGGCAAGCTGTAAAAGTGAAGCCAAAACTGCAATCACAAACCCAAGAAGTTGGAGATGTCAGAAACATGTATATGCTACTGAGGAAATCATAGCAAACAAGTAGAGCCACCCTGAGAGAAGTTATGTGGGTTGCAACTAAGAAGGTTATAGGGACAGAGCGTCCTGAACTCTTTGCTGCTCTTATCCCATCACTACATTCCCTGGGTGATGGTTATTATTTAGAGGACTTACTGTTAGCCCTGCTGGGATTTGGTCTTACTTTGGTTTTCTTTGTAAACCCCTATTCCTCCCTTTCGGAATGGGACTGTTTACAATGTGTCATTCTGTGTTGGACGTATTTAACTTTCTTTTCAATTTTTACAGGGGTTCACAGGTAAGAATTTGCCTTGAGTTTCACAGTAAACTTTCGACTTGGACTTTTGAGCAATGCTAGAACTGCTAAGACTGGCAAACGTTAGAGATGAATATGAGTCTTTAGGGGCCAAGGCAGAATTATATGATTTTGATCTAAAGTGAGTCTTTGTAAAGATAATCGGATGATGGGGATGTTATAATCACCCGTGATAAATTAATGAGTTCCTAGCTCAATGTGCTGACAGGCGGTGCATCCTGGTCAGAGGAGGTGGGTCACTGGGGATATATGACCTGGAGGAAGTATTGTTGTCCCTGACTCCTCCTCTTCTCTCTCTCTCTGCTTCCTAGCTGCAGTGGGTTGAGCAGCTTCACACATTTCCCACTGTCCCTGCCCAATAGCTTCCCACCATGTTATTTCTGCTTTGGAGGCAGCCAACTAGGAATACACTGAACTTTCTGAAACCTCTTCTTTAAATTGCAATGTCAGGAGTTTTGTCCTATTGATGGGAAAGTGTCTCATACAGGTATCATTTAGTCTTGTTGCTTCCAATTGCAAATCCAAAGCTCATCTTTGGGGTTCCTAGAAAGTGCACATTCTTGTGTCCTGTGTTTAGGGATTTCTGTCATGCTAATTTGTGATGAGGCTGGGAATCTAGACTTTTTTGAAGCTTTCCCAATACTGGAGTTTAGCTGGTTTGAAAACCACTGCTTTTTGTGTAAACTGATCATTTTATACTTAGGGAGTTGAGAGCTGGGTAAGCAATCATTTTCTCAGTATCATAGAACTGGTTTTTAGCTGAGCTTATCACTGCTAGTACAAGTCTTTTTTATGGTGTCACTTTCATATATAAGGCTTATGCATAAGAGCCAAGGGGGCTTGGGAACTTGATGGAATGTGCCCCTGGAGAAGCAATGCTTAAGCAGTTATGGTGACCCTCTGATAACTGCACTGACCAAACATGAGCAAATCTCTGTAGCAAGAGTAATGTGCTTGGCATCTAGTTATCAAAGTATTGTGGCCATAAGGTATTTACTCATATTTTATTCTAATCAGGTTTCAAAACGAAGAGAATATTTACAGGAAGTTCATGCATTGTGGTCTTGGATTTATCATTAAGAAATATAGGATAAATTTGTTCACATCAAAGTGGCTGAGGCTTCTCTGTGGACCCTTCACGTTTCAACAAAAGAATTCCAGGGAGACACAATGGCCTATGTGGTTCCAGCAACCCAGCAAGGGCCAGTGTATTAAATATTATTATTCTCCTATTATTTTGTTAGGAAATAAATTTTAAGAATTATAAATATCCATGCTAAACCTTAAAGACAATGTTATGGTAAATAGAATTTGAATACAGAGCTTCACAATAAAAGTATCTACTGTTTTCTTTTTTTTTTTTTTTTTTACTCTGGAGATTACCTTCTCACATTTTTGATTTTTCAAAATAATATCATTATTTTTATAAGCTTTAAAATTTAACAGATGGTCATTACACATCCTAACTCTTAGAATTGACCTTATACTAACTGTAGTTGGTGAAAGTTATTTTCACATATTCTTTTAGAAACTTTTATTTTCTTACAATTTACTATTATGTCAGAGTTTGGGATTCTCAGGGGTTTCACAGGTCTGAATTTGCTGAACAGTGGCAGATCTTTCACTGAGAAATGAATCAAAAGTTCAGTGGAAAAATTAAGGCATTAAAATCTAAGAAATATGTTGACTAATGCATAAAGTAATCTATAATTTCACTATAAATGCCTTCACCAGAATGTATATAATAATTATTTGGGATAATAATGTAATATTCAAAGTTACAATTGTTGCTTTAACTGAAATGTGTACAATTTCAGAATAAAAATGAGACAATTGATTCTGCAGTGTAGAATGAACTAAGAGTTTATTGAACTCAAAGATATTTTGCATCCCATGTGGATGTCAATCTTTAATAGAAAATCACAAAAATAACATGTAATGCCTCAAAAAACTAAGACACATAAATTCTGAGGCAGTTCTTACTACATTATAAAATTTTGATGGAGAAATGTTTATGTTCGATTTCTCTTTTGACAGCCTATCCAGCATTCAAATAAGAAATTATGAAAAATACCATTCATACTGAAATTTTCTGTTGTTTTTTTTTTCCAGTATATTCATTGTCTTAGTCACTTTCTTCAACTTTGGGACAAAATAACTAACATCCAGAAGGACAAGAGGTTTATTATGGCTCAGGGTTACTATCCATGGTCTGGTGGATCCAAGGCAAAAACAATGTGGTGGAGGGGTCCAGGAGGAGGAAAGCTGCTCAGATGGTGACAGCCAGGAAGCAGAGAGAGAATGGGGTATGGGAGAGGGGTGACATCGTTTCAGGTCCCCCAGTGACTACCTCTTTTTACCAGGCCCCACATCTCAACAGCACACTCAGCTACTGACTCACTGATGAATCCACAGATGAGCACAACATTGCCATGATTCAATCACCTCCCAAAATCCCCACCTCTGAACACATGAGGCTTCGGTCTGTACATTCTAGACCTAAGCCATAACATTCATTTAGCAATTAAAATTTTTTTTCCTTTAATTTCAGGTTGTTTGCAGAAACTATGGAAATGGTCTGATGCTAATAGATATTATTAATGTTTAACAGCTATGCTTTGATCTGCAGACCTCAAGGGATTTATAAATATTACAAATTCTTTTTTTAGAGGATGAAAGAGAATTCTATGAAAATGATTATGCAATTACTGAAAGATTTTGAGCACATAACTAGCAATATATTGGAATTGCAATAGTTAAAATATAAATTCTGTGTGTGTGTGTGTGTGTGTGTGTGTGTGTGTGCATGTGTGTGTGTGTGAAGAATTGCTCAATCTGGTCCCAGAGGAATTCACAACTAGTTTTTATTTTGCCCATTTGATGTTCATTTTATTTTTGCTTGATTTCCTTTTTTTTCCGTGCTTCTGGTCTGTCAGATACCTTGTATCTTTAGTCAGTTTATGCCCCCCTACCCCTACTTTCCCTGGCCCACTATTAGAATGCTACTACTTGCTTTCCAGAAAGGGTAGGTTAAGAAGTTTGTATTATTTCCTGCCCAAACACAAACCCTACCTATTTCATCTGTAGCCCTGGTGGT
This sequence comes from Erethizon dorsatum, assembly GCA_028451465.1. Classification (NCBI taxonomy): domain Eukaryota; kingdom Metazoa; phylum Chordata; class Mammalia; order Rodentia; family Erethizontidae; genus Erethizon; species Erethizon dorsatum. The sequence continues at coordinate 21,692,700 of CM051839.1, forward strand.
ATGGATGCCATGGTTACATTGCTAGTTTAAACAATTTCAAGAAATGAAAAAATTTCAAGCAGCAGAAACTGGAAAAGAAGATATTTTTAAGCAGAAAATTCTTTCCTTCATTTTTGAAGTATCATTTTTCTGTTGAAAGTAACATTGATTAAGCAAACCATCTTTACAAGTAGACCCAGAGATATATTTTCTTTACTTGCTTCCATTATGTGAAAACAGTTCTAGCATTATCTGTACTATTTATCACATTATTCTTTTTAAGTGTATGGCATGATGCAGGACAAATAAAATCTCGAAGGCATGACAGTTTATTGAGTTATTTAACTATTTTCATTGTGTACTCACTGGCACAGGAGACTTGCAAAATGATTTATTTTCACCTCCACAATTTGTACAGGAGGTAATTTTGGCTGGGTTTCTTTTTCAAGTCTTGGACACCTATCTTGTTTCAGAGCAAAAACATACAATGTTTCTAAGACCCCCCGAGAGGCACTCTCTCCCACGAGGATCTCTGGTCTGGGTCTGAAGTCACAGGCACCTTGAGGGAAAAGGCAAAGAGCAGTGTTGAGAGTTAAGGGTGGGAGGCTGTAGTAGGTTTTTCCAAAGTGACAGGGAGTGCTTACACTGAAAAGTAAAACCCTTTAGAATTCCTTTCCTCTTTGTTACCTTAAGTGTAGTAAAGCTATGTCTGCTCTTGTATTTATTTATTTATTTATTTATTTATTTATTTATTTATTTATTTATTTAGCAGTGGGGAATGAGGCCTACTGAACTACCTCTCTAGTCCCCCCAACCCCCCTTTTTTTGTCTGAGAGAGGAGCTTCTCAAATTGCTGAATCGCCCAGGCTGGCCTGGAATTTGCAATCTTCCTATCTCAGCCTTCCAGAGTGCTGGGATTACAGATGTAGGTCACCACACCTGCCTACCCTATGTCTATTGTATCATGATTTGGTTTTGTGGCTGTACAATGTCCGTATGGTCAAGAGCCAGAGGAATCAGTGAGAGGATTCTTGGAGATCTAGACTCAGTGAAGGCCCTGGCTGTGAGAGCCATCTCCAAGCCCGTATGGGAACGCCTATGTGTCCCCAGAAGGAAAAGGAAGTCCACTGGGAATCAGCACAGAGTAGGAGAAGGAGCAGAGTATCATTTAATTTCAAAGGAACAGTACTTACAAGTGTGATCAAAATATGGTGACTATTTAAATTTTTAAAATATTTACAGTAAAAGACACATCGCTATTATCTCCCTAAAAATACTCCCCCTCTTCCAGCACACTTATCCCATGTTCCTTGCTGCTCTCCGAAGTAGTTCCGGGAGGTCCTATTTCATGACTGTCCTTAGTAATGCTGTTGTATCTACACTGACATTGTGAATCAATTAAAAATGCATATCTTTCGTGGTCATTTTGAATTTAGGGAAGGCCCAGAAATCATACAGTGCCAGATCCAGTGAATAAAGTTGGGGGGGGCCAGGGAGATAGCTCAGTGGCATAAGCGCCTGCCTGGCAAGCACGAGGTCCTAAGTTCGACTCCCGGATCCCACATATAAAAAAAGGGCCGGGGATATCGCTCAGGAGCACGGGCGCCTGCTGGCGTGCGAGGTCCTGAGTTTGACCCCCGGTACCCACACACACACAAAATAAATAAATAAATAAATAAATTGGATGAAGACACACGTAATGTTTTATTAACCACCATTCCATTGAGTGGCACTTGGCAGCAGCTTTAACTGTATTTTCGAGCCCACCTCGTAAAGACAGGAAAGAGGATTTCCAGAATGGCTTCAGAAAGTGACAATCATGATGGAGTAAGTTTGTTCAAAACAAGGGGGAGTATTTTGAGAGGGTTAATTGCAATGTGTCTTTTACTGTAGTTTTTCTTTAATTTAAATATTTACTACATATTTCCAGCACACCTTGTAGGTTTACACTAATATTTGGGCAATACATAAAGCCTCTAAATGACCCTAATATTGAAAGAAGACCTCAAAACACAATGAAAATTGAACTTTCACCCCTACCATGTTAAGTTGGGGAAAGGAGTATGAAATTTATTCTTGCATGAAAATATAGATAAACAATTTTAGCCACAAAAATAAATCAATTTCTTAAAATATTTTAAGCACAAACTTATAGTTATTATTCATATTAACAAATATTGATAGAATAACTTAAATTTTTGAATTATACATTAATTTAAAATTAGATAATGTGTTCTTTAAGTTGTTTTCCTAATTATTTACTGTTCCTTTTTTTTTTTTTTAATGCGGGTACCGGGAGTCAAGCTCAGGACCTCACGCTTGCCAGGCAGGTGCTCATGCTACTGAGCTATATCACTGGCCCTATTTTCCCAATTATTTAATGTATTATATTCCAACATGGTTTCTTGCTTTTAGTGTGCATATTCTAGAGATTGTCAATTTATTTTTCAGGAAATTGACATTTTCTTTTGCCTTAAGTAGTAGTAAGTTTACTTCTATAAAAATCAATAGTACTTTTTTTGATTTATGTAATCAGAACACTTATAATACCCAAACAGATGATTTTCTTGAATGTTGTGAAGAAAGTCTGGATCTTCTAAATTAGTAACTTTTTTTAGGTGTTTACTAATGCCTAAAAAGTTAACAAATTATCAATTCTACTTTATTTTATATTTATAAACACATTTAAATGATACACTTTAACTATATATTCATATGTGTATGCCTATGTGTATTAATGTTACATTAACTTAAATCTATTAAAATCTGAAAACCACGTAACTAAACTTGCCACCACCTTCAAATAAGGAAGTGAAAGTAAAACGCTGAATTTAACATGAAAACATTTAGCCACTATATAGTTAACCTGAGAAGCATTCATTATTTTTGAACAATCTACTTTTCTTAATGGTCTAAGTTGAATGTATTCATTTAAATTTTTATATGAAGTGTAGAACCCTAAAGTAATATTCAGCAACTGTCATTTTATTGAAGAAGACTTGCAGGCCACTGTGTTGTATGATAATGACTTTGTCCAAACAGAAAACGTATGTACTTTATGTAATACCTAAGCCCAGTACTTTGTACTTAAGTATTTGTTTATTTGAAAGTTAAATAATCCAATTGTTTCCTTAGAAAAAATATACTGAGGAGTATATTTCGCACAATGAAGATAGGTGGCAATTAGAAACAGAGTAGAAAATTATGTTATCCTACTGATGATTTTTTGCAATAAAATAATACTTACTGAATGTTTACCATAAGCAGTTATTCTACATGTTTATGAAATGACATTTAGAACTAAACGCTGCAATTATGGCTATTTTTGGATCTGAAGAGACAAAGTAACAGAGTTTAAGTAACTGCCTTAAAATTGCACAAAAGATACCAGAGAGATCTGGAATTCAAACTCAGGCCAGCTGTCTTCCGAGCACAAACTCCTCTGGGCTACACCAGGGACCTCTGTGACACTGGAGATCACTTCTACTTAATCAGGGGTCAGTTTACACTCAACATTTAACTGGACCCTTAAATTATTATATCACTTACTTCTTAAAACACAAATATGGCATGCAACTATTATTAGTGTAACTTCAGATATTAAAAAAAAATCTGAAGACATTAACTTGTCCAAGTAAATATAAAAATAAATGTGCATGACCAATGTGAACTCAGTTCTTTTTCAAAATCTCATGTGTTTGTCGTGTCTGCCAAAGTGTTCTCTCATAGATATATGCCTACAACATTTTCATCCCCACTTGATTTTATACTTTTCTATTAATTATAATTTTGCACTTCTGACTCTTTTTAATGACCTAAATCATTAAATATATATTTTTAACTAGGGAAAAATAACATCCTTAACAACTTGAATATTTTAGTATGCAATGGGTCTTTAGAATGTTTGTGTCATTTGACCCATTTATTTTTTTTTAATTTGAAATTTCATTCTAAACCTAGACAAAAATGGTTTTATAAATATCAATAAGAGCTATTAATTTTGTAAATATACAGCAATAAAAGAAAAACTGGCATATCAAGGAATAAAGAAGGACTTCAGTAAACTGTAGTATTTATTCATTTATTATTTTGAGTTTTTTGAGCCAGGGTCTCCCTATGTAGTTCAGACTGGCCTTGAACTCAGAGTGATCTTTCTGCCTCAGCCTCCGGAGTGCTGGAATTACAGGTGTGCACCACCACACCCGCTGTAATATTTATTCTTAATGGACCATTTTACATTCCTTGAGATATTTCCTAAAAGTTTGTATGAACATAGCAACCAGCGAAATATATTCAAAATAAAAATTCAGGCATATACTTGTCTTATGCTTATATTAAAATTATAATTAGTGATTTATTTCTCTATTCTTGTGATTTTATCTTTTTCAATTTCTAGTGTTTTTGTGCAAAGTAGCAAAAAATCTTAAGAAATGAGATACTGTGTGGTCATTGTGTCAATTATAATGCATAGTTATGCATTTTATTGTGGTAAAGAAATTATCTGTATTAAGAATAGCATGCTTTTTTTGGATTATGCAGTATTTGAAACCTTATTTTCCAAGAATGCATAATTAAATTTCATTTAGTAAAGGTAACCAGAGAGAATTGGCAGAAAGTGGTAGCATTATTTATGTTAAAAGGAGATTGACTAAAAGCAGGAAGAATAGACTATTTAAATATAAACATCACTACTGAAGTTCATTGTTCTCAGTGGGCAGAAAGAAACAGACCACACCTACTCTTTCTGGTCATTCCCAGTGACATACTAGTCCTCTAACTCATTTGCTTTGGGTATGGATATGAAATCTTCTCATGGAAAAATAGGACATTGTACTGTCAATTCGAGAATGGGTGCGGGACACTCAAGTGACTTCCTAAGGGACACAAGGAATTGGCACATTCAAGGTGTAAGTATCAGATTTAGTTTGTTTCTTTATTTTTTTATTTTTCTATTTTTTTGTGGTGCAGAGGATCAAACCCATGGTCTTGTGCATGCAAGGCAAGAGCTCTACCACTGAGCCACATCCCCAGCCCTAAGTATCAGATTTAGGTCTGAGTGTTTTTATACAGAACTTGCAGGATTAGCTTTCAGAACATGTAACACTATTTGTATTGTTTAGAATAAACAAATTGTTCTAGGTAGGTTCTACGTGAGGAGTATGGGGGAGACAGGGGAACCTCTGTATATAGTGGGTTAAACATGGGTTGACCAGGGATCTAATCCTGAATACTTTACAAGCTGTGCAATCATGAGCAATTTACTAAACTATACCAAATTCTACTTTCCTCCTCCAGAAAATTGGCTTAATCATGGAGCCTGACTCAGGAGTTTTCCAGAAGGATAAAGTAGGTATGGGTTTCTCTGCAGAGTGTTCTCCATGCAGCATGTTATTACCTTTGACATTTTTAGTAGTAATATTATACACAGAACTCATGGAGCCAAAGACAAAAGTGAAGTAATTACGCTACATGCTTACTAGGTGGGGAAAAAGGTTTTGGTAATCTCTAAAATAGGAATTTTCTACTTGGAAAGGGTAGCTTGGGATAGCAAGGCTATAGTGCAGAATGAAAAATTGTGGACACGTCTAGAAATCAGAGCACAAAACTCTGTTACAACTCAGAGTCTTCTCTGAAGATGGCAGCTTGTTTATGGGTAAAAGAAACAAGAAAATCCCAATCTGCCTTTAAGGTTCTCTGAGTGTAAATGCTGCAGAGTGATTGCTAGAGGCCACAGCAAACACCAATAAAATTATTTGGAGGAGAAAATTTTATCAGAAGAGAACTATCACTAGAAATTTCAGATTTGGATTTGAAAGAGAAAAGGTAAATTGTAAATTTACATTTGAACATAATAGAAAAAATAAATAAAAAATCAAAAGGGAAGACTGCTGAAGGTTGAAGATAAAGATTTAAGAAGTAAAGGCAGTTAAAAAGATAATTTTTTACCCAAAATCAATGATTTGGTTGTCTTTTTTGGTGTAGTTTCTTTCAATATATTTGGGAATCCTTCTTTTCCTTTGAAAGAGTAAAATGTTTCTCAGGAAAAGGAGATTGTTTACTCTCCTCCAAACAATTTTCTTTCAATTAGGTAAATTAGACGAACAAGTAAAATTTATCTGAAATTATTATAAATGGCTTATTTTGAGAAAGCATAGATTGCCTTAAACAAATATATTATTTAATTATAAATTGAACTTCATTGTATAAAACCTGGAAGAAAGAGGCTTTAAATGGTTTCAGTTAATCCCCATGTTCTCTAAATGTTTTGTTTAATTTCAACTTTTACTCTGATTGTCCAACTCAGGGATTCTTTGCATTTTCGTTTCACCTGTTTGGATTCCTGGGTTGTGTAATGTAATGAACTCGGCCCATCAAATTATAATCTTCAGTCTTTGCTAATCTGTTTTTCATGTTTCATGGTAAATACAGGGCATCCTCATGAGGTTTGCAGAATCTTGACTTAATACCTAGAAATGATAACTTGCCTTTTGACTCTCTCATTCATCTTTCCAACACCCTTCCCTGAATTTTTTTCATGTTGACTTTAGGGGTACAGGGAGACATCACTAACACAAACACAGCAATATCATTTAAGTTTGAATTATACCATGTCTATTCAATAGCTCTGCATCTTTTGCGAAATGTTTATTTTATTCTGATATTAGAAATAATCATACTTTCAGGTGATATCAATCTAATTCATTATTACAAATTTTATGATCAAATTTTTACCTAATGATTTTATTAGCTGTCTTAGTCTGTTTGGACTCCTATAATAAAACACAATGGACTGTATAGAAGATAAACACCAGAAACATATTTCTCATGCTTGTATGGCCTGGGAAATCTAAGATCAGAGCTTTAGCAGAGTTAGTGTCTGATGACAGCTTGTTCCTCAAGACGATGCCTTCTCACTGAGTCCTCACATGGAGACTGAGTGACACAGCTCTCTGAGGTCTCTTTCATGAGCCTGTTAATCCCATTTGTGAAGGTGAGGACTGCATGCTCTAATCACCTGCCAAAGGCCCCACCTTTTAATACCAACACTATGGAAGTTAGATTTAAACATACGTATTTTGGGAATACAGAGACATTCAGACCATAGTATTATTGAAGGTCATGACTGACCCAGATATATTATTTTCTTGTGATAACACTCATGTTATGATTTGAAAGTCTTCCCCCAAAGTTCATGTTTTGGTAACAGTCCACAGAGCAACAGTATGGGGAGGTAATGCCTAATAAGTGGTGATTAAGTGAAGAAGTCACTGCCCTCGTAAATGGACCAAGGTCATTATCATGGGAATGGATAAGATGTCATGTAAAAAGTTAGTTCAGCTCTCCCATGGTCTCTTTCTCTCTAGCACTTTCTCGTGCTTCTGCCTTCTGCCATGGGATGGTAAAGCAAGAAAGTCCTCACCAGGTGCCAGCGTCTTGATGTTAGGCATCCCATCATCTAGAACTGCGAGATATCTATTTCTTTATGAAGTACCCCATACTGTAGTACTCTGTTATAGCAACACAAAACAAAGGCCAGTGATGAAATATATTTCCTTTTTGTATAGGTCTGTGTTTCTCTGATTTACCTCTTCATTCTTTATTATACTTTGGTAAAATTTTAAAATCCTGGAGTCAATGGAGATTGTTTGAACTTCTCTATTCTGGGATCAATTTGAGTTTGTATATTACTGTGATATCCAGATCCACCAAACCATATCTTTAGAGATATAGAAAATATCATTCAGAATTTTCAAAATATATTTAATGAGCATGTATTATTATAGTCTAGGGGAAAAAAGTAATTTTAGAAACTGCTGTAACAGAAAGCAAAGTACATCTAATGGAAATCATTACTTGTAAATAATTATATATGCTTCCACCATAGAAAGCTAAGGACACCCTTTGCTTAACAATGACAATGTGGGATCACATTGATGTATTTTATGTAACTTGGCCTAGTTACTGTGATAAAAGAATTTTATTCTATCTTAAGCAAATAAAGTTAATGGTCCTTAAAAGAATACACCATAATTCTGATGGTCCAAAACATGTTGCATTGAAATATGACTTCCCCTATTCAATTAAAATAAAGGTTTTCAGTGAATTTTTGACACTTTTGAAGGCCTGATTCTCAATAATATCATTGTAGAGATATTAGAATTATTAATCTTCTGTGAGATATTTATATCTGATAGTGTATAGTTTCAATCTCCAAATCCATACTGCCATTGCAGGTACTATTTTTAGAGGACATATTTTATTTGCATGGAATATTTATAATGCAGGCCACCTACAGCATCATTAGAGAATTGCATTTAATATGAACAGAGGATCTATGAGACGGCAATCTGTAATCTGATCATGTCATTGTATGCTGCAGATATCAATTATTTTTAATACATAATTTCTCATTCCTATATTATTCCATTTTAATATATGTCTACACATATGTAAATATATACATGCATGTATATAGTTCTTTCCTTTATCTAAAAGTAGAAATTACATGAAATATTCAAATATTAAAAATCAACCTTTTGTATATTTGTTTGCCATTAGTATTTCTTCATCTGAGAAATGTGTATTCATCTCAGATGCCCATTTTTGGAGTGGGTCTTTAAATTTGGGAGGTCTGATTTTTTTGAGTTCTTTATATGTTCTCGATAGTAATCCTTTGTCTGAGGAACAGCTGGCAAACATTTTTTCCCACATTGTGGGTTGTCTCTTCACTCTGTTGGTGGTTTCTCTTGCTGTGCAAAAGCTTTTTAATAAGATGAGATCCCAGTTATTGATTCTTTGGGATAGTTCCCATGCGGTTGAGTTTTTATTCATAAAGTCTTTGCCTACACCAATGTCTCCAAGGGTTTTACCTATCCTACCTTCCAGCAGATTTAATGTTTCTGTTGTAATATTTAGATCTCTGATCCATTTTGAATTTAGTTTAGTGCATGGTGAAAGATATGGATCTAGTTTTAATCTTCGGCATGTGTAGAGCCAGTTTTTCCAGCACCATTTATTAAAGAGGCTATCTTTCTTCCAGCGAATGTGCAACATCACTAGTCATTCGAGAGATGCAAATTAAAATAACACTGAGATACCATCTCACCCTGAAAGAATGGCTACTATTAAGAAATCAACTAATAACAAATGCTGGAGAGGCTGTGGGGAAAAAGGAACCCTTCTTCACTGTTGGTGGGAGTGTCGACTGGTACAGCCACTGTGGAAGTCAGTGTGGAGATTCCTCAGAAAACTAGGGTTGGAGGTCCCATTTGACCCAGCTATTCCCCTTCTGGGCATCTTCCCAGAAGAATTAAAAACATCGTACCACAGCGATATATGTGCACCCATGTTTATAGCAGCACAATTTGTAATAGCCAGATCTTGGAAACAGCCCAAATGCCCATCAACTGAGGAATGGATAAGAAAGATGTGGTATTTTTATACAATGGAGTACTATTCAGCCATAAAGAAGGATAAACTGGAGACTTTTATAGGTAAATGGATGCAACTCGAGAAAATACTCATAAGTGAAATAAACCAGAAGCACATGTGTAAGCATCGTATTATCTCTCTAGTATGAGAAACTGAAAGAGTAAATAAGATCCAAAATGTACAATAGATATGGTGAATCAAAAAGAAACTGGTCAAAAGGAAAGAGAGGCTGGAATAGGGAAAAGAAAGAAGGGAAAGGGAAAAAAAATGTATATATATATATATATATATATATATATATATATATATATATAAGATGGTTAAGATAGATACACTACCATTTTTACTTAGTTCATTGAAGAGTAAGGTTTGTGCCAATAATGTTTGGACAATTGAATGCTAATGTCTGGTGTCCTGAATAACTAACTTAAAGATAGTAATACGTAATGTATTAACCATTGTTACCCTCCTATTATGTTGTTTTGAAAATTTGTTCTTCTTTTGATTTGTTTTGTTTTTTCTTCTCTTTAAAATAAAAAAAAAAAAAAATCATCCAACTCCGTGAAATCCTGGGCTCTCGTGAGAGTTACTGGTTGAAGGGTTATGCAAGTGAGCAGCTCAGATGTCGCCACTGTTTGTAATTAGAAGGCGTGATACAAAAAATGTGGTGGGTGTGTTTAAATAAAAAAAATTATGACAGTAACAGAAAAAATGCCATTAATCCCCTTCAATACATTTCTCCTGCTTTGAACACACATATCCCATCATTCTTGCCACTTTCTGAAGCAGTTCTGGAAGTCCTCTTTTCCTGAGTGTCTTTAATGGCATGGTTGTGGCTGTCTCTATGCCCGGAAGCAACTCACAATGTTTGTTTTATAGTCATTTTGACTTTTGGAAAGAGCCAGAAGCTGTCTGGTGTCAAATGGCATGAACAAGATGGATGAGGATGAGGACACACCCTAAGGTTCTTTCAAGCCTGCCTTTGCACTGAATGATGCTCAGCAAGTGCATTCACTACATTTTTGATTGTACCTTTTAAAGACACTTCCAAAAGAAGCCTTTCAGAATTGCTTCAGAAAGCGGCAAGAACAAAGAGAAAGGTAAGTTTTAAGCAAGCAGGGGTGTTTTGAAGGGGATTAGTGATAATGTGCTTTATAAAATATAATTAGTTTAAGAAAAGTAAACATTCACAGTACTTTTCAATCACCATTTGCAAAACTTCCAGCTTCAGTCATGAGTCATCTTATAGACTTATATATTTTTCTCACAATTTACCATATTTGGGCCAACAATTGAAAGTATCGATAAATAGTTCCAGTTGCAAGTCTTACTTTGAATTTGAGTATGAATTTCCTCTCCACAGAGTAACAGCTTTCCACATGAAAAACAAACCTGTGAAAGGGCTGGCTGATTGAACATTCATTCCTTCCCCTGCTTTGCGGTGAATATAAACCGACACTGTTTCAGCTTATGCACCTACTCATTTTCTACTTTAGAGCAGCTTTTATGCTAAGAAAATGTCTGAAGAACTTCTATCTCCTGGGAAGAAAAGTGTGTTACATGTCAAAGCTGCAATTGTTAAAAGACTGTAATATTTTCAAAGGGCAGGAATCAAGGTCAAATCAAAAGGCTAAGTCCCTTTACTTTCCTGCATATATTGTTTGCATTTCTCGTCTCTCTATTATAATCATGTCTATTTGCTAAAAGGTTATGCAAAATAAATTAGGCTTTTAGAGCAGTGACAGCTCAGCCATAGAGAAATTCTTTCCCCCTTTATTTTTTTGCACTTTATATGTGAACACCTGCTACACTTTTAATGAGCTTTAAATTATACTTTACATCCATGTAACAAGAATGAATATTGCTCTTTAGTTATAATCAAAGAAAATATCAGTATGACTTGTTGCTAAGAGCAACAGCTTGTCAAAAATTGATACTTCCTCCAGTAACAATGTAGATAGATAGGTCCAGGTTGATAGATGGAAAATATGATTTATACTACATTGAGAGTTATCAATCTTTTAAATTCTCTTGTCTTCTGTGATTTAAGAGGAATTTGTCATTGTTCTCTGGCAATACATGTATTATTTTCTTTTGTTAGTATCTTTGTTCTTTTAGTCTCCTTGTTTCTCATAGGCACAAGGATGAAAATAAAGATTTTTATTTTTTTCAGACACATTAAACTGGATAATTTTTACATAAGATCCAAAGGTACTCTTGAAACACCAAAATACAATGATGTATACTTATTTTGATCCATTTTCCCCATCTTGTGATTTACTTTTGCATTCTTAACTTATTTAAGTGACCTCCAGTCATTGTCAATTTCTTCTTAGAGTTTTATTTTGTGACAGAAAAGAGAGGATTGAAAATGAACCACAGCAACTTGGCTGTATACCTCCACTCATGTAAAAGATTTCAGACTTCACGTCCAGCCAGAATTATTTTCCAAAGTGGTATAACATTAGTGGCACTTACTGAAAAATAAGATAATTGAGTGAAAAAGATTATTAAGTAAGGTATAATTTAGTGGAAGTAGCAAAGAGGGCCTTGGCAGAGGGATGCTGACCGTGAGGTTTCTTTCCAATGTCCCAGACACCAGGACAGCACGGATTGCACAACAGCAGAATCGCACTGTGAGTATCCCCAGCAGAGCCTGCACCGTGGTGGGTTCTTTGCTGCTGAGCTGGATCCCCGTCATTGCTTACCTTAGTTTGAGTCCTACAGTAGACACTAATGCTTTACGCAGAATGATGCTACATTTGGATTCATGAAGTTTCTTTCTTTAGACTAAGAATGGATCTGCCCTTGAGGTGGTTACCTTGTTATTTAAAATGCCTTTTGAACATGGAGGTATCATGCACTAAAACCTGGAAAGATGAGAAAACAACAGAATTGAACAGGAAAGAATATATAAAAGTGAAGGAAGAGGAAGAGGCAAAAACAAACAAGATAGTGCTAAAATATATTCCTGTGCCATTCATAATCCCTATTGGGAAAACAATGCACTGATTAATTGGCAAAATAGTCAACATAATAAATTCCCTATCTTCAGCTTTCAATTTTCCCATTTTCATAGAGAAAGCTCTTTTAATTTTTGAAAATGGATACAAATGTGGTAAATCATCTTTCTTTCTTCACATATTTCCTTAAATAATTTACCTTTGCCTTTACAAGAACACATTACTACTCTTTTTCAGAAAGAGAATTTAAATGTCTCATTAAAAAATGGAAAAAGAAATGCATTTCTTCCTCTTATCACATGTAACAAAAAACTTCAAAAAACGTTTAGTTCCAAAGCTCTTCAATATGCAAGCTATCTATTTATACTAATTATTCAAACCTTGAGAGACTGAAAACCAGAGATAGGATTCTCAAGAGAAAAAACAACTCTGAATGTTATATGTGAGCCTTCCTGAAATTCACTGCTTCCATTTAGAACAGCTTCTGAAAGAATATCATATTTGGCATTTTAATTTATCTCATAACAATGATTACTGTTTATAATAAAATAATCATAATTTTACTCATAGAAATATTTCTTTAAGTTGGCTATAATGACATCATTAAGAATGCAAAAAATGTCCTTATGCATCTTTGCTTATTTTCTTTGAAGTTAATAGAATGGAATACAAAATAATTGAAGTAGTATTTGATCTTTCATATGACTTGGAAAGCTCACAGAGTTAAAATTTATTAAACCAAATGACCACGTATTTTAATATTCTGTAAGATATTGTCCAACTCATGCAAGTTTCTACACCATGTTTTCTTATCTTACTGCTTTCTGTATTGCTTTCTATATTTACTAAATGGTACTTAATTTACCAAAGTGCTGAAAATGAAGTTCAAATGCAACTCTGTCAGATTATATATGTATATGCATATGTATATACATATAATATATATATACACACACACACACATATATATGTGATTATATATGGGATTATATATATATAGATCCCATACAGTTTTAAAACTTTAGGTAAAATTTAAAGATTTTTGTCTCATTTTAATAACACCATAGTAATTTTAGACTTTTTCACTTATCAATGTCACTTGAATCCTCACAACTTGCTAAGCAAAAAAGAAATCTTTCAATTGAAAATGCAGGTTTTTGTGTTCATCAAAAAATTATATTTGGAAAATGGCTCAAATATATGTAATCAGAACTGTTTCTTTACATTATATGCATGAGAACCTCATTTATTCAAAATTTTTATTGAACACAATACATTGTATGGTTGGGTTAGGGGAGGGCATTGTAAGTACAGACTAGAGGGTAAAGCAACTAGAAAGGAAAGAAAATCTTTATTTAGTATTATTGGAACGTGTAGAGAAGACAGAATGACATGAATGAGCAGCTTAAACAGATGGGAAAGACTGAAAATTGAGGGAAGAGAATGTTTTGCTTTGGGCACCTCTGTAACTCAGCTGCCAGAAGACTGCCTAAAGCATTAAATGAGATTGACATACTATTGTGGAATTAAAAAAATAAAATTGAATGAAGTGAGCATGTATCCTTTATTCTACCAAATGCATATACTAAGTCTACACTTACAGACCAATTTCAACATAGGCCTGTAATACAGTGGTACCTCCGTTCACAAATGCTTTTGTTTGCAAACAATTTGGTTTGTAAACAGAAGCTTTTGGCAAAATTTTGTTTTTGCTCACAAACTGCATCAAGTGACAAATAAAACTGTGGCCCTCTTTCCCACACCAGCATGCTTTTCCAAAATTGTAGACCAAATGAAGTTCATGAATGGAGGCACCACTGTATCATATCAAGCTTTTATATTTCTAAGATATTTTTTGTGGGTACTGATATCTTATAACTATAGACTTTCTTATTTCATGTAAAACAGTTTAATCTCAGTTTTGATATTGGGGAAGCTAACTACCAGCAATGGCTTTCGTCTCCTTTCCCACCCTCAACTTACTCACGACTCCAGTGCCTTGACTTATACCACACTTAGTCTCATAAATACAATAATTATGGAGCTTCAGGACCTGTATTCCATAGGTCTTTGAGTAGTAACCATTAACAGTTGCATGGGAAGCCATCCTAAGTTTTCAGGCTTAGATGTAGTTGCAAAAAAGGGTGACAGATCACCCTAAGTTGTATGTAACACCCCCGGTACAAGTCTGGGCTAATTAACCCAAATCAGTGGTTATGTTTAGTTAACAAGTGCAACCTGACAGATATACCTCTGTACATAGATTTGGGGACCCTGGTATTTGATAACAATTTATAGAATAATAGGAACAAATGAAGGAGCATTATAGAAGTGTCTTTATTGAAGTGTTTAACTTTTTAAATGCTTTCTCTTGATGCAACAACATATTAATAGAATGATATTCTAATGGAAATAACATTAATCATACATAAGATAATGTCATATTGATTATACAGTTTTATTTATTCTTTTGTTACTTGAAATTTTTTAATGAGGTAGTAATTTCTGTTATTAATCCTTTTAGTGTATATATGCCTGTATAGTTTTCAAAGATAATAGGATTAATAAAAGAAATTACTTTCTCATTTTTTTCTGTTAGTTTGTCTCTGTACCATGTGACACTCTTTTGACATGTGGACAGATTCACGTCATCATAATTTATTTTACCACCTAATTGTGAAGTTTTACTCTTAGACTTGTGTCTCATTTCTTAACAGATTTCAGTCAGTAAATACACACCTCCTTCTTCCTTTCCTTAAGGACAGACTCATGCAGAATGATGGAAAAACAAGACATTTTTTCCTTAGTGTTGGACTTTAGTAGCATGGAGCTTCAGGGATAAAAGAGGAAGAGCTCTTTGTACAGAAATAAAAATATATAAGAAGATATATTGAAATGTGAACCAAGTTTCTCACTCCTAACACCCCTCATGATGAGAATCAGAGGGTCAGAGAGGGAGAGAAAAAGACTAAGATAGTGGTAGCTTCCCTGGCTGGGCCCCAAGATTTGACTTGACTTACATCATCTCAGGCAATAGAGGAGATTATAAAAACCTACATAGATTTTTAGAAAATCTCAATTAACGAAGATATTTAACCTCTTTCTTAGATAAATCTCAAGAAAGCATCCAGGCCTTATCGTACAAATTGTTGCAGGATATGTTTATCAGATAGGTCCGAGGAGCACCTAGAGAACAGGACTCCTAAAACAAGGGGGCAGAAAAAGTGCGATGGGCTGGAAGTGGTGGAACACTGAGATGCGCTGTGGGTCTCTCATAGCCCACCATGAAGGAGAAGCAGCAGAATGATCACATGCACTGGAGAGAAGAACACAATTTGGCTTACAAAGAGTCAACAGGAAAGATCCTTATTGCTAGGCAAATGTAACAATAGAGTGGATTTCCTGGCAAATTATAGAAGCAAAAAATTATCAGATATTCAGATGTTTTGTTAATGACTTGGAGCATGCATTAAAGGGAACCTTAGTCTTATAGGAATGAGGGGAATGTTAAATCGTCATAGGTGGATTTCCTTTCATCTTATGGAACAGTTGCTCATATTGGGAAATCAGTTACTTTATAGAAAATATAAAATTACATTTCTTGTTCTCTTGAGGTTGGTGATTCAGACTCAGTCTCTAGTTGTATGGAATCAGCCACATGCTCCCCAAGATAGCATAGCAAAGAAGCTAGTCCTTGGAAGAGCTGATGAGACTGGGAGGAAAAGATGTTTTATGAGCAGTAACCCCAACTTCCATATATTCTGCAAGGAGATCTTTCAAAGTTCTACTTTAAAAACATTAAGATGGACAGTGATGGAGGTAAAAACTTACGTACAATGACTGTCACTTCTAACTTTAAAAGGAACTTTTATAGTTTGTTAATAGTTAAGAGATTAGTGTGTAAAATATTTTGATTGGTTGTCTGCATATAAGTGGCTAATGAAATTACCTTTGTTACTCTTATATTTCTCTTATTGATGGAGATAGAATCAAGCACACTTGTTTACATTTTGTTTTCTTTTGGTAGTGGGAGGCAAAATAAGAAAAGACAGTTGAGGCATCAATAAGTCAATGTAGGAATTTTTATTTCAAGTATTAACTTTAAAAACTAGTTAAAAACTCAGAATCCATTAAAGAGAAAATCAGCCAAATGTGCGCAAAATGCACACATACTTTATTTTACATATTTCTATTTTTATGTAAGAGAATGTGTTTTTCTAATCATTCTCATTTGCCTGCTCATTGAGCTGTTCATTCATTTTATACTGTTCTGCATTTCCCTCTGCAAGAAATTCTGAGTGAGTAATTTTGATTAGTAGCTCTTTCTGCATACACATCTTTTTGTTCCTATTTTCAACCATTACACTTTTACTTTTTATTTTAATGTAGCTCTTCATTTTATGACTCATGATTTAGATTAATGTATTTGATGTGAGGCGTTAATGTGGAGATTTGATCATTTTCACATTGACGAAAGTATGAAATGCATTCAGTCATTCCTTTAATAAGAAATGTCACACCATAGGCATTTGGTAGGTAATTATACATGAGAAAATGAAGTATGTCAGTGTCTTTGTTGAAAAAAAGCAACAAATCATACATTTCTATCTTTGTGAAGGACTATTCCTATGTCTTTTGGAGATGATTGTAAAATAAGGAAAAATCTCAAGAATGATTTTAAGGAAGTTAAAGGTAAATGAATAGAGTGGTCTACACATTATAGCTCCACCATAGAACCCTGAAATCTGGCTCTTTCCCACACAGGCCACATAAAGAATGCTCAACCACCATTCCGGTGTACTGTGTCATAATCCGCCTGGGATCACAGCAAAATAAGAACTTTTGTGAGGAGCTGTCACAAAGCCATTTATTGTTTACCTCGTAAACTGAAGGAAGCTGCTGGCAGGCAGTCTTCTGGGCCGGTTAGGGCTAGTACTTTCTATCTTGCACTCATTGGGCATAGCCGTAGACTTTAGAACTGTTTGGCTGTACTCACACTTGGCTCCCTAGGGATGGAGGGCACATCCCTCATGGGTCTCTCACCAGGTCCCACCCCACTGCGGTTGTGTTTTGAGATGACAGTTGTGAAGAGCCTACACCACTGATACTACTTTTAATATCTGTGAAAGTAATAAATCGCTAACTTCATTTGGACTTGTGTCCCGATCAGATCTCTCTCTGTAAGTGTGAGCCAAGTGCAAACTAATTCCGCAGCTGCCAAAAGGAGGCTGCTTAGGGAGAACTTCACTACTTGACAGGTACAGAGAATCAAATTAATAATAACCCACTATCATGCATAGAAAGTCGGACCCTCACAACTGCTTCATTTGTAGTACTCTTTAGTCAAGTGTCTATGCTTTTGTCTATTCGTGCATATCTTCCTTTCTTTAAGCATATGGTCTTCCATTTTGGTAGATAGATTTAGGTTTATTTGTTTCCTGTCTGTCTGTCTATCTTGTGGATATTAACCAAAATGGTAAAGATAGCATGAATGGAAGAAAAATTTTGTCCAACACTTTTGTTTGAGAACTAAATTGTTTGGGAACAGAAGCATTCATGAACTGAGGTATTAATATACTCTATTGACACAGTGAATAAAGTTGTCACTAATCACAGATTTTCCAGCCTTTTTTTGGGGGGGGTACCGGGGGTTGACCTCAGGACCTCGCGCACCAGCAGGCGCCTGTGCCGCTGAGCGATATCACCGGCCCTTTTTTCCTATGTGGGTTCCGGGAGTCGAACTCAGGACCTCGCGCTTGCCAGGCAGGCGCTTATGCTGCTGAGCTATCCCACCAGTCTATCCAGCCTTCTTAATATATGTATTTCCATACTTACAACACCACAGCACAGAATTATTCTACATTTTTCTCTAACTATAAGTCTATGTCTAATTTGCTCTTTTAGTACCTTCTTCTTTTCTTTTCTAAATATAGGCCACTTTTAGTTCTTTTAGTTGAATTTTTTTAATCATTTACTTTTTTTAAAGATCTCATCTAGTTCCTAGTTTTTAACAATTACATTTATGTGCTTCTTTATCATATTTGATTTTACAGCACATGTATTTTCCCATCCTACATTTCCAAGTATTTATAGGGGATATTTACTGGGTACATTAGCAGCTCCTTCAAATTTATATATCAAAACATTGCTCAACATCAATAGCATGTGCTTTGCTTACACATCCATTAATTCTACAATAAATATGTGAATTTCCCAATCATTCTAGAATCATCATTCAATCCTTTTCTACACTCAGCTACCAACTACCCCTCTCATCCATTTGACACATCTGCTTTACTTTTCCAATGTTGCTTAAATGAATTTGCTTTCATTACATCCTGTTAATGTCCTAGTTTAAGGATTCATTGCAGCTATTAAAATAGACCTTTTATCCTCCAGTTTATTTCCAGTAGTCCTTTCTCACACAAGTCTTGCATGCTTTTAATATGCTGGCTTGCAGCCACCTAACTGTCATCTTCCTGCCTACTCTGCAAAAACGTCAATGTGACTTTGATGGTCACCATCACTTGTCCCTGGGCACAATGACTCTCTTTAGTCTCTTGGAGTTATTCATAATTTTCTAAGTTAGTCATGTTTCTTTTATTTCTCGTGACAGTAATTTTTCCTGTGACCTATTCCTGGTCTACTGTACCAAATGAGAAATCTTTTGTAGGATTTAGGGAAAAGTTTCATCTATGGATTAAAAAGTATTCCAGCTGAAAAATCTCCTCTATTTTTTAATAGTGCATCAGCTTTATGCATGTTAAATCTAGAAATAGTGCAGGTATCTTTCAACAATGAAGGCAAATATCACCAGTACTGTTTATGAGGATGTCAAAGCAGATAAATAGTTAATCCACAATATTTAAAGAAATTACTAGCAAATAATTGGATTTGCCAACTCTGTAACTGCACTATCTTCAGTAACTCCTGTAGATGGAACAAGCCACTTACATTTAAATCATTTTTTGCCGGGTGAAGTGATGCACACTTGTAATCCCACCACTTGGGAGACTGAGGCAGGAAGACTGCTGTCAGTTTGAGGCTAACCTGGGGTACATAGTGAATTCAAAAGTTCAAGGCCAGCTTGAACTATATAGCAAGAGCCTGTTTCAACCCCCACCCCAATCCTTTTATTAAGTTGATTTTTTGCTATGTAGTAGTCTCCCCTTATCCAGGGAGGAAATGTCCTAATACCTCCGGTAGATATTTGAAACTGAACATAATACAGGACCGTATATGTACAATGTTTTCTCCTATACAGATGTGCACAGAAGTAATGCCTTTTTCATCTTGACTAAGGCATAAATTCCAAGAGACTGTGACAGGTGGCAGAAGAAAATTACAAGATGTAAATACTGAACCTAAAAAGGGTATTACTTTCAACCAAAGAACATATTGTGGTGTAACTTTTATGGTTCGAGGTCCAAACTAGCATGAAATTTTTTCATCTTACTTTCACTAGTAGATAATTCATATTATATATCATAGTAAACTCAGAGTAGAATTATTTTTCTTTTCGTAAGAATTTTCACTCCTGGGAAGCACTTTGGATTCATTTTGGCATATCTGAATTGCCAGCCTCACTCTCTTATCCTTTAAGATCATTACAGATAAAATACTGGTTCATTGAACATCAGCACCGAAATACTGTGACAGTTGATCTGATAACTGAGATAGCTAGAACATGACTAAATGGAAGGTAGTGTATAGCGTGTGTTTGTGCTAAACAAAGCTCTGACTCATGTCCCTAGTGGAGCAGAGTAGAGTGGTATGAAATTTCATCATGCTACTTAGAAAAGTGAGCAATGTAATGTATTAAGAATTGTCTCTTTCTGGAATATTCCATTTAATATTTTTGGCCCAGGATTGATTGTGGGTAATTGAAACCATGAAAAGTAAAACCATGAATAATGGAGAATTACTGTATTCACATGCACAGTCATGGGTGTTCCAATGCCTCACTTTATTACACTAATTGTCCTCTATTTCTGCCAGAATAAACTATAACAATTTTACTACACAAGATTCTGCGTGAACCAATCACAATATACTTTTCCAGTTTTACCTTCTAAAACTACTCAACACTTTTCACGTCTATCCAAAACACCAGTTCTTTATTCTTAAGCATATTTTAGAAGCTTTCTCTCATCTGCCTGGCAATATTTTCTGTTTTACTTAACAGGGCTTCCTCTACATTCAAACCTTAGTTTTCTGTACTGTCTTCTTCTAAGACTAAGTTCAAAAACCACAATCTACATGAAGTTGCTTTGTTCCTCTGATTGAAATTGAGAACCCCTCCATATGTTAGGTATTTACCTCATGAGGTAATTTTCTTCTGCCACCTGTCATAGTATCTTGTATTATGAGTCTTTACTTATGCAGAGTTCTCTTTATCTTTGCAGATTCAATTGCACTTGGCAAAGCACTCATCTACGTGAAGATCACAGAAAAACTATGCTCTTTATCTGAAACAAGGAAAATTAAAAAATAAAGCTAAAAGAAACCTTTGAAACCCCCTAGCCAAGAGACGAGGGACACTTTCTTACATTTATTCTGACTTTTGGGTACAGGGATGGTTAGTTTTGGATTATATCTCAGAAAATGTTTTATACTTGTGTACCAGGAAATATTTACACTGATTTTCACTGCATCCTTGTTTGTAATATTAAAAAAAACATGGCCTAAGTGTCCATCTATAGAAGAAAGGAAAACAATTAAACTTTAATTCATAATGTTGAATCTTAAATAGCTATGACAATACATGAAATACATCTGTATGTGTCAAGATGAAGATCTTGATATAAGAAGAAAAAAGTATATAAAATGAAAATACAATTCAGAAATGACAATATTAAGAAAATCAGTATCAGGACAGAGACCTGGATCAAACCCATTAACCTCAAGAAGGAAAAAGGACTTTGAAACTCTAAACACATTGTGTTAGTCAGCTTTCTGTTACTGCAACCAACTCAACATGTGACATAAAACTGTTATTCTGGCTGTTTTGGAAATCCCAGTACATGACTGGGTGGACTAACTGCCTTCAGGTTTCTGTGAGAGCAGCACACTGTGGCAGGAAGACGTGGTAGGAAAAGACTCACCTCATGCCTAGAAGACGGTGCCAGGTGGGTGGTGGAGGGGAAAGGAATGGGGTCCCCAGTCCCCTCCAAAATGCCCTAAAGACTTCAAGGAGGCTCTGCCACCTCCCAATAAAGACACCAGGGGACCAAACTTCTAACGTGTGGGCCTTTGGGGCTCACTAAGATCCACATCACAGCACTAAGGGGTAAGTCTTTGCAAGAAATAAAAGAATGGCTCTTATTTATCTGCACCTTTGAGACATACTGTCCAATCCCCTTCATATGATTTAGATTATCTGTATAACTAACCTTCAGTACTGACTTCTCTCCTTTCTCACTAAGAAGCATTTTCTCTCCCTGTTTCAGACAAAATGTTCCTTGTTGCAGACATTATTTGCACCTTGTTTTAGGAACTTTACATTCATATATGTTTTTTAAATTTAACCTCTTTTCCTCTTTTTTTTTTTTTGGTACCAGAAATCGAACTCAGGGCCTTGTGCTTTCCAGACAGGCACTGTGCTGCTGAGTTATATCCACGGCTTTCTTCTTTTCTTTTTATTACTATTAATTTTAAGTCTTTGTTTTTTGGTCTCTTTTCTATTCAACTTACACTTAATATACTTCCTACTTTGTGTATATTCTCTTCTGTTTATAGTCTACAAATCCACCCACTTTACCGAGAACTTATTTTAAAACAGTGTTTTATTCATGCTTCTTTGCCTAAGTTACCATTTGTTCCTCAGTTCATAGATATATTTACTCTGTCCTCTAGCATGCACTTTTCTATCTTAGCATTTCCCAAGAAATCCTGTTCACAAATCCAATAAATAATGTTTGAAAGTAATTTGTTTCCTCCAGGTGCTGCATGTTATTTTACCAATACTGAAAATAGGCGCTTTTCATACCTAAACATTGTTTCAGGATAGTTTTAGCCTAACAGAAAGTTGGGAAGATAGTACAGAAAGTTCCCATACGTTCAACATTAACTTCCCTGTTAACCTCTTATGTCGGTATGGTACATATGTACTAATTAGTGAAGTAAAATTAAAACACTATCACTACTATTAAATAGAGTCTACTTGCTTCTAATGTCTTGTTTAGCATATTACATCACAGCTGCCATGTTCCCTAGGATAAGGTTGGTTTGATTCACCTCCTCAGACTTTCCTTCTTTCTGATAACCTGAAAGTTTCAGGAGCAATGCTTTGATATTTTGTATAATGTTCCTTAACTGAGATTTATTTAATTTTTCTCTTCTGCTTAACCTTGTATGCATTTGGTATAAGACTTCAAACATAAAGTAGCAGTCTCTTCACCTTATATCAAGAGTATGTACTAGCAATGTGACTTAATCACAGATCGTTGATAACTTTGGTCAAGATTAGCATCATGGTAAAACTTCACTGTTGCCCCTTTCCATACTGTAGTCTTCAGAAGGAAATCTTTCACTTTAGAAATGGGAACTTTTTTTCCATCTCCTTGGTGTGAACATAAATTATATGTAATTCTTCAGTACAGGGAAGTTGTCTATCTTATCTGTCTCTCTATTCATTCATATCAGAATGGGCTTATGGATATTTATTGTATACTTTAAGTTATAACACTGTTAAGTTATAATACTATTTCTTGAAATGTTCCAGCTTCACTACAGGGAGTTTCTCTGTATCCCTTTGACATAGCCTGATCGTTATGGGATTCCCAACTTTTGTACACACTTCCTTACTTTCCTGTATTTCTACCACACGCTTCAGGTATATCTTACAACTTTTGCCCCAGGAGTAAGGTCAGTCATTTCATCAAGAAGCCCTGGGCCGGTGAGATGGCTCAGCGGCTTAAGCACCTGCCTGGCAAGCGCGAGGGCCCGAGTTTGACTCCCGGAACCCACATACGAAAAAAGGGCCGGTGATATCGCTCAGCGGGACGGGTGCCTGCTGGCGCGCGAGGTCCTGAGGTCGATCCCCCGGTACCCACAAAAAAGAAAAAAAAAAAGAAGCCCTGACCCCTGCTGTATGCAGAGTATATAAGAAACTTATATCTGGGTATTAGGTGCGGCCTCCCTTACCTTCCTATTTTTTTTTTTATTAGTACATATTTGCAGCAAATAATGATCACATTCATCATGGGGAATGTATATGTGTGCATAACACATACTAATTCATTTTGTGTCCCCCTTCCCTCCCTCCACTCTTTCTTTCCCTCCCCGTTTTAACACTGTTGCTTCCATGTAGTATGTCTATTGCTTGGGGTGACCTCTTTCTCCTTGCATTCTGCCTTTTATTTGAAACCTTTCTCTTCTGGGCCACTCATCTGTTAAGACCTAACTCAATAGTAAGATCCATCTAAGGTACGAGTTAACTATTACTTCTTCTAGGCTTCCATACCCCTCACCATTTTGCCTAACTCTTTCATACCTCTCCTGAGTTTAGATAATAATCTATAGTAGTGAATTGTGAATTAATTAAGTGATGGTGATATACTGCATTCTAGAATCCAATACAAAATTGAGAACATTGTGTAGGAAAAGTAAGAGTTTGCTTAGAAAATGAAACTAACAGTAATAGAGGATTTGAAGTTATTGAGCAAACTGTTTATGATATAGTTTAGAAGGTGCACTTAGTGTCAGTACCAAGGGCACTTTTTTCATCAATTATTTTCAGGATCCTTTCCATTGCTTTATGACAACCAATAAGAAATTTATTTTTAAAATTTTGGTTATTCATAGCAGTAAAATACAGTATTTAAAAGTCTAGGTTAACTTTGTGTCTCAATAATTTTAACTTGGAATAATTTTTTTTTTTTTTTGGGGGGTACCGGGGGGTCGACCTCAGGACCTCGTGCGCCAACAGGCGCCCGTGCCGCTGAGCGATATCACCGGCCCCTTTTTCGTATGTGGGATCCGGGAGTCGAACTCGGGCCCTTGCGCTTGCAAGGCAGGCGCTTACGCCACTGAGCCATCTCACCGGCCCTAACTTGGAATAATTTTTGAACTACCAATATGTTCAATTGTTCAAAGAAGTCTTTTATAATCCCTTTACCATTTTTAACTTCTTATATTACCATTACATATTTTTTCAAAAATAAGAATTCACATTGATGTATTACTAACATCTACAATGCAGACCTTATTTAGAATGCACTACTTTTTCTCTCTTTCTTTCTTTCCTTCCTTTATTCTTTCCTTTCTTCTTCCTTTATACTGTTTTTTTTTTTTTTTTTTTTTTTTTTTTTTTTTAATTCATGTCCTCTTTCTGCTTTAGGATCTGATCCAGGGCACCATATTGTCTTTCCTTGTCCTATCTGCCAGATCTCCTTAAGTCTGGGATGGCTTCTGAGTCTTTTGTTTTTATTTTTTATCTTAACAACTTGGAGGATTACTCTGCTGATCCTACAGACTGTCTTCCAATGTAGGTTGCCATATTTCACTTTTGAAATTACATTGTGGTAATGGATTTGGGGAAAGGAGGTCACTAATTTGAAGTTCCTTTCTCATTCTCTCCTATCTCAGAGTGCATGATAACCATGGGATCTCACTAGTGATGTTAACATTCACCACTTTGTTAAGATAATATTTGCCAGGTTTCTTTTCATTTCTTTTCTTTTTTTTTTTTTTTTTAAGATTTTTCTTTCCTACTGTATTTTGGAAAGAAAGTCACTAAATCTAGAAAATCCATGGAAGGAGAAGGATGGTCAAAATGGATTCCCACCTCCTGTATGACAGAGTGTCTACATCAATTATGTGTAATTCCTTTGCAGGGGAAATTTGTGTATCTATTGTTTAATCTATATCAGATTGGGCTTACAAGTTTCTTGTATAGGTTGAGATATAATTCAAATGCACTTTATAAATTTTGTTGCATTAATTGTTCCAACTTCAGTCATTGGGAGCACTTTCATCAGATAGTTTGTGTTAGTCATCATTTATAGTCCTCTTGCTTCTTGTTTTGCCTTTTTCCCAAACCTCATGTCAACACTATCTGATAGGACAGAAAGTCAATATATTTGGGCTATGGAATTTCAGAATGATATGTGCTAAGAAGAATACTTTTCACTCCTATATTTAAAATTTTGCAACCCTACTTCGTACCACTTGATTACTCCAACAAACTAACTTGACATGAGACATTATTAAAATGAATTTACTATGATGAACATTGGAATTCATAGAATATGAAAACCAAGCTATCAAGCCATCTGTCAGAGAAATCTTGATACTTAAAAGGACTTTTCTTTCCTTGACACTTGTACATCTCTCCCACTTCTCATATGCCGCTATAAATATGACAGCTGCATGGGTGACTAGATCCTTCACCTGTGAAATCTAAATGCTACATGCTTAATATATCATTTTATCTAAAATAGTGTATACAAATGGATAATGTGTATTTACATATGGATAAATTTGCATATTGGCAACTTATATATTGACACCAGTGGAAAAATGAAGCCTCAATATGTCAGTTGCATTTAACAGAGGACTTATTATTTTAATTTTTCAAAAATAGCATGAGTATTTTTAAACCTTTCTTAAATTTAAATTTTCCAATCAGTGTCAAGTGACATTTTTTAAAGGAAATAGTAATAAAATCAAAGCCAGCACTATCCCCATATTTCATGTGCTATTTTTATACTTTTGTATATTGCCTTTAGCTATTACGTGTAGTGAGTAGAGCTATAAAGTTGTATAATGAGATGGTTTGAAGTTTTCATTCTAGCTGTAACACTTAATATTTCCATCTGTGTAACACAGAAAAATGATAATCCCTTAACGACATCATTATTGCAATCAAATAAAGTGAGCAAATAAAATACCAGGAACATTACTTGGAATAGAGTGGGTACTTGATCTTCTTTGCTGCCTTCC
Organism: Erethizon dorsatum; assembly: GCA_028451465.1. Taxonomy (NCBI): domain Eukaryota; kingdom Metazoa; phylum Chordata; class Mammalia; order Rodentia; family Erethizontidae; genus Erethizon; species Erethizon dorsatum. Next base: position 21,719,018 of record CM051839.1, read on the forward strand.
TTCTTCATGAATAGATGTTGAGAAAATTTTACACTACAAATACTACCATGTAATTTTATTTTTAATGTGCATTAATATTTTGTGGTTCAAGCTTGAATTGATTAACCTTCACATATTATAATTTCTCAATCTAAATAAGTAGTATTTTTATGTAATACTTCACATTTTTATATCAAAATCCATGAATTTATTTTCTTTATAAGTTAAAAAAAGTTATAAAAAGCTTAAAAAGTATTTTGTAAGAATTCCAGAGAGCATGTTAAGCCATACATTATCACCTATGGAGCAGAACTTTCCCAGCTAAAGCCACTCTTCAGTGATAAGGGAACCTACCTGCGAATTCACTTGGTCCTTGAAAGCTCACTAATCCCATCCAGATTAGTGCCTTTGTTTCTGGAATTGTTATTTAGGGAGAGAGCCAGGGGAAGTACAGGATAAATGTAAAATGATGTAGAAGCTTCACAATAATAACTATTTTCTAGTCCTTCTCCAAAAAAATTGAACATATTTCTGGAAGGTTCAACTGAAGCATCTCTGGAAAACATAGGTCCCAACTTTACATTGTTTCTTTACTACTTTTAAGGTTCACTTTAAATTTCCTTTTTGTTTATTTGCTTTTTGTTTTCGTTTGTTTCATGTCACCTCAATAATATGACTGGGAGCCTAAGGAGAACATAGTAAATCCAGGTCCTCTGATCTTTAATCTCTAGATTTGGCTCTATTATTTTTCTTACTGCACGATGCTTGTAAGACAGGCATCATTGGAAGTCACATGAACTCCATCAGAGTTAATGGAAGATAAACAGGAAAGAAGTTATCTAAGTGAATTTGATCATCTCAGTCTCCTAGAAGAATCAGTATTGTTTCCATGGGTGCATAACTTTACCAAGAACTATTTTAAACAGTGTGAAAATGCAAAGCCATTATAATAACACCCACTGATGTCCACACATGCTTGTTACATTATTTCCTAAAGTTTATGAATATTTATAAATTATATATATATATGTATCTATATCATATGACTACTGTACTTAAAATATTTTTCAGATTATTGAAGAATTTCAAATACCATGTAACATGGCAATGGAACTGTATTTTATTATTGGGGAGATTTATTTATGGTAAATAGGTATTTTTCAATCAAAATTAAAGGGGATATACTTAGTTACGAGATTTGTAACAACCAAACATATAGTTACACTTAAAGGTAAATCCTAAGTAGGAGGAAGTAATCTGTGTAAGCTAAATTAAAGAAATATCAGCACATTTCTTTTGATTTGTTACATATAACACAGGTTTAAATATTAAATAGTTCAACAGTCACTTTCTATTTGTCTGTGCATGTGTGTGTATAAGTAACATGAAAAACAAGAAATAGAAATGATCTTTATCTTCATACATTCTGACAATTTAGTTAACTTTATTTCTATTTGGATCACCCATTACATTTAATACCTTCTTTGCTTTAATCATAAATTTTAAGGAAAGATGAAAGATGATTCTTTCTATAGTAAGAAATAGTATGCAGTTTATACATAACAATTTTTGAAAAGCTCTTGTTTCCATTTCTTAGCTCATAATTACAGCTATGGAAAGAACTCTCAAAAGTTATCAATATTTATTTAGCAATTGTTAGCATGTTTTCTTATAAAAACTTAACAATTATTAAATGGTTCAAATATTAGTGCAGGAAACAAAACTAATACTACACGTGACAAATAGAAGAAAGAAGTTCAAACAATCATAAATTATAACAATAAAATAATAAGTCAACCAAAGCATAAAGCGACATTTTTATTCAAATTGTTTATAATGCACACTTTTATGCTATTTTTTAAAAAATAAAACAACTGTTAATTCCAAGATGTTTAAGATTAATACCCACTTTACTTATTTCCCTCAGTATAGTAATAAGAATACTTATTTTTAATTCATAGATTTTTGCATTTAACTTTACAATTTTGGCTCTTATAAAACTGAAACTAAGGAAAAATTATTCATAAATATTTACAGACTCAACATCATGTACCTTAAATTTAATTTAGTGTGTGCTTGTGATAAATATTTTGTTATAATTCCTACCCTAAAAATTATCATTTTCATAGGAAACTGAACTTTAAATTTATAAAATTATATATATATATGGTAAAGATTGGGATCAGTTGCTTCTTTTATCACCAAATATCCAAAGAAGGTTAGAAAGGAAGTAATCAATGTACTATGATGCATTGAGTAGGAAATTAAGTCTGCCTAGAGGGCAATAAATTCCCATGAGATAGAATAAGGTAGATGCGACCACATTAAGTGTGCTCTGAAATAACAGTTTGGAACAGGATATACTTAATATGGAATCTATCAACAAAAGCAAAAAGCCTGTTAAAATTAACTGATTTTTAAAATAAGCTCAACTTATCTCAGGAATGAGGTCTACAGGTGTTAAAATTCCTAAAATACTTTAAAGATCATTGTGTTATAATATTTTCTGTTACTATAATGAAACTCAGGTAATTTTTAAAGAACAATTTTGATTTAGCTCACATCGCATTATGGGGATGGCATCATGGTGAGAGCACATGCAAGGAGAAATCGCAGGGAAAACAGGAAACCTGGGCACGGGAAGGAGGCAGGCTGTGAGTTAGTCAGATTTCCATTACAGTAAAGCAACTCTTAGCTTAATCACATTAAGAGAAGAAAGGTTTGCTTTGGCTGACCATTTCAGAAATTTCAGTCCGTTACCAAATGGCCTGATCTCTTTGAGCCTGTGGTGAGTCCATACATGATGCTGGGGACTCATGGAAGATTAAGTTACTCATTTCATGGCAAGTGGGAAGCAAAAGAGAGAGGAAGAGGAGAAACTAGGTTCCCAATATCCCCCACAAAGTCATACTCCCAATGATCTAATTTATTCCACTAAATCCCACCTCCCAGTAGTGCCATGGGACGGGGAACAAGCCTTTCCACATGGAAATGTTGGGGCACATTCAAGATCCAAACCATAGCAGGTTTACTCTTTTACAGTACAAGAACTAACCAGGATGTCACAAAAAGTAAATCAATTCCTCCTGAAGCTAGCATCCTCACTGACCTAATTACTTCCCATTAGATGTGACTTCCTAAAGGTCTAAACACCTCTTAACATTGCCATACTGAGGAGTCAAGTGCCCCCTTAAACCTTCGGAAAACAAACCACATCCACAACATAGTGACCTTATTCATACACATCTGTTGTGGTTAATTTTCATTGTCAGCTTGATGCATTTGAGAGACACCTGGCTCATTAGTAAAGCACACTTCTTTGTGCATCTGGGTAGGTCACGGGGTAACTTGGGGACTATGTCTGGTTGCTAGCCCCTGTACTCTGGCTTTTTCCAACCCAGTCACCTTGCTGCTGCCATGAGTTGAGCAGTTTTCCTCCACCACACCCTTCTGCCATGATGCTTCAGCCTTGGAGCTAGGCAACCATGTACTAAAACCTCAGAAACCATAAGCAACAATAAACTTTCCCTTCCTTTAAGTTCTGTAAGTCGGGTACTTTGTTCTATGTTAGCAACAAAATACTGACAACTACAACATCCATAGTTATGTGTTTCTCAGGGCTTACTGTTTTTTATTTGTTTTATTGAAAGTATCATTTTATAACTATTCTAAAATTGCTTCTAAAACATAGTTCTAGAAAATGGACTCCTCATTCTTGATTGGTTGACTGCTTAGTGAAAGGAAAAAAATCCTTGAAGACTTACACAGAAAATACTAATAGCTCTTTCCAGTACTGGGAAACATAAGAATTTATTTATTTCAAAAGCCAATTGCAACTTTCAAAATCCCTGAGATATGTATAGCGGAAGGTACTTTAAATAATATTTCCTTAAACAACTAACTGGTCTGGTAGATGCAGACTGTAAAAAATACTGACTCATGGCCATAGAACATTCAGCACTCGTGACAAAGTAGCTAATTCCAATGCCCAGAAGCAGATGTTTATTTCCAAAATATTTTATGCTAATATCACTTACTATAGTCAGTAAAATTCAATAGACTTTATATAAAGTGATGAAACATGGAAAAGGAATACAAAGGTTTCTTATTTTGTGATAAATAAGTTATCCATAAAAATGTGACAAAAATATCTAAAATTGTTCTCTGTGCTTTTGAAAGATGGCAAAATTGCAAGTCATACTACTTATCTAAAAGAATTCTATAATGATAATATTCTTCTGCTGTCTGTATTTACATGCTTTCACTTGAGATATCATAATTTAAAAACCTATCTGTGATACATACCAAAATAAACAGAACTTCATAATTTAGATATTTATTTAAAGAAAAGATTTTAAATGATGTTGTGAAAACCCATGTTGTATACCCATTTGATAAAAGATACATTGGACTTCTTCCTCTTTCTTATTCTAGGATAAATTCCAAAATGTTTGGAGAACTCAATGTTATCAGCACTCTATGTGAATGTGAAGAAAATTAATGTGATGTTTTACCTAGGTAATTATTAGGAAGACAGACACCATAAATAGTTTGTTCAAAACCAAATAGCAAGCTGGGAAATGATATAAAATAGGCACTGACAGAAAAAAAATTAAACTTATGGTCTCCCTCACTTGTAATGAAAGAATATCAAATGAAGATTTTGTTTTTCTAACCAGATTGGCAATATTCAAAAATTGTGATAAAATATTTTGTTAATCATCCTTTGGAGAAAGGGGTATCCTTATATGTCTTTGTTGAGGTAGAGAAAAAAGTACTATGGGTATAATGAGGGTTCTTATGTAGGCTGACAACATCAACACAATTACAAAGTGAATGAACCATTTGTCCCAACTTCTCGGGTCTCTCACCAGCACATGTTTGCAAAATATTTGGTTATATTTACTGTGATTAAAAAAATAGCACGGGCCAGTGAGATGGCTCAGCGGCATAAGCGCCTGCCCAGCAAGTGCAAGGGCCCGAGTTCGACTCCCGGAACCCACATATGAAAAAAGGGCCAGTGATATCGCTCAGCAGCACGGGCGCCTGCTGGCACACAGGGTCCTGAGGTCAACCCCTGGTACCCACCAAAAAAAAAAAAAAAAGAACAGCAAATGATTAAAAACAATTTACTGTCTTTAAAGAGGGAACTGAGAGTTTAAATACTACATATAATGCAATGGGCTACAGTGCAGTGTAAGAAACAATGATAATGATCTTTATATGGTAATATGTTATGATGTCTATATTTGTAAATAAAAGCACTGTGTAGAATATCATATATATATATATATTTTTTTTTTCCATTTATCTATGTAGAGAGGGAAAGTTGAAAAAGACAGGATGGAAGCTAGACTTTTCTACATACCTTATTGCACAGTTTCTAATTTGCAAACTTTTAATTTAATCAAACAATATGTGAAATTGAACCGGAAAGTAAAAATTTCCTAGAAATTGAAAGTAACTGAATCAGGATTGATTTAAAATATACTTTTTATATCCAAGTTAATTTAGAACATATGTTTTTCTGTATAAAGTTAGATAAATATACTTGGAAAAATTGAACTGCAAAGAATTCTTGAAACTCATTCAGTCCTCTTATTTTATAAGCAATACTGTGATGTTATTATATTGCAAGTAATTTACTTACAATTATATAAAACAAAGAAGTGGGGAGATTAACTTTTTTGAAACCAAAATTTTCAGTTTAAGAGAAAATAATTTTAAGTACAAAATAAAATAAGATGAGTTAAATTCCTATATTACTAAATTTGAAGTAAATATACTTCAAGAACTCAAAACTCAAAACTGTTGCATTTCTAAAATGTATGTTTACTAACTTTGTCCCCTGAAAAGGGCAAAAATCCATGCTAACTGAAAGGGAACCAGATTGTGACTACTCTAAATATCTTTTACCACTTAAGGCCAGCTTCCTTAAACGATAGCTGCAGGAGGAATTATAGAAGATTGGCTGAAATATTTTTTATCAGAACACCAGGATTCTACAAAGAAAAATGAGTTACATCAAAAGAAAACAGATACAACAAAGACTGTAAATCTACAACAAGGTAACTGTGCACTTTAAAGAAAATATTTTTATGAAAAATGTTGACTATTTGGGAGATGTTTTTATATAGCAACCAATTCAACTAACAAAAGAGCTCAAGGCACTAAGCAGCTGACTGCTAATCCATTAGCATAACCACTGGCCACCACTCCCGAAGACCCTGCAGCCATGCCAACATTCACTGGGCAATGACCAGGGGCAACTCAATGAAAGAGGAATTGCCTCTAAATCATACATTGCCTGGGAAAAATGGGGGGAGAAAGATGCGATTATCTTTCTGTTTTCTTTCTGAAGTATCTTATTGATTTTAACAGTTTTAAGATTCTTCCCACATATCTAGTACAGGATTTCCTTCATGTATGCTCTGGATAATTAACCCACTCATTTATTGCTTTGGCTAACTTCTTGGCAGAAATTGAACAAAAATCAAATAAATGGCTAGTCATTTAACTTCGAAGGAAGTAGCTGTCAATAATCATTGCTAACTTCATATAGCACACGTTATGTACGTTGTTTAAAAGCCTATAACTTTAATCTTCATAGACATTTCATAAGGTAGGTGCAGTACTGTTATGATTCCCATTTTTCACATAAGAAAAAGGAGTCAGGAAGTTAAAACACTTGGCCAGGTTTTGATCAGTGGCTGAGCTAGGAGATGAACTCAGGCCATGTGGCTCCAGAATGTATTGAGGACCGGCCCTATACCATATTCTTGTAGATACATGATGCCTCTCAACTTGTTTTCAGAAGACTATTTTTTATATTCATATATGCTTTTAGCTAACTTGAGAATATTAGAAATATCCATTTCACATAGTTATTTACTTTATAAAAGTAAATGTGTCCATAAAAAGAAATAGTGCTGCTTTGTCCTCTTTTATTGCAATGATTTGTTACAATTAACTTCTTTAAGATATTCACCAATGTTGCTTATACATTCTTTTAGCCAATTTGAGAATACATATGCTTAATATGTCATCACTGGTCTCATAAAGAGAGGTCCTCAGGTGACACTAATTGATAGATTCTTACTTTTTTGCATCAGCGCTCTATTTTAAAACAAATTAAAGCATTACTTTAATAGATGCAGCTGGTGATAGTGGTTCCTTTTATGATATAATTTGACAATATATAACATTCATAGAATTTACGCAGCATAAGATAGCTTTCCTTTGTTATCACTGGAGATTTTAAAATTCTTTTTATTAAATCTTTTAGAAAAACTAAAATTTTCAAAGAATGTGTTAATTATAATATTAAAGACAACTCCAAATTCTTTGTATAGCAGGATAGTGCACACACAATCTGAAGCGAAACACTACACAAACATTTACAGATCAGTATTCAAAATGAGGTGAAGTTAATGAACACTGTAAGGAAGGTTGAATAGATTTACCTCACTGTGGTGCAATGTGCTATTTTAAACAAGGTAACAGAGGTAAAACAAAAAGCTTTAAAAAAAAAAAGGCCTTTTATTTTCTAGGTCCAGTGGGAGAATATGCAGTATGCTTTTAAATAATTTCTTCTTAAAATGGCAAATTTGTGATTATTTAAATAAAAATATATGAAATAATTCATTTTAGAATGGATTGCTCAGTCAACATATTTCTTATAAAGATATTTTATGAGAACTTTATATAATTTGATTACATACTAAAAAGAAGATGGTATATTATCCCTCTTTTGACATATGAGTCTGTGTAGCAAGGAACTACATCATGAGTTTATGTCATATTTTTACTGTATTTTAACAAATATAATTTATGCCTGACAAATACTATTTTCATGTGCTCACACACATTGCGATAAAATGGGATCTCTTGAATATATTAATATAATTATCTATCATTAATGTTAAAATTATCTATTCTAAACCTAAATTCCCATATGGCATGCATACTTGCACCAGAAGGAATGTGTTACGTTTCTTAATTTGTGGTGTTTTTAATTTGACTGATTAACTTGTGCATCTTTTGAATTTCAAACACGTTTTTATAATAACCTTGTTATTAGTGAATGACTTTTCCTAACTCTAAGTGGGCATAAAAAGGAATGTAGATGTCTAGTATATTAGAATATGACCTCTAGCTAATTAAATTAAATTAAATTAGCAAACATTTGGAGTGAATTTACAGAGAAGGTGCAGATAGTTCAATGCCTGTGATAGCTGCAGAAATTCTGTAAGGTTACTGTCATAATCCTCACCCCCATTGTATAGATGGTGAAAGTGAGTTCTGGAAAATGTGTGAATTGGCTAAGATCATAGAGCTCAAAACTTGGTTTCAGACTAAGTTCTTCAAGGCCCTGTCTACTCCCTCTAACTATCATGTTATAGTTATTCATTGTAAGTAAATATTTTATTATTGGACAAATGTTTTATATTTATTTATAGTAATCTTCACTTGACACCGCCTTCAAAGCTAGATAAGCAACTTGTTGACAAAAAACTTCACTCTACTTGTTGGCCATTTCTACTTCTTCCATTGTGGAATGTCTGTACATTTCTCTAGTTCATTTCTTGACTGGGTCTTTAATTTTAGGTGGTTTAATTTGTTTTTTGAGTTCCTTGTATATTCTAGATATCAGTCTTCTGTCTCAGGAATAGCTAGTAAATTTTTTTTCCATTCTGTAGGTTGTCTCTTCACTCTGCTGATTGATTCTTTGCTGTACAAAAGCTTTTTAGTCTGATATAATCCCATTTGTTGTTTCTTGCTATTTATTGTGCACTGAGGTTCTGTTTAGAAAATCCTTTCCTACTCTTATGTCTTCAAGTGTTTTACCTATTTTATCTTCCAGAAGGTTTAATGTTTCTGTTTTAATGTTTAGATCTTTGGTCCATTTGATTTTAATTTAGTATATGGTGAGAGATAAGGGTCCAGTTTCATTCTTTTAAGAATTTCTCAGAGAATTGAAATTAGAAATTTCATATGACCCAGCTGTCCTGCTGCTAGGTATCTTCCCCAGAGCATTTGAGTCAACATATTACAGTGATACTTGCATACTAATGTTTATAGCAGCACAATTCGTAGTAGCTAAATCCTGGAAGCAGCGTGTACACCCATTAACAGATGACTGGACAAACAAAATGTGATATCTATATTTAATGGACTACTACTCAGCTAAAAGAATGACAAATTTGAGGCATTTGTAAAAAAAATAGATCTACTTAGAAACTACAATGTCGAGTGAAATAAATCAAACACACAAGCTTAAATACCATATGGTATCTCTCATTTGAGTGAAGCAAAGTACAAAAAAAAAAATGATAAAAGATAGAAAGGGACAATGGGACAGATCTTGTCCAATAAGGAAATAGTCCAAGTAGAGAGGTGAGGAGGAGGGGAAGGGGAAATGAGATTAAAAAAGAAGTGCTATATACATAGTCCTAATAACTACAATCGATATAAACATTATATGCTATAACAAGAGCTAAGACAAATAATATCAACAAGTACAAAAAAGGTGATAGGGGAACCAGAGGAGGAAGGGGGAGGTGGAAAGAAAGGGAAGGGGATTAGAAAAAAAAAGCCAAGCTGTAATATGGACACGTAACCACTCCCCAAGATGATTGTAAATTGATTTAAACAGAAATCAGCAACATGTGATGATTCTAAGTGTTTTAATTTTCATATATCATAAGATTAAAATAAAAATTTGGATTTGCAAATGTGTACTAATAAAAATATAGAGTTAAGGGAATTTCACTGTATAAAATGTATTGCTAAATTTTGAAATAGAATATTTTATGAGTAGTCTCATACGCTGTGCATCATTTAGACAGCTTCTTCTTCAATGCAATCACGAATCACTCTGTTAGAATATATACATATATATCCATATATATCCACCACTTATGAATTCTTCAAATTGGGATTTATTTTATACAAATAAGATGTCATAGAGGACAAGTAATATTTAAAAGTCCAATGTTTCCTACCATATATTTTATCAATTATTGTACATACTAGAATTCTTTATCATTTCTATGAATGAATAAAGCAAGAGAGCTGGCTACAGCTAATAATTACCTCATGCACCAAAACTAGACAAAGCTTTTATATAAGAGCTGGAAGATACTTTACTTTTATATGAGAGCTGTAAGATATTTTACTAGTATCTCTCCATACCCATATTTCATGTAAGAAATATAAAAATTGGCATTGCAAGATCCACAATCCACAACTGCCATGCTTATGCCCAGGAGAAAATGAACACAGGTAATAATCACTAAAAACTATAAAATCTACTTGCAAAAATCCTCAGGTGGATCACAACTTTTGTCATGTATGCTTTCATCAAGATCTGGGCTAGGATAGCAAGGTTATCTAAACAAGTTGTATTTTATACAAATAAATAATATATCATAATACTTTAAATCCCTGGGTAAATTTGAAGTGCAACGTTAAAAAATATATAGTCATTGTAGTTTGTTTTTCACATTTCAGATAATTTTTTCATGATATATTATTTCCTTTATTGACCCACAGGAACCTTCTTGATCAAAGTGCCAAGGATAAGCAATAACAATCAGCCATTCTCTATGGAAGGCTGCACCTAATCTGTGAATTATTTCTTTTCACATGAATTTGGAGAACAAATATCCTTGAAGCTAGAATGTCACCTCACAACATTCAAAACAAATTGCAAAGAGTCATTTTATATATGCCCTATAAATAATTAGAGTAAAATGCATTCATTTATGTTAGACAATATTGGTTAGTTTTATTTATTTGATTCTATCTTATTATTTATTATAACGATATGGTAAATATTCATGGAAAAAGTCAATAATATAGAAAAATGAAATTTTGTTTTTTCTCTTTAAAATAAAATTCAAAAAAGAAAACATGAAAAAGCAACATCATAGCACTATGTAATTATCAAAATCACAGTTCCATTATCTCAGAATATATAGTTTTAAAATATCTATATTTTGAGTTTTTGTTTTTCTCTACAATACTAAGGAGCTGTTTATACTAGCATTTCTTGAAATATGAACATCACCAAATTTTTATTTTAATCTTATGATATATGAAAATTAAAACACTTAGAATCATCACATGTTGCTGATTTCTGTTTAATTTTAGGTAAACTGATAAATGCATTTAGTTATGTTTATAAACAAGTAGTATTCTGGATAATAAATTCATTTTCATTTGACTTTATGCTTTATTTATTATTATTATGAAAACTTTCAAACATACAAAAATATATAAGGGCCAAGCCTGATGACGACATATATATGTATATCCATCATAAGAGCTTAGCTAATATATATTGCTACACATACTATAATTATATAATTTTTCTGAATTATTTTAAATTGTAGACCGTATTACAGCTGTATATTTGTATATGTTCTTTTTAGAAATAATATACATACTTATATAAGCATAGAACCATTTTCACATCTAAGAAAACTATTTTTATATAATTTTAGGCCATACTTAAATTTGTCCAATTGCTATAAGTTTTATCTCTTTTCATACTGATTACATAAAATATAAAAATGCTTACTCTTTCTTTTGCTTCTTTTTCCATCTTTCTTCCAATATCTATCTCTTATATTTATGTTCACCATAATAAAATTTTTCTTTTGTCAATAGTTTGTCTATAAAAGATGAATGTTAAGGTAAAGAAACAGAAGAGTCAGGAAAATGGACCACGTGTCCCCACCTCTTCCCTTGGGTCTCATGGGAGGCTGATTATGAGGGAGTATCCTGGGGTCATGTGTAAGGAATGACAGCAGAGAAAATAGTTGAACAAAGAAGCACTTAGGCTGGAAACATAGGCCCCAGCTGGTCCTACAAGCAACACTAGGGCTGGGTTGATACTTCAGAGGTGTCCTTCAAGGGCCAGACCTTGATATCCCTACTTGAACAGGCTTTTGCTTCGTGGTGGATTGTGTGTAAACTTGGGATGTGGCAGCTGCCTTAAGCTGTGGGAAATTCCGGGGCAGCGACCTGACTGAGAACTCTCAGAAGCCAACACTCTGGAAAGCTAGGGGGATCACCTGGGTCCTGCAGGGGTATCTAGGTTCCACACTGCAGCACCCACAGTGTGGTCAGCTGAGTGGAACTGGTGAGAACTATTCAATGCCAACAGGTGTCAGAGTGGTAAGTGAAAAAACCAGACACAAAGAGTTTAATATCATACAGTTTCTCTTAAATGAGAAACTCAACATATAATAAACAATTTAAAGAGCAAAATGAAAGGTAGTTGATACGTAACAGGAAGGTAGACCTTTTGCAGATGGGAGAGGGATCTACAGATGGAGGAAAAGGGGAAGGAGGGGAGGAAAAGAGGAAATAAAAATGATTAAGATAAGACATGCATATGTACCAATTCCCAAGCATGAACGTATTTATTATGTATTGAAAACATGTACCAATAATAATAAAAAAAAGAAACAAAAACAACCAACAAGCCAAAATGAAGATAACAGTCCACCCTTTAATGACATTAAGCTAAGCAAGATGCTGAACAGGAAAAACTTCCGGTTTCTCCAATATTCCATTTTTTTCTTTGTGGAGAGGGTAAGAGTGTGGAGGATCAGCAAAGCCATGGGAGGTGTCTTCCAGCTAAGGGAAACAGAAAGGAAAGGCCCCTGCAGAGATGCTTGTTTTTTCCATTGAGGAAGAAAGGAAGAAGGGAAAAGGCCAGGAATAGTAAAGTCCTAAGTACTAACTGACTACGAAAAAACAGTGACTTCAAGTCCCCTCATTTCACTCCTGTAAGGTATCCTTAGCAAAGAGGCTGGGAATGCACAGCTGAACGATTCTCCCACTGTGTAAGGGGACCTTCAAGTGAAGGGCCTGGCATTGCACTGCACAGATGAGCATGGGCAGCCACTGGGCATGGAGTTCAGGGCTGCGTCTCTCTTCAGATATGACAGTGCCCTGGGCTGCCCCAAATCCAATGCAGCTTTCCCTATAAGCCCTACTGGAATGAGCCATTATAACTGCCTATGGCTGGGCCTGAGAAAATCATGCTCTGCTTTGGCAAAGAGCCAGAATCCTCACCCCAGGATCCTTCTAACATTAACTTTGCCTCAGCAGATTTGAAAATCTGTTGGGAAATGCAAGTCCAAGTTAGTCCTTTAGTGTTTATCAAGGTTGGTCCAAGAAAACTGATGTGGGGTTTCCCCGATAAGGACAAGTCAAACTGCCCAGAATCCATGGTCATGGGGTCCCCTTCTGAAGAGCACAGGGTACAGCCTCTGGAAAACATTTTTCTTCAGAGCTATGCAGACAGCTGTGGGAAAGTTTAAAGTCAGCCCATGAAAGTACTTGACCTTGTGTATATCTTGGGGTGGGGCTGGAACCTGATTTTATATCTTCAGCCCATCCATTGTTGGAGAGATTGTTGTTAATTTTCTCTTGAAAGATTGTGCCTAGGATTCTCTAAGAGAGTAACCTGATGGACCAACATAGTTAAAGTTTCCAGAGATGGATTCAGAGCTAATAGAATTGCATGAACTTCACAGTAAAGATGCTTGAGGAGGCTGAAAATTAATTAATTAGTGAATGGTGCTTGGAATTGAACCTAAGCCCTTGTTATGTGCTAAGCGTATCCTCTCCCGCTGAGTTGTCACCCCAGAGATTAATAATTGAAACAGAAATAATTATATCAATTAAAGAAATACAGCTGTTGCATGTAAACACATAGAAACACACGATGTACTCACACCCAGCCACCACCCCCACACTTGTACACGCACACCTCAACAACAAATAATATTCTGAACAATAGTAAAACATTTCCCAAATTAGGAAAGAATGTCTTATGAGGACCATATTAAAGTATACTTTGAAAGTATAATAGAGGGGAAATACAAATGCATGATTCCTGTAGATTAATTTTCAAGAAGGAAACATACATAGAGTACAAGATCTGTGTAAATAAGTAAAAATAGATCATTCAGACTGAAAAAGTTTAACACATCCAGGGAGAATTGTGCAACACAGCTAATCTCTGGCATTCCTTTGTAATTGTGAATTGAAATACATATTTTTCTACATTTGCTTATGATCATAAGAACATGGGGGAATATAGATTACTGATAAATTCCTAAATTAGTAATATAGCCATAGGTGTGGGTATAGCATATGGGTGAGAATGAGAAGAGGCACAAGCCCTCCAAGAAAAGAAAAATAGTATATATATATATTTTTTTTTTTCCAAATACATGAATTTTTCCTCATCTTTTTTCTTTATTGTGTATATTCTGGTCTGAGAATATCTTCTATATAACTCAAACCTTCATTTATTGAGGCTTGATAGCCTCGCGTCTACTGAAGTTCAGCAATTAACCTGTGAACGTTTGAAATTAATATGGGTTCTATGGTTGTCTACTACAGTGTTTCCAGATAATCTAATCAAGTCAGCTTATTTTATCACAGTGATCACATCTTCAAATGTTCCCTTTTGTGAGCTTTTCTCATCAGTTAACTGAGCCAAGTGTGATTAACAGGAAGGGGACCAAGAGATAGAGAGAAAGTAGGGCAAGGGAAGGGGAAGGGGAACTGGACATAAATAGAATTTACATGTATGATATAAATGTACCAACTCCCCGTGAGGAATGGAATCATTATGTACTGCAAACATACACTGAAACAATATATTTTTTAAAAACTTTCATAAGGACAATGGCTTTTTCTTTTCCTTTTTTACTGAAGTTAATTATCATTATGTATATTGGGATATTCTTAGGTGATGCATATTATTGTAGGTTATATTTATTTATTTATTTAACTTTTTTATTTTTCGTGGGTACCGGGGGTCGACCTCAGGACCTCGAGCGCCAGCAGACGCCTGTGCCGCTGAGCGATATCACCGGCCCTTTTTTGTATGTGGGTTCCAGCAGTTGAACTCGGGCCCTCGCGCTTGCTGGGCAGGTGCTTACACCGCTGAGCCATCTCACTGGCCCTAGGTTATATTTAGAATAATTATGTTTCCAGGTATTTGAATCTTGATCATTATAGTAATATTATTTTTACCTTCAAATCTATATTGAATGCTTTAGCCCATCTCTAGTATATTTCTTTTGGGAAATTTCATGTGATATTTTTATAATTCTACTTTTAAACTTTTTGCCTACTTATGTTTATAGTATATATTCACTTAGATTTTTTTCTTAATAACCAGATCAATAATCACTTGCTAAGTGAAATATGAGCTTATTCATATTGTGATATAATTATGGAATCATTTGGAATTGAATCTGTCATTCTATATTTTTCTTCTTGTTTCTACAACTCTGCTTTACCTTTAATGAATTATTGTGGAACACTATAAAATTTTTAGTTATTTTTCACCATTAGCTTGCTAACTATTTTTCTTCTGTTCATTTAGTGGTTAGCCTGGAATTTATAAATTCATGCCGGATTTGTCACTATAAATATAAATATTTTACCCCTTTCTCCCAAAAGAGCATGGACTGTTTTTAGGGAAAAAAGGTAAAAAAAAATTCATAACAAAATAATAGGAAAATAACAATAGTTAATACATTGCATATGGTTATCTTTAAAGTAGTTATTCAGAGTATAAGATATGGACATTAAAATTTCTCCAGTCCATATAAGCACAAACTTTCCTTTCTAATGAACTAAAAGAACTGACTTGTACATTTTTCCCTTTTCCCTGCCATCCTTTCCCCTTCCCCCATCATTGCTCCTTTTAAACAATTTGTTCCCATTTCACAACATCTATTGTACATTTTAGAACTTATTTACTCTTTCAGTTTCTCACACCAGGAAGACAATACGATGTTTACACACGTGCATCTGGTTTATTTCACTTATGAGTATTGTTTCAAGTTGCATCCATTTACCCATAAAATTTCAAGTTTATCATTCTTTATGGCTGAGTAGTACTCCAACATATAAGAATACCACATCCTTTTTATCCATTCCTCAGTTGATGGGCATTTGAGTTATTTCCAGGATTTAGCTATTATAAATTGTGCTGCTATAAACATGGGTGCACATATATTGTTGTGGTATGATCTTTTTAATTCTTCTGGGAAGATACCCAGAAGGGGAAAAGCTGGGTTGAATGGGACCTCTAATACAGCTTTTTGAGGAATCTCCATACTGATTTCTACAGTGGTTGCACCAGTCTGCACTCCCACCAACAGTGGAGAAGGGTTCCTTTTTCCCCACAGGCCCTCCAGCATTTATTCTTGGTTGATTTCTTGATGGTAGAAAGAATTTCTCATTCTTTCTTGGATGAGATGGAATCTCAGTGTTGTTTTAATTTGCACTTCTTGAAAGAACTTTGATGTTGAACATATTTTCATATATTTACCTGTCATATGTATATCTTCATCTAAGAACTGTGTATTCATGTCAGATACCCATTTTTGTATAGGGTCTTTGAATTTGGGGGGCCTGAGCTTTTTTCAATTCTTTATATGTCCTAGATAGATGTCCTTTGAGGAACAATTGGCTAAAATTTTTCCCACTCTGTGGGATGTCCTTTCACTCTGTTGGTGATTTATTTTGATGCGCAAAAAAACTTTTTAATAAAATGAGATCCAACTTGTTGATTTTTTGAAGTATTTCCCATGCACTCTTGATTTTGTTTATGAACTTTCTGCCTATCCCTATGTCTTCAAGATTTTTACCTACTTTCTCTTCCAGCAGATTTAGTGTTTCTGTTTTAATATTTAGATCTTTGATCCATTTTGACTTTAGTTTAGTGCATGGTGATAGACACGGGTCTAGTTTTAGTCTTTGGCATGTGGAAAGCCAGTTTTTCCAGCACCACTTATTAAAGAGGCTATCTTTCTTCCAGTGAACATGTTTTGTCCCTTTGTCAAAGATAAAGTGGCTGAGTGTGTTTGTAGTTATTTCTGCATCTTCTAATTTGTTCCACTGATCCTCAGGTCTGTTTTTCTGCTGGTACCAGAGCATGAATTTTTTTTTTTTTTTTTTTTTTTGTGGGTACCGGGGGGGTCAACCTCAGGACCTTGTGTGCCAGGAGGCACCCGTGCTGCTGAGCAATATCACCGGCCCTTTTTTCATATGTGGGTTCTGGGAGTCGAACTCGGGCCCTCACGCTTGCCGGGCAGGCGCTTAAGCCGCTGAGCCATCTCACCAGCCCGCATGAATTTTTAAACATTGTAATTTTCTTTAAATTTTCTAATTTATGTTAATTGTACATTTAAAAACCCAATATTACATCATCACTATTGCACTAAATAGTACCCATTTGTTTAGATTTACCCACATACTGACATTTTTATAGTTTTTCATACTGACTTTCCAAAACTGGCAATAATTTTTGGCTTGAAGAATACTATTCTATATGGCCTTTATTGTGAGCTTGCTGTTAATAATTTTGTCTTGCTTTTTGTTTTCTTTTTTTCTTTTTTTTTTTTGTGGGTACCGGGGGTCAACCTCAGGTGCCCATGCCGCTGAATGATATCACCAGCCCTTTTTTCGTATGTGGGTTCTGGGAGTCAAACTCGGGCCCTCACGCTTGCCAGGCAGGCGCTTATGCTGCTGAGCCATCTCACCGGTCCCTTACTTTTTGTTTTCTGACAATGATTTTATTTCAATTGTATGTGGACAGTTATTTTCTCTCATTCTAAAATTCTAAATTGTCAACATTTTTCCCTTTCAAAATTTTGATTGTTCAATTCCATTATCATCTTTTAAATTTTTTTTTTCAGAATTATCTCAGCATTTCTGGTAACTCCTTTGCAAAAAAATATGACTTTCTCCTACAACTTTTACTACTGACTTTGTCTTAATTTTGAGCTGATTTAATCTGATGTGTCTATGCATATTGAATTTGGATTTAATATGCTTTGATTTCCTTGAGCTTTTTTGAACTCCAAAATAAGAAATAAATTTATGGGCCGGTGAGATGGCTCAGTGGCTTAAGCACCTGCCCGGCAAGCGCGAGGGCCTGAGTTTGACTCCCGGAACCCACATATGAAAAAGGTGCCGGTGATATCGCTCAGCGGCACGGGTGCCTGCTGGCACGCGAGGTCCTGAGGTCGACCCCCCGGTACCCACACAAAAAAAAAATAAATAAATTTATGTATCATTTCTTTCTAATTGTTTTGTTCTGAGTCAAATTAAATTGTTTGTAATTATTATTACATTCTCATAGTTATATTTCTTTTCCCTTTTTCTTTATTTTGCCAGTTTATTGTTTCTTTCTAGAACCAGGTATGGTGGTGCATGCTTGTTATCCCAGCACTCGGGAGGCTAGGGCTGGAGGATTGCTGTGAGGCCAGCCTGGGCTACAAAGTGAGTTAAAAGCCAGCCTGAACTGCATAGTGATACTCTGTCTCAAAAAAGGCTATATATATATATATATATATATATATATAGATCATACATATATAGATAGATACATATATACATATACATAGAAATACATAGTTATATACATATACATATACATAGATATACATAGATATACATAGATATATAGATATATATATATTAGATCATACACAGTATATAAATATATTATATATTATAATATATAATTAAAATATATAAAATGATATAATATATAATAATATATAATACCATGCTATGTAATGATATAGGTAATATAATATATAATATACAATGATATGTAATATAAAATAATATATAATTATAATATAATATATAATATAATTATATATTAATTAACATATATATGATATATTATATATGATATATATATAATATATTATATATATTTATATAAATATATAACTTTAAATATACATTATATATTTATATATATATATAAATAATTTCCTTCTTCTCTCCCTCCCTTCCTCCAGTCATTGCTTCCTTCTTTCTTCCTTCCTTCCTTCCTTCCATCCTTCTTTCTTCCTCCCCCGCCCTCCTACTGAGCATTGATCCCAGGGGTGCACTCATATCAGGCAAACACTCTATCACTGAGCTACAGCCCCAGCTCTTTCAGTTTTTAATTCTGAGTCACGGCTTTCTTAAGTCACACATGCTGGACTTTACTTTTGCCATCCTCTGTCTCAGCCTCCAACGAAGTGGCTTTACAGTTGGGTGCCACCTTCTCCAGTTTGTAATTTTCATTTTGAATTTTTTTATTTTTTCCTCCCAGTTTAGTGTTCTATTTGTTTTCGTTTAATTATCCATTTAGCTCATCTATCGAATTCTCATTTTATTTACTTTTTTTTTAGCTTTTATGTGTGGAAATTCTATATTAGCCTCTTAAAGAGAGTTTCAATTTCTCTTTCAAATTTATTGTTAGACTTTTGACTTCCTGAAGGATATGTCTAGGCAAACTGTTATATTAATCTCTTATCTATTATATATTTTCTATTGCTTCATTTTCTTTTCAGATACATAATTTTCACTTATTTTGTCTGGTTACTTTTGATTCATTGATGAAGACACTACAAGAAGTAAATGTAGAAATATTATAAAGATGTTATCTGAACTCAGAGAGAATTCACATTTGCTCTGGCAGACAAATACAGACACTGGGAATACTGGGTTATTTCAGTACATTTTGATAATGAAGATGATTCAAAGTTAGGTTCTTGTTCTTGCCAGGATTAGTGTATTTCCCACCTACTTTTTATGGGAGGATATTCTTTAGAGTCTCAATGCAAGGTGTGCTGAGTTTAAATCTGCGGATTTGTTTGTTTCTTTGAACAGTTTAAATGCACCATCATATAAGGCTCCGTGTGAGCCTTAGTGAGACTCACAGATGCCTCGTTCTTAACTTTCTGGCTGACTCTTCAGAACCTGTTGGCTGCCCTCTATGATAAAGTTGTCTATAAGATCAGGTTCTTCTTTCTTATTTTTCCCTGAATATTGGCCCCATAATTCTTCACAGCATATGTACTTCATTATTTAAATTTGTAGTTGACTTTTTATTTTGCTTAAGGTTTTCTTAAGTTTTTAATTTTTTCTTTTTTATTCTACATTCTGTACTTTCATTCAATTTCTAGTCTATTAGTTATCATTTTACTTTTTATTAATTTGGGAATCATTTTTAGAAGCTAGGAGCACTTTTCTGGTTTGTGAATTGTTTCCTTTTCATAATATCCCACTATATGTTTGTACAAATACAAGAAAGTTTACACCTCCCTGAGTATACTAATAAGAATACTTCAAAATTTTTTTCTTCCTTAGTTATTTCAGTTTTCTTCGGGGATGCATGTCCTGCTTTATTTTTGTCTCTCTCCTTTTTTCCCTCAGCAGAAATTAAGAGTTGCTGGCAACATTCCTAATTCTCATTCTCCTCAATATCACAGCTTGCAACCAATATTTGCCTTAGAGTCATTAAGACCAGTGTCATCATGTCCTTTATTTCTGTTTATTTAATAGCACAAGAAGCTCAGAATTCGCTTATTATACATAATACCCTGGTTCTGATACACAGGCAACTCTAAAGATCACTCTTGTGATCACCTCTAGGATTTCATGTCTCATCAATTGCCATTTTCTTAAAACAAAACAAAAAAAAATGAGTAAACAAACAATAATAAACATTTAGATTGATATGCACAATTCATATTGCCAACAAATATTTTATATTATCTCTCCCTAATAAAAACATACTTATTGCTCAAACTGAAACCTGAGTTTCTTTACACCAATTCTTCCTATGCAAACTTCTCATGTCCAGACCACATTGCAAATTCGCATTCTTAACTCTTTTTTTTTTTTTTGTGGGTACCGGGGGGTCGACCTCAGGACCTCGCGCACCAGGAGGTGCCCGTGCCGCTGAGCGATATCACCGGCCCCTTTTTCGTATGTGGGTTCCGGGAGTCGAACTCGGGCCCTTGCGCTTGCCAGGCAGGCGCTTAAGCCGCTGAGCCATCTCACCGGCCCCGCATTCTTAACTCTTATTTCAATTTCAAATCAGTTTTCTTTTATTTCTTAAAAAATAAACAACTTTGGGCCGGTGAGATGGCTCAGCGGCGTAAGCGCCTGCCTTGCAAGCGCGAGGGCCCGAGTTCGACTCCCGGAACCCACATACGAAAAAGGGGCCGGTGATATCGCTCAGTGGCACGGGTGCCTGTTGGCGCGCGAGGTCCTGAGGTCGTCCCCCTGGTACCCACAAAAAAAAAAAAAAAAAAAAAAAAAATAAACAACTTTGATTCTCATCTTCAAAGTTCTACCAACCCATTCTTTTGCAGCTACTCATCGACATTTGGAAATTTTATTACTGTTCACTGTCAAATTTTCATGACATACTATCATTATTATTCCAGATTATTTCAGTAGTCTTCTTACTAGGATTCAGTAGCATATTTGTCCAATAATGTAGTTTATTACCTTCTTTACTCCCTTTACTTCATTTATAGACACCCATCCTACTTATTCCCTGGCACATTATAAATCTTGTTATTAATAATATCTGTAACTCTTGCAAAATCACAGTCACACATATTACACACTGCAGGCATTAACTCTTATTTTCCATCTAACTC
Source organism: Erethizon dorsatum (assembly GCA_028451465.1). NCBI lineage: Eukaryota > Metazoa > Chordata > Mammalia > Rodentia > Erethizontidae > Erethizon > Erethizon dorsatum. The sequence goes on from CM051839.1 coordinate 21,740,503, forward strand.
CTTCTAGAAATCTAATTTCAAAAATTCCCATACTCCAATGTAACCTACATTATTTCATTTCTTCTAGTTTTTCATTGTATTTCACCCAACATAGCATCATTTTCAGATTCAATTATTAGTATACATTTTCCTACATTTTAGCCTCAGAATGAAACACCCACATCATACCCAAACTCCTAGCAATTTTAAATCTTAAAGTGCCATGCAATATTATATATTGTAACCCTATACTGGCCTTGAAAGATGTCCAGAGGTATTTGCGGCTGCGTGGGAAAGACAAGCAGAATCTTAGATACTTTGATGGCAAACTCCATGGAGACATACACTAGCTTATTTGAGTCTGTGCTTCCAAGAGACAAGAGTTTCTTGCCTATAGTAGCATCACACTGAATATTTTCTGCATATGGATGAACACATGTTAAATGTGTTTGATCTTTTTGCATGAATAGACACAGAAGCAGAAATCCTTAAATGTATTTGAAAAATGTAAGTGATGTAGCTTGTCTGAATTCTGGGGTTGTGACAAAGAGAGTAGAAAAAAACAAGCTTGAAAGAGGATAATATGCTTGTAGTCATATTAATATATTTTCATTGCATAATGTAGTTAATAGAAAATAAACATTGGGTATGAGCTTTCAACTATTCAGTAGACAATGTGCATCTTTATGAAACTGATAGGCTTTTAAGGCAACAATACCACATATGCAATTTCATTTTGAGACTATAAATAAGGCCATATTTACTGTATGAATAATGTGGAAGTCATTTTATTTGAAAATATTTTATTTTCATTGGTGTATATTTTTACGTATATTCCTGGAAAAATCAGGAATTTATTTTCTGGGATTTTCCTTAATATATCAAACGATTCTGAATGTAGTATATTGAACAGGTGATTACATTACATAACATGTCGATCCCTGTATCATAGAGTTTTTCATTTTTTGTTAGGAACAACTCATGTAGTCAACTCAGAGGCTGCCTTTAAGAAATAACCATTGTTTACTGATCAGAGAGCATTTCCTTTTATATTGCAGAATGCCAGCACACGGGAGTGGGGAATTTTGGAACTATGTGGTGCAGATGCACAAGACATTAACAGCAGCCGTGAGAGGCTGGGGTAGCAGGTGCAGCTGGCTAGAAATTGGAAAAAGCATGCTGTGCTATTTGCAGAAAGAGGTTCAATCTATGCCCTCCCACATTGTGGTGACAAACTAGTTTGTAGCAAATTAATAGGCAAAGTGCAGGAACTGGAGGTAGTTCAGGAAAATTTGGAGCAAAAGGGAGTTCAAAAATCAAAGCAAGGAAGCCTCTAGGAAGCTGAAGTGAGTTTCTGAAAACTTTGAGTGAAGAATTACATTTACTTCTTGTCAAGTTCAATCTCCTCTATGAAGTTTTCTGCTGTTTAAAGATGATTAAATGGATATTAAGAAAAACATGCTTGCTTTTCTTTCCTTATGCACTTAACATCTAACTAGAAACCTGGATTGAGGATATAGTTTTAAAGATGCTCAATTAATATCTGAAACATTCTGAGTAAAATATTTTCAGCTATTGAAGAAAGAAAGGAAGAAAGGAAGAAAAAAATAAAGAAAGAAAGAAAGAAGGAAAAGGAAGCTCTAAGCTCTTATTTTTTAAGAGCTTAGAAAAGCAAATTCTTTTTTACTAATGGCCAGTAATAATGTTCCTTTGACTCTTAAATTCCTTAGTTCATATTCTCATCAAGTACAGCAGCTATATCTATGTGAATACATGCTTAAATATGAGGGAGAGATGAAAAGGTACTGCAATTCTTAAATACCTATTTTTTCTGAGATTGAAAATTACAACTGAAATGAATTTTTTTTTTAATGTGGGTACCAGGATTTAACCTCAGAACCTCACAATTTCCAGCAAGCGCTTGTGCAGCTGGGCGATATCACCAGCCCTTTTATTCCTTTATGTGGGTACCAGGAGTTGAACTCAGGATCTCGTGCTTGCCAGGCAAGCGCTTATGCCACTGAGCTATCTCACCCAGCCTTGAAATGAATTTTAATATGCTAAAATTTTACATATTTGAAATTAATATTATATAGGATTGTTGATAGATTTTTATTTTCAGTTATTTTACTATTCTGTTTGCCTTATGGTTACCTTTAAAGTTCTTGAAAAAGTAAATTAAACTAGAAATTATTTTTTATGCTTGGGAAAAGTTTAACAGTTATAATAATTACCCATTCCTTGGCAGTTATGCCTAAAATAGAGCTTACTGTGGAATCATCTGAAGTGAAAACTCAATGTATGATACATAATTGGAAACCTTTTGATATGTTATACATCTTTATGTGTATACACACTGATATTTCCTTTTTATCTAGTAGTAATTCTCTCCCTGTCTCCGTGCCTTCTTAGAGAGTCTAATCACATTAACTTGTTTACACCTTTGCTCTTTAGGTCAAGCCCTGTGCCTAGAAATTCTCAAAAATATACAAATTAGTTTCAATTACTTTGAAGACTGTTTTACTAGGACGTTTGCCCAAAAATGTTTCAAGAAATGTTCAGAAGTGATTATTATAATAGTGTCACTTGAAAATAACTCTGAACTACTGGATTTACCTCTCTTTTGAAATGTAAGTTTGATTACAATAAAATCCTCTTTTTTTCTTAAATTTGCTGTGTCCTGATTGAATCTAAGGTCTCTTGCATGCAAACGAAAATCTCTTCCAGTGATCTACACACGTAACACATCTCTTTAAGATAGAAATTAGATATATTTTCAAATGTGAACAATACCCATCCTATTTCCTTATGTGAAGGTAAGAGTAACTGGAAAGACCGAGAATTAACTCTCCATCTTATTTAATTTCTGTGGTATGCTTGTGACTATTTTAATTTTCTTTTTTTTTTTTGTGGGTACTGGGGGTCAACCTCAGGACCTCATGCACCAGCAGACGCCCGTGCTGCTGAGCAATATCACCAGCCCTTTTTTCATATGTGGGTTCTGGGAGTCAAACTGGGGCCCTCATGCTTGCCAGGCAGGCACTTATGCCGCTGAGCCATCTCACTGGCCCCTTAATTGTCATTTTAAAGTGATGGGGTAATTGTTTCCTCTTTGGATACCTTTTCTTTAAGCAGCAAATTCTAAATTTAACTTCTGAGCTAAAGAAAACATGTGATAAAAGAATTTTATTCTTCAACATAGTGAGCTATGTATCCACCACACCAAACCCATCTGTTAGAAGAAACAACTGAGGACTAACCTTCAAAGCCTTTATACACCAACCTGATTGTCACTTGATTTTCACCTGATGGGCTGCTTGAGGCAAAGAGTACCCAAGTTTGGCAGAGTGGCTCAGTGCCTACTTTAGTGGCAACAATTCCATCTCTAGATCAATTTAACTCTAGCATCTCTTGTGTCCTGCTCTAATCTCTATGAAGATACTCAAGAAATGGAACGCTCTCTTACAGCAAACTAAGGTGAAAAACTCCAGGTAGTTAGGGTAGATGAATTCTTATGGATTCCTTAAATTGCAGTTTCATACAATATATATATAGCTGTTGATTACTGGGAATCCACAACAGGAGAAAGCCAAATGTGCAAAAAATGCTTACAGAATAGATTTAGACTTTTGGCAAGATTGAGTTATAATTTAATTCCATTCAAAACTATTTGAATTTGCTTAAATTTGTATCTGATATCCTGTTATCACCATCTTGTGATTCAAACTGTATTTTGCACAGGGAATACTAAAGAAAAATTTCTTTGAAGTAAACCTGTGGACTGAATTTCCCAGCAAAAGTATCTGTGGTAATGATTGCTTAAATTTGTTTTTTCTACCTACCAGTACCTGAGAATAACAGAATACCAATAACAAAGGTAATCATTTTAAAATCTGTCACCTGGTGCTGTTGAAGCAAACAACAATGATAGCACTTAAAATTTACTCTAATTGCTATTTTTCTTAAACTGTCAAACAAGATTGGTTCCATCTTAACATCACTATTGTATACTTATTGTTTAATGTACACATTGAAATATTGTATTCATTTTCTGTGTGCAATTTTGCTGTTCTTTCACTTCCAGTACCTGAATTTGCTTTTTATTCTTCCTTCCCTTTCACTCTTTCCAATTTCTCATAACTAAATTTTTTCATTCTGCCTTATCTTCTTAATTCCATGAAGTATATTTCCACAATAAATTCTTTAATTAATATTACTATCACATTCTTCTAATTGCTTTTTATTTTCAGTTTTGTCTTCCTCAAATCCAGTTATCACAGATAAATGGGAGCAGTGAATTCAGATAAAAATTTTTCTTCAAGTCTTATTTGTTTAGTCATTTTGTAATTGGAGTTAGAATCACTGAGCTTTTCATTTTTTGTTTTCTTTTCTGGAAATAGAATTCATTTTTCAGGAGGAGGGAAAGATGGATATTTGAATAAAAATTCAGGTTTGATTAAGGCCGTTGATAACATAAAATATTAACCTCAAACAGATTTGTATATTTGTTTGATTGGATCTTTGAAATCTCCCCAAGTTTGTTCTCCCCACTGCCCCAAAAAACACACAATAGCTACTAGTCCATGCCTGAAACAGCTACCAGAAATGCTAATCTGGTTTGTGTCTCTGAGCACTGCCTACTACTTTCATCTACCTCTCTCTTATTCTTTCTCTTCCATACATGTGTGATTGATCCTTGCTTCTCTCATTCTTATTGTCTTTAAATATTAGGAGAGAAAATTAATCCCGAAAGCTGTCTGTAATCACTTGGAAGGATTTATCAATAAAAATGAGATTTAAAATAGGAAAAAAAAGTCTTTAGTGTTCAAATAATCAGTGCATTTTTTTTCTTTATGTGGGTACTGGGAACCGAACTCAGGACCTCACACTTGCCAACCAGGTGCTTATGACACTGAGCTATATCACCGGCCCATGCATTTTTTTATCAGTGTATTTTCCATAAATTGTTACAATTATAATTCCTAAATCTGACTCCTTTTAGCTACAATCTTTTTTAGATTAAATACTGACCATTACTGTTCCTCTTGTTTTTCTGGTCATTGTTTTTGGCACTAGGTAGAGGTTCAATATATTTTTTCCATTAAGTATGAAAGGAAAATAATTTTGGCATCTTGGCTACTTTTCTCTCATTGCTGGGACAAAATACCAGATGCTCAAAATTAAGGAAGGAAAGGTTTATTTGGCTCACAGTTTTTGGAGGTTTTAGTCCATAATCAGCTAGCTCCAAGGCAGGGTGTGATGGCACAGGAGCAACAGTTCAAGGTGGCAGAAGACAGCAAAAGCAACAAGAGCAAAAGTGGAGAGAGCAAGCCTCTTTTCCTCCCTTATATTGTAAGCGGGCTACCCCCCCAGGGTGGTTGTAGCTCTAACACCATCTCCATACCCTCCTCTAGCACAGGATGAGGATGTTTACAAAGTGAGTCACTTCAGTAAACTTCTAAACTTCTCAAGTTGACACAATGTATCAACCATTATAATCCACTCCTTGTCAATTTGGCAACCAGACACATTTCTTTAAACAAGTTTCAGATACAAAGACATGCTTATTCCTATCATTTTACAATTTGAATATTATAGCACAGGTTTAACAATCTTTAAGAACAAGAATTAAATCTACTAACATTATACTACATTAGAACCATAACATTCCACCCCTGGACTCCCAAAGACTCATGTACATAAAATCCCTTTATGAAAAATGCATTTCATCCATCTCTAAGAGTTGCCAAAGTCCTAGCGGTTTTATCATTGTTGAAAAGTCCAAGTCCCTGGGGCCGGTGAGATGGCTCAGCGGCGTAAGCTCCTGCCTTGCAAGTGCGAGGGCCCGAGTTTGACTCCCGGATCCCACATACGAAAAAGGGGCCGGTGATATCGCTCAGTGGCACAGGTGCCTGTTGGCGCGCGAGGTCCTGAGGTCGACCTCCTGGTACCCACAAAAAAAAAAAAAAGAAAAGTCCAAGTCCCAAGACTTCTCTGAGATGTAAGGCAAACTCTTACCTGCAAGCTCCTGTACAAATGAAAAGTTAAACATTTCCAACATTTAATGGCACAAGATATACATTTTCATTCCAAAAGTTACAAACAGAGGGATACAAAAAATGGGACCAAAGCAAGTCCACAGTCCAGCAGGGTAAACATCTGAGGCAATCTCTGCCAAGTTATGAGCTCCAAAAGGATTGGGTGGCTCCACCCCTATAGCACTGGTTGTAGCTCACATGACTTCTCTCTTGGGCCTGCTCTGCTCCCTCCTTGCAGCCTTCTTTAGACAATCCATGCTTCTGGCTTTTCCAAACTTTTGGGCTCTCTGCTGCACCTTTGGCTACTCCCTCACAGCTTCACACATTGCCCTCTCAAGGGCACACTGCCTGGCTACCCAGGCCTTCTGAAAGCAGGGTTGACACTTTCTTAACCCCAAAACTCTTGTATTCTGCATATGCCTAAAAGCAGCACCACGTGGATGCTGCCAAGATCTGTTGCCAGCTGGAACAGTAGCAAGCTGTAGGGGATGAATGCATGGATTGCTGGGCACTCTGAATCCAATTCTGAGGAGCAAATTCTCTATGCTGCTGCCATTCTGGAACATGGTGTTCTGTGACTTTCTCAAAGCAAAATCTTTCACTTTTGCAGTTTTGAGGTTGCAAAGGATAGAGACTTGCTGCTTCTAGTGATGTCCTCAAGCCATTTTTATATTCTCTTGTTCCTTCTCAGCAATCAAGATCTCCTCAGATCTATCTTTGTAGCCCACAGCTTTACTGGAGCATCCTTTCTGGCCAAACTCCCACATTTTAAATCATTCTGCCAGGATCTTTGTTCTTGATTCTTAACATAGATCTGGCTCAAATCCTCCAGCAGCAGCCATGCCACAGGCTCAACATTCAACTGCCTTGAAATTTCTTCTGCCAAATTAATTAGTCCACCACCCTTAATTTCTGTCAAGCCATAACACACATCATCTGGAGTCCAGCAGCCAATGCAGTCCTTCTTCCCAGCAGAAACCTCCCAAGCCTGGTCTTTACTGGTTTTCTGGTCTTCTGAGCTCTGACCAGAATCTCCCATACAGAGCAGCCTAAGGCATTCCAGCTCTACTATTTCCGACAAAATCTCTGAGCCTTTCCAAACTCTTCCCATGAGCCATTCCCAAAGGCTCTTGAACCACATAGTCAGGTATAGTCACTGCAATGACCTCACTCCTGGTACCAAATTCCATTTTGGTTACTTTTCTCTTGTTGCTGAGACAAAATACCCAATGCTCAAAGTTAAGGAAGGAAAGGTTTATTTAGCTCACATTTTGTGGAGATTGTAGTCTGTAATCAGCTGGCTCCAAGGCAGTGTGGCATGGCACAGGGGCAACAGTTCAAGGTGGCAGAAGACAGCAAAAGCAACAAGAGCTAAAAGGGGGCAAGTAAGCCTCTTTTCCTCCCTTATATTGTAAGCAGACTGCCCCCGCCCAGGGCAGGTGTAGCACTCCCACTATCTCCGTGCCCTCCTCTTGCACAGGGTGAGGGTGTTTACAAAGTGAGGAACGTGACCTCCTTCTGAGTGACTTAAACTTCTAAACTTAAGTCGACACAATGTGTCAAACATTACATTTAGCAAAGTATATTTCCGCATATTAAAGATCACTTTAATTGATTAATTTGAGCATGATATTATTTGACAAGAGAATATAACCATATAGTTTTATAAAAACTGTGTACACATACACACATATATGTACTCATATTACACATATTTTTCACAAAAGTGCACATGTGGTGGTAGGAGGATATTTTGTACATTTTCAAGGTGACCAGTATCCAGTTGATGTATTTCTTTTTCACACCCAAAAAACTTGGTTGATTAGATATTGTTACTTATTGAACAATTAAAACAGAAATTTTAGTTGTCCCCTACATTTTTCTATCAGTTCTGTATTTTCAACTTACATTTTCTCCCTTGAAAACATTGGCACAATACTTTAAATGACTTCAATTTCCTGAATACTGTCAAATGCATAGCTCCCCCTCCAAGCTCTTCTAACTTACATGTGCTCTAAACATGCGACGACTCATTTAACAACTGCATTTGAATTTCTAATACATATTTCAAACTTGATTAAAATTTAATGTGGATCTTGCACTAAAATCTTAAATCTTATTATCTATATACTGATAAATTCATAATAGCCCATGTTTATTAACCCCTAATTATATTAATTAATGTCAAATCCATTTTATTTCCATAAGCCAAAACACGTGAATGTCATTTTTAATTATTTTCCTTTGAACGTCACCTGTTGCATGTCATGCATGACTTCTGACCTGTCCTTACCTCACTTGCTACTGTACTCTAGTGCAATAGATATACATTCTTTCCCCAGATTTTCAACTTGTTCAGTGAATCTTTCTTCAATGCTGTGGCAGGAATTACTTTATTAAAATGTAACTCAGTTCATGTTCACAACTCTGCTGAAAAATCATCCCATGCTTCCCAGCTCATTCACAGTGGAAAAGCAGTTGTAACATGTGAGCTTACATGTCCCTCACATGTTCCTGTTAACATTCCCACATCACCATGTACTACTCTCTGGCTCACTATCCTCTAGCCACAATGCTCATTGCAAACAGCAATATTTGTACATCAGGTCAGGTGGATTTGTTCCTCTACTTGGAATAATATTTTCCATATCTCCATGGATTGTTTCTTTTTATTTTTCAGTCATCTACTCATATGCTATTTTCTCAGCAGGTCTTAGGTGGGCATCCGATTAGCAAATTCAACTGTCTTCCTTCATCTTTTTCTGTATTTATTGCCTGCTTTGTTTTCAACCATGTGGAACATTGCCATGTAACATTACCTATATTTTAGACATACATTTTGTATTATATTTCCATCTCTACTCTCACACTAGACTGGAAGCTAAATAAAGCTGTTCATGTCATTCACTTGTATAGCCCAACACTTACAGGTATTAGTAGGTGCTAAATAAGGATTTTTATTTTGAGGAAAAAAATGAACTATTGAAAAATGTTTTACACTTAGACTTATCCTTTTGTTCTCACAAAAAGTTCTAAAATGTTATTATCCCCTTTTATAGTTTGTAAACAGAAGCAGAGGTCCTTGAACCTAATAAGGTAAAGTCCAATGACATATTTATTGTCTCTCTATGTTGTTTATTGAACGATTTACTATCAATTTATAAGTCCCAGACATTTCTAAATTGTGTATATAGGACATTGCTTGACACTTTATTATCCTATTATAGTTTTATTTTTTATTTATTTTTTTTGTGGGTACCGGGGGGTCAACCTCAGGACCTCACGCGCCAACAGGCACCCGTGCCGCTGAGCGATATCACCGGCCCCTTTTTCATATGTGGGATCCGGGAGTCGAACTCGGGCCCTCGCGCTTGCAAGGCAGGCGCTTATGCCGCTGAGCCATCTCACCGGCCCCTATTATAGTTTTAAATGTCTGCTTTATAGAAGTTAATCAATAGTATCCATTAATTGGCTAAGATCTGTTATTATTGATATTGCATCATGAACCATGTCCTGACCATATTTAATATTAATAGCATACTCTTTTCTTAGAAAAGTAAATTTTCAACACACAAGAATAGTATAAGAAGTACTGCAATTATCTGACTGCTAAAGATTAAATAGAGATCTCCCTTAAAAGATAAATTCAGTTTATTTGGGACAGTTCTTTCAGTACTCTCTCAATTTTCTAATAATAAGACTGTTTATACTTTCTATCTTTCATTGATTTCATTGAGCTACTTTTATCATATTTTATTTTATCTTTTTCTTTTACGTGGGTACCAGGGGTTGAACTCAGGACCTCGCTCTTGCCAGCAAGTGCTTGTGCCGCTGAGCGATATCACCAGCCCTTTTTTTCCTTTATGTGGGTTCTAGGAGTTGAACTCAGGACCTCACGCTTGCTGGGCAGGTGATTATGCCGCTGAGCTAACTCACCAGCCCACACGATATATTTTAGAAAACTTTATATATTACTTAGGTTTTCAAACTCATTTGAACATATTATTCTGTAAATTTTAATGTTTTCTATTTTGACAATTTTCCCATATAAATTCTTACCTAACATTTCTGTGTTTCTTGTTCCACTCAGCTTTTATATTGCTAAGATTTTAATGAAATATTTTTAAAATGTATTAGCCTTATTATAATTTTTCTCTGACTTGAGTTATACTTCTATTTCACTTTTTTGTCCTTTTTTCTGCTTTTTTTTCTTTTGTTTGTTTTCCTTTTTTCAGTCTTTTTTTTTTGGACAGTTGAGTTTTTACTGATTTAGATAAATTGTTTTTTGATTTAAGTTCAACATCATGAACTCTTCTGATAATTTCTTTAGTATATTCTATTTCTTTATTGTTGTTACTTTGTGTCTGAGATTTATTTGCCTGTTACTTTGAATTATGAGTCATTAAAATACATTTCAATATTTATGATCTTCATAAAAATAAAAAATTACAATATTATTTTGAAAATATTAAATATTCACTTTTTGTCATCTCAGTTTTAAACCTTTCTTCTATCTGATATTATCCTTGAAGACACTGCAACTGAAATTTAATTCATCTTGCATTTTTCCTATAAAAACTGTGTCTCTACTGTAGAGATTAATTTGTATTTTTATTTTCTGCTGAGACTGACCATCTTTTCACCCAATCTTTATGACAACAATCATTTGAAAGCCTTCTGTCCCCTAGATTATAAATCACTCATGTTTCAACTTTTATTACTTTGCATTTTCCTATGATTCTGAATATTACTTTCTTTGCACCAAAACTCAGTTTTTGATTGTGTAGAAAATATTATTTTCTTTTTCTCTTCTGTAAATTTTCTTAACATTTTAAAACACATTCAGTGCATAAGCAAGAGACAGGAGCCCTGATTACACAGATTGGAACTTGAGCGGGAAGAGAAGGGAAAGCATCTGCAAAGGTTATGGGGAGACTTGCAGAGGGGAGAAACTCCAAGTGTGGACTGGGAAGTCTATCAAAGATCAGTGTCTGGTACACGAGTATGAATGTCAAGCAAGCAAACCTCAGAATATAGTGAAGATGACTCTTGGGCAGAACATAGTATTCCACTTAATTAGAAGGGAGGGTATCTAGAAAGATGTAACAATTTAATAATCATGTGTAACAAACTGCTCTATAGGAGCTTACAGCAATACACATTTATATCTTACTCCCAAGTCTGCCAGGAGGTTGTGGTTCTATTGCACTTTTTGAGAACTGGCTGGGGTTTACTTTATTGTTTGGGTTAAGATCTACTCCAATTTTTATTTATTGGGTACTTAGGAAAATTCTTATAAAGCTGAAGGGAATGGCCCAAATGGGAGGGGCAAGACCAGGTAATTCAAACATACAGGAAGCTTTTGTGTACACAGCTTCATAAATCATGCTGTCCAAATCACATCATGTCCTTGAGCCAAAGTGATGGCTTACAGAATATTACTCCTTGTAGTTTTTTGCGAGGTGTGAGAAATCCATATATGTAATCAAAAAGTGTGGATTTATTCTTGTGCAACTGGACAGGGGAGAGAATAGGATCAATGATATAATCTACTATAATTATGTACAAAATATGTGACTCCTTTGGTAAGAGACCAGTTAAGTCTATTTCTCCTTTATAGTCCATACCAAATATGTGATAAGATTATTTGTGTTTAGTAGTAGAAGTGAAGTAGAGGTCTAAATTGCTTGAGGAAAATGGTAAACTTTCTAAGTATATACTGAGAATAATGAAGATGTTTGCACATAGATACACAAGCAGAGAGAGACACAAATTCAGATACACACACACACATACACACAAACAAATTCCCAAGCAATTTGGGGGATGAAGTTGATGATCATTTGCTTGCTAATGCCATCAATATGGACAAACAGTTAATCTTTTATGGCAGTATTTTCATTATCAAAGAAGATAATTCTAAACTTTTCTCAAAGATCACACATTCCTGTAGCCCCAGTTGCTGGGGCAGGAGAATCATTTGAGTCCAAGAGTTTAAGACCAGCCTGGGCAACAAAGAGAGACATTGGCAAAAAAAAAAAAAAAAAAAAAAAGAAAGAAAGAAAAAAACATAATGCTGATTAATGCTGCTATCTGGCTAATTTTAAAAGGATGATACTAAATTTGTGGTTTCCTATATACTCCTAGAAATTTTATTAAATAAATTGAATTACTATTTTCATTTTATAGGACAGTGAGTCCTGAGGACTATTTATTTTTAACACCTCTCCAGGGACATCTGGCAATGTATGGAGATATTTTTGATCCTCACACCTAGGGGATGTGGTTACATTTATTGTGGAGGCCAAGGATGCTATGAAGAATCTTGTAATACACAGGACAAGCCTCAACAGTGAAGAAATATATAGAATATATGTCAACAGTGCTGAGTTTAAGAAAATGTTTTTAGGTAAAGAAGAGGTTTAAGTAGGTAAATAAACTCACTCAAAGTTCTACAGCTAATAATAAGGTAACTAACCAGGATCTGGATTTGAACTTGACACCAGTCCTTGCCTGAATTCCTTGCTACTACATTATGGACAGTTAAATTTGTAAAAATGAAATATATACAAGTCAATAATGATTAGAGCATGGCTAAAAGAATGCTTCATGAAGAGGAATAGAAGTATATGATGACTTTAAAGGACTTTATTTTTATTTTTTTATTTTTTCTTTTTTTGTGGGTACCAGGGGTCGACCTCAGGACTTCGCGCACCCATGCCGCTGAGCAATATCACTGGCCCTTTTTTCATATGTGGGTTCCAGAAGTCAAACTCGGGCCCTCATGCTTGCCAGGCAGGTGCTTACGCCGCTGAGCCATCTCACCGGCTCCTATGATGACTTTATATGGAAAAATGAACTATGAAATCAAGGTGTTGATAGCACATCTGCATAATAAAAATCATTGTTATGCTTGATAATGATATTTTAGTGGCTAAAAAAGATTGAGTCAATTTCAGTGTTGGCAACAAGTACTGTGAAATGATGATTGATATTAGTGGATAAAAGGAAGTCCGAGAGCATCAAAGTAATGGGTGGTTCTTATGAGATTGTCTTTTGTATAGTAGGAAAATGCTAGGATATTTTCTAATTATAATGTAAACTACTATTTAGAATTTTTACCAGGTGGTAGAAAATAATGTTGTAGAGCTAGGAAAAAGTATCACATCTCTACCTTCATCCTCTCTTCTCATTACAGACCACAGATAAAGAATCTTCCTTATTTCTTTCTTGGGCAAGAATTGCAAATTCTACAAGCGCTTTTCCATTTCCTATTTAAAAATATGCAAGACTTCTGATCCCTTATCCTAACGTGTCCTTAGTTTGCATGTGAAGTCTTATTATATTGCTACAGGTAATTTAAAAACCATGCCTTGATTGTCTTTGTGTCTAACTTCGGATCCACCATATTATCAGCTGGCACAGGATTTCTGAGTGAATCTACTACTCGATGTCTATTTATAGCATAAATTAATAAGAAAGATCTTGATGACATTATTTCATGAAAGTACTTTTTACTGAAAATCTTTGGATGATTTTGTTACCTGTAAGGTAAGTACTTTTAGTGACAATCACCTATGGGAAGATTCTGTCTTTTTAAATGAATGTTGATGTTCCTTCTTCCAATTTATTTACAATAATCCCTCCAGAGAGACTTAAGAAGAACCACCCAAATTCCTTGAATCACTCTGACTTATTCGCTTTAATTGATTTAATCTTTCCTCATTATAATATTAAATTCTTTGCCCAGAGGCTTTCCTACCTGCCATTTTTGAACCTGTGATGAGTGGCCTCAAACTGAGCATGTTCAAGAATGCGAACCCCTCGGCACAGGGTGATCAAAATATACACGCAAAATCATTACAGTAGAAACACGTTGAAATTAATCACCCTTAAAATTCTCCCCCTCACTTCAAATGCACTTAGCTCATACTTCTTTACATTTTCTGAAGCATTTCCGGAAATCCTCTTTCATGAGTGTCTTTTTGAGTTATGATTTAATAATCTGCGAATGCAATTACTATCTGCTATCTAACAGAAAAAGAAAAAAAAACAGGCTTCGAAAATATTTATGATGTGTCCTGTTCCATTTTAATCACCAATTCTGGCACCTTGACAGTTCTGGCTGTTTCCCAAATTCAAAATGATCAGGAAAGATAAATATTTTGAAACCACTCAGGATATGGAGGCAGTCAGGAGAGCAAAATTTATAATAGTCATAAAAGAGGATTTTCAGAACTGATCCAGAAAGTGGCAAGAGTGATAAGTGTGTTCAAAGTGAGGAGAGTATTTTGAGGGAGATTAATGGCAATGTATATTTTATTATATTAATATTTATAAAATTATTAAAAATATTCACCGTTTTTTTCAAATAAAACTTATATATATGAATCTTTCTTATAGGAATATGCATAAGTTCATTCCCCCCAAAAAAAAAGAAAAAAGAAAAGAAAATACCCTTGCTTTGTTTGTTCAGAGAAACAGTGCTTTGAGAATTATCTTCAGTGTGATATATTTTTGTGGCAAGTAATAAGTCCTTCTTTACTCTTTTATTCCCCGGTTATGCTTATGGGCTTTGCACTCACTAAGGGGTGAACCCAATGCATTCAGTTACAGTATGACAATTTAACCATTTGAAATACACACCTACATCAGCACTAAAGTGGAGCTAGGTCTTGAGAAGAAATCTTTGTTTACTTTTGTTTTTGTGTCTATTTTAAATGGTATAACATATACATTCTATACAATTCCAAAATTATATCTCATATTAATTACTGTTTAGAGAGTTCACTTTCCATATTTCTTTTCTTTTTCCTTTTTTTCCTTTTTTTTTGTCTTTTTGAGACAGGGTCTCACTATGCAATTCAGGCTGGCCTTGAGCTCACTTTGTAGCCCAGGCTGGTCTCGAACTTGCATCCATCCTCCTGCCTCAGCCTCCAGAGTGCTGGAATTACAGGCTTGCACCACTACGCCCAGCTATTTTTTTTTTTTTTTTTTGGTACCGGCAATCAAACTCAGGACCTTAAGCCTGCCAGGCAGGCACTTGTGCCGCTGAGCTATATCACCGGCCCCATATTTCTTAATAAATGATAAATTAGAACATAAGTTTTAAGGAAGAAATATAAAGCAGAGGAGTTAAAGTATTATATTATTTTATTTATTTGTTTATTTATTTATTTGTGTGTGGGTACTGGGGTTCGAACTCAGGACCTTGTGCTTGCCAGGCAGGTGCTTATGCCGCTGACCTATCTCACTGGACCAAAATATTATATTATATTATTTTAAACACTACAGATAGCCTTTCCATTTATTATTTAAAAGCATCCCATTATGAGTTTTTCCAGTTTTTTCCTCTGAAAAATTCATTATAATTTTAATAAAATAAATAGAAGGGTATTATTTAAAATTCTGTAATCTAAACGTACATCATTAGTTTTTTAAAGTAAAATTAAATACTAATAAATTCAAATTAAATTGTGAGCTGAAAGATCCAACTTAAAAACTTTGTAAAATTTTGTAATTCTAATACACATCAATGCACTCAAAGTTATCAGATACTTATATTTATCAAGCATTTTTACTAAATCAAAGACTAGTTGGGGTTTTTAATTAAACATTTATGAGGGCCGGTGAGATGGCTCAGCGGTTTAAGCGCCTGCCTTGCAAGCGCGAGGGCCCGAGTTCGACTCCTGGAACCCACATACAAAAAAGGGGCCGGTGATATCGCTCAGTGGCACGGGCGCCTGCTGGCATGCGAGGTCCTGAGGTCGACCCCCCGGTACCCACAAAAAAAAAAAAAAAACATTTATGAAGTGGAATTTGATGCTTCATGTGATATATTCTGAAATACAAAGCAATTGTGTGGCTCACACAGATCTTTCAGTATTAATTTCTGATTTCTAATGCCCTTAGCTTATTTAAAGTTTTGCAGTATCTTTTATCTTAATATGTTTAAGTGATATATTTAAAACTTTGAAGACATTTTGTCAATATTTTAGTGTATCTCATATTGTAGTGTGATATTTAATGATGGATTTAGACCATTTCTTGACATATTTATGACTCTAATCAACTTAAATTTTATCTTTTTCAGTAATAAAACCATTTAGCTACAACAGGTTTGAAGATTACCAAATAGTATATGTTCTTCTAGTGAAATAGTTTAAAGTGTTCTTATTGTAGGGGAGAAGAATCCTCCAAATGTAACAAGTCATCAAATGACATGCACAGTTTACCACAAAAGACATTATAATTTATTTTATTGCATTTGTGTTTATCTTTATATTTTACTATATCTAGCTAAATATTAGTTTTAGGAGTGAAGAAATTATTTTTTTAAAAAAATTATGAGCTTAGTTATTTCATATTTTCTCATTGTCCTTTAAAATTGATGTGTTATTATTCTCTAAATTTTTCTGCTGAATAAGATATTCAAAATATGAAAATAAAAGATGAATATATTTGAATATTTTCACACACATTCTTTTCAGGGCAACCTATATTAATAGAGACACATTCTTTAAAAAATAGTTGTCTTAAGTCAAGAAAAGTGTTTCTTTTTTTTATTAAAAGTGTTAAATAGGGGCCGGTGAGATGGCTCAGTGGCATAAGCGCCTGCCTTGCAAGCGCGAGGGCCCGAGTTCGACTCCCAGATCCCACATACGAAAAAGGGGCCGGTGATATCGCTCAGCAGCACGGGTGCCTGTTGGTGCACAAGGTCCTGAGGTCAACCCCCCGGTACCCACAAAAAAAAAAGTGTTAAATAAAAATTGTAAAAGGGCATTATTTTGAACTGAGCTCCTGCATTGGGACCAACACACCAGGCTAAAAATCAAACGGATTCACCCATGCTGAAGTTTCATGCTGCAAGCTGAAACTGTTTACCTGACCTTCTGAGAAATGAGGATAAGACAGACATCAGACAAATTTCTCCAACAGGCCAGTTTCAGTTGGAATGATAATGAAGTTAGTCCACCTGCAAAAGAAGTAACCAGATGGTAACTGTAAGTTATTTTCCTGTTATTCTGTGTCTTTCTCCCTCCTTTACAAAGAAACTAACTTTGAAATGATCAACACATTGTTTTCTGGTTGTTTTTGCTTTCTTCAGCTTTTCTCCAAAACTTGTTCTGCTTCAACCTACTGGAATATTTATTCTATCTTATGAAATGAAGTGTTGCCTCACTTTAGAATTCCCCAAAAATGTCAATTAAGAGCTTTAAACTAAATTGAAACTTTATCTTTGATGAAATTATTCACACTTTCTTAAAATTAGAATTTAGTGTTCTGAGAGAGTAAAAGAAATGATTATCAAAACTGAGATTGTACATGCACAGGTTTTAGCTAGTGGAACTTTATTCACATTATTTGTAGCTTTGTTTTTGTTTTTTTATTATTTTCCAAACTAAAAATTGAACCTAGAACTTTGTACATACTAGTCAAGTACTCTACTATGGAAATACATACATCCTCAGAGCTTTTAAAAATTGTATTTTGAGACAAGATTTCACTAATTTGCCCTAACTGAGCTCAAACTTGTGATTCTTCATCCTTTGTCTCCTAAGCAGCTGGAATGACAGATGTGCACCAGAGTGCCCCGCCCCATGTTATTAGACTCTTTAAACTAGTGTAGAAAGTGTAAATGAGAAATAGAGTAGCGTGTAAAGAAAGGCACTTTGAACACTCACATTTGAGAAAATAAAATATTTATAAATTTGGAATATACAAATTCACTCATGTATATTCAGGTTTCTGACCCTATTTTCATACAACAATTGTATTAATAGACTCTGACAGATTGAACAGTGACTAGAATGTCAATCCAAACCAGAGCATTTACTTAAAATAAAAGTTATCCATTTGACTTTCTACCTCTTTTTATTTTCCCCAGAATTTGTAAGTTACATTGCATGAAAGACAGGTAACAGTTCTCCCTTATATACATGCTTAGTGTGGGAGCAGAGTATGGTAAAGCACCGTTTTATTTATTTTTCAAAATTTAATCCTAAAAGTGACACAATCTACTCCTCACATTTCAGTGCCTAAAACTAGTCATAGAGACATATTCAACTTCAAATGTAATGGAAGTGCAGTGACACGACTGGAAACATAAAATATTTGCAGAAAATCACACATCTACTGAATATGAAAATGTAGAAAAATGGATAAAGAATAAACATCAGTGCTATAAGTGATCTATTAAAAAAAGTAAATGTGATAGAATCTCAGCTCCATATTTCAGATAGCATAAGGACAGAAAAAGTATGTGGAGAACTTCAACAGAATGAATTTTTAAAATAAAACAAAAGTGAAGTAAATGGTTTAGGTTGACCTTCTAGTCTTTGTGCCATACTCTATTAATATAATTGTCGTGTGAAAACAATTTCAGTGAATCTAAATACACATAATCCCTGAATGGATACACAACCAACTAATCATTTGGAAGTATGTTCTCCTTCCCTTACAAGTATGTTAAAATGTTTTGGGATACTATGCTAAATATAAAAGACATAGGTACAAAAAATCTAGTCGTCTGTAAGTGACGATTCTTGGAGCCAGCGAAACAGCGTTCTCTCTGAAAGATGCTTGTTACTACTTCTACTTTCAATGATCTCTGACTCAGGCACTTTACAACACATCGCTGCCTGATGCCTCAAAGGGCGGCATCATGAAATCAGTGCACAATGAAGCCAGATGTATTTTGAATTCTGAGTACACTTTATAATGAGATTTGGCAGGAACTATTTTGTAATAGTTTTAATCATGTCAATAAAGAAAAAAGTCCAATGTGTTAGTGAACCTCATTTTTACTTTCCAATATTGTAAGTATTAATAGGAAAATATTTTTGATTAGTATTAAAGATGTTCAGTTATTATTTTTAATACTTAATTCAAGAAAATAAATTTTAAGTTACACTTATCTTGTATATTGCTGTAAAATTGTTCTAATACATAAAAATGATTGTTCAATCCCATTAAGCTGGAGATTCTCAGAGATTTTATTCCTATTTTAATTTTTATAAAACATAAATGTAAGCAGGGCATGGTAACATACACATGTGATCCCAGCTACTCTGAGGCTGAGGCAGGAGGGTCACATATCTGAGGCCACCCCCGGCGACTTAATGAGATTGTCTCAAAATAAAAAATGAAAAGGGCTGGGGTCTATCTCAGTGGTAGACGTCTTGGGATTTTATCCCCAGTACTGCAAAACCACAACAAAATAAAAGACATGTATACACACAGTTTAACTTGAAGTTTTCTTAAATTAGAGTTTCTGAATGAAAAGTTATCAAAGAATGGAGAACTTAAATGTGTCTGAAACTTTTCGAATGAGTTGAATCCTGAATAAATTTCAAGACACCAAGCATTTAATCACAGATATTATTTTTATCTGAAAACACCAATTAAATATATTTTAAATATTCTATTTATGGTTTATAAATTCCCTCAAAGGTTTGCCAGTGGTAAAATGTTATTTTCCCAGAAAGTAAACTTTTCTTGGATGTCATTGTGTAGAATTTTGAGCACAGTTGTTCATGCTGTTTTTTTCTTAAGCTGAAAGATGTCACTGCCAGGTCTTAAACACATGGAACAGGGTGCCAGGGAGAACAACTTGCCCAATATCTGTCAAGTCAGGCCAAGCACAGGGAAGTGCCCAGAATCAAAGAAGAATGTTCTAAAGGTCAGGACAGCAGCTAACTGCAGTGAAGTCAAAATTAACTTTCACAGCGTGCAAAGTACCCTTTATGTCTTGTAACATGCAGAATAAGGATCAGCATTTCTTGCATCTCAGAAATTAAAATAAATATTGATGTGTTAGTTAGAAGTTGGATACCTTAGGCAGTGGTATAGCTCAATAATAATGGTACACTATAATTAAAGGGATAATATAATCAAATTCTGTTACAGAATTACTTGAAATTTTTCCAAGTACTTACAACTTAGAAGGATAGTTTTAGTTAAAAATGCATAGCAAATGAATCTTAGCATATGGAGTGCAGGGGAGATTAATGATATCTCTAGCATAATGATCAATAGAGAAGAGATATGCTAGTATTGAAATTAAGATTTTATGTCACTGTAAAGTAAGAAAATTTCATTTCCAATCTTTAGAAAGATGTAACACTTTTTTCCCCTCTGTAACATGAAAAAAGAGTAGATGATGGATATTTTTAAGCTACAGGCCTCAAGTGAAAATGATAGACATTATCAAATTGTTCCTTTTTGCATAGCATCTTCCAGTTGGATAGTAGTAGACAACAAAGGAAAATATAACAGTTTAAATATACAAAGTTAAGTAAGGATAATTGGTAAGGGAATCTACAATAAATATGACAATTGAAATTAATTATAAAGATCCCTTCAAATAACAAAACATTGAGATTTCCTTGTGTTTTGTAACTTTTAGTGGTTATAAATAATATTTTATTTAAAAAAGAAAGAAGACAAGAAATATTTTTATAGTATTTCTCTTTTTACATGTCCTCCAACTGCTATTACATTTTTAATGCCTATCTATCATCTGCAATCTTCTCATTTCCCGTGAGGACCAAGCTGCTATAAAACACTGCCTGTTGGGTTTGCTGGCATGTTACTGAACATGACCTAGAGTGTAGACCATTAATATTATACATTTTAAGAAATGTACTATACAAGCATAAAAGCGCAATGGCAAAATTGGAAGATGCTGTAAGAAATATGTTCTTAATTTTTTTTTTTTTGTGGGTAACGGGGGTCGAACTCAGGACCTCACGTGCCAGCAGGTGCCCATGCTGCTGAGTGATATCACCGGCGCTTTTCTCATAGGTGGGTACCGGGAGTCGAACTCAGGACCTCGCACCTGCCAGGCAGGTGCTTATGCCACTGACCTATCTCACCAGCCCTGTCCTTAATTTTTAAAGGATATTTGTTTTTATGTTTTTTTAATTTGACTTTCTCTCAATGATTAAAAAGAGTAAATTTGCCATGAAATGGTAATTAATAAAAAATAAATGATAGTAGAAAAGTGTTAGATAAAGATTTTACTTAATGTTTAAATGTATTAAGAAAAGGAAGTAGATGCAGAATAATTTTACTTTCTTCAGTAAAAATAAAGGCATTCTCATATCTAGAGGAGTTGAGGAACCATAATGCTAATATTGGAGAGGTCTTTAGGTATTTTTCTTTTAAGTTTCTCATTAATTACAACTGGCTTCCAATAAATAAATCAGATTTTGTCACATTGTTCAATTAGCAAAGTATCATATCCACTGAATGGGTAAGTCTTTGAATTTTGTAAATATGGAGGTAAATTGTCTTCAAATTTTAGATCATATACTGACTTAAATTTTTAAAAACATTAAATAATGTGATATTAATGACCTGTTTCAAGAAATACTCTATGGATCAGAATCATCTGGGTCACAAATAAACATTACTAGATGAAGATTTTCTTTGGCCTTAAAATAGAGAAAAATCAAATTTTTCTCATGAGATGTGTTTTTAATTAAAAGACAACAATAGCTACATGTAACATATTATTAGGACAAAATTAATCAGCTAGTATCATTTAGCTTCCCAGCAATATTTAAATAAGTTTTCAAAACAGTGGGTAGTTATTCAAGCAGAGGGAAGCGAACCACAGCTGGGAAATATTCATAAGATGACATCACCTTCAAAGAAATGAAGCAAAAATCATGTAATTGTATTTTGTCTAGATTTACTTAGTATAAGTTTTTTAGTTACTTATATTAACTAGCCTAGTAAATCTGACCATGTTCTTTTTTTATTTTTTATGAATTTGTAGTATTTTAAAACTCCATATAACTTTTAAAAAGTATTTTTGAAAATACAGCTCTTAATTGTTTTCAGTTATTCTGTAACAGATACAGTGGAAACTTTCAGGGTTGGATTTATAAATTCTCAGTATTTAAATGAGAAGCAATACATTTATAAAAATAATAGACTGGACTTCAATGATATAATACATAGGTATGTATATGTTAAAAAGAATCATTCAGAAATTTTAATTTTTGCTCTTCTATATTTACATGCCAGCATCAAACTGTTAGTCTGTCGTTTTGTAATCATCAGTTTGTTGCTGTTATCATTTGTTTTTTGAGACAGGGTCTTGCTACACAGTTCAGCGTGGCCTTGAACTCACTATGTAGCCCAGGGCGGCCTTAAACTTGCAACAATCTTGCCTCGGAACTCTCAGAGCACTGCCATTACAGGTGTGAGCCACCACATGCATCTTCTGATCATCTTTACAGGAAGTATCAGAACTTTTTTTTCAAAAGACGCCATTTTCCAATTTCAATCAGGTGAATAACAAAAGTAATTACCTGCCAATCTTTCAAACCTTCAGTTAAAAATTAGAAAATATTGAAAATAGGAACATTACAAACATTAAAATACCCTTTGCAAATTTTGTCCATCGGACCACTCATTTTGTATATGTGTGCATGCTTTTCATGATTTTTGAAAAATATTCACTGTTTAATTTTTAATTAATTTTACATGCATAAACTCTTTCAAAATAGACCAAATTGATCAGCTTCCCTTCTTTTGCATTACTGAGTAGTAACTGTAAGTATGTGGGGGAACTGGGTATCATAGGTTACATAGCACCATATCCCCTTTAGAACAATACTCCCTCTGCCGCTCTCCAGCAAAGGAAAAATCTGATTGCGAGCTGCTAAAGAGTAACAAACCCCAAGCCTCTACAGAAGACATCTGTGCTTAGCTCTAGTTTTGCTGCTGACTGATATGTCACTATCTTGAATTAAACCACTTTCCTTAATCCCAATTTTCTAAGAGATCTCTGAGGGCTAATATATGTTATATCCATCCTGTGAGATAAGAACATTTCAGTTTCCCTACTAAATGTCTTTTCTCATGATTTAACTCTGTTTCATTCATTGCCAGTATACAGATGTTATTATATTGTGAATGAGGAGATAGTTTTTATTATTTTGTTAATATATAAGAATGTAATATATAAGAATGTAAGAAACATGCTCTTGAATATCTAAATTTTTATTTGATATGGCAAATCTTTCTTTTATTCTAATTTTTTATTAAACTAGTATTATATATATATATATATAATATGTCTCTGAAAAATCTAATATTATTACAATATATAATAAATAATGGGT
This sequence comes from Erethizon dorsatum, assembly GCA_028451465.1. Classification (NCBI taxonomy): domain Eukaryota; kingdom Metazoa; phylum Chordata; class Mammalia; order Rodentia; family Erethizontidae; genus Erethizon; species Erethizon dorsatum. The sequence goes on from CM051839.1 coordinate 21,763,658, forward strand.
GATGTTTGTCTTATTCCTTTTCATTCCTCCCTTAAGTGAACTTTTAAGACTTTTAGTTATCTGGTTATCTGCTCTGGATTTAACAACAGAATTTCTATCTATCTGTCTATCAACTAATAATAATAATTCTTATTAAACATTCATTTTTAAAAATATCTACCAATTTTTTGTATATTATCAATGTTGAGAGTTTTGTTTTTTTTTACCATTGTGTATTTTTACCCATAATAAAGAGCAATTCATGATAAGCTGTGGAAAAAGCAATTACCAAGAGAAACCTGCATGATTAAGCCACACCACAAGGCAACATAAAACTCAATGTGTCAGTTTCTCAAGTGTCAGTATGAGTATAAATTGAACCGATGCTTGTCCAACATTTCTACAGCTTTCATTTGGTAAAATAAGATGCAATCAGCAGCAGATACAGTAACTTTCCACTTCAAGGACTTAAAAAGGCATGTATATAATCTATGTAGAGGAATGCACATATAAAACAACATGGATTTAAAGATTCACGAAACACAGACATTATCATAAATAAATCTGTTCGGAGAACTAAATATAAATTATAGTGTAGATATTTAAAGTTTCTTGCTAATCCAAAGAAGCTGGGTGGTGATTCAAATTATTAATCACTTATTTTAGAAAAAATATTTATTTACAGAGATTCTTTCACGGAGTCCAAATTCTGTCTTTATTATTTTCTTTTTCTTTCTTTCTTTCTTTCTTTCTTTCTTTCTTTCTTTCTTTCTTTATTTCTTTCTTTCTTTTTATTTCTTTTCTTTCTATCTTTTTCTTTGTCTTTCTTTCTTTCTTTTTCTCTATCCTTCCTTTTTCTTTCCTTCCTTCCTTTCCTTCCTTTTCTTTCTTTTTCTTTCTTTCTTTCTTTCTCTTTCTTTCTTTCTTTCTTTCTTTCTTTCTTTCTCTCTCTTTCTTTCTTTCATTCTTTCTTTCTTTCTTTCTTTCTTTCTTTCTTTTCTTTCTTTCCTCTTTCTCTTTTTCCTCCTTCTTCTCCTTCTTCTTCTTCTTCTTCTTTTACTTTTTTTTTTTTGTTTTGAGACTGGGTTTTGTTATGTAGTTCAGGCTGGCCTTGAATTTACTATGAAATGAACTTTTTTTTGTATGCTGTTAGTCAATCTATGAGTATGGTCTTACTTTCTTTTTAAATAATCTTTAGCAGACATCTTTAGATCCCAGGAAATATTTATGTGAAAATAACCACTACGTATTTTAGCAAATAAAAGTGTTTGTGCTCTAGATGAAGCAAAATGTTTGATTTGTTTGTTTGATATTTACTTTAAAAAAAATTTATTTAGGGTTAGGGTTAGGGTTAGACATACATAATGATAACATTCATCATAGAGAATTTGTACCTGTATGTGATATATCTTGCTTTTTTTTTTTTTTTTTTTGTGGGTACCGGGGGGTCAACCTCAGGACCTCGCGCGCCAGCAGGCGCCCGTGCCGCTGAGCGATATCACCGGCCCCTTTTCCGTATGTGGGATCCGGGAGTCGAACTCGGGCCCTCGCGCTTGCAAGGCAGGCGCTTAAGCCGCTGAGCCATCTCACCGGCCCCTATATCTTGCTTCTTTATTTCCCATTCCTCTCCTTTTCTTCAAACCCTCCACTCTTTATATACAAACCCTGTTTCCATTTTTTTCTTTCCATTCTTTTTTCCCTTCTTTTCTTTCTGCCTCCTTTTATTCCCCTTCTCATTTGAACATTTGCTTCCACAGATGCCATGTTCAATATAATTTAATATTTATAGTTTAATTGAATTTATTAGACAATTGAGATTTCACAAATATTTCTTTTGTTTTCATCTATCTCTATCTCCCACCTATCTATCTATTCTTGGTATTTTCTTGATATACTTTTGGTTGCCTCAAGCTGTTTATGTATGAGTAACAGTCCTTTACACAGTGAAAACCTGTGCAGTCATACTTTATGTCTTGGACACTTTCTCATTGCTAGGACACAATAACTAACACTCAAAACTTAAATGAGAAGTTCATGTTGCTTCATACTTTAGGAGTTTCAGTCCTTTCATGCTCGTTGGATTCCAGGCAGTAGCAGCATGGTTGAAGGTTCTGACAGAGGAAAGCTGCTTGCACCAGGTTGTCTGAGAACCAGAGAGCAAAGGGAGGATATGGGAAGGGAGAGTTACCCTATTAGGTCACGCCCCCCCATGAACCCTGTCTTCCAACCTGGTCCCATCTCCCACCACCAAGCCAGTTGAAGTGCCCCTGTAATTCAGTGACCTTTTTCAGGCTCCTCCTTTGGTGGCCATCTGTAAGTGAACCATTATACTTTAATGGCAGCTGTTGCAGAGTGTGTCACAAAAAATTCAACCAGTACATTCACATTTGTACCAAAAGTCAAATGAGTTTTTCTGTTTTTGCCTTGCTAGATGCTGTCTTGTATTCTTCCTGACTCATATACTTTCATTACAAAAATGGAGCACAAACACATATGAATACAGTCATATATATTTTAACATGATAAACATTTGCTCTGTAACAACTATTGCATAAAAAAGCAGCACATTTAAAATAATATTCACTTATCTTACAGTGTCTTCTTTCCCATAGATGCCGTTTATAAGACATATGGTTTGTATGTAAGGTTGAAAGACACAAAAAATTCAAAGCATGAATAATGCTGTTTATTCTCACCCTACTAGTATGTTTTTATTAATTATAGCTCTTATTATAAGCTCTTAGTCTATAGTTTTTCTTTGGTTAACTTATTCTATACATAGATTGAGATATAACGGTGAGCAAATCTCCTCCTTTAAAAAACTTAGATCAAAGTGTGTTAGTACAGGGGTAACGTACGAAATACCATCTAAAACACATGGATAGAAGGTGCTGATTATAAACGAATTACATGTATTGTGAAATCGCAACAAAGGATTTAAAACTATTACCCCTGACTGTTATTACGATCCATTGAAAACTTGAGGTGATCTGTTCAATAAGCCCATCTCTGCTACCCACCCTCCAGGTAACCCATTTGTTGTGTTGCTTTATAGCAGTTCATATTTATGCTATTTTAAAGAAAAAAAAAATTATCAATTTTGAATCAAAGGCTGAAAAATATTGTGTTCAGGAAATCCCAAATCTATCCCAGTTTTGCTTCATAATTTTATCACAGCTGGAAAGAGTATGTACTAAAATTTTTAAAGAGAATAGATAAAAGTAAAAACAAATGACCAGAGAAAGCAACCAGCAGGATTCCTGAAGAGCCCATTATCTTTCTATTAAAATTCAAGACATGCTTCCAAAAGCTATTCTTAAGAGTGATTTATATTCAATAATACTTTTGATGTCAAGTTGTAAAGTGCATTATTTTCTACAATTGCCACTAATTTTAAGTGCAAGGTTTTCTAGTGTAAAATTTTATAGGCATAATTTCTACTAATGTACTAAAGTTGTGTAATGTAGAACTGTATTCTGAATAAAATGCTTAAATACTTTTTTTAGTAAAACAAAATTTTTAAAAATGTGTGTGATTTAGGAATACGCTTGTATTTCTGCATTTACGGAAGAGAAAAATACCAGCAATCACTGGTTACTTAATTTAATTAAATTTTATTAACTTTATGGAACCCAAATTAAATGTTATAAACATATAAATGTATTGAAAGTGGAGTAGAATGAAATTAATAACAAGGATTTTAAGAATTAACACTTTCTTGTCATTTTTATTGGATAAGTGAGTCATTTGTCCCCAGTTTACATAGGATTGGGTGTTTTTATTTAGCTAACCCATATTTGAAGAAATTTGAGAATATGGAATTATGCATTCACTTTAATTATGGGAGCATAAAGTGTTGTGAGGCATTCAAGAAAATATATCAAGAAGGCAGATGACGGCAGGATTCTCAATTTGAAATGAAGCATTTCCTGGCTATCCTTGTAATGCCTATTTCTCATTTTCCTCAATTTGGCACAAAATTTTTAAATTATACTTAATCTCCCAATAAATACAATAACAAGGTTGTATTTTCCACCTAATCTCCCAATAAATACAATAACAAAGTTGTATTTTCCACCTAACATGGTAACATTATCTTATGCATGACTAGAAATACATTAGCTCTTTCTCCAGAAGCATATGAAAAGCCCTTGGGTGATATTTTTTTCTCCTTGATACCCCCTAAGTGGTATGATGTCAGGTTAGTAACACATAAATGCTGAGATTCAAAGTGAGTGTGTCTTATGTTACATGCTAAGGGGTAGAATTTACAGTGCGATAGGGTTTACTCACCAAAGCTGACCTGAATGTACCCACTGTGAACCATCCAGTCAGCCAGCAGTGTTGACCAGCTTTGAGTCCCAGATACGACACAGTTCCTCAGGGTGATCAACCAGCTCTCTGGTAGTAGGTAGATTATGTGATTATATGGACAGTTTCCACCAAGGAAGAAGTAGTGTTTTGTATTGTTTTTTTATAGGAATAGACACAAATTGGCTTTCTTTATATGCAGTGCTTTTACCAAAACTATTATCTATATGTTCCAGAATACCATACATTGTCCCTGTAGTCCACACAAGATTGCTGCTCACCAAGGAACTAACTTCACAGCCAATAAAGCGGGGCAATATGCCTGGGTTCGTACAGTTCATGCGTCTTACCATGTTCTCTTCCGTCCTGAAGCAGCTGTCTTCGCTGAATGGTGAAATGGCATTTTGAAGACTCCATTATAGTGACAGCCAAGTAACACCATGGAAATCTGAAGCAATGTTCTCTAGAAAACTATATACTCTTTTCAGTGTCCACTGTATGTCGCTGTTCCTCTCGAAAACAGGAGTTGTAGGTCCAGAAAATAGGAGTGGAAATGGGAGTGGCATCGCTCACATAGGTGAAAAAGGCAGGCATATGTTCCAGTGCTTGTTATGCTGCTTAATTACCAAGGGAAGAATGCTTGTACCAAGAAACATAGCCTTGATTCCGTTGAAAAGAATGGTAACGTTCACTTCAGGATTCGTGTGTCTCTGAATCAACAAAGAAGGGAGTTAACTTGCCTAATGGGTGACTGATTCTGAATACCCAGGAGAAATTAGGGTGCCACAAAACAATGGAGGCGAGAAAGAACACATCTGGAATATAGAAATCCCACGGGGCATCTCGTAGAACTGTTAGATTCTGTGAATAAAGTCAGTGGAAAAGTATAACAACCTAATTCAAAAAGGGCTCCTAAAGGGTTTGAATCTGCACAAAGGAAGATTTCGGAATTTGCTTCACCCCATCAGGTAAAGAACTATAAGCAGCTGAGGTTCTTGCTGAGAACAAATGGGATATGTATAGGTAAATCGTAAAAAGTAGTTATAAATACAAGATATAGCCACATGGCCAACTAAGAAATGAGCACTGTAATTTTCATAACTCTTTTCTCCTGTTTATGAATATGTGTATATGTGAAAATATATCAAATATCTTGTTTTCTGTACTTTTCCATTTATCTTGTAATATAAGGTGTATTGACTTTTTACTGAAATCTTTAAAAATTTTTAATTTTATATCATGATATTTAAGTTATGAGATATCAAGGAGAGTGAAAATTAAAAAAAGAACTTTACATCACCTAGGAAAAATTTAGCCCAATTTTATGTTTGCATGATAATTAGGTTATGTTAAACAGGACCTGGTTATAGTCTTTATTTAGAGATTAAGGTCTAAGTAGATATGAATATGGGTACCCTGTTGACAAGGGTAGATTTTTAATGATTCAGTTTATGAGTCAATATGGCCAAGTCATAGATATTTGGCCAAAGACTATTCTAGATTTTTCGGTGAAAGTGTTATTTAGGTGCATTTAACATTAAATCAGTCAGCAATATTAAGGCAGATTATCTTCCATAATGTGAGTGCACCTCACTAGTCAGTCAAAGGCCTTAAGAGAAAATGAATGACCTCCTCAATGAAGAGAGAATTTAGCCAACTGCCTTTGGATTAGAACTGCACATGGACCCTCCTTTGTGTCTCCAGTTGTGGGACTACTCTACAAAGTTTGGATTTCCCAGCCTCTTCAATCCAATGAATCATTTCTTTAAAATAAACACCTATCCCCCCTCTGACCCTGTGTCTTTACACATGTTTGTGTGTGTGTGTGTGTGTGTGCATGTGTGTGTATGGGTGTGTATAGGTATACATGTGTGTTATAAGTCTTTTTCTCTATAGAACACTAACTGAATTCTTTTCTAGCAATGTGTAATGCTACTTCCATATGAACCTTTGGTTTTATTCCATTTAGCCAGCTCTAACTACTATGACTTGGTAATAAAACTCTTCTTTTCAAAAGTTCAATGGCTATTTGTGATTCTTACAATTAGGCATATCAGCTTGTCAAGTTATGCTAAAATTCCTGGAGAGATTTGATTAGAATGCCAACGAAATTTTCTACTCAGAGAAAATAATTTTCTTTTTAATCAGTCTGTTAAATTATCATCCTTACAGGTGTCCTTAATACCATTTGTAAACCTTGACTTTGAGCTCACTGTTGGTAATTTTCTTGGGGGTTTTATGCATCTTAAGTTTGAGGAGAATTTATAAAGCAAGGTTTTATATTTTTCCTAGAATGAAAGCTACCATCTTTTACAATTTCTGCTGTTGTTGATGAGCTACTGAGGATTGAACTGGCCTTCTATCTGAGCTACAATCTAGCCATTTTTTAAAAATTAATTAATGAATTAATTTTATTTTGAGGTTGGGTCTCACTAAGTTGCAAATTTGTCCAAGCTTGGCTGAATCTTGTGACCCTCCTGCCTCAGCTTTCCAGAGTGCTGAAATTACAGGTGCGCACTACCACACTGTGGCTTCATTTTTTAAGACAGGTTTTCATACTGGTTTCTCAACTTACTATTCACAAAATATTTAAGTGGTGTGGTTTTGGTATGTGCATTGCCTAATGTTCCTGATCTTCAAGAGTGATTTGTTTTTAGCCTACCCCCTGGAAGACTTCAAGATTCCTTGGTACTTCCCTGAACTGATGAGCAAAAATTATTTCTTATTCTTTTTTAAACAAACAGACTTGACCTCTACTTTTTTGTAGGTAGCACTGTCAATAAATTTACACTTCAGTTCCTTGACACTAAACTTCAGTCATGTCTTTGATTTTACTGATCATAATTATTAGAGATATGTTTAACATTTTGGTTTGCATTTTCTCAAAAAAATCACATTTGTCTTAATTTTAAATACTAATTAATTGGAATTGACCACTTGGCACAGTATTTTAGAAATAAATGTCTGGGATTTAGCAAAAAATACATGAGTTCCTTGAAGTCCACTTTTTTCTTCTATGAAATACAAACAGTAAAATAATAATATCTCTGCACATTTGGTTTATATACCTTATGTAGAATCTTACAACTATTTTAGAATATATTATATGCTTAATAAGTAGGAAGCATAGTATTTTACTTATTTAACTCAACTCGCTGAGAACGATGGAAGAAAGAGGAAAACAATAAGAGTTTTAAGCACATTTATTGGAGGTAGTTTTGCTGCTGCTCATTCCCAAGAATGTAGTAGAGAAGAGAGATGTGAATCAATCAAGCTAATAAGCTCTTATAATAAACTGTGTGTGCACATGTGTGTGGTACATTAGGAAAGAGACAGAAAGAAGGAGAGAGATAAATAGATAATGGTTTCTAAATGTAGTTCACATATTCTGCTCTTATCTTCAAATAAGAAAATGTACTTGTAGTAATGTAGAAAGAAAAGCTCAGTCTACCAGAGTTAGCATATCTCTATGGAATATTTGGTAAAATTTTGAAATTCTGATATTATCTTTTGATGTACATGAGAAAAAGTTATGTTATTTTTCAAAATTGCAACACTGAGAGTCTACAGTTTTTTCTAAAAGTGTCAGTCCATGTAGGGTGTGGTGGCCCACATTTGTAATCCCAGCACTCTGGAGGCTGAGACAGGAGGACTACTATGAGTTTTAGCCTGGCCTGGGCTACATAGTGAGACCATGTTCAAAAAAAAAAAAATATATATATATACATATGTCAGTTCTACCTTTTGAAAGTTGAATAATGATAGGCCTAATTACAGATAGCTAATAGCATGGTTACATACTGTTTGTATTATTTAAACTATTTTGAGGATGAAATAGGCTTTATTTTCCTCTTTCTGTTTTTTAAATCAGTTTTTTGATCTTTACTGCTAATATGAAGATTCTTTGAAAACAAGGATTCTTTTTCTCTCTCCTTCTCTCTCTTCTTAGGCCCTTTCCTCTTCCCTCTCCTACTTGTATATCGGGCAGTGTCACATTCATGTGTATTTATATAGGTCTCTATTTACATATATTGAGATAATTTATTCAATTTTTATAAATTTTTTAACTTTAATTTTATAATCTGTACAAGATAAATCTTGCATCATTTTTCCCTTTAAAAATGTAAACATTACAAAGTACTGAATACAATATTGGCTATATCATATCAAACAATTTAGATTTTCTTGTTTGTTTGTTTTGTGGTTACTGGGGGTCGAACTCAGGACCTTGTATGCCAGCAGGTGCCCATGCTGCTGAGTGATATCCCTGGCCCTTTTTTTGTATGTGGGTACCGGGAGTTGAACTCAGGACCTCACGCTTGCCAGGCAGACACTTATGCCTCTGAGCTATCTCACTGGCCCCAAACAATTTAGATTTAAGATTTTCATTTTGTGTATAGTTAATAAAATTGATTTATGATATTAATCACAAATTATGTTTTAAAAATATTCCATATGATTGTTGTTGTTATTGGTATTTTTATTTATTTCTGAACATGGTTCATTTTTATTTTTTGGTGGATAGGCAATGTACTTTATTTGCACAATTTTACCTTGAGAAATAACTGTTTATATGTTACTTTTTTTTTTTTTGTGGGTACCGGGGGGTCGACCTCAGGACCTCACGCACCAGCAGGCGCCCGTGCCGCTGAGCGATATCACCGGCCCCTTTTTCGTATGTGGGTTCCAGGAGTCGAACTCGGGCCCTCGCGCTTGCCGGGCAGGCGCTTAAGCCGCTGAGCCATCTCACCGGCCCTATATGTTACTTTTTTAAAATCAAGTTTTGAAATATTCCCTAGATTGATAAAAATAAGCTATATCTCTCTTTACAATGCTCATTTTCAAAGTGTATTAATAAAATCAACCTTATGAATGACACTGAATTATGACTTTTGTGTGGTTAATAGACCAATAGTTGTTAGAATTGGGCAATATTTTTCCATCTTCTATTCCTACTGAAGTAAAATCCATAGATATAAATATCATAGATAAACATCATAACCACATTTCTAAATAATTTTTATACAAGCTGATGTTTGAGAATTGTGCTTTTAGTATCTCTTATTTTTGACAATTAATCTGTTATATAAACTATAATATGTAAATAAAACCAAGGTAGCAGCGACATTAGGTATATTTTAATTAATCTTCAAAGGCAACGTATTGTGGCACTGTCATTAAAAGAATTACACAGCTGAAGCAATTTACACATGGTCGTACTTCAGTAAATTAAAAGTTAAATTCAATCTCAGGTCATCTGTCTCGAAGGCCCTTGTTCCTAATCACTGTGTGTGTGGGTTGCAGTGAAAGAGAGACATGTAACCTCTGCATTTCCTAAACTCATAGAGTAAGCTATAATTCTGGCAACATTTTCTTCCTTTTGAAATACAGTGGCGCATAAATATATTTTGATTACAAGATATGTGCTTAATTAAAATAATATGATTGTCTTTTCCTCATTTTTTGCATTTCACACTATAGAATTTATAAACCAATGTATACTAATATACCACCTGCCTTTGACTGATCTTTACCTTGTTGTCACTGCATTTCTTATGGAAAATATACGTCACATTAACTTCCCTTCATTTGTTTAGCCAAAAAAACTCATATTTGAAGTATATGTACCTCCAGAATATATTTTACTCTGTAGATTTTCAAAAATGTACTATAATTTCACTAGAAATGGATATTGTTATGTTACATCTTTTCATTTGAAAGGTAGGAATACAGCCTTGTCATTCAATGGACACACAAAAAGCCATTTTATTACATAATAATATTTCACCATTTATTAAATTTTAATTTTCAGCTATGTTCAGCACTTCTGTGAATTTTCAAACCACAAAAGACAAAGAAAATTATCCCAACTGTTTTCATATATTAACGAATGCGTTACTTTGAGTCCAGTTACAAACCAATAACAATCTATCATTTGGAAGCATAGATATTCTCCTGGTGATAATGAGTGTAACACTTTAGATTGGGCCTAATCTTTATGCAGTGAAGATCTATTAAAAACAATGATATGATGATAACATTAATTTGGTTGATACTGATATTTCAAATCAGTGCTATGGCTAGAGGCAGCTGTAGGTTTTTCACTGAAAGCCTAAGTAAATTGGAGCAGTTCCCCTAGCAGTATAAATTAGTCAGAACCGTGGAGACACAGGTATATTTTAGGAATGAAGCACTGAACTCTTTTTCTAAGAATTATGTCACCTTAATTCAGTAATTTGGTATGCCTGAGGGTTTGCATGTATTTTAGAGATACTGTAATGAAGTGTGTGAGTATTCATTTAAACACAGAAGTCCCTCAAGAATAAAAGCCATGCCTAATTCACTGGAAATGCTATCATTTTCAGAATGTTTCTAGAAGTAATACAAAATTGTAGTAGCTGGGTTAGGTACATTATTGGGACTATATAAGGTGAAATAGGTAAAATGTGCTAAAGAAATCATTGAAAATTAGGTCATTCTCAAATGAATTAATAAAAACTCACGAAGTTCACAAACCGAGGGACCACAGAGTATGTGTGTCCTTGTCTTTTTCATGTTGGTCTCTCTGGCTTGGACAGCTTACAGACACAACTTTAAAGCTTTTAAACCCTGTAGGTTTTTAGTGATCCAATTTAAATGTTAAGCATAAAAAAGGTTTTAAAATTGCAGTAATTTTCTGTTTCTCATATAGTAGTCTGAGAATTCACAAAAATGCCATACTGTATTGTTAAAATTAAAATTTAATAAATAGGAAGTTATTTTATGGATTATGAACATTATTTTTAAAGTCATAACTATAGTTATTACTATATAACTATATAACTATATAACTATATAGTTATGTCCACATATAATGGAAAGCAATGACATATTTTCAAAATTATAAGCCATTTGCTTAAGCTATCTTACCTTATTGTTCACTGCTTCAATCTAGGTTATGTTTCCTTTTATACAACACTAGATCCTCTCAACACTACCCAGTTTTACTACATTTGTGTTTCATTCTGAGTTTTTCTCTTAGTAGCATTTAGAAGTAAGTAGGGTGCAAAATGCCTATATTTTGGAGTTAGATGACTATATTGAAATAGTCTGCCTTTTTTTGTTATATAATCCCTGATAACTGTTTTTTTATTTTTTACCTCATAAGCATTATTTTCTCCTTTCAGTTATGAACATTTCATAAACATGTTGAGAGAATGTGATTATAAAGCTGTAATACCAAATTTTTCTTTTCTAGTTATTGGTAACAATATATGTAATAAGAAGAAAATATGTACCTATCCCATCCTCATTTTATGTATTTTTATAAAATGCACATATTTTTCTACTTTTTAAACAGTGCACACATATTTTCTCATTGCTGTACTAAATGTGTTTTGATTACAATTTTAAAATGAATATCCTCTAGTAGATGCTAAATTGTTTTATTGATGGCCGCTAAATTTGATTCATTGTCTAGGGTTTTTGAAAATAGAGCTGAATTTTTAAAAATCATACTGGGGAGAAAATCAGTGCGCATGTATGTTGCATTTACGCAAAGAAGACTGTCAACATGAAGGATCTATATTGGTTCCAAAGTGATCTCTAATAGTCTAATTTTATGCTCCAAAAGAATATATAATGCTGCAAGTAGAAAACCCCCAGACTATGTCCATATGTTGTAAATATTTCAAGTAGTGGAAATGTGAAAATATAAGCCTGGTGCTTTGATTTGCATTTAAGTAACTAGACAGTTGTTTGATTAATATAGTTTCACTAGTGTCTTTCAAGCTTTGTATGTAAATTCAGACCATGTTAGGCCAAGAAAAAGCCCTCCATGAGGAGGATATGTAAAAATTATTTTTTCATACGTTTTAATTCATGAGCTAGTGGGTAGAATATTTGTTTTTTCCTGTGACACAATATCGCTAAACATTACTAGAGATAGTGGGAGCATGTTTACTTTAAAATAAATTGTCCGTGTCTTTCTCCAAATAATATAATCATCATAAATAAATTAATTAAGGTACAGAGTTGTTATGATGTTGATCATAGGTGGAAGGCAAATATTAATCTATATGCATTGGTGTATTAATCTATTTTTAATTATAATGAAATAGTTGAGTGTCCCTATTTTACAAAGACAAGTTTGCCCGTTTTGGTCGCAATTCTGGAGGTGCACTCTCCTGGGGCCTCATATGGAAATGGCTTTCTTTTAGCAGGGTCTTAAGGCAGTGCAGATCACAGGACGAAAGACAGGAAGTGTGCACCTGTATGTCTGTCTGCTCTCGTTCTTAGAAAACCACCTAGATTCCTACATGGGTTTCTATTCTAATAATCTTGTCTAACCCTAATAACTTCCCAAAGGCCCCACTTCTAAGAAGCTTAATTTCCACCTTCATAACACCTCAAAATGAGGAGTAAATTTCAATACATGAAGAACAACTAAGCAATATCCAAATCCTAGTAATTGGGACACAATGATCTAATTTGATCTTAGTAAATCAGTGTGAAGAGAAATATCTCAGTTTGGATACAGATCCGTTTTTCTAAATAGTTTGATGTTTATTTCCATAACAAAATCATACTGTAAAAATCTAAATATTAATCAAGCAATTACCCTTGGAGATTAAACTTATACATTGACACCTTTGATAATGAAGTTGCATATAAATATACCAATATAAAAAATATTTGTGCAGCATCATTTTTGATCATTATAATCATACTTTTTAATCTACCAGGTGCTTTTACTCTGTGTTAGAGAAAAAGAATTAACAATACACTGGTATTACAGCCCTTCAATGATGAGAACAGAACAGTGAAAGTGAAAATTTTTTAAAATAAAATTGATTTGAAACTGAATGAATGATATAAAAATCAATCACTAAATCTAAAATAGTTATATATGTAATGCATACATTTACTTAAAAATAAACAGAGATTTGATTCATTCACATTACATTGTATCTTCTAAGTATTAAACCAACATATCCACAGTATGTCTTTTCAGTGCACGTGTGTGTGCATCTGAGAGTGAAACTTGCCAGCTTATTTAGTAAATCATCTTTAGGCAAATGAAGGGTATTTTAGGTACTTTAAACTACATAATAAATTATGTGAAAACTGTTTTTCCTTAGAAAAATATCCAATTTGGAGTATACATTGTTGCTGTGAATAGTTTTATAGACTAAACTACTAATAACCTATATTACTAAAAAATATAAATATTTCAAAGGGACCATATTAAAACAACCTCACTGTATTTTATTGATAAGGTTGTAAAATTTATTTAATTCTGTTTGAAGGATTCTGAATCATATTTGGCCCGTGTGTGTCAGAAGAGAGTGGAGGACAAATTACTCTGCATAAAGTAAAAGAAAATAAACCTCTACTAGTATTTATGATTATTCATTTATTATTTATTTTAAAGTTTCCATTATAGTACCTTATAAACATTTTAATCAATATTTGTTTCATTTGGTGAGTAGAAAAATAACTATGTGTATTCATGCAGTGAGATATATTTTCAGTTGTAAAAAGAAAGGCATAATTAAGGCACAAGAATAGATGAAATTTAAAAGTATATTGTAAATTAGAAAGAAAAATAGAATAGATTACTATGTGATTACAATTATGTAACACTCTGGAGAAAACAAATATATACTCATGGTAAATGAATCAGTAGTTGCTCTGAGTTGGATGTGGGGATGTTGAATAATAGAAGCACAAAAGATTTGTTTAGGGAAGTAGAAGTATTTTGTATAATACCACAACTGTAGATATCTGACAATATGCCTTTGGCAAAACCAATAGATCTTTACATCATATCATGTGAACACTATTTTTGGCAAAGTTTTAGAAAGAAAAATATATATATATTAGAATGTGACAAAAAAATCTAACTTAATGCAAGAACCTCATTGATCATGTGGATGATAAGGTACCTAGCAAATGAATGGCATCTCTAAGACCAAAGGCTAAGCAAACTGCACATATGCTATGTAATTGACAAAGTTGTTTCCCATAGAGATACAAGTTAACAAGGCTGATACTACTCATGAATACTAGAACTGAGGAAAAAAGTATGGGATGGTTTCTCACTGATGGAGCAGATTATAATAAGAAAGGAAGAGGAAGTTGTAATGGTCCAATGTGGTAATTGGCTAGAGTTGAAATCATCTAGTGCTACTGTTTAGGACCCAGAGAATATATGTAGCCCTCAATGTCACATGCTAAAGTGTCCACTATTTTAAAGTAGGTTCTACCTCTTAACTGTCCATCACCTCCCACTAGATCAAGCATCAGTGGGGTTAAACCCACTGATGACATTGCAGTCCTCATGTTCCAATCACTTCCCAAGAGCATCACTCGGGACATTACTGCTATGAGGATCAAATCTCCAACACATGAGCCTTTGAATGACATTCCAGATACAAACCAGAACAGATGGTTTAGAACAAAAATATTTTTATATATTTATACATGTGTATGTTTCTTTCTGCTCTTAGATTAGTGGTATGAACAGTACCAAGGAGAATCTATGTGACCATTAATCATGATTATCAATTTAACTAGAATGACTAGATGTTTAGTTGATCACATTTCCGTGTATTTCTGAGTGCCTCGTGGGGCATGACTTAAGGGACTATATCTGATTCTTAGACCTTTCCTGTGGTGTACATATTCAAACAAGTTCTGATTCCTGGCCATCATGATGGGAGCAACTTTGCTCCACTATACGCGTCTGCTATTACATTTCTGCCTTGGAACATGCTGACCATTTACTGTAGCTTCTGAAACCATGAGCCCAATTAACCTTTCCTCCTTTAATTTATGTGTGTTGAACATTTTTATCCCAGCAATAGAAAAATTAATTAGTACTCTAGTAGTGACATGCAAATCTACCACTCAAATCTTTTTCTTTTTCTCTTTTTCCTTTTCATTTTTATTCAATTTCACTTTCAATAAACAAAGTCTTGAATCATAATGAAATCTCTGAGAAAAGTAGAGAAACCGAAAGTCTCCCCAAATTTCCAACAGGTATAGATTTTAAAAATGGGAGGGGAGCAAAATGGTATAAAAGTGGAAATGTATTATGCATACAGTAAATTTTCCCAAAGACATTAATTGCTTCAAGTCTCAATGAAACAACAGGCAAATTGATTTAGCACTTCAAAGAAAAAGTTCTTTGAGTTATTGAATTGGAAAATAGTTCATTCTTTTTCCGGATCTAGTGAGAGACTAAGGAAAAGGTGTACCGAAAATAATACATACCAAATTATGTATCTTACGTATGACTGATTTAAGGAAAATATCTAATTATTTCCTCTCTTCCTACCTTAGTCCCTCCTTCCTATCTCTCTGTCTCTACATGTCTATCTAGATTTAAGGAAATATTTTTCAGGCTATAGAGAACAGACTACTGTTGGATTTTTGGATCTGAGGTTTACAGAATGAGTTTAAAAACAAAATTAATGCAATTGAAATATGGAAAGGATTTTAAAGAAACAGCAAGTACAAAAGGGTCAAAAATGGAAAACTCTTCGGAATTATAGATGATTGGTATAGATCTGTAAAAATATAAACTAATTCAGAGGAGATGTGAAAATTCAAATTTTTAGCATAATTAAACAGGAAAGACAGAAAATGAGTCTGTAGTATCTTTGTGAGCCACAAAATAAAACAATGTTAAAAAATGATGATGAGTGTGTGTCAAAAGTACAAAAGGAAAAGATAGAAAATTATTTTTTTCACGCAAGAGGAGCTGAAAAGCAAGGAAGGATATGTTCTCTATATTCAGGCAAAATGTAATCCAACCCAAAATTGATTAACAGTGACAAAGAAGGTTACTACATATTTATAAAGGAAACAACTCAACAGAAAGAAAAAAATGATTGTAAATATATATGAAACTAATATCAGCATACCTAATTTCATAAAACAAATACTACTGGAGAAAAGATCAGATATATATTATATATATAATACATATATAATATATATATATTTAATATTATATATAAGATCTGATATTATATATATATATATTTTTTTATCTTCCAAGGTCCATAGTTTAACAGTGCAGCATAGTTCTAACACCTTAATATAGATAAAAGGAAAAATAACATTGGCTGGAGAAAAAATGATTAAGAATGCAGTATAAATGCTGTCTATTCAAACTTCCTTCTCTGTCAGAACAGCAAAGAATGAGCAATTATGCTAAAAATTTGAATTTTCACATCTCCTCTGAATTAGTTTATATTTTTACAGATCTATACCAAGCATCTATAATTCCGAAGAGATTTCCATTTTTGACCCTGTTGTACTTGCTGTTTCTTTAAAATCCTTTTCATATTTCAATTACACTAATTTTGTTTTCAAACTTATTCTGTAAGCCTCAGATCCAAAAATCCAACAGCAGTCTGTACTGTTTCCTGAAAAATGTTTCCTTAAATCATATAGCCTGAAAAATGTTTCCTTAAATCTAAATAGACATGTAGAGACAAAGAGATACGAAAGAGGGACTAAGGTAGGAAGAGAGGAAATAATTAGATATTTCCTGTGTAGTTAATGATATTGCATTCTTACTTTAGGAAAATATGTTTAGATAGTGGAAGAAGTGGATAAGCCAACTGGCATGGTGTACAGTTAAAATTCTGAACAAGCACCTTGAGAAATAATATTGTTCATAATGAAAGGAATACAAGTGTTTCCATTATATTTACTGGAGCTACATGTAGCACCTACCACTTAGTTCTTTAATTTTTATTCTTAAAGTTATAATGATTCCAAGAATTGATTTTGTTGAACATTTGTTTATGAAACTGGCAGTGTCTGCCAAATTAAACCATTTCTAAGAAGAGTGCTCATTTATCTTCCTTGGATTTCAACCAAATACATTTCAGAGATAATGACATAATGTAAATGCAAAACTTTAGCTTGACTGGCATAAGGTTTAAGTAGAAATATTCCATCTACATATATATTCATATCCCTATCTATATCTATTAGGCATGCTGCCCATTTTAAAAGACTGATTCTTAGGGTAGTTGATCTCAATTTTGTCTGCACACCAGGTTCACTTGGGAAGCTTGAAAACATACTGGTATCTGGATTCATCCCTAGAAAATGAGATTTATTTGGTCATGAGCACTGGTTCACAGATAATAAAATTTTTAAAAGCTCCAAGTAATGATAATATTCAAGGGAAATCGTAAAATTTGTGTTTCAGTATTTCAAGAAGGCTTGAGGAAAATCTTATATTGGATTTGACATGACCATGTCTAAACATTGAGTGCTGTCTTTTTTGGACATGTTTTAAAATATCTGAGTTAATGACACAAACATATTTTGATTTGGTTTTACAAATTCACAGTTTGAATCTGTAGTTTAAGCTATCCCAGTATTATTTTTATGCCTAATCCACAGTATTATTTTCAAATTTTTGACTTCATAATACACTAATTGTAGTATTGACATTAAAGACACATATTTATTCATATTAATTAAAATACATATAATGATACAGTACCAAGTATTTAATGACTAGCTCTTTGAGGAAAATAAGAGTCTGACTTATAATGTTTTATAATTTCCATGACACATTTCTTTCAACTATGTCTACTTTAAAGCTATCATATGATGTGAATCAGTTTATAAATTTCCTGCACATTTAATCCTCAGTTCTTGTAAACTTGGAG
Source organism: Erethizon dorsatum (assembly GCA_028451465.1). Taxonomy (NCBI): domain Eukaryota; kingdom Metazoa; phylum Chordata; class Mammalia; order Rodentia; family Erethizontidae; genus Erethizon; species Erethizon dorsatum. The sequence continues at coordinate 21,781,630 of CM051839.1, forward strand.
CTGGATCCACCTGTGCCAGTGATATTGCCTATGGTGAGCCTTATGTGAAATATTAAACATTCTTATGGAAATATGTCAATGCATCTTCAAAGCCACTCAATGATAAGATAACAGTTCAAAAAGTTCTAATACCTAGCAAAGAAATAAAAAGCTTGGAAAAACTGTAAGGTATTCAGGACAACTCAGACAGCAACCAACAACATAAGATTTTGGATGCTTGTTATGAATCAGACACTATTCTTCTTCCTACAGATTTATGACAGTGTTCATAATGCCAAAAACACTCTTATCTCCTTGGGAATTCAGAAAAATCTGTAAATTAGTACATAGGAAAAATTTAATGGTTAATATGAGCTATGAGGGAAATAAGGTTGATTATATGGCAGAAATTGATTTGTAGAAGAAGCTACTTTAGATTGGATTCTAGAAGACTTTTCTGAAAAATCTCACTGGAATTGAGTTGTATAGGAGGTGTACAAGGTAATAATGCTCTGAGTGGGGGATGAATATACTAAGAAAAATTGCTGCCCATGTCCTAAATGTGGTCTAAGCCAGGGATTTCTGCAGTACAACTAAGGATGTAAGTGCAGGGAAAAAAAAGAAGGAAATGCTGAGAGTTGAAGCCCTAGAATGCTATAAGGTGAAACTGATGGCAGATGTTAGTAGGAGCTCAGAGGTCTGAACACTGACAGAAATGAGGACAGTAAAAGCCAGGCTCATCAGATTTCATATGGAAATGAGGACTGTAAAGGCAAATGGACTAGAGGCCATAAATATTTCACCTGAGCAAAGAATTTGTCTCCAATCCTTATGTTTGGCCCATACCCTAAGATATTGAGTGAGGATGAATTTAAAGGCAGTGAACTAATTAATACAGCAGAGGAAATTTCAAGGAAGCCTAGTATTCAGGCTGTGGTAAAGTTATTGCTGGCATCTTTTACCCAGATCTATGGTAAGAACCAGGAGCAAAAACAGTAGAATGATGTGAAAAGGCCAGAAAGGAAGCCAATATAAAGTTGGGACAAAGAAGAGTGTACTTTCTAAAAACATTAGCATTAAAAAGAAGTCTAATGTTTGTATGAGAACTATATGCTTGAAAGCATGTCAGGAACTATCCAGATCTCACCCTTTGCGGGCTCCAAGGTGCAATACTGCAAAGATTTCATTGGAAAAGTGAGTCCATGGAATGCCTTCTCAAGAAGTAATTGGCTCCTGGGGATTTATTTCACAATGTTTAGGCATATTGGCACTTAGAATCTACTCTAGACATGGTCAAATTGTATTTGGCTACTGCTGGAACTAGTGGTGTGTGTTGATGTCATTCTGCTAGTATATAGGCATAGAAAATGTAAGTGTTATGGAGTCATGTAGAATTCCATCCAGATTTCAAAGGAATACCTGGGAAGTCATGCAGTGAACTTCTGAGAGGGCAATGGGTAAAGCTGTAACTGTGAAGCTGAAGTTGCAATGTAGACCCTGGCAATTTGGAAAAGCCAGGAACATGGAATGTCTTTTGAGGATACAGCAAACAATAAGTGGAGCCAGCCCAAGAAAGAGCCATGTAGTTGCAACTGGCCATGCCATAGGGACAGGACCACGTAAGCCCTTTGTAGTTACATCTCATCACAACCTGCCCTGGGTGCTGGACTTGGAATTTTATAGGATCTCACAGAAATTGGTTTGCCTTGAATCTTAGAGAAAACTTTGGCCTTAAACTTTTGAATAATGCTGGAATCATTAAGATTTTGACAACTCTTAAGAAATGTACTAAATGCATTTTGCCTAATGAAGTGAACATGAGCCTACTGAGGGGTAGGGATGGAATGTTGTGGTTTAGATTTAAAGTGTCACCCTAGAATCTCATGCATTCAGAGGTGGAGCTTCTGGAAGATGATTAGATCATGAGGGCACTATACTCATGTGTACACCAACGAGTTGAGAGTTGAATGTGTTGTTAGGAAGGAGGGCCTGATCAGAAAAGGTGGGCTACCAGGAGTGTGATTTGGAAGGGTACATTCTCATCCATAAACATTCCACTTATTCTCTCTTTCCTTTTTGGCCACTATACAGTGAACAGCTTTCCTCAACCATGCCCCTTCACCAAGTTGGTTTAGCCTACAAGACACCCAACCATGAAATGAATCCACCAGAAATTAGTCAAATAAAACCCTTTCCCCTTTAAGTTGCAGGTATCTGATATCTTGTCCAAATATTGGAAAATCTGACTAACACAATATCTAGTAAATATATATTGCTAACTGAAATGAGTGTACTTTATGTCAGACATCCCTCCCCAAAATCAAAATGTTAAAATTGCAGATTTAGTAAGGTAAGCATCAGATTATACAGATTGATTTTATAGGTGGACAAGACAGAAAAACAGATCCTTGAATTAGCATTACTAGCTTTAGAATGGAAATGACAGTACTTCAAATTTGAAAGGCTATGCCATATGTGAAGCTCCACTTTTATGACATTGTCGGTACCTTACTATCTCACTTTGCATAACATTTTTTGACTGTGAAGTGAAAAACAATGGCAGTGGGATTGTCATAAATCATATAAAAGATCTCAGTGAATTTATGGTATTAACTTTTTCTTAATACTGTCACACTTGAGATCAACACATGAATATGCTATCCTTGAGCTACTGCTACAAATAAATACTCAAAATTAACAGTGGATAGAATAAATACAAACAAAACATGGTCTTAACTTTTTTTATTTTAAATAGTCATTTTGAAATTGCTGACTTCATCAATTAATTCATACTTCTTAGACTCTTTTGTGTTAATACTGATTATGTTCATCGCTTATGCCTATTTTTAATAATTGTCTGACAAACGTAAGGCTACAATAGACAAAAAAGTTGAAGAATTAAATTACTCAGAAAATTAAAATACTGCTTTCAATTCTGATTATTAATTATTTGTAAAAATAGACTAATTGCAGAAAGCCTCAGTGTACATGCCAATTAACTACTTTTAAACCATCAATATAGGGCTGGTGAGATGGCTCAGTGGTGTAAGTGCCTGCCTTGCAAGCGCGAGGGCCCGAGTTCAACTCCCGGATCCCACATACGAAAAAGGGGCCGGTGATATCGCTCAGCGGCACGGGCGCCTGCTGGCGCGCGAGGTCCTGAGGTCGAGCCCCGGTACCCACAAAAAAAAAAAAAAAACCATCAATATAAAAAGGAATATAAAATGGAGACATCAATTGATGTGCCATGCCTTGAAAAGTTAAGTTTTGTATTGTGCTTGAAGGGTCATAAAACCTGAAGTCTTCTGAATTCTTTGGAGTGAAAGGAGACTGTTAGTCAACGGCATTTATTGGTTTTCCCTTCAGGGTATAACTTAAATCTGTGAACCTGCTAAGTTTCAGATTCCTGAAAATATGATTTCAGGTTTATGGGAAGCTTGTGTGGAATGGACATCTGAGAGTAGTAGAGAAGCAATGTAATCTATCACTGAGAAATGCCATCTGTTTCTATACAGACAGCCAAATTGATCCTTTCCACCAAAACCTAGCATTCTTTTGCCTACCTGGATGATAACAGGTACCATTAAAAACGTATGTCTCTACAATTTTATTCAGCAAATTTTTTAGAAATTATTTTCAACACAAGTTTAGTTCATCACAATTGCCAAAATTTTGTACTTTGAGTATACACATATGGGACTAGTTCTTTATTTTTTAGGTGATTCTAGACAAGAGGTTTCCAGATTATACTTAAGTTAGATTACATTAAAGTGGAGAAAAATATATAAAATCTAACTAAAAATAATAAAAATGAATTGCAATATGGTAATAGATGCTACTCACTAAATCACAGAAAAAGCTAACTAGTCTTTAGGTAGGAAAAGGATTGAATCAGCTCATGGATCTCAGCTGGAGCAAAACTCAGTACTTCTTATTCAGGAAGTCAACATTATAACCAACCAGAACCAGTTGTTTATAACATTCTTTCCTCGTTCTACATGTTGACAGATTTTAATGCCAAAGGACATAATGTGATTGGCATAGCTAGTTCAGATTTCAAACTTTGGATTAATGCATAGCTTTGGAATTCTCATGCTATTCCAGTAAGAACCAGGTACAATTGCAAAGTTCAAGAACAAAAAAATAAAGAGGGTTACTGCTACTAAAAATTAATGAAGGAGAGATTTGTACATTCCTCAAAGTTTTTTTCTTCAAAAATATTTCATTTATATGAAAATCTGCAATGGCCTTGCACTGACTATGGACAGGGTGCCCATTTTGTCATTTTGGAAATTTACAGGACTAGCAAATAATTTAAGTGAGTCTTATCATATAATCTATATGCCTATGGATAATACTTATTGTTAAGCTATGGTATTAAATATTTGTTATAATATTTTGGAAAGGCGATTTATAGGGCTAGAAAATAATTTAAATGAGTCATCATTTTTTTCTACATACACACAGATACTCCTTATTGTTAAGCTAAATTTATATTACTTAAAACAGGTGTTAAATATTTATTAAAATTATTTTGACTTCATGAAAGAGTTTCCTCCTCTCTGTGTGGCTAGAGATGAAATTTATTTCCTGACCTTCCTTACTGCTGGGTGGGGCATGGAATTGTATTCATGTGGCCTACCTATTTCTCTATGTTCATCTTCTGTATCTATTTCTCTACATTTTTCCCTTTCTTGACTAACAGGATTGAAGATAACCCACAGAACAGTTTTGGAAACCACATATTGAAAACAGAAAGCTGCCAATGACCAGGATCCCTTATTGAATAGGTTGAACAACAAACAACCCTCTCATTGCCTTGTAAGTTTAGGTTTTTCTTTTTCTTTTCTTTCTTTTTTTTTTTTTTTTAATGTGGGTACCGGGAGTCGACCTCAGGACCTTGTGCTTGCCAGCAAGTGCTTGTGCTGCTGAGCAATATCACTGGCCCATTTTTTCCTTTATGTGGGTACTGGGAGTCAAACTCAGGACCTCGCGCTTGCCAGGCAGGTGCTTGTGCTGCTGAGCCATATCACCAGCCCAACGGAACAGTTTTTTATTTTGGTTTTTTTTTTTTGTTCTTTTTATGTGGGTACCAGGAGTCGAACTCAGGACCTCATGCTTGCCAGCCACTAAGCGATACCACTGGCCATTTTTTTCCTTTATGTGGGTACTGGGAATTGAGCTCAGGACCTCGTGCTGCCGGGCAGGCACTTATGCCACTGAGCCCTATCACCAGCCCAGCTTTTTCTAATCACTGTACATTTCTGAGAGTAAGAACTTTGTAAGGAATAGTAAAGATAAACACTGTGAAATCCACTGATATTTACATAATAGAGACTTGATAAAGCTTTTTGAAGAAGGCTCCATGAATGATACACATAAATACAAGAGTCATGTGCAGTTGTCCCTTGTGTCTAACTAAGAAGGGTTGATTCTGGGACAGTTTCCTGATAGCTCCATAAATACCAAAATCCACAGTTGTTTATTTTCTTTAGGTAAAGTGGCAAAATACTTCCCTATATACTTTAAATCATTTCCAGATTATGTATTACATTGAACACAACATAGATGCTATGTAAGTACTGATTAATTCTATTGTTTAGGGAATGATGACAAGAAGAAAAAGTCTGTACAGTTTAAGTACAGGCATAATATTTTCCAATATTTTAAAAAATATTTTGACCCTCAGCTGGTTGAACCCATGAATGCAGGACTCATGGATACAAAGGGACATATATTACAGGTAAAGTGCAGTTTATATTCGACAAAATTTGATAACTCTATCTAAGTTCAGCACCTTCTCTTCAGTGCAGACTGAATTATGTTTCATAGGTAAGATTGATTTATGTAGCAAAAAAAAAATGTAATGGGGAGAAATAGTCACACTCTTTTGTAAATAAGTATAAATAAGTCTATTGTTTTTGCGTTCCTTTCCACCCTGTATTATTTTCCTCACTGAATTAAACGCCTCTACATAGAGTTGTTGTGCGTGTCCATTGTGGTATAACGCACAGGCAAAAACATTGTTTCTTATATTTTTTATTCCTTCTTCTCCTGCCCCATGCTATCAGTTTCATGGTGCTGAAAATAAAATGAATAAGCCATATCTACATCCTAGAAGAAGAATTTGCACACAAATTTTCATACAAGTAATTGAAATATTAAGTATAATGCTTACAAAAATTATTTATTACAATAACTGGATACATAAGGTTTATAAACATCATATGTCATTATTTTATTGGAAAAGTAAATATTGTTGGGAAGATTTTAGAAAAAAGCAAAATTTGAAATTATATAACAAATCTATATTTTGGTTTTAGATTAGGACAATAGTACTTTTATTATCAACATTGAAGAAAGCATTTGGAACAGAGGGCAGAGGGCTTTGTTTGGATTCTCTAGAGCACAGGATTCCTTTGTGCTAGGGTGAGAATAAGAACAGGATTCTTCAATGACCAGCAATGGTTCATCACTGAAATGCTTACAAAGATAGCAATCTTCTGCTCACTTATTGGCTTTAGGTCTGTTTGTCCTTTCTGAATATGGAGAGGAGCTGCCAAATTCAACCAAGTGTGTTCAGGTTCAAAGGCTGAAGTAGGTCTAAAAATATAGCTGGTGAGATACTGCTGAGACCAAAGAGAATTTTTTTCTGGCCACAGGACACAGTTAGTAGCCAAGGTACTATTTACTGCCTGATCATAGCCATAGAAAGAGCTATTTGTCCTGGTGACTGACCCCAGTAATTTAATATTATCTCAGAGGTTATAAAAAGTTATATATACTACCTTAAAAACACAATAAAATGTAGGAAGGAATAATGAATGAAACCCAAAGATTAAGTTAATCATATTGAAATATCCCTTGGACTAGGAAGACAATAGCATAAATAAAATAATAATGTGAGTCCTTGAAGAGTAGCAATTGGGATATTGTAATCCTATTAACATTGAAAAAAACACACTTAAACATAAAGAAGAGGGGTCATTAGTATTCAGTACCAAGTTAGGGGCTTCAAAAATCTTGTAAAATTATTAACTCAGAAGCCACAGAATAAAATAGAGATGTAATGGAAACAAAAAGAAATTTGTAGAATAGTTACCAAAGTTATCATATGATGGATTCCATTCCAAGGATAATGATAATAAAATACAGTACCCAATCAATTATAACAGAATAATTACACAGAATAAATAAATATACTAGCAGTTGCTTCTTGCTGATAGTAGGACTAGGTAGAAGTCAATGAGACCTAGAGAAAAATGTTTAGCATAAAAATCTATGCTCAACCAAGATACAATCTCTCTTTATCTTTCAAAAATGTGGTATATTATTAATTATAGAAAATGTGTTAATACACTCTTGAACTTATTTCTTTATATAAAAGAAATTTTTAACTTTTGACCAACATCTGCTCAAGTACCTTTCAAACCATACCACCTTTTGGTAAGCATTATCCTGCTCTCTACTTCTATGAGGTCAACATTCTTTTGATTACATATATGAGTGATGTCATGTTGTAGTTGTCTTTCTGTGCCTGGATTACTTTAATTAACAAACAAACAAACAAAAAAACATAATGTAATATATTTTAATTAACATAATTAACATAATTTATCCATGTTGTTGTACATGACAGAATTTACTTTCTTAGTATTGCCTGTGAATATGCTATATTTTCTTCACTTATCATTGCTCCTTATATGCTGTCTTGAAAAATTCCACAAAACCTCTTCATTCCCTTTTATCCTTTTTTCTTTTCTTCTCTGAGTATGTTCAAATATTTTGTCTTCAAATTTATAAAATCTGCAGAATAATTTTCATGTTGGTGCTTTCAATTTCATTTTTTATCTTGCTCATTGCATTTTCCAGATCCAGGATTTTGTTGAATTTTTATATTATTTTAATCTGAATTAAATATCTCCCTCTTATCACTTACAGCTTTCCTCATTTTGTTGAATTGCTCCTACGTATTTTCTTGAACTTTTCTGGGCTTCTTTGAAACAATTATTTTGAAATCATTTCAGATAGTTCATATATCCCTATTTCTTTAGGGTTGGTCTTTGTTTGTATGTAATGCCCTTTTGATTATGTTATTCTTTTATTGTTATTAATCCTTATGATTGTGCATTGAGGTCAGCTCATTTGAAGAAGGAACTCCTTACTGTAGGCATTATAGATTGACTGTATCTGGGAAAGCCCTCACATTGTAATCCCATTCAGGGATTCAGGATGGGCTGTCTGAATCCTGCCTGGTAGAGGGCTTGTATATACCTGTAGTCCAGTCCACTGAGGCCTGCCTGCTGTAGAAAGCTGTCTAAATCCTGGGCCACTGAGGACTGTTGGTGTTGTTATGAGCTGGATATTGAGTTTAACTCACAAGCATGAATGAAGCCTGAGGATATATGTTTTGACCTGGTGCTAATACAGATCTGGAGGCTCATTTATGAGTATTTATTTGGAACTTACACCTAGAATAGGGTCTTTCAGGTGCTGAGTCTTGCTGATGTGTCCCTGGTTTTGGGATCCAAAGTAAAATCCTGTATTCACTTCACTCCTTTTCCTCCAAGCATGGTATCTCTGTCCACAGTGCTGCCATGAGTAGGGGAGAATAGGCACAGTTGATGTAAAACTATTCTTCCTACCTTTTTCCCCATATCTTTTCTTATTATTGTGCTACAGTCAGGTAGTATGATTACTGATCTTGTTTTCTCATTTTTGTGGAGTTATTCTGTTTATGGATAGCAGGTCTAATTGTTTTTTTGTGTGTTGGGGGGATGGGATCTTTGTAGAGGCCTAACCAGATACATTGCTCTAGCCCTACCTCTTATAATTTTTTCTTTTAGAGTAAAAGAAAAAATATTTAACATAAGGAAATTATTTTAGTGAGCATATTAGTAACCTCTGCCATCAGAAGAAAATAAAAGAAAATTTATTTTGACTAATTCATTGGACAAAAGCATAAATAATAGAGTAGGAAAAAAGAAGAATAAATATGGATTATGATTAATGGTTTTTTACTTTTCTCTTTTAATGTCTTTAACCAATGAATTTTGACATATATTTATTTGAATAGATATTAATGAAAGCATTACTGTATTAGGCATTTAAAAATACACACAATGCTGTGAATGGACCCTATAAATACAACTTAATAATGACCTAGAACAGGACTATTAAATAATGTCAAAACCAATGTAGGTTGGTTGTAGATGTAGGTTGGATGATGCAGTGGGGAAGTGACTGTAAATATCTGTAAAAAGTAGATGAAGTGTTGATCAAAAATCAATAGGAGAATAGAAATTTTAGTGGAGATAAATCATAAATATAAACAATGAAAAACTGGCACATTTTAATATTGATAGCATAAATATTTTATGGCAAATAATGTTTAGTGTTAAAGAGATTTTAGAGAAGAATTTTATTACTGTTGGAAAGATAAATTATCTAATGTTATTTCAGCAGAAGAAATAGAAATGATAAATAAAAATGTCCCCATTTGTAGACTCAGGACTTTAACTTTGGCTATGTAGTCTACAAAAGCAAAAGCCTATGTAGAAAATACAAAAGTTAAAAAGCTTATTTCAAAACATTGTGTTTGTATGAATAAGTAGCACCTGGAAATACAGTGGTACCTCAGCTCATGAACTTATTCTTTCTATGATTCTGGTCACAAACCAAATTCACCGAGAACCAGATCAAATTTCCACATAAGGTCAACTTGGAACCTAACCACTGAATTTGATTTAGTTCTCATCCAACTGGGTTTGCAACCAGAAATGTTGAGGAGTTAATTTCATGAACTGAAGTACTATGGTAATCTGGATGTCCATGAAGAGGGGAATAGTTACAATCATTGAAGAATCTATTTAGAATCATATGCACCTTCTAAAATAATTAATCATATACATTTTTTTCTTCAGATACAGTTAAATCTTGGTTTGCAAACAAAATTTGTTCCAGACATGCTTGTAACCCAAAGCACTTGTATATCAAAGCTTACTTCTGCATTAAAAATAATGGAAATTCAGGTAACTCATTCCACAACACAAAAATATTCACACATAAATGATTAAAATACTTTAATATAACACAAAATAATAAAGAAAATACAAAATATAAAAATAAACAAATTAACCTGCACTTACATTTGAAAACCTTCATGGCTGCCATGAGGGAGACAAGAGAGAGGAGGGTTATTGTGTAGGATGACTTTTACTATCACTAAAGGAATCACTGCTATGTATTGGCTAAATGGAATCTTTTTCTTTTTGTGCATCTTTAACAAGGAACTGATCCAATGACACTTGGTTTTGCCTCTTTTTGTGGATTTTATGAATATGTGACATTGCATTGTCCTTAAACAGATTCATCATTCGCATTGCTACAGCCTTATTCATTCAGTGCATTTCTACCAAATTTTGTGCTGTTTCCCACATTTTCCACATCTCCATAATCTCGTTTAAAGTGAAGAATTTCTCTGCCTTTTTCTCCTTCTCCTCCATAAGCAATATTTTCTCCATAATCTCTTGCTATTGGAAGATGCTCACCCATGATTCATCAGAAAGAGACAGAGACAGAGACAGAGAGAGAGAGAAAGAGAGACAAAGAGAGAGGGAGAAAAGTAACACTGGCTCAGCTGTGATCATGTGATGTTCAGTACAACATATACCTATATTGCAAGACATTGCTTATTTTTTTTTTTTGTGGGTACGAGGGGTCGACCTCAGGACCTCATGTGCCAGCATGTGCCTGTGCCGCTGAGCGATATCACCGGCTCTTTATTCGTATGTGGGTTCCAGGATTCGAACTCGGGCCCTCGTGCTTGCCAGGCAGGCATTTATGCTGCTGAGCCATCTCACCGGCCCCAAGACATTGCTTATTTATCAAGTTGAAGTGTATTAGAAATGTTTGCTCATCTTGAAGAATACTCAAAGATCAAGTTACTCACAATCCAAGGTTTCACTGTGTGTACCAGATGCATAATTTTATGTACAAAAGCAAGCATCAGAGTAATGTATGTGTGTAATTTGTTTTTAAGATTTAAATACGGTCCCAAATATTCAAAACAGCTTAGTATATAGTACGTGATTTGTTCTACAGGCCATTGAATTCTATAAGAAAAGTGACTTTGGAGTGATTTTCTGCCTTGCATAATTCTGAAATTTTAGAAAATCTCATACTGCTCTATTCTTATACAAATTTAACACTGATAGAAAAGACAGGATTTTTAAATAAGTTTGTTGTCAGATCTTTGACCAAAAACATATTTACAGATTTCTTATTGCTTCATTAAATGTTTATATAAAATATTTTCTATCTACTCTCAAGAATTGGAATATGCCAAATTTATCATTCTTTTTCCTTCTTTATACGAACAGCAACTGTATTACCTGTACTAGCAGGACTACAATACTGGACTAGCTTATGATCTCAGTTAAACAAAAAAAATCGCCAAGCATTCTCATAAAATCAGCACACAATTACATATTACGATTATTTTTTCCTTCCTATTCACATTTTTAAGTAGCTGAGAATTTCTGGTAGGTTGAATTACAGTAATGTTATTTGAGGTTATCCATGTGATCTCAAGTTTTTCCTGGGTATTCAGGTGAATGACTAATGAAGATTGGTGTTTTGCCAAAGAGAGACAAAGCTGAACATTAAGGAGGGAAAACAAATCTTGTTCCGTAACTATTAACCATACAGGAAAGATCTCAGCTCCAGGTGACTGCACATTTTAAGACAGATTAAGGGAGGCAGTATAAACTGAAGCTCAGTGGAGTCAGAGAAGTGACAAATTACGTTTGGTCATCAAGCATAAATATCATTAGGTCAGCTGTCTGTTAGCTGCCATCATGGAAGTTAGGATTCTATCCTCCCATGCAGACTTGGAGACAGAGATCCTGTCTTTTTCTGATGATTACATTTCAAAGGAATGGCTTTCAGGAGCTTTAGAGAGACACTCCAGCGTTGTAGGAGATGCGCACACACCTCACAGGGATAAAGGAAGAAGCCCTGATTGTAAGTCCATTTTCATAAATGCTCTAGGAAAGGGAGGTCATGGGTCTACTGTCAGGTGTTAGCTAAAATAGAGTAAATTCTCCTGGCAGCACTGAGCTTTCCAGATAGGCTTTGCAGTCACAAGGAGAAAGGTCATCCTGGGGACACAGCCTCATGCTTCTGGAACCCGTGGTGGAGTTTTGTTCTCCTTTAGTTCAGAGTTATGGATGAAGTTATTGTGTCGCCAGGAATTCTACAGTTTTCAGCTTCAGTTAATGAAGTGTTATCTACATGATTCCTATTTCTATGGAGGATCATAACCAAAGTAACACTTTTTGATTTTTAGTAAAATGGAGCATTGTTTCCTTAACATGTTCTCATTAAGATTATTGAGTATGGAATTCAATGTCATGAAATAAAAGCACCGAATCCAGCAAAATCAGTTAGTATAAAGTTTTCTGACAGGAACCACGTACTTCCTTGAAATTTTGTTATTTTATTGTCTCAAAAATTAATTCAGATGTTCTCTTAAATCTTTATAACCTCCCTTCTCTCTTCCATTCATCCCAGTGGAGTTTCATTACATTTTACAAATGAGTTAGCTTGTGAACAAGTGAACTGAAATAAATGTGGTTTGACTCACTACTTCTCCTTCATTAGGCTAACATGCATTAGGTTACTGATACACAGTATTAATCCAAGTGTACAGAATTAGAGATAGAAAATACTTCTCTTTAAAAAGCTTGTAAAATTAAGAACAGAGTTGAGGTAATCGTCACACTATGATTCAAAATATTGATGCAAGACACAAGTCATCTTTTCAAAAAATGTTTAGTAACATATATTGCATGAGAAGCAATATTTAAACTTCAGTTATTGGTTTTACATTTGGATCCACATTGATAAAAGACATGTAAGTTAAGGCTTTCTAATTAGCAGAAACAATTTTTGCATGTTATTTTAATTGATACAATAAGTGCTTATTCTAAAACAAATGTGAACATATTTATATGTAATTAGGAACGAGTAATCTTTTGAAAGGGCAGAAGATAAACATTTTGCAGCTTTAAAAAAGTGATAACCTGTTATATTCAAATAGAAAAAAATGGTGAAATTAAAGTTAACTAAAGAAAGCTGATTTTAAACTATTTAGAGAAATATTTCTGCTTATCTGGTATTTCCCTTATATTATGAGGCTCAGAAATTATATCAGAAGGGTAGACAAGGCATTTCTAGATAAATTTTTGACATTAGTTCTGATACTCATTGGTTGTTTATTTATCTTTGAACTTCGTTATGCATGTAACCACTTAAAATTTCATAGTGAAATACATGTTTTTAAATTCTATATTTTTTTACATATTAATATGTCTCTCAAGATAGTGTCTACTTACAATGTAAAATTTATAGCCATGGAGTTTTGTTTACATTCATACAATTATACATTAATATAATTGTACTTGTGTTGATTTTTATACTATTATACCATGTTTGTCTATATGAGTATTAATATTTTCTTTTTTCTTTGCAAAAAAATGATACTTTATTGTATACTACATATATATTTACTCTTCAGCTTTCTTTATCAACATAGGAATTCATCCCAGTAAATTAGAAAATCTACATCAATAATTCTTTGTATTAAGTACATGTTATTCCACAGCAAATATATTTGACTTATGCAACCATATTCCCATGGTTAAACACATAACTATTTTCTTCTCTATGAAGAATAATATTGTTAATATCCTTATATATACTACTTGTGGACTATGTTTATTCTGAGTTTATATTTATTGCTAGCTAGATTACTTTACAGGTTATTGCAACTCTTTGCAATACCAATAATGTTCAGTGAAGGTACCCTTTTTCCTAAATACCTGAAAGAAGTCGATCTTATAACTCATTTTAACTTTAGCCTTTTGAAAGGAATTAACAGCATGTTGTTATCCCATAGTCATTATTACAAGGTCACAAAGATGGAATGCCTTTCCTCAAGCATCATACAAGTAATAACAGACACTTATAAAAAATGATTAACAAGAGAAAACCATAAAATTTATTTAATCAAAGTTTTATAAGACAAAGGAGCCATCAAATATGACCCAGGAAAAATTGGGTCAAAATATCTTTATTATGACTAGGTTTCATGAAGAATGTCTAGAAGTATAATTGGATTAAAGGGTCAGATCTAATGGTACCAATCTAATGCTGGAAACAGCAAAACCTCTCCAGATTCTCTTTGTGTAGCATTTCTTTCTTCTGTGCTTAAAAATCAACCATAAACTAACCATGTGTTTCAGCCATGGCTCTCATAGGTAGTCATCAAAAAGAAAAATATACATCCATATAAAGACTTGAGCACATTTGTAGCAGTTTTATATTTAATATTTGAAAACCTGATATAACTCTAAAGTCACTCAGCAGAAGAATAGCTGCATAAGTTTTGGCATACCCATGCAATAACATATACAGTAAAAGTGGAAATAATTTTTGATACACAGTATGAATGAATCCTCAAAATCACTCTATCAATTGAAAGAAGCCTCACATAGAGTGCATACTTAATTATTCCATTAATATTTAATCCTAGGAAATGCAAATAAAACTCTAATGACAAAATTAAGACCAATGTTTGCCTTAGAACTGTGGAACATGGTCATTATGGGCAATGCGTAGGAATTTCAGTGAAGTAGTAATAATCTTTCAGAAATTATGATATGATTATTATCGTGATTGTAGAGTTATGCTATATATAAATTCATCAAATTCTGTAGTTCAAATATATGCAGTTAATTGTATGCCTACTATACAGCCCTAAAATTTTTAAAACATTTCACAATACAAAAATAAAATACCTGATAAAGTATATATAGTTGCTGTTAAAATGTAATACTCAATGAGATTAATAATTTCTAATTGAAAAATATCATTTCACACTTACACATAAAGCATTAACTAATGCATCAATTTTCACAAAATATGTTTTGATGGGTTATGTATTTAGAAAAGTGTATAAACTCTAGATCATCCAAAGTCAAGGTAAACTGAAAAACAACAAACACAATGTTAAGCAAAATAAATGTATTGCTATTTAAATTATTTTGCCTTTATAATCAGATCTTCAATATTGGAATCTCAGCTGCATGACTTACTAGTAATTAGAAGGTGGAGTCAATACTTGTGCAGTTCATCTGTAAAATAAGAATAACAACTGATATTTGTCATATATTTGCTCTAAGGATGAAAGAACAAATTTATGTAAAGATATTAACAATCATTCGAACACAGTAAATAAATGCAATGGTGATATAATTTTTACTATTGTATTAGAATCTTCAACAGAGTATACGTCTTACTTTAATTGTTTTACATACACTTGCAAATAAAGTAGTTTTGTTACCTTGGATTTTTACTTAATGTGAAAATTGAGATTAATATAAAATGAAGATACATATAATTTAATTGTACTTTTATATTTGTTGAACTCTTTTATTGACCCAGCAAAATTCAGTGTAAAAGGAATATAGTTTTAGTACACATAGATACTATTCTCAAATAGCATCGTCTATTGAATATCTAAGCACATAATGGAGTTCTTTGTCAATTTAGTACTGCAGTCCATGAAGTGTTTTAGAAAAATATACTTCTTTTAATCTTAGAAAGCAATGACAACTCAGAAAATATAACTTTTTTGTGATTGTTGAGTAATTGTGTCAAATTGAGAAGTTTAGTTAAGAGAAGTTTAACTCAAGCGGCTCAGCAATCCCACATTCTAGGGTGCAGAAGACCCATCTGGGGTGGCTCATCACCTGGATGGTCTAAAGGGGAAATGAGGAGGATGGGTCTGCTTCTGTTTCTTCAGAGGAACTCCAGTCTTTGCCTTTACCTTGGATGTCATTTCACGGTTTCCAGCACAGACTCCAGCTGCCATTGTAGATTCTTCAGCCTTCTATCGCAGACCCATCAACCTCCTGCTATGAACTTGCATGGGACACTGCAGTGAGCTCCAGACACTGGACTGAATCCTTTGGTCACCACTGTGCAGACACTGTCTGCACTCCTTCTCATTTGACTCTGTGGGTGACCATTGTCAGGCAATCTTGTAAATTCTTATACATTTGTGTATCTTGTGTTATATCTGTTTCTCTAGTAAAATACTGACTGATACATTTTCTGAAACACAAATGTGTGTGTGTTTGTGTGCTTACGCATGTGTAAGCAGTACTCAATCCTATACATAGATTTTTTTTTTTTTTTGTGGGTACTGGGGGGGGTCGACCTCAGGACCTCGCGCACCAGCAGGCGCCCGTGCCGCTGAGCATTATCACTGGCCCCTTTTTCGTATGTGGGTTCCGGGAGTCGAACTCGGGCCCTTGCGCTTGCCAGGCAGGCGCTTAAGCTGCTGAGCCATCTCACCGGCCCTATACATAGATATTTTGTCCGACTTTTTTCTAGAAAAAGAAAGGACATATAGATAATACAATGATGGACCATCAAAACAGAATGAATATATTTTCTTATTTCATATACTTTCAGGTATCACCTTGACTTCCCTTAAAAATATTAGGAGCACAATCTTAAAATGGACATCCTTAATAAAAAAATTTATTGATTCACTAAGCTATAAAGGTATTAAATATGCCATTATTTTTACTATTCTCATCTCAAGTTCCCTGTAATATTCAAACCATTCCAAGAGTACAAAATTGATTCTCAGTAAGGTTCACTGATTTAAAAATTTTTCACTTATGGTTTGAAGAACATTAAGGCAACTTTCTATTGAAATATTATATTATGAAGATACTCAAGTATAGTCATGTCTGATGAGCTATGAAACTGTCCAAAATTTTTTCATAATTTAAATTCATAATGAAACTACAGTGTTACCTCAGTTCACAAATGGTTGTTTGAAAACAATTTGGTTTGCAAACAGAATTGTTTGGCAAAATTTTGTTTTTGTTTCCAAACTCTGCATCAGGTGACAAACACAACCATGGACATCTTTTCCAAAATTGTAAAACAAATTAAGTTCGTGAACCAAGGTACCACTGTACTTTATTTTCCTTTCTTCCTGGTTCAATAGTACTTGCCAAACCATTTAAACTATATAATTACATTATTTAAAAATTTAAACAGGTGCATTATAAGATAAATACTTTGATAAATTTAATAAGCATGTTGGAAAATGAAGAAGCAATATGTCCAATTTTAAATAAATATCATGGTAATTAACCTTTCCATGTATAGCTTTAGAACTCAAAAAATGTTGAGATTATTATAATTATAATAAAATATTGAACACAATTATATGAACTTCAATAATTGATATCAATATATTCTATTTGTTTCTATGGAAAGTTTGAAAGAAGTAATTAGAAGAAAGAAAGGGCTCATATGAGGAGGTTATTACTTTTCAAAGTATATAGAAGGCACAGAATTTCTGGACAGTTGTTTTATTACTTTGACCACTAAGAATGAGGACATTATTTTATGCGGATTTCAGTTATTTGAGAAAAGAAATCTTGAGCAGTTTAGGTTTTACAACATATTTTAATAGCATACAGTGATAGTTTGATAGAGTTTGAATCCTCCACATCTCTACCTCACACCGTCTTTTTTTTTTTTGTGGGTACGGGGGTCCACCTCAGGACCTCGTGCGCCAGCAGGTGCCCATGCCGCTGAGGGATATCACCGGCCCTTTTTTTGTATGTGGGTTCCGGGAGTTAAACTCAGGCCCTCGCGCTTGCCAGGCGGGTATGCCGCTGAGCCATCTCACTGGCCCCTCTACCTCAAATTGTAAGCATTGTCTTATGAATGTAACCTTCAAAAAAAGAAATCTTCTTTAGTAACAAGAGGTATTTCAAAAGATTATTTAGTATATTTTTATGTATTAGTATGTTTATTTTTTCCTAGTTAAGGCACAAACTCATTTCTTTAATTTATACATAAATTTCTTCCAATAATGTGTTGACTAGAGTCCAAGTCAATGGCAAAGAAAGCAGTAGCCATGATTTATATATATATGTATAAAACTATATATTATTCCTTCTTATTTTATCATTTATTAGAAATATTCTTCAGGCTTGAATAGGATTCAAGAAATCATAATCATTTCTTAAGTTCAAGAAAAGTATCAATGGTCAGGGACATTAATGGAGGACATTTGAATTACATTTGATAATGAAAGTAAGGATTTTCTTTTAACAATTATGTCATTTATAGATGGATACAAAAATAGTAGTCATGAATATGATTATTTTATCTGAGCATCCAATAAGATATGTGCATAGAACAATATCCTTCTTTTATATATCATAAACATTATTTACCAGTATAATTTTAAAGACGCATTTGTCTTCTATTTCTCTGCCTTACCTTTACATGTACCTCATTCATTTTAATAAGTGCAGAATGCTTTATTCCATGAATATAATATGATCTAAATAGTGTCTTTTAGCTGGATATTTTGACTGTTTTACTATTTCTTACCTTGGTATTCCAAACAGTCTTACAATATAATGCCTTATATACATATTTTTGAACTTTTATATAAAAATATGTGCAAGATAAAATAATAAATAATATTGCTGACAATTTATTGTATTTACTAATGTTGAACATTTTTATGTGTGAAAACCTAAGTTTTCATGTAGAATGCTTTATAACCTATCCTTAAAGTTTTTAAGATATTATTATATTCCTTTTGCTATAAAAGTTAGAAATAGTAACAAGGTTGTAGCCATAACATCATATATTAGAAATAAGTGTAGTGTTCTTTACACACAAGTCACTCTGTAAAAGCACACAAAGCATTAGAATATTATACATACATACATATCATAATTAAATATTTAACATAAAAGTACTATTAAGAAAAACGCTGTACTTAATCTCTTTTGAGTGGGATGTATGTGAATTTACGGCAAGGGAGGTACTGATGATCTGGAAAGAATGTGAGAGGGAAGGTGTAACTTGCAAATTGATAGGCAAAATGTGTATAATGACAACATATTCAGATAATGTACTAAGCGCTACAGTAGTTTAAGTCTATACAGGCACATGACCAGATGTTCAGTTGTGAAAAATTGTTAGCTCCAAAACACAGACATTAATATAGACCAAAATTGTTTAGAGTCAACTAAAATGCATGTTCTTCCTATTTATATGCTTTTCTATGGCTTGCACAGACCATAGAAAATATGAAATCTTGTGAACATGTTCTACTTTAACAACTCTATCATATTTTATGTCATTAAAATATACCTAGATTTATTGTAAAAGTCACTATGAAGTATTAACATAATTTCTATTTTATTCCATTACAAGTAACATAGCAATACATATCATTTCATTGTGTTTTATTTGTTCATATGACTGGTTATTTCCTGTAAATATATTCTTAAGGGACATTAGAAGCATGACAAAATTATGCACATTTTAGTTATCTATTATACTTTAACCAAAGTGATCTTCAAAGGAGCTGTTAGTTTATCATTTCCAGAACAGTATATGTACATTTAGCATCAATATCCATCTAAAAATATTCATTATCACTTTACTTAATTATGACAAAAGTATAATTTTCATTGTAATTATTTTAATTTATAAAATTACAGGATTAAAATCAGTCCCTTATCCTATTATATTCCTTTGTAATTTTCACTGCATTTACTGTATCCTATATTTGGGGGGTATTCATTTACTTTTAAATATCTGGGTTTGGCAAGAGTAATTTTTGTTACATTGAGCTGTGTGTGTGTGTGTGTGTGTGCACATGGTTAGAGACAAAGAAAGAAAGACAGAGCTAGGGGGAAAGTGAAGTAATGTGAATCAATTCTGCATTAATAGTCTCCGGTCCGAACTAGGGCAGAGGGTTCATCCAAGAGAGTCTTACTATGGTTACGTTTCACAAACAACATTGGAAAATCTTAAATCTTCTGCAGGCTTCATAAGAGAATGTTCCCCAGATCTTCATACAGTAAGTATGGAATTCTTTTGATCACATCCATTTAAAAAGTAAAACTATAAAAGCAGGAGTATATCTCAACTTGCATGAAATCTGTTCCAAATAAAACAAAATTACAATCACTTAGACAAAATTGTCCAACTGTATTTAAAAATGTCCTTTAATCTGGAATTAAATTAAGATTAAAGCAATTATGTGCAGAGTCAGAAAACCTAGTCCATACAAACCTGATGCATTTTTTGTTTTAGTACAATTTTGAGTATCTTAGAGTGTTTCCACATGTTTAATGAAAGGAGACAACAGCTATTTTCATGTCATATTGTTTTAATAAAAAGCCTCCCTGAGCTATTAAACAAAATGGCCCTACTCCAGTATCTGTGTAGAATTCATGTCTACAAAACATTAAATATTTGAATGGAGTTGTTAAATCTTACAAATGAAGGAGTTAATGACAGCTCAAAAATTACTTTTATTGTTTATAATTTAAAGAGGTAAATAAACTTTCAGTGTGTTCATTTGTTCTAGTCCTTGTGTTTTCCAGTTTGTAACTATACTCTGTTTACATATTCTAAAAGTCCTCTATAACTTCAGTTGTTTGTAATAGAACTTTACAATATATTTATATATATTTTTTTGTGCTTCAGTGGAGAGATTAAAGAGTTTTTTTAAAGAGAAGCTGTGTTTGTTCCATGGTTGTTTGATAAAAGGAGAAATAGAAACATTTATATTTCTTCCTCTTTTGACCTCACCTATTTCTTGGTTAGCAGCTGCTCCAGTGACCAGGAGGATCAGATGCTAGAGTATGTCTCCTTCACTCTGTAAGGGGAAAACGTATATAGACAGAAAGTCACCATTTCCTCTTGTCAGAGTCTGCTGCGTTGAAAGTTACATTTCAGTAATTTTGCTATTACATACATTGACACGTATACACATCTGTGCAGTAATGCTGTAAAAATACGAAACCAGGATATCAGTCTACGCAAAGGGACAGCTATTATTTTATAATGGAAATTCTAAAGAGCAGGAACTGAAGCCAGGCTAGCTGGTTTGTAACAGAAAAAATTCCCTTGCTGTTTGGCTTTGCAGATTATTATTTTCAGGACTCAGTTTTATAATCTGAAAACTAGACCTGAATTTGTTCTTTTCTCAAGTCATTACTGTGTGGATTTGTTAAGATCATAAAAATATAGTGCTTGAAGTGTGCTTGCAAATACTATAGCTCTCATCAGTGCTGAAGTTAGATTGGGTATGTCAGGGAAGCAAGCCCATGCTGGGCTTTATTGTTTCATTATAATATTTGGTTTTATATTAAGAGAAATGTAACATCATAAGGGTTCAGTGGAGATGGTATTCAATCATATTTGCATTTCAAAAATATCTTGACTAAAGTCTGGAAAATGGATTGAACAAGACAAGAATGGATACAGGTATGTCAGTTTGTGAGGGTCAATAAAATATAGCTTGTGAATTAATTTTCTTGATTTTGTTAATTTTTATTGGCACTTAGACACAGTCTTGGTGATTTATTTACCTTTTGTTCCAACTGCTTCAGCACTACAGACTTAGCTGTGACAGTGGTCATATAGCCAACAAAGCCAAAAATATTTACAATCTGGCCTTTCCAAAAAAAAAAAAAAGTTTGCAACATTTGAGCTTGAGTACTATTTTAATAGTACAGATAAGATACAATGGTTATTAGGTTGTGGGGAAAAATAAACCCATTCATGTGGTATCTGAATGGTACAAAAAAAAAGACATGGGGGCTGGTGAGATGGCTCAGCGGCGTAAGCACCTGCCTGGCAAGTGCAAGGGCCCGAGTTCGACTCCCGGAACCCACAAACAAAAAAAGGGCCTGTGATATCGCTCAGCGGCACGGGCGCCCGCTGGCGCGCGAGGTCCTGAGGTTGGCACCCAGTACCCACAAAAAAAAAAAAGACATGATGAATGGACTGACCATAGAGGATTAGAATGACTACACTGTCAGGTTTAATTCCTAAATTTCAGGCTTGCATAATTAGATAGGCTAGTTATGGCTTATATCTAGATGTTCCCCAAGAGTTTCATGCACTCTTTATCAGGACTTTGGGAAGGTAAATGGATTTTGGGGGCTCATATCCAATTTGCCGATAAAAAGTGTTGTCTGATCAGGGCTATTTCCCTTCCTAGTCTCCTCCCTTGTCTCTTTCCGTGCTTCCCCACTGCCAAGCCATGAAAAGCTCTCCTCCACCATGCACCTCTGCCAGGTCCTGGAGGCACCTCACTATGTTGTGAAAAGTGAGCAAAAAAGAAACCGCTCCTTCCTTAAGGTGTGAATGTCAGCTATTGTGTCTCAGTAATGAAAAATAACTACGATGCAAATAAACTGAAATAAGTTGGCATTGAAATTGCATTTGAAAAATTTTTTTTTTTTTGTGGGTACCGGGGGTCGACCTCAGGACCTCACGCGCCGGCAGGCGCCCGTGCCGCTTAGCGATATCACTGGCCTCTTTTTCGTATGTGGGTTCCGGGAGTCGAACTCGGGCCCTCACGCTTGCCGGGCAGGCGCTTAAGCCGCTGAGCCATCTCACCGGCCCTGCATTTGAAATATTAAGTAAGTCAATATTCAAATAGTTAAGCCTCAGAAAGAGAAGACTAGTAGCTGTATTATTGTTATTTCATCCCCTCACCAGCCACCACATATTGGGTCTACTGAAAAAAATGAAAAAAAAAAAAAAGTATCACCTGGGACAACGACCATAATGTTCCTAGGATACCTTGACAGTGTGTTTGTTTTTCATGTTTATCATGACAATAAAATATGGGAATACATTGCTACCTTTGCTTCAAGTGGTTACAGAAGCAAGAGAAGCAGGCCGTCATGTGTTGTGGTGGTCGTTGTCATCGTTGTTACTACTTTTCTTTTGTCTGCAGAGCATTTCTCTGTATTATTGTTGTAGCATGTCCTAAAGGAATCCTACAGTGACATTGTTTTTATTAAATCAATTCTGATTACAAAGGAAGAAAATGACCCAAAAATAGTACTGTTATGAATTCATATATAATTTCTTTGTGTTCAGAGAAAATATTCTGTAAGATGTCAGTCTCCAAACATGTTAAGATATATTTTAAGGTTTGGACTCTGATCTATGTGGATGAAGACTGTGCACACCCCTGAAAAGAAAATGTTCTGTACTGGGCAGTTAATGTTGTACAAATGTGGATTAAGTTGCCTCTTTTCTACACTGAATGAATTTTCTTATGAGTTAATGTATCAATTACCAAATAAGTTAATACACTCTTGAAGTTTGATAGAAGATTTGCCTATTTTCCTTTAATTTTGCTTTATGTGTTTTGGTTGTGACAAATCTAGGAGCTGTATGTCTTCCGGTGTATCATTTTTAGCATTATGAAATGCTGTTCATATTTCTAGTAATACTTGGGTGTTGAGGTCTTCATTGTCTAATGTTAATAAGGTACAAAAGCATTCTGATGCTTACAGTTTGATAGCACATTTATTCCCATCAACTTATTTGAATATAATCCTTTGGCATTATATTAAAATATTTCTTTTGCAGATATCATGTAACTGTGTATTTCTCTGCCTTTTGATTGGAATATTTAATCCCTTTGTACTTAATGAAATTACTAAAATATATGTTAAGTGCTTTTATTTTGCTACTTGTTTTGTTTCCATCTGATCTGATTGTTTCCCTCTCCCATTCATATCTTATTTTACCTTAATTGAATATCCTTTGTTTACTCTTTTTATTCTTCTAATTGCTTTTCAGTATAATCACTTCATATTATATTATCTAAGCAGTTGCTCTAGGGATTACACCATACACTGTTTATACATCAGAATCTACTTAGAGTTGTAGCTCTATTTCAATAAAATTACAAAAATATAACTCTATGCACTGTTCCTGAAGTTCACAGCATGATTGTTACACATTGTACACTTGTATTCACAAAAGAACTATAAAAATATAATTATTTTTTGCTCTAAACAGTAATTTAACTGGTGTATTTGTTTCTCCAAAACTACTTTTTACTTCATATCATCTTCTTTTATGCCCTAGCAATCCCTTTACCATGTCTTATGTAGCTGGTCTACTGATATGTGACTTTCTTAGCTTTTATTTGTTCCCTTAAGAGTGTTTGTTTATATATATTTTTCAGTATTTTAGAATGATATTTTACCTGCACTTAAAATCCTGGTTCGCAACTTTTAATTTTTTTTCTCTTCAAGTATGTTAATTTTATCATTTCATTGCTTAGAAACTATATTGTTTCTGGGGATGTCTGAAATTGTAGATGTTCTGCTCTACTAAGTAACATTTTCTATTGGCTTCTTTCAAGATTTCTGTTTGTTCTTGGCTTTCATCAATTTGACAGTGGTGGACGTGTGCATATTTCTCTTTATTTATGTGTATTGAGGTTCACTGACTTACTTCTGTAAATTCATATTTTGTAACCTAATTTATCACAACTTTAGAAATGTATCTTCAAATATTATTTTAACTCATTCTCCTTTTTGAAGAATACAGTTACTTATCTGTCTGATGTTTCCCTAGAAATCTTTCAAATGTGTTTATTTTTACTCATTTTTTCTGTTTCTTTTTTTTTTTTTTGGTGGGTACCAGGGGGTCGACCTCAGGACCTCGCACGCCAGCAGGCGCCCGTGCCGCTGAGCGATATCACCGGCCCCTTTTTTTTTTTGTATGTGGGTTCCGGGAGTCGAACTTGGGCCCTTGCGCTTGCCAGGCAGGCACTTAAGCCGCTGAGCCATCTCACCGGCCCATTTTTTCTGTTTCTGCATTTGCTATTTCAACCTATATTCTACTATGTTTATTTAGCTGTTTTGAATATCTAGTACATTTTTCTTTTCAAATTTTACACTTGTATTTCTATAATTTTTCAGTTTCTATTTCTCTAATGAGTTAAAGAATGTCAATTTTGACATGCTATCTTTTTCTTTATATTCCTTAAAAATTTATTACAGCTGTTTGACAGCCCTTGACTGCTGATTTTGTAATAGCAAATTTATAGAAATTTTATAGCAGAAATTAAAAATCAATTAGTAGCCTATTGCTATATTGAGACAGGATATGCTTTTGCTGCCAGTCACATAGTTAGACTACTAAACTCAGCCAGCCTTGAGCGTCTGCATCCAGCTGCTTCTCCTAGATACCCCTCCAGGTCAACTTGACCACATCCAGCTGTAATGTCTGTTTTCCTACCTAAAGACATATATCCAGTTTTTCCAACATGCTTCAAGGACTTTATGCCTAGGACAGATTGGCCTGGTCAAGGACACATTTACCTCTACCTGCTCTGCCCAAAACCTCCTTCCAGGATGTTCCTGTCTTATGATAAACAATTCCCTTTAAGTAAACCTGCTTAAAACAAGTCTGCATGACAACATATGACTTAATTCATGTAAGCAGTCATGTAATAATAACCTGCTATCAGCATTTGTACTTCCTGCTTGCAAAAATGTTTATAAGAGTCTGTTTCACTCTGAGCTGAGGCTGGTAATTTGGACTTGGTTGCCCTGCCAGGCCACTGGCATTAATAAACGGTTGCCTTCCAACTCCTCGGTGCAGAGCATTATCCTTTGGTTCAGTGATAGGTTTTTCTGCAACAATTTCAAAGTGTTGGTCATCCTTCAGTCAATTTTTATTGAGTAATGCCACTTACCCATTATATGCCTCACTTTCCTCATTATATATAACAATTTTTCCCATATCAAGTAATTTTTATCTCATGATAGATATTGTGGTTAATATCTGTATAGAGCCATAATTATGTTCCTTTCTGTGGCACCAATTTTTTCCAATAGGTTGTTAAATAACTAGCAGCTCCTTTCAATTATTTTATGGCTGGTTTTATTCTTCAATACATGTCTTAATCACATTCCTGTTACTGGGCCAAAATACATGATATTCATTACTTAAAGGAGGAGAGGTTTATTTTGGTTCATGGATTTTAAAGATTTAGTCCATATTTGGCTTGATCCAAAGCAGAAATTGTATGGTGGAAGGGTCTAGGGGAGTAAAGCTGATCACATCATGGCAGCCAGGAAGCAGAGAAAGACAGAGCCAGGAGCAAGAACATACAATTCCAGATCACACCCACAGTGACCCACCTCCAACTGGGCCCCATGTCCTAACA
This sequence comes from Erethizon dorsatum, assembly GCA_028451465.1. NCBI lineage: Eukaryota > Metazoa > Chordata > Mammalia > Rodentia > Erethizontidae > Erethizon > Erethizon dorsatum. The sequence continues at coordinate 21,807,734 of CM051839.1, forward strand.
GCAAATTTAGCTATTGAACTCGTTGATGAGTAAAGCACCCCCATGATCAAATCACCTTCAAAAGCCACACATGTGGGTGTATGTAATTTTGTGGGGAAATTTTAGATGTAAACCATTACAATAAAGTTGTTCTATTTTTGTTTTCTCTTTACTTCTTTTCTTTTTCTCTTTTTTATTTTAAAATGAAGAAAAAAGAATTTCAAAGCAATAGGAGAGTAACAATAATTAATACATTGCATACTGTTATCTTCAGAGTAGTTACTCAAGGGTATAAGATATATGCATGAGATGGTGTCCAAGCAATATTAACCTAAACCTTTTTTTTCAATGAAAGGGAAACTAGCAGTACAACTATCTTAACTGTCTTGTATATATAAAATATATATTTTCCTTTTCCTTTTCTTCCTTACCCCTTTCCCCCATCACAGTTTCTCTTTTCTTTTGAAAAGTTTCTTCCCAATCAACAAATAGGATCTCACCTTACTAAAAAGCTTTTGCACAAAAAAAGAAATCACCAACAGAATGAAAACACACCCCACAGAATGGGAAGAAATAGCCAGTTGTCCCTCAGACAAAGGACTTATATCTAGAACATGTAAAGAATTGAAAAAATCAGGTCTCCCAAATTCAAAGACCCAATCCAAAAATGGGCATCTGAATGTCTTTACTTCTTGGGCAAGGTTTTCAGTATTAAGATATGGCATTTTTTCTGCCACCTAAATTGAATTTTTAAGGATCTTGACTTTTCTGTACTCTATCTGGGCTTTTAACGTGATGTCTCGCATTCTGGTAATCTCTGATGTAACTGTGTGGCACTATACACTGAACAGCTGTGCTCTGCAAACGCAAAGTCTCACGCATAAAGCTCAGACCTGAATTATAGACTCATGTGAATAGAGCAGGGTCAATACCCATGAATACTCTTAGGAATCCTCTCTGCTTACTTTTTTATGGGCCCCTAACCCAAAAATCTCCAGCCTCTTCCTTTCAGCTCTGCATCAATTGTGTATGTATCTCCAGACTGTTGTGTAAATCATCACACTTGCATAATTCATTTTCCATTTCCTATCAGTCACAGTGAAGTTCTACTTGTTTTGTGTGTTTTTCAATATTGAAAATGTTGTATTTTTCCAGTTCTATAAATTTTACTTTTAGAAAACAAGTGCGATACTAGATACTGTATCCTGGTCAAAGTGGAAGTAATATAATCATCTTCAAAGGTTTGATTCATCTAAATAGACTTATCAACTCATGCTCTCTTTTAGATTACATTTTTCTTCATGTATCTTACATTGTCCTTTAAATCCTAAAACAACATTCCTCTTTGTTATTTAAATTTTATTTCTAGTTAGTTTTAAAGAAGCTGCTAAAATGGAATATAAGATCCTGTTATACCGACCCTGTATCTGTAATATTGACACTTTAGTATAATCGTCAAGTACAGAACACTAATTCATACAATATTTTTTAACTAAAGACCTTGTGAATGATCTGGGCAGGAATATTACACCAGATGTATGTTCAAAAATACTATATTTTTAGATACTACATCTTATATTGGTATTTTCTCTTTGAACTCTCTGAGATTGGTTAGAACAGCATGTAAAATGTTTATTAAGGAAATGAAGAATGCAAATCAAATTTTGCCCCTGTTAGGCTTTGGTCTGCTGCAGAGGCAATCTGGTAACAAACAAAAATGGTAGCAGAGAGAGATCTTTAATGTATTTTAGTCATATTTAAATATTACATTTGTACTTAAAATATAATGTGTTAGTTGCTCTAAGTATATGCCATTTTCATAAAGGCTTTAATTTTCAGGAGAAGAAAACCAGTTTTGCAAAATGACATTTCATGGAAGCATACTGTTTGAACTGGTCTATTTAGTCATAGCAAAAGGAAGTCCCCAGCTGATCCCTTTGATTTCCGCAGCTGGTTTGTTTGATTACCCTCATATGGATAATGCCAAAACCATATGGGAGGAATTTACTTCTTTAGTATTTGCAACTAAAACCTGCTGGGATGCTTAGATCTTACAGCTTATAAACAAACAGGGAGGAGAACCACACAATTTTTATTTCAGGGCAAGAAATTAACTTGGCAATACTCAAAATGAAAAGGAGAACTTTCGCACATTAGGAATCATTTGGTACACTTTTATGCAAGATATTTGATTTTTCTAGTTTTTTCTTGTTTTAGTTTTGACTCTTTGTGGGTTTCCATAATACCTCCCCCATTTCTTTTCCTTCATTTGATATTTTTCACAAAATTCATTCAAACTTGAAAATCATATTTTTCATTTATTCATCTCTCACGTAGTCAATACTAACATAAAGATCAATCTAGTATTCTGATTCCAAATAGCAGTCATGCATCCATTTGTACAGCAATTTACAAATTTCTTTGCATGTCTAATACATGCATGGTGGAGGTATATTAGTGATTCTGTGATGAAAAAGACAGAAATATTACTTGTTATCATAAGTCTATGGGAGACATTTTTTTACAGTATGATTTTATGTAAACATAAATACTACAGAAAATACAGAGCAGATTAAAAGGAATACATGTAAATAAGTCCAATATTCTCTGACAACACCTAGGCATCCAACAGTTCAATTCAATTTTGATGCTAGCTCTCTAGAGTTAACCCAGACCACACAGGTTAAAAGCACTATTCTACAAGACTGTCCTCCCATTAGATGCCAGTTATAATTCCTGGGCCACCTACATTTAAGACTGGCCAGCTATAAACTTGGCATTCCTGGAAGTCTTTTCTCAAGTTGTAGGAATAATTGCTTGGAATGATTGCAGAACACAGGAAGTCACTTATATTTAGTGGTTTATTATAAGGAATAAACCTTTACACAGATAAACAGATGATATGCATAGGACAATGCATGTGTGTATACGTGTGTGTGTGTGTGATGGGAACAAATCCCCACTACAATCACTGCATCCCTGAAGTACTTTTAATCCTGAAGTTTAGGGGGTTTTTGGAGGTCTCATTGTAATAGGATACTTTTGTAAACTCATGGCCATTGGTAATTGAACTGACTCTAGGCACTGCTTCTTTTCTCTTTTCAGAGGCTGCTGTAGGTCTGAAGTTTTTAAACATCTAAACATGGCTTTGTCTTTCTGGCCACCAGCTTCTATTCTGAACCCATCTAGAGCTCCCAAGTGCGTTCATCTCATTAGCACTTCTATCATTCAGGATGTGCCAAAGTTTTGAGGAGTTCTGTGCCTAGAAATAGTGATAAAGAACATAATTAAATTGTTTATTCTTTTATTTATCACAATAGCTTGTGGATGCATCCCTGCTCCCCTGAAAGTCCTTTCACACAAGATTCATTTGAGTAGATAGTGGAATAAATGGAGGGATTGTTATGTGTGTACATCTCCATGTGGTGTGTTCAAAGAACATGAACACAAACAGCAAAGACACCTCTGATGAGAAAAGGGAAGGGCTGGTTCATAAGAGATGAATGCATCACACCATGACAGGTGCAGAGCATGTTTAGCGCTATGGATTACGTTATGAAAGTGAATGACTACTGTTATGTTAAGTAAAAGAATGGCTGGAGTTGATCAGCATTTTGAAAAGCTTACAGTAGCTGCTGTGGAGAAATAAACTGGGGGCATAAGAGTGGAAGCTGTGAAACTGTCCTTTTTTTTGTATTTAAAATACAGACATATAGACTTGGTGCTTTGGGAATATTGAATAGCAAAGACAAAGTAGCTGAAATGACCATCGGTCTGGGAAGTCTTCTCTGAATTAAGTGCATTCTTTTCTGGGCTTACAGAACATCACTTTTAAATGTCATCTAAAATAGAAACTACTACATTTTATGTTTTTTTATTATATTTCTATCAGCCTTATTAGTAGATTATAAACTTCTGGAGAAATAAGTCTGAGTTTGTACATCTTTCTGCCTGGTGGTTACTATATTGTAGGTAATGTCATTTTTATTGAATATGTGAGTGGATTTAGACTCTTAAATGTTCCTTTGCCATTAAACTGTCTAGTTTTTTATACTATTTATTTTACTATTTTATTTCCCATAAAGAACACATTAAAAAATTAACCTATTTCATATAGCACACATATTGAAATATGTATTATTGTATTTTTTGAGATGATGTGCTTTCCAACAATTTCATAACCTTTATATTCAACTTTTCTTTCCTTTTGATTTTAATATAGCATATTGTAGTACACTGAATTGAAATCTCTATTTTGTACCACATGGATTGTAGTCTTCTACAATAGTCAACAGCTAATAAAAAAAGTAATACATTCCATTCTGCATGTATTATCCTGTTAGTTCTTGCTGAGATATAAGCAAATAAACTTAAATAAGAGATCATACAATGTCAATAAAGAATCCCCAAACAAATATTATTATATTCTTTTGTTTTATAATCCCATAAAACCACAGGTTTTTTACAGGTAGTAAAGTATGCAATATTATTTAACCTTCCTATAAATATTAGTAAAACAAAAATAGTTGTCTAAAATGATAACAAAATTGGTGATTATAGATTTTAAGTCATTTCCCAATTGTTGTATAAATACTTATTTATACATAGATTCAATGTAACTCATTATAATTTTCTCCATTCGTATTTTTCATTTGTCTCTCAGCAATAAAAACAAGAATAAACCACTTACATAAAATTACATATTCCAGTATTTTCTTAAATTGTTATTTCTAATAATCATATTGCTATAATTTGTGTCCGGATGTCCCCCCAAAGCCTCATGCAGTCATGGGGTGTTACTTTTCTGAGGCAGCTGAATCTAGAGTTTGTGATTGATTCATTGTCTAGTGCTGGGATTATGGGTGTGAGTGCTACACTCACCCTAGGGTGTGCAGCCTAGATACAATATAAGGGACAGAAAGAGCCTTCTCTCACTCTCCTCCCTTTTTGCTCTTGTTGCTTTTTCTGTTTTCCACTGCCATGAACTGATGCCCTCTGCCATGTGCCACTCTGCCTTGGAGCCAGCTGAGAATGGACTGAAACCGCCACAAACTGTGAGTTAAGTAAACCTTTCCTTTCTTAATTTTGGGTGTCAGGTGTTTTATCTCAGCAATGAGAGAAAAGTAACCAAGACACATATATCTGATCTTAAATGTTAAAGGTTTTTCTTACTTTTTTTTTTTAAGAAAGAAAAAGGTTTACTTAGCTTACAGTTTTTAAAAATTTTTATTGGTCCATATTTGCAGTACATAATGTTTACATTCCTTATATGGAGTTGGCACATGTACATTATATGTTTTAATTTCTCTTTTCCTTTCCCTCCTGCCCACTTTTCCTTCCATGTGTGGAGCTGGTATACGTACATTGTATGTTTTAATTTTTCTTTTCCTTTCCCTCTTGCCCTTCCCCTCCCTCCACATTTTGATGCCCTTCCCATTTCAGAAAGCTCTAACTTTCTACTTCCTATTATCTCTGTTATTACTATTATTATTATTGGCACTGGTACTAAGGATTAAAACTAGGACCTCTGCACTAAAGTACATTCCCAGTTCTTTTTATATCTTATTTTGAGACCATGTTGCTAAATTTCCCAGGCTAACCACTTACTTGTGTTTTTCCTGCCTCAGTCTCTCAGAGTGGCAATTTTTATTTTGAAATATTATTACTTTGTAAAATGTATAACAAAGTATTTGCTATAGTTTTGAAATATTTTCCTTTTTAAAGAAGACATATGACAACCTCAATATCTGCCACATTTATGAATTCATTTTGTTTTTGAAATCAACAACGTTGTATGTTTAGCATATCTGTTATTAATTTTAAGACACTGGATAAAAATATATTAACAGGAACATTTAAAATTTTGTCAAATTGTTTACAGATAAGAACATTCCAGAATAAAACCAGTCTTGGCTCTTTTTTTTTTTTATGTGGGTACCAGGAGTCAACCTCAGGACCTCACGCTTGCCAGCAGGCGCTTGTGTCACTGAGCGATATCATCGGCCCTTTTTTTCTTTTATGTGGGTACCAGGAGTCAAACTCAAGACCTCGCATTTGCCAGGCAGGAGCTTATGCAGCTGAGCTATCTCACCGGCCCTTGGCTCTTGATATAGTTCAATAGCAGATATATTCTCTACTAGTATGTGTAATATTTTTAAACCCTGGAGTTTGCAACAAAACAGCATTTATGAGTTTTTAAGTACTAAAGATGTAGGTCAGAATGGAAATTACCACTAATAAAGGAAATTTTAAACTTTCAGTCTATTTTACATAATTGCTTCTCCCAGTTTTAATTCACTGATTGGCAGGAGTTACATTCTGCATTTAGACATCTGAATCCAGCTGGGTGACAAATTTTACCTTTTCCTATAGCTTTGAGAAAGAAAATATCACTGTATAATTCCAAAATACATAATCACTCTTGGCCACATTCATGTGATATTATTTTAAATTAAACAGAAAACATTAGATCCATTGTATTTGATTATGTTTCACAGAGAAACCTTTAGGCAAAATTATAAATTAAACAATTGCTTTCTTTAGAAGGACATTCATTTCTTGAGGCTTATCAACATTGGTCTAATTTAGTTTAATGCAGTGGGTCACTCAGTTGAAATCACATGGTTTGTTTTTTCATCATGTTCTGCAGGGGTTTACCTCCTGAGATAAAGAAATCAATGGTTATACAAGGTATTCAGCTTGATCTCTCCCTTGAATGCAGAAAGCTTATACATTTGTACTTAGTGAAGCCCGCTGAGAAGGCCGGAGTAGCTACTTTGGCTTCAAAGCAGTCATAAGTATCCCTCTGGAACAGTTCTTCCCTAGGGCACAATTAAGATGATTCTTACCCTTTGCACAGAACTGCTTAATCACTTTGAAGTGGCTGTAATTACTTCTCTCTGACCACTGTTGGGCTGGATGCACAAAGGTTACCAAGAGTGCCTCAGTATTTTCTCCTCAAACCTGTGTTAAACACCAAGTGAAAGGCTCCAAGGACCATGCTCTCTAGTCCCTAGGGGCTATCACAGGAAACACAGAAGCTAAACAGGACATCCTGGACAACAAAGGGATAAAGTTGAACCCCCAGTATGTATAATTCCCTTTTGTAATCTCATATGAGGTTTAGCAAATGTCATTTAAGAAATACATTTGCTTAGATGTTCTCCAACCTTACCATCAGAGAACTTAATAGATATAGATGATTTCCTTTTGATACAAAATTTTTGTATAAATATGTATCTGTGTTGTTCTAGGAAACTATCTTTTTTTAAAGAAAATTATCATTTTATTTTGTTTTTTATTGTTATTTATTTTTTGTGGGTATTGGGGGTCGAACTCAGGACCTCGTGCTTGCCAGGCAGGCACTTATGCCGCTGAGCTATCTCACCGGCCCAAAATTATGATTTTATTCAGAAGAATTCCATCTTTAATGTAGCTAGCAGCTTAATAAAACTAAGGGATACTTTGATGCCTCTAAAAATACTCTTAACAAATTTCCTTCCACATTTTCCCTTGGCATCTTATTGGCTTGCTGATACATAATTCAACACAAAACTGCTATTTTGTTTAATGAAGAGAGTATACAATGGAAGTCAAAATAACCTGGTTTATACATCAAGATAATGCCTAAAATCTATTTTGTATTTTTTGATTTATGGAGTGGAAATCCATATCAAGCAAAAGATTTAATTGTTGTTTCACTTTAATCCAATAACATATAACATGACCATATATTTTGTTACACTAGGAAGCATGCATAATTCACCAAAGGAAGACTATCTAAATTCAAGATTTTATAATTTATAATTAAATTCATTAGTGGTAGAATTAGTATCTACATAAAATTTCCCTTATTTTCATTCTACCCCCATGGTTAGGAAAAGTTATTTGAAATTAGATAAAAATGATTTCTCTATGTCTAAATCTACAGGTTACCTTGTAGCCCTCCTCATTCTCAGTTTGTCAGGACATGACACGCTTGATAATTCTTACTTTTGAAACACCATTTTTTTCTACGTTAAAAGACCTAGAAATGAATGAATTCCTTAGTTTTCCTTCGAACTTTATACTCAGGGCTTTTTCTCTGTTTTCATTGATGGATTCCTTTTCATCTCCCTGAACCTCTAGCAAATGGAGAACTCTTAGGATTTATTCCTGGATTTTTACAATGATTGTGAAGTAATAAGCTACCCCAAAATTCAGTTTCATAGAACAAAAAGTATTCATTATTGCTCAAGAATACATGGGGCTTCTGAGTGTTTCTGCTGATCTAGACCAGGTTCTGCTGATTTGTTTACTTGTCTATCTCTATTTGACCAGTGTGTTGTCTAAGGCTGATTGCTCATGACAGTTGTACTTATATTTCCAAAAGTTAGCAGGCTGGTAGACCCAGGAAATAAAAGTGACTGAATCATGTGCTCTCAGCATCCAGTGGACTAATCTGGCCTTATTCATATGACAGCGGCAAGCATCTAAAAGAGAAATCAGAAGCATGGTGGCATGGAGAGGCCTGACTTGGCATTTCTGTTGCATTCTATTGCCTAAAGCAACCTAGGAACCTGCTTAGATGAAAAGTGGTGTAAGAAGGTGCTACCACTTGCTGGAAGAAACTGTGATGGCACATTGTAGAAGGCATGATTTCAAGGGTTTAGAGACTTGGGGAGATATGTATAATTCATATCCCATAGTCACTTATTACTTCCTGTTTTAATTTCCTCAGTGATATTATCTGGTAGTAGAGACAGCTTTAAAAAAACACCCATGTGGGGACCGGTGAAATGGTTCAGCAGTGTAAGTGCCTGCCTGGCAAGCGCGAGGGCCCGAGTTCAACTCCTGGAACCCACATAGGATAAAAGGGCCGGTGATATTGCTCAGTGGCATGGGCACCTGCTGGCACGCGAGGTCCTGAGGTCGACCCCCAGTACCCACAAAAAAAAAAAGAAACCATGTGCTGTAACGAGCATGTTTCCCTAGAATTTTAGACTTATTTTATACAACCTTTGAAAATATTTGATATTTTTAATTGGATGCTAGAAAAATATATCAAATTTAAAACATCTAAATCCAATCTTTTTATTAGTATATGTGTATGATTCATTATAAATACATTCATCTTGGGGAACTGATGCATATACATATCACATCTTCATCAGTATTTAGCCCTTTCTCTCTTACATTATTAATTTACTGCCACATCCTTACCCTTTTTGTAAGGTGGTATTTGCAGCCTTCTGTTTCTGGGCCCAAACAACTGGGAAAGTTGTTAAAGTCCTCTGTTTCTCCCATGCCCACATCCAATACAGAGATAAATTATCTCTCTCTCTGTAAGCATATCCCATACCTGTCCACTTCTCACCAATTCGCATAACTTCATACTCAATTTACCATTAAATCCCTACTCTATTATTTAAATACATTCCATTTTTACTTCTTTTGCCTTAACTCACCAAATACTCATTTTTAAACAGCAGGAAAAAAAATTCCTTTAAAGTCCTTGTCAAATTGTATCAGCTTTCTATTGAAAACCTGTCTACTCCTCTCTGACTTTCTCAGGGGTTATAATTCCAGGGATCTTACCCCTGCTCTTGTTTGGTTCTGCACATCATCCTGATTGACTTGTCTTGGAAACTTCACTCTACATCAGATCTGACTGGCCTGTTGGCTTCTTGGGACATTTGCCTTAATTGGAATCCTGTTTCTAATCCTGTTCTGTATTCATCAAGTGCTTAAGTTACTCCTTCACCTCTTTGGGTTTTTGTTCAGATTTTCCATTTTGAATGATGCTTTCACTGATAACCATATTCTAAATTGAGTATTGTCCCTATTTCAATGATTTCCCTTCCAGACCCTCTCCTTCCTTCCATCTGCTTTAAAACAATCCACCTAACACAACTCAACACCCCCCCACACTCATGTTTTGGGTTGTAGTTTACTTTTCAAATTATACAACAATTTATTTGCAATAAGAAGTGAAGTTATTAGACCCCATTTTAAACCCTTTCTTCTGTTTCCATAAATAAGAGTTCCTGGCACTTATGAGGCACTCAATGTATTTGTTGATGAATATTAAGGCTGAGAAAATCAAAGTATTCCTGGTAACTTCTATTATTAGATAAATTAGGAACATAGATAAAAAAGACATAATAAATTAAAATATAGAGATAACTGGGAAATATGCAAGGAATGCTGTCTAATCAAAACAAACTCTCCTGGATAAGTGATTAATTATATTAGGGACAGTGAAAAAAATTATGAAAATGTATATACAAAATTGCTAAAAACTGTAATTATCTCCCCAGCTGTGGTGACAGAATTATTAGTATTTAGGAGGGGTATGAGACAAGAATTAATTCCATGTTTTATGCAGATTTGAAATTTCTCAAGATATAAATATGTCAATTTAAACTAGAAATTCTAATCATTCCAAAGGTATCTTTACTCTAATTATTCATAATTATGTATTGTACAATTAACCAATCTCATTATAAATATTTAATAGAAATGTAAAATTGAACACAATGAGCAATTAAAACAAATTCAGATAATACAGTAAAAATGTTCATTCTATAAACTGAGTGAGTTACAATTAATTTCATTTCCCTAAGTGTACAGGATATTTGTAATATTACTAATTGTTTTCCAGCTATTTCTTAGTATTATGTTAGTATTTCTTAGTAATATGTTAGTATTTCTTGCCAGCAGTGTTGAAATTTCTTTAATTCATTCAATGGGTTCCCATTAAGTAGGCTATGGTCTAAAAATAAGTTTGTAAAATCATCTGTTTTTAGTTATGAAAACTAATAATTGAGTAGTATTTTCTATGACGTTTATCTGTGGTCTGTCAAAAGGAAAGTGAAATGTCAGCCCAGTTTAAGAATTCTGGTCTCACAAGAGGTCCTGGCCCTTTGTATTATATTCTTCTTTCTGTTGGAAAATATAGAAGTACTAACCAACTTTAATTAAGACAAACATAGAACATTGTAGCTTCTGTGAATTAAATACATTTTAGCATAATGGTATTAATAACTATTCTTAATTTAAATGTTGCCAAGTTTGAGTTTTTGTGTTTTAGGTTTACACGGGATTTATTTTGAGTGCTGATTTATTCAAAATTGGTACACTTTGCTATTCATCACTGAGGTGGCTTTAATTCATGTGCTCTCTTAATGAATATTCATATTATTTATTTTTTCTTATCAACAGACAGCTGTAATGTGAGGAATGAATCAGAGACTGAGTGTTATCAACTGATTGCGAAGATCAAACCTGACCTCGTAAGTTAACATGGACTTCATAGTCATCTGAATCTGTAGAAAATTTTCTAATCTTTAAGAATATTTATTATTGTTGGTTTACAATATGAGGAAGTAAGTTTATATCACCCAGAGCCATAAATTCTCTCCAATACATTTTATACATGATTTCTAGAACCTAACCAAAATAAACAAGAACAGAAGATAACACTTGACAAAAGAGATAAAACAGACAAAGAAATAGACTCACAGTGGACCTGGATAAGGGACTTATCACGCATGAACATAAATAATAATTATCATTAAATTAGCAAAATAAAAAATAAGGTTGGGAAAATACCCTGAGGAGCAGTGCAGCATTTAGGGTTGGGCATCACCTTGATTGGCTTTGGGAACTGCCTGTGGGATAGGTAGAGTATGTCTGGGTGGGTCATACAGGTGTTGCTTGGGGTACATGTTTAGCCCCTAACCACCTTTCTTTTTCACACCATTCCTCTGCTATGCTCTGGCCACGAAGAACTGAACGTCTTTGCTCTTTGGTGCCTTTGCATTACAATGTTCCTGCATTGGAGCCAACCAGCCATGGTCAGATTCCTCCAAATCTTGAGCTAAATCAAACCTCTTTTTCCTTAAGTTTTGGGTGTCAGGTATGGTGTCTCAGAAATTAGAAAGCTGAAAAGAGAAAATTGGTACCAGAGAAGTGGGGTCATTTCTCTTACTATATATGACCATGTGCTCTTTGAAGTGGTTTTAAAGAGGAGTTTGGAAAGGTTTTGAGATGTGAGTTGAAAAGCACTAGAATACTATAAGAACCTGATGGGCAATTATTATTGGAGCAAAGAAGACCAGAATGCTTGTAGGAATTGCACATAAGGGCCAGGATCAAAAGATTTCACTTGGGAACAAGGGCTCCACTGACAATTTCACTAGATGCTATGTGTATTGTATTCTAACAAAATACACATGCCTGTGTCCTGAGACATTGCAGAAAAATGAAATTAAGTATGATGAACTAATTATTCTGGTTACAGAAATGTCAAGATAGCCCAATATTTAGCCTGTTTCAACTGCTGTCAGTTTTCAACCAAATGTAAAGTGAGAATCAGGGCAAAAACAATAGAAAAACTTGAAATATTTAAATTTTGGCCCAGAAGAAACTATGTATAAAGTTAAAGCTAAAGCCAGTGTTGCAGCTGAATCACCACTAAAAGGAGGCCAAGTATTTTGTATAGAGACAAGAAGAAGGCTAGCCTAAGTGCATTTCAGGAGTCAGCAGGACCCTAGCCATTGTAGACTCAAGAATGCAAAAATGTAAACCTTTCTTCTGAGAAGATAGTCCCTCAGACCACTGCTGAAGAAGTGCTTCCTAGGGGATTAATTTCCTGCAATAATTTCACTGTGATCAGCCACCCAGGCATTCAGAGGCTTCTGCAATCATGATCCAGGAGGCCTTGGACAGGGCTTCCACTGACAGAAGTCCTTTGATTTGTCCATGTGATACTGATTTATCTATGACATAGAGCATAAGAGTCATGTAGTCAAAGAGGCTTCCACCCAGATTTCAAAGGAAAGTCTGGGACACTTAGGAAGGAAACCCTGAGAGGACGGTATGTGAAGATATGGAAATAAAGATATGGGTACAGTGGAGACCCCAGAAAGTCCAAGATACCAGAAAGTAGAATGACTGCTGAAGAATATTGCAGATGCTGAGTGGCACTAGTCCAAGAGAGATACTATGTGGGCAGCAGCCAACAAACCACTGTGGTGTGGCTTCCCAAGTCCTATGGAACTCACATCTTACTACCATGTGACCTGGATACCAGATTTGGATCTACAGTACTTAATGTTTACCTTTCTGAGATTTTCTCTTGCTTTGGTCCAGTTCTTTTCTATCATCTTATTCCTCCCTTTTGGGATGGGAATATTTACCTATGCATATGCCATTTTATGTTGGCATTATGTAATTTGTTATCTTTACATAGGATCACAGAGAAAAGTTTACTTTGAGTCTCCAGAGACACATCGATTTCTACCTTAGAAAAATGGCAGAATTGTTGAGACTTTGGGAACGGGATTGTTGCATTTCTGGTTGTGTGAAGGATAATTGTATTATATTATGTTAGGTAGAATTATGAACATGTTATTGTCTTATATTTGTTCACAAGGTGTGGGTTGTGTCTGTTGGTTTTGAGTGTCATCTTGATTGGCTTTTGGTTCTTTCTGGGGGATTGGAAGAAATCACAACTAAATGTGTCTGCGTGAGTCCTGAGGTATGGCCTCCATGACTATGTCTGGGCCCTTGCTCCTTTCTCTCTGACACCATTCTTCTCTATTTTCTGCTTGAGACAGGATTCACAAACTAAGTGACTTCACTTTGTTTTGCCTTTCTGCCATGATATCACTACACCCATCCTGGAGCCAGCTAACTGTGGACTAAATACTCTGAACAGTAAGCTAAACTAAACGTTGCTTTTAAGTAGTTAGTGTCAGATGTGGTGTCTCGGTGAAGAGAAAGCTGACCAATACCACCATAAATTTTTTGTGTCCATTAGTATATGTTTTATGTAGTTGGGTGCCCCAGAGTTTGATGCATATATATTTATGATTGTTATTTCTTCTTGGAGTCTTCCCTTAAAAAGTATATAGGGTCCTTCTTCATCTCTCTCTCTCTTTCTCTCATTTTTTTTTTTTTTTGGTACCAGGAATCGAACTCACAACCTCAAGCTTGCCAGGCAGGCATTGTGCCACTCAGCCATATCCCCAGCCTCTTCTTTGTCTCTTTTGATCAGTCCTGGTTTGAAGTTCACATTGTCTGTGAGTAGAATAGCTACCCCTGCTTATTTCTGGGATCCTGTCTCATGGAGTGCCATTTTCCATCTTTTGACTTTCAGTCTATGAGTTCCTTTTTGAGTTGAATGTGTTTCTTGAATGCAGCATATTCTAGGATCTTGTTTCTTAATCCATTCTGCCAGTCTGTTTCTTTTGATTGGTGAGTTGAGTCTGTTTATGTTGATGGTTACAACTGATATGTATTGGCTTATTTTTCCATGTTATTTTCCTGTTGATGGTCCCCTGTCTTTCACCTCTGTTTAATTGCTTGCCTTGCTTGTTGGCTTCTTTCTATTGGTATTCTTGTGGTTGTGGTTTCATTTTCTCTTTCTAATGTATGCTTCAGAGCATTCTGAAGATCTGGTTTGGTGGTCATGAATTTCTTCAGCTGTTCTTTGTCATGGAAGTATCTTATTTCTCCATCAATTTTGTGGAAAGAACATAGAAAATCTAGTGCTGAAAAATGCAATAAGCTAATATATAGAACTTACTAGTTATTTTTGATATCAAAGTAGAAATGGTAATATATTTAGCACACTAAAAGCTCAGAAGAAAACACATTGAAGAAAGGAAATATATAAAAGTATAGTACAACAAAATAGCTAAAAGGAACATTAAATATGGTATATATATATACCATATTTTATATATATATATATATATATATATATATATATATATATATATCCAGTGCAAGAGCAGAAGAGAGAGGTGATAATTAAAGAAAAAATAGATGATTTATTTCTTCCAAAGTTAATGAAATTCACCAAAACATTGGTTCAACAAATCTGATAAAGGCCAAACAGGATAAAACACCTATAGGCACATCATGATATCACTGTTGAAAGCAAAACAAAACAGAAATAAGTGATGAAGGCAATCTGAAATGATAAAACATTGCCTTTAAATAAACAAAGAAAGAGAACTACTTAGAGAAATTCAACTCAAACACAGGTAACTGGAAGAAAGGGGAGGGCCATACACCCTGAAACTAAAATCAATCTGATATAAGAGGCTAATAGATCAAGCAAAACATAGATAAAAGACCTAATAAAATGGCCAGCCAGCCCACCCACCAGATCAGGATGACTGCCTACCATACTTGGAATCTTTAAAGAAGGAAAAGAAAAAAAAAAAAAGAATATACTAAAATAGTGTGGCTAAATCAAGACATACAGGATAGACTTGGGATAAAATTTCTGCTGCCTCTTCTGTCTTCCTCCAAACAGAAGATGCTACACTCCAGCAGTAAACTCTGCCAACATGAACTGCTCCCTCCCTGACAATTGGCCAATTTTCCCTTTTATAATTTTTTCTTTCCTTTTATTCCCTCTCTTTTCTTTACCAATTCTTTTTTCTTTTCTTCCCATTCCTTTTGTGCACCAGAGTGCTAACTGGAACTGCCAGGAACAAGATTAAAGACTACAGGGGTGTGTGTGTAGTAAATGCAACAGCTAACCCCTCTCCCATGACCTGTGGTTAGAGAGTCATGGGGAATTAAACAGCCTCGAACCTTGGGACTGTGTAGCCCCAGGTTAAACCCACACAGTTGGGAGCAGGAGCAGAAAGGCACCCCATAGCACCCCCCTTGCCTGCCCAAGTAAAATACAGACTACAGCAGAGGTGGGTGATGGTAGCAGCAGAATTTGTAAAGCAACGAATGAAAAGTTAGCACCCCACCTCATGAAAGGAGTAAGAATTGGGAATGATCAGCTTTAGACTGCAACAGCAGGAGCAGAGGACCAGGCCATATTGCAGCATTTCATTGCACCCTGCAATAAATGACATGTAAGGACAGAGACTCGCCAGTGGAAGAGGAGCATAGAAGGCTGAGCAAGGACCAGGAGGAGCCAAAGGTGCACTGGACAGGGAACAGCCCGTCTCTGTCTGAAAACAGCACAGCAACTGGGAGAGAGATACTGCTGCCAAGAGAAACAGGGTAAGGAGAGGGAGGCCACTAAGGGACATAAAGAAAGTAATGGCTGAACACTCGGGCCCCAGGCCCCCATATATGGAGGCAAAGATCAGCCTCAAATCCAGCAGAAACTCTACTGCAGGTTGACAGTGTAATCCAATAGTTTTGGACCCTCAGTGGACACCAGAGGAATTTTTTATTTTATTTTATTTCTTTTATTTTTTTTTTGCTGGTTTATAGTTTATTTCCCATTCCTTTTCCTTTTTTTTCTCTTTTTTATTATTATTTTCAATTTTGCTTTTACCTACATCTTTGTTCTAATCTATTTGTCTTTTTTCCCACTTTCCTCAATTTACCTTTCTAGACTTAATCATATTCTCATATGAAATGTCTCTCTAATTTTTCTGGGCAACTTCAATAATCCCTTGCTTACTCCTTCATTCTTTCTCTTCTGCCCTCTACTCTAGTTTCCCAAAGTTTGTGTGATCATCCTTCATCCTCCAGCCTGGCTTCTACTTCATTTCTTTCAGTTATCTCTGTTCTATCCACTATCCTTAAATTTCCCCATCACAGGGTAAAACCATTCTACCAAGGTGAAACACTTTGCATACAAACTCCCAATTTATGATCACTTGTGTTATATAACTATAGATTTTGCTACTATGGTTAAAGGTACAAAATTAACAGTTACCAGAATTTGACAGTTTCTAAACTGTGCTTGATGCTATTCTCAGTGTTAATTTTACTACTTTAGCTAGGATGTCATATCTGTTTTAAGCAGTTGTTCTCACTTCTGTAACAAAACTGGGAAGTTCTGGGGTAATAACCTCACCACACCCTGGCATCAAAGGCCTGGGTACCGAGCCAAACAGATACCAACATCTCACTCTTAATTAATTGGTCAAAAAAGAAGTATCAACATTTATAAAGGAAATGCTCAGCAAATCTAAAGTAGAGATTGATTAAAAAAAATAAATGAAGATAGGAAGAGGATAGAAACCATGAATGAACAATATAGTAAAGAAACAGAATGCATGAAGTGGATTCAAACAGATATCCAGGAAATTAAAAATTCCACTGAAAGCTGCAAAAGTGCTTGAATGAAACTGAAGACCAACTTTCAGACCTCAAAAACAGGATCTTGGCTAGCTATCATGAAAGGAAAGATCTCTTGAAAATAACAAAAGAGCATGAAATAACAATTTAACAGCTGAAAAATAATGCAAAGTAAAATAACACAAGAAAAATTGTTGTCAATGAAAAAGCAGGAGCCAACACAAATGACATAAAAAAGCAATTTGCAGAAGTAATAACAAAAAATTTCCCAAGCATGGGAAAATAATCTGACATATACATAAGTGAAGCATATAGAACTCCAATTAGCTATATATAACCAAAATAAATCTACACCGAGACATATGACAATCAAGATCCCAGAAATTCAGCACAAGAATGGAATATTAAAAGCTGTTAGAGAAAAGAAACAGATCACGTATAAAGGAAAGCCCATCAGAATCATGGCAGACTTCTCAACACAGACCCTCAAGTCAAGAAGAGATTGGAGTGAAGTATTTCAAGTCCTGAAAGAAAACAACTTCCAATACAGATAGGAAAGGAAGAATGTAAATTATCATTATTCACAGATGACCTGATACTGTATGTAGAAGACACCAAAAACTCCACCAAACGACTTCTACAAATTTAGTAGCATAGCTGGATACAAAGTCAACACTTGAAACCCAGTAGCATTCCTGTACACAAACAACAATCTCAGAGAGAAATTAGGGAAAAAATACCCTTCATAATAGCATCCAAAAAAATGAAATACTTAGGAATGAATCTACCAAGGAAGTAAAAATCTATACATTGAAAATTACAGTACTCTGGAAAAGGAGATCAAAGAGGATATCAGAAAATGGAAAGATGCCCCTTGTCCATGGATAGGAAGAACCAACATTGTGTAAATGACCATACTTTCAAAATTGCTATACAGATTTAATTCGATCCTGATCAAAATACCACTAGCATACCTCACAGATCTAGGGAAAACATTCCTAAAATTAATTTGCAAACAGAAGAGTCATAGAATAGCAAATGCAATCCTGGGCAACAAAGGCAAGGCAGGAGGCATCACAATCCCTGGCTTGAAGCTATACAACAAAGCTACTGAGGATCAGTGGAACAGATTAGAAGATGCAGACACAGTTCCAAACACACTCAGCCACCTCATCGTAGACAAAGGGGCCAAACATGTTCACTGGAAGAAAGATAGCCTCTTTAATAAATGGTGCTGGAAAAACTGGCTTTTCATATGGTGAAGACTAAAACTAGACACATGTCTATCACCATTCACTAAACTAAAGTCAAAATGGATCAAAGATCTAAATATTAAAAGAGAAACAATAAATCTACTGGAAGAGAAAGTAGGTAGAAATCTTAAAGACATAGGGGTAGGCAGAGAGCTCATGAACAAAATCCAAACTGCATGGGAAGTACTTCAAAGAATCAACAACTGGGATCTCATCTTATTAAATAGCTTTTGCACATCAAAAGAAATAACCAACAAAGTGAAAAGAAAACCCACAGAGTGGGAAAATATTTTAGCCAACTGTCCCTCAAACAAAGGACTTCTGTGTAGAACATATAAAGAATTGAAAAAAATCAGACCCCCCCTAATTCAAACACGGAATCCAAAAATGGGCATCTGAGATGAATACACACTTCTTAGATGAAGAAGTACAAATGGCAAATAAATATATGAAAAAATGTTCAACATCATCAGTCATTTGAGAAATGCTAATTAAAACAATACTGAGTTTCCATCTCATTCCAGAAAGTATGGCTATCTTCAAGAAATCAACCAATAACAAATGCTGGAGAGGTGGTAGGGAAAAAGGAACACTTTTACATTGGTGGTGGGAGAGTAGACTGGTACAACCACTGTGGAAATCAGTGTGGAGATTCCTCAGAAACCTAGGATTAGAGGTTCCATTCCACCCAGCTATTCCTCTTCTGGGTATTTTCCCAGAAGAAGTAAAAACATCATACCACAGCAATATATGTGCACCCATGTGTATAGCAGCACAATTTATAATAGCTAAATCTTGGAAGTGACCCACATGCCCATCAACCGAGGAACAGACAAAAAGATGTGGTATTTTTATACAGTGGAGTACGACTCGGCTATAAAGAAGGATAAACTTGAGGCTTTTATAGGTAAATGGATGCAAATTGAGACTATTCCCATAAGTGAAATAAATTAGACTCACATGTATAAACATTGTATTGTCTCCCTAGTGTAAGAATCTTAAAGAGTAAGTAAGATCGAAAATGTACAATAGATATGGTGAAAGGGGGAGAAACTGCTCAAAAGGAAAAAACAACTGAGATGCAGGAAAGGAGAAAAGAAGGAAAGGAAAAGAATATATATTATATATATATATATGCATATATACATACATTATATATGCATATACATTATATATACAAAAGATAGCTAAAATAATTATAGTACTAATTTCTATTAGTTCATTGATAAGAGCAGTTTGTTCTTATATTGTTGGATGAATTTTTCATGCCTATATTTTGTAATCTGACCAACTAATTTGAAGATAACCATACCCAATATAGTAACCACTGTTAATCCCCTATTAACTTGTTTTGAAACACTGTATCATTTTTTTGTTTTGTCTCTTTAAAATAAATAAATAAATAATAAATAAATAAAGATATAAAAAGTACTGATAAAATTGGCAGCAATAAAAACAAAATAGAAGTGATATTTCCAAAGTGCTAAGAAAAAAAGCCAACACCAAGTAAATACCCAATATTAATAGTCTTCAAAAATAACAGTGATATGAACAATATTCACTTAAAATGAAATGATATTTTCAAGCTACTTATCAGTACTGCAGGAACTCAAGTGTTCTGAGCCAGTTGTGTGGTGCATGCCTATAATCCCACACTCTAGGAGACCTAGGGAAGAGGATTATAATTTTAAACTCAGTCTGGTCACTTATTGAGACCCTGTCTCAATCAGTCAGTCAGTCAATTAATCAATCAATCAAAATTCTGGAGATGAAGCTTAATGTGATGTCCCCAGGTTCAATATACAGTGTTGGGGGTGAGGAGAG
Source organism: Erethizon dorsatum (assembly GCA_028451465.1). Taxonomy (NCBI): domain Eukaryota; kingdom Metazoa; phylum Chordata; class Mammalia; order Rodentia; family Erethizontidae; genus Erethizon; species Erethizon dorsatum. The sequence goes on from CM051839.1 coordinate 21,827,842, forward strand.
AAATCTTTTGCTGAAAAGAAAAAATGAGAGGGTGATGATAAACCTGAATAATGTACTGGAAACATTTTCTGATGATGGTTATAAGAAAAAATATTCTTAAAAATCATAATGTTCTATACACATATATATGCTTGTGTACACAAACAGAACTTAAACAGGAATTTATAGGACAATATTACCTGTGAACATAAATGCAAAAATTGCACATAAGATACTTGTAAACACAATGAGGCAATATATAATAAGATGAATATATCACCTACAATTTGACTGTAATCTAGGAATATAAGATTGATATAGAAAGGTGAGTTTAAGGAATGAAGAAATAAAAAGTATATATTTGCCTCATTATGCAAGGAGAAATTAATTCAAAGAGAATATCATTCAACATTAATTCATGATGAAAAATATCCTTCATGCTTTATATCAAATGGGAAACCAAATGGTAAATTATTTTATTTGGTACAAATTGTCTACCATCAAATAGTTCCATACTTGATAGTAAAAATACCAGAATAATTTCTTCTGAAAAGATATCTGCCAACACTACTTCTATCTAACTTTTTATTGAGACCTAGCCAATCATTGTACTATAAAATGACAAAATATATAAAAAATAGGAAGAATTAAAATTGTAACTATTTGCAACCTTATCATGGTGTATATAGAAAATACTAAAGGAACTACATATAAATTGCTAAAATTAACAAGAAAATGTTAATTTTTTAACACCCAGGAACATTATATAAATGTATTACATATTCTGCAACATATAGTACAAGATTTTCTGAGATATATAACTTACCATAATTTGAAAATAGCAGAGCCTGTTTCCAGCAATATCATTAAGTTATTTTATTTATTGTTTCTTGTATGTCAACACTGACCCAATACACAGTTGTAGAAAGCACTGGGTATGTTTATTCTTCATTGTGCTGACCATGATATTGCCATGATCCAGTGATAACTTGGATGGCTCATCCAATCACACACTTTCCTGTTTCTGTGTCTCATAGAGATAAATTACATGAATTTCATTGTGGATGAAGGCGATAGATGAGAAAAGCAAATACAGACTGGTAAAAAGTACTGTGTATCAAATAAAAATATGTTGATTTTCTTTTCTTCTTCCTAATTACTTTTAGTTCATTAAACAGTTTGTGATTATGTTGTTTGATCAATTAGGCATGCCTATATCTTGTAATCTGAGCAACTACTTTGAAGATAACAATGCACAATATATCAACCATGGTTAATTTCCTATTACCTTGTTTTGAAATTCTGTATCATTGTTTTATTTTTTTTTTTTTTTCTCTTTAAAAAAAATAGTTCATTGTAGCTTCAGGGTGTTGCTGTTCTTTCTGCAGTGCCTTGTTCCTTCCAACCACACAGGTACTCTGGCTCCTGTGTGCCCTCTCTACATGTTTGAACTGACCAATATTATATGTTGTGAAGAAATCAACTTGAATATTAGTATATTTTTGAAGGCTCACATATCATGTATATTCTAGGTTAATAATAGTTTTTCTGGCTGAAATTAATTTGCAAGAACTTTAAATAATAAAGAAAGACTCACAGAGGTTGTCTTAAATATTACATTGTTTTTTTCCCTTGAACATTTATTTTCTGAATGATTGTGACATACCTAACAGGTAGATATAGTAACTGTGAACTGCAAAAAAAGATTGCATACACAGTGCTTGTAATAAAATAATGCTTATAATTAAGTAACAAAAGTGTTTTGGAAAGAAACATTTCTGTGTAATTTATAGGGAAATCACAAGATTTCATGTGTAAGTGTTCTTTTGCAGGTAACATATCTGTAGTACATATCAACAATTAGTATTATGATCAGATTATTTTAAGCACCCTTCTTATTTTACATATTTCATCCTTGTACACACTTAGGATAACCTATATTAATAGCGTATTATTTGAACTATATAAAGTCATAAATCTTTTATGAGAAGACAATGAAAGTTCAGTTTTTACCCCACTTTGAATATGCCCAGGTATTTAATTTTTTAAGCAGTCATTAACATAATCATACTCATATTTCACCACTAATTATTAAGAAGATAACTTAAAAATTGAAGAGACAAAAGAAGCTCAAGAAGTTATTTATTCATTATCTAGTTTCTTATCAGCATTATCTCTAAATCACCAAGGAGAAAATAGGTGTATCATCTGTTTTATTCCTATGCCTCTATATTGGAAGAAATCACATGACCTCACATGATCACATGATCATCTTTTTAACACTTATTACTGCTACTGCCATGCCTGTGTAACTTTTACATGTTCAGATTCCTTTTTTCTATGATTTCATTGTGTGAATTGTGTATTTTAAGCTTTTGGACACAGAATGGTGCGTGGAGACATACCCTATACATGGCTGTGTTAGAAAGGGACAGAGAACAGATTTTTCTTTCTAAAGCATTGCTTACCTTCTTTTTGAGTCTTTTTTAATCTACTGAAATATCATTGAATAAGGCCAACATTCTCTTGCAACTCTTAACTATCCCATTCCAGTACACTACAAGCAACTACTTCATGGAAGAAATAATTCCATTACTAAAGGGAAATGGGTGCCACTTCAGTATTAAATGTATAGGTTGCATCATCATTTTCTGACTAGCTTAACTACAAACACAAAAAGATGTTACCATTATATACTGAATATGAAAAAAAATTATTGCTACCCTTTGTTACTAGCTTTATCAATGTAGAAACCATTTTGCTTCTATCTTTCGGCTGGTAGCATTGTCAGTATAGCAGTAATTTTATATTACTTGATATAGCAACTGTGTCTGTAATGTGAAGTGCTTTCTGTATGCCACATAAACAAATTTTTGGAGGCTTTTTAGAATTAAAATACATTACCATATGTGTGTTGCTGAACTATTTGGGCCCTGTCACTTTAACCCTCCTTCTGTACTTGAAACAAAGTGTCCTATCACTTTGATTTTTCCATGTGTTGAATTTGGTAGGAGACTTTAATCACAAGCTCTATTTTCAACCATCGCTGAGAATTCAACAGATTGAGACTCAGTAGGACATTTCTCCAGAACATTTTTTAGAGAATGCAACAGTTATACTCAAACTCCTCCAATTTTTAATTGTTGTTGGACAGATAGACTAGACATTAAGTTTATGTCCTGGTTCTTACTCAGGTTTACTAAAGAAAAATAAAAGCAAATTTCAGCATAATATTTATGTTTTCTTTAATAAGCAGATATGGAAAAACAGCAACAATGATAAGTATTTGGCTACATAGTGGAGAAATATATATATATATATTTTAACTGAAAACTGAATACAACTCTTTTGTGAGATAAAGTTATGTCTATTAAGGGATCTAATTATATACTATTGTATAATTCTCTATTTTTTTAGTTTGTGTACCCATGAGGTTGTAATGACAATGACAATGGCAATATTTTTTTAGAGTCTGCAATGTTCTCTTACAGTATCTAATACTGGGCTTGTTCATATTTTCATGTTAGCAATGTAATTAATATAGGTTTGTTTGTTTAGTGAATATTGTGGCTTACTTGTCTTGGAAGTTGATCCAAACTTTTGTGCATTGTCTTTTATCATTATTATTATTATTATTATTATTAGTAGTAGTAGTAGTAGTAGTAGTAGTAGTATTGTACTGGAATTGAACCTTCCTTCACAATAAGGTACATCCCACCTTGTTTTTTATTTTTATATTTTTTTCAATTTGGTGAAAGAATCTCTCTAATTTCTAAATTACCCAGACTGGGCTCAGGACTGTAATCCTCTTGTAGCCTCGTAGGCATGTACCACCATTTGGGGATGATTCATTATTTTGAAAGACAAATTTACTATTGCCACAAATCACGACTTTAAATTATTATCTATCCTAAATATACACTGAGCTATCCTTATCTAAGATGGTATTAGTCATGTTTTAATGAATGTTGAAGTACATTCTCTGGGTTTATTTAGATGGATGTTAATTTGTGAATATGAGTCATATAAATCAATAGTTACAAATGCCCATTCATTGCATGAAAGGTCAACCAAGGTAAGACAGATGAAAGACTTTTGGCAACCTACAACCTTGAATAACTACCAACCTTCATCTTTAAACTATCAGAATCCTGTAATAGTAAAATTATATGTACAAATCTGAAAAAGTGAAATTAGCAATTCAATATGTTGAGCAATTCTGAATATATAGCATTGAACTCAGCATTATCCCTCAAACCAAGACTGTATTTTCGTAAATACTTCATTGTGTCATAAGAGATCAGATAGGTTTTAAAAAACTAATTATGGACAAAAGTGATTGAGTGTCCATGAAGATTATACTATCTGTCAAAATATAAAAATGTCTCAATGTATGAGACAGATGGTATTTTAGTTTGATTATAAGCCAACTTTGAATGGTAGATCAAAGAGAGATGAACATTTAGAAAGTTTTTAACTGAAGTAGACCTTCATTTTAAGAAGCATGTGATGGCTTCCCAAACAGGTATATAGTAGAAATTTTATTCATGATATTTATAAATATACATAATAGGTATAACAGAGTTATATATAGTAGCCATAATAAGTAGGTATTTCAATAGCTATATAGGTGAAATCCAAATTTCATGTTCATATTTTCCTTTTATATTGGGCATCTTCTCTAGGAAGTATTATTCACTATAATCATGTACAACAGTTACGGTGCTAAAAAGCTTTTAGAAACAAATCTAACCAACAAGTGTTGAGGTTAACGTAAGTAAAATAGTATTTATTTTGTCTTTAAAATCACATAAATCAATTCTTTTGATTATACTAGAACTATGTGACTTCAATGTCATAGAATATTTTTCACTTTTGTAATGAAGTTTAGTGGATTTTATATGCATTGCAAGTGACTAACTCACTTAACTTTGAAACTTTAGACCAGTCATTTTTAAAATCAGACCTCACTATAACATTACTTTTGTATGAAAATACAGTGATTTGTAAGAGAAACATATTTACATCATTAAAGTAATGTCATTGTGAAAATATACCACTTTTCTGTGCATTTATTAAACACTTTTCTATTAAAAACAATGATATAAATATGCTCCCTTAACATATTTTTTAAAATATATATTAGAAATAGTATTACTAAGAACTGGTCACATAGTAAAAATATTGGTAAGAGCTAAGACACTGATTTAATTCTGAATCTTTGACTATTTTGCTAGGAATATCTGCAGATGGTTACTGTAATTTGCTGGTGAGGTACCATTTTATGATTTATAAAACACATGCTCATGGATCAATTTACAACCTGATAATTCATATAATAATTGAGAAATATTATATGCAAATCATTTTATTATATGATTGCTAAGAGCATTTATCTAAATCACTTAATATTCTGAAAGAATCTTTGTCTGTAATATTGGATTGACTAGTCCACACAGGTAGTTCTAGACAATTAGATTGTGATTTTTTCTTTTTTTTGTTTTTAATTTAATGACTGCTGCAGACACTTGGTAACTTGTTAGACTACCCACACAACAGGATGTTGGTTATGGTTGCCCATTTTATGTGACAAATCTCCAGCTTTAAGAACTTCTCCTTTGAATGTGAGAAGTAGTAGTTTCTGAAGCGTGTAAATACTATCACTGGGTTGTCATGTTTAAGTTTCTATGGCCTGAATGAAAACTTTCTAACATTGTATTTCATAGCAAAAACAATTTCTAGATATTTATTGGTTAGTCAATAAATTCTGAGATTTAATTGAGCATAAAACATTAACTGGGACTTAGGAATTGCTGTGGGTTGAACCCCTCCCCCAACAATATCTTGCAGATTTCATCTTCAGCTCCTGTGAGTAAGGTTTTATTTTGAAATAGTCTTTGTAGATATAATCAAGTTGGAATGAGGTCAGTAGGATGGGCACTAATCCAATGTGACTGGCTGCCTTATAAGACGACAGAGACACACTGCTAAAAGAGCTCCATGTGATAATGGAGACAAAATTTGAAGTGATGTAGCTGCAAGCCAAAAAGTGAAGGCCTGCAGGCTATGGTAAGAAGATGGGAAGAGACGAGGATTCTACCCCGCGTCTCAGAAACAGCATAGCCCTAGTAGTACTTTGATGTTAGACCTTGTGGCTCTAGAGGACATATCCAGAGGTGATAATAAACATTCTAAATGCTAGAAGAGAGACTCTCTAGATATAATGAATTTTTAAATTTTAATTCACACAGTTAGTGTAACTTCATTAAACAACCCTAGGAAATGAATAGAAATGAGTTGGCATGGCAATATCAGATTTAAATCAGTGACACGATAAGATTAAACTATTGAGGGAAAAGAAAATGTAAGGCATAAATTCCTCAAATTACATAGAACACTTTCGGAAATAAATTGACTTTTTTTGTTTGCTTGTTTGTTCATTTGTTTTTTGTGACAGAGTCTTGCTACATAATTCAGGCTGGCCTCAAATTCAAATTCACTATGTATCCCAGGCTGGCCTCTAACCCACAGCAATCCTCCTGTCTCAGCCTTCCGAGTGCTGGGATTACAGACGTGTGCCACCACACCTGGCTAATATTTATATATTTACTATGTGTAAAAGTTTTGTTGCTTTTGCTGAGGAAAAGAGGAGAGGCATGGAGGAAAACGAACTGAAATATAAAGGAAAACATGTAGTCATTCTTTTAATGTGCTAGGAGATTCAAAGTGATATTATATGTCTAAATTGTTAAATATTATGTAACAAAAACTATGTAATTGCTAAATAAAATTCCACTGCATTTTTCAAATTGAAATGAATATTAAAATAGAAGACAATTTCCAAAGGGTAAAAATTGATTTTGAAGATGGAAAGATTAGCTGAAAGCATAAGTGAAATGCATGTATTTTGAAATTATATGATACTTAAACACTACTGTGTGTGTATGGTTTATTTTCTAAAACGAATTATATTTTTAATAACACACACATATCTCAGTTCAATGAATCCATATGCATGAGAAACGGAGACTGAGAGAAAACAATGCCAATTGTGTACATTCTCAGACACAGCTTTGGGGAAGGGCATCTTAGCTAAAACAGTGCAAGTCAATGCAGGACCCTGGAGAACTGACGCAGTGGCAGGAGCGTGTGATCTCGAGCCTGCATGCTGTAAGTGGAGTCTTTAGGAGAGCTTCATCTGATACTGTTAGTTAACTGTTGTCACGATCGTGTGGTTCAGGGGCAAACAATTTGGAGTTCATGATACTAATGTCTGAAATCTACTAGATGCTAACTAGGTTCTGCTTATACTCCTTGAGTATCTGTTGGCCAATTTAGGCTTGTTTTCAAGTATGCTTTGCATAGCACTCATCCTACTCTAGCAGGCTGGATTTCCCTAGGATCGTGGTGAAGGTGGATGCACAAGACTACAAATGGAAATATCCAATGCATCTTGAAGCCTGGGCTTGGAGCTGGTACCCCATTGTCTTTGCTTCCATTGCTTATCTAAGACTAATTAAAAGGGTACCATAGACAAAAGGCTTAGGGAGATGGCCCTGTATTTAACTATGACAAACTCTAGCACAACATGATAAAGGTCATGAATAAAAATAAGCATAATGAGAGGAAGTCATTGCAATTTACCAGATATTCAATTAACGTCCACCATCATTCTCTGGGATCCCTACCACAGTCTTATTATATTTCTGTGTCATTTACATATGATTATCATAGTCTGAAATCTACGGCAATAGTTCACAGGTAAAACTAAATAAATTTTTGGTTAAGTGGTATAAAAGAATTTTATAATTGATTTATAATTATAATTTATAATTGAATTTATAATTTGTAATTAACATGAATCTACTTCTCAAAGACAGATTCTAAATTTAGATACTGAAACAAATTAGTTATGCATCTCCAAGAGGTTAAAGAAAGAAATCATCCAACAGTCAAATGAAGGTGATCAATGTGACTCCAAGAGGTCCTTTCGGTGGGCTGACTTGTCGTTCTGGCAAGCACACCCCAACCTACTTAGACTTTTGAATGATTGGGAAATAAATGTATCTTGAGATTATATTTCTTTGGTTTATTGAAAACATAAGAGTTTTACTACAGAAAATTTTCTGAAAATTTTAGCACCATGATATACTAATCTCACCTTGAAAATGATAATCGGGGCTGAACAATAAAGAAAAATCAGCTATGGCAGTCTGACATTCAGGGTTAAATCTTCTTTTACCCTTGATCTCTTGTTTGTCTCATAGTTTTTTGGCCTGGTAGATTGTAGCATACTTTCCCAATATGCCTTTTAACTCATACTTATTTTTTAAATAGCTCATTAGCCAGATGTTTCTAAGTGTAGAGTAACATTTTTCTAAATAGATAATGTCTCATTGGTAGAAATTCTGTCTACCAAGTGAAGCTTTATTACCTTTAGGTATTCTTTGACGTATTTTTCTTACAGAAAAATATGTTCATAATATATATTACTTTATAACAGATTTGGTCAACTCAGAATTAGTTTTTCTGGTTATGAGGTAGTCTAGCTAACGACCAAGTAATAATGGATAGTAAAGAGCAAATAATTTTTTCTCAAATATAAATGCCATATAAATAGTGAATAATATTTTTTCAACCTGGACCAATTCTACTTCCAACACATTAAAAGGAATTCTTAATAGCAACATTCCTTCACTGTTTAAAATATTGTTTTTTGACTGCACATTGTGTAGCATGCACTTCACAGTCAACAATCGTAAGCACAAACAGCTTCTTCCACTCTAGGCTCTGAATGTGCTGTAATAGATAATTTCTGAAATGCCCATCCGGCTTTTCTAAACTCACTGCTTGCAGTCTTTAAATTGCCTTTTTCCTTTCTCCAAGTTTTCCGCTCTTTATGTTCTCAGCACAAGAGTTTCCGCTCTTTAGTTCTCTACACTGTTTGTAGTTGATCTTCATCTCATCGGTTGCTAGTACAAAGCTTGGAACACAGTGAATCTTCAAGAAACACTTAACAAGAAAATACACCCTTATGCTGTGTTTGTGAGTAATTGTTGCATGGCACTCTTCTCCTTTATGCTGAAGTAAATGGCAGGATCTTTGTCTTTTTAATTTTTTCTACTTTTTTCAGTTTTTGGAAAAGTACCACACAGTAGTCATATCAATCTTACTTGTTAAAAGGACAAATAAATAAATGTAAGAATTTCAGGAAAATCAAGATAAATGAAACAAATTAATTTAGTTGTATAGAAATTTTAATTTCAATGTATAGACTGCCTCAAAAATATAACAAAACTAATGTAAAAAATATGTTTTGTTGTGGTGAAATCCATAACATTTTGCATTGGAGAGAACAAATTCGAGAATAAAAATACTAAGACTAGTAATAGATTTTAAACTTGTTTACCTCTAATAAAGTCAGAGTTTCCTGAATCCCACTGACTACATTTCATATAATTTACAAACCTCTTCCAGAGCCTTCTCTATGTAGTACTTGTCATCATGGGGTGCTGAAGCATGTCAAAGGCTCAAAGTTCTTCTGCGTTCCTTGGAAAGCCTCTTTGCTCACATGGTTTGCAAAGGAAACAATCCTTTAAAAATACCAACTTTTTGATTTTTCTCTAAATGACATTTCATTTGCCAAAATTAGTATGTTGAATATATGTAAGATAAGAGAAACACAAGCTATCCTACCCCCAAAAGAACATGCATAGAGATGAATTAATATAATGGAACCCATGCTTTGAGATATATATGATCATATAGTACAAACTGCATCAGGTTTGTAGCAATGAATTAATGAATTTAAATTATCACATGGTGGGAAGATTAATAGTTCCCTAACAAACACATACTAGGTAATTCCCTGAAAAGTTTTTTCAGTAGGATGTTATCTAGAAATCAGTTTCAGATGTGTCACCCTTTTGGTATTTTTATTTTTTTTTTATTTTACCTGGCATTTTCCCTTTCATCTTTATGAACCATTTTCAGTTTAAGTGAGAAAATTGGGATCAGGAAAGTACAAAAGGCTCTGTTTTCGAAGCATGCCAAAATGTGCATATAAGATTTTTCTTGATCATAAGCTAAACAATGGAACATAGAACTTCCATGTGAAAATGACAGTAAACTTGAAACTTCTTAGATTACAGCTTTATCAAATTCCTGTATGTTATTGTTTATATCTAGATAACCTCCCCCAAAACCTCATGCACTCATATGTGGGGCATTTGGAAGATTATATTACATGAATGTATAACTAACTTTTATATTGAAAGGTGAAACTTGATTGGAGGTGAGTCACTGGGGACATTCCTGGGAAGGTCTGTTTCCCTTTCTCTCTCTTGATCTCTCTCTGCCTCCTGCCTGCCATGCCATGAGCATTGCTCCTCTGTGATGCCCCTCTGCTATGCTGCCTTGCTTGGAGTCAGTTGACTTTGCCCTAAAAGCTCTATAAACTGTGAGCCAAAATAAATCTTTCCTTTTGAAATCGTGAGTGTTGGGTATTTTGTTTCAGCAATGAGAAAATTGACTGCCTTATGTAAAGTAAATAAAGAAAAAGAAAGAAAGGAAGGAAGGATGGAAGGAAGAAAGGAAGGAAGGAAGAGAGACAGAAGGAAAAAAGAAAGAAAGAATGAAAGAAAGAAAGGGAAAGCAAGAAATGAGAAAAAGAAAGGACAGACATATGGACTGAACTGTTCTATAATTTGCTTTTGTGTGTGGAAATCAATTGCATAGCAACAAATACTGACTAGTTATTAAGATAAATTTGTTGGATAAGAGGATGAACAACTACCATCAATCAAGTTATCCTGCAATAAGAAAGACACAGGCAATTACTATGTAAGCTAGAGTACTGTCAATGCGTATTACTGCCTACAAAAGTCCATTGTTCCGGTTAAGATGATGACTTCTGAGTCCAGTAAGAGTTATGTTGTTAGGCAGCGACAAGGAATAGGACTGATGCCAGAAGCTTGTTAAGATTATTGGTAATAGATGAGTTGGAATTTAAATTCCCAATTTAGTGGTCATCTCAACGGGTCAGGTGAAGTAAAATGATTACTCCAGCACATCTAACAATCTCCACTGGTATAAAATAAAGGGAGAATCCCTAAGGCCAGGCAAGATATCTTGGTATAGAGGTTAGGCTACTCAGTGCTATGCAAATTTTGGTTTGGATCATGCTGCAACTTACAAAATCATTATAGAATATTATAAATATCTTGAAAGTTTTCCTTTCATAGGATTTGTCCCTACATTTGTTTTCTTAGTGAAAGAAGGTCAGTAGTGTCTTATATTCATTAATTTAACATGACAAATTCCCACTTAAACTACTATACAAATCCTTTTATTATCTATGCCCTAAGTGGAAATATGATGAAATTTTGCATTTTTATATAATCTACAAAGTAATTTATGCAATTAGAGATAATAAGGATCAATAATATGGTAACAGAGAGCATAAAAGGCAGCACTGTAGTCCTTCAATAATAAAAGTATGCTTCTCCTGTTATAGAAACTTACATAAGTCTAAAATAAGTCATTCGGATAGACACCTGGGGTAACTTGCCTAGTTAGAGAGCTATTCCGCAAAGAACTGTACTTTATTTTAATTGCTAGAAATGTTTCCTGAAGTATACCTTAATTCACGTATCAATTAGTGAAGGACCATAAATATCAGAAAATTTCTTCATTCTTAATGAATTTTGTGGGACCAGGGATATGGTTTCTCTTCACGAAATTAGTCCCATATTAAAGAAAATAAACTGCTTTGCTCACTTTTGGCTCTTTTTCTCTTCATGCACTTCGTAGGCGTCTTCTGAAGAAAATTGACTGTGGCTATGACTTTATATACTATAAAGTTTGTTATGATTTATTCACTTTTAATGTTCTGACAGTTTAATAACTAGGTGGCATTTCTTTTTGGTTACATAATGTTGAACAATAACTACCACTGAAAGTCTGTGTTTCAGACATGGTATTAAGAGGAAAGATATGCCTCGGGGCAATTTGTAATAATGTCATAGTTAAAGGCAGAAATCAGAGAAAAGGAATTGATCTGATGCCTTTTCATTTGAGGTGAAAAACTAAATACACTCATGTTATTACAATGATAAGGTAGATCAAATTTGGGATTAAACTAGATAGCATGTATAATGTGGATTTTCTTTTTAGGAATTGGAATGCTTCTTATGAAACCATGGAGAAATAACTTGTCAAAGGATAAGAATGGTCCCTGGAGAAATTGTGATTTTTTTTTAGCAAATAAAACATTGCCATTCACTGGGGAGGCTTATTGCACATTTTGTTTCTGATAGATTTTTAGTCAATTTCATCAAACCTGAGCATGAAGTTACTAGGAATATTTTGCTAAATTGTTTTTTTTTTTCAGAAAGAAATAAAATGCTCATCTTTTCTTTCCTCTTTCCATCTCTTCCTTCCTGCACTTATTTATATGAAAGAATTGGCATATCAGTGTAAAGCCTGGTGGATATAAGTGAGAAAAAAGAATTTTAGTATATGGAAGATTTTGTGTAAAGTAAGACAAATATTAGTGATTTCTGGTCCACTTGCATTCTATTTGTATTTTTGTAGGGCTTCAGTTTTACTCCAGAAATACAAAATCTGTGCAATGAATTAACATGATTTATGTAGTCTATGGAAAAACCAGAGAATAACTGTGTGTTGTCCCTATCAACATAATATTTCCTCCTAAACATTTAAGATAATTTATTTGTAAACATCAGGTCTGAATTTTCAAATAGTATTAACCTTACATGCTGTTTAAAAAATGTCTAAACTGTTCTGAACAAAATAGAACTTTTGTGATTCCCATGGTTAATTTAATCAAGCAATTCTCTACCACGCCAACTAATGAGATTTATTATGACTGTAGATTTTTGTTGTTGTTGTTGTTGCTTTTCTTTTGTTTAACATGAAATTTTAAAGTAAAGGATTTAGGTTTCAAAAATTGCTCTCACTTTGAAATTGCTGGACTCTGTTGCCTTTGATTTTCTATTTTTAGGCAAGGTTGAGAAAAAACACTTCGTGCAAAAGAATATCTATAGCAAGCTGTCTTTATTCATAGAGAAGGGGCTATAAGGACATATTGAGCAAACACTATAAGGAAAATATTCTAAAAAAATAATTATTTCTTAAGTTCATACTCAATTTAGTGTACTGTTTCTTGGAGTTTTGTAATAGCAATTCTGTAATTGTGTAAAGCAATTACTTTATTGACATTTTAGCTTGGGAAATCAGCAAATATATAGTAGATTTAAAAAGCTAGTTTTGCACTGTCAGAAACCTGTCAGAGGAAGGAGTTACAAATAAGGAAGGAAGAAAAGCTTGAGTAAACCCTGTGGTGATGCAAGTGTAGAAAGTTTGAAAGGTGGACTCATAGGTTTTGAACAATATACAAATAGAAATAAAATAAGAATGGGTGTACATATATACATACTTACACATTGTATTTCATATTTCCTCACTCTATACACAGAGAAGGTAATACGCAAAGGTACCCCAGTAGCAACAAGCATCTTTTCCTTTGATTTTTATACCTATTCTTCAACAAAATGAATTTAGTCTCCATAAAGAGTTAATTGTTGCATGATTATTATTGTGCTTGACCAATTTATGTTCATATAATTTTGGAAGATAAAAGATCACACATTGCCAGAGATTTCTGCAAAAATAAGGTTACACTTTGTACTAATTAATTACACTTTGTGTTATTGGATAAAAGTAAATATATGAATGAAACCTAATTAGAGACTATGCTCACATAAGCAAAGATGCAATATATATATACACATATATGCATACATAAATATGTATTTCTATATGCATATATAAATATATATATGGATAGTAAATTCATACATACTCATATATCTGATAATATGTAATACTGCAGACTGGTAAGCCAAGAACCAATGTAATCTACAGTGGCAATATTAACCTGATTTATTTTTTAAAAACCGTTTATTGAATACACATGCATGTGTAAATGCAGGCACACATTCTACAGGTATGATAACTGAAATACATTGTAACAAAGCCAGTATTTATTGAGGGTCAACTATGAGCTAGGTACCATCATGGACAGTTTTGGCAGCTCAGCATCCTATCAGAAGATGAGAGTAGATGGTTTGTGAGCAGATTTACAGAACTACATGAAAGAGTAACGTATTTATTGGGCTCAGAATGTAGAAAGCAAAAGAAGAAGAAAGAGGATGAGGAAGAGGAGGAGGAGGAGGGGGAGAAAATCTAGCCAACTATTTTAATGCACAAAGTAAATATAAACCAAATAGCAATTGCAATGTTGTAAGTTCCAGCCCTCAACCCTCCTGTCTTAAAAATATATCAAGGAAATTCCAAAGTGTTTTCATTTATTTTCACCTATCATTTGTCTCATTTTCCTACATTAAGAAAAATGGCTGGGCGGGTGAGATGGCTCAGTGGCGTAAGCACCTGCCTGGCAAGCGCTAGGGCTGGAGTTCCATTCCTGTAGCCCACATATGAAAAAAGGGCCAGTGATATCGCTCAGCGGCACGGGCGCCTGCTGGCCCACGAGGTCGACGCCCGGTACCCACAAAAATAAATAAATAAATAAGTAAATACAAAAGAAAAATGGTTGATCTAAGCAAACCATTGCTGTCTGCTATAAACTAGAACTTTTGCCTACTGGGAAGAGGTAGAGGAGTGATAGATAAGATCAAGCGTTTCTTTTGTTTGTTAGTGGGTTTGCTATTTACTTTTCCTCCTTAATCTCCCTTTCTCCCCACTTTTCTTTCACCTTTTGCATGTTTCCAGTTGCTTTGCTAGGATTTTGAAGATGAGTGGACAGATAGGTAACATAATAAGGCTGGGAAGTCTTACATAATTGATGAGGTTACATTACTTCATTTATGTTCAGTTATTTTAGTTTTGAGTGTTCCGTAAAGGCATGACCCATCTTTTACTTTCGGTGTGCTTTTTCAGGCAAGTCTCAATTTACTAGCTTCTCGTAACTCCCCTTGCTGGACCTTAATTCTGTGGATCAACCCCAGGCTTCACCTTTATGATGAGCTAACTTTGACTCTTCTGTCTGGCCTCGTGACTACAACTCATTTCAAGGGGACTCAAAGTCTGGCTTCCACTGCTAGCTTCCCATGTGACCAAGAGGACCCAACATCTTTTTCCCACTAGCAGTGCAGGTGAGGGCAGCTTGCTCCTCTATAACTGTTTCCCTTTATTCAATTACCTGAGGCACTGAGGCCATTGTTCTGCCTTTGGTTTTTTCATAGGAAAGTCAGACATGACTTTTTTGTCATCTTTATAAACTCTGGGGACAAAAGCCAACATCTCTCAATATGTTCTTTCTCCTTTCCTATGAAAGTAACTAAGCCAGCCAAATAATGCAGCTCAAATAAAATGTAATAAGAAAGGAAAGATCAGTCTTTTCTCCCTGCAGACATTTTTTTTTGCCCTACACTTGGCTTCTTGGAGCCAAACACATAAAATATATGTCCTACTTTATATCACATTACTTACATGCAGATGTTTCACTGTTATAATGTTACTAATAATAACGTAGCATTTTTTAAAAAGTGACATAATCAGAACATGTTTTAAAAACTATGTTAAACATCTTCCCTGTTTCTACTTAAACTTTTTAATCAATAAACTCTGTTCTTGGTTGAACTGCAGTAGTTGATTACTTTCAGTTTGTTGTTGGGGTGGACTGAGCCTTGAAATATAAAAATAGCAGATGCAGTATAATAAAAGAGAATTCTGTGATTAATCATTGCTTTTTCTGAAAAGCACTAAAGCCTTTTATATTTAAATGTAATTTTTAAATTATGCATTATAATATCAATTCATTTAAATGATAGGACCTGCCATGTAGTTTCTTTTTATGTATATCGCATTGTAGTAAGTGTTCATTGTTAGAGGGTAGATTCAATATTTTCATTACATTTATTCAATATTCTAACTCATATAAACATTGTTGACCTGTGTAAGTTTCATGAGATTGTTAACTTTTTCTGTAATCTTGCATAAAGTATAATTCATAATATCCTACAGAAGATTTGAGGAATAAAAATGAATGTAAGGACTCTTTTAGCTTCAGTTTAAACCTTTTTTATTATAACTGAAATAGTTCATACTATCTTGCCCCAGACAAGCCTTCATAATTTTCTGTTAAGCTTTGAGAAGTGACTTATATTAACCAATGAGAAAGAAAAGAAATAAACTAAGCATCACTGATTTAGTCTATAATACTCTATTGACAAAATAAATTAATAATAATGAAAGAGTCTGTCTTGAAATGGCTGATTGCTGAACTTGCATGTGAATTTAAATTTAGACAAAAATGGCTAAAGTACTCTTGTGGCTTAAAATTACCTTGTTCAGATCTTTCCCATTAAAAAGAATGATATTTGCAAATCAAACAGATGAGTTTGCTGCTCACATAGATGAGTGCTCTTCCGCAAAAACTTATTATTATTATAACACGATGACACTCTATTTAAACATGGCAATTGAATTTCACTTTTCATTTGCTTCTTTACTTGATAGGGAAATTTCACTGTTTTAGGCTTCTCCAGACTTCAAAAATTGGTAGAACTAAATTGCCTGAGGAAAATCAGTCTGAAAGTGGTGTTTTTAGTTCTTTGTGCCCAACAGCGAATTCTATGTCAAGTTAGACTCAAAACTGGATATTATAATTTATTCTGTGTTCCATTTAATTCTCATATTTCCCAAATAGCTTTATTGTCAGAATAACGTGCCAGGCACATCCTTAGAGGAAATTCTACTCACAGGACACAAAAGAATACACAAATCCATATTTTTATTACACATCATAAAAGAATCAATCAGTTAATATGGAGAAGATAAAAATGACATGTAAAATTATTACAAATTTTCATAAAATTTTACTGAAAAATTTTAATCTCTTCACCTCCATGTGATAAGAAAAGTAAATGCCACAGTTTAATCTCTTTACCCAAGTTAATCCAATCTGTTCACAAATTTACACAGACAATACCTCTATATTTATTTTTAAAAATTCAAAAATAATTAAGCTTTAAATTATGCTTATTGTAAGACCCTCATCAAAATGAGTTAAATCTAGTCAGATTATTTTAGTAAAATATAATTGAGCTAGGCAATGAAGAAGAGAAATTTTGGGAGGAGAGGAGTAGGTTATATGAATGTACCAGTATGTACAAACACCGTAACATGGAAATTGGATCACATGCTAAGAGGCCAATGAAGAAATCATGTTTTGAGGGAAAATATTTATAGTAAAGAATCATGTAGAATATAATTGAATAGGTCAACTAGGGTAAAAATCAGAAAGCTCTAACTTCAGCTATAATCTAGTAATAAGAATATAAGCACTGATATGAATGATTTTTCAATTTAATGATGGTGAAGAAGTGATACACATTCAACAGAAACCATATATTTACATTTCTGATCTCTTGGCTGGTGATATGCAGTGTAATATTCTCTTATGGTGCAGCTAGACTGTGCCCAGTACAGTCAGCCAGGTAATTCTGGAGGTAAACAATTGATACTGTAGTATACACTGTGTTGCTAAGCTATTGACATTCAGTAATTAGGTGTATTGAATGAATTTTACCCTTAAACTATTTTCAATGTATCATATGTTGATCAGGATGTGGTTCCATAGAGGAAGATCACCTGCATTGTTGTTATTTAATTTTATTAATGAAATTGAAGTTTAGTCATGTTAAGTATTTTCTGAAGATGAAATGTTAACAAGTGTACAGTTAATACCATTTAGCACTTGCCTAATTTGTGACGGTTAATGATAAGAACAGAAAATGCAATTTTCTGTGTAACATATCTTCTATGAATAAACTTTCATTTTATAAAAATAGTTCTTTTAATCTAGATATATGATATTTAACAACAAATTACCACTTTTAAAAGAAAAAGATACTGTGATTGAAATACTGGAATAACTGGGGAGGAGTTGAAGCCAAGGAGTATTTCTTTTTTCAGTGTAATCTAAGACACACAGGGCAACTATTCCATCCTCTAGCCCAATGTCCAATACCCAGGGCACATGGCATGATGTGAGCTCCAAGGCGTTTTGGCAGTCCCACTCATGCAGCTTTGTTGGTGGCAATTCACAGGGCCTCTATTGGCCTCATTCTACTCATTCTACTCATTACCTGCAACCTGCCTTAGTAAGCAGTCCACATTCCTGGCATCTCTAACTTCTAGTGTCTGCATAATGGTTTCACCTTCACTCTCACAGCTTCCCTACACATCTCCTTTTTGGGGCTGTTTGAGGTAACTGTGACCCTGTCATGTATTGCCTGGCTTCCCAAGCTTTCCTTTAATATCTCAGTGGAAATTGCCATGACCTGCAAAAGAAGCATAATTTGGGTAATACCAAGGTCTGCCACTGGTGTGAACAATTTGGATACTCAAATGAACCATAGCTATAGGCACTTCTGATGAACTTGCTGGGTGAATTTTCAGTAATAAATCCCTAGGTGGAATTGTGTGAGCCAGTGGTTCCAGGGCTCTCTTCTCAAAGGAAAGTTTTGAAAGAAGTTTGCATTTTTATACCCTTGAGCCTGCAAGGGGTCTTACTTATTCCTGATATGGCCTTAAGACATTTTTCCTCTTGTCCTTATGCCAATGCTTGTGGCCCTGCTGCCTACCTCCACCCCATGGTGTTACTGTCTTTAACAAACAAATCCACCTTGGTAGCATCTTTTCTGGCCAAATTTTAAGTTTTCTAAAAATTTTCACTCTGTTCCTGTTTGCTCCTGACTCTCACAGTAAATTTGACTAAAAGCAGCCAGTACTACTGCCTAAATACTATGCTGCCTAGAAATTTCCCCTGCAAGTAAACCAGTCCTACACCTATAAACTCAGACCCATGGAGTTTCAGAGCATGAGCAAAATGTTTCCAAGTTCTTTTCCAGAGTGTAATATTGGTGGCTCTAGTCCCTTTCCCAATAATGTCCTGGTTGATGTATGAAACTTCATGATCTCTGTATTTCTGTCAGCATGTTGATCTTCTGAGCCCCTACCAGAATTACCCCTTAAGTTCTGCTCACAGCTTTGTACAATTTCTGTGGCTTGCAGCTTAAAAATTTTCCAAATTCCTCCTCCTCAGTACAGTTTACCTCAAGCTAATTTCTTTTATAATTCAAATTTCCTAAACTGCCAAAGTTATATATTTTAATACAAATTAAGTTGATTATCAATATTTAATGTATAATAGTTGTACAAATTTGAGAGGCATATCATTTTACTGAGGTTTGAGTTGTGCATTTAATAAATTTGTTACTACTTTTATGTTGCGCTTATAATAATTTTTAAATTCATTTGTATCTCAATTATTTTATCAGCATGTTTTGTCAAAAACTGTAATACCAAATCAAATTATATTATTCTATAAATTAAGTTCACACAGTAGTTTTTTACTATATTCATATATGTACACATTTCATAGTAAGTAAAATTACTATTCTAATTTTTAAGTAGAATACTTATTTTGTCACCTAAAGGTCATTTAGGCACTGTGAAATCTGAAAATTTGATTTCAATTTTCCTACTACTGAATAAGTAAGAAAATACTTAAACTTAAGAATTACAAAGTCCAAAACTGCCCAGTCCTGTAAATGTTGAAGCATTGCTACAGGCATCTATTTAATGATATTTTATGGGAAATGCCAAGGTTTTCACGGTGTGTGAGCAGCTGGAAATATCTCCTCTTCTGGATTTAGAGTAGTTCTTCCCACCACAATGCAGTCAAAGCCTGGCATTGTGAGGAAAAGCAGCCATCTCTGGAATAAAAATGCTGAGTGTGATCAGCATCACTTGAAATATTTTACTGGCCAGAAAACAGAAACCATCTATGACCAAAGACAAAAGCAGATAAGTAAGATGAAAATAGAATGGAATTCCAGGAAGAGGATTCAGGATAGAGAAGAACAGTTCCAGTGCTGTATTATGGCTTGTGCCTAGATGTCCCCCCTTAGCCTCATGCAGTCATAGGTGTGGCTTTTTCAGAGGTGGCTTAATTTAGAGTGTGTGATTAATTCATTGTGCAATGCTAGGATTAAGGGTGCTAGGATTAAGGGTGTGCGACAACTAAATCAGCCCACCTACTGGTTTGGCACCATCCTAATCCTGGTAGCCTGGATACAATATAAGGAACAGAAAGAGGGTTGTCTTGTGACTTGCTTACTTTGCTACCTTCTACCCACCATGAACTTTTTCTCATCTGTGATGTCTGTCTGCCATGATACCGTGTCTTGGAGCCACAGGATTATGGACTGACATCTCTACAAACTGTCAGCTAAGTAAATCTTTCCTCCTTTAACTTTGGGTGTCAGGTATTTTGCCTCAGAGAGGAGAAAAGTAACTAAGACCTGCTGCATAACTCACACACATGTACAAACTCACACATATGGGCTCAGGCAAATAGCTGGGTCTGTAACCACTCAAGCAAAACTATGTATCAGTTTGGAAGAAAATTCTTCCTATGTCTTTATCAGGCACTAATTTAAAGAAGTTCCCTAAAGATATTGTTATACATTGTGTGATTGAAATTTTGGATGAATGTTTAAATTTAAAAAAATTATTACACTAAAAGACAAAAACCAATACACACCATCATAATATTTCCCTCTCATCAAACACAATTTTCTTGCTTTCTGAAGCAGTTCTGGAAGTGCTCTTTTGTGTTTTTAATTTTGCTGTAGTGGCTGACTCAATAACCTGAATTGATTCAAAATGTTTAACTTTCATGCTTATTTTAACTTTAGGGAAGAGCCAGAAGCTGCAAGGTTCAAAATCTGGTGAGCAAGGTGGAAGAGGACACATGATAATTTTTTTATGAGCCTGCCTTTGTCCTGGATAGTACTAGGCAGCAGCATTCACTGCATTTTTTAAAATCACACCCTCTAAAGAAACTCACAAAAGAGGATTACCTGAACTGCTTCAGAAAGTAGCAAGAGTGATGGGATATGTCTGTTACAAGTAAGTAGTGGTATTTTAAGGAGGATTAATGGCAATGTATCTTTTACTGTAATAAATTCTTTAAAATTTAAACCTGCATGGTATAGATTGATCACCACTTTTACATTCCCTGGACCAGCCTAATTATGGTTTCCAGAATAAACACAAGAAAATTGAGAAAAACAGCGGTTATGTAATTCTATCTTTTAGAGTCACATATCTCAGCCTATTTGTAGTTTTACTAATAAAAACTGGATACATACAGGTCCTATCATAGTAATTGCATATTTTGAGTTTGAAAACATTAGGAAAATAGATCCAATATATCCAGTTATTATTTTTTATTATAAAGATATTCATTGCAATAAAATATATATATTTCATATTTTTTTCAAAAGAACTGACCAATTGTTAGATCAGTCTGGTGAAGTGAGCCGAACAATGCATGCTGTCACAGCCCAACATTGAGATTTTAGTAACACTGTTATCTCAATGTCTTTGTAAGAGTACCCAAAGATATATCAGCCCATTGACCTTACACAGAACATATGAAATTTTCCAACAAATACTCAATGGCAGTATTTTCAACAAAACAGTCCAATTTTCTCAAATAAGTCATTGTTTCTAAAATACTATATAAAAGTGCAATCCATCAAAATCTCACATTCAGATGTAGGCTTTCATTTTAAGAAAATATTTATTTTATATTATCCTTCTTCATGCATGAAAACACTAAAGGCATTACAAGCACATAACATGTGATGGAATATCATACTATTTGAAATGTTAACTATGAAGATAAGGATTTTGGAAATTAGATTTTGAGATGTTATTTTAAAAATAGAGCTAGAAATATAATGGAGTGTCAGAGTGGGGCATTCAGGAAGAATCATTTGAAGAACTTTTCAAAAGTGATGTACCTCAGTTCATATCCTACTGACACCAATTAAATGAGAATATCTAAGTATTTTTCCTTCATATCAGAAAGTTATAAATATTTTAGAGGGTTAACTTCTTATGTTAAAGTAGGATAAATTTTATTAAGCAACATAGCAAAATAGACACTACATTTTGAGTGAATTTTGTAAGAATATTTTTTCATATTTACTTGTTTGGAGATTTTCCTGATTCCCAAACTTCTATATATTGCCTTTTTTGGTAGCAAAATAGTTATATGTTTAAATATTTTATTTATTTAAATATTGGGGATTTTGAGGTATTATCTTATCTAACCTTCAATCGAGGTGATATGACATTTATAATGCATTAACCCTTGCTTTTTTAAATATAAGTTTAATTTAAATAAAATTTAAGCATTAGTTTAATATTGTAACAAAGAAAATATAATTTGGGAAATATTTTTACCTCATCCAAAAATGCAGAACCCAATTCTATTTTTGCAGATATAGAGGTAGATGGGATAGATTTTTACATGCATATTTCACTCTTCATGAGATGACAGTGAACAAGGACACTGTTCACAGGCAGTGAACAAGAGCAATATTTTAAGTACTGATAGGGATAGAGACAAAAAATAAAGTGGTGTAAAAATTAAATAATGTAGAGAAATCAGGGAGGCATTTCTGAGCAGGTCACATTTGATCAGAACGGGTAAATTATTTTAGTTCATAAAACTGTTGTCCAGAAGAACTGTATCCAGTAAATTCTGAATCTTTCTGTGCAGCTTCGAGTAAGTATTGGTATATAATGATATTCATTATAGGTGTAATTAAAGGCCATAAAACATTTGCTTATTATCTTAGTTACTTTTATAATTGCTGGGACAAAATACCCGGCACCTGCAAGTTAAATGTGGAATGGTTTTTATTTAAGCTCACAGTTTGTAGAAGTTTCAGGCAATAGTCAGTTGGCTCCAAGGCAGGGCAGCATAGCAGAGGGGCATGGCACAGGAGAAACAGTCCGTATTGTGGAAGGCAAAAGGCAGTGAAGCAGCAAGCCTTCCTTTCCTTTTTATTCCATTCAGGGTACAAGCCCATTGATAAATGCCACCCACACCTAGCATGGGCCTTCCCATTATCCACACACAGAACTACGTTAAACCAATTAGTGGACTAATTTAGTTAGCACACACCCTTAATCCATAACCAAATATTCTGGGTCCAGCTACCAGTGGAAAGTCCCACCTATGAGCACATGAATCTTGGGGGGGATATCTACATACAAGCCATAACATTTATGTTTTCATTTTCTTGGTTAAAATAATGTCAAGTTGTTAGAAAGTTGATTTTACTGGAGTTTTGAAACATTTTGGAAACCAAGGAAAATTTATTTTGATGGACCGTAAGCAATATGTTATTATGATTTTAGAGATTTTGTGTTGATTTGAAAGTGTAATGCCTACTGTTAAACCTCAATTTGCCTTCTCGGCAAGCCTATCAGTCTTACTGCGAAGTGTAATAGCATTAGCCCCTTTTTCTGAAGCTTTTGAAATGGGCAACATTTTAAGCAATGGTAGAAAACAGAAATACAAGAGAAGTGTTGATGTGTAATCCAAGATTTAGCCAGTGATATTTACGTATTTACTTATTTATTTATTTTTAGCCAATGATATTTAAATAGTATAAAATACTGCAACAATCTCACCTTGAAAATATATAGTCTGCTTTTGACCAGGTAATATAATTTATTATGAAAAATAAAGTGGAAAGTAATTGTATGATTATCATACTATATCATTATTTTCTTATTGTTTTCAAATGATTATTTTCAAATAACTTAGTATATTTTATGTAAAACACAGAAGAAAATTTATACAACTTTGAAAATTCAGCCTAGTTTATTTAGCATTTCAGTTTAAGGCCAATTGTAATTACTTAGACATTGAGCAAGTAATAAATATGGTGTGTGACAGTGCCCACCTCAAATACAAATGCAAATTTTCTGAAGTAAATATGGGATATGAGAGAAAGGAAGAAGAACAATAACTTTTCATATGTAACTTTATTCTAAGCTGAACTTTTTGAATTAAAGTTTAAAATAAATTGGGAAATACGTAAGTGTAGATAAATATTAATGGAATGATATGTCGAGACACTTTTTAAAAGTGAGTATAATAATAGGAAATTAACGCAATGAGAGCAGTTTACTTACATGTATGTGAAAAAGAAAATGAATCCCACATTTGGATGTATTTGTGAGTATAGTTTACGTTCTGGTGCAAATGACCAAGGCAAGAAAATTTATACTGACATTTGAGGGTAATGTAATATTTTGTGACTTAAGTGTTTCAATTATTCTTAAAGACCAGAAATTAAGTAGGTCATACAGGAGAGAAAAAAGGACATTGTGCCTCTCATAATTAGGAAACAGGAGAAATAACAGAACTATTTGAAGAAACAGCTAAACGATATTCAAAGAGGGAGAGGAGAACCAAGTCTCAAGGAGGAAAAGATTTCAGGCAAGGCAAAATGGCCTTAAATGCATCACATTGCAAAAGGAGAAAAACAACCAAAAACATCAGTTTTAGAAAAAAATAATTTCTGAGTTAGTCACTAATAAATTCTATGTATTCCCATATTTACCTTTATATTTTAAGAAAAACATAATCAATTCTGCATTAAAAAAGAGCCTGCCTTATAATCCTTAATATTTTATTTCATATAAAAATAAAATTATTTTAAAATCCATTTTTCACTTTATTACAAAACCTAAGATAGTTTATTATTATTATTTTTAGAAACATTCCTAAGAAATTACAAATACATTGCAGCAAAAATATTTCCAAGGAAAAAGAAAGTTTAAGTGAGGCAAAAATGAAAGAATAGGTTATGCTTTGATTTCCTCTTCTCTAAAACATTGCAAGCTATGTACAGTTTATTTATGCATGCTGTATTATATGATCAAGATTTGTGCAATCTTCAGTATTTCATATAGGTTACCAGAAGTTTTTATAATGCATACAAAATGAACAATAGTGAATGAATAGTTAAGAATTGGGTCAATATCTCACATGACTTTAAAAATCTATTAAATGAAGTTTCTGTGCCACTTGGAAAAATTCTGTGTTTAACAGCTGGGAAAATGGAGGCTCATTTGATATGAATTTTAATTGCCAAGGGTAAAAATTCTATTTTAATTTTATCTAAGTCAATTATTAGTGGCATGATACAATGTTAAATGGATTCTCACCCCCCGTCTCTGGCTTAAATATAGATATGAATTACATATAGAGTGAAGCTACATCTAAAATTTCCACATCAAAAATTTAAAACTTCTGGTCAAATAATAACCCTCATCTACAACAGAGTTACTGGTTAACAAGACAGTGCACCTTGTATAATTATGTTCACCATTTCAATCTCTTCGGAGTATTGTCAGATATAGGTACCAAAAATGTCACCGTATGCTTTATTTCCAAGACAATTCCAGTTGTGAAATTGCATTGTCCTTCTTTCAGGGACAAATATATTCTTGAATTTAAAAAGCAATATTTTATGATCTCAGGATCATCTGAAAAGACATTGATTTGTTCACAAATATTGATTAAGTTTTGTGTTAGGATTTTGTTATCATAACATATACCTGACATAATCAACTTAAAAAGAAGGAAATGTTTATTTTTCTCATGGTTTTAGAAATTTCAGTCCTTAGATGACTTGTTGCTTTCAAGTCTGTGGCGAGGCAGAACATCATGGTGGGAGCATGTAGCTGAGGAAGCTCCTTGGCAGACCAGGAAGCAAAAAAAGCAAAAGGAAGTGGCTGGGATTACAATATCTCCCACAAGGGAATTCTTCTTACTAGGCCCCACCCCTTAAACCTTTCATCACTTCTCAACATTACCACAGACAGGTGAAGAAGTCTTTAATACATCTTAACAATAGCAAGGTTACTATGTTTCACGAGTTGCTTTAAAGACAAAGGTGGGGAAAATGTAACAAAAGTAAGAATCTTTGTCTTCAGAGGGCCAGATGTATAGTGTATCTCTACATGCAGCTTGTTTATATTCAAAGACTAAGATGAACACTTGACCTCCAACTATTACATATTTATTCCATCAAACTGAAAGTTGAAAGTAAGAAAAACAGTATTGTGCCTCCTTTTAAAAGAAATTTTAGGACAGGTGATATAGCTCAGCAGCATATGTGCCTGCCTGGCAAGTGCGAGGTCCTGAGTTTGACTTCTGCTACCCGCATTAAAAAAAAAAAAAAAAAGAAATTTTAGAGTTGCACTGATGTATTTTCTCAAGACCAATTGGACAATACTTAGTCACAATGTTTCAACACTTGTATGAAAATTTTCCTCTTTCTGGAAAACTAAGGTCAAGTGAAATCCTATGTTCCGTTACTAAGGAAAAAAAGATACATTGGATACTAGGGACAAATTACAAGTTTCTGTCCTATTATCTAATGTAAATTCTGCAGTTGACAACTATATGGCCTGAAACAGCTTGTCTGTATGAAAGAATGAGGAAATGAAAAACCACAGTTTAAACAGCAATTCCTTTGATCTTTTTGACATTCGATTTTACATCCAGGTTGATATTTTGTGTTAGTAGAAGATATAGTTATGGTTTAGATATAAAATGTCCCCAAAATTATGTTCAGAGGTAGGGCTTTTGGTAGGCATTGGATCATGGATGTACTATATTCTTTGGTGGAGGAGATGGGGCTTGGGTGGAGGATTGGGTTACTGGCGGCATGATCTAGAAGGGTGTATTCTTGTTCCTGGTTCCTCTCTGAACATTTTCTCTCCCTTGCTTTCTGCTTTCTTGCTGCCACGCGATAAGCAGCTTTTCTTCTGCCATGCCTTTCTACCAATCTGTTTCTGCCATGGAGCAAACTAACCATGGACCCAGTCCCCTGAATCGTGAGTCAAAGTAGAACTCTCCTTTAAATTGTAGGGATCAGGTATTGTGTTCTAGCAATGGAAAGCTGACTAATACAGATATAGACATGAAGTTTTCTTTCCAGAGCCTCTATCAAGTCAATAGTGGCCAAAGAGCACCCAAAGAAATATTTCTAAAAGTCTGCAAAATCTTAGGGGTCTCAAGGTCCCCTGAGGATCCTGACAGAAAATTTACATACCTATTCTGAACTGCTGAACTATAAACTCAAAACCTCTCCTGACAGCACAACTGAGAGAAAATTGTTTTTAGCAAGCTCTCAGTGTGACTTTTACATATAATTGCTCAACAAAAAAGAAAATGAGAGATTTTCTAGGCAAAATGTATTCCAAATTCAGGTAGAAAAACCCTTTTCTTCAACTGTAAAATGTTGCAAATAAATGAGTTATTTAATTTTACTCATTTTCATAAACATTTGAATATATATTTCATATTTTATTAAAAAATATAGTTTTTTCGGATCTGGAATATTGAGAAATGAAGAATACAAGCATTTAGTGTTATACACCTGTATTAATCTGTTTATTTTTTTCCAAAAGAAACATACTGAATAATCATCATTCTCTGAAATAAAATAAATATTTTAAGGATAATGATATGCTTAGAGTAACTCATTTATATGAAATAACTGAATTAAAAGTGGTTTAGTTCACAGTATAAAATTTAAATCACGTATCAGGTTTAAATTAGGCTTCTAAATATATATCTCATCTATCATCTAAATTTACGATAGAAATGAACAATGTATAGGCTATAGCTTAAGTTTCTATAATAATGGATAATTGGATTATTAGTCATCAAGCACTTCATCTACATATTTGTATTTTTGGAGACATGCTATTTGATAGAAACTGCAGAGCCCTGATGTGTGACCCTGCTGGGGCCTCACGGCCTTTGAAGATAAGGCCAAACTGGACACAGTGAAGCTGTTGGTGCTAGCAGTGTGAATGTTCTAATTGAATGCCTTTGTTCCTTTCACCAATTCCAACAGAAGAGCTTTTGTTCATTTATGCATGCCTATAAAGCTATTTGGGCTCATTTATAGCAATTGTTAAAGTGGATATTTGTGAAATATTGACAAATTTAAATATTCTTTATCTCTTTCCACAGATAACCACAATCCTGGTAAACCCTTGTATTCTTTACATTATGATTTCATTCTTTTTCATTTTATTGACCCAACAATACTAGTTTTCTTGAACCATTCTTTTAAATTCCACTTAGGGAATAGCATCAATGGGCATGACCAGGATGAATGAACTTTCCCTCTGTACTCTGAAGAGATGGCACTGTACTTGAATGAGACTGAATAAAAGAATACAAGTTATGGAGTGCATTTATAATAAAAATATATTAAAAGTTATTGATAAAAGGGAAACAAAATACTTTAAAGTTAAAACATTTACTAAGTTTATTTTTTTCAAGAGAATATGGTCTCTTCTCTATCATGATGGAGAACTTCTCTTTTTCTTATATAATTGGTTATTCATAGCCCTATGTTCCTTATTTGTCAAGTCAACTAACCTTAAATGGATAACATGCAGAAAAATCTTTTGTATACTGAAAGTGTACAGATTTATTATCATTCCTTTAACACTTTAGGGTAACAGCTAAGTAGATAATATTCATATTGCTTCTAGTGATGATTCAAAGAATAGGGAGGATATAGTCCTTTGCCTTATATCTGGAAGATGAGAAGGACAGATGAGAATTCTGTAGGAAAATTAATATTTTAACAACCCCAGCAAACTGCTTATGTCTGCACTACAGCACATGTTAAAGTAAATTATCCAAAATATGAAGAAATAAAGTTTAAAATTTATTCCAGTACTGAATTTCAATTTTATTTAAATATGTTAAAACTTTAGAGGCATTCATTGATTCCATCATTTTAATAGGTTATCAGCAAGAAAACAATCTCTAAACAAGACTGATATTATATGTGAACTTATAATACAATGCAGAGATTTGAAAAATGTTTTTTAAAATTTTACTTACTCTCTAATATATTGTATGATTACAATTTAATAAGTGAATATTAAAATAACTAATTTGCATTAAGAAACCAACAGCAAATAATAAAGATGCTATGTAATATACAATAAAATTATTAAAAGCCAGAAGAATTAAGAGGTTAGAATTATTTTATTTATTTATTTATTTATTTGGTACCAGGAATCAAACTCAGGACCTCATGCTTGCCAGGCAGGCACTGTGCCACTGAGCTATATCCCCAGCTCACAATTATTTTATTTAGAGAATGGATTAACAATAAAAATAATCTTATTCTCTATATGTATAAATTAAAAGATTAACAAATTGTTACTTTTATTACAATAGTATATTGCATAAAGTTGTAAAGATATTGACAGAAAGTTCAACAATAACTAATTATTTTTAAGAAATATTTAAAATAGCTTTCCCACACTCATTCACGTCCTAACATATATGTAGACATGCATGCTTAAGCAAGACGTCAGTTTTACAATGAATTCTACTTATATCCCTGCCCCAAATGAAGTGACATTGATATATCTGTGGCCCCTTACCTATTATGGCACTTAGAGTCATTAGCACATGTGCTTAACCTAAATTACCTTCTTCAATTCCCACTATTTCTCCTTTCTGTTTTCGCTACTTCACCTATATGATTCCACTTTTAATTTCTGAATTATTGTTCTAATTCATATCTCCTTAATATCGACCATGTACTTTCTCTCTGCTTCGGAATAACATGGCTTCTCACCACTGACATTCATTCTCTACTTTTGAGAATGGAGAGAATTTTGCATTTGGCTTGTCAGCCACAGCTGTAAAATTTCTGCAACATTCACTGTCATTGAATTTCCTGAAATTCTGTTTTGCACAAAATCATTTCTTGCACCTCTGCTTTGCATGATGCTCAGTGGTTGTGTGAGATATCTCACTATCCAAATATTTATTCTTTATTTTATTCCTCATTATTTCTTTAAGACAAAGTCTTTCTTGATCTTTCAGATAGGTTATTTTCTTTGATAGTACTTCGATAGTACTGTACTTTGATAGTATATTGTAAATAACTTGACTTCTGACTCTGTTTAAGATATATGTGTGTGTGGCCCAGATGTGTAATTTTTTTAATTGCCCAATGCAAAACATAACTCCTAGCATTGAGTAAATATTCAATGAATGGATGAATGAATTAGGAATTGAAGTAGAACTAAAAAACCACTGGATATGCATGCAAAAATACACACATTGGGCCGGTGAGATGGCTCAGCGGCGTAAGCGCCTGCCTTGCAAGCACGAGGGCCCGAGTTCGACTCCCGGATCCCACATACGAAAAAGGGGCCGGTGATATTGCTCAGCGGCACGGGTGCCTGTTGGCGCACGAGGTCCTGAGGTCAACCCCCCGGTACCCACACACACAAAAAAAAATACACACATTAAAAATGTATGCAATTTGTTTTGAAATTCTCTATCATTGTTTTTATTGTTTTTCTCTTTAAAATAAAAAAATGTACACAACACTGAATTTTCATGAATTGCATAGGTTCCCTTAGGGATGTCATGACATTAAGCATGTCCACCTCAGGACATCCTCCATGATCCCTTCCAAACATTATTTCCATTACATAATCGTACATGGAATTCAAAAGCCATTTTATTTACTTTATTTAAATAAATACATTAAGTATGTTTTCTTTTTTCTTTTCTTTTTTTTTTTTTTAATGTGGGTTCTGGCAGTCGAACTCAGGACCTCGCTCTTGTCAGGCAGGTGCTTACCTCTAAGCTATCTCACCCACCCAAGTATGTTTTCTTGTATCTGCTATTATTCATTATTTACACTTGTCATATTCTTAATCTTGTTTTACTTAATTATGTGGTTTGTCACTGTAATATTCAATTTGATTTTTAGAATATAATACAGTTAATTTCACCCTAAGGGATTTGTTAAAGGTGTTGTGTAGTTCCCAGATTAAGGATGCTAGGGTAGTTTTGCGATAAACATATTAGAACATTTCTATTGATGAATATGAGGTAGGTTTTAAGGCAAGATGTTGATTTAAGACAAGGGTAAAGTTTAATGCGAAAGTGTCCAAAATAAGATGAATGCAACAGCGTGCATTAATCCTGATAATCGTCTAAGATTTTCAATTTATGTAAAAGTTGCTTAGAGAAAGATCGTGAAACAATGTGAAGTTTAAGTAATGACAGTATTAGCTAAAAGTCTGAAACATTTTTGTTCTTCCCTTAGGCAATATATATATCCTGTATTTGAGATTTTAATGGTGATAATTGTTTAAATAAATAGGAGACTGAGTACATTGAATATAAAGACAATTTTCTAGTACATAGTAGTTGTTCAATAAGATGGAGTTTGAATACATTTATTGAATAATGAAAACTCTAGGAATAACAAAAAATATGTAGATTCAGAACAAATTAGAAGCACAGAGACTAGCTAGATTTTGTTTGAAAAGAATTTCAATTTATTCAACACCCAACGTGCATTTTACTAATATTAACTCTAGGGACCTATCTTCCTAGAATAATTAGAGAAAAATCATTATAATGTTTTTAATAATACCAAACTGGGGAAACTATATATATATATATATATTTTTTTTTTAAATGAATAAATTATAATAAACAGATAAAATATCCTTACAAAAAATGAGAATTTGTTGATCATATATATTGATAATGTTTGCATAATATATATGAATATAACTTTAAAAAAACAATACTTGGCATACCTGATAACCTTATTATTACTAAATGTGAACACATTTTATGTACATTTTATATATATATATTGTTATATATATATATATAACATATATTGTTATATATATATATATAACTTCTACACAAATTTTACTTTTTAAAGTTAACTTCCTGATACATTTCTCTCCCTAAATCCTTCAGTATTTATCTGATCAAAATACACTTATTAAAATCAGGAATTTAACAGTGATCCTGTTAGCGTTATTCATTATGCTCATCTCACAAATACACATACAGTTGTATTTCTACAAACCTTTTGTAACTTTGAAATTATACCAATATAAAAAAATTTAAATACAAAATATCTGAGAGAATGAGTTGATAGGTGTATTTTAGGCTTTCTGTGAAATTTATCTTCCTTTATCTATCTTATTTATATTTGACTTTTAAAATTTTCCCCAGATAGGCATAGATTAAAGGTTTTTTGACTAAGGTAATGGATGTAATGTCTGATAGAATATGTTTTTAACTAAATAAGAGTCAGAAAACACTGTACTGTCGTTCCTTAAACTCCCTACTCTACCATTGTTTTACAAGCAATGTATTTATCTGTGTTCCATGACTCAACTATCAGGCCTTCATTTTAGTACATGGTTTAAGGCTGTCCTTGAACAATTTGATTCCATTTTGCGATGGAGTTAATTTGCAATCTCAGGAGGAAAAAAAAATTTCTGAAAAGTATTATGGAAACAATTTATAAAGAATGATTGATAGTTTTGAAATACAAGTTTTTCAAATATTTGTTAAAAATTATTTGCCAAATAAAACTGAATTTTTCTGAAAACCAGTTATAAAACTACAACTAATTTTGTTCTTCTTTTCACTCAGTCAAAAGTATTCTTTTTCACAAATACAGCTGAATATTTTACCTATTTTTTCTGAGTAAACTGTGTGTATTTATTTTCATTAATAACAAATTTTTAGCACTTTCTTTTATATTCTTGAATTTATTTATGGTTTTAGTGAAAAAATTGTCTATATCTGATTTATGTATAGTCATATGTTTTGTGTTCTTTTAACACTCAGAGTATATGATTAGGGTAATTTAAAATGATTGTTCATATTTCCATTCTGATAGAAACTGCACCATAGGTGCATGTTCTTGGCTGTCTGCCAGTCATAGTCCCAAATCTTTATATTTGATATGAAAAGGCATTACAGATTTTTAGCACTGAAACATATATAACTCATGATATGTCACATACCAAGATTCTGGGTAAAATTCAAATAAATGAATTATAAGTAACTAGGTTTTTCTTGCCTCTAAAACTCTATCCACAATCTACCTGCATGTTCTTTCTATTAAAAAAAATAATAAAGTACTTATACTACGTAGCAGTATTTGTACAGATGGATAGACTTTTTTAGTGTCATCTTGCTTTTTTTTCTCTCATCTGAAAAAGTAGAATACAGTATCTACACTCAAAGATTCTATAATGTTATAAATTAATTCAAAAGAAATTGAAATGCCTCATAATATAAGTGATTACACATATTACAGTGATAAAATTACTGCCTAAAATAAATACAACTTGGGTTAATATTTGTTTTTCTATTTTAAGTGCCTTTAATAATCCAATAATCCTAATAGCCTTTATCACTTTGCAATTAAATAACAGGTTTGTTTGTTTGTTTTTACTAATACACAATTTATATATTATTTTCTATCTTTTCTAACACCTGAATGTTTTCATCTTTTCAATTGCTTGTTTTTTTTCAATGAATAAATAAATCATAACTTTAACACATGAATTGTCATTCACTTTTGTTGTTAGCATACAAATGTGGAAACTTCTTGTCAATATGAGGGCTTAGACGTGAGCAGTCATTTTGTCTTTTTGTGTGATTACAGATACTAAACACCCACAGATGATTGCACAAATATTTACCATATTAATTAAAGAAAAAAGAGATAAAAGAGTGATGCCTGTTAATGACAAAGGAAGGAGAATATAGTGGTATCAGTATTATGGCAAAGAATTAGAAGTAGTTTATATCATTTTGTGGTCAAGAGGCTAGATTTTGTAGAAGGTCTGAGAAATTTCTACATTGGAGAAAAAGGGTCCTTTTAACTCCAAGTAATTTCCTATGTTTAGATCTCTCTTCAGTTATAATCACTTGTGGAATTAACCCAGTTGTAATTGACATCACATTTGGATTGAGGGTTCAAATTGTGCTGAATGTATAGGGCAGTGGTGGGGAACCTATGGAATGCATGTTGTAGTGGGCACACAGAGCCATCTCTGTTGCCAGGTGAGCCACGTGGCCCTGCACCATCCCTGCAGCCGAGCTTTGGATGCTCAGGTTTAATTGCAGTGTTGACACTTTGGGATACAAACGTGGGTTTGGGGTTGCAGGTTGGGCTCTTGGTCTCTAAAAGTTTTGCCTTTACTGACTCAGGCAACATCCAGAGCCAGCCTTCCATAGTAATGACAATTTCAAAGCCTAGTACAATACCTGGCGAGATAGTACTGAAGCAATTACATAAATGCTGAGTTGAAAAGCACATAAAGGAAAACATCTTCTGAAAAGAAGATTTCTAAAATAATTTAATAATCTATAAAAATCCAAATTTATGAATAAATTTCAGTAAAACTAATAAAATGTCAGAGAGTGAGGGGGAAAATGACACATCTCTATATGATATAAAATTGCATTAAGATAAGTGAGGAAAACTTTGGTCAATAAATGATACCAGGAGAATTTGCATTCCAAATGGAATAAAAAAATATATGAAGTCATATCTTCATGGCCAATACGAAACAAAACTTTAGGTGGCTCAGTGACTTACATGTATGAACACAAAGTTGGAATCTATCAGAAAGAATAGGAAAAGGACAGTTTCTGTGATCTTCTAGTCAAGAAGTCTTCTTAATTAAGAAAGAAAATAAGACAGAAATATTGATATATTTGATAGTAGCAAATATCAATATAAAAATCTATATACGGAAATGGAAGAAGGCCTGGAAATATGACTATTAATTAAAAGGAAAATGAACAGAAAAATATAACATAAACAAAGATGGTCAATTAGTAGAGCAAAGGTAATAGGATACCTCTAACTAATTTATTAGAGGAAATTGAAGTAAAATTAACAAAAAAGAGGAAGGGATGCAAATATTAAATGTTATTAAAATATACAAAACACTTGATATTCTAAAGCTTTAATAAGGAAAATGAATAACTGCAAAGAAAGTTAATCTAAAAATTATACACGAACACAAAATTTTCCACTGAAAATATTTAAGTGTCAGAGGGAATAAAGTAGTTGAAAAATTCAAGACAAAATGAAGAGGCATATTATACCTATCCAAAGAGACTGGCACATATATAATAAGAAATTTATAGGGAGAAACACAGGGAGGAAAAAAATTTCTGAAACAATGACATGAGAAAATAAATGTTGAAATTGGTGTGTAAGTCATGACTGATATCATCCACACTTTCTGTAAACTCCATAAAATCTAATACAATAAACATAAGGAAAACAGCTGGGTGCACTATAGTAAATCTGTGGACAAGGGAAGTAAAAAAGTGATCTTTGAAAGCAGATGTTTAAATTTGGGGCCAGAATACAGGCCTTATGCACACACTGAGAATGATGATAGACATCCAAGATAAATGATGAAAATCAGAATGTAATGGAATAGTTTTTGCATTTTACTAGAAGTAAATAGTTGATAGTCTAGAATTCTATATGCAATAATAGCCTTCTAAGATCAGGGTGAAATATGGATTCCTCAAGACAAAAATAGAGGAATTTTTATTAGCCAGCTGAAAAACCTATAGAACTTGGCCAGAAATAATTTATATAGATAAATTAATAACATGCAAATAAAGAACAGAATAAATCATATTGGAAATAATAAACATTTGCATAAACATAAACTTTTTTCAATCCTCAGGATAATCTAATGTTTGTGATATTTATAAGTAACACTAAAAAAAAAACAAAATATAAGAGGAAAAGCACAATTCTTTTGTTCCAGTGTTTTGAAATAAAAGCAAATTGATGCAAGATTATATGTCTTCATTTGCAATCAGTCAGGACTCACCAGCTTAATAGCATGATTTATAAAAGAAAGTGACAAGTTAAAACAAATGTCATTAAAATATTAGCCCAAAAGAAGGATTAAAAGACATAAATATGAAAAATGGAGCAGGCAACCAAATAGAATATTAATAGTAAAAATGAATATCAGACTGCATTTAAATATCTATGTTGCTTTTGATCAATATATTAACATATAAAATAAAGATATGGTTATACTCAGATGAAAAATATGTATTATACAGTCATGAATAGAAATATGTGCCAATAAA
The DNA here is from genome assembly GCA_028451465.1 of Erethizon dorsatum. Lineage (NCBI taxonomy): Eukaryota > Metazoa > Chordata > Mammalia > Rodentia > Erethizontidae > Erethizon > Erethizon dorsatum. Next base: position 21,863,780 of record CM051839.1, read on the forward strand.
TTTACAACTTAAGTAATACTGACACAATATAAAAACTTCAAACAAAAATGCATAAACATTTCTTTTGAAAAAATTCCTAATTCCACAGATAAATTTTCAGGCCTATACAACATTAATAATGATTATTTATTCAACTACTGAAAAAGAAAGTATACCAATCTTCACTAACTTTTCTTCAATATAGGAAAGATGAGTATTTTCTTTAAGTCATTTTTACCTGAATTCCAATATTTGACATGTAAGTTACATAAAGGAAATTTATGAATTAATTTTTCTCATGAATTTAATACAAGAATCTTAGTATGTCTTAGCAAATAATTTCCACCTACATATATAAAAATATACTGCAAATACTAATGTTTTTCTAAAATGCAATAAAGAAAAATGGTAGAGTAATTTAATTTAAATAGTTTAGTTTGCTCATATTTCATGTTCAGAATACAAAGAATGACTCACACACACATAAAGATTTATGAAAAAAAGTAACAACTTGTATTATGTACATGTACTCACTCCTCAAGATGATTATAAATACATGTGCTGCAAACATATACTAATAAATAAAAAAAAATTTGGTAACATTTGTCAAAATAAGATATGTTTTTAAAAATAGTATAGTATATGGAAAACAAAATAAATAACATTATAATTTATATAAAAAAGTAAGAAGAGGTAACAAGTTTATTTAGAAAGTGTAAGAACAGATTTGCAAAAATTTTAAAAATATCAGTAATTTCCATAAACTCAAAAACAGCAGAAAAATATATTTGCTATATTTACATAGTGTTATAACTGCTAATATTGATGAAATTTAAAACAATATTGAATTTAAAGAGTATCAAATTGTGCTATTTTTATGGTTTCTACATATTTAAATAAATGAACACAAGATGATGTATTTCATGAACTTCTTTTCTCGTAAATTTCAGAACAAATCTGTTAAGTGACACACAAATATATCTGGATGCATATAATTAAACTATATTCAGAATTTTCAATGAGTATATAATAAATGCATGCATATTTTCTACAAGGATAAAAATGTAATTATTCTTGCTTGGAAATATATCAATAATATCATCATTATTTTGTTATATAAATAAACTACTATTGGTCAGAACACTTCTTTGTTTTTATAAATGCTGTAACTAATATAAAGTCAATGGCACCTTGATGATCTATCATCCTGAAGCTATATTTCATATTGGAAGAGGGATAGAAGTGAGTTTATAAATTTTTGAACAGTATTATTTAATTTGTCACCTGAATCTGGTATTTAAGCTATACAGATTATTTTAAATAACAACCAAAACATTTGCATTTCAGACTTGCATGAAAGAATTTAACTATGACTCAGTTACAGTTAAGACTTTCATACAACTCACTTAAGACATAGAAAAAATCTGTAATTATTTGCCTATTTATTCTTGATATTTTAAAATCCACATACCTAGAACAAGTTAACATCCCTTACAGGCTTAATTATATCCTAGATCCAGAAACAAATCCCTCTCCTAATCCTGGGAGATTTAATTTGTTCTACTTCAGATGACAGACATTTTAGCATTCTGAATTTGTGTTCTAATTTCTGTCACTGCAGGAAGTTTTGTAAGACCAAAAATGAAAAACATTTTAGTTGTCTATAAAAATGCTTTCACTGAATGGAATTAATATTTATTTTCATTTCTACAAGCTCATATTAAAGAACACATCTTACTGTTTCATAAAATATAATGGAATAGTCTATTAGCCCCCTATATTCTTTATATAAGTTTGCTCTGATGTTTCCTCACATAAACTAATAGGATATTTTGCTTGTATTCAGACTCAAAATTCTTAGTGTTATATCTGAGTTGTATGTTTTTTTTTTACTGGTTACATATATTAGAGTGTTTCTATCTCCCATAAAAAGCATTTATGTCTCCTCATTCATTCATTGATTCCATGAATAGTATTTAACTTCCCACTATGTGCTGGGAACTTTGCTATTTGTTGGGGATTAAATAGTCAGAAAAGATATGGATCATTTTTCCATGAACACTATGGTGCATAAAACTAAATTGGGAGGTTATAGGAATAAAATCCCATACAATTATACGTTCATGGAGACTAGGAATTCATTATATTCTTGCTAGTTACAGAAGAGCTCTTAAGTAAGTGATATTGAGACGGTATCTAATAAATAAAAATTGCACAAGTAAGAAAGTGATTAAGAATACAGAAGAAAATATAAAAGAAGAGATGGCTTCTAAGTAGAGACTATTATATAAAACCACAGGTTTTTGAAGGAATTCATAAAATATCTGTGTAGTTTTGGTGTATAGCTGTTGAAAGTAGATCAGTTATAAACTAGGTAAATACGGGCGTGGGGAGAATGTGACTAATACTTAAACTAGTGTGGTGACAGTGGCAAGAAAATATGCAATGCTTAGTCATAAGTAAAATATGAAATATGAGGGGCATGCCATTTCGTAGAATCTACAATGTTCAGTAAGATTAATAAGAGTGTCACTCACTGAAATAAACACTGGAGAAGATGTTAATTCTCTGTGACTATTATGGTATAAAGAAGAGATCCTGAATCTAGAAGGTGTCCAGTTTTGTATGACTTTGACCTTCATTTAACAAATATTTAAAATTTCATTATGCACCAGGAAAACTTTTAGTTTGTCTTGGTATTAGTATACAGTTCAAAGTTTTTTCTGGAGATCAATGAAGAAGTTTAAATAAAAACTTGAAAGTCATTGACATAAAGATGATATAAGGGGCTGGGGATATAGCTCAGTGACAGCACCTGCCTGGCAAATGCAGGGTCCTGAGTTTGATTTCTGGTACCAATAAAAAAAAATAGAATATAATGAAAGCTGTGGATATGGATGAGATTAAGAAGACAGAAATATCACTGAATCTTGCAAAATACACTGTCAAGTGATCATGAAGGAAAAGATGAAGAAGCTGTAACAGTGACATAAAAATTGCATAGAAAGAGCTAAAATAGAAAAATACAAGAAATATTTCAAAAGAGAATAATGTAGAAGACAAATGAGGGACTTTAAAATATGTTTCTAAATGAATCTGCAGAAAATCCTGAGTAATTAGAATGGATTTTTTTTGATAGAACAATTGGAGAAGATAACTTGAATTGTGCTGAAGTGTTTTCTGAAAAGTAATTGGAGAAAACACATTAGCTCCTTTAAAGAAGTTTCCAAGTGGAGAAGCAAGTAATGTGGTAGATATGCAGGTAACACACAAGAAGTTCTTTATACCAACGTCTCTCAACAAAATAGGAGATACAGGATTCTTGATGTGGAGGGAGATGATGACTGGTGTTGAGGGTGCTAGATGGTATGTATGGTGATAATGCTCCAACGTGCTGAGTGCTTTCTCTCCAGTAGCATGGATATTTTCATTTAGAAGTGGAGAAAGCTTATGAAGAAATTTTAGAATTTGCCCAGCGAGAGCAATGGGATCAGAAAAAGGGAATGGGGTTTAGGATATTGCAAGGAGAGCTGTTAACATAATGAAACATGGATCCTAGGCTGTATTTGAGGAGGAGACAATGAGTAAAGATAAGGGAAAGTGGAGGATTTTGTGAGAAAAAATTGTCAGATAGAAGCATTTCACAAGTGACCTGAGAAGTTGGTACCAAGAAACAATATAATTACAAATAAAGATAGGCTGTGGGAGAACCAGTTTTTAATGTGAGACTATGTAGTTGAAAAAGAAAAGGTGAAATTAATGGGGGATGAGTTGAAAGAACAGAGGCTACATGTTCGGATCATTATCCGTATAGAAACTAGGGTAACATAGAATGTTGGCTCAAATTGGGATGTTGAGGAATCTTTAAATTAGATGCTGAAATTTGGTAGCTAACAGGAAAAAGAGCGATGTTGGGTGGTATAGTGTTTCTACATAAAAAAAACACAGATTTTAGTTCTGAAAGTTATAACAATAAGCAAACAGAACAGCAAGCACAGTACACAGTTGCAACAAGTGGATGCTTAGAGAATAGTCAAATCTGGATAGTGACTCTGGTACAGGTCAGGTAATGCTCAGAAAGAGGGGCAATCTTTAAGGTATGGAGCACTAAGAAAATATTGACACAAGGTGTAGAACAGAATTCCAGAGGTCAGAGTGGAAAATCTGCTAGACTTTAAGTGAAGGGCAACAAGGTGGCAGAGTTAGTAAGATTGAAGTTGCAGCACATGTCAGAGGGCAAGAGTAATATATGGGGAGGGTCAAGCATTTTGAGTTGTGAAAGAGGACCAACATGATTTTAACTTTTGCAGACTTTTAAAATTTTTATTTTAAAGAGTACATAAAATTTAAACAGAGTTTATCCTCTGTTTGCCATTCCGTTACTTTCTGGTGCTCAAAATCCTGTATGGACAAAAGTCTCAGACCTCCTACCCTATCCCCTGATGTTGACAAACTACCCACTTCGTGAATAGAAAGTTTATTCTTAAGCTAAGAGAGGTAAAGGGAATTGATCAACATGGTAGCACTCCTTACCCACTGCCTAAAATCATACTTTTTCCTTCATTAATTAAAAAATATGATTGACTATTTTATGAATAATTGGAGTGCATATTATACTACTGTAAGACTGAAGGAAGTTAAGAACAGGTAGATTCACCTGCTCTTATTCATAATCATTTCTCATTCCTGGAAGCTGCTTATTACTGTATTTTCAAATACATCAATGAGAAACATTGGGTATTTGCGTTAATATTGTTCATCAGGAAAGCATTAACATTGTGCTAAAAGGTGAAATGAGTAAAAAAGTACACTGGTTTTAACTTTTTCCTTCAACTTGTGTTAATTTCAGAAGATCTAAAACTATCCTTTGCATAAGAAAAATATGTGTAAGGTTATAATTTCAATTTGTGAGTGTTTTTACGTTAATTAAAATGCACTACTTTTAAAAACATTAAAATATGAAAGAAATAAAGCTATTTACAATCTAATTAGCTCAAAATTGAATGAATAATACAAATGCACAATTAATCTGGTTTCACTATGACAAATTTGAAATGGAGATTATAGAATTAGTAATGGAAGAAAGTATCATTAAAAACAAAGTTTTTGATGAAAGCCCAAGTAAGAGGAATTTCCTCAGACATCTTTATGGTAATTATTTCATATTTTATTTTGTAGAAAACACTACTACCCAATGTCATAAAATGAACGTAGGGTAAAACATGAAGATACTGTACTTCCATTGACAATATTTTTTCAAAATACTGATAAAATATATAGTTACAAAAATTTAATAAATTTTACTTTTATTTGCGAATAGATTCAAACATATAAAAATTGTAAGAACAATAAAAACATTATTTAATCCTTTACATATGTTGAATTAGTGTTAATATTTTATCTCACTTGATTTATCCTTTGCTTTTGCTTTTTTACTTTCTTATTGCTATAGTTTGTGTGTGAATGTCCTCCAAAATCATACATTTAAAGATGATCACCACTCTGGCGCTACTGAGTGCTGGTAGAACTTTTAGGAGGTCTGCTCACTTGTTTTCTCTCTTTTGCTTTTCAGCTGTCATGAGGTAAGCAGGTGTCTTAGTTACTTTCTCACTGGTGGGATGAAATATCTAACACCCACAAGTTAAAGGAGGACAGATTTATATTAGTTCCCAATTTGTAGAGGTTTCATTCTATAGTCAGCTGTTCTCAAAGCATTGCAGCATGACAGAGAGGCATGGCAGAAGATAAACAGTCCATGGCAGGCAGGCAGGAGGCAGAGAGACTTCCTTCTCTCCCTTCTTATTCATTCAGACTGCAAGGATTTTGGTTGGTGCCACCTACACCCAGGGCAGGGCTTCCCATTATCCATACCCAGAACCATGCTAAACCAATCAGCAGACTAATCTAGTATCACAGGCCCATAATCCAGTCTCACACATACACATGATCCAGTCACCTCCCAAAAGCCCCACCTATGAATGCATGGGGCTTCAGTGGGGCATTTAGATATAAACCATAAAATCAGGCCTCCTTTACAAACCCTTGTGAACTGCTCAGGTGTGTGGCTTCTTTATTGCTTGGGTTGGAGCACTGCAGATACCAGCACCAGAATGTGGAACTGCTGAAATGAAAGAACAGCCTGTTGGAGCTGAAGTTCCATAGACAAGCAATGGGAGAAGCAGGTTTTCATAAAAGAATTGAAAGGTCCTAGAAATTCTGGCTTGGGTGATGGATGGAGGTCTTTCACTGGTTGATCTAGTATTCAAAGACTGAGGAAAAGCATTATGTTTTAAGGCCCATGTCCTAGGAGAAAAAAATTAGAAAACATACAAAGATATAGATGAACATAGACCAATCAATTGAATACATGAAAATTTCAGGCACCAACTTTAAAGAAACACACACCTATGAGCTGACTATAAATTTAAAACAACTCATGTGATTTTAAAATGTTTGAAGAGCCAAAAGAGAATATAGATAAGCAAAATCAAGAAAATGATATATAAATATGTAGAGAATATGTACAATGACAATACTTATAACAAAGAACTAAACAAATTTTGGAGCATAGTGTGTACTAATCTATATAAATATAGGAGTTTAGAAGCTATACTACACTGAAATTCACCGGAGAGGCCAGCAGCACACTTGTTCAGGCAGAAGAAAAGATTAGAAAATGTGAAGACAGGTCATTTGAAGTGATTCAGTTCAAGGAAGAGGACAAACAGAAGAATGAAGCAGAAAGAAGACAGTCTAAGGGCCTTAGGAGCTATACTAGGGTAATTACAGAAGTACATAGGGGGAAGAAGACAAAATTTATTTGAGGATACAATAGCTGAAAACTTCCCAAATGTAAGGGAAGAAATAGACAACAGATCCAAGAAGCTCAATCAGAGAAAATTCAAGCAAATAACACTGATTCACATATAATAAAACCAACTAATGCCAAAAGACAAAGAAAAAACACTCTTGAAAGCACCACGAAAAACTAATTCATGACAGATAAGAGACTTCTCATAGGTTCATAGTGATTTCTCAGTAGAAAATTTGAAGGTCAGAAGGTAATGAAATGGTATATTCAAAATATTGAAAGAAATCATGTCAGCCAAGAATAGTGTAACTGACAAAACTGTTCTCCAAATTCAAGATATATTGAAGCTTTCTCACATAAAGAAAAGCCACTAGACCCGCCATGTAAGATATAAAAAAGGGAGCCTTTCAAAGTGAAGTGAAAAGAGTGTAGTAGCAGTATGAAGTTTTAGAAAAATATAAGATTCTCTGCTGAGAGTAAATACATGAACAAATATCGTAATCAGTATTAACAATATTGTAATTATGGTGCATACAATTTTAATGACAAAAAATAAATCTATGTTAATGAATTTTGGATATATAAGAATTTAACTTATAAAACTAGCAAAGGAGATAAAAGACTTCTACATGGAATACTATAAAACAATGTTGAAAGGAAAAAAAAAGACAATCAAAAAATATATATATCCTATTTCCACAGACTTGATTACTTAAAAATGGAGGTACTCATACTTCCCGATATTATCTACAGATTCAATAAATGTCAATTCAATTAATGTCAATTCATTTAATCAACAGATTCAATTAATGTCAATTTGATAAATTATTAATAGTTTTTATAGAAATGAAAAAAGATTATATGGAATTTCACCAACTCAGAAATATAAAAAATTAATATGGAAAGTCAAAGGCTTTTGAAGAGCCAAAACAATTATGAAAAAGAAGTTGGAAAAATTATTCTTTCTGCTCTGAAAACATATTATCAGTATAAAGTGATCACAATCCTGTGGTTCTAGAGTAAATACAAGAAATCAACCAGTAAATAGAACAAAAAGCCTAGGGAAAAAACCCTATTGTAATGACCCAATGATCTTCGACAAGCTTTTCAAGACGACATGATAGAAGAGGATGAAAGCTTCAACAACAACAAAAAAAATTGATAGACACATAAAAAAGAATAAATTTCAATTTTCCTGATTTTCCATCACAGAAAAAAAATTCAAAATATATTGAAGAGTTAAAATTGTATGACTATTAGAAGGAGCCACAGGGAAAATCGTCATGACATTTGCCTTGTCAATAATTCCTTGAATGTAACACCATAAGTGCAGATGAAAGAAACAAAATTGGACAAGTGGGTCTCCATGGGAAATTAAAAATCTTTTACCAAAAACTATAATCAACAGAATGGAATGGCAACATAGGAAAGGGAGAAAATATTTTTATGATATAGTCTATATAATAATTTTATAAATAATCTATATGATAATAGATTAATATATGCATTTACAAAGAATTCTTAAAGCCAAAAAATCTAATAACTTGATTATAAATGAATGAAGTATCTGCATGAGTTTTCCTTAATGGATGATATATAAATAGCCAACACACATATGGAAAAATTTTCATCATTACTGATCATTACAGAGGTGAAAATTAAAACTGCACTGAGATACAACCTCATGCTGATTGGTACAGCTACCATAAAACAAATAAGAAACATACAAGCCAAAGCTATACAAAACAGCAAGTATGGGTGGGGATATGGTAAAATTAGAAACATTGTGCACTGCTGGTGGAGATGCAAAATAGGGTAGCTGCTACTGAAAACAACATGCAGGATTTTCAGAATCTTAGCCTAGGATTACCATATGATCCAGCAATGCCACTTCCTGGAATATTTATAGGAGAATTAGGAGCATGATTTTGATACATTTACATATTTGCTTTTGTATCACAAATATTCACCACAACCAAAGCATAGAAAAAATACCAAAAGTCTATCAATGAATGAATAGGTAAACAAACTGTAGTCTATACAAAAAATGGAGTATAAATCAGGAATATTTAATGAAGGTGTGAAGTACTGATAAATGCAACAATATGGATTAATCTGCAAATCATTACGTTCAATGAAATGTCACATAGTCTAAGCCTTTATTGCATGAAATATGCAAAATAAATAGGGTCATAGACACATAGAGATATAAAACTGATTGGTGGTTGCCAGGGGCTGAAAGAGGATGAGATGGCAAGAAACTCTTTATTAGGTAAGATATTTTACCATTCAGAACTTGAAATAGTCTGAAACTAAATAGAGCTTGAACAACACTGTCGTTTTACTAAATACCAACGAATTGTTCATTACTTAAAGGTTAATAGTATGTACATTTTTACAAGCATTTCTACCAAATTACAAAGTAACAGACAATTCCAGTTCATGCAAACTATTCTATATAATATTTGCAAATTTATTTTTATAAGGTTAGTATGTTTGGAAAAAAATGGAAGATGTGAGATGAAAAGCAGATGCATTCAGAGGACATTGTTAGGAGGATATTGTGGCTCTGAAAGCATGCCAGTGAGCTCTATGGTAACAAAACATAGAGATAGAGCTGTCAATATAGTTGATATATTTTGGACATAAAGTCAACAGAAATTTCTGACTGAGCACACGAAGAAGAAAAAAAAATGTTTCACAAGACCATCTTAACTTTTGATATACACATTCTTTAGGTGACACAAAAAATCTTAGATGATGTTTTAAAAACAAAATTAATACATACTATTCCCATCCTAAGCTGGAACACTAAAATATTTTTGTAGTTAACATTAGTGCCACATTCAATGAAATGTGCCTCAACTTACAGTCTAAAACTTTGGAAGACGATCATTATTTATTTTCACCTGACTTCTTTCAAGTAGAAAAAATTTAGTCATTGAAAAAGAAAATAAGCACCCCAAAATTGAAAATGAAACAACCACTTGTCTTATAACTGTTGCAACTAAGCAACGTAAAACATGAAATTTGTTGGTAATCTGTAGATTTAATTATATGGTTTATATTTGCTAAGTAGAAGTGGAGCAAATATTACATTAATTTGGTATTAGATTTATGTTTTTAGAAGAGTGCATCAAATAATACAAGGGCCAACACTGCACTTGAAAAGGAATAAAGATATGTTTATATAAAGCTATCATATCAATTAAAAATACCACTTATTAAATGAATATGTAATTGAAAAAATATTTTTCAGTCATATCATTACTCTGATTAACAAAATGATATATCTATTTTACCTTGGATGCTACAATCTTCTTAATAAACACCTAAGATTGATATTTTAACTATTAACAACCGTTCTACTGCTAGTTATGGATATCTGTGCATGATTTTATACAGAAATTTTTATTGTAAGTAAAATATATTTCTTCAAATGTAATTCATGCTTTCCCATTTAAAGAATATTATTTAACTAAGCTAAAAATAGTACTTCTTACTAAATAAACTTCCCAGAGGAGTTTAATGAAGTAAACTTGTGAATTTCATCTATGCCAAAACATTTTCTGTGTTCCAACATCCAAACCCCACATGCATAAGCAGGTGAAGTTTTGTAGCTTATAACTTCTCTTTTAATCACTCAAAAACTGGGCAAGCCACTCAAGACAGCTGGTAGTAGCACAGCACTTAATTTTCATTGCTGGATCTATTTTTCCCTCTCCTGTTCTTTGTACGATGATGAAAGAGTGACATGATTTTTGAGTTAAATTTCTCTTTTGTGTTGTTATACCTCTGATATAGAAAAGAATAAAAGAAAGAAATATCCATCTGTTCCAACATTATGTCTATGTCTTCCTTTTCTCTCTCCTTATTCTTTTTTTTTTTTTTTTGAAATTCTATATTCCAGTCTTAGAATTTAGTACAGGTTGTTTGTTGCCATTTGCTCTCCCATTCTCCTTTTCTTTTTTTTTCCCAGAGTTTCTATTAAAGTTGGAACTAGCTGCAATAACTAACAATTAGTCTTCCACACCAGCTGCTATATCATTGCAAAGCAGCAACCGCACTTCTCTTTGTCTGTGAGATGATCCAATGGGGTTTCCACTACTTCACCTATGGAAAATCTGTGCAGTTCGCACTGGTCAGTTCTCAATGGGCAGTAAATGTAGCAGCAGCGTTCTTCGTGGGAACATTAGACTGTATTGGTTTCCCCTAACCTAACAGTTTCCTGCATAGCAATTTAAAACTAATTTTGCTGTTTTTAGAATAGGGCAACTCAAGATTTAAAGGAAGAAATGCTGCTAATAACTCTTTAAAATTTTTATGAATCATTTAATCTGTAGAGAGAGCAATTGTAATGTCTGCATCATAACTTCCCTTTACTCTCAGTGATAAACAAAACAATACTTTTCCCAGCATATTTGTATATCTATCATCTATTTATATCTATCTCGATATATACATATGATTTCCTACAAATATATAATCCATAGAGTAAAATTGAGCACCTCAGAAGTAATTCTATGAAGTAAATAAAATAAATAATTCAGAAATCTCAGTTTATTTTCTAAGTAATTATACATGCATATGCAATTGCATACTTGTACACCGTATATATTGTGTAATATTTCTTTGTTTAGAGGTAGCTTTAGAACACATTTCCTGTCATAGTGTGTAAGATAACTTTGTGACTATTTCAGTGAGAAGCTTGCATAGATTTCTAACACTTATGGGATAAATGATATCAAATTAAGTTTTGTGTGGAAACATTTTTTAAGCAGGCCACTGGTCATCAATGTAATCTGAGATATATATAGATACAGATACAAATATTGATTCAGGCACAGTTATAAACACATAAATATTGATGTGGGAATATGTATGTATGTGGTACTCTAATGCCATCATTTCAAAAAACAACAAACTTTATTTGATTATGGTTCTGTAAGATCTTAAAAGAAAAACAGATAGTTTTTAGATGATTCATTAAAGTACTAAAGAAAAAGTCAAGATGCTTCATAAAAATAAACTTTAAAAATTTTTATTTGTTATTAGTACATGTTTGTGGTACATAATGATTAATTTCCTTGTGGGAAGTAGATGCATGTATATAGCACATCTCAGTTCCTTTTTTCATGTACTTTCCCTTGCTTCCTTTTCTCCTTCCTCCATCTCTTGATCCCTTTCCCATTTACAAAAGATCTGTCTCCCTACTTCCTAATATCTGTCTTTTATTTTGCTCTTTATTCATATTTTGCATTTCTCAGATAAGAGAAATTATGTAATATTTAAGATTGTGTATTTTATTTATTCTGCCTAACATTATGGTTTTAATGTACATTAATTTTCAAACAAATGACTCAAGTTTATCCTTCTTTATGGCAGAATAATATTCCATTGTGTATACCTACCATCTTTTCTTTATCCATTAGTCTGTTGGTGGACATATAGGCCATTTCCAAAATTCAACTATTATGAATTGTTTTGCTATACATTTGTATGCATGTATCACTTTAATAACTCCTTGGGGAATATACCTGAAAGTGGAATAGCTAAGTCATACAGAATTTTGAGTTTTAGTTTTTTTGAGGAATCTCCATACTAATTTCCATGATGGTTGTGTTAATTTACATTCCTGCAAACAATGTAGAATGGTTCCTTTTTCCTGAATGCTCTGTAAGATTTTCTTTAAATTTAATGTCATGATGATAGCAATTCTTTTTGGAATGAGATGGAATCACAGTGTTGTTTTAATTAGCATTTTGCTAATTATCAGATATGATGAACATTTTTCCATGTATTTATTGGTCTTTTGTACTTCTGAGAAACAGCTAAGAAGAGAACATTAATGTCTTCATAAGGAAATTTGAGGAATGTTATTAATTCATCAGCATATAACAAAATTTCAATAGCACTTGTAGAATAGGTTAGATAATAATGTAAGTTTCAGGTAAAATATGATCATTCTAATGTGAGTTCAACTGGGAAAATGCTTACTCAAGAAAGACTTTTGAAATGCGTTGTCAATGAGTTTGTCTACCAGGCCAGATAAGATTTAGGCAAAGATTTTGGAAAGGAAATTTCTAGAGGGGATAGAAGGAACCAAGTCATAGAAATGAAAATATAAGAGCATACACAGAGAATATGATGTAATTCGGTTCCTTGGTTTATTGCATGTTTAAAAGATGCATGGTAGGAGATAAATTAGAAAGGGCATATGGGATTCACATATTGAAGACTTTGAAAAATAAAAGCAGTCATTCTTTGTTTTGGAGGTCCCCACCCTCCCTTTTCCCTTTTCACATTTCTTCTTCCCCTCTCCTCTCTGATATTTTTCCACATATATGATCATTTAAAAGATTGTCATAACATTCCTTTATAGAAATAATGTTTGGTGAGTTGCTTTCCTGTAATTATAATTGTTTCTTAAATTGTGCTGTAAGCATTTCCTTATAAGAACTTATGAATGCAATATCCATGGTAAACAAATAAGCATAATTGTTCCTTTTATTCTTTTGGGGATTGAACAGAGGCTCAAATCAAATTAAGAATGATCTATATTGCCAGGCACCCATGTCCCAATCTGAAATTAATCAGGAGTTCTTCGTATCAGGGGACTCTAAAGCACAAGGGCTATATTTATGCTAATTTTTATAATATGGCTAGGAGGCATGAGGGGGCCAGATACAGTGCAGCTTGGGACACTTAAGAATAGACTTCGATTCTCAGTTACACAAAGGGAAAAATTCATACTGTATAATACTAAAAAACCTTCTCTCACTTCACAATATATTGTGAACATTTCTGTAGGTCCACAATTATGTTTAACTCATTTATCTTTACTGATTGTCTACCCATGGAGAGTTATTTTAATATTTTATAGTATTAAAATGATGATGTGTTGCTGTTGTGTTTCTTTCATTAAATACATTAATATGTTTCCCTGAACATTAAAATATTTTTGGTATCAATAAATTATCCCAAAATAAATTATAGTAAATATCACCCAATCAAGAATGTAAGAAAGTTTTCTGTATTTTATGTAGTTTTATATTATTAAAATAACTTTTGAAAATAAACATTTGAAGTAAAGTAACTAAATACACATTCTAAAATAACATTTGAAGTAAATACAGAACATTTTACAATATTAATTTTCTTTGCATTTCCATTTTTATTCTGTCATGTTTTGTCCAATAGCTACTTTAGATCCTTTATCAAGGAAAAGTGAAAGAAAGATGCCAAAGTATTCTATAATCAAAATACACCCTAATACATACAAGATGAATTCATACCTTATTTGATAGCAGTGCATACATTTTTTTTAATTCCAGCAAGAAGTGTTTGCATGTGGCATTATATTAATTTACAATAATTTGTTAAAATATCTTACTATCTTAGTGCTTGAAGTCACATATGATTTGGTGTGAATTGCTATTAATAGACACATTTGCTTTAAATAAATTCCTGTCACATATTTAATCCATTATATATATATATATATATATATATATATATATATATATCAGAATATGATCAATAAAAGTTTAAGAACATTTTATCTTACATACACATTTTTTGAAAAATATTAAAACTATTCAAGTAATATTTATACATGTGTTTGTCTAGGAAATAGACAACAAAAATACTGCATTTCATTTGATCTTCAACTTAAAGGAAGTGCATATCATTTTCATTTTTTTCAAACAAGGAAAATACAGAAAACTAGTTTGTGAAAGAGATGAGATCACATTATAAATGAATACAAAAATGTATCCGAGTCATAAATACTAGATTACTCTCCACCCATTCACTTAAGACAGAAACACGAAGGGCACACTTTCTACCTCTTTCTTTTAACAAGGCTGATAATGAGCCTGGCAGATTGGTCTAGCTATTGTCTATTCATATAGATCTGACATTCAATCTGATTGATTGGTACTTAGGCTGTGTTGGATTTTGAATACTTGAATATTGTACCTGATTACATCTCATTCCATATCAAATCAATCTTCAGGAACTCTAATTTATACATCATAAGCCTCTCAGCAATATGTCTATTTCTCACCATCTTTACATAAATATTCATATACATATTCTAAATACATATTCTAAACCAGGAAAATGCCCTGTCTTTTTGAATACTAAAATAAATTCCAAACTCCTAAATCAAGGCAGTTTCAAATATTCCAAACTGATTCTAACAGTTCTGAAAGTCAATTTCAAATTCATGTAGGTGACACATAATATTGAGTTTTATACATAATCTTGCCTCCAGTATTTCCAAACTAAATGATTGTTTCTATTTTCTCAGCTAATTACAAGACATATAGATCAAGTAAGAGTAAGGAGAGTTTAAGGTGTGTTTGAACCTTGAAGATATAGAGGATATGTGAAATGGGCATTTGGAACAGGGGGAAAGTGAACACACCAAGAAATAAATCTTGCCAGGAGTATGGAGTGACCACTTAAGGCATTTCTTCACTATGTATTAGTGCTATTATTTCAAAAAAACAACCACAATTTCTGCACATGCACAAAAATATGTTGTAAGTCATTTATGAATAAGAGAGAGAGAGAGAGAGAAACAGACTTTCCAGTTATTCTGTATGTACTTCTACACTAATTGTGATACCAAAATACCTTGATTTTCAACTGGGCTGGAATAAGGCAGAAATAACTGGGATCAAAATGTTTTCCCACTTGCTAATCTAAGTCAAAAAGTTCATTATGTTGTCCTTGTAGTGGTTACTGGTTGGAGGCAAAATATTAGTTTTCCTCTCCCAGATTTAGAAGGTATATACATATATATATTTTTTAAACCAGAAGATTCAGGTTTCCCAAATGAATAAAATTACCTTATGAAATTATTTTTCAATATATCATATTTATAAATGTAGAATAATGAATAATTTTATATGTAGTTTATTTTATTTTCATGAAAATACCTGTCATAATCTTTCGTGTTAATAAAACTTAACTATTTTACATGAATTCATTAGTTAATTGAATACAATATGCCAAATGGCCATTGTTTTAGAAGCTTTTTAAACAAATAAACTTGGAATAATATAGGGGAGACTGGAGTATTTTGGACTTTGGATAGGTAATGCTAAATTTATTTTATAAAATAATAGGAGAATATAATATTTATGTATGATTTTATGAACTCTTTTCTATTTATTTCCACATAAAATTACAACAATATTTATTTTTATGAAGAATTGCTGTTACTGATTTCTTAACCTAGAAAGATTTCCTTTAAAATCTCTGAGTAGGGCCAGTGAGATGGCTCAGCGGCATAAGTGCTTGCCTGGCAAGCCTGAGTTTGACTCCTGGTACCCACATATGAAAAAAGGGCCGGTGATACCACTCAGTGACACGGGTGTCTCCTGGCATGTGAGGTCCTGAGTTCGACCCCCGGTACCCACAAAAAAATAAATAAATAAATAAAAAATAAAAAAAGAATGAAATCTCTGAGTAAAGTCCATTGAGTAGAAGTGTAAACAACAAAGAACAAGAGAATACGACACATTTTACCTGCCAGGAATGTAATCCCCCCAACTTTCTCAATTTGTGCCTTTGTTCTTCCCCCAATCTATCATGGCCAAATTTTAAAAAAATATTAAAATAGTATACATAATACAATTATATTGTTTTGTGTTAAAAATACTAGAAAAATCAAAAATAAATTTCCAAGTTTTACACAGTTGTACTCAATGGGTAACCAGTTAAAATTGACAAAGAAATAATGAAAAGATTCTTTGACAGAAAATTTAGAATAGGTAAAGATACTGATGTCTTACCATTACTTAAAACATTGTTAGTGGATTCTATTGCACCATTAAACATGTTTTACTAATGTGGAGAGTTCTTTTCAAAGTGTTATTTATTATTCCTGAACTCTATATCTTTATGAATTAGTATGATCATTGCATGTGAGCATAAATAACAAGGTCAAGTGAATAAGAAATGGAAAACTCTGTGTTGATTGGTATCTAGGATCGGGAGACTATTATGAAATGTGTATACATCGTCTCCTTCTAAACTAATGTATACCTTACTGCTACAGTCAAGTTGATAAAAGATAATTTGGAGAAAATGTATTTTCTGTGTGTCCTTAATGTTAAAATTGGTAGACTATGAATCACAAAATAATAATGACAATGTTTTGAATGTAAAAATTCATGAATAATGTATGTTTGTCTTACCCTTTTATAGTATCACACAAATAAGAACATATAACTTATGTCCCTTGAGGTTACTTAGGGACTTTTTCTTATGGAAAGAGTGTGTGATTAATCTAATTCACATATCACATATTCAAAAATTATTTTACTTTTCACATAGTTAATGATGAGAGTTAATCTTTCACGCAGTCAATCTTCCTTTATATTTTCATTCTTTAATATTCATTTTAAAATTAACTAATGTAGAAGTAGGAACTTTAGCTTACTCTCAATCAAAAATTAAAATATCCATTATTTTTCCTGATAGAGTTGTCATATACGAGATGTGAGTGAAAAATACAGTGAATGTTTCAATTTCAAAAATTATTTCAGTGAAAGACACATTGCCATTAATCCCTCTCAGATTGCTTCCTCTGACTTTGAATACATTTTTCCCATTTCTCTTTTCATTTTTTGAGGCAGTTCTGGAAGTCCTCTTTCAAGAGTGTCCTTAGTTGCTCCCTCAGTGACCTGAATCAATTCAAAATGTTCATCTTTTATGGTCACTTTGACTTTGGGAAAGAGTTAGAAGTCTAAGGTGACAGGCCTGGTGAATATAGTGATTAAGGACACATCTTAATGTTCTGAGCTTGTCTTTCCATTGGATGGCATATAGCAGCACCATTAGCTTTTTTTGTTATCCCAACTTGTAAAGATACTGACAAAATAAGATTTCCAGAAATGCTTTGGAAAATAGCAATAATAATGGGATAGGTGTGTTTGAAGTGAGGGGTAGTATTTTGGGGCAAATTAATGGCAACATATCCATTACTGTAATAAATCTTTAAAAGTTAAACTTCCATTGTATATTTTATTCATACTTATCTTCAATGAGTAAGGAAAAATCATGGGACACAGATGGTATCAGGAGAATACATTTGGTGTCCTGGTGACTGAAGTAGATGTACAATATATCAGTTAGTGTTCACTTTTATATATGCAATATAAAAGATTTACAAGTTAGGCTTACAATGGCTACCTCCAGAGTCAAAGGGGTGGAAGAATGCTGAGGTCTGTCTGCACAGTGGATAGCCCAGGATCTATTTAAATGTCAGATGCCTGGGTCTCACTGCAGAGTCCAGTGTGAGTCCTTATGAGAAAGCTGAAGGATCTGCACTGGATGCCTGAAGAGTCTGTGTGTGCTACAAGGCTGAAATATCTGTGCTAGAGTCGGGAACAAATGTACAAAGGCAGCGGTGAAGACTGGAGCTCCTCTGAAGAAGCAAAAGGGCAGATTAACATATCGAATATTGGAGAATAATGTGCCAAATTATATTTCTAATTAGAAATTACCAACTGCAGAACAAGAAAACTATTTTGTGAGAAGTGTTGTGTTACATTCGTTACACCAAAGGTGCAGCATTTGTATCCAGTTGGTATTGGGAAACGTGGGGAGGAGTTGTGACCAGAAGGTTCTGAAGGAGGCATGCAGGAGCATTTGGGGCAGATTTGGGAAAGACATAGACTCAGCCACACTGGGATACTTTTCATATAGAAGAAGAGGGAAAAAATCAAACAACACTAATAACTCTTGAAAAGGATCAGGGAGCCATTCGTGGCCCAGGACCCTATAATAAATTTACTAGTGCACTACGGGTAACTCAAGTGATAACAAAACTCAAGTCATTTCCACACGTATGACTAGACTGACTCAGTGCCCACCCTGCCCCACTTAGTGGTAGGATAGTAGACAAAATTCAGTGCTGAATACCTCATGTGTGGAGTAGAAGATGTGAAAATAGACAAACATATTATGTATAAATAGAAATTCATTAGAATTATTTCTAAACTAATTTTATAATAGAATCAGCAGCTGAATATCTGCTGCAATTGTAGTCTCTTTGTAGTTGTTAGAAGTTTGAGTTAGACATTTTCATCAAAATACTTTGACATCTTTATTATTAAAATGTATTTAGTTAAAGATTCACTCCAGGGATTGTTAGATCATATTTACCCAGCCTAGCCAGTGGATTTTATCCACTAAGAACAATCTGGTCATTAACCATTTACCATTATTCTTCTAGGTATTCCTCAGATTAAAAATTTCATGATAATAAATATTTGTACATATGTGTAAAATTGACTCAAAGGTACCAATTTCTCATAAACAATTTAAAGCCATTCTTGTTTTTTTAAAGAATAAGAACCCTAGTAACAAATTGAAGTTGTATTTTTGAAGTATTGAGAAAAACCATATGCATAAATGCTTGCCATATGTATTTGCAAAACCCATTCAATAGCAAAGTTCTGGTAACTTTCAACGTTCTACACGTGTGTGCTGTTACACAGAATACAACTCCACTCAAGGTAAGAGATTATGTGGCACATTATTCCATCAGATGTTTACCAAGACAGCATGATATTTACAAAGCAACTTACTATGTCAAACATCAGTTCCTTGTGTTTTATAAGGTCTATATAAGCACCGGATGGAGAAGCCTTAGGCAAGTGAGATAGGTTATCTATCTGCTCTGATTACAATCAGTAGTTAGTGGTACTCATTTCAGAACAGGTACAATGTCTAATTTATTGGCAAGACTATAGATGCTAATTTTTCCTGCAAATGAAAAGAACAAGTGTTTGCCAATTAAATCAAGCAGCTGCTTCACAGTCAGAAATACTAATAGTTACCAACAAAACTCTAAGCCATTACTCTAAATTGTTTTTAATATGTAGTAAACTATAACCCTGATTCCTTAAAAATGTTGGGCTTGGTCTTAGTTATTCAACTATAATTGATCTCTCAGTGGCTTCCCTGCTTTTATTATAGTAGGGTAGAGCCAAGCTATTTACAAAATACATTGAATAAAGATTTGCATACCAGTATAGTTAAATACAGGCATGTTTAATATAACTTGTGAGTGGCATTCATATTTATGGTCTTGTACAGGCTTAGTCAGTTTCTGCAATTTTGCTTAGGCTGTTTTATTTTTTTGTGTGGGGGCACCAGGGGTTGACCTCAGGACCTTGCGCACCAGCAGGCACCTATGCCACTGAGTGATATCACCGGCCCTTTTTTTCCTTTCGTATGTGGGTTCCGGGAGTTGGACTCAGGCCCTCGCGCTTGCCAGGCAGGTATGTATGCCACTGAGCCATCTCACGGGCCCTGCTTAGGCTGTTTTAAGCTATGTGTTTTACTTACAAAGGACTCTGGTAGCTCACTCATTCTTTTCTATTCATTGTTATTCAAATAATATCCTTAGCTGATAAAAATAATAGACAATGACAAAAAACTGTAAATGTAATTTCAATTTTCTTTGGCAAGTAACTGAACACTTTATGGCCTAGAAACAGCACAAAATTCTTCTTTAAATTTTTATAATTTGTAAAATATTGAAAAGTTTGATGTCAGCCCATATTCTGATGCTAAGTAAGCTTTCTTTCTTTGGAAGTATATTAAAGATCCATAAACCCAGTCTAAAGTGATTAGGACTACATTTTAAAATCCAGTGTCCTTATCAGAACAATTGGCTATCCTTGCTTTATTACTTTCAAATAGTATCAATTTAATAATTCTATTTTCAAGTAAGATTTAAATGTGTGGGGAATTCATAGATACATAGTACAATAGTAACACCAAAACTGTCTTTGGAAAAATTTAAATGATGTTTATCCATACCATCTTGTGCTAGGTGACCATTGCAAAAATCCATAACTCTCTTTGGAGCATCTAAGTTGAATATGTTATCACTCAGTGTAAGATACTTAGTAAATTAAGTATAGTCATAAAATTGAGTATCATGAAGTATAAGTTCTGCAGATAGTACATACAGAATTGCTGACAATTGTCAACACAAAAAGTATGCATTTTATAATTTGTAATTAAGCTTACTAAATAAATGTGTTGTCTTTTCAGAATTTTACACCATAAAGGAATCAAAATATGCAACTAATTCAATTTGTGATCAAATAATTTTCACTAACATTACTGAAAATTCATCAGAGGATCATAGTAGATTCCCTTACCAAAAACTAGGTCATTTTTATTACATGAAAAACAAGTTTTTAAATTGTTTTTCTAGTAGTTACAAAGCAAAATGGTAAAGGTAATGCAATACTTAAATTTGAATTCAATAATGGACAAAAGTAATAAATTAATACAATTTTGATCATGGTATGTCCACACTAACAGTTTTCAACCAGATTATCTACAAAGACTTAAAAAACCTTTAACCACACATTCTTCAACATTTATAATGTAACTATTGCTTGAAAATACATTGTTTATATGATATATATATAATTTCATGAATGGATATGTTTACATATGTATTATTTGTCTATTGCTATGTAAAATATTACCCCCTATTTATGAGATTAAAATAAAAATCACAATAAAATGTTACTTTACAATCTCCATAAATTACGGTACCACGTGGCTGGGATATCTGCTTATAGTTTACTAAGCTAACACGCAGTAGTGTTAGGTAGCATTAGGAGTAGGATGGGTTATGATCTGGAGGTTGAGCAGAAACTCCTCTTTCAAGTCAAATTCAAATGCAGTTGAATTTCAAGTGGAATCCGTTTCTTGCAGTTGTAAGCACTGAGGTACCAGTTTCCTTTATGGCTGCTTCTGGGATCTCCTCACAGGTCCTATAGCAGTGGTGGCAAATCTGTGGCACATGTGCTTCAGCGGGTACAGAGCCCTCTCTGTAGGTGCATGAGCCAAGTTACTCCAGCCAAGGTTTGACAGATTATCAGCACGCATACAACAGCAAAGATCGCATTAATTGTGCAAAAGCGTGCCAAATGCAACTTTTACCTTTAAATAAAAGCTGTTTGTATCACTGAAAGCTCTGTTATTGTGTTTTTCTTTTGAGACAAAAGATGTTAATGTATGATTTTGTTTTTCTAAACTAAAACCTCAGTATTCAGGTTTAATTGTAGTGTTTGTACTTTGTGATAAGTAGGTTTTGAGTTGCAGCTTGGGCACCAGGTCTGTAAAAGGTTTGCCATCAATGATCTATTAGACACCCACATCATTTGCCACAAGGCCCCCTCCATCTTTCAGCCAGTATGGGTGCATCAGATCACTGTTTGTTTTTCTGTCTCAATGTCTAGACCCAGACTTAAAGTGTTTACTTGGTTAGCTCAGGGCCACCCATGTAATCTCTGTATTATTAGGTCAAGTGATGTGGGAACTTAATTTTACTTGCCAAATGCCTTCAACAAAAGAGGATAACGGTGGTGGTGGGGATGTTGGAGACATCTTTGAATTCTGTCTAGAAAGGGACATAACACCATTCTTCCCAAAGGGAAGTATTTCTTTTGGAAAAATATATAAATCCCCTTAAGAAAATATTACGATATCAGGAAATGAGATAAATAATAATGAAATCCACCTTGACTATGTAGAAACTATATTGTTCACTTTTTAATAAATAGTAAGACACTTAAACTGATGTGAAGTAAGAGTGGATAAGAGAGAAAAATGGGTACTCTGATCTATGAATTTAGATCCAGCTTAATGTTTGGGGTTATTTAAATTAAAGAATATTGCTCCCTAATTTCTTCTGTTTCCTTGAACATGGCTATAAGACAAGACTAAACAACCTGGCCTCTGAATTACCTAAGTTATATGTGTAGTGAATATAACCACTTGACAATGCAACTTCCATTCATTGTATCAAGTACAGAGGAAATAGAGAAAACTATTTTTGGTTACCATGTGTCCATGCACTACATATTTATTTTTTAGAACTCTTTGTTCACATGTAGTTTTGAATATACGTCTCGTTATAAACTCTTAGATTTTTTTTTCTCACCATGAAATTTATGATTCCAAGTACTATTATTTCACTATTACCGTATTTTGCCACTAATCTGCAGGAAATGTATTCCACAATCTGCAAAGGGACACCTGAAATCACAGACTGCACCAAATCCTATATGAACTCTGCTCTTGCTTTTTAGTTTTTTTCCGTATGTCCCTCAGTGTTGTCACTTAGTTCAAAGTTAAAAAGTCCTTCCATGGTTTATGCACCAGTGTACCCTTTGAATTACTACTCCTGCACTTCATGGCCATAATTAAGCAAAATAAAACTCAGTTGTAAACCTGAAAGCCAAGAAGGGTAGCAAGTGACTGGTGGTGCGTAGTGCATGAAATCTGGATGCACTGGGCAAAAGATGATTCAGCTCCCATTTTTATTTTCTTATTCCCTCTCTCAACTCCTTACTACCACTACATATGCATGATGCTGATGGATACAGCAATGATGATGATAATTACACTTACTTTTGGAAGTTTAATGAAAACTAATTCCAGGTATACTTTGTATATTAAGAAATAATTTAGTGTGTAACAAATTTAACTTACTCTCTATGTATGTAAATAAAATGAAACTTATTAGAAATAAATATCTAATAAATAGTCTAGCTATTTTACCACACTTTTTCCTTCAAAAATATTCAAATTTCCTGTCACATATTTATAATTTAGGGGTAATAATTTCCTTATGCTCTTTAGGAATAGAAACATGAGACATCTTCCTAATCTAAAAATAGAGCACATTTTTCTCCAGGTATGTGTACAACTATTCACAGTGGTAAACAGGACAGCTTTTACTTTGAGTATTCCGATATATGAATCTCTAGACTTGGACCTGAATTTAAAAATGGCCTTGTGGAAATTTCGTTTGGGCAAGTTATATAAGTTGGCTACCTAAACTATCTCCATTAATATCCCTTTGATAACTAAATTGTTAGTTTTTTAGTCTCTGCTTTCCATGGATTAGTCTCTCTGGCACTGCTGTTATCTCAGGGCTATCAGTATTAATGAAAAAAAAAAATCATTCTGATACATATTTTTTAAATGTTGTGATTTGATTTTTTTAATTTTAAAGAGAAAAAATAAAACACATAAAATATTAAAGAAAACTTTACACAGAAGTAGTGTGATAGAGATCAAGACTATTCAGTGGAGAAGAGTGATCAGACAAAGACAGGTGGAGATTTAATTTTAATTAAAATAAGAACATCAATGGATGGGAAATTAGACAAGGAGGGGAAAGATTTTTATTATGCCTAACTGAATTCTTACTAAAGGCAAGTCAAGAGCTTCTGTATCAAAGGTTGGAGAAGAGTATTGTGCTAAGACATTAAGGGTTATCAGTTCCCAAGGGTCCAGAATTCTACGTAAACTGGTGTAGCAGGATCATTGCAAAACCCAGGCCAAACAGGCCAGAGACAGTGTACAGTTAAAGTTTGAGCCCTAGAGGAACAGAAAGGGAAGAGGAGACCGGTGGAAGTTTCTGTGAAGTTGTTGTCGGCAGTGATTGACAGGCTGATGTTGGAGCTCTTCACCTCTGTCACTGGAGGATGTTGTTTGTGTGGGTAAAGCAACAAAAAAGTGACACCACAAAGCTCACCACAAAGTCCAATTTGCTACTCAACTCCACTAGCTGAAGCTTTTGTGGTCTGATAGGACTATCACCTGGCCCCGTGTAAACTTTCTAACCTACTGATTTTGGGTCTGAAATTGTTCATGCTAGCAATCTTTCCTACAATTTCTTTTTATTTTTCTTTCTTTCTTTCTTTCTTTCTTTCTTTCTTTCTTTCTTTCTTTCTTTCTTTCTTTCTTTCTTTCTTTCTTTCTTTCTTTCTCTTTCTTTCTTTCTTTCTTTCTTCTTTCTCTTTCTTTCTTTCTTTCTTTCTTTCTTTCTTTCTTTCTTTCTTTCTTTCTTCTTTCTTTCTTCTTTCTTCTCTCTTTCTTTTCTTAAGAGAAACTAAAAAGGAGAACCACCTCTATCATCTCTCCTTGGCCTTATCAGTGCTCTCTCCTGCTCATTCCAGTGCCTGAGCCCTTACTCCACAGTTAGTTTATAGCATGTTTCTGAGGATATCCCACCAATGATGTTGGAAAGCAGAATGCAAATTGTGGAGTGGTCACAGGACATCTCAAAGCAGCCTACAGCCACAGTAATACAAAGTCTTGCCTTTTCAAAATCTGATGGGGTTTACTTGGATATTCATTGTTTACTAGGGTATATTTTGTATTTGCTTTCTTCTGTAATTTAGCCTGCTGTGTGAAACACAGTTTTTTTCTGCTTTGTCTCATTATTTCATGTAAGTAGTCATTTTTTTCCCATGATTCCTCTTTTATTCTATAATTGTACAGATTCCATAGTTAGAAGAATTCCATAAAAGAAGCTAACTTAGTAGCTGTACATATTGGGACTTATCAATTCATGGAAACAAAATTTAAATTTACAAATTAAAATTGCCTTAGTTCAATGCCATCGCATCAGAATCTGCTATGGCACCTAAAATGTCAAAACTTTTGAACCAGTCTTCTGTTATCTATAGTAGTTCTAGTTGTGTTAGTTAGGATACATCCAGATACAAGTAGCATTAAACACAAATAAAAAAAATGTAAAATTTTACGTTGATTTTATTACATAAAAGAAGTGTGGATTTATGGCAGAGTGGCAGATTGCCCAGTGCCCCATCTTCCCTGCCCCTGTAGAATCTCCTTTCCTGAAGCAAGGCATAACCTTGGCTTGTTTCTAGGCAACAAAATAGGACCAAAGTTCTGGATGGATATGACAACGTGATGTGTACGTGATTAGACTAAAATAAGACTATAAATTATCTTGCTATAGATTATTCCTTGGGTGGTTTAGAAAAAGCAAGTGATTGTGTTGGTAAACTTCATTTGGCAAAGAACTTAGTGTGGCCTCCGTTTCATGGCCAGCAGG
This sequence comes from Erethizon dorsatum, assembly GCA_028451465.1. Lineage (NCBI taxonomy): Eukaryota > Metazoa > Chordata > Mammalia > Rodentia > Erethizontidae > Erethizon > Erethizon dorsatum. Next base: position 21,889,495 of record CM051839.1, read on the forward strand.
AGACCAAAACCCTGAGTCTGACATTTCATAAGGAATTTAAGTCTTCCAGCCAACATGCGACTTGAAAACAGGTTTTTCCCTAATTGAGTTTCAAGTGAGAGGAAAGTCCTGATGTGATCTTTGTTGCAGCCTACAAGTTCCTAGCTATGATTTGCTCAGACTCTCGATCTGTAGAAACTAATAACTGTGTACTATTTTAAAGCACTGGGTTCCTGATGATATTGTTATACAGTATCTATAACTAGAGGAGAAAACTTTTGAAAGTGGGCTAATTCATCAATTTAAAAACAACTGTGGTTATGTGTTGATGTTACTGTTTCAAAACCAACCGCTTCAAACTTAGTGGCTTAAAAAATCAATGTATTTTGCTCAGGATCTGAGACTGGATTTTGGCAAAGCTTAACTAGGTGATTTCCTTTTTTACCTTGACTTGGTAATATTAGCTTATGATTAATATGGTCTAGAAGGTCCAGAAAGCCTTCATTCCCATGCTTGGTACCTTGGTAAGGATGGCTAGAGGTCAGAAAGAGTAGAGCCACCTGAGTCTTTGTTCCTCTCATTGCAGTCACACGCTCTCTCCATGTGGTCATCCAGCAGGTAACTGGATTACTGGCATGGCAGCTAATGGTTCTATGTGCCCGTGGTCAGAGAGGCAAGACCTGGAACCAGTCTCAAATGGTGCAGCTTAGTGCCCAAAACAACTACAGTGCATGGTCAGACACAAAAGGAAATGATAATTAGAATCCTCTTGATAACAGGAGTATAAAAGAAATAATTTTATTATCTTTAATTCACTATGGTCAACATCATGGTTTTCTGTAAAAGTCAAAAGGTATTTTCCCACTGCCAAAGATTTCTTATTTCATAATTATATCCAAAGATAAGAAAAGAAAATTCATATCTCCTCTGTTTTTCAAAGACTGAAGAAAATAACTCCAGAAACTTTCTCTATTAGCCTGTGACATATTCACAAATCTATAGTATTTCCGTAATATTTGGTTGTCATGAGATAAGATTCACATATCCTATGTGAGTATGTACTAATTCTCATAAAAGCTGAATTAGGTACTATTAGTAACTGAATTCTCTATAATTTTTCTCCCTTCAACTGTGCTGATTTTTAAAAAATATTTGATAACCACTAAACTGGCCAACTTCTGTTAATTTTACAGAGGGTAAACACCTTATGTGATAGAAATGAAATAACAAAAAGGTAAATATGAGTTATTTGATCTCATGTAGCTTACATCTTTAGAGTAGAATATAAATATGCAACAAGCAAGCAGGTAAGTAAATGAATCTTTAAATGTTAGTAACTACAGACAAGACAGGGAGGAGAACACATTAAAAAAAAAGAGGTCATGTATATTATTAATGTGCATGAGAACCAAAGACAAACATTTGCAATTACAGTGAATTTAAAAATAAAGTTCTTTTCAGGATATTCCATCCTTCATGGCAGGTGGAGAATAACCCTTTCCTATGAAATATGATATACATTCAATATTAGAATATTTTAAATGATTGGACTTATGGTTGAAATATATTTCTGAATAGTGTCAATATGATATGTGTATGGAGCACAACTTTAAGATAAGTATTCACATATCTTTATCTAATTAAAGCACTAAGTGATTTTTAGTGTTCATGTTCCTCAAAACAATAATCTAAAAATACAGCAATTTATAATTCCCAAAACATAAAATGGAGAAAAATGTTTTTTAGTGTTAAATGCTAAAACAATAAGTTAATATTTCTGTTCAATTGAAACCATAGCTTTTATGATAGAATTTCAGCATTTTAAATTCAAGTAAAGAAAAATCCTTATCATTGTCAATTTCCTCCAAGAATAAAAACTTTGAGGATCATCATGACAGATGCTACAATCTGTCTCAAAACCCTGTGCCGCATTCATGACATGCCATGAATGTCATGAATGCCATTTGATGAGGGTTTAGGTAAGGATGCAAGGCAGGCATGAGAAACAATTGTTGATGCTGCTTTTGCAGTTGATTCATGGAAAACAATTGTATATATCAAACAAATTTCTTCATTTCCACTTTTTCCATGATACGAAATGTCAATGTTTCTTTCCCTATTATATTTTTTTCTTCTTTTTTCTCTCCTTCCTTGCTACCTCCCTTCCTTTCTTCTTTTCTTTCTTTCTCCTCCTCCTTCTTCCCTCCTTCTTTTTCTTCTCTTTCTCTCTGGTTGTTGTTGTATGAATTTTCATAATAGAAAAACACGTAAGTGTTAAATATATCTCCCACATGTTTTCCCCTCTCAAATCCATGACTTTCTTCTTTGCAGGTGTGTCTAAAATGTTAATCAACATATCTGTCACAATTTTATTAGAATTTTGCAGATATAATTCACAACATTACACTAGGTGTAGGCAAAAATTAAATTTATGACTTATATCCCCTCTGTCTTGTCTTTGCAGTGCCTCAGTCATGAAAGTGTTTCACAGTTGTAATTTTTAGATGTTTAGCCCAAGCAAAGCACTTATTTTGGAATCTTGGAACAAATAAATATTGTTACTTTCCTTTTTCATAGTATCTAAGTGAAAATTTTTTACCCCAAGGTATGAATGATTACCCATTTTTGCTATTAACCACGTTAACAACATTTAAAAAAATTCTATCCAAAACTGATTGCTAAAACATGAGGTATTGTTAAATAGAGTGAACAGATGTATTGTGTTTTTGCATTGATTGCAGATGTGAGTTTTTAGGGTCTTTTAGAAACACAATTCATACCTTTCACATTCGTGATATTGATGGTATCTATAAACAGAACAATGACTTTCATGATCAAATTGGCATACAAAAATGGGGAGGGGAACTGAATAAAAAGAGGAATCAAGATATATCAGGTACAGGTACAAATTCCCTATGATGAATGTGATCATTATATATATCTAAATGGTACCAAAAAACTTAATAATTAAAAAATTAAAAATATATTAATTGTTAATATTTGTCTTTTATGTCATTATATAATGTTTTCCAGTTAATCACAAGTTGTAATTTTGGTATCCGTTTTACTGCAAAGTACATCTCTTTTATGATACTACTTCAAAATATGCAGTGGACAAAGGAAAAATTAATCTGTATGCGTTAATGAATTGTATCCTCTTTTGTAGATTTTCATGTTTTGTAACCCCTAAAGCCCTAACTTGCTTTAAATAACAATGTGCATACTAACTATACTAAAACAATTCAATGTATGGAGAAACAAAGCAAAACATATACTTTTATTAATATTGACCACAACTATTTTGATCAATTAACTTATCTTATAGAAATTGAGAAAATACTCCTATTTAATTTCTTTTTCATTTCTTTAGTTAATTATTTAGCAAAAAGAAATTCTTTTTTTTTATGTGTGTACCATCAGTTGAACTCAGCACCTCGCACTTACCAACAGGCACTTGTGCTGCTGAGTGATATCACTGGCCCATTTTTTCCTTTACGTGGGTACCAGGAGTCCAACTCAGGACCTCGCACTTGCCAGGCAGGCACTTATGCCATTGACCCATATCACTGGCCCAGAAATTCTTATTATAATAAATATCTACTTCATGTCAATACATTCTACTTTTAAAATTATACATATCTTGAAATAGATTTTTCAGCCCATTTTTTCTCATATATTTTATTAGTTTGAGAAACAATAATTTTTGTCTTCTTTAGAGATTAGGATATCTATAATTAGATTAGGATATCTAATATCTAAAGGCAAGAGTTCACCAAAGGGCAAGGAATCTTTAAAAAGCTAATAGTTTGTGAAGTAATTAATAGGCCTTTTATTTCTGAAACATAAATTTTCATGTCTCAAATGTAAATCTAAACTCAGTGTTTCCGCATTCTAAATTCAAATATTTAAGAATTTTTTTTCCAGTACTGGGGATTGAACCCAAGGCCTTCTCAGTGAGCTATAAACTAACCATTAAAAAAATTTTTTTTTTAAATTTTGAGACAGTGTCTCACTAAGCGGATAAGTTGCCCGGGTTGGGCTCAATCTTGTTATCTTCTTGACTTATCTGACCGGAATATTGTGACTACAGGCGCACACCACCATCCTTGGCTTCCTTATTGTTTTAATGCAGCAATTTATTTTACCTCATACAAGTAAGTCAGAAAAAACAACCACTGTGGGCTGCTGGAAGGCTTGTTCCTGCTAGTAGCAAGCAGAAACATACAGTTGGTTGTGACTTCAAAATTAAAAGAAATGGGTTGATATGGAGACACACATTTAAGAAAGACTGGATTCTAGGGTTAATTGAATGGTGAACAAATCAGATTGAATCCAGTGATACGCTCTTTCCTTGGTAGCTCGGACATATTACACGGTCAAAGCCTCCACATCAGGGAGAGGAACCGAAAGCTGAGATCATCACCCCCCTAAATTCACATGTGTTTTCTTCTTTTCTATGTAATTTTTTTTATCTATGTTTTTACATTCTTATGATAGCCTTCTAATGTCCTCATTGCAGATGCAAGGCATAGAAGATTCCCTGATTTGCTTTCTTCAATGAATAATAAACAAAGGAAAGGTGTAAGTCAAAATTGTAATAAGAAGTAATATGAAATCTGTCCTTTTGTCTTTTTTTATAATAAATTCCTTGGATTATCTAGACCTGATTCCTACTGATAAATTATATTTAACATATCTGGATACCAGTTTATCTAGTTACTGACATGGCCTTCCATCACCCATTTCAGTGTGTACATCTTTAATAAGAAGACTGTAATTTTAGCATTTTAAAATCATCATTTATGCAACTGTTGAGGGTTTGTGGATATGCTTGAACAATAAAGGTTATGCCCAAAAAACATATGAAATAATAACAAATGACATATTATAACTAAATCATATTTAAAGTATAATTTTCCCTTTGGTAATAATTATATACATATCACATATACATAAATTATAATGATCAGAATAAAAATATTATAACATTCTACATAGAATAAACAACCCTAATTTTGTACTTTTAAAGGTAATCATTTCAGGGCTTTAAATGTCTACTCTAAATCTCATCTCCAGAAAGGTACTAATGGAATGAGTCCATTAATTAAACAGTCTAGAGAAAAATATACTTTTCATCTTGGCATTTTGAAACATTGACTGTGATGTCCATCTTGAGGAAAGATATGCTGTTATTGAAGGTCGAACAAAATGGAAAAGAAATTTAATCTTTGAAAATGAGCATGGTAACTGAGTTTTGGTTAATATTATATGGAAAGATGTCTTCTATTAGGGACCCTCCCTTTGGGGGCTCTTACCCCTGAATTTTTAAAGTAGCTCTCACTCAAGCAGGCTCAATTAGCTAAACTCTCTGCTTTCATACAAATGTCATAACAGATATGTTGCTTCTTCAGATGTTTCGAACACCACTTCAGTTCTCACTCATCCACTCATTACAGATCTATCCAGCAAATTTGTATTCATCTTTCTTCTGTTTCTCATGTTATTCACTAGTTATTTGCTTTGTGAGGCATCCTTAGTTTGATCTGATGAGCATGACATTATTGTACAGCTTTAATATAAGGATTATCCCATGGGATTTCCATGCTAATCTTTTAGTAATGAATTCTATTTTCTAGTTGCTGTTATCACTGCAGAATTAATTCATCCTTTTAAAAATCTAATGGTGAATTTCCTTTCTTTTTTGGCAGGCTAACGATGGAAATTAACAATATAAATTAACATTCTACACAATGCCTGTGGTTCACTAGAATTTAGCATTGTGGTAGTATAGCTCTAAGGATTCTATACTGTTGTTTTATTATAGATGACTATATCAGAGAGTTTTACAAACTTGTTGTTAATGTTATACCAAGGAGTGAATATAAAATGTTTCAATAGTTTATGAAGTTAAGAAGATAAAGAGAATGGCTTCATGTTTTAAACTACGGTAGTTCTCTTAATATATTTTGTGCCATAGTAACACAATACTTGAAGGTGATGTGTAATTGTAAAGAACAGAGACTTTATTTCTCACTGTTCTGGAGGTTGTGAAACCCAAGATTTGGGCTCTATATATGGCAAGAGCCTTCATGCTGCATTATATGAGAAGGTGGAAATGGCAGTAAAACAAACACAAAGAGAGAAGAAAATTTTGCCTTAATCATCCTTTTATCAGGATTCCAACCCACGACACTATCCCACTCACAAATTAATATAGTTATAGGAGCAGCCCTCGTGGACACAGCCACTTCTTAAAAGTCCCACCTCTCAACACTGTTGCATTGCAGCTTAAGTTTCAAGCACGGGTAATTTAGGGGACATGCGAAAACAATAGAAATTACCTAGAGATTTGCTTTATATTTCAGATTATATAAAACAAACTATTGTATCAATATGCAAAACCAAACTAAAATGTTGAGCTTTCTAATGTAGATTATTATTATAGTGTCCAGTTCAATACCTTATTGGTGCTGTTAATAAAATCATACATTTAAAATAATCTATATCGGGCCGGTGATATAGCTCAGTGGCATAAGCACCTGCCTGGCAAGCGCGAGGTCCTCAGTTCAGCTCCAGTTACCCACATATAAAAAAATAAAATAAAAAAATCTATACATTTTAATAGCTATTCAAGTAAAATATATAAATTATGAAACCTTTCCTTAATAAGATATAAATCATAAAAAATTGCTCTAATATCAAGAACAAGACAAGGATGCCCACTCTTGATAATTGTATTCAATGTAGTACTGAACGTGCCAGCCGGAGAAATTAGGGCAGGTTAAATGATATACCTACAAAATTCCAACATCATTTTTTCCACAGAAATAGAAGCAGTAATTCTCAAATTTATATGAATAGCTAAAGCAATCTTCACCAAGAATAACAAAGCTGAAGACATCACAATACCTGATTCAAAACCTACTATAAAACTGTACTAATCAAAACAGCATATTACTGGCATAAAATCAAAAACATAGAACAATGGAACAGAACATAAACCCCAGAAATAAACTCCCATATGTGCAGTCAATTGAAGTTTGACAAAATTTCCAAGAACATACAACAGGGAAAACACAATTTTTAAAAATATATTCTCTGGCAAACAGAGTAACCATATGCAGAACAATGAAATTAGAATTTTATATCATACTATGTAGAAAAAATTAACTGAAGATAGGTTAAAGATTTAAAAATAAAACCTGAAATTAAAAATGTTTTAATTAAAGGGAAAAGTGTTTTGACTTTTGTCTGGACAATCAATTTTTTAAACTTCAATGTGCAGCCAGAAAATCAAAAATAGCTAAGTGGGATTGCATCAAACTAAAAAGCTTACAGAAAGAAAAGGAAATAATCAATACAGTGAAGGGACAACCTACAAAATGCAAGAAAATGTTTGAAAATCACTTATCTGTTAAGAGGATAATACACAAAATGTATAAAGAACTCAACTCAATATCTAGCAAAGAAAACATATGAGTAAAAATGGGCAAATGTCTTTTGAGAAAATTTTGTGACCATAAAGTATAAGAAAAAGTGTTCAACATCCCTATCAGGAGTATGCAAATTGAAATTATAATCAGATACCATGTCATATTACTTAAATGCCTATTAGCAAAATTGCAAATGATAACAAGTATTGGTGAGGGTGTGAAGAAAAGGAAACCTTTATAAACTGTCAGTGGAAAGGCAAGTTAGTACCACCATTATGGAAAACCTTGGAAGTTCCTCAAAAAATTAAAAATAAAATTACCATGTGTTCTAACAGCCCAACTTCAATATGTCAAAGCTATACTCTCTTGTTTTTTACATTATTCACAATAGCCAAAATATAGAAATAATGTAAGTGCTAATTGATGCATAAGTGGTAAAGAAAATGCACACACACAGAACAAATAGTGCAATACTATTTTACTTTAAGAAAGAAGGAAATCCTCCCATTGTGGCAGCATGGATGAAACTGAAAGATATTATGCTCAGTGAAATAAGCTGGTCAAATGGAGACAAATACTGCATGATATCACTTATAAATGAAAACTAACATCTGATTTACAAAGATAAATTAGAATGGAGGTTGCCAGGGAATGGATAAAGGGAAAGAGAATTAAGTCAATGTAGGTCAAAGAATAGAAAATTCCATTTAGACAGTTTAAATCATTCTTTTTGTGTGTGTGTGTGGGTATCGGGTGTCGACCTCAGGACCTCACATGCCAGCAGGTGCCTGTGCCACTGAGCAATGTCACTGGCCCTTTTTTTTTTTTTTTGTATGTGGGTTCAGGGAGTTGAACTCAGGCCCTCACGCTTGCCAGACAGGCACTTACACTGCTGAGCCATCTCAAAAGCCCTCATTCTTGATATTTAATATAGATCCTTGTGACCATAGTAAGATGAAAGTACTGTCTACTAGTTATTTTCCAATAGTTGGGACAAAATACCTGACAACCAAATCTTAAAATTTTATTGTGGCTCACAGTTTCAGAGAGTACAGTACCTGATTGGTTGACTCACAGGCAGAAATGGCATGGTGCAATTTTACAGCCAAGAAAAGCTACTCACTGCATGGTTTCCAGGAACACAGAGAAAAGGGAGGAGGCCAAACAAAAATATACCCCTTCAGGTCATGACCCTAGTGACTCCCCTCTTCCAAAAGGCCCAAAGTCCTAACAGCATAGTCAGCTCTGTACTTGTCAATGGATTAATCTACTGATTAGTGTAGAGCTCCATGATCCAGTCACCTTCAGAAGCCCCACTTTTGAACATATGAGATTTGGGGAGGGGAAATTATAGTTCCAAACATAACATATTGTGTATTTTAAATTTCTACAAAACTAGCTTTTAAATGTTCTCAACAAACAAAATTTTCACTATGTGAGGGAAAGGATATGGTAAATAGCTTGATCATGGTAATCATTTCATAATATATACATGTACTAAAATATTATAACTTTCATTATAAATACATTCAATTTTATTTCTCATACCTCAATAAAGCTAAAAAGTAATTTTTTTTTAATATGCGGGTACCAGGAGTGGAATTTAGGACCTCGTGCTTTCCAGGCAGGCGCTTATGGCGCTGAGCTATATCACCGGCCCTAAAAAGTAATTTTAACATGCACATACAAAAGAAAAGAAATTACAGGACATGACATGAAAAGACAAGAGTCTTGGTACAATAAATACTGTTTCAGAGAGAAAAAAAGACTCTTGAGAACAAAATGTTTCAGAAGAGCTGAATTAGAAGAAAAATCCAAGAAATGGATTTTTTGAAAATATTTTTTTCTCTGTACCTGAAATTACAATGTAATCTCTTCCTATTTTATTGAAATGATTTTGTCCATCTCACTGAAATTTTCTTTTACATAAATTTTCGCATTGAGAAATATGCATTTTACAAGTTTTGCATGTACGTTAATATGATTGCAGTTCACAAATATTTTTCTTGGTTACTCTCAAATTGCCATCCAGAAAGCACACAGAGTTCTGTCTCATGGACTTCGGATCTGCTGTGAAAATAATCTGCTAAGTGTTACAAAAACAAAGAGTATTTGAATGTATATATCAATGGTATATTGTGTACTTAGTGTGTGAGATTCCCTGGATTTAATCTGCAGCACCATATAAACAAAAATGAAAGTACACAAACACAAACTAACAATCTCCTTCCCCTGCACCTGTCCTCCTCATAAACCCAGATTATTCTTCTTGTCATATTAATATTTCCAATCCTAAATATTTAATTTTTAAAGAGTAAGAAATAGTTTTAATCTTAAAAATTGCCTCTGTTTAATAATAAAGTTCAAATATACTCTGTGACATTAGATACAGAAAGAAACTTGACTATTCTGGATAAATAAGTTTAGACTAGGAAATATTCTTTACTGAGTATTTGTAGCAGAAATATCATTTAAACATGTACTGTAAGTAGCAATTTATAAGAATATTGAATTTCCTTATTTTGGGACTTATTAAAAGTAATTGAAAGTGATTAAATTAGAAATGCTTTATTTTGATGCTATTCAACAAATTTCATTTTTACTAGAAATTTCAAATTAAAATGCTAAGTAATTAAAGAGTATGTAGTTATGAGAGATGTAATCCAAGTGTTTTGCTCTTTGCAACAACAATTTCAGTTAAAATAGAATTTATTATCTGTTTAAATGTTTAAAATATTAAAAGCTTAAGTGATAAAAGTAAAGGCAGCTGTGTGTATGATTAAACAGCAAAGTAGGTTAAGGGACATCTGGAGTTGGTAAGTGATGCATGAATTCTTTTTTTTTTTTTTTGTGGGTACCGGGGGTCAACCTCAGGACCTTGCGCGCCAGCAGGCGCCCGTGCCACTGAGCGATATCACCGGCCCCTTTTTCGTATGTGGGTTCCAGGAGTCGAACTCGGGCCCTCGCGCTTGCGGAGCAGGTGCTTAAGCCGCTGAGCCATCTCACCGGCCCGATGTATGAATTCTTGAATGTGACATCTACCACCATTCTGGGAACTTGGGAAAGTTTATAGTAAAAATAAGGAAAAATATGAAATTACATATATATCAATTATATTCTCATAATTTTCTTTTATATGAATGCATTCATTTGCTCAGAGATTTGTTTTGAGTTTTATAATATAATAATATTACTTGAGATAATAAATGCTGGTTGATAAAAATGGAATATAAATAACAAATATTTGCTGATTAGACAAACATAAAATGTACAGTTAAAATATTATAGATAATATTTATTGAGATCAAACACAGAAATATACCTACTAATATGTAGAATGTAAAATAAAATAGAATCCCAGACATATGGGGTGGCATACAGCCATTATCGCAGCTATTTCCAAGGCTGAAGGAGGATGGCAAGTTTAATGTCATGCTAAGTAAATGAGCAAGAATCTGACTCAAAATTAAAAAAAAAACCCAGAGATATAGCTCAGTGCAAATGTCCTGGTTTCAATCACCAGTACCACAAAATGTGTTTTCAATAATGTTAATTTCAAAGACTTGATCATGTTTACATTTTATTCTGTATTATGTCTTTGAGATGATTTAATTTTTTTCTCAAATTGAATGAGCCACAGGATGCCAAAATATTTGATGAAAAATTATTCTGTGTGTGTCTAGGAGGGTGTTTTTGGATGAGGTCAAATCAACAAAGTTGCTCACCACACTGTGGGCAGTCAAATCCAATCAACTGCAGTCTTGAACAAACAAGCTGAGTAAAAGGGAATTCCTCCTACTTGACTATTTGAGCCAGGGCACTGGTCTTTTCCAGCATTTGGGCACAGGCTAAAATAGAGACCTTCAATGGTTTAAGCCAGACAGATTTTGGACAAAAACATACACTATTGGCTCTTCCTGTTCTCAAGCATTTAAACTCAAACTGAAACAACAGAGCAACCATCTTGAGTTTCTGAGTTGTTGAAGTCATTGGGACTTAACAGCCTTTATAATCTCATAAGTCAATTCCTTGTAATGTAGATAAATAAATTACAGATTAATCTATATTAACTTATCTTTATATTTCTCTATACTTCTACAGCCACACATCTATATATTTATATCTACCTATTCATCTGTGTATGTATTTATTTTTCTTTTTCTCTGAATAAACCTAACAAAGTATGTAAAACACTATGCTGAAATGCAATAGAAAGACATTTCCAAACTTCTTTATAACAATTCTGCTTTATGTTTAAAAATAAACATTCTAGGAATATTTGAAAAATATTTTTGTTTTCCTTATTTCAACGACATTTGCTAGACACTATTATTTAAGTAGGGAGGGTAAAAACAAAAAGAAAAATTACAAAACATTCATCACTTTCTATCATCTGTCTTGTATTTTGTCTAATAATTCTCTTTTAAGTAAATTAGATTTCAAAAAATTACATTTACATGTGGATCAAAAAAGAGACACAAACTTCTGACTTTACAGATGGTTGTTTTTCTTAATTACATGACTAACAGTTTAGAAATGACTAATTGGTCATGCCTGACAAGTAATAGCTGTTTTTCCAAGATAAATAAATGCTCACATTTTTCATACTTAATCAGAGACTTTATGTGCAAAAATGACCAAATATATCATCTATTCTAAGCCTCCTGTGCTGTTTTGTAATAAATGGCCATCTGTACTTTGATTTGACTGAGTTTGTCTGTGATGACCAGAGAATCTGATTACATGACAGATGGTTTTGAGAGAAGAATTTGGTGTTTTAGAAGTAAGCAAATAAGCATTTTCATAGTTACTTCTTCCTCTTCTTTCCCTTTGCTACTTTTACCACAAAGGCAAAATCCAAAGTACTATCATCTCAATGTTATTCTCTTTGTTTTCTTAAATCATACAAGATGTGAAGGAGAGCTACTAACTTGCATATCCACTGTTTCAGGCATGCACAAAGAAGAAAATTTGGTTTAATATTTAAAAAGTAAAATATTCTTTCAAGCTTATTAGTCTGATATATTAATGTAAGAACTTTGATCTGACTCTTTGCCTTTCACTAACCAGAAAAAAATATTGCATTCTTAGGTATCTAACATGCTGTGGTATTTGGTCTCTGTCAGACACTGTCCAATGCAAGCTAGATTAGAATCAGAAAATGTTGTAGAAAATATATATGGATTATAAAATATTACACTCATATTGGCACAAAATCTCGTCATTGTTAAAATCGACTTCTGGAATTGTTCCTTTTTATCTTCCTAGTTAGTCTGTGTAGGAAATACAGACTAAACCAACATATTATGAGAAACTGAGATTTAGAGAGGTTGAGTTACTTTTCAAAGGCAATCTCTCTCTAGCAGAGCTGTCACTAGAACTATTCTTTTCTCTTATATGCCTTCTTCACACCAAAGAGTCAATATGTGCATGAAATAATTGGCGGATGCCTATTGTCTCAACTTCTAACAAATGCTTTCCAAAGCAAAAAACAAAGTCTAATACTATTTTAACTTCCAAAATTATATTTAACTATGTCAAAACAAAATTTTACACTACTACAAAGATTTCCAGAGGATCTTTCCATAGAAAGTCTGCTTGTCTAATAAACTCTTCCTTCCTGGTGATTGTGTTGTAAATATTTAGAAAATTATATTGGTGATTTGAATAAAAATTTGTGTTGGATAAATAGAATGGTATAACAACTAGATGTAATGCCAAATATTAGAAAATGTTTACAACTCTATGCTAGCAGGCATTAAAATATTGATGATTCTACATACTTCAGTAATGGGTAAAACAACTAGTATTTGGGTGTGAAGGTACAGTTTATATAGTTTTAAGAAAGTATGATTTCTTTGCATTTTAAACTTCATTTAATCCTACTGAAGATTAAAGATTAAAGCTTCCAATTTAAAAGATAACTTTTGAATTCGTAAGTTTTCTTCCACCAAAATACAATCCACGGGGCAATTAAAGAAATATAAAAAATACATAGGAACATTATAAAAATAATTATACCAAACATAATCAGAAATTTAAGTGAATTTGAATGTTTTAAATCATTTGGGACAAAATTGACAAAAGAAAATGAAGATAAAAAAGAGAGAAGATAAATAAACTATTAGAAGTGGTCACTGATTGATTTTCCTTAAAAACTGCAAAAAGTGAAAGAAAATATTAGCAAATCCTACAGTATTTACAGGAGTGAATTAAGGAGCCAAAACATTACCATATCCTAATTGATACTTTCAGGAAATAGAACTGGTTTTACTCGAAATAGTTAAGAGCATTTCCTTCTCTACATTAATATCTACCATCTTGAAGCTTAACCTACTTGTCTTGTTGTTACAAATACCAGAGAAGACTTCAGGCAACTTACTAAAATAACCAGAAGGGAAAAATAAGTTCCAGATTCTGGTGAGTAGAAAATTCCTAACTATATTTATCATGATAATGCAATTTTCACTTTCTCAGTTAACTGCTCTTCTCCACTCTACTACTCCTTGCTCTACTTAGCCAGTTTGTAGAAACACAACATTAGGGCAGATCTCCTTACACAGAATGGAACCCACACTGAGATGTGCTTGCAACCTCAGTTCACACCAGAGCTTGATGCTCCTCCTTGGCTCAGTCAAGCCAAGTGTGTAAATTTATCACAGGATAAACTGAGGAAACAAACACAAGAAATTTCAGAAAAAGAGAACAGAAACAAGAGAGAAAATGGTTACCATTTAAACAAGGAAAATATCTCTGCATTATAGTAAATTTAATATCTTTGGATTAAAATGGCCCACTATTTGTCAAAAAGAAAATTAAAGGAGAAGAAAAGTGTGATGCAAAAATATAAAAACATAAAGTCACTTTAACGTACATATTTGGTACCATGAATGACCACAAACTTCTAAAAAAGAAAATAAACATTACTGAGACTATTATATTTTATATCTTTAGCAGTTATATTAAACAAGGAAATGAGGGATTATACTATGCATGCTCACATACTTCAACATATTAATTACCATTTATCTGATTCAATTTGAAGAATATTATGGTCAACTACATAGTTATTAATTTTGAAATCTTGATGAAATAGAGCTTGAAAAATAAATTAATTATACAAATATACATTAAGCTTTTCTTAGAAAAGATACATTGACCACCCCATGTATAATAGCAAAATAAATAAACAGAAACATTCCAAACTATTGAAGTTATGATTTAGATATAAATCCGAGCCCATATATTTCTCATATTAACTCAAAACAAAATTTATATTTATGATAATTTTTGTACCAAAATGTTTGTAGAAATTGTGTAATCTCTCATGGCACAGAACAGGAAAGTTAATACAAAAGTTAGGGATACTTCTTGCACTAGTTGGCCTGAATATATAAATCTGAATTTGATGCAAAACACAGAAGAATCATCTTCTTACATTTTTATTCCCTAGTCCAAACAGCCATTTCAAGAGGCATCAGAAAGATTTACTATTAGATGGTAGAGATGTTTGGCCCTTTGGGTGTAATTTGGGTTAGATTAAGGTATAAGAACTTCAACTGAGAGTCTAATTTTTTCCATTCAGCAAGAAAGAAGAAATCTTTTATGTTTGCACCAAAGGCTACTAACAACATAATGTGGTGAAAAGTCACTGCTTTAAAATTCCATATTAATTCAATGAACAGAACATCACACTACTACCAACGGGTCTATCTGAACATTAAGAGTAATGCTCTGACTTTTGTGATATTTTAAACATAATTATGTGCAAATTTTCAAGTCATTGTAACATAATTTTGCCACCCTGTAAAAGTTCTGTAAGCTTAAAAATTATTTCTCATAGTGAATGTGCCCCTTTACTCTTTGCAACATTCTTTTGCTTTTTTTCTCTTTTTTTAATTTTGCATGTGTATGAAAATTCCTCTTTTCCCTACTTAGAGAAATCCAGTTTTTCCATATATTGTTAGTATCCCCAACCTGTCTAAAGTTTTTATGAATAACTGACAAATTTTAAATCCTTCTCCTTGTTTGTTGAAGGTTCCTCTATTTTATCCTGCTTTTCCTCAAAATATTGACAGATGATTCAGATATGAAGAAAGAAACTTAATTAATGTTTTTGTTTGGATCCAGAATGCTCCTCCAGAGCCTCATGTGCTCAGAGGCAGGGCTTTTGGAATGTGATTGAATAATGGTGGCATAATAGCTGAATGTACTTTTAGGAGGTCAGGTGAGGTCCAAAGTCATGGCTTATTGTGGATGTAGTTATGTCCTCCCAAGCTCCTCCTCTTATTTTCTGCTTCCTGGATGCCATGATGTGAACTGCTTCCCCCTGTCAGACCCTTCTGCTCTGACTTTTGTGTCTTGGAGCTGGCCAACCCTGGACTAAAAAATGAACCAAGATAAATCTCTCTTACTATAAATTGCAGTTTTTGTGTATTTTGTCCCAGCAATGATAAAGGGAATAAGACAAATGTTGGCACAAAGTAAGTGGGGTCATCACTGTGACTGTACTTGACCATGTGGTTTCAAAGCCTTTGGAACAGGTTCTTGGAAAAAGTTTGGAAAGTTTTGGAAATATAGAATGCTGTAAGTCAATCTGGATAAGAGATTGTTATCAGAGCTCAGAAAACCAGAATGCTGATACAAAGGCAGATGATAAAGATCAAACTCAGGACATTTCAGTTGGGAGCAATGATTCCATTGGCAATTAAAATCAACTAGCAGACACTTGGAAAAAAGATGGCAGACTTGTAAGAAGCAGGCAGCAAAACTCTCTAAAAGTTGCCATTGGACCACTGGAATACAGTGACCAGGAGAGCGCAGGAGGGAGGGAGGTGCCTCCCCTGGACCCAGGAAAGTTCTGAAATGCAGTTCAGGACTCAGGGTGCCAGTGAAGGGTACTTTCAACAAAGAAAAAGGAGGAGACTGCAGCACCTTCTCCCTGTCCCAGGAACCATGGCATGACAGAAACTCAAATCTGTGGACACAAGGTGACAGCCGGCACCCGCAGGAGCCCCCACGGAGGATTGCGAGACAGTAGTGGTGCAGGGGAGTGGTGGAGGACTGTGCTGGCTGGTGGTGAGTGTCTCTCAGGCACAGCTGTCCCATGCCAGAGAGCAATTGGCCAGGCGCCATTGTGGGGGGTGCGGTGAAACTCAGAGCGATGCGAAAACACAGCGCTCCAGACCCACACTTGGAACTCAGCATGGCACCGTGGCTCTCAGGCCCGTGGAAAGTGCGCTGATGGGTGGCAGGTGAACAAGACTGGTCTCCTCCTGAAAGTACATGCTTCTGCACAATGCCATGCCAAAGAGCCTCCTGGCTTACTGGGATGGAACTGCCCGGAAAAGGACTCTGTCACCACATGGTGCCTGCCTACAGCAGAGTCAACACATGGAACTGATTCTTTTTATATATATGTTTTTTATTTTCTCTCATTTGTTTTTTGTTCTGGTGAAGCATTTCTTTTATTTTTGGTGGGGTTTTACTTTTGTTTTGTTGTTTTTGTCTTCATTTTTTGTTTCAGTTTGTCTATTTGCTCTTTCCTTCATTATAATATCTGGTTTATATATGAGTGTAAACAGAGCCTCTAACCTCTTTGTGATTGTGGTTTTGATCTGTTCTTTCTTTTATCCCTTCCTTCTCTTTTTCCCACCAGTCCTCTGCACCAGTTTCCCAATGTTAGCGGGATCCCTCTTGGTCCTCCAACCTTACATCTAATTCCTTCCTCTTCTCCCAATACTCTATTTCCTCCTTAACTCATTTTAAATTTAAACTCCTGAGGGCAAAATTGATATATTAAGGATGTGTATACTGCATATAATTTTTCTGGTGTGTTTTAGATTTTGTTATATAACCACAACTCTACTTTGTATGGTTAAAAGTGGGAAATAACTGGTAAGCTCAGTCCAACATTTTCTAGGCTGTGTTTGATGCTTTAGGTACCATTATAGCCAAAAGTGAAATAATTGTTCTAAACATCTTTCATTCCTGATATTTCATGATTGAGATTGACTAGGGATCACAGAAAATACAGTGGCACAGTACCAAAGAACCAAGGACTGGGCCAAACAAGTAGCAACTTCTCATATCCAACAAAGTGAAGAGGTAGGATCTGGCAGCAAGCTCAAAACCCAAAAACAAGCTTCACTTGGAAGATATTGCAGAGAAGTAGTCATCTCCTAAGGATCATGAACACTAGCAATAAAGTAACCTACCATAGGTAATTTGCAAACATCAGGCCAGGAATTAAACTAAAGAAAGAAAAGAAAATGAGATGACACTTAAACAAGATGCAACCCCACACATACAATTCACCGAAGGCAAACCTATGGAGCAATGAGGTGGGACAATCAGAAAGCCACCCACCTGGCCTATTTGAAGTGCTAACAACAAAGCAACTGAATGAGGCTGTGGAAAAAATTAAATCAGAAATAATTTCTCAGATAACTGCAGAGATGATGTCCACAGCGAAGACCATGATCAAGGACACTACAGCCGATACAGACAAAAAAATAGACGAGCTTAAGAAAATTATAGAAACCATGAATGCTCAGCATAGGAAAGAAATGGAATCCATAAGGCAGATTCAAGTAGATATGCAGGAGAACAAAAATTCCATTGAAAGTATTTGTAGCAGATTAAACCAATGTGAGGACAGGATCTCAGATATAGAAGACAGGCTTGCAATTAGTGATCATGAAAAGAAAGAATTCTTAAAAATAGCAAGGGACCATGAAAAATCAATCCAGCAGCTGCTAGATGACTCAAAGATAAATAACTTAAGAATAATTGGAATAAATGGAAAAGCAGGAGATAGCATAAATGACATTAGGACCCTGTTCACAGACATTATCAAGAAGAATTTCCCTGAAAGAGAAAAAGAATTTGATCTTCATATAAATGAGGCTTATAGAACTCCAACTAGACACGATCAAAAAAAAAAAAAAAACTTCAGCCAGACGTATCATAGTTAAGAGCCCAGAAATTCAACAGAAGGGCAGAATCTTAAAAGCTGTTAGGGACAAGAGACATATCACCTATAAAGGAAAACCCATCAGAATCACAGCTGACTTTCCAGCACAAACCCTCAAGTCAAGAAGAGCTTGGAATGATGTATTTCAAGCTCTAAAGGAAAATAACTTTCAACCCAGATTGATGTACCCTGCAAAGCTATCTTTCAAAATTGATGGAAAAATAAAATACTTTCATGACAAAGAACATCTGAGAACATTTATGACCACCAAACCAGCACTACAAAATGTTCTGAAAGACATTCTAGAAAGAGATAACAAGGACTACATCTCCAGGAACCCCAACAGAAGGAAACCACCAGGCAGAGCAGATAATTAAATATAGGGAGAGGGGAAAAACAAACAAACAAAAAAGAGTGGGAACCAACAACAGGAAAATATAATGACAAGTATAAGTCAATACATATCAGTTTTAACCATCAATGTTAATGGTCTCAATTCACCAATCAAAAGGCACAGACTGGCAAAATGGATCAAAAAGCAAGATCCAACAATATGCTGTATACAAGAAACACATTTATTTCAGAACGAAATTCATAGACTGAAAGTCAAAGGATAGAAAACAATACTCCATGCAACAGGAACCAAGAAAAAAGCAGGGGTAGCTATTCTTTTTGCAGACAAAGTGAATTTCAAGCCAAGAATGATTCAGAGAGATAAAGACGGTCATTACATCCTTGTAAAGGGAACAATACAAGAGGAAGAGATAACGATCATAAATATATATGCATCAAATACCAGTGCACCCAGCTATATAAAACAAGTATTAAAGGACATGAAAAATCAAATAAGCACTAATACAATTATATTGGGGGATCTCAATACCCCACTGTCACAAAAAGACAGATCAACTAGACAAAAAATCAATAATGAAATAGTAGAACTGAATCAAACTTTTGAACAAATGGACTTAGTAGATGTCTACAGAGTGTTCCACCCCACGACATCTAAATACATTCTTCTCAGCTGCACACAGGATGTTATCCAAAATAGACCACATACTAGCTCATAAAACCTGCTTAAGTAAATGCAAAATAATTGAAATTATCCCATGCATATTATCAGACCATAATGCAATGCAACTGGAAATCAATCACAAAAGAAATCACAAAAACTCCCTAAACACATGGAAATTAAACAGCACCCTCCTGAACAACCATTGGGTCACAGATGAAATTAAAGAAGAAATTAGAGACTTTCTACAATTGAGTGATAATGACAGTACAACATACCAGAACTTATGGGATACAATGAAAGCAGTCCTAAGAGGGAAATTTATAGCATTAAATACCTACATCAGGAAAATAGAGCAAGTGCAAATAAACAACTTAATGGTGAACCTCGAACTTCTAGAAAAAGAAGAACAGGCTAAGCCAAAAGCCTGTACAAGGGAGGAAATTATAAAGATCCGAGCAGAATTTAATGTATTAGAGACAAAAAAACAATACAAAGAATCAATGAAGCAAAGAGTTGGTTCTTTGAAAGAATAAATAAGATTGACAAACCCTTATCCAACCTTATTAAAAAAAGAAAAGACTCATATCCATGCAATTCAAAATGAAAAGTGTGATATCACAACAGACCCCGCAGAAATCCAGATCATCTATACCTATTTTGAAAATGTATATTCTACTAAGATGGAAAATGCAGAAGAAATGGACAGATTCCTAGATACATATGAATTACCAAAGCTGAATTTAGAAGATTTAAAAATCCTAAATAAACCAATATCAACCAATGAAATCAAAGATGTAATTAAAAACCTCTCAACAAAGAAGAGTCCAGGCCCTGATGGATTCACTGTCGAATTCTACAAGACCTAACACCACTATTTCTCAAACTTTTTAATGAAATTGAAGGGGAAGCAGTACTCCCAAATTCATTCCTGGAAGCAAGCATTACCCTCATACCAAAACCAGAGAAGGACCCAACTTAGAAAGAGAACTACAGGCCAATCTCCCAAATGAACATAGATGCAAAAATCCTCAATAAGATACTGGCAAACAGAATCCAGCAAATCATCAAGAAGATTATACACCATGACCAAGTTGGATTCATCCCAGGGATGCAGGGATGGTTCAACATACGTAAATCAATAAATGTAATACACCATATTAACAGAACCAAAAACAAAAATCACATGATCATCTCAATAGTTGCAGAAAAAGCTTTTGACAAAGTCCAGCACCTTTTCATGATAAAAACCCTACAGAAAATTGGAATAGATAGTCTTTATCTCAATCTCATAAAAGCTATCTATGACAAACCAACAGTCAATATTATATTAAGTGGCCAAAAACTGAAAGCCTTCCCTCTAAAATCAGGAACAAGACAAGGATGTCCACTGTCCCCACTCTTATTCAACACACTTTTGGAAACTTTAGCCAAAGCAATTAGACAAGAGAAAGAAATAAAAGGAATAATGATTGGAAAGGAAGAAGTTAAATTATCATTATTTTCAGATGACATGATACTCTACACAGAAGACCCCAAAAAATCCACTAAAAAACTGCTAGATTTAATAAGCAAATTCAGTAGTGTAGCTGGATACAAAGTCAATACTCAAAAGTCAATAGCCTTCCCGTACACAAATGACAAACTTACTGAAAGAGGAATTAGGGAAACAATACCTTTCACAATAACATCCAAAAAAATGAAATACCTAGGAATGCAACCTCACAAAGGATATAAAAGAACCCTACACTGAAAACTACAGTACTCTGAAAAAGGAGATTGAAGAGGACATCAGAAAATGGAAGGATATCTCTTGCTCCTGGATAAGAAGAACTAATATAGTGAAAATGGCTATACTTCCAAAATTGTTATACAGATTTAAAGCAATTCCAATCAAAATTCCAATAGCATATCTCACAGAATTAGAGAAAACAATACAGAAATTCATTTGAACTCAGAAAAGACCTAGAATAGCAAAGGCAATTCTGGGCAACAAAGGCAAGGCAGGAGGCATCACAATCCCTGACTTGAAATTATACTATAAAGCTACTGTGATAAAAACAGTGTGGTACTGGCAAAAAAAAAACAGACCTGAAGATCAATGGAACAGATTAGAAGATGCTGAAACAACCCCAGACATACTAAGCCACCTTATCTTTGACAAAGGTGCCAAACACATTCACTGGAAGAAAGATAGCCTCTTTAATAAATGGTGCTGGATAAACTGGCTCTGCACATACTAAAAATTAATACTAGACACATATCTTTCACCATGCACTAAACTAAATTCAAAGTGGATCAGAGATCTAAATGTTAAAACAGAAACATTAAATCTGCTGGAAAATAGGACAGGTAAAACCCTTGAAGACATTGGTGTAGGCAAAGACTTTATGAATAAAACCTCAACCGCACAGGAACTATCCCAAAGAATCAACAACTGGGATCTCATCTTATTAAAAAGCTCTTGCACAGCAAGAGAAACCACCAACAGAGTGAAGAGACAACCCACAATGTGGGAAAAAGTGTTTGCAAGCTGTTCCTCAGACAAAGGATTACTATCGAGAACATATAAAGAACTCAAAAAAATCAGACCTCCCATATTTAAAGACCCACTCCAAAAATGGGCATCTGAGATGAGTACACATTTCTCAGATGAAGAAATACTAATGGCAAATAAATATACAAAAAATGTGCAACATCACTAGTCATTCAAGAGATGCAAATTAAAACAACACTGAGATTCCATCTCACCCCAGAAAGAATGGCTATTATCAAGAAATCAACTAATAATAAATGCTGGAGGGGCTGTGAGGAAAAAGGAACCCTTCTCCACTGTTCGTGCGAGTGTCAACTGGTACAGCCACTGTGGAAATCAGTGTGGAGATTCCTCAAAAAACTAGAGTTGGAGGTCCCATTTGACCCAGCTATTCCCCTTCTGGGTATCTTCCCAGAAGAATTAAAAACATCGTACCACAGCGATATGTGTGCACCCATGTTTATAGCAGCACAATTTGTAATAGCCAGATCTTGGAAACAACCCAAATGCCCATCAACTGAGGAATGGATAAGAAAGATGTGGTATTTTTATACAATGGAGTACTATTCAGCCATAAAGAAGGATAAACTGAAGACTTTTATAGGTAAATGGATGCAACTTGAGAAAATACTCATAAGTGAAATAAACTGGATGCACATGTGTAAGCATCATATTGTCTCTCTAGTATGAGAAACTGAAAGAGTAAATAAGATCCAAAATGTACAATAGACATGGTGCATGGTGCAAAAAGAAACTGGTCAAAAAGAAAGAGAGACTGGGATGGGGGAATAGGGAAAAGAAAGAAGGGAAAGGAAAAAAACTGTATTTATATATAAGATGGTTAAGATAGATACACTACTAATTTTACTTAGTTCATTGAAGAGTAAGGTTTGTGCCAATAGTGTTTGGACAATTGAACGCTAATATCTGGTATCCTGAATAACTAACTTAAAGATAATAATACGTAATGCATTAACCATTGTTACCTTCCTATTATTGCCAGCTGTTCCTCAGACAAAGGATTACTATCGAGAACACATAAAGAACTTAAAAAAATCAGACCTCCCATATTTAAAGACCCACTCCAAAAATTTTGAAATTTTGTTTTGAAATTTTGTTCTTTTTTGATTTGTTTTGCTTTGTTTTTTTCTTCTCTTTAAAATAATTTTAAAAAAATAAAAATAAAATCAACTAGCAGAAATTTTTGTACCTGTTGCTCATGTTCTGAGACTTTGCATGAAATTGAGATTACTGGCTGCAGACTAATTAATGTAGCAGAGTAAATTAAATGCAGGAGGAAAAATTCCATTTGAAAGTTTTTAGTCTTCCAAGAAAGGAAGAAACTGCAGAAGGGAGGACAGTTGATTAAAAATCTTAAAATTAGGGCCGGTGAGATGGCTCAGCAGCATAAGTGCCTGCCTGGCAAGCACGAGGGCCCAAGTTCGACTCCCAAAACCCACATATGGAATAAGGGCCAGTGATATTGCTCAGCGGCATAGGCACCTGCTGGCACGCAAGGTCCTGAGCTTGACCCACAGTACACACCAAAAAAAAAAAAAAAAAAAATTAAAAAGTCTTAGAATTAAAAGGAACACAGATACTTTGAATCAGGACCATAGGAAAAATACTCTGAAGGCATCTTGGAAATCAGAAAGACCCTATCCTTAGTATGTTCAAGGTTGTAAAAGTGAAAGACATTGCTTTGAGAAAATAGCACTACAGCCATCTAGGGAATTAATTCTTTCATGATATGATTCACAGTACTCAGCCACATAGACATTCTGAGGCTTTTGCAGCCCTGATCCAGGAGGAACTGGCTGCTGTTTGAGCTATTAGCAGACCTTGACATCATCAAAATGCTGCTTTACAGACATACAGAATGCAAAAGTTGTGAGGTCAGGGAGGCTTCTACCCAGCATTCAGAGGAAAGCCTGAGAGGTTTGGCCTTGTGTCTTTGAGAAGGTGTGCAAGAAGCTGTGAGAGTGAAGCCAAAATTCTAGTAGAAACACTAGGCTGTTGGAGAAGTTGAAAATGTGAAATATATGAAGAAAGCTCCAGGCAATGAGTGAAACCATCCCCAGGGACAGATGATAAGAGCTAAGACTAGCAATGTCTTAGAGGCAGAACAATCCAAGCCCTTTGGAGCTCACATCTTTGCCTTGGGTGTGGGACACAGAGATACAAGATTTGATGTTTGCCCTGCTGGGTTTTGATCATGCTTTGGTCATATTGTTTCATACCCTCTTTTTCTCCCTTATGTAATGGGATTGTTTATCCTGTGTCTTTAACTGGTGATGCTTAACTTATGAATTATGATCAGCTAAGGTGCTGCTGAATAAAAAGTTAGAACATAAGGGTACTAACAATAGTTACTTATAAATACAAGTTACTGTCCTACCTTTTTGTGAGTTAAAAGTGAAGTTAGTAGTTTTAACATCCAGAACCATTATTTTGATACCTGTCTAGAACATCTGTCCATTTGGATGTAAGACCTCTATGTGGAGTACAAGATTGTGGAAGTAGGAATCAAAAGCTGTGACAATAGGTCACTGGAGAGGATAGTGAGGAGTACCTCTCCTGTTCCCACCCTATTTCTAGACCATGAATTGTGGCTATGGAAAAAGAGCACTATATAATGGATATAGATGCAGAGAATACAGAGATTTCTGCAGAATATTACCCAAGCTTTGCCATGAACTGAGCCTTCAAAAGCCATTTCACTGTTCTATTGAGTGAGTAGCTTCATGATGCAGGAGAAGATGCTAAGACCAGTAAGTTCCATGGGCTCCTTGTCATATGTCTTCTGCTATGAAGTGGGTTCTTAATCAGAAGTAATATTTTATCAATACTGTGACAATGGATGAGGCATTGTCTAAGTGAAGAGAATTTAATTTGGGCAGAACCACTACATGCAAGAAAGGCAAATTTATATCCAGAGTGTCTATTTCATGAAAACCAAGATGTTGCCTCTACCAAGATGAATGGAGCCCAATGTAATCAACCCACCAGGGGAGCCAATTACACTGGGGCCTATTTTTCCATAAGTGTTTCAGTGTTTATCTCTCCTGCTGGCAGATTGACTTCTCATCAGTCTCAATAGCCAGGTCAGCTGTTATGAATTGAATTCTGCATTTCTGAAAATGAGTATAACTTCCATCTTTGCCCCCAAGCAATTTGGTTCATGAGTCCGTTTGGCAACGATAGGGGTGGCTGGGAAAAGAAGATGCCTAGTATCCAGTGGTAGTCCACTGGATTACTAAAATCCTCCTGTTCTTCACTCACCATTTGGTAAATATTCACATATAGGACAAATATCTTTATGCTTTTTCTCCACTTAAAAGGTATATTCACATACTTTTCCTCCAGACTTCTTAGCAATCAACTTTCCATTCATGTACTTTCCAAGTCTGTGGTTGTCTAGTGAAATTATTGGCTACAGTTCATGTATTGGTGTATAATCTTATAACTGATCATTTCTTTTTCTAAACAGAGTAAAAATTAGGTGCATTAGCTAAAATTCTGCTAACAGCAAGGACTTGCTTTCACCATTTTCCTTCAAAGATGCCCTGTAGTATTGTAGTTTTCCACTGTCTGGTGCTTACTGTATGTACTAAAGTAACCACTAGGTAACAACCTATAAGCCAAGACCAAGTGTTCTCTACCTTTGCCAGTAGATCAGAGAGAATTCTCTGTAACATAAATGTAGATTAATAGAGTAGGCAGTGTATCCTTTAATAATATTAATAAAGGCAATTCATCATAATGCCTCTTTCTTAGAAAGCTTTTGATCATAAGCCTCTAAGCCAGCTTGTAGACCCCAGTAATGTTTTGGTCTTCTGGAATTTGTGTTAAATCAGAGGCATTGTGCAAGGAGTCCCCCAAAAATCTGATTATTTCCTTTCCTCTTAATGGACAATCATTCTGGTAAATAACTACAAGTTTCTTTTTGGAGGCTAGGCCAAAGAGTAACAGTATAATATCTGACAGTGTAACAGAGTTTTTGTCAAGGAGCTCTAGCCTGCTTTTCATTCAAGAGGTTCTGGATCTGTAACATGGCTCAAGCATGGGGAATGATTAAAGGTGCATAACATTTCTATGATTGTTTAAATTTTTTTGCTTGAATTAGAACTAGTTTATGCTGATCAAGAAACATTTCAGTAGGCTTACTACCTTTTTCACTTTTAGGAACATGATGATCAACTTCCTGATGCCATAGATCTGTTGAATCAGACTGTTGTGGTTGTTGTTTTGACTCTGTTATCCAATATGACAACCACTTTCACTTTACCTAAATATAGTTCCCACTCTGAGGTCTGACCGACAGAGAAGAGCAATAAAAGAACTCTTCAAAACTGATGCAACTTCAATTAAAATCAATTTCTCAGAGTATAGGTCTAACATACCCATCCTTAAAGTCTAAAATTCAAAATCTGAAATAGTCCAAATTCTAAAATTTTTTGAATGCTATCATGATACTAAACATGGAAAATGGCATATACACCTAATGGGGTGAATCATAGTGAAAACTCAAATACCCTAAAAATATTACATAAAAATTACTTTCAGGCTGTATGCATATGTTTAATATCTATCACAAATAAACTTCATGTTTATACTTGAGTCCTATCACCAAGATATCTTACTATGTATATATAAATACTTTGACATCTGAAAATATTTGAAACTGGAAACACCTCACCTCAGATAAGAGATACCCAACCTGTTTAAGTGAAGGATATTCTTCCTGACCTCCTCCCCAGTTGTGCATGAGTGTGACTTAACAAATAAATGGTAACATTCCAGTCTCCCTAAGGCTTTGAATCCTTTGCTCCACATTAAACCAACCCAAGTAGGCATTTCCAATTTATTCACCATTGGCTACTTTACCCTTTGCTTCAACCCACAGATCAAAGCAACTATTATAAGAACACATTCTAACTCCCTCAGTTGTGATGTTAATTGCAGAATCTGTGCCTTGTGAGCCAATGCCAATAAATTTAGTCCCATCAGATTTCATGTTCCTTTCACCATTGTCCCTCACCCTTAATATTAATTTCCATATATATTCTTTGATGTATGTTTATATGAATTAAAAAACTGAAGTATTTCTTTCAGAGTGTAATAGACCTCTTCATGTATTACACTTTGCATCTTACCATTGGGATCTTGCTAGGACTTGAGGTTTAGAAGTGAAGAAAGGATGTAGATTGTTCTTGGAGAGACTCAGCATCATCTTATATAGGAGCTGGCTTAAGGGAGACCATTATCATGTCCTGACAATGAAAGCTTAATCCCCTCTAAGAGAGCTCACTCATATTCTGCTTCTACTTGGGATGGGGAGAACTCTCCTGCTAACAAAGAAATAATTACTAAAATTTTCGGGACTCATTATCCATGTACAACTTCTTCACACATGCACATTTGAACTTGTACTATACCATCTCTTCAAACCAATGCCATCATTTTAACAGTATCCACCTTATGAGGCTGGAAGTTCAACTTGCACTATAATTCATTCAGCTGGTTGCAGTATGAGATTCTGCAATTGATTTTTAGCATTCTTGATCTTGTGTTTATGGAAGAAATGTTTCATTGATTATACACAAGAAGATTTCAGGTCATTTATTTAGTGTTTCAGCTGGGAATTAAATTTCCTGTACTCATTCATGTTTCCCCACGTGGCAATCTCATTATTTATTAGTTTGACCAAGATGTTTAAATGCATTTTATGGTTTGCATGTAGATGAAGTATGTCTTCCCAAAAGTTTGCATGTGGAAGGCCTGGTTCCCTGGATGGTAGTGTTGAGAGGTGGTGTAGGTATTTCTGAGGTAGATCCTAGTACAAAGTCTTTAGGTCATTAAAGGATCTGGCTTTGAAAAGGGTTGTAACAGTTCTTATGGAACTCTGGCTATTTTTTGCAAGAGGGTTGTCATAAAAATTTGGACCTCGCCCCACCCTCTCTCTCTGCTTCATGTATTGGTGCATTATTTTTCCTCATGTGATGACCCCATCATCTTCCATATGTTCGACAACTGAGCAGGTGCCATGCTGTTTGAAATTTGAACTTATAGAAATGTAAGTTGTATCTTCTTTTTATAGCCAACCTGCCTCACATATTTCATTAGGTGAATAAAAAATGGAATAACACATAATCACCAAGATCCTTGCTTTTTATAAACTGTTGAGTAAATTATACATGGATAACATTTTATGCACTTCTATTTCCAGATCTCACCTCAGTTTAATATATATATATATATATATATATATATATATATATATATATATATAAAATGTATATATGTATATATATATATATATATGTATACACGATTAATTTTAGAATCCTTTCCATAAAATAAAATAAAGATCTGGAGTAGGAACGATACAATTATGTATATACGTACATACACAAAATTTTATTTGTATGATAATAGAAACAGAGAAGTGGAAAACCATAGGATATTGCAAATAGTGAGTGAGAAAATAATGTTTTAGGTGGAAGTACTCTAGTGTTAAAGCCTGCAATCTTCAATATTACATTGTCTGCATCTTAAATAAGAATATTTTACATTAATCAAGTATTTGCAAATTGAGAGACTCATACTGCTATAATATTAATTTATTTGGCCTGGACTAGCTGAATTCAATAATCACATGGGTCAATTCCTTCCAATAAATCCCTTAATGTGTGCAACATTTGTTATTGTATGTTTATGTTTTTGTTTTGTGGTTGAAACCTGATGGATCCAAGTAGCTCTTCTAAAGGAATTCAGTCTTAAGAGTTAGCTTCTAGAATTGGTTCTTATTTTTGGTTATTGGGTCTTTTTTTATTATACTTAAAAGACTTAATAACTCTTTTTCCAATGTTAAAGAAGTATCAGTAGTCCCAGGCATGATGTGATAATAGAAACAGGCAGGAAGTTATCATTTGATACTCTTAATCAAATACTTCTTAAAGGTTCAGGGTGACTACTTTGCCACT
This sequence comes from Erethizon dorsatum, assembly GCA_028451465.1. Taxonomy (NCBI): domain Eukaryota; kingdom Metazoa; phylum Chordata; class Mammalia; order Rodentia; family Erethizontidae; genus Erethizon; species Erethizon dorsatum. The sequence continues at coordinate 21,918,416 of CM051839.1, forward strand.
CATAAACTTTATTTTAATGAAGTAATGAATATAATGAGACTGACATTTTTTTCTTAGTTTTTTTTTTTTTTTTTTTTTTTTTTAATGTGGGTACCCAGAGTCGACCTCAGGACCTCTCTCTTGCCAGGCAGGCATTTATGCTGCTGAGATATCTCACTGGCCTCTGGCTGTTTTTTTTTTTTTTTTAACTATACTGAAGAAACTGGGAAAATAAAAGGGTTTAAAATTCCAACTTCAAACTTGGTATGAATTAATTTAAAGTTTTTATATCTGCCCTAAGAAAGCCTTATCTACTATATCCACAGTGAGGAACCTCTGAAGCTCAATCCCAGATTGTCATCTAAAGAGGAGCTAAAACGCAGCAGAATCTGAATTTCCAAACTTGCAGCACGTTTTCAGTTAAATATACACATTGATTATGAAAGACTGGGAGCCCGAAAATGGGAATGGGGACATATGATCAGAAATAAGCTCACAAGCAGATATTGTAGCTTCTGTCTTTTACCTTGAGGGGTTATAAAGTGTTCTGACAGTTTGACTGGTTAAATAAAACATGGAACATAAGAAAACCTACACTAAATGGAGATGAAATTACAGAACTATCATAAGTGACTGTACCAAAAAAAAGGGTGTATAAAAGTTTAGAAAGGTTGAAATGTTATAGTGTGTTTATTGCACAAAACCTGGTCTTTCATACCAGGAACATTCAAAATTCATGCTGTATATATTTCACCTGAATTACAAAAAACAAAGCTGTCTTCCAGGTATGGATTAACACATCCCCTGAAACTTAGGGTAACACTATTAACCTGGAGAATGCTTTTTTTTCCCCAATACCCACCAGTAAAGAACTCTAGAATATTTTTACTTCAGCTGCCAAGCCCAGCAACATGTCAGTGCTCTAACTCTCCATGATAGCTTATTTTGTAGGGAAGTTGATCACCTGTTCTTTCCATTTCATTGATTATATAAGTGAATTGTATCTGGTAAGCAAAAGGTAGAGACTACTTTTTTCCATAAAATGTGCTATGAGTCTGACAAAAAATTAGGGGGCTTATAACTCAGAGAAATTTCGAGGTCTTCAGTTAGGTGGACCACCTCTGTTCGTTCAAGACAGTGGGAATGTGTTAAGCAAACTAAATATTTGGTGGCAGATTAAAATTATATTGAAATACAAAATTATTCCAAAGAAAATTTTATTGGGCCAAATATTAGACTGAGTTTCATAGATAGATATTTCTATATATCTTCCTATTGAAACTTAACTTGTGATTCTTTCATACCAGATTAAAAAAAATACCATTTGTAGATTACAAAAGTGAAACAACCCTGATGTTTTTAATTTACTTGAAAAAACTTTCTAGAAATATTTTTCATTGAACCTAACTATGGCAACTGAAGACTATTTTTTTTAAAGTTTATACAAGATAAGTGGCAATCAGGTGTAATCTGTGTGTGTGTGTGTGTGTGTGTGTGTGTGTGTTTGTGTGTGTGATTTTTAAATATGTATGTCCAATTTATTTCACTTAAGAGTATGGACTCATATTTTTTTACTTTTCCCTTCTTTCCTTTCCCCCTCCTCCCTTCCTAGTTCCCCTTTATATTGAACAATTTCTTCCTATTTCACAATATCTTTATACACTTTGGTCCTTATTTAAAATTTGGTTTCTCACAACAGAGAAATGATGCAATATTTACACATGTGTGTCTTGTTTATTTCACTTAATATTATGGTCTCAAGGTGCATACATTTACCTAGAAATGTCTCCAGTTTATCCTTCTTTATGGCTGTGTAATACTCCATTATAGAAAAAAGCTACTTTAAAAAAAAATCTATTCCTTGGTTAATGGGCATTTGTATTGTTTCCAAGATTTAGCTATTACAAACTATGCTGTTATAAACATGGGGGCACACATATCCTTGTGGTATGAAGTTTTTAATTCTTTTGAAAACACACCCAGAAGGGGAATAGCTGGGTCAAATAGCACCTCTGATCCTAGATTTTGAGGAATCTCCACACTTATTTCCAGAGTGGTTGCAACAGTCTATACTTCATTCAAGAGTGGAAAAGGGTTCTTTTTCCCCACAACCCCTCCAGAATTTGTTGTTGGTTGCTGTTTTGGTAATAGCCATTCTTTCTTGGGTGAGATGGAATTTCAGTTTTGTCTTAATTTGCATCTCTCAAATGACCGGTGGTGTTGAACATTTTTTCATGTATTTATTTGCCATTTATTATTTCTTTCTCTGAGAAGTGCATATTCATCTCAGATGCCCATTTTTGGATTGGGTGTTTAAATTTGGGAGGGTCTGATTTTTTTCAATTTTTTATATGTTCTAGATATTAGTCCCTTGTCTGAGGGACAACTAGCAAATATTTTTCCCATTCTCTGGGTTGACTTTTCACTCTATTGTTAATTTATTTTGCTGTGCAAAGGTTTTCAGTAGGATGAGATCCCAGTTTTTGATTCTTTGTAGTATTTCCTGTGCAATCGGGGTTTTGTTCAGTAAATCTTTGCTCACACCTATGTCTTCAAGAGTTGTACCTATTCTCAGATATAGTGTTTCTGTTTTAATATTTAGATCATTGATCCATTTTTATTTAAATTTAGTGCATAGTGAGAGATATGGATCTAGGGTTAATTTTTGGCATGTGGAAAGCCAGTTTTTCTAGCACCATTTATTTCAGAGGCTATCTTTCTTCCGGTGAATGTGCTTGTCTCCTTGTCAAAGATAAGGTGTTTTGGTATTGTTTCTGCATCTTCTAATCTGTTCTACTGATCCTCAGGTCAGGTTTTTTGCCAGTACCATGCTGTTTTATCACAGTAGCTTTGCTGAAGGCAGGGATTGTGATGCTCTGCCTTGCCTTTGTTGCCTAGTATTGTTTTTGCTATTCTAGGTCTCTTCTGCTTCCAAATGAATTTTAGGAATGTTTTCTCTAGTTTTGTGAGTTATGCTAATGGTATTTTTATTAGGACTGCATTAAATCAGTACAACAATTTTGGAGGTATGTCCTTTTTCACTATGTTGGTCCTTCCTACCCAAGAGCAAGGGATGTCTTTCCATTTTCTGAAATCCTTTTTCAGAGTTCTGTAATTTTAAATATATAGATCTTTTACAACTTAATAGACATTGAAAAAGCATTTGACAAAGTCCTATCTCATTAATGATAAAAAAACTAATAGAAAATTGGAATACAAAGTCTTTATCTCAACCTGATAAAAGCCATCTATGACAAACCAACAGTCAGCATCCTACTAAATGGACAAAAACTGAAAGCTGTCACTCTAAAATCAGGAACATTTCAAGGATATCCACTATCAACACTCCTATTTAATATAGTTCTGGAAACATTAACCAGAGCAATTAGACAAGAAAAAAATAAAAGGAGTAAAGATAGGAGAGGAAGAAGTTTAATTCTCATTATTTGCAGGTGATATGATACACTACATAGAAGACCCCAAAAACTCCACCAAAACACTAGTAGTTTTAATAAGCAAATTCAGTAGCATAGCTGGATACACTCAAAAAGTCAACACTCAAAAATCAATAGCATTCCTGTACACTAATCAGATAATCTTAGGTATTAAAAATAATGAAGCACATCAATGTGGCACAAACAATGCAATTAATAAACAATTATAAAATATGTCTTTTAAGACAAAAAATACAGGCATAGCAGAAGATTTAATATTAGAACTGAAAGGAAAAATTACACAAAAATACTATCATGTTTGTATTAAGAGCTGATAAACTATAATATATATTCTCATGGGTTCTTATCTATTGATGCCTACTAACTTCACTGAGCTGAAATTATATTGGGTCAAGAAAATGTTAGGGAAAAATGTTAACGTCCTGATAGTCAATCTCTACATTTTGTAAATTTATGAATACACAAAAGATCTTGCAAAATGATTTCACTTTTCTCTTCATAATTTGATATAGAAATAAAAAGAGAAAAATGAAAAAATTATTTTAAAAATTAGCTGGAATGATAAATAGAATGGAGGAAAGAAGGTATCATCTCCCACAACAATAAATATATCTTGAGAAGGAATATGGTGATTCTCTCTACACAATTTACCTTTTTACCCTTAAAAACTGTGAAGGCAACACTAAAGTATTTGCTTTGTGCACCTGTTGCTAGACATAATTAGTCATTTCTCAGTCTCGCTAGAAAACACAGATTTCTCCTGGATGTAAATGCTCTCAACTCAATTCAATAAAAGACATTTCTGTTCTGCAGAACCCTTTTTTTTTAAGACACTAGATTTGGAGCACTTAGATAAGGTGCAGCTCCCTCTGCACATAATGTGATCTCTACCACTGTGTGGACAGGGAACAGGGGCACAGGAGCTCCATACTTCAATTTGAGCCTAGAAATATACTTTGGATTAGCAACCAGGAATGCAGGTGATACTTCTAGATTCTACAAGCCAGTTGGTGGTCTTGAAATATGCTTTGGATTAGCAACCAGGAATGCAGGTGATACTTCTAGATTCCACAAGCCAGCTGTTGGAGATAGTAATTATCAACCTCCCATTCAAAAGACTGGGTCTGCCTTCATTCTCAAAGTCATTTCTAACTGCAGAGCAGGTAACAGACACTAAATTGCTAATTAAGGTATTAGCATATGGAACTTTCATCAACCACAGCTGTATGGACTAAATTAGGAGAAAATTTAATGAAAGTATGGAAGAGTTTTTGCTTAGGCTTCCCTTGAAGTTATAAAATTAGGTTTGAGTTTTTTTTGTTTTGTTTTGTTTGTTTTGCTTTGCTTTAGTCTTTACTTGCCTTTGAATTATAAAAATAACATTCTCAATTTCACGCATTATCTCTTCAGTTGCCATGAACAAAGTGGTACATTTAACGCAAGTTCTTTGTCTTCAGCAACACTTTAAAGCAACTTGAAATTTTGGCTGTTATGCCTTGTTTTGTGCTTACTTAAAATAGAACACTCTTCAAAGAAAAGACACATTCCTTGAAATCTAAGATCATATTCAAGTAGATAGGCTATTTCTGCTTTTTCCAAATTTAAGTATGCATTGCATGCTTCTCATTCAAAAAAATTTATAAATCTAAAAGGCTTCAAAATCCAAACCTTCTTAATCACTGACATCATGCCACTAGAGGAAAATTCTACATCTGAGCTCAGGTGACAGCTAGCAGTCAAAATGCAGGAGTACTAACAGTATTGCAGAAAATTACCTTTGGGCTATGTGTATAAGGTGTATATGAAACATAAATGAATTTTGTTTTTAGATTTGAGTTACTTACCTAGAGTATCTCATTATTTATATGCAACTATTCCAAAATATGAATAAAAAATCTTAAATTTCATAATTACCTGGCCCCAAGCTTTTCAGATAAGGACTGTTCATGCTGTATAGCATTGAAATCAATAAAAAAATGTAATTAGTATCTGCTTGCCAGAAAAATTTATTAGTTATGTGTATTTTGCAAAATAAATCTCAGATTTATGAACTAAAGGTAAAATAAGGATGGTGAAAAGTATTATGTAGTCAATGAGAAGAAGTAAAATTAGAAGGGTGCATCTTCAAATATTTCAAATTCTCCTAAACAATTCTCTCTACATTATATTAAAGTATATGATTTAATCTTTCTCTGGCTTTCCTTAAGGAGTAATATAGATGTTTCCCATGGTAACTGTACACTACAGAAATAATCACACATCCTGGGCATCTCCTTTTCCCCCAAAAGAAGTGATATCCTCAAATACAGCATTTAGAATCATTCTTTTGGAGATCCAAAATGTCAAGTGACTTATTAAAAGGTGCTGAATAAACTGAAATTATAAAATATGCACAAGAAAGTATCAACCACACCCTATTTTGTTTTGTTTATTAATTGACTTCAAATTGAGTGCTTTGCTTCACTTTCTAGATTTGTTTTTTTTAAGTATTTTTTAAATGAGATTTGGAAAAGTAGTTATCATGGTTATCCAGATACCAAATCTAATCCAATCATCACTGAACACTCCATACAGGTTTTACTCCCTACTCACCCAAATTAGTTTCTATAAAAGTTTACATGTCCATGATCATATTGCTTATTTTTGACAAGACTATTTTGGACTTTCCCTTTTCTCTTCATACCTCTTCTTTCTTTCTCAATGCTTCTTCTTTCACTGAGAAAATGAAAGAAACAAAAAATATATTTGACCCATCTTTCATTAGCAAATCTATTAATCTGCACTCAAATATCCTGCTTTCCCATGTTACAATCAGAAATATTTCCAATTTAAAAACTAACAGGACTGGTGATATAGCTTAGTGGCATAAGCACCTGCCTGGCAAGCGCGAGGTCCTGAGTTCAACTCCCGGTACCCACATATTAAATAAATAAATAAAAACTAAGAAAACCTCTTTAGTTTCTCATACTCTCACATAATCCATTGGTACCATATTCACATTTTCTTACTCTTTCTTAATACAGTGAAATCTTAACTTTGATTATTTTAATACTAAGAAGTCACTGCCGCTTGTGTCCTCAACACCTTCAGTGGCAAAACCCAATGATCAATTTTACCGAGCATATTTGACTTTATTTAAAAACAATGTTTAATAACAATGATACATTGTCAACACACACAGTGTGATATCTTGTTAGTCATACACCTCTTATAATGGTTACCACAATTACCACAACTATCACAATACATTTTGTATCATTTTACACAACAGCCACATTTCTTGGATTTGCAAACCAAAATCTGTATTGCTTGGTTTTCTCTCTTCGTAATGGATCATATGTAGTTTAATTTGTTTATTCCTCTTACAATTCACAAACGTAAGGTGTCTAATTTTCAACTCTTTTCTTCTTTATTTTTCTATTTAACCCTTAGTTGTCTACATATATTCCCATGGTTTAGAATTTGTTTTATATATTGATGTTCCTACAGTGTTATTCTAAGTTCATAATTTGATATTTGTGCTTATAGATATGAACAGAGTCAACTTTGATTTCCTGGCTCTAAAATCTGGTCTTCTAATAATCCCTGTATCAATGAGTGAAACTAATACTCTAGAATTTAGTCTTGTTATCTCATTCCAGAAATTTCCATGAAGTTGATCAACAATTTGATTGGTCGACCATTTGGAATTGGATGCTTACTATCTAAAAGCTCAATGATAAGCTTTCAAATATGACTTCAGTTACCTCCCTGCTGATTGTTCAAAACATATTGAATATTTTCCATATTACATAACATATTAATGAAAACCACTCCTTCATTTTACCTGACTTACCCATACACACCTAATCCAAGGTAATATTTTGGAAATGTAACTCGAACCCTGTATCAATCATTTTCACCACCCTATGAGTTTATATCGCAGAATAAAATCTGAATTCTGTAGTTTACATGGCCAAATCTAACATTACCTTTGCCTAAATTGCTGATCATATATGCTATCTTTTGTTTTCCTACTTGTTCTGGGTCAATACTTTTGCCTTTTTGGCTTTGACTCTACTAAGGTTATTACTGGTTGTGAGTCTTCGTGGTTGTTATCTTTTTCCATCTAAAGTACTATTCTTTGGATCTCTACTTAGCTGGTTTCTTTATATTATTCATGCCCCTTATCATTTGTAATCATCTCAGGGGGGGTAACATTTTCCCTACCTTCCTTTCCTCTTATTGTTATTCCTTACACTCTTGTCCTGATTTTATTTGGTATACACCATTTATCCTAGCCCGAAATTACAACTTAGTCTGTTATGCTGCAATTAGAAATCTACTGTATGTTCCAGTAGAATATGAAGTAAAAACAGAAGGATAGCCATTTTATTTTTATTTCTTTCTTCCCTTATATTTGGATAATAACTTTTACAAAATTAGATTCTCAAATTATTTTTGAATAAAAGTGTCAAATATCTATTATGTCACATGTACTGTGCTGTACATTTATAAGTAAATAAAATGGGTTCCTTAAGAAAATCAAAATATAATGGGTCATGTGGATGAGAAATAATTAATTTTATAATTTCTACATTTATTTTGGTACTTTTTTTTAGTGTTAGAGCTCTGCTTATGCTAGGCTAACAATTTACCATTGAGCTATACCTCCAAATCCTACTGCATCTATCAAAATTTTAGCCTAGGAAAAACTGTCAAGTTATTTTGCTTTTAGTTATAAATTCTTAGATTTATTTGATAAATATTGAATTATAAGATCAAATAGGGGCCAGTGAGGTGGCTCAGCGGTGTAAGCGCCTGCCTGGCAAGCACAAGGGCCCGAGTTCGACTCCCAAAACCCACATATGGGAAAAGGGCCAGTGATATCGCTCAGTGGCATGGGTGCCTGCTAGCGCACGAGGTCCTGAGGTCAACCCCCGGTACCCACAAAAAAAAAAAGATCAAATAGGACTAAGATAATTGCTGAAAATCATAATTTATGTGGTTATTATAATTGTAATTATTTAAAACTTACTTTTTCATATTCAAAATTTAAGATCCACCTGTTTCAAGATTTGTGCTTCATACTGTTACAACACCATAAGAGAAATACTCCTATGTTTAGGTTTTACGGTAAAAATTGCCATCCAAATTATTTGCACAATATGATAAATTCTAGAGTACATTTCTGGTACAGCATAGTATAAAATAATAGTACAAATACCAATGAAATATTGCCAATGGAAATGAAGTTTCTCACAGATTAGACAGGGGAACATGGAAGGGTTGTAAGAGTTAGTGTTACAAGCAGCACTGACCTTGTTTTGGCCAGTGTCCATTCTAGTTGGTCAACACTCATACAGTACTGATTGTTAGATATCATTTATTTTCAGGGAGTAGAGTTATCTGTTCCGGTATATTTAGATTATTATGGTATGTTTTCATAGTCTTGGCTTCTCAATATCACATGGATCTAGAGGGACACCTTATTAATTAATTTTGAATTCATTAAATTTTTGAATTCAATAAATTTTGAATTCATTACATTTTGAATTCATTAAAATTTGAATTAAAATCTAGTTTTGTAGTAGCTGGAAAATGAGCTCGATCCTTGGGTCTGTGCTGATTCCCTTGGTGAACTCTTCCATGTCAGTGTAAATTTCAATGTGTCCTATATGCTGAAATTTCTTTGTTGTTGTCTCCAGCACAGAGCCATTCCTGGAAGTCTCCAGTGGTTATGTTCAGTGGCTTACTGGTGCCTTCACATTGAAAGTCTAAAATTTAAAATGAGCAAATCTAAGACCCCTCCAGATTCTGTTTAACCTTACCACCTCTATCACGTTGACACACTCCAGTTGATTATCCCCCAAATCCATCTTAATACACCTCCACTCTCTATCACATACAGTATCCTGTTGGACAATACTGATGATTGTATTTACCAAATCTGTCCAGAATCCAACTACTTCTCACCACCTTCACTACCACCCTCTAAGCCAAGGCACTCCTGCTGGAGTTTCTGGCAAGATTTCTACGACAGTTTCCATTCTCTGGGTGCTGAGAGGATTGCTCTTCTTTATTCCCCCTAAAGTTCTATGTGACCACTTGACTTGGCTTGAATGACTTCTACATTCTAGTAGTAAAATGTAAGCAACAGTGACATAAGAAACTTTCTTCTGTGAGCTTTAAGAGCTGACACTTGTTTTTCTTCATTCTCTTTTCTGTCTAAAATTTTGAAGACAGGAAAGACAGAATTTTGGTCCACTTGAACTCATTAATCAACATGATAACCAGAGGTCATTTGTAAACTTGGGATGGGGCTTTGCATGTATAAGAAATAAAATTTGTGGTGGTAACTTGCTGAGGTTATGGGACTGTTTGGTACTTCGGCCTGCCCTAGACTTTTGTGAGGAGTAGGTGTTCTAACTCTGCCTCTTGGGCTGGTGAGATAACTCAGTGGCATAAGAGCCTGCCTGACAAGCACAAGGTCCAGAGTTTGACTCCCTGTACCCACATAAAGGAAAAAAAGGGCCAGTGATATTGCTCAGTGGCACAAGTGCCTGCTGACAGGTGCAAGGTCCTGAGGTTGACTCCCAGTACCCACATAAGAAAGGAAAATAAATAAATAAAAAAGAAATTAACTCTGCCTCCTCACTCCACTCCATCTGTTCTTGAAAGAAGAGCCACCACACTTCTGATATAATAGAAGCCATTCCCCTCCTCAAGACCCTACCATGTCTATCCACTTCTCTCCAAGGAAATGACAAATTCTTACTAAGACCTAAAAAGCCAGAGGAAACCTGACCCCATTATCTCTTAATTCTTTCTCTAGGCCACTTAAATACACCTCTCCTTTGTGTTATAAGTACACTGCCGTCTGATCCTCTGCTCTGACTTGTGCGTGACCCTGAAGTTTTCTTCTACCAGACGACCACAGTGGTTCACTCTTATTGCTCATCCAAAACATCAATTCCTCAGAGTTTTTATTTTTTCTCTGCATCTGTTTTCAAGTTACATATTTCCCTAAAATTCATCATTTCCATAGATTTGATACATTTTTGTAACACTATGGCTTTTTCTGCACAAACTTAATAATTTATTGTGATAATAGTTTCCTGACCATCTCCAGTAGAATGTGAATTTAAGAAGGACAAATATTTTTTGTGGGTTTAGCGCAGTGGTATATTACCAGGCTAAAACAGAGCCTCATACTATTGAGTAAATTGCTGATTTAAAAAGGAAGAAATGTTATTATGTGAGAGTTTACTTTTTTATCCTATTTACGAACTCCACTGAATAGCTTCTAAATAGAATATTGTTGGGGCAATGATAAAGCTGTGATTTTGAAATAGGAGAAATAATGTAAGCATATGTGTATATGTTTCCCCTTATTAAGCAGAGTATGTGTTGAAAGAAAGAACTCTCCTTTCTCATATTGACACTGAATTTAGCATAGTCTTGAGAGTGTTAGAGGGTGTTATGCACGGTTTGAGAAAACAGCGGTGTTTGAAAGACTGAGTGAATGGCAAAGATTAAGAGAAGTACACACTAAGTGTGGCCTAATTTATCATTTATAAAATCTATATTATTAATCAATATTATGTTTTTTCAGAAGTGAATTCTGACTCTACTTAGCTAATGCTTTTTCCAAATCCTTTATTTCTGCTAACTATACTTTTGTTAGAGCCTCGTAAATAAAATACCTTGAAAGATTTATGTAAAATGTTTTCATCAGAATGCTTTCTTATCCTTAGCTTCCTTCTTTCTTTAAAAGAAACTTTACAGTTATTAAAAATATTTTTAACAAACACATCAGATGGTAACTGGAAGTAATAGTCTTTTCTAGGTAGAACAGGTTATTCAACCCTGATGTGTTTCTATGTCTTTTTTCCAAATAGAGACAGTATAATGAATACAGGAAAAGGAGATATTTCTTTTTCATTGACAAATTCAAACATTAGTACCAAGAAATGACACCTTCTAAAAATTTGAGATATAAGCACTCAACTTCCATAAATGAACTCTGGATTTAAAAAAATGATCTTCTGTGTTATACTTGACTGACATAAAATCTTTCATTACAGATGAATAATTGAGACCCAGTTGTTTAGACCCAAATGTTGGCCAACCCAAATGCATGGATTTCTAGTGGTCAGTTTACTATATCATATAGGTTGTTAAAATTAGCCAAAAATAGTATAAGATTTTTATGCGACATGCTACACTATGTTTACTTACTGTTAATTGTCATCTTTTTAAACACATCTATGTAGTTATCTAGTATAATTTTATAGCTGGACATGATTTTTGAGAGCATAAAAATGAATACACAGAACTTTCATAATCACTTAGTTAACTAGCCATCGTACAATGGTAAGGTAAAAATTAAGGTGTGTATTTTTAGTCAGAATTCAATCTTAGGCAGCCAGTTTAATAAACCTTCAAGAAATGAAGACATATTCTTACAAGTCTCCACAAATTGCACAATTACTGACCTCTAGGGTGTGCTTTCTGTTACTAAAACATGAAAAGTTAATTATATTTGGGTTATTTTTGTGGTTGATTGTTAAAAGTTTAGTTAATACCATTAAGGATAACAAGGTAAGGACTAAATCAATCTGCTTTGAACATCTAAATAGAATTAAACTAAAATCAGCTGAGCAAAACTCTAAGTCATGATGATTCTATAAGCATGATTAGTCTCACATAAATAACTAGTCCTGAAGACTTTCTTTCATTTCCTTACTTATGCATATTAATTTTACTTGTAAACATGCCAGCAATTATACTGCACTACACAATAAAAGCAGTCTGCTTAGACAAACATAATTAAATAGAACCAGGTAAATAACATATTTTTTGTTTCATTTTAAATGTATCCAAAATGGACAAACTCAAAATAATACACTGTTAGCTTGTTACAGTTTTTGTGACATTTAGCAAGAGATAATGAAACATTAAAAAGGAAATTTTAAAGATATTTCTATGCTTTGTTATACATGATTTTGCATATGCAACTTATTTTGGGGGGGGAGAATAACTTCTATAGAGGGTAAATTTTCCAGCTAACTTGACAATTGGTGATATATATTTGCTTATTAATCAATTACAGAGATTAATTACAAATAATTCATGAATATTACTGAAGTTTAACTATTATTCATAAAATGCTTTCTAACTTGTTAAAATAACTTACACTTCATTTCAAAACATTCTTTATAATTAAATCTACAAATAGTGATGGATATATTCTTAACTGAGAGAGATAGATTTCGTTTCTAATTGGTTTCTGTTCTGCATTCTTTTATCTATCTATTGGATTTTAAAATATACAGATTATTAGCAATGAAAATCAACATCCTGACTAAACATTCTGTTCTTTTCAATTCAAACTTAATATATGGAACATAAATTTAAATGTATGGATTAATATCTATCAACAACTTTTAGTGCTTATATGTCCCTTAATAATGCTTCTAATTTCTTTAAAATGATTTGACAGTTCCTGGAGGGTGACATACATTGGAGAAGCATAGAAATTCCATGTCCTTTTCATCTGGTGGTTCACCTGTATCATTTGTCATAACTTTTACAATAATTGGAAGAACCCAAGTAAATCATTTTTCTGAGTTATGTAATCCACTCTAGCAAATTAATTGAAATTGAGAGACTAGGGGCCAGTGAGATAGCTCAGTGGCATAAGGACCTGCCTGGCAAGCATGAGATCCTGAGGTCATCTCCCAGTACCCACATAAAAAAAGAAATTTAGAGACTATAGGCACCCCAGTTTGTCACCAGTCATTCAGAAATCTAGTACAAAAGTTGGCAGTTATGATTGACATCTGAAATAGGTGCAGTCATGTGAGACTTAGCCTTTTACCTTTGGTGGAATCTTTGAAACTACAGATAGAGTGTCAAAATGTGGCTAACTTGTAGGACAATCAGCTGGTGTTGGCTGGAGTACAGCTTTGTGCGTGGGGAGAAGCTTTCACACATCTGCTCAGAATGCTTTGTTAAATGAGTGAGAGACAGTAGAAGCAAAAGAAAAAAAGCATATTTCTTTAGACTCTGTGATGTCAATTATTTGGGAAAAATGGAAAAGTTGTTGAATTTAGGTTTGTTTCTTCCAGCTCTTTTCTTATTATGGGGATGGCAGTGCCAACTTTCTAGCTCTTTATATGTATGACTTAGAAATGACAAATCTTTAACCTTATTTTGATAGTTCTTTTGAAGAGGAACAATTCATCAAATTATGCAGATGGAGTTAGCAGAATACATTTGGAAATACAAGAAATTGCATAATGTGGCTAGAAATATAGTTATAATATGGTTTTTCAATGCAGGAAAGAAAGTACATGCCAACTAAACTTCATACTATGTAGATTTGATATGATTATGAAGAAAGTGAAAGACCAATGAGGGATTTTTCCACAGTGTAGTGGCAAAGTTCAGAAAGCAAGAAAGCAAGAAAAAAAAAGAGTGAAAGAAAGAAAGAAGAAAGAAAAAAGAAAACACAGAAGTGAATGGATTATATGCAATTATTTTTAGAGCAGATGGCTTTATTTAAGCTGCCTTGGCCACTGTTGGGTCTACTTGTACAAATCTAATTTTCCATCTGCCCTAGCTTTTGGTCAGGGCTATCTTAGTTGGCATCTCCTTTCTCTGTACATATATTTATTGATGATTAACCAGTACTTTCCACCTAATTTCCACTTAAATTTAAAAATAAGAAATCAACAAAGCAATGTTTAAGGATTCAGAACTTAGCATTGCGACAAAGTCACTGAGGAGTCTTCTACTATGAGATTACTGAGAACAAAACTTCTTAGACAGGCCCTTAATATAAGAGCTTGTGCAGGCTCACAACCTTGAAATGAACATCACATTATATTTGTGTGCCCCGGCCACAGATAAAATGGTCTGAAATTTGTCACTTTTGTATACATATTAATGAAGCTAAACATATGTTGACAGTTTCTTTCAGTTATAAGGGAAATAATTTCCACAGGGCATACCCTAATGATCTGATTTTTGGAAGTTATAGTAGATTTCCTGAGATAGGTGAAAAATAGTTCGGCATTCTAATGAAGAAAAAAGATACCAGAAATCATTATTTTTAACATTGTACCTACAATATAAGTAAAAACATAATGCCCTTAGAGGGTATTAAAACATTCCAAATATTGACATGAATAGATTTTCTTAAAGTTTGCCTTATAGAGAAGAATCAAATCAAGTTATTAAAAGTGAGAGTCATATTTAAGTAACAAAGTAAACAAATTATTACATGTAATTATAATAATAATTGCACTACTGTATATTGTGTATTAGTCTGATTGGCGAACATGAGTCAGTACCAGAATTATCTTCTAATATTCAGAGGAATCATAATATGTATTGGAAGTGCTTTACTTATAATGTAAAAACTTAAATGTTACTGAAATTAATTTTAAATCATTGAATAGTTGAGGTATCAAAATTGCAAATATTAAAAATGATAAATATATATTTTGTTCTATCTGTCCAATTTTTTGTGGGGTACCAGGGGTCAAACTCAGGACCTCATGTGCCAGCAGGTGCCCGTGCCTCTGAGCAGTATCACCTGTCCTTTATTTGTATGTGGGTACAGGGAGTAAAACTCAGGACCTCACGCTTTCCAGGCAGGCACTTATGCCGCTGAGCTATCTCATCAGCCCTCCAATTTTTGTATTATTCTTTTTATTATGCTATTTTTTCATTTTGTACTTGTAGATAAAAGTTGCATAGATTATGGAATACCTGCTTTAATAATCAGTTGTAATTGTTTAATAACAATTCAAAGTCTTGATGACAATAATATTTTTGAAAAATGATAGAACTCAGTATTTTCTCATGATTTCTGTAATTTATAAAATGTATCAAATAAGGTATAGTATTTTAGTGTATTTATCTCCTCAAAAATAAATTTAAAAAATTTTTGAAATATATACCACATGGCTACTTTTTATTTAGTGATTTTCTGAACAAATTGCACTGACTAAAATAAAATTCATATTTGTATTACCAATTGTGATTTAAAGCAAAGAAAAAATATTGTTTGTAATAAAATCTTACAACAAATTAAAAAAAAACTATTGTATTTATTTATTTTATCTCCTGAAGATGTGAGCAAATAGATTGCAATACAGTGAAGGAACTGGAAAAATTCCAAAAGTATTCAAAGTAAACATTTTTCGGAGCTGGGTTGCAATCAGGTAACATACTAGAGAATTCCTTCTAAAATCATCTTGCATAACTGAAGAGTTATTTCTTTTAAAGCCTATTCATGCCTGCAAGCAGATATCTGCTCATAGATGTTTATGTACTTGTCTTCAGTAAAAATGAAAGAAAGTTAAGGCATTTTTTTAAAATTAGCAGCATATATTAACCTTCAGTCACCTAACAGGAAGAAGTATGAAATCATTTGTATCTGCAGATGGGAATGCATTGGCAAGATTCTCCTACCGAAGGTCAACATTAGTAAAATGGACTGGGCTGCTGGTATTTAAATTGGAGTAATCAGGGCTGGTGAGATACCTCAGCAGCATAAGCACCTGCCTGGCAAGCGTGAGGTCCTGAGTTCGACTCCCGGTACCCACATACGAAAAAAGGCCCAGTGATATCGCTCAGTGGCATGGGTGCCTGCTGGAACGCGAGTTCCTGAGTTCGACCCCTGGTACCCACAAAAAAATAAAAATACAAATAAAAAAATAAATTGGAGTAATCTGGGGCATTAGAAACAAATAATGATATTGAGTACAAATTAATAACTTGGACACTTGGCACAAAGTTGTGTTTTCTTTTGTTTATTTGCTTTGTTTGGTTCTGAATTAATATTACCTCAGAAAAATAAGAAGCAATCACGTGTATTAATTCTGTAAAACAGACTTCTAAAGACTGTGAATGAGAGAACTGGTAGTCAAAGGAGTCCTACAGCACCTGTTCTGTCTGCTCTTGCGAGTAGCAACACACATACTCATTCTTTACAGAATAGACAGCTGGACAAAAGCAGAGGATTGGTTACCCATGAGGCATTTAATATTACAAAAACATTTTTCAAACCACATCCTACTACATGTCAATATTCTTTTTCTTTTTAGCAGGTATGTATTATTTTTAATTGATTTATTTTTTTCTTATATTTCTCCAGATGATTTCCCAAATAATAACTAAAACTTAGGTTATCCCAACCTACCTATATATATATTTCTATCCTAAGTCAAGGTCATGTACTGGAAGTAGTTACATTATCCACATATAATCTACATTTATATTTACATTTGTGAAATACCTGTAGAACACTATACTTGCATCTACAGCATTTTCAAGGAGTAAACTCTCAGCAGACTTGGATACGTTTAGTGTATTCCATTCAGATGTATGAAAACTTTGTTTTTAAAATCAATTAAAATTACAGAATGGTTTTTATGTTAAATAGCAAAGTTCTTATTTTTAAATCGAACAAACAATGATTTGGTTGAAGAGGACTCTTCATTATTTATCCCTGCTGAGGAAATCTTTGGCTTTTGGGGCTTGCTTTTCAAAATCATATTGTTAATTAGTTAGGAGATTTCACTGTGGAAACATGAATATATATCTGTAGAAATCATTAGGATGTATTTAACTGGTGATGGTGTTTGCCCTAATAGATGAGAGGGAGAGAGATTTAATAAGCA
This sequence comes from Erethizon dorsatum, assembly GCA_028451465.1. Classification (NCBI taxonomy): domain Eukaryota; kingdom Metazoa; phylum Chordata; class Mammalia; order Rodentia; family Erethizontidae; genus Erethizon; species Erethizon dorsatum. The sequence continues at coordinate 21,935,526 of CM051839.1, forward strand.
ACAATGAGAGCAGATTTTCTATTTCCCATGATGGCCAGAAATTTTTAAAATTTTACACACATTACTACCCTACATCTGAACTTTCAACTTCTGCTTCTGAATATAGAGAAAAATGAAATTACCACATGGGCACTCTAAAACATTTGCCCTTTCCCCTAACCTAAATATATCTACCTGCACTGATTGCAGTCAGTGTTACCTTCTCCGCAACCTGGTTTTATTTCTTCTTTGTCTAGTGAGTAATTATAATATATAGACTTTACAATTTTACTTCAGTTGAACTGCAAGAAAATTAGAGATATCTGTGAAAAGATATGCTAACTTTTGAGAAAACAACAAACATGACAGGGTATCCGACAGGTGCTGATCTATAATTACTAGCAGCCAAAACTCTTCCCAGTCACTACTTCTTTGCCAAAGGCAACTACTGTCCTAAATTCTTCAATCTTCTGTAGCTTTAAAGGTTGCTAAATTTGAAGCTAATGGTCAATACAATGCGTGTTCATTCATTACAATATTTTTCTTTACATTTTGTGTTCTTCTTTACCTCAGTATTGTAAAAATACTTTCCTATTTTATCTGCATTTTGGTTTGTAGATCACCTGCCACTGGTTTTGTGTGTGGTGAAATAGAAGTCAATTTTAAATGATAGAATTAAAAAATATAAATTCATAAACACAGAATGAGAAAAGACAACCATTTTGAAACAAGTAAAAAATGAGTGCCATGAAAAGGAAAGATTTGATTTGGATCTTGATACTTCAGGAAATAGAAATAACAATAAATGATTTAAAAAATAGTGAAGTGAGAGACCATTCTTCATACACTAAAATGCAATAGCAGGGAGCAGTGTTATTAGAAATCAACAGACTCTGTATTAATGTGGTAAGGACCTCCATAAATGAGTGTTTCTGTGAGGAGAATGGCCAAAGCCCAAATAGCAGCCTGGCAAGGAGGGGGAGGAACACAAAAATCCTTACTCCTCTCATTCTGGCCACTGAGTTCACACTGGTTATTCTTTTTACCTACAGACATATACAACCCTTGATGTCACCGTAGAAACCCTGGGCATGCAATTCTACAGAAGCAATGACAGAAAAAATGCAAAAACCAGAATAACTAGCACAGGTTGCAAAGGAAAAAAGCCTTAATTTTAAAACATGGAAGAGCTTTGCATACAGGAAAATTAAATGAATAAAAAAATTTTTGGAAAGAGTTCTAATATAATGGATTGATTGGTATGATTGATTTGTCAAACAAAACCTAGACATAAATAGGAAAAAATCAAAGGATATCCAGAGGTTGAAAGAAGACTACAGAAGTATTTAAAGAAATGGCTATATGTAATGGCTATAAAAGTGACCTGGAAATTAGAAATAAATTATGGAAGGCAAAACAACTTGGCATATTTAAGGTTGTAATGTTATAGGTGAATAATGAGACACACAGGTATTATGGAGTGAAAATTATAGGTTTATTTTTTGGGTAAGTCTAGACTGAATTGTATATAAAATTGTGACAAGGAGGTACCTAGGCTAGAGGCAGGTTTCACAATTTTTCTTAATAGGTGTATATTCAGAGTACACAGATTCTCTAAGGGATTTAGTAAATGTCAGTGGAGGGCCAAAGACTGGACTTGCTTGGGTGCTCATAAAGCCCTGAGAGCTGAAAGTCCATTGAGATGGTACACAGCACTACCAGATCATATTGGAAAGAAGAAACACATGAGGGTGGAAAACTTAGTAGAGTAATTGATGACTCGGTTATTAACATTTGTGACGATATTCATATATGAAAGTATCTTCATTGATTTCCTTTAAGTTGAAAAATTATTTTAATTGTTGTGCCACTCTTTTCATGAGATGCACACATAATGATGGGAGAATGGTATATTAACTAATGTCATGAAATATTAGAAAAAATACCACAATTGTGCATAGTATTGAACCAAATATATTATTGAAATACTGAAGAATTCTTTTCTTAAAAAGAATCAGGGGGCTTAAGATATAGTTCAGTGGTAAAATACTTACCTAACATGTACAGGACCTGGAGCTACATACCTACCAACACAAAACAAAACAAACACAAACAAACACACAAACACAAACACATATATAGGTATTTTTTATATTATTTGTAAGAGTACTTTTTCAGTAATTATTAATATAACTGGTCTAATTCTTTGTGATATATGGAAAGAATGAATTATAATTGAAAATTCATACTTGACTTACAAACTTACAAATAGTTTTCTCTTAGGATCTGAATGAATGACATTTAATATCACCCTAATATTTGTTGAATAGAAAGTAAATCACAGCAAGTTTTATAGTTTCAAAATGCATAACATTGACAAAATTAGTTATTGAATAATTTAAATTTTACTGTCTCTGCTAGCATTAGAGTTATTTGTGATATATGCATAAAATTATTGCACAGCAACAATAGATCACAATTACTTAATTAAAGACATATCACAAGTTTTCCAAGTCTGTAAAATTATTATTATATGTTCATTTATTTTGCAGCATTTCATTCAGCATAAGAAGAGATAATTTCTCTTTTAAGGATGAAAGGCGATAGGGTTTTCTTTTTGCCTTGTTTGTTTTAAAAATCAAACTGAGGTGTACATATATTTAATGATAATATGAATTTTAATTTATAATATCTCAATAGCTAATAAATTGTACATATTTTTGTGGGAGGAGGAATAATAAAGAAATCTGGTTCTAAACAATAAAAGCAATAGAAGTAAGATAATATGTGTAGAAATATTATCTTAATAGAAATTGAATATAGAATAGCCAATATTTTAGCTGTAATTTCTCCTTAAATATTTTCTAATTTTAGGCACAATTCTTAGGAGAATTACTTGGTAGGAAATAACCCTACATATTATTATATTATTATATATTATAATATATAACATTACTGTATTATTATATATTATAATATACATTATATACTAAAATTAAGTTGTTATCTTCTTTCCACTGCAACCCTCAACATTATCTACAGATATAAATTTGAATTTTAGGTAGCCATAGTATTTTTTTTTTGTGGGTACCAGGGTCGACCTCAGGACCTCGCGTGCCAGCAGGCACCCATGCTACTGAGCGATATCACCGGCCCTTTTTTTTCATATGTGGGTTTCAGGAGTCAAACGTGGGCCCTCGCTCTTGCCAGGCAGGCGCTTATGCCACTGAGCCATCTCACTGGCCCTGAGCCATAGTATTTTTAAGGGGTTAATATATACAAAAATTATTTAATGAATCACTTTTTAATCTCTTCATAGTAAAAATATGGATATATAAATAGATACCATAAGTTTATTATTTTGGTAAATAAAATTCAAAATAAAAATATATTAATTTATTTTGCTTTTCCGTTTTTGATATTTGCTTATTTAATTTTGCTGCAGAATATCTGAAAAGTGTAGAAATGTTAAATGAAACTAAACCTTATTTTTAAAATATTTCAATAAATGTAATTTAGGAAAAGCATTTGATTCAGCCTTTAAATTTTTATGCAGATTCTTGTATACTCAACTATAATCTGAATCAATATATGCACCTTTCCATGCCCATTCTCTTCAAAGTATTATTTTCTACATTATTTTTATGTCTTCATTATATTTCTTTGTTTACACTGATATCTACTTCTTATAGTATGTGAACTGTTATGCTGCCAAAGAAAGCCAGTGATTTTGATAGTATGAAAATATTTTTTATCTTTAAAAGTAAAGAGAAAAATACATTGAACCCACTACAGCAATTAGGAATCTGATTACTTTTAAAAAAATTCAATTCAAAGTAGGTTCTAAGTACAGTAACTTCAATACAATCTCTTGAGAAATAGCAGGCTTTTATATATTGAAAATATGTTCAAAGTTTAACACCATTTGGCAGAGATAGAGAGATAGTGAGGATACTTAAGTTCTAACGTAGATTTTTTGAACTTATATTTATCTTTATATTAAAAAAAGTTTCTCATCTTGTTATTTCTGAAACAAGCTAAGTAGTGAGAAAAACAAAGATGCAAAAAAAAATGGAAGGTGCAGAAATTAATTCATGTAAAAAAAAATCATTGTATTAGTCAATATTCTCATTCCTGGGACAAAATACACAGCCCCCACAAATTAAAGTAAAGGAGATATAATTTGGCTCATGGTTTCAGAGAACACAATCCCTGGTTAGCTGGCTCCAAGGTAGGAGCATCATTACAGAAAGGCATGGCAGAGCAAAACTGCTCACTTTAGGGTTATTAGGTTATAGGGAGCCCTTCCTGGACCTTGTCGTGGTCCAGTGAAGTTTATGTTTGTAAACCCAGGAGAAAGTTATTGGAATTCTAATGAATTAATTCCAATCTACTACTTCCAATACAACTCATGGCACAAATAAAGACACAAATACATATCTAAAATGGTGGGGAGCCAAAGGGGGTCCTAAGTCCAGTCAGAATAATGGCTAACTGGAACAAAGGCCCCAACCCAGGACCAAACCTGGGTTTTATTAATTCTTGAAGAGGGGAGTGCCTCAAGATTAAGTGACTGAGAGAAAGGTGAGAAGTATGTGAGCTGGGCTAGGTAGGCTGCCTGAAATCACCTCTACAATATGCAGAGAGAGAGAGATATGCAGAAAGAGTAATCCACACATCACAGATTGGGGCAATATCTAGTGTTTTGGGGTCAGTGCTTCAGTTCTGAAATGTAATCGTCATGCTCTGAGATGTCGTTGTCTTTTTGTCAAAGCTCAATCTCAGCCACCAGCGGGTTGACACTTGGCCTAGCTCACAAACACTACTTGGGAGCTATATGTGGGGTATCACTGACCTGTCACATTGCTTCAAAGACTACACATCAGCACCTCTGCTACACCCATTTGCATTGCTAAAAGCTAATTGAGGGGTTAAAGAAATATCCTAGCCAGCTCTGTACATATCAATACATGGAAGTAGGCTCAAATGTTCTTCTTTCAAGGAGAGCCATCCAGGTCGTCCTCCACAGCCAGGAAACAGAACAGGTAAAGAAACCCAGCAAAAGAGATATTCTCCAACAGCATGTCTTTTGTGACCCAACTTCTAAAATTAGGCCCCACCTTTGGACAGTACATTCAACTATGAAATGAGCATTAATCAATTCATGTGTATAAATTATTCTATGAGACAATTACTTCTCCAGTATCTCTTAGTCCAGTCAAGAAGACTGAAAATCATGATTATCAGACACAACTCCAATTCTTTAAATCACATCTCTTTAAATCATACTCAATCTCATAATAAACACAGTGTCATAATAATAATTCCACCTAACATGATGCAAGTGTCTTGTATTCAACTAAAAATGTAGTAATCTCTTCCCCAGACCCATGGAAATCTCCAAACTGTGAATTTGAAAAACTTAAAAGGAAGTTACAGAATCCCCAGATACAGTAGCAGAATCCCCAGATACAATAGCATGGGTTAAACATTTGCATTTTAAAAATGGGCAAGAGGGTGATTTAAAGGAATAGAATTGAAGCTGGGGCTGCAACCCAGCAAGGCAAGCATTAAATCCTATATTACCATATCTAACATCTGCGGCACATAGTGGTAAGATTAATTTCAGAGGGGTTAGGTACCCCCACCTCTAAGGTCTCAGTGTTTGTGTCCCACATGGACTCTTCTTGGGCTAGCTTTTGCTCTCAAATTGCAGCTTTCCTTGGCAGAGTTTCCCTGTTCCTGACATCTCCAATTTTCTGAAGTTTCCAATGAAAAATTGGCCTCACTTCCACAGTTTCATGCATCCCGGTCTCAGATCCTCCTGGCAAAGACTCTGAACCTGTCATATATGTTTTTCTGGACTCCCAGGCCTTCTTTTGAAATCTGTATGGAAGCCTCTGTGATCCCGTGACTCCTGCATCCTACATGCCCGAGAAAGCAACACTATGTGGATGATAACACAGTTTGCTGCCAGATATTGTACCAGTGTTGAAGCAGCCCCTGAGTGCCTGGATGGCTCTGCATCTTAAAAAGAATCCCAATATTTAATCCGTATATATGATAATTAACTTTGTATCTTCTAAATAAATGAATTGAACGCTGGAAAAATAAAAGGGAGGGGTAGAGGAAAGGAGTAAAATAATTGAAATATGTTATGTACATGTACCAGTTCCCTTCAGTGAATATAATCATTATGTGTGGCAAAGGTACAAATCATAGTCAAAAAGAAAAAAAAATCCAAGAATCCTATTTCTCAACAGGCTTTTGTTAAGACCCTGGGGCTCCCTTCTCAAATTAAAGGTTTACATTCTGTATTCTGGAGAATGTGATTGGTGGAGTAATTCTAATTTTTGAGATGCCCTCAAGGTGTCTTTCTGGTTCCAGTTCAAAATATTAGGTTTCCTTTAAATGATGATAATCTCTTCAGCAACTGCACACCTTTGGCTTATGCTTCGTTCAATTCAGATCAGAATTTAAATTTTTAGGGCCGGTGAGATGGCTCAGCGGCTTAAGCGCCTGCCCGGCAAGCGTGAGGGCCTGAGTTCGACTCCTGGAACCCACATACGAAAAAGGGGCCGGTGATATCGCTCAGCGGCACGGGCGCCTGCTGGCGCGTGAGGTCCTGAGGTCGACCCCCCAGTACCCACAAAAAAAAATAAAAAAATAAAAAAAGAATTTAAATTTTTAAATTCTTTTGTGCTTTGCTTTTTATTTCTGATTTTCACTACAAATCTGGCTAAAAGCAAACAGCACAACTTATATCAGCATGAATGTTGGATTGCCTTGAAAGTTCCTCTTCCAGATCAATTAGTACCCCACTTTTAAATTGAGCCTCACAGAAAGTCTTAGGGCATAGACAAAATTTTTTTTGCCAGAGTGTGACATGCATGGCCTCTTGTCCAATTACCAATATAGTCCTTATTCCAAATCAAAACTTCATGCATCAAGTCTTTACCCTTCACATTCATAGTCTTCTGAGCTCCAGCAATGAACTGCTCTTTAGGTGTCATCAATCAGGCTCTACTTTTAGACTTATTCTTTCTCTAGCCTGCATCTCCCACATTTTCCAAACTGCTGTGCAAGAGGATTTGTAGAGGATCAGTGACATAGGCAGTAACAGAATTTACCAAGACCATAGTAAAGAAAGATGAGACTGGCAGGCAAATTCCCTGACAGAGGCATGTGAAAGGAGCAGGGACAACTCATTTTAAAAGGGAAATGGGAAGTCCAGAAGAAAGCAGTAGCTCTTTTTGGTGTGTGCCTGGGAAAAACAGGGAAACATTATAAGAGACCTTAAACCTGGTGTGGCTGTAGCTCAAAGAACATGGGGAAGAATATCTAGAATAGGGTAGGGTCAGACAGTCTTTAAACATTGCTGATGTATGGCACCCTTATGGTAAATTCTGTTGCCAGGTACATGTGGTAAAATAATGGTAAACACTGCCTTTAAGAAGGTGGTGTTGGGCCGGTGAGATGGCTCAGTGGCTTAAGCGCCTGCCCGGCAAGCGCGAGGGCCCGAGTTTGACTCCCGGAACCCACATATGAAAAAGGAGCCAGTGATATCGCTCAGCGGCATGGGCGCCTGCTGGCGCGTGAGGTCCTGAGGTCGACCCCCCGGTACCCACAAAAAAAAAAGAAGGTAGTGTTAAGTCCGAGGATCTAGCTCAGCAGCACAAGTGCCTGCCTGGCAAGCACAAGGTCCTGAGTTTGATTCCTGGTACCAAAAAAAAAAAAAAAAAAAGGAGTGTTAATGGCTGTTTTACTGCAAGTTTCTGAAACACCTTATTTTGAAGGAGAACATATGGCTCTGATGTACAACAGATTGGAGGCTGAAATGGCATCTTCCTGTTTACTTAGCAATCCACATAAATTTCTCCCAATAACTAAATCCAAAACCTTCTGAGTCAGGTATAGTCCTATCAATGACATTACTTCTTAGAATCAATTTTCTGTATTAGTCAAAGCTTTCCCCTTACTGGGGCACAATACCCAACACCAGCACCTTAAAGGAGGAGAGGTTTAATTTGGTTCACACTTTCAAAGCTTTAGTCTGTGATCAGCTGGCTCCAAGACAAGCACATTGAGGCAGAAGGGTGCAGTGGAGCAAAGCTGCTCAATTCATAGTGGCTGGAAAGAGCACATGAGAAGAACACCACAAAGGATTCAGCCAGGGACCAGATGTAGTTTTGATGTCATGGTCCCATGACTCACCTGGACACGACCAGAGTGTGCTTTACTGATCTCTAAAGCCAACCAAGCTGAGAATCAATATTAACTGTCATAAACACTGAAAATGTTATGTGGAATTTTCATTTTATCGGAAATCTCTATTGTTCATTATATCTGACACAGTATCTGTAAGCTTTAAAATATATACTCTTACTTTAGTCTCCTTTACAGAACTATGTGTCTCTCACAGAATTTAAATTGGAGCTGTACTCTAAAAATGTCCATGGAAGAACCTTCAAAGCATTGTATATAATCAGCATGCTAACCTACTATATTGGTGTATATGCACATAATAATTTATTCCTCCTTATACTAAAAAATTGAGCATTTTACTATGTACAATATATTGCTTTAAAAATTCAACAAAACCTGAGAGCACAAACTTGCAAAAAGCAAGCTTTTAGATAAATCCACATCTAACAGTATGGTGTTATAAGAAAATGTTTTCCTGAATATCTAATAGGATTGAATTTTGTATTGTTTTCATTTTTGACACATTTTTTTGCTAGATACAGAATTCTGAGTTAGTTTTTTCTTTATTTTATTTTTTATTTTTAATTCAGTTAATGTAACAATTTTTATATGTTTATTTCTCCTGTCTAACTACAACATTTTATTTCCCCATCCCACCTTTGGCCATTCTCTCCCCAACTATTTATAACCATTATTTTTCTCTCAAGTTCTATAAGGTCAACTTTTATATATTTTACATATAAGCAAGATCATGAAGTATTGGCCTTTTTGTGTCTCATTTATTTTATTTAACATAATTTCTCCAGATATATGAAACTATTTAATTTGATGAAACTTCATTTCTCTAATTTTACTTTTAGGTCCTGTGATTTTTAGATCTTACCTGGACAAAATTCACCATGGTTATCTGCTGTATTTTCTCCCAGTAGTTTTATAGTCTTAAATTTTATATTTTTAAGTCTTTAGTCCATTTTGGGTTTTTTTTTGTATATGTTAAGAGATAAAGTTCTAATTTTATTCTTCTGCATGTGGATTTCCAGTTTTCCTGATTCTATTTATTGAAGAGACATTTTCTCAATCTGTGCTTTTGGTAACTTTTTTGAAAATCAGTTGGATAAAATGTGTAGGTATATGTATGGAATTTCTATTTTATTTTGTTTGGTCTATGTGTCTGTTTTTCCCCTGTACCTTGCTGTTTTGATTACTATAGCTGTAGTACATTTTGAAATCCAGTGGTGTGATGGATATTTCCAGGTTTGTTATATTGGTCAATATTACTGTGGCTAGTAATGGTCATTTGTGATTATAAATTTTAGGAGTGTTTTTTTCTTCTAATTTTGAGAAAATAAGATTAGCATTTCATCACACTTTTATATTTTTCCCATCTGACAATTTTAAAAGGTCATATTCAAGTTCAGGATTTCTGATTGTGGTTGAAGAAGTCAGTTGTATTTAAAGCATAAGTTGAATTCTTCAACTGGAAGGTTTCTGTATCGTTCTGATTAAATTTTTCTGCTCATTGAATTTTTCATTTGCATCATGAATTGTTTTTCTGATTTATTTGAATTGTCTATCTGTATTTTATTCTATCTCACTCAGTTTCCTCAAGATGACTGATTGAAAATTTTTAGGCAATTTGCAAATTTCCATCTCTTTCATGTCTGTGGTCTTTTCTTGTATGAGGTGCACAAATGTTAGGAAGAATGTGTAAGTCATCTTTTGGGCATCATTCTCTTTTAGGATATTATAAATGTGCCCCTATCATCTTTCACTTTTTTCTGATAAATATATTGCCATCCATAAATTTATTTATCTATACAGAACACTTTTTAAAATTCTCTGAGTATTTTTAGGATTTTCTATTTATCACTGATTTGGGCAATTTGAACATGATGTATAGTTATGTTCATGCTTTCTTATCCTTTGTGTGAATAGTCTCAGATCTGCAATCTATGGTCTCAATCCAATTTGAAAAATATAAACACTATTTTAATTTATTTCCATCTTTACTATGTTTTAAATACATAAATTATGTCTCCAACTCACAGTTATATGAGTAAGAGTACAGGAATACGTGGTAGTCTTTTTACAACTTCTAACTGAACCAGTATTGTATTGGTCAGATTTTCATCCCTGTGACCAGACACACGAGAAAAATAGCTTAAAAAATGGAAGATTTATCTTGGCGCAGAGCTTCAGAGATTTCATTGCATGGTCAGCTGGCTCCAAAGCAGAAACATCATGGCTAAAGGGCAATGGTGGAAGTAAAATGTTCGCCTCCTAGCAGGAAACAGAAAGAAGGGGAAGATCTAGACAGAAAGGACCAGTGACACAATATACTCTTCAAAGTCTTGCCCACATTGATGGGACTCATCTCCTAATTAGGTGCCACCAATAAACCCACTGAGCTCTGAACTAATCAATAGATTAATCCACTTTATGAGATTAGAACCACCATGAGCTATTCAGTTCTATAAATCCTATCATATGGCAACAAAGCATTCAGTACAATGAAGCTTTGGGGAAACTTTTTGAATCCTAATCATAAAAAATATGTTTTAGAACCAAACTCCATTAGGTTAAAAGTGAAAGAAAACAAAGTCGAACAACAATAAAAATAACAACAATAACAACAACAACAAGAATGACACACACACATTTTTGGAGTTTCTTGGAGAAATCAGCAAATGATGGATGATCCTGGTATGGCAGAACAGGATACCATGGCAGCTTCCAAGGAGACTTCTCCAGAAATAACCATGGTGGTTGAGTTCTTGGTTGTGATTTGACTTAATTAAAGCCAGGAATTTTGAGGCTACATCAGGTATGAAAAATGAGTCTTGCTTACCAAGCCATATTTCTCATCTCTGTGGGGAATCTATCTTATTTTTGGCCCATTTTGAAATCTAGGATCATTGACTTTTTCATGAGAGCATCCCTAAATAGTGAAGTCTGAAATATGCCAGTGCAAAAGCAGTCTTGTTCTGGCCAGCAGACGTATATATGGTACTTGTCGTCACCAAGGACTACAGTAACCCTGTCAACATGGGTGATAAGTGCTCCATGGAGGTAGCTATTGTCATCAAGGAGACATCATCCCGGTTATGGGCTCCATCGTACACATGCGGAGTGACTACTCTAAGAACCAGATTGTAAGTCATACACCATCTCTTGCAAGATGATGGTCAGCTGTGTCTCTTTGCTGATGTACCTGAACTCCACTTTCCCAGGCAATGAATCTTGTTGGCTGCTATGCTCAAGAATCTGCTGCTGATGGCTAATGTTGACAGCTACTTTACCTCAGCTAGGAGCAGTACCACCATCCTGGGCATCTTCACAAAGGCCAACACTAGCATCAGCTTCAAGATTACAGCTACCTCACCACCAGGTGTAGAAAGGGACCCCATTAACCAAGTCTCTATTTCAGGAATACACTTTGTATCTCCTAAAGACACATATCAGAGTCTCCACACAGAGTACTCAAACTCAAGCTATAGCTATGACATAGTGCCTTTGTACAAAAAAAATTAATAAAATAAAATTGTTAAGATTTAAAATCTTATCTGATTATTTTTACTGTAAATTTGATGCATGACAGTTCTGTTATACCACATCTTGAAACCACTGTTGCTTTATACCCATCTAATATTCATAAAATTGTTACTTAAAAGTAATACCTTTTCTTTGATGTTAGTATGCCGATTTTCATAGAAGAAAAATGTGGTATGCTAAATGCCAATTAGTAACTTGATTGTGAAGATACATAGAAATATTACTATTGACCTAAGAATTATTACACTTTGCAAACAATATGAATTATTTTTCTATCATGTAGATCAAATGATTTTAAAAACCTGAAACTATACAATATAATAAATCATAAAACAGTATAATGACTTAGACAAGAAAGCTGGTATATATAACAAGTAAAAATACTGCATGAAATCTGTTCTTGTATTCCATTTCTTGTAGAAGTAAGTGACTAAATAACAAATACTTTATCTTGAGAATAGGTAGGTAATATAAGAAAGTGATGAAAGGCATTAATAATAAATCATCTTTCTAAAATAAAATAATATTCTAAATAAGTGAAATTTAGACAATATCAATATCTTGATGATATTGGGTCTTTAAATTTGGGGGGCCTGATTTTTTCAATTCTTTATATATTCCAGATATTAGTACTTTGTGGGACAACTAGCTAAATTTTTTTTCAACTATGTAGTTTGCCTTTTCCCTCCATTATTGATTTCTTTTACCGTGCAAAAGCTTTTGAATAAGATGAGATCCCAGTTGATTCTTTGTAGTATTTCCTATGCAGTCAGTGTTTTGTTCATTAAGTCTTTCCTACACCTATGTCTTCAAGTGTTCTACCTATTGTCTCTTCCAGTAGATTTAGTGTTTTTGTTTTAATATTTAGATCTTTTATCCATTTAAATTTTAGTTTAGTGCACAGTGATAAACATGGGTCTAGTTTTAGTCTTTGGCATGTGGAAAGCCACTTTTTTCAGCACCATGTATTAAAGAGACTATCTTTCTTCCAGTGAAAATGTTTGGCCCCTTTGCCAAAGCTAAGGTGGCTCAGTGTGTTTGGAGTTGTTTCTGCATTTTCTAATGTGTTCCAATGATCCTCAGGTCTGTTTTTTTTTTGCCAGCACCATGCTGTTTTTAATCACAGTAGCTCTGTAGTATAATTTCAAGTCAGGGATTGTGATGCCTTCTGCCTTGCCTTTGTTGCTGAGGATTATTTTTGCTACTCTAGGTCTCTTCTGGTTTCAAATGAATTTTAGGAATGTTTTCTCTAGATCTGTGAGGTATGTTAATGGTATTTTGATTGGGAATGCTTTAAAACTAGAACAATTTTGGGAGTATGGCCATTTTCACTATGTCGGTTCTTGTTACTTGAGAGCAAGGGATATCTTTCCATTTTCTGATATCCTCTTTGATCTCCTTTTCAAGAGTACTGTACTTTTCAGTATAGAGATCTTTTACTTCCTTTGTTAGATTACTAAGTATTTCATTTTTTTCAGTGCTATTAGGGTTTGTGTCTAGATGTCCTCCCAAAGCCTCATGTGGTCATGAGGGACTTTTTGGGATTGGGAGTGTGAGGGCTCCACCCACCCTAGAATGGGTAGCCAGCATAAAATATAAGGAACAGAAAAGAGGCTTGCTCCTCACCTTTTGCTCTTGTCATGTTTGCTGTTTTCTGCTGCTATGAACAGTTGCCTCTCTGCCATGCCACCCTAACTTGAAGCCAGATGATTATGGACTGAAACACTCACAAACTGTGCTAAATATACTTTTCCTCCTTTAACTTTTGGTGCTGGATATTTTGTCTCACCAATGATAGAAAAGTAACTTAAGACAGGTGCTATTGTAAAAGGGGTGGTTTCCTGAATTTCTCTCTCAGTGGGTTTGTTATTTGTGTACAGGAATGCTATTGATATTTGAGTGTTGACTTTGTATTCAGCTATGGGACTGAATTTGGTTATTAAATCTAGAAATCTTTTAGTGGAGTTTTTGGGATCTTCTATGTAGAGTGTCATGTCATCTGCAAATAATGATAATTTAACTTCTTCCTTTCCTATCCTTATTCCTTTTGTTTCTTTCTCTTTTCTAATTGCTCTGGCTAATGTTTCCAGAACTATATTGAATAGGAGTGGTGATAATGGACATGCTTGTCTTGTTCTTAATTTTAGAGTGAAAGCTTTCATTTTTTGGCTGTTTAGTATGATGTTGGCTGTTGGTTTGTCATAGATGGCTTCTACTGGATTGAGGTAAATAGTCGACAAAAATTATTCAAGTCACCAAACTATAGATACCCTTTCTTATATTTAAATATTGTGTATACACAAATGCCCAAGGTAGTATTTGTTGATAATCAGATTCAGAAATAACCTTATAGAAAATTCTACTCTAATCCACCAGATCACCTCATCAACAAATTACATATTCATTTAAGGAAATATGCTTTAGGATTGTATACATTAAGATAGTAAAATAAATTAAATTAATGTCTAACTTTTAAACAATGTGTAATGTATTTAGATATATAGGAGTGAAAATGTCCAATTAAATAACTGTTAAAATGTGAATTTATTTAGGAAAATTTGATGAAATGATATTTTCTTCATTAAACAAAATTAAGAATGAATATTTTCATTTTTTTCTGATAATAAAAGAACAGTAATATGAAATATGTTTTTGAATCTACTGAACAGTTAGTTTTGATTATCTTTCAACAAAATATATTTAGAAGAATGAATTTCCTGTAACTATTTTGGGTGTCTTCTGCTGAGTTATGGATTGCACCCTCTTCACTATGTTATTAGCATTAGAAAACAAACATAAAGTTAACAAAGAGAGGGTGTTGTTCATTATGCAATAATTTTTGGGAAATTTAAGTTCAATACATCTAAACTAATGCAAAAACATACATTTCCTTCATACCTTTAGGTGTTAATTACTTAAGCTAAAAATGTCAAAAACTGATTAAAGTAATGGCTATCTGGTGTTTTCTGATAGGTGGTCAGTGAATATGCACTGATTTCAGTTTTCCCTTCTTTTAAAAGACCAAGTTATTTATAAATTCATAAATTGAGTGTATGTGTGTGTGTGTGTGTGTGTGTGTGTGTATGTGTGTGTGTGTGTGTGTATGAGAGTCTGTCTGTCTTGACAGGGCTTCTTTGCTTCTAACAATTGCAATAGTTCAAAAATAAGTTAGAAATATCTTGTTTTATTGTCATTTCATGCTTGGCAAAGGAACTGATTAAAATATTCTTCTCACTAAAATTCTGTTTAAAAAAACACATTATGAACATTATCAAATATATGCATTTTCACTTGACCTAGAAAGGCTTTTTGTTATAAAAAGAAAATGAGAAGCATTATTAAGTGCAAAAATAAAGCAATGAACTATGGAGCAGTTCTTTTTTATGTAATCTCATTTTAAGTAACAGTGCTAGAATCAGAACAAAGAGCATAAATAAGAAAATATCTGATATTTACTAATGACTAAGCTTCTGCCAAAATCTCAAATCATTTTCACATTAACATATCAATCTCTCTGATGGATGTTCCTCACTTAGATCTGACAAAGATTCTAAAATAAAACATAGCAGTATTTCCTCTTCAACCCAATTTTCTTACGACGAACAGCTTCCATATCAAACAGAACACAGAAATGAGGCAAAGAAGTTTACAGAATGTGTTTAAGAAGAATTTATATGGCCCAACACTATACTACTATTTTTATTCTCTAAAAAGGGAACTCTACAACTAGAAGGATAAAGAAGTGTCATTGTTATCCAAAGAATATGCTGTGAATTATAAGTGTCTAGGTGCCTAACAATAACATAATGTGAAAAAAGCAAACAAGCTTATATTCAGTGTATTGAGGGTAATGCAAAGATAAAACTACTGATCAGAGATATGTTAATTTTTCAGGAGAACAGAAAATTAATAGCTGAGAGTAATGAAATTTTTGGATAAAATGATGTTCTGCCTTGTACATCAACATGTCAGATGAAGTTGACAAGGCATCACATAATGACATATGAGAACAGAAAGAAAATATTAATAAACTGACAAACGACCAACTGTAGACCTCTGTGTAATGTGGCTTACATTTGTGGGGATTCATGGGAATAAATTGCTGGAAGATTCTAGGAACATCTTTTTAAATTTTAAAATTTTTTTGAAATGATACTTTGCTTGTACTGTAATACATATTATGATGTTACTATATGTACAGTACATATTTTCTGTGTATCTTAATGATAATTATTCGGCTATATTTTTTTAAGACTAATTATTTGACAAATCTGAAGGAGCAGCTGTTCTTCATTTTAAAGAGAAAAAAAGGACAAAATTTCAAAACAACATAATATAGGGTAACAATGGTTAGTACACTGTGTATTGTTATCTTTAAATTAGTTACTCAGAGTACAAGATATCAGCATTCAATTGTCCAAACAATATTAGCACAAAACTTTCTTTTCAATGAATTAAAAGAAATTAGTAGTGTATCTATCTTAACTATCTTTTATATATTTTTTCCTTTTCCCTTCCTTCTTTTCTCCATTCCCCCATCCCAATTTCTCTTTCATTTTGAACAGATTCTTCCTGTTTTACAATATATGTTGTACATTTTGTATCTCATTTACTCTTTCAGCTTCTCACACTAGGGAGACAATACAATGTTTACACATGTGCATCTGGCTTATTTCACTTATGAGTATGGTCTCAAGTTGCATCCAGTTACGTATAAAAGTCTCCAGTTTATCCTTCCTTATGGCTGAGTAGTAATCCATTGTATAAAAATACCACATCTTTTTAATACATTCCTTGGTTGATGAGCATTTGGGTTTTTTCCATGGTCTAGCTATTACAAATTGCACTGCTATAAACATGGGTACACATATATCGCTGTGGTATGATGTTTTTAATTCTTCTGGGAAGATACCCAGAAGGGGAATAGCTGGGTCAAATGGGACCTCCAATCCTAGTTTTCTGAGGAATCTCCACACTGATTTCCACAGTGGTTGCACCAGTCTACACTCCCAACAGTGGAGAAGTGTTCCTTTTCCCCACAGCCCCTCCAGCATTTGTTATTGGTTGATTTCACGATAATAGCCATTCTGTCTGGGGTGAGATGGTATCTCAGTGTTGTTTTAATTTGCATCTCTCAAATGCCCAATGATGTTGAATATTTCTTTCATATTTTTATTTGTTGTATGTATTTCATCTGAGAAGTGTGTATTTATCTCAGATGCCCATTTTTGGATTGGGTCTTTAAATTTGGGAGGTCTGAATTTTTTTTTTTTTTTTTTTGAGTTCTTTATACGTTCCCAATAGTAATCCTTTGTCTGAGGAACAGCTGGAAAACATTTTTTCCCATGTTGTGGGTTGTCTCTTCACTCTGTTGATGGTTTCTCTTGCTATTCAAAAGCTTTTTAATAAGATGAGATCCCAGTTGTTCATTCTTGTGATAGTTCCTGTGCAATTGGGGTTTTATTCATAAAGTCTTTGCTTACACCAATGTCTTAGAGAGTTTTACCTATTCTATCCTAAAGCAGATTTAATGTTTCTGTTTTAATATTTAGATCTTTGATCCATTTTTAATTTAGTTTAGTGCACAGTGAAAGATGTGGGCCCAATTTTAATCTTTGGCATGTGCAGAGCCAGTTTTTCCAGCCCAGTTATTAAAGAGGCTATCTTTCTTCCAGTGAATATGTTTGGCACCTTTGTCAAAAAGAAGGTGTTTTAGTATGTCTGGAGTTGTTTCTGCATCTTCTAATCTGTTCCATTCATTTTCAAGTGTTTTTTTTTTTTTTTTTTTTTTTTTTTTTTTTTTTGCCAGTACCGTGCTGTTTTTATCATAGTTGCTTTATACTATAACTTCAAATCAGGGATTGTGATGCCCCGGCCTTGCCTTTGTTCCCCAGATTGCCTTTACTATTCTAGGTCTCTTCTAGTTCCAAATGAATTTTAGGATTGCTTTCTTTAATTTTGTGAGATATATTATTGGAAATTTAATTGGAATTGCATTAAATCTGTATAACAATTTTGGAATTACGTCCATTTTCACTATATTAGTTCTTCCTACCAAAGAACAAGGCATATCTTTCCATTTTCTGATATGCTCTTCAATCTCCTTTTTCTGAGTACTGTAGTTTTCAATGTAGAGATCTTTTACATACTTTGTTACATTGATTCCTAAGTACTTCATTTTTTTTGGATGCTATTGTGAAAGGTGTTGTTACCATAATTTCTCTCTCAGTGAGTTTGTTATTTGTGTACAGGAAGGCTATAGATTTTTGAGTGTTGAAATTGTATCCAGCTAAGCTACTGAATTTGCTTATTAAATCTAGCGTTTTTTTAGTGGAGTTTTGGGGGTTTTCTATGTAGTGTATCATGTCATCTGCAAATAATGATAATTTAACATCTTCCTTTCCTATTGTTATTTCTTTTATTGCTTTCTCTTGTCTAATTGCTCTGCTTATGTTTCCAGGACTATGTTGAATAGGAGTGGAGACAGTGGACATCCTTGTCTTGTTCCTGATTTTAGAGATAGAAAGACTTCAGTTTTTGTCCATTTAGTATGATATTGGCTGTTGGTTTTCATAGATGGCTTTTATCAGATTGAGATAAAGACCATCTATTTCAATTTTCTGTAGGGTTTTTATTGTGAATGGGAGCTGGACTTTGTTAAAAGCTTTTCTGCGTCTATTGAAATGATCATACAATTTTTGTTCCTGGCTCTGTTAATATGGTGTATTACATTTATTGATTTATGTATATTGAACCATCCCCATATCCCTGGGATGAATTCAACTTGGTTATGGTATATAATCTTCTTGATGATTTTCTGCATTCTGTTTGCTAGTATCTTACTGAGGATTTTTGCTTCTAAGTTCATTAGGGAGATTGGCCTGTAGTTCTCTTTCTTGATTGGGTCCTTCTCCATTTTTGGTATCAGGGTAATGCTTGCTTCAAGGAATGAATTTGGGAGTATTACTTCCCTTACAATTTCATCAAAGAGTTTGAGAAATGGTGGTATTAGATATTCTCCTAATTTTTTGTAGAATTCAGCAGTGAATCCATCAGGGCCTGGGCATTTTTTTGTTGGGAGGTTTTTAACTACATCTTTTATTTCATTGATTGATATTGGTTTATTTAGGATTTGTATATCTTCTTGATTCAGCTTTGGTAATTCATATGTATCTAGGAATCTTTCCATTTCTTCTGCATTTTTCATCTGATAAGAATACAAGTTTTCAAAGTAGGTGTAGATGATCTGGATTTCTGCAGGGTCTGTTGTGATTTCACCCTTTTCATTCCTAGTTGCATGGATTTGAGTCTTTTCTTTCCTTTTTTTAATAAGGTTGGATAAGGGTTTGTTGACTTTATTTAATCTTTCAAAGAACCAACTCTTTGATTCATTGGTTCTTTATATTGTTTTTTTTAGTCTCCAATATGTTAATTTCTGCTCTGATCTTTATAATTTCCTCCCTTGTATGAGCTTTTGGCTTAGCCTGCTGTTCTTTTTCTAGAAGTTTGAGGTTCACCATTAAGTTATTTATCTGTGCTTCCTCTATTTTCCTGATATGGGTATTTATTGCTATAAATTTCCCTCTTAGGACTGCTTTCATTGTGTCCCATAAGTTCTGGTATGTTGTATTGTCATTATCATTCAGTTGTAGAAGCTGTCTAATTTCTTCTTTAATTTCATCTGTGACACATTTGTTATTCAGGAGGGTGCCATTTAATGTCCATGTGTTTAGGAAGTCTGATTATCAGACTATGGTCTGATAATATGCATGGAATAATTTCAATTCCTTTGCATTTACTTAAGCAGATTCTGTGAGCTAGTATGTGGTCTAGTTTGGAGAATGTCCCATGTGCAGCTGAGAAGAATGTGTATTCTGATGTTGTGAGGTGGAACACTCTGTAGACATCTACTAAGCACATTTGTTCACAAGTTTGGTTCAGTTCTATTATTTCATTGTTGATTTTTTGTCTGGCTGATCTTTCTTTTTGTAACAGTGGGGTATTGAGCTCCTCCAATACAATTGTATTAGTGCTTATTTGACTTTCATGCCCATTAATATTTGTTTTATATAGTTGGGTGCACTGGCATTTGTTGCATACATATTTATGATTGTTACCTCTACCTCTTGGATTGTTCCCTTTACAAGGATATAGTGACCTTCTTTATCTTTCTTAATGATTCTTGGCTTGAAATTCACTTTGTCTGCAAAAAGAATAGCTGCCTCTTCTTTTTTCTGGGTTCCTGTTTCATGGAGTATTGTTTTCCATCCTTTCACTTTCATTCTGTGAATTTTTTTTGGAATCAAATTTATTTATTGTATGCAGCATATTGATGGGTCTTGCTTCTTGATCCATTCTGCCCATCTGTGTCTTTTTATCGGTGTATTGAGACCATTAACATTGATGGTTAAAACTGATACGTATTGACTTATCCTTGTCATATTGTTTTCCTGTTGTTGGCTCCCATCTTTTTTTTCTCCCTCTGTTTAATTATTTGTCTTGCCTGGTGGATTCCTTCTGTTGGGGTTCCTGGAGTTGTAGTCCTTGTTATTTCTTTTTAGAATGTCCTTCAAAACATTCTGGAGTGCTGGTTTGCTGGTCATAAATTTCCTCAGATGTTCTTTGTCATGGAAGTGTTTTATTTCTCCATCAGTTTTGAAAAATAGTTTTGCAGGGTACATCAATCTGTGTTGAAGAATATTTTCCTTTAGAACATGAAATACTTAACTCCAAGCTCTTCTGGACTTGAGGGTTTGTGCTGAGAACTCAACTGTGATTCTGATGGACTTTCCTTTGCAAGTGATTTGGTTTTTTTATTTTTTTTCTAACAGCTTTGAAGATTCTGCTCTTGTGTGAATTTCTGGAATCTTGATTATGATATGACTGGCTGAAGATATTTTTTTGATTGTAGCTAATTGGAGTCCTATATGCCTCACTTATCTGTACATCAATTTATTTTTCTCTACCAGGGAAATTTTCTGCTTTGACATCTGTGAACAGTTTTTTTAATGTCATTTTTGCTATCTCCTGCTTTTTCTTTGACTCCAATCATTCTTAAATTATTCTTCCTTGCTTCATCTAGCAGGTGCTGGATTGATTTCTCATGGTCCCTTGCTATTTTTAAGAATTCTTTCTTTTCGTGATCACTAACAACAAACCTGTCTTCTATATCTGAGAACCTGTCCTCACATTGGCTTAATCTGCTGTGAATACTTTCAATGGAATTTTTGTTCTCCTGGAAATCTGCTTGAATCTGCCTTATGGATTCCATTTCTTTCCTATGCTGAGAATTCATGGCTTCCATAATTTTCTTAAGCTCATCTGTTTTTTTGTATGTGTCTGCTCTGGGGTCCTTAATCATGGTCTTCATTGTGGACATCATCTCTGCAGTTATCTGAGAAATTATTTCTGATTTGATTTTTCCCAGAGCCTCATTTAATTGCTTTGTTGTTACTGCTTCGGTAATGCCAGATGGGTGGCTTTCGGATTGTCCCAACTCATTGCCCCCTGGATTTGCCTTTGGTGAACTGGATGTCTGGGGTTACATCTTAAGTATCTTCTCATTTGTTTTCTTTCTTTAGTTTAATTCCTGAGGTGATGCTTGTAAATTGTCTTTGTAGGTTGCTTTATTGCTAGTATTTAAAACCCTTAGGACATGTCTACTTCTCTAAGATATCTTCCCGGCATAGCTAATTTTTGGTTTTGTGTCTTTGTAAGATCCTACCTCTTCAATTTGTTGGAAATGAGAAGTTGCTGCCTGTTTGACCCAGTCCTTGGCTCTTTGGCACTGTGCCACAGTGTTTTCTTTGACCCTTAGTCAGTCTCAGTCATGGAATACCAGGAAGAACAGGTGTTTAGAACAATTATGTCACTTTTGGCTATAGTGGTACCAAAAGCATCAAACACAGCCTAGAAAATGACAGACTGAGCGAACCAGTTATTTGCCACTTTTAAACATATAAGCTAGAGTTGTGGTTATATAACAAAATCTATAACAAACTATAAAATTATATGCAGTATACAAGTCCTTAATGTGTCAATTTTGCCCTCAGGGGTTAAAATTTAAAAGGAGTTAAGGAGAAAACAGAGAAGTGGAAGAAGAGGAAGGAATTAGATGTAAGGCGGGAGGACAAAGATGGATCATGCTAACTTTGGGAAACTGTTGCAGAAAACTGGAGAGAAAGAGAGAAGGAAGGGATAAAAGGAAGAACAGAATGGAACCACAACCACAAAGAGGCTAGAAACTCCATTTAAAACTCCATAAAAACAAGATCAAACAATGAAGGAAAACAAACAAAAAACCCACCACCATGACAAACATAAAACAAACAAGAGAGAGGGAAAAAATAGTTCACTTCCAGGTGTGTCTCTGCTGTGGCTGGTGGACAATATCTGGAGATAGAGTTCTGATCCATGCCGATCTGTCCCAGCAAGCCAACAGTAGCTTTTTGGTGGGGTAGTGGATAATCTCAGTAAGCCTGCACCTTCTGGCCAAGACCAGACTCATTAGGCCTGCAGCTGTCAGTGTACCTTCCATGGGCCTGAGCCTGGCTGGGAGCTATAGATGTAGCTGGCAGCTGCCCTGGATTCCAAGCTCAGCTGCACCCCCAACAACTGTTCCTGGCCAATCACTCTCTTGTGTGGGATGGCTGAGCCCTCAGCACTCAGCACCAGCCAGTGCAGTCCTTCACATCTGCTGCTCCTCTGCACCACCACTGCATCTTTCCTGGGAGGCCCTGGGGTTGCTGACAGTCACAGTGCATGCACGGGTTTGAACCTCTTCTGTCAGGCAGTGAGTCACAACCCAGGGAGAAGGTGCTGGTGGCTACCTCCTTCTTCTTTGTTGAAGTTTCTCTCTTCATTCTCTCCGTGGGCCCCAAACTGTGCTTCAGATCCTTTCTGGGTCCAGGGGTCCCACTTCCCTCCCTCTTGTCCTCTCTGGGCTGCTATATTCCAGCATCTGGACGGTGACTCTCAGAGAGGCTCTTTCTCTGCTGCTTACCACTCTGCCATCTTCTGACCTCAGGAGCAGTCTTTTTAAAAGTCATCAATGTGCATAATGAATCAAGTTCTTCCTTTTCCCCTCTCTTCCTTCCTTTCTTACTTTGTTTATTAAAACTAGTGTTTGTTCTAACCTAGGCAGGGGGTATAGAATGGCAGATAAGGCATACTTAATGACATTGGGGAGACTAGTAAGGGATGAAATCTAGTCAGGGAAGCAAAGGGAAACAGACAGCGGTGAAAAATGTGCCATTCTTTCCAACAAAAACAAAGTGTCATAGAAGTATTCCTATGGTCCAATTGCAAAGACAAAAGTCCTGGAAAGAATACCAGTATTTTATGATATTTTCATAAATATTCAGCTACATTTCTTTCACAGCATACAACATTTGTCAGCAACATTGTGGGTATTGGCCAAAGAATATTACAAATATGTCCCTGGGAGTTCTGTACTAAAAATTACTAGTCATTTAGAGGAATAAGAACAATTAAAGCATTTGGGAAAGCTGAAAAGTTACCAGGGATATTTAATGAGAATATTGAGCATTTTCATATATATCTAGGTGCACAGTTTACTCTTAAAACAGTTTTTTTATTAGTCCATGTTTGTAACACATAATGAATACGTTCATCCTGGGAAGTTGGTACATGAAGTTACCCCATCTCAATCTGTTTTACTTCCATTTCCCCCCCCCTCACTCATCCCTTCCTTTATCTCTAGATCCCTTTCTTATATACAAAACATCTACTTCAGTTTTGTGATGAAATTGAGTCATGTGTCCACGATAAGCTTGAAGATGTGAGTAAAGACAATATGTCTTGTTTTATACAAATGTAAAGCCACTTGTTTCTTCTTATATAAATATTAAGGATAATGTAATTATGCAGAATGATATAATATGTGAAATAACTGAAGCCTTTTCTTCCATGTCCTCTTTGATTTGTTGCTCATTGAATGTGTATTTTTCTTCTTATTAAGTTATAAAACACTTTCCTTAACCACTGGACATTTTCTTCCTTGTGGGTTAATTTGTCAAATGGCATAATATTGGATTATACTGATAATATTGATTGAGAGGAATAAGAATTATTGTTATATTTATTTGTACATTCCATCTGTGATTATTCTAGGTAATATTAAGGTAAGTGGGCATTATTTTCTTTTAATCCAGAACTCCCAGGGATATAACAAGAAATATTCTTGTTAAAATAGTAGTTATATCTTAACTGAGATTAAAGATTTATGCTTTCCTATACAGTTACAGTAATTTAAATGTATTTAGCATAGAGATAAACATATAAGTGAATGGCACATTCAAATGCCTCAGAAGTGGACCTACTGAAATATTTTGTCAGAGAAATGGCTTATCCAAAAGAATACAAATAAAACAGATGTAAACTTCATATCATAAAAATTAACTCAGAATGAATTTTGGAATTAAGTATAAGATGCAAAACTTTAAATATTTCAGAAGATGATAAAGGAAATATCTGTGGGACCTTAGACCTGCAGAAATTTAGGCTTGATGTCAAAACTATGATACCTAATAAGTTATACTTTACCATTCAAAAAATAAGAACATAAATAAATGTTTTGCAAAATGCTTTCCCTGTCAAGAGAATGAAAGACTAGCTGCAATATGAGAGAAATATTTTAAGAAATGCATCAAACAAGACACTCATATCAAGAAAGTATTAAAAAAACTCTAAAATATAAAAACTGAAAGTCCAAAGTAGAAAATGAAAAGTAAAATATTAATGAAAAATTCAATTAAAATGGACAAAAGATAGGAAAAAAGCTTTTTACCTATTATTATATACAGAAGACAAGGAAGATATGAAATGTTGCACAACATCTCTTTTGATAAAGAAATGAGAATTAAAACCCTAAGGAGAGGTGTGGCATTGCAGCATAGTAGCTTAGTTGAAAAAATCTATGATTAGTGTGTTAGGTTCAATCACCAGCAACTAAAACACCACCAACAACTACAAGGATTCATCACAAGATAGCTACTACAAGATCTTACAAGAACAAACAAAATAAATCAGAAACTGCAACATACCAAGTGCTGTCAAGAATGAAGAGAAAATAGATCTTTTTATACATTGACAATGATAATGTAAAATGGAGTAGTCAATCTGGAAATCATTTTAATAGTTTGTTTAAAACCTAAATGGACAATAAACATATGATATAGTCACCTTTTTCTTGGGAGTTGGCACTTGAATGACTTCACTGAAATCATGCAAGTAAGAAAAAAAATTAAAAGTCTATGTAGCTTGTGGGCCGGTGAGATGGCTCGGCAACTTAAGCGCCGGCCCGGCAAGCGCGAGGGCCTGAGTTCGACTCCCGGAACCCACATACGAAAAAGGGGCCGGTGATATCGCTCAGTGGCACGGGCGCCTGCTGCAGTGCAAGGTCCTGGGGTCGACCCCCCGGTACCCACAAAAAAAAAGTCTATGTAGCTTGTAATTTCATTTATGTAACTTTTTGTGCCTTCTTTTTTTTTTTCCTTTTTTTCATAATGAGGATGAACACAAGGCATTGTAAATGCAACACATTGAGCTACACTTCCTGTTCTATTTTTACAATGTTCTTGAAATCACAGAATTATGAGATGGAGAACAAGATTTGGACTCTCAAGGATGGAGACATGGAGGCACACTGGAGGGACATGTTTGTGAGTACAAAAGTAGATGACAAATTCTCCTGATGGAACTCGTCCGTGTCCTGATTCTGATGCTAATTCTGGTGCTCCACAACCTTCATATATTGTTATGTGCTAAGTAGGTATTTTTACAGGCAATCACCAGTCATAGTAGTGCATGGGGAAGAGTGATTGCCCCTTTAAATGACTGTTCATACTCCTATGAATTGTACTTTTGTTTCATAGAAGCCCCCCCATACAAACATATGAGGAACCAGCCAAAATTTCCGAGTCATTCTGACTCACTCTAGTAGGTGACCTATATGAAACTTTTCTTATTTTAATACTTAATTCTCCTTTGAGGAGGCACATCTACATGGTATTTTCTATATATACAATTTATGAAGAAGCATGATCATTTATTGAACATGTTCAGGAAGATGTTTCCTTCTACATGTGATGACAAGTCACACAAAATTTATGTTTTCCCAATAAAAACCCTTTGCTTTCTTTGTTTCGGGAGATACACTGCTTTAAGAGTTATCTATCGGGCTCTCCTTACTTGTCCAAGTGAAAAAACATTTTCTCACCCTTTTTCTTCTAGCAGTATTTATTGGCTTTATACACATCATAGTGAACCCATATGGTTAAAATGATAAAATCACATTGAACTAGATATATATGATGTTGTCATGTCTAACCTTCTGAAGCTATGAAAAATATTTAAATTTTGAGGGTAGTATAAAATGTTTAAATAAAAAGGACTACCTTTTCTCTATATATTGTAAAATAGTTGTTGATGAAGTTTTTCTAGTCTAATAATATATGCATATTTTCCAACTGCTGTAACTCTAAACACAAACCCAAGCATTGCACATGCGTACTTCCCACCCTCTAATTTATGTATATTGTGAGACTCTGCTTTCATTGCATATTGTTAAAGACATAATTTAAAATGGAAATCTAGAAACTCAATAAAAACTCAGAATATTAGATTTTTGTGCATAATGACAGTTTTTAGTATTACAATATTTACTTTTAAAAATACATAATAAAAAACAAAATGACAACTTTTTGAAGTGTCACAAAATTGAAAATATATTCTAAATTATCACAGTAAAACTAATACTCAGAATTTCTAATTAATACCAATGATTTCAATACAGAAATAAAAGTAAGAAAGGCATCCTGATAAACTGTTTAATTATCAAGGGAATGTCCATAATAGTGTTCAATAAGCTTCTGTAGATAAACTCTCATTTCCATTTGTCCCTCTATTATAGAATAATGTTGCTATTCTCAAGTGAAAGACAATTTTAGTTTGAAATCTGGAAGGGAATGCCTCCCTGCCAATCAAAATCAAGAGCCTGTAACAGTGCTTGAGGTATGCTTGGAACACACTAAATATTTGGGACAAAATAGTGATTTGTGAGTGTATCTATTTAAGTTCATCAGCAGCTGATATTCAAGATCATCTAAAGTCTACTCAATCTGATAAGCTGATGAGCTACCCAATTTTCTTCTCAGACCTAGTCTATATTTATATGATAATTAAATTCCTTCGGATAGTTTATATAGCTAGCTAAACAGTGCTGCATGTTAACATGCCATTTATTAGCATTTAGGTTGCTTTTAGTCGCAATTAAGAGAAAACCTAATTTTGCCATCCCAAACAATGAAGAATTATTGCATTGCTCAACTGAAATGCTTGAAGTAGTTTAAGAAAAAGATATGATCTGATATGAGATCTGAATTTGTCTACTTCTAGTTTTCAAGTGTCTGCCCCCATGAGGATAAACTGCATAATAAATCTGTACTCCACATATTTGAAGATATCTGTACTGTGAAACGAAGTTCCAAAGCTTTTTGATAATGAAGCAACAGCTGTTTCACGTATGATACCTAGGAGATGAAAAGTGGAAATTAGATTGAGCTTAGTAGTTAGCTTTCCTGTCATAGGGACACAATAGCTGACACCCACACTTCAGATGAGAGATTTAATTTGGCTCATGATATCAGGAGATTCACTCCATGGTTGCTGGCTCCAGGGCAGAAACATCATGGTAGAAAGGCAAATCATAGAGCAAAGCTTTTCCATTGATGTTGGAAAAGTGGAAGAGGGAGCAACACCAGAGATGAAGAAGCCAGAAACCCAGTATAATTCCTAAAATCTCACTCCATGATACACCCAGACAAACCAAAGTATGCTTTACTAACCAGGCAGCTTCCAAGCCAATAGAGTTAACATTCTGCCTTAACCTTCACAGACCATTTGACTTAATACCTGATGAGCTCAGATCCCAAAAGAATGGGCGCTCACATCATTCTTGGAAATGAAGATGAATCTGAATATAAAGTTAATATTGTATAGCTATCTTATTATTTATAAAGAGGAAATTCAGGAGTGAATGTTGTGACATTTGCTGGCTATGTTGTATTCATTTCTCAATCAGAAAGACAAAGCGAATCAGGAAATTGGAGCAGATTATTGGTAGAGTTTGGATTCTGTGTTACAGGTATAAACCTCAAATACCTGCTTAAATAATGGGATTCTCTCTGTGTAGAATTGGGAAATATAGATGAGAAAGAAAAATAAAAATTAAAATAATGTGACTGAAAATACTGTGTAGTATATCTCAGATGATGGTGCTGTCAAAATTTTATGTAGAATATATTATTTTTGTTCATGAATATTTGATACTTTGTATGAAACACTGATAGTACACCAAGACTTGTAGAACAGATGAAAAGTGAATCTGGCAGAAAGTAAAAAAAAGAATATGCTCAAATCATTGAGGTATCAAAAATAAGCACATAAATTTCATTAAAATATGATATCCCCCCCGACACCTATTCTCCCAGTATTATACTTAGGTACAAAACTTTGCAATAAAATAAATATTTTGGAATAGACAAAGAGTAATAATTTCATAATGGCAAATATAAAATATTTTATATTCAATTATATTAGAAAATACCACGGAGTTAGAGTAGCATTTAAGAATGGAGTACTTCTTTCTTATACTTTTGATGCATTAAAAGAGATAAATGGGAGATTATCAACACAAGTGGGACTGAAGTCATAAGTTCACAAGGAGGGTATTAATTTTAACCATGGGGATAAAGTAAATTGGTGAGAACAAAACAGGGAAGAAAGTTTTAAAAAAACATCAAGAAGTTCAGAGTAAGAAAAGGACTAAGGGAGAAGTTTGACATAGGAAAATTTCAGAGATAGAATTTGGTTTTGAATATTTTCAATGAAAAGTTTTCTTTGGAGGAGTGACATACCTGATGATATTTCCAATCAATAGACTGAGCACGTGCAGATGGACTTTTTCTGAATTTTGTAGTCGACCCTATTTGTTTCTCTGTAAATCTTAATCAGAATCTTTAGGGAGCCTTTTCATTTAAAGAAGTTGAAAAACTAATTTTAAAAAATGTACAGATATTATGGCTGAGATAATTTTGAAAATGAATATCCCTAAAATATTTTGCTACTGGATTTCAAAATTTTCAATAAAGCTACAATTATCATGCAGTACATTAATTATGAAAAGATTAAAAAATATATTAAAGATATAGAAAAGAACATCCTGAATCAACTCACACATAAGTATTCTATTATCTCATAATGTGCTAATGTAATTTAATAAGAAATGGATAGACTTTCCATAAAATGATGATGAGTAAACTGTATAAAAATTGTATTATGTCTGGTGAAATAGCTCAGTGGCATAAGCACCTGCCTGGCAAGGTCCTGAGTTTGACTCCCGGTACCCACATACAATAAAAAGCGTTGGTGATATCGTTCAGTGGCACAGGCACCTGCTGGCATGCGAGTCCTGAGGTCAACCCGTGGTACCCACAAAAAAAAAATTGTATGAATAAATGAGTGGACAATATCTTATATATTTCACAATTAAACACCGAATGATAAAAATATGAATGATAAAAGGGAATTAATATGTTGGATCTTGTAATTGCCTACTTTTTATTAGCATAGTAAAATACCTAAGGGGCAGTACTAACACAGACAACAAATTGGTATTTCGCTCCTGTTTTGGAGGTTGGAGCAATAGCACAGCATCTGTTTAACTTAGATGAGGTCTTATGATGGATCACAGTGATGAGTGTGTGTATAAGAGGGAAACACACACAGCAACACAGAGCCAGAGCATGAATCTGAGACAGCCTTGCTCTTTTACAATAACCTTTGTGTGAAAACAAACTGGATTCCCATTAGAACTCCATCAGTTCCTTCTCAGGCAGAGCCCTGAAGGACTCAGTCACTTCCATTTAGGCCCTTCCTCTTCAAGGCTTCATACCAGCTTCCAGCACAGCATAATGGAGACCAAGCCTCCAGCACATGAATGAGTGGAGAACATACTTCAAACCATAGGCCTTATTACAACTAGAAAGTTTGCTTTTCAAGAGATGCTATTAAGACAACGTGATAGCACATACTTGTAATTCCAGCACTTCAGGAGGCCAAGGCAGGGAGAGTGTAAATTCTAGCCCAGCCTGGGAAATTCAGGGACTTAGTGAGACACTGCTCCAAAAAATAAATAAAATAAAAGGCTGGAGGTGTAGTTCAGTGCAAAGGCCCTAGTTCCAACTCCCAATGCTAAAAATATAATTTAGAAAAACAGATTGTTGCTGTGTGTGTGTTGGCACACAACCGTAATCAGAGCACTTGGGAAGCTGAGGCAGGAGGATTGCCATGATTCTGAGGCCAGCCTGGGCTACATAGTGAGTCTAAGGCCAGCCTAAATCACATAGTGACCCTATCTCAAAATAAAACAAACAAAACAAAACAAGACTGTTAAAAGTCATACACTGGGGTACAATAGATCAATATTTACAATATAAATATCTGAATATTTATATCCAGAATCAATAATATAGTCTGATAACATATCAAAATAACATCAAGATAATGTATAACTGGCTCATGAAAAGATACTTGATGTAATCGATCTCCAGGGAAATATAAAGCAGAGACACAAAAAGATACAACCTCAGATTCCCTAGAATAGCTCAAATTAGGGACTAATCATACCAAATTTCTCAGAGGATTTGGGCATATAAAAGTATAAAAAATTTGAGAAGTTTGTCATTTCCTTAAAAAGTTAAGCATGCATTTAAATAATGATTCAGGAATCCCATTCCTAAGTATTTATTCTAATGAAATGTAAACATGGGTAAAAATTTTCATACTAGCTTTAAACATTAGTGACCATTTAGGACAAAAGATGAGTTGTCTATCCCCATGTAAATGGATGCATTCATACAAAGAAATTGTAACTGGCAATCAAAAAAGAGCCAAATACTAACTTTCTCTAAAAGCCTAGGAAAATAATCGAACTTGCCTGAGTAAAAGAACTCTGACACACATAAAAATATGCACTGCATATTTCTTATTAAATGTGAGCCCTGTAAAGGCAAAATTACATTTGATGGCAAATAGCCATTCTGTAGTTGCTTAGGATTGAGGATCACTTGGGTAGCAGTGGGGACATAAGAATTTAGGGGGTGTTGGGAAAGTTCTGTACTTTGATTGAAGTGGTGTTTAAATACAGGCACATATTTGTCAGTGCACCTTCGTGTGTAAGCCTAACATCTGTGGTTTATTTTATGAAACTGATACCTGGATAAAGTTGACTTAAAACTAAACAAAATTTATTTTTAAAATAATTTTAGGGACTTGGTGAACTAAAGTATTATATTTCATTATCACAATTTAGCCCAACAAAATCTTCAAAACACGAATTAGGAAGCTTGAAAAGAGTGAATGTTAGGTAGGAAAAGAAAACACTTTCAACACTTTACAGTTTATAAAATCTTTACATTTATTTTGAAATAATTTAATTGGTAGAAGAATTCCAGAAATTTGAGGAATGTGGGAATGTAGAATAGCACTGTTGGTAGATTGATAGCAGGAGCTAAAGGAAAAAGAAGGAAATGGATAGATTCATAGGGTATATTTTCCTTGCTTAATTAATGAGTATGAATTTGAAACCATACAAGTAATGTTAAGAAAGATGACTGGATCTTTTGAATACTAAGACAAAGCAGACAACATTGTTATTTCAAACCATAAGTCATGCTTGACCAAGAAGTGAACTCTGTAGCAAAAAGATCAAGTTTAATTTGAAATTATGACCTTGTGACAATTAAGAATTTTGTAAAACACCTCAGAGTTATATAAATAAACTCTGTGCTTTCTCCTTTTCACCTCTTATCATCTCCCTCCCAATCAATTACATAAATTCTTAGCAATAAATCTACATTCTTATTTTAAATATAAATTATGCATAAAATAAGCTGTTATTTTTTTTAATGAAAAGTAATCTTCTGTTCTAAATTATAACATTTCTTATTTTCTTGGCTACCTGGAAGTGAATTTCTATTAAGTAAGGATATCAGCCTATTTTTCCCCTTGACAATGCAAGGCTTATCAGTGCAAATAGTAGAAGGAAATATCTTGAAAGAGAAAGTCCTGCCTTTCGGCAGAGATTCAGTCAGAACACCCTATGTGCAGTTAACAGACCATATCATAAGGAAAGAGAATCAAAACTGATGGATACACAAATGTTTGCATTATTTAGGTAAAGTTTCGGTCAGGAGTATTATGACCCAGGCCATCTGGGTACAACATAAATATGTATATAGATTCATTTTGAATACGCGCTCGTCCTTTGTGATGATAGTAGATATGTTTCCAGGAGAAAAGGTATTCAAAATCACATATTTTGCTTCCCATAAGCATCACCAATAAAATTTGCATTTTAGTTGCTTATATGCAGTCTTGAGCAAAATGTTCTAAAAGATACAAAATATTGATTGATCAAAATTGAAAATAATTTAATGTTATTTTGGTGCTTGTCCTGTGTAAGTGTGTGTGCATATGATTTTAAAGTGTCATAGTCTACCTGAGAATAATTTACAATTCTTACATGAACAATTTGAAATTAATGGTATTGTAAAACACACTGATGATTATAACAACTGCACAGTCTGTTTTCTATGAAAAATGAATAAATATTATGCAATGTATTAAAGTCATGAAGTAAACAAAAATATTCTCTTTTATTACATACTACAAGGGTTGTTTATTTGTATGGTAGCCACTTTTGAATTTCATTGACGAGACAAAACAAAACTTGAAAACAGATATTACTCTGTGTAATTTTTACTATCTCCTCAAGAGCTATTCCTTCCATCACTTTTAAGCAAACTGGCATTTTGCAAAATTAAATTATTAATTTTCATAAGGCATGAATCTCAACCTTTGTGGTACTTTTTCAATATAATCATTAAGAGAACATTCATGAATACACAATGGTAAAGAGTCATTTGAATCATATAAATACATTCCATCTCCTGTTCTGTATGCAGTGGTTGCACTACCATCTGGCAAAGTTTCAGTTGGCTGAAGCTGAAGCAATAAATTAATACAGTAAAAGATGCTACCAACAGTTTTAAACCAATTAAAATGTTTGAAGCAGGCTCAATGCATGTTAAAATGTTATGTCTGCTTCTGCCAACAGCCATGCACAAAAGCGATATAATGAGCCAAGCATGGTTGAAGAGAAGTTAGCAGGAGTCAAGGTGCTCCTCCTAGCAGGCACTTGCCACACAGACTTACACAATTAAAAAATAAACGCTAGCACATGCCCACCCCCATCACAACATCTCCACCTCTGAGACAAAGAATAACACACACTGTTCATTCTCACTGAACATATAAATGCTGTTATATTTCAAGTGACAATGTTGGAAGTTTCATGTACTTTGAGAAATCATTGCGTATTGGGAGTTTTCATGGAAAACTAACAATTTTAAAAATTAACATAAATCATTACTATATTAGAATGAAGACAGGTATTGACCACAAAATGACTTTGAAAAAAGGTATATTTATTGTTTCATAATGAAGCTAGATTTTAAGTGCAGATAGCTGAAGAGAAAACAAATGAAAATTTTATAAAAATCTTTTAGTATGTAGATGATTCTTGTAAGATCATTTAAGATATCCAGTTTAATGTATCTATAGCCACATAATAGATTAAATTAACTATTAGGGAACAATGTTTTTCATAATGCAAATTTAGTACATAAATATCTATTGGTAACAAATGATAAAAAAATAAATTACACATTTCTTATTCTGAAAAACTTAAAATATTTTCATGAGACAAGATGAGATTAACTTTCTTTCAATTATCAATCTCCAAATGTATAACATTGGTAAACATTATTGATGGCAAAAAACAAATAATTCACAAACGGTAAGAAAATTGAACTTAAAAAATACTAAGAAAATTCTGACTCATTTTTCCTCGTCATAGTACTCATACATTGATTCAGTTTTCAATAAGTGTCATTATTATCAATAACATTACCAGGAAAATCTCCATCTATACTATACAATTAGTTGATTCACTCTGTAACTAATTGAAATTCCATTTCAAACAAATATAATTGACTCTGTGATTTGTTTTATTCATTTTTTGGCAGTCTGAATGTGCATCTGATGACAATTCTTAAAAATGTTACTATTTTTGGAAAATTACTCTGCAAATATGTAAAGTGTACTGACAATAATAACTTCATAAGAGTGCTTTCATTACAATTAATTTGCAACTCAGAAATGCTTCCAAGACAGATTTTTAGTGATAAACCTTAAAGCATGGCAAGCTTACAAAACACTTTTCTATGCTCATCAAATATGAATTGAATAGATTGTTTTAAAATATAATACACCTGTGTGAAATATTATTATAATAGTCTATATATAATTTACATAATGTCAATAATTTAATATTCAAGGGAATATCTTTATTTTAAATTAAAATGTTTTTCTATCTTCCAAATATATGTGTGACTAAACCTGTGTTTCTTGTTTTATTCTTTTAAAAAGTTGCTTATGCACCTAATTACCTCACAATAATTTAATGGTATGATCACAGAAGAAGGCTTTTAACTTAAATATTTGTAGGCATGATTTTTTTTTTTTTTGGTGGGTACCGGGGGTCGACCTCAGGACCTTGTGCGCCAGCAGGCACCCGTGAGCAATATCACCGGCCCTTTCTTCGTATGTGGGTTCCAGGAGTCAAACTCAGGCCCTTGCGCTTGCCAGACAGGTGCTTATGCCACTGAGCCATCTCACCGGCCCAACGATTTTATATTTCATATGAGTTGTACTATCATTCCAAGTTAAAATGCAAATAATAGTGTATTTCTTCTGCTAATTTTATATTCAAAATACTAGCAATGTCAAGCTTATGGTATTACTTGATAATTACTTTTTAGTGGCAGTCTCGCAATCTTGATTGTATTAATTTTATTTCCATTCAAATTCTAAGAAATTTTTGCTATTTCAGCCGCAAGCTATGCAGATATGGATATAGAATAAAAAGATTAGATCCAGAGAGTCAAGGAAGAAATAAAAAGAAAAATAGTTCATTTCTTTAAAATATAATTTTAAATCCAAAGAACAGTATGGATTTTAATATATTTTGTATTTTATTCAAAGAGAAGATATGATTTCTTAAGCAAATTCATAGGTTTGCTCCCATAGGCCATGTTCCTTACATGGCAACTATTTTTCAAGAGGAAAAACCCCCACAGATAAGCATTTTAAAAACTTTCAGTTATGCCATATGGCCCATGTTCCACTGGCTGATTTAAATCACACAGGTAGACCCCAGGGTCATAGTGGGATAGAAGGACATATGATCATAAATACTAGCATTATTAAGAACTATTTATATAATTCGGCCTCAAGTTAAGTAACTTTTATATTTTTCCATTATTTTAATTATGAATCATTGTTGTCAAAGATTCCTTACAAAATAAAAGACTTCATTTCCCAGCTATAAGAATTCAATTATAGATAAGCTAGGAAAAATTTATTCATCTCAAACCACTTTTTCTACCAAATTAAAGTTGTTTTATGTCATATGTACAGTCATGCACCTCTTAAAGACGGAGATCCATTCTGAGAAATGAATTCTTAGGCTATTTAATTCTTGGGTGAGCATCATAGAGTGTATTTACACAAACTTAGGCAGTGGTACAGCCTACCATAATTTAGGCTGCATTATAAACTCAAGGGACCATCATTACATATGCAGTCCCTTCTTCACCAAACTGCACCTGTGTTTGACTAAAACTAAGACCTAACCAGAAGATAATCAGCCTTGAAAACTGTACATCGAAAATGCCAGCTCCTGTCAGCCTATCCTTGCTTTTCCTGCCGTCACTATTCTCTTGTGCAGTGGCTATTCTGGAAGACAGGTAAGGCAAGCATAGGTTGACTGGAGCTGGTGTTTTTATCTTAGTTCTCAAAGCTAATTATCTTCTGGTTAGGTCTTATTTTTGGAGAAACAGGGTGTTTTGCACTGCATGGCTGTATATAAAAATCCATTGAAAAATATGCAAACAAATGTTAATGGAGGTTATAAAAAAGCCAGATTACAATTACACAAGCTGTCATTTCTTAGGTCCAGAACCAAATCCAAAGAAACACAAATACTACAAATTTATTATTTGCTCTCTCTCTCTCTCTCTTTCTCTGTGTGTGTGTGTGTTTCTTTGCACCAGAAATTAAATTTAGGGCCTTCATACTGCACTACATCTGCAGCCTTGTTATTTTGAGTGCAGGTCTCCCTAAATGGCTCGACTTGAGCTTGCAGTCCTCCTTCCTCAACCAGTCAGAGTGATGGGATTACAGGTATACGCTACCATGCCTGGTTGCCCTCTCTATATTTCAAATCATCCTCTCCTAAAGATCACTTCTTTCAATCTTCTTGAGGCTAAATATTTCACAGTCGATAACCATTTTCAAGGAATTCAAAGGTGTCTTTCAAACAGTCTTGCAGCTTTTTAAATATCAAGAGTATATGACTTATGAAATAGTGAGACTTTATACATAATCAGAATGAAAGGTCATCTTTAATGATCTTTAGAATTTACACTATCCTTTTGAAGTTTTTTAGTCTTTCATAGTGTCTTTCAGTATTGGCAACAAATACTTAAAATATATCTAAAATAACATGTATAATAAAAATCCAATCATCAGAAAGTGATTATCATATTTAAATCTCATGGTGAATTTGGTATGGCTGGAAGATACTGTGCTGGGTGGGTGAACAAAGACTGAAACAAACAACTAGCTTTTCAGGTTTAAAGTTTATCCACTGAGACACAGTAAATCATGAAGATATGTTTTAAGCATATTTAAACACAAGTAGATTTGTTTAAAGGTCAGTCTGTGGAAGATGCATTGGGAAGATAATTAGGCTTTGGTTTAAAAAACATGGACTTCTTTAATAGTAAGTAAAATGTAACAAAAACATGAACTAAGGAGGAGGAGGAAGTGTGGGTGAGGATCCATCTTAGTGCAAAATGATAGATATTTAGTAAGATGAAAGTGCAGGATCTACAAATTTTGAATATAGATTCAGAGAGTGAAGATGGGGGTTCTTCTTAAATTCTGAAGTACTGACATTTTAGTACATTTGACAACTTAGCTAAAATGGAGATGTATTATTCAAATATTCTTCCCTAACAACTTCCAGATTAGTGTGAACCAAGAAAGACATTTTTGCAAACAAATTTTGAGGGAATTAATGAAGCAGCTACCATTTTCTTTTTTGTTCAAAAACTCTGCAGAGGGTTTCTGTGGGATCTCATGCACTTAGACACTTATTTTCTGGCTCACCTAAGCAGGTGAGTTTGGGTCAATTGGTGGGTTTGGGGCAGTTAACTGGGGCAGTTGATGAGCCCATAAGCAGCTTCACCACCTGCTACAGCTCCTGTTGAGTATTCCTGGCTTAGGTGTGCTTCCTGATCAAGGATGACAGCTCCATCTGCAGACTGCCCATCCTCAAATTGGAGACTTGAACATGATGGCAGAAAAAAGGTGTTCTAATACATTTTTTGTCTATGCTTCTCTCACTATCTTCCTTTCCTGTGAGCTTGTCTTTCAGTCATCAGAATGGTGCACCAGAAACAGAAGCTATAGTCTCATATAGACTGCATAACTGACTTCCACACTTGAGTAACGTGAAATCCTAATAGTAAACTATGGATAAACAGATAAATAAATACAGATATAGCTATGAGTATGGGTAATATAGAGATAGAAATTTATGAAGATATAGTTAAATATGTCATTTTATGTATATGTTTTATAACCTGTTTTGCTTCACTCAACCGGTGACTGATATTATTATTAAGAGGATGCCTAACCCAAAAGCAAAATTGGTTAGGAGATAATTGATGAGAATATTTTTAACATGCTGTCTACAGATGCTTGGGATATATCCAAGGAAATACAAAAGGAGATCCAAATTTTAGAGTGTAAGATTGAGCTGGAGCTCAGTGGAAGCATGGAAGCATGTAAGTGGAAGTGGTAGCCTCCAGTACAAATGGAGCTTGAGGAAAACTGAGCACAATGAACTGTAAATAAATCCTAACAGTTAAAGAGAGAAAAAAGAAACTCTTAAGAGGGACATGAAGAAATCAAACAATAGTATTCCCAAAGCCAAAAAAGAAAGAGATTGGAAAAGAGGTCATAAGGAACAGATATAATATCACCGATGTACCACGTAAAATGTATGTGTATGTGTGGGAATATCACAGATATCTCAAGTGAATATAGAGTCATTCATGAACTGAGAAATATAAAAGACACTGCTAACTTTATTGGGCATGGTTTCAGTAATATGGAAACACAAAGACACACTGGATAAAACTGAGACATTTATGGAAAGTTGGGAAAGGCTAAAGCAACCTACAATCCTTGAAATTATGTAGATATGAAAGAAATAGAGGGAAAAAAGTTGTTTTTTTCTTAGAACATATTTTGAAGGCAGATGTTTTGTTTATTTCTTTGTTTGCTTGTATTTAAGGTGAGAAGAAATTAAAGGTATATCCTATGGGAACAGAGATAGTAAATAGGGGGTACAAGGTGAAAGGTAAAATCTGTTTTTCAGACAGTTTCAACATAGGTCCAAATGGTCTGATGAAACTTGGTCAGGGGAAATTATATAGCAATGCATTATTTTAGTTCAATACATAAATTCAAGGTAGGTATGGTACTAATAGTCTTGTATCATTTTAAAGAAACTTTCCTTCTTTATTGAGTAGTGTTCTACAATAAGTTATGTTTAAACCTAATCTATGATACTATAGTCTGTTAGTGTGCTTTTAGTTGGAAATAGAATCTTTGCAAATGTGATTAAAGTGAAGATTTTTAAAATGATATTATTCTGGATTAGGACAGATGTTAATTCTAATGAAGACAAAGATGGAAAATAAACAGAGACAAAGGGCAGAAGACCATGTGAAGATGGGTGCAATAATTGTAGTTATGCAGCAATGAGCTCAGTGAGTCCAAGGTTGGTGAGCAGCCACCAGAAGGTAGGAGGTAGACATGGAACTACCTCTCCTGCAGACCCTCCAGAAAGAATCAGTGCGTCAACGCCTTTGTTTAGTCCTACTTGCTTCCAGAATGATAAACAAAATAATTTATATTGCTTTAAATTTCTGTATGTGTGTGTGGAGAGCCCTAGGAAACTAATACAGCTTTTATTTAAATTTTTAAATATCATTTGCGTTCAGTATCTATTTTCTGCATGGTAGTGTGCTGGCATTGTCATGTTAGGTCAGGGGAACAAGATTCCTGCTGCATGAGATAAAAAGGAGGAAACTAAAAAGAGCACAACTGATAGTTATTTATCACTTATTGATCAACTCTATGCCTACCCAGAGTGCATTTTATTATAATTGTTTAAATTATGAATTTCAATCTCAGTCTGATCTAGATGTCTTAGTTTCTGATGCTACAACAAATTATCTTCAGGAAATTTATAAAAATGTTCTTACAGTTCTGAAGGCTAAGAAGGCTAAGAATAAGGTGTTGGTCAGGGCTGACTCCATATGGTGGAGGGTGGACGGGCACGTGGGTCCTGCATGGTTCCTTCTAGGCATTAGTTACAGGCATTAATCCCATTCATTGACATGGAGTCCCCATTGGCTTAATCTGTTCTCCCAAACTATAATTCTTAATAGTACCACCTTCAGGTTCACGTTTCAACATGTGACCTTTGAATAGACATATATAGTCAAGCCATACCACTCAATTCTATTTTTGTAAGGAAAAAGAAATATATCTACCTTTTTCCTATTTTTTGCCATTGTTCTGAGGCTCAGATTTTCTATAGCAGGTTCTCAAGTATCGTTGATGAATTAGTATATTTTACAAGAAGAATATTACTATTCAAAAAGTATGAGCTACTGTGCTGTTTGGAGATAATAATTGAAAATAGTAAGTATTTTTCATTATTTAGTAGCATTTTGATTTTTAAAAATTGTCAAGTTGGAAACTGTCACCATAAACAACTCACCAAAATCTAATCAAAATCTTAGCTTTAAAAAGAGTTGCTTTTCAAGTTTCTAGCTACTTCTTTAAGTGTTTATAATCATGGGGCCACATGTGATAATGAACTGCAATAAAGAATGATAATTTTTCTCAATTACCTTTCTCCGTTTCCTTATATGTAGGAAGGAGACGATGTCAGATTTCTGAATCTCATGTTAGTTTTAGGCGGACTTGCTTCTGCGTATAGCGAGTAACGTGGAAATGGCAGTGAAGTACATACTTTCAGAACAGATGTGTATATGGCAATTGCTTGCTTTATACTCCTTCTTTTTCTCCTTTTCTACAGGCTGGATTGCAAACTTGATGGTGGCCAAGTCACACATGCACGTGAGACCAACACTTCCAGACATGGCAGAAAAGCGCAATGAAAGTGAGGAGAGTTTCTCTGTGTCTAGAGGTGTGGAGCCACCTGCCTTGATCACCTGCAGCCATTGACTGTGTTGTAAGAGATCGATACAATTCCACTGCACTGCACTCACATTGCTTTAATTTTAAATGTTTTTGAAACAACTAAACAATAGCTTACTAAATAGTGAGCTATAGAAACATTAGCTCAATTATGACCCTAAATACTATATGACAAAATAGATTCTGATTTCTTACAATCAAGAAGTTTATCCTTGCGTTAGAACTGAGGTCTAGTCAAATGTATTCCCTTAGGTTAATAGTATAAACACAGAAAACGTAAAAACTAGAAGTTCCAAACCTGCTGAAAAATTAATGCTTTGGACAATTACTTAAGTAAAAAGATATGGCTTCAAATTAGAGGGTGGAAAGCTTTTAAAGAACAGAAACTAGAGAAAAATAGAAGTACTATTGAATTAAATAGACACTGGTGGTATAGTGCCACTGTGAAAAAGGTCAATGCTATTCTCAAGTGCATTTACAAAGTAACTTCTTATAAAGCAGGAGAGTTAATAGCTGAGAAAACAGCCTTATTTCAAGGACATGTAACACTAACTATGATGCATTATTTTTCTGTTTAAGAAGACAGGAGGAATCAAATTAAAATTCAGAAAAGGAAAATAATTCTTGGTGTAAGAAAACATAGTGCTCTATTCACAGTGCATCCATTATACAGTTATCATATTAAATCCATCAAAAATATTGCCCTGTGATTTAAAAATCCTTACTTTATATTTTTTCTATAAATATCAGTGAAGTAGGAGGACAGAGATAGAGCTCCTGGGTACAGTGTTTTTTAGTGTGTGCAAGGTCCTGGGTTCAGTCCCTGGCACCACACACACACACTCAAGTCAGTAGCATCCCAAATATTAAGCAACAATCATTATTTATTCGAGAGAATAAAATCAAGTTTAGAAAATGTTCACTACATAACTGAACCAGTGTTGTTTAACCCAAATTAAAGAATTAAATTAACTTTAATATTTCACATTGTACAGAGAAGAAAGAGTACCTTTAAATAGAATGTGTATAAAATGCTTATGTCATAACCAAGCATGATTTTTGAATCGAAATCTACCTTAGGGCTTAGATTTTATAAAAACCTTTTAAAGTGACTTGAGTATACAAGTAAGGGAAGAAACAATAATTTAAATTTCCCCAATTTGTCTACTGTCTCTTCTCTCCCTCTTCCACACAAATACAACAGAAAAAAAGAGGTTATTCTCCTTGTATATCCACTCTAAGCTTTTCATTAGTAATTGTTATTTTTGAAATAGATTATTGTTAATATTCATTTGGTTATTCACAAACCCAGGCAAGAAAATTATTTACAATCTATCTCTTCTGTCCTCTCACTGAGACTCTGAACAATTTATTTACCTTCCAAGAGCCCCAGGGTAGATGCTTGGGTGAAATATAAATTTCCTGAGCTGGACATCCTGTTGGCTTATGTTTCTTGGTTTTTGCAGACCGTAAATATACTAATAAAGTAAGCTCACCTTATCAATGGGATGCATGCAAAGGCTTAGTGGAGATTTAAACTGCAGATAGTACTGAATTTACAATATACTGTAATAAAAGTCAAGTGAAGGTGGTCTAGCTTGAACGAATCAAAAAAACATTAATATTTTGAGGCAATCATTGACTTTCTGGTCACTGGGATTGGATAAGGGGGCACCATAAAAAGCATGTGTACTCTTCAAACTCAGTATTTTTCACGGGAGTTAGGAGGTAGTGGCAAATGCTAAAGGACTGAAGCGGCACTGGCTTCATTTCCAAGCCAGTTTTTATTGAAGTTTCTATTCCTTTTTCAAATGCTCATTTATTTTCTCATACTCATTTTGTTTATATTATTCCTCAATATGAATGACATGTGTCTTAAAATGCTTTCTTCACTCACTCCGTTACCATTGGGAGGTCTTTCAGACTCTCTTTTCCTGGTTGGTGTCACCAACAAAGAATTAGAAGCAAGCACTAGAAAGCGATTGCAAAAGCAGCAGTTCAATGAGAAGGAAAGAACGTTTACCAAGGCTGAGTGCCGGGGCCAACAGAAGAGGAAGGGAAGGGCCCGAAGCTTTCAGAGCGCTATGGTTTTCTACTGATCTTTCATTTTACTCCGCCCACTACGGGGTGGTCTTGATCTCCTGGGAAGATGATGGTCAGCTCATTTTATAGTTCTGCCCATATTTCTTCCTATGATGCCTCTGTTTTAAATTAAATTCATGAGATACAACCTCTACATATGAGCTTAATTGCCCTTGGGACAATTGGTGCCTAACAACCTCTGCGCGCATCTTGGGCTTTTCCCCCTGGGGAACCATGGTTTTGACATGGGCTTTGCCACCTCAGAAACAACAGGAGCAGGTCGCAGAGTCGGGCGAGTGAGAGGTCTCAGAGCAAGGCTACGTCAGTGTACGGCCCTGCCTTAGTTGGTTCTCCACACCCCCATGGATCCTCGATCTGTCCCTGTGTTAACTTCCCCAGCAAAATACAAATGGCCCTGATCTATAATGATTTAAATTAGTTTTTTTTTTAATTTATGATGATATGAAAGCCTACATACAAGCATTATTTTTCACTTTCAGTATTCAATAAATTACGTGAGATATTCAATATTGTATTATAAAACAGGCTCTATATTAGATAATTTCTCCAACTTTAGCAAAGGTAAGTATTCTAAGTACATTTAAGGTAAGATAGGCTAAACTATTGTAATCTGTAGGTTACAGGTACAAACTATATTTTTGATTTACGGTATTTCCAATTTACAGTGATTCCATTGAGACAGAACCCATCGTAAGGAAAGGAGCATTTGTAGCGCATTTCATGCCACTAGAGAATCTTGTCGCCTTTGTGCTCATATCCTGAATGTGAACTGATCACTTTTAGTGTTGATGGGCAAAATTGAAGCATGAGGGTTTCTATAAAAGGAGGAAAGAAGAAGTTTAGCTGGAACAGCAGAGAAAACTGGAAGATTTCTGCCCACTGATATTTGTTTTATATTTATCTTACCAGAAAACTTGCAACACATTACATCGTGGATGGAGATAAACATAGAACACAGCATAAGATTTAGTGCACTTGTGGAGAAACTATGGTACGTGTGTTGCAGCAGGCTGTTCCTATCATTGGAAGCTCTAAAAGGTTTGCCATCACTGATTTAGTACATCCTAAGTATTTCCCCTGGGAAGAGCTCAGTTTTTGAAAATAGACTTATGTTGAAATATGTGGTTGGTGAAAATCCTTTCCTAATATTTCCACTATGTTTTCTTCCAGTATTGGGTGTTTAACCAAAGTTCCTCTACCGCTGAGCTGCATCCTTGGTCCTTTCAGTCTTTTATTCTGAGACAGGATCTAAGTTGCCCACCCTCACCTGGAGCTTGTGATCCTCTAGCCTGTTTCCCAAGTAGCTTCACTCCTTTCTTTCATCCCAATAATTCTTCAACTAAAAACTTCTGGTTTTTGTTTGTTTGTTTCTCTTTATTTTATTTTTTTGGTTGTTGATGGTGGTTGCTTTGTATGCTTTGAATACATGTTTTATGTAGCTTGGACCTTCCAGAGGAGACCTCAGGGGACGTATTTACCCTACCATCCAGCCGTCTTTCCTGGCCATCATTCCTCTGTACCATGCTTTTTTTCCTTGATATTTCTTTCAGAACAGGGATATATGACTCCTGACGCGGCACAAAAGCCCACTGTAAACTTGCAAACTCAAGCTGTTCGCAGGCAGCATTATCTGTTTCCTCAGCTGCCTTCCATAGCATATGATGTACATCTTTATCACAACATCCTTCACCAAGGTTGTAATTGGTTTTACTTCAAACTTGCCCTTTTTGATTTATAGCTTTTCTCTCATTTTTCTAATATCAGGAAACTAGCACAATTGTGTGGTACTTCTGTATCCTAAACAAATATTAACAGAATAATTTCATCAACTACTAACTTTATTCTTACTCAGTTGTAGCTTCTATTGATTAAGGGGCTCCTTGTTATTAAAGTCCTTACAAAGTTAACAATATTTCACAACCTCTTAAGCCAAAGTTCTTGTCATTTCAAATTATTTCCTCAGAGAAGTAGTTATTTTCTCTTTCTAGCCAGTTAGTGGCATATCAACAACTGCTTATGACTAGTTTGAACAAGTGGAATTTTCTCTATGAAAGTTAAATGCATAAATGGCAACTGTTTAAGAAAACATTTACCTTTTGTTTTTCCCTTTATTGACTTTTCTA
Organism: Erethizon dorsatum; assembly: GCA_028451465.1. Lineage (NCBI taxonomy): Eukaryota > Metazoa > Chordata > Mammalia > Rodentia > Erethizontidae > Erethizon > Erethizon dorsatum. Next base: position 21,979,997 of record CM051839.1, read on the forward strand.
CAACAGCTGTTTATAATTCCACCCTCGACTGTTCTGTCACATCCGTAGAAATCTGTAGCAAACAACAACAAAAAAAGTGCAAAATAAGTTTCGCAGTTTGGTGAACAGCAGTCTTATTTGACAGCGTTGAGGTGCACTCTGGCTCCGTCACAGAGCCGGGAGAAGCCGGGAAGCCTACGAAATGTCTTGGGAGAATTATGGGTCGAAAGGTCCCAAAGAATTAAACAGCTGCCAATTTCTTACTTTTTCTTTTCCTGATTCTTAAGATTATAGAGTGTACAATTTAAAAAGATTTACTTCTTGTTATCCTGAGTTTATTTCCTTCCCCTAGTGGACCAGTTTTATTTTGTTCTCAAGCAAATACCAGCTTTTCAAGTAGTGTGATTATTTAACAAATAAAGAGTTCTTAAGGAAAAACAAAACAAATAGCAAGATAATTTGTGATAATCTTATATTTCAGATACAGGGCATTTGAGTCTCAGAGAAACTAAGTAATGGGCTCCTGAAAATATGCCTATGAGGTACTATCTATAATTCAATGTTCCTGCCTTTAAAGTTAAGTTTCCTTTCACTCCCTTCAAAGCATTATAAAAACAAAATTGTCATACTCTTTAAGAAATTTATTTGAGAAAATCTGAAACTTAATTATGTGTATTTATATGTCAATATGAACATCACGATATTGCATTGGTAGTTTTAATTTAACCCGAATAGGCAACATACTTGCTTGCATATATTGAATATGCAAAATATTTTTAGTATTATTCAAAGAAGTCATAAATAAAACAGAGAATTTAGAATTTGATTTTTATCTGTGACAATTTCTAGTTTTGCCCTGAATTTAATTACCATACACATACACCTCTGTTTGAAATTTTCCAATTTTACCTCATCTGCCAAATATATCAATCTAAGTTTTATTTTGCTACTTATTTCTGATAATTCTTCTACGTAATCTGGAAGTTACTCCTCCTTCTCTGATACAAACTCATAGTTCTACAGAAAAGATAAACTTAAAAATTATTATATACAGTTATAAAATATAATTTTGGTGTTGTATTAATTTGCTAGGGTGCCATAACTAAAAGTCACAGACTGGGTAGCTTAATAAATAGATATTTATTTTCTCTCAGGTCTGGAGTCTGGAAACCCAAGACCAATGCATTGGCTGAAGTATTTGCTTCTAAGGCATCTGTCCTTGGATTGTAGGTGGTCACCTTCTCTGTGTCCTCACACTGTCTTTTCTTCCTATACAGACTTCCCTAGTTTGTCTTTTTATGTCTAAATTTACTCTCCCTATAAAGATACCAGTGAGACTTAAATAGGTTTGTCCCAGTGGTTTCATTTTAATTGCCTATTTTTAAAATACTGTCTCAAAATACAACCACAATGGGTGGCTGAGGTTAGTTGGGGCTTCAAGATATACATGTTGAGGTGGACACAGTTCCATCTGTAACAGGCAGCATGTGTCGCAAACATTAAACCACAGATTCTTGCAGTGTTAAGAGGCAGTGGTACTGCGGGAAGCTCTCTGGTTTAAGAGTTAACAGCTCTGAGTAATAGACACATCTCTCCCTAAGTATGGGCCGTTGGAAAGGTCTCAAAATGTTTCTGTGCTTTAGTAATCTCAATAGCGAAATGAAAAGGTAAGGCCAAAAGATTCTTAAATTCATTCTCACTAAAATTCAATGACCCATGACAATTTTAAGTATGTAAAAATTCATTTTGATTACATACTACCTCTGATATTTTTCATAATACAAAATAATGAAGTTCCAATTTTTCAAGGTTCCTTGCCTATCTTTTAAAGTAAGAATATAACTCTTTCCACTTTGTTGCTTTCAAAGTTTTGCTATCAGGACTGTGTTAAAAATGCAAAATGAATTTTTAACAGAGCATTGACACTTGCATTGTTAATGTGCCTCCAGGCATGTAATTAGCTGAGAAGTTTAATCTTTTATATTCCAAAGTTTGATCAGAATGCATAAGCTCAGAGAAAAGCTATAAAGTATTGACCAGCACATTTGATAAAAACAAAGTTCTAAGTAGCACGTTTTGTTAATGAAAGTGTCCTTGTTTCTTCTCAATAACTATATTAAAAATAATAAAATGATTTTCCTTTTTGAATATCAAACAGTATCATGTCTACTATCTTCCCTACCTTAGATTTTTGAGAGATGTATTTTGCTTGAGAAGACATGAAAAGAGTCATGTATAACTCTTTGATAAATTATTTATTCTAGGAATGATTCATCTTTAATCTTATCACACATTAAAAAGAAAAAGTCTTCTAGATGAATATATAAAATGGAATTATAATGTAAACCATTTAAATAAATTAACATGTTTCTCATCTATCTATGTTGGGTAAATACTAAGAAACATTTATTTCTCAAATATTCAGCTTTATATTTGAACATACAATAACTATTATTTGACAGATGAAATTAAGTGATGATGATTCAGGTAAATAAGGACCATCAAATAAACTCTGTGTATGAATGAGAAATATATCCAAATAGAATAGAGTTAGAGGTACTCGCTACATGAGTTTGGATGTAATTTTATTTCACTTAGAGAATGTGAACGTGGGTATGGATTCTAACTAGTAAAAAGTTGTTACTTTATTATGTTTATATTGATCAATTGTTCAACAAATAGTAGGTACTAAGTAAATTTTGTTGGTTAGAAGTTGCATAGACAAGAGGAAAGTTAAAGACTTTGTTAATGTCTCTGTTTTAGAAGAAATGTGGAGATTAGCTTTATAATATTAAACTGGGAAAGGTTAAAGGTTAGAAGAAGAGTGTACACACTTACACCAAGAAGACAATATTATCACAATTTCACATAAACACTAATGGTTGGGAAAGTATGGAAATTACAAAACACTCTTTGGAAGACACTAGCCCTGGGGCTAAAATAATAATATCAGTATACAAAATAAAACTTGCAATTAATTTTCAACCAGTGAACTTCATGTATTCATGGATTACTGAGTTAACACAGTCACTTTTCAAGAGAAGTCTTTTGGTTCTTGTTGGGAACAGAAACAAATACAGTTGAAAAGAAGTATTCAACAGGTACTATTTTATTCTTATAGTAATTTCATTCAGTACTTCCTAAGCTCTTCATTATATGACTTCATCTTAATTCTATTTTATTACTTGCAATATCAATCACTATTTCAATAAGTTCATTGAATTTTTAATGTGTTAATTATGGTGATATATATATATATATATATATATATATATATATATATATATCTCCATATATTTGGGATAATTCAATGGAAATTTGCTATACCTGGCATCAGTAAAAACTGTGGTCTTGTGGTTCATGGGAACACACACACACACACACACACACACACACACACTATACTGTTGCCTGTATTTGATTTATATACAAAAAGCGGGAATACTGGGGACAGTGTGAAGGGATCTTTCGTGGAGGATAGGCAAGGGAACCTAGTAGTGTGGAGTGCTTCATATGAGATTAGAAAGACCACTGAGCTTGGTGGCACATCCCTGCAATTTCAGCATTTTAGGAGGCTAAGGCAGGAAGATCATAAATTCAAGCTCAACCTTGGCAACTTAACAGTTTAGCAAGACCCTGCCTCAAAATAAGAACAGCTGGGGATATAGCTCAGTGTGAAGGCCCTGGGTTCAATTTCCAGTACCAACAAAAGAAAAAAATATGGATAAAATTTAGATTTGGTCATTAAGTGATACACATTTAAGTGTGGGATGTGTGAGAAACTCCTGTGATTGAGAATTATGAATCCTTTTGTAGGGATTGTAGGAAAGGGGAAATATAAAAGACAGCAAAAAAGTCAGGAAGATAGAGATGGTTAAGAAAGAAAAGATGTAGGAGACGAGATTGATCAGTAGAAAAGGCTGAAGATCATAGAAAATATACCATCATGATGGTTTTTGCTTTGTATATCATTTTAACAGTAAGACACACTGCAGCAGTTTACCAGGGGAGTGACAATAAAACTTAAAAAACAGTAAGATGTTTTGTCACATAATAGATTCTTACAAAATATTAAATTGAGAAAGTATAAAACTTTAAATTTACAGGACTTAATGTTGAGAATATCTGGAAAGTCAGCAGTGAAACTGTTTCAGAATGAGAGAGAGCTGAAGAATTATCTGTCTGACCCCAGTTTGCCTCCAGCAGCCCAAATTCCCCAGTGATATACCAGCTGCCTGGACGCCAAAACAATCCTCCCACATCCTGTTGCCACCTGACTTGCACTGCTAGGACATTGTCCTAGCAGTCACCACCCAGCCTGTTTATGCTAGGTCAAGGCACACCTGCTGCAACAAAATATTAGCTGTTGCTATGGTAGCCATTCCTATGCTGCCATGCAGCTCTTGCTACTCAGCTATTCTTGCTTCCCCAATGTCATGCTTCCCCCTTACTCCACCTAAGCCCAACTCACTGACCCCCCCATAACCATCAATAAAAATTCAGATCAATATAATTCACTCTCCTTTGGAGTTATTCCAGGGAGGTCTTGCTGGGAATCCTAAATTCAGACTGGCTCTGTTCTTTTGTTGAGTCGCCACTGTATACCTAACATTATCAAAGGTTGTCTATTAACCATGAAAACTCACCCCAGGCTTTTAAACTAGATTAACTGGTAATGGGCCTGTGATTCTGCATTTTAATACACACTCCCTGATTATCTTAACATGGCCATGGCTGAAATATAGTTTAATTCTGCTGTACAGGCAGCTCAGTGTCACTTCAGAGGATGAAGTTAGACCCAAAGATGTCTGTGGTGTGTGTGTGTGTGTGTGTGTGTGTGAGAGAGAGAGAGAGAGAGAGAGAGAGAGAGAGAGAATGTGCATGTGGAGGTGGGCTGTCTCCAAGCTTTTAAAAACACTATCCAATTGTAAACACACAGCATCCAAAGATTAACTATGTGAAACTTTTTTTTCCTGATTTGAAATGAAGAAATTGAGTCTCATGGAAAGTAAGTGTCTTATTCCAAGTCACACGCAAAGTAAAACCCAAAAGAAATGCTAAAACTAAGTGCATTCACGTAATTCTGAACTTTGGTTTAATTTCTTCTCCACATCACCAAAGAAGGGATGGAAGTGCAAGAGTCCCCAATCTCTGAACCACAATCAGTACTGGCCAATGGCCTGTTAAGAACTAGACTGCAGGGCCAGTGAGATAGCTCAGCGGCATAAACGCCTGCCTGGCAAGCGCAAGGTCCTGAGTTCGAATTCCGGTACCCACATAGGAAAAAAGGGCCAGTGATATCGCTCAGCGGCATGGGCGCCTGCCGGCACGCGAGGTCCTGAGTTTGACCCCCGGTACCCACACACGCAGAAAAAAGAAACAGAACCAGACTGCACAGCAGGGGTGGAATAGCAGGCCAGTGAGGGAAGTTATCTCTGTTTACAGCCACTCTGCAGTTTGCACATTGCTGCTGAGCTCTGCCTCCTTTCAGACCAGTGGCAGCATTAGATTCTTATGAGAGAGGAACCCTGTGATGAACTGAACCTGAAGAATCTACTCTGTGTGCTCCTTATAAGCACCTGCCTGGGAGTGGTGGCAAATGCCTGTAATTCCAACTTTGGGGATGGTGAGTCAGGAATATCTCTGTGAGTCCAGCCTGGCCTAAATAGAGAGTTGAAAGCCAGTCTGAACTACATACAGAGGCCCTGTACTCTAATCCTGACAAGCCCTGCCCCCAACCATGGAAACATTATGTTCTGGGAAAACCATCCCTGGTGCCAGAAGGTTTGGGGACTGCTGCTGTAGTGGATAATTTATTCATAGGAAACCAGGTAAATCCCTTCATCTTTCTGATTCTCATCAATACAATGATTATTTCAAACCAGTGATTTTCAAATGAAGGTGATTTTTCCCTAAGGAGATGTTTGTCATTGTGTTTTAGTTACAATAACTTCCTGGGCAAGAGCACTACTAGCACAAAGGGAAAAGAGACCAGGGGTATTGCTAAATAAACTTTAGTACACAGGGGACCCTTGCAGTAGCAAAATTTAGGTGGACCAAAATGACAATTGTACTGAAGTTAAACAATTCTGATTCAGATTTAATACATAGCAAGGTTCATTCCAGCTGTAAAATTCAATAAATATCAAATTGTTTATGCATCTGATGCAGCAAATCACATAAGATTGAGAAAATGCCAGTGCTATGGATACTGAATTTCTCTTTTGCTTAAAAACTCTTAATAGCTGATCATCTCATTTCCTTTTATCCTAATGTGTTTTAGACTCATTGCTTGTATTATTTAAAATTTTAGTCTCCAAATTTTTATATAAAATTATAAAATGCATCAGGATTTACTGACTTTCTGCTCTATGCTACGATATTTTTATAAAATTAACTCATTTGATCTTTAAAGCATAATTTTAATACAGCCGTAATACCCATGCTGCACTTATGTATGTAGACATTCCTAAATGTTCCTTCAGAAATAATGGTTTGGATTTTCTTGGAAGTGATTATTGCTGATTATTCTTAACCATACTTTTTATTAAATGGGTCTACGTAAATTGTTTCAAACTCAACACAAACTCATGTTATACAAAATCTTCCCCATGTTGCAAAGTGAGGCTACCAAGCCAAAGGCAGACCAGCATATGTTTCATAGAACTCAGCATGAACATTGCAGAAAATCAGGAAAAACTAAAACCCTTGACATTGTTATGAGACACTATCGGTAACAAGCAAAGGACTTCATCAGCAAGTGAGAAGAATCAATAGAGTTAGTTTTAAAAATCAAGTACATAAAACTCTAGGCTTGTCACAATTGAACTCTGTGATTTTAAGGAAGTCGATAACTTTCCTCCTGATTTTCTTCAAATGCAAACTAAGGCTGGAGTAGAAAAATTCTACCATGTTTTCCAACTTTATAAAATGAGTTCTGCTTTTGCTATCTGCTCATTTGGAATTCATTTGAATAATATGCCATAGCTTTTTGGCCATCATCCTTGTGGAATGTAGAGGAAAGTGTGTGTGTGCGTTTTCATTTTAATTTCCATCTTGACTGAAGGGCTTGTTTTATTATTTAAATAACTTATAGTCTAGTTTTAAATGAACTTTAGGTTTTTCAACTTCAATGAAAGTATTTTCAAACTTCATAATAAATATCAGAAAAAAATTAAATTACTGCTGGATATGAAGATTCATATCTGAAAGGGGTTTACTTGGAATAGAAATGTATTACTTAAACATGCTATATTGCATACCTAAAAATAGCTCAACTCCATTAGAAGAGTTCAAATTCAAAGAAACCATGATTTTATAGAGCCTTCCTAGTCTGCCCTCTATAGGTGTTTGACATAAAGATATTAATGTATGTAAGATTAAAATGAAAAAAGAATCAATTGAAAGCTGTCATACAGATTTTAACTTGACTTGCTATTGCTGATTTTATGAAAAGTAGCATAGTAGGATAATTAGTGGAGTGATGCCCCTCTTCACCCATTCATCTCTACCAGGAACCTCAGATATTGACTTTGTTTGGAATTAGAGTCTTGAGGATGTAATTAGCCCAGGAACTTGAAATCAGATACTAAATATAGGATGAGATTTAATCTACTGTTTGGTGTGTTTATAAGAAAAGAAAACACAAAAACACGAAGAAGGCCATGATAAGATGGAGGTATAAGCAGATTGGAGTTCCAAAGAATACCAGATCTCTAGAGATCACAAGAGATAAAGAAAGACTTTTCCCTAGAAACTTTGCAGGGAATATTGTCTGGCTGACACTTGGATTTCAGACTTCTATCTATAAATATACAAAGAATAAACTACTCTTGACTTAAGTTACTCATTTGTGACACTGTTATGGCAGCTTTGAAAACTAATGAAGATGTTGGTCCTGGAAAGAAAAATGGTTGTCTATCAAATATTTGAAATGTGTAATTGGACAATGAGTAAGAACTACCAGAATTGAATCTCATAATAGAAAAGTTATTGTTTACATATTCTTTCCTTTTTACCCAATATTAGTACCCAATTCAGCTAGTTTTCTTTTTCCTCCTTAAAAATGCAGATCATATTTTTCCCAGTGTTTAATAACACATTTCATCTTTTTCTTCTGGAATTCAAAGAGGGGAAACTTCAATGAGGCAGGAAGATCTTCATGAGTTCGAGGCCAGCCTAGGCTACATAGTGAGTTCAAGGCCAGCTTGAACTACATAGTGAGAACCTGCCTTTAAAAAAAACAAAAAAACAAAAAAGAAAGAAAGAAACTTCAAGGTCCATATTTCTTTCAATAGTTTCTTCAAAGAAAATTAGAACTGGGGTTCCGTTCAGAACATCCTTCAGGAAATAGTTCTGAGAATCAACAAATGAGATCATATTAAATTTAGAAGCTTCTGCACAGCAAAAGAAAGACCTAAAAGAATGATAACAGAAGAATGAAAAAAACCATTGCTAGTGATTTCTCAGAGGACTCATATATAGAATATGTAAAGAACTCAAAAAAATTAGACCACCCCAAAAATAAAAGACTCAATCAAAAAATGGGCAAGGAAATTGGATAGACACATCACAGAAGTACAAATGGCCAATGGATACATGAAGGCATGCTTAACATTGCTGGCCATTACAGAAATATAAAGTAAAACAACACTGACTTTCCACCTTACCATCAATTAATCAAATAATCATAAATGTTGGAGAGGCTGCAGGGAAAAATAGTCCTTCCAAATTGTTCATGGGAATGTAAACTAATACAACCACTAGAAATCAGTACGGATATTCCTCAAAAAACTAAAACCAGACATTCCATTTAACCCAGCTATTCTCCTTCTAGATATCTTTCCAAAAGAGTGAAAGACATCTTATTACCAGGATACATTCTTACCCATGTTTATAGAAGCACAATTTATAATAGCTAAATCTTTGAAGCAGCTCATTTACCCATCAACAGATAAATGCATTTTTAAAATGTGGTATTTTTAAAATGGAACACTACTCTGCCATAAAGAAAGAAAGCTTTAGTCATTTGTAGGAAAATGGATGCACCTTGAAACCATAATGTTAAGTGAAATAAATCAGGCACACAATCTTAAATATCACATAGTTTCTCTTATGTAACTAACCCAGAGTAAAAATAAAGACCAAAATAAAATATAGATAATAGGAAGTAGGGAGATAAATAATCCTCAGAGGTAAAGGGGATCAAGAGATGGAAGGAGAAGTGAAGATGTGAAGGTATATCTGATGAATAAAAGGAATCGAGACATGATATGTACCAACTCCACACAAAGAATATAAATATTGTACACTGCAAATCATATAGAAAAAGAGTTAGGGAATCAATAGATGGGGGTCAAGGGATGAAAAAAGGAATTAAAATGTGTTATATACAAATACAAGTGTCCCCCAGGGACTGTAAACATTGTGTACTACACACACGTGATAATAAATTAAAATAAAATTTTAAGAAGATTGAAAAATAAAGCATGCTGTGGAGAGACTGGCAATATGAGTCTGGAAAATCTTGTGCTGGATATACTGGTACAAGACTTAAGGGTCCAACACAGAAAAGAGACATATGGTGTCAGAAAGAGAATGAATCCATGAAGAATGATCCATGGAGAAACTTTATGTCTAGTAGAATGGATTCCCTTGGCATAAACAGGCAGTTGGCAAGATTGTAGAGAAACTCATACAAGTAGAAACACTCTGGATACCTCATATGGGTACAAAGTTTCACCCATACTTGACTTAGATGATTCAAATTGCTCTTAGTTAAATAATATTTAGATAAGATTTTGGACTTAGTGAAGATTTGGGAATTTTGGGTTGGGGTGAATGGATTCTTCATGTGAAATAATGTGAATTCATGAAGCAGTCGGTTGATAGAACACACGCAATCACCTCACAAAAGAAAATTCTGAGTTTATGGGCCTTGGTATCCCATATCACTCCCTATTTAAATAATACTCCCCCTTTCCACTGCCCAAACTATTGAAATGCCTTCCAAGAAAAACGTGAGTCAGATTTGTTTTTAGGCTAAAATGGTTGTAGATGTCTGCCTTAGTAGAAGCCATACATAAGTTCAGTATCAAAATTTAACACTGCTTCCCAAAGAGCATATATAAACTTCACTGGGGGTGTAGTCAACAGCTAGTGTTACCCAGAACCAAGTTCAACATTTTAGTTTAGGTCTTAAAGAAAATTAAAGTCAAGAGCCACAAGTCTTGTAGTTCATGATATACTCAATAACTGGTAATTTTTAGGTGCTTATAATGTAGTTTGTGTTTATCTTTTCACTTCAAGTAACTTGAAATATTTCTAAAATTCTAACTTAATCCCATAGATCATGTTATATCTTCCTATCTGTATCTGTAGACAACTCTTGGTAATCACAAAGGCCAAAAAAAGAAGAGAATATTTAATATTCTTCATGAGTGATATTGAAAAATGTCATCACTTGCATTGAATATGTAGTCTCTTAAACCATTTTTATTTCTTTTGTGGGTACCGGGGGTCAAACTCAGGACTTCGTGCCTGCAAGCAGGCACTTGTGCCACTGAGTGATATCACCAGCCCTTTTTTCCTTTGTATGTGGGTACCGGGAGTTGAACTCAGGACCTCGTGCTTGCCAGGCAGGCACTTACGCTGCTGAGCCATCTCACCAGCCCCTCTTAAACCATTCTTTCAGATGTATTTGAGACAAGTAAATATTCACTTTTCCATTCCTTAAAATAGCTTTCTTTCTACTTTTTGTTGCAGTCAAAGGAAGTTTAAAAAGAATTACTTCTCAATTTATGAAGAATAATTACAGGCTGTTCTGGGACCGAAAACAAATAGTGAAATAGAGGTTAAAAAAAGATTTCCAAAGCACAGAGGGAGCTGATATAAAGAAGACTATAAAAAAAGAGTATATCATGTAACCCATTCTATGAATAACAACTCTTGAGAACATTAAGAACAGAGTGCATTTCATTATTTCATTAAGAACCATTGACACCAGTAAAAATCAGAAGTTGAGGCCTGTTCTGTGTATGCCTTACTTTAACAATGAAATGTGAGATAACTAGCTGACATTTTAGCTCTGTATTTTGCTTTGATTGCGCAATGAAGAGTAGTTATTTAAGTGAGTTATGAAATCAATAATCAATCAATGTATTCAATAGTTTATTCTATTTTGAAATAAAGAATGTATATGCAAATATAAGACCAAATATCAATATACACATAATATGAAGAGAATTAATTAATAGTATGTCCATTTAGTTCATTATTTCAGAATGTCTTTTCAACTACATTTTCTTGCCCTTGTTTTCTTTTTCCAATCCCCTCTAAGTTACTTTAATGACATACTTTTAAGAGGATAGAGGTTGAGGGAGAAAAGTATTTATTACTAGTATACAACTCTTTCTGAACAACTGATCAGAATACACTAAAATGTCACTATTAGTTAAGGGAATAATTCAACAGGAAGAGTTAGCAATTATAAACATATAAGCACCAAATGCTGGTGTACACAGCTTCATAAAACAAACACTAATGGACATGAAAAATCTGATAAAGACCAATAAAATACTAATGGGGACCTCAATATTCCACTGTCACAAATGGATAGATAAACTAGACAAAAAATCAACAAAGAAATATTAGAGTTTAATCAAACCTTTGAACAAACAGAATTAATAGTTATCTACAAAATTTCCCATCCAACAACAACAAAAAAAATTCTTCTCAGCAGCACATGAGACTTTCTCCAAAACAGACCACAGATAAGCCAATAAAGCATGCTTAAATAAGTGACGAAGAATCAAAATTATCCCATGTAAATTATCAGTTTATAGTGCAATGAAACTAGAACTCAATTGCAAAAGAAACCACATAAACTCTGCAAACACGTGGAAATTAAATAATGCTATCTTGAATAATCAATGAATCACAGATAAAAGTAAAGAAGAAATTAGACAGTTTCTACAATCAAATGATAATGCCAGCTTGACCTACTGGTACCTATGGGACATAATGAAAGTAGTACTAAAAGAAAAGTTCATAACAGTGAATTCTAACCTTATAATGACAAAATGAGCTCAAATAAATAACCTAATGATGCACCCAAGGTCCTAGAAACTTGAAAATAATCCAAACCCAAAGCTATTAGGAGGAAGAAAATTATAATGATCAGAGCAGAAACTAACATAATTGAGATTAAGAAAAAATATAATCAGTAAATTAAAGATTTATTTATTTGAAAGATTAAATAAAATTGACAAAACCATTGATAATCTACTAAAATAAGGAAAGAAAAGACCCAAATTCATGCAATCGGAAATGAAAAAAGTGAAATCACAATGGATTCTAGTGAAATCCAGAAGATTCTCAGTAACTACTTTGAGAACTTTTACTCTAATAAAAAGAAAATTCAGGGCCGGTGAGATGGCTCAGCGGTGTAAGCGCCTTCCTGGCAAGCACATGGCCCGAGTTCAACTTCCGGAATCCACATATGAGGAAAGGGCTGGTGATATCGTTCAGTGGCACGGGCGCCCCCTGGCGCGTGAGGTCCTGAGGTCGACCCCCAATGCCCACAAAATAAATAAATAAATAAATAAATAAATAAATAAATAAATAAATAAATAGAAAATTCAGAGCAAATGGATAAATTCCTAAATAGATATGGAATATTATATTTTAACATGAAAATGATACAGTGTTTATAAAATCTCAACTATTTATTCATGTAAATGGCTATAAATTAATAAAAGCTTAATAAATTTAGGCAGGAAATTGCCTTAACCATAACTGATATTCTATCAACCACCTAAGTTCAAATTCAGGTACATGATATTAGTGAGAACTTAACATAAGGCAGATGTCTAACTCAGCAAAAGCAGCCAAGAACAACCCACTGATAAAGTACAGCTGGCATAATTCAGAGGAATCATTTCTCCATAGTTTTTAGCAAAAGAAAATCATACTTAATGCAGAAAGTAGGAAATTTCACCTTTGGTATAAATATAGTGGATGACATAGCCACAATAAAAATTTGCACATACATTATAAAATAAAATAAAGGAAAGTTTGTATGTCCAGGAAAATATATTAGGAAATTTAACAAATAAATTAATAACTTGACTCTATTTTATATTGAATGGATATAAACAAATACATGTGTATGTATGAACACAGGCATAGATCAATACATAGATAGATGTTGATACATTTTCACTTACAGTTTTTGATCTTAATGAGAAATTGAACTATTTAATAAGTATATCCAAAATCTGAATGGTGTACATCTAGAGAGGTGGAAGACCATTTCACTCATTAAATGTCTTAACTATTGATATCAATGTACCTTATCAATGTGAGAAAAAGGCACAAAAATCTTTGAAGATGAGATCCATCACTGGAAAAAGTCATACACACACACATCCAATTTTTATTGAACTTACAGTCTCACTATAATAAGCAACTTTACTTATTACAAACATCTTACTGGGATTGAGCTCAGATACATGAATATTTAAGAGACAATGTCAATTCATTCCTATGTAACTATTTTTTATTTATTATCATTCTCATGACTTTCTCCAGGATATTATTTTATATATTAGTTTTATGAGTTAGCAATTATGTGTTTTACATATTGTAACTGGCATCAGAAAATCGAAGTTTGAATCTTCAAATGAATTAGCCAAAAATTAAGAGTTCTGGTTTGAAATTAGTGTGCACTACAATTCACCTTATAGCAGACTAGAGACTAATCTGCATTATTCTGATATTATTAACCAGGCTACAGGATTTTTTTTTCTCTTTCTTACACCTGTTCTTTTAATTCAGCTTTGTTGCTCATTTTACTCTTGATTTTATTTTCATTACATGATAAACTATACATTGAAATATATGTTGCAGTGGTGGAGTATTAAAATTGTTGCCTCGGCATCCATTTTAAATGTGATTTATCTTTTTTACACCAGAAGCAGGGCTTAGCCACAACCTTGGCATGGTTTCCAGTACTCCATTGCATTCAAATGACTCAAGCCAATGGGGCTCCCCTTGCTAGAATACTGGGCTCCCTAACTTTCCTGCTGCATCTCTTAACCAGACTGTACTCAGGCATTTGCCCACAAACTCAAAGTGACCCACATGTATTTCCTCATATACACTGTACTCCTAATTGCTATTTGATCTCCCTTCCTCTCTGTGAACTCTTCATTCCAGACTCATATGGCCTGGGCTTGGAGGACTACACTCCTGACCCATTATATCCTTTCTGCACCAGGATCTTTAAGTGAAAACCTTTAATGCATTTCCTCCTGCAATGAAGTACTGAATCTATGACTTCCATTTCAAGAACTAGGGCTGTACCAAGAAAAGTTTTTGGTGGGACACTGAGATGAACCAAGTTTGGGCTCCTAGTCCCAGAGCAGTATCAAGGCAGGCATGAAATGGATACATGGCAGACAAGAGTCATATGGTTGTCTGCTGATATAAACAGCTTTCTCATGTGAGGACACAGGTCAGACTGTTAGACGTTAGGCTGTCCCTTGGGTTAGAGGAATAGCCTAAAGACACCGTAGTTGTACTATGTATGTGCATCCAGTGCCACTATGTTTCCCAGTAGGACAGGAGTGCTAGATTTCTATGGTACTGGAAGACCACTTCAGCTGGAGGCTTTCAAAACATACAGGTCTTCAATACCTGTGAATTTCAATACATAGGTGTTACAGTTTGTGTCTAGATGTTCACACACAGCCTCATGCAGTCATGGGGGCAGGCTTCTAGATTTTGTGATTGATTCATTGTCCAGTGCTGGGATTATGGGTGTGAGTGCTACACCTGCCCTGGAGCGGGTAGCCTGCATACAATATAAGGGAGGGAAAGAGGCTTTCTCTCTCTCTCCTCCCTTTTGCTCTTGTTGCTTTTGCTCTTTTCTGCCACCATGAACTGTTGCCCTCTGCCGTGTGCCACTCTGCCTTTGAGCCAGCCAAGTATGGACTGAAACCTCCACAAACTGTGAGCTAAATAACCATTTAACTTTGGGTGTCAGGCATTTTGTCTCAGCAATGAGAAAATAGTAACCAACACAATAGGGTAGAGTGTTTATTGATGCTTACTGAATGACTATTGAAGATCAATTCACATTCTATCTCTGTCATATTGCTCAGAAATTAGATCCATTATTTTACTGCAAAAATGTATACTTACTATAATCAGATACTACTCATAGAGTGGAACATCCATTTTTCAAATTCAGAGCTTTAAGAGTGCTGTAGGTTATGCTTCTCGGTACCCAGTCTACCTATGATTTGTTCATTGTAAAGAGAACAGTACTAGTACAGTTTGGATTTTAAGTGTTCTTCAAAGATCCGACTTAAAGGCTTGCTCTGCAGCCCATAGCACTATGAGGAGGTGATGAAACCTTGATAGCTGGACTTAATCAAAGGATGTTAGGTCACTGGGGGAAATACCATGGAGGGGGATATCAGAAAATTAGAAGAAGCTATGAAAATTAAAAAATACAGAACAGAAACCTATCATTGATTAACAACACTTTATATTATCTTCTTAAATCTATTGACATTTGACAGAAAAAGTGTTGAGTGGAGATTCACTTCTGAATTTAATTGTAATGAATATTTAAGCATGTAGATAGATCTATGTTCAAATCAGTATACATAAGTTAGTTTAGGTTTATGCTTCATTTCTCCTGCAAAAGTAATTAAACATTGGAAATAATACATTAAACAATTTTTATGTTTTAAATAGACATATTGCCATAACAATATACTATTTGAAATGTAATAGTCATCATCAAATTGTTTTTATAAGCATTCCCTTTCATACTATTTTGAGTGATGTTAACAATAATGACAATGGAACATGATTTTTCATACAAGTTGATAAACAAAAAAATTCAACACCATGCTGAAAATAGTGGAGGTATATTTATTATAGAATATTTAAGGAATTGAGTATTTATTTCAATATTTATTATTGAATATATATCCAGATAATAGGTTCTTCAGTAAGAGTCTAATATTAATGGAAATGCATATTGTGAAAATGTTTAGCCCTTGGGTTAAGAAGATACATTATTGTGTTTATGCCTGTAACAGAATAAGGAAGTAATACAAATAGATTTCCACAGGAACTGATTGTGGTCTAGGTCTCAAGAGAATAATGTTATGGTTGTTTCTGGAGAAAATGAATAAAATGTGTGTGGGTGAAGTGTTTTAGATCCCAGTGGGGGTCATAGAAACTGTGTAAACAATGTATGACTAGCAGACCTGAGGACTTTCTCACAAATGGAGAGAACAGTAGTAGCCTTATAATGAAAACAAAATGCTTCTCCTCCTTTCTTTCTCTATTAAGGAAACATGCCTGTGAAATGGGCCTTGAGATGGGTTACGCACAGCACTAAACACAAGAATTATCACAGTATTTATTTTTTTCTGAACAAAATCCCTAAGCAGATGCCAGAAAACCATTCCTAGAAAATTTTTCAACTAAGCAAAAGGCTGGGCAGTTCAAGTTAAATTTGCTTGACCTCTTAGCTTATTATTTCTACCAGTGAACTGAATACTTGCATGGAAATTACAGAAATAGATATGCTGCCACTTCCTTTCTAAGACGAATGCTAATGTATTCTGCCTGCTGGAACAACATGCAAAACAGCACACAAAATGAGCTATCAACCCATTTTAAAAACAGTTTGAAACCTACACTGAATATTTTTCTGCAAAATATAAATGCAACATTTTATAGCTACCAGGAACTTCCAAAGGTCATCTCACATTAGAGCTTTTATATGTTTGAATGAGAATGGAAATGCACCATTCTTCAGTAGTCAATTCAACAGTATTTGATGAATGCCTGCTATGTACCAGGAACTGAGTTGGGGTTTTGTGCATAAAGAATGAATAAAAGTAATTTCTGCTATAAAGTTCTTTTGCTCTATAAGTCAGAGGGAATAATTAATCATTTCTAAATGTTTTTAATTTATGCAATAAATGCCAATTTTAAAATCACTACAAAATGATATGACAGTGCTTTGAGGTAACTTATTTGTACCTGGGGACAAATTTCACATTTTAGCTGGATTGTGGCAGATGTTAGCATTTATTTTAAAGTGGAAACTTTTCATAACCCAACGCAGATATAATCTTACTTTATTTCTATTTGTCAGTATCACCTTACGGGTATGCATCTCACACTGAAATATGGTATTTTGGTGTTAAAAATAGGAGTTTTATTGGGACATCCATGGTATACTTGGTCTGTGGCTAGACTCATGTGATATAAATTGAACATAACATCCTAGCCACCACTTATCCATTATCTCTTTCATTCTCCTAAAGGTCAGGCAGTTATTTCATATATTGTCCTCTACTTTTCTCTTTTCACTTGATACTTCTACCACAATCCCCACTTCCAGCTCACAACTTCACTTACAATATCATAAGAAAATCGGAAGCAGTCTGAGGATGATTCACATTAATTTATACTGCTATATGAAATCACTTCCTGTTTTCCCCATATACTACAATTGTTTTCCTACCCCTGAGGTATTAGTAGTCTATGTTTCTAGTTAAGACCAATTTGAACTTCTGTTTACAAAGTCAAGTTGCTGCTAAATGGTCAAGGACATTTCGCAAGTGCTCTCTCTCACTCTTTGTCTTTCTTTTTCTTTCTCTTTCCTCTCTCTCCCCTTCCCTCCTATCATCTCCAAATCCCTCTCTCCCTCCTTCTATCTGTTGCTCTCAAATTTTTACAAACTCATTTCATAATCCTTAGAACAAAAATCATTTTAGCATTTTATAAATCAATGCTCCTATTTCTTCCCATTAAATAATGAATAAGCACCCATGATCTCATTAATTTATAGGCCATCTGATTTTTTTTTCTCTGTAGAAAATGCCTCAAAAGAATCATCTATAATCTGGCTTTTTAACTTCTGTTTTCTCTATCTCTTTATAGTTCATGTAATTACATTTTCATGTGTACACATCACTGAAACTGCATACCTCAATCCCATTAAAACCTTTGGTAAAGCACTTTGGTCACTTCTCTATCTTTAGTTACCTTTACATTCTGATAGCATTTATTTCAGTTAACTCTTCTGTTGTTTTTGAAATACTTTGTTCTCAAATCTAGATGCAACACTTAACTGTATCCTATATTTCTGGCTACTCTATCTCAGTCATTTTAGCTGCATATTAATTTTCCCCAAAAATAAAATATTGGAGTAATTTAAGTAGGATTGAGATGAGACTGATGGAAAAGATGAACAAATTTTGGGTACAAAAATTAAAGGACAAACCAAAAGTGCAGTAATCAATATAAATAAGATTTTAATAATTAAAAAGGACAAGCAAAAATTTATGATAAAATGTCAAACAAAGATGGAAGCAATATCAGTAATTCTTCCCCCCATATCAGTAATTCTAATATGGCAGATATTTTTCTGTTTTCTACTTATATTAACTTCCTTTACAGTCTCTTTCAATCTTATAGTATTAAAAATTATTTAAATTGCTCTTTTTGGGGCCGGTGACATGGCTCAGTGGTGTAAGCACCTGCCTGGCAAGTGCGAGGGCCTGAGTTTGACTCCTGGAACCCACATATGAAAAAAGGGCTGGTGATATTGCTCAGTTGCACGAGCTCCTGCTGGTACGTGAAGCCCTGAGGTCGACCCCCGGTACCCACATACACACAAAAAAAATTACTATTATTTTATTTTATAGAAAAAAATGTTAAAATTTCATAACAAAATGATAGAATAACAGCAATAGTTAATGCCTTGCATAATGTTATCCTTAAACATAGAGTACAAGATATGGGCATAAAAAATTGTCCAATCAATATTACCACAGACCTTTAATTTCAATGAACTAAGAGACATTAGTAGTATAACTAACTTGTATTTTTTTCTTTTCCCTTCCTTCCTTTTCCCTAACCTAGTTCCTTTTTCCTTTTGAAAAATTTCTTCCTATTTCACAATATCTATTGTACATTTTAGACTTTATTACTCTTTCAGTTTCTCATACCAGGGAGATGATATGATGTTTATACGTGTGAGTCAGATGAATTTCTGTTATGAGTAAGGTCTTGAGTTGCATCCATTTACCTATAAATTCCTCAAGTGTATCCTTCTTTATGGCCAAGTAGTACTCCATTGTATAAAAAAGGAGCACATCTTTTTTATCCATTCCTCAGTTGATGGACAATTGGGTTGTTTCCAAGATTTAGCTATTATAAATAGTGCTGCTATAAACACAGGTGAACATATGTCACTGTGGCTTGATCTTTTTAATTCTTCTGGGAAGATACCCAGAACAGGAATAGCTGGGTCAAATGGGACCTCTAATCCTAGCTTTTTGAGGAAATGCTGTACTCCATACTTCCATAGTAGTTGCACCAGTGTGCACTCCCACCAAATTTGAAGGATTCTTCTCCACCAAAGCTCCTCCAAGATTGGCTGTTGGTTGATCTCTTCATAGCCATTCTTTTTGGAGTGAGATGGAATCTCAGTGTTGTTTTAATTTGCATTTCTCAAATGACCAATGATGTTGAATGATTTTTCATGTATTTATTTGCCATTTGTAATTCTTCATCTGAGAAGTGGGTATTCATCTCCAATGCTCATTTTTGGATTAAGTCTTTGAATTTGGGGGATCTGATTTCCTTCAATTCTTTATATGTCTTAGATATAAGTCCTTTTTCTGAGGGACAATTGGCTAAAATTTTTTCCCACTCTGTGTGTTGTCTTTTCAATCCATTGGTAATTTCTTTTTATATGCAAAAGCTTTTTAATAAAATGAGATCCCAGTTGTTTATTCTTTGAAGTATTTCCCCTGTGATTTGGGTTTTGCTCATGAACTGCCCACCCACACTTATGTCTTTAAGATTTCTACCTACTTTGTCTTCCAGTAGATTTAGTGTTTCTGCTTTAATATTAGTTTAATATCTTTCATCCATTTTGACTTTACTTTAGTGCATGGTGATAAACATGTGTCTAGTTTAGGTCTTCAGCATGTAGAAAGCCAGTTTTTCCATCACCATATATTAAAGAGGCTTTCTTCCAGTGAACATGTTTGGCCCCTTTGTCAAAGATAAGGTGGCTGAGTGTGTTTGTAGTTGTGTCTGCATCTTCTAATCCCTTCCACTGATCTTCAGGTGTGTTGTTGTTTTTTTTTTTTTCTTCGCCAGTGCCATGCTGTTTTTATCACAGTAGCTTTGTAATATAATTTCAAATCAGGGATTGTGATACCTCTGCCTTACCTTTGTTGTCCAGACTTGCTTTGATATTCTAGGTCTCTTCTGGTTCCAAATCAATTTTAGGAATGTTTTCTCTAGTTCTGTGAGGTATGCTAATGGTATTTTGATTGGGATTGAATTAAATCTGTGTACTAATTTTGGGAATATGGCTATTTTCACTATGTTGGTTCTTCCTATCCATGAGCAAGGTACATCTTTCCATTTTCTGATATCCTCTTCAATCTCCTTTTTCAGAGTACTGTAATTTTGAATATATAAATGTTTTACTTCCTTTGTTAGGTTGATTCCTAAGTTTTTCATTCTTTTGGATGCTATAGTGAAGGGTTTGGTTTCCCTAATTTCTCTCTCAGTGTATTTGTTGTTTGTGTACAGGAATGCTATTGATTTTTGAGTGTTGACTTTGTATCCAGTTACACAACTAAAATTGGTTATTAAATCTAGAAGTCTTTTGGTGGAGTTTTTGGAGTCTTCTGTGTAGAGTATCATGTCATCTGTGAATAACAATAATTTAACTTTTTCCTTTCCTATCCTTGTTCCTTTTATTTCTCTCTCTTGTCTAATTGCTCTGGCTAATGTTTCAAAAGTTATGTTGAATAGGAGTGGTCATAGTGGACATCCTTGTCTTGTTCCTAATTTTCAAGTGAAAGCTTTCAGTGTTTGTCAGTTTAGTATGATTTTGGCTGTCACTTTGTCATAGATGGCTTTTATCAGATTGAGAAAAAGACCATCTATTCTGATTTTCTGTAGGATTTTTATCATGAATGGATGTTGGACTTTGTCAAAAGCTTTCTGCATCTATTGAGATGATCATGTGAATTTTGTCTTTAGCTTTGTTGATATGGTGTATTACACTTATTGATTTGTATATTTTGAACAATATCTGTATTCGTGGGATGAATAACACTTGGTCATGGTACATAATCTTCTTGATGATTTGCTGCATTCTGTTTGCTAGTATGTCACTGAAAAATTTTCAATCTATGTTCATTAGGGAGATTGGCCCGTAGTTTTGTTTTTTGTTTGGATCTTTCTCTGGTTTTGGTATCAGGGTAATACTTGCCTCCAGGAATGAGTTAGGGAGTATTATTCTTTTTCAATTTCATTAAAAAGTTTCAGGAGTTTTGGCATTAAATCTTGCCTAAATTTCTTGTAGAATTCAGCAGAGAATCCATCAGGACCTGGGCTTTTCTTTTTTGGTAAGTTTTTAATTACATTTTCAATTTCATTAGCTCATATTAGATTATTCAGAATTTTTGTATCTTCTTGAGTCAACTTTGATAGTTCATACATGTCTAGGAAACTGTCCATTTCTTCTTTGTTTTCCACCCTATTAAAGATTTTGAAAGTAGGTATTGATGATCTTCTGAATTTCTACAGCATCTGTAGTGATTTCACCTTTTTCATTCCTTATTGCATGAATTTGAATCTTTTCTTTCCTTTTTTTGAAAAGGTTGGATAAGGGTTTATCAGTTTTATTCAATCTTTCAAAGAACCAACCCTTCAATTCATTGATTCTTTTTATTGTTTTCTTAGTTTCAATATCTGCTCTAAAATTTATAATTTCCTCCCTTGCATGGGCTTTGGGCTTGACATGTTTTTCTTTTTTCTAGAAGCTAGAGGTGCAATATTAGGTTGTTTATTTGTGCTCATTCTGTCTTTCTGATGTGAGACTTCACTGCCATAAATTTCCCTCTTGGGACTGCTTTCATTGAATCCCACAGGATGCAGTATGTTGTATGCATTTTTGTTTGATTGTAGATATAGTTTAATTTCTTCTTTACTTTCATCTGTGACTCATTGTGAGGATGTTGTTTAATTTCCATGTGTTTATAGATTTTTTGTGGTTTCTTTTGCCATTAATTCCCAATGTCATTGCACCATGGTCAGATTACACACATGGGATAATTTCAATTCTTTTGCTTTTGCTTAAGCATGTTCTATGGGCTAGTGTATGTTCTATTTTAGAGAACATCCCCTGTTCAGCTAAGAAGAATGTGTATTATGATGTTGGGTGGAACACTCTGTAAACATCTACTAAGTTCATTTGTTCACAGGTTTAGTTCAGTTCTGATATCTCTTCGTTGATTTTTTGTCTGGTTGATCTACATATTTGTGACAGTGGTCATTAAGGCCTCCCATTACAATTGTGTTATTGCTTATTTGATTTTTCATGTCTATTAAGAGTTGTCTTATATAGTTGGGTGCTCCTGTATTTGGTGCATACATATTTATGATTGTTATTTCTTCCGCTGGAAATTTTCCCCAAACAAGTATGTAGTGACCTTCTTTATCTTTTTTAATTATTCTTGCTTTGAAGTTCAAATTATCTGCAAACAGAATAGCTATCCCTGCTTTTTTTCTGGGTTCCTGTTACATGGAGTATTGTTTTCCATCCTTTGACTTTCAGTCTATAAATTTCTTTTTGAGGTAAGTGTGTTTATTGTATACAGCATATTGTTGAATCTTGTTTCTTGATCCATTCTGCCAGTGTGTTTCTTTTGATTGGTGAATTGAGGTCATTTACATTGATGATTATAACAGACAGCTATTGGCTTATCTTTTTCATGTTATTTTCCTGCTGTTGGTTCCCTGCTTTTCCCCTCTGTTTAATTGCTTGCCCTGCCTGGTGGTCTCTTTTTGTTGTTCTTGGAATAGTGATCATTTTTATCTCTGTGTAGAATATCTTCCAATACGCTTTGTAGGATTGTTTTGGTGGTTCTGAATATCTTCAGTTTTTCTTTGTCATGGAAGTATCTTATTTCTCCATTAATTTTGAAAGATTGTTTTGCAGGGTAAATCAATCTGGGTTGGAAGTTGTTTTCTTTCAGGACTGCAATATTTTACTCCAAGCTCTTCTTGACTTGAGGGTTTTTGTTAAGAAGTCTGCCATGATTCTGATGGGCTTTCCTTTATAGGTGATGTGTTTCAGCTTAAATATTCTGTTCTTGTGCGGAATTTCTGGAATCTTGCTTATTATATGCCTGGGTGTGGTTTTATTTTGGTCATGGTTAACTGGATTTCTATATGCCTTACTTCTCTGTATGTCAGATTCTTTTCCCATACTTCCCATATTTACTTCTGCAAATAGTATTTTGTATCATTTATGTTGACTACTGCTATTTCATTGACATCTATCAGTTCAGTTTTATATTTTTTGCATTGTTTTGCAGCTGTTGAATTATTTTATTCCCAATCCCTTGTTATTTTTAAGACACCTTTCCTTTCATGATCACTAGCCACAATCCTGTCTTCAAGGCCTGAAAGTCTGTCTTCAGTTTCATTCAAGCAGTTTTGCCATCATTCATTTGAATTTTTAATTTCCCAGATATCTGTTTGAATCCATTTCATGCATTCTATTTATTTTGTATAGAAGTAATTCATCATTTGCATCATTTTCCTATGTTCCTCTAGTTTTTTTTTATCCATTTCTACTCTAGATTTGCTGAGCAATTCCTTCATTATGGTTGTCATTTCTTTTCTACCTGAGAAATTATTTCTGATCTGATTTCCTCTGTAGCCTCATGGATTTGTTTCTTTACTTCTGTTGCTATCATTTCAGAAATTCCAGGTATGTATCTTCCATTTTTCATCTCTCTTGTTGTCTCTTGGATTTGTTTGGGATAGGCTGGAGGTCTGAGGTTGCATTTTGCTTCTGCGTCTTGTCATTTTCTATTTAAAAATTTTTAATTTTGCTTTCTCTGTTGATCCTTGTAAGTTTTTGTGGTAGTTAGCTTTATCACTAGTTTCAAGGCCTCTCTAGGAAATGCCTGTTCTCCAGAGATGTTTTCTATGTGTAGGACATTCTTGGCTTGTGTCTGTCCCAAGATCCTACCTTCCCAAGTTATTATTTTATTTTCTGTATGTACATGGGGTCGACCTCAGGACCTCACGTGCCAGCAGATGCCCATGCCACTGGGCGATATCACCAGCCCTGTATTCATATGTGGGTACCAGGAGTCAAACTCAGGACCTCACGCTTGCCAGGCAGGCGCTGATGCCACTGAGCCATCTCACCGGACCCCCAATTTATTAAGAGTGAGATATTGGTACCTGTTTGGGTCAGTTCCCAGTCCTTTGGTTCCATTACCACAGAGCTTCCCTGTATTGTTACAGAAGGGAGAACAACTGATTACAACAGATATGACATCCTAGCCAAAGTAGCATAATTAGCAATGACAATAGCATCAAGCCCAGTTTAGAAACTGAGAAACTGTGGTAACTATTAATTTTGTATCTTAAACCATAGAAGTAACATCTACAGTTATATAACAGAACTGATTGTAAATTGGGAAGTTGTATGCAAAGTGTTCCTCTTCATAGAGTGGTTTTACCCTGTTGTGGGGAAAGTTAAGAAGGATAGTGGGTAGAACAGAGATAACTGAAAAGAAATAAAGTAGAAGCCAGGCTGGAGGAGAAAAGATGATCATGCAAGCTTTGGGAAATGAGAAAAGAGGGAAGAAGAGAAAGAATGAAGGAGGAGCAAGGGATTATTGAAGTTAACCAGAAAAGTTAGACTGACTATTCACTCATATAGAAATATGATTTAATCTAGAGAAGAAATTGAGGAAAGGGGGAAAGAAGATCAATAGATTAGAACAAAAATATAGGTAAAAGAAAAAAACAAAGGAACAAGAAACACACTAGCAAAGAAAGAAGAAAAATAAAATAAAATAAAAAACAAATTTCCTCTGGTGTCCACCAAGAGCCCAAAACTACTGAATAATTATGCCAAGCCTGCAGCAGAGTTTGAGCTGGATTTGAGGCTGAGCTCCGGCTCCAGATGTGGGTGTCTGGGACCAAAGTCTTCATTCAGTACTTTCTGTATGTCCCTTAGTGGCCTCCCTCTCACCCTGTTTCTCTCATCATCTCTCCCCCCGCTGTTGTGCTGCTTTCAGACAGAGACGGGGGCTGGTCCCAATCCTGTGCACAGTTGGCTCCTCCCAGTCCTTGCTCAGCCTTTTGCATTCCTCTCCCATGGGCAAGTCTCATCCTCTCAGGTCATTTGTTGTAGGGTGGGGTGGGATGCTGTGATATGATCTGAATCTCTGCTCCTGAGGTGCCATTCAGGATGTTCTGTCCCAATTCTTACTCCTCTCCTGAGTGAGGAGTGCTAATTTTCCCCTCATTGCTTTACAAGGTCCTCCTCCCCCACCAACTTCCTCTGCTGTCATCTGTAACTTCATTGGGCAAGGTGGGGTAGGGTACTTTGGGTGCCTTTTTGCTGCTACTGGTGGTGTGGGAATAGCCCAGGGCTTACAGTCCATGGTGAAAGGCTGTTCAATTCCTGGTGCCTCTCTACTTACAGGTCATGGGGGAGGGGTTAGCTCTTCCATCTATTAAGCACACCTGTAGTCTATAATCTTGTCCCTAGAGGTTCCAGTTAGCACTCTGGTGCACAAATGGAAAGGGAAGGAAAGCAAAGCAAAGCAAAGAAAAGGAAAGGAAAGGAAAGCAAATAAAAGAAAAGAAAAAGAAAGGAAAGGAAAGGAAAGAAAAGAAAAGGAAAGCTGACTAATCAGGAGCAGCTCACTCACTCCTGTGGGTGTCAGCAGAATTTATTGCTGGGCTATGGAGTCCTCTGTTTGGAGGAAGGCAGAAGAGGCAGGAGACCTTATATCGCAAGTCTGTACTGTGTGGCTTGATTAGCCACACTATTTTAGTATATCCTTTATTTTTCTTCCTTTAAGATTCCAAGTATGATGGGCAGTCATACAAATTTGGTGACCCACTGGCAGCTGGGGGTGCGGGCTGACCTTTTTACTAAGTCCTTTATGTTTTGCATGATCTATCAGTCTCTTATTTCAGATTGATTTTGGTTTCAAGATGTGTGTTCCTCCCCTTTCTTCCAGTTACCTGTGTCTGTAGCTGAATTTCTCTGAGGAGCTCTGAACAAGGCTCCTCCTCTATTCAGCCATTTAAATTGGTAATTCTTTTTTTTTTTTTGTGGGTACCGGGGGGTCAACCTCAGGACCTCACGCGCCAACAGGTGCCCATGCCGCTGAGCGATATCACTGGCCCCTTTTTCGTATGTGGGATCCGGGAGTCGAACTCGGGCCCTCGCGCTTGCAAGGCAGGCGCGTATGCCGCTGAGCCATCTCACCGGCCCAAAATTGGTAATTCTTGAGATTAAATCTCTAGACTGATCCATTTCCTTCAAACCTAGAATATCTAATTGTATATAAATCTCATTTTGCATGTTTTATTAATATTAACCCAATAGCAGTCAATCATATCATTTATGCAATCAAATCATATCATTTGTTATTATTCAAATTATTTTATTATTTATGTTACTATACTATTTTTTAAGCATATTTAATTTGAGATTGACTAATGAAATGGATTATAATTTGAGATAGAGGAAATCCAAGGTAAGAAGTAGTTGGAGAAAGAGCTTTAAATTACTGGGTGTCTGTTCCTCTTTTGAACTCATCTCTTGGTCCACTCCTTTTTCTCTTTATCTTAGGTGCATTGTCTTATTTGTTATTGTTGTTATTTTTGTTATATGTTACCTTTTCATGGACTATTTTCTGCTTTGTATGTTTGCTCTTGGATTCTATCTAGGGTTAGCCTTATTTACTCAAATATTTTATTTCACTAGTTCTAGTTATTTCTTCAATTTTATGACATTTATTTTACTTATTTGTTTTATCCTATTTGCACATTTCTAAGTTTTGTAAATATTCTATTTTATTTTGTTGTTTAAAGCCTGCTGTATATTTCATAAAATCTTCAGTTACTTTAAAATATTAGCTGTAATTTTTGTCTCTACTTTGTGTGTGTGTGTGTACCAGGGGTCGACATCAGGACCTCGTGTGCCAGGAGGCATCCTTGCCTCTGAGCGATATCACTGGCTCTTTTTTTCATATGTGGGTTCTGGGAATCGAACTTGGGCCCTCGTGCTTGCCAGGCAGGCGCGTATGCCACTGAGTCATCTCACTGGCCCTGTCTCTACTTTTAAAGCATGATATTTTTTCAGTGTTTTCATAGTTACTAGCATTAAAAATCATTTAATCATTTAAAAGATTAGTAGTGGATTGATTACAATCATTTGTTGTAGTCCATTTTTCATACTTTTAGGAGATGGGGTAAATCAGGAAGTGCTTCAGCAGGTCTACAACTATATCTACTGTTGGAATCTCAATATCACTTTGTGAAGGTTCTCTTCTTTGCATTTACATGAATATTCTCTTCCCTTCCCTGTGCTTTATTTCTCCTAACACAATTTGGATTTTTCCTCACAAAAGATTTCCTAAGTGGAATGAGTTTGACTTGAAAATGAGCTGAATTTTGTTAATTTGGGACTTTAAATGGGTACAGTGCTCCAATACTTATACCACATATAGCTGCCCTCTTGAACTGATTCGAAATTTGGTCAGAACAGAACAGGTTCCATTTGCAGATTAGCCTAATGCATTTGCAAACTTGAGATGTTACTACAAACAGGGAAGTGGCAAATGCAGTGTTCCCTCTTATATTGTAGCTAATGTCATATATCATGGAGATTTTCAGTGATTTAGATTTCATGAGCATAATTTTTAATTAGCTTTGTTGTAGAAGTTATTTTTGGTATACTTATTTTTAATATATTTGGTCTTATAGAGGAACATCAGGGATGTTTATAAGTATGATCATAGCCAATTAATGTATGAGAACCTATGTTATGACAAAATGGGTAAACCTGAGGTAACTCTGGAATGTTGGACATTATGCAATAGCTTAATGTAATATATGTATCAAATAACAGATCAGGAAAATATGCTTCATATCATCTAGTTAAATTAGGAAATGTTAGTTTGTAAAACAACGCCCATTCCTGATTTAAAAGAAAACTATTAGGGCCAGTGAGATGGCTCAGCAGCTTAAGCGCCTGCCCGGCAAGCACAAGGGCCCGAGTTCGACTCCCGGAACCCACATACGAAAAAGGGGCCGGTGATATCGCTCAGCGGCACGGGCGCCTGCTGGCGCACAAGGTCCTGAGGTCGACCCCCCGGTACCCACAAAAAAAAAAGAAAACTATTAGAAAGTAAGCAATATATGAATAATTATTTAATTTTATAAATGATATCTATAAAACATGATCAATCATACGTAGCGATAAAACACGAGAATTGTGTTTCTTTGGGAACTGAGAGAGAACATTGTCTACAAATGTAGACACTACAGGAAGCTAAGAAAAAGAATTAACAAACATTCAACCTAAGTGATACTATATTTTTTCTTTTTCTATTCTATCTGATGAACCAAAAGTGGACATTCAAATATACAATAATATCTAAAGTGATATTCACAAAGAAGGAGTTGAGATTGAGATGAGCTTGTCCAACATATTTAGAAGTACTAATGCTAATGTGACAGTAGCTTTGAGATTAGTTTATTCACTGAGGGGTAGATTAATGGATAGGAGAATCAAAGTAGACAGTTGAGAAAAGGAGAGAATAAAGATTCAGTTTCTCTTAGAGCAGACATTTTAAATCAGTGGGAAACAGAAGAGTCACTAAATAAATCATAGAGAAAGCACTGTGAAACTTTGTGGTTAAAAAAATGATAGTTCAAGTCCAGGGATGTAGCTCAGTGGCACAGCAGCTGCCTGGCAATTGCAAAGTCCTGAGTTCAGTTTCCAATACCTCCCCTCCCCCCAAAAAGATAGTACAATTTGAAAAATACGATAAATGATTACATTTCTAATACCTTTGCTCCACTGAAAGACGCATTACACTAACTTCCCTCAAAATACTACACCTCCTTTTGAATACCTTTATCACATTGTTCTTGCCACTTTCTAAAGCAGTTCTAGAATGCCTCTTTCATGAGTCTTTAGCTGCAAAGTTGTGGCTTCCTAGATGTCCTCGACTGATACAAAATGATTAATTTCATAGTCATTTTAACTTTGGGGGAGAGCCAAGTGTTGCAGATTATTAATAAAGTGTATAAGGATACACTTTAGTGTTTTAGGAGACTATTTCCATTGGCTGTGGCAGCAACATTCACCATATTTATGATCACACTGAGTAAGACATGAAAGAGGACTGCCAGAAGTGCTTCAGAATGGAGCAAGAGCAATGGGATAGGTGTGTTTGAAGTCAGAGGGAGTATTTTGAAGGGGATTAATGGCAGTATGTCTTCTACTGTAATTTTAAAAAATTTAAGTACACACCTGATGGTGTGATAACACCTTGTATTTTATTACTAAATCAAATACTTCAGGTTAATTACAGGTGTTGTAAATATTTCATCATAAAGGCAAAATTACGGAAAATTTGTGAGACAAACCAAAAAAAGAAGTCTTTCTGACTATTATAGGACAGAATTATTAAAAAAAAGACATCAAAACAGAAATTTAACAGGAATGTCATCAAACTGAGTGTATTAAGAACATCTTCATCAAAAGGAAATCAAGTAAAAAGGCCATACTATGGAGATATTATTTATAATAATAGTCATAGAACATAACTAATTTGAAATATATAAAGAATTATTAAAATTAGTATTTAATAAAGACAAGCAACTAAATAAAATATCAGGTACTGACAGCTCATCTTGACTGTTAACTTGATGGCTTGAGAGACTCCTAGAAGATTAGCAAACTACACTTTTAGGTGAAACTGGGTAGGTCAAGAGATTGTGATGCTGGGAAATATATCTGGTTCTTGGGCCACTCTTCTCTATCGCTGCCTCTTTGCTCTGCTTTTCAGCCACCATGAACATAGCCACTTTGCTTCCCACACCTTTCCACCATTATTTTCATGCCATGAACTCAACATTCTAAAACTGGGAGCCAAAATGTTATGCTTCTCTTTAGGCTTCAGGTATTAAGTATTTTGTGCCATCAATAGGGAAAGATGGCCACTACCCAAGTTGACATTATAAGAAATGTTGATGCCATGTCAATGGATCACTGTAAGATTTAAAATAGAAGTAAATAAAACTTCAGTGTTAATTTGTTATTAATTAAGGGTACAATTAATTCTTGCAAAAAGATCAAATTTCAACTCCAAATTTAATATCATATTTTCTTTATTAAAATAAAACTTTTTCCCATTTAATAATTTTAAAGTAGAAAATTATTATATTTGCACTTGGCAACTCAGTAAAATAATGCTATCACATGAATTTGAGACTTATGTATTCAAAGTAAATGGTCACTGTAAAGGACATATTAGTTTGGTATATAACTGTTCAGGAAGGAAGTAGTGAGGTATAGTATAAAGTGAGTCAATCATTTATATCCACAATAAAAACAAAGTTGTATAGTCAGTTTAATTAATTATCACTTTTTTCTTATCATCCCATAGGAAGGAAAAGGTGAGTGGTGAATGTCTATTTGTGTCACAATCCTCTTTATAAAACA
This sequence comes from Erethizon dorsatum, assembly GCA_028451465.1. Classification (NCBI taxonomy): domain Eukaryota; kingdom Metazoa; phylum Chordata; class Mammalia; order Rodentia; family Erethizontidae; genus Erethizon; species Erethizon dorsatum. The sequence goes on from CM051839.1 coordinate 22,010,604, forward strand.
GTGTGAAAAAAATAGTGTGTAAAATTTGAAATCTGACAAACTAGCTGCACAGAATCTACTGAAACCACCACAAAGAGATATCAGTAATATTGAAACAAAAAGAGTAGACGATAAAATGAGCAAGGCTAACTTTTCATGAGGAAGAACTAAATAAACTGAACTTGTTGAACTAATTGAGGACATTGAAGATAATTCACTTTGATGAAAATGAGTATGAATATAAATGTGAGTCTAGAGGTGAAATACATTAACTAATTTTTGCCATATGGCTACAATTATGCCAACCCTTTCTACTAGTTTCAAATGAATAACCTAAAAGTACACTGAATAGTAGCTGGACTCCTATATCAGTACCATTAATACAATAAATATAATTTTATTTGATTATGACTTTGACCTTATCTGTGTCAGTATCATGTAACAAATATCCAAGCAAAGGGTAAAAAGCAGAATTTTGTCCCCCTTCCAACTGCAAGAAAAAGGACTTTGCAAAGGAGAGAGAATTTAAGCTTGGGGTAAAGGATGATATTAAATGCCCTCACGATTGCTACAAATACATGTGAAGGCTAATGAAGAGAATGACTGATTCTACATCCTATCTTAAAAATACCTCTACTGTACTCTAAGTGAACATCTGTTTTCCAAACTGGGTTTTGTAGGAAAATGAAAATTCATCTTATGATTAGTCTTTTATGTGTTTTTATGTGTTCAATTTTGTAGTATAATTTAGTGATTTAATAGGTTAAGAAACAATGAGCATACTATGGATGATGGAACATGATTTAATTCTAGATACTCAAGAGGCTGAGGCAGGAGAATCCCAAATTGGAGGCCAGCCTAGGCAATTAAAGACTCTGTAATAAAACAAATATTTATGAAAGGACTAAGAATGTAGCTCATTTGTAGAATGCTTGTCTAGCATGGCTCCAATCCCCATACCCCTTAAAATAAAACAAAAAAGCAAGAACAAAACAAAAGAAAACTTTATCTCTCAATGCTTTCATTGTACTCACTAAAGAAACAATAATTTTAATATTGTTAATTCCTTTCCTAAAAGTTAGCATTTAAAATGATTTCCCATTTAACATTTGTCACATCATGAGCCAAGAAAGATGATCAATTAACAGTGTTGGCCTATTACTATTTCTTACTTTCTCTAGCAGTTTAGTAAAACTGGCTTTCCTACAACACTCCATTATCATTTGCATAATTATTTTAATATTCAAAACTATAAATTAGCATTCTTCTTCAGTTTACATCAGTAGTTTACACTCAGTTATTTGATATTTTTACTTCTTTGGGTGAACTTCCTCTAAAATCTTACCTTTTGCTAATCAGCTCCCTCAGTATGAAGGAAAAGCCTTCTCTTACAGGGGTCAGAAAGTCATTTATATGTGATTGAGGGTAGGCAGTTCAAGATCACGACTAGGCAAATTCCTCATCTTACAGACTTGCCTCCTTACTCTCACCTCACGGGGTAAAAGGGACAGATGTTCCTATTTCTCTTTCATAACAAAACCAATCAATTCATGAGGTCAGCACCTTGATGAGCTAACCACCTCCTAAAGACCTCACTTCCTAAAACCATGACTTTAGATGTAAGGATTTTACCATCTGAAATTTGCAAGTACACATTCAAACCACAGCATGTTCACTGAAAGTATATGGCTTTGTGATTAGAAAGGTTTGATTTTGTTCAATCATGGACCTTCATAGGCTTAGTACTAAAAAAATACAATGTGTAATATACCTTGATTCTGTCCATGTCAGTTTCCCTAGAAAGTCAAGTGCACTATCATCCCAGGGTTGACAGCACCTTAGATGGGTAGTTATTCTTTCTTCTCTTCTAAAGCTCAACCAACTCAGGCACTCACACTGCCCCCAAGGCTTATTGACTTTATTAACTATTTCTAATGATTGCTCATTTTGTGCATTTTAAGAGAGAACACCCAAGCACTTTCACCTGCTCCTCTGCAACCTTCTCTTAACAGATTTTCTTGCTTCCAGGCCTAACGCTCCATTGTCCACTGCAGTCTTAGTTATATCTATAAAGCTTCAGTGCTCATGTTTCAGTCTAAAATATTGCTGTAGTATTCTTTTTCTTTGCATCATGCCCAAACACTTGTGTGTGTGTTGTGTATGGTTTTTAATAAACTGAACTTTGCACAGCAACAACTTATGCTACTTAAAATCTTGCTGTCACAGTCAATAAGCTATTATCCCTACATTTTGTCACAGACCTTTCCATCATAGACATTATCTTCCACTTCCAAACATGTCATGTTTGTTTGTATACTTGGAACCTCTTAACTTGTCTTCTTTCTCTGTTGAGAAATATAATTTCTTGTCGATTTCGCACTTCCCCTCAACTGTGCGCACTTGCCGTGTCTTTTGACTGCCCAACCTCTCCTCATTCATCCTGTATCATTTTAGTCCATTTCACTCTACCAAATATAATTAACCATTGTGTCATAATACAAATCGCATCTTATTTTTTAGGGGGGGTTTTAAGCATTAGACTGACAGACATATATGAAAGCAAACATGTGCTTTCATATTTCCATCATTGGTGCCCAGCACGATGCCTGATAAACTGCTGATGCTTACTAAATGTTTGCAGAATGTTGTTAAATGTAATGTTAGATCTTAAAGCACATTTGTTTTGAAGAGTTCTCTGAATTACATGAGCTATAAATTACTAAGGATTTGCATCTAACTCTAGGCTACAACTTTAATGGTATAACTGAAATTTGTTAAGAGACCAGTTAACAAGTGTTCTTTCACACACACATACACACACACACACACACACACACACGCGCACACACACATGCACACAGCTATATGGGAAAATGAATAAGTTGATTAGCTTGTCTCTGGTAATAATTTTACAAATATTAAGACACCACATTGTATGTCATAAACATACACAATTTTGTCAACCATGTTAAGAAAGCTGAAAATTTTTCTAATACATAGTCCTTACAGAGTGGTCACGATAAATGAGAGTCTATTTTCTGTATTACAGAGATTTTGCAGAACTCTAAGTTGCTATATGTGCATAAGACTTGGTGGTTACTTATTATTGTCCAAGCTTTCCTCTCCTGCATGTTATATCTTATAATAATAGTAGGAATTGTATTCAGCCCTTATTGTTGCATTCATTGTTTTTGTTTTTCCTTTGGTACAACATTGGTGATAGCTTATCTGCCTACTTATCTCAGTATTCATTACCTATAGACACATTAATTTAAATGAAGCTATTTTCTTGCCTAGATTTATAGATTATCTATCATGTTGATTAGTTCTCCACTGTTAGCCTTGACATTGTGCAGTCTTCTTTGTTCGGCACTCATAACAGTACTGCAGAAAAGTAAATCTGAAGTTAGTAGAACCCCATTTAAAATAATTCCTACTCTCCATTCTTGCGGAATACAGGCCTTTACCCTCACACATTTCTTGCACATTCATTTCAGAACACACAACCCTATGCATATATAACTAATTTATGATATGATTCATATACGCAAATTCCATGAGGGCAAAACCTTGTCTTTTGGATGACTTCATTGTCAACGAAAACACACAGTATATACTTGACAAATACTATGAATAACTATACTGGATAAATTATTCTAAACCTCCATTACCAGCAAAATTTAGCACAAATTTCTCTACAACTTTAGGTAATAAAATGAAACTATTGAGGAGCATTAGTAAATAATTTCAGGAAGTTCAAAGTGATAGTAAAGAGTTTTCCATTTTAACCTCACTTCCTCTTAGGACAGTTCTCAAAAATAAGCACATTCAGTAATAACTTTCAACACCTAAATCTCATGTCAGTGAGTTTTTAGCAGGTCTCCCTGTGGACTCTATTCTGACTGCCCTGGGTCCCTGATGCATGGCTAATCCAGTTTTGGTGAATGGTGTTTCAGGCCTAGTTCCTACCAAGACTTCTATACCCATGGCCAAAACCGAGCTCATTGACTCATTTGCTCTTTACTATGTTACCAAAAGAGATATACACATGCATATATTTGCCATTAACAGTGCTTAGGAAACTCTATTTGGCTTTGGTTTTCACAGAAAAGCAGCATTCACATTCAAGAATACAGGTTATTTCATCACATTCTTTTACCATTCATCAAAAATAAGATCAAAGGTCACAAATACTTAGGAAATAACTGAATCTTTTAACATAATAAATGCACATCATCCCTATAAATAATATTAAAAAATTAAGAAGGGGTTCTGTCTTAACCTAAGTTAAAATTGTACTGTATACACATTAGAGAAAATTGGGCTATTAACTTACATGCAGAATGAAATAATTAAAAATAAACAAATTGTTTAAGAATGATTCAAAATGTTGTGAGTTTGGCCAGAAAGGAAGCTCCAGTAAAGTCATGGCCTGCAAAGATGGAACAGAGGAGAAAGTGGTTGCTGGAAAGACTAGCAAGAAAAAGCCAAGTATTTAATTAGAAGACAACAGAATATTGCCTGTCACACAATATTGCCTGTTAAATTATCCAATATTTTAAATGATGGTATTAAATTATTTCCCATGGGAAAAAACTCTATTCCCTTTGGATTCAAAATGCATTAATTTAGTTGTAATGGGGACTAACACTTTGTGTCCATGAAAATATTCTAAATTTATTTAGACCACCAGATTGCTGTTTTCATTTTATTAGTTGTTGAAATATATTTTGTTTGTAGTATCATATTCTATTTATATTGCATGAGTTAAGTAGAGATGTGCTTTGGTCAGAGTAATTCATTAATTTTGTATTCCAAAGTGCTATGATCCATTCCTATGTCTTTCTCACTGGTACAACCAGACAACTTTAAACAAAATTCATTGTTATGGCTTGTGTGTAGATGTCCTCCTAAAGCTTCATGTGGTCATAGGTGGGGCTGTTTGAAGCTGGATGTATCTAAAATGTGTGATGCTGGGATTAAAGCTGTGTGATTACTAAATCAATCCACTGATTGCTTTGGCGTAGTTCTGGCTAGGATTAAGGGTGTGAACACTATACCCACCCAAGGGTGGGTAGCCTGCATAAAATATAAGGGACAGAAAGAGGGCTAATGTTCTCTTTCCTGCCTACTTGCCCTGGGCTATTTTTCCTCTGCCATGTCTCCTTGCCTTGGAGCCAGCCCACTAAGGATTGAAACCTTTACAAACTGTGATCCAAATTAACCTTTCCTACTTTAACTTCTGGTGTCAGGTATTTTGTCTCAGCAATGAGAAAAGTGACTAAGACATTCATCCAGTATCCTACTTTTCATTCCTAACAGATTTTGCTTCCCTCCATCTCTATAACTTAACAGAAAGAAAATAGGCTTTGTAGTTATGTAGCTGTAGTTTAAAGTTAGCCTCTGTGTGTACACTGTTATCTTGGAAAACTGCATTTCTCATTACTTTTACAGATCTATGATACTGTTGTCTACCCACTGAATAGTGAAATTGAGAAGATGGAACATGTAAAAAACTAATGTAAAACTTTCATATATTGTGGACTAATGAATAGTAATTTTTCTATAGTTTCATTTTTGTTAAGATGAAAAAGTTGTGAGACACTGATACAAAGTTTATATAACCACATAGTACATCTATATAAAGTATATATAAACATGTAATAAATCCACCTGAGAACTTCAGTCAATTTCCAATATTAATACCTGCTGGTCTTCCAAAGAGCTCAGTAAAAAGGCATTTGTTTATTCTGGGTTCTAATACTCCAAATAAATAACTTTATTTGCATCTTGAAGACTGAACTAATGTTTCCTCCTTTTATTTTTTTAATTAAGTTTATTGATACATTTTTATATACATAATGGTCACATTCATCATAGGGAATTTGTGCCTGTACATGATGTATCTTGATTCTTCTTTTCCCACTTTGCTACCCTTCCTTCAACTCCTCTTCCTCTTCTTATTTACAAAATCTTTGTTTCCATTTTTTCTTTTCTCATTTTTTAAATTTCCCTTCCTTCCTTTTCTCCTCCCCCCTCCCTTATTTTCAATCCCATTTGAAAATTTTCTTCCCATATCCCAATATCTATTATATATTTTGGTCCTTATTTACACTTAGGATTTCTCATACCAGAGAAAAAATTTGTTACTTACACATGTGTGTCTGATTCATTACACTTAAGAATATGGTCTCAAGGTGCATCCATTTACCTAAAAGTGTTTCAAGTGTGTCCTTCTTTATGGCAGAGTAGCACTCTACTGTACAAAAAAAAACCCCATATCTTCTTTATCCATGCATCTGCTGAGGGCCATTTGAGCTGTTCTGAAGATTTAGCTATTATAAACTGTGCTGCTATAAACATGGGTGTTCATATATTACTGTGGTACGATGCTTTTAATTCTTTGAGGAACATAGGAAGAAGGGAAATAGTGGGGTCAAATGGAACCTCTAGTTTTAATTTTTTGAGGAATTTCCACACTGATTTCCATGGTGGTTGCACCAGCCTACACTGCCACTAACAGTGCAGAAGGGTTCCTTTTTTACCACAGCCCCTCCAGCATTTGTTATTGGTTGCTTTCTTGATAATAGCCATTCTTTCTATAGTGAGATGAAATCTCAGTGGTGTTTTAATTTGCATCTCTTGAATGACTAGTAATGTTGAACATTTTTTCTTATATTTATTTGCCATTTCTAATTCTTCATCTGAGAAGTGTCTATTCATTTAAGATGGCTATTTTTGGATTGGGTCTTTAAATTTGGGGGATATGATTTTTTGAGTTCTTTATGTATTCTAGGTATTATTTCTTTGTCCAAAGAAGAGCTGGCAAAATCTTTCCCACTCTTCGTTGTCTCTTCACACTGTTGGTGATTTTTTTTGATGTACAAAAGCTTTTTAATAAGATGATATCCCAGTTGTTGATTTTTTCTGATAGTTCCTGTGTAATAGTCCATTAAGTCTTTGCCTACATCTATGTCTTCAAGAATTCTACCTATTCTCTCTTCCAGCAGATATAGAGTTTCTATTTTAATATTTCATTCTTTGATCCATTTTGCTTTTAATTTATTGCGTGGTGGAAGACATGGGTCTAATTTTAGTCTATGAAATCTTCCTAAGCATGGAAAAAGAATTTGACATACAGATAACTGAGGCATATAAAACTTTAATTAGCCATGACCAAAATAAATCTACACCAAGTCATATAATAATCAAGATTCCAGAAATTTAGCACAAGAATAGAACATTAAAAGCTGTTAGAGAAAGGAAATGCATTACTATAAAAGAAAGGTCATCAGAATTGCAACAGACTTTCCAACACAAACCCTTAAGTCAAGGAGCGCTTGGAGCGAAGTATTTTAAATCCTGAAAGCAAACAGCCTCCAACCCAGATTGATGAACCCTGCAAAACTGCCTTTCAAAATCAATGGAGAAATAAGATACTTCTATGATAAAGAACAACTAAAGTAATCCATGATCACCATACCAGGTCTACAAAGTGTTCTGAAGGATATTTTAGAAAGAGATAAGGAATACCACAATTCTAAGAACACCAACAGAAAGAATCCACAGGCAAGGGAAGCAATTTAACAGAGGGGAACACAGGGAACCTACAACAGGAAAATTATATGACAAGGATAAGCCAATCAGGTATTGACATCAATGTAAATGGTCTCAATTCACCAATCAAAAGAAACAGACTGGCAGAATGGATCAAGAAACAAGAGCCAACATAATGCTCCATACAAGAAACACACTTAAATAGAAATTCATAGACTGAAGTTCAAAGGATGGCAAACAATACTTGATGTGACAGGAACCTGGAAAAAAGCAGGGGTAGATATTCTATTTGCAGACAAAGTGAAACTAGAGTCAAGATTGATTGAAATAGTCAAAGAAGTTCACTATGTACTTATTAGAGGAACACTTCAAGTGGAAAATATAACAATTATAAACATATATGCACCAAATATTGGCACACCCAACTGTATATAACAAATATTAAGGGACATGAAAAATCAAATAAGCACTAATGCAATTGTAATAGGGGACTTCAATTCCCCACTGTCACAAATTGATAGATCAACTGGACAAAATATCAACAAAGAAATGTCAGAACTGAGCCAAACTTGTGAACAAATGGACTTAGTTTATATCTACAGAGTGTTCCCACAACATCAGAATACTTATTCTTCTCATAGTGTGCATGGAATATTCTCCAAAATAGACCACATACTAGCTCATAGAACATGCTTAAGCAAATGCAAAGGAACTGAACTTATCCCATGGATACTATCAGACCATAGTGCAATGAAATTGGAAATCAATGAAAAAAGATACCAGAAGAATTTCATAAACACACAGAAATTAAATAACACCCTTCTGAAAGACCAATGGGTCACAGATGAAATTAAAGAAGAAACTAGACAGTTTCTACAATTAAACAGTGATGTTGGTACAACCTACCAAAACTTACAGGAAATGATGAATCCAGTCCTACAGGGGAAATTTATAGTGAACTCTCACATTAGAAAAACAGAGCAAGCTCAAATAAACAACATTAATGTTGAACCTTAAACTTCTAGAAAAAGAATAAATGTTTTCTCCTTTCCAATGTGTGACATTTTCATCATTCTATTCCTTACTATTAATTGGAGTACATATACAAAATAATAATTTCTGAATACAGGCTGCTTTTTGATAGGTAATATCAGATACCTTAATACAGAAATATTTGTATCTTACATAAATACTTTGAATTCTGCATTTTAATTTTAAAGATAAACACAGAGACCTCCTAATTTTCTCAGAGTCAGAGGAAGACATACAGTATTACTCACAGTGCAATTTTTTCCCTGCAACAAAGAAAAATGATAAAATAAAAGGAGTCAGTCACAAAGCCATAAAAATTGGATGTAATAGTGCTTGGGTTTTAAATCTAGGAAAATAGTAATGAAGAATCGCAGTAATCAAATTTGGCCTGAATAGAGCTGTGTCTAATTAGTGTATTACACATAATGATAATGATCTTCTATTTTATTTAATTTTATTTATTTATTTATAAATGACTGGCATATTGCACCTGGATAGTTTGCAATGATTAAAATAATTTAAAAAGTACAAAATGAGTCTTAAATTAATATGACTCATCGATTTCCCAGAGTGATAAAATAAATACCACTAATTAAAAACCAGAACGCTTATTTCCATCTACTAGGCTACAAATTCTGGCATATTTAAGTATTTCTGAGAGTGATATCTAAATAAACAGGAATTTTACTAATAATAGTACTTATATGGAGCCAAAAGTCTAAGTAAAACATATTTTAATTGTGAAAATGTGATTAAAAGAAAAATAACTATAGAGTAGTATCCCTGAGAGGTTGTTCACTACAATTACGTTTATTAAATTGCTATTGATGACTTCTGTATGCAAGGCAATATCCTCCAGAATATAGGGATACTTTTCATCAGGCATGATTTTCTTGATTTTAGTCTACTTACTTCCTGTAAGAAAGATAATTACATACAAATATTTCATGTCAAAATAATACAAGTGGAATCAGAAAATCTATATGAGTAATAAAATAACATTTGGAGGGGAAAATAGTAAATCTAGTTGCATTTAAAAACTAACATTTTGTGTGTTTTAATGAGATGGAAGTAAGTCTTAATTAGTAACTAACACGTTAAATATATATACACTGTTTAAAAATGATTCAGAATAGGACAGGTAGGATGCATTATAATATGCACACATAAACTTGGATGATGTATAATATATAATAAACTATTTAAATTATTCATAATAGAAAAATATAGTAACTCACTTTAAGATGGTGGAGCCATTCACTAGTATCAATTTATTTTCATATATACAATTCTGGTCTCTTATGACCAAGTGACTACAGAGACATCATCCTATGAAATACTGAGGTCAGTAATTTCTAGAGAAAGGTGACTGATGTATTCTGAACAGGATAAGATTTTATTTAAAAATTCTAGGGCCGGTGATATAGCTCAGCAGCATAAGAGCCTGCCTTGCAAGCACGAGGTCCTGAGTTCAACTTCCAGTACCCGCATATTAAAAAAAAAATTCTAGCATCCTTCACTACTCTGAACGAAAAAACATTGAAAACCACTGGAAGAAATAATTCATATACTGTATTGAACACTAAGGTATCCTGTGCTTTAAAGGACTCTGAAACATGTATCCCACAAGGAACCACCTCACTTTGTTCTCAAAAATTTTTAACCCTAATTCAAATTTGATGTTCTACATTAATAGGAGTTCCACAACAGTAATTTTTCAAACACATCATTGATTTAGTGAAATTAATTACCTAAAATATTTTCTGTCTCATGTCAGTTTTGAATCTTGTCATTTCCGACTCTGGTCGTTACTTTTAAAATGTAAGCAAATGCATGGACAGTTACAATGATTTTGAGGAAATCATTATTTGAATTCTGCACATGTAGTAAGAATAATCATGACATTCTTACTATTTTCATAGCATGTGATCTTACCAGCATGCCAACAGTGAAACCCTAAGAGATAAGATTCATACATTTGACATGTGGCCCCACAGGGATAGAGTTTTGTGTCATCAAAACTGTCATCTTCTGTAGGATAACTTCATTAGCAGCAATTCAAGACATAAGTTTGTAGAAAGTGTAATATTAAACAAAACTGAAATGAATTATGTCCACATTGTTTTTCATATTTTTAGAAGTCCATAGAAACAGAATATGTCCAAATTTTTTCCATATTATTTCACAGTGTCAGTTATGGAGCCATCAAGTTTCTCAATATAAGAAAAAAATACAAAGGTAAATAAATGCATATTATTTAAGAATGAGCCAAGATTTCTCTTCACTAACTGAAAATGGGACAATTGAGGAAGTTGCATAAATTTTTGCAGGACAAAAATTGTTTTTTATTTTAAATATAATACCTAAAATATTCTTTATAGCCAATTCAGTCATTCAATATTAAAGAATGCCTGCTCTGGGATCCTCTAATTTCTCTCATGAATTGAATAGAAGGGGACTTCAAAATAATTTTGGTTTTGACTCTGTCTCTTTTCATTACCATAACAGTCCTTGGATATTTACATAAATGTATTATGTACTATGGGTATTTTGTGACTGGCCATTGTTCAATTAACGTAATGTTTTCAGGGTTATCCATGTCATACTATCTGTTGGTACTTCATTTTTATAGCTGAATGATGGTCCATTTGTCAATATACTATCATTTTGCTTATCTGTTTGTAAGTACATGGATATTTGGATTTTTTCACATTTTGGTTATTATGAAAAATACTGTTGCAAACATTTCTTTATATGGATTTTTCTAGATATGTTTTTGTTTCTATTAGATATATATTTAGAGGTAAATAATAACTATTTATTTTAGGAAACAACAGTCTATTTCTATTGTGGCTGGATAATATTTTTCATTCTTATCATTAACAAATGAAGGCTCTGATTGGACTATAAGCTTTTAAACACTTATTGTTATTTTAGCTATACTAAGGATATGGAATAGTGCCTCCCTTTGATTTTTTTTTTATATGGGTACTGGGAGTCAACCTCAGGATCTTGCACTTGCCAGCAAGCACTTGTGCCACTGAGCGATATCACTGGCCCTTTTTTTCCTGTATGTAGGTTCTGGGAATCGAACTCAGGACTTCATGCTTGCTGGGCAGACGCTTATGCAGCTGAGCTATCTCACTGGCACCTCCCTTTGATTTTTAATAGAATTTGGTTGATAATTATGCTGAACATCTTTTTGTTTTGTTTTGTTTAGAACATTTGCACATTAATTGGGTTATTAACAGGTGTGTATATGATATATGTAATTCTAGTCTCTTTCAGATACAAGATTTGCAATTATTTTCCTCCAATTTGCATATTTTTTAATAAGTTTCTGCTATTCTCTGGAAAATAAGGGTAAATCTGAGGTTATGAACATTTATACATATAATTTCTTTTAGACACTTCAGAGTTTAACATTTAGACATTTAATCCATTTTGAGTTAATTTTTCTATATGCTATGTAGAAATGGTTCAGATTCATTATTTTCGCTGTAAATTCCAATGACTATTAGTTGTGTCACCCTCATTTTCTTAAAAAAATATTTTTGCAAAATCAATTGATTATATGCCCATGAGTTTAATTCTGCACTTTGAAATACATTCCATTGTTTTCTATATGTACCCTTATGATGGTATGAAACTGCCTGTGTCACCACTTACTAGTAGCACCAATTCTTGTTTCCACATATGTCAGCTGGAATTCCAATAAGATTTGCATAAATCAGAGATCAATTTGGATAGTATTCTATCTATTAACATTGTCTTCCAACCCAAGAATATCAGATGTTTTTCCTTTTATATTTTCTCAACAGTGTATTATAGTTCAATTGGTTTGCACTATTTTGTTAAATTTATTCCTAAATATTTTATTAGTTTATGATATCATAATGAAAATTGTTCTTAATTTTGTATTCAGATTTTTCATTGCTAACAAAGAAATAGTGTTATATATTGATCTTGCATTGAATCTTGTGCATTATTTATCTTGCAAACTTTTAGAGGTTATTATTCTACAAATTTAAAATGGATTCTTTAGGATTTTCTATGCAAAAAAAATATGTAATCTGTGAATACAGATAGTCTACTTCCTCTCCTGAAATCTGGATTACTTTTTTTATATTTCTTGTCTAATTCTTCTCTCTAAAATCTTTAATATTGGGGCCAGTGAGATGGCTCAGTGGTATAAGCACCTGCCTGGTAAGCGTGAGGTCCTGAGTTTGACTCCCAGCACCCACGTCAAAAAAAAAAAAAAATCTTTAGCATTGTGTTGAGTAAGTGTCAGTAGTAGATATTGACTTAACTTCCTTTCTGATCTTAGAAGCAAAGTAACAACTCTTTCAACATTAGGTGTGCTCTCAGCTGTTCTTTTAAAGTAAATGCGATTTACCAGGTTGCAAAAGTTCTCATCTTTTCTTAGTTTGTTGAGATTTTTTTTTAAACTATGAAAATATATTGAATTTCTTTTTCTTTCCTCTTTCTTTTTCTTTTTTCTCTTTCTTCCTCTCTTTCTTCTTTCTTTCTTCCTTTCTTTCTTTCCTTCTTTATTTGTTTTTTGACACATGATCTTTCTTTGTAGCCCAGGCTGGCCTTGAACTTGCAGCACTCCTGCCCCAGGCTCCTGAGTGCTAGAGTTAGAGTTATGCACCACTATGCCCAGTCAGGACATTGAATTTCTTTAAATTCTTTTTCTACATATATTGTAAAGATCACATGGTTGTTTCTCTTATCTGTACAGTGTATTGTATTAATTAATTTTCAGATACTTAATAAAATACATTCCTGGGTGAAATCCAAATTTAAAATGGTGCATAATTTTTCCATACTGCTGGATGCTCTGTAGTTTGTTTCTTACATTGGTTTTGTTTATTTTGAGTATCAAGCTATTATTTGCCTTAAGGAATGAGTTGGAATGTCTCCTTGTATGTTTGGAAGAGTTATGTATATTTATTATCAACACTAAAATATTTTGTGGAATTAAATAGTAAAACCATATGTATCTGGGCTTTTTCATGAATAGTTTTTAACTTACAAGATCAATCTGTTTACTTATTTATGTCTGTTCAGATGGTGCAGTTCCTTTTGAGTCAGTTTTGAAAACATGTGTTTTTTGAGAGTATTTTCCAGTTTATCACTGTTATCTAATTTGGCACATAACTCTTCATAGTATTCTTTTAAAATCATTTTTGTCTTCGTAAGAACAATAGTAATACCTATTTCTGATCTTAGTAATTTGAGTCTTTTCTCTGTTTCTTAGCAAATAGAGCTAAAGATTTGTGTCATTGACCTCTTCAAAGAACCATCTTTTAGTTTCACTAAATTTCTCTATTACTCTATTTTATTCTCTAATCTCTACAAGAAACTTAATAATTCTTACATTTTGTTATCTCGATACCTAGTTTTATCTTTTTGGTTTCTTTGATTATTAATTAAGTTACATCATTTTAGAAAGGAATTTACAATTATAGTAAACATTCTATCCTGAACATGGCTTTAGCTGTGTCCTCTAAGTTGGGTATATTCTGTTATCTTTTTAATCTAAAATGGTTTTATAATTTTTTTTATTTTTACATTGACCTGTTGAATATTTAGAAATCCAGTTTTTAATATTCACATATTTTTGAGTTTCCCAATCTTTTTTTTTTTTGTGGGTACCGGGGGGTCGACCTCAGGACCTCACGCGCCAGGAGGCACCCGTGCCGCTGAGCGATATCACCGGCCCCTTTTTCGTATGTGGGTTCCGGGAGTTGAACTCGGGCCCTTGCGCTTGCCGGGCAGGCGCTTAAGCCGCTGAGCCATCTCACCGGCCCTCCCAATCTTCTTTTGTTTTTAATTTTATTTCATTGCATTTGGACAGCATATTTTCACATTTATTAGCATTCATTTTATCGCATACTGTGTAACCTGTTCTTCAGAATGTTTCGTGTACAGTGGAGAAGCTCATATGTTCTCCTGCTATTTGAGGAAATATTTTGCAGATCTCTGATAGATCCATTTGATTCATGATGTTGTTCTAATCTTCTATTTCTTTGTTGATCTTCTGTCCGATAATTGTATCTACTAGTGAAAGTGAGGATCTTGGTGCCTCCATTATTTTTGAGTTGTCTATTGCTCTTTTTATTTCTGTCTGTTTTTGCTTTTTGTATTTTAGTGCTCTGTTTTTATTTACATATGTATTTCTAACTTTTATGTGTTCCCCAATAGAAAGACAATTTATTACAAAATCTTATTTTTTATGTCTAGTAATATTTTATAATAAGCCTATTTGTCTGAGGCTAATACAGCTATATTATTAGCATTATTATAGCTGCAATTTTTGTGATACATATTTTTCTTTCCTTACAGTATTAACCTATGTATCTAAATTTAATGTTTGTCTCCTGCAGAAAATATGATTGGACCATGTAATTCATCCATTCATCCATCTCTGTCTTTTCACTGTGCACATTGACAAAATGCACTGTAATTCTGCATACAAGTGGATTTAAAATGTCTGCAATTAAACTTATTGTTTTAATATATATCATTTTTATTTTTTCTCTTAAGCCTTTTCTGCTATGTTTTATATTATGTGAATATTTCCTAATGTAACATTTTGATTTATTTAATGATTTTCTTATTATGATTTTAGTTTTGTTGGTGCTTCTTTTAGGGCTTATATATACCTATTTATCAGAATCAGCTTCAGGTTTATATTGACTCAATTCCAATGGGATATAAAAATATGACTCCTAAATAACTATATATTTTCTCTCTTTTTGTGGCATTATTATTATAAATATTGTGTATATAATTTTTATTTGTTTATATTCCTTCAAATTATCATTTTAAGTCATTTTGTTAGTCCAACATAGTTTTACTCTCACCCATTTCATTTGTGGTCTTACTGGTACATATGTTATATTTCTATTTTAGAGACCCAACAATACAATACATATATATCATTTTATGTGATTGCTATTTAAATGAATTTAGATAATAAAGGAGAAGAAAAATGTAAGTATATATTTATCTTCACCACATATGGGTTTTTTAATGGATTCAAATTTCTGTAGTTAGTTGGAATCACTTGATGGCAGTTCAAAGAAATTTATCTTTGATGAATCTGCTAGCCATAAATACTCAATATTTTTATTTATCTGGAACTGTCCTTATTTACTTTAATATTTGAAAGATAGTTATCCCAGATTTGAATTCTGGGTTGTTATTTTTAAAATTAATTCCTTCAAATATTTTTCCCATATTCTCCATTTTTTCTGTTAATAAATCAGCTATCAATATGATTGAAATTCCTTAGAATGATATTTTTTTTTCTCTTTCGAAGAATAATTTCTGCTTGTTTTGGTTTTCAGCATTTTTACTCTGATACATCTCTTTGAGAATCTCTATGGTCAATTACTTAGAAACCACTGTGTTTCCTCGATATGTAGATTAATTTTTAAAACTAAATTTGGAAAGTTTTAAGCTATTATTTCTTCAATTCTTGTTTCTTTTTACTGTCTTCTCTTCTGATACTCCAGTATGCATATGCTGGTATACTAGATGTTTTCTTGTATTTTCTGAAAATGTGTTCATTTTTTCTATTCTTTTTTCTCTATCAATCTACCTTCCTTCAGCAAGTTTAAATCTGTTGGGCACTCTTGAGAACTTTTATTTAATTATGATTTTAGCTCTAAAATTTCCATTTCCTTCATTTTTACAACTTTTGTCTTTATTGATTCAACATTTACAAGGCATCATCCTTATATAATTTCCTTCTTTATTCATAGTTTTCTTTAGCCATTTAAATATATGTATGGTGGTTCTTTCAAAGTCTTACTCTATTAACTCTGATATCTGCCTATTTTTAAATGAAATATTTATAGTTTGTTTTGGATTTGTTGTCATTCTTTCCCCATTTTGGTCATGTCTCAAACTTTTTATTGGATTTTTTAGATAATCTATTATTGAAACTCTTGGTACCTTCCTCTTCAGGTGCTTGTTATTCTTATTTGCTTACTTACATTTCAGTGAATGGCTAGGTTATTTTAGTGAGTTTCAACTACATCCCATCCTACTATATTGTTAAGGTCCCACTGTTGTTCCCTAGGGACAGAAGCCTTGTTTATGCCCACAGCCACCCCGGAACAGTGGTTTTGGCAGAGCTATTTTTTCCTCTTCCTTGTCACAACCGAATTCCACAAATGGCTGGTGGACTGCTCTATGGCTTTCAACAATGCTGTGGCATACAAAGTGTTCTCTAATCAAATCCAATTATATTCAGGCTCTGTGAAGCAACAGTTCCCAAAGACTGGTTTGAAGTTTCTTCTCAATCTCAACATCAATGTGTCTTTCTCTGCTTCTCTTCTGCAAAGTACCCAACCTATATTTGAACTGTACCATGAATGAACCTACTAGTTAGCTTCCGATTGCCTATGACCACTATCTCCACTGTTTTTGAATGGAGATGCTTAGGCTTAAACTTCTTTATGCTCAATTATAAATACAGTAATATCCTCCGGGAAATGTTTAGAAGCTTTCTGTTTAAAAGCCTGCTTCTTCCCTTGGGCAAAATATCTGAACGATGGTCCTAGTGCTAGGGAAAAGGGATTGGTAATATGCCTCTTTGTGAAGGACAGCTCTACTTCAGGATCTGAATCCTAAATGGGTACTGAGTGGCAAGAGCCTTAGGTCTTTTTTTTTTTCCCACTCATACCTTATAAACCATTGCCCTTATAAACCATTGCCTTATAAACCAAGGCAAGGTCATCAGCTTTCTCAGTGGTGCTATGTTCAGTGCAGACGTTCCATTCTGCCCATGGGAATTGATAGAAGAGAGATCCCACCTATTGGCTCTAGTTGCCCACAATTATGTAACCTACAGATTACTGGGATCATGATAAGAAATGCAGATATTCTGTTGGTCTCCAGGAAGTAGCTCTGGACTAGAAATCAGAGGAAACGGGACCCTTGCAATTTGACTGTACCACTGTGCAGTTTCTTTTGCATTGAGCAGAGTGGGACAATGGAAGGAACAGCTTTGTTTCAAATTCCACACATTCTTACCAAATTTCTTGAGTATTTGTTTATTAATTTGCTCCTAGGAGCATTTTCAGAGAATGGATATAGTTTCTTTCTCATAATTTTTACTGGTTTCTCTATGGAGCATTTCTATGTAGGTTTTTCCCCTGTCATGTTAGAAGTTCATTGCAATAATATTTAGTGGACCACACTTTTTCATCTATTTTCCATATCTATATTGCATATGATAGATATTAAACAATCATTGATTCAAATATAAGATAAAGTGTTAATTTTTCCAAATAAGTAGAACATAGAAAAGAAGGTATTTTTTTTTAATTTGTGTAATGAGATTATATCAACAACAGATTTTTTCACTTCCAAATAAAAATGAAAAATTTAACATGGAAGATATTAATACTATCAAGTAATCAGCCTGGATTTGGGAAGCCAAATGATAATCAATACAGATAAATAGATTTTCTTCAACTGCCTCCTTACAGCATGTCAACAGAAAGTAACTAACACACATACGATATTTTATTACTCTAAAAATCTTAGTGCTAATATTTTGCCTTCTGTTTTTGAAGTATGTGAGCATTCATTGTTATTATTCAGATCAAGACAGACTGAGAATTTAAAATTATTTTGATTATTTAACAGAATTAGTAAATGACAGGCACAATTTTAACCCAACCCACCTATTTCATATCCTTTGTACTTTTAAATAAAATAAGTTGCTTTTAAACAAGTATTAAATGGTTTGATCATTTGTAAGAATTGCTAACAACATCAATTTCATGTCAAACTTTAAAGATAAAATCTCTGTTGTGAAATAAGCAAATCATTATGCAAATCAATAAATTCATAGAACAAATTGTCTCTAAAGCTCTATTAATTCTAATATTCTAAGATCAATTTAAATGCCAAACTAAATTTCACTGTATTCCATTCTGAAGAATACATAAATATTTGATTTACAGAAATATGCAAATGTCATTATCTCTTTAAGACACATATTCACTCTCCACCACCCATATTTCACACTATGGATTTCTGCATGATGTAGAAAACAACAGAAACTCCTGACTTATACATTCCCCATGCATTTGTAATTTTCCAAACTTTGTATGAGATATAATTTTTAACTTATTTTCTTGAACATAAATGCTTACCTTCTTGGTATCTGGTGATACCACCAGGTGATGCTTTGTATGTCATCTGAACCCTGGAGAAGCAGTGTGAGAGGTAACTTTGGTGCCAAGTGTGTTTGGGCCCAAGGGTTGGCACAGTAGAGGTCCCTGTGACCACAGTAAGCTCCAGAAAAGCATGAGAACTTGCTTCAGTATGGAGAGAGGGTTGGGATACAGAAAACACTCTGCTGTACGTGAGAGTTGCTGTATGTAGGAAATCCCATTTTCTCTTTCATCACCCTCATGAAGACTCAGTAACCAGCCAAGGCTGACAAGCAATTCACTAAGCACAAGAGGAATTTTTTTTCCCAACCAAAGAGTCCCTTGCTTCTTAAACAAATGCTCTCCAAATTTGTTATGGTTTCATTTCCTGCAACTTGTGCAATCAAAGTCACTTCTTGGAATTGTAAAACTGCTGCCAGAGTAAATGTTTTTCCTTTCTATGAAAAAAGAAAACAACAGTACTCATATTTGATGCTTGTGCATTGGACTCTTTTGAATAGATAAAGACAAAAGTGACTGATGTGATTCCTGATGGAGTATGTTTTTTTCATGCCATAGTTTGTGAATTGTTATCGTGGTTTCCTAGTTCATTGCTGTAACCAGACAGAAATTTCTTTTAAAAAGAAAAACTTCAATAAAATTAAAAAAAATTATTGTTAAGTAATAATAATAATAAAGGACATCAGATATAGTAGTAAAATAATCTCAGGAGTGACCTGAAATTCCAACATTTGAAGTTATGGAATACTCACATATACATGTGGAAAGTGAAATATATTACCTTGTGAAAGAGAACATTTAAAACAAGTTTATTAAAATGAATCTCAGATTCTCTTATCACCCCTTCCTACTTACATTTACATACATATTCTTTGATAACCAGTGGAATGTAGAGAAAAGTACTAAACACTATCTCAACTATCAGATTTATCAGAAAAAGTGTGTGTTAACCTCATGCCCAGCATCAACACACAAAAAAGAAATGATTGAACACCGAATATATTTTTAATTTTAATTTCGGAAAAAAAAAACCTTTATTTTGCATTTATCTGTGCTCTGTAAGAAAGGAATATGTAAGAACCTATGTGTACCAAGAAACTGATCAACAATATCACCCATGTTTTTTACTTAATATCTTATGAATTTTATCCCAAATACATTGAGCAAAGGATGTTGAAGGAGTATATTTGAAGAAAATAGGAATAAAATTATTGGTTGAATATAAATTCAAGAATCGGGCATGGTGGTGCACACCTGTAATCTCAGCATTTGGAAAACTGAGGCAGGAGGCTCACCACAAGTGGAAAGCCAGCCCGGATTACATAATGAGTCCATGGACAGCCTGAACTACATAGCAATACCCTGTGTCAAAAAAACAAAACAACAACAACAACAACAAAAGCCATCCCAAAACAAATAGGAAATAAATAAAATTAATTAGATATACATACGGAACAAAAGAATCATTTATTCTTGCTTTATTGTAGGAGCAAAGTTATAGAGTAGCAAACTTATAGAAATTTCATAACAGAAGTTAAAAATCAATAAGTAGCCTCTGACTAAGCTCCTGCTTTCTGTCACATAGTTAGACTCAGCAGCCTTGACCACCACGCCAGCTATAACTCTGAGACAGTTTGACTCAGCCTTATCTAACTGCATCCAGCTGCATCGCCCGTACTTTCTAGCCTGTAAACATATTCTGTTTTGCTTGCCTATTCCAGGATCTTTCCACCTGGGACAGAATAACCCAGTCAAGGACATGCTTGCCTGGTTTCACCCATCCACTTGGACAACCCCCTCCCTAGCAAAGCCTGCCCAGAGCAAATCTGCCTGACAACATATGTCTTAGCCTATGTAACCAATCATAATAACCTGCAATCACCTTTGTATTTTTGGCTTGCAAAAATGTATTTAAAGTGAACTCTAAACTGACTCCGTGCTGATGATGTGGACCTGGTTCCCATCAGCCCGCTAGCATTAATAAGTTGCCTTCCAACCTCTCAGGTGCAAAGAGTCTTCCTTCCAGTTTGGTATCAGATTTCTGCAACATTCTGAGCTAATATTTTTAGAATGTTTGGTACTGTGTACTTTGTGCATTCTTAATGAAAGTGATATTTACAAAGAAGCAACTTCCTGAAAGATACCAAAATTAAGAAAATGCTATAAGCCATGGGAAGCACATTGAAAGTAGCATAGGATCAATCACAGACAAAGTAGCAGATATATGTGTATATCTGGAAAACTGAACCAAACTATCCATAATTGGTGACTAAAATCCATGATAAAATGAGTGCTGATTTGTATGGATACCCAACCCCATTAGTCAGTTCTTTGAATGCTTTATTAATATTTTTAAAATGATTCTGGGAGTGGCTTATGGGAGAAAAAAGGGAAAAAAGGATTCCTGAGATGCCTATGTTTTTTTCCCTATTTTTTCCTCCTTTCTTCCTCTTGTTTTTCTGAGATTATACTAGGCAATAGTATCAGCCCTTGAGAACAGTCTAATGGTGGCTGTGTGTATTGTTCATGGTGGGGACATGATGGCTTAATTATAATTCAGGATAAATATATTTATAAAGAACAGACAGTAATTACCTCTTACTTAGGAAGTCAACAGTGCTTTATTAAAGAAGTGATAAAATTTACCGAAAGCCAGAATTTAAATCAATGGGAGTCATAATACTTTACACATATACATTCCTGCACTTTTCCAACTCCTATTTTTTGTATATATGATCCTTACAGAAACCAATGGGGAAATTAAAGTAAGGAGAAGTTAAGTATCTTGTTAAAGATCACATGCCCAAATTACAGTGGGGCCAGAACCATGCACCAGGTTTTCCATCCCTATTTTACTAAGTGTATCATAGCAAAAATCATGGTTTATCCCCAAAACAATATAAAAAATATAAGTAATATAGAAATTATAACCACTAACTAAATATGTGGATAGAAACTAAGTGAATCCAAGCTTATTGTATTTTCTAATTAACAGAGTTGTTCTTTTTTTATGTGTAGGTGTTATTTGTTTATTAGTGCAAGCTGCACTCCTCGAGCAAGATATCAGAAAATCATTATACTAGCAGTTGGAAATTCACTTGTATTGGAGTTTGTCCAATGGAAATAATATACTAAATAATAGCCCAGATTTTCCCACATCAATGTAGTATATTAGCATAGCAAAATGATTATTTCTTATATTTTGATTAAGGAAAAATATAAATTCTAAACCTGCAACGAATGAATTAATCTAGGATAGTTGTTTGTTTTTTGTTTTGTTTTTTCTAAAGATAAAGAATGGTAATATATATCATTTTTTATTAGTAGAAAACACAATTCTAAACTTATAACTGAAACTTCTTTGAATTTAAATGATAACACTTTGAGAAAGTTCATATGATATAGCATTACATTTAATAATATTCAACTATAATAATAAAACATAAATTCACCATCCCAAATGCTATAATTCCAAATGTTAAACCCAAAAAATCAAAATCCTAAAGGTTTTAAATCCAAGAAATCAAAATTCTAAATGTTGAAACCCTGAAAGATAGATATATATATATATAATATTTTATAGTAATTTTATAGTAAACCCTAACTGATACACTGTCTATCTCTCTCCTACTGTGTGTCCGAAAGCTATATAAAAATCCCAAAACATTTTCTTTGGCTTTGCTTGCTCTGTGGGAACTATTTCCACTGTTAACATTCATTAATCCCCAGTTTTATACTATTATCTTATTTCTACAAGCATGAGAAGATGAAATTACCTCACTTAGTTAAGTATGATGACATGATTTGTGTTGGACAATGAAATATATCCTGCAATGCTGCATGTCCCTTCCAGATAAAAACGTTTAACTGACAGTGTCCAACTCCTCAATGATTTTCTTCCTTTTTGTCACAATTGTTAAAAAGTATTTAAATACGGAAGTTTAATGTTGACTCGCCATACAGAGGAGCTTCAATTGACAATGAAATTTATGTGACTAGAACATAAATTTTTAGAAATAGCTCCAACATTGCTGTTTGTTATAACAACATTATTTTGCCACTTTTGATTTCACCAGTTCTAGATCAGACTGACTGTCAGCACTGGACTTCCCTCTCAGCATGAACTCCTGGCTTGGTCACCCTTCTAATGGCCAATAGCTTCTTTTTTTTTTTTTTTTTTTTTTATGGGTACCAGGGGGTCGACCTCAGGACCTCGCGCGCCAGCAGGCGCCCGTGCCGCTGAGCGATATCACTGGCCCCTTTTTTCGTATGTGGGTTGCGGGAGTCGAACTCCGGCCCTCGCACTTGCAAGGCAGGCGCTTAAGCCGCTGAGCCATCTCACCGGCCCGCCAATAGCTTCTTTAGAGTATTTATGCAGAGATTAAATACAGGTCACCATAGGTTTCAACAATAGTGTGCATGTGTTCCAAAGAGGAGAACTTTTTTTTGTGTGCCCTTCTAATCTATTGGATAATTTAAGGATTGTTTCAATCCTAGACCTTTGTGAAAGAATAAAAATATTAATTTATTTCAGGTACAGAGCTCAAAATAAAAGTGGCAATGTATTATATAAAGTCCTCCACAGAAACGGAAATAGAGAAAATTATTTTAAAGAATTGTTACACAGTTTTGAGAACTGTTGATTTGGTTATCTGGAAAATAGGTTGACCAGAAATTGAGGTAAGAGTAGAAATTGTCTTGAGGCAGGGTCCCTTCTTTTTTAAGACTGAGAGTTTGTTTTTAACTGATGGGAAGTGGCCCATACATATTATGGAAATCTACTTTATTTAATATCTTCTGATAGTAGATATTAAACACATCTTTAAACTTTACAGCAACAACTACAGTTGTGCTGAAAATCATTGTTTCTAAAATTTGTCCTTTTTCTTTCTTTTTTTTAATGGATAAGTTAAATCCATTAGATTTTTGGTCCTCTCTCCTTTCTCTATAAGCATGTTCTATTGATTTACATAATAAAATAGCCTTATTATTTTACAATTATGTAAACAATAATGTTAATCCTTTATATAAATCAAATATAACCAGAAAGTATAGAGAAATTTAAAGTGGAATTTCTTATTCTGGAATCATCCACTGCTACCACCTTTAACATTTTTTGACATTGCAGAAGGGGAAAAAGATTTTTCTTCTTTCTGCTCTCATACTTGACACAAAATTCTTTCTGAGTAGATTTGAGGAGTTCTTCTCTACATAGTAAGAAATTCTCCATCAGACAATGACAGATTATACTATATTTCAACTTAATTTTGACACTGTTTACCAGGAGTGAGAGTCAAATGCCACAAGTTAAAAAATCAGTTCCCTCATAATTCTCCCAATTTAAATAGCAACCACTAATCGGGAGCCTCTAATTCATTTGACCGAACAGCTATGTGTTGAGCTCTATGCTGGACTCGATGATTTGCTACAATGGCTCACAGAACTTAGGCAAACACTTTATTATCCTTACTGTTTTATCATTGAGGATATAACTCAGGAGCAGCAGGATGGAAGAAATCCACATGGCAAGATAGAATGTAGAGCAGGGCTTCCTTGCCTTCCTGGACACATCAGTTTCTGAACATCTCCACTCTTCAGCAACCTGGGAAGTTCATCAATTCTTACTGCTCAAGTGTTCTTATAGAGTTATATGTGAGTGGGTCTGAGAGTACCAACTTGTGGGAGACCAGATAGGAAGATTAAGGCCTAATTGTCCTCCCCTGTGAGCTCTAGGGAGCAAGGCAGTGTGAGTGCGTGCTGACGCGCTGCAGGGAAAGTTAATACAGCTGAGATCATATTGTTTACCTGGACATGTAACATCTATGGCAGGAGGCAAATTAATACTATTTTACTCTAATTGCTTGTACCTGTGTCTGAGCAAATAATAGCAGAGTATGCCAGTCACTCAGGGCCCTTTGTCATCCCCATTGTCCTTCAGTTGGGTATGAGTTTGTAGGCTGTCTCCTACACCAACTCTGCAATCACATCATCTTTCTTGTAACGAGCTGCATCTTGAGGTTTTCTTGGGCCTCCAGTCTAAGTCACCTTATTAGCATACAGTCACCCATGATCAAAAGGGCTCATTATAAATGTTTTTTAAAACTTCAGGAAATCTCACAAGTTTCAGGAGTTCTGTGCCACAAACCAAGCACAAAGACCAAATGTATTTTTTGTTATACCACAATCATCTATTGATGCATCAATTTAAACAAGTATGTGTGCACACACATGCACATATGAAAACTACTTTACCTAATTGGAATTTCTATCAATTTTTAATTTACAGGAATGGAATTGACCTTCTGCATTCTCTGGTAGTGTGCTTTGCTTTAGAAAAACTCATGAACACAGTCAAAATTTAGCTCTAATTCATTTCTAACCATTTAAACTTGTTTAACATATGTACTTTTAATAGTTTTAAATATTATATGGAGCATGATTTTACATTTTTTCTGTTATTGTTTCTTCCTGATGGATATTCACTTTTTTCAGATCTTTTCACAAGGTAATTATGTAGCAAAGATCAACATTTTACACATACTCTTTGAAAGGACTATGATTTAAAGATCAAGTCTGAGAAACATCTGTAAGTCATACTGTTTATCATATTATTTTAAAAATTCATTTTTAACTTTTGAGTTAAATGAACACTATTGGAAGGAAATCTAGGGGCTGAAAGTAATGCATTCTTTTTCTATGATAGAGTTGTTTAAAATTCACTGAGAAAAGTTATTATATCCTACTTTTCAGTGATGATTCTAGTAAATCACACTACAATCTGAAGTCAATTATTGGACAAAATTTATTTAGGTACTATTAGTAAATGGAATTAAGATAAAATTCAGATTTACTATACTCCCATGATTATTTTAGTGCAAAAGCAAAACTGAAAAATAATACACCATAGATGATAAAGCATTTCCCTCAGCAAAAGAAGGTAGTGAGTAGGATTATGAACTATTTAGAAATTCTGGTGCAGTAGTCAAATTCTGCTGGAGTGAAGTATTGAAAAATATGACAAGTGATTCTTTGGATTGTAGAGTCCCCTAAGGAAACTTGCAAGGTTCAAATTGTTTCTTGACAAGTGTCAGTTTTGCAGTACCTAAGTAAATGAGATGGAAAAGTGATTTCATACCAGAGGTTGAGCCTGAACTGGATTCCTGCTGTCCATCACTTGCTCTATCCTACCAGTTTTAGGACAGTAAATATATTTGTCCTATTAGCAAAAATAGTAGGCAGTTTGTCAGTGACTAATCAAGTATTGCCAAACTTCCCTGCCATATCATTCCCGACCAATTCTCAAGTCTTCCACGGGCAAACTCCTGGCCATGGTCAGGAGAGCCACTGGTGGTTCAGGAACCATGGGTCTTCCTTGACTCAGAAACAGAGAGGTACTAAACCCATATGTTAATTTTAAGAACATCACTGACCTACCAACTAAAAGTTAATTTTTAAATATTTCCCCCAAATTGTAAACAGCAAAATTGAAGTGGGGGTAGCAATGTAATATTATATAGTAATATAGTTAAGAAATTTCCAACAAAAATTAAACTATGTAATTTATTACTATCTTACAGTGAAGGTCCTCTGGTTTTCATTATTGTCTAACAAATTACATCAAATGTTTAGTGCTAAAAAGTTCATTTTATACTGTTCCCAATTTGGGGGCATCAGGGCAGGGTTCAGCAGGGACGCTGGTCATGTGAAGGTTTATAAAGGTTTACCCAGTGTGGCTCACCCTCATGACATGTAGTAGATAAAGGCTGCTGAGTGCTGTGTTTTAACCACCATGCTGATTTCAGTGGAGTCAGATTTTTCACATGACAGCTAAATGTTCTTAAAACAAATCCTTGAGACATAGACAGTAACCCTCTCTGACTTAGCCTTGGTAATCTAAAACCATCACTTCTTGTATTTTCTTTAACAGAGAACCACAAGGTCTGTTAAGGGAAGAGAATTAGATTTCAATTTTTGATGTAGCATGGGGGAGAATCATAGTATAAAACATTTTCAGATGAAAGATAATTTTGTACCTATCCGTATCAATGAGGCTTGCAAGTTTTATAATTCCTGCTCCAAAAATGACAGAAATCAATCTTTATTAGAGAATTGATACAGCTTGTATGGCAGATATTAGTGTTTAGGTGGACCACTACATAGCTTTACATATACTGTATACTAAATTTTTATGCTGGGAGGAAACAGATATTAGGACTAATTAGAGGGTGGTTCTTTTGACTAAAGATATTAATGTACTGTACAACAGGAAAAATGGTACAAATAAACGTGATGCTTCCACCAAAGTATACCATTGAAAACATTGCTAACACAAATGAAAGTTTAAAATCATTTGCATTTATATTAACCAATACCTAGCTTGCATTTATCTATTTATTTATTTATTTATTCATAACTTCTAGATTAAAATAACCAAATCTTTAAAACCTAATTATGGTTTCCAACCATTAACTCACTGAACCTAGGCAAATCTCAATTGAGATCTGAAAGTCTCCATTGTCAAAGTGGTAATGTGGAGAATAGGATAATCTATTTATGGATTGTCTGCTGGGATCTTGTCAGAAGCAAAAAGTCTGCCTAATGAGGAAATATATTAAGAACTTAAAATACCTGAAACATTCCCTATCATCCACAAATTGATTCCATCTGAAGTGATTTGAAATAAAGTCAACCCTAATGATAACTGTGTTAGGAGGTACGAGCAGGCGAGCGACTGCTGACTTGTCTATGTCATGCTCGAGTATTTCCTACTCTTATGTTTACTTGACCCTCTCACGCAAGCTATTTTGAAAAATTGTTAGTGAGGTTGTGTAATCCTTTACAGAGATGAAAAAAATACGAATTAGTTATAATTCAATATAAGATAAAATTCAGACAAGAATTTGAAAAATACATTCTTATTTAACATTCAAAATAATTCTAGGATGTAAGAACGATTATAAGTATTTTCCAAATGAGAACAGCAGAGCTCAGCCAGTTGCTACAACTTCCTCTCACGTGTTTTTATTACATGAAAACAAGATTTTATTCTATTGAACATCCCAAATAACTCATCACTGGTAGACCCTGCATTTTAATGTCATTTCCTTCTCTTAAAGCCCTCCTACATAAACTTTAGCTCCTATTTTTACCTTGATTATTCTCTTCTTTACAAAGTTAGCCCATTAATATCTCAATTTCTAAATAAGGGAATCATAGTTGTAGCAGAACAAAAGTATTCATACTTGACAATATATTATAGGAAAGAAAAATTCCTGGGACAATATTTTCTCATGAGGGAATTCTATTAAGGAACAGGTGTCTTCGTTTAAGTAGTCAATGCAAAATGTATTGCTAAATAACTGGAAAGAGAAAAATACATTTGTAATTTGCTTTCATATATGTAATGGTGATATTATTCCACTTTGTTTTACCTCACATTTAATGCAGACCTTGGTCTTAACATGAACCCTATTGATTCCATTAATGTAAGAGCCTTTAAACTAAATTGGAGCAGATGTAAGATCCCAAACATTTGCAACCAGTTTTCTAGATACAAAGATAACAGCAACATAAACTTTTCTGAATTTAGGAGCATCCCAGGTTGATTTCATCTGGAAGGGAATTCTGAGATATTAGGATTTGCAGAATTTGTTAAGGAATGCCATTCATGCCAACATTGGTGAAAAAGAAAAGAAGGGAACAAGATTTGAATGAGAAGCTGTGGGATGCTTTGTCGTGGAAGGCTCCAAATTACCCGACACAGAGGGGTGAGGCCGGGATAGCCCTTCACGCTGCCCCAAACTGAACGATGGTGAAACCTTTGTAACTATGCACACTTCCAATTCTCTGTACTGCATCAGTCAATGAATTTGGGTCACTGCAGGCAGAGAATGTGAACTTGGATTAGAATTTATTTTTCAGTCAAGAAAAAGCCCAAATAAAACTGGTGGTTGAATTTTTTTCAGCTAGTAACATCCAGTACCTGAGTAAACAAGGCATTCATAGTTATTTGATAACAGATAAGCACAATAGTTAGGAAAGCTAGGAAGGTCCTGAGACAGAACATTTAATAAAGGACGATCTCAAGCACAGAATAATAACATAGGAGTATTTTACATCTGAGTTTTTAGAAACTACAGCCAGACTTCTATAAAGAGGACAGCAAAACTGAAATAGAAGAAACAGATGATCCACAGGATGGATGCCTCAACTACAGAGCTACAAGGCAAAATAATGAAGTAGTACTAGTTCCACTGGAATTTGGCAGCTTGGACAGTGTGACACTGTCAAGAGAAAGACCTGAGCAGTGCAATGGGCACCACTTGAGCTGTGTCAAATTAGATACGAGAATATAGTGTTTTCCAGGCTATTTTGTTATTCTCTAAGAACACATGTATCAAAACAAGGATCAGTCAGAAGAGGTTTGTCATTCCCCAAGTGTGACAGTGGCTCTAGGCAGGTAGAACAATGGCCAAGTGACTCAGTCTTAAATTTTCATAGTTTAAATAGGCTCAAAAATAATGACAAATGTGATCGTTTTTGACAATATACATTTTTTCTAAAAATGATTAAAGTGATAAAAACGTTATGCTATTTGAAGACTATCATATGAAGGATAGGTTTGTGTATTTTCTATTTAAGAGACACATTTTAGCATAGAATTCAAAATTATCTCCTTGAAGTTGGTTTAAGAAAAAAAATTACTTTTAATCTCCTGAAATTCTCTGCTATGTGAGTACTTTGCACTATTAAAATGCAACATAAAATGAGAAAATAACTAGTTTACGTTTTGTTTTCATATGCTATATAAATATAATCAATTGGATTACTTCTGAAAAAGTAACTGAAATAGAATTATGCCTGCATCAAACTTAAATAATTTAAAAGAAAACTTAACTCTTGTTACTTATAATAAAATTACTCCATTGCTTGTATTTTAATTTAATTTTAAGTTGTATTTCATTGCATTCATTACATTCTCATTCTTATTCAGAGTCAAGTTTTATGTGAATGGATATAAACTATATTACCAGATTGAAGGGGGAGTCAATTCCCAGTCTTTTCAAACTCTACAGTACCAAGTTTAGACATTTTTAATTCAACCAAATGTTCTTTTTGTATGTAGCTTTTAGTAATGCTAAACTTTCAATTATTAATTTTTAAAGTTCCCAAATTTTTACTTATCTTTCTATTCTTTGAATACTTCACTCTATTCATACATTGAAGAAATTTGAAAGGTAGGAATTAGGACTTTGCCACATATATAATATTCTCTAGTAAGAAATAAATTATTTCTCATGTACCATCAAAGAACTACAGGGATTTATGTCTCTGTATTTGATGTAAACAATTGTATCACTGAATAATGATATTTACAATCATGGCTATCTTTGCTTTCTTTTCTTTCAGATGTTACTGTAAAGCCATCAATATAAGAAAGAAGAGTGGAGTTTAATGTACATTTTTTATAGTTAGGGCATCAGTGCAATAGAAAATATCAAAGCACAAGTTTATTTTAAATACTAATTTGGATAATGTAGAATTGGGAGTTACATATTTCTGACTATATCACTAACCAGATTTATTTACACATGTATGAATGGAGAATAGCCATTAGAAAGCTGTGCAGTCCTAGGTTTTCAATAGCTGGTCAAATACTCTTGGAGCACATTAAACAGTTGGGAACAGAATGTAACCTCTACTCGTCATTTCTTTTCAAATATGAAATTCATATATATTTAATAATATGATATTCTGCATGCAATTCATTTGAAAAAAATCTCTAGTGTTGGCAGGTAAAGGCTATTTGATTTGTGTGTTTTGCAGAAAAATAGACCAATTTGGAGGTGTTAGGAAATAACAGAATCTTTAATGATCTTCTCATTTAGTGATTTCCAGACAAGAAAGATCATCACTGTCACTGGAAAATCTTCATGAAATAATAGGCATTCCCCGCCTTCTCCTGGAAATCATGGTCAATAAGTAGGAGTTTGGGACAAAAGAATTGAAGTTTGTAAAATGAAGCTTTGTTGATTAATTTTTGTCAACCACAATAGGAGCAATTATTCTAGACGTATCCCTAGTTTTGATTATCTGATTTGATTTATCAGTATATATTTGTGGTAAGTAGTAACTACGTCCCTCTTATGCAATCGGTACACGCACATATGACGTCTTAATCAGTTTTATGTCCCCTTCCCCTCTCTGCCCTCAACAGTCTCCCCAGCCACTGATCTCCTTCTCCTCTCCACTCACTGTATCTCCCTGTTTCCTAGGACTAACTTTGTCTTAACCTTAATTTTAAAGCTGATAAAATTATGATTATAAAGGAATTATATCTAGGTGGACTCCAGCCTCTAAGCTTATGCTTTATTCATGAATTTTGTATACATCTGATCATTCTACACATTAAAGAAATATATTACTTTGTCACAAATAAAAAGACACTTCAGTCTTACAAAATAGCGATTTTACAAAATAATTTTATGATGAATATTCTTGGTGAGTATGTAAAGGGCAAGAGCACTCTTCAGTTGTGTAATTCATGGACATGTGCCCTTAGGGCTCAGTTTGCTGGTGCAAGAAGTCACCAATTTTTTCCAGTGAAAAAAATGTGAAGTTTTCCCAGAGAATGAGAATCAGCATTTGATCATATTCTTGTTTTGCCTATTGTTATGTCATCATCAACTTTTAAAATACCATATAAAAGTTAGAAAGAAAAGCATAGTCTTCTAAAAGGTCATGTTGAGCAAACTTAAAATACTACCTGCCATTTCTTCTACACTGTGACAGATTTTCAAATGTATTTACATTGAGTGTTGCAATTTTCTGGGCGAATTTATGAGATACATTAATCCTGATTTAAAATACAGAATACCCAAAAGTCATACATTACTTTTTTTGGAAAAATGCATACCATTCTCATAGACATTCCTTTAGGAAGATGAGAAGTTGCCTCCATGTTGTATGAAAGCAAGGATTTTCCAAACTACTGTAAGTGTATGTCAGGTTGCTGGCACAATGAATTGCAGGTTTATTTTTTGTCCTTAGGAAGATACAACACCTGAACCTACACAGCTTTAACAATTTTGTCTTCCTGGTAGAGGAATTATAACTATCCATGCACTGATTTTTCTTAGATGGTGAGGTGCCATCTGAGAAACCTTCTCTATACAGCTGTTAAAGTACAAATACCTGGTATTGAAGCTGTCTATTTTGTTCTCTGATTGAGATTTCTTTCATACATGTTGTATATGAAGTAACAGTAACCAAATAAATAAATAAATAAATAAATAAACTAGTATCCATACACAGGAATGGAAAACCCACTGGTTTGTCCAACACATTGCCTGTCACTTGGTGGTATAATATGCCTCTATTCTTGCTCTCGCTTTGATAATAAGTGCATTCCTTAATCCATATCCAGTAACATAGTTTAATTCATCCCAAAGTCTATTCCCAAACATTAGCCTTCACAAAGGAACCATCTTTCCTAGAGAAACATGTTTTACTTTCTGTCTCTCTCTCTCTCTCTCTCTCTCTCTCTCTGTTTTGTATCAGATAAAAAGGACACAAGGCCCTGAATTTCCAAAAGAAAAACAATCTCTAGTGGAAAACTTATCTTTTCCTGAAATCAGTTTCCAGTTGCACATCATTTCTTATGTAGCAGCCCATGTTAAGCTTTACATAATCAGATTTTTTCTTTCTCATGCTCTACAAAAAGTTGACATTTTTACACAACAAAAGAAAATAGTGACATCTTATACCTGCAATCCATGCTAAATCAAATTTTAATCTGTATCTCTTCTGTCAGTCAGTATCTCCTCTGTCTGGTGGCTGTTGACTCAGAAAGTAATGGAACTGTAGCTACCTGAGTGGGTGCGTATGAGACAGCTTTCTATTACTGTAATAAAACACCTGAAATAATCCTGTTGTTGGATGTAGTCTTAGCAAGAACATAACTTCTCAGTACCAATCACCTATTCATCAGATTCCCATTACTGTAACAAAATATGCAAGATAATCATGTTAAATTAAAGAAAGATTTCACAATCTTATAAGTTCAGTCTTGTTTCTCGGCCTGTGGCAAGGTAACGCCTCATACAAAATGTGTGACTGAGCAAGGCTGGTAAACATCAGATGACTGGTAAGTAAAAGACGGAAAGAAAGAGAGAGACCAAAACCGAAATCCTGATGTTGTCTTCAAGAGCATACCCACAATGAGCTAAGTCCTCTCACTTAGCTCAGTCCTCTGAGCCCTGTATCTTAAAGATTTCCTCCACCTTCTATTGCCAAGCTGAGGACTATCTTTACCATCGGGGCCTTCAGGGATATTCAAGATCCAAAGTGAGGATAAGGTTGGGGGATCTCTAATTGTCATTCTATTAGAGATAATAACAACTTCTTTAATGACTTCATTGTAATAGTGACTAAAAAAATCAAAGTTACTTTATCCACTTGATTATCACAGTTTCTGTTCATTAATTTTTTTTCCTCAATCAATATATTGACTTTGAATTCTGTGGTGTCAATATGTGATTTCCTTCCTTCCTCCCGCCTTTCCTTCCTTCATACCTTCATTTTTGCCTCATTTCCTCTTTCTCTTTCTCCCTTTCTTTCTTTCTCCCTTTCTTTCTTTCTTTCTCCCTTTCTTTCTTTCTTTCTGTCTTTCTTTCTTTCTTTCTTTCTTTCTTTCTTTCTTTTTTTTTTGTGTGTTACTGTTACAGGACCCAGGGTCTTCACGCTGACCCACATCTTCAGCCCTTTTCTTAATTTTTTTTTTTTAATTTGAGACAAGGTATTGCTAAGCCGCTAATTGCCCAGGCTGTGATCGAACTTATAATCATAATGCCTCAGACTGCCAGAGTGCTAGAATTACAGGGTGAGCCACCACACCCAAAGTGTGATGTTCATTGTTCATCACAAATATAAAAACTAAACATCATTGTCCATTCTTTAAACATATCAGACCACTGAATTTTCAAAGCACTGTTAAACAGCCAGGTGTCCAACAATATTTCATTTTTACTTCATGAATATACATGGCATTGTTTTACAATCACTGACTTTAGCACCTCTAGTTCTTTAAATCTGACTGGACTCAAGCCAAGGAGAAGCAGCTTTCCTAAAAATATGTGGACTTGGAACAATTCGGTGCAGAATGTTAATTTCTCTTTAGTCTTCTGTGTGCAGCAGGATCAGGAAAGTCTCCAAGGGCCATACATCTGCAGATGAGGTAGTTCCTTGTTCCAGACTTCTGTGAGTTCCCCTGACAAATCACCTTAGCTAGCAAAGAAAATCTGTCTCAGTTCTAGAACCGAGGTTCATAGGTACCTTTATTGATAACATTAAATTCCAAGAAGAATGAAACCTGACATGCTTGAAGTTGTGAGAGAATTCAGGTCCTCTACTCCATCCTCTAAATTTAAGCTATATAATATTTCTATTGTGTTGATGTTTCAGTTAAATTAAGCCATATAACATGAACATTAGCTTTAGAGCATTTGGTTCAATTATGATATTTGAGTTGTTAATTGGATCTATGACTGGTAAACTCATTAGCCTGACATCAGTATGTTGATCTGTAAAGTGAGACAATTGAATGTTATCACTGAAAGCATACTTGTGGCTTAATGTTACTGAAACTCAATTTGAATCAAATTTTACTCTTCAAATCTTCATAGTCCATCAGTATTTCAGTAGTCAAAAGTATTCGCCTTCCCCTTGCACAATTCTTGCAAAAATGTTTGCCTGCTGCTGTTTCCTCCAATTCCATTCCATTATTTGCAGTGAGGCCAGAAATATTTCTACAAGGCAATTCTTGCCATGTTATTTACCTCTAAATATTATTTATGTTATTTGTATGACTTTCAATATCCAGTTGGAAAAATCCTCAAATTTCTTGTTAGTTAATACTTGATTATTTAATCTAGCCTGGTTTCTGTCATTTGCAAAATCACACAAAAATATTGAATTTCTTTATACTGCTAAATGTTCATATCATCGTCCATTGCCCATGGACTTAAAGTAAGCTCCCAGTTATGTTCACCATGTATTTGGTCTTCATCCTTTTTTATTTGTTTATTTATTTATTTTTTAATTAATTTATTTGTTTATTCTTGCCTGATTATTATTTTCTTAAAGGTTTAGCTCAAAATCTTCTATTGGGAGTGACAGATTTCTCTATATCCTTCAAGGTGGAGTTTAGCTATCTTCCTATGTGTTCTCATTATTATGTAAACATACTTCTGTTCAAATCTTTATGTATTTCATTGTAACATTCCAGTTACTACCTACTTCTTGAAAAGGTGTACATTTTATGCCTAGATGTCAACTCTTATTTGCTTTCATTCTTATTAGTTTCATATTATTGTTTCCTTCAGGGAAAATGCCCACATAAATAAGTCTTAAATAACCTCTCTAAGAATTATCAATAATATTATCTATTTCTCAAGTTAAATGATTTGCATAATAATAGCATACAACCTGTTACAATGAGCACCATTTTTTGCTATTTTAGTGTTTAGAATTTTAATTCCATATAGATTCTAATCTACTAAATATTCCTGGAGTTCTAATCTGTCATTATACTAATTTTATAGATTAAAGGATGCAAAATATATATACAATATATGCCTGTTGACTTGGCTGATCTACCTATACAATATTCTGATTAATTTATTTTATTAAATATAAAAATAATCAAAGAAAAATAAGGCTTAATCAATGTTTACTTGGCACAAATTGAATGTTCAAAATATATTTGCAACTTCTTCAGTAAAGGTTACACTATTACCTATGTCATAAAAGAATCAAGGATGGAAAAATTAGCATCAAACTCTGATTGTATATTGTAGTTTCATCACCCTGATCCAAAATATCTTCAGAATAAGTAATGCACAGTTCCTGTGTGCCTTTCAGACCCAATGAAGTCCACTTTGATTGCCAGAAATTAGTTTTGTAATAGTTCATTCAACAAAACCTTAAGTGAGATTTCCATGAACCCAACATGTTTTAAAGAGCACTCTTAGTAAAGATATAGTTTAGTTATAGCAAAACTCATGTTTCTTTCTTAATAAATATTATTAAATTATTCTAAAAGCAACAAAATATGAGGAGACAAATTGAAATTACTTGTGAAAAATTATTTTTCATCTGTGATAAGCTACCATGTATAAAATAAAGTTTATTTCCCCACTCCAGTGAGTGACATACAGAAACATACAGATTCAAATATCAACATCTATATCTCTGAATTCTACAGACCGTGATTTATAACTTAGACTTGTTTTATGGTCAGGAAAATTTAAGGAAATTCTTATTTTCAAGTAAATACAGTACTTAGCACTGAGCTCATTAGTAGCTGTACATAGATTTTTCTATAAAGATTTTTGAATTGTTTCTATTTTTCAACTCTTTCCATCGTAAAGAGGCATTGACATTTAGCAATGGCAACTGAATAGATGTAAGGCACAGGGAAAAAAGTGATTTCAACTTTTACATGTAAATTTGAAAGTGGCCAGTATATGTTAAATTTTTCAGGATAAAATTTTAATTAAAGGCAAGTTCATTAGAAGTCAGATGAGATATTCTGCTTCCATGATACTTTAGACATTGAAATTTATTTGAAGTAATGAGAAAATGATAAAACAGTGAAAAAGGAATCTTATTCACTTCTACATCACCATTTTAAAGCATTTAATTAGCACCTAATTCCTGGACTTGTTTTCATCTGAGGAAAATTGTGGTTGAATTTCTTTGTGGATTTGAACCTCATTTTCATCTTTACCCTTTGTTTTTGGTATGCTTTTCACATTATTATAAAGGTCAGTAGAACCCACAGAGTAAGAAGGAAATTAATGGATTTTGAATCAGGAAATAATAATAATAATAAAAAAATCCTGAACTTTACTCAGAATTCTATAGTGGCCCTTTTCAGTAGTGTTTCAGGGAAGAACTTGCAGTGAAATTTGCAGAGGAACTTATGTAAATAGGGTAAAGTACTTTTATGAAGTGGGATTTAAACCTTAGCTTTCTCTTCTTTCCAGTTCAGTATATTGAGATAATAGTTGTGAACTCTCTCTTTCTCTCTCCTCCTCTCTTCCTCCATCCACAGAAGCATTCAATCACATATAAATATCCAAAGAGAAACATACAAAGAAATACACACATATCATGCCCATAAAATGTAATGCATGTCTGTCATGTATAATACACAGACAGATATTTTTGTTTCTCTGTTATTGTTTTAAAGGAAAATGATAGTTTTCCCTCATGCAACACTTTGTAGTGTTCAGTAAAAGTGAGCCATATTTTCAACCACTACTATTATTTAGATAATGCTATCAGTTAATTAGGAAATACTGCTTATTTCTGATTTCTTTTCTGAATTGTCCCAGTTTGATTTGCTTTTAATATTCATAGTTATACTATACACCATTTATTGCTCATTGTTATTATTATTACTATTGTTGCTGATTTTGTTTTGTTTTTTGCTTTATAGTTCAGGCTGGCCTTGAACTCACTTTGCAGCCTAGTCTAGCCTTGAACTCTCAGTGATCCTCCTGCCTCAGCCTCCTGAGTGCTGGGATTACAGGCATTGTGTCACCACACCCGAATTCATTTGCTCTTTTCTCACACTTTTATGATTTGTATAGTAATATTATTATTTAAAATGTAGTCTATTGTCTAAACTAATTTCCTTTACTCCACATTGTTTTTATGTCATAAATATATTTCTAACAGGAACAGATATGCGACAAAGACTGTCAGCTTGAAGTTAAGGGAGCTGCTCAGAGGAGTAGAAAGCCATATTTGTGGGTGTGTCTGGGTAGGCCATGGAGGTGTGACCCGGGTGTATCTTTTCAGTCTCACCACCCTTCACTGTGCACCTGCTCGGCTTTCCAGCCACCATGAACTAAGCAGCGTTGCTGCACAACATCCCTTGGCCCTGATGTTTCTGCTTTGCAGTCAGGGTATCATGGACTAACTGCTCCAAAACTATTAGTCAAAATATCCACTATTTTGTACCAGCATTGGGAAAGCTGACCAATACAAAATTCATAGAAAATACAATTAAAATCCGTATGCGTCGTTTGTTTTTCTGTGAAAATATTTGTTGGAAAGAATCAAAATGTAACTGTGCAATGTGACAGAATACAAGTTTTAATTTATTTGCTGTAAAATAGCTGCAGAATTGTCAATATCTTATTGCTGGAAGTCTGAACATTATGTGTAGCATATATTTGAAGAGACTCCTATTTGAAACCCCCTGCCAAAAAATATAGGATATCTTGTCATTTGTGATAACATGAATGAATTTGGAAGACATCGTTGAGTGAAAAAAGCCAAGTGGAAAAAGGAAAAGAAAACTGCATGATGCTACCTATGGGGAATATCAACAATGTTTATCTCAGAGGAGTGGCTAGTGGAAATGATCATTTGTAGGGGATGGTGACAGTGCCGGTTGGAAAGAGGGATAATATTTGAAAGATTTTATTGGGAGGATACAAAATTTAGTTATACAGAAGAATTGAGTTTGAGACAACTATCATAGATCCTGGTGAATAGAGTGAATAGCAATATTAGTTACAATTAATAATTATAACCTTGAAAATTGCCAGTAGCATTTTAAGAGAGTAGTATGTTAAGCCTTCAAAACAAATGAGTATATCAGCTAGTACATATGTTAATTAGCTTTATCTTTTATTCCCCAATTCATACATATTTTTTAAATCATACTGTATATCATAAATAAATATATATTTTTAATCCATCAATTAAAAAACCCCACATATACTTGGAAAACAATTATTCACCAGTATAAATATATCATTGCATCTTGTAAATATTTTATTTTATTTATTTATTTATTTATTTGTGGGTACCGGGGGGTCGACCCAATATTTTAAAAAGCCTAAAATAATTGTTCCAAAAGTAGATTTTAAATTTTTATTTTATTTGTAGTTTCAAAAATGATCAATTTTGGGCTGGTGAGATGGCTCAGCGGTGTAAGCGCCTGCCTGGTAAGTGCGAGGGCCCGAGTTCGACTCCCGGAACCCACATATGAAAAAGGGGCCGGTGATATCACTCAGTGGCATGGGCGCCTACTGGCGCGCGAGGTCCTGAGGTCGACCCCCAGTACCCACATAAAAAAAAAATCAATTTCTATTCATGAACATAGATTTGAATTTTGCATCTATGTGCATTTTTCAATTAAAGTAATTTAATGTCAGATAGTACTTGGCTTCTTCATGCTAAGGAAATTGACATATAAATTCACTTACACTGTTTGTATCAATCATTGTTTCCAAAAAAGAGACAGAAATGATACATTGAATATTCTATGGTGTAAGTGCTTAACTTCCTTTGCTGGCATGTGTTTATTTTTCAGAAGTGTGAAATATGAATTCTATGCAAACAGTTCTAAGTGTAGTACAAACTTACTCCTCCTTAAAAAATACTTCTATGTTTATGCAAATTTAAAATAACTATTGCAATACCAATTTATCCATCATTAACATTTAATAATTAATACCCCAAGATGTAATGCAGCAGAAATTTTTTCTTTAAGTGTGCACTTTGCTTATTGTCTATTCTAATAACTATGGAAACACAGATAAATAAATACATACTTTATATTGATGTACAAAGTGAGAGGAAAGATATAAAATTTTTCTCCTGTAAATATTAGAAAATTCCTCGGTGGCCACTAAGCTTGACAAGATATTTGCAAGATCTACTAAATAATATTGTGTAACCAAGATTTTATAAGGATAATGTTATATGTTCTTGATAATTTTTTAAACTATAGCTGGGAAAAAGGTCAACTACAAGAATGTATGATTATGGAACACAAAAATAGAAAAGAGAATTCACATTATTCCTGATTCCAGTGAAGCATCCAATTAAATTTGATGGATAATATTTTCCTAACAACCTTTACAATACCAGAATCTCTTTTCTTGTCCAAATCCTATTTCCAAAATTGGGCTGAGCAGTTTTGCATGGTTGTTTTTTGGATATTCATTAAAGCTTCTGATTTGCTTATGATCCTTCAGTGGAATTGTACAATTTGAGCGATAAATTGACATAATCACCTCCTCATTAGCTGTTGCTAAATGATGTGATTAGGAAGCCTAATCTCAGCTTTTATGTTGGCATGCATTACCCTACAGTTTTTTCCTGCCTGGTCACAATTTCGTCATGCCTACAGGTTGGTTTTGCTATCATCTTGGAATGGACAAGATCCTTCAGTTATGACCACAAATACACAGGTATAGTTCAGACAAAATATTCTTTTATAAGTTTTTTAGTGTGCATATAAAGTTGACTATCATTTATGTTACATTAACAGAAGCAAAGCATTGTAATTAATTTATAAATTTTCATAAGTAATAGCCTTCATATATTTCATTATATTTCAGTTTGTTTACCTGCATATTTCCTTTCAGTTATTCTAAATTTCATTTTTGTGTCTCCTAAACTTATGAGGTCTAAAAAAAATGATATAGAATAACAGATTTATAATTATTCAGGTAAAAATTTTAAAATCAACTTATCCTTTCATATTTTAGGTATTTTTACTTTTTTGTGTGTGTGCGGGTACTGGGGGTTGACCTCAAGACCTCGCGCGCCAGCAGGAGCCGGTGCTGCTGAGCGATATCACCGGCCCTTTTTTCGTATATGGGTTCTGGGAGTCAAACTCAGGTCCTCACGCTTGCCAGGCAGGCGCATAGGCTGCTAAGCCATCTCACCGGCCCTATTTTTACATTTTGAAATCAGATATTTATTCCTCCTGTTGTCAATAAGTCTCTTAGAACACAAAACACTGATTGATTCAGCAGACAATTGAATCTTTGGTCCAGAAGTATTTTCAAGGTCAGAATATATTTTTGATATGTTTTGATGTATTTCGATATGTTAAACCACACATGAACATGTTTTGTGTATTTTGATACTTATTTGTACTTTCCATCTCAGTTCTTCTCCCACTGTGCACAAGGACATAATAAGTGTAAACACAACAAATCATTCGCTCATGTAATCCTATGACAGTGAAGTCTTATTAATCTGCTAATTTTAAAGTATCATGAGGTGAAATTTTTTTAATAAATCAAGGTGTTGATGCCACTAATAATGTGGCAAAATTAAAACTATAAAATTATACAAACTACAAAAATAATGTCATGAAGATATTTTGAGCTATAATTAAAGTAATATATAAAATAATAAGTAATAAATATATAAATATATTATAAAGAAATAATAGATAAAATAATAAGAAAAGTAAATAAATTTTAAAAAGAGAAGAAAAATTAGAGGGGATAGGGCAACATTTAGAGACACCTTAAAACTGTTGAATGCTCAAAAAAGACATCTGATGAATGGCTAAACAGTATTTTCATAGGGGGAAGGAGACATATTAATGAACAGAAATAAGATAAAATTTGGGGGCAGCACAACAACATTATCTTAGACTTCTAGGTTTACATATCTCTGATTACAATAAAATGCATTACTAAAAAAATCATTAGTCATGGATGAAAATGAAATAATAGATACAAAACAAGAAATAAGAAACAATAGAGGTAGGCCCAATTATATATACATAATCAGCCACAGATTTTACTAAGATTACCATGCTTGAGGAAATACAGGTTTGAAATTTTGATACAATAACTGTAAACTATGAAAGTAAACAAATGGAATTATGAAAGTATTACACAGCAAATAAATAAAATTTTTAAACATCTAACCATATTTTTGTTAGTGCATGTATATAGTACATAGTGTTTTCATTGCTTGTGGGAAATTGTTACAAGTACATAACCATTTTAATTCCTTTTTTATCCCCTTTTGCATCCCTCCCTCTTCCCCCAGCATCTCTTGATCTCCTTCCCTTTCTTTTTAGGCATGTTTGTTGTACATGATGGTCACATTACGTGTGTGTACTTGGTACACGTCCAGGACACATATTGAACTGCTTAGGAGATAATTGATGATTTCCAACATACATCACAAAAGTATGCAGAATGAATCAGAGTAGAGAAATGAAGGGACATGAGATAAAGAAGAATTTAAGAAAACCAGATGTAATTAGAGTAGCTTTAAGTCTTTATAGTAAAAGTGATAAAATTGGGAAAGGAGAAATGGATGATAAGTAGGAAATAGACATTAAACAACACATTAAAGAAAAACTTTCAAACCCTAAACAAAATGAAAACAGAATTAATTCCTAGAGGTATGTAGTCAAAATCAAATTTACAAACAATAAGTAAATTAAAATATAATTTCTTAACCAAATAATTAAAGACACCCAAAGGAGAGAAATTTATGCAAATTAATAATTCCTCTAAGCAATAATGTATTTGCTTCAAAAATGAAAGTGTAAAAATATTTTAGGCAAAGTTATTTAATTTTTACTAATAAAAGTAGACTAAAGGCAATACTAAAGAATGTTTTTCTGGTAAAAGACAAAAAGCCCAGCTGGAATTGAAGACATCAGAAGAAATAAATGGCAGTGAAAAGGCTAGCTTGCACGTAAATTTAAAGGAATTTTGACTATTATAAAATAAAATACTGTATCCTTGGTTTAAAATAAATACAGAGTCAAATTTTATTATATTATGAAACTATGTTACAAAATCAAGAGGAGGGGCCGGTGAGATAGCTCAGCAGCATAAGCGCCTGCCTGGCAAGCGCAAGGTCCTGAGTTCGACTCCTGGTACCCACATAAAGGAAAAAAAGGGCCGGTGATATCGCTCAGTGGCACAAGTGCTTGCTGGCAAGCGTGAGGTCCTGAGATTGACTCCTGGTTCCCACATTAAAAAAAAAAATCAAGAGGAGGATAAATGGCTATTGATTCAAATCATATTAATTTTAATAAGATAATGTTGATGTCTTAAACTTTCATTAGCCATTTAAAGAGTAAGATTAGAGTGCATGTTTATAAAGTCTGAGAAAGGGAAGCCAAATAATATAGAG
Source organism: Erethizon dorsatum (assembly GCA_028451465.1). Lineage (NCBI taxonomy): Eukaryota > Metazoa > Chordata > Mammalia > Rodentia > Erethizontidae > Erethizon > Erethizon dorsatum. The sequence continues at coordinate 22,053,359 of CM051839.1, forward strand.
TAATCTAAATAATAAAAAATAAGAGTTAAGACATAGAAAGGATCAGAAAAATAGAGATCAGATATACAATACTATAAAATAATACTTATAGATTTTACATTAAATGTGAATGGTTAACAGATTAAATAAAAATTCAAAGATTATCATACTCGCTAAAAACTACTAAAAAATTCCTATTCTGAATTTATATATATATATACAAGGTAGCTAAGATAATTATGCTACTAATTTCTTTTAGTTCGTTGAAAAGAATGGCTTATGCTTGTATTGTTTGATCAATTTTGCATGCCCGTATCTTGTAATCTGAGCAACTACTTTGAAGATAACAATATACAATACATTAACCATTGTTAATTTCCTATTATCTTGTTTTGTAATTCTCTATCATTGTTTTTATTGTTTTTGCTGTTTAAAATAAAAAAATGAAAAAAATAAAAAAAATTCCTTTTCTTAAGTTTCAGAGGATAGGATAAATAATAATTTTATAAAACAAGGAAGCAAATAGGTTAACGGGAAGAAAATCTTCCATGTAAATTAAAATAATGTAGTTTCACACAATCCAAAGTGTGTTCTGAAAAATACTGACAAAGTTTAGTTTATGCCATATATGTACATTCAGGTTGGAGTAAGCTAGGAGTATCTCAAAATAATGAGATAGGAATATAACGAAAAAGGAATGTAGTACTGAGGCTCAAACTAAAAAGTATTTAAACATTCTGGAAGTGTAGATTTGAGTCACAGACTTCAAATATGACAGTGCCACTTGAAATTACAAATACAGACATATAATCTTGTTAGTTTAAATGAGAAAATAAAGTCCTCCCTCATGTGAATCAGGGATTTGTTTATTTTATCAAATCTAATGAGGCTTCCAAACAGATCTGGGAGGTCAGCTATTTGGAAGTGCAGAGAATAAAACAAATACAGTAGAGACAAGTTTATACAAAAAGTATTTTGTGGAAACAACATTTCTGTTGGTAATACGCAAATATATGAAACAGTTAAATCAGTCTAATAACTTATAAATTCCTACCACTTCTAGTTACCATAAATAACAATCACTTGCTTGAAAAAACTTTAACTTATCTATATGCTCAACATTGTCAGTTCTAGTTACTTTGTACCATCACATACATCTTTTTACTTTTATTCCTATACTACCTATAAAATTTTGAAGGACCCTACTTTCAATCTCTCCAAAAATTACAATGAGTAAATACGTTTTCTTGGCTAAAAATATTAATTCTTTTTAGCTAATACATCTGTTAGGATTATTTCACTAATCCAGTTCTAGCGTTGAATCTAACATACAGTCTTCAGGAAATGGAACAAATATAAGCTGTGTATTTTGAGGTAAGTTGGTAAAGATTTGTGGATGAGGGTAGGTAATTATGAAGTATGATAGCTCAGAAAAGTGTGTGTGAACCTTCTGGAGCTTTCAGTGATTCAAACACCTTGCTGCACCATGAGTGTTGTAGGTTCACCGTCACTGGCTGAAAAGAGTATGGGAGTCTTCCACAATGCAGATACAAAGACTGAAAGTCTGAAAGCCAGAAATACAAGGCAAGATCTTAAGGGTATGAAAAAAACAAAACAAAACAAAACATCAAATAATGACAAAAACAGGTAACCCTGACCTGCCTATGATATTTTCTTCTATTGGGCCATATTAAAAACATAGAATACTGTATACTAAATATAAGGTATGCTTAGACATCACTTAATGATGTCTAAATATAAAAAAACATAGTGTGCCTGAAATTGTATTTTGGGTGTGAATTAAATTTGTATCGGAAGTATAATTTTTAATGGACTGTTGTTTTTATACATCAATTCTTTTGCAAGACTATGTGACAAAAGAAGCAAGAAATTAAATGCCATCTATGTAAATAATCAACTATTTAGAAAAAGAATATGACATAACACTTTAAATAAAAGTTACACATGGATTTAAGATAATATTGAAAGCAATTCCAAATAGGGTGCTTTATCTTAATAGAATTGTCAGAATCCGTTTCCTCGCACTGGTTAATGACAAGCCAATTAAGAAATGCAAAACTATTGATACATTAGATAAGTAAAATAATACTTTGAATCTATGATAAACACATTTCAAGATAACAGTAATTAGATTTGAGGTCTCTAATAAAAAAACAGATTTATTACATGAACACTGTCACAAGCCTTTACTGCCTATGAGCTAATCTCAGAAAAGAAGTGGCTATTTCTGCTTATCTATCATTCTGTTCTCCACTGCTGGTCAATTTACCTGCGAAAAGGGGATCGATGTGAAGACAGGCTCTTTTATCTCAACATAAATCCTATAAATGTAGAGGAGAAGCTGAATATGGAGTGAAAACTGCAAAACAAAATCATCCATCTTATTCATGTGTAGATAAAAGTAGATGGAAGTTTATCACATCTACATGAAGACAGTTGCAGGTGGTCTCCAAGAAGCAGGTTTAGGAAGGAAAAAATCAAAGATTGTACTAAGGATCTGAGTGGTAGGAAGAAAAAATATGATTATAAGTAGACCATTAATTATCTGAGACTTCCCATTCTATGAAAATTAAGAAGAGAACAATTTGTCGATACATATACTGACTTTAATAAGTCACTGTAATTACTAATAACATGCTTTAATTTCTAGTTAATGATATACAAGAATATATAATTAGTTAAAATTTTCCAATAATTTACCACAGATATATACATTATTCCTTATATTTGAAATATTTGATTTATTAAATTAATACAAATCAATGTCTTTTTCTTAAAAAAGATACTATATTAATTTTCCTATTGAGTGAAAAAACAATAGGTTTAGTCTTTTATTTTACATTAAGACACGGAAAAACAGAATTCTATATTATTTATTTTACCAGAATTTATGGTCAAAATCTAGTTAACACTTCCTTTAAAATGGAGGATATTGATGGATAATTTATAAAACATCTTTCATGTTTTTGCTGATTATGTTTTTATTATCATTTAGTTTATTTCATATTGCATTTAACGTTTTTTTTTTTGTGGGTACCGGGGGGTCGACCTCAGGACCTCGCGCGCCAACAGGCGCCCGTGCCGCTGAGCGATATCACCGGCCCCTTTTTCGTATGTGGGTTCTGGGAGTCGAACTCGGGCCCTCGCGCTTGCAAGGCAGGCGCTTACACCGCTGAGCCATCTCACCGGCCCTGCATTTAACTTTAATACACAAAGTCATACTTTCTGGGCTAAGAGAATAATATGCTAATTTATGTTAATTTTCATTGTGAAGCAAAATGACTATAGTTTTGACTAAGAACAATTTATTCTTCCAATGTCATAGTATTTCTGGTATTTATTGTGTGTCATAGTGGTCTAACTGTGATGATCATATTTATATTAGTGTTCTCTGTGATGCCTTTCTATGATGCCACCCTGTCTTACCGCCAGCCAACTATGAGCTGCAACCTCTGTGAACTGTGAGCTAAGTAAACCTTTCCTCCTTTAAATTTGGGTGTTGGATATTTTGTCTCAGCAGCGAGAAAAGTAACTAAGACATTTTATTTTCCTAATACATGTGTGTAGTACATAAAAGTTTATATTCCCTGTGCGGAGTTGGTGCATGTACATCACACATCTTCATTTGTTTTTCCATCTCTTTTCCTCCTCTCCCTTCCCCCCTTCCATCCATTTCTTGATTCCCCCTTCTCTTTGAGAAAGATCTATCTCCCTACTTCCTGTTATCTATCTTTTATTTTTCTTTTTATTTGTAGTTTGGATTTCTCATATAAGAGAAATCATGTGATATTTAAGCTTGTGCATCTGATTTGTTTAACTTCACATTATGGTCTCAAAGTGCATTATTTTGCCCACAAATGTTTCAAGTTTATCTTTTTTATTGCAGAGGAATACTCCATCATTGAGAAATCAAATAATAGCAAATGCTAGTGAGGCTATGAAGAAAAGGAAGTCTTCTAAACTATTGGTGGGAATATATAATAGCACAAACATTTTGGAAATCAGTTTTCAGATTCCACACATCTAACTATATTATTGAAGTCATACAGAGCCACAGATAATGTTGCTTTTTGTCATTTATCAGTTTACAGTTTTTTTATTCCTCAGTGTAAGGAGTAGCATAATAATTTCTACTACCATCATGAATCAAAACTCTTTACCCAAACTATTAATTGCAAGAAAAATGCCCACAGTGAAGTAATAGAGATAACACAGAACACATCCTTCAAAGGGAATTAAGATTATGTAACCAACAAGTAAAGAATAAAATCATTTTAAATAATGATGGTTTTAAGAAAAATTTTAGCAAGTTGGTAGACAATAGGGTAAACACAGGTAAAGACAGGAAGGTGATTGGGAAGTAGTTTTTCACTATGAATTTGTAGCATGGTATTGCTAGTTAGATTTTTAGGAGCAGTAAAAATAAACCTCATCAGCAAAATTGTTATAACAAGTTTCATTTGAAACATCTCTTTGCGAGAGTCCTATTGGATTTTCAGGATAAGATGTTAATTTGGCATTTAAATATAGGTTTCTGGGGCATAGGATGGGGTCAAAATTAGAGATTAATATACATGGACAATTCATCAGGTAGTTAATTAAGCACAGTTATTCAAAGTGACTACAAACAATATTTAACATGCCTGTGATATTGATTTTCAATGCCTTGCCAAAAACAGTAGTGTCAGATTGGTTCTGCTCTACTTCAGCCCGACTTGTCCATTGTCCAGACTTGGCTGCTTTTCTTCAAGGTGCCCTAAGTTATTTTCATCTATAATAGCGTGCTTTGAATTTTTGTTTCCTTCAGACAGAACTTCTGTTTTATTTACACAAAAAAATTAATTTCTTAAAGTGCAGCTACAACAAAGAGGTTTTGTTTTCAGAAATTATATGATGTAAGATTTTACTACTTGAAAGTTAGATTCTATGTTTTTGTTAAAAGAAATTGAATATATAACTATATCCCAGTGCTTCTGGATTTTCCCCACAATAAATTATAGTAAGTAAGATAATAAGTATCTCCAGCATGAGAAAATACAAATTCTAGACTGCATCTTGAGTGAAAATATATTCCTGTTACTAACCAGAAACATTGTGTTTGTTAGTCAGATTTCTGTTCTGTAACAAGTACCTGGAATAATATAACTTATAAAGAGAAAAGGTTTCTTGTGGCTCATAGATTCAGAGGGCTCAGTCCATTATTGCTTGGACCTGTTACCTTCAGGCCTGTGGCAAGGCATCAACTTGTAGCAGAGATCACACAGTAGAGCAAAGCCACTTATCTCACGACCAGGATGTGAAAGACAAAGAGGAAAGGCAGAGTTTCACTGTTCCCTTCAAGGGCACATCACCAGTGAGTTATAAATTTCCACCTGGCCACTAATTCTTGAAGTTTTCACTCACCCCTAGTGGCAATACAAGCTGGGGACCAAGACTGCAACACTTGAGCCTTTTAGGGGCACATTTCCTTTTTTTTTCTTTTTTCTTTTCTTTTTTTTTTTTTTTTTTTTTTTGGTGGGTATAGGGGTCGACCTCAGGACCTTGTGCGCCAGCAGGCACCCGTGCCGCTGAGTGATATCACCGGCCCTTTTTTCATATGTGGGTTCCGGGAGTCGAACTTAGGACCTCGCGCTTGCCAGGCAGGCACTTATGCTGCTGAGCCATCTCACCGGCCCAAGGGCCACATTTATGATTCAAACTACAACAAGGCTCAAAATCATACCATAATAAATTTTCTGTTTTATTACTTGAACACCTTTGGTGAAGCGAATTTGTACTCTATAGTAACTGCAGAACCTAAAATGTTGACATAATTCTCCACAGATCCAGGGCAAATAAGTCTCAGCAGTAGTTAAGGAAATGTACATGCTAATGATAAACTTGTATAGTTCATTTACATAAGAGCTGATCGGTGTTTAAACTTCAGATAGCTTGTCCTAATTCCAGGTACTAAAAGGGGCAATGCAATAAAAATTTTCCTGAGCTTCCTGAGAACAGATAGCTTTTTAGATTAAAAAAATGTGTTTAAGTATAATAGCTTACTAAAAGGGGTCAGTTGTTTTTATTCTCTCCTTATTAATTGAAATTCTACTGAGTTATAAATTCAAAATCAAAATTATAAGGACAATTAGGAAATGCACACATGTTATAACTTTCCCTGACATAGTTTCATAGATTTTTATGTAATTCCTATTACATACAATAGATTGTCTTCCGATTTTTATGATTCAGGACAGAAACTTTAATAATAGAAAAAAGTATATTATATTTATGCTAGTATTCTTGAAAAACAAATGGCTTTTGCTTAAAGTACGTCATATTTGCAAAAAATTAGAGTTGCAAATATAGTGCATTTTTCAAATAGAATTAGGAAAATTATGCATGATATTCTGTGTTCTAACAAGTGTGAGGTAATACCTCACTGTATTTTTAATTTAAATTTCCTTGATTATTTTTGTTAAGCATTTTTGCAAATACTTATATAAGTATCATGTCTTCTTTTGAGAAATGTCAATTCAGGTACATGGCCTTTTTTTTTTTTTTTTTTTTTTTTATGAGCACCAGGAGTTGAACTGAGGACCTCGCACTTGCCAGCAGGCACTTGTGCCACTGAACGATATCACCGGCCCTTTTTTTCCTTTATGTGGGTACTGGGAGTCGAACTTAGGACCTTGCACTTGCCAGGCAGTCGCCTATGCCTCTGAGCCATATCACCAGCCCTATATTGCCTATTTTTTTTTTTTTTTTTTTTTTTTTTTTTTTGGGTACCGGGGGGTCGACCTCAGGACCTCGCGCGCCAGCAGGCACCCGTGCCTCTGAGCGATATCACCAGCCCCTTTTTCGTATGTGGGATCCGGGAGTCGAACTTGGGCCCTCGCACTTGCCGGGCAGGCGCTTAAGCCGCTGAGCCATCTCACCGGCCCTATATTGCCTATTTTTAATCAGTATATTTGTTATCTTTCTACTGAGTTGAGTTTTTTGTATATTTTGGATATTAATCCCTTATCAGATGTATGATTTGTAAATAATTTCACCCATTGTATGTGTTGTATAGTTTTCTCTTTGTTGATAGTTTTCTTTGGTGTGAAGACTTTTAGTTTGGTGCAATCTTATGTGGGCAATTGTTTTGTTACCTGTGTTTTTGAGGCTATATCTATGTTTTCTAAATTACAAAATCAATGTTATTGAACCCTTCCCATGTTTTCTTCTATTGGTTTTATAGTTTCAGAATTTACAATTAATTCATCAATCCATTTAAAAATGTTGATTTTCAAAAATATAAATGATGGAAAGTGTTGGTTTGGATGTGGAGAAGAGGGATGACTTGTATACGGTTGGTGGGAATGTAAATTAGTATAGCCATTATGAAAATGATTAGTAGTTTTAGAAAGTATATCAAAAATGTCAAATTGAAGTCATTTTAAAAATTAGAGGGCCGGTGAGATGGCTCAGAGGCATAAGTGCCTGCCTGGCAAGCGCGAGGTCTTGAGTTTGACTCCCGGTACCCACATACAAAAAAAGGGCTGGTGATATCGCTCAGTGGCACGGGCGCCTGCTGGCGCTCGAGGTCCTGTGTTCGACCCCCGGTACCCACCAAAAAAAAAAAAAAATTAGAAGGATTTTAGTTGTTACTTTTTTAAGTGTATGCTTTTGGATATATAAACTATTGTTAATGTAAACAATGTAGTGGTTTTTCCCCATTAGCTTTTCACATGTTTGAAAATATTATAAAATATTTTAAATTTGATTATGGAGATTCCTAAAAAAAAAAAAGTATTTCCACAATCTGACTATTGAGTGTATGTGCACAGGAAATGACACTAATATGTAAAGAGATATGTGTACTTTCATGTGCATTGCATCATTATTCACAATAATCAAACTTTGGAGTCAACATAGATATTCACCAATGAGTGAATGTGTAAAAATGTGGTAAACGTACACAGTAGGTTATGATTCATACTTAAAAAGAAAAAAATTGTCATTTGTGACAATATAGATGGACCTGAAGGATATTATGTTAAATAAGTCAGGCAAAGAAAGAAAATCTGCATAATCTCATTTATTTGTGGAATCATAAAATTTAATCTCATAGAAACAGAGCAGCTTGGTTGTTAGCAGAGCCCTGTGGTAAGAGAATTGTGAAAATGTTGGTCAAAGAAACAAAATTTCAGTTAGATAGGAGGGATGAATTCAGGATATATTATCATGGTGACTATGATGAATAACTATATAATCCATAGATAAATATTTCTGCCAACAATTTTTGAATATTCCCACAAAAATAAAAAGATTAAATTAGGTAATGTATGTTTTAGTTGGCCTGATTTAACCACTCAAGAATGTATACACATAAAAACACATTGTATACCATAAATACAGTCATGATATTTTAGTCAACAATGGATGGCATGAAAGACTGTGGTCCCATAATATTATATCATCTAAGGATGACATAGCTATATTCGTGTAAGTACACTATGATTTTTATAATTTGTCTAATGGTATGTTTTTCAAGATATAACCCCATAATCAAGTAAAATATGACTGTTTATACTATGTGTCAATCAAAAATGAATAATTATATATGTGTATGTATGTATGTATAAACACCAGTGGCTAGGGTCTCCCTCATTTTAAAATTAATTATAAATCAAATACAGTAGTTTATTGAGTAAAACACCTTGCAATGTTTACACAACATTTAGATGTTACAATGGGTCAATGAAAATCTTTAATAAATCACCATTCACGTGTGGACATTTGTTAGTAAAAAATACATTGATGCAACTCAAGTGCAACAGATATAGAAGCTCTGATATTTCTGGATGCTTGGATGAGACAGACATAGCACATCTGTGTCTGCAACTTTTGAAAAATATTTTAGAATGTAAATTATTTTGCAATATCTAGATGTATTGCTTTCAGATTTTGAGTAGCTGGCCTTTGTAATATTCCATTGAAAATAGGAGGCCTTCAAATCCCCAAACTATCTTATGACAAGAAAGATAACCTTTCTTTTATCGTAAACTATTATTCACAATTATTTGATGTCTTGTATCTGAACTCCTCAGTGCCCTGACAGCTCTGGCATTCTGCTGTGTTCATTTCACTTTTACTAAGATGACATGTTAGAGGAATGAAAAGGTATGACAGTCCTAACTTCGCTTCATAAGAAAGAGAGAAAATGATTGCATCTAAAACTTATTTTAAGAATATATTCTAAATCATTTTAAAGGATACATTGAAAATAAAAGAAGGTGAATTAAAAAACAGTCAATACTATATTATATTCAAAAATAGTGAATGCTTAGTAGTTTTAAAAACTTATTTCAAAAATGTCAAACTAAAGTCCTTTTAAAAAATGATAGTTTGTTACTTTTAAATGTATGACTTTGGATATATAAACTATTCTTAATGTAAACAATGTGATATCTGGTCCCCATTGATTTTTCACAAGGCTAAAAATGTTTTAAAATATTTTAGGGGCCGGTGAGATGGCTCAGTGGCGTAAGCGCCTGCTTGGCAAGCGCAAGGGCCCGAGTTCGACTCCCGGAACCCACATACGAAAAAAGGGCCGGTGATATCGCTCAGCTGCATGGGTGCCTGCTTGCGCGCAAGGTCCTGAGGTCGACCCCCGGTACCCACAAAAAAATTTTTTTTTTAATCTAATTATTGTATAACAGTATCTCAGTAAAATGAGACAGTAGTTTCTTCTCCCCTACTCTACTTATTATCCCAGTGTTTATCCTTATACATCATGATAGACTTGCTTTTTTTCTTGTTAATTTTGACAGAAATGTCAATTGTGTCCTGCGCTTACAACAAACCAGTTACAATGACGAGTGCCAAAGTTTGGCGCTCTTAGTACCGAGTTTTAAAAGGTTAAGATGAACCTTACTATGTGCAATCGCTACCAGTCTAATCTGGAAAGTGTACGCAGGAGGGCTATATAATTACAGTAAGGTTTTTGAAGTCTACAATCTAATTTCTTTGTTATTAAAACTATTCATATACTTTAAAAAAAAGATATACAGGGGAAATCTCTAATCTTCCTATACTGTAGTATTGATGTGCTTAATATATTTCCAGATAAGTTGTATATGATACATGTGTTAGAAAAATGCTTAAAATGGCATGGCATGGCCACCATGGATTTGTTTCACCAACTGGGGTAATTTGCTGTGGTATTTTGATGGAAATAGAAAACTAATTTTTCATGCAACGCCATTTTATCAATATGAATTACCTTCATTGTAAAATATCAGCAGGTGCTGAAAACTGAACTTCATAGCATCAGTATATTCTGAGAAATGTGCTGTTAGTTACTTGCATCGTTGTACAAACATCATGGAGTGTACTTACAGGAATCTAGACTGGAGGGATGGTACACAACTGGGTTATATGTTACAACCTCTTCCTCTTCGGCCACAAACCTGTAGGGTATTTTGCTGTACTGAACACTGTATACAACGGTAACACAGTGAGGTTGGTATATGTAAACATGTAAGCATAAGAAAGTGCAATAAAAATAGTATGTGACAGGAACTTTTTGGCTCCACTATAATCTTACGGGAATACTATTTTATACATGGTTCACCACTGACCAAAACATTCTTATGTGACTTTTCATATGTATGTGACTACGAAACTTGTATTGTTGGAGCCAGTGATATAGCTCAGTGGCATAAGCGCCTGCCTGGCAAGCATGAGGTCCTGAGTTCGATTCCCGTTACCTGCATATAAAAAAAAATTTGTTGAAAAATGTTACTTAAAGGTGACTGATAGGCATTCTAAAGTGAACCTTCGGGAATCTGGCTGGACCTTGTGTAATCTCCTCCCTTCTGACTGAACGCAGAACTATTGAATGCGATGCAAACTCCTGTGATCCTTACATTACACTGCACATCTGATTTTAAGAAAAGGAGATTATCTGAGTGGGCCTGATATCATCATCACTTTAGTTCTTTAAATGCAGACTGTACTTCAATGTGTGGCAATTCTTTTGATTATTTTCCTTTGAAAAGGAGGACATTTTGAACTCCCTTGGTTAATTTTGCATTCTTTATTATAACTTATTCTCTATGTGGGCATTCTTTTACTTATTGCACACAGCCATAGTACAGCTGATAAATGTTAACAGTATCTAATTTTTATACCGGGTTGGACTTATTAAAAATTCTACAAAATTAATGAATAGTTATAACATATTTGTATGATTTATATAAGACTTGTATGATGATTATAATTATGAAAAACATCTATTACCTAAATGAACATTCATATACAATTTCAACACAACCATATAATAATCTTGATAAAAATAACTCCAATAAGATGTTTAAATTATTTACTGTTATTAATAACATAGGTTGAGAATGAAATGATATATACACATATATATGCGTGTAAATATATGTATACATACTTACATGTATTAAATTAAAATATATAATGTTAATTGAAATAAATCAGACATATAAGTTAAATATATCATGGTTTCTGTTATTTGAGAAACACAAAATATAAGTAAGTTGAAGAGAAAAATAAGAGAGAGATAATAGGAAACAGGGAGATAGACTTTGTAGAGAAGAGAGGGATATCTAGGAAAGGAGGGGAAGAAGATGGGGAGAGAAAGTAAAAATAATTAACACATAGTATACACATTTATTAACTCCACAAGGTGAATGTAATTATGTGTATCACAAACATGTACACATCTGTAGAAAAAATGTCTTTGATTAACCTTCCCAACTTTCCAAACTATAATTTCCTACTGAGAATTTATGTTCCTATCCCTTCCTAAATACTGCTGGTTTTACAGCCACCTGTTCTGCTGTCTTCTTGTTGATATGATATATAACGGCATTTAGGAGCTCTTACTCAGATGATTGATGGTATTGTTATCCAGGATTTGTTGAACATTTTTACCATATAATGTAGATGGTATACCCAAGTCTACCCAGACTATTACTTCTGTACATGCCTCTATAACCATGAAGGTCATCATCTCTAAGAGAAAATGTTCTTGTCTGGAGCCTGATTTGACAAAGAGCATAGATTTTTTTTTTGTTTTAATCTCATGTGGGTTGCTATTTCAAAGTCCTGAGGTGAACTTTTATGCCATTATTTACTATGGATAAGGCCAATATAACTTTGAAAATATTTTATTTTATTTTGTGAGGCCTATTTTACTGGGAGCCTTTGCCTATTTGAGAATTGAAAAGTTCTTAATATATATGTATGTATGAATCATAATTTATGAGAATTATATTAAAATTCTTTTTCCAGTTAAAGCTGCTTTGATGTAGATATTAATATGGTAACAGTGGACGAAAATGAGATTACTGGAGTTGTTAGTTTTCATCTGTATTTCATCCTACATTCAAAACAATGCTTAATATTCTGAAATATTAGATTAGTATATATAGTTCTAGAAAATCTACTTTTATACATTCGTTGCATTGAAATTAAATTTACAAATAAACATACTGCATTTTATACTTACTTCTATATTTCTTCCACAAAAAAATGTCTCCACTCTTGAATTCTCAACTAATTTGTTGCAAACTTTTCTTTTTCCATTTATTTTGTTTTTCTTTTATTTTTTTCTATTGCAGCATTTTCTAAATCTAATGTTATAATTTCTCCTCCTTTGCTTGTCCAATGTTATGATAATACTACAAAATTGTTTTTATATACCAATTATCTTAAACATATTTCCCAAATTCTCAAATTATCTTTAATTCATGTTACATACATTAAATATTATTCCAAAAAATTGCTCCAAATGATGTCAATGTAGAACAAGAGACAACTATTATTATTATTATTATTATTATTATTATTATTATTATTAGATAACCAGCATTCTGTTTTCAGCAAATTATCCTCCCTACTTTATGGAGTCCCATTGCCTTTTTAAATTATTGAACCAGAAAATACTCTTCCAGGAAGGCCGTTCTTTCTGCGTCCTAAATATTCAAATTTATTTCTTAGTGTTTCTTTGATTCGCACCACTGCCATCCCTTCCACTTGTGGTTTTCTGTATTTTCCAATACTTTACCTACCCATATCAGGGCCCTGGCCTAGGACCACTGATCTCCTGCTCAGGGGTATAATGACAGAATAAAACACAGACAAGATATATTAAGTAGGGGCCAGTGAGATGGCTCAGCGGTTTAAGCGCCTGCCCGGCAAGCGCGAGGGCCCGAGTTCGACTCCCGGAACCCACATACAAAAAAGGGGCCGGTGATATCGCTCAGTGGCACGGGCGCCTGCTGGCGCACGAGGTCCTGAGGTCGACCCCCCGGTACACACACAAAAAAAAAAAAAAGATATATTAAGTATAAGTGGCACTGGGATTGTCAAAGCCTGAGGAAGGACTAAGACCACGAGGCTCAGTGTCCTTGGTATTTATTAGGTACACAGCTTGATTAAGGATGTGCTGGTGAACTGCTGAAGTGGTCAAGCTTCAAGAATTGAGAAAGATTTTTGGAAAAGCACAGGGAGCTGTGGTGGATTGACGACTGGTGGTCAACTTGTAACACCCAGCTGAACTGAATCAGCGTGGTGCTGGGTGTGGAAGGCTTGAGGAGCCCAATCTACAAAGTCAAAACGTTACATGGACTTTTTCTGTCCTTGTTTGGCTCTACACATATCACAGGGAGATAAAGCCTCTTCCTGGAGATGTGGGAGATAGGCCTTGGCTACACGAAGGTGTAGTTTGGGTTGATGAGTCAGTAGATGGTCCAGACGTAGGGATCGAGTCCAATGTTACCATAATCAAGTTATTGTCTGTTGATCCCACCAATTTCTGAGTCCTACTTGTAAGGCAAGAAGACTCCTGTGTCCTCACATGAGTTACACATAAAGGCAGATAGATAAAATGAGAGGTAAAATTAACAACAGCCTGTTCATCTAATTCTACTGTGGTGTGTGGACCTGAAAACACATCTAGTCTAGGATACATATCATCATTAGCATAATAAATCTCAGGAGGATGATCTATACGGGTAACAGGCCACAAAAGAAGTGGATTTGGAACATAGGTCCAAAACTTATCGGCCTGGGCCGATGAGATGGCTCAGCAGCATAAGTGCCTGTCTGGAGAGTGCAAGGTCCTGAGTTCGACTCCCGGTACCCACATATGAAAAAAGCACCAGGTGATATTGCTCAGCGGCATAAGAGCCTGCCTGGCAAGCATGAGGTCTTGAGGTCGACTCCTGGTACCCACATAAAAAAAAAATTATTTGCCATAGCAGGCCTAGTATAGATGAAAGCAATCAACAAAACTAGCAAGCCGAGTAAGATATTATCTGGTGTGGGTGGCAGTCCCTGATGGGCTGTCATTGCCCTAACCTCACGTGCTGTTGCTGACATGTCTTCCCATTGGATGACCTGGCCAGGATTCTCAGCATTCTGTGGTCTTGGTGTTAGGTTCCTTGGGGAGTTGGTGGGTCTCCATGGGCGTGGGCTGTCGGTCAGGCGCATCCCTTGAAATGCTAGAATCAGCGGAGCAATCGCCTGGCGTCTTGACCAGTGAGCTCTCCCCGGTCTGGTATGTTCGCACATTTCTGGATGGCAACCACGGCGTCTCTCCATTTGCTGTCAAGACAAAACCGTACCCTCATCTCTACGTTATTAGTGACACGGGGCCTTCCCAGGCACCAGTCCTGTTGTCCTTTCATAGAACCTGTGGATAGGAGTGTGTTCTTCTCTATTTAGTGTCCAATGGAACTCTGCAGGAGTCATTTTTGCATCTATGGCAGGATTTAAAAAATTTAAGACCAAGGACATAAAATCTAGTTTAGTCTGAGGAAGGACCTGTATATCCCTTTTGTTCTGTGTTTGTAACTGTTATTTGATTGTTAAATGGGCCCTTTCTATTATGGCTTGTCCTTGTGGGTTAGAAGGGATGCCAGTAACATGCTTAATATGCCAGAATTGGAAAAATATTTGGAGATTCTTGCTTACATAGGCAGGAACGTTACCTGTCTTTATACTTTTGGGAATCCCTGTAGCTGCAAAAGCCAACAAACGATGTTGTACATGGCGAGACTTTTTTTCTGAATGGCAAGCAGCATGTATCATGTGAAAATATGTGTCTATGGAAACACATACAAATTCCAACTTACCAAATGAGGAAATGTGTATAACATCCATTTGCCAGATCTCATTAGCTTTTATACCCCATGGATTGCTGCCCTCTTGAGGCAACGGTCAGGGGGTTTTCTGACAGGAAGGACAGGCTGTTATAATTTATCTGTCTGGAGCTCTGGACCATTGAAATTCTCTCGTAAGGGCCTAGGAATTTTGATGAAAATATTCATGAGATCATTTAGCTTTATCAAAAGAAGAAACATAAGCAATTAGAGCATCAGTCTGATGATTACCCAAAACCGAGGTTCCCAATAAGTTAGAATGTGATCTAATATGATGATGCAATATAATTCATGTGATCTATGAAAAAGGGAGTGTTCCTAGCTCAAATGGCCTTTTATAAAGTGAGGAACAGATTTAAAAGTACAGGATCGACCACAAACTGGCAGTTTCTAGCCTCTGGGTCAAATAGACCGCATAAGCCGAATCACTAGTGATATTTGTAGGCATCATAGCAAAATTTTTTATGACATATAGGATAGCAGTTAGCTCTGATTGTTGAGCTGAAAGACCAGGAGTAGGTAAGACATGTTGAAAATCTTTACTCCAAATGGCTGCTTTGCCTTTTGAAGACCGGTCTGTAAAATAAATTGTGGTGTTAGGTATTGATTTGAATGAAGTTATTTGGGGAATTATAGAGGCATTCCGAAAGAAGAAATGCAACAAGGATTCATTAGGATAACGATTACGTGTTTTGCCTAGAAATTCTGCAAATGCCACCTGCTTGCAACAGCTAATTGTAATAAATTAGAATATTGAGTCATATCTAAGAGTAATATAATTGTGTCAGGATCCATACCAGTTAATTGTCTAGTCCTTATTCGACCCACAAGGACAACTTTTGCTATTTGTTTGGTATAAAGCTGTAAAGTCTTAATCAATTGATTAGGTAAATACAGCCACTCAGTGGCAAAAACCTGTAGGGGAGTGAGGAGTCTCTAGAACAAACAAATACAATAATCAATCAAGATTAATATGGAACACTTGATGATAATGTATCTGTTGGTCCATTAGTAGTAACTCTTTTTTACACTCCACAGTCAAAACTCTAGGAGAGTTCACATCAGGTTCACCCTGTAACATACTATACAAATGATATAATTGATAAGTAGTGATCCCTAATTTTGGCTGAATCCAATTTATATCATCTAATAATCATTGAAAATCATTTAAAGTTTTTACATCATCCATGTTTATATTTTTGTGGCCTCACCATTCTTACAGACACTGTAGTTCCTAAATACTGTTAGGGACTAGACATTTGGAGTTTATCAGGGGCTATGCAAAGCCCATGGTCAATGAAAACTTTTTTTATTTGAGCAAATATCTAGACCACTATATCTTGGAGGAAGCTGCACTAAGTATACTGTCCATATAATGGACTATATACGCCTCTCGGAAAAGCTGTCTTGCGGAAGATAAGGCCTGTGACTCAAAAAGCTGACACAGGGTTGGACAATTGGCCATGCCCTGCAGGAGCACATTCCACTGAGATCTTTTCAAGGCTCTTTGAAATTTAACCTAGGCATGGAAAATGCAAAATGTGGCTTGTCACTTGGAAATAAGGGAATATTGAAAAACAATCCTTGAGGTCTATGACCGTTAAAGGCCAATCTCGGGGTATCACAGTCGGATTCTGGGGTCTGGGCTGCAAAGCCCCCATAGGCTGCAAGAATGCATTTGCCATTCAAAGATCCTGAAGTAATCTCTATTTTCCTGATTTTTAGGTATAAAAAGCAGGCATATTACAGGGGCTTATTGATGGCTCAAGATGTTGCTTTTGTAACTGTTCTATAGCTAAATGCTCTAATTGTTTTAACTTCTCCTGTTTTAGGGGCCATTGATCAGCCCAGACTGGGGAGTTAATTTTCCAGATTAAAGGCACAGCTGTTCTGGGTGAAGAAGTTCCAATGGCCCCAATCAAAAATGTGACTGATAACCTATTCCCTAGCCATCAGTCTTTTGCTTGGCCTCTATAGGTTGAATGATGCCCTGTAAATCTTTTCCCAATCCTCTTTGTTTCTGATATCTGAATTTTTGCATTGTCTTTTCTCTTGGAGAAGTAGGAACATTGGTTAGAACTAACCTCCATTTTTGTAATAAATCTCCACCCCACAGATTGACTGAAATAGGGGCAATATAAAGGCAAAATATTCCTGTTTGCTGAACAGGCCCTTCATAGAAAAGGAGGGAGGCACTTTGTGCTTCTCTTTGTGGAGAGCCCAGTCCCATTAAGGAGATAGTAGCAGGCTGGCTGTGCCCCTGGCAGACCACTGCTCTGTAGAAATGATAGACACATTTGTCCTGGTATTAATTAAGCCCTCAAAATATTTTCCTTTTTTTTTTTTTTTTTTTCTGAGTCAGGGTCTCACTATGCAGTTCAGGCTGCCTTGAACTCACTTATGTAGCACAGGCTGGCCTTGAACTCACAGCAATGCTCCCGCCTCAGTCATGCCTGGGATTACAGGCATGTGACACCGTGCCTGGCTAATTCTAACTGCACGTAGGACTACCTCTGGTAACCTCCTTGGTAAAAAATATCTCCTGTGGTAAATTGTTTGCCCAATTCATCACACCAATTTTTGTGCCAATGTTGCATAGAGGAAGGTCTAACCAAAGGTAACAAAGCAGCAATGCTACATATTCACCCTTATTAAAAATCCAAATAAAATTAGAACAAACATAGACTTGAATTTCCTTATCACAATCTGCATCAACCACACTGGGAATGACTGTGACTCCTTTTTGATCCAATGAGGCCTTACCAATAATTAGTCCAAGAGTTCCAGTTGGGGGAGGCCCCATATGCCTGTAAGGATAGGTACAGGGCCTTTCCCCCCAGCCAGGTAACTCTTTAGAGACAGGGATATCTACTCCTGCATTTTGGCTTGTGCCCCAAGTGAAGGACACAAATGGGTACCCCTGGATTCCCATTGTTCCCTGAGTTGCTGATGAGTATGAATGGAGCAACATTGAGCCAGAATCTGTGGGCCGGCATTGTTGAAATCCCCGAGTCCTTGGCCAGGCCAGGGAAAGGCCATTGTTCCATTTCCCTGAAGCAGGGTAGCACTCTTATGATACTTAGAATGACAATTTCTGGCCCAGTGTTCTCCCTTTTCACATCTAGGGCATATTCCTGGTTTTTGCTGATCATCTCCTGCTGAATAATTGCTATTACTGGAAGAATTATGCAAAGAAGCCTTGCAATTTTTTCTTAAATGTCCCATTTTTCCACAGCCAAAGCAACTAACATTAACCTTATTGCTCTGGAATTGGTGGGAAATAGTTTGCACCATCAAAGTGGAATTGTAAGAAGGTGACCCAATATTTTGGCACACATATGCCCCAACATCATTAGCTGACTTGACTGGGTTAATAGCTTGTTGGCAATTGTGGTTCTCAAGATCATAAGCCAATTGTAGAACCAGGATATCTGCAGCTTGGGCATAAGAGACTTGTGTTTTTATAGGCTCTTATAATCAAGC
This sequence comes from Erethizon dorsatum, assembly GCA_028451465.1. NCBI lineage: Eukaryota > Metazoa > Chordata > Mammalia > Rodentia > Erethizontidae > Erethizon > Erethizon dorsatum. The sequence goes on from CM051839.1 coordinate 22,072,006, forward strand.
CAGAAACTGAGTATATGGTACGGTAGTACCTTGTAAAATTTGAGTAAAAGATTGCATTGGAGATCCATTATTGAAGTTTTATAAAGGCTGTACTTCAACAGATTGCAAAACATATATTAGAAAAAATAAAAATAAATAAAACGGCCCTGTGGATGGTCATTCACCTAAACCTAAATATAATTTGTTGTGCAAAACTTATTTTGTACTTTGATTTTGACTGAGAGCAATTTAGAGGATGTTTCCTGTGATTCCAAATTCATTTTAAACAGTGATTATTATTTTCTACAGAAACAACAGTGAATAATAAGAGTTGTCAAAGAAGTCATATGCACTAGATTCTGAAGCTAAGCTTAATAATAATATTTTTATGTAAAACTTTTAGCTCAAAGAAACTAAACAATGAATCATGTCAAGTGAGAGGCTCTTTATTTACTTCATTACTACTCCAACTCAAGATGGAAATTGTTTGGGATAGTAATTTTCTGGAACAAAAATGTTGCTTAGCTCAAGAATCTGATTAAATGTGTTCCCTGAGATATTAAAGGTCATTGGGAGGGAAACTAATGATGTGGTATTGTCGGGTAGGTAATAGAGATGTACTAAATCTTGATGAACAACTGCCTATGTTTCCAAGATAAACTGTAATATCTCAATTTATGGATACTAAGTTCATTTGTGATTTAAAAATACAAAAATTATATTTGTTGGGAAAATCAAAGATATAAAGACAGGAATATTTAGCTGGTTCTGAGCATGTAAATAGCTCCACTTCAGGGAAGACAATATAAAAATCTAATGCCATTAACTCCCAGAATATTAATTGCTCATAAATGCTCCTCAGTTTATGTGTCATATTAATGATCTTGTTTGAACATGTACAAATTATTCATTATTTAACTGGCAGTAATTTTTCTGCAGATTTTTCTTTCTATACTTCTGCATATTATATAAACTAACCAATTTGGTACCTTGCCATTGATTTAGAATTTAACAGTTAAATATCAGTAAAGCAGTTACTATAATTCTAATGCCGCATTTCTTTACTTTTAAAGACAAGAAAAATGAAAGCTATATTAGAAGATTTGTATATAATCGGTGATAAATATGAATATATTTCTAATTTTGTATTTCTAAAAGTGTTTAAATTTTTTGTATTGCTGATCACCCAATGGTATTTAGATGGTTATTATGCATGCTTAAAGGTCCAATTTAAAAAAAATAATTTAAATATATAAGTAAAAACAATGTATTGATCTACAAATTAAGATATTTGTCATGTAGCTTGCTTCCCTATATATGAGACATTGTTTCAAAATTATTCTCTCATTTAAAAAAAATCATATGTAAGATTAAATATTTAAACAAGTGAAGGACCTTTGTGATGAATAATAAACATACTAATATTTATGTTGCTTTTAAGTTCATTCACATGTAGTTGTTATAAACTAAAGAAATGAGTAGTTATTGCTACCTCTAACATTATTTTATTTAATTCAACATTCATAATATAAACTACCAATTTTATGTGTGTATTTTTTTTTGTGTGTGTGGGTACCAGGGGTTGACCTCAGGACCTCGTGTGCCAGCAGGCGCCCATGCTGCTGAGCGATATCACTGGCCCTTTTTTGTATGTGGGTTCCGGGAGTCATACTCGGGCCCTCGCGCTTGCCAGGCAGGCACTTATGCCGCAGAGCTATCTCACTGGCCCATTATGTGTGTATTTTTGCAAAGGAGCAATATTGTTTATACCTTTTTTAAAGCAGGGTTTAGAAATCTGAATTTGAAGTGCTCTGTTAATCACAGGATCAAGAAGAAAAAGTCCACTCTGATGATCTCTGTTTGGAAGAACCCGACAGAACAAAATAGTATTATTCCGTAACATTAAATTGTAGTTTTACCCTGAAAGACTTTTCATTCTATAGGCCTTGAAACAGCATATAGCTAAGGGTTGTATTTGGTGAGTCTTTTTCTGCTTTCTTTTTAGTCTCCTGCTTTCTGTACCCCTGGAGACACAAACCTGTGGATTATTGGCCCCCTCCATTGTAACTAGGATTTAAGTAAAAGTGGATGCGTATAATAAAGTGTATCATCTGATTCAGTCTCCTATGTTTTTATAATAACATCGAATGCTAGCAAGCCGTGCAATTTTATTTCTCATCCAAGTAAATGTACAACATACATCTTACTTATGTTAATAATCATGTTGAATGAGCATGGCTATTTTACTGCCTCTCATTTTATTTTATTTTATTTTATTTTTTATTTATTTACTTTTTGGGGGACAGGTACCGGGGGTCAACCTCAGAACCTCACACGCCAGCAGGTGCCTGTACCGCTGAGCAATATCACTGGCCCTTTTTTTGTATGTGGGTTGCGGGAGTCGAACTCGGGCCCTTGCGCTTGCCAGGCAGGTGCTTACGCAGCTGAGCCATCTCACCGGCCCACCTCTCATTTTAAAGAATTAAAAGATTAGAAACTATTCAGAAAGTATTGTTTTAAACACAATGCTATGTAGACTACATAATATCTACTATTTCATTTTTTTTTCTCAATTACAAGAAATGTTCATTGAGGATGAAGAATTGTATCTACTACTCTCCCAGTGCCTAGTACTTTGTAAGGAAACCATAAATATTTCTGAATTAAATCACGTTAATATTTCATTCTGATGTTCACATGACAGTTTAATCCAAGGTAGATAAAAACTTCTGCTATCAACCATAGATTAAGTTTAGGAAGTGTTTTCAATTTGTAGTTTTTTCTAAATCCCAGCTACACCACCAATACTATTATCCTTGGTTTTCCAGTATTTATTTGTAACTTATCTATAAATACAGTTCAAATACCGTTTATTTGAAATGCTTGGGACCAGAAGTGATTCAGGTTGTGGATCTTTTCATATTTTGGAATATTTATGAGATATCTTAGGGTAGGACCTATATCTAAACACAAAATTAATGTAGGTTTCATATATACCTTGTCCACATAACCTCAAGATAATCTTATACAATATTCTTAATATGCCTGTGTTTTGACTGTGACCTTCTTATGAAGTCACATGTGGAATTTTTCACTTGTGGTATCATGCAGGTTCTCAAAAGTTACAGATTTTTGGAGCATACTCAATGTTGAATTTTCAGCTTTCAAAGTTCTAGATTAAGGATGGCTCAATCCGTATAACAAAGTATTCTCTATGAATTGTTCTAGTATAGAAACATTGGGAGCTGTAATAAAATGAGGATATGATAAAAATTATTGGCCCTAAGTCATGGGTTGTGATCCTAATTTCTATAATTGTACTTAACATGTTATATTTCTTTGTCTACCTACCATTGTTACTTGAGGTATAAAGACCAGAAATGAATAATATTGCATTTATGAATTGTAAGGAATAATTGCAAAGGAATCTAAGGTAGGGATTCTGACATTGCTATTCATAATATAGATTCTGAGATTTGGGAAAACAAGCAAAAATGAGCCCATGGTGGCTCTGTATTCAATTTACTTTGAAAGGTGTGATCTCTGACTCCTCTTTGCTAAAGTTTGAATGTATAGACAAGTTCAAAATGAATATCTTGAAATTTAAATGTATACATAATAGCATCAAGTGGTGGGGCCTTTAGGAGTGATTATTTCATAAGGAAAGAGAGCTCATGAGTACATCTGGTGACCTTATAAAGGGATTGCAGGGCCTAGCCAGGTTCTTTGTCTTTTCTTTCCCGCTTTTGTTTTGCATAGGTGCAGCAAGAGTCCCTGTCTTCACTGTAGTGTGCCCTTCTTTAGACTGACTCTGCTGGCACCTTGATCTTAGACTTCCATCCTCCAATAGTATAAAAAGAATAAAATTCTCTCATAAATTTCCCAGTCTACGGTGTTTTGCTACAGCAACAGGAACAGATGAAAGGTATCCTGTTAAATCATATTATAGCATTGTGTGATGGAATCCAGCTGCTGTACTGTCTGGAAGCCCAAGCAACACTGTAGAGATCACATGGAAAGGGTTGTGGGTTCATGGGCAACTGTGGAGTATAAGCTCCTGACTGACAGCTAACACCAGCTTTCAACTTGTGAGTTACTCATTTTCAAATTACCTGTTCTAGATCCTCTTTAGCTTTCTCCATGACCACACCTGATTTGGATGAACAGAAAGGCATCATACTGAGTGTCTTAATTGTTTTTCTCATTGCTAAGCCATAATATTTGACATTCCCAAGTTAAAGGAGGAAAGGTTTATTTTAGCTCACAGTTTGTTGAGGCGTCAGTCATAGTTGGCTGGCTCCAAGGCGGGGTGCCATAGTGGAGGGCTATCGCAGAGGAGAAACATTTCGTGGTGTGGCAGGCAGAAGGCAGTAAATACCAGGCAGCAGCAGCAAGTCTGCTTTTCCTCTCTCCATTTGTATTCCATTCAGGCTATAAACCCATTGATTGGTGCCACCTACAGCCAGCGTGGACCTTCCCATTATCCACACCCAGAATTATGCTAGACCAATTAGTGAACTAATCGACTACCACACACCATTAATTCTAGTATCACACACCCTAGATCCAGCCAGCTCTGAAAAGGCCTACCTATGAGCATATGAGGCTTGGGGGGGGTATCTAAATACAAGTCATCACACTGTTTCTTATACAAATTGAAGATTTGTGAACAGAATAAATGATTATTATTGTTTTAAGTCAACATGTTTTGGGATTATACCATATTAATTATAAATTTACCATAATGTCATTATCATATTACCTCTATCAATCTACTTATGAAGCCTGGACTGTCTTGACATGTGGATCAGCACGGATTACTGTTATTACAAAGCCATTATCTATTACTTTCAGTGAAGTGTATAATTCTGTTTCATCCAGTGTTGTCACTTGATTAATGGTTGCAAGTACTACGTAGGACGACTTGAGAAAAGACTCTCGAGTATGGACTAATAGCTGTGTTGCAAGGTAGACTGCTTTCTCTTCAACTAAGGGCCTGCAGGAATGTAAACAAGCTCATATCTAGAACGGATTATTAAAACGTAAGTCCATTCTTTGCAAATTCTCATATCTGCAAATCAGTTCTAGAATTTGTCTACCAAAAGAGACATTTTAATGGGTGGCAATGGTAACTTTTAAAGTATTCAACTTGTTTCCTCTGAGTTCCTTGGATAGTAAATCCACATTATCCCGGAGAGTTAAACACTACCACCGAGTTATGTTATACATGCATCCCATTTGTCCCACTGAGTCAAGAGGACATTTTCCCTGTCAGCATTCCCTGCCATAATCTGCCTCGAGAAAGCACTCAGCACAGAGCTCTTCAAGTATAATCATCTCCATGTCTATTAATCCTTTGTTAAAGGAAGTGCCTTCCTGTCTGTATCACTCAGAGCTTGGGTTGAGGAATGGTTGAAGTGCATAAATATTCCCCATGACTCTCTCTCTGAATCTTTGGAATCTTCCCTTTATATTATTTGAGGGAAATTCTAACATTTCAAACCCAACAAATATTGAGTCCAAAATTTATAGCCAAACTTACAGAGCAAGCATACTAATATTAATCGTGGGTGAATAAATCTGTGTAGCACTAGATTTTAGTACTAAATAATAAGTTATTACAAACTATGTGATTTAAAAATTACATTTGCTCTCTCAATATAGAAGTTAAGAGTTCAAATGTAGAGTAACTGCATCCTTTGGATTCTAGTTTCTTAGAGGTAGGTTCTAGTTTCTAGAGTAAACCACACTTTCTAGACGTGTGATTTTTTTCATCATTCACAACCAATTCATGGAATGGCAGTTTGCTATTTTGCTGCCAGCAAAGAGAATCTCTTGAGTTACACAAGGAAAACATGGAGTTTCATTCCACACAGCCACATCAAAAGATTGGCCTCCCATCACGTTTTCCACTATCTGTTGGTTACAAACAAGGTATCAACCATTGCATACACTCAAAAAGAGGGGATCATAAATCATAAGGAGTCACTCTGTGGTGTGTTTGCCATAATATTTACCAATTAAAGGCTTTCTTCTTTACCAGAGTATAAACCCTATGAAAAGAGGAAATTAATTTACTGAATACATAACTGAATTCAGCAAAAATCCTAACAGTCTTACATATTGTATAAATGCAAATATAAAATATGTATCTGTACTTTATACCCTTTTGCAAATTCAAATTTATGAGAAATTTTTAAAAATTAAAAGTGTCTGATTTTATGATATAATAACCTTGCAAAGCTTTACGTTTAAAAATTTTTATAACATGTATTGATATCATATAAAATATAAGTAAAAAAGTGTAAATCTGACTGATCTGCATTTATTGGCTTCTTTCATATTTTCTACAGTATGTACTCCAACAATATGTTTCTCTCTGACACCTGATGTATACTTTATTTAAATCTTAAGACATCACACATTTTAGCAGAAGTTTAAAATAGTTATCTTCCAGTTAGAATGCAGCAGGTGAAGGATGCAAGTTTGCTCCCAGGGGACCTTGTTAGAGAAAATCACTCGTATGTTCAGTGAGCATTTGAACAAATGGACCTGCTGTTCTACCTAATGCTAGTATAATTCCTTGATATATGGTCACTGTGTGTGACAATTGAAACTGTCACTTAGTTCATCAGCATAACATTTCTAAGCTCAAGTTATAAAAGGTGTATATTAATGCTTCTCAAAGTAGTTATTTTAAACAGAACAAATATGTGAAAAATATGGTCCAGCAAATAGTCAACTAAAACATTGCACAGCCAAACATAGGGAAATTAAAACATTATGTTTATATTTTAACTATGACATTATGAAAAACCTTAGTTGAGAAAATATTCCATTTTTCAACCCATAGGTGTTTTATTAGGGGGTTTTGCTGCTGTAGATAGATCTGTCTAATCATAGAAGAGAATTAATCTGTGTATAGCCTGTGTAAAGCTGTCAAAAGTAAATTTAATCTGACCTTCATGTCCTAAAAATAAAATAATTAGCTCAGTTTCCATAAACAAAGTGATATTAATGGTACCAGGAACCAAGCTTAGTGATTGCTGAGGTGTTTAACACAAAATTTCAAAATAAAGAGTATAAATTTAGAGCAATAAACAGTTTATTTAATTGAACACAAATAACAGTTAATCTGATTCCAAAAGGAAATGGTTTTGCACAAACCTATTTCAAAGACATTATCTATTTGATAGTCCATTTATATGAAAACAAGAAATCATAAAATAATTGAATTTTATTCACAGTAATAAAAGTTAACATTTAAATAAACTAGAAATTTAAGTAAACCAAAAAGCAACTGTGGTTGACATTAAAACTTTATTTATTTAATTTAAACAAGCACTTCTTGAATTTTTAGTAATTGAGCACATTACCAAAGATTGAAGTAAAACCTAAGTGACAAACTTGTCTGTGCATTAAATAATTGTATCTTATTTCCTCAGTAAACATGTTATAGTACAGTCATGAATATAGAGCCTCCAGTGGACTCAGCATGGTTTTTAAAATCTTCTCTACTAAAGGGTGCCCTCCTCCAGTAGATTTCAGTGACCTGAAATAGTTTTTTGAAGAACTGTTCTATTGCATGTAAAATATAATGAAGGTAATATACAAATGTGACTAATTTCATTTTAAAAATTTTAAATATACTTTTAAATTTAAATCTTCTAGATCCCCAATTTATAAAATAAACAAACACAATTATTGAATAATAGAATTACTTAATAGCATTTATTTGTTTTGATAAATATATTTGACATTTATTTGCACTTAATTATATATTTGAAGATAAAATTATGGAACTGTGTAAGTTACAGAAATATTTTGTATATATTAAAATGCCATAGATAGTTCCCTGTGTACTTCAACTGCATTTTGTTTGTGTAATTTTCTCTGGTTCTTTCTAATACTGACATTATGATTCTTAACATGACTCAATAAGATCAGACACATGCTTCCCATGATTTATTATATGCCCTATTTATTCCTTATTTAACATATATTCAATTATAGTTAGATTATTTTTAACTAGCTTGGTGCAGTTATACAAATATCCTTGGAGAAGTAGACATATGTATGGGTCATTTTCAATATAAAATGTATGGCAATTCAGTTATAAGAGGGATGGCTTAAATTAAGAAAAATTAAATTACGTAATTTAATGGAATTTTTAAAAAATAAACAACTGACAGTTCACAAGGATGAGATGAGGGGCAGGATCCAGAAAGGGAAGAGTACATCCAGAAGTGTGGTGTGTGGTTGAGATAAGAAAGAAATGGAGCCACTGAGAATTCACTGTCGGGAAAGAGTCTGAGAAATTCTTAAGAAAAGGGACAGGATGAGCAAAACTTTTGTATCTCCTACAAACAAGGGTGCTGTTCATTTTAATCAAGTACATGGGAAGGAAAATAGTTCTCCTAAAATTACAATTCATAACATTAATTTATATAACTTATGCAAGTTATTTTAACAAATGAGTTAATACAACATGTAAAAATATACAGTATAAAATTCTAACTCCATTCACCTCCTCTTCATCTCTCTCCTGAAGTAATGAATATCAAACACACACACACACGTGTGTGTGTATATGTATATGTGTATATATGTATATATGTGTATATATGTGTATATATACACATATATACACATTAATTGTGTATTTTCACACCTGTACTATTTATTCAAAGTATTTGAAAAAATTCGGAATTTTTAGGTTATTGTTGCTTTATGAAAAGAGAAACATGTTTTGGGTTTATATTCACATATCTGTTTTTTTTTTTTTGTGGGTACTGGGGGGGTCAACCTCAGGACCTCGTGCGCCAGCAGGCGCCCGTGCCGCTGAGCGATATCACCGGCCCCTTTTTCGTATGTGGGTTCCGGGAGTCAAACTCGGGCCCTCGCGCTTGCCGGGCAGGCGCTTAAGCCACTGAGCCATCTCACCGGTCCCTATATTCACATATCTGGAAAACATGAAAGTTCATATATTTGAGGAATTTTCTTCATGTCCAAGATTGTTAGTCACATTTCAGAAGGTTAATATGGTGCATATGATCTACCAATGATTGTTCAATACCCCTTAATCAAACATTTTAACATGTTTGCAGTTAAAACAAAAACTCATATCAAGCAAAAAAAAAAATATTATAGAGAAACATATGCCAGTTCAGGCTGGATTTATCATAATGTGGAAAAGTTCAATATTAAGAACCTTTTACAAAGAGGTTCTTAAATGCAAGTAAGATATTGTAAGCCCATGGATATATTGCTCTGCAATTTAATTTCTGTCAATAATAAATTTTGGAAAGTCCTTCAGCCTATGGAACATGAAAATAACACATCTGAAAAAATTTTATAGTATTATATTATGCATTTAAAGCATGACTTATTTACTGTTTCTCTATTGATAGTCATTAAAGGATTTTATGACTGACTTGCTAGCACACACAGAAAATATTAATTTGCTTTTAAAATAATGTTCATTTTAAACATTTTCATGAGTGTTTATATAGTTTGACAAACAATTTCAATAATTCTGTATTTTAGGTAAATAAAAATTATTCAATAAAAATAATGTATATGTCTTCAGACCAGTTCAGGTATTAGTGATCTGAAACTTGATTTTGTTCCCTATGAGTTTAGGTCTATTTCTAGGGCACCTCATCCCAGGGTGAGGGCATCTAATGCAGATTTCCAAGGATCCTCTTTTTGAGAGACTGGGATACTGATTTTGGTCACCTGTACCCAAGTGAGTTGGCATGCATGCAAAGAAATTCTGTGGGACAGGCAATGCTCTATTTTTAAATATTTCTATTTCTTTATGGCTGCTAAACTTCAGGTATTTTATTTATATATGTATTTGTAATTTTGGCCTTTTTCCATGTGTAGAATAGATGAACAAGCTTGAAAGTCATTAACCACCAGAAGTTCTTGTTTACTATATATAATAGGTGTGTTACATACATATATATTATATATGTGTGTGTGTGCATGTAATTTACCAAAATGATAAAATGAAACATAAAACCTGCAATATAATTTTAATTATGAATCTATCTCATAAAATGAATTTATTGATGCTCTGATTAATTTTAGAGTAATTATGTCTGAGAAATATGATTCTGACTTTTATGTTATTATTCCAGCAATTTATGGAAGGAAAAACTCTTTAAAGGGGAACTCCAAACTGAATAAAAATGTATCAATAATCCATTTAAAGGGGAACTTGCTTGCTAAGCTATGACCAATTTTGAATGATGTTATTGAGCATCGTGTGTGAAAGACATTGAACTTTCAGTTCAATTTCATTTCTTTAAATACTTTCTCAAAAGCTATTGATTATCAGTTACCATAGTTTTTAACATGGTTGAAGATCATTATTAATAGCACATTTTTGCTGCTTACACTACATTTGATACATTAGAAAGATGAGTAGACATTATATGTATTATATATGTATATTAAAAACAAAATTTCTTAAGATTTTTTAAAGTAAAGCATGCGTAGAGATATTTCAAATCATCAAGTGAGATTTTAAACTATCACAAGTATCTCTATTCAAGTACAGCAAAATTTAAAAATAGCTATATGTTTTCTATTAAAAAAAATGTTTGTCTCAAATCCCAGCAGAATGAGGTAAGTTTTACGAGAATAAGAGCAGCTTCAGTTCATTCTTTATTTTATACAACTATCTTGTATTTCCATTTGAATATCAGCTAAAGGCTACTATGCTTCTATAACAAATAAACTGTTACATGCCTTTTATTTGCTGTATTTTAAATGCATAAATAATAAACTATCACCATTTCCAGTGAATCATCTAGTGATCTGCATTACAATTTTATTTTATTTATTTTATTTTTATTTTTTATGTGGGTACCGGGAGTCGACCTCAGGACCTTGTGCTTGCCAGGCAGGTGCTTATGCCGCTGAGGTATCTCACTGGCTCTGCATTACAATTTTAAAAGGATATATTAAAGCACAGTGTGCTGATTTGGTATAGTAGCCTTCTTAATGAGTTAAAAACAAAAATTTAATGACAATGTTTCCAGAATGGGAAATATATTATTTTGATAGTTATGAATAATATCAATGACTTACTGTAAAACAAAAATATTCCATGAAATTTTAATAACTTTCTATCATGCACAAATATTTGTAAGTTTCTAAGTGAGTTCAAAATAATATTTAAATGTTCCAACTCTAAAGCTTGGCAAGGTGAATCATTTCCTTGTTTGTCTAATTATTTTCTTGAGTAATGTAACTTTATGATGAAATGCAAATACATACTTATAAATGAAATTACCATTATGCAGTCTAAAATGAGATGTGTGCATAAAATTTAAATATTTCACTAATATTATTGGAATAATTTTTAAATGTCTTTGGAGTAGATGGAAACTTCATTCAACACTTGAATTAATATTAATTCCTCAAACTGAAACTACTCATAGCAGTGAGTCTCTTAACATTTTTGGACCTCCAAATTTATTTCACTGAGTTCCCAGAGTGTCAAAAGTCATTTTAGACTTGATTGCACACCAAAAGTAAACTACTATGTATGGAAATGGAGACAGGAAGGATGAAGGAAGAAATGCTGACTGATTTATATGAAATTAGAGACTTTCTTCCACAGGACTGAGAGAGTAGACTAGACAAAGGGGAGATATCAGTGCTCATATTCTCTGTGTTTAGTGGGTTAAAATATGGTAAGAAAAAGGAGATGAAAAAATCTGAAAGTCAAAGAGAAAGAAACAGTTATGCTCCATCTCCCCTTTTTAGGACTCCAAGCTAGCAGCAAACAATGTTCTATAGAATAATTTCAAATATGAGATAGGTTAAAATGGATAGTTTTTCAGTTAAAAGAATACAAATTCTACTTCTCTATTTCAGGTAGATCTATGTTAGGAAAAAATTCAAAAGAGTCATAATTTTCCAGTGGATCCCTGGTCACAGATGGAAAATATAGCTGAGATTTAGGAATCAATGGGCCTGCCATGGCATAGTGTCATAGGGAGATGGTGATCATATGGCACAGCTGATGAAAAATACAGGCCAGATTCTGAGATCACATAGAAGATGTGACTGAAACTGACAGGGTTGATAGTGTATTTATCCCAGCCAAGTATTTTCTATGTCACATAAGATGGAAGAACTGGCCCAGAAGCCCAGCAGGAGGATCACCAATTTGAGATCAGCCTGGTCAACTCAGGCCTTCTGTAACAGAACCAATGAAGTCCGATGACCATGTGCAATGATTTAAACTCAACTGGAATAAACTATAACACATACATACATTCATGCTAGTATATGCATGGGCATAGATTACCAAATGTCCATTTGAAATGTCTGCTTTTAACATCAATTTAGTTTTTATAGTTTATGATTAGCAACTTTGATAATTTTACTCATACATTTTCAGGAAATATTATTCAGTTATTCATTGAAAATATGCTTGGTATATGATTTTCACCTGTGACATAATATTAACAATGTGTCTGACTGAGTCAAAATAATTTAAAGGCCACATTTATAACATTCATGGAGATAAAATAATCTTAATCAAAGAAATCCTTGTTAACATGCCAAAAATTATTGGCACTATGATACCCATTCAGATATACAAAGTGCCAACCACTTTTTCTTTAAACAGTATATATATGGGAATTCTATAAGTAAACTATACAGGTAAATATTTAAATCAACTTTCATAAATGTCACTAAATATAACCAATAATAGTGTTCTTCATCCTCTCGTTTATATAAACTGAAGACACAATTGGCAATATTGGAAGATAATTCTCAAATTTTTGCTCTCATTTCTATACATACTACAATCAGGTTCACTACACTTTGTTATCTTATCATTTCAAGGATGTTTACATAAAAATCTGAAAATGTTTGTGAAGGTGTGTCTCTCCACTCAGTCATGCAACCTATGCAGTTGTTTGCTGTACAATATCCTTCAAATTTAAGGAGAGCGCCTCCCTACAACACATTCGGGTTTGTTTGTATCTCCTATAATAAAGTGTCTCATTTTGACCCCAAAATCAGGAAAGCGTGGTGGTAATTCATTACCAAAAACTGTAGTTTCCTAAACTTGAAATTTCTCAAATAGGGCACAAAATCATTATATCCATAGTACTCTCTATGTCTACCTACGTGATCCCCATAAGTCTAAGAAATATCAAGTTAAATGAACACTCATTTAGGTTGAAGTCCCATGAATACCAAAGTTATTGGTCTGATTGTGGATTCTCAAGTCTTTTACTGAATCCATAAAATGTGGCTGGCTAGCCTATTAGCATGCAAGTAAAGCATAAACTCAGATCCTTCACATTTTATGAGCAGGGACAATTCCACTTTCTAAGAAGACATTATTTAAACCAACAAAACATTAAATCAGTAAATGATCAAGTTCATATATTGTAGGGGTCATACTTGAGATATCAGGCTTCACAAGAACGTGAGGAACTGAAATGCTGTATATGTAATTGTTTTCTCCATATTCCACATAAATTTGCCTCTTAGGGGATCCTAATTAGGGGATCCTAATTTTTTAAAGAAACAGTACACTAACGGTGATATAACAGGACTTCAAAATTAAGACTGAAACAACAAGGATATAGGAATCACTCTTCAGCCTTTCAGGACATAAATATTTTAATATGGAAAGGATTGATTTTTAAGTAGAAGAGCTTTGCTACATTTACCATATACACAGGAGGGAATGAATGTTTCTTGGCAGGAAGGAAAAAGGATGTTTTGATATACTATTTTGCTTGTATTGTTTTTAACTCCTACCTAAATAAATGCATCACAACTTGCAAGAACAAAGGTGTATTTTAGAACATGTGTTAAAACTTGTCTAGCTGTCAACTTCTTATTCTGCATTCAAATTCATAGAAATGAAAGTCAGATGCAGTTTTAAAAATTATTCATGACTGCTTCTAAAAAGAAATGGCCATTGTTGGAGCACAAATTATGAGAATTCTCTGAAAGAAGGCAGAAACAATTTCTTTAGTAAACCAATAAGTTAAATGTGCACTTCTGTCAAAAAGTGAATTAGTTAGGAGAAAATGAACTATACCAAGCACTAGGTAACAACAGTCCTTTGCTAATGCAAGAAGAGTCACTTCAAGAGGTCCTTAGTGTGGCTGGCCTGCACTCCCACTTGGATATTCCATGAATGGCAGCACTCTACTTAAGAAAATTAGGGGACGCTATGCTTGAAAACCATTAAATTGGACAAAAGCTATGACAAATGGAAAACGAATTCAGGCAAACTTGATTTCTGCAATAACATGAACAAACAATTGCCTTGTTAAAAAGGAACATTGCCAATTACTTTCTATGTCATTGAAATTATTAAATTTACATATGAACATGATATGATATTGTTAATTTAAATGAGGATTTGTTTTCCTCTGGTTCTATCCATTTACCTTCCATTATAGTGTAGCTCCATGGGACAGAATCTGTGCATAAAATAGTCAATACCTATTGGTAAATGAATGGCTAAATACGTGATTAAATGTGAACAAACAACAAAATAGTGATTTAAAGTAAATGAACTCCATGAGAAAGAGGCATAAAGTTGTAAAAAAAAATCTGGAATGAAAGAATAATGGGTTGAGTCCTCCTTATTTGAAATATGTCAGACCAGAATTGTTTTGTATTTTCTCCAGAAATTGGATATTTGAATGAGGTATATGGAGACGTTTAAACATGAAATCAATTTATGTTTCATATAGGCCTAATATATATATACTGAAGGAACTTAACAATATAATAATTTCATACATGAAATGAAGTTTGTGTACATTAAACCAATTTCCTCAGCAATTTAAGGATGTGTTTTCCTATATACTGCATGAAACGATCACAGAAATTTTCATGTGATACTACATATTTAAATTGATTTTTAAAATTTATCTTATTTTCTATTTAATGCATTGTGTCTAGTCTATATGAATGTCTTTCCAAAGTACTGAAGGTGTGCTCCCCAAGGAGGTAGCACCACTGTGAGGTTGTGGAATCTTTCGGTGGTGGGGCAGCTAGTGGTAGGTTCTTGCCTCATAGAAGCAGGGGCATGAGAGGATTGTGAGACTTTGGCCTCTTCTTGCATTTTTTTTTTTTTTTTTTTTAATGTGGTTACCGGGAGTCAACCTCCGGACCTTACGCTTACCAGCAAGCGCTTGTGCCGCTGAGTGATATCACCAGTCCCTTTTTTCCTTTATCTGGGTACCGGAAGTCAAACTCAGGAACTCACGCTTGCCAGGCAGGCGCTTATGACGCTGAGCTATCTCACCGGCCCTCTTCTTGCCTTTTTGCTTCTTGGCCATGAAGTGAGCCATTTCCTCCATTTTTACCACCCAATAAATGCACAGATGCCCAAAGCTATGGGCCTGATCATGAATGAGGACCTCCAAAACTGTGAAACAAGAGTAAGTTTTTTCTCTTATAAGTTAATTATCTCTAGTATTTTTATATAGTCATAAAAAGATGGCTGATACACATGAGTAATTTAAAAACTAGTGCTTGCTTTAGAAAAACTGGTATTCTAATAAAATTTATTTCTACTTTATTGTGAGATAGTCAAAGCATTAATTTTTTATAATTGCCTTTTTAAACATATTAATTTGATTCATGGCTTAGTTTATAGAGTATCCCGGAGTTTGTCACATACTTTTATGTACGTGTAATGTTTATCCTTTGTGCAGTGATAGAAGATTCTAGAATTTTGAGTGAATACAAGCTGATTGAAAGGGTGGCTTAAGGATTTTTCACGCTGATTTTATGCTAAGTTGTTCTATTAGCACTTGGTTATGGGTATTGAAATTTCTAAGTATTTTTGTTGAATTCTTCATTTCTCTTGAATTTATTCTCTTGGTCTCATCAAATTTTTGGAATATTGGTTTGTAAATTTGTATAATTGATATATATATATATATATATATACATTATGTATTAACAGTTTTATTATTGTGATATGTTTATCTTCTGTGGTAATATTTTTCTTAAAGTGTATATTTTCTGATATAATTATAGCCATTCTGCCTGTCTTATTATTTTAATAGTGCTATAAATTTATTTTTATATATTTATGTCATTGATTGTCAGATATAACTCTTTAAGACAGCATATATTTGGATCTTTCTCTTTTATTCGATATGCCAATTTCTGCCTTTTGAGTGGAGTGTTATTACATTACAACTTAATATAACTTGTAGTATGTTTACATCACTTCCCATCTGTGCACCTAACACACAAATTCATTGCTTACAATTTCTGCTTTCCACATAACTATACAGTACATTTCATCTAGGTTTTTTTCTCTAAATAACAAAGATCTCCAGCTTCTAATAATGTGTGCCTTATTTTTTTCAGAGGCTTCATATTGGCTATTTTAACAATCACATTTTTATACACGGTCTGTTCAAGTTAATTTTATTATTCTCTAATACATGTATCTTTATCACCATGTTTCTCACATCTGGGTTCTCATTAACAGTCATTAATATTTCAATTTGAAACAGTCTGGTATAGGTAATTTAGTGTTTTCTATTTGTGCTGTTCAAAATTCTTCCAACCTGTGCTCTTTGCTCATTTGTAAATACACCTCTATATATTTAGGTGTTTGTTATAATGGAACCCTATTTCCAAACTTTGAAGACATTCATTAGTTATCTAATATTACTATAAAAAATAGTTACGTATTTTGAGGCTTAATGTAGTACAATTTAGTTCTAGAAGTGAGAAATCCAAAAATCCCAGTATGAGCAGGCATGCACTGCTTCTGGAAGCCAAAGAAAAAGTGTGTAATTTGTATTCTTTGGATTTCGAACCTTCCACTACTATACAGGTCAAGCATAGTATCTTCAGATACATTTTCTGTCCTCTTTCTCTCTCTCTTTCTCATCTTCCAATTCTTCTGTCAAATCTTCAAATCTTCTTCCCTGACTCTGAACCATGTTCTTTCTATTTAAAAAGACTTCTTTTAATCTTTTCATCATATTGGCTTACCCAGAATCTAGAATAATTTCATATTTTTATTCAAAATTTTTAATTCATCACATTTACAAAGTCACATTTTTGGTCTGGAAAGGAGATGCCATCATAACAAACACCTAAATATATGAAAGTATATTTTTCATACATAGTAACATTTTTATAGTTTCTGGGGATTAGGATGTGGACAACTTTGGAGAGCTGTTATTCTGTTCTCTGAAAAAAAAATCCAAAAACAAACTTGTTTCAACTAAATCTATGAAGTCTGTCACTTAGAAATTGCAGGTAGTGATTCTACTTAGTTTCATTTTTTTCTTTTTTGTTAACCTCTTTGTTATCACTCCTGTATCTGCATATATTATCCATCCGTCAAAGACTGGTCAGAGATTGCACTCGAACAACTTGAGCAAATATCTTCCACCTTCCACAGATATATCTGTGCAAATACAACTAGTAAGAAACAAAACCATTTCAACCACTAAAGATATAAGCCAAGTTAACAATTTAAATGTTTATTCAGATACAATGAAGGGCACAAAAGAGTTTTAAACATAAAATAATAAGATTATATTTTTATTGGTGGCAAAAGCATTGTGGATGATGAGGCAAGAGTAAATGGCACTATACCTCATAGAAAATAATTTCAGTTGTTAGAGTAAGAAGGGATGTCAGCTTAAAATAGAGGTTGGAAGTAGAAATGGAATGATTGGACAATTATAAAATGCTTAAATTTGAGACATTAGTAGAACATGGAGATCAGTTTTACAAAGAGGAGAGGTAGAATACACTTAATTATGATCCGTAATATCTGATTTATAAAACTCAGTAGACATTCTACCATACATTGAGCATTATGACATAAGTAAATGCTCACAATAAGGGGAAAGGAAAAAATCTGGAAAAGGAAAAAACTGGTTTTGCACACATTTGGTGACTTATCTTTAAATTTATGGGTATGAGGGTAGAGATCAGTAATCAAGTTAGTTTACTGATATAGATTAACAGGTACTTTATGGATGAGTGATGACAAATTTGAGAGGCCTATACATGAGTAGTAAAACACTGAGTATCAAGTAAGAGTGAGACAGGGCCCAAGGCAGTGGTGGTGAATCTATGGCACACATGCTGCAGTGGGCTGTTTGTATCACTGAAAGCTTAGAAGGGTCACCATCACAGCCCTAGGTCTTCACTAGAACCCTGAAGATCTAATGAATAGAAGATAACTTTATAAAGAAAATTGAGAAAGAATTGGAGGAGTGGTTCACTAAAGAAGAGGCCTCTACATGTGTGGGTGTAATCAAAGTTACCTCTCATGATCTCTGCCCCGGTGCGACTCCCGTAGTTATGTAATATGGCAGAAGTAGTAGATGAGATTCTTTTGTTTACAACACTTTATTACCAAAGGGAAGAGATTTCAGGTGGAGATTCAAAATCAGTTTACTTTCTTTAGTCAAAAGTTAGATTATCTTGAGGACCTTTGGCCTAAGGCAGGTAAATTTTTGGAAAAAAGAAACAAACAGAATTATTCTCAAATAAGTAAGCAGATGTGTAATGAATCCCTTTTTGGAGAGAAGATTCATCTAGGATCTAAGTGTCACAACCATAAAGAAAAGTATTTTGTCAACTGCTACGACATTCATTGCAAATCTCAAGAGGTTCCTGCACGGCAGGTGATCGTACACTCTCCCTGACACCTTTACTGACTTCAGCCTTCTGAATGCTCATCAGAGGATACAGTCTGGTCCTGCCCAGACTCCTGGCCTGCAGATACTATCAGATAATAAACATGCACAAGTCCAGTATTAAGTCAGTACACTTAGCAGCCATGCAGCATAGGAAAGAAGTACATTGTAGTATCCCTAAAGGCAAATCACATGTTAAGGAAAATAGGTGCTTAAGGGTTTTGCAAATTAGTAAGAAGATAGAGTTGAGAAAGATTGAAAGATTGAAAAATAATACTCAGTGATGTGGAGATACTGATTTGGCAAGGTAAGTTTAAACAAATGTTGCCGGAGTTGGCCTGCTGAACTATGGGGGTGGAACATGTGTTGAACTGGGTTGGGAAAGCAGAGAAAGAGGAGTTCATGGTAAATTGAAGGAAACTTGTGTAAAAGGTTTCACTTTGAAAAGAAGGCGAGATGTACAAAGATTGCTAAAGGAGAGAATTGAACAGATGTTTTGGTATTGTGACTATATATCTTTTTAAAAATAAAAGACAGAAAATGTTAATGGACATTTAATTATTTAATGGAGGAATGACTAAGGAAAGAGGAAGGAATCTATTAATGCATGTAATCATTTTACATTCATGTTAAATGTTATCTTTTTTGGATTTAATATTGTAAATGATTACTAACTTATCTATAAGCCTCTGAGAATATAACTTAAAAATATATAAGAGGCTTCTATTTTTCTTATGGAAATGTACATTATATAAGTATGCTTTTTACATGTTTATAGGCCCAGGACTTTGTTCAGATGTCCAGCAGAATGAATGGATATTTTTTTATTATTTATATGTAGCTGTTAACAATTGATGGTACCATATAAATATGCACATATATTTTGCTCAGGTGTTATTCATTTCTAGAAATGTAAAGAACCTCCTCACCTGATCAGTTACTTGGCTTTTTA
Source organism: Erethizon dorsatum (assembly GCA_028451465.1). Taxonomy (NCBI): domain Eukaryota; kingdom Metazoa; phylum Chordata; class Mammalia; order Rodentia; family Erethizontidae; genus Erethizon; species Erethizon dorsatum. The sequence goes on from CM051839.1 coordinate 22,091,629, forward strand.
TAAATTGAAGCATGTAGATGTATAATTCTTAAAATATTATTTTTAATAGTAATTATGCAGTCATTGGTAATATGCCAGACACTTATCAACATTTTAAGAATGGTTTAAAGGTTGAGATTAGAATATTTTAAGCTGAACTAAAAGACCCAAGTATTTTAATTTCACTCATTTGAGAGCTATATATTGAACCTTTAAGCATATTTTTCCCTCTGGTAATTATTTTTCTAAAACCAGTAATCTGCACAGGAGAAATGTCTCTATAATGTAACAATTAGTGTATTATAATAATTCAGAAGCTTTATAAAATAAAATAACAATATTTACTATTTTAATTATAATAATCATCCATGTTAATATAAAGGGAACTTTTGAGAGAAAGACAATTTCTGTATGCTTAGCCTGTTGGGAATGAAATAGATGTAAGAATGTGGGTAATCTTTATAAATATGCTCTACCCTAAATGTGCATTGTGAAACTAGAGAAAACTTCATGCAAAAAACTGTTACTTAAAAGTTGGAAACTTAAATCATGGAGGACATGTAGAGCTGATGTATGAGCTAACAGGGTACTGGTATTAAATGGAAAATGACTATTGCTTTAATATCTTTTTTACAAAAATCGTAAGCTTCAGGTAATGTCACTTGAAATCTGACACGTTCTTTCTGTCTAATTAATTGTTACATGTCATGTATCTTGCTTATTAAGATTCTTGGAGTTTTCCACATCAGCAGAATGTGAAAATAGTTATGCTTCACTGAACTACTTAATGTTATGTGCAAGGAAATATCAAAAGATGGTTAAAATATACCTTTATCATGATATTTGTTGAAAAAGGAAATGCTATGAAGTTGGTCCCAACAAGGGATATGTCACAGTTTGATGTCATTAATATTTGGACAAATGTAAGCAGGAATGTTCTTGGAACTGACTGAAGATGCTCACTCCACACAGATGGCACAGTTTATTCCAGCATTTGTAGCTTCCAAAGCATGTTCATAACTTTTTTTTTAATAAAATGGAATGCTGAAGGACACTTCAAGGTCTGTGATAACAAGAATCAGACTGACCTACATATTATTAATACTTATGTTGCACACACACACACATTCATGCTTATTTCATTTGGTTTCTCAATGTTTTACAATCATCTGGCTCTTAGTATAAAGATCAGATCCAACTTACTGTGACTTCTAGAAATACAGATATATAAAATTTTAAGCAATTATAATTTATGAAAAACAACAGAACTGCCACTAGAAATATTGCACACTTATCTTTTGTCAATATAAATTCTAGATTTTCTTTAATTTGTATATTTACATCTTTTGCTGTTTGAACTGAAAAAAAAAATGTTTTTTACATTTAACTGATTGCATTACAGCTTCCTGGGGAAGGATGTGGATTCACAGCAAGGATGCCTGGAATTGAGTAATAGCTTCTACCAGCTGTGACTTCAAATTAGATACTCAAATTCTCAGTGCCTTAGATATTCAAGCGTTAAATTACAGATAATATTAGTGTATACTTCAGAAGTTGTCTTGAGGATTGAATACTTCAACATATGCAAACTACTAAGAACTGTTCCTGGCAGATACGAAGTGTTTTGTAGATTTTAGCTCTAAATATTTTATCTAGTGAAGGCACTTATGAAATTTTTTCTCAGTCTGTTTGTGTTGTTATAACAAAATCCCAGAGACTGGGTAATTTATAATGAAAAAATTATATCATATTTCTGGAGCCTAAGAAATCCAACATCAAGGCTTGGCATCTGGAAAGGTCCTTTTTGCTGCATTGTCTGAGGGCAGAACTAACAGTTTTCTAAGCATCAGTTCCACCCACGAAGGTGAACTCTTGTGTCTTACTCATCTTATAATGGTGTTACAATGGCAGTTCAACTTCGGCACGCATCGTGGGGCGAATGTTCAAACCATGGTCCCTCCTTTACTCAATATAACTTGAAGATTGCTTTATCTACACTACAGTCATCTAATTTTTTGTCATTATCATGAATTTTTAAGTCAATTAATTTTAATAAATAGGTATTACAAGCTAAATTTAGACTTAAAAAATGAGCAAGCTTATCAAATGGATGAATGTAGGAGCCAACCTATGAGTTTATTCCCGATGCAAGGGCAACAAGGAATTAGGTTAAAATATGGGGGCCAAGGGGCTCTTGTCTCCCTTTGGCAAAAAGCCCCAAGTGACTGGCACACCCTGCCTTTATTCCTCAAACACATGTACAAGCAATTAGAGCACATGTGCAGGTTTCATCTGCCTCTCGCCATCCATGGTACATGTTCAGGTAAACAACAGGGTCACAACTGTGTTCACTTTTTCCCTGCAGCATGACAACACACATTCACACTGCCTTTCTCCTTAGTGTTCACAGAGGAGGACAATTAGGTCTCAGGCTTCCTGTGTGGTCTCCCACAGATGAATACTTTTAGACCAATAAATCATATTTCCTCTATTCACTTTTTATTACTTATATGGCCATATTTACTCCAAAAGAATGGTTAAACATCATGGTAGAGAAAAGCTGCTCACCTCATGGCAGCTAGGAAGCAGACAGAAAGAGGAAAAAGCCAGAGAGGAAAGGGCCAGGGACAAGATATATTTGCCCAAAATCATACTCCCATGACCTGTGCCCTACAATGGGGTCCCTCTCCTAATTTTCCATTACTTCCCAAAAATGTAGTCAAATAGTGATCTCAGCAATAGCACAACCCATTGATAAGGCCTCTCAGTGCAGTCACCTTTTGAAAGCTTCACTTATGACCACATGAGAATTTTGAGGATATTTTAGATTTAAAACATAACAGCAATATAGAATGATATGTCTGAAAAAAAGTGTGGCGGTCTTATGTACCTTTTCACTCATTAATAGACTGAACTGGTTTGAATTATAAATGATATTTTATTTATTTATTTATTTATTTTTATGCAGGTACCGGAAGTCAAACTCAGGACCACGCGCTTGCCAGGCAGGTGCTTGTGCCACTGAGCTATATCACCAGGTCCCTAAATAATATTTTAAAGTACTTAAATACATGTAGTATGTTGGGCATGCTCTTTCCTTAGACTCATGCAGTTTCAAGCTTTCTCTTGTCAATGAATCAGCAGCCAACGACTACCCTGGGCACATACAAGTCAATCAATATTTACTACATCTTGCCTCACAATATCAAATTCTTGTGATAAATATTTTATCAAAATATCATGATAAAATATTGTGGTTCAATGTAAGTTATTTTTTTTTCTTTTTTTTGCCTATTATATTTATATACTACTGTTGTTAAGGGAATAAAATTTCGCTATAGTACCTGGAGTACTTAGGGTAGTGTTGAGATTATTTACTTATTACTGTTACAATAAATTATTTCTTGCATGTTGATTTTTGTTATTTGAGGACAACACATTTTAAAATCTGATGTCTTCTGAAACCAAGTTCCATTTGCCTGAAACTTTTGAACTCTGTTTAAAAACAAAACTGACTTATTGGAGAAATTTTGCACTTAGGCAGGATTAACCATATATTATTACCAGAAAATCTTGCTCTTTCTTGCTAAGTATAAATATTTTCCCGGTTTTATTTCGTATTATGTACACGTGCCAACTGCCAATAAGAAATATAATTATTATGTAATGTAAACATTTACTAATAAAAACAAAAACCTGATAGCTATTAATTTATATTTGCATTTGTTGGAGTTCCTCAGTTTCTTTTGAGGAGCAGCAGGCCCTTCAGAATCAGTATGTAGGTGGGGACAACTCTGACCAAAACACAACAGACCTCCACACACAGTGAATTTTCATGGATAAACAATTTTTTTTTAAAGTCTGGCTAAAATAGTCATATCCAAGCATTTCCTGAAGTTGTTTGCAAACAGAACATATTTTTTGGCAATGCCGAATTGGAAATCTTAGTGCTTTAAAATAAAGTCTGTCCAGAGCAAATCATGGCTGAAACATGGAGAGAACGTAAGAATGTCTTCTGATGTTCCCCTTCATCTGGATCTGTCCATGTCCAAGGTTAGAGCTACACAAACGAATCCATTTTTCATGGGATTTAGACAGGACTGCTTAAAACTTAAAGTAAACTTAACGTTGGTATCTGACTCATTGGATATTAAAAAAAATGTCTTTATAGTGAAAAAGAGTTTCAGAAAAACCTTACAAAAATTAAAATTCTCAATCAACAATGCTCTGTATTAGCATCAAGGTAATATACTTTTCTCCTATGTAAAATCTACTATACTTTAAGTGATAAAGTTAATACATACTTTACTTCTTCTTCCTTTCCTTGTTAACATATATAAGGTAAATATGTCTATAACAATTACAAAAGTTATTAGCTGGAAACACATTGCAATAACAATTGTTATCACTTCTTAAAATACACAGTCATGAGTAAAACTTAAAGCTCAATCCTTCAAAATTAAAATAGCTTTTTAAACATATATGTTAAACTATATAATATGAATTAGACAATACTCATAATAGGCATATTTTCCTGATAATTTTATTATTATAACTGTCAACACATTATTAGTACAAATTAATGTTTTCACTATACTATTTCCATACACGTATACATTGCATATTCTTCCTTTTAAGGTTTTTCCAGTTACATATTTTAGCAAATAGAAATTCTTAGTTTTCTGTATGTTGTTTTTGATTGTATATGCTAAACTTTACACTAATTAAATTTTTGCGATGTAATCACACTGAATATGTGAATTAGAGACATAAAAATAAACTTTTTTATAACAATGCACAAAATGTAAAGAAAATTTAAAAGAATTATTTGTATATTGAAATTCTAGTTTATTATAGAATTAAACATTTTGATCAAAATATCACTTAACAGCAACTCAGGCAAGCAGAATAATAAGAAAAAAGGGAACAGAAGAATATAAATTATTGACACACTTGATATATTTCAAAGTGGCAGTTTTTGTTCTGGCTGATTCTTTACCACTTGGCAGCATGATCTTCTAATAACTCCATTTCTATTTTTTAATATTCTTTCTGCCAGAGAAGTAATTATTCAGTGTGCTTACTTTATAAATTCCCCATTTTTACAAAATAAACCTGAAATCTGTATTTTACAAAAAAGCGCTTGACAAACACCATCAAATTCACTTGCCCCATATTAGTTTAGAGCACTAAGTTTATACTTGTGTTCTAGTCACTAATGCACCTTGTCTTTTTCCTCGATTTATTGACAAGAACATATCATCCCTATTCTTATGTCAGTATCATTCAGCATAGTATTTGCTATGAGTTATCAAGCCAGTTATCACAAATAAAGTGACCAGTTACTCCATTTGCCTGAGACGGGCCTTAGTTTTACACTGAAATCACAAATCCTGGTAAATCCATCAGTCTCAAGCACACTGGCACTGTTGGTGAGCGGAAGCACAAGGTTAAGGCGGCTGCTTTTTATAGCCAGAGTTAGAATTAGGAAGCATTGTAAGTGTACACATATCTGTTCACAATACCATCCCTTAATCATGTATGCTATAATACTCCACAACATTGCTCATTCTTCAACTCCCACTTTTGAACTTCACCATAATAATTTACAGAAAAAAAAAAAAAACTGACCAGTGTCTCTTGGACTTTGTGTCCACACGCTAGAGACAATTATACAACATTAACCTCTCCAGGAATTGTTACTCCAGAACATAAGAAATATTGGTTTCAATTCCTATTGTCTAGTCGTCATTCCATTGCAGTGTTTACCTACTTAAAATTTGCAGCACTGGATTGCAGACTATTTCAGGATTTTCTCAGGGTTGATTGTATCATGGGCAACCACCTAGTGTTACTGAGCTGGGAAATTAGAGGTCCAGAGGTACATACTTTTTACAGCAATGGCTGGGGACAAATGAAAAGGTGGAAATGGAAAAAGGAAATTTATTTTGGCTCTCTGTAGAGAAGCATGCTCCATATAATAATCAGAGTTTTAACAAATTTCTGAGACTTGGGTTGGCTTACAGGGATGGTCCACTTGATTTACCTTCACACTGTGAGCACAATACATTTTTCTGCTGTACATCCAACACCTCAGAAAAGCAATTTGATTACTCCATTATAGTATAACCAGGTGTAATTTAGGGAGCAGTCTTAAAGGTGTTTTTATACAGTTTTGTTTCATCATAGAACTCTGGTGAACCTCCCTGTGAATGTCCTGCTTTATGAATTGCTTCTTTTTAAGCCAGGGCACAAAATAGACAGATGGAAACTCAATCTGCAACTTTGAAGATAGCGAAACAAACTTGCCAACAAACCACTAAATCTGCTGAAGAACCATCGTTCACACTGCAGAACCTGCATGAAGATAAATGTTTATACTTTGTGGGGAAGAAGATGCTAAATGTAAGATGCCACTAAGAAGCCTGTGCTTATCACTCAAGATTTAAGGATTTGAAAAGATAAAAACCTATTTACTAGATGGTTTTAGCTTGCTTAAGTCTTCTTGAAAGATTTAAGTTATGGACACAAAAAAACTGTTATCTCCATAGGGCCTCTATGAGAGAAATGCAGTAAATAAAGCAGAAGCACACACGCACACACAAATACACACACACACACACAGTAACAACAGCGGCACATCAGATAGACCAATAAATACATAGATATAGATACATACGTACATACACACGTACATAAATATATTACAATGAACTTGCTCTTGACATTAGGTCAGTGGCAAGTCTGAAATCCATAGAACAGGTCAGAAGACTGGAAACTCAGGTAAAAGTTGATTAGCTCTAAATCTGATATTTACAAAGGTTAGAAGTTAAGGGAAGACTTCTCTGGTACTTTTTATTTTTTAAGATTTATTCATTTATTTTTTCTTACATGTTTGAATTCTTTGCAAGGAGTTAGCACATCTACTTAACACATCTTAATCCTTTTTTATCATGCCCTCCCTTCCCCTCCCGACCCCTTTCCTCCACCTCTTGATCCCCCTCCCCTTTGAGAAAGATCTCTCCCTCTAATGTACTATCTTAAGGCAAACATTCTTTCTCCGTAGAACCTGTTTCTACTGTGAAAGACTTCACTTGTAGAATCCGGCCTACATATATTATGAAGGGTAAACTTTATGCAAATAGACTGTATCCATCAGCAACATAGCCTACACTAGTTGACACACAAAATTTAAGGTTTTACTTCAGAATTCAAATTATTTGAAGGGTTATATGAATATCCAGATTTTATACTTAATGTAGTTTCAGTTCTTTGTTATTTTTCTAATAATTTGTCTATGAAAACTAAATGTATTTTTGGCACTGTGCTTTTTATATTGTTGTCTTTTTAATGTCCTTAGGAGTATAAAGATGCCTTAGTATTTAATTCTGATGGTAATGATTTTAGTCAAATTTTCCATTTTCTTAGTTATTAAAGATTAAAATTTCAATAGTTTTTGTGAATAACTAATTTTGTCTTTGATGATTATTCTGATTACTTTTTATTTCATTAATTTCACCTTTTATTTTCATTCTCATTCTTGTATTTTCTATGTTTTCAATATGCTGTTTTTTTACTTATTGAGATATGCAATTAAGTTTTGCATATTCTGTTTGCTCATTTTTTTTATGTGGGTACCAGGAGTCGAACTCAGGACCTCATGCTTGCTAGGCAGGCGCTTATGCCGCTGAGCCATATCACCAGTCCTGCTTTGTTTTTAATATGTGCACAGCTTTAAATTTCTTTCATGCAAATGATTCCATTTTGTTTATATATAGCATTTCTTATCACTAGGTCAATATATATTCTAATATTCATGATGTTTTTTTCACTGGCTTAAGAGACATCATCTTATATATAATTTATACCATGTGTGATGCATTTGTTATGTTACTTGTAAGCATTTATCTCCTTGGCTAATGCCTTATAGCTTCATTTGACTATGAGGCATTTATATGTTTTTGCTTTACCTATAAACTGTATCACTGGAAGCATGCATATTTAGAATTTGTATATATTCTTGGTGAGTAAATTCTGTTATTATTTTGTCATGTCCCTATTTACCTTTAGTAATAGTCTATGACAAAAGCCTCCTTTAGTGCTTAATTTAAATCATACTGGTTGTGTTGTAATTTTGTTCTTTTGAACAGTTTCATGGTAAAACTATTCTTTCGTAGTTTCATGATGAATCATTTATATATTTCTGGATAAAATTTATTTCATAAATTAGTATTTAAAAAACAAAAGTCATTTTTTTCACCATCTGTGTAAAGGACCCACTTAGCTTGATATTTCTGATGTGGGTGTCTCTCAAGAGGTTATGTTTAAAATGTTAGCTGGAGCTCTACTGAGCTGAAGGGTTGACTGTGGATATACAACCTGTTTCAAAGATAACCCTCTAACAAGGTGAAAATTATGTGCCATCTCTTGGTGTGATCCTGAGGTCCTGCTGAAGTTGCTTCTCCACAGATAGCTTTGGTATTCATTGTGTGAAGACCATCTTTCATTGTAGGCAAACCAACAGAAAGCAATGTGAAAACCACACCAGACTATGACACAGACATTACTTCAGAAACTTCTGGGTAACAGCTCAACTCTATTTAAGGTGAGAGAGTACTACACCATATTCAGACGGTGAGAATCTCAGAGAATCTTGGCTACCATATAGGGTAGTGTTTGGTCTGCCATTCTACTTCCAAACATTCAGCGTGCTTTCATTCTATAGATATTTTTGTTATAACTGGCACATAGTTTTTAATTCAATTGTCAACTTTTTCCTTTAATTTGAGCAGGTATTCTATTTATATTTAATATGATTTCTATCTATATTTGTTCAACTCTACTAATGAATACCATGTTTCCTCCAAAATAAGACCTAACTGGGAAATAAACCCTAACATGATTTTTCAGGATGCTCATAATATAAGCCATATACCCAAAAGAAGCCCTATCTAAGATCGTCAGCCAGAGGGATGCCTTTAGTATGTCTATTTAAATATGTGACAGACATGTTGAATTATGAAATAAAAAGATTAATATATAATTAAATATAAATAAATAGTATTTACATTAATACTTAAGATAAATAATATCAATTATAATTAAGTATTTGGAAATACCCAAGCAGTCACCTTTGGATGAGAAGTAAATGCCTATATAAACAGAGGAACTCCAGGCTTATGGCTGAATGACCAGTCGGGGTACAGACAAAACACATGCATAATGTGCGAACTCGATAATGACTGCACGTGGTTGTGTCTAATATGAATCTTCATAATTCAATAGGTTGCATGTTGTAGCAGACAAACTTAATGCACTCATGTGAAATAAAAAAAACACTTTCTGAATTTTGGTGCCTGCTTTTTTTTGTCACATTTTTGTGGACAATTATTATTAATTGTCATCATTTTTGTTGCCACTCCTGTCTCATGAGTCTTCAATTAACACTTGATTTAATGAAAACTTTGTGAATCCCAGCCTACAAAAGGTACTGACTTGGGTGAAGAATTCCTGGAAGAAAATCACTGTGCTGCCAATGCACCAAGAGCAGGCTACATGGACAGGAAGTGCTGGTTCAAGGAGAGCTCTATTGCTGGCCATGAGAGATTGGGGCCAATGGTTCTACAGGAAATGGACTCACAAGAAGTTCAGGATGGAATTCAGGGTTTGGAGAGTAATGACAATGTTTCAGAAGAAGATGACATGACTGTATTTGAAAAAATGTAGATTTTTGTACATGAATAAATGTCGATATTTATACATGAATAAAAAAAGATTGTTGTACATCAATACATACATATTATTATACATAAAAAAGACATCCCCTGAAAATAAACCCTATTGTGTCATTTGGAGCCAAAATTAATATGAGATCCTGTCTTATTTTGGGGGGAATTGTGGTATAAGATAATTGATTTGCCTTGTCCAATGTTTTTCTTCCTGTCTTATACATTAATATATTTTATTATTTTATATTACTCTTTTTTGTGAGGTTTGTGTGTATATGTTTAACTTTTTTTTAATGTTAATTAGCAGACTACACAATGCTCCTTTGGCCAAGGAGGTTCTAATATTACTTTATTCCTTTACCCTCATTTTAGCACAATCTTTAAAAGTTTTTTTTATCTCACTTTGGAGCACCTTGTAAATTAAACACAATTATTTTGGTAGTTTTAATATTAATGTATGCCTTCCTTTTTTGTATAGGTAACTTAGATTCACCCACACATTAGACCTTGTCAAGCACTTCATTCTTTTCTGCATGTCAATAATCTACCACCCGGAGACAATGTTTTTCTTTCATAGAAGCATATTTAATTATTTTATTTTGTTTGTATTTTTGATTCTGGGGCTTGAGGTCAGGGCTTTCATGCAAAATAAGTATGCGCTCCACCACTGAGTTACACACAAAGGCTCTTAAGTATCCTTATATTTGTGCCACTTGGTAACAAATTCTCTAAATTTTTGTTTCTCTGAAGTGAACATTAATTCATTTGTATTATCATAAAATACTTTTGCTAGGTTTAGATATCAAGCTTGGCAATTATGTTCACTTAGACTTTTAATGTGTCTTTTCCCTGTCTTCTCTCTTCCATGATTTTTCCATTTTCATTATTTGTGAAGGAGCTGGAAGTCTAATTGTTTTTCCTATGGAAGTAACAAGTCCTTATTTCTAGTTACTCAGGAGATTTTTTTTCAGTATTTTTATCTCTGAGCAGTTTCACTCTGATATACCTGCAAGGGCAATTTTATTGTTTTGTGGGTCTTTTTTAAAAGGTTGGGTCTAAAAAGGAAATTTCAGGACCTTATACGGATTAGTTTCTGTTACTTCTTTTAAATCTTGAATTATTTCACTGGGCATGTGTCAGCTTTGTTTGATTGTGTGAATAAAACTATATATAAGAAAGTGTAGGAGGAGCACCAAGATGGTGAGTGGTAAGCAGAGAAAGATCCTCCTTGAGAGTTGCCATCTAGACACTGGAATATAGCAACTCGAGGAAGAAAAGAAGGAGGGAAGTGGGTCCCCTGGACCCGGAAAGGATCTAAAGCAAGAACTGAAGCCCATGGAGAGAATGAAGAGAGAAATTCCAACAGAGAAGAAGGAAGTAGCTGGCGGAGCCTTCTCCCTGAGTCAGGGACTCCCTGCATGAGAGGAGCCATTCAAACCTGAGGATACACAGTGACTGCTGGTGACCCCAGAGGCCTCTCTGGAAAGACACAGCAGTGTTGGGAAGCAGTGGGCATGAAGGACTGCACTAGCTGGGGGTGAGTGCTGAGGGCTTGGTTATCCCACAGGAGAGAGATATTATATGGGAGCCATCTTCAAGAGGGGCCAGCTGATGTCAGAACTCAGAGTGGCTGCTGGCTCCATCTAGTAACTCCCAGGTGTGTTCGGGCCTGCTGCGGAAGGTGCACTGACTGCTGCAGGCTGAGTGGGTCTGGTTTTGGCCTCCACAGTCAGAATGCAGACTGAACTTCAGGGATAATAAAAGTGCAGACTTATTGAGATTATCCACTACTCCACCATAAAGCTACTGCTGGCTTGCTGGGATAAATGAACACAGATCTGAACTCTGTCTCCACATGTCTACCAGTGACAGCAGAGACAAACCTGGAAGTGAACATTTTACTCTCTGTCTTGTTTGTTTTTTGTTGTTGTGCTTTTGTCTTTGTTTTCTGGTTTTTTTTCTTCATTGTTTGATCTTGTTTTTATACGAATGTGAACATGGTTTCTAGCCTCTTTGTGGTTGCGGTTCTGTTCTGTTTTTCTTTTTATCCCTTCCTTCTCTCTTTCTCTCCAGTCTTCTGTACCTGTTTCACAAAATTAGCGTGATCCCCCTTTGTCCTCCAGCCTTAATTCTAATCTCTTCCTCTTTTTCTAACCCCTTTTAAACTTTAACCCCAAGGGTAAAATTGACATATTAAGGACTTATATACTGTACATAATTTTCTGGTTTGTTTTAGATTTTGTTATATAACCACAAATCTAGTTCACATGGTTGAAGGTGGCAACTTAATGGTTGCTTCACTTTGTCATTTTCTAGGCTGTGTTTGATGCAGTTGTTATTGCTGATGGTACCACTTTAGCAAAAGTGACATAATTGTTCTAACCAGCTATTCTTCCTGGTATTCCAAGACAGAGACTGACTACGGGTTATAGAAAATACTGTGGCACAGTATTAAAGAACCAGGGGCTGGGCCACGCAGGCAGTAACTTCTCATCCCCAACAAGTTCAAGAGGTAGAATCACGCAACAGACGTAAAACCCAAAAACCAGGTACACCTGGGATATACCTCGGAGAAGTGGTCATTTCTTAAGGGTCCTAAATAGCAATAAAGTATAGGCCAATACCCCATAGGCAATTTACAAGCGTCAACCCAGGAATTAAAAAAAAAAAATGAAAATGAGTGACACTTAAACAAGATGCAACCTCAGACATCCAGTTCACCAAAGGCAAACCCAGGGGACAATGAGGTGGGTCAATCTGAAAGCCACCCACCTGGCCTCTCTGAAGTGGTAAGGATAAACTGAAGACTTTTATGGATAAATGGATGCAACTCGAGACCATACTCATAAGTGAAATAAATCAGACTCACATGTGTAAACATCATGTTGTCTACCTAGTGTAAGAAGCTGAAAAAGTAAATAAGACCCAAAATGTACAATAGATATTGTGAAATGGGAAGACACTGTTCCAAAGGAAAGAGAAACTGGGATGAGGGACAGGAGAAAAGAAAGAAGGGAAAAGGAATTTTATATATATATATATATATAATATTATATCATATATATGTTATTATATATAGTAGTTAAGATAGTTATACTACTAAATTCTCTTAGATCATTGAAAAGAAATTTTTGTGCTAATATTGCTTGGACAATTAAATGCCTATATCTTATACTCTGAATAACTAATTTAAAGATAACAATATGCAATGTATTAAATATTGTTACTCTTCTATTACCTTGTTTTGAAATTTTTATTTTTTATCTTTAAAATAAAATTAAAAATATATGTAGTTATAAGAAGCTTAGTAGGATAGTTTTTCTCAAGAAAGAATTTACATTTTTCTATCTGAAATCATCTATTTCAATTTCAAGAAAAGAGGATTAAAAGTTAATTTCAGGCAGGCTTGTTTTTATAGCAATGGTAAATCTCTAACTGAAGACTCAGGGTCTAAGTTGAGAATCCAGAGGGATCTTTCTTGTCAAATTCTGACCTGCATTTTTTGTAGTTCTAGATGTATAACTTAAAAAAACATTTCACATTTGTAATCTAACAGACATATATTTGAATATTCATAGACTGATTTAAGGAATAAGAAAATCCAAAATGCTGGGGGAAACTTATATTTCCATTTTCTGCTAAATCTTTGTCCCTTAATATTTGGACTTTTTTCTCTCTCTTTTTTTTTTCTTTTCTTTCTTTCTTTTTTATTTTTTTCTATTTTTTTTTCTTTTTTTCTTTTGTATGTTTAAAAGTATACATATAATACATTTTTCCCTAGGTATTCTCTTCAGCCTGAGTGGTAGTAATCAGAATCATCTATACCACCAGTGTTCCACCTGATTTTAATAAAGAAACAATAAAATGCCTCATCTAGGTAGTCACATTTTACCAATGTATCTTTTAGGTAATTGTTTGTATTTTTTCCTATTTATTATATGTGTTAAACATTGTCAAGTTAAATTATTTCCCTCATGTTTTCTAAATACATTTAGAAATATAAGTTGGAAAGATTTAGGTTCAGAAACTTATACTTTATATATTTAATAATTAAAATCCTGATTTGGTTTATTTTATTAACTATTTTAGTTAATTTTCATTGGAAACTACAACTATGTGGGTATTTTTAATAAAAAATCTGTATGACTGTATTAGAAAGTTATGAGCCCTTTCTAGGATTCTACTAAAATATCACTAAATTAAAAATCATATTTTTGTAAGAATCTGTTATCAGACACAATAAAGTTTGCCATTATTTTTCAAATTGAATAAACAACCAAAAATAACCCTTATTGAATAAAAATAATTAAAACAATATCTGAGTGGTAGATAAAGTAACTATTATCTAAAAGTACACATTTTCATATGGATTTTTGCCACATATCTAACTATTAAAGGCAGTCCACACATACTAAAAGCATACTGTGGACATAAATTTATCTACACATTAAAATATATTTGGTTATCTTTATCATTTCCCCAGGACACTATTGCTTATAAAAATCTTAATTGTAAGGATTTTAAGCTCAGTTTGAAGTAGTACATATTCAATTTTTTGTCACTATATCTCCTAAAAATCCTATGGAAAACTTTTTCCTTGTTCTTCTGTCTTTTATTTTCTTCATATGAGAGTAAACTGAATTTGTAAAGGAACTTGGTAATTGATTGCATTTCAATACCACACATCAGTCTTTTCTTTTCTTTCTTTCTTTTCTTTTTTTTTTTTTTTTTTTTTTTAAGACAGGGTCTGGCTATCCTTTTCAGGCTGGCCTGGAACACACTATGTAACCCAGTCTGGCCTTGAACTTGCAGTGATCCTCCTGGCTCAGCCTCCTGAGTGCTGGGATTAAAAGTCATCAGTCTTCTCTATTACTAATTAATTCAACTAATAAATGAATATATAAAATAACAAAAAACAGTAAAAATAAAAATGGAAAATAAAAGTCTTTCTTAGTCAAAAACCCTTTTCCTCTAATAAAATCATGAAATGGCAAAATCAGTAGAGACTGTTAAATAATACTAGGTAAATAAAATTTGAATAATGAAATATGAGCAAATGTAAGTATCTTAGGTAAAATGTGAACTTCCATTGCTTGATTTAGCTTTTTAAAAACATGTATATATGCAGGCATACTTCAGTATTAGTTGGCGATTCAATTTGATACCATTGCAACAAAACAAATATTACAGTGAAGAGTCTCACACTCATTTCTTTGATATTTTTTGTTCTCAGCGTATGAAAATGTTGTTTGTATTATATTGTAGTCTAGTAAGTTTTCACAGCACTGTATCTTAAAAACTTACATGTTCTGGGCCGGTGAGATGGCTCAGCGGCATAAGCGCCTGCCTGGCAAGCGTGAGGTACTGAGTTCGACTCCCAGAACCAACATAGGAAAAAAGGGCCGGTGATATCACTCAGCGGCATGGGCACCTGCTGGCGCACGAGGTCCTGAGGTTGACCCCTGTACCCACCAAAAAAAACAAAAATAATAACAAAAACTTACATATCCTAATTAAAAACACTTTTTCCCTAAAAATGCAAAAGATCATCTGCAATTTAAGTAAGTCATAATCACTTTGCAGATGCAGGCTCTTGATGGTTACTGACAAATCATAGTTGTCAAGTTGCTGTAGTTTGGGGTGGGTGTGGCAATTTCTTAAAGAAAGACAAGAAATTAAGTTGTCTACACTGATCGGCTACTTCTTTCATACAGTTTTGCTCAGCACTACACAATGCTGGTAACATTTTACCACCACAGTACATTTTTCCAAATTGGAGTCAGTCCTAACAACCCCTGTCAGTACTTTATCAAGTTTATATATTATTCCAAATTGTTTCTTGTCATTTCATCAAAGTTTTCAGCATCTTTATGAAGACTAGTTTCCATCTGGAGAAACTCCTTTCTTTGCTCATCTATGAGAAGTAATGCCTTATCCATTAAAGATTTTTTCCCCTAAGATTTCAGTAACTGATTCCAATCTTCAGGGTCAACTTCTAAGTTCATTTCTCTTGCAGTTTCATTACAATTTAGTTTCCTGCACTAAAGTCTTAAATACCACTAAGTCATCCATGAGGGTCAGTGGCAACTTCTTCCAAACCCATGTTAGTGTTGATATTTTGAAATCCATTAATCTCGAGTATTCTTATTGGAGTATAAAATGCTGAATACTTTGGAGAAGATTTGCAATTTACCTTGCCCTGGATTCATCAGAAAAATCACCATCTGACATCAACTGCCTTATTTTATGTCTTCACATATAAGAATTGAAAGTTGAAATTTCATTTGAAATTTGAAATTAGAAGTTGGAAGTATATTAGTATAATTTTTAAGGGTCCCAGGATTTTTGAAATGGTTAATGAGCACAAGTTTCAACTTAAAGCTACCAGCTTCATTGGTCTCTAATAAATGAACCAAACTGTCCTTTGAAATTTGAAGCCAGGCACTGGCTTCTCCTCTCTTGCTATGATAGTCCTAGATGGCATCTTCTTTCAGTAGAAAGATGTTTTATCCACAATGAAAATCTGTACTTTAATGTACCCACCTGCTTCAATAATCTTAGCTAGACCTTCAGGGTAGCACTACAGCTTCTGCACTAGCAACTTCATGAACAAACACTGGTAGCATGAAAATTTTCTTCACAATTTCCTCACCTCTGTTAGCTTCATACAGTTAAAGAGATTTAAATTTTCTTCTGGATTAGACTTTGATTAGAGTTGACCTTGAGGGAATGTGTGGCCGGTTTAATCTTTTAATTGGACCTTAAAATTTTCTCCATAGTAGCAATAAGGCCGCTTTTCTTTTTTATCATCAGTGTGTTCACTGGAATATCGATTTTAATTTGCTTCAAGAAATTTTCCATTACATCATGACTTGGCAAACTGGTGTAAAAATTTTTGCTTTCAGCCTGTCAGCTTTTGACATCTTCCTTACTAAACTTAATCATTTATTGCTTTTGATTTAAGGTGAAAGGCATACAACCCTTTGTTTTACATGAAAGTTTATAGGCCAGTGTAGGATTATTATTTCACATCATTTCAATGTTATTGTGTCTCAAGTAATGGTGCCTGAGTCACAAAAAGATGAAGAAATGGCTACCTTTTGGAGCAGTCACACCTAACATTTATTGTATTGACATCTTTCGTTGTGCCCCCAAACAACTGAAATAATTATCAAAGATCATTGATCCCATCACTGGTATAATAATAATAAAAAATTTGGAACATCAGCACATTTACCAATTTTGGTATGGATGCACGAAGTGAACCCTTGTTATAGGAATATAGGAATAGTGATGATAGTCTTGCTCACAAGAGTTGCTATAAACCTTCAATTTGAAAGAAAAAAACAAAGCAATCATGTGATGTGGAATAAGATGAAGTTAAATAAAACAAGATATGCCTATAACTTTAAAAATGTTATTCTTGGTCGGGTATATAGTTCAGCGGCACAAGTGCCTGCCTGGCAAATGCAAGGTCCTGAGTTTGATTCCTGGTAGCCATAAATAAATAAATAAATAAATAAATAAATAAAATGTCAATTTAATCACTTTATTACATCGCATATCACAGAGCATGGTCAGTACATTTTTATTTTTATCCATTTTTTTTGTGGGTACTGGGGGGTCGACCTCAGGATCTAGCGCGCCAGCAGGCGCCCGTGCCACTGAGCGATATCACTGGCCCCTTTTTCATATGTGGGTTCCGGGAGTCGAACTCGGGCCCTCGCGCTTGCCGGGCAGGTGCTTAAGCCGCTGGGCCATCTCACCGGCCCTACATTTTTTTTTTTTTTTTTGGTGGGTACCGGGGGGTCGACCTCAAGACCTCGCGCGCCAACAGGCACCCGTGCCGCTGAGCGTTATCACCGGCCCCTTTTTCGTATGTGGGATCCGGGAGTTGAACTCTGGCCCTCGCGCTTGCAAGGCAGGCGCTTATGCCGCTGAGCCATCTCACCGGCCCCCTACATTTTTAATATAAGTACTTTTGTCTGAAATTCCTGACAGAAGCTGCTGCTTGTAGAGAAAGTCAATACAGTGAAACTGTAATACATTTTAGTTTATAATCCTACCTTCTACGGATTTACATGACTAAGAAAAGACTTATACTTCTCTTCCATTATGTAGCTTCTTTTTATTGGGATATGAAAGAAAAAAGAAACCTATAAACAATAATTAGAATAAATTCATCAGTCAAATGCAGGAGTTTTAATATTACTATGTGCAATCTTCCTTTCAAAAGCTAAATTTATACATGGTAGTGAGTATAATAATATCTTGATGCAAAGAGATATTTTCATAGCACATAACATAATACACTAGGTGTGAAATAAGCTTTATGGTAAATGAGTATCCTGACGGTTGTTAGCTTTTTACTATGTGCAGCTTTTGTACACCAATGTATTAGCATTTCTTCTTAACAAATAAAATGAGTATATATAAATTAATGATTAACTCTGACCATGCACTCAATATCCCCTCTTTAACCAAACATTTATTCCATTTACACCTTGAAACAATAATAAGAAACAAGTCTTGATCTGGGTGTCAGTCACACTCTTGTTTTGCATAATTTAAGGAATGATGTGAAAATAGGAAGCACCACATTTCCAAATAAAATATTTTAAAAAGAGATTAGCATCTATAAAATTACATAGTTACAAACATTTTGTAATGAGTAGAGTTAAATTCTCGAATAATCTACAGGTAAAGATAAAATTTTATGGGACCAATTGTAAACTAGAATGATGAAAAATAAACTGGATACATTTGTTTAATTTAGTAGCAAAGAACTAAAAGCCAAGTTTATTTCCTTTTTCTTTAAACTGTTAGCATATCACATGGTAAAAACAAACAAACAAAAATCATGGATTAAAAAACTGTACTTCAATTATTCACACATCATTTTAGGTCAGTGGAACATAATGAATGTTGCCTGTTTTAAAATTAAAGATAACAACATGATCATTAATATAGAGGATTTTTCCCTGTGACAATTGCATTCATGTGAAAAATAAACAAATTGTGTCTAAAATTACAAATAAAACCTAGCCAATATTTCCTAGTTATGAATTTAGAAACATTTGGTACATAGCTATAAGAATTAGATATTTTCAGTTCTATAACTACCCTCGTATTATGATCATAAGTGCTATCATATTTCTAAATTATACTTTTAAAGCAATTCACTCATATATGAAAAAGAAATCTAGTTAAAAGGTTTTTTAAAGAGATTAACTATTCATGTGCCACCATGAGTACAGCATTGAAAAATACAGCTTAAATTAAAATTACTTTTTATTTCTCTTGATCATTAAGGGAAAATTTTCTGTAAATAAATGATTTACATTTGTTGTGGAAAATACATTTTCTTAAGGAGCTTTTCTAATATAATACTCAATTTGTACTATCATTTCAATTACTTTACAGTAAGATTTTTAAATGTATTCAGCACTGGAAATATGTTTTATCTCACCTCAGATGACCAGAATATTATTCCAATTCAATCCCAAATATCTCTGTTTTCTATTCATTTAAAAATATCACTTATTAAACCAAATAGCATCAGTCTACATAATGTAGGAGGAATAATTTAGTTTTATTGAATGTTAATTTTTGTCAGTAACTGTATAAGTTCTTGTTGTAAGTCGTCTAATTTTGCCATCAAAAATTAGATGGTTTCTCTACATGTTTTTATTTTATATGTGAAGGAACTGAGGCTTAATGAGATTAAGGAACTTATCAAAAATTACAAGATAAATATATGATAGAACAAAATTGTGGTAGCTCTTACATACTTTCTTATGCTGATATGAGTATAAATTTAAAGTCAGAAATCCAACTGAAAAGAGAATAATAAAGGAAGAAGCAATTTTCTAAAAGAGCAAAAGTAAATTCGTGGAACTTCTCTGGATGGTATTTTATTTCTCTTTGAAAAATATGTTTTAAAATTTTGTATTATTAAAGGGTAAGAAGAGCAAATAAATGCAATATTCATAAATAAGTAACAGCATATTTAAGAAGGTCAATAAAACACTATATGATGATTTTTCTTTCTCTAAATGTAGTGTCCATAATACCCCAAAATGTGAAAATGTAATTATCTGTATTTGTATGAAATGCATTTCTGTCTATTCAATACTCACCAAAGGAGCATACCAAGATTATCACAAAATACTGCACAATATTATCATATGATAAATTTATCCCTATTTTAAAAATTGTGTCATTTTATCATTACAAAATATGATTGCTTATTAATCCACTTTTTTGACTTTCGAGTGTACCTATTAGCAGTAAATTAGAGAATAAAGAATATGAAATTTATAAAGATCATAGTGCTTGCTCTCAATAATTTCATCTACACCAAGAGTTGCACCAGTTGATTCACTTCGCTTGCAAGCTATAGAAAGCAGCTTTGCCCATAGAGGCCAAAGGAGATTAAGTGGCAATAGGTAGGAAACGTGATAAGAAGTCAACAGGCTTTAATAGAGGTCCAATCAGCTAAGCAGCAAGAGCTCAGCACATTTTTCTTTGAGTGCCTCTGACAGGACCTGTGCACTTCAGTTTGGTGGAAAATTTCAAAAACACTGACCAGAATGAGGAAGAAGTTTTTCCCTAAATAAAACCACAGTAATATTAAGAAAGAAAAGATTAGTATGTGTGATGTCTGCTTATAAACCTAACAATAAATCTATTAATTTAAGAATAGTTATTTTCAAAATTATTTTCTTACTTAAAACTACCCAGTAGATATTGTTAGGCCTTGTAAAGTAATCATGCATTTAGGAAAGAGAAAACCATCTTTATAATAAATTGCTATGAGGAGTCTAAATATATGTCTTATCAGTTAAAGTATATGCATTAAATTATGCAAATATATCTATTTATTTCAATGAAATTTTAATGCATACTATTTCCTATAAAATATAATCATATATATGTTGCTTAATGCATTGAATATTGTAGTCTTGAAATTTTGTATCCATAGTGATAAAAATAACATGAGATTTTTGATGTGAATTGGATCTCACACATTTTACTATCATATCTGTGAATGAAAAAAAGGACCAGACATATTTTATTTATTGTGCTTATCCATATATTCCACGATCACAGATTCAACCAAGTCTGGAAAGGAAAATGTTTGAAAAAGTAATTGACTTTATACTGAACTTTTACAGACATTATTTTCTTGTCATCGTTCACTAAACAACACAGTCTATTATTTAGCATCATTTACATTATATTAGGTATTGCAAGTATCTCATCTAGAAATGCTTTGTCATGTATGAGAGGATATGTATAGATTACATACAAGTACTACACCAATTTATATTAGTCTGTTGAGCATCCATGGATTTTGCGGGGCTCCTGAAATCAATAGCCATTCCTACTGAGGGATGATTGTGTACAGTCAACTTTCTAACAATAGAGTAGCTGTTCAATTTATGTAACACATGTAATGAATTGTATTATAAATTAGACATAAAGGCCAATAGGTTCTATGTTTCATTTAAATTAGATATTTATGAATATCAAATAAGCATATCACTGTAAATTTCAACAGAAATACATGGAAAATTCCAAACCTTGTACTTCAAAATTAACGGCAATTATACTTTACTTCTAGAGAAGAACTGTTTAAAATATTTAATTATTTAACAGATTTCTGAAGGCTTCTTGAATGAGAAACACTAAACTTGAATTTACACATTATTTTTAGCAAAAGTGTTAGCAGTAGCATACAAAGTTTAAGGAATAGTCCATTTCAGGAAGATAGAAATTATAAACTCTTCCCTGGAAGTTGCTATCTCTAAGATGAAATATTTTAAATAATGTGAAATATATGTTTTATTTATTTAATCACCTATTATGTATAGCGACAATAAATCTCATATTGTTAATGCCATAGTTTGCCACCACTTTCATTATTACAAGAAAAATATTTAACAAAACATAAAGCTTTGATGAAATCAAAGAAACTCAAAAGCTATCAACTTTCTTTTACTAAGTTGAGAATACTTTTTTGAAATTACTACAATAATTCTGCTTCATTTTCATGGCATCATCGGCAAATGAGATAGTTTACAAGTAAGCATTATATAAATGAATGAAACTCTCTCAGCAACAAACTTAAGCTTTCATTATAACTTTTCTGTTAGAAACCTTCAATAACTTCTGACATACTTTCTGAGTAGTTTTATAGCAGAATGAATGTAATTTAGTATTCCTTGTTGACTCAATCAGTCATTTTAAATGATTTTCATTTATTCATCAAACATTTCCTGAAATCTCACTGTTTAAAATGTTGTAAAGTACTGAGATCATAATGATAGATCTCAAATATTAATTGTCCGTTGATAGCTACGGGGTTAATAGGTAGCCAAAAGGTTTTTGTCTTCTCTCCTTAGTGATCCTCTTACAAAGAAAGATTGACAGTTTTCTTCCAATTTCTATAAGGATTTTCTAAACTTCAGTGCTTTTTGTGAACTGAAACTCTACTTCGACCCCAATCCTGGGATTCCTTGGTGGCTTCCATGACCACCTGGATTATGAAACACTGGTTTATAAAAGTTGTCACTGAAGGAAAATAAGAATTAGTACGATGCGTATTTTCCCTTTGCTTAGATTTGTCATTTACTTGGACTACAGGGATTTCGTGTTCTTAAGGAAACTTCTCTCACATTACCTAAGAGAATCATTCTTTACCTCTTACCAAATCATATGAGTAATCCTCATACTTCGTGTAGGCTGAAGTGATCCAGCACCTGGCACTGTATCGCCACGAGGCTGTCTGTACTGGAGAGATGTGGTTCTCCGGACAGCTTGGGACTCCTCAGGGAATAAACTCTTCAACACGCTGGAAACAATTCAGAAATGCCTTCCTCAGAAGCAGTTTCTCTTATTCTGCAATGGATTTTCTCAGTAGAAAACCACTCTACATTTCTATCCTGTGATTGACATTCACAAAAGACCATGAGAAACCTGATTAAAAAATAAGCAAAGTCTGGATGCAAAGTGAGCTATATGGCAGCTAGTTTTCTTTTAAACCTACTAGGCTTATTATATTAATTACATATTGCTTTTTATTAATTTAGTTAATTCAATACTATAGCACACATTTAAAATAACTAGAATTGACACTTTACTTCTAAAGCAGTAGGTACGAAAATAAAAGAAAACATTAGGGAAAAATATTCTCCCGTGAAATAGCATTATGACGTTGGTATTGGCAAGACAGTTTCTTATACTTACCATCATCAAAAAGCTATCTCTTTCCCAAAAGAATACTTTTCTCTAGTGTTTTATTTTAGTTTTAGTATAATACAAGAGGTAAAGAAGTGAGATTTTGAAATGCAGAGGAAGAAATGTCAGAATGTTTTAATTTACTAATTCGTTTATAATTATGAAGAACTTATGCCTCATTCTGCTTATAAAACTGAACACTCTGTCATAGGTTAAAATGAAGAAAATGAAAATTCATGAAGACAGAGCTAAGGATCACAAGATCAGAAATAAATTTCAGGAAGTGAGAAAAAGCAAAGTATAGTATACCAATTAAAGACTGTTAGAAATGCATATGGCTTGGGTCCTTGAAGACCGTTCAGCTAAGTTTTATTTTATTATTAAAAAATTGCTTTATTTCCAACTGACACTTGACCAAAACTGACATCACATGAAATAACCTGGTGATTTGATATCTAGGAGTAGAGACAAAAATACTGATCTCACAGGAAGATTTCATTCACTTAAGGAATGAATTGCAACTGTAATAGACTCATGAAAACTCTTAAATGCCTATGAAAATTAAGCAATTTGAAGTTTAGAGAAAAATACATGCTTGCAAACTGATCAGAGATACTGAATTTTCATACTAGAAACTGAAGGAGACTGATGTTTTTTGTGAAATGTAATGAGGGAGCAGGGCCTCAGCTCTTGGGAACTAGACACCTTGAAATTTAATGGTTAAGTTACCAAAGTCAGCTGTTGTAATAGGCTTTGTTTTCTATAAAGAAATTTAAAAATAATTGAGAGCAATGTGTTAAGCACCATAAGACCATTTATTCTTTTTTCATTGGGCCTTTATACAATTAGTAAACCACAAAGATGTATCTGATATGCTGTGAAAAAATGTAAACATACAGAGAAATAACTAAATTTACATCTATTTCAATGTTCAAATTCATATCTAATAATTCTCTCTGATTCATTTTAGTTTTCTGCTAACCGTAGTTGAATATATAGATTTTCAGTTAATAAATTTGTATTTCGATATTCTTGTCAGAGACCGTCTTTTTGCCAGTTTCCTTTCCTAATATTTTCAATTAAATAGCATAAATGAGAAAACGCTCTGTATAATTCATTCTCGGAGAATCATATCTAATATGAGACACTGGACTGTGTATTCCATGGCTTGCACTGACTCATTGCTATCGCTTTTAATTCCTTTAAGTATCATTTGACTGAGACACAGCCATGGTTGGAATTCAGGAAAATGACATTGAAAATGTATGCCTGGAAATAAAAGCACAGAGATTAATTAAACTCACACAGTACGGATGAGGACAAAGTTATTAAACAAATGTGAATTTTTCCTGAACGTCTCTTTGAATTTGGCTCAATTAGTGAGTTTATTTTCTAAAATGTTTTACTGTAATTGGTGATTGTGACTTGGAAGTAGCTATGTAAAAGCGAAGATATAAATGAGAAAAAATCCAAAAGACTCAGGAGCCAATAACCAACAATACAATTCATAATCAAAGAAAAAATATCTTTTGAAAATTAAATTAAGCATAGTACTACTTTGCTTTTGCAGGAAAAAGAACATTTCCATTTTGCTTCAAGTTACATTTAGTATGCAAAGAAGCCGAGAGGCAGTTTCATCTCAGTGTCTTGGGGTTAATCCGCAGATGAGGTGTAGATACTCAGAGATCGCCAGAAATTCAAGCAATATGAAAAGTCTACATATAAAGCAGATATTCAGATGTGGACTATTGCTGACTTCTGTGAAGTGGCCCAGAGGCAGTGGAAGATGTTGGAAGACATAGTGTAACAAACAAGGTAAATGTAATGTATTAGCCTCTCCAATTATATTTCTATATATTACTAAATAATTTGAAATTTATTTTTCTCTGGAGAAACATTTACGAAAATCTTTTGAAAATGTTTAAATAAGCATTAGATTTTAAATTATAAAATGTTTAAAATCAAACTACAATATTTGTGAAGACTGCACACAAAGAATAAGTATTTTGTAAAAGTGCCACCCTCTCATTATCCATCATTTCTTAATGTGATAAAAACTTTTAAATTGTATTTTCACAGGGACTTTAAATTATGTTTCTTATTTGACCTAGAGCTATAAATGTTTTGGGTCCCTCTATAATTCACACACTGTTATTATTTCCTCCCAGACTAGCTTAAAATACAGTACATATAACCAAATTATCACTCAGATCTAATGAGATATGCACAAATATATAAGCATCTAGGAATGGCTGGAGTATTAGTTTAGGAGATCTACTGGGTGTTTAATCTATGTAAATTGTTACCAGTAACCTCATAAAAGTGGATGAAGTGGGAATTAACTCAAGTTTAAACAAAAATGTGCTTGACTTGATGACATGGGAATCCTAGACATGCTTAAAGTACTATTTTATTTTTTTAAACAAAGCAGTGTCATTTCACCTGCTCATTTTGAAGTTTTCAAGTGGAGTTAAATTTTTAGGAAATGCTATGGTCATATATTAAGAATACGTGGATTATCTGATACTTATCCTCTCCATTTGTTTCATTCACTAGAATAAAAATCCCTTCATCCATTCAAACATGGACAGCAAGTATTTATTGAATTGGAACTTTACATAATTAAATTGACCCTTTAAACCAAATTTATGTTTTTATGACTCTAACTTTTGAAAGGAAGGAAAATACTGCCCCTCATATCTGGTTTGCTACATTTTACAAGTACTCATATACATGTACTACAGCGTATTCTGTCAATAAAAAATGTGTGGGGTAGTAGATAATAG
Source organism: Erethizon dorsatum (assembly GCA_028451465.1). Classification (NCBI taxonomy): domain Eukaryota; kingdom Metazoa; phylum Chordata; class Mammalia; order Rodentia; family Erethizontidae; genus Erethizon; species Erethizon dorsatum. The sequence continues at coordinate 22,117,364 of CM051839.1, forward strand.
TCCATTCTTTGACATCAACTGCATAAACAGGTGTGTGTGTGTGTGTACATTCAACATGTATTAATATTAATTGCATGATTCTTCATGCTAAGTACAGTCTTTATCCAAGGACTTAAAGTTTTATAAATATAGCAGATTAATAATTAGCAACTTTATGTGAAGAAAATAAGAGCTATGATGCAGGAAAATAGGATTTGAAAGGTTATCAGCAGAAAAATTTGACTGGGGCAATAATAGCTATGTTGAATATTCAAGGATAAGTAGCCAGGTAAAGGCTGTTGAAGAAGGATGTTTGGAAGCAATGGCTTTTAGAAATCTTTATAAAGAACATTTAATGACAAACTTACTGAAGCCTTGCTACATAAAGAAGAAAAGGTAATTATATTTCAATACACCAGTAAGCTATTAACTATCTATAGCTTACTTTTATATTCTTTATACTTTTTTTTCCTTTTTGATATCTATCAATAACATCCTAGAGTAGTTCATTTCCTGGCTTTGTGTAGCAATACATTTTCAAGGTTTGCATTGTGCTTTTTAGCTTTGGTGAGTCAGCCTAAGAACAGAGATTAAATTGTTCTGAAAGTCATATCTTTCTTGTTTCTTTCAAACAGCTAGGAGGCATAAAAATTAAAATTAACTTTCATTATTGTGACTGCTTTGCTACTGTCATTGTTCAAATATATTATGCATTTCATTTGAGTTAGATTCATCACTGCAGTTGAATGTTTTAAATTGTATCCTCTGGTATCAACAATTCTTTATTTTTTATTTTTATTTTTGTTTCACACAGTTTTATCTTTGTGCACAATTAAGAGGACTTTATAATGTTCCATTCAAACTGGTAAATTTTGGAAGGGGGGCTGTATCAATAATTAAGCTGTGGTGACCGAGTTAAGTACAATTACACCATGATACTTTCTACCTCTAAGCATTACGCTGCTTGAAATCTACAGCCTTGCTTCACAGGGTAGTTAAATAATCTCCAAGGGAGAGGATGGTCGTAACATTAGATAATTGAATGGAGGGTGTCAAAGTCCTATTGTTCAAAGTATATTTTATTTTTAATTCTATAAACAAAGGGTTCTCTGAAGTCAAAAATAGCCATTTGTACAAATAGTTAATCACTATGGTCTATTAATATGAGCCTAGTAAAGCTCAAGCTGCTGCTGTTTATTTGACCTTCAGAGAAAGTTTTGTACACAGACTGATGTTTGAATCTCAGGTGCACTACTGCTGCGCAGTCTGCCCTTGAGAAAGTGCTTAAATTCTCTGACACTGCACTTCTTTTGTGAAATAAGTTATCAAAATCTGCTGTAAAATAATTTGTGGTGATAAATTAAAAAATTGTGAAATATAACACAATTTTCATGGTGCCTCACATTATGGATTCTCAGCAAATATTATGTTATTTCATACCAATTATAACTATTAAAATGACAGATTTTAAGTCCAACATATTGATAAATTTTATGATATGAGTTTGCATTGTTTTCACATTTTATCTAGATATTTTAGATTTGTACAAAACGACATTACTATTTACATAATTTTGAAAGATACTTGAAATTGTTTTTTTCAGTCGTGCTGTTTTGCATTTCATTTCTATTTTTAACTCCAAGGTAAAAAACAAATACTTTCATTTCTCAGCTTATATGAACAACTGCAAAACTGTTCTTAACTTTTGCTTCCCCCACTAATTGTTCTCTTAAGTAAATATTATCTTGAGAATGTGTCAATTCTTTTGTAGAAACATGAAAATATACACCCTATTTTAACTAAAAAATATGATATGGAAAATTACTTTCTTTTTAAAAATAATCAGATTTGTTTTGTGAGGAACTTATGGGAAAATCTTATGAAATCCCAACTTTTGTAAATGTGTTATTCTGCATGCATACTGATGTTTCCAATTTTAGATAAAAAAACATTTCAAATAAAAGAACATGGATTGTTTGATTTATCAGGTTGAAAAGGTTATACCAACCTTAATTGAAATCATATTTAGCTTTCTATCAAAAGTGGAAATAATTGATTATAGTTCTCCCACACTCCAAAGAGATAAATTCTATTTGTTGTCAAGTATTTTAATACATTTGTTATTATTGCCCATCTGAAAGGCAAACTTATTTTTATAAATCAAACATGTATAGCATGTTACCAGTAAATGTGGAAACTGCTTACATTTGGCTACTTCAGGAAAGGGTGATAATGCATAAATTGTAGTAATTAAGATATCAGTGATGTTAACATATATTTTATCATCATTATCATGCTAACTAAAGTAAACTATCTGTGCTTCAAAATAAAAATATAAGCCAATGTAATTATTTCTGGCATTGAATATAAATTATTTGTCTCTATAGTGTTTGTAAAATTGTCTCAAATAATCTAAGCCAAAACACTGAACTCTTCATTCTTTAAAAAGTCTATAGTTATTTTTTATTCTTGAACTATAATCATTGAAACATGTTATTTACTTACTAGGCAAGTTCTCATCATGCCTTATTTATTTAGTAATATATGATTGGACCCTTCCCTGGGAAATTAAATCTTATGCTATTTTGTTTAATGTAAATTTGTTTCTACCTTCCTGATTCCAAAAATGCAGTGGATACTTAGTTTCTCTTTGCTTCAGGCATCTGTTTTGTAGGACCAGAGATAGACTTTCCTAGAAACCAGAGACCAATTCTATAAGTAGCTTGCTTTTGATTGGACCCCACGGAGTGATTTAAGAAGTGTCATGGAGTAAGAATGAAAAAATGGTGTCAGATTTATGACAATGCTTAGATGTGAGCAGAATTAATTGGAAGGGGAGAAAGTTTGGAGAATTTCCTACATGACTGCATTGTGAATAGGTTTATGCAGATCCTGCAAGCAAAATCCTATGTATTTCACATCATGAAAGACCCAAAGATAAAAAAAAAAAAAAAAAAAGACAAAGATTTCTCAGAATCTCCAAGGAGAATGGTTATTCTCTATGTGTACATGAGGAAGACAGATACAACATACCAGGTCCTTCACTGTACGCCAATGTTCTTATACAGTATATAAGTTTGGTATTAAATTCTCTAGATTCACCTCTGCTGAGTAAGAAGGCCTATACAACAAGTGGTTTCAGGAGAGTGTAACATGCACAGTTGCACAGAACTCTGCTCTATACTTGATTAAATGACATTACCACCTTGAATTCTTAGTAAGTTATCTTTCTGGAGCAAGTTCTTTGCCATACGAATCGAATATAGTTATCCCCATGTACCCCATGAGAGTCGATTTCCTATGAATGCATGGGTTGTGGGAGTTCCCCAGGACTCATTGTGAACATATAATGAGTATGTCATGTCTATAACTGAGTAGATGGACCAATGACAGTACCTGGAGACCACATTTGTCATTTCAATGAGAAATTTCTTTAAACTCAGAAGCCAATGATATTCTATAAAACAATTAAGAAATTTTCCCATTTACTATTATAACTGTGCAACTTGTTAAACTGGAAATAAAGAAATAAAAAAGATAAAACTACTCTTGTGGGTTTTTTGTTTGTTTGCTTTTGTTTTTTATTTTTTTTACTTTTGGTCCTTTTGTAGCAGAATGTAGTCAGTGCAGGTAGATTATACATGTGTCAAGAAGTGAAATTAAATGTTTCTGTTAATTTTGTGTAGTTTTCCATGGTTCTGGCAAGTTTAAAACACACATGCTGGTACTGGCTACAGGCAATTCCAGTGATTTCATGTAAAAGTTAATGCTCTTTTACTTGCATTTAGAACTAACATTTTTAATTAAAGAAAAAATGATAAAGGAAGTAGGAAAATTCAAAAGTTAGTTTTTCCTTTTTGAATATTTAATAAAACTTATGAAAAAACACCATGATAAGTCCATACAGATGATGAATCTATATATAGTACTTTAAAAGTATTGTGTCTTACTTTTTGAACAAAGAACTACATTTTCATTTGCACTGGGTCCAGGTAATTATGCACCTTTACCTGGCTAGGCAACAAGCGTATTAATAGCAACACAAAAATCATCAAGGGCCGGTGAGATGGCTCAGTGGTGTAAGCGCCTGCCTGGCAAGCCCGAGGTCCTGAGTTTAACTCCCAGTACCCACATATGAAAAAAGGGCCAGTGATATCGCTCAGTGGCATGGGCGCCTGCTGGCATGCGAGGTCCTGAGGTCAACCCCCGGTACCCACAAAAAAAAAAAATCAAGATCCTGGAACATTTCTTATAGATTCAGGTATATGTGAATTCCACAAAACCAACACAACATACTGGAGAAGGAAGGGATTAACACTATTTGCTGAATTCTAATTTTCTTTTAACTGGGTATGACTGAATCTTGGGGCAGGTTTCATTTAATGTAGAGAAATGTTTGTTCCAAGCACCTTAGACTTTATGTACTTTTCTCAGCAGCCATTAACCTCTTTGAATGCTAAGAACATTAAGGTATATATGAACCTACGTTGATGCTCTAGGCATATTTTCTTTGGAGCTTTCTTCTACTTATGCTGAGCACTACTCCCCGTGTGTTTTCATTCCCAACAGTGAGCTAATGGGTACATTGCCTCTGCTTGTGAAAAACTAGTGCACCCAGGAATACATTACAATGTGGACAGAATTTCACCAAAGACTCTGTGTGTGTGTGTGTGTCTGTGTGTGTCTGTGTGTTAGGGAGGGTTACTAACATGGACCTTCTTCAAAACTTGCTGAGACAATTCCACATAATTCTTCCATTGCCTTCAGAAATTCCTTGTGAAATTTAGTCAAACTTACTCTCTCTGTGAGGCTGTTGCCCTATTCTTTATTTGGTTTATTTATTTACTTTTTGTGACCCCACTTTCCTATTACTCTTCTGGCTGTTTGTAGAAAACATCCTAATAAATTCCTTTTACATTAAACTTTATCTCAGTGTCTGCTTAAGAGGAAATTAAGCCGAAGGTATGAACAGAAATTAAAATCTTTAATGATAATAAGGAACTGAGAAATATTTATTAAATTAAATTGAAAAGTAGGTGGGTACAGAAAGAAATGCTTATAAATTTGAATAGTCTATTGCTGTAAGCTGTTTGTAAATATCTATGAATGGAATTAAATCTAAGGATTTAAATATTTCATTTTATGTCAGGGTTCTCTGCAAATGACTTGGTTGAATTATAACATATATCTCATTTCCCACGATCTCAAATGATGTAACTGTAGCCTTAATTTGTATGTTGCAAAGGAGTATGAATGAGTTCATGGTAGAAAGAGTTCGTTGTACACAAAAAAATATTCCTTTACTTATTCATGGAAAGAGTATATTTAGTCATATTCATGTACCTACTCATGTAGAATCATAAATCTTAAAAAATTACATTCTTATTCCAATTTTAATATTTTCCTCTAAAATATTCATTCTACACAACACAAGTCTGCAGTGTCTTGAAAGAGAAGATATTCTTTTGAGATGAACAAATTTTTGAAAACTTTACATCAAAAATAAGTCTGAGTTTAGGTAAATTAATTTAGCAAAATCAATTGAAATTATTTAAGCAATAGATTTTAATGCAAGGAAGGAAGCAAACCATCCATTTGAACCATTCTATTTTAAGACACTCTAGCACTTAGCAGCTGAATATCTTTCAGGTCATCAATATATTTCTCAGAAATTTAGGTTATGAACACTCATGTATTCTATATTCAATTTAAGTATTTCTTGTCATCAATAACATTTTAGAAAATGTAAAGTGAGATGCCTTATCACCTTAACACAGCGTACAATTTTTCTATTTTTCTTCCATAGAGTTACAGGAGAAATGCTGTTAAGTATTAATACATGCATAAATGTGTAAGAGATGGGAAAATGGAGAACTGAGAGTACAAACAAAATATAGCTTTGCAAAATCACCAAACAATTATACTTTTATATGCAAGTTTCTTCTTATCTTTTCAACTAATCAGAGACAGAAAACAATCATTTCTTCATATAAACACTTCTTGTATTTTTAGTATAAAATGTTTTGCCATAGTGTACTCAATCATTGTGCTTATGCATGTTCTAAAATAGGTTTATTTTAGGAATATGGTTTATTTAGGAATATTTTAAGAATAGGTTTATTTAGGAATATGAAATCATATATCTCATTACCTTTTTATTTTGATTTTAAAGTTTAGCCTGGCAGCTTTAAAATTACTTTACTCAATGAATTAAAAGTTTTTATGTCATATTTAGCTTTTATAGTCATCATATTAATACCCTACTTGAGGATCATAATAGTAATATTTTTACTAATGTAATATTCAATACTTTTTATTGAACATCCAGTAAGTTTCAGGGAGGGTTCTTTTGCATAATGAAGAATTCTCTGAATAATGAGAAGTGAAATGGATACAAGTCAGAAATGCTGTGATTGGAGCGGGACTGTGCAATTCTGCCCAATCCTTAAAGCTTTCTCTTAATCCATAAGGGAACCTAATAAAATATTATCCCCTTGACTCTAAATTTTCCCAACTTTTTACAGCATTTACTGTTCTCTAAATCCTTTAAAAATAAAATAAAAGCCATAAGTCACTTAATGTAACATGCTGCTAAATTTGCGACTAGAATGTGGAAAGGATTATAACGAGATAAAAGAAATTAAAAGAGACAATAGATACCATAGGTAAATTTGGTATAATTCATTATTGAAATTTCGAGTATTCCCTTTCCAAGATGATAAAGTTTATAAGATTTGTATCTCTGTATGTGTGTGTGTGTGTGGTGTGTGTTTATGTACTGCAGAAAATATTTCAAACACTAGGTGACCTAAAAAATATATTTTACAGGGGCCGGTGAGATAGCTCAGCAGCATAAGTGCCTGCCTGGCAAGCGCGAGGGCCCGAGTTCAACTCCCAGAACCCACATATGAAAAAAGGGCCGGTGATATTGCGCCTTGCTGGCGCCTGCTGGCACGCGAGGTCCTGAGGTTGACCCCCGGTACCCACAAAAAAAAAAAAATATATATATATATGTGTATATATATATATATATATTTATATATATATCTTACAGATGTAATTTTTGTTGATGTCAGTCCTTACCTGATCATTAACTAATATGAAAATTATGCTAAGTATATTAAATAATCATAATGCTTAATAACGTATATTACATTTTCCATGCTAGAATTGAATGTTTTTGCTAATCTAGTAAGCATATCTTATAGTACTCTGATGAATAATATAGCAAGTACATAAGTAAAAGCATATGAAAAGGTGACCTTTAAGAGGTTTCAATAGTTTTAATTCAGTGGCAGTACAATTTATTTAACCTTTTAGAAGGAACTCATTTTTGACACTCACTTTACTTTTCAAAGACATAAAATCATATCTTAGAAAATGTACTTTATATTTATTTATAAGCTTGTCTACACTAGTGCAAGTTTTTGAGTAGCATAGTCATTTCAAATTCTGTAATACATTATACTTAAGGTATAGACTATTCATTTAAATTATGTATTCATTCATATTTTATGTCTGATTATTATGTTTATATTTATATGCACACATTTGTGTGTATGCATATATATATATGTGCAAGGTATTCTTATTACATGTATGTGTGTGTACACATATATTATTTTTTATTTTGCTAGGACTCTGAACTTAAGATCAAGGACATGTCACATTAGCTTAAATTAGGAAACTCATAACAGTTCATTAAAATCTAAGGTCACGTTAATTGTCCCATATGTTCTTATATGAAGAATGAAGAGTAGAGATTTGAAGTGACTTATAACGACAAATGTTTTAAAAATCCTGGGGAAAAACAAAAGGGCAATAAAAATCAGGTATTAAAATCTCACATATTGGCAATATTGCTCTGGGATATATACAAAACATATATTAATTTGATGCTGCAATATGCACTTAAATTTTACACTATTTATAATCTTCATATAATCAAAATAATCCTCACATATTTAGACATGATTTACCTGTAGTGAAGCAATTTGATAGATGCTGAAAATATTTTCATATTTGAATAATCTTGAAAAAGCAGTGGCCGGTGACTCCTGGGAACCCACATACGAAAAAAGGGCCGGTGATATCGCTCAGAGGCACGGGCACCTGCTGGCACGCAAGGTCCTAAGGTCGATCCCTGGTACCCACAAAAAAAAAAAAAAAAAAGAAAAAGCAATCATGGAATAGTGGAAATTTCTATATATGCTTTGTCTAAAAGTTTCATTATATACTTTGATATTTTTGTACCATCCATTGTTTTGCCTCTGATATGCAATTTTCTCCCATTCTTTATGAAATTTTTAGTGAATTTCAAAAATACTAAAATGTGTTGTGAGATATTTTCTTACCTTTTCCATAATAATAAGATTAATGTTAAATTATTGTGGTTTTATAATAAATATTCTTATAAAAATTGTTGCATTTCACTTCATATTTTGTCGTATATGCCAGAACTATTTCAAGAGTAAAGATGACTGAAATCGGCAATGTGAAGAGTGACTTCCTTGCTATTTTTCTGAAACTTGTAAGAATGTCATTAATTGTGTTTGAACACCATAACTATTTGGAACAAGTGGCTGCTAATTTGTTTAATGCAAGAAATTATTTCATTCATAGTAGAGGGAAAGGGAAAAGAGGAACCAAAAACCTACAAATTTGTAACCCATAATGCCCCCACGATTGCCTTGAAAACCATAGGAAAAGTAAAAATTAGCAAAGTAAAACAACATGAGTAGTCTTTACTTTATGATGTTAAGGGAAATAATTATTTTAAAGCCACAATTATCCACTTTTAAAAATTTTCCAAAAATATAAAATAATTTATACTTCTAATAAAATTCTTATTACTCAAAATATCATTACATCTATCAGTGGAATGTGCATAAAATGAAAATTTAAAAGGCCAAATTTTTTTTTTTTATTTTAAAGAGAAGAAAAAACAAAACAAATCAAAAGAAGAACAAATTTTCAAACCAACATAATAGGAGGGTAACAATGGTTAATACATTCCGTATTACTATCTTTAAGTTAGTTATTCAGGACACCAGACATTAGCATTCAATTGTCCAAACATTATTGGCACAAACCTTACTCTTCAATGAACTAAAATGGTAGTGTATCTATCTTAACCATCTTATATATATATATATATATACAATTTTTTTTCCCTTTCCCTTCTTTCTTTTCCCTATTCCAGTCTCTCTTTCCTTTTGAACAGTTTCTTTTTGATTCACCATGTCTATTGTACATTTTGGATCTTATTTACTCTTTCAGTTTCTCATACTAGAGAGATAATACGATGCTTACACATGTGCTTCTGGTTTATTTCACTTATGAGTATTTTCTCGAGTTGCATCCATTTACCTATAAAAGTCTCCAGTTTATCCTTCTTTATGGCTGAATAGTACTCCATTGTATAAAAATACCACATCTTTCTTATCCATTCCTCAGTTGATGGGCATTTGGGTTGTTTCCAAGATCTGGCTATTACAAATTGTGCTGCTGTAAACATGGGTGCACATATATCGCTGTGGTACGATGTTTTTAATTCTTCTGGGAAGATGCCCAGAAGGGGAATAGCTGGGTCAAATAGGACCTCCAACCCTAGTTTTCTGAGGAATCTCCACACTGACTTCCACAGTGGCTGTACCAGTCGACACTCCCACCAACAGTGAAGAAGGGTTCCTTTTTCCCCACAGCCCCTCCAGCATTTGTTATTAGTTGATTTCTTAATAGTAGCCATTCTTTCTGGGGTGAGATGGTATCTCAGTGTTGTTTTAATTTGCATCTCTCGAATGACTAGTGATGTTGCACATTTTTTTGTATATTTGTTTGCCATTAGTATTTCTTCATCTGAGAAATGTGTATTCATCTCAGATGCCCATTTTTGGAGTGGGTCTTTAAATTTGGGAGGTCTGATTTTTTTGAGTTCTTTATATGTTCTCGATAGTAATCCTTTGTCTGAGGAACAGCTGGCAAACATTTTTTCCCACATTGTGGGTTGTCTCTTCACTCTGTTGGTGGTTTCTCTTGCTGTGCAAAAGCTTTTTAATAAGATGAGATCCCAGTTATTGATTCTTTGGGATAGTTCCCGTGCGGTTGAGTTTTTATTCATAAAGTCTTTGCCTACACCAATGTCTCCAAGGGTTTTACCTATCCTACCTTCCAGCAGATTTAATGTTTCTGTTTTAATATTTAGATCTCTGATCCATTTTGAATTTAGTTTAGAGCATGGTGAAAGACATGGATCTAGTTTTAATCTTCGGCATGTGTAGAGCCAGTTTTTCCAGCACCATTTATTAAAGAGGCTATCTTTCTTCCAGCGAATGTGTTTGGCACCTTTGTCAAAGATAAGGTGGCTGGGCCGGTGAGATGGCTCAGCGGTTTAAGCGCCTGCCTTGCAAGCGCGAGGGCCCGAGTTCGACTCCCGGAACCCACATACAAAAAAGGGGCCGGTGATATCGCTCAGCGGCACGGGCGCCTGCTGGCGCACGAGGTCCTGAGGTCGACCCCCCGGTACCCACAAAAAAAAAAAAGATAAGGTGGCTTAGTATGTCTGGGGTTGTTTCAGCATCTTCTAATCTGTTCCATTGATCTTCAGGTCTGTTTTTTTGTAAAAGGCCAAATTTTAGAACACCAGGCTTGGAAATTGCCTGAAAATGCCAAACTAGAGAAGTAGAATATTTTTTATAAGCATAATGTATACTCATTATATAATACTCCTTTAATGTCATTTCTCTATACCGAAAAGGCATACAGGTCTACTTAAATTGTTTCTCCATTATTACTCAGTGCTCACTGGTTCATAAGATAATTAGACTTTATTTAAAATATACCAATAATGCAAAAATTAGACCCCCCCAAAATAAGACACAATCAAAAAACGGACAAGTGAAATCAATAGACACTTCACAGAAGTACAAAAGGACAATAAATACATGAAGAAATCCTCAACATTGCTGGCCATTACAGAAATACAATTAAAAACTATACTGACATTCAATCTTACACTTGAAAGAATGAGCATCATTGAGAAATCAAATCAATAAAAAAATGTTTGTGAGGCTGAAGGGAAAAAGCAATTCTTCTATATTGTTGGTGGAAATGTAAGCTAATGCAACTACTATAGACATTAGTGTGGACCTTCAAAAACCTAAAGCTGGAAATTCCCTTTGACCCAGCTATTCCCCTCTTAGGAATGTTCCCATAAGATGTGACAGTTTAACACATAATATTGCAGGGATACATGTATACTTATATTTACACCAGCACAACTCACAATAGCTAAATCTTGGAAGTGCCTCATAAGCCGAACAATGGATGAATTCATAAAGAAAACAGGATATTCACAGAATATATTTGAGTCATTTGTAGGAAAGTGAATGCACCTTGAGACCATAATGTTAAGTGAAATAAACCAGACATAGGAGCTTAAATATTAGATGGTTTCTGTTATATGAGAAGCATGAGTTATAAAATATAAACAAATTAATTAATTAATTGATTAAAGGTAGCTGGTAGGAAGAATGGAGTTAGAGCTCTCTGTTGGGAAGAGGATCAAGAGGTGGAGGGATGGAAAAGAGAAGGAAGGGCAAAGGAATGAGAAAATGAAATTAAAATATGTTATGTACATGTACCAACTCCACACAAGAAATGTAAACATTATGTACTGTAAACAGGTACTAAAAATAATTCATTAAAAATAATTAGACTTCATCAGACTTAGTAACTATCTACCTAGACTTCAGATAGTTAAAAATTAAGTCCATTTGACTGTGTGTCTTATATCCAAACCATAGTATTGTACATAAGATTTTGCTTAAGTATCATGTCCCAATTTCATTGATTATTTTACGGAGTAACTACCATTTTCCTGAATAAAGTAACTCTTATCTTTCTAAGTCATATTGCCTCCCTTATATTCCTATATGCTCAGGGTTCTTAGAATATTAAAAAGGAAACTTATAGTCTCATTACAGCTTTTCATAAGGTTTTGCCATTTCTTTCATTTTCCTAAGGGCTAGCTTATAAGCACTAATGAGTCAGACACTGATAATGCGTCTTGAGAACAATGAGAGATGAAAAACTAAAATAGGTTAAAAACTAAAGTGGAGACAAATAAATGCATTCTACACACTCAAACATCCCCTTCCTAAACAAGCCAACCTGGAAATTTCAGTGTGGGCATGAATAAGGATAAAATTTAAAACCATGGGGCTGAAACCAACACTACTACCTCAGAATTCTGCTAATTTTAAGCCATAAAATGATGATTATCAAAATTACATCATCTTCATTTTATGAATATAAAGTAATGCTTTTAAAATGTGTTTTGTTAATCACACGTTTACCCTGAGTAATGATTTGGCAAGACACTGAAATAATTGTGGAGTAATTTCTATAGTGATATATAAAGAATATGAAAGTTATTTCTGCTCATGTTTTCTTAAGCATTTATTTAATATGTATTTCCATGTTAAATATTCATTGAGAACCTACTATATATTAAGAATTGTATAATAAATATTGGGCTTGCAGTGACCAACCTATAATACAACATATACCCTTCTTTACAGCATAATGTGAGAGGTTCATATGCACGCACACACACGCGCACACACACACACACACACATATGTATATTGAACCAAACACACATATAAATACTTCATTGTGCATACATAAATACAGGTAGGTAGAATGCATTTTGAAATTTAAAAAGTTGTTTTTTTGGAAAAATAATATTTATGCTGAGAATCAACAAATAAAAGTCAGACACACATTTGGTAGTTAGAGAGAAAACTAGTCTACTTGTTATTTCAGCAAAACTATAAAAATATAATGCAGGTTTCGAGAGTGGGAAACCATTTCAGGCAACTGTACTGATCTCTTTCCAAATGAAAGAAGATATTATTAAAGAAAATAGTGCTCATAAATGCTGTCAGAATAATATTAGAAAACCAGACTTTATGTCAAGTATAAATCAATCCTTTCAATACATATCTTCCCCAAATCTCCAAGGCAACAAAAATCCATCAAAAGTAATAGTGCCAGTGAATGCCTTTAGGGCAGCCATCTTATTTTGTGGTTCCAAAGAGGAAAATCCAAGTATGCAAGAAAAGTCTGACTTCTCAGCATTGACAAAATGAGACCAATAAAAGTCGTGCATCTTCATGCTCTATTTCAGATGACTACATTTCTCTGGCTTCCTGCTCTGACTAGGTTTAACCAGATGTGTTACTGCTCTCATTGCCTGCTGTTTTGGGCAGATCTTTTATTGCTGCTCCAGATGTTAAGTTTTGCTTGTTTTGTCCATCATACACATCATGTGTCTCAGAACTTTGAATTAATTTATACTAATGCTGATGGTCTATTTGTGCACTTGAATTTCAGGCAGTTAATTCATGGGCTTAAATAATGTCTACACTTTATGCAGGAAAGAATTATAGGAGTTGGGAATGACTGATAAATCTAATTTAAAGAAATAAGTGTTACTCTACAGTTACGATATGTTGTCGCTGAAAAAAGTTAGAGATTTTCTAACAGGAATAAATTTTTAAACTTAAAGTGTTACATGTGAGATGAACAAAAATGTTAAAGAGTGGAAACAAGATTAAACCAAGGTTTCTTAGCTGGTGGTTTTGAAGAATTTCACACCACACTGCAACAATTGTCTCACTCAGGGTTCGGCTGACTGGACAAACTCAGTTTTCTCTTTGAATTATATATAGTTTTATTGAAGCCTATTTATGCCCATTTCTTGACCTATTTTCCCTGGCTTCTTTTCAGTGACAGTTTGTGTAGTGACAGAGATTGAATGGTGTTCAAATCCTAAGATATTTGCCACTAGTCTGTCACAGAAAAAGTTTGCTGACACCTGTTCTAACTAATAATTATTATATAAATACTTGTGCTCAATTTTAGCTTCTCGGACATAGTTTGAAATGTGTTATTATTTTGAATTTTGATGATTATCATAAAATCATGCTGTTATGATTGGAAAGGTCTGTAGAGGACATTTAGTTCAACTCCCACTCGATGAAAATGTCTTTTGTTCTATCTTTGACAGATTCTCATTAAGGCTTAGCTTGAACAACTCTACTGCAGGGAATCAGAGTACCCCCTGATGCAGTGTTGATGCATGGATGGACAACAATATTCTTTTGGAAAAAAAATGGTGTTTCAAACCATTATGATATTTGAAAACTTTATTAATTATAGTACAATCTGTACAGGCATTGGAGAACAAATACAAGGCCTCTGTGCTAGTCCTTCAAATGATTCAATATCCTAACATGACAAATCTCACTAATCCTTATTTTTCCAAGGTAAACCTATTCCATTCATTCTGATGGCCACACCACTAAACATTCTCTTCACTCTTCTTTGAATGCTACTTTTATTAATGAGATTTATATTTTAAATGCAGCACTCAGAATTGCCAAAATTCCAGCCTGGACAATGCATACACTTTCAGCAATATTGGACAAATTACTTGATGTCTATATAATGCTAATAACACAGGTTATGTGGTAGTGTTGAAAAAGTAAAATGAGTTAGTAACTTATGTGTTCAGTAAAGTTGCACAAATTTTGTGGGTATTCAGTGAACCATAGTTTTCTTCTCCCCCCATGAGACTTTCCTTCTCTTTTTAGGAATTGATCTGCATATTAAAATATAATTAGGAGAATTGTTTGCTCAAACATAGTTCGTATTCTATTAGGGAATATTGGTACCTAACCAAATAAATGCAGTGCAACCCTTTAAATTCTCTACTACAAAGGACTAGGGAATACAGGAAGCAAGTTTTTAATATATGAAGAATTCAGAAAAGATTTATGGAATGGTTCAGTTTTAATAACTTGTGTATGGTTATTTTTAGTTCCATAACAAGGTAGCTTAGAGATTTACTTTTTAAAATATTTTACTTAAGTATTCACTCCTTTTATGTCATGTTCAATAAATATTTTGTTGCCTCTGGGGCCTAATGAAAAATGTGTATTATAATAATTTTTTTGATGACAGTGTAAGCGCAGCTTAAGACATAGAATGGCTTTTTCGTGTGGCTTCCAGCAGTTTGTGAACTCATTCTTACAATAATTAAATACCTTTTAAAGTGATTATAGCTCTTTCAGATGACAGTTAGTCTTCAGACAAGTAGAATTATTTGCTCAGTATCCAGTATCTTCAAAAGCTAATGAATTTTTCAAATAGAATAAGCATATTCTAGGAGCTAGTTTCTTCAAAGAGCTAAATTCCCACAGGGGCGAATCACTTCCTCATTATTTAACTATTAATATTTCTTTTGTTTACTTTAGGGGTTTTATTGTACTTCTAATATTTTGGATGATTAAAAACTATACTAAGGACTACCTTACTGTGTAGTATCTAGTCCGCTGCAAACAGTCACTCCTATGAGGTTCTTCGTGGTCTTTTATTTGTACAAATTTTGTCCAGAAAATGAGAGAAACTGTGTAGAAGTTTGATCATAGTAAGTAGGTGGACATTTCCAACTCCATTTCAGGTAGTTATTGATTATTTTTAATAACGCCTTACCAAATGCCTGCATCTTTTTAATTCATATTTAGAATTTTAAGCAATTTTAGTATGACATAGAAATTTAACCTATTCAAATTGTAATATTGGCTATGTGTATGAGTGGAGAATAACCCTGTAAATTATTATGTCATAAGGAGCCTATCTTGTCAAAAACTCAATTTAGAAACTTTGTGTTTTTCTACAAAAATTCTGCTCTTATTTTAAGATCGTATCAAGTTTTCTATCACTCTAAGAAGCCATTAAACTGAAAGGTACGACTTTGCTAGACAGTACTTCTACTTCTCTGAAGAGTAACTGTTAGAGGCAGTGTCAAAAACTGCTTCTAATGTACGTTTTTTGCTTAATAAAAGAACTGTTATTTTGTAGAGGCAGTTAAACACTAAAATTTTATGTACATTAAAACAAATGATTTCAACAGAAGTATCACTATGTGTTCACCTTTAGAAATGGACTTAATTAATAATACAGAAAGTGTATTTTCAGCAACATCTACTCTTATCGTGTCACTGCATGGCCAGTGGGTATACTCAAATTAGAGGATCTATATTGGAATCGGGGATTTTATTTTATTTTTTTGTGTGTACCAGGGGTCGACTTCAGGATCTTGCACTCCAGCAGGCACCCGTGCTGCTGAGCGATATCACCAGCCCTTTTTTCCTATGTGGGATCCAGGAGTCGAACTTGGGCCATCGCACTTGCCAGGCAGGCGCTTACGCTGCTGAGCCATCTCACCGGCCTGGATTTTTGAATTTGTATCCTCACTATAAAGTAAATTTCTTCATTCCAAAGCTCTCGTATCAAGAAAAAATTGTCACGGGAAAATTAAAATCATCTCGCTGCTTGGGAATCTCAGAGGAAAAAAAAGACAACTTTGACCCGTAGTGTTTTGTTTTTTTATACATAGCAGTAAACATCACTATATCCATCTGAAATAAGCAGGAATGTGAATGAAGAAATTAATAAATAATGAATGTATGGGTGGAGACAGGGCTATGAATGAATAAATTTTAAATAAATAAATTCAACCATATCATAGATTTTATTCTATTGAAGGACGCTTCAGTAAAGTAATAGCTACAAATTGATAGCATATATTTTAAGTACCATTTTGTGGATCTAAAAGCTAAAACTGTGTGCTTATTGCTTTCTCTGATAACCAAATTGCCTCTCTGTTTTAGCAATATTGTAAATCGAAGAAACCACTTTATTCTTTTAGGAACTGAACATGAGCCCTAGAAATGGCAGTGGATTTAAAGAAACAATTATAATTATTCCTTTCTCACTACTGTTAATGTAGAACACTGGCATTTATCTTTGTCCTGAATAAAAACCCAAGAAACACATGTTCAATTCAAGTATCACATCCATCCAAAAGGTCCTAATTGCATATGGTAGATGCAAGAATTTGAAACTTAAATTCATTACATTTTTCCCCCTTTTTGGATGTGCTCTCCTTTTCCCACCCTATGTAGACATACACTTATTCACTCACTCCCATGTAACTAATATTAGGAGCCTGGAATGTATTTAGAAATGGATTGTTCTATATTGTCTCCACATAAAATATACATATGAACATACATATAAATACATATATAGGTATTTTGGGATTATTCAGCAAATTTATATTTCATTAAACACATTCATTTCATTTTATTTTCTTAGCCATCAGTACCTCATGAAAATGATTTTAGACCAACAGTCTGGACTTTCAATTACTTTAGTAGCATTACAGAATTGCATACTGTGCTTATACCATAACTTAATTTTCCATTCTACAAATCTTCAGTTTCAAAGTTGGAGCTCTTTCAGTGGAAATACAGCTCACCATTTCAATTCCTTCTTAGTGCCATGAAGGCCACGTATTCAAGTGGCCAAATGCTGTCCTTTCTATCAAGAATAATCAGATATCTGAGAGTCAACCACTGTTTTGATCCTATGCTAGTATTTAAAGTCTGTATTGTACAAAAACCACACCAATTTTATCTACTTTGACTCTTGTAAAAACTAAGACATCATTTACACTCAGCCACACATAATGTTCTGTTCCATTTTGGAGGAAGAATGGAAAATCATATTTAAATTGCCAACTTTCAAGAAACTTTTATCTAATAAAATCTATTCTATTAAGCTTTCTAGATGTTTATATTTCAGATGGCAAACACTTTTCTTTGCATCATGAGCAGCTACAAAGTATATTTCTTGCTGGAGGAAAGTTGTAAGTAATAACTCCTACTCAGGAATTCACTCTCAGGCTTTCTAATGACTATTCAACATCCCCTGCACCATTTATGCAATATTTCTTGATTCTTTTTTTTCTTTTTTGTGGGTACCGGGGGTTGACCTCAGGACCTCGCATGCCAGCAGGCGCCCCTGCTGCTGAGCGATATCACCGGCCCTTTTTTCGTATGTGGGTTCCCAGGAGTCGAACTCGGGCCCTCGCGCTTGCTGGGCAGGCGCTCACACTGCTGAGCCATCTCACCGGCCTCCTGATGTTTAAGATGGAAAAAAATTTAGTTCAAGAAAATATAGGGCCTTTTACTTCAACAAGTGTTTTCAACCAACTTAGTACTTTGTTCCACACAATAAAATCTAGGCCCAGTTATACAAAAAACTTTAGTGTCATGCTTTCCCTATTCTTCCAATGCTCATCATGAAGTGTAAGAATCAGCCAGTAAGAATACTTCCTATTCATATCATCCATCATATCTCATTTTTGGCCAGTTCTACAAGATTCTACATCAATATTTCCAAGATGCCAGTCTTTCTCTGAACATATTAGGCAGGAGATGGATAATTCTTCAGTGTGATATACTCACTGTATTACTTAGCTAAACAAAGGAGTTACACCTAGAGTTTAGAAAAGCAGGATAAATCTTTACAAATAAAAATAGATATGAGAAGCTAAAATTGCAGTATTAAAAATTCTTATAGGGGCCGGTGAGGTGGCTCAATGGCATAAGCCCCTGCCTGGCAAGCGCGAGGTCCTGAGTTCGACCCTCAGTACCCAGAAAAAAAAAAAAAAAAAGTGAATCTTTGGGCCGGTGAGATGGCTCAGCAGCATAAGCACCTGCCTGGTGAGCGCAAGGGCCCCAGTTTGACTCCCAGAACCCACATACGAAAAAAGGGCCAGTGATATCACTCAGCGGCACGGGCACCTGCTGGCACGCGAGGTCCTGAGGTCGACCCCCGGTACCCACAAAAAAAAAAAAAAAATTCTTATAAAAAGGAATGTCTATGACTGAATGGATCAATGGATTTATTCCCAAGAGAAAACCTAAACTGTTTTTTGTTGGTGTAAACATGAAGATAAATTTGTTATACTTTACAAATTTGCTGGAATAATTTCTTTCTTTCATGTCAAATATTTTTCTCTACAAATAGAAAAATATCTTTGTCATTTTAATTGACCAACTTACATATTCTGTATTATAATTAGGAGCTAGTAAGTGGTATTTGCAAGTGTTTGCTTTGAATATGGAAAAATACACAACTAAAACTACATGCAGGTGTTTACCCCAATTAATAGAACTCATATATATATACATTGTGTTGTAAGACAAACACATCAAAAATTATAAAACTATAAAAATAACTAATAAAATGAAAATTTAACATCTACATTGCCAAAATATACTACTGAATGTGCCACTGAATTCTGAATTTTATAAACTGAATTTTTTGGTAAGTTTGAGATTTTTAGTTGGATTTCACTCTTCAAATTTTACCCACTAAGTAATAGACTAGCACAGAGTCATATGTTGAGAATCATTATTTATTTCCTACCTCTATATTCAATTTGTTCCCTTCATTACAAATATACTTCAAAGAAATATTAAGTTCTATAAATAAAAAATAATTAGCTGAAAATATCAAAACATTTACTTCTCCTTGAAATATAATTCCCTGTTTCCCTCCATTTCCTGGTTTTCTGACATAATACTCAGCTTAAAAAACATTTTAGAATAAACATTATTTTCAATCTCCTACAACTCAGGGACATATCAAGGTCAATTTTTGCAAGCAAAGATTTAGTTGAAAGTTTCAGTAACTCTTAAGCCATCTGCAATGGTATACTTGTGGGTTCTCCAATCAGATGATGCGAGCAAGGAAAAACAGGCTGTTGCTCCAGATGTGAGGGGCTTCTCAGGATATGGTCTCTTAACTCCTCCACTTTACTTAGTAACAAAGAAGTTCAGATTAAGGGAGAAAAGAGAAAGTGGAAAAATATGACATATTTAGTAAATGTGTCAAGAATTATTTATGTAAGGATTATGGTGGGTGAATAAAAAGGTAAGATAAGTGATGGTTTTTAAATGTGATGACTTAGAAAATGTGAAATAGCAGCATTGTAAATGTGAAAACATTGTTCACCACCAGAAATATTCAGCTTGTTCTTGAGTGATTTTTTTAATTTGTGTTTCCTTATATCACAGGATGGTGCTATAGGGCTTGGCACGTGGAGCATGAGGACAAGTCCCAAAGTCCAGGATTGGACCACACCTAAACTAAAATGCATGCCAATGACCCAGTTGATCTGCATGATTTCTACATAAACAATCAATCCATAAGATGTTAGACAGAAAGAAGAAATCAGCAATACTGTCTGTTTACAGTTGTTTTGAATTCATTAGGCTTGAAAGCAAAACTTAAAAATTATCTTCCCCTTTCTCTACCTTCATACCTCAACTTGTATGTTTCATTTTGGTTCTTCCTTTTCCTATTCAAGTTTGTAAAATTAAATTTTACCAGAAACTTCAACTCTAAAATACAAAGTTTGTGGTCTTCTATTTTAAAAGTCATATTAAAGAAGCAATATCATTCTACCCTGTAATAATAGTATCATCCACAAAAAAAAAAAAAAACAGATCGATAGAAGATGACACAAATGAATTAGAAGGATGGGGAAAGCTTACAAATGAAATATTTTATAATTAACATGCGATTCATGCGCAATTTCAAAAGTTCAGAAAATATTGGCATTATGTTTTCTTATTAAAATATTTTAATTAGCTAAGTAAAATCCAAGTGAACCTATCAGAAAGTAATGTTGATTTCATAATTAGCAAGCAATGCAGAAAAAATGGCATGGTGTGGACCACATACAGGTACAAATGAACCTGCCAGGTGTTTTTATAGGGTAAAAGGAAAAGCAAGAACAGAATATTGCCACTTTGTTAACAGGGAGATCAGCTGGTCAGGAACTCTGAAAACTGCAATTATTGTCACTTTATTTTCTCACTACAAATGCATCCCATAATAAAGGTCTTTGATGAGAAAGTACTTGGTGGCATAATTTTGTAACTTGAAGAATATGCCATATATTTTTAAAATAAAATAGAATTTCTGAATATTTCTTCACATGATACTTAAAGTTATATTCTCATTATGTAAAATACTACTACAAAAAGGATAAAATTTATAATTATAAGAATTATAATTTTTTGAGAAGTAAATTGAGTCCCATTAACCCATTGACTAGTGAAGCTAATAATTGTAAAGCTTTTAGAAAATGGGATAACATAACAGATAGGCAATAGCAATATAATGAACAATGCTAAAAAAATCATGTAATTTTCTACTTTTCATGCATAATCTATCACAAGTGAGTAATTGGGTTTCTAATTCCACCCAAGTTTTGACAGTAATATGATTTGGCAAGCAGGCAGAAGAATATTTTTCCTTGCCCAGGGGCTATTGTATTTAAACACATGCTATTTTTCTGTGGCTTTACAGATATATTTCAATTTAAACTTTTACTAAGGTTTTAATATAAAAACTGTCAGATAAACATTAAAATTTTAATACATGCTTTTCAGTCAAGTCAACAGCTAAAGACAGAAAGGATTCATTCAAAAGTTGAAATAGAACACATTTCTGGTACAATCAGTATCCACTTTTCTAATTTTGCAATCATGCCATGATCAAAATTAGTTTGTCAAGCATAAAAGTTCACATACTTCTTGCTTCATGGCCATGGTCATAAATTAAACCATGAATCTTCAGGCAACTGGATAATTTGTCTCATATTTTCAGTTTTCCAATGAGTTAAATATAAAAATAGAATTCTTAAGAATGTCCAAGATTAGACCAGCCCAGACGGGAACCCCCAGCCACCTAGCGAGGCCCTGGTGGGGGTCACATATTGAGCAGGCTGGACCAGCAGCATGGAAAAGTATGAAGCAGCAGTGAGAATATGAGCCAACAATAGTTAAGTTAGGTGAATCAGAGTTGTGCTTTAGCAAACAGACATGGGGAATAGAAGCGGGTGGGTGGGGCCAACATTTTTAAATTTTTTAATCAAAGGACTCAGAGATAAACAACAGAAGACCTTTCCCAGCCCCCACATCCAGAGGCCAAGATCAGTCCCATACCCAGCACAAATCCCATTGCAAACTTGGCTGGAGTACACAACGTTTCCGGGATCCAACTTGGACCTACCACAGAACCATAGAAACCAGAGGAATTTTACTACTTTTATTTGTCTGCTAATTTTCTTGGTTCTCCTTTTTGTGCCCAGTTGGGGGTTTTTGTTTTGTTTTGTGTTGTCTTGTTCTGTTTTTTATGGTTATTTTTTGTTTTGTTTTGTTTTTTCTTTTTTCTCTTTTCTCTTTCTTAGTAACATCAGGCAGTGCCAGGTGGGTGCATTCACCAATCTTTCTTTTAGGGCTTTGAAGGCTGTCTGGTGCTCAGGACTCCATTTGAGTGAAGGGCTGTTTCCTCCCTTTAAAGCCTCATAGAAAGGTTTTGCAATGGCTGTGAAGTTAGGAACCCAGAGATGGCTTCATTTCTGTTGAACGGCTCTCTTTTTTGAGTACCTGTTTTGCTAATATCATGAGGGATTATTCTGAGTCAAGAAATCAACAAACCTACAAGTTTTGTTGGTGGTGTTTAACATGAATAACAATGATGCAATGATAAATCATTAACAGTTTTGAAAGAAAAGCCACATTTAGTAGTAACTAAATCTTGGGTTGTAGTCTTAAGAGACTGGTACCTTTGACTATACCATGGGAATTAAGATTTATACTAATTGAAACCATATAAAGTAGGCCCATGTTGTTGAGTGATTGCATTTTAAAAGTAAAGGAGAAGATGGAAAATAAAAAGATGTAAAAGTTATATGCTTATGGATGATGTCTTTTGCTGAGTTGGGAAATGTAAGATGTCAGATTTACAGGGAAGTCTTGTGTATTCAGTTTTGAAAGTGTCAGATTGATTAAATCTGTCGGAAAGCCAAGTAGAAATATACAGAATTGATAGCTCTGGAACTCAGAAGAACAGTCTGTGATAAAAAGAGAGAAGGTTATGTTACTGATGTATGGATGTTACATATTACTATAAGAAGACTAACAAAGAAAAAATGTAAGAAAAAGTGGCTAGAGAATTAAAAGGAAACTATTGGTTGTTTTAAAAATCCATGTAAAAGCTTTTAATAAAAAATATAGAATATGGTATTGTGTTGTTCCAAAGGATCAAGACAGATTAGATGTATGTACAGCATTAAAAAATACCATCACTTATGTAACAATAAGGCATTACTGATACTGACAAAAAAAATTCACAGAATTTGTAAACAAAACACAGATTATGAAATTTAATGGGAAATTAATAAGTACTGGAGTGGGTTTAGTAACAATTGTTCTAAATCATAAAGAAACAGTTTAATATTAGATAAATTAATACTATATAATCATCCATCTATTCAAGTCTATTTAGTTGTTAAATTTCAATGAAATACAAATGAATAAATTTATTTCAGTAATTTAAATGTAAATCTGTTTTATAAGCTGATTTTTATACTTCATAATTATATATTTTTATAACGACAATGACAGCAAAATGATTGGTGAAAATATCAGTGAAAAAATATATTAAAATTCAAAAATTACAAAATATTTTTGACAAATAATTTGGAAAGTGTATATAAAGATGTGCTAGGATTAAAAATTATACTTTAAAATAACTATGAAGAAAATTAATTCTAAATAACTATATGCCTACTTATTGATGTATATACTTATTTGGTGAGCTATGAATGAAATTTAGGGTGCTGTGCAAGCTTGACAAACACTCTACCATTAAGCCATCAACCCCCTAACCAAAGTATATGACTTTTTAAAAAATAGATTGTTTATGTTATCTCTAATATGATTTAAATATATTTTGAAAGATCTCCCCAATATAAAAGAAAGGACAACCAAATATAAGATTATACAGCAGAAGATAAATATATGTTAATTTTTGGTTAATATTTTCTATTTAAAAATGAATTAAAGTTTTTAAAATATTACTTCAAAAACGTGAATCTGGGGCCGGTGAGATGGCTCAGCGGTTTAAGCGCCTGCTTTGCAAGTGCGACGGCCCGAGTTCGACTCCCGGAACCCACATACAAAAAAGGGGCCGGTGATATCGCTCAGTGGCACGGGCGCCTGCTGGCGTGCGAGGTCCTGAGGTCGACCCCCCGGTACCCACAAAAAAAAAAAAAAAACCGTGAATCTGGAGTAAAACATTAAATTTCCACAATTATCTTCTAAATTGACAATGATCATTTAGAAGACACAATGGAGTATTTTTTATTCATATTAAAATTAAAGTGTAAGAACTTAGATATAATTATTAAAATATCAATGATTATCCATTAATTATAAAATTATTTTAGTTTCAAATGTAACTTCCTAATACTTATATAAAATATTCACTACTTGAATTTTTTTTTGTGTGTGTGTGGGTACTGGGAGTCCAACTCAGGACCTCACACTTGCCAGGCAGGGGCTTATGCTGCTGAGCTGTCTCATTGGCCCTACTTGAATAATTTTTAAGGTAACTTTATAAAAGGATAAATAAATGCCATGTTTTTGAATAATAAATGAAGTTTTTCTCACACTGTCATATTAATACATACACAACTCATAATGTCATATTAATATGTACATCAACTATACTTTGAAATACATGACTCAAAATATATATTTTTTTCTGATTTCTATATTAGATTACATTGTACAATTTTTTTTTTATTTTTTACTTGGAGTAGTATAAGTTCGCAGTACTAAAAATTACTTTCAGTATAGGCAGTTTTATCAGCTGGATAATTTTGTTTATATCAGCAAACATTTTACTTCTCATTTTCATTTTATTTTCCTTGCTTGAGATCTTGAAAACTTCTCCATAAAATTGCTGCAAGGTTGTGCCACTTTAGATTTTTTAATTTTCTCAAGAAATGGGTTATTTATTTGAATCTGTGGAAGGATGTGTATATATGAATCTCAGAAAGTATGATTTTTTTACCTCCAATAATTTTTTTACATTGTTTCTGTGGCTCTTCAGTGAACATAAAATTTGAACAGTCAGGTCTTCATTTTTCCTGTTTTTCGTATTTTTCACTTTGTTATTATTTTTTTTTTTTCATTTTGGGAAAATCTATAAAATTTATAGTCTGCATTTCTGACTTAATTATCTCTGGTCATGGATCTCTTTTTACTGGTCATAAAATTAATTTTCTTCTATTCCATTTTGCCTATATATTTTCTTCAGTTTCAATTTATACATATATTAGTATGTTTTTCTATCATTTCCTGTATAAAATGTCAAAAGTGCTGATATTTTACTTTTATTTTCTGTCAAAATACATCAAAAGATTTATACTTATTTAAATCTTGCATGTATGATAAAATGTGCTTATTGTGTAATATTTTTCCTACTTTCAAGTTTTACATATATTCCCAGATTGAACTTGGTGCCCTAGGTCCAACCTTCAGGCAATATTGGAGGGTCTTAAAATTTTTTTCAGATTTGAACCCAGATTTTAATTTAAGCATGCTCTCTCCCAACCATAATGGTTCTTCCATTGGATGACAGTGACTGGCCCTCAGTTGTTAAATACTTACTTATTACTAACAATTCCCAGAATTTACTGAGAAATGGGTGTATTTCTTCTGCTACTTATGTTTAAATTGACTCATATACGGGGAGCTTCGCTAATAACAGAAGTATTACTTTTGAAAGGCTGGATTTCTAAAAGTATCATGTTTACCTTTTGCTTTTAGAATTAGGGTGCATCAAGATAAATTTCTTTTAGGAAACGGGTCTTTTGTTGTAGCTTTTGGCAGTACTAAATTCCTGCTTTAGGGAAATAATGTTTGTAGCATTTTCTTAAAAATTTGAGAGCTTCTCTATTTCTGAACTTGTTGAGTGTACGCACAATGAGGTGATGACCAGTCTGTCCTATTAACCTATGGACGCAGGCAGATGGTGCAGCACAATGGTTAATGCTACAACCTTTGGAGCTAAATGGTTACTACCTATATCTCTAAGTGCAGGATGGTGGACACTTCTGTTTGGATGCTGGCAGCAGAGGAAAATCTAATGCTTTCCAATGAGATAGCTTTCACCAGTTTGCTTCAAAATCATCACCTGAATGCCATGATAGGAGAAGAAATTATTTGTTTCCTTTAACTATTAAAAGTTGAAAAGAACACTACTAATAATTTCAAATGAACAGAAATCTTTCCTATTCCTAAGTGAAAAATGCCTGTGTTTGATAATAGTAAAAAATCAGATCTAAAATGACACAGCAGAGGAGATTGTGAGACATACGGGACTGGAACACTGTGGCTCTCTGTTATGACAGGACGATGACGTGTTTTTGCATGTTTACTATTGGGGACCCCTGCAGCGAACTCCCAACATCCTCCTAGGTGTTACAGCACATGGCAAAAAGAAAAAGTAAGAAAGAAGATTGCAAAGGAATGGGGATCTAGAATGATCAGTGCTCCTGAGGAGCAAAGGCCATGAGGCAGCCAGAACCTTGGCACTTATTGATCACATTTACATTAAGGAAAATGGTGAGGGGAATTACAGCGGAACATGCTAGATAATTGGCTAGGCAGGCAAGGCTTGTAATAGAGGGAGCAAAACATTCTTATGAAAGGAACAGAACAGCCAGATTCAGGTTGTGGCTAATGAGTAACCTGCTTTGTAGTCAGTTGTGGGAAGGAATTTTCTCTGGAGTCACCCAGTCCTCAGCGGAGATGTTATCTCATATCTTAGCCCCACAGACTCACAGCCCACTTCTCTGGGCTCAGCTGTGGCCATTGGTGAGGAGCAATGCTAGCTTCCATGGAGACACGTACACAGCCTCGGCCAGACTCACTATTCAAACTGAAAGCCAATTTAGGGAAGTCACCGCTGTACAGCTTGCACTGCTCGCAAGTAAGCACCATCACAATGGAGTCTGGGGGAGGGAAACCTGGCGGTCCACCACAGTTTATGATTTATATTGTTTAAGGAATGTATAGAAAACGGTTTCATTTATGAAAAATCTACTCCACTAATGAAACTACAGATTGATTATGAACAGATCATGATGATGTCAGAGAAAATTCTCTGAGCCATTGACATGTAGGCCACATTTCTATTTTATCCCACATGATAGTCTTTTGTCGAGTAGATCATATCACAGAAACATAAATACTACAATGTCACATTTTATGGTATGTAGGAACCCATCCTCTCCTTAAAGCTGTGCTCAGTGTGGTAGGAAGTAGAGGGTGTAGGAAAAAAGGACTTTCACATGCCTTAACTTCCATTCCAGTCATTATTCCCAAGATGAAGAATGGATAAAAGTGTAGGATTCTAGTGGTGCCTATACAAGTTTTATTATCCAGTATGAACTTGCAAGAAATAATGCTACTGTTTTATCAGAACCTTTTTGAAAATTTTGTCAGCTATCCTGTTGGGTCAGGCAATTGTAGTAATAGTACAATTAGAAGCCCCCATGTCACAATACCTTTTTTTTTTGTGGGTACCGGGGGGTCGACCTCAGGACCTCACGCGCCAACAGGCACCAGTGCCGCTGAGCGATATCACCGGCCCCTTTTTCGTATGTGGGATCCGGGAGTCGAACTCGGGCCCTCGCGCTTGCAAGGCAGGCACTTATGCCGCTGAGCCATCTCACCGGCCCCCACAATACCTTTTTGATACACTAAATTTATGTCTTCCAAAATACTGGGTCAGTTGTCTCTTATTGGTGGAAGTGCATGATAGGCTGAGAACCACTTTGTTAAATGTGAACATGGGATGTGTTAGTTGCGGGTTACCAATGTGCCATTTAGTGTTAGGCATTCCCCTTGAGGCACTCTGTATTAGCTTGTCTACATTGTTTTCGCTCTACAGGTTGATGGTTTACAGCCAGTTTAATAAGTTACACAACATGACTTTAGGCAACATAACCAGTTTGGTATGAAATGCTCCTCAGTAGATTTGTGCCTTGGCTCCCCTAAAACTAAGCTACATGGCATATATTTCAGTCATTAATTGTCCAAAAGACAAAGTGAATGCTTAACCACAGTTAAAGGACACTGGGGCTATGCCTGGAGATTTCATATGTCTCCAATTTTATGTATTTTCTCATCGTACCTGTTACTTTTACTACAGTTCTACTTGAGTACAGTCAGCAGTCTTAAGGATTCTGAAATTTACTCAACCTGTGTAATCAATTCAAAACTGCATCCTTAGAATTTGGAATAATGTTTTATAAAAATTAAGGAAAATGTTTTTATGTTGGTACAAGATGAAAAGATAATGAAAGAAAACAAACAAGTGCTTTTCTATTATAAGTAGGAAGAAATGACTTCCATGATCTCATTGTATCAAGATTGTGAATGGTGTTTGAGAACCTTCTGCATCTAGTAATTTACTCTAAGAACTAAACAAAAGCTTATAAGAAGTAATCCCATGACATTGAAGATTAATTTAAATGTTTTACTCTTATATTTTATGTGTTTTGATATACACTGAGGATTCAGTGATGTGAAAGTCAAAACCTCATCTGAAATATTTTGGAGTATTTTAATTCATGAATGCATTATAATAGTAATATCTACACTGTTTTCTTCTGTAGAAATACCATTATCTAGTATATGCTATATACATACCTATTCCTGTCCTACTGATCTGATACCTAGTAAATAGTACCTTCAGCCTTCATATGTTTCGAATTTCACTTCTTTTTACTTATAATGAGAAAATGATCACAAGAAATTCTTCAGTAAAATAAATACTGTGGGGAGCTGGAGATGGACCCCACATTCAGGGCTAGAACAAGGCCAGCCCCAAGAACACAGAGCACCAGAGATGAGCCATGTGAGCAAGTTGTTGGAACTAGAGCAAAGCCAGTCCAGGAGGTGTCTGGCCTTAGTGTTGCTCCCTATTAACTACAGCACAGATAGCTCTGAGAACATTTCACTTTCAGTGTTCTCAGCAAAACACTGAGACCTTACACTTTTGGCCCTGTCACATGTTTTCCCCCTTTTTATATGTATAAATAAAGATGCAGACCATGCTGGGTTGTCACTGCCTCTCCATCAGAGAGGTCAGGTCCCACCTGGTCCCAGCTTTCCTTTTAGTATGTGTCTAGTCTTTTCTTAATCTCCCATTGCCCCCTCTCAGGACCCCACTAGCCACTCGGGCCATGGTAAAATACTTCTATGTATAGAATAAAAATTAACTTGTTAAATATGTCACATTGTGTTATACGATGAAATGATAGGCAGCTTTTTAAAACAATGATGTATAAGATTAATGACAAGGATTTGCCATAATAAATGAGTCAGTGAAATATCTGATTGAATATGGGCAAAAGATTTTCAAATTATCAAAAAAAAAATATATATATATATTTAATTTGAAAACCATGAATACCTACCTAAAATATTTATAACATTTATGTCTATAACATTTATGTCTATGTCGAAATTATGTTCTAATATCCTGTATATATATTTTTAAAAACCACTATACATAAATCACTTTCATAAAATAAAAAATCACAATCTGAGACACAATGAAAAATTTAAGTGATTTCTTTTTAACAAACAAAAATGGAGCTTTCAAAAGTTATACTTGAGGAGAACTATGCTTAGTTTTAAGAAGTAACATTACCTGCAATATATTTAAGAAATATTTCTTATTTCTCTAATTACTTAGAAGCCCTTTAGCTGTATTCAAAAGTATATTTATAACAGAATTTATAATAAGAAATAAGAGAACTATACTTTTATTTAAATTAATCATTAAGACTATATTATATTTATATAAAATATTAATCAGTTCTCCACATTTTTCTTGAGCAATTATTCAATGTAGTGTGTGGAATGTAACATTTTATGACTCATTACTTTTTAGAGTTATATTACATATACTTATAATAATTAATTGCTCTCTAGACTCATGATTTCTTTTCTCTGAAATATAATGACTAACTTTGTGACACAGGATATTTTCATTCCTTTACTCAAACCATGTAATTCAATAATTATTCAAGAAATATTAGTAAAATTTAAATCATAATGGCAAAATTATTAGCAGTATACTCACTTTCCACTGTCTTTAGCCTGCAGAAACATCTAAATGTTGAAGGTTCTCTCCCAATCTTTTTGTCCAAAGGCACAAAACATTACTGTTACCAAGTCAGAATTCGTGTTTGCTTTGCCATCCTTATTTACCTGCAGCTGTGAAGTGTACACAGTATTGAGAATCTAAAACAATGCTAATGGAAAACTGAAGTAATAGTTTTCTTTAAATTTATTAATATGATGACTCTAGCAAAGGACACATGTATTATCAGAAACATTATATTTTATGGGACTAAAGACGAACTACAAATACAAGTTTCTTGTGTTTATGAGATTTTTCTTTTTGAATTGAAAACCCTATTTATCATATAATCCAAGAGACTTTCATTTTCCAATATTTGTTCTTCTTAGATATTTTTAGTGTTGTTTTCTTTCAGTAGTTCTGTAATTTTTCAGCCTAATGATTACTAGGCATAATGCATTGATTGTGCTTAATGAAAACGTATAAAAATTTGTGTTGTAGTCTATGAACAAATAGTATGCTACTTTTCCCAAACTACAATACAATTTTCAACAATATAGTAAGAATAAATACTATTAAATAATAACTTAAAGAAACTAATGGTATTCTAATTACATTAAGAAGTATTTTGTGGGCCGGTGAGATGGCTCAGCAGCGTAAGCACCTGCCTGGCAAGCGCTAGGGCCTGAGTTCGACTCCCGGAGCCCACATACTAAAAAAGGGCCGGTGATATCGCTCAGTGGCATGGGCGCCTGCTGGAGCGCGAGGTCCTGAGGTCGACCCCCCGGTACCCACCAAAAAAAAAAAAAAAAAGTATTTTGTGAGATGATTTTTGTTAATCTGTCAATTGTATTCTTATAAAAATAATGATGAGGAAACTCAGATGTGTGCATACTCTGTAAGTTACATGGAATTTATTAAAAGTTCAAAGAATTTCCTAGGCAGCTTTATTTAATATGAATTTTTAATGTATGAATGAGTATATGAATGAATAAATGCATGCTTATGAATATGAATTAGGTTCATAATATAGATTATCCTTAATTAAATTATATTAAGCAATAGATACTGTCTACTTGTATTTCATGATAGGCGATCTAACAAATGAATTACAAAATATATGCTTTAAGTATTTATAATCTAAATTCATACTTCATTTTTCAATATCAAATCTCATAATCTCTTGAAAACTTAATCACCACCATATTATTTATAGAAATACAAGCATGTGTAATCTTAGATGTGCAGAAGAAGTCTTCAAGCAGTAGTGATGACCCAACTCTCCCTCTCTTCTTATCAATAGTTCTTTAAATAATTGTAAAATATGTGGAATACAACATCGTAAGGAGAAAATGACCAGAACATGCCACACTCTGATCCCCGGCCTCCTAGAAGAAAATGTCATCCTTAGCTCAGTTTACCAAGTGTACCCTGGTAAATAATATAAACAATGCTTTTGGGATTGCTCCTGTATGATGTGCTTGGGAATAGAGAGATAAGACTCCAACATCTTGGGTTAGCTTTCTGAGTTTTGAAGGATTGGCTTATCATGAGTTTTTGTCTTCTATTGTCCCTTTGTTCTTATCTGTTAGAAAACAAGCTGCTTTCCTTATTTACATGAGTGTTCTATCTACCGGACAAATGCAAATGGATTGATGCTGGTTCAGTATGTTTTTCAAATTCTCCCTCTTGATGGACACCATGTATGTTGTACCTGATTCACTGTATGTTTTTGCTCTTAATGTATGAATATATTTTAATATCTTCATTACAAAAACAGAGGGCTGAAAGTGAGAAAATAAAAAATACTTCTTAAATGAAACTAGTAACGTGTAGAGCATTCGTGTCCAAAGTATATTTCTTAGAACACAGATCAATTGAGATGTGCCTAGAAAAATCCACTTGTAACATAACATGTTTGCGAGACATATGCAGAAAATGTAAGTTGGAATACAGACAAGCATATTAAAATATAAACATGATCTGGTGTCTAATTGGTTGCATGTAGTGGTTCCCAGGTTTCTGACTTATGGATAAACAAATAAAAATGTTAACTATGAATAGAGAAGACTTAAATGCTAGTACAATGGGTGGATGGTTTGAATTATTTAGAAAATACATATTATTGAATTTTGATCCATATGAAATCTGGGAATAGGTACCCACATTGATTTGACATTAACTTCATTAAATTACAAATCTAGGTTAAAGGTTATTAGAAAGTTATTTTATACCAACTACTAATCTACACTGCTAAACCAAAAATTAAATGATAGTGATAAATTTACTTTGTGATTAAGTTATTTGTCTGAAAAAGTGGTAGATAAAAAAGTAATGTTAATTATATCGAGACTTCATTTAAATTACATCATTAAATATCCAGGAGAACAAAAATTTTGTTCAGCAAATCTTCTGTGATAATTACACATGTAGTCCAAAGCTCTCAAATCTATATCTTCTACCCCATTTTACACCTTATCATATTTTTAGCTTCAGATGGTTGTATTAGACACATCTATTCTTGTCTAACCCTTATTTTGCTTTGCATTTGTTCTTTTTTTTCTTATTCTATATGAAACTATGGCTGTTTACCTACTTACCTATCAATAATTTGAATTGTATTCTATTTTAATCATACCATTGTTGATCTCTATTACCTAGATATCTCTATAGGAAGCTTGCTGCTTTCCAAGTTGGTTTACATTCAGATATTTCTGGACTAAGCTGACTTTTAACAACTGTAACTCTTAGGTCAATTTTAGGGTATGATGAAATAAAATGAATACCTTAGTTTACTTAAAATAGTGATTTATTCCCAAATTATTTTCCTTAGTGTATTTTAGTATTCAGTTGAAAAAAGTAAAAATTTATATAAGAAGGTGGGGGTTCTCAAGAAAGTTCTTTTGCACTCAAATATTCCATGATTTTTTAAATAGAATTTAATGGATTAAATGGGCAATATTATTCAATGGAGAAAATGCAAACTTCAGTATTAAAAGGTGGATTTATCTCAGTTCGCTCAGATGTGGCAAGTCAGTACTGTACTTGAATGTACTTTACCTACTAAATTCATTTTATTCCAGTTTATAAGTAAAAACTGTATTTCAATCTTTTTCAAACATGTCCATATTTTTACAAGAATGCTAATATGTGAATAAGACATTCTATAGCAAATAAAAATAAGTAATACAAGTACCTATAAAATATTTCATGCACATCTTGAGTATTATATTTTGACATTAAATAAAAATGAAAATACTTTAAAGTAAGAAGAATCACTGATTAATAAACCTATCAACTTTAAATTTCTTTGTTTGTTTTCATTTAAGGTATTATTAATCATCTTAAAGTTTAATATCTCCACCAGCAAACAATGGCAAAGTAGTCACTAATCTGTTTAAATGTTAAGACTTACAAAAATTTAAAGAGCTAGAGCCAAAAACAAGATATGACTACACTTGTGTTTTGATAATAATAGTCTTATCATAATTACTATTTTGATTAGGACACATGGTTTACATTGGTTAATTTGAGGAAATTATACCTTCATTTTTGTGTCTAGTCAGATTATACTTTATAGAACTATATATTAAGATGAATAGATTGTGTTTTTCTGAAATATTGCTTAAATTTTCTTCATTTGGAGTTTTTACTCACAGAACGTGATTTGGAACTGCTGTGGTGTTTATAAAATAATTGGCATATAGTTGAAGTAAGTTTCCAATGTTCTTTTTCTATTTCTGACAAGCAAGTCTTTTGGAAATAAACATACACATACATAATAAATGTCAAATACACATATCATATACACACATCTTATAAAGTAATTGGCATATATTTGAAGTAAGTTGCCATGGTTCTTACTCAATTTCTGACAAGCAAAGCTTTTGAAAATATATATACACACATTTTAGACATAAATATATATTTTTTCACAATGATGCACATCTATCTATCTATCTATCTATGCATCTATCACCTACCTATATTTGAATTCCCATATACTGTGCTTCTAACTGTAGCCTATTATGTCAGTTAGTTATGCCAGTAAGGTATTTTAAATCAATTGACTGGGGTTGGAGAGGAGACTAGGTCTATTAATTATTCAAATAATAATATGGCTGAATTTAATTAAAAATTTTAAAATATGCAAGTAGTTCTAAAGGGTGATAACTATTAACCACAGGAGGTAGAGTAAACATTTTCCAGGACCATTTCCTTTGTTTTTCCTTTTGCTATTTATGTTAAAGGACAAAAAGTTTTTCTGATCAACAACGAGCTTTATTCCAAGTTGCTTTGCACAAACTGAAGACAGAATAAATTGTCATTCAACATACATTTTAAATTTTGCTTTTCAGGCACTCCATTCAGGTAGATACCAGAGACTGATATGTTATGGGTATAAATTTGGTGTCGCCAATTATACACATGTGCAAGGGCTTCAAAGGCGCAGATAACATCCAGGTATCCCTCACTGATTTTGGCTTTCCTGCTCACAAGAACCGTTCTGGAGTGACTGTGTTTTGCAACAGCTTTTTGGTATCGATGTTCTTATTTCCGTAACCTGTGAAAATGAGTTCAGGGTAGTGCAGTTTCAACACCTTGGGATTACAGCAACAACCATGTGTCCCTGGTGTCCGCAGCTGCACGTTCCATGCCTCTATGGAGCCGGCTTCCCAGTAAGGCCCATTGCGCAGTACCGATGCGGGAGCAGTTGTTGAGACACACACATTTTTCATCCCTTCCAATTTTTTTTGTAAACTATTAACGTCACTTCTCTTTCAAAGAACTTAAGTGGAATTTGTTTCTTCACATTAAATCCTGGGGATACAGACATATGCTTAATTAGTAAGAGAATCTAGACTTGATACAGGGCAATATTGTTGAATCAGTGAGAACCGATTACACTTCTCACAGACTTTCATCAATGCATAAATGATTTTTGTGATTTCCCTATCAAATCTATGTCTAGATAGCCCTACCATGAAGCACTGTGGCTTCATTATTCTATATGCATCCAGATGCGTATCACAAAATCAGGACACAGTAATAAACCATGGTTTGTGAAGCTAAATCAACAAAATAATATTGGAGGCCAAATTATTATTTTAATTTTGATGTTTTAGTAGTTTTTTCATAAGATGTAAATGAGCAGGGCAAACATGCCAGATGTTCAGGTAAAGTATGATAAAAATCTACCTTAGCTGGTAGATAAAATACATGTTGGAGTATGATCTCCCTCATCAAAGACATCTTTCCCTTCTATCCTCAAAAACAATATGCAGTTATTCTTGCTCCCATTATTATAATACATAATATCTGTATCCCCTTTTAATTTGTCTTATTTTTCATTTCTAATATATCAGTTATTATTTCAGGTATAATTATAATTACATAGTCAATGCTTTTTAAATGAAAATTTAATTTATTTATTGAATTATTATCAGTAGTATCTTTATTTATATATATATATATATAAATGTATGTATATTTATTTTATTTATTTATTTATTTTTGCAGTACCGGGGATCACAGAGATTGGCCATTCTTCCATTCTTCATTGTTGTTTAGTTTTATCCAAATGTTTAATTTTCTTTTCTTCTTTCTGCATTGCTGGTATTTTAATTTTTGCTGGTTTTAGATTTCTATGTTGTGGCTTCTTGGTTTAGTATCTGTTCAGCAATAATTTAGGAATTTTAAACAGTGTTTGCTAAAAAAAAGTATTTTCTAATTCTTAATCACAATTTAGCTATGACATTAGTTATATTTACATGTTTGGTTTTGATCTTTTCAAGTTTTCTACCATATAATCAATGGCTGCTTTTTTTTTTTCTTCTTTGTCGCTTTTTATTTTCATGCTCTGAATTTATTTGCTCCCTAAACATATGAGTCAAGGCTCATCAAGGTCTTCCTTAATCTGTGGAATCCTAGAAGTACACAGCAGGCCTTCAGAATAAACATTTTCTATTTTTCTTTTTTTTTTTTTGCACATTTTATCAATTTCATTTTGCTATATTTTGATTAAAGGCCTAAGATCTATCTTTCATAACCACACTCCTCTCATGTTTAATCAATCTAATTTTAATATTGAAAACTAAGCGACCAGACTCAAGTGCTTCATGTTTTTCCACTTTAAGTGCACCGGAAAGATTTTTAACTAAACTTGATATTTTTTTAGCTTTAAAATGTTTTCACATATTTTGTAATAACTTATGATATTTTTATTTTTAATTTTGCTGATGCTACATGTCTACATTTTCAAAACCAATTATTTTAATATCATTAATCTTCAATTAATGGTATCTTGATTTTGGTAATTACTGTATTTATATTACAATTTCTTTGTATTTCCTGTATTCCTCTGCTTATATATTAATTAGCTCTATGCTTTATTATTCATAATTTAATTTAAATATACATATTATGAATTTTTCTGCTAATGTAACTATTTAAGTTAATTTTCCAAATCAAGTTCCAAACATTCACTTTTCATTCTTTTTTTAACTCATAAATTTTAAACTCTTTTCAAAGAGATTTTTCAAATCATTTTGGTCTGCTTCTAAGAACACATTTTAACATTTTGATTAGCCACTCCATATTCTAATTCTGTGTATTTTGTCAGATATTATAGTGAGATGTTACTTTTCTAACAAATTTCCCAAGATGAATTTGTCAAATTAAAGCAATTTTAAACAACTGCAAAATTGTAAAAACACATAACTTACTATTCTTTTCTTTTTTTTTTTTTTTAATGTGGGTACCGGGAGTTGACCTCAGGGCCTCGTGCTTGCCACCAGGCACTTGTGCTGCTGAGCAATGTTACCGGCCCTTTTTTTCCTTTATGTGGGTTCTGGGAGTCAAACTCAGGACCTCACGCTTGCCAGGCAGGCACTTATGCCGCTGAGCTATCTCACCAGCCCCTGTTCTATTTTTTAAGTGAACAATTTGTTTTATTCTGATTATGTAAATTACTATAAATGCACTTTTGGTAAACTGACACTATGTTTATCTTTTTTTTTACAGTGCTCTTTTTTCACCCAGTAATGCTCTTCTTTAAATTTTTTTCATTGATGAAAAACAGAATAAAAGAAAATTATACAAATCAAAGAGATATTTTTCTAAGAACCATGAATTTTCTAATAGTTGAATCTTTGTAGAATGCTAACAGGCAAGAGTTCTATAATTTTACACAGAAAATTTAAAATCAAAACCACACATAATATTGTAGCATGTCAATAATGGTGACATTTTTGTGACATACTTAAATTTCCATTTTGGCATAGTATAGCTCTTTTAATCAATCGCCTCTATCTAATGCATATGAAGCATTTACCTAACTCATTGACCTTTAATGGGATGTCACTGAAGAAATTTGTAACATTGTCTGGACTCAGTGAACTTTTTTTTTTTTTTGTGGGTACTGGGGGGTTGACCTCAGGACCTCGTGCGCCAGCAGGTGCCCGTGCCGCTGAGCAATATTACCGGCCCCTTTTTCGCATGTGGGTTCTGGGAGTCAAACTCGGGCCCTCGTGCTTGCCGGGCAGGCACTTAAGCCGCTGAGCCATCTCACCGACCCCTCAGTGAATTTTTGTATAATCAGTACATGAATATATTCAATGCTCAGATGAAGTAGAAAACTACCACCAGTACAGAACATTTTAATGTGGTAACTGGGTATT
Source organism: Erethizon dorsatum (assembly GCA_028451465.1). Lineage (NCBI taxonomy): Eukaryota > Metazoa > Chordata > Mammalia > Rodentia > Erethizontidae > Erethizon > Erethizon dorsatum. The sequence continues at coordinate 22,154,965 of CM051839.1, forward strand.
ACTGTCAAAACAATGAAGAGTTTGAGATTTTTTTTTTTTTTTGTGGGTACCGGGGGGACGACCTCAGGACCTCGCGCACCAACAGGCACCCGTGCCGCTGAGCGATATCACCGGCCCCTTTTTCGTATGTGGGTTCCGGGAGTCGAACTCGGGCCTTCGCGCTTGCAAGGCAGGCGCTTAAGCCGCTGAGCCGTCTCACTGGCCCGAGATTTTATTTCTTGCAAAAAAAAGTTTATGTTATATTATTCATCCTTAGGGTTAAGGATATCACACTGTGATTTTCATCCTATTCCGTTCATAATAATTGAAACTTTTTAGTTGTTGATGGCTTTTACACTTTTTAAGACTTTTTATGTGTGTGGTAGAAGAATAAATTGGATTTATAGCTTAGTTTCCCCATTGTGGTTTTTGAATAATATTGACTATTTTGAATACATGGGCATGACATATTATTCCTGTTGTTTTTGTTTCCTTTAATTTTTCTCATTAATTTTTGCAATGTTATTTTATAAGCCTGATAGATTTTAATTCACTTAATTCACTTACATGTATTTGGTTTTTAATGCTACTTATAATATGTTGACATTCATACTATTTTGTATATTTTTTGTTACTGGTACAGAAAAATGACAACAGTTTCTTTGGCATCCTTGAGTCCATTCACCTTCTTCAATCACTTATCTATTGAAGTAAATGGTCTGTAGATTCAATGAATATTTTGTATACATATTATGTCATTTATATGAATTACCAATATGCTTTATTTTCTTTTCCTTACTGTGCTGTCTAGAATCTAATAGAGTATTTAGTAGAAGTGGAGCTACCAGAAATTGTCTTAGTTGGTTCTCTGCAGTAAATTTATTAATAAATGCTTATAGGTATACTGTTCTCTTAAAATTATTATTATCTATCATACTAAGGGGATGACTTTTTTTTTTTTTTAGTTTGTTAGGAAACATTATTTTGAGTAGACTCTTGAATTGGTTTTTTTTTTTTGTGGGTACCGGAGGGTCGACCTCAGGACCTCGCATGCCAGCAGGCACCCGTGCCACTGAGCGATATCACCGGCCCCTTTTTCGTATGTGGGTTACGGGAGTCGAACTCGGGCCCTCACGCTTGCCAGGCAGGCACTTATGCCGCTGAGCCATCTCACCAGCCCCCGACTCTCGAATTTTGACAAAGTATCATTCTATGAGGTTTTTGGATGTGGTGAACTATGTTGACTGACTTTCCAAACATTTGTGAACAGTTAATTTGTGGGGGAAATTAATTTTTATCCTGGTGTTTATTTTTGTTTTCAATTTCTAACATCATATTCAGATTTTTGCTTTGTGAAAAGATTGGCTTGTACATTTTTCTTCTTTCTTGTAGTGTTTTTCTGATTGTTTTGCGACATATCATGATGACTTTATTAAACAAGTCCTCAGATTACCCACCTTTTTTTAATTTCTGGAAAAGTTTTCCTAACAATTCCCTCCTGAAACATTTGGAGTAATTTGTAAGTCAAATCATAATTGCTTTTTCTGTTTTTGGTTATTTCATTCAACAATTCCCTACTTCTCTTAGAATTCATGTTTACTATGGTCAAATTACTCTAGTTGGTATTCCTTTGAATGTAAATCTGCTGAACATTCTTTCTGTATTTCTAGGTTCTAAAATTCTTTATTTTGTTTTCTTTTTTAAACACAATTCTTGCTTGCATATAAACATCTTTTAAATCTTTAAAATGATAATTCTATTGATGTCTGTCTTCAAATTTATTTTGAAAACTTGTTTTAAGTCTTATTGTTCTTTTAAAAGCAGTGTGCTTTTTACCCTCTGGATATTTATAATATTCTCTGTACTCTTTGCCATTATTGACCTACATTATACCAATAGGATTAGGTGTAGTTTTATTTGTATCTATTCTTTAGAGTTTGCTAAGTATCATTTACATGTGGCTTGAATATTCTCTTATTATTTTTAGAAATTTCTTGATAATTATTTCTTTGAATATTGTTTATTTCCAATTGTATTTTTTCTCTTATTATATAACTGTACAATTAGAAATATGGGACCATTTTAAAATAACCTAAGTAAATTTTCATTTATTACATTTATTTCTCTACATACTTGAGTTTACATATTTTCTGATTGCTTGTTTCCTGCCCTCTTTTCTGTTTCCAATATTTCTGAATAACAAACGTTCTAAATATCCCTGTAAAATATTCAAATGATATATGAAATTTCCAGTGGTATAATTTATTTGTTTCAATTTTTGATTTTAAAAGACATCAGTTAGATTTATATAAATTCTATGTTTATTGGATTTGGTAGCCTTCTGGATCTTTCCTAGCACAGTTTACATGTGTGAAAATTATTTTTTTGATAATCTAAATATCTTATGTTTAAAATTTTGCGCCAAAATCTGTACATAGCAGTAATACAAACTCCAGTTAATTGTGTTGGTTTTTTCTTCCACAAAGGATCTATTTACTTCAATTCTTTCAGGAATTGAGCTTAATTAGACTTCTTTTGGGATATTTTTAAGACTTGGGCTAAAAATACTTTGCTCCAGACTCTCCAGAAAACTCCTGATATGCTGAGTAGATAACAAAATATTTTACCTTTGTTCTTTAAAGTTCTGCCATATTCAGTTCAGAATTTTACAAAACAGCATGGTATTTTGATGGAGGCTGAATCATTCCCCAGCAAGTTTTGTTTCCTAAAAGCATTAAATTAAAAGAGGTTGGCTTGTTTCTCCAGCATCCTGAGCAGAGCCAGCCCTCAGAACCTCTTGAGTTCTGAAGCTTTCTTTGTCATTTAAATGGGACAGAGAACTTTGCCATGATTGTTTTTCATGAATAGATCACATTTTTCTCACAAGTCAGGATTCATAGAGAAAATTTATATTCATGATTATAGCTATTAAAGTATATTTTCAGTGCTGCCTTGCTTGTGTGTTTATGTGCATCAATACATATTTGAAAGGAAAGTTTTAATATTGTTTCCTAAATCTTCCTGATTTTTTTCTGCCACCTTGGATATGACCGAAAAGGTACTTTTGTTGTTATTCACTTTTTAAAATTCTGGTAGATATAAAAATAAATGTTTATCATGCAAACAGTAATAACATTTACTTCTACACTTTCCTGTTTTGATACATGAGTCTATGAATTATTATTTATGAATACATCATGCATTGCACATACTTTCAGCAGTATTTAAATCAGGAAATACATTAGTTATGGAACAGGACACAGTAAAATTAGGTCTTGTATGAAAATAAAATAAGGAGAATGATTGTTTATAAACTTCAGCAATTTTCTTTCTAGAAATATGTAACTAAATTAAAATATTTCATATTAAAATATTTATATTAAAAATATATGTGTTTCTCCCAAAGCCCAATATCACATATTCTGGTCCAACCTAACCAACCCAAGATTTTTTATAAAATTGTATCTATAAATTAGTACACAGTGATTTATACCCTCAAATTTATTCAACATTAATTTTCAAAAATCATTATTTTGGGCCGTGAGATAGCTCAGCGGCATGAGCACCTGCCTGGCAAGCGCGAGGTCCTGAGTTCGACTCCCAGTACCCATATATGAAAAAAGGGCTGGTGATATTGCTCAGCAGCACGGGCGCCTGCTGGTGTGCGAGGTCCTGAGTTCGACCCCTGGTACCCACACGCAAAAAAAATAATAATCATTATTTCAAGAATTGTCATAATTGCTACCCAAGAAAAGGCATCAATTTAATAATTTGTTACTGTGTCTGTAATTCATAACACTATAATACTATATAAAATATTTGTACTTAAACAGTAAACTCTATTGTAAATTGAAATGTATATGCATTATTTGAATTTTGTACTCAAAATTGTGCTAATAACCTGCTTTTGTTAAAATCTCACTTTAATTTTATTATTTACTTTCTTACTTTCAGAGTGGAACACCATAACCTTCTTTAGTCATAAATAAAATAAAGACATAAAAACTAAATTTTATCATTATTCACAAAATTTTGCGAAATCTATATGATTTAAAACATATAAATACTTGATTAAAGATTAAAAAAACACTATGGTACCTACATGAGGTGAGATAAAAAAATAAGGTGAATTTCAAAGTTATTAGAGCTCATCCAGAAATATTCAATTTTTCTATGTTATGTGGTTGTGTGAGTAAAGTATTTAGCAAATTGTTGAATTTTGTGGCCAAACAAGTTTATTTACATAGGACATTGTTAAATTTTGATTGAACTTTGAAATGCAGTATATGATAGTCTGTATCCTATTTAAAAAGCATTTAACTTGCCGTGAATGAACATAGTCTCTTCAAATGTCATTCAAAATTTCATTCACAATGGAGTAATAAACATCCCAGTTTTCTTTTTTAATAACAAGTATATCAATTTTCTTTCATAAATATAACTTTCATAAATACATCTTCAGAAATGCATATAAATGTGTATGTAATTCAAGAAAAATAGCATGAATTATAGTATAGCATAACTATGATTTTGTTAGAGACTTCCTACTAAATGTTTATTTCTCTAACTGGAATGTATTTTTATTTCTTGCATATTATTACTTAGAATGGATGTACTATCATTTTATTGTAATGGCATTAAATGAATGTCTTAAAATGTATACACTTTCATATGCATACACATAAAATATCCTAGGGTAGATTCTAAAAGATGTACTTAAGCATCCTTTTATTTGTCTCAATTTCTACTGTCAGGTTCCCTGTAAAGTATATTTTCCAATGAAGAATACTTACCAGATGTCAAAACCAAATAGAAAGGTTATTTGTCTTCAAATAATATGTATATATATATATAGCATATGCATACATGCTAAGGAATCCAAATAAGAAACAAGTAATTATAATAGTAATGAGGGCTTTATATAGAAAATATTTTTAAAGATTTTTATACACAATAATATTTAGTTAAAAATGTAGCTATGTGTGGTGACACACACATGTAATCCCAGTACTCGAGAGGTTAAGGCATGAGAATAGCTCTGAGTTTGAAGTCAGCCTGAGTTACACAGTGATTTTAATGCCATCATAGACTACTTAGAGAGACACTGTTTAAAAGCCAGAAAAACAAAAACAAAAATAACTAAAAAGCAAAATAAACCAAAAATGAACATGTACTATATTTGTGTTTATAGTTTTAATATTGCATTATAATGTATTTTATCTCTTGTGCTTTACACAGAAACTGCTATGCCACAATGATAACCTTTCCTATGGATAGGCAATTTTATTTTAAAATCTTCATGGAGTTCTAATAAAATAATAATAAGAAAATGAAATTTACCACCCTTTAAAATCAATATAAAGCCTCTTATGATGCTTTCCTTCTTTCACAGAAATGTCCTGAAGAATGACATGGTAACTGGAATACTGAAAAACTCAAGAACTTCCCACTAATTTAAAACAAAGCCTTAAAACTAATTCACCAACCTTTATTAGGCTCTGAGATGATTTGCCTTTTTACGCAACAAAAAATATCATTCGTTACTTCTTCCTCAAAACACTTTGTCCAATAGATATGGTGGTAAAGTCTTGTAAACTTAGCTGCTCTGATGCTAAGCGAGGAGGATCACAAGTTCGAGATCAGCTGTCAAACCTACCTGGGCCTCATCTCACAATATTCTAAACTAATTAGTTAATTAATTATTTAATTAATTTTAAAAGGATAGGGATAGCTCAGTGATTGAGTACCCTTCGGTTCAATGTCCAGTACTGCAAAAACAAAACAAGATCAAATAAAACAAAAATCACTCTGTTCATGTGACTTCCATGTTTGTTTTCATTTGTTTGTTTCTTTGTTTGTTTGAGACAGGGACTCACTATGTAGAATAGGCTGGCCTTGAACTTGCTTATGTGGCCCAGGCTGCCCTCACACTCATGGCAGTCCTCTGGCCTCAGCCTTCCAAGTGCTGGGATTACAGGTGTGCACTACCACACCCAGCTTGTGGCTTCTATATAATCACTCTGGGTTTTCACTCGGTTGCTTCTTCACTCCCCTAATACCTTAATATTGGAGTTTCTCAGCCCTGAGCCTTAAGTTTTCTTGCTTTCTTTGCACTCATCCTAGATGATCTAATAGTGCCTTGACGTTTAATTGCATTTGGGTGCTCATTACTCAAAAATATTTAACTCTAGTCAAAATTTCTTGAGTATGAATACATGTGCACGCACTGGTCTATTTGGCAGAACCATTGAATATTTAAAAGGTATAATGAATTTATTATATGTGAAAGAGAAGTCCTTATACTCCCACACAATCTCTGTATGCTGTGATGTAGAATTATATTTATTTTCTGAATTTCATAGAGTGAAATCAATTCTAATGAAGTGGGTATATTTATATGTAGTAAGAATACTGTTATGGCATGTGTCTAGATGTCCCCTCAAAGACTCCTGCTGTCATAGATGGGGCTTCTCAGAGGTAATTGAATCTAGAGTGCGTGACACTGAGATTGATCCATGGTGCAATGCTAGGATTAAGGGTGTTAGGATTAATGATGTGCTACTAGCTCTTAGGGTAAAATATAAAGGATAGAAAGAGGCTCGTCACTGGTAACTTACTTGTTTTTGCTGTCTTCTGCATGCCATGAACTGCTTCTCCTCTGTGATGTCCCTCTGCCATGCCACTCTGCCTTGGAGCCAGCCAATTATAGACTAAATCCTCTACAAACAGTGTGGAGAAATAAACCTTTCCACCTTTAACTTTGGGTGTTGGGTGTTTTGACTCAACAAAAAAGAAAAGTAACTAGGACAGAATTTGCTACCAGAGAAGTAGGGTCATTGCTGTGACTATACCTGACCATGTGGTTCAGGTGCCTTTGGAACTGGCTTGGGGAAGAGTTTGGAAAGGTCTGGAGATGCCTTCTGAAAAAGCAGCCCTGGAATGCGTGAACCTGTACTTGATAAGAGATTCTGGTCAGAGCTCAGAAGACCAGAATGCTGATAGAAATGCTGCTAGTAAAGACAGGCTGAGAAATTTCCTGTTGGGAAGAAGCACTGCATTGATTAATGGACTCCAGGACACGTATGTTATGTCTTGGCAGAAAGTTTGCCTGCATTTTGCTCAAATCCAGAGATTTTGCCTGAGACTGAGGTTAAGGGTGGTGGCAGTCTAATGTTGAGGCAGTGGCATGGCTACTGTTGGGGGCTTTTATTCTGATTTATGTTGAGAATCTAGAGCAAAGAGCCCAGCAGAATGATTTAAAATGTTTTGAGTTTGGCCAGAAAGGAAGCTCCAATAAAGTTGTGGCCTGCAAAGATGGAACAGAGGAGAAACTGGTCACTGAAAAGATCTGAAAAAAAGAAAACAAGTAATTCAGAAAAAGACAACATAAAAGGTGACCTGAGGACATCACAATAACCAGCAGGATTCCAGCCTCTGAGTTGCAAAGGTGAAAGAGTTTGCTTTGAAAAGAGAGCCCTAGAGCACTATGTTTCAGAAAGGTGGCAGCATACAGAATTTGTTCCTCCAGATTGGGTTCAGAGTGCTCAGCAATCCAACCATGCAGCCCCTACAGAAAAGAGAGAAGGAAGCCTGGCCACTCACTGCTACAGCTGGCGGCAGACCCTGGTGCCATCCAGGTGGTGCTGGTTTTAGGTGCTTGCAGAATGGAAGTTTTGGGGTCAGAAAGCCTTCCATCTACATTTCATAAAAAAGCCTGGGAGGCCAGGCAGTGTACCCTGAAAGGGAAGTGTGTGAAGCTGTAAGTGTGAAGCCAAAAATGCAGTGGAGACCCCAGAAGATTAGAGAAGCCAGGAACATAGATCATCTGAGGAAAACTGCAAGGAGGGAGCAAAACCAGCCCAAGAGAGAATCTGTTGGAGCTACAACCACAGGCAGTACTGTAGGGGCAGGGCCACCCAAGCCCTTTGCAGTTCACATCTTGCTATAGATTGTTCAGGATGCTGGACATGGACCAGGACTTAATGTTTCCCCTGCTGGATTTTTGGACTTGCATGGGTCCTGTTCCTTTCTGTCCCCCATTTTTACCTTTTGGAATAATAATGTTTGTCTTGTGCTATTGTATATTAGAATTGTTTAACTTTTTTTTCATTTGTACAAGGGCTCACAGCTAAGAGTTTGCCTTAAATCTCAGAGGAATCTTTGGGCTTGGACTTGTCTTCAATGCTGAAACTGTTAGGACTTGGTAACTCTTAGAGATGAATAAGTGCGTTTTGCATAAAGAGATGTGAATGAGTCTTTGTGGAGACAGGAGCAGAATGTTATGTCTTGTGTCTAGATGTCCCCCCAAAGCAGTCATAGATGTGGCTTTTTGAGATATAGCTGAATCTAGAAGGTATGAGGCTAGGATCAAAGGTGTGATTGATAAATAAGTCCACCGAATGGTTTGGCACATGCTGTAAGCCAGGTAGCATAGATAGAATATAAAAGGGGAAGAAAAAAGCTGCTATTTTTGCTTGTACCTTAGTGCCTCCTCTCTTCTGTCTTCTGCCTGCCATGAACAATTTCTCCTCTGTGACCCCAACTGCCATGCCTGCCTTGGAGCCAACTGATTATGGACTGAAACCTCTACAAACTGTGAGCTAAATAAACTTTTCCCCCTTTAACTTTGGGTATTGGGTATTTTGTCCCAGCAATGAGAAAAGTAACTAACACAAATACCTTTGAATATAATGCAGAATAATGAATAATAATTGCAGTTAATACAAGAGAAAATGGTATACAAGAAGAAACACTTTCAATAGTTTTATTTCTTTATGCTTTATTGAATAAAAAATATTTATATTTAAGTATAAACATATTTGGAACATTACTGTAAACCTTAAAACGCTTGGTGATTGTCCATGTATTCTTTCAGAGCATGTGTGGAACAGAAAGAAGATAGCTCATAATTATCCCAAATATTAATTTTTAATATCTAGATACCACACTTGTTCAATGCCCCTAAGATATTGTTACACTTTTTTATGAAAAGTTTTTTACAAAAAGAAAATAATTGACCAGAAAACTCAATGTTTACAAGAACAACTTTTTGATTTTAAATTAGGCTAACTCAAACTAGATATCTGAAAATAGAGAAGAGATATCAACTTGCTTATAGCTTACCATTCTGACCAAATATAAAGATGTGTTTTTTAAAAAGTCTGAAACCAGGAATGTGTACTATTTACTGAATTTAATAACACATTTTTCTCTAACTTAACTATTATATTTATTCCAGAACTAAAGAAAGCTAAATATTGTTGACCATTTGCCTAGCACTGTTTTTGTTTTAACTCATATTTGGCATTTTAAAGAAATTAGAGATTTTTAAGAAATCATTTATACTTTCGCTTTGCTAATTTTGATGTTTTCAGACATTTCTATTCTTTCTCAGGTTAACATTAATTTGTAGACTTAAAATTTTCCACATAATTATTTCTTAGATAATCTTTTCCTCCAACTCGCATTTAGATTCAAATTTAACCACCAAAATTTGCCATTTGAAACTCTTAGAATCTTAGTTATCTAGTTGGAAGGGTATCGCTACGACTGTTTCTCATTAGGAAGTAGAAATCTCTTCCAAACTGATGGAAGCTTGTACTCTCTTAGTTTTTCCTCTGAGTTTTCTGATTAATTAGCTAAAAAGGACTCACTAGTAGTCATTTCTGAAATCTTGGTGCTGAAGTAGCAACATCTTATCTACTTGCTACTTGTACTACTTTTATTGTTGTAAAAGCATATTACCTTGTACTTCTGATTCACCTTCAATGAGCTTTCAGTGATATGTCATTTCAATATATAGTGTCAATCTATTAAAATAGATTAACAAAGGCTATGAAAACTGTCTTAAAATATATGCATGGATTTCAAAAGTATATTTACAACCATTTAAAAAAGTGAACCATACATCTGTAATTCACTATTCAGTATGGTATAACAACTATTTACATCAAGTATACATTATATAAGACATCATAAGTATTTTCATGATGATTTAAATTATGTGCAAGGAGGTACCTGAATTATATGCAGCTATTGTGGCATAGTATATAAGTACCAAAAAATCTTTAGAGTTTGGTGTTCATTGGCAGATTCTAAAATCAATTCCACATGGATTATGTGGGATGTCTTTATATAAAATTATTTCAACTCCAAATATACTCAACTACTTTATCTTTGACAAAGGGGTCAAGCACCCCACTGGAAGAAAGATAGCCTCTTTAATAAATGGTGCTGGAAAAACTGGCTTTCTGCATGCTGAAGATAAAAATTAGACCCATGTCTCTCACCATGTACTAAACTAAAGTCAAAATGGATCAAAAATCTAAATATTAAAATAGAAACACTAAATCTTTCTGACTTTCTTCTTTCTTCTTCTTCTTTTCTTCTTCTTTTTTTTTTTTGAGATTGTTTCTCACTCTGTAATTCAGGCTGGCCTTGAACTAACTATGTAGCCCAGGCTGGGCTCAAACTTGTAGCAATCCTCCTGTCTCACTCAGCCTCCATGTGTTGGGATTACAGTCATGTACTACCATCACACCTGGTCTGAAGTGTAGCTTTTTAATGTGCATACTTTCCTCAAGTCAGAAGTAGTCTAAAGGTGGGAGAGCCAAAAGTATGGCAGTTAGAATGACCCAGTGTAAAATAACAGCAGCGGGCAAGAAGAATCATCAGAGGCCTGCTACCTGTAAACAGCGACATCACAGTCATCTGGTTTTGTTTTAGTTCTGGGCAATCAGGTTTACTCTAGAGCCAAATAAAAAATATTCCTGCTACTTTCTTAGGGATGCGTAACATGCCTCTTTGGATAAATTTCTCTTTAAAGTCTCAAGAACAGCTGGCCCCAGCAGTACAGTCTGGGCTAAGCAACATGGTCTCCGGCAGTGTGTTCCTAGTCTGTATGCATTGTGCTAACTGGTCTATTTCATCAAAATTAGAGCAAAACTTCACATGAAAGGAAAAATGTAGTGTTCAAAGAAAAATGTGCTCAAGCTTGCATTTGACATTTAAAATCTTTGTTGAAAAGAACACTTCATATATCTTTCAAGCTTTGTACATAATCACTCTGAAAACAATTTATTTTCACTAAATTATGTATTTTTAAATAAAAATAAATTATAATTTTAAAATACAGAAATAAATTAAGGAAATAAGTTAGTTATTCTCCATTATAGTATGTTTAAACAACCAATCAATATTTTCTGATTAAAGATGTGTTTATACTTCAACTGCTTGTTATATCTTAATTAATGTGCAAATAAGATTTTCTATGATAGAAAACCAACTTTAATAGTTATTCATCTAATACTTCCTAAATTTCTCCCTCTTTCTAGGAAGTCCAGCTGTAGAATAATAGTGAAAAAATACTACAAGAATAATTATTTTCATCGAGTTAGAACACATAGGTAAGAATAGATCACCTTTTTTGTTTATATGTTGAATGTTCAACTATAAAATTGTAACAACTGAAAAAGAGATTTAAAAACACAAAACTCTCATATCTTAAAAGCCATATGCCACCACAAAACAAAAATATACATGACATCTAAGCATTACAAATAGAAATATACATGCAAATGAGCAATTATACACCATGAAATGTTTAAAGTTAAAATTAATGTGCATCCTGAATTGAGGTCAACTTATAACTGGCAAATGACTGTTCGCATTCTGATTCCAAATATATGCACGCTCAGTTCACAACAATTTCTGTTAAAATGTAAAATTAGAAGCAGTAAATAACACATCATGAATTGATGAAAGGGTGATGTATTTTGAAGGAAAAACTTTTATCAGAAATAATTAATTAGGGCAACCTACTTGGGACTCCTTCTGTCTCTCTTTTGGACAGAAGCTTTCTTTCCCCTAGTAAATATATTCTGCTCTTAACCTCCATTGTTCCCAAAATTCATTCTTCAATTTTAGAGAACATGAACTCACATTGGACATCTAGCAGGTTGGGAGTTTCTTTCCCCTATATCATTGGGAGGTCTTCCACAGAGATCACTGGATGGAGGTGTTTGCTTTTGTTTCATAGACTCTGGATTGGGACTCATTTAGGTAACAAATTTTTATGCTTCAAATTTTGTTATGTCCTTGCCCATTGCTTATAATTGCTTATGCTTTGTCTCATATAGTTTGTTAAAATGATGATAAATCTAAACTAAAACATGGGAAGGTTATAAGGTTTTGCTACTTCTTTAATGGGACATTTTTATTCCTCTTTTGTTCTTGTATATGTTACATATGAACTAGTTACTAAATTTACTGGTATTCCTTCCTTGACATTTTTTAGACAATAGCACTAGAGAGAATAACATTAAAATGCTCCCTAGTGGACTTTAATATAAACTTCTGTAAAATGAGTCTTTTTAAATAAGATCTAGCTCAGACTTAGAAAAATATACATGTCTATGTAATAAAACATGGGACTCCTTCCACCAGTTAAAAGATGATAGGCTGCTGGCCATTCTTAAGGTTTCACTGGGACAGACTGGCTCTGATCCTCCTCTACACTCTAGAGGAAATGTCAAGCCTGTTCTGCTTCAGTTTCCTTTCTCTGGCCTTACTCCTAATCTTTTCCTGCCACTTTATACTTTCCTTTTAGAAGCATGTAAAATCAGAAAGAAAAGAATCCTAGACTGTTTCTACCTTTTCCTCCTATTCAACAACTAAGTTAAGCCCATAGAAAATGAGCATTTCCTAACACAGAAGACAGGGAAGTCAGGTGAGGGACACATACCTCATCTCTGGGTCAGATGGGAAATCAGAATTTTGCCCCAGGAGAACACACATAAAAGCGATGTCCTGGCTTAGTGTTCTGGGCAGGTCTCCCTTGGGAGGCTGAGCCTGAGACACAGTGGAAAGAACCAACTTCTGGGTGAAACCAGAAGGAACTATTTCCAAAGCACCACACTTAGGGACCAAAACACATTTAGCCTAAGGTAGGATCTCCAACCTTTCCTCTTCCCCTCCTATGTCTAGTTATCATTTATGTGTATAGGAAAAATACTTTGGTAATAAGGTGTGGACTTTAAAACTTTTACTGTAAATTTATAAAGCACTAGTTAATGATCTTGCTCAGGCTTTTAACTATCCCTTATAGAACTCTGACAAACAGAGTAACAGTGGTTACTCTGCCAGCTAGTTAAACTCTTTCAGAGCACCCGCCACTCTTAAAGCAGAGGAATTATTTCTCCAGCATCCCTTTTGTGAATCCCCATTGAAGCTAATGACAAATGGAATCTTGACTAGGCAGACAGCTGGATTCCCTTCAGGAGACTGATCTCTGGTTGTGTGGACCAACAGAAACTGAGAACAAATGAGGGGTCATGGCCTGGGCTACTCTCTGGTGGATACCCAAAAGTTCCTCAGTAGAAACTGGCTCCCCACCACAGAAAAATCTCCACTTAACTATCATACTTATCTCTCTCTGCTAGTAAACTAAAAATTCTCCCTAAACTTTTCAGTCAACTTTAAAAACCACTTAGACTACCCCTCAATTCAGAAATTAAGCTGAGGCAACTTACAGCAACTGTTTACATTTCACAGCAGCTAGCAAGGGAATGATTTACATTTGTGCCTTACATGTGTGAGTAAGAAAGAGATTTTAGTCAGCCTTTTCTTTCTTGTGTGCATAGAAGACTAATGTGCCTTTACTAACATGTAAAACGTGATTGCTAGATGATAAATAGAAGTGTAAACTGTGAGCTTCAAAGATAAAAATAAATAAAGCGTAGCCTTGTCCTGCCTCTAGGAAAGATCGCCTAGGTGATTAGATAGACAACACAAGTGTTTTGGAGACTTCTTTGCCCTAGGGCCCAGGGTGGAATTCCTCAAGTCAATTGTTGCTTTTATCTATCTCCAGAGGTGATCTCCTTCACAGCACAGCCAGAGAAGTGCTCCAACTACTTCCAATTCACCTTTCCATATATGCCCTCGCCCAAAGAACAAAAAGCGATAGTGTATTATAAAGTTACACTTCCTTCTTTAAGCACTCCTGTCATGATTAAGACCAATTGTAACTGGTGCTCATGGGTGTCCTACAGGGTGAGTTCACCGGTTCCCTGGGAAGATAAGTGTGCAACTGTTTCAGGGTGGATAGGCTGGACAAATTTTGTCTTCTACTCTTTCCAGATGGCACCCACCTGCCGTGGTGTGGAATCTACTCGAGGTATGACTTGAGGGTATAAAAATCAAATAAAAATAAAGATGGGACACCCAAATTATTTCTTTTTGTATTTCAGATATGGGGTGCTCAAAGTTGAAGTCTTTTACTCCTTTAGAATGCATTCATAAACACTGGAAGATATTTGACCATTATGTGTTGAAAAAGAGCCATTTGATATTTTTCTGTACACATGCATGGCCTGCCTACCCTCTAGAACCAAAATGGAATTCAAAGGGAAGTATTAATTATGATGTTCTTTTACAACTAAAATCATACTGTAAAAAAAAAAAAGGGGGAAATGGTCAGAACTGCCTTATGTTCAAACTTTCTTTAGAAATAATCCTTATTTATGCTCAAAGTATAATTATAATCCATATGAGACTATTCATGTTCATATGTCTCTCCTAGTGACTTAAAACAGATCAAGCTAGAACTAGGAAATTTTTCAGATGACCCTGATATGTACATTGATGTCTTTAGAAGATTTACTCAGACCTATAAGCTAGGCTGGAAAGATATAATGTTAATCTTAAATCAAATGTTCACTTCTAATGAGAGACAAACAACATTACAAGCTATTATTGCTATTACATTTGGGGATGCATGTCATATTGTTAATTGTAAACAGCCAGAAGATAGGCAGCCAGGGGAACAACCAGTTCCCACTGGAGCCCAAGCAGTCCTGACTCAAGACCCCTGATGGCCTAACAGCCAGATAGGAGATTGGAGTAGGAGACATTTTCAAGTGTGTTTTCTTGAAGATCTAAGAAGGACCAAAACCAAGCTGTCTAGTTATTTAAATTGTCAGCTATTTATCAGGAGAAAGATGAAAATTCCTCTGCCTTCTCAGATCATTTACTAGAGGCACTGGTAAAACATGTCCATAGCTCCTGATTCAATAGAAGGACAGATTTTGCTTAAAGACATGTTTATTACTCAGACACCCCCAGATATTAGAAAAAAGCTACAAAAGATAGCTTTTGCTCCAGATAGTCCCCTTGATACTTTAGTAAAATCTGCCTCCTTGGTATTCTATAATGGGGACCAGAAGAAAGCCAAGGAGAGAAAGCAAAGAGACCAAAAAGTGGCTGCCTTCATTGCAGCCGTAAAAGAAACAGACCCTAAGTCTGATTTTCAGGGCCCCAAGAATAGCTCAATGACGAGGCTCAACTGCTACTGCTGTGAAAAGCCAGGCCACCTTAAGAGGGACTGCCGTAGGAGGCCCCCAAGCCATGTCCAGACTGCAAAGGATGCCACTGGAAGCCAGACTGCACTCTGAGGCAGAAGCCCCAAAACTCAGATTCATCTTCCCAGGTGGTCTAACAAGACAAAAGGGCCTCGGGGCACTCTGCCTCCTCCCTCCGCAGGACAGTCATCTCTACCTGTCATCTCCATGGAGGAGCCCTGGGCAATCACGTCTGTAAAGGAAAAACCAGACTATTGCTGGACATTGGCACAAGTTTCTTTGTCCCTCTCCAAATCTGGCCTTCCTTCCAGGCATCATACCTCAATAAAAAGTCACACACATGCACAATAATGATAATAATAATAATAATAATAATAACTCAAGCTCTAACTGGGATAACTTTCTCTTCACCCACTCCTTTTTGTTATGCCTAAAAGCCCAGCTCCCTTCCTGGAGAGCTTTAATCCTGTCTAAATACTGTAATATATATCCAGTTTGCCAACTAAACAAAATGATCCTGAGACTGGTTTTTACAAATACAATGCATATTGTTGTTCATGTACAAAAACTTAGAAAGTTTTTCATTTGTCAAAATAATGTGTGTTAATCTGGCTCTCATAAGTTATCAAGAATTTAGAGATAATTATAACTAAGGCTAGAGGGGCTTATGACAAAATGTCAGACTCCATCAGTAAAAGGATCTAAGAGCCAGTGGGCTACAATTGCTATTCCTTAAAAACAGTTTCCAAACTTACCTCTCAGCTCTAATGCTCATGCTTTGATTATACATGCTCTAATTTCTTGGAAAATTTCTTCTTGCCTAGAAGATGCTAAATCCCAAGTAATCATATGGATTAAACCAATAAAAAATATGCTAGATTCCTTTTAGATTCCTTTTACCAAGATCCACCCGATCTTGTCCAGAGAGAGGGTTATATGATACATATCGAGGTCTTAACTAACTATACTTAGCCTTAGATGACAGTACAACAGGTTTCTCTTTTCTAAATAAAGAAGTAAAACTAATGAGACAGGCCACCTTCCAAAATCAGATGGCATTAGACATTCTAACAGCAGCATAAGGGGATACTTGTGTAAAAACTTAATGACAGAGACAGGGAAAGGCAGAGACAGAGAGAGAGACACAGAGACAGAGGCAGAGGCAGAGGCAGAGAGAGATTATAAATCATTGCCTTTACCCAAAACAAAAGCAAACTTCTTCATTATATTCATGATAGAAAGTAATTTTATAACTTGGAACAGGGTGCCTTCTGATGCTAAACCTCTACTCTCCCTGGAAAACTTGGAGAGTAGCTCAATATTTTTGAAAATTACACTTCAAAGGGAAGGCTTTCAGATCCCTAGGAAAGACATTTCTGGTGTGAATGACTGACAGGAAGCTGGGTAAAGATTTACATCTCAAAGTGATAGAAAAAAGAGTTCTAAAGTGAATGTTCTAAAAATTGCGAAGTCAGAGGGGAGGTTTTACAGTATCAGAGAGAAACTTGTTGAACATTTGTTCAAACTGAGGGGACCATTGGTACTTTCTTGGTCACTCCAAACACTTTCAACATCTTTTAAAACCAGTATTTCTTCATTAAATTAATATTATTTTTGCATGTTTTTTATAAACATTTACAAGATTAAAAATATATTTTTTACAGTTTTGAAGAACAAATGTGGGCATATTATTTTCAAACAAACAGATATGTAATTTTGTATTTAATATCTTGTGAGAATCATGAAAGCTTTCCGTCAAGTTAAAGACATTAGTGTAACTTAATTTTCTTCTACTAAATAAACTAAAACAAATAGGTGAGCTTAAACACTTTTCTTCTTGTTATTCTTTCATAAACTACTGATCTTTTCAATTCCCAGTTCAAGCCATGCTTGTTTTTGGTTTCTTCAATTCACTGTACCTCTTCCTGTCTTGGGGTCCCACACAATGGGTAGTTTTTAAGAAGTGCTAGACCAAAATAATAATTTAAAGGGAAACATTGCCTATTTAAATTATCTGAGCTGCCTTCAATAAACTGGAGCTAAATGTCACATCATCCTGTGGAAGAAAGTCTGCCCAGACCAACAGGCGTAATTGCTCACTACACTCCTCTCCACATCTGGGACCAGCCCCAAGCTTCTGGGTTTCCCACAGGAGGGAGATCCAGATTGTTTCAGGTCTTCTGAGTGACATATGGCATGGGGTGTGGTCCACACTAGGGCACAGGTCTGCTACCCCAGGGGAGTATTTATGCCCCAATGGTATCTCTCAATACTTAGGCAATTATTAGGAAGGTTCTGGATAATTTCTTTTCTAAAGGATGTAGTGTTTTCACTGCCTGGAGGCTGTCATCTCCTCTTACATAGCCATTTCCCATCTGCCTTCATGTCTCAGCACTAATCCATGCAATTATTTAATGCCTGTCTCTCCAATGTGTTGTCACTGTAATGATCTCAGTTTGTCCTCCTTTTCCTAACCATATCCTGTCCTATAGCATGCGGGGTAGATCCTGTTTACACGGTCCCTATTTAAGAGATATTGATCGAACAATAAAACCATCTTTTGTAATTTATATTTTTCTGTTCCTTCTACATAAAACTCCTACATACTTCTCATGTGTCACCACCCTATCTGTATATTACTTGAAATTAGATTTTAAAAGTACAAAATTTTACTCTAGCTTTTTTTCTTTTTTTTTTGTGGGTACCGGGGGTCAACCTAGGACCTCACCCATCAGCAGGTGCCCGTGCCACTGAGTGATATCACTGGTCCTTTTTTTTATATGTCGGTTCCAGGAGTTGAACTCGGGCCCTTGCACTTGCCAGGCAGGTGCATAGGCCACTGAGCCATCTCACTGTCCCCTGCTCTAGCTTTCTTGAGGTAAAATTGATAAAAATTGTATATATCCAGGTTGTGAAAGGTAAGATACACACACACACACACACATGTATATATATATATATATATATATCTCACATGAATATATACACCTAAATACTACAATCTATTTTCATTTTTTCAATTTCATCATTAATTTTCAGATTTTTTGATTCATTAAGTCAATCCTGGTTCCCCACTTCTAACCATTTGCTAATCTATGTGCTGTTTTTAACTTTCCAAGGCAATATGTAGGAAATATGACTATAATAATTGTTTCACTGAAGTAGGCATTTTCATACTTCTATAATTGCTTATCCTTATAAAAATATAACCCCATTTCCCCCAAAATAAGACCTAACTGGAAAATAGCTAGCCTTGAAAACTAAAGATCAAAAATGCCAGCCCCCCGTTACCCTGCATTACCTGCCATTACAGAGCAGCCACCAAGCCAGGGAACAATGAGACATAATATTCTGCATGGCACTGGCCATCACCATGGTAATGACCAATGCTTATTTTGCAAGTAAGACTTCGGTCTTATTTTTGGGGAAACCCTGAATTAACAGAATAATATTATTTTGAAGATGAACATAATAAAGATGACAAAGTACATACACTAGGTATTCCCAAAGATATCTCACATTATAAATTGCCAATCCAAGCTTCTATCACAAACTATTTCATTATGGGTAATTGTACTTTGTGGAGTTGTACTCCCTTTATATCATCTTAGTCTATGTTTCTTTGTTACAGAGACACTAAGGACTATCCACAAAGTGCTTTATTAAGCACATATTTGTTTAAGTGAAATGGAGTAGCAGGCTGAATACAACAAAACCACAGAAGAAACCATGTTCCTAGTACAGTAAATTCTGGACTTAGGAACACTTGACTTGCAAACTTTCTCAGATAGGGAAGGACCTGGCATAACAAATATTTTTAGATGTGAACAAATCATGGAAGTAGTTGTCATGTCTGCTGGATATTGTCACGGTCGTACTGCTGGGTGCTTACTATACAGTCCGATGGTGTACAGTAGCACAGTACAGTTGGGGATTTACTGTATTTGTGTGTGTGTGTTTGGTATTTTTATGCTTTACACAGCATATTGGTGTCAAAGGCGCATAAGACTTACTTGGTCTGACTTTAGAACATTCTCCCAGGATGCAATTCACTCATAAATCTGGGACTTACTCTATTTTGGAACTTCATACAAACTGGAAAGATAAAACAGTACGTAAGTCCTCATGAAGCATTATGAAATCAATGGGAAAATTATCCAGAATGACCTAGAAATGTAAACAGAAAACACTTATCCAAATCTTGTGGGGAATGGAACATAGTAAAAATAAGCACTGACCTGAAACATGAGCACAATTTAGACTTCTGATGGAAGGGACAAAAATAGGCAAGAAAAAGTGCAAAACATCAAACTTACAATGCACAGGAGAGACTGGAATGCCAACATGCAAATATGATTACATACTCTTCTAACATGAACAATTTATTGCCATTGTGTTGCACAACCTGATTAATGAAGGAGCTGGGTGACAATTTGAACTATAAAATTTAAGATGAACTCAAGAAGAGAAGCACAGGGCTGGGGATATAGCTCAGCAGCACAAGCGCCTGCCTTGAGAACTGAGTTCGATTCCCAGTACCAAAAAAAAAACAAAAAACAAAAAACAAGAAGAGGAGCACATACAGCGGGAGGAGCTTGCAGATTCCATGAGGAGGGCTTATGTGGGAAGAAGAGACAAGAGACAACACAGGATTACTTAAGTGTCTTAGAATTATTTAAGAAAAGCAATGTAGGGCCGGTGAGATGGCTCAGCGGCTTAAGCGCCTGCCCGGCAAGCACAAGGTCCTGAGTTCGACTCCCGGAACCCACATATGAAAAAGGGGCCAGTGATATCGCTCAGTGGCATGGGCGTCTGCTGGCACACAAGGTCCTGAGGTCGACCCCGGTACCCACAAAAAAAAAAAAAGAAAAGCAATGTATTGTAATTATTATTTGCAGTTGGATATTACTAAATAGATTGGTCAAGAAAATTAGTTAATGGCACCGTAGTAAAAAATTACTAAATTTCTGTCTTGCAAACCAATATAAAATTGGGACAACTGTAATCCCATTAAACAAGTGAAGATTCATCAATCCATATACTTGTAAATATTGAAAAGGATACTATGTTGACTTAGACATCTAAAGATAATAGTTGATTGTATATTCCCAGTTTAATTAACTATATGAATGGACATATTGAAAACATCTTACTTAAAAGAAATTAAGGTAATTATTTGTGTTCCTATAATTCTGTTAATTGATGAACAAAATAATTATACAAAGTTCATATCCCAGGCAACATTAACGTGAAAGTCATCAGTGAAAGAAAAGATTTGGAAGTCTGTAGAGGGAAATTTCCTTAACATTTTCCTTAGTTAGACATTTTGAATCTCAAATAGGTAACTGGAGCTTGATAAAACTGCCTCTTAAAATTTGGGGGAAAAAAACTTGGAAGAATAAGAATATTTTTGCTATAAAGTAGGACTATCACTGGCTTTCAATCAAGATTAAATTGAGATTTTGCAAAGGTAAAGAATTTATAATGAATTACCTGTATTCAATGGAAACAATGGATTTTTTTGAAAAATACTAATAGATTTTTATTGGAGTATATGAGTATTTATCATTTATCATAGATACTATGAAAATACATTATGCATACTGGACGTGATGGCCTGCTTCTATAATCTTAGAACTCTGCGAAACAGAGGCAAAAGGACCACAGGTTTGAACCCAGCCACGCAATTTAGCAACCCAGTGGGGTCCTGTCCCAAAATTAAAAAAAAATAAAAGCCAAGGGATGTAGTTCAGTGCAGTCTCTAAAACTCCCAAAAAGAAAACATTGCAGACAGACCAATGAAAAGGCTCCATTACTAGTTCACGCTGAAGTGGTAATGATGGTTTGACTAGCATGCTGCCTTCCCAAAGAGAATGCTATGCCAGCGACCTACAGGCTAAGCATATGGGCAGAAGAAATGGTTGGAGATCACCAGCCTTACTTAGTTTTCAATTAACCTTTTTATGAAATGTGTTTATATTGTATTTCCCTTATTGAACATCCTCTATCAATAGTTTAAAGCACAAATTCATATTTTATTTATTTAATACCATTTAATATATAGTAGTAGTTTTACATCCAGTGATGTACATAAATGGGAGAATAACACTTATGAAAAGTAGGTACAGGGATGAGTAGAAAAGAGGCAAATATCCCCAGGAATAAAATTATGGAAGAAACATCTAAATTTGGAAGAATTGTCACTGGATAGCTTATGGGAATACCAGTATTTTAGTGGTTTTAAGTTCCTAACAAAGGAGAGAGAAATTCAGCTGTATTTTGAAATGGTAGAAAATGCACCATTTGTCATACTTCTGTTGGTCTCATCTAAATTCATGATGTAAGGTTCAATACTGTAGTAAATGAAATACAAATCAGTGAATGCTTTTTTCATAAATCTGTACTGTACTAGTTTATGAAAATTACACTTATAAATAGTATTGAATTCACCGTTCTCTCTCTGTCTTTTTTTTTTTTTTTTTTTTGCTGCTCTCCTTCCAATACACAGAGCTAATAATCTTTTCTAAGTCTGGAAATTATTGTTTAGTTTGAAAGCATTTTTAATTTCTTTTTACTGGTCTGAAATTGTAATGAATAATCTATGAACTATCATTTATTCTAAGAACCAAATAGTTCATTTAGTTCACCATCTTAATGCTTAGCTGCATTCAATCTCATACAGAAATATATTTCAGAGAAACTATTAAAAATGACAAAGCATCTCTCTGTAAATCTTATTATTTCAATAGATATCACATTAAATTGGACCTCACTGAAATCTAAAAGACTAAAACTTAGATAAATTTAAAAGGAAATTAAAGTTTTAATGAATTGCAAGCTTTTGCTCATTTGCCTTCCATTTATGAATTTAAACTTTTCTGCCTCATTTTCTACATGCTATTAAATGTTGGCATTTCATTATAGGTAATATTAAATTTCTATCAGGCAACATCAATATAATGCTGAAATAACCGTAATGTACACAAATAAAACCAATCTGTTTACTCTTCTTGATTATATATTGGAATTACATTCCAAGAATAAAGCATTATTCATTGGTTCAAACAATATTGGATGTAAATAAAATTTAATAAAATACAAAAGATACACATTACCATAAAATATTAGTTCTCTTATGAACAAAGGTTATTTTTAACACTTTTGGAGGTAAACAATATTTTCAAGTTCATAAGATTATTAATTCATGTTCAACTAATTAATGCTTCACCTTACTGAGAAGAGTTTTCTCTGTTTGTATCCATTTATATTCATTATATGCATCCATGATCAACTATTAAAAAACATTTCAAGCATTATGTGTATATGATTTACTTTCATATATACATATATTATGACTTATATTTTCTCTTAATCTGCATATAGAAAGAACTCACAGAGAATAACAGTTCACTGAATGTCTTACCAGTACCTTCTTTGTTCCAAGAAACTGTTATCTGAAGTGTAGTGAAAATTTTTTAAGTTTGAAGTACTTGATTGAATCTCAGTAATTTCAAAGAATGACTACAACATAATTTTACATCTGAATTACAGTTGAAAGACAAACACTTATTCAATTTGTTGTATTTCCATAATTATCCTCCTTATAGACGTATTTAGCATTTTGAAGTGCATTGCTCCTTTGTTTAATTATAATCACAGTCTAAATGCAGGACTTTGTCATGAGCAGTGTGTTGTTTAACTATTCCCTCATGATCATTTCCTCCATCAGCATGACCATAAATTCGAAGTTTCTCCTCTTTAATGTATTTGGTCAAGGTAATTTTTGTCAGGTTTTGTGTGACTAGCAATAGGCACTCTCATGCATTGTGCTTGAGAATGTAAAATAGAAAAGCCATATTAGAAGACTGTCAGTTTCTTACAATGCTAAACACAGGCTTAAAATAAATTTCAGGATGAACACTCCTGGTGATTTTCCCAAATGAACTGAAAACTGATGTCCACACAATCACCTGTAAAAAATATTTATAGCAATCATATTCACAATTGTCAAAACTAGGGAGAAAACAAGATGCATTTCAGGAGGTGAGTAAATAAAGATTTATATATGGAGTATTACTTAGCAATAAACAAAAATCAAGCTGTTAGAAGACATGGACACAATTTAAATGCGTTGCTAGGTGAAGGAAGTCAATCTTAAATGTTCCATATTATATGATTCAAAGTATATGACATTTGGAAAAAGGAGAAACTATACAGATAGTAAAAATATTATGAACGATGGGTTATGGAAAAGACAGGAATATGTAGGTGGAATGCAGGGATTTTAGGAAATTGAAGGTATTCTGTGTGATATTGTCCATACGACATACACTGTTTATACATGGCATTACATATTGTTGAAACTTACACTACTGTGTAGCACAAAGAAATGAATCCCTATATAAGATACAAACTTTAATTAACAATATATGTTAATAATACAGTGTTACAAATATACCACACTAATGAATTATGTTGCTAACAATGTAGAGGAGACCATTGGAGATTAATAGGATGTTTATGGGAGCACAGTACTACTGAACATTTTTTCTATTTTCTATTTTCTATATTTTTTCTATAATCCCAAACTTCCATAAAAATAGTCTATTAAAATGGTTACTGTTATAAAATTGTTATATACTGTTATATATAACATATTAATCATAAATATTCTATTATGGTATATTTAGTAATATTAAAATAAAATGCCATAGGAATAGATATATTAAAATATGTGATTTCTGGGTGTGTCTAAATCTGTGGTTTTGTGAAGAACTATGAGTTAAATACTCAAGAAGAAGAATTTTGGCCTTAAGCTTTTTTTCTGCCCAAAAGAGTATCATTTATGAAGTTGATGACTAAGGGAATACCATTAATAAAAATGTAATATGAGGTTGAGGTAACAATTTTCCTGGGTATTCAATGAATGGTTTTCTTCCAGCAAGAAAAAACATTTGACTAGAAACTGAAATTTTTCCCAATGAGATTCAACTCAAGCCTTGTACTAAATGGAATGCAATAATTAACTTGTTGGAAAAGGAGAGAGTGGACATCATGTTTACACAGACAGATACCTGTGTCCATGCTGTTATATTCAATATTGCAGTCAGTATCACCTCTGATGATGAAACATTCATTCGTCTGGAAGCGTATTCTCTGAGGGAATGGTATGTTGCACTTAAGGACATTAGCTCATTGTGTGGCTAGAGTACACAAGACAGAGGTTCTGCCACTTCTTCATTGCCACTGGAAGAGGAACAAAAATACTGGTTATAAATATAACCAGTATTTAGCTAATGTGTATCATTAGCTAAACTTCAGCCCTAATGGGAGGTGAAAGTATAAATAAAAACACAATAAAAGACAGTTTGGCTTTGATACCCCCCAAAACCAAAACAAACAAACAAACAAACAAAAGAAAACTCCCTCTTGCTTTGAACACGCTTTTTGCAGCAGTCCTGGTACTCCTTCTTCCTGACTGTCTTCAAGATGTGTAAGCAATACTTCAGTAAATGCTGCTGTCGAGAGCCATCTAACTTCCAGAAAGGTGGATGTTATGGCTGATGTCTAGATACCTCCTCCAAGCTTTAAGCACTGGGAGGTGACTGGATCATGGGTATGTTATGCTGGGATTAAGGGTTTTTGGTACTGGGTTAGTCCTCTAATTGATTTAGCATAGTTCTGGGTGCGCCTGAATGGATTTACTGAAGACAGAAGCCCCTTGGTTTGGGGGACACCAAACAATAGGTTTGTAGCTTGAATGGAATAAAAGGGAAAAGGAAGCTGCTTCTTGTGGCTTGCTGTCTGCTGCTGGAACTGCCATGCCTCCTTGCCTTGGAGCCAGCTCACTATGGATTGAAACCTCTACAAACTGGGAGCAAAAATAAACTTTCCTTCCTTTAACTTGTGGGTGTTGGATATTTTGTCCTAGCAAGGAGAAAGCAACTAACACAGCAGGTTTGTAAAAACATCCTTGTGGGGACCTCAAAGTGTGAATTTATGCACTGTACTCACTGTGTCAGGCACCATGTTACTTCTCATTGCTCCCCAAAGTTTAAATGATCATGAAATGTACGTGTTTTGAGTCCATCCAGGATATAAAGGTAGGCATGACAACGCAAGTAAAGACACTCACACAAGAGGACTTGTAGTACTGCTTCAGAAAGTGTCAGAAACTATGGGATAAGTTTCTTTGAAGCAGATCAGTATATTTTCAGAAGAATTAATGGCAATATTAAACTGTAATTTTTAAAATTTAAACACTCACCATGTTTTCAAATATACTGATATTAAAGACTGGTGCATAAAATACAGACAAATTAATTTTCAACCATAGTAAACTGCTTGTCTATACTGTATTTTTCTTTTGATGGTATTCAGGGAAGCGTTTCCGAAGAAACAGGCAATTTCATTCGGACTTATTTCCATGTTAAATTCTATAATACCTGACATAGAGACTGATATTCCTGTCATGACTCAATATCAGTTTACTTGTTTTTTCTATAAAAATTATTTATCTTATATTAAAGTTATAAATACATGTCTGTTGCTATTGTCAGTGAAATCATTTATGTTATTTCCTTTAGTATCTTCTTCCACATAGAACAGAAAGAACTTATTTTCAAATGTAACAAACATACTCAATTTTGTTAATAATTCTGAAAATTTGATTTTTAAAACCTTTAGCTTCTATATAGAAGTTATATAGTTATATTAAACATTAATTTTTCCTTCATTAAGGAAAAATGTCTCAATAAAATTTCATATTTTTTTGAAATCCCTAAAAATTTCAAATACAAAATTTAATAGTAGGCAAATTTGTGTGGTATCTAATATATTGGAAGAGATTTTATTATTTCATATTTAGACTATTACCTGCAGTTAATTAGTAGTGAGTAGTTAATCATTCAATTACTTGTCATCTATCCCTATTTTACTTACATGATTTTACAGGCAGGTTCCATATTTATAAAATCACTGGTTAACATTGATTGCTAGTATCAAAAATTGTATTTTGTGTTGAGGTAAATATAATATTTGATAATATTTCTATTAGTATTACATATTTGACAAAAAATACATTTGGACAAAATGTGCATTTTTTGATTTACTGAAATTTTTCATCAGTATGATGAACATACTGATTTGCTACATGTATATTTACAAGAGGGATTAGTCCAGGTTTGGTTTTACATGAATCTCCCTTGGAGATATGGGCTAGACACATCTCAGTTTCATGAAATGTTGATGAATGCCCCAGCATTTACTTTGGTGTGAGAGGACATTGGAATTACAGTATTAGTGAAACCCATTTTTAAAACATAAGTTCTGGGGCTGAGGATATAGCTTGGTGGCATATATATATATATATATATATATATATATATATATATATAAATTCTTCACTAATTTTTTGAAGTTGATTTTTTCAAAAGAAATATTTAACCACCTCTCAGTATCTTTTATAATTTGCATTTCCAACATACCTATTACTCTACAAGTCAGTTTTGTTAATTAAATGTTTACTAGGCTTCCTAACATTGAATATTTCTCATACTTATTCTTTTTACTGTATTTTTAGCGTATTTTAAAAATACTACTTCATGGTATTTTGCTTCCCTTCCAATTCTCTCCATCTTAATTAGGGTCATGATGGTTTAAGATTTTATTATTTTCAATGATCTTAATTTATGTTTTGGGTATTATTTTATCAGTTGGTCCTATTTTCCATTGTATTATTGTCAATTTCATCTATTTTATATTAAAGTATTCTGATTTTATCTTTGATTTTCTAACTGGATTCCTTAGTTAATTTAGTGTGATTTTCTAATTTTCAAGAACTAATACAAGTATTACTTTTATATGTTTCTTCTTAAATATTTTATCAATGCCCGTATATTTCATTTTGTCAAGGTAATTTTCTATATCATATTGATTTTTATGTCTGCTTCTATCTGTAACTGTTTCTAGAAGGCTTATCATTTCCTCTATAATCATCCCTTGTATAAAAATAGTTTGGAGTATTTCTTATATTTTAATGAGTTAAAAATATTTCCTTAATTTTTGATTGTATCATTTCTTTCCAAAATTATTATTTGAATTTAATTTATAATTATCTCTTTTTAAGAATATTAAGAATTATGTTGTAACCTAAGTACATAATTAATTTCATGTATATCCATGATTATTTATAAAGATATAGTTTCACATTTATAAAGCTGTATATTTATAATAGAGTATATAGCTCTTCAAACACAAACCTCTTTGGCCTCCAATATCTTTCCAAGACTTAGGGAGGAACAGGAAATTCTACCACTAAAAATGCCTTTTGCTAAGTTTGCCACTGTATCAGTCAGTGTTTACTAAAGAAACAGATTCAATGCACAATATATAAATGTATAAGGATTTACAAGATAGGCTTACAGTGGCCACTGCAGAATCAGATGTGGAAGAATGCAAAAGAGCTCCCTGCATGCTGGAGATCTGAAGGGCTCAGTCAAAAGCCTGGAGCTCACAGTAGTCAATGTAATGAACCGGTGAGTCCATATCAGGAGGCCAAAAGGTCCGCAGTGGGAGGCTGAAAAGTCTGCACTGGAAGCCAGGAGATGATATTTAAGGTAAAGGAGAAGACCCGAGCTCCTCTGAAGAAACAGAAGCGGCCTTCCATCTTCAATTCTCTTTTATTCCATTCAGCAACAAGTCTATTGGCTGGTGCCACTCACATATCCAGGATGGGTCATCTGTCTTCAGTAAACCCCTTCAGCCACACCAACAAATATGCTGATCCAGTTTAGTTGGGCAATTCTTACTCAAGTTGACACAATCAGTTAACAGTCACAGCCACACCTCTTTGGTATACTTTCTTCATGCTTTTGTTTGCAAGTACTTTGATGTAACTAGGGAAAAATTTGCAAAATAAAAATTTAAATATTCAAACAGGAACAAAATAAAACCTGAATAGTATGTACTATACATAAAATAAGACAAATTGTTTATAAAAATAGTAGAACACCAGATAAGTTGGAAATTACAAGTAAAAGTAAATAAAACTTGGGGGAATATATTCAGGAGACATGGTATGTCAAAGAATAGAGTTCAGAAGTAGACATACATAAATAGGCCCAGCTGATTTTTACAAACATACAAGAACAAATTTGAACATAGCCTTTTCAATAAATAGTACTGGAGCAAACAACCACAGTAAAAGCTCAAAAAAATATATTAATAAGTTTCTAAATAATAAAAACAACAAAATAAATAGAGAAATTCTCAATCAAAACCAAGCTATGCAAAAATCAACTCAAACTGATTGCACATAAAAATGTACAACAAAAACATAAAAGTTTTATTAACAGTTGGAGAAAAAAAGTTTCTAAATTTAACACCGAAAGAATAATTCATAAAGAGCATAGAGGTAAAAGTAAACTTCATCAAAATTTGTATCATTTTGGTTCAAGAAAAATCATGTCAAGAGGATGAATTGACAAGGTACAAAGTGAGAACAGCTAAAAAGATGCAAACTACATATTAGACACAAAAAATGTATCTATAGAGATTCTAGAATATAAAATGGAGTCTCGAACTCAGCAGAAAAAAAATCCACTTAGATAATGAACAAAAGAAATGAAAGGACATTCCCTTATGGAGGACATGCTAGGTGTGATCGAAAATTACAGTGAATTTTAAATAAAAAATTATTATGGTGTAAAATTGCCATTGATCCCACTCGACTAGTCCTCTCACTTGGGACATCATTATCCCATCATCCTTGCCACTTCCTGAGACAGCGCTGGATGTCCTTTTCATTGAGCATCTTTTAGTTGTACTGTCCTAGCTTTCTCCATGACCTTTTAGGGTCATTCTAATTTTTAGGAAAGACCAGAAGTCACACAGTCACTGAATAAGGTGGACAAGGACACAGTGCAGTGTTTGAAGGAGCCCGCACTGGGCTGAAGCATTCACTCTATTTTTGATCACAACTCATAAAGACACTCAAGAAATAAGACTTCCAGAACTGCTTCAAAATGTGTTAAGAACCAGTAGATAAGTGTGTTCAAAAGGAGGAACAGTGCTTTTTTTTTTTTCAATTTTATGGAAAAAATGTAAAACAAAATTTGTAACAAAATAATAGGAGAATAACAATAGTTAATGCATTACACGTTGTTACCTTTAAAGTACTTGCTCAGGGTACAGGTACAAGAAAGATATGGGCATAAAAATTCCTCCAATCAATATTAGCACATACCTTTCCTTTTAATAAACTAAGAATCACTAATAGTATAACTGACTTAATTTTTTTCCCTTTTCCCTACTGTCCTTTCCCCTTCCTCCCATCCTAGTTCCTTTGTCCTTTTGAAAAATTTCTTCCCATTTTACAATAACTATTGTACATTTTACACCTTATTTACTCTTTCAATTTCTCACACAAGAGAGATAATATGATGTTTACACATCTGAGTCTGATTTATTTCACTTATGAATATGGTCTCAAGTTGCATCCATTTACTTATAAAAGTCTCAAGTTTATCCTTCTTTATGGCTGAGTAGTACTCCATTGTATAAAAATACCACATCTTTTTTACCCATTCCTCAGTTGATAGGCATTTGGGTTGTTTCTAAGATTTACCTCTTACAAATTGTGCTGCTATAAACATGGATGCACATATATTGCTGTGGTTTTTAATTCTTCTGGGAAGATGGGGAATAGCTGGGTGGAACAGGACTTCTAATCCCAGCTTTTTGAGGAATGTCCACATTGATTTCCACAGTGTTTGTACCAGTCTACACTCCCACCAACAGTGGAGAAACTTTCATTTTTCCCTGCAGGTCATCCAACATTTTTTATTGGTTAATTTCATTTTTTTTTTTTTTTTTTTGTGGGTACTGGGGGTCGACCTCAGGACCTCTTGCGCCAGCAGGCGCCCTTGTCACTGAGCAATATCACCAGCCCTTTTATCATATGTGGGTTCCGGGAGTCAAACTCGGGCTCTTGCACTTGCCAGGCAAGCGCTTACGCCACTGGGCCATCTCACCAGCCCCCTGGTTGATTTCTTGATGATAGCCATTCTTCCTAGGGTGAGATGGAATCTCAGCTTTTCAATTTGCATCTCTCAAATGACAAGTGATGTTGAACACTTTTTTCATATATTTGCCATTTATACTTCTTCATCTGAGAAGTGTGTATTCATCTCAGATTCCCATTTTTGGATTGGGTCGTTGAATTTGGGGGGGTTTCATTTTTTTCAGTTCTTTATATGTTCTAGATAGAAGTCCTTTGTCTGAGGGACAATTGGCTAAAATATTTTCCCACTCTGTGAGTTGTCTTTTCACTCTGTTGATGATTTCTTTTGCTGTGCAAAAGCTTTTTTGGGCACAGTGTTTTGAGGGGGATTAACGCTAACATGTATTTCACTGCAATACTTTTCAATTTAAACTTTTCCCATTCATTTTGATCACACAGCATACAGATGATAATCTGCCATGATAACAGATGTTCAACATATTTAGACATTAGGGAAACAAATTATAACTACAGTGAGATATCACTATAAACCTATCAGAATGCTTACAATTTTTAAAAAATGAGGTTATCTAAGGTAACCAATTATAATCAAATGACAGCCTATGAAGATGTGGAGAAACTGGAATATTCATAGTGCTGGTGGGCATGTTAAGTGTTTCAGTGACTTAGGAAAATTTTTGGCAGTTGCATACTAAAATTGCAAGTACCATATGGGATAGTATTCTATGCCATTCATCTCAGAGGAATACAGAGTTATATTTATAAATGTGTACTTATACATTCATATCGGCTTTACTTGTAATAATCCCAATCTGGAAATGACACAGATACTCAACTGTGGAAAGGATAAAAATGAGATGCTACATGGCAACAGCAGTAGCAAACTCTTGATGAATAGATAAACTTAGATCAGTATTCAGTTAATTATTCTGAGTAAAGAGAATAGTCAGTTCTGAAATCCATATGGATTCTGTATGATTTCATTTATATAACATTCTTGAAATGACATAATTATAAAAATGGAGAACAGATTAATGGTTGGAAGAAGTCAGCGATGGGAGAGAAGTGGGTGTGGCAGCAGAAGGGCACACTAAGGACACCTGTCATTATAGAAATATTCTCTATCTGGACTGCATCATTGCCAATACACTGATGGTAATCATGCTCCAGTTTTAGCAATATGTCACCACTCAAGGAAACTGTGATAAGGACTTACAGGATCACTACCTTGCTTTCTAAAATGGCTTGTGAACATAACATTTTCTCAAAAAAAAAGATTAAAAAAATTTAGGCCTTAATAAAATTGTTCATGTGTGTAAAGTGTAAGTGATGTCAGCTTGAACAGTCAATCTGTGATCAGGAAAACTGTGTAGAAGCCAGTGCAGGTGGATCACTTAAATGCTAGCAACTTGGGCTTGGCTGCAGATAGTCTTGGAGTTTAGCTATGGTTGTTTGCCTCAATTCTCTTCCATGCTAGTCTATCCCTATGGCTAATGGGGCAGCAACTTTTAAGATAAAGTCTGCACATGTTGGAGTTTCCCTCACCTGCATTGCAGCCAAGACAAAGGGCATAGCACTATTTTGGTTATTATTTTAAAGTTCTGATTCAGAAAAATATTTATATGAATTTATGAGGTACGATGTGATATCTTGATTTCAGAATACACTGAGTAACGGTGTAGGACTTTTTAAGCAAGAAAACAAACACCCTTGTTAGCAGCAGACACAATGGACTGGTCCCTCCTTCCCACTCTCAGCTTTAGGAAGTAAGCGGGTGTGGGGCAGCTGTACGGAGCTTGCTTTCACCCACCTGCTTTCGTGTGTTATCTGAGAAATCGCTCAGTGTAGGGCGACATGCACGACCTGTGATCTGGTGCACTCACAAGGATGTACATCAAAGTCCATGGCAGAAGGTCTCTTCAATAAGTTTTATTTGCTAAAATTTATTTGTTTGATTTATGGTTTTTTCTGGGGTTTAGCCTTCAATGAGATTTTGGATTTGCTTAAAATCCAATGAGATTTTGCATCAAAGAATTTTTAGGTTTTAATTTTCTGAAACTCTCATTCTGATGCTTTTCAGACAGTCTTGATTTTGTGATCTGGGCATGTTTGTAGTCTCTACAAACTCTCAACAAAATGGTTTTTCCTTTCTCTGCCCTGAAGACGATGATCTTGGTTTCATGCTTGTCCTCTCTACAGATAGGAGCCAATTTCTATTTCATCATGTGTTCACAGAAAAGTGATTGAAGACCACAGATTTACTGGAGGTAGGATTTCTATTATTTTTTTCTCTCAAGCCTTGAAAAGAGTCCTTTTTAAAAATATGGCTTCATGAGGCTTAACCATCAAATTTGAATTGCAGTGATTTTGTAAATATTCTGACAACAAAGTCATCTGCTTATCTGTTTAGTTCTTAACAACAGTATTGCTTATATTTCTCTTCTTGCTTAAAATTTACTAACATCGCGCTTATCAGTTAAATACATATTTCGTTCTTTAGTTGTTGTCATAAATAAGCTCAGTATTATTTTCCAGACTGTCATAATATTGGAAGTGTAAGGCCTTCCTTTATTATTATAGGATATTACAAAAGAGATGCCCTGAATTTTTCATGACACAGTTTGAGATTGAAGACCACAGGAGATTTCATCATTTGTTCTCTTTCCTAATGATAACTTACAATTGTGATTCCATGGGAATAGAATATTACTTCAGTTTTATCAACCTCTGCTACAGACAGGTTAGCAATGCTATATGTTTGTTCATTGAGGAATCACTGTAACTTAACACATTGCTAAAATTTTCTCTACTGCTTCACAAGTTTGTGTAAAGTTTCTCAACATAACTACACGTGAATTGCTTGATCACTTTTCTTTTATGCAGGCTGCATATCAGTTAGAATGTGTACCTTAGATACTGTAAGACAAAGAAACCAAAATTATGAAAAAAGCTAATTATTTAGTATTAAAATATATTTGTGGAAGATTTTTGTCAAATTTCTTTTTAGTGATTTTAATTATTGTAGAGAGCCATGAAGGACCCAGCTTCTGAGCATGCGCTACCCCTGCCCGTGCCAATCCCGCGCCAGTTAGCGGTCCCTCCCCCTTCCCCCCAAAGATATATAAGCCATGGCACTTCCTCAATAAACTCTCTCTCTCGCTCTCGCCTTCAAGCTGCGTGTGTGTCTTTCTTCATCCCCATACTGTCTCTCGGGCTACGCGTTCCTGCCCCTGGGAGCTCTGCTGGTCGGAGCCTCTGTGGGTCACGACATTTTGGCGCCCAATGTGGGGCCCAAGAACGACAGGTTCTATGAGGGATCACCCTACAAAGGTTTAAAAGAGTGCCTGGCCGGCCTTTGACCTAGATGAAATTTTTCCAGAGGACTTTCCCTCAGTGATCCGCACAAAGACTTCTCTCTTGTCTCTCGTCTGAATCACGTAAGCATACTCATATTGTAGGGTGTAACATGGGACAAAACCTCAGTGAACATGAGCTCTTTGTCTCAGGGCTCTCCAAATCTATTAAAGCCCGGGGAGTCAAAATTAAAAAGACTGACTTAACTGATTACTTTAGCTTTATAAATAAAGTCTGCCCTTGGTTTCCGCTGGAGGGCACGATCAATGTTAAGGTTTGGAGCCGTGTGGGTGATGCGCTCCAAGACTACTACCCGGTCTTCGGACCTGAAAAGGTTCCTGTAACTGCCTTTGCTTATTGGACTTTAATCTCAGAATTATTACAACAACACCCTTCTGATCCCCACATAGCACAGACTATAGCTCATGCAGAAGCTTCCATGCGCTCCAACACCCCCGACAACAGTCCCCCAGCCTCTGTGGTTCTTGACATGCCTGAAGACAAACATGGCTGCCCTTCTCCCACTCCATCCTTGTCTGCTTCCGCCTCCCCACATGATGACGGACCTCCATCTTGTGGGCACTCGCTCAATGAGCCGCCATCTTGTGCTAAGCCACCATTTTGTTCTGAACCCATACCTGACCCCCCTCGCTTTATCCTACTCTCCCACCAATGCCATCTTCCTCTTTGCCTTCTGCTCCTCTGCCCCATTTTACAGCACCAGCATTTCAAGTTCAGTTCCCCCCCTTTATCCCCCATTGCCCACCACTCCTGCCTATGACTCTTTCTTGAGGAGTCTTCTATCTTGCATTGCTGCACTTGAATAAGAGGTCCACCACAAACACCTATCCTTCAAACTTCAACAATCACACCCACCTGATCCCCCTCCCAACAAGCCCCAGCTTGCCTTCCCCATCACAGAAGTCCAACAGGCCCCCACTGTTGAGGGACAACCAGCCCCTCCCCCTCAATGAGCCAGAGTTCCCTTCCCCTTAAACTCTCTCAAAGAGCTCAAAATGGCGGTCACTCAATACGGCCCCACTGCTACCTTCACCCTTGCAGTACATGATAGCCTCTCCCAAGGATGGGTTACTCCAAATGAACATAAAGAATTAGCGAGAGCTGCCCTTTCTGGAGGCGATTTTTTGCTCTGGAAATCTAACTTTTTGGATCAATGCGAAACAATTGCCAAACAAAATCAGGAAAGACAACCCCGCAACCCGGTTACGTTCGCCATGTTGTCTGGAACGGGTGACTTTTGTACTGATGAACAACAAATTGGTCTTAACCCTCAAGCGTTTGCTCAAATCTCCCTGGCAGCAAGCAGAGCCTGGCGTAAACTCCCATCTAAGGGAGAGGGCCCCACCTCTCTAACCAAAATCCGACAGGGCCCAGACGAACCCTTTTCTGACTTCATTGGCAGACTCACCGAAGCAGCAGACAGAATTTTTGGGGAACATGAAAATAACAATACCCTCATACGACAACTTGCTTTTGAGAATGCTAACTCTGCATGCCAAGACATTATTAGGCCCCACAGACACACAGGTTCCATTGAACAACTTATCCGCCTATGCGCAAATTTTGGCCCCACCTATAATCAGGGCATCATGCTTGCCTCAGCACTAGAAGACACTTTCAAAAAGGTTCTAGATCACAATAAGGACCCCAAACCAACTTACAAACATCCACTCTCATCACTTCGTTGTTTTAAATGTCATCAGGCGGGACACTTTTCTAAAAATTGCCCCACCAACACCTCATCCACACATACATAGCCCCAAATCCACCACCCCCCACCCAAAACCGTCTGTCCCAAATGCAGGAAGGGATTTCATTGGGCCAATGAATGTAAGTCTCGCTACACTCTTGAAGGTTCCTCCATTCAAAAAAAACTTCCTGCGGGGCCCTCCCCTGGCCCCACTTTCAGGCCTACAACTGACTCAGGGGACAATGGAGTCAAATACCCCAACACAGCCCAATCTCAATCTGTCTCAGACCTCTTCAAGGTGACCCCCACTAGCCCAGGATTGGACCTCTGTGCCTCCTCCCCAACAGTATTAGACCATACTCTTCCAGTACATGTGATCCCAACCAATGTCCAAGGACCACTACCCCCCGGATGTTGGGGCCTCGTGTTGGGCCATGCATCCTGCACTATTCGGGGTATCCATGTTCACCCAGGAGTCATAGATCCCACTTTCCAAGGCCACATCCACCTCCTCGTCTCTGCTCCTGATGGCCCCACCCTAATACCCATGTCACCCCCCATAGCCCAACTCCTACTTATTCCTCAGGTCCCAACACCCAATAACCCCTCCCTTTCCTCCCATCGTCACCCCTTGCCCCCCGGTGTTTCCCAATCATACTGGTCACAGACCATCTCTGCTCAAAAACCTATGCTCGACCTTTTCATCAATAACAAGCCCTTTCAAGGCCTTATTGATACGGGGGCCGATGTTTCCATCATCTCCTCCCAACATTGGCCTAAACAATGGCCCCTACGTCCCTCAGCCACCCACCTCCAGGGCTTGGGATACCTCCAACAACCTCACCAGAGCGCCACCCCTCTCACGTGGCATGATTCTAAAAACAATTCGGGCACTTTCCAACCCTTTGTCATTCAAGGTCTTCCTCTTAATCTATGGGGCAGAGATCTTCTCTCACAGATGCAACTCATCATGCATAGCCCTAACACCCACAGATGCAACTCATCATGCATAGCCCTAACACCATGGTCACAAAACAGATGCTCAAACAAGGCTATCTCCCCAAACAGGGCCTTGGAAAACATTCCTCGGGCATTACCTCCCCCATTCACCCCCGGCTTCTTGTTCCCCGCCAAGGCCTTGGTTATACCGACAATCCTCCCCTCACATCACCCCCTGATCCTCAAAATTTTTAATAGGGACCACTGATCCTCCTGTAACCCATGCACAAAAAATCACCTGGCTTTCGGATGATCCTGTCTGGGTTGATCAGTGGCCCATCCTAGGCCCCAAATACTCCGCCCTTTTGCAGTTGGTACAGGAACAACTTACAGAGGGACATATTACCCCCAGCTCTTCCCCATGGAACACTCCTGTTTTTGTTATTCCAAAAAAGGACAATAAAGGTTACAGGCTGCTACAATACCTCAGGGCTATCAACAAAACTATGGTCATTATGGGCCCCTTACAATCAGGTATGCCAACGCCAAGTGCTGTCCCTTTAAACACTCATAAAATCATCATTGATCTCAAGGATTGTTTTTTCTCCATTCCTCTACATCCTCAAGACCAACAGAGGTTCGCCTTCACTGTCCCTATGCCCCATCATTCTGGACCTGCCTCCCATTATCAATGGACTGTCCTCCCTCAGGGTATGACCAATTCACCCACCCTATGTCAACAGTTTGTGGCCCAAGCGATACAACCTTTCAGACAACAATGGCCTGATGTTCACATATTCCATTATACGGATGATATTCTTCTAGCACACCCTGATAAATGTACACTTCTTCAAAGTTATGCTCATTTACAAAGCCTTCTAAAAACTTGCGGCCTATGTATCGCCTCCAACAAAATTCAACTTACCGACCCTTATGTTTACTTAGGATTTCAGATGACACACACCCATATTCGAGCACCTAGACCTCAAGTTAGACTTGACACTCTTCATTCCCTTCATGATTTCCAAAAACTCCTTGGTGATATCAATTGGCTCCTCCCTTATATAGGAATCCCAAAGTCTACACTTAAACCCTTATATGACATCCTTCATGGTGATCCAGACCCCTCTTCACCTCGACACTTCACTCCATCGGCCCATAAAGCTCTCCAATGTGTTCAAACTGCCATCAACAACCACATGCTTACCTTCATAGACTATACACAACCCCTCCTCTACATTGTCCTCCCTTCCCCAATACAACCTACCGCCCTCTTCTGGCAAGATGCCCCTCTCCTATGGGTCCACCTATCTATCTCCCCAAAAAGGGTCCTAAACCCTTATTATGACCTTGTGGCTCAATTAATCTTGCTGGGACGCAGACAAGCCAAAAGTTACTATCATAAAGAACCTGACACCATAATATTGCCATACTCTGATCAACAGATTACATGGCTTTTACAAACCTCAGATTTATGGTCCCTTGCACTTGCTGCCTTTCCTGGTCGATTGCTTCACCAATACCCTCACAACAAGCTTCTAACCTTCTTTTCTCATCACCCCCATATCTTCCCAAAAATAACCTCCCATGTTCCCATTGCCCATGCAACAACAGTGTTCACAGATGGCTCCTCATCAGGTAATGCTGTCTATGTCTGCCAGGGTCATGATCCGGTTGTTGTCACTACCCCCGGACTTTCAGCTCAACACGCTGAGCTTCAGGCTATTGTCCAGGTCTTCCAAGATTTTCCCGAGGCCCCTCTCAACATATATACCGATAGTTGTTATCTAGCCACATCTGTCCCGCTTCTAGAAACTCTTTCCTGCTTTCACCACCAATCAACAACCATTCCCTTATTTACTCGCCTTCAAACACTCATTCATGCTCGTACTCATCAGTTTTTTATTGGCCATATTCATGCCCATTCGGGTCTTCCTGGACCCTTAGCTTCAGGCAACGCACTTGCAGACCAACTATCCCATTCGGTCTCTGTTCATGCCACATTTTCCCCTCCCCTCACTTCCCCTTCCTCCAATATTCGCCGAGCACAGTCCGCACATGACCTACATCACCTTAATGCCCATACCTTGTGCCTCCTTTTTCAATTAACTAGAGAGCAAGCCAGAGTTATTGTCAAACAATGTCCAGCCTGTGTGACCCACCTTCCCTCTCCTAATCTTGGTGTTAACCCTAAGGGTCTCATTCCCAATGCCCTCTGGCAAATGGATATCACCCACATACATTCATTTGGTAAGCTCAAATTTGTTCACGTCTCCATAGATACATATAGTGGATATATCTTTGCCTCTCTTCAATCGGGGGAGGCCACTAAACATGTCATTGCTCATATGCTTACTGCCATCGCCCACCTGGGTTGCCCCACAAAACTTAAAACTGATAATGGCCCCGGCTATTCGAGCAAAGCCTTTAAACAGCTTTGTCACTGTCTCAACATTTGTCATGTTACTGGGATCCCTTATAATCCATAAAGCCAAGGCATCATTGAAAGAGCTAACCACACTCTTAAGCTAACCATCTCTAAGCTCTCAGATGTGTCTTGGTACCCCACCGTGGGGTCCCCCCGCAACACTCTCAATCATGCCCTTTTTATCCTTAACTTTCTCTCCTTGGATCAAAATGAACGATCTGCTGCCGACCGTTTTTGGCACCCCTCTACAGCCACCTCATTCGCCACAGCACTTTGGACGGACCCCCTTACCAACCACTGGAACGGTCCTGACCCCGTTCTCATATGGGGAAGAGGTTCAGTCTGCATCTACTCCCAGGCTGACCATAATGCACGCTGGCTGTCTGAGCGCCTTGTAAAACAATTTAACAAATCTACCCAGGGAGGCGCCCCTGAGGATTAATGTTTTTTCTTCACAGATGCATTCAACAATCATCTTGTATATTCTCATGATACTCCCATTGATCAGCGCCAATCATCGCCATGATGTATTCACATGGACAATCAGTCGTTGGGGAGACCATCAAAAATTAAGCCAGTGGATGGGCCTTGGACAACCCACCTTATCCTGTAAGCTAAAGTCATACCATCACCAGACAGGCCTATTCCCCCAAGACCATCTTCAATTTTGGCACCCTGTATATACATGCCCCCTCGGTACCTGAGGCTGCACCTGGTGTGCTGACCCCTCTCATGCCTATTGCCCAAAATGGGGATGTGAATCAAACATTGAAGAAAATTGGTGGAATGTTCCTTCTCCAGACCCAGATATCAAAATTATCCCTAGAAGTTGCACATGGTGTCTCCAAGGAGAACAAAAGGCCAAAGCTAAATGCCCAGGGTGCAATAAGTACAAGTGCACCCCAGACCCCTGCAATAATTTCACTGTTACCATTACCAACCCTGATGACCCTACATGGTTTCAGGGGAAAACATGGGGACTACGTTTGTATTCCCCAGGGATTGATCCCATGACCTTCTTCCACATAATAAAGACAGCCCCTAGCAAGACTCATGCCTCTAAGGCCCCATCCAAACCCCATACTCCCCCACCCAATATCACCTTATCCCCTCATACTCGTCCTATAACCACTATCACCCTTCCACCACCCTCCCTTCCTCGCTTCACCCCTTCTTCCTCCAGCGACCTCATTAAAATGGTCCAATCTATGGCTCTTTGGCTTAACGCCTCCCAGCCTAATCTCACTGCCCCATCCTGCTGGCTTTGCCTTCAGGCTTCTCCTCCGTTCTATGATCCCTATGCCATCTCCAACGTCTCTATTATCTCATCTACACAACCCACCACAGGACATTCCAAATCCAATCTCTCCCTTTTTGTACCCTTCTCTTCTGTCCAGGGTAAAGGCATCTGTGTAAATTGCTCATCAACAAATCAAAAAAAATGGACCCTGTCACACTTTCTATCCAATCAATACATCCAACATCTACCTATACACAGAGAGCTATCATTGGCTATGCCGTCACTCAGGACTAACCCGCATCCTCTCTACTAAAGTCCTCAGAGAACAACAGGACCTCTGTGTGCTCGTTGCGGTCCTCCCTCGTGTCTCCTATCACCCTTCCACATACCCCTTTATGCTTGACCCTGACCCTAGGGATCCACCTCTAAGCCCGACTTTACTTCGCTTCAAACGTGAACTCACCACCACTGTGTCTCTTCTCGTCCTCGGTACCACCTCAGGAATTGCCCTTGGCTCCACGGCCTTGGCCCTCGGACAAACCCAATATAACACCATACTCTCTGCTGTTGACCAGGACCTTAAAAATGTTGAAACCTCTATTCGCGCCCTACAAACATCACTAACCTCCCTCTCTGAAGTTGTTCTCCAAAACAGGCGTGGCTTAGATCTTCTTTTCCTCAAGGAAGGTGGCCTTTGTGCAGCCCTCAAAGAAGAATGTTGTTTCTATACCGACTCCTCTGGCATGGTCTTACACGCTATGGATAAATTAAAAGATGCCATAAAAAAGAGAGAGATAGCCAGAACACAGGCCTTATTCCCCTACACTTGGTTCTCAACTATTCTCCCCTACCTTGCCCCCTTCTTGGGCCCCCTTATAATCTTGGTCCTCACTTTGGCTCTTGGTCCTCTCCTATTTAGGAGACTTATCGTCTCCATCAAAACAGCCCTTGCTCCTGTGTGGGAAAGACCTCTCCAAGTTCATTATCAGCGTCTAGCCATGGCAGACGCTGATGAATACAAACAAGCCGAACCCTATGATGATATCGAGGCCCCAGCACATAGAATGATGGCCAAGGACGGGTAAGATGGAGTCACAAGTCACTAGCACTCTCAGGACCACCTAAGACAGAGCCCCACTCTTCGCCGGGACGCTGGCGATGCTAGTGGTCAGCTCGATGATGGGTAAGGCCTGAAAAATCAAATGCGTAAAAACTAAAAAAGACTTGCAGTAACCTCCACAACGTAAGACAGGCCTCATTCAGGGTCATACAAGCACTCATGGTCTGCAATATTTTCTTTTGGAGAAAAAGGAGCATATGTAGAGAGCCATGAAGGACCCAGCTTCTGAGCATGCGCTACCCCTGCCCGCACCAATCCCGTGCCAGTTAACGGTCCCTCCCACTTCCCCCCAAAGATATATAAGCCATGGCACTTCCTCAATAAACTCTCTCTCGCTCTCGCCTTCAAACTGCGTGTGTGTCTTTCTTCATCCCCATACTGTCTCTCGGGCTACGCGTTCCTGCCCCTGGGAGCTCTGCTGGTCGGAGCCTCCGCGGGTCATGACAAATTATTATAAAGTTAACTTAAACAATTTTTAAGCAATAGTCACCAACTAGTTGACTTTGAATATGTAGGATTGAGTTTAGGAAGACTAGATTCTGAGAATTTGGAAAGAAAAGCGCTTTATACTCTCAGAATACTGAATGATGTACTACTTTGTCCCTTTCAAATTCACATGTCCAACTTTGGCCACACACAAAGGCAACAATGTTTGAATATGGATTGTGAAATATGTTAGATCACACAGCCATTCTTAATGCAATCATTCCCCACTCGTGGAAAAGATGTTAAGCTCATTCTGTTTTAAACACAGGATTTACCAAAAGATTATACTTAATGTCTAAACACTGCCATAAGTACAGAATTGGGGGAGGGGAAGAACTATTGACGACAGGAAAAATGAGGATGTCCTATAAGTGGTCTTCAATCTTTGGAGAAGTACACTGAAAGAAAGACACTTCTTATTCACGTTCTTTGGCAAAACATATGTAACAAATAGACTTCTTAGGTCCTTCCACCAACTATAAAAAATTGCAATGCGTGGATGTCTTATAAACAACAGAAACTCATTCATGGCAGTCCTGGAGGTACAGGACCAAAGCATCAACATGGTTGATTTCTGGTGAGGGGACTCTTTTGATTTACACAGAGTTGAGGTCCAGTATTTTTACATGGCATGGAATGAGTGGTAGCTAGCTCGGTGCCACTTTGTAAAAGGACACACCTTAATCTTATTTTTAGGACACTGTGCTGATGACCTATTTTCTTCCCAAAGGCTCCACTTTTCACTACCATCACATTTGGGATTGGGGTTTCAACATAGGATCCCCCCTCCACCTTGAGCATAGATATTTAGTCCATTGCACTATCCTAATTCTATAGATGGTATGTTAAGATTATCGAAATTACATTAAACTTGTATGTAAAAAAATTAACTAAAATGTAATTATGAAAACCTTTTTAATGAAAATATTAGTTTTTGGAAGAAAATGAAAAAAATTCAGATAACTTTTAAAGACTGAGAGACTTGAAAAGTAGTAGAAAAATGTTATGACTGATATTTATGTTATCAATCTTAGAAAACTAAAGACTGATTGAAAAGAAACTTTCTACTTTCATAAAAGTAGTTGCTGAAACAAAATGATATCCCTCCTCTTTCTTCCTTTTTTGGAGCATTTTTGTGAGAACAAGCTGCCTTTTGCTTCAGCAAAACTAGAATGTAAAGACTTACAGAAGTAAAAGTACAATTAAGTATTGTTTTAGAAGGCAAAAAATGATTTTTAAAATATTAATTTGCCTTGGTGAAAGAATCTTTATGGTTCATAAATACTTTTAAAGGCATGTCTGAGACATTAGTTGCTTTATAAAATAATTGTGTATATAAATAGAAATGCATCAAAAATTGTTTTTGCATATTCAAATAATATGCAAGTGTTTTGTTTCCCCATTTCATTACTGAATTTTAAGGTATAGTTATATAAAAGAGCTGATTATTTTTATTTTTCTATGAAACTGTACTTATTCACCATATATATATCAAGGAACATTAGCACCTAATTTGTAACCGTCAAGCTTTCCAGCCTTAAGCAACACAATTGTCAGATTTTCCACGTACAGAGTGATTATTGTGTAGTGCTTTGAGAAATCAAAATGGTTTGAAATGTTTGATGTGTGCCTTACTAGCTGAACTAGCTTGGAAAATCAATATACACACTCACAAGCATAGCTTTTTGCTCTCAAAATGAGAATAATTACACCAACATAACATAATTCATTTGTTGCAAAGATATCATAATAATGCATAAACATTTAGTAAATTCCAACACAGTAAGTATTCAATAAAGAATAGTTGGGAAGTATTACTTCAACATTTCAGTTATTTTTATCTTCCAGGTTTTTGAAAAGAAAATTAAAATATTTTATTCACAAATTCTCCAAGATTAACTTTCCTCCTTCTTTTGTCTATGCTATTCAAAAGTATAAGTAAGAATTCATTCTCTTCAAGTAAAAAAAAATCACATGGTACATTAGAAATAAAATATTAGTTAAATAAATTTTACTTGGTTTGTTTTAGGGTTGAATTTTAAATTATTGCCTTAAGACTAATTTTATTGGTTTATCTTACCAAGTTACTCAAAATCTATGTAACTTGCCCATATGCATGCAATTAATGAGTAAAAAATGTTGGGTATGCAAGACTGCTTATAGAGGGTAGACTATTAAATTGAAATATTTTAGCATTCTTAGCTTAAGAGCACGTAAATTGGGGATGTAAATTATAATGAAATCTCTAAAAGTCAAAAGCGTCATTAGCATGTGTGTGTCAATCTGGCTTAAAGAAAAGTTTTTCTAAAACATTTACATATTCTTGCTGGTTCTACAATTTTGTCAATGCTTTTGATTATTCTTTCAAAAGCTCTTGATGGAGATAAACAGCTATTACATCATTTTAATATCAAAATTTTAAACTGTGATTTTTTTCAAAATATGCATTTCCTAATTTCACAAAATA
Organism: Erethizon dorsatum; assembly: GCA_028451465.1. Lineage (NCBI taxonomy): Eukaryota > Metazoa > Chordata > Mammalia > Rodentia > Erethizontidae > Erethizon > Erethizon dorsatum. Next base: position 22,199,067 of record CM051839.1, read on the forward strand.
AGGTGTAATTCCTAATGCAAGATACTGTATTTTCAGGAGAGATATTTAGAATCATACCACTGATTGTGTGTAGATCAGGTTTGGAAAATAATCCACATACAGCCCATTCATCAAGTTATTAAGTTGTTTTTTATGTAAAAGCCCCAAGTAAAATTGCCTGTTATTGAAAGCTATTTTTTCCCATCACTATTTAATGGAATTAATGGGCATTTCATGTATAATATATGTACATCAAGGATATGTTCATCATTAAGTAATTTCAATATGAACATATTCTAGGCATAATATACTAAGTAGAAAATACAGAAACAAATTTTAACGGGCCATTGTTAACTCCTTTGGTACAATATATAATCATATTTTTACTTTTTGACCTTTATTGTTAAAATCTACAATGTCAATTTAGAAGCACTTGAGTAAACCATGGTATGTTTTTAGCATATTGGCAATAAAAAATGTCAATAGCTATTGCATGGAACTTTGAAGTGTTTTCTTATTTCTGCAATTTACATTTATTATGAGGTTCTTATGTACTATGCAATTGATACTTATTATCAATTATTATTAGAGGTCTGATACTTCAGACCTCTAAAAGTTGTAAGGTAAAATGTAAGCTATTAGGAAAATGCAATGATTGTGAATATATGTATAATCATATATTAATATCGTTATATGTATGTATTATTTTCCAGTTATTACAATAGCTAATTTGATATTAACATGAAGTATCTTATGATATTAAGCATTAAAAAATACCTACTTGCCTCATGTCAGACGAGTCATGATCAGCTTCTAATCAGTGATTTTGATGTACATTCTAAAAACAAAACAGTAACAAATGTATTTGCTTATTTTTTATTTGTTTTAAAAGATTTTCAAAATTTTTTTCTGAAACATAGTCCTCATTGAGATAATTCTTTTGGCAGTAGATGCAAGATTCTAAGTTCAATACATTTTCTTTGAAACTGAAGCCACTGTACTTGCTCCTAATTTACTCATATGAGGCAATAAACGTTTTGAAAGAGAAAACACTCACATGAAAAGAAAAATATAACTTTAGGAAAAATTTGGGGGGAAGCAGGAGTGAAACGATATGTTCTTTTATTGACTCTATGCATATAATAGGTTTTACAGTGTCACTGAATTTTTTATAATTATTTTCATTATTTTGAGGTGTTAGTAACTTTTAATGAACTTGAAAGGAATTCCCTATTGGAATTAAATCATAACTCAAAATCCTTAAAATGAAAAATTTTTTGAAATTTTATAATTTTAATTATTATTTTGCATGAATAGTAGGGTGTTAATTTTATGATATTTAAGTAAACAATCAATAATGATAAGATAAAGATCACTATATATTTATGTGTCTTAGTCAAATAATACTGAATATCTGAGTTCATTCTATAACTGTGAATCACATGGAGTTATTCAGAAATTAATTTTCTAGGATGAAATAAATACAACATTGAAGCCATGAAAGATACCTACAAATGGGATAAAATAACTACACGTGGTCCATTTTTTTCAAGTTATAAGTCAGTTAACTGTCAATTCTCTTTCTGTTGTCAGTTGCTTTCTGACTATCAATGGTGCAGTAAATTTTTATCAGTGTAAACAAATATAGTGTATTTATATTCATGCTTATGAGGTGAAAGAATCAGAGATGAGTAATCTGAGATTTACAGATTTATGTAATTTGTCAAAGTGGAAATATTAGTAAGCTACCAATTGTCTGCTATCATACAGAAAAGAATTTCATCTTTTATGTGGTGTTTCAAAAATAATTTAAGAAGTTACATGTTCCTGATTTTACTTAAAGTGACTCGATAAACTATTTTTGTATATTTATTTTAACTGATAAATTCTTAATATTTTAGCATAATTTTTTTTTCAAAAATGTTGGAGTTTAGATCAGAATATTCTAGTTTTAGAGGTTGACCCAGTTTTCATTTTATGTTTAATTAGATGGAACTCTAGTTGAACAATTCTAAATTAATCTTGATTTCAGTAAATTCTTATCGAGGAAGCTAGAAAAAATTATTAAATGGAGTGAACATATAAAAATTAAAGAAAAATATATAAAAGCATATACATGTATATAAAAGAAACATATAAAATAAAAAAAATTAAAATATACATTATTGTATATTGTATATATACATTGTGACTTGTATAGGGAGATGTTAAGCTCAAGAAGCAACTGAAGTGAATAAAATCCAATAAAGAATGAAAATAATTATGTATATCTCTGTCTCTATCTCTATCTATCTCTATCTCATCTCTGTATCATCTATGTATCTTTGGGATATTTTTTCCCAATACTGGGGATGAACCCAGGGACTTCTCATCCCTAGCCTTTTTTTACTTTTTGTACTGAGACAGGGTCTCATTAAGTTTCCTAGGCTGGGCTGAAACTTGCAATCCTTCTACATCAGCCTCCCAGAGTGCAGCAATTACATGCCTGTGCCACTGTGCTTGGCTATTGTCATCATTTCAAATCTTTTTAAAAAATTCTCTATGCTCTTTAGTCACAATAACTTCAAGTAACGCACATTTATATGCTTTCATTATGAAAATGTGTATTTTATTATATGATCAAACAATATTTGGCTTATTTACTTGTTATTTAAAAGGTATTAAACAACAGTTTTATTCTATTATTATTTCCTTGAGCATGAATTTTAAATTGTAATATAGACTCATTCCATGCATTACATTACAAATGAAATTTCAACTGCTAATTGCCAAACAATAAAGAGTCAGATTAGTTAAGGTTTTTATACCTTCTATGAAATACTTGCTTATGAAATATACTGGTTCTAGAATGAGTTTGCAAAATAGTTTATAGCATAGAAGTGTGCAGGAAGCAAAGGGAGACAAGATGTACAAAAAGAGCTACAGCAACCATGATGTGGAAGAGACATGAATGGTTCAGTGGAAATTACTAGTTCCAAAAGTGAATGGAAGTCTGTGATAAAGTCTTATTTTAAATTGTAGCTTAGTTTTCCAATCTAGCTAGCTATGAAATGACATACAGATGTTTTAACTTTTTTGTATCACAGTTTATCAGTAGATAAAAGGACTAAGCTATGTATGTTCCAATGGACTAAAAGAGGTCCAAAACTTTCTAGCTACAGTGGTTAAGAAAAGTGGTTAACTTTCTTTACAGTGGTTAAGAAAAAGAAATTGAAAGTAACTAAATCACCACTTAAAAGCACGATACTTCTTTCAAGAAAGATTTAAGCAGCTAAAACTCTCTGAAATAAACTCCACTAGGTATACTGATTGTTTTGCAGTTTTAAAATTCCATGACTCTTGGCATGTGTTGTTTCAGCAAATATTAAGGAAACAAGAATATGTTGAAATGTAATACAACAATAGCTATAATACTATGAAGAAAAATAACTAAACGGACTATATGTCAAAGAAAAGCAATGTGTGTTTACTGCAGAATTTAATTCTCTTAGCTATACAATTAATAGCGAAGAATTTATTTCTATTCTATTTGACTATTCTAATCACTAGTTATTGCTGGATGTTGATTAACTTTCATAGTTTTGTTTTGCCCTCCATGAAGAAAATGACCAAAAGTTTGTAATGTTCAAATTTAAGTTTCCCTAATTCAGTTATAGAGTTTATTTAAAATTGCATCAAATCTTCTTAGTACACTAACATGCAAATATTGTCTTCTAAAGGAAATTGTGAAAAAAATTCATTTTATTTTAACTACATATGCTTTTAAAATTGGAGCTGCACTAAAGAATTGGAAATAGAAGCTGTATACATATTAATAAACCCATAAGAATCAGCTTGCAACAATATAGCATTATTACCTCCATACTCTGGAGAAGTAAAAGCAATATTAAATTCCAGGACAAAAGAAAAATAAACTGCATTTCATAATCAAAGGCATGGTAGTGATCTGAAAAATGGGGTGATTGGGAATTGCCCTGATTGGAATGATTTAACAAAAATTATTTTTAAAAATTGGTTCTAGCTTCAAAATTTGTATACATAAGCAATGAGAAAGATTTTTAGATAGTGAAATAATTTGGATTTATTATAGGGATACTACAGTACTGAGTGGGTTAATAGAGACTAGTAGGTTTCTAAGAGAAAGATAAAAATATTTTGACCTTAATGACTACCATGTAGTTGAAAAAAGCCAGGTAAAACATTCCTCAATTCATAAGCATCAAAAAAAAATAATGAACCAATAGTGAAATTAAAATGTTTCCAACTTATAAATGGAACATTCCCAAAACCTATTCATATTATACAAAAACATTTTTATATACAAGACCAATTAAACCAATCTGACCTGCACACCCATTAATTCATGGTACTATCAGAGTAACAATGACCATTAAGTGTCTAAATGCAATGCTAGACCAATATATTTTTACTTATGCGTTAAAAATATCCTTTTATGTTTCTGCTTGAACAGTTTAAATAGTGTTGAAATTATCTGTTTTTTATGGCTGAATAATGTTTCACATTTTCTTTACCCATTCATCTGTAGGTAAACTTCCATTTTGATTTACAACTAAGCAGGTAACTTTCTTGATTTGCTGATATCACTTCCTGTGAATATTTACTAGGAAATAGGATAACTGCATTATATGGTAGATCTATTTTTAAATTTCTCTTGTCCCTGGGCTTATTTTTTCTTTTGCTTTTAGTTCCTTAAAGTGCAAAGTTGTCTATTTGAGATAGTTCTTTTTTTTTTTTCTTTTTTTAATGTGGGTACTGGGAGTCAAACTCAGGACCTTGCGCTTGCCAGCAGGTATTTGTCCCACTGAATGTTATCACCGGCCCTTTATTTCCTTTATGTGGGTACCAGGAGTTGAACTCAGGACCTCGTGCTTGCCAGGTGGGTGCTTACGCCGCTGAGCTATCTCACAGGCTCAATAGTTCTTTTTTTTTTTTACACAGGAAATTCTTTGGTTATAACATTTGGTTAGAATATTTTTCTGTACCCCATACATTTTATTTTATGTTTTCATATATTTTGTTAATTTCTTCTTCTTGTATTTATTTATAGCTAAATTATTTTCTCTAGTGATGTGTTTTGACTTCTTGCTTTTATAATTTATGTATATATACTATAGCCATTTTTTGTGGTTATCATGTTATAAGGAATAACTTATAGTTTTAACAGATTATTTTAAACTACTAACAACTTTGATATCAAAAACAACACAACCAAAAGCTCACCTCTATACTTTACCTCACTCTTTTCACCCTGTTTTAAATTTTTGATGTCATAATTTATTATTTTTAAATGATGTAGTCCTTAAAATTACTGTAGCTGTAATTATATTAATATATTTGTGTTTAAACTTTGCATCAAAATTGTAAGTATTTCCATACCACTTTTACATTATTAGACTATTTTGAATTAGGTTGTATACTACATACATATTAGTGGTATCATGCTTTCAGATGTTTTCATGTTATTTATAAACATCCTTTTCTTTTAGTTTCAAGGCGCTCTTTCTTAAAGTAGATCTGGGTGGTAATGAATTCCTTCACCTTTAGTTGCCTGGAAAAATTATTCTCTCTCCTTCCTGAAAAACAGCTTTACAGGGTGTACTATTCTTGTTTAGTAGACTTTTTATTTCTTCAATACACTCAATATATCATCTTACTCTCTTCACATCTATAAGGGCTCTGCTATGAAATCTGTTGCAATGTGTATTTACGCTCTCTTAGATGTTATTTGCTTTTTCTCTTGCTGTATGAAGAAATCCATCTTTTTCCAATATTTGACAGTTTGATTTTGTTTTAAGTTTGTCTCATTTGAATTGACTCTAAATGGAAATTTTGACTTCCCAGTACTACATTTTTCTATAATTTTAGAAAATTAAGTGAGCTTTTCCTTAAAATCTTTTTGTTCCTCTTCTTGAAAACATTTGACTTGAAAATTTGTTCTTTTAAAGTTTTCCTGTAAATCTTGTAAGCTTTCTTCATTCCATTTTGCTCTTTTTTTTTCCCTCCATACATTTTCAAGTAACTTAGCTTGGACTTCACATTTTTTTTTTTTTTGAAAAACAATTCTGCTGTTGATGCTCTGCATTGCATTTTTTATTGGTTCATTATAGTTTTCACCTCCAAGATTTTTGTTTGATTTAAAACATCATTTGAATCTCTCTATTAAATATTTTATTGTGCTCACTCACATTTTCTCATTTTTTGAAAGTTTTCTCTATTTTTTCTTTAATTTTGTGTGCTTTCTTGAAACAATTAGTTTGAATTTTTTATTAAGAGGTTTGCACACCTTCTTTCCAGTGCTAGAACCTTATTTACTCCACTTAGCAATATCATGCTTCCCTGATTATTCTTCAGTTTTGTGGTGGTGTACTGTCCGTGTATTTTCTGATGTAGGTACTTATATCAGTCTTCACAGAACGGCTTTGTCTGGAAAAGCCCCACAGCAGGTATGGTAGACCAGAAGCCCAAAGAATATGCAGTCATTGTAGTACTATCTTGAACCAGAAACTCAAGTCCCACTGAGACCAACATGGCACTCACAGAAGCTTAGTGAAGTTGTAGTCTGAATAGCACTGGAACATGCCAGAAGCCTAGGACAACTGATGGCTGCCAGAAACTGAAGATTATCTGCAGCTAAGGGATGCTGAAATTCTCCCTTTGATAATGAAGTGTGAAGATTAAGTCTGCCACAGAAGCCTGAAGCCTAGTACTGTATGTTTTAACCTGGAGCCAGAGGTGATCTAGATGTCAGTCAGTATGCTGATAGATAGAAAATTGGGGGCCGGTGAGATGGCTCAGCGGTGTAAGCGCCTGCCTTGCAAGCGCAAGGGCCCGAGTTCAACTCCCGGAACCCACATACGAAAAAGGGGCCGGTGATATCGCTCAGCAGCACGGGCGCCTGCTGGGGAGCAAGGTCCTAAGGTCGACCCCCCGGTACCCACAAAAAAAAAAAGAAAAAGAAAATTGGGATATGGAAGTCTTCCCTGGAGGGTGTGATGGGTGTAGCATTAGGGTTCCAAGAAAAGACTTGTGTTGAGGCATTGTGCTGTCTGGTATGGGACAGCAGTGACACAGGTAACATAAAACAATCCTTTCCACCCTTTACAATGAATCTCTTTGTAATATCGTGCTACGAGTAGTTATTTCGGTCTGCCATCTGGTCTCCTAAGCTTTTATGAAGACATGTTTATGCATGATGTTGTACAAGTTGATATTTTACAGAAGGTCAATTGCTGGAGACTCCTACACAGTGTCTTGATACTACCCACTGGAACATGCCTTAAATAAGAAATGCATTTTAAAGTATAAAAATGCTTCTATTAAAATGAAATTCTTGAAAAACATTACTTAAAATGCCAAATACAAATCATCAGAATATTGAATTTTAAAAGTTATTTTTTACTTATTTTTTCACGTAATTTTAAAATGTATTTTCATTTACTGTATGACCATCCTGGCTTGTTTGGAGAGATTTATAAACCACAATTATAGTATGCATTTTTGAACAAATGAAAGATACCTGGATAAGTTTCAGGAGAAGCAGTTCTCATGGAGAAAGCTACATTTAACACTGCCTTTTATTTATTTTTATTTATTTTTTTTGTTCATACCAGGGGTCGACCTCAGGACCTTGCGCACCAGCAGGTGCCCATGCCGCTGAGCTATATCCCCAGCCCTTTTTTCATATGTGGGTACCGGGAGTCGAACTCAGGACCTCGTGCTTGCCAGGCAGGTGCTTATGCTGCTGAGCCATCTCACCAGCCCAACACTGCCTTTTAAAGACCAGAGGAATATTCTTCCCAATATTATAGTAGATAATATAATTTTTAAAAATAGGGAAATCACTCCAATCTGTAACAAAATATTGGCAGCATGAAAATATGCCTTTTAAAATTTTACCTATACCTTATAAAAAGCTAAACTCTCCCTTGTTTTAGTTTTTGAAAAGTCTTAGTAAAAATCTATGAAGGCTGTTTATTTCCTGCTCTACTTTACCACCCACCATCTTCACACTCTGCAATATTCTAGCTGTTAGATTGAAGAACAAAACCATAACTGTTTCCTTATATGTTCTACATTTAAGAATGAAAAAAAATCAACTCATCTCTCATAATCTATCTATAAGAGCTTATTTTAATCTGTCAAGTTTTCTACAACTTGTGCAGAGTCATAAATTGTATGAAGAGAGTAAATACATATATAGATATGTATAAAAGCTTATTATATATTTTCTGTCTTTTGAAAATATTTATATGTATAGTATATAATGGAGCATATATTATTTTGACCAGATTATTACTACATAAATGTATCAATGCAGTTTAGAGAACCTTCATATCTTTAAAGTTTATTATATCAACTACACAAAAAAGCGTGATAAAAAAGCCAAAATGGCTAATTTAAATTAAAAACCTAACCTGCACTGTAAATCTAGGACAATACACAAACAAACACGCTTATCTAGAACTGAGGGAAATTTGTCTCAAGTTGCTAACCTCCAAAGAAAGTGTTGAAGTTAGAATAACCTCACCGATAGCTCCTGGATTACCATGTAAATATGTTTTCAGTTTAGAAGTAGAGTATCATCCATTTATATTGAGAAAGAAAATATAGGAATATACAAGGGAGTTGCAAAGTTCATAATGGACATTATCCTAAATATGTCAGTATTACATAGATTGAAAAGGCATTCAGATTAGAATCAATACTGAGAAAATTAAGTTTCAGAAAATGAATTTTAGAATATCAGATAGAGCTCACAGAAATGATATGAAGATGGATAAAGAATGAAGAAGAAAAAAGTAGAGTATCAATAACAGTTTCCATGTAAAAATAACTGGTATTCCCAGTTTTAAAAGTAAAATAACCAGAAGAAAGAATGAAATATACTGGTAGAAAGCCATAGCTACAATAAAATTCTATTTAAACTGATTTAAAGGGTGATTCTAAAAAATCAAAGATTCACCATTCTATGGCATGTTAATATGTAATAAAAAATGACAAATATTCCAAATGTCACATAAGTAAGGATAAACAGAGAAATGCTTATGCATCCAGGATCAGGTATAAATATCATGTCATTCATAAGCTAAAATGTTTATTAGATGTAGGCTCTTCCACAAATAGATGTCACTGCAATAGGACAACTGAAAAATTACCATAAACCTTTGAAGAAAGTAGTTCAGCATGACTCATGGATTTGATTTTCTAATAAACTAGAATTCAAACATAAATGTCAAAAAGATTCACTCCAATACATCCATGGACTCAAAAACTTTATAATTTATTAATTTTTAACATAACCTCAAACATTTAATTAAAGCAAAAAATATTTAACATAAGTACAGATGAGTGAGTCTATTACAAGAAAGGTTTTTGATAAATGCAGGAATAAACTCTGTAAAAGCTGGTTAAAATAACTGATAATTTTAGGTAAAATGTAACTAACTTTCACATATGAGTTTAATTAAAAAAGAAATACATATATAAGACCTAGAAATTACTAGAAATATGAAAAAAATAAATTTCATATGTTTATATAGTGCTATATGACAAGAATTTACACATAATACTGATAGTTTAAAACAACACAAGAAGTATAACAAAAATACATTTTTTCAAAATTTCCAGTGGAAAATATAAAGAAACAAAACAAAACAAAATAAAGTGCACATACACAGATTTATAAATTTAATTCTGAGAGTAATTTAAAAACAATAATTTTTTAATAATTGTTTTTGAAATAATAAAAATAATCTGAAATGAAAAGACATTCACTAGTTAAATTAGCATATGTGGTGAAAATACAAATTGTATAAATATGTCCTTGAAACAAAAGTCTACTGCTTTTACATAGAATATGAACCTACACCTATCTAAAGAATTTCTTTTAAGAAATACTTACAAGTACAATATGGAAGAACTAAAAATAAAAATCATACTTTCCCAATCTATTAGTAAAAAGCATGATGAAATGAAATAATGTGATAATATAAGTTGCTTTATAACAATTTCTAAATTAAAAATTAGATGATAGTAGCTCTGCATATTTTTAAAATTTGCTACATCTTGATTTTGATCTAAAGTATCCACCTAAAATTTCACATATTCAGAGGAGGTTTTTGCAATATTATTGGACAAAGAGGACACAAATTTCATCAGTGGGTTAATCCACCAATGAGTTTAAAGTTGAATGGGATGTTAGGAGTTAGTGCCTATTTGGAAGTGGGTCTTTGTAAGTGTAAGCTGGAAAAAAATTGCAATATAGAGGTATGTGCACATACAAAATACCCTGAAACATGAGAATACTAGTTTCTTTCTAAAGCACTCAGCCCCATTTTATCTCTGGCCTATACAACAGAGGCCGGAAGCCTGGGAATTACACATTTCATGTTCTAGGATTTGATTCCATTACTGGTGGGCATGTCTAGAGAAGTAGAAGTGTTAGTGGGTCAGGGTCCTGCCAAGGTTCTTGATTTCCTAAACAAAGAATTGAGCAGAACACCCAAGAGTAGGAGGAAGATCAATGATTATTTTGATTCTTTTAATTTTATTTTGTTGAAATAAATAGAATTTCATAACAAAATAATAGGCCAATAACAATAGTTAATACATTGCATATTGTCATCTTCAAAGTAGTTACTCAGAGAACAAGATATGGGCATAAAATTCTCCAATTGATATTAGCATGAACCTTCCTTTTCAATGATCTAAGAGACAGTAATAGTATGGCTACCTTACATTTTTTTCCCTTTTGCCTTCCTTCCTTTCCCCTTTCCGCACTCCTAGTTCCTTTTTCCTTTTAAAAAAATTACTTCCCATTTCATAATATCTATTGTACATTCTAGACCTTATTTACTCTTTCAGTTTCTCACACCAGTGAGACAATACCATGTTTACACATGTGAGTCTGATTTATTTCACTTATGAGTATGGTCTCAAGTTGTACCCATTTACCTATAAAAGTTTCAAGTTTATCCTTCTTTATGACTGAGTAGTATTCCACTGTATAAAATTACCACATCTTTTTTATCCATTCCTTAGTTGATGGGCATTTGGGTTGTCAAAAAAGGGATCAAATCTGCATTGGCATGGTAATTAAGAATGGGGTCAATCAAAGGTGGAAGAAGAGCCTAGGCACATACATAGGTATATACTGTATACAAGCTAAGTTACCTGGTTACTTTCTCCCATTGCATTTAGACCTGGGCATCCTGGTCCTGAGCCAATGTTAAATTACTCAGAAGGTTGATCTAGTTCAGAAAACGAGCTACAAGGTGGGCCTTTCCTTTTTTTCCCAGCTGCTCCCTTGGTTACCTTATGCCTCAGATCTAAAACAGAAGGCAGGCTCCAAGGTAGGCAGCGCTGCTTTCTTTCTCCAGCCTTAGAAGATAGCATGCAGTTGTGTTTGCTCCAGTCCTCATTCTGGGAAGCACATATTCTGGATTTGCCAAGTGGCTTATTTTAAATTTTACTAGCATCTTTTTTTTTAAAATACAGGCTGAGGTGCTATACAAAGTTGCAATTATCATCCTTTGCTTTATATGATTCCTGCTTACTGATTTCTTGTACACAAATCTTGACTTTCCTGTCCCCCACTCCTCTTGTCCATCAAATGGTCTTGTAAGCTTTCAATACCTAAAACAAATTCTTTCCCTCTGATTGCTAAAATTATTTCTGTTGTTCTGACTAAACTCTAACTGATGTAGTAATTATGCAATAAATTCGGATATTCTCTTTTAATCTATTGGATTCAACCCGTAAACAACAATTTCTAGCATAGAGGTGAACAACATTGAATGTATTGTCAAATATTGCTGGTTACCAGAAATAAAATTTTCTTAGAAAATCAATATAGTTGCTAAATTTAATAGCAAATAAAATAATCCTCTTGTGTAATATTTTGCATTCCCTTTAGAAAAGAAACATTTCAATTTCTTATAGTGAGTGCTTTTATATATAAAGTAATACTGTTAAAATATGATTTAATAATACAGGAAATACATATATTTGACAGTTTATTGATCTTTGCTTCAAATGTTTTAAGCTTAGATGATTACAAAAAATCTTCCATTATGTAATTTGAACTTGAAAGCATTGCTATAAAAAGCATGTCATTAAATTATTAATGATCTCTTTACTTTGGACATGTTATCAGTTTATTTTGAAAAGAAAATTAAAAATGAAACTCAATGTGAAAGATGATGCCAGCGAAAACACATTGCTTTAGTCTAAAATATTATTTTCTCCCTCATTTTGTCTGTCTTTCTGTCTGTCTCTCTCTCTTTCCTATCTCAATCCATAATAATTGGAGATAGGCATTTAATATTGTTGGGGGAAAAACAAAGGAGATTACTTTTATCTCCAATTATCACAATTTTCTTCTTTGACTTTCTAAATTGCTAGGCAGGTGTTTGCTTCTAAGACTTGGGAATCCATTACTTTTTTTATGACTAACTTTAACAAAGGTAATTGGGATGAGGAGTAATTTGATTTAAGATTGGAGGTCCAAAGGAAAAGGAGCAGTTTTATACTTTGTACAATCTCTGTTTAAACTGATATTCATAGGTAACATGGACAAATTTGCATGTCCACTCTACCCCTTGTTTGTATACCTTTCAATGATTACTAAAAAGTTGAAATAATAAAGGAATATTCATATACAGAAAGGAAAACATATGAGATGAAATAATATGAATTAATGAACATGGTATATTGAAATTTATAAATTCACTCTCAAGTTGAGGAGACTTTAGCAGTGTCTGAAACAAGCTCTGTATAGTACAGCTGGGCAGTGACATGACATGGAGGTGGCATGTACACTAACAAAGGGAAAAGGAGGCCCATTGAGGGCAGTCCTATGCCATCAAGATTGAGAGGACACAAGCAGGATAGGGTCCCTGATCCCAGCATGGTCTATTTTTAAGAAATATCAAGAGACCTGTCTATGAGGAAAGGTTTGGAATTGCAAAAAGAACAGAGCCATTTGTGTATCTCACAAACAGAGGTCACTGTAGGCCTCCTGGCCTCTGCAGTGGGTGGATTATCCTGGCTCCCGGCAGGGAGGCAGGAAGAGCTCATCATCCACTGGAGGCCTGAGAGGAACTCACCTCCCACGGATGCCTCCCTTACATTTAAGTCCTTTGAGACAACACTGCAGGGAGAACACAGAGGGAGGGATGAAAATATAAGATCAGCAACCATGTTTCAATGATATTTATTGTATACAAAATTAAAGGATGAATATTAGAAGACCAATTGAAAGTCTGAATGACATGAGGGGGATGACAGTGAAGAACACATATACATTTCAGAAGAGAAATCCTTCCACTGAGAGAAACAGAACCGCTTCTGCCTATTTTCTTTTTATTGTTCTTTTCTACTTTTTCGTCTTTTAAAAATAATTTCTTGGGCCAGTGAGATAGCTCAGCGGCCTAAGCGCCTGCCTGGCAAGCGCGAGGTCCTAAGTTCGACTCCCAGTGTCCACATAAAGGAACAAAAGGGCCGGTGATATAGCTCAGCTGCACAAGCACTTGCTGGCAAACACGAGGTCCTGAGGTTGACTCCTGGTACCCACATGAAAAAAAAATTAAGAAATAAAAAATAATTTATTTCACAAATAGTTTTAACAGCCATCAATCTACTTTGATATATATTTTATTATCATTTTAATCTATTGTTTATTTTTTATGATTTATGTTAAAATCATTTAAAATGTTTTATATTCATTTATGAAAATATTAAAGCAATATATTTAATAATTGTAAGGTTTTAGTTTGAGACATATAAGCACTATATACAAATGCATGTATTATATACATAATATAATATATATACTTGCACATTTACAACCACTGTGAGAATAATATGTATCCTCAACATCTTGAATGTGGTAGAAAAATGGAGGAAGTCTGGATAGTTTTTACTTTTCTGAACAATAGTTATTTCTCTTTGAAGCTCATTCTTGAAAAGTTCAGTATATTGATATATTTTTTTCACTTTTGTGCAATAATCTTCATAACAATTTTTATAAAGTGGATTTATTTGCAATATTCAGAAAAACTTCAAATTGCTTTCCAATTTCTTTACTTTGAGATATACTTTCTATTTTTCATGTATTTTTCCAGCAGTTGCTTGGCTAATGCAATTCAGCATAGACTAAGCCTGGAGGAGTTGTCTTATTTTTGCACTAGATTTGTTTAATACATCATTGATATGTTTATAGAACAACTCAACCACATTCTCTGCATGCTTCATAGTAATTCATCTTGCTTTTATGTGATATATGGAAATTAATTGAGACTATCATTTAGGCAATTTTCTATTGAGACAGAAAAATCTTACATCTTATTTTTGAAATACTTTCTGAGTTTGTTAATGAAATAAAATTGTAAGAATTCTTCCTATGCTTTCACTTTTGGGATCTGAATGACTTTGTTCTATGTGGCAAGTATTTATTTCAGAAAATGTTGAGGTATTTGTCTTATTTTGATTTTATGCTTCCAATTATAAAATGCAAACTTCCAAATATGTTAATAAGTCTTGAATTACTTGTGAAGTGCTTATAATGAGAGGCTTTGCTGAAGTTAAACTTTAATCTAATGTTATTATGACCTAAGAATACGTAGCGAACCAAGCATGTTTCACACACAGTGCTCACTGACTTTTAGAGCAAATGTGTTAGAGACAACATTAATTTGATAGGTGGCCCTGTTTGTCCTTTTTCTTTCTGTCTTTCTTTCCTTGTTTCATTTTTGAAGAGCAAATTCTACATTTCCCAAGAAATGCATCAAAGCACAAAAGGCTATGAATGGCATGAAGTATCCCGGGCTGTAAAATATGTAAAATAATAGGTAAATTGACATGCATTCTCATACATATATGTTTGAGCCAAAAAGACAATTGAGAAACACCATTGGAGCCAGATCTAACGAAGAAATGAAGCTAAGATTTAAGTTTGGGTTTGCACTGCCAGAGAGAGACAAGGGATACGTTGGCTTGTTCAAATTGGAAAGTTAGTAATGATACCCCTGTTTGAAGTCAGGGTTCTAAAAATGATACAAAAGAGGATCCCTTAATGGAAAAAAAAATCCACTTAGCAAAGGAGATGACGAAGAAACTTTTCTGTCTTAAACATAGATTCAGGTAAGAGGGGAAACCTCTCCCCAAATTTATAACAATTTTCTAATATTCACAGAGGAATGTGACAGAAATTTTGCCTTCTCTCTTATACAGGAACCCACAAGCAGATTTGTTAATGTGAAGGAATCATGAAATAATAGTATCCAGGGAAGAAAGAAAAGTCAACACACATCTTCTGTAATGAAAAATCCCTAACTAAAATCAATCAGAACTCCTATAGAAAACAAGAAACCAAATATGAGTACAGAATTTAAAAATTACAAAGCACAGATAGTAGTTCTCTTACCTCTTACTTTCACATGGGATAAAGGACCAGAATTATTAAAAGAGACTGTGAGATACTTAAGTGAGATTTTGGAAAGAAGGGCAATGCAATATCAAGGTTAACTTCTGATCTTTGGGAATTACATAGTTTTTAGGTAGGATAATATCCTTGTTTGAGGAATGATTGGATTGAAAAGTCATATATAGATATATGTGGTGTCCTGTCCATGTGAAAGGAAGGAGGAAGTGTCTGCAAAGGAAAGCAAACAAGGGAGGAGAGGATGAAGGAGCAAACGCAAAGTCAATAGAATCTCAATAAAGATTGAAGTCCTTTCTACTGTGCTAGGGACTACTCTAAAAATTTGAAATTACTTCAAAATAAATTATTATATGTAAAAAGATTAATATATACAGTTCCATCCAAAATAGTGATTTTTCCCTAGGGAGACAGTGATTGGAAAGTGTAGGAAGAATGCTTTGGGGATGCTGACAGTGTTTAGTTTCTTGATCTGCCTTGGTTACAAAGTGTATTCAGTTTATAAAAATTGTCAATTGGTATGTTTATGATGGTAATTCTCTACAAATATTATACATTAACACAACTAAAAATAACTGTTTAATAATACTCCTTGTGGGGGACCACCTGGATGGCTGTCCTTGAGAGAAGAGCAACTATCTCCATCTTGGCTGAACCTAGCCCTAATTCCACCTATTGATATGTACAGAGATGGCTAGGACTCTTCCTTATCTCTTTAATTGGCTTTAGGCAATGCAAGTAGGTCCAGCTGAGGTCCTGATGTGTAGTCTTTGAAGAAAAGTGACAGGCCTGTGTTTCCCTGCCCTTTTGCTCCCAATACATGGTTGAGCCTGGCGGGATGGAGAGCTGTGCTCCACGCTGTCCCTGTCGGCTGGGATCGAGCCTCAAGAAAGAGGCTATGACTTCCCAGGGCATAAAAGATTATACATCAGAGCTGAAGCACCGACCCCAAAACATTAGATACTATCTTGAATTGTGTTATGCAGATTACTCCTTTTGCATATACTTCCCTCTGCGTTTGCAAAGGTGATTTTCAGGCCTAGCTCAGCTCACAAGACTCATGTACTTCCCGAGACTCACGTACTTCCCGCCACTCTCACAGTCACTCATCCCCGAGCCACTCCCCTCCTTCAGAATTAATAAAACCCGGGTTCGGCCCTAGGTCATGGCCTTTGTCCCAGTAGCCACCATCTTGGCTGGACTTAGGACCCCTTGGCTCCCCACAACTATAAATATACCTTAGTGTCTTTATTCTCGCCGTGGGTTGCATTGGATGTGGTAGATTGGAATTAACTCGGTAGAATTCCAATAACTTCCTTTTGGGTTTGCAAATCTAACTTCCTGGACCATGACGAGGACCAGGAAGGGCTCTCTATACTCCTCACATATACATATATATATTTTTTTCTTTTTTTTACTAGAGAATATGGATTTATGACTGGGATCATTTTGTTTTGATTCTCTTTAAGCAATGCAAAGTATTGATCTTAGTGAGCGCCATAATTTTTCTTGACCTTACATTTCTCACTATTAAAATTGCTTGACATATAAAATAAAATGTTAGTTACCTTTCTTGAGGATTAGCTGGAGATCCTGTCAGATTTTTTGGGCATTGCAAAAATGTACCAAGTAATTAATTGCTGTAATGACAACTTTTCTTGTTTTTTGGCACTGACACATAGGATTGAGACATATATGACCCAATTTGTATTACCTTTATTGGGTTCATTAACTTTCCAGCTGGAGGAGAATGCCCTTTATCTTTCAACTCTTTGTTTGCATAATCCCAAACCTGGCAGCTCATTTACAATTTATATTTTCATGAGGAAATGTGAGAGGTATGACCAGCTACTTCATTCCCAACATTTATGTATATGTAGTATTATCACATCAAACTATCTTACTCTAAGATGAAGTAGAAAAGTAAAATAAAATTCCAATTATTTCACTTTTATTTTGAGGCCATTCAGCCAGATGCATAGAATATTTTTATGCATTTCTATGGTAGATCATTTCAGAAAC
Organism: Erethizon dorsatum; assembly: GCA_028451465.1. NCBI lineage: Eukaryota > Metazoa > Chordata > Mammalia > Rodentia > Erethizontidae > Erethizon > Erethizon dorsatum. The sequence goes on from CM051839.1 coordinate 22,216,528, forward strand.
AATCTGCTGCTCCGATTTGTCAAGGTGTGATCACCTAAAAATATCCAGAACCTGAAACACTGTCTGCTGTTTGCTTCTGTAGAATACAGCCCAGTATAAATTCTATATATACACTTCAAACTTCCTTAAGATCACATTCACTAAAATATCTATTTTAGGATATAATTACACATGGTACAGAATAGAAACATAGCACTATGTTTATAAATCTAAGAACTTCTGGTAGGTTATGCCTGTCAGAAAGATTGACTAACGAGTAATATTAGTCAAAACTGTCAGGCAAGGTTTTTATGGGAACGGTAAGAGTTAACCTGACATTTCAAAATTGGGATTCTTCTGTATGAGATTAAATATTGGGGAAATCATTTTAGGCCAGAAAAGTTGCAAATGGAAACATAAAATATGCGTAACATCTGGCTGGTTGAGACATATGTATGAATTCTCATATATCTACATCTGTATCTATGTTTCTTTCCGTATCTATGAATCTTAGTGAGTTACATGACCACAGTTACTGAGTGGCAAAACTCCTAGATGTCGAGGTTGAGTTAACAATAATGCCTCTATTATAGGCTGTGGCTAAAATAGTCTATAGAAACTTTTCTAAGATTAAATGAATATCTAAGATTATGCTGCAGAAAGATAAATATATCCCTTATGCATAGGTTTACCTATTAAGTGATATCACACTACTGCTAAAAATCATACTACTGCTCATAAAATAAGTACTACTAATCATACTACTGCTAATATAATAACTACTACAGCTAATAAAATCCATTTCTTAATGATTTACATTTAAAATAAACTTATTTTATCAGTAATATTAATTTTACAGAATTTACTCTTTTGTATTCCTGAAAGCATTCTATTTGTTGATTGTCCTTAACTAATCTTCAATGTTAACAATAACAGACTCCCAATGATTTGAACAGTATTGATTTGTTATTAGTTTGGGAAAAATATAAAAATGTATTTGTTAGGTAATTATTTTATATATGTGTAAGTGAATATGAGTGCATGTCAGAAAGTTTCAAAACAAAATTCATGGTATGATAATTGCTGGAAGTGTTTCTTGAATACATCCATAGAAAACTGTTATCTTTTCCACTCCACTGGGATAAGGATTAAAGGAAAATCTAAGAAGTTCAACTAAAGTCTTCCTGATAACAAGGATTTGTCACCACAACTGATAGTTATCATTTGTTAAATTATTTCTCTCTTCAACTGTGTGTAGTTGTTTTCACTGGATGCACCTGTCTTAGAAGTGTCTGCTAAAGAAAATAAAAATGACATGATTTCAGGGGTCTGTTGGGTAGAATATTTTTTTTCCAATTATTTGTGTCAGCACAGAGCAGAATAATGTTAATTCTGACCCATAGATATGTTTCAAAGATCTCTTCCTCACACACTTCACTTATGATTTCCATTGATCTTTCTAAGTGAAGGCTACTTAGTGAAGATTTTTGCCAGTAAATCCATATTTTTTCAAGTCTTCAAATTCTTGCTATATTTTCCCTGCAAATACCAGGTAATTGGCATTGCTGTACTTGTCCTCATTATCAGTGCAGATTTTGAAAACGAACAGGGTAAGTGCAAGATTTCTAGTTAACTGTCAATTATATTCTTACCGAACAGAAAGAGCATCTGGCTTTCTAGACTCTTGATTACAAGCTCAAACCTGAAGTGAATGTTTGGAAATACAGTGCATTTCACAATACTGAACACAAATATTAAATGTAGATGCAGTCTATTTGTAATTTCTTATAAATGGGCTTTGGTGGGAAGAAGACAACTTTTATTTATAGAAATAATTTGATAGATGAAAATGCATAGAACTATTAACTTTAAAATGACAACTAACATATGGTTTAAGACTTCTCAGATATAATAGAATTTACAAATGTCTTTTTTGTGCAACTGTGAACAGGGAACCATATGTTGAACCTGATTATTCTAGTAAACCAGAACATTACAAAAACCCAGAGGCAAGGGCAAATCTGTATCAAATGGTACAAAATGTATCCCACCCTCTGATCCTAGAAATAAACAAGGATGTGCACAAAGATACAGTTTTAAAATATCTTGCAGTACCATTTTAAAAAATAATATTTAAAAGCAGTCATGATAATCAAAAATAAATTAATGTATAAGCAGTTTGGCACATCTATGGGATAGGTATTATTTCCAGTATATTAATGTTACATTACATATTTTGCAGAAGTATACTTTGTGGCACAAAATATCAACATATGATACTGTATTTAAAAAGTTAAAAATAATATGTAAAGAATATTTCTATATGTGATTCTCAGTATGTAATACAATTCTGAGGGATTACATGTTAAATATATTTTTTAAAGTAGCATTTTTATTGATTTCAAGCTACATTTGATTATGTGCATTTATGAAAATACAATGGCTAAAAGGGATACAATGATTATTGTTATCACTAATTAATGAGTCACACAGTTTCAGTGAAATTCATTTCTGCACTGTTTACCAATCATTTTTATGAAATGTGCACAGAAAAAAATAGTGATTTTTAGCAACTTTAATAGGGAAAGCATTCATATTAGGCCAGGTGAAAATTCCTCCTATCGCAGATGAATTAAATACACATTTTTGGAAAATTTTAAATATTTATTTTGTCTAGTGCCTCAAAATCACGTATTTTCAAGTCTTATGAGAAAATTTTCCTTATATGTATAAACATAATTGTTTATATTTGTCTATTGTACTTACAAGGATTGCACCCAAATCCCTGTGATGATATTCTCTTCACATTCTGAAAGTTCCAAATGATAAAAAAATTCCGTACAACTGAGGGGTAGCAAATGGCAGAGCAGCATTAGTCTGTTTTTGTCTAACTGACAGAACATTTGTATTTACATTAACGTGAATTTTTCAATTTCAACAAATTACAAATTTGGTTCAACAGTGACATTTTTCCTGTGTTCTATTACCCTTCTTGTCATCTGAGCCAAATCTCTACTAAACTAACCTAAGCTACCAAAAAGAGAAACCAAGTGAGCTTCAAGGAACTTCCCTATGTGACTTTCAACAGTTGTACGGTTTTTGTTGGGTCATAAAGGATAAGTGTTTTTGCAGGTTTTGATTAACAGCAGATTGTGCTGGTGCCAATGAGATCTTACGTCACAGGGTCAGATGGATGTTAAATATCCAAATTTGCTAGGAAGTCACATGATGAAATATTGTTAAACACTATGGTGGGAAACTATGTACTGCATCCTCTAAATAAACTATAAATATACTAAAATCTATGGAATTGTGCATGTTAAATGGTAAGTTTTATAATATGTGAATTATAGCACAATAAAAATATTAATTTGAAGTGGAAAAAACAGTAAAAGGAGGTAATTATTCATATGTACAATGGTAAAGAGAAGTAATTATTCACCTGCCAGCACAGGGCATATCCATATCCAACCAAGTTCAATATGTTAGCAACCTTTGAGAGAGCCAAAAATGCTTGTAATTCAATCTGGAGTGATTTATTTCATAAGGATCCCACAACCATCATGTTTACATGGCAGTCTATTTTTGAAGACAGCGAAGAGTAGCTATGCAACAGGCTGAAGCCAAAAAGTAGGTGCTCAACTTAATGTTTGCCCAGAGTGCCTCAGTCTCAGTGAGGTGGATCTCTCTCACCAACATCTTAGGTCAAATTTGGGTACTCTCTCAACCATGGCTCCATCACTACTCTAGTAGAAGTATGTCATTCTGAAAATGGAGAGTGAAATGCTATTTCTTTTTAATTTCTTATTCTCCATTCTCTGGCACTGGAGCCCACACATTCAGCTGAAACAGAGGGAATGTGGCCACCTGTGACTTGTAAGTAGTTGACAGTAGCATCAGCCAAGCTCATGGAGTATATAGCTGGGGAGGCTGCTATGGTTAGCAAATAGCAAACACCTCGAAAGTAACCGTGGTCCCTAGCAGATCAAATAAATGTGTTTGTGTGCACTCTAACCCATCAAGGTGTTTTGTTATCATGGCAGATTTTGAACACAATTCCTCTGGGCCACCATAGAAGTAGTAGTTGCACATATTTTGTTATCTTTAGTCATTTATTTACTTTCTGTAAGACGTGCATATGAACATAAAGATTTAGTCACTGAGAAAAATGGTATGTCTGATTTCATGTGCAGTATTTGCCAAAAGCTCCAATCATTTGTTAGATCATCAAAGATCTGTTAGATGTGAAAAGAGATTCAAGATATGACCCCTAAGGAGAATTTAACACCATGGAAGTGTTTCAGGTACTTTTGTTTAGTGATATAGTCTAACGCTATGATCATAGAATCAGATTGTTACATTTGGCTCATTGTAAGGTAGATTTCTGTAAGTATTAGCCTGATACGTTATATCTTGAGGAAAAGCACATCCCTTTTAGCCAATTTTATAGACCATCGAAAGATGCAGACATCAGAATTTCTCAGCAAACTGATTGTCCCTTTGATTTTATAATTCTGCTATTCTCTAGCCATAAATCTTATGAAATTCCTTCCTTCCTTCCTTCCTTCCTTCCTTCCTTCCTTTCTTCCTTCCTCCTTCTCTTCTTTCCTTTCTCCCTTCCTTCGTTTTTTTCTTTCCTTTTGATTACTATCCCAATTCCTATCCCTACCAACGTCCTTGAATTCCTTTTACCACCATAAGTCACTTTGCTGTTTTTTTTTTCCTTTTGTAGCACAGACAACTTTTCTTCAATTAACGAATACCTTTGCTGTTATTCTTCTTTTTCTGGGGCCTAGGACAGTTATCTTGGTGAATTGGAGGATTCTGAGAGAATTCCTTGGCAGTCCAGTCCACTCTCAGATTGCTGGAAACTAGTCATCAACTATCATTACTTCTAGGTAGAAAAACTCAGCTCAGATATTCCCAGTTAAACAATGTAGTTCCCAGAAACACATAGTGTCAAGACTTGTAACGAATGCTACATATTGGTCACAATGAACAGCAAAGAGATCCAAGGAATACACCTGTAGGGCAATATAGGGTTGAATCAACACAGCTTTCTAAGAGAAAAACCTTCACACTAACAAGCAGCAACAAGTATATTTTTTCTCATATTCCTTACACTCTTCATTACATGCCATAGGCCAGGAATATTTCAAGCATGTACTAAAGCTAAGGTTCCAAGAGCAACATGTTTGCCTGGGTCAACAGTCTGTAGAGGTGACCTCAGCACTCACAGAATAACAACAATCCTATCCCCACAAGTATCACATCATGATAGGTCAAAATAGGAGGGTTTAGTTGTGCCCTAGTTTTCATAAGAAGCAACAACAAAATTATATCAAGCAATCTCTGGGCTCAGGGACAGTGTCCACTCCCCAGAAGTTTATATATCAAAGCTTAATATGTCATTGAGGGCCCTATAAGTAGCCTTATTTTTCAGTAATGCTGACATAAGACAAGTCCTTGTCTGCCACAGAATGCCTTGGTGCACAGGACTCTGTTCTTGTCTAAACCAACAAAAATGAGAAGAAAAATAAGCCTCCATAGCCAACCAGATATTTTTCACACAGCCACATAAATTATTTAGTGTGAGAAGAATAATCACTTGTTTGCAAATTCTGATTTGGATATTTGATATTTTACTGCCTAATTATGCCTCTATTTTTCAATTCTCTGTGGTGACCTGAAGACTTTGGATTCCCCAGTAACTGATTCATATCAGCAGGCATATTATTATCTGTAAAAATATTTAAGTCACTTATAAAATAACTAAATCTCCAGATAATTTTTCAGTATTTTAAAAACTTTATGGATGCACCCTTCAAAATGTTGACTAAAGTCTCATTTTCCACAAAAATAAGATGTAAAATTGAAAAATTGCTATTTGTGAAATTCACAATTAAAATTCTAAAATCTGTACAAGATATTAATATCACATATATCCTTGAAACATGATATTCTATGTGTTAACTTTCAAAGAATCTAAGCCATTCAGAAAATACTTAGTAAACTGTTTAAAATCTAGACAACTATTACTTGTTTTTAATATAAATTTTCTTCATTTAAAACATTAAGCAATAAAGACATTCTAGAGTTTGACAACTTGCTAAAATAAAATGTCAATAATAAATATGTAAATATGCATATAACAAAGAAAATAAACCATCAGCTATTTCTTGACAAAGGAATTTAAAGTCAGATGCTAATAGTATTAACAATGATAATACTTACAACTCAGTAATAAAATATTATATGTACCTCTTAAATTTTATATTTTATGAGGATTTTATCATCAACTTTATAGGCATAAACAAATCAAGATTTCATATTACAAATGCTAACTTGAATAATTTATTATGGAAATAAAAAGTCATGAACCATAAGCAATTTAACCGTGATATGTGTTATGCGTAGTATCTGTAGGTCTTAAATCCCAACAGGATTCGCCATTCAAGAAATAAAATAATAGGGCCGGTGAGATGGCTCAGCGGCATAAGCGCCTGCCTGGCAAGCGCGAGGGCCCGAGTTCGACTCCCGGATCCCACATACGAAAAAGGGGCCGGTGATATCGCTCAGCGGCACGGGTGCCTTTTGGCACACGAGGTCCTGAGGTCGACCCCCCGGTACCCACAAAAAAAAAAAAAAAAAGAAATAAAATAATAATGTTCAAATTAAATTCTAAGGATTTTAAATTTACATTTTTTGAAATTACAGTTGTCTGTGATTACCAGTATATAATTAGGGAACCAGAAGTGCATACTTGGGGATCTCTCTTGCAGAGTACTCAATGAAGACAATTATCTTAAGGTTATTATATTTGTGTTTCATTTGGGATATCACTTGCTAAATTAAACTCTTGCTTCTTAGGTATATTTGAGACCAATGACTTGGAAAAATAGTACCTAAATGTCTTTACTAGGCTTTGTTACATAACAATTTCTGACACGTGCTACTGGGAAAAAGTAGCTTATCATCACACCATATCACAATCTAAGCTATCAACATTACTTCCCACTGCTGATATTAACTTTGTCACTTTTTCCCATCTTTTCCTATCCCTTTCAAAATGATACCACAAATCTTAGTGCAATAAGAATAAAACAGAAATAAGAGGTATACATACTGAGAAGGAAGAAATAAGTTGCCTTTTTTCCAAATGATATGATTGTCTATATAAAAAAAAATCTTAAACTAGCTGACAAAATGTCTCCTGAAACTATGATTATAGCAAGGTTGCAAGACAAAGTTTACATACAATGGTCAGGCACTTTCTTATATACTATCGAAAAACATGTAAAGTTTGAAAATTAAAGCATAAAATCTTTAAGCATTCAGAAAATGAAATAGGTATAATTATAACAAAATATCTTTCAAGAAATTTATATGATGGCTATAAAAGAGAAAAAAAATCAAAAAACTAAATGCACAACAATTACAAGTTCATGGATAGAAAGACTGAACAGTATCAAGATGTCACTTATTTCCAACTTAATTTTGACCAGAATCAAAATTTTAAAAAATCCTTCATGCTGGGTGTGGTGCCACACACCTGTAATACTAGCACTCAGCAGGCTGAGGCAGGAGGATTCCTGTGAGTTCAAGGCCAGTCTGGGCTACAACGTGAGTTCAAGGCCAGCCTGAACTACACAGTAAGACCCTGTCTTTTTTTTTTCTTTGTGGGTACTGGGGGTCGACCTCAGGACCTTGCGGGCCAGCAGGCGCCCGTGCCTCTGAGCGATATCACCTTTTTAAGACCCTGTCTTAAAAAGATAAAAAAAAAAAAAAATACTTCGTGAAAATAAATGAACTGATTTTAAATTTTTAATGGTGAAGCAAAAGATCCAGACTATTTAAAACAATATTGAAGAAAAAAACAAAGAGGACTACAATTACTCAACTTCAAAATGTATTATAAATCTAAAGTAATTAAAATTATGTGCTGTTAGAATGGACAAATACCAGTTGTTCTGTGGATCAGAATAGAAAATATAGAAATTGATCTATGCAATCAATTGATCTTTGCCATTGGAGAAAATGTAATATAGTGAAGTCTTTTCACCAAATGATAGTGACAAAACTAAATACCAATCCACACCCCCAAAAGAAGAGGAAAATCTAGGGCCGGTGAGATAGCTCAGCGGCGTAAGCACCTGCCTGGCAAGTGAGAGGTCCTGAGTTCAATTCCCAGTACCCACATAAAGGCAAAAAAGGGCCGATGATATCGCTCAGTGGCACAAGCGCTTGTTGGCAAGCACGAGGTCCTGAGGTCGACTCCCGGTATGCACATAAAAAAAAAAGAAAAAAGAAAATAAAGAAAAGCTATGTCTTCCATGAAACTCAATTCATTATGGACTTACTTGCACAAAGTCGAACTATAAAACCCATGGAGGAATCATAGAATAAAACCTAGATACTCTTGTATGAGAATAACTTTATAGGCATGAAACCAAATACACTAATTTTGAAGGAAATACTTTGAAAATTAAAATTAAAATCTGCTGCTTTTTCAAGAGGTACCATTAAAAGCCTCATAATAGGAGTCACAAAATTTGAGAAAATATTTGCAAAAGACATATCTGATTAAGGATTATTATAAATGATATACAAAGAATCATTAAAATAGAAGAAGTGAAGAAAATCTGATTAAAAATGAGCAAAGCACCCTGATATATACCTAACCAAATAAGATAAAAGGAAGGAAACTTAGTTTATAAAATGATGCTGAACATCATATCATTAGGGAATTAAATGTTAAAACAATGAGATACCACTACACATCTTCTAGAAGTTGAACATTGATATCACCAAGAATCACCAAGCTATGGCACAAAAAGCATTTATTATTTGCTGAAGGAATTGCTAAATGGCACAGCCAATTTCATGTACAATTTGACAGTTTCTCCCAAAACTCTGCATAATCTTACAATATAATCTAGCTATTTTATTCTTTGTTATTTACACAAATTAATTAACAACATCTCTACTCAAAAAGTTGGAGACAAATGTTTATATCAGCTCCATTCATGGTTGCATCCAAGACCTGGATGCAACTAAGGTATCTTTCTGTAGGTGAACAAATAAATGAACTGTTTGACATTTAGAAAATGATATTATTTAATGATAAAAATAAATGAAATAGCAAACCATGAAAAGACATGGAGGAAAATGAAATGCACTTATTAAGTGACAGAGGTCAATCTGAGAAGGCTATGAAGAAATGATTCAATTTGTATGACTTTATGGAAAAGAAAAAAGACAACACACAATGTGGGAAAAAATATTTGCCAGCTGTTCCTTAGACAAAGGATTACTGTCGAGAATATACGAAGAACTCAAAAAAAATCAGATCTCCCAAATTTAAAGACCTGATACAAAAATGGTCATCTGAGATGAATACACATTTCTCAGATGAAGAAATACAAACAGCAAATAAATATATAAAAAATGTTCAACATCACTGGTCATTCGAGAGATGCAAATTAAAACAACACTGAGATTCCATCTCACCCCAGAAAGAATGGCTATTATCATGAAATCAACCAATAACAAATGCTGGAGGGACCATGGGGAAAAAGGAACACTTCTCCACTGTTGGTGGGAGTGTAGACTGGTACAGCCACTGCAGAAGTTAGTGTGGAGATTCCTCAAAAAACTAGGATTGGAGGTCTCATTTGACCCAGCTATTCCCCTTCCGGGTATCTTCCCAGAAAAATTAAAATCATCATACCACAGCGATATATGTGCACCCATGTTTATAGCAGCACAATTTGTAATAGCTAGATCTTAGAAACCACCTAGATGTCCATCAACCAAGGGATGGATGAAAAAGATGTGGTCTTTTTATAAAATGGAGTACTACTTAGCCATAAAGAAGGATAAACTGGAGACTTTTATAGGTAGTTGGATGCAACTCGAGACCATACTCGTAAGTGAAATAAACCAGACACACATGTGTACACATCGTATTGTCTCCCTAGTGTGAGAAGCTGAAAGAGCAAATAAGATCCAAAATTTACAATAGATATTGTAAAATGGGAAGAAACTGTTCAAAAGGAAAGAGAAACCGGGATGGGCGAAAGGAGAAAAGAAGGAAGGGAAAAGCAAAAAGACACCGTGTATATACATATAAAAGATAGTTAAGATAGTTATACTAGTAATTTCTCTTAGTTCATTGAAAAGAAAGTTTTGTGCTAATATTGTTTGGACAATTGAATGCGGATATCTTGGACTCTGAGTAACTAATTTAGAGATAACAATACACAAACTATTAACCATTATTACCCTCCTATTATCTCGTTTTGAAATTTTGTTCTATACTTTTTTCCTTCGGGAAAAAAAAAAAAAAAAGAATGCTAGAGGTTTCCATAGACCAGGCAGGTAGAAGTGAGTGATGAATGTGGGTGGAAGTCAGAAGATTTTTATGGAATTGAAGCTGGTCCATATGATATTATAATGATGGATATATTTTATGATTTTCAAAACCAACAGAATACACAACTCCACTAGTGAACCTCAATTTAAAATATGGGCTTTGAGTTAAGGTATAATGATGGAGGTTCATCAGTAACAGTGAGGGAGGCTGGGAGGTGGGAAGAGACATAGAAGCTGTCTGTACTTTCAATTTTTTCTACAAAGCTGAAGTTTCTTTACAATATGATACCACTCACATGCACAGTCCTAAAATAAATTTACCATTGTGAATATACAGAAGCTTATGTCAGCATATGAAAGATGTAATCCAAAACATAATACACTGTAGCTGCCTAAAATGTTAGGAAAAAAATAAGCCATCCCATTTAAACTGTGACAGGTGTACCAATAGTGGCAGAGGGACGATTTTTTTCTAACTCTCACCCCTTGGAATTTAACTATTGGGACTGTCATCCCTTGTCTATTTTATGGTCTTGTGTGATCGTGACTGTCAGCAGTGCTCTGTCTCTGCCAGCGAGCTTCTTTAGTTTTGGAAGACAGCAAAGGTCAAAAATATTCACATATTCCTTTGCAAAATATGGTCTTTGAATGAAATAATTAAGCAGGGAAATCAGAAACTGTATTTTAAAACTGAACAGTACACATAACCAAATAGTTTGCTTTCAAATTCCAACTTTTTAAAAAGTTTTTAAAGCTTTTTTTTTTTTTTGTGGGTACTGGGGGTCGACCTCAGGACCTCGCGCGCCAGCAGGCGCCCGTGCCGCTGAGCGATATCACGGGCCCTTTTTTCATATGTGGGTTCCAGGAGTTGAACTCGGGCCCTTGCGCTTGCCAGGCAGGCGCTTACGCCGCTGAGCCATCTCACCTGCCCTAAAGCTTAAGGAATTATGTATTTATACACAAAAATGATTTATCCAGTCTTAACAGATGATGCATGATCATTGAAGAATCTTAAAGCTATATGAGGATTTAATTTTTTTTTAAATTTTATCCTTTTAATTTGCATGCCCCGGCCATGAGGAGAAACTTTTTCCTCTAATGAATGAGATATTATCAAACTTTTAAGGACCACTTACCATATTTTGTATATGGAGCCTTATTTTTTTATAAACTGGAACTCCAGGTTTTGATATTACATTTTCCTACAACAAATAATACTTTGGTAAGATAGCTTTCAGCATGGGCAGATTTTTAATGCTCTCTGAAAAGTATAATCTATAGCAAGTATAGTGTTGAATAATCAGTCTCCAACCTATCAGAGTTCATAGAAAGGCATATATAATTGAAATACTTAGTTTCTTATTAAATTATCATAAATTTTAGAGCATTTAATTTCTTTATGACTGCAAACAATGGTAAAACCCTGAAAGCATTAGAATAAAAATAATAAAATTGGAGACATGCATGGTGGCACATGTGCATAATTTCAGCACTCTTTGAGGCTAGGGTAAAAGGATGACAATTTCAAGCTACCCTGGGCAAATTAATAAAATCCTGTCTCAGTAAATATAACAATATATAAAAAATTAAATTGAGTTGAATTTAAAAAGGCAGGGGTGCAGCACATTGTGAAGGCCCTGAGTTTAATTCTTGATGTTGAAAAAAATTGAAATATATACAATCAAATTATGATTTATGGGTACAATTATGTTTAACACTATAAATAATTTGTTAAACAAATACCATTTATGCTGTTAGAAGTGTTCAGAGTGCAATTCTACATAATGCAATTTCTATCACTGGTAAAAAATGAAATTAGTCCTAGATGAAATCATTGGCAGGTTTGATAGATTTAACAGGTTGGTTAAATCTCGTGTGACCTCTGTCCTTGGCTTGCGTTGGGCTGGCTTCTCACTGTGCCCCTTCACAAGACCTTGTCCCCATGCTCTGGAATCCTGAGTCTCTCTCTGGGCCCTACTCTCTTCATATAATGAAATCAGCTTAGATTAGGGCCTAATCTAACAAATTTATCTTAAATTAATTACCATTTAAAGGACCTATCACCAAACACAGTCACATTCTAAGCTACTGGGGTTTAAGGTTTCCACACGTGAATTTTGGGGTGCAAAATTCACTCTTCCAAAGTACATTGTTCTTTATAATTTGTATGAGAAAAAATATAACTCAGATAGCAAAGATAAGTTTAATAATGTGTTAGCTAAATTTATCCAGTTTATTTTACATGCAAGTTAACCTTATTCTATATTCTTCATGTTAAAAATCACAACAGGCATGTATCGAAAGAAGAGTACTATAGAAATAAAAAGCTAGCAGCATTGACCTCTTTTCTAAAACTACTAACCCAAAATACTGGTATATCATCAATTACATTAAGCTCAGTGGCAGAAATGTAAAGGCTGTAGAAAATGATAAGGGCTTTAGAATTTTCCACCACCATTTGTGATATAAATTAAACTGTTAAAGAAGAAGGCATTTCAACATTATATTTTTAAACAAACAAAAGAAATGATGAATATTTGTCTTAGTCCTGACATTTTCAAAGAACAAACAAATGACCCAGAAACTGCAAAAAAGAAGTTGCTGAATAACTTTTATCATATTTCTTTTTAAACATCTTTCAATGTGGCATTACAGAGATACATTTGTTTCCTGCTACACAGCTTGACCTAACCTAGATCATAATGTGTGAGGATGTTAGCATTTCAAAAGCACATTTGCCATTTCTGATAATATATTGGAAAAGCAGTATGATTTTTAAAGGTTGGCTGCCTTTTGATAGGTTTCATAGGTAATCCTGTATTTATCTAATCAATAGGCTGAACACTATTAAAATGGGCTCATACTTGAATGCCTCATGTTCCTCAAATGTGGTGGTTATTCATGACATACAAGAAAGAGAATGTTTTGAATTTCAGCTAAAAATTATTGTCATTTTGTAATTAATTTGAAAGCAAGATATTGCCAATTACTACTTTAAATAGATATAATTTTATTTTAAATAGAAAAACAGGGCCGGTGAGATGGCTCAGCTGCGTAAGCGCCTGCCTGGCAAGCGCAAGGGCCTGAGTTCGACTCCCGGAACCCACATACGAAAAAAGGGCCAGAGACATCGCTCAGCGGCACGGGCGCCTGCTGGCGCGCGAGGTCCTGAGGTCGACCCCCGGTACCCACACACACAAAAAAAGAAAAACATACAATTGTCCTTTTTATTGTAGTATTTATTAGCTTATAATTTAAATATTAGTGAAATCACTTTTTTGTTTCCTTTTAAGTATTCATTGGGTTATCATTTTGAAATACTGCATTAATCATTTTATTCCAGAAAACATCATAGTAAAATTGTCTTTTAAAAAGTGCATTTCTCTAAACATTTAATGCTGTTTATACGACTACCCAAATCCTCATAAAAACATCTTGAGGAATTAGTGTAGCCTTGTCTTAATAAAATATCTTTTGGTGCAATTATCTATTCAGTTTAAAAGTGTTCCTGAGAGTAATGATTCTTTTCAGGAATAAAAGTGGTCTTTGCTATCAGTTCTAAGGTATTTTACGAAAAATTTCCAATATTTTTCAGGAATTTAGTTTTGCTACTTTGGTAGTGAGATTATTCATTCAATTCATAGTTTTAAAAATACTATATGTTAAAGATATCTTGTTATATTTTATGATGCTGTTATAATTGGGGATGTTTGTTTTTTTCCTAATTATTCTCCTTTTTATAATTTATCTGTAATGAGATGATTTTGTTAAACAGCAAAGAACACTGATCTTAGAATTTTGAGGAAAGATTCCAAATAAATTAAACTGTTAAAGAAGAAGGCATTTCAACAGTATATTTTTAACACAGGAAGTGCATGTGATATTCTAGTCACTACTGAGAATTCATATTAGACCCACCTGAATCTAAAGTCTAATGCAGATTTGTGATTAATAATAAACATGGTGTTATCCTTATAACCAATAATCCATTATTTAATAAGAGGATAATAAATCCTTATGCATAAATTGTTAAAACTTCTTATCAATAATATTATTTTAAAAGGAAAATTTTATCATATATATTTGGATACAGGTAAATACATGCAAATAAATGGAGCACCACTTTTTCCTCCTCTACCTTATGCTCATTAGCTTTTGTCTCCTCACAGTCCCAGATTTTATTTTCAATTATTTCCCCAATTTCAACTTGTTTTTCCTCACAGACTCTATTTCCCTCAGAGAAAATATGTTCTCTTGGCATATTTCTCTGGTTGTCTCTGGCAAGTTTTCCTGCTGTCTCATTCGGGGAGCTGGGTTTTCCCCTGGGCGCTCACGTCCTCATTACACTTTGCCAAGATGTTCTTTGCTCTTTCCTTATGTCTTCCCTTCTCTCTGAAGAGAAACACGTTTTTAACCTATTTTCTTTTATTTAACTCTTAACAACTATGAATCAAATGTTGTTAGCCTCGCTAAAATATACAAATAAGAATATCACCCTGAGAATTATAGGCAGTTGTTTCTACAGTCCACAATATTTGACACAGTCCTTCTTGTCTCCTAGGAGAATTATCTTATCAGTTTTAGATAATAAAATGCTTTCTCCCATTTTACACCTCATCCTAGTGTCTTCTCCAGAGAACCACAAAAACAATCTTGCTTCTGCTTGTGTATCTATGTGTGTCTGTATAAAAACATGCAGGCATTTCCCAGGGATGAAGATTAAATCTCAGAGGCAATCAGTGCTGATATAGAGACTGGAGAAAATACTCATAGGCCAAGGTGTAGTAACTGACTCTGTCACTTGAGGATGCAGGTCAGGGATACCACATGAACGCAAAAATCTATCAGAATGCTCTATAAATTGGGAATCTTTTGATTGCAAGCAATAAATTCCCACTTCATTCTTCTTTAGCAAAATTGTGTGGGGACCTAACATCTATAGAAATGTAAAAATCCAACCTAAAACTTTCACAGCAACCAAACAGCTTTAGAGGTAAAAAAAAGCAGGACCACTAAGACCCTGACTCAAAACCAAAGATCATTTTCTAACTTTTCATGATTTCTTGTCATTTTGTCTAGATTAGTATTCCAGGACAAATTTTTAAATTGACCAAGTTTGAGCAAAACAGCTGTCTTTTGTCTGAGAAATAGCTAACTTATTGTAGCCCACCATATTGGGTCAGTAAGAATAAAATAATTCCACCTAAGACTATCAAAATAAGACAAAAGCAAGATAAGTCAAGGCAAAAATAAAATTGTATGTTTGCCATATGTATGTATATATATATACATACATATGGCTAACAAATAATTATAACAAAGATATATATATATATATGGCAGCCAAATACATACGTACATACATATATATATATATATATATATATATCTCATTGCAATAGATATAGATAGTCAATATTTAAAAAACAAGTTATTCATGGTATATTTAACTATCATACAATTTTTTGGTGTTATAAGGAAGGATAGAAAGACAAACATAAATGATTAAGTATTAAATACACACACGTATGCCTCATTTCTTCCAAATCTATATCAGTATCTTAACTATTTAATACATATATACGTGGGTATACATGTGTATGTGTGTATATATATATGTATCAATTACAGGGACTGAACTTCAGATGAACATTGCATGTTCCCCCAGGTCTGATCAGTATTCTAGCTAGTAAGAACTCTCTCTTCTTGGTGGGGTCATACCATCTTTTATTCCTGAAAGGTAAAGAGTACCAGTGGTTCTGCCAGTGTAGGGTTGCAGTTTTCTTCTTTTAACCATTGCCAGTTGGCTTGGGAGTTGCTCCATTTAATCAAACATATCTTCAATTTTTTGAATCAATGGGAAGTACTACGCAATGGGGAGGCAATTAAAATTTCTTTAGCACAGGCCTGGAGAATTTAGGTAACCCTGAGTAGTACGGTGAAGATTTATTTCTGGCCATATAGGAAGTCGAAAAGCTACTTTTAGTGAATTTATTCACAGGTATAAGACATTTGCCACAAAAATTCCTACATACCAGGTGCTAGGAGATGTGTTAATTCAATCAACTACTGAAGTGGCAATTAGAACAGAATCTGTAATTAATAATGCCAATTAAATTTTATCTAACACTCTTTCACTCTCCAAGATCTACTTGTCTACTGCACTGATCAAAAGTTGTCACACAGTTTACTTTTCTCTTTGGGACAGGCTGACCCTTCAGTTGAAGGAATGAGTCCTGCATATTATCACAAGTCACCTACAGGGCAACTACATAGACAAGATGATGAATAATTACTTAGACAATGACAGAATAAGTTTATCAATGAAGGGATGAAAGTCAAGGTCTATTGGCACTAAAACTCAGAACCGAGAGTTTATAATCTCCTGGTTCATGAGAATCTACTTTCAGTCCCCCATTTCAATTTTTGCATTTCACTTCTTCCCAATCAATATCTTAATTTATCATAATAGATTCCTCAAGGTTGTAAATTCATTTTCTCTTGTAACTCAGCTGCGAACAGGATTTGATTCTGGGTTTGGTTTTCAGAAATATCAGACTTGCAACGTGGAAAATATTGATTGTTCAGTGGAAATGTAGAAATTTTATTGTTCTTTACCTAAACTTTTAATCTTGAAAACTGAAGACCTGAGCTTATGATTTTTCCTTCCACCATATTCTCCACTGCACGTAGGAGCAACTAAACCCTTATACTATATCCATTACTTTGAGATATCTTATGGTAGTGGCTATTTGTTCGTGTTAATCCTCCTCCCAATAATCATAATGTAAACATAGCTATTGTGGTTTGGATTTCAAATGTCCCACACAGTCCCAAATGTTAAGGGCTTTTTCTCCGGTCTGTGGGTTTCAGAGCTACTAGAAAGAAGTTAGACTCTTGAGGGCACGCACTTGAAAGAGATATTCAGGCTCAGACTCCCAACCTCCCGTGGCTTTGTGGCTGCTATGAAGTTAGAAGATTTGCTCCACCGTACTGTGTTGCTGTGATATTTCTGCTTTGCCACAGCTCCAAAAGCAATGAAGTCAACTCTCCTTGGATTGAAGGCTCTGAATCCTTGAGCCAAAATAAGCTTTTCCTATCTTTAAGTTGATTTTTCTCCAGTATTTGTCACAGTGATGGAAAGCTGACTAAAACAATAGATATTCACAGGAAATAATTATAATAAATGATTTAGCAGTACACCCTTTAGCCCTGGAAATAAAGACTTTGGTGACCTATTAAGTTCAAAATTTAATATAAATTTTATATCAAATTAAGTAGAAGTACTATTTCATATAACTCAGACTCAATTCAGTGAAACCATTTTTAGAGTTTGTTCACCTGGAAAATGTCTAGTATTTATGTTTTATTAGTCAGAATTTGGTCAAAAAGCATACAGACTATGAGTAAAATATGATATGCAATTTATTGTAAACAATACAACTGTACTGGCTGGGCAGGCGTGGTGAGGCTGCTGTATCTAATGTCTGACATGAACAGAGCTTTCAGTTAGAAGGAAAAATGGAAGCAATTGCATCACAAAGACTCTGGATAACTAAGTACATTGTTATTTGTATTTTAACCTGAGGAGAAAAAAATTACCCAACTTTAGGCATTATTGCTTTTGGATTCCGCCACGGACAACCAAATATGATTCCTAATCTGTAATTATAGTAAATCTCTATTTACCTTAATTTCCACACTACTGCATCGATTGACTGCTCCAACTTCAAGTTTCCACAAAATATTTTCCAAATACTTCTACCTCTCTGATTGTCTCTGTATCAAGATTTCCACAATCTATTATTAAGATGTTATACTTTAATACCACAATTTATTTCCTCTAAGCTTTACGGTTTTCATATTTCTCTATCTTCTTTCAAAACTAACATATTACTTGAACACAATATGTGCATATTTTATATTTTCAAATTCTTTAAATAATGTTAGGAAAATAACCAAATGGCAAATACAAATTTCCATGTAGTATGCTTCTAACAAAGATAAGATCACTGGTAGGGATGACATCCTACCAAAATCACAAATAAAAAATCTAAACTGTGAGTTCTTCTTTTTTTTTTTTTTTTGTGGGTACCGGGGGACGACCTCAGGACCTCGCGTGCCAGCGGGCGCGTGTGCCACTGAGCGATATCACCGGCCCCTTTTCTCGTATGTGGGTTCCAGGAGTTGAACTCGGGCCCTCGCGCTTGCCAGGCAGGTGCGTACGCCCTGGCCCGAAACTGTGAGTTCTTAATTCTATTCAACTCTTTTTACTAATTAAAATTTCATTGTCTTAAACTAAAAGAAACCATTTACAAATTATGATTTGAGATACAAGCATGAAGTAATAGTCATTTGGCAATGTAGCTTTATCTAAATGGTGGAATTTGACAGAATAATAAATATTAATGTTTTCCATAGTGATCGTTGTTGTAGTAGGGTTGGTAAAACAAGTAACGTTTTGAAAGTAATTGCATAAATATTTCTAAACAAAGTAATGATCAGAAAGCCCATAGGTGTCTAGATGGTGTTAGGTCTTCAGTAATAAGTATTTGTGCCTTTCTTCTTCCACAGAGTGATGATATAGCTAATAACTAGATAATGGGTTTGATGACTTCACCGTAATTGCCTCTTCCTGTTTACACACACACACAGACACACACAAACGTGCACTCACACACTCACACATGCACACACAGTATCAAGTGGATAGAGAGACTTTGTGGTTTAATATGAATGAAAATAACCTTTTCAATCATTTAAAGTCAGGTGAATAATGTTTTAGAAAACATAGTTTATATACTTAAAATTTTGAATTTATAGCTTTAATATATCTTCAAGGAGTCCACTTTTTGTTTTTGGTTCTTGATGGCTCCACTTGAGACTTATGTTACAGGTAGAACCTTTTGCAATTTCTGCAGTTCAATTAATTAGTTATTAAGTTCACTCTGCTGTTTTCCCCATTACCAGATTTTTGAAGACTGTCCAAATAGTTACAAGTATAATAAATTCTGTAGTCAAACACATTTAGAGTAATTATATTACTTTTTAGAGTATATTCTTCCCCAGATAGAAATTTTCAGCTTATTTTCATAGTTCATCATTATATTCTTGAGACATAAAGAGCTATAACCTTAAAGCTACTGCGGTTCCACTTCTAACATTTTAGATAACATAAGTTTTAACTAAAAGAACATTGTGTAACAATCTTCAGTTATTTTTAACATTAAACAAAAATAAAATAAAATAATCAAAAACAGCTGGGCGTGGTGACACACACCTGTAAGCCCAGCACTCAGGAGGCTGAGGCAGGAGGATAGCTGTGAGTTCAAAACCAGCCTGGGCTACATAGCGAGACGCTGTCTCAAAGAAAAACCCAAAAATAAAATAAAAAATAACTGTGAATGTATACATTATGCGAATGCACAAGCTTTCTATTTGTTGTAACATAGCCTATGTTGCTGTTATTGCTGATGAGATACTCATTTGCCCAAATGAATAATGAAGCGTGTTTCCTAAATTGTAGTGCAACAGAAGAGGACTGCACATAAGATTGAAACACTACAAAGTGAATGATATCTGTGATATAACTGTTCTCTTCCCGAGTTGTGAATATAGATTGTTATTTAACTGTATAACCAGTGAGCACTCAACCTTTTGCTGCCATGTGCAGAACTGCACAGTCGAAGGAGCAGAGGTACAGCTGCAGGCATAGATTTATCTGTTTACCCTCAAGCCTCAAAATGAAATAATCCAAAATGCCTCTGTTATTTATATTTCCTCTTTTAAAATATTTCTTTGTGTTTTACTGTTCTTGAGATCACATATTTTAAATGTTTTAAGAATAGTCATATACACCAAAATTCCTCTCAGGATTTTTCTTCAATCTGGGCAGTCTCCAGTACTTGTCAGTTGATGCTAGGACAAAATTGCATTGATTGTTTTAAATTTTTGTGTGAGCAGTTGGATGTTACAGAATATTTTACATACAAATGAGTCCACTCCTAGTAGAAATCAGGAATTCTGTCAATCAAGGGGCAGGGTGAAAGGGAAGCTTTCAAATATCTTGGTTACTCTCCAGTGAATTATATAATAAGTGGTTGCAGAATGTGGGAGTAAATAATAACAGCCTGAATGGAAGCCAGTCATAGGTAACAGAGTGATTGGTGACATTATCAGTGAATGGCAGTCAATATATTGGATAATGTCATGAATAAAATGTTGATGTAGAATTTCTGCTATTTATTTTCTAAGGCACTCAAATAAATTCTATAATAAATTACATAAGAAAGTTATTACATTACTTAAATCTAATTTTTGAGAACAAATATAAAAGCAGATTCTTTCATTTTCTCAACACTTTACATAAAAGTGATGTTCCAAATAAATATAAACTATTCTTATATTGGTAAAGATTACTAAGAGAAATTTAACACATTGATAAAACCCTCTTATTTATTACTGGTGATGTAAAAGAAAGAAAATGGAAAAATTCTTTTTGAAATGAGAAATGATACTAATAAATATTTAAATCATAATGGATATAAAATTAATTCAGTTATATACCTGAAAATGTGTTATTAATGGGAATAAGATTATGAACATTTTCAAAAACTTCATCTTAATAGAGATAAAAAGTCAATAATAAAGGCTCTCAGAGAAAATAAGCAAAAATAGTTCATTCTTTTTATTTTAAACTAGAATAGGGCTTCTGTGCAAACACTGCCAGTTAAAAGATAGTGGAGGAGAGGATCACCATTGATCTAAAGAAAAGCTACATAGACAGGGGAATCAAATCTGACAAGTAAGATGTGATGTAGAAAGAAGTAGGAAATTGACAAACTTAATGTATAATGAAAGAAGTCTTTTGCAAAATGATGAGTGGAGTTCCAGCATACTGACATCCAGCATGATTCATGGAAATTCTTTGTAATTGCCATACACCAGTCCTTTTTCTTTTTTTTTTTTTTTTTGGTACTGGGACTCGAACTCAGGACCTTGCACTTGCCAGGCAGGCGCTGTGCTGCTGAGTCATATCACTGGATGCAGTAGTCCTTTATCTGTAGGGAATATATTCTAAGATGATTGAGGATGCTGAAACCAAAGACAGTATTGTAGTCTTTGGACTTTTTCTATGCATATTTATCTTTCAGTGATTTAAATTTATAAATTATCTACAGTAAGACATAAACAACTATAATGAATAATAAAGTAGGACAAGTACAACATACTGCAGTAAAATTATTTAAAATTTATGAACTTTTTCTGAAGTTTTTCTCTTAATATTTTGCCTGCAGCTGACAGCAGTGAACTCAAACCACAGAAAGTGAAAACTTGGGTAAACCTGAGACTAGTGTCTATTATTCTGTTGTTTACATCTTTTTATTTTTCATTATACAAAAATCCATGATTAGCAGAAAACTTGGTAAACAGGAAGTGCATCAGTCAACTTCCCATTTCTGTGACCAAATACCTGAGAAAACTAATTTAGAGAAGAAAATATTTATGTTGGCTCATTATTTCAGAGATTTTAGACCATAGTTGGCTGGTTGCAAGGTAGAAATATTATAACAGTAGGGCATAGAGAAAGAAATCTGCTCACCTCATAATAGTTGAGAAGCAGAAAGAGGAGGAAAAGGTGAAGGGAGAAAGAGAGAGAGAAAGAGAGATTGAGAGAGACAGAGAGACAGAGAGAGAGAAAAAATAGGTACAGGATTTGCCCTTCAAAGACAACTCTTAGTGATTTGTTTTCTCCAATAAGGCTATACTTTCTTATATTTAGCTATGAACAAATCCCCGCACTAAACCATTGATGAGGTTAGTGCCCCTATAAACTGATCACCTGTTCAGGTCTCTTTGAACAATAAGGATCAAGTCTTGAATACATAAGACTTCAGGGAAGACTTTTTTATTTAAACCATATTAGCAAGTGAGGGTGCTCTCTGATGAAATAGGAAGTAGATCCTCATCGCTTTCACCCCTTCCATGAAAACTATCTCAGTGTACACTACATTCTTCCCTCAACACTATTCTACTGTATTGTGTATAAAGGGTCATTCATTTCATGGTTTTCCACTACAGCTACTGAAATATGACAGACAGTAAAAAAAAATTAAATTAAAATTCTTGGATGAGATTCTCTTTATTGTCCAACAGGGAAGAGGGATAAACATAGAAAACATATTGCATTTCACTATCTATAGTTGAATTGTAAGATGAATTACAACCACTAACCATAAATCAGTAAATCATGAACTTCAAAAGCACGCTAATAGATATGATTTTAATAATATTCCTGTTTTCCCTCATAAAATTGGTCCCACAATTATCTTTTTTATTCTATCAAAATATTTGGTAGTAAAGACTTTATTTAAAATGAGAGATTAGTCAGGGATATAGAATTAAATAAAACACTATTCCAGCATTTAATACAGTAATGTATAATACTAGAAGCAGACATGCTCAGAAAGTAGCAAACCTGTGCAATATCTTTTACAACAGTATAATAAGGCTGTAAACAAGACAAAGTATAATGAGCAGGAGGAAATGGTCAGCTCTGGGGCGAGTCTGAGGTGGGGATGTTTAATGATAAAATTTTCCAGAAATGGCTGGTAAGGAAAGATAAGCTCCCAAGATAAGCTCCCAAACTGTGTGGTGAGGGCAGATGGGAGTAAAGAATCTAAATTTAGGGCTAATATTTTTTCTTCTGTCGATATTGAATACTGATTTATAGATTCTATATATTTTTGTTGCCATTATTCATCCTGATGGGGTAGCAACTTTATCTTTGAAAAGGAATTCAATTTTAAACCAATCTGGAGAAAACTTAAAACAACTTTTAAATTTTGTTGTTAAAATCTGTTCAGTTAAGCTAAAATAAACCTGTGTAGCTCTTCAGAATAAAACAAAGAAAATTATATTTATTTTGCATGATTATTACTAATTAAGTTGAAATGAAAATATCACATAAAGTTAGTTTCTAACTTTAAATAGTTTTATCATAATAGAAAGTGTGGGGACTGACTTCTTTGTTATTAGATATTAAAATTTCAATATGGAAATGGGGAGATAATACTTTGTTTCATAGATTGAATTTAATATTACATATAAAGTAACATTTTAATGACTTTTCTCCTTAATTATCATTTTATTGGTTTTTGGTTTTTAAACTGCAAAATTTTTCTCTGGTAGTAGAAGCAGCCTTATTTTTTATTTTATAGTTCTTATTACTTTGAGAAAAATCTACCAAGTCTTTAAACCATAAAACTATGAATTCACCTCTTTAAATGTGCATTTTGAAAACTGCATGTGGTCAGATATGGAACTAGGAACACAGTCTTAGAACTTTCCAGCTTTCACAAAATCCCATCCATCTTCTCTCCTAATCTTCAGTCCTGGAAACCGCTCTGTTTTCCTAACTGAAGAAGTAGCTGTAAAGTCAATCATTGAAAAATGTACGCTAATATATTGAAAAACGTATTTTAGATAAATAGTTCTGAGTATTTTTACTTTCCTAAATTCTAATCTAGGCACATGAATTTCTGGAATTGTTTTCTGAAAACAGGATTCAACAGATTTAATTTTAGTATTCCCAAACTATGTTGACTTTTCTTACAACCATTAATCTGCTAAGATTAGTGCCTCTCAGAAAGAATATATACTTAGTTAAGAACTTCCAAAATTCTAGAAGAATAAATAATGATCCATACTTTTAACATGAAGAAAAATACACTAAGCTACCTCAAGTGCCTCAAGTAAAGACCGCTACTGCAAATAGAGGCAGGATGGAACATTAATGTAGGAAGAAGGTCATTTAGCTCTTGTAATACAGTTGATATTATTCAGGTTTTGCTTTGTAAGAAATGCTTTTAAATTAGATATTAAAAATTCATTAAGGCAAATTATATTGGACTCACTTTTATTTGCTACTTTAGGTTAAATTTCCCAGTTATAAACTAAATGTTGACAAGTTGGCTCACATTTTGCTTTTCTATTCAAGCCCCATGTCACCTAATAATTTTAAAAGAAAGGAAATTGCTATATCATATAACTTACATTTTTAGCTTAATTATTTCCTAGATATTAAAAGTAAATACCTTTTATATTTTAGATCTGAGAATTTAAAAGTCAAATGCAGTGAAAATCACAAGGAAGTGCAAAGGATCACTGAATATAGATGGTAAAATATGCATTTATGGTGTTCTTGTAAAATTATTTCATCAACCAGTGCCGCTCGATTATTATTTGGTGTTTATACAAAATCAGTTTTTAACATGATGAATAAATCAAAATTATACTTTTAAAATTCTGCAAAAAATGAAAAATAATAAAGCCATAAAACACATTTATTATAGATAAAAATTTATTACTCATCAAAGTAGAACATTAAATTCTCAAGTACATTTTGGCTATACGTGGCTAAAATAATCTTTCAGAATAAAATAATTTTTACCACCAAGATAGCAAATTGTTAGGTAAAGGAAATGCCAAATTTGAATATAAATTACATTTTATATTCTTAATTTCTGCAGACATTACTGGTTTCAATAATATGTAAATAAACAGCCATGACTCAAACAAGCTAGTATATTTAACAAAAGATGTATAAGCAATACAAGTCCTTCACTCATTACATTTTTCTTTGGTGGTTAAAACACAAATTTAATAAGTCATTATCACATTAAACTGTTGTTTATTAATGTGTGTGGTAAAGTTACATAGGATCCAAAATTATATGCTTATATGTATGAGACGCATGTGTGCATATTTTTACATGCATATGTTTATGTACACAATACTTTTTAATAAGTTCTCCCCAAGTAAATGAGCATCAGTACCTGTTTTTAGGAAAACATCCATCATCCAATCACATATTTATATTTAAAGTATTTTTCTCTAAAACAATGATCTATTTCAATTATAGAATTAAACATAATGTCTGCATGATTCATTTCTATAGTGAGATTCCAAATGTTTATAATTCTTACTCAAATTTAAAAGAAATACTTGATACTAGAGTTCTCTGAATTTATGGTTCCCTTTGGAAAGAAAATGTATATTAAAAAAACTGAAAAGTAAGCTCCACTTAAAGGCAACTTCCTAAAAGACTTAAAGATGTCATATCACGGTGATACATGAATACTCATGTTTATAGAAGCATAATTCATAATAGCTAAGTGTTCGAAGCAGACTTTATGTCCATCAACAGATAAATGGATAAAGAAAATGTGGTATTTATATACAACGGAGTATTACTGTGCCGTAAATGGAAGATAAACCTGAGTCATTTGTAGGTAAATGGATGCACCTTGACACTATAATGTTAAGTGAAGTAAATAAGATACAGAAGCTTAAATATCACATGGTTTCTCTTACATGAGAAACCCAAATTATAAATAAAGAACAAAATGAAAGATAGATAATAAGAAGTGTAGTAGGGAAATACATCTTTCTCAGATGGCAGGGGTTCCGGAGAGGGAGGGAGAGAGGAAGGAGGGAAGAGGGAAAGGGCGGAAAAAGAAATTAAAATGTGTTCTGTACATGTAGCAACTCCACACAAGGAATGTGAACATTACATACTGCAATCATGTATTAATAAAAAAACTGAAAAGAATAAAAACCAAAGAGAAACAAAAGTATGTATACTTTTAAGCCAGATTTCACTTAGCCAAGTATGGTGGTATTATGAACATTACATTTTTTGTTTGCTTCCACATATAATATT
Organism: Erethizon dorsatum; assembly: GCA_028451465.1. Taxonomy (NCBI): domain Eukaryota; kingdom Metazoa; phylum Chordata; class Mammalia; order Rodentia; family Erethizontidae; genus Erethizon; species Erethizon dorsatum. The sequence continues at coordinate 22,242,605 of CM051839.1, forward strand.
GCAAACTCTGTTACAGTTTTCTTACTGTAATAAATACCTAAGATAATCAATTTATATATAGCAAAGGTTTATTTAACTCACTGTTTTGGAGCGTAGTCCATGATTTAGTGGGTCCATTGCTTTGAGGCATCTTGTGAGTTTGTCACAACGCTGGAAAACAGAGTAGACGAAGAGGAAGGGCCAGAGTCACTCTCTCTCTGCCTGCCTGTACCCGGGTCCCCTAAAGGCCTCCCACCAGGCCTCGCCCCCAAAACGCACCAGCGGCTCCTGGTAGCACAACCCTGGCAGGAATCTTTACCACGCGCACCTTGGGGGACACTTGCGAGCCAAAAGGAGAACAGAGACCCACCTGACAATAAAACAAATGAAAGTCTTTGAAGACTTGGCAAAATGAAATTCTAAAATTTATAAAAATAACGTTTAAAAACCTATCAGAACATAAACAAAAAGTAAGTTGGACACATTTGAATAGAAAACTCCCAGTTTTTTTTAAAAAGTTCTCAAAGACACATTAAACTTATCCTTATTCAAGTTTGAGATTAATAAATTTAAAGTGGAATGAGTCAGTTGAGTAGATCACAGGCTTTTGGTGAAAGCTGAACCAAACAATGACTCTGTCGCTGTGTGCATTCTGTTTCTCTAGTTCACTTCTCCTTGCTGCCTTGCTATGGTTTAATATTAATGTGCTGTCGCAGCCAAGCTGCCACTGCCGTCATCAGCAGGGCTATAGCTGGTCTAGATCTAAATATGCTAAGGTGAACTCAAAGAAAGTTAAATGTAAGTATAAGCTACAGATGCTAACTTGAAAGAAAGCTTCTATCTTCTAATGTGAGGTTTACCATTTTTCTGCAGCCTTATTATACAACTACTATATAATGATTATTTTATTAATAAATAATTGATATTAAAATACTACTATTATGCAGCATAGAAAAAGGTAGCGTTATATATTTTGGTCATTATTTTCCATAATAAAAAAAGGAAATTTTTTAACTTGAGAAGGCAAGTTTCCTTTTTTCATATTCTATAGTTCTCTGTACTTTGTAAGTTTCTAATAAATTATTTTATCCCTTATATATACTGATATGTTTTTGATTGTAAAATAAATTATATTATCATCTATTCACTTTTGAGATACATAGCTTACATTAATATCACTGATATCGGGCCGGTGAGATAGCTCAGTGGCATAAGTGCCTGTCTGGCAAGCGCGAGGCCTTGAGTTCGATTCCCGGAACCCACATAAAAAAATTATATATATATATATCTCACTGATAAGTATGACTTATAGAAGATCAAATATCCCATTAGCACTCACAAAACACAAAATGTACCTGAGATACTGCTCCTATATTAGGAAAATAATTTTGGAAAAAAGTCTATCTCCAAAGATATTTTGTATATCCATTTAAATATCTCTTAAATATGCTAGTACATAGACCTTCTGTAACTACAGCAGAAAACAGTATGAATGGTTGATAAAAAATATTGATTTGTTCAATGAGTATGTAAATATATTCAATGTAATATATTATGTTACATAAAAATTAAAATATGAAGAAGTATTGTGTAGATTCAGCCACAACACTTGGATGTCGTAAAATATTTTGTATAAAATATTTTGCTTAAAATACCTTGCTAGTGTTCAAAAACTATTGAGTTGATACTCACTGAGTAGAAAAATTTCATGCTTTTCCCACTGTGTGATTTATTTCATGCAATAGTTGAATGATCAGGATACCAATGGATTTCCTAAGGATAGTATTATGAAATGTATTTAGGGCCGGTGAGATGGCTCAGCGGCTTAAGCGCCTGCCCGGCAAGCGCGAGGGCCCGAGTTCAACTCCCGGAACCCACATACAAAAAAGGGGCCGGTGATATCGCTCAGCGGCACAGGCGCCTGCTGGCGCGCGAGGTCCTGAGGTCGACCCCCGGTACCCACAAAAAAAAAAAAAGTGTATTTAAAATTTATTAGACATTGATTAGGGTAATTTACAATTCATACAAATATACCTATCATAATAACAGTACTCAAAATATAATATGAAAATTGCAAATAACATATATATTTTTTTAGTGACAACAAAAATAATTTTGAATATGTATCTATTTTGGATTTATTGATTTTCCTCAAATGTAGACCAGTGAGGTAGTGTGTGCTCTCAGTACTCTGGGAGACTTAGGCAGGATGATCATAAATACAAGCCTAGCTTTGAAATTTAGTGACTTAGCAATATCCTGTATTAAAATAGTTTTTTAAAAATAAAGTGGGTAGCAATGTAGCTCAGTGCAAGGGCCCTGGTTCAATCTCCAGAAGTGCAAACAAAAGGTATGGGGGTGATCCAAAATAAAAACTGTCAAGAATTTAGCCATGGGCCTGCCCCTGCTTGATTTCAAGGCAAAAAGTCACAGTTATTTAATAAATGAAATCTATAACAGACTATCTTACACCAGGTCCCATCTCTACTACTAAATATGCTGTCAAAAGATGAAATACAGGCAAATGGAAATAGCAAAGTAAGTACAAGTTGTAGAAATTATTTTATTTCTCTGAAATTCAAATTTCAAGCAATAAATTGCTTTATTGATTTATTGCAGAATACTTGAAATTATCCTATTTTTAATTATTTGCTTTTAATTTGGGCTCATCCAAAATAAAAATTTACTGTTTTTGTATAATCTTATGTTTAATAAAGTTATTTTACTTATTATTATTATTTTCTTTCTTTGTTTGTGACAAGGACTCACTGTGTAGTTCAGGCTGGCCTTGAAGTCACCATGTAAGCCAGGCTGGCCTCAAACTCTGCTTGATGCTACTGCCTCAGCTTCTGGAGTGCTGGGATTACAAGCGCTGCCACCATGCCCAGCTGCCATGAAATTATTTTAAAACATTTAAATTATTTCATTAAAATTACATTGCTACAAACATAATTGTATTTATTCAATTACATTTTATTTTATTATTGTGACAAATGTAAATGTATATAGTCAGCAATATTGATTTTCTGGATTAGAGACGGTAATGAACAATCTTTGAGCACAGTCATCCCTATTCTCCTTTGCAGTTATTCTTCCCTAACTTTAATCAAGATCTGTAACATTGATAAATTCTACATTTTATTTCATTTAGGGCCACATACCTTGCCACGTCTCTTAAGAAAATATATTCGTTATCTGACTCTGTGTGTATAAGTTGGGCATGTGTGTCAACCTGTATATATAAATTTATATGTGATTTTATATATATATGCATATTAGTGCACATTCACAAACACATATATGTATATATATGCATGTACACATGTTAGGTGTTAGGGTTTGCATCTAAATCATCCCCCAAACTTTCCATGTGTGTGGAGGCAGTTGGATAATAAGGGTGTTACACTCATTGATGGACTCATCCATTCCTGAGTTCAGTAGCTGAAGGTGTTGTTAGGAGATGGGCTTGGTTAGAAGGGGCTCACTAGAGCTTGACCTGGAAGAGGATTCTTGTACCCAGCTCCTCTCTTCATTTTCTGCTTCCTGGTTACCACTGGCTGAGCACCTTTTCCTCCACAATGCCCTTCTGCCATGCATTTCTGCCTTGCAGCCAGCTGACTATGGACTGAAATTGTGGGTCAACATGTACTTTGCCTCCTATAAGTTGCAGGTGTCTGGTATTGTGTCCCAGCAATGGAAATGTGGCCAAGACACCAGGCTATAATATTTTCCAATGTATATTTTTTTGTAATTTATATTTATAATTTGTTTATATTAAATCAAATATAAATACTGTTATACATTGAAAAATACTTGAAAATTGATTTTTAATATTAATTCAAACTTAAAATTTTTATAATTTGTGTCAATTTTCATTGCAGCATAACAAATCAGTACAGAATCAGCACTTGAAAACTACACGTACGTCTCATTTTTCTCAGAGGAGGAAAAGGTGCATGGATTACCTGGGTCATTGCTTTGAGATTTTACCAGACCAGTTCCAAGGTGTCAGTGAGACCTGCAAACTCATCTAAAATTTGGGTTTTTCACACTTATATAGTTGGCTGCAGAAATCATTTATTTGTAGTTTTACTCTTCATACTTACCCTGTTCTGTGAGGATCTTGTTCAGCTGCAAGAGGCCACTTTAGATCCTAGCTACTTGGCTGTCTTATACCTGGCAGCTGACTTCTTCAAAAGCTAGCAAGGAAACATCTTTCCTGTCTAGTATGACGGTCAAGAGTTCCTGTAATATTATTTTGGAATCATGGGGATGACTGTATCATTGTTTTTGCCACATGAGGTACCAATCAAGACTTATGCTCTCCCATGATATTCACAGGTTTTCCCAGACTCAAAGACAGGAAATTACACAAGGCGTGTACACCATAGAGAAGGCATCTCAGAAGCCACCTTCAACGCTTGCCCATTTAGAACGCTGGAGACATTTTTATTCTGGATGGATGGTACAGTCCCAATCGATTGAATTAGAGAGATTACAGGTATAGGGTTGTTTTTCCTCGCTTTTCATAACAAGGCAACTGCTGTCCAAAATTCTCATGCACATCAGAATACGCCTTTTTCTAACCCCTCTGCAGCAGAGCAGATTTAAATTCTTTTGCGGCATCAAATCCCAGCAGCATGAAGCCACCTGCCTTCCTAGAAGAGAGATTAGGTGAATGCAGGATACCTGAAAGGGACGTTTTGTTATGGAAATGCCAATAATTTTAATGTGAAATGATCCAAAGCTATCAAACACAAAGGTGCCATATAGAAATTTTTAGAAGTCCAAAATGCTTATTAATATGTATATACTACTAATTCATGGTATTTCAAGTACAAAGCATCGTACACTTCAATTTTTTCATTGCTTTTATTTAATAATGTGGCAATTATAGCTTCATTATTCTTAAAATAGAGTAAAATGTGCTACAAGCCAATAAATCTAGTACATTAAGCATTTATATTGTAATTAAATAGTGGAGACTGTGTCAAAATCTCCAGGCCTAGTACCCAGAATTACTACTGTTGCTTTTATGACGTTGGGAAAGTATCTTTTTATTTTTTTCACAACCAGTGTCATGATTCAGAAAGAAATAACCTGAGAAAAATCAAAATAATCTGAGGCATGAATGTTTTTAAATACAATATGAATTCAATAGGTCAGTAAAATGTAAAAGCTGTGTGACAGCGTAAAGATTTTAAAAAACTAAGGACTCAAAAGCTAAATAATCAAATAATTTAAACATTCACTGGATCCCTTTTTCTACTTATTTGTTTACCATAAGGACAGTTAATTTGAGAGACAATAGAAAAGTTTAAGACAGTATTTTACATGTGTATCCTTGAAATTAAGGTCCATATCTACTTATAATTTCTCCTAAATTCACCAGTTTATTTCAAAACTTCAAAATTTTATATAGCATATAACACATAAACAAAATATTGTTCATTATGGCATTCCTTCAACAGGATAGTGCTGTACATGATCAAAAATACCTCATTAAAGAATGACAGTGCTTTGCATTAGTTGTACTTAAAATTTCCATGGGCCTTACACCAAAGAGAAAACAAATGACAGCTGGTGTCAACACTAAACAGCTTAGGGCAAACTATTTTCTCAAAACCTATGTAATTTAATTGAAATGCAATATTTCATGAATATTGGAAAACTAGACTTTATTAAAAATGGCAAGGAAAAGTGAATGCATGACTGTTTAGAGTAACAAGCAATACAAATTTATTCATTCAATATATCGCTGAATTATTTAAAACTCTTCCTAAGCACGAGGTCAAGGAATAATTTTGGCAAGTAGGCATTTTGCATGATGCATTTCCATAATTCCCCTGCATCTATAAAGTTAATTACAGCTTTGGCATGGAGACCTTTTTCATGTATTCACAGAGTGAGATAATGACTGTAACTCAAAATTACAGCCAGATCAAATTATTAACATGACATAAAATAGGAAAAAAGATAAAAATATATATGAAGAGAAATAATGTTAACTATTAATTTTAAGACATAAACATGATAAAAGAATATTGAAATCTCTGCAACTCTTTTTTTTTTTTTTTTTGTGGGTACCGGGGGGTCAACCTCAGGACCTCGCGCGCCAATGGGCACCCGTGCCCCTGAGCGATATCACCGGCCCCTTTTTCGTATGTGGGATCTGGGAGTCGAACTCGGATCCTCGCGCTTGCAAGGCAGGCGCTTACGGCGCTGAGCCATCTCACCGGCCCGAAATCTCTGCAACTCTTAAGTTTGATTTTAATCCAAAATACATCTGCCATTTAGAACAAGTATTGAAATCTGAGTTATTCACCAACATCATGCCAAAGTCATTAAAGCCTGTTAGTTGCATAATTGAAATAATAATCCCAATACATATTTTTTGCTTACCGATTTTTATTTATAGCTTCCCCATCTTATGCTTTCTTAGAGTTTTTCTGCTTACCTCTCCCATCTGTTTTTCTATGATGCCCACTCTTTCTGTTAGAAACCTAATAGGTAATTTTCAGTTTTGGGTTTTATAATTCCAACATGTCTGTCATGCTTTAGTCAGGGTTCTCATGCTTGTTTTGTCTCTTCAAGGGTATTCTTTGTCTTTTAGTATGTTGTCAGTTTTTGTTGAGAGCTGGATATGATATAGTGGTTAAAAGAACACAGGTGATAGGTCTTTAGTGAGGTTTTATATTTACCAGGCAAGAAGTTACATTCACTGTTGTATCTGTAGGATTGCAATGCTAAAATTTCCTTTTGTGTTCTTGTTTTTAATCTTCCCCGATTTATTGGGTTTTCCCTATAAACTTCTTATCTGAAATGTTGGGTCAGGAGAAGGATTCCAAGCTCTTTTACCATGTCTCATTGTTTTAGTGAACATCTGCCCTAGGCTGCCAACTTCAAAATACCTCTAAGACCTATTCCTAATCCTTCCCATTTCACAGATGAAGTAACTAATTCCTGGAAAGATTAAGTAACTTACAATTATAAAAGTACTTAATTGCATAAAGGTAGTTGGAAAAATAAGAGAAACAAATGCATTCACTCTGTTGGTAAACCTAGCTCCCTTTCCTGTTTAATTATTTTAAAATATCATTCACCAATGATACTGCCTGGATAGGTAGTGAATCCCATCAGTCTTTGAGAGTTTACCCTTTCTGTTCAAGCCAGAACTTTTCAGGTGTCCTTTTGGTTTCTAGAATTGGCTGTAGTGCACTTACCTAGCAGCCACAAGCAACTTTTCAATCCTCCTGGAAAGGTTCACTTGTCCATTTCTACAGGCTCTAAGAACAACTGTATTCCGAGTCATTTTCCCAAGAATGCTATCCGCAGAAAGGAGGCCAGGCTTTAGGTACAGTGGAATCATCTTTTGTAACAGTTTTCTTATTTATTTTGATTTTTAATTTTATATATTTTTGTATGTACCATGTCTCCCTTCTAAATTAGTTTGTTATTTCTTCGGTACTAAGATATGACTGATTTTCATTGAACAGATATTACAGATGAGGGTGTATTTAAAGATTGCTCAACATTTTTATATATCTTTACCAATTTTACTTATTTAAAAAATAAATGTGTTTAAAAATCTGAGATGTAGGGGCCGGTGAGACGGCTCAGCGGCTTAAGCGCCTGCCTTGCAAGCGCGAAGGCCCGAGTTCGACTCCCGGAACCCACATACGAAAAAGGGGCCGGTGATATCGCTCAGCGGCACAGGTGCCTGTTGGCGCGTGAGGTCCTGAGGTCGTCCCCCCGGTACCCACAAAAAAAAAAAAAAAAAAAAAAAAAAAATCTGAGATGTTATATTTTTATGTTTTAAAATGGAATTATTCAAAAGAAATGTTAAATTAAAATGTTATTCTTTAAGTCAAGATGAGAACTTTAAGGACTTTAAAGTATCATCAAATAAATAAGAGACTTTGTTTTGATAAATATACACAGTGAATATAAATGTTGACACAATCATATGTGTATTTATAAATTGATGTATACATTTATTTATGAACCAATAAATTCAATTTAGTTATTATTATTATCATTATTATTATTTGTGGTACTGGAGATTGAAAACAAACAAGGTCTTTATACTGAGCTACATCATAAGACCTTTTCTAAAATTTTATTTTAATATATGGTCTTGCAAAATCACTAAGTTTCCCAGAATGTTTGTTTGTTTGTTTGTTTGTTTGTTTGTTTTTTGAGACAGTGTCTTGCTATGTAATTCATACTCGCCTTGAATTCACTTTGTAGCCCAAGCTGGCCTTGAATTTGCAGTGATCCTCCTGCCTCAGCCTCCCTAGTGCTGAGATTATAGGCATGTGCCACCACACCCAGCTTACCCAGATGGTTTTGATCTTGTGATATTTCTGCCTCAGCCTTCCAGCATGCCAGAACAACAAATGAGTGCCACAACGCCCAACTATAATTTATATTTTTATGCAGATGGGAGTAAATAATAATGTTTGTAAATAGTGTTTTTTTTTTTTAACGTGGGTACCGGGAGTCCAACTTGGGACCTTGTGCTTGCCAGCAAGCGCTTGTGCCACTGAGCAATATCACCGGCCCTTGTTTTCCTTTATGTGGGTTCCAGGAGTCAACCTCAGGACCTTGCACTTGCTAGCAAGCGCTTATGCCGCTGAGCTATCTCACTGGCCCGATAGTGTGTTTTTTAACTGCATTGCTTTGATGATGTTTTCACTGTAATATGTATTACTGCTGTATGATTTTAGAAGTTTAAAAGTTTTTCTTCATGATTTGTCTTTTTTGAAAGAGAAAGTGTTTATAGAAAAATATATTTCATCTACAGACTTCATAAATTCCTTACTTTAGCTGTACCCAGGAGTCAAAACACTGTTTCATTTTGTTTTGTCAATTCTAGTGAATATGTTGGATTTCAATTACTTCACAGACAAGTACAGATATTATTGATTTTGTAGCCTAATTAACACATTTTAATTGTATTTTTGTATTTACCAACATTAGACTATTTCAGTATTAACCTAAATATATAGATATGTTCAAATGAGGAAGACATGTTTTGTTTTCTCTTAGATTTTGATAATAGAATGTGAAATATTTGTCTACCCTTATGTTAACATAGAACATAACACAAGTATGATATATTTTATTACATTTAAAAAATAACTACTATGGAATGTATGCTTTATAAACTAGCAGTGACATTAATTAGTTTTTGTCAAAATATATTCCATAAAAGCTACCAAAAAAAAACTTTCAATAATGATCTCACATGCCAATCGCATCTTATGGATTAATCCCAATAATTTCAGAGGCTGCCGCCTAGAATTTCAGCTGCCTTGATGCATATATTACCAAAGAAAGAGATTTCATACTCTTCCATCATCTGGAGTTTACACTGTCAGCTCTCATTATGAAGAAATATTGGAAAGGGTTTTGGGGAAGTGCATTTTCAGATTTCTTCCCATATAACATGGGAAAGAAGGTAAAATGTGAAAAATGATGCTGAGTTGCCAGAATTTTACCTAGTTATCATTGCTGTCAACCCATGCATTAGTCAGCTTTCCTCTCTCTGGGACAAAATACCCAACATATGTAATTTAAAGAAGGAATGATTCATTTTGTCTCACGGTTTCAGTGAGTTCAGTCCACACTAACCTGGCACCAATGCAGAAATGGCATAGTGGAAGGGCCTGATGGAGGAAAGCTGGTCAAAGTGTGGCAGCCAGGAAGAAGAGAGAGAGAGAGGAGATGGGGACAAGAATATACGCTTCCAGGTACCCTCAGTGGCACACCTCCCCCCAGGCACAACCTTCTACCGGTCCATTCAACTACTGAAATTATAAATGGAGGCATCCACTAATGACTATGGCACCACTATGATCCAATCACCTTCCAAAAACAGGAGACTTTGGGAGGACATTTTAAATTTAATCCATAACACCATATTAATTTAATTAATATTAACCATATTGATAGAGGTTATCTTATTAACCTATATTAAAGTTATTAAACCTCATCAGCATCAGCATTTTTTACATTGTACCATCAACAATTCCCAGTACAAATAATGATGTTCTTAATATCTCTATAAAATTATCAGCATACAATCTCATATATCACTTTACCCCTTTCTAGTTGGTATTTTATCTGACTAAATGCAATACCAACAACTTTAATATCTTTATAAGACTGAAACACAAAGTTAAATATCTCAAGTAAACTTTAAGTAAAACAATAGGATAAATAGAAAGGGTGGGGTAGGTTAATATGCAAAAAACATATGCTTATTTTAGTTTTCTCTTCATTAAGCTACTTATAGGAAATGTTGAGCTTGTATGACATAACTGAAAGAGTGGGAATATTGAAGCTCACATAGGTTCATAGGAACTTATTTACTCATTCAGGATCATTATGTATCCAATCTTGTCTTGTGATAAACTTGGTGGAATCTAGGGATTGGGTCCATTGGGTGATAAGAAGCTCAGTTTCATGGGTTCCTGGTATCTCACTCTACAGTATTCCATCACTGTAAGTGCCCTATCACAAGTGCTGATTTCTGTTTTTCAAAGGGGAATAATTTTCTCAAGAAGAGTACATAAATCTCCACAACTGCTGCATAACCCTAAGGGTCTATAATATTCCTGTCAGTAATTTGAAAGTTTCCATAAAGCTTTCTTATCTTTTGTAGAGACTTGAAATAAGATAATGTACACTGTATCATTTGGTCAATGAAGCAGAGTAGTTTACACTGCAGGCTACACCTGGTGTGGACTTTCTCCTTCCCTACGCCCCATTCAAAACTGAAAGCCTAAGAAGCCACCTGCTAAATGGAGTAAATATGGTCAAAGAATATTCCAGGCAATGAAAAGACAATTTTGTAACCTCAACTATCAAAGAAGACAAATCAAGAATTGTACTTCTTCCTTTATAGTAAAAGTGAAAGGTATACCAACTGGAGGTTTATTTTGGAGGAAACACTTCAAATTTTTCAACATAATCCTCTGTCAGTATGTGTCCCTTTCTGCCTATTATAACAGTGCTTCCCAAATTCATACTTGTATTAAGTGAGATATGTGTACTCATATTTAAAGTGAGAAAATGACAAACATTTGTTTATTAAATGAGATCTTGGGTTTGCTTGCTCTTTCAGTGAAGTCTATCTTATCTTGAGTTATGTAAATGGAATAAAAGTGTAAATAATAACTTGAGAGTTTTATATGTTTTATATTTTACTAACCTATATGTAAATTAGGTAAAATACCCATTAATTTACTTACTTTTTATTGATGGTGTAGGTTGTCTTTTAAGGACTATGATTATAGAACAGAGAGAAAGGGTGATTTGTTAAAGGATTAACTTTCAGAACTAGAAGCAAACATTACACAAAATTTTAAAAAGATATTATATATTAATGGAGATAAAACTTAAATTTAGGTGAAAATATAAATCAAAGAAGCAAATTAAGTAGAGTTGGAATATAAATTTATATTTTTTGATAGGATGTTTTCTCTGTCATTTGAGAAAAGACTTAAGTATTTAGGCAGAAGAAATACATTTCTGTGCCATTTCAGTAAGAAGGTAGAGCAAATCCAAAACACTAAAACAGGACACTGCCTGACGTATACAAAAATGAGTGGGAAACATGGCTCTGACTAGGGATGATTTTTCTCTACTTTCTATTTTTTTACAGCAAACTTCTACTTAGTTAACAACTCATTCTTCAAGACTGGAAAATCTCATCTATAAACCTTATCACTTCCTCATTTATTCAGCAAACATTTATTTTCTTCCGTATCAAATATTGCTGAATATTTCCTCTGAAAACTGCGAGGAAAACAGTTCACAATAATACACAAAGACATGATTAAAGCATGTTTCAAAGGCAAAGTGAAAAACTGTTACAGAATAGTAGAATATATCTGGTTATTTGTCAAAGACGGGCTATGTGGCAGGGGATGGACTTGGAAAGATATTTTTTAGGGGCTTTGCATGTCAGTTCATTTTTATTTATTGATGGCTGCATAAAGAAATATCTCTGCTACATTTTTTGAAATGGAAAAGAATTTCAAACTTGTCTATGTAGTTAGTACTGCATCAGGGAGCACACAGCAGATGACAAAAGAAGTCAAATGTTCAACGAATTGTGCTATATTTTAAATTTCCCAATATAATTTGCAAATCTTAAAATTGCATTACAAAAATATTTGAGTGTTGGTCATATTTTGCAAGTAACATTTTATCAAATGATGAATTTATTTCCCAAGATATAAAGCCCTCAAATATTTTCCCTCTCCTCTTTTTTCCATTCTTCTTTTATTTTTTCCTAGCTTCCTTTTTAAAAACACTTTGTTATTTTTGAGGAGAGCATATGTAACTGACATATATTGTTATATAATTGGATTTATGTATCAGCTGATTAAAAAATATTCTACATGAGATAAACACTAAATCTGAGTTAATTTTGTCTTTTAAATTTTACAAGTTAAATAATTAAAAAAGAATCCTCCTCTTGGGAAGAATAAATCTTTAGAATTTATCTCAGCATTGGCAGATACACATCAAAAAGAATTAAATTTCACAATAGTCTATTATACTTTAAAACTCAGAAATACAGAAAATATATTTTAGTATTAACTGATAACTTTTACTGTGGAATGGAGTTTGAAATATGATGAAAGTTGTAAAAGAAAGAAATGTGCACTGTGAAATGAAGTGAACAAGGAGTTTTCTTTCTTTTCTTTTTTTTTTTTTTTACTAATACTGGCAACACATTGACTTATATTATGTTTATGCACTACCTTTAAACCTAGTCCAATATGATTAATCTTGAATACTTGCCAAAACATCCATAAAAATTCTGTTTTTTTTTTTTTCTTCAGTTTTCTGGAGATTGAACTCTACTGTTTTTCCTTGAATAAATTTAGAGGATTGACTATTACAGTAGAAAACAACTATTACACAGACTATTACATCCTAAATAGATACTTTCATTTAATAGTAAATTAAATCCTTAAAACTAAAGTTAGGCCATTTCTGAATGTAATTCTTATGAATATATCATGATTTATTCTTATGAATAATTGTGAAAACAAAAATCTATAATTTTTTAAACAAGTAAAATATTGAAATTGTTATAACTGCCCTAAATTCTAGTTCAATAAACATTCAAATTGAAGTAGAACTATGTTATAAAGATCTTAGACTCTATGAAAATATTTTTGAGTCTCTTTTTTAAGAATATTATATATATCAGGCTGAAGAGATGGCTCAGTGGCATAGGCGCCTGCCTGGCAAGCGCGAGGTCCTGAGTTAGACTGCCAGAACCCACATAAAGGAAAAAAAGGGCCAGTGATATCGTTCAGCGGCACAAGCACTTGACCGGCAAGCGCAAGGTCCTGAGGCCGACTCCTGATACCCACATAAAAAAAAAAAAAAAAGAATATTATATATAACAAGTATTAAAAGTAGTTATTTTCACAAGTTTTGCTACTCATATGTTAAAAAAACCACTGCTATAAATATCTATTTTTCTGGAAACATATACACAAGTGCATAACATACGCATACATATATGCATAGGAACGTATTAAAGATATTTTTATAGCTTTTGCTTTTTATATATTCTAGAAAGCTGGCATTAAAAGTGTATATTAAAAGCTAAATCTTACCTAACAACAAAAGTGTGTTACTGAACCTGTTCTTTCTAATACGTAAGTAATGTAAGTATGTCAGCATAGTCCCACCTTCTTAATAATCTGATTACATTCTGGTAAAACCATCCTATGTAGACAATATCGTAAGTCAAAAATACACTGAATATACATAATCCCATTAAATATCATAGCCTACTTTATCCCTTCTCAGAACATAAATATTAGCCTTCAGTTTGGCAAAATCGTATTACACATAGCCTATAGTATAATAAATTATTGACTATGTCATGCAATTTATTAATCTGTATCCGAGAAAACTGGTAATACAATAAACAATAGTGTTCAGCCACTTGACTGAATGTTTGACTAGGAGCTGTGGTTCCTTCAAGTGACTGCACTTCAGGAAATGTACAAGAGTCCATACTGTTAAATTGTGAAAAGATGGAAATTCAGAATTTGAAGTATGATTTCTGCTGAATGCATACTGCTTGTATACTATTGTATAGTATAAAAATCTTAAATTAACCCATCATAAGTTAAGAAAAATCTCTAAAATTATTGTCAGTATACATGTTCATAATAGTCAATATTAACTTAATTAATAAGAATTTCATGTTTCTCAGTGACGATAATGAAATTTTATGCTATATTATTTACTTAGCTGAATTCTGAGAGAAGCTAGGAAAACAAAGAGATCAACAGATCACCAGAGCCATGTTTGCTTTTATAGAAAGGGTTTGTAATTTGGATGGTTTTCGTGATGCTATTAGTAATAAATGAGGCCCAAAACTAAAGGGAAAATGAAACAGGAGACAAAAACATCTTACAGCTCAGAGTCCATAGATTCATTCCCACTGTATTAGTTAGCTTCCTGTTCTGAGTTATAATATCCAAACTCGAAAGATGGGAGGTTTAATTTGGCTATTGGTTTCTGAGAATTCAGTCCATAGTGGGCTGGCTCCAAGACAGAATCATCATTGCAGAAGGGCATGGTGGAGGAAAGCTGCATATTTCATGGCAGCAGAGATGCAGAAATGGGGAGAAGTGTGAGAAGGGAAGCAATGAGGGACCATATATATATAGCACCCAAGGTCACACCTCTGTGACCTGCTCATACATATGCAAAAATGTGGTCTTTCAATCCTTTAGGTGGCTCCCAACCCAATCAAATTGACACAATCAACTTAGCAGTCATTATCTTGGAAACAAATAAGTTCAACCTATGTAAAAAAGGTGACTCCAATTAAAGTGGTATCACATAGAGAAAGAGTTCAGATTATTACCCATGTAATGTTATCATCAAAAACATTTTTGTATTTTTCTTATTTTGTATTTGTAACACAAATTGATATCATCTCTCTTATATAAATGATAAAACAAATTTAAAAAATAAAGAGATGAATTTAGTTACAATGGTCCTAAACTAAAAGTTGCCTAGTTGACTGAAAAATATAAATGCCTATTCATTCTGGAGGAATAATTTATTATCCATTGTTTGAACTAATTTTAACAGATATTTTTCCACTTAAATGCCAAAAACAGAGGAAGAAAATCTTTATGTGTGTACATTTCAGTTGTCTATGTATGTGGCAGGTAATAGAGTAGTGGAAAAGGATCTCTCTCCACGATCCTGGCTTGAATCATGACAACCATAGTAACTTAATAATCTAGTAACATAATATCTAAAATAGAAATATTAGGAAATGGTAAAATAATATGCATAATGAATGTGCATAATGAATGAACAACATTCAATGTAATACAACTCAGAGGAAAATTATATATATATATATTCTTTTGCCTCTACACGCTCTTCTGCAGAGCTGAGAATTTTTGTGTACAGCAGCACCACTTCAAGCCATGAGAAAAATCTCCACTCCATTGACAAAATGTGGCATCCACTATCAATACAGTGATACCTTCTCACTTTAATCTTTCCTGCAAGCTATCTCGAACATGCCACTCTTTGGTAGGACTGAAGGCACATGGCCCCCAACTGATCATGGTTCCACTTAACACTTTTTTGCTTTGCTATAATGTGAAAGGGATATGCATTAAGTATAAATCAGACCTTCAACTTTAATCACGGCTAATGATCACCATAATTAAAGATAATGGTAGATAATCATTATCTCTCATGATTTCGAGCAGCAGCAGTGAGCCACACCTTTCAGTTAACCATGAGATCATGAGAGATCATGATGTAAACAACCAATAGTTTACAGTGTACAATGTTGCCAGTATGTTTTGGACATCGTGTTTTGTGCTTTTGTATCCCATTCTGTCTACACGGTGTCTATCTGTATGTATGCATGAGATATTCAGTGTGTTATAAAATAGTATTACGTTGGATGATTTTGCCCAACTGTTGTCAAATGGCAGTGATTTAGCACATTTAGGTAGGCTAAGCTAAGCTATAATGGTACCTCAGTTCACGAACTCAATTCTCTCTACGATTACAGTCATCAACTGAACTGGACAAGAACCAAATCAAATTTTGCCATAAGGTTAACTTTAAATCTAACCACTGAATTTGATTTGGTTCTCCTCCAACTGGTTTTGTGACCAAAATTGTGGAAAGAATCAAGTACATGAACCGAGGTACCACCATACTCGGTACATTAGGTACCTTAAATGAATATTCAATTTGTGGTGTTTGTGAGTCACATTGTTACTCGCACATTGTTAGTAAAAAATAATCTGGAATTGACTTTCTTTACATCATTATCACTTTTTAAGTTTAATACTCTTCAATTGATACATGAAAATATAAGCATTGTACATATGATGTTTTGTATTCACTGTGTAATGTTGAAATATATTTGTCTTTTCAAACACTTAACCATTTCTTTGATATCAATCTTATTATTGTACCTACTCATTTCCCTGAATTTTGTCCACTCTTCTAACATTCCAACTTAATGCTTTCCTCCAGATGACTGCCTTTTGCTGTCTGAAACTATAAAACATTTTTTGTCACCTGAAGTTTGAGTACCTTGCCTCCTTTGCAAACCATTCTGTATGATATAACAAGAGAAAATTATTATCTAAAGACATATATTTTTGTGTGAATTTAAAAAATTTCTTATGAGTGCCAGGGGCAGTAAAGAAAAAAATGGATGATTTAAAATTAGCGAAAAGGTTAAAGAAAAATAAAGAAACAAAGATTGTCTCAAAGATGGTGTAAAACATTCCAATAGCAAGGTGAAGCATACTCCAGAGGAAAACCAGGAACATTTTAATAAGAGGAAGCTGGCAAGGGCTTTATGATATTAAGGAAGTATTTAAGAAGAGGGGATCATTTCTGAATTTGAAGTGATGTTAATTTAGTGTTTTTTTCCCAGTAATGTTTATGCAAGATGCAGGGATGTTAAAGCATGGTGAAATTTATCATTGAAAAAGAAGCAATGATCTTTCCAAAATAGGAGTTATATGTATAAAAGCAGGAGATAATTTTCTGCTTCCTTTATTTTATATTTAGGTTCCTTTGGGGTTGATTGGCACTTTCTTCAAAAGAAAAAAAAAATGATTGTCTGGAAGTATTAATCACCTAGTTGGTCTTGGAGATGATAAATTTCAGAATCATAATACTGGCTGCTTGTACGATAGAAGAAAAAATTGCAAAATATTTAATTATTCTAAAATGCATATTTTGTAATGTGAGGACTTTGAAATGAATGGATCAAAATAATTTAAAGTATGGACAAGCTTTAGATAGAATGGTGTTCTGTGAATCAATACTCAAATATATATGAAAAGGAAAGCAGGAAGAATCTGATAAGTAGAAAGATAGGTTTCGGGGAGGGCAACAGTAAGAACGGTAGAAGGAATGGTGCTATGCAGGAAGAAATCGTGATATTAATGTACTAGAAGTGGGAACACTTCTGGCTGCTGTGTAGGACCACTTTAAGTGGCAGCTGAATTGAGGAGAAGGTGAAAGGCACTAGAGATAATGTCAAGTTGTGTTTGAGTTTCCCAGCTTGATGTCAACACGGGAAAGGCAAACACAAGCCCTGTGTGGAGTAATTTAATGAATGAGAAAGAGTAAACAAGAAGATGTCAGTGAAAGTAACAAGGTCATGAAAAAGCAATGAAACACTGAAAACTATATCATCTTATGTTAGTCTAAAGAATAAGAACGAATAATGGCTTCGTTTGATTCTGGATTGGATCCTGAGCCAGATGTTCTCATTATTGGAACAACCAATAAAGTGTGAAAAAGAAAACTTACATGTTATGAAAATTATTGTATCAAAGATGACTTGATGATATTTGTCATTGACCTGTGTTTATTTAAATATACTCACATGTATATTTTAATAAATATACCTAGTCATATACACAAACTTTCCTAGATAAAGGAGCAATGTAACATTAACCCTCAAATGAGTGTGTGTGTATGTGTGTGTGTGTGTGTGTGTGTGTGTGTTTTGGTAAAATATATGGAAAGATAATGAATAAAAGCTACACAGATTTTTCTTTATTTTTTAAAAATTATTTAAATTTAAATATTTAAGGTAAGTAGTTTAAACCTGAATAGAAGAGTTGTATATCACAATGCTATGGGTCTCAAATTCACAGATGTTTTTTCACATAAAATTGAAAAAGCTATGATTTGGAAAAAGCATCACAGCAGCAGGGTTAAACAAGTTGCCAGAATTTCTTCCAAAACCTCAATTTTGTGAGATGTGGAAAATAAGCAAATTCCATTGGTGCAAGCGTAACATCAAGTGCTATATTCATGGAAATGGTGACCTGAAATGATTTACCATTAATATTAAAATTTATATAGAATATGGTATAATTTCTCCTGAAAAAAGATGAACATAACCTTGTCTGAGAAAAAAATTGATTTTTCGAGGTAGTGTTGAATTTAGACATCTATACAGCTTCTGTTCCTGTGTGAATCTAAGTGACGCTTATTGGGACTGGGAATAAATCCTTGGCTTCATTAGAGAAATGTGTCAACCAAACACGTCAAACATGCAGAACCAGTAAGCCACCATTCTCAAACTGAGCAATTAATAATTTGGAACTGAGGAAGAGAAACGGATACATTAGTACTTAGGCCACATTTTGGAAAACATAACTAGTTGAAGATTACAAAATATACTCAAATTTGAACTGATATAAATGTTATTAATTGAGTTTTCATCCAAGTCTTGATAACTCAATTTTATGGTGACCATGACATAGTTCTTCAAAATGAAAGGAAATATATGTGATGTCAATTCATTTTTATTTATTTGTCTGTTCATTTTTATATTTCATTTATGTATTTATTATTTTGAAACCAGGCTTGACCATGTTGCCCAGGCTGGACTCAAACTCCTGGACTCAAAGGATACTCTTGCCTCAGCCTCCTTTGTGACTGGGGTTACAAGTGCATGTAACCACGCCCAGGTATGAAATGGAACTTCAACACATTTTAATGCTTTCTCTCTTATTGGATTGGCAATCTTTAGCAATAACAACTAAATATAATTTTCTTGTTTAAAATTTCTTACACAGAAAATTTTAAATAGTGCCATCTCAAGTTTTCTAAACACAGTGAACACAGTAATTAGTGAAAATTATTTAATTGATTAAACTCATATTTAAATGTTTAGCTTGAGTTAGTTAGAACACATGTCCACAGATGATAGTTTATTAATGTTCAATAAATTATCCCAGTCACATGAATCCTATTAGTTTTGAAATAACTCTGAAAATCCTTTGTCTATTACTAATATAGTTAAATCAGTTTTACAGTATTTTGTACTTCATCCTGTAGCTTCTCTTGAGAATCATATAAGCACATAGAAGTGGTTTTTAACACATTATCAGCACATTGCCTAGACAAGGTCCTTAGATGATTATCAATATTGTCTTAGATTTTCAATATACTGATGTAGCCTCATGACTATACTATAGAAAGTATGTACTCTATGAGTGAAAATTTACCAATCAGCATCTCACCTGGAGATAGATGACATATTCGAATTCAGATAATTTGTAGAGGTTTTATTTATGCCAGAATTATTTATAAAGTATGAGTGAGGTGTTATGGAAACTCAGATGTTAGCGAAGATTTCTGCAACAACAGAAATGAAACGAAAAGGGAGGGTGAAATTATGGGATTGGGGCTAAAATAGCTTTGAGGTTTAGTCATCTTTAATCTAGGAACACAGCCAAGCTGCCACAGCCTTACTCTCCTTCACCCTTCAGATTTCCTACCAGGGCTCATAATTAGAAGAACTGAATTCGAAGCTACTGACCTGGGAATCCTGTGATGTGGTCTACACAGATCCATGTCCTGAGTCAAAAGCCGGGCTTTAAAGGTAAGGAGTGGGTGTGGAAGAAGCAACCAGACAGAGCTGTAATTTAGAAAGAGTTTGAATCATTTGCAGTAGGTATTGTCTAACAATGACTCAGTAAGAATAATTTTCTCTATGGAGCTAAGTTTAAAATTATTTCAGAAAAATAAATATAAGTAAGAGACAAGTTTATAAGGAAGACTTCCAGTACCTGTTTTTATTTAGGTCATAATTATAATTAAAAAGCAAATAAATTAGAAAAGAAAATGTATAATGGACGAATTCATTTTCAATATACACGGACAATGATATAGAGACCAAAGTGAAATCTTGTACATCATGTTCCTACATTTTCCTAGGTGTACACACTTGTAGTTACACAATACAGTGTATGTGTATAAGTACGCACAATGTGCATAATACACAATGTGTATTTGTAATACTTGGCATACTAACCAATAACTGGAATTCTTAATTTTTATTAGTATATGTTTGCGATGCATAATAATTACTTTCATATTGGAGAATCAGTACTTATACATATTGCATATGGATCATTATCATTGTCTCTCCCCATCCCTGTTTCACCCCTGCCTTCCCCAAATCCCCCTCCCATGTCCACAGGGTCTGTGGAGTAACAGGAATTGTGAACAATGCCTTACAGAGAACTGCAGTAACAGATCTTCTTAGAGAAGACCATTACTGCAAGGGTTCCAGTTAGTGATAGCTGTATTCGTTATCCTGCGGCTGTAGCTATAGATGTTAGCAGTTTGATTTAAGACAGAAACAGTCACCCTTGCCTGTAACTAAATTCTAGAATTCATAAGAACATAAGTTAAAGCCCAAGAAAATATTCTCATTATATACTTCGCTACGGTTGCTACAGTATTAGTTACAGATGCCTTACTTTAGATTAGCAAGAAAGAAGAATATCATGAAGCACAAGACTTCTGTTATCACTTTTATAAGAAATTTTTTGAACCTATGGATGTTTTGCATATAAAGACAAATCTTCACATTACACAATGGTATTTATTCTGATTCCACAGTGAGTAACCACTGATTCTATAAACAGTAATTATAATTATGAAAAACTTAGGGAATGTTAAAAACAAAATAACACTAAAATAACCATGAAAGTCTACAAATGGTCTTGTTATTATTTTTTTTTTTTTGTGGGTACCGGGGGGTTGACCTCAGGACCTCGCGCACCAGCAGGCACCCGTGCCGCTGAGCGATATCACCGGCCCCTTTTTCGTATGTGGGATCCGGGAGTCGAACTCGGGCCCTCGCGCTTGCAAGGCAGGCGCTTACGCCGCTGAGCCATCTCACCGGCCCCTTGTTACTATTTTTTAACTTAAGTTTTAGTGAAATTTCTTTTCTTGTTGTATTTTCTTTAACTCTAGCATTGCAATTCTCCATTAATGGATACTTTTAAATGAGTTTTATTTGATCGAGAAGAATTTACTATTTATATGAGTAATTGATGTGGCAGTAGGAAATGTGATTTCAAGTTTAAAAACAAAGAACTATATAATATTTTAAAGGCAAATGTTAAATAGATTTATATTGCATTCATATTAATTCTAAATAAACTAATGGCTTTTAGTAATCAAAATATATGTACTGTAAAGTTTTTCATAAAACTTATCTTCAAGTTTTATATTTCATTATCAACATATAAATGAATAAACTAAAACATGATCATTAAAAAAACTATCTTAATAGCAGATACTTAGGTCAGTCTCCTATTACATTTCTAAAATATTGAATGAATGATATTTAAATCATTATTTTAAATCCAATGTAGTAATTTCATCAATCTCATTCTTTCATTGCAATTATTTTTGCATCAATAATCTGGATAAAAAGTCAAATATTAGGGTTTTTTTGCATTCTGAAAAAGATAGATTTAAAATGATCACATTAGAAATAGTTAAAGGGCATTAATATAATACAATTATGGAAATAAAAGTTGTTCCACAGTCTAAAATTCTGAAAGACTTTACCAATGAGACTATAAAAAATTAGATGTGCTCCTACATACAATGTGAATTTGGCTAAATATTAATGTTGGTAATATAGATGCTACAATTTCTAATATTCACAAAACATCAGAGGTATGAAACTTAGGTTATTTTATGTTATGGATTATGAATGTAAAATATTCTAATGTATGATGGGGAATGCTTACAAAGAAAAATAAGCTTATTCTGAATATTCATTATATATTTTTTATATTACTAAACTAAAAAAAGAAATTAAGTATAACAGCTATTATATACATTGTTCTAGCATTGGGACTCATTCCAATTCACTATTTGTAGCATTTGGTTATCTAGGGTTGCAATGTTATAATTTATTGACTCAGTGCCTAATTTTACCTAAAAACCTAATTTAGGTATTTAGTTCATCCTGTAAAGAATTGAACACACAAGAAAATAAATTCACTTACCTTTTTTTAAATGAATTATTCTGTAGAAAAAGAGAGTTTTAGATCGAACCATGGTATAATGAAAGTTGAACCACAAGAGAAGGAAAGCGCACATGTGAGAGATTCACTGAAATTAGTGCAAAGACGAGTGTAGCCTGCAAAATTCACAGCAACTTTCATGTGAGTACTGAGAATGCTCTTACTCATTCCTTGGAAAGTCCTTCTCGGTCTGTATCTCAAGTTGCCAATCAGTAAATACGTACTACTTACTCCTCGAAGAAATTTTAAAAATTGGTTTTTGTATTGGTTATGGTTCTCTAGACAAGCAGAATCAATAGATTCTACATCATGTAGAATTATATATAATTATGCAAAGGGATTTATTGGATAGGCTGACATGATCTGATACAGAGAGTCCATGTTGGCCGGTCGCAAGCTGGAGCACTAGAGGATCAGTGAAAGAGACTGGAAGCTCCAGAACCAGAGGGATCAAGGACACAGCTCCAGTCTGAACTGAAGGCCTGGAGGCTCCCTGCAAAATAACTGGTATGAGTCTGCTTTGAAGGGTGAAGAAGCTGGAGTCTGATATTTACAGTCAATGGCAACAGCAAAAGACAACTACTCAAGCAAAACAGCTTTGCAAAGCAGCTGACATCCTCCATAATCCCCTTTCATTCAATCAGAGCTGCAAACTATTTGTTGGTGCCACCCACAAGAGCGGTGGGTTTCCCCTCTTCACTCTACTAGCCTCCATGCAGGCATCTCTGGAAACATCCCATGGGCACACCCAGAAGAATATTTCACTAATCTGTCAGGTATTTCCAAACTACCCAAGTTGACAATCGTAGTTAAAGGTTGCAGTTGTCTACATTAGGAAATCACATTCAAGAGATATTTTAACCATTTTATGCATCAGATAACCAAGTTGAGAAATAATATTCAGACTAAACATAATTTAAGCAATTTCAAATATCTCCTTTGCTTGAGTCTGTCATAGCATATAGAGTTTAATTCCATAGAAAAATTTTTCTTAAGAAAATAAAATATAATAAAATAAATATTAATACTTTACAGACTTCTCAAAGAACAGTTTAAAATGCAAGTGAAGACAAGTAGAAATAAATGTCTGAATGTATGAACTGAAGCGTTAGAAGTTGTGCAGTATTTGGGGAGTGAGAAAACATTACATATGTATCATGAGTTTGCAAATATCATTAAAATCATCTGCCTGAGACAAATCTTAATAGACTTTATTAATTGGTTTTGGTTGGTTAGTTTGTTGTAATTTCATGAGCTGGTAAATCTCCTTTAAAAATTGGTGATGTGCCTAACTTTTCAGCATTTTATTTTCTTATTTGCCTATAGTTTGAGGGGAAGGTTCTTGGATAATGCACCTGTTTGCATCAGCTCTGGTTACTAATTATCTTCTTTAGTATTAATTTTTATTTAATATTTATGTTCTTCAATTTCTTTTGATTGTCATTACATAGTTCTCTTTATTTTCTAATTTCTGCAATATCTTGCTTTAGTGGAATTTTAAAAAATCTTTATCTTCTATATGAACTTCCAAAATTTTGTTGACACAATTTTTTTTTTTTTTTTGTGGGTACCGGGGGGTCGACCTCAGGACCTCGCGTGCCAACAGGCGCCCGTGCCCTGAGCGATATCACCGGTCCCTTTTCCATATGTGGGATCCGGGAGTCGAACTCGGGCCCTCGCGCTTGCAAGGCAGGCGCTTATGCCACTGAGCCATCTCACCGGCCCTGTTGACACAATTTTTAAGTTATTGAAGAATCTGAAAGTAGAACATAACAAAATGGAGGTTGTGAAAAACCCTCAATACCTAATACTGAAATAGATTCAGCTCTTTTTCTTTGGGTTGCACGGGAGTAGCATTAAGAGACTTCCACACATATAGTTACCACGTGAACAACCCACCGAGAATCCATTTCCTCCCAGTCCTCTGTGGGTTTGGATTTAATGTCTCGTTATATCTACAGCAAATACTTCGGTTCGTTTTTCCTTTTTGCCTTACTACATGTCATTACAACTTTTAAAGAAATTCAAAAGAATTTCATACTTATTAAACATAATTTATAGGAAAACACATTGACTTTTTATAAGTAAACAGATTATTCCATTGTTAGTATAAATATCTAATTACAGATAGATATTTTGTAGTTTGGCTGGAACCAAAAGCGAAGTAAATATTTAACTAATTTTTAACTTAAGAAAATGCATTCTAAGCTCCAAAATAACCTAGTAAGAAAGGATACTTGTGGTACAGACCACTGAGTGGTGGGAGGATTCAATACCAATTGTCATTATATCTACTAAACAATCCAAGACTACTGGTAAGAGTTATGTGACATCAATCAAACAAGGAACTTGAAAAATAAATGATTATCATCATAATTTATTATTTTACATAAGAATTTAAAATATTTTACTGACACATTAAATTATTTAGTGAATTGCTTGAAAATATATACCAGAGGTGAACAGTATCACTTTTTCAATTATATGTTCTTATTTATAACTAGTCATTTTTATTTTAATTATAATGGAATAGATTGAATTTCCAGACACTTTCCTCAAAGATTTTAAACTCGATGACAGTTGGAGAAAATACTATAAAATATTATCAAGTATTCAAACCATGTATTATTATTTTTCTGTATATAGCTAAAGATATTCTATAAAATTTTTGTAACAAAAATTCTTAAATGTTATATTTTACAGTTTAATCAACCTACTTTCAAATAGCTTAATCCACACAAATAATGAAAAATATCCAGATCTATGTTTAATCTCCTCTACAATTGTTGTTTAACCCTAGAAATGATCACAGGGTCCATTGGAAAACTGCACTAGTAGTCCGAGATAAGTGAAGCAGAATTTTATCAGCTGTCTGATTCAAGGGAGAGAGTTCACAGATTGAACATCTCCAAGGTAAACATTTTTAGGAAATGTTTAGGAAACCTTTTAAGAAATACACCAGACTTACCAATGAAACCAAAAGACTGCTGTGATAGTAAGACTGCACTTTAATTCCTTGATTTTACTCAAGGACTATTCACAAACTAAATCACATCTATTCTAAGAAGGTCTAGATGCCAGTCTTTACAATGAAAGATGATTGGCCAAAAATCTGTCTACTTGAACAGAAATCAACATTCTTAAAGAAGTATGATAGAACTAAAAGCTTGAGCAGCATGCCATTCAAAATCCCTCATAAACCATAAAAATAACTAGATATGTGTTAGAGTATGAACATATGACAAGAGGAAGAAAAACAATTAAATAAGAGCACGTAATACAAGATAAAACAGAAAACAACAGGTAGTAGTTTTAAAGCAGGTCTTGTGAACAAATCCAAATGTTTTCCGAAACTCAAAGCTTCACGCATAAAGATAGAATTATTTTAAAAAAACAACAAAATGGAAGTTCAAGGAAATTAAAATTAAAATTTATTGGATATTCATAATAGTACATTTAAAATTGCAAAAGAAATATTCAGTGACCTTGTAGACAGATCAAAAAAGTGTACATATGAAGTACACAGAAACACCCAATTGAAAAATAAATATTTTCATTTAACTAGTCTCTAACATTAACAAGCACAATTTCACAAATTCTAGAAGCTCAGGAGCCCTAAAGAAGGCTAAACCCACAGAAAATAACATCTACCCATATCGAATTAAATTATTGAACATTTGAAATAAATCTTAAAAGCACCCAAAGAATAATAAAATAATGTACCATTCAAATAATATGTATTACTCTGCTCCTTAAGTATGAATACCCCAGATAATTTGAAGTGATGGAACAATGAACCAGCCAAAACTTTTTTCCAGTCAAAATGTAAAATAAACTGAAAATCTCTTCAGAAAATGGAAACTAAAAATTTTTGTCACCAACAGACCTGCACTACAAAATCTGCTATGGGAAATTTTCAGACAGAAGTTATATGACTCCTGCTGGAACTTCTGACAGCATACCACGAGACTAGTTATGTAAATATATTGGGTTAATGGAAAAGACCAACTTTTCCATTATTACTCATTTCTTAATGTACAAGCTATAATTTTATACAAAAATCTAACATTGTTTGGTTAGGTTTATAAGAAGATACACGTGATCATGGTGCAACAAGTTTGAAGGATGTTATATATGCGTTCATAACAAAGTATATACATTTTGTATAATGTTTAAGTATTAACTATATTGAAATTAAATTTGGGTGCTAATAAACTACCCTAAGAGCAAACGTGAAATGCATAAAGAACAATATAGTAGAAAGACCAAAAAGGAATTTAATTGGAATATTAAACAGAGTTGACTAACCTGAATGAAAGAAAAAAAGAATGATAAATAATTACTAAATAAAAATATAAATAGGTATAGATAGAAAAAAATAGTGAACACAAGTCCCACGCATTGCAATTATATCAAATATAAATGGAGCTGGGCATGGTAGTGCATGTCTAGAATCCCAGCTGCTGGGAGGCTGAGGCAGGAGGATAGAAATTTCAAGCCTACCCTGGGCAAATTACAGATTTAGTAAGACCCTTCCTCAAAGTAGAATATACAAATGTCTAGGGGTGTAACTCAGTGGGAAGGCCCTGTTTTCAATCTCCAATACTGCAATTAAAAAAAAAAAGAATACATAAGTGGAATTAATAATGCAGTTAAAACATATAAATTGAGACATAGTTGTAATACAAAATAATAACATTTCTTTTGATGAAATGCACTTTAAATATAAAGATGTAGTAATAGGCAAGTCAACATACATAAAAGTATATTACATGAAAACTTTGGACATCAGCAAGCTAGAGTGTCTGTGTGAATAACTGATAAATTAAACTTTAACACAAATTATATTGCAGAAGATAAAGCGGAACACGGTATACTTTAGAAACAATCTCTAAAAGACTGTTTTCCATTTCAGCTTCGTACACAGTTAGAGCTCATATATTGGAGATATCTATTATCATCCTATAGCAGACACTGCCTTCTGACTGAGCCTTTGTGTAGATCAGTACTTTCATGTATCTGTATATCTAGTGTATCAATATTTTAATGTATCTGAGGCTCAAATTATGTAAAATAGATTTGAGATGGAGCAGGGTAATTTTAACTGCCATCTATTTATAGGTCAATGCCAAGTTACTGTTAATACTACATGACAGGCACTCGAAAATTTCTTGCCCAGGTGTGAAGAAGCTCTTGTGGAACAATGAGAAATCAGAAAATGAATGAGGAGTCACCAGGAGCCAAACCTGGTGGTGATGATTAAAGAATCTTTCATGTTTCTTTATTCCTCAACCTATCATCATCATTCAACTGAAGTTTTCATGAAAATAGTTTCAAAAGAAAATGAATGAATCTTCCAAAAATATTGTTTATGAACATTCCCTACCTTTGAAGATAGCTATCAGTATCAGAAGACATCTGGAATTCTAAGGTATGAAACAAATAAATTAAACATGAAAACATGGATATCATTGCCTGCATGCAATCTTCCAACAGTCAGGGTCCGTTAGACGACCTGTAACTTTTTGTTCTTGCCCAAGCTAAACTGATGTAAAGAGGAGAAAAATGAGGTTTACCTAGCTCAAACATGTGAGAAACATTCTATTCATGTTGCTATTTAATCCTAAAATACTTAGACACTTTTAGAATTCTTCATCATTAAAGAGGATTGCTATGCACAGGCATGATTAGTAAACATAGCAGTGTAGCATCGACTTCATGCTTAATAATATGAACCTATTAGTTTGAATGATTCTGCAACAAAAATAATGTATTCCCCAAATGAAAACCAGAGTAACATGATGCAGGTTGACTGTAGAAATACAAGTTTAAATGTTTGCCAAGAAATGGGGAAATCATGCCAGCAAGATTTACAATTATTGTCCATTTCCAAAGTGAAAGGTTGAAAAAAATCAGGAATTGAACTTTCCTGTTTACTAGAAGAAATACAGCCATTTATCTTGAAACATTAACATTAGTTTAATTAATGTTGATATTATTTTCTTTCTACTGTTATTTGTGAAAGTAATACTTTTAAGTTTACCATATATATGGTACATATAAATATATATCTATATTTTAATTATAAAATTGTATTCCAACCACTTGAAAAACAAACTTTAGGTGCCAAAATGACTAATGATAATTGTTATGAGTCAGTAGGGAAAATCAAATTTCAAATTCATTATTAATGAGCTTTCAATTTTTTTTTCTTTCTTTTTTTTTTTTTTGTGGATACCGAGGCTCGAACTCAGGACCTCACACTTGCCAGCAGGCACTTGTGCTGCTGAGCGATATCACTGGCCTTTTTTTTCCTTTATTTGGGTACTGGGAGTTGAACTCAGGACCTAGAGCTTGCCAGGCAGGCGCTTGTGCCGCTGAGCTATCTCACTGGCCCTGAGCTTTCAATTTTATATTCAAGAAACTTTTAGTCATGATACTGTCACATACACAATTAAAATCATAAAGTTCCTTTCAATAGAATTGGTGAGCTTTGTTTTTTGTGTGTATGGTACTGTGGATTGAACCTGGGGCCTTCTCATTGAACCCTTTATTTTTATTTTTATTGTTTTCAGTGTTGAGACAGGGTTTCCCTAGTTGCCAGGGCTGGGCTCCAAATTTTGATCCTCTTTCCTCTGTCTATCAAGGCACTAGAATTACAAGTTTGCACTACCATGTGTCTAACATTTGATGAGATGTGTAGGGATTGTCCATCTAATTCCAAAAATTGCTTCACTTACCAAAGTTTGAACGTTTATACTCATATTGTATGATTTTGCATTAATTAAGCAGCATATTATATCACTGAATTTTTTATTAAGATTGACGGTGGGTAACTTATTAAATGGGTTGTGAGCACTTTTTCATGAAGCATATGACACGCAGCCGCTGTGTGCTGAGAACAAGAGGGAAAGAGTGTCGTGAAGAAGCGCATCGGCCTCCCAGGAGAGAGAACAGGTGATCCACGCCAGGTCCCTCGCTGACCTCCAGCACAAAGCAGCCTCTCCTTGCTGCAGCGCTGAGACGCTCCAGACTGAGTGCTAGCAACACCCGGGGCCCCCAGTTTTTTTTTTTTTTTTTTTTTCCTAAAAGGAATCTTGAGTGTTTATTTTGTTTTAATAATTATGCATAATGTACTCTGGGATATGCTGTGGGGCATAAACATAAGGTGTTCATGCTCGAACTGAAGAATACGAAAGATATGAAGTCCTGTCTCACAACTATTAACCTTGTGATCCTTAGACATCAGCTCCTTCAATTTCATTAACTTCAATACCTTTCAGGTGTTGAGAGTATTAATGGAATAATAAACAAAGGGACGGCAGAGGGCACTCAGGAAAGATCGAAGTTAGTTGTCATAACTATAACCCTTACAAAATACTAGGGAGATTAGTTGTATTTGAAGAGAAAAAGCAATTATATAACTTTTACTAAGTTAAATGTTAGCATGTTTGCTCTCAGACTTACCTAATCCTCTCTGATATATAATGTAATGAAACTTTTGTTTAATGAAAAGAAAAAATAACCTAAATTCATATCATTCAAAATACACACTTGGCAAATGTGTATTTTTGCATTGCAAAATAACCTTGACTTGTGTACTTTGAATTCCAGTGGTTTCCTGTTCCCATGGGACAAAAAAATATTCACACACAAT
Source organism: Erethizon dorsatum (assembly GCA_028451465.1). Classification (NCBI taxonomy): domain Eukaryota; kingdom Metazoa; phylum Chordata; class Mammalia; order Rodentia; family Erethizontidae; genus Erethizon; species Erethizon dorsatum. The sequence continues at coordinate 22,272,644 of CM051839.1, forward strand.
TATAAGTGCCTTACTACGTAGAATTTTCCTCGTTGCGAAATCTAAAGGAAGAGTTTTCTGGTGCATCAAAATCTCAAAAGTAAAGTTCTGTATAAGGCAGAAATGGCTTAGCACATTTGAGAACCCAGAAAAGCAAGATGATCTAAGATGAAGTACGTAATGGGGAGAACAATAAGAGATTAATTTGAAAAGATCTTGAGAGGCCAATTCACACCAGGCATTATAGGAGTTTAAACCTTGTTCTAAGCTCCATAAGAAGCTATAGCAGAGTTTTGTATTATAAAGGAACTCCAGAGAAGAATAGGAGAAGTCCCTGAAATATGAGATCACGAAAGTCAGGCTGTATCATAAAGATAGAACAGACATTATTCGATGGTTATTGAAGTGGTACAAAGAATGAAGCCGGTTGTTTCCATGTTTGAAAAGAGTACCTGGGTGAATAATGGTTTCATTATCTCCAGGACAAAAGGCAGGGAGGAGTAGCCTTCACGGACGGATGGTGGAGATGAAACAAGACATTTGCTAACATCAATGTTTAAATTTCCTATTAGATACCCAAGTAAATACCATACAGGAAGTAAAATTAAGATACGAGTTTTGACCTGAAAGAAGAGCGATGAGCAAAGAAAATCATCTTTGTCATCACATATATTTCTGTGTCATGTATTTCTGACAGTGGGGACTAGTGAAGGATAGTACATGCAAAAAGTTAAAGTATCTTATAAAATAGTGAATCTCTAAGAGAGTATCATTTTCAAATCAAAGAAGATCAAATAAATTATTATAAATGATTTTATTAAACTGATGCTTATCACTCAGTAAACAGTAAGAGAATATTTTCAGTCATTGAAAAAGCACTATTTCCACAAAATTATCTGAAAAGAAACGTACAAAAAGGAGGTAAAATTGCTTTCTCCGGTGAAGGGACTAATTTTTAGAAAAAAGTTTCTGCTATCTTTTGTTCTTTAACAAAAATGTATGTTTAATTTGTTAATAGGAAAGTGTCTTATTTTTAAAACACTGTATTCTGAAGATTGATCTGCTGGCAGCATGTGGGATAAATTACCACCAACTAGGGGCACCGTGAGACGGTAGATGTAGAGCCTCGCTTGGAGAGCATTTCACCACTGAAACCTGCAATAATGTGGAAACAGCTCCCTGGGAACCAGAACACATTTTTTACTTGTTCATAATAAAATTGAAAGAAATTTTATACTGGATAAGATTGCCAGTCTTAGTTTTAATGGTTCATGAATATCATACAGGCCCTTGAGACCTTGTTCTTTGTCTTACTGATTGACAAATCTAAATCCTGGTTAAACTACATTCAGTCATTCATTCTATACATGCAGATCTGTAGTTGAAAGTGAGTGGAAAGAAACACATTGATCGTGTCTATGGGAATCCTTTTGATCCAGGACAACAATGTTGAAAAGAGTTCATACAGATACCAGGTGAACATATTGCTTTTAACTGGAGGCTATTTCCTCCTCGCCCATTTGACTGTTTCATACCCATTTCATCATCACTCTTCCTATATATTCACACTCACTTGTTCTCACTGTGGAAAAAAAAAAAAACTCTACATACTCCCACTCCCACCTTCTCATAATTCCATAATTCCTGTTTTTATACTTGTCTCCTCTTTTTCATCTTTTGCTTCTTTAATATATGTAGCCCCAGGAATACGTAGGTTTCTGTGAGTTAACCTTATTGTCATCTGATCGGCTTGAGAGAGTAGCACAGGACACTTCTGGGTGTGTTTGGTTGGGCTAAGGGGATGTGACCTAGGGTCTGTATCTAGTTCTTAGCACTTTCCTCTTTGGCTCATCCTCTGTGCTCTGCTTCCCAGCCACATGAAGTGAGCAGCTGTGCTGTGCCCCGCCTTCCCACCATGATATTACTGCATTGCAGCCAGCTGAATATGGCATGAAACTCTTGAGTTGAATTTAAAGTATCCTTTCTTGAGTTGGGAGTGTCAAGTATGTTGCCCCAGTGACAAAAAAGCTGACTAACAGTCTCTCCTACATTGGAAATTATTTTTATACTTAAAAATTTTTCCTCATCATAAAATATATCATTATTCCATCATAAATGTAGATGTATTTTTTTAACTACTGCCTACCACAACAAAACTATTACAAAACTATTTATGCTAACCATCTCTTCGTTGTCACATACCATTCTCTCTTTAATTGGATTTAACTAACATTTCCCTCCTAGAGTCCTACACAAATATTACCAATGATCTTTACATTGTCAAATTTAGCATCAGAATATTCCCTCATCACAATGGAGTTGTGCATTTGACACCACTCTCCCAAATGTTTTCCTACTTCACGAAAGGCTCCTTTTCAGGCATTTTGCCTGGTTCCTCTTCTTCTTTTACCCTCTGAACAGTGGTGCAACACAGAGGTTCATCTGAGTCCTCTTTTCATGTGTAGCATTTTTAAATCTATATAATGTATGTCTTATTGAAAGGATTCACAGAATCTACTTCAAAAAGAAAAAAAAATCTCAGCCCCAAATCTTGGCTAATCAAGAAAACAGGAACTGCCAAGATCCCTGCATCACACAGGAAAATTTGGAACCCGAGCATAGCTGAACAGGACAGAGGTTCTAATGTGGTGTATGAATTAGAAATTTCTCCACAGTCCAGTACAAATAAATCAAACCCACTAATGTAAGAATTTGTCCATCATTCCTTCATACTCAGTTACTAACACTGTCTTTTTTTTTTCAGAGTGACTGTCTGCCTCTGTTTCTTTTCTACTTTTTTACATTTTTTTGTTTTTATTAGTGCATATTTGCATTACCAAATGATTACATTCCTTGGGGGCTAGGTACATTATATACAACTCATCTCAATACTGTTGTTCATTTCCTTTACCTCCCCGTTGTAACATTTTTGACATCCATTTGCTTGGTGCCAACTACCACATATTCTTCCTGCTTCTATCACTTTTATGAATTTCAAACCTTTGTATGTAACTGACCTTTTGACACAACCATAACTCATACTGTGTTCACCATAAATTCACCATGTCAAAATTAATGTTACTCCTACATCTTTTTACCTCCAAAATAAAAAATAATTGTATCCTTGTTTAATGATCAGGCAAAAAATACATCTAGAGAGTTCTTAGTTCTTAGCACTTCTACATCATACTTTAGTCCCCACGCCCCACTAGAAATATCTCATGTAAATAATTGGTATTTTTTGCTTTTTCCTTTGATCACCATCGTTCTCTTCTTCATTTGTCTTGTCTCAAATCAGTTAAGAAGTATACTGATTGAAAACAGAGGTCAGTACTGCAATGATTTCTCATTTTATTCAGAGTGAAAGTACAGATTTTTTTTTTTTAATGTGGGTACCGGGAGTCGGCTTCAGGACCTTGTACTTGCTAGTAAGTGCTTGTGCCGCTGAGCGATATCACCGGCCCTTTTCTCGTATGTGGGTACCGGGAGTCGAACTCAGGACCTCGCGCTTGCCAGGAAGGTGTTTATGCCACTGAGCTATCTCACTGGCCCACAGATTTTTATAAGGATTCAAAAAGCTTGTAAAAACTGATTTTTCTTCATTCCCTGACCTCTACATTACTGTCCCTCTCCCCCATTTCTCTCTCTGTCACCTTAGTTATTCTGCCTTGTTTTGACAATTTTATCTGTCTCTTCAATGAACCTCTCCTTTCATTGGTGCCTTTTATTGTTATTTTAGACTTTCAGGCAGGGGATTTAGCTCGGCGACACAGCTCCAGCCTGGTAAGTGCGAGGCTCTGAGTTCAATTCCCATTACAAAAAAAAAAAAAAAAGACTTTCATTAATTTATTTCATTTATTTCTACTCTGATCCTGATTCTTTCCTTCTATAATTTTGGATTTGGTTTATTCTTTTTAAATTCATCACATGTATCATTAGGTTGCTTTCTTAATTTTCTCTGTATGCATTTATTATTATAAACTTTGTTCTTATTATTTACTTCTTGTACTGTATCCCATAGATTTTGGTATACAAAAAATCACTTTCATTTATTTCAAGTAATTTTTAAAAATTTCTGTCTGACTTGCTCAGTTGCTCACTGCTCACTTTAAATTGTGATTTTTGATCTTTATGCATTTGTATAACTTCTAAACTTTTTTTCTTGCTTTTTGACTTCTGGCTTTATTCTATTGCAACCAGAAAAATTACAAGATATTGTTTCAAGTTGTAAAAATTTCTTAAGACTTGATTTGTGGAACAAATCTATTTGAAAGAAAGTGGGTCATATAGGGTCATTTCCCATGGTGACAAAGCATGAAACAGCAGATGGGGGAGGCAGAGTGTAAGCAAACTGATTTAAAAAAATATAAAGAAAAGAAAGTACAGATCCCACTAGCTGGAAGAGGGTCCTGAACAGGATACCTAGGAAAGCTCTTTTTCTAGGAGTTTTTAAGGGGTTTAGAAGGACCTTGGGCCACTGTGAAGAGAAGTGATCTCTACCTTATAGAAGACTACATACACTTCAGAGTGAGTGCAATGTCTGCAGCGTTCACACAGTGACCATGCAGGGCTCATGCACATTTTTTTTTTTTTGTGGGTACCGGGGGGTCGACCTCAGGACCTCATGCGCCAACCGGCACCCGTGCCGCTGAGCGATATCACCGGCCGCTTTTTCGTATGTGGGATCCAGGAGTCGAACTCGGGCCCTTGCGCTTGCAAGGCAGGCGCTTACGCCGCTGAGCCATCTCACCGGCCCTCATGCACATTTTAACCAATGGTCTACCATGTTTTGCTCATGCTCTGGGGAGGTCCTTAACAGCTGCAGGACACTGGTAGATGTTATGTAAGACCCCTGGAAGGTGACAACTCAGCAGACTACGTTTTGGACTTGGGGACTCCACTTTGGAGCCACTGTTCTGAAGGCCTAATAGTATCCTAATTCTTGTCTCAAAAGGTCAATGTACTGATGAAAAGAATCTGCATTCGGGAGGTGTTAGACCTAATGCTCTACACATGTGCTATATCCTTTTGACGTGTACTTTAGTTTAATTTTGATGTTTCTTTGTTGACTTTTTGTCCGAATGATCTTTCCAATGGTAAGCATGGGAAATTAAAATTGCCTGCCACCACTGTATTAGAGATGATCCCTCCATTTTAGTCTAACAGTGCTTTATAAAACTGGGTGTTACAATATTAGGCACGTAAAGATATACACTCTTTGTATCTTCCTGATGAATTGACCCCTTCATCATTATAGAGTGACCTTTCTTGTTTCTTACAGATTTTGTATTGAAGTCTGTTTTGTCAGATATTACCAGCATAGCTAATATTTGGTTTAGTATTCCATTTGCTTGGAATATCATTTTCCATCCTTTCATTTTTAGTCTGTGTATATTTATCCTGTGAGGTAAATTTCTTATAGGCAGAATATTGTTGGTTTTTGTTTTTAATCAACTCTGATTGTTGGCATCTTCTAATTGGAGATTAAAATCAATTTACATTTAGAGTTCTTATTAAAAGATACAAACTTAGGCCTATCGATTTGTTCATTTTCTTTCAGAGGTTTTGAATACTCTTTATTCGTGTCTCTGTCTCTTATTTATTTTGTGGTTTAGTGGCTACTGTACTGCTATTGCTTGATTCTCTTTGTGTGTGTGTGTGTGTGTGTGTGTGTGTGTGTGTGTGTGTGTGTCTACTCTTCTACTGGAATATATACCTTCACAAGTTTTTATGACTGTAATTACCTTTCTTCCACTTTTGGCTGCATAAATCTCTTAATCATACTTTCAAGGCTTGTATAGTTTTGAGAAACTCCCTAAGTTATTGCTTATCTTAGAAGTTCTATAATTTTTGTAAAAGATAGGCTTGCTGGGGGCCGGTGAGATGGCTCAGCGGCTTAAGTGCCTGCCCGGCAAGCACGAGGGCCCGAGTTCGACTCTCGGATCTCACATACGAAAAAGGGGCCGGTGATATCGCTCAGCAGCACAGGCGTCTCCTGGCGCGTGAGGTCCTGAGGTCAACCTCCCGGTACCCACAAAAAAAAAAAAAAAAAAAAGATAGACTTGCTTGGTATAGTAAACTTGGTTGACAGTTATTTTCTTTCAGGACTTGCAATACATCATTTCATGCCCTTCTTACTTACAGAGTTTATTCTGAAAACTCTGCTATTATTCTAATGAGGTTTTCCTTGAATATGACTTAGAAAATTTCCAGATTTTTAATATCTTTCTTTTTCCTGTTTGTTTTTTGTCAGTTTGTCTATACTACATTTTTTGTAGTTTAAATTTTTTATTAGTACATGTTTTCAATACATAATTACATTCCTTATGGGAGTTGGTACATGTACATGGTATGCCTTGATTCTTTAATTAACTCTTTCATCTCCCCTTACTTCATCCCTTAAAATCCTTTCCATATGAGAAAGATTTATCTCCTTACATCTTATTATTTATCCTTTATTTGCTCTTTATTTTTATTTATTTATTTTTTGTGTGGGTACTGGGAGTCAAAATCAGGACCTCGTGCTTGCCAGCAGGCCCTTGTGCCGCTGAGTGGTATCACTTGCCTTTTTTATCCTTTATGTGGGTACTGGGAGTCAAACTCAGTACCTTGAGCTTGCCAGGCAGTCGCTTATGCCGCTGAGCTATCTCACTGGCCCTTTGCCCTTTATTTTTATGAGGGTTTCTCAGGTAAGAAAAACAGTGTGATATCTAAACTTGTATGTCTTGTTTATTTCACTTAATATTTTGGTCTCAAGTTGTATACATTTTCCTATAAATGACTCTAATTTATCCTTCTTTGTGGCAAAGTAATACTAAAGGTTGTCTACACCATTTACTGGTGAGGATCCTTCCTGACCATATCTATTTAGGTTTGTATTAACTTCATGTTCATGGATATCTTCAACTTTCCCAAGAACACAAAAGTTTTCTGTTATTATTTTCTTGAATAGACTTTTTTTTTTCGGGTACCAGGGGTGGACCTCAGGACCTCGTGTGCCAGCAGGAGCCCATGCCGCTGAGTGATATCTCTGGCCCTTTTTTGTATGTGGGTTCTGGGAGCCAAACTCGGGCCCTCGCGCTTGCCTGGTAGGCGCTTATGCCACTGAGCCATCTCACCGGCCCCTCTTGAATAGACTTTTGAATTGACTTTTTTACACCTTTATTTATTCCCCTTCAGACATGCCCAGTGATATGAATATTACATCACTGTGTAGTGTCCCGATGATCTCCATACCCTCTTCATACTTTTCTTTTGTTTTATACTATATACTCATACATATGTATGTGTGATATCTTCACATATAGATCCAAAATTCATTTTACTCATAACTATTTTGTTTACATGTTCACTATATAGGAAATTAGAACTAGTTAACCATTAAATAATTTCAAAACTTGCTGGGCCGGTGATATAGCTCAGTGGCATAAGTACTTGCCTGGCAAGCACAAGGTCCTGAGTTCAGTTCCTGGTACCCACAAAAAGAAACAAAAAAAAAAAAAAAAAAAAAAAAAATTGCTTACCTTTATGTAATAAGATAAATTTAATAGCTATCTTCCAATATTTACATATTATCTTTTCCAACTTAATTTGTTATAATACTTTGTATTTCACCATATTGCCATGAATTTACAGAGAGCTAAATACATATTCTGTATTCTCCATTAACTTATGTGCTAACAAAGATCATTTCCAGCTATTGTAGTATAGTTCTGATGTTAGACTAGTTAGGTTTTTGAAAGCCTTCTTTTATTTAAAAATTTTTGGTGTCTCTCGCATATCTATTACTTATTGAAAATGTAGATTCATTTACTAATATTTCATAGTTCTTTAAATAATGATAATTATATTAAATTGTTGAACAAATTTGTAAAATTTTGGCATGTTTAAAGTATTCAGTGTTTTCATCCTGAAATTTGCTCTCTTTTTGAAATCTACATTTAACTATAAGGGTTATTTATAATTTTTTAAATTGGTGTATGTTTGCAATGTATAATAGGTACATTCATTTTGGGGAATTGGTGATTTTTGTGTAATAGTTCTACAACTTTGAAATTATTGGACTATTGTAGATGGAATGTTATATTGTACATGAAATACATTTCAACTGATTTTGACATTATTGATAACACATAAGAAAGCCAAAATGTTTATCAGCAAAATGTAAGAAAAATTCATGGAGGGCCGGTGAGATGGCTCAGCGGCTTAGGCGCCTGCCCGGCAAGCGCGAGGGCCTGAGTTCGACTCCCGGAACCCACATACGAAAAAGGGGCCGGTGATATCGCTCAGTGGCATGGGCGCCTGCTGGCGCACGAGGTCCTGAGGTCGACCCCCCGGTACCCACAAAAAAAAAAAAAAAAAAAAAAAAAAGAAAAATTCATGGAATGATAGATTATTTTATATATTTTACATTTTTATATATTTCACTAACACAACATATGTGTAATACATTTCTACTTTATTTAGACATTGTGTATTTTTAAAATCTTAAGTAGGGAAGATTTACATATGTCAAAATGTAATAATAGAAGAAATTCTTTATATTACCCTGATTCGTGATAAAAATATGGATAATCATCATATTTTCAGATTTGAGGCAACTGCTGATTATTATATATATAGAGAGAGAATCACTATATTAAATGTAACATTCAATATATATATATATTTTTTGTTGTTGTTGTTGTTGTTGTTGTGGGTCGACCTCGGGAGGGGTCAACGTCAGGACCTCGCATGCCAGCAGGCACCCGTGCCGCTGAGTGATATCACCAGCCCTTTTTTTCGTATGTGGGTTCCGGGAGTAGAACTCGGGCCCTCATGCTTGCCAGGCAGGTGATTATGCCGCTGAGCCATCTCACCGGCCCTCAATACATTTAATGATTGATATAGTCATTTAATGCAGCATGTAACTTAATATATAAAATTGCTAAGGTGTTCTCATTTGGTCTCTGTCTTAGTTACTTATGGCTGGTACAAAATATCTTAACCCAAAGTGAAAGAAGGAAAGGTTTATTTAGCCCACAGTTTGTACAGGCTTCAGTTCATAATCCTCTGGCTTCAAGGCAGGGTGGTACATGGCAGAGGGCCAACAGTTCATGGTGGTGGAACATGGCAAAACAAGAAGAAAGGAGGGGAGAGCAAACCTCTTTCCTCCCTTTCATTGCATGCAGGCTTCCCACCCTAGAGCAGGTATAACATTTATACCTTTAATCCCAGGATTAGACATGAAGCATTCAACCATGAGTCAATCACAAACTCTAGATTCAGCCTCCAAAAAGCCTGCACCCCATGACTTCATGAGGATTTCAGGGGACATCCAGACATGAACCATAACAGTCTCTAAAAACAAAATCATATACTGTATATATTTCAAATATTTCTACAAAATTGGTTTAGCACAACTCATTTACCAGAATATTCTAATAATTTCTAAATTCTTGATTGATTAGTAGAAAATCTGATATGTTATTTTGTTTGACATGGACAAACTCCCCATATGAAATGTAATCACAATGTACTACAAACAGTATTAATAAAAATAAAAAAAATTAAAATTAAAAAATAGAAGCAGTGAAAAATAAAATGGTGCAAACAACCAAAAGCTCCAAAGTTTTCTACAGTACATGTAGGTAAGTTGATTCCAAAGATGCTTTCAGGGTCTGAGAGTAGAGGTCTATGTGATTAGAGGGGTGGTGCCATTTGCCAGTAACAAGTGATATCATCCTGTCAAATTTCATTTATCTCCACTGGAGGGCAAAAGAAAATGTGGCCTACACAGGAAAGTGACTCCTTCTCACAGGTAATGGAGGTTTGAGAAGGTGGGCATATTATTATATCCCAGGGTTTATATTTTTCAGATGAAAGACACAGCCTCAGGTTGATTCTTTTCTATGATACTTTTGGGTATTGCATAGGAAGCACTGCCTCATATTTAGAGGAATTTTTTTTCCAGATATCACAAATCATTAGTAGACTACCATGCAAGCATCTATATGCCACAGTGGACCACAGCACGTTTTCCAGAGGCAACCTGCACCAAATCAACCTTTCCCCCTTAGCTTTTCTTTTGAGGATTTACAAAATTAATTTCTTTCACCTAGGTGTAGCGGTCTCCCTTTCTTCCCAAATACTGTACTTTGAATCTGGCAAAACTCTATCAAAAAAAATAAATAGCCACAGAAGAATCACTAGATTCAGTGTCAACTCCTCCAAAAAAAAAAATTAGACTTCTTTAGAAGTGCAATGTTAGGGGCCGGTGAGATGGCTCAGCGGCTTAAGCGCCTGCCCGGCAAGCGCGAGGGCCCGAGTTCGACTCCCGGAACCCACATACGAAAAAGGGGCCAGTGATATCGCTCAGCGGCACGGGCGCCTCCTGGTGCGCGAGGTCCTGAGGTCGACCCCCTGGTACCCACCAAAAAAAAAAAAAAAAAAAAAGAAGTGCAATGTTAAACTTATCTCTGAAATCACACATATATTGTGTCTATGAACTGACACAAAAATACACCAGTATTTGTATTAGATAATATGTTTGAATATTGTTGCCTGTATGAATAGAGTATCACCTCTCATTTTTTAAGTATTCATAGTTTATCAAACATTTTATTGGGTATTTTATATTGTTTGTAATTAATACTCACTTTTTCAACATAAATTTGTGAATATATGTTTTTCAGTTTTAACATCTGAATATTAAACCAATAGATTTACACTTGACTGTATTCATGGAATAAAACCTTTATTATCGTGGTATACTCTTCATTAAAAGTTTTAAATATTTAATATATATCTATTACAAATAGGTTTAGCTGTATAAGTACATGTCTCTCCTTCCTTCCCTTCCTCCTCCCTTCTGTTTATATCAAACTAAGAATTTTGAGTACAGTTGAGAATAAACAATACTTTGGCATAAGTTGAGAAATTGATAAATTTTACATAATTTTTCGTGTGTTCTGGAAAAATATGTGCATAGAATGATTCTGTGTTTGAAAGTTTGATACTTTGCGTCATGGAAAATATATTAATTCATCTTTCTAAATTTCAAGGTAATTGATTATATATAAGTTATCCATATTTATGAATTTGTAAATATTTTATACTTGATTTCTTTGATAGTTAAGGTTTAGCCATAAGAAAATATGATAGTTATTAATGCTGCTTGTGAGTGTGTGTGTGTGTGTGTGTGTGTGTGTGTGTGTGTGTGATCTGAGAGCTAGGAGTTAAAGTGGGCCATAAAGAGAAAAGGGTGGATATAAGTTGAGTAGAGCACAAAGTAATTAAAATTTAGTAACAGAAGTTTGTTTCTTTGTAGACAGGCCCAAACCTCCGTTGGTTCTTCTCGCCTTGTAATTCACTTTGTAGGTTTCCTGAAGAAGCCAGAGCTGCTCATCACAGAGCTGCACATGTTCGTGTCTGGCACCGGAGTTAGACTTGCTGAAGGAGGATCGAAAAAACAGGTGATGCACTTGCTGGCCTGGCCACTGTCACCAATAAGGTGAGATAGCAGGTGAGAGACAAGGTATGTGAATGGCAGAATGGCTGGAGGTTCACTTCCAGCTCTAAATCTCCCAAAATAATATTTCTCATGAATCCCAATAATTGAAGCCGAAGAGTAGCTTCTTCCTTAGGAGGAAGGGAACCACACGCACATTCCTGGTTCACACACATCTGCATTGGAAGACAGGACTGAGATATGTAAGTGACATAGGCTTGCCGATAGGAGGAAATATGTACTAAAGGACCCACCAGGCTTGTGTTTATCACAAAATTAATTGTACTCCCTTGATATAGTTGTTTTCATCTGTACAAAAGGAGGACCAAGGATAAAAAATTAGAGTTCTGTTCCTACTTTCTCCCCAAAATCACCTTCCTTACTTTGTTTCCTACTTCTCCACTCTTTCTGCTCCTCTTCAGTTACACCAGCCACTGTTGTCCATGTAGTCAGCTTCCTATGGAACAGTCAGTGTGGTTGTTTCTTTTGAAAGATATCCCAGATGTCTCTGAGTTCATTCCTCATTGGTTTTAGGTATTTTTAGCTGGAGCTTACCTTATACTTAAGCAAAGAGTAAAATCCCTCTGTATCAGTGCTTCCTGATTTCCATACAAGACTCATTTTTTCTTCATACCATTGATAGCAAGCTAACCTTCAACATCGATAAGAAAGTACTGGACACAGCATGTGAATAAAATGTTTTTGTTGTTGAAGGGAAGTATGATTTGACTTTATATAAAATACAATTCATAAATGTCAGAAATATCTCAAAAATTGCTTTATAATATATAATCACTTGTATGAAACTAGGAATTATAAGAGCATTAAAAATTAGGAATGGTGAAGGCATGGTCTTGTCACATTGCCTTGTTTATATGAAGAAAGTAGCTAAAACATTTAAACAGATTAGCCCAGAAATCTGGAACTAAATAATTCTGTGGATGTGTGGGTGTGTGTGGTGAAATTAGATGTTGTGAGGATTCAATGCCACATCATTGTCTTGAAAAGAACTTTTCATATGTTTTGTTATTAGCATCTGACTTTTGTGAATACTTGTACACTTGAAATTTCTTTACTATAACTTTCTTATTTATTTAATATGGATCTTCTGACTTACAAAGATTTAGTGATGCCACAAATTAGACCAAATTTTGAATGAATTTTTTTTTTTTTTTGTGGGTACCAGGGGTCGACCTCAGGACCTCGTGCTTGCCAGCAGGCGCCCGTGATGCTGAGCAATATCACCGGCCCCTTTTTTCGTATGTGGAATCCGGGAGTTGAACTCAGGCCCTCGCGCTTGCCAGGCGGGTGCTTAAGCCGCTGAGCCATCTCACCGGCCCATTGAATGAATGTTTTGCATGAAGTATTAAACCACTTTTGAATTGACAATATATTATTCACTCTTTAATTTTCATTACATAATATGCAGTAGTTAACTGACACTCTGTGCAAAAGAATGAAAAGTTCATTGTATTGATAACCTTGATTTTTTTCTGTCTAATAAATTACCATCACATGCACACCTGTATATCTTAAACACTGTCCTGAAAATGTACATGTGGGTATGTGTATGCACATACATGCATGAAAATCCAAGATTAACCAGTATTTTTACTGTTGTGTAAAACTCGTGTTTTATGACATATGAATTACATTATTGCCATTTGAACTGTTTCTCCAAATATGATGTCTGATTCCTTAGATTGAATCCTGAAAGTAATATCAGAGATAATACCTATACATGTGTCTATCTACCTACCTATTAGGAATATGAAACATTTTGATGAAAGTATTTATGTAACTTTTACCTTTCCAAAATTGGATATTATGAATTAAACTATGTTAATAGGCATGACCACGCTGGATTTCACACAATATTGTTTTCAGTCAGAGATAGAGAAAAATATTATTTGTTTAAATCAGCTATATAATGGTAGTGACAAGAACCAGAACAGTTATAATCTCACTTTTTGCCTGTACAGCATGCTATTAAAATTTTATTGTTTTAAAACAATATCTTTACACCCACCCTCAAGCCATCTTTTCTCATTTTATAACTAAGGAAAAAAATAGCTGAAAACAACTGGGAAGTAAAAGTTATTAACTGAGAATGTAATAGGGCATCTTTGTATATTTCCAACAGAAACATGTACAGTGAAAACAAAATCAACTGTGAGCTGCTAAAGCATTGTTCTACAACACCATAATTTCTGCAGATTTGTTTATTTGTTTTCAGCAGCAAATTCAGTAATGTGTTCTCTGAGAAAGAAAGAGTGTCGGGGCTATAATTAGACTTGAATAAAGTTATTTTCGTGGAATGAAAGTAGTCCAAGGAAAAACTGGCAGAAATCAACTTCAACGAAGAAACAAATACATTTTTAAAGAAGAATGAGAGGAATGGTTTCTTATTCCAATAAATCAGTGTAAGCTACTAGCAAGAAAAAAGGGAAACAGTATTAAAGATAAACAGAATGCAGTGTAGGACTGAATATAATTTAAAGAATAAATTGAATCAGAACTGTCAGTTTGTACTTTTAGAACATGACAGTTTATATAGGGAAAGGCACATCAGGAGCAAACACTTCCCAATAACGCCGTTATAAATTACCTGTGTTCTCCAAAAATAAAAACTTTTCCCACAGATAGTTATTATTCGGAACATGAGAGTTGATATAGGGAAAGGTACATCAGGAGCAAACACTTCCCAATAACGCCATTATAAATTACCTTTGTTCTCCAAAAATAAAATGTTTTCCCACAAGATAGACAGTTATTATTCATTTGTGTAGGCACTCACATTACAAACATTTGTTCAGTGCTAGCTGTGTGAGAGGCACTGGGTTTATGCTCTGTTTCATTCAAAGGACGAGACATGCCTTGGCTTGTGTCTACTGCAGGGCAGAGTAAAAGGGAGAGCCACATGAACAAACTAGAAAAAAACCCTGTGTGTTACAAGTGACCGACTACAAGACACAGGGAACAAAGTCATTCTAGGGCAAAAGAAATTAGCTATTTTATCCTGGAATTAGGTTAAAGACAAGGTAAAAATCCAATCTGAATCTTAAAAGATTACACAGTGATCTAGGGGTGGAGGTATAGCCTGCAATGCTTAAGATATACTACATAATTTAGGGAAAAAGAAAATTCTGACATGAGTCTGAAAATTTTTTGAGGAAATGTATATGTATATATCAAACTCAGGACCTTGTGCTTGCCAGGCAGGTGCTGTGCTGCTGAGCTAAATCCAGGCCCCTGATAAGGTCTTATACTGACTTCTACAACACAATGTATGAAAATAAAATTGAACTCGAAGATAGAGTAGGAAAAGATCAAAAGTTAAGAAATTAGGATTTCAATCAGATTCTCAAATTTTCTTTAATGATCTGAAATTCTAGATATTTAAGCTTTGATGGCACATAGCTTCTGTGAATTCTGCCATTAGGAAAATTAAAACAATTTTCTACACGGAAAAAATAAGTGAGCATGGCTGATTCCAATAATCTTTAGAAAAACAGGTGAAAGCTGGATTTGGTCAACATGTCATAGTTTGTCAATCCCTGATTTAGGATATCAAAAACAATGAAAATGTTTCAACGAAGAATACAAAACATTTTCTGAAAGTTTCACATGCATGGTTGAAACATTTTCAAAGTATGTAAAAGATATGTACAGTGAAAATTATAGTACCATCAAAAGGGAGATTGAAGAGGACATCAGAAAATGGAAAGTAATCCCTTGCTCTTGGATAGGAAGAATCAATATTGTGAAAATGGCCCTACTCCCAAAACTGCTATACAGATTTAATGCAATCCCAATCAAAATACCATTAACATACCTCACAGATCTAGAGAAAATACTCCTAAAATTCACTTGGAACCAGAAAAGATCTAGAATAGCAAAAGCAGTTCTGGGCAACAAAGGCAAGTCAGGGGGCATCACAATCCCAGACCTGAAATTATACTACAAAGCTACTGTGATAAAATCAGCATGGTCCTGGCAAAAAAAAAAAAAAAGCCTGAGGATCAGTGAAACAGAATAGAAGATGGAGACACAACTACAAACACACTCAGCCACCTTATCATTGACAAAGGGGTCAAACATGCTCACTGGAAGAAAGATAGTCGCTTTACTAAATGGTACTGGAAAAATTGGCTCCCCACATGATGAAGACTAAAACTTGACCCATGTCTATCACCGTGCACTAAACTAAAGTCAAAATGGATCAATGATCTAAATATTAAAATACAGACATTAACTTTACTGGAAGAGAAAATAAGCAAAGATTTTGAAGACATAGGTGTAGACAGAGGCTTCATGAACAAAACCCAGAGTGCAAGGGAAATATTACTAAGAATCAACAAATTGGATCTCACCTTATTAAAAAGCTTTTGCACAATAAAAGAAATCACTAACAGAGTGAAAAGACAACCCGTAGAGTGGGAAAATATTTTAGCCAATCATACCTCAGACAAAGGACTTCTATCTAGAACATATAAAGAACTGAAAAAAATCAGAGCCTCCTAATTCAAAGACCCAATCCAAAAATGGACATCTGAGATGAACGTGCACTTCTCAGATCAAGAAATACAAATGGCAAATACATGAAAAAAATGTTCAACATCATTGGTTATTTGAGACATGCAAATTAAAACAATACTGAGATTCCATCTCACCCTGAAAGAATGGCTCTCATCAAGAAATCAACCAATAACAAATGCTGGAGGAGCTGTGGGGAAAAAGGAATGATTTTTTCCACTGTTGATGGGAGTGTAGACTGCTGCAGCCACTGTGGAAATCAGTGCGGAGATTCCTTTAAAAACTAGGATTATAGGTCTTATTCCACCCAGCTACTCCCCTTCTGGGTATTTTCCCAGAAGAATGAAAAACATCATACCGCAGTGATATATGTGCACCCATGTTTATAGCAGCACAATTTGTAATAGCTGAATCTTGGAAACAACCCAGTTGCTCATCAACTGAGGAATGGATAAAAAAAGATATTTTTTAATATAATGGAGTACTATTCAGTCATAAATAAGGATAAACTATAGACTTTTATAGGTAAATGGATGCAATTTGAGAGCATACTGATAAGTGAAATAAATCAAACCCATATGTGTAAACATTGCACTGTCTCACTAGTGTGAGAAACTGAACAAGTAAATAGTGTCCAAAATGTACAATAGATGTTGTGAATTGGGAAGAAACTGTTCTAAAGAAAAGACAAACTGTGATGGGGGAAAGGGGAAAGGAAGAAAGGGAAAAAGAAAAAATTATATGTCTACATAAGATAGTTAAGATAGTTATACAGCTAGCTTCCCTTAGTTCCTTGAAAAGAATGTTTTATTCTAATTGTTTGGACAAAATATCATACCTATATCTTGTACTCTGAATAACTACTATGAAGACAACAATACACAATGTGTTAATTATTGTAACTGTCCTACTAACCTGTTTTGAAACTCAGTTTCATTATTATGTTTATCATTTTTATCTTTAAAATTAAAAATAAAAGAATATGAAACCCGCACAAATGTAAGGGTTTACCAGTGCGGTGGGAACCCAAGCATGTAGAACACTTGATGCCTGAGACAAGAGCTAAAGGAGAAATATCTGCTTGAACCAATATGCGAGCACTAAATATGGCCACCGTCAGATGTACAAAATATGTAACAAAAGAAAATCTATACGATTTAGTGATGAAGGGAGATTGCAGTAAGGAGAAGTGGAATATAAAAACATGTAAATTTAATAACCTAGGTGAATTGGAGAGGGATAGTGTTTTTCACAAAGTAAAAAATTTAAAAAAGAATAATATTTTGATGAGTGGCTTGCATACATACAATCAGAGATGGTAGGGTAAAAACAATATTGATATTCGAAAAAAAATTTTATCTTCGTATTTTGTTGGAGCTGTCTACTGATTGCCTGTGACTCTAGAGCAAAGTTTTTGGTTAGAAATAGCACCTTAAGTAATATCAAACATGCTAGTGGATTTTGAAGTAATTTTCCAATGGGCTGAAAAACATGTGAGTGAAAGGAATCTATGGCCAAGGGTAGAAACATGGGTTAAACTACTTTTAGGGTCAGCAAAGAAGGCAAGAGAAGGTGGAAGAAATAAATCTTTAGTTTCATAGCAGAAGAATGAAATGTTTAAATTGGTTTACAGTATGTATTATATATAGCACCATGGGTTTCTTTTGGTAGAAATGAAATATTTAAGTAAAAAACAACATTGTTGGTTGCATATACGTAAGCAATCAATGTACAAAATTATGTTTGTTATCCCACCCATTATTTTAAGGTGTTAAGTCACTTTTAGAATATTGGCTTAAATATACTGAAGAATATTAAGTTTTATTACAAAATATTTTAAATCATTCGTAGTAGGAAAAAACCAAAACATGTTCATTTGAAATAACATTATTTGAATATATATTTTAACATTATCATTAAAACAATAAACTTATTCATGTAAAGTGAAGAAAATAGTATGAAGTAGCAGTTAAAAACTAAGAAAGAGATACAAAGAAAAGGAAATAAAAGGAAATATAGCAATCAGTCATCTCACCTACATTACCACACAATACCAGAGAATATGTACAATTAAAACAATCCCTAAATGTTACTCTTCCGAGTGAGTGAACTTATATTCAACTATGATCCTAAGAATCACTAATGAATCTCATAATTTTTGTATGTACATTTGATAATTTTGTGTTCTCTTTTAAAATTCCGATAAATGTATATTTTCATATGTTTTCTATGACTAAATGTTGAAATATCCATGTATTTAGGGCTAAAACTTGGGGAGAATTTAAAGCTTTCATATTACAATTCAGGTATAATATTTAGCAATCTTTTTTGATATATATTTATATCCTTCTTCAGTTAACTGTAGGAAATTCAGAGGTCCCAATCTCTGTCAGCATATTTTTGAATGATCCAATTTTTAATTCTATGAATCTTATCTGAGAGGTGGTTAGAAACATTTTATAAAGTATTTATATTTAGTATGCATAGCACTTTGACTAAAAACTAAATATTAGTGAAACATACATGAAATACAGTTGATGGGATAAAACTTTTTTTTTTCATTGTTGCCAGGAATCGAACTCAGGACCTTGTGCTTGCCAGGCAGGCGCTGGTGCCACTGAGGTATATCCCTGGCCTAAAAAAATAATTTTTAACATTCATTGTAAAGATTGATATATTTTACCCTACAACAGATATCTGAGTATTGTTTATGCATCTATAGTAATTTTTTTCAGTGGATAGACTTTCTTAAAGCAGCTAGTATCTCTTAAATTAGCTGATGATTAAAATCTACATTTAATATCAGCACCCTACTAGTGGCTATTTTTGAAATTAATAAAATCAGCTTAAGACTAAAAGGGGAAATAGTTAGGCTAGAGTACAGAGCAATAGGAAAAAACTATCCAATGTGTAGTGTGCAATAATTAAGATAATAAGTGCTAAAGCCTCTGGAAATAAGTCAGCTGAATAACATTACAGAAATGAAAAATGAGAGTAACAATAATCCACACCCCTCAAAACAAACTCAGCCCAATTATGTAAAAACACCAGATGAAATAGTAGCTGTCCTTTAATTAAGAAATGCATTAGTAATTTCATAAACAGAGGAATTCAACACAAAACAAGTGGCACATGGGACACATCACTTCATAAAGCCTGGATTCCCAAAATTAGAAATAAAAGTGTGATCATATAAGGTAACTATTATAGCAACTTTAAAAGTAGAATTTTCTATCAAAAATTTTTATTAAGGTTAAAAAGCATGACCATTGATCCAGCACTTGAAAGATGAGGGATCACATCCAAAAGGCTATGTATTGTTTATACACACATATACCTAACACACATGGGTATATGTACATATAAAATCATCAAAAGATACATTAGGAGACAAATATGGAAACAAAGCAAGTATCTGACTTTAAGGTATGAAAAAAATGCTAAAATCACATTATGCCATATTCTTCACTAATTTAAAATAATGGTAGATTTGTACCAGTTGATTAGGAGAAAATTTATAATGAAGGAAATTACGGGTAAAAATTCCATTCATTTTAGTATTTTATTTTCACATATCCAAATTAAGGGCATATGTAAGAGGGTATGTTAGGTAATGAAAAATTGTGAAGAGTTTTAAGGTATTATATTAAGAAAAGATTTGGATAATTGGGCTGTTTCAGATAAGCTGTGTGATTTATCTGCCTGGTTTTTAGTTTTACTCTGGACTTCAGGAAACTAAGTCAAACTGAATACTAAATTTCAGGAATGCAATGTATTTATTGTATGTGTGCTTCTTGCTTTTCTTTATGCAACCATACATATATATCACATTAATATGAATGATAGGTGAATTGAATATTTTTGTGAACATTTTCTACGTTTTTTTCTAAAAAATATATTCTGCAGTTTACACTTCCCTTAGTTTACCTGTACCAATGCTCACGGATCTGAAAGATAATTGGCATTTGAAGAGCGTAAGGATATGAACAAATCTTACAATAAATTTTCAAATTTGCCAATGTTTTTCCTAATCTCTAATTTTATTTTTTCAATTATTTAATTCCCTTTAAAATATTTTATTAAATTTTGAATACACGCAAAATACTATAAATGTTAATTTTAAGAAAAAACAATAAAATGAATAGGAGTTTATCTACTGTGAAACACAGTTAATAAAATTGCCCACTTTCCAATATTAGAGATTTCTGTGTTTCTTTTTCCTATCCCATTTCCTTTCCTTCGTGCAGGAGGAAAATACCATCCCACTTTTTTGTGAACTATTCCCTTTCCTAAAATGTGCTTTTATAGTTATTGTCACATTCTTTATTCAAATTTTTCCTATTTGGTTATTCATGTAAATTAAATTAGAGTTTATTCTGTGATTTTTAAAATTTGCCTAAAATTTTTTTTCTTTTTTTTAAATTAAAGTTTATTGGTACATTTTGGATATACATACTGATCGTATTCATTATAGGGAATTTGTACCTGTACATAATATATTTTGATTCCTCTTTTTTTCCCAATCCCCTCTCCTCTCTTCAACTTCTCTTCCCCTCCCTATTTACAAAGCTTGTTTTCATTTTATTCTTTTTTTATTATCTCTTTTCCCCTTTTCTCTTCTTTCTTTTCCCCCTTCCCCTTCCCTAGTTCCTCTTTCCTTTTGAACAATTTCTTCCCATTTCACAATATCTATTATATATTTTGGTCCTTATTTACTTTTTCAGTTTCTATTTTTACCACTTTAATAAATTCATTTTAGTTTTCTTAGTATTATTTTGCTTTGTATTTGTACTTGTAATTTAGAACTTAAACACACTGTTTATATTTGGTTTGTCATGGTTACTGCCAATGTGTATAATGTAAATTCCAAATTAATTAAGTAAGCTTAATATTTTTCTGAGAAAGAAAAATCAAGGAGTTAATAATAATTTACATAAACAATGCTATTGTTTTCCCTGGATTGTACATCTATATAATTTTATTTAACCTCACAAAACATATTATTACTGTTATTTTGTTACTATTTTTATAGTTATTTTGCCTACAGATTTGCATCTTTGCTTAAATTTTTATTGTGTTTTAGACATTCCACTGGGTCTTCTATCTGACATACGTCCATAGAATTTTTCCTTCTTGAGATTCCATTAGTCCCTAATTTATTAAAATTATTATTGTGACACATTTTAGTCTTCAGTATGGCTATAGAAAATTCAGTTCTTAGTCTAAAGTTCTTCCTATGGAATAATATTTTCCTTCCAGGTGCTAGTAAGCTCTTTTAATTTTTGGTGTTCTGTGGTTCACTCAGATGTATTTATATTTGAATTATTTTATGTATATTTGTATTTTGTTTATCATATTTGGTATTTCATTGAGATTCTAGGATTTAAATGTATAAGTCTTTGGGTAAGATAGATGTATTATTTTTCAATATCACTTTAAAAATTCTGTCTGCAAAATATTATCTCTGCTTTTCTCCTGCCATGCTTTTTTTGTGAAGTAATAGAATTTCTTAATAGAATCTTGGATGATATCTATTTTTATAATCATCAATATCTACTTTACAATCACCCTATTATACATTTGTATTTGTCTTTTAAGTAATTCTTTTTTCAGATTTATCTAATTACAAGATTTATTGTCCATTTAATTATTACAGAATTTTTTATCCTCTTAAATTTCTCTAGCTGTTTTTGAAGTAAACGGGCATATTGAAAATATTTTTATGCATATTGTCAATCAGCTGTATTAGTTTAGTCTACTATATTACACCTACTTATTTGATTTATTTTCGGTACTATCCATATCATTTTCTGAATACATGTGAATGCAATTACACTTTTTCAACTTTTTGGCTCTTTCTCCTGCTGCTTTTTTTTTTTTTTTTCTTCCATGTATAATAAGCTTTGTAAGCTCATGATCCTATGGACCAGTTTTTATAATAATTTTTAAGATCTGGTTTAAGACTGTTCTATTGAAAATTGTATACATTTATTTTTCCAGTTTCTTGATGACAACACGTCTATACCTTTAAAATATATATTCCCTTTTCAGAAACACAGACGGACTGGTAATTCAGATGGCTTGTCCACAGGAAGGATTCTTATTGCAAATTCTTAAGGAAGATGTTTTATCTTAGCACACATTATAAAGTTTGAAAGAAGCCTACTTTTGCTGTTTCCCTCAGTGGGTTGGAATATTCTTTAGTTCACACTCATGCTCCGAGAAGTGTCATTGGAGTTCTCAGCTTCATTTGCTGCATCTCCGGATTTTCTGAAAACTCGGGCCATAAACTTCATACTCCGCTTCATAGTAGTAAAAACTGAAGGACGAATTCAAGAGGATTTGTCAGATGACTGTACTTAACCCAATGGCTTCTTGTAACTTTGTTTATACAAAGTTTATTTTTAGCGTCTGAAAACTAAAAAACAAACAAACAAACAAACAAAAAAACACTTTCCGTATCATGGATACATGTAAAATATGTTTTCATTTCTCTATAGTTTCACAGCAATTTCACTTGTTTTGCAATGGTAACATTGGAGGATATCATTCTTTAACAGCAACCGAGATCAATGTTTCCTCTCCCTTACCATTGTACTGAAAGTATAATATGTATCAATTGTCTTCTGTTTATATTTTTGTAGCATTACCCTAACTGAAGAAATCATCCAAATGTATCACTTTCAAAGTTGTCTTTCCCCAATTCTACCTTAAGTGTATTTTCCCAAAATATCAAGTTTATATATCACTATTTATTCTAACTGCCTACTAAAAATATTTACTTTCTTATGATATTTCTGCACTGGAGACACCCACACATTAGATGAAATCTATGAAGCAGTGAGCCGAATTAAACCTCTCTTCCTCTAAGCTGTGTCAGATATTTTTCCCCAACAGTGGGAAACTGACCAACACAGACCTGTCCCATAACTGTGACAGAATCCACGCAGGTTTTGGTAATATGCCAATCTGAATCGTGTACATTAGTACGCCTGCCAAAAATAACCTAACTCTATTCTTACCGATATTCTTTATGAAAAAAACTCTAAATAGTCCTCTCATCATCTGAAAATATACCAAAATTGCACAATTATCCTGTTTTCTTTTATATATAGTCTCAAGTTTTAATAATTATTTTCTCAACTAATACATTATATATTCCATATTATCTTCCTTACTAAGTCCAACACTTCCTTCTTTCTTCAATGTGCCACATGTATTCCCATATAATTCTTTTTATTCTTAATCTATGCCTATCCAATGTACGTAAGCATACTCTACATTTGTACCTTACACGACATAGTAATCCGCTGAACTCAGTTAGTTTAATTTAATTTACCTCAATATAAGCACATTTCTATACAATGACTATGACAGATTAGATCTGAAACATACACTAAACCATTTCCAAAAAGGAGTTATTGAAGAGCAATAATTCAACTTTAATTTTGCAAATTGTCAACTCAACATGTTAGAACACAGGATTTAATTTACAGATTTCAACACTACACATTTTTAACAGGTGATTGGAGACAGCATTAATTTTTCTTTTTTCAAATATTGCATATGCTTCTGGCACTATCATTTGCCTTAAGCCAAATATTTCTTTGAAAATTTTGAGAATATATATATATATTCAAATATATATATATATATATATATATATATATATATATATATATTCATTTTGAGAAGGATTAGAGTCTCCCTGCCATTAAAATATTTTTTTTAAATAATGTGCACAATCTGTGAAGAAAATCCTACTGTGTTTATGTATTTGAAGCTATGGATATTTAAACACTGAAATTTAATTCTGAATGGCAAAAAAACCGTAAGTAATTACCTGTTTTCTATTTTTTTTTTTTTTTGTGGGTACCGGGGGGTCGACCTCAGGACCTCGCACATCAGCAGGCGCCCGTGCCACTGAGCGATATCACCGGCCCCTTTTTTGTATGTGGGTTCCGGGAGTCGAACTCGGGCCCTCGCGCTTGCCGGGCAGGCGCTTAAAACGCTGAGCCATCTCACCAGCCCATTACAACTTATTCTTAAAATTCTTTCAATTACACAGTTAATATTTCTTGATTTTTAAGTTTTTAAAAGATATATATGAAATAAATGGGGCCCAAACAAATTAATTAAACATAGTCACAGATACCCAGAGAGAAATGAAAAAAATTAGTGTCCCAGTATTCCATCTACTGCTCATTTTCTCTCCTGGACACCAAGATATTTCATATACTAATAAATATTTGTGTGAATCTGTAGCATGTTTAGCACTGTTCTGAAAGGCAAGTAGTGCTTAGATTATTTATTATGACCATATTTTGTTTAGTTGTGCCTCATGATTTTATAAATTCATAGTTTCATTTTCTTTCTCAAGGTCTTGTATCTAATTCACTTCTGAAAATCCCAAGAGAGCTCCTGTACAAGGCTCTGGGAGGAGAAAGCATCTTTTGTTTGCTATGTGTGATATTGACGAAACTTAAAGCAAGAGTGAATATAATCTCCTCTATTTCATTTTGTATTTTTCTTGCTTACTGATTATGCACTCTAAATGGTCATTTGACCAAAATCCTGGGCATTGCAGCATTTTTATACCTCTGGCATTCCAATTAGTCCTCCAAGTCCCAATAGGTAATAAGTAAAAACAAAAGTTATTTTCACATCAATACATTTTAAAACACTGGAAGAATTAGAAAAACAAAGAGAACACTACTCTTCCAGAGAGATCATTCAAAGAGTATTTAGATGATTGATAAAGTGAATAATCAATTTTTGTTAAGGTTATTAAGTTACATTTTATTTCTGTTGTATCTTTGCCTAAGTGGTTGTTTTATAGGATTTCACGGGTATAGAAATAATATTTTTTTTTCAAATCAAGACACCAAGGGACACAATGGAATAAGATGTGGGCTGATGGATGGCTCATTTTACCTTATCTCACTTTCTCGTATTAAACCTTTCCCCATCTCAATACACATCCATACCTATACATACTGCATACACACACACACACACACACACACACACACACACACACACACATGCATACACACAGTGTGTTCCATAAAAGCCAAAAGAGTCAGAGCATGTAAAACAAATATATATATATATATTTTTTTTTTCTTGACTTCTGGGGACAGTTTCAAATCTACTGAACTCTGCCTATCCTTGAAGATGCTGTTCCTCCATTCCAGATTCAAGATTGGAAAAGGAAAATGATCAGCATTTATAAAATTTGTTCACTGAGCCCCGAGTGACAGCTTACAGGAAGGTGAATTTGACTTGAAAGACAAAAATAAAACCATAACCAATTTTTTTCTGGTTCAACATGTCTTTGTGCTAGGATTATGATGTACTATATCATTTCATGATATGAGTGTTAAAATTAGCATTAATATTAAAGAATTTTTTATCTCTACCAAAAATAAATGAAAAATAGAGGATTTCCTATATGTCTCTGTATTTTACATTAGAAAATTACACCTTCTATGTAAATGATATGTAAAATTACTCATGTGACTGAGAACATCTGATGTGCGAGATTCAGTCGACTGCCATCCTGTATATATGCTTCATCTCTCTAGTGATCACCTATTATTTTCAGACCCTGAAGCTCTATTTGAGACACTACATACTGCCAAAAGTGTCATGTCACTTGCATGTAAAATGAACATGATGCCTTTGGTTATTGCAGATCCATTTTATCTGACTGCTGCTGCTACCGAATTGTTAGTATCACTGTTCTACTGGTTTAGGTTTGTGAGAAGAAAATCATATAGATTTATATTTGTTTTTAGTAGTAGATCTTCAAACATGTTATTTTTATAAATTTCGCATGAAGTTTAATTTTATTATTTGTCATTTGTATTCACAAAGTGATTCCACATATCTTCATAATAGACCCATGAGTTAGACATGACCCGAAGACTGCTATGAGGCTTAGTGAGAATTTCAAGGATAGGCAAGAGCCAGAGGAGATACAGAAAACTTGACATACAGAGACAGAAGCAGAGGAATCCACAGCCATCACCTACCAGAAAACACATGATATTTAACTGTGGCTGCTTGAAGCTTGAGCTGGGCCACAATTCCCAGAATGGATTTGTTCTAATAAGTGAGGTGAGGCTATGAAATCCCCAAGACAGATGATTCATGGGACATTTTTGTTTAAATTTGATCAACATTGCCATAAAAAATAAGAAATATGTGATTACAGAGTATATTCCCTAAAAAAAAAAACAGTGGTCACTTGATGGTTAAGCAGGAAAATAAATTTTGTTTATCAATAGCATTTCATGGTGACTAAAAGCACCAGTTTTTAATTAAATTTTGCTGGAGCCATAGGTTCTTTAGTTCATAAAAGGCAACTGCTGCTAGGATATGAGGCAGGTGGGGAGTGCTTGGGCTTGTTCTAGTCCAAACATATAGGGTTAAGAGTAGGGATGAAACCTAAGAGAAGGGATTAAAGAAGGGAGTCACAAATATGCAAGTGAATTGAGTAAGAAAAACAGTGGAGGAGAGGTTACAGCTGGATAAGCTAAATCAACACTCAACAGAGATCCCTGTAAATACTAGACTCAGTGCAGGTAAATAACTGCAAATACATTCACAGATCGGAGCCTGTCATAACATTCTGTTTATTTTTTTCTTTTTTCTTTTCCCTTCCTCCCTCTCCTGTCTCCCCCACTTGGCTTTATCTCTCCCTCCTTACCCCCTCTCTCTTTCAGTTTGCTTTAGGAATTACATGAGCTAAATTGAAAATATTTGTTGTTGTTGTTGTTGTTGTTGTTGTTGATGTCTGGGAAGGGGCAGGGAGTAGCCTTTAAATGAACAGTATTGAACAGATAAGAGTTTGCTTCATTTGTTTAACATAGCAAAACTGAACCTGGTAGAATCTTAGCTTTTGAAAACTGAACACTTAATTCATGGTGCACTGTTCCACTCCAGCAAGGTATGGCAGCTCTGAATATTTGACTTCCAACATAATTTTTTTTAATTCTAAATAATAATATTATTTTACCATGCTATGTCATTCTTAAAATAATTATAAAAACAATGGTCAATTTTGATAGCTACAAACCTCAAAAATCTTTTCACTTCATCCAAAGCATTCATTTGGAGGGTATTATGTGTGTATGAGTTTGTTTGTGTGCATATTATGTTTATTTTTGACATTTATTTTTATTCATTTTCAATGGACAATAATAGTTTTTATGTGAATAGGCAAAGAACAGATGTTGATAAAATCAGTACAAAAGTTCATGTGCAAAGGAAAATAAATTTTATTCATCAGTAGCATTTCATAGTGACTAAAAGCACCAGTTTTTCATTAAATTTTTCTGGAGCCATAGGTTCTTTAGTTCATAAAAGGCAACTGCTGCTGGTATATGAGGCAGGTAGGGAGTCCTTAAGCTTGTTCTAGTCCAAACATACAAGGCTATGCATAAGAATTCATATAAATAAAGTGTTCTCTTGTCAAAAATGTTTTCAAACTACCACTTTAAATCAAGAGTCCGTGAAATGATATTTGGGTATGTTACTGTAATCTTCTGTTGCTTTATCTGTATGCTGTCAAGACATGTGCAATTTATTAGATAGTTTAGCTACAATATGAGATAAAAATTATTTCAAATTGCCTGAGACAGTGAGAATTCCAATTCAGAGCCATTTGAAATTAAAGAAAGTGAGGCTACTACTATTTTGTGTCAACTTACATCATTTTAATTTTTAAAGGGTTCTATGAAGAACTTCAGGTAGACAGGTTTGGATGAAAAACAATTGTTTTAATTGTTATCAGCAAAGCAGTGCGAAGCGGAAACTAAAACATAAACCCAGATGCTCCCTACTCTTCTTCATTTAGCCTTTCTCTTATGTCAACACACTGTATTCTCTCAACTACAGTACTTCTGAAAAGACTATGCATGTAATATTTACTTTAGTGAAGAGAAAGCTGAGACATAAAAAATTTAGGTAACTTGCTCATAGTCATACAGCTAATGATTATTGAAACTAGGACTTTAAGGTAGCGGACCATGAATTTTCTGATTTTTTTTTACTTCAGTGTTAGGTATAATCTAAAGTCAGAAAATGTCATTAACCTCAGTAATTGACACAGAGCTTGAAGGACATAACAGCAAACATGAGACGTGCCCTCAAATTCTTTCTTTCTTTTGTAAAGTTTTAAAATTTTATACAGAATTAGTTTAGGTTATCAAAATGATTCAATAACCATCAGGTGAAATGATACTCATTAATTTTATATTAAAATTAAGTATGTATATATTCATCATCTCATGTGTACTGTATATGCACATATGCTAATTTTACACAGAAATGTATAAATGACATCAATATACCTTAAGTGTGACTGATGTAAGTCTATTTAGGCTGAAGTCCTGAATGATGGTTGTTCCTATAGGCTTTATTACACTTTAAACATTTTAGTGCATCAATTCATTGGAAGTAGGGAAAACACATCATTCTAACATTTTAGATTTAAGAGAATTATGTACAAATTTAAAGCAACAGATACTTTAATATAATCTGAATATCTTAATGTTAGAGTTTAATATTTCAAACTTCTGGGAAATGAGGAAGCACTGAATTTCATTAGTGATAGCTGACTGCTTATGCATACATGCATATGTAACCAAATTGCAATTTGGCAAGGGAGATAATAAGGAAATTAGATCCTCTACATCCAGTAATAGGCTGAAAGGCACCCTTTAAGAAAGAGTCTCCCAGGAAAAGGTGTTATATAACAAAAAGCAGATTCAGTATCCTGCTTCCATTTGCCATTTAAAACCATATCCACTGATACTGTGCATGACACCTCCTCTGTTCACCAGCAGCTCATCAACCTTTGACTATTACTGTAGTTACTAATATTTACTGCTAATAAAAATAGTTATTAGAAAAGTTATAAACATATATAATTCCAAGAACAAAAATGTGCTTATGAGAAGGGTGACCTAAAAATGAACTTCACATAAAATGTCATCATTTAGTGAATACGTTGTAAGCTTAGTCTATCTGTAGGTACATAACCTAAATGGAATATAAACATATACATAAATTTAAAAAATAGGAAGTTGACTTATCACTCTTCCAGGTAAGAGAAAAGACTCCCCCTTTCTTTCCTTACAGCATTTCTTTAGAAAATTTATACTTTTAAATTAGTTTTCTACCTTTGGGAAATATATGGAAATATTTCTCAGGTTATGTAAGCTTCTGGGCAGTTTAAGAGCTGAAATGTCTTGCTTATAAAAGGGATCCCTATCTTTGAAAAACAAACATAAAGGAAGATAGTCCTCGTCTGTTTCTTCTGGAGGGTAAGAGTTTAAGTTCTGTAGATTCTGCATGCCAAGTTGCAAAAGGACTTACTGTCATAAGAATGTGAAAAGATTATTTGTTCCGTTGGATTAAGGCAATTAGCATCACTGATGGTCACCTCAATTTACCAGGTGAATGTCGGATGAGTCTCATGTGACAAATGATGCTGTCAGCCCTCTTACTTGAGCACTAGTTATTGTTTATCTTGAGAACACATGTGTAATGAGTTGTGTCTGCTTGGCTATACAGAAAGATGAGATTTCTTTTCTGTGTTTGCAGTCTCAGCAGATTGCCTGTGTTGCACATCACATTCTGGTTTAATGCCTATTCAGTAAGAGAAATTGTTTCCTTTCACATCTGTATTTGTGAAGATATTTTCTGGATTGGGAGAAAATTTTATTATTAATTGTATTTCCTCCACAGGGATCATCTCATAAAAATGGAAAATTCACTGTTCCTTATTTGATGCAGACATTATAAATATAAATCCAGTGTAATGTACTGAATACAAATTATAACTAAATCTTGTTCATGCTCAATTCTAGGACCTTATTCTTGAGGAAAACATTTTGCTAAGAAGTATCAATGTCTTATATTATTTTAAACTTTGAGTTCTAACGCTTTTAAACAGTTCAAAGAAATGCTTGTTTTGGACTAAACATTTGGTTTAAAATCACTAAATGTTTCTTTGTTTCTTAAATAAATATGAATTAGTTCTGACCTGTAAAACAAAATAACAACAGCTTCTTTACTCTGTGAAGTTGATTAGCGAAATAGCACGTCTTGTTTGATAGTTTCAGTGTGATGGTAAAATGCTGGTACATATTTCCTGGGTCAAGACAAGGAGCAGTGAACCAGAGAAAAGGGAGAGAAGTTACCACAAGCCAGCTCTGCTCTGCTGCTCATTGCATTTGACACGCTGAATGCTGACTGAGAGATACACAGGGTACTACGTGCTGCCAGACCGTGGCGGAAATTATTATACCAGAGAATATTTGAAAGTATAGTTACCACCAAGTCACTCTCACATTGCCTTACAATTACCCCATCCTCACACATACAGCACCTAACATGCAATAAAGTTATTTGTAAAATATAGAAATTAATATTTATCAATATTTTCCTATAATTTATCTCTTGTTAAATTATTCATCCAAAGACTAGTATTCCAAAGTGGTTTTTTTCCTTCTCAAGGGTACAAATCTGCTTTTTTCTATTTTATATACCAAAAAAAGGATAAAGCAATTTGTTACAGAGTACATACTACATTTGCACATTAGACAAAAATCATTTCTCTTTTTACATATTAATTGTTTGTCTTATTAAGATAAAACATTTGTTTTCTTCTCTAGAAGTACAAACAGATAAAATGAAGTAAAAAGACTAGGAATGTGGAAATTAGGAAAAGAGAAAATATAAAATAAAAAAAAAAAAATAGGGGCCGGTGAGATGGCTCAGCGGCTTAAGCGCCTGCCTGGCAAGCGCGAGGGCCCGAGTTCGACTCCCGGAACCCACATACGAAAAAGGGGCCGGTGATATCGCTCAGCGGCACGGGCACCTGCTGGCATGCGAGGTCCTGAGGTCGACCCCCAGTACCCACAGAAAAAAAAAATACAATAAAAAGAAAATACTACGATCAAAGTTAATTTTGCAGTATGCTATTACCTGCAGCGATATTTATATAATACAGAGACTGTTATGAGAATTTACTTTTTAACCTGGCCAAAGATTAATATTGTAGCACCACTCTGACATTATTGTTTACTAAAATTATCAGATTAACTCTTCCTACACTTAATCTTCTCTGTGCTCAAATATGGAGAACTGAAATTTAATTAACACCTTAATTATGAAACTATGCACAGCTATTGAATGAGGCAATCTACCTGAAGACCGTAACCTAGTACAGTGTTATTAACTAACCATGAAAACTAGAGCAGGTGTTTAACCTCTCCGACCTTCAGATTTTACAAATATTAAGTCAGAAGACTAGTCCTACTTTTCTTTCTTTATTTTCTAATGTTTCATTGTTCATTTTGTTTTGGTTTTCTTTCATTCTCCCCACAAATCAAATGAGATAATTTATGTAAAATCAGTTTATAAAATGTACAGTGCTATTCAGCTGTTTTTACAGAGTTTTACTTCCTTTTCAAGCTAATCAGTGCACAAACAACAGCCGGTGCTCCCTTAGCAGGTATCAGATGTTTTCTGTGCACTGCAGTCCTAGAGATTTTTAAGAAACTCATTGGCTTCAAGAGCTGTTCGGAGACATCACCTAAGGCAAAGTCTGAACAGTGTGCATATCGTTACTGCTGTAAAAAATTTGCCTAAGAGCCATTTTGATTCCCATTTTGGCTCTACAATTCAAAGACCTTTCTATCTTACCCAATTTGTTTCTACTTACAGTTTAAAAATCTATGTGGGAGAATTTATGAGCAAACCCAAGTACAAAGCTCATGAACATGCGTGTACGCACTAGCTCAAGGTAAGATATTCCAGACAAGAAACAATAGAATTACCAGGAGAGGCACCACTCCTCCTCTGTCTTGGAAGTTGCAACATGGAGATGACTTTTTCATACACTATGTAAGTTCTCAAATAATTTTGAATGGAAACAAAGGATGTACTAAAGTGGTCATGCAAGCGGTTCTTATTGCCCACTGTCCCAGTCAACTTAGGCTAATAAAAAATTCTGTATGGCTTATAAACCACAGAAAGTTGCTTGTGACAATTCTTCAGAGTGAAAAGTCACTGACAGATTCAGTAGCACCAATTTTCTTACTCAAAGATGCTTTTTTTCAAAGTGCGTCTTCATAGATCAGAAGGGAAGTACTCTCTTCTCAGCTTTCTATAAGGGCACCCTCTTGACCTAGTCACCTTCTTTCTAGTACCATCACCTTGGAAATAAGGCTTCAACACAAAAATTTGGGGGGACGTGAATTCAGACCATAGCTCCCAAGTATAGACATGTGGAGTGATGGGAACTCTGGCTAGTATTGTTGAAGAAGCCCCTTCAAAACTGCTTCAGTGAATCTTTAGTTGATTCATCCTTTTTATCTGTGCAGATTACTATTGTTCTCAAACATCGTGGAAAAAAGGTAACAAAAAGTATAAGAAAATAAGTGAAATATAAATCAATGTATTAAATTATGAATATATAAACAAGAGACTCAGAAAGAAACGAAGACCACAAATTCATAGGCTGTAAATGAGCTTCTAATAATTTGTTCGGCTTTCAAGGAGACAAGAGCAAACAGAGACACGCGATGCCTTTTGAAACTGTTGTCATCAGGAAGAGAAGGAACATTACTGATTCCTTAGGGAAAGTAAGTTATGCCTTGCATACTTCTACCTAAAAGAAAACAAATTTAAATCTGCACCTTGGCTCTGTCTAAGAGCCCAGCATGATAGATTTTCCTATAGTTTTCCTGCAGTTAATGCAACTGTAATTTTCAAATGGCTACGTAGTGTAACTTCTTTAGACAACAACTAAGGGCTTAATACTAAACTAAAGCCCAGTAAGCTCCTATCTGTGTAGTCTGGCTTCTAGGACTAGACAGAAAATACCTAGAGGAGTGGCTACATTGAATATTATGCAAACCATTGGACCTAGAAATAATTTCTTTCATGCAGTGTATTCATGAAGATTAGAGAACTATACCAAATAGTGCATTAGCAGATGAGTACCTGTGATACTAGCTTTCTGAAATGTTAATGGGAGCTGCATATGAATTAGAAATCAGACGATGAATAAATATAATAAAAAATTTGTTGAGAATTGACCCCTGGTTCAATTTAGACCCGTGGGCAGTGCAAAGCAGTTCTAGCTTTATTTTAACGACACATTTCTATTGTACATGCAAATTTAATCAGAGTAACATTAAAACTCCAGGGATGTCAGCGAAGTATACG
This sequence comes from Erethizon dorsatum, assembly GCA_028451465.1. NCBI lineage: Eukaryota > Metazoa > Chordata > Mammalia > Rodentia > Erethizontidae > Erethizon > Erethizon dorsatum. The sequence goes on from CM051839.1 coordinate 22,305,894, forward strand.
AGTAGCTCTTCTTGCTAGCTCAAATTTAAACATGAATATTGTTATATTTTCAGAACAAAAATAACTCTTCCATATGACAGGCTTGTAATTCTGTTTTTATCATCAAACGTATTGTATTTAGGTAATTATAAGAGAAAAAACTTTTAAACTAGTGCTCTTTAAAATCTATTATAAACTATAAATATCAGCAAGTAATGGCTTACATTGAATTTATTAAGTCAAAACTATAAATCTGGCCACCTCTCCAGACAAGGGGAAGACAGCATGCAGTAACTTTGACATCCACAAGAGTAGTACAGACCTAAAATTTAGCAATGCAGCCCTGTGGCTGAGTTTGTTGAAGAATCATCTCCTCTTCCCCTTACAAGATTGTCAGTGCCTTTCCAAATAGTCATGGCCATATGATTGGGTTATTCCAAGTTAAGATAAATGGAAGTAAGTGATCCCAAACAAAATTTTCCACTTATGATCTTGTCTACTCTTTTCCCTCTGCCAATTGGATGTTAATGTCCAGTGAAAACAGGTTGAAGGTTCAGTGTTGCTAACATTTTATGACTGAATTACTATGTGGTACCAAGCAGCACATCTCCAATAGGTATTGGCCTTGAATTGGATATGTGAAATAGGAAAATGAGTTGCTTAGAAACCTGATGCATTGAGAGATATATTTGTTGCCAATGTCAGTCTATTCAGTTCATTTAACTTTATTCAGTATAAGAGATTTTGCTTCTATTTGTAAAGAATTTTGCTTATTTATATTTCTATACATTGTTATCTGGGGAAACTAGTCTTTAAATTTATGTTTACTAACAAGTTGGCCCGAATGTAGGAGTCATTCTCCAGCACTTTTTTTTTTTTTTTGTGGGTACCGGGGGGTCGACCTCAGGACCTCGCGCGCCAACAGGCACCCGTGCCGCTGAGCGATATCACCAGTCCCTTTTTCGTATGTGGGATCCAGCAGTCGAACTCGGGCCCTCACGCTTGCAAGGCAGGCGCTTACGCCACTGAGCCATCTCACTGGCCCTCTCCAGCACTTTTAATTCATCTGCTATCCCTCTTAATGTTTCAGCCACTCTGATCTTCGCCCTGTTCCTCAAATATACCATGTTCCTCTCTGCTTTAGAATTCTACTGATTTTTTCTCTGCAGTGTTTCTCTTTGGCCCTTTGCAGAGCTGACTCATGTCATCCTGCATAGACTCGAATGCCACCACATCTGACAATTTTCCTTGCTTACTCTGGTGCAGATAAACGACCACTGGATTCCCTCTGCCACATAATTGTTGCTTTTTTATTATTGGAATATTATTTCTTAATTCTTGGGTTATATGTACTTGAAATGTTCACATCTGTGTGTTTTCCCTCTTTTTAATCTATTCTTCAAAATGATGAAGAATTTATCTTTTTTTATTCACCAACTCATCTTCAGCACCTAAGACAAATAACTCCAGGTAGATGTTAAGAATTTAATACATTTGTTTTCAATTTAATATGAATTTTGCTTTTTCAAAGATACTGAATGAATAAAAGAATTGTATTTTTACAGCTTTAGATTGCCAGTGGATATTAGTGGCATAAGGACAAGATATTTTCAACTGTCATTAAGCAAAATAATGTATTTATCATACAGCTGAATTATACGGTGATATAAAGAAGTAAATATTACTGTAGCTAAATTTCTGTAAAAGTTCTATGAATACAATACCTACTTAATGTTTAATAATGAATGAATCTATAGTCTTTTTAATATAACGTCATAGTTAATGAATAGTTTACTGCCTCTGAAAAAAGTAATTAAATAAATGTAAATTATTCATTGAATTTTTTACAAAAAATTCAATAAATTTTTAAATATTGAATTAGATTTATGAGTTAAAAGAAATATGAAAACCATGCTGTTTTTTAAAATTTATTCTTTTACTCAAGCCTGATAATTAAACTTGGATTCCTTTAAGAAAAATATTGAACCACATTTATATATATATATAATTCTTTGCATAAAAATTTTATGAAATTAATAATAATGGAGTTATTGAGCATGAAAATAAATAAAACTTTACCTAATTTATGATTAAGATCTTCCTATCTTTTTTTTTTTTTTTTGTGGGTACCAGGGGGTCGACCTCAGGACCTCGCACGCCAGCAGGTGCCCGTGCCACTGAGCGATATCACCGGCCCCTTTTTCGTATGTGGGTTCCAGGAGTCAAACTCGGGCCCTCGCGCTTGCTGGGCAGGCGCTTAAGCCGCTGAGCCATCTCACTGGCCTAGATCTTCCTATCTTGACTATACAGTTTATATTAGGTTATGTTATTTATAAGACAAGTACATTTTAAATGCAAAGCGTATATTTCCAAAAATCAGTTTTCTTTAAACATGTTTAAAGAATATGTTGAAAATAAAAATATATTAAATATATAAATATAGATCTAAATAAACTTTTAAAAATGGAGATCATTACATGTTATAATTTAAGATATATTTTGTACATGTATTTTGCAAAATTCAGAAAATCAAGTTAAGTATTTCAACAGCATGATTTACGTGGAAAGATGGTTTTCTATCTTTCATCTTTTTATCTATTAAAATATGCATCCATTTCTGGTTTTCTGGTGTTTTTTTTTTTTTTTTTTTTTTTTTCTGTTTTTGGTTTTTTGAGACAGGGTTTCGCCATGTAGCCCAGGCTGGCCTTGGACTTACAGCAATCCTCCTGCCTCAGCCTCCTGAGTCCTTACTGTAGCTAAATTTCTGGCATGGGCCACCCATGCCCAGCTACATTTCTTATTCATGTATTAAAGAATTTCCTACAAGTTTTTATTTTCTCAAATTGAGACAAATACTGGATAAAACAAAACAGTAGGTTAATTTATTCAAGAAACTTTTATTTTATTTAATAAAAGCAACGAATGAACAGACAAGTCAAAGAACAGCATAAATTGTTAACTGGAAAATGTATTTATGTGTTTTTGAGAGTATTAAGTACATGTGTTGATTATCTTTGGCCAATTGAGATAATATTTATACATGCACTAACATGATTTTATTAATAAACATTTTTATAAATCTTTGTTGGAAAGAAAAATGATGTATCAGAGATATGTCTGCCTTTCAGAGGGCCAACACTTTAACTAAGAAAAGTATGTACCTATTTTAATGTACATATTAAGTATGTACCTATTATGATGTGCCTATTTTAACTTGGGAAATATTTTCTTAATCAGACCAATTTTTTAATTATTTAACTTTTTCTGTGACTTGAATTTATTACTTTATTACTTGAATTTATTACTTTATTACTTTATTACTGAACAAAAAACCATGGCTCAATAATCTGTTTCTGAAACTTTGTTGATGAGATTAAATTTTTTCACTCTCTTTTTTCTCCCAGAAAGGGTACATTTTACTGTTTCTCTTCACGTGTTCACTTTGCTCCTGTTGACCAGTCTTATTTCGGTTGATTGATTGATTTATCCAAATTTATATTTTTATGAATGTCAAAACTTGTAAAATAAATTGTAATAATTGTGGATTATCATAAAACATGAAATATATAGTAAATAGTGGCAGCTCATAAATTTGAACATGTTACTGCAAATATAAATACACTTAAAATGATTTTTATGTTAGCACCTTAAATTGAATTCATTTCTCACAGAAGTCATTAAAAACCAAAAAGTGAATTATGATATTTAAAAATTCAGATCTGCTCCTCTATTCGCTCTATCCTGGCAAAAAATGAAAGGTGTTTCCAAAGTTTTAAGATCTCATTATGGATTTATATTTATTTGTGAACTTATTTGTTCTCTAATAGCCCCTTTCGGGCCAGTGATGTAGCTCAGCAGCATAAGCGCCTGCCTGGCAAGTGCGAGGTCATGAGTCCGACTCCCGGTGCCCACATATTAAAAAATAAAAGTCTAATAGCCCCTTTCTACAAAAGACTTATAGTAGATTAATGGTGGAATAGATACAATGTAAAGGATAATGCATTATGGTAAGAGCTTTAAAATGATTATATTTAATATCCACTGGCTGTGTTATGAGGAAGTATCTAAATCTCCCCCATTTTTCTGAGTTTAAAATAATTTTAAATTTTAGGGGCCAGGGATATAGCTCAGCAGCACGGTGTCTGCTGACAAGCATGAGGTACTGAGTTCAATTCCCGGTCCCCCCCCAAAAAAATAAAAATAAAACATTTTATTTCTACAAATATTCAGTGAGCAGGACTGACCATTCTCTACAGACTCTCAAATGGGACTGTTAATTAAAACTGTGAAAAGATCTTGTTCCTTTATTTCAACACCTCTATTCCATATTTTTCCACAGACTGAATACAGAAAAACCTCAGGAGTGGTTATGCACTCTCTCTGGCTTAGATAATAACTGAGGAATTTAGCTTGAGCAGCAGATTTTACAGGTAATATTAATTTCTCTAATAATTGGCCCCTACTTAGCAAAATAAACTTAATGGCTCTTCTATTTTGTTCTTATAGCCTCATTCTAATTTTATTCTTATAACTGAATTTGATTTGCATTATTTGACTCTCGTCTACAAAATACTGATAAGTCTCTGTTGTGCCACATACTTTATTTTTTTACTTCATACTCTGGCAACCTTGCCACTGCGCAGTGATAGCTGGTTATAAGGGCTCTTAATTTATGCTAAGGAGCATCATCCTAGACCAAAGAACGCACTCCTGTCCAGGCTCTGAATGTCCTGCTGGTAAAAACTGTATCCCTTCTTTAAGAAAGACCACAGTATGCCCAGAAACTCCTGAGTCATGGACTCTGTAGTTCGTATTTTTTGTTTGTTTGACGGTCACTTTCATATACTGTCTTGAGTGTCCTAGATTTTTATTGTAATATTTCCTTAGCCCTTTGAGATATCTTATTGCTTTATGTTAAACTTACTGTCACATATGATATGTCCGGAATTTGACTAGCGAGTATAGAAATTATTAGACAAGATACTTATCTACCTTACTAAAACTTTACTCTTAGAAGTGCTTGAGTCTAGCATTCCCATAGGTAGAATGTGGCAAAAATTCATACTGTCAGTGCTAACCTATCCTTACAGTAAATGACAAGGCTAACCCTTGTAAGTCAAAGGAATAATGATAAAATTTGGGATATAAATAAAAGAGAATACATTAATAAAAAACATGTCATTATTTTGTAAGGCATGATTCATAGGGTGTTCTATTTCTCTAAACCTGAGATTTTATTTATGTATCCCAATTATTCTTTCAAAATACACATGAAATTTTAAAGCAGATTCATTAAAAACAAGTCAAAACTTTCATCCTTGAGAGATGTAATTAATAAAATTTAAAATCTCATAATTCATTAGGCCATGGACACATAAAACCAAGAATTATGACTATAGTAAAAATTATCTTTGCGAGCCAAATAAATTTTTATATTCCAGACACAAATGCTGGCTGTTGGGAAACAGATGAAAAATTTATGTGTGTAGAAATAAAATTTATTTTCCCTTTATAAATCTTATAGCTAGATATTTTGTCAATTTCTTTTATTTTTTCTAAGAAAGTACCTACAAATTCTTTTGGGTGTTCTTTAGCAGCCTATTACATCATCTTAGAAAAATTGTTTCTTTTTCATCCTTTGTTATTTTTATGGCCATGATTTATATTGAATATTTCACTGTACTTAATAGGAATACCACTGCAATATGAGACAAAAGCTTTGATCACGAGGATCTCTGTATTATTCCTTACCTTGAGATAGTTTTCTCAGCATGCCTTCATTAAGATTTGTGGCTCAGAATGTGTAATAATGATTACCAGAGCCTGAGAATGGTGGGGTGGGTAGTGGAGTTTGGATAATGTATATTCAAGTACAAAGTAGTAAAGTTTTCTACAGAACACGGAGTGGTACTGCATATAACTCATGCTAACTTGTCAGAAGTGTGGAGCTTGAAGGCTCCAAACAAAAATTAATGATAAGGAGATGAAAAAGTTAATTACCATGATTTGATTAGTGGACATTATACACATGTATTGAACAATTACTCTATACCCAATATGTACAATTCCTATAAGTTTACCCAACATTTTGTAAAGTTTAAGGAGATGGAATTATTAACTACCTATGACTAATTACCTGATACCACAGCCTGTACATATGTATCAAATTATCACATGGTACCTGATTAATTTGAACAATCAAAATGATAACTAATGAAAAGATTGATGGTATACAATAAGAAATTTGTAAGTCTCCTTCAATATGAAAGACCTATGCTCTTATATTACAAAGAAATATCAGACTTTGACAACATTTGCTCTGAATGTACTCATCTTGCATGTTCTTTATTATCTTCACTACACTAATGTATTTAATACTACATATTTTATTTGTTTTCTTTTTCATTCCTAAGATAAACATCAACAGTTTGTTTTACATATGCTGCTGTTACTAGGCAATAATAATTTGTTAATTATATTATAAAATTTTTAATGCAGAAATTGACCAGAGTGTACTTTTTTGGTAAAGTTCCTGTCATCTTTTAGTAGGAAGAGAATCTGGTTTCCCTGAATGAGACAGAGAGTACAAACATGCTTGGAATTCAAAAGTGACTGATTCCAGGACCCTCCCTCCACTCAGAAATCTATGGATACTTAAGCCCCTCATAATATTTGTAACAAACATACACCTATCCTCCCTGACTTTAAACTTTTGAGTACATATGTGCCTCAAGAATTCTTAACTATGTAAATTCTAGTAAATAGTTAATGTTCTATGTATTTCAGGGAAGGACAAAAAGTTTCTAAATGTTCAGCACAGACACAATCGTTATAAGCCTAAGCACATTTTTAATCAGTGATTGCTTACCTCAGCAGATGTGGATCTTGCAGATATTTGGGGTTTATTGTGTTCTCTCTCATGCGTCTTCATTAAAGCTTCTATATCTTTTAGAACATTGCCTTAATAATCATCTTGACCTTGTGTTTTTCTTGAGGGGGTACTTCATAACGAATATTTTCATTATTTAGAATTTATAAGTGCAGGTTTTCAGTGATTAAGGTGCAGGTTATATTTTTTAGGAAGTTTGTATTTCATTAAAACCTTAGTTTTATATGCAGCTATTTCTCCCTTCTCATTGCTGATTTCATTTTGTATAGGTCAATTTAATCTCTATTCTTCTTGCTTAATTTGGTCAGACATAATTCTTAGCTCAAATATATATTTCTGTACCTAGTAGTTCTTGTTGACTGATGACTTTCATGCTTGGATTATGTGTTTTGTGTATTTTACATACATAAAAGCACAGATTGCATTTTCAAGTAGAATCCTTAGAGTATTTAAGCGTTATTTGGATTAATTTTAAACCACAAGGACTTGATTTCTTATGTGTTTCATGACAGAAATTATCCTATATTAGCAAGGGTATACATATATTCCTTTTAAATATTAACAATCCATATTAGGCACCTCTCCCAATCCATCAGGATCATTTTTGATTATTAGTTTTTCATGCAGAGTACCAATTTTTATGCATATTCTTTAAATTAGTGATAAAATTTTAAAGTATAAAAGCAGAAGCAGAAGCAGAAGCATGGTCTTCGACAATGTAAAAGACATCTATAGAATATTATCAATTCCTTTATTTTATTTTTTATTTGGGGCAACACATGAAATTCTTCTAAGTTACCTCAAAGCATTCAGAGTATTTGATACCAAAGTAGTATCTTTAAGAAATTTCAATGAAGGTTGCATATGTTTATGGAGAAGAGAGAGAGCATTGATAAATGTCCACAGTATGATTTGAAAACCATCAAAATTATTACATATATACTTTAAATTCTATAATTACATCTTCAAAAATAGGTCCATAATATGTAAGATTTCATTTCATGTATTAATTTTATAATTTTATTTTAAAAGAGTACCATTTTTAAATATAGCATATTTCTTTAAAACATACATCACATTTATGTGCAATTTCATCTCCACTCAGTTTTCAATGTATCTGTTGAGTTTTATTTATTGTTTATAAAGGTGAAGCTCACATTTTCATGGAGACACGCAGTAAAAGCAAACGTAGTACTCTGTGGCTTTACTGGTAGGATGTTCTGAACTTTGCCTGTCTATTTCAAATAAGCATTTGTATAACTCCTGCATCTAGAAAGTGTAGATGGATTATAAACAGAAAGATTCATTTCAGGACAAAGAAAAAAATAAGGCTTGAAAAGAAAAATTTACTTTTATTTTATAGGTCCAAACAATTGACTATGTATGTATGTATGTGTGTGTGTATGTGTGTGCGTGTTTTTGTTTAACTTCAGGATGATTAGTAAAGCTGTAAAATATTCTAAATGTGATCATTCTGATGCCAAATATAATATATTTCACAATAATAACTAATTATCATAAAATGTAAATGTTTCCCTTAGTAAAATATTCATTAAAATGTATCATTTTCAAAATAAATTAATAAGGTCTATTCCTATTGGTTTGATTTGTTTTGTTTGAGACAAGGTCTTGCTATGTAGTTCAGGCTGACTTGGATTCACTATGTAGCCCAGGCTCACATCAAACTCATAGGGATCTTCCTGCATCAGCCTCCAAGTGCTGGGATTACCAGCCTGCACCACCACTCCGGACGATTGGTTTCTTTTTAAAACATAAATGCATACAGTGATGAAAAATGTTAAGAATATATCTGTCACTACTGGTGCAGCTGGAACATTCTTACTTCTGAGTTTGATTCTTTAATATTGTGACTAAATTTGCTCCAGGTGGACTGGACTCTATTCCTGTACCTCAAAACATAACTGTGAACAATGTCCGTGGAGCAGAAGAACTTGACTCTCACCTGCATGAACTGAAGTGGAGCAGCAGCCCATAGTCGGAGCCTCTAATCCACTGCAGACCGCACGCTGATGGCCAAGAGCACTTCGGTTAAATTTCAGTGCCCTTCATTACACGTCCTCATCATGTGTGTCTGTTTTGATTGTTTCTGTTCACACAAGAAGAGGGAACTTGTCCAAAGTGTTCGGCTTTACACTAGCTTTTATATAATTTAATTCTGATGGGAAACTTCTCCCAGGTTCTTAGAGTTAAACTTTTCATGGCATTATTTATTTTGAGTTATTATTGCTTCCTAATCATTTTTAGAATATGAAATTAATGTAATTGTTTTATTCTCAAAGGGAGATATTCTTCCAAAACAAAGTAATATAAAATGTTTGACTTTTGGGACAAAAACACAGTGAAAAAATGGTAGCAACTTCTATCAAGTTATATTTAAATGGTGTCTCATGCTTTATGAAGATCTTGGCGCTAAAGCAATAAATAGTTCATTTAATAGAGAAATGCTTTCATTTTACAGGTATCAGAGGGTGAAAGTCTTAGGTAAAATAGATCTAGAGGAAAGGAGCAGTTATTACTCTCTATATTACATTGCATGACAGAAAGACTGGATGAAAATACTTAAATACCTATATGCGTTTCTTCACATCGTGAAAAAATGACTGCAGCAAAATAGAAAATGAACAGCTGGTAATGAAAGACATCAGCACTAAAAACAAAAACAAAACCTAAGAAATAACAGACATCTTGGTAAACAAGGCTGTCCTATGTTAGTTGGCAATGTCAGGTGTCAGGAGACAGGAAATAAACTATTGTTCGTTCTGACAGACAGAAAATAAAAACAGTAATTTGGAAGATACTGATTGTCAAGAGGGCAGATAATAAAGTTGATAAGACTAGCTATTATGACTAGAAAGTAGCATTTTTGTTAAATATTACATAATGTTTAACAAGACACATTAGTAGAGACTGGGAGAGACATAGGGAATTATAAAATATTTATTTTTATATAAATACAAAACTAAGCAACACTTTATATAATTTCCATTGCATATGCTCTCTGATTTTTCACCAACTCACTTATTTCTTTTTTACATAAAATTACATTTTTAGGATACATTCATGTTGATACGAAATGTTTTAAATTCTTCAGTCTTTCAGATTTCACATATATGTACTAAAATACAAAGAAATATAAAAAGACAAAAAGCACAAGTTCAGGATTTGAAACATGTCTGTGTGGAAGAGGAATAGTTTTTTGTAGGTTTGTAAGGGATGATTCAATTGTTTTAGGTTTGTTGATAGTGGAGATACTTTATATTCTCTGTATATTTTATGTATTTGAAAATATTATTCACATATTGTATTAGATTTAAACTTTCTCTGAAAGGTTTGACACCATGACTGATGCATAGACCAACAGCGACGATAGGCATTGCAGTATATGAGGACTGGAAAACTCTATAGATGCAACAAGCTAGAATTTGCAGAGGATCTGAATTAGAAATGAGGATGTGGGGGCACTCCTCACTGGGAGCTTGACTATACTTAGTATTTTCCTCCTACTTCCATCTTAGCCAGAGCCAACTCTCATTCCAAAATAAAATGTTCTTCACCTGCCAAAGATTCACATTAATACCCCTTAAATAAACACTATTATTACCTATATCCTAGTCACACCAAAACTTCTTTCACAGCTTTCTTATAATTTTGTCACTAAAGTTATGGGTATACTTGTACAGTCTTCACGTATGTGAAAATTTATATTTAGTGATTATATGTATGTGTGTGTGAGATACATACTTCTACATGAAGTTCTGTATATGTTTGATTGAAATCTCCTGAATTATCTACTGTTACTTTCATTGTTTAACACAAGTCTTTAGCAAATAGAAGCCCAGAATAGAACATGATTGTGTTTTATTGCTCTTTTGAAGAAATTAGTATGTTAGGTGGATTTAATATTAGAATACATTATAATTTTGTTTACCTAGGGAAATCCTTAAAGTCAGTTTAGTGTATAGTAGAAAAAGCATTTATTCCTAATTAGATCAGGGCCGAAATTCTTTTTTCATTACCTGTGTCATTTGGAAACTTCTATAAAATTTCCTGGTTTTATTTTTTGAACCTATAGAGGAATAACTTTCAATTAATCTTGAAGCTCTTCAATGATGTGAAAAAGTACTATAAGAAGTAAATTTTCTTTCTTACAAATAAAGATTATTGAAAATAAAAAAGCATAGAGGCAGCAAGACATATAAAGATTTTGCTTAGCATATGAAATTGAAGTAGCTTTCTTAATTTTCCCAGTAAATCTTTCTGTGTCATTACCAATGTGAAATTTAAATTCTTTATTTACAAAGATAGTTTTTTTCTGGTTAAAATAAAATATAAATTCTAAACTCCAACCTTGAAATTTAACAGTTGCTTGTCCTTTTATTTAAAAATAATGTACAGTTGAAGGAAATGCAAATCTTAATTTTGAAATTTAAAATGGAATATTAAATGAATGTCACAACTACCAAATTTTAACTAGGTAATTGGAGCTCGGTAATTCTGTCATTACCTAGAGTTGGCCTATTGTTGGCCCACAAAGCCCAGACTAAAAGGAAGAAGCAGGGAGAATTTGAGAGTAAAAACATTACAGAAAAATGTCGTCCATCCAGGAACTACCTAAGCTTTAGTTTACACTATATGTCTCCATCTCTACATAAAATTATATGCTTATCTGTCCAAAATTTCTGGTTGCTTAGTACTTGAAATGCGTCTGAAATAATACATTTTATTGAAAATGAGTAAGAAATTTACCATCTGTTTGCAGAGCAGCAATAGCAAGGCAAAGTGTTACTTTGTGGTATAGGTCCAAAGCCCTAGCTGAAATGTACAAGACACATATGCTTGCAAATGCAGTTTTAAAATCAGTAGCCAGTTAGTGCACTCAGCATCTCCAAACCTGATCTGGATTTATGTTACTTACATATAACAAAGCTGTGATTTCAGAGACTTTAAAATGACAATGTAAGGTAGAAAATGGAAGTTGTTCTGGCCAATATGCACATCGGTTGACACTGACAATTTTTATAGATTAGAACTCATTTTAAATCATTAACCATAGGTAAGATTTAAAGTTATTTTTCCTAGTTGTAATATTTTACTCTGGTTACTTAAACTTTCTAAACACTACTTTACTGACCCCTATCTAAAGTTATTAAGATCAAATCAATATAAAGTACTGAGAAAATAATACAAGCACATAGTATCATGTTGATACAGTATCACTATTGTTTTATATTACTGTTGTTATTGTTATTATTTCTTGTGTTTTGAGTATATCCCTCAAAGTTTAGGTGTTATAGAGTTTAAATTGCCTCGAATGGGGTATTAAGGACAATTCTAGCAAGGTCTCAGAAGAAAAGAGCTCTAGGAAAATCTAAACTCTCTAAGGGATTATTTAAATGGTCATGATCAAAACATTGGTAAAGACGTGAAGATAAAGACCATTCTGATTTGGTTTCAAGTAGAAATAAAGGATAAGGAAGAAGAAACTAAAAACCTTTGTTAAACAGTTTCTAAGAACTTGGAAGAATCATGCCTGTGTCTTAGGACTACATGGAAGGCAGGATTTAAGAATAGTGAACTAGGCCACCTGGTGGAAGATGCGTCTAAGGAAAATATGGAAGGAAGCAGGTTGGTACATTTGAATCCATATAATAAGTGAGAAAATGTGAATGATTTAAAGATGTATTATACAACCAAAAGGGAAGCCTACTGGACAAATTTAGAACAATTAGCAGATGTCTCATGAAAGCAATAAAATGGCGTCTGTAGTGTGTACCCAAGTGACTATTTGCTGAAGAGATTAGTATAGATGGAAGCTGCCAGGTGGTCTTCATCAAGACAATGGGAGGTGACTTAGAAGTCATTTTCAGAGATATTGAGGCAAGCTATGACCTTAAGGTCAAGGCTTTCAGAAAGGTCATTGTGGAACCTCAGCATTTACTTCCTGCCTCACCTCAAGTCTCTGCTCCCTGCACTCTGTGAGAGAAGAGCCATGACTCAAGCAGGCCTAGGCAAGGCTCATGCTGCTCCAGTGCACATCAGACATAAAGTTTCATGATACCCACATGGTGCTAGCTCTACAGAGTGATGAGCAACGGGCCCAAGGCAGCCTCCATCTGGATTTCAAGGTGCATCACACATGGCCTGGAAGGAATAGGCAGAGACATATCCAGGGGCAGAACCACTAAAATGATCTTTCACTAGGTCAAATGTGAGTGGCACCTTAGGAGATATAAAGATAGCCATGGCAGAATCTCCACTACAACATACTTTGGGGGACCAGAAGAGTGGAGAGGCCCTCAATACCGCTGAACCCCCAAAGGCTATGGGCAAGCAACTTCAGGCTGGGAAATCTGCAAGCACAAGACTACAGCCCATGAGAGCTGCAGTGTAGACTATGCCCAGCAACACATAGAGACAGAGCTGCCTGAGGAGATGAGGACTCCTGTGCTCAGTGCACCCAGGATATGTGATGTGGAGTCAAAGGAGAATATTCTGGAACTTTGAAATTAATGATGTCTTCCAGGCTGGCTTTTAGATTTACTTGACATCATTTACCTATTTCTTGTTCCATATTTCTGCATTTTAACGTGGGACAGTCTATCTTATGCTTGTCCCTCTATTTTATTTGAAAGCATGTAACTTCTCATTTTCATAGGCTCACAGAATGAATCATGGCTTGAATTCCATCCATATCTAATTCAGATGAGACTTTGGTAGTCGACATTGGAGTTGATCTTGGAACAAGCTAGTAGTTTTGCAGTTATTGGGATGGAATGAATGTATTTTTCAGGTATAAAGGATGTGAATTTTGGAGTCTACTGGTATGGCAGATTAATTAACGGTACGTGAGTAGGAACATGCCAGCTGAACTGAGTTAGCATGGTTCTGGACACCTGAGGATTTTTGTTGGAATGACATAAAAGGAGAATGGGAGGGGAGGATTTCACCACTGGTTTCCCAGGAGAAGCATTGTTGTGGCTGGTTTTTCTGATATGAACTCAGCTGTTACCAGAGGAGCTCAGGTCCTTGCTGTCGCTGGGATGGCTGTGGTTCTCTTAGAGGGAGCTCTGGTTTTTGCATTTGCCATGAGTGTTCTGGCTCAGATTCTCTGGCCTCTAGCACTAGCCCTTGGGCTTTCTGGCATAGACCCTTCAGTCTTCCACCCTGGATTCCTCAACCTCCTAATACGAACTTGCACGAGATATTGTCCTGAGCTCCAGGCTTGTGGCTGAACTCATGGAAGACATTGCCATGGGATCCAGGCCCTCAGCTGGATTCTTCCCGTCTCCAGTGTGCAGATGGACAATTTGCAACCTTCTACATCTGACTTAATATGCACTGAGTAATACAAATGGCAAGATGCAATGTGAATGTGTCTCCCAAAGTTCGTATGTTGGAAACTTAATTCTCAATGAAGCAGTGTGGAGAAGTAGGAGCTTCATGAGGTAATTGGGTCATGAGGAAGAGTTCAGCACCCTTCTCTCTCTCACGGTTGTGCTCTCTTGCTCTTCTGCTTTCTGCCAGTGATGATGCAACACTGCGGCCCTCATCATATACAGCTCCTCTCTCCTGGCTTCCTCAGCTTCTAGAAACCTTAGCTCAGTAAAAGTCTCTTATAAACTTTCAGATATTTCTACACTAGCATAAAACCGACTAAGACTCAGCTAATATCATATGATCAAAAACATCTATGATTTAGCAAAATTAATTAACTGTTAAAATTCAGCAAAACTGAAATTTGTATCACACACTCACCTGAGCACTTAACTTTTCTTAACTCATTTGAACCTAGAAACCACGTTAATGGATTTGCCTTATTATCTGCATCTTATGAACTAGGAATTTGAGGTTTAGTGATCATGAGGAAATCGCTGAAGGTCCGGAAGCTGGTAAGCAGTGAGCCTGGGGTGCAGTCCTGAATCTGGCAGAGCCCATGGTTTTATTCTCCAAAAAATTAAATATGTTGCCCCTCAGGAAGGAACTCAGGTCAGAATTTCAACCTGTGAAAATATCAATGTTGAAACGATTTCAATTTTCTTTCTTTCTTTTTTCTTTTTCTTTTTCTTTTTTTTTTTTTTTTTTTTGGCTTGGTGGAAATTGTGTATTCAGGTTTTAAAATTTGTACCGAATTCCATCTTCACTGGATGAGATCTCGAAATCTTGTCAGTCTCCACACCACTTTCATTTTCTCACTTGTTACCTCTGGAGCCATACAGGTAAATCCTCTATAGCTTCAAGAGCCTAAAGCTAGTGCTGGACCCAAGTGAGTCTAAAAGTCAATCTCTATTTATCCCTTGCAATTCCCTGTCTTTTTCTAGTACACTTAGCCATGCCTCTCACTGCATACAAGACTTAGATTTCCATTTCCAGGCTCACTCAAAACAATAGAAAACTCATGGCATTCCAGTGTTTACCTCTCCATAAAAGACAAGAATCAAATTGACCTTCAAGTATGATAGAATGAAACAGTTATCACAGAGAGATTCTTAGCATAAAGATATATGTGAATAATATTTAAATACAGTGCATAAAGCTAAAATCAGTAGAAAATAAATATTCTATTTAAATGTATGAACATCTCATTATACATTCCCTGTCTAAAACTATAATAAAATTTTATATTGCTAAGGATCAAAATCAATCATATTATATATATTTCCCTGGAAAAAATAGTTTTTAAAATATCAGCATTTGAAACAAATAAATTAATGTCATTCTTTTTGACATTATGCTTATGTTTTCAATTTATACTTAGAAGTTTGAAAACAGAGAAATAAATTATGTTGCTGCCTCACATTAGTGTGAAAACACCTCTGACACTGTAAAAATAACAACAGCATTAAGTTACTTAAATAATTTGTGGTGTTTGAAGAAAGCTCATTAGCACCTTGTAAATTTTCACATAGCCTGTGTTATAACTTCATTTCCAGAAGAGCTATCACAGCACAAAAACAAGCCCCATGTGCAATTACTAACTGAAAGATTCACTGAATGATTTTGAGTATAAGACACTACATAATAAAGAATAAATTCTCAACTCGGTATGACGGGTTAAAGCATTAATAAGAGTTATACTAGTAAAAATTATTCTATTTTCTTCTTTATCTGCCCACCCACCTGGAAGATTAACTCTATACTACAGTTTCTGCAATTTAGTAGATTATTCTATTGGAAAACTAATGTCAGATTAGTTTATGATTTTAGATCACTTTCTTTTAAAAGTTCATTTTATTTTCCTGCAAGTACAGTTTTTTGCTAGTTTATTATTTAGCATAAATAATATAACAGAATATATGCTATGAAATAATATTCTGGTTCAAAATTCTACAAATGAACATTTGGGGGTGATTTTATTTATACTCACAAACCAGCAGGCTAAGCAGAACTTTTGTCATGGAAATAAGGACCCAGAGATGATTTTAAAAGTTGTTATGTGTCCATTACTAAAGACTCTGAATTTAGGGATTATTAAAGAGACAAGAGAATACATCTTTATTATAAGCCAGTTCTTCACAGTTCCATCTCTCTACATCTCACCCCCGTGCTTTGTGGAAAGATGACTGGGGAGAAAGAAAGAATATGGGAGTTAAGGGTTACTGAGACAATCATTGTAACCTTTTACAGACTTGTAACAGCTACTTCCATGCAGAGGAATGAGAGGAGCTCCTTAGTGTAATTCACAGAGATAAGGTGGTACCCTCCCACTACTTTTCCTGGTGAGAACAGCTTGGTGAGAGAAATCTTAGAAAAGAATGGAGGAGGTTTACATGTGTAACTAATTTCTAAGTAAGGTGATTTCACATTTCCTTACAGAATTTCTGAAATATTAAGGACCAGTCATTTCTGTATTCACCTCTGTTGCGCTTTGTGTCTAGATGTCCCTTAAAGGCTCATACAGTCATATGTCAGACTTCTTTGGATGTAGCTGAATCTAGAGTGT
The DNA here is from genome assembly GCA_028451465.1 of Erethizon dorsatum. Lineage (NCBI taxonomy): Eukaryota > Metazoa > Chordata > Mammalia > Rodentia > Erethizontidae > Erethizon > Erethizon dorsatum. The sequence continues at coordinate 22,322,723 of CM051839.1, forward strand.
GTGATTGATTCATGGTGCAATGCTAGCATTAAGGGTTCTAGGACTAAGTGTGGGTGATTGTTGGATCAGTCCACTGATTGGCCTGGCACCACCCTAATCTGGTAGCCTGGATACAATGTAAGAGACAGAAAGAGGCTTGTCTGCCTCCCTTGTTGCTTTTACTATCTTGTGGGCACCATGACTATTTTCTGCAAAGTCACTCTGCCTTGGAGCCAGCCAATTATGGACTGCAACATCTACAAACTGTGACCTAAATAAACCTTTCCTCATTTAACTTGTTGGTGTTGGGTATTTTGTCTCAGCAATGGGAAAAATAAGACAACTTGCCATCCAGTTTTGGAAAGGAATGTCTATGGTAGCATCCTAGGGCTGTCTGTTTTATATTGTATTTACATGCATAGATGAAAATGAGTACATTTCCTCTTGAATTCACAGCTCTTTATTGAGAGAAATTTTATTTGAGCTGCACATAACTCATAGTGTAGATATTAAGATTCCGTAATTTTAATGGATAAGACTTTTTAGAATCTCAATAGGAGGTGAGTATATTTTGCATTTGGTGGGATATAGACCATATGTGCCCAAGTGAACAATGTGGTAGCCAGCTTGAGACACAACCCAACAATGAAAGCTACTTGCTGATAGGCAGACACTTGTGAAGTTCGCTTGGGAACTGACAGGGCCGATATGGGATGGTAGGGATATTGAAAGTATGGTAAAGTCTGATAACTTCTCATATTTTTAAGGAAAACTTGAATTGTTTCTATGACAGAAAAGAATGGGGTATATCATGTGAATTTTTGAAGATTTCTTTGGATAGAGAGGTGCTATAAAATGTTACCTTCCTTATAAACAAGGTACACCCTCACTTGGAAGTCAAGATCCTTAAAGAGCTTGGTTGAAAGCTCAATGTAGAGTGACGTTTATAGAATAGTGAGTTGGTGTCTACATAATGATTAGTTATCTTAATAGTGAAGCATGAGGAAAATAAGCATAGAGCTTTGGAATTACCTTCATTTCCAGTCAGAAGATGGATGTAGAAGGTTTTCAGTGAGCCAATTGTAAGCCATAACAAAGACACAGAAAAAATATTTCATTATGGTAGTATTTTAGGATTTCCCCAAGAGAAATTTCTCAAGTGATGCAGCCTGGATCTGGACGGTGTGGAATGTCCTCATGTGTCAGAGGCTTATTTTCCAGCATTTGGTGCTACTGGGATGAGTGGAAACTTTAGGAGGTAGAGCCTAAGGGAAGGTTTCATGTCATGGAGAGTGTATCATGGAAGGAAAAACTAAGATCCCTGTTCCTTCCTTTTCCTCTCTTTCGACTACAACAAGGACTGTCTCTGTACAAGTCCCCAGCTTGACATGCTTGTTGCCACAAACCCAAAAGCAATGGAGCCAACGAACCATGAAATGAAAACTCTAAAACTGTAAGCCAAAATAAATCTTTCCTCCCTTTAAGTTGATTATCCAAAGGATTTTTACCAACATATAAGATGTGAACAAACCATAGCAGATATAAGTCTAGACTTTTACAGCCTGGTGGAGAAACAAGAGGCCAGAAAAACTGCAGAAGCATTCAGCTCCATCAAAGAAACTGTAAGATTTGTATTAACGGTGTTGTGGAACAGTCAGTGAGTCAGGAAGTATCCATCAGAGGCAAACATAAACATTCCCAAGATGGGTAAATACGACACTGAAACTCTCTCACCGGTTCCTGGCAAATCAACCAGGCAAGAAACTTGTTTCTACATGGCAGCGTGGAATGGTCCAGAAGCTTTGTTTATGAAGAAGAACCACACTAGGCAAGAAATAAAGAAGTCAACCAAATGCCCTTCCCTGGCAGAGGATTCTTCTCTACAACTCACTTAATTTGGGTGAGGAGTCCATTTTAAGTTAAGTTGGAAATTCTTAACATGCTAGTGCTGCAACATTTTTCCAAATGTAGCTGTAGAATTTTTTGATATTTTTTTTGTTTTGTTTTGATGTTTTCTTATTTGTTTATTTTGCCTTAAGATTGACAGGAAAATTCAAAAACAGCTCCTAAGGTTTTCATTCATAAACAAGGGAAATCTAATATACAGGTCCTGAAAATTACAAATAAATTTGTTTTATAATAATTTTCTTACAACTGTCCTTCCTCAAAATGCCCTTTCCAATGGCCTACTGCTTCTCTGCATGAACTGAAATACTGTCCAGTGTGACTCACAGGACATCGGATGTTTCAAGCACACACTGTTCATCACACAAGAGAATTTAAAAGCATTTCTAGCCCTTCAGCCAAAAGATCAAGTATAAAATTCAAGTTTTTCTCCTAGGCATACTAACTTAGGTAAGAAGACTTGGGTAGAGAATGTATGGACTTATTTTCATTTACTTGGTTGTATAGGTTAGGCACACTGATGAATTTCCCCAGCTATACTCATGTGAATTAAAGTCATTCCACATTGCAATATAACATAAATGACCCCAAAGCCATGTTGGCTGTTTTAAAGCCCTAAGTTCCCTGACAAGAAGCTGTGTTTGCCTAGAGCTTACCTTCTTCCAAGCACCATTTTAAGGGCTTCACGGGCACTGAAACATTTAATCTTGTTAGGGTTGTCCCCATGTGGTAGGTACTGTGATTCTGCAATTGAAGAATTTGAGGAGCACGGATTAAAGTAACTTGCTCAAAGTCTTACAGATAATGACAGACAAAGGTCACCCACACACCCATCCATTATGGCCCTCTAGGCCAAACCTTACCCATTCCACTGAACTCCTGAGATTCTAAAATTGTACTTGACAGGTTTTATTTTTAGTCAATTTATCTCTAAAACAGAAGACCCAGAACAGTTTTGAAAAGAAGTCTGAATTTTTAAATAACTTATAAATACAGTTTTTAGTTATTTTGGAGAAGTATGTTATATTTCTATAGTAATCTTTTAAATACTGATTATGAAGAACTATGAGTCTGGATCTTTCAGTTAATCATAAATAATTTTAATAGAAATGAAAATTGGCAAAAATTAACACTTCAGAAAAAAATAACACTTTTACTGTCTCCTTTTTTTATGAATTTTCTTTTATACAGAATACCATATCTGTATGCTATCTTTGTTCACTTGAAATGAGTATATTGAGATTTAGAACTATCCTTCTTGGAATTATAGCTTATGAAAAATTTGATCTATAAGAAGAAATATCTGGTTAAATGATAAATAATGGTAATAAAAAGGAAGTATGTCATACACTGTTCTCACAAGAATGTAAAACTTAAATTTAAAACAATAAAAATTTTAAGTTAATTTTTTAAAGATTGTTTTAATTATTTGTAAAAGATACAATAAACTCAATACTGATTTATTTTCTATCAAAATTTCTTGAATGATTTTTATGTGAAACATAGACAATAAAAAGTTTCTCTGATCATTTATTGTACAGTGAGGATAGCACATTCAATGTTCCTAATATGCTTCTTCTAAAATTTCTATTGCAATGTTCACAGCTGCACCAGACATTATACATAAGGAAAATCCACTACAAGAGTATCACTAACCATACAAATTCTGGAATTCAAATTATACCTTTAGAACAACTTCAGTAAATAACATAATAATCCTAAGCAAGAAAGGAAAATATATTAATTATCTCAATTTCCTATTCCTACTTCCAAGTTGCATTGGCTATACGGGACCAAGACAAAGAATGTGATTATGTATTTTTCACTAAAACATACACGTTGCTTCCTGAGCTAATCACTACAGGAAAAGATTAAAATACAACCACAAAAACACTGTTTATATCAGGTGCTGGAGAGTGTTCTTACATTAGTATGTTTAAAGAATCTGAATCTCAGGCATAATCTGAATAACACAAAGATATAAAAAATGTCAAAATGAAACAGATTAAACCAAGAACAATCCAGTATGATTGAATTGAAGACAATAGTATTCACAATAAATGTTAAGGAAACTGCCCTTGAAGACAAACAAATATTAGGAAACATTTTAATAAAACAAAATATATATGATAGTAAGAAATTGCTTAAAATTACACAAAGTGTGAAAATTTACTAGGCAAAAATAGGATGGATTTAAATAATAATACGCAAAATAAAACCAGTGGTAAACAGGGCATCCATTTTGTTTGAAAATGTTACTGCAAAATAAAACATAGTATTTCTGTGCTGCAATAAGTTTCAACTTTAAAATTAGTAATAATAGCTCCAAGAGGAAGTTAAATGAAAAATTTTTTATGAGAAATTATTATACATCTGTCAACCTGTGAAATATTATTGGGGAAGAAACAAAGTCATTTAATAAGTTTAAATAGGTATCTTTTGAAATTTACATATACATAACAGTGTATACTTTGGTTATCAATTGATATAAAAATAACCATGTGCTAAGTAAAATATAAAATATTAAAAAGAGGGAAAACACACAGATGTGAACATTTCAAGTACATATAACCCAAGAATTAAGAAATAATATTCCAATAATAAAAAAGCAACAATTATGTGGCAGAGGGAATCCAGTGGTCGTTGATCTGCACCAGAGTAAGCAAGGAAAATTGTCAGATGTGGTGGCATTCGAGTCTATGCAGGATGACATGAGTCAGCTCTGCAAAGGGCCAAAGAGAAACACTGCAGAGAAAAAATCAGTAGAGTTCTAAACCAGAGAGGAACATGGTATATTTGAGGAACAGGGCGAAGATCAGAGTGGCTGAAACATTAAGAGGGATAGCAGATGAATTAAAAGTGCTGGAGAGGGCCGGTGAGATGGCTCAGTGGCATAAGCGCCTGCCTTGCAAGCGCGAGGGCCCGAGTTCGACTGCCGGATCCCACACACGAAAAAGGGACCGGTGATATCGCTCAGCGGCACGGGTGCCTGTTGGCGCGCGAAGTCCTGAGCTTGACCCCTGGTACCCACAAAAAAAAAAGAAAAAAAATAATTATGTTTGCTTTTATCACCAGGCTCTAAACATAGTCATATTTCCCTTTTGGAGGACCATGGATGTTTTAAAAAATTGTAATTAAATCTCATTTAATTGAAAATCTCATCTTAATATCTCTCACAGGATTGATTTCTATTAGTTTCAACATATTATCTCTTGCCATAAGTCAAATCTAACCGTAATTATTGCAGCCATGATCTTACGTTTCAATATTTTGTATTAACTTGATTCATGTTTATCTCATTTAAACATAAGATTCATTAGGGTTAAAATTTTGGGTAGTTTTTCTCACTATGTTATCATTGGATCTTCAGAAAACATCTAACTTATTATAAGTAGTTGACATTTATTTAACAAATAATTGGTACTCTACACTAGTAATATAAAGTGCACAGTGTTGAATAACAAAATCAATGTATGCAAAGTATATAAGTCAGCTTTCTCCTTGCTGTGACACAATATCTGACACCCATGACTTACAGAAGAGAGGTTTCATATGGCTTATGGACTCAGAGGAGTTAGTCAATGGTTGCTTGGTACCAAGACAGAAACTTCATGGTGCAATGGCATTGCACAGCAGAGCTGTTTATTTCATGGTGCCCAGAAAAAACAGGGGAACAGTGCCAGAGAGAAAGGAATGAGTAACCATACATAGTATCCAATGTCATGTCTCCATGACCCTCCCAGGCATACCCAGAACTTTACTTTATTACCCTGCTAGGCATTTTTTAATCCAGCCAAACTGACATATCACAATTAGACACACCAAGATTTTCATATTTCATCTTAGTAGAAATATTTATACCATATTCTACTATAGCTCATTCATGTCATATAATATTTGGTAAAGATAATATAAATATCATATATAGATACAAATATATTGAAGTTTTTAAATAAATCAAATTCAACATTATATTCAATGATTTATTAATACAGATTATGATTCAATCCAGGAATACAGAGATAATTTAGTATATAGAAATTAGTGTAGTATGCAGGCAACAACACAAGATAAATCAATAAATGAATGTACCTTAAACTGTTGATATTACAAAGATGGATAAAAAGATATCAGAGACCTTTAAAATTCCCACTCATTGGATGTAGTACTAGTTAATTTATTAAAGACAAGACTAGTAAACTGTACATTATTTATACATATGATAAATAATATATGTCATTTTGTGTATGTCTCTGTATGTGAAATAAACAGTGTTTTTATATTTCCAAAATAGTGTTATATACCTTTAAAGAATAAAATGAACAAGTACAAATCCTCAGAGAACAGGATATTTGCTTTCTACATACTATGTTAACTCCAAGATTCAGCAAAACATTGAAGAACTGAAAATGTGAAGCATAGGGAAAAGATTTATACTCTGTGAGGTGGTCAAGGTGAGCATGATTTAAATGGCAATGAGTTAAAACAAAAAAGATACAAACTTTGTATGGGTCGGAATGCCACGAATGTCACTTCCAACACATACTAATTTCGATACAAGACAAAATGTGCTTGACATAAAAACTAAAGCTGCACCTTAACAGTTATTCTTCAGGAATCGAAGTTAGGCACCAAGGTTATGAGGGAAATAATTTGAGCATTTCTTCATATACCACAGTCCCAAAGGCTCGGGGAAATTACCTACACTTTGTGCACAAAACACATTAACTTCAGCCTTTGAAAATACAAAGTCTCCACCCTACATCAGTGTCCAGTATTTCCTTGTTTTAGGGCAATGGACACAAAGCTGCCTTCGGAGGATGGAAAGATCCGAAGTGCCCACCTTTATGTGCAGCCACACTCCACAGTGGCCTGCAGGAGAAATTTTGAGCTTCAGGAAGTGTTGTACAGCCAACCACATTTTCAGTGCCCATCGTGAAACACACTGTCATGGAACTGGCTTGGGTAAAACCTTCAATATCAGTTAAGAACTTCAGAATGTAGTACTTGTAGCATATGGGAAGGACTGCAGTATCATTTGAAAGAGAAAAGTATTTTTCCTATTGGAGATGCCATTAGTGCAGATCAGATTAAAGAACCAGATCTCTAACATAGTTGGTGTAGATACTGAAGAGCATAACACATCAGATAGCAGTTATGGTTTTATTGGTTTATGATGATCAATCAATATTTTCATGAAAAAAATTAGTGGAACTTCTTGGTGAGGGAAATGGCTTTGTTATTCCCAACAAAATACATCTAGATTGAGAATAATACTAACATGAGAACTAAACATAAAATAGAAAAATGTCTATAAGTGACCTATAGACATTACAGCATAAAGAACCTGATCATAATATTAAAACAATTTAAAAAATTGTGGTGTATTTTCATGTTTCTGTCTTGTTTAGTTATGTTGTATTCTAAATCTGACGTACACAATTGAGCATGCATACAATTAATATAGTAAATCTTAGTAGAATGTTATACATTATCAGTGTTTTACCAGAAAAGTTTAAGGCAGTGAGCCTTATAAGGGTATGTGCTAAGTGTGTCACATAGAGGACTATTCTAGCCCTTGATTTTCTCAGGCCAGTGGCAAGAATTCTTACCTGAGTGGCCGTTAAAATATTGTGACTCTTTAACCAGAGCCTTTGGTAATGGAAAGCTAATCATGCTTCTTAGTGTGAACTCATATGTATTGAAAACTTATGTTCACACAAAAACTAGCCCATTGATATTTAGAGTAGTTTTCTTCACAATTGTCAAAATTTGGAATAAGCCAAGATGTTCTTTGATAGGTTAATGAATATACATGATGTGGCACATCCATACATTAGAATATTGTGTTCATGACTTAAAAAAAAGGTCATGAACTTATTTTCTTCAGAAAGAGGATAATAAAAGCGAAACTGAAATTAATTTCCTCATCTTGTATCTTTCATTCATTAATGAAAATATATTTTCGTATAAATGAGAAATTTCTGAATTTGAGCACTAAGTTTACGTCTTTATTTCCAGCTTTGTGGAGATGTATGAAATCAAATTCTGTATTTCCTTAACCAGGACAAATTGCGCTTAGCAGGGTAATTAACTGGAATTTGAGTTTATACTCACACTTATATGGAATCAGAATGCAAGAGTAGGATGTGGTCACAGAATCAGTGAACTTTTATTCAGGGAAGTTATCATGCCAAAGTAGAGAACTCTTTAGATATATATGCATCTGTGTGTAAAATCTCTTGCCCCAAGATGCTCTTGTTCAAATACCTTCCACTTCTGATTTTTTAACAATTGCATAGTTGTATGTGAACAGTACACAATCTAACTGGTTTGCATTGTACCTCCTCTTGTCACCATTTTTTCACTCACCTATGGCCACGTGCAATGCCATTTCTGTATGAAATTATCCTTCACTCCCCAGAACAGAACTAATCCCAAACTGTGCACTTACTCAACCATTTATGTCTTTGTTAGTCAATATAACATACTTTTGCATTAAGCTGTTGTTACATCAATCCCTTAGAATATGAGAGCCTTAAATTCAGATATTTGTCCTCTAATCTTGTACCATTAAATCCCCCAAACATAAATAAGAGACATTTGAAAGGTATTAGCTTCTCTCTGTTTAGGAAGTCATTTCAGGTCACTGTAAATACTTTCTTCCAATAATATTTTCACAAATTTATCACAGAAAGACAGAGACTCAGCGAAACTGAGACATATGCATAACTGCAGTATACTATTAACACTGAATACACTCAGAGACCATTTTTGTTGAAAAAGAAGGGGATGGCACTGTCCTAGCACCATTAATAGCCAGCTTTTATTAACAGTTACTCAGTGTGTAACAGATACCACTCATTGTCCTTTGGTTTTTAAAGTTGTACCATGCTTATTTATCCAAAGGAGTAATTAAATAAATTCTATCCCCATTATCTAGACAAGAAACTGAGAAACAGAGAATTAAGAAAATTGCACAAACCATGGCATTTGTCCGAGGTAGGAAATACTCAAAGAGAAAAACAAAAAAAAGCCCTCCTTTTCTATTACCCTTCACTTATAATGTGAGTGCCTTTAAAAGTAAATATGGTAATCTAAATATATATCCTCAGGTATTTATGTCATTTAAACACTCGAAGAGAAAAACAAAACAAAAAGCCCTCCTTTTCTATGACCCTTCACTTGTGAGTGCCTTTAAAAGTAAATATGGTAATCTAAATATATATCCTCAGGTATTTATGTCCTTTAAACAAAACATAGTGATATTTTCATAATTTGTTAAATGTATCAGCAGGTGTTAATTAAACAACCTAATTTTGTTCTTAAGCTGAGTATATTTTAATGAAGAGTTTACCTTCATTTTGTAAATAAGTAAGTTAAAATTTAAAAGAATGAACTGAATTGCATAAAACTGTCAATGCTCTAAATCAAAATGATAATAATTTTTCCTTACTATCCATTAACTGGAAATAAATGTATGGTAGTCAAATAGCAGAGAAGATTGCAATAAGACATGCATAAAGTAAAATTGGTCTAACGTTCTAATTTCGGCACCACTTATTTCTCTTAGAAAACAAATATTCCATTATATGTCCTCAAATCAATTTTTCTAATGTTATTATTGTAATACTGTCAGCCCAGTATTGGTTTTGGCATATTGGAATCCATGTTAAAAAATTAAAATCACTGATTTTAATTAAAATTTAAAACTGGGAATGGGAAACAATCTCAATTTTGCTTTCCAACATAATAGACACTTAAGTTAAAATATATTAATTATGTTGACATAGAGTTAATTCATTTTTTTTATTGGCTAAGAAATATTCTAGGAAAATAACAGGGGACCCAGTTCTGAGAATTCTAATGAGATTTTGTGTTTTCCTATATAACAATTCATACATGTAAAGCATATAATCACAGAAAACATGTATATATCCATATATTCCAGGGAAATAGCAACACTGCTCACTTTAAATCTTACTTAAATTGGAAGTGGAAAATACATTGTTCATGCTTAGAATTTATTGTTAGTAGTTTTGTTGGCGTGTTGCATTTAGGGGAGGAATTAGGAGTTAAAGCAATGTTTTCTACATTTTGAGGTATGTGGTAACTTTTTCACTCACATTTTGGGAAAGATATTCACTAATGAGATATATTTTCCCCACAGAGTTTAGGCAAGTAGAATTTGATGCTGAATTAAAGTAGCTCTTACTTGTTTTACTAAGATAACAGAAAGAAATACAGTGACTTTCTTTCTCTTCTCTTTTATTTTATTCTCTTCAAATCTAGAAAGATCTGATCCAAGCATCCTTCTGAAATGCCAGGAAAAAGAAAAACCATCACCGAAACATGGACAGGTATAATGCTATTTTTTTCTGTTAGTGTCACACAACTATTATGTAAATTTCTGACAGCAATGATTCTCATGTAAAGAATTCAAACTGTGTCCCTATCCAAGCATCAATACTTTCTGTGAAGACATGCTGAAATATCAATTCTATTCATGAAGCAATCGAGCCTTTATTTGTTTGTTTGTTTGTTTATCTTGGTGATTCCTAAGAACAACTATATATAAAGAAGAAAAAAGTTTTAAGGTAAAATAGTGCGGTGAAGTATCTCGCAGTGAAATACTCAAGTTTATAGATGTAAAAGACAATTACATTTATGTGTAATTAGAAGAAGAAAAAGTTGGGAATAGTGATTCCATCAGTTTTTTTTTTTTTTTTTTTGAAGTCCTTAAAGTTCTGATGCTCACTATAATTTTTTTATAAGGTAAAATCATTTTTCAGCTTATTGTTTATGTAGTTACTATTACCCATTCAAAACAGGTTCAAAATATTTTGAAGATAAAAATTATGTAGAAAATATAGTTATATAAAAATATAATGTATTTATATATACATATATATTAAAATAAACTTCTGTATATATAGTTCTATATCCTGATTGTCTTAACAATATGTTGTGAATGTTTTAGAAGGTAATAAATATTACTGTGAAATACAATTTTAAATTAAAATTTAAATTAAATGATGATGATAAAAACTAGCATCTAGTAAATATTTATTTCCGGGTTTAGAAATAAATGTTTTATATATTGTCCTATACAGAAGAGTTACATGTTGACACAAAAGCATTCCAAATTTGAGAGGCATAATTTTTAGGAATCTTGATCGCCTGAGCTAAACCAAGAGACTTCAAGTCTTAGAACTTCCAAGTCAGGTAAATGGACTTCTTCGGAATTCAGGTTTTTAGATTTGAAATGGCTATACCACAACAGATTTTTGAGTTAAATGAGATATACTTATGTCACTTAGAAGAATATTTATCACATAATAATTACCAAAAATATGAATAATTATTTTACTGTTGTGAATAATATACTAAATAAAATAATTATGGTAGTATACCATATATATTTTGTTTGCGAATAATGTACTAAATAAAATAATTATGTTGGTACACCATAAATATTTTGTTTATATAAATGATTGAAAGTGGAATCACTGACACATATTTGTAGTATTTATATGAAGTTTTTTGTTTTGTTTTGTATGAGGAATCAAACTCAGGACCTTGTGCTTGCCAGGCAGGTGCTTGTGCCACTGAGCTGTATCCCTAGCCCCTTATATGGGTTTTGACTCATGCCTCCAAATTTCTTTCCCAAATTCCTCCACTAAAAGTTTCCATTTATTGTATGAGAATGCATATTTGAATGTTTTTAGTCAGAAGTATTACTTGTTTTGTAACATCATTTGAAAAATAATAGTTTAAATATATGCTGTTGTTTTTCCCAAATAACATTTCAATGACCTCCTAATGTTTTGCTTAAGTAGTTATCAATTTGAATAAATATTTTATACCTAAGTCTATTAGAGTTTTGTGGATTTATTGCAATTATTTTTGTATTTTGGCTTGCTGTTATTTTTGTATGTAGAGCAGGCAAAGCAAAATTTTACTTACTTTCATTTAACCAAATTTATTTACATTTACATTTTTATTTCTTATCTTAATTTCATATTTGAAAATTGAGCTACTTTTAAATTGTATACCACTGATAAAATTTATACATGTGTATCCTGTCATACATAAATATATAAGTATGAATATACATGTATATGTATTAAACTGACTCTCTCCCAATTTCACATGTCACTATGTTTTCTTTAATGTTCAGGATTCACATATAACAGATAAAAATAAAACACAGAATTACATAACCTCACATATAAAACAGTAAAATATGAATTTTGTTCACTTTAACAATATTCTAATCAAAATGAGAGTCTATCAAATATTTTCTTTAATGAGAAAAACAAGGTATTTCTGAAAACATATTTTAAAGTTTATTTATGCAAAACATATACCCTAGCATATTCTGGCTGATTTGGTGAAAATCATAGTCTTGATATAAACTTCCTAATATGGATAAGCCATTGCCTTTGTCTGGCTAAAATTCTGCATGTTTCTTTTCTCTGAGTAAAGGACAAGAGTGAATGAACTAGCTGGATTTAGAGGATTGTTCTATGCTGAAGAAACAAATGCAGAAAATACATTGTATGTTTCACAGTTTATCTAAAATTGTAATTGTTGCCATTAACAAAGCAATACGGGATTAAAGCATCCTTGCTTCTTTACTTAAATTTAGCTGGACTATACAGTAAGATGTTTCTCTCTGCTTTCTCAGTGCAGCAGTTTTACAACATACTGGAAGGCAAATGTGCCAGATGTTTCACACTAAACCACAATTATTACGTGTTAAGAATTAGTCCTCAAAAACAGTTCCACTCAGTTTTGTGGGACAGTTCCAGTGATGGTGTTTTGTGGTTGTTGTCTTTCTGTTGTTTTAGTTGTATTTTCATTTCTTACTCCGGAAGTGTTTTAGCTTATTCGTTTCCTTGAATTAGTTACAATACTTGATTTCTATGACGTTAATGCACTTTCTAAACATAAACATAATTTGACCTTTTTTTTTTAAATTTTACTGTCAGTCTAGATAACTGGACATCAATATGCACTAGCCTTATTCAACAGTACTCTCTGTATTAAATCTTTTCTTGTATCTTAAAACACTCTGTAAATTGAAAAGATACAGGCTTGGCTTGTCAGTAGTGTATAGATGATAAATTGTATTAAACCTCATTCATGATATATTGGTTACTCCAAAAAATATGCCAATATTGTAAAATTTAAAACACTATGGCCAGTTCCCAATGACCTTTCATATCTTCCAGTAAGCATATTTGGTACTGGTAACATTTCATTGGTTCCTTAAAATACACCCAGAGCCTGCTAACCATCCCACATATCAAGGAGAACAGTTTCAGAAGACAGAGTCTATGGATGAATTGAAAAAGGAAAAAAAAAAAAGGAAGAGAAATAAAACCTATGTTATAAGTCTTAGAACAAATATTTCTGAGATTTGTACAAATTTATTTCCCCATGTCTTATTGACTTCTGAGAAAAGACTAAGCAGCATCAATCAACTTTTCAAGATGAAAGACATATTTAAATCAGGTTAAATGAAACATGTTTTGCACAACACACAAGTATTCATTTAGAACTCTGCTCACACTTGTACCATATTTCTTTTTAAGGTTTCTTGCTTGGATTCCTTGCATAAGATACTTTTATATTATTAATCTAAAAGTTCTCAGCCAAGGCTTCATGTTAGATAATTTCTTTGGGTTAATGTTCAAGCACAAAGAAGAAAGAGCCCTTTCCACAGAGATTTTGCTGTATGGACCTGGATGATAATTACTTAAAAATACATTTACAATGCTTCCCCTTTCTTCAAGTCATGAGAATATTTATCTGAGGCTGGGAACCCAAAGATTACTTACACTGTCAATCCGTTTGTTGTCTACTATTCATCATCCTCTTCTACTTTCTCTATCAGTTTTAGTTAACAGGGCATCTCTTTATTGGATTCTACTTAATGTTATTCTTCTTTTAATATTTTGTTAGAACCATTTTGAATTTTTCAAGAGTTTCAAAATGTAATTTGATCATTCTGTGATAAAACTACAAGTCTTCTGAATAGGTAAATAAATTCCAAGACAGGACAGTTACGATAGAGTGATTAACAAAGTGGGTTGCTTGAGTGTCACGGAGACCCCTTTCAGGGGTTTATCAAGTTCAAAACCACTTTCATCACACTATCAAAATATTATCTGTGTTTTGCGCTTTAATTCTCTCATAAATGTGAGTGGAATTTCTATAAGCTAGATGCCATCTTGTAACAGCTTAAATGTGGAATACAGATCAGCCAGTGCCTGCCTTCAGTAAGCCATTAAAGGGATTCTCAAAAAGGCACAAAGATACCCATCTTTTCAAGATACATCACTTTCACCTGTGAAAACACAGCTAATTTACATAGCACCACCATATTTATATTAACATACAATACATACAATACATTTATTATAAAATAAAGTAGTATACCTTATTCATCCGAAAATGTTTCTGATCTTTACTTTTTAAAATATTGTGTCACTCTAATTCTTACTCATATTATTCAAGTTGTGAGCTTGTTTTCCCACTTTAATGTGAGATCTCACTAACTTATTCTCTTTTACTTTTACTACCCACAATTAACCAGTACAAAAATACTAAAATTATTTATATGTGTATAATAAAATGCATTACTGTTATACTAAATCATTTATATTTAATAAATTATAAGTAATATTAATTAACATTTAATATTCACATTAAAATATATTACCTTTATTTATATGCTGGAATATTACCTGAAATTTAAAAAGTAAATCATATTTACAGCTTTAGCACTGCTAATCTTAAATTTATACATTGAGACACTAAATGTAACAAAATTAATGAATTATTCTCTAAGGGACTTTTGCAATAGTAAGTTGTGCAACATGAAGTAATGGCATGAAGTAATTACATGAAGTAATGTTCTCTCCTATGTCCAGCACCTTTCATGGTAAGTTGATGTGTGTAGCAGACTTTGAATTGTCAACTGGACTTACTATTAAGTAAAACTACAGTAAAAATTAAATTGCTTAAAATGTCTATGACTGTGACTCAATAGGCTTTTTTCAAAGTACTGTATTAAACTTTCTAAAAGGGATAAATGTAGTGGAAGAATTAACATCTTACATGGTAAAAAGATAAATTATATATTCTTTTCATTGACGTTTCTATTTACATTTAGCACAAAAGTAATTTAATCAAACTTTTCACAAGGGAGTTTGCTAATATTTTCAAGAATATTGCCACAGGTAATTATGTATATTTAACAAAATCATTCTAAAAAATGCCAACTTCATAGACTTACTCTTTATTTTTAAAACATGAAAATAGGTAAATACAGCCTCAAACCCAGCAAAGAATTCATAAGTAGTAATTCCAGTCTTTAAATAGAGAACTACTTCCACCTTAAAACAAATGTAAAGATTTACAAGAAAGCTTATACATGAAATGCAGCTTCAACTTCTTCACATTGAAGTATGACATTATTTGACATACTGAAAATCTGTCAATTATCTCTATTTGAAGTTTGAATTGTGTAAAGGAATGACATATAACTAACACTGAAAAAAATTCTATCCAAAATTCCGTGAGTCTGAGAGACATAATTCCACTCAGACAATCAATTATGATAACAGAAAAGGCAGGGAAAAGATGAGAAATCTGAGATTTATCATCAGGAATGTTTAGTTAAACAGTATCTGTTACAAAACAAGGCTAGCCCTTATGCTTTCCACTGTGTATTCCCAATTAAGTCCTTACAGAACTGTGTTTTTATCTTTGTTCATTGGAACTTCAGGAAGTTTTGTGTTCCTCTAAACTCTGCTATGATACAATGAAATTAAGATTATCACAAAATATTTACTAGGATTTTCATTAAATGAGTAATGCAGATGGAAAGCCTATTAGCACTATTTTACTGATGATAAAATTGTTAAAGAATAAATTTAAATATACTCTGGTGAAGGTCACACATGAGGCAATGTACAGTTATAATGAGTCGTGGTGTTTGTTCTGTGGTCTTTAACAAGTCTCTTTAATTAGAATTTTTATAAAAGCAACCAACATTTACAGAATGCTTATTTAATGACAACTCAGAGTGCACCAGTTTTCTTCCATTAATAAGTCATTTTTGTCTCACAAAAATCCTATGCACAAGTGAGAAAACAGGAACAGAGGCACACAGAGTGTTAGGTTTGAAATGACCTGATGACTGTACCCACTGGGAAAATATTAAAAAAAGGGTAAAACTCTGCTAAAAGAGCATAAGTACAAGATGATAAAGCTTTAAAAGAATACAAGTGACCTAATTGTAAAGTTAAACATTAAAATAAGCCAATTCAATAAAATCTATATCCTGAAAATTAGTACTGTTCATTCATGTTGTGAGTTATAAAAATGTAGATTGTACCTTCTCTTTTCTTTCCAGATTTCAGTCTTTCCCTGCTTTCGTCTTCACATGTTATTTATCCTTCTACTGCAATAGCTGGGAATACAAGCAGCTTTCCCAATTTACTCATTCACCGTAAAAAAAATATAACTAAGAATTAACATGATGTATTAAAAATATTAGGTATTATTTAACTGAGAATTAAATTTATATATTTATTAAAACTTTTCTATTCAAAACATTATGCTTGGCACTACCAGTAAACATAAGAGAAAAATATGGGAACCTTCCTCTAAAAAGGTCTATTAAATACATGTGTAGATTTTAGCTTTCATTTTTTATTTATTTAGTTGGTGATTACATTTTTATTCCCCTCTTATTCCCTCATAAACATATATTCACTTCTAGAAAAAATCTGTTAAGAATGATGTCCAGTTAAACACACTTTATCCATATGAGTTAATTCGTTGTTGTGGGAGGGATTATAAATTGCTCAACATTTCATCCAGGTCATTATTTTGCAAAAGTATTCATCAAAAGGTGGAAGATTTTTAGGAAATGAAATCCCAGCACTCAACAGAGAATAAGTGGGAGGCTGTTTGTTAGTTCTAAAAATGACGTTGTACATTAAATTTAAATCAGCACTCTTCAAGAACATAGAAAAACAAAATGAAGACAAAAGTGACTTAATTAATTGAGTCACCTTTAAAGGCTCAATGACAAATATTAATGTGGACAAGTACAAATAAAATTATTTGTAAAAAAAGATTGAGGCCTTTGGGGGGAAAGTTTTCTAATTATAAATAATGAAGAAATTTTTCACAAATATGATTTCTTACAATATACAAATTACTCCTTGAAGCAAAGAATTATGTTTCCAAAATAATGATTTATATTGAACATGACAATGTAAATAAATAAAAATTGTTACAATATACTGTAATGCAAATGTGTTTTAAAAATTAACAGGAGATGGATCATATATTACAGCACATATGTATTACTAATGCATATTAGTTATACAGATTAGTGGCTTTCATATAGGTGCATTTGTAGAAGCACAAGACATACTTTGATCTTCACCTCCATTATTTTTCTTCCTTCCACCTCTGATCCTCTTCTTCTTTCAATAATCTCCCTTTAAGGTGTATGTCATCTCTCTCTTCATATTTTATTTTCTATATTGCTCGTGTGAGAAGAAACGGCTCTTTGACTTTCTGAATCTGGCTCATTTCACTTAACATGATCACCTACAGTTCCATCCATTTTCCTGCAAATGACTTGATTTTGTTCTATGTGGATGAATAATATTTGATTGTATATATAATATGTACATTTAATTAATTAAGACATTTTATATAATATTGAAAGTATAGAATTTTTAAGATCTACTCTTTACATACATAAGAAATAAAATAATTATGCAAATTATTACACACAAATGGAAAGGAAAAATTAATATACCCCACAATACATTTGAACTAGCATAGGACACCCAAATTTTATTCCTTTGTTTTGGGATATCACTCCTGACTTTTTCTTTTTGCTTTATTTTAAAATTTTATCTAGTTGAAACTTTTGAGAGGTATCCTGAAAGTCTGCACCTCTACTACTAAATGCTCTTTCTGTAGACATTTGCTTCTTCAGAATCTACTTTATAGCACTGATCACTTGATTCAGCAAACTCACTCTATAAGGTGCCCAGAGAAAGGGATATACGTAGAATGAGATTTATGTTGAGCTGTAATAGAAAAAATTCATGGAATGAAATTATCAGTATTTTGAAGGAAAGCAAAGATTATAAATATTGTTCATGAGTACATTCAAAGAATTCGGATGGCAAGAATTTTGTAAATAAGATGATTGTATTAGACATAGCTGTATCACAACTAATTAACAACCACTTTACCAAAACTAGATGTCCAGGTTAAAGAGGGGTCATAACCATAAAAAAAGCGTTTTCAGACACAAATACAAAATGGTCCTTATATAGAAGAAGCACGTGATCACAGAAAGTTATCACTAAGATATCTTCTTGTCCTTTGATTTTATAAAATAGCTGCTTATTTTGGTAGCGTGTAGGGAATAATTCCAGTAGGAGCAAGTCAGGTCACTGGTGCGGTCCTTTGGGATTTATTTACAAAAATTTTATTTTTATTTTATTTTGTGAAGAAATGGTTGAATTTCATAACATCTAAAGAAAGATAAGTGACCAATCACGTAGAATCTAAAGCCAGTTCCCGGACCAGGAAACCCAGAAGAGCCTCTATGATTTTTTTTTTCTTTTTTTTTTTTTTAAATGTGGGTTCCGGGAGTCGATCTCAGGACCTCGCACTTGCCAGGCAGGCGCTTATGCCGCTGAGCTGTCTCACCAGCCCCTCTATGCTGGTTTTACAAGGAGTATCTCAGCTGGGAAGTTCCTCATGGAAGGCAGAACTAAGCCCAGCGATTAGACTGTGGCTTTGGAATACACCATGGGAAGTGCTGTTCTAGTGCTAGCACTTCTTCTCATTTCTGCACAGATGAGTGCAGAGAGTTTAGTCAGTAGTTAGGTTTGCTCCAGGAATTGCTCACCCCTTAGCCGACTTCCTCTGTATTGGGCTGGGGAGACAGGTGAACCCCCCAGGGGAAGGCCAGGCTCCTGATAACAACACTTAGGGACAAGAAATAGAACTTTCACCCATCAGGTGACATTTAACTTTCATCTGTTAAGCTTCTTTTGTGGGAAGCAGAGAGTTTAGGTAACTGGAAACAGATAGGAGAAAGGCACCTGAATTTTAGTTTTGTGGAAGAAAGGTGACAATCTGTTAAGATGGCAATTCCACAACATAAAACTAAATGTGACTTGTTACAACACTTTTGCATTAAGTGGGCTCATTTTAATTTGCTCCACGACTCTTCACAAACACATGATACCTAAATGATCCTGTCATTTTATATTGTCTCTGTACAAAATGCATCAAATCCATCTCTTGCAGTTTTGATACCATACATCTTTTTTATGGTAGTTGGGTACACATGCATTAATGAAACAGTCACTTTTCTTCTGCCATTTCAGCTCTATGACCTTATTCCCATTCCCCAGTAAAGCACTGCTTCTCAATATCAATTGTCTGTCATTCATAAGAAGTATGTGGAATTAATTTATTTGATTATCATATAGATTTGAAATAGAATAAAAAGAATTAGTTTAAGTACAATTATTTACTGTTTAACTTTGATATTTTATATGTGTTTATGTTCTAGGCCCTAACATTGTATTAATATGGATTGTACAGGGCAACAGAACCAAGATAGATAGGTAAATATAAATATAAAGATAACTTGATATTTCTATCTCTTTTACTCTTCTCTGTCTCCATAAAAGAGACCACAAAATCTCTTTATCAAAAGAAGAGTTTTCCACAGATGAATGTAGTTCTACAAAAGAATATGGCTTGTCTCCAAAATCTCAAGGGCTTGTGTTCCAATTAACCTTTAGGCACCTGCCAAAGGCTCCAAATGTCATCCCTATCTACCATCTACACTGTAAAACATTACTGGACTTGTATCAAACAGGAAAACACCTTGCAAGGTATCCCGAACCTGTTGCCGACTTTATTTTCTTGTCAGACACAATGGAAACTAGAAGCTTTTTCAGTGACTCTGAAAATTGGTAGGAGTAATATACCAAATAAATAGTATGGTGCCTTCAAAATTCAAAGAGATTCACTGGGTGTTTTACATCTTTTTTGGTAGTAGAAGGCCTTAGATATAACTTACCTTTCATCTTTGAAGCAATATCTTGATATGTCCCACACCACTGGACCCTTGATCATTATACTGAAGTTGAGATCACCTGAATTTTGTCAAATTTATTTCCCACACACAAATGTCTTAGCAGTAGGTTGTGACTAGCTGTTTCTTAGTCTCTGTGTCTAATCAATGTGATGTGCCGTAGTAATATCTTTTGGATGAGAAAGAAGAACCCTGTTAACTAACAGAGAGCTAGACATCCCTGAGGCAGGGCAGTGAAAGTGTATTGCTGGTTTTTCAGATGAAAGCAAATTATTTCTGCAGGTTTTCATAATAAAGTATTGAGAAAAAGACATCTGACTCATCAATAGCTGGTTACCAAGAACCAGAGACTGTGCTAATTTGAAAATCAATGAAACTACATGTGACACAAAGTTATAATTAGCATCATTGCCTGGTTAAATTTTTATAATTCACTGTTATCCTCTAAGATCTATTTGTCTTCTCCACATACCAAATAAACAAATGAAAGGAGGATAATATAGAAATAACCACCCAAGTAGCTTTTAAACCCTTGATAATGTCACTAGTTTCTGGAAATCATGAAGAAATGGGCTATTGTAGTTAATTTATTGTTTTTCCTGTTAGGGGCAATGGTATTGTCTTCCACTTGGTTGTCCACTCCACAGTAAATTTTACCCCACAGGTCACAGAAGCATGGTAGAGTTTCTGCCTGCTGCTGAGTTTGCTTTTCCCAATTATGTATTCTGGAATAGCAGAAATAAGCACAAATTGTATGTAAGATGCTAGTGGTACCACGATAAGAAGAAACCAAATCAAATCTCCTATCACCTGAGCTCCATAAACTTCTACTTTCACTGATGGATTATTTTGGGTCTCTCAGAATCAATGTCAATTCAATCCCAGTGTCCAGTGTTCTTTCAAATGTCTGATTACTTCTTTTTCCTGAAAGCACCGTTACCTGATAAAAGACAGTCAGTCCCTTTAGAAAAGCCTGGGAGAAAGATTAGAAGTACACATTTTTGGTGAATACCAGTTTTCTACCTCAAAAGAACTCAGTTTAATGTCTTTCAAGAGATTCTGGACCTGTGAATTAACTCAAGTGTGAGAATTAATGGATGGGCTAACTGTATTTTTATGATTCATGTTAGACTTGTATTCACTTGACCTAGACCTTTTGTTCAGACTGTTCAAACAGCAGGTTGGGAGGTTTTTTGTACATTTCTGTTCTAGCCAACACCATTAGTCTTTGAGTCAGACTATTCTGATTGCAGCTTTGACTCTGCTGTCATTACAGTAACTATGTCCACCATGTCTGCGGTGGCTGAATACTGCCCCTTGGTCTCTGCCACCCTGGGATCCAATTATGTCCCTTGCATTTAGGTTTTCCAATTCAATGACTACAATCTTCATTCTAAGGTCTGGTCCACAGAAAATTTTTCTTATTGTTGATAGCAGTGAAAAAATTAAATCTGCTAATCTTGAATCTGAAAATTCTCCCTGTTTTTTTTTTATTTTCTAAAACATTTATGATCCATTTCTAGTGAAAATATCATCTATGTCTCACTCTACTTTTATGAACCTCAGCCACTATAAAAGTAGGTAAAAACCACAATGTTTTTATTTTATTTTCTTCAGACAATGAGTCTAGTCTTCTAAGGAAGAAAGATACAAAATATATCTTGAGCCACACTAATGTATAATCACAGTGTATAATCACAGTGATTAAAATACCCTTTCCTTCTATAGGTCCAATGTCCTTCACCATATATATATATATATGTTTCTGTTGACATGAGAAGTTGGGAAGGTTTACTGAACTTGCATAACCATTCTTCATTATCTCTATTTGTAACTTTTTAAAGAAATTCACAAATAAATTAAGCACAGTACTAGCTTTCACTTAAAGCATTCCCTTTGTACCTTATGTACACACATTTGTCCTAGACAAATAAGAGTTATACTATAAAGTAATATAACTACTTCATCCCATGTGCACCAAGCAGAAAGTTTTATAAAAAAGGAACAGACAGGACTTCAAAAACATAAACGCCATTTGATTTTGGATACATGGAACAACACAGTTTCTCAGAAAATAAGGAAGTTAAAATGAGCAGAACTGAATCCACGTCTCTTACTTTTAGAGCAAAATTCCCTCATAACACTTTATAGACAGATATCTTTGAATGTAATATTTAATTCTTCACTGGTAACTATATGCTTATTTGAAAGAAAATATTTCAATATGATATTTCCTGTCTGATTAACAGAATAAAAACAGAAAGTACTCTTGGAAATATTATATTACCTCATTATTACTTTTTATTGTATTTTATACTTTAAGTCCTACTTTAACAAGAGCAATGGGCTTATTATCAACTTATGCATTTCTGCATTTTGTAGTCATTTCAAATTATGTCTCTTCTGCCGCTGAATTAAAAAAAAGGCAAACAGAAAAATAGTAAGAAGAATATCATAAAAAAGGAAAGAAATCTCTATGGTATTTTGTCAGCTTGGCATTCAGTAATCCTTAGGGGAAACTTGACTTTTGGATTCAACTTAATAGAAAAACCCTATGAACTCTGTCATAAGAATAACTATTACAGAATTTGACACCAGTGTAGACAAGCAAGATCACTGCAGCAGAAAATCCTACAACAATAAACCAGAACTTTTCTTGACACAGAAAATCTAAATTTGGTGATTATCAATTAGTCAGCTACAGGCAGCTGATGGGCCAGTAAGCTTGGAGCATAATTCTCCAAGTGGGGGTGGGGAGGGGTGGATTCTTGGTGAGCAATTTCCATCATATATGAAAGTGGTTACTAGTAGACTGCTCGGATCATTTCAGTTTCATGGAATGAAAGGATGAGTTTTGTGTTATAAAATGATGAGTTTGAAAACAATATTTTAACCAGTGCAAAATCACAAAGTTATACTGGGATAACTAAAAAAGAGTAGGCAAGGAAGCAGATATTTATCACATTTTTAATTAATGTTAAATGTGAAAATAACCTATGGGAACTATAGGTTAGCTAGTTCAAATATTTATTTTAATATGAGAAAAAGAAATATTAAAAATAAGTGGTCTGTGACACTAATAGTCAATAAACAAAATATCAGTCTCTCTGATACTTAAAACAGTGGAAAAGTACAATGTGCTGAGATCTATGTTTGATGAAATTAATTGCTTACGTGTAATGAATAAAAGCTACTTAAATTTTTACACTACAGGTAATGAGTATGTTTCAAGAATCAAATTCTTATACTTGTTAAGAAGTAAAAGTTCTGGGGTTTTAAACTACCTGGAAGCTGAATTAATTTGGTACAGATGCATGGATGCTAACAGAAAATCCCTAAGTCAAAGGAAAAATAATTTTATTAACTCCCTACCAGCAGAATCAATAATTTCTTAAATGATGCTGGTTTCTTGGCCCTATTATCCACAAAAACTAAAATCACCAGGTATCACCGGCACCTACCACACATTCAGTAGGTTGAGAACAGGACTCTAGACTTAGAGAACCTGAACATTTTGTTCTGAATAATAAGGTTGGCTCACTGCTGCAAAAGGGACATTTTCTATATTTCAAAGCTTTTTAGTTCACAGATAAATTGAGAAAGAGTTCTACAAAATAGTTGGCCTCTGTTTACAAGGTGTGAGGAATACTTGTGACCCATGGAGAACTATCCGACAGCACTTGTATTGTATTCACTAGTGTGCTATTTGGAAAAAATACCAAAACCAGACAAAATTTCCTTTTTTGAATATTTACAAAAAAATTTTATTTCTTTACATTCCCTTGTGTTACAGCAGTAGTTCTTAGGCCTTTTTCATCACTGCCTTCTTCCCAAGGTGACTTTTAAGCAAGTTGGCTCTTGACTTGCCCAGGTAAAATTTGAATATCGCAGATGCAATAAATATGTAAGTTTATGTCCTACATATATTTATGCTTTATTCATGAAGTTTCACACTTTGATTTTTGTCTCCTTGTGGATATCAAACCTCTTGAGGATGTCTGTGTTGGACTAATAAAAAATTATTTGTATTATGTTGATCTACCACAAATTAATGATATTTTATTGAGTTACAATGAAATTCTGAATAATTATCTTTATATAATTTCATAATACCTATGATGAATGTCTATAAAGTTATATGGAAAGTATATAACTTTACTGATTCTTGATTATTCAAATAGTGATATCGCTTTTATTATTATTATTATTACT
Source organism: Erethizon dorsatum (assembly GCA_028451465.1). Taxonomy (NCBI): domain Eukaryota; kingdom Metazoa; phylum Chordata; class Mammalia; order Rodentia; family Erethizontidae; genus Erethizon; species Erethizon dorsatum. The sequence goes on from CM051839.1 coordinate 22,346,985, forward strand.
ATTTTTTTTTTTTTGTGGATACCGGAGGTCAACCTCAGGACCTCGCACGCCAGCAGGCGCCCATGCTGCTGAGCAATATCACTGGCCCTTTTTTCGTATGTGGGTTCCGGGAGTCGAACTCGGGCCCTTGCGCTTGCCAGGCAGGTGCTTATGCCACTGAGCCATCTCACCAGCCTGCTTTTATTATTTTTTGAGCAAATGAAGGAATTAAAGTACAGAAAATTCCATGTTTTCCAATTCTGCAACTCTAGTAATTAGGAGAGAAAGCCAGGTTCTAACTCAGGTAAGTTGATTCAAATTCCATATTTCTCAAGTTATGTAATTGATCACCCAAACATTAGCTCATAATTGGAAGTTTCCATGATGATATAATGGATAAGAAAAATAAAACTGATTCTCTACATACTGCTTTTTTCCACAATTATGCCAGGGTATCTAAAATGATGAAAAGAAATCTACACAGAGTCATAGTGCAAGATAGAGCAAAATAAAATTAAAATGAAGGAATAATTAAGATTTATTTGCTTTAATCTTAGTTTGTTTTCAAGTTCTTTAACATATATGTCTTATTAATTTCTTTTCCTTTTGTAAGAAATACTTTTTAATAAAATTTTCTTTAGCATCCTTTCTATAATTAGTATATACTTCTAAAAGGAGTTGATCTTTTCAGTTGCTTTATTCCTTGATCAATGTTCCCTCTCTGTGTTTTAAACTAAAAATGTGATCAAAAATAAATTTATAAATAAAATATATTTTATGTAATGCAACCTTGTAAAATACACAGATTCCAAACTAAATTTGACATTTCATAGCACTATGCACTCCTCAAAGACTTTCAATATTTCGTATAGATAAATACATAATAGTTTTCTACCCGTAATTAGGTAAACACTAAAATAAACATAAATTTGTATAAAACATTATTTTATGAGAAAAATACCTAGGAAGCTTTTCCTCATTTGTCTCAGATGTATGTAGAAATATTTCATACATTTTTGATAATGGATGTTTATCTTTTTTTTAGCTTTATTTTTGATAAGCTTTTTTTTGTTTTTAAGAAATGAAAGAAGAGACATAAAAGGAACAGTTTAAACAAAGAATCAGCATAGCGAAACATGAAAAAGCCATGGAGGAAAAACTGACAGGAACTACTGCTAAAAAGTGTCCGTGCTGTCAGGGTTGACAGTGTTGCGAATCCCCACAGAGTTCTGTATCCTCAAGAATGTCTAATAAAGGTGATAGTGTGGGTTGTATCGAATGGTTGGGCATTTCCCCATGGTAATAAGCCTACTTAATGCACCTTTTGAAAATGTACGCTTTTACTTTACATATATTCTTAAAGATAGTTTATGGACCAAATATTCATTGCATAATGCACAGAGGAAGAATAGAAATAAAACTCACCACCCATTTAAAGATATAGTACTTTATAAATATCTCTAAAATCCATTGTTATTACCAGACCCTCATGAAGTAATATAATAGCAAGATTACTGCTGAAAAAGTGTTGTGGCATTTGTTAATCCATATCTGATTCTATGGTTTGCTTAAAATCTCAAGGTCAGAGATTTGGAATTGAAGTAGGGTAAATATAAATAAATTTTAAATAATATGCAAACATTTTGATGGATGGAAGGTAGTAATCTTATAAATTACAAGATAGAGACTAGAAGAGGGTACACATTTACTGTTATTTTCCTTAAATAAAAATATTGTTTAAACAAAAGCTTGTTAATATTGCATTCCAGAAGCATAGCTTTTATGATACCACATTTCATAAGGGGTGGGAAATATACCCATTGACAGCAATGGAACAGTGGCTCCAAAATTAGGAGGACAGAAAGGAACCTAATGTTAACTTCAGGTTGCTCTCAAGCAGCTCTGTATTACATAAATTCTAAACTTGTTTTCCAGTGAGCAGAAATCCACAAATATTTCAACCATACAGATTGTTTTGAAGATAGTAATTGAAGAAGAAAATATACTGAAATAAAGGTCATGCAAATTTACTTTGTAAGCAGAGAAATATTCTGTTCTATGAAACAGGAGACATCAACTTTTTCTCCATTAATTATAATATAGAAGAGCATAATATTCTAGAGTATAAATATTGACATAGTCAGATACAAAGAGGAGAAGGTGACACGAAGATAGAGATAGAGATGGGAGGGATGTATCCACAAGGCAAGGAACTCAGCAAAAGTTGGAAGAGGTAAGAACTAATTCTCCCTTCCAGTCTCCAGAGCAAGTGTGGCCCTGTCCACACCTTGATTTCAGAGCCCTGATACTGGCTTTAGACTTTTACTTCCTGTAGTGCAAAGCAATAAATTCCTGTTCTTGTAGTTCACTGAATTTTTGGTAATTCACTGAAAGATCTTCAAGAAATTAATGTGGATTTTGGCACTTGGACTAGCTACAGCAGAATAGCAGTGCTGCTTCCGTCTGATACCTGCAGAAAGCTGAAATCTGCCTGATGAGTAGAGCTGGTTACATGTTATCTGCCCTCCTCCAGTAATGTATAATGCATTGTCCTGTAGAAACTATGAGTGAAAATCTAGCTAACACGTGTAATTGAGCGTTTCACTCATTATATTTGGAATACTTTACCAGAAAGATCTTACGGAGACAGTGGATCATCAAACAGATTTGAGTTTGAAACCCAGTTCTCAGGTTCATTTTGACAAAAGAGAGACGCTGAGATTTGGTTCCTGTGAGAAATGCCTTCTGGACATCAAAGTTTGTCAGTGGTACTTCAAAGAGGTAAGAGTTAAGAAAATTCAGTTAAAAATAATGGCAGAGGTGAACTGTGTAGCTGGGGAGCAATTAGAATTATAAATGAAAACACTGCTTATTTCATGGTTTGCCCAGATGGCGTGACAGGAGAATCCAAATCAGAATGTTGATACCTAGAGTTAAGAGGTGAAACAGGAAACAACATATGCTGGAAATCATCTAACCATGGAGTAATTAAGCTGAAACAGTGCATAGAGATGATTAGAATATGTGAAAGGCAGAAAGACTTAAGGAAAATGATTTATAGTCTATAGTCACTGGATCCCATTGCCTTTGGTCTTGTGCGAGGCAGTGCATCATGGCAGGAGCACATGGCGAGGGAAGCTGCACATCTCATGGCAGCCAGGAAGTAAAAGAGAAAGAGGGAGGACAGGGATCCCAATATCCCCTTCAAGGTCACATACCCAGTGACCTAACTTCCCTCCACCAGGTCTCTCATGCTAAACATTCCTCTACCTGCCAATCACACCACAAGCGGAGGACCAACCTTCAATACAGGAGCTTTTTAGGGACATTCAAAACACAAACTATAGCAAAGGGTGATTTGGGGATGAGGTAGGAGGCAGGTGAAGGCAAATTTGCAATTTTATAAAGGGTGCAAAAGAAAATTTCCCCTGGAGGTAACATCTGAGTAAATTGCTTTACTCTGAAGAGACAAATTAGGCATCCATGCAGCTCTCTGGACAGGAGCGCGTATTCAAACAGCTCTTTGAGGTAAAACTTTTGGTTTGGTGGGACTACAGGAACCCGAGGTCTGCTGGATTGGATTGAAAAAGTGGGACAAGGAAACAGATTAACTCAAAGAAGAAAGCAAGCCAAAGCTTGTGAATTGTGTTGTGGGTTGCCTTTTGTTCTAAATGACACTTGCAAATGGAATATTTGAGCAGAGAAATGGCATGGATTAACATGGGAAAATACTAAATATGATGGAAAACTACACTGAATATTTACATTAAAAATATCGATTACAGTAGAATACACATTGCCATTGACCTCCTGAAACTAGTCCCTCTTGCTTTAAACACACTTACTCCATTGTTTTCACCACTGTCAGAAGTAGTTCCAGAAGTTCTGTCAATGTCCTCAGTTGTGATGTAGCTGCCTCAATGTCCTTAATCTGTTCAAATCATTCACATTTCATGTTTTTTTTAAACTTTTACTAACACATTTACAGTATGTAACGTTTACATTCCTTGTGTGAAGTTGGTGCATGTTCATAAAACAACTTAATTCCTTTTATATCCCCTTACCTCCCCATTTCCCCCAATCTCTTGATCACCTTCTCATTTGAGAAACATCTCCCTACTTCCTATTATCTTTTATTTTGCTCTTTATATATAATTTCTGTTTCTCATGTAAGGGAAACCATGCAATATTTAAGCCTGTGTATCTGATTTATTTTACTTAATATTATGGTCCCAAGGTACATCCATTTTCCAACAAATGACTCAAGTTTATCTTTCTTTATGGCAGAGTAGTGTGCCATTGTGTGTAAATACCACACTTTCTTTATCCATTCATATGATGGACCCATAGGCTGCTTCCAAGATTTAGCTATCATGAATTGTGCTACTACAAACATGGGGATGCATGTATCACTACAATAGGATGTTTTTTAATCTTTCTGGAATTTACCTGTATGTGGAATAGCTATGTCATATTGAATTTCTAGTTTTAGTTTTTTGAGGAATGTCCATACTGATTTTAATAATGATCGTACTAGTTTATATTGCCACCAAAAATGAAGAGGGCTTCTTTTTCCTCACAGACTCACCAGGACTTGCTATTATTTTATTCCTTTATGATGACCATTCTTTCTGGGTAAGATGAAATCTCAGTGTTGTTTTAATTTGTATTTGTCTCATGTCTAGTGATGTTAAGCATTTCTTCACCTATTTATTGGCCACTTGTACTCTGCGAAATGTCTGTGCATTTCCCTTGCCCATTTTTTGATTGGGTCTTTTATTTAGGGTGGTCTAGTTTTGATTTTGGATAAGAGTCAGAAGTTGTATGGTGCCTGACCTGGTGAATCAAGTGGATGAAAAACACCGTAATGTTTTTACCAGTCTGCTTTTTGCTTGGATTGCACTTGGCAGAAGCAGTCATTGATTTTTTTTTTTTTAAATCACATCTTGTAATGACACACAGAAAAGAGAAATTTTGGAACTGTTTGAGAAAGTGCCAAGAAGAGTGGGATGAGTGTGTTTGAAAGGAGAGGAAATATTTTGACAGAGATTAAGAGGAACGTGACTTTTACTGTAATGATTTTTTAAATGTAAACACCTTACGTTTTCATCATACAGTTATTTTCATCAGGTCAAAATAAAATAAAAATTAAACAAAATAAAAATTTAAAATAAAAATTAAATGTGCTCACTGCTTCTTTCACTCACTCTGGAAAATAATTTTTAAAAGAACCATTTTGTTTTAAACCCTTATTTTTTTCATTATTTTTAGTTGCTTTTACTTTATGAATCCCATACATACTTTTTATTAGTTGAATAGACTACAACAAAACTGTGGCATTTTTACACTACCATTTCAACTTAAAAATTTTGAGTATTTGTATGTTATACCTGTTTGAGAACTTGGTGAATACATATAATCATACCCTACTATTAAAACATTTAAAATTTATTTAATTTTAAAAAGTAATTAAATTTTGATCCTTAAAGATTTATTACTATATAACAAAATAAAATTAAAAGGAAACATAGACAGAGTTCCTTATCAAAAAAATATACAAACCACAAATATATTTGCTGTCCAGGCATAGTATCATGCACTAACATTGACAATGTTTAAATAGTGAATTAAGCACATAAAAATCTCAAACTAATTTTATGATGAGTAATCCTAACTTTGATCAAAGAAAACAATAACAAAACAGTGAGTCACCTGGTGCATTTTGCATTGAAATGAACTGTGTTTGAAGTTCTGATTCATTTCCATAGTTTATAACACTTAGTTGGAGTAAACAAACTTTTCTATCAAAACAAATCCCCAGGCCAAAATAAAAACCCAGTGCTCACTTGTCAGAAAGACATACATTCCTATGCGAGAAACTGCTAAATTTTCAATGTGTTTGACTGTACTATTTTCAGATCATACACTGACAAGCATTTTGCCCTGAAGATGGTATGGTCAAGCCTGTTTAAAATTCATAGACTTTTTTTCCTTATCAAGATGAAGAGCTCAACATTGAACATTTTATGTAAGATAAAACACTCTCCTCCTGAAATTTTAATTGTTCCTGGCATCCTACCTACAATGCAACCTGAACAATTTAGACAACTGTTTCTTTATTTATCTTTACTATTGTCTGTGATGCACCACTTAATTTTCTTTTTGCAGTGGGTGTTTTCTCTTGCATGTGAAACTTTACTATTCCTGGAAAATTGCAAAATGAGGTACAATGATATGAAGTTAATCATTATAATTTCATATACATGAAATGATATATATGTATATCATTTGAAAATATTGATCTATAAGATGGATCTTTAAATATTCAACTTCTATTGTAATAAAGTTTAAGCCTTACCTATTGCTGTCTTACAAACTTACCAGGTGAATTCTTATAAATATATATGGAAAGTGCTATAGAAGAAGTATTGTTTACTCAGCTTTGTTCATCCAAAGCAGCAGCAGACCCTTTTCGCTTATAATTTAAAAATTTAAATTTCAATATGCCTACCACAGAGCTCACGACTTTTTTTTTGTTGGATACCGGGGGTCTATCTCAGGACCTCACGCGCCAGCAGGCACCCATGCCGCTGAGCGATATCACCGGCCCCTTTATGATTTTTGAAGTTTACTAAAGATTATGGTTAAAATTTTGGGATCCCACCCTGGAAATAGAACTTTATAGACTATGCATTTAAATATTTATTGATAAGTGTACACATATTCATCTACTAAAAGTATATGTAGAAGAATACTGCAAAGAATTTATTTATACATTGATCTAGAAAAAGGTGAGAATACCCAGTTAATATAGTTGAAGGAAGAGAACAAAACTCAAATATTTATAATTTAACATTAAGAAATGAAGAGTATGGCATTAGTTTTCAAATTCCGTATAATTAAACCACCATGAACTTGCATTTTTCATTAAAGTTAAGTGCGCATAGTGTTTACCAGATGATGTGGAGCATAAGAAGGAAGGCTATCCATAGGTACAATGTCATTGTTTCACAGGAAGAAAATGTTCGTGAATTCTACAACACAGCAGGGTGAACACAATTAACAACAAGGCATTATAGATCTCAACATAGCTTGAAGAAAGGAATTTGAAAGTATTTACTGTAAAGTGATGATGAATATTTAAGTGGATAGATATGCTAAATATCCTGAGTAGATCACCATCCAGTGTGTACATGAATCAAAATATCACAATGCACTTTATAAATATGTATAAATATTATGTGTCAATCAAAAAATTTTAAAATTGACTCTAAAGAAAATGAACATTTAGCTTTTCAAAGCTGTCTGGTTAAGTGCAGAAACAGCTGAAATAAATGTGTCAGGAAGTCTGGATTCATCTGGAGGTTTCAGGGAAGAACATGCTTAAAAAGACATTTAAATCGTTGAAAGAATTATTTTCCTTGTGGTCATAGGAAGCTAGTCCCTATGTCCTTGTTGGCTGTCAGGTGCATGTTGCACTTAGATGTTACAGGCCACCTGCCATTTTTATCAAATGGCCCCTCACCTAAGCAAGAACAGCAGTTTCAATTCCTCTCACACTGGGAGTTTCTTTTCTTCCTCTGCCACCAGCCTGAGAAAACCGAAAAGTTCTGTGTTCCTTCTATAGGGTTCATGGGATATGATTATGTGCACCTAAATAATATTCTTATGGATTAATGAATAGTAAACTGGTTAGCAGCCCTAATTACATATGCACATTCCTCATACAAGAAAAGTCCCCGTTTGGAATTTGACCTAACATATAATTTTGACTGGGATATATAGCATATCTCTATCCTGGGATGAAGTGGGAAATCTTTACAGAAAGTTACTAACTTACAATTCTACCTAACACGGTTTTCTAAGACATTTTGTGGGCCACACAACAAAGTTTATGGACTATCTAGATATGGTTCAGACCTCTGAGTTTTTTTCCCAGTCCAACGTGGATCTCACTCATTTTAGAGATATCCTTGCACCTGCTCTAATCCATGTGTTCTGGACAAGTATCACTCTCTCCATAGAATATTTTTCTAATTTTAATGTCCTGTTTCTCACTTTATAATCTTTAAACCTTCGGATCCTCTAGGATGACTTACATTTCTTTTCTTTTTTTTGTTACTGGGAGTCAAACTCACTTGCTGTGCCACTGAGCTATATCCCCGGCCCTTACATTTCTTAAGTATCGCATTTTCTATATGAATTATTTTCCTGTGAAATGTTCTACATGGAGCTGACTACCTGAATTGTGAAAATTCTGGAAGTGGGTGTGGCTTTTTTCTTTGATTTCTTAGTGTCTGCTTACAAAGGCAAAATTATATAATTATGACTTCTTCCTGATTGGTTCTTGCTATCTTTGCCTTTTTTTTTTTTTTTTTTAACCTGGAATCAAACTTGGAGTCTTGCACTTGCAAAGCAGGTGCTGTGCTGCTGAGCTGCATCCCCAGCCCTCATTTTTGTCTTTTGATGTACAGGATCACATCTGATTTAAGACTTAAGGGAAAATGTATTCCTTTCTCTTTTAGTCTCCTACCACTTCACCATCTGAAGTGGTGCTTATGTACCACTTCACAGAAAATATAAAACAAAAAACAATGAAAATAAAAAATGCATCAATTGGGGAAAGCCTAGAATTGCTATCAGCAAGTCTCTGCCTCTTGCTCCACTCTCCTCTTACCATAAATGACTCTCATGTGCCAGGTGTTTTTCTAGCCCAGGGGTAAAAACTGTGGTCTAAAAATGGACACATTCTTTTCTCACTGCATCAGAATTGCAGTTGAAAGGACAACATAAATAAACCCTGCAGGTTGTATAAGTATACAGAGAGAAAAGAGAAAGTAGAAAGAAGAAGAGAAAATGTTGTGGCCATATGGAGAGAAAATTTCCTCTTCCAAATTCAGTATCCACTGGGCATCACAGGGATAGCTCCCCAACAGGGTATTAGTCAGGAAAAGCTTGAAAGCTGTTAGGAAAATGAAGAGCCAATATTTGTGGTGGAGACCCCAGCAGTTCACAAATGCTAAGAGTCAGGACCAAAGCTCTGAAGCTGAAGCACATCTGATCTGCTAGATGTAGAGTTTGGAGAGCAGTGTGGTTAAGAGAAATCTGAAAGGAGGAAGAGGTAACAGGAGCCTGGACTGTTCAGCACCTAGAATGCCATGATAAAGAGCAGCTTTAATTCTAAGTGGGAGAGGAAGTAATTTGGTCACTTCCATCAGAAGGTAGTATGTTCTGATCATTTTTAAAGTACCACTCCAGGTGCTTGGTTGAAAACGCATTGAAGAAGGCAAAGGCCAGAAGCAGGAAGACCGGTTGGAAACCACAATCATTTAATCTATCTGCTCCCCTGAATTGCTGTCATGATTTTGATACAATATGTGTGGAAAATGTAACTACAGCATGGAAATTTTCACAGTCTAAAAGAGAAAACAAGAAAATTTATAAAAATATTGAGATTTTAATAGTGTGGTATTATAGTTTATGATTTAGGGTTGAATTATAAGAAATGACAGAATGTAAGATTCCAAAGAACTTTGCTGTACTTCAGCAAATAGCCACAAATGAAATTGAAACTCATTAGAGTGGATTACCCAACTCTACCAATGGGTTATCCTATTCTATCATTTAAAAATACCAGTATTTTTAAAGATAAGACCAATTTTCTCTTTTCTTTTTTTTATTAGTTTTATTGGTATACTTTAGATATACATAATGATCACATTCGTCATAAGGAATTTGTACCTGTACATAATATATCTTAATTTTTTTCCAGTCCCATTCCCTCCTGACAACACTTCTTTCCTTGCATACTTAGAAAAGCTTTGTTTTCATTTTTTCCTTCTATCCTCTTCTTTTACCTTCCTTCCTTTCCTCCTCCACCCTCCCTTGTTCTCTTTCTCACTTGAACATTTTCTTTCTGTTCCCCAATATTAATTATACATTTTGGTCCTTATTTACCCTTTTAGTTTATCACACCAGAGAAACAATGTGATATTTAAACATGTGCGTCCAATTTATTTCACCTAAGAGTATGCTCTCAAAGTCCATCCATTTGCCTAGAAATGTTTCAAGTTTATCCTTCTTTGTGGAAGAGTAGTACTCCATAAAAAAGTAGTACTCTATTAAAAAGAAACCCATATCTTCTTTATCCATTTGTTCATTGATAAGCATTTAGGCTGTTTCCAAGATTTAGCTGCTATAAACATGGGTATGCACATATCACTATGGTATGATGCTTTTAACTCATTCAGGAAGATATCAAGAAAAGGAATAGCTGGGTCAAATGGAATCTGTACTTTGCATTTTTTGAGAAATTTCCACATTGATTTCCACAATGGTTGCACCAACATACACTCCTATCAACAGTGGAGAAGGGTTCCTTTTGCCCCATAGCCCCACCAGCATTTATTTGTTGATTTCTTGATGATAGCCATTCTTTTTGGAGTAATGTGAAACCTCAGTGTTGTTTTAATTTGCATCTCTTGAATGACCAATGATGTTTAACATTTTTTCATATATGTATTTGCCATTTTTACTTCTTCATCTGAGAAGTGTCTATTCATTTAAGACGTCCATTTTTTGGATTGGGGTTTTAAATTTGGGGGGGTTTGATTTTTTTGAGTTCTTTATATATTCCAGATATTAATCCTTTGTCAGAGGAACAGTGGCCAAAAATTTTTTACCACACTGTGAGTTGTCCTCTCTCAGTTGGTGATTTCTTTTACTGTGAAAAAGCTTTGTAATAAGATGAGACCAAGTGGTTGATTCTTTGTGATATTTCCTGTGTTATCAGTGTTTTGTTCATGAAGTCTTTGACTACACCTGTGACTTCAAGAGTTCTACCTATTATATCTTCTAGCAGAGTTTGCATTTCTTTTTAATATTTAGATCACTGATCTATTTCAATTTTAGTTTCATGCATCGTGAGACGTGTGGGTCTAGTTTTAGTCTTTGGCATGTGGAAATAATTTTTTCCAACACTATTTATTTAAGCTACTTCCTTCCAGTGAAGGTGTTTGACACCTTTGTCAAAAATCAGGTGTCTTGGGGCCAGAGGTATAGCTCAGGAGCATGGCACCTGCTTGGCAAGTGTGAGGTCCTGAGTTCGAGTCCCAGTTCCAAATAAAAATAAAAATCAGGTGGCTGAGTGTGTTTGTAGTTGCTTCTGAACTTTCTAATCTGTTCCATTAATCATCAGGTCTGATTTTTTTTTTGGCCAATATCACATTGTTTTTAATCACAGTAGCTTTATAGTATTATTTCAAGTCAAGGATTGTGATACCTTTTGTCTTACCTTTGTTCCCCAGGACTGCTTTTGTTATTCCAAGTCTCTTCTGGTTCTGAATTAATTTCAGCATTGTTTTCTCTAATTCTATGAAGTATACTATTGGTATTTTGATTGGGACTGCCTTAAACATTATAACAATTTTGGAAGTATGGCCATTTTCACTATAATTGTTCTTTCTACCCAGGAACCAGCAATATCTTTCTATTTTTCCGATATCCTCTTTGATCTCCTTTTTCAGAGTACTGTAATTTTCAAAGTAAAGGTCTTTTGCTTCTTGCATTAGATTGATTCCTAAGTAATTTTTTTTTATGCTATTGTGACAGGCGTGGTATTCCTAAATTCTTTCTCAGTGAGTTTATTTGTGCACAGGAATGTTATTGATTTTTGAGTGTTAACTTTGTATCCAGCTATGCTAGTGAATTTAGAAGTCTTTTGGTAGAATTTTTGGGGTTTTCTATGTAGAGTATCATGTCATCTGCAAATAATGATAACTTAAATTCTTCCTTTCCTATCATTATTCCTTTTATTTCTTTCTCTTGTCTAATTGCTCTGGCTAAGGTTTCCAGAACCATATTGAGTAGGAGTGGTGATAGTGGACATCCTTGTCTTGTTCCTCATTTTAGACTGAATGCTTTAAATTTTTGACTATTGAATAAGATGTTGGCTGTCATATTGATGTTGTCTTATGATGTTGGTTTGTCATAGACTGATTTTATTGGATTGAGATAAAGACCATCTATTCCAATTTTCTGTAGGGTTTTTTTTTTTTTTTTTTGTCATGAATGGGTGTTGGGTTTTGTCAAATACTTTTGCTCTGTGTATTGAGACAATCATATGGTTTTTGTCCTTGGTCTGGTTAATGTGGTATATTTAATTTATAGATTTGCACATGTTGAACAATCTCTGCATCACAGGGATGAAATCTACTTGGTCGTGCTGTATAATCTTCTTGATGATTTGCTGCATTGATTGCCAACATCTTATTGAAGACTTTGGCATCTATGTTCAGTAGAGAGTGTGGCCTGCAGTTCTTTCTTTTTGGTTGTGTCTTTTGCTGCTTTTGGTATCAGGGTAATGCTTGCTTCCAAGAATGTGTTTGGGAATATAGCTTCCCTTTCAATTTCATTGAGGAGTTTGAAGGGTAGTGACATTAAATCTTCTCTAAATTTCTTATAGGATTCAGCAGTGAGTCCATCAGATCCTGGGTATTTTCTTTGTTGGTAGGTTTTTAATTACATCTTCAATTTCACTGACTGATATTGCATTATTTAGAATTTTTATATCTCCTTGATTCAGCTTTGGTAATTAATATAAATAACTAGAAATCTGTCCATTTCTTATGTTTTCCATCTTATTAAAGTACAGGTTCTTGAAGTAACTATTGATAATCAGCATTTCTGCCGAGTCTGTTCTGTTTTTACGTTTTCATTCCTAATCACATGGATTTGAGTCTTTCCTTTTCTTGAGAAGTTTGGCTAAGTGTTTGCCAATTTTATTTAATCTTTCAAAGAACCAACTCTTTGATTCATTGATTCTGTGTATTGTTTTCTACACTCAATTGCATTAATTGAGTCTGGTCTGATTTTTATAGTGTTCTCCCCCATACATGCTTTGGGTTTAATTTTTTCTTCTTTTCTAGTAGCTTGAGTTTCGACATTCAGTTATTTATTTGAGCTCACACTTTTTCTGATGTAGGAATTCACCAGGATAAATATCTCTCATAGGACTGCTTTTATTACATCCTATAACGTCTAGATTGTTGTACTGGCATTATCATTCAATTGTAGAAACTCTCTAATTTCATTTTTAATTTCACCTGTGACCCTTGGTTGTTCAGGAGGAAGCTATTTAATTTCCTTGTATTTGTGCAGTTTCTTTTGCCATTGATTTCCAATTTTATGGCACTATGATCTGATAATGTGGATGGGACAATTTTAATTCCTTTCTATCTACTTGAGCATGTTCTATGAGCTAGCATGTGGTCTATTTTGGAGAAAGTCCCATGTGCAGCTGTGTATTCTGATGTGGGATGGAACACTGTAGACATCTATTAAGTCCATTTATGGAAAAGTTTGGTTCAGCTCTGATTTTGCTTTGCTGATTTTTTTGTCTAGTTGATCTGTCAATTTGTGACAATGGAGTACTAAGTTCCCCCAATACAATTGAATTACTGCTTATTTGATTTTTCATGTCTCTTAGTATTTGTTTTATATAGTTAGGTGAGGTGGTATTTGGTGCATATATATTTATGATTGTTATCTCTTCCTCTTGCATTGTTCACTTCCACGTAAGTAGGGTCCTTCCTTGTTTTTCTTGATCAGTCTTGGCTTGAAGTCCACTTTATCTCCAAATAGAATAGCTACCCTTGCTTTTGTCTGTGTTACTTTTGCATGGAGTATAGTTTTCCATCCTTCTCTTTCAGGCTGTGAGTTTCTTTTTGAGTTAAATGTGTTTTTTTGAAAGTAGCATATAGTTGGATCTTGTTTCTTAATCCACTCTGCCAATCTGTTTATTTTGATTAGTGAAATGAGACCATTTACATTGATGGATATAACTGATATGTATTAACTTGTCCTTCTTATAATATTTTCCAGTTTTTGGTTCCCTTTCTTTTCACTCTGTTTAATTGTTTTCCTTGCCTTGTGGATTCATTCTATTGATGTTCATGGAATTGTAGTCTTCATTGTCTCTTTTAGAATACTCTTCAGAACATTTTGGAGTGCTGGTTCGGTGATCATGAATTTCTTTAGTTGTTCTTCATCATGGATATATCTCACTTCTCCATTAATTTTGAAAGATAGTTGTCAGATACATTAATCTGATTTGGAGATTGTTTTCTTTAAGTGTTTGAAGTATTTCATCCAAGCTCTCTTTACTTAAGCATTTGTGTTGAGAAGTCTGCCATGATTCTGATGGGCTTTCCTTTATGGGCAATTTTTTTTCTAACAGCTTTTCATATTCTGTTCTTGTGTTGTATTTCTGGAATCCTAAAAACTATATGCCTTGGTGTAGACTTTTTATGCTCATGGTTAATTGGAGTTTGTTATGCCTCACTTATCTGTATGTCAATTTTTTTCTGTGCTTGGGAAGTTTCCTGGCATTACTTCTGTGAACAGGCTTTTAATATCCTTTGGGCTATCTTCTGATTTTTTCATTGATTCTTATCAAACATATATAATTTTTCTTTATATCATATAGCAGCTTCTGTATTGATCTTTTATGGTCCAACGGTATTTTTAAAATTACTTTCATTTTATTATCACTTATTACAAACCTGTTTTCTAGATCTGATATACTGTCTTCACATTTGTTGATTCTGCTGTATATACTTTCTATAGAATTTTTAATCTCCTGGATATCTGTTTGAATCTGTTTCATGGAATCCATATTTTTTCTATGTTTGGCATTCATAGTTTCCCTCATTGTTCTAAGTTCCTCTTTTTTTTTTTTTTTTTTGTGGGTACCGAAGGCAGACCTCAGGACCTCACGCACCAGCAGGCGCCCATGCTGCTGAGCGATATCACCGGCCCTTTTTTTGTATGTGGGTTCCGGGAGTCAAACTAGGGCCCTCGTGCTTGCCAGGCAGGTGCTTATGCCGCTGAGCCATCTCACCGTCCCAGGTCCTCTATTTTTTATGTGTATCTAGTATCTACTTCATATTCACTAACCAGGTCTTCGTTACATTCATTATGTCTTTAGTTTTCTTAGAAATTATTTCTGATTTGATGTTTTCTAGAGCTTCTTTTTTTTTTTTTTAACTTCTGCTGTTACCATTTCTGAAAGGTCAGGTTGGTGACTTCTGATTTTCTCCACCTCAGGAAAGAACAACTGATCACTACAACTATGACACCTTGGCTAAAGTAGTACAATCAGTAACAAGAGTAGCATTAAGCCCACCCTAGAAACTTATTAATTTGGCACTTTAACCATAGGAACATGATTAATAGTTATATAGCAAAATCCAAAATAAACCAGGAAATTATAACAGTGAATGTCCCCTCAATAGAGTGATTTACACTTTGGGGCAGGAAATTTAAAAGTGCTAGGAGGAAATAACAGAGAAGTAGATGAAGAAAAGAAGATTAAAAGCAAGGCTGATGGATAAAGGAAGACTACTCAGGCTTCAGGAAACTGGCAAAAAAGACATGAGAGAAAGAAAGAGGGAAAAGACAAAAGAAGAACAAAGCAAACAAAAAGACTAAAAACAATGTTCACACTCATGAAAAAATTAAAACAGACAACTGAGAAAAGAAAAAAAGAAGGAACACTAAAGACAAAATCAAAACAAGAGAAAACAAAACAAAACCAATGAACAACAAAAATAGAAACACAAAAAACAAAAAGAGAGAGAGAGAGGAAAAGAAAAGAAACTTCTCTGTGACTTGAAGCTTGTGGTGTCTACAGTTCAGTGTTAGTATCCGAGTCAGAGCCCAGATCTATCCAGATTTATTCTGGGTTACTCCCTTAAGTCTGCAGCAGAATTAGGGCAGGGGTGCTGGTTAAACCATGCAAGCCTGCGGGAGGGCTGGGGCAGGGCAATAGCTCTTCACTTTCAAGTCCACAGAATTTCAGGCTGAATCTGGCCTCTGGTGGTGGGGGCAGGTGCCCCATCCAGTCATCACCCAGCATTGCTTTGGATGTCCTTTTGCAGCCTGCCCATTTCTCCTCACCCTGGATAGCTCTGCAACTGTCACTCATCCAATTGCTGTGGGATTTCAACACTGGGGGCTGTGTAACACAAACAACCCATGCCTGCTGTCACTCTCAGGTTCAGTTGGGCCCTCCCTAAAAAAGACTTTTGATCAAGCGCTCTATCCCAGGAGCACCACTGTCCCTGCACTGGAGTCACTCCTCGGCAGTGCTCAGCCTCCTTTGTTCCACTCCACCGGTGCAGCGCTCACCTCTTTCCCACAGTCCAGGACGAGCTGGGAGGGGAGTGGGAGTACATTTTGCTTCCTTCCTCTGTGCTTGGATCCATCTCCTCACTTTCCCTGCAGTCCGTTTTCTTGCTTTTCTGCAGTTGTTATTCTCCAGGTTCTGAGTTCCAAATACGAGAGAGGTTGATTTGCAGCTGCTTACCTTTCCCCTACTTCCCCAGAAGTGATCAAGATCGATTTTCACGACTTAGCTTGACTTGAGCCTCAACATTTCTCTAATCATTCTATTTCGTGAATATAAGTGAACACTGTCTACTTACCCAATTAAAATAATGTAGTACAAATCCATTAGTCTTGGTAAATTACTATTTAACAAGCACCTAACTGGTCTTCATATCACCTACTCGCACTTCTAAAAAACAGGAAGAACAATCAAATTCCTAAATTATTACTTTAAAACATTTAAGAGCATATCTGTTCTTTGCAAATAAAATATTAGTAATTAAAAATATATAACTAATCATTCAAGATCTGAGGACTTTTCTGTCCATAATCCTTTCTACCTTTACTGTTGCACATATTATAATAAAATGAATCATTTTACATGTTATTATTTCTATAAAGTTCTCTAAAATTGAAGTATATTCAGCATGTTATAATGATTTTCTCTAGATCAAACTCCACTGCGTATTTATTGTTTGTTAAAAATATTATTATAGGGGCCAGTGAGATGGCTCAGTGGCATAAGTGCCTGCCTGACAAGCACGTGGCCCCAAGTTCGACTCCAGGAACCCACATACGAAAAAAGGGCCGGTGATATCGCTCAGCGGCGCGGGCACCTGCTGGTGCGTGAGGTCCTGAGGTTGACCCCCGGTACCCACAAAAAATATATATATATTATTATTATACTTTCATTATATATTATTATTATTATAATACTTTCATTATCATAATACTTTAAGATCTCATTAAGTTTAAGAAGTAAGTGAATACTTGTTTCAAATTGAATACTATGTGTGTTGAAGAAAATACCAGGTTAAGCTCAAATGCACTTTCAAATATGTTGGGTAAAAAAATATGCACAGAGGTGGCTAAATGTAATACTATTCAATATAAAAAGAACAATATGAATTTGAACTGCTTTAGATAACATTTAGGAAGGTAGGTTACTGGGATGACAAATTGCCATCATTATGCGTTGGCTTCATCTATGCAGAAGTTCCATGCAGAGATTTGGAAAACAGCTTTGACGTCAAATCTTATGTACTTTGTAATGTATTCAAAACCACTGTGGGATTTATTCCTTTAGAGACATCGCTCATGTCTACATGAAGCAAACATAGGCAAGCTTATTCTATTACAGAGGCTTGAAATAAACTCTTGTGACCCACATAACTTGCATTCTGTATTCTTTCAGAAATGTATATAATTTCTCAAGGGATCTTCTGAAATGCTGCAGCCTGCCAAACAATGTTATATGTGTAGGTGCTAAAGTCTGAAGATTCATACAGGAAAAAAAAATATGATACAGATATAAGAAGGGAAAGAAAAAATTTGAGGTCATTTGGCGGTAAGGAGAGTGCTGAGTTGAGCAACTATATGGGTCATTCCTAATGCCATGCCAATGATTCTTTACGTCCCCAGGAAATGAGGTTTGTCTGATTATTTTGGGATCAAAAACATCATAAAGCTACCAATCCAGCATTAAAATTTTGAATTTAGAAGCATACTCATTAGTGCACGATTTGATTTTTTAAATGTTGTACCAGATATTTTTTGTCAAACCTATACTTTATGTTCAACTTTTGAAAGAAATATAATAATAAAATATTTAATCATTTAACGCTTATATTTTGTGTTGTAAGTGTATAAAGTTATATATATATATATTTTTTTTTTACTATCTGAAAACACATTTTAAAATGTAGCACTTGAAAATAAGTGATTTTCTTTTTAGCCTTATGAATTGTCTTAAATTCAGTTACATGTATTTCATGTTTGTTGTATATACATAGATAGAAAGAAAGGTAGATAGGAACAGAAGAGAATGAAACAGAATAGAATCAAGTGGAATAAAGGTTACTGTTATATGTTCATTTGAACTCTTGACATGCTCCAAGCTGGCTGGGATATATTGCTTTTACTTGTTACAAATGTAAGACAAGCTAAACTGTGGTGTTTATTGCTAAAGATGATGGAGAAAAGATGCAAGTTTGAAATCTCAAATTTCAAATCTCAAATCTTAAATCTGGCAGATTTTGAAGAGACAATGAATAAAGATCAATAAGTGTGTCAACTAATAATATTTTATGATAAAATACCAATTAACTGAAGGGATATAAATAAACAGAATGATCAAGAATTATTAGCTTATTTTAAAAATTAATTGTAACATCCATTATTTTCTTACCTTTATGAATACATATTTGAAAGATGCTGAGATTTCTAATTCAGCAGTGTCATTTAATATTTCACTCACATATTGCCCCATCTTATATTTTAAGTGAATTCTTATAATATCTTTCCCAATGAATGATTGTAAACTTTAACTTTCATGTATCCTGCCAGCCAATTCTCTTTTTAGTGTGATTTCAAAATAAGCATTATGTGACTAACATTTAAAGTACTTTGTTTTATATTTTATTCTAATTAACATTCTTCTTCTCATACTAACCATCTTAGATTATATAATAATTAATTACTTTTTAGCATTAATTTTGCCAATTTAAATTGTTTTAAAGGTATTGATTTTTCTCAAATAATTTCTGTATTTTAAAATGGTGTAAGTGCCTCCCTGGCAAGTGTGAGGTCCTGAGTTCAACTCCTGGTACCCGCATATAAAAATAAATAAATAAATAAATAAATAAAATGGTGCAGTTTTGCCAGATTTGAAAGTGAGACAGTTTTGATTTCTCAGTCCAAGTAAGAATACCTGATTTCATGACATGTGGTGTTGTATCTGATTTACACACCTTGTTTCTAGTGTTGTGTAGATGCTAGGGTGACTATGAAGAATTGAAATCTTAGAACAGGACTCAGTTATGATCTTTGGTCCACGTCAGAAATATGTAGTGTTAACACCCATTTTATATATGAACTCCTATGCAAGAGAAGTCTACCTGATATTTCATTCCAGTCTGGTTTTCATGTTGAAGTCCACTACTCTGAAATGTAAGAAGGGCTCAGTAGTTTCTTCTGTCTTATGAATAATTTCCTGCTCTAAGATTTCCCACTTCCTCCAGCCTTGAATTTCTTACTTTGTGACAAAGCTGCTAAACTTTAGTAGTGCGGTCATTTGGGGTCAGACGAGTTTTTCTTGTAAATGAATATCATGGACATTATAGAATGTTTAGTAGTATTTCTGGTCTTTGCACTCTTGATGACAGCAATACTCAATACCCCTACATGCATATTCACTTACTAGAACCAAAAGTATTCAGACATTGCCAATTGTCTTTTAGATGACAAAGTCACCCTGGTTGGAAAGCATTTCTCGAAGGTTATAAGGGAATGTTTTTGCTTATAAAACACAGGTTTTGTGTCAAGGCCTTGGCACCTTATGGTGACAGGTGCTTTTCCTGTATTTTTGTGTTACAATGTGTGACTGTGGCAGTGCAGAAGATGAAAAAGACTACTCAGAGATGAGACTTAGTCTTTACACTGAGAGGCCCAGAGGGGCTATCTTAACTGAGAGCACCTGGAATTAGAGAGACTCACATGGGTAGCACCCAAGCCAAGAACTCTCTGACTTTTATTTAGAATATCAGTGTAAGAGAAGAAAAGTGGTTTAGGCAAGAAGCTGTCTCAAAGCTGGGCAGTTTGTTGGGGAAAGGGGGAGGACAATGGCCAGACACAACATGCCTCACTCATCTAAACTTCTTGTTTAGCCATTCACTTCGAACAGAGCCTGTGTGCTTTTGCCCCACAGTTTAACAATTCACTCCTCAGCCAAGTCCTGTATATTTTTGTGTCATCATTCTGTCTCAGAAAATTTAGCCACATCTTGCTGTTAAGAAGAACTGTCCCAGAATTTTCCACATAGCTTTTCTATTATCTTACCTCTTGTTTTATAATGTTGGCCACTTATTACTTGTGATATCTTTCTTTCTTCCCTTGGATTCTAGATATGAGAGCCACATTCTGCCTTGTTTCTTCTGTTTCATTTCTTCTTTCCTCTTCAATACGTGATCTGCTCCAACACTAGAGAGCCTTCCTTTAATCACTAGTATGATTTTGCTTCTTGTCTGCTAGCATGTGTCTACATACTGTATAGGTTCTGAGTGAAACCAGGTGAAATTTGGATGAAAATGGATGGCTTAAAACAAGTTTTATAACTGCTGAAGGCTCATTTCCCTTCTACAAGTTGAAAGATAATTGTATACATCTTATCCATGTGATTTTAGAGCTTGATGCATGTACATCACTTAACATAGATGCTAGTATATAATAAGCCCTCAGTAAATGAACATTGTGGTAGAGTATTTTTTTAATTTTCATTGAAATTGGAGACTTGGTTATGACCTTTGAAAGTCAAAATCTTAATTCCTTTGATATAGTATTCCAAATATCAGATTCTTAAATGATGTTGAAATCTATGCATGTATAATGGATAGCATTGCATAAACCTGTTAAACATAATTAAGGTAATTAAGATTTGAAAAACAATTTTATATATCATTAATATTTAACATTTTTAAAATTATCTCTGATTACTTCACTTAGTGTGTGTACAGTAGGCCAATTTAAGCTGATATATTTTTCATTCCTTGAAGTGTTATATTTTTATCAAAAGGGCCTAATATATGTAAAATTATTTAAGACTTTAATATGAAAATTATAATTTTTTAAATCTTCAATATACCAATTTAAGAAGGTTCTTAAATGTATATCAACAAATAATAACATAATAAATTTATTTCTAATCTAGTTAATAATGAGTTATAAAAATACACCAGGGATAAAAAGCATTGAAACATGATTCAGACATACCTCTCATTAAAAATAGTTCTCATTTAGAAAAAAATTAATTCTGTTTTTTTTTTTTTTATGTGGGTACTGGGAGTCGAACTCAGGACCTTGCACCACTTGCCAGCAGGCACTTGTGCCACTGAGCGTTATCACCGGCCCTTTTTTTTTCTTTATGTGGGTACCAGGAGTGAACTCAGGACCTCACGCTTGCCAGGCAGGCACTTATACTGCTAAGCCATATCACCTGCCTGAAAATTAATTCTTGAAAAATTGCCTTAAAATCAGGCAGATGAACTAGAAGACTACATCTTCGGGATAAAAAGGTAAGAGATTACTTCAACCGTGTATTTTTGGCAATCTCAGACAAACTCAATAGTGTCATTTTAAATAAGATTTCATTATTACTGACATATTTCCAACGCATGCAAAACATGTCAGGTTTAAAAAAAATTTCAATAAAGGCTTTGGTTTCTGGACATATCATTCATATCCATATAGAGTATTCAATGTGGACAGGGAGAAGAATTTGTGACAAGACAGAGAGCTTTTAATCAGTATGCAAGGGACATTGAATTTAGAATGCAAAATATTTTGAACACTTTTACTGAAGTAACATGGAGTTCTATGAGAACTACAAACAAGAGAGGTGTTGGGCCGGTGAGATGGCTCAGCGGCATAAGCACCTGCCTGGCAAGCGCGAGGTCCTGAGTTCAGCTCCCGGAACCCACATAAATAAAAAAAAGGGCCGGTGATATTGCTCAGCGGCACAAGCGCTTGATGGCAAGTGCGAGGTCCTGAGGTCGACTCCCGGTACCCACATAAAAAAGAAAAAGAGAGGTGCAAAATATGAACCAGCGGGTTTCATACTGCAAAGACTCAATCAGTGTGGAGGTTGTGTTGGTGGAGGAAAAGGATGAGCCTAGGGAACTGACGCTGACAAAAAACAGGTTGAGACCTCGGCAAGTTTCTATTATGGAATGAAAGATCTTAAAGGAAAATTGGGAAATAGTAGTTTCTGTACTCACAACAGTTGCTGAAAGTCCGTTGGTTGTTATAGGTAACTGTAAAGGTAATACTGAAGAAAAATGTAGATTAGTAGGAGTAATTCTATTAAAATTTACTTGAAAGATTGTTTTGATGGATCTTTCTGATCTAGTAGACATAGAATGCAGACATGGGTAAGACAGATGCAAAAGATTTGCAAAAGGTTGGAAACCTTTAGTTATTATAACTTGTTATACTAGAAGTTGATGAAAAAGCAATACGTATGAAAAGTCTATTAATGATATTTCCTTATTTTCTCATAATTTTTGTGTATTTATTAGCAATCTTCAACAATTCATATGGGTACAGACTAAATACGAGTACATTACCATCATTTTCAAAGCTTGCAGTAACTTACTAATTGTTGTTTTGTCATTATCATTTTTTTTTGTGGGTACCAGGGGTCAACCTCAGGACCTCATGCACCAGCAGATGCCCATGCCACTGAGTGAAATCACTGGTCCTTTTTTTTTGTATGTGGGTATCAAGAGTCGAACTTAGGACCTCGCGCCTGCCAGGCAGGTGCTTATGCCGCTGAGCTATCTCACTGGCCCTGTTTTAGTCATTATTATGTCACGTTTGTGTTAGCATTAGTAACATCAAATTCTTTTACAGACAGGGCCGGTGAGGTGGCTCAGTGGCACAAGCGCCTGCCTGGCAAGCGCAACATCCTGAGTTTGACTCCCAGTACCCACATAAAGGAAAAAAAAAAAAAAAGAATTCTTTTGCAGACAGATGAAATAGAGTTATGTATTTGATAACAACATATAGGTGGTTACATTGCGGCATTTATATAGGGAGATAAGTACTTTTTAATCTGCTGTCACAGTAAATGAGTTGGGAGAAAATAGACATGAATATTGCACTCTGAATTTGTGTGCTTTAGACAGCAAGAATCAGAACAGCAGAATTTAGTGAAATATAGTTTTCCATACTCTAGATATTTATGAAGAAATATATGGTTCCATGGAACTTCTCAAAGCTTGTTTCTGCAGACAGAATACAGAATCTATTGCTGCATATCTTGGCACAAATATAAAGTGATGGTTTTAGTTACATAGTTGTGCATACCACGTTGATGTATGTTGCTTCTGCACCTAATTTATGACAGATTTTATCATGAAGGAATGTTGAATTTTATTAGATACTTTTTCCATACTTGCTGAGATGATCTTATGATTAGTGTCTATGATTCTGTTAATGTGATATATCACATTTGTTAATTTGCATATGTTAAATTACCCTTGCCTCATGAGCTCAAACCTACTTGTAAATAGTGACTGATCTTTTTAATGTGGTTGTTTGATTTTAGTATTTTGTTAATGAATGAACAGATTATTTGAAGTATTAGAAAAGTTAATTCAAGTGAAAGCAGAATTGTTAATCATTGCAGTTGAAAAATATTTACTTGAAAATAATTATAATTAATTTCATTTCTGTTTTAGTCACCAAGCAAGACCATATATAAATTATATTAAAAACACAAAACAAACAAAATAACTAAATGTTATATAAACTCTCAAACATATGCTCTTTATTTAAAAATATTTTCTTCAGGATTTTCAATAGGTCTGGCATTATAATTTCTCTTGAAATGTGATCATAGATTTTTCAAGAATCAAAGTTAAAAATGATTACTGTTTATTCATTTAGCTATTACTGAAGTCCATGAAGGTTTTAATGTGGTTTGGCATAATTATTATAACAAAACATATAAAAAGAAATCATCCAGTAGTGTCTAAACTTATGAAAAGAAAACACTGTAGACAAAAGACTGAAGGTTGAGAAAAAAAGTGAAATTCACTACTGAAGCTGGTAAAATGTAGTTGAGCTACAATTATTCTCATTTTCCAAAATTTTAAAGTAGAACTTGAATCACAATTACATGATTAACATTGAACTTAGTGAAAAATCTTACTGAATGTCCAGGAAAAGTGCCTTCAAGGCATCTTTAATCTACACATTTTATTTCTCATTTTCTTTTTTCACATGCACACAAGTCACCAAAATCTTGCATTTTTACTTTCAAAATAGCTCACTGGTCTCCTCCTTTGACATGTAAGTATTTTTCTACACAACATAATGTCTTCCACACTATAGTGTGATATTTTAGAAACAAATATACACTATATTATTTATTCCCAGAATACCTCTAAATAAAAACTCTTAGAACAGAGGGCCCAGGTTCAATCCCCAGCATTGCCAAAAATAACAAAGGATATGTAAACCTCTTATTCTAAGCTGTATAGCGATATTCTGGGTTAACTGGCTATTGACTATTACCATGACCTGTCTAAAACTTCTCCATCTCTTCCTCCTTCCAGTCACACTACCCTCCCTGCCATTGTCAGGACACCTCACAAAAGCTCCTACCCGTAGGAGCCAACACTTGCTTTTTCAGAAACATGAAGCGCTCTCCACTCTAATATTTGAACACCTTGCTTTCTCACTTTATGTACGAAAGGTCAGAAATCTTTTCTGTGTATAAATTAGAAACCCCAGTCTCTCTCTAAGTCTATTCCTTTTCCCTAGTTAATTTTTCTACATAGAATCTAATATTGTCATTGTTGTATATTTATTGATTTTATGTCTCCCTCTTGGAATTAAACAGTATAAAATAAGGAGCTGTATTTGTCTATTTCAGTGGATCTCCTAATACAATTTAGTAACAGACGTATATTGGGAACTCAATAATATTTTAGTCAATAAGTGAAATAATTAATAACGGACACAAAGTAAAATTTTCCTGGCACTTAAAACAGAGAATTTCTTGAAATGATTCGCATTTAGGGGAATAAAATGTCAATCAATATTTACAATAATGTATTTAAACAACTGAATAGAAGATTTTGTACAATTACTCATGGTCAATACAAGTAACCCAAGTGATAATTACAAAGCGCAGCTCTGGAGAAGCAATATTTTGGGGATGAGCATGATGTAAGGGCATGCAAAATAACAATTTCAGTTGAGCTTTCTGAAATTCTAGTTTGGTCCTTGTATAATAATTAAAATAAAAAATGGGTGATGATGGCCTTCATGCCCTGTCCACAGATTTTTCTCAACAAGGTTTTGATCAAAGTGAGGCAGATAAAAAAAGAAAAGAAAAGAAAAGAAAAAAAGAGGTTAGGCTTTGTACATGGATTTGAGAGTTTTAAATATAGCATTAAACACATACCAAGAAATAAATGAATTATAAATCACATAAATATATATTATTTAAACTATTCCCATAGTTTTTAAGATTGAAATTCAAACTTCAAATGATTGCTACCTTTTTAATTGTCTACTAGGTTTGAGTTCAGTGTCTGCAGACCTTAGCTGATTTTTCAAGTGCAAAGACGACGGTCCTTGAAAGACTAAAGTCACAGATGATGTAGAAAGCTAGAGGCACTTTAGACATGCCTTTCTTCCAAGTCGAAGATGTTTGTGAATTTTAATCTAGTCTTAAAAGTGTTTCAGTCCACAAGTGGAATTTCTAATTATATTAGTCTACATGTGTTTTCTAAATTTAAATTTGGCATTAGAAAAATAAATAAAAATTTTAAAACATACAGATTTTATGAAAAAAAGATTAATTTGTTTACCTTTGCTTTTAATACATTTATTGCAAATTCTTTTTCATATAAAAGTCTTTAAAGGTCAACATCATACTTATTAAGAACAAGATTATGCTCATTGTGGAGAGTAAAGAAAAAAGTCTTTTTTAAAATATTAAAGTGGTGATGCAGGGTAGGTCAAAGCTGAGAAGATAAGGCATTTGGAATTTATTTAGACTATTGAAGTGATCATACTTTCATATCTACATTACACAGAAAGTGCAAAGTTTTCTTCAAGAGTGTTACTTCTCTTACATGGAAAAGAATACTACAAATACCTCACTGATATTTAATGTAGATGCTAAAAATTGATAGAAAGAGTAAACATATGGTAAGAGATGCTATAATATTATGAATGATCGATTACTCATTTTAGTAGTAATTGGCATTCTGTAAGTATGTTACCTTTAAGTATTACTATTTTTATAATTAATAACAATATTGAAATGACTATATTGCCCATATTTTATGTTGTGTTTTACTGTTTGTTATAACAGTCAGTATAACATTAGTTCCATAAAATGCATTACAAAAAAGCAGTAGTTCTCCTTAAAGTGGTGATTGGTATAGTATATTTTTCATGTGCGCACTCACATATACTTTAGAATATTAAATGTCCTCAGAAATTGTATAGATTTAACAACATTCAAAAGTTCATAAAGGATTCATAGAAGTTATCTTCACTGGAATGCAGAACAGGACATGGACATACAGAAACTTCCTCTTACATGAAAGAATGAATGATACACGTGGCTATGCATGTGTCCATGTAACATGTTGATTTCAACTTTGGGGAGTTTACCTAGAGAGGGGATAGCTGGATCAAATGAAAATTCTATTTTTAGTTTTTTTGGGGGAATCTACACACCAATCTCCATAGTGATTGTACTAGTTTACATTCCCACCAGCACAATTTATAAGAGCTAGATCTTGCAAACAATGTATATGTCCATCAACAGAAAAATGGATCAGAAAACTGATATTTATATACAATGAAATACTACTCTGCCATGAAGAAAGATGAACTTGAGGCATTTGTAGGTAAATGAATGCAACTTGAGAACATAATGTGAAGTAAAATGAGTTGGTCATATAAGATTAAATATCACATGGTTTCTCTTGAGATAAATAGGAAGTAGGGAAAAGTTTAAATAATTCCTTTGATTACTTATTTCATTGCTTCAAAAATATTTTAACATATATACTAATTTGTTTTATTTATACTACTAGATTCTAGTTTATAGAACAGAAAGTTTTGGACTATTGTCTGTTTGTTTCTCCCTTGTAAGGGAAAACCTTTGTCTATGTCTAGTAGACTAACTACTTTGAAGATAATGATACACGACGTTTTAACTATCGTTATTCTCGTATTGTTTTGTTATGAAATTTTCTTTTATTTCTTCATAAAATAAAAAAGGAGGAATATACAGACATGTGCAATAAGGCCTACTTTCATAAACAAAATTGAAATAATATTGCATTCTGATAAATCGTATGTTAATAATGTACAGCTAAAAGTCAGAATAGCTTCCTTTTAAAGAGGTCCTGTATGCATTAGGTTCTGTACAAGGCCTTTAAAACATTAGTATTGGTTCAGCTTCCTCACAAGTCTGCCGGGTAGAGGAACTGAGAACAGAGGCTCAATGACGTTAATTAACTTCTCCAAGGAGTCCCAGCTAATCACGAAGGAGTTAGGATGGTTGACAGAACACCTCTACTTTTAAATTTTGAGGTACATGTTCTCTGAAATTTCAGGTAAAACGTGCTTTTCAAACTGAGAGAATAAAAAACTCAGGGCCACTGAATCGTTCAGGTTACTCTTTTCTCATGCTCTCTCTTGCTCTTTTCACAAGAATCTAATTTCTAAAGCAAAGAAAATAAATAATTTTATATGCTAAAATATAAAACATGAAATTTTAACTTTATTTTTCAATTGTATGGCTTATGGGCAATAAGCACATTCAGAATTTTTTGAGTAGACAACACCATTATGCATGTCCAGAACTTTTCCATCATCCCGAACTAAAACTCTGTGCTCATTAAACAACACCCTATTCTTTATTCTGCCATCTTCAGGCAATCGTTTCTACATTTTCTGCCTATGAAGTTAGGTCTTCTATGTAACTAGTATGAGTGGAATCATGACATGTTTGTCCTTTGGGGTCTGGCTTATTTCACTTAATATAATTGATTTTAATTTTTATTGGTGCATATTTGTAGTACATTAAGATTACATTCATCATAGGGATTTGATCCATACACATGGTATTTCTCAGTTCCCTTTTTTAAACCCCTCCTTTCCCCTCTGTTCTCTTCCCTGTACCTCTAAGACCCCTTCATATATATATATATATATATATATATATATATATATATATATGTATATGTTTTATATATGATTGTAGTAATGATGATCACATTCTTCGTTAGGCTTTGGGATACCTACACAGCACTTCACAATCACCCCTTCTTTACTAGTTTCCTTTCCCTCTCTTCCTCCCCTAACCTCTCCATCTTTTAGTTCCCTTCCCATATGCCAAAGATTCATCTCACTATTTCCTACTGTCCAGTCTTTATTTTGTACTTTATTTATATATGGGAATCACATAAAAGAGAAACCATACAATAGTTAAGCTTGCATGTCTTATTTACTTCACTTAGTATTATGGACTCAATGAGTCCATTTTCCTAAAAATGAGTCAAGTTTATCCCCATTTATGGTAGACTAGTATTCCATTGTATGTAAGTACCACATTTTATTTATCCTTTCATTTGTCGATAGACATGTAGGCAGTTCCCAAGATTTAGCTATTATGAATTATGCTGTTATAGATATGTTATGCTGTTATGCATGTATCACTGTAATATGATGTCTTTAACTCTTTTTGCAAGATAGCTATTAGGGGAATAGCTGTGTCAAATGGAATTTCTATTTTTATTTTTTTGACAAACTCCATATTAATTTCCATAGTGGTTGTACCAACTTATACTCCCACCAACAAAGCTAAATGTTGTCTTTCCCCACAGCCCCTCCATAATTTGTTATTATTCGAATTCTTGAAAATGGCCTTTTTTTTTTGGAATAAGTGTTGTTTTGATTTGCATTTCTCAATGGCCAACAATGTAGAACATTTTTCATGTATTTTCTGGACATTTGTACTTCTGAGAAGTGTCTATTCATTTCAGATGTCTATTCATTTTTGGATTGGTGGGTTCTAAATTGGGGGAGTCTAATTTTTTTGAGTTCTTCATATATTGTAGCTATTAGTTCTTTGAAGAGTAGTTGGCAAAATTTTCCTATATTTTAGGCTGTCTCTTCACTCTGTTGGTGATTTCCTTTACTGTGCAGAAGCTTTTAAACTTGACTTGATCCCATTTTTTGATTTCTGATAATATTTCTTGTGTGACCAGGGTTCTGTTAAAATTATTTGCCTACTACTATGTCTTGAAGAGTTTTATTGACATTGTCTTCCAAAAGATTGTTTCTGTTTTAATATTTAGATATTTGATCCACTTGATTTTAGTTTAGTGTATGGTGAGAGATATGGGCCTCGATTCAATCTTTGGCGTGTGGATAGCTGGATATCCTCAAACCATTTGTTAAAGAAGCTAATTTTCCTCCAGCAAAGGTCATTGGTCCCTTTGTCAAACATAAGGTAGCTGAGTGTGCCTGGAGTTGTTTGTGCAATCAGTATCCTATTACACTGATCCACACACGTCTGTTTTACTGCCAATACCATGCTATTTTTATCACTCTATTTTTGTAGTATAACTTGAAGTCTGAAACCGTAATGTCTCCTGCCTTTCCCTAATTGTCCAGAATTACTTTTTGTATTCTAGGTTTTTTCTGGTTTCATATGAATTTTAGGATTGATTTATCTCGTTCTGTCCAGAATTCTATTTGTAGTTCAATTACAATTGTGTTAAAATTGTGTAAAAGTTTTGGAAATTTGGCCATTTTTAATATATTGGTTCAGTTTATCCAGAAACAGGGTATATATTCCCAGTATCTGATAGGAATAGCTAGGGGTTTGTCTATTTTGTTTCATCTTTCAACAAACCAGCTCTTTGATTCGTTAGTTCTTCGTGTTTTTGGCTCAGTTTCATTGTTTTCTGCTCTAATTTTATAATTTCCTTCCTTATTCTAGATTTGGGTTTGGATTTCTCTTGCTTTTCTAGGACCTTGCATTGCATCAAAAAGTTATCTACTTGAGCTCACACTGTTTTTCTCATATGGACATTCACAGTTATAAACTTTCCTTACAAGACTGTTCTAATTTTGTACCGTATGTTCTGATATGTTGCACTGGCACTATCATTTTATTCTAGGGATTGTCTTATTTCTTAATTTCTTCTGAAACTCATTCATTGTTCAAGAGGGTATCATTTAATGTCCATGTGTTTGCAGAGTATCTGTGATTTATTTTACCTTAGATCACTAGATTCATTGCACTATAATTTAAGTTCTTTTGTATTCACTTATCCATGTTTTACTGGGTAATATATTGTCTATTTTGGAGAAAGTTCTATATGCTGTTTTATTTGGGTGGAACACTCATACATATCTATTAACCATTATCTACCTTTGAACCATTTGTTCAAAGGTTTGGTTCATTTCTGATATTTCTTTGATGATTATTCGTCTAGTTGACTTATCTCTTTGTGACAGTGGAACATTGCATCCCCGTATTGCAATTTTATTGGTGTTTATCGCTTTTCTTCATGTCCAGTAGTGTTTGTTTAATGAAGTTGTGTGTACTGCTGTTTGGTGCATAAATTTTTATAATAGTTTTCTCTGCCCGTCAAACTTTTCCCTTATCCAATACGTATTGAACTTCTTGGTCTTTTCTGATCAGTTTTGGCTTGAAGTACATTTTTTTTGGTGAAATTAGGATAGCTGTTCCTATTTTTTTTTCCTGCTTTATGGAATATTGTTTTCTATCCTTTGATTTTTAATCTATGAATTTTACTCTGGGTTAATCATGTTTTTTTGTATGCTGTTTATCACTGAGACTTTTTTTTTTCTTGATCTATTCATCTAATCAGTGTCTTTTGGTTGTGGAGGTGATACCATTCACTATTGAGAGTTATTACTGAAAGATACTCACTTATTCCTGTTCTTGTATTGTTTTCCTTTTGCTGATTTTCCTTCTTATTTCCTTATGTAGAGCTGCTGATCCTGTCAGGTGCATTCATTCTTTTTGAGTTATTGGAATTGTTGGCTTCATTTTCTCTTTCTGGGATATTCTTGAGAAGTTTTTTGTAATCCTGGTTTGGCGGTCATTAATTTCTTGAGGTGCACCTTGTCATGGAAATACCTTATTTCTCAATCAATTTTGAAAAAAAAACTTTTGCATTGTACATAAGCAGGTTTGGAAGTTGTTGCCTTTTAGGACTTAAAACACTTCACTCCAAGCCTTTCTGGCCTTTTTATTTGTACTGGGAATCAAACTCAGGACCTTAGGCTTGCCAGGTGGGCACTTGTGCCATTGAACTGTATCCCCAGCCCTGCCTTTCTGTGCTTTATGGTTTGTGGTGAGAAGTCTGCTATAATTCTAATGGGTATCTTTATATATGATTTGTTGATTTTCTCTACAGCTTTTAATATTTTGGCCCTGTTATGGCCTTCTGGTACTTTGAGTGTTACATGGCACAGAGCGGTCCTCTTTTGGTTGTGGCTATTTGGAGTTCTGTGTGCCTCATTTATCTGTGTGCTTATTTCTCTATATATATTTGGGAATTTTTCTGCCATTATTATTTTGGAACACGTTTTTTGCCATTTGTTGTGTCTTCTGATACTTCATTTGTTCCTCTTACTCTTATATTAGCCTTCTTTGCATCAACTAGCATCTACTGGATGCATTTTGGATGTTTTCTTGTTGCCTTTAAGGTGTATGTGATTAGTTGGTCTTTGTAGGCATCATTGTATTATAGTTCTGAAATTCTGTCCTCACATTTCTCACTTCTCCTGACCATACTTTCAATATAATTTTTAATCATCTGTATTTCTCATTGAAATATTTTCATAGATTCTAACTCATTGCCAATCTGGTCATTCATGTTTTGTATCATTTTGTTTAGCTCATCTAGCTTTTACTAGCATTTTCTGAAAGCTCCTCAATCATTTTGCTTGTTACATCCATTAACTATTTATTTATATTTTCTGTCATCCCACTCAATACACTTTGATCTCTTTTCTCCTCTCCTCCATTATCCTGTCAAATAATTCAAGTGTGTGGCTTATGCTATTCTCCCCATCAGTGTCCCCTGGATTAGTTTTGGCGTGGATAGGAGTTTTGGGAGACATTTTGTTGCCTTGTCTCCTCACCCATCTTTTTTTTTAAAATTTGTTTGTTTTATTTTGTTTTGGCTGAGGTGTGTGGACGCTTATAGTGTGAAAACTATGTCATTATTATACAAGTCTCTTTAGTGAGCTGTTTTCAGCGATGTAATTTGTGTGTGGCTAATTGTAGACCTCTATCTCTGTCCCAAGATTCAATCACCTCGGTTAACTTGGGAGGTGAGGATGTAGTATAACTAGCCCAACACTGAGTTCTCAGAAAATGTACCATAATATTGTTAATGTCAGAAATGTAATTGCATATTGGTTTATAGATAAAACATTTTAATAGGAGCAATTATGGGACCAAAATCAAGCCAATCAGCTACAGTAGTATCAAATAAATCAGCTATGGTAGTATCAATAAAATCTGCCACAGTAGTATCACCCAAATCAGTTACAGTACTAGTATTGAAGGCAAGTTGGGTATTTACATACAGTGAGAACCTTTTACATATCACCCTTAAGTGTAGAGAAGAAATCCACAATTACAGAATAAACATCAAGTCAACTCAGGTGTTGATCCACAGCTACTATGCTCTAAGTACTACAGCTATATCTCCTCTAATGGTAGAAAAGAATTCAACAATCATTTTAGAGTCAACTATCCAAAGACAAAGTTTTATAGTTTTACTATTAAAGATATAGGGGGCTGGGGGCAGGGGAATACAAGAAGAAAAAATTGAAACCTTAAACTAATGACATGAGAAGGAGAAAGAAAAGAGACAAAATAGTCTATTGTGGTTAGAGGGATGTTTATTTAATTAGGTTGTAGTAACAGAAAAAAAAGGGATTAGAAATAGGTGATAAAAAAGGGAAGAAAGAAGAAATTATGTGATAAAATATGAGACAAAAATTTAAAGGGAGATAAATTAAAAAGAAGAGGAAAGAAAAGAAAAAATAAGGAAAGAAAAAAAAAAACAGAAAAAAAAGAGGAAACAAGGAGAAAGGTCAAGAAACAATTACTTTTTTTTGTGGGTGCCAGGGGGTCGACCTCAGCACCTTGTGTGCCAGTAGGCACCCGTGCCACTGAGTGATATCACTGGCCCTTTTTTTGTATGTGGGTTCCGGGAGTCGAACTCGGGCCCTTGCGCTTGCCAGGCAGGCGCTTATGCTGCTGAGCCATCTCACCTGCCCAAGGAACAATTACTGTACCCACTATAAACTAGTGAAGAAGAAAAAAGGAAAAAAATAAGAAAACCCACACACACATTAAAAAAAAAAAGATAAAAAGGAAGGAAGAAAGAGGCCCAAAAGAAAGAAAAGTAAAAAAAAATTCTTTATTATTTTGTATGCATGGCTTTCCTCCAGAACTACAGATCTGGGGTTGTATCCAAGTCAAGATATGTCCCTGCTCACACAGATGGATAATAAAGCCAGTGTAATCCCAGACCCACACTGGATGCAGGCATAAGCAGGCAGGACAATGCTAAGTTTCAAATCCCTTGCAACTCAGGTTGAGTGTGGCTTCTGGCCATGGGAGCTGGGTCTTTGTCTTTTTCTTTCCAGTTTGCTTTGTAAATGCCAGCTGTCTCCATGGCTGCTCTTTACCTAGTTACTTTGGGAGCATAATACAGCCTAGAATGGATTCAAGTAGTTACTCTGCATCCTGAGTTCAAAAAATCACCCTTCCCAGCATGGCGTCCCCACAAGCACCCTCTCCAGAGGTATGGTATGTTTGTATTACCGTCACTCACCAAATGTTGCCTGTAGAAGGACACACAGGTAGCAGAGTCCTGCATTCTCCCTGTAGATCACAACCATTGCTGCTCTGGTTTGCTTCACCACAGCATTTGTGAAGAGAACTCTTCCTTTCACATTGCCTCTTGAGCCCTGGTGAGCTATTTGCAGCTTCACTGTCTGAAAAAAAGCAGAGGGTCCTTTCTCTTCTCTGTATTGTGCTTTGTTTCTTCTTTTTCTCTGTGCCTTTCAATAATGTTATTATTTTTTTGTCAGATCTCTCCTGGCTCCAGGGCAACTACTTCTCCCTTGCTTTCTTCTCCAACTTGTTTTCCACAGTCTGGAAGTCTTGGAGAGATTGAGATGTTGTCATTCACCACTCTACCATTTTCCCAGAAATTCTAATATAATGTTAAGTTTCTTCCATGTTGTAGTATGTGCCACAATCCCATTCTTTTAAAAAAGCTTAATGATATTACACTAGGTGTATATACATCATTTTGTTTATCCACTTATTTATCCATTCATCTAACCATGAACATTGAGTTTCTTTCCACATTTTGGCTTTTGTGAATAATGGTGACACCTGGATGGACAAATGCATTGTCTTTTCAAGTCTCTTCTTTCTATTCTTTTGGTAAATACACAGAAATAAAATTGCTGGATCATATGATAATCTTATATTTTATTTTTCAATGAATAGTAGTACTGTTTTTCACTGATGCTCTTTTATTTCACATTCCTTCCAAAACCTGTTTTTTATTTACTCCAGAGTCCTACCAACATTTGTTATTATTGATCTTTTTATTACAACCTTCCTAGCAGGCGCAGAGTGGTATGTCCTTGTCATTTGATTTTCTTTTCTCTAATGAGTTGGGAAGTTGAGCATTGTTTCATGTACTTTTCAGTCATTTTTATTCTTTCTTGGAGAAGTATCTATTCAAAATTTTCCCCATTTCTATCTAGGTTATTTGAGGGTTTTGTTTTTGTTGCACTGTAAGAGATATTTTGCAATTATATAAGATTTCTTTTATTCTCTTGGTTAATTTATTCACCCTATTGAAAAGCATACTAACATGCATAAAAATTTTTAGTTTTGTTGTAGTACATTTTATCTATTTTTCTTTCATTGTCTATGATTTTGGTATTATATCAAGAAATTATTGAAAAATCTAATGCCAGAAGCTTTTCCTTTTTTTCTTAAGAGTTTTATACTTTTAGGTCTTACCTTCAGGTATTTAGTTCATTCTAGTCCAATTTTATACCTTCTCGTAGAACATAGAAAGTAAGGATTTAATATCAACTTTGGAAGACACAGTAAATTCATACAGAAAGTAAAAGGTGTTAGTAACAAACTCAGTAATGTGAGGAGGGACAGCAGGCTGGGTAATATGAGTTATTTCTGCCACAGGAGACTAATACGGGCACTTGTGCCAATGCAGAAGGCAGTAGTGCTCAAGTAATGAGTCCAGAGAAAAATCAATTCAATACATAAGACAAGATTATCAAATAACATGGTGACTTGCAAATTTGATCCAGCTGGAAGCTGAGTAAGTTTGTCAGATGAGCAGCAGATAAATTCTCCTGAATGAATAAAAAAGAGATTAATAGAATAAGCAAAATGATGAAAAGCAAAGGCCATATTCACATGATCCAATAGCTACATATTATAAGTTTCAAGTAGAAAGCACAGCATAGATAAAAGAAAGTAATGATCGAAGTAATGTAAAATAGAAACCAATGGTCTTATAGAAAAAAATCTCCACAAATGTACATAATGTTTGTGTACTAATTATTAAACAGTAAAAAATAATAATATCCTCTTCAGGATAAATACACACACACTCACACACCCCTCTAGGGTGTAGTGGTAATGTATTTGTTGTAACTTTAAGAAAAAAAGAAAAACATCCATGTGTCAAAAAGTGCATGTTTTGATTTTCTTGATGTATACTAACTATTAAAGATGTATTTTATTTATGGGCATGTCTCTATAATAACAATGCATCTATGTCTATATTTATATTATGTAGACATTATATATCCATATCTACCTTTCTCTCCCCACTCATATTTATCTCCCCACCCAGAAGTAATCACTGGAAGCATTAAGATGAAAATAATTCCATGAGTAGAGAAAAACATTTATTTATTTTCTTATATTTCTAACTAATAATTTTCTATAATTAAATTATAACTTTATTGTTCATACAGAAACAATTGTCAGTATTATTAAAAAAGATTTGTGTTTTAATAGTACAGAAACAAGATAATGTGCATGAAACATGGAGAGGCAATTTTAATAGGGAATAATATTCAGAACAAAAATATGAATGGTAATGTAATGCATAAATATAATAAAAATACAGTAAAGTATAAAAATAGATCTTTTATTTTTTTCTAAAAACTGTTTCTTAGGCAATTATAGGTTAAAATTTCTAATAAAGATAAAATGTTTCAGAGATCACAAACATAAATTTAAAAAAGTAAACTAAAAAAAAATTAAAAACAATCAATGTGCTACTCTATTTCCAAAAAATGTCAGTCAACCTAATGATTCAAGGTTAAAATTTTGGTTGTTTTAACCTATACACAAATCCCATAGTTATAGTGTTACAATGCAAAATCATAGGAAATATAATTTTCTGACTTTAAAGTGGTATAATTACTTCTAAAGCTCAGACACAGAGAGAGGTAGAGAGAAAGAGGTGGAGAGAGAGAGAAAAGATTTCTTAAAAAGTAATAATAATAATAATATTTTATAACAGTTCAGTATTACTTTTTTAATAGTTTGCTAGTTCAAAAAGCAGACTATGGTCATCTCAGAAGCTACTCTTAAAGATTATCCTATTCGTCCTTCTGCAAATTTCCCTATGAGTTGGCATCAGAACTGATGTCCATGTAGATGTTAGTGTAAATTGTATGGAATTTGTATGAAATTTGTATGTAAATTGTATGAAATTCTATTGTATGGAATTTACAAGTGAGTGTGCATAGAGATATTTTGTGATAACTGAGTAAAATTGTTTTTCTACATTTTTAAAATAAGTTTAAATTAAATTATGTATAAAATTATAAATTAAGGGTGATCTAAATTGAACATATTAACTAATGATGATCTGACTTTATGTAAAGCAATGATTGATTTTAAGTCCTGCATGACCTTCTATTTCACTAAATCAGAAATCATTTATCCTTTGTAGTGGTCATAGAGATACTTTTATTTTTATTTGTAACTTCTGTGAATAATATACTTTAAATTTATCAGTATAACTCTCTTGGTTTACACAAGACATTACTAGTTCAAGATAGATACATACTTACAAGCATGTATGTTCACATTAGTAGAGAGTGCTAAAATGTTATCACAAATACATTATTTACACTCATGCTATCTTTGGATAAAAATTATTATTACTTGTTAACTGCGCTAATGTTTAGCATTCCAAACTTTTTAATTAGATTTTTCAGGTGTGAGTGAAACTCCTTTTGTGGGTATTTTTACTTTCTCAACAAACAATGTAGTTGAACAGAATTAAATTATGTTTGATGGCAACTTGAATACCCTTATTTGAGAGCTACTTGTTCATATTATTTCTCCAATTTCCAATTTGCCATTGTTTTCTGCCTTATTGAATGTATTAGACCTGATGTCTGTATATTTAGATTATAAATTTTTACTTTTATTTGTGTTGAAAGATATCTTCTAAAATGTACATTGCAATTTCAAACCCTTAAAGATCATTAAAGAAAAGGCTTATAGTTTACTCAGCAACCAACTTACACTTTAAAAACGTAAAACATAACTTTTTCTTGTGTGTTCATTGTTTTGTTTTGTTTTGTTTCATTGGTTACCACAATATAAAATTAGAACGCTTAATGTCCTCCAATAAGAAACATGGAAACTATTAGCAAACATTCCTCTTTACCTACTGTGATAGCCCCAGGGGTGAAAAAACTGATCTACTTTGTGTCTCTACAGGTTGCCTTTTGGTACATTTTGTATAAGTGGTATCATAAATGGAGGTCTTTTGTGATTCACTTCATTCCCTAATCATATTGTTTTCAGGGCCCATCTACCTTAAAACTTATATCAGTGCTTCATTCCTTTTCTCTTACCAAATAATATTCATCACATGGATATATACAGTTTATACACTCACTAGTTGGTAGACATTAGTTGGATTTTACTTTTTTGGGTATTATGAATAATTCTGTTATGTGCATTTATTTACAAGTTATTGTATGTACACATTTTTATTTATTTGGGGAGTATATCTAGGAGTGGAATTACTAGATTGCAAGGTAACCCTATAGTTTCCTTTTCGAGGAATGGCCAAACTGCTTCAAAAGTCACTGTGTGATTCTGCATTGTTACCAGCAATGTATGCGGGTCCCACTTATTCTACATGCATACCTGTCCACAACACTGATGTATCCACTGTGAAATTCTTTGTAGGGAGAAGTAATACATCGTCGTAGATTTGATTTGCATTGCCCTGATGACAAATGAAGAAGAGCAACTTTTAATGTGTATACTGCTTGCCTTACTTGGAGAAATGTCCATTCAGGCCCTTTTACGATATTTGATTGAGAACATTTATTTACTTTTGTCACTGAGTCCTAAGTTTCTTTATATATACTGGACGCAAGTCCTTGACCAGATAATACAATTTGCTGATATGTTCTCTGAGTTTATGGGTTGTCTTCTGAATGGTACTGTTTCCAACATGAAATGTTTTAATTTTGATAAAATCTAACTCATATATTTATTTTGAAATGCTATTATTTCTGCTTTTGGTATTCTTTCCAAAAAGTTTTTAACTAAGGTTATGCAAATTTATTCCTATGCTTCAAAGTTTTAGAGATTTAGCTTTTATGTTTTGTCCTATGATTCATCGTGATTCCTGTTTTTGTATCATGTAAGGTAGTGGCCCAAATTCATTCTTTTGCATGTACATGTCCATTTACTTTGCAACCACTTGCTAAAAAGACTATTTTTCTATAATTGAACTGTCTTGGGACATCGTCCAATATTAATTGAGTCTAAGCATAGTGATTTCTGAACTCTCAATTCTACTAAGTTAGTGAGTGTGACTGTCCTTATGCTATTATGGAACAGTTTTAATCAATTCAGATATTTTTACATTGAAAGTATAAAGCTTCTAATTTTTTTCTCAAAATTGTTTTCTGGGTCCCATTTAATGTTATATAAACTTCAGTGTCTGAAAGTCAATTCCTGCAAAATACCTATGTGACATTTTAATGGATACTACACTAGTTATTTAGTTATTTGGGGAGTGTTATAACCTAGTTTAAGCCTTTGAACCACAAATATTTGGTTCCAATATTAAAGGCACCTATTTAGATCTTAAATTTCTAATAATGATTTCAAATTTCCCAGTGTACATACGTTGCATTGTTGTTAAATTTATTCTTAAATATTTTAGTTCTGATGCTTTTGGAAAGAAAATTGTCTTCTGAATTTATTTTTAGGATTATCAATTGGATTGACCAATTGCCTTTGGTATATCCCTCATGTATTCTGGAAACACATTTATCCTTCTTTAAAATAAAGCATTCTGGGGGCCGGTGAGATGGCTCAGCAGCGTTAGTGCCTGCCTGGCAAGCACAAGGGCCCGAGTTCAACTCCCGGAACCCACATACGAAAAAAGGGCCGGTGATATCGCTGAGCTGCACGGGCGCCTGCTGGCGCACGAGGTCCTGAGGTCAACCCCCAGTAGCCACAAAAAAAAATAAAAATAAATAAATAAAATAAAATAAAATAAAGCATTCCACATTGTCAAATCCGTACATCTTATCTCAAGGTGGTTTCTAATGAACTTCACTTGGTATTAAATTTAATTTGTGTTTAATACATTAATTTCTCATAATTTACCTCTTACTTAATAGGACAAATATATTTGCAGATAAAAGACAGTGTTGAAAAAAGAAAGTGATTATAAAATGGGAGAAGTGAAGCGTGGACTACTTGACAAATCGATATATTAAAGACAGGTCTCACACAGCCAAATAATCAATACCTGCTCCCCCCCTCTCATTCTTGGGATTAAGAACTCCGTCTAAAAAAAATGGTTCTGTACGGTAAATTGAATAAAGACAACAATTAATCTTCCTCAAATGTATTAAATAATCAAGTCAAAGCCTATCACAAAAATAGACAATCTGTGTTTTAGCCACTTCTTTGTTCTTAAGAGGTCAATTTCCTCTAATGTGTTTTTGAAAAAAATCAGCACCGTTATCTTCTCTTATTTGTCCCGTGAAGTGGATCCCCAAGGACTCTGTACCACCTCCACCAACAACTGCTCCTTATACCGTTATTGGTAAAATCTCAAATGAAACCTTCTGATAAAAAGTTCTGTTTTCTTTTTTTCCTCACAATACAGCAGCACATAACCCAATATGTGAATGCCCATTATTAGAAAACCATTTGGTTCTCTTAGTCCCATAAAATTAGTTCACAAGAATATTGGGGTATAAAATATTTTATTTAAAGTTCATGAGAATACATAGATTATAAAGAGAAAATAGTTTAATAGCTAAATTTGAACAATATACTCCACCAATTTTTCCACATAATCCAAGGGAAAAATGTACCTACAAAGTTATATTTGTTGTAGAAAATGATATTTCCTAATTTGACTCTCTTAAATTTTACAAGTAATGTGGCAGATAGCCTTCTTTTAAATTGTACCATGCCAGATATGGATCATGGTATTTAACTGCTATGTAAAAATTGACCATATCTTAACATCGATTCTCCCATTTTTGAGTCTGAGTTATTCAGGACTGATTAAATGCTCAAGAAGATCAAATGAAATAACCCACTGGGCACTCCAGTTTTACATAGCAGGCCAGCCATGGTAACTCATGTTCCCTTAAACATCCACTTATGATAGTGTAGAGAAGAAAGGAAGGGACAACATGAGATCTATTTTCCTACACAGGAATTTTTGGAAAACAATTGAATTGAATTAGGCTTTCTGGCACGCATAGTGAGGGTATTTGGAAAAAGTAGTGGCCACATGAGTAACACGTTTTTATCTGGTTTGACTCTGCTTTCTTCTAGATATCATATGGAAACACGAATTTATGGAGCATTCATAATGGAGGAGGTCACGTAGGCTGTGAAATTTATGGAGAATAAACTGAATGTATTCTAAAGTCAAGGTAGCTGCCTTTAATATTAATGTTTCTTCATACAAAATTCAACAAATGTGTCTGATTTTCCTCAAGTCAAAAAAGCAGACGAAAAAGGACAGCCTCTTCAGAGTGCGACAGCCTAGAGTTTATAAACTCCACCAAGGAAGCGTGCTCCTGAGTGCATGGTCTGTGTCAATGAACTTCAAGTCACTAGCTGGTGAATGGTAAGATCTATAATTATTCTGAGTCCTTCACAGTTGAACCTTTTTTTTTATAACACAGATATGCATTTACCATTGTCCATGTTTCCATGAGTTAGTTTTAAATCATGTATACATTCAGGAACAACCTTTGTTAAGATAAACATAGAGTTATACTAGTAATTTAAATCCATTAAGGTGCAGAGAAAGAAGAGTCTTTGCAAATATAAACATGAATAAATGCATGCACACATTTAACCTAGCTGAGAAATCATAGCAATCAGTGAAGGCAGATGGTAATAATAACAGCAGTAGTAATGGTGGAAGTAGCAGTAAATACAAATTTGTTTTATTAATAAAGGCAGATTGTCAAATTTATAAACTGGTCTAGAAGCAAACCTGTGGGACATCATTAGTCTGCTGCAACCTCTGGTTTCTCAGATGGTAAGCTGCTAGTAAATTAAATTAACACTTCAACATGACTCAAACACAGCAGCGATACTGCTATTTTAATCAGTGTAAGAATTTGGATTTTTTTAAACAGTAAAATTCAATATAAGCCAATACACAATGTGCATTTTAACAATTGAAAACTTAAGATACTTGCCAGGGGGAAGTATCATCAACTAGATATATTTATAAGAGAATTTTCAGAATCTATGGGTATATCAGGCACACATAGCATGATGGATAGTAGTTACCATCCATAAAAATTCTGAACATGCCATCAACAAGTAGGCATATTTTTCACATTCTTCTGCTGATTTTTCTGTTTACCTTCTGTAATGTAAAACTTTCTACAAACATTTCCAGTGAGTGTGAGACATTTACAGTAATAACAAAATTAATTCAGACACCTTGGGAATTTTGAAGGAGAAACCATCTATTTTTATCCGGTTCTTGACAACTTTTTCCAAAAAATAACAATAACATTTTTAAAAATAATAAGATAAGATATATTTTACACAAGCCACTCTTTTTAGCTGTCATT
Source organism: Erethizon dorsatum (assembly GCA_028451465.1). Taxonomy (NCBI): domain Eukaryota; kingdom Metazoa; phylum Chordata; class Mammalia; order Rodentia; family Erethizontidae; genus Erethizon; species Erethizon dorsatum. The sequence continues at coordinate 22,389,114 of CM051839.1, forward strand.
ATACATGTTGCATACTTAGTATTATAAAATATTTATTTACAAAAGTATTTTGATTTCTGTTGGTAATTATAAAAATCTCACCCCAGTTATAATACATCAACACTGTGAATTGTGGTAATAACTTATACATGACTCAAGAAGTAGTCGGATTTCATATTTTATCTGAATAATTATATGATATTAAATATATAACAATATATGTTTAATATATTAGTTAACAGAAATTTCAATTTTTCCTGCCTAACAGAATGTTCAGCTTACTTTTTGTGTGTGTGTGTGTGGGTACTGGGGGTCGACCTCAGGACCTCGCACGCCAGCAGGCGCCCATGCCTCTGAGCGATATCACCGGCCCCTTTTTCGTATGTGGGTTCTGGGAGTCGAACTCGGGCCCTCGCGCTTGCCAGGCAGGCACGTACACTGCTCAGCCATCTCACCGCCCCAGTTATTTTTGTCATTTAGCATTGACATAATTTATGTCTATTGTTTTATTCCCTGGTGATCCATGGTTGTGCCACAGTTTTGTAGCATATTTCTAAAAAGGTAGATTTCTTTTCAGATGAATGAAAAATAACTGTCTACTCATTAGAATGGGCATAGTTCATGTAACTATCTGCCAAATAAATCACATTAAAGTACAGAGGTTTGATATACACTAATTGGAATTTTGAATTATTTTTTGTACTGCAATAATTGTACAATGTATTAAATAAAAGTTAAAAGTATTTTACTTCTCTTAAATTTATATTTCTTTAATCATCCACTTAAGAGTCAGAACTTATACATTCCCACTGATTGGTTAAAATGCTCGTATGATTATGCTTGTTTGAAAATTAATATTTTAGTACTTTTCAACTTGTTTCTATGTTAGCTTTCCTACAGAAGCCTGTTTCTTTTATCTTTTTCTGTTTTTTTTTTTTTTTTTTTTTTTTTTTTTTTTAGACAGCATCTTGCTATGTAGCCCAGGATGGCCTGGAGCTCAATGTAACCCTCTTGCCTCAGCCTTCCAAGTTCCGGGATTACATGTGGGTGCTACCACATCCAGCTGAAGGCTTCTTCTTTCATTATGATGTATGCACATAATCTAAAAGTCTCAATTATAGCCTATAAAATAGTTAGTTGTACAATTTATTAAGCTTAGATATAATTATCAGTTATTATAAATTCTTTTGTTTGAAGCAATGCATCACCCATGTACGCAACATAGACTTGATCTGGGAATAAAGGTGATGATTTAAAAAGGTCACTTAAGTCAACTGCTGCTTTCAATTTGTGATGAAAGAGATTCTCATATTCTATAGAATGGGACTTGGCAACATCTTCAACATCAGTCCACAGCATTGAGGATTGGGAGAAAAGAAAAGATACTTTATGATAATTTGTATTAATATAAAATCAATGCAATGTTAAAGGAAAGGAAGTCAGTGAAAATTATTTTATACAACTTATGAAAATAATTTCAGGGATTTAAAATACTTTTCAGAAACTTAAAATAGTAATAAACTCTCCAGATCTACTTGTCTTTTTACTAATCTAAAACTTGTTCAGATTGAACATTAGAAATAGTTAACTGTGTTTATTTTTGTTGTGTTTTTACATTCCATTTCTTCTTCAAACCAAGTAGTTACTAGATCATCTCCTAATGTAAAAGAAAATGGAACGAGAAGGTAAATGCTTCCCCAAAATCACACGCGTAAGGAGAATGCTGTCATCTTTGAATCCTGAGACACTCCTATTTGGATCTAGAGTTCTAACTGCTGCACTATACTGCTTCTATAGAAAAGTTCCTCATTGTGGTTTGAATCTAGATGTGCCTCCAAAACCTCATGTGCTCATAGGAAGGGATTTTGGGAGGTGACTGGATCATGAGGGTGTGATACCCCTCATCAGTGGGTTACACCACTGATGAGTTTAGAGCTAAATGTATTGTTGGTAGGAGAAGGCTGGTTTGAGGAGGTCGGTCACTGGGGGCACAGTCCAGAGAGTGTATCTTTCTTAACTGCTCCTCCTTTTGCCCTTTCTCTCCTGGATGCCATGTCCTGAGCAGCTCTTCTTTGCCAGGCATCTCTCCCATGCTGTCCTGCCTTGGAACCTGTCACTATGGATCGAATAATGAGCCAAAATGAACCTATCCTTAATTAAATTGTGAATGTTGGGTATTGCACCTCAGTGAGGAGAAAATAGCTAAGACACTCCTCAGGCATTTCTCAGTTCAGTGTTCCCGCCATCTTGCCTAAGTGTAGCCTTTGATTCATCACTGGTTCTGCTTTCTGATAGCACCACTTCCAAACATTTTTGCCCACAATTTACCTAGCCCCATGTTCTATTTTCTTAACTGTTTACTGATCAATCATAATTGCTTAGAAAAAAGTGCCAGTAAAATACAGTGAGGTTTGTTAGAGAATTGATCTTCCAGTCTGTAGTGACTAATGCAGGTTATTTCATGTGCAGCATCAGGCTTCAGGTGACCTAAACAATACACATGTTCCCATTCTCAGGGAACTCTTCATGGGCATTTGAGAATTAGATTCTTTCCAAGCCATTGGTCACAATACGGGAAAGAACCAAGTCGTCTTCATGATTGAAGCACCATTTCTGCTCTGTTCTGACTGTTTAAAGGGAAGATGTGAGGGAAGATATTTACTATTGATCTTATCATTCCCAGAGCATAAGTGGTGCACATCACTTCTGAACAAAGTTCACCAACAGATAATTAGTTACTTGTTCATAACTGAGGAACCTGGTACAAAAAAACTTCAGAAATCTGCCTGGTCATAATAATTGTTTGATAAAGAATAAAAGATAAGATTTGAATGGAAAGTTAGCCATTCAGCTGTCTAACTAAAGTGACATTTCTTCTTTCTCTCATTATATAATTTTCCTTCCTTTTCCCAAGGTCCTCAATAAATATTTTCAAGTCTCTAAGAGAAACTACACACTTCTAGAATGACAATTATTAAAAATACTGTTCTAATTATATAAACTTTGTGTTATTTGCAAGAGGATAGTATTTGTAAACCAAAACTAGGCTTATTCTTTTTATCCCTATTGTCTTGCCACTTCTTTCATCCTGAATCAGTAGTCAGTGTTTGGAATAAGAGGGATGCTGACAAGAAAAGAATGGGCTCTGGAGACAATGGACACATTTTGTCTGTCTTTCCAAAACTTTGTCTTGCTGTATAAGTTCATACATTCCAGGGATTAGAGTTTGTCATCAGATCAACTGACAATTAAATCAATAATACAGAAAGGTTTTAAAAATTGCAGGTAAAACAGTCCTTACCCATAATCCTCAATCTACTTCTCTGCAAAACAAATAGAAAGTATTACATTGCAATTATTGTCTATTAATTTATCTTTAGTTCAACCATATTTACATAAAAGAAATCCTCATTAATATAACATCATGTTAATAAGCCACAAAAAGAATTAACTTTGCAAATATCTGTGCTCCAAGACCAGAAATTCATTAGTTTAGACATTCTCGCTCTTTAAGAACATGTACCAATGATTAAAAGTATTTGAGTTAACTACTCAGGTGAACCATGAAATTCTTCAGCTAAGCACTCATTTAAAAGATTGGGACACTATAGGACAAAGTTTTTAAATTGTTTGCAGAATATCACATTATTAATTTCAGGTTAGTACTGGAATTTAAACCTGCTGATACATCTGAATATTCATTCTGGTATCCATCATTGAATTTCCTTCCTCTTTATAATCATTTTTTTCCATATAATTGTCCTAGGCAGCCACATTCTAAATACTTGAAATTAAGATTTTTAACATCAAAACCTGGAAGCTGAGCAGAACTTGACTTTTATTCCTTTCTATTTTTGTAATTCATTTTGCCATTAAAGTGGTATTTCCCACAATATGGTCAGCCCAATCCTGATCTCTTAAAAATGTTCAGTGAGGGCCGGTGAGATGGCTCAGCGGCTTAAGCGCCTGCCCGGCAAGCACGAGGGCCCGAGTTCGACTCCCGGAACCCACATACGAAAAAGGGGCCGGTGATATCGCTCAGCGGCACGGGCGCCTGCTGGCGCGCGAGGTCCTGAGGTCGACCCCCCGGTACCCACAAAAAAAAAAAAATGTTCAGTGAACAATAGATTCTTGAGTAATCAGTTTGAAGAATGTTGTGCCTTATTACTTCTCTGAGGTGTACATGATATGGAGAGCAGAGCTGGGGTCTACATGATTACAGCCCTCCACTGTCCCAAACATGAGTGAAGGCTCAAGACCAATACTCAGCCTCCACAGGGTTTACCCCAAGGTGGTGAATGTAAGGAAAACAAAGACCCCAAATCCTTCAAGCAAAACTCCAAAAATTCCAATCCAAGAAATAGGCACACTAGACCTTCCTGAGTGCCCGAGAGTAAACTTTCTTCTCCTGGAGCTCATTGAAAGTTCCTGCATATGGGCTGACCTTACAGATACAGATATAGAGCGAATTATGGGAAAGCACATGCGCAACAGGTGTGGTGGCCGTGACTCCGCACTTTGTCATTGCGGATGCCAATGGGAGGTGCCTAAAAGCAGGGGAGATATTTAAACCTCTATAATCTAGGGGCTCTGCCATTTCACTTTAATAAATGTTGCTGCTGTTTCCTTGCTGCCATGTGCTATGTCCAGTTATTTGTTCATCAGGCACAAGAACCTAAGGACCCATTCTTGGGACTGATAACTCATGGTAACACGCTATATTCAATAATATATTAAATACTCTATGCAAATTATTTGATTTTGCTTAAACCCAATTTTCCAAACTTACATTAATTTTTTCCCCTTTACATTTAAACCATTTCACTGGTTTATGCAGGTTTTGGAAAAGATGTCTCAGATTTATATTGGATCACTCTTACCACAGCTCTGAGATTGAAGGAATGATCAATCTGAAAATATATTTAGAATTACAAATAAAACCTGTTGTCAGAATTAAGGTGTCTATGAAAGACATTAACTTTCAACATTTTTAATAAATTAGAATGATCAATATTATTAGAATTTCATATTACATGTTGTCAGTATGTTCACTGAAGATTTTAATGTTTTATAAAGACACTTTGCAATTCACATGTTCCAAATTGTCTGCTACTTGTCATATATTGTATACAACACACATAAAATAAATACATACATATTTAAAGTGAACATTAGCCAAATTAAAAGATGAAAATAAAGAGGTGGATGTGTGGAACCAATCAGACTGCTTCAAAGCTCAGGGGCATCTAAGGACTCCTGAGGATGTGACCCTGCTGTCTAGAGCAGGTGCACAGAGGGATACATTTATGTAACCATGACTTCGCACAGGTAAACACACGTGTGTGGTTACAGCACTATATAAGAATGTAAATAGGAGACAACAACCTGTGTAAGAATTATGTAATAAAGATGCAGGCTGTTCTTGCGCTCTTGCACTCTTGTGCTCTTGCGCTCTGCTCATCTGCCTGGTACTGCTGTTGTTGCTGATATCTTGAACACGTGTTTCTTTAACCTCACCCATGAAAATCTCCCTTGGGCCCCCCAAGTGGGCCAACAACTGGCATAGTTGGCAGGATGTTGGGGTGAGTGTTTCCATAGTAGCTGTGGAAACAGTGCCTGAAGCAAGGGAGAGCCCCAGGGAATGGCTGACAATTGACCCCTGGCCTCACCCTCGTCTGCCTGGTACTGCTGTTGTTGCCGATATCTTGAACACGTGTTTCTTTAACCTCACCCTTGAAAATCTCCCTTGGGCCCCTCAAGTGGGCCAACAACTGGCATAGTTGGCAGGACATTGGGGTGAGTGGTTCCATGGTAACTGTGGAAACAGTGCCTGAAGCAAGGGAGAGCCCCAGGGAATGGCTGCTAATTGACCCCTGGCCTCACCATGGCTACCCGTAGCCAATTTCTTGGCAGCTTGGAAGACCTTGAAGGACTGGGAAACATTCCTTTTGGAGCCTGGGGATATCTTGCAAGCCTTAGAAGTGATAGACAGACAAATTCCTCCCTCTCACCATGAAATGGCGGGGTGGGTGGCATGGCTGTTCTTCATTCTCTTCTGCCATGTAAATCAAGAGGTGGATGGCCTCATCTGGCAAGAAGATCAGATGAAGCAGATAGAGGAGGACCTTGAGCAATGGCATGCCGCTGTGGTGCTCATGTTGCAAGGTGCGAGAAGCACTGCCTCCTCTAGAAATGTCTCCAGAAGCATAAGACCCCATGTCCCAGAAAACCCCAGGAAAATCCTCTTTTTTTGCATGCTAGGCCAGCCATTCACCAAAAGGTGGAGGTAGAGGAATGCCTAGCCCACGGAGGAGGACAGGGAGGGCCACCTACCTCTACCCGGCACACAACATACACAACCTATGCAGCCATGGAGCTCTGGGAGCTGGCAAAACAATTAAAGCAGAAGGTGGCTGAAATAGCTCCCATGTGGCTGCTTCAGCTGTGGGACAATGGGGCTGGTAACACACAGTTAAGCCTACAGACGTCCCAAACAGCTAGCATAGCCAGCAACCCCTCTATGAGATGGGTTCTTCAGGATGAGCAGAGGATAGCCCCAAACAGACTGTGATAAAATGGTTGATGGCAGCAGCTCATCTGGGAGAATACAGGTGATATGCCAGAGCAAGTCACCAAAAGGATACCCTATCTAGACTTGATAATGTGCTACTTGAAATGGGCATGTGGCAAATGATGTTCACACTACAGTATCATAGCCCTGATGAGGACCTGCTAACAGCACACATGAAGGACATGATCTTGGTGAGCAGGCCAGCTAGCATGTTTGGGACAGTGGCAGCCCTTCTAGCTCCCTTTACAGATCATCAAATCCACAATGTTGTGGATGTCTTAGCCAGGCTGGGAGACATGGAAGTGAAGTGCCAGGGTAAGGCAAGATCTGTAAAAACTGTACTGGCAAAGGAGAAAAAGAAGGGCAGCTCCAGGGGAGCAGGAGCCATTCCTCAAGAACAGGCTGAGGGGCCACTGAAGGTTGGTCTGCACCAGATCTGGTTGGACCTGCTGCTTGTAGGCCTAGCCACAGATAAGTTAGATGGGCAGCCTTTGGATGTGTTGCTGACTCTGTAGAGGCAGTTACACCCTGCTGTAAGCAGGACCAGAAGGCCAAAGCAGCCCCGGTGAAGCAAGAAGAAGAAGGGACACTGGCCTCCTTTTACCACAGTTAAGAGGCAGGCTGAGGTACCTGGGACTTGGGGGTCTCAGGAGACTCCAATTCATGTAGAATTGACTATTTACTGGTCCCCAAAGTATGTGCAGTGTGTACTAGCATTGCTGGATGCGAGAGGCAAGTCAACACTAAGATAAGGCAACCCAGACAGTTTTACAGGACTGACTGTACACATAGAAGGGTATGGAGGTCACTACATCATGGTCCAGAAGGCCCAGGAGACTTTGGGTATTGGGTGCTTGCCCCCAAGCACACATGATGTTTATGTTTTCCTGGTTGCTGAATACATACTGGGTGTGGACATCCTGACTGGTGCTCAACTAGACACCATGAAGGGAGAATTCTGGTTGTGAATTTGCATGATAAATCCATAGTCCAAGGGCATCTACACCACACACCACTGAACTTCCCATAGGCTATGTGGGTTGTGTGTGTGAAGTAGTACCAGCTCCCTGGAGGTCCGGAGGATACAGGACAGACTATCTTGTAATTGGAAGAAGCAGCTCTCCAGTATGGCCCATGCAGAAGCCATATGGGATGTGGAGAATGACTATGGATTACTGGGAACTGAATAAAGTGACGCCTCTGCTTCATTGTGCTGTGGATTTGGCCAATGCCTTCTTCTCCATTGCTATTGCACCTGACAGTCAGGACCAATTTGTCTTTACACGGGAGGGCAGGCAGTGGACATCCAGGTGTTGTCACAAGGCTATATGCATAGCCCAACTTTGTGTCATGGCCTGGTGGCCCAGGACCTGGCCACCTGGGCCAAGCCACATTCTGTGTCACTGTTTTGTGCTGATGATACTATGTTAACCTCCAATTGCCTTGCAGATTTAAAAGCTGCCATGCATAATCTGAAGGAAGATTTGCTGGCATGGAGGTGGGCCATGGACAAAGACAAAGTCCAGGGAACTTGCTTGTGTGTCAAATTCTTAGATGTTATACAGTCGGGTAAGACCAGACCCGGAATGGTACACCAGTTACAGGTGTATGTGGGCTTGCTAGGTTTTGGTGGACGTACCACACCTAGCTAGCCTGTTGAGTCCTTTATACCAGATGACAAAAAGGTGTGCAACATGGGGCTGGACAGGCACAGCAGAAGCTGCTTTCCGGGACTCAAAAAGGGCAGTTGTACAGATACGAGCCCTTTGAGTCACTGACCTTAACCTGCCACTTACCCTGACAGTGAGTGTGGATTATATTGGGTTTGGCTGAGGCCTATGGCAAAAATGAGAGAAGCAGAAGCACACTGTTGGGTTTTGGAAACAGTTGTGGAAGGCGTCTGAGCGCTGGTGCTCCCTGACTGAGAAACAGCAGCACTGTACCATACTCTGCGTGCCTGCAAGGAATCATGGGACAGACAGAGGGGTGGGTATGGACATCAACAGCCCATCCCAAGAGTGGAGTGGCACAGGCTACCACTGTCATGTGTTGGGGGATGCACGTCCAACAGCAGGCCTTCTTTTCAGCTTTGGCAGCCAAACTGGCAACGGTTTGGGGACCCATGATGTACACACCTCAGGAACTCATCTGGGAGGATGGTCTATAAGACATGACTCGCATTCCCTACGCAAAAGGGAAAGAAGGACCTCTGTCCAACACTGGATATACTTATGGGTCTAGCCATGACCCAACCCCACAATGGACAGCAGTTGCTGTCCAGCCCAGTATGGAAGTACTGTGGTATGAAACTGGAACAAGCAGATGAAGGCAATGGGAAGAGTTGCAGGCAGTGTGATTTCTTGTGATACCAAAAAAAAACAAAACAAACAAAAAAAACCCCTGCAAGTGTGCATGGACAGTTGGGCCATCTTTAGGGGGCCGACACTCTGGCTGCTGGCTTGGGCAGCCCAGGAGTGAGATAGGGCACTGTCCCATGTGGGGTGCTGACCTATGGTAAGACATATGGGAGCATGGCTAAAAGGCTGACCATGTAGGGTACTGTGGTTCAGGACACAAGCCCCTCCTCTTGCCAGAAAATGACTTAGCAGATGCCTCAACCAGGCATTTCAGTGGTTGTCCCCTAGGAATAACATCTGACCACTATAGGGCAAGCACCATAGACCTAGCCCTTCAGGTCAAAGTCCTTGCTCAACATACGGCCCAGGCCTTGAATGTTATGCATCAGGCTTTGATATTGCTCATGGATAAAACTTCTTAAATGAGAAAGGTGGTTTTGCAAAACTGCATGCCTCTTGATTTGCTGACTGCAGCACAGGCAGACACTTGTGCCCTGTTACATATAAAATGTCACATTTATATACCCCTGATCCTTCAGGGGATGGGATGTGGGACACCACTCAGACTGGTTCAAAGCTCAGGGGTGTCTAAGGACAACTGAGGATGTAACCCCACCATCATAACTCAGGCATACAGTTATGGAACTATGACTTAGCACAAATAAACATGCATGCACTGGTTATGGCACTATACAAGAATGTAAATATGTGATAACAACCTGTATAAGAATTATACAATAAAGACAAAGGCTGCTCTTATACTCATGTGTGTGTATGTGTGTGGGTACCGGAGGTCGACCTTAGGACCTCACGCACCAGCAGGTGCCCGTGCCACTGAGCGATATCACTGGCCCTTTTTTAATATGTGGGTTCCCAGGAGTTGAACTTGGGCCCTCGCGCTTACCAGGCAGGTGCTTATGCCGCTGAGCCATCTCAACAGCCCTGTTCTTATACTCTTTTTTTTTTTTTTTTTTTTTTTTTTGTGGGTACCGGGGCGTCGACCTCAGGACCTCACGCGCCTGCAGGCGCCCGTGCCGCTGAGCGATATCACCAGCCCCTTTTTCGTATGTGGGATCCGGGAGTCGAACTCGGGCCCTCACGCTTGCCAGGCAGGCGCTTATGCCACTGAGCCATCTCACCGGCCCTGTTCTTATACTCTTGAACTCTTATGCTCTCGTGCTCTTGTGCTCGGCTTTGCTTGGCTGCCTGCTCCTGCTGTTATTCCATATGTCTTGCACATACGTATTCTGTAACCTGGGGACCTCACCCACAAAAATCTCCCTTTGGACTCCCAAGTGGGCAGACAGTGGAGATGATGAAGTACACACAAAGTATTTGTATTTTGTGATCACATGCTTAATTTTCAGGTCCAAAACAAAAGATTTTGGTAGGCAATATTGCACAGAAAAAAAAAAAAAAAAACACAATTAAAAAATAAACAGGCCCAAGGTGTTGCTTATAATTGCCTTATAATACTTAATATTTACATTCACAACTATATATATAGTCCACTCAAATGTCACCTTAGGAATAAAACAAATTCAAATACATATTTAGCTAATATATAGTAATAGGGCTGGGGATATAGCTCAGCGGCACAACACCTGCCTGGTAAGCACAAGGTCCTAAGTTCGATTCCCATTACCAAAAAAAAAAAAAAAATTACTAATAAACTTTAGCAATAAAATCTCTGTTTTTGTTTTAAAAACATAGCATATATTTTGAGTTTCAAAATACATAATTACAAAAATATACTTATTGTTCAATTCTATTACATTTCATTAGTATATTTTGATAAAAGGATAGAACATAAGATAAAATTATTAGGATACCTTGAGCTTGACTTGACAAGTTACATAGTTAAGTCAAATAAATAAATAAAATGAAGAAAAAATCTACAGGATAATGTATTAATTTTCCATTAAGGATAAACTATTCTTCAATTAATAAATAAAAAAGCTTTAAAATCTCAGTGACTTACACATTAAATACCAGACTTCCAAGAATTAAATACTCAAATATCATTTTTTTTCCCATTACTACAACAATACCCTAGCGAATTTCCTTTGCTTATTACTTTGGATTTATGCTCTGACCTGTATTTAGGTATGTATCTGTCTTTGTACATATACTGAGTTTGTCATGTATAAGAGTGTTATTAAAATTTTCAAAGGAAACTTAGAAAATAAAACTCTGAAAATAGTTTATTGGTATTTATTTATTTTTAACAAAACATGAAACAATGTTTCATAACAAAATAAAGGAATTAGAATAGTTAATATGCTGTGTATTACTGTTTTCAAAGTAATTACTCAGAGTGCATAGACAAAAAAATATTCTCACAAAAAAGACACTATCAAAAAGTTTCAAATATATGTATACCAATGAACAGAAAAATAGAAGACAGATAAAGAACTAGAAAGAAGTTCAGATAATTCCCCAATTACTTATTCTGTTATTTCAAAAATATTTTAATACATGTCCTAACTTTTTTCATGTATACTATTAATTTCTCTTAAAATATTTAAAATCATTTCATTACCACCAATTTCCATCTTCTCAGATTTCGAAGTGTATCCATTCCTTGAGTGTTTTCTCCTTCAGTCTTTTTTTGCATGTTATTCTAAAAAGTAAACATAATTCCTTTTGGTCACATTCATTCTATGTAAAGACTAAATTGTTTAATATCATCTTCCACAATCTGATAAATAGGTCTTTTCTTGAATTCTTCTATTCTTCATTCAATTCAGCAAATCAATCATATAGGGCTTTTTTCAATTTTTCAGAAGAAATGGTCTCTTCTACTCTGAAAGATTCTAGTTTTCACTCTTTATTTATTGAGTACTGACAATGAATTAAATCTTTTTATTTTGTATGATACACAAATATCTGTATTTACATGTACATTTTAGATATAACCAACAAAATAGAAAGTGAAATAACTTTTTGTAAACATGATTTATTTTAAACATTAGCAAATTTAAATATGCATATATTGCTATCAGTGTTGAAAAATTCATGGTGAAATTCAAATAAATCAGGCTTTAAGGATCTGATTTTTAAGTATTAAGTTTGGAAATATTGTAATACGATATTTTTTTCCTTCAGGCATTTTCAATTGATTTATTTGGTTATGCTTAAATGTGCATTTGAAATAAGAACAGTTGCCTCAATGTATGTTCAATAATATCTCAACCACACATATCTCTATTTTTCCCCAGAGCATCTCTCATATAAGTGATATATGAGATCAACCTACATGCAAAATTAAATGAAACAATAAATATAAATGTTTTGTTGTTTCTACTTAGAAATTTTATTTATTTATATGTAGATCAAACAGAATTAATATTTTTCAGCGGCAAAGGTAATTATAGCTGAGAAAGTATGATGCTAACGATGGCTTTTTTTATGTTCTTTAGGATAAAATAATTTTCATGGAGTATATTTGAATGTACACTACATCTTCCAAGGAAAATGTACAGGTTAATTTATCTTATAGTGTGTGTAGTGTTTCACACCTTGGATTTTTTTTAACCAACAAAGTTAATGAAAAGTATTTGGTTTAGTAAAATGCTGCATCAGAGTGCAAATAAATCTAAAATTATGAAATTGGCTAAGTGTATTTAACTGGAAATGCTTTAAATTCAAAGAATGATTAGAATGAAGCTCCATGCACAAACATTAAATTATTTGAGGAGATTTTGTCCATCATTTTCATTTCAAAACAACAGCTTGTCACTTCTGAGTCATAACCATAATATCCAACCTCCTCTCCATTTCCAAAGACCTCATAAGTGAAATAAAAAAAATTTTTTTTGCAAGACTAGCCATTTCAAAAACAGTTCTCATTTAAAAATATGACAAACCACATAGAAACTCTTACCAAGATTATTTCTGAAAGAAGCTTAATTTTAATCTAAATTTTGATACTGTATTTCAAATTAAATGTAAGTCTCAATTTCACTCTCCTATTCAAATAAATTTTTAAAAATCAATATTTTATAAACAGATTCAGCTAATTTTTATCTCCCGGATGTACTTCTCTGTATTAGCCTTTATTGGACTGTCTGCCTTTTAATTCTTACAATAACTAGTTTATATTTTGTATTAATCAAAGTCCAACTTTAAGACTATCTTACTATCTCATGTATGCTGCTATTATCTTCAGCCATCCAGAAGAGATTTTAAAGACAGGGATTTTAATGACTTGTCTCACTTCTTCTTGAATCTTGATGCTACATAATAGGGCTAAGTAACTGTCAGGAATGGTTACTGTGGGAGGAACTAGCGAACATGTTTATGGATGACATCTGAAACAATATTGATTGCTTATCTGTAGCCTTTTTTTTTATTTTTTTTTTATTTTTTATTTTTTGTGGGTACCGGGGGGTCGACCTCAGGACCTCGAGTGCCAGCAGGCGCCCGTGCCGCTGAGCGATATCACCGGCCCCTTTTTCGTATGTGGGTTCCGGGAGTCGAACTCGGGCCCTCGCGCTTGCTGGGCAGGCGCTTAAGCCGCTGAGCCATCTCACCGGCCCAGTAGCCTTTTATATTTACAGAAGTTCTCAATTTTTTTTCATTCTTTTACTCTTTTCCTCTTATTTTCATTTTGTCTGTGACTTATTTACGCAATTAGGACTAACATATATTCATTTGTTTCATCAATACCACTCAAGGCTAAAGACATTTTTAAGATTTAATCTACCACAAATATGATAAATATATCAACACAATATTTATGCCTTCTGTTTCACAGTGCAAATGTCAGTAAGTGATACAAAACAGTCATTGGAAATAGTTATTTGTCATCGCTTCTTTTGCCTTCTGCTTTTTGTATCCAAAAGCTATCATTTTACAAAATTAGTGTCTATCACATGGAATTTGTTAAGAAACAATCAACTTTTGTTTGTTATTGTAGTGTTACCACTCTGAATCAACGTACATTTAAACCAGAGAAAAATGAATTGACGTGTAGCTAGCAGTAATTTGACTTAACATATGATGTCTGTCAAGGCCAATAAAATGTTACGCATTATTCATAGATCTATTACATTTAGACAATTATGTGTATTAATTTACCACAGAATTGGAAATCAGTCTGTAATCTTCACAGGCATTTTAAGTTTTCTTTGCTTTTGTCTTAATATATGCTCTGATCTAATTTAGCTGCACTCGATGGGTATCACCTAAAAAAGTATGTCTTCACAAATGCTCATATATTTCATATAATAACATGTTTGTGCTTTTGCAATTTACAGGAGTTAAGGACACAGAATATTCAAATTTGAGTGAGTCCCAATGAAATTGTTTCTTTTTTCTAGGCATTTTGTAAATAATAGACTTCACCCTGTATAATGAAATAGATGTTTCTGAAAATGAATGCTTTTTCAAGAACTTAGGGATGTAAATGTGCCACAAAAATAACCCTAACTTGGCATACTCTCTTGAAGAAATATTTGTGCTTTTTTGCTCATTTTGCTTGTGTAATATCAATGAAACTGTTCATACATGGACTGAAATTGTTTCCTGCTGTGATTTGACTATTTCAGATGAATGTATAATCCTATTTGCCTACAATTTGATCAAACTAGACCTGCTTAAAACTTTTTATCAAGATAAAACAGTCTTCAGTCTCTTAAGATACGTTTTCTAGTCTAATATGTTTGTAACAGATAAAACATTGAACTTGCATGACTAAGTATAAATGGATTATTGAATGGGTTTAAAAGCATATTTTCATAGCAGAGGTAATGGAGAAAGGAGAAGTGAGAAAAAGCATAACAGGCCTGAAGGTATGAAGGACAGAATAAAGGAGACCTAGGAAAAGAAGAACGTAATTATCAAGTAGTTAAATTCACTAAAGATGCTTTATGCCATCTTTAAATGCTACCCTTGGTGGAGGAAATAATACAGTATAATTAAACTTTAGAGAAATAATAAAAATGATTTAAAATTCTCAGCAAACTGATAAAATTAATAACATTTTATTATTATTGTAGTTGACTTTTTTAGTGCTGGCGATATGCCGAATATTAAGCTTTGTGCTTTGAATAAATTGTGCAATTAAATCCTGTGTCAGCTTTGGCTACTAGGTCATACCATTATATGAACATATGGGATCTTAGTATTTTCAGTGAATTTATGTTAACTATAATTTAGGAAATGACATAACTGGAATCCAAATGATGCCCTACTGATTTCAAAGTTCATATTCTTAACCACTCTACAAACGTGCACTTTTTAATAGTTTTGATAGAGAAAGTAGAAACTATACCTGGAAAAATTGATCAAGGGGATGGTATAAAACCCTCATGCAACCCTCACCAAGTAAAAAAAATGAGAAAATATGCCCACTAAATATTCTGCTGAGGAACAATATGTATCATCAGCTTATTAATTGCTCAATAAGTCCCAGTTCACATATTGGCTATTACATTTTCAGAACCAATTATGCATAGTCATGTGTTGGGCTTTGAGGATAAGTTTTTCCTTTGTCCTGGTGATCTTCATGACAGAAGAGGTAACAACTGCTGTCTTAGTTACTTTTTTCAATGCTGGGACAATGTACCTGAGACACAAAGACAAAGGAGGAAAGGTTTATTTAGCTCACAGTTTGTAGATGGTCCAGTCCATAATCAGCTGGCTCCAAAGCAGGATGACAGTTCATGGCTGGCAGAAAGTAGCAATGCAACCAAGGGACAAGACAAGCTTTTCTGTCCCTAATATTGTATCCAGTCTACCACTGTTAGGGCGGTACCGAACCAATCGGTGAACTGATTTGGTAATCACACACCTTAATCCCAGCATCACACACTCTAGATTCAGCCACCTCTGAAAAAGCCCCACCTGCAACCACGTGAGGCTTTGGGGGGACATCCAGATCCAAGCTACAACAACTGCTTCCTTGAGAGGAAGTAATGCCCAGTTACCAGAGATTATGGTTTTCTGTAAGACATCATGAGTACTTTCTCAACTAAAGAAAATATAAGTAGAAATATTCTTTAAAAATAAAACAAAGGTGTGGTTTTTGTTTTACTTTGGGGTTATTTTTAGGTAAAATCTGGAGTCTTGAACTCATTCTGTATCTGAGGGAAAATGCCAGCTAGGAAGGTACAATACATTTCAAACTTCGAGAAACCCTTCAGTGTATCATTCCAGATACTATCTTCCTCTCTCAAAGTAAAGTTATGGTTGCAGTGAAATAATTTAACATTGAAAAAGCAGGCTGAATACAGGAGAAGTTGGATCTGTCCTTTTCCACTACCTTTGTTAGAAACAAGTCTTATATTTGCAATAATCATCAATATGTTGGACTTCCTAATGTCTTATTTACTTTTTCATGGCTGGTGCACAATCTTGGGCACCCACTTCTTAAAAGAGAAGTTTACCTTGGCTAACATTTTTAGTCCATGCTCCTCTGGCTACAGGCAGAAATATTCATGGTGGAAGGGTTTGGCAGAGCAGAGCTGCTGATGTCATCATCAGAGCCTCAGAAGCAGAAAAGGGAGGTGCCAGAAAAGGAAATAGTCCATTTAAGGTCACACCCCCAGTGACCCACCTCTTCAGACCAGGTTCCACCTTTGAGAGCAATTCTAGCTATGGATTCATCAGTGGATTCATTTGCTAAAGAGTACAGTGTCCCAATGATTCAATCACTATCTTGGTTATTTTTCTTTTTGCTGAGACAAAATACATGGTGCCCAAAGTTAAGGAAGGAAAGGTTTATTTAGCTCACAGTATGTAGAGGTTTCAATCAATAATCAGCTGGCTCCAAGGCAGGGTGGCAGGACAGAGGGGCAACAGTTCATGGCCCATTCATGGTGGTGGAAGACAGCAAAAGCAACAAGCAAAAGGGGGGAAACAAGCCTCTTTTCTTCCCTTATATATATATAAGTAGGCCAACCCCCCCACCGGGCAGGTGTGGCACTCACACCATCTCCATGCCCTCCTCTTACACAGGCTCAGGATGTTTAGGAAGTGAGGACCCTGGCCCCCTGCTGAGTCACTTAGTTAAACTGCTAAACTTCTCAAGTTGGCGAGATGAATCAAACATAACAATCAACTTCCAAAAGCCCTATCACTGAGCACAGGAGAGTTGGGGGGTATTTTAGATCTAAATATAACACTGAGGAAACAGATTTTGAAACTGAAATTTGTATTATAATTAGAAACTTTCTTGGAGAAGAAATTGAGGGCCAGTACTCATGAGGAGTAAGGAAAAGAGAACTGTGTGGTGGGGGTAATTGAACATAAACTGGGATTTGAGTGTAAGCTGGGATGCCCCACAAAACTGAAATATGAGAAGGTTGACTTGATACCTCTGAAGGCAGCAACTGTTGAATGCAAGCCATAGAGTAGAAGGTTAAGGAGTAACAATCTTAAATAAGGCAGTTTGCTATTCCTGTCCTTCGAGAGGGAGAATGTCTGAAGTGTGAGCTATCAACACTCTTTCCAGCATCTGCAGAAACACATTCTTCAGGTACTCTGAAGACACACTTGAGTATTCACAATAGTGAAGAACTACAGTATATGTCTGGTTTGTGTGTGTGTTTGGGAGGGAATTACACAAATTTCCAATAATACCTATTAGTACTATGTCCTTAATCAGGTGACCTGGCACATGTGCCTGTATTCCCAGCTACTTGGGAGGCTGAGGCAGGGAGATCTTCAGTTCAAGACCATCCTGGGGCACATATTGAGATCTCCATTTCAAAAACAAAGTGAAGTAAAGGAAATGAAATCCAGATGTTAGAACTGTGGCATAAACAAAACAAAAACCACATAGACACACACACACACATAAAAAACCCTGTTTTTGTTATATTCAAGTTACCTTAGGATGAGAAGCTGACAATATTAAAGGTTATGTACAATGCATATGGCACTCCAAGGAACACCAAAATCAAGCATCAATATAGTTGGGTATTGCCAAGTAATGGAAGTATGAATTATTTGTAATCATAAATCCCTTGACTGTATCTGCAGTTTTAATTTCCCTAGGGTGAATTTTTCCCAAATCTGCTCAACTTCAGGTTGAGCAAAGTGTGTTCATCACCCTGAGGCAAAGGGTGAAAGAGGTGAACTGAATATTAACATGTCCACAATATACAATTTCATAGCTTATCAGGCTGTGCTACAAGAGTGGTGGAAAACAGCAGTTGCTGATGCTCTGCTGTTAAGCTGAGGAATCACCCCCATTCTGATATACAGTAAATTTCATTCTGAGTTGTGGGTAGATAAGCTAATTAATGAATATCTTAAAGCACCTACATTGCTTTTCTGCCCCAAGGCCTTTTAAATCTTCGACTTACCTTCTCAGCAGTGTCTCTGGAATTAGTTTTATTCCAACTGCAAAAATAACATATCAGGCCGGGGATATAGCTTAGCGGCACAGCGCCTGCCTGGCAGGCACGAGGTCATAAGTTTGATTCCCGGTACCAAAAACAAACAAACAAATAAAAAAAAAAAAAAAAAAAAAAAAAAGCAAAACAAAACAAAACAAAAAATGTATCTATGATTGGCTCCAGACCAAAGGGAGTTTTATTTGCTTATTCATTTGATTTTTCTCACACACCTGTTTCACAGAACAGAAACAAAATTAGATAAACACATGATTTTTTTTCAGGAATGTATACACTTACCTTTTATTGCAACAACATGGATCCCCTACAGATCAGATAACACCCATGGTATTAGTAAAATCACAATGCCACAAGTCATTTTCATTCCCATTTTTGTATATTAGGATATTACATCCATTAATGCATAGCAAAAGTATGAGCCCTGACTCGTTGGTCACATGCAACTGAAGTGCATGTGTAATATTTGGGTTGTAGGAATAACCCAAATGCCTTGCACATAACAAATGCATAACAATTATAGAACAAATAACATTATATTAAAATTTGCAAGGGATGATGGTATAGATCATCTAATAAATTTGCTGTACAAAACACTAAGTTTTGCCATCCAGTAAGTTAAGGGCAATAATTAGCATTTTCTATCTGTTAATGGAGAATAACCAAATATTTTACAATTTGTGAATGTTTTAAACTTGTGGACAGACACTAACAAGGAACACTGTGGTCTCTATGTATATCCCCAGCACTTAAAATCTATGGAGGTACAGAAGTCTGACTTAATGCTGCAACTGGGAATTCATTAGGCCCACAGTAGAACTCACTGCTACCATTCTACATTTATTTTTCTTGAAGGAAGTGTTTGTGACAGCTTTGGGGCTTCCTAGACCAGTAAATCATTCTCAAAGGTTGAGATTGCAATGACATGGAAACAACAATTAACTTTTGAGAAACATGGCCATAGATAGTGGCATCCTGAAATTGTAAGCTACGCAAATGGATCAGCAGAAATACACCAATACCTAAGGGAGACCAAAACAAAGGGTCACAGTAGGAAGGAGCTACTAGGGCCAATTATGATGGCTAAAGAGGATAACAGTGCAGTAAACAGCTAGAACATATCATTGTCAGCATATACATATGTATTTTGAAATTTTTCACTTAATAAATTTTATTTTCTTATCAATTATTTGTGAAGTATCTTAGAACTGACAGCAAGAACATGAAAATGAGACCAAAAATATATAAGAAAGAGGCCTTAACTAGTTTGGCTAAAATGGAGAGTTCAAGTATTTTGAGGGCAGATAAACAAAAAATGAAATTATGAAGCATTCTTTATGATGATAATGTTACAGTATCATTTACAGTGTGATTAAAGATAATATTTGAGAGACTAATAAAAAAACTGTGCTAATTAATAATAATGTTTCCTCTAGGATGTGTTAAAAAATTGCCACTGTTTTTGACAGATACAGGGCTTTTGACATATATTTTACCTTCAGGATAAACATTATATATCTGAGCATACCCATATTTTTAATATTTATTATAGTATAACAATCTATGTATTATATATTTTGGTACAAAACACTTTAGATGCTTATATGATACCAAATATTGAAGAGTAATAAATAATTTCATGTGTTTTAAATATTCACCTACCTGGTATTACACAAGTAATTATAATCATATTTCCCATGTTTTTCAATAGAAAAAGGTTTTAAGTGCAGATACTGCCTTTGAATGTCATTATTTTAATACCTTGAAGAAGCCATAGAATGAAGGGAAAGAAAATACAAACATACAATTTGCAGTTTTGACTTCTCAAACTATTTTTTAGAAAAAAAATGATGTATTTTACATTCTTTTAAACTTCCTTAGATGTGAATTCAGGATGTGTATTGAATGCTAAAAAGGCAAGAGAGGATTTGGAAAAATGTACAAATACATATATTCAATTAATTATACCATTTCAAAAGTTTACAACACTACTCTCCTATTACCTTATAGAGAAAAGTAATATTTGTCATATGCTGGAGTGTGCGACTGACAAAGGCTTCAATCACGCAGAAAGCTGTTTTCAAATTTGCATTATAAAAAAGCAGGCACCATTTCCATGATAAATTACTTCTAGACAAGAATCTTAGCTGACTACCCAAATGTGTGATTCTCTTATCACTGATTTGTCCTTCAGTCTTCAACAGAATAAAAATGAAGGACTTACAACTAATTGTGCCAGGAAACCCAGCTAATTTCCTTACACTGTCAAAAAAGGGTGAGAGGGCTGTAAGCCACCAAATTTGAGAGCAAATAATATCATGAGGAATAATGAAGTGTCATTAATGTCTTTATTGTCTTATAAGTGCCCTGATTACTATTCTTAAGTAAATTTCCTCCTGTAAATTTCTATAGATTTTCCTCAAGAACAATGAGAATTGTAAGTTTTAGTTAGTAAAAAAGTCTAAAGTCTTCTGAAAGACATTTAATGTTTCAATTTTAATTTTCAAAGTAAAAGCCTAAGTAGGATACTACATGTTAGCATCAATTTAAACTGTTCATTTGGAAATAGAAACTTAAATTTTAACTAATAATCACTTTCTTTTCACTTGTGCAACCTGATTAGTAATCAGTGAAATAAAAACTAAATACCACAATGTGAATTCATTGTACAACTCCCAGATTGGAGATAATTAAAAGTTCAGTAAAAACGATGTGTTGGTAGCAATGTGAGATGTTAGTGTTTATCACACATTGCTGGTATGGATGGTCATTTTAGCATGCTGACTTCATCAGTACACATTGTATGCAAGTATTGAATTTGTATGCAGTACCCCCAAAATATGTGTGAATAAAATAAATAATAATATTAATAAAAATAATTTTGTGCTAAGCAAGGCATTTGAATATAACCTCACTATGATGACATGTCCATTTAGATGATCTTGATTATCCCTTCTTCACGTGCAGAAAGAGACTTGCAAAGATAATGGCAATGGTTTGTTGCTGAAATTGATCTGTGCCTGCAGGTGCGTTTTTTCTCCTTTTCCTGTAAGACCGATGAGATAATTTTCATATTCATTAATGTGTGTAATAGATTTGCATTAATGTGTGTAATAGATTTGATGTGTAAATTACACAGATTCTATCTTTCATAGTTATAAAAAAAACATTTTTTTCTCTAGAATCTCTGCAGCTAGGCAAATGTATCCAAAATGTTTCTTTTTTTTTTTTTTTCTATGAAGCAACACACACAAAAGTCTTTCATTCAGTTGTGTTCCTGATTCTGGCTTTCTTCATATTTCACTGTTGTAGTCACATAGAGAGCTACTGAGCAATGGCCAGCTAAAAGGCCAAATTTAAGTGACATTTCTCTTCTATATATTAATATGATTCATAATACAAAACCCTAAATTATGGCACTGTGATAGTAGAAAACAGCAGAAACACACAATAAAACCTGCAGCCATTTCTTCCTGTGAACCAGGATATAATAGCTGACACTCCATTGAAGTTAATCATGAGCCCTCATATCCAGAAGTGCATTTCCGCTATAATAGAGAAGGAATTTTCGCCAATTAAAAACACAGAAGTGCAGATAAGAATCTGACCAAGCAAGCCTTGATGTTTCCTCCAGTTATATCATTATTTCATACCCACTTTTGTCCAAACATATTTTCCAATGATAGCCCAGTTTTCATCAAAATGAAACACATAAAAATACACAGACCTTGGCTCTTTATTTCAACTTTCCATGTCATAAAAGTATACATAAATTTGTTAATTTGTCCTCTGTTTGAGGAACTTCAGCCATAAACCTTGTAGTGGATATAGAAGAGATCTACATTTTCCCACTACAATAATCCAGTAACTCCGACTCATTTCCCTTTGTCTTCTGTCCAGGTTGTCCTCCAATGCACATATGTACACTGTGTTGACAGTTTATGTCCCTAAGAAGTTTGAGCACCGTCAAACTCTTGATAACATTCAGGTGGAAGGGAGTGTATATATTTGGAATGTTATTCCACAGTTTCTAAGACACTTATAGTGCATGAAAGAAATTTTCACCCTGTTATTTTCACTAGATGCTATACATCTGATAAGGAGCAATAAATTTCTCAGTGTTTGCAGTGTTTGATTATGGATTTATTCCTTCTTTCAATATCCATTCCCATTACATGTGTGTATGATTTTGTACATATATATTCAAACCATTGCATCGAAGCATAACTGACATACAAAAAGCTGTACATATTACATATGTAACGTGTATGATTTGATGATTTTGGAGTTAAGCACACGCCCATGGGACCAGCACCACACCATGCCATAGACATAGGGATCTCCTCCAAAACTTCCCTCTCACCCTCATTGTTTATTGTCACTAATGATAATAACAATTTCTGATAAAAACACAAGATACACCATGAGAGCATTTTTACGTTAGCAGCACAGAATTGTGTAACAGTAGACACTGCGCTGCCCAGCAGATCTCTAGAGATTACCCATCTTGGATAACTGAAACTTCACACCTTTGATTGATCCTTCCCAATAGTACCCCTCCCCACCCCTAACAACCACCGTTCCACTCCTTTTCTTTGAGTTTGACAGTTTTAGATTCCTTGGGTAAATGGGACTATGGAATACTTGTTCTTCTGAGTTTGGTTCATTTCACTTCCCATAATGTCCTCCAGGTCCATCTTGTTGCAATATCAAGATTTCCTTCTTTTTAAAAGCTGAATATTAATTCCTGGTATGCATATACCACATTTTATTATGCAGTCATCTGTTGATGGGTTCCTGTGTATATACTTCTCTATATTTTAATGGCTTTTAGCCTTAATTATTTTTCTATAGGATTCATTTTTTCTGTTAAGTTCTTCACATGTTCCTTATACTAATGCTTGGATTTACATAAACTGAAAGTACTTGTCTTGCTTTCTATTTTAGATTTTAACTGGGGCTGGATTTCATCCAAAAGTAGGTTAATTTTTTAATCTAATAAAATATTTCAACCATTGCTTTACAACTTCCTGAATTGCTTTCCTTGCTAAGGAAGAGCGTAAATTTACTGGGTGTGGTTGTTCATGCCTGTAATTTCGGCACTCTAGAAGGCTGAGGCAGGAGGATTGCAAGTTTGAGGCCAGCCTAGATGACTTAGTGAAATCTGTATCAAAATAAAAAATAAAAAAAAAAAAAAAAGAAGGGATGAGGATACAGCTCAGTGTGAAGAACCTGGGTTTAATCCCTGGTAATGACAAGAACAACAACAAAAAGAAAAGAATATAATAAATTTTAACTTTGATTTTTCATTTTCTCTAAAAATTCTATCAGTATAATTCCATGTTCCTGGACCATAAAGTTATAATTTGCAATTCATCGAACTAGATGCAATTTTTTTCCTCATCTCTCAATTGCTTTCTCTTTTTCTTAGACCTCTGGTCATTAGCCTGTTAAATTAAGGGTGGATTTTTTTAAGCTGTATTAGAAGCTAACCTGGATCTAAGCTAAACAAATTGGGTATTCAAAAAATTAAACCACTTTACTTTTAAAAGTAAAAATAATACATAAGCTTTATAAAATTTGCTACTTAAGAAAAGTTTTGATGGAGTGCTTCTTGTCTGGTGATTCGTGAAGACCTTAGGGCATAAAATGATTTGAAAATATGCCACAGGCAACTGACTGTATATATTCTCATGGCACTCTCTGAGCCACAAGAAACACAGGTCACTGTAATTTGTTCTTAACAGATAAGTCCTAATAAATTCTATAAAGAATTTCTTCTCCAAACAGCCCTCGTTATTTTCATATGCAAGGGTGAACAATTTAAACCAATTTTATTTGATATTCTGATTTTTAATAAATCTAGAAAAAAAGCCACACCAAGCCTTCCAATAATATAACAGACACTTTTGTATTCTTGGGGTACACAAAACAGTGAGATTTTAAATTAAATACATATGTGGCAAAAGTCCTTAAACATAAACCAGTGAAACTCAAACTTATGTAGATATTTTCATTACTCTTCTGGCTAAAACACTGCCATAATCAGAATGTTTCTCCCAAATTCATGTACTGAATCTTAATCACCAATGTAATAACATTGAAAAATGCAATCTCTAAGAAGTGATGAAGTTTGAGCTTGGAGCTCTCATTGGTGGAAGGCCTGGAAGGAATGTGTTCAGTGTTTTCTGCTCTGGTATCACGTGAGGACACAGTGTTCATTCCTTTTTTTGTGTGTGTCGGTACCAGGAATCGAACTCAGGACCTTGCGCTTGCCAGGCAAGTGCTTATGATGCTGAGCTTTGTCACCGGCCCTATTCATTTATCCTTTCTACTTCTCAGCAATGTGAAGAACCCATAAGAAAGTCTATAGCAAAAACCAAATGGCAATGCGTTACCTTCGTTATTTCGTACTCCAAAATTTTAAGAAATGAATTTCTATTATTATGTTCTATTTCAGACATTTTGTTAGCACAGACTAAGACAGAAACTACATTGTTTTTGTTGTTGTTTTCCCAATTAATAGACCCAGTTCTTCACCCTGTGTATTGAGGAATTAAAGAATGATAAAGCGATTTTTGGCAATACTTGGCTGTATCATACATTTTACTATATTACTGAATAGCAACTAGGCATTCAGTTAAGGATTTTTTTCCTGATTCAAGGCTTTTATTACTTCTCCATCCATCATTTTCCTTAGATCTTAAGCTATTACCTACCGAATAAGGAGGTAAATCATTCTAGAATTTACAAATTAATAACCATATCTGCTCATTTCATTTGTACAAAATAATTCAACAAAATTTATGAGTAATTTATGCAAAATACACAAATATATTACTAATCATTTCTATTTTTCTGTGATCTTCAGGCTACTGTACAAAATATTCATGTACAAAACTTTGGATCTTGTATCGGTTAGGGTTCACTAGATGATTTATTATATATATGATTTACAAGGTAAACTACCATGTATATGATTTAAAAGGTAAGCTTACAATGTCTGCCTGCAGAGTCAGGGGTGGAAGAGTGCAAAGGAACCAGTTGTGCACTGAAGAGCGTGAGGAACCACTCAAAAGTCGAAGACCTAGAACTCACTGTAGAGTCCATATCTGGAAGCCAAAGGGTCTCCACTGGAAGGCTGAAGATGTTTCCTGGAACCTGGAAGACAGATATACAAAGGTACTGGCCAAGTGTGGAGCTTCACCAAAAAAGCAAAAATATGACTTTCTTTTTCTTTCCTTTTTTATTCCATCTGGTTACAAGGCTGTTAGTTGGTGCCGCTCATACCAAGAGCGGAGCTTCCCTCTTCAATAAGTCAGTCATCTAGATACACCCTGAACTGTGCTAAACTCAATCACCACATGTTTCTTATTCAATTTGATACCTCATTTAACTATAGGAGTTATATAAATGTTTTCAATTATCTCGAATACATGAGTAGAAGTAGAATTTCTTGATGATATGGTAAATCTCTGTTTAACATGTACAAAAACTCTGATTTTTTTTTCCAAAGAGGCTACATTTTAGATAGTCATGAATAATGTAAGAGCAGTCTAGGTTGTCTACATATTTGTCTATTCTTGTTAATGTCTCAAGTATTAATTAAAGCCATCCCAAGTTTGGAGTAGAATCACATTAGGGCTAAACTGATTATGAATGTTTTTCACATGCTTTGTCATCATTTGCATGCCACTTTCAGCAAAATAATTACTCAACATTTTGCAATTTCTCTTTAGGCTACCTGTATTCTTGAGTTATAAGATTTATTTCTGTATTCTGGACATAAGTCCTTTATCAGATATTTGCAAATATGTTCTGGCAGGCTTTCTGTTCCATCTTTACTTTTTCAATATTGTCTTCTGAAAAACGAATTCTTTTATTTTTGATGCAGACTTACTTGTAAGTTTGTCCATTTTTTGCATTTTCATATTGTGGGTAAAAATAAGTAAAATTCAAGAAGATTTTATCTAATATAGGGAAAAAGTATTTTGTAGGCTCTTACAGTTTTAACACAGTTAGGAACATGATAAATACTGATTTAATTTTTTTGTATATTGTCAAGTAAGAAAGACAATTCATTGTCCTCCCATTGAGTGTGCAATTGCCATAAAGGGATTTGTTTGGAAGACTATCTTCTCATCATTCAATATTTTGGCAACTTTGTTGACAATCAATTCATCATGTATGCAAGAAATTATTTGAGAATTTTCATCTCTTTCTCATGGATCCATATGCCTTTCCTCATGTTAAAACCATACTGTCTTCATTAAAATAATCTTGTACTAAGTTCTGAAAGTATGGAATATACTACTTTTTATTTGTGAAGAATGTTTTGATTACAGAGTCTTTTACAAACTTACAAATGTTTATCCATTCTAAAAAAATATGTGAGCAAAAATTTGGACTTTAAACTGAATCTACATATAAATCAGGAAATTATTACCACCTCAAAAATGTCAAGTCTTTCCAACTTTATTCATGGAAATCTACAAATTAATTTATATTTGCTCTACTTTCTTTAAAGAATATTTATAGTTTTCATAGTACAATTTTTATACAGCTGTTGTTAAATTTATTCCTAAATATTTTATTTTTAATGTCTTTGAGGAAATGTAAAAATTGCAAAGTGTTTCAGTGTAAAAGTTCTTAGTCTGAGTAGATTATGCTTTTCTATTCATTACTAATGTTTATTAAAAACAGGCAAGCACAGTATTTTACAATATGGAAATGACTAATACTATTTCATACTAGATAATACTTGAAGACATGCCCTGAAAAGATGAATTAAATAAAAAGTTCAGACTATTCATATGAGAATGACCAGAAAAATAATATATGTAAGGTAATAAATTGATTACTGTTTGTCATGGAAATTTATACATAAACATCACAAATCCCATCCAAGGTCTTTTTAGATATCCACTGTATTTCAGCAAAATTCCTTATCCATTTTGCTTTCATAGATGTTGTTGCCAAATGCTTAATACCATCATCACTTACAACTTTTACTTCCTTACAATGAATTAAAGTATAAAAAGTATTTGATTTGTTAACAATTTTTTTACCCAACAGTATTTGTATATTTTTTTTACCCAACACTATTTGCATAGAGATAAGAGATAACAGAGAAGTTAGAAGTTAAGAAGGAATATATTATACATTTCCAGTTTCCAAAATTCTTTAACTATCTTCAACACACATATTGCCAACAAAAGAAATACATGTAAACTTTATATAAAAATTAATACATATGTATAAGTGTAATTTAAACAGAAATGAAGAATGACAACAATATTAAAGACTGAAAATAACAGGTATTAAACAAGATAAGCCATATTTATATGAATAAATAAAGAAATTTATTATAAATATTTTATGTTTACAATCACATATCTAAATAGGAACATGAAAATTTCGCAGAAATAAATATATGGAACCATAAACTTCATGGAATAATTCATATATATATATATGAATCATATATATATATGTATGTATATATATTAAATGTCTGGAAGCTAATGGCCACCACTTTGAGCACCTCTTGTAATTATAGAGGCCAAAGGTAATTTTTATTAATCTTATGGTATCTCAATAAATTTAGTATTAAAATATTTACACAAGCCAAGGATATAGCACAACACCTGCCTGGCAAGCGCGAGGTCCTGAGTTTGATTCCCATTACCAAAAATAATAAAATAAAATATAATAAAATATTTACACAAGTTTTTCCTTTTCTGAAGTGCGTATACATTTTTGGCAGCATATATATATATATATATATATATATATATATATATATATATCAGAAATTAAATGATTAAATATCTGGTGGATAAGGTATAATAAATTTCTTCTAATACTAGAAAATATCTTCCATACTTTTATCTACAATCTTGTAAACCACAAAAATCACTAATAGCAGTCAAATACTGATGCTGAGAATATATCTCTCAGATGCATGCATTGGTAAGGAATCTTTTAATTTTGTGGTAAATTTAGTAGTAGAGATCAGATCTATAAATTAAACTATTGTATAAAATTGTGGAAATATTAACTTCTACTTTTAGGACTTTTTTTTCTTTGTGTCTGTGCCAAGGAGCAAAAGTCAAGGAGCTACTAAGATTATACTGTAACTTTGCCAGTGACTTCATCTCTTATGAATAGATTTCTCCAAGGCCAGGAGCTCCCAGCTGCTCACCCATTTGGCCCCTTTTAAAAGCAAGTAGGAAATCATATCTCAACCCTGCCAAAGAACTTATGACTGTCAAAAATATACAGCCAGTGATGCTGAGGAAACATAAGGTGATGTTTGGAAGATATAATTCAGAATATTTTTCTTCAGCATTCTGGTGTGTATACTGATATTTCACATAAGAAAAAATACATGAGAAGGAGGTAAGTGAAAGAATTAGCGTTTTCATGTAGAGTTTAACATCTGAAACCTTAGAAAATACATAATATTCAGTAGATTCCCACAGGGAGTTGTTTAGGATACTAAGTAGGGAAAGTGGATATAAACTATAGTACTTCAAGTTTTTAAAATATATGTTAAAATATAACAATTTTAGAGAAAAACTTTTTAAAAAATAAACATCACTGATAAGATTAATTCAAATAACATGTGACAAAGACAAAAAACTTGTCAGGAGCATCATGATCAAAGTATTTTCAAAGCATTTTACATATCATGATACATGAATTGAAGAAATGCAAGCACCTTAGCCAATAAAAGTCACAGTTGGCAGTACTGGTTTTATTTGTTCTGAGAATCCTGTTTACTTGATCTGAGAATCCTTTTTTATAGTAACAATTTTCATACCTCAGGTTTAAGTAATGAGAAAACAATCCTTTCACAATTTCTGTAGAAGTTTCTAACAACAGGAAGAGGCACTGAATCTGAATAAAAATTTTAGTGGAATGGATTGCAGCAAAACCTCTACATACCACCTTTAATCTAGTGAAGGGGCAATCCAAGGATTCTTTTGTAACCAGTCTACACAGTAACACTGCTGAGAACAAGTCATTAAGGTCAGGAACTAAGGACAGAAGAGGTATTAGTGACTTTTTATTCTCACCCTTGTTTCCTCCATGCCAACCACACAGTACAACTTTCTGTGTTGCACAAACACTGGAGGCCTATTCCAATGTTACTACCTCAATGTGGAATTTCCCTTACCTGGAATACTTTCTTAACTTACATTTTGTTCCTGCTTCAAGACATTGTTCACAACTCAGCTTTACAATGTAATCTACACTGTGTAGTTCGGGTATTCCTGTCCAATTTACCCAACTCCTTTTTCACTTTATATTTGTGGTGAATTTCTTATTACATAACTGTGTCCTCTCAATACATTTTTTAATACTTTTTATTGTTGACTGATTTTTTCTAGCCCCTAGAATATAATCATCCTTAGTTTTGCTAACTGTAGTATACTACATGAAATGATGCCTGGTAAGTAGTAAGTCTTTATATTTATTTGCTGGGCAAAAAGCTAATAAATATCTGAACTGGTCTGAAAAATACAGTAATCTATCAGAAGAAAAATTTTATAAACAATGTACAAATATGAGTAGATTCTTTAGTCATTATTCAATATTTGATGAAAATTATATTCAGAAATAATTTTAATTTTATCCCAATTCTAGCAGAATATCTGTCCTTTCTTTCTCAGTTTTCTACTGCTGTGATAACTTGTAGTATGTCCATATCTCCAAATAATGTTATTTCCTTAATCTTATTTCAGGTTTATTTCCAACTGTTTATATTGGATTTACCTGCAGATAACTTCAGTGAAATTTTCATTACTTGGTTTCTTAATCCACTCTAATATATGTAATTGCTAGAATAAAGAATATTTTCAAAATCTAAAAAAGAAAAAAATTCTGCTGCATACCTCCAAAATTTGTGAGATGTGGCATAAGAATTTTAGCAATTTCTGTGGCATTAAGAAGGACAAAAATAATTTATTTTAACTAACAATTAAGTAAATACTTGCTAATTCAATCTTAGAGATCTTTAATCATTTTTTTATACCCTGAATACTACAATGAAGATGAAACTTATTTGTTATCTTGACTGAATTAAGGGACACCTGGAGACATGATTGGATCATATGGGTACAGTATTCATAAGTGGACTAATCCATTCATGTACATACTTGAATGTGCTTTTAGGAGATGGGGCAGCTGCAGAAGATGGATTATGGGGAGCACGACTTTGGAGGGTATATGTCTTGTTCCACACTTCCCTATATTTTATTCCCTTGCTAAAACTGAGCAGCTTTTTCTGCACCATATACTTCCATCATGGAGTTTTTTCTTAGAGCTGGATGATCATTGCCCCAAACCTCTGAAACAGTGATCACAATAAGGTTATGGATGTCAGGTTTTTTATCTCAACGATGGAAAAACTCACCAATACAGGAAATTGGTAATTGAGAAATGTGGATATTGCTATGACTATACCTGGCCATGTTGTTCAGAAACATCTGAAACTAGTTTGAGAGAGAAGCTTGGGAAAGATTGGAGAAATGGGCTAGAGAAGCCTTCGAATGTTGTGATACAATCTTAATGGTTGATTTTGGTTGATGTACAGAAGACCATAATGCTAATAAGAAGGAGGACAATAAAGTTCAGGATCCTGATATTTCAGTTGGGAATGGGGACTATATTGGAAATTAGATTGGAGGCCATTTTTGTTGCATTTTTGTAAAGAATGTGCCTACATTTTGACTGTCTTGAGACCCTTCAGAGCCTGAGTTTAAGACCCATAGAATAAGTCACCTCGTAGTGGAAATTTCATGGCGCCTTAATCACCAGGCTATGGCATGGTGGCTACTGTATGGTTTTAGCCTGATTTGTAGTGAGAATAGGGCATGAAAAATAGAATAGAAAAATTTGAAAAAACTAAAATTATGGCCTGAAGAGAACTATCTAAAAAGTTGGAGTCAAGAGTGGTATAATTGCTGAGATTAGTTCCATCAAAAGAAACCAAGTATTTTGAAACTAGACAAGGAGAAAGAAATTTTGAGGGATCTCAGGAATAAAAAAGATGCCACCAATCACTGGATTAAATGTGCAGATTATAAACTTTTCATTTTCAGAAGAAAAATTTTTGGCCTCCTGCAGGAGAAAAGCCACCTATAGAATTGATTTCCTGGGTCTTATTTCACTGAGCTCAGTCATTCAGGTAATAAAAGACATTTGCAGCAGCCATTTTCCAATGGGGCTCAGTTAAGGCTCAAGCTGGCAGGAGTCTTTGGCATTGTTCATGGTGGAGTTGGTGCTTCGGACATGTAGAATGCAAAAGTTGTGGGGTTTTGGAGACTTCCACCCATGTTTCAAAAGAAATTCTTAGGAGGCTAGGCACTGTTTTCCTGATAGAGGAGGGTTTGAACCTACAGGGGTGAAGCCAAGGGTGCAGTGGTGACTCCAGGAACACTGAGATACCAAGAACATGGAACAATGCTAAGGAAAGCCACAGGTAGCAATCAGAGCCAGTATAAGAAAGACAGTGTTTGAGCTTCAACCAGCAAGTTCTCAGGGTTGGAGTCACCTAAGCCTTCTGGAACTCACATTTCATCACCATGTGACATGAAGGTATTGGACTTATTGTTAGCCCAGGTGGCTTTCAATATTGCTTTCTGTCTCTTTACTCTGCCCTTTTGGAAGAGAATATTTACTCTATGTCATTGTACGCTGGAAGTATTTAACTTTTTTTAAGGGGCTCAAAGCTAAGGGATTTCCTTGAGTCTCAGAGGAGATTTTGGACTTGAACTTTTGAGCAGTGCTGGAAATATTGAGACTTGGGGAAATAAATTAGTGCATCTTCAGTTTTACAAGGGCTAATTACATCATGGTATGTGGGAGTATGTGCTATTATTTATATTTGAGGGTTAAATTTGTTTTAAGGAAAGGTGTTTCAGTGCCAAATTGACAAGAGGTGGAATGCGACAGTTAACATTTCGTGTCAACCTCCCTGAATTAAGAGACTCCCAGTGAGATGATTTCATCATGGGAATTGTATACTCATCAGTGGATTAATCCAATGATAATCATAGCTGAATGTGTATTAAGGAGGTGGGACCAAGTAGGAGGAAGTGAGTCACTATTGGCATGCCTTTGGAGGTATATCTTTCTGGTCCTCTTTCACTGTGCTCTGCTTCCCAGCTGTCATTAAATGAGCAGATTTGGTCTATCACATCCTTCTGCTGTTCTGTTTCTTCCTATAAACCAACTGACCATAGACTGCAACCTCTGAAGCAGTGAGCCAAGTAATTCATTCTATCCTTCAAGTTATGGTTGCTGGGTATTTTGTTCCAGCAATAGGAAACCTTACTCATACAACTACTTACAAGTCAATCTTAGCTACACTTTTTAGAACTCCTAGTACACTGTCAGAGTTTAAAACTGGAATACTGTTATTATTGAAACCTGCATGTGATCACTGTTAAAAGATATGAAGAGTTATTTTAGCTGGCATTTTTATGGATATAATGCAGGAAAAGATTAAATGCAAACTTTTGACTTCAATCTGCTTTTTTCTGGAGCTTAGGGCAAACCACTTTTTATTTTGTTTTGTTTACCTCAATTTTAACTGGAAAGAATTAACCTAAATCATCTTTAAATCTTTTCAATTTATCAACTTGCTATAATCTGGTATTCCTATATGGGCATGGACTAGGCTGTGGTAAATTTTATCGGTAAATCCTCATTCAAACATTATCGGTGGCCAGAATCCTGTAGCTGCTCACTGAATGTTGATTCTTCAAGTTGTGTGCACAAACTCAGAAAACAACTTTTTTTCCGAGAGCATAACATGCAAATACAGACACAAATAAATGAATGCTCTTCTAACTTAACCTAAATCAGGCCTATATTAAGATGATAGGTTCCTCAAGTACTTTTATATCTATATTTTTTCACTATTATTTCTGAAATGAATTGATATGAAGATCCAAATATCTAAATAGCAAAATCAAGGCTTTGTGTCACAAGTAGAAAGAAGCATGCATAATGAGAAATGAAGTGAAAGATTTACAGAAATTGGTACTATAGATAAAAATGAAGATGATCATCACTGAATCGTTGAAACACAGCAATATATTGAAGACAAAATAATGAGTTACTTTTCAAAATAATAAATAGATATTTGCATAATATTATTTTATTTTGTGTGGACTTTACAATACTCCACATAAGATCACATGTTTAGGAATATCATCACCCTCAAACAATATATCATAATCTAATTTTCAGAACAAAAATAATGTTAGTAAAATAAAATAATAATAATAAATAGCATGAATATTTCTACTTTGGATAAACCCTGGTGTATATTTTATATATGCCAAAATTCATCATTCATTTTAATTTTCTTATTGCAAAATCATTTAACAGTAAATCAAGCATTGGTTTTCTTTTACAGTTCCAAGATGTCTGTGCACTTGAAAAAAATTGGAGATATCTATGTTCACAAGTTAATAGTTAATGAGACATTGTATTGTAACTCTAAGACACAAAAGAGTCTTGAATTTGACACCAAACAATGTTGGAAAGACTCAAAATCAGTGATTTTTCTTCAATCCATCCAAGAACTGATGTTGTGTGGCAAACTGCCACTCTAGTATTTAGAGAGATTAGACCCAGACAGAGAAATAGAGCAACCCAGATCTGCTCCCCTGGAGCCAGCACTGCTGTATCTGATAATTACCTGAATTAAAGTTAGCTGATATTTCCTTCCCTGAATGTAAATGCTACTTCACATCCATTGTCAAGTAAGAATATTAACTCACCTTGCCATAAACTCACCTTGCCATAAAAGGAACAGGGAAAGCTAATATCCACTTGACTACAGGGTATACTTTATGAATTGTCTCCTGATTAGCAAAATTTAATAATGGTGAAAAAAATTTTTTTTATCTTACATTAATGTCCTGTAGCCTGAGTCATCTGTTTTTGAGTAAAAAGAGAATTAATATCTAAAAATGCAGCCCTTAAGAACCAGAAACTGGCCTATGTTTACTAGGAGCTGACCTGCCATCCTCGATCTGTCTTTGTGTTCTTTTAAAAATAAAACTTTCTCCAAAAACAAATAATAGACATATCAGTCTTCGATCATGGTATATAAAGACAAAAACAAGAATGTAAGACATGTAAGCATGTCTTTATTCCTACAAAGATAAACCACAAAATGACCAAATATCTACTTTTCCAACTAATACAAATGTCGCTGCTTCTTGCAATTAGTCTTTCTAATAAAAAAGTTTCCCTTATGGGATGACTCACACTTGATTCTTTCCATCCTATAGATATCTTTCAAACTACCCAGTCATAAGATTAACATCATTTCCTGACAGCATGTAATGCAAAACAAAATACTACATTTTTGAAACTTCCCACTTATAAGTCTTCCTATTGAAAAGTCCTAGAGTTTTCTCTCAAGTCAATGACTCAATGCAGTCAAATTTGTTTCACTGATCTTGGGTTCCAGGCCATCGGTAGCTATTGACTTTGGGAGTAAGAATGATTTTACTTCAATATGAATAAGCAGCTACTATTTCATTGCTAGGAAAATATTTTCCAACCTAGGTGTTATAATTTCCATGTAAAATATGTTCTTTCCTTAAAGTTATCATAAAACTTAATATAGATTTTCATTTATTGTCACCATTTTTGTCATTGTTTTTCACATTTTAGTCTCTTCATCTTTCCAGGAGATAATTAAAAGTATTAGTGAGTTACAAAAGAGGTTAAATTGATACATTCCATCATAAATTTAGAAAGCAGTAGGTGTTACAAGGCAGGGGAAGAAGGTTTATAAGTGTATGAAAGTATTATGCCAGATCATGTTTAAAAGAGAAATATGACTGTTGAGAATACGGAGAAGCTGGGTGTTATGTGTAATGTGATTTGTCCCCCAGGAGTTTATGTGTTGGTGCCTTGGTCTTCAATGTGGTGATGTGAAAATTGGTGGGGCCTTTGGAAGAAGGCCCTACTGGGATGTTCTTTGGTCTTTTGGTAGATGTGCCATGAGAAGGATTAAAGTCATTTTGTGAGACCCTAAGTTAATTCTCAGGAGAACGCGTTAACTCTCACAAGAATGAAATTCTAGGCTGGACCACAGAATCAGTCTATGGCCTCCAGGATGACAGTGTGTTCACTTCCTCCCATAGGTTCTTGTGCCCTTGTGATCCATTTAGCATGAAGTCCTTACTATAGCCAAGCCTGATAATGATTCCATCTTCTTGATCCTTCAGAACAGTGTGATAAATAAATCTCTTTCCTTTGTAAATTACCCTGTCCTGGGTAGTATGTTATAGTAACAAAGAATACACTGTAGACACAGAATACACTGAATAATACACTGCATAATGGAAGTTTATATGCAATCAGGCCTTGGGAAATTATGGCAAATAATGCTGAGAAGCAATAATTTATTAAAGATGATGTGTGCCTTACCATACATATGCACATATCTGTGTATATATATATATGTATATATGTATATATAATCTGGGAACAATGGGAGGCAATATCAATCCATAAGAAGGAATATGTGACTCTCAAATTAGTAGTTTTGAAGGGAAATATGATGTTCATCATGAAAAACATATTTTCTCTCTGAAAGAATATGGAGTCCAGAATGAAAGGCATGGGAGATTCTCCTAGTGAAATAAATTTAGAAAACCCAAATAAATTTTAACCCTTAAAAGGTATATCTCTAATTGATAACAGAGTTTAACACTATAGAAACTGAAGTGGCCTATGCCTACCTACATCACAAAAGGTAATAGTTTCATATAGATCAAACATATAATTATAGCTGTGGTTGAAACCAAGAGGCACTCCTGAGTGACCTTTCTACCTGAATTTTGTAGTCTTAGCATTATTCTGCTTCTAGAATTTTCTGGGCACTCTCGACCTGACCATTGGCTTGATAGTGGACATTAACTATGGAGTAAGGATGAAAAAATGCATCACTCTGAAAATCTTTCAAATAATCCTGAATTTTTAGTATTCACTTATTTGGGTTCATTCAAGAAAGAGAAAGAATAAATAAAGCTGTGTAGATCTTATGAAAACTTTAAAGAAGGATAGAAATCCATATATTTATGCAAAAATAATACTGTTACAAGACTATTATACTTTGATTAATGAATCAATAAATCTTCATATAACTTTTAATCAGAAAAACCTGGTTACTTAAAAATGCAACAACAGTGTTTCCATTAATAATATCACATTTCAAATTTTTACAAACTTTCTTCTCTGAAGCCTTTTGAAACTAATAATATCATGGGATAATAAAAGATAAATCCAACATTACAAACTATTAACTACCACACATTCATCCTTCAAACTAACAATAATGCTTTATGCAAAATAAATATTAATTGCTGACTTTGTTCCAGATACTTTTCCAGCATTTGGGATACATCAGTTCAAAAAAAGAAAAACAAAAGAAAAGATGCCTACTCTTAGCAAGCTTGCATTTTAGTGGGGGGTAGACAAACAAAGAGTAACACACCTTATAGATAAGTAATTTATGCAATGTTTGAGGACAATTAGTGATAGCAACATGAGACAAAATATAGCAGTGTAATACTGGATAGGGAGTTGCTGTTGGTTTAAAAGAAAAAACATTCCAAGGAGAGTTAAATGGGCAGGGAAATGTTTATTCAAGATTATTGCAATAAGGAAAAGAAAATGAACTCAACTGGGCTGTAACAAAAAAAAAAAGTGACAAAGATTTCAGTGGTGGGGTAATCTTGTAGAAAAATCCTGGGGGAATAGGAGGGAGGCTCATCAGTGTGATGAGGCCTTGACTATTTACCAGTAGGTACTTATTGAACTTAGCCTCCTGCCTTCCCACAAAGACTGGAGGTATATGTGTTATCTTTCTTAATCATTGCACTTCGAAAAGATGTTCCTCAGGTCTTTGAGAAAGTATTTCCAGGTTTTAAACCAGTAAGAGACTGGTAGAAAACTTGAATGCAAACACAGTATAGACTAAAAAACACTTCTAAGTTTTTAAATTAAATATTCTTTTTAAAAGAAAGGAGTTACACTACTCAGGAGGAAACCTGTCTGAAGTTTAATAAAGCTGATGGGACGATAAAGCCATGTTGGCCATGATTGTAATAATCAGTATGGTGGCTGATAGAGCCTTCACTGGGAATAAATAAACTTGACCCAATGTACATGAGGTAGAAGGAGAAGAGCAATCTTGGTGGAAGAAGAAGTCATATCCAAATTTATAAGGAGGCAGGCTGACATGTTCAAGGAAAGCAAGGGGCCATTATATGGCTGAAATGGGCTGAAAAAGTAAGAAAGATGTTGGTGAATTTAGGAAGATAAGAAATACTACAACATTTTGGATGTTGTAAGCTACAATAAATATTTCAGGTTCTGCCCTTATTTAGATAGCTAGAAATTTATACAATGCTATTCTTTACACAGAATAAAAGACCATATTGCAAAAGGACTAATTCAAAGCAAAATTAAAAAAAAAATCTTGTTGTATGTGGAATGTATTTAGATATCCCAAGATTGCTGTAGAATCAAATGAAATACGGAAAATATTTAGTATGTAGGGTAGAATTTGTTAGATATACTTACGTCATCAATCAACTAGCAATTTAATGAAGGATAAAAAACACACAAGAATAAAGTGAAATGATAGAAAGGATACAATATAAAAATTAGCAAAGATTATATGCAATAATTTTCCCTAACTTTTCAAACAGGCAAACTGAATTACAGTAAAATCTCTAAAGACAACATTCAATAAACTGTGAGCAATAATAACCATATAGGTATACCTTTATTCCCAAAGTAACATCATTGTGTCTAAGTTTTATTCATAGTCATTTACAATTGTTTTCAAAATGATTGCATTTCTAGGACCATAGGATACAGACATCAATTTATAAACAATTTACACTCATGTGGAGTTTCACTGTCAGTGTTTGCCAACTGTAAGACAAGAAAAGTCATGCAGCATGTTGATTCATAGAAAATGGCTTGCAAACTGCTAAATTCATAAAGAGTGCATACAAATAATTTCCAACTGTTATGAAGCCAGCAAAATGGCATTTCCCCATGCAAAATGCATACAGAAATTATTGGCCTTCAGTGAGTTCATGTATGCTTCCTGACGAGAGTGCTTGAAATGAACCATCATACACATGTCCGTATTTCCTGTGATTAGCACAAAATTTTAATTACTTCATATCATTCTCTAACCGGCTCATTGAATCTGAGGAAGAAGTCCTACTCTCCAGAGTAACAAGACTTTGTTATTTTATATTAAGCATTATCTTGAGCATTCTTGAACAAGGAAAAGATAACAAAATAAATTTTATATTTTTCAATGGATTCGCACATGAAGAACTCTGTATTCATTGTGCACTCATATGGCTCCACTGTGCTACCTTATTGGTTTACAAGTCTATTTATAATTATACATATGGTCATTATGTTTCTGTTTACCAAAAATGTTTAAATCTTAATTATATCATCATTAACTAAATTAAAGACTATGCCACACACTGATGTAACTTAAGCATTTAGCAGGTATTGGGGTAAGACTTTATAAAGTGGCCTTCCCAGAAATCCTAAAAGTATATAACCTAGTTCTTTTAAAAGTAAAAGTCTCTCTCTAATACTTTTAAAAGTATTAACCAAGTTCTTTGTGAAATATTAATGAAATCATAATTAGACAAAAAGAAATTTAGTCTGTTGCATTGTCATATCCACTAACTATATACTAAAAATCACTTAGATGGTGTCACATATGTACACTTTTAATCTGTATTCAGTATAATCTAGTAGTCAAGGCAAAAATATGTTTAACTATGAAATTTTCCCTTCAGAATCCTTTAGTAAATGGTAAAATAGTGGCCTAAAGACTTTTATTCACATACGTTCTTTTATTACATGACATTATACTTAGAACACATTAAATATTCCATAATTTCTTAAAGAAATGACTAAGTTACTGGTAGAGAGAAACAGGCTCTGGGAGATTTTGAAAGAACTGCTAAGGGTCTTGCTCCCTGTCCCAAGTCAATCGTTGACATCCACTAACAAGGAAGACATTCGACATCAGGACAAGCTTCCTATACTTTCCAACTCTCATTAATCCCCAGGACACATGTAAATTTGTAATCTTAAAATGGAAAATTTCTGCCAGGCATGATGGTGCACTCCTGTAATCCCAGGACCCCAGAAGGCTGAGGCAAGTGGATTGCAATTTCAATCCCTCCTTGGCCATTTATAAACTTAACCAGACCCTTTGTCAAAAAGAAAGAAAAAGATCCCACTGCCAATCATTTTAGGACCACTATCTAAATTTAACTGAATTCCTGATGCTCTTTTATTTTTACGACAACATCAATAGTTATAATTATTGGTGACGAACAATTCAGACTGTAGTTCAAAATATTTTATCCTCCCACCAAGAGAATTAGAATGTCTAGCATGTTAAACAAAACTAAACGGAAACTATTCTTTGTGAGAAGAATACAGTACATGATTCTAAATTCTTCATATGAAGTCTGAAGATCTTCGCTTAGCCAAAATTTAGTTGAAATCCGGACATTTCTCCTAGGCCTACCTTTGCATTTCCTCCTTAAATACAATTAACAAAGAACTGTGCTAACTAGTTTAGTAATAATAATTACCCATTCTCAGTATTTCTTCATCTTAGATAGATAATCGTGGTTCTCATCCTTTACTATACCCAGTTAATACTTGATCTCCCAGGTGTAACCAAGAATTCTGACAGGTGTGTTTATCAAGATCCACCTTGACTCTGATGTTTGCTCTTAGTGATTTTCCACCTACTGATATCCAAACTTCTCTCTTGCTATAAATTCTCACTGGCTTATATTCTCTGGAGTTAAGTGCTATCCATTTTCCCTCAGCAAATCCGCATGGACGTGATCCCTAAGTGTGTCACAATGGTCTTACATAGTAGTGTGTCTCACTGTGCAGTAGGAAGCAGCGCTGAATACATGCCTCACTATTGCATTAAGGTCTTTCTTTTTCTGAAATTGAATGAAAAGAAAACATTGAGAGTATTGAACCCAACACAACAGAAAACACAATTTTATATTGACTTTCTTCTTAAATAAAATAGCAGTGACAATTTTGAGTGCTTTACATCATTAAAATAATGAGTTATTCTTCAGATATAGGTACTAACCAGAAATTATCTGGTTAACTATAAAGATTGATAAGACAAAGTTGATATCTGAGAATCAGAATAGATCAAAAATATTTTAATGTAAGGTCCTAATAATTCATGCAGTCAATCCACAATTTCAGAAATATGGCTTTTTTTCAACTTGCATTTCTCAAATGTATATTAAACTTGAAATTTACATTTACCTCTCATTAATTAAGTGTAAATATGCAATTTATATCTTGGCTACACATATATAATGTTGAGAAAATCTGTTACTTTTCATAGCTTATTTTGGATATCAACAAATAAAATATAAATTTATATTATGATTTTGTTTTTATTTTTTTATTTTTATTATTTTTTTTTGTGGGTACCGGGGGGTCGACCTCAGGACCTTGCGCGCCAGCAGGCGCCCGTGCCACTGAGCGATATCACCGGCCCCTTTTTGGTATGTGGGATCCGGGAGTCGAACTCGGGCCCTCGCACTTGCCGGGCAGGCACTTAAGCCGCTGAGCCATCTCACCGGCCCTATGATTTTGTTTTTAATTACATGATAAAAATTCTTTTAACTGTAGATAAAAATCTATCCTAAAGTGTTTTATTTAAAGTCTACATTTCTGAAGTTATTCATGGACAGTGTTTCTAAGGCACATTGTTTTAGATATCTCCCCAAAGACTCATATGCACATAGGTGAGGCTTTGGGGAGGTGATTAAATCATGGGGCATTGGGCTTACCAGCGATTAGGCCACTGATGAGTTTATAGCTAATGTGATGTGAGTTGGAGGCTGGTCAGAGGAACTGGATCACTGGGGATGTGACCTGAAAGGGTACATTTTACTCCCTCTCTTGTCCCTTCTTACTCTTTCTCTTTCCTGGATATAATGCTCTGAATGACCCTCCTCTGCCGTGCCCTTGTGCTAAGCTGCCCTTGGAGCCAAGTGACTGAACTGAAACCTCTATACACTGTGAACCTAAACAAATCTCTTCTCCTTTAACGTATGGGTGTTGGGTGTTTTGCCCCAGCAACAATGAAAATAACTGAGACAAGTGTAAAATCTTTAATATTTAATAGGTGACTGTTCAGTGCTCTTAAAATTTAATATATACTACCTAAAGATACAAACGAGGCAAAAATTGTATGCAGAAAAAAGAAAGAATATTGAAGGAGTTAAAGATATATCATCTCAAAATATGTTAAGTTCTGAATTGATAGATTCTTTCAAACTAGAGACACTTCAGGAATCATAATTTCAGTAACAGCCAATTGACCTATCTTTTCCTATAGGCAGCAAGCTATAAAGATTGTTTATAGAGAGATGTCCTTAACATATTCAAATCAAGTGAATCAATGAATCGAGTCTGGTAACTGCAACTGCAATGAAATGTAATTTTGGAAGTAACTCTGGTTGTCCAGTAGCTTAAACACCCCACCATATATATCTCTTAGTTGATCCACTAGAATTTAATATCATAGCCACTTACCATTTTTCTTTTCATTTCTTCAAAAATTTATTGTACTTTGTCTACTAAGTATGAAAACGTCATGCTTTGGTCATTTTTCTGGAGTGTGCACTCCCATGAAGATCTTTCAGTATATATAAATTTAATAAAACTTGTATTCTTTTCTCTTATTGATGAGCTCTTACGTTAATTGGGCTCCTTGACCCAGCCAGAGAGGTCACATAAGAACTGAAGTGGAAGAGAGGTTACCCCTCACCACTGCAATGCAAATATTTCTTCTTCATCGCAGTCCACAGGGGAAAAAACCAGGATGAGGAACAATGGAGTCTATCAAAAGCAGAAGAGTTAAAATGGCACTGTCACCACTGTAAGGATGAGGTGTGGACCCTCAGTAAAAACTGCCTGAGCTCGCTGACTCAGATGAACGTTTAACAGATGTGTGATCGTGACATGTTACATGATTATTATTATTATTATTATTATCATTATTATTATTATTATTTTGTGTGTACCAGGGGTCAAACTCAGGATCTCATGCACCAGCAGGTGCCCGTGCTGCTGAGTGATATCACCAGCCCTTTTTTCATATGTGGGTACTGGGAGTCGAACTCAGGACCTCACGCTTGCCAGGCAGGTGCTTATGCTGCTGAGCTATCTCACTGGCCCCCGTTAAGTGATTATTTAATATTTATGCATCTTTAAATATAAAATGCAATGGTAAGTTGAGTATATATTTCTTTGCAATGTGATGACAAAGTATATTGGAGCCCAACACAAAAGGAAAAATTTATCACTGCTAATCCTACCTATGTTTATAATGTACATAATTTGTTCCTTATGGATTTTCTTGCATTGTTTTTTTTTTAAATATTGTATTAAAATGCTTATTTTACTAATTCATTGTTTAGGGTCCTTTTACATTGCTGCCAATGTTTTCACCTAAATGTACCATTTGGTTCTGGATTTGACACTTCAGATTATCCAAAAGAAGTGAATTCATTAAAATATGTAAATAACTTACAATGAATCCTAGTACATGCCAGCCCTTAAATGAATAATAAGTATGATGATTATAAATCACAGAAACACTAATTATATCAACCATGTTAAGTGGGTGAAATTTTAAAATATATCAAATTAGATATAGTATGTGATTTAAGTATTGAAATTCTAGGTATTTCATTTTGGTTTATAATTCTTCAGAGTGTTAATCCTTAAGCCTTTCTGACTAAGCTTCTCATTGACAATCCGAAACCATATCTCAGATAAATATTAAAGTTCAGAGAATATTTTGAAAAAGAAAAGCAAAAGTCTGTACAGTAATAGAGCAGTTTTTAAGACAGTTATTTTATTTTATTTTATTTTATTTTATTTTATTTTATTTCTGTGGGTACCGGGGGTCGACCTCAGGACCTCGCGCGCCAGCAGGCGCCCGTGCCGCTGAGCGATATCACCGGCCCTTTTCTCATATGTGGGTAGCGGCAGTTGAACTCAGGACCTCGCACTTGACAGGCAGGCGCTTATGCGGCTGAGCCATCTTGCCGAGCCTTAAGACAGTTATTTCTTTAAACTTGTAAAAATTCAACCACATCCAAAACAAGGAGAAAACTTAAGAGACATTGAATCTACATTTTCTCCAGAGAAGATTGAATGATCTGTGAAATAAAATCTGATTATGTAGGATTTTAGGTTAAAATGCAAGAACAGTGTCCTGTAAACGCAGAACGTGTCCCAGTGAAGAGGGGTTTAGAGCATCCTTTTAAGGATAAAAAGTGGAAGTTTAAGTGTTTTACTTAGATTGCTTGTCAAGAATTATAAGCACTGATATAAACTTTTATTTACACAATTATAACCACAACTTTCTGATATTAGCCATAAAAATTATTTATTGCCCACAATTTCAGATGTGTATGTGTCTATCAGAAGGTTTTTGAAAAAATATTCATATTTTACATAATTTTCTATTTTTTACTAAAAATTAAAGAATATTTTGATATTAAATATTCTTTGACAGCATTTATTATATCATATGTCTCTACTCAAATGCTTATTTTATTTTTATTAACCTATTTTTGAAATACTAATTCTGAAATAATATTTAACAAATCTGTTAGTTGTATGTATCTTACTTCTGATAATATATATAGAATTCACATCGAATAGTAAAACTATTATGATAAAGTGTTTTGGTAAGATCTTTAATTCATATTTCCCAATTGTCTAACAGAAATATAAACTTAAGATCCAGTGACTTTACAGTATGTGTTTATGCACTTGAGTCTGAATTTTTTGTGTGTGTGTGTGTGGGTACTGGGAGTCAAACTCAGGACCTCACGCTTGCCAGGCAGGCGCTTATGCTGCTGAGCCATATCACCAGCCCTGAAAAATTATTTTTTATATGTTGTTTCAATTAAAAAAAATAATGTCTATTTGTTGGTGTTGTAATATTTATTTTGTGTTTTTTTATTTTTCAATGCTTTATTATGGTAAAGTACTCATAAATAAAATTTGCCATCTTAACTATTTTTAAATGTACACTCGATACTATTAAATAAATTCATAATATGTGCAGTCTTCACCACGATTATCTGCAGTACTCTTTTCATCACGTGAAACTAAAACTCTGTATCTATCAAGCAAGAATTCTTCCTTCTTTTCTCCACCCAGCATTTAGCAACTACAATTCTACTTTCTGTCTATGAGTTCATCGACTTGACACACACACAAAAAAGCAACTATTTTTCTCTACGCCATAGTGTA
This sequence comes from Erethizon dorsatum, assembly GCA_028451465.1. Taxonomy (NCBI): domain Eukaryota; kingdom Metazoa; phylum Chordata; class Mammalia; order Rodentia; family Erethizontidae; genus Erethizon; species Erethizon dorsatum. The sequence goes on from CM051839.1 coordinate 22,433,804, forward strand.
GAACACTTCTATTCAGCAAACTATTTAGAGGTTCCCTCGCACTGGCAGATTCTCAGTTCCACAAGAATCATAATTACTTGGGTGTTGAGCACAACTCCATCCTATCTGTGCTCCTGGCTGACCAACTCTTAATCAGTGATTTCCATGCTTCCCCTCTTGAGTTCAATCTTTTGCTACAGTGGCTCACATAACTCACTAAAGGGCTTCACTTACTATCGCCTAATTTTTGTAAAATATCACAACTCAGAGTAACCCAATAAAAACATGCATGAGACAAAATATGAGGGAAGAAGCAAAAAACTTCCATGCCTTCTCTGGATGGGTACCCTCAATGTGTTTACCTTGGAGGAAGCCCTCCAAAGTGCATGCTCTGGTTTTTTTTTTTTGTTTGTTTGTTTTGCTTTTTGTTTTTTGTTTTTTAATGGAGGTTTGAATACATAGACATCATTAGTTAAATCATTGGCTGTTGGCAATCAACTCAATCCTCAGCCTTGGCCGTCAGGCTTTAGTATTATCAATAGTATACAAAAAGACACATGACTCAACAGATTCCAAGGCTTTTAGAAATGATATGCCAGGAAACAGGGACAGAGACTAAAATATATACTCACTGTTTGTATCTGAGGTTTACATATATCTAGATTCAACTGATAATGGATGGAAAAGATAGACAAAAAATTGCATCTCCACTGCATATACACAGAGATTTTTCTTATTGTAACACCTATTTATGTAACACTTGTTTTGTATTAGGCATTATTTGTAACCTAGAGATGATTAAGTGTATATGAGGGAATATGTGTAGGTTATGTGCAAATAACTCACCATTTTATATGAAGGATTTGAACACCTGCAGATTTTGTTAGCTTTGGAGTGGGGGAAGGAATCGTGCAAACAATCCCCAAAGACACCAAGGGATGCATTTTTTTTTTTTATTTTTACACTATCACACTAATCTAAGTACGTCATAAAAGGAGAAAAGTAAAGCGTCTATTTTTTACTGGCTAATTTCACTCAGTAAAATGTCCTCAGGATTCATTCAGAATTTCAGAATTTTCAGAATCTTTTCTTTTTTTAATACTGAAAAATATTCTACTATAATACTACAATGAACATGGGTTAAAAAAAAATGTCTCCTTGAAGTCCTGCTCTCAATACTTTGGAATATAAACCTAGAAGTAGAATTGTATCATATGGTAATTCTATTTTTAATTGCTTGAAGAATCACCATACTGTTTTCCACAGTGTCTGTGTCTTTTTGTTGCTTACAGTGGTCCTTATCCATTGGTAGGTTCTACTTAGTTTATTGTGTCATTTAAGCCCTCTATTTCTTTACTTATCTTCCATCAGATTCTTCAGTCTATTATTGAGAGGAAAAGGAGTTTCTAAGTATTATTTTAAAACTATTTTTACTCCCTTTAATTCTGACAGTTTTTAAAAATATATAAATTTGTTCCTAAATGCATTAATATTTGTACTTGTCATTTTTTTGAAATTTTGATTAATATAAAGTGGCCATCTTACTCTTCTGTAAATTTTTAAGCTTAAAGGAAGTTTTGTCTGATATTATTAAAGCCACTGCTGCTCTTTTTTTGGTTACTATTTGCATTAAGGATCCTTTTTATTTTTCTCCATCTCTTTTACTTCCAATCTGTTTCTTTGACTTCAATGTGCATTTTTTATAGAAGGCAGATGGTTTCAGCATTTTGATTCAATTTATTTTGCAAGTCTGAATTTGGATTGGAGAGTTAAATTCAGATACATTTAAAGTAATTATTGATAAGATAGTATTTACTTTTATTTTTTTTATTTCTTTTTTTAATAACTTTTTAGCTTTACCTGTCCCCTTTTACCTTAGTTATTCTTTTGTGCTTAGTTGACTATTTATACCAAACCATTTAAATCTCTTTGTCATTTTCTTTTTTTGTGTAGTCAGTTTAAGTTGGTTTTTAGTGTCATACCTTATTCAGTGGCTCCCAAAAAGGAAAAGAATCATGAAAAGGAGTACCAGCCCACTAGGTTTCCCAAGTCACCTCACCTGGGATGAGAGGTTGAGAGATTCTTGCATATAAATTGTGAGATGCAACTCTGGTTGCTTGACTCTTCTGCACCCTTGTGGTAAGAAAGAGCAGTCAGTGATCCAGTGATTGATGGGAACACATATCTTTGGTGTTTTGAGCACAAGTACTTTTCTCCCACCTTTGCTTCTATATGTGATGTGCAAGCTTCCCTGGGAGCATGTCAACGGCTGCCTCCACATATGTTTGGGGAGGCATAGAGAGCTTTAAATTACAATCTGAACCTCCCCCTGAAAGGTGTAGGCCTTCAGTGTACTCCAGTGTTTCAAAATAGTTACAACAGACAGATTCTGCCAGTGCAATTGCTGTCTAATAGGGAGATAGACAAATGGTGCTTTCTACTACTTCCCAGAATCTACCTTCACTCAATAAGTTCATAATTTATTAAATGTAAAAGAATCTGAGAACAACATATGTGAAGCCCTAACAAAACTATAAATGAGTCTCATGAAGGTAGTAAAGCAGGTTATATGCTTTTTAAGAAGCAATCAGTAGATTATGAAATACGTAAAAATACCAGCAAAATTAGTATTTATTATTTGTAATTTTGTATTTGTCAAATACTGTCCCCAAACTATCAGCCTTAGAATCACCACATGTATTTGTTATATTTGCCCCAAATCTAAAATCCAAAGTCCTTCCCCAAATGGTGTTAATCAGACATCTACAAACATAGCACATATACATATTTATTTCTAAAAACCTTTCAAATAACCAAATGTGTGATAATTTTCAAGATAAAATACTAGATATATATTATTTGGTTGAATGAAATGGCCCATTGAGTGAACACTAGTGGTAATAGATACCTGGGATATTTGTAGAAATTTACATAGCTTCAAAATACTAAATCACAATAAAATTTATGACATAGCTCCTTTTGAATACATTTGTAAATTTAATCTTTATCAGAAAATCAACAATTGCACAATGAAAAATTATCCAATTTGCAGAATATTAACTGTACAATCAAATTAGCACACAAAAATATGTTCATATTAAATGAATAAATTAGAAATATCTGCAAAATTATACTGTTTTATAGTAAGTATGTGCTGCCATTGAAAAATATCAGATTTATTTTGATACCAAAGGGAAAATAATAGAAATTCAAATGCAGAGACACTGAAGAAAATGGATACGAAAGTAGGAAAAGTCATAGAATTAGAACTTTTTCCTTGAATATAAAATCCAATATAAACATTATTGTTCATATTTCCCTTTATATTTTTAGAACTCCTTGGAGAATTATTATGGCAGTTTGTATTACTCATGATTCTAAGACATCGATAATTCTGATGTGTATTGGTCAACTTTCCTGTTACTGGGACAAAGAAACTGACATCCTCAATGTAAAAGAGAAGAGGTGTGTTTTGGCTTACAGTTTCAAGGGTTTCAGTGTATGGACTTTGGGCTTTCAGGCAGAGACATAATTGTGGACAGGCATGGTAGAGGGAAGCTGCTCAAGGTATGGTAACGAGGAGGCAGAGAGAGTGACAGAGAGTCAGAAAAAAAGTAGTATGGAGCCAGATGGCCTAATTCCCCCAATCAGGTCACACCTCTTAATAGACCTTTTAGTTCTGAACTCACCATGGATTAACCCAGTGATGAGGTCTGCCCCACAATCCAACTGTATCTCCAGGAATCTCTTAATCCAGTCAACTTGACAGTCAATATTAACTGCCACACCATGGCAACCAGTAAAATATAAAAGTAAAGTGATGATATTTGTGTTAAGTTTTATTGGAGAGTCGATCGCTGCAGGGGAACTATCATAGAACTATGCTAATGTCATGCAAATTTAAGTTTTTATCAGACTATATTTGACCCTTTATATTATGAAAAAAGGTTGCTTCCTCCCACCCAATTAAAAACTATAATAATGATCAGAATTGCATACTGAAATAATCTAGGAACATTTTTATAACATAGTTCATGAAAAAGATCAAAAATTAAATAAAAGACTGAAAAGATTGTTTTAGAGCTAATAAACATTTTACTGGTATTAAATTGTATTTTTAGTCCATTTCATCTTTATTGCTTTGAAAGATTTAATACATCTCTTAATGAGATTATAAATATTTTAATAAGCGTTCTGATATCATTTAGTTAGCACTGTGTATCATTCAGGGTCAAATTTTCTGTAATTATGATTGTACTATATTCTGAGTTACAGAATCTCTGTAATTACCACATATGAATGATTCTTTTTGCTTGAAGTTGAATGCTTTTCTAACTCTCATGCTTTTTAGTCAGTCATTTTGTGCAGGAAAGTATCTTTAGATATATATCTGCATAGTTTTATTGCAAATTATATATATATATATATATATATATATATATATATGAGAGAAGGAGGAGAAAGAAAGAAACAGAGAGATAGAGAAATATTCTCTGCCATTTAAATCAAACATTAATTCAAACATGAAAAAAATCAACGGAGGGCCAGAGAGATAGCTCAGTGGCGAAAACGCCTGCCTGGCAAGTGCGAGGGCCCGCGTTCGACTCCCGGATCTCACGTACGAAAAAGGGGCCGGTGATATCGCTCAGCGGCACGGGCGCCTGCTGGCATGCGAGGTCCTGAGGTCGACCCCCGGTACCCACAAAAAAAAAAAAAAATCAACAGAAAGCTGAACTACTCTTACTTTTTAAAATGACATTTATTTTAACTGATACTAAAATTGCACATATTTCTGAGTTCGATGTACTCTTTTAATATAGCCCTGTGATTGCTAAACAAATTTATGCAAAGCAAAATTTTACACGTGAAATACATATTTTAACCATACTATGAATTTTTTTAATTGCCCCTTATATATTAACATTAATTAACCATGCTAGTGTTCAAATGGACTTTAAGCGTCTTCTTGGGTTGACTAAGGAAGGATCTTGCATTCCTTAGCTTCCTATACACTCTGCTCTTTCACTGTAGTTTCAAGAAAACATCATTGTGCAGTGACTTTTTTAAATGCTTTGGAAACCCATGCCTTTATTTTCTGTATCACATCTCTGTTTATGACTATAGATTTAGCCCTTACCTGACTCTTATTGTTCTACATGAATAGCAGTCTCTGTGTCTATGTCACCATGTACCTCATGTCATTGTGATTTTTGTCTGATGATATAAAGTTTTCTCTGGTCTTCTTTTTCTATCAGCACCTACAAAACATCTTATTGTTGGAGACTGGGCTGTAGAAGGTTAAGTTGCTGAACACAGGGACCTCTGCTGTGTTGGAAAAGAACATATACAGGGTGCTCTGAGGTCAAGACAACCACAGCTGAGGCAACCAAGAACATGGGCTGAAGACACCCCCTATTCCAGAACAATAAAGCTGTGAACCTTAGAGATAAGACAGCTTTCTTAGCTGGCAAAATGTACTACTTGGAGAATTCTTTGCACTGACTCCCAAGGTCCTGCTCAGTTCCCACACGTGCCTCAGTATCCCCTTCCTTTGTTTGAAAACCAAATAAATACAGGCTGCCCAGAGAAGTTCTTTGTCTCAATTCCCAGGGAATCACAAATTCAGTTAGAGGCTTTTGACCTTCCTGGTCAAAATACCAAAAGTGGTAAAATCATACCACTAGTCTCTTTTATTTAAGTCATCCCCTGTCCACTTGTTTAGGAGATTGGGGCTAGGCCAAGAACACGATATCTTATGGTAATTTTTCTTTGTTTTTCTCTCTGTTTCTCTCCTCTACTTTCCCTTCTCTCCTAGTTACATGCTCTATAAAAGATAAAGCATTGTTTGCTTTTTAATTCAGTAAATATTTATTGACAATTTAGTACAGTTCTAAATACTAGAATTGGTCTTAAACTATGCAATAACCTATACCTTCATGGTGTTTATATTGTAAAAGAGTAGGCAAGAAAAAATATGGAGGAAAAAATATGTTTTATGTGCTATAGAGATGCATTCTAAGAAAAAAGAAAGAAGCGTATCTTGGAAATGGAGATTTAATTTTAACAGGGCTCTCAGGGAAGGTCCTTTCATAGGATGATATATGTGCATAAGCACGAGCAGGAACATCGCATAACACAAGAGAACTTGTAATCCGTTTCAATCATGCCTTCTGAGATGTGCAGTCAACAGCATATGAGGATATAAGTAATATCCTAATAAAGAGCTGAAGAAGCCCACGGAGAAAGCTATGCACATATTGGCAAAGAGAATTCAATGCAAAGGATACAAATACAAAGAATTTGAGACATGCTTAGATGTTTTTATAGCATCAGTGTGTGTGGAATATGTTCAGTACATGAATATTTATGACAAAATAAAAATACCACGTATTGACCAGCATGTAAATAGTATTATTATTCCTTTTGGTATTTGTGAAAACAATGAATTATATTCATCTTGTGACCTGTACAATGAAGTCGCATAACACAGCGTGATTTAATTTGGTTATGCTTCTTGAAATAAGTGAAGAACACACAAATATTTGCAAATATTACTGGCTTTTCTTTGTAGGTATTTGCATTGTGAACCTCTTACTAAAATATTTCTACATTCTGCAGAGGGAGGCCCATACTCAGAAGAAATCCAAACACATCTGCCTAGTGATTGAAAAATAAATAGAGCGGTGGTTTCTTTTGAGTCGATCCTGTGCTTCTTCCCATCTGGGACTTTTAGCTCAATCAAAACAAAAGGGACGCTTTGGAGAGAGAATTAAAGAAATTTTCCAAGATTACAGGTACACAGTCTGCTTTAACCCTTTTCAAGTTTCAAGTTTTAGCTCCCCCCCCCACACCTCAATAGTGTTGTAGGGGAACTATAACTCTTTTTTCCAATTCCAAAGTTTGTGTGTGTGGTTTTTTTCCAAAAGCATGATTTAAATGCAACAACCCAAAATAAACCACCGATTTTAAAGTAAAAATAACAGCAGGTCCTCTCTTCACTACACTTTGGGATATTTAATTCTAAGTGTACTGTGAGTAACTCATTTCAACAACCAATTACTGCTTCAAAGACACATCGAAGGCTAAGTAAGAAAGCATCATCCACCTCGTATTGCTGAAGTATATGTGCTCTGTGTGAGCCAAGCTCCATGAAGTGTTGAATCAAACAACCACAGCAGGTTCCTATCCTCTTGGTTGTTCAGCATTAATTTCTTAATGCCTGGTTGGGCTTGCTGATGAGTGGCCTCTATCTCTCAGGTATTCTGCAACATTGATTTCCAGCCTTGGAGTGAATTATCTGTTCGTTTTCTCTTTGCATGATTTAACACAGTTGGATTGCCATGAAGTGGGGGCAGGGGGAGACAGCTCTTGAATAGATTTGCCCTACTTGAGGTTTTCTGTTTAGTAGTACTTATGTGAACATACGTGTTCTTAAAAAGATTGCTAAGATTTCTTTCAGGTGTAAAATTCTAAAATTTGCACTTAACTGCCAAAGGCTTATAATTAATACTTTTTTTCTACCCAACACATATGGTTTACAACTAGGATTATTTTAATGATATATTTTCCATGGATATAAAAAGACTCAAGCCAAATTGTTTTTTTTTTTCCTTAAAAAATGACTAGCAGAAATGTTTTATTACTTTTTTCCAGAACATTTCTTAAGCCAATATATAATCTCTTTGGGCATGTGCTATTTTATAATTTAGTGCAATTGCTTACAGAAAAACAAGTATCTTTAAAAATTTTCTTTGTTTTTGTACTCTTACCTACTATAACAATGAGTGCTCTCTACATCTAGTTACGACACCGGCCTAACATTTATGCATCAATTTTCTTTCAATGTCTGTGTAAAGGTTGTCTGATTTAAAATTATTTATTAATAAAAATTACCCACACAGAAAACAGTGTCGTATTTCTGGGTCACTGATGCTGTTATTATGAATATTCATTTGTCAGCAAGTTATCAATGTCTTTATCAATGGTAAATCTTTTCATGTAAAAATAAATACATTTTCTACATATTTTAAAATTATCTATTTTGAATATTTTTATTTAATTTATATTAATGTCCATATTAACACATAAAATGTTATAGAAAGTATCTAAAGATACTTAAAATATATACAGCTATTTTTTCTTCTAAAAGAAACTGTTTAATGAAAGATATAATACAATTTTGTGTGAATATCCAATAAGTATTTTACCAATATCTCTTTAAATATAAATCTGCTTTTAAAAGTATCAAATAAGTACTTAAAGTACTTACATATTTCTTATCAGTAAGAATGGTACAATTAAAAAAACTAGTCTATGTTTCATATTTAGAGGATGCAGAATCAGACAAAATAGATAATTTTAGCTAAACAGAAATTGAAATTATCTTAATGAGTTCAAATACGCACTCTTTAGTTTTGAATGTTCCTGAAAACTGTCTAATACTATAGTTTCTATTGTTAGTGTTGAAGTCATTTTAGAATAAAGAACAAAGTTTTAAGTTTTTCCTAATAAACCAACAAACAAATTCCTGTTGTATTGTAAAGGGTTAGAAATTGGTAATCTAGGGCCGGTGAGATGGCTCAGCGGCTTAAGCGCCTGCCCGGCAAGCGCGAGGGCCGGAGTTCGACTCCCGGAACCCACATACAAAAAAGGGGCCGGTGATATCGCTCAGCGGCATGGGCGCCTGCTGGTGCACGAGGTCCTGAGGTCGACCCCCCGGTACCCACAAAAAAAAAAAAAAAAAGAAATTGGTAATCTAGAGTTTTAGGCTGAATATATTAGCATCACCATCTAGTCAACTGCTCAGTTAATTCTTTTGAATTTTACGAAGAAAAGTAGTAATGAACAGATGGAAAGAACATTTTGTCTTCTAGTGAATATAATAAACTTAATTTTTGATATTAAATCAAAGGAAATTATTACAACCCAATTACTAAGTTACCAGAAAGCCAAGCTACTAACATATAAAATTAAGATTTCAAAACCCTTCGAATTTTCACCTCACATGGCCAGATTTCTGTATTTTATTTAGGCAATTTCACTTATTTTAATAAATACTGATGAATATGCTTATTATTCAGATCACTACTCAATTTTTCTCATAATAGTAAGGACATAGAGGCTAATGACATCATGAACAATGAGAAACAACTACACTTAGAAGCACCTGTGTTTTCTGCTCTGTCAAGGACATGCACAAATGGATGGGGTGATGAAAGAAAGGACAGCTCATAAACACATTCATCATAGCATAGTTTCTTAATTATGGATTTATTAAAATGAAGTTAGTTGTTAATGGTCAGCCAATATGCCAAAGGATATTTCTAATTATTTACAAATTGTTTGCAACTGTGACCAATTGTACAGCAATAATTCTGTGCCAGTCAGGTCACACCACCTCTGACTGAAGCCTGTTTATTTATGTCTTTGTCGATGTTGATTGTTATTTTACACTACACACCCACATTCTCTTCTTTGCAAGTATTTTTCATGTAGCCTGCATATACATATATTGTTTTCTTCTAAAAACAATACATAATTTTAAGGAAAATTGTATAAAATCAGAAATAAATTTGGATTGTGATTAGTTTATTCTTAATTGTAGTTTTAAAAATTTAAGCTGAGATCCTATTTTTTATATAGGTAGAATGAAAAAGTATCATTAAACTATTCAATAAAATTATATTAAACAGTTTAATGCAGGAGCAAGGCAACTAGGGGAAAGGACAGTAGGGAAAAGGGAAAAAATGCAAGTCAGTTATACTATTAGTGTCTCTTAGTTCTTTAAAAAGGAAGGTTTGTGCTAATATTGATTGGAGAAATTTTTATGCCTATATTTTGTACCCTGAGCAACTACTTTAAAGTTAACAACATGCAATGTATTAACTATTGTTTTTCTATCATTTTGTTATAAAATTTTGTTTCACCATTTTTCCATAAAATAATAAGTTTTGAAATTTAACATCCACTGTAAAACTAGGCAATGCTGTTTGGGGAAAGAGTGGAAGGCATTTTTTTAGATGAACACTCGAAGGTCCCATGCCAATATAAAATTCAAGAAGGAAAGTAAATTTCAGTTTTGATAAATAAACAAAACCTTCCTGTGAGCATTTTTGCCTTCAAAAAGGGAATAAAAAGATTGCTTTGTACCAGGAAAAATAAAACTATAAAGGGTTTTCTTATGCTTAGGGAGAATGGTAGGGAAAGAAGTTATTCTACAAATTAACTAACATAAATGTACTTCCTTTAGAGATTGTATCAGTGTATGCATGTATGTGCGTGTGCGTGTGCATGTGTGTTAGAAATATATCAAGTCCTTGTGGCCATCAATATATAGAGTTATTTTTGTTCCTTAAAAATGTTTGGAATATGCTAAGGAAAGCCCAGACTATGTTTGGTAGAGAGAAAAGAAAGCCCATTAGCAAAGACAGGAGGAACTTTCCACTTCTGGACTTAGCCTGTATGAGACAGGTTGAGAAAAAAATGGAAAAAAAATCCTAGTTAGACTTACTCTGTAGTTTGGATGACCGTGAAACTTGTATCTATTATTCAGTTGTGCTTTAAAAATAAACTTTTCACAGAAAATGAATATTAGAAATATTTTTGAAGAGCTAGGTCTAAGGTTCTTTTCAGTGGACCATAGTTGTGTCAAAAAGAGTGGGTCCATCTCAAGTGAGTTACAATAAAAGTGAAATATACAATAGAATTAGAAAATTAAAGTACATTCTGAGAAATGTAAGTTCTCTGAATATCCTAAAAGTTATTTAAAAGAATGTTGGTTTTCATTCTAAAAAATGATCTCATCACAATGGAAACAACCAGTAAAGTGATATTTCCTAGTAATTTATTTCACCTAGAGCACAAATGGAAAAATGTATGTTTTTATTCTGCATAATTGTGATAGAGATTCACAAAGAAGCTATTAAAGGTTTGCAGAATTAGAAGTATTGGTCTTTCCTGAGTATAGATCCTTTCAATTCACTTATTCTGTAATAAGTTTACAGAATGGGTGCATAAAAAATTTCTATCCTAGAAAACATTTCTAGTTAAGAGAATTATGGCTGGTCATGATTTTTTATGTTGAAGAGTTGTGTAAGGAATCTAATACTTTGATGTCCTCTTTGGACCCTGTCCACCATTAACACCTACACTGGTCAATTTGGCTTTCTTTATTCACTTAGTGGAATACACCTAGTATCATTTATACCTGAACTCAATGGACCAGAACAAACCACATTGCAGGAAAGAATTCTATTCCTACAGTGGTGCATGGTTCGTTGCTAAACTAATACACAGGTAGTTACATGTATGACTTTGGGGATTTTAACAATGTAGTTATGGCCTGTATATTTTGTTAGCATATTTTATTTTTTATCTTTCTTGGTGGCTGATATTTCAGAAAGAGCTTCATATCAGTGATTATTATCTCCCAAGGTCAATTTAGATATCTCAGGTATATTTATTTACTTTGAGAAAGGCAGATCTTTGTCAAATGGCTAGTTATGCTAATAATGTGTACTCACACACACACACACACACATCCTTAGGTAGGTATTGGTATTAGTCTCATATTATGAATAATCAGGTAAAATAGAGTTAGTTAAAAGTTCAGATTTATACAACTAGGTAATGGTAAAGATGTAGTCCCTGGTAGCTCTCCTTACAATTTCTCCAGGGCAGGACATGTGAATATTTAGATCACGAATTTACAATATCTTACTTTCTGCCCTTGTGCATATCAACAATTGGCCAAGGAGTCTTTTTGCACATCATGTCCAACTAGAAGTTTTCTCAAAACAAATCTCTAGCCACCTACTAGTATTAATCAGTTCTTTGTTTTGTTTTTGTGTTTGCGTGCTGGGAATAGAAGCCAGTACCTCATGCGCAATAAGTGCTCTACCACAGAACTAGAACCTTCCAACCCCCATCAGAGTTTGTAAATTTGAAATATGTTTCTCATCTAGCTCTAAAAGTATATAAAATTCAACAAAATAGATGCCATTGTATAATTAGTAACTAGACAAGGAGTTGCAGCCAATCTCCTTTATGGGAAAAAGTATAAAATTTTCTAATAAGCATGTTATACATAGTAGTCAAATACAAGGTTACAGATTAATGATTTTGTCACCTTGCTATTTACCTTCAACCTAACTCTGGTTTCTACTATGCACAATTTTATGTGATCTCCAATTCACCATCAGCCTGTGGCATTCTGTTCCTAGCATCATTGTAGTTCTCAATCCTTCCATTTTCTCGATGATTTCTTTTATTAAGTAGGAGACCATTTGTCCTACAGACAAATAAATCTCAGAAATAAGATATACTTAAAGGTTAGAATTGAGCAATGCTGGGTATCAAGCTGTCTTAGTTACTTTTCTCTCATTGCTGAGACAAAATACCCAATGCCCAAAATTAAGAAAGGAAAGGTTTATTTAGCACACAGTTTGTACAGGTTTCAGTCCATAATCAGCTGAGTCTAAAGCATGGTGGCATGGCAGAGAGGCAACAGTTCATGGAGGCAGAAGACAGAAAAAGCAACAAGAACAAAATGTGGGACATCAAGCCTCTTTTCCTCCCTTGTATTGTATGCAGGCTACCCACCCTAGGGTGGGTCCTCTACACCCTAGGATATAGAACTGCTGAGTCACTTGGTTAAGCTTGTAAACTTCTCAAATTGACACAATGAATCAACCATTACAACATCCTAGTGCATAAACAGCCACCCTAGCACATGTCCTCTACATCCTAGAATGTAGAACAGCTGAGTCACTTAGTTAAGCTTCTAAACTTCTCAAGTTGACACAATATATCAATCATTACACAAGCAATACTTGTGAACAGTTCTAGAGGAAATAAGTCTGTGCCATCTGCCCTGGACACTGCTACAACTGCAGTATTACATAGAATTTTCCTTTCTTTTTTTCACTCTACTCCAGTATTAATGCTTGAGGTCACTTCCAAAGTTTGTTTCTTTGGTGTTGTTTTGAGAAGATCAATACTAAATAAGAGACTTCCAATTTCACTTGCTATCTATTTTGTCTAATATGAAAATGAAAAGATTTATATTTGAAAGCATTTACTTTCTAGTTTCTGTATCATATTTTGCACAATTGAATATAGGTAAATCATTTTTTCCTTATATAGGCTCCAATTCAGTACACAAAATGAAAAAAGTATAAAATATTGTGATAAATATTGTATTTTCTCCATATCCCTCATCTTTCATGTTGGCTCTGCACGGACTTTCTCATTCCATTACAGACGGCCTTTATCTGCATTTCCATTACAGCAGTTCCATTACTGTGGTAAGGCCTTTATCTGAGCCTTCTTCTGTATCCGTAGATCTGCTTGTGTTTTGAAGATGCTCACTTTAATAGCAAAGTTTGTAACTTCTTAAATAAAACTAATTATGCGACTTAAGTTTCATTGTATTACTTTAAAGGCTTAGAAAAGACACAGGGCGAATAGTAAATTCTCTGCCCCCAAAGCTCTTGTCTTCTGCCTGCATCCCTGAAACTGTGAAAGATTAATTTGCTACTATGCAAACAAGGTAAAATCTCATATTCCTCACTGTACTTGACAAAAATCTGATCAAGAATTTTAATTTAGAGAAATAACTGTAAAAAACTTTTTGCAAGACTATTGAACTTGAAATAAATATCCTTAAGCCTTCTTTCCCCAATGGAAGTTTTACCTCTGTGATAAGGTGAATACTTTTCACTGTGTATTGTAAAATATGATGTTAAATTATGAAAGCTGTTTTTGGTTGCTACTTAAGAATTCTGGAGGGAAAGGAAAAAGCACTAGTCAGCAAACCAGTGAAGGCATTACTTAGTCAAGACTTCCAAATATTTTTATCAAGCATTGATAGAATAAATGGATAACTTAAATAGTCTTACTCCTTCAAAATTCATAGCATTACTTTAGATGGAACCAAATTTGTGGTCCAAATTATGGCTTTTTCAGATATTGAAGAAATGAGTGAAAGGATTCAGCCACTCGTGCAGAGGTTTTCTCGATTACCCATCAACATTTTAACTGTCTGTATATTCAGCTGATGCTCAGCCATGATGATTATTTTATGCTAATAAGGTAATATTATGTACTTTTTACCAAGACAGGAAAAAGCAAAATGAGCCTGGAGAGGACTCCGCAGCTGTGTGGATTGACTGTATGTGGTCCTTGGAGGATGTGATTATCAGACAACTGAATCATCATTAGGATAATTAGTGTACTTGGCAACTCCATTAGTGGAATTATTGTCACTGCTCACAGCTTGTCAGTGCAGTGTTGATACGGTAAGATTTGTTTTCATAAATGCAACTGACCATATGAATGAAATCAAGAGAAGGAAATACTTCTATTGTCTGTGGTTAGACACTTAAAAAAGCTAGTAAGTGAAAAGTGAATAATTCCAAGCCTCAATGAGTAAAATTGCAACTTCTGGGAGGAAATTTATAGAATATGAGCTAAATCTATTACTATTATGAAAAGATTATTTATTTACCTCAATTTTTCACTACTACTTGTGAATCAGTTCTTAGAAAGAGAATGCTGAGGCCGCTCTTACCTTATTTCTCAGAACTTGGGCAGTCTGCAGGCCTACAGTGACAATTCACAAATGGTTTCCATTCAGCAGGTTCTCTTGTGGGAAAAAAAAAATCATGCTTTCAAAAGTACTAAATAAATTCTCTCATGTACATAATGCCTACTAATTTAATTTCTCTTTGCCATAAAAAGCTTGAGTTTTGCTTAAAGTTAACTGATCTCCAATAATTCTGATGACCCAGCGACAATAGAACCTTAACTTTCAGCTCTGGCTGAGCTCACTGATTCCTAGAAAGCCTCAACCTTGATCACCATGACAATCTTGAACATTGTCAGTACAGTGAACCTTGAAGCAAAACATTCTCCTGTTTATTTAGTTTTACTTACTTCACATGGTTGACTGGGTAGGTTCACACTATGTGGAAACTCAAGGTTTCCAACTTCAACTCCCATCAATTTAACAACCTCTGCCTCCCAAAGAGAACAATGAAGAACTGAGTCTCTTCTTACTGAAGCAATTTGTAGTGTTGATGGAAGTATTCATATTTTTCTCATGTACTTTCTGCCTCTCCTTATTTCCTGTATCTCTCTTTCCTTTATATTTTTCACACCTGATTTCTCCTTCAGAAGTAGTTGTTTATGCAAAAATCACATAGTAGACTAGCATTAAAGAATTTGGGGACTACAACACTAGGAATCAGAAATATCAATAGCTATTTCTCAACTATATTACTCTTTTAATGGAAAATTTAAAAATCATTTATTGAGCTTTCTCCTTTCAAATAAGATGCACATGTGTATAGCATTTGTAAAACATTTTACACTTTTTTACTCAACAAAGGTCAGAACAAACAAATCTATAAAAAATTAAATATTTGAAGATTAAATTGTATGCATTTATAAAAGTTTGCTGCAGGAATTCTTAAATTTTGATAAAAACTAACAGCAGAAATAAGCCATCAGAAAATTATTCAATATATAACTAACATATGACAAATATTGTAACTCATGATAGGAATGGATTTGAAAGTATGTTTATGGCAAAATTCTGTGCTCTCATACAGTGAAATTTTCTTTAGACATTATTAAAATGCAATACATTTTCATCATTAAGCCCTCAGTTATTACTTTCTTTATGAAATCTCTATTCCAGCAGCCTTTACAATATTCATTTTACTGCATACAATAAAAGCCTACTAAATATAAGAAAAATTAAAGAGCATTTAATACATAACTGAATGAATATAATTAACTGATTCAGATCTATATAATTCAAATTAATACTAGCTTTTGAAAAGCAGAGACATTTCTCACCATGAATTGTTTTAGTAAGAGTATCAATATTAAGTAACAAATCATTTGAAAATTATACTGAGAAAAATCACTGCTGGCTACTAAATATCCTACTCAGAATTTCTACATGTTTCATTTTAAACCATTCATACTTGTTACCATTAAGAGTCTGCTATTCAGGAAAAGTGTTTTTTCATTGGAGAGAATTAATCCTCTTGATAAATTTCTCCTATACTTCAGGTAGTTGGTCAATGTAATTTTTATTCCACCTAATCTTTTCTTTATTGTAACTGTTACGTGTAATGGATAAGGCTATTCTTTTCTTTCCCTTTACTCTAAGTCTAGATGAATTCAGTCATAAGCCCCACAAGTGAATGTGGAAGATATATTTCTCTGTGTTATTTTATATCCTTAAGTATAATGTAACACACAAAATTTTATATATTCATACCTGTGTGTAAACTAAAACTTAAAGAATAATATAAAAATAATAAACATTTGGATAAATGAGCTTGCCCTAACTCATATTTCATTGACAAATGTGCTTGATATGTGTTGTGTACAGGAATGCTTTTATCATGTTAATTTTGTTAAAGAACACTTTACTATACAAGTAGGCTCCAAACTCCTTTTTAATGTATAAACTATTAATCCTCTTGTCTGTCCATGACCCCATTATGTATTTAAATTTTTAAACTGTTTCTATACTTATAGCCAAAATCTTTCCTTATCAATGGATTCTTCATGCTTGTATAAAAAGATAATATACATCTTGTCTGAACTCTGGTTCCCTAATTATAGAAATGAAAACCCTTACTGTACTTAAAAAATTATATATCTAGTGTCCAGGATTTCACTTTGTAGAGTATTTGATCTATACTCATACATTCACAATTTGTCCTAATCTTTAGCCATGTTCTACACACAGAGATAATATTAGAGTTAATATTGCAGATCATTTATTTTGCTTACATATATTTATATATATTATATGAGGAGTAACATATATATGTATATATGGTTTACTCCTCATGTAATAATGTTATTGCATCAATTATTTATCTGAGGAAAGTTTCACAAATGTAAATTATATAATTTATGGTCATCGTTAAAATAGAACATAGGACTTAAACTTATTTTTGTCTGAAACTATAGACTATGTTACCTATAATTCACTATTAAATATATAAATACTAAGAGTGTAAAATATGTTGTAAAGTCCAGGGTACTGCCCCTCCCTGTCCTCTTCCACCAGAAAATGTAACTGATTAAGGTCTGTAGCTGCACTTCTCTGATCTGATACCCATTGAAAAATCAGCAACAAGGCCAAGTTATTTAGTCTGTGAATAAGTACATCAGATATACCAAAGCAAGGTCATTCCTGGGAGTCAAAGGCCTTTTCTGATTGATAAGTTTGGCTTGAATACTCCGCAGCGTTTTGCCAGAACTTTCCTGGAATGCATAGTGGTCTAGGATATATTCCTCCTGCAGTCCTCTCTCCCTCTTCTTTCCTCAAGGCCATGTTCGTTTTACAGTTTTATGGATGTTTCTCATACATGTATTTTTCTCTAATAAAGTGCTTGTAGATGAGCAGAGAACTGACAACCATTTCAGTGAAGATCGTACGTGTTTAATGGTCAGATGTATGCTGGAGTAACCCCTTAAGGTAAAGAGAGGTTCAGCATTGTTTCCCAAGACAGAGAAAGAAACACAAGCCCTCAGAACTTTTCCAGTATTGGGTACAATATGCTCTATATTTAAAATACTTTTATGATCCATGTACCCAGTGACATGGAATACTATGGATTTTGGGGGACCCAGAGTCAGGGAAAAAAAAAAAAACTTGCAATAAGCATGGTCAAAATGGAATCAGACCTTTGTTTGTACCATATGGGCTTAGATATTATACTGCATTGGAAAAGATGTGGTGTGTAGCTCACAGCATAGCCTAGAGGGTGAATCCAAATGCAGGTCTCTTGGATTCCAGACAAAATCCATGCCATCCCCAGTATTCTTTCAATTTTTGTCTTTTATTAATACATGCTTGCAGTACATAGTGTTCACATTCCTTGTGGGGAGTTGGTACATGCACATAACGTCTTGGTATATACTATGGAATTTGATAGGCTTAGGACATTTGATCTTGGGATGTTACATGACCATGCCTCAGTATTTTTCCATAATGTGACAATTTTTGTCAAACCCTTAAGTCTTTAAGGACTGATAAGCATAATAGAAGTCTATTAGGATGTAATTAGTACAACTTGGATTTAGCTCAAGCATGACCAGAAGGTACAAATTATCTAGATAAGCAGATTACTGAGAACCTTATTTCATTAACAACAATTGCTATATTTTTCAATTCCTTCTTGTAACAATGACTATATAGAGAGGAAAATTTCTTTTGAATTTGAGTAGGTAGGGAAAATCCAGACTCAGTTTATATTTGAATATTTGGGTTACCATGGGAAATACAGGCAATCTAAAAATAGATACTGTCTACATTAGAGCTATTTTCAAGAATGGGTCTCACACTGGGGAATGTAGGGCTCAGTGCTCATGGAGGTGTGAAGGAGGACTACATGTGGAACTCACATGATCTACTTGGGTGTCTGCTGCTAGGCCTATTCCCCATGTAACTGAAATGAATTGCAGTAATCTGGTGGGCTATTGAATTGTGATTCTCAACTGGATTAAAATTTGACTGGAGAAGTGATTAGATTGAGAGGGCTCTAACGTTGCAATCACAGTGGAACAGGATTTCAGAAATTTGCAGCCAAATCAGTTTTTAAGAGGAGGGGCCTAATTGGAGGGAGTAGATCATGGCAGAGTATACTTGAGGACTACATCCGGTCCCTGGAGCCTTTCTCCCTGGCTCTCCCTCTGCTCTCTTCCCCGACGTTAGGAGCTGAGCAGCTTTCCTCCAAACACTATTCTATCTTGCTTACTTTGCCTGGGATCAGCAAACCATGAACTAAAGCTCTGAAAACACAAGTCAAAATAAACTTCTCATCTCTTAAATTGTCAGTGTCAGATATTTATTCCCAGCAATTAAAAGTTGACTGATACAACCCCAAAATGAGAGAAGTATAATTATGAAAATTTTAGATTCTTTCAGAATGAAAACTATAGATCGCTTATCAGATAATATATGTCATAGATGATAGATGAAGATTATGATGATAGATGCACGTGTAGATAGGCTGGCAGGTAGGTAGCTATTTAGGTAAATAGACAATCAATATGGCATTATACTGCAGAGAACATTTTTTTTAAGGCAGAATTTTTGTAAAGGTGAGATTTCATGTGTAAGTCAGAGCTTACAAATAAACTGCAGAAAACTGCCAAGATATGGCATATTTCATGTGAATTTCCACAAGAGTAGTATAGAAATTTTAATGTGAAAAGCTGCAATTGAATAGCCAATTGAAATAGTTATTAAGATATCACATTACACATTATTATCACTGCTGTAATGAAGGCTGTTAATTGCAGCTTGTCCAGTGAAGGCTGTCTACTCAGTAGAAAAGAGCACATTTTTCTCCCAGTAACCCCTTTGATGACCTACAAAGTAATCAAAAGAGAACCCTCCAATTAATACCTCTAAATAGTGTATTCACTGCTCTTCATACTCTACCCATGTCTGCCCCTACTTAATACCGTAATAAAAACCAAAGCTGACTTAGTGAAATGCATGCATCCAAAAAAGAATATGCTCACAGTACTTCTTTATTTATATTCATGTGGTAATTATTATATGGATACTAAAACAAGTCTCAAATGTTAAGTAAATAAATATAGAAAAGAAAGTCAAGCAATAGCATTCCCCTTTAATACCAGAGAAAAATGAGATCATACAAAGTAATCTTTTAAATCTGTGATGAAAACACAGATTCAGAAATGTCAATTAAGTAGGCTATATCCTAAATAGGAGATAGGAATTCATCTCTGCGGTCATCAGAGAAAATAATCAAACAATGAAAAATAACATGGCATGTAGAAGTATCTTTTTCAACAAAGAATCCTAAAATTACAAATAGGTAAGATTTAATACGTAAAATTAACCCACCACCTGACAAGTAGACATCTACACTACAGAAAAAAAATTATGTTCACATAAAAACTGAACAGAGGGTTTCTTCATTATTACTATAAACTGAACACAATATAAATGTCTTTCAGGAGGTAAATAGATAAACAAACTAGTGCATTCATACAATAGAATACAGACCACAGATAGAAAAGAATGAACTATGATCAACTCAATCACAAAGCAATTTCATAGGCATTTTGCTGAATGGAAAAATAAACAGTTCCAGAATGTGACATATTATATAATCCTATTTACATGCTATTCCAGAAAACAAAACAAACAAACAAACAAACAAAAAAAACAGAATCAGAGAGCAATGGACATCAAGAGGCCAGTTTAGAGGAAAATGGAGGTACATACAAGGTTTATGAGGAATGGTACTGTTGGAATTTTTATTTCAGTGCTCATTAGGCAAAGCTATACATGTGCTAAAATTCATAGACTTCTAAACCCAAATTAGACTATTTTGACATGCATTTTTTAGTAACAAAAACATCAGAGATCTAAATGCATAGAAATACGTAAAGAACATGGAAAGATGATGAGAAAACAGAAAAGAAAGAAAAAAAGAAAGAGCAAATGGATATTATATTATCCAAACTTGGCAAAATTGTGGAAGTCCTTTTTTCATTCTTAAGGCAGTATTTTAAAAAATGAGTACCAATATGTCTGATCTACAATACACACTTGTTAAAATAATTTGATCTCCTATATGAGGTAACAAAAATATATTTTTAGCATCTGTATTTGATGTGTTCTAATAAAATGTATCAACTATTTTTTCCAGTGTAAAATTTTTAAGTAAGTTTTGTGTCTATAAAAGCAGTTTGAGGGCCAGTGAGATGGCTCAGCGGCATAAGCGCCTGCCTGGCAAGAGCGAGGGCCCGAGTTCGACTCCCGGAACCCACATACAAAAAAAGGGCCGGTGATATCGCTCAGTGGCACGGGCGCCTGCTGGTGCGCGAGGTCCTGAGGTCGACCCCCGGTACCCACAAAAAAAAAAAAAAAGCAGTTTGAAATAGAAATTTCGATATATGTTGTAGAACAAGTAAAATGTATTGATAATTGCAATTTTCAAAAAATTGCATGTACTTTTTAATATTGTTAAATTTCATGCCATTGTAAAACTCCATTACTTTATTCTCTTACATATCATCACAATTTTGATTGATAAATCGGTTATTTACATTCCATATTTAAGTGTCACATCACTATATTGAGAGCTGATATAAAATAGTTTTTAAGGGGTGAGGCTCAGAGACAAGAAACTTGAATGTGAAACTACAAATGTAAATTCTCAAGGCTTAGTATTGTTTTATTATACAATATGGATTAAAGTGATGTGAATTGAATTGTTGTTACAATATTAAAAATTATGCTATGTATAAAACTTAGCACAAAATACACTCTCAATATTAGCTGTCACTGCTGTAGTTATTTCCTATTCACAATTACGGCATTCACAAATTCCTTAAAATTAAATAAATTTCATAAAAATACAACAGTGAAATATGCTCAATAACCTTGCATACTTAGGCGTTTATATATATATATATGTGTATATATATGTGCAAATATGTATTTTATTAAGTGTTTATGTATCAATGGTTTGAGAGTAATACTTAAATTGCAATATATCTTGGACATCATATACATGAGATTCCACATTTTACTTTTATTTCAGAAAATGGATTTTTACTATTATTGATATAAAAATGTAAGCATTGATATTTCTGTACCACTAGAGGCCATCGTATTCTTTCTTAAACAAATATGTGCATATGCAAATTAAAATGTAATTTGAGAGACATTCATTAATAGTTTGGAAAAGTTCACATATTATATAACAGAAGACGGCACGGAGTCAGGGAGTATGGCTTTTCCTTGCTGGGCTACTCATTGCAGTGGATGGAATTGGTTGTTATAACTGAAAGCCACTGCATTGTCTAGTCAATGTTCTTGCTACTTCAAATATAAATAAATAAAAAAGAAAATGAAAATATAATAAGAGTATTTCAGATTTAGACAAAGATTCTGTTTTGGAAATCATATGGTTTGTGATGCTCTCAAGGGTGTCAATCAAGCCAATGAGAAACCCTAGATCTTGAAGTCTATCAGGCATTTATAATGTGAAGTAATGATAACTAACAAAGTGGTGGTATTTTTTTCTCTTAAGAATAACTGTAAAATATAATTAAAAATTACATAGCAATCTCATTCATGTAGAAAAAATGGTATGAAAATATTCAAATTATTCTCTGATTTCTCATGTGGCTTTGTTAAAGTCTTCCATCTTATTTTTATTTGTAGAGAATGTAGCTTTTTTATTAGTGTATGCTTGCAGTGCATAATGTTTGCCTTTCTCATGTGGAGTTGGTTCATGTACATAACATATTTTGATTCCTGTTTTCATTCCTTTTCCTTCCCTTCCTGCCCCCTCTTTCCATCCCTTGATCCTCTACACTCTGATATAGATCTGTCTCCCTACTTTGTATTATCTATCATTTATCTTGCTCCTTATTTATAATGTTGGTTTATCACATAAGAGAAATTAGGTGATAGTTAAGCTTATGTGTCTGATTTGTTTCACTTAAGATAATGGTCTTAAGGGGCATCCATTTTCCAAAAGTGACTTATTTATCTTCATGGCAGAGTAATACTTCATTGTGCATAAATAATGTACCTCCTTCTCTTTATCCATTCATCTATTGATGGCCAAAGATACAGCTTCCATGATTTAGCTAGTGCAAACTGTGCTGCCATAAACATAAGTATGCATGTATCACTAGAGTAGGATGTCTTTAACTCTTTCAGAAAGATACCTAGAAGGATAATAGCTATGCCAAATGGAATTTCTAGTTTTAGTTTCTATAGAAACACCCATACTGATTTCCATACGGGTTGCAGTAGTTTGCATTCCCACTAACAATGTAGAAGCGTTCTTTTTTTCCTTCCAAGAAGCATTTCTTATTATTTGATTTCCTGATGATGGCCGTTCTTTCTGGAAAAAGATAATCATATTTGTGTGTTAATTTGTACTTCTACAATGACCAATGCTGTTTTTATGGCTTATAGAATAGTCCTCCAATCTGTTCATCTGATATTAAAACCTAAAATCAAAAATATTTTCTGCTATATATATTTGTCACTTTGTTATCTTCAAAATCTTATCTCACAGGGATTCTCATATAGACTTTCACCATAATTTACATTACTTAGTTTTATTGTATTGTTAAAATCACATTATTTAAAACAATATCCATTGCAATACAATGCATATGAATGACACTTTGAAAATCAGATATAAAGAAAATGTAAAATAATTATTGTAATAATTATGGCTATTTTTAATGTGATTTAAAACATTATTTCCAAAATATAAAATTCCATTTGAAATCATACTATTGTTTAACTATTAATGAGCAATGTATAACACAGTGACCCTGATTAAGTAATACAGAAAAATTATTTCCATTATAATATTTTCACATCTTATTGACTATAGAACTAGCTACATGAAATATCAGTACAGCCTTTTTAGATAATTTTAGGAGGGAAAAAGAGCTTTCCACAGCCAAAATTACGTGCCTTTTACTTCAGGAAAATAGAACCAAAACACTAAAAACAAAAGAGGAACCAGTGTTCCTGGGGCACATAACATATTCAAACAGTCATATCGGTGCTAATACAAAGAGGTCTCATAGGTTGTTTTAAAACTCAAAGTAACACACATCAACAGCCAGATTAACATTTTGCTAAATATAATCATACATAGAGTGGAAATAAAAATTGTTCAATAAAACTGAGCAGTTATGATTTCTAATAGGTTCACTGAATTCGGCAATATACCTAAATCTTAGAAAGTAAATCAAAGATGTTTAATTAAAAAAAAAACTAAAATGAACATTGTTTAGGTCTATATTGGCATGGCTTTAATTAAACTTTAATCACTCCAATTGCTCTATTTTGTGATTCCGAAATTATTTAAAAGAACCAAATAAGAGAGAGAAGTGTAGACAGGAAGAGAAAGAAGATAAAATCTTATAATTTGTTTATCTACTTTCTTTAAGTGTATTTTCAGGTTTTCTTACATTTTGAATACTTCAACCTTTTTCTTTTTCTGTGAGTACCAGGGGTTGACCTCAGGACCTGGTGCGCCAGCAGGCACTCCTGCCTCTGAGCAGTAGCACTGGCCCTTTTTTCATATGTGGGTTCCGGGAGTCAAACTCAGGACCTCGCGCTTGCCAGGCAGGCTGTTATGCCACTGAGCTCTCTCACCAACCCAATACTTTAACTTTTGACATTGTTATTAAACAATACAAAAACCTAATTTAAGAAATTTTCATGGGGTCATGTGGTATACTGATACTTACATAATTACTTTTCCGTTGAAGTTTACTTTCAGTTGCAAAAATAATTCTCCTGTATCATATTTTGAACACTATGATACAATATAGATTTGTAGATTAGGAACATGTGAAATTATCTTTTAGTTATATTAAAATATCAGTATAGTAATAGGTAGTATGCTGCATAACAAATTCAGCCTCTTAAGATCTTTGATTTAGAATTGAAGTGTCATAAATAAATGTAACTTCCTTATAAGTCCATATATGCTAATTTTTAAAATAGCATTTATTTTGCAAGTGCATATCTTTCACTATATATTTGAGTTTTTTTGATTCCAAAAAGAAGTATAATATTTGAAGTTTTAAAAAGGGTAAAATAGGGGCCAGTGAGATGGCTCAGTGGCATAAGCACCTGCCTGGCAGGCGTGAGGGCCCGAGTTTGACTCCCAGAACCCACATATGAGAAAAGGGCCGGTGATATCGCTCAGTGGCATGGGTGCCTGCTGGCGCACGAGGTCCTGAGATCGACCTCCAGTAACCACAAAAAAAAATGGTAAAATAATTACAATTATGGTAATATTAAGGTGGATTTACAAACTGTAATATAGATTATCCCATTTTAGTATAACATTATCACCTTCTCTTTTTTAATATCTTTAATTTTCCTGCTAAATATTCAAAATCACCACATCGGTCATTCTACTTGGGAAATTTAAAACTAAATATTGAATAATCAACTCATACCAAAAAATAAATAAAATAGTAACTGTGAAAACAAATTGTACACCAATTATTAAAAGAGAAAAAAATAAATATATTTCTATAAGAATAAATTAGATTGATAAAATAAAAAAAATTAGAAGTCAGAACAGAGGCAGAGGAAAGCTAATGCCTGTTACATATACAAATTATCAATTAGATGAGTATAGAGGCTGACTCACTCAAACAAGTTACAGGCTCTTCATTACACCCTACATTAAAGTCACTGATATTTTAAAGGAAATTGGTTCACAAAATTATTTTTTTCAAAGATTATGATGCACATAAATATATTCATTTTTCCCTTCACTTGCAAATTCATTTTAGATGCATAGGTATAAATATCATTTTACTTTGCTTTTTTTTAAGAAAGAATTTTGGCTACTGATCTAAGTGATCAAGGTACCTGTGACACTCTCGTATTTATTCTATGAGTCAGGTTGCAAAGAACATTTTAAGATTTCCTAAAAGTCTCTGTCCTCCGTAGATCAATGTTATTAGCTATTCCCAAGGAATTAAAGAAATTACTTGAGGCTTAATTTTCAATAATACTTCAGGTGATTTTTCTCCTCAATATTAAAAATAATACTAGTGCTCATCAGGTAAGACTATCTAAAATATTGTATGTAAGTCAAAGGTTGTATATAAGTCAATTAGCTAGAAGTGTCTGATGCCAAGTTCCACTATTTCCTCTGCCATTTTCATTTACTTAACTTTTGATGAGCAGGCTACTCAGTATTGAGAATAGATGTTTTTCTTATTCTTCTGTATTTTCTAATCAAGGCAGTGTGATTCCAGATGGGAAAAGGAGTGACCTTCTCACCGCCTGCTGCCAGGCCTTGTCATTCATCCTCTCCAGGGTGGAGCTGTCTATGATTTTTTGTGGATTTGTCTAAAGGACAGTAATCTAAAATACTGCAAATTAAATAAAATGAACATATGGAAGTGGGTGTTGGTTTCATAACATGCAAACTGGTTTAAGGAAAAGCCAGTTTAAGGCAAAATACCTTTTCCAATTATTTTTTTTTCCAATGCAGATAGAACAGGTTTCTAGAATCATTTATAAACTTAAAAAAAAAAAAAAAAAAACAACTGCTTGTGTGATTCAGACTTATAATGATGGTAGAGGAAAATACTTCTACATGAAAATCATGTCTATTTAAGAAATAAATAGACAAATAATAATAAAAGTTTCATTTTGAATTACCCAGATCTACATTTAGAGGTTAATTTCCAATATTTCAACTCATACAATTATCATGGAAAATAATTTAATTTAAATTTTGCTTTTGTTTTTTTTAAATAGAAAATACTGTTAGATTTATTGACATCAAACAATTAAAATTAGTGAAATAACTTATATATTTTTACATCTACATGATTCTAAATAATAGAACTGTATTCTCTGTTTTGGCTAGATACTTATTGGGGAAGTTGGAAACTATACCATTAATTAAAGTTTTAAAACCTTTGCAATATATCATTTGATTGTACACCAACTCCACCTGTATTACATTTGGAGACAAAGTCAGCCATTAACCATATTTTGAATACATTTATGGGAATTTAATATTTTATATCCACATGAATCCAAAATGTTCCCAAAAGTATATGGCATGTTTCATGGCAAAAATTTTACTAACATGATTCTATCCTCAGAATGATTACAATATCTTTCACATAATACTTATAAAATGAGAAATTGATATAAATTCGTTTTCCTAATTTCTTATCTCAATTCAAATATCTTTGTGTAGCCACTTGAATATGTTATTTTAACATGTCATTATTTGATAAAGGAAAACTTTTTACTTAGCTATTTTATAAGAGAAATAATGTATGGTACTCTTTACTAAATTCAAAAATCTATTTTCTTATTGATTAAGGAAAAATATAACTAGAAACACTTTTAAAATTCCTTTTGACACTTGAGTACCTTATATGTATCAGAATCTATCACAAGGAGTATAAATAAATTTTATGAGAGAATTAACTTGCACAATGTGTGAAAAATGACCAATTTTAGACAAATGTACATAAGTTCTTTTTGGTCAATAATGAATATCTCCTATCTCTACTTAAATCATAATGTAATTTTAAACATAATCTTTAGTTTTCTATCTGATGCTTAAAATCTATTTTATGCATGCTTCATGTTTTGTAAGCTCCACATTTTGTAAGCTTTATGAATCCCAATCACTTTATCAACAACTTAATATTAAAGTAATAGAATCTGAAGTTCTTATTAAAGCTATCTTAAATTTTCTAGGTTCTCTGAGTGTGTTAGTATCCTCAAATTATTTTCTGGATGAATATAAGCGACCTTTTATTTTGCTGGAACATTAAACCCTTTAACCACACTTAAAGGTTGAGAGATGTAATTTGGCTTACAATTTCAGGGAATTCAGTTCATGGCCTGCTGGCTCCAAAGCAAAAACATCATCCAGAAAGACATGACAGAATAAAGCGCTTAGTTTATAGCAAGGGATGTTTATAGCAGGAAGCAGAGGAGGGAAAGAGCACCAGAGACAAAGGGTTAAGTGACAATGAACAAAACTCAGGGTCATGCCTGCAGGACCCAGCCAGACACACCCAGAATTATGCTTCCCCAATCTCCAGTTCAGATCCCAAGGCCAATCAAATTGACACTCTGCCCTGACTGCCACACATTGTTATAACAATGAGACATTAGCTAGATGACTTATAAAAGAAAAATGTTTTCTTCTCACACTTTTGATGGCTGAGATAAAGACACCAGCATGATCGCTGTCATGCATATGACCACCTTCATATTGTGTGTCCTCACATGGCTTTGCATGCATGAACTCTCTGATGTTTATTCTGACAAGGGTATTAATCATATTTCATCAGACCCATGACCTTATGATCTTATTTAATGTTAATTATTATTATTATTATATTTTTTTTGTGGGTACCGGGGGTCGACCTCAGGACCTCACGCGCCAACAGGCACCCATGCCGCTGAGCGATATCATCGGCCCCTTTTCGTATGTGGGTTCCAGGAGTTGAACTCGGGCCCTCGCGCTTGCAAGGCAGGTGCTTACGCCACTGAGCCATCTCACCTGCAATTATTTTTAATTAAAATATGGATTCACTTGTATTAAAGGCTTCAAAATTTGGATTTTTGAGGGAACACAGACATTTTTCCTTAACATCAGATGAAAGATTTTTATTATATTTATTCTCATTATGTCCTACTCCAACCAGTACAGCTATTTTTATACAAAGTTGTTTATGTTATGAGAAGGAAAATATTACCAAAGACACTTATTTTAAATACCATGTTTGGGGCCAGTGATATGGCTCAGTGGCATAAGCGCCTGCCTGGCAAGAGTGAGGTCCTGAGTTTGATTCCCAGTACCCCCATAAAAAATAAATAAAATAAATAAAAACCATGTGTGTGGGCTAGGGATATAGCTCAGTGACACAGCACCTGCCTGGTAAGCACAAGGTCCTGAGTTTGATTCCCAGTACAAAAAAAAAAAAATAGCATGTTTAGGAAGGTACCAAACACATTGGCCCTATTTGAGTAAGTGCAATTGGCGTCTTGATTTCTTCAGGTACACCTTAAATTTGATGGTCATGAAATTAATGACAATACTCTAGCAGGAAAGTCATTTTATATGAAATAGTTATTATATCTTTGCCAGAAACTAACAAAAATATGCTTAATACCCAGTTATTTAACTTTTTAACTTGAGCTTTTTTTTTGTCGTTGAGTATGCTATGTTGCATTATAATATACTGCTATTTTGCATCCATTACACAGTTATTTCTTATTTCATGAAAAGTGCATATCACCAGTGTTATCTGACTAGATGAAAGTAGAGCAAATTGCAAATCATTTTACATATCTAGAAGGAAAATCTTCAGAAACAGATTTACTTTGGCTTGCTAAAGTTTCCAAAATCATTTCCTGTCTAAAAACCTATGTTTATAACAACATGGAAATACAGGTTTCAGCGTTAAGGAGAAATATTGAAAAACTCTTCAAGGGAGAGAATTATAAAAGGTGATGGAAAGTACTTATTGAGGTAAAACCCACTTGAAATTCTAAAAGCTGTAGTAGAAACCCCTGGGGCATCTATATGTCCCGAGGGGGATGTATATTCTGAAGCTTGGATGGCAGTTACTCCAGTCTTCAATCAGAAAATAAATACCCCACTCTACATTTGAGATGTGTGCAGTTGCTGCTTTCTCTGTCTCTGTCTCAAATCTAAAATCTTTCTATTTATATTTATACTTCATAGTGCCTCGTACCAAATCCATGAAACACTAATTTTTCCTCATGAAAGATTAAAACATCTGAAAGAATGTACATATCACCATATTATAAACTGTTATTCAATCAATGTACTTTTGTTTTGCTGTAGTTGTTCATTTTATTCCAAAATTTTCTTGCAGCAAGTTCTTTTTAGAAAGTTATTTTAAAAATCAGTTTTTACTATACATGCCTTGTGAAATCTTATTCTTCATGCTATTCTTTTCTCTTCTCCCAGACTAATTTACTATTAAATACTGGTTGTGTTCCCTGAGGTACAACACCATATATTTATGCAGGCATAAGTATGAGACAATATGAACAATATAATTAAAGAAATATTTGTGCTGTCAGTTTTAAAGTATTTTTGTTTAAAATTAACTTTAATGTTTAACATAATTTTAAAGTTACAGAAAATTGAGTACAGAATTTCCATTTCTCCCACATGCTATTTAATCTTTTTATTAGCACTTCATATTAGTATTGTGCATGTATTTCACTTAGTGAGACAATATTGAAAATTATTAACTAAAAGTCCAAATCTTTCTTCAGACTTTCTTAATTTCTACCTAATATTCATATTTCATTCCAGAATTGAATCCAGTATAATACATTATATTTAGTATTCTGGTCCCAGAGCAAAAACCACTGACTTGGACAATTTTTGAGGCTTCTCTTCTTTTTGATAATATTGACTGAATTGAAGGGTGCTTGGGTGTTCAATGTTGTATCAGGGGTAAACAAGTTTCTCTGTGATTTTTGCTATTCACTCTGATCTTGATCATCTGGTCCAGGTCATGTCTGACACATTTCTCCACTGTGAAATCACTATGTAGTGAATTCAGCTCACTTGTTCCAAAGGAAAATTAATTTTCTTCTGTTCCTGCCCTAGGCAGTGGCAGAAACTCATGATATGTACGGGAAGCTCCTTGTAGGTGTAGTATCTACATAAACTATTTAGAGTCCTGCATGGAAGTATTGTGTTCTGCTCTCTGTGATGTATTGATTTATCCAATCTTCTTAAATATTAGCATTAACTCATGATTATTCATTTTGGAGTACAATTTACAAATCAATACTACTTTATTTACCTGGATTCTCAATTCTTCCAGCTTGGCCATGGGAGATCTTTCTGTGGTCTGTTTTGTGAACCTTTGATATAACACATCAGGGTAGAATAATTATGAGCCATAGTGAAACAAAAATTATTGAATAAAAAATGGGAAGGAAGTATCATCCTAAAATGGGAACTGTCTGTATTCAAACATCATTGTGTTGTTTCCCACTATCAAAAGACTAAATCTGTTTGATTCAGGAATACCATTACTGACTCTGTAGACAGTAAAAAGCTAATAAGAACCCATTAAGGACAACAAAGTATATACAAACAGAAATGTTAAAATTTTTGCTTGTATATGTTGTGTTATCCAAAAAACCGGAGGAAAAATTTATAATCTGAATATTACCATATCTATTAAATGCTATTTTATTCAGTCTTAAAACTTGAGACAAAGAAAATTTCAATGCCAGATGGCTTTGTTGAAGAATATAATCTTTACATATGGAAGAAATAGTATTAGTTATACACAAAGTCTTCCAGGAAGTTTCAGAGAAGAGGATACTTCCCAAGTCCTTTTATCTTGCAAGCACTACTTGTAGTAGGGAGTTTGACTTCCTTTTGATGTTTGCATGCTGGTACCTTATAAGTTAAAACCTTCCTTTTTGCTTTTTGTCCCACATCTGGGCCAGCTGGTAGTAAAACAAATGCTCCCCTGTTTGGAACTAACAGGAAATTTGACTCATGCAAGCCTTAATACTTGTTTGGTATCCTTACCTAGTTCCATCAGTTTGGGATCCTTACCTAGCATCTCCTCCGACTACAATAAAAAGTCCAAGTTAATCTACTTGCTTCTCAAGACATTTTCAGAGCAGCTTTAAAAGGCTGCCTTGTTCTAAGTAAGTTTTATTACAAGCATAATAAGATTTTTAATATGTTTCCAGTGTGTGTAGGGGGCACCATCACACTCAACAAATGAACTGCTTCTTACTGCATCTCACCTCTTTTGGGTGATCACTATAGTTACCCTGATATAAAAGAACCACAAACATTTGCATAGAAGAAAAAGCTGACCGCTACATCTGCCTTAAAAACAGATGTTAAATATTTTAAGAAGTAAAGCAATTCAGAAATATATGAAAAATAATGTATTATGATTAAAGAAATAATTTGGGGGAAAATTAAAAGTTGCTTCAAATTTCAAAAATCAGTCATTGTGATCCATCATAAAAATACGGTAAATATCTGAATTTATATCATCACCTGATTGAAGTAGAAAATTCAATAAAAAGTTCAAATGTCATTCTTGATAGACATGAAATTGTCAGAGATTGGGAATTGAAGAGGACTTTGTAAATTGTCATTACCTTTTACAAAATTTACAACTTGCATCATTGTGGATGGTCAACAAGTGAGTCTACTTCATATGGATAGTAACAGACAAGTTACTTGCTTTTGCCATATTCCCATTCAACATCATAGGAGAGTCTTCCAGTGTGAATAAAAAAAATGTAAATGACATAAAAACTGTATTCTGAAATGACATGGTTGTTAATGTTAGAAATCCAAAAGAATCTATAAAACAAACTACTAAGTCTACTTGAACTAAAATATAAGTTTAGTAATATCACAGGATTCAAGGACTCTGGTTTCAAAAATCTAGCTATTTCTCTAGAATAGCCATGAACTATTGGAAATAAACACTGCAAGCACTAGGATCCAAAACATTACAGGTGTGAGTCTGATCAAATACTTGGGAGAAAGTGGGAAGAGTTTTTTGAAATCTACACTGATAAAACAAGTCTGAATCTAAAAAATACACAAAAATGGAAGACAATTATAGGCTAAGATGCTAATTCTTTCCCGATTTATCTAGAGATTCAAGGCCACCTCTGTAGAACTTCCAGCAAATTTTGAAGAGCAGTTTTTTTCTAAAGTAATTTTTAAATTCAAAGAAACTAAACTCACTAAAATTTTTGAAATAAAAAGGGAGGGGTTTTAGCTGTCTGATTTCTGTCATTTCTATCCAAGCTTCTCCTAAAGACAACATGATACTGTGAAAAATTATTAATAGCAAATTAATTTGTAACAAAAGCAATAATGGCAAGATGATTATATTTTCCAAAAATGGTGATGGAATTGTTGAATACTAATATACAAATAAGTATTGAGCTGTACTTTGCATCATTTTAAATAATTCACTCAAAGATATTTATATACCTAAATGCAAAATATAATACTTACTGTAAAAGAAAGACATCTGGAAAAAGTAGTGTGATTTAGGTTAGGTTACAATTTTTTAGATATAAACTGTTTAATTGTATTTAAATATGTACTCACATTTGTAATATATTTACTTATTTAATTTTGTATTACTAAATATATTAGCAATATTCATTCATCATAAAGATATTTACTGAAGCAATCTGCATATATTTCATAAACCCACATGCTTCCCACTGTGCCTGAAGCAACTAGAACACTTAGGCATGTCACAGGCTCTTTGGAAAACAGCTTGACAATTTCTGTAAATTTGAACATGATTTTAGCACAGTTTATTAATAGTGTATTTATAATTTTTCCAAATGACAAACAACTTTAATTTCCTTCAGTTCGTGAATGAATAAAGAAACTGGTATCTTCATAGACGGGAATACAATTTAGCAATAGGAAGGGACAGACTATCGATACATGTAACATGGAAAAATTTCAAATGTATAAACAAGTGAGACACATACTTTTATTTCTATGGTATACTAGAAAAGGCAAAATTGTAGGGAATGAAGACATGTCTGTAATTACCACTGGTAAGCCATGAGCACAGGGTTTTGACAACACTTGGGAATTTTTGAAGTGATAACCCTGGTCTATATCTTCATTACAGGGTTAGTTGCATTTTTAAATTTTAAAGAAGTATATTCCAAAAAAGAGAAAATTCTGTTGTACATTTCTCCTTTGAAGTTTTATGCCACTGAACTGATGAATGTGATGATATGAGTTTAAAACAGCTGCAAATTATGCAGTACTGATACAAAAATAACTTTTTCTGTAAAGCAGTGGCAAGACTTGAAGTTTTAGAGATCTTTGGGTCACAAACCTAATAAATGGAAATAGCAGTTATCACTCCTTAACTTATGAACCCCATAGTCAGAACCTAACCTAGATACTTTGGTAAACACTGTAAAGAATAAGTAAACTTCTCGATTTTAGAGTCACTGGTAATGTATCAAGTTTGAAAAAGTAATAAAATATAAATTTTATGAATGTATTATTGGATAACATTTATTCAGTTAAATTCACCTTTGTATTTATTCATGCCTGATAATGTAGTTACAGTACGATACAAAAAGATTTATTTTCTGCAAGTTGTGTAACTTTTCCATCTCTGTGACACAATACCTGAGATAATTAATACACGAGGAGGAAATGTGTATTTTGGCTCACTGTTTCAAAGATTCCAGGCCATGGTCACTTGGCTCCATTTCTCTGAGTATGTTTTGGTGTAGTACACGAGGGCAAAACACATGATGAAGGATATTTTTTCATTTGATGGCAGCAGTAAAGCCAAGACGGAGAGAGAAGGATGCTGTGGTTCTAAAAGCAACCACACCTTTAACACATTGGCTTTTTGCAGGTATTTTAGGTCCAAATATTAACACTAGACTTTTAAATTAGTAAGAAAAAGAAATGATTTTAAGAAAATATTGTCATTTGATCTTCAAAAACAGCGATGTATGCTAGTTTTCTATACATTATCTACACTTAACATATATTTATGTTATATGTAATATCTATCTGCTATATATATATATATATATATGATATATAAATATATTCCCTCAAACACCTGTTATTAATTTAACCAAAAAATCAATGTTAAGAAACACTTCAAATTCCAGAATTTCTACAGTTATTACTTTTGGATTTAAAATAATATCAAAAATCCAATGATGAATTAAGTTCCTTACCTAAATGCTATTTCAATGACTTTATTGCCCCCCGAGTTTGAGACTGTAATATCATTCTACAGAGTATACAATTATGAGAAGAGAGAAATTGGATTTAAAAAGGCAATCTGAAACACTGTAGCTTCTCTTCTGAAAGAGAACTTATTATATTTGAAGAAAAATGGCTAACTAAAATATTTTAGTCAAGAAGACCGTTATGGCTTATATATGCATGCACCCCCAAAGCCACATATGCTCATAGGTGGGGCTTTTGGGAGGTGACTTGATCACCTGGATTAGTTCATTGATGGGTTTTGTAACTGGGTGTGATGTTGGGATGTGAAGACTGGTGGAAAGAGGTGGGTCTCTGTGAGTGTAGCCTGGCACAGTACATATAGCTCCTCCTCTCTTCCTCATTCCCTGCCCCCTGTTTGCATGCCATGGACTATTTCTCCTCCACAATGTCCCTCTGCCATTCCACCTTGCTTTGGAACCAGCTGACCATGGAATGAAACCTCTACAAACTGTGAGCGAAAGTAAACCTTTCCTTCTTTAAATTGAGGATGTCTGGTATTGTGTCCCAGTGAGGAGAAAGTAACTAAAACAAAAACACTGAATACATTTTAAAATTTAGAATGACATTATCATTTCATCTTTTTTAACTGATCCTTAAGATTAAATCCTCCTTTAAATACATAATTGCCAAAATGTAAATTAATTGGAAAGAAACTTAATGTCAATTTTAGCTAAAATAATAATTTACTTGAGTTTAATAAAGTTGTTTAAAATGCTCAAATATTATTAGGCATATCATTTAAAGAATCCATATAAATCTTTAAAGTGCTCAGCTTATGAGATTTGCAAAATTAACTTTGTAATTACTATGTGTCACAGAACACAGTGCTGATAGGCATTTTCCGAATGAATGAAGCTCAATTTAAGGAATGAATACTATGCTCAGCACAACACCAGTGGATAATGACAGAATCACCCAATCTGGTATGAATGCATCAGAAAATAAATATTCAGGATTTGTGTGCACACTTTATGTAATTTATTTCATCATTTGACTGAATATTCCTCAAATGTCTATAGCTATTAAAGCAAGTTTTTAAAATGTTTGCTTTGAATGATGACAAAATTTAAAATCTTTAATTCGGGGACATTTATTGCTTAGGTAAGTTGTGACATCAAAATTCTTCCAAACACATTTTTTCCGTACTCTTTAATGTATGACTAGTTATTTATTTAGCAGATAATAGAAGCAAACTATTGTAGTTCAAATAAATTTCCTTTATTATTGCTTATTTAATCTATGAATAAACTTAAGGCAATTTTAAAAGTATAATTGCTTTTATATTTTAATATCTTCTTATGTTTTACTAAGTGTTTTTATGCCATTGTGCAGCGTTACTTATTTTCGAAACATAAGTTATTTTTTTACCTATAATCTTGATTTCTAATATAATACCCTAGCATATTAAAATCAGCACCCTAATGTTAAAACATGAAAATAACATAAACTTTAAAATTTGGTAAAGAAATACAGTTTGAACATGATTCAACTTTTTATTTGAAAAATCATAACTTATTTTTCCTTGTTTTACTTTAAATATTTTGAAAAAATTGTAAAGAAAGTGTTCTCCACTACCAATTCTCATCCAAACCCTATCTCAGATAGTTGGACATTTTAGTATTTAGTAACATAGATAAAGGCTTTAAAATACCACTTAATTAATGTTTATAATATGAGCTTTTTTGGTCTTTTATGTGATTTTGAAAAATCTAAGGTCAGTTTACTGAGAATGTTTTGATCTGTAGCTATGATAAAGTTAACACAAATAATGGTATTAGTCTCTCATGGCTCACATTGAAGAAATGCAAGCACACCAACATCCTCGGCCAAAATCTGGGGTTCTTTTGAAAACAGAGCAGAATTCGATCTAATTGGAGAAGACTTACCTAATCCTGAATCAATTTCACTTCTTTATGTCTTTTCTTTACTCTTGGGAATGTATAAACTTAACCTTTCTCAACTGGTATAATAATGACCAAAGATGTGTAGCTAAAAATTTAGAAGAACAGAGGCTTAAAATAAGAATATAATGTGGTTTTTCAGTAAACATGTCTTACTTTTCTGAAAAATTGACTTTAAATATATTGTGTTGTTCTCAACTCCACAACCTATAAATCCGAAGGGGAGCATTCAAAGAATGACTATGTAAAGAGTTGAAAAGCACCATTGTTTATTTTATGATTATGATCGTACATAGGTTCTCAGTGTGTGTTCTTCCTTCATTTTATAAAGTGAAATTCATTTTGGCATGGAAACAGAATGTCTTCCACTAGGAAATAAATTCTTTTAAGGCTGTTGTATTTAAGAACCTCTGTTACAGAATGGATAGAATAAGTTGAGGAAATAACTAATTTAAAAGCATTTTTCTCTCTTCTAAATTCTTTCTGATTTTTTGAATAAGGCCTAACAGATGCAAACTTGCAAAGGAATGTTCTTCAAATAGAAATATTTAAAATGCTGTCACTGAATCAGTAATTCATCTACTTGGAAGAGCACTTTTATTAGAATGTAAACTGTGTGGTTCTGGGTGGGCCCCTCTGAGCCACCTGCCATTAGTTATATTAGGAATCAGGAATACTTCTATGGAGTCAGAAAATGTGAGTTAAGGAATATGTTTTGTTGGATAGGTGAAAGCTCTCCAGGGCATTATTATTAAGAATTATTTACTAAGAATCACTTTCTCAGTTTCCATATAATCCAATGGAATGGCGTGCTAGGGTCCTGTTCTTAAATGCAGTTGGTCATGTCTTTACTCCAGTGGAAGGACCCACATTTCTCCTTCTCCCTTCTTACAGCAAGGGAAAAATGGCCAACCTGGCCACTTGGTATCATTAATGTGCAGGAGTGCCTGCTATTTACAGGAGTTGCCAGGGAACTCTGGGTAATTTATACCAGAGGCACTAAAACCTGCTGTGTCTGTGGAATGTCACAGCCATGTCCACCTCAGCCACCCACTTGCTGATGACTGTGAGGTGCAGCTGGGAAGACGAAGTGCTGGCCAAACTTCTCAGGGTCATTTTGAGGTGGTTCTGCCATAATGATTTTATCTGACTAATTAATACAAAGCACATATAACAAACTAGGATTCCTAGATGTTTTTTTAATGACTACTTAAATTTTAGTAAAAAGATTATAATTTATGAGTGGTATGATTATAGTTTTCTTCACACTAAAATTCAGAAGGGAAAATAAATTAGAAATTCTATTACTGTTAATAAACTTGGTAGACCTGTTGAGCTATCCACTTTCTGAATTGTGGAGGAAAATCAGGAACAAATTCAGTTCTGATGTAGTTTTCAGGGTTATTTTGATATATTAATTCTCTTCTGGTTTAAAGAAGTACACTTGAGATACATAACAGTTTGGGGAATTTATTTCCCTCCTCAAAATGGCATCTGGATTTATAGGAAATCCCTAGGGGAGCCTTCAACTTTGGAAAGGAGAGTAGAATCTCCATGCTGAATGAGGGTACACATCACTTGCTGCCTGACCAACTCTGAGAGTGACTAGTGAGGTAAGGAACCCAGGAGTTAGGCTGCTAATATCAATGACTCTTCTGCTAAAGAACCGGAGATTGGTTCTTTTCTGTTTCAGCCTGGTTTTAATCTCACTCTCGTCATTGATGCTGCAGAATGCAGCTGGCATATTCTCCTTTTGAATCTAGCTTAGACTCTGTCTCCTTGCTTCTTCAGGGTCAGGGGCTCACTGTCCACACACTTCGTAGCATGGGAAAACTGAGGCAGACAGAAAAGAACAAACTACACTTGCATTTCTGCCTGGTCACATTAATATGCGGTCACTGCCTAGAACCAACCTCTCTAGAATTCCCCTATCCAAGTTAGGAGTGGGCCAGAAACTCCTCAGGCCTTAAAATTACCACACATTAGAACTTCATTACTTCTGTGGCATCAAATCCACAAATTTTACTTCTCTCTTGACTCTTAGCACAAACCACTCTCCTGTTCTCTTTTGCTGAAAAACAGTTAAGCATTAAAACTTTTCATTTTCCCAATTCTCCTCTTAAGATTTTTGTATTCCCCTAAGAGTCTGAGTCATTGTCCCCCTATGACTTTTCAAGAATTGCTGAAATTTCACATGTAATTCAAACAAAGAACAAAAAGAATTAGGAATTACAACACAAAGAGGAAATAGTTTTCCTCAAATAGAATAGTTGCACTCAAATATACTTAGTATAGTAGCCGAGTAAGACAACTCAGAAGATGTTTTAGTACAATCATTTTAAATTGAGAAGAAATGAAGACCTAATCAACTTATTCAGAGAAGTAACAGATCATAGTGAAATTTACATCTTAGTGACCATAGTTCCAGTTCTCTTCACTGACTCCAGAAGAGCTCTTTGGAGCCTGTAGGCCTACATACAGCTAAACATTCTTAGAGTTGTTTTATTATCATAAACTAAACCATGACAGCAAACTTTAAAAGAAATATGAATTTGAATGGTCAGCTAAAGACAGGCACCACAGAGGTGAGCATGCTTAATGAATGCTATGTTAAGTTCATCCATAGAATTCTGAAGTCCTTATTTCACAAAACAGCAAAAATTCCCTGCAACAGTATATAGCCACGAAATAGGAAAATAGAAAATTCATTGACAGAGGAACCCTTTTCTCCTTGTTGAAAAAACAAAACTCTAGAACCTTTTCTGG
Source organism: Erethizon dorsatum (assembly GCA_028451465.1). Classification (NCBI taxonomy): domain Eukaryota; kingdom Metazoa; phylum Chordata; class Mammalia; order Rodentia; family Erethizontidae; genus Erethizon; species Erethizon dorsatum. The sequence continues at coordinate 22,472,853 of CM051839.1, forward strand.
TGTAGAAACATAAATGTTTTCCATCATATTAATATGAAAAATACATTTTTATTTTTAAAATTGCAAATACATAAACAGCATTAAATGTAAAGCACTAAAATTTTAAAATATAATGAACTCTTAACGATCAATGACTGTTTTCTCCTAGTATCTTTAATATCTGATGATGCATTCAAATATCTACAGAAATAACATGTTCATTTTTAAAATTGAATAAAACTTTGATTTATGAATACAGTATTAGCACTAAAATACACATCTCACATTTTCACTACTTGGAAAGAATTTTTGTTTCACTCTTCAACATATTCATAACTCTCTTATTACTACTAAGAACCATTTAAGTCCATAATTGACTCATTTGAGCTCAGCATGGTTACCATTTAAAAGCTTTTTTTAAAGAGTCCGTACTGCTCTAGTGCGTAATAAGCTGTTTGCAATCTTGTGATGACACGATGAACCCTCACTTCAGCCTAGAATGATTGCATCTTAGCTCAGTATGAATGCTGTACTGATGCTTTGTATTCCATGATTTGAAAAGAAAAAACAATGAATTAAAATAGCAATTGAAACCCAATTTATAATTTCAGTTTCCAAACCACAGGTGTTCTAAGTGTCTTAAATACAAAGTGTTCACTGAAACTTTATTTCATGTGGATAAAGAATAATGTAATTAGAATATGTCTTTTATTAAGAAATTAGTTATTTGTGATGACATGAAGCCAAATTATTCATTAGATTTTCTGTTAAATTATATTCTGGTTAATCTCTTAGGTGTATTTGAAATTTTATGTGAAACTCAAGGATGTTTTATATTAACTCTTTTCATGGAATTTCAAAGAAAATTTATTAAAAGAAATACAAGTAGTAAACTGTGATATTAAATAAAATAAATCAAGTATTATTTAACATAAGTAACAAGAGATACTTGTTGGTGTTATGTTATTAATTTATATTGTAACTTTCTCTAATTTTATACCGTTATACATTATTTTTCAACAAATAAATCATCTAGGTTACATTTTACTTAAATTCAGAATAAAAAAATGTTCTTTGTGCAACTATTATTCAGTGTATAGAAAAGTTGGGCAATATGTGAAGAAAGTATTTCATTTGGACTAGGTTAACATTTACCTCTTATTTGGTAGATGGTTCACATACCTTTTTATTTATTTATTTTTGGCTTATGTATCTTGAATAAATAGTTTTCTAGAATAGTAATATCTAAAGGAACTGAATGGCATTACTTTAATTTAGAGTTATGTCATTTAAACTATGCACATATAAAAAGAAAATTGCATGCAAAACTTAATGTATTCCTTTTGGATCAATAAAATTATGAATAAACGGACCACTACTCAAGTAACTTTCTCTTTAATTGGATCATATTCATGTTATGACTTAGGAGGACTGGTAAAATAAACACCTGAACATTCAACCTCAAGAAATACTTATTTTGGAAAGCATGTGCCACATACATATAGAGTGCATAATATATTTTCAAAATATGAGTCTTATGTGGAGTACTCATGAAAACATTTTGGCTTATCCAAACAAAAATATTTGATCTTCTTAATTAAAGTATAATATTTACTACTAAGTTGGCTTCAAATATGTATTACATGATACATCTCTTTTCTCCTTTATTTGTGTTATATTTACAATTTCATAATTCACATTTCAGTCCCGATCATTCCTCTTCTCATTTAGGATTTGGTAAATATATTCTAAATTGTTTCATTTACAAAACATGTAACATACTGAAAGTAGCTGTCAGGAGAATCTTATCAAAATTTAATAAGTCATGGTTCTAAAATGAAAACAATCAATTAACAATTAAATATGTACAAAAGTACAGAGATACATTTTGAAAACAATTTAGATTTTGGAATTTCTAAAATCCCAGAATTTTTAATGGAAAGCTCTTTGTCATACATTTTAATGGAGAAAATATAAGGTATCTGTTGGGTAATAATTCCTGCTTGGTGTTATCTTTTGCAGAAACTGTTGCTCTTAATTTAAATACAAATTTTTAGTTTATTTTCTTAGTACATATACATATTTGAAAGAGTGAAATTTGAATATCTTACATGTTAATATTGAATTATTATTTAAATAAAATGATGCCTATTTGGAAAGGAGAACAGCATAAACATCTTTGAAATCACAAAGAAAATTTAAATGAACATGAACTATCTTTTGCTTATATTTGACAAAAATGTAGCTTAAATAAAACAAAAATATTTTCATTCAATGAGACTACAAAAGTAGAAGGAAATATTTTACTATGAAATGATTAATCATACTTCATAGTGTTTTGCAATCTTGCTTCTTTATCATATAATCTAAACATACGGCATTAATTCTAAAAGCAACGCTCTCTCCCACAACTCCATGAATATTCTCTAAAAACAAAGAGCTTGTTTTAAGTACCAACAGAAGATTTTTTTTTCTTTTTTTTTTTTGTGGGTACCGGGGGTCAACCTCAGGACCTCGTGCGCCAGCAGGCCCCCGTGCCGCTGAGCGATACCACCGGCCCCTTTTTCGTATGTGGGTTCCGGGAGTCGAACTAGGGCCCTCGCGCTTGCCAGGCAGGCGCTTACGCTGCTGAGCCATCTCACCGGACCCCAACAGAAGACTTTTAAAGGCATTGAAATAAAATCTAATCCAAAATTTTAGACACTCTAAATCATTCTTTGTCTCAATGTTTGCATGTAGAACTACCTGAGTTTGCAAATGACAACAGCTCTTACCATGTATTAATAATACTTAGAGTGAGGGCCGGTGAGATGGCTCAGTGGCGTAAGCGCCTGCCTTGCAAGCGCGAGGGCCCGAGTTCGACTCCCGGATCCCACATACGGAAAAGGGGCCGGTGATATCGCTCAGTGGCACGGGCGCTTGTTGGCGCGCGAGGTCCTGAGGTCGACCCCCCGGTACCCACAAAAAAAAAAAAAAAAATACTTAGAGTGAAACATGCCACTCACTAAATTATTTCAGACTCAAAAAGTTAAAACTTTTTCCTTATCTTTTGTAAATCATCTGTATTTTTAAAGGATATGTGTGCAAGTTTTGATAGTGTTAATTTCCAAATGACATCTCAAATAATATAAGACCATTTTTAACTACATGCCTCATTAAGAAAGTTAATTTAAATTTAATCAATAGTTAACGTGAGGATTTTTAATGTGTTTCATGCAGAACTAAACCTTATACTATGCATCATATATAAAATAAATGTGTTTCTAAATAAATCACAGTTTATAGGAACAAAATTATATTTTGCTTTTTTTTAGTATTCCACAAATCCTTAAAAACATATAATTGCTCAATATCTATAATTTGAAAAGATGATTAATATTATCAATGAAGATGAAAACAATAATTTTGAATTAGAATGAATCATTGTAAACAATTATTTCCAGTCTTAGATTATTATTTTTTATATAAGTTTTCGAAGTAACAACTGCATATAACATATTTTTAAATAAAAAGTCTCAATATTTGATATAATATAGGTGTCATAACATAATATGCATTTTGGAAAATACCTTTATATAATGATACTTTTTTATTAAATGTCTTGCAATTTGCAAAATTAGGTAAATGCCAGTTTAAAATTAATTACATATGTAAAAAACCGTAATATGGCATCTTTTTTCTGATAGATAAGAAAGAATAAAATTAAAATGAGCCAAATGAAGATTTTTTTCAGTTAACTTTGTGAGTTTCTGAGAAAAAGATGAAGTGAAGTAACCTAAATTATTTTATAACAGATATTGGTTACTTTCTGAAGATCATATTAAGTTATATTTTTGATTCTCTGGGGCACTGTTGATTATTTGCTCCAACTTGAATTTTTTTCTTCCTTTGGTTCCTGTGATAACATTATTTTCTATTCCCTTTTCCTTTTCTGTTTTTTATACCTCTTCTTTCAAAATGGATATAACATTAAATGGGTTTACATTTTTTTCTTTAAGTCTTCTGTATGAGTACTCTTTTGTTTTTTAATTTTTGTATGAGTACTCTTAAATAATCAAAGATCCCACTAAGCCCTGTATCGTACAGCTCCTAAAGAAATACTGACAGCTTTGGCTGAGATTGAACACATAGTTATTTTAAGATGACACAAGACACAAGAATTGTATACCAAGATTAACTCAATATGTGTCTCAGACTTCTCATTTAATTTTACACATCTTTCTTGATTAAAAAAACATCAGGGATTTGTTATCCAAGTAAGAAATCTACTGTAACAATTAATTTTCAAATAACTCCTTTAATTCCTATGTATACTCACTTACTCACTAAACCTGTCATTTGTTTCTCCTTCCTAAGGTTCTTCATTTAAATACTGCTTGTTTTAGATAACTACCTACTTTACATTTAATAATACAAAAACAAATGATTACAAAAACAGAACTTGACTACGAGATATAAATAATGACTAAAGTAAGGTCTGAAATTTATGGTATATCCTTTAGCATGCACACTTTCCAATCGTTTTACTGGATTGTGTTCACGCACGAAACCGCCCTTTGAGTTAGGATTTATTTCCTCTTCGCGGGTTAAGGAACCTGTGACTTTTAATACTTAGGAAACCTACTCATGATCACTCCGGTGACAAGTGGCAGAAAAGAATGAGCAGCCAAAGCCAGGAAGTCCGGGATTCTGGATCTGAGCACTTGAACGCTCCTCTCTATTTTCTCTCATTTCAAAAATTTAATTTTCTTAGTTTGGAGATCTCCCATGATTAAATGGCCACTCTTTCTCATAAGTCGCCTGATAATATAGCCTCCTGAGATTCCAGCCCCATATATTTCCCTAAGCACGTAACACTCCTGCCCTGTCCCACATATTTATATCTGTTATTGTTTTTATTGCTTCTGAAACATTTTGGACTCTTTCCTTCATTTTATGACTTTGAAACTCTTACTCCCTTTGTACAATTCTGCCCTACTATTTCCTAGTCTGAGAATTCAAGTTTGACCCACTAGAACACAGTTCAAGTTTTTCTTTTGCTATCACTGAATCATTGCTCTTATAGCAATGGATTTACAAGATTTACATAACTTCTCTATTATCTTTTGTGGGATGACACAGGAAGTATAGATTTTTTTTGTATTCTTACATACTATAGACATTCAGTAGTATTTGCTAAATGAGGTTTGAGTTTTTCAATTATATATTTTTTACTCTAACAACTGAATTGGTGCTATTTTAGAAGGAGGTACTATGTATTTCTTATAGTTTTAATCACTTACTAATCTCAATTGCTGAAAGCAAAGCCATGTAGGTAAAGGATCCAGGAGAGGTAAGCTGAGTGGGCCTCCCCATAATATAATGAATAGGAGAAATCCATCTTGTAGAATATAACTTGCTACACATATTCATTGTCTACCTTATGCTGTTGTTGTTTTCAATCAATGCCTAATACAATTTTTTTTTAATTTTCAATTTGTACAATGCTTATTTTGTAGCTTCTGATGAGCAGTATGGGCTATGCTACCCTAAATAAATTTCCAGAACTTCATTTTTGCAACCAATAAACATGGATCATTTGCAGTTTCTCAAAAAATGTGCATCCTTATTTATAACACTAATTAAAGCAATTCATTACTTTATACGCCAAGTATCTCAAGTTTTATGAAATCGTGAATGAGGATTCAAGGCCTCTTCAGTAAGTAAACAAAAATATTGTGAACAGAAGAATTAATATGGAAGACAGGCAAGGTACACCTGTAATCCCAGCACTCTGGGAGGCTGAGGCAGGAGGTTTCCAAGTTTGAGCACAGTCACGAGTTTGGACAACTTAGTGGTATACTGATAACTAGTGTCAAATAAATAATAAGAACAAGGCTGGAGATATATCTCAGTGTAAAACCTCTCAGTTCAATTCCATTACTGTGAAAAAAATAAATATAGAAATGGATATTTTTATTATTTTAATAAAAAACTATTATGTTCTAATTGTTTTAATGTAAAACTATTGTGATACATTAATGCTTTTATTTTCAATCAGGTTAAATCTTTACACAATTAATAGTGACCAAAGGAAACAGTTTCATATTAGACTATAAATAAATAAAAAATAAAAAAATGAACAAAAAGATCCTTTGGCTATTGTGTTATGCCACTTTCATAGATGAGCTTGAGATCAGTGAAATGAGTTTTTTCTGTGCTAATGTTTTGTTTATTAATTTATGAATAACAAACTACACAAAATCTTTTTAGCAATCACCATTATAATTTTATGGGTTACAAAATTGAGAAGCTAGTAGGACAATTCTATTGTACATAGCAAACCTAAGTTCACTCAGTGGTATTTACCTGGTGCCCAGTCTAGTTTGAAGATCAAAGTCAACTCTCAGGCCTTCATGGAAATAAAAAGTGGTTCAGCTCAGTGGGAATCTTGCCCCTGCTGAGTGTGGTCTCAGGGCCTCTCCATGTATCACCCCTTGGTACTGAGGCCTTACAGCCTCTCAAGTAGAGATGGTAAGATTCTTATGACCTAGTCCTTGACCATCTCACCTACCACACTCATTTGGTCAAGGGAGTCCCTACTCAGCCAAGATTTAAAGGAAAAGAAGGAATATATTACTTATCATAAATATGTGGTGTGATAAAAAATACAGTGAATGTTTAATGTTTTTAGATTTCCTACAGTAATGGACACATTGCCATTAATCCTCTCAAAGAATCCCCCCTTGCTTCAGAAGCACTTATTCCATCCATATTGCCACTTTCTGAAGCAATTTTGGAAATTCTTTTTCATATGTGTCTTTAATTGTGCTGTCCTGGCTACCTTTTGTCCTAAATCGATTCAAAACATTGACCTCTCTTGGACATTTTGACTTTGGGCAACAGCCAGAAATCCTACGTGCCAGATCTGGTGAATTACGTTATGAGGATACACCATAATATTTTTTGAGTATGCCTTTCTGTTGAATGGCAAGTCACTGTATTTTTTAGCACACCTCATAAAGACACTCACAAAAGGTAAATTCCAGAACTGCTTTAGACAGTGGGAAAAAAATGGGATAAGTGTATTTGAAGCATGGGGAAGTATTTAGAGGGGAATTGATGGTAATGTGTCTTTTACTGTAATAATATTTTCAATGTACACATTCACTATACTTTTCTATCATCCTTTGTACATTCAGGAAGAAAAAGACATAATAGCAATCCTCTGGGAACATGTGCTATATTTAGTTATCTGCAGAAATAAACCATTAAATGCCATACACAAAATATGCTAAGATTTTACTAAGATTGTCTAATAATGCTACTTTAATTTTTATATGGAAAATCAGGTGCATATTTTGCTAGGTTTTGTATAATCACATACATATTATATTCATCAGTTCTGTTCACAGAACATTTTCTCACAAAAAGGGTATTGAAAATTTTCTTTAAAGAATATGCTTAAAGTTTTACTCACATAAAATAAGTTAAATTCTCTATATGTCCAATTCCTACTTGCAGCCAAACTTCAGCCTTAATTATATAACATCCTCCATTCTCCATCTCATCTAGACACAGATGGCTCAAGTTTCAGGAACAAAAATTTGTGATTTAAAAAAAATTGCAAAGAAATGCAAGCACATTTGGAATTAAGACTGCAACACCAGAAGTTTTTTTGTTTTTTCTTTGTTTTAGGTTATTTTTTTTTTCGTGTGCTAAATCCAAAAATACTTTTGGGCAGTAAATATATGTTGAGGATGGGTATACCATCACTGCAGTGGCTCTTCAAACCTCTTCTTTCTCTATATATTTAAAAATACATCAGTTTCCATGTTCTTAGGTTCTGTTTGCTACTAAGCTCTTTGGTCCTGTGTTCTTCAAAATTTTCATGTATGGGTTTTAGAATTCCCTTGGTTATACCCATTTTGAATTTATCAGAAATGAGCATTTCATAGCCCTGTTTTCCATATAATTGATGTTCCCTTTCTTCCTCTTTATAATCATTTGTCCAGCATTATTTTTCAAATTCAAATATGTCTGCACTTAGTATAATTTAATTTTTTGTCAATAAACTGAAACAAACTTAGCTAAACTCTTCACAATTTATCAATGAATTATGCTTGCAGAAAAGTTTTATAACATGAACAATTAGCTTTGATCAAATTATTTCCTTTTTAAAATATAGATTTCACATTTCAAATGTTTTACTATCTTCTTTTAATTTATAGTTTATGTTTTAGTCTCTTTATGAAAAATTTAACAAGGAGGACTAGTATTCACCAGAACAAGAAATGTATTTGTTCTTTCCATGTGGTTGTATTTGCCTCTTGCTGAAGGAAAATACATATCACTACCCAAACTCATAAAGATTTTCATACATATAATTTGAAAATTTTTATTTCATAACTGACATTCTTATACATTATATTTATTGTTTTAATTATTTTTAAATTTACCAAGGGTTTGAAGATTTTTTCCCCAGGCTTCCATTGTTCATCTCAGAATTCTTTTTCATAATACATTCTATCATCTTGAAATATATACTAGCAGTTAGCATACTGAGATTTTGTTGTTGGAAAAAATTCTGTGAATCTTTTATCTATTTTGAATAACAATTTACCACAAATGAAATTCTGTTTCCCACAGCATTTGAAGACAGTCCACTCTCACATGTTTCAGTGCTGCTGCAAAGTTGTCCTGTGGGAGGTAAAATGATTCTTCACCAATCACGTGTACTTCATATATGGATAATTTGAAAATACTCTTTCTCATCTTTGTTTTGCAACTTTTTAAATGATGGATGGAGATATGCCTGGCTTGGTTGTATATTAGAAAACTAACTCTCCAGAGAAAATTCCTGAATCTTATTGTTTGCTGATTTCTACTAGAAATAGTTCCACTATGACCATTTCAAATCAGCTGATGTTTTAAACAATAGGTGGAAAATTTCTTAATATTTAACAAAAGACTGTGGGAAGGTATGAACTGGCCTAGGCACACCACTGCTTTCATTAGTTTCTTGTGTATAAGAGTCATTTTACATCTAGAGTCAAAAATTTCATGCATTTTATCAATTTTTGAAAATCTTCGATATTTCTTTGCATTTTATCCTTGTCTCTTCTTGAAACGCATACAGAATATCATATGTGGAACATAACATTTTCTTTCTTATCTTCCATTCTCCTTGATTTTATATTTTTTTCTCTGAATGTTGCATTGTAAATAATTCATTTAGAAATATTTTCCTAATAAGTATAAATTTATTTCAGCTATAATTTGACAATTAAACCACTTGTCTACTTTTGTAAATGTTGCATTCTAAATAATTCATTTAGAAATATTTTCCTAATAAGTATAAATTTATTTCAGCTATAATTTGACAATTAACCCACTTGTCTACTTTTGTCACTCATTTTATGTTTAAAGATTCAGTTTGGTCAGTTTTACAAATGTACCTCCAAATTTTGATATCTATGTAGTTTCTATTTACGTTAATTTATGTTTTCAACTCCTTGTTTTATTAGTATTTTTAGTATACCTGTTATTGGATCATTGTATTATCAGTATGTCCCGATGTATTATATTTCTTGAGGTTCTATTCAATTTTACTTGTGTGGCTTATTCACTTTTTGACTGAGGGCTTGTGTTTGCTCGATCTTAACTTGTAAGAATTTTGAAAGATGTGGCTAAAGGCTGTGTTTTACAGAAATTTGCTTTTGGCTATGGATATAGCTCAGTGGCACAGCACCTGCCTGGCAAGTGCGAGGTCATGAGCTTGATTCCCAGTACCAAAAAAAAAAAAAAAAAAAGAAGAAGGAAAAGAAATTTGCTTTTATTTCTTCCATGTACTCAATGGCGGAACCACTATTTTTAAATTATTTTCTTCGTCTTGTGTTTTCTAGATCATACATGTCATGCAAAGTAATTTTAAGGCCTAAGAAATATAAAAGTCCTCTTAGACTTCCTTTGCCAACACGTTTTCTTAGCATCTTTTCATTTAGATTATAATCTATCAATATTCCTGGCTTTTTACCATGTCGTGCACCTCATCCAGTGGTAGATAACATTGTATCTCCAATGAAGTTTTCAGGTCCTAGTTTCCAGTTTACTGTTTTTGGTAAAAATCTGCAGGACATCTTTTGGCATAGTGGGTTTTTTTTTTTTTTTTTTTTTTTTTTTGACTCTTTTAAGTCCCACTTTATTTCTCTCTTTGGTTTATTATTCATGCTTTAGTATGACCTCTGCCAAAAATGCAGAGATCTTCTTGTAATATGCCACTTGTATAAGCATTTGTACTGAGAGAGCTTTCAGAATTTAATCTGACATATTGCCAAGAATAGAAGTTATAATGTATTTTTAAATGCAAATAAGTGACAGCTAAAATGAATTATAGAATTGCAGACAGCAACATAGCGAATGATGCCGACGGCATTATGCACATATATAAAAGAGGCAGAAATTGTTTATTGCTACCAAACTTTGCTTTATATATCATGTACTAATTATGTTATAGTTACAGTTTGATATATCACTTAATTTCAGGCACAACTATTTATTCAGAATCCCTTCTTTTTCCTTTAGGTGCCATCCTAAAAGGCAAATATTGGATGTAGATATATAAACATAGAAAAGAAGCTTAATGTGAGACAAGGTGTAAATGGATTCATCTTGTTTACTCAGGAGCAGAAGGTTTAACTTTGTTTTATGAAAGAGTTTGCTTTCATGTGGATGCTTCATACTGATAAATATTTTTAAACATAGTACATTTTTCTGAAGTTTCTGTGCATTAAGAAGTGGATCATGTTATTATGTTCTGGAAATTTTGACTGATCATTATTTATTCTAACTTTATCTTGCACCACAAAATAACATTCAATAGAAAAAATAGTATTTATATAAAAATATTAGTAGTATTTTATATTTACATGAATTATATTTATGCAGTTTAATAAAATTTATAATCAATAGATAAGAAACAAATTTTATATAAAGCTCTAATTTTCTCTTTGTTAATAACTTGCTATATAGCTTGACATGAACACTCAGAAAGAGGTAAGCTAGTGTGAATAAATTATTTTAGTTTTGGTTTCTTGTTTATCTTTTGTTGCTGCACCTAATACATAGGGTGAGACAGTAAATTATTTTTGAATTGAATTTATAGTGAGCCATCATAAAGGCCTCTTGAAAATAACCTAATATTTGAAATGTAAGGTACTAAGACAAGTTAAGTTCTTTTTCCTACAAGTTCTTTGTGTAGACTGTGTGATATTTCTAAAAATCAACATTCTCATGGAAATACTGAGAAACTCGATATATACTGAATGATAATTTAGAACTTTTGTTCAGTATTTCTAATGATGGTCATGTTTACTTATATTAAATCCAGATTCCAATAGTATGCAGAAAATATTTTTCTAGAAAAAACATGGAGGTAGCCTATGACCAAACTAAAATTATATAACAAATATGTGTAAAAAGAATAAACCTGATATTTCCATTTTAGAAATTAAAACAGATTATAGAAGTTTGAATTATTTTCTTCTGAGAGTAAAATATGGCAATACATCAAGCACATCAGACCCTCATAATGATAAATTTACACAGGCACACAAATACACATGATACAATCACTTTCCTTATTGATATTTTGAGCTCCTGATACACCTTTCTTGTGAGAGAGAGACAGAGAGAGACAGAGAGATTTTACCTATCATTTATGCTGTTTTTCCTCTCACTTCCCTAGCTGGAACTTCAAGTACAATTTTGAAAAACAATATCAAAAGCTAACATCTATTTCTTTTTTTGGTCTTAGTCTCTTAACGACTTGCTACAATTTAAGGTTTGCAGTTTACATACATGGTACTTATGGTGTTAAGAAAATTCCTTCTATCCTCAGTTTGTTGAGAGTTTTTATCTTAGTTGAACTTCATTAAATGCTGTTTTTTTTTTTTTTTTTTGGTGGGTACCAGGGGTCGACCTCAGGACCTCGTGCACCAACAGGCACCATGCCACTGAGCGATATCACCAGCCCCTTTTTCGTATGTGGGTTCCGGGAGTCGAACTCGGGCCCTCGCGCTTGCAAGGCAGGCGCTTACGCCGCTGAGCCATCTCACCGGCCCTTTAAATGCTTTTTTATTTGTATATTTTATTGTTTTTCTTCATTCTATCAATATAGTGCACTGCAGTTACTTTGCATTCCTTGATTAAATTGTTTCAGATATATAATCTTTTGCATACATTATTAAATTTTGTTTCCTGGTATTCTATTGAGGGTTTTAAATCTGTATTTTTCAGGAATATTGTCCTGTAGTTTCCTTTTCCTGTAGTATCTTTCACTGGTTTTGTTTTTAAGGTAACGCTGACCACATAGACAGCGACAGGAAACATAGACAGCAACAGGAAACATTCCTTTGCCTTTCATTTTTTGAAACAATTTAATTAGGATTGGTTTAATGTTTGTTTAAGTGTTCAGCAGAATTAACTAGTGAAGCCAAGTGTTCCTGAGCATTTTTTTATTATTGAGAAATTTTTCACTACTTATCCATCTTTTTGTTATGAGTCTGTTGAGATTTTATATTTCTTCTTAATTTGGTTTAGTGAATTTTTATGTTCCCAAGAATTCTTCCATTTCTTCTAGAAATCCATTCTATCCATCCATTTCTATCTAATTTGTTGATATACGTTTTTGTGTAATATTTTTCATAATGGAGGCAAAATTCCTGAATATATCCTGAATTTATATATTCAGGAGTTTTGCCTCCATGTTCATTTCTAAATTTAGTTATCTTTTTTTTTTTTTTTTTTTTTTTGCTTTTAGTTCAGGTACATGTTTGCCAATTTTCTTGATGTTTTTCTAAAGACCAACTTTTCATCCAATTATTCTCTCCATTATTTTTTCTATTCTCTGTTTAGTTTTTGTCTACATAAATTTTTATTTTTCTGTTTTCCTAGCTTTCACTTTTGTTCCTTTTTCTTTTTCCTAGTTGCTTAATCTCCAAAGTTGGGGTATGAATTTGAAATTCTTAAGTAATATTGAAATTTATAATTATAATCACGGCTCGTGGCATCCCATAAATTTGACTATACTAGGCTTTTGGTCATAGTTATCTCAAAGCATTTTCTAATATGCCCAGTGATAGCTTTTAAGGCATTGTTTAAATACATTGTTATAATCCCATACCTTGTGAATTTCCAATTTTCCTCTGCTATTTTTAATTTTATTTCATTGCAGTTGGAGGTGATAACTTGCATGACTTCTAATTCACTGTAAATATATTAAGAATTGTTTTATTGTATAATATATGATTTATGCTGAAAAATGTCAGACTTGCTCTTCAGAAAAGTGTACTGATATTGGGTACTATTTTTACATGAATATTATATTTACAGAGTTGTTTAAAGCTTCTATTTCTTTAATAATCTTCTGTTTAGGTGTTTCACTGATAATTTGAAATGGAATAATAAAGTCTCCAACTATCTCTGTAGAATAACTTATTCATTTCTTCAATTCTGTCAATCTATGATTCATGCATTTTATATCTTCTTGGCAAATATTTCTGACATATCCAAACATGGACGATAGAAATGTTTGTAATCATTATATTTTCTTGATGAATTAACATTTAATTAATGTATGATTCTCTTATTTGTTTCATGTAACTTTTCTAATTTAAAATCTATCTTGTCTCACATTGGTATAACTACCCTAGTCCTGTTTTGGACAGTATTTTCAAGGAATATATTTTCCAGCTTTTCATTTACAATCTATTAGCATCTTTAAATCTAAAAATAATCTCTTACACTCAGCTTAAAATTGCAATCTGTTTGTTTGTTTATTTGTTTGTTTGTTTCTTTATGTGGGTACTGGGAACCGAATTCAGAACCTCATGCTTACCAAGCAGGCGCTTATGCCACTGAGCTGTATCTCTATATCACGGCCTACAATCTGTTTGATTTATCCATTCTTTCAATTGATCCTTTAATTGATGAATTTGATACATTTATGTTTAAGGTAATTATTATGAATGTCATTCTTCTATTTTGTTGTTTGTTTTCTATATACTATATATATTTAATAGTCCTCTATTGCTCCAGTACTAACTTCTTTCATATTTGACTTTTCCTACTACACAATTTTGATTGGCCCTTCATTTCTTTTTTTCTGTTATTTTACGGATTACCATGCAGATTAAAGTTAGCATGCTAAGTTTATAATAATGTGGCTTGAATTGACTACAATTTCAGTAGCATACCTTAACCCTGTCCAACTTTGTTTCATTTAACATAGACTTATTAGTATTATTATACTTATTTACCATTTTAATTATGAAAGAAACTAAAGAAATACTAAAATAGAACAGTATTTACTAAATTCACTAAATACCTATGTCGGAAGTTACCTTCACCTATCATCTTTATTTCTTCATGAGCTTAAAGTTATCATTGATCTCTTGGGCTCTGTTTCTTCATTCTCCATATCTATACATTTCCTGAATCTCCTTTATACCAGCTCATATCTTCCATTTCAGTTCCTTAGCAATTTTTTAATGTTTGCCATTGTAATTTTAAGCTCCACAATTTATCATCATCCCTTTTTTTTATCATTTTTTATATTCTGTGTCAGGTTCCTTATTTCTTAACTCATTGCAATTTTCCTCAGCTTTGAACTTATTTAATTAAGGCAGTTATAATCTTTTTCCAGTAAGTCAATTATTTGTGCTTCCTCAGAAATGTTTTATATCAATATTTTTAATCCTGTCAAAGGGTCTCATTTTCCTGTTTCTTTGTATGCTTTTTAATCTATGTCTGAAAACTGGATATCTTAAAACATGTGATTTTTTTTTCGACAACAAGGATTGAACCCAGGATCTTCAGAGTGAGCTACATTTCCAGCACTTTCTTAATTATTTTATTTTGAGAGAGGTTCAAACAAAGTTGTTAAATTGCTGGGCTGGAACTTTTGATCCTCTCTTCTCTGTTGCCCAGAGTACTAGGATTACAGGATTGCACCACAGTGCCTGAACTTTAATTTTTAGCTATTAAACTCTGTGGTAATTTAGTGAATCAGCTGGGGATATAACTCAGCAGCACAGTGCCTGCCTGGCAAGTGCCAGGTCATGAGTTCGATTCCAGGTACAAAAAAAATAATTAAGGAATCAGATTTTCACACTTTTTAAACTTCGCTGTTGTTGCTCATTGAAAGTTGAAATAGTCTATTTGTTTAGTAACTTTTCAAAACTCTTTTCTCAAAGACTGTGTTTCTTGTTGTTTGTGGTCACTGTGACTTCTGTTCAGGTATCTCCGTGATCAGCGCATGACCTAAGATTTCCTCAAACAGTTGGATAGAAAGTTAAAAAAAAAAACAAAATCAAAAACAAAAACAAAGATGCCTAGCATTTTAAATTATTTTGACAGCTGCCAACTGGAAAACAGCTTCACTAGTGGAGTTTAAACACAGCCAGCCTATGTGCAGATCCCAGAAACTGCCAGTGTCTGTAGCAGAATCCCTTCGTGCTCAGGCTGGCATCAGCATTTCACCTGAGGCCTGGGTACTGCTCTTCCCCTAGCTGCGTGTTGTACGCACTGCCAAAATTCCTCCAGATGTGCTAGTCTCTTTCTTCATGATTCACTCACCTATTTGCCACAAGTGCTCAACTGGATTCTAATGCTATAAAATAGTTGATTCTACCAGTTTTTGCCACCTCAAGAACTGTTTTGGGAGAAAGATCATTCCTATAGTTTCCTTCCTTGTGGTGCCAGGGATTAAAAGCAAGGCATTCTCACTGAACTACTTCCCCAAGCATTTTTACTTTTTATTTTGAAACAGGGCCTAAATTGCAAATTACCCAGCCTGGACTAGTGATACTTCTGCCTCAGCCTGTAAGAATGCTGGGATTACAGGTGGTGCTTACCTGTTTCATTATTATTTATCTCACCTACAGGATATTTTTCTTCCTTAAAACATCAAGTTTACCTACTTTTTTATTGTTTTCTTCTCAAATTCATATCCTTAAATTTAGCTTCTAAAATTGACTTTAAGGTCAGTGGGATGGCTCAGCATCATAAGCGCCTGCCTGGCAAGCGTGAGATCCTGAGTTCGACCCCCAGTACCCACACACACACAAAAAAAATTGCCTAAAAAATAAATAATATTGCCTATTTTCATGGATCATTTTTCTATGAACTTAATGAACAGGTCATTCTTACTCCTTGATGCTCTTTCTAGCCAATTTTCAAAAATGATTTATATTTTAATGCTGAATTATATCTCTTACTGATTTATTTCCTGAATAATTTCCAATAATCTTCATATTTAAAATCATATGCTGCATTTTGCTAATAAATAATAAATGTATTGCAGTCTCCCAGGGCTGCCGAAATAATTACCATGATTTGAGTGGCTTAAAATAATGGATATGTATTCTTTCACAGTCTGGAGGCCAGAAGTATGAAATCAAGTTGTTGGCAGGGTTGATGCATTGTGGAGGCTGAAAGAATTCTTTTCAGCCTTTTCCCCAATCTTCCACTGACTACTGGCACTGCCAGTCACCCCTGAGCTGGGGCTGCATAACTCGGAACTCTGCCCTGTCTTTCTGAGGACTTCTTTTCTCTAGAGAACTGTGTCTGCTTTCCTGTCTATTCTAAGGACTCGTTAAGATTTAATGCCCCCCCAGATGATCTCATCTCTAGTGCTTTCTTTAATTACATCTGCAGAGACTCCGATTCCATAGAAGGCCATGCTTGGAGTGTTTTAGTGGACATACAAATATTTTCTGGGACAAAGACTTAGCCACTGAGGAGCAGTATTCTAAATTTCGTACTGAATTTTCCTCCAAGTATTAAACGTTGAAAACTCATTTCTTTTTTTTTTTTTTTTTTTATTCTACCAAGTTTTTTAGCTCTTCTTAAGTGCAATCTAACTTTCATTCATTGGAATGAGACATTGCTTAAGTTTCTTAATAGAGTTACAGTATTTAGGAGGAGCTTACTGTCCACCTACAACTTTTTGTATAGATTTGATAAGATTATATAGGAAGTGTTGAATTTTCAGATAGCTTATAGACATAAATATGATACATTGAATAATTACAACTTTTAAAAATGTTCTTCTCTTAGTATCAAGGAATATAAAAATCACAAAAGACAAAGTATGAGATAAACATAAGGTAGAAGATGACTAATTAGTAGTATAAGCTTCAAAAGATATTTTTTCTATCAATATAAGTCTTACTTTAAAAAAAAGTTGTCTAATGTTCAGGTCTAAAAAATTAAGGAAGCTGGGCATGGTGGCACACATCTGTGATCCCAGCACTTGGAAGGCTGAGGCAGGAAGATTGCCATGAGTTCGAGTCCAGCCTGGACTAAAAAGTGAGTTCAAGGCCAGCCTGACCTGCATAGTAAAATCCTGTCACAAAAAAGAAAAATTGAAAGATTAAAGATAAGGGATTAAGGATAAGGAAATTTTAACTATAGACCAATATTAGATGATATTAAATTATTATTTACTTTATTAGCTGTGATAGTCATATTATTAGAATAGTCATACGATTAAGTAGAAAATGCCCTTGTATCTTATAGATGCAGTCTGGTTATTTAGAAATGAATGGACATTTCATTTGTTATTATCTTTAAAATAAAAATCTCAGACCCCCCAAATAGATTTGAGTAGGGTCTCAAATCTATTCTCATTTTTTTTTTGAAATTTGTAGCTACATCAACTGAGGTGTTTTCATCTTGCTTCTTTAGCATTTTAATATTATAATTTTTCTGACTCTCAATATTTATAATTTATTATCTTCTGTAACTCTATATTTATAAGGGTGCCAGGGAAGCAGAATTTGTAGGAGATGATTCCTAAGTCTGTTCTATGTGTTTTTCCTCTGATAATTTAGTTGTCTTTCCTTCTATTCAGTATAGGAATTATAAGAAATAGAAAATAACTTTTAATTCTATAAAAAGGGGGAATACTGTGCATTTCTTCTATAACACAAATAAGCCTAAATAGTCATAAGTTAACAAAAAAGATGCAGTGTTATTTCATTATTGAAAGTAGTGAAAGAAAATAAATTACTTAGACAAGAATCTAATATAATTAACACTATATGACAGTGTCTTTATATGTAATTAATCAGCAATAAATTTTAATTATAAGAAACACATATTTGACATTTAACATATAAGTTTCCATGCTATTTATATCAATTAACACAGTCATCAAGTGCCAATTAGTAGTTTAAGTATTAATTGCTATGAAATTGATTTGCCAAAGACTACTATTTAAATGTTAAAGTATTAAAATTCATTACACATACAAACAAGTATAAGATTATAGAAGTGAACATTTATTAGTTATATTATGTGTGAGAGAATAAATAAGAGCAGTTGTCTTAAAAATATATTAAATGGTAATAAAATATATTTTGTTTTAAAATTCCATTTTCTTATCACTGACAATATTTTAGATATTTTAAATAATTCCTTATATTTTGCACTTTCATTATGATAATTGATTTAGTAATATTTAGAACAAACATAAAAACTAATAATATTATTGTGCCAAAGGTAAAACTACATAGGAGAAGCAGCCAATGAGAAATGGGACGTAAGTTTTGATTTAACTAGTGATGCTTTTTTGTATTTTATTTGCAGCCTGGAAAAGAGCTGCTCGATATTAAGACAGGCATTTCATTGCCTAATGTAACCAATAAAACCTCAACTAAACCTGGAAACTGAATTAGGTAAAATGCCTATGTATCATCTTTTCTGTAGTGTTGTCAGTATGCTCTTGTTCTTTCCCTCCCTCACTCCCTCCTCTTTTTACCTCTTTTTCTCCTCCTTTGTTTGTCTTTCCTTGAGGTTGACATCACTCCCAGGCAGGCTGTCCTGCTGGTAGCTGTTCTCTCACTCAGGCTTATGTGTTCCTGAGAGTTAGAAATAGTTTGATTCCTTCCCAGACAATTAACTAAAATCCTAAATTAGTTTCATAAATGTGAATAATAATATGCCATGCTCATTCCTGAACAAATAATTATGGAGAGTGAATAAATAATTTTTTAAAATTTATGATGGCTAATTTACAAGCTTTCAGTGCTTCCTAAAAACTTGGCTTTAAAAAACTGAAGATGAAGGAAAAGTTGAAAAAGAAAATAGTGAAGGAAAACCAGCATACATAATGCGATATAAATTTTACTGACCGTAAAAATGATTTACTGATTTGCCCCTGCATTACTTTTGTTTTCTCAAGTACTAACTAGCTTAAAACTTATAAATATCAAAGGTAGAGAACTGTGTTCAGGAAGATGCTGAATACTTTTACTGGAACAAAAAGAATGTGCTGAGGAAGCAAATATAGTTGTTCACTTCAAAAACAGGTCTTATCTAGCCATTTCTAAAGCCATGATCCAGAGAGAATAAAATTCGATTTTAAGAAGAAACAATAATCGAGAGATATTCCGTGGACTAATGAGGCATAGCATAGTCTAAAAACAACATATCGCCTACAACTCTGCCATTGTGTCATTTTTATGTATCATTTTATGTGTCATTATGTCATTTCTAAAAGAAAAGCATACATATATTAACTTTCAAAGCATGCCACCATCTGTTGAGAACTGAGTATATTGTCTGCGTTGAACCTTTCCCTCGTGGGCAATGGTCAGCCATAGCGAGTGACCCCTCTCTCTCTGATTACTGCAACCACTCTTTAGATTGTTGTGCTGCTCTTCACTCCTTATATAACCTCTTCAAAACAACCATATCCAGGGCCGGTGAGATGGCTCAGTGGCGTAAGCGCCTGCCTGGGAAGCGCGAGGGCCCGAGTTCAACTCCTGGAACCCACATACGAAAAAAGGGCCAGTGATATTGCTCAGTGGCACGGGTGCCTGCTGGCGTGTGAGGTCCTGATGTTGACCCCCAGTACCCACAAAAAAAAAAAAAAAACATATCCAGAAAATTAGATTTTCTTATAGCTAATACATATATTTATAGACGCTTAATTCTACTGAAAGAAAATAAAGCAAACTAAAGAATAATAGCTGTTTCTATACATTCTGGACTGAGCAGTGTCATTCTTCCTACAAATCCAGCTGGGCATGGTGGCACACTCCTGCAATCCCAGCACTTAGGAGGCTGAGGTGGGAAAATCACTGTGAGTTCGAAGCCAGCCTGGGCTCCATAAAGAGTCCAAGCCCAGCCTGAACTACATAGTGAAACACTGTCTCAAAAACCAACCAAACAAACCCAAATCCATATCTTGTTGAAGGCCTAACATCTAATGTGATTGTGTTTGGAGACAGGGCTTTTAAAGCGGTATTACTGGTAAATAAGGTCAACAAGTTAAGTCCCTAAACAATAGAACTAGTTTCCTTATAAGAAAAGGAAAGAGGCATCCAAGGTCTTTTTTCCTGTGTGCGGGAAAGGCCATGCGATGAAACAGAATAAGGCTGCCATCCCTATACCTGGGGATGCTCACCAGAAATTCTGTTGCCACTTTGACATCCCAGGCTTCAGAACTGTGAAAAAGAAACAACCCTGTTGTTTAAACTGTTTGCAGTATTTTGTTATAGTAGTTTGAGCATCCTAATACACCATCGCAGTGTAGCACAAGTTATTCTTTCTAACTATTTTATGGCACTGACAGTTATTCACATATTGATTATCACCATCAGTTTTGGTCATTGGATGATAAATCTGATGCCCCATGCAATCTCTCTGGACTTCTTTCTGCTTTTTTTTTTTTTTTTTTTGTGGGTACCGGGGATCGACCTCAGGACCTCATGTGCCAGCAGGTGCCCATGCCACTGAGCGATATCACCGGCCCTTTTTTCGTATGTGGGTTCCGGGAGTCGAACTCGGGCCCTCGCGCTTGCCAGGCAGGCACTTACGCCACTGAGCCATCTCACCGGCCCTGGACAAGGTTATTTCTAATAAATCCTTGGACTTTTCTATACCTTTTACTTTGGAAACCCATTTCTAGATCTTTACATGCCTGGTTGCTTAATTTTAAAATCCTTTTCTCACATAGGTCCTCCCTGAATATCATAAAGTAAATGCAAATCATTCATATAGCTCATTTAATCTTTTCTTAGTTAAATATTATTCTTCAACTCAGTCAATAAAATTCTACTCATTACTGTAAGACTCTGAAATTAACTCACTTAAATATTTGAAATATATTTTATCAACCTTACAAATTTTGGTGGGGTAATTACATCTCCAATAGGTCAGGAACTTGAGAGAGAAATTATAAAATTAAAAAGAAATTGGGAAGAAATCCTAACTGCTAAATTCTAAAAGGAAAACATCAGACCTTTATTGAAAAAGAAGAGAGAATCACGGTAATGTATAAATTTTTAAATTTCTCAAAATATTTAAGATCTGATATCCAATAAAGGAAAACAATTTTTGTATCAGTAATTCAAAGAGTATTTCTAAAACAATGGAAAAGTAATGTAGCTATAGGGCCATTCAAACAAATGTGAAATACTTTGAACTGTTTTAGTATTTTGAAACAATTTGCTTGGAATATAAGGTTAGCGTTAATTAACAAATAAGAAAACCAACATTCCTAAGAAAAAAGTGATTTCACATATAGTTACAGAAGAAAAAAACTACAGGTTATAAATGGATTTATTAAAATTATTTCTAGAAAAAACTACAATTACTCTAGTTTCATACAGATGATGAGTAAATATATAAAATGGTTGTAACGAGTTGTATGTTGTGAAATTTCCCTAGTGAAGATATCCAGTTGGTAGACAAAATATCATGAATAGAGACTGGGAGAAAAACAAACAAACACCTGAAGACATAAATATAGTTTATAAACACTAAACGACACAATACACTTTTTATTAAGTTTATTGGTATATTTTTGGTATACATCATGATCACATTCATCATAGGGAATTTGTACATGTACACAACATAACTTGATTCTTTTTTTTTTTTTTTTTCATTCCCCTAACCTCCCTTCAGGCCCTCCTCCACTTGTTATTTACTGAGGGGAGCCGCTAAAGCTGGAAATTGGTCACACGTGTGGGGGTGAGACAAGGCCAGTCTGAAAACAAAAGCACCCAAGGTGGGCTACATAAACAATTTTCTCCAGTCCAAGGTTGCTAAGTGAAAGGGTGTCATGTGACACCAACCTCCAAAAATGTTAAAATAAACACTCTGTGGTGGTTGAGCAGTTCCTTTTCCTCTCAGCTGGAGACAGGGCTCACCTGACCTCAGCTTTCTGTATACTGTCTCTTATCTTTCTCCATCCTCTCAAGGTCCTTCCCCCAGAACTTTGACAGCTGCACTGGATGGGGCAATTTACAAAAGCTTAGTTTCTATTTTTCCTTCTTTTCTCATTTTTTTTTCCTTCCTTCTTCACTCCCCCTAGTTCTCTTTCCCACTGGAATATTTTCTTCCTATTTAACAATATCTGTTATATATTTTGGTCCTCATTTACACTTTCAGTTTCTTACACCAGAGAAACAATGCAGTATTTACACATGTGTATATGATTTATTTCACTTAAGAGTATGATCTCGGGCTGGTGAGATGGCTCAGCGGCGTACGCGCCTGCCTGGCAAGCGCAAGGGCCCGAGTTCGACTCCCCGATCCCACATACGAAAAAAGGGCCGGTGATATCGCTCAGCAGCACGGGCGCCTGCTGGCGTGCAAGGTCCTGAGGTCGACCCCAGGTACCCACACACACACAAAAAAATCTACATTACTATAATGACCAAAAATGTTAAACATTTTTTCATGTAAACATTTGCCATTTGTTCTTCTTCTGAGAAGTGTCTATTCATTTCACATGCCTGTTCATATATTGGGTCTCCAAATTTGGGGGTTCTGATCTTTTGAACTTTTTTAAAATTCTAAATAATAGTCCTTTGAGGAACAGCTTGCAAAATTTTTTCCCACATTTTGGGTTCTTTTCACCCTGTGGTGGTTTCTCTTGCTGTGCAAAAGTTTTTTAATGAGATGTGATCCCAGTTGTTGATTCTTTGTGATTGTTCCTGTGCAATCGGGGTTTTGATCATAATGTCTTTGCCTACACTAATGTCCTCAACAGTTCTTCCTATTCTATCTTCCATCAGATTTAGTGTTCCTGTTTTAATATTTAGATCTTTGATCCATTTCAATTTTAGTTTAGTGCATGGTGAAAGAAAGGGGTCTAGTTTTAATTTTCAGCATGTGGAAAGCAATGTTTTCCAGCACCATTTACTAAAGAGGCTCTCTTTCTTCCAGTGAATGTGTTTGGCACCTTTGTCAAAGATAAGGTGGCTAAGTAAATCTGGAGTTGTTTCTCCATCTTCTAATCTATTCCTTTGATCCTCTGGTCTGGTTTCTGTTTCTTTCTTTGTTTATTTTATTTAATTTTATTTATTTATTTATTTATTTATTTATTTATTTATTTATTTGCCAGTACTGGGATGTTTTTTACCACATTTAATTTCAAGTCAGAGATTGTAATTCCCCCTGCCTTGCCTTTGTGGCCCAAAATTGCTTTTGTTATTCTGGGTCTCTTCCAGTTCCAAATAAATTTTACAATTGTTTTCTCCAATTCTCTGAGATGTAGTATTGGAATTTTGATTGGGTTTGCAATAAATCTGTATAACACTTTTGGAAGTATGGCCATTTTCACTATATTGGTTCTTCAAACCCAAGAGCAAGGGATAGCTTTCCATTTTCTGATACCCTATTCAATCTCCTTTTCAGAGTACTATAGTTTTCAATGCAGAGATCTTTTACTTCCTTATTTAGATTGATTCCTAGGTATTCTTTTTTTTTTTTTTTTTTTTTTTTTTGGGTGCTATCGTGAAAGGTGTTGTTTCCCTAATTTCTTTCTCGGTGAGTTTGTTATTCATGTATACGAAGGCTATTGTTTTTGGAGTGTTAGCTTTGTATCCAGCTACATGACTGAATTTGGTTATTAAATCTAGCAATATTTTGATGGAGTTTTGGGGGTCTTCTATGTAGAGTATAATGTCATCTGCAAATAATAATAATTTAAAATCATCCTTTCCTATCCTTATTGCTTTTATTTCTTTCTCGTGTCTAAATGTTCTGGCTAAGGTTTCCAAAACTATATTGAACAGGAGTGGTGATAGTGGATATCCTTGTTTTGTTCCTGATTGCAGACTGAGTGATTTCAGTTTTGTCCATTTAGTATGATGTTGGCTCTTGGTTTGTCACAGATGGCTTTTACAGATTGAGATACAGACCATCTGTTTTAATTTTCAATAGGGTTTTTATCGTGAGTGGGTGTTGGACTTTGTCAAACGCATCTATCAAGATGATCATATGATTTTTGCCCTTGGCTCTGTAATATGGTGTATTAGATTTTTTGATTTACATATGTTGAACCATCCCTGCATCCTTAGAATTGATGACTACTGCTTGGTCACGGTGTATGATCTTCCTGATGATTTGCTGCATTCTGTTTGCCGGTATCTTACTGAGTATTTGTGTCTATGCTCATTAGGGAGATTGGCCTGTAGTTTTCTTGCTTGGTTGGGTCCTTCTGTGGTTTTGGTATCAGGCTAATGCTTGCTTCCAAGAATGAACTTGGGAGTACTGCTTCCCTTTCAATTTCATTAAAGAGTTTGAGAAGTGGCAGTATTATGTCTTCTCTAAATTTCTTGTAGAATTCAGTAATGAATCTGGCAGGGCCTGGGCTTTTCTTTTTTGGTAGGTTTTCAATTATGTCTTCAATTTAATTGACTAATATTGTGTTATTTAGAATTTTTACATACTCTTGATTCAACTTTGGTAATCCATATGTATCTAGGTATCTGTTCATTTCTCTATTGCTAAGTATTTAGAACCCTTATGAAATGACTACTCTCAGAGATATCATCCAGGTATGTGTAGCTGCCTTCTGGGTTTTGAGTCTCTTGCAAGATCCTCACTCTTTGATTTATGCTGGGCCCTTGACTTCTGAACTCAATTTATTCCCAAGGACTAGTTGTAACTCAAATTGTCAATTGAAGGCCCAGGCTCCTCTACACTGCCTTCAAAGTCTCTCTTCTGTAATCAGACAGATCTGAGTATCCTTAGAGAGACATTGGCCCAGGATTTCCAATTAACACCATACAGGAAAAGATGTTGTAATCTTCCTTCCAGAGCTCTATAAGGGTTCAATCTGTATCTGAGACCATCTGGAACCAAAAGTGGTCTGCATTCAGGTCATAACTCAAGACTTTGGTGGTAAATTGAAACTAGAATTCTTCTCATAATTGAAGTTGTTCATATTTCAGGCTGGTTATAACTCAAGGGGCACTGTATTGGGGATGAGAAGTTGTTGCCTACTTGGCCTAGCCCCTGGTTCTTTGGCACTGGCCTAGAGTATTTTTTATTTTTTATTTTTATTTTTTTATTTTTTTTGTGGGTACCGGGGGTTGACCTCAGGACCTCTCGTACCAGCAGGTGCCCATGCCACTGAGCGATATCACCAGCCCTTTTTTCGTATGTGGGTTCCAGGAGTCGAACTCAGGCCCTCGCACTTGCCAGGCAAGCGCTTATGCTGCTGAGCCATCTCACCGGCCCCCCCTAGAGTATTTTTTATAACCCTTTGGCAGTGTCTGTCTTGGTATACCAAGAAGAACAACTTGTTAGACCAATTATGTCACTTTGGCTAAAGTTGTATAATCAGCAATAACAATAGCATCAAACACAGCCTAGAAAATGACAAACTGAGGTAACTTTTAATTTGCCACTTTAAATAGTATGAACTGGATTTGTGGTTATATTAGAAAATCTAAAATGAACCAGAGAATTGTATATAGTAAATAAATCCTAGATATGGCAATTTTCCCCTCAGGGGAGAAAATTTAAAAGGGGTTAGGGGGGAAAATAGAGAAATAGAAGTGGAAGAGATTAGAAACAAGGCAGGAGGACAAAGGCAGATCACACAAACTTTGGGAAACTGGTGCAGAAGACAGGAGAGAAAGAGAGAAGGAAGAAATAAAAACAAGAACAGAACAGAATGACAACAACAAACAAAGTAGAAACCATTTTCATACTCATATGAAAGCAAGAACAAATAATGAAGAAAAAAACAAAACTAAACTAAATTAAAGAACAAGAAAATAAAGGAAGGGGCCAGCGAGATAGCTCAGAGGCATAAGCACCTGCTTGGCAAGCGCAAGGTCCTGAGTTTGACTCCAGGAGCCCACATACGAAAAAGGGGCCGGTGATATCGCTCAGCCACACGGGCGCCTGCTGGCACGCGAGGTCCTGAGGTCGACCCCTGGTACCCACAAAAATAAAGAAAGAAAGAAAGAAAGAAAGAAAGAAAGAAAGAAAGAAAGAAAGAAAAAAAATGTCTGCCTCAAGGTACAGTGAGCCTGCACCTTTATTTCTGCTAAAGTTCAACCTGGTTTCTGGCTCTGAGGCTGGAACCAGACCCATTCAGCCTGCAGCAGTCCATGGGCCTCCTGTGGGCTTGACTGCTAGATGGCGCCAGCAGTTGCTCTGACTTCAGAGATCAGTTGACCCCTCTCCAAGATGGCTTCCAGCCAGTGCCCCTCTCCAGTTGGACATCTAACCTAAATAACTCACCAGCCACTTCGGTCCACTACATCTACTTCTCAGTTCCACTGGTGTGTCTCTCTGTGGAGGCCTCTGGTGTCACCAGCAATCACTGTGTGTCCACAAATTTGAGCCACCCCTCCCACACAG
The DNA here is from genome assembly GCA_028451465.1 of Erethizon dorsatum. Taxonomy (NCBI): domain Eukaryota; kingdom Metazoa; phylum Chordata; class Mammalia; order Rodentia; family Erethizontidae; genus Erethizon; species Erethizon dorsatum. Next base: position 22,499,490 of record CM051839.1, read on the forward strand.
TGAGAGTGGTCTCTGGGAGAAAGTGCCCTGCCACCTTCTTCTTTGTTGAAGTTTCTCTCTTTGCTCTCCCTGGGGGCTACATCTTTGCTTAAAATCCTTCCTGGGTCCTGGCGACCCACTTCTCTCTTTCTTCTCTTCCTCACTTTGCTATATATTCCAGTGTCTGGACACCAAATCTCAGAGAGGCTCTTTCCCTTCTGCTCACCACTCTGCCATCTTCCCAGAAGCCAGACACTAACATTTTTCAGAAAAAATAAAGCTAAATCACATATTTCAAAACCTAGGCAATCATAAACACAGAAGCATAATGTACAACTTTCAATTAAATTAAAGGGAAGGACAGAAGTTAAAATGAATGCAAGAATAATACAACTAAATAATTCAGGACAGGAGGAATAAACAGAGAAATCAGCTGTCCTATGAGTCACAAAATGAGAAGTTACAACTATTTCAAATAAATCTATAGCCACAGCAAGTATAGATACATTTGACTCATGTCATAAGTTGCAGAGACTTGGACTCAGAAGAAATGGTTCAACTCCAACTTTACTTTATTAAGTAAATAACACATGCATATAAAGTTTAAGAAGAAAAGATTATGTGCTATATTTAAAAACAAATCTGAAAAAGTTTTAGTGATATCTAGTTTTCTAGAAAAAAACTATACAATCCAGAAATGTATTACAATAAAAATAATTTGTGATTTTTAAAATTTTTACTTTCATAATATGGCAAATTATTCAAAACTTATTTAAAATAAAGAATGGATTCATGGTTAAGTTACTATAATTATACATTTAATTGACTGTATTATCAGAAGAAAATAAAAATGAACTCAATTATCTCTATAGAATGTGAAAGTTACTTTGGTAGATTTCAACACCCATAATCTACATCTTTTAATTTGCAAAGGATTAATGAAAATTTTAACATAAAATTATTAATGATATATATCTATCAATATAAATCAAGATTAATTCTCAATGTGCTCATAGCACAGAGGCAGGATGTCTCATCACCCCAAATTGTTTCCCACAAGAAAGATAATGCTCTCCCCCCACACAAACATGAAAGAGATTTATTGCACACACAATGAGGTTCTCTGGGAGTGCAGGGCAAGTTTCTAAGCAGATCTAAATATGGCTTGAAAGAGGGGCAACATTCTTGGATACTAAATGTAGTTAGGAGTGGAACTGGGGAGAGGTTTTCTGCAAATGTTGAGGAGACTTTAAGTGGATTGGATTTCCCACTCATGCCAATAGCAGGACTCCACACAGTCTCACTAGCTCTTCCAGATTTGAAGTAGTGAGGAAGAAGTGTTTTAACTTCAAAGCTTTCAGGTGTCAAACATCAGCAGCAGATTTGATCATTGTTGTAAATTTTGTCAATATACATTTGTACAGAGACACACAGTAACACAAAGCTGTATTTTCCCATGAAGTACAAGAACTAAAAATATCAACAACAATAATATCCTTTTATAAAATATAAAAGGATAATAAAACCTATAAAAATAAATACCATTATGTGGATTTACAATATTTATAGTGATACAATAGATAACCTGGAACTATCAAGAAAATATAAAACACGAATAAATTGTCTGGGCAAAAACTGTAAAACTTTAAAAGTCAATAGCACTTCTACAATAAAATAGTTATGCAAAAAAATGGAAATGGAGATTCCTTTTTCAATAGTAAGACAAAAAATGGAAGGCACCCATAATAATTTTAAAAGAATGGGACAAGCTATATGAAATTTCTTTATGTTTCTCTTTCTCTGTATCTCTCTTTATCACTCATTGTCTTTCTCTGTCTCTGTTTCTCTCTCTCTTCTCTCTCTCTCTTTCTTTCTCTTTCTCTCATCTACACTTAGACCCCCACACACACACATTAGAGTGAATTCAAAGACAAAACAATAAATCAAATAAATGGAAATTCATTCATTGCCTAAAATTGGAAAAGAGGAAAATTAAAATATGAGTAAATTATTTTATTGCTGTAATACAAACGGAGTGAAAATGTTAACAGACTATTTATGGCCATAGCATGCTGATGTGAAATGTAATGGAGAAAAATAAATGAATTCTGCAACTATATAATTATAAGGGGAATTATAAAAGTACAGAAACATGTCTAATTTCTTAAAGAATGTAGTGTAATATGTTATAAATATCATAAAAATTATTGAAGAAAAAATTAACCATGTAATGAGAAAGCAAATATATAAGTTTAGATCCTTACTTCACTTGTTCCAACAAAAAATTTCAAATTGATCTAAGGTTTGATTACAATAAAAAATAAGGAAAAATAACATTTATCATATTAAATCAAGGAAAGGCCTTTATTAATGTCTTAAAACTTAATATCAATAAAAATACTATTGACTTTCACTCCATCTCCCAGAAAAAAGTAGTATATTAACTAGTTGAAGAAATATATGCAAAGATGATCATGCATAATATTTGTAACAGAAACATAAAATATCTCCTAAAATGCTTATCAAGAGCAGAGAAGTTAAGGAAAAGAGTGATGTACTATTAGGGGGTCCTACATATAAACCAGTAGTGGTATACTAGATGCATCTAACTATAGGTAGTACTCAAAATCATTTCTCATCTCTAGAGCAAAGTGAAGAAAATCTAAAATTTGGTATTATTCACATGAAAATAAAGCACAAACAAATTTAGAATTTGTGTAGTTATGTAACTAGTTAGAAAATGTATTTCCACTGAGAGGAAAAAAACTTGAGAGAGCTGAGACTAACTCAAATAATGTCCTTATTATGCATCATATTTCTATTTTTGAAGGGCAGTTCTATTATACTTGCAGTATTAAATACCATGTTACCATTTAATATTGAATCAAAGATTATATATGGGATGGAGGAAGAATGTGTGGATGAGGAAGAGAAAGAGAACTACTGATCTTGGGGAAATTCTGCATGTGTAACATTCTTTTTTGGAAATGAGAAGAATAGGAGATAGACATAGTTGAGCCAGTGTACCAGGGAGAACCAAATGTCTACAGATGTAAGGAGAAACATTCAAGCCAGAGATCAACAGTAGCACACATGTTAAGGAATAAAGTGTCCCGTAAACCAAAAATTCAGGACTCAAAGGCGACAAGTTGCAAGAGAAAGAGCAAGTTACATTAGAATCTTTAAAATGTACATGGAAACTGATTTAGTAGAGTCAGTAAATCACTGATTGTCTTAATTGTAAGATTGTTTTCATTGTCAATAGAGTATTTTCCGTGTCTTAGTCCCTGTCCTTGAATTATATTTAATACTTATAACTTTCAGGAGTGATACTATTATTATTATTATTCTCTAAGACATCATCAAACAGAGTTACAGTGAGGTTAAGTCCCTCCAACTCCCTAGGACTCACAGCTAGTTCATTTTGGTGCCAGATTCAAGCACCACAGTGAATGTTTTTAACCACTGTGTTGTACAGGAAGATGATACACACTAGTGGAAATAAAGGAAGACTGAGGCTTTAATGGTGATTACAGAAATGGTGGTTATAGATTGACAGAATTTTGTTTGTCTTGTCTGTTTTTTTTTTTTTTTTTTTTTTTTGGAGGGGGAGGCTATATCTTTGGAAACAGTTGATTGAAAAATGATCACAAAGAGAAAAATTACTGTAACCAAACACAATGGGCTCACTCCTTGGTAAGTGCAAAGACAATAAGCACAGCTAAGAGTTGAATGAATTAAGAAAAGTTTTTTACTTGCAGCAAGGAGCACGGTAATTCTAAAAGCAGTGTGGCCTTGAACAAATAAATAAGGGGCTTTTATTGGAAAATGTATATATATTCCCATAGCAAAGACTTTTCATCACACGTGAGGCAGGCCTATTACTAAGCATGCTCAGTTTCAGGTCATTCATCGCATGTTCAAAAAAATGGTGGGTGGGAATCCTCCTGGGTAAAGAATATAATATTATAATAGCTGAAGTTTGCTCTCGGTCACCTAAAAAGTGTCAGAGGGACTCAAAATTTTGGCTGGTTCCTTGTAATTTTCTGTGGAGTGGCTTACTTGAAATTAAAGAAAAACAGCTTCAAAGGAATGTTCAGTCATTTCAAGGGCTAGTATCTTTTCCTCTCTGCCATCATAAAAGTATCTGCATAGGGGATGACAATTGGAAGTCTAAGAGAACACATTTAAAATAAAACCTAATATTGAAGATTGGTTATATTACATAGATACAAGCAGTATGATTAACTGTGGAAAATGGGAGGAATGTGTGCTGAGATAAAAGTAAAGATGTGAGGATACATAGGATCGTGAAGTCTAAGAAAAAAATGAGGAGGCATTCACAAGAGATGGATGCTATCTACTACCTGACAGAATGAATTAATCTCTAGCCAGTGAGTGGAAGGAGACTTGAGAGAATGAGGCATGTTAAACCTAAAAAACTGAAAACATTTTTAAAAATCTGTGGAAGTCAATTAGAGATTATTTTCATTTGTTAAATAGCATATTGTTTTTTTATCAATCAGCCTGGTTTTGTTACTTTTCCTTGCATTTATTCAGATCACTATCTTGTTAATTTCATAAGAATATTCAGTGAGAAAAAAAATGCAGTGAATGTATTTAACAAGGAAGATGCCATTTTCAGTAAATTGTAGGTTTTAATGCAAGTGATATAATTATCATCTGATATAATATCTCTTCATTTAGCCCATTATTCAGTCCCTACACCCTCCCATATTATTATTTTACCTCGACACATCTTAGTTTTTTTAATGTTCAGTAGCATATTTTTGTAAGATGGAATTAAAAATTAACCTTGCAGAACAAAAAAGTTTAAATTTTAACTGTGTAATAATGCCTTCCATTATAGTAAGAAAAAATACATTTACACTTTAATATAAATTTTATGAATCTATTACAAAGAGGAAATTTTTGAATATATTTTTCTTTATATATTTATATTCAAAAGAATTTATATTGAATGTTAATTATGATTTTAATACTACTATATTAAAAGAAATGTCTTCAATAAATCTCAATTCATGTAACCTTGAAACAAAATTATATCTACAAAATTGATAATATTGAATATGATTGTTCAAAATAAATATATCATTGAAGGTTATTATAATTTTAAAATGTGAAACATATTAAAAAAATAAAATTTTAGGATATAAGTATGTAATGTGCCTTTAGGATAATCTTCATTTTATTACATAAATTCTTTATTATATATTGTATAGGTACTTTTTTCAAAAGCAGCATCTGAGTAATATACTAGTATGCGAATGGATGCATAAATATTAATAAAGATTTTTATGAGCCTGATAAGAAGAAATTTACCGAAGCAAAGACATAAACATTGTATCTAAAGAATTAATATTAGTTACATAAACATTTGCTGTTTAAACTGCTGAAGCGACTCTTTGATTTTAAACCTGTATACCTGTAAGATATGTTTGCTAATCCATTTTTGTCTGGCCCCATGGATCAGAATCTGTCCAAATATTTAGTATCACATCCAGTTAACTTTTCAGCCTACCAAACAGATAGACAGGTAGATGTATTAGATAGATAGATAGGTAGATATAGATAGATAGATAGATAGATAGATAGATAGATAGATAGATGATAGACAGACAAATAATTTCTTTGATGGATTTTGTGCTACCACTAGATTACTCTTTTTTTTTTTTATGTGGGTACCAGGGGTCAACCTCAGGACCTTGCGCACCAGTAGGCGCCCATGCCACTGAGCAATATCACCGGCCCTTTTTTTGTATGTGGGTACCGGGCGTCAAACTCATGACCTCGGGATGGCCAGGCAGGCACTTATGCCGCTGAGCCATCTCACCAGCTCAGATTACTCTTAAGAAACACATTTCCCAAGATCGTTATTCTTTCTTACCTATTTCTCCTGCTTCATCTCCTGCTGACCTACTGCACTGCTTGTTATTTATTTATTCTCTAAACAATCTCTGTCTAATTAAAAACAAGAAGCTAGGAGCTAGAAATCTAATACAAAGTAAGAATAAAGAGGTTTCTACCAAGGACAGTAGAATCTGCTATTAAAGAACAATAGTGAGTGACTACAGCTAGAAAATAGTGGACGTTACAGAAAGTAGTTTGCACGTGGAAACCCAGGCATCCTCGAGACAAGCTTCAGGGTTGTGTGTCCTCATCACTGGTCACTTTACAGAGGGTGTGAAGCATATTCAGTAACTTGTTCCCTCACTGAGCCAGCAAGAGACTGAGAGGGAAACTGAATTCACTAATTCTTAACTTTTTCCCATTATTAGCATACCTCCTACCAATTCCTAAGTATCTTCCTTCTGCCCAGAGGGATAATTCTTTTTTTTCCAGGCAGAATCACGAGCCTCCTTCACAAATAAAGTAAAATGAATACATTTTTTACTCTCACTTCAATCTGTGAATCCCTGCAAAGCTCAAATACACTATCTGGGTCTAAGCATCATCTCAACTTCACTTGTCAGGGTATATTTCCTTTTTGTTCCAAAGTCTCCTAATTCTTTGAGCTAAAACATATAGAACTCAAAAGTAGAGTTCTTTGTTCAACATGTCATACCAGTAAAATGTTTGAGTACATTTATTCAGCATACATATATTTATTAAAAAATACAGACATGTGAAGCTATAATATAAATACCAATAATAACTTTCAAATACTAACTTTCAAAGAGAAAAAATTTTTAAATGTATTTAAGTATCTTACAAATTATGAAGTTATATATTTCATAAACACATTTCTCAATGTAAAATGAACTTAGGTTGAAGTTCATTAGTAACAGTAGATACAGATATTTTTTGAGTTTCAATGTTCAGTAAAACAGCATTGTTTTTCTCTTGTATGGAGGCCCATGATGAATTTAGAATTAAGTGGAGAAATCTCAGCTCTGGTATTTGGACCTACACATTATTGGCATCTTCAATCCATAGTTTACATAGAAGGATCTTTGAAAGTATAAGGGATTTAGTTTTGTTTAATTAAAAAATAGTGTAATACATATCAAAACTGAGGATGTGATTATTATTACACATTTTTGGTTGGAATTCCTTTTGTGCGGGTAGCCTTTTGACCTGCAAGTATAACTAATTTATCTGACAGACATGTCCTTTGGGGGCATCAGGGTCAATGTATTTATTAAATGTTGAAAAGTTTAATCATCTTATTTTTATTGTGAAAACTACTAACAACCTATTTTTTTCTTCTCCTGTATCCTAATGCATCATCTTGCAATACCCTTGGAGCGCACACCATCTTAAGGTACACAGCTCTAAAGCAACCCACTAGAGATTTGTATTGCTCATGGCATAAACTAATAAAATTCTACATCTGAGCAGCATTCCTGTGCATATGAAGAAAATAAGGCACTGGGTCAAGTTGATTGGCCTGGTGTAGACTAAGAATAAAATCTGTTTTCTTCTTACGTTCATGTTTTATGCATTGGGAACCATGGGATGAATTCAGATAAGAGCATCTATCAAGTTGACTTTCCTGATTCCATTGGACTGACTCTAAATTTTCAATGTTCATGTCTACTTTTGAGTTCCTGACCCTGCTCAGTTTGGGAACTCCAATTCTTAGCTGGAGAGTAGAGTAGTGAAAAGCATTCAAACATCACTATTCTAAACAGTGACTTTAGTAATTTTAAGTGGTTAAAAAGAATCCATAGATTTTTGAAAATTTTGTCGTCACAAAGCAAAAGATATTTATAAATTATTTTAAATCCTTTGAGAATTTGTCATAAGGTGATTATTATGAGATAACTCCTTTCACCCCAAGTAATAGAAGGTTTTCTTCAGGGATTGTCTAAATTACTTTTGTCATTGCTGGGACAAAATGCTCAACACCCAAAGTTAAAGGAGGAAAGGTTTATTTCAGCTCACAGTTTGTAGAGTTTTCAGTCCATAGTTGGCTGGCTGCAAGGCAGGGTGACATGGCAAAGGGGCATAACAGGGGAGAAACAGTCCATGGCAAGCAGGCAGGAGACAGCAGAGCATCAAGCAGCCGTAGCAGCAGCAGCAACCTGTCTCTCTCTTTTAAACCTTGCAGACTACCTACTTTCTGGGTGGTGCCACCCACACCCAGGGTGGGCCTTCCCATCATCCACACTTAGAACTATGCTATATCAGTCAGTGGACTAATTTAATAATCACTCACCCTTAATTCCATTATCACACCCCGTAGATGCAGCCACCTCCAAAAAGCCCCAACTATGACCCACTGCATGAGGCTTCGGGGGGACATCTAGATACAAGACATAACAGGGATATATAACAAACATTACAATGTCACATAGCATTATGGAAAAATATTTTATCAAACTAGAGATTATTTGATTTCTACTGAAAAATAAAAATATAGTGAATGTAATTTTTCTAAATATTTATAACATGTTATTTTGATCTATTACCTTCTTAGGATGTATTTGAACTTCATATATATCTACATATAATATATAATTATACACTAGCTAAATGTATCATATTGATACCAAATTTAATAATATAATTGAATGAATCTTATGCATACATAATTATTTATGTTTGTGTATATACATAAAGAGAGATAGAGACCAAAAGACAAAGAAAAGATTGAATTCTATATTTATGTGGCTTCCTACTTAGTATTTTGTTAGCCGTATAGTATCAGGGATACTCTTTTATTACGTCTAATAGAATAGTCAGCACAATTTTATCTAGACTATACTCTGCTTTTCTGAATTTGCTAAGCCATTTAGTTTATATAAAAGTAAATAAGAGCCAAAGATCAATAGAAGTCATGTTTCATGACAAATCCGTCTATAGGCAGGATACCGAATACAGTAACCCCCAGCTCCATCTGCAGGACCAGGGCTGATATTCCATTAACTTTCATTTGGAAACATGGGATTTAGAGGTGGATTTGGCTGTTAAAATAGCAGGGTTAGGTAGCATAGCCTTTTTACAACACAGAAAAAAACAGCTTTATTCAGGTCCTAAATTTTCTCTCTTGCCAAGCGTGTGTCCACGTGTTTTTCTATGTGTTAGATGTATCTCCTCAGAGCTTTCTAAACTGAATCTGTTTTTCTTTCTCTGCTTCTGTAAATTAAGGCTCTGCAGTGAGGTCACATGCTATTCCATCATGTTTCTCAAGCTTAAATGTACGAATAAGTTCTATTCTTTCAATGACTATATACAGAAAGTCCATATACACCAACGATACCTTGTAAGCACATTAATTTCTTTTAGATTTGAGGAATGTGTCATGCTGAACTTATTTTGTAAATGAAATGTGTCTGATATTAATTAATTTTATGTTCAAAACACTGTGCCTTCAAAACTCTGATTTTACCTTATAATATTCCAGAATAGTAAATTTTACTAATATTAAACTCACAAATTTGAAAATTTGGATTGGAATAGACAGAGTCTGTGAGTCATTCCTTTGAAGAAATATAACAACAAAAAATGTAAAGATGAAAAAAAGAAGCAAAGACATACAGGTGGACAGAAGAACATCCTGAAATCCTCCTACACATAAAGGAACCAAAAAAAAAAAAAAAAAAAAAAGGAGGAAAACTTACCCATGCAGTTCAGAAACAGCTGAAAAGAAGGAGCCTTCCTGAGCTTCAAAATATTGACAGTTTGTGTACAAGAGCTGTGTTGCCAACTCTAGGAGTCCCAGCGTAGTGCTTTCTCATGGTCTTCATCTCTACTGAACACAATGTTGGATGGGGTGAGAAAGTTTGGCTAAAAGTGAAACGAACATGGCTCTCAGTGAAAACAAGGCAGTTTTACTATTGTTTTAAAGTAGCTGAAAGGAAGATAGGTCTTTGAACAAATTTTAGTGAATCAGAAATGATAAACTTGGTAACAAATTCAAGGTGTTATTTTGTTGATCCGTTAGTTTCATTTTAGTAAATGCAAACTTACTGATAAAAGATTCATGTAAATTTAAGTTATTTATTATTTTGATAACATCTATTTCAAGGTTCTTTAAAGATGTCATACAGCTTGAATTCATGTATTTATTTCATTGGTGACTCTAATCTAGACAAATATCTGAAAGTGCCTTGGAATATGTACTATGACAATCATTTAACTAGGTATTCATAATTTTAAGTCCCAATTTTTTCCCTATGATTTTGTCATCAACACATTTCATCACATCAATATAGCTTATATGCAATATATTTTTCATACATAAATTTGAGTTACTTCTCTGTATTTCGATAACAAATGACAAAGACTAATTTTTGGAGGGGGTGTTGTACAAAGGATTGAATTCAGTGCCTTCCCACTAAACTGCTTTCCAGCCTTTTTTCCTCCTCCTTCTCCTCCTCCTTTTTGACACAGGATTCCTGAATTCCGCTGGCTGAGCTCAAACTCACAATCCTTCTGTCTCAGTCTCCAAAAGTGTGGAATTACAGTCATGGGCCACCAAGAATTTGGATGTTAAACACGTGAGATTTGTTGCTTCTTACTTTTTATTTATTTTTTATTATTTAACGGGAGAAAAAAATAAAAATGAAAAAGAGTTTTGAATCAGGCTAATAGGAGAGTAACAATAATTAATACATTGCATCAGAGTACAAGATATAGGCATGAAATGTTGTCCACAAAATATTAGCACAAACCTTTCATTTCAATGAACTAAGAGAAACTAGTTGTATAATTATCTTAACTATCTTGTGTACATGTTGCTTCTTACTTTGAAATAAAATGTTATTTACAATTTAGAATATATAGGGACTCATGGTTCCCTGGGAGCTCAGTATAGTATCCGTATTGTAATAGCTGACAATAATACATGGTTAGTAATGATGTGTAGGAGTAAATAGTGTCTAAATTATGAGAAATGTACTCTGCCATAGAGAAAGATAAACTCATTTGTAGGAAAATGGATGCCCCTCAAAACCATAAAGTTAAGTAAAATAAACCAGAAACAAAAGCTCAAATATCACATGGCTTCTCTTATATGAAAAACCTAAATATAAATAAAGACCAAAATAAAAGATAATAGCAAGTAGGGAAGTAGATCTTTCTCAAATTGGAAGGGGAGATCAAGAGGTGGAGGGAGGTGGAGGGAGGGGAAGGATAGGGGATGAAAAACTGAATGAAGATGTGTTATGTACAGGTGCCAACTCCACACAGAGTGCAAACAATATGAACTAGAACATGTATTAATAAAAAATAATAGCAGTCTAAATTAGTAAGGTTAGGTGAGGATTTTCCTAGTCGAAGCAACACAACAGTTAATAAGCAAAATGAGAATATGAAGAACCACAGTGTGTTTAAAAATTCATATCGAAAATAGGGGGCCAGTGAGATGGCTCAGCGGCATGAGCGCCTGCCTGGCAAACACGAGGTCCTGAGTTCAACTCCCGGTACCCACATAAAGGAAAAAAAAAAAAAAGAAAGAAAATAGGACATTTTTGAGGTGCAGACATTTTTGTACAGTTATGAAAGCAAACAAGTACATTATTTCATGCCACGACTTTTAGGCTAATAGGACCTAATTTAATACTAAGACCTTACCACAATACAGTGGGTTCGTAGCAACCATTTCCTAAGTTCGAAATCTGTTGTCCTTGATAATGCATATTTTGATGAAAAATGTTTTAAGTGAAGGGGATTTTAGGTGAGCTACATAGTGATACATTTGATAAAGAAACTACAGGCTTTCTACATTATTGTCACTTCTAAAGAAGTAACAGAATAATTTCTCTTTTTTATTAGTACATGTTTGCCATACATGAAGTTTACATGCACCTTGGGGAGTGGGTACACGTATGTAATACAGCTTGTTTCTTTTTTAAATTCTCTTCCCATCCACCTCCCTCCTTTTGCCTCTGAGAACTTTTTCCCCATTTTTGTTCTTCTTGTTATTGCTCTCAACTCATGTTTGTGACATAATGATTACATTTCTTAGGTTATTATGTTCCTGTGCATGGCATATACACTCCCTCACACCTTGCCCTTGGTCTCCTGGACCCTTTCCCATTTGCAAAAGATCTACCCACTTTGTTTCCTTCTATCTATCCTTTATTATGATCTTTGTTTGAACTTTGCCTTACTCAAATGACAGATACCATACAATATCTAAGCTCATGTGTCTTTTCCTACAACTGACTTGAATTTCTCCTTCTCTACAGTTGAGCAGAGTAATATCTTTAGCCTGAATTATTCATGTAGTTGCTTCATCTCCTCAATTTGCCTGGGTAGAAATATCCCTGTTTATCTATGTGCTAAGATCTGAGTATTAAATTGTTTATTTCCAATTCCAGAAATTTCTAGACACAAATATAATTTCATTGTATATTTTAATTGTGTGAAACTGATTATTATAACTATATAGAATATGTTCTGAAAACAAGGCACCCCACTGGTATAAAGTTAAGGTATAGTATTAGACCATCAAATCTGTAAAGTTTTCCTGTCTAAAATATTAAAAATGTGTGTTTCATGTACTCTGGAACATGTTTTGGGACATAAAAATTTTATATCAAAAATAAAATTAGATGCAATCAATTAAAAAGATCCTTAAAACTAATAAATTCTAAATGATATGTTGATGAATTAAAAGCAATTTTATTTTTCTAAATAAGAAAATGAGCATAAAATAACATCAAATTCTAAATCAGGCTATTAAAAATCAAATAATTTGTAGTAAATAGAAAGAAAAATATAGAACACATATTTAATAGAACAGCATTAAAATAGATATTCTTAAATATAAGACTAAATTTATGGGGCTGGGAATATAGCTCAGTGTCACAAGCACCTTCCTGGCAAGTGCAAGGTCCTGAGTTTGATTCTGGGTACCAAAAAGAAAAAAAAAAGACTAAACTTATGTTGTTACAAAATACCTAAGCAACTTGAAGACATTAGTAAACATCGTATTACGTGGCATATCATAAATTTTAATTTTGTAATATAATATATGAACATAAATACAATCATCCCTTTTTCTTAGATGTGACTTGAAAATTTTCATCAGTTTGTAACCATACTTTGCGCTGTGCTTTGAAAACTGTAATTGAATATTAATCTATTTTTATCAAAAATATGTCAGAATGTTATAACACATATACATATGTTTCTTAGATAACATTATCTTATGTGTTTATTAGTTTAAAAATGACAGTTTTGTAAACTATTTTAAATGTATACCACAGTGGTACAAGTCAAATTAAAGCATGCAATTTATCAAATTGTCAAGTTTTATTAATTTAATACAGTTTAATGTACCTAATTCCATTTATTGGTACTGGAGTTGGTATTCAGGGCATGCTATCACTGAGCTACTTTCCCAGCCTTTTTATAAATTTTTATTTCAAACCAGGGTCTCGCTAAATTGCTAAGTTTGCACTGGCTAAACCTGAACTTGTGATCCTCTTACCTCACCCTCTGAAAGTGTTGGAATTACAGGTGTGTGCACAAACTCTGACTCCAAATTCTTCATTTTAAATAGGAACTGTTTACATAGACTCTTGTGAAAAGCCTTTCCTAAGTCTTTGATGTAGATTATAAATTGAACAAATCTAATTTCTTATTTCTCCTAAATACCATATTGATCAAACAATGAAAGAAGACATGATTTTAATTTAATATAGGTTTCCTTAAAGTAATAAAAATTTATCACTGGTGTTGGTAGTAAACTGCAAAGTGTTAGAGATATAGGGTGACCCCAAATACATACTCTAAAGTAGTCTAAAAATTTTATTTTACTCTTTATATGTAGTTATTACATAAATATAGGGAGTATGGTGATTTCTATGTGTGATGAAAAAAATCTTATTTATTCATTTATGTTTTCAAAGTGATTCACTGTGCAGCCTAAAATATGCATGAAACTATGTTATGTGATGTTGCAGATAAAATAATTAAATACACATGCAGGCAAATATTGGATTCTATCACACACACACATATGATGAAATGTCTTTTGTCAAAAGGGAAAGTGTAAGAATGCAATTTTGGAAATAGATTAATTTAAATAAATGAATATTATGTAACTTTGTTAGTGAGACATTGTTCATTTTTCAGTGATATAAAAAATGTAAGTTATTTAAGGATCAGACTGTAAAACAAAAGTATATCCCAACCAATCTTCAAATAAAATGATTACATTCTTATTAATCTGCTTTCACAGTTTCCCAAGTGATAAAAATTAGCCTTATTAATAGAGTTTGCATTTTTTTTTTTAACTTCAGATTTCACAGCAACATTGGAGAAAAACTGAGAATGGGGAAGAAGTAAACACATTTAAAATGAAAAATGTTACATGGTAAACATAAATTAATTTCTACATCTTTTGCTCTTTTCAACCTTTTCCATAAAAAGATAGAAAACAATTTTCCTGGCCGGTGAGATGGCTCAGCGGCTTAAGCGCCTGCCCGGCAAGCGTGAGGACCCGAGTTCGACTCCCGGAACCCACATACGAAAAAGGGGCCGGTGATATCGCTCAGCGGCACGGGCGCCTGCTGGCGCGCGAGGTCCTGAGGTCGACCCCCCGGTACCCACAAAAAAAAAAAAAGAAAACAATTTTCCTTTGCTTCTTTAGCGAAAAAATACAACTCAAAAAATTGCAAGTCTTTATGTACTTGATTTAGTGTTTTACTTTGTTTTACATGTAAACATGGATATCACATCAAATAATAAAAACACTAGAATTTTTTAAAACTCTAAGCTGCATATTAAATATTTTGCATTAATTAATTCATTTTACCTTTATTGCAACTCAGTGTAATATAGGAAAAATTTAAACTATATTCTCATGGTCTTAAATTTTCATAAAATTTGAAAACTTCAAATCATTGTATGCAATGGACTTAGTGGCTTCAATGTGAGAAATAAATACAGTGAAATGAGCAACTCAGAAGATAATTCACAGACAAATTTCAATCCCAAGGAAAAGAGTAGGGAAGCTTCCATTCTAACATCTAAATTGTCTGCAATCCTCATAGAATGGAGACCTGAAATAAAAATTCAGTTCAACAGAAAGTAAAATATTTTCAATATCCCCTTTAGTTTGTGGATTTAATAATGTAATTAATGACAACCACATATTTGTGAGAATTATGGGATAATCATACCTTACACATCCGAGAGACTTAATGGTCTCAGATGCATAGAATTCTTCACAAAGTAAACTAACATAAAATATATCCCAGTAGGGAAACATTTTCTAAGCAGGGAGATTCTTTTTTTTTTTTTTACATTTAAATAAATATAATTTCTTGCTTAGATGCCAGTGAAAGAATTATGAATTCCAAGAGGTGGATAAAGTCCAAATAAAAACAAAACAAAACAAAACAAAAAAGTAGGATAGGGTTTATTGCACTATTTTTCCATTATTTTATCAGGAAGTGTCTGGAAATATTTCATTTTTGCACAAAATTTAATTTGCAGTATTAGAAACAGCTACTTGATGAATTTGAAAAATAATCATGATTTTACTAAAGATGACTAATATAAAATATTCATTTATTTATTTAACTAATTTTTTTGAAAAAATCAGGCTGTGTTATCAACTATAGTTTATAGGGCTCAAAATGAATAAAATAGATATCAAACTTCCATGAATACGGTTTTAATATTTGGTATTCATTGAACATTTTATATATTTAATTTAAAAATATGAAAATCAGATGTATTTTATTTTAACTTGTTCTTTTAGTTATCAGTATTTTTACTAAAGGTAACTTTTTCATCTCTCAATGCTGAAAATACAAATGTATAAACTGCATAAACCTATATAATTTTTAAAATAGGTATAAAATTCTAACTTAATGCCATCTTTGATGAAATAAAATGATAGCTAGAACAGTGACAGCCAAAAGACATAAAGACAGAGAAAAAGAAAGTATATAAAAACTTATTTTTATGTGGGTCTGAAATTTTCTCTTTCTTATGATTTCAAGCTTTATAATTCTATGCTTTTGGGATTTGTGACAGAAAGCCCAAAATACCTGGAATAAAAATTTCTTTAAATGCTTAGTAAAGGTCCAAGCCAAAATGAAAGCAACATTTCTCCTTGTCTATCCAACATCTTGGTCATGCTTGGAGCAAATCAGGATTGTTTGAATCCAAAGAACAGGAGTGACCCAATGGAAGCAAAAGATTTGGGGTGAGTGGAATCAGGTTAAGCTTACCATATTTAGTAAATAAAACAGAATACTGAATGAAATTTTAATTTCAAATAAACAATATATAATCATTTAGTATAAGAATGTCTTCTGTAGATGGGCTGAGAAGGTAGGTCAGTGGTAGAGTGCTTGCCGAGCATGCGCAAGACCCTCATTTAAATCCCTAGCATCACATAATAAAATGTCCCAGGTAATAGTGACGTATACTCATATTAAAAAAAACTACTTATTGTTTAGCTGAAATTCAATTATATTTAGATGTCCTGTATTGTATTTGGCAACCTAATTATGATTTTCTTAGAATTTTAATATCTAGAGTATCAAAGGGATTTTACCTAACACTTTTATATTTTAAATTTATCAATAAAATAGTTATAACTCATAGAACATGATTAGTTTGCTAGGAAAATTTTTAGAAGTTCAGTGTATATTGTTTTCTTTAACCCTCCTAACACTGTGTAGATAAATATGGTTATTACAATACCCTATATTGAAGGGAACCAAGGAAGAGGAAAGATTAGAGTCTTGACATATATCGAATTCCATTATCTGTCATAAGTGCTTCCCCACATCCCATATGTCTTGTAGCTCTGGGATAGTGAGACATTCCGGAAAGTGATCCAACAATTTGACCACAGAGGCAGTCTTCTGAAGCAGGTACAGGCAAGTCTGGAAGAAGAGCAGTATGGCTTCCTCATTGGTAGCAACAAGACCCAACCCAGATGCCTGTGATTCTGAGGTCAGGATATGGCTTGAGTATCCATAAATTCTGCACCATGGATAGTTTATTTGGTATTGGAAATTTTGGAAATTTAATTCTGGAAGTCATCACGCAGTCCCTGTCAATCAGTTGTCTGCAGATTTCTTGCAAGTGTTGACCACACAGAAATCTCAATTGATTGTGCAAAAATAAAAATAACTGCAAACGGCTTTGAAAAGAATAGCATTGTCTTCATTTGCTAGCAAGATAAATACCACTAAGGTTTCCATGATATCATTTAGAGCTAGAATGGACATTTGACTTTCAGATACCTTCCTTCAAACTTCTAAAAAAAATTGTCTAAACTCAGACGTATTTCTAGAGGCTGTGCCATCATGTTAAAACTCTGGGAATGATGTATTACATATGCTAAAATAGTAATATATTGAAACTTAAGATTCTATCTAGGCACAAGACTCATACTAGAACAAGGGTCTCCAGTCCTGCCTTCTTTCCTTTCTTTTATTGTATGTATTTCTTTCTTCTCACTCTTTCTCTAACATTTTTCATTCTTTCATTTGAGTTTTTGCTTATTCAGCAAATGTTTTCCCCCTCCTACTCCTATTTTAGGCACTATTTCAGGAGATGGAGATAAACCAGGTATATGGCATAGAGTTCTCTGGATGAACAGAATCAATCATTATTCGTTTGGTATAAAGGACTATACGTGGAAGAGTGGACAGTGTCACCCACGTGGTGCCACCCACAGGGTGGTTTTCCCCTTCAGTTCATTGTCCTACATGCTAATCACCCATGGAAACACCCTACAGACACACCCAGAAGTGCACCTCACTAATCTGCCATGCTTTTATTTTTATTTATTTTTTTTTTCTTTTGGTATTGGGAATAGAACTCATGACCTTGCACTTGCCAGGCAGGCACTTGCGCTGCTGAGCTATATCCCCAGCCTGGCTTTTGTTAATCCAATCCGGTTGATGTATCATGATTAATGGTCACATCAGGGAGAGAAACAGACTAAGATCTCTATCTTTGTCCCTGTTGCCCCAGCTCTTCACTGTATACCAGAAACCCAGCATTATCAGAATTTCTGAATAGATTTTAGTAGCTAACTGGAAAGACTGCAGTTTTAGATGTGAATACTACTGGTTATAAATAAATGATGAATGATTCAGAAATTATATCAAAAGGAATTGTCAGACCAACTCAAACATGGACAGCAAAACTGAGCACCTTAATTAAATAGAAATGAACATTGAATGAAAAAAGAATACATAAAACTTTATAAGAATTATCTGAGGCATTAGAAATATATAGAAGGCTATAAAATGATAATATTAGATATATAAAAGAAAAAGGTAAAAACTGGCATGCATTCAAAATAAAACTCCAGTTCAGTATTAATTACGTTGTAAAGCCTTGACATTGCTAGCACAATGTCTAAGATTATTCTGTTTCTTAACTAAGTCATAGAAATCCTTAGTATACTTGACAAAATATGTCTCATTATGAAAACAAAGTAGATTAAATAGAGTGAGCCATAATTCAGCATAAAAAGATTGTATGGCCATATACACCTTATAAATTGAATACTTCAAAATATGGTGTAAAAAACCAAAGTTAATATATTCTCTTTAAATGTCTTATAAGTATAATAAAAATAGCATGTTTAAAAACAAAATGCTTTTGAGTTAAGTGGTTAATATTATTTCAGTTCTATACACCCAACTAATTTATTTCTTATTCTTTCCTCTCTGAGGTTTTCATTCTGGCTAGAAGTTTTTCAAAGGTATATGTCAATAAAAATGACTTAATAAAAGAATTATTTCAAAGGACTAACAAATTAATTTTATGTTATGTTGCCAGCGAACTTTCTAATTATAATAGAACTGAGAATATTCATGGGTACTAAGCTTAAGAAATTATGTATGTTGAGAACTCCTTTAAAGTTGTGCCAGCGAGCCTGCATTATAAGGTAGACATATGTTCTTTCTCCAGATTTTTTCCTCACATAAAATTAAAATATGTGCAGCTTTATTCTGAGTTTTACTTTTAAAAAGTTAGGAGGATGTTAGTTAGTTAGTTAGTTTTTTTAAATAGAGTGTCCACATCACTATGCAACACACATAGTTACACACTAAATCTTGTCAGTTATTCATATTTTCAAAGAGAATATAAGAAATGAGGTAGATTTAACTACTAGATTTAACAATTACAATAATGTAGTCAAACTCTTTTAAAGCTTTGCCATTTAAAAATTTTAATTTATCACCACTTTTCTCTCTATGATATTTGGATTGTAATTATTTTATACAAGAAACTTCTGCATCTACATCATATTGAATTTGAAACTTTATCAACAGATAAGTAAAAGATAGCCAAGAGAGAGGGAACAAAGCAAAATATAAATAAATAGTGCACAAAGATATTTTGGTAGCTTTTCTCCTGTTAGGCTAATATGAATATAAAATAGTACTCTCTGAATTTTCCTGGATATACTCTCTCTCTGTCTCTCTGTCTCTGTCTTTCTGTCTCTCTCTCTCTCTTTCTATCTATCTATCTATCTATATAATGTTCTATATAGATGAATATATCAATTACAGAAATTGATCTAAATTTATAGGATAAAGATTATCTTTTATTAAAAGAAAATTAAGCATGTTTAGTATAGAAATTACCTACTCTAATGTAATAACATATATAGCACTGGTAACAAATCCAAGAGATGGAGGATGGAGGGAGGTGGAAAAGGCAATAGAATAAATGAAAAAAAAAGAATTAAGATGTGTTATCTGCATGTTTCCACACCCCAGGAGGAATGTAATCATTATGCTCTGAAGCAAGTACCAATATACAATTTTTTATAATCCATGATATTAAAAATTATCCTTGAAATTCAAATTTAACATATTTTCATGTAGATTGTGTGGCTTATAAATATAGTCACTTGATAAATATAGTCAAGAATTACAAAAATAAAATTATAGAACTTTCATGAAAGCTCTACTTTAGAAAAATCTATAGTATCTCCGATGTTGTCAGAACTTTTCACTGAAATATTACTAAAGGCAAGTGAAGATGTCAATCCTTTAAAATCTTTAAAATTAGAAGTCAGTGTACAAATTGACATTCAGAACCTAAAATGAAATTTTTAGACTATGAAGATAATAGAATGGACTTAAAGGTACCATAGGTGGTTTTCCTAAGGTTTATTATTTTCCAGAAAAAATAAAATGAGGCATTAATTTATCCTTGTTGGCTACATGGCTTAGATACTCATAGTGCTTAAGAGAAATATATATCTGTTCTATGGACACTATTTTGGGTTAGACGACATGTTGTACATTTTACATCATCCTTTGCCATATGTAATAGTATTACTACTTTTATATCCACTCCAGAATTCACAGAAAAGAAGGTTTTAAAGTATTGTGCAGAATTCAACTTTGAGAGGAAACTTGCATAACTGAAGCTTGGATGTACATGAGTTAGCAAAGGGTGTATTCTAGGGTTCAGGATTTAGATGTGATCAACAGTACAGGGAATCAACTTTTAAATATTCCATGTAGAAAAAAAAAACTGTAGTATGAGTTCTAAAGAAGTATACTGGATGAATTTTTGCCAGGTACTGGAAATCTCCTAGAAATAATTCACAATTTTTTTCGTTAGCAGTAGGTCAGAAAAACACTTTTAAACACTTCAGAGAAATAAAGTCAGGATGAAAAATACCAACTATCATTCCTGGAGTTTAAAGCATTGTGTTAGCTATGTACTGCTATGACAAAATATCTAGGATAATCAGCTTCTGAGAAGGAAAATTTTATTTTGGCTGACAATTTCAGAAGACATTCGCTTTTTTTTGTGTGCATGCGTGTTTTTGTTTTTGATTTTGTTTTTGTTTTTATTTTGGGGGACAGGTTCTCACTTCATAGCCCAGGCTGGTCTTGAACTCCTAGTGATCCTCCTGCCTCAGCTTTAGCTCTGATTACAAGTGTGCTCCACCATGCACACAACTTCTTTGACATTTTGCCTTTGGGTCCATGGCAAGGCAGTACATTATGGTGGAGAGAACATGCCTGAGGAGGCCTCCTCACCTCATGGTGACCGGGATGAAAAAGAGACTCACTCAGAGGGAAAGGCCAGTGTCCCAATGTCCCCTCCAAAGGTATACCCTTCCTCAGTGCCCTTCCAGCAGTCCCAACCTCTTGAAAGATCCACCAGCTCTCAAAGGTAGCTTTAGCACGTGAGCATTTGGGGGACCCCTGAGATCCAAATCATGACAGGCACAGTGATGAATGGGCACATGCTTATTTGTGTTTAGAATAAAGTCCTCCCAGAATAATATCTACACCTAGAGCCACAAGTACACTATTTTCATCATCTCAACCTTTGGACAAAACTGGGCATTGCTCTTTCAGAATAAATTTAAGATAATCTTATTTAGATCCTAAATTTTGTTACTTTAATTGCAATTGTATTTATCTACAGGTCAAATTAAGAAAAACTGATACAAAAACTCTGCCCATTCGTAGACATCAAATACTCTCCAATTATTTTATAGCTTTGGATATAAATATATATTCTTCATGAAGGAAGTATTTCATCTTATCTGTTTGGTATATTTGTATATCATATATATTTTGTGTTTATTTTTCTGATTATCTTAAAGATGATGTTTCTCCTTGCCAAGTGTTTAAAGAGTGTGTATACGACTTTGTTTACATATAATCTCATAAAATATGCACTTAAATATCTTCTCTAAGCTATCATAGTGCCAAATTACCAACACTAGAATAATAAAGTATACATTTGCTACCTTAACTGAGGGTGAATTAATTGTAACTAACAGGATAATAAATTTGTATATTATTTGTTGTCTATGAATATGCAGCTCATTCAATACATTATAATATATAAGGTGGTATGCAGTTATAGAATAATCTTAAAACTATTATTAGGGGGCGGGTGAGATGGCTCAACGGCGTAAGCACCTGCCTGGCAAGCGCGAGGGCCCAAGTTCGACTCCTGGAACCCACATACAAAAAAAAGGCCGGTGATATCGCTCAGTGGCACGGGTGCCTGCTGGCACGCGAGGTCCTGAGGTCGACCCCTGGTACCCACAAAAAAAAAAAACTATTATTAGGTATTGATAAGGATCTCCAAGATATTTTATAAGGTAAAACAATAAAGTGAACAGCAGATTGTATAATATGCTACAATTTTGTGAAAATATTTTTGTAATTTTTCTAGGAATCTAAAATGTGACTCTGTTAATTCCCAGGCGAAGGATTCAGTGGTTGGGAATAAGGGTGGAAGAGAGTCTTGTCACCATAGATTTTACTTTGGGGCCAGGGATATAGCTCAGCAGCACAGTGCCTGCCTGGCAAGCGTGAGGTCCTCAGTTTGATTGCCAGTACCAAAAAAAAAAAAAAATTGCTCAACTGTAGATTTTTCTGTATTTTCAAAATTTTTGAGTATATTATGTTGTTATTTTTCAATGTGTATATGTTTTTCATTAAGCTATTGAAAATTATAAAAATGAAAAGATGATAAGTTGAAACTAAGGAGAACTGAATTATCTAAAATAGTCTGTTTCAAAAAAAGTGAATATTTAATACTGTACTAGAAAAGTAGAAATCATTTGAAGAGATTAAAGATGCCTTGAAAAAGGAATGCCTGGTGTTTAGTTTCCCAGCTTAAACTTTGTTACCCACTGACTTTGCTTAGCTGTTCTATATCTGTTGCAAAGATACTTGAAGATAGATAGCAAAATAATGACAATGATTGTCACTGGAGTATCTTGCATCCCCTCACTTCTCACATAAAAGATGTGTCACTTCGCCTCTGATATTGGGATAATGCAGAATATCAGCTCCATGGACTGAAACCTCTCAAACTGTGAGCCAAAATAAAATTTTATACTGTACAAAGCTGTCTACTCAGGAATCTTGTCAGAGTTATAGCAAGCTGACTAACACATTGATTAATAACCAATGTTAGTTAAAGATGTAAGAGAAATCATCAAGGACTTAACTAAAATGAATACAGGTAAAATAATTAAAGCAATGTGCAAAGTAGGTATATAGTATTCCTGAAGCCCGTCCTTCCATACAAATATCCATTTTAGATTTAAAGGGATTGGATTGGCATATAAATTGACAAGGTAGAGAAAATACCCTTTATTGTGCCAAGTTCTCTAAGTTAAAAATATGGCTTGGCTTTAAAAGAGAAGAAGGAAAGGATTTAAGTTGAATATAAATCTGACATAAGAAAGTGGTTAAATGTTTTATCACTGAAGATAATAGCAGTATGTAATCTTCCCAAAATATCTCTAGGGGTCAGAAATTACCATTCTGAAGATTATGCTTTAAAGAAGTCATTGGAGAACAATAAAACTGTGTCAAGTTCATCGCCCTCCAAGTTTAGATTGCTAAATAAATCAGTTACCCAAGGAAGCAATAGAAACAGTTGGAGCAGAAATAGTAATATGATCATGCCTGAAGAGAATAATTCAAACCTGAAAAAAAAGTCTACATTCTTGAAGGGGTCAGAGATCCCCAAACAGTCAGCGCACGGTACCACAGATGAGTGTTCACACTGTCGAAGTCTACAGATGTGAACACAAAGGCATAAGGAACACTTCAGGGGAGAAGCAAGTACAGCCAAAAATGTGGATTAAACACAAAACATTCGTAGAGACCATCTATGATTAATTAAGTTTGTGAAAGTGACAAAAATTTCCCTGATATTTTGTGTATCAAAATGTTAAATAGGACATCTTTGGTCTTCTAAACTTTTCTTTTTCCCAAGCTTTAATCTTTTATTGGCTTTAATTAGTACACATTTGGAGTACTACATTCCTTGATTACATTCATTGTAGAGCATTGATACACATACAAAACACGATGCAATTATTTTTCCCCTTCTGTCCACCCTTTTTCACTTTTCCAGCATCAGATTCATTTATGTATCTTATAAGACCTTATAAAGTTAATTATTACATGCACAGATAGTAAACCAGACTAACAGGCTGGGTCATGTAAAACATACATGACAATTGTACTAAGTCAAGGTACAATTTTAGAAACATTGTCCTCACAGGTTTACGATAACTTACAATACCTTTTTTTTATTCTCTTTTTTCCTATTATTTGTCTTTTATGTTATAACTTTTTTATAAATTTTATATATTAGGTTTTCCGTATAAGCCAGGAAATATTTAAGTTGTGTGTCTCATTTACTTTACTTAACATTAAGTTCTCGAAGTGCATCCATTTTCCAACAAATGACTCAAGTTTACCCTTTGTATGACACAGTAGATCCCCACTGTGTAGAAGTACCACTTTTCCTTTATGGGTTCACATTTTGGTGGACATATACACTGCTTGACTCAGCTATTTCCTGCTAGTTACCTTCCCAAAAGTTTTAAAGACTTATACCACAATGATGTGTGCATATCTAGGTTTACAGCAGAACAATTCACAAGAGATAATCTTGGTATTCCAAAATTTTCATGTAAAGCCTACAGCTGAAAATGGCAGAAGGTACTGCAAATGCCTTACATTCTAGACAAAACAAAAAGAATACAACCTCTCAGGAATGATCAAAATATGACATAATTGGTCTTATTGTGGTACATGAAGATGACTAATCAATGTACATAAAGTATATTTTTCACAAGTTATGAGTCCCCAAGTTATAAGCATTCGAGTTTTGAACTTTCACAGATACAAATGGAACTCCCAGTACAAACATTCTTAGATGTAAACAAATTGCAGAATTGGTTCACATCTACCTTACCATTTTAAGACAACAGTAAAAGTAAAAATAGTAACTGTACCACCACTTAAGGTAACTCTAAACAAGTAAGAAGAAATTTGAAAGCAGGGAAATTTACTGCTAGTCTTAAAGTAGCAAACAGCCATGCTGCGTAGGTGCAGAGCAAACAGCCAGGTTGCATAGGTGCATAACAGACCATGGGGGTCAGAATATAGGATCCAGTAACAGCCATTAGCTGATAACCAGAAGGTGGAATCTGTCTGACAACCAAGAGGAATGACATTCTGTCAAGACTCAACGAAATTAGAAGAGGATCCCAAGAGTTAGAGGACACTGCACCTGGATGACAACTTGATTGCGCTCTGTGAGCTCCTGATCAGAGGATCCAGCCAATCCGTAACCATACTTAAGATCCGCAGGAGCTGTGAAACAGTAATAGCAGTAGGTACAGAGAAATAGAGAATAGGATTACCCACCAAACCTACAAAATGTTAATAATTCTCACAGAAGAATAATAGCAGCGATTCCAAGTACAAGGATAACATCTATTTTGTCCATTTGATGCTGTTGGACTGTCAGACTTTGCACAAACATGCTGTTTAACAACAACAAATTAAATAAGAGGTGTTGCTTTCTTATCTGTGATAAAATAGAATAACAGTGAATTGGAGAAAAATAACTTTTGACTTTATTTTATTAACACCTTCAACAGATTTATACACATTTTATTCTCCCTTGCTTTTAAAATTAAGTTTGTGATTATTTGAAATTCATTTTTGCATGTGTGAATTAATACAGCTACTTAATTTTCTGTCAATGTTAAATAAATGAGAAAAGGAACATTAAAATTAGCTATCACTTAATATTTATGCCTCTTTTGCTTACATGTAATTAACAGTAGTCTGTCCCAATGTTGTTACACACATACAAGAGACTTTTGGCTTCTGTTTAGGAAAGAAAAACCTGGAATAAGCATCTTCTCTACCTTGGTGATAAGAGAAAAACCATAATTACATATTTTAACCATTAATGCTCTGAGGTCTCATGGCAATAAGGTTGTAATCTAAGAAAATATATTTTTATAAGAAAATCAGTGAAAGTCAAGTAATTAAAAATTTTTTTCTAAAAGCTAAATATATTAGCCTGAAAATACAGAATTCTGAGAGCCACAGACATAAGAGAAATTTGCATTTATTCGTAGGCTCGGATCCACACACCTTTATAATGTACTTATCAGAAAAATTGAGAACAGGATAAGAAATAAGAGAGTTTTACTTTGTTATTTATAAGCATGTATAAAAGCATACAGTCCTGAAAGAGCAGCCCAAGCAGTCCTCTAGCAAAGGCCCAAAGCCCTGCTTCAGTGCGTTTCCTCAGTGGAGCCCTAGACTTAAGCAAACCCCATCACACAGTGACCAGGAGTACCCACGAAGTGAGAGAAAACAAATCGAAACTCTAACCCCAAGGAGGAGCAAGATGCTTTCTGGGGCCAGATCAAAAGAGATCTTCCAGGGCTGCCGAAGGACTAGCCTCACTGAGAAAGCCCCACACAGACGGCTGGGTGTTGCTTAAAACTCTGACTATACAGGAAAGTAAGGAACAGCATCTCCCACCGCCAATCACAAGATCAGTGAACAAGAAAATAACACCAGTTAAAAGCAGGAGTGTGGGAAAAAGCTAATGAAGAGATATAAAGGAACATGTGAAACTGACACAGGACCAGACACTGAGGAAAACTCATTGACAAACCAGTCTGCACTCTGAGTACAAGGTAAAGGTAGCGGAGTTTTGATCAGTGGAAGTGAAGATAACATTGTCCACAATAAAAGAGAAATCCAAACAGGTCCTCTAAATTGATTAGGCCCACAGGACAATCACTTAGGCAAAGCGTTCAGGTAGAGCATGTTTATCTCTGCCTTATGTGCTCTACATGTGATGTCTATCTCTCAACCCAAAATTAAGAAGAAAATAAAAACAAATTCATACATAGCCAAATGACAAAAATAGTCAGTTTTCCACTATACAAACATAAAAACAGATAAAATAGAGAGCATAGCATCAAACACCATGAGGTAGCAGAGAAGGTACTTTGTTCTTTCATTTCCCTTTAACTTAACTGTTCTGCTTCATTCTCTTCACATTCTGATTACCTAATAAAATATTTCTTTTAAAACTTTTATATGAATATGCTCATTTGACAAAATGCATTAGCATAGGTACTTTAAAACAACTTTATGTGTACTTAGTATTTTGGATGATTTTTTTCCACCAATCCTCTTCTAAATGTGTTCCCTTAACAACTATATACAAGACTCAAATATTTATACCAGTGAAGGTCATGAAAAGCTTATACTGCTTATAAAAGTGTCTTTACATGGTGTAGAAGAAGTACTAGTTCTTTCCAAGAGCCAAGTAGCCTGTGATTGTAAACTGAATAATGTGCTTTAGGGCACTGAAAGTTCAGTCTTTGGTATAATAGGGTCCTTGAAGATGCTGTACCTTGGCTTCAGTTCTATCTTAATCCTTGATTTAAATAATCAACATTTTGTATTTCATGCAGTGTCTATCCACTTTTGTGTGTAAGCATCCTAGAATTACCATGCCAGAAAACAATTTTAAAAGAGTCTGGATATCTTTTCTAATATTTCGCAGTTACCTTATATTAAAATGCTCTATTAATAGTTCTTTGAATTACACAAGTAAAAGGAGTTTGAAATTTTAACAATGATTACATCGTTATCCTCTCAAAATAAGACACGATTTTATTATAACTTAAATAAAGTAAAGTTGTACGGTAGTCTCCCACTTTATCCATAGTTAATACATTCAAATACCCACTGAAAGCCTAAATCCACAAGCACTACATGTTAGATATTTCTTTTTCATTCCTATACATCCATGATAAAAATTATGTATAAATTAGACACATTAGAGGTTAAAAACAATAGTTAATAAAATAGAAAAATCACAATACACTATAAAAGGTTAATTAAAACTTATACTTTTTTATTATTTTTTTATTTATTTATTTTTTTGTGGGTATCGGGGGTCGACCTCAGGATCTCACGCGCCAGCAGGCGCCCGTGACGCTGAGTGATATCCCCGGCCCTTTTTTCGTATGTGGGTTCCGGGAGTCGAACTCGGGCCCTCGTGCTTGCCAGGCAGGCGCGTACGCCGCTGAGCCATCTCACCGGCCCCTATACTTTTTTATGCATAGGACTTTCCATTCAGTAGTTTAGACTACAGTTGATCACAAGTGGGTGAAACCACAGAAAATGAAACTGATGAGGAATGAATACTATATTTCACAGAGAAATACTTTAAGAATAATAAAATTGTTAAATGATTTAGCTCAAATTTCAGAGTTATATGCAGCATTAAAATATTTCACAATTTTTTAAAGTTACTTTTCCATTATCTTTCATAATGCAATGGAACATCATTCTATAAACTTCTAAAAATAAATAATACACAAATAAATACATAAATTTCTCTAGAAGCATCAAATACTGTTAAAACTGTATTTATATAAAAGTGTGCACTATCATGTTAAAAAATTTAAAAAAACTAAATGTTCAACTACATAAATAAAATATGTATATAGCTGCAATAATTCTAAATGTACTTAAAATTATAGTTCTAATTTTTGTTAAATGCAAGGTACTGTGCTCTGTGCAGTTAACAATGGTTAGAAGCATTGCTTGAAAATCTCACAGGAACCCTAAGAGGCATGTATTATTATGTTTACTTTATAGATGAAGAAATTTTAGATTCCCATAAATCTGGGAAACTTTTCCAAGTAATGGGGTAGTGAAATTATTACATACATCACTTCAAAGCCCTTAACACTGCACATATATTTTAAAGGTAAGTAGAAATATGAAAATTACTTCAATAAGATATGAATCATTAAATTTATGATATGATATCAAGAATTACGTATATACATTCATATGTAGTGGAGAGAGTAGCTATATATATATGTACATGTAGTCAAGAGAGTAGCAGTTTATGTTGCAGATTCAAAAACATCTTTTCTCTGATCCCTATTCAAATCTGTGCTAATTTTATCTTAACATGATGGGTTTATGGATAATTTTCCTTATTATTTTGTATGTCCTTAGAGTATTGTTTTAAAACTCTGCATGTATGACTTTCTGTAATTATTAAATTAAGCACGCTTGAAATGAGAACATATGCAGAGTGAATCAGTTGTCTCTGTAATTATAATAATTCTCAGAATTGGATAATTAATTCTAGAATCATTTATTTAACTTGTAGATTGAAAAAAATCCTGTGTAGTCCTCTGCCTTTAATTGAGAGATGGTTAAAAAGAAATAAAACGTGTGTGAATATTTGTGTATTATTTTTTATTAACTTCAGATTTCAAACACTGTATCACATTGGCTAATTATGCCATGGAATTTGATTGAAAATAGGTCTAAAAGAAGATACTTCCCTGCCTGACATCTCCTAAAAAATCACTACTAAAAAGCCAACTGGCAGTTCTAACCTTACCTATAACTTTCTAATGTCATACCAATGTATGACAAACAGGAAGAGTTATGTTTTAACTTAATTAAACTTGTTCATGAATGTATTTTTATAGCTTACTGCTTTCCTAAAGAAAGTTTAAGATTTTAAAAAGAATCTACACCTTTCCTAATTATTTTTTGTTATTTTTGTTATTTACCCTAAATAAATTCCATATACAGGACAATGAAGTATAAAAGAAAAAATCAGAAGTTACCTATCTGTTGGTGATGAACAAAACATATAAGGCATATATCTTTATCACCAAGATTGAAAACATGCTATAAAACTTTACTAAAGCCTGGCTTATTAAAAAGCAAACATTTAAACTCCTAATCATATATCTAATTTGTTCAAAATTTATTCAAAATTATTGTCTATGAAATGATTTTCTGTTATTTAAGTACTCTGTAAGAATTCAAACTTTTAGTTTTGTAGATAGTTTTTTTTTTCTTAGAGGTGTTTTGACACCACAGCAGTGAAAATTATATATATGTTTAATATAAATCACTGAATGCATATTTTCAACTTTTTGAAAAATATTGATTTAAAATTATGTCAATTTAATTTCATAAATTTAACAAAATCAAATAGTAAAGAACATATTCTTTTCAAGAAAGATAATGTCAAGAAAACATATGTACAACCTTAATGTGTAATTTTATTTTTTCAAAAGGTAACTATGAATAAATGCATATTAAATGGCTAAATCCAAACAATTGAGAACACCAAATGCTGACAATGATGTGGATCAAAGTTAACTTTCATTTATTCCCATTTTGATGGGAAAACAAATGATACATCATTATGGAAGTTTGCCAATTTCTTACAAAAATAAAAACTATTCTTTCCATATAAGCTATCATTATACTCCTTAGTATTTAGCCAAGGGGACTGAGTATTTATGCCCATAAAACAAAACAAAACAAAAAACAAACATATAAAAACAAAATTGGCAATAGATGCTTATACCAGCTTTTCATAATTTATGCATAATTACAAAACTTAGAACTAAGTAACTAAGATGTCCATCAGTAGGTAAATGGATAAAAAAATTTGGTCCGGTGAGATGGCTCAGCGGCTTAAGCGCCTGCCTGGCAAGCGCGAGGGCCCGAGTTCGACTCCCGGAACCCACATACGAAAAAGGGGCCGGTGATATCGCTCAGCGGCACGGGCGCCTGCTGGCGCGCGAGGTCCTGAGGTCGACCCCCCGGTACCCACAAAAAAAAAAAAAATTTGTGGCATTACTAAACATAATTCACTGTGTGAATATACCATCAAGTACTGTATTTGTTCATTCTCCTGCAATGATTCCTTTAATTTCCTTTTCTAAAAAAATTACTATAAATGTTGTTGCTATAAACACATTCGCATATATAAACATATTCACATATATTCACATATCTGTCACAATTAACCTTAATTATGTCAACTTATTTGGTTTGGTATCCCACAAGGATTAGTAAAGCACAAACTGAGTGTGTCTGGGTGGGTCATGGAGGCTGGTCCTGTGTACCTTATATGGCTCCAAGGCTCATCCTCTCTGGTGCTCTTTGCCTGCTCTGCTTCCTGGCTGCCATGAACTAAGCAGCTTTGTGGCACAAGGCCTTTCCACCATGATGTTCCTGCCTTGAAGCCTGCTGGATTGAGTCATATGAAACAGTGAAGAAATAAATCTCTCCTCTAAACTATAGGTGTCAGATAATTTGTCTCAGCAATGGGAAGGGTGACTAAGAAAACTGATATCAGAGAAGTGAATTGCTGTGTTTGTACATGGCCATGTAGTTCAAAAGACTCTGGAAAGAGTATAGAAAGTTTGGAAGATGGGGGCTACAGAAACCTTAGAATGGTGTAAGCAGAGATTGATGTGTGATTCTAGTCAGAAGTCTGAAGACCAGAATGCTTACAGTAATAAGGACAGTAAAGGTGAGGACCAGAATGTTTTTATTTAGAATGAGCTCTCTGTTGAGAAATGGACTAGAGGGCATGCATGTTACACTTTGGCAAAAATCTTGTCTAAATTTTTCTCATTTGTAGAAACTTTAAGGAAGGCTGAATTTATGGCTATGGATTAAAGGATCTGGTGGAGAAAATTCCAAGGCAAACCAGTTTTCAGGGTGGTACAGAAAACCCTGACTGCTTATAAGCAGATCTACAATTGGAATCCAGGGAAAAAACAGAATAGAACAACTTAAAAAAACTTTAATTTTTGCCCCTAAAAAATCACATGTAAAATTGGAAGAGAAAGGAGGTATGGTGGCTGTAAGGATAATAACCATTAAAAAAGAAACTAAAAGCTTTAAATGGGGAAGAAGAAGGAAAATGCCTTGAAGGTATTTTACAAATAAGGAAGCTTCTACCCATTGCAGGCTCAAGGTGCAAAAGTATAATTTTTTCATTTGTGAAGAAAGCCTTTGGGCCCCCTACTAAGTAACAGAGAAATTGGTTCCCCAGGATTTATTTCACTATGCTCAGTCATTCAGACACTTAGAGGTTCAAAGGGCCCTGGCTACTGCAGAAGCTGGCAGCACACAGTGTGTTACCATCATGATGCTGGTTCTATCAGCATTCAGAATGCAAGAGTACAGAGTCATCAAAGCTTCCATCCAAATTTGAAAGGAAAGCATGGGAAACCCAACAATAAGCCCCTCAGAGGGCAGTGTGTGATATTGTGGGGATGAAAGGGGATTTGCATTGTATACACAAGAAAATCAGAAGTGCTAAAAACATTCAATATCTATTAAGGAAACCTGCAGGCAGGGAGTGGAACCAGCTCAAAAGAGAGGCCATGTGAGAGCATCCAGCAAGGCCACGTAGGTGGGGCTACCCAAGTCCTCTGGAACTCATTTGTTAGCACCATGTGCCACAAACACAAGACCCAGAGCTGCAAGTATTAGTTATTGCTCTACAGGGTTTCTTCCTTACTTTGCTCTGATTCTTTTGTTTGCCTCTACTCCCTCCTACTTGAATGGGAATATTTACTGTGTATCATAGCATCTTGGGATTATGCATCTCATTTTGTATTATTTTTTACAGAGGTTCACAGCTTCCTCACAGATGAGTCTTTGCCTTGAGTCTCAGAAGAGGCTTGGACTTGAAAGAATTTTGGAACTGTTGAGAATTTGGGGAAAATACTATTGTATTTTTAGTTGTAAGTTAGTTTTATCATGTCAGGCAGAATTATGAATTAGTTATTTTCTTTTTTTGTAGATTAATTATTTGCTTAAGGAGGTATATTTGGGTGTCAAGTTGACAAAAGGTGGAATGTGACGGCTAATTCTGAAAGTTACCATGATTGGCTTGGTAGCCACCTAAGAGATTAGTAAAGTACACTTCTGGATGTTTCTGAGTGGGTTATGAATGGCCCCTGGTTGTCTCTCTGTCTGTCTGTCTGTCTCTCTGTCACTGTTCCCCTTTTCTACTTCCTGACTGCCTTGAATTAAGTGGCTTTGTTTCAGTGCACTGTTCTGCCAAGATGTTCCTACACTGGCACCTGCTGTTCATGGACTGATTCATTTGAAACTGTGAGTCAAATACATCTGTTTTCCTTTAACCACTTAACAGCTGACCCTAAACATCACTGGGGCAATGTGTTTGTTTACTTACTGACTATGCCAAGTGTCACTCAGGCACGTGTCATTTCAACTAGTCATTTTTGTATTGAATAAATTTAATACAATTGTAATTTTTATATTTCCTGTTATATTATCTTTTAAAAATTAACAAAAATATGCAACTTTTGATCATCCTGCATGTAAATAATTGGACTGGTGTTTAAGTTGCAAGTGCCTGGTAATTTGGCACAGAAACAGGAAAGCTGTAGATTTACCTCTACAAGTATTTACTTAGAATTGGAAACATCTAAGTCAATGAGTAGAAGATATTTCAAAACTATAATGAAATTGATATAGTTTTCCAAATAATTGTAACATAACTCCTCAATCTACATTCTATCTAATCATGAGCCTTTTACCATTACTTAATTTCTATGAAATTTTAATAATGTAAATATTATCTTATAAACCTATTCAATTATTATTTCCTGATTTTTGGTTTGCTATAGCACATCTTCCTATATATAGTGTTTTTATCTGCTTCCTCTTCTTCACAACACTATTTGTTTGTGACTTTGCCAAGTCATTCTTCAGGCAAGTGAGTTTTAGGAGGCCTTTTACCAATCTTTATATAATTCTGTTCAGTTATATGTGCAAAAAATGTAAACGAATAATTTCCCACTTATGGTTATATATTTCATAAATAAAACACAAAAAACAATAATCACATAATAAAAAATTTAGTCACAAAAATTTTGTTTACAAAAAGACACCTAAAGAAAGCCAAAGAGATAAAACATTTACTGAGAAATAATATTTTTCACTCATGTAATTAACCAAGATTTTTTAATCAAGACAGAAGGACTCACTGACTTTCAAACAAGGGAAAAACAAGTTTAAATGCCTAAAAGTAAAACAGAGATAATATTGCACTTGAAATTACTCACTACAGCCTAGATTTATGTTATATTTATAAGATTAAATCTCAAAATTTGCTATTATAGACAAGTAAACTAAATAGTATAAACAAAGGCATAGTCAAAGTTATTACCTAATGGAATTATGCCAACAAAAAGCAAAAAAGGATGGTTTTAAAGGAAGCTAAAGAACCTAGTGTAAACATTGATTTTTCTATGCTATATAGGACATCAATGAGAAGATGCCAGATCACTTTCAAATAAGATTGAAGTTATTTTATATATATATATCGGGGGTCGACCTCAGGACCTCACGCACCAGTAGGCGTCCGTGCCGCTGAGCGATATCACCGGCCCTTTTTTCTTATGTGGGTTCTGGGAGTTGAACTCGGGCCCTCGTGCTTGCCAGGCAGGCACATATGCCACTGAGCCATCTCACCAGCCCTGAAGTTATTACTGATACGTAGTCTGGTGTGTAGGTACAGTTAACTTGTGTTTACTGCAGCGATTGCCAAGGGTGTCTATTGTGAAAGTGAATGATAGGAACAGAAAGTAAACAAACACAGGAAAGAATTGTGAGAAAAACAAACATTTCTCAGCAAAAGCAATTTACTAGAAATTATCAAAATATTTGAAGGGAAAGCAAAAGAAAGTTACTGTGTGAGAAAAGCAAAAGGGGGATTCTCATAGGAAATAAACAGCCCGCAGTATCAAATGATGAAAATACCAGATCTTTCCACTTGGTGACAAGAAGCGTGGCTGTCACTTAGTAAAATGAGTTGCATTTTCTGTGGATTAAGGATATGCTAGTAGGTAAAGATTCTTTTATTATTTCATCTTTTAAGTGTTTAAAACAATACATGTATCAGTGGTACAGTGCCTGCCTGGCAAACGCAAGGTCATGAGTTTGATTCCCAGTACCAAATAAATAAATAAATAAATAAAAATAAAACAATACATGTGCACACTATATCAAAACCTATCAGAAAAATAGGAAAAAGTGTGTGATCCTCCTTTTTGGCTTCAACCTTTCCCGATTTTTTTTACAGTGATTATCAATTCAGACTTTGTAAAGATATTCTATTCCAGGTGAGTCCAAATACAAGTAACTTGTTTTAATAATTTATTATATGTATAAATAAATAATCTCATGTAAATATCTTAGCTGAATAATTTTCTGTCTGCTTGT
Organism: Erethizon dorsatum; assembly: GCA_028451465.1. NCBI lineage: Eukaryota > Metazoa > Chordata > Mammalia > Rodentia > Erethizontidae > Erethizon > Erethizon dorsatum. The sequence continues at coordinate 22,534,313 of CM051839.1, forward strand.
TTAGAACTCTTTATGTGGTTAGGTCTCAAAGAGAAAGAATAAATGATCTATTATTTAACAAATTGTTAAGTCCCTGTATTTTGAGACTTTAATCAGAATATATATGAATAAATAGTGGGTATTTATAGTTTCAAATGAGGGAAGTAATAACTTCACAGGTTTAGCTCAGTGCTGTTGTTTTGGATTAATCTGAAATCTTATCATTTGAGAATGGTTATGGAATAATATTAGAATTTATGTATTCACTTAATAAATGTTTACTAAGCACAGACTTATATCATAGACACTAATTCTAGGGACAAAATTGTGAACAACAGAGAAAACTCATCCCTCATGAATTTTATGATATAAGATTGATCTATGTAACAAAAAAGTACACAAACACAAAATCCATACTCACCTACACACACAGGCACATAAAGTCACATACATGTAAAATGCTACAAAAATAAAACTGAGACAAGGGAATAATGGATATATGAATCAGCTTTTGTAGAGACATGGCATTTAAGCAGAATAATGAGGGGATGAAGCAGAAAAAACCTGGAAAAGTATTAGAATAGCAACGTTAAAAGCCCAAGACAGAAAAAAAAAAAAAAAAAAGAAAGAAACTTATATGTTTGAGACTGTCATAAAAATCAGTGTGTACCAAATATGGAGAAAGAGCAAGACTGAAAAGGAGGGACACCACAAAGTTATCAAAGACAGTAAAGAAGGTCACAGAGCTGTGGAGACTATGAGAAGTATTTACATTGAATTTACACAAAACGAATAGGAATACTTACATTTTTATTGAAATGCGTTTCATAGGAAATACAGTATGAGGGATAAAATTGAAAAGGATTATTACTTGGGAGGTTTTTGCAAACCTCTGTTCAAAGGTGATCACGGACTGAATGAGTATCTGTGACTGTGGGGGCAGAGATGAAAACTGGTGGGATTTAGGTAATATTTTGAAGTTAGAAATAATAGGATTTCTTGACAGGCTAGATATGGGGGTAAAGAACGATGCTGTGTAAAAGTATAATTTATAATTGTGGATAGCTTAAAAATAAATATTTTCATAAACAATAAGATTGCTGTTTTAGACCTGTTGATATTTAGGTATTTTATCTATGTCAGTATTTTAGGTTATGATTAATTTATTCTCAGACTTTAATAGCTTATCACAGTATTCTTACAAAATCCCTTTTATAAGATTATAGGGTCAATGAAAGGCTTTATCCTCCATGGGCTGAAGCATATACAATACCACATTCTAATCATCATAGAATATTGATAAGGTCTTCTAATGCTTCAATCAAAAGAAAAGAACATATGGAAACCCCATACACTTTTTTATGTTTAGGACTAAACTTTGCACATTTCTTCTCCCGAACCATTGTCTCAGAGAGCTCACATTGTCCCGTCCAGGTATAAATGTCTGGTACCATGATCTGTCCTGCTCAAGAAGATACTGGAAATTCAGGAGGAGCAGCCAGTGTTTGAGATCTATCAATGTTTAATTACTAAAGCTATGAAATTAGATGATTGTCCAGGTATGCATAGATTCATTTTCAGATATTCTCTCCTTTAAAGATAAAAAATAATGTTAGGTTGCCAGTTACATAAAAAAGCCAGCTGCTTAGTAGATAATGAGATAAAAGAAAAACTAAGGGTAGCTCAGAAACCAATGAATAAAGAGTCTCAAAAGGGAAAAAATAGCTAATATTAACAAACACTGCCCAGATGTAAATGAAGGGCAGGGAAAAAGTTGATCCTTTGATATAGCAAGATGGAGGATATTAAAGACTTTGATAAAATTAACTCAATAGCATGGTTGGGAAGAAAGTCCGTATAGTGGAATCAAAAGAAAATGAGAAGTAAAAAAGGAAACGAGTATATGAATAGAGACATATGAAGGAGGGTATGTAAATACTTAGTTCACTGTCTCTATTACACTGTGAACACCAAAAAGAGTTAAGTATTTTTATTTATAGTAGTATTTTTAATACATAAATTTATAGGTTGGGGACACATGGGACAGAATTTGAAGAAGAAATATGACGTACAGATTTTTTCATTATTTTTATGGGAAAACTTTAAACATATTTGCAGACTGATGGGAAATAGTGAGTATGGAAGGAAAACATTATTACTTATGAGAGTTGACATAAGTGTAGAAAAAATAAATTTAAATGCTTGAGAAGGGATAGATACTCCCTAGTAGAGAAGTGGAGGAGAGAGCATAATGAAGGACAGAGGAAATTACTCCAATACAATGCGTGAATTCAGAATACATGGATGAGGTTGTAAGTGGATTATAGAAGGATTGGCAAGATACATTTAATATAATTATTTTCAGTAAAATTTTAAAAGTACAACAAACTAAAATGTAGAAAGTTGGTGATAGCAGGTTCAAGAAAATGGCAAAGTTATGGAATGGTTAATTCTGAAGAATGGAGGAATAAATTGACAAGACAATTTAGATAATGTTGATGTTCCACATTCGCAGTATATTTTTAGTTTAACAGGATTTGTTTTGTGATTATGCATAAATTTATCAATAGCAAACAAAAAGTGAAACAGGAAGAAAATTAAATCCTGACAGTGTGCAAACATAACAAGGAAAATGAGTGATAGGGGAACCCAGAAAGGTTAGAGAAGGTAATCACAGAGGTGGACAACGGCATCCGGGCTGTGTGCTGAGAGAGGTGAGCATGCAGGGGAAGAAGAAAAATGAAACATGTTCAGATCAGTGGATTGCAGGTAAATGAGTATTGGCAGTGTCTTGAGTATAAAAGATCCAGTCCTGCTGGAGCATGAAGAAAAGGCTCTGGGATTTATGATTCTAAGGGACTGGAACCCATCTCTCAAAGCATAGATAGCATTGAATATTGCTATATGCAGAGGTTTAATTCCTTATTACTGTGGAAGAATTTTTCAAAGGCAGATAGATAGTGATGGTGAAAATGAAAAAGAAGAAGAGCTGAAGACTGCACTTAGAATTAATGACCTGAAGATTGGTAAAGATTAATTTAAGCCATGATAAATCACAGTCTGATGGCTTGTCATTCAGTGGAACTGGATCATTTGATGAAGGAGGAAGGAAAATATGGTACCAGCAATGATTAGCAATGGGGATGTCTACACTCAGGCCAGGTCTTGTGTTAGTTTATCTACAAGAAATATTAGAAGCGTTAAGTCCAAAGGAAACTTTGGGGTAAACAGCAGACACAGCAGAGAGCCTATTTTGCTTAAAAAGAGAAGGAAACATTTGGAAAACTCAAAGTTTATTTTGCTGATGACAGATTATAAATTAGAAAATGCATGGATGTAATAGTTGGGGATGACAAAAGGGGTGACAACTTAAACGGGGTGACGATTTATGCAAGGTTGTGTGATGATAGTGATTATATGTAATTAGTCCTCATCTGTAAGATTTGGACTGAAAGTTTTGACTGAAGAGAAGAGGAGTGTGAACAAAGAATCTATAGCAGTTTTGGAAAATGGTGGTAAAAATTCTAAACATGTCCATCTTTGAGGCTTTTTGTGAGGCAAGTGAAGGCTGAGGATAATGAAAGAGAGGACTCCAGAAGCTTTCTTAGGCTTTTGCCAGGAAGCAGGGCTTGAAGAAACCTGCTAAAACTCTGTCTCCTTGCTGAATTGAGGAAAATTTCCCAAACCTTCAAATTCAATTGATCTATTTGTACATTCAATTTATCCTGTTTCCTCTCATTTTCTGGGACAATACCTCATATCTTCCCCTCATTTACACCTTTGCATTGGCATCATAATGTAATTATAATGAAAATATTAAAGTAGTCCATCATTGTTTACTCTATTTTTTCTAAATCATACCATTACAGGTTGCCAGGGTACTCCCTTTGACTCTCGTGTGTTTATGGAGTAACAAGTGCATATCATTTTCCAAATGCATACTGAATATTTGAACGTTTCCTTTACATAATCACTTAATGTTTGTACAGTTGGGCACAGAATCTGAGTTGTGGCAAAGAATAATGAAATGATCAAGGGATTTAAAATATGTGATGTGGAAAGTCATTGCCAAGACAGAAAGGCTATTTTATGTCAAAACATATAGAGTTTTTTCCAAGTAAAAAAAAAATTAGAGACAAGTTGGAAGTGGCAGCTTTATGCTCCTTTTGATATAACACAATTTCCCCAAAGTATTTTGACTTGTCTTTAGAGATGTCTTCACGGTTCATTTTCTTCCCCAAGGTAAAAGACATATGTGGTTGTTTTGGATATAAAATATATTTTATAACCTACTGTATAATAATGAAATGATTTGCATTTTAAAAAATAATACAGGGCCGGTGAGATGGCTCAGCGGCTTAAGCGCCTGCCCGGCAAGCGCGAGGGCCCGAGTTCGACTCCCGGAACCCACATACGAAAAAGGGGGCCGGTGATATCGCTCAGCGGCACGGGCGCCTGCTGGCGCGCGAGGTCCTGAGGTCGACCCCCCGGTACCCACAAAAAAAATAAAATAAAATAAAAAAAATAAATAAATAAAAAATAATACAGAAAAGTATTTTAATAGGTAGCCATTTCTCTTTATTCCAGTGTCATATAAATTCAATTTTAATGAATATGGGTGCATATTTTATATTCACAGCGCTGACACTTGCAGCAATTATTTCTAACTCACTTGTAAGCTTACATATTATAGAAATAATGTTTAGATTGACAACTGTAGATATCACTCATATATTTTAATTGACCAAAATATTTTCTGTATGTGCACAGACGTACGTTTTATTGGTAATCCGAAATGTTCTTTTTATGCAAAATCTGTGAATGTGTGTTTTCCCCAAATTGTCAATTTATAAAATGTTAACTAACGTATCAAAATCCCTAGGGAGGTAAAGATCAAAACATTATATTGTTTGTATTCAGATTTTATACTTATCTAGTAGGACATGACATAGCTACTTCTGTTGATAGTAATATTGAACAAAGTTTAGTAGAGGAAAGAAAATCAGGGGCTAAATCCTCATTCCCCTTTCCACAAAGTGCCACAGGAACCCCAAATGCTTCCCATGTTCATACGGTGCTGCCTAATGAGATCAACTACATTCATATTCTCTAGGGTTAGCCCAGCTTTGATTCTTAATGGTAAGTGTTTATTAAATCTTTGAATGACATCAAAAGAGATGAAAAGCAATACGACACTAAATTGGATTCCACTATACAGTTTTAATGCATATTATAGCATTAAACATTCTCTTTTAGCTCCAGAAAATCTCATCAATAATTTCATATTTTCTACTTTGCCATTGAAATATACCATGTATGGTACTTCTAATGATTGGACAATATTACAAAATTTGGGAACAGAAATAGATAATTCTATGATTATGATGAATAATGAGGAGAGCCTTTTCTCTTATTCTTCTCAGTTCATGAGGAGAAGCTGCCAAATGTAAGGAAGATCAGAGAGAGGTGCAAGATCATTCCTAAGGAGCATGTGTAACAGGGCTGAAATAAGAGGAATGGAAGAAGACTTAGTTCTCCAACCTGGGGGATACTCAGACAGTTGACTGGGGCAGCAGCTGAACCTTGCAGATGTTAGAAATACCTAGAAGCTTCTTGAGACTTCAGTTTGTACCACAATGAAGGGAGAAAGCTGGGACACATGTGGCTCATATCATGTCACTTTGTAGGGACTGTAAGTTTCATTATGCCGCTAATTATTCTATTATTGATTAGGCCAATTCCCAAGACAACACTTACATAATACAGTCTCTCAGAACTGGAAAACCTGATTCTAAAGTTTAAGACAATGTTATTAGAAAATTATTCAAGAAGAGGCAAGAAAATTATGAAAAAGGAAGGGCTATTTTTGTTAAGGGATTATTTACGTACTGACTATTAAAATGTTAAAATTAACCATGAGGATTGTGTTCTGGGTTCACTACCTGGCAATGTGAAATTTTATGAGGTCATTTCTTAACGATCATCTTTGTTTGAACAGGGGTTCCCTGATGCAGCTCGGCTTTAGATAATGCAGCGTAACTGGAGGTCCAGGCCCCAGCACTCCTTGGAGAAAGTAAAGAGGACAGCTGCTTCCCTAACCACAAGTCAGGGGACTTCAGGGTAGAGTTAATATTGTGTGGTAAGATACTTGAGGTGTCAGCTCGTAATTTTGATGTCATTATTTAGTAAATATATTTTGTACCCTGTATAAGAGATATTTGTCAAATGCCCACTTCTGAATTTAAGAACAAGGGGGTTTGTTTCTTCTACATCAGAATCTTTCACTTCATTCCCCTGTCATAGGATGGAGACAACATTTAAAGTTCATCATTTCAACATATTTCTTTACATATTTCTTTATAACTGTACAATCACAGTTAAGAAATGCATTATTCGTTTGTATGTGCTAAAACTTCCTGTAGCTGCCAGAACGCTTTCTGGATTCTGCAAATTGTATTTTCCCTCTCCAGCTGGTACATTGGCTACATCCATGCAGGCATGGGTGTCTCCATTCCATTCTTTTTATATATTTTTTTCTGTTGCAGTTTATTACAATCATTCCTTTGTTATTGTGCGTGCCTGTGTATTTTATTAGTGTATCCCTTAAAATTTCCTGTTAATTGAATACAAGTTATCTTCAAATTCAATAGATTTTACCCAGCTGTTTATTTGTGCCCTCATTACATACAATACCACATGTGCTATTTTCAGAGTTTAAAGCGTTACCCATATCTTTAGTGTGAAATTTTATCTCTATACTTTTCATTCCCACTTTCCTCTTGTGATGTGATTCATTTCACATATTTGTTGATTATTCAGGTCTCTTTTGCTGTATATAGCTTTCACATATCTCCTATTTATTTTTCTATCAGGTTTTACCAATTTATTTTTATGTTATTTTTCTTTATTATTACTGTATTTTATTTTGTTCTTGTTTTTGTTCTTGTCTTTTTTTGAGACAGGATCTCACTATGTACCCCAGAGTAACCCTGAACTTGCAATTCTGTCTCAGCCTCCCAAGTGATAGAATTACAGGCATGTGCCACTATGATAGGCCTCTTTATGGTTTATATATATATATATATATATATTTTTTTTTTTTTTTGGTGGGTACCGGGGGGGGTTGACCTCAGGACCTCGCGCGCCAACAGGCACCCGTGCCGCTGAGCGATATCACCGGCCCCTTTTTCGTATGTGGGTTCCGGGAGTCGAACTCGGGCCCTCGCGCTTGCAAGGCAGGCGCTTATGCCGCTGAGCCATCTCACCGGCCCAGTTAATATATTTTTAAAGATGCTTTCTTGTAATTTGTTTGCATTTTTACATATAATGAATTTTAAATTAAGTATGCATCCAATAAAACCGAAATTGTGTTGTATGATATAAATTTTTATTTTACTCGTTCATATGAATTAATAAAATTTTCTAACAATTTATTGACTAGTTAGTTATTCATTATAGGCTTCAGTTGTATGATAATGAGATTTTGTGCTCTCTTTTGCTTTGCTGATCTATTTGTTTGTTACTACAACAGTACTACTTTCTCTTTTTATAATAATTTTCACTTTATTACTATTAAAATATCTTTTTTTGTTCTTGAAGTACCCATTGTTTTATTTAAATTTCTGTATCCTTTCCAGTTGCTTTTACAAAAAACTATATAAATAGAACTTTGAAATGCTATGTAAATTATTATTATTACTATTATATTGATTTGAATTTCTCATTTTATAAGTAATTCTATGTTTTGTGTTGAGTAGCTATGTTTACAATATGGAGTATTATCTCACACATAAGGATATCACTTCTCTAAATTGTTTAGATTTTAGTTAATGCTGTTCATTAAACATTTACTAGTTTCTTCATTTAAAAGAAGATTTGTTACATTTAGTACTTTGTACACTTGGGGGAAGATACTGTAAGTAATATGAAAATAAATCTTTTCAGAAAATACTCTGTTGTTTTGGAGAAAGAATTGCCATTTGGTATCATTTATTATGCAATTGATATCATCTATTGATTTTTTATTTACTGAGCCTTTACAGTAATTTACCAATTTACTGAATCTTGAACTTAGTTGTAATAATGTACCTAAATATTCTTTTAAATATTCTATATAAAAAACATTTATTTTTGAACAAATGTATCTTTGTTTTCTTCTTTCCAATGTTCATATTTTTTCCTATTTTACTATTCAATGTTGAATGCTTTTAGTGATACTAAAAGGCATGTAATCTGTTTTCTTATTTTGAAATAAATTCAAATAACAATTGAATAGCCATTGTATATTTTTCTATGTTTCTGTTATAAAACCTTTTATCAATTTGAAAAGTGTCATTATATTTCAGTTGACTAAGTTTTTAAAACTTACTTAGCTAAGCTGGGTGTGGTGGCACACACATGTAATCCCAGCACTCGGGAGGTTGAGGCAGGAGGATTGCTTCCAGTCCAGCCTGTGCTACAAAGTGAGTTCGAGGCCAGCCTGAACTGCATAATGAACTGCATAGTGTCTCAAAAAGACAAAAAATAAAAAAAAATGTTTAACCAATTGTCTTTCCAATATTACCAAAAATATTTTATGTATGTCTTGCTTGAGTAGTCATTTTTCTCTTTTATTAATTCTGAGTGCACACACATAAACAAACTTACATTTACTTAACTTTTGTTGTACAAAAGTTTATAGGTAAGACTGAAAGACCTTTCTCTAATACCCTGAAAAGATATTTTGTAGCAATATATGATACCCAAGTAAATATGGAGAAACAATTCTTTCCAATCTTCACTTTGTTATGTTCCATAGAATAGTGTGATTGTTATCAGAATATTCATTCTACGAATATTTGTTAGAAAGCACACATAAAACTCTGCATCTTAAACATTTTAGACAGATATTTTAGTATCTAGCCAAGTTCTATAATGCTTACAAAATCATTATATTGAAATTTTTTCTTAAATCAAAGATGTAAACATAAGTACAGATACAGAAAGATTAAAATGTATTTTTAATACTGTGTCTATTTTATCTACATTAAATACTTGCCTATAATGTTTTCAATCATCTTTTTCACACCATTAAGGGAATGTAGAATTTATAAAACCTGCTTTAAAGAATAACTGAGATTTACTTTATGGCTGAAATAGCATGCTATATGTAATTGAAATAGAGAATATTCTTTATACACTATATTCCTAGATGAAGGTGGTTAATTCTGTAATTCAAAACATTTTTAACATTACTATATTCTTATTTAACTTAGTACTAATATGATGATAGACTTCCTTTATGTTAATACTGTCAAATTCTTATTATAATTTTACTAATACTTTATATTAAATTAAGGACTAAAATTTTAATATACAAGTCCCTGGAAATTCTATTGTGTTATATGAATTTGGGTGGTATGCTTCTTTATACCTTTTGTAATAATTAATTTTGGTACATGTTGGGTAATAGTTTATGTTGTTGTTGTTGTTTTTGTTGATGGGATTTGTGTATTGTCAGGTGATTTTCTTTCTCTAGCCAGGAATACCAGGAAGTTAAAATAACTGAATCCACTTTCAGTTTTTGAGTTTGCGTTTTCCTGTTCTTATTAATTAATGCAATTTAAAGCAATAAATCAATGTACACAAAGAGGACCAAGTTCTCTTGATTCCAAGAATTTGATTCCAAGGTGTTAGTGTAGAATTTTTTCCCAAGCTAGAGACAATTTTGAAATTCACAGTAGGTATACTTTTTCCAGTCTACCTTTTCAAGAGTGTTTTTTCAAGGGACATTCAGTGAGTAGGAGTCAAGATTCTATTCCTTTTTGCTATTCCTTTTGTCCTACAAGGTGACAAAGATTTATGTATCCTCAGTGCTTTAAAACCTAGGGTAAGTTAAATTTTGCTATCAATTAATATTGTCATGGCATATAAGAACTTCAGGTTCTTTTCTTCCTTACCATTTTATTTTTTATGATTGTTTTGTTTTGTAGTTGTAGAATCCAAACCCAGTGCTTACAGTAAGGAAGGCAAATGCTCTAACTTTGAGCTACACATCCAACCCTCCATTCTAGTTTTTATATCTATTTCTTTTTAGGCCTTAAGAATTTAACTTTTAACCATTTACCTGAATGATATTTGGTATATTTTATGCAGCAAATTTAAATGTTTTGTAAGTTGGTTATTTTCTTTCCAAACTCCAACTCTTTGCTACTACTAAACAGAGAAACACCATGTGATTTAAATTATTTTAAAATCTTTTTACAGACAAACCTAAAAATAAGCATTTTATAGATATTCGAGAAAGTACCATTTAATTTTTTTAAAATTTTGTAGCAGTAAGACATATTTCTTATACTATGCTATTTTGAGTGGCCTCATTATAAAAATGTTCAACATTTTCAAATATATTTGTGTTGTAGTATAAATATTTTCAAAAATTCAAATATTTAAGGGATATGATTATATTAAAACTACATCATTAAAATTTGTTATATAATATCAAATGAAAATAAAAGTAAAGTTAGACAGCATTAAATTCCAGATTTTGAAGTAATTTTAGAGATGTGGATGTGAAATGCTCTTTGGATATTTAGCTAGCAGAATAAATTGGAAATTAGTGCCTTTTTGCCTTATTACACACTTAAAAATTTTGTTAGTTCTTTTTATATACTCGGGTCAATTATTGAGATTCTTGAGGTACCATAATGAGTTTCAAATCAAATATGTTCTTGAATATAGTTGGCTTATGTTGTAAGGGGGGAAGCTGAAAATCAGTTGTAAAAATAAAAATAATATTAATGTAGCAATAAAAGCTAGAAAGAAAACTCAGTAAGTAGTCAGCAAGCAATAGGGATAAGAACAATTTTAAAATGATTGCCAAGGAGGTCCTCTCTGTGAGGTTTTATTTTTAACACAGATATAATGATGTGAAGGAGAATTCCATTGCAAAACCTGGGGGAGATGTGTCTTGAGAATGCACAGATGAAAGCAAGATTTACCTATGTGTTTCAAAGTCATCAGTTTGGCTGGTTCATGCGAGGTTTGAGAAAACGTGATCAGCACGCAGGTGGGAGAGCAAGGCAGGGGACTGATTATATTATGTGGGCATGTAGGTGTAGTGGCCATGCAGTCCAACAAACAAGGACAATTTTGCACAACGTATAAACCAAGACTATCTCAGGATAGGTTGTTAAACTGCCAAGTGACTACATAATAAATTATAAATGCTTACACCAAAGGTTGATTTAATACTTAAAGCCAATTCAGCTTCTCTTTTGTTCATTTATTGTATATTCTAAAATTAATATGTCAGAAAAGGGTTTAAAGTAGCAGGACAGGAAACACTGAGACCAGTAAAAAAAATACAGGGCTGTTCAAGAGGAAGAGATGCATAAGAGATGATTAGAAGGGTAACTGGTGATTCTGAAAAGGTTGGAAGTGTTAAAAAGTTTGGAAATTTCAAGTAGTAATCTAATAAAGAGATAAATATTAATTGATACAAATGCGATTTGTTTACTGTGTGCTTACAAAACTAAAATACTTAGTCATATACCCAAGGTTAATAAATTTGACGTTATTTTGTAAGATATAATATTTTTTCTGTAGGGAAAGAGCTATCATACTGATATTCATAATGAGTCTCATAATTCATAAAATCATTTTGTGTTTTATCTTATTATTAAACGGTGAGCATTAGGGAAATGCATTGCAAGGAAAATAACCCAAACCAGGGAGTTACAGTAACTGTCTTTCAAGCTGTGTCTATCACTTTGCAGGCTGTGTTTTATTTCACATTGTCTCACCTTTCGGAGACTCCACTTGATGTTTTTGAGCTATCCCTAACTAGAATACAATGTGGTTAAGAGAATTTAAAGAGCTAAACATGTAAAGAATACAATCTATAGACTGTTTCACCCTAAACATCCCAGGAAATGGCAGGGTTTCTTTTATCATCTTTATGTTCATCCTCACCGTCATTCCTTACCATCCGTCACCAGTTACTATTCACTGAGATCTGAACCACAAAGCTTCCGTCAGCACAAGGTTTTGAAAAATGTGTATTTTATTCATCCTAGTACATTAACAAAGTTGTCAAAAAAAATACAGCAGCTCAAGCTTCTGGGAAAATCCTGGAAATACGATGTAGCAATTTTAGGTGATAAAGAGTTACTTATTCCAAAAATTTGTATTAAGCATGTTCTGCAAGATTTTTTTAAGAAGAAAAAGTATATGAGTGGAATTCTATTATGACTTTGGTTTTTCATTTATTAAGTACTGGTGTATATGGGGGGAAAGGAGAAAGACCTTATGCAGAAGAACAAAAAATATCATCAATATTTATGAACACTTCTGTTATTGTTGTCATTTTTTTTTTTTGTGGGTACCAGGGGTCGACCTCAGGACCTCGCGCGCCAACAGGCACCCGTGCCTGCTGAGCGATATCACCGGCCCCTTTTTCGTTTGTGGGTTCCGGGAGTTGAACTCGGGCCGTTGCGCTTGCAAGGCAGGCGCTTACGCCACTGAGCCATATCACCGGCCCCTGTCACTTTGAAAAATTGAAAAATAAACTTTAAAGAGTGTTGCCACATTCCCTATTGCACTAAATCTTCATCAAATCAGGTAAGTAATATAGCAGATAATTTAAAGACAAAAATAATAATGATTAGCATACTTGGCCAGTAACATGTGGTAAATTTATGGTAGAAATTGAACAGCAATGCATATTGTATAATATTATTTAAATTTTCAGTATTATGAAGACACAAGTAAAATCTATTCACACAATATATTTTATATCTGTGTAAAATATTGTGTGCTACTTTAAAAAATTCTTCCACAACTCCTTAGACCTTTTTTGTCTTACTTTCTGTCATTCTTATACTGTGCTTGAGTAGTGCTTTCTTTTTTTCCCATATTTATCTAGTTACCTATAATACCTTAAACCATGTCAAGAATAAAACCTGAAAGATAAAGATTTTAATGTTGAGTGACGTAACGCTTCGTGATGTAGAATTCCTGTAAAATTACTGTTAGATTAAAAAAAACCTTGATTTTTAATTTTCATATGAAAACTGAACATATATTGTCATAATAGAGGGAACATTGTTGACACCAAAATTATTAGAATTTAATTTGCATATTTCACTGAAGGGTACAAAAGACACATATATTGTCATAACAATATGATGGAGACTTAATTTACATTCATAGTTTTTAGAAGTTTCTGAGGGTAAAAATGGAGAAAATAAGATTGAAATGACTCTCACAAAATATAATGTTCAATGCTCTCCATCTTTGACAATCAATTTACTCTAGAAAAAAATAAAATACAGCATATACATTTAACTTGTGTGGAGTAAAAATATTGTTTGTTTGTCAATGGCATAGCAGGGTGGGGGTCCACTGCAGCATATTTCTGGTTGATATTTAAATAGGCTAATGTATTCAGGTATGTTGGAAAGCAGCAAACTGTAGTACTGCCCTGAACAGCAGGAACACTAACTACACCCCTTCCAATAAAACATTAAAATATCAAAATTTATAGTGCCATTAAAGTATGCTCAATTTTAAATTTTTGTCACGCTATTTAAACAGTTATGAAAATTCAAAAGTAGTGCATTGTTCTGTCACAACAGAATTGACCAAATCACCTTTCTGTGGCAAAAATGTACTTGTGATAACCATGTAATACAAATTTGTAATGGTTCAGAATAATTTTTTAAAATGTAACTCTCTACTATCATATATACATTGCATTTCACAAACTAGAGATGAGTTGATTTGAGATATACCATGTAAACATATATGTATTGCTTAAGACCCTGTTTCAGTAGTTGTGCATAAATCAATTTTCCATGTATCAGAAAAATAATATTATTTTAATATTTACTCATAAGTTTAAACCTCACATCTAAATGTTATTGCTTTTTAAAAGAAAACAGGAGAGATATAAATTGTAGATGTGAAAAATAACTTTAAGCATTTTGAAAATATTTTTAATTTTACATTTGTGAAAAAAAATCCTCTGAAGTAAAAGCAAAAGATTATTTTTAAAGTACATGCTCAAACAAACGAGCTATCTTGTTAAAATTCAAAATATACAATAATCATTTGTATTTATAGAGTTAATTCAGTGGCAAATTATATGACCTACATTCACATCTGCAATTAGCAACTCAACTAAATCTCTTACCCCGAACTACTGAAAATATGTTGGTGCCCATGAGAGCCAGCAAGGCACTATCTATTTTAAGTATGCCTTAATAGCAGGTTATGATTAGTTTTAGGGTATTTTCATTAATTTACTAATTTATAATTTTTAAGAACAATAAAGCTCTATCTAAAGTTTGGGATAAATTATACCTAATTTGTGGTAAATTATAAGCAAGGGACAAAAATGGTCATGTTTTTTTCATATCTCTTTTAAACTCCTAGACTGAATTTAAGTGGCACAAAAGAATAAATTACCTCTGTTTTTTTTCTGTTAAAGGAAATTGGAAACATGTCCTTTTTTTTTTTTTTTTTTTTTTTCCTTATAACAGATAGGATATTTAGTTTTCTGTTTTAGTAATGTGAGCATTAAGGGTAGAACAATACTTTGTCTTCTACATTAAGTTAAAGTTTACACTTGTATATAGGGAGATAAATTTTGAGGTTAAGTATTGCTTAATAATTAACAGTGGGAATGTATGTGTCCTCCCTTGAAATAATTGGTGAAACCTAATCACCAAGGTTAGGAAGTACAAATTTAAGAGGTTATTAAGTCATTGAGGTGCAGCCTTCATGAATAGGATTAATGTCCTCTGAAAGACACTCAGAAAGCTGCCTACCCCTCCCCACATGAGGAGAAACCAAGGTGCATTTTAAAGAACTATGCCTTGGCCTTAGCCCTATACTGAATCTGCCAGTGACTTAAACATGGACTTCCTCACCCACAGAACTGTGAGAAATAAAGCATTGTTCGTAAGTCTTCTGGTTATGTTATTTTGTTGTAGCAGCCCAAACATACTAAGTGTTAACTACAAAGTATTCAAGACAACAGGGCTAATCATAGTATTGTAAACACAGAATTAGTTTTAAACTTGAATGAGATAAAATTTACTTTCCAACTCTCTTGGTTAGCATAGTTTCATTTTTAGTAGTTTTTTTCAGTAACATTAACGTTTTCAAGATGTAATAGGCTACAATCACATCTTTTTATAATAAATTGGTAAAAAAATTATTTTTTAGGAAGTATCATATTTAAATTCCTGGAGGTTTTATATTGGCATTACACCTGATTTATATTAATGCAATTCTATGATTACTTAAATTTTATTTATTTGGATTAGTCATATATTTGCACGAAGCGCTTGCTTATGTTTTACCTACTTATTATATTGAAGATATATTCTTCACAAATGAGATAGGAATATTTCCTCTGTGGCTTTAGAGATTATATATTTGAATATCAGTTAATTATGTGTTTTAGGAAACACTGAGGGCCAGCGTTATGGCTCAGCGCCATAAGCGCCTGCCTGGCAAGCACGAGGTCCTGAGTTTGGTTACCGGTACCTACATAAAGACAAAAAAAAAAAAAAAAAAAAAAAAAAAAGAAATCACTGAAACATGAAATTAAATGATGATATACTTATGAAGACTACAAATGTTAACAAACTTTAAGTCAATGAATGGAGTTTCAACGATCTGTAATCAATTAGATGCTTTAAATGTGGAGGACCGTTTTACAGTTTTGAAAAGCCACAGTGATCCTCTAAAGAAAAATAGTTCCATGATTTTACTTAGCTCCACACGGAAACTTGTGCTTCTTCTCAATGGATCTTCATTTTAAGAGCTTAAACAAGTTTCAAACCCAGAAGTTTAACTTAACAGAGCACTTAATTCCTCTCTTACATTTCATATTGTTTCCTAGGGTAATGGATATTTGAGCTTTTGGGGATCGAAGATCTAACTGTACTCCAGGAAATGCTGTACTCTAGTTTTCTGTATCTGTGTGATCTTGGAGGGAACTTGAACACAATTCAAAGTTTAAAGAGTTAGATCCACCTCCAAGCAACGCTCCCACAGTTTGTGAACCAGATGTGCTACTGTGCTCCGGCAATGCCATGTTTCCCCACTTTCACTCAGTGAAGAAAAGATGTGTCCTTGGCGTGGAGTGTGAGCAAATATTCCTCTCTGTTCTGTTCTATGGTTTCTGCTGCCAGCCTTTGAAGTGTCCACGATTCCTATACTTTCCCCAAGCCTGCATTTCCAAATATGGTCTACCTGTGAGTCTGTGCTAAATCATCAAGTGAATTCCAGCTATGCCTAAGGTACACTGAATTAATCTTACCATTTCACAGTTTACAAATTAGTGCCTTTTTACATGTAATTTTCCATATTGCAAATTTAACATGCACATAGGATATTTTTCTCATAATGCTCTATATCTCTGCAAGTCTACCATTTTTTAGGAAAACAAAGTAATGCAGCTCATGTTCTGCAGAAGTATGAAGAAATATAAATCCTTACTTTGATAAAGTCGAATTTTTTTGACATTTAATGACTTGGATAATCTCTATTATGGTTTTTATCACTTATATTAGTTTTGTCTCGAACCTCATAAAAGAGAACCATACAATATGTAGTATTCTTTGGGTATGGCTTCCTTTCTTTATTGTTATTCCTATGAGATTCATTCCTATCATTCTATGTAGCAATAGTCGTAACTTTTTTATTGCTATGTCATATTTGATTTTATAATGATGCTATGGTTCTTTTATTTACCGCATTATTCTGTTGAAGAATAATGCAGTAGTTTATGGAAATATTTAAATATAGCTGCTATGATTAGTATTGTACATGTGTTTTGATAAATATTTGCACTCATTCTCATAGACAGATACATCTAGATATATATTATATAAGGTATGCTATTTATTATATATTTGTAGACATATAATTTCTGAGAAAATAACAAATAAAGAAATGTTTTGCTTCAGTTGTTATTAATGAAAAAGCTTGCCAACATTGTTTAGTCAACTTTCATTCCCAAAGGTCCAGCAGAGGCCTTGTAGCCTCAGGCTTGCGGCCCACAATTACATAAACCAATCCCTACACACACATATCACGCATCACACACACACACACACACACACCGCACACACACATACTTACTTCATCTCTGGTTGCATGCTGCCTGATACAGACACGTTTTGGTTTTTCTGATTTGTTTTCACTTTATTGTATTCGAAAGTGTTGTAATAACTCAGAATTTCTACAATATTTCAAACAGTAATTTTAAAGGCTATTCTTTAATACGTTCTATTTCATTTATTAATTCACATCTAATTCCTTCATCTACTTCACATTTTCCTGGTAGATGTACTACCAAGAACCCAACCTTCATCAGTATCAGAAGTGGAAAAACTTCAGTATTTTAAATATTTGCAGCCGTATTTTCCCGACTACAGTCAGAATCTGCAGAAAAGCAGCTAGTGCAAATTCAATCTTTATCAAAATTGTTTCAAAATGAGACAACATACTGAATTCAATCCCTAACAGGAAAAACAAGGCAGAACAAAAGACATATACATTTTGTGACTTGATTGAAGACAGGGAAAAATATGTCAAGAAAAGCAAAAATCAAGACAGGTAAAAATGGGCCAACAACAGGGGTGATGGACCATTATTAACTTCAGAATTCAGTTCCTTCTGAAAAGTAACTGTGATCCTCCAAAATGAAAAAAAAAAAAAAAAAGCAGTATATATTGTTCAGGAAAAAAAAAAAAAACTTTTGTTCTTATCAAATTTTCCGGGCCGGTGAGATAGCTCAGCGTCATAAGTGCCTGCCTGGCAAGCATGAGGTCCTGAGTTCGATCCCTGGTACCCACATAAAAAAAAAAAAAAATTCCTTGGATGACTAAAAAATATTTATCTGAGGAATATATTATGATTCACTGGACTGACTCATAGTCCTGATGTCTTCACTATATGCAAAATGCTGTAACAAATATTATGATGATACCAAAATATATTTGCAATACGCAGTATAATGTTAAGTACTTTATCTGGAAATGATTTATGTTTCAATGTTTTAGTTACTGATACATATTATGAGTGATACCCTAGTTAATATTTTAACTACCAAAATCTCTACTTTCTGCATCGCATATTGAATTAAGGTCTATACACAATAAATTCAATACTCTCTTTAGAACTTAGATTACCACACAGAAATTTATACATTGTCAATATTCTCTTTCTAGTAGTAAAAGTACTGAGTTAAATAAAAGTCATTCTTTTGAAAAGGCATCTTTATAAAATAAAAATGCTAATATTATATAGGATATTAATATAAATTTGAATCATAATAAAAACATATATAACTCTGAAATTAATCATATGATTATAATAAAAATCAAGTAACTTCAAGAGTTTATGGTGTTATTAAAATAGATAAAAGTATTACAATTGTAGTTTGCAAACATTTTCAAAATTACGCTTGAAATGTATTGAATGCCATGATGAATCTTAATATTTAACTGTTGATACATTAGTGAAGTTAAAAATGAAAGTTAACTTTTATAGAACTTGTTTTTTTGAAAGGTTTTTTAAATTCTATGTATAGAACGGATCAGGACTCAGAAGTATGTAAGCCTCTGTTTTCATCAGTTCGCCTAATTTTCTTATACGTCATAGAATGTATGTCCTAGGTAAATTTATCTTGCAATGATGACAAACTAATGTATGCGATGTGACTTGGAGAAGGATAGATGGATCTGCCAAACCTAACCCTAACGCAATCTTCAACTAAACTTTTGAGCTTTAACTTTTAATGGAACAAATGGAAATTATAAATATTGCAGAAATTCTCCTTTGAGAACATATAAGTGGGCTAGTAGCTGAGGAAAGAGTAATGAAGTGGTCGCCATTTAATAGGGTTCCTCTTATTAGTTTAGCAGTTTAAGAAGCTGCCATTTTTGAAAGCTGACAGAGTGAGATGGTTAATGTCTTAAGGGAGATGAACAAATTTCGTGAGTTGGATTAGGAGGCAAAGTAAGTTTGAGACATTACATAGTGTATATATCCTTAAGGTCTACTTAAGGAATCATAAAACGGAAACAACTCTGTAAGAGAAATTTAGTGCTTTTGTCATACTACCCAGTCTACTGATGCCATGTCTACTTGTCACGTTCTGCTCTGGCCTCTCTCTAACATACATCATTAGAGAGGAAACGCCATGGAAAATGCGAGGGTGACTTTTGCATGCACATGAGGAAAGTCCAACTGCTGAACATTTTCCCAAATATAATATAGGTAAATGATAAATGTTTCATTTTATATATTACTTTTAAATACTAATCTTTCTTCCTGAAGTAATATTAATTCAATTTATGAAAAATATTTCTCTAAAACCATCTCCTTCTTCTGGTAAAGGTTAAACAGTTTCTTGTCAAATAAAAGCATGCTGTTTCTTAAATAAAAAGGCAGGTATGTTAATATAACTTGGATTTACTTGCACATATGTCTTAAGTCTTACAGGATGATTAGATGAGATGACCTTTATGGCCATCAAACCTTGTGATTTTATGATTTTATGATTAAATAATTTTTATTCTTCGTATACATAATAGGAAATGTGATATATCATCAACACTTTTAATTAAGTAGCATTTTTCTAATCATAGAGATTTTTGTGCCAAGCATATAGTTTTAAATTAAGGATGACTAACTTTAGGAGTTTATTATGATGATATTAATGAGTAATAAGATTAGCATTTCAGGTTCGAAGATCAGAAGTTTCCCTATTTATAATTTCATCCCCTCTCCATGTCATCTGTGTCTTGCTTTGCAATGTCTCCTTAGTGTTTTTACTAACATTTCATATTTGATGTTATCTCTGGGCCCCATGAAAAATGTATCAGTTTTGTTTACTGTTGTGTCCCACATCCTAGACTTATTCAGCCATCCCTTGAATGAATGAATGCGTGAATGAGAATAGTATGTAGCTTCTGGTAAATCATTTTAATTTATATTTAGTTTACACATCCACAGATATATTTATTTATTCCCTCATATTACGTGATAAATGATTATTTTGTGATACATGAAAAACATAGAATAAATACCAAAGTAATGTCATGCTTTTATCTACGTTTACCTTTTTATAAAGTTGGAAGGAAAAGGGGAAAATTTCATGTTTTCCTGGTAAATTTAGATTAACTCTAGATTTATTCACATATAAGTTCAGTAAAATTCACTATATTTAGTTACATTTTAAGGAGTAGCGTGAAATGCTTAGATGTAGAATTGGCTCAGTTTTTTTCAAATTAGGTTTACTTTAATAATCCAGAAAATCAAGCAGACTTCTTATTTTTATTTTGTTTTATTTTTTTATGTGGGCACCAGGAGTCGAACTCAGGACCTCATGCTTGCAAGCAGGCACTTGTGCCGCTGAGCTATCTCACCGGCCCCCGACTTCTTGTTTTTCTCAAGGTTAAACAATAAAATGGAGTTAAATGGATTAGGAGAATTAGTACCTCTGGTTAATAAGAATTAGGTATTTAAAACTTTTGAGAGATAAAAATTTGCATTTTCATAGGCATTTCATTTCAAGATTACTACACAACACGACACTGAGATTTTGATGATCAACTATGTAAACACTAAATAGGATTTTGTTTTATAAATTTATTTCACTAGTGGGTCTAATGGAAGCTGGCAATTCTTTAAATTGTTCATTACATTTGCACAAATTATGTTGCTTTCACTACATATTTTAAGAAAGCTAATCTGTTCAAACTCTAATCATTTTATGCTTACTTACAGTGATGCACAAATGCACACACATCCAGTTCATGATTCTAATGAACAAATTTTGGACAACAAGATTATTGGCTCATGTTTCCTTTATTTTCAGTTTTTTTCTTCATCGACTATTCATTGAACACTATGTGCAAATGCTATTCTAGACAAAAAGTAAGTGGAATTTATAATTTCATGAGAAAAGAAATATAATACACGAGTATATATGCTATGAAGTGGGCACTATGAGATTGTATTGACTGGTGAAATGCAATCCTTGAGTAAAAATGTAATACATGAGGAAGAAGGCATTGAAGATTTATTTACACATTTGGAAGTGAGTAACAGGCAGAGGGGACAGGAAATTCAAAATTGTGTACTAGGAGGAATTAGTGAAAAGGAAGACAGAATCCTGTTCTTGAACCTTGTGGCTTAGAGGGTCATGTCCAATCCAGAGAAGGATGGGAGACGAGGTGGGAAAAGGAGCAAGGAAGACCTTGTCCAGCACAGTGGGTACCATCTGAGAATATATCCAAGTGCATGAGTCACTTTCTTGTCCTTGTCCCTGACCTCAATCTGATCACTCTCATTCTCAGTATGTTATATCGATTTTTACAGTACACTGATATATTGACTTCCAATTACATGTTCCTGACTTCATACAGTTAAGCATATCCACACACATGTGTGTGCACACACACACACATACACACACACACCTTTCTTTTTTCATAAAAAGAACATATATTTTATACATAACCATAAATTGGAATTATATACACATATATAATCCTTTTTCATCAAAATCATTTTAAAAGTTTTACGAAGTAACAGCGCTTTGTTAGTAATTTCAGAATAAAAATACTCTTTACATTTTTTCAGTTATTAGCAACCCTGAATATATGCTTAAATATTCATTGCTTGTGTTCCTAAGGGGCCGTGTTCCAGCAGATTCTATATGGGAACACATGAGTGGGCAGGAGCTATCTCTAGAGAAAGAAGAATAATAAGCATACACACCCCCACACCCCCACACCCCCACACACATACAGTTTTTTTGTAATGACTTTAAAAGTATGGGATGTTTATGTGTTCTTTGCAGTTTTGAGTTTTACTTGAGAAAAAAAAAAATGAATGATAGCCTGTGTCTTCCCATACAGATGTGCATAAAGATGAAAGACACTGGAACATCCAACATGGGCTCACTAAGTGATAACCATAGGGATGAAGTGATTACAAGAGGCCGGCTCTATTCCCTGATTCCAGAAGGTGCTTTAGATGAAAAGGGCAACAATGCATGAAGCAGGGAAGGGGTGGCTCTTAGACTAATGTGCTGTTGGGGAAAGACAAAGGAAAACACACGCTCAGGTGTTCACTATTGAAGAAGCAGCTGCACCAGTGTGCTGTTGGAGAACATTAAACGTCACACACATGCTGATCAAGACCCCCTGACTGGCTCTGTCAAGCTGCAACCAAAGACTGGTCCTGCTTTCTTTGTCTGCATGAGCCTGAAAACACGCAGTCAGACTCCTTTTCATGCAAATTCCTAGCAGAGTTACATCCTTGGAAAAGAAGCAGGACAGGTGACAGGCTGGGGAGGCAGTTAAACAAGCTTGAAGTAATGGATTCATATTGAAATAACAGGGTAATGGGAACACTTGACAGCAACTAGAATTTTAATTGCAGGTTGGACTTTGCAGTCATTCATAGAGACTTCAGAAATGGTTTCCAGAGAAGCAGGTTTCAAGGCAAAAACTCAGTGGAAGCAGTTTACTTGGGAGGTAAAACAAGCGGAATGGAGACCTGAGAAACTGTACCAGACAGCTGTCCCTATGGACCAGCCTGGTGACAATGAGGAACACATGCAGCAAAATTGTCCTACCTGCACATTGAGAAAGCTCGAGACAATATAGCAATGCTCATTGGTTCTACCTGTGTGTTTGTGTGCACATGCATGTGCATGGGTGTGACAGTGGTGTGTGGGTGCACCAGGGGGCTGGAAATTCTAAAGCATATTTCCCAGCTGCAGGGGTGCTAACCTGGGGAATAGAGGCAGGAAATCCCATAGAACAGTGACACAGCGACATTTGTAAGTCCAACTAGTGTAAACCACAGTGTAAATGTTCTATGCACTGCCAGCAGGTTGACCCAGAAGTGGGACGTTGAGAGGATGGTTATAAAAGGAAAACAAAAATTGGTTTAATACCAAAAAAATAGTAAAAGAAGAAGAAGGAGAAGGAGAAAGAGACAAAGAAGGGGAGGAGGAAGAGGAAAACATGGAATGTTTCCAAGATTCAGTTATTACAAATTTTGCTGCTATAAACATGGGTGCCACATATATCGCTGTGGTATGATATGTTTAATTATTCTGGGAAAATACCCAGAAGGGGAATAGCTAGGTTGAATGAGACATCTAATCCTAGTTTTTGAGGAATCTCCACACTGATTTCCACAGTGGTTGCACCAGTCGACACTCCCAGCAACAGTGGAGAAGAGTTTATTTTCTCCACAGCCCCTCCAGCATTTTTTATTTGTTAATTTTTTTCTTTTTTTTTTTTTTTTTGTGGGTACCGGGGGTCGACCTCAGGACCTCGCGCACCAGCAGACGCCCGTGACGCTGAGCGATATCACCGGCCCCTTTTTTTGTATGTGGGTTCCTGGAGTCGAACTCGGGCCCTCGCGCTTGCCAGGCAGGCGCTTAAGCTGCTGAGCCATCTCACCAGCCCCATTTGTTAATTTCTTGGTGATAGACATTCTTTCTGGGGTGAGATGGATCTCAGCATTGTTTTAATTTGCATCTCTTGAATGACCAATGATGTTGAACATTATTTCATATATTTATTTGCCATTTGTATTTCTTCATCTGAGATGTGTGTACTCATCTAAGATGCCCATTTTTGGAGTGGGTCTTTAAATTTGGGGGATCTAATTTTTTCAATTCTTTATATGTTCTAGATAGTCCTTTGAGGAACAGTTGGCTAAAATTTTTCCCATTCTGTTGGTCATCTTTTCACTCTGTTGGTGATTTCTTTTGATGTGCAAAAACTTTTTAATAAGATGAAATCCCAGTTGTTGATTCTTTGAAGTATTTCCCATGCAGTTTGGGTTTTGTGCATGAACTCTTTGCCTATACCTATGTCTTCAAGATTTCTACCTACTTTCTCTTCCAATAGATTTAGTATTTCTGTTTTAATATTTAGATCTTTGATCTATTCTGACTCTAGTGCAGTGCATGGTGATAGACATGTGTCTAATTTTAGTCTTCAGCATGTAGAGAGCCAGTTTTTCCAGCATCATTTATTAAAGAGGCTATCTTTCTTCCAGTGTGAACATGTTTGGCCCCTTTGTCAAAGATAAGGTGGCTGAATGTGTTTGTGGTCATGTCTGCATCTTCTAATCTGTTCCACTGGTCCTCAGATCTGTTTTTCTGCCAGTACCATGCTGATTTTATCACAGTAGCTTTGTAGAATAATTTCAAGTCAGGGATTGTGATGCCTCCTCTCTTGCCTTTGTTGCCCAGGATTGCTTTTGCCATTCTAGGTCTTTTCTGGTTCCAAATGAATTTTAAGAATATTTTCTGTAGTTCTGTGAGGTATGCTAATGGTATTTTGATTGGGATTGCATTAAATCTGTATAACAGTTTTGAGAGTATGGCCATTTTCACTATATTGGTTCTTCCTATCCATAAGCAAGGGATATCTTTCCATTTTCTGATATCCTCTTTAATCTCCTTTTTCAGAGTACTGTAATTTTCAATGCATAGATCTACTTCCTTTGTTAGACTGATTCCTAAGTATTTCATTTTTGGGGGATGCTCCTGTGAAGTGTGGTTTCCCTAATTTCTCTCTCAGTGAGTTTGTTGTTATTGTACGGAAATGCTATTGATTTTTGAGTATTGACTTTGTATCCAGCTATGATACTGAATTTGCTTATTAAATCTGGAAGACTTTTGGTGGAGTTTTTGGGGTCTTCTATGTAGAGTATCATGTCATCTGAAAATAATGGTAATTTAACTTCTACCTTTCCTATCTGTATTCCTTTTAGTTCTTTCTCTTGTCTAATCACTCTGGCTAATGTTTCCAGAACTGTATTGAATAAGAGTGGTGATTGTGGACAACCTTGTCGTGTTCCTGATTTTAGAGTGAAAGCTTTCAGTTTTTGTCCATTTAGTATGATGTTGGCTGCTGGCTTGTCATAGACGGCTTTCATCAGATTGAGGTAAAGACCATCTATTATGATTTTCTGTAGGGCTTTTATCACGACTGAGTGCTGGACTTTATCAAAAGTTTTTTCTGTATCTATTGAGAAGATCATGTGATTTTTGTCTTTGGCTCTGTTAATATGTTGTATTACATTCATTGATTTGCATATGTTGGACCATCTCTGCATTCCTGGGATGAATCACACTTGGTCATGGTGTATAATCTTGACAATTTGCTGTATTCTGTTTGTTAGTATCTTATTGAGGATTTTTGCATCTATGTTCATTAGGGAGATTGGCCTGTCATTCTCTTTTTTGGTTGGGTTTTTCCCTGGTTTTGGTATCAGGGTAGTACTTGGCTGGCCTTTTGGTATCAGGGTAGTATTGGCTCCAGGAATGAGTTAGGTAGTATTGCTTCCCTTTCAATTTCGTTAAAGAGTTTGAAATGTATTGGCCTTAGATCGTCTCCAAATTTCTTGTAGAATTCAGCAGTGAATCCATCAAGACCTGGGCTTTTCTTTGTTGGTAAGTTTTTAATTATATTTTTAATCTCATAAACTGATATTGGGTTATTCAGAATTTTTATATCTTTTTTATTCAGCTTTGGTAGTTCATACATATCTAGGAATCTGTCCATTTCTTCTGTGTTTTCCATCCTGTGAGAGTAAAGAATTTTTTTTTTTTTTTATGCAGGTACCAGTAGTAGAATTCAGGACCTCGCACTTGCCAGGCAGGCACTGAGAGTAAAGATATTTGAAGTAGGTGTTGATGATCTGAATTTCTACAGGATCTGTAGTGATTTCACCTTTTTCATTCCTCAATGCATGAATTTGAGAATTTTCTTTCCCTTTTTGATAAGGCTGGCTAAGGTTTATTAATTTTACTTATTCTTTCAAAGAACCAAAAAGTATACCCAAGAAAGGGAGGAGAGGGAAAAAAGAAGAAAACAAACAAACAAAAAACCCCCCAAAATGCCAAAACAAAAATAACCACAAAATACAAGACAAAACAAGATGAAATCCAACCAGAGAGGAAAGGGATAGTCAATTAGACAAATAAGGGAGAATAAAAGTAGTAAAATAATTCTGGTGTTTATAGTTTTGTGATAGTGTCCATGTTAGATCCCAGAAATATGCTGGGTATGGAGCTGATCTTGGTTTCTGGGACTCATCTTCTGTTGGAGTTCTCCAGAATCCAGCCGCCAGCTCCTTGTTGCAACTTTGGACACTTCCACATTGCTGGTCTTGCTGATTACTCAGTGGGCCAAAGGCCTGTGTATGCCCTTGCTCCAGGGCTGGCTGTCCTGGGTCTTGGGGGGTTCCAGTCAGTCTGCCCTCCAAAGGTATGTGTAAGACATAGGATGTTAACCTGAAATTCCATCTTGCAAGTATGACCCCATCATCAACAACTTAACAGCTTAGTATGACCCTGTCCCAAAAGTAAGATAAAGGGGGATGGTGCTAAGAATGTAACCTGTTGTATTGTCCCTGTTTCAATCCCCATTACCACAAAATAAACAAGTAAATAAATAAATAACAAATACATAAATGTACATAAAAAATAAAATAATTTCAAATTTGCACATATTAGAATGATGACTGCCTAGTGATATTTGTTGTGCATATTGTGACTAAATACTGAGTTTCCAATTTTTAGTGAGAATTATGGAAATTATATTTAATTAGGAAACAAATATCTACCATCTTCCAAGAATAAATTGTTTCATTTAATTTCATTAAAACCCTTAGGTCTGTATTATCCCTACTTAATAGCGGAAGCATGGAGGCACAAAAAAGTTAGCATTTGACTTTTCATACTTAGAACACAATATAGATGAGATTTAATACCAAATGCCCAGTAGTGTGCAATGTTATATCTGGCATATTATTAATGAATAAATGTATAAAATGCTTGGTGTGGATGATGACATTTAAAATATGAGCATTTTAATTAAAATACTTTAAGCACATATATTATCATTTTGAATTATACTCCTTTATGTGTAATAGCCTGAAATTCTTCCAAGCTGTGATCTGTGGTGTTGTAATTTAGCCATTTTTGTGTGCAAATATCAGTCATGTTAAAATATCATATTCTTAAGCTAGTTCCCATTTGCAGTTTTTTTCCAAATGTCCTTTGACCATGTCTAGTGGTAGCACCTCTTTGTCCATTGCTAAAACACTGGATCTCCCTGCAAACATGCTTTAAATGGTACTTTTCTGCAGTCAAGAAGGCAAGAAAGCTCCCTGGATATTATTTTATCATGTATCAAATATGAAACCAAAATATAGGCCATCAAACTGTCTTGATATAAAGAGTAGATCTGCTCTTTCTATCTCGTATCCTTACTTACTTGTACAACTATACTCTTTTCAATTACTGTAATTTTTGCTTGATTATTTAATAGAAACATCTGTACCTTAAATATTATGTCTACAGTTAACAGGTTTCACAATAGAAGAGCACTAAATCACAAATATTCTACTATCTGAGGGATCCTCTCTCCTCAGCATCCTGAGCGCTGGGTATACAGGCATGGGCCACCACACCTGGTGTCTTTTAATGTCTTTTTCTACTAGTCAGGTAAGTTCATGAAAAGGATATAGAATCATGATACTCCACTGAACTTTCACAAGTATAAGTTGCTCAAATTATGAATTATTTAAGATTATGTTTTCTAATTCAAGGCCAGTATAAATTATATACATAGTAAGATATTATCTCAAAAAATGTATTTCGACTAGGCATGGTAGCACATGCCTGTAACCCTAGCGTTCAGGAGGCTGAGGTGGGAGGATTGCTGTGACTTCGAGGCCAGTCTGAACTACATAATGAGACCCTGTCTCAAAAAACAAAACAAACAAACAAACAAAAAAACCACAGACACACACAAATGTATTTCGAAGTGTAAAGCTTAGCTTTAGAATACAAATATTATAACCATATGATTTATGGAAAAGCAAGAACACCCATAAATCTATAGAAAATAGAAACATTTATTTAAAAAGAAATATAAGAAGATGTATGTAGTTTTCTAACGATCTCCCAAGATTCAAGTAATGACAACTACCTGTTTTCTTGATTATCATAAAATTATTATAATGTCATTACCATTGTGTCCAGATTGTTATGAGGAGTTAAACATACAGTGAAGTAAGAGTAATATGAAGTGTTCTTTATAACTCTTCAAATGGAAACACTAAATATCTTACTTAGCTTTCAATGATAATTAATAACACTAAATAGCAATCTTTTTTCAAATGTAACAACTTAAGAATGACACTTAGATACATATAACAAGTAAGACATACAACAGTTGAATAAATAAAGCAAAGAGAGAAGAAAAAAATCTATACTTTTTTCTTAAAAGATCTTTGAAGGACATATTTAGGAAGAAAGAGAGGAAAGGAAAAAGATATAAAGAACAAGGAGAAAAAGAGATAAAAAATTATTTTCAAATAGAAAATAAAATAAGATGGTTAGTATAAAAAGTCTTACCTTCGTCTCCCAAATGATTAATATTATTAGTACTCAACCAAACAAAAAACACAACAAAAATTGATGCTGTTTATAAGCATCATAACACACAAGAGAAAAATGGTAAGAGAAATGATAAAATGTTAATAAATAAATGGTTTGTTATTAAGGAAATTAATGAATTCAATACCACAGTATTTTCAGCATATTTCTTAAAATGAATATAATTCATAAACTGAAACTAAACCGAGTATATCATATAGTACTAAGAAAAGTAGAAAACACATACTTTTCAAACATCTTAAGAATTAGACAATTTTAATCAGTGCTGCAAATTAAAAACAATGAAGCCCGAAATATAGTCTAATAATACTATAAATTAGGAATAAAGCCAGAAATATGGCAAAATAAATGTAGTATTAAACTATAGACTATTTCTAAACAGTAAGATTCTATAAATCTTTTATAGCATGTGTGTCTAAAACATGGAACAAATATACTCTCTGCATTTATAAAATTAACCAAAATATCTCCAAAATGTGTAAACTGGAAGAGAATTATTAAATTATGGAATATCTAGTTTATAGACATGGTATCTAAATTATAGAATACTATCTTATATTCACAAATTGGCTAGACATAAATGAATAGATTTACAAAAATCCTCATGACAGTTATTGAAAACCTCACTTACATATTTAGATTTATTGTCACATCTCATTTAAAGTGTATAAAGGGACATTAATATGTTTTGTCTGCAGTAAAATGAATTGAAACTAAATTGTAAATAAACAGCTACAAGAGTCAACAGCGGTTATCATTTCATGGAGTTGGGGCACAGATGCACCCAAGAAAAACCAGAGAAAAGACCATTTTCCTATTTATATTCAATTATGAAAAGAAAATTGTGATTGCTTTTGAATTCTGATTATTTAGGTGTGAAAAGTTTAATGAGTAGTGGGGAGGACTGGAAAGAAACATGCTCTCTAGTGTAGAAACTCACTGAAATATGAATTGGTTGCCAAAGGAGAATATTCTAGGCACTGAAGGATAATAATGTAATCCAACCTCACTAGTGGATTCCAGATAGTAGTTGCCCGTGAATATCTGTCTCTGTGTGTCAGAGAGCATTGTCCAACATATTCATGGCACATGAGGCATAACAGGGTGAGATTAATGACACTGACTAGATAAATTGTTAAACTCCTCATCACTCAGTGAATACCTGTACAATAATTCATGGTCCAAGCTAGTTTTATGAATTCTTTAATATATAGCACAACTTCTATTGTTCTAGAATTTTTTCTAGATAGTCTTCACCCACAGAAATGATAGTATGGCCAAAAAGGTGAAACTATTTTATCCCTTTTAACTTGTCCTTATGTTTCAATACCAGAGTAGCATGTTCTCATTAATTCAAATTTCTGAAATTCACCAAAATTAATCAAGTTACCATTGTGAGCAAAAGGTTTTGAATGACAATCTCCAAAAGGTGGACTACTAAAAATAGTTTAGGGAAAGTCTATTTGTCTATTTTTGTTTTGGGCAAGCTATAGTTTTAAGTTTCTTTACTTTTTAAAATTTAGTTTCACATTTTAACCCTTATGAATGAATCATTGTGAATTATAAATTACTTGGAGAATTTTGAAAAACTATAAAATTGATCATCTATATTCCCTTTCAATCAAATATTCTGAACCAAATTTCATGACAAATATTTATTCACAATTAAATATCATAGGTTATTAAATGCAGTCCAGATTTAGAATATGACGATGAATATTGATTTGTTAAGCTTGAAGTGTTTTCTGCTCAGTGGACTTGGTTCTTATTGAGGACAGTCATAAATAACTTTAAAATATTCTGATGTGATAAGAAGGAGCTGTGGATTAGGTCATTGTGGAATTATAGTTCCCTTGCTTAATGATTGTAGAAAATTGCCTGGCAATTGAACAAAGAGAAAGAGGGTGATGTGGAGAATGCTGGCTAATTAAATCAATAATTGCTTCTTCTTGTGTACCCAGATAATGTGCCCCTGATAATTTTAAATGAAGTCTTGAAGTCGTCTTCTTGAATGAAATGCTGTGCTAGTGAAAGCTCTACTATATGTAGTTCTCCTTCTGCTTACAAGGTGGCCTACTTTAGAGAGTTCTCTGCATTGCTTGATTAAAAAGGAAGAAATAAAAACAGTGGCATGGAAGACTTCTCATATTAGTTGTACGTATGACAGATAATTTTGTGTTGGTATTTTATTTCTTACAATCATGTCATGCAATTTATAAACATTTGGCAATTAATTGTTCTAAGAATAGACTTGGAGAGAAGTGTTTAATATTAAAATGCGTTGAGCTCCAACATCTTCTTGTATTAGCCAAACATATTTTCTAAACTTGATCTCATATTATTAAAAATTAACATTATGTTATTGGGATTTTATGTTATAAATACATTTTATTTGACTTATTCCCCTGAAAGATCACTTAGTCTTGCTTTGAAACTATATTATTAAAAAATTCTTGTTTAGATATGATACACTAGTATACTCAATAAAATAAATTTAAATTTTTGCAAACGTATTATTCAGCATTTTTGTTTAATGATATAACTTCTAGTGACTCATTTATCTGCATGGATTTTCTTACAATAACCAAAATTTCCCATTTAGACTACCAACATGAATACTATCATTATTTGTTAAGAAACAGAAAATGAGAAACTTGTATAACATACTGCAGTTATTAGATTTTCCAAATTTTACCATCAATTAAAAGCTTTAATTTTCATCTGCTTGTTAACATTTCAGGACTTTGATAACTTAGTGATTGATTTTCAACAAGTTTCCTGTGGGGTACTCTAAAAATGCTGATTTTGTTACAGGAGATGCACCAGGCTTTGGTTATTTGTGATTTTTTAAATAAAAATAGTTGTCACTTGAGGTAGACACGCTAAACATCTAATTATTTGCATACATCATTTTTAATCAAGTGTTTAATTCAAAATTCATTTTTCCTTACATACTAGTGGTTTTTCAAACTAAGCACCATGCCATATTCAGAGTTGAAATTTTCTTAATGATACATATGTAGGTATTTCAAAAAATATTTCAGATTTGGATAATAATGACATTTACACACATGAATCTTCAGTTTCCCTAAACATTCATGTATTGCAGAAATGTAATTGTGAATATTTCTAAACTACCAACATTTTCTTCCTTTTTCTTTAATAAACAATTTAAAGTATAAATATTTAATATTTACACATAAACAATTATAAACAATTCTGGAAATATACTTCTAACCAGCTGAGAAACTTTCAGAAGGAAAATTGTGCAGAAGCAGTACTCTTATTTTCTGTGTAATTTATAGAACTTCATTTTCATTTGTACAGTGCTTGACAGAGCTTCATGATTATAAATACTTCCTCAATAATTTGGGCCCATACTATTTGTGTTGGGTTATAAGTATATATTATGCTATGCTTTATTTTTTCTTGTAATAGATTTTATTTAAAAAAGAATTTCTAAGGACAAAGAAACTGAACTTTCTATTTTATAGATTGACTCAAAAAATAAAATTTATAGAAATTTAGATAAATACATAATTATACATATATATTTCATATAAATGAAGATTAAATATATGTGTATATTTTTGTATATTAAATTTAGATTATTTAATTTAAATTCTTATAACAGAAGTCTTCATTGATTGTAAATATTTGCAAATATGAAATTAAGTATAATAAAATTAATTAGTACTGGATACTATATGATTTAATGGCACCTCTCTGTCTCCTTCAGAGTGTTCATTTGCTATCTTGGTATTTCCACTGTCTTGTCATATACACAATTTAGGCACCTTCTGAGATTCTCCTGAGTGTTGTGATGTTGTCAACATTCAAAACAATTGTTCCTGGGCCGGTGAGATGGCTCAGCGGCGTAAGCGCCTGCCTTGCAAACGCGAGGGCCCGAGTTCGACTCCCGGAACCCACATACGAAAAAGGGGCCGGTGATATCGCTCAGTGGCACGGGTGCCTGTTGGCGCGCGAGGTCCTGAGGTCATCCCCCTGGTACCCACAAAAAAAAAAAAAAAAAATCAAAAAAAAAAAAAAATCCAATAAAAACAATTGTTCCTGTCACTGTACCTTGACCCATATCTCCATACCATACATACTGGTCCACCCTCACCCAGTGGTATCTAAAATGGCCAAAATAAACTTAGCTCCTCTCTGACCTCTAAACTTGTTGGATGGGCTTTTGAATTTACAGAACTAACCATTACAATTTTTAAAATATGCTGTTTCTGTTAGTGTAAAATACACAAGATATTTGCTTCTGAGGCATGTTAGTAGACATTAGCATAAAGGATACACAGAAACTTTTTCATGTTTGTGAGTATTAATATTTTTAATTTGCTTGGAAGATTAACATAGAAGTATGTTATAATATTGAGTACATGATAGAACATAATATATTTTATATGTTATTTATTATTTTAATTTTAAAGTAGACCTTGCAAAATTACATTCGAGTTTCACTGTCAATTTCATTTAAACTCTATTTCTTTAGTACAAGAAAATTTTATTGTTTTGCTTCACCTCTGTTTACATGAAAAGAATATTTTTTGTCATGTTTTGTTAAAATGTACAGCAAATGCTTATTTGAACAACCACAGCAAGAACAAAAATGGATGCTGCAGTTTATAAGGCAGAGCTAGTGCCACATAACAAGGAAATCTCAACTTTTCTATACCCTCACTAGTTCTTTAGGAATAATGGGGTACAATACTGGAATATAATTTAATGCTATCATCACTTGTTTCTGATATCTTAGAAATAAATCTAATTATAACTTGTAAGTCTATATATTAACTATAACATCAATATCATCTTAATTTTCAGCATCAATTACATAATGTGTCTTAGTTTAAATTCTATCAAAGAAACACAGATCTTTTCCAGTTGTGCTAGCATTTCACTGGTGTACTCTGGTTATAGGTGGCACTCACCATAGGCTTAAGGAGAGAAATTTAAAAGCAACCCATTTTCCTACATAAATCTGCAATTCATTCAATGCAAAATAACCCTCGCACAGTCATTCCTGCCAGTAGAAATTCTAGCAACCTATTTTTAATGATAGCAATTACTTTTAACATTCATGCAATAGTATGTTAACAAATAATGTGTTATAAAATTCAACTTTTTAAAAAAAAGTGTCACACAATTGCAGTCTTTGGAATAAGCATATACACATTTATAAATTGTAAATTAGAATTTCAGAGACAAATATGCTCAATATGCTTGACTTGGCAGGAATTTATACAGTGTAAGACAATTTGGCTATAAAAATTATTTTGATTTTTCCTGTCTTTATAAAAAATCTCTGATATAAAACCATCTGTTTAAGACTTGTAAAAATAGTCTCTCAATGCATTTAGTCCTAAGCATCATAAATTACTTGAGTGTGAAATATGCTGATAAAGATGATTCTAAATGATGATTGAATACAAAGAATGACAAAGCATGCTGTTGTGAGTGACTAATTGAATATCATTCCTCTTTCACATACAAATCATCTTAATTTCTCATTTCAATTCTAATTTTACAATATTCATTTGGACTTAGAATATTTAACTTTACTCACACCACAATATGTATCACTCTACATACAGCACAAAAAAATCAATATAATGAAATATTAACATCATGTCAAGAAAAACAAAAAGAACACTACACCTGAGAAAATGAACTTTTTTTTTTTTTTGGTTGTACTGGGGGTCGAACTCAGGACCTCGCGCTTGCCAGGCAGTTGCTTATGCCACTGAGCTATCTCACCAGCCCCAAAAAAATGAATTTTACCTAACACATTATTTGGGTAAAAATTTTCACACCAACTAAACAATAAAGACCAGATTAATGATGCAGTCACAGTAAAGGACTCAAACACCACAACTCACTATATATATTTTTTGGGGGGGTACCAGGAATTGAACTCGGGACCACATGCTTGCCAGGCAGGTGCTGCACCACTGAGCTAAATCCCTAGCCCCGATAGCTCACTATTAAACAAAGAAATAATTCAGTGTTGCATAAAAGTTGCAAAAATTTTGAATGGTGTAAAATTCAAAATGCCTAGAAAAACTGTTTTAAAGGATGAGTATGTATTTAATATCTCACCTATTTGATGTCAGATGCTTGGTAATTGTAAACACAGTAAGATCACAGATACTTGTAATTAAGGCTTCTGAGAGGTTGTAAAACCGATCATAGCTTTCACAGTTGAAGCTAGTCTACATTACTTCAGAGGAAAAACATCATTTCATTATGTATGTTGTTACTTTATGCCCAAAATATTAAAAGTGATTATTTTAGTGGCATTACAGTACATAGAAAACATTCACAATTTTAATGAACCTCCTTCTCACATTCCAGATTATAAGTTTTTTCCATACAAGGGAAGTTGTATATATTTGCAAATATGTCAAACATGTTAAAATAAAACATGATGGTGCATGTGTCTCCTAGGTAAGATATGAAATACAAGTATTTGAGTTAATTTGCAGAAATGTAGATATTGTTTCATTTGGCTAACAATTATAATGCCAATCATAACAACATGGTTCATCTTCATAACCACAAAGAAAATTGTGTATGTTAAAGAAAAAATTAGCAATCCAAAATTATATCTTCAAAAAATATACACATGTGATAAATCAAAGAAGTGAAGTGATCAAAAATAATTAAGAGAAAAACAGTAATTAAAGACAAATGGCATGAAAAATGTGTATCCACACAAGCAAAATGTAATCTAGGAACTGTGAAGGATCTAAATATAGTGTTTTAAAATTATGAAATTTATATCATGCTAGAGATCATAATAATGAAAATTTATACCCAAAAGAAAGTAATGGAAATCATAAAATGAAAGCTAGAATTTGATTTAATAGAATAGAATACGTGAGATTAATGTTGTGCTCACTAAAGATCCCATTGGATGACAGAACATATATAAGAAGTAATCTTATTGGACTAACAAAAGACATGATTATGTTGATAAATATACAAGAGAAGAATAACATGCCTCAAAACCATTGAGGAGATCTAAACTACAAACAAATGCCAAGGAAAATCCAAGTTCTCAGAAAATAAACATAAGAAAAATGGAAAATCCTTCATATAATCATATTAGATACCTGGTGGTTAAACTCCTAAGCCATTGGACTGACTACTGCAGTTTTAGTCTTAGTCCTACTATTTTAAGGTTTTATCAAGAAAGTTAGATGTAGCAAAATGTGTATATTTATATATTGTTGGTGATTATGTAAATTTGTATAGTCTTATTACAGGGCATATTTCAGTATTGTTCACATTCTAAAATGCCCATATTCTGGTATTTCGCCATTCTGCCGCTGGAAGTTTTTGCTTAAAATCTACTCGTGTATAAAATTCAGGCCCATTGTACACATTATATTTTTAATGTAC
Organism: Erethizon dorsatum; assembly: GCA_028451465.1. Classification (NCBI taxonomy): domain Eukaryota; kingdom Metazoa; phylum Chordata; class Mammalia; order Rodentia; family Erethizontidae; genus Erethizon; species Erethizon dorsatum. The sequence continues at coordinate 22,570,218 of CM051839.1, forward strand.
TCTTTCATATCAGGTTTAAAAAGAATGTGGGAAATTATATGCTGCTGCACAGACATAAAGGTTTCCAAAATATAGAGAATAATTATCTTAAATTACAGGAAATTAAATCCAACTGATACAGTGTGGAAAATTACCTTAGTAAATTTAGCTAGAACAATTAAAAGTATCAGTCCATAAATGATTTCCTCATGTACCTTTCTGCATTCTTAATCTTTAGAATAACAATGGGTGATCTGTATAGTTTAGATTATGATATGAAAGGAGACTTGAGGAATCATATTCTAAGGGCTACAGGTCAGACTCCATGTTAGCAAGGATCCCACTGCCTCCTCTTAAAGCTGAACTTTACTGGCATCTCGGGAAATCACCAAACTGGCTGGTACACATAGAACTGCCCTGCCTTTGAAATGACAAGTACAAGCAGAAGTTATTGTTCATACATAAACTTTTTCAACTTAATGTTTTGGACACAGGTCTCTTGCAAGTCATATACGAAACAAACCACTCAAAAGTAAAATTTATGTGTCTGGACTGTACAGTCCAGAAAACCATTCTTCAAGGCTGTTAGGGTGTGCATGGATCACAGGATCATAATACATGGTATACTATCAAAATTATTTTAACAGACATCGTTTGGAGGTTTTATATTATTTTCATTTTAAGTTTATGCTACTCAAATATTAACATTTGCTGCGTACACATCGACACAGTTTAAATTGCTCTTTGCTTTAAATATTGTTAACCAGAAAACATATTTCATGCTTAAGTAAAAAACAAATATCAGTATGTTTTAAATTGCATTGTTATTTTACTGCTAAAACATGTGACTATGCACTAGAAGAGAACATGGTGTGAGTGACTGACTTAGAATACTATGAAACAGGTACATGTATTATCTTCAGCATAAGTGAGAGTTATACAAAGTAAGTCAAATGTGAAAATCTGAGAAATTCCCCAAATTATTTCTGAGCCAAAATTATTTTCAATCAAAATTAAGGAAATGTTAAAATAAAGTTTGATCTCAAATGAAAGATTTGGTAATGCTCTATAATCTTTCCATAAAACTTCGCCTTCAACAAGACAACTTGGGGACCTCCCCCTACTTACTTTTTCTTCTTTTGTTCATTTTTCCTTACAATCAAAGTCCCATCCCTTACAACTCCTAAATGTTTTCCTCAAACATTTCAGAGGTTGCTGAGATAAATATATGTTATTAACATTTCTGTTCTAGATCTTTTTATCCACAAATACCTTGTATGTAGAATCTAGAAATCTAAAATTGTAGATATCAAAAAAAGCATTATTTCTTCCTCTCATAATCTGCTTCATTCACTTTTTCCATTTTAATGTCAATTCTGTCCTTCTAAATCCTGAGTCCAAAAACCTAAACATTTCATTGATTAATTATTTCTTTTTATAACTCGTATAAAATCTGGTAGTAAATTCATTAGTTTTCTCTTTGCAACATAACTAGAATTCAAACATGTGCCCCACTGTCATTTAGTTCCAAATACTTTTCTTCTATTTGTCAATGGCTTTCATGTTGCTGAGATAATATACCTGATGCCCACAACTTGAAAGAGAAGTTTAATTTCACTCACAGTTTCACAGAATTCAGGACAAGGACAGCTGGCTCCTTGGGACTCCCAGGGACTCTCTTCTCAAATGAAATGTTAACACTTTTGCATCTTCAAACCTGAAATGAGTGGGGTATTCTGATTTCTGAGATGCCCTCAAAGTTCCTTTCTTCTTACCCCTGTACAAAGTACATTTTTTGTATGACTCTAATCTCTTTGGCAACCAAATCTGTCTTTGGTCCTTCCTTTATACGTGATTCCTTTTCACCTCAAATTTAAGTTTTTTAACACTGCTCTGCTCTGCTTTTTTGACCAGGATTCTAATTATATATCTGACGAAAAGTAGCCTGGATTACCCATATCCCAACCTGAATATGGTCTGCCTTGAAATTTCTTCCACAAATAAGTTAGTCAATAGCCCTTAAATTCAGTCTTCCCAAAGTCTCAGAATACGAGCAAAATATAGGCCATTTTATGCCAAAGTGTAACATGCTTTCCGTCTAGTCAACATACAACAGAAACCTCATTCCTATCATAAACCTCATGAGCCTGGTCTCTAATCAGCACATTTGTGCCCGGTATTCTGATCTTCTAAGCTTCAACACAGATCACCCATCAAGCTCTGTTTACACCATTCTAAGGCTTCTCTACCCTGCATCTCCAAACTTTTGCAAACTTTTCCCATACACTATTTCCAAAGGGCTCTATACCATGTGATGAGTAAGATTCACATCAACAACCCTTCTCTGGGTACTAATTTCCTGTATTAGCCAACTTTTCATTACTGGGTCACAATACTGTATACTCACAACTTAAAGGAGGAGTTTAATGTAGTTCACGGTTTTAATGGGTTCAGTGCATAGTTACCAGGTGCTGAGACAGAAATATTATGGCAGGAAGCTGATATCTCATGGTAGCTGTGAAGCAAGCCTGAGAAGAGAATGCAAGGGATGAGAAATTGTACTAAAGGCCGTGGCTCTATGACCCTTCCTGGTACACCCAGAATTGTACTCTACCAACCCCTGGGTGGACACCAAAGCAGATCAAGTTGACACAATCGAATTTAACCATCACACTCTCCATTAGGATTAAAGCATTAGCTCGCTTACTCACCTGTTTGCTACTTAATATTCCAATTCAATACAGCAGTCAAAAATGGCCCTTTAAAAATAAGTCGGAATCATGTTACAACTCCTTCCACGTATCTGCAATGGAATCATTTTTAAAATAATAAATGACTTAAATCCTTTCACTCAGCATCCTTGCTATTTATGGGTAAGTTAAAAATGTTCTACCACTTGGAGACCTATAATTAACTTTTTCTTCTGTATTAAATGTTGTTCTGACACATCACATGTGAATAACTCCCTTCACTCTCTCCATATCTTCAGTAAAATATCACATTTCTAATGAACATCCTAAGACTATATCAATAAATCCGTATTGTTTAGTGCTAACTCACTCCACTTACTCTGCTCTACATATTCTTTTTCTCTATCACACTAATTATCTTTCAACATACACTATAAGTAGTATAATATATTTATGATTGTTTTTTTTGTACAATGAAAAATTGATAAACAGGGCCGGTGAGATGGCTCAGCGGCACAAGCGCATGCCGGTAAGCGCGAGGTCCTGAGTTTGACTCCTGGTACCCACATTTAAAAAAAAATGATAAATACAGTGATTATTATTTTGCTCACTGGTAAATCCCTGGTGTTCTGAAGATGATCATGTTCAAATAGGCACTTAACAAATGAGAAAATTCATGAACATTGAACATTTTTAAAAATATATACTTTTATATTATTTCAGATAGAAAATAATATTTATATAGAGATAACCCTAAGGAATGTTGGAATTGTAAAACTCAATCATATGGGGAAATTACATTTTTTCTCCTTCTTGTTCATTACTTTCCGTTGATTTTAATGCAATTTAATTTTCCCTAGTTAAGTGAATTTATAAATTGTATTATCTTAAACAGCAGGCAAAGTCTTTATCATTAGAGATGTTAGTTTTGAGCTCTAGCTGTATATGTTAAAAAAAATTGATTTTCTGTTGGCCTCTGTTTAATATTGGGAAAATCAATATACATATATGTACCCTAGTTATCTCTAATATAGACATGATTGTAACTATGCTTATTTCAAGTTTTGATGTGGGAATTAAATGACATATATATATAGAGAGAGAGAGAGACAGAGACAGAATAGTGAGAAATTAGAATAGTGCTTAATATTTCATAAACTATCAACTTCGTTTAACTTTCATTATTAAAAAGATAAGTGATAAATATTCTTGTATATTACTACAATAATTAACAAAATTACCAAATATTAAAGACATTTCAACTTTAAATCTTTCATAATTTTAATTTACTAAAAATTTCTAAGTCACTTGAAATTATATATTAGAAATTTAGTTTATTATGCTATTTTTATTTCAAATAAAAATAATTAAGCTAGGCATGGTGGCACATGCCTATAATCCCAGCACTTGGGAGCCTGAGACTGGAGGATCACTGTGAGTTCGAGGCCAGCCTGGGCTACAATTTAGTTCAAAGCCAGGCTGGAATGCATAGCAAGACCCTGTCTCAAAAAGACAAAAAAAAAAAAAAATAATAATAATAATTAAAAGCAGAGTGTGGTGGTACAAGCTGTAATCCTAGCACTTGGGAGGCTGAGGCAGAAATATTAAGAGTTTGAAGCCAATCTAGATAGATAGATGGACAGATAGGTAAATAGACAGACAGATGGGTATTCACTTTCTTCAAGGTTAAGATTGAAGTTTTAACAAAATAAATTAAAAATTAACTTTTCTTAAAGAAACTCATCCTATGGGAAGTCATTTTGAAAATGTATGTTTCCTCATTATTGTTATTTGAGTTTTTATCAGGAAAAAGTTGTCGCACATAAAAATCCTATCTTCTCACTTGAAATGTTATGTTTCAACAGTGCCTAACTCACCTCCAATTCTACCAGCTCTTCTAACAGTTAATGAAGTTAATGAATATTTATCTTATTATATTTTAATTCTTTAATCACACATTCTAGTAGGACTGGTTAAAAATAGCATTCACAATTTTTGTAAATAAATTACTATCTTACACTCATTTGTAATTCTTGTATAATTACATGCCATATTCACCTAACTTAGTTATGTTGACAATACTTTTCATTTGTAGATTTACATATGATGATACATAGTGTATCTGCATCCAGTAATCCAATAGAATTTCTTCACTACCTCCAGCCTGTTTTACCAACATCAAAGTGAATAATCTTATTTCCCCTGCTGCAAGTTATGCCAAGAGATCCTGGTCCTCCTGTCACTCAGAGGCATAATCCCCTATGTAACCTCACACAGTGTTAATCAGCACCAATTCTGAGTGACTACAAATCCTTCCATTGCATAATCATTGAATTTTTTTTAATTCAAATAAGTTACAATAATTTGAATGACTGTGTTGTTATCCTATAAGGAATTTGGTGGCAAGCTAACAACCTCATCTCTTACAATGAGCCATTATGATTTGAAAACTACTCCATATTTCTCATGCTATTTTCACTACTTCCACAATCTGTTTATTTATTTATTTTGCTTTTGCATGAACGATTCTCAGCTTTTTTTAAAAAATCATGCAATTCCATTCAGATTTCTTGGTGAAGCGCTGCATGAAAGTTTTGCTTACACCACCTTGCTTCTTTCCAATAAGTCATAAAATAAGACCAAGGAATAATAACTAAATTTATTCCTATCATCAATTACCCCTTGGGTCAAAATAATAGAGTCTGTAGAAATTTCAGTCTCAATACAAAATAAACCACAGTTGTTTGCATTCTCAACATTTCAGCAGCCTTAGTATTTCATTAATGTTAAGGATAGGGTAGAACAATTTCCTATGATTCAAATGGAGAGTTGATTCATCAGTGAACTTTTCTGCAAAAGACGCTGCTATGTGAAGGTCTTGAGTAAAACCAAAGACAGTTTCCCATTTGGCGGTTTCAGCTTCAGGAAAAGTAGATCCTCTTTTCTCCCATACATACGATTCACTTCAACTGTGGCTAAACGTGTTGCTTACACCCACCCGTGAGTACAGCTGTCTCTTAGCTGTATAACTTAGTGCGTTCTATTTGGCTAATTTCTTGATGTCCTAGCCCCAAGACCTATATTATCTTTCTTGTAATTATTGATCAGCTGGGATATTGTTTTAGTGAAAACATAGCCCCCACCTCTCCTGTGATATTGCATATCTGACGTGCACAAGTGAAGAACTAACACAGGTCTATCAGGCTGAGGCTGCTTCTTAATTCCTTCTATTTTCAGCAAAATGGGTAAAAGCTGCCCAAATCCCACACTGCTGGTTAAATTGCCCATAGTTGAATATCCTTTGAAATCCACCAACTCTTTATTTTCTCTTGAGGTTTTGTGTCTAGCAGTGGCCAAAGCAGTTCAGTAACTTCATAAATGATGTGACCTGGAAGACACACTCAGAAATAAGGTCCTCCCTTACTCATCCTTCCACCAGGGAAAGCTTAGACCATAACTTATCAGTACTTAAATATCTGCTAATTTTCATGCATCCTTAAACATTACTAAATTCATTTATAAATTCTCACCATATTTTGTTGGTGAATTTTGGTCTACAAACAGACAAAAATTATATTTACTTTTTTCCTATTTGGATGTGCTTATTTCTCTTTTGTTTAATTGCTCTGGGTAAGATGTTGAATACTATGTTAAATGCGATTGGAGAAATAGATCATCCTAGTCTTTTTCAGATTTTATAGAAAATTATTTTAGCTTTTCCTGATTCAGTATGATGTTGGCTATGGAACTGTCATATATTACTTTTATTGTGTTGAGGTATGTTCATTCATTCTGTACTCAATTTATTGAGTTTTTATCATGAAGCATTATTAAATTTTATCAAATCCCTTTCCTGAAACTTTTGCAATATTTACATGATTTTTATACTTCATTCTGCTGCCATAATATATTACATTTATTGATTTGTGTACCTTGGAATCATTCATTCATTCCTGGAATAAATTCCACTGGACCATGTGTAATAACTTTGATGAGCTATTGGATCAGATTTCCTCATAATTTGTTGAGACTTTTTATGACTATGTTCATCAGAGATTTGGTCTAGAGTTTACTTTTTGTTGTTGTTATTGTTGATGGGTCCTTGTTTGGTTGAAATACTAGAATAATAACTGTCTTTTGGAAAGAATTTGGAAGAGTTCCCTGTCTTTCAATCATTTGGATTTCTTGAGAACAAGTGGTATTCCTCATTCTTTAGAAGTTTGGTACAATTCATTAGTAAAATTCAGCTTTGTGGGTACAGGACTTTTATTTGCTGGAAAATTTTTAATTATTGAGTCAATTTCATTATTTTTTGCTGTGTGTTCAAGTTTCTATATTTTCATGGTTGAATTTTAATAGGTTACACTTATATAGAAGTTTATCTACTAGTAGATTTTTCAATTGGTCAGGATACAGCTGTTTATGTGATGCCTAATGATGTTTATTTCTGCTTTATCAGTTGTAATGTTTCTCTTTTCATCTCTGTCTTAGTTACTCTTCTTGTTGCTGAGACAAAATACCTGACACCCAAAGTTACAGAGGGAAAAGCTTTATTTAGCTCACAGCTTGTAGGGGTTTCAGTCCATAATCCACTGGCTCCAAGGCAGGGTGGCACATGGCAGAGGGGCACCAGTTCATGATGGTGGAAGATGGCAAAAGCAATGAGAGGGGAAGAACAAATCTCTTTCTGTCCCTTATATTGTATGCAGGCTGCCGCCCTAGGGCAGGTGTAGCACTCACACCCTTAATCCCAACATTGGACCATGAATCCATCACAAACTCTAGATTCAGCCACCTTTCAAATGCCCGCTGCCCAGTGACTGCGTAAGGATTTTGGGGGACATCGAAACACAAACCATAACAATCTCTGATATACTATTTAGATTCTTCCTCATTCTTTTAGAAGTCTAGCTGAAATTTAGTCAGTTTTCTTAGTTTTCTTTTAAAAAGCTTTCTTTTGTTGATATTTCATTAATGTCTCTCATTTATGTCTGCCTTTGATGATTTCTTTCCTTCTAATAATTTTGGGTTTAATTTTTCTTGCTTTTTAGTTCCTTGAGTTGTATTGTTAGATTGTTTGAGATCTTATTATTTGTTTTGGTGTATCTCTTTCCTACTGTTTTTTCTGTTTCAAAAAAGTTGCTGTATGTTTATCCATTTGCAGTTGCTTTAAGAATTTTTTTTATATTTCCATTTTAATTTTTTCATTATCCCAATAGTTGTTTCAAATCATGTTGTTTAGTATTTATGAATTTTAAAATTTTCTACAATCATCCTGTAATTGATTTGTAATTTTGTTTCATTGTGGTCAGAGAAGATAGAGGATATGATTTTTGTGTATTTTTTGAACTGCTTGTGACTCAGTTTGCCAAGAACACTGCTCCATGTGATAAGAAAAATATATTCTGCAACTGTTAGGAAAAATGTCCTGTATGCATCTGTTCAGACCACTTGGCATGCAGTAGAGTTTAACTCTCTGCTTGACTTAAAATGTAAATGATTGGGCCGGTGAGACGGCTCAGCGGCTTAAGCGCCTGCCTTGCAAGCGCGAAGGCCCGAGTTCGACTCCCGGATCCCACATACGAAAAAGGGGCCGGTGATATCGCTCAGTGGCACGGGTGCCTGTTGGCGCGTGAGGTCCTGAGGTCGTCCCCCCGGTACCCACAAAAAAAAAAAAAAAAAAAAAAAAAAATGTAAATGATTGGGCCAGTGAGATGGCTCAGCACCTTAAGCGCCTGCCTGGCAAGCGCAAGGGCCCGAGTTCGACTCCCGGAACCCACATACAAAAAAGGGGCCGGTGATATCGCTCAGCGGCACGGGTGCCTGCTGGCACACGAGGTCCTGAGGTCGACCCCCGGTACCCACAAAAAAAAAATGTAAATGATTGATCCATTTATTTGAACTTGACTCTGCCTTTAAATCAAATAATGTTTGTTTTATATACCTGGGTGTTTTGCCTTTTGATAAATATATATCTTCAGTTACTTCCTCCTGTTGAGTTAATATTATTTATCATTATATAATCTCTTTATTTTCAAAGTTTTTGACCTAAATTCTGTTTATCTGCTGTAAATATACTTATTTCTGTCCACATTTATTTTCTCTTTCCAGGGAATACCTTTGTCCATCCCTTGATTTTCAATCTAAGTGTGTTTCTTATAGTCAGCATATCACTGGTTCTTGTTTGAATACATTCAGCCCATCTAAATCTTTTCATTAGAGAGTTGAATTCTTTTATATTCAAAGTTATTATTGATAGTGAAAGATTTAAACTTGTGATTTTTTGTAGGCTTTTTTGTATATCATTTGTCTCTTTCTCCCTCTCTTGTTCCTCTTCATAGTTTTTTATTTTGAAAACATGTACTTCTTTTTTGATTTCCTTTTGTGTATCTGCTCTGTAAATAGTTTTCATACATTTTTATAATAGTAATTATCTAGGTGTAAGATTAAGCATATTATTAAGCTAGTCTGTTGATCATAAAAATCTCTTAGGTTTGGCTGATCTTAAGTCTTTAATATTCCTTTATTTCTGAAGGGTAGTTTTGTAGCTATTTTTTTTTCTTTTTATTGTCTTTTTTTGCATCTTTCAAGATTTTAATTATAATGCTTCGTTGCCTTGGCCTGTGAGGATTCTGGTAGGAATATGGCTGTTAGTATAATGCCATTCCCTTATGTGGATGTGATTCTTTTCTCTTACTTGTTCTGGAATTCTTTTTTTGTCATGGCCTTTTGGCAGTTTGACTAAAATAGGCCCTGGAGAGGACATTGTTGGTAAACACTAATTTGTGTCCTCTGAGTTTTTGTACCTTGATGTCCATGTCTTTTCCCAAGATTTTGGAAGCTATCATCAATTTTTTATGTTTTTTAAAATTCATGTATATATTTTTTAAATTGGCTTATATTTGCAATGCATAATAATTGCAAATCCATGGTTATTTTTGATCCCATTTTCTCCTCTCCCTCCTTAATTAACTATTTCCTTCCTTTTTCATTTGATCCCCTTCTCCAATGCCAACAAGTCTATCTCCCTGTTTCTTATCTTCTCTCTTGTACTTTACAAATTAGTTTATTTACATTTTGTGTTCCTCATGTAAGACAAACCATGTGATAGTTAAACTTCTGCATCTGATACGTCTCAGTTAACAGCATGGCTTCAAGCCTCATTTCCTACAAATGACTGAAATTTATCATTTTATGGATGAATAATAATTCATTCTATAAACATACCATGTGTTCTTTATCCATTCTCGTTTTGTTGATTGTATAGGCTGCTTTCGTAGTTTGGTCATTGTGAATCACACTGGTATAATCAGGAGTATGCACACATTACTACAGTATCAGGTGTTGACTCTTTCAGGAAAATACCCAGGTGCGATATGTCTGAGTCAAATTGAGTTATTTCTCTTTCTAGGTTTTCGCAGAATCTCTGTAACATATTGGATAGTGAAAAATACAAAAAATGACAAATGCTGATAAGAATGTAGGAAAAAATAACCCTTTATCAATTATTTTATTGAATATGTTCAGTATGACCTTTTTATTAATTCTTGATGACTCAAAATGTGAATATTTGTTTTCTTAATGGGGGCCCATGGATCTTTTAGGCTTTCATCTTTCTTAATTTTTACTTTTGTCTGATTGGAATATTTCAAAAGACTTCCCTTCAAACTCAAGAATTTTTCTCTTTGATATATTCTTTTGTTGAGGGCGCTCAACTGATTTATTTCATTTATTGAGTTCTTCCATTCCAAGATTTCTGTTTGGTTCTTTTTTTTTTTTTTTTTTCATGATCTGTGTCTCTTCACTGAGCATCTCATTCCTACTGTGAATTGTTTTCATAATTTCATTGAATTTTCTGACTTCATTTGTATCTCCCTGAGTTATGCTAAAATAATTATTTGTAATTATTTTTCTCATTTATTTATTTAATTATTTATTTTCTCATTATTTTATTTTATTGCTACATTTTAGGTGTACATAATGATAACATTCATCATAGGGAATTTGCACCTGTACTTGATATATATTGCTTTTTTTTTTTCCCATCCTCCTTCCGTCCCTTTTAACCCTTCTTCCCCTCCTTATTTACAAAGCTTTGTTTCCAATTTTTCCTTCTACTCTCTCTCTCTTTTTTCTTGTCCCTTATTTTTCAAGCAATTTACCAGCTTCCCTTTCTTGGGTGGATTCTGATGATGAAGTGTTATTTTGATCTTTTAGAGGCACTGTGATAGTTTGCTGGTATATGTATATCTGGTGGGTCAGTTTCCTTCCCCAATTTTTTAGAGTGACTTTTATAGTAAAATATTTTCTTCTGGCAATGGGCCAAAGTATGTCATTTGGGCAGATATGTTGGCTTTAGTTCCAGGTGAGTGCAGTAGTACATACTCAGTGGAGCTTTTTCAGTTTTAATCAAGATTGTCAGTATCTGTGCAAGTCTTAGTGGCCTAGACTACAGGAGTTTGCTACAAAGCTTTGGCAGCTGTGATGCCACTGTGTTATGTGGGGCAGGTTCACCAGTGGCTTTGATTAAAATAGAGGTGCAGGTCACATGGGGTGTGCCCTCTCTTCAGGCCCTGACAAAACTGTTGCATTTCCCTCAGCAGCACAGCTGAAGTGTTGTCAGTTTCTGAGAGCAGTAGCAGTGTGGGCCACACCACAGTGCCTGGGCAGAATAGCCATTAGGGTCTGCATCTGTGTAGATGCCTTCATGGGGTCTTTTTGTGCTGTAATACTCAGGTAGGCCACCTAAACTGCTTCCCAGGAACTTTGATAGGTGGGAAGGGCCTCCTGGTTGCTTTAAGGGCCTTGCTGGTGCTGTTCATGTAGGGTAGACTACTCAACAGCATCCTGGATTTGCAAGAGTATAGAGAGGACTCTAAAATTTTGGGGGGGCCGGTGAGATGGCTCAGTGGCTTAAGCGCCTGCCCGGCAAGCGCGAGGGCCCGAGTTCGACTCCCGGATCCCACATATGAAAAAGGGGCCGGTGATATCGCTCAGTGACACGGGCGCCTGCTGGCGTGCGAGGTCCTGAGGTCGTCCCCCCGGTACCCACAAAAAAAAAAAAAAATTTGGGAAGATTCATCCCATTGCTTTTTGGGACTGTGGGTTGTGAAGTTATCAAGATGGTCCTATGGAGCCCAAGTCTGGATAGAGGAGGGTACAGGTAGGCCAGGCTCTTTTGCTGGGACAATAGAGTAGCATGGATTCCCGGGAAGCTCCCCATACAGGACTCAGGGCCTGTGAGTGCGGTAGGATCCTAATGTAACACATAGTTCAGGTGTTCATAGCAGTGAGGACTTCAGTGTACTCTGCTTACAAATTCCCTGGTTCAGAATGGATCTTGATTGCCCTGATGGAGTAATATACACTATGTGCTTCATTCTCTTCTTTATAAGGTCATCGTGGATCTCCTAGCTCCATGGCATCTCTTTCACATCCTCATTGCACTCCAGGACTCTCCTTCAAACAGCACAAGGGAATAACGGTGACTTTATGTATTTACTTTTGTTGTAGAGAGAACACTGGGAATCTCTAGTCAGCCATCTGGAGAAATTGTTCCAATTGTTTTGTATTGTCAAATTTAATATATTTATTTTAGTTATTCATATTTCAGTAAGTGTCTATAGCTTAGTTCTGCAGTTAACCATTGTATGTAAATAAGGTATAATTATAATTTTGTAATTATTTACTGTGATTGCAAATGTTGTCAGATGTATCAATATTTAAAGCATTACTCAAACTCATTATGAAGAATCAACATTTTATTAATTTTTAATTGATCATAATAATAATTAAAATGTTTTTATTTTCTATATCATTCTTTCTAATTACATTTTATTTTTTTGAAATAATTTCAGTAAAATTTTCCAATTAGAAATACTTGTAGATACTTAAATGGTTTAATCGCCATTATGTCTAAATTCCTCTCACATTACATGGTCTATTGTGTAATGTTTTTCCCTTTGGATATGTTCCTATTTTTCCATTGCATTCCATAATGTTGTATTGCAAAGGAGAAGTATGAATGCAGCATGTTTTTCCTGATGGGTGACCTAGATTTTTTGTGGTGCCTTCATTTTTATCTTTCTTCTGAAGTCTTTCAGAATGTATGGGAATTTCTCATGTTTGGAAGGAATGTTCATCCATTTTCAGTCATTCTTACAGGAACCCAGATAGGATTGAACTCTCTCAGGAATTCTAATTAAACTTCTGCCATGAAAAATTGACTGTAATGGTGTCCCTTATGCCATCTTTCTTTTTTATTTCTCTGTTAACACTAGACTTATGATTTCTTAGCATTTTTGCATTACTGGAATACAATATATTTTAATGCAAATAAGTAAACTTACACTCATAGAAATTACTATGATATCAATTTCATACAATATTATCTGAAAAGCATGGCAATGCTTATCACTATGAAGTTTTTTCACAGAAAAGGTACTATCATTTACATTGTCAAACATTATTTATGACATAATCTGTAATATGTCAATTCACTTACATAAGCTCTAAGTTTGAAGTTATATTAATCTATTAAAATGTCATCAACTCTATTCATCTAGGACAGGAAATAAGACATTAAAAAATTATAAAATGGTGATGAATAGATGAGTAGTTTTCTAAGTTATGCAAATTTTCTGGGGAAAAAAACAAGAAAGAACATTAGATGCATTAAAATCAGATCAATAATTTTTTTCATTGATATATTGCTGAAATCCATTTTCCCTGACTACTTATCTGTGGCTGTTCCCCTCCACAACAAAGCAGTGTTAGTTGGGGAATATACACTATTTGTAAGTTCCATATTAATATAATATTATTTCTCCTATAACCACTTTGCAAATTGGTAAAAGTGATTGTACTTTAGATCAAACAAAGTCAGACAGTTAGGGGTTTTGCTGTCAATTTCACTACTCAATGATTAAGACCTTGATCTGCTGAATCTCAGTGAAACTTAGATTTGACATCTTTAAAATGAGGCAGTCCTTCTGTGTTTCAATGGTAAAATGAAGTCAAGCAAAAGAAAAATGCATTGTCTTCAAATATTAATTTTTTTCACTTTACAAGTTTGATAATTTTTATTTCCTTTTCCTCAGCAAACTTTTTAATTTATTTTTTGAAAGAGGAATATGTATTCTGTTAAGTTATAAAATAAAGCTTGATATTTATGTGTCTAGTGGCCAGGATTGTTGCTGAACATAATTTCCAAAAGCTTCCTGGAGACGGTAAACACTGAAATGTAGGAGATACCTAAAGATATTGTTTGGCATCTAGAAAGTAGAGATGCTGTTATGAGACATAGTAAAAAAGTGGTTGCATATCCTAAATGTACCTCCTAAATTATTCAAGGAAATTATGAAGTAAAATGCTAAATTGATAAATCATAACATTAGTGATCTAGTATAGAAAAGCATACTAAGGATTTAAATCACATCATTCTTACCTTTATGGAAAGAGTGCCAGTAAACAGGAAAAAGAAAAAAAAAAAGATTTAGCCTTTTCCTATGTTAAGTTCTTTGACCTGAAAACTGTTTTACACTGTTCCTCCTCTACTTTAATATGTTATTTTCATCTTTTTCCTCTTAAGCTGGGATTTATATTTAACTTTGCTTATTTTAAATTAAAATATGTGAAGAGGGTAGAAGATATTATGAAAAAAGGTGATGAATGAGGTGATAAGAACAAAACATTCAGCAGTGGCCATGACATGTGTGTGATTTTATATAGATATAGATAGATAGATACATAGATAGACAGATACATAGATATAGATATAGATAGATATTCTGAGAAGTAGGTGTTGTTATTATTTCCATTTTAGGAGAAAGGGAAGTGATGTCTTCAAGAGTTTATATGATTTCTTGGAAACCACACAGTAAGTTGTATTGTACAAATACAGAACAAACCAGCTGATTGCCTGGTTTTGACTCTTCTAGTTCAATCTTTTGTTGCTAGGAAGTGCTTGATAGTTGCTTACAGAAGATGGAAGCTTAGTGTTGAGAAATAGCAAGGAGGAAAGTACCTCACATGCATGCATATGCTTTGAGTAGGCTCTGAATAGTACAACACCATAGGATGCTAATTTTGTAAGTACATAAAAAGGGGGAAAAAGTTTTCCTAGCTATAACTTCATGAATAAAAGCAAAAAATACTGGCATTTATATTTACATTTTTTCTACTAACCAAGATGGCAGCAGCTTTTCTAAGATTCTTCTTCCTACTTAGTATTTCCACTTGGATATCTAATACAGATGTCAACTTATTAAGTGCAAAGTGGAAATGTTTATTTTTTCTGAGAGCCTATTTCTCTTTTAGCTTTCTCCCCATGAGCACACTGCATTGTTACTTACCTAATAGTGGGCCCCAGGTAACTTCTACTTTTGACTTTTTCCGCTACTCCAGCAAATTCTGTTCACTATCAATACACTAAATGGAACCACATCTCACCAGCCCACTTTCAACAGTGGACTCCAAGACATCATCATAATTTTTGCTTGGGATTGTCAGTATTGCCGTTAAATTGTCTTCTTCTACTTCTTATGTGTTTTTTTTTTTTTTTTTTTTTACCATTTGTTCTGTTTTGGAGAGTATCCTCCCAACATTCATATCAAATTAGGAACAAAGAATGTAACTTTATTTGCAAATGAGGTCTTTACATATGTTCTCAGTTAAGGAACTCAAAATTAAATCTTCCTGGATTTAGAGTAGAGCCTGAAACCAATGGTTAATGTTCTTATAAGAATAGGAGAGGGCACAGAGTAACCTCAAGAAAAAATGGTAATGTGAAGGTGGAGGCAGGGAGCTCCATAGATTGCTTGTAACCCCCTGAAGTTGGGGGAGGTGTATGGAGTGTTTTCTCTCTCAGAACCTCCAAAAGTAGTAAACCTGTTGATACCTTGAGTTTGAAACTTTAAGTGTCCTGAGCCAGAAGAAAATAAATTTCTGTTGAAATTTATTGTCAGCCACCCCAATTACAGAAATGTTCATCTTGCCTCTAGAAACTAATATAAGATAAATCTAACAGTATGAGACAGAAAAAACTTGATTTTTGATTTTGTATAGATATATTAACACTGGATAATGAACACAAGGAAAAAAACAGAAAAGAAAAGCTTATTTAACTTATTATGCAGTGCATATAAGTGTCCTAGCAGGGCTTGTGATGTCAAATGCCCTATGGTGTTTTATAGGTCTGTAACAATATTTGTAAACACAAAGACAATTGGCCAGAATATAAATATTCATAGAAATATAAAGTAAGTTTGGAGAATGTTAAAACATGATAAATAACTTAGAGAAATATGTAAGTTCATTTTGTTTATAACCTCTAAATTAAAAAGAGCAAGAAAAAACTATAAGATATTGCCTGAAGACTTTTCTAAGAATGAGTTGACAATTATGAAATTAGCTTACTTTCAACGGAATAAAAGTATTTCAGTTTACTCTTGCAGTGTATCAGATGTAAGTTTAAAAACTTTGTCAAAGGACTAAGATGAAATTTTCTTCTGTTTGAAAAGTATTATCTAATTTGATGTTGCATAAAATATGAGGTGGATGTGCACATCAAAAAGGAATCAAAATCAGTCAAAAGTTTAGGTTTAAACTTTGGAAAGACCCTTTGATTTGCTACCAAGTGTGTTAAAAGTAGTCAAAGATTACCAAAGTTTTGTTTTGTTTGTTTTAATTTCAAGTGTCTGAGTAGTTGAAACCTCTATCTCACATCTTAGAGTTGGGAAGGAGGCAGAAATACATTCTTTTTATGGCTGTACTTCATGAATATGACTTAAAAACCAAATTGAGGAAACACTCTAACACCTGCTTTTGTAACCTAGATGATTGAATATTATGGTATTTTATTAAAATTTATCTTTTAGGCATAATCAACATTGTCTTTTCCACAACTAACCCATTATTTATAAACAAATATTTGTGTCTCCCTCCCAGAGAATGAAGCATAAAATTTTTGAAGTATATTACGTGCTCCCACTTTTGTTCCCTTGTAGGCACTTATATAAATCATCATTTTGGTAACAAAATAAGGATCTTGGGGTGACAAGATTTGGAAATCTTATCACCTGTCTTACCAGAAGAAAGAAATTTCTATAGCAATGGTAATGTGGAAATGTGTTGGATTGAGGGAAGTCTGTCCACAGATAAGCAAATATTTGTTGTCTAACAGTGCAGTGCCTGGAAACATCAAATGACTGAAATCATCCTGTGGTTTCCAGGAGATTAAGCACAGTAGCAGTCATTAACACTTTCATATCTTGCTCTTTACTGAGTCCTCTTTTCATCTACCTGGTACACTTACTCTTCCACAATTCATAACTCTCCTATATCCTGTACACCCCTATCAGTAAGATATTCTTCCTCACCATGAAAAACTCTTTTGAAAAATGTTCTGTGCTTGCAGTTCTTACTTCTTTTCATTATTTCCATCAATCAATGCAATTTTACTTGTTATGGTTCCTGTCTAGATGTCCTTCCAAAACCTCACTCAGTCATGGGGGTGTTGGCTTTTCAGAGGTGGCTGAATCTAGAGTTTGTGATGGATTCATGGTCCGATGTTGGGATTAATGATGTGAGTGCTACTCTCGCCATTGGGTGGGTAGCCCAGATACAATATAAGGGACAGAAGGAGGCTTGTGCTCCTCCTTCATGTTGATTTTGCTGTCTTCCACTGCCATGAATTGTTGTCCCTCTGCCATGTGCTGCCCTGCCTTGGAGTCAGCCAATTATGGACTGAAACCTCTACAAACTGTGAGATAAATAAACCGTTCTTCCCTTTAATTTTGGGCATTGGTATTTTGCCTCAGTAGTGAGAGAAAAGTAACTAAGACGTTTCTTCTAATATTTAACTTTTTATTGAAAATTCTTTAGCTATCAGTGATCAATTACTGCAAAATTAATATATGTGGGTTCATGTTATTTGTGTAATTTTAGCTTCCTGAATATCACTTATTCTTGAAACTGGTGTCAAAGTTCTTGCTTTCTATTCTTTGCTAAAAGTTTCTCTACTCTTTCTCTGATGAAACTCGCTCAGCCTTCTTAAAATGTTCCTTATGTCTTGCTTACCTTTTAGATATCAATGAAATTCTATATTCATGATTTTTTTTTTTTTTGTGGGTAACCGGGGGTCGACCTCAGGACCTCGCGCGCCAGCAGGCGCCCGTGCCGCTGAGCGATATCACCGGCCCCTTTTTCGTATATGGTTCCGGGAGTCGAACTCGGGCCCTCGCGCTTGCAGGGCAGGCGCTTAAGCCGCTGAGCCATCTCACCGGCCCCCTATATTCATGATTTTAATTTCAAGAATCTGCTTTCTAAAAGACAATATATATATATATTGTCTATATATATATAGTCTATATATTAGTTATATATATATATATAGACTAGATTACACTGTAAAAGTTTATCTTTTACCATCTTTTTCATAAAATAACTTTGTAAATAGGCATGTGTTCTATACCCACGCATAAACCAACTGCACATTTCCCATTGTAAGGATTGTCTTTAGTATTTTTAAATTTTATTACTTCAAATGTTTATCATGATGCATGGAGATAACCATTTTATAAATATATAGGTTAAGAAAAGAAAGAAAACTATTTTTAATGTTATCAAACTATACATAAAATAACTATAAATTACATGAATATCTTTACTTAGACTATTTCTATAAGATGCACATCCACTAATTTTCAGGGAGAAAAAGGGTAAAGATGCAAGGAAACTGGTAATTATCATACAATACCAAGGAATGTGCATTTAATAAGAAAGAGAATGTATAGAAAGTGTGATGGAGATATATATATATGTTACACATATAAATGCATATACACATATTTTTAATGAGAGGGTCAAAGATTTTCAGTGTCACACTGAAGTACTTGCAGTCAATGTAGTTTGATGAGAATGAAAACTAATGGTCTGAAAGGGAAGCAGCAACAAAGGCTGCCCATACAAACTTGATCTCATGTCTCAGTGCTTAGATAGATTGCAAAGAGCATCAGGTTGGGACCCTTGCTCAATTAACTTACTTGCTGTCAGAGATATGAGGTGTATATACCTGGTACAATCTCTAAGATCAAAGTAATACACATGCTTTTTTTTTTAGTGTGGGTACTGGGACTCGAACTCAGGACCTCGCTCTTGCCAGGCAGGTGCTTATGCACTGAGCTAAATCACTGGCCCAATACACATTCTTACCGAAGTCCTTGTTTTCATTTACTTCTGAAGAACAAAAAAAATTCATATAGAACAAATAATGTTTTTCATCCAGGATTCTCAGAGAACCTGTCATGGCAAAATCTATTATGTTTGGGTTATGAGAATTGCATCTGGGGACCAGAGATTCTGGTATAAACCAGAATATGTTCCTTTATGAATCAGTTTAGAAGGCCTTTTTAACAGAAAAAAGAAAAAAAAAAAAAGAGCTTAAATAGGTTGCATTGGTTGTTAGTCAAAAATTATATTTAGAGAATAAATTGACTTCTCTAGCTCATTTTTCCAGCACAGGAGCTCAGACCATATCATTATCTTAGGAAAGAGTTTCATTTACGTGATCTTTGAGATGTTCCCTCTAAACAAGGGACTTTCTTTTGGCACATCAGAAAGTTCATAGAGTGGTCACCACACATACGATGGCGCCTGGGTTGCAAAAATGGAGTTAATGCTGTCAACTTTCCTTTCACACTTTAAAATAGCCAAAAATATAAAAATAAATAAATCTATATGTTGTGAATACTGAAGTTCCAGTCTTCCTGTGTCTTAGTTTTATGTGTTTGCTAGACATCAGGGCAGTGAAGAGACCAGGGTCTATTTTGAAAGACTGAAATTTCTTGGCCATTATTATCCACAAGAACAAAATTGGCTCAAGTGTGTCAACATGACTGGAAATTGTGTAGGCAGATATAGTTTTGCACTAGGGACTCTCTTCAACTTAAGGAAATGAAAGTTTTCTATTGAAATGGAAATAAAAATGGCGTGATTCTCAATGCTTTGGTTCCTGAGCATGCTTTCCGTTTTGTCTTTATTGTGCTCGCTTGATGAAATTTGCTGTGTATGATACTGAAGTAACATTTTCAAATTCTGCCATTAAAAAATATAAATGTATTGAAAAGGAGAAATTGTACCTAGAATGTGAAAGGAAATATTGGTAGCTTGCTAATAACAGTTTTATACTAATTCACTGACCTGAATTTACATCTTTTATTTAGTAGCTAAATGTGCTTTGCCTGTAGGAACAGCTATTATGCACCATAGCAATGCTATTCAGCCGTGAAGAATCCCAGATACTTTGAATCGGATTATTTGCTCCACAGTGGCTATATTTCACCAGCATTTCAAGAACAAGCTATACATTTGCTCATGGGAGTACTTGATTTACACATATATGATAAACTAACAGAATAGGAGGCAGCTTTTTTTAATCAAAGAGCCCCACATATGAAAAATAAATTTACAAATAAAAACTTTTATATTTTATTCATATAAAATCCCATACTGAGTATTTATACTACAGGCTGACCTTCAATCCTATATTACACCAAAGGCTTGCAGGCTATGTAAATTAATGGTTTAAGTACTGAAATGATCAATTTCGTGCATGTATACAATAAAAGCATTCAAATATACTTTGAGATAATTAAAGGGAAAGTCTCCTTCCAGCTCTGCTGAATGTGTATAATTGGTCATATTTAAAGTCTTTTATAGATGCTGATTTGCATTTACTAACACAAATCCTAAGCCATAATGTCCATTTCCTCTGAGATTTTATGCATCATTCTTCGTCTCTATGGTGAACATGCAGTATTCTTTTTACTGAAACAAATACCAATTCACCCAGGAAATTTCTCTTAACTCTATTTGGTCACTCATCCATGACAATCTTTCTCTCTGAATGTAGCATTTTCCAAAATACGAATCACGGGCCACTTGCACCACAATCTCCTGGGCACTGGTTAAAAGTGTCACTTCAGAGGTCCTAAGAAAGAAAGGATGGAGCAGACTAGTTATCTTGAGTCAGCAGCCTTGGTCAATCTTTTGCCCAAACCGGGTTGACTTCAAGTAAATGATATGAATTCAATCAATTAATTAAATGGCTTTTATAAAATCTGCCTGTTTAATTGTTTGCATGGTACTGAAGTTTCTAAAATGTCATTGATTTGGGAATACTTTTAGCTTTTATCAGTATATATTAGTGTTTCAGTAATTGGAACCATATTAAATGGTCACTTCCTTGAGAACATTGCCTCTAAGAGGATGAAGCAACTTGATTTTTAAGTGTACAAAATTTTATTCACCATTCTTATTGACATTTAGATGGTTAAAATGTTCATTTGGAAAATTATTGGCTCTTTTTGCAAAATTTGGGGAAAGAGATAATCTGTTGAATGATAGGAAAACAAGAGATCCCAAATTTTATTATGTTGTCAAGGAATGTTTTCTCTATTGTTTTTTAAAAAATCGCAACATGTAATAACAGCCTACATTCTCTTCAAAATCATTACACTTAATTTTTAATAATTCCAAGATTTGAATAAATACTAATTTGAATATGTCATTGTGAAATTGTTCATTAAAAATTAAATAGCCTTATTTAATTTATTTTTCAGTAAGTTTGTTTTTCTTGTATGATGAAGTTTCCTGTTCCATAGATGTTTAGTGATTTAAACAAATCAGAGTACTAATGACAAGGAAATAGCAAATTGCAGTACCAAATGCTGTCAGTTGGGCTAGCATTTATGGGTAAAATCCTTCAGATGCAGACAGCACTATCCTCATGTCTGTTGATAAAATTTCCGCTGCTTCAGGGTCACACCGTCAGTTACTTTTAAATCAGTTTAATATGTGCTGTCTAACAGTGATGGGCAGACATGTAAGTAAGTACTGACATTTGCAAACACACTTCACCTTTGTATTTTTAGAATAACTTTTAACAAATGTGTACCAGGGAGCTGTGTATAAATTCACCTTATTTAATTGTTTTATTGTTCATGACCACAAAAGTTATAAGATTTTAATCTTTTTCATAACTTTGGATTCCAAAAGAATTTTGCAAAGACTGAGGAGATAATGAAATACTTTATGTTATGTCATCTACATCTA
This sequence comes from Erethizon dorsatum, assembly GCA_028451465.1. Taxonomy (NCBI): domain Eukaryota; kingdom Metazoa; phylum Chordata; class Mammalia; order Rodentia; family Erethizontidae; genus Erethizon; species Erethizon dorsatum. Next base: position 22,592,000 of record CM051839.1, read on the forward strand.
CGACTGTTTTGCCTTATGAAAATTATATGGGTCAACTATGGTTCACTGAGAATTTATATAGTGCCCAGCACTGACCTAAATTGTGTACATATGTTATAATTTCAAAAAATTCATGGTATACTGCAGCGTTTCACAAAGAATATAATTTCTTGAAGATCATGTTTATTAAAGTAATAATTCATGCATTACTTATTAACTAAAATACTTGATTGTATAAAAATAATCATATTGTAAATATATAGCAAATGTTTAAATGAAATTATGTACATCATCAACTATAAATATATCAACATATATCTAAACATTTAATGGGTTAGAGTTCTGACGCGTTACAGGTCTAAACGATGACTCTTATGTAAAACTCACTATGGAATCATAACACGAACAATTCAGTTGTGCCTCCCAAAAACAAATTTATACTTTTAGAGTGTAAGTAAACGTGTCTAACAATAAATCTTATTTTTTTAGCACAATTATGAGAGTTTATACAATGGTATAAGTCATGGCCAATTTACCAACTATTATAATTCACTATTTTACTTTGAGTGCTTTTTTTCTAACATATAAATGTATATACACAGTTTAAGTGAAGCTAGAGTAAATATCGCACATTTTATAGACATATGTAGTCACTTAATATTGATTGCCTATATTAAATTTAAACTCTTTAAGATTCTATTTTATAAACTCATAAAATAAATCAGCTTTAATATTTGTGTAATGAATTACCTTTGTAATTATAAGTAATTCATATTAGAGACATACATGTAGCCCAAATGAAATAATGGTGGTAACTTAAATACAGCTGGATAATTAAATGAGCAAATTACAATAGATAACTTTATGTAATATGATTTAAAAAATAGTTGACTATTTCTTTACTCATTTATTTCAGAAATGTTTGATTGCCTACTAAGTGCCATGCCCTTTACTAGATATTAACAGTACAACCAAAAATTTTTTTTTTTTTTTTTTTTTTTTTGTGGGTACCGGGGGGTCGACCTCAGGACCTCGCGCACCAGCAGGCGCCTGTGCCGCTGAGCGATATCACCGGCCCCTTTTTCGCATGTGGGTTCCGGGAGTCGAACTCGGGCCCTCGCGCTCGCCAGGCAGGCGCTTATGCCGCTAAGCCATCTCACCGGGCCCCTACAACCAAAAATTTTAAAAAGTCCTTACCTCTATTTTCAAATTCCAAAAGAGTAGCCATTATTGGCCATGGGGACATTAAGTCTCCATTTTTGCCATTTTGTGGAGGTTAAAAAAAATCTTAAGTCAATATAGAATATGTTGGAGAAGAGTGTTTTATTTTTTGAAAAAGCGGAATACTATGTTCACAATCTCCAAGTGGTTTATTCTGATTCCTTAGAAACCATATTATATTTCAGCTTTCAACTATTGGTGGTTTAAAATCATCAGCCTTAGGGGGCATCACAATCCCTGACTTGAAATTATACTATAAAGCTACTGTGATAAAAACAGTGTGGTACTGGCAAATAAACAGACCTGAAGATCAATGGAACAGATTAGAAGATGCTGAAACAACCCCAGACATACTAAGCCACCTTATCTTTGACAAAGGTGCCAAACACATTCGCTGGAAGAAAGATAGCCTCTTTAATAAATGGTGCTGGAAAAAACTGGCTCTACACATGCCGAAGATTAAAACTAGACCCATATCTTTCACCATGCACTAAACTAAATTCAAAATGGATCAGAGATCTAAATGTTAAAACAGAAACATTAAATCTGCTGGAAGGTAGGATAGGTAAAACCCTTGAAGACATTGGTGTAAGGCAAAGACTTTATGAATATAAATTCAACCGCACGGGAACTATCCCAAAGAAATCAATAACTGGGATCTCATCTTATTAAAAAGCTTTTGCACAGCAAGAGAAACCACCAACAGAGTGAAAAGACAACCCACAACGTGGGAAAAAATGTTTGCCAGCTGTTCCTCAGACAAAGGATTACTATCGAGAACATATAAAGAACTCAAAAAAATCAGACCTCCCAAATTGAAAGACCCACTCCAAAAATGGGCATCTGAGATGAATACACATTTCTCAGATGAAGAAATACTAATGGCAAATAAATATACAAAAAAATGTGCAACATCACTAGATGTTGATGCAAATTAAAACAACACTGAGATACCATCTCACCCCAGAAAGAATGGCTACTATAAAGAAATCAACTAATAACAAATGCTGGAGGAGCTGTGGGGAAAAAGGAACACTTCTTCACTGTTGGTGGGAGTGTCGACTGGTACAGCCACTGTGGAAGTCAGTGTGGAGATTCCTCAAAAAACTAGGGTTGGAGGTCCCATTTGACCCAGCTATTCCCCTTCTGGGCATCTTCCCAGAAGAATTAAAAACATCGTACCACAGCGATATATGTGCACCTATGTTTATAGCAGCACAATTTTTAATAGCCACATCTTGGAAACAACCCAAAATGCCCATCAACTGAGGAATGGATAAGAAAGATGTGGTATTTTTATACAATGGAGTACTATTCAGCCATAAAGAAGGATAAACTGGAGACTTTTATAGGTAAATGGATGCAACTCGAGAAAATACTCATAAGTGAAATAAACCAGACACACATGTGTAAGCATCGTATTGTCTCTCTAGTATGAGAAACTGAAAGAGTAAGTAAGATCCAAAATGTACAATAGACACGGTGAATAAAAAAGAAACTGGTCAATAGGAAAGAGAGACTGGAATTGGGAAAAAGAAAGAAGGGAAAGGGAAAAAAAATTGTATATATATATATAAGATGGTTAAGATAGATACACTACCAATTTTACTTAGCTCATTGAAGAGTAAGGTTTGAGCCAATAATGTTTGGACAATTGAATGCTAATGTCTAGTATCCTGAATAACTAACTTAAAGATAATAATACGTAATGCATTAACCATTGTTACCCTCATATTATGTTGTTTTGAAAATTTGTTCTTTTTTTGATTTGTTTTGTTTTTTCTTCTCTTTAAAATAAAAAAAATCATCAGCCTTACTGGGATTATTTAATACACACAAACCAAAGGCTTCTGCTTACTGTCCTCCTCAAACTCTGCTAAGCATTTACTAGTGGGATAGGAAATGCTGAGAAGGGAAGGTGCACATGAAGTGCAAAGATGGAGGAAGCCATATAGATTATCTGGAAAAATTCCAAACGAAAGTGTTCTCTGCTTACTCAATTTGTCAGCTAATTACTTTTATTTTAGTTCTGCTCTGTACTTGTGCATGCCACATATACAACTAGTGGGAGGGAGCCATTCGTCCATCTGTTAAAACCAACTCTGAAAGGCGTTCTTTTAAATCCAATTCCTCTGTCTTTTGCTATGTTATATCTAAATTTATTTTCTCTTGTTCATGAAATGTGGACATTAATGTAACCTATTCTAAAAATTTGCTATAATGATTCAGTGAATCATTCCACAATATTAATAAATGTCAATTATTAGTTAATTGTGTTTTTATTATTCTAATTCTTATACTTAATAATAATAGTAGTAGAACATGTTCAAATATATAGATTTATTTTGTCATTTTTGTCAATAGCTATAAAATATACTTGGGATTTAAAAAATGATATTTAATTTTTGATATTTAATAAAGTGGTAATCATTTGGGGCAATCATAGAAAGTTATTTAGTTACATTGTCTCATTTAATCCTTAGAAGAACTCAACAAGATGAGCATTATTACTATTCACATTTTATAAATTAATAAGCCAAGATCAAAAATATTGTCCATGCCCCAATTAAGAATTCTGGTGTGGTTCTGACAGACTAAAAGTCCTATACTCATGATCTGCATCATAAACTATCTTAAAAATTAGTTGCAATAGTACTTCGCAAAATATCTTAAAAAGTTAAGATCATAATTTATTGGAGTTTATTGGCTAAACTGGAAAAGAAATTGAAATTAAGAATGTGCTTAATATTTGTCACATTCTATTAAAACATTCTAAATTTGTGGATAAAGATATATGCTATGTTCAATTAAAATTTTGGAGAGTACCTTTTGTGTGGTAAAGGGTATGAATTCATTACATTACATATATGATTTAAATATACTTCAGATTTTATCTTTCAGGTCAATCAAGGGCAATATCAATTTGTTTACACTGTTCTAAAGCTTCACAATTCTAAATATTCTTTCCATTTCAGAAGAATCGGCAGCATTGTGAATCAGTAACTCAAAAATGCGGCTATTGTCAGACGTGGTGGCACACACCTGAAATCGCATCATTTGGGGGGCCTGACGTAGGAGGATTGCCATGAGTTCGAAGCCAGTGTGGCCTACAAAGTGAGTTTAAGGCCAGCCTGAACTGGACAGTGAGATTGTGTCTCAAAAATAAATAAATGAATAAATAAATGAATGAATAAATAAATAAATAAATAAATAAATAAATAAATAAATAAATAAATAAATGCAGCTGCTATGGCTTGTGTCTGAATGTCCTCCTAAAGCCTCAAGGTGGGGCTTTTTCAGAGGTTGCTGGATCTAGAGTGTGTGATGCTGGGAGTGGGCATGCGTGATTACTAAATTAGTCCACTGATTGGTTTGGCATAGTACTGGGCATGAGGATAGATAAACTATAAAGAGGCAGAAAGAAGCTGCTGTTGCCACTCGTCACTTGTTGGTTGCTTGCTGCCTTCTGCCTGGTCTGCTTTACCATGAACTTTTTCTCCTCTGTGATCCCCTCTGCCGTGCCACCCTGCCTTGGAGCCAGCTGAGTATAAACTGAAACTTCTACAAACTGTGAGCTAAATAAACCTTTCCTCCTTTAACTTTGGGTGCCAGATATTTTGTCTAAACAATGAGATAAAAAAGTAATTAAAAAAGCAGCCTTACCATAAAATAAAAATACATTTAAAATGTTTATGCTTAAAAATTTTTTCAGCTGTGAAATACTTGTGAAAAAAATATACCATATGAATCATTATTAAAATATTTTTAGATTAAAGTGCTTCATATATCTTCATACTCTATAGGATCAATTAAAAGATCAAAAGTTATTTTTTACATCTAGTATTTTAAGGAAATATTTAGAAATTAAAAAAACATTAAAATAGGCTTCCTAGTTTGTATATCTTATACTTTGTATTATTTTGGTACACATGCAGACCAACTTGCATAAAGTCACACACAACTTTTCTATTTACCATATCTTTGAAAGATGATATTTTTTCATATTGAATTATTCATAGCATCCTAAGGCTAATTTATACATGAAAGAAAAGAAAAATGTAATTCTTGGTCATAAATCTTTATTTATGAATGGAAATCTAAAAAATTTATAATCACGTTATGGCAAGTTTCTATCATATGATGTATTAACTTGCAATCATACCCTTAAGACAAGAAGGCCTGCGATAGTATATAAATCACAGGACATGTGGCTTAGTTAGAAATTGCTTGGAGTGATCATATTTATAACACTGGACATGGGGGTGGGTGATTTCAGTACCCTGCTAAGATCTCTAGATGGGCTGAGTACTAGTTTTACATCATTGTAAGGTAACATCACAGACTCTTCATCTGTAAGATCATTGTGTCTTTATAAACTACTTTCATAGATGTTCAAATTAAGAAGCTAAAATCTGGTTTGACACATATCACACAATGCATATGATGAAATGCTCTATAACACTGAGCTTCAAGAAAAAAAATAGTTTTTTGCCCTTAAATAAAATTGAATTTTCTTAGCCTATACCACAGGAATCGCTGGAAATTATAATCATGGTTGTATGGGTTTGCTTTTATTTTCCATTGTAATTATGCAAGGAATGCGTACTGTGCTTATATACAATCAAGGTAAATTGGAGAACTTATTTTTTAATTTAGTATGTTTCTTTTAATATAGGTAGTATCTCTGTACTTCTATCACTTGCTAAGTCACTTTGGACAAGTTGTTGTATCACTCTGTGGCTCATTACTATAATTTTATAATGAAAACAGTCATGATGTTTTGTGGATCTTATAAATGTGAGTAATTTTATACATAGAAAACTGTTTAAGATATAAGTTGGTTTGAGTTTTGGGATTTTTTTGTGCTTTTGTTTTTTGTTCTTGTTTTTTGTTCATTTTACATTGTTTTGTTTTGTTTTACTTTGCTTCATTTTGAGACAGGTTCTTGCTATGTTGCCCAGCCTGGAGAGGTCAACTGATCTTTCATACCTCGGACTCCTCAATAGCAGGAACTACAGTTGTTCACCCCGGTGCCTAATTTAGAAAAAAAAAATTGACATAAAATTGCACTGAATAAAATTGAGGAACCACTTCTCAAAACTACAGGAAGGCAAATCTACAGGAAGCCTTCACTCTCTTCTAGGCCAGTGAGTCTTGGACACCAAGCGAGGAGCTTCCACACAGCTTTCTATCATATTACTCCACAGTTCTCTACTGGTCCCCAATTTCCTGTTATCAAAATTTTTTCCCTACCTTCCATGATTTGCAATTTTCTTACCTTTTTATTGTGTCTCAATCATTTTTTATTGGAAAATATTTGTAATACTGTTCATTAAAAGTTTTAATTTGCCAGACTTTGTGTCACGTGCCTCTGATCTCAGCACTCCCGGAAGCTGAGGAGGAAGATCCAAGTTCAAACTCAGCCAGGACAACTTAGTGTCTTAACACAAACCTGCTCAAAATAAAAACAATAAAAAGATCTTGGGGATGCAGCTCAGGACAGAGGCCTTAATTTCAATCCCCAGTAACACACACAAAGAATAAAAAAATTAAGAAATTTTTTTCATGTACTTTTTCTTTTTTTTTTTTAATGTGGGTACCCAGAAGTTGAACTCAGGACCTCAAGCTTGCCAGGCAGGTGCTTGTGCCGCTGAGCAATATCATCGTCCCTCATGTACTTTTCATTTGGAAAAAAAAAATGCGTAGCTCACTGTCACCATGTAATTTTACATAAACTCATTCTTTGAGGCTGAAGCAAGTCTGACTAGTTTTCAGTATGAAAATAAAATCTATAAAGTATTCTTGAGCTTTTTCTAAACAGAATTTGCATCTAATCCTAATGTGACAACAATAATGCAGTGTTTCCTAGGATTTGGCATTGTCAGCCATAGAGAATTACTACACTTTGTAAATGGAATTACTTCTACTAAAAAGAGAATGCTACAGGGCTTGGGATGTGGCTCAGTGGTAGTGCTCTTGCCTTCTATGCACAAGGCCCTGGGATCGATCCTAGAACCCCTCCCCACAAAAAGCAGAATACTTTAAATAGAATGATGTCCTTTGTTCTCAAAGAGTTTTAGTACACTAGAGTGATGCAAAAATAAGAATGAAAATGAAATATTTTTTGGCAGATTTTGAAGGTAAGGTTAGGACTCCAATCTGCAAGTTATCTTGGGATAAATGCTGCAAACCTGAAAGCTGCTAGGAAGTATTCTTGCAAGAAAGAGAAAATGGGTTAAACTTTGTAAGAGGAACTAATATATAAATGATTTTCAAAAAAATATATGGTTGAATCTTAAGTTAGCTCACAGTTAAAAAAAATTGAAGGACTAAAGAGGTATTTTGGCAAATTGTTAATATATTGCCCCTATGTATTATATTTATTTATATTAACTATATTAAGTATGGAGTAAAGATGCTTTCTTAAATATAAGTGATGGCCCAGGGGTATTTATTTATAATACAGTAATACAAATATATTATTTTCTTATGTCCATAATCTTTGTGGAAGATCATTTTTATAATCCTATAAAATGAAAGAATTTTTAAAGTATTTTATGGTGGATTGACAGAGATTCACTTTTTTGAAGGGTGAAATTTCCACAAGGAGTGACCAGGAATTTCTTTTGATCACTGGTCCTGTGTTGAGCAACTTTCCTGCTCTTTAACCACAGTAGAGGATAACTCTTAGAGCGCACTTCCCTTAATCTTTAACCCTGTGTCATTGTTCATTCTTTGTTTGTTCCCTCAGGGCAATCTTCCAAAACTGCATTGAAGATTATTTGAAGTCATTTTTTGTGTGTTGTGAGATACTGGGGGTTAAACCCTGGCCCTACTGAGCTACTCCTAGCCCTTTTATTTATATTTTATTTTGAAATAGGTTCTCACTAAATTGCCCACAATGGTCTTGAACTTGAGATCCTCCTGGCTTAGCTTATGAAACAGTAGAGAGTACAGGTGTGTGCCACTTGGTCAGCCTTATTTGAAGTTCTTTAGTGAATAGACAAAAAGATCTCGACACAGCTGCATGGTGATGGAATGACAGATATAAAAATGAGTATAATACAGAATGTTTATACATCTCTTCAAATTTCTCCAAGTTGCTTCCTGTTTGTGAAGACCAGTTTTTCTTTTCTCCTTTTTCTACTAAATCTATGCTTTGCAAGTGTTGACCAGAAGCTTTGGGGGCTCTCTTCTATTTATATGTTCAGTGCCTCTTGCCTGAGGGAAACAATGATTGTTTCACAGTTCAGACACAGTTGGATGATCAAAGACCATGACAGCCCCCACGAGGCTTCTTAGCAGTTCCCTAAAGAGACAAGTACACCTCCCTAATGTATAAAGAGAAAAGGGCATGAAGAAAGAAATTAAGATGTGTTATGTTCATTTATTAAGTCCACTCAAGGAAAGTAAACATGATGTAGTGCAAGCATGTACTAATAAAAATAGTAAAATATTAAAAATTAAAAAGAAACCTATTTACTGCTTGTTATAAAGACAGAAAGAGGTATAAGCAATGTAAATGGTAATAAATAACTTTTGGAAAAATGAATGAGACCCAAAGCACAGAAAATAGTTTGTGACTAAGTTCCCTTAGTTCTAGGGAAGGGATAGAACTGCCTTGGAAGGGAAGGTTGTCTAATTATGCAGATAAAGCTTCTTAGCTAACCTCGCTGGACTGTCCTTGGTGAAGACTAAAATCTGACTGAGCAGGTGAAAAATGTTGTCTCTTTTTTTCCTCAGTGACTAACACTCCCTGGTTATTTGATGACATTCCTAAGGAGGGGGTTGAAGACAGTTGAATCTCTTTTGGAAGAAGATTCCTCATCAGATCAGGAAACTTCAGATGAGGCCTCTACTTGCACTTCAGTTCCAAAAATAAAATGGATCAAAGATGATCTAGAGATAGGAGTGGGGAGAGAAAAAGAGTCTTAGGCCCACAGGTCTGACTCTCGAAGTCCCAAAGGACCAATGACCAATAGAAGAGCTGAACGGTGGTGGAGGCAAGAAGGGAAATTATTCTCAGCATGGCCACACTGGGAGAAAAGCACGAATCTAATGACTTAAAGTCTATCATTCTGAGGGGTAACAACAGACTTGCGGTTATATAGCCAGGGTCAGAGGCTTGTATAGCAGACCATCTTGGTTAGGTCTAGGCCTGGTTGAGCACTATGTCAGGAGAGGTGGGGCATTGTTGGCTGTGAGAAAGTTGCTGCTGCCTGGGTTTGACTCACATGTGTATCCATCAAACATTTTGTTCCTAGAATTCAAGTCATGAGAATGACTGAGGCAAAGGACAAATCAAAATGCAAGTTGGAAGTAAATTAGGCTTTTAGGTTTGGGGCAATTACTGTAGACTTCCAGACACTGCCAGAAGGGTTGGGAACAGACCATTTCAAAAGCTGGCAGTTGAAAAAATATGTTAGTCATGATCACCCAGCAAATCTTGACTATATCTTAGTTACTCTTCAGCTTTAAAGGGAGAGGATTATCTGCTTTGGATAAACATGTGAGTCAAACCCAGGCAGCAGCAACTTTCTCACAGCCAACAATGCCCCACCTTTCCTGACATAGATTCTGAATTTGTTGCTATCTAGAATGTGAAAAGGATGACCATAAAGGTAGAAATTTATGTGTGTCATTACTTGTGCTATATTTTAAAATCAATTTTTGTTTATTTATAAAGCTAATATTTCTGTCATAATTGTTCTAAAATGCTGTATCTTAATCTCAAAATCTGTTAAATACTGTAAAAGGAATATCTTGAAAAGTCTTTCTAAATCAATATACAGTACTCCACTATAAAAACCTCTAAAAAGTGTAAATAAAATTTGTATTAATATTTGTATTAATCATAGTCCAATGAATGTCAAGATAAAAATAACTATCATAAAAGAAGATGCTCTAATATCTCCACAGATTTCGTATGCACAGATTTACATAGCAGTGAAATCAGACAGATCATCCACATTAACATGTTTTATTACATTGTCTATTTTTACCACATTTGTTACTAGACAACATCAGTGTTTACTGATATTACTGAAAATAAAATGGATAAATAAAATGTGAAGATATTTTTACAAGACTTGATGCTTTATATAACATTTCAGATTTTAATATTACATTATTTTAGGGGTTCTTAGCTGAGTGTTTCCCAATAATATTACAGATACAGAATAAGAACTTAGATAACATGATCTGAGATCATGGCACAGGCCTATAATGCCACCCCTATGAGGGGTTAAAGAAGGAAGATTAGTTATGAAGTCAAAGGTGGATTACTCCACTGATGAGCATAGTACCTCCATGGTTCAGTCATCTTCCAAAAGCCTTAGCTCTAAACACATGAACCTTTTGAAGCACATCTTTTATCCAAACAATAGCTATAGATTATATCATGAAAGAATGCAGAAGAAAAGAAGACAGACTCACTTTCTCTTGTTACTCCAACATGTTTCTTTTGTACCATGAAGGAAAGTTATTTGCGTTTAATCTCAAGTCAGAAATCAAGGGCTTTTATCATTTTTTAGACTAACATTCTAAAAACAGCTGCCAGAGAGCCTCCAAACACTGGAGTCAGAATTCACCTTCTGCTTTTTCCTAGGTATCTGTATAAAATGCAAGAACAGATAGTATTCCTTTTATGAACTGATCTGTCTGCTTTCCATCCCATTCTTCTTCCCTACATCAAGTCCAAAACAACACCTAAAACAAAAGATTTTGCTTTGTGAATTAAAGAACATATAGGGTAGTTATTATATATTGATGAATAAAGTAATAATCATGACATTGTTGAGTCATAGAACTATCCAATTTATTGTCAAGTGACAGAGAAGGAAAGACTTTCACTGCAAAACTTTGTTAATGACTGTGCCTCACCTGGTATTATGCGTGGTCTTGTTGGGAAACCACAATATCCAGAAAGGCAATTGGCATTATAAAGGGCAATTGACAACACTGGAGATAAAATCAGGATTCTCCCTGGGATGGGATGACTGGATATATATGGAAGTGATCTTGGCATTTCTTTTCCCCTCTTTTGGTCCCACAAGAGTTGGTATCTCAGAGCTAGATAAGGGTCCTCCTGTTCATTTTTTGCAAATGTTGTTCTGGGAAAACTCTGAACTGCTTCAGAAGTCATAATGTTAAATTAGACTGGACTAAATTTTAGTAAAGAATATGATGAAAACCTCATGGAATTTAAATATTAAGATGACAGACTTTTGGTGCTAATGAGTGGTTCCAAATAGCACAAAGAATTGATTTGAAAAAAGGTATTATTTTGATACCTCACTAAGTTGAAACTGCCTAATAAATTATTAATAAACTGGTAATGTGTATTTTGCTAATTCAGAATTCTTTAATAAATCTCTCTATTGAGCAAAGATGGTTCAAAATTTTCTATGAATGTTATGCATGACTGTACTCAAAATAAAAATGATTAAGACTAAGTGCCTTGTACCTAGAGGCAAATTTACCATATTTCATAGTGATACTATTCTTTCAGCTCTATTGATGGTGTTGGGTTTAGCTGTTTCATTGGAATATTGCACTTCTGTAAATGGAAAAATATTATGGATGATTTATGATATTTCATGCACTGTAAGTCAGTGTACTTCAACTTCTATCGTGATTGTTTGTAGTTAAAATTGTAAGTGAATATTCTGCTGTACTATGTCAAATTTATTTTTCTAGCTGTATTTTGTAAACATTATTCCTAGTTGTGAATTATTCTGTCTGACGCAACTTGCCTCAAATTTTATTGAATTGCTGAACGAACCAAAATATGTTATGTTTGATTGTGACTAGACATTGTCTTTGTTGAAAAAAATGTTCTTTAGTAAGTATTACTTACTGCTTTTCCAAGAACAGGCAGTGCCATTTATATGATATATATGAAATAATACAAGGCAAAGTTACAAACCTTAAGTTATCTTAGACATTTTACTACCCTGAAGACAACTTATTTTTGATTCACTGTTTTCATTAAGTTCTTTATCCAGCAATACTGTTTAACTAAAATGCCATTTATTTTTACTTCTGTCTCTTCTGAAGGGATTTGGTTCTACTTGGTATCCAGCATATAGTCACCTGACAGTTTCATTTTGTTTTGTTTTAACTTTACAGAACATGTTTTTTTTTCTTTCAATTATATCTTGACAAAAAAGTTTACATGAACATATTTTAACTCCCAAGTGTATAAAACTACACTACAATTATAAAAATTCTGTGTGGAATACAGAAATGCTACTGCGATAATTTTGTTCCGTATGAACTTGTTAGAAGAAATTTCTCAATTTGAAAATAAATTTACCTCTATTCATAATCTTATGTATGAAGGTAGATTGACAGAAATTTTTGAGTCCTATTAAAAAATAAAATTAATTTTTGCTTAGAACATTTTATTTCTTTGAGCATTTGTTAAACAAGTTTTATATTATATATTAGAATAAATGACCTATGCTAAAATTCACCATTAAGAAAAAACAAAATGCAGATTATTATAACAATACACTTGAAAAAATATGTTGTATAATTCACAGTACCCACACATTTCATGTGTATGATTAGTTTTTAAAATTAAGTGTAGCTTAAAATATATCTTGATAAGACAGGTTAATTACTATAACAAAATTAACTCCATTAAAATTAGTATTATACTCTCTCTTTCTCAGTATATATTTTTGTATTCATTTCTTAAATTTCATTTGTGATAAATTTGAAGATTTAGAAAACAGAAGAAAAATTTATTAATTTAATTTGACTTCATCTAATTCTCACTGTTAACAACCATTGCACTGCATGTGATAGACATTATGAGTTGATCATTTTATGGGGCATCTTTCATTTTTTCTAGCAGAAGCTTGATTTTTTTAAAAAGTGGTCAATGTGGTCAAAGTAGAAAATAACTCATGCTTTCTAATCACTTTGAATTATCTTCAGCCCCTTTGCTAGTTGCTGCCCATTGAACTTAAGAGGAATGGTGCTGGGGGCAGACCCAGGAAGCATTTTACTTCCTGTTAAAAGAAATTGACATGCTCTCTACTTTTTTACTTCCTAAAAGCAGAAATTTACTAGTTACACAAGACATGGAGTGACCCTACAGAAAGAATGCGATGGTTCAGAATGTGATGACTTCATTAAAATTTCAATCATGAATGGAACGAACTTACCCATGATTGCCATGAAATCTGGGCCAATTACAATGTAATTAAATAGAAAAAGTAATACTGATTAGAGATGAATTGAGGTCCTCTAAAACACTGTGTTGAAATGCCTACTTCCAGCATTTCAGAAATTTTTTTTGAGAGACAGAGTTTTCAGAGATAATCAAGTTAAACGAGGTGAATAGGGTAAGATATAACACAGTAGGACTAGTGTCCTTTTACAAAGCATAAAGTTTACACAGGAATGCAGAGAGAATGCCATTCATTCAAGCGAGATTAGCGTACAAAAGTTAAGAGTTTTGCTGCTACAAACCAAGGAATTACCAGAAGCTGGGAGAAATAACTGGAATAGATCCTTCGCAGCATCTTTAGAGGGACCACATATCTACTGACTCCTTGATTTTGGATTCTGACCTCCAGAATTGTGAGATTGTAAATTTATTTTATTCTAAGTCACACAGTTTGTGTTACATCATTACAGCAGAAAGGTAATGTAATACTGAAGAAATAAAATATATATGTTTTAATTTAGTCACTTAAATTGAATATTTTTTGAAACAAATCATACTAGTAAAAATCATTTAGTTCAGCACATTGTTCTATATATAAAGAGGGCAATAAATATAACAGACTTTCAAAAATGGGGCTCATATTAATTCTGTATTCAAGAAAGTCTATAATAGAAAATCAGCATTTGTTCATTAGATTCCCATAGACTTAGGTAGCCATGAAATATCTTCAAATTTTAGTTCATTCATAGTATACCCTTCAGATCAGTTTACTTTGATGTCTTTATAATGCAATCATCTAATCTATTCTCAATACATGCTTTCTTATTCATTCAGTATAACAATGTCATATGATTTATCTTTTGAAATACGGTCATGCTTTTCTCAAACTGTATATGATTCACAAATTGCTTTCTTTAGCAGAGGAAAATGTGAGCTCATTTTCTGCCAAACAAAGTAACTGCATAAAAAGAGACATATTAAGATGGTGCAAGTTTTACCTTTTTACAGAAAAGAATATACCATTGAAGTCACTTTTGTTATGAAAGTTGAACTGGCAAAATTCTAAGGTTCATCTATTTCAAGATGAAAAGTTAATAGTTAAGTAATGGAGCCATTGTATTCCTCACAACCTTGCATAGAATTAATTCTAAGACATTTAACAACAATATTATTCTACATATATCAAAATTTTATGGACATTATTTTATGAATTCTCTTGACTGAAAAATTCTATTTTACTACATAAGTATGTGAGGGATATTAAATTGCTAGACATATTTGAATATACATTATTATGTGACATCAATAAGGTACACAATCAGATATTTTCCAAAATAGGTATAACTAACACTGTACTCACATTAGTAATAGTGAAGGATTTTAAATGGGCTAAAATCTATCTTTAACTGTTCTAAAAAGAAAAACAAAAATGCATGTCTTCAATGAGCGTTATGTCCATTTTAACTTTTCTGTGTCTATTATAGTTGTTTCTCAAGTAGATTCCACAAAATATACCACAATATGCTAAAAACTTTGTACTTGAATAAAGCTAGAAATGTTATGTGCACAATATTTCACTGAGAATTTACAAAATATATTAGCACATTAAGGCAAGGAGATATTCCACTAATGAAAAATTGGTACAACCTTGAACAACCCTGAGTTTCCCAAATTCATTCTACTAAGAAATGCTTCTTTCTGTGAATCATTAATATCACTAAGCACTGTTATCATAAAGATAAGAATGTAAAATACAAAGCTTCAAGAAATTAGCACCTAGTAAGATAATGTTTTATTGAATAATGGCAGAAGATTATCCAAATGAAACATACTTCCAGAGAAAAAAATTAACATTGCACATGACTTTCAGTGGAAAAAAATTGAACAGACATTGCCATAATGGACTCAGCTAAGGACAACAGTCGACAATCTTTTTCTTTCAAAAACCAGAGAGTAAACAGTTTAGATGGTAGATGGCCATTTTCAACTCACAGCTCCATTCTGAAACAGTCAGCTTATTAATAGGTAAACATGAGTATATTACAACTGGGATATATATATATATATATATATATATATATATATATAATATTGCTTAAAATATTGCTGCCAAATGTATATATTTGTTCTTTCCCAATACCACTGTGATTGGTCACTGTGATTTTATAGATAGTTTTAAATTCAAGTAATGTCTGACCTGCAATTTTTATCTTCAGAATTGCGTCAGCGCTTCTTTCTTTTTATTTAGTTTTTGTTTTTGTTTCATTTGCTTTTCCAAATTTATTTTAGGATCACTTTTCTGATAGCCCCAAAACATCTTGCTAGGATTTTGATCAATTGCATTAAATCCATACATTAATTTAGAATGAGTAAGCATCTTAAAATATGAACTATTCTAATCCATAAATTCAATAAATCTCTTTAGTAATACAAAGAATAGTATTTATAATTTTATTGTCAAGTAATATTCATTGTAAAAATATAATACATTTTTGATAATATTAATTTTGATTTTTCCTATTTTTGAATATTACAAATAGTTTATACATAGTTTTATACCTGTTTTGGTGGACATTAACACTCCATTCGTTGCATGCTTAGAAGGTAATATCATAGATAATTGTCTGTTAACATATATATGTATATATGATGAATGTTTACATTTTTTAAAATATATTATAGTAAAATATACATTGTCATTAATCCCCCTCCCAATATCACTACTTCTTTAAGCACACTTTTTTTGTTTTTATTTTTTATTAGTACATTTTTAGTGCTGGTACATCTACATATCACATCTTAATTCCTTTTTTATCCCCTTCCCCTCTCCTTCCTCGCTCATCCCTTCATCTCTTAATCTTTTTCCCATTGGAGAAAAAGCTATCTCCCTCTTGCCAATTATCAATAGTTTATTTTGCTCTTTATTTATATTTTGGGTTTTCATATAATAGAAACCAGGCAATATTTAAACTTGCATACCTTATTTATTTCAATTAACATTATGTTCTCAAAGTACATCAATTTTCTTACAAAATGATTAAAGCCCTATGGTAGAGTATTACTTCATTGTGTGAAAATATCACATTTTGTTTATTCATTCATTTTTGATGGACACATAAACTTCTTCCAAGATTCAGGTTTTACGAATTTTATTGCTATAAACATAGGCATGCATGTATCACTATACTATGATGTCTTTAACTCTTTGGACAAAAATACCTTGAAGAGGAATAGTTGAGTCAAATGTAATTTCTAGTTTCTGTTTTCTGAGGAATCTCCATACTGTTTTTGATCATAGTTGTACTAGTTTACATTTCCATGAACAATATAGAAGGATTCCTTTATCCTACAGCCTTGCCAGCATTTATTGTTTGATCTCTTAATCACAGCCATTCTTTAAGAAGAAATTTCAGTGTTCTTTTAATTTGCATTTCTCTAATTGCTAGATAGTGAACATTTCTACATGTATTCATTGGCCACATATACTTGTTTAGAGATATGCCTATTAATATTAAATTGAATTACCTGCCCATTTTTTGACTGGATCTTTTCTTTTTCAGGGGGGATCTAAATTTTATTTAGTTCTTTATATATTCTGTATATTAATTCTCTGATAATAGCTGATAGAATATTTTTCCCATTCTGAAGGTTCTTTTCATCCTGTTAGTTGTTTCTTTCATTTTGAAGAGTTTTACTTTGATATGATCCCACAGGTTGATTCTCGATACTCTTCCCTGTCGTAACCAGAGTTCTGTTTTGAAAATGCTTACCTATGCCTATAACTTCAAGAGTTTTATCTATTTTCGATCAGATTAAGTTTTATATATCTTCTAACAGATTAAGTGTTTCTGTTTTAAAATTTAAATCTTTGGTTCATTTTGATTTTTGTTTAGTACATGGTAAGAATTGTGGGTTTAGATTCAATCTTCCACATGTGGATAATCAGTTTCCCCAGGGTCATTTGTTGAAGACATTGTCCTTTCTCTAGTGTATGTTTTTGCATCCTTTATCAAAGGATCACATACTTCAGTGCTCTTCAAATAGTTTCTTCATCCTTTATTCTTTTCCATTAATCCATGTTAGTTTTGTGTCAGTACCATGCTGTTTTATCACTACAACTTGTAATATAACTCCAAATCCGAGAGTGTGGTTCCTCTGGCTTTGCTTTGAATACACTTTTTCCATGGTTCCTGTCACATTCTGAAGCACTTCTGGAAGTCATCTTTTGTGTCTTTACAAGGTATGTTAAAAAGCATTGTGAAAGTTGTTCCCAAATGCCATCGAATAGAAAGGCAGGCTCATAAAAATATAACCATGACCTTATCTCTTATTTGCAAGATTTGGCAATGTGCATCTTCTTACTCTTCCCCAAAATCAAAATGATTATGAAAAGCAAAGATTTTGAATCAGTTCAGGTTGTAAAGGCAACTAAAATAGCGCCACTCAAGAGGCTATTGAAAGAGAACTTCCAAAACTGCCTCAGAAAGTGACAAGAATAGTTATATAAGTGTGCTCAAAGTATTTTGATGGAGATTAATGTATCTTTTGTCTTATTTTTAAAAAAAATTTAAACAGTCACTGTATCACATCACACTTTGTATATCCAGTGCTCTTATACAATTTCAATAAAGAGCCCTAGGAAAAACGCAAGTATCTTTTACATAAAATATCATAAAACACACTTAACTTCTCATACTTTGTCATTTTAATAGCCTTCCTGAACTTACTAGGTATTCTCCTTCTCTTAAACTTATAAAGGCTAAATTTACATTCTAATTTCCCTCAACTTACATTTTGAAGTTGAGGTAAGGGTCCTTAAAAGCATGTTCCATTGCCTTGTTTTCCTTAAGCATGACATTTTATTCATATGCTAATGAGGTTGCTTTTAGATTCTCAATATTAAATACTAGAGTGGTCTCTCTTCTTGACAAGAAAGATTATACCTTGTAGTATCTGCAGAGTTAGATCTTATCACTGTCTTTTTATCTTTCTAAAATGTAAGTAAGTATAGCTTTGAATTTTATACGTCCTTTCATTGAAGTCATCCAACAGCACATATCATTTTTTTAATTCCTGAGTGTTCCATTATTAAAGTTTGGAATTAGTCAATGAGGAATGGTAAAGTTCCCCAACTAAAAGCCTAAAATGAAAGCAAAACTAGTTTATGATCTTGGGGTAAAAATATTATCCTATGGCTCTAATAATTACACTTAATTACTTAAATCTAGAATGACAAATATATTTGGAATGATATCTTAATATCCCAGATATATTTGGGAACTATCATCTCAACTATATAAACTTATTTTTCTCTGTAATTTCCTGATAAAGACTATTTGTGCTAAATTGAAGTAAGGGTGAATACTCATGAGATTATTCCCTTAACAAGATCTTCTGTTAGAGATTATTCTGATTTCCATCAGCAGCCATTATATAAGGAGCAGCAGTTTAATTTAATCATAGATGAAATAATCAGGGGGGAGAAGAAAAAAGTTGAGATGAAAATGAAATTATGATAAGCACTGACTTGAATGCATTGTTATTGTTGAGTCTATTAATAAGGACACAAGGTACAGCCTTTTGGGAAAAATCTTGCAGGCCTAGTCTTTAAGAGGGTGGTAACAGATCCATGTGAATGTGTACAAGAGATATTTAAATATATAATGAATTTTAGAATGTAGTATAATTAGTATAGTAATGTACATTAGATAATCATCCTTTAAAGATGCAATTTATGCACTCTTTAAATATTTAAAATCATACTCTGTTTCCTGCTTTAAATTTTTTCTAATTATGGTCTGGATTACAAAAAATAAATGAGAAAATCTCCTAGAACATTGTTGTGTCATTTTTATCTTAAAATCTATTTAACATATATTATAAGTTAAGAACATCACCAAGATTGAGTTAATCTTTTCTCAAAATTATTCTGATAATTTCTTTATTTTGAATTATAATAATATTCTGTTTTTCAAGATTCTGTTTTCAAAGTAATTTTCTCTTTATAAAGACTTTTATGTGTACCGGCATGTTCATTTAAGCCAAAAGGGAATTAAATCAATTTGTGCTTAACTTAGGTAATTATTTCACTTACTTTATAATTATTTTTTCTGAGTATGAAATATTCATTATCCAAGAAAAAGTTAAAGCTCATGAAATTTAATTATCATTTGAGCTTCAAGCATGAGGCAATAAGTGGACTGACAGTATTTTCTATTTGAGGTATGTGTATTTAACTTTGAATTTCAGAGCAAATACTATCTTAGTGCACATAGTTAAGTCTTTTCTTTTGTTCTCCTAATGATAGAAAATTAATTCCTTCAAAGAAGGCTTATATAAAACACCAAAGTTTTAAAATATAAATAAATAAAATACAGGACACAAAATAAATTATAAAAATGTTTTTTAAATGCTTGCTTTGCCAATGTATTGTAATTATTTATATAAAAGAAGGTAGTCCTGATTCAAGAAAATAAAATTTAATGTTGGATACAGTAAAGTAACAGTAACAAAAACAACCTATTCTATTCTTTGTCCAATGTATACTAGAGTTATCAAATGCCCCCAAATGTACTTTATTGGAAAAGCCAATACTGGTTTGATTCTTGTCATCAGTATAAATTTCATTAGGCTGGCTTTGTACTCTCCATGATTCCCAATGGCTTGAGTATTCTTTTTTTATCCACTTGACTGCTTCGACAATACATATTTCTTTCTGACTTTTAGAAGCCATTAAGTCAATATCCCACAGTCACACATGAAAAGCTTTTATCTTCCATTACCACACCATTTGTACATGCTTTCCATATATTTTCTTTAGGGACAGTTTATGAAAAATGACTTTGAGCAGGAAATAAGCATAAGTAGTTATTTCTTCTAAAATTAAGACTTTGGTGATATCCTTCAACTTTCTACCATCATGATATTTTTCCTTATTTTACATTGTATTTGTATTTTTCCTTTCCTCTCCATTTCCTACATTCCAATGAACAATGTTATTGTTTTCTTACTTACTACTTAGCTGTCTTCTCTCTCTTTTTCTTTTTATATTTGTACATATTTGTAATACATAATGACTACATTCATCATGGGAAGTTATGCGTGCACGGCATTTCTTAATTCTCTACTTGGCTCTATGAAATTTCTAAATCACTGAATAAGATAAAATTCTTTTCTCTCATCTTTTCCCTTTCTTTGATTTTGTAGTCTAGATTGTGTTTCTTTAATATCACTACAAATTTTTGACCTGTGGAATATTAATATATTTTGCTTTCTATGTAACTTGAATTATAAAGAGTAATTTTACTTAAAGAAAAACTAACACTTATAATGACTTGAGCCTATTTCTTCTGCAGTTGGCTTCATATGTGTTAAAATTACAACTTCTTACTATTTAATTAATTTTTACCATAAATAAAATTATATTTGCAATATAATTATTAAGATTAGCCTCAATCAATTAAATTAGAATGAATTACTCCATATTAAAATATGGTCCTTCTTTTTCTGCAGAGGAAAGGAAAATCAGGTTGGATACATGATTCCTTGGCCCCAACCACAGCTGTTTAGAAGACAGACACTTGATTCAATCTGGGCTATTAAATCTTACAGAGAGGGATTAAACAATATATTTAATAGTTGTAAGTTTTAGACTGAAAAAATCTTAGAGACTACCAGTCTAAATGTACCATTTTGGATCTTACATGAAAAACCTAGACAGGTGAATTTTCCAAGAAAGAAGACATGTAGAGAGAAATAAATGAAACAAATTTGAAGACAGAAAGAGAACAAGCAATCAAATAGACTTTCTGCATGACTGCACTTCCTAGTTTTTATGAGACTTCTTTAAATTTCTATTATTTAGGAAGGATATTTCTTAATTACTAGAAATTTCCTCAGAAGAAAAGTGTCCTGAAAAGCAAAATTTTCTGATTGGCATAATCCCAACATTCACTTTAAAACTGAAAATGATTGGTAAGTATTGTTGAGTAATAACAGTTTTGAAAATCATTTAATATAGATGAAACATCTCACTATTTGTTCTCTCATAATATTCCTGAAAGGTGTCTGCCAATCATGCTAGATTCAGTGATTTCTTTCATTAACTTTTATGATTCTGAATTTGTATGTATCTTATGTTGTTCTAGATGATAGCCAAAAGAAAGAAGGGAAAAGCAAAAAAAAAAAAAAAAGTATATATACACATATCTAAAAGATTGGTTAAGATAGTTATATTACTATTTTCTCTGAGTTCATTGAAAAGAAAGTTTTATGCTAATATTGTTTGGACAATTGAATGCCAATATCTTATACTCTCAGTAACTAATTTAAAGATAACAATACACAGTGTATTAACCATTGTTACCCTCCTGTTATCTTGTTTTGAAATTGTATTCTATTTTTCCCTTTAAAATAAAAAAGTAAAAAAAAATATACATATATATATATGGACATATATGTATATGGACTTCTTTCCCAATCTTGATAATAAACATATTTATAATGAAAACTATTGTAGTGGGGGAGGAAAAAAAGCCAAAGAAGTTAAAGGAAATTATTTAATATAAAAAAGGAATATCTAAGTAGACATAAGTATAAAATACAACATTTATGAAAAGAAAACATGCACAATTTTGGCATAAAATGCAACCTAATGTTTTATTTTAAAAATTTCTTTTTGTTAATCATTAGTAATATAATAGTGATATCTACAAGAAAATTCCTACATTAATGTGGTGTTACTTGTTTCTTTACATGGAAAAAAATCAAGAAACACTATTTTCACAGCTAATCCACAAAGAAAATATTACTGTGAGTTATGGAACTAGAGAAATAGGCTGTTATAAATAGACCTGTTCTCATATTTGGATATAAGGAAAAAATACTCTTTTCTATGTTTCCACAAAAAGAATTGAATTTTGATTTTTTCATAAAAGTGTCTAAATGAACCTCAGTTTATTCCTTTTTATGCCACTGCATTTCATTCTACAAAATACAGTTGCACTGAAGAGCAGCAATGAATGATAAAGACACAGCAGTGAAGAAGCGTGGTGTTTGGTATTGATTTTTAGTAGTGTATTTTGCTTCTATATAAATATTAATTTTCCTTTCCATCGGGGCCCCCTTTTACAGGGTCTTTCTTTGAGGAAAGTTTATTCTCTGCCCTATTCACATCTGGCCTGTTTATATGACAAGACTTAGATGATAGGCCGTGAGTGTGCACTTCTGATTTAGGCGTTGATGTTTGCTTCTCCTTGTTTCCTTTTCTCTCTGAAATTTCCATACTGAAGCTGCTTCTTAAGCTTTATTCTCCACATGCAGATACTGTGAGACAGTGTTGAAACTAAGCCAGGGTGGCCATTCAGTAAAGAAAGAGATTATATTTTTACCCAAGCCCCAATAAGATTATGAATTTAAACTGAAGTTTAACCATAGAGCAAGTATACTGACAAATCCCCCAATCCGAATAATTACCTTTATCTTTGAAGTGACTGATTTAGCAATCAGTATCTCATTTGACTCAGAAGGTGTGCTGGAATTCTCCTGGCAAGGGTTTCTTTGCTCCAATTAGGAGACAGGGAAGATAAAGGAAATGGCCTCTATCCTTCTGGAGCTCTCGACATAATTCCTGCAACTGATCTGGCCATCTCACATTAATCCTGCGGGGAGAGGAAGGCAAAGCACAGAAAAAATCAGAACAAGAGCCCTAATTTGCTAGGCTGGCATTCTATCTTATCTCTAGACAAATTTGAAGTGAAATAATAAATCCTCTTATTGTTAAAGCCAATTTGATTCAAGTTTGACATTTCTTTCTTAGAGTGCCTTAAGAGGATTATATATATTCTAACTAGAGAAACAGAAGTTTTTATATATGTACAATAGAATATATCTTTAAAATGTGAATTTTACGGCTATCGTTATATATAATTTTAAAATAAAAAAAATCACAAAATACCACTTTACATCAATTCTTATGCTTGAGAGTCTCTTGATTTTATTGTAGTTGGTGACGTAAACTTTGGTGCTTATTAGAAAGCAGCTTTTGGAGAAGCTTAGCAGCATTGCAATATAATTTCTTAAAATAGTGTGTGAAGTCATTTCTTCTTTCTGTTGATGTAGAGACTACAAAGATGTTTCATTTTCATAACCATAACAGCAAGAGATTCCATTGGTGAAGCTCTTGGTGAAGATTTTGAATTCTTCTGCAGCTCAGAAGTGATTTGTAACACGTGGTATAGTATTAAAACGTTGAGAACAGACAGTTTTCCACCTGGGAGAGACGGAGATACTTCAAAAATTTTTCTGGGTCTAATATCTGTTTGTGTGTGTGTGTGTGTGTGTGTGTGTGTGTGAGACGAGGCTGTTGATGAATTTTGTTAGTGTTTTGTATACATCCACACACACACGGCCCCTGTAGAGGAGAGATCCATGAGCAATTTGGGTATTCTTGAAGTCCCAGGAGAAACAGGAAATAGTGAATGCAAACATGTCCTAGTTTATTTGGAAATAATTTGCAAGGACAATAATGCTGGCAGTTAGCACCAGTCGTCACCAGCCTAGGGAAGTGCCAGCGGAAAGGGATGAGCCATTCGCTGATGAGAACTCGCAGATGATTTCTGTCATTGTCCACACTGTGAAGCTGCAACGTCAACAACTTCACAGGCTTGTAAAGCGAGCGAGCTGCCTCAGAGGTTCCCGCTCAGAAGTCTTATGTTTGGCTTAATGACCCACTGCTGTCATTCTGAGATACCTAATGCTTTTTGAACATGGTTGTTTGAACTGCATTTTTATTTTTTAGTTAGCTCTGAGAATTTTATAGCTAGTCCTGCCTGGCCTTGATACATTTAAGTTTTAAAGTATAATAATTAGGCATAGAGTCAAAAGTTGCAGTGGGAGGAGATGAATGCATTTAATACTGCCCATTAGCTAAAAAGACATCCAATTAATATAGTCAATAAGATGTACTATAATCAATAAGATGAACTGTTTGTGTTCTTGGATATCATTCTGATCAAGGGAAGTTATATTTTTGTAAAAGATACACTGATTTCTTTTTCTCATTGCCTGTACTTATGTTAATAAGTTCAATTTTAGTGTCTATATCACTTCTCAAGTAAGGATTGTACAGCCCCCCCATAACGAAAGCAAAAAAAAAAAAAAAAAATCCCTGCAAATACAAAGAAATTTACAGCATAAAAAAATTATAAATGAAATATTTACTCAAGGACTTCTGCATTAATATCCTAGGGCTGCTTTGACAAAATAAAGCCAAGTAGGTGTACTAACCAACAGGAATTCCTTCATGTTCTGTAGACTAAAGTCCAAGATCAAGGTGGCGGCTGGCTTGGTTTCTCTTGAGGCCTCTGTCCTGGATGTGCACATGGCTTGTGTTCTCACGTGGTCTTTCTTCTGTGAAAGGGCACTGCTGGGGTCTTGCTGTCTGTGTCAAAATTTTTTCTCTCGTAAGGATATGTCAGAATGGATTTAGGTGCAACTTGAACAGCACAATTCTTGAAGCTAGATGAATGTACGTACAATAAGTAGGATCAGCATCCCATGTAGCAGTACTTACAGGAGAAAAAAAAGCACAATGTGGAAGTTTATAAATGACAGATGTTCTGTGATTAAAAATGTACTGCACCCAAAGGAAAATGAGGTAAAGAATAAAATAAAAGTTACAACTATAATTTGTTCAGAATTTACCCTATAATAGGAGATTATTTGCTGAAGATAGAGGAACGTGTCTGTGTAGTCAGAAAATCCTAAATTGCAAATGAAACAGTTCTACTGAGTTGCTTCAAATTTAACAGTTTAATACCTGTGATGAAGAAACTAATAGAATATTGAAATGGAAAAAAATCAAGGTATGGTAGCATTAATAAACATTATTAAGCCTATGACACTGCACAATATTTATTTATTTATTTACAGACAGAGTTTCACTTTGTAGTTCAGGCTGGTCTTGAACTTACTATGTAGCCGAGGTTATCCTCATACTCATGGTGAACCTCCTACTTCAGCCTCCCAAATGCTGAGATTACAGTCACCATGCTTGGCTGCACAATATTTAAACTACCAAAGGATGCACAAAATAAAACAACTGGACTTCATTAAAATTAAACAATACTGTATTTCAGAAAAACATCATCAAGGAAACAAAATCTGGTTCACAAACCTGGAAGAAGTATCTACAAATTATACATTTCTGATAAGAATGATATTGGTACAATATAAAAATATTTCTTAAAACTCAACAATAAAAATGCATATTCCTCAGTTTTTAGAGAAGTTAAAGAACCTGGGTAGATATTTCTCCAAATAAGATATACAAATTAGCAACAATGAGAGGAGACATTTAACATCAGCAAATTCAGGAACAGCCAAGACAAAGCCACAGTGAAATACACCTCCTCACACTCTGCAGAATGTCTATCTTCAAAAGAGTACTACATTGTAGAATTTAAACATTTGGATTGAATATTCTCGATATATTTAATCAGTATATAGGATATGGGATGAACACATCATATGGACATTATGTATCAAGGATATGCCATACAAAGATATATGCTAAAAATCAAAACCAATATTCCTGTATTTCAAACTACTTGCAAATTACTCTCAATTACAACCATCTGAGTCACATACTTCTACTAATAGAGACCATATGGAGAGGATGAAACTCTCAGAAGTTAGTGGGAGTCACACGTTCAATACAAATGTTTAAATTCTCCAATGTCGTACAAATCAAAGTTAGAGCCAGCACTGTTTATTCCTACCTTGACATGAATAATATGAAAAGAATTGGTAGTATTTTTTATTACACTGTTGATAATAGACATTTGCACATTTGATGAGGTTCTGTAAGAGTGAAGGTAAAATTTGAGAATTTGGTAGCAAAATATAAAAATAGACAATGTTTTCTTGAATTATTAAATGCATTTTTAAAAAATATTCTAACCCCCAGTTTCTAACAAAAGTTCCTTTGCAAAAAAGGATTGTTTTTCTAAGTTTCCTCTTCAAAGGTGGAAACTGAGGTGGCACTGGAATAATGGTGAATGCATAATTTTACAAACTATGCAGTTTTTGTTATTTATTTATTTATTGGTCTGGTTCTTGGCTTTATGTCAATGGCTCAGAGTTTAAATGCAATGATAAATACTAAATCATCTTGACAGGTAGAAATTCAATACAGTAACTTATATAGGTGTTTTAAAATAAAAAAAAAAAACTTCTTTCCAAAATTGCCCCTTACTGTCTTGTTGATTGTCAAGTTTCAGGAAGATAAAAAATGTTACTTAGGTGCACTAAATTTCATTTTTTTTTGCAATGGTGATGTCATCAAGTAGTTCTTTACAAGACTGAAAATAATTAGAATTTTCATTTCTTATAACAGTTGCTATATTAGTAATACACATCATAACACTTACTGATGCATATTGACCTAAGAAATGGGGTCCACACATAAGGTATATATTAAAATATTTGGTTATAAAATTCATCTTGAATTAAAGACACACACACACACACACACACACACACACACACAAACACACACACAAATTAAGTACCTGAATAAAACTAACCATGAAAAAGCAGAGATAAATATAGAGTCAGCTTCATCTTTTTGGAGCATTTGAATAGTCACATAATTTATCCTTTATTTCTCACCTGCATTGTTCTACATATTTTATTTCATTATGTCCTCGTAAAGATAGTCTAGACCTATTGTGTGTTGTAACAATGGCAAAATTATTTGCAGAGTTTTTAAAAAATCAGCTCAGAAATGCAAAGTGAACATTTTTCTTGAAGAACTAATATAAAAATTTTTAGGGTACAGTCTGTTTAGTTTGGAAGACTCATGCTACTCAGTGTGTTTCAATTACTGTGGATAAAAAGTGTTTGCCCCAGCTAGATTACATGGAATTCATATTTATGGAATTTATGGAAATATAAGGGATCCTAAGTTACTAAATCAGTATATCTAATCTTTTAATATTAAAGTCTCATTTTTTTGCAGTTTTGAGTCATTTTTCATACCAGAGACAAAATCAGAACACTAAATTTGTGATATTTATATCTTTAAAATGCAATCTTTTGCACTATATTTAATTGGTATTTGAAATAAATGAAGAGTTCCCACTGTTAGACCAGCATCTAGTACTATATTTTGACTCCAGTACATCTTTTATATTTTTAATTTAAAATTTTTATTTTTTAATTAGATTTTTAATTTGATTGACTGCTTCCAGGCATAGCTTTCACCCTTAACATCGAGAAGTTATGTTTTCCTAAATCTATGAACTTTGTCTTTTCAAATCTTCAGGCCCATGGTGACAGACACAAGAAAAGAAAAGTCAAAATTAATCTAGGAAGTTAGTTCTTCAAAGTTGCAAGTAAAAGCAGCTTTGTTCTTTCATTCCATCATCCTAGCAGAATTTGCTTCTCAGCCAACACAACAGGAGGTTCCATTATATGGACTTACTTCTTTCTGAGCAATGCCCTAGGCATTGGATAATTGCTCATAAGGTAAAGATCTACATTATGAATACTACATAAATCTTTTGTGTAATGTTTTACAAATTATATTTTTGTACTGTATTATCTTTAAGCACCCTACAGATGTTTTTCAAAACATTTAACTCCCCTTATATTTCCACAGATCTAAAGAGTATAAAGGCTTCTCTGTTGGATGCCCACTATTCAATTCTCATTTAAAAATATTTTTCAATCCCTTATTTTGATTTATTTCAAGTCACATATGTATTAAATGACAAGCCAGTTGGTTACTGACCTTTAAAAATCCCAGAGCTTTAAGAGAAAACCATAGGGAACCTGTTCAAAATACTGCTCATTTTATAATAAGAGTGCAGAACTTTCTCTTGCAAACAAATTATAAGACTGTAAGCATTTTTAACAAAACTGTATAACAAGTGTTCTTATTATTTTGTTAAAAGATATCTCTGTGATGCATATTTCTGTCATTTATTATTCAGGATATGAATTATTCATTTAATTTTATATTATTGAAAGTATAAAAACAAATCAATGCTGTGCATTGATAAGTTATATTAACAAAATGATGAAACATTAAACGATATTTCACATTTTTAAAATACTTCATTTAGAAAACTAAAGGGCTTCCAGAATGGTAAATTGAAGGCAACTCTTCATGAGCCACTCATACACAAAATATTAAAATGCTTTATAAAACTAAAACTATACATTACCTTTCTGAAATTAATCAAACAATAGAACAAACTGAAAATTCAAAATTGTCTCTCACTAGTAGAAATAATTATACATCAATAGGATAATAGAGTTTATGATGATTTCATTAGGACAAATTATTTTTCCTGCCCAGGTTATTGTTGTGGTAAATATGAAACACTGGCAGTGTCAGAGATATTAGAGAATGACAATTTTGGGAATTCCACTATACATATCTTCCATCATCAATATTGTTTCCAAACCACTAACTTCACAGATATTATTTACTTGGAAGTAAATGTCACAGATTTAATTCAAAGCTCATCTCTGGGGCTGGGAACTCATTCTTCAGTACGGTGGAAATATTTGTGCACTAATTAAACAACAGCAATGTGCTGATAAAACCAAAGCTATTAATAGAAGGGTCTGATTTCAGTTGGCAAAAATAAGATTTTGCCTAAGAATTTAAAAGTAGATCCTAACCATTGGGAATTTTTTAAAGTTCTGACATATTACTGTAATTCTGAAGTCTGAGTGTATATACAAAATGATGCTTATGGCCAGGAAAGATCTGGGAAGAAGATTCTACTCACTGTGACTGCATTTGAAGTCCTGGGAAAAGAAATGCTATCCTTCAACCACCTGGATTTTGAAGCTGTGATTTCTTGTACAGATCACCTGTGAAAAGAGTGCAAGACCTAGACAAGGCCCTCAAGAAAATCTGACCAATAATTGGCTGACCAAAACTGATTCACACATGACTTGGATGCAAAGTTTAAAAATGAGAAAAATCAAGAACTTTAGAGAAAAAGAGCTAGAAGATAACTTTGTACCTGAACACTGGAAGAAGTAGAGAATCTATGGAGTAAATCCATGAAACTCTGAAAAGTCAGCACCTACAAGGCAAAATAAAACAATAAACACAACCATCAAGCTGAACAACCAAAACAAATTCTTGAACGTGGCATGTCTAATCCAGAACTGTTTAAATATATAATCTACAATGCTCAGTATTTGATAGCTAAACTAAACATTTCAAAAATTTTGAAATTAACTGAAAATTGTGAAGTAGGCAAAGAAAAAAAAAATGTGGTACTTATGTAAAGTTAAAAGCAAAACAAACACAGAATATGTCCCAGAAAGTACTATGGTATTGGATTTAGTAGAGAAAGACTGAGTCAGCAAAGAAATATGATTAAAAAATGAAGATTATTATGCCTAAAGAATTAAAGGTATTGAGATTTTATAAAATAAAGTTAGAAAGATATTAATCATTAAGGAAAAATATAAATTATAGTTTGAAGAGTTAAGAAAAAACTAAGGAAAAATTAACAGAGCACCAAAAGTCTTCATTGTACCATTAGTTGCCAAAATTTCTTAAATTTGATAACAAATATGAATTCACACATTCAAAACACCAACCAAATTACAAGGAGAATAAATTCAAGAAGACTCATAGCTAATATTGTTATCATCTAATTATCACAAGTGAATGACAAAGATAAATATTCACAGCAACAAGAGAAATGTCACCTATTAGGTATAGAAGATTCTCAGTATAATTAACATCTATCTTCTTACCAGAAATTCTGGGAATTGCAGACAGTAGATTACACCTTCAAAGTACATAAAGAAAGAGATTGCTAAGCAAAGCTTCTCTATTCAAAACAGCTTTCCTTTAAAGCAGAGGATTCAATTAATATACTTCCAAAAAGACACAAGTCGAGAATTTGTTACAACTTTTTTTTATTAAAACTGATAAAGGGAATAAAGAGGTTAAAAGGAAAAGACATGATTTTTTGACTCAAATCTATGTGAAACATTAAAAAGAATTGATGAAGATGATTGTATAGGTAAACATAAAAGATATTTTAGATGCAACTTTTTGCTTGTAACCATTTTCTTCTAACTTAAAATATAACTGCATACAACAATAATTATAATTCCGTGCTGATGGACCACAAAGTATATAAACTATAAAGATGCATGAAAATAATAGCATAACATGGGAAGGAGGAAATGGAACTATTAAGTATCAAAATTTTTGTATATTATTGAAATTCCATACTAACTAGAACGTATTTTGTTAAAAAGTTCATTATATGGAGAACATCTGGGCTGGTTGGTTGGCAGCAGCTAGGGAAAAGACTCTGCCAGGTCCACCAGAGCAAAGCAGGTACATAGAAGTATAGAGAAGGAGAAACTCAATGAATGAAACTCCAGTATGGGCGGGGGTTAACAGGAGAAGTCAGACCGCTCCTGGATTGTGACATTCCTTGTAAGCTGTGTTCTCTGTATGTGCCATCTTAGGAGGGAATCAGGCTCCTGAAGGGGCAGCTAGCATTTCCATGGTGGATTGCTGATGGAGTAGGTGGCAAATCACTCTTCTGTCCCCTTCAGGAAAGAGGTGCATAGTGAGTGAAATATTTGCAAACTAGCACATCAGAGAAACTGAAAGATGGAGAATGGTGTAGGAAAGGGCACCCTCAGATCCTTGAGAGTTTGCAAACAAGGATACCACTCCAATTAGGAACCAAATCTGAGCATTGAGAAAATGGAAGTCCATGGACTGCACAAACAAGCTGTGTCTGAAAGTAGTTAGGCTGTGAGGAAAGAAGAGCCCAGAAAGATCCAGAAACAGTTGTTTACCCATTCCTTCCACATATTTAAGAAAGGTTGTGCTTTTGGCACATCCTGCATCCAAGCATCTATGAGGGAGCCTCCAACACCTCCTCTTGGTGACTGACTGCTGATAATAAATTAAAAGATCATATGGGAGCCAGGGATATAGCTCAGTGGCACAGCACTTGCCTGGCAAGCATGAAGTCATGAGTTCGATTCCTGGTACCAAAAAAAAGATCATGTGGAAAAACCCAATTAATAGATAATGTCATTTGCCCATAACAAAAAGGAACAAAAATACGACTTCTAAAGAAAAGTAACAAATATATAGCTACAAATATTTACTGGAAAAAGTGGTGATAGGAATCATTATCTTCTGAAATTCATGTGAACCAATTAGTAATAGACATTGTACATTATATTGAATGCAAAAGATATTTCACAGCAGTAAAATGACATAGTGATGGAAATTTCACTAGTTCTCCCACAAACCAAAGTATTTTCATAAAACTTGAGCAGTTCCATAAAATTAATAATTTAATATTGAATTTGTTCTTGTATTACTTATTTTAATCTCATTTATGTAATAGAATATGTAAAGAGTTTAGTAGGCAAACACTGAATTTGTGCAAAAATCTATTCCGTGTTCGTATAGCTGAAAATACCACATGCATTTGCATTTCTAACTTTAGCTATGAGGGTGTGATATAGGAAATAACACTGAAGGAGATTACTGAAGGTTTATAAAAACTCAGTATTACAAGATCTGCCTATTCCTCATATTTATGTGTCACACATGTATAACATACATATATGGAACATAAAATTATATAAAATATATAGAATATATATATATTTCATATGCACAATTATGGCATGATTATATATAGTATATAAATTTTCTAAATTCACCAGCTGTTGCTGCTGCAAAATCCAATAATTTTTGAAGTTACTTAGGGACACAAAAAGAACTAAACGATGCTTTCATAATGCCCAATTTGGTATTCTTTTTATTAAATCTTGCTTTTTCCACAATTAAATAAGATTTCTCTTTTTTCTTGGTTATTCTTTTACTTCTATTGGGTATCTGTAGCCTGCAATAATGAAATAATTGATCATACAATGATTAAATTCAAGTAGATCTCATTTATGAAGGTTAGCATTGTATTTTTCAACATCATTTTTTTCTTTGCAATCCTTGCATAATTGCATAAATATTGAGGAAAAAATCAGCAGAGTGATCAAATTGCCCCCATACCAGTCTTCTTGGAGCCTCGGACAAAGCCAGTGTTAGGAAGTGTGAAGGTCTTTCCTTGCTCATTGTGGTCTAGTGCAGCAAAAACTAGCACAGCCAGACTAATCAGACTTTGGAAGAGGAACTCTCCTAAGAGGTTGAATAGGATACTTAAGGTGCAAGAAAAGAAGCAAGGCCTCTGGTGTGGTATCCTAAAGGCTGATACACTAGTAATATTCTTTGTAAAGACCTTGGCTTGTCCAATATCGCACACCTCAGTTTCTATGATTGGATATGGCATTAGCCTCTCAGACACAACTTGTTTCCATGGATTTTTAGAACAGCTTCATTGTGAGTGGTCTAATATACACTTTCAATGTACATATTATATACATAGACTAAGTTACGCTATGTATGCAAATATTAAATAATGCTTGATAAAGTGTGTAGGGTGTAACTGAAAAAAATGTAACCAGTTTCTTCATCTTAATGTACAATGGAGAAAATATATTCGTCCCTGAGGAGTACTAAAGGTCTTTTTACAAGCTATTACCTTCAGCAACAGCATTGCTGTTATATTATCATGACTTCTAGGGTCTTGAAAGTTGTGGCCACACTTAAAGATTGTGGTAGAGTCTTAGAGTAACCTTCTCAAGTTCATGTTCAGCCGTTAGCTCCCCTTCATTTTAATTTCAGCCACACTGACTTATCTTCTTTCGCATGGACAATTCTGTTGGGGGCCAACATCACAATCAGGCCTCCGGCGCGGCCTTGTGCCTGACTCAAAGCCTGCGCTAAATTACCCCTCCCATCGACCTGGGCAAGATGGCGCCTGGTTCCTGCTTCCTGGTTGCGGTCATTGCTGCTCGCGCCCTGTAAATGTGTGAGTCTGCCTAGAGACTGATGAGTATAGCCTATGAGCTTTCATTTCCTGCTGTATTGCTATTGGCGCCCCTATCCTTATAAAAACATGCAAAGCTGCCCTTTAGGAGCAGAGCACGGACGGAGCCGCCACAGGGCGGACGCTTGTAGAGGCTCTGGAGCTGTGAACGATTAAAGCAAGCTTTCACCGACCCCTGTTGTGTGATTCTTCTCGCTGGACGAGCAGAAGCGCGCGACATTTGGTGGCCCGTACGGGGACCCTGATCACCCTTCGTGCGGAGTCTGGTGGAGCTGCATCGAGTCACAGGATGGTACGTACCTTCAGGTAAGCGGGAGGCTTAACCTGGCCCTGGGTGGATGCACTTTCAGGGAAATTCCGCTCTCAATTGCTGAGGCGGGGGTTGCCCATATATCGGGCGGGCTCACAGCGGGGACGGTGTCGCTGGAGCAGTTTCATTTCACAATGGGGAACTCCAACAGTGCCCCGATGCACAAGCCAATGCGAGACTTGCTAAAAGCACACGGCATTAAGGTGAGTTCTAAAACTGTTCAAAATTTTTTTAAAAATATACATGAGATCGCCCCGTGGTTTTGGCCCACTGGGCACCTTACTTTACCCTGCTGGGAAAAGTTAGGACATGATATCAGCTTTGCTGAGGAAGAGGGAGTAATTGACCCCTCCGTACGCCCCCTCTGGGAGATGGTTAGATATTGCCTCAAAGTGGAGGAGGGCCCGAGCGGATCTCTTCCGCTTTCGGAGGCCCGTGAGGCTCTTGAAAAGGCGCTTGAGAAGGCTCGCTCAGAGAGCTCGAGGGCTAATTCTAGGGCGGGGTCGGATTCTTCCTCTTCAGATTCAGAGGCGGAAGGGACAGAAGGGTTAGAGCGGGGGCCTCAGGCTGCTGTCAATAAAGGCTCGGTGCCAACAGAGGGCCTCCCCTCCCCGAGACGTGGCGCTATGGCTGCTACGTGGCAGACTTCTAATCCTTTCCGGAAATTGTATGATGACTTCAAAGAGTTAAGCCTAGGCTGGCCTCCGCTAGGGGAGGGCAACGGGGAGGGCGGACCTATGCCCAGTGCCCCGCCCTGGGAGCCGCCTCCCCCGTTCCAAGATGGCCCTTTGCCCTCTGCTTGCCGTACCTTCCACGGCCCCACATGGGAGGTCATAAAGAAAACAGGGACCAGAGATGTCCCCGGCATTGACTGGGGCCCGTACGGGATCTATCCGGTCCTCGCCGGCCAGGGAGGGCAACCATACCATCAACCCCTTGACCTTAAGCTTATTAAGCAACTAAAGGAAGCAGTCTCTTCCTATGGCCCTAATGCGCTGTATTGGAGACTATAGCGACTGCTCCTATGACCCCTGGGGACTGGACACAGCTTGCAAGGGCGTGTCTTTCCCCTGGGCAGTTTATTGATTGGAAAGCATGGAATACCGAAACACAACGAACGCTTAAAGATACTCTAAATAAACAAAAGGAGGGGATAGGCCGTGGCCTCTCATCAAAAAGGAAGCTCTCCCTTGCTCTATTTACCATCAATTTTTTGAGCTTAAATTTGGACTGCACAGTGTCAGCCTAACAACTCTTCTCTGCCTTTCTTAGAATTTGTTAATCAAACCTGACACTCGTGCTATGGCACCGCTAGGATAAACTCTCCTTCGGGGTGGGGGGTATGGACAACTGAGCCCGTAAGGCCACCCAATGTCACCAAGATAAAAAACTGCAGTTCATCGGGGGATGTATGGGGGCATTTTATGGTATGTAGAGAGATCCAGCTCCATTACCTTAATTGGGGGGTCCAGGTTTTCAGCCAATATCAAGCTTGCAACCCCCTAGGAGGATGTGTAGACCTCCGACCCTTTAAGACTAATAGGTCACGGACCTTGTCCAAGATGTCTGACTGGCTCAAAAATACATACTTGCCCTCATTCAAAAATCTCTCAGAGCAGGTCTCTATTGGCTTAGATAATGTAAAAAAGATACAACTACAGCCTGTTACTTTTGACCTGTCCAGTTTGGGAACTGTCATCACAAAATTGTGGGAAAAGGTCACCTCCTGGTTTAGCTGGCCCAGTCTGGCAACTTGGGTTGCAATCGGAGTCGGTATTCTTGTTGTCTTGGTTGTTATCAAGTGCCTGCTGGATAGATTAATGCAGACTCAACAACAGGTGCGCTTGACAGCAATGGCTGCCATGCAGTTGGCGGATGGAGGCCCTACAGCCAGGCCAGCGGCTGCCTACCTGCTCAGGGTCGCAGAACATCGCTTTTAGCTGGGTGGGTGAGCCAAAGACGGGTAAGAGCAAGGATCCCCAGCCTTGACTCAACCTAAGACAGGCCCCATCCCATTGCGTGGCGACCGCCGTCGAGTGTGTGACTAGGAAAGTCACGAGGTGCTCCGCAGGGGGGTTCATGGCGGAACACCTAATGCATGCCTGCATGCATCTAGGTTCCATCCAGTTACTTCCTAGCCCCACAAAAAAGGATGAGGCCCAGGATGGTCGATGCTGGACTGCAGCCGGCGCAAACGACCACCGGGCTAATAGTGGGGTGCAGGCCAATACATTCACTCGAGACGGGCTACGTCTGCCTTATGTGATTTTTAAGGGGGAAATGTTGGGGGCCAACATCACAGTTAGGCCTCGGGCGCGGCCTGTATTTCTGACTCAAAGCCTGCGCTAAATTACCCCTCCCATCGACCTGGGCAAGATGGCGCCTGGTTCCTGCTTCCTGGTTGCGGTCATTGCTGCTCGCGCCCTGTAAATGTGTGAGTCTGCCTAGAGACTGATGAGTATAGCCTATGAGCTTTCATTTCCTGCTGTATTGCTATTGGCGCCCCTATCCTTATAAAAACATGCAAAGCTGCCCTTTAGGAGCAGAGCACGGACGGAGCCGCCACAGGGCGGACTCTTGTAGAGGCTCTGGAGCTGTGAACGATTAAAGCAAGCTTTCACTGACCCGTGTTGTGTGATTCTTCTCGCTGGACGAGCAGAAGCGCGCGACACAATTCTGTTATTTTTCTCCCTCCATTGAGAAATTCCCTAAACCTGAGAAACTCTTATATTTCTATTTACACAGTTCTACTGCTTGTCATTTAATTCTTACTTCCTATGTCATCTTCACTTACAGTCTCTGCCAATCTCCCTCTTATCCTTTAATGTTGCTATTATGCTTATTGCTATCTGAAATGATGTGCCATATTTATATATTTCCTATTAAACCACAAAACAGTAATTACACAAAGAAAAGGGTACTGTTCTCTTCATAGTTTATCCCCATGGGCTAGAAATGTCCCTGAGACTTAGTACTCAATTTATTATCTATTGAATTAGAGAATGAGAGTGTTATGCCATGTAATAAAATGCTGAATGAATCCCTAATGACAACTCTCAGTGCTTCAACCCAAAGTGGCCAGGACAAACAGGTAACTGCACAGAAAGCTGGCAAGGGGTCTAGTGCAGAGCTTTGGGGTGTTGGGATGACTCATTCTTTCTTATATATGTTAGTGGGGAAGGAATCTGGAGCTTTGAAAGACCAAGAGCAACAGCTACTTTAGGAGGTAGAAATGAGAGCTGTCCAAGATCTTTCACAACCAAAGAATCATTAGTATAAATTATTAA
This sequence comes from Erethizon dorsatum, assembly GCA_028451465.1. Lineage (NCBI taxonomy): Eukaryota > Metazoa > Chordata > Mammalia > Rodentia > Erethizontidae > Erethizon > Erethizon dorsatum. The sequence goes on from CM051839.1 coordinate 22,628,945, forward strand.
TAAGAAAACATTGTTCTAATCTTTAGGAGATTGGAAGCCATATTCTCTATTCAGTAAATAACACAAGAACATAGGATTTTTATTTTTTGATCTCTCTTGGTGACATTTAAAATATGTAAAAAAAATAAGCAATTTGATAAAAATTTCAGGGAGCTAACAAAGCCAAAATATTCCTTATTTGCATTGAAGTGTAATAGAAGTAATTAATTGCTCAACACAAAAGATACATTTAAGTAGTGATTCTTCAGTTTCCAATTGTGTGCTAAAGTTTCTAAATGCGACACCTCACATTCAACATTTTGGTAACAACTTGGGGACCCAGTGTTTCTACATCTACAGACATTTACTGATCCATTGCTAATTTCTGTATACACACAATGTTATGTCACCACAAAATCCCACTAAAAACTTTAGTTATAGAAAATGAAATTAGGAGAAATGCTAAAAACTTAATTCTTACACATTTTGATTAATTATCTTTTGAGACAAACTGTAAGCATTACATTTTAAGTAATGCTAAACCATTTCTGGTTATTTACAGAATTTCAATGAATTTTTAGTGGACCAATTATTTTTCTTTTGGTTTGTCTACTGTTGAGTACATCAACTGATTATTTTCTTTTTTCTTTTTTGTTTAATGTTAGGAAAAATTTATAAAGTTTAATTTAAAGTTGATAAATAGAAAATTTGCAAGTCTGATTATGAATTTCTTCCATTTTATTTTAATATTCAATTAAAATAGTATCTTCTTTTGATACAAACATAGTCAATGAGGACTTTCATGACCACGGTATAATAGCAGTATTATTTTCAGCTATGAGCCTGTATTTTGTATGTCATTTTTATCAATCCTTATTCTACTATAACCTATATGTGGAAAGAATTGTTTTGTTTAAAACTCTTAACTTCTATAGAAAAAAGTGATTTTCATTGACTCTTTAGAATAAATAATATTTTATTTAGAAGCCCCTCTCTTCATTAATTACCAGAATGCTCTTAAGACACTGCCATACCAGAAAAATACAAGGTAGATAGTATCCAGTTTAGAGAGAGCCATCACAGAAAGCAACTAAACTTGAGCAAAGAGAAAGGCAACCATCTTGAAGCACCTTTGGAGGCATAAAAAATGAACTTGGAGCATTTCAGACAGAGAATGACAATTGTTTCATTTTGCATAAAAGCTTAGTAAGAGGGAAACCATCAGAAAGAAGGAAAAATATAACAGAAGAAAATAAGAAAAATTACTAAGAATCAAGATGACAAAAGAAAACAACTTGAATTTGAATATCATTATCATTCTTAGCAACACTTCAATATATGGTTAAATATTTTTAAAATGCCATTCCTGATTCTTCAGTAATATGTTTACTCTTTTTGAATACATGAAATAAAATTCATTAGAGATAAATACTATGAGAGCTGAAATCATATTGGTGTTTTATTTATTTTGAGATTTTTTAAATCAAATCATCTATAGAAGACAACATGTCCAAATATCTCAAAATTAGGATCCTTTTGTGTATAAATTCCAGGGCAGTTTCCATGGGACAGTAAGGCTGAGAAAAATATCGCACCTCACTCTCAAAATTGCAAAAGTTCAAAATCTGGTTTTAATTCTGTGCTTTCCTCTGTCTCTCATTATCCATTTTCAGGATATTATCATAACTTATTGATTCTTTCATTTTTTTCAGATGTAATGCAACAGTATTCTTATAAATCTCATAATTTCTAATTTACCAAACTAGCCTTCTAATTGCTGTTCCTTTCAGAAGATTCCTCTTCATCCTTATCTCTCTTCATGTTCTTCCCTAAGATCATTTTATACAAGGAGCAATATGAACTTGTCAGGTATCTGCTACATGTTTTTAGAGGCACTGTTCTTCATAAAAAAGTTAACTCCTTAACATAACATCAAGCTTCCTCTGGATCCCTCCTGTGCTGATATTTTCAGCTTCACTTTCCTCTTTCAACCTCTCCTGCAACATCTAATCAAGCATAACTTGTACAACCACTCACAGTATTCTACTTTTAGGGCTCCAAATGAAAACTCTAATATTCTACAATGATAAAAGGGGAGATGACTTATCCTTCCAGGAATCACCTGAGTAAATCACATTGATCCTAAAACTTGCCACAAACAGCTTACCATTCCATTTACACCCTTAACCACATAACTTTCTTTCAATTAAACACACAGAAAGTAGACTATTTCCATTATTTTCACTGAAATCCAGAATCCAGGGCTTCTCACATTCTCAGTATACTCTATCAAGAAAGATGAACAAAAACTAACAAGTTAAATAGAACAAAGCCTGATCTACCTTTCTTAAATCAGCAAGTGAATTGCCAAGTTAAAATTTTGTCTGAATAAGATGTTGAGAAAACATCATCAAAATCCCTTTTTAAACATTTGAATATTATTCACTATGTAGGAAAACTTTCAAATATTTGCTTGCAGTTTTTAGCCTACTTACAAAAGGAACATAACTTACAACATAATTTATGTAAACACAATTATATTCTCTGTGTTTGTCTATGCTATAGCTTATGAAAAGCTACCAAATAGATTTTTTACCAAATTGAGAGCCTATATTTGAAATCTTTCAACTTTAATCATATCTGAAATAAATTATGCAAAATTCAATTTCTGATTATCTGAGTCAAAGCACAAATACATTTCATCATGGCCCTTGACTGTTCTGAGAAGTGAGGAAGAAAGTTATTCAGTCCATGCTTAGCATCCATCCACACTGTACGAGTTAGCATGTTGTAGAGTGTGCAGGAAGCTTCACTAACAGAGCCCTTCTACGTTTTACTTCCAATCTCAATTTTTCCATTGAAATCTTCACTTTAATTGTTTTGGCCCCAAGGTCCCTACTTTTAAAATAGGAATAAAACTAACGCTCACTTCTTCTGTATGTTTATTTTTTGGATTAAGTAATATAATACATGCACATTGCAGAATTAATATTCACCACACAGCACTGGAGTTTTAGGCTTATTCTATGAGCATCTAGCAACACACAAATATTCAAAAAACCCAGCTTTCTTGAATTATATGTCTGCACATACTAATGCAAAATATGAACATTGAAAAAATTTTAAAATGTAGGTCTATGGGAACTTATACTGTGATAAGGAAAACTGTGTTCTAAAAATACTATGCTGCGGGAAGTAGGACCATTCTAAGAATTTAATTTAATAAATTAGAAAGAAAAATATTCTGGATACAGGTGACTCCATACAAAATGCTACTGTGTTTGGAGAGAGAATGAGGACATAACTGAAGAAAACAAGTTAGCCAGGAGAAAGAGAACAAAGGAGTTTGAAATTTGGTGATGCTAGAAAAAGAAGGAAAGTCCAGGAAATGTCATTTTCAGTAGAGAAGTGTGCCAAGGTCAGATCTGATTTATTTAATGATGTGTATGAGTTCCTTATGGAAAACTAGGAAAGTGCCAAGAGAGAATTCTGACAACCAGTTAGGAGGGTATTATAATAGACAAAGAAATGGTTGCAATATGGAGAGTAGGTCACTGGTACTAAATATGGAAATAATGGGTTGAAAAAAAATTTATTAAGTTATTACTTATTAATAAGTTGGAGCCAAAGGACTAAAAAGAGGTGTCAGTTCTAAATACTGCAGAAACAATGATACCTATGGAAAAACAAACCCTGAGTTTTAATCATTATTTATATGTGTTAATATAAATACTCTTGATGCCACTTTACTCTGTTTTTGACCAAGATAATTAAAGTGTATTCTTGGTATATGAGGGTGGAGATATTGGACATAAATTTTCTCATAAAGAATGCATTTGATTCCCTTAGTCAAGAAGTCAAGAAGCTTCAAAATCAATTACTTAAAAATGAAAGGAAATGAAATGCTTCTGATATTCAATCAAAAGAATCAAGAGAAACTCACTAATTATATTACAAATGACATTCAAATGTGAAGTGAAAGCATATGACTTTAAATATCTGACTCATCTACTTAATAATAACTGTGCTTATCATTGTCATGATTCAGATACAGAATAAGGGATTATTTTTCCTATTCATTTTAATGCACAATAATTTTCATTAAAAAACTAAAACAATTTTAGAAGAAATGATTTTAAAGAACTAAAGCAAGGAATTTGCAACTTACTGAAATAGTCTTCATTTATCCATAGGAAAAATATCTACTCAAATCTATTATATCATATTAAATCTCAATGTAATGTCTAAATATAACACATATAATAATGAATGTGTAATGTTAAGATAAAATCTTATAACTGTAATTGTATGTTATGGTTTAGATCAAGAACGGATTCAAAAACTGTCATGCACTCAGATGTTGGGCTTTTGGAAAGTGATTGTATCACGAGTCTAGGATAGCTGAATGTGCTTACCTAGGGCCTGATGAAAAATGGTACATCCTGGGGGCATGACCTAGAAGGGTATATCTCCCTTCCTGGGTCCTCCCTTCCTTCTCCGCTTCCTGAACACCATAAGATGACCAGGTTTCCTCCATCACGGGGCCCTTCCATCATGCTTTCTGCATTTGAGCCTGCCAATCATGGACTGAAATTTTTGAAACTGTGAGCCAAAATAAACCTCTCCTCTTTAAATTGTGAGTTTTGGATATTTTGTCCTAGCAAAGAGGAAAGTGACTAAAACATAGTGCTTTCATATAAATTATGATACTTATGGTCTTGTAACAGTGTTAGAAATACTTTTTGTATAATTTTGGAGATCCAGAAGAAGGAACAAAAACTAAAACATGTCTAAAGTCAAAAAGCTAGTAAGAGTATATTGTTTCTTGAATCCAAGACTTCCGGTTATATATATATATATTTTTTTTATTGTGTCATAGTGATATCACCAGATGGCCCCTTGTGATATCAGTGGGATATCCATTTGAATTTTATTAAGGCCATGATTGATGGTTTATGAACCTAGCAAATGCATAGCTCTACTGGACTCTTGGACATCACTCAGTATTCACCATATTTTTTCCTACTAATCCTGAAATAAATTGTGTTCTCACAATCTTTGTCGATGCAATTATCTTGGCAGTCACTTAGGCAGTGTTGATACATGGATGAAGTTTGTCTTTGACTATAAAGAAGGTTGAGGATATTCCAAGTAATTTATAAAAGTCATACTTTGCTTCATTGAATCATAGATGTTTCATAAAATATTTTAAATTGAATTAGGAGAAATTGAAAGAGAACATAAATAAACACCTTCAAATTGTCCCCCTTTGCTTAACAGAAAGGAAAATCAAAATCATAAAGATCAAGAATCTCACCAAATATTTTGTAACTATGAAGCAGTAAAGAGGGTTTGCATTCAGATCTATCTGATGTTATGACTTTATGAATGAATTCATGATTTGCTTTTTACCCTCATTACAGTAGAAATAGAATAGCACGTAGACAGCTACAGTAATTCTGCGGTGTGTCCTGTGAATTCCTCACATTCAGCACTATTGCCATGTATAAGAGTGGACTTGCCAGGGATGGTGGCACACACCCATAGTCACAGCCGTCTGGGAGGCTGAAGCAAGAGGGTTGTAAGTTCAGGCACATCCTGGGCACTTTGGGTACTCTGTGAGACCCAGATGAATGTCAAAAAATGAAAATTGTAGTGAAAAGTTATGAGGATGTAGCTCAGCGCGAAAGTCTGGGTTTCAATCATTAGCACCTCAAAAAAATAATTAGACTTGGCAATATTTAACATAGTTATTCTCAATGCAGAAAGGAGTACAAAACAACATATTCAAACAACAATGTAAAATGTGCTTTTTCCAATAAGAAGAAAATCTGTATTTCCTATTTATAAATCTATGAATTCCCTAAATTGCATTTTATGTGAAGGAATGGGCCAGCTGACTTTCACTGTGAATATTAAAGAGATGTAAGATAAATAAAAAATTAAACCTTTAATTTTAAGTCATTCTTAACATTGATATTTTGTTCAGTACTCTGGGAGTAGATTTCAGGGTAAAGAGAAAACAGTGTTTCTCAGTGTGTTGTTTCACCATAACAATATTCTTTATAGAGATTACCCTGTTTCTAAGGATCTCCATTGTTTCTAAACATCTTTAAACGTTTATTACATTAGATCTTTATTTTTAAACAAGCACACTAATCTAGTGTTTCATATGTGTTTAATGTAACACAAATATAAAAGTTGTACTTTTTCCTAGATCAATTAGAAAAAAAAAAGAGTATACCTAACAGTGTGCCATTTGAGTATCAAAAAACATTTCATAGTGTAGGAATTTCAAGCAATACTTGAAAAAAAAAACAGATTCTACCTCAGCACTCTGAAATTAACTTTGTTAGCTTTGTTCTCTTTCCCAAGTGATTTTTAATTGCTGGTAAAGGGAAATGTGAGAGTTGCCACATTGCACTTCCTTTTTGCTAAAGCTGTCTTGTATGCGGTTACTATTGTTATAATCGTTATTAGTATTATTACTCAATGTACTAAAATTAACTGCTTGATGCAACACACATATAATGACCAGTGAGGTTAATCTACCAGTGTGAGGATACAAATGATACAAATGCGAACTCATTCAAAGCAATATAGCTCATATTTTCTATTCTAAAATAATATTGCTGACAATGTTTGTACATGTGTTCACTGGAGAACAATTAGAAACAAAAATACTTATGTATAAACTCCTTTCCCAAGTACACTGCTCTTTTCAGCAAAAATAAATTATGATAATAATAATATATATGAGAAAATCAATATCGAGAGAGGTAATGGCTGAGGAGGAAAATGGAATGGCACAAGGGCTCTTTACTGAGAGAGTGTGCACTGTACATAGAGAAGCTCATGATGAGACTGCGTCAGGAGAAAGGAGCGATGAACTGGGGAGTGTCACTGATGGGCAGGAAGTTTCAACTGGCAGAAAAGATTGCTTATATGCTGCTATATTTTTAATAAAAATCTTGTTTATCTACATTTTACTGCAATATTTAAAAGACAAAACAAAACAAAAAAGAACTTTAAATGATTTGATATAACTCATCCGGTTCCAGATGACACAACTGTAGGGGTAAAATTTATAGTCAAAATAAAAGTGCAAAAACATCATAGCTTTCTTTTTCATTAGGAATTCTTATAGAAACTACCCGCCATTTTTCTCATTATGACACACGTATTTGGACCCCTACCTCATTGTCTGTGGCAGGCACTATTTTTTTCCTCTGGCTATTGTGCTTTGAAGGGACAACGCGCTGGGTCCTTCAATCACACAATTTGGGTATCATTTTGCTGCTACTGATGCTGTTGTTGCTAATGATAAGCTGCTCTAGACAGACACTGCAAAGAATTAGAAGTAATCAACAAACTGATGCCACTGTTAGACCAAACAGAAGTCTTTAGATGTTTGATACACCCATACAGTATTATCTGCCCTATCATTCACTGAATTTCAAGTGTAAAAATTCTAGTTACTATGTTTCGTCCACTGTTTTTCTTATACTTAAGATACTATCCAAGTACTTTAGTAATTTCATAAGATCTCCTAGTATTTTAGTATTAACTCTACCCAATCATACTTCATAGAACAAATAAACCATTATTTGTATATTCCCATATGTGCCATGAACTCCCTTCTAAGTTTTTCAAAGATTTTTATGACTGTTAATATTTTCAACTTTTGTTCACATTGAATTTCACTAATGGACTTTATTTTTTAGAGCAATTTTAGGTTCACTGCACAATTGTGCAAAAGTTTTCCATACATATTTCTATTTTTAACACTAGTTTTAATTTATTTTTATTTGTATTATGCTTTGTTTTCAAAAAATTTAAAGTACTAAAGTGAAAAATACAAATAATAATATTCCGTTTCTTTATCATTCATAATTAACTCATGTTAAAATTCTATTATTTTCCTACACACTTTTGAAAAGTACTATACTTTCCACTTTTTGTTGAAAATTATAAATGAAAACTAAAAGTTATTCAAAAAATTTACATCATACTGACATAGACATAAGATGTAAAATACCCCAAATTTTGATATGTGATATTTATTAATATTATGTTGACTTCACTCTATATCCACACTTCCAATATCATAGCTACTAGCCATGGATGACGATAGAAAGTTTGACATATTGCTAATAAAACTGAATAAGTGTATTTCTAATTATATTTAATTTCATTAGTCTTAGTTTAAAGTTAAATAGCCACATGTAGTTTGTGGCTATTGTATTGAGCAACATTACTACTGACACTATTTAACTTGTATATACAGGTGAAGTAAAAAAAACTTCTAAAAATGGAATCAGGCTACAGATATTATTATGAACATAGGCATTCAATTTATGTTCGTTAAATTTTCTTGGAATAAAGAAATTGAATAAAAAGGAAATAATTTTGATATTGAAATAAATGTATATATATAATGAATACCATCAACTGACAGAGTTCCTTACAGTTTTCTGTAACTTCTTTTTTTTTTTGTGGGTAGCAGGAGCCGACCTCAGGACCTCACGTGCCAGCAAGCGCCCGGGCCACTGAGCGATATCACCGGCCCTTTTTTCGTATGTGGGTTCCGGGAGTCAAAATCAGGTCTTCGTACTTGCCAGGCAGGCGCTTAAGCCACTGAGCCATCTCACCGGCCCTCTCTGTAACTTCTGAAAGATGTTTAAATTGGTGCTTACAAGCTCTATAGTTTAATTGACTCTTAGTAAGAAAAGTAATAATATTAGCAATTATTTTATTCTCCAATCTTCTGTGCCATTGTTTGCCTAATTATATTTCAATATTTTAAGTCATATAATTTAAATTTTATAACCAGCAGCAAATTTTCAGTAGTATCATTATTTTCCAATGAATTCAATGCTCATAACTGTTTCTTTAACTACAGTTTTCCTTTCTGAAAATTTTTAATTCATTTCATTAAGTAGTAGTTTCACTTAGAGTGATTCATGTTGCCACAGCTAATAAAAGAAAATGTTTGAGAAAATGTTTATCGCTTTTATTTTGAAAAGCCATTGTGATTACATTTCCTATATAATCATAAATCTGATCTCTGTTCCAAGTTATCTGGTCTTTTGCCTGAGATGATTAAACCTAAATTGTTGTGTCTGGTGTTTGGATAATGAGCTATGTGGCCCTTCTCTTTAGTCTCTATACTGAGGCAGTCTTCTATGTCAGCCCACGAATTGAAAATAAAGGGTGGTAACATCAGCCTTTAGATATGTGTAATTCAGTCCTTCGACAGTATCACTTCACTTCTTGTTTAAGGGAGAAGTGAAATAAGACACTACGCAAGGGAGTCAGCACAGGTAAGGGAATGATGGCCCTGAACTCTAACACAGATTCTCATGTATACTAATTATACACTAATCTCCAGTCATGTTTTTCTTCAGAAATTGCTAAACCTTCTTCCATTTTCTTTTATTTAATGGTGTTTAGAAATGTTAAGTAAAGTCAAAATCCTATTACTATTACATCGCCCTTATGAATTTGTTTTTCCCTTTTCACATAGACTATGCAGTTGAAGAATAATCTGTAATCCTTAAAACCTAAGAGGTTAATTAGTATACATTGCTTCATTCTGAAACTCAAAATTTTCATATATCCTCAAATTATTTTTAATTATATCCTGGAAATGCTCCCAAAGTTTATCTTTGAATACATGGGTTCCATTAGTTGATTCGCTAGAGTAAGCAACAGTTATGTTTATGTTGGATGTTACCTCTAAATACTTTTAACATTTTTTTATATGGATGCTGTTTATTATCTTAGACTTTTTCTACCTGACATACTTTGAGTGGTATTATCAATTATTCAACAATTGCATAATTAATCTGTTATGGCCTACTATGTACTCTTTTTGCAGTCTTTCTTATCTTTTTAACATGTTATCTCTCAATTATTTTTCATATTAAGTTTTAATTAAGTCACTCATTGTATCACACAATGATGTGGAATTATCTTCCCTGCATTGAGCTATGTTCCTTCTAATTTTCACTACTTAGTTGTTTGGAAGGTGTGTACTTTCTTCTTCTTTTTTTTTTTTTTCATGGGTAGCGGGGGTCCAAATCAGGACCTTGAGCTTGCCAGGCAGGTCCTTATGCCGCTGAGCTATCTCACGGGCCCTGCACTTTCTTCTTACAGTGTGCATGCATAGCTGTTTATTTTCATCTTGCATAAATTTAACTCTTCCCATAGTATCTGAGAATTCCCTCAGATTCACACTCAGGTTATAGTTTCACAACAATCTTTCTTTTCTACCAAATTTCTGTTACCTGAGAAAAACATGGCAGAAAATGGGAAAAAACTTGAGTGAAGTAATGTACATTTTTTTCTTGGTATTTTGTTAAAGTTTCTATACCAATATTCAAACTAAGTATTTGGCAGATGCATAAATTACTTTTAGAAGTGACACCCTTGTACTTAAAGTTATATCACCATTTCATTCCATAATCTTAAAATCACATCCATTTGCATGTGCCTTCTTTTTCTGTTTCACTTATTTCTCCATATAGCTTTTCCTAATAATCCTACATGAAGTGCAAAAAAATACAGATTACTACTCAGATTTGTTAAGTTTTAGGTATAAGTGAGAATTCTCAACATTTTATTCACTTATCACTATAGACTTAGATACAAAATAGACAAGAAGCCATTTCTCTATTTTCCACTGTCTTAATCTTCTACAGTTTTACTTATTAATCCAAAATAATCTTCATTTTCTTTTGAAGTTTTATGAATTAGCTAATGGAGGAAGGGGAAGGAATTTCAACAGGAAGTTTTAATTCACTATTTTAGTCCAGACATACACCACCACATTTCTGGGGAAAAGAACAAACAAACAAAAAACCCTTCCACCCATCATTCATAGTCATGACAATTTTAGGTAGATCCCAGTACTGGCCCCAGTAACTACTATATAATTGAGACTTGTTCTCCAGAACTTAGTCTCTCTCTCTCTGTTTGTCTGTCTGTCTGTCCCTCTCTCTTTCACTTTTTCTCATTTTGATTTTCTTATTTAGGTCTCTCCCTTGTGCCACCTGTACTACATAGGGGTCAAGTTATCCCACCATTTGCCTTTGAGGTCTTTGGATCCAAATTACATTAAATTAATTTGTTTCCAAAGATGGTGATTCACCATCTAACTAATAAGATTTTCTTCCAAAAATTCTCTAGAATAAATTTTGTTTCAATTTGGGGGTTTACAAAATATGAAATACCAAAATTCCAAACAGATGCAGTTTATTTTAAGCTAGGATCCAGCAGCATTATTTTTTCCCGAGTACAGTAGTAATTCTCTCTGAGGAGTCTGCTCAACCTGAGCGCCACAGCAGTCCTAGGGAAGACAATGGAAATCCATCCATTAATGTTCGTGTCCCTGACCAAGTCCCTGATGCAAATACACAGGTGGTAGAAGACAGAAAAAAAAAAGAGGTAACATTATTTCCTGTGTTCTTTAAGTGGGATTATAAAATGTGTATCTGCATACTAGCTCTGATATGAATCATGCTGCTGTTTGTTTCTTTTTACCTATTATAAGAGAATCCAATTTTCAGCTTCCCACTCTGAACCCCAGGCTGGATCCACTTTTCCAATGTGAAAATTACTCTAGATTTTTCACACTCTTTATCTATCAAACCTCTCTAGGCAGAAAAATTCTAGCGGCAGCTACAGTAGTTGCCAACCAGAGCAGTTGCACTTTTATGAGGAAAAAGCATACTTTCAAATATGTGAAAATGCAGCACTTAGATATAATCTTTGCTCTGCTGACTGGGAAAGAAAGACAAAAAGCATTTTTGCAGGATTTTAGAGCTGGGGTATAATTATACACATATAGGTATCAGACAGAATAACACCTGAAAGTAACAATAAATGTCTGTGAATCATTTTATTAACTTTTTAAATTTGCATTTATTTGAAAAGTGATTTTTACAAAGCTGGTTAACTTATTTATGTTACTATAACTTTGAACAATACTTAGGAAAGAGAATTAATTTATTACTATAAGATCGTTTTGCTAACAATCAAAATAATTCTCAGGAAAAATTGTGTCACAATAAATGTAACCGATAGTCTCCTTGCTAATTCTTTTTTTTTTTTTTTTGTGGGTACTGGGAGTCGACCTCAGGACCTCGCACACCAGCAGGCGCCTGTGCCACTGAGCAATATCACCGGCCCCTTTTTTGTATGTGGGATCTGGGAGTCGAACTCAGGCCCTCACACTTGCAGGGCAGGCACGTAAGCGGCTGAGCCATCTCACCAGCCCTCCTTGCTAATTCATTAAGAAAATAGCAATGACTTTTTCAAGGCATCCAGTGATCCTTATGTCATAGTTTCACAAAAAAAACAAAATCAGTAATGACCTAGAGATGATCTAATCTAATTGCTTTATTTTCTGATTAAATAAAATATCAAAATAATTTTATAAAACTAGTGTATTCATCTAACCAGATTAGAGAGCTGCTTAATAAGGTCTTGTAACTAGAGTAGGAATTACCCAATATTCCACTTAGTTTTCTCTCTGTTAACCATGGCACCTTCCTAACACCACACATTAGAGAGTGTCTGCTTTGGGGCTGAGCATGTAGCTCTGTGGTTGGAAGCTACAGCAGTTGCCTAGCAGGTTTGAGGCTCTGTGGCCTTGAGTTTGATCCCCAGTGCCAGGGTGGTGTTAAGGTTGAGAGTGGAGGTGGGGTCAGTGCTTGGGAACAGGGGCTGGGGAGCTTGGGGGATGTTTGCCACAAACTCTAGTTGTTACAGGCTATATGTAACATTGGAAGTGTTTCTTAAATAAAACATGACTCAGTTTTTTATTAGAAACAGAGAAAACCACCATAGTATTTGTATACAGAACAAAAAATTCAATTTAGTATATTTTGTGGAATTTTTCCATATATTTCCAGATATAGAACCCCTTGTTTTTTTAGACTTGTGTTTATTTCACAGCTGTATCAGTGAAATAAGACTCTTCACTAGATTCTTCGTCATATAACCTGCAGAATTACATATTTCAACATAATTATTTCTCCTGTCCTGTCTGTCACATTTAAATGTACCATTTTAATTGTAATTGGAATTATGGAACTTGTTTTCTTCATCCCCTCCACCTTTCCTTTCTTCCAACTTCCTTCTTTCCTTCCTTCATTTCCTTCTTCCCTTTCCATCATTCCCTTCCTCCTTCCCTTCCTTCTTTCCCTTCCTTCCTTTTTTCCTTCCTACCTTTTCTTCTTTCCTCTCTTCCCTTCCCTTTCCTTCCTTCCTTCCTTCCTTCCTTCCTTCCTTCCTTCCTTCCTTCCTTCCTTCCTTCCTCTTTCTGTGTTTCTCTCTCCTTTCCCTCTTTCCTCCTTTTTATTCTTTTGCTCTCCTCCCCACCCTCCCCCTTGTTCCCTCCTTCCTCTCCTCCTTCTCTTCCTGCCCTTCCTCTCTCTCTCTCTTCCTTCCTTTCTTTCTTTTTCTTTTCTACTTTTTAAAGTTACTGGATTTAGCAAATTGAGATTTTTCCCTGTTCTCTCAATGTAACATATCCTTTATACTAGGATATTTCCTAAATACTTTGACTTCTTTCAAAAAACAAGAAAATGACAAAACCATAGATGATTTCAAGTATCACATACTATCTCTGAGCTATCATTTCTTTCTCAGAACTAATTTGAGTCTTTTCTTACTTTCTATGTTTATTTTGATATTATCCATTCACTGTACAAATAATGAAATTTAGATTTATCCCCGATCCTTCTGCTGTGACTCTCTTTATCTTGTTTAATTCAACTTCCAGAATTGGGACTTTTTCATTCATTGTTTCTTCAAATAATTTAGCTTTTTTTTTTTTGGTGGGTACCGGGGGGTCGACCTCAGAACCTCGCACGCCAACAGGCACCCGTGCCTCTGAGCGATATCACCGGCCCCTTTTACGTATGTGGGTTCCGGGAGTCGAACTCGGGCCCTCGCGCTTGCCGGGCAGGCGCTTAAGCCGCTGAGCCATCTCACCGGCCCAATAATTTAGCTTTTGATCCCTTTTCCTTTTCACATTATGAAGCTCCAAAAATCTATACATTGTTCAGTTTGATGTTCACTCACTAATTTAGGTCTTTCTACATTCTTTTGTTGTTGTTGTTGTGGGTTCCAGGGGGTGGACCTCAGGACCTCGCCCGCCAACAGGCACCCATGCCGCTGAGCGATATCAGCGGCCCCTTTTTTGTATGTGGGATCTGGGAGTCGAACTCGGGCCCTCACGCTTGCAAGGCAGGCGCTTACACCGCTGAGCCATCTCACCGGCCCCTCTACATTCTTTCCATTCTTTTTGTTTTCCTTTTTCTATTTCCTGTTCCAGTAGAATAATTTAAAAAAGCCATCTTAAAGTCTAAGTGTTTCTTTTCCTTCATAAGTTCTGCAGCTGAACCACTTCTGTGAAATCTTCAGTTACATTATTTTGTTTTTCGGTTTAAAAACTTCTGTTCTTTTTAAAATTTCCTGTGTTTCATTTCTTAAACATTTTTTCCAAGTTAAAAGAACATTTTGTTGGGTGATTGAATTTATGTTTTGTCAAGCTGTTCATGTACTTCTCTCTCTTTGAAATCAGTTCCCAGAGATTTATTTTGATTGGGCCACTTTTGCTATGTTCAGTCTTGTTACTTGTACATCTTGTATGGTAACCAGGAAATTGAGAGGGAAAAAAAAAAGGAAAACAAACAAAACCCCCCAAACTTCCAGTTTTTACAGATTTACTTCATATAGGAAAAGACTTTTACCAATCAGCCTGGCTAGAGATGTATGGAATTTCTGAACGCCTTTGCAATGACTTATTTGGAATTGATTGCATAGGTTTCTAGGTATAAAGATCTTCATGCTATTGCTCAGGAGCTCATTCTCTCCTCTTCCCACTGTTGTCTGTCTCCCACATCATGAGGACTACGTGAAGAAGCAGCATTTCAGCTCATTTTGTTCTTAGTCATCCCCAGGCCACTACAGCATGCTACCTCCCATATTCACCCTTAGTGGAACTAGAAAGACATTGTTCCATCAGGCAACGGTCCTACACAGGAAGACAACTGAAAGCATGCTCCACTCATGCCCCCAGAGGGAGAGGCTACCCAGCTTTATTGGCCTGTGTCTGCCACTGCTAGTCCTCTAGAGGAACAGTACACTTTCCAGTACATTTATTATTTAATAACAAAGAGATCTTAAAATTTTCGAAGTTGCTACCATTTTAATGTTACAGGGATATAATATAAACTGTCTAATAGTGATCCAGCACTCAAATATATACAGCAAAAATTTCTCATAAAATTAATATACATTCAAATCAAAAGCTGAAAGCATATATTACAGGTGAGTATGCAAAACAATAATTTCTTCATGTTTTTTATATCCTTTTGCTGTTTCTATACATATACTATGTTTAGACTTTCATATAAAAGTTGTTTTTAAGGTAGACTATTAAAAACTGTAGATAATGAAAAGAATGTTTAATTCCTCCTTTTGAAGGATATGATATATTTGAAATTATTAAAATTATGTATTTCATTGTATATCACCTATTTATACTTCTGATTTATAGCATATCATTTTCTAACAAAGGTTTACATGAATTCTACAACTAGATTAAGTTGTAGGAGGGAAAACCAATGATCTTCTAGGTAATTCTGTATAAAAGTTCAATATATATTAATGAATTATACCATTTTGAAAGAGCTATGAATGTGGAAGTACGTAAAACTGACTTCAGCCAAAAATACTGAAAAAAATATAGGTTAGAATCTTTCCTGGAATGAACTAAAATTTGTAAAATTGTTTGAATAACTTTTGGAATCACTCTAAGGCTGCGGTGGAAAATTGAATGGTTCTTAGAAGATTGACATGAAATCACAGATTTAAAATTTGCTTCAATGTCCAGTAGCAATTGCCAATGGAGTATAAAAGTTTTGGCTTCTATTTTGACTTCTGAACCTTTCACAAGTATTGGTATGTAATTGGCCAACTGTAACCTGAGACTGTAAATAAGAAAGAGACATTGATAAACATGTTATCACCTTAGAAAGGAAATATTATGGTGCCAAATTGACAACTGGCAAAATCCGAGTCCATAATGCAGACAGTGTCAGGTGAACAGGTCAGCTAAACCTACGCTGTTTTTTCTTTAGTCACCTGGTTGTAGGGTACTTTTTGTGAAGTCCTAATTATATGCTGAGGAAGAAGCCACAGTGAAACAAACAAACAAACAATAATAAAACCGAGGTAATATAAGATTTTGAACCATTGTTTATGCAATTTATTTGTGTTTTCAGAAATTTAGTGGGCAAATCTTGGAAATGCCACTTCCCCTTGAGGTATTCTGGCTGCTAAAGATTAAAATTGATTTGCAGGTTTAAACTGTTGTTGTAAAATAAGTACATTGGAGGAAAGGAGGCAGCTATTAAAAGTTAAAGTAGGTGCCATTCGCCTCAGATTTGTTGCTGCTGAAGATCCCACCATGATACAATGAATAAAGTCGTTGCCCATGCTTGCCTGGATGTTTCTGAATTTTCAAGATTCTTTGAGAATCCTCCAAAAACTATATCGTTATAAAGCGAAGAAAAAGTTGTTTCTTAAGAGACTGCTTAAAAGTCGCATTGAGTTTCTTCTGTCTGGTTGAAAATACTTCCAAAGAATTATGATATCTGTCTATTTTTTTTTAGCTTTCTAAATTTCATACACCTTTCTTTCATTGGCAAAGGCTAAATGGAATCATATACATAGATGGATTCCAGAAAATCAAGTTTCCATATTTTAAGGAAGTGGAGTTGGTTTTGAGTTGCTAATCAGGAAAATCATGCAGTAAGTATGTCTTTTATCTATAATCTTTATTTTTATATCACCTCACTTTACTGTTTCACTGCTAGAAGTGAATATCTAACAATGTTTTAAAAAATGTATATTATCATTTTTTCTGTATCTCTCAGTGTTTGGTGGAAACACACATAGTATAATTTTTGCAATATTACCTTTTGAAAAACATGTTAATGAAACATTTTCATGAAAGTTAAAATTTATTAAATATTTAATACTCAAATTGTTAATTTGAAAGCCCCATAGAATTACTGTAACAAAAAGTTGGAGGCAGCTTTGATCTCAAATCAGCGGAGAGCAGCCCAGAATACTCCAAACAGAAAAATTTAAAAGTGAACATTTATGGTGTGAAATCCATGTTACTTCAATATTTACGAATTTCCCTGATTCACAGGTTATCTTGATTGGTTCAAGAAATAAGCTAGCTATGGAACTTTTGTAAGCTTCTATGTTAGAATCATAAATGTTGATGCCTAGAGAAAATATTTTATTCTTAATGTTATTCAGGCAATTCACATTTCCTGGGAAAGTCTTGGAAGAGAAAGAGGAGTGTCTGATGTTAAAAAGATATTATCAGTAGCCAATTATCAGACAGATGCCACCTTCTCTTGGAAATTTTGACTTTTGGAAAACCAAACTCAAGTTTGCTAGAAAGAATTTCATTCTGGTATGGTCACAGCTTTCTTAAAAATCTAATTTAGTAAACTCAGAGACATATCATGCTGATTTCCAATAATGTAATTATTTATTTTTCTTTTTTAAAAAAGAAAATGGCAGGGCATGTTTGTGCACACTGGTAATCTCAGCACTGGGGAGGTTGAGAGCAGAGGATTGCCACAAATTTGAGGCCACTCTGGACTACATAGTGAATTCAAGGCCAGCCTATACTACATGAGGAGACTCTGTCTCAAGAAAAAATTATAAAAAATTTTTAAAAGAAAGTGATATAATTCCCTTACTGAGTGAACCACAAACATAAATTAAAAGCATTTGAATGTTTACCAGTTACAAAATAGAAGACATCTTTCATGAAAATAACATTTAAAATATTGACATTTTCCTTTTATCAGCAGTGGGCTTTCCTACAAATGTAATACTTTTTTTTGGTAATAATATCAAAACATAAGCATTTGCAAAAGGCCAACATTTAAAACAATATACACTGACACATTTACAGTAGATTTTACATGGTTTTCTAGGAGATCAAAATCAATAGAACAGTATTATGTTATTTCTTTCTGCCTTCCAAGAATTCCTGACTTCCCTTTTAAAATATGCACTAGCAGTTTGTAAGGATTCAAAAAAAATTATATTCTTCTTGTACTGCAGGTATTTTTAAAAGGAAATGAAGTATTAATGGTACATAGCAATAATGCCTACAAATTTATACAAGGGGACTGTGTGGTGTAAATAACAAAGATGACCTGAAGTTTCCATTGTCCCTCATGTTGTCCAATATGTGTCCTACCTGGTGGCAAGTTGTCACAGACACCCCTGACTCTTTTCTGTCATGTACTGGGAATACAATTGTTTTAGAAAGGGGAAAAAAGATGACACAACAGTAAGCCATAACAAAATGATTGAAGTTTATTCCCAGGCCATTTCTTCAAAACTTTCATATCATGAGAACTTCTACCTGTGATTTAATGCATTAGGGCGAAGCTTTCCCTGGAGCTGGTCTTTGCTGAGGGAACTGTGAAAAGAAATGATCATGAGGCAACTTGATAAATGCTTTCATGATGGTCTACACAAACTTTTATTTAGGAATAAACTATCAAAGAAATCAGAAATATTTGAACTTTAGATCTTGTGTATGAAATCTAATTATTCATAAAAAATCCATTGCTAAAACAAGAATTATTGTGAATGTGGATATTACTGAATAATCACCCAAAATAGTTTCTTCTCACCAGCTTTTTGCTTGTAGTTGACTTAGTTAATTCTGAAACATAAAATATTGAAACCCATATAGAAAATAATATAGCCTCTCTATCTCTCTCTGTCTGTCTCTCTCAAATTTTGGGAGTAAGTAGTGTATATTTCTTCAAATTTGCAAGGATATTTTGAGTTTAATTCGTTTTCTCATGGAATTATCTATTCTCTACAAGTCATTGTTTACAACTGTCCCAGTGTTATTTGATTTATTTTCCACATTAGAAATTGAACCAATAATTCCTATTGAAATTTTCATTTTTATTACCACATAAGAAAACACAGTTGATTTACACTTTCTTTAATAAACATGCTTAGAATAGATATTTTTTTGACCACACTTTTGTTCTAAAAAACAAAAAGAAAACAACACATCAAATATTTTTACTCTGTCCAACACATATCAAATTATGGGAGAATGTTACATGGGCAGTCCTAGTCACTTCCTCCTTGCTAGGACAAAATACCCAATATCCACAAGTTAAAGGAGGAAAGGTTTACTTTTGGTTCACAGTTTATAGAGGATTCAGTCCATACTCAGCTGGCTCTAAGACAGGGCAGCATGGCATAGGGGCATGACAGAGAAGAAGCAGTTTATGGTGTGGCAGGCAAAAGGCAGGGAGCCTTTATTTCCCTTTATATTCCAAACAGGCTACAAGCTTATTGGTTGGTGCCAAACATACCCAAGGTGGGTTTTCCCTCTTCAATAAACCCATCACTCATACTATGCTAAGCCAAACAGTGAAGTAATCCAGTTATCAAACCCTTAATCTGGTACGGCAACAGAAACACCGAAACGAAACCCAGGACTTAGAGGCAGATTTATTTTACAATGACAGGCACTGTTCGGGATCATTCCCAAAATATCAGGCCCTGAACAGCAGTGGGCTAGCATTTTTATAGAGTCTGTAAGCAGGAAGTACAGAAATAGGGGATTTGGCTGTCTTTGATTGGTTCGTACAATATGCATCATAGTGGCCAACTAGGCATCACAGTGAACAGCCCTTTCTAGGAGACAGCAGTAACAGGATCTGTAACAGGAACTGTTACCTGGGCAACTAAGAAACTGAAGTATACTGACTAGGTGGGCATTTTCTGCTACAAATCCAGTATCAACCACTCATGATTCAGCCACCACCCAAAAGCCACCTCAGAGAGCATGAAGCTTTGGGCAGACATCTGCCCTGCCCTGCTCTGATAAGCCATAGTGTTGGCTCTTTTTTCTTTTCTTTTTTTCTTTTCTTCTCTCTTTTCTTTTCTTTTTCTTTTTCCTCTCTTTCTCACTTTTTAAAATATATGTATATGGTATATAGCAGTGGCTAGTGGAAATTTAAGATATTAACTTTATCAATATTTAAGGAGTGGGCTAAATTACCTTTTCATTTTGTAGATCAATATTATAATTTATATCTAGCTGTTTTCCTGAAGCCTCTTGTGATCACATGTGGGGCTTTTGGAAGGTGATAGGATAATGGGGCTTAGAGCTGATTTACTGCTAAGCGTGGGGCCCTGGTCAGAAGAGATGGGTCACCGGCCGGAAATGTTCTATCTCCTTCCCCTTCTCCTCCCTTAATTCTCTCTCTCTCTCCTTCCTGTCTACCATGATGTGAGCACTTTTCCTTGGCCACTCCTTTGTGCCATTTAGTCCTGCTTTGGAGCCAGCCAAATACTAAAGACTGAGACTACTGAAACATGAACCAAAATAACCCTCTATTTTCTTAAGTTGTGAGTGTAGGTATGGTGTCTCATCATGAAGTGACTAAGACAGACTTTCACAATATCTTCTATCTTACTTTTTCTTGTCTTTGCAAAAATGAAATTTTTCTTGGCTGACTGCAATACCCAGGATGTTGAATGTCTACCAAAATCTCGTATGTTAATGACTTTGTCCCCAAGATATAATTATAATTAAGATGCTGTGGACCTTTGTAGGAGGAGCCTTGTGGAAGAAAATTAAGTTGGTTGGCGCATGTGCCCAGAGATGTTCGTGGGACTTCAGCCCCTTCTTTCCCCTTTTACTTCCTAGACACAGAGAGAGTAATTTGTTTAGCCACATGGTGCCTGTGTAGTGTCCAGCACAACAGATCTGCCTGATCCTGCACTGAAACCTCTAAAACTGTCAACTGAGACTTTTCTTTTGTAAGTTAATTATCCTGGGCATTTATTATAGCAATGAAAGTCTATCTAATATTCTGGTAATACATCATAAAATGGAATGCTGGTTTAGAGGAACAAATTTCCTCCACTATGGTGTGTATTTTCAGATTCTCAAAATTGAACATGTCAAATTAAATCTCAGGAAAACTAACAGCAGATATGCAAAATTTATTTCATATGTATTTTTCTCCTTTCCCTCAGGAAAAAAAAATATGCTTATAAAATTTATAAATATAGTGGTCATGGAAACATGGTTTAAGATAGTTCAACCAAATAAAAGCTAATAACTTTGAAATTCAGTGAAATCTTATATAAAGTTTAAGTTAATTTTGAAACATTGAAAAAAACAGCAAGTTCTTTCAAGGATTTTCAACAGAACCAAGTGTAACTGCTTATTTATTTCTACTAAACTTTCTTTTCTTCATTGAAATGCCTATTCTTCTCATCCTTAATAAATAAAATACATTTATTTCATTTTCCTGCAATTTTATTTGAAAATATATTATATCTCACTCATGTGCTGAATAGTTACCAAACTTGGATAGTGAGAAACCAACATTTGTTGTCTCTATGTCAAAGTATATCCTAAAATCCAAGATCCAATCAGCCAACACATAAAAACAGAAACACAAATTATTGATAAATTAATTCTATCAGGTAGCAAGATGTTGACATATTCATGACTTCATACTCTTAAACTTATATTATCTTCAGTATGTGTCCAAGACACTGGTCCTATATTTTTAGATTTTATATAATTGGTTGAGATGAAGACTTTGTTTAATTTAACTTGTCTTAGCAGATTAAAACTATCCAGAAATATTGCTTAACTGGCCTGCAAATTCTTTCATCAACAAGAAGATCCAAGCTAACCACCATAAAGCTATTTGGAGGTCAATGTAAAATAATTAAAATAAAATGAAAAATAAAACAGAACATCCATCACTTTGAAAGTGAAAATATGTATACAACATAGCATACATTTCTACATATAAATATTCCATGTAATGGATCTAAATTTCTAACTTCCTATAACAGGATTTATACGTGCTAAGATAGCTATGTTTCTGCACACATTAAGCAGAAGTTTGCCTTTCAAAACTGTAAAGAAAATTCTTCATTGTGTTATTTTAAATTTATAAAACAATGTTTCAACTCACTTTATTTCTTTCTTCGTAGTGTTCGACGAAATGATTTTCCACTTCTTTACATTCAGATAACCAACAGAGAGAACTCTACGTCCTTAGGTGATTAGTATCAATTCTAGTTTATGATCAATCATTGATCACTTTACTGGGTCTGATTTTCTCTACCAGAAAGTGTCCTCCAAACACTGATGGACAGATTCCAGGGGAACTAGTTCTAGAAGAAGGTATTTTTCTAGAGCAGTTCTGCCAACACTGAGGCAGGACTCTCTGGTCCATGAAGAGCAATGAAGTGACTTCTATATATTTTTGGTTTTCTCTCCATCTAGAAGAATAATCAGGCTTTTGAAATTAAAACATAGACATGCACACATAAATATGAAATTCTAGGCAGTATATCATTAAATATAATATGTTCAAAATATTTATTTGGTCTCTGATGTTTTTTTCCCCTGATTCTTGTAACAAACAGGAAAAGGTTATAATTAAAATGCATTTATTGAACACCAACATATGCTAATTCTGAATTTATTCCCATTGCATTCTAATTAAAATACTGCTTTTATCTTCAAAGGGAGAAGAAATCAGAGAAAAGGAAAGAGCAATAAAATATTGAAAACATCATATTGGCATTCTATTGAATTATTTTTAATGCATAGAGGAATATTTAATGATAACGCATGTTTAAGAGGAAAATATTGGGTCTTTCTGAACTGTCTTTTTTTTCATGATTTGTTTCGGCTCTGTGAAACCCATTGGTAGTTTGTGATTCTTGGATTGTAACACACATGGATTTGCTGTGCTGTTATGTAAGTTTTTTTTGTAGTCAACTTTAAACAGTACAGAAGGGCATACTTTCCCAGGAAATACAAATCTATGATTAGAGTCAGAACTGGCATCACAAAAAACATCATTAACAATAGTAGTAATATGTAAATAATCATCACCTAAGGATGGTTTATTTTCAGCACCAATTGAGCTTGTATATAAGATAGATTTGTAGAATTTTAGTACAAGGAGGAACATTCAAATAAATAGTTTCAAAAGCAAAACACTGTAAGTTCTGACTTTGATGTATCAATAAATAAATTCCAGTGAAATTTTTGATCTTCATGAAATTTTTTCAGTTTTTTTTGGGGGGGGCAAATACTGTTTACCATAAACTTAAGGGACATAAGTGAAACTATGGTTTTTTTTCCAATTATTTTTAATTATTACTCTCAAAAAAAGGAAAAGTTTGCACACATGAATTATAATGAATAAGAAAACCAGATATGATGAAGAGGGATTTTTGGTCAGTGTCAACAGATGTCCTGCAGAGTATTGAGGTTTACTGGGTTTTTGCTTATTACTCTTCAGTTTGATCCACATCGAATATTCCCTTTATTTCCCAAAGGTTTGGGGTAGTTTAATTTTATTTTAATCTTTTTATTTTCTTATCCACCAATCTCACTGTGCACGGCATGACAAATAACATTTCAGAGGATGTTTCCTCTCTCAATTATAACATCAACTGATAATTTCCTATATTGTCTGCTGTCATTGATCCAGGCAATACTATTCAACACATACCCAGTGATTTTAATTTTTAATGAAGGTTTCTAAAAGACTCCATTATTAAACAAAATTACACTCTAATATGACACTTTATCAATCCATACCTATTTCTCTATCTTCATTTCCTTATGAAGCATCTGATGTTGTTTCTCAGTATAAATAAACTCTGAATGGAAATGTGACTACATAATGGACTTGCTTTGGTTATTTTGTTTTCACAGTTAATTGCTTTGAAATACGGCTAACACATTCTGTATTTTTCTTATTCACAAATGTATTTCTATTGACAGTGTTTGATGTGTATCATCCTGATGTATTGCCATGGAAGAAATGATGAGCAAAATAATTGAAACAATTGAAGAATCTCATGTCATTTTTCTGATTCAAAATGCTTAGTGAGTTTATCAGATATATAAAATTTAGGTACTTTAATTTGTTTAAATTAAATGTTTTTAAAAATAAATGAATCACAGGATAATTAAAAACAGAAATTTGAATTAACATTTCAGAGGTTACTAGAAAGAATATTGTTTCCTAGAAAAATATCAGCACCTTTCCGCTTCACATTTCCTCTAAGAGAAGTATCTGCCTTGTATATAAGAGTAAAGATACATCCTTTTTAATAAAGTTGAAGAGTTTCACATATGTGTCTAAAATTTCTGTTACTTTTAGAATTTAGAATTTAGTTCTAGATTTTGGGTTTTTCAACAAAAAAAGAAAAGTTTTTCAGTAAGAATCAATCACTGTACTATTGGGTGCATAAACTATTTCCTATAATAACTGAAATTAACCAATACTTTATAATATCTATTTATTTTCATTTAGGGTGAAAGATCTATTCCACTGCAAAATATTATGTCATGATTAGAACTTGAAGTATTGAGACATTTTTTAAAATATATTGAAATAATTTTACAAGATATTTAAAGAATATTTACTTAAATACTATAGAATTACTTATTGACATAATAACCAGGGATTAAACAGATATGTATTTTCACCTACTTATGTAGGTGTTGCACCACATTTCATGTCCCTTTTATGACTGCACTTGTGTTCCTATCTATTAGCTAACAATGCTGCACACAGAAATTATGATGGTATTCTGATTCTATTTTCATTGAAGGCAAAATTTATTTCTTTATATGATTCCCAGTGTAAGTATCTATGTGTAGCATTTAATTTTTCATTTTGAGGTTTAGAAAAAGCTTTAGTAATTTTTCAGTCAGGTCTTCATTTTCATTAAAACTTATCGGCACTCCTGCCCTTTTAAAGAAACAAAATATCCTTCAAAAAAACATTGTTTTTTTTTTTCAGTATCTATTCTGATATTTTGTAATTCTGTTCTCTAAGCTCATTTTGATAGAAGGAGCACTGATTTGCTCACTATTACTGAGCAATTTCACATGCTTCTATACTCATTAGTTTGGCCATAGAATTCAGGTATACATCGGTTTCTTTTCTTAGTCTACATGATTTTCCTCCTGATAATGGAAAATTTATGCTTCCGATCTTTGGGTATTCACAGTTGAGAAGAGTATCTAGCACAGTGATGCATAAAGTATTAATAAATGTATTCTGGATTCAGTTTCTAAATTTGGATAGGAATGTGGTGATAGTATAGAGTTGGGTCACTTCAAGCAGATTTTAAGGCACCATGTTAAGAGATAAATTTAAAAGGCATTATTAAAATGTTCAGATCAATTGTAAAGACTAAATATGTAATCAACACTATTCAACCCATTGTTTCCCAGCTAATTTCTATTTTTCTATTTTTCAGACAATGATATTAAAGATATCTGTAATTTAGTAATTTAATATTTTAGGAAACAATTTTGTCCAATTCCACATTAAATCAAAAAATATATTTAAAATATTGATACTGTATATAGAATCATCCACAATTTTTTTTTTTGTGGGTACCGGGGGGTCGACCTCAGGACCTTGGGCGCCTGCGCGCCCGTGCCGCTGAGCGATATCACCGGCCCCTTTTTCGTATGTGGGTTCCGGGAGTCGAACTCGGGCCCTCGCGCTTGCCGGGCAGGCGCTTAAGCCACTGAGCCATCTCACCGGCCCCATCCACAATTTTAATAGAAACAGTGAAAGCAAATCTATTAACCAAAAACAACATAAAAACAAAACCTTTTTTACCAGAAACACAAAGGGGAAAAACAATATAGCAAAATTGATAAAATTTTCACACATAATAAATAGAATCGATGTATTCTTTGTGAAGTACATTTCCAAGTAAATTCATTTTAGTTTTATTGGACTGATAGATGTAAAAGTTGCCTTTCTGTCATCTTCCTGATCAGATTAAAGTATGTTCTTCTTCCTCTCATTGTAAGAGTTTCCTAATCACCAACATCCAACATTTTGAAGTGCTGCGCCTTATGGACGCAAATGCCAAATGGAATACTATAACTCTGTTTCTTCTTCATTTTATCCTTACGAATGAATAAAACAAAATTAAAGGGAAATGCCATGTTTCATTTATTTTTAAATAATTATAATATGAACATAAAAACACAGTCTTCATGTATTATGCAGAAATATGGTAGTTGTTTGAAACCTAATGTGTGAATTTGATATTTTATATGATTATTGTATCTACTAGTGGAAAAAAGAAAATATCCTCTGCCTCTCACCAATCAGTTATTATGATCTTTAGAAAAGCTTTGCCAGTACAAATATTCACACAAAATTATACATGCATTATTTGTCATTAAAGTATTTGTATATACTACTACTAAGATATTAATAGTAGTAAAGTAACATATGCACTTTCTATATGTTAATAAAGAATGTGGATAGTATATATAAGCATAGGTATGAATATTTATTAAGTAAAATAACAAGCTATATGACTATCATAAATAATTATGATCTTATTTATTTATATTAATAATCACTTATCAAAAAAATGTATACATACCAAATCAGTGAAGATAGTATGTACTATCCAGCTGTCCTTATCCATGCTTGTCAAACACTTCTTGGGAGTTTCTATTATTTCTCTCTGTGTCACCAGCTGTGTGATGTCTGGTAAGGACCTCATGGCAGATGGCATCACACTTGTAAATGTGTACTCCAAAAACATCACATGGCAGGACAGGAAGCCTGAGAGGGCCCCGAGAGAGGCCACTGCTTTAGAAGAGCTCAGTGTAACAGGAAATATATAATTTATTCTGATCCTGGATCTTCCAGTGACATGACAGGCTTCAGGCCTCTTCTCTTAATATCAGCACACCAAGAAGCAAGAACACATAAATCTTTATTGAAAAACCTCAAACCATATCCAAATCACAGCAGTATCTATTCCAATCAAGGCCGAAGTTTAGCCCTTCACAGTCAAAAGAAAGCGAAAAATCTATCTACTACCTGGTAGTTGCATGTTCCCAAGAGATACAGGCTTTTCTATCTTAATTATCATCACTTGGTTGTGTAAGACATTAAATTTATCCTGCCTCCATCCTTCTCATGCTGATGGAAAAAAGGGTAGGATATACAGTAAAAAGCTTATACAGAATGAGGTGTCTTACTGCTTTGATAGCAGCCTCCTCTTCAGTGGAAACTGTGTAAATGTTTCAGTATTCACAAATAGGCTTGCTTTTGTATCTCATTGTCAAAAGTCTACAAACATTCCAGTATCTCCTTATCACCATTTTTACAGTTTTATTTTTCCTCTGAACACAGCTTCTATTTCCCTATTTTCAATCATAGACACGTACTGTCTTTCTTTACTTTCAGACTAAAGAAACCACTAAAATAACTTTGAGCATGTCTGCTCAGTAGCTGGATTTATTACCCTAAAATGGATTCATATCAACCAAAGCTGTAACAGTACACCTCTCACAGTCAAGTCATTCCAGCACAGTGCTTGAATTTAACTGTAAGAAAGCTCGAACACTTTCTTCATCAGTGAATGAGTTTAGCAAACTTCAAATTACAGGTATGGGTTTAGGAACTGGGGTGTTCATAGCTGACATTCCCTATGGAATTATGAGAACTTTTGTTCATGGAGCTCGCCTATGCCTTCAGAGACCATTCAATACTAATTTGTGCAGACCACTTTTGTTCAGTTGTATTTGTGTATACTCTGGTAAACATAAAGAATTATGGCTCCAGATGTCAGATTTCTATTCATATATACAAATTGAATAAAGTTTCAGAGTGTTTCTGATGTATTTCATTTTTAGGGTCAATTAGCCACTGTCAAAGATCTATTTGTTTCAAATTATTATTATTTTTTTTTACTTAGATTTCCCTGGACTTTAATAAGCATGCCTGTCTTATGTCTGGTGATCATTGGGTTACAGTGTGGCTTCCTATTGCTCTAGAATTTGACTACTGCCATATAATTTAGGAAGCCTATTTTTCAGCCTGCATAAAGGGAAAGATTTTAGATATACAGGAAAGTATATCATATAGTTAAGAAGGTAAAAGTAGTTTTCTACTTATATATGAAGTCACTGTAGTAATATATGTATATCAGTTCTAGTACATGAAGCTGGAGAGTAGAGAAGACCAGACAATGAAAATCTCAAATACTATCCTAAAAAGAGTTAAAATTCTTCAAATTTTAGATTCATATATATGTGTTCTTAATGTCATGTATAATAGAAGATAAAACATTTTTTTTCAACTCCGAGTAAGAAGAATCCCATGACACATATGCTACATGGGAAAAAATAAATTTACAAAATGTTCAGATATATTACTTTAATTTCTGCTAATAATAATTCTTTATATAAGTATAATGATTATAAAAATATGTACTTATTTTTTGTTTTTTTATGTTATGGGGTTAGGCTTTTTATGGATCTCTCATCCTCTATAGAAAGGAAACTGAAAATTAAGAATGCTCAGTACAAAATGGATATTTCTTATAAAATACCTATTTTGATCTGAATATTTTGCATATAAAGAATTTTATAATTCACTAATTATAACCTCGTAAATTATAAGTGAGTTTTTACTTTTATATTCATAGTATATAATGAGTGTATTTTTAACATATACAAAGAGTAGCAATTATAAAATTGTATACATAGAATCTATAGTGAAAAATGTAGTCACAAGCACTAAACCATTGTTTATTTTGAAAATAGCCTATTACTATTGCTTGACAGACAGCCATTTTCACATAATTAGCTGCTCAATTAAGCACAATGCATTTTTATTCAAATTGGTTCCATGTACAAGAACAGGAGAAGGAATATTTTTGTAAGACAGAATATAGCCTGTGACAGAACACAAGAACTGCAATTTAGGTTAATATTTAGAATTCATGATTTATACTGATTTAAGTGCCTTGTTTTATGACATTCCATTTCCATAACTTTGCATCTTAGAGAAATGTTAAATGGTTTGCTATTCTTTCCATGACTGCATTCATTATATGTGGCTGGAAGCATATTTCAAAGACTAGTTATGCTGAAAGTCACTCATAATAAAATTTCCCTCAGATTTATGGTTTAAGTAAATTCATCCTTGAATTATTATTTTTAATAGGTTTTGCCCCCATTTTCCAAATAAAAGTGTTTTAAATAGAATACTTTGTTAGAAACACTAGCACTTAAATAAAAATCTCACTTGATTAAAAGCTCATAATATTTTAGAGGTTATGGCAGGTTTGTCTATCTAAGATTCATTAGTTTACTCTCTTCCTGATTACAAGTACAACTATAAATGGAGTGAAATTAAATAAATATGCAATATTAGAAATTGTTATTTGCATTCAACTATGTGCTTTAAGATGTTTGCATTTATTATCAAATGATTGCATCCTGCCAACATCTGAAATGAGATGCAATGTCACACAAAGTCCAAGCATTTATCACAAGAGGCAAGCAGACCGCCTCTTTTGGGTACAGAGAGTGTGCTTGTGTGCATTAGAAACCTCATATGGTTACTGAATCCAATGCTTGCAATTGGGAATTTTTGCGTGTTATCAGTGCCTCCATGCATGCTGCTGCTTATGTGATTCCAAATTATAAAACAAAGTGTTTAAGTAACAATACAAAAAATGAGAAAATAAGGATAAAATGCAAGCAAAGCTTTTGCAAATAAGGTGGGGAAGAGGGGTTGAGGGGAGGGGAGGGGAATGGGAATAAAATAAAATAATAAAATAAAATGATAAAATATCTAACTTTTTAAAAAGTAACAATATGTTGGTAACTGAATGAGTTTTCTCCAGGTGATGGTCTGTAATCTTCTTAGTCTTCTAGTTTCAAAGCTGTTAACATCATTATTATACTATCATTTATATTTAAAAGTATCTAAATTTAGGGGCTTATCCTGCTACCTAATATTCATTATCTTAATACTGCCTTTTCATTTCATAATTCAAATGATAATTTTTACACAGACCAAATTTACTTAAATTGACTTCAATCAATGGCAAGTGAATTAACTGTCGTAGATTAGTGAGATCTAAATGATACTACCCAATATTTAAAGTAAGATTTTATAAAAAGAGTTATCTGATTGAATATACTCAATATTACTTCATGTATGAATTATATAATGCTTTAAATACTTAAAGACCTTGGGTTAATATAAATATTATATAATTGCAATAATTTATTTTGCATGAAGTGTATAGATATTTATATGTACTGGGCATGTTCTAAGAGCTTTGTGAATAGTAATAGATGTAATATTTAACCTACTTTCTATTTAAAAATTTAGTCCTGTGGCTGGTGAGATAGCTCAGTGGCACAAGTGCCTTCCTGGCAAGCGCGAGGTCCTGAGTTCGACTCCTGGTACCCACATAAGGAAAAAAAAAGGGCCAGTGATATTGCTCAGCGGCACAAGCACTTGGTGGCAAACATGAGGTCCTGAGGTCGACTCCTGGTACACATTAAAAAAAAATTAGTCCCATTGCTCCTTTTCTACTTTTATTTACTTATTTATTTTATTATTATTATTATTATTATTATTATTATTATTATTATTATTTTGGGTACCAGGGGTTGACCTCAGGACCTCATGCACCAGCAGGCGCCCATGACACTGAGCTATATCACTGGCTCTTTCTTTGTATGTGGGTTCCAGGATTCGAACTCGGGCCCTTGCGCTTGCCAGGCAGGTGCTTACGCCACTGAGCCATCTCACCAGCCCCTCCTTTTCTACTTTTAAGTACGTTTTTTCTCTCTGATTGGAATCTTTGTCCTAAATCATATTAAGAAGTAAACAATTATCATATTTTATGTTTCACTTCTCTTGAATTGATCACCATGTAATTTGTTCTTAATTAAGTATTCTAATATTTAGAATAATCGGTTTCATATGACACCAAAAGAGTCTGTTTTGGTTTACTCAATGAAATAAAACTAATCAAACTTTTACATTTATAGGAGTATTAGTATGAACATAAGCAAATGGAAATATGCTCGATAACACTCTCCCAACTTATCTGTGAAAGTAGCTAACACGATATAGTTTGAATTTTATGGAGAATCGGTTAACCTCAATTAACTGAATTAATGAACTAATGTGTAGTTTCAGCATATACATTTCAATGGATCATTCTGTAACACTCAGAAAGACATTTGATATACATACCTATACTATATGCACAAGCATAAACATGTAGACAAAGAGAAAGACAGAGACAGAGAGAAAACATAAAGAAGGGAAAATTTGTAAATAATAATATAAGCAGTTTATATGTGTGCATACATTGACTAAAATATGAATATTAAATAAATAATTTACCATATTAAAAGCAATAAAACTTCCTTTTACTTTTACTTTTCCTAGAGAGAAAAAATATCTTATCTTCTCTTTAAAGGAAATTGGTTTAAACATAGCTATTGCTTGGTAAGATTACAGCAAGCACATTAGATGTTACTGAATTAGTGTGACTTAATTAGCTAAATATGTTTTAAATGTTTGTCATTACTAAGGAATTCTTCTTGTATAATTTCCAAGCAAAATGATAGACATCATTTTAATAGTCCAAATAATTAAAAGATTGTTACATATCTTAGTCACTTCATTGAAAACATATAAATTTTAACACTATTCTATAACAGCTTCATTTTGGGGGACTTGTAAGCAATTATTTTAAAACATGTGGTAAGCATGCTTAGTATCCAAAAAGTCACAGAGGTGATATTTTAAGCTTTTAGTAAATATTACAATTTTATATGTACTCTAGATAATTACTTTTGGTTATGAGAAGCATTTGAACTCATTTTCATATTTTAATTGTTTAATATTTTTCAAACTCATGCCAAATGAGTAAATATTGAATAAAATGTAATTTGGTCTACAGTAACTCCTGATTTTTCAATATTCTCTTTAACTTATTCATATTAAACAAGTATTTCTGTATTGTGCTTTTTTCTACTTTTCATACATCATGTGTAAGGCAGAATGATAGCACAAACTCAATGGAGATTCTTAAAAATAATCATCAAAACTAGTTTATCATGAATAATTTTAAAGAGTAGAAGACTAAGGAATTCAAAATGCTTAAAATTACACACACGTGATATTTTTCTACATTGATCAAATAAGCATAATAGAGTTATATGCCACATAACAAGGTGTTGGTCAAGAAGAGCTTGCCTGGGGCTGGTGAAATAGCTCAGCAGCATATGCACCTGCCTGGCAAGCATGAGGTCCTGAGTTCAACTCCCGATACCCACATAAAAGGAAAAAATGGGCCGGTGATATCACTCAGTGTCACAAGCGCCTGCTGGCAAGTATGAAGTCCTGAGTTCGACTCCTGGTACCCACATCAAAAAAAATAATAATAAAAAAGAACAGCTTGCCTGCAGGATAATAGTCTCATAAAATTATAATGGAGGTGAAAAATTCCTAATGACATCCTAGCTATCAAATCATTGCATTGTAACATATTCCTCACATGTAAACACATTTATTGTACTGCCAGTCATATAAAAGTATAGAATATACAGTTAAGTACATAACAACTTACATATTTAAAAAGGCCTCATACATTTTCATTTATTATATCTCTTGATGGCACTCGACCTATACAACATAAGTGTATTGTATGAGAGTGTAAGGATACTCTATGAGGATAATAACAATGACAAAAGTTCTAGTCATGCATTTCTCAAAACAGACTCATCGTTAAGCCACACCTGATTTCAGTTTATTGTAAAAATTTCCAAGCTTTCTTTGAAGGATACATACATGTATGTGTGTACATACATAAACACACTAAAAATCTCATCTTCTCATCCTGCTATAAACAAAACTGTATATTTCTCATATCAAATATTTAATATTCTCATTTCATACACCAGCTCTATGGAACTAAATATGGGATAAAATGTATCTTCTGCTTATTCACTTCCTAAATTAGCTTTTATTGGTTATATCTAATAAATGAAAAAACATACATGTGGAAGAGAATGGGACATTACAAAACATAACATATTATCATTTTTAAAAATATGTAATTTTCAATGTCACTTTATAAAAAAATCCTAATTTTTTAATGAAAAAAGGTAAAACAAAATTTCATAAAACATAATAGGAGCATAACAATAGTTAATACATTGCATATTGTTATTTTTAAAGTACTTATTCAGAGTAAAAGATATGGGCATTAAAATTTCTCTGCTCAATATTAGCACAAACCTTCCCTTTCAATGAGTTAAGTGATACTAATAATATAACTGACTTGCATTTTTTTCCTTTTTCCCTTCTGTCCTTTCCCTTTTCCCCCATCCTAGATCCTTTTTCTTTTGAACAAATTCTTCCCATTTCACAATATCTATGTACGTTTTATACCTTATTTACTCTTTCAGTTTCTCACACCAGGGAGACAATGTTTACACATGTGGATCTGATTCATTTCACTTATGAGTATGGTTTCTAGTTGTATCCATTTACCTATAAAAGTCTCTAGATTATCCTTCTTTATGGCTGAGTAGTATTCCACTGTATAAAAATACCACATCTTTTTTTTATCCATTCCTCTGTTGATAGGCATTTGTGTTGTTTCCAAGATTTAGCTATTACAAATTGTGCTGCTATACACATGGGTTCATAGATCACTGTGGTATGATGTTTTTAGTTCTTCTGGGAAGATATTCAGAAATGGAGTACCTGATTTGATTTTTTTTTTTTTTTTTTTTTTTTTTTTTTTTGTGGGTACCGGGGGGACGACCTCAGGATCTCATGCGCCAACAGGCACCCGTGCCGCTGAGCGATATCACCGGCCCCTTTTTCGTATGTGGGTTCCGGGAGTCGAACTCGGGCCTTTGCGCTTGCAAGGCAGGCGCTTAAGCCGCTGAGCCATCTCACCGGCCCGGAGTACCTGATTTGAATGGTACCTCTAATCCTAGCTTTATGAGGAATCTCCACAATGATTTCCACAGTAGTTGCACCAGTCTGCACTCCCAACAACAGTGGAGAAGGGTTCCTTTTGCCCCACAGCCCCTCCAGCATTTGTTATTGGTTGATTTCTTGGTGATAGAAAGAATTTCTCATTCTTTCTAGGATGAGATGGAATCTCAGTGTTGTGTTTTTTTTGTTGTTGTTGTTGTTTGTTTGTTCTTTTTGGTACTGGGAATTGAACTCAGGACTTTGCGCTTGCCGGGCAGGTGTGTATGCCTCTGAGTTATAACCCCAGCCCTCAGTTTGCATTTCTTGAATGATCACTAATGTTGAACATTTGTGTATATATATATATATATATATATATATATATATATATATATTATTTTTTATTTTTTTTCCATTTGTATTTCTTCATCTGAGAAGTATATATTCATCTCAGATGCCCTTTTTTTTTTTTTTTTTTTGGTGGGTACCGGGGAGTTGACCTCAGGACCTCGCGCGCCAACAGGCGCCCGTGCCGCTGAGCGATATCACCGGCCCCTTTTTCGTATGTGGGATCCAGGAGTCGAACTCGGGACCTCGCGCTTGCAAGGCAGGCGCTTACGCCACTGAGCCATCTCACCGGCCCTTCAGATGCCCATTTTTGAATTGAGTCTTTGGCCTTGGGGAGTCTGACATTTTCAATTCTTTATATGTTCTAGATAAACATCCTTTGTCTGAGGGACAATTGGCTAAATTTTTTCCCACTCTTTGGGTTGTCTTTTCACTCTGATGGTGATTTTTTGCTTTGCAAAATCAGTTTAATAAGATGAGATCCTGGTTGTGGATTCTTTGAAGTATTTCCTGTGGACTCTGGGTTTTGTTCATGAACTCTTTGCCTACACTTATGTCTTCAATATTTCTACCTACTTTCTCTTCCAATAGATTTAGTGTTTCTGTTTTAATATTTAGATTTTTGATCCATTTTGACTTTAGTTTAGTGCATGGTGACAGACATGCATCTAGTTTTAGTCTTCAGCATGTAGAAAGCCAGTTTTTCCAGCACCATTTATTAAAGAGGCTATCTTTCTTCCAGTGAACATGTTTGGCCCCTTTGTCAAAGATAAGGTGGCTGAGTGTGTTTGTAGTTGTGTCTGCATCTTCTAATCTGTTCCACTGACCCTCAGGTCTGTTTTTCTGCTAGTACCATGCTGATTTTATCACAGTAGCTTGTTAGTACAATTTCATGTCAGGGATTTTGATGCCTCCTGCCTTGCCTTTGTTGTCCATGACTGGCTTTACTATTCTAGGTCTCTTCTGTTTCCTCTTCTCTTTCCTGTTAGCATTAAATCTGTGTAACACTTTTGGGAGTATGGCCATTTTTACCATGTTCATTTTTCCTATCCATGAGCAAGGAATATCTTTCCATTTTCTGATATCTTCTTTGATCTCCATTTTTAGAATACTATGATTTTTAATATATACATCTTTTGCTTTCTTTGTTAGATTGATTCCCTGGTATTTCATTTCTAGATGCTATTGTGAAGGGTGTGGTTTCCCTAATTTCTCTCTCAGCGAGTTTGCTGTTTGTGTACAGGAATTCTATTGATTTCTTAATGCTGAATTTGTATCCAGCTACACAACTGAATTTGGTTATTAAATCTAGAATTCTTTTGGTGGAGTTTTTGGAGTCTTGTATGTAGAGTATTGTGTCATCTGCAAAGTTAAATAATAATTTAACTTCTTCCTTTTCTATCCTTATTCATTTTATTTCTTTCTCTTATCTAATTGCTCTAGTTAAAGTTTCCAGAGCTATATTGAATAAGAATGGTGATAGTGGACAATCTTGTGCTGTTCCTGATATTAAATGGAAAGCTTTCAGTTTTTGACCATTTAGTATGATGTTGGCTGTTGGTTTGTTATAGATGGTTTTTATCAGATTGGGATAAAGACCATCTATTCTGATTTTCTGTAAGGTTTTTATCATGAATGAGTGTTGGACTCTGTCAAAAGCTTTTTCTGCATCTATTGAGATGATCATGTGATTTTTGCTTTTGGCTTTGTTGATATGGTGTATTACATTTATGCATTTGTAAATGTTGAACCATCCCTTCATTCCTGGGATGAATCCCACTTGGTCATTGTTTTTAATCTTCTTGGTGATTTGCTGCATTCTGTTTGCTTGTATTTTATTGAGGAATTTGCATCTAAGTTCATTAGGGAGATTGGCCTGTAGTTCTCTTTTTTGGTTGGGTCTTTCTCTGGTTTTGGTATCAAGATAATACTTGCCTCCAGGAGTGAGTTAGGGATTTTTGCTTCCCTTTCAATTTTGTTAAAGAGTTTGAGTATTGGCATTAAATCTTCTCTAATTTCTTGTAGAATTCAGCATTGAATCCATGAAGACCTAGGCTTTTCTTTGTTGGTAAGATTTTAATTACATATTCAATTTCCTTAACTGACATTGTGTTATTCAGAATTTTTATATCTTCTTGATTCAGCTTTGGTAATTCATAGGCATCTAGGAATCTGTCCATTTCTTCTGTGTTTTCCATCCTATGAGAGTAAAGATTTTCAAAGTAGGTATTGATGATCTTCTGAATTTCCACAGGGCCTGTAGTGATTTCACCCTTTTCATTCCTAAATGCATGAATTTTCTTTTTTTGATAGGTTGGCTAAAGGTTTATCAATTTTATTTACAATTTCAAAGAACCAACTCTTCAATTCATTAATTCTTTGTATTGTTTTCTCAGTCTCAATTGTGTTAATTTCTGCTTTGATCTTTTTAATTTCCTCCCTTTTCTGGGCTTTGGGCTTGACTTGCTTTTTTTTTCTAAAAGCTTGAGGTGCAACATTAGGTTATTTATTTGTACTCCTTTTTATGTTTTCCTTATGTAAGAATCCACCAATATAAATTTCCTTCTTAGGACTGCATTCACTGCATCACACAGGATGCAGTATGTTGTATCTGCCTTTTTGTTACTGTAGCTATTGTTATAATTTCTTCTTTAAACTCATCTGTGGCCCATTGGTTATTCCAGAGGGTGTTATTTAATCTCCATATATTTATTTAATTTTTTCAGTTTCTTTTGCCATTAATTTCCAATTTCATTGCAGTACCATCAGATAATATGCATAGGATAATTTCAATTCTTTTGCATTTACCTAAGCATGTATGGGCTAGTATATAGTCTATTTTAGAGAATGCCCCATGTGCAGCTGAGAAGAATGTACATTCTGATGTTATTGGGTGGAACACTCTGTAAACATCTAGTAAGTCTATTTGTTCACAGGTTTGTTTCAGTTCTGATATTTCTTTGCTGAATTATTTTCTGGTTGATCTACCAATTTGTGACAATGGGTTACTAAGGTCTCCCATTGAATTGTGTTGTTGCTCAATTGGTTTTTCATGTCTATTAATATTTGACTTGTATAGTTTGGTGCTCCCATATTTGGTGCATGTATATTTATGATTGTTATCTCTTCCTCTTGAATTTTTCCCCTAACAAGTATGTTGTGAGCTTTTTTATCTCTTTTGATCATTCTTGAAGTGCATATTGTCTGCAAACAGAATAGCTGTCCCAGCTTTTTTCAGGGTTCCTGTTGCATGGAAGATTGTTTTACATCCTTTGACTTATGGTCTATGAATTTCTTTTTGAGTTAAATGTGTTTCCTGTATAAAGCATATTGTTGGATCTTATTTCTTAATACACTCTTCCAGTGTGTTTCTTTTGATTGTTGAATTGAGGCCATTTACATCAATGGTTATAACTGATATGTATTGGCTTATCTTTGTCATGTTGTTTTCCTGCTCTTGGTTTCCTGTTTTTCCCCTCTGTTTCATTCTTTGCCTTAGCTGGTGGTTTCCTTCTGTTGTTGTTCTTGGAATTGTAGTCATTTTTATCTCTGTCTAGAATATCTTTCAGTACCCTTTCATTTTTTTAATTCTTTTTTTGTTGTTGTTGTTGTTGGGGGGGGTTCTAGGAATTGAACTCAGGACCTTGTGCTTTCCAGGCAGGCACTTGTGCCTCTGAGCTATATCCCTGACCCCCTCAATACCCTTTCTAGTGTTGGTTTCATGGTCATGAATTTCTTCAGTTGTTCTTTGTCATGGAAGTATCTTTTTTCTCTACTAATTTTGAAAGTTATTTTTGTAGAGTACATCAATCTGGGTTGGAAGGTGTGTTCTTTCAGGACTTGAAATACTTTACTCCAAGATTTCTTGCCTTGAGTGTTTGTGTTGGGGCATCTACCATTATTCTGATGGGCTTTCCTTATAGGTGATCTGTTCCTTTTATCTAACAGCTTTTAATATTCTACACTCGGGCTGAATTTCTGGGATCTTGATTATTACATATCTGGGTGTAGATTTACTTTGGTTATGGCTAATTGGAGCTCTATATGCCTCACTTGTCTGTATGTCAGATTCTTTTCCCATGCTTAGGAAATTTTCTGCTAATACTTCTGCAAGTAGTCTTTTTATGTCATTTATGTTGACTCCTGCTTTTTCATTGACACCAATCAGGCTTATATTATTTTTCTTTGCATTGTCTTGCAGCTGTTCAAGTACTATTTCCTCATCCCTTGTTAATTTGAGATATCTTTCCCTTGGTGATTTCTAGTCATGATACTGTATTCAAGGTCTGAAATTCTATCTTGAGTTTCATTCAAGTGGTTTTGCCAGCTTTAAATGGAATTTTTAATTTCCTGGATATTTGTCTGAATCCTTTTCGTGGATTCTATCTCTTTCCTATATTGCTCTTACATGTTTTGTTTTCCATGTTGATCCTTGTAAATTTTTGTAGCAGGTAGATTTACTGACATGGCTAAAGTGAGTCCATTTTATTTTTAGACTCTATTTTGTCTTCACTTAACCCCTAGATGAACTCACTCCCCAACCCTGTTAGATATTAAGGCACTAACCCATAGATAAACTCACTCCTCATACCCCTTCCCAGTTAACCATAAACCCATAAAAGAAGGAAACAAACAGTTACAGCAAAAAATTGTCAGGTTGACCATGGAGCGCATCCTGTGTGACAAACCGACCAGTTGTTTGGAGAGTGTCTTGTGATATTCTTACACAAATTCCAGAAAGATGATGTAGTTGTGATGATAATGGGGGAACTTATGGGGAGCTAGTAATGTATAAAACCCCTAAGAGCAAAGACTGTGTTGGTGCCTCAGTTTCTTACTGACCGCCATCTGCCGGCTGAAGTAAAGCTTGTTTGAACACGTGCTCGGCCTCTGTGAGTGACTCTTGCAATTTTGCTGTAACATTATCACTATTAACAAGGCCTCTCTAGGTAAAGTCTGTTCTTTAGGGATATCTTCTGTGTGCAGAAGGTTCTTGGTTTGTGTCTGTCCTGAGATGCTAACCTGTTTCTCTCAGCATCTCTCTCCCCATTTCTGTGCTGCTTTCAGACAGAGACGGGGCTGTCCCCAATCCGGTGCACCACTGGCTCCTCTTGGTCCTTGCTCAGCCTTCTGTGTTGCTCTTCCACTGGCGAGTCTGTATCCTTTCAGGTCATTTTTTGTGGGCTGGGGTGGGATGCTGTGTG
This sequence comes from Erethizon dorsatum, assembly GCA_028451465.1. Taxonomy (NCBI): domain Eukaryota; kingdom Metazoa; phylum Chordata; class Mammalia; order Rodentia; family Erethizontidae; genus Erethizon; species Erethizon dorsatum. The sequence continues at coordinate 22,668,420 of CM051839.1, forward strand.
ATCCTTTGCTTCAGCCATTGCCATCCAAGGCTGCTCAGTCTCGATTCTTACTCCTCTCCTGTGTGGGGAGCGCTAACCTTTCACTTGCCATTGCCACCACCCCCTGCCTCAGATATAGTCTATAACTTATTGGTGAGGTGGAGGGGTGCTGTGGGGTGCCTTTCTGCTCCTGCCCCAGGGATGGACCCAGGCTGCACACTCCCAAGGTGCAAGGCTCTTCCCTGTGCCTCTCTAACCACAGCTCATGGGGGGAGGGGTAGCTGTTCCATTTACTATGCAGCCCTATAGTCTTTAATCTTGTTCCTAGAGGTTCCAGTTGGCTCTCTGGTGCACAAAAGGAAAGGGAAGAAAGAAAAGAAAAGAGAAAGAGAAAGAGAAGGAGAAAAAGGAAAACTGGCTGATCTTCAGGGGAGTATCAGTTCACTCGTGTGCCAGCAGAATTTACAGCTTGGCTTTAGTGTCCTCTGTTTGGAGGAAGGCAGCAGAGGCATTGGACTTTATATCCCAAGTCTATCCTGCATGGCTTGATTTAGCCACACTATTTTAGTATATCTATTTTTATATTTTCTTCTTTTAAGATTCCGAGTATTGTGGGCAGTTGTCCTGATCCGGTGACCCACTGGCAGCTGGGTGGGCTGGCTGCCTGTTTTATTAGGTCCTTTATGTGTTGCTTGATCTATGAGTCTCTCATTTCAGATTGATTTTGGTTTCAGAGTTTATGTCCTCCCCTTTCTCCCAATTACCTGCATTTTTAGTTGAATTTCTCTGATTTATCTCTGAACAAGGCTCCTCCTCTATTCGGCCTTGTTGTCTCCTTCTCCAAAAATCCTAATCTTTTTAAAAGTGATCTTTTCAGTTACCAATATCTGCTAACACACTGCTCCAAACTTTGGTCTCTATGTATTGATGGATTATTTCTCTTGATGTTACACATTGGTTGGGTATTTTCTCTGCCACTTTCACCTGGATGCCTTTGTTTGACGACATGTAGCTGGAGTTAGATTAGAAGCCAGTCTAAGCTGAGACAGGTTAATTGGCCCTCTCACTCTGTCTGTCTGTCTGTCTTTCACTCTCTGTTTCTTTCTGTCTGTCACTCTGTTTCACTTTTTCCCTTTCCCCCTCCCAGTTTCCTTCTCCTCATTTCCCTCTCTCTCTCCTTTTCCCCTCCCCTCCCTTTCTTTTACTCTCTACCCTTCACTTTTATCCTGGCTGCTTCAATGTGTGGCACACACAGAGCAATGCTCCATTTAGGTATTAAACCGAGGTGCAAAATTTCCAGTTCTCAGCTCTATAAACCAAGGTCACTTGCACCACACTATTGACCTAAGAAAGTCCTAAGGATAGGGAAGATTCAGGGAGAAACAAATAAGGTAAAGAAGATCTGGGAAAGAAATGGTGGTTATGGAGGTCATGATTAATTTACTCCTGTAAACTAGCTTTTCTTGTACTAATATATCATTAGCACTTTTACTTTACTTATAAAGCTGAATACTGTGACTTCAAGAAGAGCCTCTCATTATTGCTTAAATAATTATGTGATATTGATGAGCTAATCACTTTCTTTAAGTCAACTTCCATATCTTTAACACTGCAGGCTTTAAATGAACAGTCTTTTGGAGTTACTCCATCAATAAATAAAGATTAAATATAAAATGCTGAGTTCAAGATCTGATAAGTAATAAACATTTGACAATCATTTGTTTTTAGCTATTTCTAAAAACCTCTGAAGCAAATATGAACCACAACTTTATGAAACACTTGTTCTTAGAAAGCAAAGTCTTTTTGATATCATATTTATAAATTTATGCAATGTACCAGGGCATGGTGGCACATGCCTGTAATCCCAGCAACTGGGAGGCTGAGGCAGGAGGCTCACCACAATTTAGAGGCCACTTTTGGGTACAGAGTGAGTTTAAGGCCAGCCTGAACTACACAGTGAGAGCCTGTCTCAAAAGTAAAACACGGCTCGGCGGCTTGAGCGCCTGCCTTGCAAGCGCGAAGGCCCGAGTTCTACTCCCGGATCCCACATACGAAAAAGGGGCCGGTGATATCGCTCAGTGGCACGGGTGCCTGTTGGCGCGCGAGGTCCTGAGGTCGTCCCCCCGGTACCCACAAAAAAAAAAAAAAAAAGTAAAACAAACAAATTATAGCAATGTTTAAACTTTTTTCTCTTATAGTACTTTTGTATTTTGCTTATTAAGTCAAATAATATATAATATTGATTCCATACAAGTGTAAATTTTACTTAAAAATTGTAAATGTGAATTTGCTCAATCCTTTACATCATTTCAATATTCAGATTCATGGATTTATTTTCATCTATAGCTCAAGTCCATCCTATGGCATATCTTTTCCACAAACACAGGGGTCCAGGATATCTGGGCATTAAATTTATTTTATGTGCTGCTGAAGTGAGTATTGGGCATTAAATTTATAACGAGCCCTGAGCCATTGCTTCTCTGACTCTGTATTAATTACAGTAACTGTTGTTAAATCTGACTTCTACTAAATGTTATTATGGACCTGTTATCCAATGACTAAACCTATATGTCATTCAGATTATCAATAATTGTGTTCCAATATGTTTCCCTATCCAAAATTTAATTTCATATTTTTAAGAAAGGTCGTGTCACTCTCCTTCCAAATACTTACACCTATATACCCACATATATATACAGCTCTTTACTCTTTAGAAAACCTCTACTTGCACTAAAAAATATTTAGAGTTAAGTATGAGTGATTTCCTTACAGAGATTTCCTGCCTTCATGATTCCTACTACTTTATTTAAGACCACAAAAGGAACTTGAGACTATATAATTCAGTTCCCCTGTACTTTTTTCACACACTTTTTGACTTCATAAAACACCATCTCTGCTTCCCTCATTACCTGTGATCCCTTCATTTACAAGAATTTATTTTGTTCCATCTTAAATTAAGATTCTTGGCCTAAAATGTTTTTTACAAACTAGAACCTCAATTAATAATTCAGGTAAGAATAATCTCATTAGAATTTCATTTATCATTTATTCAGGTAAAATTCAGGTTTTTCTATCTGTGCTACAAAATAAAAAAAAATGAATGAGTTAAGTAGGATAATATAGAGAGCCCTCCTGGTCTTCATCATAGTCCAGAAGTTTATATTTGTAATCCCATAGAGAAGTTATTGGAATCCTAGTGGGTTAATTTCATTCTACCACTTCAAGTGCAACCCATGGTGAGAATAAAGACACCAAAGCATATTTATAGTTGTGGGTAGCCAAGGGGTTTCTATGTTCAGCTAGAGTGATGGTTAACTGGAACAAAGGCCTTGACCAAGGGCCAAACCCGGATTTTATTAATTCTTGATGAGGGGAGTGACTTGGGATGAATGACTGAGACAGTGGTGGGAAGTCTGCGAGTAGCTTGCGCTGGGTTAGATAGGTGGTCTGAAATCACCACTGCAATATGCAGGGGGAAGGATATGCAAAAAGAGTAATCTGCATAACACAATTTGAGGTAGTATCTAATGTTTTGGGGTCGGCATTTCAGCTCTGATGTGTAATCTTTATGATCTGGCAAGTCATAGCCTCTTATGTCGAGGCTCCATCCCAGTCTACAGCATGGAACATAGCTCTTCCTCTCTTCTGGCTCACACATAATTTTGGGGAACTATGGGAGCCAGGAAACACAGACCTGTCGCCTTGCTTCAAAGACCACATATCAGCACCTCAGCTGGACACATTTGCATTGCTTAAAGCCAATTGAAGGGATAAGGAAAAGTCCTAGCCAGTTTTGTACATATACATGGAAGTAGGGCCAAGTTTAGCCAAAATGGAGATAGTTGCTCTTCTTTCAAGGAAAGTCATCCAGGTGGTCCTCCACAGGACAATACTTACTAATTTCCCAAACTCAGTCATAAAATTTTGAGGGAAAAATATTTAACTATCCCAAATTAATTCAGTCGTTTTATATGATAATTTCTGAGTAATCATAATATATTTTGAATAGAAAATAGCAGATGTATCCTTTTTAAAAAATGTATCTTGGAATTCAGAATATAAAACAGTGGACTATATTTAAAATAAAATTATCTTACGACACCAATAGGAAACCATTTTGGAGACAGAGTAGCAACTATTAATTATATAATTAAGTATATTAATTCATCACCCCATCTGATGATCAGGCAATTATGTTGTTTATAGTACATTGTAGTTTAATTCACCTGATATAGGAAATGAGACAGTAAAGTAGACTATATAAAATGAATAGATTCATGTTTTGAGGATTCAAAATAAACAATAAAACTATATTCATTACACTAGTAAACATTCTAATATTATAACTAAAATATGACTAATCTGTAAAAAGTCAATAAATACAAAATAAAACATTTTCAAAGTCAGAAGATTTCTTTTTTTGTGTGGGTACCAGGGGCCGACCTCAGGACTTCACATGCCAGGAGGCGCCCGTGCCGCTGAGCGATATCACCAGCCCTTTTTTCCTATGTGGGTTCTGGGAGTCAAACTTGGGCCCTCGCACTTGCCAGGCAGGTACTTACGCCACTGAACCATCTCACTGGCCCCAGAAGATTTCATATTAATTAAGTTACCTTAAACATTTGGTTCATGAATATTATCTTTTAATTAAATAAACTGCTGCCATTTGTTCAATTTATCAACCAGAGTAATTTACCTGATTTGTTATACCTTTGATATTCTTTCAACTCTCTGGATTTCAATGTATTTATAGAAATATTTTCTAAAGTAATCCTTATAGCAATAATCCAAAACAAACAAGAAAATAAATTTCTCTGATTTCATACAATTAGCAAATAGAAGATCTAGAAATTTAAATAACTTAATTCAAGACTCATGAATTGTAAATATGATAACCATAGTGGGTTTTGGATATATATATTCTAATGCAAAAATACTCAAAAAAAAGATCTCGAGAATTTTAATAAAAAAATATATAGTATAAGCACAATATATAATTTATAAATATATTTTTCTAAAGAATTGAATTTGAAACAAATTTATAATTAAATGTATTAATAGCTGTGATAATTATGATCACTGTGGAGAAAAATTCAAGATATCACAATGAACCTTTTGCAAAACTCAGAGAAAACATGAATTCAAAGCTTAAAGAATGCTCTTAACTTAATAAATCACACTTTCATGTGTTTCAACAATCATTCAGCAACTATGTATTAAGAATATAATTTGCATTAGACACTGCCCTAAGTATTTGGCTTCAAACAGAATGTTTTACTTTTGTTCATGAAGCTTACAGCCTTTTTGAAAAATAAAAGGTTTTAACAACATGAACCAAATCGAGGAAGCAAATATTTTAAATGTACAATTTTAAATTAAGTACAATTTTGTTTTTAATATGTGGTTGTAAATTTAAATTGCATATTATTTGATTTTAAACAATTTTTGTGTAAATTAATTTTTTAAATGCCTGTGTATTCCTAGCTCTGGGTACTTTCTAGCTATGTATAACAGAATTGAGTTGGGTTCTATTAATGGACCGAATGTTGCACTCATAGACTCATGTACTAGTGAAGATAGTAAACACTTTAAAATCATCATGCTAGTGGGGTTTAACATTTTTTAAAATTTTCATGACAATGAATGTAATAGTGCAACGTATAACAGGAGGAAAGTAAGGCCTTTAGATTGAAATGAGGTTTTATCTTGAATATCCATCAACCTCTTAATCTCACTACAGAAGGATTTATTAAAACCTCTAGAACTAAAGAAATGCTTAATGTGGAAAAATATCTAACCCCTTCACTCACCCTCGGTTCTGAGAAATCATGTCTTTGAGGAAAATTCTTTATGTTCTGTATAGCATCCAATGATGATAGATTTTTTTTAAAAATATGACACGGCTCAATTTGTATTATTAATACAAGAAATTGGTACTTAATAAAAGATAATACAAAAAATGTGCATTACTAAGTATAAGAAATAATGTTCAGATTTTCTGTGTCAAACCCATGGTTTGAGGAAACTAAAAGGAAACCAAAAAAAAAAGACTTGATAGTTAATAAGCTTACAAAAATATATAACATAAATCTACAAAGGCATACTAATAATAAGCACAGTGAAATAATACTACACACCTAACAAGGTAGTTAAAAGAATGACAGCAAGTCATTTTGGTTACAATATGTAACATCCTGAAATCTAATGCAACAATGGTGGTAACAAAATAAATATAATAATAAATACATAATAAATATGTAATATATAACAGATATATAATGAAATATAAAATAAATAATAAAGTAAATATAATAACACAAAATATTGACAGTTTATCAAGTAAATATTCAAATTTTTGACACACCAATTCAACTACTAGATATTTGGAGTACAGGAATATTTGCAAAAAAGACTTACATAAGTCAGCTATGGTGGCACACACCTGTAACCTGTTGCTGGGAAGAATGAGGCAAGAGGACCTCAAGTTTGAGATCAGCCTTGGGAACTTATCAAGAATCTATTGCAAAAATAAAATAAAAAGGGCTGGGGATGTAGCTAAGCAGCTCAGTAATAGAATGCTGCCGTGGCATACATTAGATTATGAGTTTATTCCCCAAAATCATAGAACAAAACAGATATATACAAAAATATTCATAAAAGCTTTCTCCATACAAACACAATAAATGGAAAAAAGGCAATATATCCACCAACAGAAGAATGATTAAATGTTCTACACTAAGTTGCATTAGATGAAGGTGTAAGGTGAAGTTAATCAACAGTGGAAAATAATTTCTAGAAGAGATTGATTCAAAGCCTGGGAGTGGAAATGGGGAATTCCAGGCATGAATGACTCCACTCACACTGTAAGAAGGCATATCTACATGATGTAAACTATCTCATACCTATGTTGATAGGAATGAGAGTCATAGTAGTGTATGCATTTATATAATGGAAGAGTTAAAGTTCATTCATTTTGTTATATAAATATGTAAATGTTTAAAACCTATAAAACAATTATGTGGAATAGGAAGATGGCAAAGTTGTAGATGAGACGAGAATATCAAGTAGTGGTAATTACTACAATGCTCAATGGATATATGCTGGTTCATTACAATACTAAAGTTTTTTTTTAAATCTGATGTTTTCTATATCATCCAAAATACAGATCTTTAAAATATATTTAAAATTAAATGAATTATTAAAATCTAATTCATAATATCTCACTAATAGCCTTGAAAAATATCAAGGAAATGCAAGATATGAATGAAAGATGTGGTGTTGGTGTACTAAAGCATAGTAAATACCACAACCTGAAGTACTTGTTAACTACAAATTTAAAAATTTGTATAAGAAACACCAAGATAAAACAGGAACTGATATTGAACATTTAGTTCATTTAAATAGGCATTTAACTCCTTTAAATGTGTTTGATTTAAAATATTCTATAAAAATTACTATTTTCATAATGGCAAGACTTTTCCAAGATAATACAAATATAGAACTATGGTAAACTAATTATGGAATAGAGCAATTAATATATAAATTAAGAAATATGGTTCAGTAGGGAATGTTTAAAAATACGGTGCAGAAAATCAATACATTTCTGAAATCAAAACAATAATTTTTCTATGCATATGTCTCTGATATAGATCTAAAATACTTGTTTAAAGAAATAATTTTAAGGCAAATCATGATAAATGTTTATTAAAATATTAGTATTTACATAAAATTATATTTCTTTTATTAATCAGAAATAATTTCAAGAGATGTAAAATTTGAATTTTAGAAAATTTAAAAATTTTATTTCCTTCCTTTTATGCATCTATTTATACACCTAATCTCAGACTGTTTATATGTATAGTAAACAGTACTGGAATTTTGTTATAAAATGCAAAATATCATCAAATTAGGGTGGCTAAACTGACATTTTAAAAATAATTTTCATCAATTACATAATTAGCTTTTGTCAATCGTAAAATTGCATTTAAAAAAAAACTGAAAAAAGAAACATACCAAACATGCAACTACACTGTACAATTTCAGTAGACAGTTGATAATTGAATTTTTATGGTAGATGAACATAAATAACATTTTACCCTTTTATATTAAAGTTTCCTCCTTTGAGGAATCTAATGCCCTGACTATTTGAAGTTACAAAAATTTTTCTTTTGCTGTGTGTGTGTGTGTGTGTGTGTGTGAGTGTATGTGTGTAGTTAGTATTAGAGATTGAACCCAAGACCTGGCACTGGAGCTACACCGGGGTCCCAGATAGGGTTACTGTGAGTTCCTCAGGCTGGGCTCAAACTTGTGATGCTCCTGCTTCTGCCTTGAGACAAGCTGGGAGTCCAAGCATGCACCAACATTCCTGGATTATTTTTGTGTATCTTGTCTTTTTTAAAGGACTCTAAATTGTCAGCTCCATAGAGTATGGCAGATTGCCTACACTACTAATTCTTCTGTTCATATAATTTTCATGCTGCCTGTCATACACGATGCTTGTCTTTTACCCACTCCTCACATGAAAGAGAAATATAGGTCCTTATCCTTTGAATTTTGAATTAAAAATAAATTTTGAATTTTTTCTTGAGACTTGTTTATACTCTAAAGATATTAGCAAGTGTGATGAAAGTAAAGATTCTAAAAGTACATCCCTGGTTGGCTTTACTCCTTCTTTTTATTGATTTTTGTTTGTTTGTTTGTTTGCTCATTTTGTTTTCCTCTCTTTTTAAATTTTTCTTGCCATCAAAATTTTGTTGATCTTTACCTCATAAATATTTACTCTGATGACAGATATTTCATAAATGCAGCATAATATTAAATTTTGCTTTAAGTTTTAAAATTAAATTGCCTAAAAATATCTGAAATTATGTATGTAATAAATACATGCTAATCTCTCATTTTAAAGGGATGCTTTTTTCCATCATACACATAACTTTTATTATGAACCATGAAATATATGAGGTTGAAATATCTCTCTTTTGCTTTTTTCTGACACATATACATCAGAAAATAATGTAGACTTAAAAATTATAATCTTTGCAACTTGCCTTTCTTGAACTTCATCTTAATGTAAATTATGTGGATATTTAGACATTAAAAAATAAGTAGTTTTATCCTTCAATGTCTATAAACAACATGTATGTGCATATATTTAGTGAAAGCTTTAGGTTCCTTTCATTCCATAACACTATAAATAAATAAGAAATAGTGTTTTATCCCACTCTAAATGTGCAGTATTTAGTATGTCAGAAGGTATTTTATTGACTATGGAAATTTTCTTAAGTGTCCTATACATTAACTATAACAGTTGTAGCTTGACAATATTGAATATAAACCCTGCATTTATCCTTAAAATTTAAGCATGTAGTAATTCCATGTGCCATTAAGAAAGTATTTTACAACACATTAAACCATATTATATCTGAAAATATGTCCTTTCAGTAGTATGATTATGAAATTTCAAATTGAGAAAATTAAGTAAAAGAACTGTTGTAATAAATGCATTAAATTTATGCATCAGTGTTCATTAAATATATATGAATAACAGCATGTTAAAATCATTTTTTATAAATCAAATATCCTAAGTATTTTTATTTCTAGTATTCCCACTTATTTTCAGTATTTTCACTTCATTGTAGGAAAAATTCCCCTTTAATGCTTTAGTTTCAATTTCTTAAAAAAAAAGACAATTATACAATGATTTAACAGTAATTACAATGTCTTTAATTTGTGCTATTTTTTTTGGAGAATCTCACTTATTAATTGACATTTTCATTGTATTTCATAGCATTTTAAAACAAGTATGAAAGTTCTCTAAAGCACTAAAGAAATGACATTTAACTTTTGAAGACAATCTAATTTTAACATGTATATATTATACACACATACATAAATATATATAATTATACATTTCAATCAAAGAGAATTGCTCATAATATCTTAATTCAGAGTCTTATATATAAAATTTGAAATATAAGGGTAAAGAAGAAATTCTATGGCTTTTCTAATTCCTTTTCATCAAAAAATCAAGTGACTTTACACAAACCCTTTTTTGCACTGTATATTTTCCACATAGGCTTTTATAATTCTTTAAAAAAAAGAATTAGTGGTTCAAACATGGTAAATATAAAATATATGCAATTGAAGCACACAATAATTTGACTTTGTATTTTCTTGCTTAAACTTTTATTTTCAGTAATGTCATCACATATGAATACGTTGAGACTTGTCATGCTACATCTATCAATCTAAGAGACTGCAAAAAGCTCACCCCATTTTTCATAGTGAAGTTCCAAATATACGAAATATACTCTGAAGAACTTCATTATTCTGATGGTTGCTCTTAACTATGACTTCTATAACTTGCCAAATTTTGTTTCTGTGAATAGATATTTTGTTATTTTTTCAATGGAACTAAGACAACCTATAGACGACTTTGTAGATTATATAAGAAATACGGAGATTTAATATGCTTTTCAGCTTGAATGTATAGAAAAATATTTAAAATATTATACTATTGAAATTATATTGGAAGTTGTTTCTGCTGTAATTTATCATCATTTTCATAGTAATATCATATATTATATATATTATGTTATATATATTACTTTACAATAATACATGTAAATGTAATATACATGAACAAGAAATCAGATCTTCAGAAACAAAATTTTAGCTAGTAAATAGCCTTCAGAGATGCTTGCAAATACTTTCTACAATATTTTTCCTCCAATTTCACAGGAAGATATTTAGAAGATATTTCTAAAAAAAATGGAGGCAATTTGCATTTTCTAAATAGAAACAGCATAAGATCGTGTTATGTGCAGTGTTGTATCCACTAAAATTTGCATGTTGAGACTAATTTCTGCAACCTCAGAATATTACTGTATCTGCACATAGGACCTCCTAACAGGTATTTAAATGCCCATGAGGACATTCCAGTGAAACCTAGTCCAATCTGACTGGTGTTATTATAAGAGGAGAATAAGATATGGAGAGAGAGACACAGAATGCTCTTGCAGAGAGGAACAACCATGTGAAGACACAGGAAGACTGTGGCCATTTATAACCCAAGAAGAGAAGCAGCAGGAGGCTCCCACTGCAAATCTTCCTTTAGCTTTGACTTCTACTTTATGGTACTCTAATAAATAACTTTCTGTTGTTTAAGCTCCGCAGTCTGTGGTATTTTGTATGCCAGCCTTATCAAATACTCATAAATAATTTTTTTTATCAGAGTAATAGAAACTACAAACTAGTTTCGTTATATCTCTGCAGTTATAATTCCAAGATGCTCCACTCCTTAGAGGCTATTACTAGAATTTTGACACAGGATTATATTGAATTAATCCTTATATTCTCATGAAAATCAATTCCTCTGCAGAGTAGAGGATTACTAATCAGATCAAGTTCCAAAGATAAACATTTCCCTAGCAATTTTGAATTTCTTATCTATATTTTTATTAAGATATGTTTTTGTATCTCACAAGAACACTGTGCTTGTTATTGTTTCAGATATTATATTCAGGATATTGTACTTCTGAAGTAAAATGAGATGGTGTATTGCCCAACACAATAAAATATGAAGAGTCCTTGAAGTGAATTATAAAAGATAAGGTAAAGAAGTCCAATGTTTAGTTAAATGTGGTCAATATTTTTAAATTTAACTTAGGGCCAAAGCACTTCATATTGATTCTCAATGCAAATACATACCCTAAGCACTTGCTTCAAATTAAATATAATTACTTGTAAAATCATTTTTTTTAGTAACTTTCATATACTGCTAATACTTCTGACAGAAAGTTGCTGATTTTGAAATAATGTTCTTCAGCAGCTTTCATGACTTCGACACATTTTTGAAAAATGTTTTTAAAGGGGTAAAGAAAATGAAATATGTTTATTCATTGCGTGTTTAATGAATAAAATTCAATATGTTTTAGTTCATAATTCCATCTATTTCTCCATAAAGCTCAAGGCTACAAATTTTCTCACCTGACTGGCAGTTTTAGTAGTTTTCATCTGTATAGTCAGTGCCCTCTCCTTTGTCAAAATCGATTCTTTAAAGGAAAAGAATTTCATTGATTTGGATTGGAAATGGTGGTAAAATTGGGAAAAAAAGTGTCCCATAGGTTAAAATGTTTTAAAATAATCTTTCTTAAGCCATGCATATCTCATTCTAGTAGATAATTTAGAAGACAGCAGCTATATTATTTGCTTTCTGAATAATATAATAAGAAGTAGTAAAATATAATATAAGCAGATAGATTCCTTGCCTCTATTTATATTTCAGTTCATTTATTTAATCTCTTCTGGGAATTGCCAAACTCTGTTATTCACAATATTTTAATTCCTTCCTTCCATCCTTACCTTTTTTATGTATTTCTTTCTTCATTTAACTTTGTGTCATGCTTAATTGATTGATGATAATTTCAATTTCATCAAAGGATAATTAAGCTAAATAAATATTATTATTATTATGGTCTTACAGGTATTCTAGAACTATTCCCGTGGCTCAGGAATTTTCTCAGACAATATCCAAACATTTACAGAAATGCAAAGAACATGTTAACACTCATATTAAGGATCTAGGCTTGACATCAAAATTATGAGATATATTGCTACCTTTCTTTTCAATTAAGAGATATTTATTATAGTTTTCTCCTGACATCTAGGTAGGGATTTTTATCTGAATGTCAGATTAAGCAGAGACTTTTAAACCCAAAGCATTTAGGACAAATTCCATTTTAGTCACTTAGGTCAGTCAGAAGAACCAAGCTCCTTGTAGAGAGCAATTCAAATCACTTGCATTGTTCACTTGTTTAGCAAAGCTCCGCCACTCACTTAAAGAAAATATATAAAAATCCATACAGGTGTGATTGCACTATCTCAATAAAATTAGAAATATCATAAATCGAAAATGCTTCGAGCACTTTAAGCTACTGAATATCATAACCTAACAAGAATATGGGCTGTCTGCCCTGATGATCCCGTGTCTCACTTAGACCTGTGGTTGGCTGTTGCCAGTGTCCAACATCTTCAGAGAATATTGTACTAGAATAACCAGCCAAGGGAAAAATCAAAATTTCAAAATTTTATGTACAGTTTCCACAAATTTATATCATTTCAATATTGGAAGTCAAACCATGAAAATTCAGGAATCATTTTATTAAGTTTAAAATATTGATGTGGAGATAAATTTGCAGCAAATTTTATTAAACAAAAATGGCAGTAATAAATGTATACCTTTTTTCTAAGTATGTCCAAAAGAAAATACTGTGAAAAAATTTAAGCTAGCAGTATTATCTTTAAATTCTTTAAATAAATAAAATTTAATAAAACTTTTAAAAAAGAAATCGGGACAAGTGGGCATGACATGATAAACATCCATGACGTTGGTAATGATGTTAATGTGCGTGGATCTGGTTTGAGTTATCTGCTTATGCCTGGAGTAGACATAGTCTAGAGACACTGGTCAGCATGGCAAGGAGCTCAGGCCCACACTTGTGATCCCCAAATATGTGGGAGCCCTTGAGGGAGAAAAGGTCTTACAGAAAGAAGGAGCTATATTTAAAAAGTATGAGGTAAATTGTGTCAGGCTGACCAAAACATTCATACTTTGTGTTTACATCACAATTTTGAAATAGTAATGATTAATTCACTTTGAACGTGAGTATAATTCTTAAATGCACATAGTTCATATGTTTTCTAATATAAATCAAACTAAGTAATGGGAGAAAATGCTGTGCATTTTGTGTTCTTACTGGAGCTTAAATATGTCTTTTTTCAATTTGGTAGCTATTTTCTTCTAAAATTAATCGTGTATACTTTGGTTTACTTTTAAAAGTAATAGCTATTATATTTGAGCCTTTAGTAGTTACCAGTGTTCTATGATTTTCAGTTCATATACATTATATCATGTAGCCATAACAGCAAATCTATGAGTAATTGAAATACTGACATCATTGCTTTAAATGTATATAGTGAAGTATAAATACTATAACAATTTTATTCTAGCCACCATTCAAAATAAACAAAAAGCACATAAACAGTTCATAATCATGTGATTTATTTTTCATACTAAGTCATCAAAACACTTTTCCCAGACAGCATTTTATTCTCATGTTTCAATGTCTTAACATTATAACATATTTTTCCATAAAATAACTGTGTCCTTAAATGCATTCTAACTTTCAGAGAAATAAAATTCTTCCTAACAGACTTAACTTTATAATAGTATAGTAGTTGTTAGGATATAAAATTCACAGTGTTTATATATTCTGAATTTGGATAAATTATCATTAAATGCAAAATGCAAAATTATATCTCTAAATGCTTCACTTAATGAGAAGGAAGGATAGATATCCTGGATGTTTCAATCAAAGAAGACACAAGTACTTCACACTGTCTTATAATGACCTGTATGCTTTACATCTAGAAGCAATATAACACAGTACAATTCTAAATGGCTGACACATGTGAACTTCTCATCTAAGGTCAGAGAAAAGAAATTGAAAAATCAGAGCAATGTTAGGAAAGAGGACCTAGGCAGTATCATCAGGTAATTGTTTTATTTCCAGGAATTTTTGAATGAGGTTCCCTTGAATTATCTTCATGTTTCTTTGAGGGTTATCTAGTATAAAAATCACTATTACAATGATCTCATTTAGTCAGATGATGTCTTAGTTACTGTTCTTGTTGCTAAAACAAAATACCCAATACCCAAAGTTAAAGGAGGAAAGGTTTAGTTAGCTCACAGTTTGTAGAGGTTTCAGTCCATAGTCAGCTGGCTCTAAGTCAGGGTGACATGGCAGACAGGCATCACAGAGAACAAACAGTTCATGGCAAGCAAAAGGTAACAAAGCAACAAAGAGCAGGATGACCACGGTCTTTTTCTATCCTTTATATTTTATCCAGGCTACTTTGGGTGGGTAGCACTCACCCCTTAATCTTAATGCCCTTGAGCCTAGCATTGCACCATGAATCCATTCCAGCATCACACACTCTACATCCAGCCAACTCTGAAAAAGCTTCACCTAGGACTGTATGAGTCTTTGGGGGATATCTAGAGACAAGCCATAACATGAGGAATCAGAGGAAGAAATCAGGAAAATTTTCCAAGAAAACAAAACTTTCGAGCAGTTTAACCATCATTTGAATTAAGATCTATCTGGCTACTATAGTTAACCACTAACATAACTTCCTCATTGCATAGCTTCATTGTGTATACTTAATAATGCTACTACAACACAGACTCTTTGCTAAAAGAGTTTAAGGACTTGTAATAGTAGGACAACACTTTGAGAAAGAACACTTCATTTTTGCTTATAAAAGAAAAGAGTGAAGTAATTACAACCAATTTCAAAGAGATAAGAGATGTGGCTGTCAGAATGAGTGCATTAGTTCTCTTCAAGACACATTTCCTTTTGTTATTAAACAATAGCAACAGCAGTTATCACAGAC
The DNA here is from genome assembly GCA_028451465.1 of Erethizon dorsatum. NCBI lineage: Eukaryota > Metazoa > Chordata > Mammalia > Rodentia > Erethizontidae > Erethizon > Erethizon dorsatum. The sequence continues at coordinate 22,683,855 of CM051839.1, forward strand.
ATGAATACACAAGGACACATCAATTTCAGTCCTTCTTTATTCAAAACGTAGCACAGGCAAAGTTGTGAACATATATATATGCTCCAGTTTCTAAGGAGAAAGAGGAATAGAATGGGAATCTGCTTTTAATATTTCACTTTAATTCCTTTTGTTTCAATATTTTACCATCATAAAAATGTAGTAACTACAGTGGCCATTTTGATTTCTTGTCTGGGCTAGCTGTTTCATAAATCCAGATGCAGTATACAAACTGAAAAGTGCACAACCTTTGAGTTTTGTGGTCATAGAGCACTCCCAGGAAGACCATTAGTGTGAAGAGTGAGGTAATGAAAGCTGCAGTTCTGTGCCAAAGGTTAAATTCTCCAAAGCCCTGAGAATTATTAATGAGCAGTTGGACACGTGGAAGTGCAACATTGAGACAAGAGACAAAGAGACCCAGGATGATGCCGGATTAATGGAGCAGCATTAGTAAAGCCAGGGGATTTATCACATTGTTGACAAATATAAGGCATTAGGCATATTTTGTAAGAAGGAAAGTAATATAGACTGCAAGGAACCTGGAAACACTGATATGAATAGAAATGAACGATGAAGCATAGCAGCATATTGCATATGTCCATTAGCACAAATTTAATGAAGGCTACTGTGAATAACGCACCATGCAAGAGGCACAGCTGCAAAGCTGGTCAACACAAAGACCTTTGCCTTGAAGAGAGACCAAATTAGAAAGCAAAAGACAGTCAATTCCATCACCCTGAATAGTGCATTTTAGATAGGTTATGTAAGATTACTTGGTTTTTTTTTTTAGTGGTGTTCTGGATATTTTAGATTGAGTTGCAGTAGATGTAAGAACAAATGGACTTTCTGCATGAGATCTTTATGCAAAAACTCAGAAATGTGAACATTATGTCCTGGTTGAGAAGTGGCAAATAGCTTGATATGGTGGGAGCAAAAAGAGTTATACTGAAATAATGCATTGTGTTTATTAAATTAGCTAATTAAATGGTGGATTTTATTAATTTGTTAATCTGTTATTGAGAATCAGATATGAGTTATAGTAAAAGTCACTTTAAAATTGTCTCCAGGGCCGGTGAGATGGCTCAGTGGCTTAAGCGCCTGCCCGGCAAGCGCGAGGGCCAGAGTTCAACTCCCGGGGCCCACATATGAAAAAGGGGCCGGTGATATCGCTCAGCGGCACGGGCGCCTGCTGGCATGCAAGGTCCTGAGGTCGACCCCCTGGTACCCACAAAAAAAAAAAATATTGTCTCCAGTTTATCCAAAGGGATGAGGTACCTCTCTCCATTATAGCACATCTCACAATATTTATGTGCAACACTTACACATATATACTCCACTGAGACAAATTCCTCTTGTGTATTCCTTGTGTAATTCCAAAATGTATATATGAATTTCACAGAGTGTGCTTCTAGAAGTTTGTGTCTCTCTGTATGGAGTAATAACCTGGGCTTAATTCAAGTAACAGGCTTAATTTAGTCAACTTTTATCTGATTTTTTTTTCTTTTATCTAGTTAAGAGAACAAAAACCTTGAGTTTATAATTGTATAAATTTTATTTTCTGTGCTTACTCATTTGGAAAAGAATAAAGACATATCGAGAAAAATGATGAAAGAAGGCCTTGAAATTATGACATTGGATGAACAGCATACAGATCAAAACTGTCAGTTGAGAATTTGCTTGTCTCCAAATCCCCCTGAGATAACAACAGATACACCCCCCAAAAACACTTTTATAATAGCCAAAATTTAAAAAGGACATGAGTTACACAAAATTTACATGGGTCTCAGAAGGAATCCACAATTCAGATCAGAGATGAGGATTATATGGTATATTTACGATGTGTAGTAACCAGAACTAATTCAAAGGAAACTGCAGAATGAATGGAAACATCCTTCTATCTTTCTGATTAAGCTTACAGAAATTTCAAGTTTGAAATATGTGTATCAGATTTTAAAAGTAAGGAAATTAAATACAATACTATTTAAACAAATTGAAAGACTGTCTATTGAATACCTGGGACAGTCAGGCTCTCCCTTTCTATCCCCCTTGTCTCCTTTCTCTCTCTCTCTCTATAAAAAGAGATACCTGGGAATATTTTTTTTCACTCAAAATGAATGGAAGAACTTGTCACTAAAAAATGGAATGTTTTCTCTGCAGAAGATAAGTTTTCTCCAATAGAATTTGTTATCTAGGTTTTTTAAAAATTTCTGTGTGGTGGCAAGAAGAAATGATCTCAATATCATCACCTGCTCATCATACAGTGATATGTATTAACCCATTTGTATTGCTATTATAAAATACCCAAGACTGGTTACTTTATGAGAAAAGACTTTCATTTAGCTCACAGTTCATGAGAACACGGTACTAGAATCTTCTCTGTTAACTGCTTTCCAGATACGTCACAACAGGGAGAAGACTGTCACAGCAGGAGCTCATGAAGAGAGAGAAAGAGAGAGAAAAAGAGAGAGGGAGAGAGATCACAGGGTAATGCAGAAAGTAAAAGAGATTAAGGGATCAGGCTCACACTTTTATAACAATCCTCTCTTCCTGGAACTAATTGGGGTTCCAACAGTACAACATAAATTCCTTCCAAGGGTGATGTCCCCAATTACCTAACCACTTTCTACAAGGTCCTACTTCTGAAATATTCAACCACATGAGCACAGCCACCTCAGGGACCAAGCACATGAACATTTCACAACAAACTCAGACATTATCCAAACTATAGTGGACATCTACTAATTCACATACCCTAGACACCTGCATGCATTCTCGCTTAGTTTGAGGATTTCACAGAAAATAGACCTACCCAACTGAAGGAAACTCACATCACTCACTGTGTATAAATTTCAGAGGGAAAGTCAAGGTTTATTGCTCATGCAGGAAAAACTGAAAGCCCACCAAATGACCAAGGTGGCAAAGGAAATCTAATTAGAATTTAAAAATTCTAAATAAAGTTATAACTACTACCTCAGGCAATGTTAGAAGAGAAATGTCATTCCCTTCAGAATAGGATATATTTCAATACTAAAAACAAACAAACAAACAAACAAACAAATGAACAAGAACTGTTTGGAAAAATTTAATTGTCAAAAATAAAAGTGATATTTTATTATTATATATATGTTCACATGTTTCTTTATAATCTATAACAGTGAGTAGTTTTTAAATCTGAAAATGTATCCTAGTATGCATTTGAAATTCATTTAGCATATTTTATATTTCTAATCTCTGTGAAATGAAAAGATTACTCAATAAATTGTGTCAAACCTTGTTATGTACTTAGGAAAATAGTTGAAATTTTATCAGTTGGTATATATTTTTAAAATCTATAGATTATAACAGCAACAATATTGATAATATATATTTAAATGGAAAAAATACTATGATTTATTATATATTAATATTTATGTTGCAGTTGAACATGAAATTTATTTTCAACCACAAAAATAGCAGAAGGATGCTGTAAAGTTTTTAACAATAAAGTTTGAAAATTTCCTTAATATAATAAGAAAAATAGTCTATAATTTAAGTTGGAACACATTCTCCAATTAAAATAGCTATTGTTAAGAAAAAAACACATACTACCCTAGATGTAGTAAAAGGAGAACTCTTTCCATTGCTGGTGGGAATGTAAATTGGTAAGGTCACTAAGGAAAATAAAGTGAAAGTTTCCCTCAAAATATCTTTAGGCTTTGAACTAGATTTTCCCATGGGGACTTCTCTCTCCTACCATTATTCTTCTACATTTTTTTACAAAATTAATTGCAAAGTTCACTCAGGTCTCTCCAGTGAAAGCTTCATATCTCGTCAGTGATTGGATCCAAAAATAGTACATTACCAATGATAATTCCAGAGAGAATTATTTACAAATCATTTTCTATTTGTGGGGGGGTCTCATCCAATTTTCCTGAAAATTATTTCTCACCTCTCAAATTTGCTTATTATGATACCGAATTTTTTTTTTGTGGGTACCGGGGGTCGATCTCAGGACCTCGCGCACCAGCAGGTGCCTGTGCCGCTGAGCAACATCACCAGCCCTTTTTTCGTATGTGGGATCCGGGAGTCAAATTTGGGCCCTCGCGCTTGCCAGGCAGGTGCTTATGCCACTGAGCATCTCACCGGCCCAAAATTTTGGTTTTTATCTACAGTCTCTGACTCATAGTGCCTTTTCTAAGGCAGGACATAGAAACTAGAATTTATTTTCCTCATTGTGAGTTATTGAAACCAATTTTCCAGGTCGGTGATATAGTTCAGCAGCATAAGCACTTGCCTGGCAAGTGCAAGGTCCTGAGTTCAATTCTCAGTACACACACACACACACACACAAAATAATAAAATAAAATAAAATAAAATAAAATAAAATATAAAATAAAATAAAACCAGTGTTCCTTAAGTTTCACTGACTGACCTTATCTGATAAGAGGTGATAAGACCTCCATTTCAAAGAGGACCTTTCCCACACCTGAAGGAAAGGAATGCTGCACAGACAGATCAAGAACCTGAGCCCAAGGGGCTTGTTGGGTTTCCACAAGTCATCTCTCAGAATTGAATAAGCAGAGAAGTCTCCACAAAACCCCAAAAGACCAGGGTTCAGAGAACTTCCACGGAGCTGAACATATGGAGCTTCCTGGAGTGGGGCACACCTACAGGGGGTGAAAGCCAGGTACCACACTTCCATGCCTTGTCCTCTGTGTGCATTCATCATATCCTTTGTAGTTAGCTGGTAAATGTGTCCCTGAGTCTGTGAGCCACTCAAGCATATTAACAAATTTTACGTGAGGTCATGAGAACTGTGACCCATAGACAGTATGTCAGAAACAAAGGTAGAATAATGAAAGCCTTTACAGATAGTACCAGAGATGGGGAGGGAGGGCATTCCTGTGAGACACAGACTTCAATAACAGACTTTTGGTAATGTAGATCATGACAAAGTTGATATGATTTGCAGGCCACCTGTTTGGTGTCTGCTGCAGAACTGATTGTTTGCTTTATGTAAAGGTTAAAAAAAAAAAAAACTACCTAATTCTCTGGTGTCGGAAATAAACTATGTTGCAAGCATAGAGCAGGAGAAAGTAAGTCTGTTTGTTTTATCCATGCCTCTGTCCCCCATCACCCTTTCTCCTCTTGAGAAGGGCATATAAATTTCTAGTTCTCATCAGTTATTGAATAATAATCTTTCTGTGATACATATTAATAGGGTGCAGGTATTTTTTTCTGTTAATCTGTCTGTTTTCAGTTCATTTCAGTGAAACCTGAGAAAGAGGAGGGGAAATTTCTCTTCTCTTGCCAGTACATTATCATGTTATCAAATGATTAACATTAATATATTTTTATTTAGTTATCCTTATAGACTTTGAACGTCATTTGGATTTTGACTCAATATGGAGTATGGCACCAATAATTTGGTCAAACCCTCTACATACATAGATGTACACATATACTATACCACAGAAATTCTGGTCAAAAATATATATTTTTTACTATTGTGGAGTGGGAGTGCAAATCAACTGATTCATAGGTTTAGAATGAGGTTTTTTTGTTTGTTTTTCTTTTTCTTTTTAGTTTTTTGATACAGGGTCTCAGTATATAGTTCAGGCAGGCCTTGAACTTACTATGTAGCCCAGGCTGACCTCAAACTCATAGCAATCCTCCTGTCTCAGCATCCTAAGTGCTGGGATTACAGGTATACACCACCATGCCCAGTCTCTAATGAGCTTAATGCTTAAAATGGGTATCAGAAATAATTCTGTTTGACAATATTCTACTAGTAAAATATTCTGACCCATCAATGTGCAAGAGAGTAGTGTACAATTTTTAAACTCAGTGCTTGCAAGACTGTAAACAATAAATGTATTTAAAATATCCTGGAAAGTGAAGAAGCCTCAGGGACAATGGCAAACATGAAGTTGTTTCCAAAGAAATGCAAGTACTTGGAGCTGCAATGGAAAAGAACTGTTGCCAAAAATAAGTTCATTCTCCAGAAAGAAGGCCATGAATTAAATATATCAACATGAGCATAACCAAATGAAACAAATAGAAGCATTTACAAATAACTAAAGAAAATAACAACTATCTGGAAAAACACTTGAAAGTGTTATGGTGACAAATTTCACTTAGGTTCTTGTATTAATCTGTATAGCAATTTAATCATATTTGTTATTCAGGGGAAAAAAGCCATCATTATATGACATACATTAGGTGGAATCTTTTTGGAAAGGCATATTTTTAATTCAACAATCTCAATTGAATAACATAATTAAATATATAGTGTTTTCATTTTTTCTCCTTAAAGCTTTTTATATTACAGACTATATCTATCTTTCTTTCTATTTATCTATCTTTCTGTCTACCATCTATCTATCTGCCACAAATACATTCAAACCCAACATGTCAGGCATTCTGATTTCAGTTTCTTTCTTATCCATTTAAACTTACTTTCTGGCAAGCTTAATGTTTAAAGTCTTTTAAAATATCCTGCATGTATTTGAACCTTGTAAACAAAAGATTTGAGAGCTGCCATTCAGAAATGTCATATCTGCTGTCAATGGTTCATGAATAATTGACACTGAGATTACCTAGGGAAATTTGCAATTAGCCTTCTCATTAACATAAGAACAACAGTAGGCTGCTTGGTGAATGTTAGATTTTAGCTTAAGTATTTGCTCAAGAGATAAAGAGTTTGTAATAGAACCTCTAATGAAAAATTCATTATTTCAGTGTGATATCCCATGGGTTCCCAAGTTACTTCATGAATCAATAATTGAAAAACCAAGAATATATATTCAGTTATTAATTTATACATTCAAATAACTGTGAATAAGCATATAACAAAAGAGATTAATCTGAAGTTAACATATGATAAAATGTTGATTTCAACTACAGTGTATTAGTCACCTAATCATTAGGACAAAATTCTGGATACCTGCAATTTAAAGGAGGAGAGGTGTAACTCGGCTTATAATTTTCAGAGAATTCAGTCCATGCTTGTTTGGCTCCAAGGCACAACGGCACATCATAAATGGATGAGAGAGGAAAATATGCTCACCATATGACAATCAAGAAGCAGAGAGAAAAAAGCAAGGGAGGCGATGCAGACAAGAATACACCATTTGGGCCGGTGAGATAGCTCAGTATAATTTGCTCTTTATTTATCTGAGGGATTTCATGATAGTGTGATTCTTAAGAAAAGTCTGAAGAAAATGAAGAAATTAATGATCTTGAAATCTGAAAGAACAACATTGCAGAGAGAGGAAATGGCAAATGCAAAGGTCCTGGGTAACTTCGCAAATCAAAGTATTTAAGAAATGAATATCTTGGGCCGGTGAGATAGCTTAGTGGCATAAGGACCTGCCCGGCAAGCATGAGGTCCTGAGTTCAACTCCCACTACCCACATATGAAAAAAAGGGCTGATGATATCACTCAGTGGCATGGGCGCCTGCTGGTGTGCAAGGTCCTGAGTTTGACCCCCGGCACCCACAAAAAAAATAAAGAAAGAAAGAATACACCATTAAAGACCATGCTCCCAGTGACTTACCCCTCCAAAAAGGCACCATCTCCTAACAGTAAATGAACTACTGAACTCACCAATGGGCAAATCCACTAGAGGGAATAGAGCCCATGTGATCCAATCAGTTTCCAAATACCTAAGACTTTTGGACTAAATTATAGAAACCATAACGTTTAATCTGAGACTTCCAAAAGGGTCATGTTCAATTCACTATACAAAATGTGAAGTCTACCTGTAAGAGTTACCAAAGTTTAACAGTCCCAGCACTGATGAAGTGTCCAAATCCATCTTCTCCTCTGGAACTAATGACAAACTCTTAGCTATGAGTCCCTGTAAAAATCAATAGAAATTTTGTTACTTAAAACACACAATCACACAAGGTAATAAAGAAAGGAAGATAGAAAGGCAACGGAACAAAGCAAGACCAAAATTTAAAAGAGCAAGCATTCAATCCTGTAGCTCTGTGTTCAATACCTGAGGCAGATTGTTATGAGATATGCACTCAGAAGGGCTTAGGCAGCCCCATGCTAATGACTTTGCTGGTTGCAGCCCATGTGGCCTCTCCCTTGGGCAGGCTGCACACATTGCCTATGGTTTTCCTCAGCACACAGTCCACATTCCAGAATGGTGGTGGTCTACAGAATTTGTTCCTCAGAATTGGATTCAGAGCACTCATTGATCCAAGCACTCAACCCCTACAACCAAGAGAGAAGGAAGCCTGGCTACTGCTCCAGCTTGCAGCAGGCATTGTTATCATTACATGGTGTTGGTTTCAGGTGCATGCAGAACACAAAAGTTGTGGGATTCGAAAGGCTTTCACCCAGATTTCAGAAGATCTGTGAGCCCAGTCAGTGTGCTGCTGAGAGTGCAGTGTGTGAAGCTGTGAGTGTGAAGCCAAAGGTGCATTGGAGACCACAGAAGTTTGGAAAGGCCAGGAGTGTGGATCATCTGAGGTAAACTGCAAGAAGGGAGTAAAGCAGGCCCAAGAGAGAAGCCATGGGAGCTAAAACCACTGATGTGCTGTAGGGGCAGAGCCACCTAAGCCCTTTGGAGTTCACATCTTGCCGCAGATTGCCTTGAATGCTGCAAATAACACTACAGGGCTTAATGTTTGCCCTGTTGAATTTTTGGACTTGCTTTGGTCCCATTCTCTGTATACACCTATTTGTAACTTTTAGAATGGAAATGTCTATCTTGTGCCACTGAATGTTTAAAGTGTTTAACTTTCTTTTCTTTGTACATGGTTTTGCAGCTAAGAGTTTACCTTAAATCTCAGGAGACTTGGGACTTGGACATTTTTAGCAATGCTAAAACTGTTAGGACTTTGACAACTCTAGGAAATGGACTAGAAGCCTTTTGCATAAAGGGATATGCATGAGTCTTTTGGGGGCCAAGAGCAGAATGCTTTGGTTTTCTTCTAGATGTCCCCCAAAGCCTCATACAGTCATATTGCTTTTTAGAGGTGGCTGAATCTAGAGTGTGGGATGCTGAGATTAAGGATGCTGGGATTAAAGGTGTGGGATTGCTGGATCAGTTCACTAAGTGGATTGATACCATCTTAATCCTAGGAGGCTGAATACAGTATAAGGGACAGAAAAAGACCTGTCTTCCCCTTCTCTTGTTGTTTTTGCTGCCTTCCACCAGCATGAATGTTGCCCCTCTGCCATGTGCAACCCTGCCTTGGAGCCCGTGGATTATGGACTGAAACCTCTACAATATGTGAGCTAAATATACCTTTCCCTCTTTAACTTTGTGTGTCAGGTATTTTGTCTCAGAAATAAGAAAAGTAACTAAGAGCATTAACCATTACTTGCAGGGAAGCAGCTCTTATGACCACCCCTCCACACACAAGCATAAACAATTCCCCCAAAATGGCTAAGATTTGTATTTGTTGAGTGATTGTTAATGTTACTGTATTTACCTGAATATTCTAAGGGATATATTCTATGTATGTAGATTTGTATATACATAATGTGCACATGCATTTATTGCTATATATAGTATATGTACATATATAGCATATATTATATGTATATACATATATTTTTTACAAATATATGTACACACATAGCAATTTGGGGGTGGTTATTTTGAAGACTTTTTTTTTTGTGGGTACTGGGGGGTCGACCTCAGGACCTCGTGTGCCAACAGGCACCCGTGCCCCTGAGCAATATCACCAGCCCCTTTTTCCTATGTGGGTTCCGGGAGTCGAACTCGGGCCCTCGCGCTTGCAAGGCAGGCGCTTACACTGCTGAGCCATCTCACCGGCCCCAAGACATGTTTTGTCACTTCTCTCTTTCTTACATAAAAACTTACACCAGATTTGTATGATTCTCAGGTATTTGATAAGAATAACCACAAAGCACATCAGCAGAGGTTGATTAAAGTTTATTTTTATTCCTTAAACATTTAGTTCTCAACAAAATTAAAACCCTAAGTACTGGGTATGTTTTCTAAACTAAGCTATTTCATTTTGTTTTTACTTCCTTTCTAATGATAGTGCCTATAATTTTCATGATATAGTCTGATTTTGAGTCAATATTGTATCCGAAACATTTTATTTTGTGTTTAGAATACAAAGAGAATTCTTCACATTATCATTCTGTATTCCATCTAAGACAAAGTTCTTAGACCTCCACTTTATTGAGGTGAGGGTTCAGAGTCTATAATGAGAAGAGTAGATTAGTTTACTAATGAAAGTGTGATGGTGGAGGAGAGGGAAGGGCATGCATTATCTTTTGGGGTGGTAGGAGCAAGAAGATTTTTAATTTAGTGAATCATTGGCAGTTCACCAATTTATCAGCGTAAGATTTTATTGAGTGTTTTATTACCTTCAAGTGAGAAGATTAACATGGCAGATCAGAATTCCTTTGGATACTTTGTTATCCTGAAGAAATTGTTCTGAGCCACAACCTCCTAGCTGATTCATAAATGAGTTTGGAAATATGGCTTTCAGTAGTTATTAAACAGCAACTTTTCTGCCAATTCTTGCCAAAAGAAACATTATGTGACTCACTATCAGAAATATTCCTAGACAAGTAATCTGGGCCTTGTCAAAGGAACAGAAAGAATGCAACAGTAAACTTGGCCTTCAAGCCAGTAATTTTTCTTCAAGAGAATTATGCAGAACTAAATAAACAGTTATTGCCCTTACTTTTTAAATGTTATATTTTCTCTGGGTGAAGCCTTCCACTAACATTAGGTGATGATACACTTTCAGTTATCTTAAAACAATAAACAAACAATGATCGTTTCACCTGAGCAAAAATAAGTTTACAATTGGACACTGACATGCACAGCTTAGAAAAATAAGCATCCAGTCAGTTACAGTGAAATCCCTTTTATTAATGAAATATTTATTATGAAATCTTGTATAAATCACAAATTGCTTCAATACAAGCTCTCAAATTAGTAAAATTTGAACAAAGTTTATTTAGCTGTAGCTATTACATTGTTATATTAAATCATAATTATAAGAATTTGACAATTCTAGCATTGGACAATAATATTATATCTTAATGGAATATATATATATATATATATATATATATATATATATATATACACACACACACACAAATTAAAAATTTGGGAAAGTATCAAAGTGGTGAGATTTTTCACATTTATTTAATTCATTCCTTGTGTGCATATATGATTCCATATTCCATCTTACCTTCCACCTTTTACATCTCTGTTTTCCTCTTTGAAACAGATTTGTCAGGTGCTAGGTTGAAGGCCACTCTGAGAGACAAGGTAAGTCTTTCAAAGCTTTCCAGGACACAATTATCTGCTCCCACCATCAAGTATCCATTGTTCAGTGTAGAAACTCAAGATATGCCTTCAGAATCAAATTCTAAAGAAGAAAAAGGCTTTACACAGCAGGTATACTAGTAAAGTTGGTTAAAAATCTAGTCCTTAAGAGGATAATGGAGAAAAGGTGAGCAAAACTGTTAACCTAGCAATCAGGGGAAAGTACTACTCCTACTTTGTACTTTGTAAAATGAAAATAACTTTTTTAAAAAAACCTCTGATTTTTAAAGTGGTGTTTTTAGAAGACTAATCAGAGTAACATTCTGATACTGACCTCAATCTATAAGAAGGTTACAGATTGGTCTTTTTGTATTGTGAAAAATAGATTTCTCCCACTATTTAAAGTAAAAAAAGTAGCAAAATAATGTTAGCTAAGTGTTATGTAAAGAAGTTTAAGCAGCAGAGACTAAAGAAACAAATGCATATGAGAATTGGGATAGGAGCCAGAGCAGAAATTATACCTACCATTAAAATATCTAATCAGGAAAAAAATTAAGTTGACCGTTTTCACTGATCCAAAATTGTAATAACCTTTCTGAATGGGTCCAATCTATGTAGACATATTATTTCATAACAATACTGTTGTCCAAATCCATTACCTGTATCTGTATGAAGAGTTATTCTGGGATGTTGAAAAGGAAAATTATTATGTATTTATCTAAAATTATGAATTTATGATAATTTCTTAAAGTAAAATGTGCTAAAAGGAATTAACACATCTGAGGCTTTTGCCAATAGTCTCCTTAAAAAATAAACACCCAATTTGTACTCTTCCTGTTAATACAGAAAAAGATGAAAAAAATAACATTTTGTGCTCCTATAAGAAATATTCTGAAGAAATTGACTTTCAAAGTGTAATTCAAATGGTTATTTTAATCATCACAACTGAGTGTTCCAAACCTAGTAATTGGCAAATGTTACACTTCTCTCCCTCACTGTCCCTCTTTTTGGGGGAGAGGAACTCATTTCTTGCTCCAAGTCATAACAATGAATCTATAGCAAAACTGAACTAATTAGAGTATCCTATCTCAAAAATGTATGATCGAAGAATGGACACAGTATTCCAGTGAAATGCCTCACTGGATTTCTTCACCCTTTCTCTGAGGCTGGCAGGAGTACTTCTTATACTTTTCTGTTTGTGAAAGGATCTAAGCACAGAAGTAGCTGTGGGCTTATTGTCCTGTGTAATAAAAGAACTTTAGTTTCAATAGAAAGATACAAGGAATTACTTTGATATGAGCCAATGTTTCCACAGAGGTGGAGAAAGAGAAAGAGCAGGAAGCAGGGAGGAAAAGAGGGAAGGAGAGAGACACCAGGGAAACATTCAGTATTCAATGTGACAGTTAATGAATATATCCTCAGTAGTTTGATGTCACAAAATAATAAATATTCCTGCTTTTTGAAATTGCAATTAAAATTGCAGATTTTCCCTTTTTATTGAAATATTAATGTTCTATTTTTCTTTTATTTCTTTAATATGAACAAAATACTAGATTAAAATTGCTAATTAAAATGAATAGACTGGCATCACCCATTTCCAGCTAAAATAGTTCTAAAAATATAACCTTTCTTTACTTAATGCAATGATTGCTTACATCCTGGTGAAATTGAAAGATAGTTTGGTACCTTTGTTATATATTTAAACAACTTATAATTATTTACTGTATAAAATTTTTGTCTCAAAAATCAATCTTTTATCATTTTAGGTTGACAATTCCTATTTTGTATTTCAATGCATCTTTTTCTCTTTTTTATTGAAATAATGTTAAAGTTATATTTTTGTTTTATTTCTTTATTGTGAACAAAATACTAGATTAATTTATATTTTATCAAACTTTTTCAATCACAAAGCAGAATTTCTATAAACACTTATCTATACCCTCAATAAAATGAGTATAATAACAATAAAATATTGAGACCAGGAGATACAGCGACTACAGGCAGGTTAGTTCAGAGGACCTGAATAAACTAATTGACTAAAATAAGTAAATAAACTGGGTAAACTGAAGTCCGCAACCTGGATGAGCTTAAGCTAAGATGCAGAAAACTAAAGCCCAAATGATGAAGGATGAGTGCCTGTGTAAGTTTAGAGAAGCCTAGAACTGTAATACGACAAAGAAACAGTAAAAGTCTGCTTTCCAGGCAAAGGAGCTTGGCAAGCAGCTCCATACCTGCATTTTCACAGGTCATCTGCCCCTTTCTCTGGCCTTTCCTATGCTGAAAAGTTATCTATTAGCTCCTGGATTTAAATGCCTCAGTGATGTCCTCCTTTTCAAACCCCTCCTAATAAGCAGGAGCTTTCTTTTTACTGTTTCTAATGAACCACATCCAGTCCGTTCCCCACAATGCTATTCTGTCAGCATCATTCTTCTGTTGGCCTCAGGACAGGAGTCCAGTGAGAGAAAACTGGTTACAATATGGTAATGATAAAATTAAAACCTGTGGGAATTTTCTTGTTGAAACAGTGTGAGTACTTAAAATCCAGTGTACTGGGCTTCACCCCTAAATACAAACAGCAAACCCTGCACCACCTCAGTGAAACCATGAAATCCTTGAGAAAATTGGAAAACAACAACCCTACACTGTATTTTCAAGCAACTACCCATTTGATTTTCAGAAATTCATTATGTACTTGCACTAGACTTTACTAGAATGATAGCAAATCGGTCATGGCTTCTTAGAAATTCTAAGATAAACTCAAACAAGATCAAAATTTAACCAGGGCAGATAGTGGGGTAAATGATACATTCTCCTCTAAATTGTAGGAATAATTTTGAATTTTTCTGAACTTACCAACACTGTTTTAGGCCCTCGTGTAAATCGTGGTGATTGGCTGAAGCAACTCAAGCGTATTTTGGCCTTGTTGAGTGGATTCTGTCCATAACAGTGATGTGCAGACATCTGTCATATTACATTGTTTCTATGCATGTGGACATTGTTGTGTTTCATTATTTGTTTAACAATTGAGTTTTCAAAAATGGGTTGGTATTATGTTTTAATTTGTATTTTGATTTTAAAAGGATTCTCGGGCCGGTGAGATGGCTCAGTGGCTTAAGCGCCTGCCTTGCAAGCGTGAGGGCCCGAGTTCGACTCCCGGATCCCACATACGAAAAAGGGGCCGGTGATATCGCTCAGCGGCCCGGGCGCCTGCTGGCGCGCGAGGTCCTGAGGTCGAACCCCTGGTACCCACAAAAAAAAAAAAAAAAAAGGATTCTCAACAGTAGTGTGCACTGAAAACAAAATGAAAATGCTCACCTTTATAAAAAATTCAAAATATCCTGAAACATTTGTGAGACTTGACAAAATTAAATATTTTAATTTTCATATGACCTTGACCATGAAGAATATTATTGCATGGTTCTAACCACTATTCTTAAATGAAGAGTGGGTAGTAATTAATTTAAAATGTATACAAATTCTTTTCAAAGTAATTTTTAATTAAATTGAGAGATACAAATTTTATGTCCTATGAGAAAAATACATACAATTATTGTAACATGGGAAACAGCCTGCAGAAAAAAGATTATGAAAGTACTCCTATAATAATATTTAATATCAACCTCTAAAAATTTTTTTTGCAAATGAAGGGAGGATTCAGGATTATAAGCAATACAGAAACATCAAAATCAATAAAACTAATAAAATCATTTGAAATTTTCTTGAATATATCACTGCCTTAAAAGGTGACTATGACATTATATAGTGCTTTTGATGAAATCCCTTGTCAGAGACAGGCCAAATCCTTTGAGTCAAAGAAACAACCAGGTAAATATCAAATACACCACTAAAATATGGATCAAAAGTTATGATTTTTAGTAACACTTGAGTAAAGTGGTACAAAGCAGTTCGGTTATGTTTTAAATATATGACTCAAATATGAATTTGGTCACTTCACTAGCTTTTGCATATGCTTTGATGTAACTATTTCTGATGGATATATATATATATTATATATATTTATGCATATATAATGATAATTTTGTGATAAAACACAAGAATTGTTTCTTTTAGTAAGTGTAGCAGAATCCTTTTTTTTTTTGTGGGTACCGGGGGTCGACCTCAGGACCTCACGCGCCAACAGGCACCCATGCCGCTGAGCGATATCACCGGTCCCTTTTTCGTATGTGGGTTCCGGGAGTCAAACTCGGGCCCTCGCGCTTGCCAGGCAGGCACTTATGCTGCTGAGCCATCTCACTGGCCCCAGAATCTTTTGTCTGTTGGCTTATTTAACTTGCCCAGCATCCTCTCAGTCTCTGTTTTTACCTTGAATTCTTTTTAGAAAAATATTCTTCTATTCTGAAGTGTGTGGAAGGACTTTGTCAGGTTGTGTGCTTTCTGGATTAGTTAAGCTAGGCAGATTTTCTTACCTGTAAATCTGAATTTTTAAGCCAAATTGTATTTCCTGTGGTTGCTATAACAAATTAAAACAAAGTTGATGGCTTAAAACAGTAGACACTTTGTCTAATTCTGAGATCAATGTGTTGGAAGAACTGTGCTCCTTGCAGAGACTCTTAAAAATTGAAGTTCTACCAAGTCTATGCACTGATACTAGCAATGTGTGTAGAGCAAAAGTTGGAGCGTATAAAGCCTATACACATTTATAAGTCAAGCACTGACAAGTCAGTAATCAACACTTTGTAAGATTGCTTTGATGAAAATATCTCATGCACAGATGAAATGGCACAGAAATAATGATAACTTTTGAACCAGAGCAAGGATGCTGAACGCTATGATGATGAAGGCAGTGGTGCTCCCAGCCAACCATTCCTCTCATAAGAAGCATGTGGGAGTGGGGGCAATGAAATGAACTGAATTCACAGAAATGGGAGTACACTCAGGCTTCCAGAGGCTCATTTTATAATTCAGGCAAAATAACTCCTGCTGTTAAATTTAATCTTTCCTGCTGATAACTATAATTTATTTTCAGCCATTCTAGTTTCCATTTCCCCCACCCCAACCTCTCTATTATGGCCACATAGTCATTACACTGTCACTATTTCACTTGTTATCAACTCTCTATTTGGTAAGTACAGAAACAAGAATTAACATACAACAGACTGTGGAATCATTTCTGGAAAGCTGGATTTTGCTTCTTCATGCATCAGTATTCAGCTTTTCGTTTTGTTACACATATTTTCTATATTCTTAGATTGCTTCGTTCTATTTAATTTGTTTCCTTCTGGGAACCAAAGTCACTGGCTTATTCCAAAAGCATGGAAAGAATGATGGATATGAGAGACTTAGGGGTAGGGAAGTGAAGGAAATACTGGGTAGAATTGTTCTTCTTTTGTACATAATTCATTATCAAAGTTTCAAGAAGTTACTAAGACTATTTTACATTAAAACTTTCTGTATTGATTTTTTTTTATGTTAGTGAAATGGAAATTGTGATAAATTCATTTTTTAAGATGGGTTATTTACAAACCTATGGGTTTTTTTTGTTTTTTGTTTTTTTTTTCTTCTCTGTCTGAATCTCACTTCTTGGAAATTGTGGGAAAATGGCAGAAACTAAAATGTACAGTATTTGAGATCTAGTGGAGCAAGTATAAAAGGAATAATGTTTGTGAGATTTTTGATGATTGTGATAGTGGAAGGTTTTCACAATTGTAAATAGTAGAGGGATTGACACAGAAGGGAGACAGAAGTTTGAACAGAGGCGGGGAGTTGTCATTGACATGGTCAGGCAAGATGGCTAAGATAAACTGAAGTGCACACAAAATCAATTTTTCTTCCCCATGAACAAACAATAAATTTCACTAAACTCAGGATAAAAAAAGAAAGGAGACAGAAAGGGCCCCAGGGTTTATCTTGTGAACTGTAAAGTCTTACTGAAGGGCATAAAGTAGCCGGAGTAAATTAGGAAACATAGAGTTCTGTATGAAAGATATTGATACTGTTAATAAATATCAATATTGAAGAAAAAAATAAGGCATTCTAATTGTAATTTTCCTTATGGAGGAAATTAATAGAAGAATATTAAATTTTATGGACTCTCAGTTGTCTGAAAATAGGTAAGAAATTCTAAAAATATTGAATGCTTACTAGATTTAACACTTTTAGAAATGTACTGTGTAGCTAGTACTCTTAACTTACGGTGGTGTTAATAAAAAGACAAACAGCTGGAATAAAATATAGAATGTAATATATATGACTTTTTACTTCATTATGAAAGGAAGTTTTTAGTTTAATAAAATTGGAATTATTGAGCATCTATTTGGAAGAAATCAACACATTTTCTTCCCTCACACAATGTGCATGCATATTTCACATATATTATGGGTTACACATTCTAAACATTAGATATTGATATAGAGTAATATTTTCATAAGCTTTGATACAAAATATTTCATGCAAGATAGGAAACAATTTTATTAGAAATTATTTACTCTATATTTTTAAGTGTACAGTAAAATACAATATGAAGTGAAAGTGTATACATTTTGGCAAAAAATACTTTCATGTATATATTATAAAATGTGTATATACGTACCAATGATATAACATAGAAAATGCTAAGAAAAAATTTTAAATGTTTGTTGCGTATAAATCTTTCAAAGAAAAATCAGTATATAGAACAGATTTTTAATCTCACAGCAGTCAGGCAGCAAATGAAATCATCACAAAATATAATGTTTTAGTCATTTAATTAGGAAAACATGATGAAGTTACAAAATTCAAGGCTGTTAAGACTATCTCGTAAGAGGTTTGACTTGTTTAAATTCTAGGGAAAAAAATCCCAGCAATATCTGTTGAAATTAAATACCTATAATTTTGCCTAGTAATTACCCTTTAGAGATTACAACCATTAAATGATATGAATATCCATCAGTAGGAAAATACTTAAACAAGTTTATTTTACAAACTATGGAATGTTGAGCAGGAATTAAAAGCAAGGATTATAATTATGCCCTACTTATTTTGCATAAGCATGCAGATAAGATTTTGAATTATACATATCACACTGTTAGTAGTGTTTACATCTTTTTTTTTTGTGGGTACCAGGGGTCGACCTCAGGACCTCACGCGCCAGTAGGCGCCCATGCCGCTGAGCGATATCACCGGCCCTTTTTTCGTATGTGGGATCCGGGAGTCAATTTCGGGCCCTCGCGCTTGCCAGGCAGGCACTTATGCCACTGAGCCATCTCACCGGCCCTATATCTGAAGTAAAATAAAAATATGTATGTTTGGGAGTATGGATTAAAAATCATGAACTGTACTTAAATGTACACTTTTAGTTACTTACAATAATGTACTTGATAATATTATAAAAATCATTATAAAAGATTTTTAAAAGGCAAATATGTAAAGTAGATCTGTTCCATGTGAATGTCTTCCAGAATTTGCATCAGAAAGTTCTTGAGAAAAAAACTAAATTAATAACATAAATTCTAGGGCCGGTGAGATAGCTCAGCGGCACAAGTGCTCGCTGGCAAGCGCGAGGTCCTGAGGTCAACTCCTGGTACCCACATTAAAAAAATAAATACATAACTAACATAAATTCTACTTCTGTTTTTGTCATTTGATCTGAGGGAATTAACTATGGATTAATGTGATATCGAGATATAATAAGAGATATGTATTTGATCTTAGCTCTGGGTTCCTGGGACACATGTTTTAAAATTCTTAGGATTTCCTGAGTGATACAAGTAAGAAGAGCCCCGCTTACCTGTAAGCTCTTTTCAACTATATCAGAATTAGTCTGGCAGGATGCCTATATGTACTTGGGCTGCCAGACAGTTTCAGGATTGGAACTGGCTGCCAAAGGGACCAAATATGTGATAAAAGAGTTAGAACCCTCATCCTCAACTGTGACCTCTAGGGAGACAAAAGGAGCTCTAATTGAATTCACCCTCCTAATTAGGTTGTGATTAGGTTTGCCTAATCACATAAGGCAGTGATTAGGTCAACCTTGCAGACACCATGGGACCTTACGACACATTCTCAATGAGGGGTGCAGGAGAATGTTCAAGTTCGTGCTCCCTAGCACATTGAAGTGCTAGGAAGAATTCAACCTTTAAGCATGCACTTCCCAAAGCACCACTTTCACGTGACTGCTCCAGAGTCGTACCTGCTATAATAAGCCCACAGTAGTAAGTACATGACATTTCCCTGAGTTCCCTGAATTTTTCTAGTAAATATTGAATTTGAAGCAGCAGTTGTGGGAACTTGCCAATCATGGCTGTTCTGTTAGAAACCTGGAATGTCTGGGACTTGCGATTGATGAATGAAGTTGGGGAAGTCCAGTGGACTGCGTCCTTAACCTGTGGGTTTGATGCTACCTCTGGTAGTTAATGTCAGAATTAAATTGAATCATTGGACATTGAATTGAAGTCCAAAAATTTGGAATATTAGTTTCTGGTGTGAAAAAGAAAGTATACATTTCTTGCAGAATTTGACTGTCGATATCAATTACCTATAAATCAGGCTATATGATATTTGTGGTAGGCATAATTGGCCCTCCAAAGATGTTTTGATCCCCTATCTGTAGAATAAAAAGGATATTTCCCTTATGTAGCCAAAGAGACATTGAAAATGTGGTTACACTAGGACTCTCAAGCTGAGTAGATTATTATGTATCACCAAAATGGACATAATCTGGTCACATGAGTTATTAAAATTGGAGAACATTTTCTAACTTTGGTCAGAAAGACACACAAATAATGAATAAAGATCAGAGATTTGATGATTTTATATTTGAAAATGGCCAGGGGCCGGTGAGATAGAACCTACCTGGCAAGCACGACCTCCAGTACCCATGAAAAATAAAGAAAAAAAAAAAAAAAAGAAAATGGCCAAGAGCCTAGAGACACAGAAAGAATCGTAAGGTAATGGGATTTCCCCAGCACCCCCAGAAAGGAAGCAAGCACTACCAAAAATGTCGATTTTAGGTTAATGAAACCTGTGCTGAAATTCAGACAAACAAAAGCGAAAAGAGTACATTTATATTATTTTTAACCACTCAATTTATGCTAATTTGTTATGGCAGCTATGGAGCTCTATGCAATTTCTAAGGTTGGTTCAAAACATATTTAACCCAAAATCCTTTCACTTTTGTTACTTAGTTTTACATTTCAGGTAGGAAGTTTAACTTGTTAAAATTCCAGGAAAAAATATCCTACCAATATCTGGTAAAATTAGATACATATATTTTTGTTCAGCAATTTCCCTTTAGATATTACATCCATTAAATGATATGAATAACGTTTATCTTTCAAATAGTCCCTCATTTACCTTAGCACAAATATCATTTTGCTTGATTTATAGATAATTCTTATTGGTGAACAAATAAGAAATATATTTATCAGTTTTATAGTTATATACTATTTACTCTAAACAGTTCCACTAACAAATGTATAGACACCAGAAATTAAATTTTCAACTCTCTGGACTACATTTGATGCCCTTTCTCTCCTCCTTTTTGCTTCTCTTTACAGTTACTTTGAATTGGATTCAATGTTATGTTTTTTCTTTAATAAGAACAGATTGCTCTCATGTCAATATAAATAAAATTCCACATCTAAGAATAATGATTGATTATAAACAAAGTTAATGCTTTAAAATGTGTGAAAGATGAATTTTAGTATGGCTAGATTCTTGGGGATGTTTATTGTTTTTAATAGAAATATAATCCTAGGAACTTAATATTATCATTGGAGTATTGTCACATGCATTCTAGAGTATAAGGATATATTTCTGTGTATAATTTGTCATTATTTTGTCAGGATTATTGTAAATTAGTAGTAATTCAGTTGTAGAAAATATGACTTGTAAGAATTTTATGCTGACTCATGTAGTTTAAATATATGAATATGAGTTTTTGGAGTCAGAGATTGGGTCTATCTGTATTTCCGCTAGCAGGAACAATTCCTGGCATGTAGTAGGTAAACAGCAATTAATATAAATTATTTAAAAGTTTAATTACAATTATTATATTTATCTCTATAGCTATATGTTTACATGTAGATGCACACATATTATCTAAAATTTGCTTAAAATTCAGGAAATATATTATTAAATGATTATTTACAAATATCTCTATGAATCATTGAAAGAAATGTTGTACCAACACTAATAATTATCATTTATTGAGAACAGAGCTAAAATCAAGGAAGTGTAGAAAGCAGTAAAAGATTCCTAAATCATGGTGCTTAATCTTATATGGAGTAGGTAAAGTTTATTTCTCCCTTTAAAATATTGTAGAAAAAGGATTATACATATGAAAACATTATTAGAAACTTGATGGTTCATACCTCAATCCTAAATTTGCACTACTATATATCTTTTTCTTTGGGCTGCTCTAAGACCCAAACTCTCATTTTTTATACTGACTTTTCTTTAGTAAAATTAAAATCATCTTCATTATTAGGTAGTTTTTTGTAAAGCAATAGCCATTTAAATACATACTTTCTACAAGAAGTATTTGTAATAGGATTTCATGTATTCAATTATGCTGTGTTGGTATATTAAAAGAAATTTAAACTCATTGCAACAATTTCATTTTTACTTCCATTAATATATCAAAGCTATGGTAATATAATCTTTCAATGGTGGATTTCATTTGATTAACCTACTTAGTCATTCAAAGAGTTAACCAAAAGAAAAATAAACCTTCAAGTCCTTGTCATACCTACTTTCTTTAGTAATATTTATAAGTTGGCTTACAGTTTAAAATGTAGTGTCATACAGAAAGAACGTGGGAGTTGATATCCCATATTCTTCCCTTTCTCTATACAGTATTGTTTGTATCTTACTTTTCCAGCAGGAGATAAGTGAACTAAAATTACACATGAGGAAGAGGTTCTGGAATACCCAGAGTGAAGAGATGGAACAGGGAGCAAAAAGGGCCCGAAACGTATGTCCAGTACTTTCACTGCACCATCAGCATGCTCAAAGAGCATTTTTAAACTCGAAAGAGAGCACCTATTCAAACCAAGTAAAGAGTGCTCCCTTATTAGTAGCTAAAGGCAACTGGTATACTTTACAACCCATTCAGCTGCTGCTGCAGTGGTTTTGAAATTCTTTGAGGTTTTGTAAGCCTTCTGCATTATACATTAGTACTTGTGCAACAGAAGACAATTTAAAGATCTTTCGAAGCACATGGGGCACAGAATTTAAAGTTCAACTGTTCTGAAACACTGCAGGGAATCTACAGAAGAGAGGAAAACACGAAAAAGAAATTGCAAATTTCAGACAACTTTAAAAAGTACACACGACTTACATTTCACAATATTTGTAAGTGTCTGAAGCTTTTTCTCAGTTTATCATACAACAAATTTGTGAAGTAAATAAATATCTTGGTCATAATATTAATTTAATATCTATGTTTGAATATTAACCATTCATACAGGGAAACTTAAATAACAGATTCAAATACTTAGGTCTTTTCATCAGAGAGAAAATGATGTGTTCAGAGGAAAAAATTGTGCTCACATCTTACAGACTTCTGGATAGAGTTATCTTATTGAATCTTGCTTATTATGTTAAAGACAACTTTGTAGAGTGTTTTGTGATTATTTAAATATTATTCCTAATAATTAGTTAAGTTTTAAAATGTCATTATGACATAATTTCTTAGAGTTTTGCTTATACTAAAAAATTGCCCAAAGTAACTTATTTCATCAATGTGTTTTAAAGAACTCATACTGTGAAGTACTCTGTGGAGGTGGCCTGCTGTCTTTAGAACAAAACGACATTGTTATCTGTAGAAGATTGGCTTCAGGACCACCCATGGCTCCCAAAATCAATGGATGCTAAAGTTCCTTGTGTCAAGTGGGATAATATTTGCATATAACCCACACTCATCACCCTGTATACTTTAAATCATCTTTAGATTATTTGTAATATCTAATGCAATGCAAAGACTGTGTAAATACTTGTTGAAGTGTATTGCTTAGGGAATGAGAAAAAGTCTGTAAATGTTAATCAGAAACACAATCTTTTAAAAATATTTTCAGTTTGAGGTTGGTTGAATCTGGACATGAAGAACCCAAGAGCCAGGGATATATCTCAGTGGCACAGCACCTGCCTGGCAAGCACGAGATGTGAGTTTTATTCCTGGTAACACAAAACAAAACAAACAACAACAAACAAACAAACAGAAAACAACCCAGGAACCCATAGGCCTGACTATAATTTGATAATTGGAGATTGAGATTTTAGAGAGGGAACAAAATTAAGCTGCTAACTTCTGGGTTTGGTGTGATCATTTTATAATCAAACAACCCTTTACTGGGTTTAATATTTACCTCTTGTTAACAAAAGAGAAAGGAAGAGTCCAACATATCTAATTACTAAAAATAGAAGAAGTGAGATATATCTGAGAATCTGGATCTTACAGTCAGAAATTCTGTTTTAAAATAATCAGCTCACATAACTGATTAGAATATGGTCATTACTAGAATCACTTATAAACCATTTCTTTTCACAGCAAATATTTATATACCTTAAATTCTACAAAAAATTTCAAAGAAAAATATCATGGGGTTAGGAAATAGTCATCATTCTGGTGGTATAAATTTAAAAGTACAGTTTTATTAATGCCTATTTTAATAAGCCTATGTAATCCAGTGGGAAAAAAAGAAAAAGGGTAAGAAAACAACAAAAAATCAAAATAAAATAAAAAATAAAATTATTTGTACATTATATTCAACCATTTTACTTTCAAAACATGTTAATGAAATGTTAAGAGCCTTAAGTCCTTATTTACAGTACAAATAATACATATGGAAATTCTTACCTTTTAAGCTTTCACTAAATATATATATTAATTACTTTTAAAATGTTAAGTATTTAAAAACAAATACAACAAAATTTGAATCATTAGTCAAATATATTAATTTCAATATTTCTTAGGGTTTACAGTACTACCAAGAACATATATAAGAAATGAAAGGATATTTTAAAATTTTATAAACCCAATTTTTTCTTATAAAATTACCATTATAAATGTATATAAATATTTTTTTCTCTACTTCTCTTAAATGAATAAATGAATGTAGGTTACAGAATATAAATGAGATATTTGGCAAGGACATTTAAATTAAAATAGAATAATCAAATCAAAATACTCATGTTAAGCACTACTGAAATATAATACATTATATTTCAGGTTCCTAGATTATAAATTAATAATGAGGACATATAATGAAAATAAATAAAAAGTAAAAACATAATTTTGGAGTCCTTTTTTACATCTAAAATTATTTGTGAAGAAAATCTCAATATCAGAGTGACAATAGATTTATAAATAATTTAACCATTTTGCACCTTGAGCATAAACATTATACAAGAAGAAATAACATTTAAAGGAGTTTTTAAAGAAATAGAATAGTGTTGGTGTGGATAAATGGATCCATAATGTATGAATAAATCACAAGGTTTATAAATTTCAGTGATTGATTCTCTTGGTCATTCCAACATGTGCCAGATCCCAACACTATTCTACCTGCAGGACACATATTCATTTCAGAGAACTAAGATTAGTCACTGAAACTTTCTATTATAAGTTATCAAACCACAATAGTTTAAAAGTAGAATATTTCAGTATCTGTTTTGCAGCACCTGTCATTCATCTGTGAAGATTAACACACAAACTAGGTAGAAAATTCTTTTCTTTGCCAACACACAGCTGTGGTAGAATTCTTGAAATATCGTGCCTGGATAATGTTGTTCTTAAGAATCCATGTTGATTTCAGAATCACCTATTATCACAGGAGATTTTATTACTGTTTTCATTGGCCTATTGTAATCATGCTCTCTTGTTAGAT
Organism: Erethizon dorsatum; assembly: GCA_028451465.1. NCBI lineage: Eukaryota > Metazoa > Chordata > Mammalia > Rodentia > Erethizontidae > Erethizon > Erethizon dorsatum. The sequence goes on from CM051839.1 coordinate 22,708,960, forward strand.
TACGCTCTGAACATCCAAATAACTATATTGCATTTATTTATAGAGACTATTCCATGAAAACATTCCATATATTAGAGATCAAATTTATAGTGCATTATATGGAGCAAGTTCTACAGCTGGCAGGCGTGACAGGATCAGTGACGTCATAGGCACTGTGTAGTGTGAATCTAGCCCTATTGGCGAGTATTAGGCACTTATAACTTTCTCAGTATGGTAAATCATAGACACCAAGTATGTAGTAAATCCAGATATGTAGTCCCTGAAACTATGTTTGATATTTGTCTTTTTCTCTAGCTTTTATAAAGCTGCCTTATTAACAATTCATACAGAAGTTTTTAATCCATTTAATTGGAATGGTAATAACTACTCAAAATACTTAGCTCAAAGCCCTTTGTGATCATGTGTGGAATGGACAGCAAAGATAAATGAATATCAACCACAATGTTTTCAATCATCTCGGAAGTTCCATTTTAAATGTAAGTTCATTCTAAATATGTTCAGTGAAGTTAAGGAGGCAATAGAAAACTATTTCACTGAATTTTCCTAGTATGATCAGCAAATATATTTTTAAAAAGATCCAAGTACAGGAAGGTGAAATCAGTGTAGAATTGATGACTTAATGGAAAGAAGTTAAATACCAGTATGTAAAATATAATTCATGTTAAGTATGTTTACCAAGGACGTCTAATTATGTAAGAAATAAACAAAAAGTAACTGAGTCATCTATCTCATGACAGTGCACAATGACAAAATCGCCTTACAATGTATTTATCAGGACATAGCCTCATCCTTAAATGACATATTCCTATATATGCCTTTGTATTTTTCTTCCTAAGTGATGAATCACCGTATAAAATTTAGTTTTGTTCCCTAATAAAATCTTTCACTTGAAAATGTGGATTCTAATTTCACTTTCACACCATCTGTCCCATTACATACTGCTTGAATAACACAGACATCTTTCACAGATTAGGAATTATGCCATGACCTGATTAGCTCTTACAAATTAAGAAATAATAGCAAATTAAGAAATAATAGCATGTATCATTGCTTTGATTAAAACGTGTTTTGAAAAAATCCTATGTTCTTGATGATTATAGTTATATATTGATTCTTTTTAACAATTTCATTGTTTCTTAACATCATTTTCTGTAAGAATTGTAGATAATATTATGGAAAAGATAATTTTTTAACAGAGTCATATATTAGTTTGGACCAATCAAGGCAAGGTTTTGTTATTATGTCAGCGAAATTTTATTGACCGTAGTGTATAGTAAATAATATTGAGCCTTTTAATAATCAAATACTGTCAACATTAATGAAAAATAAACTTTGATTTAACACATAAAGTAATGGATCCTTGATTATCTACCATTAATCTCTTCACAATAAGGAGACTAATAAATAATTCTTTTTTCTGTGTTGTGCACTGGATTTTACCTTCGAAATAGATCTGGAAATGGTATAGGCCTTCAAAAATCATTATTTTAAAAAAGAAGAGTAAAGATGACAGAGACAAATACGTAGTGCATTAACAGAAGAGTTTTGTCAAAGAAAGACTATTTTTTTCAGGGATGAGACAGATACATATTGTCCTCTTTTAAATCTGTTCATTATGTTGACCGTTTTATGTTTCTGCAATTTACTGAGCAATGGATGCTATTTTGAATTATAATACATTGCTAGAAGAACCATAGAGGCTCACATGATATAAGGTCTCTTTTCAGTAAAGGAGGTGGCCCAGCGTCATCTCACAGATGGATTACAGTTGCTGCAAGAAATTGTCACAGTTGGAATTTATCAATTAAATATTGTGGACCATATTCTTTTCTCCACCTGCTTCCTACAGCATTCAGACATAGTAATCTGAATTTTATGAACTACAACAATGTATTATCTATCTCTGTTATTCTTCTGACTTCTTTAAGAACAACAACCAGTTTGAGATAATACAAACAAACCATTTAACTAAATAGTACTGTGTAAATATATAATACTCTCATTAATCTTAACACTATTTAGCAGTTTCATAATTCTGGATTTTCCTCCCAATAATTTGTTTAATTCATAACGTTTTATCTCATCATACTCATGAAGGGGTTTAGGTTTTGAGGATGGCATTTCTAAATCCAGAAATAGAGAAAGAAAGGAAAGATGTATGCCAGTTTCTAATAAAAATATCAGTATTATGAGTATTGATGGTAGCAAGATGCTGATGTGGAGTTTGTTGTGAAATGACTGGTATGAAAAAATTGTTCAAAACTTTTCTTTGGAGCTCATTTCTGGTGTAGAATATTTATTTCTTTTTTAAAAAAAAATGGATAGAACATTAAATTGAAAATTGTACATGTGTAAGATTTTAAATGCAGCTAGTAGCTAATTCTCAAATTATCATAAACTTCTGAGAGTCAAGTTTTGATCTTAAAAATTTCTATATCTTCGGTTTTATTGATAAATTTTAATTTTGATTTGGAGGAATAAGCATTACAGTTCTTCCTTATTAGATATTATGTATTGCTCTGTTTGTTAAACAAATATACAAAGTAGAATCATAATATTCCAAAATCTGAAGTAATAGATGGGATTCCACCAGCCACACAGGGGCCCATATGTCCTATTTGATATTCAATATGTTCTTTACTTGGATTAAAACTGAATGACCATATCTCTGCAAATACAAATATTGTGACTTCTTCCTTTCTTATACACATTGCTTTTATTTCTTTCTCTCCCCTGATTGCTCTGGCTAATATTTCAAGAACTATATTGAATAGAAGTGGTGTGAGCACACATCCTTGTCTAGTTCCTGATTTTAGAGGGATATTTTTTAGTTTCTTCCCATTTAATATGATGGTGGGCATTGGTCTGTCATAAAGTGCTTTTATCAGATTGAGATCAGGTCCTTCTGTACCTATTTTCTTCAGGGTATTTTATTGTTTTGTTTTTTTCTTTACCATGAATGGATGTTGGACTTTGTGAAAGGCTTTTTCTGCACCAACTGAGATTATCATGTGGTTTGTTTCCCTTCTGTTTATTTGATATATAACATTTATAGATTTGGACATGTTGAACCATCCTTGAATCCCTGAAATAAATCCTATTTTGTCATGTTGTATGAACTTGTTGATGATTTGTTGCACTCTATTTGACAGAATCTTATTGAGCATATTTGTGTCTATGTGCATTAAAGACATTGGCTTTGAGTTTTCTTTTTTGGTTGTTTCTTTTCCTGTTTTGGAATCATAGCAATGTTAACTTCCAAGAATGACTACAGGTATATTCTCTTTGTTTTGAATTCATTAAAGAGTTTGAAGACTATTGGCATTAGGTCTTCTCTAAAGTTCTTGTAGAATTTGCCAAAGAATAGATTGGGCCTTGTTTTTTTTTTTTACTTGGTAGTGTTTTACTATTATTATTATTCTTTAAATTCATTGCCTGATGGCTTATTCAGGATTTTTGTATCTTCTTGTTTCTGCTTTGGTAGATCATATGTCTCTAGTACTCTATCCATTTCCTCTGAATTCTCTTCTAAAAATAGTTGCCAAAGAACTTCTGGTTTTCAACATTGTCTGTTAGGATTTCACCTTTTTAATTTCTAATTGCATTTATTTGGGTTGTTCTTTTTTGAGTATTATTGGTGAGTGACCTGTCAATTCTGTTTGTGCTTTCAAAAAACTAATTTTTGATTCATTGATTTTTTTTTCTGGTCTCAATTTTATTAACTTGTGCTCTGATCTCTCTATTTCCTTCTTTGCACTAGCTTTGGATTTGGATTGTTCTTTTTTTTCTAGGACCTTGAGGTACATCACTAGGTTATTTATTTGGACTTGCTCATGTGAGTGTTCACAGGTATAAACTTCTCTTAGTACTGTTTTCTTCAGGTACATAGTTTCCATTATGTTATACTGGCATTATCCTTTCATTCTAGGGATTGTTAATTTCCTTGATTGCTTCTGTGACCTACTGATTATTGAAAAACATGTTGTTTAATTACCATATGTTTGCATGATTTCTGTGGTTTCTTTGTCATTGATTTCTAGTTTCAATGGACTATGATTTGGTAATAGGCACAGAATAATCTAGATTTTTTTGTATTTCTTAAGCAATCTTTATGGTCTAGCATATGCTCTATTTTGGAGAAATTCCCATGTGCTGCTGAAAGAATGTGTATTTTGTTTTAGTTTGGAACACTCTGTAGATAACTATTAAGTCCATGAGTTTGAATGTGTGTTTCAACCCTGATATTTCTGTGTTGTACTTCGTTCTAGTTGATCTATTTGTGATACTGGAGTATCGAGGTCCACTGTTATAATTGTGTTAGTGTTTATCTGATTTTTTCATGTCCAGTAGTATTTGATTTATGAAATGGGCATGCTGGAGCTTATATGTTTATAATTGTTATTGCTTCCTGTTGAATTGTTCCCTTAACAACAACAACAACAACAAAACAAGATGGTTTTCCATTTCTGCTGTCTTCTGATTTTTCATTTATTTCTATTAATATTAGATTTATCTTCTTTGTGTCATTTACCAGATGTTGCATGTTTACTTTTTGTTTTTAAATTATATTTAGTCCTTGAAAATATCTCTGTTTTCTAATTCCAAAACTATCCTCACATTGTTCAATTTTGCTGCCAATAAATTCAGTATAATTTTTAATATCCTGGATTTCTGTTTGAAACCATTTCATGAAGTCTAATTCTTTGCTAAATTGGCCACTAATTGTTTCTATTACAGGGCTGGGGATATTGCACATGTGGAACGGTGCCTGACTGTTCCTAATACTCTGTTCAGCTCAGCTAGATTTTTATTAGTGTGTTCTGTAAGTTCCACGAAAATTTTATTTATTACCTTCCATTATGTGTTTGGTTATATCTTCTGTGATCACACTGAATACATTTTTATTCTGGTTTTCTGATCTCATGTGTTATCCTTTCACATTATTATGGTGTGTGGTTTTTGTTATTCTACCCCTCAATGCCTCCTGTTTCTGCTTTGGGAGAGTTGGGAGTTTGGGGAAGCATGTTGTTGGCTTGTCTTTTCATGCTTCAACTGTTTTTATTTATTTGTTTGTCTTGTTTTATGAAGAGGTTTTGAAAAGATTATAGTGGAAAGATGTTTTTGCTAGTATGGAGATCTCTCTAGTCTGCTTTTCACTGATGTAATTTAGGCGTGGCTAACTATAGTACTTGCCTCTGCCCCATGGTGCAACAACCTGTGTTAATTTGGGAAGAGAAGGTGCAATTGGTCCAACACCCCATTTTTTTTTCTTGTGGGTACCGGGGGTCAACCTCAGGACCTCACATGCCAGCAGGTGCCCGTGCTGTTGAGCGATATCACCGGCCCTTTTTTTGTATGTGGGTTCTGGGAGTCGAACTCGGGCCTTTGCGCTTACCAGGCAGGCGCTTACACCGCTGAGCCATCTCACCAGCCCCCAACACCCCATTTTGAGGGAATTAATTGCAATATTGTCAATGTCACAAAGGTTATCTGGGTGCTGGCATACAGAGAAAACCCATTAATATCAACAGTTATGAGAACCTGGCCATATCAAGCAAATCAGCAACAATAATATTGTCCTAGGCAAATTGAATACTGATATACTATATGAACAAATAATGTACCACCCTAAACCATAGAAAAGAAATCCATAACAATAATACAAACACTAAGAAAACCCAGGTAATGGATGTTACGATTTGTGTCTATATGTTCCCCCAAAGTCTCATGAGGTTTTAGGGGGTGGGCTTTTCAGAAGCAGCTGAATCTGGAGTTTGTGACTGGTTCATTGCCTACTGCTGGGAATAGGGGTGTGAGTACTACACCTGCTCTAGGGTGGGTAGCCTGCCTACAATATAAGGGAGAGAAAGGCTTGCTTCTTCCTTTTTGCACCTGTTGCTTTTGCTGTCTTCTGCTGCCAAGAACTGTTGTTACTCTGCCACACCACCCTGCCTTGGGAGCAGCTTATTATGGAATAAATCCTCTCCAAACTGTGAGCTAAATAAACCTTTCCTCCCTTAATTTTAGTTGTTGGGTGTTTTGCCTCAGCGATGAGACAAAACAATGAAACAAAACAATGGCATAATGTAAATATATGCTAAAGGCACATCTGCTAATGGTAGAATTCAACAATAATTATATAAAGTTTACCAAATGTCAAAAGATTAATAAAGCTTAATCTTTATACTACTACAGATATAAGGGTTGGAAATGGAAGAATAAATTAATAAAAATTCAATTACCTGTATCATTGTGATACTTTAAAAATACTCAACATTTTGGAATAAGCTTCATTTATTTCTAACAGTAAGTAAGCACTGGGCATGGTGGTGCACAACTGTAATCCCAGCACTTGGGAGGCTGAGGTAGGAGGATTACTGTGAGTTCAAGGCCAGCCTTGGCTACATAGTTCAAAGCTAGCCTGAACTATATAGCAAGACCTTTTCTCAAAAAAACAACAAAAACAACAAAATCAACAACAACAAAAAAAAAGCAAAAAGAAAAGCAAAACAAAACACCAAACTAAAAAAAAAAGCACAACAAACTTGCTGATGTGAACAAAATGAAAAGTAAAATATTTCATCCCTCCAATTTATTCTTCAGAGGAAATCACTTTCAGCAGTTTGGTGTATATTCTTCCAAACATTTTTCTATCCATTTGCAAATATATACTAACATACAACATGACACAGAAAAAAATCTCAGTAGATACCTACCTACCCTATGGAGACATCTGTTATTTTCTTTTTGGATAACTTGGAATCATTCCATTTCCTTCCTTCCTCCTTGCCTCCTTTCTTCCTTCCCTCCCTCCTTCTCTGTTTCCCTTTCTATTTTATTCTGGGGATTAAACCCAGGGCCTTAGGGAAGCTAATAAGGGGCTCTACCACCGAGCCATTACTACAGCCTAAAATTATTCTATAGTGTTGTTCTGTAACTTCTGTGATCATTAAATATATCACATTATAGTCTTGAAGGTATTTCTTGGTACATAGAGATCTCTAATGTCCATTCTTGTGCTGCATAGTACTTTATTGTATAGCTATCCCATAGTGTATTCCTTTATTGGTAGACATTTATGTTGCTTCCAATTTTTTGTTATTGCAAATTTGGCAGCCATGAAAATTTGTTTGAGCATTTGTGCTAATACTTTTTGAGGGTAGAGTTCCAGGAGTGAGATTACTAAAGGCATACTTATCTTTCCAGGTCTAAAATGTTAATAGTTATTCCTCAGTTTCCTACCAGAAAGGCTGTTCCAATTTACATAGTCACCCAAAGGTGTATGAGGTACCAGATTCCCCATTACCCTCATCAATACTTGATGTTATCTATTAAAATAAATTTCTCAACCAGATGTGCCAGATGTGCAAAAAAATAAAAATAAATATTCAAAAATTTAAATCATAGCAGATTAAAAGGAGGAAAGAGGGCCGGTGAGATGGCTCAGCAGTGTAAACGCCTGCCTGGCAAGCAGGAGGGACCGAGTTCAACTCCCGGAACCCACATACGATAAAAGGGCCGGTAATATTGCTCAGCGGCACGGGCGCCTGCTGGCGCATGAGGTCTGGAGGTAGACCCCCAGTACCCACACAAAAAAAAATAATAAATAAATAAATAAAAGGAGCAAAGATATTTGAAAAAAATGATCCTATTAGAGACTACAAGGATATTAATAGAATTAGGTTATGGTAAAAGAATAAATTAATGAGAAAAAAAGAACAAAATGGGGAAAATGAAAAAATATAGAGTATAAAATAATAAAAATATTAAAAGGAAAAAAGTAAAAGGATAGAAGGGAAACAAGGAGAAAAGTATGAAAAGGAAGAACACAGAAAAAGAAAAGAAAAAAAAAAAAGAGAAGAAAATACAAGGAAACAAGTAAAAGAAAAATTCCCTAAACCCCAATAAATCAGTAAAGAAAATAAGAGGAAAGGAAAAAAAAAGAGTCAAATAATTATTCTTCATGGTTTTCAATGATTGGCTCCCTTCTAGTATCCACAATTTTGGAGTCTAGCAATTTATTGTTTTCTCCACCTAGTCTTATGGGCTTTGGTTTTTTGAGGTGTCCCCCTTATTTCAGGGGCCTCTTTGTTATGGCTGCATCTAGATGTCTCTCCAAAGCCTCATGTAGTCATAGGTGGGGAGTTTCAAAGGTGGCTGGATTAGGGCATGTGAATGTGGATTAAGAATGTGATACTGGGATTAAGGTGTAGATAATAGAAGCCCCACCTACATATGGGATGACACCAATCAGTAGGATTGTACCTTGGATGGAATATAAAGGGACAGGAAGAAGGCAGGCTTCCTGCTTGCTGCTGCTGCTTGCTGCTTTCTGCCTATCACACCATGAATTTTTTCTCCTCTTTGATACCTCTGTGCCCTGCTGCACTGCCTTGGAGCCAGCCAACTATGGACTGAAACTTCTACAAACTGTGAAATAAATAAACCTTTCCTCCTTTAACATTAGTGTCAGATATTTTGTGTCAGCAAAACTAAAAGTAACTTAGACACTCTCTGCATAACTAGGCTGTGGCAATGTCCAAGCCATTAGGTGTCCCCGCTCCTGCCAGCAGATAAGGAATACAGTTCTTATCCATGCTGGATGCAGGCAGTAGGGTGAGGGCTCAAGTGATCAATGTGGATACTTTTAAACCCAGAATAACTCAAAGCTGAGCTTGGTCTCTGGGTATAGGGGCTGGGGACTTTGTCCTTTCCAATTCAGGGTCAAATCCCTAAAGGGGTCTTCTTCCAATCTGCTCCCTGTTCCAGAATATTTCCAGTGGCTGTCCCTCACCCAGTCACTGTGGGAGGGTATCACTGGGAATTTGTTAGTGAAGCCATACCATAGCTGTTCTGAGTTCCAGTTTCAAACACTCAATCCTTTCCCAGAATGGCACCCAACCCCACTTTCTCTGGCAGGCACCTGTGCTGTGATCCCTCTCCAGCTGTTGCTGCCATATACAAGGATCACTGTGAGAACAAATCCTGCAATGTCCTTGAAGTTCAAAATAACCACCAGCTCAGTCCATTGCCTCCATTTCTCCATGGAGGCCCTTAGAGGCCCCAGTGATCACCTTGCTTCTGCAAAGTCAGACTGCCGTCTCCAAGAGTCACAAAGTAGGGGCTGGGGTGCAGGGGAAGTACAGACTGTTTTGTTCCTTTCTCTGTGTTGGGATCTATCTCTTCAACTTGTCTGTGCTTTTAATTTTCCTGTCAGGTCCTTCCTGATTACCAGGAAATCATCTTTTGTTTTCTTCCCCAAGTTGTTACTTTCCAGTGTCTGGAAAATGAGTCTTCAGATGTTATATGTACAACTCAGTGAGAGTAGATAGTATACAAATTTTATGTAATAATAATATATATCATATACATATCATATATATAACATATATGTATCAGTTATCTTTATATTGGGGGCTAAAGATATTGTTCTAATTATTGATAGAAAGTTTTCATTACCATAAGTTAAAGTTATTGTATTTTTATTGAGGAAAGCATTAGAAGTGGTACACAATAAGTAATGAAAACGTATTTTTTCCAAACAAGTTTACATTAAAAATGATTTGCCAATCTTTTGTGAGTTTATAAAACTTTGGTAATATCAAAATTCTCATTTTTGCTATAAATTTTTCTTTTTATACTTGGAAAATGCTCAGATTAACCTAGAGAAATTTTCCTATTGAATATTATGGTTATCATTAATGTCTTTGTGATATTTCCTTTGTTGGTACAAACTTAACTGAATTTGAATAATAAGATTTGAAGTACTATAAGAAAAATATTTGTATTTTCAGACATACCACTTTAATAAATCTCTATATCATCATTTTGACTGAACCACATCATTTTTAGTGTTTTCTCCTGAGAAAATTGTCACAAATAAATTCTATCAACATTTTCCCTTCAATGTGATATCTCATTACAGACAGACCATCTTTTCTTTGTCAGTTTTTACTCTACTTGGTGTGAAAATAATTCACCATAAAATAGAAAAACATTTACTATTACCTTTTACAAATATGCAATTTTCATCAAAATGGTACATGTATGAACATGCTAAAATAACACTGATTTAATAGCATCTTTATATGAAGCAGTAGTTTCCTATCCAGGCCTGCCTCTTATCAGTGACAAACTCTTAAAAGTTTTTCTCATTATAACTTCAAAGGAATATTGCTATCTCCCCATACTCATTTTTGTAACTTTATCTATCACATTTTGATTAAATCTATTGATTCCATAGTGTGAAAATTAAGGCTACAAACTTACCTTTATGATTTTCATAGACTTCTTTCCTTTATATATTTCATTATGTCACATTAAGTTTTCTTTTGGTTTTCTATCAAAGTGTTAAACATGTTTACATTAAACTATACTTACTGTATTTTTTATTGACCTTAATAAATAATTTTACTCCCCTGAATGAAGATTTACAAAGCAGTATCTTTTTTCTTGCCAAGATTTGTTTCTCTTATTTTTTCACAGTTTCTGCCAGGTAGGGGTGAATTTAAATACAAAATTTGTTAGTTTTTATATTCTATTGTTGCCACAAGAATATCTCTGTGTTTTTGTATGAATTATATTAAATTTAAAATCTCAAAAATATAATATATAAGATATTTGAATCAAAATATATTCAACCTTAAAATTGTTTCTTCAAACACATACGGGAAATGATATAAAGTATTCATACAGATATAGCTCAGAAGAAATAGTTAATGTGTATGGTTTGTTAATATATTAAGATTATAACTGCTTGAATTTATATTTTGCACATGTCAAATTTGGAAGCATGCAAAATGCTCTGTTGTTAGTGAATGGTTTAGTACATGAATGGACAAATAAGCTGTGATACATCTAGCTGATGAAATACTATCCAGCTCTAAAAAAATATGAGCTATCAAGCCATGAAAAGACATGGAGAGAAGCTAAAAACATAACAATAAGACTAAAAAGACAATCTGAAAAGGATATTATATGTTTCCAGACAGATGGTAATCTGGAAATGGCAAAGTGAAGGAAACATTAACAAAAATCAGTGAAACACAGAAGAATTATTAGGACAATAAAATTACTTTGCACATTACCATCATGATAGATAATATAATGAGACTTTTTTCGAAAGTCATAGAATGTACAATAGCAAAACAGAAACATAGTGAAATCTATGGCATTTGAGTGTTAAACTCGGGTCAATGCTGGTTTATGTACTTCTATATAGAAAATGTACCAAACTGATGGGAAATGCTGAGAGAAGAGGAGGGGATTTCTGTAGAGAAGTAGAGAAAACATCAATTTTGTATTTCCTGCTTGATTTTGCTGTAAATCATAAACTGCTCTAAAAAATAAAGCTGATTTTTAGAAAATTACTGCATGTCATGATTTTTACAACAAAATATATGCCATCCGATTTTAAAGTCAATGAATACCATGAAGTTTGCTGAATTAAAAGAAAAGTGCATTTCAAGTTAAATAAATAGTGCTTTATTTTTATCAATTGTGGTTGCAGATGCAATAAAAAAACATCACAATAGCTAGCATGTTATGGATTAGTTGTTAGCAATTCTGGGTTAGCTGTTGGCATTTCCACATCATTTCTCTCTGATAATTTTAAACTCTTTATCCTTCTCTTGGCTGCATTCCAAGCTAGATAATCCTGTTCACCTAAATTTTTAATGTAGTTTCAATTGGATGTTGCATACCTCTTTACTTTCTGTCATGTACAGTTGTATAGTGTTGAGCGTTTTCATTTCTAAGTGTTTTGCAGTAATCTCTTTGTTTGGTCAGTCTTTTAGAAAAATATCCTTGAAAAATATTACCAAGCTTGCTGGAATCTTCAAGATGAGAGGCTATGAAACCATGAATGTCAATGTCAGAAGTCATTTTCTAGCAACTTAAGAGGATTATGTTCATTGTTGATAGGTTTAGTTTTTATTGAACCACACAAGAATCACTGTTTAGATAAACACATGCTTCAGTTTGTCAATAAGCAAACATATTTCGCTGTCATCAGAATATAGTGAATGTTCATTTTTGCTTATTTTTCAGTGGACAGATTAATAATAACTTTTCTACCTATATGACTTCAATGATTATGCATAAATGATAAGGATATTAAAATAAATAAATCTATATTCAAATAATTTTCCTGCTCACTACAGCCAACTTAATGTACCATAAGTAAAAGAGGAAGCCACTATCAAAGGAAAAAAATTTGTATATACCACTAAAGTTTACTTGTTAGAGCATATATATGAGATTTTTATCGATGAAGACAGGTTTGCTTGGGCCTTTTTTTTTTTTACCTCTTGTACAGGACTTTTATATCAGAGGAGCAAAATAAATCATTCCCACCAGGATAAAGTAGGCTAAATAGATATGTTTGGATATGATTACTGGAATCTTGGAGATTAAAGTAGTTAAATCCAAATCTCTTAGAAAGTTACAAGTCAAAGTAAAAAACTCTGCTTCTTTGGTAAATACAGAGAATTATTTCTTGCTATAAAATAGTGTAGACTGCACTGTCTTCTTTCTGTAACATATATATATGTAACATATATATATATATATATATATATATATATATATATATATATGTGACTGAGATTTACTAAAACTATTTTGATCATTGGGCAAACTTTGTAAAAGCAATGGAGTAGAAATGTTTATTTTCAGATAGACATTAATGTTAAAATATGTGTAAAATCTTCTAAGTCTTTTAAGGTAACTTATACAGAGATTTTAAAAGATCTACGAAATATGTTTAAAATCTTTATAGGAGGAAATGAACAAGACACATGGGATTTCACAAAAAGTAATTATGTAAAAAGCCCATAATCCCATGAAAAATATTAAATCCCACTCATAATAATAAAAATGAATGTAACATATATGGAATCAATTCAGAAATAAATTCTAACACTTAGGATAAATTAACTTTCAACAAATCACCAAATTAATTCAGTGAGGAACGATGGTTTTATAACTAGTGGTTTTGGAAAAATTAGATATTTTTATGCAAAAGAATGAATGTCACCCATACATAGGTATAGAAATTAGTTCTAAATGAAGGATAAACCTAAATGCAAAAGATAAAACTGTCAAACTCTTATAACAAAAAATGAGCTCCATGATCTTAGATAATGCAATGATTTCAGAGATATAAAATCAAAAGTAAAAGTCACAAAAGCAAAAATAGATAAATCAGACTTTTTTTTTTGTGTGTGACACTGGAGAATGAATTTTTGGCTTTTGCATTGTGATACATCCTGAGTATGTTGTTTTTTTTTCATTTTGAGACGGGGCTTCAGTAAGTTGTCCAGGCTGCGCTTAAAATTCAGATCCTCCTGCCTCAGTCTGCCACAGTGCCAGGATTAAAGGCATGTGGGTTTGTCTTTCAAATGAACCATATAAAAACTGAAATGAAAACAAAAAGAATGAGAGAAAAATTATAAATCATATATCCAATAGCAATATTCTATTCAGAATGTGTAAAGAACTTGGGCAGTTTAAGAATTAAAGAGAAACAACTCCATTTTGAAATTGGTGAAGCATGTTAATAGAAATTTCTCCAAAAAAGTACAGTCAGTCCTAGATATTCATTGGGAATTGGTTTTTAGACTCTCTATGGATGCCAAAATTGGTAGATAACTCAAGTCCTTTATACAAAATAGTGTAGTATTTACATTTATGTTGCATGTATTTTCTGTATACTTTCAATCAACTGTAGATTACTTATACCTAAGACAATGTAAATATTATGTCATTATTATACTTTATTGTATTATTTAAGGAGTAATGACAAAAACCAATCTATACATTTATGCAGATGTGCCACCAGAGGCCTCATTACACAGCACGCAGATGTCAGATTAGGCAGATGATGTTCAGTGAGTGATGGAGAGAGACAAAGCATCTGTGAAATAGCAGGAGGCTGTATCAGGATAGACCTACATATCACTCCTTTCAGATGGATTCAGCATAGTGCTGATGTGGGGAAAATTCACATTTTGCTTTTTGGAAATTTCTCTATGTATTAGTCACTTTTATGTTACTGGACAAAATAACTGATACCCACAATTTAAAGGTGGAGAAGTTTATTTGGCTCATGGTTGCAGATGATTCAGTCTATGGTCAGCCAGCTCCAACCAGTAACATTATGGTAGAATTTTGTGGCAAATCATTTACTTTCTGATAGGCTAGAAGCAGAGCTGAGGAAGAGCATCAGAGAAGAGACTAGGTGTAGACTTCAAGATCAAGCCTCTAAGACCACACAGACACCCCCAGAAATGTGTTTTACTAATCTCCTGGAAAATTCCCAAGCCAATCACGTTGACACTCCAGTTTAACAGTCACATTCATATTTAAATAAATAAATATGTATGTAAATTTTAAACAAGATATAAATATATTAATTAAATATATAGTCTAATGATATAAATATAGAATATTATTTAACTTTGATATTAAATAATAAAATATTATATATTCAATCCCTTGTTTCTGGTTGTCTTCAGATGTAGAGTACACAGATATGAAGGACCAAACCTATACCAAAAACCAGGGGCTAGGGATTTAGATCAGTGGCATAAGCACCTGGCAAGTGAAAGGTTCTGAGTTCGATTTCCAGTACCAACAAAAACAAAACAAAACAAAAGCGAAAACCAATAAGAACATGAAAAAATACTCAACATCACTATGAATTAGAAAGAGAATTCAAAACCAAAATGAGATGGCATTTCACACCAGCTTTGATGCTATAATAAAAACAGTCATAAAGTAAGTGTAAACTAGTATATGAAGAATAGAATCCTTATGCACTGCAAGTGGTAATGTTAGATGTTATTTTAGAAGAGAATTTGTGAGTTCTTCAAAAGACTAAATATAAAATTATGATTTGGCCCATTTACATCCCTAAGTAACATGGTCCTCCCTAATCCACAGAGGATGTGTTTCAAGACACACAGTAGTTTCTTGAAATTTTATATATGAAAAACCCTATGTTTTCCTTATGATAAAGTTTTATTTAAAATTAGGCCCAGTAAGAGATTAAAAAATAAAGTAAAACAACAGTTATAGCAATACCCTATAGCTAACATTAGATCAAAATTCTATCTCTCTGTCTCTCTCTCTCAAATTTTATTACATTTCACTGTGCTTCTTACAGTTATGTAAGATTATATAATGTCTACATCATAAGGTGAAGTGAGTTGGAGGAAATAAACATTACAACATAGTGTTTGGGTATCACAGTATGGGTTTCTTGAATATAAGAATGCAAGCACTGTAATACTGAAACAATGTATCTGATAACTGAAATGGCTTAATAATATGTGCAGTGCAGAAACACAGATTTGCTTGACAAACAGATAATGCACTTCCTGGGTGGAATATTGCAGGATGGTGCAAGATCTCATTACATTCCTCAGAAATGAGTACAATTTACATGTTATGAATTACTCATTTCTGCAAATTCCCGTCTAATGCTTGGGAACAGTGATAGAAAGTAGGTACTAAAACCACAACAATTAAACTGTAGATAAGGGGATATTCTTATGAATAAAAGCCACTAAGTGGTGATCTCAATAAAGGAGATCTCTTAACACTTGCATATTAAACAATTTAATTTACCTTTATAACAGAATAAAACAGAGAAATTGTATGATATTTCAATGAAGTAATAAGAACATTTAATGTAATTAATTATCCATTTATTATCTATATAAATTTTCAACAACCTAGGAATACTGTAGAAAGGGTAATTTATCAATCTGATAAAAATGTTAGGAAAAATACTGAATACTTTTAAGACTAAGAGCCAGAAATGTTAAGTAGTACACATAGGTCTACAGCAATGTGATAAAGCAGAAAAGTGAAATGAAATACATGAAATAAAATATACAGTATATAAAATAACATGGTCACAGAAAAACTTGTACACAAATGTTCATAGCAGTTTTTTGTTCAACAGTCAAAAAGAAAAAATCAGAATGCGCATCATCTAAATATTAGTTTGACAAAAGTTTTATTTACTATTATGAAGTAAAAAAAAGAATAAATCACAGAAAAATGCTACAACATTGATAGGTCTCAAATCATAGATAAATGAATAAAAAATGTATTTGTACATAATAGAGTACTACTCTGCCATAAAGAATAAAGTTGAATAATTTGTAGGAAAATGGAAGTACTTAGAAAGCATAATATTAAGTGAAATAAGATGCAAGCATAAATATCACATCGTTTCCTTTATATGAGAAGCCCACAGTGTAAATAAAGGCAAAATAAAACACATACTAGGAAGTAGGGAGATAGATCTTTTGCAAAGTGAAGGGGACTAAGAGATAAAGGGAGGAAACGGGGGAGGAAAGAGTATGAAACATTAAGATGTGTTACACATATGTAGCAACTCCCCATGAATATTGTAATGACTGTGTACTGGACACATGCACTAGGAAAAAGTAAACATTGAAAAAATATGATAAGTGAAAGAAATCAAGCAAAGTACATATTTTATGATTCCATTTATAGAAAATACTTGCAAGAGGTTAATCTATATTATTGGTCCACAGACACAGTAAGAACATTGGCAGTACCCAGGGACTGGATTTAGGGGGAATGTGGAGTGATTGTTAATGGATACAGGATGTTGAAAATGTTGAAAATTAGATAGTAGTTATGGCTGAACAACTATATGGATATTGTGTGTGACTGAGCTGTGGACCTTAAGCGGGTAATATTTATAGTACATGGATTAAATCTGGTGAATCTAGTACAAAAAATTAAAAATTCTCCTCCATTACTCACCTCTAATTATATCAAAAGTGCACAGTTGAAGTTAGGGAAAACTACACCCTCAAATACTATGGCTTAGAATAAAAAATGGTTCAGTTCTCTGGAGAGGAAAGGAACAAAGCTATGAAAACTATAAATTCATTTAGTTTGATCCAAAATCTCCACTGTAGCTACTTTTTCCTGGAGAATCACATGAACACACATGGAATAGTCTATTTGCAGGTCACTAATAGTGCGATTATTAATAATAGCAAACCATGGGAGACCTCTTGAATATACATCGATTGGTGGCTTGAATGAATATAAGTTATATATAAATTAAAGTAAGAGCACAGTTTGATACAGATGACTCATGGGTAGTTAATCTTCAATGATAATGGAAATGAAACTGAGTTGGCCCGCACAAAATCAAAGGCAAAAGCTTTCATGGAGGCTTATGAAGAAAGGAGAGGTGGGGACAGCACTGATAGAGAATAATCCCAATAATCCCAGTCCAGCTTTGACCAAGGAGCTGGGCTGGTTGGGGTTTAGTAATTTTCCATTGAGTGATAAATATGGTATTTTTTTGGAAATCCCTTTCTCAGTTTTAAGAGATTTCTTCTTAGCATAAGAGAAGAACCAGTGGCTGTATTTATCCTTGGAGATGTCAGGGGACCGCTCTTGCTCTTACAGCCTATCTGGTCCTTATGACAAGAAAAGTGAGATAAAAAGGAGGATGTGTCCACTCCTGGTTGTTATTAGCAAGAGGAGGTAAGGAACAAGGGCAGGTCTTCATGTATTGTGGGTAACAGTTCATGGATTAGGGCTGGAAAATCCTCCTGAGTCTTGTCCCCATGAAGGACCCCGTCCTACTTCAATTGGAACAGAAGTATAAGGCAGGGGTGAAAAAACGGTCCTTGTGAACTAGTGATTGCTAGAGCGTATTACATGTTCAGGTAATACAAAACAACATGTAATATGACACATGTATTATGTTGCATTTTGTGAAAGAAAAAATGATACACATAAATGTTAACTTAGTTCAAGTCCTAGCCTTGACATGTACAGTATTTCTATTATGACCTTTGGCAAGTTACTGGCAAAAGTTACTGTTCCATGCACTTAGTTAACTGAAATATGAAATAAGTTGAAAGTGACTTTTCCTTTAAGATTCTGCCGAGCACTGGTATAGGAAAGAGTTTTTTTTGCCTACTATCAATGGAGACTGAAACTAAGAAAAAGGAATGTAAGATTTCTCCTCAATATTCCTAGGAGAGTTTAATAATTACAGGAAATATTAATTTACTTTAATGCTACCCAAATAATTATCTCATATATATATACATACTTATATGTGTGTACAAACACACACACAAATACATATATATGTATATCTATCTATATATCTATATATATATATATATATCTTTGCTTTTATGCTATTGAGTGTTGGAAACCACAAGAATTGTGTTTTCTTTCTTTTTTTTCCCTCCAAAGTGCTATTTAAGAATGACTGGACTGATGTCTGTCAGTTTAAGTAAGGTTTCATATCAGTAATACATGTCAAAAGTATTCTATTCTGTCTTTAAAAGACATCATAAAGCTTGTGAAATGCATGAGGAAAATCACGTTGCTCAGAGAGACTCCTTTGGCGATTAGAACCATTACACAAACTTCACTTCACTTTAAATGAAGCTTAAGATCTATCAAGAATAAGACAAGTTACAACTTCAAAGGGTGGTTTGCAAGCAGAATGCCAAGTGGAAAGGAGAAATTAGAAGCAATGACCTTGAAAGAATACTAGTTCCTGATTTACCTGTCGATGTGGGTCAAGCAGAGAATCAAGACAAGGCACTTCTTTCAGATCCCCACAAGATTTTCTTCCCACATAATTTCTGCTATACAACAAAATATATTTTCCTATATTGCCTGGGAAATAATGCATCAAAGTAAAAAAATGAGAATTGTGAATAATAACCTTAGTAATGAAAATGCATTTAATGAGTATTTCTACTTTAAAATATTTCTGTTGTCAAAGCCATTTAAATTTTACTATCACTTATTCCTTTTTTACAGCAAGACTATTTTTTTTTTTTTTGTGGGTACCTGGGTTTGACCTCAGGACCTTGCGCACCAGCAGGCTCCCGTGCGGCTGAGCGATATCACTGGCCCCTTTTTTCGTATGTGAGTTCCGGGAGTCGAACTCAGGCCCTCAAGCTTGCCAGGCAGGCGCTTACACCGCTAAGCCATCCCACCAGCCCAGCAAGACTATTTTAAAAGAGATTAAAATAATCTCTTCATTCATATATAAAAATCAAATATAAAATATTATTATTCTTATTTAAAACTGAGGAAATGGTATTTCAGGGAAATCAACTGATTTCCAAAAGTCAAACAAATAGTAAATGGCACAGCCTAGATTTGAACAGTTCTTTCTTCATGACTGAAGAAGCTAAGTAATACAGGGTTTATCATGATGAACACATGGCATGATGTATTCTAGCATATCAGAAAAGAATCGCCATTTTATTGATTGATTGATTGATTGATTGATTTTTTTTTTCGGTGGGTACCAGGGGTCGACCTCAGGACCTCACACACCACCAGGTGCCCATGCCGCTGAGCGATATCACCGGCCCTTTTTTCATATGTGGGTTCCGGGAGTCGAACTCAAGCCCTCACACTTGCCAGGCAGGCTCTTATGCTGCTGAGCCATCTCACCGGCCCAGAATAGCCACTTTAGAAAGGACAAAATAGTTTGTCCTCTCCAAGAAGAGAAGTATTAATACTAATATTCAAGCATGGCCCACTTTCTAGTTATCTGGGCATGTGCCTATGAAGAAATATTTGCATTAATTTTCTAAAATAACAAAATAATGCATTGAGGGCAAATAATTTTCAAAAATATGAAAAAATTATATACACATAAATTGTATATTAATCCATGCATATTCTAAAGACAGATTCAAAGACATTAGTAATAAATTTATTAAAGGTTTAGGATGAAATTCTGGTTTATTCCTATTAAAAGTCAGATACTATTAGTCATAATGATTAAGTGTGATCCTATATAAATTCATCTGTTCTTGGTTTT
Source organism: Erethizon dorsatum (assembly GCA_028451465.1). Taxonomy (NCBI): domain Eukaryota; kingdom Metazoa; phylum Chordata; class Mammalia; order Rodentia; family Erethizontidae; genus Erethizon; species Erethizon dorsatum. The sequence continues at coordinate 22,728,827 of CM051839.1, forward strand.
TGTTCAATTCTGATTCATTGTATGTGTTATATTGTTTTTATTATAGCCACCCATCCATCTTCTTTTCTCTTATGCCATTTTTTAGCACCCTTTTAATTAGATTTGAATAGCCTGTAATCTTTACATTTGAAAAAACCCACATTTGCCTTCCAAAGGTAATACTGCATATTTATAAATTTTACAGCCTATTCTTTTTAACACTTGGAATACATTTTGTTCGTCCTCCCATTCTTTGTAACCTCTGTATTTGTTTCATTTAAAATAATGTTCGTTTGTACTTTTGGATGGAAAATTAGCATACTTTGCCACATCACGACACTCTGAGGAATCATGCACATTCCTTATATCTCACACACCTCCAGAGCCACACAAGATGATGAGTGCCATTCCTCATTATTCTAGAGCTAATATTCCATATGCCTCCTGGCACAGCACAGTACACTAAAAGGATAGAATGTGAGTTAGAATTAGGGACAGTGTGCTAAAGCAGGGTAAGAAAAGGACCCTGAAATAATTGTGACATTTGTAAGTACCACACTTGTTAGAAATTATTTAAAGGATCAGTGGCATCGATAAAATATTGAGCCTTTAAGGAAGCCATATGTAACACATCATCTTTGATGATGAAAATGCTTGCAGATCTGGGAAACACTAGCAAATCATAGCTTTCTTTGTGATGAGAATGACTGAGAAATTAATTTTTATTAGTGATTTAAGTACTTTAAATTGACACATATGATTGTGGACTGTGCTGTTGGGAAGTACAAAACTAAGAATATTGTATAATACTTCAAAAAACTCTCAATTTATAGAAGATTACGTATATTTTCTAGTGTGGGTACACTAAATGGTTCTCAATTACACATACACACACACATATTGAAAATCTTTATTAAACATTTTTGACTATGAAAGATTTTGCTGTTGTACATTTTGCAATTGCGTATGAAATAATGATTTTAATTTTCTCAACCCTTGTTTCATTTAATATGTTCCATGAGATATGAGTATCAGTTAATAATAGCTTTAAAAATATCAGTGATATTCTTCCTCTCAGAATGTCTTTCAGTCTATGGTTATACCACCCTGAATGCACCAGATCTTGTCTAAAATGAATTATAATGTATGCATGTAAAAATAATAAACATTTTTTGTGATTTTTTAAAATGACATACAAAATTATAAAATACCAAAAAGTCACAAAACAAATCAATTTGAATAAATAAACATTGGTATACACATTAACTGCTATGGCTGATTTTTGTTGTGTGCCTTATAAATTCAGCATTTATATCTATGATAATAGCCAAGATGTATCATACATAGATCATGAATAGTAGCCAGACTAATTTTAATGAGTTGGTGAATAAAAGAAAAGAATTTGCCAATGAGTGACAGAAACAGACAAACTTTATGGTGCAGTTTCAAAGAAAATTCCAAAATAAATTAAAATGAAGCTCATGGAATTTTAAGGACCTGATCAATAATATCAACATTTTTCTTGGTTAAATGTGATATTAATTAATGGATAAAGACACAAATCATCACTGAAAGAAAAATACAGTTAATGGGTATTACTATAAATGTGTTTGAAAACAATGTTTTAGGAGCTCTACAGGGTTTCTTAATAAGTTTTATTTATTTATTTATTTTTTGTGGGTACCGGGGGGTCGACCTCAGGACCTCATGTGCCAACAGGCACCCGTGCCTTTGAGCGATATCACCGGCCCCTTTTTCGTGTGTGGGATCCGGGAGTCGAACTAGGGCCCTCACGCTTGCAAGGCAGGCGCTTACGCCGCTGAGCCATCTTACTGGCCCTCTTAATAAGTTTTGTCTATGCTTCCTTCTCTAAGCTAACTTGGAAGATTCCACTGGCTGGAAAGTTGACTCACCCAAAATCAAGAAAAAATGAAACGGGGATTAAAAACTTCAGAATATATATAACTTATAGGTAGAGAATACCTAAAAAAAGAGAACACAAAATATGAGCCTAAGGCTGTTGTACACGAGTCAGGTGTTTTATTCCTTATTTTGTGCGAAAGACAAGTAACTAGAGCTAAGTCTGGTGATACTTGTTTTATCCCCTTTATATGAGGCTAAGAGACAATTATAGAGACTATTATTACCCCAAAAATATGACCAAGACTTAATGCCTAGCAATCGAGAGTGTAAACTTATTTAGAAAGTCACTGTTATGTAATTGTTTTTTCAGTGTGTTTACCACAGCCAGAAGTTATATTTTATGAGTACTTTTATTTTTATTGCTCAATTTTTATATTCTAAACCACAAAAGGGCAGGGAACATATCTAATTAAAAAATAAATCCAGTACTTATCTTATTGGCTGGTATATAATATCAAATATTTATTATATTAATAATGTGTTTTCTTAAAATTTCCTTCAATTTGTGTCAGCTCCATGAACTCCTGTATCTATATCATTAAATTGTAACTTTTGAATTTACCGGAGAAAATCCTGCACACCTTACATTGTGCATTTATGCCATTAATATCCATTTGCCATGACTACAGATTCATTTCACATAGAAGGGATATGGCTTTCTTTGATGTTAGGTTCTATCAGAAAATGGAGAAATATTTCTGGCTACAAATTGTTCACAAAAAAATATTCATTACCTAAGACTGAAGATAATTTTTCAAATGTAGACAATGATCTAATGTTGCTGTTACAATGAGTATAAGCTTGAATAATATCTATCTAAATATTAAGAGGTTATATAAAAATAACTCTTCTGGAAGTATGTAATGTGTATATTTCAATTATTAATGAAAATACACTTCCTTAATTATGTACAGCTTATCTCCCTGTCCTATTGATGTAGAACGGGTGGTATTAATAGGTTGAAAATAGTTACGTGTATAATTTCACTAACAAAAAGCCATAAAGTGGAAAACATATCCAAGATCACATGGTCAGCAGATTACTAATTAATTTTTAAAGATCTTTTGTTTGTAAATTCTTCATAACTAATAGTTTGCAATTTTTGTCTTTTTCTGCTCCTCTACTTTTCCAAAAACACATACACAAACTCATACCTAGGTATACAATTGTACTTGTGTCACGTTTTCAGAGAAGTACTTTCTGCCCCCATCACCACTCTCTCTCTCTGTCTCTTTCTCCATCTCTCTCTGTCTCTCTCTATTTCTCTGTCTCTCTGTCTCTGTCTGTCTGTCTGTCTGTCTCTCTCTCCATTCATAAACTAAAAGAAATTTTCTGGATCTATAAGCTGTTAAATATCCTATTAAACATCATATTCTATGGCACGAATATTAGACAAGAATACAGAGAGACATACAGATATAGATTGGGATAGAGATATAAGGACAAGTAAAGGGATTGGTAAAGAAATATATTTATGTATACACATAAATATATTCAAGAAATCGTGCAACAAAATTTAACCCACACTAATGGCTCAGAAATGGCTTTATTTCAAATTCCTGTTTTTGAAATAAAAAGCTTAGTATTTACTATTTTTCTGTTTACATCCCAATTCTTTCTGAAATGCAGTGTATTTCCAATTACATGTGGATATTATATACACTTTAAAAACATGAGTGAAGGGCCGGTGAGATGGCTCAGTGGCATAAGCACCTTCCTGGTAAGCGTGAGGTCCTGAGTTTGACTCTCGGTACCCACATAAAGGGAAAAAAGGGGCCGTTAATATTGCTCAGCGTTGCAAGTGCCAGCTGGTTGTGAGATCCTGAGCTTGACTCCCAGTACCCACATAAAAAAAAGAAAAAAACATGAGTGAATATGTAAAAAGAGTTGACCTTCAGGAAATATACATTTGTTATTTTTAAAATTTAGACATATTGCATTTTATTCTTTAATATTTTATCTATTTTTCTTTAACATAAAATAACTTCCAAAATGTATTTGTTTTATCATACGGTAAAGAAAAGCTCACATGAATATATTATTCATCATTTTGTAACAATGAATAAATGCATCTGTTAGGCCATAATTTTGCTATTTACATAAAATCCATTTTCACTGTTATTTATATAGCCTGATGGTACACTATCTACACATTATGTTTTAAAAAATGTACTCTAGTCAAACACATTTTTGCAAATGTTTCCTTATCCTCAGACTGAAGATGATGAATTGTCTAACATTCTTCCTTACATTCTACTTTCACTCTTCCCATTTTCTTTATCCAGAACAACTCACTTTTATACATACTAATAGCCACTTATACAATACTAGAGAGAAGTTTCTTCTTTTTCCTTGAATTCTTCACTATATTTTACATTATTCATATGATTCTTTATCTGCATGGATTTGCAATATATTTGAAATTCCATTTCCATCATTTCAGTTACATCATCTGAACGAAGTGAACAATTTCTTACTTTCTTTTTTTTTTTTGTGGGTACCGCGGGTCGAACTCAGGACCTTGCGCACCAGCAGGCACCCGTGCCGCTGAGCGATATCACGGGCCCTTTTTTTGTATGTGGGTACAGGGAGTCAAACTCAGGCCCTTGTGCTTGCCAGGCAGGCGCTTATGCCCCTGAGCTATCTCACCAGCCCCGAATTTCTTACTTTTGAAGGTGCCAGACAAAACATATTGAATGTATATTACGTTAATGATTTTGTGCTTAATAAGATTTACACTTGAAAGGCATCATGCTTTTGTGACATATACATAATAATATTGTTTCATGTGTCATACTTTTTTTTTTTTTTTTTTTTTTTGTGGGTACGGGGGAACGACCTCAGGACCTCACGCGCCAACAGGCACCCGTGCCGCTGAGCGATATCACCGGCCCCTTTTTCGTATGTGGGTTCCGGGAGTCGAACTCGGGCCTTCGCGCTTGCAAGGCAGGCGCTTAAGCCGCTGAGCCGTCTCACCGGCCCTCATGTGTCATACTTTTATATTTAACTACAAATTGTTTGTAGCCCCACATCAATATAAATAAGATCAAAAGCTTTACAAATTAAGTTTTCAGAATTGTAAAGGCCTAAGAAAAAGAAATCAAGTTAAATTAAGCATTGAGATAATTAAGTTTTCAATGCATAGTTAAATGTTAAAGAATTGCATTTTAGCAATAATCTTTAGAATGTATTTACTAAACCAGATTTTAACTCTTATCGTGACAGTCAAAATTATTAACAAGTAATTTGTTGCTTTACCTCAAACACCTTCAAACACTTTTGACTCTTGATCTCCTTAAATGGCACCAAATATAAGAATATGCTGCATGGTTTCTGGTTGTTGGAAACAGTTTTTACTTAAAGCTAGTGAAATGTAAATAATCCAAAAATTGCATTGAATTAATACCTGTGTTGAAAATCTTATCTAAGTGAAACTTATTAAAGGGGATAAAAGTAGGAGGTCAAATTCATAAACAAATGCACTTCCAGGTCTAGCATCTATAGTTTTTTTTCTTAAGGTTTGCAAAGCAAGGATTTAACCTTGCCACCACTGCAGCTTAAATTATATAATTACATTCTTCAGTGTTGACACTTTCACCTTGCTATGTATAATAAGGCCTCCCCGATGACGACTAAAACCAGTAATTTCAGCATTCTGCTTCTGTTCATGCTGATGATAATCAGATATGGCAGTGCAGCATGCATGAACCTCCATTTAATTGTCAGAACAGTCTTTTATTTAAACAACAAAATAGTTAGCAGTAGGCTTATAAATGTGGAAAGCATACAAAATGACACTGTGTTAACTTTTATATAACCTCATGTAGAAAAAGTCAACCATTTCGAATGTGTTTCGACTAGCCTTTAAGGGAGTCAAAATTAACATAAAACACATGAGTGGGTAAGATAACCAGATCTTGCTTTGTAAAGAATGAACACTGCTTGTTACAATATCTTTAAAAGTATGTCTTTACATTTTGAATATATATTGTAGAAAAGAGGAAAATCATCTAAACTTAACTTACATTGGCATTTTGATGCAGGTACTATGGTAAACTTCTAAATTTAATTTTAGGTATAAAATTAAAATGAAAATGTGTCTTGAAAAATCAGCTAATATTAACATTAGAAATGTAATTATGCCTCAATATTTTTGCTTTACTTTTGAATAGATGATATATTTTCTTTTTCAAAATTCAGTAATATAGAAATGCATCCATTTAAAAGTACTGCACCTTCCTCATTTTCTCCAAATCTACTAAGTTTTTTCCTTTTTATAAACATACTTCTTCATTTATTCTTCCAGAAAATACAAGACTAATCTTATTTTTAAAATCTTACTTGAATACTTTGTATGTTCTAAAGACACTTTATGGAACAGTGTGGAAAGCCACATATCCAGAGCAATACTCTGTCTAGGGAATCAGTTAAAACTCAAGCAAAGCACTAGAAGTAGGGAGTGATCTATGGTTAAGTGACCTCATGTAATAGATTAAGTTTTAATCATTTTTTTCCCTGACTTCTCATTTCCTTAATTTCTGAATAATGAAAATGCCAGGGACTATTCCTCTTTCCATTCTATTCCCTGTCTGATCCTAAATGTGCTAACTCATGTACTTCCACTGTTAGACAGGTTCCCCACTGTGAAAAACTTAGACCACACCATGGAACAGCACACTTGACACCTCTATGTTCCAAACTTCACACACAAAACTAAGCAATGTCCTAAGTGTAAAACTAAGTGCAAAACAATGCACTTCCTGCATTGCCTATTTCAGTTTGCACTGACTCTATACTTCATGTTGCTCAGCTTTGCAACCCTTGGTGTTATATCCAACTTCTCACTTCCTTTCTCACACCCTACCTGCCCTGCTCTGTCTAGCCCTACTGGCTTCCTCACTGTTCCTGTACTCCAGGCACATTCCAATGACAAGGCATTGACAACTGAAGTCCCCTTTGCCTGGAATAGTCTTTTTGTGGATATCTGCATCACAATCTGCATCATTTTGCTCAGTTTTTAATTTAAATCCTGTAAGCATTTTGTGTGTAGATCCAAAATTTGATCATCTCTCACTATCTTGGGCCAAGCCACATTTGCTTTGTCACTTCACGTGTTATTGTAATATCTTCCTCTTTCAGTTTCTACCCTTGAATGCCTTTCATGCATTTCCAACGTAATAACTAGAGTGATCCTGTTAAAATGCAAATCAGATAGCATCAGAATAGGAGTTGAAGACCTTTCCGTGAATTATAAGTCCTTATATAATCTGGCTCCTACTTCTCTGAGGTCATCTGCTGAACCCACTCATCACTCTGTCAGCAATTTTTCTCATCTATGCTTTCTCCAGATCTGCTACCCTTCACCTTTCATCTCAGAGCATCTCTGCATGCTGTGCAATCTATTTTGAAATTTCTGTGTTTATTTCCCTTGGGCTCTTATGTATTTTTATTTCATATATGTGTGATATTTTACATATTTGTTACAAAGATATATACAGTGAAATATTTAATAAATATCAAATGTAAATATTGTAATTGCAAAATAGATGAGACTTTATATACACCCATACACATATGTGTACACACACGCACACACACATGCACACAAATTGATCTTCAACATTGTAATCGATTGTCATTATGATAATTTTTGTCATTTTTCTTCCCTGTGTACAGTATTTCCAAAAATAGTGTCTTTTAGTTGACACTCAATAAATCTTTACTAAATCAAAGTTTTTCCATACTAACGCACACACACATGTATATATATATATATATATATATATATATATATATGAAAATGAAACTTATGTAATTAGTTTTTCTGTAAAACTGACAACACATTTTAGGTTTAATAAATTTTCATAAAAATTATTCATTGGCATTTTACTGAAACATTCGAAAGTGCAAAATTCTGTTGCTGAAATTTTACGTCTTCACTTGAAATAAAAAGGGCAAATTTCTTCTAATGTGTAAAACCATCAAAGTTTTGTGCTATCCAAGCAGTTATTCCAAAGGCCTTTAGAAGTGAACCATTCTTATTTCCACTATTTCATTAGTATTACACAAAACTCAAAAATCATCATAATGCTTTAATGAAATACAATTTGTAAAATATTGTACAAATGCAGAAATAGGAATTTTTCTTTCCCTTAATCACATATGAAAAATAGTTTCAAACAATGACCATTTGTTTTTTAATATTTTATATTTTTATGAAATGTTTTATGAAATACTGACAAAAAAAGAATTCTGAAAATGTCAGTAATATAAAGCAACATAGTTGCTGTGTAATTAACCAAATTTTCTCAGTGTATCTTGATGGGATATCTTCGTTACTAGTTGGTAATAATAACATGCTAAGATTAAGAAACAAAGTTTTGTTCCAATTTGATACACTATAGATTATTTTGATCTGTCAATGTAGTAACTGAATTGATAAGAACTTGACAATTATTTGGTGTTATTTAAATGTTAACAGGTACAAAACCATCAATGATAATAATGCTTAATAAGAGGATAAAAGTAAGTCCTGATTCTATATGATTCAAATTTGATATAATTCAAGGCTATCTTTTTAATAATACAAAGTAAAATTATACCAGTTATTGTAATCCAGCATGGATATTGTATCTAAAAGTTTGTCTTGATTTAGCATAATTATTTTCTGTATTTTTAACCTATTAATATAGTTGTTAATATTTACATATGATAATTAACTTTAAAAAGACATAAATAAGTCAACCTCATGTTAGCAAAAAAAAAAAAAAGGAAGAGTGGAGAGGAAGGGAAAAGAAAAGAACTGAGATGTGTTATGTACATGCACCAATTTCCCACAAAGAGTGTAATCATTAGGTACTGCAAATATGTAATAATAAAGATCAAAACAACAAGGCAGCAAACAGAAAAAGTGAAAACTGAGTCATAAGGAAAAAAATATGTAATCAATATGAGAAAAACTACAGGTTCAAATTTTAGAATTATTAATCATTCTATAAGCCTCATAAAAATCTCAAAGCATATTTATTTACACTTCCTAATGTATACTTATTGTACTCTTTATTTTTATTTGCTGTGGACTAGAAGTCTTCTCACTATTTGTTCCTAAGAGTCATTTTAAGAGCAGGCGATAAAGTGTCAGTTTTAAAATATATAGTCCTAGAGCTTTCTTAATTTTGATTTCTACATACTATTCTCTAAAAACAATATAGAAAATAAAAATATAATTTTATAATTAAATTGTATGAGCCCACCAAATAGCCCCTTTTCTCTAACTCAAGTAGTTTACATATCATAAATGTGTACTCATTAGTAGATTTTAGTTTCTTTAGTTTACTTACAAAAGAGAAAAAGCACATCCGTAAGTGTTAACTTACTTCTGTTGAGTGAAATTCACATTCTAATTGCAACTTGAGATGATCTCATGAAGTGTGGTTTCCCTAATTTCTCAGTGAGTTTGTTGTTATTATACAGTAATGCTAATGATTTTTGAGTATTGACTTTGTATCCTGCTATGATACTGAATTTGCTTATTGAATCTAGAAGTCTTTTGGTGGAGTTTTTGGGGTCTTCCATGTAGAGTATCATGTCATCTGTAAATTAAGATAATTTAACTTCTTCCATTCCTATTCTTATTCGTTTTATTTTTTTCTCTTGTCTAATTGATCTGGCTAATGTTTCCAGAACTATGGTGAATAGAAGTTTTGATAATGGACATCCTTGTCTTGTTCCTGATTTTAGAGTGAAAGATTACAGTTTATGTACATTTAATATGATGTTAGCTGTTGGTTTGTCATTGATGACTTTTATAGATTTAGGTGGAGACCATCTTTCCAATTTTCTTTAAGGTTTTTATCATGAATGGGTGTTGGACTTTTCAAATGCTTTTTCTGCATTTATCAAGATGATTGTATGATTTTTCTCCTTGGTCTGTTGATATGGCATATGACATTTATTGAATTACATATGTTGAACCATCCCTGCATCCCTCTAATGAGTCGTATACGGTCATAATGTATAATCTTCTTGATTTGCTGCATTCTTTTTGTTAGTATTTTACTGAGGATTTTTGCATCCCTGTTCATTAGGGAGATTGGCCTGTAGTTCTTTTTTGGTTGGGTCTTTCACTGGTTTTGGTATCAGGGTAATACTTTCCTCCAGGAATGAGTTAGGAATTTTTGCTTCCCTTTCAATTTTGTTAAAGAGTTTGAGGACTATTGCCATTAAATCTTCTATAAATTTCTTTTTTTTTTTTTGGTGGGTACCGTGGGTCGACCTCAGGGCCTGGTGCACCAGCAGGCACCCATGCCGCTGAGCGATATCACCAGCCCCTTTTTCATGTGTGGGTTCCGGGAGTTGAACTCAGGCCCTCACGCTTGCCAGGCAGGCACTTATGCCGCTGAGCCATCTCACTGGCCCTAAATTTCTTGTAGAATACAGCCATGAATCCATCAGGATCTGGACTTTTATTTGTTGGTATATTTTTAGTTACATTTTCAATCTCATTAATTGATATTGAGTTATTCAGAATTTTTATATCTTCTTTATTCACCTTTGGTAATTCATACATATCTGGGAATCTGTCCATTTCTTCTTTATTTTCCATCCTGTGAGAGAAAAGATTTTTGAACTAGGTATTGATGATCTTCTGAATTTCCACAAGATCTGTAGTGATTTCATCCTTTCATTCCTCAATGCACGAATTTGAATTTTTTCTTTCCTTTTTTGATATGTGGCTAAGGTTTATCAATTTTATTTATTCTTTGAAAGAACCAACTCTTTGATTCATTAAGTCTATGTATTGTTTTCTTAGTCTCCACTGTGTTAATTTCTGTTCTGATTTTTATAATTTACTCCCTTGTATGGGCTTTGGGCTTCTCTTGCTATTCTTTTCCTACAAGCTTGAGGTGCAAAATTAGGTTGATATTCTGTGCTTGTTCTGTTTACCTGATGTGAGTATTCACAGCTATAAATTTCCTTCTTAGGACTGCTTTCATTGCATCCCTTAAATGCTTGTATGTTTTGTCTGCTTTCTTGTTTAGCTGTAGATATTGTTTAATTTCTTCTTTAAATTCATCGGTGATCCATTGGTTTTTTAGGAGGCTGTTATTTAATTTCCACATGTTTATGGAGTTTTTGCAGTTTCTTTTGCCATTAATTTCCAATTTCATTGCACTAGGGTCAGATAATATGCATGGGATAATTTCAATTCCTTTGCATTTACTCAAACATGTTCTGTGGGCTACTATATGGTCTATTTTAGAGAATGTCCTGCGTGCAGCTGAGAAGGATGTGCATTCTGATGATGTTGGTTGGAACACTGTGAAAACATCTACTAAGTCCATTTGTTCACAGATTTGGTTCAGTTTTGATATTTATTTACTGATTTTTTGTCTGGTTGATCTGTGTCTTTGTGACAATGGGGTATTAATTGACCCCATTACTATTGTGTTATTGTTTATTTGGTTTTTCATGTCTATTAATATTTGTCTTATATAGTTGGGTGCCCCTATATTTGGTGCATGTATGTTTATGATTGTTATCTCTTCCTCTTGAAGTTTTCCCCTAACAAATATGTAATGAGATTCTTTATCTCTTTTGAGCATTCTTGGTTTGAAGTTCACATTGTCAGGTCTGGGATTTCATTTTGCTACTGCATCTTGTCATTTTCTGTTTTGTTTTTTTCCTTTTTTCTTTTCTATGTTGAAGATTGCCAATTTCTTATGATAGATTGCTTTATCACTAGTATTTAGGCTTCTCCAGGAGATGTCTGTTCTTTGGGGATGCCTTCTAGATGTAGGTGGTTCTTTATAGCTATCCCAAGAACCTACCTTCCCAATTTGGAAAGGATGCAAAGTTACTATTTTTCTCAGCACCCAATCCTTTGCTACTGGGCTATGGTGGTGATGATGACCCCATACAATCACAGTGTTATCATATAGGTGAGAAAAATTGATTATAACATGCATGACATCCTGCCTAAAGTAGTATAGTTGGTTATAACAATAGTTTCTAGTACAACTTAATTACTGATAAACTAAGGTGACCATTAACCTGCTACCTCTTACCACAGAAGCAAATTCTAAAGTTACATAAGAAAATGAAACATATACCATATAATTTTATGCAGTGATTTCCCCCTAGTGGAGTGGTTTTACCCTTTTGCAAATGGTGATGGGGTTAAGATGGCTAGGGGACAATATAAAGTGATGAGTCAGGTCAAATATATTAAAGTCAAAGCTGGAGATCAAAGGATGATCACTTGAGTTTTGTGAAACTGGAGGACACAGGAGGGAAAGAATGAAATAGAATGGAAGGAGTAATCTGGAAGGGAAGAGACAATGTTTACTCACTTGAAAGTTTAAATTCAAACAGTAGTTGAGGAAGGAAAGAAAGAGGATCAACAGAAGAAATTGGAAAAGAAAGGTAAGAAACCTAAACAGTGAAAAAAATAAGAAATAGAAGAATTGAAAAGAAGAAAACAAAGAAAAAAAATTACCCTAGAAAGAGAGGAGAGGAAAAGAGAAAAAAAAAAATAAAAATAAAAACAAAAAATCCCAAAACAAAAATAACCACAAAATACAAGACAAAACAAGATGAATTCCAACCAGACAGGAAAGGAGTAGCCAATCAGACAAGAAAGGGAGAATAAAAATCATAAAATACCTCTGGGTTTTACAGTTCTGTGATAGTGTCCATGTCAGAACCCAGAAATGTGCTGTGCACTCCAGCCAAGTTTGCCATGGGAATTGTGCTGGGTGTGGAGCTGATCTTGACCTCTGGATGTGGGTGCTGGGACTGGTCTTCTGTTGGTGGAGTTCTCCAGAGCACAGCTGCTGGTTCCTTGCTGCTACTTTGGACACTTCCGTATTGCTGGTCTTGCTGATTACTCCATGGGCCCAGGCTGGCTGTTTTGGCTTTCAGGGTTCCATTCCATCTGCCCACCAAAGGCATGTGTGTGCCCACATACCTGGGGACCAGTATCTCCTGGGTGTCCAGTGGGCATTAGTTTTGCTGTAGAAGAACAGTGGAAATCTGATGGGAAATAGAAAATAATGTTTATTGGAAGATGAAGTTTATTATGATGTAGACCCCTGAATATCATCCTCAAATTAATTGCTCTGGATATTTATATGAATCAGACATACATGGATGTCTAGAACTGAGTAGTGATATGGCTTTCTTGTCAGGGCAAATAACTAGGAAATAAAACTTAAGTTTTCATTTGTTCATTTATACAAGCAAATTATCATTTTTCAAAATTGTAACATAAAAGAAGAGGAAGAGCATCTAGAATTTTTTCTGATAAACTAATGAAACAAATGTATCACATAAAAGAGTAGTCTGGCTATTTATCACTGAAGAACACTAATTATAGGTTTTAGATTAAAGATTGGGGAGATTGGATGGTAATAACCAGGGAGAAAAGCAAGAAGGAGCTAGATTTATGTAAATTTTATCCACAATATTGAAATCTGCTTTGACAGTGTACCACAATTATGCTTCTGCATTATGAGAAACATCTTTTTGTAACAAAAAAATTGGAAAAATGAATTACCTCCAATATTTTTTCTACTTTTTTCCCGTAATAAAAATTCAGAAAATTATACAGATACCGGAAACCCCCCTTAAAGGCACCATTTATCAGCTGTTTGTTCAGCTATGCTTTAGTGAATCTCTGATTATATCCTGATAATAAGATGTAAGAAAAGTACTTGAAGAGTTTCTTTATGCTTTCAGTTAAAGTCCATTTACTCCTCTTCTGTAATATTTCCACTTTTCCTTTAGTTGAAGACATTATTGGCCATAGGGTTTATGTTTAATGAAATGTAGATCTCTGAGTTAGAGTTCTAGGTATGTTGTGAATAACCCTCACCACTATGCAATCTTGCTCTTTGTTCATATAATATGAGAGAGAGAAAGAGCAAAGTGAAATATTTATCTTCCATAATTATTTTTATTTGTAATTTTTGTTGTTATAACAAAGAATCTAAATTTTCAATAAAAACAAATCATAAAGTATATTTTGCCACACGCAGATTTTTTAACAATTTAATATGATTTGTGAAGTGTGCCATTTATTGCTATGCTTACTCTAATTTATTTAAAATCAATTAGTTATTTGTGAAGAACAAAAGAGTTGCTTTTCAGACAATCTGTGGGTCTGGACAAATGAGTATAATGGTTAAACAATGCTCCTTGCACATTTACCAGAAACATTTTATAATTTGATAACTTGATCTCATTGTGCCTATTGATGTCAATAGTAACAAAACCAATTTTAAAAATACAGTGCATCTAGTCAGGCATGGTGTTTTGTTTGATAAATACCTGTGTTGATATGCTTAGTATTTCATACACTTTTAAAATTTCATTAAAAATCCACTGTCATTATTTTCATATCAAATAAAAATATAACCATTTGCAAAGGTAAAAGACAAGGTGGACAAAATATTTCAATAATGTCCTAAACTCAAATATAATTGTAATTGTTCAGAAACACTTTCATTTGTTACAGCATGGAAGACTTTTTATAGGATTATGGTATGCTCTAAACAGTTATTCCTGTGCCAGTCTCCTGATTTAATTTTATTTTGCATGTTACTGTTTTGGACAATCACCAACTTTCTTCTCAACTTTAACTTAAGCTCAAATATTAATACCAGTATTTTGAAATCAACATCAATTTTCCTTATCAAACGGATACTTCAAATACAGGGTTCAGATGAGAAGATTTCTTTTTTTTTTTTTTTTTTTTTTTTTTTTTTTTTGTGGGTACCGGGGGGTCGACCTCAGGACCTCGCGTGCCAACAGGCACCCGTGCCTCTGAGCGATATCACCGGCCCCTTTTTCGTATGTGGGATCCGGGAGTCGAACTCGGGCCCTCGCGCTTGCAAGGCAGGCGCTTACGCCGCTGAGCCATCTCACCGGCCCGAGAAGATTTCTCATTTGATTCTATTTAGCAAATAGCTCCTGAGTGTTTTTGCAGTTTAAATTACTTGCATTATCCTATAGGTTTTAAATTTTCATTTTAATTTTTCCTTTTCTAGGTTATAACTAATTCTTAAGTTAAATTTAAAATTATGTATTAGCAGGGGAATTCAACGATTACATTTTAAAGTTCCTTTTACCTTTCATCTCCACTAAGACATGTTCTCAACTTTACATACACCACAGAATTTTCATAAATTTTAGTAGTTGATTTATCAATCAACAGACTTTTTTTATGTTATTTCTATGTATGGATTCCTATGAGTAATCTGCACCACCTTAAAGATAGTTTTAGAAATATTTGTATTTAAACTGATGAACATTCATAGGTGGTTACACAAGAATTTTTCTATGTTTTTACAACCGATGCATATATCAGTATCACTTTTGGGATGTAGCTGAAACTGATTAGGCTTGGATACCCTAAGACATAAGCTCCTTGAAATAACAAAGTATAGAGGTTCTGATGTTTTGTTGTGTTTATTTCCAAGATCAGCCTCCAGAGTCCACTCAAGGATAGTTTAAAATTAGCTTTCCAAGAATGGATCTACTATAGACTGAAGAATACAGCTTGTCCTGCCAATGATTTTCTCTGTTATGAGCTCAAAACCTGGCAACTTCCACTGAAAATAGGCAGGTGACCCGTGAAGAGGCACAATTGACCACTATGTCTACGGGAAGAAAATCCTAAGTACTCTCCTCCTTACCATCCAATCAATAAGCAACTTCTTTCTTCCTTTTTCCTATAAATTCCCCTGCTAGCAACCAATCCAGGAGAGACTGAGAGACTGGAGCTTGTTTCCAGCTCCTGGCCTCCTTGCCACTTGACTGTGCAATAAATAGTTCTATTTGGGAAAATCTAGGGACATAGTATTCATTCCTATGTGTGCGAGGCAGTGAACCCTTCCTCAGTATCACTGACATAATTAATTTTGTACTTATATTTTGGGGAAAGATATAAATAAAATAGATTCTTATAGGTGCAGTGGACTATTATATTTTAATTGTTGATAGATCATAGCAAAATATTAAAAATTGGTAATGTCATCTCTTCTATTATCTTTATCTTCTTGATCTTTCATTTTTTATGTCAGTTTCATACTATATTAATCTAGCCTTCTAAAATATTTTATTTTTAATGAATCTAAGTCAAAGCTCTTTTTAAATAACTTTTAATAATATTTATATGTTGCTATACAAATTGCCACTTTCAATGTTCAGAAAAGCAAGAGTGAAACTTTTTTATTGCTTTGTGATTTGAAAATACATGGAATATCTTAGGTATTTTGCATGTAAAATACATGTCACATTGACTGACACCAGAGGCTGAGGCAGGAGGATTATCAGTTAGAGGCGACCTAGGCTGGGCTACATAGCAAATGTAAGCCCAGGCTGAGCTACAGTGAGACACTGTCTCAAAGAAAATCAGGAAAAAAACTTACTTCACAATGTTTTCTGTTTCTCTTCAAAGTATTTCAATTTTTATTGTGCCATTGTGAATAATTTTTACTGTCGTAGGACAAATTTATTTGAATTTATTGCCATGGTTATGCACATAATAATATCAATGTAACCTCTTACGATTATTTTAATCCTTTCCTTATGAGTGCTTATGTAGCCTATTTCTACTTAAGTTCTTTCATTCTTCATTTCAATTTTAAAGTTTTTACTAACTTTGAAGAAGTTGAAAATGTTAAAGTCTGCCTAAGTAATTAGCTGGTTACTTATCATACTTTAAAGTATGTCTTGGTACAGTGCACTTTCTCCCAACACTTGAATTGATTTGATAGATGTAGGAATTTACTTGAATCTATTTCACTTCCGGAGATATTCTGAGGATATGCCCTGAGCATTTAGTATAAAAAATTGCAACTTTACACTCTTAAAGTCTTTTCTTTTTGATTTTCATAATTACTTCTCCTCACTAGAACATAAACACCATTAGGCCAGCATTTGCCTTTATCGCATTCAAACTGTTTCCTGAGGCCCAATAAAAATGGCTAACACAAGGTAGGAATTATAGGAACATTCATGGAGTGAGTGAACATTTTCATTCTTTTTTTTTTTTGTGGGTACCGGGGGGTCAACCTCAGGACCTCGCCCGCCAGCAGGCGCCCGTGCCGCTGAGCGATATCACCGGCCCCTTTTTCGTATGTGGGTTCCGGGAGTCGAACTCGGGCCCTTGCGCTTGCCGGGCATGCGCTTAAGCTGCTGAGCCATCTCTCCGGCCCTCATTCTTGATTATTTTGTGGTCCAGTAGTTAAAAATTCAACAAAAATGGTTTATTTGTGGTTTATCACTTGCTATTGACAGTTCATTTACTATTCCTATTAAAATTAAAAAAAGGATTTACGTATTTGCTTTTCCTCTAGAAACAGATCTAATATCATTTCTTATGTTTGAGTTTTCTTGCAATTATTTTTAATTTTATTACTTTTTAGGTAATTTGTCATTTTAATTCTGATATTTCTTTTTGGTAATATTTCCCAGTTTCCATAAAGTAACATAATTTGTTTCAGTTTCTGTTCTTTGACAAAAAGGTAATTTAAGAAAACATCTCTAAATTTTACAAATATTATTTTTGTGACTTTAAAAATATTGTTTTCTAATAAAGATATATCACAGACAATAATAAATAGACTGTAAACATGCTAGTTGTGGATGTTATGAAGATAATTATTCTCCAGAGGATGAAATTTATGTATATTACATGCTTTTTTGTTGTTGACCTGTTTTTAGTTTATTAGGCCATCTTAAATCTGTATAAATTTTTTTCATTAAAATTGTGTAATTTAATTTATGATGTTTATATATAAACAATTAAATCCTCTATTTCTAGGAAAATTGCTCTACAAAATTAGATGTCATTTTGCTTTGTGTGCAGATATTACACCTGTTACATATTTTTCTTCTTTCGTTATTTAATTTTTATACTCCATACTATTTTTGTTTGACTTTATTTTATGTTTTTGTTCCTAAAGTCTGGAGTGACCTGTTTAATTGACCAAGCTGACTCTGAACTTGTGATCCTCCTGCCTTAATTCCTCCAGTAGCTGTGATTATAGGCACACACTTCCCAAATCCAGCTCCAGCTTTATCTTTACTAAAATTTTGATTATTCAAGTAATCATTCTTTTTCAACCTTTCCCCCATGTTTCCTTCTAAGAGTGATATGAACCTTGGTGTGCATGTCCACTCATCTAAGTCTCTCTGGCTTTTTACAAAGGACTGAGCTGAAATAAATGCTGCTTTCACAGTTAGTGAAATAATGAATGGGTTAAGTTTATTATTTTTGTTTTAATTTACATTTCTATTACTTTTTATTTTTCCTGTAGTTACTTTCATTTTTATTTTTATTTTTTGGAGAATCTACAGTATAATCTTAATATAGTTTCCTGGAATTTATTTCAGCTTACATATTTGAAGGGTAACTTTATTTCACTTACTTGGAAGAGAATTGGACATTGATAATCACTGTGTGCATAAAACAGCATCATAGTTGTTCACATGGTGAGTGGTGGTGACACAAAACAAAGTATAGATGAGGAAAAATCTTTTGGTGGTCAAGGATTTATAACAAGCAGTTTTTGTGGGGAAAACTAATTATAAAGATAACATTTTGGATGACTTTTTTTAGCTATACCTATGAACATACATTTAAAAAAGGAAAAAATAAAAAAGGAGTAATTGAAGGCTGTGCATATCTGATAACACAAATGAAACAAATGAAAAACACAAATGAAAAATAAGTAATCTATGAAATTCTTAAGTAGTCCCTTGACTATCATAATGCAGGGATTAAATTCAGGTTCTGACATCAGGCTCTGAGGTGAAAGTGGTCCTTCCAGGTCTTCCACATTAAGGAGCATGCACTAGTGATGTGGAGAATTTGCATGAGGATATTTAGATTGACATAAACTAGGATGAATAATTTGAATGCTTTTTAACTTCGCTTGAAACTGGAAGCAGTCTAAACTCTTTCCTCATACGAGTAAGTTTAACTTCCTTTGCTGTTATGATATAGAGCTTAAAGAGTTTCAGAAAGCCACCTAGGTTGAGGTTGTTCACTGGGGATACTGCACTCATCAATGGTTAATCCATCCATGAGTTCTTCAGTGAATGTGCTATTATGGGACAAAGCTGTTGGAACAGATGTGTCACAGGCAGGGGTGTCTTTGGAGGACATATCTCTCACTCTGTCTCTTCCCTCTTTCTTTGCTTCCTATCTGACAGGATTAGCAGCTATTCTCTGCCTGTTCCTTCTACTATGCCATTTCTGTCTTGGAACCACACACTGAATTCTCTGAAATTATGAGCCAAATAAACCTCTCCTCCTTTAAGTTCTAGGTGCAAGGGATTTGGTCCAGTGACAAAAAATACTTACAAATACATTCACATTAGAAGCTTGTTACTGCATTACCAAATGCAGTTCCCTCTTAAAGAGATTCAAATATGTGCAAAGATCCAGCAGTACAATTGCAAAAATATCACAGCAGATCCTACCATGATACACAGAGGTACAGGGCTAATGCTGGACATAGATGACTGTACATAGAAATAACTAAGGAATTTATCAGAATGCATCAATAGTTTGGTGAACTTAAAATGGAATGAACTGTAAAAATAGTAGACAAAGAAGAATTAGATATCATTTTGATTTTGATGCATATACTGCCATGAATTCTGTATTTTAGGTATTGGATCATGCACAAAAGAGTGGTCAATTATCTGATGGTTTGGATAATTAAATCTTTACTGCAGAGTAGTCTATAATGAATGACATATCCTGGTGTAAGCTATAAAAAGGACTCTGGAGCCTCAGGAATACAGGAATGTTTAAGGAAGATAATTATTTTATTCTGATCAACCAGTTTTTAATGTACACTTTGGAAGGCATAGATAGTAAACACTTTACCAAGTCATAAAAAATTCTTGTATGCATGTGTCAGAACATTGCATGGTTCCCTATAATTACAGTTTTTATATTTTCATGTATCACTTAATATAAATTTAAATTAGGAACAATAATTTTGAGTGAATAAATGAGCATTCACATTTTTAAAATCTACGAATGAGATTTAGAATTTAGGAAAGATATTAATGTGGAAGATGCATAATAGTCAGTTCTATAATGTTAGCAATGATAATGCCAGTCCGAAGTGGCAGAGGACAAAGAATAGCTATTATCCATCAGAGAAAATGTGGATACAGTCACTTCACTACCAGAATGGTAAGCAATGTTTTGCCTGTAAGGATATGTAGTAAGACAGAAAAAATAATTCCATTCAGCTGATTACTAAAATATTCTCTGTTGAGTAGAAATAATTTGAAAAAACATCAATGATAATAAGACAAGATTATTCCATCAGTATTATAAGGGAAGACCAAAACAATACCACTACCATCTTATCTGAACATGGAAAATTACAAGTCTAATATGTAAGCTCAAAAAACCTGAATACCTTCCAAATTTGAATAGACATGATTGGCACTGCTTCTCTTCTAATGAAAAAGCTTATTCTGCCTTGACACCTCTCACTTTCTACACTAATACTTTTATGATATGTTAATAATTAAATAATTTTCCTTATCCCAATTAAAATTTACCAAGATTCTCTGATACATCCTCTTTGGTGGATTGAAATAATATTTTTAATGCATTTAATTATAGATCTGCTTCTGGTAGTCTTTGTTCCCAAAGTTTGTGAAGTACAATTTCCCACAAGATACTGACGAGACCTAACAAAACTAGCAAGGGACTCTCAACCTAGTCATAGACACAACTGACAACCCCTGAAGATAATGATATAAACCTCCCTAAATTAATGTATCTTAGGGCACAGTATATAGAACAACTGTTAGAAAGTTGACTGCATTTTTGTCCTGCGAAAAATAGAATGGATATTAATCCAGTAGTGTACATGGCAAAAAGGCACATCCCTACAAATAAAATACCCCTGAGAATGTCTATAGGGATAGCATGAAGTGATAATGAAGTATTCATAGCCCTTTTCATCATTATGTTAATGGGTAAAACCCAGAAATTGAAATTCTGATAGATAAACAAACCTAGACTGGCAGATTGCTTCACAAAACGAATTTAAGCATTTGGTGGAAGAATTTCAACAGCTCTTAGGAAGAAAAAAGTTATTTAAGAAAGTATTGCTTGAAATACAATTATATTCTTGCAATCAATGCAAGCTTATTAGATCAGCCCATCTCTTAAAGGAAAATGGCATTAAAACTAGCAGAATTCTCTATAGGATCAGTTACTAATATAATGAATAAAATGATCAGAAGAAAAGGAATTGTCAAATCCTAAGGAAAACAATACAAGCCTGTCTTAGTTACCTTCTCATCACTGCGACAGAATACCCTACAGCTGAAATGAGGAAAGGTTTGTAGTAGCTCACATTTTGTGTAGGTTTCAGTCCATAGACAGCTGGCTCCAAGGCAGGGCAGCACGGCAGAGTGGCATGGCAGAGGACAATACCTCTTGGTGTGGCAGGCAGGGAGCAAAGAGAGAGAAATCAAGGGAGGAAGGAGGCAGATACATCCTCCCAAGATACACGCCTAGTGACCTATCTGCTTCAGTCAGGATTCACCTCCCATCATCACATTTAGTTATAAACTCATCAGTGTATTAATCCATTGATAAGTTTCAGGCCCCCATGACCCAATCACCTCCCCAAAGTTCTACCTATGAGCATATAATGCTGTGGGAGGACACCTAGATTAGACCATAACAAAGCCCATTTCCCAGATGAATATGAATGCATTGCAAGCAGTACTGTAGTGCCTAATACCTGATGATACTCTGAAACAAGATGTATGTCTGTCTGCTGAATGTATATTAAAGCTGTAATGCCCTTTCTTTATACAGCTAGCTCTGAGTCATGAACTGACTTCAAGAGGTAGGGACTTTAAATGTTTTTCAAACTTTTCCCTTAAAAACTCTTAATTATAGCTCTTTTTCCTCTTATTGGACTATATATGTTACCTCTCAGTGACACCACTTCAGAAAATTTAAAGGACAGAAACTTCAGTGGAAGTTTGCTAGTGAAGTCAAAAGCTCTTACCATGTTCTTTCTAGAAATACATGAGTGCCCTTGGGCAAATGAAGCATTTGTACCTCAAATCTACCCCAAATGTGGAAAGGATTGAAGCACATTATGGAGTAATTGATAAAAAATGATTAAAATTCTTTTCATTAGATCATTAGCATATTTGTTGTGGACTGTGACAAGTGTCTTGGGTTTATCACATGTAAATAAACATGTAATCCTTTACTTCTCTTGGACACTTACTCAAATGCAGTTCCATCTTCATTAGCTCCTGAGCCTGCCAATTTTGGTTGACCAGATAATTTCTATTCTTCCTCTCTTAGACTTAGAACTATATAATCATTATTTGTTTGGTTCCCCTGGGAGAACCAATTTTCTTGGACTGATATGTATGCCTGTAGGGTTTACTGAAGCCCTATTTTATTTCATTAAATTCTCTATCAAGACATTTGAATTTAACATTCTGCCATGACTCTTCTTTACAAGAATATGTAAATCACCCATTGATATTCTCAAAAGAAAAATAAATTCTGTAGCTGGCTGTTTAGTTTAAATGACTTATCGAAGAAACCGTGAAAGGTGTAAAGACATTGAAATTCTTCTGGACAAAAATCATCATTCAGAATATGCAGTCTAAAGAATGTATTTAATCCAAAGACATTGCAAAATTTTTCTTGATCAATTTTGAAAAAAAAATTAATGTAGTAGATATCTAAGTCTGGCTGAGTACTGCATTGCATATTCCTATTAAATTTTTAAAAATCACATGCTTTTCACATAATCAAATCAAGTTTTTGTTCTTGAACATTTACAGTAGGAAAATAACAAAAACAGCCCTTTTTCTTAACTGAAGAAATCTTTACAACCAGTGGCATGTTTCACATTTGATTCCAAAATGGATGATTAAAGGAATCTACTGCAAAACAATATTATCTTTAGATATCCTTATGAAATAAAACATTAATATTCAGAAAATAAATAGAGAGCAAAAGTTTTGTTGTGCATACATTTGAATATATATTAATGCCATTTAATTCAAAACACATTAATATGAAAGTAATGAAAATTGTAGTGTAAGTAAAAAGGATTACAACATTTCCTTTTCTGGAAAGAATGAAAAACATGCATATATAATTGTCTATTGCAGTAATGAGTAATATTACAATATCTTATCAATGACATTTTCAAAGTAAATCTTATTTGTACATGTAAGTTCAATAGATACTATGGTTAAAGTTGTCCACTTATCTTTTCTCACTATTGATTGAAAAACATGCTATAATTTGTCTTCTCTATTTCTTTCTCATGAAGCAAAATGTGTAACTGTAGTTAGAAAACATAGTAGTTAAAAAAGGAAAGGTTTAACTGTGTATCATAAACCTTCCAACTGAAAGTGAAATTTATGGGTTTTTTGGTTTTTTGTTTGTTTATTTTGAGACAAGTTCTTGCTATGTAGTCCAGGCTGGCCTCGAACTCCCGGCGATCCTCTTCTGCCCCCTGCTCAGTGCTGGGATTACAGGTGTACATCGCCACTCCCAGCAACAATGAATTTCTAAAAGTACAAGATTCGCCATTTTTCATTTATTTGGGGTTTATTATAAAATTTTCAAATGTCTTTAAAGTGAAATTTTCTATTAAAATAACCTCAGTGAAACAAAGATCATCAGTTAATTTTATATTTTGTTAAAACGTTCAAAAATTACCTTATTTTGAGAAATAAGATAAAATGGCAGAAGAATGAATTTTACCATTTATTTGAATGATTGTTTTAGACCATGTGGCTAGTATTTAGTTAATAATTTAGCATTCCAGGGGCCGGTGAGATGGCTCAGCAGCTTAAGCGCCTGCCTGGCAAGCGCGAAGGCCTGAGTTCGACTCCCGGAACCCACATACGAAAAAGGGGCCGGTGATATCGCTCAGTGGCACGGGTGCCTGCTGGTGCGCGAGGTCCTGAGGTCCACCCCCCGGTACCCACAAAAAAAAAAATTAGCATTCCAATTCTGACATTTGGTTATATTCTGAAAATTTAATATCGTCTATTTTATTCTACTATATGTTTTATTTTTCACTACTATTTTATAGCTAATATTCTTAGCAATGTCAATGTACCAAAATTTAAGAATCTTTTGAACATTTTTGTATTACTGTACAATGTTCTACATTAAATATGGGTTATAACAAATTTCATTTTTGTATTATTTGCCTCATTTAATTTTTACACCAGATAACAAAAATGATGCATTAGAAATTAAAAACAAAAAAGGGCTGGTGAGATGGCTCAGCAGCATAAGCGCCTACCCGGCGCTTCCCACATAAAGGAAAACATGGGCTGGTGATATCGCTTAGTGGTGCAAGTGCTTGCTGGCAAGCATGAGGTCCTGAGGTCGACTCCAGGTACCCACAAAAAAATAAAAGAAAAAAAAAAAGAAAAGCACTTCATAGAGCAGTGGTGAAAATTGGAGTTGATTCTCTAATATCCACATTTTAGAATATATTACAAAGTAAGTAAAAATTATAGATTTTCAAAATACCTTTATTGTAAGTATAGTTCTATACTGAATGTTACATCATATGTGGGAAAATATTTTCATTGTTTCTTTTACACTTTGCAATATCTTTGCTTTATGATTTGAGAGTGAAGAGAATGGTTTTTCCTCCCAATGTTAAAAAAGACACACATAAAAAATACTTCAAAAGTGTGATCTCCAAAATAGAATGGATGTGATATTCTTGTTCATTTAGAATCTATTTTATAAAATAGGAATATATAGTACAGTGTGGGTTGAATTTCTTTGAATTAAATTGTGTAGGGCATACAATCTATTTAATGGATATCTACTAAACTAATTTGAATCCTTCAAATATATTACATATTTGCAACTAACATATTTATATAGCAATATATTCATTTAGATTTAAACAACATTGTTTACATATAGATGTATACCACCACCAAAGCAAAAGAAGCAATTGTTTAGAGCCAAGAAAAAAAGGATATTTTCTTCATTTTGTTTTGCTTTTTCCTAGGGGGAAAATGTTATCTCCGACACTGTTTAAAATTGCTGACTCATTCTCTTTGGCACCCAATGGCGATTCATTTTTTCCTTAGTAACAGTGTACAGCATGTATTTGGAATTTGAACTGTGGAACTTGGTACTTTACAGTTGCAAGACAATGTGACTAAATACTGTAAATACCGATCAGCTCCATCACCAACAGTTATTACCAGACTTTCTAAATTACCCTCCTGAGATTTCTCCGTGTGTTCTGGAACATGAAAGATAACCTCTTGAATGCAGTCTCAGATTAAGTCTTTCCATAAGCTTAGTGAACATGATTTTGCAATGGTTCTGTTAAAAACTAGCATAATTGTAAAACTTCAACTACTACTACTTGGATTTATGTATCCTATACAAAACCTTCCCTGCTTTCTTTGGACTGTTATACTTTGGTTTCTTTGGGACATGCTGAGTATTCATAGAAATCCTCTAGAAGTACACAAAACTCAGAAATGAGAGATTACTCAATACTGTCAAATCAAGCAGACGATGGGACAAAGTAGACAATGTCCACTCAAAAAATAGATCTTTTTCTAAATCATCCTTCTGTCTTTTTGACTTGATAGTTATTTTATTTATTATCATTCTTTGCTACCTCTTTGTGATCACTTGGCCTTTCTATATTGTTTTTATTTTTGTTGCTTTTCTTGCTTTTGTACCATTTGGGATCAAACCCAGGAATGCTCTATGACTGAGCCACATCCCCAGCTCCTTACTTCTTTCTTTCTTTTTTCTTTTTCTTTCTTTCTTTCTTTCCTTCCTTCCTTCTTTCCTTCTTTCTTTCTTTCTTTCTTTCTTTCTTTCTTTCTTTCTTTCTTTCTTTCTTTCTTTCTTTCTTTCCTTCTTTCTGGAAACTGGGTCTCCTGAAGTTGCCCAGGCAAATCTTGAACTGGCCATTCTCTTGCCTCAGGCGCCCTGATTGCTGAGATGTTTTTAAATATCTTTACTCTATTATTTTTCATCTCAAACTACTTTCTTCTGTCACCTAAGGGAAACTTTTTCATGATTTTCTCATGAAAATCATGTGCTTCATAGTTGAGTAATGTCTCTAATTGTTATCTTCTGTGTGATTCTGTTGATATAAATTTAATATCTATTCTCTTCACCAATCTGAGGGTACACTTTATTCTATAGGTCCCTTATGATATATTATTTATAATTATTAAACTCAATATTTATTCTTTAAAAATTGGACTCTCATCTCCACTCCTAGTAAAGAGAATACTTTCACTGAAGGAAACAAAAATTATCAAGAGAAATAGTTAACCAGGTAACTATCCTTGATGCTGCAGTTTATTCTCTTCAGAGAATTTTCATCCTGATTTGAAGATACTTATGTGATGGGCATTTCTAATGGCTACTGTAGCTTCTTAAGCCATTGTATGGATACATAAGCCTTTCATTCTTGCAGGTGCATATATCATATGGCCAAGGCATCCTGATCAGACTAGCAAAATTAATGTGTCATGATGAATAATTCAAGGAGTCACCATGGTACAAAAATGAATGGAAGGGAAAATCTCTTCTCTAGATAGAGATAACCACCTTCTCATCAAGAACATCCTGCAATCCAACTGGACATGGACTCAACAAATTAAATCTCTACCGACTGACTTCAGCCTGAGTTAAATTGATCACACAGAACAGTTTATTCAGAAAAAAGAAAAACACCTGTTATTTAATCTAGTTGGCAATAGGAAGCAAACAGCTAGCATGTGGTGTTTCTTACCAGACATGACCAATATCACAGAATGTAAATGTCAGCAGGACTTTCTATGACCACAATGGAGTAAGAAGGTTACAAGTCCCAAACAAGGGCAATCTATTCCAATCTATTATCATTGCAATGTTGCAATGGTATATGAAAATAGCCTGATACAAGTGCACCACTATGAGACTACAAAAATGCCTTGTATTGGATGTTAAGCTAGAAATTATGAAATAAGGATATATATATATATATACATGTGTACAAACATGTACTCACACCTAGCAATTAAATTTCTTTCCTGTTTTCTTGTAGTACCTAACCTACAATAAATCTCTGCTTCCTTGAGTGCTTTCCCAAGGGTTTAACATTAGTTAACACCCTTTTCTTGTGGTTCTTCTGTTGTGTTTTTATTGCTAAAGCAAAATAATAAATTTAACTGTGATTGATTGCAATTGTATTCCTTTTGGTCTTTGGCCTTCGGCTTTACCAATATTAATTACTAACTGAAGAGGATGTCCTTGAAATTATAAAATATAGATGTCCTGGTAAGGTGATCCTTAACACATATGGAAGAAAATATCCAAGTCTAATTCACACAAACCTAAATCATTTCATACTGACTGTATAAATCTAGTGAAAGGTACATGCAAATGGAAAGCTCTTTTTGAAATAGAATTCTACAAAGTAGTCACTAGTGCCTTTATTATATCTTCCCTAGAGCATTTTGTAACCATTTATTGTGAGTGTGCTTATTTAGAAAAATAAATATCTATCATTGTTACATGGGACATTTTCTGTCATGAAGAATACAATCATTCTTTTTTCCCATTAGAGGAAAGGTACTTGTACTCACAAGGCTTTTGCCAGAGGCATTATTTATCCATTGCCATGATTTCCTATTAAAACAGCATGTCTAGTGAAGGGACACATTGTTCAAAAAGAGAGCACAGAAAAGGGATCGCACTCATAGAACCATTTTAGCATGTGCTCCAAAATCCAAGAGCAGCTGGTTTGACAGTATTATGTTATGACCCATAGAATGCTCAATTTCAGTACCAGCTGGCAAACAACTCTCCATGAGACGGCAGTGCTTTCTTAAATAATTCATTTTTGACATAACTGGTGGGCAATAGATGGTGCTGTCTCTCCCATAGTCAGACACATTGACCTGCAAACCAAGACATATAATGTGGGAATGGCCTTACTCTTATATCAAATAAACCACTTGGTTCATAGGTTTGAAGGTTCCATTGTGTAAGGGAGAAATGCTGCCATCCTGGAATATGACAATGACACTATTCATGTGGAAACTGAAACATGTCTCCACGAATTAGTGGCTTTGCATACCACAGAACCAATGTACATGAAGAGGATCATTAAAGTGGGTGGCTGTTTGGTCAAAATTGCTAAGTAGAAAATTAGCTGCTCCACTCTACACCACGATGACCAAGGCTGGAACTCAGAGGATTCATCAGTGCACCTCTTAAAATTTTTGCCCAGTATTTCTTGTTAATGGAAAAGTACTGAAAACATACAAAGATAAAGCTATTAAGCATTCAGAAGTTATAGTAAAATGTGTCATATAGGCAAATCAGCTTCATACTAATTACTTGGAAAGGCTAAAGTAAATATAAGGTGTATGGTAGAAAAAAATATGGATATCAGTTTAAGAATTGTAATTACTTAAAGTAGCTATGGTTTATGTTACTTCCTATTTTTATCTGTGTTATTTACTCTTTTATATGAAAGATTTTATGTAATATTAACTGATGGCTTATGTTTCCCTTGAGAATATAACCCAGTTGCCAACACCCCACTGGAACTGGTAACTAATAGATATTAGGGTATCCTTTTGGTTGAGGGTATAAAATCTACATTCAAAGAACAAGGATTTCTTTCTAGAAACAAAATACCAAGACTGAAATGGATATCTTCTGTTTTTTGCTAAATTTTCTGCACCCTATTCCGTGACTGCGTCATCAACCCTTATTGGCCACATCAATTGATTTGGCCAGTTTATGGTGAGTTGTAAACAAGAGATACTGGCAGAAGATCCAGAAAACAGGAAAGTAGTTGAGGTTGTTAGTCCACCAACTACCTCTTACTCTGCCCTATGCTGTGTGGTGACCTTGTAGATCTTATAAATGTGAGAATGTTTCTGCCAAGTAGTCATCTTCATATTCTCTCTCCCTCTTCCCTCTCTCGGTCTCTCTCCTCTCTCTGTCTCTTTCTCTCTGTCTTTGTCTCTCTCTCTTTCTCTCATTGATTCTGACCTTCCTATTCATATCATTTCTATGCCTGCATTTTATATTGTCTGTGTCATCTTCTGACAGTTATGCTTAAATTTGTATACTTTTTCATCTGAATTAATCTAGCTTATGCCCTATAAACTCAATCATATTTTGTAATCATTTTCTCTGTTCTGATCATTCCAAAATTATTTACTTATACATATACTTTAAAATATTTTGTTTAACCCACTAATTTTATTTTGTATTAAAGACTATTGATGCTAATTTAAGAATATTCAAATTTGATTTCAAAATCACATTTTTATATGAAACAAATATTTACTGGCCCATCTGAGAAACTGCTTTAGGCTTTGCAAGTACAGTAGCAAATAAAAAATGCTTATAAAAGTCTTTTCTCTGGTGTTATATACTAATGAGGAGAGATAACATAAACCATAATTAAATAAAAGTAACTTATTTTCTCTAATATTTTTTTATCCATTTTATTAAGTGAATTTAAAAATGTATCAGTCATGCATTACACATGTGTCAAATCCTATATAATATACAAGGCAAAATATAAATCAACATATGAGCTATGTAATTCAGTTACTAATATATCAGTATTGGCTCAGTTGCAACAAATGTACCACATTGATATAAGACATTAATAAGAATATATATATATATATATACATATATATATACATGAGAGCTAAGATAATTATACTACTAATTTCTATTATTTCATTAAAAAAAGGTTTGTACTTATGTTTAATCTATTTTCATGCCTATATCTTGTAATCTGAGCAACTACTTTAAAGATAATATGCAATATATTAAGCATTGTTAATCTCCTATTATCTTGTTTTGAAATTCTGTATCATTGTTTTTCTCTTTAAATAAAAAAGACATTAATGATAGAAAAATCTGTGAGAAGAGAATCATGAGAAACAAAAGTTTTTGTTTTCTCCTTTATTTTTTGAAGCTTAAAATTATATTAAAATTGTTTATTAATTAAATAAAAGGTAAATTAATGTAACAGTTTTCTACCTTTAAGTTCTTTTAACTTAGATTTTTATTCCACTATAGTAATTCTTTCAGGAGCATTACCTGGGAATTTTATTCAACAATTACTAACAAAAATAGAAGTCTTAAGATAAATTTACTCCTCTATTATTGGAAAAAGCTAAAGTAAACAACCCTGTGTGACAAAACATATTTGATGATCATTAGGAACCTGGCAGTTCCTCTTCATCATCACTTGAAAGTGGTTTCTTTTTTCAGGGCCCTCTACAGCCAATTTGAGAGCTTATGTTTAAAAATATACACATCCTACTTTGTCATATAAAGGAGAAGAGAGAAGGAACAAAAACGTCCACCTCACTGATGTTGGCTCTCTTTGGGCAGCCTGCCCAGATGTTTCAAAAACTACTTTCATTTATATTGAATTGGAAAGAACTTAATCCTATTGGCAGACAGTTTTAAGTAAGGCTGAAAAATTTATTCTTAAATTAGTGCATGGTTACCCAAAATAAAATTTGGTATCTCCTAATTTGGGCATTCAATGTTTATGAGATCTGAAGACCCAGCAATAGATTTAACAGTTTGAATCTGTTTCAAGTTTAAGTATGCAGAATATATGCATGAAAAATTTGACTTACACATATATGCAAGTATCTAATAAATAAATAATAATTATAGTCAATATTAAATGCAATGGAAAAAAATAGTACATTAGAATGAACTCATGGGTTCATTTTCTTAAGGCTGATGGAGAAGCCCTTTCTAAGGAAATTACATAGAGTTTAGCCATGACTATTTTCAATGAGGGAAATACATACCTAAGGAAGATTCACAGGAAGATATTTCCAAGAAAAATATGTGGTAAGTGCAAAAGAATTTAATTTTACCAGCTTAAAAAAAAAGCAAAGGTCAAACAGACTGGAGTGAGTAAACAGGGATGTCAAAAAAGGAAAATGACATCATAGTAAGGCATGCCAGTGATACTATGAAAGATCTTGTAAAAGTAAAAACTAGGGTTCTTGGGAGAGATTGTTGAAATTCTTTAGGATGTTTTAAATGAAGATGTTCTGTTATTTGACTTACCCTTGAGGAAGTTGCTTTGATTATTTATATGGTGGAAGGGCAAAAAAAAATGATGGAATGAATGGTGAATCCAATACCCTACAGAAGAAATAATGACTTACAATATGGATATATAAATTTAAAGTTTACTATAATAACTATTTTTATTTTTCAGAGATAAAGTTAATACAAATTTTAAATTATTACATTATGTTCACTTTTATCCTTTTCTCATCCATTTTAGAAGTGGATGCAACACTACTATTTTTATTTACTATAAAATAGTAAAATTAAAGTTTTCCTTCACTGTTTCAAGAGCTAAAATATATAACTGACCTAGATTCTTTTTTAATAAGTTTTAAAATTATGAAATATTGTGGACATACAATAAACTGTAAAAAATAATATAGTGCATCCTCAAGCACTCATTGCTTAATTTAAATAAAATTTTGAAAATGTAATTGAAGTTTCTTAAAACTTAAATACTTCAAAATTTTGCTGAAGAAAAAACTATCACGAATTATACTTAATCATATAAGCATTCTGAGAACAAAATGGCAGAGTAGTGATCAACAGCAAATCACAGCCTCTTTGGGACCCAGAATACAGATAGCTGGAAATTTACAACAAATAGGGAGAGAGAGACAGAGACAGACAGAGAGACAGAGACAGAGAGAGACAGAAAGAGAGAAAGGCAGACCTCTAGGAATTGGGAGAGAAGTGAAAGGGAAATTAGAAGCTACACAGAAGTTGGAGAAATGAATTCCAAGGCAAAGAAAAAAATGAAGCAGTCTAGAACTTAGTCCTCCTCACGAGAATAGGAATCTGCCTCTGCAGACATATGTAAGCCCTCCAGATTGGGAGCTCCAGAGAGAAACAGCAGAATGTGCCAGCAATGCCAGCCCAAAGGAATGCCCATCACAAAAATAACTGCAAGAACAGCATGAAGGATTCACCCAAAAAGTGATTCCTTTTACACAGCACACAATTGGAAAAGGAATCCAATGCCATGCCCACCATATTGCCAGAGTGTTTG
This sequence comes from Erethizon dorsatum, assembly GCA_028451465.1. Classification (NCBI taxonomy): domain Eukaryota; kingdom Metazoa; phylum Chordata; class Mammalia; order Rodentia; family Erethizontidae; genus Erethizon; species Erethizon dorsatum. The sequence goes on from CM051839.1 coordinate 22,760,908, forward strand.
GTCAGGTGTCATTTACGGAAGGTGCTGATTGTTTAAGTCTGAGCCAAAGAATAACTACAAAGCAACTTCACGGCAGAGTTCCCAAGGCTACCCTCCCATAATGACTGGGTGAGAGACAGGCATGGGAGACTTTCATAAAGAGGGTGCAGGCTGGACATAACCCCCTGCGAAGTGTAAAGTAAATGTGGGAAAGGTACGGGGTCCTGCCTCTCACAAAACCACACATTGTAAATTTAAGCAGAGAAAAACATGATTTGCTGCAGATCACATAAAGAAAAAAACTCGTTCAAAAATACAGAGAAAAAAAATTATTCAAACTCAATATTTTTTCTCTTTCTCCTTCACTTAATTTAGGGGTTAGAGGATTTTACTTTTTACTTTGTTTGTTAATTATTTTCTTTTTTCATTCTTTTTATTCTTTTTCTCCTCATTTCTTTTTTCTTATTTTTCTTCTTTGTTCTTTTTTTTTCTTGCCTTTATCTAATTCTATTAATTTCCTTTTACTCATTAATACAATTTTAATCTCCATTTTCTCTTCCCCTCTTCTTCCATTGCTTAATTTTTCAAAATTTCCTTCTTTCTTTCCTCCACTCACCTCCCACTCTACCTTTAGTGGTATAACTTTTAGGCTTCATTCACTTTTAGATAGTTAACTGTATGCTATTACTGTTGAATTATTTTTTTGTTAAATTTAGTAGATATTTTCTGTATGTCAATTTTTGATTTGTCTTACTGTTTATACTATAATTATAGATCTCCTTTCTATGGTTATTAGTGGTACATTATTTGTTTTATTGTATGTCAATATCCATTTTGTCTTTGAGTTTGCTGATTTACTGGCTGAGTTATTTATATTAACAGGCGTTTCTCTGTATGTCATAATGAGATTAACTTTTTGCATTAATATTGTGGACCATTTCCAGAGAACTGTGTTTTGGATCAAATACACTATATCTTCCCCTTCCATCACTGAAAAGCAGATGCAAACTAAAGAAATCTTCATATTAGCAACAAATTTTCTCCACTATAAGGATCTGTAAACCTCAGAAAATCAAAATGAAGCAAAAATAAAAAATAATAGAAACATGAGAAGACAAGATAATAAAATATCTCCAGAAACTCCAAGCACACTCAAAGCAGGTACATGGAAGATTAAAGGGGAGGAAATAAAAAGCCATGAGTCAATTATTCAGAAGGATAGCAGATAAAAAAAACCAGACGAATAATATGCTCAGTGAACTCAAAGAAGTTGAACTCACCAGATAACAGACTTAACTAAACACAATCAGTGAGTCTACAAAGCCCATTAAGAAAAAGCTTTTTGAGCTAAACAAAATGGGTAAAAAACAAGAATCACCAGTTTAGCAAAGAAGTAGAGTCCATAAAAAGTTATGAAACAGGAATTTGGGAGATTAAAAATTCTACTGAAACCATGGGCACCAAAGGTGACCAGTGTGAAGACAAATGTCAGAACTGTAAAATAGGAGTGATGTCTGAAACCAATTCTTAAAAAACCTTAAAAACAATAGCACATAAAAAATGGTCCAGAAACCCAATTGATGACATAAAGAAGACTAATCTAAGATCAATTGAAATTAGTGAAATATCAGAAAACAGCACACATTTCATTAAAAAATTCTGTTTACAAAAAAATGGAAAACATTCCAAATATAGGAAAAAGATTAAACAAATATATAAGTGGGACATATAAACTCCAGATAGCCTCCATCATAAAAGAACTCATCACATATCATAACCAATGTTATCTCTGTTAGAGAAAAGGAAAGTGTTTATAAATGTAAACTTATTGGAATTATAGAAGACTTCTCAACACAATCCCTAAAGACCAGGAAAGCTTGGAGTGAAGTGTATCAAGACATTAAAAAAATAACTTCCAACCCATACTTACATGCCCTGCAAAATTATCTTTCAAAATTGGAGAAATGAAAAATTTTCATGACAAAGAGAACCTTTAGAATTTCAAGATCATCAAGCCAGCAATAAAAATGTTTCTCAAAGGTATTCTAGAAAGAAACAATGAAGACAATATTGCCAAAATTTCTAACAGAAAGAATACACCAAATGGGAGGGAGGATAAAGCAAAAAGAAAAAGAAAAGAATCAGCAAAATGGAAATAATGCAATGAAGAGAATAAATCAATATATTTCTAAACTAACTCTCAATGAGAGTGATCTCAATTCCCAATCAAAAGTCATAGATTGGCAGACTAAATCAAGAAACAAAACCTAATGATATACTGTATAGAAGAAACACATTTAAGACAAAATGTAATTCACAGAGTGAAAATCAAAGGGTTGAAATCAATGCTCCATGCAATAGAAACCCCAAAACAAGCATGAGTAGCTAACCTATTTCAGACTAAGTGACTTCAAGCCAAACTTTCCAGAAAAGGCAAAGAAGGGTGCTAAATAGTTGGTTAGGGAACAATTCAACAGAAAGATGAAACAATTATAAACATATATGCACCAAACACCTACCCACCCAAGTTCATAAACCAATCACTACTGGACATAAACTATCAGATAAATACCAACACAGTTATAATGGAGAACCTCAATATACCACTGTTACAAATCAGACAACTAGAAAAAGTCAACAAAGAAGTATTAGAATTGAACCAAACCTTGCAACAAATGGATTTAATAGATGCCTACAGAGTGTTCCACTCAACTACAGTGAAATAAATATTCTGCTTAGCAGCACATGGGACATTCTCCAAAATTGACACTCATGCTATTCCATAAAGCATGCTTAAGTAAATGCAAAATAATAGAAATTATCCCATGTATATTATCAGATCATAGAACAATGAAACTAGAATTTAGTAGCAAAAGAAAATAGAAAGTATGCAAAACCTTGGGTTACATAAGAAAGGAAGGAAGATATTAGACAGTTTCTAAAATCAAATTAAAATGTTTGTACAACATACTAAAACCTATGGTAAAAAAAGAAAGCCATGCTAAGAGAGAATTTTATGTCTGTAAATGCCCACCTTGGAAGAATCAAGCAAGCCCAAATAAATAACCTAATGATGCACCCCAAGGTGCTAGGAAAAAAGAAAAAAACCAAAGGTAGTACAAAAAAATTATAATTACCAGAGCAAAAAATATTGAAACTGAGACTAAAAAAAAGAACAAATTATCATGAAACAGCTGATTCTTCAAAGCATAACCAAATTAGACAAATCTTTAGCCAATCTTGCCAAAATAGAAAAGACCCAAATCAATATTTTAATAAATAAAAAATGTGAAATGACAAAGGACAACACTGAAATTATTAGTAACTACATTGAGAACCTGCACTCCAGTAAATTGGAGTATTCAGAAGAAATGGGTAGATATCTAGATAGATTTAAATTATCAATAAAAGCCTGAGAAGATATAAAAACCTTCAATAATAAAATAACAGGCAATAAAATTAAAGCAGTAATGAAAATCTACCAACTCTGAAAACCCAAGACCTGATGGATTCTCCACTGAAATTTACAAGAATCTTAGGGAAGATTTAATGCTAATATGCTTCAAAGTCTTTAATAAAATTGAAAAGAATGCATACTCTCAGAACTTTTCTTGCAGGTTAGCATTGCCATGAATCCAAAACTAGAAAAATTCTCAGCCACAAAAGAGAAATTCAGGCCAATCTATTTAATTAATATGCATCTTCAACAAGATACTGGAAAGCAATGCAACAAATCATCAAATACAAATCAGACACATGAGCTTGAATATTGCATGGTTCCTCTTGTATGAGAAATCCAAAATATAAATAAATCTTAAAATAAAAGATAATAGGAAGTAGAGAGGTGAGTCTTTTGCAAAAGGAAAGAGGACCAAGAAGTGGAGGATGGGGGAGTGAGGGGAATGAAATGTATGAAAGAAATGATCAGATGTGTTAAGTGAATGTACCAGCTCCCCACAAATATGTAATCATTATGTATTGCAGACTCAATCCAATAAAAATCGTGTGTGTATTCAATGTATGATATATTACGTATATGTAGTTCTAAGACAACAACATGTGTATTTATCATTTTTAATACTTCTAGATACATACACGTATTGTACAAACTTTACCCAATTCAATATAAATTTTTCTACCAATATTGATTTTATGGAATTCATAAATGAAAATTCATGATATATACCTATACCTAAAATATACATATACGTATTTATTGTAGACATTTTTGAGATTAATTATATGTAACACAAAAGTTACAAATAATAATACTAATACACATTCTTAAAAATTTCAAGTGTTAAATTGATTCTTATAGAATACTATTGATCTTAGACGAACTCTTATTGCCTTTGTGAATGAGAGGTAAAATGCCATTTTATATACTATTTTGCTCAATTTGACAGGTAAAATGATATGATTAAGAGTAAAATAGTATGCAAATCCATTTAAAACAGGGAACCTTCACAAAGTAATTAAAACTCAATATGCAAATAATGTTGAACACTTTCATACTGAATTAGACCAAAATAATAAACTTTGAAAAATTGACAAGAAAAAGGAATCTTGAGGAAAGTTGAGTGGAGAAGTGACCATGAAGATAAGGATTAATTCACCAAAGTGTTTTTCTACAGATTTTCCCCAACCTCAATTTCCATTTTATAATATCAATAATTCTATTTTTCTTCTGGTATATGATGAATAATTTTCATATGAGAATTTCATCTCTTGATTTATAAAAATTAATAAAAAGCTCAGAATGTTATCTTGCATCTGCTGTTTTTCAAGTTCCTTTAACTCAAAATAGTCAATAAGCCAGAAAGGGATATTTGGAGGTGAGATGTTGTGAACTACTTCAATAGACAACCTATGGTTGTACCAGATGCACAAGTGTAGCTTTAACATGAAAGTTGTTTGGTATTTTCTTTACATTAACAAGTAAGGTAAAAATGAAATAGCAAAGCAATATGTTAGGACTTCATTTGCTCATTGACCACGCATGTGGTTTCTTTGTTGAAACAAACTATGGTTTTCAAATACTGAAAAAAATTACCACCTCATATTTTTTGTGGTGTTCACAATATAAAGGATACAGATAGGATATAGTTTTGGGTTTAAGTTGTGTTACTGACATGTACTGCATACCTGATTTGCAGCATTTTTCCAATTTCAAGCGGCTAAACTAGTAGCAGTAGAAATCAAGGCTGGTTTAAGAGAGGGATGTGGAATTAAAGGTTCAAGAAGAACTTTCTGGAAAATGAAATTTATTACAGCTAGATGAGCAACCAACATACATACTCTCCTTTTTTTTCATGTAGGTACCGGGAGTTGAACTCAGGACCTCGTGCTTGCCCGGCAGGCATTTATACTGCTGAGCTATCTCACCAGTCCCGTACTCTCCTTCTTGACAAGAAACTTTTGCTCTTCCATGAAATCTGAAATTATCTTCTGACCAGGGGCCATCACATGCCTTATTTTCCCCTTTACTAAATGGAATTTTGCTATATTTCTTAATACAAAATATGTGAAATCTTCTAAGGAGATAGGCTGAGGAGGTTCACAAATGACCAAAGAGCTTGGACTTTGAGTTGGATGCTAACAAATGAAGGAGGTTCTGTATTGTTTCATATAAGAAATGGCAGTGTTTATATTCTTTGCAAAGATGAAATAGGTGTGCAAGAAACCTTGGAAGATGTTTTATCATGGGCTTTAGTTGAAATGCAGTAAAACATGTTCCCTTTTTCTTTAAACCCTCACTGCACAGGGTATATGTTCACCCAGGAAATCATATACATGCTACATTCTCTTGCTTCTCTTGCAACTATGTGTGCCCAACAATGTGCTTTGTACAGTGTGACTGAATTGTGTCCCATGGGTGGGAGGCAACTTCCAGGAAATGTAAGAGCTCTAACATATTTTTGGACGGTTAGTGAGCTGTTCTTCTCCTTCTGTTTGGAACTAACAAGAAAACACCACAGACCACATACATGAGGTCAACCTCCTGGGGTTGGTTTGACCTTTAAACACTTAAGAGAAGAAGCAAGGAGAGGAGGCTGCCTCCATGACATGAATTCCAATAACACTGGAGCCTCACATAAGGTGCTAGGACAGTGGATGCCTGAGGGCAGTTGGTCATTAAGTACTTTCTTCAACATATCATTCATGCACAGATTTTGTGATGCACTGATATTACCTGGAGGAAGCCAGCAACTCTTGTCAAAGGGAACATGGAGGAAAGACAGGAGAAACATTGTTTCCCTCCTGTTCACTCTGTTAAATGTGCCTCTGAAATCTCTTCTGTCTTGGCTGCAGCAATTTAATTCCCACATATGCATTAATTCAAAAGAGTCTTTAATATCCCATGAGACTTGTCAAACTTTTGGATGCTACCTGAGCTCCTGGAATTCACATTTGTTTTCCCTCTTGCTTCTCTATTCTCTTATGTATTGATTTTGAAGAAGGAGCCAGCAGCCTGTCGTACACTTGCACTGTCTTTAAAGGAACAAGAATACAAAGGTTTGTATATTTTCTCATTCTTAAACAATATGAAAAAGTCAGTTGTTTAAGATGTTGAAGAAAATGGAAGAGTTAGTCATGTTGATACTCAAGTATATGTTGATACATGTTGATATAACTAGAGTTACTTTTATTACTAGCTCCTAGGGGGTATTTCAAATATCAAAAATATCTATCTTGATGAATTGCTTAATCATTATTTTCATGAACTAAACCTAACTGCTTTGAATTTGGTTAACCCTGAAAATACTATAAATATCCATGGCAAATAGGAATTTAGACTATATATTACCTTCAGATATTAATGTAATCTGGAGGTTAGGTTAAGAAATCCAGAATAATTAATCTTACTTCTTCAGTGTCTATTTAAGTATCCATCATGGGCCGGTGAGATGGCTCAGCTGCATAAGCACCTACCTGGCAAGCACAAGGTCCTGAGTTTGACCCCCAGTACCCAAAAATAAATAAATAAATACATAGTTTAAATAAAAGTTTTAATTCTAATATTCAGTTGTAAGTTTAAATTAGTTCTAAATTATATAATGTGGTAAAATTTTATGTTGTACAATTTTTCCATCATATAAATCCTGAAAGTAATTTATTTTCTTGTGGAACATTTAGGCCTAGGAATACTCCATCCCAAGTTGATAATAATCTATTAGCAAGTATATAGAATAAGCATTTTTTTAAATATACGTGAAAGCTAACAGAGTTTTTCTACCATGAGTCTAAGTCAGAAATAAGAAAGTAAATCACTTTTTGAATGGATTTTCAATTTGCAAGTCTTCCTGCTCAATTGAGATCAGCAGGCTTTTGAACATTTTTGGGTCAAGATACTTTATTAGAAGTCCCTGCACTCATGTACATGCATAAAACAATTTATCATTATCTTTTCCATTTGAAGAAGTTTTACTGACTGAGAGTTAATTTAGTCTACAGAGTATGCTTTGGTAGGGTCTGAACATTTTGCTCGTGAGTTAGTTAACATAACAATTTTATTCATATTTCTTTGAGCTTCACATTCATGCTCAATTGAATTGAAATGAATAATTAATTAAGTAAACTACTTGGCTGTTTGAATTAGTATAATGTCTGTTTGTATTTATAATCACACTAGCAGTCAAGTATTGTACAAGTATAAGCAAAAAAGGTTCCAGAATAAATAAAAGTACATAAAATAAACATGTTTCAATATGTTTAAAGCATACAGAAAATATTCTTGATTTTATAGTCCTGAAAATGGAAGACATAGCATAAACAGTTCCATTTTTAGCAGCAATTGATGATTGTTCTTTCTTGTCAAAATTCAAGTGAATTTGTTAACAGTTGCTAAATCTTGCATATAGCAGAATAAATTTTAGTAGAAACTAAAATCACACATTTAATTTAACATAAGACTGATTATTATGGTAAAGGCATTGAAATGACTAATACAGAGTTTTATCTTATTGAATTTTGTTTCTTTTCTACACAATAACATGACATGCACTTTCATCTGTCACAAAGTTATGCAGGCTGACTATATGCACGAAACTGGTAAAACACTGGGATTTGATATGACTAGCACACTTTGAGGGTTCTCCCATCAAAAGTACTCTTTTCACAATTAGCATAAAAGATAAAATACTTAGTAATCAATCTAATGAAGGAAGTAAAAGGCCTTTACATTGAAAACTACAGTACTCTGAAAAAGGACATCAAAGCAGCTATCAGAAAATGGAAAGATATCTCTGGTTCTTGGGTAGTAAGACCCAATATAGTGAAAATGGCCATACTTCCAATATTATACAGATTTAATACAATCCCGATCAAAATGCCAGTATAACTCACAGAATTAGAGAAAACAGTCCTAAAATTTATTTGGAATAGAAGGACCTACAATAGAGAAAACAATTGAGGGCAAAAAAGGCAAGGCAGAGGCATCAAAATCCCTGACTTGAAATTATTCTACAAAGCTACCATGATAAAAACTGCAAGGCACTGGCAAGAATAAAACAAACAAAAAACAAAAACACACCCAAGAATCAATGGAAAGATTAGAAGATGCAGAAGAAACATCAAACACACTAAGCCACCTTATCTTTGACAAAGGGGCCAAACACTTTAGCTGGAAGAAATTGTGTTTCAAAAACTGGCTTTGCACATGCCAAAGATGAAACCTACACCCGTGTCTCTCATCATGCACTGAACAAAAATCAAAATGGATTAGAGATCTACATATTAAAAGACAAACACTAAATTTGTTGGAATATAGAGTAGGTAGAACTTTTGGAGACATTGGTGTAGGCAAAGACTTTATGAAGAAAACCCCAGTTGCATAGGAAATATTACAAAAAAATCAACAACTGGGATCTTATCATTTTAAAATCTTTTGCACAACAAAAGAAATCAACAACAGAGTAAAGAGACAACCCACAGAATGGGAAAACACTTTGCCAGCTGTTCCACAGCCAAAAGACTAATATCTAGACCATATAAAGAACTAAAAATTAATCAGATCCCCCAAATTTAAAGACCCAATCCAAAAATGGGCATCTGAAATGAATAGACATTTCTTAGATGAAGTAGTACAAACAGAAACTAAATATATGAAAAAAAATATTTAACATTACTAGTCATTCAAGAGATGCAACTTAAAACACTGAGATTCCATCTCACTCCAGAAAGAATGGCTATTATCAAGAAATCAACCAATAACAAATGCTGGAGGGACTGTGGGGAAAAGGAACCCTTCTCCACTGTTGGTGGGAGTGTAGACTGGTACAGCCATTGTGGAAATCAATGTGGAGATTCCTCATAAAACTACGATTAGAGAGCCCATTTGACCCAGCTATTCCCCTTCTGGGTATCTTACCAGAATTAAAAAATCATACCACAGCGATATAGAAGCACCCATGTTTATAACAGCACAATTTGTATTAGCTAAATTGGGAAAACAGCACAAATATCCATCAATGTATGGCCAGATAAACGTACAAAGGAAGATTTTTTTTTTAATATATATACAATGGAGTACTACTCTGCAATAAAGGTAGACTTGGGACATTCTGAGTAAATGGATGCACCTTGAGATGATACTCTCAAGGGAAATAAGTCAGAGACACATATTTAAATATTGTATTGTTTCTCTGATGTGAGAAACCAAAAAGTAAATAAGAATCAAAAAGTGTAATAGTGTTGTGGTTTGTGTCTCAATGTTTCCCCAAAGCCTCATGTGGTCATGGGGGCGGGCTTCTAGAGTTTGTTATTAATTCATGGTCCAATGCTGGGATTATGGGTGTGAGTGCTACACCCACCCGGGCGGGCAGCCTGCATACAATATAAGGGAGGGAAAGTAGCTGCTCTCTTCTGCTTGCTCCTCCCTGTTTGCTCCTGCTGATTTTGATGTCTTCCACCTCCATGAACTGTTCTCCTCTGCCACGCCACCCTGCCTTGGAGTCAGCTGAGTATGGACTGAAACCTCCGCAAACTGTGAGCTAAATAAACCTTTCCTTCCTTAATTTTGGGTGTTGGGTATTTTGTCCCAGCGATGAGAGAAAAGTAACCAAGACAAATAGATATTGGGAAATAGGAAGAAAATGTTCAAATGGGAGGGGGGACAAGGGAGGGAGAAGAGGGGAAAGGAAGGAAGGGAAAAGAAAACAAAGAGAATGGTATGGAAAATGAAAACAAAGCTTTTGTAAATAAGGAGGGGAAGAGGAGTTGAAAGGAGAGGAGGGGAATTGTAAAAAAGGAGGAAAGAAGAAATAATCATGTACATATACAAATTTCCTGTAATAAATGTGATCACTATGTGTATCTAAAGCATGCTAATAAAACTAATTAAAGAAGAAAATTCTCCCCTTCCTTTGAATATTTTGGGTTATATTTCATATTTGTAGGATAATTTTGTTTTTATCATGTTCATGTCATTATTTTCTGCTTATTTCTATAAACCTGTACTTCAGTTTTGTCATTGTTTTTACTATTTCTTTCCATTATCCCATCAGTGCTATTCTGTGATCAACTAGTTGCAAACTCCACTGTACTTGGGTCAGCCATCATTTCGATGTGCTCTACATCTACATTTATACCCTTCAAAATTTTTAAGTGTTCAAGACATGCTTATTATTGCATTCAAGTTCAGTGAAAGAGAAAACAAATGAATAAATTCCCAGCCACCATTTGTTTCAATTTGTTGACTACTCCTAAGCTAACAGTTCAAATAGGTTCATCAGATTAATTCTTAGGACCCTTGAGCAAAACAGAGAAATGTGTTATCTTTAGGTATACGCACGACTTGGGAGACCAAGGCAGGAGGATCACTGTGAGTTCGAGAGCAGCCTAGGCTACAAGGAGAGTTCAAAGTGAATCAGAACTACATAGTGAGATCATGTCTCAAAAAATAAACAACAGAAAACAAACAAATAAACAAAAAAGCATGGACACAAATATGAAATTTTAAAAACAATCATTATTAGTTTGTATTCTAGTTACCAGCTCCTCAAGGCAGATTATCTATTTTTTTCAACTTATGCCATTATTTGTATTATGTTCATGGTTTAGAAAAAATAACATATTTTACTGACTCTTTTTACTTAATTTATATAAGTAAAATTTAAGTTGACAGTCCCTAGGAAATTTATTTAGGATTTCCCTTTAAACTGGAAAGTAATTGGCATGCAGTAATATAAAGTCCACATGTTTCTTTAGCTAGAAAAATGCTAACTGGAGGATCAAAACATTTTTGGTGGCAGGAAGTTTCCACACATACTACTCCGGTTAGGATACCTTCTAGACAAGAAGAAATGTGTCAGCTGATCTGACACAGTTAATTCTAAGTTCAAGTAGAATGGGTTCAGTTTATACCTTTGCAATCATGTTAAATTTATTTATAAGTAGAAAATCTGCATCAAAGGTTTGGACTCTTAATGTGTCAACTTCATTGGATTGAGAAATGCCTAGCAAACGAGTAAAATACACTCCTGAGTGTGTCTTGGTGGACCATGGAGGTGTGACTTTTGGCATAATATATGGGACTTGGCCTTTTCTCGCTAATGGCTGCCACCTATTCTGCTCCTTGACCAAAAGGCACTCAGCAGCTTTGCTTTCCCATTCCCTTCCAACCGCAATGTTCCTGCCTGGGAGTCAGCTGACATGGACTGAATCCACCCAAACCGTGTACTACATTAAACTTCTCTTCCTGTAAGTTGAGGGTGTTGGGTATTTGTCCCAGCAATGGAACAGGTAAGTAAAACAAGGACATGCTACTTAAAAGCAATTCATGCAGCATAGAATAATTATTCAATACATAAATGTGTTAAAGTGCCTGAATGCTAACCTTATGTTTGCCTCTGATGAACTGTATGATCTCTATTAAATGTATTTCTTCAAAAACCTATGTGTTTCTGTGAAATATTTTATATTACATCTAAACCATAAGTTTGTTTAAAGAATTAACTGAACATCAGGTAACATAAGGCCCATTTTATAATGTTTAATAAATATTTGCTGTTACTTTTCTTTATGTGAATTACATTGTAAGAGCAAGTAAACATTTTCCCTTATTTTTTTGAAATTGAATAAAAGAATAAATTGTTTACACTACATTATAAAAATTCTATCATTTTATAAAAACACATTTTACAAACAGCTTCATAAAATTTTCTTTCAATGAATATATGATTTATAGAAGTCAGTTCAAAAAAATTTAATGATTGCCTGCCTGGTGGCATGTCAGAAAGTCTCTCTCTAAGAGAATAAGATAAATATTGTACCATCCCTACCATCCAAATATTACTAGGCTTGTGTGACAATCAGAAACCATTCAAATCCTTGTACACTTCAATAATAAAGGGACCATTGCATCATGAAAAAGAAGCAAAGCAGGGAAAATCTAATGAATGGTGTATGTGAGAGCCCCTGTAGGAGTGTGTGCATGTGTGTGTGTGTGTGTGTGTGTGTGTGTGAAATAAATGAGGGTTCTAATATCTGAGACCATTGAAAAAATGCAGAGAAATATTTGAGATGAATAATTAGACAATATGTTTAAGAGCACCACAAGCATAACAGAGGCTTAGATAACTGGAAAGTCCAAAGTTCATACATCCCTTTCTGAACACAGTTTTCCTCTAAATGGTTTCAATTTTCATCTCAGATATGCAAACATAGTACCAGAAAATCCTACTTGGTAAATCCCAAAGTCAAAAAGAAAGGATTATCTCTTTCTAAGTCATTTTAAGTGAGACCTGCAATTAGCCCTTATCAGATACAACTTTGGTCCCATGAATACGTCCAAACCAATCAATGAGGAATGCAATGCACACATTTTCTAATCTTAAATTTCAAATTCAATATCATTTTGTACTACCACCTCATCAAACTACTTGTACTTCAAAAATTAAAAATCTTAAAAGATGAGATTTTCTCCAAAAACCACTGGTTAGATTCTCAGAAATTAAATGTCTGCTTGAATGTTTAAAAACAAATTGACAAACACATTAAAAGTAAAACAAAACAAAACAAAACAAACAAACAAACAAAACCCCCAAGACTTTCTGAATTTATGAAGACTCATAACTCCTAGATAAACTTGGTGTATGGACTTAAAATTGTCTAAACTGAAAGCTACCAAACATTTTGAAGTAGTAGCCATCAGTGACCTCTGCTGAGACACTGATAGCGAAAAGAGAAGGTTCATATTACTTGTATTTTATAGTCAGGTCAGTGAATTGTAAATATAATTGATGAGCAAAAAATTACAGCCATGAAGGTCTCCTTCTTGGTCTGATTTAGGATAAGAACATGAAACAGTTGTAGGGAATGAGTGCTCAGAAGTGCTCAGCACAGAAGTCATGAGAAATGTTTCACTACATAAATTATTTCTGTTAGTTTAACTTATAAAAACAACAATGGATTATCCATTCCTATTTGATAAAAACACTGAGCTTGTTAATTAAAAAAATACTTTCCAAGATCTTCATTAAGACTGGATCTAAAACTTGGATAAAAACTTACTTCCCAGATGGGATAAAATATATATCCATTTTATATCATAGGTAAAAAGCAGAGAAGGAGCTAAAATACTATGCAGAATATGTTGGAAAATTAGATTGAAATGTTACAAATGACATGTAATAAACATTAATTTAAATGATTAAATTTCCTTTAATTCTACAACTTTGATTTTCAAATTTGAAACAGTGAAATAATTTATGCATCTATGTCAATGAAAATATTCATGTAATACATTAAAGTTTTTGCTTCTCCCACATGTGTATGTACAGTTGGTCTGTTAAACACTGGTGAATATTTTAATTAAATTAGGTTGAAATGTTTGAGAAAATGTGATATATTATTTATGAATTTTATACTCTACATTTTTATAAGCATCTGACATCAATTTCTGCTTCACAAACTTTTCTGAATTTATGTTATTTGGGTACTATTTCATGGGTGGTTTTTGCACAGTTCTCATTTTTAACCATGAAACACTTCATATCAAGTTTTACACTTTCTCTCTTCTTTCCACATTTTAGCTTTGAAAATGTTTTTAATCCAATCAACAACTCCTGCCAGATCCATTCTTCCTGGGCCATGTTAGAAGTGTTCAATCTTTGCCAAGTCTCCCAAACCAAATTCAGTCCTTCAACACCACCTACCTAGCCAATTCTTCATTTTTCATACAATCTTTTCACTTTCAATGTCACACTATTCAATAGGAAAATGAGATTAAAAACACCATCTGTGTCTCTATAAATAAATTCAATTTACTAGATAGAACTGTGGTTTTATTTTAGCATTATAACTTGTTCCTGCATCATAAGAAGGGAGATAGGGGTTGATAGGTTTGATAAATCTTGGCACACTGTCTGTCATTTCTTAGTGAAACAGTTATGGAAAGGAAGACATTTCCAGATTAACTTTATGAGGTTCTTATCTCTCAAAATTTTGCAAATTCTGAAATACTAGCACCTAATTTTGTAATGAGTTTTAGGAGATGATACCATGACTTACAATAAAGTAGCAGTTTTCCTTTTTTTCCATTATTGATGACTTTGTTGCTGTATTTGTCCTTTACCTCGGGATGTTTTGAGGAGATACAGAAAGATAAGGAAGTGTATTACCCATTAAATAGGCCACTAATTTCTGCCCTTCTGACTTGGTGTTATAAATCCCTTTGCCAAATATAGGAAAGGTTTTAATAACTGCTTTTTCATCACTAATTGATAACAATCATTTAGAGATTAACATTCTGTGGTACCTAAGTGCAGATTAATAGCACAATGTAATGCATTATCTCAATACTATAAAGTGGTGAAGATCATATGGATTTGGACCCTGTAACCCTAAATTTGTTCCTAGAAATACTGGTCAAAATGTTTGCTAAGTTCTCTCTATCCTAGTTTTCTTATAGCTAACAAAGTGTTTGTGTGTGTGTGTGTGTGTCGGTGTGAGTGTTTACTCAAATGCTCCTTAAGAAATTAAAATTATATTTTTGTACCAATTATTTGAAAAAGTCCATGCTATGGATTTATTTTCCTTAATGAAATTTTTATGAATAGAAATTAGAATGTACCATTCCTTGATTATTTTATACAGTTTTCAAATTTTGGACTAAAGTTTGCCTAGAGAGGGAACTACTCTGAAATAAAGTCTTTGTGATCCACTTTGACTATTTTAAGGAAAAATACTCAATATTATGTAATAACCAAAGATGTGAAAGAATTATATATGACAAAATGATATATGTGTATCTTTTTTTTTTTTTTTTGTGGGTACCGGGGGTCAACCTCAGGACCTTGTGCACCAGCAGGCGCCCGTGCCACCAAGCGATATCACCGGCCTTTTTTTTTGTATGTGGGTTCCGGGAATCGAACTCGGGCCCTCACACTTGCCAGGCAGGCGCTTACGCCACTGAGCCATCTCACCGGCCCCCGATATATGTGTATCTTAAACATATTCACAGAAGTGATATGAGTCACAAAAATTTTAGAACAATCAATATTCGCATAATAGGTTAAATTGATACATAATAATTTATGACAGAATTTGAAAATATTTTCATAGAAATAAAGTGTTATTCATACATTGACATGCATAATTATATATTCATTTGATTAATAAGTTGGGTAGGGGATAATTTTTATTAAAATTATATGTGAAAAATAGAAACAAAACTCTCCAACTCTCCTTTTTGATGCAAATGTGCCTTACATGATTCAAATGATCACTGGGTGGAAGACTATGTTAAAGTATAGAAAAATGATTCATATATATAACATACTATACTCTTATAAATGAAGCATAGAGGACCAACTTCATCCTGTTAAACATTCAATAATTCTGATGAAATCTCCAAAATTACTGCAGCCTATTTCATACTGTGGAGGAAAATGTAGTCTATAGAAAGGCTGTGGTGCAGCAGCAAACAAGAGAAGACTTGTGAACACAAGAAGGCTGTCAGGGTGTGAAGGTGGGGTCTTACTTGATCTAGCCACCTGTCCACTTTTAAATTTGTCTAGGATTTTCATATTTAATAAAATTATGCTTATTAGTAGTTAAAACCAAGAAACAGTGTGAATTTAATAGTATTCCAATCAGCCAAAGATTAATCTAGGAACACCTGAGAAGAATTTGTGGTAAACAAATTTGATATATTAAAGTGAATTTAACTTTAAAAAGCAACAATAATAATTCTTTGCTTGCTAGATATGATATATGCAGTGTCATTCGAGGTGGTTGATGATGAAATCGAGTATGCTGTGACACATAAGGCTGTGAGGTAGAGCTCACTGCTATTACTTTCTTATGGTGTCAGGGCCATTTAATATTGTTTCCTTGCAAGGCCCTTGAAGTAGGAGATACTGTGGCTTGTGAGATATCCAAAGCCTCTAAGCAATCTTGTGAGAAGAACATGTGAGAAAAAAACTTAGGGTGAATGTAAAATATTTTCAGAGAAAGCACAGAATCTATAGACCTCATATGACACAACTTTTTAAAATCATTTGTTCTCCAGATAAATTAAGATTGGCACTATTTTATTTCGCTACAAAGCCTTTGAACAGCCATAATGTTTTTTCGTAAATTTATTTTATTTAATTAATTTATTTTTTTGTGTGTGTGTATCAGGGGTCGATCTCAGGACCTCTCACGCCAGCAGGCGCCTGTGCTACTGAGCGATATCACCGGCCCTTTTATCATATGTGGGTTCTGGGAGTTGAACTCAGGCCTTTGTGCTTGCCAGGCAGGCACTTACACTGCTGAGCCATCTCACCAGCCCCATAATGTTTTTTTATAAGGAAGGTGTATGCTTAGTTACTGAACATTTGTTTCTTAAGAAAATTGATTTCATATATTTGGAGAAACATGATTATCTACTTCAAAGATTGATAATACTTTAATAAAGATTTTTTATCTAGAAAAAATTGTGTAAAACCACTGGAGATCCTTTCACATATTATTTTGTAAAACACATTTTAATTAAAAAATCAGTTTTTTAACATATGTATAGTTCCTTTTGCAGAAAGGTTTAAGAATATAAATGGCTCATTTGGGAACTGAGGATATAATACATGTGTGGTAGGCAGATTTATACCTCTCTAAAGATGGTCATGTACAAATTGTACTACTTTGAAGATTTCAATATGCTACTTAATATGAGAAGAGAGACTTTGCATAAAGTTATTGTGTCCCGAGACTCTTCAAATACAAGAATGAGGCATAGACCATGTTAGAGAAAGACTTTAGAGTAAACCAGTTGAAGTTGAAGGAAGAGACTTATAGCAAAAGAATGCAGGCAAACTCTAGCAGACAGGAAAAAAATTCCCTGATTAAACAAGTGAAATTCAGTTTTTCAAAATTCTATATGCCTGGGCCGGTGAGACGGCTCAGCGGCTTAAGCGCCTGCCTTGCAAGCGCGAAGGCCCGAGTTCGACTCTCGGAACCCACATACGAAAAAGGGGCCGGTGATATCGCTCAGCGGCACGGGTGCCTGTTGGTGCGCGAGGTCCTGAGGTCGTCCCCCCGGTACCCACAAAAAAAAAAAAAAAAAAAAATTCTATATGCCCAAGATCAAGGTGCCAACAGAAATAACTTTTTCTGAGGCTTGTCTTCTTGGCTGCCTTCATTCTTTGCACTTGCATGGCCTTTTCTCAGTGAGCTTATATTTCCCCATCTTATCTAACAGCAGTCATATTGGATTAGAGTTTACTTTAAAGGGTTCCTTTCAATTACCTCCTTAAAGACCGTATCTCATAATACAGTTACATTGTTTGTAAGTGGGTATTACAGCTTCAACATATAAATATGGAAGGACACAATTCAGCATACAATAAAGGCAGAAGAAAATTGAATAGAGTGACAGAGACTACAATGTAGATCTGACAAAGTCTCAGTGCCACAAATTGTCCAGAAAAAAGATGGCACTAAAGAGGGTCTCCAGTTTGCAGAAATTAATCATGAAGGCATAGCACCACCCTGGTACTCAGCGCTTGGTTGAATGCTATCTTGGAAAATCAGGGCTTCACCTCAAAGTTGCAGGAGAGTCTAAAAGATAAAATCAGCATGGTACTGGCTAAAAAATAGACCTGAGGATCAGTGGAACAAATTAGAAGATGCAGAGACAACTCCAAACACACTCAGCCACCTTATCTTTGACAAAGCAGCCAAACATATTCACTGGAAGATACACTCTTTAATAAATATTTCTGGAAAAACTATCTGTCTATGTGCTGATGACTAAAACTAAACTCATATGTATCACTTGTCATTCAAGTCAAAATGGATCAAAGATCTAAATATTAAAACAGAAACACTAAATCTACTGGAAGAGCAAGTAGGTAGCAATTTTGAAGACATAGGTGTAGGGAGAGAGTTCATGAACAAAGCCCAGACTACATGGGAAGTACTTCAAAGAATCAACAGCTGGGATCTCATTTTATCAAAAAGCTTTTGCACATCAAAAGAAATCACCAACAGAGTGAAAAGACAACTCACAGAGTGGGAAAAAAAAATATTAGCCAGCTATTCCACAAAGGACTTCTGCCTAGAACATATAAAGAATTGAAAAAACTCAGACCCTAAAATTTAAAGACCCAATCTAAAAATGGTCATTGGAAATGAATACACACTTCTCAGATGAAGAAATACAAATGGCAAATAAAAATATGAAAAAATGTTCAACACCATTGGTCATTTGAGAAATGCAAATTAAAACAACACTGAGATTACATTTCACCTACAAAGAATGGCTATCATCAAGAAATTAACCAATAGCAATTGCTGGCAGGAATGTTGGGAGAAAGGAACCCTTCTCCACAGTTGGCAGGAGTGCAGACAGGTGCAACCACTGTGGAAATCACTGTGGAGTTTCCTAAAAAAAATGTAGGATTAGAGGTCCCATTCAACCCTAGTATTCCCCTTCTGGAAATCTTTCCAGAAGAATTAAAAACATCATACCCCAGCAATATATGTGCACCAATGTTTATAGCAGCACAATATATAATAGGTAAATCCTGGAAACAACCCAAATGCTCATCAACGGAGTAGTGGATAAAAAATACAAGGTATTTTTATGCAGTGGAATAATACTCAGCCATAAAGAAGGATAAACTTGAGAACTTTATAGGTAAATGGATTGAACTTAAGACCAAACTCATGGGGCCAGTGAGATAGCTCAGTGGCATAATCACCTGCCTGGCAAACGTGAGGTCCTGAGTTCGACTCCAGGTACCCACCTAAAGGAAAAAAGGGCTGGTGATATTGCTCAGTGGCACAAGTGCCTGCTGACAAGCATGAGGTCCTGAGGTCAACTTCCAGTACCAACATAAAAAAAAAAAAAAGAGAGAACACTCATATGTGAAATAAACCAGACTCACATGTGTAAACATCATATTGTCTGCCTGGTGTGAGAAATTGTGAGTAAATAAGTTCTAAAATGTACAGCCGATATAGTGAAATGGGAAATTGTTCAAAAGGAAAAAGGAACTAGGATGGGGAAAGGGGAAAGAAAGGAAGGGAAAAGAGAGAAAAATGCTATTTAGTTATACTATTAGTGTCTCTTAGTTCATAGAAAAGGAAGGTTTGTGCTAATATTGATTGGAGAATAATTTATGCCTATATCTTGTACTCTGAGTAACTACTTTAAAGATAATAATATGTAAGGTATTAACTATTGTTATTCTCCTATCATCTTGTTATGAAATTTTGTTTTATCTTTTTTCCATAAAATAAAAAACAAGGATCTATCAGATGCTTTCTCAAAAGCAGATAAAAATGATACACTTGATGATGACCATGATTAGTTTTGCCCTTTTTATATCCATTTTTATCCTACTCATGAAATATCAAACAACAGCTGAAAACAACTTGACAGCAATAGCAGGATAACTGTTTTGCCATTTTGATAATATGTTACATAATGCACCCTTCCAATAAAAAATTCATTATTCGTAATACTGGTTTGATATTGCTATAGAACTTCAAAAATTTTTGCAATCTCATTCTTCAATTGTGAAACACTTAATTTTGTAAGCACTGTTGTAAATACAGTTAAAAAGTATAAATATGATGACAAAATTACTTTAATTTCAGGTGATAATTAAAAATAAATATTAGTGCAATACAGTAAGATAAAATCTCTTCTTTCTAAATTAAGACACAAGTTTAAACATCACATGGTTTCTCTTATATGAAAAGCTTAAAGTATAAATGAAAAGCAAAATAAAAGAGATAATGGGAAGGGGACCAAGAGATGGAGGGAGAAGGGAGAGAGGGGAAGAAAAGGGAACATAAAAGAAATTAACATTATTAATTAATAATGTAATCCTTATGTACAGCAAACATGTACTAATAAAAATAACTTTTTACAAAAGAAACGTATGGAACATAAATATACATTTGTGTTTGGAATTGGTTGTTATACACACACACACTCATGCACACACATACAGTTGTGAATTCCAATTTGATGCAAAAATGTAACACCAATAATAAATCCTATAGTTTTCAAAGTATATACATATTTTCAGCAGTATTACTAAAGTATACAATTTGGGCAAAGCTAATGATTAATGTAAAAGTATCTTTTCTCTTTGCTAATATCGTCATTGAAATTTAGAAGTGTTTGGACTTTTGAAAAATTATTTGTTCAATAAACTTATGTTCACAATGCAATGATATCAATTTTAAAGATTCTTCCAAATTTAGACTTTTTATTCAAAATATGTTGCAAAATTCAAATAGTTAATGAATGCTGCACCTCTAAATATTTTAATTATTAAGCTTTAGAGTATTGTTTACTCACAGAAAATAAAGCTTGTAAAGAAGACACTAACATTTATGCAAAAAGAAGAAAGAAATTGATTACATTAAATGACAAAATCTGCAATATCACAGAAATATTTTTTTAAGAATTTCTCACTTGTTTTAATTTGTAATCAAACCTTCAGGAAGAATATTTGGATGCAGTACCCATTTTCACTGAATAAATTACATCATGTACCTGAATGAAATTAAATTTAGAAATGATTTTGTAGCATTTAAATTTGGTAAATATTCAAGATATATTAAATATACACAAGAATTTTAATGAGTTCCTCTATGTACAAATTTGTATTAAAATTTCTTTTGAAATAGGAAAACTACATTACCAGTAAATATATTTATAAAATACTTATAAAATATTTTAATAAATAAAATGTCTGATAAATGTTTCAATATATTAAATATTTGCATAAATTATTTAAGTACTTCTAAACAAAAACATAAAAAATGAATTAATACCATGAATCTAATGTAATTAGAAGAATTTGGTCTGCACCACCTTAACATTTACAGTGAGACGTAATACTCAATTAAAAGAAACGTCATGCTGCAGAGAAGAACTAACTGAAGATTTCATAAAATCAAATTAGCCACAAAAGAAAACTTTAAATATTATCCATGGCAAATTGTAAAACAAAAATGAATCTGTGTAAAAGCACAGTCTTTACAAAGCTACCAGTTACAGAATATTCTGTATCATTGTTCTATTGTTTATTTTTTCAATCTAAAATAAAAAATATTAGACAAATATTGATGAAAAACTAAATGAACAAAAAGCAATAATAATTCTACTCACATTATGTCTTAATATTTAATAGTTACTATAAATTCAGTTTTTAATTTGATTTTATTTAGGATGCAATATATACTGGAATAGTATATATGAGAATTCAAATTTCAAATTTTTTGTGTAGATATATATGTATATGTCAAAAATATAATTTACCAACATCAGTAAATAAATGTTTCAAATCTGTATAATTTAAATATTTTCACTCCTGCATTTCACTCTCAAAAGTGCCTTATTTAAGATGATAACTTAGGGCTGGTGAGATAGCTCAGTGGTGTAAGCGCCTGCCTGGCAAGCGCGAGGGCCCAAGTTCGACTCCTGGAACCCACATACGAAAAAAGGGCCAGTGATTATCGCTCAGTGGCATGGGTGCCTGCTGGCACATGAGGTCCTGAGGTTGACCCCCGGTACCCACAAAAAAAAAAAGATGATAACTTATATGGTCATATCATGTGTAAAGGATTTTGAAAGATATGCTTGTGATGCTTATGAAATGAAAAGGAGTGAATAGTAGTCAACATTATGTATAATTAAAAGCAATTTAATAAGAATATTTAATGTTTTTCTTTTTAGTAGTCAGCAGCAATTGACCATAAGTATTTATTTCCTCTGAATGACCTAACCTAGGTTTCAATGCCTAAGTGAGTAGAACTGAGTCAGTAACATGTTGATACATCTTTAACAGAAGAGTCTTAAAGGAAAAAGGAGGTAATAGAAAAAAAATGCTCCCATTTCTGATTAATAAAACATAAGATCATGAATAAATGATCCAGAGGCTACTTCTGTAGATCTGAAGTTGTGCTGTTAGGTACATGGAGTAATTATGTGTCTGAAGATCCCTGTACAGTGCAAACTTTGATGGGGGACTCTGCTCAGAAGATTTCTGCCTCAAAAGAGGGATTGGAGATTCAGTGTCAGTGGCAACCAACTCCCAGTCCTAGAGGGTCTCTTCATTCTTTCTGTCACCAGCTATGTCTGTCATGGGCAACACAAAGGACATAAGTATATTCTTTATTGGTATCGCTTTAGAGGGGCAAACATTTAGTGGCTTCACTTTCTTTTCATTCTTTGATTCAAATGCATATCCCCATTTTCTTTTTAGAAAGCCCCGTGTCAGAAATGTTCTGTCCAATTGGCCTATGAGTGGGTCAGTTAAGATGAGAAATAAATGTCCTCTCTCTCCCTCTCCTCCATCTTGATTCTTTTCATTAGTTTAAGTCTGTAGAAATTCTTTCCTACTTAAATAAGAAAAGAAAAAAAAAAGAGAAAGAAGATTGGAAATAAAAGCAAATAATGTGTAAGCCTTGTGTAAATTAGCCCTGAGGCTCCACATAATACAAGTAGAGGTGAGTTCCTTTAGGACTAATGCTTTCAGGACCACTCAGCCTCAGAGCAATCACTGAGGCAAAACAATTATACACAGAGTTAGAGGACATTTTAACAGTATTTTTCACACATATCTAGTTACCTTATTATGCCTAAGCTTCTAGAGCCTGGGGTAAGAACATAATTTATATATATAATATACCCCATTACTTGGTCATTCTTTGATGATTTGTGCTGTACAGGGGAAAAAACTTTTTGTTAGAGAACAAATTTTCCATCATTCGACTGTTACTAAAGTTATGGCAAATTGTGACCACTAAACATCATCAAATATTAAATGATGAATATCACACAGGACATGGTCTCTGACTACATGGAGAATTAAACTAGAATTCAGTTAAAAATATAATTGAAAATCTTCAAATATTTGAAAATTAAACATTGTGCATCCTGTTAACTAATGAATTTATACTCTGAGGAGGTGTCTTAGTTACTTTTTCCCCCTAAGATACAATAAGCAACACCACAATGGTAATGAGGAAAGGTTTGCTTTGGCTCAAGGATTGTACAGGGTTCAGTCCATAGTTAACTGGCTCCGAGGCAAGGCAGCATGGCAGAGGAGAATGAGGAGAATGACCTCAAGGACGGTTCTGGAGCAGACAGAGATCAAGGGAGGAGGGAGGGAGATACACCATTTAAGGCCACTCCAGTGGATTAGTCCAGCGATTAATATGCCTCCATGATCCAGTCCCATTCCCAGAACACCGGCTTTGAGCTTGTGAGGCTTTGGGGGTCATCCAGATATAAACCATAGCAGGAGGTGCTGTTAAGGCTGGGATTTGAAAATGGAAAAGCACTTCCAGAGGTATATCTGGTAGAGAAACTTTCCACGTAAAGGGTCCAATTCTAGGAAATATTCTCGGGAAGTATAGTAGTTGAAGAAATGTAAGGAGCCTGTGAATGGATTTATTTGCCTTTATTTAGATATATCAAAGCCAGTATAAATTATTTTCTTTTATGCACTTTACAATTACTACACTGGTGTTCTCCATATTGTCATAAACTTATAAAGGAATTTTACCTGTCTTTCCTGTATCATATATATATATATTTTTATGTGGGTACCAGGAATCAGCCTCAGGATCTTGCACTTGCCAGCAAGTGCTTGTGCCGCTGAGTGATATCACCGGCACTTTTTTTCCTTCATGTGGGTACCGGGAGTCAAACTCAGGACCTCGTGCTTGCCAGGCAGGCGCTTATGCTGCTGAGCTATATCACCAGCCCTGTATCTTATATTCTTTCCAACACAATATAGTATGACTTCCTTACCTAGAATTCCAAGAAAAACTGATTTTTGCCAAGGCTTCTTTTTCTTTTTTTTAGGTACGTGGACTTGAACTCAGGACCTTGCACTTGCCATACAGGCTTGGTGCCACTGAGCTATATCCCCAGCACGAGACTTCTTGAATACTGGTGTGACTCGTATATTCAATATTTATGACAATGCCCTCATTTACTAACAATCTATCCAAATATGCAGTGAAGAGTCCCATCATCTAATAGTAGTAATCCAATAGTTCAGAAATATCTCCTTAGTGCTAGCACCACTGTTATGTTTTCCTACTAAAAATCTCTACTTCAATGATTCATATACAATAAAAACTCAGAATATACCTTATCAAATATCAATTTTGCAAAAAATACTATCATTTTTGCAATGTTATCTATCTTGGTATAAGGCACCACTAACCACGTATTTTTCCAGTCTTAAGAGTATAGTCATTTTTCCCTCATTTTTATTATCACACTATCATTCAGTTGTCGAGTCCTATCTGTTCTACCTCTAGTGTATTTATGGAATAATTAACCTCTCATTTTTTCGCATTGTTTCTTTTCTGGTACAATCAACCTATTTCCTGAGCAATAGTCGATCTACTTGTCCCCAAATAGATCATTCTTTCATATTAATTATACATGCTATACTTTTCCAATAAACAAAATATAGTTTTCTCTCTCTTTTAGAAGCTGCAGAGTGAATTAATATTACCCTTCTGAGATATCTAAACTGCTGTCCTAGTGTTTTATCACTGATCTTTCTGAACTCTGTTGCACATATGTTTTTATAACTTACTTTCAGGTCCTCACAAGGGCTAGACTCTCTTGTCTGAGGATATTCTTTGCAACTGTAAAAATTATCCTTACTATGCTTCCCAAATGACCAAGCTCTCAAACATTTTTCCTTAATACCACTCATTCTTTAAGTGCAAGCTAAAAATTCTTCTTCCCTGGGAATATATCTGTCTACCGTGCCCTCTCATTCTATGCTATTTGACACTTAAAGCAGTCATCTCACTTCCCTGTATATTTTTAATTACTAATTTTTTTCTTAGAGAAATTTATGCAGAAGGTGACATATTTTGACCTTTGTTTTCTGCTTGTAAACAGTGCAATGCTGGGCACCAGAGTAGGTACTCACTGAATAAAGCAGTAAATTAATAAGTGACTAGAAATTGATCACTTCACAGTCAATACATCAAGCAAAGCAAAAAAAAGTATGTTGCAAATGTTCATTGAAAGCCTTTTTTCTTTTCAACATTTTCTTTTAAATATATTGAAATACAGACAATTCTGTAACACCCACTTACCCACTGTAGACCTAGCAAACGTTAACATTTTAGCTACTTGATTCAAATTTAAATAACAATACTTTTACTTACTTCGATTCTTACAGCATTCATTTCTCTGCCTTTCCTCTGTCGAAGCTCTGTGTTCAAGTAGATGTGCTCCATCTGGTTATCGCTTTTGTGATATACTGTGTGTGTTTATATCATTAAACAACAACCATTGTTAATCAAACTTTTTATGTTTAACTGTAACTAAGCTAAATTTATGTTTTAAATGATTATCTTAAATTTGTCATTATGTTTTTGAAATCCAGGCATATTGGTAATTTAAAAGTAACTCATTCTTTTAACATAAAGTTCTATAATTCTTCCTACTAGATTAATTCATATTTAGGGATATGTTTTTTGTAATTTTCAACAATAATTCATTGAAAAACATTAATTTACACTATTGCATGTTTAATGTCTTCTCTAGTTGTAGGAACAAAGAATGAAATTATCAGTTGCTAACTAACAGATTTCCAACATCTCATAAATTGCCTTTGTATCAGTTTTTTAATTGTGTAGCCTAAATATCCCTTCTATTAGTGGATATACTTCAGGTATCTGCTTCTACAAAAGCTCTGTTAAAATGCTGAAACAATATTGTGAATGTGTTGACTTGGCTTTGTCACTCCATTGATAGCTTATTATAAGATATGAGAATATATTATTAAGTACAAAATATTCAGAACTGCATTTTTGGATTATTTTCATTTTAAGTAGGTAACAACCCTTGATTATCCTAAGTTATATCTTCTGTCTGAACTTCTATTTTGTTTAGCAGAAATATTACATTAGTTTTTTGGTTACTTTTGTCTCAGTATAAATTTCCATAATGTTTCAAATTTGCAATGCCTAATGCTTTGTGTTTACATGGCTATGCTCTTTATGTGCTTTAAAAATTAAACTGAATAAATGATCATAAAGATTATTTTTCAGTCTATCACAGTCCCACATACATACACTTGTGAAGCTTGTCTCTCAGGTATTGTTACATCTATTTATGTTCCAGTGACACCTGAATTTTTGTTAATTTTTCAGCTACAGGCTCCTATGTAATTTGCTTGGTGTGAACACAGTTCATCCATTGTATACAGCGTAATCCTGCTGCCAGATGATTCCGTGTGACGCTTTTCCTCTCCATGACATGAGGGGGTCAGCCCCTTCAGGGCTCATGAGTTTTTGTAGGGAATTCATTTTCACCTGCTCTCTGGCATGATATTGGTGTAAGAATCTCAGTCTTCTGGAATGACTTTAATACCTATCTGCACTGTTTGAATTTAATAACTGTTAAATACTTTCTATTTGAGTTTCTTCTTCATTTCTTGCTCCTGGAGATTTTTCTTTCCTACTTGTGAACTTGTGCATACACTGGAAAATATTCTACTATGTTTTATCTATTCTATGTTTGTTTAGGACTGGAAGGTGTTTTGAAATGTACATACAGAGAAAAGGAGAAAATTAAGGCCACCAGAAACTTATATCTTATTATTCTCATTGTTTTATAAATGACAAATCATTCTAATAGTTTAAGCAACTCACTCAAGATGACATCATTAATAAGTGGTATGTAGAGTATGGTATAGTGCCTTGAGTTTTAATAATTCCATATTATGTTTGTATTATATTAATATTGATTTTAAATCATAAAATAGCACATTATAAATTATTTAACTTTTAATGGATTTGTCTACATTGTTTCTTTCTCCATTCACTAAAGTGATAAAATATAAATAGGATATATATATATATATTATTCTTCATATATCAATACATCTTTAGTCTTATATTTTTAAGAAACTAAAGACTATATATAGATAGCACACATAGTAAGCATGAGAATTAATAAATAAATTAATGTTTCATCATTATTTTAAATTTTATCAAGACTCAGATGAGACTTTCTAAAAATGTATTCTTTTAATTTTTCTGCTATATTCCTTTATCCCAACTATTTTTTTTTTTTTGGTTTATTACCAGAGGTAGAACTCAGGACCTTGCATGCCAGCAGGCTCCTTTGCCACTGAGTGATATCACTGGCACTTTCTTTTCATATGTGGGTACTGGGAGTCGAACTCAGGACCTCGCGCTTGCCAGGCAGGCGCTTATGCCGCTGTGTCATCTCACTGGCCCTCCAACTTCTTAAGATGGCAACGATTACTCATTTCTGCAAAATTTCTGTCAGGGATAAACACAACATAATTAAAAAGTTAAGATATCTATCAAAGACTTAAGGTGTCAGTTCCTGTCTATATCTCATACAACTGTTTCATTTCAGAAGAAGAAATAAGAAACCTCTTACTGATAGATGGACTACTCTAATTAAATGTATCGAATCACTTATTGTCTACTGAAAGATTACAAATATACTATAGCTGAGAAGATTTCTATGTTACTCTAAATGTCTCAAAAAACAGTTTGAGGCAAAGATTTATGGGCAACTTCATTGACAAGCAGATGAATCTTGGGGAAGCAAAAATGAAGGGAAAGGAATTTGGGTAGAAGGAAGAAAGGCAATGTGAAAGTATATGATAGACACTACTCACTATTTAATATCTGTTGATGTTGCATATCTAATATCACCATCTTCTGAAAGTCTATATGTACCCTGCCTTTTAGGGAAAAAAATGTCTAGGGGAAGAATTTCTCTCCCTGTCTACCTTTCCCCACAGTGAAAGTTTTTCTTGAGAGGGAATTGATGTTTCTGCAATTGTAAGTTGTACAAGTATGGGTAACAAGTGTTCAGAGGGGTAAACAGCTCATCTCATATTGTTTCTGCCCTCCCCCCTTTTTACAATATGAAACATCTATACATCTGAAAATAAGATGGTTATGTTCACTCTTGAGGATGCTTTTACAAATTGATCCAGAGTGTTTTCATTGCATCTTTAAAGTAACTTAGATCAGAGAGTTGTTAAACAGTGTTTTTCACTGTTGAAAAGAAAAATAATATTTGTCATTTCTTCCCTCCAATATCCACTTAGTTTTCCCCAAAACCTAAGCTGCACATTGCACAGATTAATTTGATTTGGGAACTGTTTTTCTTATTGGAGTGTCTGAAACCTTTAGCTCTGAGAGAGTTGAGTTACAATCTTGTGGATGCTTCTGTTTTCTCACTTGTCATTACCACTGAGCATTGAAGAGAAAAGAAGAAAGATTCCTCAGTACATATACTGAGACACATTCACATACCCTGATCTTTTCAGAATTGAGGTCCACACCAACATTTTACCTTCTTTTTAACTTAATGATTCACTGGAATAGTGAGCCTAGTGATTAGATTATAAGTGGATATCTAAAAATTCTCCCTGGCACAAGAGTCATGTCCTAGGAGCCAAGAACTTTCACCAGAAGAATCCCTTCTTTTGTGCTCACATGTACCACCAGATGTCAGCCATAGATTCTGTCCAGGTCTTAGCTTGAGACATTTCACATGTGCGTGCTATTTGAGAAATGATGGAAATGAAGAGGAATCAATTAAATCAAGGGAAAGAATACAGTCAATAAAAGATACATTATCAAGTCATCTACTTATGTAGGTACTTGAATTTAAACTTGACAAGAAATCAGTTGGAAAAACATCACTCAAGTTGCAAAATTTAGGGCATTAATTGGAGTATTAATCCTTCCCATATTGACTGAAGATTATTCTCATACATGAGTGTCAATTCACAGGAACAATAGCCCTGGCTTTCACATAGTTTTGGGGAAACCTTTTGGACAAAATGTTAAAGTTACTGATGTTTAAAACTTCTAGTGGAGACCAATGGGATCATAGGGTTCAAGGAATAATCCTAAAACTACCTGTGTCTCCTTAAATGAATATGTTGCATCCTAGGAAACAGCAGGATCTGTCACTAAATTGGTACTTTAACTGAATGTTTAACAGACCCTCATGTCATATTAGTGTGCTGAATATTTTAGATGCATGGTAAGAATATTGGATCCCATTTTCACACATATACTTTCTCATCAATGCAACTGTAAAATGTGTCTTTAGGCCACAGATAATGTTGTGTGGAATATTTGGGTATTAAATCAAGCATTCCTGAGTCATTGTATGGCAGAAATGCTGTAAGCAGAGAAAGAAAACTCATATAAGAAAAAGCATGGATTCTGGTTAAAATGAATCATTCCAACCTTCGATATGGTGTGCATGTTAGGAACTGGCTGAATGTGTCCTCCTGAGGGATAGGACTGTGTCAGTCATTGCTCTTGCCAGGTTGTATATTTTACAATGAGAATAGACATACTTGTCTTGGTGAAAGAGAACCCATGCTTCCATGCTCAGGCATGTCCACCATCCTTGCCATCAGGGTTATTCTACCTATTAGTCCCTGTGCAAATTCTCCAGTAGCAGAGGACAGAGTTTACATACACTAGGACTGTCACCCTGTAAACCTGGTTGCTCAGAACTGTATCTGTAGTCAGTGGTGTCTAGTGAGCATTAGCATGTGACCCAAGATCCTAGGATACAAGTTCTCTGCTAGAAAGAATCCCACATCCTCCAGCATATAGGCAGATTGTCAATGTACTGTTTCTCCACATCTCCCACTGCTCCTGTACTTTTTTGAGACATGGTCACCCTAAGCTGCTAAATTGCCCCAGCCAGTCTCCTCCCGGAATGCTAGGATTATGGCTGTGCATCACATGCTGGCTTCAATTCTCCTTCCTATTTCATTTACTGACTGATTTAAACCATTTGCAATACCCAAGAATCCATGTAATTAAAGTCACCCATTCATTCACTGAAAACTAAACTACCGAATGTACTTTTTAAAACTGCAACTGATTTTCACTTTTCTTTAGGACTCCTGATCAGTGAGGCTGTAATGTGGTTAACAACCCATTTTCTGCTGGTGCCAATAACACTGAGATATTTGTGACTCAGGATGAAATTCCTTCCTTCCCTGATAGTTGATTACAAAGGATTTCTCCTTAGTCCAAAGATCAGAGCAGAGCATAGGTGTGTACATAACTAGAGGAGGACACACTTGTTTAGCATAACAAGCATGCCATTTTATACTGCTTTATTCATGTACTTAGGTCTGATCCTCATTTTAGGGTTTCCATGTTTCTATGGATCATCATTATACACTTCTACATGTTTTATTCATTTTTGTCTTTTAATATAACTTTTATGTTCTAGGCACAGAAGCATCCTGTGGCTCAGAAGGAATCACTCAGATAGAATTTTCTATATTGTTTAAGTCAATTTTAAAAGTACAGATAAAATGAAGAAAACATAGAAGATAAATATACAAAAATCCTAAGATAGTGCAAATCATTACTGTAAAAGTTACCTAAAAATAACTTCCCTTAATTTCCCTCTTAATTACTTTATATTTTACTGTGCAATTTTCAGTTTTTGTCAAAAATTTTTTTTAATGTGGGTACCAGGGGTTGAACTCAGGATCTCACTCTTGCTAGACAGGCACTTATGCCACTGAACTATCTCACCAGCCTTGTCAAATTTTAGCACTCTTCCATTTAAGCATTTTCAGCTGGCATTTTCCTAAATATTTTATTTAAATATGCAGTAAATTATAACTCATGATTTTAGATTCATTTTAAAAGTTAATTTTACTTTTTCAGATTTCTCCAAATTAGTTTACACCTCATATATGCCATTATTTTCAAACATCATGTATGGATTTTCTATGACAACTTTTTAAATATCTTACTTATCCTTATTAAGTTCAGTAAAAGAAATATATTTGAAATCAATACTAACTTTTAGTTTCCAAATATTTTATTCAGATAATCATACTTCCTTCACATTTTGTGATAACTATTAACAAAGAATAAAAGTGATAAAGTAAAAACTGAAATTCTGCCACTTTATGATTTTGAAAAATTAAGTCACTAGTCTCTCTTCTTAAACTAATTTAATGAAATATAACTTATTCATTAATCTGTTAAGATTTAATAGGAAAAAAATTAATTCTCACATTTTTGTACCTATTTGAGTTATAAAAATGTATTGATAAAATAAATTGTAGTTATTATTAACTTGAAATATATTTCAATTTAATTTTAGGGTTACTTGTATATATTTGTGAACATATCAACCTCCATCTAGCTTTTCAATCACTCCAAAAATTCCAACATTATATTATTTCATGCACAGATACTAAAGTATAATTCCAACTATTTCCATATGTGTATATTTTAAAGTTGTCATTCATACATAACTTTTCGTATCTTTTATTGGGTATTTAAAGACTCATTTGTTGTTTTTCTCATGAAATAATATACATTAAATCAATAATGTAAAAATTTTATTTGCTTAAATTTATTAATTAATTTAGTTTTACCAAGGAATTGTTCAATTTTCTTTTCCTTGGAGAAAAATAATGCATCATTACTCTTTCTTTTCTAAAAAAAGTTTTCTCTTTCCTCTAGTAATTTATACTTGTGAATAACTAAACCAAATTTATGAATGATAAGATTTGATAGAACCTGAAAGAATGAATCTCATACCCTAGAGGACTGTATGATTTGGTGATTTTCCATCTTCTTTCCAAGGCTTTCTATAGTAATTTAAGATTTTAAAAAAGATTATAATGTTTCCTATTAATTTCCATAAACACTTATGAGTCTCTGACCTCCTTCTGTTATCTCACTTAGATTTTTAACTGTATTTGAAGTTTATTCTTCATTTTCTTTCATGTTTAATGTGAGGCCAACAACATTAAAACTGTTACTCTTTATACACAGGAAGTTAAAATGACAGAAAAAGGAGCAGCCAAGATTGATAGTATGTATATTAAACATGTGTCTAACGATTCTAAACTCCTTATACTCATTTCATCTTAGGAACCATAACAGGTATGCAGATATAGAAGTTATCTACATTTGAATGAGGAAACTGAAGCTCAGAGTAACATGATTGAAATTGTATATCAGGCAAAATGAAGATGTGGAATAAATGCCAGGTAGTTTTTCTTCAAACTGTAAATCTTTATTATAAGAACTGTCACAGTTAATAGAGGGTTATGGTCTTCAAAAAGTTACATTTTTTTCTCTGATATCATGTGTATGTTTGTGTGCATACTGGAAATGTTAATGTTTGACCCATCTAGTTGCTCATGTCTATGGATTTTTTAAAATGTTTCCATAAAATGAAGAAAGGCTTGAAGAAACTATTTCCTACCCTGTGCCAAGCAAGGAGATTTATGTGAATGGGGTAAGAGTGGTAATATATTCTATCATTTAAAGTTGTCACCTTATAAGTTATTCTTTGAAAATTAAGAGAAAATTATTTTCTTACTTGTTGCACATTTAGTAGGTATTGGCCTGGCTTTTTTTTTTTTTTTGTGGGTACCAGGGATCGAACTCAGAACCTCATGTGCCAGCAGGCACCTGTGCCGCTGAGCAATATCACCGGTCCTTTTTTCGTATGTGAGTACTGGGATTTGAACTCAGGACCTCACGCTTGCCAGGCAGGTCCTTATGCCACTGAGCTATCTCACCGGCCCTGGCCTGGCTTTTTGAATAAGAAATGTAGAATCATTGTAAGATAAAAGTAATTGGAACTATGTATTCTCTTCCTGGTAGAGTAGTATGTTAGAAAATGTGAATGCTTTCTGATTAACTTTATATAATTTATCATGCATTATTCAAAAATGAAGAATTAAGCTAGATTTATACAAATCATGTATGAAAATTTAATCAAAGTTTTGATTTTTTTTTGCTTAGGGATAAGAATGAAAAATATTTTGGACTATTGCTTAGTAAAATAGGCAAACACATCCCAAATTCTTTACATTTTAAAAATAAATAAGGAAGCACTGAGAATGCATGTTTACTGACAATATGATCATAAGATGCAAAATGAACTGTGTTCTCATGTCAGACGCCCAAGGGATCTTTGACACTGTGTCATTATTTATTCTTTGCTTTGTTTCTATCTTTTTATTTTAAATATGAATTATGGATAAGGTAAACAGCATAGGGATATAAAGAAACAGCAGGCAGAACTTTGATGGCAACTTTTTTGGCCTATATTTTTCTAAGCAGATTTCAGACAGAATGGAAAATAATATATCAGGTTAAAAAAAATAAAAAATAAAAGAGCATCCACATTATGATTTGAAGGCAAAGTACATGTATATGTTCTCTGATGCTTTGCTTGTCTAATACAACTTTTTTTAAATTAAGATTTTTTTCTTCTAGTATCTGAATAAAGTCTAGCACAGAAAATGACATACTGTGAATTCTGTTGCAAAGATCACACTGAAATTCAGACATATGAGTCAATATTCAGTCATCTTATAGTAGCACCCACAAGAATATTGAAAAATCTGGTAATGAAACAGAAGTTTTTACTGTGATAGAATTATATATGTTAAGTATAAACATATTTGTATATTCCAGACAATAAAAATATATAAATGGAATAATTTTAAAAGGCTAACACAGCTATAATGTACTACAGAAGTTGGAATTAGAGAGGTGATAAGACCTAAATCTGCTTCTTATGCCACACTTAAGAAATACCAAATGTAAAGCATTATGAGAGACAAGCAAGATGGGGTAAGTTGCATGTGTCAAAGTGTGTGGCAGATGGGGAACAAGTGGTGGGAGTGGATCAAATTCAGTGGGAACGATACAGAGATTTCCATAGAGGAAAAACATTGTTTTGTGCTTCTATATTCTTGTAGGATTTCTACATATAGACCTAATAGCTATTAAAAAATGTGTGTTCTATATGCAGGTCATAGATACCAAATTTTTATTTTAGTGACATTTCAAATTTGTCTTTCACTAGTCATCTGCCTATGACATTCATAATGATTAAGATATTTATGTTCATATTCCAAATTCAACCATTGAGAAAGTTTATGGGCAAAGTTACACCCAAATAAATTTCTCCATGAAGTAAGCAAGCAAATAATAATACTTAACTGAGGGAAATCGGCCATTATCCTGTAGCCATCAGCTAACAATCTGCTATCTTTATTCAACACAGGAATTCTTGCATACAGAGCCTGCCATAGAGTGATGTCAATGGTTTACACTTTTCATTAATTGTACTGATCTTTTCACGTATAAGATAAAGTTAGTCAAGAGAATACGTAAATTTATATACAATATGCATTATATATACTCATACATAAAATATTATATAAGATATACAATATAGTATATATTATGTTATTGATAATATATTACATATGTTGTATATTATATATAATAAATATATAAGTAAATTAAATATAATAAAATTAAATTTTATTATATTTATTTATTTATTTATTTTTATGTGGGTACCGGGAGTTGACCTCAGGACCTAATGCTTGCCAGCAAGCACTTGTGCTGCTGAGCGATATCACCAGCCCTTTTTTCCCTTTATGTGGGTACTGGGAGTTGACCTCAGGACCTAATGCTTGCCAGCAAGCACTTGTGCTGCTGAGCGATATCACCAGCCCTATTTTCCCTTTATGTGGGTACCGGGAGTTGAATGTAGGACCTCGTGCTTGCCAGGCAGGCGCTTATGCTGCTGAGCTCTCTCACCAGCCCTATTTTTATTTTTTTATTTTTTTATGTTGGGTAAAGTTAAAGTGTTGTATCTGAGTTGTAACATACTTTTTTTTGTGTGTGTGTGGGTACCAGGGGTCGACCTCAGGACCTCACGTGCCAGCAGGCGCCCGTGCCGCTGTGCGTTATCACTGGACCTTTTTTTGTATATTGGTTCCGGGAGTCAAACTTTGGCCCTCGTGCTTCCCAGGCAGGCGCTTATGCCGCTGAGCTATCTCACTGGCCATGTAACATACTTTTGACCACCAATAAAATTAATTTTTTTTCCAAAAGATGAATGCATCTCTGGATTTCAGTAAGGTTACTGTGAAGATGATTAATCAACTGAGTTCTGTAAGGAAGAAAAAGCAAAAAAAAAGTACTTTATGATCAGTGACATGGTACCTTACAGTTCATGATAAGCTAGCAAATAAACTAACATCTGTAACAGATGCAAAAAATTTTGTTAGGAACTTTGAATAACGTTATTTCAAAATGTTATGTAATATAATGCATTTAGCTACACTATTCATTTGTTACCAATTCTAGTGTCATAGAAATGGATAGTTAGATATATTCATATTTTACATATGAAACTTTGAGTTGTGCTTAAAAATCAGGTTTAAAGTAAATACATTATTATTATTGTTGTTGTTTTATTTTGCTTAGAGGGCATACAGTTAAATATAATCTTCAAGCTTGCAAGTGGTATTTTGTTGAGTAGTTTTAAGAGTTAAATAACACAAGAAACATTTTCCTCTTGCAAAATTTATAATTTCTAATGTAGTTGTGTCTTCTGCATAGAAAAAGATATAATTAGCAAGAAGTTAAGAGGCTCTAAATAAAAATTGTATAGGAATTCCAGCTAAAGTGCTTATATAGGATTTGTGGTAGATCTTGATAAAATTAGCTGTTAGAATAATTCTAAGATTCTCTGTATGTCTAGCATGGTAGAAACAATGGGAGATAGTGTTGAAAGCTGGAAACAAAATTCACAGAAAACCAGCTAAATTAGAACCTCAGTGACTTTACTAGCAGGATAATATCCAGAGAGGCATTAAAAGGGCCAACTCCATGTCTAATTGACCCACAACATTCATTTTAAGTCTGTTGTGTTATTCTACCTAACAAGAAAGAATACTATTGCAAAATCAATGCATGGAACTCAGAAAACAGAAAGGAGAAAAATAAGAAAAACAGAAGAATCTTGGGAGAAAAGCAAAATTTTTGAAGCAAATAAAGGACAAGGAAAAAATAAAGAAGTGTGATAGAATAGTGCCTCGGTTCATGAATGCTTCTGTTTGCAAATAATTCGGTTGGCAAACCAAAGTGTCTGGCAAATTTTTGCTACCATCACAAACTCTGCACTGAGTGGCAAGCACAACTGTGGCCATCTTCCCCACACAAACGTAAGTGCAGCCATCTTCCCCAAAATCATAAAACAAATTAACCTCTTAAACTGAGGTACCACTTTATTGTACCTAAAACCCAACCAGCAATCTTAAAAATAAATATAAAAGCATTTATATTCTTAAGATTCTAGTGATTTTAATTGATGATATTTCTTTAAGTAATCAGTAATTTCCAATCCTTAGCTATTTCCACTTTAGATGGAAGGTATAACTTCAAGAAGATGTGTGTTCTTTTTGGTTAAGTCTGTTTCATGTTGGAGCTACTAAATGCCATGAAATCCCATTGGAAATAGGACAAACACTCATTTGAGAAAGCATTTTCACAATTTCTGGAAAGAATGTGGTGACATTGCTTATGGTGAACTTTTTAGAGCTTTCAATGATAACAAATAGCCAGCTGCAACACTAGTACGATAGGTTCTTTACCACTGGCCCTTGGTGGTACAAGTAGACATAATTAAGCCACATTGTTGACTATGCCTTTTAGTGTTATAACAAACTTGGAAAGAATCAATAAGACATAAAGCAAATTTGGAAGTGTTTGGTCATCACATCAATAGGTCTTAGGAAAGGTTCTAATCTGGTTAAAAGTGATATTTTTGAATATTTTGTCTAATCAATGCAATAATTATGCCATAATTCCTTGAAAAGGAATTCATAAATTCAAAAGTGTATTAGAAAAAGTTTTCCAACTTGGATTTGAATGAATATCTATTATGCTTTATTCTGTACTTCCCATAAATTAAATAATTATATCCATAATTATTATGTATAATATATACATATATGTATAATTCAAATCCCAGTTTTAGTTTTTATCCTTGAGAAATAGGAAAGAAAGTAACTATCTTTGGTGAATGGTATAAATTTGCTCTTTCAATATATCCTTTTTGCATAGAAAAATTGGAAAATGAACTAAATACACAAAAATTATCTTAAAGCTAAGAGGTTGAACTGTATCAATGAGATAAGTTTTTAGGTCTCTGATTTGCAAATAAATCTCACGAGACAGGTGGTAGAGAATTGCATAGATCATTTTGTGGAACTAATACACACTTGGTGACTGAGAAGAACTTGGAAGGTGGCATACTGGAGAATATTATCCTATGATATATTTTATCTACACCCAAAGGGTGTGCGCTAAGTAGATACCTTGGATAACCTCTTACCAGACACTAGAAATGTCACTGGAATAGGGAATATTTTTCCCATAGAAAAGACACTATTCTGTGGGCCGGAGATAAAAGTGAGACACTTCTGTTGTCATACATCCCCTCATCAGTAGTAATGATGAGATTCTCATGGTTTGCAAAGGTAAAATGACAACACTTAAAAACAATTAAATAAAAAAAATAGATGCAATGATTATTGAACCATGCAGCAAAGAAAATGTGACATAATCAGAATTATCTATCTGACCAACCAAGATTTTGTCAATAGTAATAGATCACATAATCCCTAAGAAAATATACTAGCCTTTTAATATTGTCATTTATTTACTGATCTAAAACAAAACAACAACTCCTCAATGCCTGGTGAAGAGAAAAATCCCAAAGAGAATTATCAGATAGAGCTTTACTGTACCACATCAAATTTCCATAGTTGAATTCCTCTTAAAACTGGAGTCTTCTGAATGAAGAGAAAGGCATACCCTGGTTAAGGACTCTGCACATTCATCTGAAGTGTATTGGACATCTTTTTCCCAGTCTTCCACTGAGAGATCTAGTTCAATTTACTGGAAAAACTTACAGTAGAAAAAGAAAATTATATAGACTTCTTCCAATAATTCAACATCAGCTCTAAAATAATTATGTCCTCTTGGATCTAGAATGCCATAGCACTTCATTGATCAGGGTGAAGGCTTATGAGGTCAAGTGACAGAGTTTATTCTGTTTGAGCATGCTAAGTGTGGTTATTTCCCCAGTTAATGAGTATGTGCTTAGAATATAAATACTCAGACACTGACAAAAATACCTACAGTCCTTTCTTGTGGAATGAGTGCATTTGTTTGACAAGCTAGTTGGAAGCCTTTGGTGCTCCCTTTACTTATCCATATAGTAAATCAAAAGTGATCGTGAATCACTGGTGGCTTCACCCAATGCAGTTATTACAGAAGACATCATAGAGAAAGAAAAAGTGGCCTCAGTCACACTTTATTTATCTTACCTTTTGATCTTTGCAGTAAAAAATAAATACTCAGAAAATAATAAAGGATTATTACAAACTTAATTAGATGGTATACTCACACTTATTTTTGTTATTGTTTTTTGTAACAAATTAGCATAGTCCACAATACCTCTTATGGAACTATTGATCTATTAAAGGTGTTCTTTCCTTCTACCTCGTGATCAGAAGAACATATGGCATTAATCTCATGACAAAGCAATGCTTGGCTTCTTGGCCATCAATTAGTCTGCAGAGACCTTAAATACTTCTTCATATCATAGAAAGTGATTTTTTTGTGTCACAATGTCCTACTGCTGATAGAATCAGTTGATTAGGAAGTAGCCACTGAAGATTGCCAGACCACCGGAGTGTTTTCCACCATGGTATAGGTATGACATTTTTCTGACAACTATACTTTTAGACATATTAGGATATCTTATCCTGAAATAAGGACAAGTTGCTTTTACTTACTTTCTCTACTAATGAGAAAGAATCATATTGGTTGGTGGGCCTCTTTGGACTCTGGAGAGAGCAGATATTATATTTAATTATATTACTCTGACACATTTACTAAGTGGCTCATCAAACTGCCAGCTTTGAACTGGGCTGAGAGCAAGAAAAGGTTTCCAGCTGGCTGAGGTAAGATCTTCTCAGAGACCGCTTCCCACCTAGTCCTTATTAACTTCTCAATATGATGAGGCTTAAAATATCTGTCTGATGAGGATGATTCATGACGCCTGTCTTGGGCTTAAAAAGTAAGGCAGAGAACAGGCTGCTTAGGCTTTGGAGCAAAGCTTGAATGTTTTTAAGTGACTAGAAATAATGTTTTGCTTGTTATCATACCAGTGGCAGATATTATATATCTAACAAAAATTGATTCACAAACTTAGATTTTGCATCATGCATATGGTGCTTTTGATCTAACAGACACGAATCCAGTCATATGAAGAAGTGCTTCCCTGCAAATGATTGTGGTATATTCAAGAGTCAATTTGAAAAAAGTTTTATTCCCTTGTTTTCTTTCTCCTGTCCTTTCTCCATAAACCCACAATTTTAGTCACACTGGGTTTCCTTCTGGTAGCTAAATAAGGAGAATAAATTTATCCCCAAAGTAGAATGCTGCAATTGAACATGGAAGTTTGGGAACAGAAAATCTTGGCAGTACATAAAACTTCAAGAGTTACTGTTTGTTTTCCATTTGGTCTGAACTTAGGGATTAGTGGAAGTACAAATAGGTAGTGACTCATAGGCAGTAGCTAACGATTTGTCTATGTGATAAAGACAAGTACAATACAATTGGCAGACCTACTACAGTGCAATCTGTGGAAGATGGATTTGGATAGAGCTCCCTGAATGCACCTGCTTACTAAGAATATTTATGGCTGATTTGAATGTTCTAAAGAGAAACTGTTCAAAAGAAAAGACAAACTATGATGGGGGAAAGGAGAAAGGAAGAAAGGGAAAAATATGTATACACAGAATAGTTAAGATTTAGTTATGTAGCTCATTTCTCTTAGTTCATTGAAAAGAAAGCTTTGTGATAATATTGTTTGGACAAGATATCATGCCTAGGGCCGGTGAGATGGCTCAGCGGCATAAGTGCCTGCCTGGCAAGCGTGAGGTCCTGAGTTAGACTCTGAGTACCCACATACAAAAAAAAGGCCAGTGATATCGCTCAACAGCATGGTCACATACTGGCACACGAGGTCCTGAGGTTGACCCCCGGTACCCACAAAAAAAAAAAAGATATCATGCCTATATCTTGTACTCTGAATAACTACTATGAAGACAACAATATGCAATGTATTAATTATTGTAACTGTCCCATTAACATGTTTTGAAACTCTATTTCATTGTTATTTTTATCTTTAAAATAAAATAAAAAAAAATAAATTCCAAAACCCCAGTTTTGCATAAAATAAAAGGATGCTGATTAAAAAAAATAATAAAGTGAGGGCTCTTAATAATTAGGTGAACCACATACCATGGTTTTAGAATGTCAGTCACCTTCATCTTTCATTCATTCAAGCTTACTGGGTTCTACAGATGTGGCCTTGGTATGAGGAATAGAGATTTCACCAGGGTTCAGTTGCATGGAATATGTCACTCTAGAGCACGTGAATAGTATTGGTAATGTTCAATGCCCAAGCTATAAAGATCATTTTTATGGTGCCATTCTGGGGAAGGCAGTCGGCTATCTAGTTTCAAAATGATTCCACTGGACAACTTTTTGAAAGGAGAATTAAGTATTTCTTTCCTGACCCCAATAATAATTTGTTTAGAAAATATTAGTCCTTTTATATCCACTCAGTTGCTGTCAATATACTTTTTTTTTTTTGGTGGGTACCGGGGATCAAACTCAGGACCTCACGCGCCAGCAGGCACCCGTGGCGCTGAGCGATATCACCAGCCCTTTTTTTGTATGTGGGTACTGGGAGTTGAACTCAGGACCTCGTGCTTGCCAGGCAGGTGCTTATGCCACTGAGCTATCTCACTGGCCCTGCCAATACATTTTTAATTGATTTACAACATAATTTTATTCACTATCAAGTTTTCACAGATACTTATTCTCATCAAGGGTTTCATTTTTATCACAAAATAAATGAGGCTACTGATGGATGCAGCATTCATTAATCCAACAGATGCCTCTGCTGTAAACAAGGGCCCAATGTACCAAAGATCTATTCTTAAATAATCTGGCATAGGGAACCTTGGAGCTTCGGAGTCTTGTACTATGAGGTAGTATTGTTTATTGCTAGTTTATATATTTTCCTGTGAAAGGAAGTAATTGATAGTAAGACCTCTCAAAATCACATGGGTTTTAAAATCTTATTAAATAAGATATAATCTTGTTTCTCATCCCTTCACATTTTATGTTATAATTTCACATTTGGGCACTTCAGAGTATCAATTTTCCACAGTGACCGAGGAATGATATCAGTATGTAAAAATTAAAATTTCCAGCAGGCAAAAGAATCACAGACCACCAGTAGCAGTAACGTAAAAGAGGTCATTATTCAGTTATTTTGCTAATTGAACTTTTAAATTAACAGTTAATGTTTACTGTCACAAAGTCAGAAGTCAAAGTCAGTATTTGTCAAAAGCAGATTGTCCTGAGTATATTTTAGTCTTGTCATGTGCATTCATAGGCATGAAATATACAAATTGTCAAAACAATCAAAAACCCTAAACTGTCTGCAATAACTGTCTTGCCACCCCCAATCAAAGAATATTGACAAAATGAGGTGCTAAACAATGTAAAAGGAACATGGGAATGATAACATAAAATGAATATTATAAATATAAGCCAATTCTAGATAACTCTTAAAGGAATGAGGATACCTGTAGTTATTCATAATTTTCTTTTTTATTAGTGACATTGATTGATAGATCTATGATAGATGGATAGATAGATAAATGTAGAGATATAGCTATTTTATTACACACTTTCTTTTTCTTTATTTCAGCCCTCAAAGATGCATACAGTGACTAATGAATAGTAGGTTTCCCCTTTTGGGGAGATAAATATATATTTTCTTCTAAATAGAAGAACTAACCAAGTAAGAATTATTATTTTTTTTTTTATTTTGTTGGTTTGAACGCTTACATGTGGGAAAAAGTTGAAACTTCTTGCATTGAGATGTGGGAATTGTACTTTTTTAACTTGAAACTCAGTTTTGGGGACTGTTGAGATTAAAGGAGTATGTTAAAAGTGATAATATTTGACTCTTAAGACTATTTCATGAAAAAGGGATAGAACATCTTTGCATACAACGTGATTCACATCTTGAGCCCTGAGCTGCCATACTGCAAGAAATCCTGCATTAGATGGAGAGACCATGTCAGAGGTTTTAGTTTACAATAAATACCAGTCATGTGGATGGGCCAGGCTGGTTGGTATTCAGATTACCATAGTCCCAGCCTATATCTGAATACTACTACGTATAGGGCCAAATGAAAATGAGAAGAAAAATAAAATTGTTGTGTGAAGCTACTAAGCTTTGAGATACTCTACAATAGCAACTCTAACTGGATATTTACTTGTGCTAAATAATTTGATTTGCACCTTAGTGGATATAGATGACACATTTTCCAACACCCACTGTACCTCTTCAACATGTAGAGTTTGGACTCTAATTTTACTTTTTATGTTATGTGACAGCTAGGGCATTACCTGTGATTTCGATCCCCATAATTACATTCACTTTTCATGGGTTTAATTTGATAAAAAATATAATGAGAACAGTGTGTTTCTAGACCTGTGACTATAGGGATGACTTTCTAATTTTTTCAGAAGTGTAATAATTCAAATAACTTCTGGTTTGTCACAGAAAAGG
This sequence comes from Erethizon dorsatum, assembly GCA_028451465.1. NCBI lineage: Eukaryota > Metazoa > Chordata > Mammalia > Rodentia > Erethizontidae > Erethizon > Erethizon dorsatum. Next base: position 22,803,926 of record CM051839.1, read on the forward strand.
AGTTATTCAGAAACCTGCAGCTTCATGAACAATCTTTCATGTCTATGGTTTTGTGATAGCTCACTTCTATGTTCCTAGAAGCTGTCCTAGAGTTTGCACCTCTCCCAGTGAGTTAGTGAGATCTCTCTACCATTTACAAAATCTCATTCTACTTGAACCATCTAGTTTTCTTTCTATTGCCCAGGAAGTGCTTCTTTGACTTCCACTCTGAGTTCTTGAGAAGATAAAATGAAAACAAGAAAAACAAGACTTGTGAATTATCTGGAATACACAGTCTCAAGAAATAGGAATTTTCTTCACCTCCAATACTGCGCACCCTATAAAGATATTAATTTTTTTCATTGTCTTAGATTATCTTTGATCAAATATGCATATTTTAAGTATTTATTTCTATAGAGAAAGATTGATTTTCATTACACATTTTATAAGAGAAAAAGAAGAGTCATTATGCATGATTTCTGTAAAAGTTCTATTCTTTAGAAAGTATAATTCATGAGAGCAGGACTTATGAATAAATATGCCTATTTACTGTATTTCTAATAATGTTCTAATAATGCTGGTAACTAAAAGATTGGAATCAAAAGAAGTTGCCTTTTCTGTTTAATAAGAATGTCATAACCTCTTTTCATCTTTTATTACTAAGGTTTATCTTTCATAATCATGTTCAATCCTATGGGTACAGGATAAAAGATTTGAAGTAGCTAGCACAGGGAAAACTTCGTAACGGAAGGGAACTGATTGTCAATATTGGAAAAATAATCTAACAATAGATTATTATCTTGCATTTTAATTTAACTTGACTAAGTAGACAAACAGGTATAAGAATCTGCAAATACCTTTAATATTTGAGGAGGAAAAATAATTTGAAAGTAAAATCATGTCAGCTTTTTGAAGCTGTACATACATATCCTTTGCTTTTTAAAAATTTAGTGATAGAAGTTTTATAAATAGAAGTTTAGTTCTAACTACATAAAAGAAAGATAAATGTTACTCAATTTCATATGAGAATAAAATCTCTTTCAATATTTGAAAAGTTCTCTTTGATTTTGAAAACACAATAAGGAAATTTCATAAAATTACCTGTAATAGTTTTTTTAATACAAAGAATGTATTTTAAAATATTAACGTTAACTATTATCTCTACAGTTTCAAATACGGTTACCTAGCATTTGTAAGGCTGTTTATTGTACATTGCTTAATTGTTCACTAGGCCTATATGGTGACTATAATTTCAGTTTTATATATTTTTAGTGAGGAGATTAATATTGCTTTTATTGCTGCTTTTTACATAATGAATCTGCTTAAATTTAAAGAGAAGCAACAATCTCAGGTGTTTTCTAAGTTTTCTTTTCTTTATGTAGTGGGTCTCATTATATTTATTCCTCTTACCATTCCATGAACCTGACAAACACACAACTTAATATGATTTAAAATATGATAGCTCATATGTGCCATTATACAATATTTACACAAATGACTTCCTTTCTTTCAGTGATAACTACGGTGTTCCTCTCCTGTCATAGACAACATTTGGCCATTCTTCTTGAAGCTTTATTTTCATTTATATATGTACGACCACATAAGTAGTTCTCCATCAAAAACTTAAAAGGCATGGCATTGTAGACTAGTTAGTATAGGACAATGTGTCACAAAGCAGTCACTCTGCTGAGATAAGAAGGTAGTCTGCATGAATATTAACATTGTATATAAATATTTTGTGAATCTTCTATCCAATAAACAGTGATATAAACAGTAAAGGTTTTCCTTTTTACTGTTGAAATTCTAATAATTTTACTGTTGTTCAGATTTACTTTGATAAATAGAAGGCTTAGCTGTTTGGAAAGGAATACTAGGTAATAGGACCCTGAGCTCTCCAAAAATGTAATCGTCAAATCAGCAGTAAACTTAATCTATTTTTCAGGTAAGTATTTTATATATTAAATTTGTCATTACATTGAAAACATTACAAGACTTAATAAACCCCAACAAATTCATAGATATTATTTAAGAGTAACAAGGATGTGAAAAAAGAAAAGTCAGTGTAGGTGAAAGAGGAATGCTTGTACGTAGTGGGCCACCAGGCACAAAAGATATTATGCTTCCATCTTTCCTATGTATTCCTCCATATATGATATATATATATATATATATATATATATATATATATATATATATATATATGATATATACAGTATATGGCAGATATATATGTAAGTATGTATATATGTATATGTTTAACAATTTTGCAACATTCTACTTCAAAATATTAAAAATGTTTTAATGTTTTTTTAAAAAGTAATTTAATGGCTGACGATATAGTTCAGTGGTAGAGCACCTGCCTAGCATGTAAGAGGCCCTGGTTTCTAACATTAACATCTAACACCTAACATTATCTAACAAATGGTAATTAGCCAATAAGTAATAATCTCTATTTATTTGATACCAAGTGTGAGGAATGCACATGTGTACTATCAAACAAGCAAAATTATACAATTAGAGAGATCTTTGGCTAAAACAAAAAAGAGTCAATAAGTTAATGGATACATGACATTCCAGAAAAATCTGATATTTCATTAGCTTCAGCCAGTATAGCAAACACATTTAGAAATAAGTGATAAATTATTTTTAAAAATGTATCTTTTGAATATGATGTGCTTATGTGTATAGGGAGCAGTATTTCCTGGTCTGTCGCCGAGCTATGACAGGACTTGGCACACTCTTGGTTTGGTTTTTGCTTTTTGTCTCACCATGTAGCCCAGACTGACCTTGAGCTCATGGCGATCCTCCTAGCTCAGCTTCCTGAGTGTTGGGATTACAGGCATGTGCCACCATGCCTGGCAAACTTGGAATACTCTTGGCTTCTGGGAATCACTAAATATAAGAGTCAGGTCACTCGCTGCTATTCCAAAGGTGGCATGGCACAGCAGGCAGAGACTGGTACAGCTTTCTGGCTTCTCCACTGGGGGCTTTTCTCTTGCACATGGGGGAAACCTCCGAGTGGGCAAAGCATTGCTTGTACCAAACCTGTGGCCCTGCAGTTCCAGGACTTCTGTTGGGATTAGTAGGGATGGAGGGGCTCATACAAAAGTGTTCAGCCAGGAGTCAGAAGTAGTGCAATGTCTCTGTACATTTTGTGCTGCTGTACAGATTACCACAGACTAAGTAATTTATCTTTCCCTTTATTTATTAGAATATGTTTACAATAAATAATAAATACATTCATCATGGGGAATTGGTACATATACATACCACATCTCGATCCTTTTTACTTCCCCTTCCCCTCCCCTTTTTCCCATCTCCCCCACTCTCTTGATCCCCCCTGTGTTTCATTTCCTGTATCTTTTATTTTGCTTTTTAACTTGTTTATACTTTGGGTTTCCTCATATAAGAGAAAACATGCAATCTTTAACATTTTGTGTCTGATTTATTTCATTTAGCATTATGATCTCAAGGTGCATCCATTTTTGTACAAATGACTGAAGTTTATCCTTCGTAATGGTAAAGTAGTACTCCATTGTGTATATGTACTACATTTTTCTTTATGCATTCATTTGTTGATGGACATTTTGCCTGCTTTCAAGATTTAGCTGCTATGAGTTGTGCTGCTATAAACATGTGCAAGTCTCACCATCGTAGGATGTTTTTACCTCTTTCAGAAGGGTACCCAGATTAGGTATAGTTCGGTTAAATGGGATCTGTGTTTTTTATTTTCTGTGGACTTTCCATACTGTTTTCCATAGTGGTTGTACTAGTTTACATTGTAATTTATAAATAACACAAATCTATCGCTTCATAATTGTGAAGGAGAGGAAATTCAGGATTAAATAACTACCATTTGGTGTCCAGTAGGAAATTGGTTGGCTGCTTCCTCGCACAGTGGAAAAGAGAAGGGCAAAAGAAGCTGAACGGTGTGCCCTCTGATAGCAGAAGTGGGGAAGGAAAAGGGAGCCAAATGCTGTGCAAAACCACATTCATAAAACCCTAAATCCTTTCTCAAGAGAGAATCCATTGTGACCTATGCACTGCATAAATGCCACCTTCTTAATACTAACCCAGTGGAAACTTCTGAATTTTAGAGGAAAACATTAAATACACACCATTGAATTTAGATTTCCTTGAAATCTCCTGCTTGCGGTGAATCTTATGGTAACACTATATGTTCAAAGGCTGGGAAAGACAAACCTCCTGTAAGAATGTGATAGGGGGCCAGTGAGATGGCTCAGCGGCTTAAGTGCCTGCCTGGCAAGCGCGAGGGCCCGAGTTTGACTCCCGGAACCCACATACGTAAAAGGGGCCAGTGATATCGCTCAGCAGCATGGGCGCCTGCTGGCACATGAGGTCCTGAGGTCGACCCCCCGGTACCCACAAAAAAAAAAAAAAAAGAATGTGATAGGAAATGGCCATAGTCATACAGCAAGCACTCTTATCCACTGCTTTCTTTACATGATTTCAGTTACACACAGTCAAACATAATCCAGAAATGATAATAGGAGTCCCAGAAATACTATTAAATATTCTCCACATTTCCAGAACATAATGGAAACTTCCAGAAAGAAGCGATTCATCATTTTTAGGTTGAATGGTCATCTAGGTAGCATGATGAATTCTTTCACCTTCCCACTGCTCATCTTTTTGTGCAGAACATCTACGCTGTGTTCACTGCACATCTGTCAGTCACTTAGTGGCCATCATGTTGGTTGCCATGTTACCATGCTGCTTGTGGTCAGAGTAAGGGTTATACTTACCTTATTTACTAATGTTCTTAAAGTACAAGAGTAGTGATTTTGCCAGTTCAGATGTACTAAAACAAAACCCTCAAGTGCTTCCTTTAAGTGAAAATGTGAACATTCTCTACTTAATAGGGAAATAAAATTATAAGATGAGATTGCTAAGACATACAAAAAGAATGAATCTTTTCTCTATAAATTGTGAAGAAAAAAAATTCATGTTATTCACACATCAAATTGAAAATGATGATGGCATTAGTGTGTGATAACTGCTTGAGTAATACAGAAAAAGGATTACACCACATGTCTGTGTACTATCTGAAGATTTAGACAAAAAGTGGGAGTGCTGGTGTGTATCCCCTTTGGATGAGGGGTTCTGCTTTACCTGCACTTATACTATACATGACTCTGAATAACTTAAAAAGAGTGAGATACATAAATTATAGATTTTCTGTGCACACATTCTTCTTCATGTTAAAACACACAAATACTGTGTGTTTACTTTAAATTGAGACTTATTGAACTACCAGGTAGATTGAGATAGATAGTATTGAAGAAATAGCTGAAGATAGAAAGCTCTATAAAAGCACATAACACATTCTTTTGAAAAATACACACCAAGTTAAGCTTGTGGAAAGTTGTTGATATTAATTATTGACTTTTAACTCTTTTCTGGTCTTAGAATTGTGTCTTAGTTACTTTTCTCATTGCTGAGACAAAATACCTGACACCTAAAGTTAAAGGAGGAAAGGTTTATTTAGCTCACAGTTTGTAGAGGTTTCAGTCAGTACTCGGCTGGTTCCAAGAGCAGAGCGGCACTGCTGAGAAGAAACATCTCATGGTGGAGGAAGACAGCAAAAGCAACGAGAGAGAGGGAGACAAGACTCTTTCTGTCCCTTATATTGTATGCAGCCTCCCGCCACCAGGGTGGGTGTAACATTTACAGCCTTAATCCAAGCACCCTAATCCCAGCATTGTGCTGAGAATCAATCATACACTCTAGATTCAGCCACCTCTGAAAAACCCTATGACCACATGAGGCTTTGGGGGAACATCTAGACACAAACCATAACAAAGAGTCAACCAGTGGCATCGGGAGTAAAAAATGAAGTTATGCAAAGTTACAAACCAAATGAATAAAGACATTACATAGATAATAGTGTGATTGAAATGAAGCTTCAGAAGAATTGAAATTCTAATAGTCAATTTCACTAGAATTGAGCTTAAATTTTCATTCTGTTCTTCAACAACAATCACTCTAAAGATAATTGCAATGGAGGTGAACTATAAACAAAGGCATTAAGATGTCAGTGAGTCTCCTCACCATCCCTGTACTACATACTTCCAGGAGAATTTATTTGGTGAGACAAATAACCAATTTAATTGGGTAAACCACTGTCGATTTTCTATTATTTTGAGATGAAAAACTTATTCATTGATAAGTACCCTTTTGTACTTCTATTAAGTAAGAACAGGAAATGTGTAGCAATAAATAAAATTTATTTCCATACACGTGCACATTCATCTCATTGTTACATCCAGGAAAAGAAAGAAACGAGATTATTGTCTTCTACAAACTGAGAAAATTATCTTGAAGCTGTGCTGATGAAATTGATATTTTATAAATTAGTTGCCATCTGAGGTCAAAATACATCCCCTTTTCCAATAGTCATTAATCTCTAGATCTCAGCCTCAAAGTTCTACTCAAATATTTAATTCAGTAACATACCATCTGCTTTATAGTGCAGCTAATTTCATAAACATTAATTTTTTAAATATAAGAGCATTTTCTTTCCTTTTACCAGAGATTCCTTCATTGGATAGTAAATTATCAATTTGTAAAATTATAGCACCTCACATTCTGTAAAAATACAAAAGATCAAAATATTTAATCTTTTTTAAATAGCATGCTCCTACTTGCAAATCTATAGAAGCAGGAATAACATGATAAATTAAAAGGCAGAAAATAGAACATTGGGTTCAAGTTCACAAATTAGAAGTAATTTTCAATAACATGTTAATATTTGTGGAATGTCATAGTGACAACTACACTGTCTTGTCATTCTCACTCTAGACAGTTCCCAGAGTAAGCACTTACAGCTTTTATGCATGCCATTATTATTATTTTGCCAAAAAATTTAAATTCCTGATACTTTTCTGGATTTGGAAAACAACATGAAGGTTTTCACTCCATAAAATTGATTATTGGAGGAAAAAAAGATGGCGGATGAGTAAGAAGCACGCAGAGAAACTCTCTAAAAGTTGCCATTGGACTACGGTAATATAGTGACCGGGAGAGCGCAGGAGGGGGGCAGATGCCTCCCCGGGACCCAGAAAAGTTCTGAAGCGCAGCCTGGAACCCCCGGCACCAGTGAAGGGTACTTTTCAACAAAGAAGGAAAAGACCGCGCACGCACCTTCTGCCATCCCAGGAATCACGGCGGGATGGAAGCTCAAAGCTGCGGACACACGGTGACAGCTGGTGCCCAGGGAGCCCCCACGGAGGATCGCGGGACAGCGGCGGGGCAGGGGAGCGGCGGAGAACGGCGCTGGCCGGTGGTGAGTGAGTGTCTCTCAGCCACAGCTGTCCTGCGCCAGAGAGCGACTGGCCGGGCGCCATTGTGGGGGGTGCGGCGAAAATCAGAGCGGCTCGAAAACTGCTCTGGGAACTTGTGCTCAGGACAGGGCAGCACGGGGCCTCTCAAGCCCACGAAAGTGTGCTGAGGGCGGCGGGTGAAGGAGACTGGTCTCTCAGCCACACCTGCCCCGTGCCAGAGAGCGACTGGCCAGGCGCCATTGTGGGGGGTGTGGCGAAAATCAGAGCAGCTCGAAAACTGCTCTGGGAACTTGTGCTCAGGACAGGGCAGCACGGTGCCTCTCAGCCCCACGAAAGTGCGCTGAGGGCGGCGGGTGAACGAGACTGGTCTCTCAGCCACACCTGTCCCGTGCCAGAGAGTGACTGGCCGGGCGCCATTGTGGGGGGCGTGGCGAAAATCAGAGCGGGGCGAAAGCAGTGCGCTGACAGCAGCAGGCGAAGGAGACCGGTCTCCACCTGAACATCCACGCTCTGCTCACCGCCCGCCAGAGGGCGCTCCTGGCTCGCTGGGACGGACCTGCACGGAACAGGACTCTGTCATCACACGGTGCCTGCCTACAGCAGAGTCAACGCCTGTAACTGATTATTTTTATTTTTTTTTATATTTTTTTTATTTTTTTTTTCTCTCTCATTAGTTTTTTGTTCTGGTGAAGGGGTTTTTATTTTTGTTTTTATTTTTGTTTTATTTTTATTTTGTTTTTATTTTGTTTTTATTTTTTTCTTTTGTGGGGTTTTATTTCTGTTTTATCTCTTTGCTTTGTTGTTTTTGTCTTCATTTTTGTTTCTGTTTGTCTATTTGCTCTTTCCTTCATTATTCTCTCTGGCTTTTATATGAATGTAAACAGCGCCTCTAACCTCTATGTGATTGTGGTTGTGATCTGTTCTTCCTTTTATCCTTTCCTTCTCTTTTTCCCACCAGTCCTCTGCACCAGGATCCACCAGGGATCCCTCTTGGTCCTCTAACCTTACATCTAATTCCTTCCACTTCTCACAATACTCTATTTCCTCCTTAACTCATTTTAAATTTAAACTCCTGAGGGGAAAAATTGACATACTAAGGACTTGTATACTGCATATAATTTTTCTGGTGTGCTTTAGATTTTGTTATATAACCGCAACTCTACTTTATACAGCTAAAAGTGGTAAATAACTGGTTAGCTCAGTCTGTCATTTTCTAGGCTGTGTTTGATGCTTCAGTTACCATTATAGCCAAATGTAAAATAATTGTTCTAAACAGCTTTCCTTCCTGATATTTCATGATTGATATTGACTAAGGGACACAGAAAATACAGTGGCACAGTACCAAAGAATCAAGGACTGGGCCAAACAGGTAGCAACTTCTCACATCCAACGAATTGAAGAGGTAGGATCTGGCAGAAAGCTCAAAACCCAAAAGCAAGCTCCACTTGGAAGATACTGCAGAGAAGTAGTCATCTTCTAAGGATCTTGAACACTAGCAATAAAGTAACCTATCATAGGTAATTTACAAACATCACCCCAGGAATTAAAGAAAGAAAAGATGAGATGACACTTAAACAAGATGCAACCCCACACATCCAATTCACCAAAGGCAAACCTAGGGGGCAACAAGGTGGGACAATCCGAAAGCCACCTACCTGGCATATCTGAAGGGGTAACAACAAAACAATTGAATGAATCTCTGGAAAAAATTAAAACAGAAATAATTTCACAGATAACTGCAGAGATAATGTCCACAATGAAGACTATGCTTAAGGGCACTATAGCTGATACAGACAAAAAAATAGATGAGCTTAAGAAAACTATAGAAACCATGAATGCTCAGCATAGGAAAGAAATGGAATCCATAAAGCAGATTCAAGCAGATATCCAAGAGAACAAAAATTCCATTGAAAGTATTTGTAGCAGATTAAGCCAATGTGAGGACAGGATATCAGATATAGAAGACAGGCTTGCAATTAGTGATCATGAAAAGAAAGAATTCTTAAAAACAGCAAGGGACCATGAAAAATCAATTCAGCAGCTGCTAGATGACTCAAAGATAAACAACTTAAGAATAATTGGAATAAATGAAAAAGCAGGAGATAGCATAAATGACATTAAAACCTTGTTCAAAGACATTATTAGGGAGAACTTTCCTGGAAGAGAAAAAGAATTTGACCCCCCAATAAGTGAAGCTTTTAGAACACCAACTAGACATGATCAAAAAAAAAACTTCAGCCAGACATATCATAGTCAAGATCCCAGAAATTCAACAGAAGGGCAGAATCTTAAAAGCTGTTAGGGAGAAGAGACAAATCACCTATGAAGGAAAACCCATCAGAATCACAGCTGACTTTTCAGCACAAACCCTCAATTCAAGAAGAGCTTGGAATGACGTATTTCAAGCTCTAAAGGAAAATAATTTTCAATCCAGATTGATGTACCCCGCAAAACTATCTTTCAAAATTGATGGAGAAATAAAATACTTTCATGACAAAGAACATCTAAGAAAATTTATGACCACCAAACCAGCACTCCAAAATGTTCTGAAAGACATTCTAGAAAGAGATAGGAACCCCAACAGAAGGAATCCACCAGACAGGGCAGATAATTAAATAGCAGGAAAGGGGAAAAACAAAGAGTGGGAACCAACAACAGGAAAATATCATGACAAGTCAATACATATCAGTTTTAACCATCAATGTTAACGGTCTCAATTCACCAATCAAAAGGCACCGACTGGCAAAATGGATCAAGAAGCAAGATCTAACAATATGCTGTATACAAGAAACACATTTAATTAAAAAAGAAACTCATAGACTGAAAGTCAAAGGGTGGAAAACAATACTCCATGCAACAGGAACCCAGAAAAAAGCAGGGGTAGCTATTCTTTTTGCAGACAAAGTGAACTTCAAGCCAAGAAGGATTCAGAGAGATAAAGACGGTCATTACATCCTTGTAAAGGGAACAATCCAAGAGGAAGAGATAACGATCATAAATATATATGCGTCAAATACCAATGCACCCAACTATATAAAACAAGTACTAAAGGACATGAAAAATCAAATAAGCACTAATACAATTATATTGGGAGATCTCAATATTCCACTGTCACAAAAGGACAGATCAACTAGACAGAAAATCAATAATGAAATAATAGAACTGAACCAAACTTTGGAACAAATAGACTTAGTAGATGTCTACAGAGTGTTCCACCCCACAACATCAGAATACACATTCTTCTCAGCTGCACATGGGACGTTCTCCAAAATAGACCACATACTAGCTCATAAAACCTGCTTAAGTAAATGCAAAGGAATTGAAATTATCCCATGCATATTATCAGACCATAGTGCAATGAAATTGGAAATCAATGGCAAAAGAAATCACAAATACTCCCTAAACACATGGAAATTAAACAGCACCCTCCTGAACAACCAATGGGTCACCGATGAAATTAAAGAAGAAATTAGACAATTTCTAGAACTGAATGATAATGACAGTACAACATACCGAAACTTATGGGATACAATGAAAGCAGTCCTAAGAGGGAAATTTATAGCATTAAATACTTATATTAGGAAAATAGAGCAAGTGCAAATAAATAACTTAATGGCGAACCTCGAACTTCTAGAAAAAGAAGAGCAGGTTAAGCCAAAAGCCCGTACAAGGGAGGAAATTACAAAGATCAGAGCAGAAATTAACGTATTGGAGACTAAAAAAACAATACAAAGAAACAATGAAGCAAAAAGTTGGTTCTTTGAAAGAATAAATAAGATTGACAAACCCTTATCCAACCTTATTAAAAAAAGAAAAGAAAAGACTCAAATCCATGCAATTGAAAATGAAAAGGGTGATATCACGACGGACCCTGCAGAAATCCAGAAGATCATCTATACCTATTTTAAAAATCTATATTCTACTAAGATGGAAAATGCAGAAGAAATGGACAGATTCCTAGATTCGTATAAATTACCAAAGCTGAATCAAGAAGATTTAAAAATCCTAAATAAACCAATATCAACCAATGAAATTGAAGATGTAATTAAAAACCTCCCAACAAAGAAAAGCCCAGGCCCTGATGGATTCACTGCCGAATTCTACAAGAAATTTAGAGAAGACCTAATGCCCCTACTTCTCAAACTTTTCAATGAAATTGAAAGGGAAGCAATACTCCCAAATTCATTCCTGGAAGCAAGCATTACCCTGATACCAAAACCAGAGAAGGACCCAACTAAGAAAGAGAACTACAGGCCAATCTCCCTAATGAACATAGATGCAAAAATCCTTAATAAGATACTGGCAAACAGAATCCAACAAATCATCAAGAAGATTATACACCATGACCAAGTTGGATTCATCCCAGGGATGCAGGGATGGTTCAACATACGTAAATCAATAAATGCAATACACCATATTAACAGAACCAAAGACAAAAATCACATGATCATCTCAATAGATGCAGAAAAAGCTTTTGACAAAGTCCAGCACCTTTTCATGATAAAAACCCTACAGAAAATTGGAATAGAGGGTCTTTATCTCAACCTGGTAAAAGCTATCTATGACAAACCAACAGCCAATATTATACTAAATGGCCAAAAACTGAAAGCCTTCCCTCTAAAATCAGGAACAAGACAAGGATGTCCACTGTCTCCACTCTTATTCAACATAGTTCTGGAAACTTTAGCCAGAGCAATTAGACAAGAGAAAGAAATAAAGGGAATAATGATTGGAAAGGAAGAAGTTAAATTATCATTATTTGCAGATGATATGATACTCTACACAGAAGACCCCAAAAACTCCACTAAAAAACTGCTAGATTTAATAAGCAAATTCAGTAGTGTAGCTGGATACAAAGTCAATACTCAGAAGTCAATAGCCTTCCTGTACACAAATAACAAACTTACTGAAAGAGAAATTAGGGAAACAATACCTTTCACAATAACATCCAAAAAAATGAAATACCTAGGAATCAACCTCACAAAGGATGTAAAAGACCTATACACTGAAAACTACAGTACTCTGAAAAAGGAGATTGAAGAGGATATCAGAAAATGGAAAGATATCCCTTGCTCCTGGATAGGAAGAACCAATATAGTGAAAATGGCCATACTCCCAAAATTGTTATACAAATTTAATGCAATTCCAATCAAAATTCCAACAGCATATCTCACAGAACTAGAGAAAACAATCCTAAAGTTCATTTGGAATCAGAAGAGACCTAGAATAGCAAAAGCAATTCTGGGCAACAAACGCAAGGCAGGGGGCATCACAATCCCTGACTTGAAATTATACTATAAAGCTACTGTGATTAAAACAGTGTGGTACTGGCAAAAAAACAGACCTGAAGATCAATGGAACAGATTAGAAGATGCTGAAACAACCCCAGACATACTAAGCCACCTTATCTTTGACAAAGGTGCCAAACATATTTGCTGGAAGAAAGATAGCCTCTTTAATAAATGGGGCTGGAAAAACTGGCTCTACACATGCCGAAGATTAAAACTAGACCCATATCTTTCACCATGCATTAAACTAAATTCAAAATGGATCAGAGATCTAAATATTAAAACAGAAACATTAAATCTGCTGGAAGGTAGGATAGGTAAAACCCTTGGAGACATTGGTGTAGGCAAAGACTTTATGAATAAAAACTCAACCGCACGGGAACTATCCCAAAGAATCAATAACTGGGATCTCATCTTATTAAAAAGCTTTTGCACAGCAAGAGAAACCACCAACAAAGTGAAGAGACAACCCACAATGTGGGAAAAAAATGTTTGCCAGCTGTTCCTCAGACAAAGGATTACTATCGAGAACATATAAAGAACTCAAAAAAATCAGACCTCCCAAATTTAAAGACCCACTCCAAAAATGGGCATCTGAGATGAATACACATTTCTCAGATGAAGAAATACTAATGGCAAATAAATATACAAAAAAATGTGCAACATCACTAGTCATTCGAGAGATGCAAATTAAAACAACACTGAGATACCATCTCACCCCGGAAAGAATGGCTACTATAAAGAAATCAACTAATAACAAATGCTGGAGGGGATGTGGGGAAAAAGGAACCCTTCTCCACTGTTGGTGGGAGTGTCGACTGGTACAGCCACTGTGGAAGTCAGTGTGGAGATTCCTCAAAAAACTAGGGTTGGAGGTCCCATTTGACCCAGCTATTCCCCTTCTGGGCATCTTCCCAGAAGAATTAAAAACATCGTACCACAGCGATATATGTGCACCCATGTTTATAGCAGCACAATTTGTAATAGCCAGATCTTGGAAACAACCCAAATGCCCATCAACTGAGGAATGGATAAGAAAGATGTGGTATTTTTATACAGTGGAGTACTATTCAGCCATAAAGAAGGATAAACTGGAGACTTTTATAGGTAAATGGATGCAACTCGAGAAAATACTCATAAGTGAAATAAACCAGAAGCACATGTGTAAGCATCGTATTGTCTCTCTAGTATGAGAAACTGAAAGAGTAAATAAGATCCAAAATGTACAATAGACATGGTGAATCAAAAAGAAACTGGTCAAAAGGAAAGAGAGACTGGAATAGGGAAAAGAAAGAAGGGAAAGGGAAAAAAAATTGTATATATATATATATATATAAGATGGTTAAGATAGATACACTACCATTTTAGTTCATTGAAGAGTAAGGTTTGTGCCAATAATGTTTGGACAATTGAATGCTAATGTCTGGTATCCTGAATAACTAACTTAATGATAGTAATATGTAATGTATTAACCATTGTTACCCTCCTATTATGTTGTTTTGAAAATTTGTTCTTCTTTTGATTTGTTTTATTTTTTCTTCTCTTTAAAATAAAAAAAAATTGATTATTGAAGTAGTATCCATGTTTGAGTTACAAAAGCCAAGCAAGACAAAAAAAGTAGATTTATTTTCATTTAATCTTAACTTACTGTAAATAATTTAGTGTTAAATTAACTGGTTGTTTTTTTGTTTGAGTTGGGGCAGAGTTTTTATAGATACAATAGCAGTAAGTCTTATGAAGCCTATGAGATGGATTTTGTGTTTAACCTTCACAAAAGGTGGGAAAGGGCGGGTTCATGGATGTGGGAATGACACTTTAAGAAGTAAAGAAAAAATAAATATAAAATAAAAAGAATCTTCTTAAAAATTATGCACAAGAAGCCACAAAATATTAAAACATAAATGAATAAGTAAATAATTGAGCTCTTTATGAAACATTTTCCAGATTTCCATTATATCAATGGAGAATGATCAAAACACTTTCTTTCCTCACCACCTTTCAATCTAATAGCCAATGTAGAATTTATGTTTGGGTAATTACTCTATCTCTAAGTCATTTGCAGGAATCCTCCAACAGGAATGCTTAAAACTTGATTTCATTATGACATTTAATAAACTGTCATCTTTGCTTGCAATTAATTATTTATTGTAAGAAAGTGGAGTTCTCAAAGAAATAAAGCATTTATTTATGACCTGGGTGACATACAGACATTAACCTTTACAATGGTGCATTTATTCAGATCCCTTTGTTGGCACAGTGACAGAGTTTATCATGGAAAGTTCAAGGCCTTATGTTTAAGACTTGTAAATTAAAACATTCTGATGTTGTGATACAATCTTCCAAAACATGTTTTCTGGGAATGTTTTAGATACTTTTTAAGAATTTGCTGCCATACTTTCTGTCTTCCAATCAATTAATCATCAAAAGTTTAGCCAAAGCATTTTGTTCTTCATACAAATGACAGAAAGCTACAGCACTGAAACAAAATTCATGATATCAGGGAAGACTTGGAAAGTATCTGCAGAAATAGTTTGAAAGATTTTGTCATCCCAGGAACTGAGCCCAGAGGGAAAAGTGGATGCCCAGTTTGAAGTGCATATGGTTTCTAACATAGCTGGCTTTGTTTCTGAATGATGTACAGGAGCAGATGAACATAAGGAATATGTTCTACCTTTCATGTGTGTAAAAATAAGGTAGAAATTAGGAAATATTTTGACACAAAATGTGTCACACTTATGCTGAGTGCAGACATTTCTCCATGCAATGGGGTTAAAGTTCAATAAAAGGCTCAAAAGTTGAATATATAAACTGTAAATAATGAACTTAATACACCTGACCTAGCAAATATCATAGGTGACCCTACTGTTTAAGCATACTCAGAGCAATTAACAGTGTATTATATTTGGATATAATCATTCATCACAAATTGTTCTTTTTTTAAATTTTAATGGTGTATTTTAGATTTACATAATGATAACATTCATCCTAGAAAATTTGTACCTGTACATGATATATCTTGCTTCATTTTTCCCATTCCCTTCTGCACCTTTCAACCCCTTTTCCCCTCCTTATTTACAAAAGCTTTATTTCCATTTTTTCCTTCTATTCTTTTTTTTTGTTCTTAGCTCTTCTTTCCTTCCCCCTACCACTGTTCTTCTTCTTGTTAGAATATTTTCTTCCCATTTCCCAGTCTCTATTGTACATTTTGGTCCTTATTTACACTTCTGGTTTCTCACACCAGAATAAAACACTATATTTAAACATGTATCTCCAACTTATTTCACTTAAGAGTATGGTCTCAATGTGCATCCATTTAGCTAGCAATGTATCAAGCTTATCCTTCTTTATGACAGGGTAATACTCCACTGTATAAAAACTACATCTTTTTTATACATTCATCTCTCATACATTGATGGGCATTTGGTCTGTTTCCAAGATTTAGCTATTACAAACTGTGGTTCTGTAAACATGGGTGTGCATGTATCACTGTGATATGATGCTTTTAATTCTTTTGAGAAGATACCAAGAAGGACAATAGTTGAGTCAAATGGAACCCCTAGTTTTAGTTTTTTGAGGACTCTTCCCACTGATTTCCACAGTACTTGAACCAGTCTACTCTCCCACTGACAGTGCAGAAGTGTTCCTTTTTCCCCACAACCCCTCCAGCATTTGTTATTGGTTGATTTATTGATGATATCCAGTCATTCTGGACTGAGATGGAATCTCAGTGTTGTTTTGATTTGTATCACTCAAATGAACAGTGACATTGAACTTTTTAAATATATTTATTTGCAGTTTCTACATCTTCATCTGAGAATTATCTATTCATTTCAGATGCCCATTTTTGGATTGGGTATTTAAATTTGAGAGCTCTGATTATTCTGAATTCTTTATATGGTCTAGATATTAGTTCTTTGTCTGAGGAACAGTGGGCAAATTATTTTTCCACACTGTGGGTTGTTTCTTCTCTCTGTTGATGATTTCTTTTGTTGTGAAAAAGCTTTTGAATAAGGTAAGTTTGAAAATATTGTGCATACACAAAGGTGAACATTTTGTCAACATGAAATATTAAAAAACAAAAAATAATATGCTCAAAGTAACACAGGACACTCTAAAGTATTTATTGTTTACCCTTCTGATTGGAGCTTAAACTGGGACCTTCAGCTCACTTACCACAGCCAGCCACATTATCATATATGGGTAGTGTAGGAAAGTATCAAAGCACAAATATAATTTCCACTGAATACATACCAAATTTGCACCATCATAAAATCAAAAAAAATTACATTGAGCCATTTGTTTTTTACCGTTTATGAATTTGGTCATATTAAATTGTAAGTGGTAAAAAGTGGTATTAAACATATTTATATTAAGGATCAGGGAAGAGACAGAAAGAGAAGACTGAGTTCATGCTCCTCCCTCCCTCCATTGCCCTGGACAGCATGGCTTGTGAGAGGAGTGTGAGTTTGGCTCCTCTCTTCCTCCATTCACCTGAGACAGTGTGCCTGGCGAGAAAAGTCTGAAATCCACCACCCCCGTCCCCTCCACTGGTGGGACTCAGGGCCCAGGGACCAGCAGGAATGCCAGAGACACAGTAGGACCCTGGCTAAGGTGCACAGATTGGACAGACAGAACTAGACACATGGAAATTTCCCATACAACATTAGAAATATGAGCCAACAGGTGATCTCTAACCTTTCTTTTTGTTTTATTCTATTTGTCCTCTTCCTCTCTTCAACTAATTTACTTGACTTTATGATACTTTCATGCAAGTAAACATTGTCTCTTCTCTTTCTGGTTCACTTCAAAACTTCTAGGCCTTCTCTTCCATTCTTCCCTGTGTCCTACAATTATGCAAAACCTGGATGATCATCCTGTGCTCTCCAACCTTGCTCCCACTATATTTAACTTCATTCATCTCTCCATCCTACCCTCATTATGCTGAACCCCCCTCCCACAACAGTGTAAAGTCACTCTACTAAGTGGAACATCATTGCATACAAATTCCTGGTATAAGTTGGATTGTATTATATTTCTGTAGTCTTTCCTCCTATGGTTGTAGATATCAGGCATATAGTTACCAGCTTATCAATAGCCAGCCTGTACTTGAGTCTATTGTTAGTGCCAACTGTACTACTTTAACCAGGATGTCATACATGCTATAAACAATTTTTCCCCTCTGTATGACAACACTGTGATAGCAAGGGGTCAAAAGCATCACCATAGTCCAGTACCAAAAGAATGGTCCCTAAGTGAAAGAGATAACACCTCCTCAGTCTTCATATATTGGAAGGGTAGGTTCTTGGGATAGACATAAAGAGCAAGAATCACCTACATCTAGAAGACATCCAGAGGAACAGACACCTCCTAGGAAAGCCTTGACACCAGAGATAAGGCTATCTAACATAAGAAATCTACAACCATCAACACAGAAAATAAAATGAAATAGAAAATATAAAATGACAAGATGAGGAAGCAAAATGCAATTCCAAATGCCCAGCCCACCTAGGACAAGTCCAGAGCACAAAGAGATAGAGGAAATTAGAAGCCAACAAATGGAACTCTCTGAAATGATAGCAGTAGAAGTGAAAAAACAAATGGAAGAGGCCATAGAAAAAATAATCTCTAAAGTGCAAAAAGAAATGACTATCAAAATAAAAGACATTAAATCAGACACAGATAAACAAATAGAGGAGCTCAGGAAAATGATGGAAACCATGAATGGAAAACATAGACAAGAAATGGAATCAATGAAACAGATCCAAACAGAAATTAGAAACTCCATTGAAACTGTATGCAGCAGATGGAATGAAGGTGAGGATAGACTATCAGATCTAGAAGAAAGGAATGTGAATATCAACCAGGAAAAGAAAGATATCTTAAAACATTCAAGAGAGCCAAAAAATCAATCCAACAGCTTCAGGGTGAAGCAAAGAAGAACAACATAAGATTGATTGGAATCAGTGAGAAAGCTGGAGAGAGTGCAAAAGCCATTTAAAACTTCTTCACAGAAATAATGGCAGAAAACTTCCCAAACATGGTTAAAGAATTTGACATACAAATAAATGAAGCATATAGAACTCCAAATAGCCATGACCAAAGTAAATCTACACCAAGGCATATAATAATCAAGATTCCACAAATTCAGCACAAGAACAAAATATGAAAAGCAGCTAGTGAAAAGAAACATACCACCTATAAAGGAAAGCCCATCAGAATCACAGCCAACTTCTCAACACAAACCCTCAAATCAAGGAAAGCTTGGAGTGGGATATTTCAAGCTCTAAAGGAAAACAATCTTCAACTCAGATTGATGTACACTGTAAAACTGTCTTTCAAAATTCATGGAGAAAAAAGATACTTCCAAGACAAAGAACAACTGAAGAAATTTATGACCACCAAACCAGCTTTACAGAATGCTCTAAAGGACACATTAGAAAGAGGTAACAAAGACCACAAACACATGAACACCAACAGAAAGAAGTCACCAGGCAGGGCAAGCAATTAAACAGAGAAGAAACTCAGGGAACAAACCACACGAAAACAACATGAAAAAGAAAAGCCAATACATATCAGTTATAACAATCAATGTAAATGGTCTCAACTCATCAATCAGAAGAAACAGAATGGCAGAATGGTTCAAGAAGCAATATCCAATGATATACTACATTCAAGAAACACATTTAACCCAAAAAGAAATTCATAGACTAAAAGTCAAAGGATGGAAAAATTCTCCATGCCACAGGAACCTAGAAAAAAGCAGGAGTAGCTATTCCATTTGCAGACAGTGTAAACTTTAAGCCAAAACAAATCAAAAGAGACAAGAAAGTTCATTACATACTTGTTAAGGGAAATCTCCAAGAAGAGATAACAATCATAAATATATATGCAACAAACACCAGTGCACCCAACTACATAAAAACTAATATTGACAGACATGAATAACCAAATAAGCACTAACACAATTGTAGTGGGTGACATTAATACCCCACTTTCAGAAATAGATAGTTCAACTAGACAAAAATATCAACAAAGAAATATTAGAATTAAACCAAGCCTGTGAACAAATGGACTTGGTAGGTGTCTACAAAATGTTCCACCCCAAAACATCAAAATGCACATTCTTCTCAGCTGCACATAGGTTGTTCTCCAAAATAGACCATAAATTAGCTGACAAAACAAGTTTAAGTAAATTAGAGGATGTGAAATCATCCCACACATACCATCTGACCATAGTGCAATGAAACTGGAGATCAATGACAAATAAATCATGAAAAATACATTAACACATGGAAATTAAATAACTCCCTTCTGAAAAACCAATGGGTCACAGAGGAAATTAAAGATGAAATTAGACAGTATCTAAAACTAAAGAATAATGCCAATAAAACATACCAGAACTTATGGGACAAAGTGAAAGCAGTCCTAAGAGGGAAATTTACAGCGACAAACTCACACATCAGGAAAACACAACGAGCTCATGTAAACAACCTAATGTTGAACATCAAACTTCTAGGAAAAGAAGAACAAATCAAATGAAAAGCTCATACAAGGGAGGAAATTATAAAGATAAGAGCATAAGTTAATGCAACAAAGACTAAGAAACAACATAAAGAATCAATGAATCAAAAAGTTGGTTCTTTGAAAGAATAAGAGCTGGTGAGATGGCTCAGCGGCGTAAGCGCCTGCCTGGCAAGTGCGAGGGCCTGAGTTTGACTCCTGGAACCCACATACGAGAAAAAGAGCTGGTGATATCACTCAGCGGCACGGGCGCCTGCTGGCGCGCAAGGTCCTGAGATTGACCCCCGGTACCCACACACACACACAAAAAAGAAAGAATAAATAAAATTATAAACCATTAGCTAACCTCATCAAAAAGAGGAAAGTAAAAACACAAATTCAAGCAATTAGGAATGAAAAATGGGGAAATCACAATGGATCCCACAGAAATCCAGGAGATCATCAATACCTACTATGAGAACCTATATTCTAATAAGATGGAAAATAAAGAAGAAATGGACAGATTCCTAGACACAATGGAATTGCCAATATTAAATCAAGAATATATAAAAATTCTATAAAACCAGATATCAGCCAATGAAATTAAAAATATAATTGAAAATTTACCAACAAACAAAAGCCCAGGCCCTGACAGATTCACTTTTGAATTCTACAAGAAATTTAGAGAAGAAATAATGCCATTAATGCTGAAACTCTTTAAAGAAATTGAAAGGGAAGCAATGCTTCCAAAATCATTCCTGGACTCAAGTATTACCCTGATTCCAAAACCAGAGAAGACCCCAACCGAAAAAGAAAATTACAGGCCAATTTCCCTAATGAACATAGATGTAAAAATCCTTAATAACATACCAGCAAACAGAATGCAGCAAATTATCAAGACGATTATTCATCATGACCAAGTATGATTCATCACAGGGATGCAGGGATGGTTGAACATATGCAAATCAATAATTGTAATACACCATATCAACAGAGCCAAGGAGAAAAATCATATGATCATCTCAATAGATGCAGAAAAGGCATTTGAAAAGTCCAGCACCCATTCACAACAAAAACCTCACAGAAAATTGGAATAGATGGTCTTTACCTCAAACCGATAAAAGCCATCAATGACAAACCAACAGCTAACACCATATTAAATGGATGTAAACTGAAAGCTTTCACTCTAAAATCAGGAACAAGACAAGGATGTCCATTATTACCACTTCTATTCAATATAGTTCTGGAAACATTAGCCAGAGCAACTAGACAAGATAAAAAAAAAGAAAGAAGGATAGTAAAGGAAGAAGTTAATTTATCATTATTTGCAGAGGACATGATACTCTACATAGAAGACCCCAAAAACTCCACTAAAAAATTTGTAGATTTAATATCCAAATTCAGTAGTGTTACAGGATACAAAGTTAACACTAAAAAATCAATAGCATTCCTATACACAAGCAATAAACTCACAGGAAGAGAAATTAGGGAAACCACAACCTTCACAATAGTATCTAAACAAAATGAAAAACTTAGGAATCAATCTAACAAAGGATGTAAAAGTTATAGACAGTGAAATTTACAATACCCTGAAAAAGGAGATCAAAGAGGATATCAGAAAATGGAAAAATATCCCTCACTCTTGGATTGGAAGAAGTAACATAGTGAAAACAGCCATAATCCCAAAACTGCTATACAGATTTAATGCAATCCCAATCAAAATATCATTAGCATACATCACAGGTGTAGAGAAAATGTCCTTGAAATTCATTTTGAATCAGAAAAGACCTAGAATAGTGAAAGCAATTCTAGGCAACAATGGTAAGTCAAGGGCATCACAATCCCAGATCTGAAATTATACTACAAAGCTACTGGGATAAAATCAGCATAGTATTGGCAAAAAAAAAAAAGGAGAGAATCAGTGGAACAGAAGATGCAGACACATCCCCAAACACACTCAACCACCTTATCTTTGAGAAATGAGCCAAACATGTTCACTGGAAGAAAGATAGTCTCTTCAATTAATGGTCCTGGAAAAACTGGCTTTTCATATGCCAAAGACTAAAACTAGACCCACGTCTATCACCATGCACTAAACTAATGTCAAAATGGATCAAAGATCTAGATATTAAAATAGAAATACTAAATTTACTGGAGGAGAAAATAGGTAGAAATCTCAAAGACATAGGTATAGGCAGATACTTCATGAACAAAACCCAGACTGCAAGGGAAATTTTACAAAAAGTCAACAAATGGGATCTCAACTTATTAAAAAGCTTTTGCATAACAAAAGAAATCAACAACAGAGTGAAAAGACAACACACAGAGTGGGAAAATATTATAGCCAGCTATCCCACAGACAAAGGATCTCTATCTAGAATGCATAAAGAATTGAAAAAAATCAGACCCTCAAATTCAAAGCCCCAATGCAAACAAGGACATCTGAGATGAATACACACTTCTCAGATGAAGAAATACAAATGGCAAATGAATATATGAAAACAACGTTCAACATCATTGGTCATTCAAGTGATGCAAATTAAAACAGCGCTGAGATTCCATCTCACCCCAGAAAGAATGGTTATCATCAAAAAAACAACTGATAACAAATGCTGGTGGGGATGTGGGGAAAAAGGGACCCTTCTCCACTGTTGGTGGGAGTGTAGACTGGTGCAACCATTGTGGAAATCGGTGTGGAGATTCCTCAAAAAACTAGGATTAGGTCAGGTATATAGCTTAGTGGTACAGTGCCTGCCTGGCAAGTGAGAGGTCGTGAGTTCAATTCCCGGTACAAAAAAAAAACAAAAAAGACTAGGATTAGAAATCCCATTCGACCCAGCTATTCTCATGCTGGGTATCTTCTCAGAAGAATTAAAAACATCAGACCACAGTGATATATGTGCACCGATGTTTATAGCAGCACAATTTATAGCTAAATTTTGGAAACAACTGAAATGCCCATCTACAGAATAATGGATAAAAAATATGTGGTTTTTAAATATAATGGAGTACTACTCAGTCAAAAAGAAGAATAAACTGGAGACTTTTGTAGGTAAATGGATACAACTTGAGACCATACTCATAAGTGAAGTAAATCATACCATATATGTAAACATCATATTGTGTCACTAGCATGAGAAACTGAAAGAGTAAATAAGATCCAAAATTTGCAATAGATATTGTGAATTGGGAAGAAACAGTTCAAAAGGAAAGACAAACTGTGATAGGGAAAGGAGAAAGGAAGAAAGGGAAAAAGAAAAAAATATATATTTATACACAAGATTGTTGAGTTAGTTATACAGCTAATTATTCTTAGTTCATTGAAAAGAAAGGTTTGTGTTAATATTGTTTGGACAAGATATCATGCCTGTATCTTGTAGTCTGAATAACTAATATGAAGACAACTACATGCAATGTATTCATTATTGTAAGTCTCCTACTGTCCTGTTTTGAAACTCTGTTTTGTTATTTTTTCTCTTTAAAGTAAAAAAAAATAAAGAGAAAGAAAATCCTTCATTGATACAATAGAGAGTAGAGTCCAGAATATTCAAATACTGAAAAAGAAGGGGGGAAGGAGGAAGAGGAGAGGAGAAAGAAGAATAATCAGGAGCTGTTTAGACATAATATTTCATGATATATGATAATGATGTTCAGTTTATATAATATGTAAACAACTTTTCATTTGGATCAGATAACTTAAGCTTCTAAAACTATATTCAGTACTTCAATGTCTTTCATATTTTAATTCTTATAATTTTATTTCTTTTCTTTAATTCAAATTCCAATAATTTTGTAATGTTTATTTCAAATTTCTTCATTTATCAAAATAAAATGCTCCTTTGATTTACAAGTATTTCTCCTTTGATGCAGTCCTCTCTATTTGCTTTAGATATGCTCTGTTTCTATTACGATTCTATTTGTGTGTTAGTTGCTCCTCGGAAACATAACTTTTTGAAGCTGATGGAAGTATATGGCACTATTGTTTCCATAATCATTAGTTCATTTATAATTTGTTGTATATCATCATTCAAAGGTCCTGTAGATCTTTGAAAGCATGGACTCTGTCTTAATATATATCTATTAAATTCTATTATACAGCAAATAACTCTGTCTTAAAATGTACATTTTTAAGGAACCAACATATGATCGACACATAATATTTACCGTTTTACTGCTTATAAAATAAGCCCTGGGCCAAGAGTCACATTCCATAAATATGCATTCTATTGAAGAAGAGAAGAAAATTATGTGTCATTCTAGCTGCTTTGCAGTGCATTGCACAGAGGAATAATTATCCATGATAAAATGAGTGAATCTCAACAGTTACTCAGTTTCAACCTGCTGCATAGCTGTGCTGTTGAAGCCACAGCTGGACTGCAGGCCACGCCTGGATGTAAAGAACCCAGTCCTGATGACTGGCAGGAATTTAACCCATGATTTGTTCTCTGATCCCCATGGCATTGTAACATGTAATTCATGGATCCTGGTCATTAACAATCCATCATGCTACTTGTTATATTCTACTTTATGCTAGTTTGAAACAAAGATTTTCAAACTCATTGTATCATAAAACACAGGGGAGAAAAACATACATTATAACTATGACAAACATATCACAAACAGCCCCACCACACACATAATTGAGGAAAACTTCAGGAAATAAAATGATCTTTCTACCTATGACATACTTTGATGTTTTAAATGACAGTCCCATTTTATTTACTATTCCTTAATTTTCTCTATTTCATTTTATTATAGTTTTGAAAGTGTTCTGATTGTTTAAGTAGAATTTACCACTCACTAATAGGATGCATGTGGAAATTAATAAAAATATTCTCTGAAGGATGAGATGTTTTTATATGGGAGATCACTCAATCTTCCCCATGATGTGTAAGATTTTGGTTTACCACATAGGCTACATTCATCTCCAGTGCTCTCGAATTTGGGATAAAATCTCTCCAACCATTTTATGTAACATTCAAACTCCCAAAGGGGATGAGTTTAATTTGAAATCATTAATAATTTTTTTTACAACAAGTTTTTCTCAACTTCAGAACTTAAAACTTTACATAATATATATTGTAATATCTTTAGTGTTTTATACATTGCTTTTTATTTCTGTGTTTTGTAGAGCTCATTGAACTGGAATTCAATTCTTTTCCTAAATTTTACTAAGTAGAAAGTTACCTTTTTCATGCTAAGAAAGAAAGATGATCAATTGTGCTTCATACAAGAGTGAAGGGGATTGAACATCCCCTCCTCTGTCCCACCGCTCCTGTCTCCAGCCAGGCTGTTATATCAAACAAAATTTCTCATTATGATGAATGCATAAAGCCTGGCTATCTCTGACTGGGAAGCGGTCAATGGAGGGTAAATAGCTAAAGGTCTTTTTTAAGAAAATATAATTTCTCTACAGGAGAGCAATAGGACAGGGAAGTCGCTGGGCAGCCACTGAAGCTCTGTCCCCAATTTGTCCCAGGTTGTGCGTGATTTGACTCTGCCTCCTGGGGCGGGCAGAGACTCAGAGGCTGGTTTGTAGTGTGTGGATGATTTCCAATGTATACAGCAGGAACTGGTCCACAAATGAGTGTGTAGCCTTCAACATCTATCTAATTAATCTCACACTGACCTGCTTTTCCTGGGCTAGGAAGGAAAGGGAAAAGTTACAGAAATCCCTTAAATGACAAGGGATATTAATTATAATTGTAAGATTTCTGAATTAAAGATATGGATGCTATATTTTAAAGCAATTTTCCTAAAATTTATCAAGTTGCTATGATACTTGAAAAAAATACATGCTGAAACATTCCAAAATGTGACCCCTTTTCATAACAAATAATTTACCCATGTAAAAGCATGTAAGCCAATGTATTGATTTTTATTTCTTTACCTGGTTTTGCATACAATGATATTTATAATAAAATTCAGTGAGAACTATAAGCAAAGAGAATATAAGGCCAATGAAGATGACATATTGTAATATTGAGGCCAGCTTTTTATACATTTGCCAGTTTAATTATTTTAAGGTAGGCTTTTTATTAAGAGGACAATATAAAATGAAAATTTTCAAAATTTTTATTCTTAGTTTATGCAGAAAAAAATTTAGCAAATACACATTTATTTGCGATAAAGATGCACTTATAAAAAAGCTGACAGCTACTTATGTTCACCAGTGACATCGGACTCCTAAAATTTAAAAATGTCCTATGTTGTAAAGCTCATTATGCACATGAAAGATTTTATTCCAAACAGATAATGGCAGTAGATAATTTATTTATACATTGATAAATTTTAATCACTTTTGAATAAGATTTTCTTACTATCACTTAATAATTATTCATTGAGTAATTTGATAGCCATATTTACATTTAATGAAATAGATCCTAGTTCAAAATATATATCTTTGTCATCAGCAAAAGTAAATATAGCTCTTGGGATAAACCAGGTAAGTGGTGCCCTGTTATCCGAGCAAGGCGAAGAGGCAGTGACCTACTTTCCTTTCACAGTTTGCCTACCAGCAGTATTAAATCAAATGGAACACATTAAAACCATCACAAAAGGCAGACAATAGTTTTCCTCTGATTGCCTGCCTCAGCCTGGTAGCACTGTGAAAGTTACAAAAGTCATTTGTATCAACTCATTACCATGTCACCTCATTTCATGTGCCTGCTGGATAAGTGGCAATGAGCCCTGTGTTAGTGGATTCCACATTGTCACCATTAGAACAAATCCTAATAGCACCCAGCTGTTGAAGATTACCCTAGACAGTTATTGAGATTTAGAAGGGGCAGCTTGCTACTGATTTAGCACATATTCCTTAGGATGTTCCATCATTTATTCTAGAATGGAAAAATAAAGCTAATTTTATGAAGAGTACTCATGAATTATTTTCTTCATGTAGGATACTATAATGTTCCCAGTAGAGTGTTCTTCCAGCCCTTTAATTCAAGGCAATGATGTTGTTGCTTCTTATGTAGCACTAAAAATGCCATTTAATGCCACAGCCAGTGACAAACCCATTGTGAATTCTTAGGACATAAAATTTACTGAAAAACTGAAGAATGAAATGAATAGCTTTGGAATATTAAAATTTTCCTTTTTTCTTTCAGTATGACAATGAACAAGGAATTATTCCTATGAAAGTTTTAGGAAACCCATTTAGTCTAGAAATATATAATAGAGATCAAAGAGAGCTGAGTGAGAAAAAAGTAATTACAGAATTGTATTTGTATAGCACCTTCATGACCTATCTAAGGACTAAACTTTCAGAATAAGACCCTCAGCAGTCTCTGTAACCTGCCTATTGTGCAGCCAGTTTATGACAAACTTAACTAGTAGTTTAAGATGTAATTTTACAGCAGAATATCCATTTTTTCTGTGTCAATGATGAAAGATCTTACAATTTATCCTTCTTTCTACATAGCAGTTTTATATCAACTTATCAAGGTAGGGAGCGAAAACTAAAACAAACTGTGTAGGCAATTAAATTCATCTTCAAATTTACCTTTTGCACTGGGCATGGTGGCACATGCCTGTAAGCCCAGCACTTGGGAGGCTGAGACAGGAAGAGTGCTGCAAGTTCAAGGCCAGCCTGAACTGCATAGCAAAACCCTGTCTCAAAAAGACAAAAAAAAAAAAAAGTTTACCCTTTGCTAAGTCACTACTTAATTCGTAAATAAACACACAAATGTCCAATTTGTTAGTGTGATGTGTAGGACACCAAAATAAAAGTTTGCTGTTATGTAATAATTTCTGCTGTGCCTTTGTGTTCTCCATAATATTACCGAACATGGCATGCCCTTCCCAGGTGTTTAGAGTGGCAATTATGAGGGTTTTTCTTAATAAGTAAAAGCTTAGAAAGCTGGGGGAAAGAGAAAGAGAAAAAGAGAGAGATCAAGTCATTTAATCATGTCTGAATCAGGAAATTTTCATTAAAGATAAAACTTAGAATTTTTATCATCATTGCATTACAAAATAGAAAATTAACAAGCTTCTATAAGAATAATGTATTAAAATTTTATGCACTTACCTATTGAGTAAAAATGGTGCAGTTAATTACTGTGAATTTCTGAGTAAATTGCTTTCAGTTTTGTGTTTACATATTTTCAAAGCAATCTGATTTCAATTAATTTTAATGTGGAATTTTTGAAGTTCCCAGTTTGGCTTTTTGGGTGTTTTATTTTTAGGGAAATAATACTTCCATGGCTTTAGAATGATTGATAACCTTAAATTTAAGTATATATATATATATACATATATATGTGTATATATATGTTTATGTATATATAAACACATATATATATATGTTTTTAAAAGTATAAGAGGCCAGGGGCTGGTGAGATGGCTCAGTGGCATAAGCGACTGCCTGGCAAGCGCGAGGGCCTGAGTTTGACTCCCGGATCCCACATACGAAAAAGGGGCCGGTGATATCGCTCAGCGGCACGGGCGCCTGCTGGCACGCGAGGTCCTGAGGTCGACCCCCCGGTACCCACAAAAAAAAAAAAAAAAGTATAAGAGGCCAAACTAATAAATTACTATATGGGTCAAAGTTGAATTTAGGGCAGCATGATCTAGACATTTTAGTAATTAGGTAATTTGAGGTCCTATTACAATGAGGATGTTTCATGAAAAATAAATACCTGAGAAAATGGTTTCCTATTTCCTTAACAGTTTAATCATTTTTTAAAGTGAAAACTTGAATGCTCACTAATTATTAGGTATAGAAAATTAGAAGCCAGAAGTGTCTGGAAGTCACTGAGGTCCCTTTCCTCATTGAATTTAGAAGAGATTCTGTCTCCTAAAAATTAAAAGTGAAAATTATGATCAGAGCAGATCAGGTTTGAAAAAGAGAAAGTCTTCTCAAAATTGACTTCGGTGTCAGACCAGAGTAAGTTCTGCAGCAAATATATAACTCTCATGTCCTGAGTTCATATTCATAGATGGATGATTATAATTTAATTTCCAGTTACATTTCATCTATGGAGAAATCATTCATGTTCTAGAGAATTTGTATTAAATCTCCTTAGCATCATAATCCACAATAGAAATTGATAAAGTGGCATTTGTATCTATGTCTGTGAACACAGCGTTTCCTCTCTTCCAAAAGGAAAGTTCCTGTGTTAGTGACCTAATAATACAGCATTCTTATTTAAGATAGACATTTGTAGTATTTGTAAATTCAAAAATTGAATTGTATCTTCTCAAGGGTCCAAATAAACATACTATTTAGCCCAGTCCTGACACTCAAATTTTATATTTATGTGCACATATTTTTGCATATAACAATCCACCTCAAATGTATATGATGTATTGTTAAGCTACCCTACCTTAGGGAATTTTCTCCTGTCGTTGCTATTTTTTGGCTAAATCTTATCCTTTAGTTAATTCAGGCAAAATATGTGATGATGCAATTTTGTAACAAACATTAAGAAATTTGTCGAATGGGAAAAAATACTTTTTCATGAAAGTGGATGCATATATAGATAGATAGACATGAACAAAGATTATACTCAAAAATTTTTAAGAAATATAAAAATATTGAAGTAATTTAAGATCTAATTTTTAATAAAAAATAGTGTGAAAGTAAGTCAGAAGTTCTAAAACTCTTTTAAAATATCACTAAAACTATAGGAAAACATTGTCAAAGATTTTTTTAAAAGCTTGTCCTCTGTAATTACAAAAATCACAAATAAATAATATTTCTACTGTCATTTGACTACTTCTATGGAATTGTAAGTATAAAAGAGCAGTCTCTAAAGCTCTGTTAACTCCTTTAAGTGGAATCTGCATTGCCTCAAAAACATAATGCAAGAATTGTCATCCTCTGAAAAAATATTAATTTACTTTTTGTTGATGATTTGTTTGTAGGAAACACAGTTACTTTTAGTTGACCTATTTCTACAATGATTTCTATTAAGCATTTATAACTTATGTCTGATTTAGAATACACATTAATAGGAACCTTCAACATTTCTGTCTTTATTTCTGTATTCCAATTTTCATACAAAAGAGAAATTGGGGCACATCCATAATCTTATTTTTTCTTCATTTGATAAAAGTGAAATATATATTAATCATAGTCTGATGAGCATGTCAAGAATAAACATGTCAGTTTTATATAATTTAAAGTAGAGTTCTGTACCTTTAACATAGATTTACTGTCACCATGTGGTTCTTTAGTATTCTTTGCTATATTAATATCTAAAGGTATAGGTTTTCATATAGACTTGAATACATACACATCATTAACAAAAGGCTTTCTCATGCATGCATTCTGTCATAAATATTACAAACAAACTTAGTGAGAATTCACAAAGCTGCCAAGCTTAGGAATGGGGGATTTTAAAACCATATTTTGCAATTGGTGTCTCTGACTACTTGCAAAAATAGAAGACCAAATAACTATCTGTCAGCAATGAATTGCTTATGATCAGATAGTTTAAAAGTTATTCCAAGTTAGAAAAACATACTGTTATGAGAAAATAAGCCATACAAGGAGTGGGAAAGAGTTGTGATTATGTGAATTTACGCTGTGCATATAAGAGAAAATTATAAATTATTTGAGAATCTTAAATTTTCACTTTTTATAAAGATAGGTTGCTGGTAGTTTGCAGGCACATATAAAAAGGAGAGTGATTTTTTTTTTACTTTTTTGAATTCTCATGTTTGAAGAAATTCACTTTAGAAAACTGATCCTAAAATCTGATTATTAAAAACTTTTATCATGTGATGGTCATTTAAGAGATGTAACTCAAAAGAGATAATCCATCACCTGACAAATTTAAATATACTTTACATTTTAAAACATTTGTTGAAAGTGTAATTTCTCTTGAGTCAAACATCTCACTTAATATCTTCCTTAACTTCTTTAGATTTTGATTGTCTAAATTTAATATACTTAGTAGATTAAGCAAACTGGTACAAGTAAATATTGCTAGCATACCAGGCATTTATTGAAATAATTATATCTGCATCACTTAGACTTGTAGTTTAAAAACATTTAAGAATTAAATCAGAAAGAACTTTTGGATGTATTTGATGTGATGTTTGAGATATAGAGACATAAAGGCTGGATTTCTATTTGCATAACTGGGTGACTGGCGGTGATTTTCAGAAACAGGAAACATTGGAAAACACTGTAACCCATTTTGGGGTAAGAGGTAAGGCCAGGGAGTCGACACTAAACAGTAGAACAGAGGGAAAAGATGGGGGGATGCATGATGGCTCCTTGTGAAAACTTGACCATTTAATTTCAGTATACAGGAGTACTGAATTTTCAAAAACCATTCAAACTAAACAGAGAGATAAGTGAGAAGTGAGGAAATGACAAAAAAGAGTCATGAATTCCTTCGCAGAAGAGTAGTATTCTGCAGGGAGGAGGGGGAGAAGATATGTCTGTGTCGCCCAGAGACTGAGGTTGTGATGTGAAGTAATTAAAGAATGAGATGAAAACTAAGTTGATAATGTAGTGTACATATGGTAACTGGATGAAAATATGAAATTAAAACAGGTTTTAAATGTGAATCTTTCTTTTTTCTTTTTGTTTATGTGTTTCTTCTTCCAATAAAAATATTTAGCATGTTTGCTTTAGTTACTGCTGAATAACTGAACACTTCAAAAGGAAGTGAATTAAACCCTGAAGATTTGCTATTTTTCATGTTTTGTGTGTACAAATTGGCAGGGTTTGCATGGGAGATTTATGAGCTCCATGAAATAAATCACTGGGGTCATCCAGAGCTATGTTGTCCTGGTGGCTGAGCTTGGCTGATAGGTACCAGAAGGCTTCACCTCATGTGTCTCAATACTTGTTCTTCTGACTTCTGCCTTCCCAAAGGATTTAACTTTGGTTTACTAATAGCTTAGCAGCTGTGTTCTAATAGGCAGTTAAAAAATAACCCCAGTGTGCAGCACTTGTCTACCTGCTGGTTCCGTCATACTTGCTAATGTATCAATGATCAAAGCAAGTCACATGACCAAGCTCCAAACCAATGAGACAGGATGAGAGGAGGCTGTGGTAGTGACACAATAGTCATAACACGGAAGAGCAAAAACAAATGAACCAGTTGAAAGGCTTAATGTCCAGGAGAAAACTGTCAAGTTTTCAGCATTTCAGAGAATGTGGGAAAAGCTGGGTGAATTACATTTAGATAAGAAGAGTCAATGTTTCTTTATGGCATATCAAAGTGGAGAGAAATGAAGTTAAGTGGAGATATAGGTAAATTTGCATTTTTAATACTACAAGTCATTTTTAATAATTCCTTCATTTTTTTCCCAAGCAAGATGTAGAATGCTAAGGTCTGTGTGAGGAAGCAGGAAATCAGTTGGACATTTTTAGGAGAAGGGAAAGGGCTCAAAATGGTCACAAAAATTAAGGTTGTGAGCTGGAGTAGGAAACTTAGTTGGATTATCAGTCCATCTTAAAGAATTAGTAGCCTTTGATAGAGACTGTCACCTTTATGTATGACTCAGTTTACATTGCTGATATACTTCTAATGATAAACTAAAGGTAACTAAGAAAAAATTAAGCAAATAGTAGCTCTTCATTCTTTAAACTTCACAATTCTGTAAGATAATTGTGTCCATTTTACCAAAACACTGATGTGTGGCCAAAAGTTACATAGCAGGCAGCAGGAGAAAGCCAGTGCTCTTTACAACACAGGTATCTCCTAAAAACTGAGTAAAACTTTTACTAATTGAGATTCTCTGTGCTTTATTGAATAGATGCTATATAGTCAGGTAAGAGTACAATTTCCAGAACTTACTGTGATAGTGGAGGAGAATTGTCTGGATTTTAATTACAGTGGCAGCATTCCATACATGATGGATTACTACTCAGCCACAATAAGGTAAATTTCTGTCATTTATAGGAAAATGGAGACCATAATGCCACATGAAATAAATCAGACATGGATAAATATCTCATGTTTTCCCTTATACAATAAACCCAAACTATAAATAAGTTAAAGAGCAAAAAATGAGAGAGATAGTAGGAACTTGGGAGGTAGATTTTGTAGTGTGAAGAGAAATCTGGGGAAGTAGAGAGAGGGAGTTATCTGGAGTGGGGAATGAGAAGTGAAAAGAATCCAGATGCAATACATTTATTTACAAGCTCCCCAAGAAGAATGTAATTATTAGGTATCACAAAGATAAACCAACAATAAAAGAAGCAATTTAACCTCTATTTGCACGTTTTCCCTCAGATCTTGAAACAGGAATATCATAGTATCTGGAGTAAGATTGAAAAATGTGGAGAATATTTACATTTTTTAAATGGTTGCTGTAAAAGACACGTGGCCATTAAACCTCCTCAAAATACTACCTCTAGTTTCAAATAAACTTATCCCATCAATATTGCCACTTTCTGAAGCAGTTCTGGAAGTCCTCTTTCTTATCTTTTCTTGCACTATTTATGGTCTCTTTAATGTCTTGAATTGATTAAAATATTTTTCTTTCATGGTCATTTTGACTTTGGGGAACAGCCAGAATTCACGTAATGCCGCATCCCGTGACTAAGGTGTCTGAGGACACACTGTAAAATCTTCAGGAGCCTGCCTGTCCCTCGACAGCACTTGGTAGCAGTATTCACTGTATTTTTTCATGAAGACTTAAAGAGAACTTCCAGAACCGCTTCAGAAAGTGGCAAAAGGAAAGGGGTAAGTGTGCTCAATAAGGGAGTATTTTGAAAGGGATTAATGGCAATGATTTTTTACTGTAATATTATTTTTTCATTAAAGTCATCATGTATATTAATCACCCCTTGTACAAATTGAGTACTTTGTTTAATAAAATAATAGAGCACTCTCCTTTTCATCAACAATTTTGTATTTTATGATTTTAGTTATGTCCAACCAGTCCAAAATTAATACCTGGAATATTCCAGAAATAAACAATTCATAAGTTTTAACTTACCTGCCATGTGAATAGCATGGTAAACTCTCAAACAACTGACCTCTGTCCCATCATGGGCATGGATCATCCCTTTGTCCAGCTTGTCAACACCATATATACTACCTCTTCATTAGTCACGTAGATGCCTTCTCAGTTACCACATTAACTAGCATACTATCACCCTGTTGGTATTTAAGTAACTCATATTTTCCATTAATAATGGACCCAAAGGAAATAGAGCAGTAATATTGGCAACTTTACTTAGCTATAACATATAAATTACATGTTATAGCCATTCTATTTTATCATTTATTATTGTTTTAAATCTTATCATACCTAATATGTAAATTAAATTACATCATAAGTATGTATGAATAAGAAAAATGTATATTCATAGACTTTAGTACTATCTGTATTTCCAGATATCCCCTGAAGGGCTTGGAATATATTCCTCAGAAATAAGGAATAGCTTAGCGCTTGACATATAATAGTTACACAGTAAATGACAGATACATTATGTTGATTATTCTTTATAATAGTTTTTAAGATTAACACCAATCAAGATATATTTAATATTTTGAGAAAATAAAATGGAAGAAATTGCAAAATAATAATTGCCCATAGCTCTACTTGAAGCAATGAGCACTTCCCCAAATTTGTAAAATATACTTGCAGTCTATCATTTACCTTATTAAGTAGTAGTAGCTGTTTATTAAATTAATGAAATGAGGCATTCATATATGGTATATGTTCAAGTCAATTTTGCTAGTTTGCCTTCCCCTGCCTTTCACTGTATTCAGGAACTCAAAATTTATTTGATATAACTGAAGCAGAAAATCATTAGTAAAGTAGGTAAGTAAATCTGGCAAACAATGTTCCATTCAGACAGGCACAAATAGAAAATTGGTCTACATGTAATCAATACCTTCATTCCTGAGCCTAGTAAAGACCATAGACAACAGGAAAAAATGATTAGAGATGCTATGATTTTCTAAGTCATTCCAAATTGAAGTCTCAGCTAATTTGGAATTATTCTTAATTTTGAAATATATACAAAATCTTTGCAATCTTTTTAGTGTGTGCTTTGTGTGTGTACCATATTGAATGGAAATCTTGATTAGCTGACTAGAGAGTGTTAAATATAACATATTTATATAAATATTACCTATACTGACTATACAATGTTGACTATGAAATTTTAAAAATATCTGTAATCAGGATGAGAAAGAAATACTATTTTTCATTTGAAGGATTATGTTTTGTGTCTGCTCTATTTTCTTTTTGCATGATGAATCGTATTATCAGAAAGCCACCTCTACACACAGAGAAGGTAAGATTTGATTTAAGGAGGTGTGTGAGTAAGGGTGCTCATAAACTAGAAAGAGCAGCAAATGCAATTGTTAGGATCAAAGAAGAGAAAAGCTATATTTACATGATGTAAATGCATATAACAATATTTCAGAGGACCCTTAATTCTAAATAAGACTTTAGCATTTAGTGGTATCGGCAGTTATGTAACTTTTAATTAACTTATATATCACTTAGGTAGGTGCAATGCATTTTTATGGATTGGCATTTGTAATTCCGATCCTAATAAATAGCCATTACAATTGATTTTACAGGGACTTATTACTGATAAGTCATAATTTCCTGTGGCAAAATTTTGACTTGAGCAGATATACACTAGGGAACTGTGGTTTCTCATACCATTAAACTATATTCACAAGGAAATTTAAATTAATATTTAATTATGCAGTTTTTACAGTTATTGAGCAAAGATATCATGATCATACCATAGCAGTGATAAACACGGAGAAAAACAACCTCTTCTAAATTGCTTCTTATATTTTCCAAAAATACCAAGTGAAAATATAAATACTGATTTAACATATATTGCTTATCTAATGGTGAAATAAACTGCAGTATATTGAAGGTAGCATAAAGTTTGTGGACTACGCTTTTGAGTTCCAGGGTAATTACTAGGCAACACATTGTTGGAAAGCAGAGCCAGCTGCAGCTCCCAGGCACTGTGAGCTTTCTAGGAGGTTACATTATGCAATCCCTGTGCACAGCCTCTCTTGGATCTCAGCTCCGCCATGGACCAGCTGTTCAACTTTGGGCAAGATACTTACTTTTTCTGAGGCTAAATTTTGTTCTTTCAAACTACAGAAAATAATATCACCTTGCTCACAGATTTTATGCATTTAATAATAAAAATAAGGCATTATAAAATGGATTATATGTAAACTTTGGAGTCACACACTACTTCAAATGTCTTACACATATGACTTTACATAATCCACTCAACAATTACATGTGTTAAGTGTCATTATTGCCATTTCAAAAACAAGCGACTTAAGCTGAGAGAGCATAAAAATTCATCCAAAACACAATACCTGAGAAGTATCTAGTGGAGCACCCATGTCTCAGCTCTTCTATTTAGTCTAGTATCTTCCCTTCTGAGGTTTTAGTGTCTGTTAAATCTGCTTTGCCAGCAGTCATTGACAGTACACATCCAAATGGTTTTCTGATGTAAAACTAACTTTAGCGTTTCCCCCCTTACAGAATAAGCCAAGGCCTCTGCAAGAATAAAGTGCATTAGTTTTAAGAAACTAGATACTAGAGATTAGAAACCAAAGCCTTAGGTATAGATCATTCACAAAAGTATTTACTTACTTATACAAGTGTAGTCATTTTACTGAGCCCCCACTGTCTAACAAAAAACTGCTAACATCACTTAAACCTCTGAATGATTAGTTTCTGAAGATTAAGATCACATAAATTTTAGAGCAGGCACCTCCATCATGAAGCCAAGTGTGGCGATCCATACGGTCTGGGAGAATGGGGCAGGAGCATCACAAGCTTGAACACAGTCTGGGGAACTTAATAACTTAGACACTGTCTCAAAAAATATATACATATATATAATCACTCATATATACAAATGATTAGGGATGTAGCTCAGTTCAAAGGGCACAGGTTCAATCTCCAGTACTGAAAAAATATCATGCATATCCACCATTCCAGGCAGGAAGTGAACACTTGGACAAGACTAGAGAGAAATCAGTGACATATTTCTCATATTTCTGCTTTCTAACATTGAGTACATGGATAAAAATGAAGTATTTGCACATTCTTTGGTACTTTTTTGTTATTTTTAAGTAGATAACTAGGTCATTACCTCTCGTAGGCTGTTGGTTCTCCATTTGACGTCTGAGTTTCCTGGCGTTAAATCTCTATCCTGTTTCAGACGCATCCGGTCTACCCTCCACTGCAGGCTTTCTGACCCAAACACAGTATTTAATTCCTCAAAGCTTCCTTTTATTCACATAGTGGATGGTGATAACATTTAACTTAGAAAGTTAGGAAAAACTTTATAAAACATATTTGAACCACTTTCCATAATGCCTAACAAGAGTGAGAGGCATTAAATTGTGCAATACACTATAGTCTATGAAGAAGATGAAGCAACAGGAAGGACCAGGGCTCCAAACTGCAAATCTTTGGAAATGGGGATAAAGCATGTCTGTCCTTTCCTGTCTTTTTAAGGCTTTTTCAATTTCATGGCTTCAGTTTCCAGTCCTCAATGGTAATAATAGATGCTTAACTCATGTGATTGTTTAGTGGGTTATGCAAAATTACATATGTAAGGGATTTGAAGTAATGTGTGTCTCCAAAATTTACACATAATCCATTTTATGGGAATCACCTCTCAAGGACAGAAGGAATCAGATGACTGTCTGCCTCTCTTGGGCAGGATAGGCAAAAATAGCAGAGATCCTTGGAGAATTTCCTCCCAGTAGGACCCAGCAACATCAAGAAACTTTATTTATTTGACATTCATTATTGACAAGGTCAATATCATTTCAAGTCTAAAATTACAAACTTACGTGAGTTAGGCAAGGTTCAACAAACAAAAAAAAACAAATGATGTGGCAGAAAGAAGAAGACTTATTAAAAAAATTGTGAAGTACTGTGTGCTGAAAAATGTTTGCTCATTTAATTTTCAAAACAGCTGTAAGAAAAAGCTATTATTAACATTCACCCTATCAGGAAAAAAAAAAGCCTAAAAAGTGTGGACACTCTGTTCCAGTTGACATATCTTACAGGTGACACAGTCCAACTTTGAACCCAGGCATTTGGACTCCAGCTTCATTAGCCTTAATTGCAATCCTCCCCTGCTCATTCAGCAAGAAGTGTGGCAGGCTGGCAAATGAAAAGCTGCTTACAATCTCTTGCTGCTTTTTATCCCCTCCTTTTCATTTAACTGTTCTTGGAAAAGAAACAAAAAGTGTACATTCCAGGTCAGCCTCATTTACATTTCTGGTTTAATTAAATCATGCTCTGATGTTGGAAATAATATAAAAGTAAGAAACTTTTTTAATCTTGCAGGAAAATCGCTGGCTGTTTTGAGTTATGTTTGGCTGGTATACACATGTGTAGAAAGAAGACATCGTAAATAAAGGAAATTTTCAGGTTCTGTACAAGTTGGATTTTCTGAATAGCATACAACAAAATATTTTACCTTTAAATCCTTCAAGATAGAACAGAATACACTTATTAGAATCAAGATATCAAAGACATATCTTTTCTGTAACAAATGTGGAATACAGCAACAAAACCAATTAACACTCAGTCATATTTCTTTTAACTCAGTGGCAAAGTACCGAGGAAGGAAGAAGAAATAAGCAAGAAAAGTTTTCAATCTCAGCCAAATTTGTGTGGCCTCCATACACCTCCTAAGCTCTGTTCCTAGCCAAGCAAATGATCTAATATTAATATCTGTCATAGAGAAAGGCAATCTTGTCTTTTAGCAATGCCCTTTCTAGTTCCAGAGTTCAATTCTTCCTTCACACATTAAGACAGTGTCAAAAAATTATAATGACTAATGCAAGGTTGAATTTTAGCACTCCTTGTTAAATCCAAGTTTCTGAAGCATGTAGTTTTATTCTCATCTTAAGAGCAGCTCCCTTTCAGTCACAAAGGGACAAAAAAAATCCAGGTTTTAGGAGCTTAAAAATTAATGTTACCTGATATTCTCCCCAGGAACATATATTCAATTATATAAAACCATATTCTCAATATATTACATTGGTTTCTTATTAAAAATTCAGCCATGTCCTTTACTTGAATGATATTTTATAAAATTAACTTTGCTATTTGCCAAAAAAAGTTATTCTCATCAGACTGGTTGCTGAAGACAGAAAAATGAAACATCACTAGAGTATTAATAACCCCTTGCTTTGGGGGGTCTACACAACAATGGAAGTGTAGAGCCTGATTAAGACATAATGTAGATGGATGAAATTTGTTTTTAAGATTTTGTAAGCTAGATTGTTTAATTCAGCATGGGTCTCTTCATGTTTTCTTTTCTTCCTCTGTTGCTAGAATTAATTTTCAGGGACATTTTTACAAGTTAGAGACAGAAATAGATGGAATGAGACTTAGAAATTAACTTACCTGTCCTGAACACCAATTCTTCTAATTTTACAGTTGTGATTGAGTTGACAAAGTGAAATTTGAAATGAGTTGGAATGAAATTTTAATTGCATTAGAATTGAGGTTATATTCACAAATGTAAGGATAGAGGTATCTGTCCCTAGTGCACGATTAATACAATCTTGTCTATCTGACACACATCGCATTTGGAGAGTTTAGCTTGACTGATTGCACATAAAGTTTTTTTTTTAATTGCTTAACAAAATGAAAGGTGCATCTGTAGCAATAATAATCATGAGAGAATAAAATTCAATTTTCTTCAAGTGTGGATTCAGCCACATAGATACCACTTTGAGTGCATTGGTCACAGTAAGCACACCTTAGAAAATGGTACATACTCTATTCATAATGTTTAGAAAAGCATGGATTCTGTGAGGCTTGCAAAGTGCAGAACCACAGTTTCTCTGGTTTTTATAGCATTCTAGGCCCATGAAGGATGGGGAGTGGCTAGGATTGACATTTGATGTGTGTACCTTAACACCTATATGATTTATGGAAATTTCTTTTTATGTTGCAATACATATTTCTGAATTTTGCTGTTAATTGAATCAGACCAAGATAAACTGAAAGGCCATGTGTTTCCAAAATGAGAAAGAGTGCACTTCTTATAGAAATAAAAATTTACTGTGATTAATCAAAATGCATCTCCCTGACTACTACAATTAGAAAGCAACTGTTGTAAAAATATCATGGTGATAAAATGAAAATGACTGTAACAGAGTT
This sequence comes from Erethizon dorsatum, assembly GCA_028451465.1. Taxonomy (NCBI): domain Eukaryota; kingdom Metazoa; phylum Chordata; class Mammalia; order Rodentia; family Erethizontidae; genus Erethizon; species Erethizon dorsatum. Next base: position 22,844,106 of record CM051839.1, read on the forward strand.
ATTATATAATAATAGTCAATCTTAACTTTTCAAGAGAATTTATTATGTACATAAAACAAGCGATGTCACCATGAAATGTGCTAATGTGTATCAGTGCATTTTTTGTGCTAATAAATGCTGAGCATTTGAAAGTTTTTAATTTCCTCAACTTTGTCAGACATCATTGACCCTCATTTATAAGCATCTCTGACAACCCCATGCAAAGGATTATGCATAGGAAAATAACAAAAAAAAATAGATGCAGAATGAAAGACTGATAGGAAAGACAATGTTAAAATAATGAAAATAAATTATAGAAAATGCATTTATTTAAAAAAAATTGAATTCTTCAATGTTAGTACTACCCATAATATGTTTTCAAAATAAATACTCCTTGTAAATTTTGAATATAAATATTGAATATGTCCAATTTCAAATCTTCCCTTTAGTCCCAAGCAAATGACATCAGCTATTTAACCACACAAAATTTCCCAGTGTGGAGCAATATATATAATATAAAAAACAATATGGAACATCCATAAAATAATGAGGCAGACATTTGTGTACAAAAATAGAAAAGTGCACATATATTTTAAAATGATGCAGTGGATATCCATAATAATAATACTTTGTTCCTATCCATTACACCATGCTATGCATGTTCCCACCGCTGTAGCACTATTAAAAAATTCTCATAATGAGGCTTCTGCTGATCTCTCTCCCCCACTGATTCACAGTGTGACAGCTTGTGGAGTTAAATATATCTCCAATGCCTTCTTGCTACAGGGAATTCTCACAGTGAGGGAGATATCCCGGGATTCTCCTCTATATAAGCATATAAAGAGCCCCCACTGGAAAATGTTGTAAGGCTTCTGAATACTGAGCATATCATATTTGGATTCTTTGCTAGCAGGTGAGTAGGGAAAACTTTCCCATGACCTGCTGAGTCTCCTTGGATTATTCTAAAGCTCTCATTTGGAGATAGAGCTCCGTTGTTTAAAGGGTGAAATAATACAAGGATCTCAAACTAAAACATGTGGTAGTTTCTGTCATACACTAGCGTATATATTATTTAATTCCATACTTTTGTATATACTACTTAATACTTGAAGTATGTTACTGTGAGTCCTCTTTTAAGACCATCTAACCTGAGACTTATATCTTGCCCGGGGAACCACTAAACTCACATTTTTTTTTTTTAATAAGGGTTGAATAGTTCTTATGTGAAATGCTTGAGATATGAAGTGTTTCACATTTTATAGGAATTTTTTTGGATTTTGAAACATTTGCATATGCATAATGAAATATCTTGGGGATGGGACTCAGTCTAAACACACAAATTCACATGTGCTTCATTTGTACTGTTTATATTGTGTTTTATATAATATTTTCACATACCTACAATTTGACCATGACTCATGACATGTTGGTTATGGAAGTTTTTACTTCCAGCATCATGTCAACACTTAACAAGTTTCAGATTTTAGAGCACTGCAGTTTGTAGATGTTCCAAGTAGGAATGTTAAACCTGTAAGTGATTAAGGATCCCAGTGCTAGCTCTGTATCCATTTCCTAAATTATGTGTTAAGAAGTCATTGCATTGTGAAACTTGATTTCACAGCACATACGTTCTGGCATAAGTAAAAGGAAAATATGTGTCCACTGCCAGAACAATTAAGATTCATCTTCTTCAATCAGAGATTAAAACTGAATGTATGCAGATGAAAAACTAAATGCAATTCTTGGGGCTGGGAAAGGAAATAATCTAACTCCTTGAACAAAAAGAGACATCCAGAAAAACCATCCTTACACTGGAAATTAAGCAGACATTCCAGAAACAAACAGATATAGTTGATAAATATTAAGGAAGATATTTTTCAATAATATTACTAAATTATACATCGGAATAACTCATTCCATTAAGTTCTGTGCTACGATGTAAACTTTTTTTTATCTTCTCACTACTATTTAATGACCAATCCATATAATGAAGCTAGTTGGCCTAGTATTCATTTCAGACAATGTTTTTTTTTTTTTTTTTTTTTTTTTTTTGTGGGTACCGGGAGGTCGACCTCAGGACCTCGCGCGCCAGCAGGCGCCCGTGCCGCTGAGCGATATCACCGGCCCCTTTTTCGTATGTGGGATCCGGGAGTCGAACTCGGGCCCTCGCGCTTGCCGGGCAGGCGCTTAAGCCGCTGAGCCATCTCACCGGCCCCTCAGACAATGTTTTAAAGAGTAAAAATTTACATTTGTGTTTATGATCTATATGTGATCACAAATGCATTAATCTAAAAATAACTCTTCTCTGTTAGATATCTCTAGGCATGTAGTGTAGTTTTAAGAACTCAGATGTTGAAATAATTCCCTTGCCAAGCACAAAAGAGCCCCAAATTTCATGACCCACAACCACATCCCAACAGAGTCTATGAGTAACAGATAATAAAAATATAAAGCACAATTTTTACTTCTTTTCTTTCATTATCATCTATCATTGATAAATACAAAACGCTAGATTCTATTAAGCCTGATACCAAAGCTTTTACCTCTGCTCTCTGACCCATAATAGCAGAAACTGCTGTGATATTCTACAGAGTCTTTATGTGGTTGCCTACACTGAAAAGCAATGTGCATAATTTTATTAGAAATGGATCAAGAGCCATTGTTAATCAGTGACCAACAAATACATGAAACACATCAAAGTTTTATTACTTACACTGTTCTAGCAAAATCCACCTTCAGGACACCTAATCATTTAGCAAGAAATGATGGACAGTGCTAGTTTTGCTATTTAAAATCTGCAAAAGTTTATGTACAATCACTCTATATTATTCTCAGGTGAGAATTCAGAAAAAATGCTTAGTTCATGAATTTACAGATGTTTGAATGTCATTATTATGTTACCTTGTAATGTTAAAAGTAGAGTTTTGTTGCACTCTTAACTTTACTGAATGTGTTAAAAATATTTTACTTTTTTAGAGCCTCTCTAGAGAATTAGAAGAGATGATTACTTCTAAGTTAAAAAATCAAATACTTGTTTCTAGAGAGCTTACATATTTAAGTGAAGGTTGAACACAGCCTTTTTTTCTCTACATACTTCCAGAATTTACGTGAAGCACAAAGCTAATTTTATTGTCTTATTTTTGAGGAACCACTGTGTTTATTTTATGTTCTATGATACTACACTAAGCAAAAAAGTAGTGTAATCTCTGAATAAACTACAAATATCTCCTTTATTCCGAAGAACAAAGGTTATAAACTTGTATATTGCACTTCAGTTGAATGATTATGTATTATTACTCATAGGATTATTCAGGATAAAATAATTTCATGTTATTAATTGTCAAAATAACTGATAAATATATATTCTAATTTAATTGTTTTATGTACTTACAAGGGTATGCATATATGTATATAATACATCTTAATTACAAAACAATTAATGTACAAATAAAATCTTCTGAATTCACAGATGGCTAATTATAGGTCTGAAGTAGATGAATTTGTGTAATGATGTATGTTTTTCTTTAGCGTTTCTTTCAAGTTGAAATAATTATTACAGGTTAAGAATCAACGCTGTGACTCATATTATTTTGCTGTTTTGTATACTGCTGTATGCTGGGTTTGGATATCCATGTTTCCCTGTTATGTACCAGTTTAAATATTGCATTACATTTATTATGTCAATAATAATCATAGAGCTGCTGGAAATGAAAATTATATGAATCATTTAGGAATGGTCTTTATATGTCAATAATTTATATGTCAGGGCTTATTTAAACATCAAAGCAATAACATAAAGTGCACTTTATTTACATCTCCTGGAAACAAATGAAGAAATTTTTTATAAAGTCATTAAAAACTTCCTGTTACAAAGCCAGTGGGGAGAAAGTCAGGATTACAATACCTAGATTTATTCAGTGAGAGAGCAATTCCTTTCAACAAAATAATATTCTGCACCCACACTTTCAGTTTATTTAATAATGCAGTTTCTTAGAATTAAACTATTAATATTTAAGTGTTCAAATCAATAGGTTATGTGTTTCTTCTCCAATCTCTTAAGGAAGTATATACATTTTAAAAATGGTGTTGTGCTAAATAATGTAGGGAGAGATAAGAGCTACAAATTCCATCAAACTGATTTAATGGTATAACATTTTACATAGTTTTTAAAAGTATTTAATTTACTTGGTTTCTATAGTAATCTTGGGGAAGATGGCAAAATATTCAGTAGTTGTATTAAACAAATCATATGTGGATGAGAAAAGTTAGATACCCTTCTCAAGGAATAAGAATAGCAAAATTCAGAGCCAATTACTTTTTAACAGCCGTCATCTTTAAAGATAAAATTATTTTGCTCTAATAAAATGAAGTCAATAATATTAATACAGGCACCAAAAAACCAGAACAGTGTAAATTATCCTAAGTTTGTGTGTATAAGAGAGCTAGCCTTTTAAAAATTAAAGATAAACTTTATAATGCAAAAAGACAAGAGTGAGGGAATCATATTTTTAAGTATATTATCATATTTCTAATAAGGGAAAAATGTAACTCTATTTGCACCTTTTCCCACTACAAATATTAATCATCAAAAATGTTTTCAAGTAGTCATGTAGAGAAGCATCTCATATTCTTACTTCAAGCTCCTAGTCTCTGTGTGTTATGGTTTATATATAAGTGTCCCTGCAAGCTACATTTGTTCATAGGTATGGCTTTCAGGAAGTGACCGAATCAAGGGTGTGTGGTATTCATGAATGGAATAGTCCACTGATGGGTTTATAGCTGGGTGTGTTTTTGGGAGCTGAAGCCTGGTGGGAAAAGGTGGGTTTCCATGGGCATAGCCTGGGAGGGTATCTGTCCTTTCTTGTCCTTTGAACCTTCTCTGCTTCCTGCCTGCTTTGCCATAAACTGTTCCTCCTTTGTGATGCCCCTCTGCCACAATGCTCTGCCTTGGAACCATCAACTATGGACTGGAACTTCTCCAAACTGTAAGCCAAAATAAACTTCTCCTCCTTTAACTTGTGAATATCAGATAATTTGTTCCAACAACAGGACAGTGGCTAAGACATTATATTTATTCAGATATAACAAAGATCCACAGAGCATGGAGAAAAAATGTGTATTTAAAATTATTAGAGTAATAAACATTAATAATTTGAAGTTTATATGCTGACTCATTTTTCACATTGCTTAGACAAAATACCTGACACCTAAAGTTAAAGGAGGAAAGGTTTATTGCAGCTTGTAGATTGTAGAGGTTTCAGTTTATAGTTGGCTGGATCCCAAGTGGGGTACCATGGCAGGGGAGAAACAGTTTACGGTGGACAGAAGGCAGCAAAGCAGCAAGTAGCAGTAAGTGATCAGCAGTACTGACAGCAACTGTCTCAGTCTCTTGTATCTATACAAGCTACCCACCCTTAGGGCAGGTAGCACTCACTCCCAGGATGGGCCTTCCCATCAATCCTAGCATCAAACCATGACTCAACCCCAGCATCACATCTTTAATTCCAGCATTACACACTCTAGATCCAGCCAACTGCATAAAGCACCACCTGTGACCACAGGAGGCTTTGGAGGGACATCAAAATGCAAGCCGTAACATCCCAACCTGGCTCCGAAAAGAATCGTGCATATTCCTTTATGCAAAAGGTATTTAGTCAGTCTCTAAGAGTTACCAAAGTCCTAACAGTTTCATCATTGTTGAAAAGTTCAAGTCCAAAGTCTTCTCTGAGATTTAAGGCAAATTCTTAGCTGGGAGCCCCTGCACAAATGAAAAGAAAGTTAAACACCTCCAACATACAATGGCACAAAATAAATATTACCATTCCAAAAGGTACATATACGGGGATACAAAGGAATGGGACCAAAGCAAGTCCAAATCCAGCAGGACAAAGATTAAGGCCTGCAGTTCCACGTCCAGCATCTGAGGCAGTCTGTGTCAAGATGTGCACTCCAAAGGGTTTGGGTGGCTCCACCCCAGTGACACTGCTGGCACAGCTTCTCTCATTGGCTGCTCTGCTCCCTCTTTGCAGTTTTCCTCGGAAGATTCATATTCCCAGATTCTCAAAACTTCTGGGGTCTCCATTGCACCTTTGGCTTCACAGTTTGTAGATGTTTCAGTTCATCGTTGGCTAGCTGCAAAGCAGGTTTGGATGGCAGGAGGAAATACAGAAGAAAAACAGTTCATGGCAGGCAGAAGGCAGCAAAGCAGCAAGCAGCAGCCAGGCAACCAGCAGCACTGACAGCAAATCTGTTTCTACCCCTTATATTCTATAAAGACCACACACCCTTAGGGCAGATAGCACTCACTCGGAGTGGGCCTTCCCATTTATCCTAGCATCACACCATAAATCATTTGCAACATCACAGCCTTAAACCCAGCATCACACACTCCAGATCCAGCCACCTCCAAAAAGCCCCAGTTATGTCTTCATGAGGCTTTGGGGGCACATCTAGATACAAGCCATAACGCATTTATGTTATGAAACTCTATAGTAACCCCAGTAAATACATATAACTCATGTTATAATAAAATATCCCATGGAGGAGAAACTATCATCAAAGTTGTTTAGATTTGTTGGCACAATTCCAAAACAAAAGCAGATAGAGCTTTTATTCATTTTATAGCTGTATTGAAGCTGTTGGTACATCTGGCTCCTACTTCATGCCTACATCAGAGGAGATGGATTTTATTGTCCTGCATTAATTGCAAAGTTCTGAAATTAATGTAATTATTCAAAAGTATTTGGTAGATGCCTTCTATATGTCAAGCAAAAAATTCTATGAAGTCTGTAGATGTGGTGGCAGATATATAAGTTTTAAAAAAATTATTAGTACATGTTTGGAATACATAACTCCTTGTGTGGAGTTGGTACATGCATATAACATATCTTAATTCTCTAAGGGAAGGAAGAAAGGGAGCTGACGGAAAGGGGATGCATGTAATTTCTGAGAACGGCTTTTAAAGACAAGTTTATAATTTAAATCTGAGTGGTGGAAATTTGTGGTTCGTGGAACAAAAGTACAGAAGGAAACCATGGAGAGACAGAGTAAGGCACAGGTGCAAAAGAGCTCTGAGCCAGAAGTAGCTAGAAATAGAAGAAATCAGGCCATGATAAGGAATTTGCTTGTCATTTTGACGTGTCATGGGAAGCTACAGAAGGGCTTGTTATTTAACTAGAGAATGAGTGTGATATTATTTAAATGTCTAGCTTATTTAGAGAAGGAAACTTTGTGAATCAAGAGAAATAGCACTTGGGGAGCACGCTTTAGATTTCTCATCTAAATACAATAATGTGTCATGCATGGCATAAAGTTAGAAGATAATCAAATAGAGCAATACAACAGGATTCTAAACATATAGCAAAAATTAAAGTCTGTGTGATATCTCATGATTTTTAGAACTTTAGAAGCAACAAATGTCCTACAATAAAATATTCTATGTTTTATTACAAGCCTTTCTATATTCTATTTTCTGAAATTATATTTTCTGTTAATTTGAGAGAAGTACTAACTGCTTTTTAATGTGTTCTGACATAATAAATCTTTTTCCTCCTTTCAAGTGGATTTTTATAAAGAAATTGTGAATACTTTGCTTGATTTGGAAGCACACATATTAAAATGAAATGCCAAATATTAATAATAAGAAATGTAACTAAGATACACTATGAATAGCAGCAGTCTGATTTAAAGATTTGCTTTTTTAATAAAATAATTTATGAATGTAAATCTATGGAAGTAATTGTATCTCATACACGTTTCTCATATATTAATTGATAGTTAATTTAACTTCTATATTTCATAGATTTAGACTAACTACTATAATAATTTAATAAATTTCCTTAGTCCGTGTAGTTTTGATATAACAAGATACTTGAGTCTGAGTACTTCATAAAATAAGGAATTTAATTTACAGTTCTGATAGATAGAAAGTCCAAAGAGCATGGTTGCAGGGTTTTCCCACAACATCTCTGTTTGTATTACAATGTGGTAAAGAAATCTGAAGAAAAAAGAGTCACGTGTTAAAGTGGCCAAGTTTAAGGGGTAGTATCACTTTATAATAGTCTGTTCTCTTGGAACTCCCCAGGACAATGAGAAAACACTCCCACGTTAACACATTAATCTCTTCTAAGGGCCTAAGCATTTTTATTTGCCCCTACCTCTTAGAGATCTGCCACCTCAATGCTGAAACTCTTATTAATACTTCAACAACTCTTATATTGGGCTAATATATTTTACAGGAAACAGACATGCCTATTTTAGAGACCAGTGTGGAAAAACATTTAGATCTAAAGTATCCCCCAAATTCTCACATAGCAGAAGTAGACTGTCTGGAATGTGACTGAATTGTTGGGGCATTGTGCTCATCAGTGGATTAACCCACCCATGCATTCACAGACGGAGCCTGGTTGAAGGAAGTGGACTGCAGCAGCCTGGCTGAAGGGTGTATTCTTGTCCCTGGCTCCGTACTTCTTGCTATGCTTCCCAGTTGCTATGAGTTTACCAGATTTCCTCTACTATAGCCTTCTTTAAAAAAAAAATTAGTACACGTTTGCAGTACAGTGATTACATTTATTGTGGGTAGTGTCCTTGTGCCATGCCATTTGTGCCTCAGAATTAACTAACCATGGACTAAATCCTCTGAAACTCTGCGCCAAAATAAACCTCTCTCATTTAGGTTTCGAGTGTTGGGTATTGTGTCCCAGTGACGAGAAAGCTGACTAATACAAGGGCAAAGTGAAATCTGCTCCAACCTATAAGTCCATCTGCATATTTATAATAAATTAATGTCAAGAAGTTCAACAGGTGATAGAATTATCCTTTTATATGTCTTAATATAAAATTTGAGATCGATGTAATGTGATACTTTACAACATTAATATAACTACATCTAATGATATTGATACTTAAGATTCTTAAATTTATTTATAAAATGTTACAATAGAGTAAAAACAGAAGAGAAAATACATATTTATTAGCTACATACAAACACTGGAGAAATGATCTTGTGTTGTGAGTCTGACTTTCCAAGAAGCCGGTATGATTATTGGTTTCCTCAGGGTCACCAGGCAGATGTTACTCAGAATATCACCTGTTTGTCCTGTTCACATGTTTACAGTGTCAGAAATGTGGATGATGATTCAAGGAAAACAGAAAATCAGTAAAAGTCTCATTGTATTTACCATAAATATCCAATGGTTTTAAATACTCAAATTGGCCAAACTTAATCTAGATGATAAAGGGAAAACTGGATCTCTTTTGTGGCTTGTACTTCTCACCCAAGTCTGCATAAGGGAAAGGATTTAGGCAACTTCATAAGCTCTTGAAATAATGCATAATTTAGTCTGAGGATTTGTGTGTGTGTGTGTTCTTTAATGGGCTCAAGGGTAAAGATTGTGCCAATTTGTTTTTAATTTAAAACACTTGTTTCAGCTGATTTTGAAACAAAAATGTCCTCTGCCAAAATAATCATGCTTTCCTCTCTAACCAACATAAGGAGGCACTAGTCACTGTCAATGTGAAATAATGTTTTCTCTCTAATTAAATTCTCAGACACTCTAACATCAGAATAAAGACTAATTAGTGGGTAAATTAAATCTCTCAGTTTTCCTAAATACCAAATACAGGATTTTCTCTTCTTTTCTTTTTTGCAGTACTGAGGATTGAAACCAAAGCCTTCACACCAAGTTACAAGTCACATCCCTAGCCCTATTTTATTTTTCTCTTTTGATAAGAGGGACTTGCTAAGTAACTATGTAGCACAGGCTGGACTTGCGCTCAAGATCCTCCTGCTTCTGCCCCCCAGAGTGTTAGAATTACAAGTGTGCACCATAACCCCTGGCTAAATATTTGACTTTCATAGTTATTTATTATCTAAAAAATACATAAAATTAACTTTTTGAAAATGTATATGCTAAACTGGCTTTTCTTTCATTAAAAGAATGAGGAGATAGAAAGATAATCTTAGATGACATTGAAAAGCTGAGGATTTTTCTGATATTTCTAAACCCTTATCTTTACTTTTAACTAAAATACACCCAGAAGATTTTATGTTTAAAATGTACACAATATTATTCTAGAAAATACTAAATTTTGTTCAACAATTTTATATAATGGCTCTGTTATAAGTCATTCTAAATAATATTGGCAAGAATATTTTGGAATAAAAAGCTTCCTAGCTAGATAGTACAGAACAAAATATATCTGTTTATTTTCAAAAGAGAAGCAATGTATGTGACAAAAGATGGAGTTGATTAATGTTATACAAATCAACGTATAAATCCACGGAGGTGAATCTCATTAAGGGAAAAATGCATATCTTGAATGTTGCCTGTACCACCCCAGAGGTGAATCCCATATTTATGACTTACTGTTTGGAAAATGAGCAAGCTTCAAACATCCCTCCATTTATTTATTCAATATGTTTTTATTCTACAAATATTAAAATTCCTCCATGTAAGTCTTCCTTACATAAATTCCTTTAAGTAAGATTAAAGAAGAAAATGAAATGTAATTCACTCATGTTGTCTCTAGTTGATTTCTGTGTAACTTTAGAGTACTTATATCTCACACAGTGGCATGTAGGATGTGGTTATGAGGATGTGCTACTTCAAAGTGACCTTTAGAAACAATTATATAAGCATTTCGGATTTACTGTGAGGTACGGGAAAAAAAATATCAGTGTTGCTTTTGGGAGGAAATTCCACTTCGTTAGGAAGATAGTAGATAAAAGTTAATCAGTTAAGGATTCAAGAATCATTTAACTGCAAAGTTTTGGAATCATTAAAAAAAAGGAAATCAAAAGTATATTTTCTCACTTGGAATTTGGAAGTAAGGAACAAAGGTTGGGGGATGATAAAGTAAAATAATTGAAGCTATAAAAAATCAAGAATTATTCAGTATATATGGAATCTTCCACAGGAACTAATATTACTATATAAAAATATATATCCAGGTAGCCACATTTCACAAGTAAGACACAAACATGTAGTTTGTACTTAATAAACATAACATGGTCCTAGTACAGTATTTCAAATACTACTAAATAATATTTTAAACCAGGCATGGAGGTGCACACCTGTAATCACAGCACTTCGGAGGCTGAGGCAGGCGGATTGTCACAAGTTTGAGTCCAGTCTGGACTACGTAGAGAGTTCAGGGCCATCCTGAACTACAAAGTGAGACCCTGTGTCAAAATAATAATAATAATAATATCTTAAACCACACAGACAAAAATTATGTCTCACAAATCTTGTTCCTAATCACTATGCCAAAAAATAATTTTCACTTGTATAAACCCATACAAATGTCCCAAAATTTTAACATGCATATACTTAATTCTATAACTTTTATGCTTTTAAAATTTTCTTATGTAGTGGGATTAATTTTCTAGTAAAATATTTCAGAACAGCCTTAAAATATTAAAGTTAAGAACCATTGATTCAAAGCCAGGTACATGTGGAATGACAGAGATGATAAATTTCTCGATTGATTCATTTACTGTTTTTACAAGTACCTGTTGGCTCGGCATACTTGTGCTTAGGGCAATAAGATGTAAGAATACAGTAGTAAGTAGAATGTGGCTCATGTTCACATGCAGGTTCAAAGTGACATTTAGAAACAATTATACTGGCATTTAGAATTTACTATGACAGGTCAGAAAAAAAAAGGTCCGTGTTTCTTTTGGGAGAAAATGCCATTTTGTGAGCAAGTACGATAGTTAAGATATAAATCTAACAGGAATTAGGGCTACATTATAGGAAACAAGGTAGAATGCAGCAGCAAAAAAGAATGGGCAAGGGTCAGCAAAGGTGGAGGTGACAGGCACTTTACTGACCAAGCCTCTGGAGAAAATGTGAGTGTGCAGGGTCTAGAGTGGACCCTAAAGCCTGGGAGTCTGGAAGAGATCAAAGGAAGACCTTGTAGGTCAGAGTAAGTAGCTTATCTTTTATTTTCTTTTCAATGAGGAGCGCTCAGATCTTTTTAAATAAATTTCAATAACATCAGATTTGAGTTTTAGAAAAAGTCATCCTGAATGTATGTAGTTCTAGTATAGGAAGCAGATTAGTACTAAAGATATCTAAATGTTAATATATCATTAAGAAGCATTTTCAACATTCCAGAGCGAAGAACTTTGGTAGCCGGTATGAATTAATTTTAATGGGAAATGGCCATTAAGGAAAGAGTAAAAAGATAGACAGGAAGTAAGACTTAAAGTGACAAAATTTTAAGCACTAGAAACTGAATTAGACATGGGGGATTAAGAAAAAGTAGGAGTCAAGGAGGGCTCCGAGATTTCTAGCTTTGCAATATACTGCATGGGTGTCCTTTTAGAAATAAGGCACACTGAGGAATTCAGATTTATATATAATGAGAGCACACTTCAAAGTTTTTAAGTGTAAAAGTATGTAGTTAAGAGTATATATAATTAGATAGCAGTAGAATCCATTACTTTATTTTTCTCCATCCTTCTTTGCTTAAAAAGCTTTTTAAAATTTTTATTTCCTATCTTTTTTTGTCCAGTCTTCCTTAACCCTTTTTCCTAATGAAAAAAAGAGAAGGTTATTAATAATCCTACACTTGGTGGGATTATGATATGTAGCAAATGGTACCAAAGCAGTGGATATTTGACTCTGAAGTGCTTTAAAAAGTTTTTAAAAATAATAACTCAAGTGATGTCCAGTAAAGAACAGGTCATACAAAGTCTAACACTATTCTTTCTGTACAGTGGGGTTACAATTAAACTAGGTAACAGAGACTCACCAATATCCAAGCTTTGTTTTCTCACCCTCCCTTCAATTCAAGTAGGCATCAAGATTTTGCTACTAGTACGCCCGTTAAGATACGGAGTAGAATTCACTTCTGTCAAATAAGAGCTCACCCTTAGTGAACTGCTTGACAGAATGCAGTAGAAATGAGTCTTGGGCCGGTGAGATGGCTCAGCGGCGTAAGCGCCTGCCTTGCAAGCGCAAGGGCCCGAGTTCGACTCCCGGAACCCACATACGAAAAAGGGGCCGGTGATATCGCTCAGTGGCACGGGTGCCTGTTGGCGCGCGAGGTCCTGAGGTCGTCCCCCTGGTACCCACAAAAAAAAAAAAAAAAAAGAAATGAGTCTGTTCCATCTAAGATCCAAGTGGGTTTTCCAGCTTCTGCTTCTATTGAAACATGTTTTATGCACTAGAAGACAGTATCCATTTTCTGATGAATCCCAGGCAGCACTGTAGAAAGCACTAAATCAGGAGAAAATGAAGTTCCTGCCCTACAGTGTAGTCCATTTACCAGGAGTTACTAGATCAACTATCATTCATGTGGATGAGTAATAGCGCTTATTCATTCTTCCCCTCAGCTCGTGCTGCATGGAAGAAAAATAGCAAAGGAGCATAGCCCTGTTTCAAGTCTTGAACCAGAAAACAATCGAGTAGAATAAAATTGTTGTCAGCCAACAATTTGGACGGGGTTATAATCAATAGATAATAAGAATATCTCCCTTGCAGTTTGCTTTGTGTTTGTGGCTAAGTTCTGGCCAGGCGTATTGATGTGTTACATCCAAGGCAAAAATATGAAAATTTAAGTCACTTTTCTTCTACATCCATTCTTTTAATAGAGAGGACTTTTGGAGTAACAACATTTTTTAAAAGGCTGAATTTTACATAACTACTCCAAGCAGAACTCCCTCCAGTAAGTAATGCACATTTCATTTTGATACAACTAGAAATATTTTAAAGTTTTTAATACCACTTAAAATTTGTAAATATCTTGTTTTAAAACTAATCTTATTGTAAGTAATAAAAAATTATATTTTATTTTAAGCTATGACAAGCTAAAAATATGGATGAAAGGAAGGAAGGATGAAAGGAAGAGGAGAAAGGATGATTAGCTTACTATTTGATAGTGAACAGCAAAGAAATGGGTTAACAAAAGGTTTTTATTTCATAATGAAATATTAAACAAATCTGTTCCTTAACATCTAAAGAGATTGGACATATCTTGATGACAATAAGAATTGCCTAACTTAGCCATATTAACTGTTGTATATAAGAAAGAGGTAAGTTTAGACTTAAATTTTCTATCCCACAAATAAAAATGGATGGCAAGAGTAAATGGAAAGAAAATTGTGGCCTTTGTCAGAATGGAAATAGTTCAAGGATTAGAAAACTATTTGTTATTTGAGGCCATGGAAGTTTCTGAAATAATTGAGAAATAGTATGTTGAGAGATTTTTTTCAGAAAACCCTAAACTGATTCTGTTGCAGTTGTGTACCCAGAACTTGTATCCCATTTTTGCTTGAGATGGTTTGTATTAATTAATTCACAAATTTCTATGAAATGAATTAAGAGATGGATTTAGAATATCTGGGTCAAAAGATCATTTATTCTTTGGAATAATTTTATACCTATGAATCCTTTGGAGAAAGAGGGATGAAAGCTGAAGTTCCTATCATCTGTTACTTAGGAATACAAAATCACTATCAAGTTCAAAGAAACACATACAATACAGACAAGAAAAAATAAGGAATTTTCCCATTTTTTAATAAATATAGAATGAAGAGTGTAGAACTAATATCATAAAGTTTTGCAACTCTAGGTGAAAACTAAAATTAAGGAAGTAGAGATGTAATGTTGCCATAACCCTAGCAGAAATAGTTTTGGGCAGGTAACACCCTTAACTTTCTTGTTAAAGAAGTCATTTCCTAGAACTTGTACTATCTTTTCTGGCCAGAGTGCTCAACCATCAACTGTGATATCTGGAAATAAAACCTATTTTTTCCTTCTAGGAACAGCCCCTACACTTCCCTCATTCCAAGCATTACCTATCCCGCGTCATATTGTGAATATGTGTTTATGAGCTAGTGGGAAGAAAGCCAAGTAAAAAGAGAAATACAGATCACGAGATAGACCATCTCTTCCCTTCTATAATGCTCCCCACCCTCCTTGAAATCCTTCCCTTCTCTACACATGCATATTTAATACTTGCCTGCAGAATATGCTATTAACTGAAATAGTACCTTACCCATGTATTTATGCTAGAATTTAAATAACTTTTTAGAATATTCTGAAATGTAGACTTTGAAAAAACTACAGTAAAACTAGGAGAATGTTCATCAGTCAAGAGACTGAATCATTACAGACCTGTATTTTGTCTAGCAAGAATTCCATTCTTTTTAACTGTCTATTTATTAAGCATTTTCTCACTGTTTCTTTCTCTCTGTGTGTCTCTCTTTCTCTCTCTCTCTCTCTCCTGAAATGCCTTCTACTCCCCATGGAAATATAAAAGGGTAAAATGATGAATTGAAGCTAGTCAATCAAGAACAACTCTGAACATTCATTTCCTTGAATTTAATAGTTGGTCAAAGGTTATATGAATATATGACACAAACAGAATTACTAAGCATTTATTTTTTTGAGACAGGGTCTCACTACTTAGTTCAGCCTGGGCTTGAACTCATTCTGTAGCCCAGATTGGCCTTGAACCCACAGTAATCCTCCTGCCTCAGGCTCCCAAGTGCTAGGATTACAGGCATTTGCCAACACACCTGGCCCTAAGCATTTTTTAAAAAAGAATTGATGTCAGTGTTGGAAAATTATTAGAACTTGTAAGCTTGGAACTACTAGTAGGTGCCTTTCTCATCACTGGGAACATACTGAGAATCAAAGTAGCAAACAAGAAGGAAAAAACTGAAAATTGAATGGAAATGGAAGCTAAATGGCAATATTCTAAAATAATTTGAATATCTGTATCCAATTAAGTCTGTTTTAAGACTTACAATCAGGTTTTCAGTGATAATAGGAAATTTATTCCTTTTGTCTTTTTATATATTTGTTTAAACTGGAATCATTTAATTAATTTGGTCTGTAAAGGAATAATACTATTCTCTCTTTATTGCTGTAGTTTTGTTTTTACCTACAGAAAGCTGTGGCATGATATCTTGGTAAATTTGGAGACAGAGAAGCCCACATACTCATGAAGGTCTCAAGTTTTTTTTGCAGAAATCTGGTAGAAAAGTCAGAAGGGTATACACATTAGGAAATCTATGAAAAGTTATTTTTAAGAAAGCAGAGGATTTCTTTTTTTTTCTTTTTAAATTTTATTACCTTCCTTTCCTTTGCTGTGCTGGAGATCAAAATGTAGGGGTTCACAAATGTTATGTAGGAGTTCTACCACTGATTTATATTGGCAATATATTTTTAAATGCTGTAGAGGATCTAGTAGATGCTATAATGTATGTGAGTTGCAACAATAATGAATTTGTTGCATAAGTAATTTTAATGGAATCAACATATGAATAGAATAGGCAATACCTAGATTTAGTTATATGCTTATCACTATAAATTTTGCAAGCATTTCTAAATTTCACAAGATGAATGATCAGTTCAATTCATTTATTCACACTACTGCCGCTGTCCATTTCTCAGGATGAAGAAATATAACGTGGGTATTAAAGATAAGAGTAAGAAATTATAGCCAGATATGTCTTTATGATGATGCCTTTAGAAGTCCAGTATGTTCTCCTAAATTTCCCTACGATAGTGTCAAAAGCAAAACTAAGTGTGAGATGAAATTATTAAACCAATTCATTCATTTATATTAGAGATTGGAGAGAGATGGTGTCTTGAATAGTTATTGAGAATAGTGTTTTTATGAAGATATAGTATTTGGGCCAAGACTTGAAGGGTATAAGGGAATGAAGTGAATGTCAAGAAGGAGCTAATCATGCAGACATCAACAAGCATGTGAAGGCAGAGTAAAAGCTAATATAAAGTTTCTCTGTCCAGAAAAAATTTGGAACAACAATTTTAATACATATTCTGCATACTTAGTAGGAGAAGGATACAATTACAGACAATAAAGTGGAAAAATGACAACTCAATCTGGCAATGAATTGTAGACTATTAGGATGTAGATTTTATTGTAAATATAATGAGCATCCATTGAAATGTCCTAAGGAGAGAGAGTACTGTGTTCCTTCTTTTGTTTTTGCATACAGGTTTTTTGTTTTGTTTTGTTTTGTTTTTATGTGGGTACTGGGAGTCTAACTCAGGACCTCACACTTGCCAGCAAGCACTTGTGCTGCTGAGCGACATCACCGGCCCTTTTTTTCCTTTATGTGGGTACCGGGAGTCGAATTCAGGACCTCGAGCTTACCAGGCAGGTGCTTATGCCGCTGAGCCATATCACCGGCCCTTGAATACAGGTTTGACCACTGTGTGAAGAAAATATGAAATGACAAGATGGAAGCATGAAGGAAAAGGGACCAGTTTAGAATCTATTATCATCCTTAAAATATGTATAATTTCAGATTAAAGGCTTTCTAATATTTGTATTAAAATGAGGTCAACCATAGGAAAATGATTAGGATTTTATTGCTGACAATGATTGAAATATACAGTGTAGGGGCCGGTGAGATAGCTCAGCGGCATAAGCACCTGCCCAGCAAGCACGAGGTCCTGAGTTCGACTCCTGGAACCCACATAAAGGAAAAAAAGGGCCGGTAATATCGCTCAGCGGCACAAGCGCTTGCTGGCAAGCACGAGGTCCTGGGGTCGACTCCCGGTACCCACATAAAAAAAAGATAGAAAAAGAAATATACAATGTACAATTTTCTTTTTCATTGATCTAAATTGGTATTCCAAAGTTCTAAATATATATGCAAACTTTATTTCTGCTTGTGGTGGTTAGCATGGTCTGTGGACTTGATTGGCTTTGGGATCTACCTGGGGAATTAACATAGTCCACTTCCGGACATGTTTTGACGGGTCATGGAATCATGTCCTGAGCCTGTCCATTTACTGCTTTCTTTCCAGCACTGTTTTCCTGCGTGCCAGTAATTAAGCACCTGTGTTTCACCTTCCATTGCAATGTTCCTACCTTGGAGCAAGCTCAGTATGAACTGAACGAATCCCCTTGAAATCAGAAGCCAAATTACATCTCTCCTTAAGTTCCAGATGTTGGTCATCATGTCTCAGTAACAGGAAAGCTTACTAACACACTGGTACTTAATACATTTTCACTGAAAACACTCTTCCTCACTTCTGCAAATGCAAGCTTTTACTTTTCATCTTTTTTGAGCTTTCATTTATACAAACCAGTGAGAAAGAAGAACATGTTGGATATTAAATAACTCCAGTTGATTTGTTATTCTGGAAAAAAATAAACGCCCTGGTTTTTAGGATTACCATTTCTCATATTAGTTTTTGATGGATGAGATACAGTGTAAGCTTTCCAAGGCATAAGTGCCAATCAAACTCATTTCCTGATCTACAGCACATTTTGTCAGGGGCAAGACTGCCAATCATATCAAACTTCTGCAAATAGTGTTTTCTCTTTCCTATTTGATAATTATTCAGACAGCTCGACACATATCTTATATTTTCATATTTTACTATTAAGCACCAGTAATTTTAATAAGCACTGACCACCACCAAATGTAAAAATCATATTTTTTTCTGTAGAAAAGTGAAATAGTTAAAATATTCATTTCCTATCAAATACCATTCCAACTCTTTTCAGAAATGCAAGAAAATAATTAAATCCTATCATACTCAGGCATTTAGTGGGATGGATAGAATAGGTAGAAATGTCACGGTTGCCCTCTAGTTCACTATTTCTCAAATGCTACTCACTCTCATAGGGGATTTTTGGTTCTGTCACCAAAAGGAGTAATGTTCAGAGTTTTTGGACAATTAATTTTCCTCAAGATACATTCACTATTACTTTAACCTTTATCAGGCAATAAACTGATGTCATGTTTTGTGACAGGAAGAAAGTGACTGGTCATTGTTATGGATTACTTAATAATCATTGGTAAGTAGAAAACAAATACAAATAATGGAAAGTATAAATTGTGTCAACACATGACATATAAATATTGTTTGAAGTATCATTATGAATCTCTTGCAAAATACATTAATCATATTTTGCTTTTGCTCATTTGTAAAAGAGTTGCTGAAGTGATATAAAAATAAAGTGTGGCTGCTGGTGCTTTTGAGCCAAGAACAACTAATATTTTATTCTTTCTCCATTATGAGAAAAGAAAATAATTAAACAACATTTCCTATGCAAATTACAATAACTCAGCATGATATGAATCACATCACATTGCAATGATATTACTACATTGAATGGATGTCCAAAAAGTCAAATAAAAATACACAGTATTTTATCAAAAGCAATTAATCTTTTTTCATCCAGAGTATGACATTTCACTATGTAATTGCACAGGAAATTAAAACTTTTTTCGTAGGTTTAATAATGGATGAGATATGGGCTTTGAGATGATTGTTTCTTTGAGCTTTGTAGTCCTAAGGCAAAGCAAGCTGTGACTTGCAGGTTGCACCTCTGTCAGCTCTAAGATGGGTTAGAGAAAAACAAGAAGGGCCTCCATTTGGGGCCCACAGGGACACAAGTAGGTGCCAAAAAGACAAGCAAATTTCTAACATTTTCACTTTTCCTTTCAAATCAAGTTCTCTGTCCGACACAGTGTGTTATGCTTCCCTAATAGCACACATGAGAACAGCCTACATTAGCTCTCCTTTTGAAACCTATATTATCATGTATGTTGGTTGTTGCTTTTTTATATGTTTCTGTGCACGTTTGGGTGTTTGGAATGTCTAAAAAAAAAAAAAAAAAACTGGATTTCAATGTGAACAAATCGAAATACAGATTAATATGAAAATACTATTAAGTAGAAAATATGCTTTTATGTGTATGCAAGTTCCAAATATTTACATGTTATGTATCACAAAAGTGGCTAAATTTTATTGATAATAGATAGATATTATACACATATATAGTCTGAAAGATGCAGGATCTACCTTTCTTATTTGCTTTGACTAAATACCTATTTTGTTCCTTATCTTTCCTCAACTGAATTTTATTATACATCTCATATGTGAGAATTATTTATTCTAACAATAAACAATACTGAGGATGAAAGAATTACAGTACAATTTCTTGAAAAAAATTTAAAATTTAGCAAGATTATGATAGAAAACACAAAAGTATCCATTTTAACACTGAATATTCAGTTTTAACTCACACATTCTTCTTATAAGAAATAAAGATGACTTTCATGTTAAATTTGGTTGAAATACTCTATCACATGTTTAACATCAAAGAGTACTAATGCCATTTTTTCCTATGCCAGTTCCTTTGTATGTAGTAGCTGTTCATTTGATATTTATGAAACAAATAGAAGTCAGGATTATCTCTTTTGAAAAACTATTAAAAAATTATAGGGCCGGTGAGATGGCTCAGCGGCGTAAGCGCCTGCCTTGCAAGTGCGAGGGCCCGAGTTCGACTCCCGGAACCCACATACGAAAAAGGGGCCGGTGATATCGCTCAGCGGGACGGGTGCCTGTTGGCGCGCGAGATCCTGAGGTCGTCCCCCTGGTACCCACAAAAAAAAAAAAAAATTATATGCATTTTAGAAATTTCTCAGTTTTGTTGTGAACATCAATAAAGGAAACTTCCCAGATGTGTAATTTGGGGGAAAAAAACAGCACATATTTATTTAGTACAGAAACTATGTGTCATGTAGCTCTATTTTGAGATCAAAAGAGTCAAAATGTTAATATTTTCTGTTTCCTATAAATTTTATAACTACATTCCATGATACAGTCTCAATATTTGTAGCAATAAATATGGTTAATAAATACATTATGCATAAACTGCTGAGGCCATGCATTCTAGGAGAGAGATGGATTAAATTCCAGTCTTGAGGAAGAAGAGGAAGAGGTAGAAGGGGAGAAAGTAGGAGATAGAGAAAGAGTAAATATAAATTATGAAACAGGAGGAGAAAAAAGACAAAAAAGGAGTAAGAATGGAAGAGGAGTGAAAAAGGGAGAAAGAAGGCATTGTAGATAGAATTACAAATATTAATGAAAACCTGTTTTTTGGTAAAATGATACATTTTCAATATCACAGAAATGAATAGAAATCAAGTGAAGAATTGCATTAAGTGACTTACTTAAAACTCATTTGTCAATAAATTTTATTGAAGGAGAATCAGTAAGGAACGTCCATTAAAACTAAGACCTCTCGTGTTTTATTCCACTGTCTTAGCTTTACTTTGTTTCAGTTTCTTTATCTGAAGAAATGTTATAATATTTGCCCAAGAGTTTCTGTGGGGATAGAATGGTATGGTAATTAGCACATACTATTGCCTAGATTAAAAACAAAAAATTCAACAAGAAAGTATCTATAAGTGGCTACATATTAAAATTAGTCACTCTAATACATGCACTGTGCATGTATTAAAATGAATTACTGTAAAATGAGTCACTTTTACAGGACAAAAGGAAAAACAACTGGGAGTTGGAAATATTAGTTTTATCACCCACTCTGGTAAAACAGAATTAATGTTTGTTACGAAGAGATTCACTAAGCCATTTGAGAAATCATTTTCCACATCTGTAAATGGATAGGATTATTTTATAATCTAAATCCATTATATTAATTCTTACTTTATAATTAAATGAACATGTATTACTAGTGTACAAAATAAATATATACATAATTAACATTCATTGTACATTCTTTCTATCAAAGTAAATTTGATTATTTTATCAATTTTATATTATTTTCCTCTTGTCATTTACAATTTATGCTAATATTTAATTATAAGAACTCTGAAGTCAGACTGATATTAAACTTTGTCTTTGAACTTATTAATTATGCAATCTTAGGGAAATTATTTAATTTTTTATGCTTCAGTTTCTGGTTATTTTAATAATTGCAGCATTAGAATTAAAACAGGTCTGGAATACAGTAAAAATTTAGTGAATGTTTGGCTTGATACATAGCTATTTTCGCTACTGTGGAAGCCTATACTTTGTTCATGGGCATTTGTCAACAGTTTTCCTATATAACTAGTTAACATCATTGTATACTGAGTTCTTCACAACAAATATTCTATAGTGTCTATCCCCAAATCATGAGCTATCTTTGTTGGCTCTACATCTAAATAAATAAATATATATATATATATATATATATATATATCTTATCTATCATGCCATCCTACTTGCCTAAATTCTCTACACAATTGACACTAACTCTGATAATATTAGACTAGTTTCTATGTTAACCAATTACCTTTGACACTTTCATAAAGTCTTCCAAGTCTTATCATTAAGTATCTGTTCTCTGAGGACCACAGGACTTGAACTCCATTGCTCAAGTATTTTTACCTCTAAGAATATTTTGGAAAATTCTACTAATCATGAAAAAATATTCTATTCAATTGCTCAACAAGATATAGTCCAGCTTACCATTTTTTATCTAAATATCTGAAAATGTTTCTCCTCTGCTAGAAACTCTTGTTGGTAAATAATGGTTCTTCAGGACAAATTATTAACACAAGTTCACTTGCTCTATTTTTCTTTATTATGAGGTAAATTTATGCCCTACTTGACATACTTGACATCCCCTAGCAACATAAGCACTTTGTCTATAATTCTTAGAATTCCTTCAGTACCATATAGTAGTCAAATACATGTTTCTTTTAATGGAATGATTGGCCTATGAGTTTAGTGCCTGAAGTTCTCAGTGTTGTTACATACTCAACAAAGCATTTATTTTATTTTTTCTGTCTCAATGAAACTTTGGTTAATCACTTTAATTTCTAGCATGTGCTCAATTCTATTGCTTTTGTACCATTCTCAGAGCTTTCCATTTTCAAATATCCATTTGTAGTATATGGCATAACCTATTATTGCCAGACATTCAGCAAAACCTCCCTGATTTTTACTATAGCCCTATGTCTCAAGTGGTTGTTGTATAAAATACAGGTGATTTATGACATTTCTTTTTTAGATTCTTCAAAATGTCTTCTCTCCATATTCTGCTTTCTAGAGTTTCCTTTTATAATGCTTTCTGTTCTCTTATTATTCTTGCAGTGGAATGATGTAGAAAAAGCAAAACATTCCCTGCTTTTTAATTTTTCCTTCCATGTTTTGCTTATTGAATCTCCACAAGTGTTATAATCCAGAATATTTTATTTTGATAAATGCTAAGATAAATATGACCTGACTTAGAACACAATATCCTGGAAGACTTAATTTTTAACTGTCTGCTTACCAATGCTACACATGTATTTTTTCTGTGCTGTATTTTTTTTGTAATAAACTGAAGGAGAGTTTGAACTATGTAGTTTTTAATAATGAAACAAAATCATCTATATATTTCCTTGTTCAAATTGCAGCTATGCTACAATTTCCATTTTTTGATGGCACACTTACTTTTCATTAGAGTTAACATTGTTTATTTCCAAATATTTATAATCACTGTCCTCTTGTTCAGAGAATCTCTTCTGCTAAATGAAGACGTTTTAATAATCAAAGATAAATAAATAAATAATAAGGTTGAGAATAGACTTATGAAGATAGGAATAATATTCATTTTCCCAATTTTGATGTGATGAGGGCTGTAACACAAGAAATATAGCTTAGGAGTTATTTCACTGAATTTTTTTTTCTGTCACATGATACTGTTCATTACCCACTCCTATGAGGTAGGTAAGTATTTTAATTTCCATATCACAACTCTTTATGTTCAAAACATAGTTCTACTTAAAAAAAAATATTAGAGGGCCAGGGATATAGCTCAGCTGCACAAGTGCCTGCCTGGCATGTGCAAGGCCCTGAGTTCAATATCTGGTACCAAAAAAAAAAAAATATTAGAAATGAAGAAGACAAGTTTATATTTACTTTGACTTACTTTCAAAGTAAACAAATTTCTTATAGTTTATACAATAAAAAAAGTATTGGATTTGTTAACATTTAAATTTAGTATTTATCTTTCTCAAAATTATCACTGTCCTGAGGATTAAAATAAATGTTAATGCCATAACATTTTTAGCAAAATGGCTGCTATTTCTTAGGAATTGAAATTGAAACATATTTTTGATTATTTGTGTGATCATTTTGTTTCAGAAGTAAGTCAAACAAAAATATGTAAACAAAGTGTATTTCTGAAATTTATAAAAATTATGATAGACTTCATAGTCAATTTTATTAATAAAATTACATTGATTAACTATGGAGTCTTGAAGTTACTATTATTTTTTTTTTATTTGGGTACCTGGAGTCGACCTCAGGACCTCACACTTGCCAGCAGGCGCTTGTGCTGCTAAGAGATATCACCAGTCCTTTTTTCCTTTATGTGGGTTTCGGGAGTCGAACTCAGGACCTCACGCTTGCCAGGCAGGCACTTATGCCACTGAGCTATCTCACTGGCCCTTGAAGTTTTAAAGTAAAATTTTTTTCAATCTCTACTCATTTAGTAAGAAAATCTAGTTTTAATTCTTAAATTTTTATTAAGATTTTAGTATCAAACTCTATCCTAAGGGCATTATTTTTGTAAAGTTGTTGTGATCATCAATATGGAATTATAATATAGCTCACTTATACTTAAACATATGTAAAAAATCTATAGTAGTATAAGTTTATAGTTAAATATTTTACTGTAGAAGTCAAAATAAATCAGTTAAATAAGATTTTATAGGATGTTTGTATTAAATATTACACTTGTATGTACACATACCTTTGTGTGACTATCTTTCATTTGCAAAATGTTTAAGTTTTAACACTTCTGTTTGCTTAACTATACAAATTAGTATAACATTATGGATGAAGAATAGGCCACAACTATCAATTAGATGGCTCCCAAACTCCAAAAGCCATTTTGTAGTTGAAAGCTGAGATTCAAAATTGTTTTAAAAATCTATATTTTATGACGGTAATAAATACCATACAGTCAATGAAAAGGTATTGACTAACAATTTACATTTCTTTCTAGTATCATTATGTTGCTAGTTAAATACATTTGTCTATAACATCCTATTACTTTTAAATACATTTGTCTATAACATCCTATTACTTTATGATTAGCTTCCAAAAAGGAAAAATTAATCCATGTCAAAATATAAATTGCCAAAATGATACAGCAGAAACTCCAAAAAATTAATGTTGACCCTAAAATCTACAGTTTAAAAAGTGCTGAATATATATATACATATAGAACTTCACAGGATAATATAAACAGATTTATAATGAATATGCTATAATTTATCTTCAGCATGGAAAATCTCAATAGTTCTTGAGCTAAATTTTATAAGTTATGACATTACCATACTAATTAATTTAAAATTTTTAAAATAATAAATCTATTACTAAAATTTACTAAAATACTAAAATTATATATGCAGAACACCTGAACAATTAAATTTTTCTTCCATTCATGGCACATAAATTAATATGAACTAAACATTTGTAAATGCTTTTAATCACTTCTGAAGGTAAAAGTACTTTATGAAACCTCCAAAGGAAAAGTTAATTAAAAAATCTTTATATGAAGGCAATTTTGTTAACTTGCATCGGTCTCCTTCCACAAGCTATGATACATGAAGTAAAGAAACTTGCTGGAAACAAGTCAAATTTCTTCAACACACCACATTTTGGTACCACATTGACCTTGAGTTGATAATAAGGATCATAATAAAGACAACTTTCTTGCCAGAATTAGTATTATTTTACTTCTGATTTTTATCGGTACATGCTGACAGTGCATAATGATTACATTGGTTGTGAAGAGCTGGTGCATGTATGTAACTTCTCATAATTCCTTTTTTATCTCCTTCCTCTCTCCTCCCTCTCGCCTCCCTCCATCTTTATTTTACATGTCTGCTTTTATAGTAGTACATAATGAGCTTATGACAAGATGTTTGGGCGATATCAGGAGTACTGCATCCAACTGCAAAAAGCTGAGAACCATTGTTGGAATGGAGATGCAGGCTCACCAGTGTCATAGTGGGGAAGACATAGATCAAGCAGAATGTCTGATTGCTTTATGCAGAAAATAAAGCAAATGAGCTTACTGATATGGCCCATAGTGTCACACTGTGTTTATTTGATGTTCTATACCGAGATTTTTATCACCCAAAAGAAGACCATCTTCATCTCAGAATGACTAGTTTTCTACTGTGTTCAGTTCCGTATGTTTCCTTTAAATAGTGAAAGTCAGAAATACTATTTGCTTGGAAAATTAAAAAAAATTCTGTAAGGAGTCTGAGGCAGGCAGATGGCATGTTCAAGAACAGGCTAGCCAACTTAGGATTTGTTCTCAAACTAAAATTTAAAATAGGCTGGGAATGTAGCTCAGTTCTACAGTGTTTGCTAGCATTTAGGAGACCCTGGGTTCAAACTATCACTGCTACAGCAAAAAAAAAAAAAAAAAAAGCAAATATTAATCATGAAAAATCATGATAAAATTAAACATTTTTACACCTTTAATAAATAGCATACATTCTATTTGATGACAAAACACATTTTCATGAGGACAGAGTTATATTAAATAGTGTATCAATGTATCAAAATTATGAATACAATAATTAAATTTTAAATAAAAAGTTCATTGTTTTATAAATGACACATTCACAACCAGTAGAACTCACAATTTTGACCAAGTCCATGTGTTTTATTCTTTTTTTTTTTTTTATGTGAGTACTGGGGTTTGAACTCAGGACCTCGTGCTTGCCAGCAAGCGCTTGTGCCTCTGAGTGATATCACCCGCTCTTTTTTTCCTTTTTATGTGGGTACCGGGAATCAAACTCGGGACCTTGTGCTTGCCGGGCAGGTGCTTATGCCACTGAGCTATCTCACTGGCCCATGTTTTTTTTTAATAAACTTTGAAATGTTAAAACTATTATTATGAATGCCTCTATGAACCTTTCTGTCTCTAACTTAAATTTTTAAAATCATTTTGAAGTGCTGTATGCTTGTTACAGTGATAGCCACTTTTTCTGCTATTTGCCCTGATTTTTCATCTATTATAGAATGTTTTGTACTTTTTGTTCTGTTTCTTATATTTTGTAGTTTCATATTTTCATGAGCTCTCAAGTAAATTTCATTTTTTATTTCTGCTATTTTCCCTGATTTTTCATCTATTATAGAATGTTTTGTATTTTTTGTTCTGTGTTTCTTATATTTTATAGTTTTATATTTTCATGAGATCTCAAGTAAATTTCATTTTTAAAAATTTTATTTATTTATGTATTATTTATTTTTTTATTTTTGTACTGGGAATTGAACTCATGACTTTGCACTTGCCAGGCAGGTGCTGTGTTGCTGAGCTATACCCCAGGCCTGTAAATTTCATTTATGATGCTTACTTTTATGTCCTCATATGAAACAGTACCTGACCTACTTCTGGATTAGTTTCTGTTTACTACTTTATAGAAAGGATTTTGATAATTTTCCAGGCTCTTTTCTGTGACTAATATGTATTTTATTCTTGGTTGGGCACTATAGATGCCACATTGTTCGGAGTTGGTATAATCCTGACTTCCTTTAAAACATGTAGAGGTTTTTTCTTGCTAGGATCAGTGTACAGATTTTAGTTTTTATGTCCAGTGGTCAGCAAGGATTTCTCCATTTTAATAATTTTAACACACTGCCACCCCTTCAAATTGTTTATTTTACAGCTTCTAGGAATTTTTTTGAGGAAGAAGTGAAGCCCTCAGATTCTATCCTCATGGTCAATAGTTTTATATTTGCCAAATAACTCAAGGAAATTCTGAAGTAATTTTCCAGGTGTCCCTGTCTCATCAGTTCCCTCATTTCTTGCACCTGCCCTGCAAATTTCCAGTATATTAGTAGGTATCAGCTTTGATTTTTGCTGCCTCTGTTCAATAAGACCTGTGTTGTCAAGGCATCACTTACCTTTGCACGGTTAGGAAATTATTCCATATAGAAAACAAGTGGAAATGTGGAATTCATCCTTTCTTTGGAGGATCATAGACATGTACTCTAAGATTTTCAATTCCTTAAATTAATTATTTTATTGGTGGTCTAGTTTTAGAATCATTTTCCACATGGCGCTAAGTCATGACCCTATGACAATATCACTGGAAATTGTTTTTAAGAATGTAAATCAAACTGACCAATTGTTGAATGATAAACATGTTATGTTTATCATCTCTTTTAGTCTTCACACACACAAGAAAAACATAAGGCTATGTTCTTTCTTACTTGAATGAAATCTGGGGTTCAGAAAAGCTAAGAAAGGGGCCGGTGAGATAGCTCAGTGGCATAAGCGCCTGCCTGGCAAGCGCAAGATCCCGAGTTCAACTCCCGGTACCCACATATGAAAAAAGGGCCAGTGAGATAGCTCAGCGGCATGTGCGCCTGCTGGCATGCAAGGTCCTGAGATCGATCCCCGGTACCCAAGAAAAAAAAAAAAAAAAAGAAAAGAAAAGCTAAGAAAAATCCAAGAATAATACATTTAAAAATGGTAAAATCAGAATAAAACCCAAATCTTACTAGTGCCAAAGGCCATGGGCTTTTTATGACTCCTCCTCATAACTACCTCTTTGGCATATTTTGCATCTGAACACTGCCACAGGACCACAAAAAGAAGTTCATTTACATGTTTTGCAATATTTTCAAAATACAAACTGCTTTTAAATCTACTCAGTGATTATTTTCACCAGTGAAAATCAAGAGTTCTGTTTGAAGCTATTAAGTTTAAGAAAATTTTTATATGTCTAGATACAAATGTCAAATATTCAGTTAAGTAAATGAATCTAGAATTCAGAGGAGAAGAGAATGTTACAAAATAACTTTTAGTAGTTCACAATGGGGGTTGGAGTTAAAAGGTAATGATACTTACAATGAAAAAGGAAAAAGACAAAAGATGGAGATTTGTAATAAGTCCTATTAAAGTGTAGAAAAAAATCAAACTAGAATAGCTGGAAATTACTGTTTGAAAATTTGTAGTCCTATGATGATATCCAAAATATAGCATAACATTTGAGGAAAGCTGATATGATTATTGCAAGTCCACAAAAATCAAAAATTTAAAAAAGCATCTTCATATTTAGCTACATTTTCAGCATTCACATTTTTGTGCAGAATCACAGAATTAAATTCAATGTGTAGAGATAACAATAGACATTTTTGTATTAAAATAAATAAGTAAACAAAAAATTTTAAATGTACATATAACTGTCATGGTCTCTAAATAGTACCTTGCACCAATTTCTTGAAGAGGTCAGGGTATTATGATATTTTATTCAATGTGTTTATTACTGTTTTGAAGTAAATTTTCACTCCTCAGAGACATTACATAAATTATGTATTTATTAACTCTATCACATATTTTGGCTACTAGCATTGAAACTTTAAGTTATAGTTACTCTTCTGGAAAACAAAACCAGGCATCAAATTTGCATTAGACAAATAAATAATTTCAGTGGATTTAGTAAATCTTTAAGACACCAACATCTTTCCACTGTGTTCCTCTCTTCATCCCCAATTAACACATATCAAGGAAAAAAAAAATGAAAAGTGCATCCTCAGAAAAGATCCAAACTGCAATCAAACCCCCTTCCCCGGCCTTCCATGGCAGCTTCATGACCTGAGTTATTGAGCCACAAAATGAGAAGACTTCAAAGAACTGCAAAAGGTTGTGTTATAAAAAAGTGTTTACAGCTGTAAAGGGTAAAGCAGCATGAGGAACTATAGAGGTGAAGTTCACATTAACTGTAGACTGTGGCACAAAAAGAGCATTTAATCTATCAAGGAGAGAGGGAGTAAAATTGTGACAATGAAAAAAACTACCTGCTGACTAAAAAACTAGAGAGGAAAGCAGAATGAAATATCTCAAGAAAGGCTCTGCCTCTATTAGGCAACAAAGTAAGTTGAGAATGCTTTTTTATTCAAGTTAAGATTATTACGCACAGGAAGAAAAGATGAAATCAAAAGTACTACAGTTATTAAAGGTGACAGCCATCTTGCACAAGAAGAAAGGGAATGCTATTTCTCCTTTATTTTTTCTAAATTTAAAATTTTGAAATCGACATAGTTTGGAGGCAAGTATAATAACTGAGAATATCATATTTGTGGCGGAGCTGATTACCAGGCATAATGAATAAAGTCAGTTTTCAAAAGAAGTTAAAGAATGTTGTTCGTTCAATAAAAAAAAAAAAAAGAAAAGAAAACCCACTGGTAAAATTTGAGAGCAAAGATGAACTGCCACTTATGTGTAGTGAAAAAGTGGGAAGAATAGGCAAAGAGTCAACTACCCCAGTAAAGTGATTCCTCTGCTTAGGGGAAAAAACCTTGAAAAGGCTGACACAGTAAAAAAAGTTATAAAGAATGTCAAAAAATATATCATAACACAATATATTTAAGCACCCTTAATGTCAAGAATAGTAATATATTGCATGAAGAATGTGACAAAGAGATTCCTTTGCATAGTTGGTCTGAAACATCGTTATCACCTATGCTGATTTTTTGAATCTATATTTTATGCACTCTATGTGGTTATTATGGTGCAGACTTTTATAACTTCAGGGCATATTGGTAATACCCGTGAGAGGGCGACATTTGAAAACAGTCTCAATGATGAAACAAAATCAAAGTAATAAATGTAAGCTCAACAATTTGTCTTAATTTATATATTCAACAGTAAGCAAAAAACCTGGCTCCAGTGATATTATAGAATGAGTGATAAACCTTACCTCTCTTTACTTTTGAATCCTAAAGAGATAATTACAAATATAAAATAATTAATACACACAACAAACTGCATTTTACTCTAATAAATACATCACTATTGTAAGTAATTGTAAGAATTTTAGTTTACAGTATGTCTTTACATCACCTTATAAATGCCATCACTGACCTGGTCTAAATGATTTGAAAAGTCAAAGGAAGTTTCAACTAAAGTTAACACAAATACATAAAAAGAAAAAAATTCTGAAACATATCCTTTTGTAATGCTGGTAATTTGAGAATAAAATGTCAATGGACTGATTACAAATTCAGTTGTATTTGTTTAATAGAATATTACAAAATTAAAAGCAAATTTCTGTCCTTTTTGAATGTTGTTCATTTTATTCTTTGTCCATAATTTATCAGTTAGCTTTATGAAGTTTATTTGCACATCCCTTCATTCCAAGTGTGACTTAAATGACTAAATGTTGAAAGATGTCACTTGGCTAATGGTTTCCAGCAAGGAGCCTATTGCTACTTTTTTTTTGTTATTGAACCAGTTCTTTGAAAACATAGGGAGTATTATGATAGTGAACAAAGCATTCATGATTCCAGCAGAATTGTTCCCATTAAGACATGAAGGGTCTTAGTACAATGAAAATATGTCTGCTAAAGAGGACAAAAGGTTGCTCCTTCAATAACGAAAAGTATCCAATAGAAAAACCTCAATATAATCATGTCAAAAAGTGGGTAGTTTTTGTTGGGGAATAGTGCCATATGAGGAACACAGATTCGGTCTCTGCTTTTTCTCAAATTTGGTATTCAAGTATCATTAAAATAGACTTTCATGATGGCAAATTTTGTTTGTTGATCCCATGCCTAACCTCACAATCTACTACTATGGCCACTTTGTTCATGGACCCATCAGATAAGAACCAGGAAAGCTGAGCTGATGACATCCAGAGTAAACCTTATTATCTACCAGACTTGTCATGGAGTGCTCTGAAATGGAGAGATGGCAGTGAAATTTTAAAAAGGTCGTAATATCTGTACACTCAATGATCATTCTGAGAAATCCAACCAAATATTCCTTCATCCATTCTTACAGTTATTTCATTAGTGTCCCATACTAATTGGTCAATTGGTCAATTGACCTTGTATGAAATTTAACATAAATCATAAAATGGTTATTTCTCTTATTGCATAAAACGCATAACCAGATGTCCCACCAGAATTATATCCATTTAAGTATTCCCTTTATGATTATGTTTCAGGCCCAAAGGATACAGGGGCCAAGGTGTAATGCAATGACTACCCATTTTTGCTTAAAGGCAGAATTTTAAATTGATCTGTGAACATTTTGCATTTCTTCTCTCAGCTGTTCATAGTGAACAATTCATAGGGTCATGAATGTGAATAAAGACAAAAGCAGCTATGTACAAGTAGTAGGTGTTGCGAAAGTCTGAGTAAAATGTTTACAAAACTTGCGGAAACCTCATTCATGTGCCGTCTCACTTGAATTCCAATATGTAGGGTTGTTATTCTGAGGTACTTTGTGGGGAAAAAAAATCAATTAATAAGAGGCTGCTTTGGTCAGATATTATCTATAGTCCAATTAAAGTATAAATTCTCTAACAAGACCCAAGAATGAGATCTCAGCCACTTTCCTAAGGAATTGCTTATCAGCAAAGGAAGATG
Source organism: Erethizon dorsatum (assembly GCA_028451465.1). Classification (NCBI taxonomy): domain Eukaryota; kingdom Metazoa; phylum Chordata; class Mammalia; order Rodentia; family Erethizontidae; genus Erethizon; species Erethizon dorsatum. The sequence continues at coordinate 22,876,271 of CM051839.1, forward strand.
TCCTTCAAAAACTTCATAGGCTCTGATTGTACATCTTTCTTTTTAATTATTTTCTACCTTATAAAAAATCAAAAATTCATAATTAAATACTAAGAAAACAAAAATAGTTTTTACACTGTGTATCATTATCTTCAAAATAGTTACTTGGAGTACAAGACATAAAGCAAAAAGTATCTTACAAAAAAGGAAAGAGATAATAACATGAATCATTCTTTTCAACAAATTAAGATAAACTAGTAGTATAAATGAAACCAGTTAACATATATATTGAAATACTTTAAAACAATATTTGTAGCACAACCCCTATGGAAATTATTGAGGAGATTCCTAAAAAATTAAATATATAAATTCCATTTGACCCAGCTATCCCCCTTCTAGTTATCTTCCAAAAGAGTTAAAATCATCCTATTACAGGGATACATCTATACTCATGTTTATAGCAGCACAATTTATAATATCTAGATATTGGAAACAGCGTGCATGTCCATCAATAGTTGAATGGATAAGGCAAATGTGGTATTCATACACAATGGAGAACTATCCTGTTATAAAGAAAGATAAACTCAAGACATTCACAGGTAAATTGATACAAGAGAAAATAATATTAGTGAAATAAAACATTTACACGAGCTCAAATATTGCATGGTTTCCCTTACATGAAAAATACAAATAAAGAACAGGAAAGAAGAGAGATGAACAGGAAATAGGCAGAAATCCTCAGAATTCCCAAACTACAAATTCCATTGTACCTCTTTCTTATTGGTGAGTGGTACACAATTTAGAAACATGTTTTTAGCTTTAGAAACTTATGCCTTTCCTGCTTACAGTGGAGCTGTGCTGAAACAGGCATTATCTAGTAGCTTGTAATAATACACAAGCTCAAGCCCCTCCAGATCTACTGAATCTCAATATCCTTTGTAAGAAATACCCAAGTAATTTGTGTGAATGCACATTTAGGTTGAAAAGCACTGCCTTTGCCATTTACATGGAATCTCACTATTGTAAAAAAGGCCTAACTATTGAACTTTTGTCATTGGAACATATTTGTTTTACCAAAGTATCTAAGTTATTTACTATCTCCTGCTCATCTCTTCAAAGTAGCATGGTGTCTTAATGTAGTAGACAACAGTGATGTTTAATAAGACATGTGGATAATCAATAACTCGGTGTACCATATTTTGACAGAGAATAGAACAGTTGACATAAATTCTAATCATGAAAATGTACTACTTTCTCACCCAGGCAATATGAACTACTTCTGGAAGTCCTTGCTAATTTATATGGAAAAAAATTCAATTACCAAATCAATAGGTGCAGGCTGATTTCATACAAGTGCATACCAAGGCTGCGATAGCTGACACAACTGGAGTTTTCATTTGATTAAGTTTGGGAGAACGTATAGCTATTTTACATTTAATTAGGAATATAGTACTTATCCTTATTTCCACATATTGTTTTCCTTTGCTCCTCTGAAAGGCCCAAGGCTAAGTGCTTTCAATTGTCTCTTTCTCACAACAACAACAACAAAAACAAAAACAAAAACAAAAAAACACTATCAGGGTTCTGGGGATTTTGTTTATTGTCGTATAGGCCCTGTCCTAGGATCTAAAGACACTGCAGGGGGTTTATCGCTACACACAATGCTCTCTGTCTTATTGTAAGAACTCTAACTAAAACTCCATAAGTCAACAGATCAGGAACCTTATTCACTGGCGGATGGACCACAGAGTTTGTACCCAGAGATGTGCCTAACGGTTACCCCAGTGAATAATTCTATCTCCCTAGTGCATAGTTAAATGGTAGTTAGGTCCCTTTACAGAAGGCTTTCAGAAGATTTGCAGTATATACTATGGCAGTAGATCCAGGATTCTTCTTAGTTGAACCTAAGGTACTGTAGAAATAGCTCTGGGCCTGTGATCTCATTTAGATCTGGACATTTGTAAGTCCTTGATTATCAACTCAATCAAATCAGATACCTACTCATCCACTCTAGACAAATAAAATTTCATTATAGAAAGTACCACTTTATTACCCTGAATAACTCTTTCTATACATCTCTGTAAAATATAAGTTGTGAAGAATGTAAACACAACTACTTTTACTCACTATGCCTTCCTGGGTTGGTTTTGTAATTCTACCCTTACGAGGCATATTGTCTGGGACTTCTAGTTATGTGCCTGGGGATGATAAGGGGATGGGGTGCATACTGAGGAGAACGAGGCCTACTGCAAGAAGCTGCCTTCCTGAGTGTTCAAACGAGAGCAGTCTAGATACCTACAAATGAAAAATGAAGCCAGACAGGAGGAAAGGAGCAAATCCCCATTATGGTTATTTAAATATGTTGATTCATAACCAATTTAGGTGTAGATTAAATGACTTTGTGAAATAAAACAAACAAAACCATGTAAAATCCTTACTTCTAAGATTAAAAAAGAGTGTAAAATATTCTAAAATTCTCAGTTTGCATATAAAATTGATGAATAAATGTTTGAAATCGGAAAAGTCATTTGGAAGCTAGATGGCAGCTGTGTGAAGCACTGGACAGGACATCAGGTCCAGGTGACCATAAGAAACACACACAATCTTCCCCCCAAAGCACGACACACATTTGACTGTAGGAAGTAACTGGGCACTGGCTGTGAGGAATTCAAATGGAAGGATTTAGGAAAGCGCACAAGCAGATAGCAAGCTTGAAGGAGAGTCTTCTATGACAAGGGAAGCTGTGACAAGGGAAGGATGGCTTTTCAAGACACAGGGCATACTAAGAGAGAAAGCACAGGTACAAATTAAAGCCCAAAAGTGAGAATCTTAAAATAATGAAGTACCCCAAAACCTCACATTCTGCAAATAATTAGCTCTATAAGTTGAAGAAAACAAAGTAAAACAAAACAATACTCCAAAACTGTAATTGTCCCATTAGGAAAAAGTAGTTCTGGGTGACATAGCTCAGCGGCATAAGTGCTTGCCTGGCAAGCATGAGGTCCTGAGTTCAACTCCCAGTACCCACATATAAAAAAAAAAAAAGAAGAAGTAGTTCAGAGTGAAAAAAGATAAAAAAAATTTAGGAATCTAATCCCTCGAATCTTCTACATATAAACAAGCATCATTGTTGCCCTAGGAAAACCCAAGTTGGTTTAAAATAATGGTGGGTTTTAAATTAATTGTTTTGCTTACATGGACTTATGTAATTTTATCTAAATATTTGAAAAAATACTTCGTATTGCAGTAAATAAATACAGTATTGTACTGAATACGTGTTTTTAAAAATCTTTTCCCCTGTTCTAAGTACTTTGCTATGGAATAGAGCATGAATGAGAAGTTACAAATCAAGTTTGATACTCATAAGATCTCAATAAATCATTTACACTAAATGAAGTCCAGGTTTGTAATTTTGAAGTTTATGTGTAATTCTGCTTTAAAAAGAAAAAATAAATAAATAAAGAGGGCAGGAGAGATAGTTCAGTGGCATAAGCCCCTGCCTGGCAAGCGCGAGGTCCTGAGTTCAACTCCTGGTACCCACATATGAAAAAAGGGCCAGTGATATCGCTCAGCAGCACGGGTGTCTGTGGCACACGAGGTCCTGAGTTCGACCCCCGGTACCCACAAAAAGAAAAAAAAAACAGAGATGAAACCTAAAATCAGAATGATTCAGTTAATGAGATTAATCCCCCCAAATAGCTATTAATCAGATAATAATTCTAACATAGTACTGAATATGAATTAAATGTCACTGAACAAGCATTTATAGACAGGGAAGAATAGCTTTAATTTGAAATTCAAATTTATAAAAGAAAGAACAAAAATCTGAATGTGAAAAGAAATAATAAGTGATTAAACAGGAAAAAATGAAGAAAAGGCAAAATCATCTCAGATATCAAAGAAGACAAAGAAATCAAATAGATTCAGTTAAAAATATAAGGCAGTAGAAGAAAAACATTTTAAAAGACAATGTAGAATTTTAAAAATTGGTAGGTACAAATTATCAGTGAGAAAGTCACGGAAAACAGAACACATTAATGAAGTTACTTACAATGAAAACAAAATTAGACTGAGATCCAGATTTTCATAGGCCACATGTAATAATAGCAAGAGAAGAACAATATTTTTAAACAATGACAGAAAGAACGTGTGATCAGTATTTTTAAATTCAGGCAAACTTTAGCAAGTGATCAGTGCTAAGGAAACATATATTTAGTCATAGGAAAACTTGAGAAACTTGTACTGAATTTGAGCAACTGCTGGGTAATCCACCAGAGGATAAGTTTTATTTAGTAAAAAACAACTAAAGAGTTTTTGGGAGATGCAGGAGGTAGAATTACTAGTTTAGGCTGATTAACAGTGAATAAGATATTGAAGATGTATGCAATTTGGTCTGTGATTAAAATATAAGTTATATTGACTTTATCTTTTAAAAAATTCCTTACATATTTGAGTAAGATTACTGTATTAATTTATTTGAGTTACATGAACTGAGTTGGAAAATTTAATGTTTTACAATTGATGGAATTAAACTTTGAAAAGTATGTTCTACCATGACAAATCAAGGACAGTCTACATATAATAGGCCTACTGTGAGATTTAAAGTCACACTTGACTGGCTGCTCATTTATGTCCAAAATCACAATTCTTGGTGATAATTTCATTTATTTTAACTTTTAAAAGTTATGAGAAAGTAAAATTGACCACAGGCACAAATAGTATACTTTGATTGTTATTGTCACTAGTCTTATTTTCAGATCTAACCCTAACCCAAGCTTTAGATGTAGATTGTTTCTTTGGAAAATGATCCCAGAAAATAGAAGTGAGAGAGCAGAAGTGATGAAAAAGAGAACGACAAGCCAATATGAAACCTTCAGTATATTTCATCGTTGTACGCAACAATCCTCAATTTCTTCAGAACTCTGACACCTGATGTTGTGGACCCTGGGGTTTTATAAGGGACAGGATGTCTTGGCATTTGTCCCTTCGCAATCACCACTTATTCATTGATAATTAAGCCAGAAAACATTGATAACTCCACACTTCGCTGGACAGTCACAGCTGCATTTGACAGTGGACTCCCAATATTTTAAAATTACAAAGCTGGAGTTCATTTAATTTAACCGATTTATTGAGATCTCACAAGTATTAAGCTTGATTTGTAACTTATTCATGCTCTGTTCCATAACAAACTACTTAGAACTAGCACAAAGATTTTTAAAAACACATATTCAATACAATACTGTATTTATTCATTACAATAAGAAGTATTTCTTCAAATACTTGAAAAACTACATAGGTCCACGTAAACAAACCAATTCATTTAAAACCCATTAAACCATGCATTTAGTTTTAAATTGAAGAACACTATACTTTAGTAAAATTAGCTGTTATTATCTGTCTTGGGACAGTCAAATGCTGTTTTATGATTCCATTATGGTGTAATAAGTTTGATTAGTGCCTTTAGTATACTGGAGTAATTTATGAAACTCACTTCATTTGCAGGTAAGTGAAGTCGCCTCTTTGAAAAAAGTTCAACTTGTTATTCAAAACATTAATTATGTAAATACAGACAGATTTTTGAACATAGACAAAAATATAGAAAGTAATTTCAATAGGGAGACAGATCTTTTGCAAATGGAAAGGGATCAAGAGATGAAGGGAGGGGAGAGGGATGGGGGGAAGCAGATAATAAAAGGAATTTTCCAAAATGTATAATAGATATTGGGAAACAGGAAGAAAATGATCAAATGAGAAGGGGAAAAAGGAAGGGGAGTGGAAAAGGAAATAAGGGACAAGGGAAAAAAAGAGAATGAAAGGGAAAAATAAAAACAAAACCTTTGTAATTAAGGAGGGGAATAGGGTTGAAGGGAGGGGAAGGGACTGGAAAAAAAAAAGAAGCAAGGTATATCATGTACAGGCACAAATTCTATCATGAATGTGATCATTATCTATACCTAAAATGTACCAATAAAAAAAACTTTAAAAAAAGTTGTGTTATGTACGTGTAACAACTCCACACAAGGAATCTAAACATGCACTGCAAATGTATACTAATAACAATGATATTTAAGAAATAAAACTTTTTTATTATGAAAAAATATTGTATTTCACTTATTACCTTAGAAGATAGTATTATTGACTAGATAACATCAATGAAGCAGGCTATTACTATAAAACTCAAAGGAGAGTGATTAATTATATGTTTTTATGCAGTATAGAACTAATATGAATGAAATACTAAATGAATGTTTATTAAATGTATTTAAGGTAATTTCTTCAAAACATTAAACTAATTTTATGGAATGTTTGGCGTAATTTGGATTTATTTGTATATTCTTTAGCATAAATTGCTTCCATGTTGGTGAGCAAATTTATACATGTCATCAGTTGCTTATTGACATCTTTGCTGCTTGTTGTCTGGGGTCGCACCAACCACCCCTGGATACAATCTTTTACAAGAAGAACAAACAAAATGAATTATACTTTTGGCTGTACTTTAATACCAATAAAGAATAAAATTCACAAAAGAAAAAAATGCCTTGATGGACACCCTGATATAAGGACTTTTTTTGTTTGTTTGTTTTTTGGCTGGGTCTCACCGTGTCGTTCAGGCTGGCCTTGAACTTGTGATCCTCCTGCCTCAGCCTCCCAAGTGCTGGGATTACGGGCATATGCCAAAACACCTGGCTAATGTCAGGGTTTTTGTAGTGGGTTGGTCATGCAGGTATGGAAGGGCTGTCATAGCTGACCACAGGCACTTAGTACCCAGCCTCTCCAGAAATGGAACTGATGAGTATCCCAAGAACTCTACAGGAAATCACATTTTATACTGCTTTTTAGATCCCAAAACCCCAGGTGAACAAAGACAGTCAGGATATTACAACAATTTAGAGGTTATCTTCTTGGAAAGGATCAAGGGTCAAATCTTTCTTTGAAATATACAAAATTTAGACAGTGAAGGACTGTTAAGTTAATGCTTTAATACATAGCTGATAAAAGTTAATCAAAACTTACTGACTTGGCACAGTACACATGAATTTAGCTCGTAAGTCTGCATGTTTGCAAATTAAGTGAGGTATCATTGGGTACTTTTCTGTCTTGATTACTGATTGGGTTAGGGAAAGTTGGCTGCTGATCAGCTGATCTAGAATGACAGAGACTGGGATAACTGGATGTCCTTTCTGCTCCTCATGCCTTCTGCAAGAGTGGCAAGAGCAGGAGAGCTGTTCAAGGCTCTAAATGCGTCAAACCTTCCAAGGTTGCATTGCAGAAACATGGCCCTTGGGGTGAAGATGTCACACAGGGCTAGAGGACCCGACAAACGCATGCAAGGTAAGGGCCTGAGCTAGATGCCACCACTGCAAAGGGGAAAAAAATAGAATCAAGGTGTGAAGGCATAGTGTATTTTTTCTTTAGTAAAAAGAACTGTGAAAGTGCATGACAAATATTTAATAAAGAGCTAGGTGTTACACTGTAATCTAAATCTAAAAAAATTGTGAAATATCTTTCAATTCTTTAAAAAAGCAAATATTTTCTATGAATTAACTAGTCATCACAAAAATTAAAAAAAATACTACCATATTTTCCACAATAAATGAATTCCCTTTAAGTGTCCTTAAGGGTATTTTAGAAAAAAATTATTTATTATAAATTTAGCTCTGCATTATTAGAAACAAATAAATAAAATTTTAGCCAGTATATTATATATCCAAATTGTAACACATTTTTCTCATGTGAAGGTTTGGGGATTAGTACCTTTATATTAAAGCACAATTTCTTTATAGATGTTTAACTTTAAGTTAAAAATAAATAGGGCTTTAAAATATAAATTGTAGGGCTGGTGAGATGGCTCAGCGGCATAAACACCTTTCTGGCAAGCGCGAGGGCCTGAGTTTGACTTCTGGAACTCACATACGAAAAAAGGGCCAGTGATATTGCTCAGTGTCACAGGTGCCTGCTGGGGCACAAGGTCCTGAGGTTGACCCCCGGTACCCACAAAAAATAAATAAATAAAAAATAAAATAAAATATAAATTGTAAATTATTTGAAAGAATTAATTTGTTCAAAAATTATTTTTAAAGATCAACCAGCAGAAGTCAACTGTTATTACATTTATTGGCATAACTAAACAATTTTTCCTTAATTTAAATATATAATATAATAAATAATTTAATAAAGTACATAAGAAGAAATATGCTTGCTTATACTTTACTAAATTTTTTTGAGCAGAGAAAGTTTTATTTGTTTTAATAATACTAAATGTTATCAATGTACTCATTAAGCCTTAGTTCCTGTGACTTCAGCATTTTCCTAGATTTTTTTCATATTTCTTTTAACAGCATCTTTAATAAGGATGTTTTAATAGTAGAATTTCTGAGCCCATGTATTCATACTTGTGTGTCCGTGTGTGTGTGTGTGTGTGTGTGTGTCTGTAATGGGAAAGAGGAACTTAAGTTATATAAGTACATGATAATTTTAAAAAATGCACATAATGATTCATTTTAATTCTTTACTAATAAGAGAACCAAGCAAATATTACAATAGGATGAAATGAAAATCAAAGTACCACAACTCTAATAAAGGAATTTTGAAAAATACATTCACATGGATTCAAACTACACTTTCTTTCTGTGGAAGGGGATATCAACTGAAGCTCCAGTGGACAGCATTCATTTGCATGCATACAAATAAGAATTACTTTTTGTTTGGACTCAGTTATCTACAATTCACTCAGTTCTAAAATAGTTCAAAGCAACAGAAGAATCAGATATCCCTGGATGGCTGAATTCTATCAATACATAGTTACTTTTTTATTATTAGTGATGCCACTATCTTTTTCTATGTCAATTTACCTTGAAATATTTCTTCCTTCTTATCAAAATAATTTCAAAGAATATTAATCCTTATTGGGAAATATGTTATTACATACCTGTGTTAGTCAGTTTAGGCTGCTATAACAAAATAAAAACTGTGAAGTTTATAAACCACACAAACTTATTTTTCATAGTTCTGGATTCTAAGTTTTCCAAGATCACAGCAAAAGCAGATTCAGTGTCTTGTGAGGATGTTTCCAGTTTCATAAATGTGTGTCCCCCAAATGTATATGCAATCTTCAAGGTGATGGCGGAGTCCTCAGAGCACTCCCTGTGACATCATCGCAAGTCACTGGCAACAATTTCTCACTTCCTTTTCTGTGGGTCAAGGGACTGAAGTGAACGCAGGGCCTTGGGCATGTCTGGTAAGTACTCTGACAGAGAAACATGCCCCAGTCCTATTTGGAGCTTCTTTTATAGGGGCGATGTTGCTAATCATGAGTGCTTTTGAAGATTAGAACTTCCACATATACACTTGTGGGACGCAAAAATTCAGCCCATAGTAACCTGATTATCTAAATAGGTACAGCAAGAGGACTAACTTACCCAGGGGTCCTTTATATTGACTATGCTAAGTTTTCATAAGAAAGCTCAGATCAGGCTTTCCAAAAAATGACTATAATTTGCTATTACAAGACTAAGAAGCAAAATCCAATAAAAGCTCCTTCAGATTGTACCTGAGATGTTTATAATCTCTGTGACTTCCTCTCTTCTTGAGGTTGCTAAAATGCTCTAAAGGTTTTTGACATGCGAGGAAATGATCTTTCTTAGCTGAAGGCCTGAAAACCCTATATGCCAGCAATAAGACCACTTTTCTTGCTGAACACTGTAAGCTTTGATTCCATAAAGCCAATTTGAGTTTTTTATAAATCAACTCTGATTGAATAATCACTATTATCAAACATTATAGTCCAAGCAAGATCATATTTGCCTTATCTTTCATATATATTGTAGGAAAAAAGAGAAGAGTTTTATTGAAAAACTATCATTAATGAATCAGTTTTTTAAAAAGTAAAGAAATTTTTAAAAATTTAAAAATGTTAGCGTTCAGGTATCAGTCAGAATCAAATATAGTTGTAAAATGTTTCATGTCAGTTTTCAAAAGCAATCTACTCAATTGACTAGAAGTAGTTTAAAAGGAAAATAAAAAGACTCTGTTTTACTGTATATTCACAAAATAGAACATTAATGTCAATAGTGTTTCAAAGAAATTATTTAATTACATTTCCTTCACCAGCCCAGATTACATGAGGTTCTATGTAATCAATTTTTGTTCCTCTAGATCTTGGATTAACCCTAACTCAAAAATATTAGTGGTATGATATTAATTTTTCTTGAGCAATGACATCAGAAGCCTGTACCCAAAAATCTATCTTTGACATGTCAACAGTTTGATGTACCTACTCAGCCCTATTTCCAGGTAAATGGTCATTCTTTGAGAAAGAAACTTTGGCTTGTAGCTGACTTCAGGGCCCTTAGGCAAGCAATAGAGTAAAACAAAGTCTGTATGCAAATGACAGATACTTAACACAGTCATGGTATATTTATTACTGGTAATTTTTGAGTGTGAAAGGTTTGATTAGAGTTCATAACAAGAAAAATGCAGCTGACAAAAAATGAATATTTCTGTGGCATGTAAAATAAGATAAAATAACCATTTCTTCCAAACTTAGACAAGTTGTCACTAAGGACAATGATTAAGTGCCCACATTCAAATAATTTGGTGAATAATACAACTGATTTATAAAAGTTGATGAATATAATTTTTATAGAGAAAAATAATCTTGATATATAAGGAAAGAAAGTTGAGACCATACATTACACACACACACACACATACATATATTTTTTTATATATGGTGAAGTATGGAATGAAATCATCAAAAATATATCAAGAATATCAATAACATCATCTGGAGTAGAATTTATAAATTTATAAAATTTATAGAATTTATAAAATATAGTAAATAATTTGCATACACATCCCCAAATGGAAATAATTTGCTTATAAAAAGGGCCAAATTTAAATTAAAGAATTTAAATGATATAAAGTATACATTTTAAATAACAATTGGTTACCTTTGACCAAAAAGAAAAAAAAGAAAGACTTTACTCTCTGATATGAAAACGACCAACAGAATTCAACTAAGCAGAAAGAATGTATATGCTAACATATTTCTAGGAAATAATACCAAGAATTATGAAGAGCGTGGGGTATTATTCCACTTCCACAGTCACGGTCATGGATAGCAGTGCTTTATTAACACAGCCAGCTCAAGGGCCAGAGGAGCAGCAGCCCCCATCTCTGTGCTCTGTGATGTAATGAGAGGGTCACATCCTGAGACTGAGGGGCCCAGAACAAACTGTGCTCTTCATTTATATACCAGAGGTATGAAACCTTCTTTCTCCTAAAACATTGAACAGGCAAGAGGTTTTTATTCTTCTAAGACTGAAAGAAAAATAATTTTATCCTCATTGTTTTAGAAAAGTAAATACAGGGCCGGGGATGTAGCTTAGTAGACACAGTGCCTACCTGGCAAGCACAAGGCCCTGAGTTCGATTTCTGGTACAAAAAAAAGAAAAGTAAATACTTATTTCTAAGAGCTATGCAAATCCTGGGTGCCCCCAGGTTTTACAGGTTTTCTAATCTTCCAACAAACTCTCCAGTGGATAGTGCTACAGTCCTCCTGGATCCTTAGTGCTTAAGCTAGGGACACAATTCACTAGTAGCCACTTGCTTTCTGGGAGATAATTGAAGATTTTTATGCTTTCATATTTTGAGCAATTAATAAATGAATATAGGTATGACCTCTAATGGTATGCAAAAAAGATTTTTGTATAAAAGAAGACAGCAAATAGTCCCCAGCTTTAAATTATATACATTTCCATGTCTCAGGACACTAGGGCTTTGGTAAGAGCACAGAGAAATAGATGGAATTTTATTTCCCCATAATCCCACAAAATAGCTAATTTCTAAAGTATCTATATTGGTGAAGTTTTACCTATACAAATTTAACCTAGGGAAAGCTATCTCTACTAATATGTTAAACATATTTACACTACTCATCAATAATAACATATCAAATAAAATCTATTTATTTCTAGCCCCGCTAGATAACATACTGCATTTCTCTGTCATGATTGCCTTGAACATATGGTATCAGTCACTTGTATTATTCATAATGCTTGGTCAAAGTGATGGACTTTTATTTCACAGAGAAAAGTGAAAGAAAAAAAGTATGATAGATAGTGGAGAGGTCTTTGTCATGTCCCAGCATTTTAATAGATAAGTAAAAATTCTAAATACACATAACTTTCTACAGACACAAAAATCTTTTAAATAACCTCTCAAGATATAAAAAATTTATTTTTTTATTAACATGGGCCAAAGTCATAGCCTTTTTTGTAGCATACAAAAATAAGAAGGGAATTTTTTAAACTTACAATCATGATTAGTAATCAGTGTTTCTGTGTTTTTAGTTTGAAATCATAAGGGTAGCCAATGAAAAAAGTACCCATTAATTAATTCAAGTAGGTCATTCCAAGACTGTAAGTTATCTAAAGCTCTTGAAAAATTATCTTAAAGTTGATATCCAACCAAGCATAATTACTGTTTGTCAGAATAATGATTCCATCTCATTATGTACACAACTACATTTATCTTAATTTTTAACACTGTATATAACCAATGTTACATACTGCACCAGCAAATCTTGGCAGTCTAGATAAAATAATTCCCAAGTAGAATACAAGTCATGGCACCATTCTACATAAATTAATACATAGGTGTTGACTTAACTATTTTTATTAAACCAAATCCAGTACAGGTTGAATACAATACTCAAAATTATTGAGATAAGAAATGTTGCAAATTTCAATTATTTTGGAGTCTAAAGTATTTACAATATACACAATTAAATATCATGGGAAGAAGACTCATATTTAAACACAAAATTCATTTAAATTTCATAAGCGCTTATATACATAGACTAAATATAATTATAAAATAATACTTTTAATGCATCTACATGAAATCAGAGATGAGATTTTTCATTTGTGACTACCTACTGGCACTCAAGAAGTTTTAGATTTTGTAGCATTTGGAATTTTATATTCCCAGATTACAGATGCTTGACCTGTAATATTTCACCAAAGTTTTACCTAATTCATGTAAATGTGGGTTATTTATAGATTCTGAATAATTTTTATGAAAAAAATTCATAATATTTTACTCGAAGCATATTTAAATTATATCTATCTGCTTTCCTTATTGCCTGTGAATTTTAATAATATATTTATATGTGTTTACTTTTCTCTGTGAGTTAATTAGAATATTACTTATTTACTTTAAGGGTTGTATAAGCTAGTACTTTAATGCCCTCCTGGATAGAAATATATTTTGCTTTCATATACTGAGAGGTAAAAACTTTTCTGAATTATAGACATGCATTGACAGGGAAATAAATTATTTTCAAATCTGTGGTTTTTGCCTTGAGTCAACGGTAGGAACAAAGCAACATGTTCACTAGTGAACATATGAAAAAGTTGTTCTCCTTACCAGTTAGCCAAATTTTGAATAGATTTGAGTTCAAAGTAAACATTCTGGCAAACACAAAAGGCTATTGAGTGAGATTCTCCAATATCTCTAACAGAGATCATGAAAGAGCCAAACTAGAAATCCAAACTTCTAATTATTTCTGCCACTCATTAGCCATTATAAAGGAATATCTATAAGAGAAAATTGAAATTTGAAAAGCAGATAACAAAATTTCACTAATATTTGGAGCAACCTCAGTGAGTCAGAAAGAAAGAAAAAAAGAGAAGAGAAGGGGAGTAGAGGGAAGGGAGGAAGAGGAGAGGGGAGGAGAGGAGAAGAGTCCAGGCCTGTACAACACATATGAGGTAATTCTATGTCCAGGGTATCAGTCCGGCTCTATCGGAAGTGTTAATTCATTGTGCACCACAGTGAATTACTTCGAAAGTTGTTAAAGAATATAATTCTCAAAAACTATATGTAAAATCACTATTGTCATAAATATGAAAGATAAACCCTTATTGATATTTTTTAGCTATATATTAATGAAGGAATAAGGGAGCTATTACAATCAGTGAAAAGAGATTGAAAGAAACAAACTGATTTTGGGTAAAGAAATGTTAAATTAAATTTATACACTGGTTCAAATCAGGATTTTAAAAAAGGATAATGGAAGCAGAAAGAAAAGATTGAATTACTGAACAAGATTCCTTTACATGTTCACAAGAAGACTTATTTTATATGTGTTTAATTTGTCTACAATATATAGAGTTATAAATGTGGTTACAGCAAAGTCTAAAATCATTTATTCTTTATTTATTTCTTTTTGAGACAAGGTCTCACTCTGTAGTTCAGAAAAATCCTCTTCCTCTGTCTCCAGAGTGCTGGGATTACAAACTTGTGCCATACATGGTTAAAATCAGTTATTCTTTCTACAGAATGCATAGTTACAATTTAGACCCTTAGTAATCCTTTTCTTATTCAAAATGTCCTTAAAATCTACATACATAGGGGCCAGAGATATAACTCAGTGGCACAGCGCCTGCCTGGCAAGCAAAAAGTCCTGAGTTTGATTCCCGGTACAAAAAAATCTACATAAATAAATAAAATCATGTTCTTGCACATAGTAAGACTATTTTGACCTCAGTTCTTAAAACTTTGCAAAATGGTATGTTTTTGTTCTGAAGCAGTTCATCTTTTTCTTTCTATTTTGTTTTATTTTTAAAGTACTCTCTTCCTTATTGGTGATATATTTCAGAGTAAAATGTTGAGCTGTAGAGATTTATTTGTCTAACTGGACTTTTTCTGAGGTCTTTCAAACTGCAATTTCCTTTATAATTCTCCTATAAATGCTTTATTTAAAAATTTCCATATAAAGATATGAAGGTTTTATATTTTTATTTTAAAGAAAAATAAACAATAAAAATAATGGTACAAAATTTCAAAACAATATTGTAGGAGAGTAACAATGTTTAGTGCATTATGTATTGTTATCTTCAAAGTAGTTGCTCATATTACAAGATACAGGCATGAAAAACTGATTAAACAATATATTCACAAACCTTTCTTTTCAATGAACTAATAGCAGTTAGTACTGTAACTATCTTGCTGTTTATTTATTTATTTCTTTTTCAGATTACTGTGCTAGCCTCCCAACTCATGTTTATTTCTCCTGTATTCCCAGTGGGTCTATTTCCAATATCTGAGCTGAAGATGGCCTGTAAAAAGTATAAAGTAGAACATCTTACATATCAAATTCACAAATTCCTATTTTTCTCAGAGAAAGCCACAACATTGTCTCAATTGGCTAAGAGGCCTTTGAAAATCTTCCACATTTTTAAGAACATGAGTTCTACTATTTTGAACTTTTCTCAGACAGATTAAAAAATACTGGCCTAGCACCGATTATTCCCTGTAGTGAATTGGATAGTGGCCCTCAGAAGATATATCTGTGTCCTGCAAGCTGTGAAAGTGATCTTTAGGGGAAAAAAAAAAAAGTCTTTGTAAATATAGTTAAGGGGCTAAAAATGAGGTCACCCTAGATTAAGCAATGACAATTGTTCTTAAAAACATAGAATAGCAACTATGAAGACAGAATCAAAGATTTGAGTGACACAGTCTCAAGCCAAGGAACCCTGCACTCACCAGATCTGTAAAAGTCCAGGAACAGAATATCCCCCTAGAGACCCTGGAAGAAGAATGACACCTTGATTTTAGACTACTGCCCTCCAGAAGTGTGAGATAATACATTGATTTTTAAAAATTTATCCAGTGTGTGATCATTTATTCAGCAGCTTAAAACTAATGTGCTCCCTGGGGAGCTTCCTCTCCAGTAATTGCAAAGGTTTACCTAATGCCTCAAATCTTTTTTACCCATATAATTTTATTCTTTGCACACCACACTCCCTTCATTTTAACATTTTTCTTTTTTCTTTCTTTCTTTCTTTCTTTCTTTCTTTCTTTCTTTCTTTCTTTCTTTCTTTCTTTCTTTCTTTCTTTCTTTCTTTCTTTCTCTTTCTTTCTTTCTTTCTTTCTTTCTTTCTTTCTTTCTTTCTTTCTTTCTTTCTTTCTTTCTTTCTTTCTTTCTCTTCCTCTCCTTCTCCTTTACCTTCTCTGCCCCCTTCTCCTTCTCCTTCTTTCTCCCCCCCATTTAATTTTTGTTGTGGTGATGGTGGTGGTGCTGATGTTGTGGGTAGAACCAGGCCCTCACTCAGGTTTGCCAAGTGCTTTGCCATTGATCTCTGAGCTATAGCCGCTGCCTTCTTATCTCAGTATTTACTCAGAAGTCTCCCTCATAGTTTGCAATGCAATGACCAGTCCATTTAAAATTACAATCTCCACTCTCCTATCGTCGTTAGCCTTCTTTATTTTTCCATGGTACTTACGTAATTATTTTATTGCCTTTCTCATGCTACCAGAATGCATACTCTAGAAATAACATTTTTTGCCTTTAGAATGTTGTAATTAGCTCATATAAGGCCACTCTTCACAATGATGGATAAAGAGAAAAATGAGACTACTCTGTAAACATGAGTGAACACAGACAAAACAAAGACACAAAATGCTGAATGGCTCCCTAGCTGAGCTAATACAAGTGTTGACGCTTCACATTCAGCTGCAGTCACAATCACTTCTCCCTCTTTCTATATATAATTTATCAGAGTACTCATGCCTATTTCCACCTTCACGTCCTTGCAACATCCCATGTGGAACAAATCCCCTCATCATTATAATTGACCCTAAATCACCTGGAACGAGTCAAATCTTACATATTTCCTGACACTCTTGGACTGAGAAGCTCTCTCCTATGGTCTCCCATGGCCTTTCCTGCCCCGTGATGAGGTCGTCTGTCTTGTGTAAGTGCAGGTGTGCTCTCGGTGGTCTTTGGCTGGAAGGTGTTGATACCTTCCTGTCTTCATCCTAGACTTTCAGACAACCCTTTAGTGAGTAAATTGTTGGAAATATTTAACAAAGGGCATAAAGAGTCCTGATTTTCTGTGCTAAGTATTAATACTGAAGATAATTTAAAGGTACCAGAGATGTTTTTGGATCTAAAAATACTTGGAATTGCAAAAAGCAGCTATTGTTGACTGTGGTGACTGGTTATAGATGCTCCAACCCTTACCAGTCACATACTCAGATTAGTATTTTTATTTCTTAAATATCCATGCAAGCCCTGCAAATTCTACGACTTCTCCAGAGTCACTTTGAGGACAACATAGCAGCATATTTCAACTGCTACTCTTTCAACATTAACTCGAAAGGCTAAAATAGTCATTATTCAAGCAGCCATGTGAGCACACATTTGTAACAAAAATATTATTCATTGGCTTAAAAGGTATATTGTCAGTTTCTCAAAGAAAAGGAAAGAATCTTACATTTAATGGAATATAACTTCTGCAGATAGAAATCATTTTCTTCCTAAACTCCAGTATACCAATGGTACAAGTCTTCACAGAGATATCAAAAGCAAATATTTTAAGACAATGTTAGCTTTTAGTAGAATGCTTGATAGCTGTTCTTAAAGAAAAATAATTTTCTCCTAAAGCACATACATAATCGCCGTTAAAATGTCACAAGTAAAGAAAATGTTAATAGTACCTGAAGTATTTATAATTGTAGAGCAAGTGCACCACAAAATTCAAGATCCAAGCTGAAAAGTAAAAAAAAAGGAATGTTACCATAACTGATTTTCTTCAACAATCTTATAGATTTTATTATGAAGACTATCAAGACAGACTACTACCCACTTTTGAACACTGGCACACATTTTTGTTGGGTCCATATAGAAGCTCTCTATTCTTAGTTTCCTATTCTGTAAAATAAGTGTGAAATTATTAAGACCCATCTCATAGACTGGTGGTAAGAGTGAAAACAGTTCATATATGCAAAATGTTTAGAAAAATACCTGGCATATATCAAGTACTGTTAATATATCTGTGTTCTTACTAGTTTGAAGTAACAAGGTTGTATCTATAATCCTGAAAATCAGCTCCTAAATGTGCTTGTGCACATCCAACAAGGAGATTCTTAGATAGAAAGGTTACAAGATAATAATATTCAGAGAACCTTATGTATGTTAGTTATTTGGGAGAAAGAAATTACATTATTCAATGTATTTTAAAATAGGAGTCTTACAAAAGAGGAAAACAATCATTATAACTGTTTGGATATCAGTGTATTTTCTTTAAGTTGAAATAAAAGCTATCTAAAACTTTAAAACTGTGAAATTACCCTTGCCCTTTGAAATGGTAGTTTAATGTAAATGTAAGAATTAAAAGGTGACTAACCATGTATTACTTTTTCACATTTGTCAGCTTAATCCAGTTGGGTAGTTTAGAAATTCTGTCACAGATGTCTGAAATTGTTAAAATTAGCATGTTTTATCTGCAGAATACAGAATATTCATTTACATAAAATTGGTTCTTTTCTAACACAATGTAGCTATAAAATGTTTTATAAAACATATTTAAAGTAGTTGAAACAGTTTCTGGGAAAATTATTTAAGGGAAAAACCAGTAGCATTTCTGGGGAATTCGCCATGGTTTATCCCAGGAGAGCGAAGCGTGTTTTGAAGGAAAAGATCATTATTACTGTAAAATAGAGTGAAATATTAAGATTTGTTAGCAATGTAAGTAATTAAATCAGGCTGCTTTCACTTAACATTTCTCTATCCAGATTCTAGAGTATCCATTTTAAAACATACTATGCTATGTTACTATCTGAGACTTTACTAATTATTTTGGGAAATACTGCATTTCAATCATCTGACAAGTAATTTGTCTTTTTAGCATAAAATGTTAAAGAATAATAAGGATAAAAATGAAAGAAAGAGGGGTCGGTGAGATGGCTCCTGCTTGGCAAGCACAAGGGCCTGAGTTCGACTCCCGGAACGCACATACGAAAAAAGGGCCGGTGATATCGCTCAGCGGCACGGGCGCCTGCTGGTGCGTGACGTCCTGAGGTAAACCCCTGGTACCCACAAAAAAAGAAAGAAAGAAAGGATAAGGATATTAATAGAAAATAGAAAATGAGAAAATGGATAAGAATGAAGAAAAAGTAATTAATTTCAATGTAAACAATTTTTATGTAAATATATAGTTTCAACATAGAAAAGGAACACTATGATGGAAAATCAGCCAAAATCTTCACAAGTATGCACAAATGATTTGATTTTGCTTTTTAATATCAAGAGTCTGAACCCACTGTGAAATATACATGCAAGTTTTTCCTTTTAGTAAGGCCTGGGTTATATTGGAAACAAGGTTTTCAACCTTCAGCACATTTTCTTCTCAGACACTACTGGAATACTAGGTCAGCACCTGTTCAACTTCCTCCTGTCTCCACTGTTGACAGTCACATTGTTTATGTGAATTGAATACATCTTTAAAAATTAAGAATCTGAAGAGACGATTATACAATAGTTTACCTATTCAAATATTTTTTATAAAACATATAAATAAAAAATAAATAAAAATATTTTTCTTTCCTAATAAGTTATATTGTTTTATTAGCAATTTAATATATGCACAAAATAAATTCAGATTTAAATAATGTGGTACATGTTCTGAAAACATGAAATGAGGGAAACATAGCAAAAATATTAAAGTTAAAACTATTTGTGTCATTTTAGGAAAATGAATGCACCTTGAACATAATCAGACATGCAAGTTCAAATATATAATGCTTTCTCTTATATGATACAACAAAAATGTAAATAAAAAGCAAAATAAAAGATAGATAACAGAAAGTAGGGAGATAGATATTTCTCAAATTGGAAGGAGATAAAGAGATGGAGGGATGCGTGAGGGAGAAAGGAATAGGGGATGAAAAATGAGTTAAGGTGTGTTTTGTACATGTATCAACTCCACACAAGGACAGTAAACATGTACTTAAACATGCACTAATACAAATTGGAAAGTAAATAACATTAATTTTGTAATAATTATATTAAAATTACAGTACAATTAAAGACATTTTTGACTTTTTTCAAAACATGATTTTGAGTTTCAACTATTTATATTTCCTTATTCCATAGCTAACTTTTGTACACTCTTAATGTTTTATTATGACCTCCAAATAATCAAATTTTACCTTTCAAATTCTGACCTACAACTGAAAGCCATTAAAGATTAAAATTTATATGTGTGGACATAATAAATGTGCTTTTCATTTAAGTGGAAAGATTTCAATTTCAAACCTTCATAAGTTCATCATTCTTATCCAAACTTCCTGAATTACTCTCATCACAAACCATTAGTTACTAAAACAGATTAACAAATGTTCCCCTTGTGCTCTTTCAAGAGACATTACTGTGAGGTGATGAGGTTTATTTGTTCTGTTATTTGTTTGTTTGTTTGCTTATTTGTTTGTTTTTTGAGACAGGGTCTCACTATTCAGTCCAGGCTGGCCTTGAACTCACTATGTAGCCCAGGCTGGCCTCGAACTCCTAGTGATCCTCCTGCCTCAGCCTCCCTCATGCTGGGATTACAGGTGTGCAGCATCACATCCAGCTACTGTGATGAGTTTTTAATTGGCACCCCAGTAGGCCCAATTTCTTATCTTTTTAAACTAATATTGAAAAATTTGGTCATTATGCTTAATTAAGATTTTAAAATTTCTTGTAAAATCAAATATTCTACTTATCTTGGATATGAATATTCCTAAGTGAATAATTGACTATCCTGAGCAAGTTTCCCCTTAATCCCAGGAAGAGTCTGATTGGTAGAGTTTCCAACATGAGCATCATTTATGTGCATGCTGTACCTTCCTGTGGAGACTGTAGTCCGTAGACACTCATCATACTTAAGTTTTGACCTTTCTTGTAGTAGGCATGTCTTCTCCTTGTCCAACTAGAAGGAATTTTCCAGTCATTGGACATTTGCATACTACAGATTTATACATTTTTTGTGCAAAGTTTCCTGTACAAATTTTTGTTCTTTTCCTTATTTTCAGTACTAGTCAGCATATTATTTTTACTCGATATTTATGAAGAACACTCTGAGAGATACCAAAACGGATCTATTTTCTTTTATCTACTTCTTTTTTTGATTTATGTTATCAATGAGATTACATGGTGATATTATTCTTTGTAATTAAGATTATCAGACTTTTTAAAATTTTTATTGTGGGTACCGGGGGTCGAACTCAAGACCTCATGAGCCAGCAGGCACCCATGCCGGTGAGTGATATCATCTGCCCTTTTTTCGTATATGGGTACCAGGAGTCAAACTCAGGACCTCGCACTTGCCGGGCAGGCGCTTATGCCGCTGAGCTATCTCACCGGCCCAATCAGATATATTTTTAAAAATATTTTTATCTTTATGAAGATCAAATTAGACTAAAATCATTAAGCATAACTTTCCTAACTGTTTATATTTCTAAGTTTCATAGTGCTTAGTAGAAGGTAAAATATTAATATGTGTGTGAAAAGTTCTTACAATCATTTTAAACTTTAGTGAATGATAATCAAGAGTACCTTCATCTGTTTTATTTTTTTTTTTAATGTGGGTACTGGGAGTCCAACTCAGGACCTCGCGCTTGCCAGCAGGCACTTGTGCCACTGAATGATATCACTGGCCCTTTTTTTCCTTTATGTGGGTACCAGGAGTTGAACTCAGGACCTCATGCTTGCCAGGCAGGTGCTTATGCTGCTGAGCTATCTCACCCGCCCCTTTACTCTGGTTTTTATTATGGTAAATTATCTTATCAAAAATATTTTAATGACATGCAATTGGAAAACAATATTCTCTTCTTAAGCCTGACTCACATTTCAATATGCTTAGATACAGTGGCAAGTGAAAGAGAACTAGTACATAATTTGAAATTTTTGGATGAAAAACTAGAAAAATAATTTTAAGCTGTTTTTAAGTTCTGTAAGCATAAATGGAATAGATATGAAGGAGTAAAAGAACACAAGTTTTAAGGGAAAAAAACTCCATGAAATATTTCTTTCTGGGTGTTTTTTAAATACTTCTAATAATAAGAGCTGCACATTTTTTTTTCTTTTTTAAATCAAATCTTTTTTTGTGTGTGGGTACCGGGGGTCAACCTCAGGACCTCACGCGCCAGCAGGCGCCCATGCCGCTGAGCGATATCACCGGCCCTTTTTCATATGTGGGTTGTGGGAGACGAACTCGGGCCCTTGTGCTTGCCAGGCAGGCGCTTACGCCGCTGAGCCATCTCACCAGCCCTTAAATCAAATCTTGAAAATCTGTGGGAAAATGATATGCTTTCAATCTCTATATTTTAAAACATTACAGCTATTGAATCAACCTCACAATTTCAGTCAGGTCAAATACTTTCAGATCAGTCAGAAAAAAGAAATCTGAACTTTTAAAAGATTATTCTGTGTGCTCCTAATGTTCTTGGTTAAAATGTATTTAGAGAAATAAAGTTGTATTCAACTTCTATCTCTTTGCACATTTGTGGAATATTATTTTACTACTTGCCTACTTTTGGAAAAAATGAATCCAGAACATTATAAAGCAGGAATAAGAAATATGATTTTAATTATCAGTTACCTTCAAAAAAAAATGTCAATGCTGAAAATGTGACCAAGGGAAGCTCTGACCTACTAAAAACATTGATTCTTGTTTGGCTCATCATCCGGAGATGTTTTGCTCTTGCTAATTAGCCTAGGAACTTAATTTTGGATTAGAAGCAGAGAGACTTAAATAGATGTTCATAATTAGATGAACTCAAAAAGAATGTCTGGTAGATTCCAGAACACTACAAATTTCCGTTGCTTATTTCAGAATTTATTATTAGCTTCCTCGGGACAAGTATCTAAAGTCCCTTAAATAATATAGAATTCTGCTATAATGTACCTATTATGGTCATATCATACTGCTATTTACATACACTAATTAATATATTTACAAATGAGAAAATTATGCTCACATTCTTTAATTAGCTTTCTGATGATTAGATAATAAATATCAATTATTTACATTGTAAATGAATAGTAATATGAATCGTCAGTTGGAGAAGAATTTAAAAATACAATAAAATTTAGAATTTAAAAAACCCTGGCCATAATGTGGAATTGCAGATTAAGAATAAATATCATTCAATTTTAAGTTTTAGTGGTGATATCTATAGCTTTGTAGCAATGAGTCATTTGGTCAAAATTCTAATAATTAAAAAAAAAACTGAAACTAGTTGACTCTTTTTCTGAGTTACATAGCAGTTCAACTTTAAAATTTCTGTTTTAATAGGATGCAAATACAGGCTCCATTCATAAACGTTGCCAAACATTCACAAATGTTTCTTCATCATCTGTAATTTTTTTTTGTGGGTACTGGGGGTCGACCTCAGGACCTCGTGCACCAGCAGGCGCCCGTGCCGCTGAGCGATATCACTGGCCCTTTTTTCGTATGTGGGTTCTGGGAGTCAAACTCGGGCCCTCGTGCTTGCCAGGCGGGCGCTTATGCTGCTGAGCCATCTCACCGGCCCTATCATCTGTAGTTTTGCTCTCAGTGTCCCAGGTCCTGTGGTGATGGACATGAAAGTGGCACATTGTCTTTAGTCTGGTGAGCTGGCATTGCTGTAGAGAGTGAAAGAAAACCAAAGGAATCAGTTTCATGAAAAAAATAACTTATTTAGCAATAACTGCACAAAAATGAACTATGGGTGACCGTAAAGGGTGCTGGAAATATAAATGAAGTAGACAGAAGAGGTCTGTGAGGATGTGACATTTTACTGAGCATTTAAGCATATAGAAGGTGCAAAAAATGCAACTGTGCAGAAAAAAGAAGTATGAACTATGAAATTTAATCTATTTCTGTGTTTTAAAGCTGATTCTTGGCACTGCATGTTTGTATGTGTTTGTATACATGTGTATGAACACCAGTGTTGGAAATTGTTCTGGGCAGTGCGAATGCAGTTGTACACAAAATGGACAAAATGGCCCACCTTATGGAGCTTATCTTAACATGATGAGAGAAAAGAAACAAGAAGATAAAAAAGTAGTCAATAAGTTTTCTAGTATGTTAAAAGACAACAGCAGAGGCACAGAGAGTCCTGTGGGGGAGGATGGCCCAGAAAAAATGGCATGAGTAAACTTAAGAAGGAAGCACACAGCAGCAGATGAAGAATTTAGTGGAGAGGAAGGCTTTGCAAGTGTAAGTAACATCAATTAAAAATGACTTAGAGTAAAAGTTGCCAGAATAATTCAATGGACAGCCAGAAGGTCAGTGAGATTCCTCGCCAGTGGGGAAAACTAAAATAGTGGAGAAGGTCAGACAGGAGAAGGGGGATCCATCATGAGCACCTTCAAGCCATTGTTAAAACTTTGACTTTCTGAAACAAGTGCAAAGCAAATGTGATGTTACACTCACTGAGAGCAGAGGGAATGGAAACAAAGGCAGATTAGGAAGATGAGTTAAAAAGTTAATGTAATTATCTGGGTAGGGGATGTCAATAGCTGTGTTTACCGTGGTAACAATTAAGTGATGAGCAATGGCTGCATAAACATACATGGAAAAGGCCCAGAAGAAATTTGTTGGCTAGGTGAGTATTTTAAATGTTAAACAAGATATATAAAAACTTAAAGCATAGTTTTCAATCATAGGATTCATTTGATCAGCAAAACATTTTTATTGGAAATACAGGATTGTATTACTTTTAGCTAATTTATTTTTCAATTATTTATATAAATAATTCCCAAACACTGAATATTTGCCAGGTACTTTGTAGTATCTAAAGGCATACATAGATAAAATAGTCTTTTAAAACACCTGTTAACATATTTTCATTTTTCCTGGGAAAGAAAACAATATAAAAACAGAGAACTTAACAGATGTTTGGAGATTGACAATATAAGGAAAAAAACCTAGAAAAATGTCTAGACTTTAAGTTACTTTAAAATTACACAAAAATGTAACCAGTTGATGGGAACTAATTATTTGGACAATGTTTATAACCTTTAAAATGAGCTCACCAGAAAGGTGAAAACTGGATAAATCAAAGCATGCTTAAGTTTTATTTAAAGGAAAATCATAGAATATTAAAAAGAACAAGATAAAAGAACTATGGAAATCTTCTGGAAAATGACTTTATTTCTATACAAAACATTACAATCTTCTCAAATTCATGAGTTCACTAATCTCAAGGACTTTTATCACTGGAGAAAATTCCAATACTCCTATTTGGAGTCAATCTAAAACCTTGTAAATCTTGAAAAAAATTGCCTCTTTTTCCTGCTGTATGAAATTCAGAATATTTTGATGTCTCTAAATCAGATTATGGCTTTGTAATCTATGAGAAGTCTGAGTTGATTTGTTTCATTGCCCTTAAATACAATCTATTTATCCACCTACCTATTTATCTATTGATTCATCCATCCATCCACTCTTCTAATATTTTTGAGCCTCTTTTATGCCAAATACTGAATTCACACTAAATCAGCATCCAGTAAACTTTTCCAATTTATTCCGCTGTCTAGGCGTCAGATTGTATTAGATCACCCAAATTCCATGTGCAATTCAAATCCTTCCATAGCTACTTTAATCTATACTCTTTAGTCATTAATCAAACATATCCCCTTACAAATCACAAATTGAATAATAACAAAACTTTCCAAAGACATCTTATCAACTACATTAACCAGTTTTCCTGTAGCCAAATGAGTACTTAACAGATTTTGTAGGAATTTTTGAAAAATGACTTTTATGATACTTTTCCAGTATTGGAACTATTACAGATAATGTAAATTGGTTTAAGTACTAAATAAGAAATTTAGCATTAAATAAAAAAAATTGTAAGACATATATGATTCAACTCAACAAAATTACCTGAAAAAATATTGTGTTAATTTACCAGGGAGATATAGGTGTATAGATAGATATAATTATCTATAGATGATATAGATATAGACATAGACAAGGTATAGATAGATATCAAAGTACCACAAAAAAGTAGCTTAGACAATAGAAATTAATTGTCTGTGATTTGGAAACAATAAGTATAAGATTAAAGTGTTGTTACTGTTAGTTCCTTCTGAATACTGTATGGGAAGAATTTGTTCCAGGCCCCTTCAGTTAGCTTGTAGATGACTGACGTCTGACTATCTCTTCATCCTCTTCTCTTTGTCTTCCCTCGATACCTGTCACTGTGTGCAAATTTATCATTTTACTAGAATATCAGCAATATTGGATAGGGCTCCCTCTAAAACATCCATTTTATTTGATTTTCTCTGTAAAGACCTTATCTCCAAATAAAGTCACTTTGAGAGGTAAAGGGAGTGATGACTTCAGCATATCCAATTTGGGATCACATATTTAACTCATAACAATGTATACTGTAGCATCATCTGAAAAAGAAAACTTGCCAAAAAAAAAAAAAAAAGAGCCAAAAACAAATTTAAATCAGCATAGAGAAGATGATTAAATACTGTTTGGCATACTTTTGCAAAAAAAAAAAAAATCATGGACACCTGACTATATTCTTTGCATTTTTCCTATTTGCTACCTGACTATTTCATCATGGAAGTAGAGATGAATTGACATAAATAACATGGTGATATATATTTTAGGACAATGTTCATTAAAGATTTGTAATCCACACATTTGAGAAATATAAAGTAAAACTGTAGAAAATAGAGTTTTGCTTATTAGTATATTTTGATAAGTAGAAATTTTAAGCATGCAAATAATTTACTTCCCATAGATCTCTAAAATTTATACAAAGATTTATTCATCTAGTTGAATTTTTCTATAGTATATATACTATTCATGATTTTTTTTGTGGGTACCGGGGGGTCAACCTCAGGACCTCGCGCACCAACAGGCACTCGTGCCGCTGAGCGATATCACCAGCCCCTTTTTCGTATGTGGGTTCCAGGAGTCGAACTCGGGCCCTCTCACTTGCAAGGCAGGCGCCTATGCTGCTGAGCCATCTCACCGGCCCTATTCATGATTATTGACCTCAAAGTAAATTATAAAGTGTAAGCATTAAATAATGTCAACTATTAAAGAAAATATTAAAAATATATCAAAATTAATAGTCAGCAGAATATTGTAGTTCTGACATTAATTGAAAATTACCAAGAAATATGCTTGGCAATTTTTTAATATTTTGAGTATTTCTTTAAATGTATTACAGAAAATTTGTAAATAAACACTTGTAGTTAATAGTCTATACTAAATAGGGAGATGTGGAAGTGCACTTGATGGATGCAAACTAAAATATTCCTCCGTGTTTCATTTTGAACACTTTCTGAAATGAAGATTTTTACATTTTTAATTTTCAGTACAGTTTCTATTTTCAAATACATTGAATGACTGAATTGTTTTAGTTTACAATAAAAAGATATTTTAGGAAAGCAAAGACATAATTGACTTGCATTTTAGTAACATCACACAGATTGAAAGATTGAATTTTGGTTTTACACTAAAAATGTGAAGCATCAGAATATTTTTCTGACAAAATCATAACGAATTATTTTAAAATATTATCTTTGCTTACAGAAATTAATTATACTTTGTATCTATAAAGCATTTCACCCTCCAGTTTTCAAAAAAAACATACTTATCTGGATATTGAGTAATATTCATAAGAATGATATTTTAAAAATAAAATATTGTCTCTGGAGCCCAATGCTTACAGTCATTCATCAAATTATAAAGAACTGATTTGGTTATTCGCATTGTTTTATTTTGTGTAACAAAATAACTCAGAGTTTTTTTCACTTGTACACTAAACATTGGAGAAGTATCTTTGAAGTTTAAAATGATAACTGCACAATCTTATCATTGAGAACTCATCATTTAAATAAGATGTAGCTGCTGATGTTACCCATAAAAATCATATTATTCTTATTATTTAATCTCTTTGTTTAATCTATTTGTTTTTTAGGGGCTGTGTTAAAATTTTACTTGAGGATTTTTGTGAGAAACATCAATATTCAAATTTCATCAAGGTTACTTGCTAGCTTTGTGACTATGGTGTTGAATCTGCAAAAATCAGTGATTTCTTTTGTAAAATTGCAATAATATTTACTTTTGAAGTGTTAAATTATCTACAGAAATGTATTTAGTAGGAACAGAATGGACATATAATAAATGACATCCATAACATAATATTTTGTTCCTCCAGATGTTTAATGCTGTTTCTTCCTCCTTAAATATTATTGTAATAATTACATGCAAAAAAAAGTAATTTTATATGTGCTTGATTGAAAGTTTGCTAATTGTTCTTAACAATTATAAAATAGATACTCCATTTCAATTGTGGAGCAGCTATTAATTAATTCATTTTTCCATGTGACATAAACATTTTTATCAAGTGTATTAAACACACAGAAAGGATATACATATTGTACAACAAGATCTTGATTCATTTTTCAAACATCTATGCAAAAAACTCAATTGAGAATTGACACATAGATTATGCAATCCATATCAAAGACTGCTTTTTGAGCAGTTCTACTCGAGGACATTTTCAAGGCAGTAAATTGATCAAAGCACCTATTTTTGCCATATTCTACCACAAAGCAACATCAAATAAATTTGCTTTTTTGGTTTGGTTTCCTGCATGCTTTGAACTAGAAGTATAATATTCTCACTAAGGCTTTGTGTCCTGAAGTAAAATTGTGAGTCTCTTTTCTAGATTACACCCAAGTACCTCATAAATTGTTGAAGATACCATAGATAAAAGTATTTTTCTTGCTTCTCTACTTAGTGACATTTTTGTAATCTTGAGTGTTTATAGCTTTAGCCAAATAGTCCAAACATCTCCAGTATCACAGTATAGATAAGCTATAATTTATGTTTTTCAAACAATGTGTAATTCATATAAAATAAGCTTTAGAGTTCTTCAGTTTTGTGATCCATTGCAGACAAAGGCTGAAGAATAAAGATTATGAATGTTGAAAAATGCATTATAACTGTGCTAGAGTTAATCTAAATATTTTATTTAATTTTCTATACCTAAACATACTTTAGGCCATTTCTTTTTTATTTGTGGAAATTTTAATATTCTTAGTTACTTGATTTAAGAAATATCATGACTGGAATGCCCACTGCTGAATTAGATTTATTAATGAACTTACATTAATTTAAAATAGTTATTTTAATATTTATATGTATAATATTTCATTATTAATATTTTGTTTATGATTTTCTTATCACTCTTTTATCTTTAAAAATATTGTACTTTTAATTGACAAGTAATCATTGTTTATATTACAAGAGAAAAAAGAGTATTTTGATTTATGTATGTACAGTAGACTCAGTCAAGCTTATTAACGTGTCCATCTCATCAACCAATTTTTTGTTATGAGATTGCTAAAAATATATTCTTTTTGGAAATTTTGAAAAATACATATTTATTTTGGTGACTATACAGTAAAATAGACTGCTTAAACTTATTCCTCCAGGACAACTGAAACTTCATACACTCTTGTCAACCTCTCCTCTTCCTTTATCCCTGTCTTTCCATTCCAGCCACTGGTAACAAGCTTTCTAATTCTTTCTATAAGATTAAAGGTTTTAGACTCCATATGTAAGTGAGATCCACAGTATTTATCTTTCTGTGCCTCTGTGCCTGGCTTACTTCATTTAATATAATGTCCTGAAGTTCCAACCATGGTAACACAAATTACAAAACTTCCCCCCTTTTTTAAAGGCCATGTAGTAGTCCATTGTGTATTTATACCATATTTTTAAGTCATTCATTTATTAATAGACATATCGTTTGCTCTTTTATCTTGGATGTTGTAGGTAATGCTGAAATAAATGCTGAAGTTCACATTCTTTGAAATACCAACTTCAAATACTTTGTAAATATACTCAGATGAGGTTTTGCTGTATAATATAATTCTATTTTCAGCTTCTTGCAGAATCTCCATACTATTTTATTAAATAGCTATACTAATTTACATTCTAATAGTTTTCAAGAAGTACATTTTTTTCCTAACTTCACAATTACTTGTCTTTTATCTTTTTGGTAATAAAGATTCTAACAACTATTAGATATTGTCTAACTGATTTTTCTTATATACACACCAACAAATAATTTATTTTGCAGACATAAACTTTTTATGGAAAAAATGTAACAAAATTTCATAACACCTGCCTGGCAAGTGCAAGGTCTTAAGTTCAATTTCTGGTACCAAAAAAAAATTTTTTTCATGAGAAAATAATAGGAGAATAACAGTAGTTAATGCATTACATGTTGTTATCTTTAAAGTAGTTGCTCAGGTTACAAGATATAGGCATAAAATTTCTCCTATCGATATTAGCACAAACCTTTTTTAATGAACTAAGAGATACTAATAGTATAACTGACTAGCATTTTTCCTCTTTTTTTCTCCTACTGTCCTTTCCCCTTTCACTGATCCTAGTTCCTTTTTCCATTTGAAAAATTTCTTCCCATTTCACAATATCTATTGTACATTTTATATTTTATTTACTCTTTCAGTTTCTCACACCTGGGAGACAATACAATGTTTACACATGTGAGTCTGATTTATTTCACTTAAGAATATGGCCTCGAGTTGTATCCATTTACCTATAAAAGTCTCAAGTTTATCCTTCTTTGTGGCTGAATAGTACTCTATTGCCTAACAAAGAACACATCTTTTTATCCATTCCTCAGTTGATGGGAATTTGGGCTGATTCAAAGTTTTAGCTACTGGAAACTATGACATTATAAACATAGGCAAATGTCCAACAGGCCCATTAAATTAATAACTAAATTACTTAATTTGATGAAATACATTACTACACAGGTATAAAAATGAAATAAAGCCACTGTTAATAGACTTTTCTTTAAAGTGCCACTGTAACATTTTGGGTTTCACAAGCTATATATGTTCTTTATCATGTATATTTGTTTAGAAAACCAAACAAAATGTGAAAAAATATTAGGTCATATATTGTAAAGCAAAATAATTTGCAGATTACATTTGGTACATTGACTGTAGTTTGCTGACCACTGAAGTATGGACACAAAAGTAAACATTCTGAAATCCCTAAATACACATCTGAAAGAAGAGAGAAGCAAGTCGTGCTGACTATATATTGTATGTATAGATAGTTCTAAAAATATGAAAAAGTAAATGATATCTCAACTAGAGCTTCTTAAATATTCAATATAACTTTTAAGAAGGCATATGAAAACTAAAATCGTAGGGTAAGGCAAAAATTACTTCTAAAATGGAGAAAATCATGGCATATAGAAATGACACAAAAATATGCCTATAGCATTGAAAATAAATCTTTCTTTTTCAAGAAAAGATTTTCCCTAAAGTATTTAATTTACATGTTTATATACTTAACTGATATATTTAACCCAAATTCATTGGGGTGTATTTTGTATGCTGTTATTTTTCTCACTGCTCATATCTGCATATTAATGGATTTAGTATATTTCTACACTCCAGAAAACATCCAATTGACACATTTAACTTGACCCTCACACAGAATTGTTATTTAAAAAATCAAGTGTGAGATATTTGTGGATGATAATGTTAAAGAGGAAACACATGCATATCTATCATCTATCATCTATCATCTATCATCTATCATCTACCCATCCATCCTTTATAAGACTTCCAATAATTGTGAAAACATTCTATTTTTGCCTTTAGAGAAGATTTCAGGTTTTCATAGAAATTTATTTTTAATAGTACATGTGTCTTAGTTACTTTCTTGTTGCTGGGACAAAATACTTGACACCCTCAAGTTAAAGAAGGAAAGGTTCATTTTAGCTCACTAGGGGTTTCGGTGCAAGGCAGGGTGGCAGCACAGAGGGCCATGACAGGGGAGAATGAGCTCATGGCATGGAAAGCAGGAAGCAGGGACTAAGAATATTTATTTACATCCTTCCAGGCTACTCCCACTGTGACCCACCTCACCTCCCAACACTACACCTAGCTATAAACCCATCGGTGTACTAGTTCACCTCCCAAAAGCTCCACCTATTAAATTAATGTAGCTTTATTTCATTCTTATAGCTGTGTAGTAATGTATTTCATCAAATTAAGTAATTTAGTTATTAATTTATGGGCCAGTTGGACATTTGACTATTTTTATGTCCTTTTATTATGTTTCAGTTTTGCTTTCTTTTGCTACACAGCATCCAATGTATTTCTTAAACTATTAGTAAAATAATATTATTTAAAAATAAAATGGGGGGCTGATGAGATAGCTCAGTGGCATAAGCAACTGCCTGGCAAACATGAAGTCCCAAGTTTGACTCTTGGTACCCACATACAAAGGAAAAAAGGGCCAGTGATATTGCTCAGTGGCACAAGTGCTTGCTGGCAAGCACGTGGTCCTGAGTTCGACCTCTGGTACCCACAAAATAAATAAATAAATAAAAATTTTAAAAAAAGGGATATATATGTAATGTATTTTTACATTTACTAGGTACCAAACTGATTGAACAAATTATACACTCCTAGCACTGTATGTGTTGTCATTCCTATGTAACCCTATCAACATTTAGAGCCCTGTTGCTGTAAATATGTACCTCACTGTGGTTTTATTTTCACTTTTCAGATAGTAATGAGATCAAATAACTCTTTATATGTATTGCCATGTCAGGCTTTAATGTCTTCAAAATGCCCATGAATCTATTAAGTTTGTGATTTTTCTCACTGATTATTGGTTCTCTGTACATTTTGAGTATTAATTCTTTCTTATTGTATTGTAAACATCTTCATTTTAATATCTCATGATGTTACAAGTTTATAACTTTTTCTTGACATATATTTTTAATTTGAGTGTATTAGCATTCATCAAATATTACCTTTATGATTGTAATTTTTGCATTTAATTAAAAACAATTAAAATTTTTTTATCTTAAAATAAATATATTTCCTAACTAAAGACCAATCTGCCTATTCTGCTTCTCTCATATATGTTTTAACTGAATTTTGTATCTTTATAATATCAAAATCCAATTTAATATTTTTATCATAACCAGTTTCTCCACATTTTATATCATTCATCATCGGTCTTCCAACCTATATGCAAAAACAGTTCTGACATAAAAATATTTTCATAAATGCATATATATATTTTTTTATATTAGTTAGCTGTCACATTGCTGGGAAAATACAACTGACATGCAAAGCTTGAAGAAGAGGTGTATTTTGTCTCATGTTTTCAGTCTATTGTCAGACAGCTCTAAGCCAAAAAGGGGAATGGTGGAAGGGCATGACAGAAGAAAGCTGCTCATATCATGATGATCAAGATGAGAGAGATTGAGAAACAGAAGAAGTCAGGAGAAGAATACGCCATTCCAGGTCATGTTCCCTGTGATCCACCTCCAACATGGCCCCAGTACGTATCAACACATTCTCATCAATGAACTCATCAGTGTTTTAATCCACTAGTGAATATAATGTCTCCATGATCTCAACACCATCCAAAAGCCCTGTATCTGGGAATGAGACTTTTGAGGAACATTTTAAAGCTAAACCATAAAATTTCACTCCTGCCCTCATAAAGCTCATGTCCACTTCATTATGCAAAATATTTTCTTCCATCTTGAAGAGTCATCAAAATCATCATAGTTTTAGCACTGGGAAAATATAAATTTCAAGGTTTTCTCTTAGACTCAAAGCTGTAAACCTCTTAGCTGTAAATCTGTAAAAATAAAAAAAAGAATGTTAAACACTTTCAACATACAATAGCACATAAGTAAACATTACCATTCAAAAGGAAGAAATAAGGAGGTAAAAAGGAATTGGATTCAAGCAATACCAACATTAAGCAGTAGATTCATTAAATCGTGTACCTTCACATCTGGCATCTGTGAACTCCAAAGCCCACAGTTACTCTGTATTTATGGACTTGTTTGTTGCAGCTCAAGTGGTCTCTCTCTTTAGTTTGCTCCATTTGATGCCTGTGGTTTTCCTCTGCAGATGTTCCATATTCCTGGCATCTCCAACATCCCAAAGTCTCCACTACACTTCAGTTTCACCCACAGAGCTTTATCCACCACACTTTCTGGGACACACTGCCTGTCCTCCTAGGTCTTTCTTGGAAATCTGGATGGAAGTATCCATGACTCCATAACAACTGCATTCTGCATGCCTAGAAAACCAATACCACATATGTCACACCAAGGCTTGCTACCAAATTGTGCAGTATACTTTTGCACCTTTGAAATTGTAAAGGGTGGATTCTTGGTTTTTCTTGAGTTACCTTCAAGCCATCTTTCCTTTTGTCCTGATGCAAAGTATTATGCTTCTTTTTATTACTAATCCTTTTTTAGCAACTAAATTTTCCTCACACTACTTGGCTTTGACTTTATGGATGCTTCATTTCTGGCAAAACTGGATGCTTTTTAATGACTTTTTTCTGGCTTTTTGCTCCTGATTCTTAGTGTAAAAAAGGCCAAAAGCAGTCAGCAGTATCTATGTCATAGCCTAAATGTTGCACTCCCTTGAAATTCCTTCTGCCAAATTAATTAGTTCTAGTCCACCACTCTTAGTATCATTCTCTTGAAAATTATCAAGACACAGGCAAATTTTAGACAAGTTTTCTGCCACAATGTAACACACATGTCCTCTAGTCCAACTGCTAAGGTAGTTCTTTACCCCAACTGAAACCTCCTGAACCTGGCCTTTGTTGTCCACATTCCTATAAGCATTCTTGTCTTCTGAGTTCTGACCACTATAGCACATCAGGTATTGCTCACAAAATTCTAAGGCTTCTCTAACCTGAATTTCCAAAGTCTTTAAAACTTCTCTCACAAACCAATTCTAAAGGCTTCTAAACAACATGATAAGCTGTGACAATAGCTACCACCCACTGTCAGTACCAATATTTTAAAAATATTTTTATTTTTTTTAATTTATTTTTTTTTGTGGGTACCGGGGGGTCGACCTCAGGACCTCGCGCACCAACAGGCACCCGTGCCACTGAGCAATATCACTGGCCTCTTTTTCGTATGTGGGATCCGGGAGTCGAACTCGGGCCCTTGCACTTGCAAGGCAGGCGCTTACGCCGCTGAGCCATCTCACTGGCCCTTAAAATATTTTTAGTACCAATTTTTTTATTAGTCATCTTTTTAATACTTGAGACAAAATCCACACACCTACAATTTAAAGGAAGAAAGTTTATTTTAGCTCAGAGTATCAGTCAGTTCTTGGCTGCCTCCATGGCAGAAATGGCTAGTGGAAGAGTGTAGTATTGGAAAGCTGATCACATGACGGTGACAAGATTGTAAATATGGATAAGCTGGGAACAAGAAATATCCTTCCAAGTTATGTCCCCAGTGATCCACCACCAACCAATCCCCAACTTGTAACAGCATATTCAGCCTTGAACCCATCAATGTAATTCACTGATGAATAAGGTATCCCAATAATCCGATCAAGATTCGGATGCCCGAGCTGTAAACATGAAACTTTTGGGGGACATTTTATATCTAAGCCATAACATTGCTCATTTATTTTGTGACTTTTTAGTTTAATTTGTTTATTATTCTGCCAATTTATATTGTGTCAATGTCTATAATTTTACTCACCTGATAGCTTAACATGCTTTCTAATTTGCCTACTCAAATGAGTTGTATTTGGTTGTCATTCTATATAAATCTTGCACATAAATTTTAGAATTAGATTGTTAGATTTATTAAAATTCTGTCAATTGAATTTGTGTGAATCTGTCAATTGAAGTACATATTAAGTGTTGACTTCATTGTATTGTTTATTTTTTCTAAGTCTTTAGCATATCTCTCAGTTTCATATACTTACATCTATCTAGTTATTTAATTTTACCACCAAGAACTACTTCCACATCCAGGTTACATTTTTTTCTTACAAAACAGTGCCATTTCCAATTTCAACTGCATCCAATTGGTCAGGAAATTATGGTGGACACAATTTCTAAATTTCTGCAGGTTCGCAACACATCTCATTATCTTTACTGCTAGAATCAGTAGTATCTAAATTAGATTATGATGAATAGCTTTTTAAATAATCTCTCTCTTCCACCCAGGCTTCTACATGGTAAAAGTAATTCATATGGTACTCCATTGGTCAAAATTTAATGGCCTCTCTTCCCACTAAAAATAAAATTTGAAGTCAATTAAATACACTTTAATATCCTAGACCATGACACTCTGTTACCATTCTGATCTTTCTTCTGCTACTCTTCTATGTTTAATATGTTCCACCACTGTGACTTCCACATGTAATTCTGCTTGAAGACATTTGTATGTGCATCTCTGCTCTGGCTGATCTTGCCCCTTGTATCTTCCATTTCTTAATGGCAATTCACCTCATCCATGAGGTCTTTACTAACTTCACCATCTCATTTACAAAACAACCATAAATATTCTGTGTTTATTTTTACTAATATATTTTCTCTAAAGAATTTATTATTATTTCATTGACTTGTTTTATTGACTATGATATGAAATCTACAAAGCCATGAATTTTTGACTGCTGTATTGTTTTAACTTGAACCCCAACAGAATTATAAGCATATGATAGGAATCCTATAAATATTAGTTGAGGAAATGAAATCACAAACTTACAAACAAATGTAAATACATTTATATTCTAAATATATGGAAATCTTACCAAATGTGGCTACGCTGACAAAGTGGTAAAATATGTCATTTGTTTTTCTTCAACTTTTGTACAAGTGTAGTCCATGCTCAATATATTTTAAACAAACAGGGAAGCTGTATATAAATACATAATATGTTGAAGGGGAAGTGACAAATGTGGCCATAATGCGCACCCTCCATTATTGTATTTTAACCATTTTTAACTTATTGTATTGAAGTAAGTAGAGATCGCTTGCAATGAAACATTATCTACAGTTCCACATACTTTCACCTTTATTTTTATTCTCATTTGTCTCTTATGAAGCATTTAAATCTGTCTATGCTACAGTGTATAACAATGAATTTCACTAATAAAACATATTATCCTTATAACACCTTAACCTTTCTTCTTCTAAGTTTAATATATTCCCCCTAAAGTTACCCAGACACAACTATTATTTTTTGATCTTGGAGTTTTTCCCTTTTTCACAAAAATATTTTAAAGACATTGGATGTTTCATGAAACCATTATAGGTTACCTATTATGGTAATGAAATAAACTATGAAGAAATTATTATAAATATGAATAAAATAGTAAAGATGTTGACTTTTGCATAATAGAAAAAAATGTTAGTCTTTACCACACTAGAAATTTGCTTTCTGAGTTAAAGGGAATGTAGTTGAGCATATTCTATTCCAAATATACAGCTGTCAAAATGAATTATTACAAATTTCATTGGAAAAGAAGACACATCTTAAGGGCTAAAATTATGAACATCTATATGTCATACTAGAAAACGAATTTACAACTGTATTTGACTCTTTGTTTTGAACAAGTGAAGTTAAAGTGAAACTGAATATTTCTATTTGTACAAA
Organism: Erethizon dorsatum; assembly: GCA_028451465.1. Classification (NCBI taxonomy): domain Eukaryota; kingdom Metazoa; phylum Chordata; class Mammalia; order Rodentia; family Erethizontidae; genus Erethizon; species Erethizon dorsatum. The sequence continues at coordinate 22,913,552 of CM051839.1, forward strand.
ACTTTACATCATAAAAATGACTATAACAATTAACTAATATTTGCAAACTATCTGATTTCCTAGAGCACCTTGTACATGTTAGTTTTTACTACATACTTTAAAACTAAACTTACCCTTTCATTGTTTCAACAAATAAAAAAAAAACCTTGAAGTTTAATGAATTACTAAGTGTTATGCTGCACTAAAAGGAAAAGCTAGAAATCAAGTCTTTGCATCTTTTTCATCATAGCCATTATATATCATAAAATCTTTGATATAGACTCAATCATTAAGTAAAAAACAATGTGAAGACTAAAAAGCAATACATCTGGTGCTAATATAATAGTATATCTAGAAACTAAAAAAACAAAACTGTAAATACCAATGTTGAAACATTTCCCTTATTTTCACTGTATGGTTTTGTTTACAAATTCTTCAATGAGAGAGATTAATCATAATAAAACCAAAGAGTTTATTATTGGAAGACAAATGTTTGAAAAACTAATTCATTGTACAATTGGAGTCAAAGGAACATCTCGTGGCTTCAAGAGTACATAGATTAAAGAAAAAAAAGTCTCAGAGCATCATATTGGAAAAATCCAAACTTATCTTTATTAAATTATTTTGAATTATTTTTATCAAACAAAAAGAGAACACTGGTTTAACCCAAATCTACAAGATTACAATAAAATTATATACTACTTTAAGGGTCATACATTTGAATATAAAGGAACAAAATATTGTAGAGATTAATCAAATATTTCAGTTTATAAGTGCACATGCAACATCACTGGTATATGTAATTTTTCTAAGGTGTGTGGTTTTCATATTAGGATTTTTTAGAGGTAATAGTCTGTGAAGATTCTACCCCACTAAGAGTTAGAGGCGAGGGGGCTAGATACTACTTACATCTAGCAAGTATAACCCAAGCCAGATACTCAACATCTTACCAACCCCCCTCCCCAAAGGAATTGTCTGGCCCAAATTTCAGTAGTTCTGAGGTTAAGAAACCCTGATAAAGCTGTAAGACATTATTTTTTTCTGAAATACATTTCATCTGGGCTAAATGAATATCATAAGAATATACAACTTAAAATTGTGTAATCATGTTACCTCTTACAGAAAATATTTACATTTCAAAAGTCAGGACCTAATCATGAAGGATTTGTGTATCTAAACTTAAAATATGCTTAAATGTAAAAAGAAATAGCATTTGTAGTCAAGATGCTTAAAAGTACTCTATTATAGACAGTAAAATAATTTATGATAGAATAAAATGTGCTTTCAAAAATTAACATTAAAAATGTCATAAAGACTTAAAATTCAATAATAGCAGCTGATATAAATCATTAACATCATAATTTTAATGCATTAATCTTACATGACATTTTTTTATTTCTATTCTTTTAGAAAGCTTATATCATAATGACTTTAATCTTTTACATTTGTTTCTAGCATGCTATATACTTTTGTCTCATAAATTGTTCAGCAATTTTATAACTCATTCAGGAAAATTTTAATCCTTCATTGCCAGAGTAGAAAATACTATAGTCAGGAATTTTGCAGTAGTACATTAAAATCATGTAATTATTAGCATTTTATTAATAAATAGTAGATATATATTATTGTATATGTCACCTTCTGTAATAATAATGATTGATTAAGAGGACAGAGAAAAATTTACCAGTATCTTCAGATACATACAACAAACATTTCAACTTGTTTTGTGCTTTGTTATGAATAATCATCCATAGAGACTATAAAGTACATACAAGTAAGAATTATTTTGAAAAATGATGGAAGAACCATTTACCTAATATCCAAAATGAGCTGACTATAGCTCAATGCATCCCACACTGGGAAAGTAAATGTGGACTAGGCAGAGAGGTTTAGGGGCCTCTTATCCTGAAAAAACTAGGGACAATTTGCTTTTTATATGTTGTGGTATTAATTCATCTGAAGATAGTGCGGCAACATTGAGAGCTAGAAAGTCATTACTTATTGAACATTTTACATATGAAAAAGAGTGAAACTATAAGATTTAGAATTTTTTCCAAAATCATGTACTAATTTGAGTCTGGCATGAGAAGACGTGTGTCTCTTATTCCTGATCATTTTGTAATCAAATGCAATGGATTTGTATTTTGGAAAGTGTGAAGACCTAGAGGTAACTAGTGAAGAAAGGTTTATTCCTTGCAGCAGGTAAGAAAAGCACCAGAAGCACTTCTCAAAGGTGTGTCCTCCCTGGAGAAAGACAGTAAGGGGCTTTTATTGGGGAAACCCATAAGTGGTCATATAGAAAAGAGTCATCATCACTTGTAGAGATAGACACATTCCTGGGCACACTCAGCTTGAAGTTATGGTACACATGTTTACCAAAATAGTGCGTGGGAATGTATCTTAGGCAGAGAATTTAGTGTTACATGAGCAAAATTTACTCAAATCACCTAAAAATGAATCAGAGACATCAGAGTTTTGAATTTTGACAGATTCCTTTTAAGTTTCTTTAAGGATCTTGTCTGAAACAAACAAATACCTTTGAAGGGACAGTACTAGTCATTTAAATGAACCACACACACGGGTGATTGTCCTTAAAAGTACATTTTCTTGTGAAATTCACTTGAATGTAACATTATTGCAAGTTACTCCATCACTGTGAGTTTTGGAAAACATAATGCAAAGCAAATACTTCTTCAAATATTGATTGATTTAGCACCTTATGTAAGACTTTATTCTGGATACAAAGACATAAATAGTTTTGTTTCTGAATGGCAACTGTGTAAGTCTTCATGAAAAATAGGATAATAATGTAATAAATTCAATGTAAAGGAAGGAATAGACATTGTCATAAAGTGATTGGAATAAACATGCTCCATGATGGCATAAACATGAGGCTGGAGAATAACAAAATTATTAAGTTAGAATTGATAAAGAAAGATGTAATATTTAAACCAAATTTTGAGTGATGGATAATTTGTGGTAGAAATAGCAGGAAAATGTCCCCACTTATAAAATTCTAACATAGAAAATAAATTGAGAGCAAAGTTGAGGTAGGGTAGAAGGAAAAAGTGATAAGTAAAAAGGAGCTACAGATACTTAAAAAAAATTTTTTTAGTCTCCTCTATTACCTTAAACTTGTTTTCTGCTTTTGGGTCTCCAATGCCCATACCATGCATTTCTAAAGAAAATATGTACTTTAGCATAATGGTAGCCAGCTGTGTGTCTCCGTAGCTGAGCTGGGTGAACACCAGAAGCAAGCTTTGTGTTCACCCACTTGATACAACACAAAACAAGGTGTGTGCATGTGTGTCAAGGTTTAATTGGATGAGATTTACCCACATTATGCACCGTGTTACATCTTGTGTATTTATAATATTTTTTATTAAATGTTTTCTTTTGATTTTTCTTGTAGAATTAGCCTAATTCAGTACAATATCAATGAAAATGAGCTTTTACAATTTTGGGAGGAGGATGAAAGTGAATAATCAGGTGATTAGGCTATCCATGATGAGCTGGATTATGTAAGACAAAGAAGTTAGCAATATATGACAGATATGACTGAGAAGTACAGAATGAAGACCTTGATTCAGATGAGGAAGAAAACAGTAATGTAAATAAACATTTGACTAGTGAAAAATCTACTAAGTGGTCATGTATATCTGAACCATCAATTTAGAACTAGGTCAGAAATGTTATTAGGTTCTTGCCAGGGGTAAAACCTATTGGACTGAATGCCAACAGTTCAATTCAATGTGGGAAATTATTTCTAATGGACAATATGCCACAAGATATTTTGAAATTCACTAATAATTAAATACAAGAAAACATTTTATATGCATCAATAGTAATGCTCAAAAATATATTTATCATGACACCTCACTATCTGAACTAAAGCCTTGCTCATAGCAGGACTTTATCATTCTAATCATCAGAATCTAAAGGATTTATGGAGAAGTGACAGATGTGGCATTGAGATTTTTAGAATAATGACATTCAAGGGCCGGTGAGATGGCTCAGCGGCTTAAGTGCCTGCCCGGCAAGCGCGAGGGCCCGAGTTTGACTCCCGGAACCCACATACGATAAAGGGGCCGGTGATATCGCTCAGCGGCATGGGCGCCTGCTGGCGCGCGAGATCCTGAGGTCGACCCCCCGGTACCCACAAAAAAAAAAAAAAAAAAGAATAATGACATTCAAGAGATTTGGTTTCCTTCAAAATTGGCTACATTTTGATGACAAAAAGACCTGCCAAGAAAGAAAAAGATGTAACAATTTGGCTGATATTCATTCATTTGTTGAAAGCTCTGTTTCCAACTGTGAAGCAATTTATGCACTGTCCGAATACATGACAACCGATGAACAACTTGAATCATTTCATGGTTGTTGAAGCTTTCAGCAATATATACTATATAAACCTTTCAAATATGGTATACAAAGACATGCCCTGGTAGATGCAAAGATATTTTACACCTTGAATTTAGAAATTTAAACCTGGATCTCAGCCACCAGGTCTTTCTTTTTGCAGTAACGTGCATATGATGTTGTGAACAGACTGGTTGTGTCTATTTCAAAAAGTAACAAGAATGTCACATTCTATAACTGGTTCACTACTTACCCACTGATGTTACATTTGCTAAAAGAACACCAATTGACCAGCACAGGAACATTCACAATGACAAAGTGGAAATTCCAGAATAAAATGTTGCAAGTTCATAGTAGAAAAATATATAATACAGTTTTTGGATTTCAGAAAAACATAACATTGGCCTTTATATAGTGAAGAAAAACAAAGTAAATTGATACTGTCAACATTACACCATGATGATAAGATAGATAGTGAGGCTGGGTGTGGTGGTGCATGCCTGTAATCCTAGCATTCAGGAGGCTGAGGCAGGAGGATCCTGTGGGTTCAAGGTCAGCCTGTCCTACGCAGTAGTTCCAGGTTAACCTGGACTACATAGTGAGACCTTGTCTCAAAACGAACAAGTAAATGAACAAACAAAAGACTGACAGTGAATCTTCAACAAAAATGAAGGCAGAAATGGTCACATTTTATAAGAAAATGAAAGACCAAGTCAATGTTATTGATAAGTTATCCAGAAACTATGATGTCACTTGAAACACAAAGCATTGGCCAGTAGTTGTGTTTTACTGGATCCTAAACATGTGAAGCATAAACATGTGTTTCATAGTTTACAAAGAAAATAACAAGCGCAAAATATCATGGAAAATTTCTCTTAGAGGGTTAGGACGGGAATTGATGAATGATCAATTACAGCAGAGGAAGAACAGTATGTATCTGTCCAAGAACTCCACAAAAGAATTCTGGAGCAGACTGGTGAACAGACAGGTGCAACATCACAAGAACTTCCTAAGAAAACAGGAAACCAGCAAGTTGTCATGTCTTAGCAAAGAAGACAGGAAAACCAAACACATGTGCTATCAGTTTAAGTGATACTAGTGTGTGGAACATGCTGTTCTCATGTGTGAAAACTGCCTTAGGTATCATAATCCAAGTAAAGGTTATTTTTGTGGTACAGCTTTATTTGTATTTTCATTGTAGTTCACATAGACATTTATTTCTGCTGTTATTTTTTAGACTTTGTAAGCAAAGAGTTGATGTAGAAAATATTGATACTTATTCTAAACACTCAGTATATATTTGATATTTTATTTTATTGCTAATTCACTTTCCTGCTAAGTGCACATTGTATAATATAATAGGAAGCTCCTGACAAAAAAGGAAGACAAGAGAGGTGACAAATATGATCTGCCTAACAGGAGAAGAAAACTAATCACACGTGCTCTCAGTGTGAGCAACACTGGTGTATGGAACATGCTGTTCTCATGTGTAGAGATTGCCTTAGGTGTGACAGTACAAGCAAAGATCATTTCCATGATAAAATTTTGTTTGTATTTTCATTGTCGTTCACATAGACATTTATTACTGCTGTTATTTTTTAGATCTTGTAAGCAGGTTGATATTTATTCTGCATGCTCTTTACATATTAAAAATTTAATATTTTATTTCATTGATATTTGATTTTCCTCTTAAGTACACATAGTTTAATACAATAAAACTCATAAAATTAAAATTAATAATTCATCAATAGAAATACTCCTAAAATATAAACATGAGCATTATACCTCCCCAAAACATGCCTTTTCTAAAAATTTCCCATGGTGATCCTGGAGCTACAACCCTAGGTCTGATCCTTGCTCACCACTGTATTTACAAATGGTGATCATTTAAAATGTGTATATTACAAAGTTTTATAGTCCTAAACCTACCTAGTTTATCTCATTCCACTTGAAGACTGAGAACACCAAGGTAAGAGTAGCCAAAACACTTTTCAGGGTTTTCAGGAGCATCCAATTGCCAGCTTTTAAATCTCTGGTTCCAGACCTGCTTGGAGCAATGTCACCTAGAACTTTTCAAACTTACAATTACCTTAGATTTATGGAAAAGTAGAGCCTTACAAACCACTCCAATAATTAGATCACCCTTACCATGCCAAAACGATCATTTCATGGTTCCTGAATTGCTCCTTGAGCCATAAGAATTCCTCCTCTGCAGTGAAACCAGAACTAAGATAATGATGGACAATGCCTAGCTGAACTTAGGTAATCTATAAAAGCTGGCATTTTTCTTCTGTGAGTAGGTCACTCTGAACACCCTCTTAAAACTCTGCTCCTTCCAATTGCTGATACTTTAGTCACTTTCCTATTTTCCCTTATTTTCAAACTCTGCCTAAAAAATCTGCCTGTGCCTCACACTGAGGTCTCCTGAAATTCTTTTTCTGTGATGTGAGTCAAGAATTTTTTTTAAAGGAGGAAATGAGGTCCCCATTTCTTCTTTGGGGGTAGCTTTTGAGAACCTATACAGTGACAAAGTGATTAAATACTACTAAAAAGGAATATTGCATTGAAGAGTTTGGAAGCACAAATTTAAAAAGGAGGAAGCAAAGACTTGAAAGTCACATCATCTAGGTATGAATTAAGAAAAAAAGTATTTTAGCACACCAATGCTAAACACCAGTTAGGTCTACAGAAAATATGTTTTAAAGATATTAATTTAATGATTATATAGGATAGCATTCTTACAAAATTTATAATATGAGACTTGGAGTGGACTATATTAGATATTTTTATATTAGATATTTCAGAAAGATATATGATTTCTTTTTAAATGACAATACAATCCATTGAGAAGCACTAACTTTGTGCTATAAATATTTTCATAAATGAAGAGCACACATGATACCAAGGTAAGTATTATTGCTAAATTGAATATTCAAAAGACTTTTCTGAGTAGTACACAAGACACACATTTTTAAAATCTCATTTTCTCAATGGTTGAAACTGAGTTTAATTATATTGAGAGGCATCAACACTCAGTGTTCTTTTATTTAAATTTAGGACCTTATGTTTGTTGTTTGGGTGGTCCACATACCTGTAATTCCCTTCTGTTTGTCACAAATATATCTGATAGAATAACAAAGCAAGGGGTAAAATATCAAATAAAACCCTACTGTTGTAACATTTGAAGAAGTGAAATTATCAGCAAATTCATATCTTAAATGGGGAATGAAGTATAAATAGAATCTGTGATTGTTAATTTTGATGTGTCAACTTGACTTGAATAAGAACCACCTGGCAGATTTACAAAGTTCTGAGCAAGTTTGTAGATGACTGACAGGTAAGCTGCAACCTGTGGTGGAAAAATCCCAGCCTGAATGTGGGTGGCACCAACCAATTAGGTGGATAGCCTGGAGAGAATAAAAAAAGCAAGCAGAAAATCTTTCCCTTTACTTTTTGGAGGAGATTCTATCTTCATCACTGCCTTTGGATGTTTGTTTCTACTTTGTTCAGGCTCTAAGCACAGACTCTTCAGCATTCCAAAGTCGACCTTAAAGGCTTTCTGATACAGACTCCTACTGCACCAGACTCTACAGCGAGCTCCTAGCCTTGATCTTAAACTGGATCCTCCTGCTCTCCAGGGCACTGAAGGCCATTTTGTATTTTTTCACCCATGATTCTTCAGGCGGCCATTGCAAACCTACCTAGTAATTACAAATCTCTTCTTGTAGTGAATCCTAACAGATACAGGATTCTATGGATGTAAAAGCATGTTCAAAAAAAAATACTCATTTTTCTCCTGAGAAAATTAAAACTGGTATCTTATCCTTACAGGTATTCATAATTTATTTTCTATTTTCTTTCATGTGATACTTTCTACAAATATATATAGTACTCATTTCTTAATAATTACAATTGAAACAAGATTGATTTTTAATAAAACAAACAATTTCTAACTCCTGTAGAGCAGTTTATATGTGGATGTTTAGATTCTTGATATTTTCTTCCAAGTGAAAATTTATCATTTCTTTAAATTTATCATTTACCACTGTTTTTCAAAATAAGTATGGTATACCTTGTCCTATATTATTTCATAAGAAAATTTAATGTATTCTTTAACATTTTTAGACCCTTGAACATCTTTTGAAAATATGAGAAACACAAATGTTTACTATTGAAAACTCACAATAGACTTTTGAGAATTCCTGGAGGCTCAGGTCAAATTGGGTAATTTATAATTAAAAAAATGAAGGTTTTGAATATGCTTTACTTGCAAAAGCTGATAATTTTCCACTGTTCCCCAAAACATACATGATAACCTATTTTTGTCTCCTTGTTTTGAACACGTATTTTAAAAGGTTCTATTTTAATGGGTATAAGTTATAAAATAAAGTTTCCAAACTAGTTTAATTTTAAAATGGTCATTAGCACTATTATTTCTCTTCTTTGGACATTCATTTACTGGTTTACCCAGCCTAATGCCATTCTAAATCCCAGAGTTGGGGTGAAAAGGGGAGAGATTTTTCTTCCTTTCTTTTCTTTTTTTTTTTTGTGGGTACCTGGGGTCGACCTCAGGACCTCGGGCGCCTGCTGGCACCCGTGTGGCTGAGCAATATCCCCGGCCCTTTTTTTGTATGTGGGTTCTGGGAGTTGAACTCAGGCCCTCGTGCTTGCCAGGCAGGTGCTTACACCACTGAGCCATCTCACTGGCCCCTTGCTTTCTTTTTTTTTCAACTCCTTAAAAATTAGCATGATGAAAGGGAAGTGTATCAACCATGTGAAGTCTACTAAAGACAGCAGGGGCCTGGTTTAGAATGGACTAAGCAAGACTGCATGTAATGCCTAAACTGAGACTAAGAGGAAAGTAAGCCTAGAGAAAAAGAATTAGTAGAAGACAGAAACATCCACGAATAGTAGTCCACTTTAGAAACACAGTGTTAGATATTTAAGATGTGAAATATAAATTGGTATATCTCAGAAACTGGGTAAACTAAAAACTAAAAGTACCTGAGGCAGAAAGAGAAGGCCTAGTGAAATAAAAGTGATACAGGAGGGAAGAGAGTTAAAGTTTACATACCGAAGGCTTTGTAAACAACGAGATGGAAAATAAACTGTTTTATCTAGGGTGCGGCATGATTAGTTATGTGTCCTGGGAAACTAACCAAGATGTATTTTAAATTGATACCCATAACCTCTGCAATGGCCCTGTCCTTTCTAATAAACATTTGCTTCTGTGTCATTTTATAATTTTGAATAGAGTCCAGCACATTTTGCTTATTTTGTGTGAGTTTTTGAGTTTTTTCTAAATCCTGCGGAGCATGTTAATTTGTTTGTTTTACCAAGCAATCTGGCTGCAATTAGCAGCTGGCTTTCTGTGGACTGTGGTTCCAAGCTCAGTTCACTTTTTACAGCTTTCCAGATGCAAATCTGTACAGTGTTTCCATTAGGCCAGACTAGCACTTGGACTGGTGCACCTGCTAGCTCAGTATCCGGAGTCTGATAAGGTAAATAATAAGATCAGATCTACATGTGTGCCTGCAGACTGAGGTGCGCCTTGGAGTACTTGAATAGTTTACCAGGCTTTTATACACATAGTACTTCATCTCACAGACAAATTCCAAACTTTTGAGCTTCTCAAAAAGCTCTCATTTTTAGGTCTTCTGTCTAAAAAACCGTGCCATTAGTTATCGCAGTGTTCTGAGCAGTTCTGTGACTTTGCCCAATTCTGAGTTCCAGCAGCAGAAGCCAGACAGAAAAAAAAGCAAAAAAAAAAAAAAAAAAAACAAAGCAAAACCAACCAACAAACAAAAAGAACCCAACTCCATTGGTCTGGCTTCTGTTTTGGACCTGTAGCTTCACAGGACACAGAGGAAATGGCTGCTCCATCAGGCAAGTGTTCATGAGGACTTCCACTACCGATTTCTGTCCCCACTGCCATGGAATGTTTGAGCAGTGAAGAAAATCATAGGATTACCAGATTATTTCTGAGATTTATGTGTTCTTTTTCCTCTGCTGCAACTGAAGAGAAGTGTTCTTCTAAAACTCTAGTGACCTGTGCTTTGTTGTTCATTTCCTAGTTCCCTGTACAGTGATTTCAAGCTAAGGATGAGGTTTTGAAATATCCTATTACTGAATTTTGCTCTTCTCTCCCATCTGCCTGCTACAATTTACCTTTCAGAGCTGACAAATAGCTAGTCCAGGTACTGTTTCCATGTTCTATGGCTTTAAGGTCTATACTATGTTCATTCTTTTTTCTATGTAAGGTCCAATTTTTTAGTAACATCTGCTTTTATTGTTCTCGTTATTTTTTTTTCTTGTAGCTATATAGGATTTTATCACATTAAGGTATAATTTCAATTCTTTTTCATCTTTATATGTGTATGGAGTGTTTTATTTTCTGAAAAGGAACTTGGGGCCATTCACTGGTTCACATGTGTATCTCTTCTTCAGTTTCTGGTGTGGTCAACTCCTGACACAGAAATCAGAACCAATGAAACCAGGTTGGCTGGGTCCCTGGCAACTAAGACACAAATTGCCAGAGGTTTGAGTGACATAGTGGTCCCAAGTAAACAGAGTATATCTTTTCCAATTACTGGTGCAGGGCACTCTGATGTTACCATAAAGGCAGCCGGGAGAAGAAAATCTCCCAACCACAAGTTCAGAGTAAGGGTAAAGGAAAAGGACAGATTAACTCCTTCAAGGCCCGTAACAACTGAGAACCTGCGTGATAACTTGCCTTAATAAGAGATTATAGTTAAGATTCCCTCATAATGAAAAGGAATGCAATTTGCTTACCCATAACATCCAGAGTTACCCAAGGCTCCTGCAAAATGAAAGTAACGTCCTTATACAGAGGCCACACAGTTCTCCTCAGGCACCATTAGTTTCAGGGAATTTTTCCTTAGTCACCATGGTGGCTGATGACCTCATCTCCTTCTGGGAACAAAAGTAATACCTCCACCAGTACCAAAGGTTGTCATTCATGTACAGACAGTCTCAGCAGGATCTTGGCAGCCTTTGAAGGTACTCATTTGCCTAGTGCCTTGATACCTTGCAGGTGGAGCACCTAGACTTACCTCCATCACGCTTTGGATTGCCTAGGTTCCCCTTGGTGCCTTGGGCTTCATCATGAGCTTTATCCATTAGGAGCAGCACAGCTTTACCTGCCTTTTCTTCTTACTCAACTCCCATTTTTCCTTTTTTTCATTGAGGTAGTTAAAGATCATATAGGCCACTTTAACCAAATGACTTACCCCAGCTTGTGGACCTTGTTGCAGTTTTTGAAGTTTCCTTCTAATATATGGAGCTGACTGCTAATAAAACCCTGCCCGGGGTTAATTTGGTCTTTTCTAGACTCCAGGTTTAAATTAGTGTATTTATGGAGTACCTCTTTAAACTGGCGCTGGAAAGCTGGTGAATTTTCATCACAGACCTGACTGATAGTCCTGACCTTATCATTATTACAGGCTTGGGCATGCCCTTGTGCCTACCTGATAAGATGGCCCAGATGGCCAATTGGTTTCTTGGCCCCCAGTGTTATAATCCCACTAGGGTCCTTCTTGGGGTGAAATAATGCATCAGCTGACTGATTGCCATGTGGTGCAGACACAAATACCTCATCATTAGCCTGTGGGGTAGTCCTTATAATCCTCTTTCTTCTTATTGTTGTGCAGCAAGAAACCAGAATTACTTGGTCATCTCATCACATCAGATCAAAAGCCATTTACAGAGTACATAATCCTTCAGCAAATTTCTCACAGTCCTCAGAAAATTTACCCAGTCTCTCTTTGCATTGCTGGTTATGCATTATTGAAAAAGGGAAATGCACTTGGGTAGTACCATCTATGCCTACCACTACTTGAAGGGGTAGGATGATGGGAGGCTTAGACGTTGAGTGCCCTGAATCTGGGGCTTTATGGTAAGCAGACCAGGACCTAGTATTGGGTAGGCTCAGATGTTGTTTTTATACCCTGGGGACATTGATGGTGCAGGTTGGCAAGGGGGTAACCAGTGGGGATGGGGATCAAAGTTATCCCAATGTCTGAGAAGCCATTTAAGTAGGAAGTCACATTTATGTAGGAATGCTTGAGGTACACACCAGGATGTGTCTGTGGGCAAAAGAAGTAAGATTTGGTCTTAGAAACCAAATAGGATGTCCTCTGGGTCAATCTCTGACCATTTCATCCCCATGGTGTTCCCTGATAAAGCCGAACTCCTTAGGATGCCAGTTGTTTCTTGCCTTGTGTAGGCACTGGTGCCACTTGGATTTTTGAATCTACCCCTTCAGTCACAGCCCATCTCCCAGATGGGGTCCAGCACTGGGGCACCCCACTGGCTGAATGCCTCTAAAAAATTATAAAATCACCTAACCTCATGGTATGCCTGTCTAAGTAAAGGAGGTAAGTGCTTCCCCCCTGAAAGGCCTCAATAAAACTGAAATAATTCTCCCTGCATAGATGCTCTTGGGGTCCCAGGTTGACAGAGGTGAGTCATTTGACAAATGGTCTTTAGTCATGACCCACTGCATGGGGGAATAGGGTCTCCAGGTCCTAATAAGTTTTATCCCAACCATAGCAAGTAGGGTAGGTGGAGCTCACCTGCAAAAAGCTGAGGTGAGTCTAATGGGTCAGGAACATGGTACACAGCAGTCTAAAAACTGAGAATAAGACAAATCCCTGAAGAAAGAGACAACAAACCAGGGAAGCCATCTGAGGTGCTACTACCTTAGGAGAGGTGGGATTTTGGACACTGCTACTGCAGTAGCCCATACAGGACCTATCTTGAAAAACTAGAGCTCTCATGTAGTCCCTTCACCCCTCCCTAGCTCCCTTCTCTGTCCCAACTCCTCTGCATTTCCACTAACTCTTCTCATGAAAGGATATGAGTTTTCTGGCAAAAGAAAGCTTCAAAATAAGAAGTCGGTTAGCAAGTACAGGTCACATATTATGTTAAATAAGGAGATAAACTTGAGGCCAAAATTCCCATAAGAGTACCAGAACCAAATAATAAGCAGGGTAAAAGAGAGCTAGCACTCAAGAAGTAACTTAGAAAGGCTCCAGGAAAAGACATCTATAGGTAGGCTTGACAAGTGGCCCTAGGACACAGGACAGTTGTAGTGGATAGTTGAGAAGAGCTGAAGTGGTGCCCTTCTCCTGGGCCTGGAACTTTAAAACGCAGAGGCTGTGGGGAGTGGCTGAAGCTGGAGATCAATCACACGTGTGGGGCTGGAACAAGGCTGCCCAGAGAATGAAGAGTGCCAAAGGCAAGCCATGTGAACAAGCTGCTCCAGCTTTGAGGATGTGAGGTGCCCTAAGGCTGCCATGCAAACTAGGCAAAGGGGTGTCATGTGACATCTACCTGCCAGATGTATAAATAAACATGCTATGGTGGTTGAGCAGTTATTTTTCTCCCATCAGGAGACAGGGCTCCACCTGATGCCAGCTTTCTGTATCTTGTCTTCATTTCTTCACCTTCTCACCACCCTTCACAGTCCTCACCTCGGGAAGTTCAAGAGACATATGGCCTGTGACATATGGCACCTGGGGCATGAGGAAATTCGTCATTTAGTGGGTGAGAAGGACACCTCTAGTGGCATGCAAAAGGGAGAGAGGTGTATCAAGATCATCAGTACTAAGCCCATCGATATCATCAATATTGAGCCCAGAAGCATATTGATATTCTCAATATTGAGCTCATTAATATCCTCAATAATGAGCCTGTATCAGGTGTAAAACACAGGGCAAACAGGTTCTCAAGAACCATAAATGTATATAAAAATGCTGGTTGTATTCTTGATTCCTGTATTTACTTTCTTTTTGGATTTGGATTAGGGAGTGTCTTAATGGTCCTATGCTTATTGAGACAACCACAGAGGATTTCGCTTGGAGCACTATTTGACATTCAATTACCGATAGGGAAAAAGATGATGGAATAACAGCCACCCTGATAGAGCTTAGGCCCTCTAGCTTTGCTTAATTAGATAAGGAAGGAGCGGTGGGGGACAGAAAAGACCCTTCCCCACTAGAGGAGTGTTTTGGTGAGAATTCCATTTCACAACACCCAATTACATTAACTGTGCCACAAGTGTCAATTTTTGCCTCTTTAGTTCAGAGAAATTTTATTGCATCATAGGTTGGAACTTCTGCCTCTCAGGGAGCAGAGCTGTTTTCTCTCTCTCCCTTGAAACTGGCACTAAAAGAAGCCAGATGGGCGGGGAAGTCTATGGAGAGTTTTCAACATATCCACCCTGTTACTGAAGTTCAAGATCCCAATAATCTGGGACAAGTTATATGTTTTCATGAAGCTGTACTCTTTAAGACTCTAAAAGAATTAAAACAAGCTACCACTACCTATGGTTCTATTGCCTCTTTTACCTTAGGTTTAATACAACTTTATAGGACAACAGATTATGGCCCCCAAATGACTGGAAAGGAATAACTAAAATGTGTTTAAATATGGGGGATTATTAGATGTGGAAAGGAAATTTTTTTGAATTGTGCATGGATCAGGCCACTCACAATGCCACTCACAACATAGCCATTACAAAAGACATGTTAACCAGAGAAGGTGCCTTTGCTGCCACAAATAATCAACTTACTTTTGAATTGCAAGTATATGAACAAATTAAAACAGCTGCCACTAGGGCTTGGAGGGAACTTTCTTGAAAGGGTAAGACATCCCTTGATTTGACTTCCATTTGTCATAGTGCTTATCAATATTTTCACGATTTTGCAGCATGCTTATTGCAGGCTAGTAGGAGGATTATAAGTGACACAGAGCCTAGTAAGTTAATTGTTCAACAATTGGCCTTTAAAAATACAAATAAATGGTGTAAAGAAGCTTTACAAGCCCACAAAAAAACACGGGCTATGCTATCTGAGATGATTCAGATTTGTGCAGATATTTGCCCCCTGTGTGTACGGGGGCTGCCTTGACAGTAGCTATCACTCAGGTTGTTCATCCGCAGCCTAGAGGAAAGGGAAAACAAGGTTACTTGTTTCAGCTGCAGGGGGAAGGGACATTTTGAGCAAAATTACTCTGCTGCACCTGTAGAGGCAGCACACCCATCATCTGTCCCTGCAGCAAAACCTTCTACTATCTGTCCAAAGTGTAGATGAGGATATCATTGGACCACCCAGTGTAGATTCAAAGTTGATGTGGAAGGCTGGCCTTGCCTCCCACATGCTGCGGCATGAACTCCATGGAGCCCAGCCTAGCCTTTAAACTGCTGGCCTGCCCACACCAAGGCACTTGGCTAGTGGCCCTGGGAGCTGCAGCAACTTTCTTAAAAAAAAAAAAAAAAAAAAAAGGAAAAGGCCATGGCTACAGAGGCAGTTGCTGCTGCATGCCCTGGGGGATGCCAGAGATGGAGCCCATCAGCGGCAAGGCTGGAGCCACAGCCAGATGTGGGAGTGGCAAGCGGGAGCCCAGGGCATCTGAATACAGGATACAGGCTTTTCTTCTGCACTTAAGACTGACAAAGGCCCAGCCTATATGAGTAAGAGTGATGCCTTCCAAATGTTTTGTAAAACTTTTCATATTTCCCTTACCACAGGAATTCCTTATACTCCCCAAGGTCTAAAAATCATTAAACATGCTCATCATACACTCAGAATTCAATTACAAAAACAAAAAGGGGGATCCTTCACTACAAAATTTACACCTCATAATAGACTTCACTTGGCAGTGTATACTAGTAACTTTTTAAATACTACTAAGGATAGAACTACAGGAACAGGAAGACAATTCAATCAGGTAAAAGAAAAAAAGCTGGGAAGGGTCCTTTGGAAAGACCTTCATACTGGACAATGGTAGGGACCCAACCCAGTATTTATATGGGGTCGAGGTATGCTTGTGTCTTCCCAGAATGCTGAATGGTCTATCTGGGTGCCAGAGTGTGCTGCCTGGCTGCACCATGGACCCAGACCCAGAGAAGGAGTTGATCCCACATTTCAGAAAGCTGATGCTCAACCCTATGACAGTGATGCTTGGGAGACCACACCACAACTGATAGACTAGGATGGGGCTGGACCTGACCTGGGGCCAATTAAAGGAATTGACCCAGGATGCCCAGGAGATAGTAACCAGAAATGGGAATCAAAGGTCTGAGTAGATGACAGAGTATATAGAAAAAACTGAGCTGAAACCTACATGAAAGAAGGGGACAAAAACTATGAGTATTCTTAAGACAAAATAAAATACAAAAATGATACATTAATTATAGATAAAAGATTTAACTCCTTCCAAATTCTTCTTATGAGAGATCTCTGCTAATTGACCTACAAATAAATCTGACTAGTCTATTTATAATTACAAACTTCTAAAATTGTAAGAGAGTTATTGTAATTCAATTTGGTCAAAAACATATTTGAGTGCACTCTGAATTTGTAAGATGTTTGTCTGTTTGTCCAATCTGTTAAGCTGTGTACTTGTTCTTTTTCTGTTTGTCATATCTGTGAACAGCTGTTTTTTTTTTTTTATTTGAGCTCAATAAGTTTTATTCTTTTCCTCTTTTGTTTTGCATTTTTTGATCATTTGTTCAAAATTTAATTTGGGCTACAGATTTAAAAACATGCTTCCTTGGGGCCAGTGAGATGGCTCAGCAGCATAAGCACCTGGCTGGCAAGTGCGAGGGCCCAAGTTCAACTCCCAGAACTCACATACAAAAAAAGAGCCGGTGATATAGCTCAGCAGCACCGGTGCCTGCTGGTGCACGAGGTCCTGAAGTCGACCCCCGGTACCCACAAAAAAATAAAAAGTAAAAAAATAAAAAAATAAAAACGTGCTTCCACCTGAGTTGCCAGCTGGTCAAAATGATATAAAATTGATTTTCTCATATGTCATCAGAAATTTGTTAAGGTAACTATATGAGGACCCTTTGGGCTTGGAAAATCATTGGTCAGGGATCCCTTTGGTGAATAAAATAGCAGCTGGCTCGGAAAAGTTATTCTAGCCTTTGTTCATTAATAAGAAGCTGCATTGATCTCCATAGACATATGGGAGATACCCCAATAAATGTTATTAAAATGTATATTATTGTGATATGATAATGTTGGTCATCATAAAAAGATTAAGTTTTCTAGACAGTAAGGTTTTTGATTTAAAGACACTCTGCTACAAAAGTTTTCATATGGCTATGACAATTGATTGCTATTATTCTTGTGGTATATTAAATGTATTCATGTCTCCAGATGTACAGATCTTCTAAAATGTAAAACAAGGATTGTTTATGGTGATAGACTTTTCTTTCATATTCAGATCTCTGCCTTTAATGAAAACTTATGTGATGTATATGCTGTGTACGTGCCTATCTACTTAGAGATGCCTAGACATTGCACAGTCTAGACAGTGTCAAAAATTTCTTCAATGACATCACATTAAAAGTCAACAAGTTAGGCAAAAGCTTCTCATGTACTAGATAGGGATAATTAACTAAGAGGACTATTTATGTCAAAATGAAAATTCAGATGTTTTACAAAAATGCCATCATGATTGTCATGCTACAATATGTAGGGCTTTTGATTTTTACTTTTCTGTGTAAAATATGTAACTGTTTGTTAACATTCTACAGGGATTTAAATACTAGAAAATGCATGGTTGTTAGAAAATAACAGTTCCATTTTATGTTCTAAGATGCCTGATATTCAGATAAGGTAGTAATATTAAGCTTACTGCCTCCATTAAACTATAATGTCATTAACCTTTTCTTCTGGATGCTCAACAACTCAGATTTGGAGACCAAAACTAAAAAGATAGATGGGCTAGGAGGACAGCCAATATTTTGGCCCCAGCCCTCCAAGATTAATAAGGACCCAGGACACAAAAGAACTTCTGCTGTGACATCCTATCACTTAGTAAGTCCCTGGTCTTCTGACCAAGGAGATTGTGGAGCCACAGAGGAAAATGATCAATGGTGTACAGTGTGCCTAAGGAGAGTCACCAGGAAAAAAAAGTCTCCCAAGCTTTCACAGAAAGCAACTTGGTCAAGCAATGGCCATGACTCATTCAGATGGCTGACACTGACAGAAGAACTAAGAGGTACTGTGCATGGTTCCAAGGGAATTCCAGTGGAAACTTAACTGACCTTGATAGATAGCAAAAATTTAATTGTAATTAATACAGATCTTACTTTAACTTGGTCTTGAACATCCTACAGAAATGTGTAACTACAAGAGGTATAAAACAATGCCATAGTAATATGCTAGCTATAAAAAAATTCAAATCACTAACATCTTTTGACAGTTTCCAGCTGCGCAGGTAACTGACTACTGTTATGGATTAATGGGCTGTATAGGGTTAAATTGCTGAATGCAGGGACTAAAAATCCTTGGACTGAAAATCTTTAGCCTAAACGAGTAAGTTCACTCAGAATAAAATGGGTTCAAGTATAAGAAGGTCATCTGCAGAGTCCTCCAAACACAGCTATTCTAACTTCAACTGACCACCCATCACCTGCAACTACAAAACAGAAAAGGGGGAGATGTAGGGAGTGGCTGAAGCTGGAGATTGATCACATGTTCAGCTCGAGCAAGGTCACTCCCAAGAACAAGGAGTGCCCAAGGCAAGCCACGTGCACAGGCTGCTCCAGCTCTGAGGATGTGAGGTTCCCTAAGGCTGCCATGCAAACAGGTTGCTAAGCAAAGGGGTGTCACGTGACATCAACCTGTGGAATGTATAAATAAACATGCTGTGGTGGTTGAGCAGTTCCTTTTCTCCCATCAGCAGCGAGGGCTCCACCTGATCTCAGCTTTCTGTATCTTGTCTTCATTTCTTCACCCTCTCCCTGCCCTTCATGGTCCTCACCCTGGAAATTTGAGAGCCACAAGGACTGTGGCAAGAGGTCATATGCTTCCCCTCCCCACTCCCACATGGTGGGATTCACTAGGTTCTTCCACAGTTTTCTGCCCTTCCCTGATAACTAACATCAGAAAGAAGTTAAAGGATTTGATTGGGGAAAAAAAAATGAAAGCTTGAGTGGGAGAGAAGGGACAAGATGAGGATTGGGGCTTTCTTAAGGGAGAGGAGAGAAGAAATACAAACCTGTCAGCTTCTTCTCAGTTTAAGTCCATAGACTTCACTAGGTCCCATGGATAGCATTAGCTATCAATGTAATGATCACTATAAAACAGGCAAAAGATCTGAATAGGTACCTCATCCAAGAAAACATATAAATAGCAACCAATTATATGAAAAAATTTAACATCTTTATTAATAACAATTTTCAAATTATAACTATGAGACACATCACTACACATTAGAATGGTTAAAATCCTCTCTTTTGAAAAAAAGAACAATGTTAGTGAGGATGTGAAGGAATAAAATCTCTCAGACACTGCTGGTGGGAATATAAAAGGATACTTTGGAACATCTGTTAGTATTTTTTATGAAACTAAAGAAAGTTTTATCATATCATATAGCTATCATGCTTTTGCATATGTGTCCAACTGATTTAAAAATTTATGTTAAAAAGCTTTATTTATAATCACTCTAAATTTTAAGCAGTAATGGTTTCTTTCAGTGGGTGAATGGCTAAACTGTGTTCTATCTATATGGTAGGATATTATATAGCAATAAAAATAAATATGCTCTTAGCAAATAGCATCAATCAATCTTAAATGTATACTGGTAAGTGAAAGAGGACAAACTTAAAAGGCTACTGGATCTTTGAATTCAATAATAAATTTTCTGGAAAATGCATTAGTATAGAGAACAGTGTTTAGCAGGGCATAGACAAAGGAGAAGGGTGAACAGATGAAGCAAAGACATCGTTTTTGGCAGTAAAAATATTCTTTTTGATATTGTAATTGTAGTTGCATGGCAACGTACACTTAACAAGACCTTTAGAATTTCACAGCATAAAGAATGAAACTTAATGTGTGCAAACTAAAAATCCTTTAGGAAACTAGGAGATGCAAGGATAGAGTGCAAACTATAAGAAATCAACCTAATTTTTTTTAAAGCTATATGAAGCTACTTCACAGAAGACAGTGGAAGGAATTTATTGACATAAAATCTCTTTGGAAATGAGTAAGACCATAAGAATATAAATTAAAGTGTTCAAGAAACAACTACAAAAATGTGTAATGAACTAAACACTACTTTAAAAAGTGTTTTTCTACATCATATGTTAACAATTTCATTCTGATTTTATGCAGATACACACTGGTGTTGAACAATTATGCAAATGAATGCAGTAGGGCGGAAGCCAAGTGTTTCTTAGAGTGGAAGTTGAAGATTAGCGAGGAGAGGCTGGAAAGATTCAGGTAGAAATGCATTAGAATTGCAGTTGGAGACTATATTTGCTCTATAGAGGAACTGGGGCAATAGAAAATATATATATAACTATTCAAGGGGCTTTAGGAGGTAGCATTACAGGACTAGAGACAGAAGAATCCACAAGCACCATCTGTGCACTGGAAAACTGGAAGATACAGTAGTTGCTTAACCGAAGAAGACAGAAACTGCAGAACAAGAGGGATCAAGAATGTAGCACCAGTCAAGATTGAAGGTGTGGAGGCTGACTGCGAGGGTTAAGGGTGCCAGTCTGCATTGGACAACAGTAAAATCTGAAGACCAGTGTACAAAGTCAACGGAAAGGACTGGAGCTTTTACAAAACAGTTGCACTTCACTCTTCTTTCCCTTTTTAATTCCATCCAGGCACTAAGCCTATTGGCTAAGGCCACCCACATCCTGGGTGCGTCTTCCTCATTCAGTTTGCTGAGCCACATGTCAATCATCCATAGACACGCCCAGAACTGTGTTTCCTGAGCTCCTCGGTGTTTTCTTAATTCTTAATGACTTCATTCCAAATCTCGCAACATAGAATAGGAAAGAATGATCTAAATATATGGTGGGAAAACTTCAAAAGTATTTCCTCAGCCATGTGATCAAGGTCATGTTGATCACAATTTTGATATTGTGCGAAGAGAACGGTACTTTGGTTTTCTAGTAACAACAAAATAATCCAGTCTAATCATGAATAAAATATCAGAGAATTACAAAAATAATACAATGTATTATTATGGATAGCATCTTGGAATAGAAAAATGCTAGTTAAGGCTAAAGAAATCTGATTGAAGTATGAATCTTAATAATGTATCAATATCGATTTATTAATTATAGTAAGTACACTCCATCATGTGGTAAACTAATATTAGGGATAATTGGCTTTTAACTATATGGGCATACATTTCTTAAATTAATAATTTTTCTCCTAATCTAGAAGTATTAGAGAGTTTTTAAAGTTTTAAACTTTTCTTTCAAAGATTTACAGTACAACTAAAGATATATGCTGGTCAAGCCATTCCACAGCTTAATTTTACTTTCATGTTTTTATTGTAAGTTTTGGGGCACTGTTGTGAGTAAAAATCAAATAGTACTGTTGACTTACCAAAATAAATATTGTAGTCATATTCCCACTTGCGATTAAGCCATTATGTATAATCCTTATTTACCAATTCGAAGGATGTATCTATGTGTGTGTGTGTTTTAACAAAAATTGAAAATTACTATATTGTTGATAATTATTGACAGTACTTATAGACATGTTTTTAGGTAGTTTTCTAGAGATGAATATATACATACACACATCATATCTTTATATATCTATTTATATATACATAGATATTATAATTAATTATTTAAATTTTCCTCCACACATAGTACAGTATCTGGCTGGAAACAGATGTTCATAAATATTAGTGGAATGCTTTCAATATCAAATCGATATTTATGAGATTGTTCTCTTATCTTACTTGTAAATATTATTATTAATTATATCCTAATTGGCACTAAACAACTAACACTACAGATTTGTGACAAGAATCTTAACAAATAGGCATAAACAAATACATGACACGTTTGGAAAGTTTCATCTCACATAAAACAAGGCTGTTGTGTAGGTCAGAAGCACAGTGCTTGCTTAGCATTTACAATGCCCTTGTTTTGATCCCTAGCACTATACACACACACACACACGCACACACACACACACACAAATACAATATAAATTTGATGTTGTCATTTCTTTATTTAAAAATGCTTTGCTTAACAATTTTCCATACCAAAATCTATTGTAAATGCTAATGTAATATATCTTGGTGATTGTTGATTTTGCCTACGTTCAGAATATTTTAAACTTGTATGGTTGCCGAGAAAAATCTAGTTCAAGAGATTGTCTACGAGGAAGTACTTGAGATTCCTTTTCACTTCTAGATTTGTATAGGCTGTTATTTATATCTGGTTGCAAAAGGAAAATTGAACTGATGCTCGCTACAATGCTACTGATATTGAAATCTTCTGAAAGGCATATTTGCTGTGATGATTAACAACATAATTATATGAGCCCTTAAGTAGCTGTGATTACTTGATAATTCTAATGTTTAAAGTTTTAAAGTGTTTTGAACACTATTAGCCTTCAAAATTAGTGAGTACTTAGCAAAAAAGGCTTTCGAATTAATGTATAAGGTTGAAAGTCTCTAGAGAGAGTTTTCCCATTTTGATGGAATATTTTACTTTATTTTACTACCAATATTCTTCCAGAGAAAATATCTCTGTATTATTTTATATTATTTTATAATATAATATTATAATTTATGTTATTATTTTATATATCTGATGTATACTAAGTATAGCATACGATCTTCATTGGCTAAAATAACATCTTTTTAAAATGTGAATAATAACCCTCCCTTGCCATCAAGGGACGTGTCTCAAGACCCCAGCGAATTTCTGAAAGCACAGACAATACCAACACTCAATAAACTATGCTTGCTTCCTTTATAGACATACCTGTGATAAAGTTTACTTTAGAAATTAGATACAGTGAGACATTGACAAGAATATTAAATTAGAGCAATTATAATAAAATACTAAAAAAGTGGTTGAATTTGATCTCTCTCACCATCTGTCTTACTGTTTTATACTCATCCTTCTTGTGATGATGTGAATGCATACATGATGAGATGAAGTGATCAGAATGGTGGCTTTGCAATTCAAGGACTGCAATACCTCGGAAAGTGATCTGACTACTGAGAAAGCTGTTGGGTGTTGTCTGTTCTACATACTGAAGGATACTCCGAATAAAGGAAAACAGAACAAGATGATGTGAGATTTCATCACAATGTTCAAAACGGCATTCAATTTAAAACTTACAAATTATCTCTGGACTTTTCTACTTAATATTGTAATACTTTCATTGACCTCAGGTGGCAAACACAGAAGGAAAAAAGACAGAGTAATGGATTTCAAAGTATTATTGCTATTATTGTCAAAATTGTGATTTATGTTTTAAAAGTTAAATAATAAGTTTATCATAATCAGAACAAAAGGTGAATCTACTTGCTACCCACTTTAGTGTACATAAGATGCAGTCACAATTGAAAAATAAAAATTTTTGATTTGAAGAAAAGAACGTGCATACGTGTGTGTGTGTGTGTGTGTGTGTGTGTGTGTGTGTGTGTGTAATATATGACCAGCTTTCCAGAACCACTAATGTTTGAATCAGAAATTCAGGAAACCACTTTGTCTTGGCCAAAATAAATGATTTACTGGACTGGGAATCAACTTTAAGACATTGTGGCACCACTAAATGTTTGAAACTTGACAACAATGACTTAGGTTTTCCAACAAGAATGAATTAAATATTATCGTGGTTAGACTGTGTGGTTGTTTTTATCCCTCATCTTTTTATAGTTTCCTTGAATTCTCACCATTGTTTTCTTTTCAATCCAAATTCTGTTTCTCTCATTCCTCTGTTTCATCACACCTTTGCTTTCACAACTATTAAATGTTAAATGTATTTCTTCCAGTTTTTTACATGTAATAGAATTAAGGAAAAAAGTATATGCTTGTAATATTTTAAACTATTGAGACTGAATGCTTTTTGTTTTCATCAGTTTAATTTTTATTGGCTGTTTAGACATTTATTGAAATAATACTTTGATTGGGGACCAAGGATGAATATGAATTTGCAGTCAACATGAAATATAAGTACATCCCATAGTAGGATCTCTGGGTTTTTTGTTTACTTGTTTGTTTGTTTTCCACTGATTAACAGCTATATTAATGCTTTTCAGTGATTTCTTGCTCTGCATGTAATTATTCCATTCTCTTAGCAATTTAATTTTAGAAGATTGTGATATGCTGGCTTTGAGAATCATGAATCAGGCAGCATTTGAGTGCTGTCTGAAAAGATAAGCAGTATTTAGACATGCAGAGGTGAGATAAGAAGAGAATTCCAAGTTGACAGGAAAGCAAAAGCAAAAATGTGGAGAAATATTCAAATCTTAAAGCTCAGAAAGGTGCTGACGAATTATTTGCATAGTGTTCAATAGATATGGCTAGATTAACGGTATTTTCAGAAGCTTACCAACTTTTATTCTGTAGCCAATTATGAGAGCATCAAGATTTTTTGAATATAAAAAGTAATTAGTCTTAGGCTTTAAAGTTATCAAAATATATGTGGGCTATAATATCAAGCACATTGTGGTGAGAATCAAAGAAGGGAGATGGGTTAGACAAATTGTTCTTGAGGAAATTTATGAAGGATTGAGATTAGGATAATGAGCAAATAAGGCAGACAACATAACAAAATGATTGTGAACTGTCAGGTCTACCTTAACTTGAAGAGAACAAAGGGGGAAATTTCATAATTCTATACTGCTATGATTCATTCAGTTTTGGAAACATTGATTCTGAAGTCCTCTCAGCACCCAGAAATATAAATACAGTACAGAAGTAGAGCAAAACAGACAATTGAGACAAAAACACATCAATTTTTAATAAAAAGTCTCTATTTTTTAAGTTGATGACCATTAATGGCTCCCTTTTGTGCTATAGAAGTATTTTATAATTTCACCTCCTAATATTTTATAGCTTCTCATTTGTTTTAGAAACAAGTATTATCATTCTATGTTTCAGTTCTTTAAGTATACTAAACTAACACTCATGTGAAGTCATTTTCGTAGATTTCCTATATCCGTCCCATTTTTCTTTATCTTTTTAATACATTCATCACATCTCATGTTAAACTTTATTTTTTGGGGAGATGTTCCTTTATTCTTTAACAAGACAAATCTCACAGCATTCTATCTAATAAAAATCTTTATATTTATATTATCATATCACTTATCACACATTATGAATGTTGCCTGTTTAATATTTTCTTCCCCTAATAAGTACAAACTTTGTAAGAACAGAGATCATGCAAGTCTTTGTTCAGTGTGTAGCTAACTGTTCAGCACAGGAAGTGGTGCAGAGAAGAAGTGCAATAAATATTTATGAAAGAATAAATGAATTACTGATGCTGACTTAAGGCAGATTGAACATCAGAATGCTTTCTGCTGATCAGAATAATAATTAAACTATGAAAATGGGAAAATAGAGTAGCATTATGGGGTGGCAGGCAGAGAGAAATTAAAGAATGAAGTGCTAAGAGTCTCAAAAGCCTGTGACTGAGCCTACCAAAAGGAAATGAGAACGAGTGCCCATACTCATGTGGACCATGAGGTAACTTGAATCTCTTATTTAACAGAGTAGAAAGAGAAAGGCACAATCTAAAACCATGCAAGAACTACTTACTGTAAACTTTCACATGGCAGCTTTATATATTTCCAGCTTTTCTTTAACAGATATTGATGATTCTCTGTGGTTTTAAAGATGTACTTAGCATTTTATCTACTGTTTCCCATTGAAATATCCATTTTCCTCATATTGTCAATCTCCTGCGACATAAATATCAATCACTGTATAAGATCAATATCCTCTTAACATGTTTTATTATTTTAATTGCAGTTTTGACCCTGGATAGCACAGCTGTACCCAAATTACCTTAAGGACAATACAAATACTGAGCACAAAATTCATGGTTTCTTCTCTTCCTTAGGTCATGTCCTTAGCCATCTTTCTACACAAGTTAATCTAAAATATCTTGTATTTTCTGCACTGCTATGATATTTTATATACATATATATATATTATGCATATTGTATGCTGTATATTATTGTATATATTGGTTTTTGTTCATAGCTTCTGTCTCATAACTATCTCTACAAGGTACCCCAAAGAAAGCAGACTTTCTCTTTTCCAAGGGAGATTGTAGCAACTTACACCTTTCCTGCCTTTCTCCAACTGACCTTTTCAGGTAGTAGATATTCTTCAAGACCCCCATTTCTAAGTGAGAGTTGTCACATATCTAGGTGAAAGGGATGCTAGACAGACAAGCCAAGAAAAATTTGTACAGGACTTGATGGATTTCTCCAATCAGTCTATTAGCAGTATCTATGCAATGCAATCTACATGAAACTCCAAATGACAGGCTTCAGAGTCCACAGATCACTGAGGTTTCTGGAGAGGGTAGCATGGAAGTTATGTCCAGAAAGGGCATAGAAGTTTTGTACAGTATTCTCCATAATTCTTCCTAAGCAATTCTTCATCTTTACCCTTTCCCTTTATAATAAAGAATACTCTTTATTATAAGTCACTAAACTTTATCTGTGATTTCTATGAGCCAATCTAGCAAATTAATCAAAACTAAAGCAGCTGTTGTGGAAAGCTAATCTAGAGCTAGTTGGTCAGAAGGACAGGTAAAATAAACAGGGGCTTGTGATTGACATTGAAGATATGCAGACGTGTGAAATTGAGAACACCCTTGAAGATCTGATGTTATCTCTAGGTAGTGTCATAATTGAATTGAGTGGAAGCCATCTCTCTAGTGTCTTCTGTAAAACTGATTGCTTACTTGATGTATGGGTAAAAACCTCCACACATCTAAAGTCCAAAGTGTCATGTGTTGTGAGAACACATTAGGAGAAAATGAGTTCATTTTTTTCTACAGAATTACATAGGGGTATTTCTTTTCAGTTACCATTCTGGGACACTGAATAACTTCCAGGGCTCTGTGTGTGTGTATGTGTGTGCACGTATGTGTACGTGTGTGTGTTAATGGCATATTTAATTGTATTGGAAGGATAGAGGACCTTATCTATATAGGGGCTTGACATCCACCAGTTGCTAAATAAACTTCAGTAATCTGAAATGCAAAAACTTCAGAAAGGTAAAAGAAAGTGTAGATAAGATTAAGAGAACAAATAGATCAAACAAAAGGCAAGTAGACAGGTGAGCTAACCTTGTGATCACTTATTGATCACATTATGTTTAAAAGAGAAAAATAGACTAGCCTTTTTCCAGCCCTACAGCATAATATTTGCACATTAAAGTCAACTCAAAAATTAAAAGCAAGGATTGACTGTATGTAGCTCAGTGGTAGTGTGAATGCACAGCATGTATGAGGCCTGGATTCAACCCCCAGGACCACACACACACACACACACACACACACACACACAATCTTCACACACATCTACAGACACATATACACATTAAAAACATAATGTCAAGGCCGGCGAGATGGCTCAGCAGTGTAAGCGCCTGCCTGGCAAGTGCGAGGTCCTGAGTTCGACTCCCAGAACCCACATACAAAAAAGGGCAGGCGATATTGCTCAGCGGTATGGGCACCTGCTGGCGTGCGAGGTACTGAGGTTGGCCCCCGGTACCCACAAAAATAAAAATAAAAAATAAAAATAAATAAAAATAAAAACAGAATGTCTTTAGTAACTCTTCACACTGCTAAATGCTGATTGTATATTCATGATATGTGTCAATCATAAAAAATTTTAGGGGGGTGTACTGTGGGGAAGGAGAATGATACTACATTTAAATGTATGGCTTTGATTCACAGATAGGTTGGAAACAGGTGTTGAAACATTACCATCTTATTACATCTGTAGAATAATTTAAAGTTCTTACTGTGTTTGCATAGCTGGACAGAATCATATTCAGAGTCTGCACAATGCAGCAGTTAAATCAAATCTATATAAGGCATTTAAATAATTTTGCTATTGAGAATTATAGAATCATAGAATTTTGGAGCCGTAGAGAATCATGTAAATGTCAGTGTAGTCGTTATTATATGACAGGTTAAAGGTGACAATCTTGACCCTTAGGAATTAAATTAAATTTAATTCCATTTAGGAATTAAGATGCTCTGATACCTAAAATTCTATCCCTTACTTTTTTGCAATGTTCAAATCCCTCACTATACCTGCTACAGCTGCCATGCTATATCTTCTCTCCCTTTACAAGGGACCCAGTTAAATATCTTCTTCTGCAGTACTTGAAAACTTCTAAACTACACCCACTTTAATTCATAGATTACAAGCTTTGAGAGCTCTAAATCCAATTACTCCTACTTTTTACTTCACATGAGATAAGAATATATCCATCACTTGTATATTTTTTTTCCTAGACTTTTTTCTTCAGCAACCACTGCTATTCATCAAGAGTCAAAAAACATATATTTTCCAAGGCTAATGACAATGCCGCTGATAACATTACAATAACATTTGTGCGAAATTAATTTATAATTAAATGATATTTGTTAGAGACCCTTTCCACAGTGTCCGTTATCAGGGACCCGTGCAGTGAGTCCCCAGTCTCCTGCCAAGTGTTAGGCTTATGGCAGGAAGAAAGAGCAAGAGACATAACTGAGGTTCAGGCAGGGAGTTGTGCACAGGGAACAAAAGGCCCCGAGGCACCTAGACTCTTGGTATTTATTCACTACATCTGAGTCAAGGACAGTGAGTGAAGGGTGGTGGGTGTTTCCAGGTACAATAATGGTGACTACAGTGGAGTAGGAAGATCAAAACATTCTTGCAAGGACAAGGACAAGATGTGGGAAATAAGGAACCTGTAGTTCCCCCAGGTGTCTTATCCTCTTTAGCAGGTCTTATCTTGCCCTGTGAGCACCACAGCAGTTTTTAGCCTTAGAGCTTCCAACTGTGACCGGAAAAGAGTGGGGAGTTTCCACATTCCAATCGGGCTCAAGGGCAGGACAAGAACAAACTTTGGATGTCCCCTAGACTCAATTTATAATTCATGGTCCCCAACAGATACTTGTAGAGAGAAATTTAGAAGGAGAATACAAGTCTCAAGAGTTAGCCTTGGAGTCAGGAGGATCACTGCAAGTTCAAGACCAGCCTGAACTACATAGCAAGACATTGTCACAAAAACAAACAAACAAAAAAGAGATAGCCTTTGTTGTAACCTGACAAGGCTAATGCCTTCTTATAAACAAACTGCCATTTCCCCTGTCCGGCTCCTGCTTCCCACCAAATACCATTAGATAAGCCTCTCCTTTGTTTAGGCTAGATAAATTCCTTTCTGTTTAAGTTGAGATTCCCCCGTAGTGACAAAATGCACCTTCCCGCCCTCTAGCAACCCATAATAAGATGTTCCTTTTGCCCAATGAAATAATGCCAAATACCCCGCGCCTAAGAGCCTAACCAATAAGTTTGTAAAATTACTTTATTAACCGTCACTATTGGCTTCTGTACAACTGCTTGCTACTATAAAAACTACACTCTACCTGCCCCCGGGGCTCCTCTTTGTTCTGGCATAGAGGACGCCGCTGGGTACCAGCTAAAATAAAGAGCTCTATTTTTGGACACCCTCCTTTATAGTCTCATTCATTGAGTACAACAGCCTTAGATGACACTTATTTTAGGAGCAAGGATTATAAAAGAATCAACTAATGCAAAAGAAACAGAAATACCAGGAGAAAAGTAGTGACGACACATTGCTGCGGTATTCAAAGTTGGGGGTCATGTTTGCAAAGTGAATGATATTAAGCTCTATCAAATGCTATAAACAAAAGGACCCACCACATTTTTAAATCTATTGTTGCGTGGATGTCTCCACTATTTTTCAACCAGCTCTTAAGTCTTGATTTTCCCTACTTGAACTTTATATTTGCCTTTTCATTTCTGACATTTTCTGTTTAGCCATCAGATTCCAAGAGTCATTTCATTGTCACAAGGCTCTCAATACTTAAATGGAGTGTTTGTCAGTGTGTGACACCCACTACCCTTATGGCATACACACTTTTCCATGGTGCGTAACTTAAAAATAAAAATTCAATACCAGGCTCTCCCTTTTTCCTTATATATACGACTGATGGATATAGCTTCAGATTTCTTTTAAGGATAACTCTTTAGAAAGTTGTCTGATGTGTCCATTAAGCTATTCTGTGTCTAGCATTTCCTCTTTCCTTGGATTAATTTAACATTGCTGGGAAGATGGAGCCATCATTGAATCAATACTCCTTTGTTCCTTAGATCTAATGGAATTAATGTTTTTACCTGAGGCTCAAAATGCTGGAGTTGAGAGACAACAAGCAAAGCCCCTGGCAAAGCTAAATCTCAAGAGGTTCTGCTGTCTAAAAACTCTTCATTTGTAAAAGCAAATGCAATTTGAAAATAAGAGCCTTTATTCTCATAGTGGAGATTTTCAGGGGATACTCCATTCCCACTTCTTTTTCCTAGACCATTTGTTTTAAAAAATAAAGTTGCAATAACTTCCTTTTCATTCTCTAAAATATATAGAATTTTTGCAAAACACAAAGAAAGCCTATTAATGGATATAAGCCCAAGAGAATTTTTGCCTTAAGGATCATCTTTCAGTGTAATCATCAGGGAAGAAGGTGTCACTGTCTTGTTCCTACAGAATAGGCATCTGACTTCCATAGGCATTCCCTCCACGCAGCAAAGCAACTTGTAAAGATACAGGCATCAGACGTATAAGGACTTTGTTATTCTTTGGGATAAATCTTATTACATCATTATCTAACATAGATGGATGGATATTTTTAAAGAAGAAAGACTTAATTTATCTTAATACATATGACCAAAGAGAAAAAAAAAAAAAGCTAAAAAGGGAAAAGTGAAAAATGAAACTAAAGTCAGGAATCAGAGCAATAGAAACCCAGTAAAAGAATTTGAATCATAAATCAATCTGTAAGCTCATTATATTATATAAGGAATAATATACATATATATCATTTGAGATTGAATAACAGAAATACCAGGTTAAAATAATAAAGGTACTATATCCAAACCTATGAGAGACTATAAAATTATTGAAAGAAAATACAGCTTTTACTGTATAAAATTACAATTGGAAATCTCAAGGATATTCATGATATCTCTAAACATTTTTATACTTGAATTATATCTCCCAAAATCAAAGATATTTTAGCAGTGGGTTTCCCCCCCACAATTTGATTAGCTTTCTTAAATTAAGAAATAGATGTTAATTTAATGAACATTCCCTTGCAATTTTATTTATAACCCTAATATTTCTAAGTCAGTCATCTAAAATGATACTTGCCTGGGAAGTCTAAGGCAAAATGATTTACCTTCAGGCTTATTAGGCATCACCCTGGAGGGCTAATGCAAATTTAATATTTTAGTCTAGTTTGGAACTTTGATTAGCCTGAGGAAATAAGGCAAAAGAGGAAAGAAAGAAAGAAATAGTTATTGAGTATCAACTATGTATCAGAAAGCTTTGATATATGGTTGCAAGTAAATTAATTAATTCTCACAGCTGGAAAAGGTATTATACAATTTTCATTTTATAGAAGACAGTTTCATAGAGAAGAACATTTTTCAAATAACCCAGCAGACAAAGGTAAAATTCAAGCTTATTTTATCTGATGTCAAAGACAGACTGTTCTTAATTTCTGCTGTGTAACCCATTTTTCAAATAAAGTCTATAATTAATTCATTAATTTTATATTTGTGTCATTTTACTTTGTATATTTGTCTTTTCAAAATAGTTTTTGAACTGATACTCTTAACAAACATGTAGAGGAGAAAGCAGAAAATCGTTAATCTATGCATTAGACTAAGAAATGAAGAAGTCCAAGGGTAAAAAAGGAAGATTTGAAGATGTAAATAGATATTTATTGAGTAACTATTATATATCATATGCTATTACAATAAGGATAGACAGAAATCTCTCTTTTTTTTTTTTTTAATGGGTACCGGGGGTCAACCTCAGGACCTTGCGCGCCAGCAGGTGCCCATGCCGCTGAACGATATCACTGGCCCCTTTTTTCATATGTGGGTTGTGGGAGTCAAACTTGGGCTCTCACTCTTGCCAGGCAGACCCTTATGCCGCTGAGCCATCTCACCGGCCCTAGACAGAAATCTTGAATCAAAGCAATAAGAAAGATAAATCCATGTTTTTAAAAAAGAGTTAAAAGGGATGATTGTGCAGAGTAGAACAATGAAGAATGGAGGGTGTGATAATATATAATGAAAGGAATGTTTTTAAGATGAGATGACATTTGTATTGAGGCCCAAGAGAAGGGTCTGGTTTTACAAATAAATAAGAAGCAGAGAATTCAAGAATAAACAGGAAAGAAAACATAACAAATTTGAATCCTTATTTAGCAGATTAAAAAGCCAGTGAAGATGGAATAGATTTTATTTTACCTTATGAAGTCGACTGACATAGGTATAGATGTGTGGGAATGAAAGAGGGAGAAACTCTAAAAGAAACTGTAATTCTTCTATGCATCATGCAAATGTCAATAGAGGCAAGAAACAGAAATTGTGCTTGTCTTATAAGAGATTCTTCAGCATATTTGCTAAATATATCTTCAAGAGTTAGTGATGGCTGTTTCTTTGACTAAATTATCAATTTAGTGTCTGTATTTTATATAAAGTTTCTCATATCCCCTTGTTCAAAAATGTATGTTAATATTGAAATGATATGCATTTTCATTTGTGTTTCTCTTACTGCTCTTTTATTCCTTTGTATTTTAAAGTTATTTGAAAATATCTTCAACATTTTTCCTTTTGTTAGTTTCATATCCTTGACAGTTTGCTTCTTAATCACTTTATGCGATTAATATTTATTAAATGAATAAATGAATATTATGCAGTCATGAAATATTTTCCATTTTATCTAAAGTTTACTTTTCAACATGGGTCATCTTTGTAGTATTACATTCTTGAATGATTACATTCTATGTAAGAATATTGAAAAGTTTTAACACTGAAATGGATAGATTAACTAAAAGTTTTATCATTAGAAGTGGAAAATTCATCCTCTGGGGAAATAGTTTTTGACTAATTTTCTAAAATCAATTCGTATGAGGAGAGCTAGTTGTACAAATCAAACTCCCAGAATTACAAATTTCCACACAGCAACAAAATCAAAACAAAACAAAACAAAACACTAGTAGGAAAAGGTACACTAAGGACAAAGATTCACGTCAGTATAGATATTGAAAGATGCACCAAATAGGAAACCAAAGCATCACTCCGATGTAGGCGAGTCTCTTGTTTTCATCAAGAGCATCTCAATCTTTTTCCAGTTACTCTCATGTTATCCCTCCAAGGCAGGTACCATCTCAGGGTAAAGGTCTAATCATTAACTGTCGGTCAACTTTTTCAGAACCTGAGTCTGCAAAATTTTGCATTATGAAGGCCTAATATTTGGCTCCAAAAAAATGAAGCTATTATCCTCATTACTTTCAGGGTAGATTCTGGTTTACAGATCAGTGTGCTGTATATCACAATTGTGATGGAACTCATGGTGTCCCTGAGAGGCATTCTGTCCTGGAGTTGAATTTTTAGTTTTATGTAAAATGTACCACATGATCCATAGATTTACTTTATTTACTGCCATAAGAATTCACCAGCTGTTCAGTACAGAACAAGAAATACTCTATTATTTATGATGACCGCTTCCATTATTCATACTGCCTAATATAGGAAAGTATTGGTCAAGATGGTCACTGGCTATATTCCCCTTTATAGACTTGAAAAATACAATGACCTCTCTCTTAACAAATATAAAGGAAAATTTTAAAATGCCCATGTTCCTAATTAAGTCTTGTCTAGATTTTTTTTGCATGCATCTCTTAAAACATAAATTTTGCATTGTTGCAGCAAATGAAATGAATAACTTTTGCCAAGTCAGTTTGAAACATTTTGTTCAAAACTTCTGTCAGCTTGAAATTTGATATTGGTACTAAAAGAGAGAGGTACATTTCTGTCATTAATACCACCTCAAATGTTCATGAAATATTGACTATAGTCTGGCACTCCCAATTTTTATCCTATGCTGTAAAATTTTATAAAAAGATATGGCAGACATCACCACTTTGGTGCCACAGGTCAGGATTGCAGGGAAAAAAATTGTTTACTTTCTAAAAATGGAAATGATTTTCTGCATTGTTTATATAACCACACAAAAAAAAATTCCAGTATGGAGTACCACTAATGTAGTAACAATTAATTCATGCCAATGATGAAGATTTCTGTGTTATGAAATCTCTACCCAAGGCTTTGCTCAACTCTTTTCTACTCCTTTGCATATTATTTTCCACTTTATTCATTGTACTATAGCCACACAAAACTTTCATCTGAACTATCATATTCCAGAACTTTGCATTTTCTTTTGTATTAATGTTTGTGATCTCTCCTAATCATATATTTACAGAACTAGCCCCCTCTCTTCAATCAAGTACCATGTAGAAATCTTTCATTCATTGAGAAAATCAACAGGAACTTGCTGGCTCTCTTCTAACTCTAGGTGCTTTTGAATTGAATACTACTGCAAGGAGCAAGGCCAGCAGAGCAGCTGAACTCCTGGTGCATTGATCACATCAAGGTAGAACCAATAGATCAATAATCAAGTGCATAAGGAAGAAAAATAATCTCAGATTTTCATAAAACTTTGAAAAGAATAAAGTACGGTAATATGGTAGAGTTCCTCGGGGGTAGAAGAACACGGTGGTTGCTTCATATCTATTACAGTTTTTAAATGAAAAATTTAAAGGTTAACTTGTGAGTAGAATCAATTTACAGAATGACAGTTATACATGTGACTTTTGCATGGAAGAATGATCTCATAACAATCAGATCATTTTGCTATGTATTTCACTACCCCAAACATAAGTACCTAAGTGTATATACAGGTGCTGCTTAATGTCTCCTACAAGGAAAAAAGAGATGTATCTGACTCAGTCACCTGGAAATAGAAAGCATAAAGAACACAGAGAGGTAAACCTGCCAATGAGTGTACCGGTTTCTAATTATCCCCTTTAAAGATTTGCACTTCTCTTACAGCAACATACTGCTGTAGTTTCACAAAACAAAGAGTCTAGCTCTTGTCTTTTGCAGAAACTACCAGTTCCCTGCTCCCTGTCTAGGAAATAGAAGTTACAAAAGGACTAGTTTTTCTTCACAAATTACAGAATCACATTTACTAAATCACACAAATTTAACCATCATTGTTAGGTTCTATATTCACTCAGGTCTGGTAGATTTAAACTTTCTGTGCGCCTTTTAGGAATCCAGTGGAGCAAACCTGAACCATTCTTAGGAAAGGCTGTCCTCACACCATTGTCTTATAGGTCCTTACACTGTGCTGAGAAAGTTACTACTCTCTAGCTGATTTCCATCTTTCCCAAATTGTATTGACATATATTATAGACTCATTTCTCCTTTTTAATTCCCTTTGTTGTTTTTTTTTTTTTTATGGATTTAGTCATCCACTACTTTGATTTCTGTATTAGTCACTCTCACATCACTGGGACAAATACCTGACACTAATGGTGTTAGGGTCGGGACACCCGCCGCGTGAAAGAAGACTCCAAGAAGCTTTCTCTCATGCAAAAGGCAAAGGGCTTTTATTTTCCAAGCATGCGTGGGGCACACTGAACACGCAGGAACAGTGGGCCCCGAGGCCTGCCTGTGCAGGGCTTATATGTCTATAGAACAAAGGGAGGAGGGGTCTCAGCAAGCGCGGTTACAGAAGCAGATAGCATTGGTTAGTTTAAACAGATTTTTACATTCATTGGGGAAGATATCTATACGGGGGGTCTAAAGGCTGGGAGGTAATGACCATTACCTAATATGGGCTGCGGATGGTCCGGTAATGACCATTACCTAATATGGGCTGTGGATGGGCCGGTATAGCGCATCCTGCAACTCTTGCAAATTTCTTAGCTCAGGGTCAGTCCTTATCGGGTAGCCCAGTTTCTTGGTCTGAAGTCAGCTTGTTCTGTCTTATCTATCTGGGGCTGCTTTTTGTAACAGCTCAATTCCCAGAACACAGGAAGGAGGGGAACATCATGATTTGTGCATTCCCAGGAGGAAAAATTTCTCTCACATTCCCCCCTTTTTATTTTTGTAAATCTCTATTCCTAGAGATCAGCATGTCTATTTTGAGGATCTTTTAATAAAGTATATTGTTGTCTGATGAGCATCAGCTTTACATTTCCAATCTGGTTTTGTAACAAGCTTACTATTTTATTTAGTATGCATGGCCCTATGGTTATTATCAAGATGAATTGGGCCGGTGAGATGGCTCAGCGGCGTAAGCACCTGCCTTGCAAGCGCAAGGGCCCGAGTTCGACTCCCGGATCCCACATACGAAAAAGGGGCCGGTGATATCGCTCAGTGGCATGGGTGCCTGTTGGCGCACGAGGTCCTGAGGTCGACCCCCCCAGTACCCACAAAAAAAAAAAAAAAAGATGAATATAATTAAGGGTCCTGTTAGGGCCGATAACAAGGTGGTGAACCAGGGAGACTGGCTGAACCAGGACTCAAATAAGCCTTGTTGAGTTTCTCGCTCTCTCTGTCTTTTCTGTAGACGTTCTCTCAACCTAGCCATAGATTCTTTAACCACTCCTGAATGATCTGCATAAAAGCAGCATTCTTCTTTTAAGGCTGCACATAGACCCCCTTCTTTCATGAATAACAGATCTAATCCTCGTCTATTTTGTAGTACTACTTCTGACAGAGATGTTAAGGAGGTCTGGAGGGCCGCTACAGACCTTTTTATTTCTTTGAAATCTTGGTCAATAGCAGTTTGTAATTTGCTCATGTAATGTGAGCTTTGAATCAGTGCTGCCGTCCCTGTTCCTACCCCAGTAGCAACTCCCAATCCAGCAAGGACAGCCACAGTCAAAGATATTGGTTCTCGTTGGTACCTGGTTTTGTGTTCTATCATATCTTCAAATGATTTACTTTGGTGGTATATTATCCGAGGAAATATTTTTACCATGACACAATAGTGAGCTGAATTATTAAATACCTGAGTAGAGACACAGGGGGTGATCCCAGTGTTACATGCCCAATGGGTTCCTTGGGGTGGAATTAAGTTTGTCGTTGAGGTGGGGATGTTATGAACATATAAACACAAAGTCCTTTTAATGTCATTTGGGGGGTTTCCTATACAGACTCCTTTTCCAGTAACCTCAGGAAGAGTGAGTTTATGGCTGGTACTCCAATCACAAGTAGTACTGGTAGTGACACTGTAGGTATTATTTACAGCAATACCTTCATAGTAAGGTGGAGAGGCCGAGAGGCAGAGCCAGCAAGACTGAGTCAGGTCACCTTGAGTATAGTTTAGGACAGAATAGGCTCCCAGAATTAGGTTGTACAATCTCGAAACAATAGGCAAAGATGTCTTAGTGGTCAAAAAGAGTGAGGAGGGAGCTTGGGTCCATTGAGTCACAGTCACATTGTTGAGTGTTTGTAGTTTATCTAGGGGTCGAGGCGTAGGTTTGGGTTGAGCCCCTGGGTTGATAATAGGATTGGGCCCTACGCCAATTATCTGGTTAGGTATTTTTTCTTTTTTTATAAGTATTAAACTACCTATAGTGCCTCTTTCCCAAAACCTAACGCCCCATGTTCGACCTACCATCCAGCCAGGGTCAGTAGGAGTGATAACTTTGAAAGCTAGATAGCATGTGGTTCGGCTAGAGCCCCAATAATGGTAGGTCGTTGGAGGGGATTGACAACCAGTAGGACTCCATTTCCATTGGAGTTTTGTGTCAGGGGAGTCAGGCTTCCAACCTGTAGCTAGTGTCTCACAGCCCCAGTAAGCACAATAATACTGTCCTGGCTTATTGCAATAACCTTTGCTGGGGTTAGAGGCGGGACACATATAAATGTGAAGTTTCCAACAATAATGGTGTTCATCATAAGGGGAAGAGAGAAAACCACAAGGGTGGATCCTAAAATCAGGCGACCCAGATCCCTCCCAGGCTAGTAAAATTTTGCCATCTTCCCATCGAGACATTGTCCATCTCCAGGGTTGATGTGGGTTATCAGTTCCCTGGGACGGGGGAATCCCCATCATCCCCACCCATAGCCACACGACAAACTTGTAACCTGAGGGGGTTATCAGTCTTTTCCAGTTTCCATTGAGACCCCGGCGATGGAGATGCCGGCTTGAAGTGAGATGCATGGATCCAAGACGTGATGCCATCAACCTTAACTGCTGTGGGGGTAGTTAGAAGTACCTGGTAGGGTCCTTTCTAGCAAGGTTCTAGAGTTTGTATCTGATGGCGACGAACATAGACAAAATCTCCTACGTTGTACCGATAGGGTGTGAGTCCGTCGCTTGGCTGGTAGGCTGAGGAGAGTTGACGCCACAGGATCTTTTGAATCTGGTCCAGAGCCTGGAGTCTATCAATTAAGAAAGTATGAGGTAAATAGGCGCCCTTAGGTAGAAGGTTAAGGTCTCGGATTGGGGGAGGAGTTCCATACATAATCTCAAAAGGAGTCAAGTTAGGTGGCTGGGAGAAAGGGGTGTTTCTAGCCCTAAACAAGGCATAAGGTAGGAGCATAGTCCAATCTTTAGAGCCAGTCTCTTTGACTAATTTTGTTAAGGTCTCCTTAATTGTTCTATTTATTCTTTTTACTTGTCCTGAGCTCTGGGGTCTATAAGCACAATGAAGTTTCCAATCAATCCCCAATATCTTGGCCAATCCCTGACTTACTTGAGCCACGAATGCCGGTCCATTGTCAGACCCGATTACCTTTGGCAGGCCAAAACGAGGAAAGATTTTTTCCATCAATTTTTTTGTTACCATTTGTGCAGTTTCCTTCTTGGTAGGGAAAGCTTCGGTCCATCCTGAAAAGGTGTCTACAAAGACTAATAAATACTTAAGTCCATATTTGGCAGGTTTTACTTCAGTAAAATCTACTTGCCAAAATTGTCCCGGTCTGGTTCCTTGTAATCTTTTTCCCTTGGTGGTTTTTGTAGGAAAGGCATTGACAATTTGGCAAGTTTTGCAATCTGAGGCGACTTGTTCTGCCAGTGTTTTAATTTGGGAGGGAGACAGTTGATTCTCCGTTGGTAAATTCCTGGCTAATAGGCACAGTTTTTTTGTTCCCAGATGGGTTAACTTATGAGCTTGTTGGAAGTAGGTTAAAAGTTCAGTTTTTCCTATCTTGGGAGATTGGGGAGGCTCATCTGGATGTGTTTCAGGTGGAGCATTGACCTCCAGGAGCAAAGTAGTAGGGGCACTTAAGGCTGCCTGTTTTGCAGTCTTATCTGCATGATTGTTTCCCAGTATTACGGGACTGGTGCCCTTCTGGTGGCTGTTGCAGTGTACTATAGCTAACTTTTGTGGCAACATGATAGCTGTTAAGAGTCTTAGAATCTCCGTTTTATTTTTAACTTCTTTGCCCGCAGAGGTTAAAAGTCCTCTCTGTTGATAAATAGCTCCATGAATATGTGCCGTAGCGAAAGCATATCGGCTATCAGTATAAATAGTGGCCCTTTTTCCCCGTGCCAACTCTAAAGCCTTTGTAAGGGCAATTAATTCTGCTCTCTGTGCAGATGTACCTTCTCTTAGTCCTGCCGACCAAATAACTTGAGTCCCATCCGTAACCGCGGCCCCCGTGTGTCTCTTACCTTCTAGTAAGAAACTGCTACCGTCAGTGAACCAGGTTACTTCTGCATCAGGAAGTGGCTGGTCTGTCAGGTCTCGGCGAATTCCAATTTCTTCCACCAGGATTTTTTGACAAGTATGTAAGATTGGATCTGATGTCTCTTCAGGTAGCAGAGTGGCCGGGTTGAGGGTGGTTGGAAGTCCAAATGTGATTCGATCCTTATTTAGCAGCAGGCTTTGGTAGTGGGTAATTCTGGCATTAGAGAGCCATCTATCTGGAGGCTGATGAATAACACTCTCCAGCGTGTGTGGGGCTACTATAGTCAACTTTTGTCCCAAAGTCAGTTTATCTGCATCCTTAGTTAGGATGGCTGCTGCAGCGATAGCCTTTAGACAGTGAGGCCATCCATTAGCCACTGGATCTAATTTTTTTGACAAGTAGGCCACAGGGCGCTTCCATGGGCCAAAGGCCTGAGTTAGTACCCCGCGAGCTATCCCTCGTTTTTCCTCAATATAGAGGGTGAAGGGTTTTTCTACATTGGGGAGAGCCAATGCAGGGGCAGACAGAAGGGCCTTTTTAATATCGTCAAAGGCTCGTTGTTGATCTGTGCCCCAGATGAAAGAGGTATCCCCCTTTAGAAGAGGATATAGGGGAGCGGCTAGGGAGGCAAAACCTGGGATCCACAAACGACAAAACCCAGCAGTCCCCAAAAATTCCCGCAGTTGTTTTTTACTCGTGGGTGGGGGAATTTGAGTGACTGTTTTCTTTCTGGCTTCAGTGAGCCACCGTTTTCCATCCTTGAGAGTGTATCCTAGGAAGACAACCTCTTTTTGGCAAATTTGGGCCTTTTTAGCAGAGGCTCGATATCCCAACCTAGCTAACTCTTGTAACAATTCTCGAGTCCCATACATACAGTCTAGTTCAGAATCCGCGGCCAGCAAAAGATCGTCGACGTACTGGAGCAGGGTCACGGCAGGATGTTGGACTCGGAAAGTTGCCAGGTCCTTATGGAGAGCCTCATCAAAGATAGTGGGGGAGTTCTTAAATCCTTGGGGGAGCCGTGTCCAAGTCAATTGTCCTGACATCCCAGTGTCAGGGTCTGTCCATTCAAAGGCAAACAGAGGTTGACTATCTTTATGTAGAGACAAACAAAAGAAAGCATCTTTTAGGTCTAGGACTGTATACCAAGTCTTTTTGGGACCCAGGGTACTAAGCAAATTGTATGGATTAGGCACCGTAGGGTGTATGTCTTCCACCCTGTTGTTTACCTCTCTTAGGTCTTGCACGGGTCTGTAATCTTCTGTTCCCGGCTTTTTGACCGGTAACAAAGGCGTATGCCAAGCCGAACGACATGGTATGAGCACCCCCAATTTGAGAAACTTTTGTATATGTTTTTTTATCCCTTTGTGAGCCTCTTTGTTAATATAATATTGTTTGATGCAGACCGGCGAGGCAGAGGCCTTTAGGGAAATTACCACGGGGGGCTGTAGTGTGGCCAGCCCCAATCCAGCAGTTTCAGCCCAGGAACCAGGAAACTCTGTTAACCAATCTTGGGGTATGGTTTGTGCCATAGGCTGACTATAAAGTTGGTATTCATCCTCAGCTACTAGCGTGAGCATGGTCACCATAGGTTGACTCACCAAGGGGTTAAGAAATGTCACTTGGGGTCCCTGAGGCTCAAACGTTATTCTGGCTCTCAATTTGGTTAATAAATCTCTTCCCATGAGGGGTGCCGGACATTCTGGAATTACCAGAAAGGAGTGTTGAACTCTTCCTTTACCCAAATCCATAGTTCTTTTAGTAGTCCATGCCCTAAATTTGCTCCCATTAGCCCCTTGAACTAGAGACCTTTTAGAGGAGAGAGGTCCTAATGGGGCTTGGAGAGCAGAAAAGACAGCTCCTGTATCTACTTCAAAATCAATTGGGGTCCCCTCCACATTAAAGGTTACCCTGAGCTCGGGGAGGGGATCCGAGCTCCGTCCCCTCTAGTCTTCTTCTTCTAAGGCTAGTATATTAGGCTGTTGGTGTTGTTGAGTCTCCAAAGCCTGTCTTTGTCTTTTTTCTTTTTCTCTCCTTTTTTTAAGCTTGAGACATTGCCTCATGTGATGTCCTTGTTCCTTGCAATATGCACATTGGTTGGGGTCTAGAGGTGGATGACGTGGCTTATCCTCATCTATCCCTCCCTGAATTTCCTTTACAACTGTGGCCAAGATCTTTGTTAATTCCTTATTTCTCTTTCTATCTCTAATCAGTTCTTCTTCCTTTCTTTCTCTTTCTTTTCTCTGTTCCCTTTCTTCCTCTGTCTCCCTTTTATAATACACTTTATCAGCTTCCTTCACTAAATCCCTTAGGGTTAAATCTTGTAACCCATCAAGCCGTTGGAGCTTGCGTCTAATGTCTGGGGCTGACTGTCCTATAAAGGCCATGGCAACTGATGCCCTTTGCCCCTCATCCTGAGGGTCAAAGGGTGTGTATCTACGGTACGCTTCCATTAGCCTTTCTAGAAACATTGAGGGTGACTCAGTAGGCCCTTGAAGAATTTCTCTTACCTTAGCCAAATTCGTAGGCCATCTAGCAGCCACCCGGAGACCCGCCACTAGAGTCTGGCGATAGATGGTCAGATGCTCCCTACCTGCCAGAGTATTGGGGTCCCAATTAGGACGGCGCAGTGGGAAGAAGTCATCGATGAGATTAGGGAGCTGGGTAGGTCTTCCATCCTGTCCCGGTACTAGCTTTCTGGCCTCTAGGAGAA
Organism: Erethizon dorsatum; assembly: GCA_028451465.1. Taxonomy (NCBI): domain Eukaryota; kingdom Metazoa; phylum Chordata; class Mammalia; order Rodentia; family Erethizontidae; genus Erethizon; species Erethizon dorsatum. The sequence goes on from CM051839.1 coordinate 22,956,180, forward strand.
TTCGATCCTTTTCTTCGGTAGTGAACAAGGTTCCCAGTAACTGCTGGCAATCGTCCCAGGTAGGCTGGTGGGAAAACATAAGAGACTCCACCAACCTAGTTAACCTAGAGGGGTCCTCAGAGAAAGGGGGGGTTATTATTTTTCCAGTTATATAAATCGGAGGAGGAAAAGGGCCAGTACTGGAGTGCAGGCATTTCCCCTCCTTCCCCATCTTCCAGCATGGGCCCATGTGGTCTGAGGGGGAGAGTAACTGTTACTCCGTCTTGAGGGCCCAGGGCTCATCGGCTCTGGGTGCCCTGGGCCGGTCCAGAGTCCGCAACCTCGACCAACGGGTCCTGTAGAGGCAATTCAGAGGCCGAGGACAAAGAAGGCGAGGTAGGAGGAGAAACTAGAGGAGAAGCAGCGGCCACGGCTGGAGCAGAGAGTGAAGGGGGGTAAGGGGGGGCGGTGCAGCAGAGTCCAATAGAATCAGATCAGCCTGTAACTCGGGTAAAACTGGAGGAGGAAGGGGAGGGTAGAGATTAGGTATCACAGGCTGAGCTTTTGCAGGTAAAAGAGTAACAGATTCGGATAAAGCCGGAGGTAAAAACATTCTTACCCACTTGGGGGGTTTTCACATAAGTCTTGCCATATCATGATGTAAGGTTGTTGGTCAGGGTGTCCCTGCTGTCCGGGACGGAAGACTATAGCTTTAACTGCCTGAACGAGGGGAAGATGGAAAGTTCCCTCCGGAGGCCAGCCCACTTGAAAGGAGGGCCACTCCGACGAACAGAAAGTCTGCCATTTACCCTTTTTAATAACCAAAGAAAGATTATGAGCTCTCTCTTTCACCTCTGACCAATGGTCCAGTGTGAAAGAGAGGGGTGTGGATTCCGTTTGTCCCATGGTGGATGCTGTGGAACCTAAGAGGTTAGTGGCGCCAAACAAACACAAACAGACAACCAGTACAATCAGGACAATAGACAAATGCCGGCGTACCCGACTTCCCCAGAAGAGGAAGTAAACTGAATCTGATGGACGGCGAATGGTGACCGCACCAAAGACAAAAGAAAAATCCTGAATTGGTGAATCCACCGCTGACCGGTCCGTCAGACCGAAAGTATCCTGGGGCGTCCCCCAAGGAAAGTGGCCTGTGACTTAAATAAGCCACGTGGATCAAGAAGCTCACGCTCCTTGAGACCGACCACACTGAGTTCCAAGAAGCTAGGATCCAAGCACAACAAAGATCAAAAGAACAAAGAACAAGAAATGAAAACGGCCGTACTCACCCAGAGAGGCAGCTGTTGGGGTCGCCTTCCAGTGCAGGGGGCAATCCCCGATCTCGCTGGGGCCTCCAAAATGTTAGGGTCGGGACGCCCGCCACGTGAAAGAAGACTCCAAGAAGCTTTCTCTCATGCAAAAGGCAAAGGGCTTTTATTTTCCAAGCATGCGTGGGGCACACTGAACACGCAGGAACAGTGGGCCCCGAGGCCTGCCTGTGCAGGGCTTATATGTCTATAGAACAAAGGGAGGAGGGGTCTCAGCAAGCGCGGTTACAGAAGCAGATAGCATTGGTTAGTTTAAACAGATTTTTACATTCATTGAGGAAGATATCTATACGGGGGGTCTAAAGGCTGGGAGGTAATGACCATTACCTAATATGGGCTGCGGATGGTCCGGTAATGACCATTACCTAATATGGGCTGCGGATGGGCCGGTATAGCGCATCCTGCAACTCTTGCAAATTTCTTAGCTCAGGGTCAGTCCTTATCGGGTAGCCCAGTTTCTTGGTCTGAAGTCAGCTTGTTCTGTCTTATCTATCTGGGGCTGCTTTTTGTAACAGCTCAATTCCCAGGAAGGAGGGGAACATCATGATTTGTGCATTCCCAGGAGGAAAAATTTCTCTCACAATGGCTTATAGGAGGAGAGGTTTATTTTGGCTCACAGTTTCAGTAGGTTCAGCCTATGGATGCTTAGTTGGCTCCAAGGCAGAAAAGGCATAGTGGAAGCGCATGACAGAGGACGGTTGCTCATCCTGTGGCAGCCAATAAGGAGAGATAGATAGAGAGAGAGAGAGAGAGAGAGAGAGAGGAGGGAGAGGAGAACCTCTGGACAAGAACGTATCCTTTCAGATCACATCCCCAGTGACTCACCTTTTCTGGCCAGGCTCCACCTCCTAAGAGCACATTCAGAAGTGCACTCCTCCTTGGGTCAATTCACTGATTAGTATAGTGGCTCCCCTGGGTCCCCATGACCCAGTCGCCTTCTAAAAGACCCAAATTTGTACACATAAAACTTTTGGGGTACACTTTAAATCTAAACCAACACAGTTTCTCTTAAAAATCCTGGTGCTCTTGTGGTAATGGTGTTAGGAAAGCAAATCATAAATATATATGATCAGTTTATTGCCAAACAATTTATAAATGATTAAAAACAGCACTATGATGAATTTAAAGAAAAATGTATTCAGATGTAGATATTCACTTATAATTTCCTTTAATACAATGATTTGCTTTTACACAAATATAACTCTGGAGATATTTTCGTATGTTTTAAAAGTTATCTAGAGTTTAAATGAAAGATTTCATGAGTTAAAATGATTTTCCGTTCACTGACTCAAAGTTTATTAATTTGAACACTAGAATTTATATTTGCCTATAACAATTCAATTTATTTGCTGAAATAAAAGATTTAAAGAATGAAACTTAATAATATTCCTTTGAAAAATGAACTTTATAGCTTTGAATGAAGATATATTACCAATGAAATTTTTAGCATAAGTATTATGCTTTTTTCTACTTTTACTCTGTAATTTACGGTTATCTCCTTTTAGTGAAATGACATAAATTCAATAAAGCAATTGACTTCCTATATCAAATGACAAGATTTCTAGATTGGAAACAGAGGAGTGCCAGAGAGTTGTCCAGAGAAGTCACAATGGATGCTGTTTTATCATCATTCATTATCAAACTGTTAATTAAAAATGTCTTTTTCTTATAGTGCATTTGCATTTAGCTCTGTTACACTAACTTTGATCTTGAGAAAGACCTGAATATTGTTATGCATGGTAATAAATAAGCCTCTAATATTTTACTGAACTACTTAGTAACCAAGTCACTTCAAATTGAGTAGAAATCTTGGAGTCTAGGGACAGAATTAAAAGGAAGCAATGCACTTAAACATGGCATGACACATAAATGAAAGACTAATTTGTGGAAGTCAATAATATAAAATTTCTGAAAACACTACTTTTAAAAATTATGATTAAAAGGTGATGATTAGCCTATGCAGTAATTGTTCATATTACCATCAATCTCAGTGTAAACGAATCAAATACAAGATGTGGAATTACTGGTAGATAATTTGTTTTGACTTTGCATAACAAATAAAATGGGATCAATGGGAATAATTAATGAATGAAAATTAGAATCATGGATATGGTACAAAATCTCTAAACTGATTCATTTATTGATTTAATGAGTTGTCTACTCAGTGACAGTCACATCGTTAGGCACACACACAAAAAGCCTGATTAGGATAGGTGGCTTCCCTAGTCTCATATAGTTTACAAAGATATATGTAGGTTATGAACACAAAGCCTCAAGATTACATTGTGCATCATTTCACATCTATAGTGAAAATAATTTTTCATATTGTCCCTGTCAAAATTTCTTCAAAATTACCATTATAAATTTACCTTGAATACTAGAAAAGCTGCTTAAATATTTAATTATACTTTAATATACATATAAAGTACTGTAGGATACAAATATGTACATATAGATATTTATATATATAGATACGGAAAATAGCTCTCCTTTTAAAATAAAAATCACTGATTTTTAATTTTAGTGGAGTTTTACTCCAAAGCAGTTCTCTTAAAGGAATATACCCATATTCTGATTACCTTTGTTAGTCTCAGTTCACAAGTAAAGAGTTAAGAGTGAGAGGAAAAACAGCATAGCTGAAAAGGGAAAATGTTAAATAGTAGAAGTCATATTAAGGAGCTGGCCACACTGTAAACAAATAATGTTCTTCTTAGGTCACTTTTGGGAACTCTCCAGTGAAACCACATAGAATCCCTGCATGTCCACAGGTTTGATTGGTGGAAGGAAGGGCAATCATTTTTACCTTCTGGATCCTTCTTGAATGCAGTTAATATCTCCTTAGGATGTGAATTGCCCTGAGTGTCTAGGTTCTTGATCTGATGACTCTTAGCACCTTAAGGAAGCCAGGCCTGTTCAGATCTTCCAACTAGTGGCGATACACACAGTCACACAGTGATCTGGTTATGGGCATCCAACGTAGGCTTTCCTGTATTTGTGGAACATGGTGGCATTGGTAGTTGGGACTTTATATGATTAGAAATCAGACACTGTGCCAGGAAACAGAGCAAGCTGCTCTAAAAGCAAGACTCAAGGGAGGCGTAGGTGCCTAAATGAAATAGGAATTGATATATTTTTATAAAGAGAAAAATTTCTTATTTTCAAATTCTCTAGATGGCAACAGGCTTTCAAAATAAGAATTAGACTTATGTTAAAATCATATAAACATTTTTGCTGAACAACTCTTTATTAAGCTTACAAAAATTGAAAGCATGTATAAACTATAAATAAAATACGAAAAAGAACTTTAAAGAATATTTAAGGTCACAGTCCACAATAATTTACTTTTTTACTCTATGCCAGAAAGTGATCTTATCACAAAAAGGTTTGTAGATGTTCTTATCTTACACTATGTTTTTGAGGAGCTCCACCAGGCTTTAAGAGAACTGTATTGGCAAAAGTAACATCAGCTTTTACTAAGATGGAGCCATTTTAAATTTGAAAGAAGCATTTGTGCACTCAGATATGTACAGACAAGAGAAAATTTTAAGAAGTCTACTCAGGAAAGTATTGGTTGTCTCTTTCAAGAATAAAAGGTCTCAAAAGACAGAATATGCAATTCACAGTAGAGAAAAACAACTTGAAGAACCATTCGTAGTGTTCCCCAATCAAATATCTGGCAACTTACAACTTCACGGTTACCATGAGATTCAGAGAGAAGGAGAGGAATTAAACTCCACTTCTCAGTAGGAAATGAACCAAAATTGGGGGGTTGTCATTACTGTATCTCTGAACACAAAGTACTTAAATTTCTCCTTCATGCAAATCTCACCTGCTATAAGACCCCAGAATGTTTCGTCCTATGACAGACTTGAAAATCCAGTATCTTAGCATCTAAATTAGCTCCAAGAACAAGTCCAGGTCAGAAGACTTCAGTTCTCTAGTGTTATTCCTCTCCATTTCCAAAAAGGTAAAGTGCAGAGACAAATTATTCTCCCTTCTCCAGGGTACAGTCCTGACCTTAGTGTACAATCATGACCTCAGTGGAGACACTTGATTCCAAAGTGGGAAAAGTCAGAAGTCATTGATGCACAAGAATTCTGAAATCTAGATAACAAAACAATTTAGCACAATGCTGATGAGAAGGGGAGTCTAATTCTTCTCTCCCTGTACATCTCCCTTGGCCTGAGTAATATTGTGCATGAATAAGGTGGTATACTTTTGATGTTTTGGGACTTTAAAAGCAAGGTCTTCAGAAGGGTTGCATGTTCCATATGGGATTCTTGGCACTCTTAGACTGTGGTAGTTGCATTATGATATAAAGCATCCAGCTACTCTGGGCATCAGAAAGAATAAGATCAAGCTTCAAGCACATCAGGCAACGGCTCCACTGAGCCAAGACCCGCAGGTATCCCCAACAAGGCTCTACCTACGTGAGGAAAACGTTCTCAGTTCAACAAAAGGCAATGAAACCTAGTCTCACAATATGAGAAGTAGGTGATGACAGAATGCTTTGGGGAATATGAAATACTTAACTTCTTTTCTCTTAAATATGATAAATCATTTTTATATGTTTCCTACATGTTATTGATACTTAATGATAACTTGAAATATAAATTTAAATGACTTGACATTAGCCATGTATTTTAAAAGTGTGAAATATCTTTCATAAAAACACTTTCCTAATTTTACTTTGGGGCTTAAAATTCTTTTAAATAGCTGCAATTTTGATAAATGTGCATGTCTTCTAGTTTCTAAATTTCTTTGTGTTTATCTTATGCAGATTATTTGCGGCCCAGGAGTTCAGCAATAAGGAAAAATATGTGAAAATCTATTCACTAAGTTCTGTAAGGAAGCTGTAGTTTCTCTATTACTGAGGGGCTATGTAGTAAAAAAAAACACTGACAAATTATCTCTTCTTTCATTCCTTTGTATTCGTATGTTGTCCTTTTGAGTCAAAGCTCGCAATATTTACTACACATCTGTTTTGCATGTATAAATGCACAGAACGCCGCTTCCTTCAGTGTTCTTTTCCTTACAATCCTTTATGCCCGATGCAATTACAGCACTTAGGAAGAGGCTGGAAACCTAGTTAAATGTGTGAGAAGAAAATAAGCATATCTGCAGCTGTACAATACTTAAACTTTATCATTCATACAAATGGAGTCCTCAAGCTCCTGCAGGATGCCTAAACACCTGGTAGATGAGATGAAAATGCAAAGTAGCTTAAATATTTTAATTCACTTTGCTCAGAGTCGGAATATGCAACTCTGTAGTCATAAACTGAATATATGGGCTGCATAAGATATTTTCCCCTAACATGTTCTTCAGTAAATGGTCCCAAAGCAGTTTTAAATACCTGTCAACCTAAATTTGGAGATGCTTATCAAGATGCATCTAGTTACTGCAGTTAATGCTTGTAGTGGACTGAGGCAGAACTTCTTTTTTTTTTTTTTTCTTCTGTTAGACTCACACCAGCATTTCAGGGACTGGTTTTCAAAAGGAATTCTGGGGACCACTAAGTGTTCCTTTCCTTTTCAGGAAGACGATAATGGTAAATATATCATTAACATTTTCTCTTTCATTTTTCTGCATCAAATATTCAAAAAGCACAAGTATTGGGTCAGATGCATTTTATAATCTCAAAGCTTGCTATTGGTTACATTCATGTATTTAACCCATCTTTAACATGTTCAATTTTTCTACTATATATTCCTGCAAAATTCTTTGTTCCATGAAAACCAAGCCATGCAACAAACAACTATGTCTCACATAAGAAGATAAAGCTTAATTATGTAGGTTTTTTGGCCTCGATCCAGTGGTAATGATTAGCACTGATAGTCCACTTGCTAGTAAAATGATTGACCTATGATCTCCGAATCCAGGAATGTGTACATTTTTTTCTTTTTTTCTTTTTTCTTTTTGTAGTCTTCAATGGTTTTAGCAATGGCATAAACAGATTAGGATCACACAGCTAGTGAATACAATTATTTCATAATTACTTTTTAATCCCCTCTTCTCTGCCTCCCTCCTTCTCTGTGTGCTGGGAATTAAAATTAAACCCAGGGCCCAGAGCCTAACACATCCTAGGCAAATTCTCTACCACATACCCAGAGCCAGCCCACAGCTGAATATCCTGATGTAGGTTAAGACAGTAGGTTGGGAGAGGTTGGGAATTATAAACGAAAAACAAAACAAAGAAAAGGTCTGAAACATATTTTATTAGATACTCCTTCACTTTGAGAAGATAATCATAATCACCGGGAAGAAAAATTAGAAAGAATAAGGAAAATGCGAGGAGAATGGGAGGAGGAACTCCGACGCAAGACAGCAGCAGTGGATTTCAGACTCAGGGACAAGAGAAAGGCTGTCTCAATGACACAGATTATTGTGAGAAAGAACATGTGAAACCATGGTATTTTAGAAAAATGGTTGAAAAGGGAAAAGTGAGAATTTTTCTCTCCTAGCTCTCTCTTATCTTCCGTCTCCTACGCTTGACCCAGGAGGCAACAATCTCCACACTCAAATTAGGATAACAGGCCACTCTGGAGAGGATGTTGGGTGGAGTGAGTTCCTGTTTATCTTGGTCAGATATAGGCCAGCAGCTACCATCCTCCCGGACAAGTTCTGTCCTTAGCACTGTCAGGGTTTGGTGCAGAGATAACATACGTGACAGCCAGGACTTTACAACCATGGGGCACAGGAAGTTCTCCAGGCCGTATCACCATCCATAAAGCAATGCAGGTGGCTGAGGCCTGGCTGCGTAATCGGACCTCAGCAGACGTAACACAAATGAATTGCTTTGCAACGCTCTGCCTTCTTTGATCTTACAATCTCCTCTGTATATTTCTGAATCATTTCTATTCCTTACACCCTTTGTCTTTCTTAGCGTGGCCCTTGGACTTCCTATAAAATCAAGTATTATAATTAATTTTATATATTAAGCAAATAATATATCGTAAGTACAGTTTTGGAACTTCTAAAATGTTACTAAATCCTTTCTACCATCTCCTGTCAGGTAGGTATTTTTTAGTCAGTGTTAAAGATGATATGACTGAGACAAAATTTTAACAAATTTGCTCAGTTTATTTTAAGTTTGTGACTCCACAATTTATACTCAGAACTTATGAATCAAAAGCCAGATAGTGTTCTAAATTTTTTATCAAAATATCAAAAATTGTCTTTAATGTAAAGTTTTAGCCACTTTAAGAAGGGAATTTCTTAGACTTGACAATTTTAGGCTGTATATCACAATTAACTTTAGTTTTGATAAGTAATAAGATAGCCTGATTAATAATGATGTCATAAAAAAAGCTTTTTTTTAACAAATAAAAGCGTGGGGGTGGGCACTACACATAATCATAGTTTCCCATGTTCTAATCAGTAAGAGAAAAAACTGCAATTAAGAGTTAAAATCACTTGATCAGTGTGGGATACTTGGTATGTATATTCTATACTAACACTTATTGAGCATTTTTGTTTTGAAAGATGTTGAGATAGGTTGCAGTTTGTTTCTCTGAATGAAAGTATACTATTGTCTGATAATATGAAAATTGTGCTAGGTTGTTTTTATAAAATAGATTCAAAAACATTTATCCTCAGATAGTTCCATTATTTGGCTATATGTCTAATTGCCCATTAAAATGATGAAAACAATCTCCTAGCGTACAGCAGAATGCATTTATTTATGCATCAAGTGTGTGTGTGTGTGTGTGTGTGTGTGTGTGTGTATTTGCATTTCAATCTGGGAAGAATCAAAGAATAAATTCATTTACAAATGGTCATGGGTGTGGTAACACAAACGTGCACTTTGCCTACTTGAGAAAATATCTGAAACCAATAAAAGACAGCCTTCCGTAGTGGGGAGTTGTCAGGATTTTCAGGGAGCCAATATTCAAAGAACAAACTGTATATCATTAAAGCCACTCCAGTGATCAACTACATCCAAAGTAACTGCTTAAAATAGTAGAAAATGCCCACTCATAAATTTTATTCTAGTGACTTTAAATCTTATGCATTTGTTTTGTTAACTGGTACAACTATTTCCTCGTGTGCCCTGAAGAACAACTGAAAACAATGTATATTCCTGACAAAATAATTATTGGAATCATTTAATATGATAAAAGGAAAAATGAACACAGTAAGAATTGTGGCAGTAAAATATTAACTAGTTAATTTACAGTTATTTTTAAGGTAAATGTAAACATTTTAAAGCATAACAGAAGGAATTATGAGCAATTAAAATAAGTTATTTAGGGCCAGTGATATCGCTCAGCGGCACAAGTGCCAGCTGGCAAGCACGAGGTCCTGAGGTCGACTCCCGGTACCCACACACACAAAAAATGTTATTTAAAAGTTCATCTATGCATTATTATGGATCTACTTCATAAATAAATAGAAAAATTTGCTTCTCTCAACTACTTCAATCAAGTGCAGTATTGAGATTCCTTTTTAGTTAAATTATATATTTTTTTGTTTTTAATTAAAAATGAGTCAACTGCATAAAACATTAGTAATGTAAGCATATTTTTAGATTCATTTCTACAACCTTTTTATTCTGTTCAAATAAAATATTAATTACCTAGTTCACTTGAAATAACATCACCTTCCTCAAATCAACCCTGAGGAATCTCGGGTGAATTTAACCCTCAAAGACATCAGTGTGCTTTTGGTGATTCGATGCAATGGCTCCTGTCTCTCACTGATGCCTCTCAACCGCCAGCAGAGATGAAAATTACAGACACCCGAGATGACTCAGTGTCCCCTCCCCGGGCTCAGGATGCATTGGGGAGCGTGCAGGGCCACACATCAAACAAGACTGGACTAGAATGACTGTGTGACCTGATCAGATCTTGTCTTAATGTATTTAGCACTAATTTAAAATAGATAATTTTATGTGTTCTGTATAAAGAAAAAATAATTCTGTAATTTAAAGATTATAGGAAAAAGAAAAAAGAGCTTAAGAAGATATTGAATACTCAACTATGACTGCTGATTATCCTATGATTAAACTCAAATTGTGTAACACCTATTTGAATAGACACGTACAAAATTAAAAACTCTTTAAATGGAACTTTAAATGGAAAAATGTAATAAATGAGACAAAATCTACATTGCCTCTTAATGGGTGAATAAAGTTTCCATCTGCTGTAGGATAGTTGCTAGAAATATAAATTGGAAAAAACATTCCTTACATCATGTCCACAAACTAAGGCTAAAACATTGCCAGATTACTTTTTAAATTAAGTTTCTCAAAAGTGAGCATTCATAAAGTTGAAGAGTCATAATCTCATAAATATTTCAGTTTACAATATTTTACAATATTGAATATTAGGGGAAAAAAAAGGAACAATTTTAAGACTTCAGTTCTTCTACTTTCTATGTAGCTCAGTGCTTGTCTTATAAAAGATTATTTTGTAGATAAAATTCAAATATTTTGAAAACTTGCACATTTGGAACTTTAATATTTCACTCAGACATTTTACCCATTAATTTATGCTGCACACAGCTACAGAAAATAAATGGAAAGGAAGAGACACCTAACCTATGCCTCCAAGAAGGTGAAACTGAAAAATTAGCATAAAGATGCTGTTTTAGTTTTCCGTAGCCACACTAACTGTATTCTACATCTGGGCTTAGGAAAATGAATATGTACTTTATTAAACTGTAAAATAGTTGTGAGAGATTGTTAGACCACTGGAATGAACTAAGCCATAATTGATGTTTATATCATACTTTTCAATTTAGCACTAGACAATTATAACGTGTATCTTATGAAGTTAAAATGGTACTTTATCATAATAAATTGAACTTTTTAAAATAAATGATATTATTTTTCACATTTCAGCAATCAACATCAATCAAATAAATAAAGCACAAATATATAAAACAAAATAAGCAAAATAGTGAGCTTTATTTATTTTTCAGAAGACAAATCCTACAGAAATGTAAAATTAAGGATAATAGTATTTGTTGATGCCTTAGAATATTTAACGTATAAATAATGTTAATAAATAAGAACCATTATTATCATTATCAATATTACCCAAGGTAATTACCCTCTAATTTAAGTAACAGCATCAAACAAGAAAAAAAAAATATCAGTGCACTACACAAATAGAAAACAAAGACCAAATGTGGTAGAAAAGCATGTGATAGAAAGAAGTAGAATTTAGGATAAATTTGAAAAGATACAGAAATGTCAATATCCAGGTTACCTCTTCCTTTCCATCAAACTATAAGGGAAATCTCGGGAAAGTTCACTTAAATGCTCATGGGAAATGAGAACAGTACTTTTATGTACTTTATTGTATATAGTAAATGTCTGTGTCTTCTCAAAAACATGTCTTGAACCCTAAATCCCACTGGCTAATCTTGAAGTGCTATGTGGTTTATCTGATTTGTGGTTTATCTAAAAGACACAAATTAAATGATACCTAAGTGATAAGGGTATATTTTGCCTATTAACATTTTATTTCAAAATTGTTCAGTATTATCAAACTATTTTTTCAATAGGGAAAATATGGGTATTACTCATATATATTGCTGTACCTTGTCTGGTAGGGTGCTATTACTATTAGAAGTTAATTTAGAAATTAATCAGGGGCCGGGGAGATGGCTCAGTGGCGTACGCGCCTGCCTGGCAAGTGCGAGGGCACGAGTGCGACTCCCGGAACCTACATAGGAAAACAGGGCCGGTGATATCACTCAGCGGCACAGGCACCTCCTGGCGTGTGAGGTCGACCCCCGGTACCCACGAGAAAAGAAAAAAAAAGAAATTAATCAGATATTTATGTAAGCCCATCATGGAGTTGTTATAAATATATAAAAATATTTTAAGGAATTTAATGAAAACAGTATTTAAAGATAAAACAGTATTTTTATGCTAATTACCAAGAATTTTGTTTTTAAAAGTTGTGCGTTAAGAAAGCGATTAATTTCTGTTAAATTTAAACATTTTAAGACTTCATATCCAATAAAGAAGGAAATATCTATATTTCATTATACTCTGTGGCATTTAGGTTATTAACTATACCTATTGCTATACTTATAAATACTTATTTATACATATATACTTATAAAGTATATAGGAAAAAGTCAGTCATCTATGTCAGTGGATAGTATAAAGTCATTATTTTGGGACAACAAAATATGATTTTTCTTACATAATTAAAGGCAACATTATCCATTTGGAAATCACCCCTGAATTTTTTTTTTTTTGTGGATACCGGGTGTCGAACTCAGGACCTCGAGCATGCCAGGTAGGCGCTTATGCCGCTGAGCTATCTCACCAGCCCAACCCCTGAATTTTGGACACAGGGCAGAAAAGGAAACAGTAATTCTCTGAGATGTATACCTTATCAATTACACATGCTTTAAGTGATGGCCTAAGATATGTTACAGAATATTTAAAAAAATACTTCCCATTTATCAAATTAAAAAATATTTCATTTCCCCAAGGAGGACAAAACCACTAGAATAAAGAAATATGGCACAAAAATTTTAAACAATTTGAATAGAGGTTCATATGTCACATGGAGACTTAAGGTAGGAATAGAAATAAAATGTGGTACTGTGGGGTATCACTTTAATTGTTATTAAGAACATTAAAGCGAGCATAGACTGGAGACGTCGTTGACGTTATCACGTGGATACAGCAGGCATGAGGCGATAACATCTTACATTAGACTAATAGTAAAAGAGACAAGAAAATGTATACAAAATAATTTAAGGAGATAATTTACAGAATCTGCTCTGCTCTTGGCTTTCAGGGTAAATGATGGAAAGACAATCCAACTATTTTGAATATACTATTTAAATATTTTGATATTTGTATTATGCACATGGAAGGAGAGGTATTAGAAAGGAATATATTTACAAAATAATCCACTGCTGTGAAGCAGCATAAAATCAAAATAATAGTTACAATTGATTTCTCCTAAAAATACCTTTTAATAACATTAAACCAGTATAAAATTGCTCTTGATTAATATGTAATATGTGAATGGTTAGTTACACTCTTTTCTGCTGAGTGACAAAATGTTAAAATAATAGTTCCAGTGTAGGATAATGAATAAATTCACTTAATTAATGCATGTGAAAATATATTGAATATAATGAGTTGTATGGTTCATTTTGAGGTATAACTTTAAGGTGCTATGTTAAATACTTTTTTATTCTTACAGCCTCTTCTTCGTATACAATAATTATATCTCCTTCAATTATCTGAAGCATACTTGTCTAGGTTAAAACACCAGGAGAAATAGGCCAATAATAAATAACAACAACAACCAAAAACTATAAAGTTTGTTATAAAGGTCTCACCTTCCTCAGGTGATTATCTTTTTCAGGGAAGAAAATATTTCCTTTAAGCATTCCATCAAATTTTTTCTTAAATTTTATTGGAGAGAACAGTCGCATGCTCAACTCAAAGCACTCATTAGCCAAGGGTACCAGGATTTAACTATGACAGTTTATGATGCTTGTCCTGTGGTTTTGAACATTTTCATTTGAACCCTCAAATAATATTGTGAGTGACAGAAATGAGTAAATAGCCAATGAAAGACAACTTATGTTTTCTGCTACAAATATTATGTATAAAGTAGATATTTAGAAGATACTTATATTTAGACTACACTTTGGAGGATAAGTTTCTTTAGTATTTGAAGCCTGAAATTTAGGTTTATTTATACATGTCTTAAAATTTCTAGCAACAATTTACCTCTTAAGAACTTACAATCATGGTTGTGAGAAGAAAAGTAAGTGTGATAAATTTTACTAGACAATCATGTAATTGTGGCTAAGTGGAAGTAAATAAATTAACCAAAAATAGATGATTAGTTAGATAAATACTTCTCTGTATATTTAAAAGTATTTACTAACCTACTTTATGTATCAGTGAGTATTGGAAATTTCCTCTAAAAATGTTCAGTTGAGCTTTGGGAAAGAAAATATTGAGTGAAATTTTAGAGAGTATGATCACTACAAATAAATATATGTATTTGTTATATTTTATAATAAATTAAATGTACAGGAACCTACCTGAAATAAATAAAATATTTAATAAATATAATAAATATGAACAATAAAAAATTTTCCCATGAAATAATTCTGAATAATGTACATACATATGCTTCTCTCAAAGAAATGGACCATAAATCCTCATTCTTAAACTAAACATAATACTTCCTTCCAGATAGAAAAATATAAAAAGGAAGATAGCACATTTCTTTCACATAAACCTGAGAAATACTCCCTGAGCCAGAGGATCAAGGTTGTCATTAACAGCGGTAAATCGTAGAGAATAGACATCTTTGATATGGTGTGATAAAAATGATAGCTTAGCCTAGAGTGGTGGCACAAGCCTGTAATCTCTACACTCTGGGAATATTTCAAATTCATGCCCAGGCAATTTAGTGATATAGAAACAGACTGTCTCAAAATAATAATTTTAAAAAATTAAAAAGGGCTGGTCTTCAGCTCAGTGCAAAGGCCTGGGGTCAATCTCAATACTAAAATAAAATAAAATTAAATTAAATTAAATTAAATTAAATAAGAAGGTAGTGAAGCTGGTTTGTCAAACTGAATACTGATTGGCTTGTGAACTGATGTTCTGTCTTTGGAGTTAGCTGACCATGGACCTAAACCTCTGAAACCATGAACCAGATTAGACTTCTCCTTTAAATTGCAGATACCAGGTATTTTGTCCCAGAGATGGGAAATGTGACCAATATACTGCCTTAATTCTAAAATCCTCTTCCCCAAACCCTTAAGTCCAGGGCAATTATGACTCCATGAGAAGCATCATCAAATCAAAGGCTTTGCCAGCCATAGACCTCACCCTGAGTCATTAATAAGGTAAGCATCTAACAGTAAAATAAGTAATGTTTTTACAATACAAGGGCAATACAGCTATATTATTTTAAAGGCCCTGATTGAAAAGGAAATCTTACAAGACACAGTAAGATACATACTTACCTCCCACTCCATAACCAGACACCATCTTGAAAACAATAATATGTTATACTGGAAAACAAATAGCAGAGAGGGCTTAAAAATTTGATAGGAATGGAATTTGAATTGTTACCTAGAAAACACAGTGGCTTAAGGACTGTTCTCAGCTTCACTCTGTTTTGAATTTCTACCTAGAATATGCTAATTATTAAAAGGGCTAAGGTAATTTAGATGAAAACATAACATTTCCTCTTCACGTGTGAGTTTCAGTGAAACTGACTTTTCAAAATTTATTTTTGAGAGTTGTTCAAATACAATTAATGCCATAATTTTTTATGTATACACTTCACTGTGCATTTCAATTTCATTAAATGATAGGCATAAAATAGTTTTCTATTTTATGAAATTTCTCAAAATTTCCACTTTTTTTTTTTTTTTTGGTACCAGGAATCGAACTCAAGACCTTGCACTTGCTAGGCAGGCGTTTGTGCCACTGAGCTGTATCCCCAGCCCCAAAATTTCCACTTTAACTTTGTTTTAATTAAAAAAATTTATTATTAGCACAAACCTTCCTTTTAATGAACTAAGAAATACTAATAGTATAACTAACTTGCATTTTTTTCCTTTTCCCTACTGTCCTTTCCCCTTTCCCCCATCCTAGTTCCTTTTTCCTCTTGAACAACTTCTTTCCATTTCACAATATATATTGTACATTTTAGAACTTATTTACTCTTTCAGTTTCTCACACCAGGGAGAGAATGCAATGTTTACACACATGAGTCTGATTTATTTCACTTACGAGTATGGTTTCAAGTTGCATCCATTTACCTATAAAAGTCTCCAGTTTATCCTTCTTTATGGCTGAGTAGTACTCCATTGTATAACAATACCACATCTTTTTTTTATCCATTCCTCGGTTGATGGGCATTTGGGTGTTTCTAAGATTTAGCTATTACAAATTGTGCTGCTATAAACATGGGTGCACATATATCACTGTGGTATGACGTTAATTTTTCTGGGAAGATAACTAGAAAGAGAATAGCTGGGTGGAATGGAACCTCTAATCCTCATGTTTTGAGGAATCTCCACACTGATTTCCACAGTGGTTGTAACAGTCAACACTTCCACCAGCAGTGGAGGAGAGTTCCTTTTTCCCTACAGCCCCTCCAGCATTTGTTATTAGTTGATTTCTTGATAATAGCCATTCTTTCTGGGGTTAGATGGAACCTCAGTGTTGTTTTAATTAGCATTTTTCAAATGACCGGTGATGTTGAACATTTTTTCATATATTTATTTGCCGTTCGTATTTCTTCATCTGAGAAGTGCACTTTAGATTTCTATGTGTGTGTGCCTGTTACCAAATTTAAACTGTTAAAAATACTGGAATCATTTCAAAATAATTGTTTTATTTTCTCATTATTTATTTGTTTGTCATCTGGCTAGGTTACAATCTTCTGTGCTTAAGTGTGTACACAGAGACTCCATCCAGCTACAACCCTCTGTCTCTGATTTTCTTTGCTTAAAACTCCTTGAAAGAAGTATGGACACTTGTTATTCTGCTTCCTGTCTCCCAATGTTTTCTCGAACTCATTCAAATTTTCATTTGATTTACATCTCTTCACAAGCTGATTTTTGGATCGTCAGACACCAGTTGCAACAGTCATTTAGAGCTTCAAATAAATCACATGTCCATTTCCTTCCAATAGTTGTTCTTATTCCTTTCACTACATCCTCCATATTCTTGACCTTTAAATTTTACTTATTTTTACATTTTATTATTTTCGCCTTCTCTATAACAAATATAGGACCTATAAGGCCAAAGAATTTGTCTAATTTGTTCATTCTGTATCCTTGGGATTTAGGATAATTTGTGGCATCTAGTAATGCTCAAAATTTTTTTTTGATTGAATGAATGAAAGTATCAAATAGTTTGGTTTAGGGCAATGTTATGTCGGAAAGAAGGTTACATATGGTGTCCTGGTATCCCATGCTTACTTCTATATTCATCAACTACCTTTTAAAAGTTTTTATTTTTCTAAGCTAGTCTACTATGTCTGTCTTATGTTAGCTAAAAGAATTTATGCAAAGGTTTTGAATAGAATAGAATATAAAATGAGTATCACGTAATGTTAAATTTTCTTAAACTAACTCAAGGTATACTGTAAAATAAATGTATAATTAAACAGCTGCTTAAACAAACTCCAGAATAACGTTCCCTTTTGCTTTCACCTCATAAAATATTTGTAGAACACAGTATCAGAACAAATATTCACATATTTAATAATGAAATTTTCTCTAGTGCCTTATTACTTTCTTTGCTGTCAAGCCTATAACAATGAAATTTTCTTTTACACAATGAGTTTTTAAATAGTTTTCAAAAACAAAGCCAAACAAATCAAAATGATTTTCTTAATATTAAGATTTATTTACTATCAACTAAATGGAAAACCAGATGCATAAATGGATACTTAATAGAATGTAATACAAATTTCAATAAGTTTTAGCCAATTAATTTGTTTCACAATTTAGAGAGACTATGGTATCTTTTTTTTTGAGGCTTAACCTAAGTTTTATTTGCCTTACTATTATTGGCTCAGCAAAATAAAATGAAAATGTCTGCATTTGAACTATCCATTTCTTTTTCTTCACTTAAATTGCTGATTTTGTCAAATATTGGTTTTTTCATGAAGCTAGAAAGCATTAAACAAATGGCCCATTCTATTTTGCACATTGTAAATTTAGTTTTCATTTTTTTCTGTATTCTATATGGGAGCAAAATGCAAATTTAAATTGTGCAGACTAAAAATGTATTAAATTTCCATGGATTTTCTTGGTGCATCAGACTATGTGCACATACTTTATATATTTATAATGTATGTACATGAAATATTATGTTTTAGACTATATTTCCACATATATTATAAATATTATATGTGTGTAATGTATATACATATCCATACATATTATATATGTATAATGTATAATGCACATGCATATCCATACATGTCCATATATTTACACACACATATGTACATGTACGATACACACACACTGTATATATGTGTAAATATACCAATTCTTGAGTTTGTAAAATTCAGTGAAATAATTAATGAACATGAAAATAGTATTTAAATAACTCACCCTTAATGGAACTTCACTTCAAAGAACTCCAGAAAATATTGTATTGTTGTATTTTATTTTATTTTATTTTTTGTGGGTACCGGGGGTCGACCTCAGGACCTCGCGTGCCAGCAGGCGGCTGTGCCGCTGAGCGATATCACCGGCCCCTTTTTCGTATGTGGGTTCCGGGAGTCGAACTCGGGTCCTCGCGCTTGCCAGGCAGGCGCTTACGCCGCCGAGCTATCTCACCGGCCCCTGTATTTTAAATGTAATTAAATGTTGTCAAAAGTTAAACATTTTCAAAATTCTAGTCCAAAGTTTGTTACCTCTAGTCACTTCTAGACTTCCACAGAGCAAAGATGAGCTTGATACAAGGTTATAGTTGACTAAGCATAACAATGAGCTGGAGTATAAGTGAAATGCCCTGATGGTTACAAGCGAGAATGGCCCACCTTTTCTGACATTTACTGCCTTCTGTGGCTTTGCAAGCCTTTCTTCTCTGCTGGATTTCATTGCAGCACATACAGAGTAAAATTTCCCAAGTGATTATTTCTTTTTTGATACTACAAAAGAGCAACTCTCAATTTTTTTAAGTGCCATGAGTTTTTAGCACATAGGCAATGCTGAAAACATAAATGTCCCTGCAGAAGTCATCTTGTCATGCTCTTTATTGATATGTATCGACATCCCAGGAAATGTGGAAAATAGAAAGGCAGTAAAGATTTAGGCATTCTCAAACTAAAGATGTACTCTTCTAGCAACTTGTCTTCTATGTTATTGAAGAATAAGACTAAGTGGGGAAAAGGCATGTGGAGATTCAGCCACTCTTAAAATTTAATGTAAGGTAAACAAAGTAGTAAAACAAGATGATGAGGGCCAGTGAGATAGCTCAGTGGCATAAGCACCTGCCTGGCAAGCGTGAGGTCCTGAGTTTGACTCCCAGTACCCACATATTAAAACAAACAAACAAACAAAAAAACAAGATGATGAAATATCAAAAGGACATGCTAATACTTGCCATTATTTCTTAAATGACAGTTACTCCTTTTTGATAATTGTTAGTGCAATGGTAGATGAAAAAAGAAAATTTCTTCCTAAGCCTCACAAAGTTAATATATATGTATAGATGCAGAGATGTTCAAATGTTAATCTGATAAGAAATACTATGAATAAAATTTTATTTATATTTGATATGTCATTTAAAAATTTGTTCACTTGTATTTAAGTGGATTATTTTATACCATTTTTCATATTATTTATTTTCTATATTTAAATTTTAAAGCAAATTATGAAAGTAATATTTTCAGAGATTAAATATTTAGATCCAAAAGACAAGTTTCCTCCCTTCACTCATCTTACTTTGAGTTTTCCTGCCCAGAAGCGATCACATCTAACTTTATATTTCTCTTCTTAATAATTTTGGTTGTCACTTCATATTTGAAGAATATGCATTCCCATTGTATTTGGCTTTATTAGAGGCAGTGATTATTGATTTTTTTTGAAATCACCTCCACAATTTTGGCATTGTAACTTTTGAAATATTCACTTCTGGAATGTGATACTACATATGAAAAATTTCATTAATCACAATATAATTTTTTAAAAAATTCTCCCTATTTTGTAGAATAACTGACAGTATTGCTACCCATTCTTCCGCCTCTTTTCTTCTTTCTATGTTTCTGTATCAGTCAGTTAAGGGAAAAAAAATGGCAAATATTTATCAGTGGGGACCTATTTATATCTGTACACGATAATTATTTTGTTACTAATTTTTGAAAATACAAAAGTATAAAGCAAAATACATAAGAAATTTAGATGACAATAACATCCAATGTTGTACCAAATCATTTCTCATGACATTTCATATTCAATAAATCCAATTCACACCACTTATGCACTCAAAGGAGATTTTCCTACTATCCAGTTGAAAGTTTGAATAGTGGAAGTTTTTTGTTTTCTTATATTCTTTAAATCAGCCCAAGTCATAATATCATTTGTTTACATATAAATCTTATCTTTCTCTGCAGGCTTTTTGTTTTGTAAGTTTCCAGAAACTTGTTACTTCATTCATCCCATAATTTTACAAGTTACTGTACATTTACCATACTCACATTTTCTTTATCACTGAAGTCCTTTTCCCCTTGTGACCATGCTTGTATTCGTACATATACTTTCTACACTCTAGGCCAGCGATGGTGAACCATTTGGAGACCAGTGCATGAACTGCAAGCCGAAACCCACTTATTTATCCCAAAGTGTTAACAATACAACCAAACCTGAATACTGAGGTCTTAGTATGGAAAAAACAATTCACACATCACTAAGACATCTTTTTTTTTTTTTTGTGGGTACCAGGGGTCGACCTCAGGACCTCGCACACCAGCAGGCGCCCGTGCCGCTGAGCGATATCACCGGCCCCTTTTTCGTATGTGGGTTCCGGGAGTCGAACTCGGGCCCTCGCGCTTGCTGGGCAGGCGCTTAAGCCACTGAGCCATCTCACTGGCCCAAGACATCTTTTGTCTTAAAATAAAAACACAATAACGCATGTACCATAAGTTTGACAACATTGCTCTAGGCTTTCCCTGGAGCTCTTTATCTGGAAATTCTCATGGTTCTTTTGGTTTCTGGACATACATCTTTCTTCGGTGGTGCTGTCACCTTTGTTTCACTAGGTTGAGTCACACATTAACATCCTAGGAGAGAAAAAAAAATGCTTTGAGTGTAGGATTTCTGACTTTTTACGTCCATGAAATATCTTTGTATTATTGTCACACTTGACTGATAAGTTGCCTAGATACAGAATGAAAGTTGAAAGCTATTTTCTCAAGATTTGGAAGGGTATTATCATCTTTCTTTTAACAAGCCAAGGCTTCTTAAAAGTCAGATTTTTTTTAAACAATGACATATATATATATATTTTTTTTTTTCTTAGAATGCAAAGGTTTTTCCTCTGGTCCTTTATACTGGGTCTTTTCTGTTTTTCACCCAGCTTCATTGTAGATGGTACAGTTATTATTTCAACCCAGCTCATGCCAGTCCCACACTATACCTCTGTCTCTTCTTGCCCCTTCAGTCTTCCAGGTGATCATATTCCTTGTTGTTGCAATAAAAAGGTACAAAAATATTCCTAATTGTTTTCCATTGATCTTGTCTGCACTTTTATTACAGTCTTTGTTATGGTTTACACAAGAATGACCCCCAAATGCTCATGTATTCAGAGGCTGGGCATTTGTTAGGTGTTTGGAGAATGACAGTGCTAGAGCTGAACGTGTGCTTAGGAGGGGGGGTGTGGTCTGAGGACCTGGTCCAACGGGGTGTGACTCCGAAGGTTCCATCTCCCTCCCTGGGGCCTCCCTTCTTTCTCTGCTTCCTGCCTACCCGTATGTGAACTGCTGTCCTCTACACCAGGCTTTTCCACCTTGCCATTTCTGCATTTGAGCCTGCCAACCATGGACTGCAAACATAAACCTAAATAAATCTTTCTTTCTTTAAACTGTGGGTGTTGGATATTGTGTCTCAGCCACAGGGAAAGTGACTAAGAGAGGCCTTCATTAAACTTCATTTCATTAGTCTCGTGGTATGTACCATACTTCCTGGCCAATTTTTGGTAAAACATCTTTCTCACAGGTGCAACTTGGTGCCAGTTCCACTAAAATAAGAAAATCAATTTCTGAAGACAAGAGCCTACTTTTGTATACATTTTTATAGCTTGTTTCTAGTGCTGGAAGGTAGTATCTGGCTAGAAGACTCCTACAGTACAAGTAGATATCTAATGGCCCATTTCCGACTTCACTCTTTTCTTCCTTTCTATAACATGTGCACTCCTCCAGAATGGACCCCTTTGAGTTATGCTGTTAAATTTGCTCCCTCTCGTCTTTAGCCCCCTCAGGAGCTTTTCAGACTTTACTCCTGTTCAATAATTCTTTGGGTCTCAGGAGGGGAATAACATAATTGTATGTCTTCTATTTGCCTTATTGAACTGAAAATTTCTCTTCTCCCAGTTTACTTTAAATAGAGGCATAGAGTCTCCTTTCCTTTTTACTTATTAAAAGAATATAAAACCCTTATGATTTATAAAGTTTAATCTCTACAAAAATATATCCTCTAGGCATTCTTGTTCCTAACTTGTGCTCCTTTCTGCCAATTTTATTGAGCTTTCATTAGTAACAAATTCCATTTTCTTCCATTAGTTCTTACAGTGTTTCTTATTGGAAAAATAAACAAATGTATATCTTAATTAAATATAAACATCTTACACATGCTCATGTCCTTTTATATTTTTAATTAAAGAATTTTGAAATCACTTTCTATGAGTTTGTAAGTTTTATTTTATTCTATTTCTGCAGATATGACACATTTTATTCAATCTTTCCCTTATTGCTAAGCATTTGGGTTGCACACGATACTGTATTTTTCTGTTAAAAAAAAAAATTGTGTTATTTCCGGTGGGTAATTTTAGGATAGATTACTAAAGGAGGTTTGCTGGATCAAATTATAACGTGTTATTTATAGAAAGGTACTGTTGTTAGATATTAAGTTCATCTCTGTAGGAACTGCATGATTTTAGCTCCCACAGACTCTCAACCAGAATATGCTGCCAAATGTTTGCGTTTACGCCAAAGCGATAAGTGAGAAATGACATTTCATATCATCAATTCAAATTTTTTTTATCAGTGAGATTATTTTCACAGTTTTAGAATCATAAGAAAAATAATTGAGAGAAGAATAAGTGAAAAACGAAATTTACGAAAATGCTAATATATCTAGTGATACTATTAAGTAGTGCATGGGTTTTTGTGACATATTTTTAAATGGGAAAAATCTTATAGAACAACAAATGATTTTTGCCTTTTCTTGAATCTTTTTTTTTAAAGAAAGTTATGATCATTATAAACCTTTCATAGTAACAGTAATATATAAATATTGTAGGAAGAAAATGAATATTTTTCATAAAATTTCATTTATTTAACTTATGGCAATATGTTTATATTACTTATAAATTTAGGAAATTGTCATTTATAATGATTGCATTAAATCCACAAGTATACTTTTTAGTTGCATTTTTACACAGTTGTTTACTTGTGTATAAACACACAAAGATGTAAACTAAAATGTAATATTTGATTATTTCTAAGGTACAAGGGTTAAGGAAAGTTTTGTGTTCTTCTTAAAAGTTTAGCTATTATTTTTATTATCCTACAGTGAACATCTATTTTCTGTACAGAAAGAAATGTAGCAAAGTAAAACTAATAGGAGTTGATGTCACTGGTCTTGATTTTTTTCTAAAAATGTCAAATTTTAAATAATCTGTATTATACTCACTAAATTAAAAAAATCCCCTATAATTAATTAGCAAAATGCTAATGTTTGCATTGTATGTCTCCATGTTATATTTTTTCCAGTTTACTTTTGATGGTTTTAGAAATGTGATTCACTTCCTGCACAACTTCATTGAGGCTTTTCTATATGCCTTTTGATGAAAAGGTCAATTTCTTTTATTTGTTTAATCATGTCTAGCTAAATATTCTAAAGATGATAGCAATTGAATGGTTATGTTTGAATTAATATTTAAATAAGCATTTTAAGCAATTGATATCATCAAATCACAAATTTAATCAATTATTGTATAATTCTAACTTCTCATACCAACTAAGAACCACCAAACACTGGATAGCATAACTTTCACATAAAATCTTTTTTTAGGAATGTGATTACTGTGAATGTATTGCTTACAGTTTTCTAGAGGAGCAGAAGCAACAGAATATATACACTTATATATGTATGATTACAAAAAGGGGTTATTAGATTATCTTCCAGGATCAGAGTCTTGATTATCTCACCATGGCCATCTGCAGATGGAGAGCCAGAGGGTTCAATAACTACTTAGTCTAAAAAATTAGAAGTCTGAGAACAGGAGGGTCCAAGGATGTAATGACTTCCTGAAGCTGAAGGGCTGGAAGCTCACTGGAGAGTTGCTGTTGTGAGTCTGCCTCAAAAGGCTGAAGAAGCTGCAGTCTGATGCTATGAATGGTGGCAGAGGCAAAATCTGCACCTGCTCGAGCATAATCAAGCTTCAAGTGCTGCCTAGCTTCCTCTTTCTTCTGCTTTTGTTTTATCCAGGCTTCAAGCCAACTGGATGGTGCTGCCTACATTCAGGATACTTCTATCCTGTTCACTTTGCTTATGTACATGCCGTCATCTCTGGAGACACCATCAAAGACACACCCTGATACACCCAGAAGTGTGTTTCACAAATCCCTTGGGCGTTTTTCAATTCAATTGGATCGACAAAGATTAATCATTACAACGAGTATGTAACCGTCCAACATTCATATGTATCATTCACTTAACAATTTTTGACTAGTTTCTATGAAATGACTATACAAGAAAATGGACAAATACAATGAAGAAAACAGACATGATTATTGCCTTTCTAAACCTTATACTATAGGAAAGTATATAGTATGAATAAGTATACAAAAAACTAATGACAAAACTGGGTGAACTATGAAGACCATTGAATGCAGACTGTCTGTTACAAAACAATATTAAATATATGGAGAAATAATTTTCAAAGTCCATCAAATTGGTAAATATACATGTATATATATGAATAAAAATAAAATATAATTAAAATAGCAAAATTAAATTACATATTATGCAGTATTATAGCAATTTAAGAACATTTTAAAGATTGGAGGGGGCCGGTGAGATGGCTCAGTGGTGTAAGCGCCTGCCTGGCAAGCACAAGGGCCTGAGTTCGACTTCTGGAACCCACATACGAAAAAAGGGCCGGTGATATCGCTCAGTGGCACAGGCACCTGCTGGCACGCGGGGTCCTGAGGTCGACCCCCCAGTACCCACAAAAAAAAAAGATTGGAGTTAATAACATTATAGTATTCAAATAAAAATATAAATTGCCAAATAATAACCAAGCAAGGAGAACTTGAGGAATTGCAATAAAAATTAGAGTTCTTCAAAGAAAAAAATTGAAGAAACCTTTCAAAATTGCTAGTAAGAACAGATGGTATTTTTCCTTAAACTTCTACTTACTTATCAAGAGTAGATAGTCCCAAAGTTGTTGAAATATTTTCCCAATTATAGGAAAACCATAAAGTCTTCACTATTCATGTGTTCAGGTAAGTATTGCTATAATTTGAAATATTAATGTAAGAGAAAAATCACAAGTTGATTTTACTACTTACTATTGACAAAAATTTTATTGGTAAAATATTTACATAACTTATTCATGCATTATAAATGATCTTGTTTGAAGAGTATTTATGTTAATCTGAGGTATCAAAAAATCTGAGATGTCTGAGCTATCAAAAATAACAAAATAATCTATTATAGTATGTGTATACACAGATATACACTTTGAAATTCTTCATAAAATCAATCATTAAAAAGTCAGTAATTCTTTGTCAATAGTGCTAACCTAAAAATATTCATCATAATGAAGTAGAAAAATACATACAACACCTGGGAGTAAATTCAACAAGTCCAAGAAATGCATTAAAACATTTCCAAAATCTTACAAAGTCCCTGAAATAATTTCAAAATACATAGAAGATACAGTTTCACCTGGTAATTATATAGTTTAAATATGAAATTAGTCAATTTTCATATATATATTAGATAGATAGATAGATAGATAGATAGATGGCTATAGATAGATAGCTAGAGATATACACAGTAGTGCTTCGGTTCACTAACTTAATTAGTTCCACAATTCTGGGGAAGTTGGTCACATTGTGTTTGTCTTTGTGCAGGGAAGATGTCCTCAGTTATGTTTGTCACCCAATGTGGAGTTCACAAATGGAAGCAAAATTCTGCCAGATGCTTCTGTTTGCAAACTGAATTGTTCACGAACAGAAGCATTTGTGAACCAAGGTGCCAATGTATTTGTGTGCATTTAGCACTGTCATTATTTTGACAGTTAGAAGATATTTGTTTTGCTTTATTGTGTTTGTTTGTTTCTAATGCTGTCATAATCCAGATTTGACTCTAGCCAGGGACTGGTCAATTCCCCTTTTTGAATAACTAAATCTACTCTCCAACCATCTCCCTCGAGGGTGCTCATACTGTCACTATAAACCAGCCCTACTTGATCCAGGGTAAGGACCTGTTTTTTTGCTAGAGACAATCCCTATGCTCAGGATTGTAATAATTTATTGTAGCCACTTGAAGAGAGCCCTAGTTAACTCCAACAACCTTGGCATAAATAAAATCTGCCTGGGGTGCAAACTCGTGTGGTCCTGAGTGAAAGTCTTCTCTTCTTGGGAGCTGAAACAAAGAATTCTAACTTTCACTTATCCTAGTGTTTAGTGTTGTATTCCACTAACAAAAGAATATTTAGATCTTTTAAAACATTTGGTGATCTGAAGAGGATAGCTTGGCCATAACCACAGACTATTGAATTCCTTGGGGGATGTCTGATTTGGCTTATGAAATTGGCATGATAGGGTGGAATATGTTGGTTAAGCTTAATTGTGTGAACTTGACTGGCTTGTGGAGTAGTAAGGCACAATTTTATTTTGTCTGAGTGGCTCGTGAAGGCATGACTATGGGTAGTGTATATAGAATCCCTGGCCCCTTCCTCTCTGGCACTGTTTCCCTGCTCTGCTACCAAACTGCTGCAATCTGAACATCTTTACTCTGCATTGCCCTTCTGCCATGGCGTTTGTGCTTTGGAGTCTGCTGATCATGGATTTAATATTCTTAAACACAGGTTAAATGAAATCTTTCCTCCTGGAAATTGTGGGTGTTGCTATTGTGCCCCAGTGATAGAAAAGCCAAGCGATACAGCTTACTATTCGGTTTCTGCCTACCATGAAATCAGCACCAGACCCATCTACAGTCTGTTAGTGGGCTTGCACTTGAGCCTTGCTGTTTGTTGCTTTGTAAGCTTTAGTTGTTATGTCTCTTTACCAAATACCCTCGGCTTTAGAATATTCAAAGTGAAAAACATGAATCAGCTAACCTCAGGGAGATAATTAATAGCCCAGGTATGAGTAATAGCAATCATAGTTATCTTACACTGCAGATC
This sequence comes from Erethizon dorsatum, assembly GCA_028451465.1. Lineage (NCBI taxonomy): Eukaryota > Metazoa > Chordata > Mammalia > Rodentia > Erethizontidae > Erethizon > Erethizon dorsatum. Next base: position 22,983,606 of record CM051839.1, read on the forward strand.
ATTATCTGGCTGTTCATTCAGGTTTGTTTCTTTCTGATCATAGCCTGTGTGTGACAGAGTCTATTACAGGAGTCAGGTTATTTCTTCAGAGTAACTGTTTATTTTTACTACTTTGGACAGAGCCCTGTTTTGTCTATGTGTTTTAGAACACCTCTGGGGAAAAAGGCTTTTGATCCTTATGGTGGCAAAATGATGCCCCATCTTGTTTTCCATATTGTTCAGGTTGAGGTTGCATCCTCAACTCTCTTCTTCTTATTATATATGTTGTTGATATTGCTAAGGGACTTTCGTGCTTTCCAGACCCTCAAGAGTATTGTAGGTACCTCAAGATCACTAGCCCAAGGTCTAATTCTAAGAGTGTTAAGGGAAGGAGTCTCCCACTGTACACATCTTTTGCCTATATCCCCACATCCACATGCCTCCCCCAGTGCCTATGGAAGTTACACAATAATGGAAATAGCACAGAACCTTGGCCACTGTGCCTAGAGCCCAGGAAGTGCATAGCTGATCAACAGCTAAAGAAGTGATACTTCAGACAGGGGTGTTAATGAGCCCTCCCCAAATCTATTTGATGTCCATATAATAATTTTGTAAACTTACTTAGTAGGATGGAACAGAAAGAACTTTTAATATTAAATACTGATTTTTGTTAAAGGAAGAATATTATAGCTATGTGGAAAAACATAAAATATAAAATGTGATTTCTCTCATGCTGTCAACATGAAGGCAAAAAAGAAATACATATATATGAGTTTTGAATAATTTAAGCTGTTAAAGTATTTAATATTAAGATATGTATGTGCCCTATGTAAAACTTAATTTTCCAGAATTAAGAAAATTTTAACTATAATAAAATCTCTGTTTTTCTTCACACACACATATAAAAGCTAAAATCATGAAGTCACTTCCATTGTGAAGAATACTGTGTGAATCTTAATTTAAGAAAGTTGAATCTTTGAATATGCAGATCTCATTTGCATTAAAATAGTTATCTGCAATGCTATTTTTGCCAGCCTAACTGTCAAAAGTGCATTGTACTGAATGGCTATTTTTTTTTTTAAATGACAGTTTGAGTGCACAAGATTTGTTTAATTTTAACATAATTATATCCCCAATGCCTCAAGTCCAATACTAGATTTCATGGCAAATGTGGATCAATTTATAGTAGTACAATTATACAGATTGACATAGAAATGGTTCGCTAGGAATTTAATTCATTGCTAACTGGTAGGGAATGTATGAGGAGAGTTAGGGATTTCCCAAATTCAAAGAGATGTGAAGTAATAAATGAGACTGCTTACTGGTGAAAAGTACTTATCTTTCTGTAAAGGGGTTTTCAAAGCATACTGACAACAAACTAGAATTTGCACATACTTACTCAGCTTGAGAGCTCACAAGTGAGAACACATATGGAATTGCCATGCAAATTACTGAGGTATGAAAATCATTACCACATAGAGAATATTTGGAAAGCACGTGTGAGAGCGTATAACCTGCATAGATGTTATAAATAATTATAACATATGAAATGAAAAAGAATTGGGCAATATTAATGTAAAAGTGATATGGTCCCTTTTACAAATTCTGTGACTTGAAATTGGCTATATGTCTTTCATCATGTGATCAGTTACTCATCAAATATTTTTTAAGCATCTACTATATGCCAATCACTACAGTCACTGGGGGAAGAGTGGTGAACAAAAAGGACAAGTTGTCTTTCTTCATGGACTCTTTAATCTAGTGTGACACTCAGATAATGAATCAGCAAATGCATCTCTCAGGTGATGACAAGTGAAGCAGCCACAAAAATGAGAATGACCCAGGAGCGTATCGATCAAGTGTTTGACACTGTACCGGTGAGGCTGCACAGATAAAAGCTGCTGGCTGCAGGTCAGGATTTGCTTTACATGGAGACTCTTGCATTGCTTCAGTAAATCAATGTTTGAGGGGTGAAAAACAGGTACATTGAAGAAGGGATAAAGAAACTACCCAAGTATCCTATGCAAGTGAGCAATAAATATTCAGATATCGTTTAATTTGTTCTTAAAACTGATCTGTCCCATCAGTACAGTTAGAAACAAAAGAGCCGAGTCAGTCACTCCCTTCCCTCCATTTAAATCTAAACAGCATCCAATGGTTATTTCTGCTTCTGTTAACCTAAGAGTGATAAAAAGATAAAATACCAAAAGCCCAGGAGATTGCTGATGTCCTAAGCGAAAATATAGGTGCCAGAGCATCGATGCCTGGGAGATTCAGTGGGAGAAACGTGAAGCAGAAGTGCCTGTCCTTTAGAATTCTGAAAGTCTGAGTTATCAGCCCCCTTTTTTCACTTCCTTTTTCCTGTAGCTGCTGCTACATTGTGATTTTCAATAAACATAGCTACTTACCTGTGACCGTTAGTAAACCTAAGTACTTACTACTTACTACTGGGCGTATGTTTGGCAATTCTTTCCTCGTTGTATGCAAGAACCTGGTCTATTATTGGCCCCTTCGACTGTAACACCAGGACCCTGGTATTTTCAATAGCTACTATGACTTTTATATTATTTATGGGAGTAAACACTACATGTTTTATACAATTCAGGTAGTTCATGGTAAAAGATCTTTCTTTTGGGTTTCAGAGTGATTGTTAAATCAAGCATATGTTGAAAGTAGTTTCATGGAATTTTTGCTATTCTATTTAGTCCATATGTGCAAAGTATATCACTAAAGACACAAAATTCCCCACTCTGTCAGCTGCATGAGTGAGATTTAATAGTATCATTCAAGTTTATGAAAAAAAATAAACTTGAAATCAGGTAAACATGTTAAAATAACAAAATTTGTAAGAAATTTTCACAGACTAACTTATGAAACAATAAAATTCCTTATATTCCAAGACAAAAATACATTATTTCTGGATAGGGAGAGATGAATAGATAGAGTCATGGATATGTAAATAGATATAAAAGAAAGAGGGAGGGGAGAAACTGGGGGTTCCTTCAATATTATCACAAAAAGTAGTTCATGTTCACTGTTTAATTTTGAGAAATAAGAGGTGTGGTATTTTAAAATTACCTATTAAATTCTTTTAAATTTTATGCTTCATATTAGAATTATCATTAAGATTTGAGAAGTTTTGCTTATTTCTGTTAAGCTTTAATCAGCTTAATGTAGAAGTAATGTGCCTTTCTTATAGATAAGGTGTGGTAGGCAAATAATTCCCCCAAATTAGTGAATACATTCCTATATATTCCAAAAAAGTAACTTTGCAGATGTATGACTAAATTAATGAGTGTGATAAAAAGAGATTATACTGGATTATCTCTTGGAATAAATCTTATCCCATTTTTCTTACAGGGCAAGAATATTTTTAATCGTATTGACAATGAATGATCAGGGACTCTCAGTGTTGTTGATTTGATGATAGAACTGTGAAGCCATAAAACATGGTAGGACAGTGATCTCTGGAATCTTAAAAAAACAGGAAGATGGATTTTTTCCAGCCATTCCAGAAAAGACCATAGTCATGTTGAAAACTTGATTTGAGCCCAGCAAGACCCATGTCAGATATCCAACCTTTCAAAAACAAGAAACTTTATTATTTTTATTCAGCAAGGTTTTAATGATTTATTATAATTGCAATAGGCACAGTATGAAACTAATAGCCTTCAATAAAGGAGGAATTTTATATCTGTCCTATTGCCATGGGATATATGTAAAAATATATGAAAAATAAATTAAAAATACTTCTTAAAATTCTGAATTTTCTACAGAAGAATCAGTAATTTCCTTCCAAATTTGCATGATTTCTTGTCTTTCTTCATGTTCTTTTCTAAATGAAATAAAAATCAACTACATATTACAAAAATATATGTACATTGGTACTGTCATACCAGAAAAACATAATATTTTTTCATGTAATGTTTAAAAGGGTAATAGATGATTAATAATGCAATTTCCTGTAGAAAGAAATCACCTAGGATGTAGTAATATCAACATTTATTTATAATTAGTGGCTTGGATTAAAAATTCAATAAAAATTTCAGATTTTTTCATGTATTTTTCTATTAAATTTAATAACAAACTATAAAAATGGTGTTATTTTTACAAAATATGGGCAAACAAGCAAAATGTTTTAACTTTGGAGTATGTCTTGAGGTCTAGCACCATGTCATTTATTCAGTAGTAAATTACTCAACTATACTTATTTGTTAACCAATGTTAATATAGACAATGCTGATATATTTCATTCCTTGCTGATACTATTTTCAACATGCTCCAGAGATATAAAAAATTCTCGTTTGCGTGAATATGACCATACATCTGAAACAATATTTCCATGTCCAACTCTTTATTATGTATTGAAATAGTCTGTATTTTAAAAATGACTAATAATTTTGTATCCTTCCCCAAGCAAGTCATTCATCCTATTAGTAATAGGGTACTCAGGCAAAAGTCACTCAGCTGATGAATGTGAGGAAGACAAGAGGACATTTGGAGAAAAATAAGGACTAAAGTATGGTGATTTGACAAAAGTTTGAGAAATATTCAGAAAGGAGTATATAATTGACAAAATTGATTTTACTTACTTAAATAGAATTTCTTTGGGCAGAAAAACAGCAAAAAAATCTAAGGAAGTGGGGTATAAAAGATACTAAAGGAAAAATGCAAAATGGAAGAGGAAGATATTTATGTGGTGGTCAAATGCAGTTTCAGTTGAAAATTGAAAAATCACACATAGAAACAGATATGAGAGACAGAAGCTTACTCACTACGGCTCAATTTTCAGTATTAAAAATAAGGTAAATATAAAAGCAACAAGTTAAATCTTTCTGGTAATCAGGTTAGCCTGGGACAAGTGAATGATGGAGGCATATTAAAATACCTTTTCCACTTTTTAAATATGAATGCAGTTTGAACTATACTGTAAATGAAGGGCACTGAAAAAAATTAAATAGGAGAAGAGAGCCCCCATCAACTGCTGGAAAATGGAAATGGAACAGATACAACAGTGAGTGAAGATGCTCTTCATCTTTCCAGGCACTTTGCTGTCCTAGTACTAAAAGTTATACTCAAATATCCCTAATGAAACCCCCAAATCAGGTGTAAAATTGTTACATTTCTGCTCATTTTTATGTTTTGCTTTGATTCTAGTACCGATTGAGTCACATACAGGATTGCTTTTGAAGTTAAGGGAGTACTTTATGCCTTGATTTCAGTAGATGTTTCAAAGTTAACTTGGTTCTGTACAGGCAAGGGATAAAGAAAGAATCTGAATAGAAATTTTAATAACGTAGGTTCTCTGTACACAAGTAAAGCAAAAATATACAAGAAAATATCAGAAATATAAAAAGAAATATTATACCAGAAAGAACAACTGTTTGATGTAGTTGTCACAGATAAAAATTTTTGTTGAGAAAAATGCTGATGAAATGTCTGTGAAACCTTGAGATAAATATCTCTGTACACTCAGAACTATATTAGTGAAAATCCCTCTCATATCAACTAGATATATTCAAAATCTTTCTTCAGTATGACAAACTTCCTGGTTTATAACTACACTGGTTTAGGTTATTGGTTCTGTTGAAATTAAGTATAAGCACTGAATTTTACAGTGCACTGTTTTTTGAATTTCCTCAAAATTATGATGAAACTCTATAATAACATCTATATTTTGGTGAGATACGCTGTAGGAAGTATTTACTCCATGGTATTATGTTTACAAGAAAACACCTGACAAGCCAGAGAGTAATGAGGTCTTTTTTCCTTCCCTGAGCATATTAGATCTCAATCCACCCATGTAATCATTCATTTGCCTACTCTGAATGCCTTTGCCCCTCTCTGGGATCATTGTGCTTTCCAGATAAAGATAAAAATTAATATAAAACAATCTCAGTAAAATTTCCTAGTCTGAGCTGACTCACAAAATTTATATACCCCAGCTTTGTATTCATGTCATTATTTTGATGTATTTGTTTTAGATTTGTCTACAGTGTGACAGTAGAGAACATCTCAGGTAACTCTTTCCATGTTGAAATCCAGTGTCTTCTCTTCTGCCCCTGATGATGACTTTCTTGAATTTACTATATACAACATATGTATTGATCATATCCTTCACAAATATACTTAATAAGTCATGGATACCTCCATCACAGTAATTTCCTTTATCTTTTTCCTGTTACTTGTTTCTCTCTTACTCACTGGCAATAATATTAAATGACATTAATAACTTATAAAAGTTTCTGCTATGTTTCAGAACTGAGGGCTGCTATTATTATCCCCTAACGTCCCAATACAAACTTGATAAATGTAAAGATTTGTTTGATTATTCGCCACTGTTTATTAGGACCTCGCTGTCTTACTCAGTTCCTGCTCCTATAACAAAATCCCATTATCTAGGTAATAGCAGAAAAGCCTCTGTCACAGAATTAATGCCTGAAAAATCCAAGTTCACGTTGCCTGTGGATTTGGTGCATAGTGAAGGTCAGCTTCCTCACAGAAGTCCCCTTCGCTCGGGATCCTCGCACAGTAGAGCAGGGCAGCTTTGTGGGGTCTCTCTCGTAAAGGCACTAACCTCCCGCAAGAGGATCTACCTCACCATCTGGTGGCCCAGTCACCTCCCAAGGGCCACCCAGTTCTTAATACCAACACACTGTGGGTTTGGATCGCAACATATAAACTTTGAGTGGTACAAACATTTGGATCAGAGCCGGATCACACTGTGTGATAAATATTATAATCTTTCCAATGTTTGTGGAAATACATTTAAATAGTCTAACTACTTTAGGATTTTAATAGAGCAGTCATTATCTATGTATGTACCATACATGAATTTATTGATTCAACTTTTTCAAATAAGGCATTTTATCAAAAACAACTTACAATACCTATTTTCTATTCAAATCTTCATAAAATGGGTGTGTTGTTTCCCATCTTCCTAAAAATAGGGATATTTAAAAATTTTTATTTTGTTTCTGTGAATAAGGTTTATAATCTGATCCCCCACACACATGAAAAGCCAGGTATTCATTTTCTCATCTTTTTTGGAGGATGTGTGCCAGGTAAAACGGTTTAGAAATGATTGCGCCATATTGAAACAGTAGCTGTCACACAGAAGACTCAGGAAATGAGTTCCTGCCATTCATTTCTCTATCTTTCAAACTCCTGTTCAAGAAATAGACTTGGATTGCACTTCACTTCAGTTTCATTGATTTGTTTCAAATATTTATACTTGATTCATCCATTTACTATACTACTAGTTTTATACTAGTATAATGAATTATTTAATCATTTGTCTTTCAATTAGAAGACAAAATACTAAAGCACAGTAATAAATATCCCCATCTACAACAAAATGGCTGCAATATAGAAAGCATTGCTTTTTGGTGAAACAATCACATTCACATACATCTATCAATAAGTCAGTCTAAATATCAAATTAAAAACAGGATAATGACATATTGATGTGTAAGGTAAAAACGTATATATCCACATTAATGTATGTAATATATATATGTGAGATTACATATGTGTGTCCATATAATCATTAAAATATTGATGAGAAACAATGAAAATGAATTAGTTATGAAGTATAACTGGTTGACTTTGTGGTTCCCATTAAACTTTGTGCTACTATATGAAGATAAAATGTATTTTAAGACTTGAGTGGCTTCCTCTATTTCACTAGAGAGTGGTAAAAATGTTAACAACCATTCTGACTCCTCTTCATTTTAACTCCCCATTGTACATCTTTTTGCACATATTCCCAGATTCCAGGACTTTCTTCTGTGCTTATGGAGATCAGTAAGCATGTGAGGCACTTCTGGGGCTCTTCCCATTACAGAGACAGTAGGAAAACAAAGGGGTTTTGGAGAGGGACCTGTGGCCAGGGCTGCCAGCGCTCTTTCAGTCCTCAGTTGCTGAGCATATGAGTTAATTGTCGGAGCTCAGAAGTGCCAACAGCCTGCAAGGGAGCATCTGATTGACAAGAAGATATTTGTGTCTGTCAGCCTCCCACTCTGCAACCTGGAAAACTTCCTGGAGAAAAGACATCTAGTAAAATTTCAAGTTTTTCTATAGGCATATATAACATCCTTGCTGAATTTTTCCCAGAGACTGAAAAAATATGTGATGCTCAATGGAATATTGAGGTCAAATTTGGAAGCATTTTTAATAGTGTGAAACAGTTATTCAATCCTGTTCAAAATGTGTACATGAACGTTCCTCTTTCTGTAAGTGTGATTGCTTAAGATAAACCAAAGAAGAACTTCATTTCATTTTGACAATTGGAATTTCTGAATACACAAAAATTTTGCTATCACATTGATTTTTTCGATTAGATACACAGCAAATACTACTGGTAGAAAAAGAGCTATATAAATAAATTTATAGTTCAGTGAAAGTAAGTGAGATTTTCTGGTGGGTACCACTGTCTACATTAACTGAAAAAAAAGATTCTTCCATCCAATCTTCTAAAAAATTTATAAATCTCTTCAAAGAGCCAAAGAGAAATAATTCTGTAACTCCACTTTTTTTTTTAATATGCGGGTCTCAGATTCAAACTCAGGACCTCTCGCTTGCTAGGCAGGAGCTTATGTCCCTAAGCTATATCACTGGCCCTGTAACTCCACTTTCAAATAAACATCTAACCATAGTTCTTTAAAAAATGAACAGCATCTCTCTTTAATTTAAAATGTGTATGGTGAATTAACTTCACACGTACATGCTTCAACAAACAATTTCAATACTTCTCGAAATATTTAATTTTTTTCCAAAAACTTTCAGCTTTTTAGCTGTTGTTTTGACACATAATCATAGCACAAACATTACAGTTATAAAAATATGCCACTGGTGTTATACCTACATATGGATATTGATGGCCTGTGATGGAACTTTTCCAGTCTGTATGTTTTAATTAATATTGTAGTTGTATAGGTGTCTAGTCATACAACGCAACAAAGATATGCCTAAAAAAATATAATAAGCACAGTAAAACACCACTAAAACATTTATAGAAAATAAACCATAGAGAATCACTTTAGATGACTATTCAGAAGTGTTATTATAAAATAAAAACTTTAAATTAAAATTGAGATTTCTTTATCCCAAACATTTGTTACAAAATGGAGTGAGTGAGTCTTCTGTCTCCAAAGGTTGAGATAGGAGTAAGTTCTTTATGTGTAGAAACATCCTCAATGCCTCATTATCCTTGAAGAGTTCTAAATGTCATAAACTGAGCAAAATTTTATCAGTTCATGATGCACAGAACCAGTACATTTCCTTTCAGGTGATTAGGAAGAAAATATTATCTTCAATGGGTGTGCATGGTTTGTTTCACATGATACCAACTGATGTACTAAGAGTTCCTCAAAGCTGAAAGCAGAGAGATTCCTGGTCTGATATTGATTTCCCCAGCACTGAGAGGGAAAATTCTGCCCCCAGTCCAACTTTTACAGGAAACCTGAAGTCACTGGAATTCTTAGGCTCCCCTTGGAACAATGAAGTAGAGCATCCAGCTCTGAATTTATGTGTTGGCCTCTCTCTCTAGAAGACCTGTCCATGTCCTGTGCATACTCCTAGGCTTTTCTGTGTCCTATAACTCCTCTCCGTGTTATCCACATCTATGTCTAAGGGCTTCCCCTTAACTTATAGTTATGCCAAATCTACTTTGTATTTTACGTGGCAAAGCCTTTATAACTAGGGAATCAGCGTACATCAGAAGTAGCCTTCAACCAGTGAGTATTTAATGGATACAAATTAATGGATATACAAGATCCAAATTATTTCCAGGCACATTGGCAATAGCTCTTCACTCTTTTCAGGCAGATATTTCTAAGATGTTTTCATATGGCCTCAGAGTTTCTCTTTGATAGCAATATCTATTTGCTGTCTTTTAGGTGGCTTAGAAGTTTGCTCTGTATTGAAGGCACCTCCCCCTCCTTTTTTGGTAATTCTTGGATATCTCACTTTACAAGCACTCAAATCCCTCTCTCTGGTCTATTCATGGACAAACTAAAGATACCTCAATACCCTCAGGAGTTATTTATCTCATTCAGTTAATATATACAAGATCCACATTATAGCCAGGCATATTGATACTAAAAAGGTTTTTTTTTGTTTGTTTTTGTAGAGGTGTGCTTTTAGGCTGAGTAACTGAGCCAATAGCCATCATTATTTCCATTCTTTTTTTTTTTTTTTTTTTGTATATGTGAGTGTTTCCACTTAGCTATTTACAGCCCAGATTTTAAGGCTAATAATGAGCAGGAAAATGATAACAGTGGAGTTTCAATAAAGTTTTAATATGTTTCAGGCCCTTTTGTAAGAGTTTTACACATGCTAACTTGTTTTACTATAACAACTCTTCAAGGTAGACATCATATGAAATGGTGATCAAAAATTACATGGTGTGTTTAAATTTTTAAAAAATTAAGAGTAAAAGACACTTTGCTATAAAACTTCCTCAAAATGCTTCCCCTTGCTCAGGACACACTTACACCATTGTTCCTGTCAAATTCTGAAGCAGTTCTGGAAGTCTTATTTTGGGTCTTTAGTTGTACTCTCATGGCTGATTCAGTGTCTTGAATTGATTCAAAATGATCGCCCTTCATTGTCATTTTGACTTTAAGTAAAAGCCAGAAGTTGTACAGTGCTTGACCCTGTGAATAAGGTGGATGGGAACTCACTGGAATGCTTTTCTGAGCTGCAGTTCCATTGCATGGCACCAGGCAGCAGCATTCGCCGTATTATTGACCATACTGTACCTCATAAAGACACTCATGAACGAAAAGTGACAAGAATGATGTGATAGGTGCTTTCAAAGCCAAGTGGAGTATTTTGAGGGGAAATGATGGCAAAGTGTCTTTTATTGTAATGTACTTTTAAAATTTAAACACTTACCTTATATTAGGATGACTTTTTTTTTTTTTTTTTGAGACAGTGTCTCCCTATGCAGTCAACTCATTTTGTAACCCAGTCTGCTGTAACCAACATAATAACCTAAGTGGCTTATACTCAACAGAAATTTATTTGGACAGTTCTGATGACTGGAAAATTTGCCAGCACGATATCTGAAAATTAGGTGCCCCTTCCTCATTGATGCCCATCTTCTCACTGTAGCTTCACATGAAAGAAGGGGTTAGAGGTCTTTCTATTTTACAAGGCCACATTCCCATTTGTTATTTCTCTACTCCCATTAGCTAATCAACTGTCAAAGGCTCCACCTAATATCCTCATCTTGAAGGGTATGATTTCAACATATGGATTTTGTGGGAACACAAAATTGAAGCTACTCCACTGGCCTAAGGAAATTCTGATGTAGATGAACAAAAATAAAATGATATGGGGCAATGCTGTGCATGCCCATCCAATAAGGCTTCCTGATGTGAATGCCTTTAGCCGACTATGCTCTAAAGTCTGTTAAAGAGGGAAAAGGAAGATGGTGAGTGCCGTGGCAAGAGCAGTGTCGATGTTCCTGAGACAGTGCCAAGACCCTCCATCAAGCTGTGTCTCTGTTTAATTATAATTTCAGCATCATTGATCAGATCTGCTGTTCCTGCAGTGTAACCTGATCATCCCACAAGATTAACTACTGAGCAGACGGGCACAGGGAATAAAAAGTGCTGCCTCTAGAGTGAGTGCTCTCTCTTTAGGGACATAAAGTCTGTTAGAAATAAGACCACAAAAACCATAAACATATATATGTATATGTATATGTACCAGTATGACATCTCTCTTTAGTTCTTCAGCATCTGCAATGAATAAATCTCCACTGAATTTAGCAAATATTGCTTATTTTACTTTCTTACTTTGAAGTAAAGCAAAGTCAATATTTGAATTTATCTGCTGAATTTGTATAAGTAATACAAGCTGTTTTTCTTCTACTGTAGTCTTGAAATTCTTTGTGCTACAAGTCAAAGTTTCATATTACAAAATGAGGAACTATTTCACATAATTTCATTTACTAATCTTACACCCACTGTATGTTTCTATTTTTTAAGATTCTTGCTTATAATTCCACAATTGGCAATAAATTAATCAAGAAAAGAGCAGAAGAGCAAAAACAGACACATTTAGTGTTGCTCAAGCTTGCATATTCATTACAGATAACAGATTTCTATATATTTTCTCTATAAAAAAGAATATTAGTTCAGATAAGGAATGTGATTTTGAATACACATTATAAGTCATACTATAATTTCAAGAACTAATGAATTGCTTAGGAAAATTCTCACTCTCTCAAATAAAACTAGAAACTAGACTTTATTAAGCATAACATAAATTACCACTTTGGTTCATGGATATAATAAATGCAAACTCATTCTAGAAGTTTTAAAACAATTTTCTGCAGTAATTTAAAACATTCACAATTGATTATTTAATTTGATCTTGACATTTACATGAACTATCTCTTAATGCTTAGTACTATAAACAAAGACTTCTTGTCAACCTGTCAATATATGTAGGATCCAACACTGTCTAATCATTTAATACAGTAGAGTGGGAAATTATATGTTTTATGATTAACACATAAAATGAGATCTGCAACAAACCATTCATATTTTTTAAATAATTATGCAATCAAATAATGTTGATCAATACAATTCTTTTTCACCTACATTTCCTTAAAAGATTACAGAACAGACATGACTTAAAAATTTCTTCTTACTTGTTTCCAGTAGTGAGAAAAGTCCCTACTTAAATATATCTTTCCTTTTTTCCTCTCCCTAATGCTACAAATTTCATTGTTGAAATTGATTTCTCCTATTTAAATGACTGTATCCTTGTGGTTAAAGGTCTTATAATTATTATCTAAGTTTTTAACCACGTCTTGATGAAGGGATAACAAATTGCACTTATAGAGGTAAAAATTGACAAGAACACGATACAAAAGATAAAATATGACAAAAAACGAAGACATATGTAAATCTTTCACTAGTACTCAAATTATAATTGTTCTCTTATTCATTGTTTCATTTTAACTTTATGGATCAATTTAATAAATATTTATTCAATTCATAAAATTCGCTATGGAAATATATTCAATAATATCATGTCCTCAAGGAATCCACAGTAAGGAAGGTACAATGTAAAACAACGCATTTGTTCCTAGTCTAGGATGATATTATTTTCTCCTTTCTAAAAAGGGATTATTATTATTTTCTGCAATGTTATATCTATATGCATAATAATTTACCTTTCCAGATTTCATTTGCTTAATGGAGATCCTAATCCCTTCCCTCCCAGCTGAGATGTAATACTTGTATCAGTAAGTGCTCACTAGAGAAAAAGGTTAACACAAGATATATACATATATAAAGATATAAAGATTTACAAAGTAGGCCTACAAAGGCGGCATACAGAGTCAAGTGTGGAAAAGTGCAAAAGAGCTGTCAGCAGGCTGGAGATATGAAGGACCCAGTCAAAGGTCGAATGCCTGGAGGTCACTGTAGTGTCCCATGTGAGTCCATATCAGGAGGCCAAAGGGTGTGTGCTGGAAGCCTGGAGTCTGTGCTGGAAGCCAGGACACAACATCCACAGTGAAAGTGAAGACTGCAACTCCACTGAAGAAACAAAAGTGAGCTTTCTTTCTTTGTTTCTCTTTTATTCCACTCGGGCTACAAAAATATTGGTTGGTGCCACTCACAGCCAGAGTTGGGTTTCTGTCTTCATAAATCCCTCAGCCACCCAGAACTATGCTGGTCCAATTTAGTTGGATGTTTCTGACTTAAATTTACAATCAGTTAACTATCACAATACTGGACACCCATAAATAAAAGGAGAGATTTATTTTGGCTCATGTCTTCAGTGCATAGTAAGCTGACTCCAAGGTAAAATTGCATAAGGAAAATTTCTGGTGGAGGAAAGCTGCTCACGTCATGGCAACCAGGAAGCAGAAAAAAAGGAGGAGATATGCCCTTCCGGGGCATGCCCTCAGTTACATACCTCCAACCAGTCTTTACTGCCTAACAGCATATTTAACTCTGAATTCACTCATGGATTTACCCTCCAATGAATACAACACCCTCATGATCCAATACCTTTCCAAAATCCTCAACACTGAATATGAAATTTCTAGGGAATATTTTAGATCTAGACCATAACATTTTGCCCCGTTACCCAAAGACTTATATCCACCTCTTTATGCAAAATGAATTTAATACATCTCTAAGAGTCATCAAATTTTTTACAATTTCAGCATTGTTGAAAAGTACAAGTCCAAAGTCTCCTCTGAGACTCAAGGCAACCTTAGCTTTGTAAAACTCAAACAGAAAGTTAAACACCACGAACACACAATGGCACAAAGTAAATTTTTCCATTCCAAAAAGGAGAAGTATGGGGATAGTAAGGAATAGGAACAAAGCAAGACTAAAACCCAGCAGGGCAATCAGATCTCTCTTTTTTTTTTGGGTACTGGGGGTCAACCTCAGGACCTCACAGGCCAGCAGGCGCCCGTGCCGCTGAGCGCTATCACTGGCCCTTTCTTCGTATGTGGGTCCCAGGAGTCGAACTCAGGACCTTGTGCTTGCCAGGCAGGCGTTTATGCCGCTGAGCTATCTCACTGGCCTAGGGCAATCAGTTCTATAGTTCCTGTAGTTCCATGAGAAAGTTGTGGTGAGATGTAAACTTCATACAGCTGTGACAGCCCTGTCCTTGTGGCATTTCAGGTTGCATAACTCATGGTCTCTTTCTTTAGGTGGTTTTGCTCACTTATAAAAGCATTCCACAATGGATGTGCAACATTCCTGGCTTCTCCAACTTCTGTGGTCTCAACTGCAATTCAGGCTTTACTCTTGAAGCTTAACACTTGGTGCTTTCAGGGTTACTGTACCTGGCGTGAGAGGCCTTCTTCTGAAATCTGGGTTAAATCTTCCATGATTTCACATCTCTTGCATCCTATGTTTTTAAAACCAGCATCATGATGATGATGCCAAAGTCTGTTTCCAGTTCAAGAATTAGCCATGATTCTAGCTTCAGAGGTGTCTGAGTGCCTGGATGGCTGAATACTCTGAATTTAATACAATGGAACAAATTCTCTATGTGGCCTTTCTTGAGACATTTTTCTGTGGCTCTCTTTTCAAAATGGTCTCTCTTTTCCACTTTTAAGCCTATAAAAAGGGCTGCTTTTGTAGACTCCTGAGATATCCTCAAGGCATCTTTTTGATTACCATGATACATAGTATTTGAGTTCTTTTTAATGGTAAAATTTTCAGTACCAATACCCTTCTGCAACACAATTGTACTGATACTTCCTTTCTGGTAAATCTGAAAAATTTTTAAATGAATTTTTTTGCTTCTGAGTCTCACTATAAAACTGAGGTACTCGGCCAGTGAGATGGCTCAGCAGCATAAGTGCTTGCTTAGCAAGAGTGAGGTCCTGAGTTTGACTCCCAGTACCCACATATGAAAAAATGGCCAGTGATATCATGCTCAGTGGCACAGGCACCTGCTGGTGTGCAAGGTCCTGAGTTCGACCCCTGGTACCCACAAAAAACAAACAAACAAACAAGCAACAACAACAAAAAGAAAACTGAGGTATTCATGTCACAGGCTGATCATTGATCTAAAAATTTTCACTGCCAGATTAAGCAGTCTGCTTCCC
This sequence comes from Erethizon dorsatum, assembly GCA_028451465.1. Taxonomy (NCBI): domain Eukaryota; kingdom Metazoa; phylum Chordata; class Mammalia; order Rodentia; family Erethizontidae; genus Erethizon; species Erethizon dorsatum. The sequence goes on from CM051839.1 coordinate 22,999,186, forward strand.
TTAATTGCAGTCACACAAAAAGTCTCAGGATATGCACAGAATTTAGAGAAATCTTCTGCTACAGCTTATCACACACGGTCTCAGTCTGATGGGCAATGGCGTCCTTATTCCAAACTGAAGCCTCCTGAGCCTGGGCTTTACTATACGCATTTCTACCATCATTCTGGTCTTTGGGATCCAATCAAAATATACCTTTCAAGCTTGGTTTACGTCATTCTACGTCTTCTCTAGTAAGCATCTCCCAACGTTTCTGAACTCCTGCCCAAACCACTTCCAAAGGCTTCTAAACCACATGGTTAGGTAGTCACAGAAATGACCCCAGTTCTGGAACCCAAATCTGTCTTAGTCACTTTCCTCATCACTAAGACATAATAACCAGCACTGGCAACTGAAAGGAGACAGGTTTATTTTGGTTCATATTTTCAGTTCATGGTCAGACAGCTCTAAGGCAGAAGCAGCATGTTAGAATGTCCTCTTGGAGAAAAGCTGCTCGTACTTGTGACAGAAAGAGAAAGGAGGTGCCAAGGAGGAAGATATACTTTTCCAGTTCACACCTGCGCTGACTTACCTTCAACCATTCCCCACAGCCTAAGAGCACATTAAGTTCTGAATTCATCCATAGATTAATCAACTGATGAACACAATAATTCCATTATTTAATCACATCCCAAAAGCCCCATCTGTGAACATGAGACCTTGGAGGACATGTCACATCTAAACCATAATATACAAGAAATTTAATAAAATATACTTCCTTCTAGTTTTTTTTTTTTTGGTACTGGGAATTGAACTCAGGACCTTGCACTTGTCAGGCAGGCAGTTGTGCCACTCAGCTATATCTCTGGTGCACTTCCTTCTATTTTATGCAATAATTTCAAGGAATTTCTCTTTTAAATTTAGTGAATGAATACTGCTTAAGAAAAATTATAATTTCAGTTATGAAATATGCTTTTATACATAGAATTTTGATATTTATTTTTCTATATTTAGTGATAATTTTAATTCTATATTCTTCGACTTTGAAAATAACTTTGTACAACTGGAAAAATATTTAATATTTATCAAATATATTTTGATATTTTAGTTTCAAAGATTAAAAAGATAAAAGGTTTATGCCAAATGCTCCCTAACTTTGTCTGACTTCAACTTTTGGGAGCCACTATTCAGCAATATTCTATTTTTAATTTTTGCCACCTACTTGTTTAACATGATTATAAAATGATGCTGCAGCATCAAGAATTGCTAATGTCTTTATTCTCTTTTCTTGATTAATAAACTATAATGGTTCATCAAACAACGAAACCATCTTTTTCATGTCCTTTAGATTAGTTACAATGAGATTTTGATCTTTGGCTAGGCAGGGTTGGTGCTCCGCTCAGTCAGATGTAGCCATGAGGACAGATCTTCTGTCCCTCTTCGTCCTTTAAAAATGAGGAATCAGGGCCGGTGAGACAGCTCAGCAGCATAAACGCCTGCCTGGCAAGTGCGAGGTCCTGAGTTCAACTCCCCGTACCCACATACGAAAAAAGGGCTGGTGATATTGCTCAGCAGCACAAGCACTTCCTGGCAACTGCAAGGTCCTGAGGTTGACTCCCGGTACCCACATAAAAAAAAAAAAAATGAGGGATCAAAGTCTAAGTAAAAAGAAGATAGACTAGAAGAAATGAAAAAGAAAAGAAGGAGACAAGGAATATCATATTTTATAAACTGTGTTTTTAAGAATACAGTGAGCTCAGGACAAAAATTCAACTAAAGTTATCCACATCTGTACTGCCTAGGCTGGTTTATGATTCTTTTCTTCCAGGTGCCTTACACCCAGCATCCCTTACCCATATTACAAGTGTGTAAACTGTTGTAGTTGATAAGTAAAGGACAGAAAACCTGACCTAAAAAACAGATTCAAAGGTTTCAAAGAATGTATTAGGCCAAACATCTTAAATCATCCATCTTTACAAAAAAAAAATACACACACACACATACACATATATATCTATAAGCCTGGATCCATGAATTTCTCCTGTAGAATGGACCATCCTTTCACTGGTGGGTACATATTCCCAGCTACAAAACACAGTGTGCTTCTCTCTTGAGGACCCATATTGTTTCTTTGAGTTTTTTTCTTTTATATTTCTGCCTAACAAATCCCATTACGCCTCTTAAAAAATAAAAGGAACTGATAATTTTTTTACATAAAAATTATGTTAGTCTCTATTACATATTTATTTCAGTTATATGTAAGCATTATCAGTGTCTACTAACATATTGGTTTAAAATATGTATAAGCAATATGTATGGTCCTGCAGATTAAACTTCATATGTGATTTGAAGAATATATCTTCTCATTTATTTTAAATCAATCAATTTAGTAAAGTTTGTCAAGCCATCTGAGTAGTTACTAATACTACATATTATACATAATTTAATATACACTCATATATTTCTCTTTTCTGTTAGCTTAAAGAACTAGAAAATTTGACAACTCAATAGCCACAAGTAGCACTCAGATCTTGGTATATTAGATGCTTCCCTGAAGAAGGCTGATTCAGGGACAGTGGCAGGAAAACTACATGATGGTCTAGAGCATCTTACATGGCTTTTTTTTTTTTAATAAGAAGTACAAAGACACACTGATATAAGAGTGTAACAATGTTGTAGGATCCAAATTGAAATGCTATTTATGGCTAAAATTGGAACAGTGCAAGAAATAAAGTAGTGTTGGATTCTATCCCACAATAGGAAGTGAAAGTCCACTATTTCTATACATATATAAATCAATTATTTAATACAAAAATAAATAGGAGAGAAGAAACAAGTCTTCTATTCAAAAGAATTTCAATAATTTACATACATACTCAAACCTAAAGGAGGAGAAAATTGGGCTGGTGAGATGGCTCAGCGGCTAAAGCGCCTGCCTTGCAAGCGTGAGGGCCCGAGTTCGACTCCCGGAACCCACGTACGAAAAAGGGGCCGGTGATATCGCTCAGAGGCACGGGTGCCTGCTGGCACGTGAGGTCCTGAGGTCGACCCCCCGGTACCCACAAAAAAAAAAATAAATAAATAAAGGAGGAGAAAATTAACTCCCACTCCATTTGTATAGTACAGAAGTATCCACAAAATATCTGACCAGGCCGGGGATACAGCTCAGTGGCACAGCACCTGGCAGGCACGACACTGTTAGTTCAATTCCGGTACAAAAAAAAAACTTTGGCTAGTATTTCTCATGAATCTCAAGATCATAAAAAGCATAAGTGTAAAAACTACCACAGTCAAGAATAGTCTATTCCATGTATTATGATGTCCTGGATTGGATCTTGGGACAGAAAAAAGACATTTGGTAAAAATAAAGTAAGTGTGAATAAACTATGGGCTATAATTAATAAAAGCTATTTACACTGGGTCACAGATTTTACAAATTTTACCACAGTAATGCAAGAGGCTGATAAGAGGGGAAATGAAGGGCAAAAACAGAAGAACTTTCTATTTCTTCAATTTTTCTGTACATGTAAAACTTTCTTAAAATATATATAAATATATATATATATCACACAAATAGTTTATAGTATATTAGATATTAGTATGTCATGTCAAAAATTTGCACTAAGAGCCTACAAACTTGAAAAATGCATTTCTTTAAAAGTTATATTTGCATGAATGCAATGAAAAAATGTGTGTTGAAATCAGTGGAAGAAGATGTTTACATCAACAAACCACAACACGATTGTCATCACATTATTGAGTACAAATGGGAAAAGATGAAATTCATAACAGGATATTAGGAAAATAAAATGAAATGACTTGGTAAATTCTTGACTCACCTCTTAAAACCAATAATGTATTTTGTCACCATGAAAGTGTAGAATTAAACTAGTATAATAGTATTAATAAAGTGTTACTAGTTTAGATAATTCCACCACTGAAATATTAGCACTTAGTAATGAGTATATCATCTTGTTCAGCAAAACAATCGTCAATAATTTGAAGGGATATAATAAAAGCAAAATTTTGCATGTATATCATTTACCCTAATGTTAAGATTAGATATATTTTAAAATACTTATTATACAAAAGACATTGTAAACAATAAGAATGAAGTAGATGAGGGCCGGTGAGATGGCTCAGTGGCGTAAGCGCCTGCCTTGCAAGCGCGAGGGCCCGAGTTCGACTCTCGGATCCCACATACGAAAAAGGGGCCGGTGATATCGCTCAGCGGCACGGGTGCCTGTTGGCACACGAGGTCCTGAGGTCGACCCCCTGGTACCCACAAAAAAAAAAAAAGAATGAAGTAGATGAAAGGAGTAATTTCATATGAAAAAGAATGAAAACAGTTATGATTAAGCTATGAAAATATAGAAAAATTTTAAGAGGTTAAATTTCAAAACATTCTATTTTATAAAATATACAAGATTACATGTACCAAATTCCTAAAAGAAATGTAAATATTATTACTGCACACATTACTAATAAACTACATCAAATAACATGCAGATTAGTAAGAGATTTTATGATGACCGTATTTATACTAAGTAAATAATACCGCATAACCTATAAAAATATTATTTTAATAACTTTTGAGATTTTAAGGTTTCTGAGACTCCATGCAGCCCATTGAATAGGATATAGGATTTCTAATTTGGGGATGTTGCTTTCATAAGAATTTGATTTTGAGAAAAAAATTCATAAACCCTTTTCCATTGTATAAACCAATGGTTCTGTAACATATTTTTCTTATTGTAACCAGTAATTAATTGCCTACGTCCTCATTTTGAGTATGCAGTTTGAATTATATCATTTTTGAAGATATCCACAAACTTTAAATTCATTTTTACCACAGCTACTTTTCCAGATACAAACAAAAAAATTGTCAGTTACCCAATGGAAGTAGGAAAGCAAAATGGGTTGTATTTGCCACCTCTGGTAATCACTACTTTAATGCAAAGGGATCTGACTCTCAGTCAGACTGTTTGCCTTTTTCTTTTTAATACTTGCTGTGCTCTAGTAACCAAAATATCAAAAAATGCATCTGAGTCATCAATCCTAAATAACATATGAGCTTCTTTGCATTGAATTTTCTCACACTATGTATACCTACATTTACACTTTCGTAAGCCATGCATGCAGTTGATTGCATTACCTACTAATACTAGTCAATGAAGCCAGCTTAGGAGGATAGGATGTGGAAGAGAACATAATTTTTCCATATTTGGTCATTTGAAAGAATAGCTCTTGAACAATTGATAGTCTGAACATTTTTTTAGGTAGACTTAATAGTTTTGAAGTGGCAAATGTTGGGTTCATACCAGGATTGGACAGTTATGTTCATGGAGGTTGCCATGTCCATCAACAAAGCGGCTTATCATTCTTGGAAGATCTTGCCTCTGAAATTGTAGGATTTTATCTAAGAGCCACACTGAGGTTTCTAAGATACTGAACCACCAGAATACTAAAAATTACTTCATAAACTTTGTTGGTCATAGAAAATACTGTAGATTCTGAATTTGTAGATTCAGTTACAGAAAAAAATGCAATGTAAAATTTAAAATCAACAAGGTCATATTCCTGAAGATAAGCAGTTTTCAAGGGGGTCTCTGCTCTTACGTTAAGGGCCACTTCACCAATTAAAAGCATTTTGGCATTATTTTTCTGAGACCCCCGGTGGGTAGAACAGATGTGACCTTCGGAAGCCTTTTAAATAGACCTAGACTCGCAGTATGTAAATTAACTTCAGGGATGAAAATAGCAGTTCTTATTCCATTATTCATATTAAAATATATACAGTCATGTTTCCTGAAATAGCCAATTGAGCTAAGAAGTATAATGTCAATCAAAGCCCATAAATAAAATGGCAATGATATAGAGAGCCTTAAAATATGAATATAAACCTTTTCCTATTTTAAAATTTCTAGGGTAAAGTTAGCACCAAAAATCCTCTGTGAGTTAAAGAAACCCAAAATTTGTGGGTTAAATTCCAGAAGTAAAGTCCATAAATGAATTGCATTAACTTACAATGAAAATATTCAACAAAATTCAAAGTTGGTCATTATCTCTCTTCAGTTTGCGTACTCTCCAATCTCTACCACAGTGTTTGTTGAGTTCTAAATAGTTCACTTCTCTACTAGGTATGACCTGGTTAATCTGCCTCTGAATCAGTGAAGGTCCCACTACTGAATTTGCATCCGTCTTGTCTTTTTTTTTTTTTTTTTTTTTGTGGGTCGACCACAGGACCTCGCACGCCAACAGGCACCCGTGCCGCTGAGCAATACCACCGGCCCCTTTTTCATATGTGGGATCCGGGAGTCTAACTTGGGCCCTCGCGCTTGCAAGGCAGGCGCTTACGCTGCTGAGCCATCTCACCGGCCCCTCTTGTCTGATTCTATCTCTCACATGCCTGGAATTTCGCCATTTAATAGAACACCTAAGAATACTGCATGTTTCACACCAATCACTGAAAAAAGTTCATTTTCAGCTCCTGGAGTAATGCATCACAAATAGTTAATCCCTCCCAATTCACACTTACTTTGCCAAAGATCATAACAGAGTTTCAATTTTATAGATATGTAGGGGATAAACTAAGGAGAAAAAAAAATTAGTATTAGTTTCACCACCGTGCCAGTTAGAACAGATTAGAATTTTTTAATTCAGATCTATGGACTTAAACTCTACTGAGGAAGTATGAATTCAGCAATAAGTATGTCTTCTGGCTAATATTATATGTAGTTTACAAATCTTCAATGACAACAAATTATCTTTCTCCTCTCACCAGTACGTGCAATCACACGACTTGGATTTCAGCAACATAGCTTTCCCAGAGACATATAAAAAACATTTTCTGTTCAGGATTATTTAGGAGACTACTTTTGTTTCCCGTAAGATTACTTACGTCTATGAAATGTCCTTTATAATTTCTTTTTTCCCTTATCGCAGAGTAGGTATGTTTGGGAGAATAACATTCAGCTGATTCTTCACTGAAACTGAAACTAAAGTTTGAAGTCCTAGGGCACTTTCAATGTACATTGCTGAAAATCCCACACTGACCTTCAAATTCCCTCTGCTATTTCATTTCTTCATTCACAGAGACAAGTGCGATCAGAAAAGTGGAACCTTCCTATTAAATTTACACCTTTCCCTAAGGTAGCACTTGTAATTTTTGCTGGGTTCAAAACCTTCCTTACTAATTCCCTTCTTTTTTAATGCCTCAGATATTTGCTATTCTAACATGCTATTTTAAACATCCTATAGTGCAGTGATGGCAAACGTTTTATAGACAAATGCACAAACTGCCACCCAAAACCCACTTATTCTTTGCAAAGTGCCAACACTGGTATAAAGACTGAATATTGAGATTTTAGTTTAGCAAAAACAACTCATACATTAACATCTTTTGTGTTAAAAGAAAAATAACGTGCGTGCCATTGTTCACCACCCCTGCTATAGTGGGTTCTCAAGTAGTGAGAAAGTAGAAATGCATAAATTTATTTACAGAAACAAAGGTTGTTTAAATTAGACCTGTTCACCTTCACCTCACTGAACTGATAAGCATTCAGTCAGGGAGAACTCTACTCAAACCGTCATTTAATCCGGGACTAGCCTCACTCTGCGATTGTCCTGTTGACTCCTCAACACAGCTACTCTTGGAAATTCTTATTTCAGGAGTTTTCTCAATTTTCCTCATTGGTACTAAGCATTACATCTACAACTGCATAATGTTGAAAGCATTCTACGTTTCTTTGGAAATTTCAGTTTGATTTTTTCAGAATACCTTTCATACGATTCAAATTAAAAATAGACAACATTCAAAGCAGATAATCATCATTTTGTTCTATGGTCTCTATTGCAATTTTGGGAAAATATGACTCCATATAGTTACTTTTAAGAAATTCTCATTTCTGGTGGGATGGTAACTTCTCTTAAAATATTGTCTACTTTTATTTGAATAGTTTTGGTCCATTATTAGTTCCACATTATAAAACAAACATTAAAACACCACCCATTTTCTAAACAATCTCTTTTTTTAGCAAATAGACCTACTGTATCTCTTGTTTTATTTCTATGTGTGTAAGTCATATGTAGTCAATTTATCAATATCTTCTTTCTCCCTTCAAATCTATATATTATATTTGTTAAGATCACAATAATTTTTGCTGTGAAAATGTCTCTTTTACTCTACCTCAGGCAGTATCAGTGTTTGTGCATAAATGTTGTTAAATTCTTTCATTTTTTTCTTCTTTTGATGGAAAAAGTAAAACACACCTCTAATCACTTTTGTTTTTCCTTATTCTTTGAGCAAACTGAACTTGTGTAAGCAGAATGTTTTAGACGTAGAGCTGTTTAGTTGATCCTTTAACACTGGTTTTCAATATTTTCTTGGAGTTGTTTCAGTGAAAACATTGCAAGTATTTGCAGTTCAAATCCAGGACTATGCCATGATATTTTTATTTTCAAGTTTTTTATAAGATTTTTCTGTTATTCTGCAAGTGTATCTACAATTTAGTTTGCTGAAATATAACTTGATTATGAGAAATTAATTTACAAATCTAGAATAAATAAGGGAACACATGAATGGAATATTTTTTAAGAAGGTCTAGACAAATGTCACCATTTAAAAGTTAAGCCCTTCTCTTTTCTTCCATTGAATTACTGGCACTGGGCAGGGGGAGGAAAAAAGAAATAAGATTTACAATTTTAGTCAGATGGAATACATGGTAACTGACTGTCTCTCCCAGCATTTACTGCATTACTGTGCTTGGGCGATCATGATGAAGTACACAATTGTGTGGTCTTAAAGCGAAACTATTTTCTTACAGTTCTGTAAGCTGGGAGCTCAAAATCAAGATGGCAGCAGGCCTGAGTTACAGTGAGGCCTCTTGGCTACAGATAGCCCACTTTTCAGGTATCTTTTTGTGGCTTTTTTTTTTTTTTTAGTGTGTGATTACAGTGTAAGAGGTCAGCCAGCAACATCACTTGTTGTTTTCAGAAAGATGGCGTCAGATTAATTAGGAATTCACCCTTATGACCTCACTGAATCTTAATTTCATCCTTTAAAATCGCTATGCCCATTATATCAGATATAGGGCTTCAGCAGATGAACTGAGGAAGTGCACAAGTGAGTCTATACCAGTAATAAGAAAGCTGGATTTTTTTGTGTATTCTGGGATATATGAAACAACTACTCTTCAGATATGACAATAGGCAGAGAAAACTTAAAGAATTAATTGCTCTATCAATACCCTACGCTATAAGGATACTAAAGAAAAATTGCTTCAGGTAATGAGGAAATTAATTTAAAATGAATAAAAGGAAAAAATACCAGAGTACCTGAGTTTGTGAATAACTAAAACTAATATTTTGTCTTTGTAAAATTTCTTTCAAAATTATCAAATAAATCAAAAATAATAAAAATGTGCCATGGGATTTTTAACATATATACAGTTGAAAAGTATGATGAAAATTGCAATATAGACAGGATCAGAGAAGTCAGTCCATTCTGCTTTTAGTTTCTGATATTATGTGTGAAGGTAGACAATATTTGGAAATATATTTAAATAAATTAAAGTTGTACATTTTAGGTGCTAGCCACCTGCTAAGAAAATAAAACACAGAAGTATGAGACAGGAAAAGAGGAAAAAAGAAGTAAAAGAAAAATACTGTATTGAAGACAAGTGCAAGATGAGAAATTTAAATATATCATATCAATACTTACATTAAATTTAAATGAATTACAATGCAGAGTTTTTCTTATTGGGTTTAAAAAACAACACTCACATGTTTTCTCTCATATGAGAAATCCAAAGTCTAAATAATTTAAAGAGAAAAATAAAATATAGGTGATAAGAAACAAGGAGATAGGCTTTCTGGAGATGGGAAGAAGACCAGGAGTAGGGGAAGAGAAAGGGATTGGAGGGGAAGCAAAATGGATCATGATTCTCTGTGTATATATACACATTCCCCAGGGTGAAAGTATTTATTGTGTGTGCAAAACATACAGTAATAGAAAACACTATTCATTTCTGTATTGTCTGTAAGAAATATACTTTAAATGTAAAATCTAAGTATAAAAATAAACAGAAAATATGTCATGAAAATAATAAACAGAAACACTAGTGTGACTATAATTATAAGAGAAAATAGATATCATAAGAATATTATAGAAGGTGAAGAAAAAAATGCTAGTCAGCATGTAAATTTATCAGAAAGTAAAATCAAACCAAATAATATGTCTTAGTTACTTTTGTCTTTGCTAAGACAAAATACCTGACACTCAAAGTTAAAGAAGGAAAGGTTTATAGTAGCTCACAGTTTGTAGAATTTTCAGTTCATAGTTGGCTGGCTCCGAGGTAGGGTGGAACGACAGAAGGACATCACAGAGTCCCTGGTGGGCAGTCGGAAGTAAAGCAGCAAAGCAACAAGCAAAGGCAGCAGCCCTCTTTCTGTCCCTTATATTCCAGGCTAGGCCCTCTTAGGGTGGGTAGCATTCACACCCAAGGTGGGGCACCATTAATTCTAGCACACAGCCTTAATCCCAGCATCACACAGTATAAATTCAGCCACCTCTGAAAAGCCCCACCTATGAGCACAGGAGGCTTTGGGGATAAATCTAGATTTAAGCCATAACATAATAGAAGATTAAAAATCAAACTATGTGTAGCAAAGACTAAGAGACATAAAGGGATTTAGAGAGAAATCTAGTCATAAATGAATGCTTTAGCTTCCATATTTCAGGAAAATACACAAGAATTTTGAACAAAATTACCAAACATCCTGACCTTATTAACACTTAATGAACACCACATGCAAGAATTACAAAAAAACATTATTTTCAAGTGCCAATGAGACATTAATCAAGACATCATATGCTGAAGTATAAAAACAGGTATCAATTTAAAAATGAAATAATGGAAATATATTAGTAAAATCTTCAAAATATATATGTAGTTTAAAAATGTACTTCTAAATGACTCAATAGTCCAGTAAAGTAATCATGAAAGAAATCAGAAATTACATTGGATTGAATAATAATAAACTTGTCAAATTTTGTGAAATGAAGGAAAACTAGTGTTTAGAAGGAAATTTATAGTTAAAATCATTAGGTCAAAATTTAGATATTTAACCTAAATTATATAAGTGCCTACCTTAGTAAGTCAGAAAAAGACAAAAAGTATTTCAAGCAGAAAATGAATATACAATAATTACATTATATATAATAATAGTAATTATAATGTGATAATAAGAGGAATAGAAAACCATAATACCTAAGATAAATTAAGTCAAAGCAGATTTCTTTTTTGTGGGTGCTGGGGGTTGACCTCAGGACCTCGTGTGCCAGCAGGTGCCCGTGCCGCTGAGCGATATCACCGGCCCTTTTTCATATGTGGGTTCCAGGAGTTGAACTCAGGACCTCGTGCTTGCTGGGCAGGCGCTTATGCTGCTGAGCCATCTCACATGCCCCAGAAGCAGATTTCTTGATAAGACCACTAAGAGTAATCAATTCTATGCATATTGATCCAGGAAAAAAAGGACAGTAAAGAAAATACAAATTCGGCATCCCAATTTTTTCTTACCTTCCCCAGCACTAGTAATTTAAATACAAATTTTCACTAATATTCTGTGAGTAGAGGGACTGAAATATCTTCTCTTCTGTACACCTGATTAAACTACGTCCCTCAAGGACCTAATTGGACCGGCTTGAGAGTCTGGTGTGTAATCCTCAGGCCATCAAAAGCCATGCTCATAATCTCTGCAGATATTTTAGACTCACATTTGCACCTTCAGATTTCTCAAGTTTCCCGAGTCATTTATCAGACACTGCACACTGAGACCTCTTTACCACGTGATTTTAAAGCACTTGGCAGATAAAAATATGACTAATGGAGATTAAAATATTAATATTTCTCTATTTCCTCACAAACTCTTGGAGAATATGGCTTGGGTGTTTTACTGAGGTGAATTTTTATCTCGATGCTTATTAAAATAGACACAGGGAGCTATAAATTTCTGGTTTTACAAACACTTGAAGATACAAAAATCATAAAAATGATATGCAAGAAAGAGAAGAAAAGGGTGGTCATGAATGGTCCAGAATGTTTATTTGTTTGCCCAGGCATAGGAAAATTAATTTGGCATAGAAGAGCAGCTGTGCTCTAAAGCTGTAGAAATTTGAAAAGAGAGGTAGTACATTTTGGTGTTCTATGTTGTTTTAGCAGAAAATTTAAAATAAATATTATATTACACAGCTAATACTTATATCATACATTTTGTTCTATATTTCTAGAAAAAATAACATGCTCAGAGAGTCAATTTTCACTCAGAAAAAAATCAGCTCATTAGTAGTAATTAGTGGCAGAAGGAAACCTACACATTCGTAAAATCATGGTCTCTGCATAGCTCCCAAGACATCTAGTTTTGATGAAGGTGAAAAAAAATATAAAAAATTAAGTAGGTAGAGATGAATTCAGGAGTGCTAGTGATAGTAAGTTAGTATTTCTTTTGGTTTATTTATTAATAAGGAAACATCTAACTCATTAAGCCTGTAAATAATTATGGTACTATTAGATATGTATAATGTTTTCACTAGCCAGTGGCTTGGCTTTTTAAAATCTAAATTAGAAAAATGTACACACTTAAACCATCAATCCATGCACATTTCTGGGCCTCACTTTGGAGAAATGAGATGAATAGCTGAAAAATTGTAGGGATAATTTCAATAAGAGAATTTTATTTTGCTTTCTGTATTTTCTACTTTATTCAAATATTCATACTTTTTAGTTGCATTTAACCAATATTTTATTTCCTACCTCAGGTTCAGAAACTCTTGAAGTTTTTCTCATCTCAAAATCCTTTGCCATCCCGGTACCCACATACAAAAAAAGGGCCGGTGATATCGCTCAGCGGCACAGGCACCTGATGGTGCGCCAGGTCCTGAGTTCGACCCCCGGTACCCACACAAAAAAAGTAATAAACAAACTCCTTTGCCCAATTCTCATTGGAAAAAAGTCTCTCTTCATATCCATTTGTGGTTCTCCTGCAGGTGGACCTCCTAATATGTCATGCGGGCAATTGACATTGGATTTCAATATATTGCATCTAGAAACTGATCCCTATATAATCTTAAGAGCCTTCCTCGATCTGCACCTAATTCCTCTTTTGAGACACCCTAATTTTCTTCCTCCTTTGAGTATTTCATGTGAACTCTCTTTAATTTCTTCGACATTACTTGCAGTCTTATATGATGTCCTTTGTAGTTTCTTTCTTACCACATCCACATTCTTGTCTTCTGCAAGTAATTCAATCATAAATTCTGCATTATTTTTTTGTAGTCTCTGAAGCTTTTAGTAATTTTCCATCCTTACACTGACCTTGTCGTATTCTGTAAGGCTTTATTTTTTTAAACATTCTTTTCATTGTACTCATTTGCCCTTTCCTAATCAGAACTTGCTCTCTTAAATTGTGCCCTATAACACAATGTGCAAAGTTTATTTAGCACTATAATTTCTAGTCTAATGGCAAGGATAAACAATACAATAAATTAAACAAAACAAAACCTTATTTTGAGATTAAATGTAATAAAGTTTACTTATCGTTTTCTAAGCTGCAAATGCTAAATTTTAGATAAGAAAATATAAGTTTTCAAAAACCGTGCTAGTATTGTTTTAACATAGAAAAACAATGGGAAAAGAAGTATTTATTCAGATATGTCATAACAAATATGCTGACACATGTAGTCATACTCATTGAAATTATTGATCTGCAGTATTATGATGATTTCAGTCGTGTAAATGTAACTGAGCTTAATTTTTCATTATACATGTAACTATTCTGAATATCTCCCAAGAGCTCTAAATTGAGGAAGGATTTAGAACTTATATTTTCTATTTTTCAAGAGGTAGAAAAATTCCGCACACATTTCTGTATGCTTACAGACAGACAGTTCATGCAGATAATTTTACCAGTAACAACCATGGGTCTTTCCAATCCCAAAAAAGAACAGAAAAAGACCTGAAATACTTATTATGAAGCACTGGTTCTCAAATCGAGAGTCTGGGAAATGTGTTAGCCTTAGCTCCAAGGGGGATTTGGTATATGTGTGATAAAATTCCTTCGCAAAGCTCAAACTCAGCTTTGGAGCCCAGCAACTGTGTGAAGGCATCCAGTAGACACTGACATATGTGATTTGAGAAACATTGCTCTAAAAATTGACAAAGATCAATAATGAGACCTTAAAAAGAGACTAGAAGATTATAAGGATATATTTTATATAGCTATACATGTATTATCTATGAAAAGGAAATATATATTTCAACAATAATCAACATACAAAATTTTCAAAATGTTTCTATAGTTATAAAATATAAAGAAAACTAATACATTTTGAAAATGTTTTTGTTCACAGCAGTTTTAATCACATTTACCAAAATGTAGGAACAAACCAAATGTTCATCCACAGATGAAAGGAAAAAAGATGTGGTATGTGTGTAGAATGGAATACTACTAACTCTTAAAAAAGAATGCAAGCCCAATACATAGTACAACATAGATGAACCTTGAAATATAAATAAGCCCAACCCTAAAGGACAAATACTCTATTATTCCACAATGTTAGCCACCTAGATAAGGCTGACTCCAAGACAGATCCCAGGGTCTGTGGGCAGATAGGAGAATGGAGAATTACTGTTTAGGAGGCAGAAATTTATTTTTTTATTAAAAAAACTGTTTTGAATAATTAGTTAACTATTTTTGTTCTTTAATGTTGTGTGTAAATAGCACACCACACTTTATTCTAATTTAGCTTTGTCTTTGTACCAGTTAATCAACTCATTCCTCTCTTTCTTACCATCTCCAACCTGTGATTACCTTCATTTTCCTTTTTACTTATGATGGTTTTCAAGATTGCTTTTGTTATTAGGACCTTCTTTATTTCTACAAAAAGTTTAGAATTGTTTTCTCAACTTCATGGGAGTAAGACAGTGCTATTTCAGTAGGGATTGCTTTAAATGTAGAGCTATTTTAAGTAAAATTACTTTTTAACTTACATTTTAAATTTATTTTTCAGGTAGTTCATTATTAACACATAGATATGCTACTAATTTTTGTGACTGAGTTGGTGGTCTTACATCTTGCAATTTTATTTAATTTGTTTATTTGTGCTTTTTGGTACAGTAGCTAGGATTTCATATATATATATATATATATATATATATATATATATATATATTCATATATATGATCATGTTGCCCACAACTGGAAAAATATTATTATTTCTTTTCAATATGAATGAATTTTTTTCTTTCTCTTGCCTAGTTGCTCTGGCTAAAAGTTTTTAATAGCCACCTTCCAATAATATAATACAATATTACAGGCAATTACCTTATAATGTTTTATTTTTTTAATGTTCTGCATATTTCAATCCAAGATTGAGTGGCCCCTTTGCTCTCATGCTCAAATGAGTGTTATACTTCATGTCAATAGTATGAGGCAGAGCAAATTTCTTGCTTCATGACCTAGGAAGCAGGTGGAACAAACAGGAAGAATACCAGAGTCCCATAATGCCCCTCTGGGGCAAACCTCCAATGACCTACGGGCTTCTCACTAGGCCCCACATCCTTTCAACCCACACCCCTGGCTTTCTTAGCACTCTGGGATCCAAAACTTTAGCAAACAGACCTTGGGAGGCATATGTACAAACCACACCAAACTTCCAGGACTATGTTAAATACAAGTAGTAAAATTGAGCATGTGTCTTTTTCCAGATCTTTGAGAAAAAAGCTCTCAGCTTTTCCCATTCAGTATGATGCTAGCTGTGGGTTTTTTATATACGGCTGTTTGCTGTTTGCATGTGTGCATGTGTGTGTGTGTGTGTCAATCATATGTTTTTATGTGTTTTATTCTATTTATGTGATATATCATATTTGCTGTGTCACATATGTTGAGCCATCCTGGCTTTTCTGAAATAAATCTCACACAAGCGTGGTAGATGACTTTTAATGTGCTGCAGAATTTGTTTACTATTACAAGGAGTAATCAAAGTATATGCTGGATGTTTACATTGTAAGAATTCAATACAATAGTAGACACAGTGCCATTAATGCTCCTCAAAATATATGCCCTGGTTTCAAAAACCCTTATTCCATCATCCTTGCCACTTTTTAAAGCACTCTAAGCAGTCCTAACTGTGCATGTCTTTACTAGGTGTGACCCAATGGAAGTGAATGCTGCTGCCAAGTGACAGCCAATGGAAAAGCAGGCTGATAAAAGCCTTAAAGTACGTCCTCATCCACTTCAATCACCAAATCTGGCGCTGTGCAACTTCTGGCTCTACCCCAAATTCAAAACGACTGTGAAAGGTAAATGTTTCAAATCAATTCCGGACATCAGCAGAAATGTTTTCCTTGTGAAAGATTCAATAAAAAACTGCCTGATTTTATCTAGCTTTATCTAATTTTCTTTCTAGTGTAGACACTGAGTGCAGAAGGATTTTTCTGGGAGATATCTATATATCTATATCTATAGATATAGATATAGATATATATAACTTTCCATTCTTGCCATTTTTTAAAGCACTTCTGGAAATCGTTTTTGTGAGTGTCTTTACTAGCTGTGACCAAAATGGAGTGGATACTGCTGTTGAGTGTCATCCAATGGAAAGGCAATATATATATATATAATTTTAACCTATGTGCCTGGAAGAAAGGGACTGCATCAGTTAGAGAGATCTATTTATTTCTTACTGCCTTCTCTTGGGTTTTTTAGCACTGTTCAACTTCAGAGGTCATCACAGCCTAAGTTTCAAGTTCTTAAAAAAATCTAGGTGATGACTTTTCTGGGGAATAATTCTAAGTAGAATTACATGGGAGAAAATATAGCCTCGTTTTGTGTACTTTAACATTTTGGTGATGTACTGCATTTTTTAAAGCAAATTAAAAGTTTGGACTTTAAAAACTGTAAGAAATGTATTTGATATTAATTGATTTTCATGATTTTACTCCTTTATATGACTACAGGTAAAAGAAAGAAGAAAAAGGATGAAGGAAGGAAAGAAAGAAGGAAATGAAGGAGAAAGGAGGATCTTAAAAGGTGTTGAATTTTGCAGGGCATATGTCTATATACACTTTAAGAGTTTAAATAAAGGTTTCAAGAAAAATCTAACATATAGATACTACATAGGTAAGATACAAAACTGACTCTGAAATATATAAAAATATACAAATAGTTGTAACTAGAGAAATGAAAAGTGTAACAACATTGAGATTCTGTTTCTTATCTATCACACTGACAAATACTAAAATACTAAAAAGTAAGACAGAGATTAAAAAGACATTTACTCGGTGATGCCATGATGGAACAAGTGCTCTCATACACTGGTGGTGAGAATAAAAATTGGTGTGAATTTTCAAGGCATAAAATTGATGACGCTTAACAAAACTGCTTAAGGACATTTCAGTCCCAGAAACTACTCGTCTAGGGATTTACCTGGAAGGCACACTGCCAATATGACAAATATAAACATCATCATGTATCTCAGTTGATTCATCCACCACTCTAAATAGGGGCACATACACATTGTTTTCATTATTTCATTATTGCAAATGAAATTATTGCAAATGATTTACTATGGAAATGGTCCCCAACCTTTTTGGTACCATGGGAGTGTGTTCTTAAAGAATATTTTTCCAGGAAGCAGTTGAGTTTGGTTTCAGGATTGTTATGGCTTGTATCTAGATGACCCCAAAGCCTCATGCAGCTATAAGTGGGGAGTTTTGAAGGTGGCTGGAGTAGGGTGTGTGGATATGCATTAAGGATGTAATACTGGGATTAAGGGTATAAATAACAGAAGTCCCACTCTGGGTGTAGGTGGCACCAATCAACAGGCTTATAGCCTGGATGGAATATAAAGGGAGATAGGGAAGGCAGGCTTGCTGCTGCTGCTTACTGCTTCATTGTCTTCTGCCTGCTTGCCATAGACTCTTTCTCCTCCTCAATGCATTTCTGTCGTGCCAGCCTGCTTTGGAGCCAGCCGACTATGTATGGAAACTTCTACAGACTGTGAGCTGAAATAAACCTTTCCTCTTTTATCATGTGGGTGTTGGGTATTTTGTCTCAGCAATGAGAAAAATAACCAAGAGAAAGATAATTCAAATGAGCTAGCAACGTAGATCCCTCGTATATGAGAATCTAATATCCACACTGATCTGACAGGAGGTGGAGCTCATGTGGTCATGAGGAATATAGGGAACAGCTGTAAATAAAGATGAAACTTGACTCTCTCACCTGCCTGCTGCTCACTTCTTGCTCATCTGTGCAGCCTGGCTCCTAACAACCCACAGTGTGGTACCCATCCATGGCCTGGGGCTTAGGGACCCCCACACTATGATACATTTGTACAAGGGATCACTATTTGCAATCGAAATAAATGAGAAATGTCTGTATAAACTGAGTCAAGTGATTAAAAGCAAATAGCTGTTCCACACCTACTTAGTTGGTTAAGAGCTTTTGGGGTTATAAAGTTAGGTATCAATTGCTATACATAATAGTTACCTTTGGGTTTTTTTGTTTGGTAATTTTAAGGTCTTCCAACTAGCTAATCATTTAGCTATTAGTCTAAATATTATTGGTCTAAAAAATGTTGAATAAAACATTAGTATAGCAAGAAATATTTTGCATGGATCTTTGTCAAACAATTTTATAAACAAGGTCCATTATTTGGAAAAATAGCATATGTTTTAATCTTGGTGAATAAAAGCCTTAAATGTCCTTTCTAACACTGAATCAAAATATTTAAAACATTTTTGGCCAAGTAAAATCTATTCATGGTTCACAAAATTGCAAACTATCTGTAGCTTTCATTTATACATTAATTTCTCTGAAAATTTCCTGTCTTTCCTCACTTAAAGATCCAGCTTCAAGAAGCTATATCAGAAGTTCCAAATATACCTTTTTGAAAGCATCTTTTTCCTCATTAGCAATTAATCATTTTACATCATTTTAACCCACTAAGCATCTTCAATGTACTAAAAATTAGAGCTACATAGTCAATTCCTCTTTACACACTATTGCATATGAACCAGATTTTGTGTTGTCTTCTGACATTTTAAATCTCCAAACTAAAAGTAACAGACATATATTAATTCATTTAAACCATAGCCATAGCTATAATTTTGCAGAATTTTGTACATCACAATTTAAGAACATGCTTGATGCATATTCTTATGGAATATTATGGAAATTATTCAGTAAGCATTAGAAGTATTTATTTTTATCCACTTCTTTTAGTATGCTCTTATTAATTGGTTGGGTATAATTTGAACTTATAAGTGTTATATGATATGCATTATAGCAGATTTTTTGAACCATAAGTAAACAGTCTGATTTAAATGTGAAGAGCTCTACTTTTTAAGCAAATTTATAAAAGCCTTATAAAATAGCATTTTGATGTAGGGAAGTATATGTAACATTATTAATGATAGACCATTAGATATCTCTCAAAGCAAGTGATAATATTACAGTCAAAGTAATTTAAGCAGGAGGGAAAATGGATACATATATTTTCTACACTAATCACAAAATCCATATCTAAAAAACAATTTGTTACTGAAAGCATTAAAACCTTTCATTCAAATCACAAAATTGCTACCAGTTTTAGATATATATTTTGTGTGTGTGGGTACCGGGGTCGACCTCAGGACCTTGCACGCCAGCAGGTGCCTGTGCCGCTGAGCGATATCACTGGCCCTTTTTTCGTATGTGGGTTCCGGGAGTCGAACTCGGGCCCTTGCACTTGCCAGGCAGGTGCGTATGCCGCTGAGCCATCTCACCGGCCCTCAGATATATTTTTAAACAGTTCCTGGCATGAATGTTTTCAATTGAATATATAATAACCTCAGGAAGTAAAGGTAATCATTCTTTACATTTCATTTATTTTTCAATATATATAAAAATACAAATATTATATGTATTGTTGGAGTATTGTGATAATTTGATACATGTGTACTTTAAAATTTAAATCTGCTTAAACAGTTTTCTCTCCTCAAACGTTTTGCATTTATTTATGGTAAGAATGTTCAAAATCCTTTCTTACAACTTTTTGAAATATACAACAAATAATATTGTCTTTAGTCACTCTACTATGTTCCTTTAGAAATGGGGTTTATTAGAAGTTGTATTCAGAATGTTCTAACGTAACCAAATAACTAGAGAAGAAATTAAAATGTGTACATAAAATAACATTTTTATTAGTTCATGGAAGTACACAAGGTCTTGATGTCTTTATAGGGTTTCTGGAGGGTCGTCATGCTTGCCACACTAGATCAAGTCAATATTTTCAGACGTTTTCCCCACTTCCCTTAAGATAAAGATTAATGACAAGTGTTAGCTAGAATGCTGATAGTTATAACCACATATTTTTGAGGAGCCCAGAGTTCCTTTTAGGCTTTTTCAATCTATTATGTATTGATGCTAAGTACCCTATGCCCACCAGGAGATGAATTTACTGCCCATAGAAGCTATTTACACTCAAATCCATGGCACAGATGAAGCTACTCATGCACTGAGAAGCAGTCATAAGATGAGAAGTTACGTTAATATAGTGACTAAATATATCTAGGAACTCACAAACCTTTTGTATCTCAAGTGCTATAACTAAAAATTACCAAGATCTGAGAACACAGTAATTTATACTGGTCAATTATGTTCTAATCCTTGGATGATATATGCAACTGGTAACGGGTTCCATAATTATGATGGCAGATATAAATACAGAAGAAATGGAATACATTTTGTATCTTTTGAAGCAGAATTCAAAAGAAAATTATAAGTCTAATTGAATGAGCATTTATTGTCATAAAGAATGAGAATCTAAACATAAACAATATTAGGCACCTTATTTATTCTTTCTTCTCCAATAGTCATGTAAAATCTATTAAAAACGTAATAGAATTTCCTCCACTTCAGAGTGAGAAAGAGAAGGGACCCATGAGCACATGTATGTCTGAATTTGGAGCCAAGATATTATATTAATAAACTGCTATTTAGTGTCACTAATTGAAAATTGTGAAAATCTAAGTGAAAAGCCTGTGTCTGAAAACTCTTGGTTTGGGTATGGTACAAAGAAACACTAATAAGTAAAAGCTTATTGACATATAGGCAAAATAATTGTTACGTGAAAAGATTTTGCATCAATAAACATGTTCAAACAAAATTTGTTATGGTTAGAACTGTGGCACTTCCAATCAAACACGCCAGTGTGTGGTAAGAAGTTCAATATTCCTGGATGAAATTTGTTTCTGACTGGCCTTCATAAGTTTTTCAGATTAAAAATTTCATATGCACTTTCAAAGTAACTGACAAAATGAGTGAGCACTTTCATTATTCACTATGTAGGAGCTGCATGATCTTTATTGTTCACAGTACTTTAAATATCCTTGAGCTCTATACAGCAACCCAGGACTCCTCAAAAATATGTGGTTACAATTATCAACATTCAAGCTGATTAATCATGATTTATTAGATTTGACAGACTGCTATGCAGCTACATCTTTGGAAACAAGTGATATGCAATTGTGTTTAAACTGGCAAACACACAATTAGGAAGATGTATTATTGGCGTTAGTGCACTAGGCAGTAGGCGCGGCAAAAGCAGAGACCTGAGGTGGAAGTGGTGGTAGCTTGTCCAAGGAAAACCTGGGAGATCGGTGTGGACATACTGAAGAAGACTCAAGAGATTGAAGAAGAAACGGAGAATGAGGATGAGGTTGTATAAGTCTTCGGCTTATACCTTCCAGTCAGTGGCAAACCATGAGAAGTTTTAAACAGAAATATCATAATTAGACCTACAATTTAACAGAATCATTTTAGCTACTTTATTGAAAACACAAACTGCAGGAGTTGGATCAAGGGTGGAAATTGGGAGGTCAGAGAGAATATTGGTTTAATTAAGAGTGACAAGAGTAAGGTGGTGAGAAATGTTTTCTAAATAATTCAAGGCACTCATGAAAGAAATAGCTATGTCAAGAGAAAAAATAGGCAAACGATTGTTAGTGTGGTTACCCAAAAGTGGTACCTCAAAAGGGTAACCAAAATGTAAACAATTCTACAAAAAATTCTCAAAATCACTGATAATCATAGAGATAAAAATTATACTTTATCCTAGTCATGGGTTTTTAATAATGATGATAATATTAGAGGGCTGTCAAATGCTAAAGTTTGTTGCAATATAGGTTCATCCTAATCCCCATCTACTGCAAATGAAAGCATAGATTTCCGAAAGCGAAAAGAAGATTGAGGAAGCTGAACCCTTCTGGGCAGGCCTCCAGCACCCTGCTTCTTCCGACTCTGTCCCACCTACTAACAGCTCAGTCAGCCAGGAACTCCTCAGTGGATCAGTCACAGCAGCACAGCACCCCTGTGACCCAGTCACCTTCCCAAAGCCCCAACTATGAACACAAGAGGCTTCAAGGGGAAATTCCAGATCTAAACCAGCACAATCCAATGATTCCACTACGGAGTATATATCCATATATATATCCATAGGAAAGAAAATGGGTATGACCACAGATATATCTGTAAAGTTAAATTCTAATAGAAATATGAAATATGAAGTTCAAGATAATGTTTGATTCCAGGAGAGGGTTACAGCAGGAAGGAAGGGACATGACATACAGGAAGAGCATAAATTATAAATATGGATATAATTATCAGTTGTATTTAATTTTTAGATATGTCACAATTACAGATGTTCATTTATAAATTGGTTTTATCATTTATGCAAATGTCGCTTTTTTACTGTGTACATTCGAAATGGTGAGAGAAGAAAAGGAAGATATAAGAAAATACCTCTGGGCTATGTAAATTCATGAGAACAACAATATTAATTCTAATGACTAAAACATTAGCACATAAAACTGAACTGCTCACAAGGTGTAAGGTGTGATCAAAAGATATGGTGAATGTTTAAATAAAAAAACCTGTGTTACTTTCTGAAGCAGTTCTGGAAATACTTATTGCTAAAAAATGTTGTGAATGTCTCTACTGACTGCAATCCAGCGGAAAGCCAGGCTTATAAAAACATTACGCTCTGTCCTCATTCGCCTTCTCATGGGATCTGTGAGACATCTGGCTTTTCCCCAAATTCAAATGACAACAAAAGGTAATCAATTAGGGACATCAAGACAGCCAGGACAGTGCAACTAAAGACAGGAAAGAAGACGTCCAGAACTGCTTCACAAAGAGTGAAGAACAAAGAGATAAATGTGGTACAAAGCATTCTGAGGGGAAACATTCCGAGGAAGATTAAGAGAATATTTTTCTGTAATAAATATTTTTTAAAATTTTAAAATTTAACCATGTTTTTCTATCATACATCATACTTAAAATGGAAAGTCAGACACCTAATTTTGTTAATTTTCTCATTGTGCATGATGAAGAATATTCTCCTAACAAATTTTATTTGGAGCACTATCAACCAGAGTAAAAGCCTACAATGGCATAAAACATACCAAAGGAAAGTGCATCCCGGTGCTGTTGGCTTTATTAGCTTTGTAACAGGAATCAGCTACATGCAAAAGAGGTGAAAACATTTTGAAATTGTTCTTTATATCAGAATGATCAAAGATTTTTGCAGATTCATACGATTACAGAAATTATGGCATAGAAAAATAAAATATCCTTGAGTTTCATATTTGGATAACAGCATGAGAGTATTTACATGTACGTGTGCATGCGTGTGTGTGTGTTGTATGCGTGTGCATGCATAGAAATGGTTTTGTTAGTCATATGAGACTAAGATTGTGAATGATATAAGACTTCGGTTCACAATAAAAGCACGCACCTGTAATCTCATATTCTTAGGATTATCATAAGTTAAAAGCCAGTCTGGGCAACATAGCCAGACCCCATTTTTAAAAAGTGGGGGTGGTTGTTAATATGTGAAGTGTGAAACTTACTGACTTATCAAAGCTGCCTATTTATGGTAGTTCATGGTTCATGGTAGAGCTGGCACTCAGGAGCCCTCAGCTTCTGACAGGAATAGCAACTGTGTTTTGCAATGGAGAAAAAAAAATGTATTAGTCAAGTACCATAACAGGACTATGGCTTATGTAATGCCACAAAAGTATTTCATGTCCTCTAATTCTAATCTATCAAAGAAAATTTCATATTCAAATTCATGTAACATGGGAACTATACACATCATGAACATTTTAATTTTCTTAAACTTGAGACCCTAAATATGTAAGTGCTTGCAAATATATTCCCTAAAAAGGTTTCTCTTTTTATTTATCATGTAATAAATAATTTTAAATTTCATAATGTTTTTCTAATTATAAACAAATAGATCAATTATAGATACCTATAGAGTATAAAAGTGCATATAAACATGGAATGATATACATTATTTATTCAAACATCATTTAAACTTTTATTTATTGTTTTTGTTTAACAATTTATCTTGACAACATTTCATTGAACTTTGTACACATTTTTTCATTTATAAAAATTATATATTGCTGTATAGCATACATATCTAAAAGTCACTAAAAATTCATCTGGGTTATATATTTTTTCTTTATAAAACTGATTTCCTATAAGGTATAAAAATCTTTAAATTCCACCACTTCATTGAATAGCTTAGATTTTATTTTCATGAATACATGATGTAAATTAGATTACATGTCTTGAAAAGCATTAGATTAGAAAGAACCAAACCTTCAAAAATTGCTTCTCCTGGAAAAAACAAAGTAATAGTATTCAAAATTCTATGACTGTATTACAGGATAAAATTCTCAGTTTCCTGTAACTTATATCCTCCTATTTACTGCTCCTCTGACTGTCCAATTATGGGAATTCATTAATCAAATGAAGGCATTCATTTCATTTTCTTCTGTCTTTTTCTCTCTCCAGTTGCCAAGTCTGGAGACAGAGAACAGTCAGCAGCTCTGGGCAGGTTGACTGACTGTAACTGTGTCTGAGGGGTTGTAGTGCTCAGCAGGGACTCTGTGTTCCTACAAACTTTTTGAAATATTAATACACAAAATCATACTGAGGTTTCTGTTAGCAGAAGACTGGCTGCTCTGCGGTTTTCTGATTAGGAGCCTATTGGTGATTCCAAGAAGTCAGTGGCGCCTAAATGGGTTAAGTCTAATGAGTTTTTGAAAGCTGATAGCATAATTTAAGACGACTTTCAATCTCAAAGCTACAGACCTGGCTGACCCCAGCAAATCACAGTGTTTGTTAATGCTCTGCTATAGACATCTTCTAATCAACCAAAACCAAATATATTAAGTGAAAAAATTGAGTTGTGGTTCTCTAACAAATGTTCCTGTTTACATTTTGACAGATCTTCTGATTGGAATTTTTAAAGACGTCTGATGCTTCCCAGTTTTTTAGAGAATACAATCTTAAATGCACACATACACACATACACAGTTATTTTACTCCTAGTTGAAGAAACAATGACCCCAAAACCTTTTCATCTTAATCTCATACATTATGTTTCTCATGGGAAATACAAAATCAGTTTAAAGAATCATACACAAAGAAAAAATTTATAAATATCTGGTATCGAAAACAGGTAGAAAAACCGAATAAACAAAATCCTTCTAAACAAAATTTGTTTGAATTTTATAAAATTAGAATGAAAAGAAAGGCCATGATTTTAAAATTATTGAAATGCATACTTTAGAAAATCAGTGCTAATTGAAAGCACTGTAGAGAGACTAGTACTATTTCAGAAGTGAGCACGATCACAAATATTAAATGTTAAGCATTAAAAATATATAGGGCCGGTGGTATAGCTCAGCAGCTTAAGCACCTTCCTGGCAAGCGTGAGGTCCTGAGTTCAAATCCTGGTACCCACATAAAGGAAAAAAAAAAAACGGCTGGAGATATCACTCAGTGGCACAAGTGCTTGCTGGCAAGCGCGAGGTCCTGAGGTTGAGTCCCGGTACCCACATAAAAAAAGATTGATCTATCTATCTATCTATCTATCTATCTATCTATCTACCTATATTTATATAAATATATTTTAAGAATAGAAATTATGAGATGCACTTCAGAAATAATCATTTATTTATAAGTGATCATGTCTATACAGTTTAAGGTAGTTATTTATAAATAGAACTCTGCAATAGCTTTCCAAAATATGAGAAACTAGACAAAAATGTTAGAAACTTTGGAAACATCTAAGCTTCTCATTCTTAATAATTATGAATTTTCTTAAAATGTTAAATTTTACTTGCTTTTCTGTTGAATTTAAGATCTAATCTGTTTAGAATTCTGGACAATATTTAACATGCAAATTCTGAGGCTGAATTGCAATAAATCAGAATTAGAAATAGTTTTGAACCAAGTATAAACTTTTTGAACAATCTAATGGAGCAAATATTATGAAGCAAATGTTATCTAAAATAAAATGCTTCTCCAATACTTCAGTATGTTCCAAAAAGTATCTTCACCAATTAACT
Organism: Erethizon dorsatum; assembly: GCA_028451465.1. Lineage (NCBI taxonomy): Eukaryota > Metazoa > Chordata > Mammalia > Rodentia > Erethizontidae > Erethizon > Erethizon dorsatum. Next base: position 23,025,631 of record CM051839.1, read on the forward strand.
AAAATTCAGGCTTCTTTTAAGCTTCAGTATTTAAATAATTCTGATTTTATTCATTTTATCAATTAGAATATATTTATAAAACACTTCAGATTCCTATGATGACTACTATGTTCAAAGTTATTAAATATTGAAAATAAATATTAGAAAATGAGACCAATATTATGTAACATAGCATTTTAAAATCACAGGTAATTTTCAAAATCCTTTAAACTTTAAGTCTAAGAATGACAATATATTTTACCATTAGTGAATTAAATTTTCAATTAAAATATATTTGTTTATATTTTTTAATTTAGAATGAAACACATGATTTGATTTTTAGAAAAGATAAAATACAAAAAAGGCCTTCCTTCTTTAAACACTGAGATTACCTAAACCTAAATATTTAATATTATATTTAAATATTTTAATTCATCATCTTAAAATATCTATTAACTTTCTAATAAATCGTTGTACTTCAGCAATCACTCCCACACTTCAGGTGGTGTTATTCCACTTTTTAGAACGTGCTTGCATTCTGACTATAATGAACTTAAACTAAATACTTAAAAATCACTCTGTTAGTCTTTGATGTCACTACAAAGTCTTTTACTAAGCTATATTACTCTTATTTGATTGTTTCTAAAAAAAAAACCCAAAAAGAATCTAAATAGTTTTACATGTTCCTAACGTTGTTCCAAGATAGGAACATTCAAATATTTTAAATAGTCTCATTAGAGGAATTATCACTTTATGGAGCTAATACAGGTGATTGAAATAGTCACTATGTTGTGAGCCCCATGGTGTAATGGTCAGCACGCTGGACTCTGAAGTAGTCATTTATATTTTTATGTCATGAACACTACCATTTATAATGATGAATATCTACGTATCAGTTTTTATGTTTAAATATTCTGTGCTTAATATAAAAGTTATGATTTATATTATTGCAAAATAATCTGATACTGATATACAAGTAAATTAATATTTTCTACAGCAAACAAATATGGCCTTTTATTAAAATGGAAAATTTAAATTGCTTTTATCTATTCAGTACATTATGTAGGAATTCCACCCCCCTTTGGATAGGGCCTCTTTTTGTAGCCCAGGTGGGGCCAGTCTAGAATTTGTGTCCTCATATTTCAGCCGCATGAATACTAGAATTATGTTTTAGCCACCGTGACTGGCTTTGTAGGAAACATTTGAAGAAATTATATGTAAAATGCTGTGTGTAGTTATCTTCCCATTTCCTGTACTTTTTCTTAGTTTCATCACGTGAATTTCATTAAGAATTATTTAATATTTATTTACCCAATGCCTGAAAGCAATATTACTCCAAAACAGAAAAGTTTAACAGGTTGGTCCTGAGAGGGCTGGACTAGAGGGATGTAAAATACTTTGGATCTATAATACTGCTTAGATCATTAACCAACATCTCCGTAGAACACTTTTCAGAAAGAAAGGGAGATGGATGCAGTTGTCTTTCCTCTCCATTTATTTTTTATGGTTATTTATTCACAGATGATGTGGGCAGACTGTGTGTAGAGATAAAGCTTGGGTAATTTATGGGTAAATGTCACTCTCCATTGGTTAAGCTATTCAAAGTGCTCTAAGGAATTAAGAGGGAAGTAGGTCATTTGAATCATAAACATTTTAAACATTATTTCATAAACAAAGATCATATGTACTTATTCTAAATGTACAGGAGAAAATGTCTTCAAAAAGATAAGGAAGAGAGTTAAAAAAACAGAATTATTAAACCATCCTAGTTTCCACACCTCTATAAATTTCAGTAGGTGGTCTGTTTCTGACAGTGCCCAAGCCAGCGGGAGAGTTTACTAGTGAAAGAAAAGATACATGTGTTGACATGGCTTTAAATGACTGGTTTGTCACTCCCCCAGGATGAGTTGTGGATTCCTTGCTGTAGTAACATAAACTAACTCCTTTTATCTTCTTGTTTTTTCAACTTTAACTTCTCACACAAATTAACAGCTTTCTGTTTCCCATTTGCATGCTTGTTTCATGCCATGCTTGGTTAAAATTAAAATTGGACCACTAGTTACACATTCAGTACTTCTTGAAAGACCTCCTGGTGACTTAAAGAGTAGAATGAAGTTCTCTTCTAAAATCAAATTAAATATGAACTGTCTATCTTCAATAAGGCAAGACCACATTGTGTTTGCTATAAATTGAGAATACTCAGTATAAAGACATGGTTTTATCCCGTCCATGTCTAGAAATGTGTAGTAGGATTGGTGAGCTGTGGATTTTTACCCTGGTTTACAGCCACAAGGGAATTTTAAAGGTATAACATTACAGATGTATGGAATTGTGTCGCTAAATATATATAACAACAGGACCTAAAAAGGTCAAAGTTCAAGTTTTCTTTTGCAAAAATTTCTGTTGTAAGAAACAATTTTCTCCATGTTATTACCATGGGATATATCTATGGGTTTGAGGAGCAATATTGTCATTCAAATTCTTTAAAGTCAGTTTTTCAAAGTGAAATAATAATCAAAAGTAAAGCACACTCCTAAGGGTAATAAAATTTAGTTACCTGTGGTAGCAACACAACCAGGTGAATGCCGATGGCCTGGGACATAGATCCATAACTGGCAGAAAACAAGTAAGAAATTTCTTCATCTTCCTGCTTTTTAAAATTCTTATTACAAAAATGACCGCACATTCTAAATTAAGTAGTAGTTTTAATTAAGTGACACAAGACAAAGCATATACAGGATGACAGTTTCCTTTTCTGCTGTTATTTTTAACCTGTTTCTTGTGGACTCAGATTGACATAAATTCATTATTCTTGTTGTCACCCATTGGACAGTAAAATAAAATCCTACTAAAATATCAGCAGCCGTATATTTAATTTAATTGACCATGTGTTTACCTATATTGATTTCAACCTATAATCTCTGAAAACACCAACATATTAATATATTCTCCATGTAACACTGTTAACATGAGAAAATTTTGTCAGTTTGAAGAGTTCAAATACCATAGATATATTGAAATTGAATATTGTTTAAAAACATCAGTTTTCTATTTATTGGATATGATGTTTCCAGTCATATCTGATAGCTACGTTAACACTGGTTATTTTTCTTTAAGCTACAGCAAGGGCTAAATATTACTTGAACCAATTTTGCCAAGCACCACAGCAAAATTCAGTGAAATGTTGGTAAACATGGTCCCCCACTAATGACACAGTACAGATCGTACAATCCAATTTAAGAAAATATTTTGATGGGTAAAAGAAGAAAATAAGGGCCAGTGATATGGTTCAGTGGCATAAGCGCCTGCCTGGCAAGCACGAGGTCCTGAGTTCGACTTCCAGTACCCACATAAAAAACAAAAAAAGAAAAGAAGAAGAAAATAATATCTGATTCAAATAGAATTAAAGTGAATTGGGGCCGGTGAGATAGCTCAGCGACATAAGCACCTGCCTGGCAAGTTGAAGGTCCTGAGTTCGACCCCTGGTACCCACAAAAAAAAATAATAAAAATAAATAAATAAAGTGAATTGACTACTGCTATTGAAGCCTAACCTTGTTAGTTATATTAATTTCAAAGTATATATTAAATATTTAGCAACTGCTGAGACGGACAATGTTTAAAGCATTTTGAGAAATACAGACATGAATCATACCTATTTATATTTAAAATCCAATATTTACCAAAGACTAAAGCTTTATGGTGTGAAACATCATTTATTTAGAATTTCAGGGCATTGACTCTAGAGATTTCTATAAAATTGAGTCAAATTGAGACACTAGGTATGAAATTTTGAAGTCTGATTTTGCAGCATTATATAGAAGATAGTTAAAAATTTACTTAACTCAAAAATCCTTTCTCGGGCAGGTGAGATGGCTCAGTGGCTTAAGCGCCTTCCCGGCAAGTGCAAGGGCCCGAGTTTGACTCCCGGAACCCACATACGAAAAAAGGCCGGTGATATCGCTCAGCGGCACGGGCGCCTGCTGGCACGCGAGGTCCTGAGGTCGACCCCCGGTACCCACAAAAAAAAAAAAAAATAAATCCTTTCTCATTCTTATTGGAGTATTCAAATATTTCATGGGTTATTAAGTTTATTTTCTGTACATTGTTACAGCATTTTTGCTGTTGTGTTATTTAACTTTCCATAGCTGGAGTTTTAAACATAACAATTTAAAAATATACATTTACTATTCCTTTTATTCCATGCACTTAGCATATCTACATTATTAGAAATAGTAATTCATTTTAAAAATCTCAGGCACAGAGTGACTTGAATTTATTTTTGAGGTTGAAGTATTTACTCTTTTTTCTCTTTCCTGCTCTTTTTCAATTCTTTTTTCTCAACTTTTTCTTCACTATGTCATATTCTAATGTTTTCCTTAAGTTCTTCAATAATGAACCATTCTATTTTCCTTACTAAATATTATAGCTATGAATAAATCACACTGAATGCCAAGATACTTAGATCCCTGAATCAGGACTGGAGATTGGCAGCCTGTTTGGATCTTTGTTGAGTGGCAAACAACAGAATCTACTCTTGCTACTTTAAATAGAAAACAAATACTTACATTAAAGTAGAACCATAAGTAAATAAAACACTCCTGAGGCCTGAGAAAAGAGTCTGGACTGAGTTTGTAGTAATGACGGGTTCTAATGTCACAGAAGAAATCACTACTGATGTCACAGTGATGAAAGCCCCAAACAAAAAAACTCGACAAACAGACTTGACAACAGTGGTTTGCTTTGCCTTCATTGTGGGCATTCATTCCTCCAAGAATAAAATATCGCTGCCACTACCTGACACTTACAATGTGATAATTTTTCTTGTATTTCTTATTTCCAAATAAGAAGCTGAATGGGCTGCTTATGATAGGAAATTAGGTCACATGCCAAATCCAAGTTACAAGGGAGATGAATATTTAATCATTATAAATTGGCCAAACATTCCAAGTTAACTCAAAGGATAATATGTAATCAATAATATGAAAAAGTTAATATGTAATCAATAAAATAAAAATACAAAAGAGTTGACTAAAATATACATTTGGCTAATTTCCATCTTCCTAGAAATAATTAATGAAATTCTTCGCATCATGAAAAGAGAGACAATTTGGAAAATTAACACATTTATACAGATTTATAGTTTAGATTAAGGTTACCTGTGTCAAATATTGTATTTAGATATTTGTTCATTGGCTTATGGATTCATTCAAAAAAATAATATGGATTCATTCAAAAAAATACTATTATCTTTTCACTATAGATATGCTAAGTGATCAGAATAAAATAAGAGTGACCAAAAATGCAGTTTGCTGAATAATGAATTGATGTGATTTTGATTTAAAATTTTTTGTGTGAATGTGCTGTTATATATTTTACCATACGTTTTAGAATCTTTTTTTTACACTTTTCCTATTACACTTGTAGTGCAGGAAGTCTCTAAAATATAACACAATTTTGCCCTCACAGGTAAATGATACCTTGACTTGTTAACCATTTTGTCATTTATAGATCTTTTCTTTCAGTTTAGTGTCTTTTTGATCTTTATAATAGATGAGGTATCTGATATAAAATAAGTATTTTTCTTCCTTACAAGTAATATATGTCTGGATTCTTGCAAACAGGTAGTAAATTGGGAAAAGATGCTTCTAAATCCAGGCTGAATATCACTGTGTATACCAGGGAAGCCATTTGATTGTGTAACTGGCACTCATTCCTATTGGTTAGAGCCGGAATGTGACTGGTTGCTACCCATTTTGAATAGTAACCTGTTCAGGTTGGTGACTTTTATTACTAGACTTATGAAACACTTGAAAAATTTAAGTTTTTCCATTCAGGTTTGTTCAAGTACATTTTTTACCATTTTTTATTCTATTTAATAATTAGTTCTACTCCATCCATTAATTTTTCTCCAGGCAGTGTAACCAGTGCCAAATTTTCACATCCTCTGGATCCTTCCATCTTGGAACTTATGTTTTCCTTCAATATGAATTTTCTTTTTTTATTCAATCCTTTGTTTTGTGATTTAACTTTTTTATTCTATTTGTCTTCTGGGATACTAACTTGGGTGCATAAGACTGGATGGGTACTGTTATGGTTTGTGTCTAGATGTCCCCCCAAAGCCTCATGCAGTCATAGGGCCAGCTGAATCTAGAGTTTGTGACTGATTCGTTGTCTAGTGCTGGGATTACAGGCATGAGTGCTGCATCCACCCTGGTGCGGGTAGCCTGCATACAATATAAGGGAGGGAAAGACCTTGCTCTCTCTCTTGCTCCTCTCTTTTTGCTCTTGTTGCTTTTGCTGTCTTCCACCACCATGAACTGTTGCCCCTCTGCCTTGAAGCCAGCTGATTATGGACTGAAACCTCCAAAAACTGTGAGCTAAATAAACCTTTCCTCCTTTAACTTTGGGTGTCGGGTATTTTGTCTCAGCAAAGAGAGAAAAGTAAGCAACACAAGTACCTTCAATTTACCTAATAAATTTTAAAGTAGAAAATAAGGTTACTTTTATATGTGTGTTTATGCACATGTGTTTGCTCCAAACTTCATGTTATAAGTCCTTTATTTCCTTACTTATTATTGCACATTTTTTTTGTATTCTCAATCTATATTTAGGAAACGCCATTCCTCTGATCATTTCTTCTGTAGATTCTAACCTTTGTTTCTCATAAGCCACACAATCTATGGCATTTCATTAAAGCAGCCCGAGGGGCTAAGACAAGGAGCCACCAGGAAGAATTGAATGGGAAGATGTCACACTAGTGTATGACAAGCATAACAGCAATGTGACGATGAGAAGAAACATATGCTGAATTTCCCAACTTGTAACTTAAAGGTGAGTTGCAGAAATATTAATTAAAAAATGAAACCGAGGAAAGGAAAAAACATAAAATGGAACAGCAACAGCAATTAAAAAAAATTGAAATGAAAGTGTGATGTAACATGAGTAAGATGTATACTAGGCCCTGGAGACATAACAGGCAGGTGTTAATGGGCCAGACACAAGAAATGAAGTTGGGTTAAATAATAAGAATTAACAGAGTTGCATATGCTAAGATTAGAAAGGACCAGAATTATAAGATTTTACTTCTAATATGAGAGAAAATGGGCACTTACTACAAATGACTTTAGAGCGACTAATACAAACATAGACTATAGATATTGTAAATTCAGTTTTAGATCACTTCAGAAAAGGGAATATTTTAATGCAATGGGTCACAAGAAGTTTTCAGTGCCACAGTGAATATAACAGATGTGTTTGCACTATGCTGTAGACAAGTAAGTATGCATTACTCTTATTCCTAAAGAATGCATCTTAATTAAAAATATTTTTTTATTTAAAAATGCTAGCAATTACCTAAGAAATCATTAAATCCTAATATTTTTGCTAGTGGAGGTTACTGCTTTTAAATTGATTGGTGTTGACTAATCACAGTGAGGGTTGTGAAGGATGGGGTGGCTATGATAAATTCTTAAAATGAAACAATGAGGAAATTTGATGCATTAATTGACACTTCCTTACACAAAACATTTCTCCGTAGCATGCGATAATGTCAGGTATATGTAACTTCTTTCGAATTCATAGTCAATCCTCTTGAAGTTGAAACTTTTTATCAACAAGATTTATTTAATATTTGAATTTTTTTGTTGTCGTTTGAACAATATTCATTCATCTTCACTAGAAATAGTTTTTTGATCTCAGAAAACCACTTTCATTTCTCATCCATAAAAAACACCTCCTGAGTCTTTAAAATTTAATCATATGTTTGCAACAATTTTAGTCATAGCTTAAGGTTCTCCTCTTAATTCTTGTTATCTTGCTACTTCTATGACCACTTCAGTCATTTCCTTTGCTAAAGTCTCGAACCACTCAAAGACATTCATGAGGGTAGGAATCAACTTCTTCCAAACTGCCATTAATGTTGATATTTTGACATCCTACCATGAATCATGAGTGTTCTTAATGGCATCTAAAATGATGAATCCTTTCTGGAAGTTTTTCAACTTACTTGGTGTAGAAAGATCAAAAAAATCACTAACATCACGGTACAGCTTCACAAAATGTATTTCTTAAGTGATAAAACTTGAAAGTTGAAATGACTCTGATGCATGATCCTAGAATGGAGGTTGTGATAGTAAACATAAAAAAAAATTGAAAATTTTGTACATCTCCACCAGAGGCTTTGGATGATAAGGAGCATTGTCAATGAGAAGTAATATTTTGAAAAGTTTTTTTTCTGAGTTTATCTCAAAATTTGCCTTAAAATAGTCAATAAACCATGTTCTAAAGAAATGTGCTGTTATCTGAACTTTCTGTTCTATTTATAAAATACAAACAAGAGGATTTAATATCATTATTAAGGGCCCTATGACTCCCACAATGATAAATGGGCATTGACTTCAAATTTAATTCACCAGGTGCATTAACTTCTGATACGACACTTAGACTGTCCTTTGAAGCTTTGCAACCAGGCATTGTCTTCTCTTCTACAGCTATGAAAATATTAAGTGGCATTTTCTTCCAGAGTAAGGCAGCTGTGTCTACATTGAAAATCTGTTGTTTAGTGTAGCAACATTAATCAATGATCTTAAGTAGATATGGATAAATTGCTGTAGCTTCTAGATTAGTACTTTGTGTTCTAGCTGTTTTGTTATGAAGAAAGCCTTTTATTTTTTCTTTAAACATGAGCTAACCTGTGCTAGGTTCAAAATTTTCTTTTGCAGATTTCTCACCTCTTATCCTTCATAGAATTGGAGACAATTAGAACTTTATTTTGGTTTAAGGTTTGGATTAAGGGAATATTGTGGTCAGTTTGGGTTTTGATCTAGACCATTAAAATGTTCTCCATATTGGCAATTAGATGATTTTGTTTTCCTGGCATTCATGGGTTCACTGAGCAGAACTTTTAATTTCTCTTAAGAACTTCCCCCCTTATGTTCACTTTTTGGCTAACTGGTGCAAGCAGCCAAGATTTCAGCCTATCTCAGCTTTCAACATGCCTCTCTCAGTAAATTTGATCAGTTAATGTGAGGGTGTGTAACTATTCTTTCACTTGAACACTTGGAGGCTATGGTAAGGACACCCATTGGCCTACATTCAATATTTTGGGTCTTCAAATGCCCATCAACTGAGGAATGGATAAGAAAGATGTGGTATTTTTATACAATGGAGTACTATTCAGCCATTAAGAAGGATAAACTGGAGACTTTTATAGGTAAATGGATGCAACTCGAGAAAATACTCATAAGTGAAATAAACCAGAAGCACATGTGTAAGCATCGTATTGTCTCTCTAGTATGAGAAACCTGAAAGAGTAAATAAGATCCAAAATGTACAATAGACATGGTGAATCAAAAAGAAACTGGTCAAAAGGAAAGAGAGACTGGAATAAGGAAAAGAAAGAAGGGAAAGGGAAAAAAAATTGTATATATATATATAAGATGGTTAAGATAGATACACTACGATTTTTACTTAGTTCATTGAAGAGTAAGGTTTGTGCCAATAATGTTTGGATAATTAAATGCTAATGTCTGGTGTCCTGAATAACTAACTTAAAGATAGTAATACGCAATGTATTAACCATTCTTACCCTCCTATTATGTTCTTTTGAAAATTTGTTCTTCTTTTGATTTGTTTTGTTTTTTCTTCTCTTTAAAATAAAATTAAAAAAAAAATATTTTGGGTCTTAGAAAATAATAAGTCTTCAGGAAGAGAAAGGAGATAATGGAAAAGCCCATTCATGGAACAGTCAGGGCATATGTACCATTTATCAATTAAGTTTGCTATCTTTAAATAGTGAGGTTTGCAGCACCCCAAAACAATTACCATAGCAACATCAGGTATTACTAATCACAGGTCACTACAATAGATATAAAGGTATTTAAAAATATTTGGAATATTGCAAGAAGTACCAAAATGTAGCACAGACATTGATTAAGCACATGTTATTGGAAAAATGAATTGAATAGAAATACCTGACATAGGATTGCCACAAAGCTTCAATGTGTAAAATACACAATTTCTGTGAAGTGTTACCTCATGAAGTTTTTCTTAATTAAAAGAGAGCTTTTGTTTATATTCTTACAGGAATGAGATTTACTGTGAAATTTTCATCAGACAATGGTTTTGAGTTCACAAAATGATTTATATAGCATTGGAAGACAAAGGAGTCCTTTCTACGGTATTTTTATTCTGAAATGTATATACATTGATTCACATTAATGAAAAGGATAGAAACATTGTAAAATCAGGTTTGGAAAACAATGATCTTTTCAGTTGGTAACGTGCTAAATTTGAATTATTGAAAATAAAATGCAACTTAAGATAAAATGAAACCAATCCAGGATCTATGTATTGGATAATTATCTCTGTAAAAGCAAAATTTAAGTCACTGATAGAAATGAAAACCTTCCTTGTTCAAGCTCTTTGTTTGGATTGTTCCATTTTTTCATGGCCTGGAGATGCATCATTAGGTTATTTACTTAGGGCTCATTTTATTTTTCTGATGTGGGAATTCACCAGTGTAAACATCCCTTGTATGACTGCTTTCATTATATCCCATAAGTTCCGGTATGTTGTACTGGTATTAACCATTATCTGGTATGTTGTACTGGCATTATCATGCCTTAGTTGTTCCTTAATTCAAGAGTATATTGTTGGGCCAGTGAGATAGCTCAGCATCATAAGCGCCTGCCTGGCAAGCGCAAGGTCCTGAGTTCAACTCCCAGTACCCACATAAGAAAAAAGGGCCAGTGATATCGCTTAGCGGCACTGGCACCTGATGGCACACGAGGTCCTGAGGTTGATCCCCAGTACCCACACACACACAAAAAAGAGTATATTGTTTAATTTGCATATGTTTGCATAGTTTCTGTGGGTTCTTTTCCTATCAATTTCTAGTTTCATTATGCTGTAATCTGATAATATACATGGTAAAATTTTGATGTTTTTGCATTTATTTAGCCATGTTTTATTGGCAAGTACATGGTCTATTTTGGAGAAAGTACCATGCTAAAAAGAATGGATGGGCCGGTGAGATGGCTCAGCGGTGTATGCACCTACCTAGCAAGCGCAAGGGCCTGAGTTCGACTCCCAGAACCCACATACGTAAAAAGGGCCGGGGATATCGCTCAGCGGCACGGGCACCTGCTGGTGCACGAGGTCCTGAAGTCGACCCCTGGTACTCACAAAAAAAAAAAAAGAATGTGTATTCTGTTTTTGTTTGGTGGAATACTTTATGTCTTTTAAGTCCATTTACTTGAAGGTGTGGTTCAACTCTGTTATTTCATTATTGATTCTTGTTTAATTGATGTGTCCATTTGTGGCAGTGGTCCTGAGGTCCCCACTATAATTGTATTGATGTTTATCTGATCTTTCATGTCAATTACAGTTTGTTTTATGAAGTTGGGTGCACCATAGTTTGATGCATATATGTTTATAATTGTTAGCTCTTCCTGTTGAATATTCCATTAAAATTAATTAATTTTTGTCATCAGAGAAACACAAATTAAAACTATCATAACCCAGAAAGAATGGATAATGTTATAAAAATCTAATAATAATTTTGGTTAGGATGTAGGGAAAAAAGGAATTTTCTACATTGTTGGTGGGAATGTAAATGTCTTAGTTACTTTTCTCATTGCTGAGAAAAAATATCGGACACCCAAGGTTAAAGTAAGAAAGTTTTATTTAGCTCAGAGTTTATAGAGGTTTCAGTCCATATTAGGTTACGTCCAAGGCAGGGTGAAAGGGGCAACAGTTCATGGTAGTGGAAGACACCAAAAGCAGCAAGAGAGAGAGAAAAAGACAAACCTCTTTCTGTCCCTTATATTGTATGCAGGCTACCTGCCCTAGGGTGGATGTAGCACTGATACCCTTAATCCCAGCATTGGACCATAAATCACTCACAAACTCAATTCAGCTGCCTCCAAAAAAAAAAAGAAGACTATGACTGCATGAACTTTAGGAGGACATCTAGACACAAACAATAATAGTAAACTACTACCATCACTATGGAAATCAATGTGGAAATTCCTCAAAAAGCTAAAAATAGAAATTCCGTTTGATCCAGCTATCACATTTCTCAATATCTTCCCATAAAAGTTAAAAATCATCGTGTTACAGAAATATGTACATACCCATATTTACAGCAACACAATTTATAATAACTAGATCCTGAAAACTGCTTACATGTCCACCAACAGATGAATGAAAAAGAAAAATGTGCTATGCACAGTGGAGTACCACTCTGTCATAATGAAAGATAAACTTGAGGCATTCATATATAAATGTATCCAACTTGAGAACATATAGTAAGTAATGGAAAAACACACAAACTCAAATATCACATGCTTTCTCTTGTATGAGAATCTGTCTCTCTGAGAGAGAGAGAGAGAGAGATAGAAGACCAGTTGTGAACATGTGATGTTTGGTGTGATGTACTTATGTTGCAAGACATCATTGGTTTATCAAATTAAAATTTCTTAGAAATGTTTGCTCATCTTACAGAACACTCATGGACCAAGTTACTCACTATCCAAGGTTTGACTGCTTATACTAATTTGTTACGTTTATTCTACTGGTTTTTCTTAGTTCATTAAAAAGAAATTTTGGGGGCCGGTGAGATGGCTCAGCTGCCTAAGCACCTGCCTGACAAGCGCGAGGGCCCGAGTTTGACTCCCAGAACCCGCATACGAAAAAGGGGCCAGTGATATCGCTCAGCGGCACGGGTGCCTACTGGCACGTGAGGTCCTGAGGTCGACCCCTGGTACCCACAAAAAAAAAAAGAAATTTTTGTGTTACGGTATTATCTGTTTGTTTCTTTTTTGTAAGAACCTTTTCTTCTGTTTATGTCTTGCACTCTGAGTAACTACTATGAAGATAAAATACACAATGTATTAACTATTTTTATTTTCTTATTATTTTGTTATGAAATTTCATTCATTTCTTCACAAAATATGAAATAAAAATAATGAAAGCCATTAGTTTAAATGATTAAATGGAGATTTTAAATGCAACAAAGAGGAAAACCAACCTATAAAGAGAACAGAAAATACTTAAGGGGGAAAAAATTAGGAGTATTGTGTGTCGATAAAGTCAAACAATGATTAAAATTCAAAAAAGCTAAAAACTCAGTATATCGATGACAAGTAGGTTCGTGTTCAACTGAAGAGACAAGAAAAGGTGAAGAGGGATGTTAGAGAAGAAAGAAAACTTTGGGGTGCTTATTATGTTTTTTATTGTAATGAAGTTTTCATGGTTGTGTATGAAATCAAAACTTATCAAATGATATACCTGAATATGTACAGAATGTTGTAATTCACTTATGCCTCTGTGACAAATTAAAATATATGAAAAGTAAAAAGTACAGAAAATTTCTTTTTTTTTTTTTTCTGTGGATTCTGGGGGTTGAACTCAGGACTTCGCACCTCAGTGGGCACCCATGCCGCTGAGCGATATCACTGACCCTTTTTTTTTCGTATGTTGGTACCAGGAATCGAACTCAGGACCTTGTGCTTTCCAGGCAGGCTCTTATGCCACTGAGCTATCCCACTGGTCCAGAAAATTTCTTGAGTCAAGTGGTAAGGAGGAAAATTTTAAATGGATTTGGTTACATAGAAATGCATTGTGATTTATTGAAATAATAAAACTAGAACTTATTTTTCAGAAGGGTGATATGTGAGAGAAAATTGAAATAATGGTGACAGAGAGTTTTAAAAATTCAGTGCAGTAATTTGCCTCCCTGAGCTCTGGCCTGGAAACCTTGCCAAGCCAGTCAGTTGTGACAATGATCAGTTTCACAGGGCAGTGATGTTTGCATTCTCAGGGATCAATCTCATTACCTCCTTAGAGTCCTGAGTCTTGAAAACTGTTTCCTTCTTTGTCCATTGTTGTGGTTGCAGTCATTTCCCACAATTTTGGAGTTAAACCTCATTCCCGATACTCTCCTGCATCTGAAAGCTGAAGTCTATTTCCTATGTTATTTTTGATTGACTGAATGTGATGTACAAAAAATGTCAAAAGTCAAGAATGACTCCAAGGTTTTCTATTTAAAGCACTAGAAATATGAAGTTTCTATTAATTGAGACAGGAAAGATGCCTTAATGATAGTTCTTTAAAGGTAGACTCTCTCTTTACCCATACTTCCCAAATGTAACTGAAATAAGGATCATATGTGAGCTTTCAGCAAAATGCCTGAGGTGGTCTCAAAGAGCACAAAAGAAGCTTTATAATGTAGTGTCAGCACACTGGTAAAAGCGAAATATTCCCAAATTATTCCAAAGTTCAGCTAGGGAACCAGTAATGTAGACTATTGTTTCTTTTACTTTCAAAAGTTTCCGAGTCACTCAGAATCTTACAAAATTCAAATTTTAATTCAGTTTGTCAGGAAGATAAACATTGTTTTAAAAAAAGTGTTCTCAAATGCTGATGGGCCACGTTTTACATAGGGAAGTAATTTGGATCTATTTCACAGCTAAGGGTAATTTAATAGACCATGTAAAGCATTTGTGTTAGCTCTGTGCATTAAATGACATTCAAAGTAAAATACTCAATTATTAATTAAGTTTGGTAAACAGTGAGTTAAACAAGGTTAGAGAAATTTCTTTATTGCAGGATTTTTCATCATTAATGCCTTCCTAAAGTTACTTCTATTCAAATCCCATCTTCATGGAATGTAAAACAGGATTAGAGGATTGCAAAACTTACCATGTTGTATTAATGCAGAGGTTGAGCTATCTACAAATAATCTTTGTTAGTTACTTAAAAGCTTAAAATTGTACTGAAACATCTATTTAACTGCTTTGTTTTCAGTTTACTAATCTGATTCATGATATGATAATCCAAATTTATTTACAAATCCTAATGGGTTTTACAAAACACAAATTAATCATGTTTTTGGATTGTCAAGTGATTATGTTGCACACAGACGTGATTCTTTTGTTCGTGCTTTAAAAATAGTTGAAAGGTGAATATTCTTTTTTCTTTGTTCTTTTCTATAGCAATTTCATGTACTTTTGAATTATTTTCCTTTGCATTATTTCATAGTACATTGATGCAATATCCCCTTTCACTAGCATCCTGGCAAATATGTATGCTATGGGTTATATGTAGAGGTAAGTGAAGTGTTATGTAATCATAGGCAGGGCTTTGAGAGTTGATTGGTTCATAGTTGTGGTATAGCTAGCTTGCCATTGGGAGGCAGGGTCTGGTCCCTGAGACAGGTCACTATGGCCATGACCTGGAAGCGTTTATCTTGCTCCCAGCCTGCTCTCTTAGCTCTCTGTATCCTGTCTGCCATGACATGAGGAGCTATTTCTCTACCATATTTCTACCATGCTGTTTCTTCTTGGGAACTGGTGGACCATGGACTGAAACATGAGCCAAAATAAACCTCTCTCGCCCTAGGTTGTAGGTGTGGGCGTATTGTGTCTCATTGACAAGAAAGTGACTATCGCAATATGAAATACATAAAAAAATTTTTTGAAAACTTACTTGAAATTTATTAATAAAAAGATTTATGTACATTTTCTTATACTTCAATTAGAGAATTGGGGAATTTTGGATTTACTACCAGAAAATTAATTACTTCTTAGGAAACCAGTAATGAACTTGGCATGCCAGGACTTAGCCATCCCATATCTGAACAAAAACCCTTTAATAAAGCTAAAATTATGTTTTTAGTTTCTTCTATCTCATGAGGGCTTCAAGGCATTCTCTGCACCTTACTGTATTTTGTTCTGAATATTTTCAAGCTTCTCCAATTGTACTTGTTATTCAGTGTTACACTTGTGACTACAAGTCCCCCAAAGCCACATGCAGTCATAGGTGGGATTTTTCAGAGGTGGCTGAATCTAGAGTTGGAATTGATTCATGGTGTAATGCTAGGCTCAAGGGCACTAGAATTAATGGTGTTAGTGCTACCCATACTAAGTAGTCTGGATAAGATTTAAGGGATAGAAAGATGCTGTTAAAGACCCTTGTTGCATTTGCTACTTGGTGGGTGCCATGAACTGTTCTCCTCTGTGATGCCCCCCTTTCAACCCACCCTGCCTTGGAGCCAGCCAACTGTGGACTGAAACCTCCACAGACTGTGAGCTAAATGAACCTTTCCCCCTTTATTTATTTATTTATTTATTTATTTATTTATTTATTTATGTGGGTACCGGGAGTTGAACTCAGGACCTCACGCTTTCCAGGCAGGCGCTCATGCTGCTAAGCTATCTCAGCAGCCCCATCGCCCTTTAACTTTGGGTGTCAAGTATTTTGTCTCAGCAATGAGAGAGGAGTAACTAAGACACTCTTGAAGAAATAAGTTGTGATTTCCTTTTCCTCTGTTCCAGCCTCTGTATCCTGAAGTCTTACCCATTGTGTATACACTTTTCTACCTGATTTAGGCATTCAAAGAGACATCAGCCACTGGGTAGTGAAATGGATGGGGGAAGGTAAAGTATGTTTGTTAACTATAAACCAAAGACACACTGAATGAAGTGAGAATTAATTCTATCAATGCAGTTTATAATTTAAATCAATGTAACTTTAATAATCTGGTTTATTCATCAATATAATTTTTCTATGATAAGAAACTCTTCTCCAGGAAAATAAATATTCCAAATTCATTAAAACAACATTCTGAAATACACATCAACTCTTTAAAAGGAAACATGAAGCAATTACTGACATCCACCGACTGAATTCCTTCCCTCAAATCTTTGCCTTGTTTTTACCAATTCTAAACTGTTACAACATGGATCTTACTTATCCTAAATGGGTCAACTTCTTGAAAGAGTCCCTGTAATCACAGTTTCGCACTTTTAATAAATATTAAAACTTTTCCATTCCCCCTCGGAAACATTACTGAGACTCTGTAGAGGTATGTTGTATTGTTGAAAAATATTGGGAATATTTTCAGGTTCTGCACAATAGAGACTTTCTTATATAGAAGACTGAAAGCCTCCCTATTGCTATAACAATTAATTCCACATAGTCTAAGGTGATATATCCCAAATTATGAGTTAATAGCTCAAAGGCTGTTCGAACCTAAAGTCATTTAATACATTCCAGAGGGGTGAAAACCAAATAATCTTTATGCATCTTTGCCCACAAAATTTGTTTACTTTCTAGAGAAAAATGATAAGATCTCTCTCTCTCTCTCTCTCTCTCTCTCTCTCTCTCTCTCAGTAGGTATTCACAGGCCAACACTTTTCCAAGCTTCCAGTTTCCTAATTTCTGTTTGCTATCCTATAATAGAGGTCCTCATTCATCCTTTCTTTCCTGCTACATGGTGGGTCTGACTACCCCCACAACCCCCACAGTAAAAATGGAGCACAAGTAAATCATATTAAAATATTTCATAGTTAAATAATTTTCCCCTGATCAAGAAACTTTGTATTTATTATCTGGATAAAATAATGAAATGAAAATATTTTGCTTCCAAATACTTAATTATGATGGTAGGTAATAAACAGTATTGTGTCATCAATAGTTTATTATGGTGATGTTTTGTGGATTAGTATTCAATAATGTTGAATTTCTTTATGGTTTTGTGAAATAAAAAATCCACTTTGTCAACTCTTAGTGTCATAGAAGCTAAAAAAAAAATAAAAAAACATGAACAAACAAACAAAAACATTAAAGCCCTTGGCCCTTGATGAAAAGACAGAAAATACCACAATTGTTTACTATAAACATCATGCCCCTGTTATGCCATAAAGCAAAACAAACCTACAAATAGAAACAAACAACCATAAAAAAAGTCACATGGATGTCAAGTCTTGCATATCAATTCCTGAAGGATTTCCTGTCTCATGCATTTCCTAAAATTCTAACTAGGGCTCAATGAAGACCATTTTCTGTAACCTGAACTGTTTCCTGTAACCCAGTGTATTGTCACATGTCACATAAACAATGTAGGACAATGAGTAATTCTCTCTCTCTCCAGTAAAACTTTGAGTATCATTTACTTCAAAGGTTTTCAGATGGCAAGATGTGCTAGAATGTTATTCTTTCCTTAACTGTACAATTGTGGCCTCAATCCATCTTTCCTATATCCTCCAGTCCACTAAGTCCTCAAGTGTCTCTGTAGTGCATTCTTAAATTCCTAGTGTACAATTCATATAAACACTTATGTAAGGATCTCTTACAAACTTAGTCAACCTGTTTTAAAATTTCATATACATACTTTGAAAATTTTATTAATTTATTGTTTTTTTGAAATTTAAGACACTCTTTTATGTTGATTTTAATGTATTTTGTGCAGATACAGGGATGGGGATTAAAACAAAACATCTACTTCTGGAAATAGATTGTTTTATTTCAAAAACATATTTAAATCCTAATTCTATCATTTTTCTCAACTGGAACAGGAAAATGACTTATGGAGTAAGCTTACGGGATTGAAACTAATTTTCTCATAGCATTAAAAAAGTAATTTTCTTATTTCAGGTGTCTTCTTCTCATACATTTTGTAACTAAGAAGAAAAGTGAAAGATGATTGGAAACAAAATAGGCTATAGATACTATGAGAATAGCACTATGAAAAAACTTAAACCACCAAGTTAAAAAAAAGGAGTGAAGCTAAAAATATTCGGAGGAAAAAAAAACTTTTATAATACTAGGTTTTAAAAAGATGATCAAATTAGAAGTTCCTGGTATACATTTGATAAAATTTTAACATATTCTTTAATTTTTCCTCTGTTCTTATAAAATTAATCATTTCTCTTGTATAACATTCAAACTGAAAACACAATTTTCTACAGAGTTTTAGACACATGAGCAGCATAGAACTGGGAATGGTGTGGGCTGGATCATTGAGTTTATATTTCCAGTTAATAATATGGTGTGATGCATCAGTGATTATGGTAAACCTGAGGGGCAAATGAACTCTGTCAGGCGGCTGAGTGTCATTTACCGTAGCAGAAGAGATAACAGAAATGGAACCCCAGTGTTCTGGAAGAAGGTATTTGCTTCTCATGTGTGAGCATCAGAGGCTATTTTTCTCACAGTAGAACCAGTTGATCATTGTGGAAATTTTGCCTTTATTTCTTTTTATTAAGAGAGGATGATCACAAAACTGCAATTTCTATGTTTGGCAACCTAAAGATAACATCTAAATATAAAGAGACACTAACACTTGTTCACACTAAACATATTGTGAAGCCTCAAACTTAGTACTACTCAGATTTATTTTTCTTCCACTATTAGAAAATTCATCAGGGATAGTAAGCCTACATGTGTGGAGGTCTGATTACTGGGAAATTCAAGTTACAAAACAATTGAAATTACTTTCTCTAGGTGAAGAACAAAGATATTCAGAAGAAGAAAGCAGAATGTAGAAAAAATTTATTGTGCCTTTGTTGGTTTGAAGAGAGAGAAAGCAACATGTTGAAGAATATGTTACCCTAAGAGATGATGTCAGGTGGCAGCCACCAACTAGCTGGACACACAAAGAAATTGTTGACAACTCAAATGGGCCTCTGGATAAACACCAAGGCTGGCTTATACCTTGGTTTTGACCTTAGAAATCAAAGAGCGATTTAAAGATCTTCAGATAGAGATTACCAGACTCACTTCTTCCACAAGAAGAAAAAAAGCAACAAATTGGTAGCTTCATTTTGAAATGAGTGAAAATAGGAGAACATGGATAATCTGTAAGAGAGAAAGACTAGACCTCCCTGAGGCTTGGAGACATGGGACAACCACATAGAAATGGAAAAAAATGTGCTTCAGCAATCACCATTCCAGGTCCTCACCCAGGGAAATGGGTAATTTCCCTTTCCACAGGTAAATGTGAACAGAAAAGTCCCCAAATCTCCATTAGCATAGTCAGTGGCAGTTCTAACTACTGGAAAGTTTCACAGTCACTGGAGACTTTTAAACAAGTTAAGAGAGCAGACTGGAATTTATAGGGTAGCTTTTCTTTGGAGACAAATCTTAAATCATTTCCCCATAACTCCAAGACCCCATGTTGCTGTAGCTAGGTGCCATCTTGAGAAGTGAGGTAATGTCCAAATTCCTAGCACTCTAAGTGTCAGAATCTCCTGCATATCCCCATGTTGGGGACCACAAAGATATTCCCTCAATATCCTACATTGCAAAAGACAGGTTGTTGGGCCGGTGAGATGGCTCAGCGGCTTAAGCGCCTACCCGGCAAGCGCGAGGGCCCGAGTTCGACTCCCGGATCCCACATACGAAAAAGGGGCCGGTGATATCGCTCAGCGGCACGGGCGCCTGCTGGCGCGCGAGGTCCTGAGGTCGTTCCCCCGGTACCCACCAAAAAAAAAAAAAAAAAAAAAAAAAAAAAAGACAGGTTGTTATGGCTTGTGTCTAGATGCCCCCCAAGAGCCTCATGTGGCCATAGGTGGGGCATTTGGGAGTGGCTAGATTGTGGGTGTGTGATACTGGAGTTATAGCCGCATAATAACTGGATTAGTCCGGTATTGGATTATCAGTGGAGTTATGGGTGTGGCTGAATGTAATTAATGAAGACAGAAGACCCACCCTGAATGTGAGTGGTACCAACTTGTAGGCACACAGTCTGGATGTAATAAAAAGGTAATGAAAGAAAAAGAAGGGTGAGGCTACCGTCTGCCTGCTCCTTGCCACAGCATGTACTGTTTCTCCTCTTTGATGGCCCTCTCCCATGCCACCCTATCATAGAGCCAGACAACTATGGGCTAAAACATCTACAAACTATGAGCTAAAATAATCCTTTCTTTCATTAATTTGTGTGTGTCAGATATTTTGTCTCAGCAATGAAGTCAGTAACTAAGAACACCACAGAAACAGAGAGTGCTGCCTCTAAAATCCAGGAGACTGAAGCATCAGTGCCCTGGAACCAAGGCCCTGGCTATCTATCTACATGTGGTTACCCACCTATGCCAGGGCTGAGGCAGGAGCCCATGCTACTTCTGCATCTATTCGCTTCCATGTTTCATTTGGGTGCACATTGCTGACAGGGCTGCAAATGAACACGTATTTCTCTCACCTGAACCATATAAGGTGTACTGTTAAAGTGGTTGGGCACAAACACAGCAGTTGCACTGCCTAGCCTACACAATTTCCCTCCTCCTTGCCCCCATTTCTGGGCATACACTGCTGTTGGGGCTAAGAATGAAAGTTTTGGTGTCTGCCACACCTCTACTTACATAGTGTGCTTAGTAGCATGCTGCTCTCAGGGTTGAGTTCAAAGAGAACAGGTGGAGTATTGTGGTCCCCACCACTTGCACTCCCTACACAGTATCTGGGACCAGGCCACTAGTAAGTCTGTAAGCAGGGGCTTCCATTTTCCCTTTGCTTCTGCAGAACAAGACTAAAAAATGAAAAGAACTTTTGAGTCTTTTGATACTCCATTAATCAAATATCTACATTTTCTGAGTGCTTGAAGGAGGAAAAGGAAAGGATACAGAAAAGTTATTCAATTAAATAATAGCTGAAACCCACAATAATTTTGAAAAATATAAGGAGATATACTAGGTTCAAAGAAATGCAACTACACATGATCCATGAAGAGCCTCACCTTGATATATACAGTCCAACCTTGAGATGAGAAAGACAAAGAGTGAATTCTCAAAGTTTCAAGAGAAAGGCACATAGCCACATTTAAGGGAATCCCCATTAGTTTAAAAGCAAAATTGGGCCGGTGAGATGGCTCAGCGGCTTAAGCGCCTGCCTTGCAAGCGCGAGGGCCCGAGTTCGACTCCCGGAACCCACATACGAAAAAGGGGCCGGTGATATCGCTCAGTGGCACGGGTGCCTGTTGGCGCGTGAGGTCCTGAGGTCGTCCCCCTGGTACCCACCAAAAAAAAAAAAAAAAAAAAAAAAAAAAAAAGCAAAATTATCAGCAGAAATCTTATAGGCCAAAAGAGAACAAAAAGGCAACACTTCAAGTTCTAAAAAGAAATAATTAACAACCAAAAATGCTGTACAGAGTACTGCTCCAAACATCATACATCAAAAACAAAAGAAAGATGATTACCATCATGAAAATCTAATAAACACAAAAAGAGAAACAGAAATATTAACCGTCATCATTATAATAAACTATTAAATAACAAGGATAGAAAAGTGAAGAAGAAAGCAAATGATATTTCAAACAAACAGAAGAAATTTAACAAAATGGCAGGAGTATGTTTTTATGTATCTATAGTAAACTTTAATATAAATAGACTAAATTTCCTGATTAAGAGAAAAATGGCTGAATAAAAACAAAAAAAATATTCAATGATATGTTGGCTACAATTTACTTACTTCAACAGAAAGATGCACACAGAGGAAAGTGTTAAGAGTGGAAAAATATTCCATGCAATGAAAAGCAAAACCAAGTAGGTGTAGATATTTTTATATTAGGGAAAGTAGACCTAAAAATAAATACTGTAAAAACAGACAAAATGGTCACTATATAACAATCAAGACATCAGTTCAAAAAGAAGATATAAAAATTATCAACATTTATCCATCTAATATCAGAGCAGCCAATTTTATAAAATGAAGAATCAATGGATATAAAGTTAGAGATAGGATCCAAAACAATGATAGATGGAAACTTCAGTTTCCCACTTTCATCAAATAACAGATCATAAAGACAAGAAATCAACAAAGGTACATCAGATTAAGTCTCTAATCTAGATCAAATGCACTTAACAGATATTTGAGGAATATTTAATTAAGAGCTACAGGATTCATATTATTTTCTTCATTGCATGGAACATTTTATAGAGTAAACCATTTTTAAGCCACAAAATAAGGCTCAAAAATATAAAAATAGACAAAATAACACCATGTATCTTCTTTGTCCAAAATGGAATAAAACCAGAAATTCACAAAAATGGAAACTTCAAAAGCTACATAAGGGCCAGTGATATTGCTCAGCGGCACAAGCACCTGTTGGCAAGCACAAGGTCCTGAGTTGGACTCCTGGTACCCACATTAAAAAAAAAAAAGCTACACAAATTCTTGCTGATTTAGTAATATAATTCGGAATATACATTGAATCATTGAAGAAATGAAAAGGGAAATTTCAAAAAATTATTGACACAGATGAAAATGCAAGTACAAAATATGAAACTTATGGGAATATCAGAAAAAGTACTGAGAAGGAAGTTGTTATCAATAAATCCCTATATTAAAAAAAGGAACAATTTCAAAAAATCTAATGAAATGTCTCAAAGATCTACAAGGCAAATGAAAATAAAACCCAAATTACTAAAAGAAAAGAAATAACAAACGTTCAAGCACATATAATCAAAACAGAGATTAAAATATGGTAAATAGAGTAATAAAACAAGATTTATGCTTTTTAGAAGTTACAGAAAAGCAGCATGCTTTTACCAGGACAAATTAAGAAAAAAGACAATAATCCCAAATAAATAAAATTTGAGATGAGGGAAGGAGGCATTGTTTCACAAAATAGAAAGATCATTAGAAACAACTATAAAAAAAGAAAAAAAAAAAAACTATACCAATCAATTGGAAAAGTGAGAAGAAAACATTTCTGGGTACATACAATTAAATGAAATTTAACCATGAATACATAGAATATTTAAACATACCAGGGCCAGGGATATAGCTCAGTGGCCCAGCGTCTGCCTCGCAAGCATGAAGTCCTGAGTTCAATTCCCGGTACAAAAAAAAAACAAAATCAAATAGTGACACTAGTTCAATAATAACTAGTTTAGTTATGTCCAAAACTGAAGAGCTTCACTGTTATGTCCTACCAAATTTTAAAAGCAGAACTCTTGCAAATTTTCCTCAAAATATTTCAAAACATTGAAAAGAAGGGAAATCTTCCATACTTATTCTACAAAGCCATCTTTACCCTGAATGCAAAACTGAAAGGGATGCAACAACAAAAATGATAGACTAATAACCTTGATACATACAGATGTAAAAATATCAACAAAACACTATCAAATCAAATCCAGTAATATATCAGAAAGATAGTTTAGCATGAACAAGTCAAGTTTATTCTCAGAATGCAAGAATTATTAAAAAATACAATTGATAGACATAAAACACCAATAGTTTAGTGTTTAAAAAGCATATGACCTCAGTAGATGCAAAAATCATTTAAAAATCAGCAAACTTTCCCAACAGAACCCTAATAAAGCTGTGCTACAAGGGTGAACTCTAAACAAAATTAAGGCTACATATTGTAAATTACTAACATCACACTGAATGGGAAAAAAATCACTAAACTTTCCTCTAAGTTCTGCAACAATACTGGAAGATTTACCCAGAACAATTGGGCAAGAAAGATAAATAAAAAACATACAGAGAGTAATACAAGAAGCCAATTTATCTTCATTTGCAGATGTTAGTTTCTTTTTGTACAAAAAACCTTTGGAAAAAATCAACATTCAAAAATCACTAGCGTTTTATACACCAATAATGCAATTGCTGAGGAAAAAATCATGAAAGCAATCTTATTTAAAAGAATTATATCAACACATTATCATTAATTTTCATATTTTATATTTTTTGACTTATGATATATTTTTGATGTATCTCACAGTACTCCAATAAATGTCATATGTAAATTAAAAACTTGATTGATTCTTGTATTCTCACATACATTGTTCTAGAAATTTTATATATATATATATTGTGTGTGTGTGTGTGTGTGTTTGGGTACCGGGGGTCGATATCAGGACCTCATGAGCCAGCAGGCACCCATGGCGCTGAGCGATATCACCAGCCCTTTTTTCGTATGTGGGTTCTGGGAGTCGAACTCGGGCCCTCGCGCTTGCCAGGCAGGCGCTTATGCCGCTGAGCCATCTCACTGGCCCAAACTTTATATTCTTAAGATTTATTTATTATGATGATGAGTGAAAGGACTTGATAAAAATACATAATTGTTATTGCTTTACTTACTAGAACACATCTAAACTACTTTGTACCTGTCAGAGAATCTCACAAAATTATATTGATTAGATATATGTATTTTATGATTCTAGTAAATAATTCTAAATCAATATATTTATTTTATAACTTGCCAACTGCAGGAGTTAACTTTATAGTAAAACAATTTCTCCTTTCTGTTAATTTTTGAACTTTTAATATAGGAGAATATAGAATCTGCAATTTGATAGTATACCACTTTATGTTGAAGTTTAACCATAATAAATGTTGATTTCCAAATGTGCTTAGTGTATACTTGAGTAGAAATAATTAGCTCTTTAAAAATGCCTGACCTAAGTGTTTTTTTTACCATTTTTACAGTTCTTCTAAATATCCATATCTACCCACCCATTAGAAACAATGTCTTGTAAATGAATTTTAAATAAATGTTGACTTTATTTACTGCATTTTACTTAACAACCAACAATAACAACCAGAATTAGTAGTATCAATAATAAAATTTATCTCTCTGTATTTTCCAGCAATTATGAATATAATTAGAATAACCTTTAATTGTGGAGCTGATTTGAATTGATATAAAATTCATTTATTTGTTTTTATCTTCTAATTTTTATTGCATGATTCAATCTCTTGATGAAACCAAAAAAAGAATGCATAAAACACATACATAATTTCATTGAATGTTTACATTGCAACCAATAAGTAACTTAACTTTGATTTCATTTTGTATTTTAAGTTAATAAACCAATTCTTTGCTGATAATACTGTAGTGAACTTTATCACAATTGTTAGCATATTTTATCCGACCATTAAATGCCATAACAAATGCAAAATCCAAACTTGTTTGTGGTATGTTTAGCTGTTATCATCTAGAATTTTTGCTGATTATTCTGTATTATAAGAAACAATATTGGGGACTTCATAGTAAATATTTTGATGCTCTCAGAAATTCTGATATGCATTATTCTGCATATCAGAAATGTTAAATTCCTTATGCTTTAGCCACTAGCAATTAACTTATTTAACATGAGTCAGCATTTGAACTTAGTTTTCTTACATTGTATTTATACATGGTCTGTGTTTCCACATTATTTCTTTCTCTTAATATGGACACTAGGTCCGCTGAGATGGCTCAGCGGCATAAGTGCCTGCTTGGCAAGTGCAAGGGCCCGAGTTCGACTCCCAGAACCCAATACGAAAAAAGAGCCAGTGATATCGCTCAGTGGCACGGGCACCTGCTGGTGCGGGAGGTCCTGAGTTTGACCCCCGGTACCCACAAAAAAAAAAATATGGACACTTACCCAACACAGTATACAAATATGAGTTGATGAAGTTTAGAAGTCTATGAAAATGAGCCTTTTATATGCCTATGGTGACATGCAAATTAATCCTCCATCTTGTATATCTGAATTTCATCTAGATCTTTTGGACAATCATTGACAGTTGGAGTGCTATTTCTTTGAAAATCACACAATTGAGTAAACAAAAGTATGTAAATTTTGGCAAGAGAAAAATTAATTCACTATATTCAGAGTTCATTTACCTTCTCCATTCAAAAGTATTTGATAACTAACAGTATAGTGAACCTGTAGGTTAAAGATGAAAAGCTAGGAGGCCGGTGAGATGGCTCAGCGGCTTAAGCGCCTGCCTGGCAAGCGCAAGGGCCCGAGTTCGACTCCTGGAACCCACATACGAAAAAGGGGCCGGTGATATCGCTCAGCGGCACAGGCGCCTGCTGGCGCGCGAGGTCCTGAGGTCGACCCCCCGGTACCCACGAAAAAAAAAAAAAAAAAAAAAAGATGAAAAGCTGAATTCATCAGTACATTCTAAATAGTTATGGAATTTAATTAGAAATTTTTATGATTAGCCTATACATGCAATCGGTATACCACGTATATGGTATACATATGTATTTTAATTATGATATATATCCAAAATCATTCAATAGTAGTAGTAGTAATAACAGTGTTACATGGTAGATTTGATTATAAAAGTTAAAATTTTTGGTCTTTTTCAAATTCCTGGCATTCTGTTTTGAATTGTTGGTAAGAACGTGATTGCTGATATATACTTACCTTTCCAGTAGATGGTAGCACAGATGTTCTTAAGAAAACATTTGCTAGTATATGTTTCAATAGATCAGAATCATTTTCAGAATTGATAATAGTGTATTATATAAAAAACAACATTAAATACTACATGAATTATGAGGAAAGGGTTAATAATAGCAACCGATGTATATTTAAAGAGTAAACATTAAAAATGATGCTCATGTTTTTGTGTTGCCTCAAATTGAAATAAATATTAGAAAATCAAAGCACCATCCTCAAGACACTAATCTCTAGTGTTTACATGTGTTTATCATTCTAAATCCAAACACCACTTTACATAGAAAGTCCTTTTAATTTTGTGTCTCATAGTCAATATAATCTTAAATACATTACACATCTCGATTTTTATTTTATGTTAATAAACCACATTGATCTTCTTCATCTTTGGCTACTTTTCAGAGTGAATATTTTCTCTTTAGGTTTATTGATGTTTATAGCTTTCCCATTATGATCATTCTTGATTTAAATAAAATATAAGCTTCAAGTTAGTGATAGAAGAAATATAAATTGTCACGTATAACGTGTGCACTGTGGACATATTCATAGAGAAAATTTTTAATGTTAAGCACAAGTTTAGAGATCATATAAAGAAGAAAATCTTTATTTTATGTTTTAGGTAATACAGAATGAAACCTCTGAGTCATTAATATGAACACTTTAGAGAAGATCACATTTGAAAAGAATTTCTGACATATTTTGAACAGCATAGATGATAACTATGAATGGTTAATAAGAAAACGTCTGCCTTGCAGTTTACATACATTTCTACAGCTGTTTGTGTAGTACTTTAATCAAACCACTGGTCTTTTATTTTTGACTCTGGTATATACTTTGAAGAATCATTGGTGTTTAATTAAGCCCCAGTTGCAGTAAGTATAAGGTAAGTATAAGTAAGTGTAAGGTAATTATAAATAAGTATAAGTAAGGAGTAAATCCCTTTGCAAAACTTGATTCAATTCTGCACTGTAACACAGATCTGTATGGCCTGGAATGATTATAAGCGTGTGGTCTATTTGAAATGATGTGCACAGAAAACAGGTGGATTGAATGCCCTGCTGTGGGGATGATATAACAGCTCCTTTGGGGCAGGGCAGCCATAACTACACAACAGGAGGAATCTCTTCAGCCATCCTGGGGCAACGTGACGTCCTCATCCTGATGCTAACCTTGGACAGAAAGTCACTCTGGTGTTTAGGGTGAGGAAGAAGGAAGGGTTTGAGAAATTTCTGCTAGGTATTTTCATCAATATGGTCATTTTTAATTATCCTGCTGCTTTTAATCTTTTGTGTTTTACTGAACATTTGTGTGTGTGGATAGCATTTGTTTCATACCATTAATTCTTACTTAGTATTGATAATCATTGTCAAAACTTGTTAAGTAATTGTTACTAAATTTTTGGGGGCTATCAAATTTATTTGAAAGAAACTATTGGTATTTGTTTTTAAAAGTGTTAGTTTGGTTATTTATTTATATTTATAAGTCAACCATTCTTTTCTTGAAAGAAAATGTTAGAGAATTTATTATATGACTACATAAGGTATGATTCTGATTGACTGGGAGGGAGGTCAGTAGTACAGAGAAGTACTTCCTTTCTGTGCATTTCTTCTCATATTGTTGTTTTTAGGTAGCTTGGTGCAAATCATGAAGACTTAAACTAAAGAAGCAAAGAGAGTACAGTATCATGACATCTACTTTTAATGTTCCAAAATTATAAAAAACAACTTACTTAAAAATATTATGAGAAATAACAAAAAAAAATATTTAGGAGTTAACATTTAATGTATCTTCTCATGAGTATTCATTTATGTTCAACAAAATTTTATTAAAATCTATCACTTTTCACTGACCAGTTAGTCCCGGGAAACTTTAAATGAACACCACAACTTATCCTCAGCATACATCAATACAAAGCTAAGTAAAATCACAAAGATATGAAAACTATAGAAAGACATACACATATATACACATATTTACAAAGAATATATCATTTATTGCAAGGGAAAGCAACCCTAACAAAATACCTTTAAGCATATTCATTTACATTTTTAAGCAATCTATTATTACCTTGCCTTACTTGTTCATTATTAATGTCTTTTTTCTTGTTTTTTTTTTTGTATAAGAAATCTTCTTCCTCTTCTAGTGTGATTTTTCTCCTCCACCTAACTCACAGGTGGCTATTAAGAAAGTATTCCTGTAGACTGTAAATGGGTCTCCATTCTCCTTGTGTCTCATTTCTCTCCAATTTTCTTTTATATACACAAACTGTGTATGTGTGTGTACACACATATATATGTATAGTGTGTGTATATAAGTTTATACACATCTGTATCTACTCATTTCTGCTGAATTATAATTTCCACAAAATGTTGAAGAATCATTTGACTCTTCCCTCTCTACTCTCTGAAATTTATTCTAAAGATAGTAAAGGTTGGATTTTTTTCATCTTCTTGATATTCCCTATCAAATCTGAACCATTTCAAGCTAATAAATCCTTATCTATCCTGCCTTTTCTACCTAGAATGCCCATTCTACATTGAGTAACATTTGGTCCATTTCTTTATGTCTCCCTCAAAGGCCATTCTGAAGGACAAAACTTTGTTGAACACCAAAAATGTAGAAGGTTTCTTTACCTTCTGAATCCTATAGATGTGATGTGGTTTTCATAGTTATTTGCACATCTTTTTATATTATTACAGTTGATCTCATTTAAAGTTCATGCTTATAGCTACAGATTACTTGTCCTGCTATTCTGGATGTTCTGGCATAGAATAAATTATAAAAGTATTTATTAGCCAAGCATATATATATTTGTATTAGAAATTAAAGAAAATAATTTTGAGATTACAAGAGATAACAGATAATTATGAAAGTTGAAAAGATATTTAAATATTTTGACAAATAGTTCTAAAAGTAAAGTTTAAATTATAACTCAATGCTAAATATAGAAAAGCATATATTTATCTCAATGTTAAATATAGAAAAGCATATATTTATCTCAATGCTAAATATAGAAAAGCATATATCTCTGTTTTCATAAGATACTATTGCTCCATTTTATGTATAGACTAATAAAATATTACCATAAACTTTGTTTAATATTTTTAGTATTTACAATACTAGGATCATTTTCTATTATTTCTCTATCACATATAGCAAACACATATATTTGTATGGGAGTTTATAATATGAAGTGGGTGGTAACAGAGAAGATGGAATTTGTACACAAAAGCCTTTCCAGTAGTAACAGTTGCAATTAAATATTTACTTTCTTCCTTTTACAATTTTATTGTTAATATTTTTAGAAGGTTTTGCATGTGTCTTCCTGCCTTCAGGGCAGAAATTGGTGGTGTAAAAGTTTTATTTATGACACTATGAATTAATTGCTAGAAACGTTTTAATTTCACTACATGACAAAAGTACAGTCAGGGATATTAATCATACTCATCTTTTTCAATCTGAAAATAAAACAACTTCATCTCCATGAGTAATTTCCTGTTGTGATGCTGGTTAACTCCAAAACCAAAATATGAACTGTATTTCTCGAAGGAACATGTCTTATTCAAATTATTTATAAAACATATTCTTGGGTAATGAGTTGTGACATTATTATCACTATGTCCAAGATTACACAGTTGGCACTCAGAAGTTTTAGATCAGCCAGCTTCTTGCTTGACGATTCAGCTATGTTCCTCTTTACAAGTAGCCATGCCTTAGATCCTTATGCAATTACTTTGTGAAAAAACTATTAGAAAACTATGAGAATAATTTCAAAATAGTATAATAATGTTTTATTTTTTAAATGATAAGATGCACTTAAAAACATTAGCATGTTGGAGAACATTTGAAAATGGAACAATATATCAAAATATTAAAAAATGCACAGTGAAGAAAGTTTTAATATTTATCATTTATTATTCAGGTTATTGTTGGATAAGTAGCACCTTTTTTTCCAGTGTCATTTGGATACTGATGGAGGAATAGTATTTATTAAAAAGAAAAACAAATTTACAGCTCTCTATGTTTTGAAAGAAGTCGTTGACTGAAGGATATGCACAATGAGCAGGAAAAACTACACCTCTCTCCTAGCCCTAAAGATCGCAAGTACAGATGAAGACAGGCAGTGGTGATTACAAAACATGTGACCAAGTGGTCTCACCACCCTGAAATTGCTAGACATAGGAGCAAGGAAATACCTTAATGAAGAGGAAGCCAAGGAAATAGCTTAGACAGGACACTTTGTAAAGATGGGAAACTATCCTTCCTGATGGGATTACAATCTTATGAGACCTTGAAGACAAAACACAACTAAGCTGTACTCAGACTTCTGATTTACAGAAACTGAAATAAGAAATCATTGTTGACTGTGGTAGTTTAATATGCTGACTCTGTGGTAGTTCGTTAT
The DNA here is from genome assembly GCA_028451465.1 of Erethizon dorsatum. Taxonomy (NCBI): domain Eukaryota; kingdom Metazoa; phylum Chordata; class Mammalia; order Rodentia; family Erethizontidae; genus Erethizon; species Erethizon dorsatum. Next base: position 23,056,977 of record CM051839.1, read on the forward strand.
GCAGCATAGAACATGAATTCTGTCCCTCTATTATTGAATGCATTCCACTCATAAATCACTTTAAGAAGAATCTCCATTTTACATTTTGCTTGTTAGGAATCTGAATGAGAGAACTATATCAGACAGAAACCCTTTTTATTTCTGCTGTTATTCTTCATCTGGTATCTAGGAATCCTGTATGTTTAACCTGTTGTCATACATCAATACAGTTATTTTCCAGCCACCTGTTGATGCAGGTCACTTATACTTTTTCAGGCATAAGTCAAATACTCACCTGCAGATGCACTGAAACACACACACACACACACACACACACACACGGAGAGAGACAGAGACATAGACAGAGAGAGAAAGAGACAGAGAGAGAGGTGTGCATGGAGTTCAGAGAGTGGCCCATTTGAAGTCTCTCTCACTATCTCACTAATCACGGGTTCAGGAGATACTGAATTAGCACTCAGATCATTTGCTTGTGATATTGGGAAATAAGATTCAGAACATAATTTTCTTGAAAGAAAATTTCTTTCTGTAGTTTACTTAATTAATTATATCCAAAATCATGGATACCCTTGATGTAGAACATTAAATTCTATAGTGACTTTATGTTGTGCCTAAGTCGAACTGTAATTATAATTATAAGAATTTTCTTTCCCTTTGTGGTTTCATGTGAAGGGTGGTCACAGGAGAAATTTTCATAAGGTTTTGTCCATATTTTACTCTTCCTAGTGAGAACTCTGTGACTGAGATATACTTCCCACCCAAGATTTTTCAAGCAATAAATGAAGCAGGAGCCATTATATTATGACGTCTGTTATCATGCCAGGTGTCACTGTGAGTCAACTATTTGTGCTGCTACTCACTTGGGTTATTAGTATGGGTAAACACTCCACAGACAGGGCAGGAGTGGCTGCCACCAGCTACTTTAGATACAAAGGAGGATTCCTGTCCATTGCCATCTTTACTCACACCCGTGCTCATATTCCTTCAAGGAGTGGAAGAGAATAACAGGGCACACACATCCTCCCTCCTTAAGTTGGCACCTGAGGTGGAAGGTGTCAGAGATCATAACGTGGAGGGAGGCTAAGAAAAGGCCAAAAAGATCCTGGAACACCAAGGGGAGGAAGAAAGCTGTTAAGAACAACTCCTGGGAAGACAATGTGAGGTGTTAAACTGTGGTACCAGGTGTAAGCCAAGTAACTAAGTCTCTTGTACATGTGCGGTCACCCACTCACATTCCATTTATAAAACAAAGATTCAAAAATGAAAATATTAAATGTGTCCAGATAGTGACCAGAGAGCATTTAATGCCAATTATAGGACCCTTTTGAGTGTGTAGCTCTGCATAACTACACTGTAACATACCAGTGAGGCCAGCCCTGATTCCTACATGGATGTGGTTAAAAGCAAAAACTTCAGTATGTTTTGCTTATAAATAAAATGAATGCCCATAATGTAAGTTACATAGTAAGTATCTAGAAAGCCACAAACTCTTCTGTTATATATATAGGTAAAGAACTGTTGGAAATAAATTTTCAAAAATTCTTATGGAGTAGAAATTAACTATCCAAAAGCTAAATGAGATTCAAAATAAAACGGGATTTTATAAACTTTTCCTATGAAATCAACCTTGAAGTAGGAATGATAGAATTTCAGTAGTTGAAGTTCAGGAATGGCAAATACATATTATATTACTGAAGGTCATTACATTAATTTAGTGTCTAGTGTAGAGATCCCAGTGCAAATGCAATTGCTTTCATAATAGTCCTCAACAAGCTACATGTTAAGACAACTCCCAAGGTAATTTGGCATGGCTGTTACAAAACCAATGTCCATAGTCACTAATATCTCAGAACCATATGCCATCGTAACATAGATATGACACTGTACTTGAATTCTATTAAGTTTTCAGTGCTTGGTTTCCATTCTGTTTCAGGTTGACCTATTTAACAGAAAGCTGAAATCACCTCGAGGGGATATATCTTTCTATAAGCAAGTTTGACAAAAGACTTAGGAAGGGTCTCACATCCATGAGATGAGGCAGTGAAAAGCTTATTTAAAAAGATCAATCAGGAAATAATTAGCCTCAGGATATTTGAAAGTGAAGTAGTCAGTTTGGAATTAGAGGTGAAAGAGAGAAAAAGAGGATCAAGTTTCCTCACAATGTCCTCATCTCTATCAATTTTGATTAAATTTCCAAGGAATAGGACCTGCCTTTCATGGTACATTTTAAAAGTCTGTTGTGTGCAAAATTTTATTTTTCTTACTCTTTGTTAGAACCACACAAATGAGCTCTGTTTTAAGTCCTGACATGAAAATAAATTGGTATAACATATTTCCTCAATTATAAAGTCTACCATTTTACAGAAGGAAAGAAGCTAGTAAATCAATATTAGTTTAAATTTTATATGACATTTGCAAATGGGAAGTGAAGCCGTTTAAGAAACAGTTTTGATCTAAATCAATATTGCCTACTGAAGCTAAATTTATACAAAGTTATATATAGCATATTTGTTTAGCTGTTTCAGAACTTTTTAGGGTTTCAACTAAAAGAACTTATACAAACACCGGTTAGTACAAGTTATGATATGTTAGAAACATCTCAAACCATCCTTGTTTTTTTTTTTTTTTTGATATATTATTAGTTTTCCCTATACTTTCTATTCATTTGTGCTTCTTCATGTATTTTTCAAATTATTTTTATTTATTGTTTCATTTTTCCAACATATCTGTATTTTCTTTCTCTCTCTCTGTGTCTTTCTTTCTTTCTTTCTTTCTTTCTTTCTTTCTTTCTTTCTTTCTCCTTTTTTTATAACCACCTATAGAAATAACTGCCATTAAGGTATAAAAGGAGGTACACTTCCATACAGGCTCAGAATTTCTCTTTATCAGTTGATTTGGATGACTCTCTTTTATATTTTGTTGTTCTATGACTTTTGGTGGATAATTATGTTAGATAAAGTAGGATAAAGCATAGACATTATAATATATTTTGCTATGATTTTTCTTCTTGCATTCTTATGCATCCAAAGAAATTCATGTATACTCACTAATATTCAAGATATTTTAATAGACTTTCTATTCATTCCTACTCTTCTCCCCTCTGATATTGAAAAAAAAAAAAAGTCTAGCTTCATCTCAGGCTGCTGCCTTTTTTGTCTTGACTCTGAGAAAGTTTAGGAATAAACTTAGGAACAAGTGGATTGATAAGCATAAATATGTCAACTATACCAAAACTTACTGTTTGAATATGGTTTTCTGGTTCCAAGTCAAATAAATATACATTTAAAACATTCCATTTTCTAGAATCAGATCATTCACTCAAGTAGCACACGGCCTGTTGAAAGAAATCTTTAAGAAATGTGTGTCACATTCTTTAATAGAGGTAAGCAAATGTGTCTCCGTAATGCTAAGAGGGACACCACATACTTAGAGGTGTCCCTCTAAGTAGCTCATTCCTGAAGGATATATTGGGAGAATAACATGAAGAGGAGGAAAATAATGCCAGGCAGAACAAGCAGAATTTGTACATTCTCCAGTTGGAAAAAGAATGACCACTCCAGGTATGTAGTCTGCTTACAGAATAGAAGTTGGTTGTGCAGAGACAATAAAAAAATAATAATGGCAAGGAGTGGTGATAGAGTAATAAACCTGAAGTAGGAGTAGAATATTCAATACTTACTAGAACCAAGTCTTAAAAAATTTTTTTTTGGGCCGGTGAGATGGCTCAGTGGCATAAGCGCCTGCCTGGCAAGTATGAGGTCCTGAGTTTGACTCCTGGTACCCACATAAAGAAAATAAAAGGGCCGGTGATATCGCTCAGCAGCACAAGCACCTGCTGGCAAGCATGAGGTCCTGAGTCCAACTCCTGGTACCTGCATATTTAAAAAAAAAATTGTAAGAATCTAATGTAATAGAAGGGTATATGAAATTAAATTATGAAATTATTGCCTCTAAAGACAAGTCGATCTTTCTTTGCACTTCTTTGTTACGAAGCACTGAGATTCTGTGAAGTGCTTTTCTACCTTGAAAACTAACTGCTTGAGTTTACTAATACTGAATCTACAGAGGGATGAGAAGGTGGAACAAGAGAACAACCTTCCTTCTTGGCAACAGATTTCATCAGCAGTTACTCGAATGCAGCTTCTGATATTAGGGAGTTTTATTGGTTTGTTTTGGTTTTTGCATTCCCAGAACCAGCCTCAACTACTTCCCTCAAAGGACAGCAGCAGCCTGACCCCCAATTCTGCGAAATGTTTTCTTCTTTCTTCCAAAACTGATAAGCTGAAACTTGCTCCATGGTGGCCCCAGCCTCAGGAGTTGTGTGCAGTTACCTCCTGTTTAGGGCAGTCTTCAGCACGGTAGTAGACATACAAGTACAGTCAAGTTTAATGTCATTTGTTGAAATGTTTAATATCAATTCTGTCTCCTGGCTCATTTAATAATGCAATTCAAATTTAAATTTTAAAGCATGCGAATTTATAATAAATAAATAAGTTTTTGTCAAATGTTATAAAAGTAGCTCTGGAACCAGAAATTTGATTTTTTAATGTATAATGATGGCAATATAAATTCTTTTTTTTTTTTTTTGTGGGTACCGGGGGTCCAACTCAGGACCTCACGCTTGTGAGCAGGCGCTTGTGCCTCTGAGCTATCTCACCGGCCCTTTTTTCCTTTATGTGTGGGTACCGGGAGTTGAACTCAGGACCTCACGCCCGCCAGGCAGGCGCTTATGCTGTTAAGCTATCTCACCAGCCCTCAATTCTTATAATTAGGTTCTGGATTTATGATTCAGAATTTATCTTTGGATTGTTCAAATTGAAGTAACACTTTACATTCTGCTTATTTTTATGTTTTGTTTTCTTATACATATACTACCACATTTAAGCCTCATAATAAATCATCAGAGTCTCAAAATATAAATAAAGAGCAAAATAAAAGATAGATAATAGGAAGGAGGGAGGTAGACCTTTCTCAAAAGGGAATGGGCTTAGGAGATGGAGAGGGAAGGAAGGAGGGGAAGGAAAGGGCATGAAAAGAAGAATGAAGATGTGTGATATACACATACCAACTCCACACGAGGAATATAAACAGTATGTACTGCAAATATATACTAATAAAAAGCATTTTGCCAAAAGTAAAAATATATATATAATCTAAACTGTATAAATATATTCAGAAAATTGAGATTTTATATATGAACATTAGATAAATAATGTATATCAGTATAAAATATAATTTTCACTGTCAATTATGTAGCATAACTTTGATTAGTACATTTTTCTGTATTTCAAATTAAAATTGTTTTTTTTTTTTTTTTTTTTTTGTAGCTACCGGGTGTCGACCTCAGGACCTCGCGCGCCAGCAGGCGCCCGTGCCGCTGAGCGATATCACCAGCCCTTTTTTCGTATGTGGGTTCCGGGAGTCGAACTGGGGCCCTCGCACTTGCCAGGCAGGCGCTTATGCCACTGAGCCATCTCACCAGTCCCTAAAATTGTATTTTAGTGAATTGATCAAATTAATAATGTCAGTGAAATTATCTTAAATATATTATATGTAAATTATATAATGGTCAAAGGTTTTCTAACATAATATATCATATAGTTTTTAATAATTTCTCATATACTCTTATATAACTTGTTTTTTGTTTGTTTTTGTTTCATTTTGTTTTGTTTTGGTTTCTTTGAGACAGGGTTTCCTAGTGCTAGGATTACACCCAACTACTTATTTTTTTCTGAAAAGTAAAAATGATACTTGAAGGTTGAAAATATTTTAAACAAATTAGACTTTATTTTGCTATGATCATTTATCATGATTAACTCATTTAAATATATGTATACACACACATATATATACAGTACACAATTTAAAAATATATATTAAAGCTAATGTAATGAGATCTCTTCAAGATCTCTATCGAAATTGTGGACATAGGACAAGGTTTTATTTTCAGTATCACTAGAAGAGTTAAAAGATCTAATGAGGAAAATACTTGGTAGATAAGATAGGAGACATTAATCTAAAACAAATTCTGTGCTGACTTCACACCTTGGTGCTCTTCCGAAAATATCTTATACTTCATCACATCCTCTCCCATTATGCTTATGCATGCTTTCCACCCTTTCAGAATTTACATAAAAAATTTGATTCAAAAATTTTGCATTATTGTTTAGAGTTAATTGTTCACATTTTATAAGGCTCATCCTAGTCATATATATGCTTAAGGCAACTCTCACATATATTCACTAAGAAATATGTTTGAGAATGTTCATAGCATCTTTGCTTAAAATAATAAAAACCCAGTGCCAAATATTTGCCAATGCTATATCATTTCAACTTTATTTCTGTAAAAATGAGAGTGAGAATAATCTTGGTAAAGTCATACCATGGGATATTGCCAAAAAAAGAAAAAAAAAAAAAAAAAAAAAAGAAAAAATACTGTAACTAAATGCAAAATATAGATAGATGTTAGTAATATAATAGCAAAAAAAATCCAGGAAACACACGTATCCTTTTTATCAGATTTTAAAAAATATTTATATATTGTCTTATACAAGGTATGTACACATATTAGATATAAATATATCTGTTGTATATATATTTACATGAACATTCAAAAACTTATTAATTAGGTGGCCAAAATGAAACAGATTTTCTTGAAGAGAGAATCTTAATTCAGGGTAATTAGGAAATTCTTGAGACACTTCTGCATGGCAATTTTAAGATCTATATTAATAGGCACAGCCAATTTATTGATGAAAAATAGTCAGGACAGGATTAACAGAAGATTAGATTCTTCAGGAAAAAGAAATATGCAACTCATTTTAAAGTTCATAAGACCAAAGCATGGCTGAGATAATTATTGGAGTAATTTAAACCAAAGGCTGTATTCATCATTGACTTGAAACATGTATAATAAAGTCAAGGTGAATTGCAATAAATTCTACATCTTTGCTGAAGCATATTCAGAAAAAGCACCAAATTTTACAAAAGCATGGCATTTCACTACCTTAATTTTGCAATTGTCTATTTATATTTCCTATCTATATATCTACCTATCTACTTACTTATTTACTTTTCTGACTGTATAGTTTCTTTTTCCAAAAATTTTGTTTTCACTTAATTGGAGCTGAAGAGTATTTTGACTTGACCTTTCAAATAATGAACTGGCAAGTTGAAAATATGTTCTTTGCAAAGCACACTGTAGATACAAGTGAAAGAAATTTTAACATATATATATCTATATAATCTATATAATCTTTTATAGAGTCTAGTATTCTGCAATACATAATAACAAAGAGGTGTAACATAATTTGTTCTTAGTATAGTCAGTATGCATTTTTAATGCATTGATATCTTTTGCTAGGAAATACTTTATTTAAATAAGTATTTTGTCTATTTTTATTCATTAAAATAATAAAAATATTAAAATGGCTATATCCTATACTGAAAACCTGAAAAGCTGCAAAACAAAAGACATACAATAATAGCAGATCAAATAACAAAATTCCAACATGAAACTCTAGCTAGATTTTCAGAGACACTCAAACTTGAAGATGTAAGTTTCCAAGGACTAATCAAATCTATTAACACAACTGGAATGCATCACTTTCATTCATTGATTTAACAGATACTCACTGAACACGTACCATGAAGTGGGTATGGTCTCGGGTCCATTAATATGCCAATAAATAAAACAGTGAGCTTATGTTCTTATAGGGCACACATATATACAAAATAAACAATAACTGTGATGTATAAGTAAATTATTTTGAACGTTTAATGGGACAAAAAAAAAAAAAAAGAAAATTTTAAGAATTATATAGGTGTGAGGTGGAGAGTTGCCTGAAATATTTAATAGTATGGCCAGGGCTGGTTGGATGAGAAGATAGAACATGTCGGTGTAGAGTCGTAGTTTAGATTTCAGTTATAACTGGTGGAAACAAGCCAGGCACTGGAAACCCATGGAATAAAAATGCAAAGGAACTAATATTATGCCTGATACTTGAACTATGAGGTGCTCGTTTTGGCTGGAGTTCAGGTCAAAAGGAGGAATATAGCGGCTGTGGACAAATTATGGGAATAAGGTGTGGCTGCGGCAGTGGGATCAGCGGTCACTACTACCGTGGTAGTTCGAAGGTCATGAGCACCGCTGCCTTTAACGGTGCCCGTTGTAAAGGGGAGTGCAGCAGCTGTCAGACTTTGGGGACAATCTCAGCACATCAAATGAATGTGGTAGTGTTGCCATGGCGGAAGTGTTTCTCTCAACTCAGTGCCTGAGGAGATGTCTCAACTCTGAGAGTTCAGTGTATTCATACATATGAAGGAATACACTGCATTCAAAATAGGATATTACAGTGAATGCAAATGAGAAAACAAATCCAAAAAGACATTTTGCATCATGATTTCATCACTATCTGAAAATTACACACACTCTTTTTAATACATGCATAAAAATCTTCAAGAGCGGGGGGCCGGTGAGATGGCTCAGCGGCTTAAGCGCTTGCCTGGCAAGCGCAAGGCCCCGAGTTCGACTCCCGGAACCCACATACGAAAAAGGGGCCGGTGATATCGCTCAGCGGCAGGGGCGCCTGCTGGCGCGCGAGGTCCTGAGGTCGACCCCCCGGTACCCACAAAAAAGAAAAAAAAAGAGTTACTGACCTATGGGACTACACTAGAATGTACATTACAGAGTTTGTGGAAACATAGTTGCCAGATTACCCCTATGCTTTGGAACGTTTTTTGAAGTATAAGAAAAATTACATTGTGGGGCCGGTGAGACGGCTCAGCGGCTTAAGCGCCTGCCTTGCAAGCGCGAAGGCCCGAGTTCGACTCCCGGAACCCACATACGAAAAAGGGGCCGGTGATATCGCTCAGCGGCACGGGTGCCTGTTGGCGCGCGAGGTCCTGAGGTCGTCCCCCCGGTACCCACAAAAAAAAAAAAAAAAAAGAAAAATTACATTGTAAATTGTTGAAATTGGTATTGAATAAACAAGACTATTAACATACATTATATGCTGCAGAGATTTGATGAGAATATTATTATTTCAGGTATGAAAATTTGGTATTTTAATTACTTTATTTGTTCAAAATTGTGGTTTTAAATGCATCAACATATATTCTAATGGTCCCTGAAATTTAATTTCACTTATTAAAGTGCTACCTATTCTCTATTTATTGTAACAGAATATATTCTTTTTTATGGAAATATGAGAATGTTTTAATAGCTGTATAATTTCAAAATTTAATAGTCTGTTCCTTGTATAAGATAGAATACCTACACATGTCTTATTTATAAGACAAATATTGAGTATTTTACTCATTTGAATATTTTACTTTCTCCTCACTCTGTATCTCTTTCTCATCTCCTTTTTTCTCATCTCTCTGTATGTATGTGCCTTTTTTTCCTGCATGACATTTAAAAAACTCTTTTTAATTCAAAAGATCTTAGTCCTATGCTGTTATGGCAATCCAAAAATATAGGGTTAAAAACACGCTAAAATTTAAAATATGTACTGTAATTTGAATTATCTAGTTGGAATTTTAAATATATATTTGCCCATATATTGATAGAATTTCATAATAAATTAATCACTGTGAAAATCAGCAAGCACATTCTGAGTAAAATTGCTTTCTATTTTGGAAGAAAACATCTTATAAGCTCAAATGGTAGATTTCTCTAAATAGTCACCAAAATCTTGACTGGTACCTTTTAAAAGAATACAAAACATATATCAGGTGACAGAATATAGGAATACTGTTAGCAATAAGGGAAGTAAAATGTGATTGAATATAAGCAAAGATCAAAGAATATTTTTAACTGAAAAAACTTAAATTTACAAATTTTTCTCTAATATGCTGCGATGCTTTTATTCCATGATATATACATGACACCACGTCAAAATTTCATGGTAAATATTACTTTCTAGATAGTGTTGGTAAGAGCTAATTAGTCAAATTACGTTAATTATTTTTAAAATTTATCAGACCTTCTGATTGCAAATAGCATATAAGCTATTTCTACTGTTTTAACTGTGCTAAAGTTCACCTGCTTTGGGACTTCTACAAGGCAATGTAAAGACTGCATCATAGTTGAGGTGTTTTTATTTGTCATTCTTTTCATAACTACTGAAATATAGTTTTTCTCCTCCAGAAAAAGAAAAAAAATGAAGGACATTTTCTCAGACTGTAGTGTAGCCACAGGCTGTAAACTAAGGCTTTTGGGACCATGTGATCAGAAACTCTGGTTTTGACAAGGAAGGTACCTTGGGGGAATGCACCAGTTGAAAAGCTAGAATCCAAGAGATGCTGAAATAACATTTAACTTGCTGAAAGTAATGCATATCAGGGCACGAGTTTACCAGTCAGGGCCACCTTCAGATACTGTTAACTCTAAAATCCTGAGTAAGTAGAATATATGCACACAAATATGTTAGAGAGTTCTTCCTATGATTTCTTTTTATTTACTAAAATAATAATATTTAGGGCCGGTGAGATGGCTCAGCGGCATAAGCACCTGCCTAACAAGCGTGAGGTCCTGAGTTTGACTCCCGAAACCCACATATGAGAAAAGGGCCTGTGATATCGCTCAGTGGCACAGGCGCCTGCTGGTGCGCGAGGTCCTGAGGTTGACCCCCGGTACACACACACACACAGAAAAATAATAATAATATTTTAAAAATGAATAAATATTTCTCTCAGTTGATCATGGGAAATGCTGATACTATAATTATTATTTAGAAACTGATATATTTCTAAGCTTCTTCATTGCCTAAATTTATTTCATTTTGTTTTCCCAAATGCCTAGGGGCCTAAATATTATTTGTAATATGTTCTTGACATCCTCAAATAATTTTCTGACTAAATTACAATAAGAAATTTTGAAAACCATGCAAGCTTACAATATTTCCTAAATTATTCAATTTTTTACTTTTAAAATAATTACAGGATGGCTAAATGTTTAAAAGATACAGTGTGCTAATGCGTAGATTTAAATGAAGTGAACTTTTCTTAAAACATAGTGGAAACTACTTAGAAAATTAAAAGATTTGCATTTGAAGTATTTAACTGGTTAAACAGGAGAGACCCATTCTACCCATATCATTTATGTTTTTATGAGGATAGTTACATTTGATACTCCTTACTTATCTCCGATAATATTCAGTACAAGCTGTGCTCAAAATCTCCATCCATCAACCATTTCTAGTTGGGGAGATTTGTATTCCATGGTATTACAATAGAAAAAGTGCTGAAAGCAAGTGGTGTTATTCATTGCTAGGAAGTTTGCAAACAGAAAGGAGAAATTTATTCCTAGAAGTCATTCTAACTAATAGTATAAAACTTATGAATGGTTTTAGTTTTCCAGTGTTGTATCCTAAGCTAGAGAATATAATCCCAGTCATTTCTTTACTTGCCACTGTTCTTCCCAGAAAAGCATGAGAATTTTTTCTGAATCACATACTTTACACCAATACAATTCTTGTCTAGTTGACATATGTATCATCTATTATTGTAAAATGCACATGACATCAAACTTACACGTTAAAATTCCTTGATTTCATTTCCAAGAATGTGTAATGTAATTCTGTGTGGTTTTGTGTGTGTATTTTCCATTCCTTACTCTGTTGTTGAAGATGCAAAGTTACCGTTGCTATTTTGCTTTACTTTTTATTTCTGTTTCAATGAATAATTATTTGTTTGTCTAGAGCCCTAAGAATGGTAGAGTAAATATTTATTGAAAAATTAAAATATTTTCTACTTTTATTATAAAAATTTTTTGAAATTTTGGAATTTTTCAGATATTTCATTGACAAACTGGTACCTGAACAAACAAGTCATGAAAATAAAAATAAAATTGCTAATATTAAAAAAATTTCCAATAACGTAAAATCCATAGGTATAGATATATCAATATACTAAAACCTGAAAGTTGCGTCTGCTAGTGTGGGATAAAACTAAAGAAGCTCATTTTATTGAATAAATTATAGCGCCACTCCGGAAAAAACCAACTTAAAAGTATGTGCTTTGAGGTTTTTTTCTCCTACTATATTTCCTATAGCTAAACGTATTATCCACCGGACCTTTTCCGGATTATTTTATTAAAAGTAATAAAATCATACAAATACTGTACACTAGCACTTTGGAAATAGACTTGATTTCCTTTTTTTTGAGTTTTGTAATTGTCTCCCTAAAGGTTTTTTTTTTCTTTTTTGATAATTATAAAAGAAAGAAATCAATGGGAAAAATACTAATGGAAAGGACTCTCTGTTTCCTCCCCTCAAAATAACAAAATGCAGCACTGCTCAATAGTGACCCAATTTAAGCATAGCACTAAAGCAAAAAACTGCTAAATATTAATATTTCTCTATATGAACATATGGAAGCAATGAATTGTTAAATATGCATTAAAATGAAGAACAGGAAAACATTAAGCAAACAAAAATTGATCATTTAATGGCAATTATGGTACATGCCAAAATACAAGAAAAATTGAAATAACTCAAATGTAGAAATACAAATTCTACATATGTGGGTGTTAAAAAAGTTGATGGGGGGCCGGTGAGATGGCTCAGCGGCGTACGTGCCTGCCTGGCAAGCACGAGGGCCCAAGTTCGACTCCTGAAACCCACATAGGAAAAAAGGGCCGGTGATATCGCTCAGCGGCATGGGTGCCTGCTGGCTCGTGAGATCCTGAGGTCGACTCCCAGTACCCATAAAAAAAAAAAAAAAAAAAAAAAAAAAAGTTGATGGGAATCTATGATCACTAGAGGTTGAGAAATTTGGGGAGAAAGATGGAAATGGGAATTGAATAACAGGTAAACACAGAAGTAAAAGTTCTATGTTATAGAGAACAGAGTGAACTGCGGTTCAAATAACCTCTTACATAGTTTATGAATAACTAGAAGAGGGGAGCTCAAAGTCTCCAAACATGAAGTGATGATGAGGAAATGGAAATGTTAATAACACTGATTTTATTAGTTCATACATGTTGTATACATGTATTGAAATAACTTACTATGCCTCAGATGTATGCATATTTTACCAAAAACTAAAAAAAGTGGAGATAGAAATTTTAAATTCCCTTTCCATTCTTTCATCATACATACTACACACATACTAGATTATCATATTGTGCCCCATAAATTTACACAATTAAAATATGATAACAAAAATGATAAAATTATAAAGATACTTACGGGTAAAATATCAAATGTTTCTGCTCTGTATTTGGACATAAAAACACAAAATGAGATAAGGGTAACATAGCAATCTTTGTGATGATATTTCTGTTTGATGGCTTTATTATAACATATTAATACCCTAGTAGTGGTATTTTAATATATGTTTCCAAAGTGTTACTATGGAAGGATATTGGGTAAAGAGGACATAGGATCAATAAATATTTTATTCAGTTGCATGCATATCTATAATCATTCCAAAATAAAATTTTTAATTAAAAATGAGATGTGTAAATATTTGCAATACTTGGGTATTTTTATAGAAACTATATTCTTTCTGAATCCTCTCACAATTTTAGGATCAAAATGATTATTACATTTCTAGTAAAATTGGATGGAAAATCAGAGGAAAGAATTCCGTAAAGGTGTGGAGAATTTTTCAATTATTTTGTCAAATAAAATATTTTATAAAACTTTTTGTGGAATAACTACTTTAAAGGTCACCTTAGAAAATGTGTTGAGAAAGAAATAATTATTCTTTGTCCTGTTAATATAATTTATTTACTTGTTCATTTCTTTTTGTTCTAAAATAAACAGCCCAATTAAACAGAAATAACAAGGTAATTTGGCTGTAGAATATAGAAGTGGAACCAGGGAAGAGATATAATGAATTATTCAACATAAAATTTTATTAGTATTTTTGCTGTATGATGTTTAGTTAAAAGCATTGTCTATCTTTTCACACAAGTACGTCATGCATGAATTCACACACACCAATTATAGCAGAATTTCAATGCTGGTCTTTTGGAAACAGAAAGATGTTGATCTACAATTTCTTAGAATTTGTCTTACAAGTGCTGTACTCATCTGGATGGATTATAACAAACGTCCCTTTCAGTGAAGTGTTGAACCCAAATGTAAGGAAAATCTGAAGAAGGGTGGGTTGCAGTAAGTAAAGTTGAAAACCAGAGTTAGATCATTATAACGCTTTGCTACACTGCAAGTGTGCAACATTTTCTTTTATTTTTGTTTAATAATTAAAAGTCTTAAATCCTTTATGTCAGAAGGATGAAATATTAATCTTTGCCAGAAATTGTCTTTTGTTGTATTTTAAAAGTAGAAGTTTAGATGCTGTACTTAGACAATAATGGATTTCTTACATCGATGGAAGTTGGACTCAGTGCCTAAGTACCTTTCTGCAATTTATTTTAATCATCTGCGAAATCAGGACAAAGTACTGCAAGTTACTAATTTTGAATATTGTACATTAACCCCATGCTACTAAATATAGATTTATGATAAAAAAAAGTTCCACACACTTTATTTGACTTAGTTTTGATGTATTAAGTATTTGCTTTTTTAAATACAGTAACCTACATCAGGAATTCTATCATGTTTTGGTTCTTTCAGTTTTGATGTTTTCAATTTGCCGTCACTGGAATGACTTCAATTAGCACTTTTCCACTGAGGGAGACCTCCGGGCACTTGCTTGCTGGTCTGCCTCGTTGTTTGTTAAGAACAGGATTAATTAATGGCCCATGTGATTTTTTTAATGGACAATTCTTTTCATCTTAAATCAGATTTTCCTGGAATGTGAGCATGCCAGAGTATAAAGTTTAAGTGAACATTAAACTAAAAGGGAAATATAAACTCAAAAATCAAGCAACTATAGATGAAAGAATAATGACAGGACGCAGCTGTCAGAATCTTCATTATAAGCAAATTCTCTTCAGTAAACACTTAGTGTGTGAACTGAGAAAGCGTAAAACAATGAGGGAGTTTGTAATTTGTAACCAAAATTATAAATAAAATCGGCATATATACTTGTATGCTATTAAAAGGCAGATATATTATCAGATTTTGAAAAAAAACTAACAATACGTAAATACCTTGCCAAGATTACCTTCATATTTTCTTTTTAATATAAGTTCACCAATTTAACAGAATATCCAGAGGTGGATAGGTCAATTATATTTCACAATAAATCTAGTTATATTGTAACTATCTATACAAATAAAATTGTGATGATTTATATTTTGATATGAAGTTAAATGTTAAAAATTTTTCATATAAGCCAAATGTGTCTTGCTGTCAACAC
This sequence comes from Erethizon dorsatum, assembly GCA_028451465.1. NCBI lineage: Eukaryota > Metazoa > Chordata > Mammalia > Rodentia > Erethizontidae > Erethizon > Erethizon dorsatum. Next base: position 23,072,247 of record CM051839.1, read on the forward strand.
AATCTATTGTATTTTATTCTAGAATAGAGTGTTAAATTCCTTTGAGGGAAAATATAAGCATAAATTTCAGTATGAGGTCATTCTGTCTCACTCTGCTTGAAGAGTATAATTGTCACCACAGTGGAAAACCAGTGAATGAGTTTTGATGGAAGCACTATGCTGACCAGGTTAGGAAAATCAGGTTAAAAAAAAATGTTGTTTTAAAAACTTTCTTGGAATTAAAATGGCATGCTCCAAAATTTGCAGAATTATTCATAGAAAGAAAAATTAACCTTTGCTGTAAATAAATAAATAATAAAATAAAACTACCTGTAATGACCTCTTTGCTGATGAATGCCAAGAAAGAATTGCTATTACCTTTATAGGAATTACTTAGATAAATAAGAATTAAATTGCTCCGTGACATGATGTAACAGGAATTTTGTGCTTAGCAGGTAATGTTTTAGATATAGCGTAGATATTTAAAAGTGTAACAAGAAGGAGGAGGTGAGGACAGGGTGAGCACTCATGGTAGTTTTGGGAGACTATAACCAGTCCTTTGGGGTTCTTGATCCTCCTTCCATCTAGAATAGCCTGACCACTTAAACTTTAGACACAATGACACATCGTTCTCAATTTGAAGTTACTTTCTGCCTGTGTTGTAACTGCCCACTTTTGCTGTCGAATATTCAATAATGATCTGGGACATAAGACAATATTTTTCAGAGGTGTTCTGAGCGATGTAGGAATTATGAAGGTGGGCCACAGGGTTCTGTTAATATTCACTAAAAGTTTGTACAGAGGCCTAACATGAGTGACGGAGAGTCTTTTCACCTTAAGGAACAAGTAGAAGCAGCAATCATCTCAGAATCAATAAACCTTTTCCTCCCAAATATCCAAAAGAATCATGAATGCAAAACACAGTAATTATAGTATAATAAAATCAGAACAGTGTCTACAAGTATCAGTAAGTTCCAAAATTCATTATGATTTAGTATTACAGCACTAAAGAACCATGTTTTTCTGTTGTCTTATAAAATATTTAGGGAGGTCTGAGTAATTACGAGAGAGAGATGAAAGAAATTACCAATGCGGAAAAATATATATATATATATATAATGAAAGGAGTTGAATATTATATTTTTAGTGAAATTATAGATTTTCCTATGGTTGTTCATAATTTGAAAGAAGAACATATACAAAATGTGCTCCATTTCAAGAGACATTTTAAATAAGTACAATGATATATTTTTGCAAACCGAGTTCAGATATGTCCTTAATGATTCTTATGCAATTTCAATTTAACTTCTAAGAAAATTAATCACATTACACCATGTTCTGTGCTAAAATAGCATGGCTTTTTTATTACATAATTATTGGGGCTGGCAGGGTAAAGTTGTTTCATCCCTTTCATGACTCTCAGGTGTATAATAGATTGCAACTATGTATAGCAGCGCTAACTAGAAACACTCGATTCATTTCTTTATCTTGTCAGTGTATGTTGGCTTTACAAAATCTTTAGAGGATGTAAAAGAACTTGGGTGACAGCAAGAAGCATTTTCAATAATAAGGTTCATTATCTTTGCATATAATTACTATAATTCAAAATATCAGAATGATTTTACAGTATCTACTTTCAAATTTGAGAGAGATTCTGTAGAATATAAACCAGCAGATGATATTGGATAAGCTAACTGATATTGTTTTAATAAGAATAGAAAATACACATCTAGCAACTTTCATAATTCAATGAATTCATGGTGGTGATGGAAAAAATAAAATAAAATTTCATTCTATGCTCCAATCACTGTTACTTTTAACAGCGTGGTAATTGAGTTTGATGTTTTTGTACAGTAATTTGTTGTTATACATAGGTTTCATAATGAACAGAAAATAACTAGTTACAATCTTTAAAAGTTGTTTTTCTTCCTTTTTAAAACTTAATTGAAAAATATTTAATTTTTATTTTTATTAGTACCTGTTTGCAGTACATAATGATTATATTCCCTGTGGGGAGTTGGTCCCTCTCCAACACACACATGTTACATCTTACTTTTTTTAACGTTTCCCCTCCCCTTCCTCCACACTCCCTGCATCTCTCAGTCCCCTGCACTTTTGTAAAACATCTAGCTCCCTATGTCCTATTTTCTATCTTTCATTTTGCTATTTATTTATATTTTAGGTTTCTAATCCAGGAGAAACTATGTGATATTTAAGCTGGTGTGTCTGATTTATTTCACTTAATATTAAGGTCTCGAAATGCATCCATTTTCTTACAAATGATGCAAATTTACCCTTCTTTATGGAAGAGATATGTACTGTTTCAACTTCCTTTTAATTTGTGAATAATAAAAACTAACTGATACAGAAGAAACTAAGCAGAATGTATGCTTTTAAGGGTATATATCAACAAGAATAAAATCTGACATAGAAATTGATTTCTAGCACAATGAATAGCTAAGAAGGAAGGAAAACCCCTTAAATTTCTGTGAAATTTTTTCTCTGTGTGTTCTAAAGAGCACTGAAGGCAGTGATAAAACTTGGAAGTAGCAATTCTGTTGAAGCGATTGATCAGTCTGATTAGGAATTATGCTGTATAATTGGGAAAAAAAGGGAGATATGTTTAATATCTCTAAATCAAAAATTTTTCCATAGACATCTGCACCTAACAGGTTAGGGAAAGTTATCAATATTTATTTCTAAAAATCTCACATTTATACAAATTATAATCTATTTTCCATTTTGTGCATGTAGGTAATTTTTGGAATTTTTATTTACAAATGATTAATACTCTATACTTGTTCATAATTTTATGATAAATGACTCAAAAATATTTACAGTAATGGACAAAGTGGTAGTTCACAGTTACAAAACTTTTTTTGTTGTGAAGTGATAAACTATAATATTATTTACAAATTTTGTTTTTCAGGCTTATGATCTATTATGTATTCACTGTATAGTAAAAGATACTTGAATGTCTTTCCACCATACCCATTTATCACTAGTAAACCACATTAACCCAGAAGAGAGTTATCCTAATTTTTGCAACAAAAGTCTCAAGTGAGCAAAATCATGGAGGACAATGAGGCTGTGAGAAGAAGCAGAGAAAAGCAATGAGGTGACCAGGCGGGTGGATGCACGTGCCACAGAGTGTACAGGGAAGGAAGCAGGGAGAAATGATGGAGATCAAAGGCAAAATAAGTGTGCACTGACAAGCAAACATTAATGATTAATGTGTAATAAAATTTTAAGATGGAGGTTTCCCAATCTGAAAGGTATTGGTTTTTGTGTTTTTATTTCAGGCTAGAAGGCACCAAAATTACATTAGTATCACTTATGTCATTTAAATATCATATTTTGCTTGAAAGAAATCAGAAAATAATGGTTGACATTATTCCACGTGTTGCTTAAGTCATCTTTCACTCAAAAATTATGTGATTAGGAATGTTTAATTCTTTCAGATCCTATGTTTTGGTAGTGACCTTGATCAATGAATGCATTTTTCTGTATGTATTCATAGTTTTCTGTTTCTAAAATATTTTTGTATAGACTAAAACGGTGTGTTTTATGATTTATTTTAAGGTAACTTAGTATAAATTTTAACAGCTAAACATATTAACCTGTGTGAAGCTATCAGCATCAACACCAATAACAAACACACGCTGAAATGAACTCCATTCCACTATATTGCATTGGATACCGTAAATATATTATCTTGTGTTTTCATATCAATGGCTTCTTTCTGTATAACTTAGAATATGGCTTTTGTCTCCAACTTGGCATATATTTTAAGTTTTTAACGTGAGTTTTCAATCTGAAACTGAATAATTATGTAGTAATGCTTTGTTTTGTTTTAAACATCACCTCACATATGCCCTACAATCAATGAATATAGTCTACAAATAACTCTTTTTTTTACCATAACATCATCAGAGTACTTATTGATGATCCAGCAAATAGCACATCCTCTAGGCCTGGTTACATAAGACACATAGTCTCATAGTTGAATATAATTTTTGTAAGGAATACATGTAATTACTTAATGTAGATACAGGAGAACCAAACACGTTCTACCATTTTCTTTTCAGATGTTCAGATTATTTAATATTTTTTAGCAAAAATTGCAAACAAGTTTTTAAAATAACTGCTATTATTTTCACTATATACTTGAAACAATGTTATCTGGTTCTAAACAAAACTAAAATAAATCAGATATTAATGTTACTAAAAAGCCCAAAATTTAAATTTATCCATGGTGTTCTAATTAAAAGATTTATTTCTATCAAAGTGTTCTCCTTTCTCTTGTATACTGAAATTATACTAAAAATAGTATAAACTGAAATTTATAAACCAACTTGCTTTGAGGCACCTCTTTTGTGTGTCTTCAGAGTAATGTGTCCAGATTGAAATCTTTTGTTTATCATTTTAAAAATATCCTTCTGGTAGCTTCTTTGCAGTCACAGAGCATTTTAATTTAACCTAGTATAAAATAGAAATGACTACTTTTCTTTTCTGCACCTGTCAGATCACATTTAGTGTACTTATTCATTTTATGCAATATTCTATCTGCAAAAACCACTCTACCTTCAAGGAAAACAGCAGACTTGAGTAGTGCATTTGCGAACCCTTTGACCTGACAGGCTCTAGGATAAAGTAGGTACAAAAATAACTTCCTCGTGTTTCTTACAGGATTTTGGTAAGGACCAAGTTAGATAATAAATACAGATGCTCACTTTATAGCTGACGTACATTTATAAAAGGTAAGGATATCGGGGCCGGGGATATACCTCAGTGGCACAGCACCTGCCTGGCAAGCACAAGATCCTGAGTTCGATTCCCAGTACCAAAAAAATAAAAATAAATAAAAAAGATAAGGACACCTTAAAAAAAAGCTAGTTTCCTGGGCATTTCAACAGTGTGTAAAGTTCAGTTAAAATGCGTTTTTCTGCTTGAGCTTTTCTCTGCTACTTATTGACATAAAATTACTGTTTTTTAAAATATCTAGTGATCTTTTCAATTAGAAAAATGTGTTTATGTAGTAGCTATTTCTGAGTATTTGTAATAAAAATGAGCCCTATTGGAATTATTTCTTGTAAAAAAGTTTCCCAGGTACATATTTTCAAGTATATATGAGAATATATATTGAACATACATATGTATATATATATGTACATATGTATATATATATGTATATATAGGTATATATGCATATATGTGTAGATATGCATATATATGTATATATGTATGGATGTGTGTATATATATATATGGGCACATATATACATAGAAATAGAGATGGGAAAATTTTTTATTTGAATTACTTTTCATAAAAATACAAGATTAAGAGTTATGTATCATAACTTACTCATCATAGTAGACTATAAGGCTTGTACAATTCCACAGCGTTCAATACACGTTAAACAAGTGATTATTGAGTTTCTGTCATGAAAACGACTTACATGGCAATACATTTACTGACTTAATCTACAATTGCAAAATGACTGTTCTTTAGAACACATAGTGCATCGCAAAACCCACTCTTTCACTTTGGAAATATTCACTTTTCTGCCACTATGGCAATGCATAAATGTCAGGAGTTTTTGGAAATGTGAAATTGAATAACTTAAACTGGCCTTGCAATGAACTGTGACTTGAAGTTTTTCCTGAAAAATTCTGAGCATTTTTTGCATGTCAATGTGCTCGGCGTTATTATACTCCTAAGAACTGAATGCATTACCATGTCCCTTTAACGGTTTCCTGCAGCTGGCTATTTAGAAGCATCACAGTCTTTAATAGTTTGAAAAACACTATTTTCATATGTGATATTTATACCTCTAGACATAGGTGTTACTTTGTACCTTTCAAAATAGATTTCTATAGATTAAAATTTAGAATGTAAATGACAGTAAAATATACAATTGTGGAAATTCTCTTTAAACTTGCAAAATTTAGTGTTTCATGAGTGATTGCCAGCTGGTTAATGCATTAAAGGATTACCCCTCATGAGTAGTTACTTAAATATTTTTCTCTTAATTTGGTTTCATTCGTGAAAAAGTTTATTTCCACATGAGATGTGCACATTTCATTCTCACTCTGCATGAAATTGGGGTTACCATTAAGGATGGATGAACTTAACTTTTAAGAAAACTAGCATAAAAGTAAATTAGCTTCTAAAATTGCAATATTATTTTTAATATTTTGTGAGAAAACGAGCATATAAATTCAAATAGCAATGTTCATTTTTGTAACACATTTTGTAATATGCAGGTTGGGTCAGAGACAAGGATTAGATTCATCAAGTGAAGATATGCAACAATCTTTTACCATGCATTAGTAAAACAACAACGAAAAGTTTTGCAGAGTTTCTTTGTTGTGTTGGAAGACAAAAGACATTTGAACTTATTTCACATATCAATGTGAGACATACAAAGATTTGGCAGAGGCATTGGAGGCTGCAGGGATGACAATGAGATTTTGAGCAAGAGAGTCTGAAATTAAAAGCCATTGTTAGCAACACAGTTTTAAAACCTAAAGAGCCATATGTATTGGTTCACCATGTGTCATTTGATTAACTTCAGAGTACAGCCAGGTTGGACATAGTGCAACATGCAGAAAATGAAAGGCAGGAAGAGACGGAGGCAGAAGATGAGGATATGTAGATGACAGGAAGGAAGGAGGGACTGAGGGAGGGAGAGATGGAGGGAGGGAGGAAGGGAGGAAGCGAAGAAGGGAAGAAGGGAGGGAGGGAGGGAGAAAGGGAGGGTGAAAGGAAAATGTTGATTAGCAAAATGAATTCATTTTTTATTTATGTATTGGTGCAGGTTCTAGTTAAAACTTCGGTGAATCATTAAATAGAAGAAATCATAATATTCTTCTACAATTTTATTGAATACAAAAACAAAGAAAGGAAATACGTTCTCCTTAATTTGCAGGAGTTTTGCTTAGGAAGGAAACAGGAATCTGGAACTCAACTGCTTGCAGCCTGAAATCCAACTCAGTTTGCAGATGCGTGGTGCCATCAAGACTACTGCTGCGAAGTCACAGCGCAGCTAGCAGGGACATCTGCCGATTTCACGTATGATGCACGCCAGTGGAAAACAGGGGCAGCAGGGGTGGGAAACGGAAATTCATCATAGCCATTTGCACAAAATTAAATTATTCCTTGTGTAGCCCCAGTACTAGGTAAGAATGGAAAACTTGGCAAATATGTGATATCAAGGAACAATATATAGAGAAATTCACAACTACACACTAGGGAGTCAGATTTAATGTGTCCATATATATACTCATCATCTCCTAAAATATATTCAGAAATATATTTCTAAGATACACTAAGTCATTCAATACATATTTTTTATACTTTGGATCATCTGCATATCAAAGGTTGTAAAATTAAAATGCATAAAAAAACCTAAATTGTTAACTATGTGATATATTGCAAATTTGGTATCTGTATCAAAAAAAATTTTTGAGAATGTACATTTCAATATAGATGACTTTGTAAGTTATATGAAGAATAATTTAAAAATCCTGAATGAATATATTTAGTTTTGTAATAATGCTATATTGCATAGTACAAACATTTGACTATTTTAGCATAATTATTTCTTGTACATAATTATTATTTCCTGTTCCTGTTATTTGTAGCTAGAATATATCTTACTACTAAATGACATTTGTAACCAAACACCCTCAGATCTTCTAAATGCTCTGTGTAGAAAGGGGGTGGAAAACAAAATCAAGAAAAAGCACAGTTTATTCAGAAGTTCCAAGATTTGAGACTATTATACCACTTTTATTGAGAACTAGACCTTCTATATATAAAGGGAATAATTATATGTCATAGAAGTGAGAAAATGAAAGCTATTGGAGGGCTGACCAAATTTAGTACAATAATATAATGTCTACACTTAATATTTTCATATATTTTCCTTAAACCTTAAAATAAAGATAAAGCAGAATAAAACTACAAATTTTAGCTTTACATATGGAAAAATGAGGCTAGCCTAACACTCAGTAATTCTAACACACAATCCAGTGTTTTCTTTCCATAACTAGTATCTATTTAAATACAGTAAAATTCTTGTAAAATATCTCTATTATGTTTTTCTTATTATGTTTATCCTTGATATGAACTTTATTTTTATTATGTTCAACTTTCCATTTTCAAGGAATTGCTTAATATTCATTTTTGCACCATTGCTTTCTGTTTGAAAGACAGTGAGTGGCATTAAGCTAATTAACACCCAAATAATTATAAAGAATGATAATTAGAATAAAGCCATTTAAAAGAATGTTTCATAATAATGGTTAAAAATCAGGATAGTGGGCCGGTGAGATGGCTCAGTGGCTTAAGCGCCTGCCTGGCAAGCGTGAGGGCCCGAGTTCAACTCCCGGAACCCACATATGAAAAAGGGGCCGGTGATATCGCTCAGCGGCACGGGCGCCTGCTGGCGCGCGAGGTCCTGAGGTCGACACCCCGGTACCCACAAAAAAAAAAAAAAAAAAAAAAAAAAAAAAAAAAATCAGGATAGTATTATTGAGTTGTTTCTTCTAAAGTATCATATGTGCAACTGGTAACTTCATAGTTTATAAGATTGTGATAACTATACTACTCAATTACTGATTTAGCTTAGAAATATTCTCAATAGAAAACATTCAGAGGTCTGAAGTTTACTAAAGGACATCATAAAGCTTGTGATGTTAGAAAATAGGGAGACAGGAGTCAAATATGAAAGCTATAGAATATTTTTCACTATCTGGAGAAGATTACTGAAGTCAGATTTAAAGCCTAATGCCTATGAAAGCATTTACTTTCCTGTCAGTGCCTCTGTTTCTCCTCCAGCTGTCTGTCGAAATCCCTTCCTCTGTTACAATAAACACTTCACAATGGCACTGTCAATTATTCTTATTCTGTCATCTACTATTAGTCTCTGCAAGACTCAGAATCCCAGAAGACCTCTTCCTCATCTATCATAATGCCATGTACAAGAAGTATCTGCTAACATGTAGAACAATTCATATCCACAAATTCAGAATGAAGACATGAAAAACACTAAAAGAAGCAACATTTAATGCTCACCTGTTATAAATTTAAGAAAATAGTCTTCCGAGTGCCTAGCCGTGAATCGATTATGTTGGACTAAGTATTCAGCAAATCACTAAATCATTATTAGACATTTTCAGTTTGTAGAGCCTTGGACAGCTCCATACTTATTCCACACAATGAAGGAAAAATGAGGATATAGCCAAAATCCTTAAAGAGGTTATAATCCAACAAGGAAAGAGGAGGTAGTGAGACTTAAACATTTAGTCTTCCTGTTTATGAAATATGATTCCCAGTGGGTCTCAGCATGTGATATATTTGGAACTGGGTTTAGTGATTTTTTGTAGGGAGACCCTTTATTCTATGACACACCCTATATCAGATGGAGTACGTCCCCTGAAAAAATGTTGCCTAGATATTCAAAGTTATCCTCTATTCTTTTAGAAGATTCTAAAGAGGCTCTTCATACTTCTTCCCCATACTTCAATTACATAATTTACCCCACAACGCTTTGTCCTGGCAAGCCTGGAAAATAAGATTTGTTTAAGTCATCCTAAAAAAGAATAAGGTGATTTGACCTGAGGGATCATTGCAACATGCTCTGAGTCCGTCATTCTTACGGATAGGGCAGGCAAGACCAAACTTCACATCTTCTAATATTGACCTTTAAGATTTAAGAAGTGTTTAGAGATTATGTATAAATTCATGTCTAGACTCATGTTTTTTAATTTATTTAGCATATTTATTATGTTTGAGATTTCCTATTTTACTGAATGGCTCATATTTTGATCAGGTTGGGGTGCTATTAATCACAAAAGGCTCACATTATGTGTATAAGAAATGAATGATCTCTTTGGTATTACCAAAGTGGTCATTATTGATATATATTAATATGATAAATATGAGTTACCACAAATTTAGTGGCTTAAAAATATTTGCTTACAATTCTTTTCTTAGGAGATTCAAAAGAGTTTTACTGGTTAAGACTAAGGTGCTAGCAGGACTGTGTTTCTTTCAGGAGGCTTTGGTAGAAAATACAGTTTCTTGCCATTTGCAGTTTCTAAAGCTTGGCCACTTTCTTTGGCTCCTCAGCCTTCACATCTTTAAGGACAAAAAGGGCTTGAGAAACTATATTTCTCATATCACATCACATCACTATGATTCAACTACTTCCCTCTTCCACTTTAATGGGTGCTATGTTTACGTCAGACCCACCAGAGTGCACTAAAATAATCCTGGACAATCTAGTATAATATCTTAAAATCATCTGATCAACAGCTTTAATTCCATCTGCAATATTTCTTTTCTTTGCAATGTAGCCTAGCATATTCACAGATTCCAGTGATTAGGATGTGGATATCTGTGAAGGCGAGGGCATTAGAATGCCTACTACATTACAGTAAACCCAATACTTCAGACAATCTAATCTGCTTTTATATTACATTTAACGACTCTTATCAGGATTTTAAGCTAATGTCTTGTAATTTTGCACAGTTTTTAAGGAGAACAGGGCCACCTTCAGACAGTTACCTTACCAAGTTCTAATTTGTGGAGGTCTTATGATCCCTCCCACCTATTTCTCCTGGCAAACTTCCAAACAGACATACAAAACAGCTACCATTTCTCAAGATTTGGACTTTCCATGAGACGCTTAGGATAAGTAGTTCAACTTTTATCAATATAAATCATCTCTAAAGCTTTGTACATATAGACCAAGTCTTGTGCAGGCCTGTCTCACTCACTTTCTTCACTTTGAAAAAAGAGTTCCAATGCACAAAATGACATGGGGTCTCATAAGTGACCCCCAGAAAATAGGAGGTGAGATATTATACTTCATGTCAATCCTGCTAACTCTACCACGTGAGCTGAGTCCTCATAGAGGAATCCCAATTTAAACATTGGTGTTATTGATGATTTTTCCCATTTCAAGGTTGTTTTTATTGGATTTTCTATCAAACATGTAGATGAACAACTCAAAGGATAAAAATGAGAGCAATATGAATAAAGACATTTCCCAAATGACTCCTTGCTCTACGAGAAGTGCATCTTAATGTAAGTAAGTCATCCAATGGGCAATTTACTTCATCAGGCCCCAGTGGCTTCTAAGAGCCACCAGATTATCATATGTTACAGCACCACATTCTTAGCTTCCTAGTCAAGTCCTGTCATATAGTGAGCCCTTCCTGGTCCTCGTCACAGTCCAGGAAGTTAGATTTGTAAACCCAAAAGGAAGTTATTGGAATTCTACCGAGTTAATTCCAATCTACCACATTCAATGCAATTCACGGCGAGAATAAAGACACTAAGACATATCTATAGTTGTGGGGAGCCAAGAGGGTCCTAAGTCCAACCAAAATAATGGTTATCGGAACAAAGGCCACGATCCAGGGCCGAACCCAGGTTTTATTAATTCTGAAGGAGGGGAGTGGCTCTGGGATGAGTGACTGTGAGAGTGGCGGGAAGCACCTGAGTCTCTCGGAAGTACGTGAGTCTTGTGAGTCTCCTGAGCTGGGCTAGGCCTGAAAAATCACCTTTGCAAATGCAGAGGGATGGATATGCAAAAGAAGTAATCTGCATAACACAATTCAAGATAGTATCTAATGTTTTGGGGTGGGTGCTTTAGCTCTGATGTGTAATCTTTTATGCCCTGGGAAGTCTTAGCCTCTTTCTGGAGGCTCTATCCCAGCTGACAGCGTGGAGCACGGCTCTCCATCCCACCAGGCTCAACCACGTATTGGGAGCAAAGGGACGGGGAAACACAGGCCTGTCGCCTTGCTTCAAAGACTACACATCAGGACCTCAGCTGGACCTATTTGCATTGCCTAAAGCCAATTGAAGAGATAAGGAAAAGTCCTAGCCAGCTCTGTACATATCAATAGGTGGAATTAGGGCCAGGCTCAGTCAAGATGGAGATAGTTGCTCTTCTCTCAAGGACAGCCGTCCAGGTGGTCCCCCACACTGTCACATTTACATATGCCACTTCCAGGCTAAAGATTTACTTTCCCGTCTATTTTCTCAGTGAATCACTTCCCTTCTTCATGTGTATTCACAAGAAATTGCAACATTCCCCCTGCTCTTCTTTCCTTTGTATGTGTTTATCAAAAAATCTGGCAAATGAATTTGTGTCAGTTTTTTTTTAGTGTAGTATTTTTAAACTTAGCGATCTAAGGAGAAAAATAACTAAATGATAATGAGTTTAAATTTTATTAAGATTGAATATTCTGTTATTAAATACAGGGAGTGAAATATTTTATAATTAGAATTATTCACATATATGAAGAAGCTTTTTAATCTGATATAATTTTTTGTGCAATTGGGTACTGTTCAGAATTTTAGTATATGTGCTGCTGAAGCAAGCACATTGTTCAGAATTTTAATATGTTAATTGATAAGTATTTATATCTTTTCTTTATCCTCATTAATTTATTTTATATAGTAATGGGTTGTTTAAGGCCATTTTATTAGTAAAATTTGCTTCTTGATGCATACATAGAAATAATTTTATTTTTACTATCTTGAATATGTTAAAAAGCATAAAGAAACTAAGAACATTATGTGTAGAAAGTTCTATTTGTAACAAAGAGGCTTAATTTAGCTAATATTTCTGTGTGATGTTTGTAAAGGGAAAAATAAATTTATCATGCTATGCATCTGAGAAGAAAATCTTACTGACTTTCACTGAAATTAATGGTTTAGTAAGAACATTTAGGTAAATATGTATTTGATGACCAGTTGGAATAATATGTGTACATGCTATTCTGTTTTTCTAAGTACTGATGGGGAAACCCTTCATAGGCTTCTCTAATGCCAAGCCCAGAGGTTCTTCTCAGGCCACAGGATTAATCCTTGCGCTCCCCTTTCCTCTGCATAGATGGTCACGTTTGCACTCCTTCACAAACCATTTCATTTTATGTTATTTCATGTGTGTTTTTTTCTCTCTTTTGGTACCTACAGAGCAAATAGTAACCCATTTTCTTAGCTTTCATTTACTCTGGTGTACCCAAAGAAAAGGACAAGCCACAGAGGTGCAAAATAACAACAATAAGCCATAGCTAACAGACTTCTCTGTTGTAATGTCACAAACAGGACACATTTCTTTTTTTTTTTTTTGTGGGTACCAGGGGTCAACCTCAGGACCTTGTGCGCCAGCAGGTGCCCGTGGTGCTGAGCGATATCACCGGCCCTTTTTTCGTATGTGGGTTCCGGGAGTCAAACTCGGGCCCTCGTGCTTGCCAGGCAGGCGCTTATGCCGCTGAGCCATCTCACCGGCCTAGGACACATTTCTTAAGCAGTAATCCCTTCACATTTTTATTCTAAAATGATAATTTAAGTTAGTTAAAGGTTAGAAATTTAAAAAGGTTTTTAAATTTTTTTTAACTTTTTATTAATTCTAGTGACAAGTTTGCTGTCTTCAGAAAAGGAAAAATTCAAATTGGGTTAATTCTGCCAGAGATTTATTAGGACAATGACTATACAAGAAGATGAAAAAGTTGGTGAAGGGAAAGATAACCAGGGTAGTTTGATTCTGGTTAAAGGAATAAGTAGAAAGGAAGAAAGATTAAGTAGAAGCATATGTATTTCTAAGAAATGTACACAATACAGTTCTGAGAGGTTAGCATAAACTGGAACTCAAACCACCCAGCACAGAAGCATTCCAGAGTCTCTGAGGAATGGGTATACTTTAGTAATTCTGCCGTGCTCATTCATGGCCTGGAATACCTATTGAGAAACATATTCCTTTTTTTCTTTCTTTTCTTGTTTTTTTTTTTTTTTTGTGGGTACCGGGGGGTCGACCTCAGGACCTCGTGCGCCAGCAGGCACCCGTGCCACTTAGCGATATCATCGGCCCTTTTTTCGTATGTGGGATCCAGGAGTCAAACTAGGGCCCTCACACTTGCAAGGCAGGTGCTTACGCCGCTGAGCCATCTCACCGGCCCGAGAAACATATTCTTAATGTTAACAAATGGTGATATTTCATAATTTAGTGGATGGGTTTTTTTTGCAATTATGTCCTCTATAATTACTTACATCAAACATCGTATGCCTCTCAACATTTCTATAAATATTTCTACAGCTAAAAGTAGTTGATTTTTCTGCTGTCTATATGTATATTATCTCCATTCATTCTATGTGACTTAATAGTCCTGGAATGTCAATTAGTGGAGCAATTTTGTGCTCTTAGAAGAACAAATTAGCATAAACAAAATAAGCTTCACTGGGAAGCAATTTGCCAACTTTTGTCTTATTTTCTTTGATCTTTTTCATATCATAAGCATACCAGAACTATGTTCTGCAGTGAGAACTGCTGATTACCAGTTTTCATCTCTTTTTATATATAAAAATGTGCGCATTAGTGTCAAACATAAGAATTTTTAGGCCATTAAGATAAACTGTCTGTATCAGTCAGATTTCCCATAGCTGAAACAAAGTGTTCAACATACACAATTTAAAAGATGAGAGGTTTAATTTGGCTCATGGTTTCAGAGGATTTAGTCCATGGTCAGCTTAACATTAAGACACAACCATCACTTTGGGAATGAAATGGAATAAGGTATCAAATTCATGGAAGTTGGGAAGCAGAGCAAGAGAACAGTGCCATCAGCACACATATCCTCCAAAGGCCACCTCTGGTATCCACCTTCTTCAAGTAGGCCACACAACACATTCAGCTAGGAATTTATCAGTGTTTGATTCTAGTAATGAGTGCAGGGTTCCTATGATCCAGTCACTTTCCAAGAGCTCCACCACTGAACACATGAAATTTTGGTGGGACATTTTAGACCTAAACCATAAAGCTACCCAATGAATTTCTTTTAATGTATCTTTTATGTACTATTCTTTCTATCTTCTTGGTATTTTTATAACTTCTATATTATGTGTCTTCCTAGAAATACATTTAGTAAGTATACAATTTTATATTACTTAATACTTTAAAAAATATTTTGCATAGCTAATATATGTGGTAGCTGTTTCTCAGAGTAGCCAAATCAATGGATGATGAGACTAAAATTAATCAAAAAATGCTGTTTTTATTCAGACCTTCAACTTTCCAAACATTGCTTCAAGTAACTATTTCAGAATAAAACACTTTGTGTTGTATGGTGATATCACTGGTTCAATGACTACAAATTTTGCTTGTGTTAATACATTCCTGGATGTAGGGCTGGAGGGAGGAGTTGGGTTTTTGTTTGTTTGTTTGTTTGTTTTTCTCATGTCTGGGGATCAAACCCAATGCCTTATGTTTGCTAGAGAAGTGCTTTATCACTGAGCAATACCTCAGGCCGTGACTTCTGTCTTTTTTAATCTTTACTCTATGTTTTGGATCCTTATAGAAGATTAAGAAATAAAACCTTGTTGAATCACTGAACAAATGATTAATGTAAAAGAAAGAAAACCGTATATATATGGAGATTTTATGATGAAGGTAAATGCTTTAAAATGTTAGAGAAATATCTACTGAGAGAATATGTATAAAGTTGAGAATGCCAAAGTGAAGAATAATCTGAGTTATCAAAAATATTAGATGAATGCATATAAAGAGCAAATATTCTGTTTCTTCAAACAAAAAAAAAGGCAATGAATAAAATGAAAAACAGGAGAATACTGAATCCAGACTTATGTAAATTTCAAAAGAATATTGGGAGATGGAGAAGAAATACAGAATCAGTTACGTGTTTTGTCCTTTAACTTCAGTAAAGGAATTGCTTTAACTTGGTTCTTTTAAAAATAACCTTGGGATAGACAAAATTGAGTAAGTGGATCAGAGACCATGGGGGTGAAGATTGTCTTATGTTTGCTAAGGTGACAAGAGTCTGACCTTTTGAAAACCTTGAATATAAGACTGAAGAGTTCAAAATTGGATTCAAAATTGTGCTGTGTTATTTGGTATAGGACTGAAAACTATAATCTCAAAGGTTTTTTTCCATTTTTCATCTTCTCTGTTCTTCTCACCTTTGCATCCTCTGGGGTTGGTCACAGAAATATCAAAATATCTGGAATCATTCATCCAGCTTCATGCTTTCCCAGTTACCACATAAAGACAAAAATCAATAAAGGTGTTTCCGGCTCCTTGTAACTATCCTTTACACTTTTTCAATGCATTTTGCTCTTTTTCACTAACTAAGGATCATTGAACACTGGGAAATCTGATGCTGTAACCATTTGCCATTTGGTTACAATTACATCTAAGTTAATTTAAAAAAATTTAAAATTTGAATTTATAAATATATTTAGGTATGAAAGTATTTCATAATCTTATGTGCAGTTCTTACCGGAATAATCTATAAAAGTTTTTTTAATGAAATTTGAGATTGTTTGTAACAAATATATATACTTAATCTATAATTTGCAAGGTTTAATGCTTACGAAAAGTTGAATATAAGTTATCTCATCAATATTCCAACATGCACTTATATTTTATTTTATCATCTTTTGAAAAACAATACTGCTATTTAGTTTCATATTTCCAGTGAATTAACTAAAGTGAATCATTTCCCTTTTTTCAACTCACATTTAACCAGAACCATTGTACTCTCCCAGAATTAGGCATGTAGAAATGTGTGTATTTCATCCAACTCATTTTTCACCACAAGTACACTTTACCTATAAGCACTTGCCCTCAAGATAACCTTATTTAAATTAGTTAATCAAAGGATTTTGGTGAGGCAATGATATAGCACTCCACTGAAATTAGCACACTTCACTAAAATTAACACATATCAGATTTCTTTCATCCCTTCGTCTTCTAATTTAGTCAAAGTAGAAACAGAACAATATTGACATACTGTCTTCTCTAAAGACAAGCAATGCTTTTATCCTCTATCAATTTTCTAAAGTTACATAGAACTTTGATTTTAAAAAACAAATATGGAAGTGACTAACATCCGAAAGAATATTACACAAAAGAACTAAAGAGCACAGCACCCACTGGCTTTGGTTCTCCATTGAAAAGCATTTCTCAAAACTGTTGTGGCCTTCCCACCCTCAGTGTTTTCTCCGAAGTTCACATTGCCTCAGCCCCATTTGGAAAGCTACAACAGCTCTAGAGTCACTCTGAAAGTCCAGTGTCACCACATTATATTGTTCATGTCATTTCTCTGTCCAAAAATTTAATATGGCTTATCTAAACCAGAGGAAAATTTCCTGTTTTTTCTGATAGAATTCAAAGCCTTTCACTGTTTTAGGTTAATCTACTTTTCTTTAAGTCCCTACTACTCTCTTAAATAAAACCTAAATTTCATCTGACCTAAAGGTTCAGTGTGTTTAACCTGCCATGATCTTCTTCCCCATTGCATGTTAATGGTATTTTTTTTAAAACATATTTTTCTGTCTCACTGGTTGATGGCATTCTATACCATGTACACAATATATCACTTCTTAACTGGATTTGAAGTCCTCCAAAATCATCCAGGAATAGCTTGTATCTCTTTCACTTTTTTCCATATGCATTGATTATGTCTCTATAACATTCAATTATGATGTTTTTGTTTGTTACTGTCTAATACTAGATTTAAATTATAGGAGTGAAGAGGAACATATATGTACATTTATAGTAACTTGTGTACCTTAGCATTCTCCAGAAAGTGCCTCTCATGACTGTGGTGCACAAGAACCCCCAGTGTCTGCAGTCTGCAACCTGATGACGTGGGGGAGCCAATGAACCATCCCAGTTTGATTCTCACAGTCTGAGGACCTGAAGAATGGATGCTGGAAGTTCCAGCCTAAAAGTCAACAGGCACGAAACACAGAAGAGTCAATATTTCAATTTGATCTGAAGGCATACAGAATCCACCATCTCAGATCAATTCAGTGATACAGGAGGAATTCCTTCTTAAGGGAGGGTCAAAGTTTGTGTTTTATTTAGGTCTTCAATTGACAGGCTAGGCCCACAAACATTAGTCTTTAGCCTAATGATTCCTCTTATGCAAAATGATAAACTCATCCAAAACACCCTCACGACCCACTGAGTAATATTTGACCAAATATGAGCACTGTTAGTCTATTTAAATTGACACACGAGACTAACCACCACTAACCACTGTGAACTTGACACCCCTCACCTCTACTTAAACCATGTGTAATTTCAATATATTACAATAATGAGATCATTTTTCTTCTAAAATGTTACAAGTATTCTGCATACAACCCAAAAAGGTCCTTATTCCTTTCATTCAAGAGAAATCAAGCCCATGAGTGGTCTTTATTCTTCTCCTTAATATCCCCCAATGTAACATTATGTGGTAAAATTAGCAATATTAAATACAAGGATATAAAGTCAACACATCTTTTTTAAATGATAATGAAATAAAAGGAGACAAAACATACACATATAAACAAATACAACAAAATAAGGAAGAAACATAAACTATGGTTCTCATTCTTTGTAACTTCTCACTTTATTTCCTTCTTTGAGAATCATTTTTTTTAAGAGTAGGAAAAATTTATTCAGAGAAAGATAGCTCTGTCTAAGAGAGACAGAAGGGGGCCTGGAAAGTGGGTTGCCCTGAGAGTCAATGTATTTTCATTCTTGAATCTTTTAAGCAATTTTTAGTCTTTCCTGGATCGGGGAGTTTTAGAGTTCTGTTAACCTTAATCACAGGACATGATAATATTGAGGAACGCACTAAAGGATCTATATCTACATCTGCTCTTCATTATATCCCTATGGGAGATTCCACTTTCCCCTCGGTAGTCTTGATCCGTCACTCAAGCCAGCAGAATAACTCCTTGGTTTATCTGTGAGTTTGAGGCGTGAGAAACTTAAAGTGATCAGGAAGCAGCTCTTACTTTCATCTCCATAAAATCAGTGTTTTGTCACATAGGGAAAGTATTCCTTTCTCTGGATCTGAGATATCCAGGCCAGCACAATAAGGTGGCAAGAATAGGGAAAATATATATTCACATATTTTCACTGAATCAGTAGTTGTAATATTGAGTGATGCCCTTCCCATTTCCATCCTTTAATTTCTGTATTCCTGGACACATGAATGTTGACTATGGGAGAAAGAATAACATATATTAGAGTTTTATTCAGAGTACATACATCCTTCTGGAGACTCTTGACCAGATTCTACAAGTCACTGCCACCTAAGAAGTATTACAACTGAATCATCAAAAGACCATTTCAAGGCTGTAAGTATAGAGGTAGAGCACTCACCTACCCTTTACGGGGCCCATTGTTGGAACTTATTTGCTGTTACATCATACCCTTGATCAATATTAATGCTGTGTGGGAAATCTTGATAGTACACAAAGAATCTGTGGATTATATAAGTCCATAAGTAATAGTTTTGTTAGAAGCCTTCCATGCAAGAAAGACAAATTCAAATCCCTTAGTACTGTCTAAACCAAGAAGAGCAAATTTTAATTCCTTCCATGATGGCCCAGTATAATTAACCTGACACTGGATAACCAGCTGATCACCTCAAGAATTGATTTCACACAGTAGACTCAGTGTTGGTTTCTGTCACTGGAATACTGAGCATTCATTAGAGGACATAACCTGGTCAGGCTTGACGCATCGGAGTCATATTATTGAGCCCATGCTTAAACTTAAGTCTACCAACAGGCTGGTGATATAGCTCAGCGGCATAAGCACCTGCCTGGCAAGTGCGAGGTCCTGAGTTCGGTTCCCGGTACCCTCATAAAGGAAAAACAAACAAACAAAACAAAAACAAAAACAAAACAAAACAAAAAAAACTCTGCCACCATGACCACTCTGCTCCATTTTATCGAAGTTTTCTGAGGAAAGACACTGAGTGATATTCATGGAATGGGTCGTCCTATCATTTGAATATAGTAAATAATGTTATCTAGTTAATCTTAAAATAATAGTTTCTAAATATAAAACTTTGATTCATCTCAAAAAAGAAACAAACCTAAATATGGAAGTTGTCCACAGACATTCAACAGTCATAAATACAAATATTTTCACTAATACAGACAAATATGCCTTCCAAAATTTATGCACAAATGTCATTAAAGCACATGAATTTCCCCTTAATCTAAAGTAAATACTATTTTTCCTGATATAAAATCAGCACAGAATATATTTACTTATTTCTGTCAAATATATTAAATTAATTCAAATTTACCCATGAGTATTTCGCTAATATTTAGATATAATAAAGGCCTGCATCAATTAGATAATCACCGTATAGCACATGGCCAGGGTATCTGTTAGTCTCTCTGGATAAGCTCAACACTTCCCATCCTAAAGTGGGTTCCAGGAAACTGAGCTATATTAATTTCATTTAGTTTCAATTTGTCTTTTTGGTAAAATCTAAATTCGATTAATAAGGATGACTAGGAGGAAATCAGAGAAAAGGCATGAATATGTCTGATTACTTATTCTTCTACTTTCCTCTCTTGGGGATTGCTTTGGATTTTACTTAGTCTGTGTGAGGAGTATTACATCCTCCGTCAAGCAGCTAACCCATGCAGCTCTGTCTCCCCAAGTTCCAGTAATTTCTTTTCCCTTCAACATTTTACGTGTGGATATGGAAATCATGTCCTGTTGTGTCTAGCCCTTCCTTACACACATTTCTCGTTTACTCATCTCAAACTACAGTTTAAGCATCCTATCTCTCTTGCAGTGATTCTTATAAGTTTTACAAATTTACCTTTCTTTATTCTTAACTTTGAATTCTAAATATATTCTCAATATTGAATTAGGAATAGTGTTATCATAATATAAAAGCAATGGTTATTATAACATAGAAATAATGATAATTGTGATAGTCACTTGTGTTGTCAACTTTCTATTACTGAGACTAAATAAATACCTGGCATATATAATTTAAAGAAGAAAAGGCTTCTTTTGTTTTGTGGTTTCAAAAGTTTCAATACATAGTTGCCTAGTTCTAAGGCAGAAACAACAAGGTGGAAGGGCATGGAGGAGGACAGTTAATCATTTCCTGGTAGCCAAAAAGTAGTGAGAAAGGGAATGACCCCAAGAAGAGATAAAGTCCAAATGAATGAATTCCTCTAACTAGCTGTCACTTCCTAACATCCCAGTTAGCTATGAACGTTTCAGTGTGTCAACCCTTTGATGAAATTAGCACTCACCGGGCTGGTGAGATGGCTCAGCGGCATAAGCGCCTGCCTTGCAAGCGCGAAGGCCCGAGTTCGACTCCCGGATCCCACATACGAAAAAGGGGCCGGTGATATGGCTCAGCAGCACGAGTGCCTGTTGGCGCGCAAGGTCCTGAGGTCGACCCCCCGGTACCCACAAAAGAAAAAAAAAAAAAAAAGAAATTAGCACTCACCTACTTAAATCAGCTTCCAGAAGCCCACCCTCTGAACATATGAGAATTTAGGTGGACATTTTAGATCTGAAACATTACAGTATACTAATACTATTAACAATAATAAGACCATAATATGTGCCACACACTCTTTTAAAAGCCTTATGACTATGAACGCCCTATTTTATGGGTGAGGCATCTAAAGTAGGGAAAGATTTTCCACCTGTCCAAAGTCTTGCTGATCAGTAAGTGATGTAATAAAAATGTATGTTATGTTGCGTAGGGAAAACACACACACACACACACACACAAAGAAAAGAAATCAGAATAAATAATACCTAACATAAAAAACAACTTTACACTTACATTCTAATAAAGTCAGCTATCTATGTAAAAATATTTAGCTCTTTTAAAAGCTATCACAAGATATTTAAAATTCAAATTTTCTCAGCGCACCAACTTCATTGTAAATAATTTATCTTTCATTCAACTTAAAAGTGGGTACACATTTATCTATAATACAATAAAACTTAGCCTCTGAAAGGTCTCATTATCTTAAACAAATATCCATTTCAGAATTGCTTTAGTTGTAGAAATGCATCCCCAAAGAGAAATTGTTGTTAAGTCTATTGCAATTTTATAAAATACAGATGAGTTTTATCCATGTTTACCTTCTGACTATTTAAATATTCAATGGAAAATATTTTAAGATATATATTTCAAAGTCCTTAGTCATCTAAAACTATCATTACTATCACTTTTACATCTCTAACTTACTGTTTCTTTTTCCCCTACTTCCAAGAGAAAGACTGTAGATCCGTTGCGTCCCAGAGATATACCGAAAATTTTGTGATCAGCTCAACACAAACACAAGCCATCCCAGTGCCTTCCAGAGTGATGAGAGCTATTAGCCTCCAGTTTAGAATTTACCAATTAAACCATAGCGTGTGCAGTTTGGAAAGCAAAAGGGAGCTGAAGGAGGCTGTGGTAAACATCATATCTAATAAATTCTCAGTCTTTTTCCTGACATTTGGTCCTATCAGCCAGTTATTTCTGCTCCACTTAATACTTCTTGATCTATACTTTCTTTGCTCCAGTGATTCAGGATGAAGTCGTTAATAAATGTCCAAGCATCTTTCTGCTATTTCCAAATTTTGGTTTCCTTAGCCCATTTTGTATTTCTCTTTTTTATTTTTTTAAATTATTATTATTATTATTATTATTATTATTATTATTTATGTGGGTACCGGGAGTTGACCTCAGGACCTCACACTTTCCAGCAAGCGCTTGTACCGCTGAGCAATATCACTGGCCCTTTT
The DNA here is from genome assembly GCA_028451465.1 of Erethizon dorsatum. Classification (NCBI taxonomy): domain Eukaryota; kingdom Metazoa; phylum Chordata; class Mammalia; order Rodentia; family Erethizontidae; genus Erethizon; species Erethizon dorsatum. Next base: position 23,094,835 of record CM051839.1, read on the forward strand.
TTCCCTTTATGTGGGTTCTGGGAGTCGAACTCAGGACCTTGTGCTTGCCAGGCAGGTGCTTATGCCCCTGAGCTGTCTCACCGGCCCAAACTATTTTTTTTTTTTTTGTGGGTACCAGGAGTTGAACTCAGGACCTCGTGCTTGCAAGGCAGGCGCCTCTGCTGCTGAGCTACCTCAGAAAGATGCTTTAAATCCTCCTCTATGTGACTATGAACCCCAAATTATTATAGTGTCTGTACATTCTTGACTAAATTCAAACATCGTAAGACTGAGATCTGGGATTGTTTATCTGACTGAGTCACCTGTATACTTATTGATGACCTCACCACAATTTTTTATGTGAAATCCAATGTTGTGTTTCAAACACCTTAATTGTCCTCAGAAGAATTATTTTGTGTGATTTACTGTGCTTTGTGCAATTTAATCAACTTTTTATACTGTCATATAGATAGGGGAAGGGATTATTGTGTGACAAACAAATAGCCATGTGTAAAAGCAGTCATGAATAGAACAGAGGATGCCTTCCCAATACATGCATTATAAATTGATTGATGGCTGCCCAGATAAATCATTAAAACCGTCATCTTGGGAAGTTACAATTGGAAACTTAAGGAGGGAGTGTCAATTTCCCTTAAAAGCAGAAGTTAGGGTAAGCAAAAGTTCTGGATAGAAAAATAAATAATATTTAGAGGTTAAACCTTTTGAAGATGAAATGCATAAACATTCCAATTGTTATACTAGAGCTGTTGTGATATATTATAGTCACCTTATGGTACAGATTTCCTGATTCTCTGTGAAGCATGACAAGATAATTCCTTCTCTTCTTTGGTTCTTCTAGTACCTCAAAAGTGGCCATACCGGGGCCGGTGAGACGGCTCAGCGGCATAAGCGCCTGCCTGGCAAGCGTGAGGGCCTGAGTTCGACCCCCGGTACCCACCAAGAAAAAAAAAAAGTGGCCATACCTACTCTTAGACAACCTATGTACGCTATACTTCCATTCAAAATAGAGTTAAATAAAAGTTAACTCACTTTTTCATTAAATTCATGTATGCACACTGTCAAATGTTAAAAAATTAAAGAAGTGATAAAATGACTAAACATTTTATTTTTATCTCATTCAAATTTGTCCTATAAGTTTTCATTAAATTTAGACTCACAGCAAGTTAAACAACATGAGTACCATCAGTGCTATTATTTCTATTTTAATTCTGCACACTTCCCTGACTCACTTTTTAATGTCACTTCACCGCTATAAATAAGTGATTGGAAAAGAGAAGTAAACTCTACTATTTGTAATCAAAACTCATCTAGCATAAACAGTCCCAGCTGTGTTTTTAAACAACATAGAAATATACTGCTTTATTTGATTTAAAGTTGAAAACGTTCTTGGGGAAAAAAAGTTCTGATTTATCCATTTATATCTTGCCAGTCATATAAAACATAGAAGGATCCTGTAAGAAATAGTGTAGATACTGAGCTATGCTAGCTAGAAAAATATTTGAATATTTCACTTTTAGTTTATTCCTGTTTGAAAAGGGAAGAAAAGGTATTCTACAGATTTACAGTTTTAGCCACTAGAGGTAGACAATAATATAATTTTAAATTCCAAGAGAAAGGCTCATAAAATATTCATTACAGATATTTATTATACTTTCTTTTATTCATTCATTGCATAAATATCATGTGTTGATAGGTAAGCTAGAGCTAAAGATATGATGCCCCATAAAATAAACTACCTACCTTCATAAATTATACTTTTAAGAGGAAGAGATAGACAATGTGCAACTTTCCAAAAATATAACACATAGCATCATGACTGTTAATAGTAGCAGAAGATAAATAAAGTGGTAAAAGTAGGTTTTTATGTAGAAATGACATTTTTGGTGACACCTGAAGTGAAATGAGGGAGCAAAGTATGCAGTTATTTAGGAAAAGTGAATAATAATTTTTCATATATTACTGTCTGATTTTAATAAAATTTGCATCCAAAAGGTTACATCTAGATATGAGGATGACTACCAACTGTCAGAGAGAAAGAAGAATCCAGTGGTTAATCTTATTTTATGTAATCTAGTAATTTCTAAAGGAGTAAGTTAAAAAAATTTTGAATGTATAGATAATTTAAAAAGCTGACATAGACCAAATGGTATTCCAATAATGGAATTTTACCTGATAGTATTGATTATAAGTACTGCCACTTTATTGTAAAATCCAGAACCCATTAGTCTTTTATAATGCCTTCAAAAATAAACTATAAAAAGAAACCATAAGGCTTTTATTGCCTCAGAAACATCATATGTTTTGAGTACAGTTGTTACACAGACCTTAAAAGAACTCAACTTTCCTTGAAAACAAATTATTGATTTGAGAAGTGGTCATATTTATAAATTTCAGAAGATATTATCAACAGTGTTATTATAATACCCTATTATTATTTATTTTCTAATTGCTAGACACTTAAATTGTTTTAGTATTTAGGTATTTCTCACTAAGGAATGATATTGATTCCTTCTTACATGCTATACTAATTCAACAAGTTCTGAAATCTCAGAAATCTCAGTGGTTTAGAAATGCATTTCTCTCTCTTTGTAAGAACTCTTGGGTCTTTTGGCCCACCATGCACAAAGTAGGAATTCAGCCCCAGGCTGAAAAAGGCTGCTGCATTCCTTAGCTATAACACCTGGAATTTATGAAGACTTCCTAGGCCTTTAGCAGGAAAGCCACGAGTTGAAAAATATCTTGTTTATTCCTGCTTTCATAGCATGGAACACAGCTGGTGATACAGCTATTGTTAACTAAGGAAGAGGAGTCAACCTGACAGGAAAAAGGACCAGATATGGGTGAGAAAATATTTGTATCAGAGTAGTTTTGATATTTTTGTGTAAGGAAAGGGAAAAAATATGCTGCATTCATTTTATAGATTAAAATAGTAGTTGTAGACATAAATTATGTCAAAAATTTTAAATGGGTACTCATAATTCATTTTTTGGTGCACTGAGTGAAAAATTAGCCAGCCATATAATTTTATTTTTATGAACTATGGGTAATGTAGCACAGGTCACACAGAGTGGAATAGAGTCTCCACTGTGCAGTTATAGAGTAATATTATTTAGTTATATGATCTTCATTATGTAGTTTAAGAATAGTAATAAAATTTAGAATCCAGAGTTCATTGCATTAGATATTTGATTATCTGGCACTTGATAAAAAGCCTCATTGTTTTACTGTTCTTTAATTTCTAGCAAAATTTGTAGTATTGGAAAAATTACTTTGTAATTTGCAGAATCTAAAATTTGCATATCAAAAGGTTCCATATTCTTTCATATTCCTTCCCTTTTTTCCCTTGGAATAATATTATAGTGATCCTTTATTTGGCTTACTCTTATTCATCTTTTAAAATTTAGTCATCTACAAAGGTCTTTCTAGCCTCACAGACATATCTAGTTCTGATTTTTTTCTCACACTTTGGGAATTAGTATGTGCTTCTCTCTACTATAGTTTTCATACCCTATTTTAACTTTATGCATACTATCATTGACCTCAACAGAAACTAGAAACTAGAGTGCTTAAGAATGAAGACTGTTCTTTGCTAGCTTTTTATTTGAGTTTTTTGTAAGCACAAAATTATGCAATGAATGAAGAGTAAATATTATGGTCACCTGAGAAGGCAAATGGATGCTCAACCTGAAGTGAGGTTTAATGAACACACACACACACACACACAAACACTATGGAAAAATTTATTATTTCCCTAATTGAGGTCCTTAACAGACCTGAGTGAGCCTCTCAGCAGATAAAAAATGGCTTGACAGAGCCATGAAAGAAATTGGCCTGATGGGCTGGTGAGATAGCTCAGCGGCACAGGCGCCTATTAGTGTGCAAGGTCCTGAGATCGACCCCCGGTACCAACAAAAAAAAAAAATTGGCCTGAGATTTTACTGAGGTTAGCAAGAGGGATAGGGATGTGATTTCATGGAGGAAGAAGCTTGCATGGGAATAGCTGGTCTTCGTTTTCAGTTTGACTAGATGTTGGCATAAAAAGGGGAAGTAAATTTAAAACTTTTTCAGTCAAATATCAAAAACCAGAAACAGACACCTCAGAAAACAACAAATTATACAAACAGTACTATACTAAAAAATTGTTTTTTCTAGTTGCTACCCGATATAGAAAGCATCTAAATAACAGAGTCTTATAGGAGTTTGACTTTTGAGGCTAACACATAATGCTGTAAGATATTATTATTAGTTTTTGCCTAAGTATAATTTAAAGTAACAATAAGTATGCATACATAATGATTACATAATTTGAATCAGTATATTCTACTGTACCAGTCACTTGAAATACACTTTTTCTCTGTTCATAGAGAAATTTAAATTTTAGAAGGAACAATTAAAATAATTTAGATTTATACTCAATTATATGTTAATATTTTGTGTTATAAACAACTAAATTCTTTTCTTTAACTAATAACATTCTTATTTATCCTTACTTAAACAACAATGAGGGCCGGTGAGATGGCTCAGCAGCGTAAGCGCCTGCCTGGCAAGCGCGAGGGCCCGAGTTCGACTCCCGGAACCCACATACGAAAAAGGGGCCAGTGATGTCGCTCAGCGGCACGGGTGCCTGCTGGCACGCGAGGTCCTGAGGTCGACACCCCGGTACCCACAAAAAAAAAAAAATGAGAAAAATCTTTTCTGTAAACCATAAACTATCAATTTGCTTCCACTATGCTTAAAAGGGGTAATAATTTTCTCAGCCCATCTTCATCTGCTTTATGAAACATCCTGACCTTAACTTTATTTTTAAAGTGACTGAAGGTTTAACTCAACTTCACAAAATATAATCTTATTCTAATACTGTATGTGTGACTCTAAATAATTATTTATACTATTGTAATAGTTTATGAAATATTTATTTAAAAGCTATATGAAAATATTGCAGTTGAGAATTGTTGAATAAATTGGAAGTTTATTTAGAGCAAGAATAATTTTACAAAATTAATATGTTTAGAAGCATGACCAGAATTTTCCTCATCCCTATTATAATTACTAATAAGGTGGAAATGTATTGCTCTTCAAGTCCTGAAATAAAATGAATCAATAAGTAATGACTTAGCAAAATGTTAAAAGAATTAAATAAATTAGAAATTTTATATAGAAAGAGATTAAGACAGATTTTACCTTCATGTATAACTTCTTCTCAAGTGTACGGCTAATTTACCTTAATACGTATATAATAAAATATCTATCTCCTCAATCATATATAGTAATAACACATTACCACAAAAGAAAAAAAAAGCAACAATAAAACAATAAGGTAGAAAGGCAAACAACCACTAAACAACCTGGTTAGAATTGTAATGCACATGAAAATTAGAATAAAAGATGACCCTAATCACTTCATATTTTAATATATTAAGTCTTACATAGTCCTTCTATTTCCCTAGCCATGACTTTTGCTTCCTAGATAAACATTTTCATGCCTATGAAATCTAGAATCCCTCTTCTGTAAAATCTCACTATATATAGATGATTTCTTCTGAAGTTTGCTTATAGGAATGCCTACTGCTAGCCCTTCTTCTGAAAGTGTAATTATGCTTCTCTTGTTTTCCATTAAAAAAAATATTTTTCAGGGAAAGACATTGTTGCTCATGCAGGCCTCACAAGTTATCAAACACCATCATTTACTGTAGATATTACAATAAGGAGAACGCAGTTATGATGCCCATTCTCTTGTAATGTGTAATCACATTTTATAATATTAATTAAATTTAATAAATTTAATTTTAGCACAGATGTATATTCTAGAAATATTTTTAAATTATAGAACAGCTATAGTTAGATCTTCCTATATTTAGATAGTGTATATAAATGTGTGGCTTAGTCTGTATACATGGTTAAAGTGTGCAAATTTTAGATGTTAATGGTGATACTTAGATTTTAGAATGCTAAAAGGAACTGCTACATGAACAAAAGGATCTCCTTGGTGTACCATTTATCTTATTTTGATTTAAATAAAATCAAGTAATTTTATTCTCAATTCAGTTTTATTTCAACTGTTAGAAAGCATCCAGCTGGTAGTAGTTAATATTACTCTTCCCTAAACAAGAGTCTTACAGTCTTTTGAGCATTTTACTTTAGCAACTACATTTATCTTCATCATCATCATTATTATTTTGCTTAGTTATTTAAGGGATTCTGCAATTCAGCCAATGCTATTTAATAAAGCTTCCAGTAAATGTTCAGTGCCATACATGGGACACTATTACACCCATACACATATATAATATTAGGAAAATGAATACATTGCATAAAAGTATATACCGATCACAGGTCACTTAAATTAGGAGTAACTCAATGAAAAAATGTTCCTTGGGATTGTTTACATTTTGAAATTCTTCATGTATAACACGGAAAACATTAACAACATGGGAAATTTTGGTCAACATCATAACATACATTTTCAGTCTACTTTCATTGCAGAATAAAATATATTAGAGTAAGTTTGTGGAACAGAAAGGCACAGGTATATGGCTTAGAGTTTCTCGGCTTCTCTCACCCATTTCTATCACAACGGTAGCTAAACCAAGTAGTTTAAGAATGCAGAGGATCATTCACAATTTGTGGCAGGTATTCAACCTGCAAATTTCAGAGCTGTCAAGTTTGAGTGTTTCAATCAATTCTGACATCTCCTGGCATTTCCTTTCATATTCTAGCTTCTATAAATAATATAATTTCTTAGGTACCATTTTAGGTTCACAAGATCATTTCTCCCCCTAACACACAGAAAGGCTGTATTTTATCTCTTAGCATGTCTTTTCTTTTTGACTTTTAGTTTGAAAAATGTGAAATATTACATAAGTTACCTGACCCTGAAATGCAATACTTTACAATTATTTATTGTTTGGTGATACACTAGTAATAACACAAAACAGCACTTCAAAAAATATCTCGTGTATATTTTTAAAAGTAAGAACTTTACCATAAAATTTGCAATAAATAGCACACCTAGTATTTGAAAGAAAAACTTGTTAATGATTACCAGTGCACAAGAATAACAATTGGAATACCCACATTGTCACATTAAAAAAAATACTCTATTTTGTACAAAGTAGTTCCATCTTAGATCTAACAATGGTTTAATTTAGTTATCATAATATAAGGAGTTTTTTATAAATTGTTTTCAATAAAATGTCACATAAAGATTCTAAAAGAAACTTGAAAAATAATTTTAGTATTTTTCAAATTTAGTTTATTACTGTAATCAGCACTTTGATTTGGTATATTTTCCTAAATAGAAATTAAATGAGACAAAATATATAAAGTTAGTACTGTTTCAGCTACAAAACTTTGGTCACCCTTTATTGAAAATTCTTTAAACTGGAAAAATAAAACTGATCTTGAAAAGTTGTTTTTTCTCACAGAATTTCAAAAAAATTTAGTGACAGAACCAGAAAAAGAGAATGCAGAGTTACTCATTCACAGGGCAACACATTTTTAGTATGCACCTATTTTTATATTTATAAAGCTACTAGTGGCACTTAAAAGGCTCATGTCCTTCATAGCCAGACGAACAGCTGAAGAATCCCCCTGCCATGTAACGAGCATCTATATAATCTGGCTGAAGTATGTTGAGATGATTGTGGACATTTCTGTCAACAGTTTATTATAAAATTTTCTTTTTATTTGAACATCAAAGTCAGGAATATTTCAATCTTTCATAGATTTGATTCCAGGTATGTTACTTTCTATGTTTAACTTTCAAATCAGATGGAATGAATGTTTTTCTGTTGTCAACATTAATGCTGACCCACCAATATATTATTCTCCTCCCCTTCCTGAGCAATGTCTTGCAGCAACCTTGAAGTTACTGGGCAATCACGTTACTACTTGCCAATGCAATGCGATTTCACCAGTGGGACTGCTGAGGATCAGGACAACGAAAACTCGATGGGATTACCCAGCTCATTGTGGCTCGTTGGGTTCTGTAATGTATTTGCTGAAATGTTGAAACCACGATAGATGCCAGATGGATCACTGAATTGTCTTGATGGTCCATGAGGGTCAGAATAGAGTTGAGTGAGTGAGTGCAAGAAAAAAAAATCTTAATTGTGCTAAACATAACAGAGTAAGCTAAGGCAACACATCCTATTCCATATAATTAATATAGAAATATACTCAAGTATTTAAATTAATTGTTCTTCTTCTTCTTCTTGAAAGTATAGATATTTAATTATTTTAATGAACCTTTATGCTGGGCTTGAGAAATAAGGTTTAATTGTACTGCTACATGTGAATACCCACGTTTCTAGGTACTGTTTGTTGAAGATAGTCATGTACCCACAAAGGTGTTCATGAAACCTTTGATGAAACTCATTCAGCTGTAAGTACATGGATTCCATGCTCTACACTTTGTTTAATTGGTCTGTTTTATGATACCAGTATCATGCTACTTTGGTTACCATGGTTTTGTAGTATATTTTTAAGTCGGGTTGATCCTTCCAGCTTTATTCTTTTTGCTTATGATTGTTTTGGCTATTAGAGGTCTTTTGCAATTGCCTGCAAATATGAGGATATTTTTTTCCATTTCTGTAGAGAATAGCATTACTATTTTGATAGGGATCTCATAAAATATGTTTATATCATTGCATAGAATGGACATTTTAACAATATTAATCTCCCAATCCACAAACATGCGATATTTATTTATAATTACGTTCTTACTCTCTCTCCTCAATATTTTATTGTTTTCAGTACAGAGACCTTTTACTTTCTTTCTTTCTTTTTTCTTTTTTTTTTTTTTTTTTTTTTTTTTTTTTTGGTACTGGGAATCAAACTCAGGACTTTGCGCTTGCCAGGCAGGCATTTGTGCCACTGAGCTATATCCCCGGCCCTTTTACTTTCTTAGCTAAATTTATTCCTAAGCAATTTTGTAGCTGTGGTAAATGACGTTATTTGTTTCAGTTCCTTTTTAAACAGTTCGCTATTAGTGTATTGAAGCAGTACCGATTTTGTATGTTTTGTTTCTTCCTGCAACTTCACAGGAAGTCTTTTACTAATTCTATGAATTCTTCAATGGAATTGAATTTTTGATATGAAAGCTGTCATCTGCAAATAGGGTTGATTCATCCTCTCCCCTTCCAATTTGCACACCTTTTACTTCTTTCTCTTGCCAAACTGTGCTGGATAGGACTTCCTGTTCCATGCTGAATAGAATTTATAAACGTGGATACCCTTGTCTTGTTTTGAATCTTAACAGAAAAACTTTCTACATTTTCCCAGTCAGTATGTTGTTTGACATGAGTTTGTCAAATAAAAAATTTATTCAGTTGAAGAAATTCTTTATAAACCCATTTTAATGAGATATAATATATGTATATCTTAATGGAATTCATTATAACAATTTGACACATGTATACATTGTGTCATAATAAAATTAGGGAAATAAGTTTTTCTATCTCTTCAAGCAATATTCTTTTTTTTTTTTTTTTTTTTTGTGGGTACCGGGGGTCGACCTCAGGACCTCGCGCGCCAGCAGGCCCCCGTGCCGCTGAGCGATATCACCGGCCCCTTTTTCGTATGTGGGATCCGGGAGTCGAACTCGGGCCCTCGAGCTTGCAAGGCAGGCACTTATGCCGCTGAGCCATCTCACCGGCAATATTCATTTTTATGTGTTGGGAATTTCATTGTCTTATTTTACTCTTTATTTTGAAATATGTCACATATTTTAACCAACTGTTACCTTGCTGTACTAATTCCTCTTGTCTGTGTTTTGATCCCTCATTGAACTTCTTTCCTACTTTCCTTCCCCTTGCCCTTCTCAATCCCCAGTGAACACTCGTCCATTCCGATTCTTTTACAAGATTGTCTTATTAGGTTTCACAAATGAGTGACAGTGTGTGGCATTTGTCTTTCTACATCTGTATTATTTCACTTAAAACAGTGACTCTCCCTTTAGATCTAGTAATATTTGCTTTATATATTGGGTTGTTTCATGTTGGGTGAATATACTTTTACAATTATATACGCACAATATTTATATATTATACTCAAAATTATTATTTTCTTGATAAACTGATCCTTTTCTTAATATATAATGACTTTATTTTTCGCTTTTTCCATTTTTTTTACTAAATTCTGCTTTACTTGATATGGGTATAATTACTCCTGCTAGCATTTATTTTCCATTTACATGATACATAATTTCCAACACTTCATTTTTAAAGTATATCTTTACAATTAAAATGTAAAGATAAGTGTATATCTTTACAATTAAAATGAGTTTCTTGTATCCAGCATATAGTCAGATAATTTGAAAAAATTTACTTAGCCTGTTTATGTATTTGGACAGGTGAATTTAATTCATTTACATTCAAGGATATTGGGAATAGATATGAACTTCCTCCTGGCATTTTGCTAACCGTATTCTGCTTTTTCTGTATATTCTTTATTCCTTCTTGCCATTTATTTATTTATGTGTTTATTTATGTATTTATTTACTTATTTTCCTTTTGCTAAACTTTGGCTCATTTGTCTTTCTTTTTCATATATCAGTTTTTTTAGTAAGTTTTTTACTTTGTGTGTTTTCATGATGGTTCTCAGACTCTTTTTCCTCTAGTGTAGGATTCCTGTACATATTTCTTGGACAGCTGAAGTAATGACGATAAATTCCCCTGCTTTTCTTCTTATCTGGGAAATGCTTCTTTTTCTCCTTTAATTATGAAAAACAGTTTTTCTGAAGATGGTTTTCTTATTTGGATTTTTTTTTCTTCCACTACTTTGAATATATTATCCCATTTTCTCCTAGAACCTTGCTGTAAAGCTGTTGGGCATTCCCTTTATATATCTTTGCTCTTGCTTTTTATATGATGCTTTGCTCTTGCTGTTTTTAGGTTTACCACTTTGTCTTTCACTGATGGCATTTTGACTATAATGTGACTCAGAGAAAGCCTGTTTTGACTGAAAAAAGTTGTGATCTTTTGAGCTTCTAGTATTTGAAGTTCCACATCTCCCAGAATAGGTAGAAAAATGTCATCTATTACTATGTGAAATAGGTTGTCAGAGTCTTTTCTCTTTTCTTCACCTTCTGGAGTTGCCATACTGCTAATATTTACCCTGACTACCTGGATTCCTTTCCCTGTCTTTCCTTCTCTTTTTCTTTATGTCTTCCTTTCTTCCTTCCTTCCTTCCTTTCTTTTGTTCTTTTTCTTTCTTTCTCTCTCTCTCTTCCATTTATATTTCTCTAACATGATTAATTCAAAAGAACTAACTTCAAGTTGAGAAATGCTTTCCTTTGTTCTAGTGTGGTATACATATAATTTTTATTTCAATAATATAAGTTTTTAGTTTTAAGATTTATTTTTAAGGATAAACTTGAGACATATATAGGTAAATGGATACATCTTGAGATCATACTCTTAAGTGAAATAAATCAGACACACATGAGTAAATATTGCATTGTTTCTCTGTTGTGAGAAAACGAAAGTGTAAATAAGGACCAAAAAGTATAATAGGTATTGTGAAATAGGAAGAAAATGTACAAATGGGAAGGGGAACTAGAGAGGGGGAGGGGGATAGGAATGGAGAGAAAAGAAAAAAAATGAAAAAAGTAGGAAAAAATGGAAACAAATCTTTTGTAAATAAGGAGGGCAAGTGGGGTTGAAGGGAGGGCAGGGGAATGGGGAAAAATGCAGATACATCAGATACAACTTCCCTATGATGAATGTGATCATTATGTATATCTAATATGTACCAATAAACTTAATTAATTAAAGCATTATTTTTAATATTTCTATCTCCTTGGGCTTTTCATAGCAAAAACTCTTCCTCATTTCTTTGTATTGCCAATCTGTATTCATTTGCATCTCACTATGGTTTTTGGGGATCATTGTTTTCAAAATTCTTTTCAGGCATTTTATGAATTACTTTGAAATTTAGGTCTGTTTTTGGAGAATTATCATTTTTTGGAGGGGGATGTTATGTATACTTTCATGTTTCTTTTGTCCTTGCGCTGCTATCTGTGTATCTGGTATAACATTTGCCTCTTCCAACTTTATGAATTAGCTTTTTAAGGAAAAGTTATTTTCATTTAAATGGGATATAGAATGTCACTTGGGTCATTGTTTGGGATGTGGTTACATCAAACTTATTGAGTCTTCATAATGAACCATATTGCATTTTATCAAATTTTCTGCATTCATCAAAACAATCATACGTTTTGTCCTTCATTATGTATCATATTTATTGGTTTGTATATGTTCAGCCATTCTTGCTTCATGGTGAATGCTCTCTTAATATTCTATTAAATTTGGATTACTAATATGTTGTATAAAATATTTGTAGCTTCTGTTTTTGTTTTTTTCTAGTTTTGATATCAAGTAATAGAATAAATTTAATAATATTTCCTTATCTTCAATTTTTAGGAAGATTTTGAAAAAAATTGACATTAATTCTTTAAATGTTTTATATAGTTAAAAACAAAGCCATCAATTCTGAGGCTTTTCTTTATTGCAAAATGTTATTTAGTCAAATTTTCTGTTTCTTCTTAGCTCTATCTTGGTAGGTTGCATGCATTCAGGAATTTATTAATTTCTTCCTTTTTTCCTATTTGATTTCAAGTTAAAATTTGTATGGTTTAATATTTTGTATTTCTGCAGTGTCAGTTGTAATTTCTACTTTGTCATTCCTGATTTTATTCATTTGAGGCTTCCCTCTCTTTAACACAAATTTTTATTTATTCATTACACATGAAAAGCTATATAATATCTGAAACCCTCTCCAGAATCCAATGCTTTTTTTAGTGTAGTGGTGAGGGAGAAAGCATATACCAAATGCAATTAGGAGAATTTCATAATTATCATAGGAATTTCATAAGTACGGTAAAATTCAAACAGATGAACCTCAGATTGCTGGCAGTAAGGAAGGCCATGTGAGGAAAATAAATTATCTGAAGGTTATAAGGCTGTATTTAAATGTTTTATGCCACCAATCTGTTATAAATGTTTATTGTATTATGTTTTATTTATATTTTAAGAAACTAATTAGAACTAAAGTGTGGTTCAGTATGGTTTTCCCATTTTTGCTTAGTTTTTAAAATGGAATCTCACTACAGAGTCTGCCAAAAATGTATACACACTTTAGAAAAAGAAAAACTTTTACAAATATTTTAATACTAAATTTATTGAGATGTCACAAAATGAATGCAAGTTACCTCTGGCCTCTACCGTTAAAAGAGGTATGCAAAGTGGTGGCCATTATCTTTCAGACATTTATTAGTAATGTGAATTTCTTCAGGGGCAACATTGGTTACTGAGATTGCTGCACATGCATTTTCAATTTCTTCTCTAAAGACTGGCAGTGTAGTGGATTTTCTCCCATATATGGCATCTTCTAGAGTCCTCCATAAAAGGGTAACACCATCTGTTTAAAAAAAAATCATACTATTTTTCTTTCCTGAAATGTGTATACATTCTTTAGCTGATTCTATATACCGTAACAATTTAGCCCAGGCTGGCCTCAAACTCATGATCTTGCTGCCTCAGTCTCCCAAATTCTGAGAATATAGGCATAAACAGCACACCCTCCAGCTCTCATTTTCACATTTTAAACAATAGAAAAGTGGTTTCTATTATTTAAATAATAGAAAAGTGGCTCTTGGATTTGTGGTGTTCAAGTATTGAAAAGTGATATTAAGTGGAAAAAAATACTTGAATTATAAACAAGTTAGGTTTACACAATCCATGCAAAGCATTAGGTAAAAATGATAAGCATAAGCAAATCAAATTCTTCTAAAACAATATTTGATCTAAATTTACTGAAGTTCCTGAAATCGATATCAAACAAAACATTAGTTTTGCCTTAATTGTAATAACATAAATAACAATAGTTAAAAATCAAAATGCCTAACATCTACAAATCATATCACCCTCAGCAATTCACTTATGTTCTCAAATCCATTTTTTAAATCTTTCTTTCTTGCAGAAATATTGTGGAAAACCTCCCCAAGACACCAGGTACAAATTTCAGTGTATCTTTTGATAGCAAATATGATGATAGGTTAGGTTTGAGAAAGCTCAATTTTTAGAAAACATAAGGGTAAAAGGAAAAGTGTACTTAAAGAAAAACTATCAGAAAATTTGCCTAATCTGGAGAAATATATAAATATCCATAAAAAGAAAGTTAATTAGATTCAATCCAGATCTGTAATTCAACCTGATAAAGAAATCTAAACACTGTAACCAGAGAAATTTTTCTTCAGATAAGAAGGAGTGGAATAAGTTTTCCCAGGTAAATAATTAGTGACAGAGATCATCATTACCAAAGTCTCTTCACAGAAATGTTTACAGGTGGTTTCCAAGCTGAAAGAGGAAGGAACTAGTGAGTAAGATGAAAAACCTGAAAGTTTAAAACTCACCAGTAAAAGCAAATACATAAATTCAAAACATTAAACGTGTAATGGTGGTTTGTAAACCACTTATATCCTTAGCATGAAGACTGAAAGGCAAAAATGTTTAAAAAAAAAAGTCATAAGCACAATATAAAAAGATGTAAATTATAACATCAAATGTATGTGTGATCCGGGCCGGTGAGATGGCTCAGCGGCGTAAGCGCCTGCCTTGCAAGCGCAAGGGCCTGAGTTCGACTCCCGGAACCCACATACGAAAAAGGGGCCGGTGATATTGCTCAGTGGCAGGGGTGCCTGTTGGCACGCGAGGTCCTGAGGTCGACCCCCCCGGTACCCACACAAAAAAAAAATGTATGTGTGATCCAAGTTAAGTTGTCATCTGCTTAAAAAAACCTAAAAATAATGTAAGATGTTCTTTCGATCTTCCACTAAAACCCAAAATAAATGCACAAAAAATAATACTGACTAGAAAAAAAACCCTTTCAATTAGAAAGTTAGGTAGCAAGAGAAGGAAAATGGGGTGGGGAAAGGATCTATAAAATCCCTAGAACACAGCAAAAGGACAGTGGTGTATCTTCATGTATCAAAAATTTACTTTGGATGTCCATAGATTAAATTCTCCAATTAAAAATACAGATTAGCTAAGTGAATAATGTCAAGTGAAATAAATTGGACACAGAAGCTTAAATACTGAATGGTTTCTCTCATAGCAGAAAATCAAAATATAAATAAAAAGCAAAATATAAGAAACATAGTGGGAAATAAGGACATAGTTCTTTTGCAAAAGGGAAAGCAACCAAGAGATGGATGGAGGACAGAAGTGGGGCAGGAGAAGGGAATGAAAATGAATTAAGATGTGCTACGTACATGTTTCAATAACCCATGAGCAATGTAATCATTATGTACAACAAACATATTCTAATAAAAAATAAAAATAAATAAAAATAAGATTCTATGATATACTATTCTCAAGAGACAAACTTCTCCTCTAAAGACACAAATGAAAATTGAAAGAATGAATAAAATCTATGCAAATGTTAGCTAAAAGAGAGCAGGAGTAGCTATACATATATCAGATATAATACATTTAAAGTCAAGTGCTGTGAAGAGAGACATAAAAAGAGACTATGTAATGATGAAGGGATCAGTCTATCCAGAGGACATGACAGTAGCAAATATATATACACCCAATATCAGAATTCCTAAATAGCATAGGAAAGCAAATATTAATTGATCTGAAGAAAGAGATAAACCACAGTGCAATAATAGTGTAAGAAATTCGAATTTCAAGAATGAACAGGGCCGGTGAGATGGCTCAGTGGCATAAGCGCCTGCCTGGCAAGTGTGAGGTCCTGGGTTTGACTCCCAGTACCCATATAAAAAGGAAAAAAGGGCCGGTGATATCGCTTAGCAGCACAAGCGCCTGCTGGCAAGCGCGGGGTCCTGAGTTCGACCCCTGATACCCACATTAAAAAAAAAAAAAAGAATAAACAGATCATTCAACCAGAATATTAATCAAATTATGTATTGTAAATTGTATTCTTCATCAAGTGACTCTAACAGACATACATAGGACATTCTCTTCCACAGTTGAAGACCATACATTCTTCTAAAACACATATGAAACGCTGTATAAGGTAAGTCATATGTTAGCTTACAAAACAAGTCTTAAAAAAATTTAAGATTGAAATTATATCAGGTAGGGCCGGTGAGACGGCTCAGCGGCTTAAGCGCCTGCCTTGCAAGCGCGAAGGCCCGAGTTCGACTCCCGGAACCCACATACGAAAAAGGGGCCGGTGATATCTCTCAGAGGCACGGGTGCCTGTTGGCGCGTGAGGTCCTGAGGTCGTCCCCCCGGTACCCACAAAAAAAAAAAAAAAAAAAAAAAAAAAAAAGAAATTATATCAGGTAGATTTTCTGACCACACGGTGTAAAGTATTTAATGGGGCTTTCAAGACACTAGAAAACAATATAAGTTATATCTAAGTTTAATAGAAAGAATGAAATAATAAATATCAAACAACATGGAGAATGAGTACCCTTTCTATCCTTTTTATTTTCTCCTTTCTTTCCAAAATTCCTATGGCTGGAATATTTTGTTTATTGATACTGCCCCATAAGTCCTATAGGATATCTTCATTCATTTGAAACCATTTTTTTATCCTCTGAATGTACATTTTCAAATATAGATTTTTTGAGCCCACAGATTCTTTAGTCTGTTTGGACTATTTTGCTCTTGATGCTATTCCATTTTTCACTTGCTTCACTGTGTTTTTTAGCTCTATTTTTGTTCTGATCTTTATTTTAAAAAATCATTCTGAACACTGATTTGTTTTCTTTGCTTAGTTGAGCTATTTCTCTCATTTTTCTTGAAGTTTTATGTAATAAAAATTGTTCCCCATATCATTGTAGAACATCAAACAGATTACAACACATTTAGTGCGTTAAAGAATACAAATTTATTTTATAATTCAGTAGGTCATTAGTCTGTTTCAGTAGCAGTAGGAAACTAATAAAGTACTGTATTAATCTGTTTGATGTTCTACAATGATAGGGGGAACAATCTTTATTATATTTGCTATTTTAAAAGATAAGATAAGTACTAAGAGTGACTTGAACTCAGTCCTTGAGTTGACACAGTTATTTACAGGTTCCCATATGCAAGTATTTTTCTAAGATATAGTATTATTTTATATCCATTGTTCTTACAATACTAGGTGTGTTTGCACAAGGTGCCAGTAGGAGGTGCTCATGAATAGGGCAACATTGCCACTGCTTCAGCCATTCTTTGACTATTGAAAAAGGACACAAGTTGGACCAAGAGCTCTGGTAATACATACACATTTGAAGAAAAATTCAGAACCTATGAGTGAAACTCTAACCAGAAGAATCATTATTTTCATTTGCTTCTTGAATATTTCTTCCATATGTCAATATATGAGTCTTGTTGTTTTTTGTTTTTCGTGTGTGTGTTTTTGAGACAGGGTTTCACTATGTAGTAGTTCAAGCTGGCCTTGAAGTCACTTTGTAGCCCAGGCTGGCCTTGAATTTGCAGCAATTCTCCTGCCTCAACCTCCCGTGTGCTGGGATTACAGGCGTGTGCTACCCCTCCTGGCCTGAATATATGAGTCTTAAAGTAGGGCAATTTAAATTTTAAGTTACAATATATTTGACAAAATATGACAAAATAGTCCAACTCTGAAGAAAAAAAAATAAAGCATTTACTGGCATGCCTACCTGTCTATCATGCAATTTCAAGGTAGAGGACACAAAGTTAGCTTGTTTGACACATGTTTTGACCAGATTTCTAGGTATCTGTGTTGCTATTATATATCACATAATTGTTAAAATTACCAGAATTTGTTGTGAAGCAAATTGGATATCTTGGTTACTTTCTCTATACAGAAAACCTTGGTTTGAGAGCATAATTCATTTTGGAAATATGTTTGTAATACAAAGCACTTGTATATCAAAGCAAATTTCCCTATAAGAAATAACGGAAACTTGGATGATTCACTCCACAATCCAGAAATATTTGTAAAAATACAATACTATAATATAATACAAAATAATAAAGAAAATACAAAATATAAAGAAAATTTTAAAACCTGCACTTACCTTTGAAAACGTTTGTGGCTGGTATGAGGGAAACAAGAGAGGAGGGTTGTTTTATAAGATGACCTTCACTGTCACTAGCAGAATCACTGCTACCTATTGGCTCAATGGAATCTTTTTCTTTTTGTGTAACTTTAACACGAAACCTATCCAGTGACCCTTGGTTTTGCTTCCTTTTGAAGATTTTGCAGAAATATGACATTGCATTGCTGTTAAACAGATTCATGGCTCACACTGCTATAGCCTTATTTGGCTCATGCTTTTCTACACAATTTTGCATTGTTTCCCATTTTACACATCTTCCTCATCTCATTTGAAATAAGGGATTCCTTCACTTCTTTCTCCTTTGCAGATGAGATAGCCTCCATAACCTCTTCCTGTCAACCACAATGACACAGTGAGAGAGAAGAATCATTGACTCAGTTATGGTCATGTGACATTTGACATCACCTACTACTCATGTTGCAAGACATTGCTCTTTTCTCATGTTAAAATTTATTAGAAATGTTTGCTTGTCTTGTGGAACAATCGCAGAACAAGTTACTTATAAACCAAGGTTCTACCGTGTTATTATGTGGTCATTAATTAAAATACTTTTCATTTACATTTTGAAATTGTCCTAAACACCAATTCTTTAATATGGTTAGAAGATTAAGCTTAACCATTTTTATTTATTTTTATATCTATGTCCTTCAATACTTTTGTTTTATATTTACTTGCTGATATTTGCCTGGTTTCATCATTTACATTGTTAATGGAACTTATTTATCTGCAAAATTAATCTCACTACATGAAAGTAAGTTTTGCTTTATTTTAAGATGTTCAACTAATAAATGAATAGTGTTTCCATAAATC
Organism: Erethizon dorsatum; assembly: GCA_028451465.1. Classification (NCBI taxonomy): domain Eukaryota; kingdom Metazoa; phylum Chordata; class Mammalia; order Rodentia; family Erethizontidae; genus Erethizon; species Erethizon dorsatum. The sequence continues at coordinate 23,113,709 of CM051839.1, forward strand.
AATTCCAAGAGAAAATTTGCACACACACAGAGGTGAAGAATTCTGCCATACTTTAAATAAGTGCAATCTTTCCAAGCTGGAAATTTGTCTTGATACCTGCCACGATCTTTACATACTGCATGTGTGAGGTTGCATAAACCACATCAAAGGATCAAATCTAACCCAGCCCTAGGGACTAAGTAAATCAATTGCTTTATTTTTCTCCTGCTGTTTACTACTGATTTAACCTTGTTCCCCCATTCCCATAAAAAAGAAATATATTTCTTCCTTATAACCAACTCGCTGAGTTACACCCAAGTTTTAGTAACCTGGCATTGATTTCTCCCTAAATTTTAGTTTGTTCATCTTGCTTCCACTTCAATCACTTTGTGTACACTAGGACACAGTTGTTGCATTTTAAAAACATGGTGTTTTTACTTAATAAAATCATCCCTTTTGTCATTTATTCATATAAGTTTAAGCAACGCACAGGTACAAAATTTTAATATTTTTCAATATCCTAGAATATTCTTGAAAAACTATAGATAGAAGACTCTGATATTAAAAGTATGTTACTGCAGACTCTTGTATATTTTGCTGCTGAAAATTTCTCTGCCAAAGAGAACAGATTTTGAACAGATACATTCAAGCTTTGGCCTGGCTTCTCTTTAAACTAAATCCCAAGATTCCTACTATTAGAGAATGACACATCTCTTGGTTGGGTTTAATTTTCTTAAACAAAGTTCTATACACAAATGCCATATGGAGCCACTGCAAATGGATCATTCAGAGACTAAGTAAAAGTGGGATATTCATAATTCAAGCAGTAGTTTGCAAAGAAGTATATTAGCTTCTTCAAAATCATCAAGATATCGGTTGATGTGTAGATAAGCAAAAAACAAGCAAATGCCCCATCAAATGCAGTTTTGTGTCAGGCCCTGGGAACTTGTCTTTAATGAGTTAATAATTCTTAGATTGTCTCTCATGTACATACTAAGTGGATGCATTTTTTCATTTGTTCTGCTTATCACAAGTGTGGCTAACTTCACATTTGCTTCAGTGATGGAATTCTTTCAGAGTGTTCTGACCTTTTAGTCGATTTGAAATGCTTTTTACTGTTTTGCCACAGGTGGGGGGATTGATCAGTTACTATGTAAGGATCTTACATAGAAGGGTACTTTATATACCTAGGTCAAAACAATTCATAAAGAGCTGAACACATTTTATTGGTTTAATATTGCAGGTGGTTATATCACTTTCATAAAAGGGCTTTTACTTTCTTTAATTTCAATGGCAAGTGAGCTGATAATCAATCACATTTGTTCTGTTGCTTTTTAAAAGCTTAAATGTTGCACTGTGAAAAGCTGCTGCAGAGTAAACACAGTGGGATTTCATAAGGGTTTTTATTAGACAGACCCTACGCTAGCTTAAAAATGATTTAATTTTCAGTGTGCATAGAACACAGATATTACCATTGCGGAAGCAGCTATGGGGTACGAAATATCAATTTACATTTTTTCAGGATCCAATCTTTTTAAATAGGTGTTGTGTCTGTGGGCCAATTCACAAGGGAGACAGGAAATGCAATGATAAAACAACAAGCAGGTGCAGCAAGTGAATTCATCTCTACTAGATATTTGAAATCATGAAATTCAAGTAGCGTTTACTGTTCCCTTTTATTCCTACAGCTGCAAGTTGTAGTGGAAAGTACACTTCTCTGGGACTCAAGAGTCTTGGATTCTATACATGGTTCTGTGCCTAAATAGAAACAAAATTAGGCTCTCAGGTACTTAGTGTAAATGAGGTGATCCTAATTAAAATGACTCCTAGCCAAAAGCCATTCAGCAGAACTTTTTTGTTACCCTTAGAAGGTCCTGAGTGAAACCTATTATATCTGATAAGACCTCACAATGGTCTCTGTTCCTAAAAGCGTTCATTACATTTTGGATAGTTCTTAGTGAAGTACATGCCATATAGTAAGAATCCAATAAATATTCATTGACTTGTTTCATCTTTACAAATTGTGTTGCTTGTTTTAAGTGGTAGGCTATTAATATAAATTGCTATCCATGACTCTCTTCACAAATGTCACTTCCCACTTTTAATTCCTTGCTGAGTGGAGGATTAGAGGTAAGAGGTATAGGAGGTGTTCCTTAACTGTATTTTAGCAAGCTCATTATTGTGATATAGAGACATAATTAATATTGATATTTACTTAGTGCTCATTTGCTTTTAAGTATTGTAATAGAATATTTTAGGCCTCAAAAAGCTTTGAAATATAGGCATTATTATTTATATAAGTGAGGATTTAAGCTTAAAGGTGAAGGTGATTTCATTTATGTTCATATAAGGATTAATTGGTGGCATCTGGATTAAATGATTCTTTGTGTATTTCCAATGGACTTGAAAGTAAGCTCTTCAGTAAGGGCCATGGTTCGGATATGGTTTATCTCCCAAAATTTTGCGTACTGGTTTCGAGTGTAACACTGTTGGAAGGGAGTAAGACCTTACAGGGGTGGGGCCTATTGCAAGGTGATTAGGTTTTGTCTACACTCATGAAATAGTGATGGTCTTGGGAACAGATGAAGTCTCACACGGGTACTTTAGTTCTCATGAGAGTATATCGTTATAAAGAGCAAGCCAGGGCTCACCATGTTCTCCTGCTTCCTCTCTCCATGTGAATTCTCTGGCACAATCTTCCACCCTGCACTGCCTCCATGTGAAGGCATCTCCTTTGTTGCAATGCGGCCAAGTGTCCTTGCAAAATGCCAGCACCATGCTGTTCTGACTTTCTAGACACCAAAACTGTGAGCCTAGTAAACCTCTTTCCTTTATGCATTACCCAGGGTCAAATATTCTTCTATAGCAATATGAAATGCATTAAAACAGTTATAAATCCTAAATTACAGCTGGAAACATTCATTTGAATTCTCAAGGTTTTTTAAGAATTGGCTCTAAAAATGTGTTAATGTTTGAAACATCTATTAGATAAAAAAGTTGAAATATTGAGTTCAATGTATAGCAGATTATTTAGTGCATATTTATTAAATGTTAAGCTATTTGACACATTTACTAATGTAATTTGAGTTCATGATTATAACTCTACTTAAAATCTGGAAAAGATAGCTGTCTCCTCCAGACATATAAAGAAATTTGGTATACCGAAAGTAGCTTCTTATAGGAACATTGCATTGTTCTCTAAAATCTTCTCACATTACCAATATAAGATCCTAAAGCTCTTGAAAAAGTTGTGAAAGATGAACCTTGAACATTCAAATATATGCCAGGAAGGAGTTAGTATTCATTTCTTGAGGCTCTCTCCATTGAAATATGTTCAGTCAAATAAAATACATTGTCTGAAAACAAATAAGGAAACAAACCAAACACCAAATCACTAAAGTGATGATCCATTGATTATAGTGGGTTTATTTGTTTGTTTCTTTTTGCTTTATTGACAGGGTCTCACTGTTTAGCCCAGGTGGTCCTTGATCTGGTGGTCCTCCTGGGTACTAGGATTATAGGTGTGCACCGCCACACTTGCATTAATTAAATTTGAAATAATACAAAAATCTGAATTTCAGAATGCTTGGGACTGAGGAGTAACACTTTATTCCCGAAGAGAAACACTTTCAGACTAAAGAACATGGAGAATTAGAGCTAGATATTAGAAGTGTAAACTTTGTAGGAGAATTTTTAATTTTTATAGGAAATATTAGTTAATAAAAGGACAAACAACAAGAAAAATTAACTTCATAATCTTCAAAACTGTCTATTAAAATCTAATAAGTGAACTTTCAAAAATAGTGATATTGGGACTCCCACTCTAGAAATGTTAACTGGCTAATGTCACCTCCAAACATCCAAAATTTTATAACCATCTGGTTGGTTTGAAAGTTCAGCCAGTGTAGACAGACATTTCAATTATATATTACTCTATTTTTTTTTTTGTGGGTACCGGGGGGTCGACCTCAGGACCTCACGCGCCAACAGGCACCTGTGCCACTGAGCGATATCACCGGCCCCTTTTTCGTATGGGGGATCCGGGAGTCGAGCTCAGGCCCTCGCGCTTGCAAGGCAGGCGCTTACGCCGCTGAGCCATCTCACCGGCCCTCTATTTTTTTAATATTCCAAATTTATTGCCTTAAAACATCAGTGATTTATTACTTTTCATCAAGTGAAGTTGATGAAACTTTTCATCACAGGTGAAGTTAAGGAAGTTTGTTTTCTCTATTCTGGTCCACAGGTTACTAGATGACATCATCCACCAGGTTGAATTCAGCAGCCAGAATGAGCTGAAGTGGAAGGTGCAAGAAGGTTTCTCTGAAGAGCTGGGGCTCGGATATTGTTTACCTGGTCTCTCTCTCTCACCATGAAGTTTCATTTTTACAAGCCTTGTGCAAGATTCATTACAGTATGAAGGCTGTTGCACCTGGAGAGGAAGGAAGTAGAAATTGATGCTTTTAAAAAATATGGCATTGGAAATTTCAGAACATTTCTGTCACATGCTGTGCATCAAATAAGTACAAGCACAACCCATACTGAAAGAAGAGGAAACTGACTACCTCTTCATGCGTGAAGTGACCATCTTATTCCACTATAAGAGCTTGGCTAACAACCCTAACAACTTTCGCTTAGGTAACTGTCTTGTGGTCTTCCAAGAAAGTTGCAAATGCCTACCAAAGGACAACTTCAATTTATGACTGGAAGAAAATGGAGAAAAAAGAAACTTAATGAAATAAGTTTTAGTGATATTTTAATGATAATGCTGGCATGATGAGGTTGTAGAGGAGTATATTAGTCAAATAACCTGAGCATCTGTCAGAAATTTTGGGATGAGTTTAAAAGTTAGGGCAGAAAAACAGCCCCTCCCCCCCGATGTTATGTGTGTTCGTGTGGTTTTCTGCAGGAAATAAATGTGAGCAGATGTGATATATATCAGTATTGAGTGGCAATGCCAGGTCACAGTACACTTTTAAACATCTTACCTCTTCTTAATGCACAACTGTGAAATCATGTGTCACAATAGATTCTAGATTATCAAAATACCTCTTGCTAAAAAATTAGAAATGGACAGAAAGGGTTGATAAAATATAGTCTCTTTTGTTTGAAGTCATAATTATTTGGAGGCAATTCAGTTATTCATTTTATTTTCAGCATAAACTAGCCAAGTGGGGAGTACTCACTTTCTTCCAGGTTTCATGATTTCTTGACAATCTACTCTGACCTGTAGGTCTGGATGACACAAGTGGAAAGAAGTTGATACTGAAGCTTGATCCAGCCTGGAAATCATCTCTTATTCTTCAAATTGAACCTTTATATTTGTATGCAGTGGTTTTTTATCTCTTTTGACCTACATTGTTGATGAGTGCAAAGAGGCAGAGAGTATTAATGAATTAATCATTTAGCTCTACAGACTTCCTGCCACCCCCATACAAGACTTTATTTCTGAAGTCCCAGATTTGTTAAATCACTCGGTGAGATAGTCTGCAGAAGGCATACATCCAGTTACATAGAAAATGAACTTGTGACTGTTCTCCTCTTTTAGAACAGTTTTCAGTATTTCAGCGTCTACTTCAGACTTTGAAAGCAAAAGCCACATCTTCAACTGATTTCCTTAATAAAAGAGTAAACAGCTATCATCGAGGGCTTAATATTTTCTATGTAGGAATAGTACCCATGAGATAAAAGTTGTCCTTTCTTTTAATCTACTGACTGGGAAGATGTCCTTTCTCTTTGCATTTTTATAATATTTCTAAGTGTTCCAGTATAGTTGTGTCCTTGGTTGTAAGAACAGTACTTTGATATTGTGGTAGATTGTTAGAAAAAATTCTTCCTTACACAATTTTCTTTCATATTAAATTGGATTTATTTTTTAAAGCTATTAGGTTTGCAATAAAATTGATCATAAAGTACAAAGAATTCTCTAATGTACCTCAACCTCCCCTAGTATCTATATCCCTACTATGTTGGTCTATTTGTTATAACTGAGGGACTTACATCAGCCGATCATTATTAATCAAAATCCATAATACACAGTAGCATTCATTTTTGCTATAGTATACTCTATAGACTTTGGTGAATGTAATATCATGATATGTAGCCACCATAACTAGAATTTATAAGGTAGATTTATTCCCCTAAAACCTTTATCCTCTGCTTATTCATCCTTCCCTCTCACTTGTCCCTTGGCAATCAGTAATCTTATTTATCTATAGTTCTGCCTTTCACAGATTATTATATAGTCAGAATCAAACAGTACAGTCTTTTAAGATAGGCTTCTCTTACAAAAAGATATGCATTTAAGGTTCTTCCATGTCTGTTCCTGGCTTGATAGCTTAATTCTTTCTATCACGGCATGATACCCTGTAGTTGCTGTGTGCTGCTGTTTATGCACTCACCTACTGAATGGCATTTTGGTTGCTTCCAATGTCTGGCAGTTATGAATAAATAAGGCTGCTATAATATTTGTGCGCAGGATTTTAAGTGGACCTATATATTTTTAACTCATTTTGATAAAGTGTCATGATTGTTACAGTGTATGGTAAAAGTATTTGTAGTTTTGTAAGAAACTGCAAAACTGTCCTCTAAATAGCTATACTTTTTTATATAATCCCCATTATGACTGAAAGTACCTGTTGTTACACATTATTGTCAGCAATGGCTGATAAGAGTGTGTTTGATTTTAACCCTTCTAATTGGCATGTAGTGGTACCACATTGATATTTTTATTTGCATTCTCCCAATGACACATAAATGGAACATTTTTTCTTATGCTATTGGTAGTTTTTCTTTATTATCTTCTTTATCCATTTGTCATTGAGTTGTTTTTGTTGAATTTTAAGTGTTGTTTATATATTAAAGATAATCCATTATCAGTTATATCTTTTTCAAACATTTTCCCACTTTATATCTTGTCATTTTCTTGAGTGTCTTTTATGCAATAGACATATTTAGTTTTAATTATGTCCAAATTATCAGTTTTAATGGTTTGCATCTTTAGTGTTACATAGAAAACTCTTCACCATGCTAGAGTTAGGTAGATTTTGTTCTGTCATCTTCTTTTTTTTTTTTTTTTGTGGGTACCGGGGGGTCGACCTCAGGACCTCGCATGCCAGCAGGTGCCGGTGCCACTGAGCGATATCCCCGGCCCCTTTTTCGTATGTGGGTTCCGGGAGTCGAACTCGGGCCCTTGCGCTTACCAGACAGGCGCTTAAGCCACTGAGCCATCTCACCGGCCCTGTTCTGTCATCTTGTAACTTAACTTCTACACTCATATGTTCTTTTTAGTGTGATGAATCAAGAAAGCTAGTTTTTACTACAAGTTAATAATTAACTAAAATACAGACTATTTTAGACATAATCAATTAGTTGATTTACTTACTGTCATTGGACAACTGTTAATTTAATTTTAAAAATTCCTTATTGGGTAGTCACGAAATTACTCGACTTTTAGTTTCTCAGAAGAAACAACTAAAGAAACCTGAATGAGCCAGAAAATATAAGTAAAAATGTCTTCTCCTAAATAAAATAATAAAAAAGAATAAGGTCAAATGCGTAAACGTCCTGAACATCTTCTCTCTGTGCATGCATGTGTGTGTATGTAAGTGAATGTGGATGGAAATAACAGAAGTAGAGAATTTTATCTATTCACAATTTGTGAATCAGATACTTATTTTTCTCCACCATGGGAAGTGCGTATTGTTTGCCTCCTTTCACTTGCCTGCCTACTATGTAATTTAAGACTGATGCCTCCCTGTGGGAAACAAAACTCGATCAGAGAACAGGCTGCACTGCCTCCTAAAGAAATTATGCCTTAGTGACTGCTGATGTTGGCTCTGTCATAACAGAAATGCATAATTAATGCCTTTACTTCAACAGTTTTGGAAATAGAACCACCTGAAACTGATTAAAAAGAAAGATTTAACACCGAACCCTGTCTCTGTCTAACCATTAATGTACTGGATTGTAAGAACCACAGTTTACTAAAATGGAATAATTGAATTTTTGATATCTAGATTGATTATTGTGCCTGTAGTTGAAATACGAAATAGTGGAAGTCTGCCATGCAAAATCAAAGAGGATAAAAAAAGGCAGCTCCATACAGGTGAAATGCTTTTGGAAGCCTGGGAAATCAAGCAATTTATAAATTGTATTTCCAGTGTTTCAGGTTTAACGTACTTAAAATTTCAGAATTGTTTACATGGTGAAGTTCTGAGTTGAATTTTTGAGATGTATCATGACCTCAAATATTTCCAATGAACAATTTCTTTTCTTATTTTTGAACTCACAGTAGAGGTTGAACATCTGGTAATATGATTCAAATGTCCTCCATCTTCTCACCCCTGAGATTCAGTTTGACTATCTGCTATTTATATTTTGATTCTAATTTTCATATGCCTACTTTGTTCTGCTTCAATAAGTACTAAAAGATTTAAAATGGATGAGTCCAACTCATCCTTCAAGGTAGATAGCTCTCCCAGCCCTCAAAATATTTGTGCTAAATAGAGTAAATTTTTCAAAGGAAATGAAAATGTGTAACTGGGAACATGACTTTGCTAATGAAATAATGTTATAGACAGACAACCCAATATAAGAATAAGACTTAAAATAAGAATTGTACTTTACTAATAACAGTAATTAGGGATGGTGAATGATTGGAAAGGAAGGATATCGATATAGACATAGATATAGATATAGATGATATAGATATAGACATAGATATATAGATGTAGATATATCCAGAAATAAATATCCAGAAAAAATAATTAAATATAAATCTATATGTAATTATGTTTTTTAATATAGTACAGGCATTATAATATATGGTTGTGAGTTAACTGTAGCAGTTTTAAAATTTTGTTCCCAGAAATATCATGATTGTAGCTTCAACTCAACCACAATAAATTAGAAGCATTTACATCTTAGAAATCAGTGAACTCTACGAATCAGGACTTTTGTTGGTTTGTTTTGTAACATATTTGTTAAATGTTTAACAACACACAAATATCTAAATTCTTGTTTATGTGTTTGTAAAATATAAACATAATAGTTCCTACCTCTAACACTTTTTGTTATTTAGTAAAGTGACATGTTTAAATAAGTAGAATAGTGAATGAGATACAGTAAGTTTTCTATAATTGTTTTTTACTTAGAAAAACTAAAAATGTAAATAAAACCTGAAGAATATTCCACTGTATTCTGTACATATCCATTGGGTGCTTCATAGTTCTAGGTCTCATTTAAAATCTTAATTCAGGAAGCAAAACAAAGAAGGAGCCCTTTGCTCTCAGAGACTTCATTCTATCTGAGAAAGACACAAAGTTATTCATATAATAAATTATTATGTAATCTAATAGTTTAGCTGGCATTTCCAACTGTTAAAATGATGAACACAAGATATAAAGATAATGAGAAAAATTTAAATACACTCATCAGAAGTAGATATCATGTGAGAATTCCACAAATTACTGGTGAAAATGTACAAATGTCACACATTTCTAACTAGACTTTTCCCTAAAAGTATAGAAGGATACATTGAAGAGACCCATTCTGCCTCCACATTCAATGGCTCAAATTACCACTGTATCTGACAGCCTTATATCTCTCTTGGGCAATGGACAGTAATCTGATTGTTTTTACAAATCAAAATGCGTAACCTAGATCACTTTGCCCTAAGACATCTTGGATTTAGATACAATACAAATTAATCTAAATACAAAAGACATCAATTACCAATGAATAATGCAGTTATAAAATCTTTGTGCTTGCCAGTAGGGAGCACTCACTGGCAATGTAAGAAATTACTGGTAGCTAAGGTAAAGGCCCAGGGCCTTAAGGTGTAGAAATCCTGAGGGACAAGTGCTCTCCATTCTATTTAACTATTCCCAATTCACTCACAGCTGCTATGGAACTTACAGTGCTAGAAACATTTATGTTAGCTGAAAATTCGCAGGACAGAATATTTTCCTTTCCTTGGAAAAGATAAAGCTTCTCATGTTTCTTAAAAGCAAATATTTTTTTTAAATGCAATACAGTATTTGGGGTGCTGAAGTTGCAGAAGCATGGAGTTACAAAGACAGACTTTGAGCAGAAAATGGGAAGGTGAAAGATTAACCTGGGTTATAATTTGGATCAAAAATGTTCCCTAAAACACCAGTGTGTGCAGAGGTGTGACATTTAGAAATTGATTGGATAAGAGGAATGGTAACCTCATTAATGGACTCACACTTTGATGAGTTTATACCTGAAGAGGAGGTGGGGCCCTGTCAGAGGAAGTGGGTTATTGAGGTCATGACTCAGAAGGTTATTTTCTTGTAGACGCACCCTTCCTCTCTCTGGCTCTTCCTTGTTCACTCCGCCTCCTGCCTGCCATATGGTGATCAGAGGAGCAGCTTTCGTCATCCATGCCTTTCCACCATGATGTTTCTGCCTTGGAGTCAGTCAACCATGGGCTGAAAACTCTGAAACCAAGAGCCAAAATAAACCTTTCCTTCTTTAAATTGTGTATGGTAGATACTTTGTACTGGTAATAGAAAGTTGAATAAATGCAAATAACATGCACAAAATTAATTTTGGATTGCTATCATTTCTTGATGGAAATTATGGGTAATTATTTTTATGAGATTACTGAATTGTATAAATAATAATTGGAAATTCCAAATTATGCAAAAAGGGATAATAATATAAAACTTTTAAAACCTCTTTTGAAAAATCTATCATATTCTTCTAATAGTAGAAGATTTATCCTTAAATGCATGGATGTGTATTTTGCTCCTCTGTCTCTACAGAAAAGTAGCAGGAATTGAAAACTATTACATGTATATATGACATTTTTCTTGCAATAGATTTTTACTATGTGAGTACTACTTAACATAAAATGTTTTGGAATCAAGATAGAATATTTTTGCCTAGTAAAATATGAACATAAATAAGGCTATAAGTTAAAATTAAACTCTAAGTCCTATAGTACTTCAAACTTTTCCAGTGCATATCAGAAATAGATATAATTTTGCATATCATATATTTATGGGATATTGGTTGAAGACAACTTAACACATAAACTTTTTATAAATTACTATGAACACGTTGCATATAGCTATCACCTCGTGTTTGATTCCTTAAAAAATAAAATTATAGCTTAAATTTGACTTAAGAGAAGTAGTATTTCACTTCTATTAATTATTATAACAAAATATTATATATTTCTTTTTTATGAATTTATACTATTTATATTTTGTAGTATCATAATAAATGTATTATTTTTAAATACATATTTTTCACTTAAGTAGTAAGGAGAAATTAATAGAAATAAAAATGTAGAAGAATGAGAATGAAAAGAAAAACAAAATAAAGGTATTTTTTTTTTAAAGCTGCCGTAATCAAACAAAAAAAAAATTGCATCACAGTTCTGGATGGTAGAACTACAAAATCAAGGTGTTGACAAAATTTTTTTTCAATTATCATCGTTTTCATGGCTCCCTCCTGGCTTCTGGTAGCATGAGATATTCCTTGGTTTGTAGGTAACATTATTTTCCTGTCTTTGTATCATCTTTCCTCATTATATATTTTATATAAGGATGTAAGTTAAATTATAATTACACCTATTGAACTGATCCTAAATTGATCTTCAGTGTATAGTTTAATTCCAAACAACATCATATTCACTGGTACTGGGAATTAGGATGTTAATATTTGGGGAAGAACACATTTTACCCTTTGACATGTAATACTCTTAATTGTTTATGGAAATAAACTTTTATTTCCATTAAAACACATTGGAACATACTTCCATAACACCAGTTTAGGGAAATTGAAAGGGATTTTAAAGGCATTTTCTTACTTAGGTTTAAAATGTCATCTTTACCTTGAACAAATAGAATGAATATGTTTTAGTTTTCTTTTTTAATACTGTTCACCAGCAGGAATATTAATGATAAACATACACTATCATAAAGAATATCTGTATATTTTGAAAACAGTTTTTTTATGAATGGAAATTTTACAAAATACATGTAGGGTAAATTTCATCCTCACTGAAAACAGAGATAATTTCAAATTTCAAATAATAGTATTTGTAGATTATCTGCCTGAGTTCTTGTCAAATATGATTCACTGGACATCATTTCTACTTTTGAATATTACTGGTATGATGAGATCTTAGATCAAGATCTTAAGAATAAAAGAATGTTCACTTGCACTATTTATTCATATTTACTCATTTGTACTTGCAATATATGGTTGTATTTGATACACGTTTACTTTCCAGAAACTTGTACCACTCTTTGGGTGAACTGTAATAGTTAATTTCACTAGCACTATATAATAAAATTTGCATTATGATTTTACACACACACTGAGTGTGAATCCCACCATCAACATGTATATTTTCCATATTAAAAATAATAGTAGCATTTGAAGTTCTAATAATTTTCCTAGTGATTAACATCCCCAAGAATCCAGATACCATATTTTGGAATTTGAGATCAAAGGTCAAGCGGAATTTTCTAAGTTGCATTCTTACATACAAGTTCTACATACTAGTGGATAAAATGGAGGTTGTATTGTAGCATCATTAGACATTACAGTGTTTTTATGGCCTGTACATTAAGTAAACCACAAAATCAATTAGGTTGAATGGGGGAAAAACTATGTCATGTGGAATCATCAGTAACCCTAAACACACTAGGTACTTATATTTCTTTAACCTCTTTTTTAGAACAGATTTGTTTGCTAATCTTAGCTAAAGAGATAGGAAATGAGTCCCTGAAATTTATCTCTTCAGGCACACAGCGTGCAAGAATTCCTTTGAGGTTCTTTTTGTGCAGTAAACAGATTTCCCCATGTTCACTTGCCTCACGAAGAGCTATTTTTAATCATCTCCATAGTTTTAAGGCACTGGGGGAATAATTTAATTTTAATTGTTTTGTTTTCTCTTCTGATGGGTGTGGTTTTAAAACCAGAAGACTTCCTACCTGTGTACATGAAGCCATTCTGAAAGAATCCACAACTCAATGAAATGTAATGAAAAATAATTCTGATCTCATAAGTTAACATGTTAATAGGTTGAACAAATTTAAAATCATAGTTCAGTAAGTTATAAAACATGAAACCCTATCAGATGTGTTGTCAGAAGTCTTAAGATAAAGGTCCAGTAACCTAAAATATATATGTCCATACCGAAGCCATAAGAAGCTGAAAAAAGGAGAAGGAAGCATTATGGTACATTTATCATGCAAGGTTAGAAACCTGAGCTTTTTTATGATGGTTCCACTTGAGTGGTGTAAGAACAAATGTATCTCTGCACTCCTTCAGCTTAAGACTTATGTGTTACCCTTCCTGTAAGAGGTTTTCCATCAAAAGACACTTTCACACAGGCGGAAATGAAAGATTGGGGTATAACATCATGCTTCTTATATAGTATGTTTCCTTAATCTATGCATTGTTCAGGTTATCTTTTATATTAATATATAAACAATAATTCCATATGTTTTCAGCAGTCCCTCTGTCTAATAAGTATTTGTAGAAACTCACAAGACAGCTTCACCAAATACATCAAACTAAAGTCTAAGAGCATTCAATATGATTGCTGTACTTGGGAGTTATTAGGTACTATTAGCAGTGATTTAGACGCTTTAAATATGATCAAAGAAAGCATAAAAAGACATGAACATTTTTTGAGAAGGGCTGTTAGAAAACAGGTTCAATTGTTTCCATCTTCTGTATGCTGCCGGCTCCTTTTGGTTTTCCCAGCAAATGATTTCCATCAAAGCCCTAAGGACTTGGGGAATCCTCACAGAGAACCACACATCAGGTTGCTGAGGGGACTTTCCACCTCACTATTCCCCTAAGGACGGAGTCCTCACGCCGATGTTTATCAGGAAGTTTTTCTACACTAAGTGCATGTTCATCACGTATGTAATCTCTTGGTATATGTGTTATATTTTCCATCTGATTCATGGGAATCAGATGTGCAAAAGTCATTCCTATTGTTACCACAGGAGTTGCAGGACTAATTCTTCTTTAATTATTTGAAAATGTGCCTGATGCAAAGTTAATAATGAGACCAGAATAAAAGATGTGATTGGAAAATAGTGATCTTTTATCAAGACAATCTTTCACCAGAGGGATTTATTTAATTATTGGAGGAGATTGGTTAGACAGGATCTTAAGGGTTTTGAGATTATTATTAAGCCATTATGAAGTCACATTTCAAGACACCATAGCTGCTTGGATCAACATACTGATCTTTCTGGTACAGCAGCCAACAGGTTTCTTTGTTTGAACAGGTTCAAAAGATCTATTTTTTATGTTTAAGAACTATACATAAAAGCCTGTATTTTATAATGTTTGCAGTATTCTTTGATAACTAAGCTACACTAGGCTCCTGAACCTTTGTGCACATATGTCAAAATAAAATTTATTTTAATATTTAAATATCAATTCATTATTTATGAGGTATGATCAAAAACATTAAATGTTTAAATGTAAAAGAATTATTATATTAGAAGACACATTGTCATTAATCTCCCTCAAAAGATTTCTCACTTCAAACACACTTATTCCATCATACTTGCCAGTTTTTTTTTTTTTTTTTGTGGGTACCGGGGGGTCGACCTCAGGACCTCGCGCGCCAACAGGCACCCGTGCCGCTGAGTGATATCACCGGCCCCTTTTTCGTATGTGGGTTCCGGGAGTCGAACTCGGGCCCTCGCGCTTGCAAGGCAGGCGCTTACGCCGCTGAGCCATCTCACTGGCCCATACTTGCCAGTTTTTGAAGCAGTTTTGGAAATTCTCTTTCATGAGTACGATAGTTGTGCCCTCCTGGCTGTTTCATAGCCTGAATCAATTAAAAACATTTACCTTTCATAGTTCCTTTTACTTTGAGGAAGAGCCAGTAGTCACATGTCATCAGATCCAATGAATAAGGTAAATGAGGAAACACTAATATTTTAATCTGGTAGAAATTGCCATAAACGTTGATCATTGAGAGGTGTTCTAAAATAGTGATATTATAACATAAAAAAAAATTAGAGTAGAAGACACATTGCCATTAAGCCCCTTAATATTCTCAAAATTATCTCCTCTGCTTCTAACACATTTATCCAATCATTCTTAGCAATGTGCCTTTTATTGTAATTTTTAAATTTTTAAATGTTGTGTATTTTTTATTAAACACTGTGTATATGTGGTGAGATTAATACAGATTATATCGAAGAATATCTTTTGAGTGCAACATACTCTCCACAATTCATTGTACTCCATACAAATTAGTCATCTGATAGTTGTTTCCTTTTAATTGTTGATAGTAATAGATTTTTCTTGCAATTTTAAAATTTTAATAGAAGTTTATAGTCATTTCAAAAATTTTATATGCAAAATACTTAAGTACAATATATACTCCATATGTTTTAGCAAAAATGCTAACTGACAAAGTACATTCCCTTAAAAGGAATCCACTTCAGAGAGTTGTTTCAATAAAAAAGTGTGAGATTAATTGACACAAATGTATTCATTTAACTGACTCTAATTTTTATAATGTCAATCCATTATTCCATTTTATCTTTTGATGCACCAAAAATATATCATTTGACATAAACTTATATTTTAACAGGTACTTAAGAATCCCCACTTTCTTAAAAGTTGAAATCTAGTAAATATTATGGACAACTTTGACAATAGATTTGAGCATACCTCAGTGGTGGTTAATAGGTTTATCCTCTTTAAACATTTAAAATGTATGATTATATTTTGTGTACTTTTGAACATGTGCATGTTATTTCATATAATAATTTTAAAATGTGATATAACAGTATTGAAGAAAGTCCTTCTGTTCAAATTTGTCCAAATCATCTACATATTAACTCGTGAATTAACTGTCCACTATTTGTCTAGCCACTCTACATTCTGCCTCACTCCATTTTTAAATCCACATTTAAGTCATTTCAACTGTTTTTCATACTAACATGGCTCTGCCCTACTGAGTTTACATACTGCTATCTATGACAGTTCTGAACTGATGAAAATGGCTTTTACAATTCCTTATTAATAATAGACTGAAAGTATTTGTTATTTCTTAGGAAACACGTAAATGATGGATCATCATTTTCACACTTTTAGATCGTATTAAAACCTTTACAGAAGTTTCATATGATGCATGTCTTAGTTACTTTTCATGTTGCTGAGACAAAATACCCAACATGAAAAGTGAAGGTAGGAAAGTTTTATTTGGCTCACAGTTTGTAGACGTTTCAGTCCATAGTCAGCTGGCTCCAAGGCAGGGTGGCATGGTAGACAAGAATCTCAGAGGAGAAACAGTTCATGGCAAGCAGAAGGTAGCAAAGCAAGCAAGGGATGGCCACAGCTCTTTCTATGACTTACGTTTTACCCAGGCTACTTAGGACAGGTAACACTCACACTCTTTATACCAGTGCCCTTGATCCTAGCATTGCACCATAACTCAATTCCTGTGTCACACAATCCAGGTCCAGCCATCTCTGAAAAAGCACCACCTATGACTACATGAGGCTTTGGTGGAACATCTAGGCACAAGCCAGCCACAACAATGCACAACTGAATCTGAATTATGGAGTCATAAGCATCATTTTCAGTGCACCATTATTATTATTATGTGTGTGTGTCTATACATATTTCCAAACCAGCTAAGACTTTTCCAATGCTATGGCATTTCTTTAAACCCAAATGTGCTATTGGGTTCCTAACACTGCCTTTAACTTTCTGTTTCTAACTTTACCTAGAGAGTCCTTGAAATGTGCCACAAAATTCATTGCAGAAGTTAACAAGTCAAGAGCTCTTTATCTCAAACTATTGCACTATGAGTCAAGACAACTCAGCCCCTGAAACAAAAATACTCCAGGATGGTAGGGATGGAGATGGTCAATGTGCTTAGGCCATCTGCATTTTCTAACTGGTTCTCATCACAAGCCTTCCACAGATACTGTGAGAAGGATGCACTGTCTTAATGATTCTAGTTCAAAGGGATGGCTCCCAGGACTTTGAGAAATAAATTATTGTCTTGTAAAACCAGCCAGAAGCTTGGAGAAGATTCAGATCTCACAGGGGCAAAGAGAAAATTTATAATTGCAATTTTTCTAAAATAACTGCTCCAAGAGAAGCGAAGTCAGGAGCCTAGAGTCAGAAAGAAGCTTGTCTAAAATTTAGTAAAACTGAGGCAAAACTTACCAGTGTTTCTGTCCGATTTCCAAATGGATTATACAATGATTGCAAAAGTTGAACTTTCCTTCCCAAATTGTTAAGCATTCCTTTTTTTCTTCAGCTCTCCCAGTCTTCTTTTAGATTTCAAAATGTAGAGGAAGGTTAAAATAAGAATTATAAATAATGAAAAGAAAATTTTCAATAGTGATGCCATTTGACTTTATCTAGAATAATTTCCTCACAGATAATTAGATCATAACTAATTATGAAATAGTCAATAATTTTACTACAATTACAACTGAATTTTAAGTATATTTTGTACTGTAGGATAACATTTAATAATATAGCATATTTTGAATAGATAGTTCTTCTTTTAAAGAAAGATGGTTACTCTCTAAAGCCGCAGTAACAAGCCATTTCCCAAATCCTCATCTTCCATGTGTGAATCTTTAAGAAAAGAAAGTTTTAATCTACATATATATGTCATCCAGAATTAGAGTATCAGTAAGTGGACATGTCAAGTACAGAAGATTCAAAATCCAGTGAAGCAAAACATGCAATAAAATAAACATAGGTAGTATAAGAAAAATATGCACATTTTGGCATAACAGCCCGGTATTTTCTTTTTTTTTATTTATTATTTATTATTTTTTTATTTTTAAAGAGAAGAAAAAAACAAAACAAATCAAAAAAGAACAAATTTTCAAAACAACATAATAGGAGTGTAACAATGGTTAATGCATTACATATTACTATCTTTAAGTTAGTTATTCAGGATACCAGATATTAGCATTCAATTATCCAAACCTTATTGCCACAAACCTTACTCTTCAATGAACTAGGTAAAATTGGTAGTGTATCTATCTTAACCATCTTATATATATATATACAATTTTTTTCCTTTCCCTTCTTTCTTTTCCCTATTCCCCTATTCAAGTCTCTCTTTCCTTTTGACCAGTTTCTTTTTGATTCATGTCTATTGATTCCATGTCTATTCCATGTCTATTGTACATTTTGGATCTCATTTACTCTTTCAGTTTGTCATACTAGAAAGACAATACAATGCTTACACATATGTGTCCGGTTTATTTCACTTATGAGTATTTTCTCCAGTTGCATCCATTTACCTATAAAAGTCTCCAGTTTATCCTTCTTTATGGCTGAATAGTACTCCATTGTATAAAAATACCACATTTTTCTTATCCATTCCTCAGTTGATGAGCATTTGGGTTGTTTCCAAGATCTGGCTATTACAAATTGTGCTGCTATAAACATGGGTGCACATACATCGCTGTGGTACGATGTTTTTAATTCTTTTTTTTTTTTTTTTTGTGGGTACCAGGGGGACGACCTCAGGACCTCGCGTGCCAACAGGCACCCGTGCCACTGAGCGATATCACCGGCCCCTTTTTCGTATGTGGGTTCCGGGAGTTGAACTCGGGCCCTCGCGCTTGCAAGGCAGGCGCTTATGCCGCTGAGCCATCTCACCGGCCCACGATGTTTTTAATTCTTCTGGGAAGATACCCAGAAGGGAAATAGCTGGGTCAAATGGGACCTCCAACCCTAGTTTTTTGAGGAATCTCCACATTGATTTCCACAGTGGCTGTACCAGTCGACACTCCCACCAACAGTGAAGAAGGGTTCCTTTTTCCCCACAGCCCCTCCAGCATTTGTTATTAGTTGATTTCTTAATAATAGCCATTCTTTCTGGGGTGAGATGGTATCTCAGTGTTGTTTTAATTTGCATCTCTTGAATGACTAGTGATGTTGCACATTTTTTTGTATATTTATTTGCCATTAGTATTTCTTCATCTGAGAAATGTGTATTCATCTCAGATGCCCATTTTTGGAGTGGGTCTTTAAATTTGGGAGGTCTGATTTTTTTGAGTTCTTTGTATGTTCTCGATAGTAATCCTTTGTCTGAGAAACAGCTGCGAACATTTTTTCCCACGTTGTGGGTTGTCTCTTCACTCTGTTGGTGGTTTCTCTTGCTGTGCAAAAGCTTTTTAATAAGATGAGATCCCAGTTGTTGATTCTTTGGGATAGTTCCCGTGTGGTTGAGGTTTTATTCATAAAGTCTTTGCCTACACCAATGTCTTCAAGGGTTTTACCTATCCTACCTTCCAGCAGATTTAATGTTTCTGTTTTAATATTTAGATCTCTGATCCATTTTGAATTTAGTTTAGTGCATGGTGAAATATATGGGTCTAGTTTTAATCTTCGGCATGTGTAGAGCCAGTTTTTCCAGCACCATTTATTAAAGAGGCTATCTTTCTTCCAGCGAATGTGTTTGGCACCTTTGTCAAAGATAAGGTGGCTTAGTATGTCTGGGGTTGTTTCAGCATCTTCTAATCTGTTCCATTGATCTTCAGGTCTGTTTTTTTGCCAGTACCACACTGTTTTTATCACAGTAGCTTTATAGTATAATTTCAAGTCGGGGATTGTGATGTCCCCTGCCTTGCCTTTGTTGCCCAGAATTGCCTTTGCTATTCTAGGTCTCTTCTGATTCCAAATGAATTTTAGGATTGTTTTCTCTAATTCTGTGAGATATGCTGTTGGAATTTTGATTGGAATTGCATTAAATCTGTATAACAATTTTGGAAGCGTACAGCCCGGTATTTTCACAGAACTGAATTTGGACAGTGAGAAATTACCACTTGTGTATTGGCAAACTTAGAGACTTCCTGCATATCTCAACAGTAACTATGCTAGGAATGAATAAATGATATATATTATGCACTGGTTGATTTCTTTTCCCGGTAGAGTAATACAAAGCTAATAGAGGTGGTAAAGGCCAATATTAATGTAGAAGCACAATAGAAAAAAGAATAGTTTGATTATGGAGATATAGCACACAAATGAAGTAATTATTGTAAATGTAAAGAACATGAATGTTACTTATACATTTTTAGTAAGGTGAAAACATATATTGTAATAAATTTAGAAGGTAAGAGAGAAATAATCATTTTTTATGTTTTGGATACTGTGACACATGAATAAGTCCTTGAAACCTTACAACAAAATACCATATTACAAATTTGAGGATGAGGTCACTGAGGTATGGAAAACTGTCATTTACCAGTAGTCACACTACTAGTGCATCTGTATTTGTTATCATCAGTTTAAATGAAATTTGGCTATGATGCTAAAGACATTATTTTTAATACCTTTCATATAGAACATTTATGTTGAAGAGAAATGTAAATCAGAATAACATTATCCTTACTTTTATTTCCTACAAATACTTGATTCAAAAATCCTGATTTTGTTGTCCAAACAGATTCAGAATCCAAAATACTTTGCACTACATATTCTGCAATGATCCCTTTTAGGCTCCCATCATTGTACGTATGGATGTATGTATGTTGTCTTTTCTTATTTTTGTAGTGCTGAAGATCAAATGCAGAGCTTCACTCATGCTAGACAAGTGCTAAACACCTGAGTTATACCACCAGCCATCCATCATCACTTAATTCCTATATTAATCTCATTGCTAACTGTTTTGCTTTTAGGGTCAGCGGAGTAATTTCTGGGGCCCAAATGAAAATGAAATTATTAAAGACAGAGGGAAAACATATCTCTGGCCTCTTGGTGAGCTATCTTCCAGGCAACATGTGATTTGAAGAGATGTATCAATTTGTTGAGGCTATGTCAGCAGGATGGCATGGTTTCTGCACAAATTTGTAAGAAATAGTAAGTACTTTTGTTTTAAGCTATTAAGCTGAGTAAGTGTGTTTGTGTGTCAATACATAAAGCAGTGGTTTTCTAATTACAAAGGATTTTTTTTTAGGAAATATCTTTTAAAGATTCCGCCTCATAAACAAGTGGTTTTTTTTGCTGTGTCTAAAGGATGATATTCTGAATGATCTCATACAATTAGCCACTTCACACAAATAAGTAGTAAGCTCTTCAGGCTTAAAAAACAGATGAGTAATCAGGGAGAAGTTGAAATGCACTCGAGTCAACTGTTGGAGAATTTCAAAATTGTAGACAAGCTTGTGTTCATCAAGATTCTTCTCTTCTTAGGGTTTCTCCCCTTCTCTTCATTTGAAAATTATTTTCTGATAATTCATCTTTTCTTTAACAAATATCAATCACTTTGAAAAAAAGTGATAGCAGGAGCTAGAGAATAACCAGTGTGTAGAAGACTTAATTTGGTAGTTTTGTTTTATTTCTTCCAGTATAGAGAAAGTTTCCCAGCAACTCAGTAACAGAAACCAAGCTTCTCTTCTTCCTTTTGATCTCACATAACTACTTCCATTGAGAAATGAAATTTGAATTTAATTGTTTCATTATCAGTGAGTTAGAATATGAGATAAATTTTGAACCGATCTGAGAAATCATTTTCTCATAGGTCCTGTATTTTCTAGAGCAAATAATGATCATCAGATAAAAGAAATAATACTTTTAAGCAGTATAAATAATTTCACTGCAAGAATTTCCCTTCAATGTAAAATAAAATCAGTTGGTGGCTGTTATGATCAGCACTAGTCAGCATCCGCTCTGTTCTTTAATTTCCATGCCATTTAACAGGTATTATAGAGAACTGGATGAATCATACCTTCAAACATTATTCCACGTGCTCAAAGAACGATTTTGGGAGGATATTATGACATTTCCACTAACTGAACTCAAAAACATCAGTTAACATTTCCAGGAACACTTATTTCTACTTATTTTATTCTGAAAATTAAAATAAAAAGCTCTTGAATTTAAAGAAGTATATTTACATCTATTTTAATGTTAATTTAAATTATACAAGGCAAACTATTAAATAATGGAAGTTTTCCCCTTTTGTTAGCCTTTTATTTTGGTGCTGTAAATTGAAACCAGGGCATTCAGCATGCTAGGCAAATGCTCTACCAGTAAGCTATAACATAGTTTTAATGATAAAGTTTTAAATATGCAGTTTACAAAATAGAGAATTAAAAATAGGACTGATACATGTTAAAGATATTTTCAGCAAGATGTATTTGCTTATCTTACATAAAACAAATTACTTTAAAATGTCTACAAGAAAGAGATATTTAAAGATTGCATAAATGAAACAAATATTCTGTTACTTATAAAATGCATGTTGTCCTAAAAGAGAGCAAGGAAGTCAAGCCATAGAGTTGGCTCAACTACCAGCAAATTGTAACATTCACAAAATCATTTTTTCTCTGAATAACTGTTTCCTCCACTTAAAAATGAAGGTATACATAAGCAGAATTTCTTGGTGCCCAGATTAATTACAATATTGGTAGAAAAAAATTTAAAAATAAAATGAAGACAAGAGAGTTTTCCTTTACAATGCTGCTACTTAAAGTGGGAATCACAAGCAATTCTCTCTTCCTATAGTGGAGGACAGGTGGCCTCAGATTTTGATGCCAATACCTTGGTGGGGAAGTATTTCTTCTCTATTGAAATAACATGAAATATTCCATTATCATGCCAAAGGCAGTTATGAAGATTCAAAAGAGCTCACAATCTTGCAAATGTAGGCAGAGAAATTATAATTGTAATCATATCTCAGGCTGTCCTGCGGTAGAGAGGAGAGATGATCATGCCTTTAATGTGTAGTCAATATAATTCATGCTTGTCTACCCTATTGTTTCATTTTAAGATGTCTCCTATGTATAATAGAGAACAGATTGTGAACCAATTGAAGCCTGGAGGATTCTGCAAAAGATAATGACATTTTCTGGTTTTGCTTCTTTCTGATCATAGTTCTTGCCCTCCTTAAATCATGTATGACAGATAAAACACACACTTATGTGATTTGGGTTAAATCTTCAGTACTTGTGCCATTATATGAACTGCCTGCTTAAAGGGAGAGATGGAGGCCAGGAATGATTTTCAGTGTGTTAAATGGAATTTGGTCACATTTATATGAATAATTGGAGAGGTAAGAATCATTACTTCAAGTGAACAGATGCAGGTGCTTGCCTTGACAATTGGACCTTTGTAGTTATTGGCATGGTTCAGTCCCTCCTAATAATATATTGGCACCTTCAGGCTATTCCTGGGCAGTAAGATATGTCATAATGTGTTTTCCAATTTTGCAAAGACTGAGGATTTTACACTTGGTTAGCACAGCCACCTGAATGGGGGCACCTGCCAACACTGTGAACTTCAAACATATTTTTTAAACAAATGGTTTACAGCCATGATCTGTTTAGAAATTGGAAAGATAAATTATTGTCCAAAATCTACCTGCAAGACTCTTAAACATGGAAAAATTGAATACTCTTTATTGTTTCCTTTGACTAGTTAAAAGTGAATATTTTAAATTTTCCAATTCACATATAGTCTTAAAGAAAATGTGATGACATTTTCTAAAACATAATAACAGTTTTCACCTCATTAGACAACATTATATGTCAACATATGTTCATAAAATACAAATATCGAGCTATATTAGAACTGTCTTAATTACTTAAAAAGTTACAAAAATTAGTTTTGTCAAAGTGCTAAGTAGGACTCTTTTATTTATTCCTACAAGGACACACCCATATTATTCTCCATCGTAGAAATCAGAAAGCCTTTTAATTAAGAAGACATTTGATTCTTAGATTTTAATAGTTTCCCAAACTGTGTGTCCCTAACATTCCATACAGAGTGAACAAATATTTTGAAATTTGAATTACATAGACTATGTCAATGCATCTGAATGCAAAATTCAATAATTGATGACTTGAATCTAAAACTATGCAAAATACAAATGACCTGAACATGCATAAAAATGCATGGAAATAAAATTTCCCAATGGTCTCATTTTCAGAGTTTTGTAATATTACATCAGTACACATAGATGCATGTAACATTTTATATGTAGTATTTTGTATTTTAAAGATACATTTTACAAAAAGAAACAAAAGAATAATAATGCAACTCTTTTCTACAAAGATAAATTAACAGTACAAACGAAACTAATTAGCACATATATTGAAATATTTTTAAAACAATGGAATTTGTTATTTTGGGAAGTATTTGAATAATACACAGTGTAATAATTTTTGTTATTCTCTTCTTACTTGATTATGAAATTTCATTTTATTTTTTTAAATAAAAATGTTAAACTAAGAAAAAAGTAACTTTATACAAATGTGAATATTTTATGTTTATAATTAAAGGTTAGGGAGGGACATGTAAAATGTACATAGATGCTATCTTTTGGTAATGTGATTAGGACTAAAGTTTTAAATAATATCAAGTTTTTCAAACAATTAATTAAACTTCTAAAATACCCATAAAGATAACACAGCACATTATGCACCAAAAAATAAAATATGCTTGAAAGTCCTATGAGCACAACTGCTAAAATTACCATGCTGAGGGTGGGCCATGGTACATTTGTCAACAATAGAGCTCTCATGAAATTAGCACTAAATAGGGCAGTGTTTTTCTCTTACACATTGATCAGGAATTTTAGCAGCAATTTATGAATACAGAATTTTTTCTGGCTTTTTTCATCTGTGTATGTTTATTTCTTTATTATCCTAAAATAAACGAACTTTAAAGTTCTTAGGTCATAACACTCCTTGACCCAACAATGTTCTTTTAAAAAAATTTTTTAAGGACAGTCTTAGTCAGATGAGGGCAGCAAAGAGCAGAGAAAAGGAAAAGTAAATTTTCTGTCCCTTGGGCAGAACAGCTAGGGAACTGTTGGAAGCAGGACAGACACGGGTGAATAGATTAGACCAGGGATCTATGTGCCAAGGAGCCTGGAAGAGGGTTTCGATTTCATGAGGATTTTATTCTGCAACGTGTTAAACTGAATAAAGTAAGCAACAACTTACCGTTTGAGGGAAGCATGAAAGTTCTTATGCATAGAGTTTTCAAGCATCAGAAATGAAAGCCAGATAAGTAACACGACATTAACAAGTCATTCAGACATTGAACATAACTTCAAGTGCCAGCTTATTTTATCAGTGGTCCTTCAAAGTCAGTCAGTACGGTAGATAGATGTGTCTAGCCATAGGAAAACTGCTTGCAATCAGAGGAAAGGAGGACAAGCACCAACTAATACCCTACCACTGCAGCACTCAATGTAGTGTCCCCCTTTTTGTAGCTACACAGCTTGCTTTGAGTTTCAAGCAAAGATTGGGCTCAGACACATAGAAAACTGAGAAAAGAGAAGTGGAGATTTATGGACTTAAAATACAGTGGTACCTCAGTTCACAAACCTAATTTTTTCTACGATTTTGGAAAAGATGGCCATGTTTGTGCTTGTGTGGGAAAGATGTCTGTGGTCTTTTTCCTCATCTGATGCACAGTTTGCAAACAAAGTCAAAAATTTGCCAAACGCTTCTGATTCGGAACCAAATTGTTTGCAAACAAAAGCATTCATGAACCAAGATACCACTGTATACATGCTTTGCCTTCCCTCTCTTGAAAGCGCACGCGCACGCACACACACACAAATCGTAACTAGAATCTTGTGTGACGTTGTTTTGCTAAGATTTCAACATACATAGTTTCCATAGAGAAATCAAGTACATTGTTGAAGGCATGATCTCGATTTAGTGAGCCAGTCTAGGGTGTTAATCAGGTGATTGCTTCGTATTCTTGGAAATCATTTATCATCAAACCTTAAGGGGTGAAAAAAGGTAACATTCCTCTATCGGAAAAATATAGTCATTTCTTAGGACATTTAAAAAAAAAAACAACCACTTCCAAAAGGTTCTGATATCTTTCTGTTACTAGGGTTTGTCATTTCAATTGCATATTACAAGGAGAGTAAGTTGTAGCTACTATGGAAAGTGTGTTTTATTTCCAAGGTTATACTACAGAAGAAAATGTGATAATTTAAAAACTCACCTGTGTTTCTAATTGTTTGGTATGGAAAAATGTGTATTTTAGAAGTAATCATTTCAGATGTCTAAAATAACTACTAAGCTTCAGTTTTAAACTTATTTTAAATTACTATACGTTAACAATGTGATAGTATGTGACACAGAGTCAGACTTCATTTTTGAAGTATAAGGTCCTATCGCTACTTTTTGTAATGTTCTATTTCTGAGCGAGTGAGTTAACATGAAGGTGTGCCTTCGTTCAACACAGCCGAGAAGATCAAATCATGAAAACCACCAAAGCCAGAGCCACCAAATTACCATGAGTAACTGAACCAGTCACCTTCGCATGTTGCCTCAAATTACTTTTGAACCTGCTTGTGAATTTGTCCTGCTTTCCCCAAAAAGTGCCCATTTGTGAGTAATATCCTTTTTTATGCCTTCTTGGTATAGTTATGACATCGTGTATTTCTGCATCTAACCAAAATTTGCTATAAGTAGGGGCATCCGCCTTCTCCCCTTGGAAATTGGTGTTCCTGGTTTTTGGGCTTTCAGACTCTGACTAGGATTTACACTACAGGTCCTTGATTCTCAGGTCTTTGGCTATGGACTGATCTATACCAGTGTATTTTCTGCCCTCCTGTTTATGGACTGCAGGTCACATGGAATTTCTTGACCTCCATAACACTATGAATGAGCTGATCTCCATAGCTCATTTCCTCTTAAAAAATTATATATATATATGTACACCATTTGGGCTGCTTTCCCTCAAGATCCCTAATACGCATGGTGAGATTCCATTCTATTCTTTTGAATGAGTAGAATTTCTTTGATGCTGTTTTGAATTTTCTTACGTATTTAACACCATGTTGCATGTATTGATATTTTAAGCTATGATTTTTAAGAAGAAAATGGGAATTCACAGCTAATTATGTGGATTAATTTTTAATATGCATGTTATTTGTAAATTGGCACAAATTTTAACATATTTCCAGCGTGTCTGTTTAAATATTAAGTTATAGTCAATAAAGTTGCTTTTTAACTCTAAAGGTGCTTTTTTTGCTGATAAAGTTTGAACTTGTTTTCTATTTGTGTTCTTCCTATCACCTTGCCTAATTCTTTGGTCTTTTCTTCTTATGTGTCTTCTTCCTTCTCCTTAGTTTCCTGATTTTTTTATGATTGTTTTCAAACTATTCCTTACTCTTCTCTTGAGCATGTATTATTAATGCACCATCTGTCTTTCTCACTGTAGACTCCATAGTCCATTTTTCTGTACAAGTTGGTTCATTTATTGTCTAATCCATCAGCTGTAGTGTCTTGTAAGCCCTAGATATTGCTTTCTCTTTTATTACAAACTCCTTCTTATATGCTTTAGACTTCTTAAAATAAGCATTTTTCTTATTTTTTTTTCTTTTTTTGCAGTTAGGACCTTAACATTTCTTCAACTTTATAGAAATAAATTCAATGTTAATATAACATAATTTAAAATATGAATAATTTATATTAATGAATAATAGAAAATTAACATAAATTGTATGTTGTGAAGCCTTTTATTATATTACACAGATTGTGTAGTGGGTTTTAATATTTAAATTTAATGAAGACAATAGTTATTTTACAAAGCCCAAAAGCTTCCTAAATTTTTGTGATAGATGATAGTAGTTATTGTAATCTACTTGACAACCAGTTACTTTAATATAATATATAATGGCTAGATAAATTTTGATATTGGAGACACTGATCCATGTAAACAAAACAGAACAAAACAAAACAAAACAGAGCATATTCTCAGAGGAGATTAGGGAGTCCTAAAAACTAGTCATAATCCAATGCACATCAAATTTTATAGTAGTTACTTTGCATAATCTTTTAAACATACACAACTTTAATGCTGAACACAATTAGATCCTACTCATTTATATAAATATAGTAACATAAATTCTGAATAATTTGGACGACTTTGAAAACTTAAGAAATTGTAGGAATGAAATTTTTATTTTGTTATTTCAGGGAAGGATATTCTCCACATACATATTATTAAGGAAATATTTAAATTACACTCACTTTTACTTTTTAAATTAAACAGTTCTTATTAAAAATGGATACAAATAGATTCAAAATATGCAATCATGATCATAAACAAGAAAAGCAATTGCCCAAATGTAATGAAGAAATAAAATTAAAATACTTGTTACATTTCTATTAAATGTTAAAGATCTAAACAATACACATTTTATTAAATGTGTAGCACAGTCACTGAGATAACTTTTAAAAAAGTTTACCTTCTTTACTGATTTCCAGGAGGAAATGACAGGACAAATGCTCTTCTTTTATTTAGTTAACTCAATGCACATGAAAGATAAAGTAAATGGGAATAAATAGGAAGCCATACTCCTCAGTAAACATTTATTCCAATAAAAAGTGATGACTTTCCATTGAGTCTTCATCTCTTTATAATCCCTGTGTCTCCAGAACTATTCTGAATTCTCACTTGCCATCTTTTGTGGAAAACTATTATGATTGCCTAAATGTATCATTTGGATCAATGATAGGGGTAATCAGAAAAGAGTTATCATTCTCTTTAAGATATACTCTCAGAAAATACGTTGCTGCATTAAGAGAAGACAAACTTTACTTTACATATGAGTAAATGATACATGACCCAGGGATTAATTCCTCTGGATATAAGTGCTACTTCTATTTCAGGAAACATTAGCTATACATTAATATTGTATGTCTGCATGTATCTCAATTACTGGTTATTATTCTCTATTTCTGGTGGATTTTATGATCACCAAGCAGAGTCATATTTTCCTGTTCTTTTATGAACAGTATTTTAAGAGCAGTATTTTACCTCCTACTATGTGGGAAATCTCTGCTCTACCAGGAGGTGGTTTCACTACTCTCTTTAGAACATTGGGGCTGGTGAGATGGCTCAGCGGTGTACGCGCCTGCCTGGCAAGCGCAAGGGCCCAAGTTCCACTCCCGGAACCCACATACGAAAAAGGGGCTGGTGATATCGCTCAGCGGCATGGGCGCCTGCTTGCACATGAGATCCTGAGATTGACCCCGTTACCCATAAAAAAAAAAAAAAGAACATAGAAGTAGAACAGGCTACAATAAAATTACATTTGTGTTTTCTTCTCCTTGATCACAAAAAAGAACTATGATCATTAAATTGTTCTTCATTTATATTTTTAAGAAGTAACTGAAATAATTCATACACAAATACATCATAGTTAATTAAAGGAAATAATAATTATTTTTTACATGTATGCATGTGTGTATAAGAAATAATTTCACTCAAATTTTAACATGTAAACACAATCATGGTGAAGCACTTCATGAGTTGAGATAAACTGCTTGATACATCTTATGAAAGGATTTATTTTCACTAAAATAAGAACATAAAAATGCAGCAAATGTTATTTTCTGGGAATAATACAAAGTCGCTAAATATCCAATTTTGTTCTATAAAGATAACTTCCTAATTCATCCTAAGACAAATAGTCTTTTACCAAGAAATTTGAACTACATATTCCATTGGTCTTTAAGATGAACTATTATTTTTCTGTGTAAACTTATTTATCAAAAGAATGTGTAACTTAATATTCAGTGTGTGTGTGTATTTGTGTGTGTGTGTGTGTGTTTGTGAATGCTGTTAGGTTAATAGATAACAAAATGGCTGTATTTTGAAAAATATTTTATCTGAGGACAATTCATAATAAATTTTGGAGTTTAACTATCTGGCTTCATGACAGGCAAAAGATTTGTGTTATTTCTTCCATGAAATACTGAACTATTTACCAAAAATGCAAACATAAATATTAATCAGTAATCACAGTTAACCTAAGGTAGGACCAAATCCTTCCCTGGCAGAGTGCTACTAGTAGCTTCAATTACCCCCATTCATCCACCAGCAATTCCATCATATTTTTAGTAGTCCCTCTCCAATGTAAAAATCACTTAAACTTCAGGCTAGGGTTTTCTATTTTGGAAACACATATAATTTTGCCATATTAGCATCTTTGAAATTCTTGAACAATGAAGAGATTATAATATCTTATGGTAACTATTTTCATAGTTTTCACTTTAATGAATTTCCCTTAACTTTGAATAATTCATGTGCTTTTTGCTGCAATTAGTTATACATAACACAATATCAGACACTCAAAAACACATGGATTTAATGGCTTTAAAAGAAATAATATTTTTCTTCATTAAAGATGAGAGGAAGGCAATCCAATTTGTTTCACAAAATTATGAGGCACCCAAGTGTCTCCCTTGGATTTTTGTTTTGTTTCATTTTGTGTTCACTTTATATGACCTCTGTTCCCAAGGTCACCTCACTTTTTAAAGTGGCAGTAGATTTAATCATGTGAAAAAAAGGTGGACTCTATTTGCCTTTAAAGACTGCTCCATTTTGTCAAATAATTCCCATCAACCTAGCAAAAAAGAAAAAGTTAAAAAATTACTACATAAATCAAATCAGACATGAAATAAATAACATGAAATAAAAGCAAATGCTTGTTAAATAGCATTGCATGGGATAAATTAGTTAGTCTATTTAATATTTTCCTACCCAGTGGTGTCAGAGGTTGCTTGTGATGAACAAATCATCTTTTCTTTCCTATTCACTTGCAGCCATTTCCTTCATTTGCAAACATTTTTCACATAAAATAACCATACACTGGTACACTATATACCTTGTTAAGCATGGTTTTACGTACTGATTCCTATTATTGAGGGCAGATGTTACACACAGTTTCACCATCTTGACATTTTTGCATTACTTAATGCTCACCCATTAGCACATATTTCATTAGCTTTGCATCATAGAGCTGATCACAGAAGCCTTTGAGGTCAGATCCACATCAATGGAGACTCAATCTAAATTGCAGCATGTTGGATATAGGAAGGATCATAAAATGACATTTTGCCCAGCTCCCAATTTTACAAATTGGGAAACAGAGAACACAAAATTAATTTAAAAGTCTAAATTGATTTTCTGTGTTTGTTTCTAGCTCAGCGTATTTTCATGCTCTCAAAAATGTCTGTCTTATGGCTGATCTAGTCTATGGAAACAAAAGCTAAATTTCCAACTGTATTCAGAAAAAAACTACAAATAAGGGCTGTAAGCACCATGGAGTATTCTAGAATTACTTTTTTCACTTTCAGAATTTTATAACTGAGGTAATAATATTAGTATTTGCAGAATTTTATTAAGCTCATATTTGTAAATAGATATTTTCACTGGTAAAAGAAGTTATATTTTAGAATCTTACTAAAAACTTTTGCTGGATATTTATTCTTTAAGATGAGCATACTATATTGCACAATTCTCTCAATGTATTTCTGGATAGAGAAATAACATAAATCTCAAATTCCTATGTATAGTATAGGGTTTTTCCTTCTTCTTTTTTTTAACTCAGTCTTTCAGTTATACTATCATAGATGGGTAAGTTAAATATAAGAAGGCAGGCAGCTAGGGAGGAACTGGACCCAAGACAATTAGGCCAGGTCCTGGTCAGATAAGGAGAACCCTGGAGTTAAGACTTAATGTGAACCAGATGGACAATTAAGTCCAGGAATACAACAAACAAGGTGATGGATGACCACTGTGACAACTTTTGCTCCTAGTTATCTGTAAAACATTGCTGTTCCTCCTCTTTGTTCTTAATAAGACACAGATAAATTAGAGCCCAAAAGGATGTACCTATTCACAGACATTTGATACATGTCTTGACGTCCGATAGGCCCATTTCCAGTTTAAGTAAGCTTGCTTCAGTGCTATAGCTTGACCTTAATCTAACTCAGATTGATCTGAGTTCTGGTCACATGTGCTATAAAAAAAACCCTAGACAGAGTCCTGTGGCAATCTACTTTTCCAGGTCCCTTGCTATTGGGAGCTCTTTCTTTCTTAATAAATATTCCTCTTTTGTCCAAGATTTCATTCTTTGAGTTTGTGAGACACTAACCCAGCCTATGCCATTATATTTCTTGGGAGCTTATATGGGATTCCAATGAGATAAGACTATATTTGGAGAGCTTTTCATATTTCCCTTACAATATGTCCTTTCCTTGCATAGCTACTATTTTTGCTAACCATAATTTAGACAACTGGTGGATTCCTTTTGGGGGCCTGAATTGGCCATTCTTACTGGTCATCTGTGGCAGCAGTTAATCTCAGAATGTGTTTTCTATTGCCCTAGTGTAGAATTAGAAAAGCTAGCTCACCAAAGATATTACTTTATCTGGATTTTCTTAATGGTGGCCTCATTTCCTGACAAGTGCCCTCCCCCTCAGACCTCTATTGGGTTTTCTCCCCACCAAATAGTCATGCATGCTGTACAGAAACTGCCACAGAGATTGTCAAGTCCCTACTCGTTGGTCTCTCAGTCATGGATCTGCCTTATGGTCTCTTTCAATGTGCTGGCCAGCTTGGATACCAAACTTCTTATTGGCTGAGGGCTCACAGTATCAGAGCTTATCTGAGGGTTCAAACTAAGGGAAAACAAAGAAGATTTTGGCTCTGTCCTCCCCACCAGGGAGATTCATGGATTGAGCTGTTACCATATGTTTTTAATCAATGTTCTGATGTATTAGGCCTATTAAGACTCTAAATTAAAACATCTCTTTTCTCCCTGATCTCTCTATGGTTATATATATATATATATATATATATATATATATATATATATATATATATATATATATATATATATCAGAGCCCACAGCATAAAACAAAAGAGTTGCAAAATAGGTTCCAGGAAACACCAGAGGGGAAGAACTGTTATGCATGCTAGTAAGAGTGGACAGTCCAGTCCAACCAATTCCTGGAGCACTCCAGGTTACAGCCACTTGCATTGGCAATGTGAAGATTGGGGGATGACCTCTCGATCAAAGTGACACAAGAGAGAATGATAGGTATTCCTTCTCTTCCCTTGTTGTCTTTCAGAATTGGAAACTATATCAACTTTGAATTCCCTCACTCTATTGGAATGTATCCTGAAGAACTGGGGCTTTTTTGATCCCTATACATTAATGAAATATCACTTAATCTTTTTTGCACCGTGGATGGCCTGAATGGGGAAAAAAGTAAAACTGTGGGAATTATTAATTACAACAATATTCTTCAATTATATTTGTTTTACAAAAAAGAGGGGAAATCCTTGAGGTCCTGTAGGTAGAGACATTCTCTGCATTAAGAAATAAACTCAAATTATCTTTAAAATGTGGATGTGGCCTAGGAAGAAAAATGACCTCCTAGGACATTAATAAAACTGACAATCAACCACAGCCCACCTGTCTACCTTATTCTGAACTCCCTGTACCACCTCTCAACCAAATATCCAAAGGGATTATATCCCCTCCAGGAAGTAGGAGGAGAATACGGCCAAACATGAGTCCATATGCCATTCTCCCTCACTAACTTAAAACAGATTAAACAAGATTTAGGATAGTTTTCTGAAAACCCAAATAATTATATTGAAGTTTTTAGCGCTCTTCCATACCCATCCTATTTGACATGGAAGGATGCAATGCTTCTCTTAAACCTGACAGTCTCCTATTGAAATACAGGCTTCTCTAAGGCAGCTGTGATTTTTGAAGATGGACAATATCTTATCCACTGCAAAAGACCAGAGCTAGCAAAAAGTGCAGAACTCTTCACCATGGGTACTCGTGACTACCGGGGAGGAACCCAACTGGGACTCCAACATATGTTGGGGTGATTTGAAATGAAGACATTTTCAGGATTGTATTTCTGGGGTCTTAAAGAGAACAAGATCTAAGCCCATCAATTAGTCCAAGGTGTCAACTATTATTCAGTGAAATGAGGAAAACCTCTCAGTGTTTTTAGAGTGCTAGTAGGAATCTCTAACCAAATATACCTCTCTATCTCCTGATTTGGTAGAAGGGCAAGTCATGCTTAAAGATAAATTTATTACTCAGCCTCTGATATTAGAGGAAAGTGACAAAAACTGAGTTTTTGCCCCTGCCAACTCACTAGATATCTTGGTAATGTCACTTCTTCAGTCTTTTACAACTGAGGTTGCAAAGAGGTCAAGGAAGAAGAGAAGAAAGACAAGAAAAAGGCAGTTCCCATAGAGGTCCGCATTGAGAGCAATACCCAATCTGATTTCCACACTTGCTAATGTTGTGGGAAGGCAGCACACTTCCAGAGGGACTGTGACAAGGGTGGTTGCTGCAAAATGCTACTGAAGGCATGCCCAGTCTTTAATGGGGATCATTGGAGTCGGATTGCTTCAAGAGGCTGAAGTCTCTGTAATCATACCCATTTTACCAGCTCATCCAGCAAGACTAAAGGACCCCAGGGCAGCTGTCACAACATCCTTCTATCATCTCTATTGAGGAATTCCAGATAATCTTGACAGTTGAGGGAAAAGAAGTTAGACTCTTCCTAGATATTGGAACTAGATTTTTGGTCCTCATCTCCAATCTTCCCCCCTTCTCCATCAAAAAGTATTGCTGTAAAAGAAATTACTACAAAGGCATAGTTAGTTATTTTTCAAAACCCTTTAATTACAGCTGGGATGAAATTTTATTCTCATGTATTTATGATTATGCCTGAGAGTCCTGTTCCACTCCTAGGAGGAGATATTCTATCCCATTTAAATACCATTATTTACATGCATCCCAACCTGGCATTTTCCTTTCCCAAGTGGAGATTGAGAAAAATTCTAAGGTGTGGGCAGTCTAGGGAGAGGAGTAGGGGCAAGCCCTGTGCAGATACACCTCAAAGATCCCTTTCTTTCCCTCACCAAAAGCAATACCCTTTAAGGGCAGAGGTCAGAAAAGAGCTGCAACCTATTATTGATAATTTAACTGGGGCATAATGCCAAATGTTGTTTAGTGGACCATTATGGGAGTGTATAATAGCCATGTTTATTTTTCAGAAGTATTCCTATTACTGAATTATTATTTTTAATTTTATGAGTTTTGTTATATTAAACAATGTGTACTTAACAAGAAAATAAAATATCTAAAATAAAATTTAAAATTTTTATGTGTAATGAGTATTTAGAATAGACACCAGCATTTTCACACCAGCTATTTACTTGCTTACAAAAAAAACCTAAAAGATAACATCAAAAATAAATTCAAGACATTTATTTTCTGACCTAGTTCTAATATTGGATTGTTCAGGTACATTTGGTAGCATTTTAACCAGTCAAATACTTATTTCCATTACTGTTTTCTTTCTCGTCTGAATCAAAGTCTTCATTCTGTACTGCTCTATTTGTTGTATGTTGCTGACTTCTTTGCCTTACACAATTCAAGTCATCATCAGTAGCTGAATCATCTGATGATTCACTTTCAACCTTCTCCCAAATTTGTAAAAGTGGATTTTTATGCAACATTGTACTGAATTGGGCTAATTATACAAGAAAAATAAAAAGAAAACATGTAATAAAAATATTTTAAATACACAAAAATGTAACACGGAGCATAATGTGGGTAAAACTCACCCATTTACAATTTGACCCACATGCACACATCTTGCCATTCATCATGCCAAGTGGGTGAATACAAAGATTGTTTCCTGTATTCCCCTAAAGCAGCTACTGAGTTGAAAAGCTGGTTACCATTGTGCTAAAAGTACACATTTTCATCAGAAAAGTATGGCCTGGGTATATTTACCCACCATGATGCCCACTTTAAAAGCACAATGTCTCCTTAAATGTTGTAATAGTCCTTGCAACAGCCCTATCCTGGGAGTCCAGAAATGGAAAATGGAGGTTGATTCAAGCTCTCCAACTGAACAAAGAGGGAGTAGTGTCTGTACACCCAGTGGTTCTCAGCTCATATGCTCTTATCTCAGATTACAGGATGTGGAGTGATTTATTGTCTTAGATTAAAATATGCCTTTTTTCCATATCTCTTTACAACCTGATTCTCAATTCCTTTTCACCTTTGAAGACCCTAATGATCAGGATTCTCAGCTGGTAGGGATGGTTTTGCCCCAAGGATTTAGAGATAGCCCTCATATTTTTAGACAGAAGCTTTCACAGGATTTGGTTTTGTTTCAGGCACTCCCAGGTTTAGATCTTACAATATATGTTTGATATTTTGATATATCTCCTTTGATAGATCTCCTTGCAGGAGATCTATCAAATCAGAGCACCCAGGATTTACTAAATTTTCTGGCAGATAGAGGTTACAAGGTCTCTTGGCCCAAGGCACAGCTCTGTGGCCTTGAAGTAAAAGACTTGGGCCTCATTACATCATAGGGAACTCAGAGATTGGCAAAGGAAAGAATTAAACCAGTACTTTCCTTCCCATTTCCATAAACCTTAAAATGAGTAAGAGAGTTTTGAGAAGTCACTGGTCTCTGTCACTTCTGCATTGCAGGATACGGTGAGATGGAATGGACCCTTTACCACCTAGTAAAAGATACTCAAAGACTGACACCCATATTTTGACCTGATAACTCAACTCACAATTGGCCTTTCAAATCTCAAACAAGCACTTCTAGATGCTCTGGCCCTAAGCTTCCTGTCTGAACAACATTTCAATTTATACATTAGTGAAACACATGACATGGCCCTCAGAGTTTTAATACAAGACCAGGGTCCTGCTGAACAACCAGTGGGATGTGTGAGCCACAAGCTAGATGTTGTGGTGGAAGGAGGGCCCCTGCTGGTCATTGTGCTGGGACAGCATTGGCTCATCTGTTGCAAGAATTTTCTAAGTACACTGTGGCCAAAGCTCTTACTGTATTTACTCCTGTGGAAGTTTTTCTACTCTCAGAGGAATTTATGGTTGTATGATAACTGATTTCTCAGATACCAGGTCTTTCTTTTAAAGGGACTGGCTGTTCAGATAAAAATCTGAATGTAGCCACCTTTATGGCAGAAAAGGAGAGCAATTTAGGACATGACTATGAACTTGTATGCTCTACACCTATGCTGCAAAAGTGGATTTATTAGATAACCTGCTCATAGATCCTGAGTTGACTCTTTTTTTGATAGCCATTCACATATGGAAAATGGAATCAAATGGGTGGGCTATGTTGTAGTAATGCTGTAGGACATGTTTAATGACTCCAAAATGGGCCCCAAGATGAGTGGAACTGCTGCTGATCAGAGTAAGGGGATTCAATATTTGATGCTCTGAGTGGTCACATTCACCAACTGAGTTGAGGCTTTCTCTTGCAGGACAGAAAAGAGACAGGAAGTGGTAAAAGGCCTGGTCTTAGAAATAATTTCCAGGTTTGGATTCCCCAAAAGTCTACAAAGTGGCAATGGGCCATCTTAGGAATACAGTTACACAGGACATCTTTCAAGCGCGAGGTATTCTTTATCATCTTCATAGTGCAGGAAAGCCTCAATCATCAGGAAAGGTCAAAAAACGAAGGAGACTCTAAATAGGCATATTTGAAAGCTGGCCCAGGTGGCTTACCTTCCATGGCCCACCATACTTTTACTAATCTTAGTTAGAATAAGAAACTTACCTCAAAATCTGGGCCCAAGTTCTTTTAAAATGTTATATGATGACTATTTTTAACTAGTGATTTCATTGTTGACCAGGAAATGGCTGCATTAGTGAGAAATATGACCTCGTGGAAAAAAATTGCAGCAAACTCTTCAACGTCTAACAAGTTCAACCTTGGGGACTGGGTGTCAAGTATTCCAGTCTGAGTACTTAATACTGGTAGAGTCTCTCCCCTCCTTGTCTCCTTCTCTAGAGCCAACTTGGAGGGGCTGTATATGATGATTTCTTTAACTCCCACAGCAACCAAGGTATGTGGACAAGAGTCCTGACTACACCATTCCCTACTTAAACCATCGAAGCCTGCAACACTTGTAACACAAGACCTGCCACCTGAATACTCCTGCAAGCCAGTGGAAGACTTAAAACATCTATTTTTTAAAAAGACTATTTCCCCAGATTAGTGACTCAAACATATTAATTCTCATAGTTATTGTGGCCTCTTTTATACAACCCATGTTGGGAAAATCAGTCTTGTACTCAGCAATATGCTTAGACTGTTTAACAAGAGGCATGCTCAATTTGTGGATTACTTTCTTATCTAATGCCTCAGGACTTCCCTGATGAGTATATCTGAAATGTCACAAAATTTTATTGACCAGACACAAATTCCCTGGTGTCTGTCATGTAACCCATCACACTGAGCTGAGTGGCTTCTAAATTCCACTTTATATAACCCAAGACATAGCAAAATCTTCTCGGGACACAGTCATAAGACCTCTGTGGAGTCAATGGCCAAGTCCCAGTTGTCCAAATTCTTGGGTCACAGCCCCATCATTTGATCCAATAGTCAAAAATATCAAGAATGATATTTTCCAGTTTAAGATGATTATATAAGGTTTGCCTCTACTGCAGGGCACCTTAGTCAAAGAGCTTCATTGTGCTGGGAACAAAAGAATCATTCCTACACAATATGGCCAAACATTGGCAAACATATGTGGTAGACTTCGTGACCAATCCCGGTTGGTGGTAGTTTTATAGGCTGAAGTTTGGTTTGCAACTGATCAGATGAACCATTTGGGATTAGGTGGGGAGCCCCTAACAGGAATCGTAGGTTTTATGGGACTAATTTATGGACCTGGTTGCCATCCGGTTGGATAGGAAGCACTTGCCTGGCTGGCTATATCAACCAACTAGCTATTCTTCATACCTCCAATGCAGTGGTCCTGAAGAACATTTTGCTAGTGTGGCCAACTAGCCTCCATTTTTTGTCCCTTCTTTAAGATTAGAGAATGTAATTTTACATGTAGAATAACTAGCTAACTACACTCAGTGCACTCTTAGTGACACCCTGTGTAGACTATCCCTTTTAAATAGTAAAGTCAGGGCTGGTGAGATGGCTCAGAGGCTTAAGCGCCTGCCTGGCAAGCGTGAGGGCCCGAGTTCGACTCCCGGATCCCACATATGAAAAAGGGGCCGGTGATATCGCTCAGCGGCACGGGCGCCTGCTGGCGCGCGAGGTCCTGAGGTCGACCCCCCGGTACCCACAAAAATAAATAAATAAATAAATAAACAAATAAATAAATAAATAAATAGTAAAGTCAAGTTAAGAAGCAGGCAGCTTTTCAAAACCAAATGGCTTTAGATATTTTAACAGCTACTCATGGTGAGACTTGTGCCATTATTGAAAATGGGTGTTTTTTTTTTTAAATGCCTGATAATTCTTACAGTGTTTTGTTGACCCTTCAAGACCTTCATTGTCAAGAACACCCTATGGCTAGTCCAGAGATTCCCTGGAAAACTTCTTTATGAGAGGCTTTCACCAAATCACAGTGGTGGAAATTCCTATTGATTATTGAAGTGGTCGTTCTTTTAGTGTTATCATTTGGACCCCACAAAATTAATTGTGTGGCAAACTTTGTCTCTTCCAGATGGGTATCCATCTACTTACAAATGCCTGATATCTATCAGGGGGCCTAAGATAGACCCTCTGGAGAGCATCCCTAACTGCCAGGAAAAGTTAGATTGATTGTTTCCCATCCTCCTTCATTCTCTTCACAGAGAATATTATAAACAGGAAAGTTAGATAGAAAGCAGGCACCTAGGGAGGGACTGAGTCCAAGATAGAGTCAAGATGTCCAGGCCCTGGGCAGATAAGCAGGACCCTGGGGTTAAAAATCAGATGGAAAGAATCGGATGGAAAATTAAGTCCAGGAATATAACAAACAAGGTAATGAATGATCACTGTGACAACTTTTGGTCCTATGTATCTGGAAAACATTTTTTTCTTCCATTTTATTGTTTTCCTAAACCCCTTAGGTAAATCAGAGGCCAAAATGTGCCCATGTACGTATGTTTGCCATGTGCTTCATCTTATCAAGCCCATTTGTAATTGAAGTAAGTATTTTTTAGTCCTATAAGTTGATCATACCCTGACTGAGTGGTCAGACATCTGGTCATTTCTGGTATACAAATCTCTAGACATAGAGTTCTAGGCAACTCACTTCCCAGGTTGCCTCTTAACTACGGGAACTTTTTTTTCTTCTTAATAAACATTCCTCCTCTCTACCTCCATTGTCCATGATTTCATTCTTCAACTTTGTAAAAGTGCAAATATTTATAAAAACCTAACCCCCAGTGCTGAATCACTTATAGATAAGGAATTAGCTCTTAGATTTAGGAGTATATGTAGTTTTATTTAGTATAAAACTAGATATGGAATTGATCTACTGGTATAATCTGTATATTATCAATTCAGTTAATATTGACTATACAAAAATTAGAAATGACTATTAGTAAATATTTATATGTATGTCATTTGTGTACATATTACATATATCATTAGAAAACATAATATTAGAAATATATAACATTCTGGAAATTATGTGCAAACAATATTAGCAATGGATTATATATCCTCATATAATATGCACATAAAATGTGCACATGCACACTTACATACACAAACACACATTTTTATTCCTTTGAGAATTCAGTTTGAAAAGTATTAAAATGGTATTTATATTTATTAGCTTTCTCATTGCTAGGACAAAGTACCTGCCATACACAACTTATAGAGGAGAGGTTTAATTTGGCTTATATTTTCAAAAGATCCAGATCACTGTACACTGGGTCCAAGAAGGAGCGTCATGGAAGCAGGGTGTGGTTTCAAAGTAGGTTATGGTTCCTTTTGGTTCCAAAGCTGTTTAGTTCATGGCAACTGAAAAGCAGAACATGAGTACAGTGCCAGAGGGCAAGCAGCAACTGGTTCAATATAGACCCCAAGGTTACACCTACATAATTCACCCAGAAACACCTCAAGTGTGTTTTTCTATCCTCTGGCTAGTTCTCAAGACAATCAATCTTACAATCTACCTTAAGCATCACAGTATTTATAAAATCTTGTGTTTAATTCTTTCTGTAACTGAATGGTGTTGACACAATAATGTCACTTCTATGGTTGTCAAGTTTTTACTTAATAATTAATAGTATTAGACTTTTCAAAGATACTTTGACCATGTTTAACCACAATCGATAAACTTCCATAAACTCTTGTAATAAATTGAATTCTAAAAAAATAGAGAAGAATGAATCCTGTCCATTCTTGTTCCACAGGGTCACTCCCAACTAAGGTCCATGAGTGTTTTAATGAGTTGAGGAAAAGTGTCACACATGGAGGCACACTGTCATCTTAGGTTTCATTTAATAAAGCTGGTGACCATATTTCAGGATCTAATAATAAGCTTCAGATGTCCAGAAGTTAAATTTCATCAGACTTAACATATCTTAGAGATTGTACTACAAATAAAATCCAGAGGGACAACTTATTAATTTAAAGAAAAATATAAACACTAATTTAACCATAACATTTAATTCAATTTATCCATCCAATATTTTCCTATTGGAGAGTTTATATGGGAAAATTAACAGTAATCCAAGGACTACCTTCTGAACATGGAAACACAGGAACAAAATTAGGTATGTTTTTAGAGGTATATAATAACCTAAGTAACCAGAATAGTTTCATGACTATACTTCTCAAAATAGCTGTTCTACAAATTCTTTGTTCCTGCCTCTGATATATAAGCAACCTTTGGTAAGATGTAAATTGAAATCTCAGCTGATGATATCCTATCAGTCTAGTTAATTTAAATTACAGTTCAAGCTCCTTTCATTATGGTGGAGCAGAAAAAAATACACCACAATTTAGATAACACTAGAACAGAGGACCATTTCATGTGAAGAAATGGAAACATAATGGTTATAATTTGTTATTTCATACCTGTTTTTCCACATTTTGTGCTCAAAATGTTTTATCTACTAACAAGCTCATTCATAAAACAGTATACATGAAAATTATTAGTAATGGCATTGTATCATTATATTCACATTTATAAAATAAAAATTTCCAAGTTTGTTATCTTATGTAGCAATTATTGTTTATATCCTTCTATACTCTCTTCTGTGAAAGATGTCTCAAATTGCAACTTCCGTCACTCACAAGATTTACCTAGGGTCCTTCTATGGGAAACAAAGCTCTGGCTTCCAATCTGCACTGGAAGAAAATTGCAGCAGGGATTTGTTAGGGGATCATTGCCCTACGTGAGATGCCTTCAACTAATGACTGCCATTTAGTTGGTAGAAAATGCTAGCCCACATTTTTGTAAGTATTGAGCCTATATTTTAAATACTTTCCTGAGATTCTGAAGCAGAATTGAACTCTGTTTTCCCATAGTGTTATTTTGCTTGCACCCTTCACTGCCTTTTTCCCTTTCCTATTTCATTTCCCTATGGTGTTAATAGTGTTCATAGAACTACTTTCCAAATAATCCACTTAGACTGTATTATATGTCTCCAGCTTTATTTCTGGTAAAATAAATATTATGAAACCAACACTTTTTTTTTTTTTTTTGGTGGGTACCCGGGTCAACCTCAGGACCTCGCGCGCCAGCAGGCGCCCGTGCTGCTGAGCGATATCACCAGCCCTTTTTTTGTATGTGGGTTCAGGGAGTCAAACTTGGGCTCTCGTGCTTGCCAGGCAGGCGCTTACGCCGCTGAGCCATCTCACCGGCCCAACCAACACATTTTTAAATGTCCCATTGAACTACTTTTATAGATTGATAATTTAAACTGTTTTATGTTATTTTATTTTTTCTAATTTAACAAGTTACCATTCAAATGTGTTCACCGTATGTTCTTTATACAGTTTTTAACAGATAGTTCAGAAAGGAAAAAGCATAAGTTCTGAATGACAGTTTTGTGTTTTAAAGATTCCGATGATAACTTTAAAAAGGTTCTAAAGGTATATATCTTTATAAGAACTAGATCTTTGAAAAACTATATATTTAAAAAGATTTTTTAAGACAAATTGGGATTTAAGCAAGGTTTGAAGATATAGAATCATCTATAATATATGCACATGCATGTGTTTGGGGATGAACTCACTGTAGTTGGAATATGTGAGGAATTTGTAGTTATATTTGAAAAATGAAGAAAGCACATGTTAAAAACAATGGACCACAGTGTTGAGAACAAAGGACAACAGGGTTGAGAACAAAGCAACCTGTGCACAATAGAATAATAATGATTTTGTTAATATAGAAGGAAAATAGTTTTAAACAAAGCTGTAGTTCAGATACTTAAATCGTGTGTCAGCAGATAACATTGGCGTGATTGTGAATAAAAGAAACTATGTTAAAAACTTTAGTGTTAGCATTTTGTGTGTGTGTGTGTGTGTGTGTGTGTGTGTGTGTGTGGGTACCAGGGGTCAAACTCAGGATCTCGCTTGCCAGCAGGCACCCGTGCCACTGAGTGATATCATTGGCCCTTTTTTCTTATGCGGGTACCAGGAGTCGAACTCAGGACCTTGCGCTTGCCAGGCAAGTGCTTATGCCACTGAGCTATGTCACCGGCCCAGTGTTAGCACTACTGAACAGCAGACATTTTTCCAAATTATACAATACCTTGGTGTATCACACCCAGAGCTCAGGAACACTTCAGGAAAAACTGATCATATTGAGATTAAATAGACAGAGATTAAATAGACAAGAAAGATCAAGCAAAGAATATTTTCCTAAATGGGCAATAAACAGAGACCCAAGTATTTGGGCATCCCACATCATATATAGATAGATAGATAGATAGATAGATAGATAGATAGATAGATAGAGAGTCCTCAGGAGCCTGGAAATCTATTCTCATCCCGGTTTAATAGCAAATAATAAGGATTCAGCCTTGAAAATGAGTTTTGTGTTGAAGGATTAATTTGCCAAAGAAGTCCCTCATTTTAGAAGACCAACTGTATTGGAAAGTAACTACACCGAACTCAGACACGGGAAAACAAACACGTACCAGAAGCAAAGAGATAAAGTGGCAATGAGGGACTAAATGCAGAACAAGACATGTACACATTTCTTGCACAAAAGAAAAGGCCAGACCAGTGTTAGAAACTTAGAAACAGAGTCTAGATAAAGGTCAGGGTTGAGAATATAACCCAATTTTATAAACAAGTGATTTTAGAGAAAATACATAGATATATAGTTCATTGCAATATCTTCTTCAAAGAATAGACTTTTAAAACAACAGGTTAGAGCTGGGGATATAGCTCAGGGGCACAGGGCCTGCCTGTCAAATGCGAGGTCTTGAGTTCAATTTCCGGTACCAAAAAAATAAATCCACAGGTTATTCTCCCAGAGAAATTATTAGGTTTAGTAAACGAAACAGATATAAAAAGCATTATACCCTTATGGTGGTGCACAGCAAAAAGGTCATAGAAGAGTGATTTAATATGTTGAGTAATTTAAAGTTAATAAAGCTTCATGTGTTTATTTGAGAGATTTAAATTTAGCAATTGGTTTGTAATTATTTAACATAATGCCTAGTATCAATATCTACCACTAAA
This sequence comes from Erethizon dorsatum, assembly GCA_028451465.1. Lineage (NCBI taxonomy): Eukaryota > Metazoa > Chordata > Mammalia > Rodentia > Erethizontidae > Erethizon > Erethizon dorsatum. Next base: position 23,157,989 of record CM051839.1, read on the forward strand.
ATCTCACAAGGAATCACCTTGTGATTCAATCAAAGTTAGAATTATTAACTTGCCATGGCAAGAGAGAATTTATACCAGGGGAAATCATAGGGTTAGTCAGTGAAAAGGACTTAGAAGACACATGGACAGCTGTGATTTAAGAAGATTACCAATAAGTGGGTATCTATTATAGATTTTATTCTTTTCAGAGTGGGGCCAATTTAATGATTAAGAATCACAGTTTTTATTGAGTAAACAAGAGGAATAAAATACCTATATGGTTATCATAGCTGAGCAACAGTAGTGACATATGTTAGTCAAAGGGGAGCATGCTTATTTATTTTTCTGATTATGTTTTATCTTTTTCTTTGCATTCACACCTGACTGCTGCAGAGTTTTGTTCATGTCTTATTGCACCATATACGCAGACTGATTCTGTCAAGTATTTTTGATATCTTATAAAAATTCTTTATGTTTAATAGAAGCTTTAGACAAGCTTCTAAAATGTTCACCAGTGATCTATGCCTCCAGATATTTATGACCTTGGGTAATTCTCTCCATTTGAGGTAGGCTGGATTTAGTAACTAGCTTCAAAAGAATACAATACGTCAAAAGTTATAGGATGACACTTCCAAGCTTGGTTATTAAGAATATGACTTCTATCTTGTTAGCACTTTCTCCCTTGCAGTCATTCTCTTATTCTTTCCCTTGACTTCTCAGCCTTTTCTCTATGAGAGAGAAAGTTGCTAGTTTAGAGATACTCACATGTCCAGGAACCAAAGACAGTCCCTAGTCAATCGCCAGTGAAGAACAGTTTGTCTGTTCAAACACGCACAGGGAAAGGAATCATTCGCACAATCACGTGAATGAGCCTGGAAGTATATCCATGCTCAGTGAAGCCAGGGATGATATATCTGGCCAACACTACCCTTTCTGTGAGAGACACTGAAGCAGAGGACCCAGGTTCCCTGCACCTGGACTCCTGATTGTGAGGTAATAAGTATTGTTGCTCCAAGGCAGCTAGTTTTGAAGCAATCAGTTGCATGTCTGGGTTCCTCAAAACTGACAGACCTCTAAGAAAGACTTGACTTCAGGACTGGCCCTTGGCTGGCTCCTGACACATGACCTCTGAGCCTTGCAAGGATTCTGCCTGGTAAGCGTGTTTATGTGTGTCTGAAGCATTGGGCCAAATGGTGCAAGTTTGATCGTGTAGTGTATGCTAACACTGTGATATATGGGGTGTGCCTGATGTGCTCCTGGGGGCTGGAATCTGAGCAGTGGACAGTTCTGCAGATGCTGCACACCTATGTGGCTGACCTCTGTAGGAATCTTGGGCATCAAGGCTCATATGAGTTTCCCTGGTAAGTAATTTGCACATGTTTTCACATTGTGTTGCTGTAAGAGTAAAGAATGTCTGGTCAACTTCACTGGGAAAGAACACCTGAAAACTTGTGTCTATTTCCTTTTTGATTTCCTGCCATACACCTTTTCTTTCTGCTGATATTAATTTATATGCTTTCACCGTGACTATGAGTATAACAGCTACTCTAAGTCCTGTGAGTCTTTCCAGAAAATAATTGGACCTTAATGTGGCATTGGGATCTTTAACGCACTTACAGAGCAAAGCCTAGTTTCTGCTGCCAGGATCCCTAACTTTCTAGAAGAATTTCCAAGAGCATATAAGTACACAGTAAACACTAGCATAGTAATTTTCCAAAGAAATACTCAGTGTTTACTTGTGATATCAAAAATGGCCTTCTAGAAGGAGATAATGAGTTCCTGGCTAAGTTTTAAATATACATTTAACAGGCAGCTAAATCCATATTCAGTGAGCAACCATTTCAAAGGGATACATGAAAGAAAAAAATCAGGACTCTTTATGTAATTACAACTATTGGAGGTACTTCAAAAGCATGGCTTCTATAAGGTTGAAGATGTTCTGAGTGGGGGAAATGTTGAACCCATTAAAAGACCTAGTTAATTTTCATTTGATAATATTTTTTTCTTAACCATTTTCACAGGCTCTGAAGAGAACTACATTAAGATCCTAAAGCAGAACCTCCCATCCAAACCTGACCTAAGAGAAGCTTGACTGACTTTTTTCTTCTTCTGTCTACAATATTTTAAAAATCATCAAACCATGTCTAATTTTTAAGCCTATCTAATGCTATGTTAGGTACTCTTAATATTTTTAATAATTACAAAATACTCCAATATGATGTATATCAATTCCAACCTGTAAATAATTTCTGACTACAATATAACACATTTGAACTATCAGTTTTTAATTGAGATGTTATAGTGTTCTCTTTATTCTAAAAATTATTCTCTCACTCCGGTGAGATGGCTCAGTGGCGTAAGCGCGTGCCTGGCAAGCGCGAGGGCCCGAGTTCGACTCCTGGAACCCACATACGAAAAAAGGGCCGGTGATATCACTCAGCGGCACGGGTGCCTGCTGGCGTGTGAGGTCCTGAGGTCGACCCCCAGTACCCACACACACAAAAAAAATTATTCTCACTGTACTTCCATGAGAATTTTAAATTTCATTGAACATAACAATATGATGTCATAGATTTGTTACAAAAATCACTATCATTTGCTAATATACTTATAGAATAAAATTTAAAATATGTCATTATGAAAATATAATATAAGCTGTCATTATTAGTGATATAATTACTATTGTATATATTTATTGTAAATGAAAAGTTATATTTAATCGAATGTGTTCACATGTAATACAAAAGTCTTATTCTAATATTGGATTTGTTTGTTGGTTAGTATGTTCCTAGCTTATGCATTTAAAGACTTTTTTTTGTGGGTACCGGGGGGTCGACCTCAGGACCTCGCACGCCAGCAGGCGCCCATGCCGCTGAGCGATATCACCGGCCCCTTTTTTGTATGTGGGTTCTGGGAGTCGAACTCGGGCCCTCGCGCTTGCCAGGCAGGCGCTTAAGCAGCTGAGCCATCTCACCAGCCCTAAAGACTTTATTTTATACCTAATGAATTAGATATTACAAGTGTGTTCTGCAGTGGGTTTTAAAATTTTTTAAACTCCTTAAACACACTCTCATTACTAATCCCTTAAAGGAGCTATTTAATTTTCATGTGATAAGTAGTAAAATGAATTCAATATATGCACCATAAGTAAACCACATTATGTAGTTTCTAAATAGAATCATCTCATTTGAAAATAACATTAAATCTGCACAATTATAATTTTTTTCACCGAAAAAAACAGGGAAATAATGTTAAAATATTTTCAAAACTAATCCTGCCCAAGAAAATAACTGAACTTAGAATTTTTCTTCATGTGTGAATTTAAATTGGTTTTCTTTTGTTTTGTTAAATGTTTTATTATAAGTTTTAACTTAACATTACATTCTCTGTATTACCTAGTTCTTTCTTTAGATATTTGTGTGGAATTTTTAAAAACACATGCCAATTTTATTTTCTGACAAATTTCATACACGTTGTTTGAAGTATAGTTCAATGAAGAAAAGCACTATTACATATATTTATAATATTTAAAATAACTAATTAATTAAATTTTTGACAGCACAGAAAATAATAAATAATACTATAAATGAGGCAAATATCTCTCTACTTTTGAAATGTGTGATTTAATAATGCATTCATATTTTAAACAAAGCAGAAAAAAGACATGATGTGTCTACGTAACAATGGATATTAAAAGTTACCATTTAGGGTACAATTTATCTTAATGATCAACAAATTAAATAAATAACATTTCATAAGGAAAAACACACACATATATATATATAGTATATATGTAAACACATGTCAATCGCCTATATATTTCTATACATGTAAGTATAAATACATGTACTATAAATAAACATCTAAATAAATATTTTAAACACTGAAGGTATTAAAAATAATTATTAAATCATTGGATCCTATTGAAACTTTGAAATCATAAACAGATTTATTAGTTTTTATTCCTTTCCAACTAATTTCTATCTCCTCCGGTAGCAAAAAATTTCCCCCCAGCCAGTATACTTCAGTTTGTTAGTTGCCCTGGTAATAGTTTCTGTTCCAGATCTGGTTGCTCCTGTCTCTTAGAAACAGCTGGTCACTGTGATGCATAGCTGGTCACTATGATGCACATTGTATAAATCAATCCCGAATTGACAAGCCATTCTGCCTCTGTACTTCCTGCTTGCTTATCCAATATAAGCCCTAGACCACCAGAGATCAGGGCCTGATATTCTGGGAATGATCCTGATGAGTACCTGTTGATATAAATAAATCTGCCTCCAAATCCTGGATGTCAGGGGAAAACCTGTGACTTTCCTGGTGGACAATGAAACAGAACTCTCTGTCAAAAAGTTACTATCACTGGGCCAACTGGGTCTCTTGCCTCTTGCCCCTTCTGCCAGGCACAGACTTGCAGCCTGTGAGGACATCTCCTTTGCATCAAGCCAGTCAGTCACCTTTCCTCTCATTTAACCCTGCACCTTCAACTTTGGCTGTTTCCTGAGAAAAAGATGATGCCTGCATCAGCCTGAGACAGATAACCATAATCCTGAAGTTCTAAAAACACTCCTCCCAGAGGTGTGAACTAAAGACTCATCTTCAGGCCTGGTCATCAACCACGCCACCTCACCATGACTCCCAGTTGCTGTCAGATGTCACAGGAAGCATAAACAGGCACCCAGCCACACATCAGCCTGATAAACTCTTAATCACCTTGGGCAAGATCTCCATGCCATCAACAACTCAGCCTTCACCTTGCACTCTGCAGTTACTGACCCATACATCCTTTTTGTACTGTTCTAGATTTAAAAAATGCCTTCCTCAGCATGTAAGTTGCTCCCATAAGCCCCTTCAACTTTGGAAATCCTTAGATAAAAGGCCAGTTCACTTAGATTCAATTGCCATAGGGGGTTAAAAACTCTCCCAACTTGGCTCCACACTTGTGTCCTGTACAACAAGAAAACCATCCTAGTCATCAAAACAAACACACAAGGCTGTCTGAAGGGCTCTCAGATTAAGCCCAAGCCAGAAAAGCTTTACCCTGTTCTGCCTGAGGACCCCAAGTCTAACCTGCCTCCTTCTTACATTCATGGACCTCAAGCTGCTCAGCCAGCCATAATGCCACCACTGCCAATTCTGTCTCCCGCACCACAGCCTCATGCTCTACTATCAGCAACTTCTTCTGACACTGTTTAATACAGAAGAACACCATCATATTTTAGATTGGGCCCAAGACTGGTTAAAGTCAAAAGTCCCCACCACTGTGGTTAATCCTGATGCTTGGGTAAACAGTCCTCACCTGAGAACATAAAAACTGGGATTGTAATGCAACAGAGGGCTATGAAGCCTGAGATCAGTAATGCACTGCTCTCCTGGCAGACCTCAGAGAGGGAGGCAAGAAGCCAATAAACGGGCCGGTGAGATGGCTCAGCGGCTTAAGTGCCTGCCCGGCAAGTGCGAGGGCCCGAGTTCGACTCCCGGAACCCACATATGAAAAAGGGGCCGGTGATATTGCTCAGCGGCACGGGCGCCTGCTGGCGCGTGAGGTCCTGAGGTCGAGCCCCCAGTACCCACAAAAAAAAAAAAAAAAAGAAGCCAATAAACATGTCTAAAGTTATTGAAGTTACACACTGGAGCCCCCGCTGAAAAAATATTCTACCAAAGCAGACCCTGTGAGATTTATGACACTTTATCAAACATGAATTCCTGTACATGATTGAGTGCTCTATACCTCTCCTGGGATGTGACCAGCCTCCCTCACACTCGGGCCCACTGTCCCGGACTTGACATTGGCTCTGATTGCACCCCCAGAGGAAGAATGGTGCCTACATCAGCCTGAAATGCCTGATAATCATAACCCTGAAATTTCCAGAAGTATGGACAAAGGACTCACCCCCGGGTCTTGCTATCAATCATTCCTCTTTAGTAATCAAGCTCTGTCCCAAGGCAACCTCCACCTACATCAAACAGTACAACTCTACTTCCTGTAAAGCCAATTCAACATCTCCAAGCTGCCAATGTCACCATGATTGCCCTCCACATATGTTGCCTCAGACTTCTGCCACCCACAGCCTGCTGGTACACATGTCTGAATCTAAAAAATGTCTCCTTCACTTGGCTCCTGTAAGCCAGCCCCTCTTTGCCTTTAAATGGAAAGACCCCAGTTCTGGACTCAAAATCCACCTGACTAACCTGGACTAACCTCCCAGAGGTTCAAAAGCTTGTTTCCTCTTTGAAAAAACACTTCTGATTAATGACACTCAAGCTGCCTGCTGAAAAGACACAAAAGCTCTGCTACAATATCTGGCAGAAACTGGTTATAAGAAAGAAACTCCTCAAATTTCTTGGAGCTGCTGGCTTCTATATGCTTACTCAAACTGTCAGTCTCTGGGAGCACCCACTGGCCTCTAGGGGCTGCCTCCCCCTTTGCCTCCATGCTCTAACAGCCACTGTCCTTCTGATCAAAAAAGCTGACAAGCTAAACTTAGACCAAGACCTAACTCTCCAGGTGACACACACTGTATTGGGAGGAACTGTTCTAAAAACTGGACCCGCTGACAGATGCTGAGTACACTCTGTTTATGGATGAAAGTAACTCTGTTAAAAATAAAGTCCAACAGACTAGGTATGCTGCAGTCACTTTGGGCAGAACTATTTTGGCCAAAACACTGCAACAGGGATGATCTGCACAGTAAACTGCTGTTTGGAAACCTGCCATCAACAATGCAAAATAATCCAGTCTGGAGGCCTAAGCACCCTCCAGGGATCCAATTAACTGAAACATCAACCCCAGCCAGAAAAACTTCATCTGGTATTCCCAGAAGACCAGAGCCAGCCCTGTCCACACTGTTTTTCTGTAAGCTCAAGCTGCAGCATGGACACCTGTACCCATGCAGCCACCTCAGGCTTCAGCACCCATGTCACTGGTCCTGACCTCATTCATTAAAGATAGATAGACAGATAGATAGATTACACAGAAATAAAACATAACCCTACAGGAACAGCTTGCAACCAGTTAAAAGACCAGCTATACTTATGGACATTCCTGCACACACACATAACCCAGGGACATATTAACTACCTCTACAAGTTTCAGAAATCCACCCTTAGATCCACTGAAAACTTTACCTGGACAACTCCTCTGAGGCTCACTCTGAAGGCACAAGCATGCTGACCAGTCCACGCATGACTGAAGCCTGAGGATGCAGTTCACAGGTTTGCTCCATACCGATTCCCCTTGATTTTTGTGTCTTTTCAGGCTGCTTACCCCAATCTTTGATTCCCTGCCCCCCTGATAGCTGTGGGTTTTGTTAATTGACCTGGATTCTGGTCGTCCCAGTCCTTGCTTCCCCACCCCCTGCTAGCTGTTTTTTGTTTGTCTGTTTGTTTGTTTTGTTTTGTCTTGTTGCCTTAAACTCTATGGACAGTTGCAACTAGAGAATAGAATAATCAATCCAACACTTGACCAAGATTTGATGAGCATCCAAGACACATTGGACTCTCCTAGGTCAGATTAACTCCCTCACTACCTTGTGAGAGTAATGTTACAGAACAGACAGGCCTAAATTCTAGTTGGGCTTTGTCTCAGAAGATCACATGTAATATGCCCAGCAAAGATTTTCTGGGGAAACTAAAAGAGGAGGGAACTCTAGCAGAAAATGCCCTCCCTGTCAGTATACTTCAGTTTGTTAGTTGCCCAGGTAATAGTTCCTGTTCCAAATCTGGTTGCTCCTGTCTCTAAGAAACAGCTGGTCACTGTGATGCATAGCTGGTCACTATGATGCACATTGTATAAACCAATCCCCAATTGACAAGCCATTATGCCTCTGTACTTCCTTCTTGCTTATCCAATATAAGCCTTAGACCACCAGAGATCAGGGCCTGGTATTCTGGGAATGATCCTGATCAGTGACTGTTTACATAAATAAATCTGCCTCCAAATCCTTGGTGTCATTTTCATGTTTCTGCTTGCCCTTGCACTCCAACAGTAAATCCAGTTCTAAGGTTAAAGACTGATCTCTTCCATTTTGCCATTCTTCCTGTCAATATGCTTCTCTGTTTCTGTCACTAGAAATAAATTTTTACTGAAGATAGAGCAAACAGTTTACTAAACCTATTTCATAAACATACACCATCAAAACCAGATTGAACAGAAACTCATTTGACTGCAAGATTCTCTTCTACATGAATTTATGAATCATGTTCAAGATTATGTGGCCAAAGATAGAAATCTGTATTACTAAAAAAAATATAGCTAACAAAGTTACTAAACTGTTCAGCTGTGTGCTATAATATATAAAAATCACTGGTTAATTATTTGAGGTACAAATAAAGTGTATATCCCTCTTATCTACTATAATTGAAAATTGGAATCATCAATATATCACATTTTCTTCTAAATATAAATATACTGTTTTTTTTTTTTTTTTTTTTTTTTTTTTTTGTGGGTACCGGGGGGATGACCTCAGGATCTCGCGCGCCAGCAGGCGCCCGTGACACTGAGCGATATCACTGGCCCCTTTTTCGTATGTGGGTTCCGGGAGTCGAACTCGGGCCTTCGCGCTTGCAAGGCAGGCGCTTAAGCCGCTGAGCCGTCTCACCGGCCCAAATATACTGTTTTTTAAAATATATGAAATATATTTCTGAATAAGCTACATACATACAAAACAACCTTGAAATGTTCTTTTCTATCGAGCTATACACTGTAATTTTTTAAGGAGAAGTTTAATTTTAAACAATTTATATGATCATGTTCTGAGTTTCAGGCTCAGAAACTACTGGAAGAATTTCTAATAAACTACATATTATATAGCCTCTATATTTGACTTTCAATCCATTTTCTTTTATCTGTTCATAGCCGTAAAAATGAAACAAAAATTCCTTATTCTGTAAAAGTCAATAATTATTACCAAAAACTCTTACAAAGATTAATCTTATGAAAAAGGGAGTGTGTATAGAGGTCTAATTTCAGCTATGTTTGCACAAATACAAATAATGTACAGCTAATTAAATGTTCCTAACTCAAGGACTTTTGCATACCTGGTCTGATAAACTGTCAAAAAAGAAAGATTACTGAGTTCCTTTGTCAAAGTTTCAGTCATGATATGAAATGGAGGCTGGGAAAATGAGCTGAGCATTACTTTGGAAGGCCTTAATCTAACTCTTTTTTTTTTTTTTTTTAATGTGCCTATTTAAAAATACACCCAAGGACATAATTTTTTTCTCAATGAGAGCTTCAATTTTTTGAAGACACATGTAAGTATTTTACAGTAAGATTGAGTTTTCTTCCAGAATCATATCCGCTCTTTTACATTTTATAAAATATAACATATAAGAAGAATATAGGAGAGTGATTATTGCTTTCTTGCCTAAATTATATAATTTATAATTTTGGTGCTTATAATTCATAAATCATCACTACAGCATAATAGCATGTATATGTATTAATATATGTGTATGTGTATCGAAAATATGTCTATAAATTTTTTCAAATGGTGACATTACCAATATTTTGTTGTGTAAAATACTGTTATTTGAATAACATAAATCTGTTTTGCAAACATAATCCATTAGCTTTCAAAAACATTCCTCTGAAATATACATTTATATCACCATCTGAGTAGAATATGAAATTACTTTTTTCTTTTAAATCTCTTACTTTTTATATCAGAAACCCCTAAAAATATTCAAAACATACTTCCAAAAATTGAAGTCTTCTGGAATGATAATACTGATTTTCCCCCACTAGTAAATCTCTTAATCCAGCAACATTATTTCTGCATACTATTTCAGGAAATACCATTACTATTTTAATTGTGTAAATTCAGTTTGATGAATAAGGCAATTAATCAAAATTTATGGGCAATGTCTCATTAAACTCTCATAACTGAAATCCTATAATAATTTCAGTTATGTCAGGCTCTGTGTTTGGTGCTTTATGGTAAAGAAATGTGCAAGGCAAGTCTCTGCCCTTAGAGAACTCCCCAAGGAAATTATTAGATATCTTAATATTAAAGCTAATAATGTTAGTAAAACTACTAGTAGATTTATCTTATTTAATGTCTACTCTACAACAACCTATGAAGTAATAATTGCATGGATGTATTTTAAAATACAGAGCAGAAGGTTAAAAACTAAACATGGAATTTGTCTGTTGCTCATTGAAGTTCACTGTTAGCCTGCAGAATCAAACTGTCTAATTTCAAGGTTTTACTCTTCAGTTCAACGTCCACATAATCTCCAGCAATTTACCTAACCTCTCTGTGCTTCACTATCTTCATTTTTAATTAGAGTAACATTCTTTATTTATAAGGTTACTCATTTAATTGTTTAAACGAGCATGTAATTTAAAATAATTTGAGCACTAGTTATATTTAGTAAATGTCCCATAAACAGTTATTATTATTTGAACAGTAAGTAATGGATTTTTCTAGCATGATGATTAAATATGACATATTCAAAGTTTACCAGGTTAATTTAAATATTTGAAGTTTTTATCTCGATTTACATTACTCGTGTATTAATCTAATTAGAACAGAAGTGAGTCTAGGTGATTCAAAAAAAGAGGTGCTAATATAGAAATTATGGATTTACATAAATGTTAACTGAGAAATAAGGAAAGGTCAAGGAAGTACCCCTTAATAGTCTGATTAATAAGAAAGATTGTTTAAAAGCTCCAGAGAGGAAAGTCCTATGAGTCTCATGTCCACACACACACACCACCTGGTTACAACTGCCTACATTGAACACAAATTTATTCTTTCCTTCCTTGAGATTGCCTATGATGTTCCCATTTGGAAAACAGAGTCTTGAAGAAAGGGATTAGAGCTAATGTATTTCTGTCTTCCCTGGAACAATGCAAGGGATGTCTCAAAAATGGTGGTTGTGATGCCAAGTTAAAGCTGTCAGGAAACCTTTTTCTCTGATGTTCCAGATGGGAATACTATTCTTATTTAAAACAATTAGAAACAGAGACCCAAAGGTAGGAAATAACTTGCCTAAGACTACCAGACATTAAGTGTGACAGTCAGTATTTGAACCCAGTTCTGCCTGACTATAATACCTGTGGCAAATTTCATTTTTGGATACTCTTTTATGGAGGCAACAAGCCTAAAGTGTAGCATGAAAACAAGCATATTTAGAGATGGTCAAAATGTTCTTTAATTTCAGTAAAGTAGAATGTTTGTGTTGAACACATAAATAACATGATCATCATATTTTTTAAATTGGCTGTGAATTTAAATGACAGATGACTGAAAGTTAAAAACAGGGCCAGTGTGATAGCTCAGTGGCATAAGTGCCTGCCTGACAAGTGTGAGGTCCTGAGTTCGACTTCCAGTACCCACATAAGAATAAAGTGCCAGTGATATTGCTCAGTGGCACGGGTGCCTGCTGACACACGAGGTCCTGAATTTGACCCCCCATACCCACACAAAAAAAGTTAAAAACATAAGTAATTTGAGCACAGAAAAAGCGAACATTGTTGCTAGAAAGGAATTCAATCCTGAAAAATTAAAACCTAACTATGTCCGACAGTGTATATTACCACTTTGAAACCAGGCCTTAAGAGACTATACAGTCTTTTATTTAAAAATAAAATAATGAGAGGTACACTGACATTTATTAATTATATAAAGATGTATTCTAACTTATTAACAGAAATTACATGATAAACTTGAATGTAGAAATTGGAGTTAACATCCTTAGAGTCCCTGATACTGTCTCTAAAGTTTTACTTTAAAGTACAAAATGGGGCCCATGAGATGGCTCAGCAGCATAAGCACCTGCCTGGCAAGTGTGAGGGCCCAAGTTTGACTCCCGGAACCCACATATGAAAAAAGGGCCGGTGATATCCCTCAGTGGCATGGGCGCCTGCTGGCGCATGAGGTCCTGAGGTGGACCCCCGGTACCCACACAAAAGAAAAATAATAATAAAGTACAAAATAAAGAAGCATCTGGCTGAATCATTTTCTTTATTCTGTCCTCAGGATGTGGATTCACTTTGTATGCAGAAAACCTTTCCAGAAGGAAGTTCTTCAAGAGGTAGTCAGTATGTAAATCCACTAATTAGATTACTGCAAATACATCCTGGAGTTGCTTCTTTAGGAAAACAGTTGTTTCCAAAATGTATTCACTATAATGTAAACTAAATATTTGCCTGACTGCAGACTAGAATTACTATTATGGCAACTGGTAGTAACGTGAATCCTGGGGGAATAAGCTGCTCGCATAGCCACTTATCTTCTAAATGAGTCACGAACTCAGAGACGTCAGCAATTTTTCCACATATCTGGAACATGGAGGTTGGTGGAAGAACTGAGAATTTAACTAAACACATATTTCTTTAACATGTCAGTTTTTTCATGGATACAACTGTTACAAAATAACAAAAGGAAAAATTTTTAATCACCTTTGCATTTTGAACTGACTGAGGGCACATTCAAATCCTTAAGATGTGAGTCCTGTACATATTTTTTTTTAAATTGACACAGGGAATTTATTGGTTGGTATCATAAAAGAATTATCTCTCATTGTTGTCCATTTTAGTTTACTAAACCACTTTTAGAAATAACTTTTTTTTATTTATTTAATTTAATTTAATTAATTTATTTATTTTTTGTGGGTACCAGGGGTTGAACTCAGAACCTCACACACCAGCAGGCGCCCGTGCCACCAAGCAATATCACTGGCCCTTTTTTAGTATGTGTGTACTGGGAGTCAAACTCACGACCTTGCACTTGCCAGGCAGGCACTTATGCCACTGAGCTATCTCACCGGCCTAACTTTTTATTTGATTAGCTTTTTAAAATGAAAGACAGTCATAAAGTATTAATGAGATAAAAAGCATTATGCTTGGAAGAAGGGAAGACATTATTACAGTTACTGGATAAGTCACATAAGTATTGTGAACCCCAGTTTTCTTATTTCTACAATAAAGAAGACACAATATTTTCTACAGCCCATAACATTTTTATTTTTCTCTTATAAATAGTATAATGTTTGCAATTCTTGGCTTACTATCAAGGTAACATTTCCAGAAAGAATAGAAAATCATTGCATATGAATATCATATACAGAAGAAACTCTCCGAGTCATTCTTATTCACACATGATTTCTTAGTATTACTTTATATTCATCAGGGTTCTTTAGGGGAACAGAATGCATAGAAAATATATGTATAATTATGGAGGGGATTTCTTATATTGGACTACAGGTGAAGAGGTGAGAGTCTACAATGGCTGTCTGTGGGATCAGAGACAAGAGAGTCCACAAAGGCCATCTTCTGCATTCCTGGAGACCCATGTGTACAGGAGACTCCAGCAAAAGATTTTGTTATGGTTTGGGTCTAGATGCCCCTGCAAAGCCTCATGCAGTCATAGGTGGGGCTTTTTCAGAAGCGGCTGGACCTAGAGTGTGTGATGCTGGGAATAAGGGTGTGTGATTACTAAATCATTCCACTGATTGGTTTGGCACTGCCCTAATCCAAGTGGCCTAGATACAATGTGAGAGGTTCAGAAAGATGCTGTTAAGGTCCCTTGTTGCTTCAGTATATTCTGCCTGCCATGTACTGTTCTTCTCTGCCAAGCCACCATGCCTTGGAGCCAGCCAGCTATGGACTGAAACCTCTACAGACCATGAACTAAATAAACCTTTCCTCCCTTAACTTTGGGAACAAGGTATTTTGTCTCAGCAATGATAAAAGTAACTAAGGTAGGTACACCAGCTCAAGAAGCCTGGAGCTCTTCAAAATAGTCACAATTCCTTTGTTTTTTTTTTTTTACTCCATCCAGGCTATATGCCTGCTGTTTAAGGTTACCCAAATCAAGGTGGGGCTTTTTTTTTTGAGCTTCCTGGCCTTCATGTCAATTATACACAGACACACTTAGAACTGTAATTTATTAATATGCTGGGTATGTTTTAGCTCATTCAAGTTGATGTATCATAACTAATGGTCGCAATCCATCCCTTATCAACTTGACTGCTAGACATATCTCCTTAAGCCATACTTAATTCCTAAATACAATAACAAGTTCATAATTACATTTCACTTGATACTATCATTTTTACAAACTGAAACACACCAATTCTCTTCACAAAATAGAAGACAAAGCTTTTCATTGGGAGTTGTTTACTCTTTAACAGACACTCCACAGACACTCCACTCCACAAATTGTTAGATTTAACAATACTTAAGTACTAATATTAAGTCAATTTATGTAAAAAAGAAAAAAACAAAGGTCTCTGCTTAATATATATGCATATGTACAGGCAAATTAACAAAACAGAAAAGAAATACTCTTGACATTTACAGCCCTCGTTTCTGTAACTGGCCACACAGACCTATGTGGTATTTATAAATACCTTGTAATGCCTCATATGTTTTCCACTGACCCTCAGCAAACACCTCAGCACCTAGAAGGTCAACACATATTTCATTCCTGAAGGTTCTGGGTCATTTGTCATACTGCCTTGAATTGAGTTGCTGTAGCTGTCATTGACCTTAAAATGTGTATGGTAATACTAGGAAATGCCTGAAGGGATCTTCTACACTCCAAACACATCTTTTCTTAGCTCCACTGTGGAGTAGTAGTCAAAATTTTCCTTAGTAATCTTGATTAATTACCCTCACTAACACCTAATCTCCCTTTTTAGCTTGCTAACTCTGGGGCATGAGGAGTTCATAATGACCAGGGGGAAGACCTTCCTTTCAGTTGAATGGAATAAATTGTTTCTCCACCATGATTCGCCATTACAGGTCTGCCAGAGAATCTCCCCAGCAACATTAACACTCAAGCACCATTGGATTGGTTAGATCACGTGGCCTAAGTGATAAAGCAGTCTGTGCGGCAGCCTGGGCCTGTTGCAGAATCTCCTCTTGTTCTGGATCCCAGTGGGAGTCACTCCGTGAATACACTGGAGTAATGCACCCAATTGAGGAGTGTGCTGCCTTAACAATCTACATAGGCCCAATAGACATTGTGTGTCTCTCTTGGCTGCAGGAGGCAGCAGAATAAATGACTTATGATCTCTGTTTTCCTCAAGTCACTGAACTCCTGGAAATTTCACTGAAGTAGAGAGCCCTTGAAGTTAGATTT
The DNA here is from genome assembly GCA_028451465.1 of Erethizon dorsatum. Classification (NCBI taxonomy): domain Eukaryota; kingdom Metazoa; phylum Chordata; class Mammalia; order Rodentia; family Erethizontidae; genus Erethizon; species Erethizon dorsatum. The sequence continues at coordinate 23,173,063 of CM051839.1, forward strand.
TTTTTTTTTTTTTCCCGTGCTCTGACACACAAATGCTTTACCAACCGGTCCAGAGTGGTTGCTACCTCTTATTTGTTTAGTCCAATCAGTATAATGCCATTAAAATAACAGAACTGTGTGATAACTTGTGGAAGAGAATGACAAGACAATCAAGATGCCTGTGGATTAAATTGTGACACAGCACTGAAGTTGCTTCCGGCAACCATGAAGTAGTACAGTAAAGGTATATTGCTGGCCTTTCCAGGTAAAAACAAATTGCTTTTGGTGGGTGTTATATATGGGTATAGAAAAAAAAATGCATTTGACAATTTGATGGCTGCACATCAGGTACCAGGAAATGTGTTAATCTGATGAAACAAAGAAACCACATCTGGTAGAGCAGTTTAAAGTGGAGTTATGATTTGATTAAGTTTATACTGTTCTCCATAGTTTATCCCTCTTCTACACAGAAAACCTGTTCAAGCCCATGATACTGACACTAATTTCTACAATGCCTCTAGGGATGCAGTATTGTCTTTGATGTACTCCTTTTGTAGATGGAATCAATTCCAATGACTTTTATTTGGCCTTTCCTTACATAATACCCTTATATTATAGGCTAGGGAACCAAAAATGAGATTTTTAAGGGCACTAAGTATATATATTCCATTTGTACATTCGGGAAAATGAACACAGAATGCATTCTTGAACCTACTGAACACACCGTGATTCAGATTTTGACTAAAATTCCACTGATCACCTTACTTCCATATGTCACTACTCTTATTAGAGGGCCATAATAATTTCTGGATCTGAAATCAGTGACCCCAAAATAACTGATTATTTATTTTTCACCAATGTATGGTTACCCTGGTGAAATGTTATAGATTTCCGTGTAGAAAATGAGAGAAATATTGACAGTGTAAGTTTTTGGTAGTGCATCAGGGAGCTTCCTCAAGTGGATCTGCCCTCACCTTCTTTCAAAGATCTTTATACTGGCTCAAATCTGGGAACTCTTTTAGGTGCCATTATTCTCTATTGCTATGATTTGAGGTAGATTTTTGTTCATTTACCCTAAAATTTTTCTGATTGTATAAATCCAGTAAAAATTTCTTAGGGTTCTTATCAATTTCACTTCTGGGAATAACATGATTAATTACACAACACTGTAGGTCTACCCATGTCAGACAATTCCTATCATTGCTTTGTTTCTGCTATTCATTATGATAAGTATGTCCATTTTGTCCTTGGTTGTTGCACACTACTTCTTGGGCCCTTCCATTCTGGAGTTCGATTATGCCCATCTCATGTAAGTAGTTCCCAAAAGAGTAGCTGCAGTCCCCACCATAAAATCTGCCATACAGAACAGGTAAATGACAGAACACTTCAGGGAGGCTGGTGCTCCCCACAGAGATCTATATCTTAAGGGAATGTGGAGGGTTTTATCATCTGGGCCCTAACAGTGTGAGGGAGAAGTTTCTACTGGACAAATCCATTCCTGTGTTCCCAATTTCCTGAACCTTTAAATACCCTCATCTACACTAAGCCAAGTAGTATCAGGTATCTCCAGCTCATTTACAGTGGGCTATATCTGTTGATACATACTTCAACAAATCAACTTATCACCTTTTTTTTATCAATCTATGAGCTGTGATATTAAATCAAGAATCTCTAGTTAATAGACCCATGTAAAGAAACTGAACCTGTTTCAGGCTTATGTTTCTTCCATCATTACACACACTCTTAAAATCCATTCCCATACCTGTTCCTCAGACTTCTGCTTAATAGAATTAGAAAACTCAACAGGTTCTTTGGGAGTGTAACTTACTTTCTCATGAGTTATGCTGCATATCATACCTTAAGATTTTTGAGTCTGGTTATCAGCTTACAGGCAAAAATGAGTGGTAAGCATGAATTCTGAGGAATTTCAACATTGTCTTGCTGCTAACTGCATCAGAAGGTCTCACTATTTCCATAGGCAACACGAGATTAGTTTCCTGCGTATAGTTTGAAAGGCCAACATCACAGAGTGTGAAGGTGGGGATGCCTCTGCCACTGAGATTGGGGAAATCTCTTCCTTTGGCAAAATAATCTCACCAAGATTTAGGAGTTTAATGTCCACATCATGAAATTTCTTCCAAATATCTCCATGCCACTTTATGGGACCTCATCCTTTTCTGATCATCACCCTCACTTTGACTGCTGATGTCTTTGAGCCTGTGTTAAACTTGTGCTGTAGTTCAGCATTATGAATGTGTTTGTGTTTTGGCAAATTCAGTCTTACGGCTAAATGACAGAAGAGTCTTTTTCAGGACAAACTTGGAAATTTGAAAGTGTTTGTTTTTGGACCTAAGAATTAGAAATTTAAATTTATTACATTCCTTTATTATCTTGTTCAAACACTTTGAAGCCTTTATAATATTTATGCATGTTTATCTTCATGACTTTTCTTTGCAGTTTCTTCAGACATGCAAGTAGCAATCAGCCAGCATCATTATATTTTTAACTTTTCCAAAAATGTTCAACGGTATTGCATATATAGTCCTTGCATGTCACAAGTGGAAAATTAGGATATTCAAATGATTCGGTGTTACATATTTTTTAAACAGTTTACACATTGAATATCCATAACGTGTACATTATTAGAAAAAGACATCATGGAAACTCTAGGTCTCATCAAATTCCATGACCCACAAAACTGATTCTTCCTCACAATTCTGTTTCCCGACAGCTACTCCTGGTAACCAAGTCCGTATTTTTTATTGTTCTCTAGAGGAAGAGAATGAACAGCACATCTATGAATAGTTATGCAAGGGGATTTATTTTTCAGGCTTATGACATCAGAGGCATAAGATTCCACAAGTGGGCTCACAGGTGGGACAATTCACAGTTGCCATCTGTGGGATCAGAGGCAGTAGAATCCACAATGACTCTCTTCGTACCCTGAGGTGAAGGATCCAGTAGCTTCTCAGTACAAGAAGATGGAAGCCCTGGAACAGGAGAGATCAAGGATGTCACATCAGTCCAAGTTTCAAGGCCTAGATGTTCACTGGAGCATTTCCAGGGTGAGTCTGCCTTGGAAAGCTGAAGAAACTAGAGGCCAGTGTCCAACAGCAATGGGAAATTCTGAGCTCTTCCAAAAGGGTCACACTTCATTTTGCTTTTTATTCTATCCTAGCTGCAAGCCATTTAGTTAGTGCCACCCACATCCAGGGTGGGGCCTCAACGGTGTTCATAGCTAGAGTTCATGCTGCTCAGGGCAGTCCTTCAATTTGCCATTCTTCAACGTATCTGAATACTTTAGCTTATTTAAATAGAAAATTAAAATGACCATAGGAAAAAAAATTTGTATTGAAAAGTATTCTAAACTTCACTGTGTTAAAATGGAATAAACTGTTACAATATAATTTTCTTTTTGGCCACTAATGCCACCCAAAAAATGTTGCACCCAGGGTGGACAACTCCCTCCATCCCCCCTAGCTATGCCACTGCAGCTTCCCCCATTTGCTGGCCTATGTCAGTCATCCACAGGCACATCCAGAACTGTGCTTTACCAATATGGTTGGCATTTTTTAATCCATTCACACTGATGTATCATTTCAGGTATACTATTGGCTTTTAATGAGATAATTATTTACGTGCTCTTGCAGCCTCCTCAAGGGAGAACATTTAGTGTCTCTGGTACCCATTTTGAGAGTCCAGTACTAGCCACAAGCCTCCCACTACAGCTCATTATAATAATGACAATCTTCTCCTGTGTTTCCAAGTGGGTCCTATACAAGTAGCAAAATAGGACTTTATAGCAGTTGTCACATGAGAACACGATGCAGGTGGCTCAGTTATTCTAAATTCAAGGGCAGATATAAATTGGTTTTAAAGATGGAAGCAAGACCATCTTTATGATAACATTACAGAATTCCTTCAAAAATATTTTTGTACCTGCAGTTTGAGTATTCATTCTTTGCTTTCTCAATGTTTTATTTGAATAAAACATTTTATCCTCATGGGCTCATTTAAGAAATAGGAATTTATTTGCTTTCCTTCATTTCTGTCAGAGTCTCCTAGATTGGGCACCATTCTTTGCTAAAATGAGAACTTTATTGAAAAGTCCTTTAACATCTCATGTGAACTTTAACTTATTCTACTTTCTGTAGCATCCCCCTTTGCTATCTTCTTCAAAATAGTGTAGTGAAAGTCTTTAAAAGCTATTATTATTATTATTACTTTTTGGTCTTCTTATTTTAATTCTGCAGTAAGGTAATTCACACCTTGAATTTCTACATAATTAGAATATGAACCTTGGAATTACTTGTTTTTGTCTTTGCATTTTTATTCTTGAAATACAGAGATTTTAAGCTGTAAAACAATGTTCGTTTAGCCCAAACTTGTCTAAATGGAATAACAGCACAATTTATTACAATTTTTCTGGTATTTTCTGTTATTTCATTTGTCCTAAAAAAAAGAAGTCTACTTCAAAGATGGCATATCTTATAACTTAGCATCATCGATAATAAGAAGGAAAAATAGTCAATACAATTGCTTGAAAATGCTGCACATATATCATGGACCAATCGTCATGTTCACCAGTTCTTTCTTTTAAATTTTCTGGTAATTCTATAGGTACACATAATTCTTATTTTTCCACATGCTTTTCATGGTTATGCTATTTTAATATTTTCCTTCACAAAATGATTTATGTTATATTAAAGATAATTAAAGATAGAATGAAAATTAATAAAATACATTGACAGATTTTCAATTCAACTGTTGACCACCATTTAATACCTTCATAATTGTTTTTTAAATTCTATATTTTACACTAGAGTGGTAGCAGACTCTTAAAATGAGAGTCTGAAGTAGGTGGATCATAAGTTCTAAAGTTAGTGAGTTAATGAGACTTTGTCTTGAAATAAAGAATATAAAAATGGTGAAGGTGTTGTACATTGTGAAGGCCCTGTGTTCAATCCCCAGCACTTCCAGAATATCCATATTTCAAATTTGTACCTATTAGTTATAACTTGCTGATTAAATTCAATAAATTCAATAATAGCTATTTAGTGAACGCCTTTTGCATTTATAAATGAATAAATAAATAATTATTAATGAGTGACTGACTTTGAGAAGTATGTGATTTAGTGAAAGAATTAAGGAACTTTGAAATATACATTTAAAAAACTAAATGTACAAAAATAAGTGTCTCCAGAGATTAATGCTGTCATGACTCACACATAGTTTTATATATAATCAGAATTCTAATTTCTTCCTTGTGTTATCCTCCAAATGCTTTAATTTTCTATTCCATTACTTCTTGAATATAAGTGATCTTAAATAATCAAACCAAAAACTTTATAGCCTGTTATTGAATGAAAAATATTTTTTTCATAGGATGGTAGTACACAGGAAGAATCCATAGAATCTGTGTGTGTATAATTAGTTTTGAATAATCTATTTAGGATAACATTTTATTGATTTAAATCTAGCAAAGGTTTCTGCTAGAAAAACATTATAGAAAATATACTTCTTTAATATCTTCTATCACCAACCATGGTGGTGCATGTCTGTAAATCTCAGCACTGGAGAGATTGAAGCATGAGTATCTTTACAATTTTGAGGTCATTGGGGCTCCACAGTCAGTTCAAGGAGCCTGAACTACACAGTGAGAGCTTGTCTTAATAAACCAGAAAAACTCTTGCATCAAATATGTCTATTAAAATTATAAATGTAGTAGTACATTTTCCACTCAATCAAAAGAAAGAGCACACATGAATAATATACAACACAATATTTCCATTTTGTTATCTATCTTCATTTTCTCATTTTTTTGGTAATAATGTGATGTGTCAGAGACATTATGCATGAGTGCTTTGTAATTTTCTCATTTTTCATCTCAAAAAAACATATAAACATACCTTTGTTTAGCAATATATTTTATTTGAACATGTGTATTTATAGAATAACAATTAATTGCCAATTGAGGCACATTAATCACTGTAATACATGAATGTATCATTTCCTTGGATTCTGGCTAGCATATAATTTTATTATTCTCTTGAATGTGGCAAATATTGTTGCCTAAAATAGCAACTTCATGATAATAATTTTTACTAATTGTAGGATTTATTCAAATTTTAAATTCTATTTTAATTTTCTTTTTTGAAAAATTTTGATTAATATTTTTGTGACTTTTTGATTGGAATGTATAATTTTTTTCTTATGAGAGTTTAGTTTCTTATTAGTATTGTACATGTAACCATTTTTAAACAATTTTCATGTCAATAATTAAGATTTCAAATTATGGTTTTGAAATAATTTAAAGTGTTTGTAGATATTTGGATGTGACTTATTTAGGCAGTGTGCTTCTATTGAATTGATAATTTTCCTGATACTAATTATTAAAAATGTAATGTCTTATTCTTAGAAACACTCTAGTCAATATTTTTTCTTTTCATTTTGTTTTTTCTGAGGATTGAACCATAGCCTCATGTATGTGAGGTGCTCTGGAGCCTAGTCAATATTACTAGAGACAATTTCTTTGAGCATTTATTGTTCACTCGTGCTTTTAATGGATGACCATTAATACAGCATTCCCATGCTGTATCAAATAATGATTTTTTCAGTTAAATAATAATTTCTATGCTGTAATATTTCTAAGAATAAACACATCTCACTGCAAAATAGTTTTGTACTGCATCATAAATCAAAGATATTTAAACCTGTAGAATAGTTGAAAGTTCATAGCTAATGATATTACTATGAACTTTTAGAGACACTTTGCAGCTAACTTCTATTTTAAAATTCAGTTTGATTAAATTGCATAAGTAATGGGAAAAAGGAAGTAATTTAATTATATTTTTAAATCACTATTGAAGATTATGCCCAAAAGAGAACCAGTTTAAGAAATGGAAGTCATTATCAGCCCATGGATATCATTCAAATAATGTTGACACAAGTTTATATTTATGGGAATAACTACTAGTGTTTTTCATATAAAAATATCTCATGAATTATTTTCCTTATTGAGGGCCAAAGCTAGGGCCTTGCACATAGTAAGTCCTCTATTATAAGCTACACCCAGAACCCTTATGCATTCTGTTTACTGATAACAAGATTTTAGTAATATTGGATTAGCTTCATTATTTAATCCATGCTTTTGTAGTCAACATTCCAAGAAATCCCATGGGGAAAAAGCTATGACTCACTCATTATCAAAGGCTTAGGCTGGTTTTTGCTAAGACATGTCTACGTTAAATGTTATTTTAGTTTTATTTCAGACATTATTTTCCCAATAAATAAATCTTTCTCTGTAAACTTCATGGGGAAATCTGAAATATAACATTAATATTAATTAGGTTTAGTTTTTTTTATTTTTGCAATTTTATTTATGGAATATCTGTCTATCATCATTTATCTATTGTTAATAATTCTTACCTTAAAACTTTTAAGTTTTAAAGAACGCAGCATACAGAGTTTAGCAAACTAAAATGTTTTAGGAAACTGGAAAATTAGACTTTCTCCTGTTTTCTGTTGTCAATTCTTACTAAAGTAGTGATAGGATATCTCAAATTATCTCCAGTTGTTATTATGCAAAATGAATTGACAAATAAATACTATAGAAATATATCCTGGATACTTCAACAACATCACATATTTATTCATTTTTTGTAATGTTCACTGTTCAGTGAACACTATAAATGGAGAAAAATGTATAGCAACAATTGGTTTAAATTTATACACATGTGGATCTGAATTATTTAAATTTTGTAGTAATATCATTTATTTTTGGCACAGAGTTCCTTTAGAAAATTTTGAAGTTAATGATTGCTTGTTTTGATTAATTTTCATGTTTTTCTTGAAAATTTACCCAAAACATAAACAAAAATAACCATAGTTACTATAACAGTTGAGTTAGACTGACTTGATATTTTCTCACACCTATCTCCCTAGTGACACTCTCGCTTGTATAGAAGAGATACGCCAGCATGGGCTTTTTGTTCTTGGTCTTGACTATTTGTTGCAGTTGCCCAAGTGAAAGCCCTATGAGTAGCATTTCTTTATGATTGGGAGAAATAGTTGTATAGAATTCATGGTAATATTTTTATCTTACCTTTTTGGTTTTGCTTTTCCTCTGGATATGAGGCCATGAGAATCATTTCACCAATTAGAATATTGGAAATGTTGGAAGCAATCCCAAAGCCAGTGTGAGTGTGCAGCCATGGGCATGTCAGAAATGCCTGGGCTTTTCCTGTCACCATCAATTAGCATCTATGCACTTTAAATGGATCCTTAGCCAAAAAAAAAAAAAAAAAAAAAAAAAAAAAAAAAAGGAAAAGAAAACAAGGAAAGAAGAGTAAACAAAGAGAGAATGTTGAAACATCTAATAGGTGTAATGCAAACAAGTGACAAGTTTCTTTCAAAAATGTATCAAAGGGGCATCACTTGGAAATATAGAAAACCCACTGTACTTCCAGCTTCAAGTATTTGGTGACTTATAACACAGCTTAACTCATGTGCTACTTGATTTCTGATGGCACGTTTACATGCCTATTTTAATAGGAAATTCATTTTGTAAGATTTAGAGTTGATTTGTAAGATGACAGCAAGCCAACTGCATGAGATACCTGATTAATAGCATGATTCCCCTTTGGTGCACTTACCCCTCTCTCTTCTTTTGGATATGGTTATGCTATCATCAGATAAGTATATGGCATATCTTCTGTCTGATATTTGTAAATTCCTCCTGAGATACTTTGGGAAGGTATTTTGAAGTGATCCAGTTACTTTTTCTTATTTTGCAATTTTCAAATGTTACAAAATTTGAATTATACAATGGTACATGGGCCTCAATACCATAGCAGATGTAAAGTTGTGTTGGACAGTATCTGCCTTTAAGTATCATTGTCTATTTGCATTAAAAATTGAATTATTGAGAAAAATATAGTAAAAGTGTTATAAAATTTTATAAAACAGCAACAAAAATCAGAAACAGAATGTGAATGGTGATTATTGGGGTTTTTGATAGTGATTAATGTAATCTAATACTTAATAAAAATACGCTCATTTGACATGACTAAACTTCAGCAAAATGTCTTTTTTGCATATTACACATTGAATGCTCACATATTATATTACATACTTCCTTACTTTGAAATTGCTATAAAAAAGCATCATACTTTTCTTAAATGCATTGTGACAGTTAATGGTAACTGTCAATTTGACTGGATTAAGAGATACAAAACAGATTAGTAAAACACACTGGAAGTAATAATCCACAGATTATTGATATGAAGGCCAGGAAGCCGAATGGAAGACCCACCCTAAGCTAGGCTTCCAGCCTGAATGAAGTGAAAGAGAGGAAAGAAGAAATTGGCCTGCATTTAAAAACCTTGATTCTGCTCGAACTGGTGTGTCTTTTGCTACTGCCATCAGCTCTTTACATCAGACTCCAGCTTCTTTAGCTTCCCAATCTAGATTCATTCTAGTGAACCTCTAAGGAGTTTCAGGCCTTCATTCTTGGACTTTCGCTACAACATTGATTCTTTTTGTTCTGTGGCGTCCAGCTTCTTGAACTGAGGAGCAGCTACAGGACTGTTTGGCTGTCCAGCATGCAGATGACCGTCGCGAACTGTCTTCCCTCTGATCCTGTAAGACTATCTAATATATTCCAAGAGATAGGTGATAGATGCATCTAGATAGATAGATATACTATTTCCCTAAAAATGCTAACAGATAGCATGCATTATTTCATATCACTTTAAAATATTAAACACTACTGAAAATAGAGATATTATTTACATATTGTAATTTGAATACATCTCACAGAGCTAGAATTTTTTCTTAAAGTAATTTAGGTTTTAACGAATGCTTTGTAGAATTAAGTGAGAGAGAAAGTTGCATCAACAGCAAAACAGGCTACAGTCATTGTGTATGTTGGTGTGGAAAGAATGGAGAAGGAGGTGGAGGAGGTTCCGTTAGTTAGTTGTTATTCCTTCAATTCTGTTTCTTCTCTTCCCCAATACCTCCTGTTACTCTCTTCCTCATATTTCTATTGAAAATTAATCACTTATTTGACAAATATATAATAATCTCTAAAATATATTAAGACAAATGGTATGGTAGGGACAAAAATGTGCTTCCTGCTGTCATTCACAATAGAATTCATCATGTTTCAAGACAAACCATTTTTATGTGTTTATATTTTCTTTAGTTGTGAAAGAATGCCAACATCAAGTTAATAGATTTTTCTCCCTATTCCACGTTACTTTTGTACCAGTATATCATTGGTGAATTACTCAAGGAAATACCAGCAAATATCATACAAATAATTAGAAATGATTATCTTAAATCGACCAGAGTAGTAACCAGAATTTTAATTGCATTTTCTTGAACAAGCTATGTGACCTTCCAAGCATTAATTATACCTGTAGGAGTCAATTTAGTATATGGTAAAGAAGTCATTACTGATATAAAACATTTATGATTTACTTATACATTATAAATGATTACTTTAATATTTCTTGCTAATATAAAACAATAAGTATTACAAAGAGAGAAATAACTGTTGAACTAAAGTGATTCTTTTCATTGATCTGGAATGAATTGGTTATGATGTTTTCCTCAGGGCAGATGTTTGTATTGGAAAATCTTTAATGACTTATTTTACCAATAATATTTGAATAATAAAATAAATGTATCACATATATTAATACCTTCAAGGGTTTTACTGAGATTTTTAAAAAAAAACTTATATGACCTCAATAAGGACACATATACACAAATTAATAAACCAATCATTTTTATGCTGGATGACTATATATTGAATCACTCTTTTCTATATTGTGTTCTACCACTTTGAATATTTGAATTGCTGAATCTGTGAATCAAAAAACTTACATCTTCATTTTTCTGTGATTTTTAAATTTTTAGTAGTACATGTATGCAGTACATAATAATTCATTTTTGTGAGACATTGGTACATGTGTATAACACAACTAAATTAATTTTTTTCAACACCTATCCCTCCCAAAGTTCCCTGCTCCTCAAATCTCTTGTACCCCTTATTGGCAAAAGCTCTATTTCCATTTTCTTTCCTTCAATTTATTTTTCTTTTTGGTCCCATCTGATTTCCCTCTAATGCCTCCCCCATTTCTCATGTCTTGTTCCTATTCCCATATGAAAATGATCTGCCTACTTCCTATTATCTTTCATTTTGCATCCAAAACAGAAATAGAAATCTTCACTTCTGTGCAATTTCATTAACACAGTATCGATATGTTTTGAAGTGACTTATTTTTATTCAAGAGGATGAATAATTCTTTACATTTCTATAATAAAGTCTTTCACTTACATTTTCAAAATTTCTTATGTTGACATACTGTGTCTATTTATTTTTCATCTCTCATTTCCTTCAGTATTGGCTTTCAACAACCATTAAATATGCAGAATTATTGAAGATAATGTAAATAAACATTTCCTTAAATATTTCATTTAAGTGAAATGTGGATATGGGTCCTTCACTCATCCTCTTGAATACACGAATTTAAAAACAGAAAGAATGGGGCTGGGAATATAGCTCAGAGGCACAGCGCCTGGCTGGCAAGCGCAAGGTCCTGAGTTTGACTCCCGGTTCCCAAAAGAAAACAAAAACCAAGACAAAACAAAAACAACCAAACAAACAAAAAATCCAGAAAGAATTAGGATGCATTGAAAGTTACATTAGATTCAAAAATATCATAGCAAGTGGATGATTTATTTGTTAACACAAATTGATTATTATAGTTATTTTATCAAGTATAAGCAAATAAAATCTGTAAACTTTTTCCTAATTTTATTTTTTGTAATAAACTTTGTAAAATTCAAATTCTAGCAAGGAATTGGTATCTGTATTTGGAGCTCGTTATTTCCAGTTAGTTTGAATGATTTTGAAACACGTGGAAAACCTAAAATTGTAAAAACTGCAAGGCTGTGGGTGATATTTGGTTGGCCTTTACCCATGACATACACACTAATGAGGCAGCAGCACATATTTAGCATGTGAAGAACAATTGGTTTTTCAAGCATTGTTAGCCACATCTGTTTCAATAAATGCACTGCTGTAAACTCAAATACTTAATTTCCACTCTGAGTAACAGTGAAATAGGTAGGTGATGCTTCCTCAACTGAAATAGTATTCCATGCAAATGTCATTTTTCCCCAAATGACAGAATCAAAGTGAAGTTGGTGTTTCAGGAAACACTCTGACATGCTAAGATCTTTATCTACATCACTCCTAAACTTGCTCTATTTTCTGCTTGTCCTCTCCTGAACTGAATCTGCAAGCCCCTGCATGGCCACCTCCATAAATGTCAACTCACCAGGTGTTAACAACTGGTTCATATTTTGTATCCACAATGCTTCTGCTAGAAAAGAAACAAGAATGCTGCCTAGATATATGGTATTCATATTATAGGGTTACCCATTTTCTGCTTAATTATAGTAAATAAAGAGCCACTGGAAATGTGCTATAGCCCCACCTATTAACAGAAGCATAGCAACTCGAAAGTTTTTATTCTGGCTATAAATAATAGCAAAGATCAAAAGATTTTCTACTTTCTATTTGTTTATTTGAGTACAATTTTACTTGATTCTGTCTTCTTGTTTAACATACTAATATTTTAGTTCTCATGCTTATTTTTGTTAAATTATAATAGAAGCTGGTAATATCCCTGTGAAATTATGAAGATTAAAAATAACTGCCATTACAAAATAGACACTTTTGCTTTCACAAGAGTACAATTTTGGCATGTATTAAATTTTTTGTAAAGTTTTCAAATCATTTCCCCCTTCATCTAATAAACTTTAAAAAGTGATTTAGAAATTACTCATAGAAAAGTGAATTGTCTAGCAATCCCATGAGTTAAAATTGTGTCCTTGAGAAATCATTCAAACTAAAACAGACTTCATTAAGTGAGAAAAATAAATTCCTCTATTAAAGTAGCACCCAAACTCTAACAATACAAGTAACAAATCTCTAGAGGCCTCAAGGGATAGGATTATAACCAAGGTTAATTTCTTTAATATTTTGAATACTGAGAAATTGTAGTCTATAGGGGAAAGAATACATTAAGTCACTAAGTTATCAAACTATCATGGGAAAATAACAAGATTTATGGTTTTTTTTTGTCTTTACCATTTTTTTCATAAAACTTCACTGAATTGGCAATAAATTGAGTTGAAGTGTACTTCATAGCTAACTTTGGGAAACTGTGGTGGTGTGATGACTGAATCCCAGTAACCTTTTCCTTGAAGATAAAGAAAGTCATTAACACTAATCTATTAGGGAAGACACACACACAAACACACACACACACACAACTTTTTCTAACAAATAATTGATTTTTATTATCTTTTTTTGTGTATTTTGTGGCTGCTGAATAATTTATATGCAAGTGAAGATGCACCTTTAGGAAAATCATATTCATCTTACCTTAATTTACTTCCAGTGCACAAATATTGATGGGTCTCTTGCAATATGCAAAATTCTATTCTACAAGTCCCTAAGGGTTGTATAAGGATGAAGCACACATATTCTTGTTTGGGGAATAAATAGAGGAATTAAAGTCTAATTAGAGGCCTCTCTAATTAGAACACGTGTGGGCTGGGTCTTTAAGAGTGGGCAAAATGGAAGCTAGCCAAAGTAGGTGTTATTTCAGATGCCAAGTGGCACAAGAACCCTGCTCTTAATTAGCTTTAAACTATCAATCTGCAGTGAATAAACCAGGGATATAGGAGAGGGCAAAGATAAATCAAATTGCAAGGTCCTGTGAACAAACCTTCAACAATGTTGTGGAAGACATATGACCAAGAATTGGATTCAATCATGAGCTTAAATGTGGTAAGGGAGTTGTGATGGTGTTTAAAAAAAAAAAAGCAAAAAACTATTCCAGTGATTTCTATTTCACAGTGTGAAACCATTTAGTTAAAAGAAATTCAAAGGAACTGGGAATATTGCTAAAAATGTCAAGTAATTTTTTTTTTATAAATGGCTCTAATAATTTAATTCAACAAGAATCTTCACTCAATATTTATTGTTGACAAGCTGGAAACTAAAAACTATTACAAGCAGTTCAACAAGGGCTAACATACTGTATTGCTTAAGGTTCTGTAGGGAACAGAATAGTTACAAAATATATGTATAATTATCTAAGGGGGTTGATTAGGTGCAGTATGAGAGCTGAGAGAGGCTACAGTGGCTGCCCATGGACTAGAGAGCTGGAGAATCCAGTAGTTGCTCAACACAAGAAGGAAGCAAAAGGACAAGAGGCCTCAAGGGTGCAGCACCAGTCTGAGGTTGAAAGCCTGGATGTTCACTGGAGAGTTGATGGTGCAAGTTTGCATTGGAATTCTGAAGAAACTGAGAATGATGTCCAAAGGACATGGCAGCAAAAGCTGCACCTGTTCAAGAACGTTGGAGCTCTTCAAAACCAGATACATATCCTTGTTCTTTTCCTTTTTTATTCCGCCAGGGTTACAAGACTACTGGTTGGTACCATCTACAATGGGGTAGAACTTGGGCCTTCAGTTTGCTGGCATCGGCCAGTCATCGCTGGAAACACCTCACGGACACACCAGAAGTGTGCTTTACTACTCTGCTAGATGTTTCTTACTCCAGCCAAGTTGACATTATACAACTATTTGTCACACATGCTGAGATATTTATCACAAAATAATTGGTTTCTTTGAAAGCAAACTCTAAATGCTTTCAATTATTAGTTTATATTTCAAGAGTTACTCTCTATCCTCCTGCATATTTTTCTGCAAATATTCATGCTATAAATAATCCCTTTTTAAATAATCCCCTTGTTTAAATCATGCCCATTTTTATTTTATTGTTTATTTTAATTTACAAAATCAGCAAATAACAAAATTTATGCATTTTTTTCAAATTGTTAAATGGAAACTTACTGTCAATGAAGAGAATCAGTGCTTCAGATTGCCCATACATACTTTTGTCTATTAAAAGGTGATTCGGTGGATGCAGTAGGGTTTTGATAATTCAATAAAAAAACTTTGAAAAGATTCTATATTGTGCATAAGGTTCACTGCCATGCTGGGATATAGAATAAAACAGCGAAGGGCAGAGGTGCATAGGGGAATATCGAGGTATTGCCTCCAGGGGTTTTCTCTCTGTGAGTTGTGCAGAGGCAGGTATTTGTCCAAGCAAACGCGTGACAACAGGCATGAAGTATTGACAACCAGAAAGCCTCGCCTGGGACTTAATATCAGTCCATGGTTTGGATTGTTTTTCAGTGACATAGGCACAGCTAAATCACTAACCTTTATTCTCCGGAGTCCCAGGCAATAAGTTTGTTTGGCACGATCCAAGAGTATTATATAGTACATTCTTAGAATAGCCCCTCTGATGTGGCTAAAATCTGAGTAAACAATGACTCCTACCAGGATACTCCGAAGCCTAGCTTACTGACCACCAATCAGGAAAGCAACAACCATTTAATGTGTTGGGTGTGTACAACCAAGACGTGCTACTCATTTACCGTGCAATGGAATTAGCTTTTAACTAACACACACACACACACACACACACATGCTAGTGTGTGCACATGCACTTCTCTTTTAGAGGTTGGAAACACTACAAAAAGGGATAAAACGTTACTGAAAACAGTTACTAGGGGTATATGGAGATGACTTAATTTTTAAAAGAATAATCTACACTGAATGCAATCATGAAATCACTTTTCAGTGGTCATTCATTTCCTCAAATGAAACCATTTGGTTTGTCTTTCCACCACTCTAAAGAAATTTTCCTAGGACCCCAAAGGACACAGAATAGCTGAGGTATTAAATTTGATGACAATTTCAATCTATAATTTCAGACAATTGCAGAGAGGTAATACATTTGACGAGTTTTTCAATCTATACGTTTAAACACATGAAGAAGTGAGCACCGTTGATTACAAATATTGCTACCTCTAATCTGTATTTTGACTAGGTAAAATATGTTTGCAAAAATCTATACTAGCCACAGGTTTATACAATAAAAAGTATTGCTCATTAGCTATCGTCTAACCTAATGGATAGTTAGTGTTTACAATTTCTGGTTTGGTTTGTCCTTCAGGCACCATCTACACAGAAACAGACACAAACACAAGGCTGTGTGTCTCCATTACTTATTCCAAGTGGAAAATAAAATACAATAGTGAATGTTTTTATTTAACATTTATTTATTTTACATTAACAAAGCTGAAACCTCTGTATTTTTACAACTGTTTTGTAAATTGAGATACAACCACAGTGTAATTTAAAATATTTAGATTTTTTATATTTATCATTTTAATCTCCCATTATATTCACTGAATCTGATCATCTTTACTCATATTTAACAGCCCCCATATTTATTTGACTTTTTTAAGTCTGACCATGCAGGTTTCCTATCTGTGTTATTGATTTGATAATATAGGCTTCCATATATTCATTAGATCTTAAGTTATCTTATGTGATTTAAACAAATACATATTTTTCTGTTTCTGTTTTCATTATTTTTTGGTGTCATTTCTCTGCTAGCCAGTCTGTGATAAATTTTATATTCCTTTTCTGTATAATTCAAGGATTTGTATTTAGCTTAAAATTTCCCAGGTACAAAATTATAAATAATACATTTTTGCTTTTTAATGCAGATTTTAGTCTGAACCAATTCTATGTTTTGAAATATATTGATATTTTCATTGTAAAATTACATATAATCAATTATTGTAAATTGTAAGAAAACACAAGAGTATTATGCCTTAACTCTTTTAAGCACGCAGAATTTGAAATGTTAATAATAAATACAACCATTATATTCAATTCCTGTTTTTTTGTGACCATAATCTTTGATCATTTTGTACAAGTTTGTGGTAAGTTTCAGTTCTCTAATCTTTATTACTTTTTTCTTAATTTCCCCAATACAATTATCTATGTAATGTTTGATAAATTTGAATTGTTATTTGGTACATATTACTTTCTCATTTTAATAATTTTTCTCTATTTTCATACTTTTAGATTTAAAATTTTTTGTTATTTCTGTAAGATTATTAACCTGTTTAGTTTAGCCTGATGTTAATATGTACTTTCTACTTTAAGTTCTTTGTTTTTATTTTTATTTTTTTTTTATGTGGGTATCGGGAATTGACCTCAGGACCTTGCACTGGTCAAGCAGGCGCTTATGCCGCTGAGCTATCTCATCAGCCCGGTTTCTTTCTTTTTGTCTTGTACTATATCCTCCTCTGTTTTCACACTGATGAGAATGACTGTGCATACACTTATTGCATCATTTTATTTTTCTTTTGATAATTTGAAATTTGGAAATTTTTATTTTTAAACTATTGATGCTAATATCTACATTTTTAAGTAAAATTATTGAGCTTCTGTTACTAGATTTATTAGAATTAAATGACAGTACAATGTTGATTTTCTAATTGTATCATTAATCATCAGAAATCAAAGTGAAGATCAGTATATCTCATT
Organism: Erethizon dorsatum; assembly: GCA_028451465.1. Taxonomy (NCBI): domain Eukaryota; kingdom Metazoa; phylum Chordata; class Mammalia; order Rodentia; family Erethizontidae; genus Erethizon; species Erethizon dorsatum. The sequence continues at coordinate 23,190,541 of CM051839.1, forward strand.
AATCACTCTGTCCTTCATTACCTTTCTAATTTTGGTTCTTTTCCTATAATGTCATTACTTTTAACACTTTTAATTCTATAAATATAATTACTACTAATGTCTAAAAAAATACTCGGGCCGGTGATATAGTTCAGTGGCATAAGTGCGTGCCTGGCAAGCACAAGTTCCTGAGTTTGGATCCCAGTACGCACAGAAAGGGAAAAAAAAAAGAAAAAAAAGAAAAAAATGGGCCGGTGAGATGGCTCAGCGCCTTAAGCGCCTGCCCGGCAAGCGCGAGGGCCCGAGTTCGACTCCCGGAACCCACATACGAAAAAGGGGCCGGTGATATCGCTCAGCGGCACGGGTGCCTGTTGGCGCGTGAGGTCCTGAGGTCGACCCCCCGGTACCCACCAAAAAAAAAAAAAAAAAAAAACCTCAGGTGTGCTATCATACAGATTTCTACCATGTTTAAAGAAATATTTTCATTAATAATGGGTAGCTTATCTGAATATATGTTTTGGTTTCCCTAATTCGTTTTGTAGATCAGTGCATAGTTGTAATTATTTTGGGGTATAGGTGATGTTTCCATTAATGTATATGCTGTGTAGTGAGGAAATCAGGTAATTAGTGTATTTGCCAACTGAAAATGGTAAATAGAGCCAAAATCCTAAGTTCCAGCTATTTTAAGATATCCAGCATTATTGTTAACTATAGTATTTTCAACCTACTGTGCAAGAGAACACCAAAACTTATTCTTCCTGTGACACTGCAACAGTTCACAGAACTGTCATAGTCCCCCAACTTTCCTACTGTCCTAAGCCTTTGGGAGCCACTATTCTACTCACATCTTAAAAATTCCACATTTAAGCAGATCACGTGGTATTTACATTTAGTCTTTGGCTAATTTACTTAATATCCTCCAAGTCTCTCCATGTTGCTGTCAATGAGAGGATTTCTTCCTGTGTGTGTGTGTGTGTGTGTGTGTGTGTGTGTGTTGGATATTCTTTCTCTTCATTTTCTTTTTTTTTTTTTTTAAGTATTCTTTAGCAATAGCTCCATAATCCCCTGTGTGTGAACACCTACAGTCAACCTGATTTCCTCTTTGTGGTAAAAGATGCATTTAGAATTTTTGCTGCCCTTACCTTATACATTCCAAGTAAAAGTTTACCCTTTTTTGGCTACTGGGATGTAACCTCTAATTCCTTGGACTATTTCCATGTATACCTCTACATCTGCTTATCTGGGGGCTTTGGACCATAACACATAGCTTATGCAGGGGCTGTGAGTCATGAGGTATCAGTTTTACCTGGCGGGGTGAGTCTACAGGTCAGCCATGCTAACAATACTCCTTACTAATTTGAAGGACATTCAATAAAATACCTGAACACCAAAATCAGGAGAAATTCGCTGGTTGGCGACATGATCCATAGGTGTGGCTACATAACATTGGTGGGAGAAGGAGCCCTTCCCTTCATTCAACTATAAACACAGCACCACCCTAATGATTATCTATGTTTAAGTTTAGGAGGTTTGATCATCCACACCAGTGAGAGATGAATCAGAGGCACCTGGAGTCAGAGGTGTATGACTGTTTAAATACTGGAAGTTGAGTTATTAGGGATTCTTTTTCCTCTTCCTTTTCCCTTCTGCCTGTTCCTGCTGCTGCTTTCTTGTGGTCTTCAATAAACATAGCTATTTACTACTTACTACTGAATGTACACTTGGCAATTACTTCCTTCTGCACAAGGACCTGGACAATTTTTGGCCCACTCAGCTTTAACAGTGGTAAGGTAAGTACCAGAAATATTTTTCCATTTCAGTATATTTTTAATTTCAACATTTTGTTTCAAAATGTGCTTCTGTTTGAACTCTTCAATTTCTCCTTAAAGCGTATCCTGTGTGATCGTAGTGGTTTTATCTGTCTGTTGTATATATGTAGTTCCTCAATGCACTTTTAATTCTGTTGCTTTCTGTTTTATATTCCTGTTTTGTCACATCCAATCTTAATGTTCTTGGTTGTTTATAATCATGATTATTTTTATTTTTTTCAGTGTCTCCTATGAATAGCATTTTCTTTACATTTCTTTTCTGAATACTTTTACCATCCTTTTCTTATTCATCTTTGTAAATATTTTGGAATTCTTATTTCAAACAAATGATATTTTCTTAATTTCATGGATTTATTATAACATTTTCCAACACTTTTGTGGTAATTATTCTCATTGTTCAGTTTTTGTGGTGCATGTTTTTAAATCCTTTCTCTTCTTTTAATGTTGTTTGTTTGTATGTCTTTTGCCTCTCTTTTGCTTCAGTATCATTTCTATGTTCTCATTCTGGGTTTCTTCTGGATTATTTTCACTTTTGAAATGCAGGTTTACTGATGAAGGATGATTTGAGTTAAGGACCAGATTATAGACTTAAATCCATAAGGCACAGGTCTTCTGCCATTCTCTCTAAATTCTTTCCCATAAATATTTATCCCTAGAGGTAATTATCTGCCATGGCATTGAAAAAAAAAAAAGTCAGCAGAGAAAGCCACATATTGCCCAGTGCACTCAATGTATTAACATTTATTCGCCCTCAGGAGTAATTTCTAGACATTGTAGGTACATCCTACAAAGAAACATATCTATGTATTTTCCATATCACTGTCATTTACATCATGTACTGCCTTTTCAATTGCCTAAAACTAAGTGCTTAAATCAGCTGTTGTTTACAAATGGACTGAAGATATCATCATTTGCTTATTTTTAACTCTAGATTGAAAGCCATTTGCAGGTTACTTCATGTTTCTTACCCTTCCAGTATTCCATGGATTCAAAGATTGTTCCAGAATGTTCCTTAACCTACTTCATGCATGCAGATGTGCAAGTAATTTTTTACATTCTGCCTCAAGAGGTATGTTACCACTGAGGCCTGGAGGAGCAGTCATGTAATTCTAGCACTTTGTGAGTCTGAGGCAGAAAGATCACATGATTGTGCCCAGCCTGGAAAATTAGGGACTAATCAAGACCCTGTCTTTAATAAGAAATAAAAAGAGCTGGGAATGTAGCTTAGTGCAAAGGCCATGTGTTGAAGCCTAAGTAAATGTATTCCCCAGTGAGTGAAACATTTAATCGTGTATATTTCTCATAGTCTCTTTGGAAGTTTCCAAATAAATTTGATATGAATGACTCCTTCATAAATTCACTATTGATTTAAAATAAGTACAAATCCTAGAATAAGTACTTCTCCTCATCTGAGAGGAAGCAGACACTTTTTAAATTAGTAACTAAAGCTATATCATAAAACCTATTTGAAACATTTGATAAAGTTTTGGGTTTCTATGCTTTGAAGTTCTTTCATCATAACTTCTCATGAGAAGTTCATACTCCCCCAATTCTGTTTCTTTCTTATCGGGGAAGTAGGTGTCCTTCAAAAGCAGTCTTTATACAGGTCTATTTAGAGATCAAGATTTCGGCTTGCCTATATATTTTTTTCAGCAAACTTATTTTAATATCCTTCCTTTCCTCACCCCCAAAGTCCAAAACACATGGCTTGGTTTAATTCAAATTAATACACAATTTTTTTGGTCATTGAGTAAAGTAAATCAACATTGTGGCAATAAGGAGTTATCATTGGATAAAGTGGAACCCAAGTTAACAACATTCCATGGACAAGCCCATTTTACGATTCCAATGGCTCTTTTGAAGACTAGAAAAGGACAGCTCTTGTCTTGCTTGTATTGTTAAAGAAACAGTGAGTATCTAAATATTGTTTTTCTACATCAGACCTAGTGAGAATTTATATTCTGAAATTGAGAATTGCTTCTAATATTCATCATGTTACTTAAGTCTATTTCACTAGCAGAAACATATTTTTATTAAAATGTCCTAGTAAGTAAATTCTTCACTGTTGATTGAATCATGCAAAATTGAAATGGTTTGACTCTACCTTTGGAGTATGATCTTTTCTATATAAGAACAGCTAACCAATGCCATAGAGCATTTTTCCCATTAAAACCACTGATTGTCCTTACAGCAAAAGCTGAAACTAACTAGTAGGGACTTACTAACACCTTGTGTAATTGTCTATGCAACTATGTAGAATTCTTGAAATCCTTTCAAACAGGTTACAGATATTATAGAAAATCTTCCATTTACTTTTGGAGATAATGGCTAAGTTCCTGTATCTGCTTTCCAGCACCCAGAGTGCCATATGTCATTGCTCTTGGTAGCTCTTTTCACTTTTTCATACATTATGTATTTAGGTAGCCATTAATTTTATCAAGGAAAAGTGGGTTGTAATTCCTAATTTTAGCATCCTGAAAATAGGCAGATTTATTTTTTTCACAATATTTTTCTACCAAACTTTCATATACTCATTCTCAAAAATTTTCTTTCCCTTTCACTTTTTGTGTGCTTTTCTTCCTCTCATCAATTGTTTTAGTACATTTGTTTTCATTACCCTTTAGGTTGATATGATTTTAGCTATGGAATATGTGCAAAAATACTATCCAGTTCAAGAGTGTGTATTCAGGGCCGGTGAGATGGCTCAGCAGCGAACACACCTGCCTGGCAAGCGCGAGGGCCTGAGTTCAACTCCCGGAACCCACATACGAAAAAAGGGCAGGTGATATCGCTCAGTGGCACGGGCACCTCCTGGCATGCGAGGTCCTGAGGTCGACCCCTGGTACCCACAAAAAAAAAGAGTGTGTATTCAGTAATACAGACTTTCTTTGATGTTCATGACACTGATATATTTGAAGAGTATATGACTGCTAATTTGCAGAAAGTTTCTCCATATGAGTTTGAGTTCATGATTAAGTGTCGTTCATACAAGTTTTCTGGAATTTTTCTGAATATATTTTGCATTTCCCAATGTGCATCACATCTGGAAACACATGACATACATCTATCTTCCTACAGATGGTACTATCATCATTTAGAAACTCAGAGACCCGGATATGTGTTTGAATCATTTTCTTACCTGCCATTTGGCTCACCAAATAATTCCCTAAATAATATAATTTTCACTTCTAAAGACTCTCAAATCCATCTTCCTGCTCTCATCATTTTCTCAAATGTATTAAGTGAAAAACTCAATCTTATAGGATGTTAAGGCTGTGACTTTCTAAGTGATCACTCTAACTCCATTCCTGTCCTTACCTATCATTCTCTTCATGGAGAGTTCAGGGTTAGTAATCTAGAATAAGAACTCCCTAACAGAAAGTGCTTCACTTCTTATTTACCACAGTGCTGGGAGTGTGCTTAGAATGTAGTCTGTGTTCCATGAATATGAGTTGAATAAACAATAAAAGGAAAGTTTGAAAATGTAGTTCCAAAAGCTAAGATCCTATTGTATCTTACAGATCTAGTCATTCTTCAAAAACCATGGCCTAGTGAAAGAAATGAAAGCTTGCCGAGTCAAATCCATCATTTATCACTGTTTAATATGCCCTACTGATGGAGTGATACAAAATTATTTTTTCATTTGATACATATATTTCACAACATAGTTTTATACGTGATGTTACTTTTGCCTTCTCTTTTCAACTGCCTCTAAACCTATTTGTGATTCAAAAATGCAGCTCAATTCTTTTTTGATTACCATGAATTTTCTGTTTTAGTGTAGACATAATTTTTTCTGTGTTCCAGCAAAATACTTCCATCAGAACACTAAATTCACTAAACTATGATTGTTATTCTTTTTCTTGATTCTTTTGAGTAAAGACAATTTATTATTTATCTTTGTATCTCTACTCCATAAATGAGTCAAATAATTTTCTATCCCCTGCTTACCCATGCTTTATTTGCTATTGCAGTTCTACTCATCCTTCAAAACACAGTTTCAGTCTCCTTCAGGGAAAGTGGCCTAGTTTCCTTCCTCATATTCAACAATTCTGCCTTAGTCTCATTATTCTAGTGTTTATCATTATTAAACATTTAAATGAGTTTGATGTGTACCATAAATGACTATTTGTTTTTATATCTCCCAAAGTGAACTATATTCCAGTAATAAGAAAATCTGTATAATAGTTCCCACTAGATATGTTACAATAATTATATAAAGAATGATTCCTTCAGAAAAAAGCAACATTATAGTCATCAATTATTAGAACTCTATTACAAATATAGACCATAGGAGCCAACAGAATAACTAAACACTCTGGGGGAAGGATTTTTAACAACTGAAAAAAAATAACATTCATTTGTGTAATAAAGCATAGAATGAGTTGATTTGTTAAAATACTCTTTAGATATCATCTGATTGTATATAATCTTTCTCTTCAGCTTTCAAAGGCACATTTCATGTTCTTTTTTTTTTTTTTTTTTTTTTGTGGATACCGAGGGGTCGACCTCAGGACCTCGTGCGCCAGCAGGCGCCCGTGCCGCTGAGCGATATCACCGGCCCCTTTTTCGTATGTGGGTTCCGGGAGTCGAACTCGGGTCCTCGCGCTTGCCAGGCAGGCGCTTAAGCCGCTGAGCCATCTCACCGGCCCCTCATGTTCATTTTATACATACTGTTGTTAAAAATTGTCAGTTCAGTACAAAGTGTGAAAAATTATTATTGCTAGTAAAATTCTTCTCACATTGTATAAATCAGCCACTTTGTAAATTTCATAATTTACATCATACATTAATATTTCATATTATTCTATAAGCAGACATTTGAATCTCCATCATCGTTGAACCAGTGTGAACAGCATTTCAATAAGCATTGGAGTACAGAGGTCCATTTAATATAATGACTTCATTTCCTGTGGATGTATACCAAGTAGGGGATTGCTGACCATATGGTAGCTTATTTTTATTTTTCAAAGAATCTACATACTTTTCTCTACAATTACCACACTAATTTACATTTCCACCAACAGTGGGAAATAGTTTTTTCTTTCACATCCTCTCTAGGACTTTTTATCTTCAGTACCAGTCTTACAGAGGTGAGATGTCATCTCATTCTATTTTTCATATGCTCTTCCAGGATATTTAGTTACCTTAAAATTTTTTCATGTATTTGTTGACCATTTTTAAGGTTCTTTGGGTTTTTTGTTTGTTTCTTTCTTTGATTTTGTTTTTTGTTTTTTGTTTTATGTTTTGTTTTGTTTTGAACAGGGTCTTGCTATTTAGTTCAGGCTGGCCTTGAATGCACTATGTAGCCCAGGCTGGCAAACACACCAATCCTCCTGCCTCAGCCTCCTGAGTACTGGAATTGCAGGCGTGTGCCACCACACCCTGCATAGGTTATCTTTTGACAAACATCTCTTTAGGGCTATTGCTTATTTCTTTAATTGGACTATTTAGAGGGTTCTTTTTGTTTTGTTTTGTTTTAGTTGTGGGATTGGTTGTTGTTGGTGTTGGTGTTTTGACAACTGAATCTTGGAGTTCCCAGTGCATTATGGATGCTATACTCTTGTCAGATGTATAGTTTGCAAATATTGTCTCATTCCATATGTTGTTTTTTCACTCTGTTGATGGCTATTTTTCTGTGCATACATTTTTTAGTTCAATATAATCTCATTAGTCTACTTTTATTTTGTTCTCTGTGTTTTCTGTGATTTCACACTATCCTAATATCCTGAAGTACTTTCCATTTATTTCCCTTTAAAAGTTTCTTATCTTGGTCTTACATTAAATTCTTTAATTCACTTTTTCCTTTTGTAAGCATAAAAGATATGGGTCTAATTTTGCTTTTCTCCATATGGAAATTCAACTTCCCTGGTCCATTTATTTAGATGACTTTCCTTTAACCACTGCGTGTTCTAGAACCTTTGTCAAAAATCACTTGGCCATATATTTCTGAGTTTAACTCTAAGCTGTATTCTTTCACATTTGTCTGTGCTTCTGTGTATTTAGCATTATCATGCTTGCTAAATTGCTTGCTTGATTGCTAAATTCTCGATGTACATTCTGAATTCAGATAATGGAATGTTGTGTGCTTGCTTCTCCTTGCTTAAGGCAGCTTTAGCTATTTGGTATTTCAAGTGTTTCCATATAAATTTTAAGATGTTTTTGGTGAAGTTTATTACTGGTATTTTTGTAGAGGTTACTTCAAATCTGTAGATCATTTTGGGTGATATGGACATTTTAACAATATTGATTCTTCCAACCCATGGACACAGGATGTTTTTCCACTTTTTTGTGTGGCCTGTTCAATTTCTTTCATTAATGCCTTATACTGTTCACTGTAGAGATCTTTCACCTATTTGGTTAATTCATTCCTATGTATTGATTTTTTTTATCTCTTGTAAATAGTGATGTGCTTTTGAATTTTACTTCAGGTGATTTGGTACTGGCATATGGCGATGCTATTGATTTTTATAGGTTAGTTTTGTATCCTGCTTCTTTGGTAAATTTATTTATTAGTTCTAATTGTTGTTTTGTGTAGTCTTTGAGGTTTTCTTTATATAACCTCATGTCATCTGTGAAGAATGATAATTTGACTTCATTTTCCAATTTGGTTGATCTTTATATATATTAATGGTTCTTGTGGCTAAAATACTAATTTCATGCTGAATGAAACAGGTGAGAGTAGACATCATTCTCTTATTCATTATTTACAGAGAAAACTTTCAGCTTTTTCCCATTTGTGATAATGACAGCCCTTACTTTTTATAAATGGTCTAAATTGTCTACATGGTTGAAGTATGTTCCTTCTACACACAGTTTGTTCCATGTTTTTATCATAAAATAGTATTGAATTTTATCAAAATTTTTTCTGTACCTATAGATATGATCATTTTTATTTGTTGTTCTTCATTGTGTTAATGTGATGTATCCTGTTTATTACTTTGCATATATTGAACTAACTTCTATCCTTGGGGAAATCCCACTTGATCATGATAAACAATCTCTTTAATGTTCTGGTTGATTCAATTTTCTAGTATTCATTTAGGTTTTCTATTTCATCAAGATTCAGTTTTGATAAGGTGTCCATGTGCAGAAATCTCTCCATTTGTTCTAAGTTATTAAATGTGGGGGCATGACTTGTTCATAATAATGTCTAACAAACTTTTATGTCCCATGATATCACTTGTAATGTCTTCCTTTTGACTGGTGATTTTAAGACTTCTTATACTTTCTCTTAATCTAGATAAAGTTTGTCTAACACTATTTATCTTTTCCAAATCAGACTGTTTAATTGATCTTTTGTATTATCATTCTCTATTTTATTTATTTCTGCTATGATCTTTATTTTTTTCTTTCTATTAATTTTGAGTGCATTTTTTTCCTACATACTTGAAATGCAGCATACATCAAAATTGTTCTTCTTTTGTGATGTAAGCATTGATTGCTTTTACCTTCTATCTTAGAGTTGCATTTGCTGCATAGGTCTGGTATGTTGTTTTCCCATTTTTATTTTTTCAGGAATTTAAAATTTTTCTTTACAAAATAATAAAATATAGATAATAGGAAACACAGATCTTTGGCAGCACATAATGATTACATTCATCCTGGAGAGTTGGTACATGTACATAAAAATCTTAATTTTTTTTTATTCCCTCCCTTCCTGCTTTCCTCCATCTCTTTTCCCCTTCCCTTTGCAAAAAAAATGTTTGTTTCTTATTATCTATATTTTATTTTGCTCTTTAATTAATTTATATTTGGGATTCTCATATCAGAGAAACCATGCAATAGTTAAGCTTCTGTGTTTGATTCATTTCACTTATTATGGTCTCAAGATATATTTGTTATTCCGTATTGCAGAAGTTGGTCTTTTTTCAATATATAATGTCATCCTTTATTTCTTTTTATTACTCTGGATTTAAAGTTTATTTTATCTAAATTTGTCTACTTCTGCTTTCTTTTGGATTGCATTTTCATGGAATCTCTTATTCCATCCCTTCACTTTCAGACTAGTGTGTCTTTCATGAAGGTAGTTTCTTATAGGCAAGATATAAATGTGTCTTATTTCTAGCAGTGCTAAAAGCCCTCAGATGCCTCTAACTCTGTGTGAGTGCAAGGTTGGCAAGGTAAGCAAGATAGGCACAAAAGCAGGTCTCTTGGCCCTGGGCTCATGTTCTTGAATTAGAAATGAGGACTGCAAATTTGAACAACAATGTTAATTTAATTTCTCATGTGTTAGTATTTCAGGTATAAAATAGAGGAAAGAATTTTGTTCATGAACCTAGCAATTGCTGCAGCTCGAAATTTTGTCGTTGGTAATGCTCAGCCACTGGTGATTGTATTCCATGTAACCATCACAAAAAATATTTTTAGTCACTTAATATTAACTCCTGAGTTCATTGTAACCTGAAAAATACCATGCTGTTCTCATGAGGTCCCTAGACTTTTAAATTTTTTAAAAAATGTATATGCGGGTACCAGGATTCAAACTCAGGACCTTGCACTTGCCAGGCAGGTGCTTATGCCATTGAGCCATATCACCAGCCCCTAGACTTTTAACAATATAAAACCTTTTATCATTCTTCCAGTTTTGAAATGTAACATTAGATTAAAATAAGTTGTTCTATTTTGTTATCTACTACAATGTTATCTACATATAATATTACTTCTGAATTATTCTGAACTACATACGGTGGATTATACATAATTTTTTATTTTCATTATCTATATTGCTAGGCTCTCTTTATTACATACTGATTAATAATAGTAATATTCTAAGCAATAACTCTAAAATTACAGAAAGCACAGTTATTTTATTCTGGTTAGTTTTTCTGTAGTACTATCCAATAAACCTTCCATTCTAGAACTTTACAATTCCATACTGCACATAGAAAATACTGAAAAATACTTTATAGTGTCTGTATTCTCACAGTTTTTTCATGTTTTAGTGAGGTGATAATTCTGAGTATTTTCTTGGTTTAAAATGTCAGATTGGATTTAGAACTTCAAAAAAGAAAAAAATGGAAAATGAAGAAACTTTAAGAAAAGGAAATAAGAAGGAAAGAAAGGTTATCAGTTTTGGAACTCATTTTAATGCATACTTTTTTACCATTGTTTTCAAGTTCTCAATGGGATACACCTTTAGAGACAAACACTGCAGTAAAGCAAGATAGTGATTACTAACACCATTCATTCAATTCAAAATGTGTATCTATTTAGTAAAAAAGTACATTAAAAATCAAAATATGGTTATTGTTCCCCATTTTTCCATATCCCATCAAACTAACCTATGTTTAATAAGAAAATATATTGCCAATTAATTTATGAAAATTTTAATATAAAGTGGTGTTTAACAAAACTCTAAAGATTAAATGATCTATTTCAGAGCTGTTAAAAATGATAGTTTTAAATGCTCCAATATACTGTTTTGCACCATTTTGGTAAGATCAGAAATATCCCTATGGATATCATAGAAGAAAGTTTGGTTTTACTTTGAGTCAGTAAGAACTACTTTTAGAATAAATAGCCAGCCAGAATCACGGTTTGGATATAGCATTTTCTGCAACTGAATATTGGATAATCATAATTTGGTTTTGAATGTACAAACATCTAGGAATGGGACTTCAGCCATCCTCAAAATTTAGTTATTTCAAGTCATTTTAATTTTTTAGACTGCTAAGTTTTAATCATTTCTGCAAAAGTACTAGACATGAATCACATTTCTAAATATACATTTTCAGTTCTGCTGTCTTTTTCCTCCAGTAACTGAAATAAGCCTGGGTATTTGGATAATTCAGAATATAATGAAGCAGTAATCTAATGGCCAGGAAAATTCAGTAAATGTTGTGATACATCTCTTTACTACCAGGAAATAAGAAATAATATGCTAATTTCTATTACAGTTAATTTTTAGTATAAATGAAATAGAAATGTAATAAGGTACTATACTGTAATAATATATGAAAGGGAAATAAATTTGAATTTATTATTCCTTTCTCTATAAGAAATATTTCTTATTTGCTCCCAAATTGAAAACATTTTAATTATAAATTATGCTAAAATATGACTTAAAATTTTTAATTAAACTACAAATTTGAGCCATAAAATATATCACAATTAAATTAGTAAAACAAAGAAACATTCTGCTTTAAAATGTCACAGTCGGGCCGGTGAGATAGCTCAGTGGCATAAGCCCCTGCCTGGCATGCACGAGGTCCTGAGTTCGACCCCCGCTACCCACAAAAAAAAAAAGTCACAGTCTTAAACATATATGAATCTATTAAGATGTATCAAATTAAATTGAAGTTCTGTATTATTCATAATAGTAAAATTTTCATATTGTCATTCTTAAGTCATAGTTTTTTGTTGTTTGTTTGTTTGTTTGTTTGTTTTAATATGTGGGTATCAGGAGTCGAACTCAGGATCTCGCGCTTGCCAGGCAGGCGTTTATGCCTCTGAGCTATATCACTGGCCCTTAAGTCATACTTTTATTTGTCTAACTCAATGCTTTGAAAAAAATACATAGTTCACTGTATGATAAAAATTGATTTCATAAGCACCTTCATAATGTCAGCGACTCCTCCAAACAACATCTGTCTCCTGACGTGTGTTTAGTATCTTTTTAAGATTCTGAGATGAGGTGAGAGCTAAAGGAGGTAAGAATTTCCAGGGAGTCCTTGAACATAAAGTATTTACATTTTATTATGCAACTTCATTTAAAAACATCAGTATCCTATTGCAAATATTCAGCATTCATAAAATAACATGATTACTCCTGACCACATTATAAAACTCATACTTCAGGGAGGACAGGAAAGCAGAGGAGTTGACAAAAGGAATTAAAATGTGTTATGTCCTGTAACAACTTCCCACAAGGAACATAAACATTATGTACTACACACATGTACTAATGAAATAAAATAAACATTCATAGAAACTACAAAAGAGAAAGACATTGTGTAAGTGGTCTTAGCTATGTTTTCCAACCTAATCTTCAGTTCTAGCATCAATTTAATGCACTGTTAACAAAGAATTAAGAGTGAAACACATGAGACAATTGGCAAAAATATATGGCAGTAAAAAACAAGTCTATGGAATGCATTAACAATTGCAAAGCTCAGCAGTTCTGTGGAATGAAAAACACCATTTCTATGAGAACAACTGAAAAAGAATGGTTATTATATGGACAGTAGACATGATTAGTTGGATTAGAAATTGCATGAATACTTGAAAGTAATTGGAAATACATCTAGAAAGGGAAGGTGAAACAAGATTTTGAAAGACAATTTCAAAAGGACTGCAGCTATCAGTGTGAGAAATCAAGTATGTCCCTTTCTCCAAGTATAATTGCTCGAGGTATTATTCCATTTATGTATCATTTATTTAAAGTAAACTTGGAAACTTCTGAATCTCTTTGTTAAATATCTGGCATGAAGTACTGCCCAATTATGAAAAAAAGTAAAATTTATGAGACATAAACAAATATATCTTAAAGAAAACTAGTAACATTTTTCCTTCAACAAATAGTTGCTGAGCAACTTCCAAATTCTCAATCCTTTTCTCAGATGTGCCAGTCATAAAACAATGAGTGCATGAGACTTTGGGGAACTGCCTTGCTAAAGTATTCTCAGTTTGAAGCAGCAGTAGTGGTTCACTTCTGTAATCCCAGCACTCTGGGATGTGAGGCAAGAGGATCACAAGTTCAAGACCAGCCCAGGCAGTTTAGCATCTTACTAAGGCCCTGTGTCAAAATAAAAAAGAAAGTTATTAGAGATGCAACTCATGCAGCTCTGAAGTTATACTTGAGCTGGTTTGTCCTCCATAAAGATCCGAGTTTCCCAAAGATTCAGAGGAAATCTCAGGTCATATATAGAAAAAATAGTCACTTTTTGGAGTTGTTTTTCTACAGCACTCTCAGATTTGAGGATATCAATATTATCTTCTAGAAATACACCATGGAGAAAAGTTTGAGTTATCGTAAAATTGTTAATCTCCTTGATATTTTATCATCTCAAAATACTACCATCTGTCAGTTGCTAAATGAAAAGCAAAGCTAATTTGCACCTCTGCAATTTCTTAATCAACAACCAGTCCTCTTTTCAAACACCTGCTGAAATCTTGTCTGAATTTTGGACACATTATGTCTTTAAAAAGTGATCAAAAGAATTTCATTTACTCTTGGTTTCTGTAGAAATGAGAGACCAGTAAGATGAGAAGAGTATGAACGAAAATGTTATGATCTAGCTTTCCTTTTGTGTGTGTTTACTTGTAAAAATAGTTTAAGATAATCCAGAGTGTCAGCAGTTAAATGCAACCCTATTCTGTTTATCATGTAGAGATGATTCTAGCTCCAGATGCAAGATCTGCATATGTACATGTGTACATTACTAAAATGTGTAAAAATTCTAATCAAAACATTGTTGTTTATACAGGTGCCATTGTTTAATAAGTTCTGAAAATCTATATGTGGAAAATACCATACAGTGAGAAGTATTTCATCTTAATATACCAGTCTTATTCCAACCATAGATAACAATTTTATTATCAAATAATTTTTAAAACCTCATGTATTGGGCCGGTGAGATGGCTCAGCGGCTTAAGCGCCTGCCTGGCAAGTGCAAGGGCCCGAGTTCGACTCCCGGAACCCACATGCGAAAAAGGGGCCGGTGATGTCGCTCAGCGGCACGGGCGCCTGCTGGCGCGCGAGGTCCTGAGGTCGACCCCCCGGTACCCACACACAAAAAAAAAACTCATATATTAAGTTAGAATAATCCTAAATATTTGCTAATTAATAATAATTATTAAAATTTATATGATCAAATAATTAAGAATCAGGATTTTTTTTTTCCTGTGGGAACCAGGGGTCAAACTCAGGACCTCGTGCTCCAGCAGGCACCCATGGCACTGAGCAATATCACCAGCCTGTTTTTTGTATGTGGGTCCCAGGAGTCGAACTCAGGACCTCGTGCTTGCCAGGCAGGCGCTTATGCCGCTGAGCCATCTCACCAGCCCAGGATGTATCTTAATGAATAACTTTTTGTAGTTTTGATACCTCATTTAGAGAAATAGAATGACATATTGGTAATTAGTAATATATATGGAAGTATAACAATTTTTTCTTATTTTGCCAAAAAAAGAATCCATTAATTCCTATGCAATTTACAAGGTTTTTTATTTTAAGGGTTCAGTACATCACCTGATACTGATTCTTATCATACTGATACTTGCTGATGATCTAACAATTGGATACTGGTAATGGTAGTAGTGCACTCAGTCGAATCCACCTGCTCTGAATCTAGGCCTAAAGCTTTTTCCAACAGATATGTTAACTGATATCCATACTTACCCTTCCTCCATGCTATATGCATGGTATTTGCGTAATCATCATATTTTGCTTCATATTAGTAGTAATTTATTTCACCAAATCATTGTAAAAATCTCTGAAAAGGTATTGGGACATCTGTTAATAGTAGTTGCATATTTGCATTGCCATGCATGATTGTGATGACAGGCATGTCAATTATTGCAGGGAATTATTGTATTTAAAAATCCTTAATTGTTTCTTTCCTTTTGCCGCCAACATGCCATCCAGACTAAGGAAGACCCGGAAGCTTCGGGCCACATGAGCCACTGTCATGGCTGTGTCTGCAAGCATCGGAAGCGCCCCAGCAGCCAGGTAATGCTGATGGCATGCATCGCCACAGGATCGACTTGGACAAATATGACCCAGGTTACTCTGGGAAGGTTGGTATGAGGCATTGCCACTTGAAGAGCAACCAGAGCTTCTGTCCAACTGTCAACCTTGATAAATTGTGGACACTGGTCAGTGAGCAGACACAAGTAAATGCTGCCAAAAACAAGACTGGAGTAGCTCCCATCCCTGATGTAGTGAGATCAGGCTACTACAAAGTGCTTGGGAAGGGAAAGCTCCCAAAGCAACCTGTCATTGTGAAGGACGGATTCTTCAGCAGAAGAGCTGAGGAGAGGATTAAGGGTGTTTGGGGCCTGTGTCCTGGTGGCTTGAAGTAGCAAGACAGGGGCCTCATTAAAATGCTAGCAAATGGTTCTCAAAAACAAAAAATCCTTAATGTTATGGTGCTGAGGCTGTAGTTCAGTGGTAGAGCATGTGCTTAGTGAAGACTTTGTTGAAATCCTTGGATCAATCCACAGAATGGCAAAATGTGAAAAATTTTAAAAATCCTTTCATTGTATAAACAATGAAACAAACCATTCTCAATGCTAAATGAACCACAGGTGTGAAAATATGTTAGCAAATTAAATTTAGATGCCTGATATATATCAATATATAAAAATTACATGCCATAATTTAACATTACATACCTACAGGACATACATACAAAGAAGAGTCATTAATTAGGTTTTTGATCTACTAAGTGTATTTGACAGCATATATTTTTAATGACCGGAAATGTGATATATATGTTAACACAGTTTTAAGCTTTTGCATGATTTGTAGAATCCTGTGAATACGAAATATCGGCACAGATATTAATCAGAGCAAAGAGGCTTTAAACGTTATTCTCCTCAGATTTTTTGAGCAATGAACCCTTGCTTTTGAAGATAAATTATACCATCCAGAACAGTGACTGGTGGACAGTTTTTCCATCCAATTGACCTTAACTACAATCTCTTTTCTTTCTGAAGAGCTCCTTTCTCAAATAATCACGATGTAATTAATAGAAACAAATCAAAATTCTTTTTTTTTCTTTTTTTTTTTGTGGGTACCGGGGGGTCGACCTAAGGACCTCGCGCGCCAGCAGGCGCCCGTGCCACTGAGCGATATCTCCGGCCCCTTTTTCATATGTGGGTTCCGGGAGTCAAACTCGGGCCCTCGCGCTTGCAGGGCAGGCGCTTACACCGCTGAGCCATCTCACTGGCCCAACAAATCAAAATTCTACAAATGGTTTATAAAGTGTGGTAGCAAAAGCTGTGATCTCTTACTTGGTACACTGTTTTCCCATATGTGTGAATTAAGAAGGATAACAGCATGGATTGGTTCTGGTTTAGAACATACAACAAATCTTGTAGGAAACTACCAGAAGCCTATAGCCAAAGCAAGTGTCACAAGTTATCATTTAGCTGGCCATTTTGTCATTTCTTTCTTTTTTTTTTTTTTAATATGTGGGTACTGGGAGTCAAACTCAGGACCTTGTGCTCGCCAGGCAGGTGCTTATGCCACTGAGCTATATCACCAGCCCCTATTTTTTCATTTCATTAAGCCAGCTGGATAATGGGACTCATGATCAAAAGAATAAATTATTTGTGGAGGAACAAATTGTCGAGATTTCTCCTTTATGATAAGGAACCTGGTTCAATGTCTACAGATAAATCTGAGATGAAGATTCTTATAAAACTAATTCACGTATTAAATTACTCGAAAAGGGGAGAACAAACCCACGGGGTAAAAGGAAAACCAAGTAAGCAAAGGTAACTAAATGCTACCTTCAGATTGATCACATGGAGTAGTTTTGGAGCAAAAACAGATTCAAAGTGTCTGTTGCTTTACCTATTGTAATTCATATACATCTATCACTGGGTGCTGAGTTCAAGTCTACAAATGATGGGCAGCTCTGAGTTGACAACAGAATATACTAATAGCTGCTAGATATGTGTGTGTGCTGCCCAGTGAAGGGTCCTGAGCATGGGACTAGTGGTGTTCAACACAGAGCCAATGTCGTATGGGATGCATGGTACTATATGCAGGCTATAAGGTCAATCATTTGGACATTGATTGGACCTGATGGTAAATCCATTCCGGAGATATTTACTTTTCCTCTGACAACAGAGTAATAATTAAAATTTTTATTAAACTCATTTCCAGTTTTGTTGCCATTATAAATTAGCATGTAATAGAAATACTTTACCTTCATACAAGAAACTCATTTATTTTGGAAGGTGTGAATTTATTCAGTCAAAGAACAGAAACATTTTATGAGTATTCATAAATATAACTAAAATTGTAAAAATGACTTTACCAAGCATCATTCCAACACATATTCAATATAATACCTGTTATTTCTCCCTTTTGCTATAACTTTGTTTTGTTAAAATGGATTTACATTATGGTTATAATTTCATCAGTTTAACAAGATCTCACATATACACATAAATATATGTGACATTGTCTTCTGGAGACATTTCCTACTGTTGCAGTATTCTATTGTTATGATTTGGCTTCAACAGAGCTCTAAACATATTTGGAATATTAACTGTTTCTATTTTATTCATTTAAGAATTTTTTAGGTTGCTGATTACATTTAAGTTTTATATTTATTATTTTATAGTCAAACCCCCAGCACCTTATAGAAGCTATTTAGATTCATGTCTCACACCAAAACAAGTAAAGAGCAGGTCTATTCTTATGTTTTACTTTAAAATTTAGTTTTCTCTATAAATCTTTAGCATTTTTGTACCTATCTTGATTTTTTTACTTGTGCTTGATAAGTTTTCCCAGTTCATATGGGTCCCAATTTAAAATGATCCAACAAAATTTTTTTCAACTTTACAATGGTTAGAATATGATATGAATTCAGTAAGAGGAATAAATTGAATTTTAAATTTTGATCTGTTATAATTCATATAGGACTACTCAGAGAAAAAATATGTATTAAGTATTAAACCCTTGATCATATAACAAAAAAAAATGAGCAAAAGTAAAAGGCCCAAAACCATAGACTTTGCTACTTTCATTTTAGGAACTGAAAATAAAATGCTGTGAGTCCATAGCTTTTTTTTCTTTCTCTTGGTAAGAGACAAAATTTAGAAAATTAGTTTAAACCCACAGAGGACATCAGGATCAACTCAAGATCAAGTCTTAATAAAACAAATTTAAAACCTAATAATAGCTAGAATACAACTCTAGAGTCCTAGGCTAACCTTTTATATTTAATCATATTTCATATCAGATGTCTTCGAATTATTTTTCACCTGTCTTTGTTTGTTATTATGTATTATATTTGTATTTTAACTATGTATGATTTGACAAAATAACACTTTATGTTGTATAAGTATATAAATTAAAGTATATAATATGCTGGCTAATTAATTGAAAGATATACGTAAACAAAAATCAAACTATGTCACAAATTTTAATGTTTTTTACTTTTTTAGATATATCCTTTTTACATATGTGAAAAAAGTTCTTAAAAGTGAATTTTTAAAAGTCTTTGTGCTCTTATTTACCTTGCTTTAGGTTTTTGTGCCCTTGGTTTTTTTTTCATAGAGAATTACATCTGATTGGAGATGAGCATTCATCTATCTTGATGTAGATTTGTTTCCCAGAAGAATGTTATTCTTTACCCCACAGATACTGAACTTTAAGTTCATTTGTTATTTATGCTGGAAAATAGAACAAGGTATGTGAGCAATTTTAATTCCAAGTATGGCTCTGAAACAATGACATGCAGTGCATGCTTCAAGTTTTTTAAAGACATTTCTTAGAATCTTGTTTATTTTAAATTTTTAAATTTATGTTTGACTTTATTTTCTTTCAGCATAATCATTTGTACATTTGAGCTACAACTCCAGATTTGTGAATGTGTATGTGATGTGTGTAAAATTTCCATACTGAGTAAGAGGCTAATGTGCCAAAGAGAAAATATGAAAGCCTTCCTATGCAAGAAACTGGAAAAACATGTTTCTTCACTTTAATATCAAAATGGAGGTACCCATCTTCAGAATCAGATAAAAGGCTAAAACTTTCAGGATGAGTCAGCTAATTCTCATGTAAAATTCATAACAACAAAAATAATCAAACTTTACTATAAGGGTAAACAATATATGTCTTAATCTTTCTTTATTAAGTTTTATACAATTATGAAGTACCAAAATCTTCATTTTTCCGTCTCATGTGAGGCAATTGTTATAAACCTTTACACCATCCATTGAGGGTGCAGGTGAACATGGAGCGTCTTAACAGCATTCAGCGTTTGTGCTGTACTCCTGACATGGCACAATATGTGTCAGTGATGTTTAAAAAACTTTTCTACTTCAGTGCTGAGAGAGCTTCTATCAATTTTATATCTTTCTTCAACTTAGTGCTGCACCAAGGTGGTATATAATCAATATGTTTGTAACTAAAATAAGCTATATTGAAAAAATCAAGTGAATGTTTGTTATTATAACATTGGCACGTATCTATGTTAGTTTGAATTTTCCAGAAGTTCATTATGGCTACAGGGCATACAACAAAGAAAAAGCCTGAAAAAATTGCAACGTGGAGGAAGAAAAAGGTGAAAATTAAGGGATGGGTCACAGGTAAATTGGCAGAGATTATTCTTTTTTTTTTTAACCCTTACAATGCTTTGAAGAAAGTGGGTATGACTTGGTACGTACGCTAAATCAAGTAACAAAATGGCTTTTTTCATCTTGACATCATCACAAACTCTTCACATTATTCTATACAAATTGAAGGAAATTTTTGTGCAGAAGTTTGTTCTGTTTCTTTTTTCTTTTTGTTTTTCTATTTTATTTTTTTACCACTCTTTCATTAGTCAAGAATAAGAAGATTGAAGTCGATAGACAAATGTTTAATGAGAGAGACTTTGTTTTCCAGTAAAAGTGCATCAGTCCAGCCTAACTTCTGACGAACCTTGTAACTCAGTGGCAAATGCCATAGGACTACAGAACAAGGAGAATAAACCTATTTACAAAATAGGATGAGATTTGTTTTCCTTTTCAAATCTAGATACTTGAGTATTCTTCATATGTGTTTTGCTATTTCTGAAATCCTTTTTTAATGATGGCTAGGCAAAGAATGCACCAATAAGCAACACAAAGAACGATGGTTATCACTGTGAAGTTACATTCTGTGGCTAACTGCTCAGCTCATCTGCCACTTTGTTTTAAGGTGGAGAAGCTGTTTCTTTTTGGTTTTTTCTCACCTGGGCGGTCTCCCTAGATGTCTGTACCCATCTGTGCTCTTGATCAATTCCTTCTTCCTGTTTCAAATGCTGCTTCATTTTTAACATTGGGAAATGTGTTTGTTTATTGCTTTTTTTTTTTTTGTGGGTACCGGGGGGTCGACCTCAGGACCTCGCGCGTCAGCAGGCACCCGTGCCGCTGAGCGATATCACCGGCCCCTTTTTCGTATGTGGGATCCGGGAGTCGAACTCGGGCCCTCGTGCTTGCTGGGCAGGCGCTTACGCCGCTGAGCCATCTCACCGGCCCTGTTTATTGCTTTTGGAAGTTGTAGAGCAATGTCTCATTTAAAGAAAGTAAAAATAGTTAATATTCTTAGAACTTCCTTTCTCTGGAAAGTTCAGACTTTTTTTTTTTTTCAGAAAAAGTCATTTCTTCTAGCTATCTCTGTGAAGGATACCATTGCTGTTAATGGAACCAGGCATTGACTACTTAGTTTCAATGAATGCTCTGTATAGGGATATTTAAAAATAGAAGTAAATTCTTCCACTGGATACATTAATTAAGATAGATTGTGTTTAAATTTTATAGGCGTAGAGATCCCACATGGCTTCCTATGATAATTTCTTTGTTTAATTATACCCTATATTAACATTTATTCACTTATGTAGTTTACTAAACTAATATTTCTTAAACTCAGCCATTTTACTTTAAATTCTGGATTACATGTTGTTAATCTCCCCATACAAATGTCATTTTCTAGCTGCAAGGAATTTATTCTATTGGAATTGTCAACCTAATTATTCATTAGAATCCAAAAAGTAATTTGTTCCATTTTTCTTTGAGCTAATTGTGAATCAACAAAAATTATTAAGCCATAATACTAGAAACTCAGATGTTAGAAAACAAAAGAGAAATAAAAAAGAAGTAAAATATTTTCCTCCTGAGAATAATAGAATCTTTCCTAATTTTTAAATGAACACATTTCATTGTTTACCAAAAATGTAAAATAGTTTAAAACATTATATATATTTAAAATAGTTTTATACTTTAGCATTATCTTTTCCACTGAGAAAAAGAATATACATTAAATAAAAATAGATTAAGTAAAAATGTAGAATAAATATAATAATATCAATATACTTCTGTTTTTGTTAGTTACTTATTTGCCCACTTTATATGTTGTTAGTCCCACACTTTCCTTTTATGATTATGAGAGTGAAATTGGGGCATAGTACAATATCAACAAAATAGTCATCTTTACAGTATGGATAGACATTTAACTTTCTGAATCAATGGGTTCTACATCCTAGGATTCAACGAAGTGCTGATGGAAAAATACAGTTTTTCTGTCATTATCCCCTGAAAAGTATAATATAATAACTATTAACATGGCATTTTGGTTGTACTAGGTATTACAAGTTATCTACATATAATTTGAAGTATATGGGAGGATGTGCATAAGTTATATGAAAATAATATACTGTTTCATATAAGAGCTTTGATTATGGGGTTTGAGGAACTCATTCTCAGTATATGCCAAGAAAAATGTATATGCATATATTTTTATTAGTAGCTGAATGCTATTTTGTTTCAGAAAAGTTTCAAGGATAATCATGAGAGAAAAGATAATCATGAGAAGAAAGTTCCAGGAAGTTCTGTCAGTGGTAGACCTGTTAGTTGGGTAAAGTACGAAATTCTGCCTACCCAGTGTTTTCTGCCCATTTTGACCACTTACACTAACTTTAAAGTAGCAATCTGGTGTTATTCACATGATTTTGGGGTGATGTAATAACTAACTTATAGTATTTTGATGTGCAAGTTTCCTTCAATCATTCTTCATTCATAATTTACAAAATAATAGCAATAAAATATTAGCCTATGGAAAATAGTCCTTTGAATTTCAAACACTTAGGTGAAAATGAAAGTAAGTGATTAGTTGCATGTTTATTGTTATTTCCTTCTTATTACTTTGTAAATACTATTGGCAATTCATTCTCTACATACAGATGTTAAATAATGTAGTCTGTACTTCTCCAGTCTCTGTTGATATTACATATTAGCGAAGTATTTCACTATCACAATGTAACTAAGAAGTGTCCACTTCACTTATTTTGCTAGAAGTTTGTGAATGTTATCTTTATTTGGTTTTGTATTTGTTTGAGCCAAAATTAATGACAATGTGAATTGTTTACTTCTAGTTTTCTCTAGCTTCTTAATTATTACTATGTCCTAATATTCTGCAAATTCACACAGTCTGAAGTGGAATTTCATTGAAGTCTTTGCCTGAAATTATCCATGTCCCTAAAGAGTGATAGAGCTAATATATGTATTATCTGCATTATCTTAAGGAACTTGCTAAACAGTTCTCTTTCTTTCATGAATTTAAATGTTAGAGTAAATATCTACTGTGTAGAAGACAAGAGTTAATATCTAAGAAGGTGCTATAACTACGTTCCAGGAAGGAAGAAGATTTTCACCAAAAGTAGAACATTTATTGTTTCAAGTGAAGATCACAAATTTCAAATATGGTGAACTGATTTCAGGAGTAAACATATAACAAACAGAAACAAAATTTACAGGTGAGAATTTAGTCTAAAAACAATAAAGAAAGAGAGAGGGAGGAGAGGGAGAGGGAATGGAAGAGGGAGAAAGAAAGAAAAAAGAGAAGGAAAAAGTCTGAGGAAAATTATAATTCCTAGCCAGAGTAAGGACTAAAGAATAAAATAGTTGATTTAAATTGTCTTGCAACTGAATTTATCAAAGACAAAAATGTCAATCAAAAATAAATATGATTTTGCAGTTGTGTTTGAAATTATATTTTCAGATTTATATTTGACAGAATTACTGATTGTATGGAATGTTTTCCATGAAATAAAAGCATTTCTTACTTCTAAGTTACATGGGGATTTTTTTCATTATGGATAAGAAGAAATAGAAATGAAACTTTACAATGTGGAGAAAATCTAATGTTTTTAAAGTCTGAAAATTATGAAGTCTCAATTTCTCTGTTTAAACAACAGAAAGGAAATCCCTGAGACCCACACAGAACAGTATTCTTAGAAAGATAAACACAATTAACAAAACTTGCAGGATATGTTCATAACTTATATTCCTTAAAATACTGCTATCAGTGTGAAAGGAAGGTAGGGCTAGCATCAGGACACCCATAATCTAATTGCTTTGCCACAAACTAAGTTGCTTTCTATGCCACTTAAACCTTCCTGGCCATATTGTTCCTTTTCCTTCTGAGGAATAACATATAGGTATCTCAGTGATCCGTTGTATTTCTAAAGTATTTCCAAGATATGAATTCCTTGAAACTTGCTGTATTTATAAAATATCATATGCATGTATGCTGAATGGGCTTAAAATATGGAATGATCTTTTTACCACACAGATCATGTGAACGTATGAACCTGTCTCATTTCTGATACAGGAAACTTAAAGAGTTTCACTTAGTCTAACTCAGTGATGGCAAACCTTTTAGAGCTTGCAGTGATACAAACAGCCCGCCACATTACACATGCCATAAATTCACCACTACTAGTCTAATTCGTATATCCAAAATTTATACATTACAAATGTGTCATCAATATAAACAATACAACAAAAATTCAACAAATACATAATAGTCACTCTTTGCATTTCTAATGAGATTTCACTGGACACATTAATTATGATTTTATTCACTAGACTAAAATACTTCTTGTTAGCCATCACTGTAATATCCATACCAAAGTACTTTTTGAATAGTTTTTGTTCTAAGTAATTTAATTTGTCAAGCTCAATAATTTTTGTCATGCCTCATCATACCGTGAATAATCACTTTAACATCTTTAAATACAACAGTACTTTGGTTCAAAGCACTTTTGTTTGCAAACAATTTGGTTCCCAAGCAGAAGTGATGGGCAAAATTTTGTTTTTGTTTGCAAACTCTGCATTAGGTGACGAACATGACTGCAGTGGTCATCTTTCCTGCACAAACACAAATGTGGCCATATTTTCCAGAATCATGGCATGAATTAAGTTCATGAACTGAGGTACTACTGTACTCATGAAAGACACTTAGAAATATCTTCTAAATATTATTAATCTATTTAATGAAATGTGCAGTGAATTTCACAAAACAAAAATCAAATGTAACTTCCAAAGCATAAAAAGCATAATAAAGGGCCGGTGAGATGGCTCAGTGGCATAAGCGCCTGCCTTGCAAGCGCGAGGGCCCGAGTTCGACTCCCGGATCCCACATACGAAAAAGGGGCCGGTGATATCGCTCAGCGGCACGGGCGCCTGTTGGCGCGCGAGGTCCTGAGGTCGACCCCCCGGTACCCACCAAAAAAAAAAAAAAAAAAAAAAAAAAAAAAAAGCATAATAAATATATTAAAGAAAATATAAAAATTGACTTTGCCTGACTTGTTATCATTTTTTACAGTTAAACACAAAAAATGCAAAAATATAATTTGTAAAGAGGTGGACTATGAGGGAATTTGTGAAAGGGAATTATGATAAATTAGTTAATAATTAAACTATAATGCTGTTATGCAGATAATCTTGTTTTATTTGACAAACAGTATGTTCTATTACAAAATATAATACTATTGGGGCCGGTGAGATGGCTCAGCGGCTTAAGCGCCTGCCCGGCAAGTGCGAGGGCCTGAGTTCGACTCCCGGAACCCACATACGAAAAAGGGGCCAGTGATATCGCTCAGCGGCACGGGCGCCTCCTGGCGCGCGAGGTCCTGAGGTCGACCCCCTGGTACCCACAAAAAAAAAATATATATAATACTATTATCTCTCATGATCCATTGAGAATTGATATCAATCCCTGAAGGATACTAAAATCCATGGTTGTTTAGATCCCTGAATAAAGTTTGGTATTTATGTAACCAAAAAATTTCCTTCCTTATACTTGAAGTCATTTCTAGAATACTACAATGTCTAATGTAAATTCTACGTATTTGTTACAAAGTATTGTTAAAGTAATAATGATAAAAAAAATCTGTTCATGTTCACTACAATCAATATGTTTTTCAAATACTTTCAATCTAGAGTTGGAAGATTCTGAAACTGATGAATCTGTGGATGTGCGGGCCAACTTAATATAGATGTAGCTATGAGTATATAATCTATTCTAAATTTTATTTAATAAATTTATATCAGTAAGTTATAAATTTAGTCAATCAAATAATGTATTAGAGGAATACAAGAGTTTTTTATTAGAAGAAATACTTCCATCATAAGACTGTCTTATCTTGAATCTGTGTGTAAAAATGAGAAGAAGGTTAAATTCAGAACTATTTGGATCAACTTGCCATTTTTTAAGAAGCCTGTGGAATTCATCCAAGCATGGATCTGCCTAGAATGTTAAAGAAAGATGAGAAATGACATTTTAGCTCTATTCCTGGATGAAACATGAAAATTCAAAGAGGTGGAAATATACATTTTGATAATGTTAATGTTTACATTCCTCAAAAAGTTTTGTTTGCTGTCATTTTGTGGAAAAACGTTGTTGTATCTCATAGCACAATGAACAACATAGGAGTTCTCATTTTAATTCTGAGGAAAGAAAAAAATTTTTTGCATTCAGATTTAGACAACAAATTCTGCTCATGTATTAGAATTTTAATTCCTTTACAAAAGCAAGAATACAAATTCATTCTTTTTTTTTTTTGTGGGTACCGGGGGGTCGACCTCAGGACCTCGCGTGCCAGCAGGCGCCCGTGCCGCTGAGCGATATCACCGGCCCCTTTTTCGTATGTGGGTTCCGGGAGTCGAACTCGGGCCCTCGCGCTTGCAAGGCAGGTGCTTAAGCCGCTGAGCCATCTCACCGGCCCCTACAAATTCATTCTTAAAAGTGTCTGAATTAAATTTCTGATTCTTAAAAATCAAACATGCAGGCATGTTGGTGCATGCCTATAATTTCAGCTAATCAGGAGGCTAAAAGAGTAAGATGGCAAGTTTCAGGCACACATGGCCAGCTCAGCTAGACTCTGCTTCAAAATAAAATGTTAAAAAAATATTAGAGATGTATCTCACTGTTAGAGTGCTTGCCTAACATTTAAGAAGCCTTGGGTTCAATCTCCAAAACCACTCTCCCCCAAAATCAAAGCCTTATAGTTCTTACTATCTTTTGAATATATCTTTTGTTCATAATTACTAAAAGGAGGCCAAGTGTGGAGGTGCACACCTGTAATCCCAGCACTTGGGAGGCTGAGGCAAGAGGATCACCATAAGTTTGAGTGTAGCCTGGGCTGCAAAGTGATTTCAGGGCCAGCCTGAACTACATAGTGAGAACCTGTCTCAAAACAACAACAAAAAAAAATTACTAAGAGGAAAAATGATGTCATCCAACATATTACAGACGTAAAATACACATATGACCAATAATAATACTTAATTCTGAATTTCATTTTAATGTAGGCAATTTTTCAGAAATGCAGAAATTCCACAGAGAAATTATATATAGATAATCCTAAAATTGCACATGGTTGTTTTCAAATGATCATTTCAAAAGTAAATGCTATCCGAGGAAATATATTTTCCCACACAAACTCTGTATCTTAAAGTGGTTATGTCCCTAAGCTGTAAAAAAAGCAAACTACTACACAATATAAAGGCTTTAAATTTCTGACTAAAAGCCAGTGAAAGTAGCATTTACTATATTCAAGCCAATGACTAACATCTATTGTAAAATAAACATCACCGGGTCGAGAAGGTGCCCACCAACCTTGACAGACAGCTGCTTTCCTAAAATACCTCCCGCTCTATTGCAATGAGGGAATGTGTCGCCCAAGGCTCGACACGGGTCAGGGATGAGTGTCACTGCATTGGGTGTAAAACATTTGTCAGGTCTTTTCCAGAACCATGGCCACGAGGACACCAAGATCTCATGTTTTTATCCTGCCTCTTCTCAGTTAAACTCAGAAACCTCAGATCCCTCTCATCTTTCTGACTCCAATTGCTGTAAGCTTCTCCACATTCTCTATTCTAACTGTACTTTTGCGTTTCCCCAACTTCTGGAACCATCTCATTGCATCCATCACTGTTGAAATTCCTTCGGACACTTCCTTAACATTTTCTTTCAACTTTTCAACCTATTGGAGGCCAATAATTATCAAGTGGACACTATTGCTCTCTTTCTCTCAGTTGGTGATGATATTGTTTGTTTGTTTGTTTGCTTTTTCCAGCAGGCTTTACACAGTGAGGCAACTATTGCATCTGGCTGAAGAGCACCTCTGCTCTGTTGTCTGAGAAGCCCACCAGGATCATAACTCAGCCCCAATAATAAATTAGAGGGGTAAACTTAAACAAAAGGAAGACACTTTATTTGTAAAGAGGAAAATGAAGGGACAGCAAGGAGAAAATAGATAGCTACCCTGATAAGAAAGAATCAAAGAGGGGTCTCCAAAAACATACGGGTCCCATGGGCCCTTTGTTCTCGGCTATTTTTGTAGGGGGAGTTGAGTGACTCTTTCCCCTTCACCTGGAACTTGCCATAACTGAATTGGCTTCCGGATGACTCTAACATAATATCTTCCAATGTTCAGTTATTTTATGTCCATTTACTTGTCCTTAATGTACTTTGTAAGGCCTTGCCTTTGGGGTGGGAAGGGGGTGGCTTATTTTTGGTTAGATTAGAGTTACTAAGGGGGCATGTGGATATCCACTGTACTCTATAATGATCCTACTGTGAATAATAGAGTGGCTCTAGAGTAAATACACATGTATGCAAGTGTATATATGTGAGTACATGCTGCCTTAAAGTTAGTCAGTCCCCTTTTACTTCCCCTATATGATATTGGAGGTGAGGGTGGCTTATTGTTTGTGCACCTGGCTTTCCCTCTGTGTCTTGCCTATCAACTTTGTCCTGTCTCTTGGTGCAAGTCCCAAAGCCATTTAGTGCCTTTCTTTATCTGTTTTTTTTGTTTGTTTGTTTGTTTTTCTTATTCCTGTCTTAGACTTGCTTCCCAAAAGAATCTCTCTAGAAAAATTTATGTTTAACTCCTTGTAGTCAGGAATAGCTAGAAGACCTAAGGAGGCCCCTATTTTAATTTCTTATCCACAGACCCCTGTCCCTACAGCAATGAGACAGAGTATTCCCTTGCCTTACCTTGTTCCTTCAAAAATTGTGTCATTTCTTCCTCCCTAAAACTCTCAGCATGGGGCTTCATATGACATTAGCTGATGTATCCATAGCCCTTCATTACTGATCTCATCAGTCTTAGCCACTTTCCTATATCTGAGATACCATCCCAGAAATCAACATAAGGAAGAGAAGTTTATTTTGACTCATTATTTTAGAGGATTCAGTCCACAGTTGGTTGGCTCCACGGGCAGAGTGGCATGGCAGAGGGGCATGGAGGACAAAATGCTACTCACATCATGATGGCCAGGAAGCCGAGAGATAAGGGCACATCTGGGAGTGGGACATAGATCCTTCCAGGTCATGCTCCCACTGACCTGCCTCAGTGGATCAAGCCCCACCTCTGAAACATTATAAAAATCTAGCCAATCTATGGGTTGTAGGACTGGTAAAAATGAAGAATAAATGGACTTGGGATGTTAGGCCTAGTGAATTAAAATGAATTGGAAGGGAGGATGATACTGTTTAAAGAGAAGAATCCCTTAAGTTAAAGAAGGCCTGTAGTTTTTTTAATGATGATGTCCAGAAAAGAACAAAGAGGAAGTAACTGCGCTAAGGTATAGAAAATAATGCTGGAATACAAAAAGTTACTATCCTGAGGTTTTTAAAGTATCTTCTAACTAAAGATTGTAATCTTATTCTTGAGAAAGTTTATCATGCTTCACCCCATTGCAATCTTATATTCCTTCCCTAACTAGCTTAAATTTCTTTGTAAGTCATCATATTTGGTCATTTGTATGTATCATAGATTTCATCACCATTTTCATGTCTTCATTAAATACAAATATCTGCCTACCATGCTTTTGTCCACATAGTCAAACTGTGTAGAAAAACACACATAAAAATATTGTATACCATCATTTTAAATTCATGCTTAATAGCCTCCAGCAAGTCACTAAAGCTTTGTGGAAATTATTATAGATTGTCTTTGTTTAAATCCCCTAAAAGACTCTTTTATACATTCTTCACACCACATTCCTCCAAATAATAACCTCTTTTTCATTCTCACTTATACCTGGTTCATTTATTTCTTGCTTAGATGACAAAATATTAAGGAATATCCATAGACTTCCACCATCACAATGTCTAGATGCTAGTATCACCTGGCACTGGACAACTCCATAGGCCATAATTCACTTTTTGTTTCATGTGTATGGTGCTTAATAGCACAAAATTTCACTGCCTCTATACTGAGGGTGTACCCAGGAGCTATACAATTGCCAGCTTCCCCTGTTAGTTTCTGTGCCAATATGCAGTAATACCCCTGTTCACAAATACTTCTTGCTTCTGTTCACAAGCTCTGCACTGGGTGACAAACACTACCATGGCCATCTTCCCAAAAATTGTAAAACAAATTAAGTTCATAAACCAAGGTACCACTGCACATATTGTGATCATACTTGTGATGTACTAACCCTGTTCTCCAAATCCAATCAGATCATTTTGTACATATTTAAAAAATTGCATCAATTCTCTCTTCTCTATTATATGTTGCCTACAGTTGTATTGTGCATGGCATTTGTCTAACAGCATACAAACATGTTTTATTCCTTCTCATTTCTTATATTTTTGAGAAAGAAAATATAAACAAATTTTTCACGATTATCCCTTTCCCCTGTAATCTACTATTCAATCTCTAGTCCTCTTTGTAAAAAAAGTCCCAGAAAGATCCTTTCTATGTAGAGTTCCTCCTCCCTCATTCTCCTGTAAATATATTTGTTGTCATTATGCAGCTCAAAATTGTTCTTTTTAATATATGCACTAAGTCAAAAGGCCACTTCTCCATTTCCTTTTCTCTTATCTATAATTTGGCAAGGAGGAATTCTTCTTTTTGAAATGCACAATTCACTTGGATTCCAAGTTACCACATTCTATTAGTTTTCCTCCCACTTCACTAAATATTCCTAAAGCCCCTATACTGATATTTTCCTTTCTCTCACATTTTTTACTATTCAATGACTTAAGGGAACAATTCTTGATTCACTCCTGATTTTTGTCCTTACTCATTCACCTGTTTATTTCATTGCTGTTCTTAGTTGTCTATTCTATCCATTCATCTATCCATCAAATCTCTCTCTCTTTCTCTGTCTCTCTGTCTCTCTCTTTATCTGTCTCTGTCACTCTCTCTGTCTGTCTGTCTCTCTCTCTCTCTCTCTCTCTCTATATATATATATATACATATATATATATATATATATATATATATATATATATGCCACTTTTGTTTTAGTGGCTTACAGTTCTATATTATATATTTTAAAACTCCATATTAAATTTTCTACTCTATAAATATGGTTAAATTTTGCACTGGAACAAGTAAAGGAAAACTATATCCCATGTTTTAAATCTCAAAAATTATAAATCACCAATTCTTAGTTAAAAGAAGCTGAAAAATGACAAATATGTTCTAATTGGGCAAAGATTTTATTTCAAATCTACAACTCTTGTCATAGTAAACATATGTTGTTTTCACTAATACACATCTCAAATATAAAATGTCATGAACTCCTTCCCAAAAATTTGGTATTCCTGTAGTCTCAGCCACCTCAGAAAACTGTCTTGTAGAGGTACAAAAGAATACCCTTGGAAATGTACAATTTATCTCCTTTTTTCAAAACCTGTTTATAAACTGTCAATAAACTGTTCTGTCTGCACCTTCCATATATATTCAGGAATTAATTATTTCTATTCCATTCTATTCACTTAAGCCTACTC
Source organism: Erethizon dorsatum (assembly GCA_028451465.1). Classification (NCBI taxonomy): domain Eukaryota; kingdom Metazoa; phylum Chordata; class Mammalia; order Rodentia; family Erethizontidae; genus Erethizon; species Erethizon dorsatum. The sequence continues at coordinate 23,222,086 of CM051839.1, forward strand.
CCAGATACTAATATCTGTCCTTAAAATTATTGCTTTAACATCCTAATTGGTCCCCCTAACTCCATACTTCCCCTACTAAATTTTCTTCTCAACCCTACAGTAATGATGATTATGCCTCTCCTCTGTCTCAAACCCCCTCATTTTCTTTGTATATTACATAAATCAGTCCTTTCAATAACTAATATATTTAAACAAGAGTTGACTTTTAGCTAGGAAATTATATAATGCCACTCAGTGTATTTTAAAATGTAAAAATAAATCTTAATATATGGCAGACAAGTAAAACAAAACAAAATCTAGCAATAAAATTATACGTGCAAAAATAATATGCAAGATGGTGTCATAATATCACTACATTCAAGTACCTATTAGAGACATTAAAATGAGAAGCTACTTAGGTTAGCAGACAGTTCTGACAGTTCTAATGGTCAAGTTCTCAGAATGTAGTTCAAAGGACAACCTCGTGATAAAATCTGAATTACTGAAGGTTGTGTAATAACCAACCTTTAATACATTATATTTCAATGACTCAGACTTAATTAATTAGTATGATCAACATCATTATAGTCAATTAAATGCTAACACACAAAATTCTAAATTATATTCTAAGAATTTATTTTATAATTAAATTGTTTTATCCCATAAATGCAAAGCCATCATTTTATGTGCTATCTCCCCTAAATATACACATAAAGACATGGGAAAAATTTGAGTCACCCATTCTAAGGTATATGAGAAGATAAAATCATTTTCGGGCCGGTGAGATGGCTCAGTGGCGTAAGCACCTGCCTTGCAAGCGCGAGGGCCCGAGTTCGACTCCCGGAACCCACATACGAAAAAGGGGCCGGGGATATCGCTCAGCGGCACGGGTGCCTGTTGGCGCATGAGGTCCTGAGGTCGACCCCCCGGTACCCACAAAAAAAAAAATCATTTTCGAAGTGATAAAAATTATTTCAAATATATAGTATTTATCTAATGGGAGCAGTTAAAAACAGGAAGTCCATTTTTTTTTTTTTTTTTTTTTTTTTTGTGGGTACCGGGGGGACGACCTCAGGACCTCGCGCGCCAACAGGCACCCGTGCCGCTGAGCGATATCACCGGCCCCTTTTTCGTATGTGGGATCCGGGAGTCGAACTCGGGCCTTCGCGCTTGCAAGGCAGGCGCTTAAGCCGCTGAGCCGTCTCACCGGCCCAGGAAGTCCATTTTAAAGCACTCATTGTCTCAAAAAAGATGGGATAAATATATTACTTATGGTAGAAAATATGAATTTGAGCTTTTGAGAGTACAAATATAGCATGTTGAAAACCTAGCCAACACAGTAATTTATTAAATAAATGGATAAATGTAAAGAGTAATTAAACGCATTTATACACACATAAAAAGAATGGAATGGAGTATACTAATTTATTATCAGCTGTAGGTACCTGGTGATGCCAAAGGACAGTTTGTAAAATATAACTTTCTGTTTCTTTCAGTTTGGTAATTAAGAGTTTATCTGCTTTAAATTTAATGTTAATACTGACAAAAATGCTCAAGAAAATGAATAAACAAAACCAAGATGTTTTTCCTTCATACATACTGTTATTTTAATGTTCTTTTTGTAACTTAAAAATGGACTTTTTGCGGGGGGACTGGTGAGATGGCTCAGTGGCATAAGCACCTGCCTGGCAAGCACGAGGTCCTGAGTTCGACTCCCGGAACCCACATACAAAAAATAAGGCCTGTGGTATCGCTCAGCGGCACGGGTGCCTGCTGGCGCATGAGGTCCTGAGTTCGACCTCTGGTACCCACAAAAAAAAAAAAAAATGCTAATGATGTAGCATGGGGGTACAACAGACATTAAACAGATGTAAGTTTAATTATATTGTTGAAAAGCACCAAGGAAATTTGGGAGTTTCATATATTTTAGACATATTATGGGAATAAATAAAAAGTTATGTAACATTAAATTTTGTTTAGTTTCATTATTATTACTATGTTTATTGGTACAATTTACATGTACATAATGATCACATTCATCATAGGGCATTTGTACTGTACCTGACATATCTTGATTCTTCTTTTTTCCCTTTCCCTGCCCCTCCCTTCAACCCCACTTCCCCTCTCTGTTTACAAAGCTTTGTTTTCATTTTATCCTTCTTTTCTCACTTTTTTCTTTTCCTTTCCTTCCTTCCCTGCCCCCTCCCTAGTTACCCTTTCCTTTCGAACAATTTCTACCTATTTCACAATACCTACTATACATTTTAGTTCTTATTTATAATTTCAGTTTCTCACACCAGAAAGACAATGCAATATTTACATGTGTCCAATTTATAATATTAAATTTTAATCAGTGACAATTCAGAATAACAATTATATTCTGAAACTATTTGGCATATTTAATAATGCATTTTAGGAAGATTTAGAAAATATCATATGTAGATTTTACAGTTATTAAATATAAATTTCTGTAAGTAAAACTCTAGGTCATATGTTTCCACATTATACACCAAGAAAATGCTTTTGCACAAACAGAAAGTATTTTTCAAATTTCTCGTGCCACCGGTATGTCACACTCAAATTTATACTTGATATGTTCATGATACTATCAAATTGTGAATTAATCCTTATATTCTTTCAATTTTACTAATTTTTTAATAATAAAGTACATGATGACTTCTCATGTATGGTACTTTGAGTATACAACTTGACAATAATTTTAAAGTTTATTCCTTTTTCTGAAAAGGTTAAACATTATTTATGAAGGACACAATCTACCTCAAAGTCTCATAGGCCCATAGCAAAACAGTTATGTATAGATTCAACAACTTATCTGACCTTAGAAAAATCTCCTGACTGTCAAAATGTATATCTAAAAGTCTGGTTGCCTCTAACAAGCCAAATGCCTTCTCAAGGTTCACAGGTTATAGGACACGGAGCATTCTCAATAATGCAATACAGCAGTCTGATAAAAATTCCCTAACAAAGATAAATTTTGATAGTTTTAATTATGTGGAATGCTAAATGAAGGACAGAAATAAGTTAAATAGTATTAGGAATACAGATTCATTTCTTTAGGTTTAAAAATATAAATATAGTTTTAAAAATATAAATTATTATTTGTCAAGTAGTTTTTGAAACACCCATCTTCATTATGAGTGGATAGGAGAGTACAAAAGGATACAATTACTCTCAGATTAAATCAACAAACAGTTGTATTTTTCCCATTCTTGTGTTCTGGTTCAGTGCTGCCTCCTTAGTCTCTTATAGAGTTGTGAAATATCTGTCTAAATAGTCCCCTTGACTTAAAACATATTCCTTTAAATCATCCTCTCATTCAAGAGATGAACACTGCTATTTCATTCCATTAAATGTTTCTAAAAGACCTCAATGCATGAGGTGTAAAGATCTTGGCATGTTACAGCATTGTGAACTGGGCAAGTTTTAACAACTGACCTTAAGGATAAATAGTTCTAATTGATAGCACTTGCCTCTTTTCATTGTGCAAATAATTTCATGAGATCCTGTTTCAAGTTATCAACAGTGACATAACTGAACAAAAGCTGCTGAATAAATGTTTTATATTAACACAATCTTATGCATTATACTGCTGAATAGAGTATTCATGTTTTCTGTCTTTGTTCTACCTATATCTATCTTATATCATATTGCATTGTCACCTAAAACTTACAGAATCTATGAGATTTAGAAAGCTTTATAGTGACAAACTTCATCATGGTTCTATGTGTTTTTTGCCTCTCCCTATGGTTTCAATTGCTTTTTCTGTTCTCAGCACACACACACACACACACACACACCCAGGCACACCAACACATACAATAGTACACATAGGAATGTACACACACCATCTCTTTTTTACCTTAATAAATATTTATTGAATCCCTTTTAGGCAGCACTTCATATTTTGTATTTTCTGTATATATGTTTACCAAAACTCCAAAATGTGAAAACAAAAATACTATGCAAGTCAAAAAAGTTGTCTAGGGCCGGTGAGATGGCTCAGCGGCATAAGCGCCTGCCTTGCAAGCGCGAGGGCCCGAGTTCAACTCCCAGAACCCACATACAAAAAAGGGGCCGGTGATATCGCTCAGTGGCACGGGTGCCTGTTGGCGCGCGAGGTCCTGAGGTCGACCCCAGGTACCCACAAAAAAAAAAAAAAGTTGTCTATAAACAAAGTAAAGTTAAAGGTAGAAGTTAAATGAATCATTATAGATAATTATATTAGTAATAGCATAACTTTCTATATTATGAATTATAAGCTAAATGGATACTAACATAAAATCTTAAAATTTTGATGATTATATATTTTGAAGTTGTAAAGATTTTTGTCCTAGTTAAATTATTATATTGGCAATTTTTATCTAAGGCATTGTAACTATACAGAGTGAACTCATATATTTAGACTAATTATTAACACTAAGGAAAACAGAATCATGTCAGTGACACAACTGTAAATCATTCTTTTCAAAGTTGAAAGATGCATATTTTTGTCCTACTTCCATTAACAGTTCGTGGTTAGAAACTCAAATTTCCTTCATATTTCAATGGGAATTGTGATGTAGGCATTCACATTGCTATAATAACAAAATACCTTAGGCTGGGTAATGTGTAAATAACAAACTGATAGCTCACAACTATGGAGGCTTTAAAGTTCAAGATCAAGGTACCGGAACATGTGAGGTCTCAGGATGTTTTGCATTTTTCTCCAAAATGTGTCTGTCTTCTGTAGGTGTTCTCCTTTTTAGAAAGATATTAATTCATTTATAAAACAACTCCACTCTCACTAATGTTCACCTTTCAAAGGCCCCAGTTCCTTGTATCAACACATTCAAGATTAGATGTTTAAAGGAACACCAATATTCAGACCATGGCAAATTTAACATTTATCTTTGAAATCAGTCCATGATAGGATAAGATGATGAACACAAACACAAAAAGCACTAGTGGATTTTGGAGGAAATATGGCATCTAAATATTATTAAAACCTTTAATTTCACATAAAATTTGATTTTAAAAATTGTCTGGAATACACGTAGAACAATGCAGTGGTATAATTAATGACCCCTTTGAATAGATATTTCCATTTATGCTAATCAATAATAAAAACAAAAAAAATTTTGTTATCTTTGAATGACATGAAATATAATCGAGGAATTTCTTTCAGACATTTGCAAAACTTGATTGTGTCATTTAGTGCTAGGTGAATTCTTGCATTTTAGTACCCCAAAATTAATTGTCACAATTTCTTTTCTCTCAAACTTGAAGCTTCCCATAGATAATTCAAAGCTTTCTGTAATACATATAATTTACTATGGAAAAACCTCACTATTAGGATATGCTATTGGAGGTTTTACCACTCAACAAATTGAATACAAGTAAAGGCAAACCACCATAAAATACATTTTGAAACATGCCTGTAGTATATTTATGCGACAGGAACTGAAAACTAAAATCAGTAAAAAATCATGAAAACATGCTGTATGTAGTTTTGAGTGTATTTTTAAAATTGTTTCATTGATGAATATATTTCCAAATAAAGTCCTATTATCAAATAGAAATAAAACTTTTGTCATTTGTGTGGCTTAAAATTGAAAATGTTTTGTAGCCAATTTTCCGGGATAAAGAGAGTATATGTTTAATTTTCCCCTCTACTTCAGTTGTAAGTCACAGGGAGCAATCACACCAACAGGAAACAAGGTGTCAGTCTTGGTTCTGTGAGCCATGGGTGAACAATTTTAGTAAAGATCCTCTTTGTTGTAGTCATGTCCTACAAGGTACATCCCAAACTCTCTTAAAAATTCAATTATGAATGGAAACATTTTCCATTGATATGTTTCAATATAAAAAGGAAATAATAAAAGTGTTTAAGAAATATTCAACGTTTTAAAAGAAGTAAATTCAAAATGTTATGAAGCACAGTTTTTAGTTATGTAATTTCAAACATATTGTCTTTGAATTGTGTGTCAGAACAATATGAAAAAGTAATATATGTGCACTAATCTTTCTGAAAGTAATTATTTCACACAATAAAAATATTACAAATTGGATTAGTTAAAATTCCCTGCCCCAAAAGTATTTAAACCTAATAATTATAGATATGCAAAGACATACAACAGCAAAGATTTTTAATGGAGTAGTAAAAAATAATAAACTGCTGAAATGTTCAGGTTGAAAAATGCAATGAACAATTCATTCATTGAGTCATTAGACCTACTGATACTCTGATTATTTTTATCTGCATGATTTCTCTGTCATGATTTCTTTCATTCTATCTTGGAAGAAATACATCATAAGAAAAACTATGACAAAGTGGTGTCCAGTTTTAATGCAGAATTTATAGACATAAGACAGAGTAACTTGAGGTATGCCATGAGTTTCTAAATCTTTCACTGCGTTGGTCCAGGTAAACACAGGTCCTGGGGATTTTTCTGGTAATAGAGGGAGTAGATGAGGAGGAACGAACTTGACCTGTAGAAGGGGAACCTCGGATCCACAGGAAAGTGAGACTCATGACGGGGAGGTAATGTTAAGCACGGTTTAAACTCTAACTCCAAAACTTTATTAATGGTATCTTTCTGTAACTGTCAAGAAAATATACATTTCAAAAGTACAAAGATATGTCAGGGAATTTGGACTTCCTAAAAGAAAGAAGGAAAATTAATGTAAGGGCTTAATGTAAATTATCTGATCAGTTTAACTTCAGGCAAGGTAGAATTAATAATGGATTGAAATTTGGAAACAATTTATAGGAATAAAAGCCTGTGCAAAGACCTCAGATGTACACTTACAAATGAAATTGATACAATTTAGAGTCTGACTGGATGGCCCTGTTGAGGGTAGACAGACTTTCTGTACCCTTCAGCTACTGAGTATTTTAGTGAGGGTAACACTACGTACAAAGATAGGGATCTTTGGAGGAAAGGATGGTTTGTCTGGAGAAATGATGCAATAATACAAGTTGATTTTGAAATACCTATTAAAGACAGAAAAATATAACCAAAGTGATGTAAATATGTAGATCAAACAACAGCGTTATTCTCTAGGTGGCAAGACCATAAGCAGTTCTTTTCTTTTTCCTCTCAAATTCTAAATTTCTAAACCATACTTCAGTTTTGTGGAAAAACTGATATTTTTTAAAAAGGACAGATTTAATAACTTATAAATACATTTTAAGTAAACACTTAACCTGAGATATTGGGTGAAACCTAACTTGATATTCTTTTTCATAAACACTTCCAAATAGTACTGCTTAATCTCATTGTTCTTACCCTTGAAAAACAGTTACAGTAAAATAATATTTAGTTATTTGGTACATGATATAAAACCAAGGGTAAAAAGCATAAGTATACATACATTTTCTTGTTTGTACTATACCATTTTGTATCAGGAACAGCAAGGAAGAACTGTAAAAATGCATAAAAAAGCCATTGTGATTTACGTACATAATGAATATTAATGCATGCTATAACTTAGAAGTGATTTGAAGATTGTTTTCTTAGAACTTACTAAAGTGTTGGGGTGTTTAGAATACTAATGGACTGAATAATGTGTCCCACATTATTTAGGATTTATTTCTTCATATATTATATATTTATAAACATATTGTTAAACTTATCACAATAATGTTTGGGATCAAACATTTAAAGCAAAATAACAACACTAACTCTTACCCATAAATTAACCTCAATTAAAGAACTGAAATCATCAGGCTATTTTATATATCTTTCAAAAATTCTGATTATGTTAAGTACATACTGATAGTTGTGAGGATTGAATAAGTCAGCAGATGAAATACTTTTATGAGGGTTTGGCATATAGCAGGCACTCCACACAATTAACTTGTTAAAAAGTATACCGGCATGTTAAAAGTGTTGTTTGCCATTATTAGCTTTATGATGAATAACTGGTGATGTAATACTGTACTGACTCTAAATGCTCTTTTGTCATGTCAAGTAACTTTTGTCATGTTACAATGTGTTCAAGGTAAAAATACCTTAATTCATAATTGTAGACTTTTTCTGTGTAGGCAGATATACACAAAATGACAAAGGTGTTAGCTCATGATTCAAATATTGTCTAAATGTGAATCAAATTCAACCCCTCAATTCTTGTATATTTTTATATAAGATAATTAAAACATGAAAATTTTACTTTAATGACTATAGAGAAATGATGGCAGTATAACTTGGGAAATAGGATAGTTAAGAAAAGAGAGAAAAAGTTTAAGGTTTAAAGAAACCCAAAATTGGTTTCATAATTTTATTCAAAATTATCATTTCAGTAAATTTGTATAACTGCACAATCTAGATCTTACAGAAACTTTCACTGAAACAATGAGGGAGGAAAACTATGTTATATCAACAAAGTTCCTCAACTTATTCTATATGGGTTGTGGGATTCTGTTAGAAACAAAGAACAAAACTTAGATTCTTGCCTTTAGTAGTTTTTTTGGGGAAAAATCTTACTCTCTTCATTTGAACTAAGAGTATCGTTAAGCTAATGCATGGCCTTAGAAATTCCTGGAATAAATCTATTTATGCTTCACAACAGAGAGTAGTTATGGAAGAATAACTTTTCTGTCTGATTCTGCCTGATTTCTGAATTTGTATAGATTGAAGGATAAATAGCTCAGTTTTCTTTCCTAAGTCTCATGTACAATAGTGCTCAAAATCAGTAAAAGTCAGCTGTATTTCCCTTAAACCCCCAAATTGAAGCTTTCAATACCATTAACTCAGACTACCATATTATTTGGAAACAGTGTCCTTGTAGTCGATTTAGTTAGTTAAAATGAACTCACGTTGCATTCATGTGTGGTCTTAATCCAATAGGAGTATTGTGAAGATATGGAGACACACAAGGAAAAGATCACGTGACAAAGATTAGAGTTATTTAGCTGCAAGGTAAAGGCTGATAAAATGCTTGCAACCACTACAAGCTAGGAAGATCAAGGACAGATTCCTCTCGAGGTTTCTGAGGGGAGGAGGCTACGGAATCCTGTGATTTCAGTCTTCTATCCTACAAGATTGTGAACTAATACATTTCTTTTTGAAATTACCAAATCTCTGGGTCTTTTATTATAACAATTCTAGAAGGAAAATTACAATAACTTAATTTTTTTCAGAGTTGCTGAGCTAAAGGTACACTAGCATTTCTGTCTATATAGAGAGAGAATTTCTTTCTACGTGTTTAGCTCAAGTTATTTGCTTATTCGATTTTCCTCTTCTTTAATATTAATTTCTTCTATAGAGAACCAAGGCATAGTCTTATGTGGTCTGAAGTTACTTCAGTTTGAATATAGATTCCATTCCAACCCCGTTTAAATGTGACCTTAATTAATCTTCTTAAAATGCATTGGCTTTCAAGTATAGTTTCCTGAAAATGATATTAAGGTTCTATTCAGTTGCTAAACTAGTATCACTTCATAAAGCTATTTATAGAAATTGCCCTTGAATATTAAAACTTCCATCACTTGGAACTTACATAAATATTGTAATGGAAATGTAATATCTTCTCCTGCATAAAAGACACTCTGAAAGGTAGAATATCAAGCTGCTTTTGATCCTGTTAATAGACAATATTGTGATAAATCTATAACATAACAAAACCATGAGTCACAAAATTCAAACAGATTTAAACTATATGTATATCCTGACAATTGGTAGATTGTCTTACTGTTAAGGTTTTTTTATTTTTCACTATAACATATATAAAGAGGTGTTTTATATATATTTTACATTAATATATAATTTTCAATAACAATTTGCTAATTTCTGAAAAATTAACACAGTAACTAAGGAGGTCATATTAAAAATTTAGTAGAAAGTCACTACCCTGGTACATAAAAGAAGAACTGCAAGTGCTGGAGATTAACTTTTCCCCATAGTCTAAAAAAGTACAGGCTTCACAGTTCATAGGCTTCCAAATCACACTTGAGAGACTGACATATTTGATTCTTGTAAATACGAAAAATAATATTGCACACAAATATTAGCTAATCAGGCTATCTACAGAATTTAAATCACCTATACATTCAACTCAAAAAGATAAACACTATAGATTTTTGGTTTATTGCCAACTTGTTAGTGGCACAGGTAACTTTGTTTTGACTTGCAGGTAAGTATTTTACCATCCTAGGGTTAAATTTCAGAAGGAGAATTAAAAGTCAGAGAAAAAGAATTCTAACTTTTTTTTTCCAGGAATAATTTCACTATTTACACTTAATATTCTATTAGACATAAAATTGAATGTTAATAAAAACATTAGGATCAAAAAGTAATTGGTAATTACATTAAACTGTCTAGAGTTTGGTGTTTTTGAATGTACTTTTCAATAGTTATCTTTTTTTTTTTTTTTACTTGAGACAGGGTCTTACTCTGTAGCCCAGGCTGGCCTCCAACTGGAAGTAATCTTCCTGCCTCAGCCTCCCAAGTGCTGGGATTATGGGCATGTTCCACCATGCCCAGCAAGAGCTATCATTTTTATACATAGTAGAAATATGCTTTACAATTTTGAACCCTACCTTTTAAATATATGTTAGTGTGTAAACAACGTACTTTGTGACTAAAAACTATTCACATTTATCAGGAATAAATAGTAGCCCCTATAATAGATACACCCTTTCCCTGAAAAAGGAAATCATGTTCATTTATAATTCCCATTACTATAAATTCTTGCTCCTTTGCATGTATATATTTTAAAAAATCACTTACTAAGAACAAATTCCACTAAATGAGATAATCCCTTATATTATATGAGCAATTTAAATGAATTTTGTGGCCATAGTGGTGGTGATGGTGGATGTCACCAAGATGTTATGCAAATATCAATGCTAATAAGAATAAATCCTTGTACAGGTTTTAAATAATGCCCCACCAGCTTTGGAATTAACACTGCAGATGAATATCTGGGCACCAGAACCAGTCAACCTCTCTATAGTATCAGCTCCCACCACTTTCTAGGTGATTAATATTAGAAAAATATGTGTTTTTTGGATTTTTGATCTCTCATCTATAAAATGTTAATACTATATTTTACTCAGCTTTTAGTTATTTTAAGCAGATTTATATAAAATGCTTAAAATACAATATGTATATAGTGCTCAAAAATCCACTGTGCCTTTGAGAAATATTATTATTACACTAATTGTTGTCAATTTTTTAAAATATTTAATTCAAAGTTGGGAATTTTTGATAAATCATGGAAAATCCAAACAATATTTGGAAAAATATAGGATATTTGCTTGATTTGTTACAGCTCTAATGGATCCCTCATTGCCAAATTTGATGAATTTTTTTTTTTGATAAATGTTTATCATTTAAATAAGATTCAAAAGTAGTAACATACACTCTACCAGTGTTAAAAGCTTTGTTTATCATTAAAATTATGTTTTTTTTTGCCATGGAAAATGATGTGTTAACATAAATATGCTGATATAATTATTTTTAAAAAGATAAGCCTAGTATCTAATACTGTAGCTCCATGGTTGGTTTCTGGGGAATATGGTGGTAAAATGAGAGTTCCAAAGGGGTTGGGTAGCACCGCTTCTATGATCTTGCTGGTTATGGCCCACAGGGCCTTTTTTTTGGTCTTGTTCTGCTCTCAGCCTGCAAGTTTCCTTGGCAAATATTCCAAACTCTTAGATCACTTGTGGATTATTAGAATTTGCATTTATTTCCATGGAAAACAGTATAGTTTATCTAGTCTATCTTAACACAAACAACGATAAACCCATAATACTTTCTGTAGACATTAGATTTCATAGGTAATGTTTAATTTGGAACATTTCTTTGAACTTAATCATGAGAAACCTAGAGATTTATGTCCATGACATTGGAAATATATTTTTATTTAGTAGGGTTTTATATGACTTCTAGTTATCTGGGCTTTATGAGATTAAGGAAAATGGACAAATCAGTTCTAAATCTGTATTGTTTTAAATGAAATCTATTTTAGATTTATAGAAAATTTTTGAAGTATATGAATATGTCTTGCTGCATTTCTTTTTGTTTGTTTTGCTTTTTGTTTGTTTGTTTGTTTACCAATAATAATGTAACCGGATTAGTGAGACAATAGTTAAAATTCCATTAGACAGTAAAGACAGTGAGCACAAAATGGAGTCAGGAAGCTCAGAACGGACTTTGCTGAGCCACAACCCTCCAGGGATCTTACAAAAAAATCTTCCAGGTGTCTTTTGGCTGTCTGGGACCTCCCCAGAGTTGACCAAGCCAGCCATTGGCTGGCTCAAAGGCACATGGGTCCTGCATGGACATTGTATGACTGCACAGATTGGACCACCCCAAAATATGTAGGCTCCTCTAGGGTAGAGATTATACTGCTAACACAAAGACCAAAATTCCCTTCTAAATTCCTTAAAAAGCTCTGCACAGTGGGAGCTCTCACGGGTATGCTACTTCAATACACCTCCCACCTAGTGGAAGCTTTAGTTCCTTTTTTTAAATAGCTTTTACTTTCTTGCCTTTAAGTCTTAGGGTTTTTTTGTTTTGTTTTGTTTTTTGGTTTTTGGTTTTTTGTTTGTTTGCTTTTTTGCCTTTACATCTTTTAAATAAGTTTGCTTGCACCCTGCTTCCTTTGTCCCAGGATTTCATTCATTACTGTGGGACATGAACCCAGCATCCTGGTAAGAATCACAGACGTGTTTGTTCAATAGCACAGATTAGGCCTTCCTTCATCACCATTTTTAACTCTTTAAATACACGAGGAAACATTCCCATTTTGGATATCTTTGTGTCCTCGAAGTATTTTTATCTTGTGTAATCTTCTATATCCTAGAATATTCTAATGGTTCATTTTTTTCTCATAATTTGTATTACAAGTTTATCTTAACTTTACAAAGCTTATGTGATTTTCCCTATAGATTTTTAGTTCAATCCTTATATCTTACAAATTATATCCATTTATACATTGCTATCAATATCATATTTTAACTATTATTTAATTTTGGTATTATTGGAATTATACCATCTTAAGAATTGATATATTTTTATTTCTTTAAGTGACTTTTTATCTTACATACAAAATATGAGTTTTGTTTCCTTTTTTAATGTTTTGGGGGCTTATGAGCCTTTTACCATTTAACTTATTATTTCTCATATATAACATTTTCTTTGATACTATTTAATGAATGTTTTCATGAAATATATAGATAAAGCCTTTCTTATATCTAAAAATCTACAAACTGCTAAGGATTCTGAATATTTCCTGTTCTCTATTTCTCTCTTAGTATAAAATATTAGACTGAGAAATTCCAGCATGAGATTTAGTGAGGTAGAAGATAGCAAAATGTTTCAATTACAGGCCACACAAATTAATGTCTTTATGTCATCTTCTGAATGTGAAATATTATATTCTGAGACCACTTGAGATCTCTTTCAGTAAATTATGATTAACCGATTTTCAAAGATAGACCATAAGTCAGAAGAGCAAAAGAGGTTTTAAACAGTTGTGTCACAAAATCTTCACCACACGTGTTAAAGTAATATTTTAAAACAAATTCACTCATTAAAGAAGTTTTGTGGAGTAGAATAGTACAAATAACAAGGAAAGCTAAAATAAGTCAAGTTTATAGAAGATGCTTGGCTAGTCGTATATCACTGTTAGAACGATTGCCTTGTATGTGCAAGATCATGGGTTCAGTCACCAGGAACACAAATATAAAAACATGAAGACCTCCTTGAAATGTGGAGTTACAATAAGATTCTGAAAAAAATCCTTTAAGTGTTTTGTTTTGTTTGTTTGTTTGTTTTTGTAGGTACCGAGGGTCTACCTCAGGACCTTGCGCGCCAGCAAGCGCCCTTGCCACTGAGCGATATCACCAGCCCGATTTTCTTATGTGAGTTCCGGGAGTTGAACTCGGGCCCTCACGCTTGCCAGGCAGGCACTTATGCCGCTGAGCCATCTCACCGGCCCATGTTGGTGTTTATTTTTGCATATGGACAATACTTGTTCAAAAATTTTAAGTGGAAGTTAATTCAAATATTTTTATTTTCATCATAGTTCTCTGAAAGGAGAAAGCTATTTCAAAATGCAAGTGAATTGGTGTTTTAATAGAATTTTATGTTGCATGAAATTTTGTCATATTATGATCCTCTTCTGTTTCTCTCATGTAGATAATCTTCATTAGTTTTAAAATACATTTTAAAAGCAGAGAATAGATAAACATAATAAAGAATGTCAGAATTCTAATTAAATAAGGAATTAGAATTGTGATGTGCAAAATTATAATTTTGATTATGCAACTAAGCAGATAACTAATGATTCTAATAAATGCATAAAAAACTGATATCATGAATGAGAGAATAAAGGAAAACTTCACTCTATAATAAATTTGTCACATTGTCTGTAATAATTTTCCAGAAATTCTTCTATTTAAATCAATTCAATTGAAACTGAGATAACAGTTACTGTCTTTAAAAGATTTAGCTAATTTTTAAACTCATGGGAATAATTTACCACATTTAGGTAATTACTAATGTAATTTGCAATTTTTGTAATGCATTTAAAATTTGTGTGCCTAATTCTGCATTAATAATTTTGTTGTATATTTCTTGAAGTTTACCCTACCCACCAACTTATATCAATTTAAACTCCACAAAATCTAAATCCTCCCTTGCTTCTGAAGTCATGACAAGACTTTCAAGGATTTATTATTGAAAACTTCAACCATTCTCAGTGAAAGAGATATAATGTATGAATGTATTCAGGAAATTATATTGATTGTTGGTTATAATTGCAGGATTACAGCATCTCTTCGAATATCATTCTCCTCTTTGCTTGCTTTATTGGGATGCTTTCATATATGGTCTCTATTTCTTCTCTTATTGATAAGACCAGGTCTTTCCTCACATGTTAAGGAACTCACACAAAAGTTGGACACAGTAGAAATAAGTAGTGCATGAGTACTACACTAAGCAAGTAAGACTCCACACACCTTATGGTGTTTGCTGGAAGAAGCAGAATTTGTATACAGTTTAAAGCAAAACAATTTATCAACATGCAAGTGTGTTCTTTCTTATAACTTGTAATTGCAATTTATTTAGTGGTAAAATAAAATACCTGTGTTGAAATGTATTATCCATACATAATAAGGCTGATAAAATACCAGAATTCTTTGAAGACACATCAAAATGTACAAATATCTTGCAACAAAAGGTAATGTTCAATTTTAATCATAAAGCCATTAATATCATACTTATAATTTGGATGTGGCTTTATTATTGAGTTTGCTGAGTTTGCTTTATTATTTACCTTCTTCTAGTTGAAAATATATTTTGAAAATCATAAATTTCAATACTTTGCCAAATAATTTAATGAAGTGTTTGAAGCTCACACACAAACTTTTTAGGTAAAGGTCTATATTGTGGTACTTATATTTTCCTTGTTAAATATTTACTCCCATCTTGGATACAAAGCTATCAATTGACTCACTTAAACTGATTAAAACACAGGATGCTGTGGATCGTTATATATCCCCAAATTGTAAATACTATAAAATAAGCATCAAGCATATACCCAGCCTGCAATTAACCACTGCAAAGGATACTTTGTCATCATTGACTTGATGGAAAAATATGAATATTTTAGCAGTAAAAATAAATATATAGTATTATCATTGAAAATTACTTGCTGCATAAAGGATATTATTTCTTTAAGACATGATTTTATGTCATTCCTTTTCAAAGTACTTTAAGATTGAAAAAATGAACTAAACTATTTGGCTTACAGTTGAGCTGGCTCAATGAATTGACAATGACTGAAAAATTTAGATATTTAATGTCAAAATATCCTGTTTTTGTCCTGAGAATGTTGGCAAATAAGCAGCATTAGTTATATCTCCCCAGACAGATTTAGCATATATCACAGGGACCTGGTCTGTTCATTAACACAATCTACTTTGGGTGCCTTAGAACTCTTTTTGGGTTGAGTTAGTTAATAATCTAAACATCAGATTTCTTTTTTAAAAACATTAAATTTGTAGGCCTTACTCTTAATAATAAGCCTTTTTAAAAAATTTTGTGGTTTGTCCTTTTTTTAAGATGAATAAAATATGAACACTTTCTACCAGACAAGAATTAATAAAGAAATTCTTTTTCTACTTTGTACTAAAAAAAACCCCAAAAATGCCTTCCTTTAGTAATTCAGTAAAAAAAAAAACACTATTTTCTAACATAATATTATATCCTAAGAAGCATCTTTTAACCTTGTCTGAGAAGAGAGTGTCTCTAAGCAAACACAAGGTGAGATTCTTCTTTATATTTCCACTCAGTGGAAGGAGCACCTTTCTTACTTCTTTAGTTTTGAATTCTTTCTCTGTTTTCCTTTTATTCTGTCCTGTCTCCTTCAAAGAAAACATAAAAAGAAAATCAGTTCGTAAGGCGTGGTATCCACCAGTCTCCCTCCCTCATTCCTTATTTCTTATGTATAGTGTCATTTTCTGCATATCCCTTACTTTAGTTCAGATAATTGTATTTTCATTCCTGTTTTTTTCTCATTCTTGCACATTTAAAGTTATTTATTTATTTATTTTTTGTGGGTACCGGGGTCGACCTCAGGACCTTACGCGACAGCAGGCTCCCGTGCCACAGAGCAATATCATTGGCCCTTTTTTCGTATGTGGGTTCCGGGAGTCGAACTCATGACCTCGTGCTTGCCAGGCAGGCGCTTATGCCGCTGAGCCATCTCACCGGCCCTAAAGTTATATTTTTATTCAATCATGTTCTTTTTTTAACAGACAAAATTCTCTGTGAAACACACACTATTTCTTCCTTTTTCTCATTCAGCCATAATTTCTTGAAATTTGCTTCTGAGCTCATTACATTAATATGGTACACTTGTACTTTATTAGATTACATGCTTCTCATAAATACCTCATTTTCTTTAACTTATCACAATGATTCAATATGGAAAAATTCAAGCATATCCCCATAACTGTGTGTATTTTGTTGACCTCCATGAAAATGTCATTCTTTGACTCTATTGTAGAGATGATCTTAAAATATGGTTGGGGTCTTGAGAAAGCTGTGCTACTTTGCTTTACCCTTATGTATGCCAAAGGTATTTTCTGTTTGTGCCCAAATATAAGCTGTTTTTGTTTCACTGGTTTCCACTTGAGTGTCATTTTTTTCCCTCAGTTTGCCAACCTCTCACAATGGCTTCCAAAATCATCTGACCACTCTAAGGAGAAAGGTAACTGTGAATGTCACAGAATTTTTCTCTGCCTGTTTCCTCTTGAATTTATTTGTGCATATTTTAAAAAATTTCACAATTTTGACCTGTCCTTGTGGAAAGGATTAGTATGCATAACTAGAATACCATTATAATCAACAAAATAAGATAATTATCTGTTTAACTTTTAATTCATTAGCTTGTTTTGTCTTAAGCTTCTGATCCATACTTTCTGTCATAATTGTCATTTTATTTCTTTATCATGCAGTATTTATGTCTTTCTCTTTAGAATCATGATATGAATAATGAGTTCCTAGCAAATATTGATCAAATGAACAAAATACTTAAAATGTCTAAACATGTATAAATTTATAATCCCACCTGTTATTTCTAAATGTTCTGAGAAAACTCTATTTCAACATTCACTTCTCTAGGTAAGTTTTTTACCAATTAAAAGAAGAAAATATAATTTTAAAAGGAAGATGTTTGATGATATTTTTTCAAACTACCCTTTTTATTCTGAAATGATATGTGCATATATTTTTTTTTTGTGGGTACCGGGGGGTCGACCTCAGGACCTCACGCGCAAACAGGCACCCTTGCCGCTGAGCGATATCACTGGCCCCTTTTTCGTATGTGGGTTCCGGGAGTCGAACTCGGGCCCTCACACTTGCAAGGCAGGCGCTTACACCACTGAGCCATCTCACTGGCCCCGATATGTGCATATTTTTACAGCAGTCTCAGCAAGTTTTTTCTTATGACTTCGAATACTATTGACAAGAAAATATGCTTTTATGAAAAATAAGGGAGAATTATATTTTTCCTTGTAAATGATTGTTTAAATTTTATATACAAAAAAAAAATAAATAAATAAATAAATTTTATATACTTGTTGGATTATGCCTTATTTCATTTGCTTTTCAAATTGTGGGTCTTATACCAGTAAATATGAAAATACAAAATTTAAATAATTCAAAAATCAAATGAAAGTAATCATTCTAAAATTTTAGTAAGAAAATTGAGAAAAAAGGCAAAAATACAAATACATAAATCTAATTATTTAATCACAATTCAATTAATTATTTGAGCATCATCTATTCAAATAATTATTATCAATTACTATATGATTTTAGTATATGAATTATTTTATGATAAAATTTTAACCTTTTAAAATTTTAATTATTTAATTTATTATTAAATCTAATCTTACTGAAATATTTAAATTAATAAATCTAATCTAATTATTCTAATTATTTGTGTTCTGGTAGATTAGGCTGTTCAGTTTTTTGTTTGGTAAATCATAAGACATAGCAGTTTATGAACAAAAGACTTGGATTTACAAATACATCTATTTGTGTGTTTGAATTCATTGATCCAAATTATTTATCTTTACCGCTCCACAATGTAATTAAATAAAAAATGACAGCCAGTTATACTACTAGTGTCTCTTAGTTCATTAAAAGGGAAGGTTTGTGCTAATATTGATTGGAGAAATTTTTATGCCCATATCTTGTACCCTGAGCAACTACTTTGAAGTTAACAACTTGTAATGTATTAACTATTGTTATTCTCCCACTATTTTGTTATGAAATTTATTTTAGTATTTTTCCATAAAATAAAATTATTAAAAAAATGATATATCACTCTATGCAGCTTGGATAGTCTTGTTAGACTGATAAAATGTTCTAGTCACGTAAGTTGAATTCCAGAAATCTATACAATATAGTACCTTCAGTTAACACTGCTGTATTATACACTAAAGAATTTCTTGGAAGAGTCTATCTTAATTCTTTCTAAAATAACAAAAGTGGGGGCAGCTAGTGGAAACTTTTGGATGTGGAGGATGTATTATTTTCATTGTGATGATGGTTTTGTATATTTGTAGACATGTTCAAGCTTATTCTTGAACATATGAACAATTTATTCATTTAATAAGCAAAGTCTAAATATTAAATATTGACAGATTTTTATATCAATAACACTTTAATAAAGCTGTTTTTAAAAGGTAACATTCCTCTTAGCAAAAAAAAAAAGAGAAAAGATCGCTATTTGGTTTCACATGTTATAATACAGTACTTTTAACAATGCCCTCCCGCCACTAAAGAATAGGCTTATAACTCATGTAAAGCATCCTTTTAACTCAGTTATTGCTGGCTGGATATCTACTATGTGATTCTGTTTTCACACTATGTTTTTTTTTTTTTTTTTTGTGGGTACCGGTGGTCGACCTCAGGACCTCGCGCGCAAGCAGGCGCCCGTGCCGCTGAGCGCTATCACCGGCCCTTTTTTCGTATGTGGGCTCCGGGAATCGAACTCGGGCCCTCTCGCTTGCCAGGCAGGCACGTACGCCACTGAGCCGTCTCACCAGCCCCTCACACTATGATTTTCAAACCAATTAAGAGTTCTTATAAGCATCATGTCCTATTATTTTTATTGATTATTTTTTTTAAATTGAACTTCTGCTTATTGATTATGAATTATACAAAATAAACTTAAAAGATTGAGTCTTAAATATTGTAGAAAGCTTCATTTGTCTGTATTTTTTATATGTAAGTTATATGTTAAATATCACTTTTAGTGATATTACTTTGTAAATAACTTCTTTTTGAAATAAATGTCATGTTTGACCCAAGTTAAAAAGAGAATATTTGAGATGGATGTGGTGGCACATGCCTGTAACGTCAGCACTCTGGGAGGCTGTGAAGGGAGGATTGTGAGATCAGGACCAGCCTTGGCAAATTAGTGACTTAGCAGATCTTATCCCAAAATAAAGATAAAAATGAGAGAGAGAGTGGGGGACAGAGAGAGAGAGGGAGGGAGAGAAGAAAGAGGGAAGAAACAAAGGATTGAAGGGAGGAGGGATAGGGAAAAGGGAGAAAAAGAAGAGAAAGATAAAAAATTACCTTGTGTGTATGCATGTGTGTATGCATGTGTGTTTGTGCATATGTGTGTGTGTATGTGTGTGTGTGTAGACAGACAGATAGATGAATACTGAAGAGAATAGTTTATTCCTCCCTAAAGCATTAAGTATTATTGGGATCATTTTATGAAAATGTCTGACAATTCAATTGACATTACTAAAAATTTACAAGTGATACAAAAGTATGAGTGAACCCTTGAACAAAAACTGACAGTAGAAGCAGGAAATGAGTGATCCAGATACTAAGGTTACAAGACCAGCAAATTATAATTAATATAATTGATGTATACACTACAATAGAGAAAAAGATGGACGTGGTAGATAATGAGATGGATAACATCAATTAGATTGAAAATATCAAGTTCCTTCTATAAAGATAAATTAATATGATATCTAAAATTAAGAATTTCTTAAAGGAACTTGAAAGTAGATTCCATATGTCACAAGAAAACAGAGGTAAACAGAGAGACAAACAGAAGCAGAGGAGAAAATTAATTTAAATTAATGTAGAATGGAGCATCATGAGACAGCAATAAGTGAAACATTCCCCAAGCAGCGGTGACCAGGAATCTCCTGACTTGACTTCTCACTTCCGTTGATTCAGCTAAGTGATCAATGAACTTGTGTAGACATGGGTAAGCAAGATTAGTATGTGGTTAGCATGACATTTATTTTTTTCACCCATCCTTTGTCCCACAAAATGTCCAAAGGAGAGGTGGCAAGTGACAAAAAGACATATGCAGCAAATTTTTCTGTAACAGGATGTGAATTTAGGTTGCAGATGGTCTTTTGAAGTATCCAGCTCTACCTAAAGTGAAACAAATTGTGAAATCCCGTTGCTTTACTGGAACCATGAAGGTAGACAGTTTACTGCTTTCAGGTGGGTTTCTGCAAGAGAGAACCTCCTGTAATAACCTTGTGACAGCTTCCCATCACACTGCTTTTCTTTCCATTATCCAGGGAGGATGCCAGGTATTCCGCCAAGACTTGTGTCAGAACGCGATTGACCTTTCCTTCCATTTCTTGCAAGGGAAATGTAAGGTTGTCAGGGAAATGTCACGGAGCTCTTCTCCTTCGCAAGATAAAAGGAAAAGTTATGAAATACAAGCAAATGCATTCTCAGGACAGGTCAAGGACAATGAGGAAGAAGAAGTGCTATGTTCACTGTCTGCTGAGAATTTCTCAAAACTGTTGTAACAACTGACAGATGAAAGCCGCTGTGTAAATCTCAAATAGTAAAAACAACAAGAAAAAAAAAAAATGAACCAAAGCACAAGTGGGCTGAGTATAGTGAAACTGATAAAATTCAAGTGTGAAGATAAAAGCATAGAGGTCACGACATCGTTTCTTCATAAAGCACACATACAAAATCCCCTCCCTGCTTCACGAAACAATGGAATCTAGAAGAAAATCTAGTGCCTGTGTACTAAAAAAGAAGTACTGAAAATGTTGAATTCTGTTTCAGAAATCAATATGATGCAAATTAGTTAATAAAATAATTTATTTAATAAATGCATTTACGAAATATATTATATAATAAAATGAGTATTTTAGAGGATTTTTTCAGAGGTTTCTGAATTGAAAATATTTATTATAAACTTGATCAGCATTCAAATTCAGGAAGTAACAAAAAGCGATGTAAAGCATAAATAATTAGCCCATAATGCTGACTGCCTAAGTATTAATAGTATTTTCCCAAAATGATATTATATATTAGAATTAAAGTGCATAATAGCAGCAGTAAGATAGGTGATCCAAGGTTATAGTATTATCAGGAGTGCAGCAAAGTACTACATGAATTAATACCCCATGCATATAATCTGCAGAGTAACCACCAGAATAATAGTATAACATGTATAAATAAAATAGTATCAATTAAAAATGAGATAACAAAAACATCTAGGTAATTAGGAACCAGAACTTCTAAAAAGAAAAAATAAAGATCAGGCATAGCTGAATTATAGGAAAAACGTGTGCCATTATAAATTGTAGAAAAATTATTTGATGTTGCCATTAAAATGGCATTAAGAGATTAAATCCTGTGGTGACTGCAGTAAAAGAAAGAATTTTTGAAATGGAGGATAAACCCCAAAACAATGTACTCAGAGATAATAGTAAATAAATATAAAGATGATAAAATGATATAATTGAACCTATAGAAGCTGCAACAAACTTAAAAGGAAGGAATTGGCAAGGGAATAATATTGGAAAATCCACTGTTAGAATTATTTAAACCTGAAAAATACATTTTTACTTAGATTTAATATATAAATATATTTGTATGTGTGTAATGATATATGTGTGTCTTTGTGTGTATAAAACATGGGAAAATATGTTATAAAGTCAGATAAAATATGATACCCACCAGGCAGAAAAGATGAACTCCATAAAATGAATGGCATAAACTGAGATTAAGTGTCTCACAATGCCAATAAAAGCCAGTAGAAATAAAATAATAACGTTTATTCAATAAGAGATTATAAAATAATATATTCATAATACAATTTACCAAAATAAATGTTGCCACTTGTTATTTTGAGATGCCATTGCATCTAACTTCACAGTGATTAAATACAGGAATCTATATTAACATCAATGCAATACAATATTCAAAAAGGTTATTCTATGTGGATAGTAAATGTTTATTCTTATACTGATGCAATAATTGTGTAAAAGTATGTACAAGAATATCTGTCAAGTGCAATTCGTAATCACCACCAAAAGATGAATGTAAGCAAACTAAAATGTGTCTGAGAGACATACCTAGAAAGAAATATTCAACTGTAGTTCTTTAGCTGTTTTTGTTAGATACAATTAAAGCAAAATATTGCACTTGATTTTTTGTTTTCCTAGTGACTTTTCTGTATGCTCTGCACAATTCCTGATAATAAAATAAACAAA
This sequence comes from Erethizon dorsatum, assembly GCA_028451465.1. Classification (NCBI taxonomy): domain Eukaryota; kingdom Metazoa; phylum Chordata; class Mammalia; order Rodentia; family Erethizontidae; genus Erethizon; species Erethizon dorsatum. The sequence goes on from CM051839.1 coordinate 23,245,088, forward strand.
ATCAGTAATATTTCTTTTCTCTCTCTTTTTTTTTTTGTGGGTACCAGGGGTCAACCTCAGGACCTCGCGCGCCAGCAGGGGCCTGTGCTGCTGAGCGATATCACCGGCACTTTTTTTCATATGTGGGTTTCGAGAGTCGAACTCAGGACCTCGTGCTTGCCAGGCAGCGCTTATGCCGCTGAGCTATCTCACCAGCCCTAATATTTCTATGTGAGTTAAAATTTTTCCTTTTTATTGTAAAGTGTACCATTACAGTGGTTCCTCAGTTCATGAATTTAATTTGTTTCATGATTCTGGGGAAGATGGCCACATTTGTGTGTGTGTTACCTGCTCTGGAGTTTGCAAAAGGAAGCAAAATTTTGCAGAGCACTTCCAACTGTAAATGGAATTGCTCATGGACAGAAGAATTTGTGAACCAAGGTATTACTGTATTTTACTAACATTAAATATAATATTCCATATTAAATATGCACAGTTCTATAATATTATAATTTTAGAAACACTAAATTATGAAAATAAATATATTTAGAACCTTAGAAATACAGTAGTTCATTAATTTGAATGTATTTACATAGTTTCCATGAAAGAAGCCTTCTTTGCTTATTGATAAAGAATAATCTGCTGTTTTGCACATGGTGTTTTTGATTATTTTCTCCCTGAAGACAGTTTGTTTTGCTACTATTGCAGCTGTCTTCGCAAACATTTTTCTATATTATCTCCCAATAATAGCTTATTCTTGTAAAATGTTACCAACATCCTATTCCTTATGTTGCTGTATGAATCAAAAAGAGTAGAATTTTTTTAACTCCAAAGTTTGTAAAATTTGTTGATCTTATCAAAGAAAATAATACCAATCACTGAGAAACATCATCAGAGTCACCTGTCATTTTACAGATCAGTGTTATTAACTAAGAAATGATTCCACAGGTGAACTAACAGACAGGGAGAGTCCTTGACCTATTAAATACAGCTATGGGATTCCTCAGATAATGTATTCCACCGGTAGCAGCTCCAGGTAAATTCAAGAGACTAATTTGGCTTCTCTTCAAATTACATTCAATCAATGGCCCAGTCCATTTGAAAAATCAATACCCACAACTATCATCTTTGAAGAACTACATTATTCAGCAAAACCTAATTATCATAAATACTTGCTCTATTATAGCAGCTTTCTACTATTGTGTTAAAATTATGAAATAGGATTGTTCTGACATTTTTAGTGAGTGAATCTGAAACAACAACAGGAAATTAGCTTTCTGTACTATAATACGCCATTACATTTTTGTATTGTGTTTCTTTTTCTAGTTTGGAGATGTGATTTTTCAAAATTAATTTGGAGCTGTACTAACCAGCACCTCTTTCAACATTCTGACTTCATTAAAAGAAAAAGGGTAAAAAGGATGAAAATTTCCTTACTGGTGTCAAAAACTACTAGAAAATAGCTACAAATTAAAAACTAATTTAAGGCAAAACTACATATACAGCTATTTATAAGATAAAAGCAACTTCAAATGGAATCAGCTTGGATTAAAGAACTGAATAAACTAGAAAATACAACTTGTATGAAATTTAAAAAATCAATTACTAGATTTATTATAAATATCTTCCGAATGTATTTTCCAGCTGAGAACACTTCTACAGACTCGGTTAACTATAATATTGCTGACTGCATTAACCATGACCAGGGTGGATCAAAGAAGCTCTCCTTTATGAAGCACATGGGAGTTGTTTTCTAACAACGACCTGGCTTCAAAATAGTCAGTGTGGAGTAGAAACTGGTTCCGATTTGAGGAAACCTTTTACCAGTTCCCTGAAGACTACTAGTGATATACACTCCCTGACTAGACACTTAATAAACATACTGCTTGGATGAATAGTTAGGTGAATTGAGATGTTGAATTAGAAGCTTAAATTAAAATTGCTAAGAACAAGTCAAAGGTATTTCAGGAAACAGATGTGAAATTATTATTGTGACCCTTAACAATTGACTAGTTAGAATAAAGAAAAATAAGCAGAATTTTCCAGCAGTAAAGGGAATGCTATACTCTATGGGATGAACTGGCAAAAAATATTTGCGACATATCTCCATTGGGTACTTCTACTTATAAGAAGAAAGGAGCTAGGCAGTTGCATTTATGGTCTTTCAAATACTTTTAGAAAACTAAAAATGATAATGAGTACAGTGAGTTACTTCTGGCATGACTGGACAGAGTTGGGAAAAATGGCTCAAGTTCTTGGTGCAAGAAGCCCCAAAAGGACCTGAGAGCTTCTGTGTTTGCCCTGATAGAAACATTCTCGTTCTGTAGCAACACGACGAGACTACTGGAAATCAAATGTATGATCTCGTCCTGTTATAGCCGAATTACTTCCCATGTTGTTCTCGTGGTGTAGCCGGGTGTCTACTGCTGAATGACTTAGGATGAATTGAATCTTTTTCATTGCACTGGGACAAGCTGGGAATCTTGAACCTCTAAATTCTGATGCGCCTTTTTTGAGAGCAGAAAGAGCTTCTCTATCCTCAGTGACAGTGGACTCTTGAAGTCCCTCTGAGAATATTAACATTGTATCCCCTGTGAAGACTGTCACAGTCTTCCTAAAGGCAGTTGCAATACAAGACGCTGATAATTCTCCTCCACATACACTTCACCCTCCACCAAGTCACACCTTGCTTCTGAATAGCTACACCGCCACACAAGTTCCAAGTGACCCCTCAAGCTTAGGTGCTGTGTGACCCATGAAGAGATGTGTCACACTTCAAAACAATTAATTGAGTTTTCTAACTTGTAGAGATGGAAATGTGGGGAAGATATGGATAAACGAATATTAGTGGATGAGATAATGGTGGGAAGACAATCTATCCTGTTACCAAGAAGAAGCTGGACTTTTACTTCCCAGTGGAGGAAGAGTAGCTCTGGAATGAGGAGATATTTTAGGCAGCTCTAATTATCACCACGACCTATGATTAAGGTAAGTGGAATGTTTATCACAAAGCCGAGCAGTACTGATCGGGCCCTCCTGCAGGTATAGAATTATGGACTGCTAGAGTATTTTCTGAAGGCAAAGGTAATACAGAATGGCTAGTAAAAAGGTACTTAAAAATGGCAGATATGACCATAGACCAGTTATAGAAATAAGAACTATAATTGTCATGAGTGCTCCTTATTTTATTACGAATAAAACTGTGTATACAGTTTGTTTGCCTATTTCCTCTTATTCTTTAATCATGCAATGTATGAGATATTCACTTTATGACTTTAAATCACCATACTTAAATATTGTTAATTTTATATGGTAGCATTTTAATAATGGGATATCACAGAGAAATTAAATATCTCTGAAAGACTTTATTTTTTCTTCTGAGGAAGAGGTTGGTGCTTTTCTATTGGTATTCATTATGGTTATATCATGCTAAGCAGAATTATGACCTTGTTATTACATTTTTTTGGAGATTAAATATGTTTAAGGAGATATATAAGTACACCAAGCGAACAAAGGGTAGATTTATGCTGGTTAATTTTGTGTGTCAACTTGGCCACGCCACGGGGCTCCCAAATTTTTGCATATAGTGTTTGTGAGCACGATTCCAAATGAGATTAACATTTAGTAAATGTAAATCTTAGTAAAGAGGACTGTTCTCCCCAGTGTGAGTGGTCTTGTTCAATCTCCTGAAAGCCTCAATAGACTTAAACAATTGAGAATTCCCATGCTGTTCCTGACTGGCTTTGAGTTGAGGCATCAATCTTTTCCTTTTTTGGAGTCCACATTCAGACTGGAACTATACTCTCAGCTCTTCTGGTTCAAACTTTGCCACCTGAAGATCTGGAACTTCCTGGCTTCCATAATCTTCAGACAATTCCTTATAGTAAATCTGTATGTCTATGTCTGTATATCTTTGTCTAAGTCTATATCTACATGTACATCAATATCTATAGGTACATATCTATTTATATCTACAGAACTACTCATTGTTTCTCTTAGTAATGCAGGCTATTTAATAGAGCAACCATAACTAATATGCTCTCTCATGTAGTCGAAGTTTAAAACATTTCTTCAAAAGACATTTTGAACTCCAAAATTATAAATAATTTAATCAGATTTTCTTTTGTGTGTTTACATTTTTATGCTTATGAATTGCTTAATATGAAGGTAACAGGGTTTGAATGTTATATTTTTATGGCATAAGAAATTGTCTCAATAATATTTAATGAATATTTACTAGATTTATTTATAAATGCTTATTTTGTAATGTGTAATGTTTTTATATACATGCAATCTTGTTTCAGTTCTCTATTCTACTAATCTACTGGCTATTACTAAGAATTTTCATATTTTATATTACCTCATCGCTCTTCATCTTCACAAGTGACCTTTGTCCAACTATAATATCAGCTACAAATCATTATTTTTGTCAACCAAAATTCATTATGTACTCATTATGGAACTTGCACATTTCTAGGAGTTTGAAATTCTGAAATGAAATGATGTATAAAAGTCTCTCTGTTTAAAAATTTATATTCTAGGGGGCCGGTGAGATGGCTCAGCGACATAAGCACCTGCCTGGCAAGCACAAGGGCCTGAGTTCGACTCCCAGAACCCACATACAAAAAAAGGGCTGGTGATATCACTCAGCAGCACGGGCGCCTGCTGGCATGCGAGGTCCTGAGGTTGACCCCCGGTACTCACACACACAAAAAAAATTATATTCTAGAGGGAGGAGATGGATTATATTTGTGTAACTATAAAAAGGAGATAATTTCAGGTACTTTTAATTATAAGGACAAATAATTTATATGGTTTGTATACTTCGAAAAAGAGTGTTTGGGAAAGTTGTATTAGAGTTAATACGTATCAATTAGAAGGAATTATTCATGAAAACATTCTAGCATAAATATTTTCCAAGACAAACTCACAAATTTAAAAACTCTGATTAATGAATAAGCTTAGTCTTCAAGAAACAAACAGAAAGTGAATGTGACTTATATGTAGCAAAAAATAATGAGATCTAAGTGATGAAATCAAAGAATCAGAACTTTAATATCATATAGAGCTATATCATACAGGCCTGTAGATCTTGGTAAAAGTATGTACACTATTTCCTTTACAATGGGAAGCATGCAGGAGATTCTGCAAGGAAATCCCATAGAAGAAGAAAGGAAAGAAATTGAAAGGAAATTGATATTTTTCATGCCATTAAAAATGATACTTGGAGAATGCTTAAATGGTTAGATATAGTATGGAAGTGTCCATTTTTCAATAGGGCACATACTTCTTACATTTCCTAGTAGGTTGAATTTGGGAATTAAAAAATATATATCTTAAAATTTTGTGAACAAAACAAAATGGAGAGGATGGTATTTCCATTTACTGCAATGAGGAAAAGCCACTTTGACTATTAGAGTGGATTTCAGAAACTTGAGTAGATCAAGTTAAACTTTGAGTCCAAGATAAACAGCTAATCCAGACATATAAATTGAAAATTAATCAATATATTAAGTACATTCAAATCAAGGGGCCAGGATGACTCCATCTTTTATTGACCATAGTATTTTAAATTGGGTCTTGGGATACTGCAATATTTGGAATTTAAAATGATAATTAGAAATCAGTCAATGATTCCTAGAAGTTGTAAACAAATAATTAAAAATTGTTTGAAGAAGAGAATGGCATTATAGGAGTCACAAGTATTTTAGAAAGGAAAGACTAAATAATTATGCAAATGATCTAGAGGAAATAAATTATGCACTTAAAAATGAATATTTATTAATGTGAAAATCCTTAGTGAGTTTGGCAAAATACATAATATAGGAATGGTAGAAATTATACATAATTATCGAAATGTATTCTGGAGAGAAGAGAAAGAGAAATTGGAGGCAAAAGATAAAAATGATTTACTGCAGTTTTTTTTTTTTTTCTATTAACAGGAATAGAGAAATGGGTAGTAGCAATAGGGAGATGCAAAGTCAAGGGAAAGTTGGACTTTGTTTTAAAGATGTGAGTTAATTTATTTGTATGCTGATGAGAATGATCCAATAGGGAGATGGTATTACGAATTGCTTAGAGAGACATTGAAATTATTAAGATTTATGACACAAGTATTCTTGGAGACTGAGCAAGTGCTTAACACAAGAGAAAGTATTCTAAACAATTAAAAGAAGAAATTGTAGTGGGTGGTGATATTTGATAATGTAAGATAAAAATATTAATGACCTTGAAATGATCAAAACAGATAAATAAAATACATAAATGAAAACATACAAAGAACATGGAAAGCATTATTGATCCCCAGGGAACAAGTTAAAATGTATAATAGCACTGCAAATTTTAATTAAAAAATTATAGGTTATGAAGCTTTGTGTAACAATCAACATGATACAATACAAGAAAGGTTAACTCATTTAAAATGTGTAAAATTTGAAAACTGAATTTGATATTGGTTTTATACTCTGTGTCCTAATTTGTGTTCCTTTCATTATAGATCTTGTAGTAAAAATTCCATTACAGCAAGACATATGCAGTTCAAAATTTCTCTGAACAAGTTATTAGATAATTAAAGACTGGCTTAATGGTAAAAATACAAAGAAGATAATGACATTGTTGAGATAACTTCTTTTACTTAGAATCAACTTGTAGGGCCGGTGAGATAGCTAAGCAACAAAGCACCTGCCTGGCAAGCGTGAGGCCCTGAGTTTGACTCCTGGTACCCACATAAGAAAAAAGGGCCAGTGATATCGCTCAGTGGCACGGGCGCCTGCTGGTACATGAGGTCCTGAGTTCGACCCCCAGTACCCACCAAAAAAAAAAAAAAAAAGGAATCAACTTGTAAATATTTACCACATGTACAAAACAAAGCAGCACTTAGGTTAGTGTTGGATTAAATAATGGAGTACTATAGCATAGGAAAGTTGACATAAAACTATCACAGATTGCTACCAGAATAGGAGGAAAATAGTAGTAGAATTATTTTCAAGAAATAAGGAACTGTCATATTACCAAGTGATGCTTAAAACTTGAATACAATGAGAACAGAATACATATTTGTTTTCACAACTCTAGATCATTGATATATAATTTAAGGCAATACATTACCTCATTTATCAATTATCTTAAAATACCAGTAACTAAAAGCAAGAGAGAAGTATACTGCCCACTTTAATGGTTAATTTCATGTTTCAGCTTGACGGTGGTAAACAGTATGCAGATATCTCATAAAACATTGTTTCTGTGTGTAGTTATGGGGCAGTTTCCAGGAGTCATTAACATTTGAATCTGTATAGTGATTAAAAATTCACCCTCATCCATGTGGTCAGATAACATCCAATATATTGAAGGTCCAGATGGAGCAAAAAGAGGAGGAAGAAACAAATTGAGTTTCCTCTCTTCTTTCCTCTTTTGCCTTCAGATGTCAGAGCTCCCGTTTCACAGACTCTCAGACTTAACACCAGCAGCTCCTTGCCTCACCCTATTGTTCTCAGGCCCTCTATAGGGTGGGAAGTTCACCACCGAACCCCTCTTCTAACCCTTTGGCCTTACATTTTGGCTTAAATTAATGCACCCCATAAGCTTATATTTTTCTCTAGCTTGCAGATAACATATTGTGGAACTTTTGCCTCCAAAAACATTTGAGCCATTCCCATAATAAATACACACACACACACACACACACACACACACACACACACCCTATTGGCTTTTTCTCAGGTGAATCCTAACACGCCCTTTATGTAACAGGCTCAAGGTTGATAATCCAATCCTGTGAAACTGCCTGACAAGCCTCTTATTCTATCTTGTGGTTCAGAACTCTCTTAATCAGAGATCCTAACATGTCTTCCTAGAAGGCTGTCAAGTTTGCTCCATCACAGGCACACTCTAGCTAATAACAGGAGACAGGAAATGTAGAACATGTCACTTTATCTAGGGAAATTGCATTAGAATTATGGTCATTCGGTGTTCTTATATCGCATTAGCAATAGTCATGACTATATTTAGTTCTAAGCATGGCCAGTACAGTCTCTGACTGAGCAGAGATGGGTGTGGATGAAATTTGTGTATTCTATTTATAAAGAGGCAAAAGGACAAGAGATTTTAAGGGAAGTACAATTACTGCTACAATTGGTTGGTTGTCCTCTGCTGGGACGGTTAGAGAAGGAAAGGGGGGAAGCTGAGAAAGATCAAACTGTTTTCTATTGAAGGCCTAGAGAGTAACAGGCAGTGGGTGACGAAACACAGAGATTCAAAAACTATATTTTTCTTCCTTTTTAAAAATTTATATATCTCATTTTTGTGCTGAAAGGCATGATCTCAAGCACAGGATAAAATGATGACCAATGAGCAGGGAAACGTTAAAACATATAACAAAAGCTCTGAGAATTTGAATAGAAAATTATAGGTACTGAAGCTTTAGGTGACAAAGAACATAGTAACAATGCAAGAAATGTTAACTCATTAAAATATGTCAAATTTGAAATCTAAATTTTAGTATGTGATATGCATAAAGATTTTAAACTAAATTTTAGTGTGCAGTATGGAGTAAAGGAATAATTTTTACTAAATACAGTTTGTATGCTTTTGCCCTAGCTCCTGAAAGAAAACTTTTAAGCCTTTGGAATGCTGTGAGCAGCAGGAGTGTCTTCACGTGTCTGGGGACTTTGAACCATGAAAAATAGTCCAGGCTAATAATGTGATTGATATTGGGAGGGTATCACATGGTATCTGTTGATCTTTGCGGGGACTGTAGAATAATGTGGGTGATTAGTCACTCTAAATGAGCAATTATCAATAAAAACTCTGGACACCAGCCTCAGACAAGATTCTCTGGTTGGAAGAGAATCTTAGTATAGTACTTGGTCCTCTAAGCATTATTGTCAGGTATCATTTCTGAGAGAAGCACCGTCCATGCCACTGCACTGGAACACAACTGAAAATGTGGCAGCTGACCTCTCTGTTACCTGGCATATCCACCTCGTCCTCCCCTTGGTGATTTTTACTTATGTTCTTTCACTGTAATAAACGGCAATCATGAGGATCATCATTTTTCCCTAACATTGTAATTCTTCTAGAAAACTTTTCATTTCATATTGGTCTGGGAAAGTACAACCATATGAGTAGTTCATCGCCTGGCCAATAACTTTGTGTGACCTTTCAGGCACAAGTAGAGGCAATTGTAAAGACTCTCCATACCAGATCTTAAGGGGTGGAGTCAGGGGATGTACACCCACAGCAGATTTGATGGTGTATTGCACTCTTTGGGGAGACTTGCAGGCAAGTCCTCAGGGCCCTTGAGTCACCCATGTCCCCATGTACATCACATTTCTAACTTAGGTGCCTCTATTCAGAGATCTTTTCATCAGATCGTTTTGAAAGTAATTTTTCTGCCCTCTGACTCAGTACCTGGTCATATTCTACTCAACCCTTCCCTCTTTCCTTGTCCTACACTACAGATTCATTAAACAGCAAGAATTATAATTATGGGGCTTTCTGACATTGAAATGACACCCACCTACCCTTGACTACTATGCCTTGCTTTCTCCAATTTTATCTCTTGTTTATGCTATCATATTAAATGATTGAAGCTTCGATTGTTCCACTTTGGCTTGTTGCATTGGCTAAGCCAAACTGGGATTTATCCCTACCTCCAGCTCACCCGAGCTTTGACACTTGTCAATTCAGGGTAGGCAGAGGCTAGAGGGAGGGAAATGGGCTTCCTGAGCTTCATTAAGTGGTAGCTGCTTTTTCCTCAGAAACTGTTAATCCTCTATGCATTAATTCTTGATTTCTAAATTCATTTTATTACCTGTACTCTTTTTATTTACTTTTTCATTTTTCTGGAGTTTCCAGCACCATGTTAAATGAAACATATATCAGCAGCAATCTTTCTTTGCTGTTATTTTTACTGAATATTTCTATAATTTTACCATTTTGAAGTCTATTATGGGTTTTTGGTAGGTTGTCTACATTGGAATAGGTTGATACTTTTGCTGCCAACTTCTTAAATGATTTCTTTGAGGAGGAATTTTGAATTTCATCTACTGGCTTTTCACCCTTTGTTATAACAATAGCCTCATATAATGTATACCCTTTGCTTAATGGTAAATTACATGGGCACATTTTTAATGTAGAACAAGATGTTAATTTCATGGTACTAATACATTTTGTTCTATAATATTGGCTGTTTGGATAATAATTTACATAAGATTTTATTTGCATGTTTATATTTAGTTAATTAAATTTTTCTGCATCTTTGTCATGGCTTGTACTAAAATTAATTAGAAAACTTTCTGTTTTTTTCCTATTCTCCAGCAAAACGTACATAATATTTATCATATCTGTTTAAATTGTCAGCATTATTTTTATAATTTACTGTACTATATATTTCTACATCATTTCTAATAGACCCAAATTGGATAAAGATTTTCAGAGAGTTCTAATTTGTTTTATTTTTTATTTATTTATTTTTTTTTACAAATTTGACTCCTTGAAATATCCATTATCACAAAGTCAATGTAGTGTCTGGCCACTGTTTATGTACATAACAGTTTTGAAACTTCCTCAAAATAAATGAGGATATGTATGTTCCTTTTTTACACTGCACTTGTGAAATGAAATTTGTCAAATTGTGGCTTTTGGAAAGCTGCATGTGCAAATATGACTCTTTTAATTGGGTAAAGAGCCTATAAAGTATCCTGCTGTGTTTTTATATTTCTCAAATTCTTTTTAAAATGTAAATGAGTATGTTTAGAATAACTTTTCATTATATTTTGTGGAATTATAATCTTTTAGATATTGATTTTTTTTAAATTTTGACATTTAGAATAATGGTATTTGAATTCATGACTTTGGGATTATGGTTCAAAATTACAAATGATTACTTTTTTTTTTTTGTGGGTAGCGGGGGTCAAACTCAGGACCTCGCACGCCAGCAGGTGCCCGTGTCACTGAGCAATATCACCGGCCCTTTCTTCTTATGTGGGTTCTGGGAGTCAAACTCAGGACTTTGTGCTTGCCAGGTAGTCGCTTATGCTGCTGAGCTATCTCACCGGCCCAACGATTACTTTTAAATATTTTTCAAATTCATTTTCATAAAACTGAATGAAGTAACCCTTTCTTTTCTCACAAAATAAAATGAATTACATTCACAACTCTACATTTTTGCAGGGCCAAATAAAACATTTAATAAAAGATTCTTTTTACCCTACCATTGCCTGTCACTTTATCTTTATTAAGTGAGAATTTAATACAATACCCAAACATCTAGTTGTCTGTGGCACCTTTGCAACATACATTTCTTCCAGGTAAAATACATGTTGTGTTATATTTGGTGACCATTTTCAGTGGTATACTCACCTTTAAAAATGCATAAAATCGTATAAAAGATATAATTAAAGAAAATCATCAAACAAAATTGATATAATATCCATGATCAAATCATTTGAAATGTAATTTTCTAAGGCTGCTTAGTTATCTCATCTGCTCTTTTCTTTTTTTTTTTTTTTTGTGGGTACCGGGGGGTCGACCTCAGGACCTCGCGCGCCAACAGGCACCCGTGCCACTGAGCGATATCACCGGCCCCTTTTTCATATGTGGGATCTGGGAGTCGAACTCGGGCCCTCGCGCTTGCAAGGCAGGCGCTTACGCCGCTGAGCCATCTCACCGGCCCTGCTCTTTTCTTAAAGAGCTGAGAATCCCCATTTTTAGCTAAGTGTGTGCTGCTTCTGCGCAGATGGAGTGACTACTTTCCAACATGCTGGTACTTCAGCTAGTTAATATAGTTAACAGGTGGTAATGATTAAAATGCAAAAGTAAGCAGGTGAACATCTTAGAAAGCTGATTCCAAATTAAGAAGATATTGAAAAATTAAGAAAAATTCTCTATGCCTCCTTGAAATAGCTGCACTTTAACTTAAATCCTTTTATTGTTAATTTTATTGTTTTTGTTGTCCGGCTTTGCAGATTGAAAAGTCAACAAAATTTAAAAATAAATTAATTTTTTCATTTACAATATAAATAAACTAAGCAATCCCATTTTTTTATTCTTTAAAGGGAGGCACATTGTTCAAGCAACAAAAAAAAAAGTGGAAAGCAGAGATTTTGAATTCTAAATCTCTACCAAAAAAAGAAAAGGGCGAACCAATGACTGTATCCTAATATCAGATCATGGATTGCTGTCTAAATAATTAAAATCGTTGAAATGACTATCTGATACTAGTTACATAAGTCAGTTCAGGATACATGGTTACCTTTAACACCAGTACCAGTACCCCAGTATTCTTACAATTTGAATGCTGAATTAATTTTAACTATCATAATGTTATGACTTACGTCTAGATGTCCCACCAAAGCCTCATGCAGTCACTGGTGGGGCTTTTTCAGAATGGCTAGATCTAGAGTGTGTGATGCTGGGATTAAGGACTTCTGATTACTAAATTAGTCCACTGACTGGTTTGGCATAGTTCTGAATATGGATAATGGGAAAGCCCACCCTGAGTGTGAGTACTACCCCCACTACGGGTGTGTGGCCTGGATAGAATATAAGGGAAAGAAAGAGCGCTGCCGTGGTCACTTGGTGCTTGCTGCTTTGCTTCTTCACTACTTTACTGCCTTCTGCCCACCATGAACTCTTTCTCTTCTGCGATGCCAACCTACCTTGGAGCCAGCCGACTATGAACTGAAGCCTGTATGAACTGTGAGTTAAATAAATCTCTCCTCCTTAAACTTGGGGTATAAGGTAATTTGTCTCAGCCATGAGAAAAAGTTAACACACATGGTATAACTAGAAATTGCTTTATTTTTTGCATCATAAAATAAATTATGATGAACTATCACACATGTAGAGTATTCAAAATATTTTCATTATTTCTTTAGGAAAAAGGCCCATGTGTGGCATTGTCAAGGCAGTGGTGCGAATGTCCTCCTCTTCTTAGTGCCAGGGCACTCTCCAGTTTCTTTTTGCACTATCACACTTCACCATGTTCCTTTCTTTCCACCATGCTGCATAATTGTAAAAGAAGAATAACTTGTTGAGAAGTTTAAATGTCAGTCAACATAATGTATCATTTTATAATTACGATAAAACATTAAATATACTTATTCTAAATTTCTGCTTCTGAGAATTAATTAGGGCCTATTCTTAAATATTTACTTGTTTATTATTATTTTATTTGTAGGATTTATTTAAATTATTAATATTTAATATGCTATTAATCTTCATTATTTTTATTTTCTTTTGCCTTATGTCATTTTTAAAGATACATGGTTTCTTTAAAAGCAATAAAATTGATATTATTTTCTTGAATGATGTACATGAAATATATTGCCATTTACATTTTTAATTTACTGACAGAAGTTAGTCATAGACATTATCAAGTCCGAGGGACGAAAGAAAGTATCCTTGAGTGATTCAAGCATAAGAAACTAATAGAATATTTAGAGTGGACCTTTAGAAATAAAAAGGTGATGACCAAGCGAAATGATTAAAGGAGAAAATGTCAGTCAGAATGAAAACACATAAAGAGCTGTAGATGAATATTACATATAAAGATGAAAGCCTGAATCTAGCCAACTCCAGGGAATATGCACAAGTAGGAAGGACATACTGCAAAGTTCTTGTGAACATATTAAAGAGTTCATAATTAACTGGTGCTAATGAAATAAGATATCTGTGTGAAATTTTCTGGATAAATTAAGTGAATCATTTGAAGAAACGCGTCAATCTTAAGAAGAAATTAAGCCTTGAGATCTAAAGGCAAGTGAACAGGTCAATAATCGCGATATTTATTCTTGTATCTTATGACCTACTAAAATACAGAAAAACATAGATTTAATTATCTTTCCTGGATTGTCCAAGATTTTCAGACAGTCATGTTTGAAATGTTCTGTTATACATTTTAATTCATAATTTAAGACAAATGGAGAAAATGTTTTAATCCGTTACTCAGTTTGCTAGTTTTTATTTCTGTAAGCATAAGGGAGGGGAGGAGCAAAGTTGTTCTGAAGTTATTCAGTTGAGTATATTTAAATGCATAATTCAGAAAGGATGCCATCTTGCTAGACACAATTAATAGACCATTTTGATGTCAAACAAGAATGCACAGAATATGATTACACTTCCAAAATAAGACTAAAGAGCTAAGAAGATGGATTGTCTTCTTTGGGAAAGTGTTCAATTAATGCTTAGTCACCATAGCATTCCCAGAAAACCCACATGATTTTAATGTTAATGGTATTTTCCAATTCATTATTAAACTAAAAAGAAATGTGGATAATATTACTGTGAAAATCTCTGTACTCTAGTATTAAAAACGGAGGCAATTTAATTTTGAAGAAGTGATTAAGTTAGAAGGAAACACATTCATCTTTGAAAATGGAATGAGATCTTCTTTCCAAGTATTCCTTACTTTTTATCAGTGATATGCTTATATAAATGATCACAATTTTGAATTAATATATTATTATAATGAAACTGGTTAACTAGACAAAGATATTTGGTTCACGAATACCTAATATAACCTGTAGCTCTTGATGGTTCCTAAATTTGTTTGATGAGTGAACAGTAAAATAGTTGACCAGTTTCGCCACTGAAATTGGTTTTTGTTGCATCTACTAGAAAACTTGGATGACAAATTTCAAAATCTCTTTACTCAGGGGAAATCTTTAATATGCACTACTTACTTTTTATCATTAATTATATAAGGTGGTTTCTCTCACTTTTGCTCTCTCCTTTCCTGTCTTCCACATGGCCAAAGTGCTTTCTTAACAATAATTTCTCTGATATTTCTTTCAATACTTGCTAGGCATATATTCTTCCGATTAGTGCATGTGTCTTTCACTCACATTTATTTTAGAGTTGTTATTTGTGATTTTTGCCATTTCCTCATATTTGAGCTTTATTAATGAGATGGACTGCTATTCTTTCATGTCATTTTTACACCAAGATTTTTTATACTTTTAAATTTCTTTTTATTAATAAGTGTTTTCAGTACATAGTGTTTACATTCATTGTGGGGAGTTGATATATGTATATAACATATCGCAATGCTCTTTCCCCTCCTCTCCACCCACTTCTAAAAAAAATTACAGCATCAGGTTTATTTATTTTATAAGTCATTATCAAGTTAATTATCATAAATATATATCAACAGCTAGAGTAACAGGCCAAAAAACAAATATGACAATTATACCAAATCAAGGTACACTTTTAGATACATTGTACTTGCTGGATTACAAAAACACTTTTTCTCTCCCTTTTTTTCCCATTGTCTGTCCTTTATTTTGCGATTTATTTATATATTGGGCTTCTCATATAAGAGAAGCCATGCAATATTGAAGCCTGTGTGACTGATTTACTTCAGTTAACACTGTTAAAATCACTATGGAAATCAGATTGGAGATTCCTCAAAAAACTAAAACTAGATATTCCATTTAACCCAGCTATTCCCCTTCTAAATATCTTCCCAAAAGAGTTAAAGACATCATATCACATTGATATGTAGCAGAACAATTCATAATAGCAAATCTTATCAGCAGCCTATATGTCTATCAATAGATGAATGTATAAAGAAAATGTGGTATTTATACACAGCGGAGTACTTCTCTGCCATAAGGAACTTGAGTCATTTATAGGAAAATGGATGCACTTTGAGACTTAGTTTTACTATTTAATTTTTGGAATTACTAAAAAAACTCCTCAAGGGCAGGTGAGATGGCTCAGCGGCATAAGTGCCTGCCTGGCAAGCACAAGGCCCTGAGTTTGACTCCCAGTACCCACATACGAAGAAAGGGCCGATGATATCGCTTAGCGGCATGGGGCGCCTCCTGGTGCGTGAGGTCCTGAGTTCGACCCCTGGTACCCACCAAAAAAAAAAAAAAACCAACTCCTCAATGTCTGTCATTGTAAATATGTAAACATTTTGAAATAAAATTTTATTTTCTCCTTTTAATAACACATAATTTTGAAGAAGACAATCTCTTCCACATTGACATATTTAAATTTGTTGCCTAAGGGCAAAATTCCATGTGTAATGGTCATTTTATCACACACATACTATGGATGTATTCCTTTAAACTTCATAGCCAAACTAATAGAACCCTTTCTTTGTATGGTACTGCCATATTGTCAAGTAGGGTCTGATTTGGTAAAAAAGAAAAATAAATTTAAAAAAAATCACCTTTCTGGCTTATCACATGGAATAAAAATGAGAAAATGTTAAACAACTTTCCAAAATTTTACATTAGATTGAACATTCTTTAGTATTTGTTACAGTTTCAATTGACTATTTTCCTTTACAACATGTTGACTTAAAGAAAATAAGCAATATATTTTTCACATATAAGCATACTATTTATTAGAACATGAAATGAGATTTTCCCTAGAAACATCATAAACAATCTAGATTTCAGATTAGTGCACTTGTCTTTTCTTTACATTTTTGAAGTACTGCTTGTATTTTTTTGCTAACTTTCCTTGGTATCATCTTCTCATTTCCCATATATCAGCTAAGCTCATTCTAGTTATTCTTAGTTATCCTCTGATTTGCAACACAGTAATTATGCTATTCAAATAGTACAGTCAGAGAAAAAGCAGACCCCTTGCCATCTGTACTTGTATCTGCATAACAGAATCTATATCTGATTATGAATATAGAATCTCCCATGATTGTTTATATACATTATTGACAAAGAAATTATTATTTTTACAGCAGTCAAATCACACATTTAGGGTCTTGTATAAAAGATTGTGTGTTGACAGGGACATTAAAATAGAGGAAGTAGAAATAATGGAGCATAATATGACTACATTGCCATAATGCAGATTGTTGCAGAGCACATAATAATGCTTTATTTGCACCATGCTGTAATTGGCACTTATGCATTCCTTTCTCTGAGAGCCCATTAGAAATACAATTATGCCAAAGCATGATGATATATTTCAGCATCATAGAATTGAACCTTTGCCTTTGGCAACAGTCCCATGAGGTAAACACAAGCTCTGTGAGCAAAATATTTAACGAAAAAAAAGTGAATGCTCATTTTGCTACTGTAGTCTATTACATTTGCTTCTCACCTTAGGATCAGTTATAAAAAGAGTGTCCAAGCACAGATACTTTTCTCCAGTGATCAGTCAGTTACAGATAAGATCATATTAGCAGCAGGGTCAGCCTTGTGATATTAACCAGCCTCTGATCTTATCAGCTCCGGATAATTATTTTGCAATGGAAAGTAAGCAGGATGCAGTAACATCAGCTGCTGTTCATATAGAAAGAGGATGTGTTTTCTGCACTCATTAGGATGAACCACTCTCCTTGTGTTTTTTACTGTAAGAGATGATTCTGATGCAGTGCATTTTGAAACTCTCCATAATACTAGCCTATTTCTATGTCTACTACAGGTTCGCTAACCCATAACCAAAATGACAACGAATGTGAAAAAGAGTTATTTGAAGAAAGATTTTGTTAGTTTCGATAACCAGATTTAATAAAAATAAAGCTCATGTTTGTGAGAATATTCAAGAATTGCTTATTCTTGTCTGATAGTATCTTAACTATAATAATTCCTTAAATTTAAAATATGCTAAAAATTTTTGTAAGGTGGTTTACTTTTCACATTTTAAGGAAAGGATGGAGGTTATTATGTTCTTTAAATGTAAGAAGATTCTTAGCAGTGATATAAAATATGATTTAACATATTTTAGCACAAATATGTAGCAGCTTAGCTTCACTCCCTATTGAGAAAAAAAAAAACCTGAAATTGAGGCTGTAAAGATTTATGTTAGATGTACAGAAGCCTTTTCTGATGATGAGTCTTATCTCACTGTAGCAGGCTGAAGAAAAGGTGGTGTAATTCTTCAAAGAGTTGTGTATTTCTCTCTGTTTGTTGTGGTTTATACTATTTATAGCACTGAATTACAAGTATGAACAAATACATTTTGAAAATTCCTTCTGACCCTCCAGAGAAATAGGTTAAAAACAAATTCTCTATTGACAGGAAAATGGAAATAAAATTAAATTTATAAATTGGAAATGGTCCTTTATATCCTATTTATAATGAATTAATACAAATGAAAAGACAATCAGTATTTCAAAACAAGGTAATTACTTTTGATTAAAATGATATATAATTTAAATGTAGTTCATAGAGAATTATATTACACTTTGGATAATGCTCCCTCAGAATTACCCCTCTTTTCTTTCTTAAATAGAATCATGCTATTGGCATTAATTTTAATGGTTCAACTTCTTGATTTCTCCCTGCATGAAATTGCATGCTTCGGTACCTGATACCTGCTGATATAATAATTCATATAATCTCAGGAGGTGTCAAGAAGTGACTTTAACTAAAAGTGAAAAAATATGAATTAAAATTAATGATAATCTTCTACCACTTTCTGATGAATAGAGAAACAAGGGCAGACTTTTCTCTCTTGCCTCAGATGCCACTGGCCATGATAGAGTTATTAGAATGTCCTTTGGCATTGCTGGACAGCTGAGCCACACTGCAAATAATCACACCAATCTTATTCATTAAAAAGTAACAAAGTCATACTATGGAGTAAGATAACAACTTTATTATGATAAACAATGGTTGCAAATATACAGAAAATATTCCTGCTGTATTTCAAAATATGCAGTTAAGAAAAATCATACTTGTTGGACCATACAGATTATTGACATTTCAGTACATTTTGAAATACTTAGGGAACTAATGAGTTTGCACTGTTTTAATTTTGTATTCTCTGCACTATTTGCCCCCAAAATCACCTATACTACAATGTAAAGGGTAATGTGAATTGTCGTTCATTATTCTAGAACAAGCTGTTTCTTCCAAACCATAAAAAAAGTAATGACAACATGTCACATATGCTTCTTTTCTCACACAAAGTTCTGTGAAAAAATGGTCAAGTAACTTTTCCTGAATCAGTTGTCCACTTCCTTTCCCGAGGGGAAGGTACGTAGGAAGAAGATCTATTTTCAGTTGCCATTACTTCCCCTTTTAGTTTAATTTCAAAACAAAGGAGACTGTAAAATACCCAGTGTTAAAATTGTACCCTCTGACAATTTGTAAAATTTATTTTAAAAAGGCCTATGTTATTCGATGCAGTCTTTCTTCTGCTTAATTTCAGAGTGCTTCAGTCTTTGAAACAGCTAATTGTCCAATATTTGAGCATTAAGATCGCTTTAAAAGCTAAAAAGCAAGAAAAATGATTATTTAAACTCAGAAGTACTTCAACTAAGAATTGGGCATTATGCCATCATGACAGATGGGTAAGAGTGGCAGCCACCAAGAAACACGTACATGTCAAGTGTCGATACTGATGTCAGATGCTAAGAAAAGACCAATTCACCATTTCCTTGGTATGAGACGATATCCATATGGGGCGCAAGAATGCCTCAGACAATTATCAACCTATCAAATTGACTTTGAAAATTTATAGGCCTGGAGACTACGTAAATGGAAGAAAAATCACATCTCTTTGATTAGTTGATTTAGCAGATATGAAATAATACATTTAAAAATCTATACCTCTTTTCATGTTAAATCTCTAGAAACCTCCCTTTTGACAAAGACCTCATTCTCAATTATTTTGTAAATTGAGTAGTTAGTAGAGATTCCAAAATGTCACAGTGGTAAAATCTTTAGCGTTAAAAACAAAGGGTCTAGTTGCCAGCTTTCTCATTAAATGGACTCAATGTGTGATTAAGCATGTTATTTTTCACTTTTGATATGAGCACAATTTATCTGGCTATCTCACTGCAGTTCACATTATTCTGTACTTTATAACATGTAAATGTATTCATGATGCATTTTTGTGAAATGAAAAAGAGAAAAAATACGGCATATAATTGTCAGTATAATAAAATGGATTTGCTTAGCCAATTAATATTTTATTTCACATTTCAAATATAATTTTAGTTGACAATTTATGTCTAAGCATATATATCTCACCAATGAATCATGACAAGATCCTCGATTGAACTCTGAAATCCATCATAAATCCTTATCAAGTCCATTGTTATGTGTACATTTCTATGGCTGTAATTGTTTGGAACCCCATAGGCCTGAAATTTTTACAAAACTTGTAGATAGCAATGAACCTTATTTTTAAGCTCAATTGTAGGAATTGGTTTTAAATCACTAAATAATTTTCACCAAATGATCTATTTAAACAAACCCCAAAGATCAACATGCTCAGCAAACAGATGAAGCTGACCTGACTAGTTTCCATCAACTTGACTTCGAGCTATCAGGGCAACCTTGGTCACACCTGCTTCTGTAAAATACAATCAATAATACTGATGTACAAACTAAGAAAGCTAGATCTTCACTCGTATCTGTATAGTCCAACTATTTTTAAAATTTTACTTTTTATTTTGTCTATAAAAATGTTATTTGTAATATTAAAATTTTCCAAAAATTTGTCTTAATATCTGCTTTGGTTTGAAAATTGCCTTTCATATTAGATAGATTGATGCAAATTATATTATTATAATACATTTATTTAATTAATTCCTTGAATTTATTCAGTTTTCAACCAACAGAAAGTCATGGACTGTATAGGATTTTAGGCTGTCTCATATGCAGTTGCAATGACTTGGTGAACTAAAGATATTGGCCATTACCTGGGCTATATTTTAACAGTGAAAGAAAAAAATATATATACGTGTTAAATTTTAGAGAAAATTTGAAATTTCAAAAGTGTTAAGAAAAATGAGAATTAATAATGGAATTAGAAGGTAGTGTAGGAATAAATCTGAAGAGCATTTTAGAAAATATTTTATCCTACTATTTTATCTTTCACACCCAAATATCTTTTTGAATAATTTAGACAACTAATTTTGTCTTCACTTGAGCAAATCACTCTGTTCTCTCTCTGGCCATTAAATTTTCATTTCTCGTTTATAACTTCTTATTCCCATTTCCTACAAACTATATGTATGTATGAAAATGTTTATTTCTTTATATTTAAGCTCATTTGAACCTGCTTTCCTATGAATTTTTTAATCTATTCATTTGTTGGGTTTTTTCTTATTTTGTGCTATCAATTTATTTAATCAGAATATTAGCCCTAGGGTACACTGTGGCACTTTCTTCAGTTTGTGTTTAGAAACTCATTTTTCTTGCTGTGCAAACAATTTGTATGTTGCTGTATGTAACTTTTATTTTGTTTGAAGTTTTAGTTTTATTTCTTGTCAAGTATACTGGTGAAGTTTTAAATAATGTAGTAATTTGATTTAAAAAATTTTTTTTCATTTTTCATTAGTATATGTTTGTAATACATACAGTTTACAATTATCTTGAGGAGTGGATGCATACACATAATACAACTTCATTTTATTTATCCCCTTCCCCTTTCCTCCTACCTCTCACCTTTCTCCTCTAAATACCTTTTCACAATTTTCATTCTTATTGTTAGTATTATTCGTATCTTATTTTTATGACAAATAATGTTTACATTTATTGAGGCTATTAGGTTCCTGTACATGGCATATCTACTTATTTCCCCTTCCGTTCACCCTCTTCTCTTGCTGTTGGTCTCCTGAACCTTTTCACATTTGCAAAAGATCTATCCCTTTGTCTCCTATCCATTCTTTATTGGACTTTTTACACTTTACCTTACTCAAATGAGAGACACTATATAATATTCAAATCTGTGTGTCTGGTGTATTTCACTCAACATTATATTTTCCAAGTGCATATTTTCCTACAAATGTCTCATATTCATCCTTTTTTATAGCTGAATAGTGTTCCCATATGTACAGATATTACATTTTCTTTCCAATTGTCTGTTGATGGATGTACAGCCTGCTTCCAGGATTCAGCTATTATGAATTTGCTGTTATAAACATTTGTATGCACATATTGCTATGGTAGGATATCTTTAACTCTTTGGGAAAGATACCTAGAAGGGGGAGGAATACAGGAATTGGAAAAACTATGATCAAAACAAGACCAGAACACAACAGGACAAAATTTAAGTCTTATAGCTCCATGTCACACATTCTGCGACGATCGTGGTGAGATGTCAGCTTCCAAGGGCTTGGGTAGCCACATTCCTATGTTCTTGCTGGTTGCAGCCTGTGCAGGCTCTCTCTAAGGCTGGTTTCAACCAATGTCTGAGGACTTCCTTGGCAATATATTTTACATTCCTTGCATCTCTGACTTCCTGGAGTCTACAGGACACCTTTGGCTTTATTTCTACATTTGCAAACATTACCCACTGTCTGGTCTCCCAGGTCTTCCTTTGAAATCTGGGTGGAAACTTTCATAATCTCACAACTTTTGCACAATGCACACCTAATAAAAGGTCTGCCATCACCATGAACAGTAGCCAGGACCCTGTAGACCATGGCTTAGTGGCTTCTCAGTGGTTGGGTAGTTGATGATTGTGAAATGACCCCAGGAAGTCAATTGCCTAGAAGGGCCAAGAGATTGTTTTTCAAATGAAATTTACACGTTTGTAGTCCTGCGTCTGCCATATTTGGACTTTTTTTTTTTTTTTTTTTTTGTGGGTACCGGGGGGACGACCTCAGGACCTCGCGCGCCAACAGGCACCCGTGCCACTGAGCGATATCACCGGCCCTTTTTTAGTATGTGGGTTCCAGGAGTCGAACTCCGGCCTTCGCGCTTGCAAGGCAGGCGCTTACGCCGCTGAGCCATCTCACCGGCCCCCATATTTGGACTTTTGCTGATTTTCGAAATGTCCTCAGTGCACCCTCAGTTCAGAGTACTTGATTTCTTTTTAATTGCACTAACCTTTTCAACATTCACATCTCCTTTGCCACCAGCATTGCATATTCTTATTTTCTGGCTGATTTATATTTTTCAAAACTTTCTGCTGGAATTTTTGCTTCTGATTCTCCCTATAAATATATCCAAACATAGCCATCAGTACTCATATCACACCCTGAATGTTGGGTTGCCTTGAAATTTCTTCTGCTTAATCAACAGTCCACCACTATTAAATTCAGCCTCATATGAAGTCTTGGAACTTGATCCAAATGTAGACAAGATCTTTGCCATAATACAACACAGCCTCTAGAACTGTTCCCTATTAAGTCACTTTTGCCAAATGAACTATCATGAACCTGGGCTTCAGTATTCAATTTTAAATTATTTTTATAGTATATATGATTTACAAATATATTTCCCAGTCTGTGGCTTCTCTTTTCATTTTCTTAGAATATTTTCAATTATCTAAATGCCTTCAATATTTTTTTGCTTTGAAATAATCAAATATCCAAAAAATCAAGCAGCCGATAATAGTATAGGTCTCTGCTGATTATAATTTCATAATTGATTAAATGGTATATTCATTTTACTAGAAAATTATCACAAATTATATCAGGTACAATAATTTTCCAAACATTAGGTCAAGGTTTATGTTTCAAAAATTCAAAATGTTTGTTTTATAATCAGATACAATATAATTTTTGTGATCAAAAAGTTTTTTATTTGCACTCATTAATTTTGGCAACATAGTAACAAAGAGAAGTGGAATATAACTTTTGTTTAGAGTGTGGCAGTATAACTACAAGATTTTAAAATCATTTTAATAATACTTGATTATGATAGAATATACAGCACTTAGGAAAACTTTTGTCAGTCCATGTTCTTAACACTGACTTAACAATTACACCAGGAATGAAAGTTAGAGTGATAATCTGTATTTTAAAAATGAATTTGAAGGCCGGTGAGATAGCTCAGCGGCATAAGCGCCTGCCTGGCTGGCGTGAGGTTCTGAGTTCAACTTCTGGTACCCACGTAAAGGAAGAAAAGGGCCGGTGATATTGCTCAGTGGCACAAGTGCCTGCTGGCAAGCGTGAGTTCCTGAGTTTGACTCCCGGTACTGACATTAAAAAAATAAACTTAAATAAAAAATAAAATAAAAATGAATTGACAGTTACCCGTTTTCTAACACATGTAACAATATTTCATATTTGCATGTATTTTTTCAAATTTGAACCCTGAGCATTCCAAAAGCATATTTCCCACATTATTTTTCTTAGATAATTCAATTAATTTATAGAAAAAATTGAGAAGTTAACTGTATTTCTAACATCAAGGTAAAATAATTATGTGGCATGAATGCTAAATTTACATGTGATATAAATGTTAAAGATGTAAAAAGCTTGAGGATTATGTGAAATTAATACCTGAATATATTATAGAGTAATTTGAATTATGTAGTTGACATCTGCATTGAACAAGAAAATTTAGATACAAATGGTAGACACAAATATAATAAAACACATATAATAATAATCATACATTATAGAGTAATTTGAATTATATAGTTGACATCTGCATTGAACAAGAAAATTGAGAAACAGATGGTTGATACAAATATAATAAAACACTTATATAATAATAATCTTATGACTGTGAAAGAAATGAAATTTTAGTGAAAGGTCAAAAATATGGCAGTATTACACATAAAGTGATTAAATTAAATTCTGACAAAATTAGGGCAAATTGTGTTTTGGTTAAATATAAAGGGCATAAAGAGGATCTAGAGGATACCTCTTCAATCAGGGAATTAAATCTTTCAGTTTTGATGAACAATGTTTGCAGTTTAAAATTATGAGAAATGCTAAAGCAGAAATTAGGAAAACTTATTTAAATCATTGCACACAATGCTGCTTGGAAATACTGTTCTTTGTATATTCCTATTTTCATGTGACAAATTTAATAAAATCTTCAAAATTCTCTTGCTTGATAATGAATAGAATAGGGAGGAGAATGAGAGACATGATGACCAACCAAGAAGACACTTAAAATTTTGCTGCGTAAGCACAAAATAAATTATAAAAATTCTATCTGATATGAAGATATTTTAGTATTTTAACGGGTCATTTAATATTAGCTTTCTGTGTACACATTTTTAAATGTCTCATAAAAATATCATAATCAAGTAGGAAGCAATGGTCCATGCCTGTAATTCTAGCACTCAAGAGACTGAGGCAGGAGGATCACTATAAATTCAAGGCCAACCTGAGTTCCATGTGCTCGAGGAAGGGAGGACATATACATATGTATGTCAAGTCAGTGAAGAAAATAATAGTTTACTATGTTGAACTGTATACCCAAGATCACAAAACAAAAGTAGAAACAAAATATACCATTTTCACCATCAATAGCAATAATTCACGTATGTATAAATAAATCCTGAGAAAGTACAGTAAAGTACAGTAAAGGTATGAACTCATGGGAGCACGGGGGAGTTACTCTTGCTGCATCTGATGAAGATGCCATTTCCTGCTACTCGGTCTGTGCTCTTCAGGCTAAGGAAGGAGCTGTTTCACTGGCAGCGTTGTAAACTCCAGTAATCATGAGAAACTGGAATCCCTGCTATACATAGAGAAAGGAAAAGGCCTAGAACTTAGGAGATTCAGAGAACACACTTCTGGGCAATGTAGGTCCTTGAGCATGAATATGTGAGGTTTCTAACCATCTAAAAAAGGCCAGCTAACCAAAATGGTGCACACTTGTGAAAAACAAAAATCTAGAATATGCCATGGGGATGGAGATAATGAAAATAATTTTCAGCAGTAAGAGCTATTGTTGCCACATAAATATAATTTGATTCTTAAAACCTCCACACTGAAGGTTACATTTTGGGGTCCCACTCTTTGAGATGAAAAAAATAAGTGTATCCTATTGGCACATGATGTGTCCACTCTTGTAGCACTACTAAGGGTAAAAATTAAAGTAAAAGATATATGAGTGTTAGAGTATACTAGAGAACTTCAAATGCTCTTGTCCTTATCTTTCTTTAACTCTATCAGTTGCTTGAGCTCTGTTATTGTAATATAGAATTAGATCCTAATAATGATCAGATCACCAAAAAATGATCTAATTTCCCTAAGTCACATATGTTCATTTCTATTTTATTAGCCAAATATCCTTTCTAGGTAAAAATTATATATAAGGAAACATTAATTCGAAGCAAATATAGCGATACACAACATAATGCATTACAGTGTTTGAACACACAAGTATTACGCTATATTTGAGTCATTTTTTCAAGGTTACATATTTTAATAGTTTGTTTCTGAACTAATATTAACTTGATTGAAATTTAAAAGTTCTTAGCCATCATTACATATTAACTGTTTATTTAAAAAATTAGACTACTGTATAAATTCAAGAAAAATTGAGAGAGAAGTCATTCTCATAATAAAAAGTAAAATTATAGTAAAATATAATTTTTTTTTTGTGGGTACCAGGGGTCGACCTCAGGACCTCGCAGACCAGCAGGCGCCCATGCCACTGAGCGATATCACTGGCCCTTTTTTCATATGTGGGATCTGGGAGTCAAACTCGGGCTCTTGCGCTTGCCAGGCAGGCGAGTGCACCACTGAGCCATCTCACCGGCCCAAATTTGTTTTAAGTTAAAATAGGAACACTAGTTGGAGTCTGATTATGTAAATTTTTGATTTCTTTGGAAGAAAAAAACAAGCATTTGCAAGTCAATTTTGAGATAAAAGTAATAATTGGGGCCTTTGAATAGCAAATATTAAGACTAATAATATAAATTATGTACTATAAGTATAAATATAAAGATGTTAATTGGATAGATTATAACATCTAAAAGTAGAGCATAATATATGGGTTTGAGCACAGATTATTCAATAAGAGATGAAACCTTTTTAGCAGAGTAAAATGAAGTTTTATTCTGTTACCACACCTCTTCCCAAAGTTAATGTCAGATTTATTTCAAGCTGTGGCATTCGTATTTGGTTACCCAGCAGCAGAATACCATTTTATCAAATGCGATCTTATTTGAAAGCACTACATATAACAAATAAAAAGAGATTTTCTGTGGTTCAGAATAGATAAAATACTACAGAACATACCTTGAGAAACCTTGTACTGAAAAGAATGTAATGTAAAGAAGTGGGGAACAGATGCGAACAGTCAGACTCTTAGGGTTGACTTTTACAGTTGTGGTACTAATCACTACAAGTTGTTTCACCAGTTTAAGAACTATCCAAAAGCTATAATCTTGCATTTGTAATCTTGCATTTGTTAAAATCCACAGGCAGATATACTAATTAACAATGAATTAAAAAAATAATAAAACTAAATTGATCAAGCAAAGCCAGGTTACTTTTATAATGCTATACTTTCCCTTTTTCACATGTGTTATACATGCTGCTAAATATGTTGGACCAAATCTTTTTATAAATACTAGCATATTTGCCTTCTTTTCTTCCTTTCCTTCCTTTCATGAATCCCCCTCTTCTTTAAATCTTTCCTGCTTTTCTTCTCCTTCCTACCCCATACACATGAACAAGTATGCTTTCCCAGGATTATTGGACTACTGCTTACTTTTCTCCTTATGAAACAGAATAATAAGACTCATTATCCAAGGAGGTAATCATACCATTAATAGAAACCAGACTGTTGTTTTCATGTCCAGGCCATGATCTCATGCTTCTCTAAGCAGGCAGTATGTTCAGGACTCTCTCTCTCTCTCTCTGTCTCTCTCTCTGTGTCTCTGTATCTCTTTGTGTCTCTGTGTCTGTCTCGGTCTCATTGTCTCTGTCTTTCTCGGTCTCTCTCTGTCTCTTTCTGTCTCTGTCTATCTCTTTCTGTCTGTCTCTCGTGCATGCTCTCTCTCTCTCTTCCCTCTTTCTCTCCTCAAATGATTGAAAGTAACGGGGTACTCTTTCCTCAAAGTACCTGCATTTAATTGTAGGCTGTAACTTGTCCTGTAAGAAGACATTAATAGCTGAATTGAAATAAACTGTACTGATACAAGAAAGAGAGAGAACAAGACAAGGAAAAAGTACATTTTCTTTGAGAGAATGATTTTCATTGTTCAATGGGGAGATTCCCAACAAATTAAACAGAAGCTCTGAAGTTAAATAACTTATTTGCTTTGGTTTGCTGGTATTTTATTTTTACCTCCTCCTTCCTTCAACTTCATCATGTTAACACTCTGAACTAAAAGCATTATAATCTGAAAGTCAATATACTGAAAAGTATCTATTAAAACCTCACCTTAGAGAAAAATCATTGTAGTTCACTGAGCTTTCTGTCTCCTGTTTGTTTTTTGGTGGAAAGATTTCCCACACACTCTTGGCTGCTAATCAAAATCTACATCTAAATGCGTATAATTCAATAAGATCAAGACTCCTTCTCTTTTAGGAGTGGTTTACTTCAAATATAAATTTTTACTGCAGTTTATGGTAGTAAATATATTTTTCATTCTTCTGTCTGTATAAAGTTTTAATTGGTTATTTATGAAAGGTTATGAAATTCAGCAAGGCAAAGTAGGCACATTTTGAATTTCATAACTGCTTTCAATCTTTATAGCAGTTTTATGGAAAAGAAACTAACCAGAGACTTGCGAACACAAGTGCAAAAAAGCCTTTCTCTTGCATTTTATATTTATGTTCTGACTATGCAACAATTGGATGAGGAAAATTAATAAAAAATAAAAATTTTGAGATAAACGTGTACTGTGTATCTTTTTTGGCAAATTCATTGCAGCTGAAAAGTAACACAACATTCTTTTATAATGTAGAAGAGGGGAATCTGGAGTTACATTTGTTCTTTTTTCTTTCTTTCTTATTCATAGAAATATGTAAAATCTGAAAATATCTAAATTTATAACTTGTGTTCACAGTAGAATTTAATGCAAAATACCTACAATAAAATTTATATATTATGAAATATTAGCATGATGTAAAGAACTGTAAATGTGACTGCCTACGACCATATAAATTCTGACAAGTCAGAAAATTTTGTCTTTATTTTATGTGGCATTTTCAGGGCAGGTTGCCATCACTGCTAAGGTAAAGGATCTAGCAGCCCCTCAAATCGGTGTTACAATATGACAATCTCTGCCTCTTCCAAATGAAAAAAATTAGGACACTATATTAATGATAAATGTCTTTTGTATATTAAGAAAACTTATGGAATGATTTGTGAATGGAATAAGACAAATTATTAAAATCAAGTAAACTGAAAAGCAAATTACTGAATGATAATTATAAATTTCTCAGCTATGGTTAGTATTTGCTTACCATTTCCAAGATACATGTATTCTGCATGTTGTAGGATTGACTATTGTTTATACATTAGTTTTGTATATGGTAGCTAGCCAGTAACATTTGTTAGTTCTCTGAACACTGTTTTCATAAAATTCATCTGTAAATGCTTTATGATGCCTATAATTTTAGTTCATCCTTTTATTGTTATTTAGTTCTTAATTTTGCTTTGATCATATTTGAGATTTTAAGGAAAATTTCATTCTTCCCATTAGTGTAATTCAATCCACCTATAATATACGCCATCATTTTTGCTATCAGTGTACTTCCTAAGTACCTAATAATTTAAGCCATTCATTGGGCTTAGTGTGACATATGTTAATTAAATTATTTTCTAAAATGGATACAATGCTTATAGAAACTTTGCTATTAGGTTCTATGCAACTGTTTTTATATTAAGAAAAATATTTAATGGAAGTGTAATTATTGAAAACATATGATCATTAAAATAATATAATAAAAATCATATATATATATATATTTACCAATCAGATTTCTTAAGATCTTGATATATGTCAAAAAATCAGAAATTAAACAGAAAATAGAAAATATGTTATGTTTTTGACTAAGGAAAAAAATCATTCAACTGACTTCAGATATCACTGATTTATTTTCTGCTTTATTTTCTGTATTATGAAAGTTGAAATATCATTGAAAGTGCTAATTGCAAATGTTTATGTCTAGCTCCTAATTTTGCTTCAAATTTTAAATGTACAGTGTCAATAATTAGCTGTAAATGCTTTAATGTTTAGAATTCTGAAAAAATAATATTAATTACTTGATAATATTATTTCAATCTTCTTGGAAAAGATAACGATAGTCTCACATTTTTGTAATATACAGAAGATGAGTACACATTTGACTTAAATTTTCTGTATCTTTAAATCTAAAATGCCATTATCTTGTAATTTTTAAATGTTTTTGGTTGGATTGTTGTTTGTATTTTTTCATTTGCATATAATTTTTTTAAAGATTTTAATTCATTAGCACATGTGTTTAGTACATAATGTTTACACACTTTGTGGGAAGTTGGAACACGTACATAACACAACTTAATTCCTTTTTTCGTGCCCTTTCCCTTCCCGATCTCTCTCCCATCCACTCATCACTTGATCCCATTAAACGTTTTTTTTTCTTGTTGGTTCTGTACATGTTTGCAGTGCATAATGTTTACATTCCTTGCGTAGAGTTGATCCATGTACATAACACATCCCAATTTTTTCAACCTTTTTTCTTCACTCCCTCTCTCCTCCCTCCATCTCTTCATCACCTTACACTTTGAGGAAGATCTATCTACCTACTTCCTATTATTGATCTTTTATTTTGCTTGTATTTTTACTTTGTTTCTCATATAAGAGAAGCCATGTGATATTTAAGCCTGTATATCTGATTTATGTCTCATAAAATGGTCTCCAGTTGAAGCCATTTTCCTATAAATAACTAGTTTATTACCATGAAAGATTAGTACTATAACATGTGTTAAAACCGTATTTATTTTTATCCATTCTTCTAGCGATGCACATCTAGGCTACTTCCAAGATTTAACTATTTTGAATTGTGCTGGTACAAACATGGGTATGCATGTACCAGTAAAGTATGATGATTTTAATTCTTTAAGGCAGATACCTAGAAGGGGAATAGCTGGGTCAAATGGGATTTCCAGTTTCAGTTTTTTGAGGAATCTCCACACTGATTTCCTTAGTGATTATTGTAGTACTTTACGCTCCCACCAATGGTGTAGAAGGGTTCCTTTATCCCTGAAGTTTCACCAGCATTAGTTATTATTTGATTTTTTTGACAACAGCCATTCTTCCGAAGGTAAAATGGAAACTCAGTATTGTTTTAATGTGCATTTCTCTAATGGCCAGCAATGTTGAGCATTTTTTCATGTATTTGTTGACCATTTGTCCTTCTTCTGTGAAGTGTGTATTTATTTCACTTGCCTATTTATCTATTTATTTATTTATTTGAATTGGGTCTTTTATTTTGTGGAGGTCTATTTTTTTAGTATTTTTTATATATTCTAGACATGAGTCATCTCTCTGTGGGATCACCAGCAAAAATATTTTCCCATTCTACATCTTATCTTTTCCCTCTGTTGGTTATTTCTTTGCTGTGCAGAACATTTTTAATTTTATCTGATCCCATTTTTGATTCTTAGGTTTGATCTCCTGGGCAACCGGGGTTCTGTTCAGAAAATTCTTCCCTATGTCTTCCCTATGCCTATGACTTCAAGAGTTCTACCTATTTTGTCTCCCAGCAGGTTAAATGTTTCTGGTATAATATGTAGTTCTTTGATCTATTTTGATTTTAGTTTAGGACATGGTAAGAGATATGGGTCTATATTCTATCTTCTGTATGTGGATTACCAGTTTTCCTCACATCATTTATTAAAGAAGCTATCTATACTCCAGTGTGTGTTTTTGGCATCTTTGTCAAAGATCAAATAGCTGAGTGTATTTCAAGCTGCTTCTGTAAACTCATGTCTATTTTTGTACTGGTACGATATTGTTTTTATCACAGGAGCTTTGTAATGTAACTTCAGGTTTCAGATAATGATACCTTCTGCTTTGCTCTTTTTATCCATGATTGTTTTTGCTATTCTGGGTCTCATCTCTTTTCATATAAATTTTAGGATTGCTTTCTCCTATTCTGTGAATTATGCATTAAATTTTGAATCGGGATTGCATTAAATCTATTAATCAATTTTGGAAGTACAAATATTTTAAATATATTGCTTCTGCCTCTCCAGAAATGGGATATTTTTCCATTTTCTGAGGTCCACTTCAATGTCCTTTTTTGAGTACTTTATTTTTCATTTAGAAGTCTTTCACTTCTTTAGTTAGCTTTATTTAAGTATTTAATTTCTCTTGGTGATATTGCAAATAGTATTTTTTCCTAATTTATTTTTCAGAGGATTTATTTTCCACTATAGTGGAAATATCGTAACACTATTAATTTTTGTGTGTTGATTTTGTATACTGCTATATTACTGATTTGTTTATTAATTCTAAAAATTTTTTTGTGGATTTTTTAGGTCTTCTCTGTGAAGGATCATGTCATCTACAAATAATGGTAATGTGACTTCTTCTTTTTCTATATATAACCCCTTTATTTCTTTTCCTTGCCTAACTGCTCCAGTTTCTAGTACTATATTCAACATGAGTAGTGACAGTGGACATCCTTGTCTTGTCCCTGATTTTAGAGGGAAAGCTTTCAGGTTTTTCCCGTTTAATATGACATTGGCTTTTGTGATAAATAACTTTATCAAGCTGAAATAAGGTCCTCTATATGTATTTTTTCAGTGTTCTATTTTTAATTATGAAATGATACTGTATTTTCTCAAAGGTTTTTTCCTTCATCTATTGAGAAGATCATGTGATTTTGGTTCTTGCTTCTGTTTATGTGATTTATTCATTCGCATAGGTTGAACTATCATTGCATCCCTGGGATGGAGCCTACTTGTTCATGATGTATAAACTTTGTGATGATTTATTGCTTTCTGTTTGCCAGTATCTTGATGAAGACTTTTGCATCTATTTTAATTAAAGAGATTGATCTATTCTTCTTCTTCTTTTTTTTTCTTTTTTGTTAAATTCTTTTCTGGTTTTGGAATTTGGTAAATGTAGCTTTTAGGAGTGACTTTGAAAGTACTTTTACCATTTCAATTTCATTAAAATTCTTGAGAAGTGTTGGTGATAGAATGTCCCTAAAGTCTTTGGAGAATTCAACACTGAACCCATCTGGACAGGGGCTTTTCTATTTGGTAGGTTGTTTTTAGCACATCTATAATTTCATTGTATATTATTAGAATATCCACTGTTTTTAAATCTTCTTGGTTCAATTTTGGTAATTCATATGTATCTAGGAATCTCTCCATTTCTCTTGAATTTCCTAATTTGTTGGGGTACATTTTTACAAAATAGTTTTACAAAATAATAATGTTTTTGACTTCAGCAGTGTCCATTATAACTGAATCTTTTTAATTTTGAATTGCATTGATTTGGATCTCTTCTCTCCTTTTTTGTTAGATTGGCTAAATGTCTATTTTGTTTTTTGGAGGAAATAACTTTTTGATTCATTAATTTTTTTGTGTTTTGGGGGGATCTCAATTTCATTGATTTCTGCTCTGATCTTTATAATTTCCTTCCTCTTATTAACTTAGAGTTTAGATTTGTTTTGTTTTTCTAGGACCTTGAAATACATCATTAAGTTATGTATTTGACCTAGTTCTACTTATGTGATATAAGCACTTGCAGCTATAAACTTCCCTCTTATGACTCATTTCTGTCTGTCCCATAAATTCTGATATGTTCTCCTGGCATTATCATTTAGTTTTACAAGCTGTCTTATGTCTTCCTTGTTTTCTTTTGTAATACATTGTTTAGTTAATAGAGTATTGTTAAATTTCCATGCATTTGAATCATTTCTGTGTTTTCTTTTGTCTTCCATTTCTAATTTAATCAAACTATGATTTGTTAATATGATACATGATATAATTTCAATTATTTTACATTTAATTGACTGATTTTTTGGCTGGTGTGTTGTCTATTTTGGAGAACATTCCATATGCTGATGAAAAGAATGAGTTTTATTGTTTGGTGGAATACTCTATAGAAATCGAAAAAGTCCTTTTGTTAGAAAGTTTGTTCAACTCTAGTATTTGTTTATTGTTTTGTCTACTTGATCAGTTTATTTCTGTTAATGGGATATTGAGGTCTTGAAGTATAATTGTGTTTATGTTTATGTGATCTTTTTTGTACAGTAGTATTTGTTTTATGAAGTAGCACACACTGTTGTTTGGTGCATATGTGATAATAACTGTTACCTCTTCCTGTTTGTTTGTTCCTTTAACCAATAAGTAATGACCATCTTGGCCTCTTTTGCTAAGTTTTGTTTTGAAATACAGTTGTCTGTGTGTATTTCACACACAGCAAACCAAGTTAGGAAACTCCTGCTTTTTTCTCAGGTTCTTGTTGCATGTAATAAGGTTTTCCATCTTTTGATTTTGAGTCTCTGAGTTTCTATTGCATTTAAATGTGTTTTGTTTTGTTTTGTTTTATACAGCATAACTATGGATTTTGTTTCTTGAACCATTCTGGCAGTCTGTGTCTTTTGATTGGTGAATTGAGACCATGCACATTGAGAGATTCACTGAAAGTTATTGACTTATTCCTGTCATTGCCTTATTTTTCTGTTGCTGATTCCCTGTTTCCTATCTACTTCACTGAAACTCCTACCAAGTGTATTCATTCCATTATGTCTTCAACGTTAGCTTCACTGTCTCTTTCTAGGATACCCTTGAGAATTTTTTTGAGTGCTACTTTGGTTGTCATAAATTTCTTATATGCTGTTATCATGGAAGTATCTTACTTTTCTATGTATTTCGAATAATAGTTTTGCAGGAAAAGTCAGCCTGGATTACAAATTACTTTCTTTTAAGACTTGAAACTCTTCATTTCAAGATTTCCTGCCCTTTAAGTTTTGTGTGGAGAAGTCTGCTGTAATTCTAATGGGTTTTCCTTCATAGGTGATGTGTTGCTTTTTTGTAATTACTTTGAAGATTCTGTTCTTCTGTTGGATTTTGACTATGATGTGTCATGGAGAATTTCTCTTCTAATCAGGGCTATTTGGGGTTATATATGCTTCACATATCTGTATGTTAAATTCTTTTATTTATTTGGAAATTTCTCGACTATTATTTTTGTAAACAGTTTTTTTATGCCATTTGCACCATCATCTGGGCAGGCGCTTAAGCTGCTGAGCCATCTCACCGGCCCCTCATTTTTTTTTTTTTTTTTGTGGGTACCGGGGGATCGACCTCAGGACCTCTAGTGCCAGCAGGCGCCCGTGCCACTGAGCGATATCACTGGCACCTTTTTCGTATGTGGGTTCCAGGAGTCGAACTCGGGCCCTCGCGCTTGCTGGGCAGGCGCTTAAGCCGCTGTTGCACCATCATCTGATATTTCATTAATTCCAGTTAATCTTAGTCATCTACGAGCAATTGGATCCATTGTTTTTAGGTTCTCTCGTTTTTAAGGTATCTATTTTTAATTGATCACCACCAACAGCCTCTTTCTTATAGTTCTGAGAGTCTATCCTCTCATTGATCACTTCTGCCATGCATACTTTCAATAGAATTTTGAATCTCATGAATTTTTTTTCTGAGCCCCTCCTTCAACTCAGATTCTTTTCTATGCTGGTCCTGCATTTTTTGCAGCTTTTTATTTAGTTCATCTATAGTTTTAGTAATGTCTTCTTTAGATTAACTGATGATTTGGTTTAATTGGCCCCAAATCTTATTGCTTATAGCTTCTGTGAGTTTGCAAAACACCTTATTGAATTCTGTTTTTCATTTTCCTTGATAACATTTCAAATAATTCAGATGTAAGAAGTTTGGTTCCCTCCCTTTCGATGCACCATGGATCAACTTTGGGAGGGTGGGGAGTTTTTGAAGGCATTTCTTGGCTTGTCTTCTGTTCCTATTATTATCTGTTTTGTACTGAAGCTTTTGAGTTTTATCATAGAGGAAAGTTTAGTTTGGAATATGGAGTCCTTCTAACTTAATGTCTACTTTTCAGTAGTTTCTTTGTGGATGACTATCGGCCTTTGCCTCTGTCCCAGGATCCAACCACCTCCATTTACTTGAGATGAGAATTTGCAGAGTATTTGATCCAGTACCCAATTCTCCTGGACTAAGCCACAGTATTGTTAATTACCCCAAGGCAATCTAGATATTGGGATCCCAAGAAAACTAATTAATAGCAACAGCTATGTCACCTTGGCTAGAGTAATAAAATAATGTCAATTACAACATTAAATACAAACTGAATATTTGCAAACCCTGAGGGCTAATAAAGTTCCACACTTCTACATAGAAAAGAGTTCTGTAATTACACCATGAACACTAAGACAAATCAAATATTGGCCTACTATTACCCTATAGTATGTGTCTACTGAATTGAACAACTTTACCTCTACTAACAATCCAAGAGATCAAGGATGAGGGTTAAAGGAGAGGGGAAGAAAATAAGTAGGAAGATATGTAATGTACAGAAACCTCGTAACCTCAATGATTATAAATGTTATATGCCATAAACATGAGCTAAGATTAATAATATCAACAATGAAAATAGGTAAAGGGGAATTAAAAAGAGCAGGGATAGAAGTAGTAGGGAAGGGGATTTAAAAAAGAAACAAGTTGTATTATGTACATGTACCCACTCCCAAGGATGATTGTAAACTGCATGTGCTGCAAACATGTACTAATAAATAAATCAATAATAAAAAGGAAAAGTAAGAAGGAAGAGGAAAAATACTCGGAAGGAAAATAGAGAAAAGAGAAAAACTTAACTGAAAGAAGAGAAAAAAGCTAAGAAAATTAGCAAATCCCAAAAGATCAAAATAAAGAAAGATTAAAAATAATACAAACTAGGGCTGGTGAGAGCTCAGTGGTGTAAGCGCCTGCCTGGCAAGTGCAAGGTCCCGAGTTCGGCTCCCCGAACCCACATACGGAAAAGGGGCCGGTGATATCGCTCAGCGGCACGGGCGCCTGCTGGTGCGCAAGGTCCTGAGGTCGAAGCCCGGTACCCACCAAAAAATATATATATATATATACAAAATAGAAAAACAAAAAGATCGAGTCAAAGAAAAAATTTCTGTGTTATTGATCGAGTGATTTCTTTCCATGACTTGTAGTCTTGGAATCCAGATACAATTTTCTATTCCTAGTTTTAGGACCTATGAGTCTTAGAGGTGCCCTCCTTGCATTAGAGGGACCTCTGTTCGTTCCCCCTAGTCCGTGGTTACCAGTCAGGTTAAGGCATGTCTTTGCTCTTTTTGGAGATGAATATCACCATCAGCCCTATGGTCTCTGTTGACTGTAGGCCAGGAGGCCCAAGTTGGAGTGGGATGTTGGACTTACTGTTCACAGTCATTGAGTCTGGTTGCTCCCTTCCTTCCCCAGGTGTTGTTCTCCTCTAGCATCTGGTCAGCTGGATAGTCTTTGCCTCTGTTACCATTCTATACTCCCCCAGCAATGGACCCCCATTCATCTGCTGCTGGTCACCTATCTCATGTGGGGGCAGGATGCCACCCCTCCAGAGCTGGAGGGCTCTTTCCTGTGGGACTGAAGTACCGCTCCTATTTTGCTCTCTCACATGGGCATGGGGTGCCACTCCAGGTCAGCTTTCTTGCTTGGGGACACGACCTCATCCTCAGGTTCTGGTCAGCTCGCTCACAGGGGGCTGCATAGACATTTTAAATGGCTATTTTAAAATACTTTTGACTTTGAAGTCTTTATTATTCTTTATGCATATTAAAAAGATTATGTAAATTTGTGATAACTACCCTAATTCTAAAATCATTCTAAAATATTATGAGAAAGTGGAAATTTTTTCATAGCTCAGTTTTTTGATATTTTGTATTTTTTTTTTTTTTTTTGTGGGTTCCGGGGTCGACCTCAGGACCTCGCGCGCCAGCAGGCACCTGTGCCACTGAGCGATATCACCGGCCCATACTTTTTTTTTTTTTTTTTTCGTATGTGGGTTGCAGGAGTCGAACTCGGGCCCTCGCGCTTGCCAGGCAGGCGCTTACGCTGCTGAGCCATCTCACCGGCCCAGTTATTTTTGACTTTGGAAATATTTGTATATTTTGGTCAATAGAAATCTTTTTGAAAGTTACCATTCACATTCTTTGAAACTGTGTCATCTGAAATTCACAGAGTATTCTTATATGATATGGAAAATCAGTGATTGAAACTTACTTATTTTCTTAAAATATTTCACAGCTTATTTCAAAGATCAGGAAATATCTCAAATCACTTAAGTTTCTGAAGGCAATGGAAAGAAAATAAAATGGCTTTATTTAATATCATTGAACAATTGTTTTGAACTTCTACCTCCATTAGAAAAAATATTATATTTTTTAAAAGTACAATATTTGATATTTTTTTTTTTTTTGTGGGTACCGGGGGGTCGACCTCAGGACCTCACGCCAGGAAGCGCCCGTGCCGCTGAGCGATATCACCGGCCCCTTTTTTCGTCTGTGGGATCCGGGAGTCGAACTCGGGCTCTTGCGCTTGCCGGGCAGGCGCTTAAGCCGCTGAGCCATCTCACCGGCCCAATATTTGATATTTTTAATTTTATTTCTAAATTTATGAAAATAATCATTGCTATCAGAGTCAATAATCTCTTAAGAACTTAGTCTATACCACAGATATGTATGGGTTTGAAATAAATAGGTGTGTTTTTTATGAATTTGTTTCTATTCATTCATAGTTTGGATTTTAAATGGAGTTCCTCAATTTCCAAAGAGGCTTCATTCCAGGAATCCCCAGGATACCAAACTCCAAAGTTACTCAGTTCCTTCTACTGTATAAAATGGTGTAGTATTTACATATAACTTATGCATGTCCTCCTCCTATATGCTTTAAGTCATCTTTAGATTACATTTGATATTTTACACAATGTAAATGGTATGCAAAGAATTGTTAACCTTATTGTTTAAAAATAATGAGAAATTCCATATATGTTCAGTAGAGACACAATCATCCTGGCCTAGCTACGCGGAGACAAAAGTGAACACCACTCATATAGTGAGCGCTGGTGAGAGAAGGGGCATCTGGGAAATGGTGCGAGGTTACGGAAGATAATGTTTGCACACTACTTCTTCCACACGAATGGAGCATTGTGCTTGGCCTGTAGCTCATCTGAGGCTTGGTTTTTGGAACTTCATAGAATTGTTTTTCAAATATTTGTCATCCATGATTGTTTGTAGCCCATGAATGTGGAACCCCAAAATATAAAGGACTGAGTGTATCCATATTCACATGGATAAAATTAAAGAGAATTTCAGCAGTTTCTTTTTTATTAGTATATGTTTGTGACACGTGAAAATTAAATTGGGTTGAGGAACTGCTACATTTACACACCGCATCTTAGTCATTTTTACTTCCTCTTCTCCCAGGTCCTTCACAGCACAACAAAGTCTAACACTCTAGTTCCTATCATCTATCCCTTATTTTTCTGATTAAATTTTTATATTTTTAGCTTTTTATATAAGAGAAGCTATGAGATGTTTAACCCTTTGTGTCTGATTTGTAACACTTAATATTATGATTTTTTTATTCAATAGGAACTCAATGTTCCTCAAGTCCCTGTTCTGTGAGATGGAGATATTAATAACTCTCATAGAGTTTATGTGAACCTTAAAAGTAGTCAGTACATATAAATTCATAGTACCTGACACAGAATATTCATTCTAGTAAGTCTGTCATTCTTAATAATACAACTATCATTATTATTGTTAGTGTTGTTTTGAGCAAATTTGATACATGAGAATAGTGCTACAAGGATGCTGCTCCTGGCTCCTTGTTTAATGGATGTACATAATGCAGCTTTAAAAAGGTAAGCAAGTAACTCTTGCAAAATAATTTAGAGGTAAAAATTAATCTAGAAATAAAGCCAGGTTTCTAGAGTAAAACTTGTTGTGCTCTACTAAGTGTTTTAACAACAGATTATACTTAAAATTTTTGATTTGTATTAGGAATAATGTAAAAGTAAATTTTATGTAAGAAATTCACTTTTTTGGGCCGGTGAGATGGCTCAGCGGCTTAAGCGCCTGCCTGGCAAGCGCGAGGGCCCGAGTTTGACTCCCGGATCCCACATACGAAAAAGGGGCCGGTGATATCGCTCAGCGGCACGGGTGCCTGTTGGCGCGTGAGGTCCTGAGGTCGACCCCCGGTACCCACAAAAAAAAAAAAAAAAAGAAAAAAATTCACTTTTATTTTGTATTGCTGTTTTGACAACCCAACTGCAAATATACCCACAACTTTGAAAGCATATACTTTTAGCATACTTAAATCTAACTATGGCTTCGTATTAAATTTAAGTAATCCTGACATTGAAAATGAAGAAATATGTTTTTTTACATATTTAAAACTAGACTTTGAATATTTGTGTGGTTTGTGTGCATATTTCAGAGTACACAATGACACACCAGGGTGAAACAAAGTCCCTGAAAGCTGGAAGTAGCACAAATTACTCTCACAAATGTTTATTGCACTGTAATTTCTGGAGAAGATTATAATTGTAGGTCTGTACCCTTTTTTATAGATATTTATTTTTTAAACCTTAATTGAGTATAATTCGTTATCTTCTTACAGTAGCAGAAAGTTATTCCTTGCTACATAATTTAGAAAATAGTGTTAAAAAGTCAACTCAGAAATAAAACAAGCCAAATTAGCTTTTCCCAGATTGTATAATTAAAATTATGCACTCTGTTTCTCCTTATTTGTTTTTGATTGTAATAAAGTATATATTCTAATAGAATTGTAAATGGTTAATTTAGAAGGAAATTGAGATGCTGACAAGAAAGAGGATAAAATAGATGTTTGAACCTTTTTGGTCATCATTTCAGTGATCACAGGCAAGGTTAATTTCCCCTTTTCTGCATCTTTCTACTTGGAGTTAAGAAATTTAAGGATGATTACATATCTTGTGATATGTACTCCAGGAATAAAAAAGCATTAGTAAAAGGCTCAGCAAGTGTAGCTTAGGTTTCTCTTTCAAAAAATGAAATTTTTAATCTTCTATTATTATGGAATTCTTAGGTTCGTCGCAGTGGTGTAGTCCAATGCACTGCATTCCCTGTATAATGTAGATACAAAAATGGGGAGACTATGATTACAAAATACTGCCTATAGAGACTTGGTTTTATTGATATTACTATCAAAACTAAAATAAGACAGATCATATGATTCACGGTAGAGATTACTGTTGGTCTTTATCTAAAAAATTTGCTGGCAATTTTTATTGTAGCACTTTTAATCCAACTTAATCAACATTTCCATGATATTCAAAGTGAGCCTAATTTTATTCAGTCCCAAAGTGATGAAATCTTGTCGTAAAACTCAAGCGTTATTCTACTAATATTTTTATTTTTCACCACCTTCATGAAAGCAAAAATTCAATTTTACATTCAAAGGAAAATTTAATTGGTCTCCTGCCATTCTCCACACATTTATGAAATTCCATTCAATTTACTACATAGGAATTTCATTATAGATAAATTTACAAAGATCTAACCTCAGTTGAGAAATAATTGAGTATAACTTCTTAGAAAGTTAAGTATACTAAATCTCTCCCGGTATAAAGGAAACTATCTGGGTAGGGAGGCACACACCCCTAATCCCGACAGGTTTGGCCGAGGTAGGTGAATCGCAAAATCAGGGCTAAACTGGGTATGACAGTGAGGCCCTATTTGAAAAAAAAAAAAAACAACAACTCTCTAACAGAAATTCTGCTGTCTTTTTAGATAAAGAATGCCCGTTACTCAGTGTTTTCTCATCAACAATTGCTGCAATAAGAAACTCTGTAAAACATGTTGGATTTTAGTTTCATCTACATATAGAAAATGTAAATGTTAAGGGCCTATTTTCTAAGGACTACAAGCTGTGACA
Organism: Erethizon dorsatum; assembly: GCA_028451465.1. Taxonomy (NCBI): domain Eukaryota; kingdom Metazoa; phylum Chordata; class Mammalia; order Rodentia; family Erethizontidae; genus Erethizon; species Erethizon dorsatum. The sequence goes on from CM051839.1 coordinate 23,286,595, forward strand.
TACTATGTGTAAAAATATAGCTTTCTTTTTTTAAAAGAAAAAATACAGGTAAACACTGTAAGTGAAAAAAGTCAGACTTCACCTTCATCAGTCTTTCTTTTCCTATTTTCTTTCCTCAGATGATCCTTCAAAGAGCTCAATTTTCTTGTGAATGCTCTTGCTTTTTACTTGGGAAATAAATGATATGATTAAGGCAGGGGAAAAAAAGTAAGAAGGTTAAAGTAGAACAGAGCTAATCATACAGTTATAGCATCTGCTTTAAGTTTTCTCAACCATTCTCTCACTGAATATTCTTTTAAATTAAAGGTTGCAAGATGAATAATATTTTGTTTGATTGAAATTTCTTTTCAAAGAGATTCAACAGTATAGGAGTTTGCAAAGCCATGTAAGCAGATGGTTAGGAGTATATATTGAAATAAAACTGAACTTTCTCAAATTCAAGCTCTGACACATCCTAGATGTATGAACTTGGCAAATTTTTAAAACTCTTAAACCAGAATTTTCAATTTAAAATTAAGACTAATAATATATTGCTCAAAAATTTGTATGATAATGAAATAAAATTGTGTTTAAAAAATACCAAGCACAATGAACATCACCTACGCAAAATTATTTTTTTGTTGAAATAATGAATAAATTTTTTTTGTGTGTGGGTACCGGGGGTCAACCTCAGGATCTCGAGCGCCAGCAGGCGCCTGTGGCACTGAGCGATATCCCGGATATCACCAGCCCTTTTTTTGTATGTGGGTTCTGGGAGTCGAACTCGGGCCCTCGCGCTTGCTGGGCAGGCGCTTACACCGCCGAGCCATCTCACCGGCCCGAGTAAATATAATTTTGACTTGAAATCATAATAAATATATCTATGATATGATAAAATAAACATGAGTGAAGAATTTATACATATGGCAAAGAGATTTTTGTGTTCCGTACTTAAAGAGTGGATTTTTCTAAAATTTTATACTTCTTCAATTTTTCAGAAGTGTATATTCAAAAAGCAGGTGCTTGACTATCAAGCTCTGGGTACCTGAGTGAATACCAGAAAGAATGCAAGTGCAGTTGTACTCATTAAAAATAAAATTGTAGCAATATTTGTAAGCTTGCATTCCATCTGTAATTATAGCCTAGGTTTTCCGTAATCTCTGGGATTAAAAAAAAAAAGGGAGATGACACATCATTATTATTTAGGAATTAGCACTTCACAATGTTCTTTTTAGGACAAAAATGACTGGCTTAAGACTTAGAATCTAAGTCTAATTTTTTTATTATTTGGCTACACAAATTAAACAATGAAAGCAAAATTACCTCTGTTTCAACCTGGGATTTTTTGGCTAGTAATTAAACTTTAACATTACACACTTCATACATGTACTAATTACCACCCTGTAGCCTATTTTATATTTAACATAGTAATTAAAATTAATAAATAATAAATGTAAATTTTGGTTTTGTGCTACATATTGATGCTACAATAAACAAGAGATTACATATGCAATAGTAGTCATGTAAGATTATAATGGAGCTGGAAAAGTTCCTATTGCCTAGTATATTTGCTGTACTTTTTTCCTAACTAGGTAGGTTTAAATACAAAAATATTTACTATGTGTTATAGGTGCCAATGGTATTCAGTAGAGTAAAATTATGTACAGGTTTGTATCTGAAGAGCAATGGATCATACTACACATCCTAGGTGTGTTGTAGGCTTTACCACGTAGGTCTGTGTAATTTCCTTCTATGGATTTCACGCAATGAATAAATTAATGGTGTATTTCTCGGGATGACTTCCCCTCATTAAGAGATTCATGATCTTATTCCTAGTACATTCCTGAATGGTTATTTTCCGTATGGGATTTTAGATGCTGGGTGCAATATGTATCAGAATTTAATCAGATAGCATGAAGGCAGACATCAGTACTGATTCTGTGGTGAAAATTCTCAAGAGTATTTTTGGAAGCCATATATAAGAACATATCTATAATAACATATGATGAAGAATGTATTGATTTTTGTCTTTGTAATTCACAAATAATTATGTGTGCCTTTTCATTGTGGTCAATAACATGTTTGCATATTTGAGGTCTAAAATTTTGAACATTAATAATAATAATACAAATAGCTATATCTTTTTTGACAGAATAGAAAAAAATTGTTACTATATATGAAGTCCTTAATTTCTTTGTACTAGCTCAATGGACTGAAAAGAAAACATGAAAGAATAATTGCATTGTAAAGATATACACATCATGGCAAAATCAAAAACAAAAACGAGAAGGCAATATTTTTGGTATTTCACAGTGGGGTATAATAGAACCTAGGCATAGATGAATTCTATTTATCTAGGTCATCTGCCAGAAAAAGATTAAAAGCTGCAGAAATATTGACAGAAATACATGAAAAAATATGTTAAAATGTTAACAATTTTGATTGATTTTACTGTAATTGCTACCAAAATTAAAATTTTGTGAAAAGAAAAAGTATGAACAAGTAGGAATACTAATCGAAAAATAAAATGAACTTAACCATTCATGAGAAGGCATTTTTTAAATTGTCATTCAACTTTGCTTTCTTCACAGAAAAATATGCATAGTTTTTTAAAATAGTGATACCATAATAATAATCCACTACTTAAAAGGTGTTTCTACCCTTTCATCCCTTCTGCCTATTCTTAGTAAAGTTTCCAGATAGATCCTCTTAAAATGTGTATCAAGTCAAGCCTTGCTTTCACTCCAGAGCTTTCAGTAGCTGTCCGTGGCAGTCAGCATGACCCACGTTCCTGAAAGTTGTCTACAAGCCTGGACATTCCCTGACATCTTGATAGCTCTCTGACTTCATCTCTTACTCGTACTGTTTGTTCTCCATAGACCGCATCACAGCATCTTTGTTGATTATTGAATATACAATTCATTGTCCTCTGTAAGTGTCTTGACATGTCTTCAAAAAAATACTCTCTTAACAAACACGTAGAATAGAATTTACTACCCAAAACACATGGAAATGCTGGAGACTGCTGTGCTCATGTTTGCTATCATGCTTTATGTTTTGTCCACTGTACTTCTTTTTTTTTTTTTTTGTGGGTACCGGGGGTCGACCTCAGGACCACACGCGCCAGCAGGTGCTCGTGCCGCTGAGCGATATCACCGGCCCCTTTTTCGTATGTGGGTTCTGGGAGTCGAACTCAGGCCCTCGCGCTTGCCGGGCAGGCGCTCAAGCCGCTGAGCCATCTCACCGGCCCTGTCCACTGTACTTCTTGACATTGGGTTCATCATATGACAATTGTTTATTTTTCTCTGCACTGGAGTCCATTAAACAAACTATCCTGGAGGGCGGAGACTTCATTTTTTTAACCCAGGGTCTTAATAAGTATTTTTAACTATCTAAACAATACATAGAACCAGTTTTTCCTACACTTACTTAATTTAAATGTCACAGCAAGTCTATACAGTTGATATTTTGGGCTGCATTTTACCGGGGAAAAAGCTGAAGTTTATTAAAATTATGTGCATTCCCCCAATTTTCCCTTCTTGTAACTGGTAAGGTGAGGTTTCTATCTACTGAAAATGAATACATAGCTTGATGCTGTAGCCTCTGTATTTTCTGCACTGTATTTTGAAATTTATAATCCATAAATAATTCAAAGAACATTCAATGTTATGTCTTACAATGCAAAATACAAACAAATAAAAAATTAAAAAAAAATTGGTCAGCTAACTTCTAAATTCCCAATCCACGGGTGAGAAACTATGAAACAGCTGCTAGAAACATGTACATTTATGGCTTAAACCTCAAATACTGTCATTTTTGTCAGCTATATCTATTTTGTCATCCACTTATGGACTTATATGGATCGAGGAAATAATATACAGTATAATTATAGAAAAACTGAATAAGTAGTTTATTTCAGCACAACCGTCCCCAAATTTCTGCACATGCTGTTACCAGCCTGTGCTTCATAGCTTCAGAAAACATATAATTTTATCCACTAATTATTTAACACACAATTTAATAATTTTCCATATTTATTATTGTTAGTTTTCTTAATTTAAAGGAAAAAATAGCAAGACATCTAACCAACACTGAATGTTAACTATAAGAAAAAAGGATACATTTACAGCTATTTAAATGTCTACAAAATTTCAAAGGTGTGTTCAACTAAAATTCTTAACTTCACTTTAATTGTCATTATTTCTTGCAGTGAAAGATTACATATGATTGTAAATATATTGGAATATACTAATATTCAGAATATAAAAATTTTCCCAGCTTCTTTCTTTAACTAGCCAGGGAATTGAGAAATAACTCCATAAAATTTTACCATAAATGTTTTTGAGGCACTATAAAATTAAATAGAGGAAATTAATGTTTATTTATAGTTTGTGCAATAAAAAAAAAGAAAAGCTTGGATAAATTGTTCCATTGAAACGTAGAGTGGAATGGCATCTTAACACGTAAACATAATTTAGCTAATCTATTTTTTTCATTTTATATTTTTCTCAAGGAATTTATAAGCCATCTTGTTTGAAATGAAGAAAAGTTTGGTTCTAAATTATTTCATCTCTTCTAAAAACTGGAAAAACAATAAACTATAATACCATTTCGTTTCTTCATTAACACAGTAAATCAATAGTGGTTCATTTCGTCTATTTTTTTGCAATGAGCGAATATACTGGGTACCTTAGTCATTGTTTTTAGTCTCAAATAAAATACACAAATGTGCCTCTAAAGGTTATATTTTTTGCATCAAGTTGACTAGAATCTAGATATTTCATCAAATATTCTGGGTGTTTCTGTGATGGTATTTTGGGATGAAGTTTACATTTACATGGGATGGACATTGTGTATTGCAGATTACCCTCCGTACATATTCTTTCATTATATGTATGTGACTCCTCCAGTCAGTTGAAGGCCTGAATACACCAAAGACCAAAACACCTACCTCCCCTCAGCATGAAGAAATTCAGCAGTAGATGCCTTTGGACATCAAGTGTAATATTCTCCAGCAGCATTTCTTCCTCCCTGGGTTTCTAACATGCTTTTGAACCACCTAGCAGATTTCAGACTTTTCCATCTCCATATTCATGCCATCTAATTACTTAAGATAAATCAACACACACACACACACACACACACACACACACACACACACACACACACACTCAAACCATACATGATTTAGTTTTCTGGAGGACTCTGGATAATGTAGTAACTATCCAGGAAAGAAGTGGAGGAAACTGATTAATTATTTTGGAAAATGTATAAACTATTTAATATACAAGGTAATAGTACATTATAATTGATTACTATAGTCATCTTTCAAAATATGCTAGTTCAGGACTTCAACGGATTTTCACATATGTTTTTGTTAACAAAAGAGAAATAATGATTATTAAAGGAAATTTGCCTCATAGACTAATTTGACTCCTTCATATAAACCATTGATATGGTGTATAATAGTATGACACTGATTCAGCTTTAAACTGTATTTGTTTGTCTTTGAGTGTATTACATATTTTTCTGGATCATTATGTTTTTTTCTAGAAATTTAGTATCATACTAAGTAAAATGTATACTAAGATCTCTCATGGACAATTAACAAATATCAAATATTATTTGTGGAAATCAAAACTTTAAGCTATGTGTGTAAAAAGTTGTAAGTATACATGATCATAAAAGAGCAGCATATATTAATAATTAGAAATGGACTTATAAATTATATGATATTTTACCTTAGTTTATGCAAAGGTGCTCAGTCCATTTTCATACAAATAAGCAATACTATGATTAACATCTGAGAAACTTCATCTCTACAATTGATTTATAATAGTTGCAAATTTGAAAATATACACATTTCTCTGTCAAAGCATTCCTCTTAAAATAATTTCAAAGTTTTTCTTTTTAGATAATGTATAAATCAAAGACTATATGTGTAGGCATATTTTCCTTGTTTTACAAAAATTAATATCAACTAATAAAACCATTATTTGTATTAAAATATCACGTGTTTGTGTAGTGCAATCCGCTATTACCCTCATGCATTATTATTCTTGTTGAATGTATTTTCTTCATTGGCCATCATGTGCTAAATAGAAGTCCTTGAAATAAATAGAAGTCCTTTCATAGAAGATTTCTACTTATTTGGAGTCAGACTTTCTGTTTCTTACTATCCAATCCATGACCCATGGAGAGAGTCAATAGCAAAAAGAATATTAAAGGTGACAATTCACCACAAAATCTATCATGAAAAACAATGACTAAACTTAATGATCTCATATTCAAAGACATTTAATAGGAAGCAGGAATCACTCGCCATTATTTGCAATCCAACTGTTCCATCATTTCTCAAGGAGAGTTGTCACAAATGTTAACTTAGAATTCTTGCCAATAAATTGAAGGCAGATGTCAACATTACAGGCAGATTATGCTGTTTTAGAGTAAAGTACTGGACTGTCTTTGCAAACTTGCTGATGAGAAAACTCACAAGGAAATAAAAAGGAATAGCAAAATAAAGACAACTTAGAGTAAACTACATTTTGGATTACAAAAATGAGAACTTTAATTTAATACTGCCTTAATAGAAAGATCAAACCATGCCTACATTAGTATTTATTTTTCTTTCAAATGATTCTTTTCAAATGAAGCAGTCATAGTATTCATTTTAAATAATCATTTCTTTGACTTTCAAGAAAAAAAAAAGAGAAAATGGTTTACCAAAGTAAAAATTCCAAATATAAAGCACCTGAAAACATGAAAGGAAGAAATTCTTACTAGCTACATTTTTCTATGTAAAACAGCTCAGAATTTACTGTTTTAGGAACTACTTAATTCCTAGAAAACTAACTTCATAAACTAAATTCCATTCCTGGATCTATCATTTTAACAGTTAGCATGTTCCTAATAACTATGCTCCTAAAATCTTATCATTATATATTGATGTAAACATTATTTTGCTTCTTAAATATTTTAAACACTTCTAATAACACCTATGCCTCCATTATGGGAAAGATGCTATCTAACTATCTGAAGATAATAGGTAGAATAGAATAGAAACTAGCCTCTGCATCATAAACAGATGCTGAATGCATTTTCTGAAGTCAATGAGCATATAAAAGGTGAAAGAGGGCCGGTGAGATGGCTCAGCAGCCTACGCGCCTGCCTGGCAAGCACGAGTGCCCAAGTTCAACTCCCGGATCCCACATACAAAAAAAGGGGGGGTGATATCGCTCAGCAGCACGGGCGCCTACTGGCGCATGAGGTCCTGAGGTCGATCCCCGGTACCCACAAAAAAAAAAAAAAAGGTAAAAGGGACAAATCTGCTTTGGTTTAAATTTTCTCCAGGAAGAGCTAACATAATATTTCATATTTCACACATACTTCTTACATAGGGCTTTAGTAAGCTTTCCTGCTGCTGAGACAAAACACCCAATTTAAAAGAGAAAAGTTTAATTTACCTGAGAGTTTAAAGGGATTCTGTCCATGCTTGGCAATCTCCAGGGCAAAAATGCCATGGCAGAACAAAGGTTCTTAGTCATAGTAGCCAGGAAGAAGTTCAGGGAGGAAGTGCCAGTGAGGAGACATAGGCCAGGAAGGAACGGGCCAGGGAGCAGACATAGGACTTAAGGTCATGCCTCCATGACCCACATAGGCACACCCAGAAACATGATCCACCAATTCCCTGGGGGGATTCCAAAGCCGATCAATCTGAATCACTACCTTGCCCATCACATTCCACCCCTTGTTAAGTTGACACCCAAACATATTCCCTTAAATCACACTTAGTCTGCCAATAAATGAAAAAACAAGGTAATAATTCCACCTAGTATATTACAACTATCCTGAGTATTGCCCAGCATGCAATAATCCCTTCCACAAAGTCTTAACACTTCCAGCATTTTTTACAAAAGCCCAAGTCCATGTCTCTTCTAAGATTTGATGCAGAGAACTAAATACAAATATTTGGAAAGTTCAAAAACAAACTACATATTTCCATGGTACAATGGCACAGAGTAAATATTCTCATTTGCAAAGAGAGAAATATGAAGATAGAAAAGAATAGGACCAAAAAAGAACCAAAACTCAGCAGAGCAAAAGTTAAATCCTGTAGTTCCAGGGTACACTGCGGTAAAATTTTAATTCTAATGGGCAGAGTGGCCCCACTCCTATGACTTTGATGTTTGCAACATGCATGGACTCACTTGAGCTGCCTTTGCTCACTGTCTGCATCTATCCTCATCAGATAATCCATGTTTCTGGAATCTACAACTTCCTAGGATCTCTGCTGCACTTTTTGTTTTATTCCCACAGCGTTATGTACTGCTTGCTCAGGGGCAGCTTGCTTAGCCTCCCAGATCTTCCTTTGAAATCTAGGTAGAAATCTCCCTGACCCTATTACTCTTGCATTCTGCATGACTATAAAACCAGAATCATGTGGAAAGTGCCAAGGTCTGCTATCAGTGAGAGCAGTTGCAAGGACCCTTTGGACCATGTTTACAGCAGCCTCCCAGTATCTGGATTGCTGAGCATGGTAAAATGAACCCCAAGAAACCAATTTCCTAGGAGACTTTTCTTGAATGGGGTTACAGGGACTCAAATCAGTGGTTTATAGTTTTGCATCTGTGAAACTGGCTGTATCTGTGAAAGAATGGAAATTTGCTGATTTCTGATACCCTTGTGGTATCTTACTTCTTGTTTCCACACCAAATACTAGTTTCTTTTAAGTGGCACTAGTCTTTTCAACAGACAATCTTCCTTAGGCTCCAGGGCACAGATTAAAATTTTTCTGCTTTAATTTTGCTCTCAGTACTCACTATATATCAGGCTAAATGTAGGCAGAAGTAGGAAGGCCACAACCTGAAAATTGGGTATCCTTTAAATTTCCTCCACCAGTTCAAATAGTCCACAGCCACTAATCTTGGTCTCCAGCATCCTCAGAACATGTGCTGAATTTACACACAATTTCTGGAGAGCATAACATACAAGACCTCTATTTCAACTGCCAATAAAGTCCTTGTTACAACCTAAAACTTCCTGAAAATTGCTGTCCACATTCCTGTCTACATTCTAGTTTTCTGAGCTCTAACCAAAATCACCCATCCAGCTCTGCTTAAAGCATTCTAGGCTTCTTTATTTATCATCTCCAAACTTTTACAAACTCCTCCTACAAACTAGTTTCAAAGGATTATAAACTACATGATCAGATCAACCTTGCAATGATTCCATACTTAGTACAAATTTTGTGTTGGTCAACTATTCCACTGCTGACACAATACATGCACACCCAAGACTTAGCGATTTAATATAGTTCACTATTTCAAGAGATTCCGGTCAATGGTCAATAAGATACAAGATCTTTCCATCATGGTGGAAGGGCATTGGAGAGCAAAAATTCTTAGTTCATGCTGCCTTAGCAGTACAGCATAGGACCAGTGCCAGAGACAAAGGGGAGAAGATCACATGTAAACATCAGGCCACGCCTCTAAGGCACATCCAGAAGTGTGTGCCAGCAATCTCTCAGGTGAGTAACAACGCCCATCAATTTGACATTCCACTTTAAACTTCACAATTATGGTTGTGGTTTTTCTTTTTCAGTTGGTCTCAAGAGCCCTTTCGGGAAAGTGTCTATAAACTCCAACCATTCCCAGCAAGAGGAAAGTACTCTTGGATCTTTATACTGTTCCTTTCATAGGATTTTCTCACTTGGAGGACAGCCTAATTCCTATATATTCAATGGAAAAGAAGAAAGAGGCCATAGGCAACTAAAATGAAACCAGTCGATCTTTGGCAAAGGACCTCATGATATGTTGGTAGAATCCAGAAACTTAGAACAAACCTACACACAAATGTATACCTTAAAAAAAAAATCCCAAAATAAATCAAAGAGCTAAGTTTAAAATGCAGACACATAAAGCTCTTAGAGAAAAACAGGAAAAAGTTTAGATGGCATGGTTTAGCAGTGAGTTTTTGATTGAAACAACAAAACCACAATCTATATTTCAGAAAACAATTGAAAAGTTGGACTTTGTTGAAATTGCTAACCTATGTTCCACGAAAAATATTGGTAGGAAAAAGAATCTGATGTACAGATAAGTGAGGCATATAGAACTCCAATTAGCCATGACCAAAATAAATCTACACCCAGGCATACAATAATCAAGATTCCAAATATTCAGCCCAAGAACAGAATATCCAAAGCTGTTAGGGAATAGAAACTGATCACCTATAAAGGAAAGCCCATCAGAATCATGGCAGAGTTCTCAACACAAATCCTCAAGTCAAGAAGAGCTTTGAGTGAAGTATTTCAAGTCCTGAAAGAAAACAACTTTCAACCCAGATTGATGTGCCCTGAAAAACTACCTTTCAAAATTAGTGGAGAAATAATATACTTACATGACAAAGAACAACTGAAGAAATTCATGACCACCAAACCAACCCTATAAAGGGTACTGAAGGATATTCTAGACAGAGATAAAAAATGACCACAATTCCAAGAACAACAACAGAAAGAAACCACCATGCAGGGCAAGCAGTTAAGCAGAGGGGAAGCACAGGAAACCAACAGCAGGAAAATACCATGACAAAGATAAGCCAATACATACCAGTTGTAACCATCAATGTAAAAGGGCTCAATTCATCAATCAAAAGAGACTTGCAGAGCACATCAAGAAACAAGATCCAACAATATACTGTAGATAAGAAACACATTTAACTCAAAAAGGAATTCATACACTGAAAGTCAAAGGATGGAAAACAATACTCCATGTAACAGGAAACCAGAAAAAAGCACAGGTAGCTAGTGTGTCCTCAGACAATGCAAATTTAAAGCCAAGAATGATTAAAAGAGGTAAAGAGGGTTACTACATACTTGTTAGGGGAAAACTTCAAGAGGAAGAGATAACAATCATAAATATGTATGCACCAAATATGGGAGCAACCAACTACATAAGACAATTATTAATAGACATGAAAAACCAAATAAGCAATAACACAATTGTAATGAGAAATCTTAATAACCCATTGTCACCAGTAGATAGATCAACCAGACAAAAAATCAGCAAAGAAATATCAGAATTGAACTAAACCTGTGAACAAATGGACTTAGTAGATGTTTACAGAGTATTCCACACAACAACAGCAGAATACACATTCTTCTCAGCTGAACATGGGACACTCTCTAAAGTAAACCATATACTAGCGCATAGAACATGCTTAAGTAAATGCAAAGGAACTGAAATTATGCCATGCATATTATCTGATCATAGTGAGATTAAAATGGAAATTACTGGCAAAAGAAACTGCAAAAGCTCCGTAAAAACATGGAAATTAAATAACACCCTCCTGAACAATCAATGGGTAACAGATGAAATTAAAGAAGAAATTAAACAATATCTGCAATTAAACGAAAATGAAGATACAACATACCAGAATCTGTGGGACAGAATGAAACCAGTCTTAATAGAGAAATTTATAGCGGTGAATTCTCACCTCAGGAAAACAGAATGAGCACAAATAAGCAACCTAATATTGCACCTCAACCTTCTAGAAAAAGAAGATCAAGTCAAGTCTAAAGCCCATACAAGGGAGGACGCAATTGAGTCTAAGAAAACAATACAAAGAATTAATGAATCAAAGAGTAGGATCTTTGAAAGAATAAATAAAATTGATAAAACCTTAGCCAACCTTACCAAAAAAAAAGGAAAGAAAAGACTCAAATTCATGCAATAAGGAATGAAAAGTGTGAAATCACTACAGATTCTGTAGAAATTCAGAAGATCATCAATACCTACTTCAAAAATCTTTACCTTCATAGGATGGAAAACGCAGAAGACATGGACAGATTTTTAGATACATATGAACTACCAAAGCTGAACCAAGATGATATAAAAAATCTGAATAACCCAATATCATTCAATGAAATTGAAAATGTAATTAAAAACTTGCCAACAGCAAAAAATAAGCCCAGGTCATGATGGACTTACAGCAGAATTCTACAAGAAATTTAGAGGCCTAATGCCAGTACTCCTCATACTCTTTAATGAAATTGAAAGCGAAGAGATATTCCCTAACTCATTCCTGGAAGCAAGTATTACCCTGATAGCAAAACCAGAGAAAGACCAATCCAAAATGAGAACTACAGGCCAATTTCCCTAATGAACATATATGTAAAAAAACTCAATAAGATTCTAACAAACAGAATGCAGCAAATCATCAAGAAGTTTATACACCATGACTAAGTGGGATTCATCCCAGGAATGCAGGGATGGTTCAACATATGCAAATCAATAAATGTAATGCACCATATCAACAGAGCCAAGGACAAAAATCACATGATCATCTCAACAGATGCAGAAAAATCTTTTGACAAAGTCCAACACTCATTCATGATAAAAACCCTGCAGAAAATTGGAATAGATGGTCTTTACCTCAATCTGATAAAAACAGTCTATGACAAACCAACAGCCAACATCATACTAAATGGACAAAAACTGAAATCTTTCACTCTAAAATCAGGAACAAGTCAAGGATGTCTACTATCACCACTCCTATTCAATATAGTTCTGGAAACTTTAGCCAGAGCAATTAGACAAGAGAGAGAAATAAAAGGAATAAGGGTAGGAAAGGAAGAAGTTAAATTACCATTTTTTGCAGATGACTTGATACTGTATGTAGAAGACCCCAAACCTCCACCAAAAGACTTCTAGATTTAATAAGCAAATTTAGTAGCATAGCTGGATACAAAGTCAACTTTCAAAAATCAATAGCTTTCCTGTACACAACAACAAACTCACTGAGAGAGAATTAGGGAAACCACACCTTCACAATAACATCCAAATAAATGAAATACTTAGGAATCAATCTATCAAAGGAAGTAAAAGACCTATATATTGAAAATTACAATACTCTGAAAAAAGAAATTGAAGAGGATATCAGAAAATGAAAAGATATCCCTTGCTCGTGGATAAGAAGAACCAACATAGTGAAAATGGCCATACTCCCAAAATTGTTATACAGATTTAATGCAATCCCCATCAAAAAAACCATTAGCATACTTCACAGAACTAGAGATAACATTCCTACAATTCATTTGGAAACAGAAGGGACCTAGAATAGCAAAAGCAGTTCTAGGCAACAAAGGAAAGGCAAGGTGCATCACAATCCCTGACTTGAAATTATACTACAAAGCTATTGTGATAAAATCAGCCTGGTATGGACAAAAAAAAAGTCCTGAGGATCAGTGGAACAGATTAGAAGATGCAGACACAACTACAAACACATTCAGTCACCTTTTCTTTGACAAAGGAACTAAACATATGCACTGGAAGAAAGATAGCCTTTTTAATAAATGTGCTGGAAAAATTAACTCTCTACATGCCAGAGACTAAAACTAGAACCATGTCTATCACCATGCACTAAACTAAAGTCAAAATGGTTCAAAGATCTAAATACTAAAGCATAAACATGCAATCTACTGGAAAAGAAAGTACATAGAAATCTTGAAGACATAGGTGTAGGCAGATAGTTGGCCTAAGTAATTTTTGGAATGAAAAATTTATGTTAAACTGAAGACAAAAGAAACTGGGCATTGTTCTCTAGTTTTATGGTTTAATAAAAATGTTGCAGTAAGTGAAGGAGTTCCGTATGGGTTTCTAGCTACTTGTACGCAACAAGCAAAGAATTGGAAGTGGCAAGAAATGGTAAGGAAAAAAAAACAGCAAATTTAAATGAATTTTAATTAGGCAATGGTACACTTGGAGCCAATAAGCTTGTTCAATTGGAAAAGATAATAGCATGAGCACTGGATGTATTGGATTTAGGGATTTAAGATGTTGCACTGGTCAAGGATGCTTCCCATTGGGTCTTCCAGGGCATGATTAACAATGAGATTGACAGAGTGTTGAGTCATGTCTGCTGTGTCTATGTGCATGCCATTTCCCATAATTCACTCTGTTGTAATTGGATATATAAGACGTAGTCCATAACGAACCTTCAATGAACTCCAAGTGAAAGAAAGTAACTGTCATTATGCAGGAGAATTGGGCATACATATATTTTATCTCTGCCTCTGAGAAGTAGGCCTTAGGACACAGGTTGGGTGATTGGCTCTGGGGTTTGCCCAGCTTCAGATGAGTGGAGAGGAAGTGGTCCATCAGCTAAAATTGTACTATTTATATTACTAAAATTCTGTTGCACATACACTGATACTAGAAAATAAGTAAATGAATGTCAGAGTGTAGGAGCGACATTTCTCACAATTATTGGGAGAGTTTATGATAAAACAAAAAGATAAGACTAGAATGATCTTTGCGATAATAGAATAGACTTGTAGACCACAGTACAAACTCATATTTAGCTTACTACAGCTTCACATGCAGTGTAAAAATATTTGTAGATGTGTGTATATACAGAGGTGGTAACACACATGTATTTCCTGAGATGTCCAAAAGCAATGACTTCCCAAAGAGACAACCACACCCTGTGCCTGGACATTGTTTCTTAATTCTATTTTTTAATGACTAATTTTAATATTGTGACATTACAAGGTGAGTCAAAGCACTTTGAAGTATAAAATGTAAGAAAGTGCTAAACAAATACGTGGTAGAATGAAAAGAAAACTTATAAAAATGATAGGAACATATTAAATGTATTGAGAAGTTCAAAGAAAAGACTCTCAATAGCCAAAGCAGGAAAAGTTTGACCAACTAAATCAATAAAGTATAATTGGATTATAACTCAATGAATGAATGAATATCCATGAGTTCCTACTGGTGTAAATAAATGACTAAATAATAAATAAATAAGTAAGTAGTAGAAGAATAAAATTGTTCTGCAACAGAATTGTAAGTAAATGTGTAAATAGTCAACTGTAACAGAGCATGGTATATGCCTCCCCATCTATCTGCTTATTTGGATAGTATCTGCTCTCAATTGTCTTAACCTTTAAAAATTTGACATCCAGGGCCGGTGAGATGGCTCAGCAGCTTAAGCGCCTGCCCGGCAAGCGCGAGGGCCCGAGTTCGACTCCCGGAACCCACATACGAAAAAGGGGCTGGTGATATCGCTTAGCGACACGGGCACCTGCTGGCACGTGAGGTCCTGAGGTCGACCCCCTGGTACCCACAAAAAAAAAAATTTGACATCCAGTGATTTTTAATTCTATGTGAGATAGTTAATATTTGATATACATTCATTGATAAAAGTTTTTCATAATTCCTCAAGGTTTTTAAAAATATACCCATGTGTAATTATCGAGAGCTTACTATTTACTTATGTTTTTACTTAGCAGTACTGATACTGTATAAAAAAGACCAGTGGTTGTAATAAAATATTCAGTTCCTGAATCTAGCTAAATTTATAGCATGAACTATGTTGATTTATACTTATATTGAAATATTTCAAAATTTCCATATTTTTATTATTACAATGTACAATATAACCTATTTAGTATTTTTGGTGATTTTTCTCTGATTTATTCTAAAACAAATTTTTGTCAAAACAAGTTTTTTCAAAACATTTGTTGTTGGAATGATGTAAAAATATTGTGTGAGAAGAGAAATTTTTATTGTTTCATATATGGCTGTATATATCCTCTATTTATTGAGTGCAGCATTGGATTTGCGTTAAATTCTGTTTATAATCCTTTTTTCAAACTAGTAACATTGAATTATCTGTCATAAGGAAAACTCAGAGCATAAAATTTGATTACCTTTTAATTAAACTTTATTGAAAAGAATGTAAATTTGACACACCTAAATTATTCACAAAGAGCATTTTTTTTCTTATTAAGTTTATTAAATTAGTTTGATTTGGGGCATAACTAATTTGGAGGTATTCATTAGTCAAGAATTCTTCACCAAATTTTTGATATCAAAGCCACTAAATTGTGCATGCATTAGCTAATTAATACTCCAACCACTTGAAGCTGACTTTTGGGTGGTGTTATTTCCTATTTTATTTAACTGAACCTTTACCCTTTTTGTGCTATAAGCTTAGCAAACTAAACACCGCACCATACAAGGCTCAGTAATAAAAGAGGAACCTGGGAGAACCATGGCCTTTTACAGCAAGATGGGATGTTAGGAGAACACTAATGATAGAATACTATAAACTGTGACAATCTGAAAATAATAGTTTGGGTTTGGAATGATGGATGGTATATAAAAATTGAATGCATAACCTGTATATATTCAAGAAAAGATCATTAAAGGTAACATTTTTAATTTAGCATGAAGATAAACATAAATGAATAGTACTTTAATATTCTGAGTATGTCTAAAAAGATTCAAGTAGAAGACGCTTAAAGAGAGAAATTTTTTTAATGATGTCTTTTCAAAGGGGAGCAATACCCCAACTACAGTACTATACAGAAATGAAGTCTAAATCATCATGAAAAATGTAGGTTTGCAGAGGACACTGGATTCCTTATTCATCCAACAGATTCTATAAAGTAATATGTTTGGCAATTGTTCTCTGTTTTGGACATACAGCCAGGACTCAATCAGAGAGGAGGGTAGGGCTTGGGAGGTGAAGTGACTTTAATTCTACATGTGCTGTTTCTTCCTGCCAGTGAAAAGTATAGAAAATTAAGTAGTTTATGTCTTTAAAATATCTGGGCTTCAGAAAAGCAATAAAAATAAGATATTCACAATGAAAACAGAGCTAATTTTTCAAAAAAGAAAAGAGGTAAATTTATTTAGTAAAAGTGTGAAGTCAGTTGGCTAAAACGTAATATGTATTAACAAAAAAAGAGATCTCAGATTTAAAATCTAATCTGTAGAGAATGATCAAATTTTTCTGAAACTTTTCAAAGTATACTAGTTTTGTTCCTAACTAGCACTTCACATACTAGGAAACTTGTGCTCTTGTTTTCAACTATTATACACTTTCCCTAATGTGTTTATTATGAATGATGAACACAGGCAATGCTATTGTAACATTTTGCAGCAGCATTTTCAACACAGCTCTGTGAAATTATCAAACCATGTAGTAAGTCCTACCTGAGTACTTTGATATCCAATGCATGAAAATTAGTTTAATACTCTACTAAAGTAAACCATTTACCTTAGCAGTTATTGTTGATTTCTGTTTCATGAAAATATCATGATATGTGCTTTGCAACTGACACAGTCTACTTGACATAATTATGAAACCTGTATTATAGGTCATACATATATCCCATCATTTATATTATTACATAAAGAGAAAACTTTGCGAGTAAAGGAGAAAGAATTGAAATAAAATCATGTTTCTTATTTGCTCTGTGACCTTTGCTGTATTATTAAACTTATACATGATAAGCATAAGGACACTTCAAAAGACATCTGTTCAAAATAATATATATATTCAAGTTACTGGTACAGTGTATGCCTGGAGTTAGCCAATCACATGTAAAAAAAGAAAAAAAAAAGATAAAAATATAAAATTAGTTTCCCATCTAAGATTGGGAAAAGGAAATATATTATGTGCTTTTGAAGATGTATATTTATGGCCTTCATGCTCTGCTGTAGCTGCATCGTGCTAAGCTGTTAGATTTCACTCTCGTTTGAAAGATAACAGCTGGCAGATCTGGCAGACTTTAGGCTGCCAATCATTTAGAGAGCCGCATTTGTCTCGATTAAATAAGCACCAGTTATTAAAACTGAGCCTTGACATCCAGGAAAGTCTGGTTGTATTTAAATGGCAAGTGAGGTCTGTCTGCACCACAGTGAGGCATCATTCCTGGAGGCATTCTGTTAACAGTTAAGGGGCCAGTGAAAGAACTCTGTTCTTCCCTCAGTAGAAGCTGTCTGGAAGCTGAAAGTAAAAAAAAAAAAAAAAAATTGCAGATACAGATAGAAATATTATAACAATGCCACCCTTAAATTTTTCCTAAAAGACTAAAATATACATGCATGTACAGAAAAAATTGTGGAAAATTTCGGCAACTTCACTTGTATGTCAAAAACTTGGAAATAATTTTTACACAAACAGGAGAATGTTTAAAATGGTAGTCCATTGTTTAAATGGAATTGTACTGAACAGTAGAAAGAACCAACTATTGATATTTAGAATAATATGGAAAAATCTCAAAAATTGTCCGTTGAATAAAATAAATCCTACTCTATGAGTCCATGCATATAATTTCTAAATCAAGTAAACTTTATAAAGAGAAACAAACTAAAATTGTGAGTGCCTCTGCAGCACGTTGAAAGTTGTGATGCATGGCCTGGGTCAAAGCATGAATTTCTAAGGTAAAGGAGATAATCTATGTCTTAATTGCATAGCAGTTTTACAGATATATACATAAGTTACTCTCATCACACTGCCATGTTTATTGATGCATATTTCACTCCATGTATATACAATGTGATTTTAAAAATGTTCTCTTAAAAACTCTTTGAAAACAAAGCATCACCAAATATTATTACACCTCTAATATTGACTACCATATTTTATGTATTTATTTGCAATTTACACAATTATTTCAGAATGAATCTTCACTGATTTCTTTGGTAAAGGTATTACAGTGTTCAAACAGTAGGAATTGTATTATAGGTTATAGAATAACATCGTATTCTCAAATCTGTCTTTCAATCTTCCAATATACTTTTCAGAGTTGATGATTTTCCTTTATAGATCTATAGATAATTTTACCAGTTTGAAATAGATAAAAGTGCCTGCAAACTCTTTGAAACTCCTCCTCTCAGGCTTTAGGGCCTATGACCCCCTTCCCTAAATTTGGGCTTTTTTTAGTGACTGAGTTTTTGCTACTTTCTGAAGTTACTTCAGAAATGGTCATTCCGTGTCCAGCTGGCTTACTTTGAGATAAGCCACCTCCCATAAGCCACCTCAGGCTTATCTTCCTGAGACTACAATGACACAGAAGCCATTGGAAGGACCCCCTGTCAATCACCCAGATAAGGCTGTCTGACATCCAGCAGCAATAGTCAAGTGTCATCAGCTCAACACAAATTTCAGATCACTGTACCCTGCTGACTAACTGCATTTTACACAAGAGACCCAAGAAAGAAAATCCAGTAAATCTCTTCCTTAAATCCTACACCCAAAATCCTACACGTATATATAGATACATAATCTACAGATATATATAGATATAGATATATAGATATAGATATATACAATAGATCTATACCTATATCTATACCTATACCTATATATCTGTACCTATACCTATAGATATACACGATAGTCAAAATAAATCTTCTTTCTGATCTATACATGTTTAAAACCAATATAAATAGCAATAAGTTGTTATTGTCTCCCAATTTAAAAAATTAAAACTAGGTTTAATATTTTGTTACTTTTCTATAAAATACCAAATGGATATCCTCATATATCCCTTCACTGGAATCATGAACACAACGATAGGATAAGTTCACAGAAAAGGACTTACAGAATCAAAGTAAATAACTATTTAAAAATGTTAATAATTATTTCAAATTTGCCTTCTCTCAGTATTTTATCCATCTATATTTCACTTGCAATTTTTGAAAATCATTATTTACCTAATAATTTTGCCAGACATTTGTTAGCAAATTTGAATTTCCACCAATCGACAAACTTCTCGTTGAAAATATTATTTATGTGTACTTTTTACCTTGTGTAATTTTTAAAATTAGATTCCTACTACACTCAGGAGCCTTGTGTATTTACTCATAAATTGTCCGTTGAAAAATACACTTATCTTTTTTTTTTATTCGGTAGTAGGAAGATATATTGAGTGCAGTCATGCACCACATAATGATTTTTCAGTGAACAACAAATACACATAAAATTATAGAAGTCACAGAGCCTATAGATGCATAAGCTTACATTGATTTATATAAGTATACACTATATTGTTCACAGAGTTCCAAAACAATCTAAGAGTGAAATTCCCAAGAACTATTCTTGATGCTAAGCAATGTGGGACTACAATTATTTCTCATAGTTCTGAAAATAGTTTTTCAAGATATTGTTTTTCTTTTTATTTTAAGAAGTTTTATGTGTTTTTATTTTATCCAACTAAATTATCTATCATACATTTTATAGTATTTAATAATTCATTTTCATATTGATAAGCATTACTACCATATGTTCCATAAAGTTTCCTAATTTTTAAAACACATTTTAATGCTTTATAGTTTTTACTAAAGTCTTTCATTATATATCTTTTCATTTGAAATAATGGTTTAAAATTATGATTTTTCAATGTGGCAATCCCACATCTTTTCTGGAATGAGACATTATCTAAAATAGGTTGAGACACCATATTTATTACATTTAATTCTCAAATATATTGTTCTTTATTTTTCAATCTTTTATTTGATATGTATCTTTTAGTATATCACTACAACACTATTTTGTTATTGTAGTTTTTGTATTATTTTTAATTCATTTAAATTCATTCTTCCACTTATAACACTTGCATTACTTTTAATATGTTATTTTATTATAAGAAACCTACTTGTTTTGTGTACATAAAATTAGTGATTATTTTACTATATCTCCTATCATTTTGTACATTGTGTTATTTGTATATAGCAATTAGTGCAAACCCTTCAGTTTTCAGCATATACTATCATATCATCTGCAAAACAAAAAAATAACGAAAATATTATTTTCCTGATTAATGTTTTATACTTCTAATTTCTATCTGTCATAAGCACATTGTCTGGAAAAGTCTAGAAAATATTATTTAATCAGGCATTAAAGGGTATTCTTTTCTTGATCTAATTCTAGTGGAGATAATCCTTTTATTCATGGACTACGACAACACTGGCCTTTTGTGAGAAATAGTTTTTCTTAAAGCTGAGGAAATATTCTTTTATTCAAAATTTTTTGAATGTGTGTGTACATGTATATTGATTTGATTTAGGATAATTCCCTCCAGACCAATAATTTGTCTAATTATATATTCCAAATAGCACCTTCATAGGCTCCCCATCTGCTCAGGTCCAGAGATCCAGGAATCAATTAACCTCCTCTGCATTTATCTCCTGATCAACAGTGTGATTACTGATTTCTCCCTGTGGCCTGGTTATGTTTTCACCCACCATTTATTCTATTAAACTGTATGTGACCTAATTATAATTGCCAATTTCACTGCATTAACAGACTCCTTTCTGATTAGTAAAGCACACTTCTGGGTGTGTCTGTCAAGGTGTTTCCAGAGATGATTGGCATGCAAGCCAGGAAAACTTAAGTGAGGAAGACCCATCTTGATTGTGGGTGGCACCATCCACAGGCTTACAGCTCGGATGGAATGAAAAGGGGAGGCAGAGAAAGTTGGCCTGCATGTGAAAAGCTCCATTCTGCTTAAAAATAGGTATCTTTGTCTACTGCCATTTTTGTAGACATCAGCCACCAGTTTCTACATCCTTCCAATGCAGATTCATACCAGTAACTCTCTTGGTCCAGGCCTTTGTTCTAAGACTGGTGCTACATTCTTCTTCTTTTTTTTTTTTTTTCTAATGTGAATTCCCGGAGTCGAACTCAGGACCTCGTGCTTGCCAGGCAGGCGCTTATGCCGCTGAGCTATCTCACCAGCCCTGGTGCTGTATTCTTAGCCCTCTTTTGTTACGGCTTCTAGATTTTGGCCTGAGCAGCAAATGGATCCCCTGGCTCCACAGTGTGTAGGTGGTCATGGTGGAGTCTCTCACCTCTGAGCTTGTAAGCCTACCTAATAATTCCCCCTGCATCCTGAAGGAGACTCTTCTGTCCTGTAAATGTAGGGATAACGTTACTAAAAGCTAGATGCAAGCTGTCATTATGTGATTTGCGTAAATTATACTGCACGTTTAACTCTCGGCCTTGAAGGGTATCTGCAGTTAAAGTGACCACAGTGGTAAGTAAAGGACAGGATCTTTTACCTTGGGATGGAGGTGTCAGGGAGGAGCCTGTGAGCCTGGGAATGTTGAGCTCCTAATTCTGATGAGTTTATGTTGCCAGCAGAAGTGGCCTGGTCATATTCAGCGTTGGGGCTTCTCCACTTCTGCCTGGGGAAACAAATCCCACGTAACCTACTGAAAGCAGTAACGTTCTTCCCTGATGAAGTTACTAAGCAGGACAATGCCGATGCCCTTTGGGATCCTCTTTTACCAAGAGCTTTGGTCTGTGGGGCTATATCCAGTCTCAAATCTAAAATGGCACCTGAAAGTGAGGTCCACAGCTTAATCCTTGAGAAGGTACACTACTGTCCCAATGGATTATTTGTGCTTTCTAATTCTTACAAGCAGAGATCTGTGGAATGAGTATGTGACTGGATGTTATGGACGTGGTATAATGATGAATGGAACACATATATGGATCAGGCTGAATTTCTTGATAAGTGTCTCAGGTCACAGAGTTTAGCAGTTGTCTAAGGTTGATGGCCTGCGAGCTCACTGGAATCACTGGTGTGAGTTGATGTGAGAAGGCTGAAGAAACAGGAGACTGATGTTCATAGATGATGGCAGCAAAAGACACATTCATTTAAATCAAAATAGGTGCCAACTTCCTTCTTCTTTCCTTTTTTTTTTATTCCAATCACGCTACCAACCTATTCATTAGTGCCATGCACACATGGGGTGGATCTTCAACTCATTTGGCTGCCTCACATGTCAATCATCTCTAGAAACACTCCCTAGACACGGCACTGTGTTTTGCTAATCTGCTAGGCATTTCTCACTCCAGTTAAGTTAACATATCACAGTTAACAGTCACAGAGTTTTCAAAGATACTTGCGGATTCTCATTCGGATCTGGGCCCTCCAAGTGTTTCAATGCCATTCTTTAATAATCTAATACTCCTCAAATGGGGAAGTATCCCTGTTAGACTTTCTTTTAGAGTCTGTATCCATGCTTAATTCTCCCATGAATTACAGAATCATTGAAGATTAGATGGGAAAAATATGGACTATTCAAAGAAACAACAGAAGAAATTTTGACAATGTTATGATTAGTGTTCTAGAATTTATAAAAATAGATGAGGCAACCAAGAGCTAGCCAGAAAATTTCTATACCTGAAGGGAGAAGGAAGTTTGTTACAGAAGTTGCAACTTTAAAACAAAAGTACCGGGCTGGTGAGATAGCTCAGTGGCATAAGCGCCTTCCTGGCAAGTGCAGTCCTGAGTTCGACTCCTAGAACCCACATAAAGGAAAAAAAGGGCCGGTGATATCGCTCAGTGGCACAAGCGCTTGCTGGCAAGCGTGAGGTCCTGAGGTCGACTCTCAGTA
The DNA here is from genome assembly GCA_028451465.1 of Erethizon dorsatum. Taxonomy (NCBI): domain Eukaryota; kingdom Metazoa; phylum Chordata; class Mammalia; order Rodentia; family Erethizontidae; genus Erethizon; species Erethizon dorsatum. Next base: position 23,309,775 of record CM051839.1, read on the forward strand.
CCCACATAAAAAAAAAAAAAAAAAAAAAAGTACCTTTCAGCCTGTTGGGGAAGAGGATAATAAATTTCCTAACCTCTGTGTTTCCCTCACCTTTCATTAAAATTTCAATGTTCCTTCTGATAGGACAATACTTACCTATGGATGATGTAGTCTATCGATGTAGACCAATGCTATCAGAAACAAAGGAGATGAGGAAGGGATGGGGAGCAAACAATAATGGAATATGTAGTACAATGATTTGCTATCACTGTCTCCTTATTGCAGACACCTGGTCAACAGGTGCTGTAGTCATTGATTGCCAGAGCCATATTCCTTGTGTGCCAAATAAGTTTATTCATTGTTTTAGATTCTGGTGTTTGACCCATCTTAATGCTAATTCTGATGGCTCTTCCAGTATCTGAGTCATCTATGTGGATGATTTCTGTATCTTTGCTCTACTTTCTGCTGCATCCTCCACAATTCCATCTCTAATAACTTGAAGAGCCATAGCTCTCTTTCAGGGTATGGATTATATCTGGTTCCTATATGTATTTCTCATCTTTCTTGTCGCTATGGAGTGGAGAGAGCAATGTTTTATTTTATACAACTACATTTAGGATGATTATGTTCCCGCTAAATGATTTTAGAAACCTTTTATAATTTTGATTATGCAATAATAATGTATGATTTTATTTACCTTCTAATAAGAAGAAGCTGAGAGTCAGAGAGATTAAATGAAAGTCAAGTCAATGAAGTGGTAATGCTAAATTCAGTGTTTATATTCAACCCTCAAATATCTATCAACACATGTTAATTCTCACCTTTCTTGCTGTAAATGCTCTGTATAGCACTTAATAAGTATAAGGTTACATGCTTGCATATATTAGTGGATTTATTTTTTACAAACATCTAACAAAGCAGGTATAATTATTATACTATGTATTTAGTAGTGAAGGAAACCTGAAAAACATTTAATTAACTGACCTAAAGTTTACAACTAGCAACTAATGGTGTGAATATCTGAAAAAAATAGTATTATATTTATAATAATTATCTACTTACCATGTGCCCATAGTATTCTTTTTCTAGATTTTTTTTTTTTTTGGTAGAATGTTCTTTTGTCATAGTACCACATGGGAGTGATTTTCACGGTGGTATAAGTGAAGTTTTGACATTTGAATATTCATGGCTTTTTTTCACTTAATTTTAATTTTTATTCCAAATAGAAAAATCATTTATCATCTCTTCAAATTCCTCAATAGTCAATAATTTGAAAAGTATACAAATTAATCAAAAGTTAAAGCCCACACAACCAGTTCAAATGTACTTTTAAACTGATACAATATTTTACAGAGCTACAAAAATGTGTAATAAAGTTTATATTATATATAACATGTCACTTTATTGATAAACATGGAGTATTATGATTGACACTCTTGTGTCTTCAGACCATTTTGCTGTGTCAGTGAGTATGTTTTTGTGTTGTTCTATTTTAAACTGCTGGATTTTTTAAGGTAAAACATGCCAGTTACACCAAGTGGCTGCAACTAGGTTAAGAACAATAAAACTTGTGTAATAAGTTTGTGTAACAAGAACAATAGCACAAAAACTTGTGTAACAAGAACAATAAAACTTATTATTTTTGGTACTATTAAGTATAAAGAAATTCTAATAAATATTATTTATTGTGATTTCCACAAAAATATGCATACTGTGTACTTCGCTGCAATTCAAAGCATTTCGGTGTTGAGGAGATATTAGGATATTGGGAACCAAACTGAGATACTAGGAAGAACTCTTTGCTCTCTCGTTTACAAGATTACAACTTTTAAATGCTTTTATTTATTTGTTGTTATTCTTGTTATTTGTTTATTTGTGGTGCTAGGGCCTTCACACTGAGCTACATCCTTTACCCTCTCTTTATTTTTGTATTTTGAGATGGGGTCATGCTAAGAGGCTAGGCTTTCAGGGCTAGACTCAAACTTGTGCTCCTCTTCCCTCGGCCTCCCAGAGTGCTGGGATTACAGTAATGGGCCACCAGTCCTGGCTCCAGGATCACAACTTTTAATCAGACATTCATATCTACTTCCAGTACAAAGTGACTGCTTGCCTTCCTAATGCTTTCTTGTAATTCATGTCGGCCAAGACTGTAGATAAGTCAGACGGTGGATTACAGTATCATCTCAGAAGCCATTCTCAAATCAGGACAGTTAGCACAAACTGCAATCACAGGACAATAATTTGTAACTGAATAAATCTACAACTCAATTTTTTAGCTATAACCAATACAGGAACAGCTGTTCTACTATCACCCAACATGAGGGGAAGTACGGTGGAAAGAAAATTGTAGTGGAAAGAGCCAATGTTAAAAACCTCTTACTCTTTCAGATATATTTATCTGAAATATATTCATTAAACAGCATTACTAAGGAGTTGCCCATCTATAGGAAGGTGACAAAGAAAAAGCCCAGAAGCAAAAACTTCATTAACTTTTACCAAACTTCTTCCCTGCCATTGTTTTTGTGCTTTTCTTCCAATGCTCCTTCATGCATTCAACACATTTCATGGGTCACAACTACCTGCTGAACATTGTGCTGATTTTCCATTGATGCCATGCATTGCCTTGCACAGAATAACCCTTGCTTCATTTGTCATGGCAATAAATACTGAAAGGTCTTTTTCACATTCACATAGGTACACATCTACTTAGTGCCTACAGACAGGTAGTTTTCACAGTATTATCTGAATTATTTTCCTTTTCTTTGAGTTATTTTTCTTGTGATGGGAAAATTGTGAATAATGTGGGAAATTTATTTATTTATTTTATTTTTTGTGGGTACCGGGGATTGACCTCAGGACCTCGCATGCCAGCAGGCGCCCGTGCCACTGAGCGATATCACTGGCTGTTTTTCTGTATGTGGGTTCCGGGAGTCGAACTCGGGCCCTTGTGCTTGTCAGGCAGGCGCTTACGCCACTGAACCATCTCACCGGTCCATAATGAGGGAAATTTAAATCTAACTTTTATTGCATGATTCAAAGTGTTTACAAAAGGTTGGAAGAATAAGAAAACAATATTTGTTCAAGACAAAATGCACGGAAGAGTAGAAGTGGCCCTGTTGAGCCCTGGATGCAGGTGAATGTCAAACTTAAATAATTTGCATGTGAATTTGTCATATCAAGTTTATATTGTACTGTTCTATTAATTTGAAATGTAATTATTTTTAAAAAATTTAACAAAGCCACATTTCTAGTAAAAACCATGCATTTTACCTGAGGACATAAGTAAAGCAAATGATGTATTTTATTATTTGACATAATATAGGTGAGTTTAAAAGAAAGTCAGATGTACTAAAATTGGAAAGCTACAAACAAGATTAACATGGCCTCTGCTCAAGAATGACGTGCAAATTTGTGAAACATTCAATATTTTTGTTACCAAGAGATGTGGCCAAAAGAGGGTGATTAGTACAGAATTCCATTTGCTACACCCATAGCCCGTGGCAGCCGAGATGGGAGCTTTGCTAATAACTCATACTCAGGTGATGCCACAAAGTTTGGCTGACTTGGTTTGACTCAGCACCCCCATCACGCTTCTTCAGCAGGGCCGTGGCTATGGCCAGCAAAGCTACAGCACAGGTTCCGATGACCTGCCCCAGGGAAGCAGCAGGTGACTGCACCAACGGTGGCTGTGCTGATCATCACTGGCACCGAACTGGTGTGCAGGTTCTGGGCCTGGCAAAGGAGCATCAGTGTCTTCAGCTGCCGCCGGCCTCCCTGAGGTGACTGCTTCTGTCTATGACAAGGCACAGGCTTCTGACAAGCAGATTTCATGGAGGGACCCCTCCACCTTGCGACCTGCCCTCAGCCTTGGGTTCCACTGCACCTCTGGCCCCCGGAGGAGCCCTTGGCTTTGCACCCCACCATCCTTGCACATCCTGCCGGCCCAGAAGCAGCCCTATTCACAGCTGCTACAACTCCACCTTCTGCAGGATGCCCAGAGAGGCTCAGGACAGCACAGTCACCCCAGCTCCCGGAAGCCCAAATCTCAAGTCTGCAAACACACCCGCGGCAACTCTCCATACTGGGCCAACTAGATGGCTGAGAGAGGGGTGACTCTGGGGCAGGGCTTGCCTTGGGCAGGAGAGATACATGGAGCACATTTCTGGGAGGCCATTGCCCTCTCCTGGATTCTTGAACCTCTGTAGGGAGCCTTCCTCCCAGACTTGCTATTGTATGTAATATATTCATGTATGTATTTGTAAGTCTGACAGAAGCCCAGGGCTGCAACTCGCAGCTAAGTCTGCTTTCCCATCCGGACCCTTCTCACTGTGGCCAAGTGAGCCGGCGACCCTTCTGCCTTTAGGTCTTCCGCATGGCCACCTGTCCAGAAAGGCTGGTTCAAGGCAGTTTGGGCTTCAGGGTCAGGTACCAATGAAGAATCCCAGCTTATCTCAGGCTCTTGTAAATCATTATTTGAGCTTTCTTTCCTTTGTAACTACTTTATACCTCTGATTTTGAGAAACTGGTCCTTTTGTTATTTGTCATGGCCCCCCTTCTACCAAATCTTGATCAGGGAATAGCAGAGATGATCATTTCCCCAACATAAATCTGGGCTCATGTTTGTCCTAACATATACCCAGGGCTTCTTCCCCTAGAGATTTGCTATCCTTTAGCAGTCATTTAAAAGATAATTTGAACTAGGTCTCAGAAGATTTAAGCCAATAAGCTCCCCTTTAAAAATCTAAAATGTGTTTCCACATCAGTGCAAGCCCATTTCCAAGCAAAGGGTCCTCTATTCCAGTTGTCCTGAACTGTGAAGGCAATGGTTTAAGGGGTTTTCTCTTGCCCAAACTCCACTTAAGAAAGTTCTGAGAGCAAAACTAAATAAAATAAAATAAAAGCCATGGAATGAATATTTTATTTTATCATCTTACACTGTTATTTGCCTCTTCATTGGTATGAAATGGATACCAAGGATCACATAATTTAATGGCAGATGTAAATAATAAAACATGACTTTATATTTTTAATCCTATTCTAAGTGAGGGAAGGTATGGTGAATTTGTTTGAAAAAAATCATCCTCTTAAGATTTTCTATTATTTCAGAAATCATATTACTATTTTTTCAAAGTCGATTGGTTTCACAACGAAAATTTAGATACTACCTTATATACTTTGCCCAACATCGAGACACAGTCCCCAAAACTTGCACCTTATGGGAGGAGACATTTATTTTAGCTCACAGCTTCAGAGTTCTCAGCCCGTGCTTGGTCTACTGGCTCCAAGGCAGAAATGACACGATGGTAGGAGCTGGCAGAGCAAAGCCATTCATCCCACGGTGATCAGAGAACAAAGGACAAAGCTAAGGAGGGAGACATACCCTTCCACATTACCTCCCTACTGACCTGCCTTTTATAACAAGACGTCGCTTTCTAACAGTTAGTTGCAGTACCCCATAATCCAACCACCTTCCACATACATGAGGCTTTGGGTCCATTATAGTTCTAAATTGAAACGTTCCACTCCTGGTGCTTAGAAGTTTCATGCCTTTTCCTGATATAAAATATGTTTGGTCTACCTCCTAGAATTGCAAACATTTTAGCAGTTCCAGGATTCATGAAAAGTTCCAAAGTTTTCTCTGAGACCCAAGGAAAACTCTAAGCAGTGAATTATTTTAAAAAATGAAAAAGAAAGTTAAAAACCACCTACATAAAATGGCACAGGGTAAATATTACCATTCAAAGAGGGAGCAATAAGGGAATAGAAAGGAAGGGAACAAAAGAAAGTTAAACCTAGTAGGATAAATATTAAATCCTGTAGTTCATTATCAAGAACCCAGGTCAAGTTGTGGGGAGATATGAATTTCAAGGGGCTGGGGCAGCCCCACACCTATGGTATTGCTGGTTGCAATCTTAATGTTCTCTCTGAGTCTCTTTCATGCTTTCTGCCTGGAGCTTTTCATAATCAACACTCCTCACTCGTGGCTTTCAAAATTCCTAGGGTCTTCAGTGTACCTTTGACTTTAACAGCTTCACACTGCTTTCTCAAGTGCACACCACTTGGCCTCCCAGGTCTTATTCTGAAATCTTGGTGGAAGCCTTCTTGATCCTACAACTTTTGCATTCTGCCTGGCTATAACACCACCAGAAGCTGTTTGACTTTGTGTGGAAAGGTGGTCCCTAAGCAGGGAAATGATAGACTTTATTAAAAATTAATATAGAATCTTACTAAAAGCAGCTTTTGCCTCTATGGTTAACCTACAGTTATAGAAATTAAAAAGACAAAGGTAGAAAAAGAGAAGAAAGGAAAAGAAAAGAAAGCAAAACAAAACAGACCCAAAATGGCACCAGGTAATGCAATTACCATAAGAACATATAAAAAAAAATGTTAACAAAACACTGAGAAGTCAGAAACATAGAAGACCAGGATAACCACCCCCCCCACCTCTAATAAAATCTAAAAGAAACAAGGGAAAGCCACCTAAGACTCTTTTTTAAATATATAAAAGACACACACATACCAGTACATGTATAAATATATGCATATTCTCACTTTAATATCACCTTATTACTATACTAGATACACATGTCTCCTTTACTTAATCACCAACTCTAAGCTACCTTTCTATAAGACTCACTCCACACACACTTCACAAAGGGGCAAAAATAATCAAGTTGCTCCCCCAAAATGTAGACAGACATCCCCAGGTTAGAGTTAAAGACAGCCAGAGAGCCAAACAGGTTGTGAAAACTTTGAGGTGACAACATGGGGGATGGGATAAAAAGCTCTAGTCTGAAACAAAAAGAGCTAGAGACAAGGCCTTGGGGTTATTCACCTTTCTGATACCCTCTACTGTTCCACAATAGTTGTCTATCTTCTCTTTTTCTACCTTTTCTAAATAAAACATCTTCCTTTATTTTAAATTCTGCCTTTCTATTTCCTTACTGGTGCTGAGGATTTATGATCCCAGTACCTGTGTGTTTCAGCAGAGCAGTGGTTCACACATTCCAGCCCGACACAAAAACCTCAGGGTCTTTTGCCAGCTCAAGCAGTTTCCAGGCTCACTTGGGTCACAGCGACAGAGACCTCCGAGCGCCGGGATGGCTGAGCACTATAAACTGAATCAAGGAGAAGTAATTCCCAGCCAGTGGTGGTGAGCCTGTGGCACACATGTAATTTGTTTTTTTGTTTGTTTGTTAGTTTTGTTTGGTTTTTAAGGAAAAAGATATTAATGTATGAGTTATTTTTGGTTTTTTTTTTTTTTTTGGTTTTTTGTTTCTAAAATAAAACTTCAGTATTCAGGTTTAATTGCAGCATTGGCATTTTGTGATAAATAAGTGGGTTATGGGTTGCATTTTGGTCACCCATCTCTGGTACCACTCCTGGTATCGAAATGGACATTAGTCACTTTCGTATCATCAAGACAAAATACCTACCCCCCATAACTTAAAGGAGAGGTTTACTTTAACTTAAACTTTCAGAGGTCTCATTCCAGGCAAGACCTGCTGGCTCCAAGTCAGAAGTGGCATGATGGAAGTGTCTGACAGAGGAAAGCTGCTCACAGCATGGTGACCAGGAAAAAGAAAATGAAAGAGGAAGTGGGGATGGAGATAACCCTTTTATGTTATGTCCCCAGTAACCCCTTTCTTCTGGCCAGTCCCCACCTCCTAATAGCAAGTCAGCTACAGCCCCTCCATAATCTAGTCACCTTCCAAATACATGAAGCTTTTGGCGACTTTTTAGATCTGGACCATAACAGACTTATATGTTCTCTCTCATAAATATTTTGATTATAAAGAGGAAAGAAGGAAAAGGCAAATTATTCTTTCTTTTCATATATTTATGCTGTTGGAATATCCTTAACAATATAAATTTTAATGCCAATTTTAGATTTAATATAATCTTAATGTCATGTCAAATGAGTGGAAGCCAGTGCTTTTCAGATAATATTTTATGTAAAGTAACACTACAATATCACATTTAATAGAGTTGAAGCTACTTTTTGTAAGGAAGTTTGTTAATGTTAAAATGTTAAAGTTAATAAGATTGATAAGAGCAAATCTATTTCTAGTTGGTATTTATTTTTATTTATTTATTTTTTGTGTGGGTACCAGGGGGCCGACCTCAGGACCTCGCGTGCCAACAGGCACCCGTGCCTCTGAGCGATATCACCTGCCCCTTTTCTCGTATGTGGGTTCCGGTAGTCGAACTCGGGCCCTCGTGCTTGTCAGGCAGGCGCTTATGCCGCTGAGCCATCTCACTGGCTCTCTAGTTGGTATTTAAAAGTGAGGCACCTATTTTTACCAAATCAGCTCAAAATATGACTGCTGAAATTCATCAAATTTAATATCTCAAAATGTTTCTGAAACCAAAGCCAAATTAGATGATAAGTCTATGATGTCAAAGTGATGTAAGAACACAGCATGGACCAAAATTCATGGGACTAATCCACAGTCAATACTGTGTAGACAAGGGAAAGAAACAAAAATAGATATAAGTCCCTGAAGTAGGAGCTTGTTAATCAGTGTATCATGGATGAGATATAAGAGGATCTGCATCTTTTTCAGTGAAGATAAGTCACTGAGATCTCTTCAGATAATGTTAATCAACACCCCTTAACGAGCAAGAACTAGCAACTTGTGTCAAAACATTCTAAATACTCTTAATTTCTCCTTTAAACATTTCAGTTTATATATGTTTATCTTCTGACTTTAGACACATTTTCATATTTTCAAGGAAGTGAGTTTTCAACTTCTGTTATGTATGGATGCCTAGGGGTATAGAATACTTGCTTATCATTTGTAAGGCAAAATCAAATCTAAACAGAAAAAAATATTTAAAGCAATCAAAATGCTATCATGTCCAGATGTGTATCTTTCATATGGGAACATTTGAGAAAAAATACATCAATAATAATTAAAACAAAAAAATATATATATAATATACATATACATATACACATACACACATACAATGTGTTTCTACCTCTCTCTGTGTTGATTTCCTTAAGTGTAACTGGAGACTAATGGAATCTATATCACAGGATTTTTATGAACATTTGTACAACTCTGTAAGTATAAATTGCTTAGAAAAAACATGACAAATAATAAGCACTTATAAATATTACCTGCATGGTCTAAAAATACTCATTAAGCACCATACTGGATGCCACCATTAATAATTAATATAAAAATGAAATTCATCAATGACATATCTTGGATTACTACATCAACAAAACAAAGAAAAGAGTTTACTGGAAATTGATAGAAAAATTCCATTATACAATATGCACAGAATAGTTTATGGTGGTGTGATTATATTCATTTGTACCTGAAGAAAAAAAAAATAAGCAAGAAGTTTTGATGTTGAAAATCTTTCCATGTAGTTATTGGCCATTTATACTTCTGAGAAGTGTCTATTAATTCTGGTTGCACATTTTTTGACTGGATCTTTTATTTTTAGGGAGTCTAACTTTTTGCTGTTCCTTATGCAAGTCGAAATAACATTGAAATACAGTCTTAGCCCAGAAAGAATGGCTATCATCAAAAAATCAAATAAAAATAAATGCTGGTGAGGATGTGGGGAAAAAGGAACTCTTCTACATTGTCGGTGGATGTGCAAAATAGTATAATGACTGTGAAAATCAGTGTAATGATTCCTCAAAAAATTAGAAATAGAAATTCTATTTGACCCAGCTAATTCCTTTTCTATATATCTTCCCAAAAGAGTTAAAATCAGCAAATTATAAGGATATATAATGAAGCAACAGAAAGGATAAATGGATAAGGAAAATGTAATATTTGTACACAATGCAGTACTACTTTCCATAAAGAAAGATGAACTTAAGGTATTTGTAGGTAAATGGATACAACTTGAGAACAATGTAATGTGAAGTAAGTCAGACACGCAAGATTAAATATCACCTGGGTTCTCTTATATGAGAAATCATATATATAATTACAGAGAAAAATAAAATACAGAACAAAATAGAAGATGGAAAAAAGGAAGTAGGGAGAAGTTCAAGAATTCCCCAAATGACTTATTCTATTGTTTCAAAATATTTTAATAATAAATATGCTAATTTGTTTCAATTTTACTACTAGTTTGTCTTAGTTCTTTGGGAAGAAAGTTCTGTGTTATCAGGTTTGTTTCTTCTTTGTAAGAAGAAATTTTTTGTCTATGTCTTGTACTCTGAGTAACTACTTTGAACATAATGATACACATAGTATTAACTATCATTATTTTCTTACTATCTTATGAAATTGTTTTATTTTTTCATAAAATAAAGAATAATAAAAAAGAAGTTTTGAAACTTCCAGTCTTATATCAGAATCTATGCCTCTGAATTTTTCAATAATATTAAAAAATGAGAGCAATGTTTCAAGTACAGATTTTTAAAACCTCAACTTTTCAATGAATGGGAGGCCAGAGAGATTTGTATTTGATTCTAAGAGTGAATATAAACAAGGTTGTCACTGAATTTTAAGGATCAAATACTCAAAGACATAAGAAGTCACCTAGTTCTTCCTTTTATAAGTTTCCTTCCCTCAGAATTTTTATCTGTCTATTTTCAAACATCGCAACCAGTATTTCTAAAATTTCCCAGGGGAAATAATATGGACTTAAATTAAAGGCATACAATGATTCTCATATCTAGTAGCTTTTTGGAGACTATAGCAAAGAAGGTGATATACTATAAAATGCCTTGGGACAAAAAAAGTAGAAAAAATAAATTTAGGTTTCTTTTTTAACCATTAACATTCTAGGCAAAAACAAACAATCTGGTGTAAGTTATAGTCATACGTTATGAATTATAAATTTTTCTCCATTTTCCCTCTCTTAACTTAATTATCTGTTAGTGCCCAACAAAATGAGAAGGACACGTTTCCTTTTGCTTTAGAGGAAGAAAAAAATTTCTGCCTTCACAGACTTCCATTTGAAAGGACCTGTGGTCTGTTTCTATGGAGAATTGCTCATTTATATATTAACACGCACTGGGGACTTCATGCAATTACTGTGTTCTATAAAAATAATAAGAACACCATTTCAAAGTACCAATATACTTGCCTTCCTCCTGTTTTTTAATGACATGGAGCTGGCATGCATAGGAATATATCAGACCTACCTCTGAAGACTTAAAATTCAGTGGCCAACAATCCTGAGGATGAAGAATCAATTTCATTATTCTTTTTAATTCTGCAGCACATTCTAAAAAATCCCCTTACCTTACAAATATTGTTGCAAACAAACTTGTTTAGTGAACCTGCACAATGAAATTCCTTTACTCTTACCCTCATCTATCAATGCCAGCATTAATTTATTCATTGAATTTATACTTCTTAGATCTCTAATTTGTCTAGATCCTTTTTCTTACTCTTGTGCTAAATATGAATAGATAATTCAGTTAGTGCCTATTTATGCAAGGCTTTAAATAGCATATTTTGATTTATAACTAAAGCCACAGAAAGCATCTTTTAAATTGAAAAGATATAGCAATCTTTTCGATATTTAGACTATTTGAGTGAATGGCAACATTGAACCAAGGCTAAAATTATTTCTTATAATGGTTGATAAAAATGGACCAGAAACTACCATTTTCTCTAATTTATAAGATTGCAAGGGTCAAAAATTGTAATGTATGTTAAAAGCACTTTGAAAATCGTAAAACATTCTACATAGCCATTGCTATCAATTAACCTATAATTGCTTTTATATATATCCAATGAAAACAAGAGAAAGGCAAGTTCTAAAATTAAATACAATGAATACACATAGAATGGGCAGTGATGTGCTCAGCAACCTGGCTATATAATAGGGAGAAAACATTTCTTTCTCGGCAGAAACCTCTTTATTCTACATCTCATTATTACCACCGTATTTAGCAGCATTTATGTATACAATCACTTCCTTCCCATTTGACTTATTCTATAAAACATTATTTTAGTTAATTTAGTGAATACAAATACACCTGAAATACAGCTGAGGCTACCAAGATGTTCAATACATTAAGTTCAATAATCCATATACACAAGTATCATAATACAGGAAAATTTTAGAAAAGGGAAATGATTTCTAAGTAAGAAATGCAGGTAAGAGGGATTCTGGGTGAAAGGACTCAAGAGGTAGAGATCTAAAGGGCCTGTTAAAAAAGTTTGGAAATCTGTCCTTCCCAGAGAAAGGGTGTTACAAAGGGAAATAACAGGAAAAACATACACAGAAGAGTTTCAGGCTAAGGATTTAGGATACCGAACTAGGGAGTTAGTCTCACGTACATGAACAAATTTCAGAAGCCGTTTTATAAATGTGCCAATACATTTCTGAAGGTTCTGCTCAGAGGATATCTATTTGCCCATACAAAAACTAACTAGGAATCCCTAAGTCAGGTTATAAAATTTAGTATGACAGGAAATGTGACTCATTTTCTATATACTCTTCCAAAAGAGGAATCAATGAGAAAATTATATGGCCCACCACTCGGAGTTTTTCTGAAAGCTTTTAAGACGTACCTACCTCTGAAGACTTAAAATTCAGTAGCCAACAATCCTGAGGATGAAGAATCAATTTCATTATTCTTTTTAATTCTGCAGTACATTCTATCTAAAGGAAGGGAGATACTCCAAGTGGAATAAATGAAGAGTGTGCAAAGCAACTTTGACCTAAAGTAAATTTTAAAACTACCTGTATAGAAAATCCAGGACAGGTGTTCTAGATCTTTTGTTTCACTATTATCACACTGATGAGGTTTTGGTTTCGTGCTTACAAAAGCTAAACATCATCACAAGGATTATAACAATTTCTACAATATCATTAAAGATATTGTAAAGAACATGTTTACATCATACAATTCTCTGTAAAACTGCCCAAGCAGTATATATTGTTTTCCTCTATTTTTCTATTTAATTTTCTGACATATTTGTTGGAATGCATTTGTTACTGTATTTTAGTATTTTTAGTTGCATAAATGTAACCTCTGATAGTGTAAAAATGAATATTCAAATATTTTAAAATTTTGGTAAATGATTTTATTATGTAATTTTATTAAAGTTATTGATTTTTCTAAATTGGTTATATTTAAAACAATTTTTATCCACTGCATGTATCATGTAGAGTATTTTAATTCCTTATTATTAGTATGTTTTCAATAAGCAACAATTACATTTATCTTGGGGAACTGGTACATATACATACTGCATCTTGATCATTTCCCCCTTTCCCCCATAATGCCTTTTTCTTTTCCCCTTCAAATATTTTTGAAAATAAATTTTGTCATTGTTTTTGCTAGTAAGTTTAAATATGTTTGTGCTGTGTTTATGTTAATCAGCTTTCTGCTAATTTCAATTTTATTTGTGTTTATTATGTCAGTAATGAGCAGTCACTATTTCTCCTTTAGGAGGTAAAATAGAAAAGTTAAAATTGCAATGTTAGCATATATTGTTTTAGGAAAGCATTAAAAATAAGTTTTGTATTATAATAACACATTATTCTTGGAATAATAGTTTTAATTTCTAGTATCACTTCTCAATGAGTTTTCAAAATAATAAAATAAGAGAAAATAATAAAACTTCCTTGAATATTAAAAAAACCTTAATTTTGCACATTGCCAATCATTTAAGTCATTGAATCAACCAGCATTCTTAGCTGTGATTCATCAAAAATGAAAAGATAAAAAGGCCAAAGTCATAAAGCAAAATCAATTTAACTTGTGTTTTTAAAATATATGATTAATTTAAATTTTACACCATTAAAACCAGGAAAGAGCACAGAAAAAGGCTGCTGTTACCTCTATTTTTCAAATATTGAGTAAGACAAGATAAATGCATGTTTATAAATTTTAAAAAGTAGTCAAAATTATATATATTTTATGGGACTGAACACTGACAATACAAAATACAAGAGATGCTTATATTAATATTTAAAACATCAATTATATACTTATTTGTAAATATCTAATTTATATTTATTTACATAATATTTTATATACATATTTTTAAATGCTATAAAATAGAATTTTGTAAGGCTCCTTGACAAAAAAAAAATTCCACAAAAGTCAGTGGCTTATGTAAAACTAAAGTATAAATGGGACAATTAAAATTGTAAATAAGACATCTAGTTACCAACACATACTACATAAATTAAATATTTCAGATAGAACTTAGAAAAACACACACATTATTGACAAAACACTTATGTAAGTCTAGAGAGTTTAGTAAATGAGTGTATGTATAATTTTTTTCAGAATTTCTCTTTAGACAAATTTTTCTACAGCCTGTCTAAATCATGCAATGCTTGCCTTCAATGAAATTTAATGACTAAAATAGTTTTTTTCATCTTTTTAACACATCTTAAAATACATTTCTGATAAAAGATTTGTCCCTCTTCGTGTGTTCCGTAGCATCAAGAAGGCCAACAGATTCACTTTGCAGTACTCGCTTCCATCAAGACCGGAACGCATGCCGAACACAGCACAGCCTGTGCGCGGTGTTGTAGTGGGAAACCAACTCATAATTTGCAGGTCAAAATATTTCTTCATACCCTTGACAATCAGTGTGTATCTCATCAATAGTTCCAATTTTTATTTCATGCTATTTATTTATTCCTAACCACACTTCCATTTTACAACTTCTTTAAAGGAATACTTTTTTTTTTTTTTTAAAGAGAAGTTAAAAAAACATAAAACCTGAGAAGTAGTATTTCTCTGGAGACTCTCATATCACTTTTCTTCTCACAGAGGAATCCAACTAAAAAAGGTTCTGATTAGGAAAAAATTCTTTTGAGATTTCCCTACAGAGAAAGGCCCTGGCTTGCACGAATGTCCCCAGTCAATGTGAAAAGCCACTGGGAAGACAGGCTTCTCTCTGGAGATACAACTCAGTTTTGGGGGTAAAAGAATGGAGGGGCTCACACTATCTGACACCAAAATTTAATTTACAAGGAAAGAGACATTTCATACACTTAAGAAATTTTTAAGTCTGTATTTTTAAATTTGTATGTTCATTGTTAGCACTGTTGAGAACAATTAGAGGTTGTACTAAAGACGTGAAAAATGAGATTATTGTTTCATCCTAAATAATTAACATGAAAAAAAATCAAATCATTGTGAGAAAATTCCACTTTATAAAATGAAAATATTATAAAATGTATATTTTTAAAGTAATATCAACTTCTTTTTTTTTAATTTTACTGCTATAATCCATGGATATAATTAATAATCCTGGTACTCTTGGGGACTACTTCCTTGATCTGGATAATGAATCATTTATAAAGAAAAGAACCTCAGGGAAGTAAATGTAAATCATCTCTCTATGCCTAAAATGCTTTAGACATTTTAGATTAGAATATATTCCTGGTGGGATACATAAATTCCTAAGGGTATAGTACCCTCTAGCTAGACTTGACTGAGCTTAAGTTTTTTAATTAGAATAAGAAATAAATTATAACAATTTCTTTTAATTTTAAAATTTATATTATTACCATGAACTTTAGAAACATCCAGAGATAAAATAGTAATTTTATCTGTTTACACCTTGTCTCACTGTATGATCAGATAATATAAAAAGCAATTAGGCTTTCTTCTAGCTGGATATTTTGAAGGAACTAGGCAAAGAACTTCATGGTGTAATGGAATTTTTGTATAAAAATGCTATGTTTCTATTGTGCAGAGCACCAAAATGTGTGAGTAGTGGGATGGTACTATTCATGATTACATGAGCCTTCTAAATATATCCCAAATGTCAACACCAGAAATATATACTCAATTATCCCTTAACTTAAACCTCTAATGACCAGCAAGAAATTAGATTCCACCTAACATAATGGGTGGGGAGTGCTGGAAGGAAAATCACCATGGAAATTAACAAACATCTTGCTGCTCAAATTATCTAATTTTAGTAACTTTTCCAAAAAAGCAGGTAGCCATATAAACATGATAAAGAAGTATCTCTAAGTCCTAAGTTTCATTTTATTCAAAGTAACCTAGCTTATTTATTGTATTGTGTATATATATATATATATATATATATATATTTTTTTTTTTTTTTTTTTTTTTTGGTGGGTACCAGGGGTCAAACTCAGGACCTCGTGTGCCAGCAGGCGCCTGTGCAGCTGAGTGATAACACCAGCCCTTTTTCGTATGTGGGTATTGGGAGTTGAACTCAGGACCTCGCGCTTTCCAGGCAGGCGCTTATGCCGCTGAGCTATCTCACCTGCCCTCTTTATTGTTATATTGATTGGAACATTTTGAAAAAATTTTCAAGTGGAGAGTATTATATGATATCAGTAATAGTTTCTGTCCATTTCCCAGTACCTATTGTGCATTTTGGACCTTATTTACTCTTTCAGTTCCTCACAACAGGGAGACAATATGATGTTTAAACGTGAGTCTGATTTATTTCACTTATGACTATGGTCTCTAGTTGCTTGAAAGGAAAAAGGAACGAGGATGGGGGAAAGGGAAAGCAAGGAACGGAAAAGGAATAAAACAAAATATAATATCGTTATACTACTAGTTTCCCTTAGTTTGTTGAAAAGGAAGGTTTGTGCTGATGTTGTTTGATAATCAAAGTTTTTTAAGCTCATCTCTTGTACTCTGACTAACTACTTTAAAGATAACAATACTCAATGTATTAACTATTATTATTCTCCAATTTTTCTTGTGAAATTTTGTTACATTTTTTGCATAAACTAAAAAAAAATAAATAAATAATAGTTACAGTGAGAAGTTATCTTAGAAAATTTTGCCAAGTCTTGATAATCTTGTCCTATACTTCCCCACATAGTTTGCTGGATTGCTAAACCTTAAATTTTGGTTATGAAAAGTTTTGGGGCTTAAACTTTTGGTTTGAGTATGACTTTATTACATGATAATTTCTATGATAACCTGCCAGCTATACAAACACATTTGCATTAACATTGGATACTCTTTGTGTATTTGACAGGTTATTATAAAAATTATATATACATATATATTTATGCAAATGAGTTAGAGAAACAAAAATATATAGGAACTAATATAAAAATATAAATTTAGATGAAGAGTGGTAGTAATTACAACAGGAAGATGTGCAAATTATAGACATATTTTTAAATCATCATGTTTCTACCTCTCCTCTATACCCCTTATAATCTTTTCAGGCAGTAGTTTCTTTATATTTATTTTGGTTTTGTTGATGTAATCATTTAAGTCAAATTCCTAAGTAAATGCAGAATAATTCAGATATAAATGTCAATTAGAATGCCTAGAAATTATTTTACCCTATTAGGTAGGTCATTTTGAATATGCTAATATATGATTTTGTAAATGTAACTTTAGGAATTATATGCATTTAGGATCATTTTTAGGAGTCCTGAGATTGTTTTGCTGTTAAAATTTCAAACCTGAGGTATGATGAAGCCAATAAATTTCTCAGATATCTTAAAAATATCGCAAGTTCAGGTTAATGCTTTGTTTGCCAAATGCAACATCAATCGATTTATTCCTTTTGATATCTTAGTTTCCAATAAACTCCAATGATCTTTCATATATTAGTTTTAAAAATTAAATATCAGTAGTTTTTCCTAAGGAGATAATGATACAAATACAATCAAATGCAATAATAGTTCAAAAATGCAGTAATTTCTAAAATGAAATATCCTTTTTAAACTATTTTAAACTATTTGAATAGTTTAAATAATCCTCGTATGTAATTATTGCTAACAGTATTGTAATTATTTCTTACTCTTTAAAATGAAAGTGATGAAATTGATGGCATCTTCATTTTGTTTCACGAATATCACAGTTTTATCTCAATCATTTTGGTGAGTTTCATAAGAACTTTCATGCCATTTAATAACGTTCAATGTAGAGAAATTGATATTTTGAGTTCCAAATAGTGTATTTCATTTATAATTTCAGTCATTCATTAATAAGAGCTCTTTCATTTTTTCTCTTTCTCTTTCTATTTTGCGTGTTGCTGGCTATATTCAAGCATAGTATCTGACAACATACTTATTTCTCTTCTTTTTGTCTCCCATCATTTTCTAGCATCAAATAATTTCTTTGGTCTAGCAATTTGAATAGTCTTTGTAAATTTATTTGTAGATATTTCTTTTCTATAGTAGGCTTTTAAAATTGCATTTCTTTAAGGCTTCTGACTTTTGCCATTGAAAGCTAAAGTGTCTCACAAAGCTAGAAAAATGGAAATTTATGTGTACTGTTTAAAGCTAATAATTTAGAAAAGTCAGTATGGAAAGAAATGTTATTTTCCATGGTATAAAACATTGATACTTGCATATCCAACTTGAGTATAAGAATTTGTGCATTTATATGTTATTTGAAAATTAAATGATCAATATGATGTGAAATATCTACATGATGTGAGATTAATTTCACAAGTTACAAATTTTGACTTTATTTGAATTAAGAATGGATAAATAGATAAATAGTTTAAATTTCTTTTGTAAACACAAATACTAATAATTACTATTAAGGATAATTTGAAACCACATTGCACTATTAAGCAGATGCACATTCTAGATGTATTTTCCATAAGGGCAGGAAGCTTGATACAGAGTAATATAGCACAGTGATTAACAGTATTAATTTCAAATCACATAAATCTGTGTGTCAATTGCAGTATTAACACTTAAGTATTTGTATATATAAAATGAGGTGATAATTTTTACTTAGAATGCTTTCAATGAAGACTAAAAAGAGATAATATATGCTGTGAAAGTATTTCAATAAGCTACAAACTTAGAAAGTACTAAATTTGCTACAAATATGTTTAAGAGGATCAGATTTACCCACAGAATTGTTAAAGACTTTCTTATATTTTATATTCATCTATATATTTGCCAATATAAATTATTTAATATTAGCCCATTTGTATTCTTACCTAATTCCATGCTGGAGATAGAGGGCTCAATATTCAGGACAAATACACAGGTAAGTAAACAAAAGATTAGATGTTCAAAGGAAATACACTTAGAACATTATAGTTATTTGATTTCTTTGAATGCTTTATGAATAGAATAACATTTATTATTTGAGAATCAATTGCACATCATAATATACTCCTTGGCATGCTACAATCAAATCATTATTTAAGTCTTAGAAGATCATAAATCAATTCAGCAAGGTCTCCAAACCTAGAATGCCTTTTCAAATATTCAAAGAATTTTTATTTTAGAGCAATAGTACTCCTGTGCATTTCTCATCCATCATGCCTGGCAAGATGATAAGACCAACTTTTTATAGGTTTGGGAACAATGATGTGTTGAAAAGAGATCTTATGTCTTTGCTGGCAATCTGAAGTAGTATTTAAACTATGTAAACTACAGAAATAATGGCCTAGAGTCTGATCTCATCGTTAGACATGAAATTTTAAATTTTAATCCACAATGCAAAATTGATCTGTGATGTGTAAATTTTCAAGTTGGAACCCTCAGTTTTATATTTTCCAGTGTATAATCTAGTACTACATCCACACATAAGGTGCTGTCATTCTTTCATAAATATAATAGTGATTCTCTTTTCTCAGAACATTAGGTTAAAGCCATGTTCAAGCAGGAACAAGCTTGAAATAAATTTTCCCTAAAACTATATCTGGTATGGTTTGGAGTTGCAACTACTGTCAAAGGGGGCAGCGTGTTTTGTTTTGGTTTCTGTTTTCCCCTTTGCCTAAAAGTGGAACATGAAAGAAGGGGTTGGGTGGAACTTGAAAGCTGTCAATGGTCAGACATGGAAAATGAAATCACACTCTATTACAACTGCAAATCCATAAATTGGATGAAATACTAATGAGTGATAGTTTAAATTAACTTATGGTCTTTTCCAAAGATCTGATGTCACCGACATTAAGCTGGCATCATTTAACCGTCTAAAAGAATGTTTCTTCTGTTCACGAAACCAATGTATTAGATCTCCCCTTATGTTTTTTTAGCTGTACAAGATCACTTTGAATTAGAATAAGTGAAATTAATTTTAAAGAACAGCATTTTCATTTAAATACCGAGTTATACTTCAGAGAGTGAGGTGTACATGCATACCCTGTGTCTAAGCGCATTATGTAATCATCCTCAAAACTATCTCATTAAAAAGTAACTGCTTCCTTTCAAAGGGGTGTTGACTCTTCAACAGACCTGTTCCTTCTCATTATTACTGATGAGCTAGGTGCTTTCACCACTTCCCCATAGATGGCCAATATTTAAGCTACTCTGTGGAAATTATTATTTGTCATTAACTTCTTAGGAAGAGAAGCCCAATAATTTATTGTTAAGGATTAGTTTTTTTTTTTTTTTTTTGGTACGCTGTGGTTATGAATGTTCTAGGTACTCCCTCCATTGATAACTGACTGCTTGATATTTTTAAACATGCTACGAATTTTTAACCTGTAATTTTTCAGGTCTCCCTCTGACCCCATAGTTTGCTGGCTTAGCAACATAGTGTGTCATATACACTGAGGAAGCCACATACTGTGCCTCTCTGACATTATTCCCAGCAGCATGGGATGGTAAAGAGAAAAAAGGGTTAGTTTCCAGAGGCTTCTGTGTGAGGCTTCTGTTTGTTTGTTTGTTTGTTTGTTTTTAAGACTAAACAACCAAGATGCTATTCTTAAAATGCAGATATTAGTTCTCTGTATCTGGATAGGGTTCACTATATATCCATCCTTCAGATAAAAACAAAAGCAAAAACAAAAGTAAAAAACAAAAAAACAGGCAACCTGAAACCATATGCATATACTTCTCACATTTCACTAGACAAAACCATACTGGAAAATGGAGAAAGTGAGGTCTATGAAACCTTACCTTGCTGTCTCAATGCAACTATTAATACAATATTCCATGGAAACTGAGAGGTGTTACACTAATTATAAGCTGAATGTCATGCCAGAAAAACAGTGTGAAAAAGAGTTGTATTAAGAAAACAAAGTGGGGCTGGTGAGATGGCTCAGCGGCACAAGTACCTGCTGGCAAGGGTGAGGTCCTGAGGTCGACTCACAGTACCCACATAAAGGAAAAGGAAAAAAAATAAAAAGAAAGAAAACAAAGTGAAGTTCTTGGCACTCCTAAGGAAGTTGGTAGTATTATCACAAAGGCAGGTAGAAACTGTTCTTAACATAAATGCCTGCATTTTGATTTAGACATTTCAATGTCAAATCACAAGTCCAGGGTCAGCTCAGCACAGGCAACTTAGACATTTTGCAAGACGATATCTCCAGGGCTGAGGAAGTAGCTTAGTGCCCCATACCACAAAAAACAAAAAAAACAAAAACAAAAACAAAAAACAGCTTGCACCTTACATCAGTGCATCCTAATGTTGATTTAAAGAGTTAAAATATGCTAAATACAAGTTTTTGTTCTTATCATGTTTAGGGTGCAAATATTAGTGAGTTTAAATCCATGTTTATTTATTCGGACATTTTGTTAAGTAATTAAATTAATTCAGGAGTTGCTGGTTACATGCAAAACCTTTTGGACATTGTGGTTAAAGTGATTAAAGAGAGGGGTCTCATAGAATTCATTGCATAATGAAGTTGAAAACTGCTTCGTAAGCACTACTACTTTATATATATTTTTAATGCTCTTTCAGTAAAAATATTTAAACGTTCTTTAAAGAGATTTTTTACACAGCTTCCAAATTGGAAATAAACCAGAATCACTAAAGTAGAGAGACCAACAGTGAAGTGATAAGAGATGCTGTAAAGATGTGTAGCAATGTTCATTTCAAAGAGCCTTTGGAACCTATTATGTATGGAGTCTAGCCAAAAGATTGTGAGCCTTTATGAAAAAGTTTAATTATAAAACTGACTTTGTAGCAGCTGAATTTTTTTTTAATGTGGGTATCCGGAGTCGAACTCAGGACCTTGCAGTTGCCAGCAGGTGCTTATGCTGCTGAGTGATATCACCGGCCCTTTTTTTCCTTTATGTGGGTACCGGGAATTGAACTCAGGACCTCACACTTGCCAGACAGGCGCTTATGCCGCTGAGCCATATCACCGGCCCCATAGCAGCTGAATTTTTAAAAGATCAATTTGTATTTCTTAGAAAATATGTAGATGTACAAGAATGATAAAACCAAATAGTAGGTCAAAGTATGAAATATGATAAGGACTCCTTTTAGGGTGGAGGCAGAGCTGACGCAGAACAGTTTAAATGGCTGGACTGCAGAACAGTCCAAATTAACTATTCACAATTTGAACTAGATAGGGTTGAACATGACACCTGTATTAGTTTTATTAGGCAGACAGGTAGACACCAGCAGACATGCGGGATGAAGCAGGGTTTAAAACAGCATGCTTTTCCAGTTACATTAACGAAAGAAACAAAGACTTCAGTGTATAATACATTTATAGTCATTTGTTTGTCTCAGACTCAAAGCGACCCCTCAGAGCACAGTGACATTTTAAGGTTATACCCCTGGAACATTCCTTCTGATATCTGACCAACCTGGTCATTGATTCCACAAGAAGTCACAGTGGGCACCATGGCCTACCCACAATGATGCCAGAAAGGGGAGCATTCTTTGTGCTGAGACCTGACTTACATTCATGATTAAGGCCCCTGAGGGAACAATGACCACCTGACAGGAAGAAAGGAGACATTTTTGATCTATCAACATTTCAAACTATTTGTCTTGGTTGAATTCTTTTATCAAGAACACAAGAAACCAAGGACCAAGAAAGTGAGGGGCTGGTTCCTCACTGCATCAGGACCCAGGCTTCATAGTAACTCTTTGCTGGGGTTGAATGGCTTACACAAAAGAAATTTATTGAAACACGGTCCTGGAATTTAGGCATCCAAGATCAAGGTATCAGCAAGTGTGTTTTCTTCTGAGAGCTGAGAGGGAAGGACCTGTTCTATGGTGTGACTATTAGCCTGCAGAAGGGGGTATTCTTCTGTTCATGACTCTTCACGTTGTTTTCCCTCTAAGCATGTCTCTGTTCCTTCACATGTCTTTTTATATGATCATCCTCATACTGATGTACAGGCTCATCTTATTCCAATAAGACAGCACTAACTTAACTAATTACAAGCGCAGTGACTTTATTTCCCAATAAAGTCGCATCTTGAGATACTAGGGGTTAAAAATCTAACTTGTCGATGTTCAACACATAATGATATCTAGCCAGAAGAATATGAGTAGTTCTTGGCATTCATGATTCTGAGTCACAAGGTTCTGAAAATTAGAACAAAGAAGAGTATGCATTTGAAATTGGTTCAGGAGACTTTTCAACTGCTTTAGAAGAAAGTAATTGTAAGTGTGTGTGTGTGTGTGTGTGTGTATACGTATGTGTTTACAGGATGGTCTGTGTGTGCCCATGGGCATAAGAAAAAGCCCATGTGCACATGTCATCACTATCTTGTACTGTCTGAAGTATGAAGGAAAAAAACCCAGACCACCATATTTTTGGACTTCCTGATTATCAGAAATATCAACATCACCTGCAGAGAATATGTTACTGGGTTAGGGGATATGGCTCAGTGGTAAGGGCTCACTCATGTGTCAGGCCCTGGGTATGATTACTGGCACAGCACACACACAAATAAAGGAAAATATTTTACAGAGTAATTCACGCCAACCAAAATGACACAGACCTATATATATATATTTTTTTTTTTTAATTAAAAAGCCTTTTGGTGGTATCTATTTTCCCTTTATGGAAGAGAGCAAATAATGGTGAATGGAGAGATGGAAGTTTATGGATGGGGAGGTTTGGACCGAGTGGAGAAAATTCTAAGTGGTCACTGGGAATGCGTAGGTGAGCTGTTTCTCTGCAGTGTTTAAATATTACAGCAGCATCCCTGTCAGTAAGTGGACACTTTTGTTCTTTATAGGCAAAAATGAACTGAGTGACTTCCATAAATTTTGTCATTTAAAACAGTAGTTATAGCAGCTCTATTCTTGTCCTCGGCCTGCATTTGGCTTCCGCATTTTCTTCAGAGGTTGTACAAAATGCAATTTATCTAGTTACACAGGAAGGGTGCTCTGACATATGATAATCATTACCGCTTCCTTTGAGTATAATTTTGTTTGTCTAACTCCTGCACAGAAAAAACAACATTTCTGTGAGAGGCAGGATCAAATAAAATAAATCCAACCAAAAATCATAATTTTGACAGCACTGGACTCTGTAATAGCTAAACTCTTGACCTGTAAACTATTATTACATTAAAAAAGTTGAACCATAGAGTAGAAAAGCAAGAGTTAAAAGCAGCAGGAGGAAATAATGTAATAAATCAATCATATTAGAAGTTTAAAATAACTACCTTTGTACCTTTTGTTCCATCAAACAAAAGCAGCTATTTAGCTATTTAAAGTGAGCAGATCTATTTGCATCAATCTCCTTTCTCATACATTAAGATTTACTGTCTAAAGTATTTTTTTAAATTTGTAAACCACCTGTGTTCCAGAGACTGAGCCAGTTCCCAAACTGCATTGAATAAAGTTTATTTATGTTCAAAATATGAAGATAAGGCTAGAAGCTTCATCTAACTCCCACACTTACAGGAACTAAATGCAGCAACTTCTCAGAGAGGTAAACAATCCTTATTGATTTTAAAAACCTTTGTCATTTTTGTATGTGTTTAATATCTAATGAAATGATGTATTTAATGAAAAATACCTTTATTCAGGCAGTTTAGAGAACCATTATTATTTCACTATTATGTAACTCTAGCACAGGAATTTTGTATTTGCTGTTTATTTCATTTTTAAACCTACATGCACACTACTCATGTAGTTAGCAAAGTACCTCCCAGATCTGACTTATCCCTAAGTTAGATGCAAATTCTGAGACAGAGCATGGTTAAACACAAAGTACAAGTTCAATAAATGCTGTTTTTCATCAGCTTATTTTGAGATTATATTTTAGGTCCAATTAACAAAAGGTACTTATGTAGGAAAATCCCACAATTTAGCAGAGTGATGAGCAAGTAGTAAGAAAAATAGTCCCTATAAAAGCTTAGAAATATAAATCCATAATTTTGTATTGTGGAGGAATAGATCCAAATTTATTTGATTGATTCCTTATGTTTCTCTCTCTCCCCCTCCCTTTCTTTCTGTCCATATACATATAATCCTTGTTCATATATCCTATGAGAAAAATTAAAATACATTCATTAGCCAGATATGAAAGAGAAGTTTGTAGTGATATACAAATTAATTTTGTGCTACTCGATTTATTTTTTATTTTATGTCATCAATAAAATAATAAATATAATTTATCTAAAGTTGTGCTCTAGTAAATAATAATAGGTATATCTGCTTAGGAATCAGATATATACTCCTTACAATCTACATTTATTTGCTATATCATCATGCCAAATAACACTATAAAATATATCTATGCAATGAACATCATATTATGCACCTTTCTATTAGATCACAATGTCAATTTTTGATAATAAGGATTTTTTCCTAGCTCACTTTTCCTGTAGTAAAAAAATAAAAATGTCCTACATTTATTAAACCAAAACAAAGTAAATGAAAATGTTCAGCTAGATGCTTCTAGTTATGCTTGTAATTCTTAATAAATGTTATTTTATCACTGTTTTATCATCTCTGAACAAAATACCCTACACCCACAACTTAATGGTGGAGAGGATTTATTTGGCTCACAGTTTAAGGAAATTCAGTCCATGGTTGGCTGCATCCAAGAGAGAAGCAGCATCAAAGCAGAAGAAATCTGCTCACCCTATGGTGACCAGGAAACAGGAAGACAAGAAGGAGCCTGGGACGAGAATATGCCCTTCCAGGTCATGTATCCAGTAATCTGCCTCTCCCAATCATCCTATGAATAAATAATTTTCTCAGGGATCATTTTAGATCTAATCTATAGCATATGGGTAATCATATACCATTAATGACAAGCATATATTATGTAATTAATATACCCCAGGCATTTCGTTGATCAGTTTATACATATAATCTCATTTATTATTATACTGATGGAATAAAAATATTATTATTCCTGTTTTACAAGTAGGAGAATAAATACATAAGGCAATGAAGAAATGATAAAGAATAACTGGACATAAGGAATGGAGTATTTGCAAGAGAGGGAGAGAACCAATAACACCAAAATTTTTACTGAAAGGAAATGCAGAAGTAATGATCCCTACCTCTTGTTCTGTTTTAGAAAAAGAACAAATAAAACAAAATAATTTTGCAGTAGTATTTACAAGAAACTTGGAAAAGAATGTATGAACCAAGGATATGAGATCCAGCTAAGATTTCTTCAACTCTCAAAGTAATCAGAAAACAACTTTGAATATTGAAGAACATTGTTATTTTCTATTTGAGGTATCTAATAGAGGATGGGCTTCATTCAACAACAACAACAAAATGACCATAAAGCTTTGACACTGATTATTTTCTTATTGAAATTTTGAGGGAAGACTACCACAACACTGGGGTTCTGGTATGGAGAATTATATGTAAATACAGGTACTATTATGAAATGGAAAATATGCAACTGAGAGACTGAGAGCCAAAGCGGAGATTAGAATAAGATTATTGCTCTTGATATATAGTATGTGTCTGTCAAAAATATCATATAAAGCCAATGTACATGACAGCAAAATGTTAAGAAAAATATTTTTTTAAAATATCAAACAAAAGTACCTGCGAAAATGAAGACAAACATTTCTAAGCACTAAAAGAATTTTAAAAGTACAAATAAATAGTAACTGGTAAAACAAACAAGAAAAAAAAATCAGTAAATGTAGCACACAACATAATTGCAACATTAATTAGTATCATATATTTGAGACCAAACAAAACAGGTATGTTTTACACATAAATGGACTTAACTAGCCTACAAAACAACAACAACAAAAGAATAAATGTGCATAAGGAAGTCGCTTTCCTATAGGTAGTGCTGTCATCGTTGATGGAGTGTGTTTGCTATAAAAGAACAAGTTAGGCCCATTATTGCCCTTTCTCTCACCCTCTTACCTTTTGCCATATGTTTATTCAGCAAGGTACTTACCATATGCTGGCATCTTGATCTTGGACTTACCTGTTTTTGTTTTGTATTGTTTCACCACAGAAAATGCTTCATTAAAAATGATGGTTGTGTTTTGTTGATTTTTATTTAGGGTATTTTCCCAGAATAGATATTTCCCTGTACAAAACCATTTCCAATAAGCACTGTATGTTCATATACACATACACAAATAAAGGGAAACAATACATAACTGTTTCATAATACGAGGACAAATTTACTAATTGAATAAGAGAACACAATAGTTTATCTTACTTCGTTTTAATTTACAACTTGCACAACACTGGTTCAGCCATGAAAACTTTCATACGGTTATGAGTCAGACAGATATTCTCTAATAGGATTTAATCGTTCCCTTATTTTGTCACTTTACTTTAGGCTTGTTTGTCTTTTTCTTGCCACATTCTAAGGGAACTTAATATGAGAGCCTTTTAACCTTTTAACATTTGCAAACATTATTCCTTGATTTTCCTCTATATTGTATCTCCTGGGACTTCATCATTCAAATACTGAGCACTTAGATTGGCATAACTAGAACATTGCCCATTCTGCCAGTGCAACGGTTGAAAATCCACTGAAGCAGCAAAGATCAGTTTTTCCAAGTAAGTGATTGCACATTGCTTGTAGTATTCAACATGGCCATTAAAAATCAACTAAGAAGGGCCGGTAATATAGCTCAGCAGCATAAGCGCCTGCCTGGTAAGCGCGAGGTCCTGAGTTCAACTCCCGGTACCCACATATAAAGAAAAAAAAAATCAACTAAGAAATTTGGGGGTCATTATAAGAGTCAGGGTATCATCTAAGATTTTTTTTTCTTTTTTTCCTTTTTTCTTTTTTTATGTGGGTACTGGAAGTCAAACTCAGGACCTCGCACTAGCCTGGCAGGCACTTATGCTGCTGAGCTATATCACCGGCCCCTTCAACTAAGTTTTTAAACTAAGAAACATTTAATTTAATTTATATTATAACAGTTCAATATAAAATAGCATTGAAGAATTTTGAAGGAATGTATGAGTACAGTATACACAAGTGATAAAGTAGAATGTATTCAGGAGCCAGATACAAATTGATTTGGAGGTAGTTTTGATATAGGGGACACTTCCTATTCATACTTGTGATTTGAATGATTACTGATTATTTGGATTAAAATTTTATTTACTAAAAAAGGGAAAGTAAACAAGGAAATAGAAGAGGAAAAAAGCACAAAGAAGAAAGCAATATTTATATTCTCATTCTACACATCAAGTACTGCGATACATATATTTATGTATTCATACATATGTATGTATATAAATATTTGTGCATTTTATTTTAGCATTTACAAATCTCAAGTGGTAGACACTATAATTTGTACTTAAAATGATGAAAAAATTATGGAGCTAGCAGATGATTTTTCAGCACTTAGGACAAGTCACCAGTAGGTCCCTAAATCACTCCCTGATGCCTATTACAAATGGCAACAAAACAATTTAAGTGGTTTTTGATATGTAGAGGTCATGATGGCAAATGACTAATAGTGACACTTCAGTCAGATTTTAAATGCGACCTGATATTTTATTTATCAATTGAAAATCTAATTTTATAAATAATGCTAAATAATTCCTCACTAAAAACAAGGATGAAGATAGCATGGCACATAGCAAAAGTTGGAAATTCCTGGTCTACAGGTTAGATTGGCTTGGCATGATAATTTTATTTTTGAACTGAGAAGTTTCCCCCACAAATATGTTCTAAAATTATATGAAAATTCTTTCTTAACTGAGATAATAAAATCCAAAATTTAGCAGAAAAATAAAGAAAGGAGCATTGGATTTGCATCCCCATTGTGCAATGAGTGGAAAGGACCAGGCTGTCCATTTCCTTGCACACGGAGTGCGTACCCTGGGTTTTATCTCCACCCCTCCAGCCTGACTATTCTCTATGCCCTTTACACAAACATGTCTTCCCTGACCCCCGCCTACTTCACTTATTGTTTGTTATCTGTAGACAATTGACTTTTCTGTTCTAAGTCTAAAGATTGAATCAAGACAAAGAAGTCTAAAACATGAAGAAATAAAATTTAACACAGGAAGGAGATTATTTCAGGAGAAATTAATTGTCACAATTTCACTCTTCCTAAAACATTGTCCCTTTAAATGTTTACTTCTTTAATGATAGATGTGTGCATGGTAGGAAATATAATTTCTTTTCTTGACCGTCATAAATTCTGAAGTGAGACAAATTCCTCTTAACAAAAGACAGATTAACAAGAAGAAAAATACCCACTAATTTTATTACACATGCAGCTTATAGCAGGAAGAAGAAAAGGAAATAATGCTGTCAAGTCAATGAATTAAGCTCCTCATTTAATAGCATTTTAGCAAAGAACAATGGATCTTAGAGAAAATGACAGGACAAAGAAGAGCTGTACCAGACCTGCAAAAGGTGGAAAAGCTGTGAGAAAGAAGTTTACAGAAATAAATCTGTTTATAAATTCTTCTTGTGTCATCTCTAGGCTGATAAGCTGCCATCTACAGAAAAGGACAATTCTTGTTCTGCCATTAAGCAAACAGGAAAGGCAGAATGTTCCACTGACTTTTAACTGTTTTGTATTCATCAGTCTTAAATATTGTAAGGATAATTATTTTGATTTTCTTCAAAATAGGAAAGAATTTTAAGGAATTTGAGTGTAGTTTTGAAAAAATTTATAAAATTTGATGACAAAGAAAATATTAAAATTTTTTAATATGGAGTAGAAGCAATATAAATTGAGATCCAAGATAATTACAGTAGCTATCATGTTTTGGATATATATAATTTTATTAATTTTTGATATTTTTCTGCTAATTTTTATATCATAAATTTATATAGCTATATCATCAGCAAAAAAGTAAAATAATATATTACTATTATCTCCCAGACTTCCAAGATTCTCAAATCACTTGAAAAAAGTTAATGTGTCCATACTATGCTGAGTTTATCTGCAAAATTAAAAAAAAAAAAAAAAGACAGCTTCAAAATCCCTAGACATCCACCCAGCTGTTTCTAGCTTCTGTTATATTTACACTGATTTATCTAGCATGGCATTTAATTAGTTGTTTGGGTATCGAATAAAACCTGGCTGTACTTGATTATGATTCAGAACACATTATTTATATTGTCATTATGAAGGCAGTTTTGGGCCAAAGTGCATTTCAGTGCCTTTTCATTTGAGGAAAACATGTAGAAAAGGTGATACATAGCCTTTCCCCAAACAGTATTAATTATTTTCTGTATATACTTAACAAAAATATTCTGTGTTTTTAATTAACAATGAATGTTTTTAGAGATTTCTCCTAAAATATCCATATCCATATACAATATCTGCCTCTAAGGGTTTTCTACATCCTTTTAGATTAACTTAAATTCCATGTTTATGGAAATTTTCCTTGGGAATTTGGTTAAAAGGAATTAACTTAAATTTATAATGAATATGGAACATGTTTTATAGTTCCATCTACAGGTAATAGCCTATCCAGGAAATATTTGTGGAAGAGCAAATTAAATTGAGAAGAGATCTGTGCTGTATGAAATACAAACTTTTGAAAGGAGTAAGTGTGGCTGTCATAGATTTGGGCACCTTGTAGATTGGATTTTAATGTATGCTCACTTGCGAGAGCATAATGCATCACCCAAAATCCAAGACGAGAGCTTTCTCACTGTTCTCTGCTTCACTTTTCTAGATTGTTTACCAGGGTCTGAAGCTGTTTCTCTTTTTTCCCCCAATTTCTGACAAAATGCCTTCCAATTCCAAAGCAACTAGGAGTCAGTCTTCTTTTAAAAACAGACCCGATACATATGAGGAGATGACTGGCACATAAGTATTTAAAGAAAACTGTCAGTTATAGTTACGCCGAAACCCAATTGCAGTAGAATAATTTATAAAAGTTATAAATATGAAACTAAAATTTGCCAATTTGCCATATAGTTTTACTTCCAGGATATCATTAAAAAGTTACAAGTTTAGGAGTAATAAAAATCTTATGTATCAAAGCCTAGTTTCACAGGAGCTAACTCGCATGCTAAGCATTCCCTCAGTGCTCATGTCTGCTCTATGATGACAGACATGCTGAGATTGATTGCTTTAATGCTAAGCCTAACTCATGTATTGTAAAAGTCAGATGAAGCCCAGCTAAAATTGTGGGTTAGTTTGTAAGTATGTGTTTATATAACCAAAATTCCATGGAAATGCTTAATTATTGCAATCCATTGTGATAAATTAGTATTTTCATCTATTTTTTTCAAAACTGCAGTGTTAAGAGTTTTAACGTATTTAGAACATTGTGTCCTTCAGAATGAGTGAGTTCTGATCTTTTTATCGGGCAACTTGATTTAGGATTTTCAGCACTAGTACTATTCTCGCTATTTGAAGGGGATACTAGGGGATTTGACCAACAAGAATCTGGACATTGAAATACCTAATATAATACTCTTGAGAAAATTAGTTGGAATCCCAAAGAGGTGAGCTTGATCTCTAAATGGGTGTAATAAATCCAGGATTAAGCTTCTTATACTCAAGAAATTTATGGCTGAAGATATAGCTTTAGAAAACTTTCTACAATACAAAAATACAAAATGGTAAGTGACTAATTTTCCTACTCATAAAATGGAGATGAGCCATATTTGATTCTCCAAAATAACATGAGAATACTTTCAGCCCTTAAGGATCTCTAAATTGAAGTCAAGAAAACTAGCGTCTTTGTTTAAAGCGAATACATTTCACGAATTAATGAAAAATCCCACAATAAATAAACCTGGGTGTAATGACTATTACTTTGAGATTTACCTCCCATCTGAAATCCTAACACTTGCCTACTGTCCTTAACTAATACCTATTTGTTATAAAGGCATCTCTATAGTAAACAATCAAAGAACTAAACTCTCCTATGAATTCTGCTTTTTCTCACATCCAGATCTGTCCCTAAATTCAGTATCTTCTAGTTCTTTCAAGACTTAGTTCCTGAGTTGAGATTCAGATCCGTTTCTCCAACAAAACAGGGTACATCTGTTAGTACCCATTATATTATATTCTCATCTGTGATTACAAATAATGACTAATACCTCATGTACAATGTCATTTTGCCTAGTTGGTATTAGACTAAATATTAAATCAGTGAGTAGCAGGGGCCATATTATGAGTAGAATCATGTTTGTCATTAAATACTAAAAAGTACAACAGGTGGAGATGGGAGAGCTAGAAAGAAACCAATGAAAGGATGGGTGCCCCTTCTCTTTGGTCAGACTTGGAAGCATGAAAAAAATTGGATGTTCTAGGAAAAGCAAAATTATACCCAAGAAAGTTTTCTATATTCTGTATTCAGCAGCCAAGACAATAGACTTCCCTGATTTCACACTACGTCAGTCTACAACCTTGTCGGAAGTGCAATGCATGTGTATATTGATTCATGGCCTAAAAAGCTGAATATCCATATTCAGGTGGACAGTCCAGGAAGTGATACCAGTATGTAGTTATT
Organism: Erethizon dorsatum; assembly: GCA_028451465.1. Classification (NCBI taxonomy): domain Eukaryota; kingdom Metazoa; phylum Chordata; class Mammalia; order Rodentia; family Erethizontidae; genus Erethizon; species Erethizon dorsatum. The sequence goes on from CM051839.1 coordinate 23,342,230, forward strand.
TTTTAAAAATACACACACATGGGCCGGTGAGATGGCTCAGCGGTGTAAGCACCTGCCTGGCAAGCGTGAGGGCCCGAGTTCGATACCCGGAACCCACATATGAGAAAAGGGCCGGTGATATCGCACAGAGGCACGGGTGCCTGCTGGCGCACGAGGTCCTGAGTTTGACCCCTGGTACCCGCAAAAACACACACACACACACACACACACACACACACACGCACACATGCATGCACAAAGATAACTTTACTTGGAGTCTCAAATCTCCAGTGCAAATAAGCAAGTCATCCTAAAGACAAATTGCTCTTCTCTCTCCTCTCTCTCCTCTCCCTCTTCTCTCTCCCATTCTCTCTCTCTCTCTCTGTCTGTCTCTCTTCCAGTCTCCCTCTTCCTTTTCCCTCTTTTTCTCCTCAAAGCAAAATTTCTATAGCCTTTTGTGCACAGATAATAGCAAGAAAAAGCATCTGCTGTCAAGATTGATTGACAATTTGTAATAATTAACATTGGGAACAATAGGTTGCTTTCCTTACTCCTACTCATTCAGCAAAGTATTCAAAGTCATTGAAATTTTTTGAGAGATAATAAGGACTAAAGAACTTGCAGGTGTTACACCCAGAAGCCTTGAACATGGCAGTCATTATACCACTTTAATTCCAACCAAAACAATCTCCCGAACAGTTGCAGAAAAGCTTAATGGTGATTCACTTCGAGGAGAAAGGTTCTTAAGTGTAGCTTTGAGCTATAAACCTTTGGAAGGAAGATTAGTAGGCCAATTTTGGCCCCAGAGTTATAACCTTTATGGCTGATTCCACTTGAAATTTGGATTCTGCTTTGCTGCATCCAGGATTCCTTCAAACACCTGTGTGCCTTAGCTTGGCTACAAGGGTGCCATTGCCATTTGGAGGAGAAGAATTAGGCCAGCTGCTTTGGAATTGGTAGGGGATCTATTTGACACAAAGAAAAGTCTAGGAAATGAGTGAGAAGGAGAAAAAACACAATCTAGTTTAGGAGTCAAGCTTTTCCTGTCACATAGATGAGATTTTCTTTCCCAGGGTTGTCTTTTTAAATTCCTCCTCGAACTAGAAGTGATACTGAATTCTGATGAAACAACACCTGTTCCAACCCCAGGGCAGGCTTTTGGGCAGTAATCCTTTTGGATACCAATTCATTGAAGTCTGCTAAATAATTAGTGAGTTGACTTTCCTAGTTGGTTTCCATTCCTAGGGGCAATGTTAACAGTTCTCTAATTCTAATCATTTTATATGAATTCTACAATAGAACTTTTAGCAAATGAGAGCCTACATTATCCCAAATTTAAAAACATTTTCACCTTATTGAAATTTTGATTCTTAATTTTAAATTATTGTATAATTAGAAAATAATCCCCTGTATGTGTATTTGTATTATATGACTTAAAGTGTCATCTTAATCATGGTAGAGAGGAAATATTATCTGTATCCACTGAAATCTAGCAGCAAGCTTTTATGACAATGCTTATATTGTTATTTATTTTATACATCTTGTATTACTTTAATGTAAACACGTAGAAAGTTTGAAATAGCATATAAATGATGGTTCATATTTGTAGATATTCTGTGAACTCCTTAATCTATCTATAACACCCTTGGCTGGAGTGATATGACAATAAGTATGCTCCCTTAGCTCTATATAATTACATAATTTTGAATTAAATCAATCAAAAATTTTGCCTACACAAATACATAAAGATTACTATATGTATTTATGTAAGTATGATCTATAAAACTCTAAGTTTTTGTCAAATAAGTTAAATGCTTCCTAAATACTTGACATATATACTTTACATTATTCGATATATGAGACATACAAATAATATAAAACGTTTATGTATTCTATAATGCATCTTGAAAACATTTAGAAAGAAAATCTCACAAAACATAGATTCAATTACATTTTGAGGGTAAAGTGTTGGGCTATTTGTAAGAAAAATGATAAAAATTTTAAAATAGATCCAACTAAAATATTACTTTTTGTCTACTGTGCTGAACAATTACACAGGGAGGGGCATAAATTGACTTTCTGGTCCTCTTGAATCTTAGCAATATACCTCTTGTATTTTTACTGAAACTCATCTTAAGGAGATCTTTAGTGACAAGCTCTTTTAAAAATCCAGTAGAAATGGCCTGCAGCAGAGAATTGAAAAAATGTATTGAGTTATGTTTTCTCCACATAAAGGAGCATTAGGCAAGTGGGATAGTTGTTCCAAATAATGTTGTATAATGTAAAATACACTTCAGAAGCTGCTCATAAAATATTTTGGATAATGTGCTATAATTTTCAAAACCATAATTGAAACATAATATTAAAGTTTAAATGCTCACTTATATCCAGAACAGCAATGGAAAAATAGGTAACAATAGAGAAAATAAGAATAATTTATAGAAATTTGGGGAAAAATACAAAAATCAATTTCTAAATTTTTGACAATGGTTATTTTTAATCACTAGGTTTTAGAGTGAATTTTAGTTTTCTTACTAGTTGTAATCCTCTATTTTAATTTTTTTCAATCAAATGTACTACTTTCACAAAGAGATAAAAATAAAATTAAGTAACATAATATGAAATAGAAGACAATAATACTGTAATTATAACTAAAAATTTGAACTGTTCAAATTTAAATTTAATTGTTAACATGTAATTAAATTTTTAGCATTTCAAATTTTATAATGTTAAAATGCTGATATTTACTAATAGAAAATATCATCACTCTGTGCAAATAGAACAGATTTTGAATCTCATTTAAATATTTTAAACACTTAACCAGGAAGTATGATGATTAACATCTCTTGCATTTTTATACACATTGTTATACTCACCTAATAAAAAATGCAAAGAATTAAATTTTATGAAAATTATCTTAACATAATATTTTAATATTACCATCATTATATTCTTACTACTGGTATTTCAGTAAGTGATCATAGTTTTTGAAAGAAAATAATGTATACATACTAAATTAGTAACTGAACTTTCCTGACAATGAAGATCATACAAAGTTGTCCTCATCTCAATGCAGAATATTACTGGGATAAAAATATTTTTATTAGATTAATTCTATCATAATCTCAGTGTTCCTGAAAATTAGTGAAGTATAAGCACATTTTCCTATACCATGAAAATTAAATATTTGATATTTCATATAATGTAAATGTTTAATACAATATTGTAAAATAATATGAAATGACCTTGTGGTTCATTACACAATGGAAAAATGAATAAATTTAATAACACCAATTAAAATATGGTTTACTTAGCAAGGATTTATTTATGCCAAATCTTGACAAAAGTGATGCCACTTTCCTTTCGATCAAGTGTCTAACCTTACTTTTCATTCTTTTAAGTGAATATATTTTCACTGTTATAGATACCCTATACTCTTGGAGTGTATTATCAGAACGTTTAAAATATAACATTAGATTTCTATTTGACTTTGATATTTTATTTTATGGCAGCTATAACAAATAACCTAAGGTGGTTCATTTCTGAGATTAGGGAGTATTAATTCTCAGAAACAGATGTGAATTTCTCGGTGTTTCTGCCAGGTACAATTTGAAAACCCAAGATGCTATTTTTTTTTTTCTACAAATTTACTTTTGCTCTTTTGACTCTGCCTGGCTGTATAGATAGAGACACCATACACCTTTGATTAATTGGACTGTTCAGAGGGCACTTTCAAATCCTGGGTTTTTTTTTGTTTGTTGATTGCTATTGTGCTTAATGGCCAATCAGCTTCTTTCATTTGCCATGTAACATATTAGGCTAAACATTTCTGAAAGTTATGGTCAGTTATAAAGTTCAAGGGCAACTATAAAATTTAGAGTCAGCTGTCTTCACAAAACTACCCTCATTTCTGACATCACTTGCAAGTTTTGGAGACAGGATATTCCCTCTCTTCTTAGATTTGATTTCATTAGTGCCCACATAATTCATTTAAAGATTTTATTTTACTCATGATTACAGTTTGTTTTAGGGGAAATGATACAGATAAAAATCAGTGAATGGATGAAGTACATAGGCCAGACTCCAGAAAAGGTACCAAAAGAGAGCTTCTATTGTCCAAAATCCGTGAAGACATAGATAGGCTTTCCAGGCATCAGTACGTAATGACAGACATTGAATATCCTTAATCATAGTCACTCTCATGTCTTTGTTGTACAAGAGTATTTACTAGGGCTCAATGACATGCAAATTGTGTGGCTGACATTTAGTCTCCTGCCTTTGCTAGAGATTAATATTTTAATTCTCCATATTCTACTGAGGGTAGACCTGATCTCGTCTGACCCAAAGATCCCACCCTAAAAGGCAGTGTTTTATTGTCCAGTCTCCAAAGTTGTCAAGGAAGCGAAAACACTCCCATGAAGGGGATATTCCACTCGTTTAGAGTTCACTTCCCGGCAGTAAAGGCCAAATAATAAATCCATCTTTAAATAGGTTAATTCATCAAGACAGAACAGTCAAAGTAACTAGAACTGAAATTGCCATATTTAACCCAGGAGGACTGTGACATAATGATATTCATCACTATTTCTATCATATTTGGTATTTGTAACAATTTCTGTGGCTTAGCTCAAAGAGGAAAACCATTATATAATTTAGAGAAGTTGTTTTGAACATTAATGAGACCTTTTACTATGGGTTTAGATAGTCTCACTTTTGCACCTTTTCTCAGGTAGTAAACCCAGAAAGTGTTGTACCATCTGGTTTCCAAAATCCGACCTTTAAATGAAAATGATATTCTCATGGGTGCAGCTGTCAAACATCAGATCACAAGAATAGTTATTTATGTGATTTTATGGAAAACACGTGATTTTTCCTCTACCAGAAGCACAGAAAAGAGCAAGAACACACAACAAACTTTATTTTTCAGCTCTATTTTATCTTCCCTTTCTGCAAAAGGATTTTTTCCTTTTTATACTAATTAGAGTTAATTAATTGGCAATTGAAACTTAAATATTTCATCACCCACAAAAGTCTCACATAAAATAAATAGCAAAAAAATTGAATACACATTAAGATTTAAATTTGTGGTGTCCCCCGAAAAACTCATTACTGCAGGCTTGATACGCCTGGAGAGTTATCACAAGGGCTCTGACCTCATCTATGAATTAGCTCATTGATGAGTTTATAGACTAATGGGCCATTAGAAAGTAGGACCTGATTGAATGAAGCAGGTCATTGGGGATGTGACTTTGATGGGTGTATTTTTCTCTAGCTCTTCCCCTGTGCTCTGCTTCCTTGATACCATGAGGTAAGCAGCTTTCCTTTGCCATGCCTGGCCTTGTATTACTACCATGGAGTTAGAGAACATGGACCTAAAACCTCTGAAACTGTGAGCCTAAATCAGCCTTTCCTCCTCTAAGCTATGTGTTTCAGTTATTGCATTTTAACAACAAAAGAGTGATTAATAAACTATAGAAGTGAAGCTAAGTCATCTTAAACAACAAATAACTCTCAAAAAAACAAGAAGGAAAAATTACCGTACAAATTTGGAAAAATACTCATAAGAATTGTACAAAAAGGAAATGCAGGGCCAGTGAGATAGCTCAGTGGCATAAGTGCCTGCCTGGCAAGCATGAGATCGTTAGTTCGACTCCCAGTAGACACATAAAGGAAAAAACAGGGCGGGTGATATCGCTCAGTGGCACAAGTGCCTGCTGGCAAGTGCGAGGTCCTGAATTTGACTCCTGGTATCCACATTAAAAAAAAAAAATGCAAAACTGGTAATTAAAAATGATGCTCAGATATACTAAGTAGAGAAACACAAATCACAGCAACAATAAAATTTGTTTTTTAGAAGAAGAATTTCCAGAAACACACATTCTAGAACACAATTATTGGGGTGAGATAGTGAGATTTGCTTTTTTGGTGCATCCTCAAGCACTAACATGCTAGCCTATACATGACATTGAGTTCATAGTCATTGAATAAAACTTAAAGTGTAATTATGGAAAAGATATATTTCAGATCTGATTGAAACTTGTTCATAAGTTTTGATCATTGCCTGGATGGGATGTAGTATTGACAATTATTATGGAATTTATAAATCAGTTAGCACAGACCAGTAGCAACTTTCAAAATCTTCCAGTAATAACTCCTTGCATGTTTCTCTACCAGAGGCACAGAAAAGAGCAAGAACACACAACAAACTTTATTTTTCAGCTCTATTTTATCTTCCCTTTCTGCAAAAGGATTTTTTTCCTTTTTATACTAATTAGAGTTAATTAGTTGGCTAATTTATTATATTATATTATATATATGTAATTGATATTCTTCAGAGAAAACTTGATCAAAGAAAACAGAGAAAACATTATATTATATATATTAATTGGCTAATTTATATATAAATATAGAATTATTTATATTTTGATGCATACTCACATAAATTTATTATCAATTTATGATGCTAATCATATCTTGGTAAAATTTATGGTATAGTGTTCCCTTGCACATACCATGAAAAATTTTACAATGTTTTACTCAAAATAATTTTGTGATATGGTCAAGACATAATAAACAGTGGAACTGGGACTCTTACATTAGCCTTCTAACTACATTCCACCATTCTTCTTCCATATCTGCTTCATCTTTTTAATTCTCTTCTTTTTTAATTTAACCCTTGAAAACCCAGAATTTATGTTTATACATGCAATATAACATATAGAAATATTATGATATTAAAATAATTTTAGCAGAAGTAAAATTATGTTTCCAGATATAAATCTTTTTTTTTTTTTTTGTGGGTACCGGGGGTCGACCTCAGGACCTTGCGCTCCCGCAGGGGCCCATGCCACTGAGCGATATCACCGGCCCTTTTTTCGTATATGGGTTCCGGGAGTCGAACTTGAGACCTCGCGCTTGCTAGGCAGGCACTTATGCCACTGAGCCATCTCACCAGCCCATAAATCTTTAAAAAAATTTTTTCATCTAGTAATTCTAGATACAAACTTTATAGCTATTGTATATAGTTAATGTATACATTGGAAAGTATAATAGTATATAGCTAATGTAAACATTAGAAAAGAGTGAAACCAACTATTTTATATTTTAAACACTTTATTGAAATAATGTTTGTACTTATTTGAGATGTGAAGAACTTGAAAATTTGACATATGTATGAAAGGTGTAATGACAGGATCAAGGTAATAAGTACTTCTATGTCCTCAAAATTTTATCATTTCTAATTGTTAGGAATTTGGTGCTATTTATTCTTGTTATTTTGAAATATGCCATAGATCCATGACAGCAAACCTCCTAGAACTCTCAGTGATAGAAACAGCCTGCTGTGCTATAGATTTGCCACCACAGCCATAGATTATTGTAGACAATAATTATCCCACTGTGGAACAGGAAACAAAACCGAATTGTTGTTACTGAACCATTTGGTTATCCCTTATCTAATCTCTGTCATCCTTTCTCACTCATCCCCATCCTGGTATCTAGTGACAACTTTCTACTCCAATCTTCTTTTTGACCTTTTTTATTTCCACAATGAATGAGAGCATGTGGTTTTGTCTTCAATTCACATAATAACTACAAGTTCAATCCACGTTACTGCAAATGGCAGTACTCTATTCTTTTTTAACAGGATAAATAGAATTCCATTTGTAAATGTTCCACATATTCCTTTTCCATCTGTCTGTTGTGAGACACTTTGATTTCAAATCTTGGCTATTATGAATTCTAATGCATTAAACATAGGAGTGTAGTTATACCTTTAATGTGATGATTTTCTTTCCTCTGAATATATATGAAGATATAGGATTAGATCATGTGGTAGTTCTATTTCAACTTCTCAATGAATCCATATATTATTTTCAATAATAACTGTATTAATTTCTCTTCCCTACATTTTTTGACTTTTTGATAATTGCCATTAATCTTTACGATACTTAATTGACAAAATTTTGACTTGCATTTCCCTGATGATTGGTGATATTGATTTTTTTGTATGTGTTTGCAGTTTGAAGGTCTTTAAGAAATGTGTACTTTTACACCATTTGCTGAATCTTTTATTAATGTTTTTGAGTTCCCTATAGATTATTATATTAGACCCTTCCCAGTGAATACTTCACAGATATTTTTTACCATTCTGTAGGATGGTAAAAAATTAACTTCATAAGTTATTTACTTTATAGTCATAATCTTAGTTTGATATAATTCTTTTTGTGTATTTATAATTTTATTGTGTCTACTTTTGAGATCATATCCAAGAAAACCTGTTTACATCAGTGTTATAAAGTGATTTCCTGTTTTCTTGTAAAAAATCATAATATTAGGTCGTACATTTTGCATTAATTTTATATGTGTCAAAATATTAGGTAATAGCATTATAAGTGTATTGAGTTTGCCAGCAAAATTTATTGAAGCAACTTTTCCTTCTCCAATGTATATTATTGGTGATTTTGAAAAAAAAAAAGTAGGTGGTCATGTGTACATGGATTACTTTCTGGGTTTCCTATTCTCTTTCATTTATCTATGTCTGTTTTTTTATGCCAGTGTCATGCTGGATTTTTTCCTATGGCTTTATAGTTTGTTTTGAAGCACAATAAAATGTCAGCACAGTTGTGGGGTTTTTTGCTGAGGATCAGTCTCACAATTCTGGGTATTTTATGGTTCAATATGAATTTTGGGATCAAGTTTTCTATGAAGAATGTCACTGATATTTTGATGGATATTGCATTGAATCTATAGATCACTTTGGTTCTATGGTCATTTTAATAACATTTATTCTTCCAGCCTATGAACACAGTATCTTTCCTTTATTGTTTGTCCTTTAAAATTTCTTTCATTTGTAGTTTTCATTATGATGTCTTTCACTTCCTTTGTAAAGTTTATTCATAAACATTCTAATTATCTTCTAACTTTTTGAATGGGTTTTGTATCATGATTTCTTTGTACAGCAAGTTCTTTACTGGTCTATAAAAATGCTACTCTTCTTATATGTTAATTTGTTTCTTGCAACTTCACTAAATTTGCTTATTAGTTCTAACAGGTTTCGATGAAGTACTTAAGGATAAAACAACTCTTCTGAGAGCTTTTCCCCTTTCTGTCACTAGGTTATTGCTTCTCTAGTTTTTATTTACTTATTTGCTCAACACTATCTCTTTCAGAGAGGAACCATATATGTGTTTTACACATGTCTTGCAAGGACTGTTATACTGTCTTGTGTTATGCTGATCTCAGCAAGGCTTTCTAGTCTTTAAGCCTTCCAGTACATACTTTGTATAAAAAGAGAATAATTATTTGCAGAGAATTGTCATACTCAATTTTAAACAAAATGAAAAAAATGTGGAAAGTTATTATACAATTCAACTCCTATCAATAAGAATCATGATACAAAATATTTTCAAATCATGTGTTAGAAGAATGTAAGTTGCTCGATCTCTTTTTTATGAACATACCCATTAACACAGAAAGATACATTTTGATAAACATTTTTGGCTAATTCTTCCAGAAAATCAATACAATTTTAGATGGTAAAGTTGCATTAAAAATTCATGGTCTCATAATATATTATTTTTAAAAATGGCTAGCAGTTCTTAAAAACAGCATTTTTCTGATCTATATCTCATATATTTCAGTGTTGTGAAATGAAATATGTATGAATTTATATACGTATTCTCATCTTTTTCCTCAAGGCTAAGCATGTACAGTGAGTCACTGACTTCTATTTTTCTCTACAATATATTTTGTTGGCCATAATATGGGTTGCTTCACATTACAGCAAAAAAAGTTTTTTTCATTATTCAAAATGTTCTTAGTAAATACAGTTTCTGTCGGACTCATAGAAATTTAACAACTTTCTCTCTCATTCCTTTCTCTGATACTGCATCTGTGTATCCATTATCATTATCTATCTTATATCTCTCTATGTCACACCATATTCCTTTTTACTTCTTCATATATAGCTATTCTATCCCAAAGACATAATAAAAATTTAAGAAAACAATATAAATTATTTCTTGAGACATTATATGAGGTCATAATGTACAGCACACACACAAAAAAGCCTATTCTGCAATCAGCTAGAGACAATACAGAAAAAGCCTAATAAAAGTGTGAAATGCTAATGAAATAATCATTAGTGGTGTTTGAATTTGGAACGTGATATATGCTCTATCCTCTGAGAAGAGCACCACTACTTTGTTGATCAGTTGGGGCTAAAAAACAAGGTAACAACATAAAAATCTAGCATTATTTTAGAACAAAACAGTGAATATATTGTTAAAACCTGAACCTTTCTTTCTTTTTTTTTTTTTTTAATGTGTGTACTGGGAGTTGAACTCAGGACCTCACGCTTGCCAGGCAAGTGCTTATGACACTGAGCTATCTCACTGGCCCTTTCTTTCTTTTAAAATTAATTCCAAATCTATTTAATGCATTTTAAAGGTCAGAAAGACATTATATTTACTCAAGAAGCAATGCAATGAAAATAACGTTTTTTGATAAAGCCCATGAAGAGAATGGAAGTTAACTATAGAAAAACATTAGTTTCCAAATGTGTTCTCTGAACAAATGTGGTACCATTTTGAAAGACAATAATTTGTACATAATGGTACAAAACAATACAGATGAATATTTTGTCTTATTAAATTTTAATAAAACAAGGTAGCTACTGATACAAATTACACTGGAAGGATTATATAAACAGGGAAAACATATTCTATATTATAATTTGTGTATATATGTTTAGTAAAATAATGATACCAAGTAATTTGCTGCATGTATTAAAACATTGGTGAATTGTTAAATTAATGTCAGCTAATTTTATTATAATTCTAAATATAAAATGATATACCAATAACTGAAAGTACCAATAAACAAGACACAATTTAAATGGTACTTGGGAATTTTAAAAGTACATACTATCTTGCCACATTGTTGTTTATGGTCTGATATAAGTTTATTGAGATTTTGAAATAGGCCAGTATGGGACAAACAAATCCTAAAAGTAATTATAAATACTAAGGTAATGTTTACATGAAGACATTTTAGTTCCTTTTTTCTTTTGAACAATTTCTTCCCATTTCACAATATCTATTGTACATTTTAGACCTTATTTACTCTTTCAATTTCTCACACAAGGGAGACAATATGAGGTTTACATATATGAGTCTGATTTATTTCACTTATGAGAATGGTCTCAAGTTGCATCCACATACAAACCTATGAAATTCTTGGTAACTCTTTGATCCTTCCATTCTCTTATGCTAATATTTGCTTATTATTAATCTTTAAATTGAGACTATTTTATTTCTGAATATGAAAATTCAGAGTAGTAAAGATTTGTATTTATATTTGAAAGAATGATTATTTAACTATAAATATTTTAAAATTTCTTATAGGAGGAATGAAAAAAAAGAAAACATAGTTAAGTAATATGGTACCACAGCTCACAAACTTAATTCTTTCCACAAATCTGGTTGCAAACCAAACTGGATGAGAACCAAATCAAGTTTCCATATAAGGTAAACATCAAACCTTAACTATTGAATTTGACTCAGTTCTCATCCAATTCAGTTTGCAACAAGAATCATGGAAAGAATTAAGTTCATGAACCAAGGTACCACTGTAAAGCACTGAAATATATATAAAAATTATATACAATTCATAAATCTGAATGAAGAGTTTCTTTACTGTAGGCATACAATTTTTGCAATGTATGGATCTATTTCTAACAATCAAAGAGGACAAGTTAAAGTTGTTATTATTCTTAAATTTGTAATAAAAGAAAATGAGAAGTACAAGACAGAGATTTAGGAATCCTGTACAGTTTCCTGTATTGTGCCTCATTTACACGTCTTCTCAATGGTGTTATTTTGTTCGGTCTTTTCTAAGAACTTAGTGGAATTTGAGGAACACTCTAAGATTTACACTGGCTCAAATGTAGCTTGAGATAAAAATTCTGCTATCCACTTATACTAGCAGTAACCTTATAGGCAAAAGAATACTCACAAAACTAGTAGATGCTTTGTAATAATTATGGCCAAAATGAAGGTCTATGCACTTAAATGTATTTTTAAATGATATTTTTATTTTAAAAATCTGACATAATATTGTTTCTAAAACAAATTGATAAAATCCAAAATATGAATTAGCCTTTTCATCAATATGAGGACAGTATAAGTAAACTCCTGTCTGTTCTGATTGGACCTAGTAAGACTCGTAGAATAAACTACATGTGTACTAACTTATATTCTTTCAATAATATACCATTGAGTATTATATCAACTATTTTATAAATACATAATACATAACTCAATACATACTGCCCAATACATAACTCTTTCAAATATAATATTTGAAATATTCATTGAGTTAACTCCTATGTTTTTTGAAGCAAAAAAGAACAGAAGAAAAAATTTTGTTAGTGAGAAATTTCTCACTATAGTTGAACCCAGAAAAGAAAAACCTACAAAAACCTAGATTATTGCTGGCTGGAATGTCACACAAACACATAAGCATTTATGTTTCTAAGATGTTCTTAAACAACGGAAGTCCTCTTCTACATTTCAAAGGGAAAGTATAATAATTAGAAGTTTTCCCTTTTTTATTTTATATACAGCCTTTATCCATTTTAACAACTTCCTGTTGTTAGACAGTGTTACACTGGAATGTGCTCTGAATAATTAAGTACATGAATCCAAGTTGAGCAACATAGCTTTATTGCCTCTATCTACTCTTATTATTTTGGAATTAATAGTTTATATCCAAGTAAATTACATTTGTATTCATCTCTGTCACTTGCCCCTTTTCTTCCTGTCAGTCTTTCTCTATTTCTATCACTCTCCACACAATATGAATCTTAGATTGGGTATTCAATGCAACTGTTGATTACTTGTGTCTGATCTGAACATCAAATATAGGAGATAATTCAAAGGGGAGAGAGATTCCAGGTATCCATTCAGAAAAGCTCTCCTATGCTTAAGACTTTTTTCTAACTGGAGTTGACTGTTTAAATTTTAAATATAGATATGAAATTTCAGATTGAGCATAATATATACCTGTTAGCCTTAGTATGAATTTGTCAATATCCCAATATAAGAAGTACAATAAAAATACATAAACTTCCTGTTATGGCATGCATCTAGAAGTCCCCCTAATGCCTCATCAGGTCATAGGTAAGGCTTTTCAGAGGTGGCTGGCTCTAAAGGGTGGATGCTAGGATCAAGGATATGATGCTGGGACTGTTTCATGGTGTGATGCTAGGATAAAGGCTGCTCAAATCTGGGTGTGAGTGCTAGCCACCCTAAAGGCAAGTTGCCTGGATAAGATATAAGGGACAGAAAGAGGGTCATTGCTTGTCACTTGTAACTTGCTGCCTTGTTGCCTTCTGCCTGCAATGAGCTGTTTCTCCTCTTCAATGCCACCCTACCATTCCACCCTGCCTGGAGCCAGCCAACTATGAGCTGAAACCTCTACACACTGTGAGCTAAATAAACCTTTCTTCCTTTAACTTTGTGTGCTGAGTATTTTGTCTCAGCAATAAGAAAAGTAACCAAGACACTTCCTATGTAGTACCTTTGGGGAAGGCTGGTAATCCAATCAATATGTCATTAAAAAGAATTGGGCTGAAGAGTAAGCTACTAAAAACCCCTCTTTTTTTTTTTTATTTCTGTGGGTACCGGGGGATCGACCTCAGGACCTCATGCGCCAGCAGGCGCCCGTGCCACTGAGCGATATCACCGGCCCTTTTTTCGTATGTGGGTTCCGGGAGTCAAACTCGGGCCCTCGCGCTTGCCGGGCAGGCGCTTAAGCCACTGAGCCATCTCACCGGCCCCAAAACCCCCCTCTTTATGCCACTAAAAACTAAGATCTGCTTGTCTTGGTCTGAAAAGCAAAATCAACATAAACTATGTGGCTTAAACAACAAATATTCATTTCTTATACTTTTGGTGCCTGAGAAGTCAAAGTTCAAGCTTCAGATTTGGTGTCTAGAGAAAGTGTGACCCCTGGTTCATGGATGTCTATCTTCTCTCCATGCATTCACTCAGCAGAAACAGTGTGAGGCTGCTATCTGGAGGTTGCATACAGGGCACCAGCCTAAATCATGAAAGTTTTATCTTATACTTACCTCCCAATGGCCATCAAAGAATCACCCATCCTTCTAAAACCATCATACTATGGGATAGGATTTCAACCTAAGAATATGGGGAGAGAGAATCATTCAGTATATAACAATACCAGTATATAACAATATTCAGTATATAACAATAACAATGGAAAACACGTAAAATAGTTCTTCTTTTACTTATTATTATTATTATTATTTTTTTTTGTGTGTGTGGGTACCGGGGGGTCGACCTCAGGACCTCGCACGCCAGCAGGCGCCCGTGCCACTGAGCGATATCACCGGCCCCTTTTTCGTATGTGGGATCCGGGAGTTGAACTCGGGCCCTCGCGCTTGCCGGGCAGGCGCTTAAGCCGCTGAGCCATCTCACCGGCCCCTTTTACTTATTTTTTAATAACTTCAAACCCCAACTCATGGCTCAGTCTTCTATGAGATATAGAAAAAATGCAAGCATTTTAATTGGAAACTGAAAATAATTTGTCCACATTGCATTTTAGGTATAATACTTAAATTCTTAGATAAAAAAATTATATCAGATGAGGATTATTTTGAAGGGTACATTTTCTGGATCATCCCAGTCTGGTGGATTAGGTTTAACCTGACAAATCCACTCCAGCATTCCCATTTCTCTAAGCTTCCAAATCCCCTCATCAACAGTAAACCACAGAATTTCAGGCATCTTTAACTCATTCTCAGTCAGCCATCTTTTGATCCATACATCTGCCAGACAGCCAAATTAACAACTAACTCCCCCCTTTTTTAACTCCATGAGCTGCAGCAATAAATTCCAAATCTCTACTTAATGGATCCATATCAACAAACTCAGTCTTATGCAGGTACTGTATGTTTTTACCACCATTATCCCATGCCCATAAAATCCATTCCCACAGTTGCTTATCAGGTCTCTGCTTCTAAGAGTTAGAAAACAAAAGAAGATTTTTTCTGGGAAATAGTGGACCTCTTCCTAGTTTACACTGTACCTTAGAACCCTTCTGTGATATGAGCCTGGTTATAGGCCTAGAGACAAAAGCTGGTGATGAAAGTGAGTCCCAAGCAGTGTCAGCACTGTCATGCTTGTTCAACACAGGATTAGTTTCCTCAGTTTTATTTGGAGAGGCCAATGCCACAGGGGGAGGGGGCGGGGGTGCCTCTGCCATTGCGGGTGGGGAAATCCCTTACTCTGGCAATAGTGTCATTAGAGTCTAGGAGTTTAATATCCTCAGGTTCCTCAGGATCCTCCCAAACATCACCATCTCAGTTTATGGGACCCCATTCTTTTCTAATCAGTGTCCTCACCTTTACTTCAAGGCCGAGTATTAACCTTATGCTGTATTTCAGCCATTCACATTATGAGGACCTGTGTGTGGGTTTTTGCAAACTGAGCCCTGTAGTTAAAGGAGAGATTTTTTCAGGCCACACTTAGAAAGTTTGAAATTCTTTATGTATGTCTGGAGCTGAGAATTTGAACCTTTGAGCTCTTTGTTTTCCTTTAATAATTTGTCCTCACAGTCAGAAGACTTTAGATTTCCTATGGTGTCTTGAGCTCACTGTTTTCCTTCACTAGCTTGTTCAGAGATGCTAAGAGTAACCAGCCAGCATCATTATATTTCCACCCTGCCAAAAGCATTCAAAAGAATCATTTATGGAGTTGCTAAATTTCTTACATCTCACAAGTCCTGAGGTAGGATTAACAAATTGATCTGCACTGAATGTTCACACCAAGGACTGCAGCATTCCCAACATTATCAGGAGAGATCAAGGCATCTTTAGTCCTCATCAAATTAGAGCACTAACTCCAGGAACCTCAAAAGGCATTAAAGAATTTACCTCTATGATTCTGTTTCTCTAGAGCCACTCCCAGTACAAAATCTGTATCAGTCAGTGCTCACTACAGAAATAGACTTAATGCAAAATATATAAATATATAAGTATTTACAAGGTAGGCTTACAATGGTTGCCCACAAAGTCAAGCATGTAAGAGTGCAAAAGTGTATTGTGCACACTGGAGATCTGAAGAATCCAGTCAAAGGTGAAGGCCTGGAGCTCTATGTAGAGTCTCACACAAGTTTCTATCAGGAGGTTGAAAGGTCTGCATTAGAAGCCAGGGGTGACATCTAAGGTGAAGGCAAAGACTGGAGTTTCTCCAAAAAAACCAGAAGGAACCTTTCCTTCTTTGTTTACCTTTTATTCCATTCAGTGGACAAGCCTACTGAGGGAGGGTCTTCTGTCTTCAAAAAATTCTCTCAGCCACACTCAGTGATGCTGATACAATATTTGTGTTTCTTACTCAAGTTGACACAATCAGTTAACTATCACAATTATCAAAGGAAACATTACAAAGTGAGATATATTGTGACTTTCCAAAACTAAAAATGTTTCAAGGAAGCCAGGATGATTTAAAGCAGGAGATATAGATAGAGATAGAGATAGAGATATATAAATATGAAAGTAATGTGTTTCTCATTGAGACAGACAGAAAAACTAGAATTTAAATGTCTCATATCATAAATCTACATGAAGTAGAGGTTTGCCAGATGTTGGAAAAGAAAAGCTACACATCAACCTGCTTTTGTGTGAATATGTGAAAATATTATACAATCAGAATACACGTGGATAAGAGAGGTATCAATGAATCTTAGACATTCATATCATGATAAGCAATCTCTTGAGGTTAAAAATCTCTTTTCCACCATGAATAAAATTGAAAAGAAGTCACTCAGAATAGTAGCAATGTGCAAAAGAAAAAGAAAAAAATGATTTCTTGAAATTTTAAGGGAAAATAGGTCTATTTACTAACAAAAATGTGATGTCTCATAACTGTAGGAATTATTGTCTTAAAAATATAAAACTGAGGGCCAGTGAGATGGCTCAGCGGTGTAAGTGCCTGCCTGGCAAGCACGAGGGCCCGAGTTGGACTCCCGGAGCCCACATACGAGAAAAGGGCTGGTGATATCACTCAGCGGCACGGGCGCCTGCTGGCACGCGAGGTCCTGAGGTCGACCTCCGGTGCCCACGAAAAAAAATATATAAAACTGAAATTAAAAGCACAAATCAATACAAAAATATTTACAGAAATTATGTCTTGAAAGTTTACAGATTATGGTGAAATTTTTGGCAGATAATTAATTACCTAGAGGTAACTGTAATGCTTTTGAGTTTCCTTTCAAATTTGTATGACAAATATATCTGGGTCTTACTTTATTTTAGTGTGTAGGAAATACAGTATAATACTGACTAGCATGAATGGCAAAGCACATACTTGTATAGTTTGTGATGCAGGTTTGTACACATTTCAGTAAAAATATGAGGTAAGCAAACATTTTTGTGCATAAATCAGAATAAATTTTACCCAAATTGTGTAATAGCTTAATATAGAAAATGGTATACTCTTATTAAACAACAGAAGAATATCTGAAATTAGTCAAGGATCTATTCAGCCCAGCTATTCAACTTCTATCTATCTTCCCAAAGAGTTAAAAACATCATATTACAGTGATACAAGCATACAAATTTTACAGCAGCACATATTTATACCCATGTTAATAGCTAAATCTTGGACATGGCCAATATATTCATCAACAGATAGATAATAAAATATGGTATTTATACACAGTGGAGTATTACTGTGCCACAAAGAAAGATAAACTTGAGTCATTTGTAGAAGAATGGATGTAAATTGAGTCCACAGTGCTAAGTAAAATAAATGAAAACACAAGCTTAAATATTTCATCCTTCTGTTATAAGAGGATCCCAAAATATAAATAAAGAGCAAAATACAATATAATAGGATATATGAAGGTAAATCTTTTGCAAAAGTGAAGAGCACCAAAAAAATGGAAGGAAGGGAAAAGTAGGGAGAGAAGAGGGCTGAAAAAATATTAAGATTTATTAGTACAAGTAACAAATCCCCACAATGAATGTAATTATGTACTGCAAACAGGTACCAATGAAAATAAAAACTGTAATAAAAATTATTCAAGGAAAACAAAATTGTAAAGATGGTGTGTTTATTGTAGTTATTCTATAATTTTTTTGCCAAACTCATCAACAAATCAACAAGATATTTTCATAGAACTTGGGGAATCATTTTCAAATTCATATTTCCTAATCATTAAACTTTTCAAAATTAAATAAGCTCAACAGGAATCAGAAGCATAACACAAAACAAACAAGATTTGATTTTTCTAACACACTGGAAAAGGGACAGTTTGAAAGTCTGGTAATATCAGCACTTCAGAGGCTGAGGCAGGAGGATCACTGTGAGTTCGAAGCCAGCCTGGGCTACATAGTGAGTTCAAGGCCAGCCTGAACTACGCAGTGAGAGCCTGTCTCAAAAAAATTTCTGATAATATCAAGTGGTATTAAAGATATGAAAATGTTTTTTGGGAAAGGTTTATTAATTACTTCTAGAACCCAATTTGGACAATGCTTCATATGTATGTCTGTTTTCATTTCTGTTTTATAATATTTTGAAATGAAAATTATAAGAATATTTAAATTAAATCATGCATATATGTCAGAAAAAGTATTGCTCAAGTACAGAACTTTTATCTCAACCTCATTACAAAAAATTGCTTATAAAATAATTGTTCACTATCAGGAAGGGAACATATAAATTTTATAATGATTATGAGCTAAAACATTGTAACAGTGAAATTTCAGTTTTTTAAGAAAAAGAAATATCCCATTAATGGGACAAAAATAAAATTGGAAAATTTAAAGACATCATCATTGGCAAATATAATAAAGTGTCACAGTTACTTTTCTCATTCCTGAGACAAAATATCCAACACCCAGAGTTAAAAGAGAAAAGGTTTATTTTGCCTCACAACTGCTGGAGTTTTCAAGCCATAGTCAGCTGGCTCCAAGACAGAGTGGCATGACAGAGGGCCATTGCAGAGGAGAAAGAGTCAATGGCACAACAGAGAGGAGGCAGCAAAGCAGCAAGCAGCAGCAGCCTTCTTTCTGTCCCTTTATATTCTATTCAGGCTACAAGCCTATTGATTGGTGCCACTCAAACCCTGGGTGGAGCTTCCCATTACCCATACCCAGAACAATGCTAAACCACTTTGTAGTCTAACTCATTTATGACACCCTTAATTCATATTCACACACACTTAACATTCACAACACCTAGATCCAGTCACCTCAGAGAAGCCCTATGAGCACATGAGGCTTTGGAGGGACATCTAGAGACAAGGCATAACATAAAGCAACACCATGGATGAAACAACAGAGATAGAAAGACCTGTGTTTTTTATTACATAGTTTAGCCATGGATTAGGGCATCCCGAAGCTGGATGGATACATGAGCTTCAGAGCTATATGTTCCAAAACAACTACTTCATATCTTACATCAATTTGAATTAAGGTTCTTATAATTTTCACCCAAAACTATTCTAATATATAAGTAAAAATATATCCAATGTTTGTAAGAATCAAGTAAGCTTAAAAAAATAATAAACAGAAATACATTATTATGGACAGATGTGGATGTAGTGTGTCTTCCCATTACGTGTGGCAATAGCTAGTTTAGAAATACATTGCATTAGATCATTTTATTCTTATTTTTTTGTGGGTACCAGGGGTCAAACTCAGGACCTTGTACACCAGCAGGTGCCAATGCCACTGAGCAATATCACCGGCCCTTTTTTTGTATGTGGGTACTGGGAGTCGAACTCAAGACCTCATGCTTGCCAGGCAGGCACTTATGCTGCTGAGCCATCTCACCAGCCCCAATCATTTTATTCTCGTAAAACCTTTTCTTTCCAGTTTTCACAGTCATGCATTTTTAGTACAGTTTTTGAAAGTTGGAATCATCATATGACTTTCTTATTATTCAGTTAGTTTTATTAATAAATGTTTTTTGGTAATTCTTCATTTAGCATTCTTTGCATCTATGTTGAAAAAAGAGACTGTGGGTAGTTTCATGCTTTTGCAATGTGTACAAAAATTCTGTTGCCAATATCACTTAGGTCTGAAGAACAAAATTGAAGTGTTTAGTCTCCTCCTGTCCAGAAGAAAACCAGTTTACTTCATGTAAAGACAAATAGTACACAGGTTGCATTTTTATGTTGTGAAAATTTGGGAAATTTTCATCATTTTAGGATATTTCCATGTATTTAATCACTCAAATACACAGGAAAATCATGTAAAAGATATTTAGAGTTCTTAAATTTCATGTAGGCTATTATGATATCCTTATTTTTTTTGCCAAATGTAATAAGGTATATGATTAACAGTATTAGTTGTTAAAATAACCACAATGCCACTGTATTTTTGACTTCCATAGAAATATTTGATTTCATCTTAATTATTTTTCCCTTTTACTTTCTAGGGGATTGCTTGAGGTTTATTTATTAATTTTTATGCATAGAAACTTAGGTCATTGATTTTCTGCCTTTCCCTAAAACATGCTGTTAATAGTATAAATTCTTTGAAAGTACAATATTGACTTCACAAAAAAAGTTTATTTTGTTTTATTTTATCATTTGGTTAAAAATATTTCCTTATTTGCTTCATTGTTTCTCTTTTGAGTCATAGGTTACTAACACATATATTATGTATTTCAAAATATGGATTAATTTATCTAGATTTTTTAAAATTTTAGCCAGGGCAATATACAACAAATGGTCTAAATTAATTTTGACATTTGATACTTTCTGTAAATTTATCCATTGATCCATTATATAAAGTATCCTCTGTGACTTGAAAACAAATGTACATAAATTCACTTCCTTGTGTTTATCATTTATTGCATACAGTTATTGAATTTTTTTTATTTTAAAAAGAAGAAAGAAAAAAACAAAGCAAAAAAGAACAAAATTTAAAAAAACATAGTAGGAGGGTAACAATGATTAATGCATTATGTTAGTTACTCAGTACAAGATATCAGCATTCAATTGTCCAAATATTACTGGCATAAAACTTTCTATTCAATGAACTGAGCAAAATTAGTAGTGTATCTATCTTAACTATCTTGTATATAAATACAATTTTTTTCTTTTCCCTTCTTTCTTTTCCCCATTCCCACATCCCAGACTCTCTTTCCTTTTGAACAATTTCTTTCTGATTCATCATATCTATTGAACATTTTGGATCTTATTTATTTTTTCAGTTTCTCACACTAGGGACACAATACAATGTTTACACATGTGCGTCTGGTTAATTTCACTTATGAGTATTTTATAGAGTTGCATCAATTTACTTATAAAAGTCAAGTTTATCCTTCTTTATGGCTGAGTAGTACTCCACTGTATAAAAATACCACATCTTTTTTATCCATTCCTCAGTTGATGGGCATTTGGGTTGTTTCCAAGATCTGGCTATTACAAATTGTGCTGCTATAAACATGGGTGCACATATATCAATGTGGTACGATGTTTTTAATTCTTCTGGGAAGATACCCAGAAGGAAAATAGCTGGGTCAAATGGGACCTCAAATCCTAGTTTTTTGAGGACTATCCACACTGATTTCCACAGTGGTTGCACCAGTCAGCCTTATAACCAAAAGTGGAGAATGGCTCCTTTTTCCCCACAGCCCTCCAGCATTTGTTATTAGTTGATTTCTTGATAATAGCCATTCTTTCTGGAGTGAGGTGGAATCTCAGTGTTGTTTTAATTTGTATCTCTTGAATGACTAGTGATGTTGCACATTTTTTTATATATTTATTTGCCATTTGTATTTCTTCATCTGAGAAATGCATATTCATCTCAGATGCCCATTTTTGGAGTGGGTTTTTAAATTTGGGAGGTCTGATTTTTTTGAGTTCTTTGTATGTTCTCGATAGTAATCCTTTGTCTGAGGAACAGCTGGCAAACATTTTTTCCCACATTGTGGGTTGTCTCTTCACTCTGTTGGTGGTTTCTCTTGCTGTGCAAAAACTTTTTAATAAGATGAGATCCCAGTTATTGATTCTTTGTGATAGTTCCTGTGCAGTTGAGGTTTTATTCATAAAGTCTTTGCCTACACCAATGTCTTCAAGGGTTTTACCTATCCTACCTTCCAGCAGATTTAATGTTCCTGTTTTAATATTTAGATCTCTGATCCATTTTGAATTTAGTTTAGTGCATGGTGAAAGATACGGGTCTAGTTTTAATCTTCAGCATGTGCAGAGCCAGTTTTTCCAGCACCATTTATTAAAGAGGCTATCTTTCTTCCAGCGAATGTGTTTGGCACCTTTGTCAAAGATAAGGTGGCTTAGTATGTCTGGGGTTGTTTCAGCATCTTCTAATCTGCTTCATTGATATTCAAGTCTGTTTTTTTTTTTGTCAATACCACAATGTTTTTATCACAGTAGATTTATAGCATAATTTCAAGTCAGGGATGATGATGCCCCCTGCCTTGCCTTTGTTGCCCAGAATTGCCTTTGCTATTCTAGGTCTCTTCTGCTTCCAAATGAATTTTAGGATTGTTTTCTCTAATTCTGTGAGATATGCTGTTGGAATTTTGATTGGAAATGCATTAAATATGTATAACAATTTTGAAAGTATGGCCATTTTCTCTATATTGGTTCTTCCTATCCAGGAGCAAGGGATATCTTTCCATTTTCTGGTGTCCTCTTCAACCTCCTTTTTCAGAGTACTGTAGTTTTCAGTGTAGATTTTTTTTACATCCTTTGTGAAAGTTGATTCCTGGGTATTTCATTTTTTTGGATGTTATTGTGAAAGGTATTGTTTCCCTAATTTCTCTTTCAGTGAGTTTGTTATTTGTGTACAGAAAGGCTATTGATTTTTGAGAATCGACTTCAGCTACACTACTGAATTTGCTTATTAAATCAAGCAATTTTTTTAGTGGAGTTTTTGGGGTCTTCTAGGTAGAGTATCATGTCATCTGCAAATAATGATGATTTAACTTCTTCTTTTCCAATCATTATTCCTTTTATTTCTTGCTCTTGTCTAATTGCTCTGGCTAAAGTTTCCACGACTATGCTGAATAAGAATGGGGACAGTGGACATCCTTGTCTTGTTCCTGATTTTAGAGAGAGAGCTTTCAGTTTTTGTTCATTTAGCATGATATTGGCTGTTGGTTTATCATAGATAGCTTTTATCAGATTGAGATAAAGATCATCTATTCCAATTTTCTGTAGGGTTTTTATCATAAATACGTGCTGGACTTTGTTGAAAGCTTTTTCTGCATCTATTGAGATGATCACATGATTTTTGTCTTTGGTTCTGTTAATATGGTGTATTACATTTATAGATTTATGTATATTGAACCATCCCTGCATCCCTGGGATGAATCCAACTTGGTCATGGTGTATAATCTTCTTGATGATTTGCTGGATTCTGTTTGCCAGTATCTTATTGAGGATTTTTGCATCTGTGTTCATTAGGGAAATTGGTCTGTAGTTCTCTTTCTTAGTTGGGTCCTTTTCTGGTTTTGGCATCAGGGTAATTCTTGCTTCCATGAATGAATTTGGGAGTATTGCTTCCCTTTCGATTTCATTAAAAATTTTGAGAAGTAGTGGTGTTAGGTCTTCTCTAAATTTCTTGTAGAATTTGGCAGTGAATCCATCAGGGCCTGGGCTTTTCTTTTTTGGGAGGTTTTTAATTACATCTTTGATTTCATTGGTTGATATTGGTTTATTTAGGATTTTTATATCTTCTTGATTCACCTTTGGTAATTCATGTATATCTAGGAATCTGTCCATTTCTTCTGCATTTTCCATCTTAGTAGAATATAAATTTTCAAAATAGGTATAGATGATCTTCTGGATTTCTTCAGGGTCCATTGTGATATCACCATTTTCATTTTCAATTGCATGGATTTGAGTATTTTCTTTTCTTTTTTTAATAAGGTTGTATAAGGGTTTATCAATCTTATTTATTCTTTCAAAGAAACAACTCTTTGATTCATTGATTCTTCGCATTGTTTTTAGTCTGCAATACATTAATTTCTGCTCTAATCTTTATAATTTCTTCCACTGTATGAGCTTTTGGCTTAGCCTTCTCTTTTTTTCCTATAAGTTTGAGGTTCACCATTAAGTTGTTTATTTGCACTTGCTCTATTTTTCCTGATATAGGTATTTAATGCTATAAATTTCCCTCTTAGGACTGCTTTCATTGTATCCCATAAGTTCCGGTATGTTGTACTGTCTTTATCATTCAGTTGTAGAAAGGGTCTGATTTCTTCTTTAATTTCATCTGTGACCCATTGTTTGTTTAAGAGGGTGCTGTTTAATTTCCATGTGTTTAGAAAGTTTTTGTGATTTCCTTTGCCATTGATTTCCAATTTCATTGCACTATGGTCTGATAATATGCATGGGATAATTTCAATTCCTTTGCATTTACCTAAGCAGGTTTTATGAGCTACTATGTAATCTATTTTGGAGAACGTCCTGTGTGCAGCTGAGAAGAATGTGTATTCTGATGTTCTGTTGAGGAATACTCTGTGGACATCTAAGTCCATTTGTTCAAAAGTTTGGTTGAGTTCTAATATTTCATTATTGATTTTTTTGTCTAGTTGATCTGTCTTTTTGTGACAGTGGAGTATTGAGATCCGCCAATATAATTGTATTACTGCTTATTTGATTTTTTCAATTCCTTTAATACTTGTTTTATGTAATTGTGTGCACTGGTATTTGTTGCATATATATTTATGATTGTTATCTCTTCCTCTTTGATTGTTCCCTTTACAAGGATGTAATGACCATCATTATCTCTCTGAATCATTCTTTGCTTGAAATTCACTTTGTCTGCAAAAATAATAGCTACCCCTGCTTTTTTCTGTGTTCCTGTCACATGGAGTATGGTTTTCCATCCTTTGACTTTCAGTCTATGAATTTCTTTCTGAATTAAATGTGTTTCTTGTATACAGCATATTGTTGGATCTTGCTTCTTGATCCATTTTGGCAGTCTGTGACTTTTGATTGGTGAATTGAGACCATTAACATTGATCATTAAAGCTGATATGTATTGACTTATACCTGTCATGTTATTTTCCTGTTGTTGGTTCCTCCTCTTTTTTCCCCCCTCCCTCTGTTTGGATATCTGCCCTGCCTGGTGGATTTCTTCTGTTGGCGTTCCTGGAGTTGTAGTCCTTGTTGTCTCTTTCTAGAATGTCCTTCAGAACATTTTGGAGTGCTGCTTTGGTGGTCATAAATTTTCTCAGATGTTCTTTGTCCTGGGAGTATTTTATTTCTCCATCAATTTTGAAAGATAGTTTTGCACAGTACATCAATCTGGGTTGAAAGTTATTTTCCTTTAGAGCTTGATATATTTCATTCCAAGCTCTTCTTGACTTGAGGGTTTGTGCTGCAAAGTCAGTGTGATTCTATGGGCTTTTCTTTATAGGTGATTTGTCTCTTTTCCCTAATAGCTTTCAAGATTCTGCTCTTCTTGAATTTCTGAGATCTTGACTATGATATGTCTGGCTGAAGATTTTTTTTTTGATCATGGCTAGTTGGAGTTCTAAAAGCCTCATTTATATGAAGATCAAATTCTTTTTCTTTACCAGGGAAATTCTCTGTGAAAATGTCTGTGAACAGGGTCCTGATGTCCTTTATGCTATCTCCTGCTTTTTCATTGATTCCAATTAATCTTAAGTTTTTTCTTTGTGTCATCTAGCAGCTGCTGGATTGATTTTTCATGAGCCCTTGTTATTTTTAAGAATTCTTTCTTTTCATGATCATTAATATCAAGCCTGTCTTCTATATCTGAGATCCTGTCCTCACATTGGCTTAATCTTCTACAAATACTTTCAATGGAATTTTTGTTTTCCTGGATATCTGCTTGACTCTGCCTTATGGATTCCATTTGTTTCCTAGGCTGAGCATTCATGGTTTCCATCATTTTCTTAAGCTCATCTATTTTTTGTCTGTGTCTGCTCTAGCGTCCTTAAGCATGGTCTTCATTGTGGACATTATCTCTGCAGTTATCTGTACAATTATTTCTGATTTAATTTTTTCCAGAGCCTCATACAGTTGCTTTGTTTTTACCACTTCAGTGATGCCAGGTGGGTGGCTTTTGGATTGTTCCACCTCACAGCTCACTAGGTTTGCCTTTGGTGAATTGGATGTGTGGGGTTGCATCTTGTTTAAGTGTCATCTCATTTTCTTTTCTTTCTTTAGTTTAATTCCTGGGGTGATGTTTGTAAATTACCTATCATAGGTTACTTTATTGCTAGTGTTTAAAATCTTTAGGAGATGAGTACTTCTTTGTGTTATCTTCCAGGCATAGTTTATTTTTTGTTTTTGAGCCTGCTGCAAGATCCTACCTCTTCAATTTGTTGGGTATGAGAAGTTGCTGCCTGTTTGGCCCAGTCCTTGGTTTTTTGGTACTCTGCCACTGTATTTTCTGTGAGCCTTAGTCAATCTCAGTCATGGAATACCAGGAAGAAAATCTGTTTAGAATGATTATGTCACTTTTGGTTATAAAGCATTAAACGCAGCCTAGAAAATGACAGTCTGAGCTAACCAGTTATTTGCCACTTTAAATCATATAGAGTTGCGGTTATAAAACAAAATCTAAAACACACCAGAAAAATTATATGCAGTATATAAGTCCTTAATATGTCCATTTTGTCCTCAGGAGTTTAAATTTAAAATGAGTTAAGGAGGAAATAGAGAATTGGGAGAAGAGGAAGGAATTAGATGTAAGGCTGGAGGATCAAGAGGGATCCCACTAACATTGCAAAACTGGTGTAGAGGACTGGTGGGAAAAAGAGAAGGAAGGAATAAAAGGAAGAACAGATCAGAACCACAATCACAAGGAGGTTTGAAGCTCTGTTTACACGCATATGAAAACCAGATAGAATAATGAAGGAAAAAGCAAACAGACAAACAAAAAAGTGAAGACAAAAACAAAACAAGCAAACAAACAAACGAACAAAAAAACCCACCAAAAAAAGCAAGAAAACAAAAACAAAAACAAAAAACCTTCACCAGAAAAAAAATTAATGAGAGAAAAAGAAGAAAAAAAAATGGAGAATCAATTCCAGATTTTGACTCTGCTGTAGGCAGGCACCTTGTGGTGACAGTGTCCTGTTCTGTGCAGGTCTGTCTCTGCGAGCCAGGAGCAGCCCTTTGGTGGGGTAGTGAGCTGTAGCCTGTACTCTCCAGCGGAGACCAGTCTCATTCACCTGCCTCTCTTGGTGCACTTTCCATGGGCCTGAGAGCCACAGTGCCACACTGAGTTCTGAGTGCTGTGTTCTGGTGCCATGCTATTTCACTGCCCCCCCAACAATGGTGCCTGCCAATCACTCTCTCCCGTGGGACTGCTGTGCCTCCAAGGCACTCACCACCAACCAGCACAGTCCTTCACTGCTCCCCTGCACCTCCGCTGTCTAGTGTTCCTCTGAGGAGGCCCCCTGGGGCACCGACTATCACTGTGTGTCTTCAGATTTGAACTTCTGTCACGCTATGGTTCCTGGCACAGGGGTAATTCACCCACAGTCTCCTCCTTCCTCTTCCTTGAAACCAGTCTGTACTCACTCTGTGGGTCTTGAACTGCACCTCAGAACTTTCCTGGGTCCAGGGGAGCCCCCATCCTCCCTCCTGTGCTCTCCCAGTCACTATATTCCAGTGGCCCAAGGGCAACTTTTAGAGAGTTTTGCTGCCTGCTTCTTACAAAACACCATCTTTTCTTGAAGCCAGTTATTGAATTTAAAGCATGCTTTTTTATCTATTGCTAAAAGATTTTCCATTACAAAAAAAATTGAGTTGACTTGTCCACCTTTAAGTTTGTTAAATTTTCCTCTTCTTCATTCCTAGCTATGTTACTAAGGTCATACAAATTCGGAATTATTTTTTCCTTACATTTCTATCATAACAAACCCCTCTTTATCCAATATAATAACTATGATTGGAGCTTAATTAATGTTAATAATAAAATATAAGTTTTAATTATGCATAATAAAATATCTTTATTTTAAAATTTGTGTTCACATATTAAAATTGTTCTTTAAAATCAAACTGGTTGTTTTGATTTAGTCTTTGCTGTCTTTCAATTGGAGTATTTAGCTTTTATAAGAGTATATATATGTGCATATATGCCTAACTTATGCGTGTATATTTTGCTTATTAGTACATATATATTTAATGTTAATTGAAATATAGAGTTTTTCCCCTTATCTGGATTTTGTTGGACTTTATTCTTTTAAAAATTTATATATTCTTCAGTAGTAACTTGTTAATTAAAGATTGTTTAACTACTATATAAGTATGGTAAAGATTTCAATAATCTTCACTGACTTATTAAAATATTACATAGATGGTACTTCACTTTCCTAGACAAAACAATTTCTGTCATGGAACATTTAGAACACATAACATTTGTTTATCCCTTCCAGATATGCATTGCAATTTTACGCATTAATTTCTTTTATAACTTAGCCTCTCCCCATGTCATTTTTTTCTATTCCCTACTAAAGAAGATATAACACCATTTTTACTTTACTTATTTTTACTTTTCTAGTGATTTCTTCCTCCATCACAAACCTCCCAGATGGAACTACTACTTGCACTTGAAGAATAGCCTTTTAACAACTGCTATTGGTTAAGGTCCTACTATTTCATTTTACCTGCAAATATCTTTGATGTACATTTGCATGGATGTCACTTCTAGATTAGCAATTATTTTCTGTGGCACTTTCAATATAATATGTAGCTGTACACTGGCTTCCAATTTTTGATATAAAATTTAGTTACTACTTTTGCTTTTATTCCTTCACACATTTGTGTCCTTTTGCCCTACCTAAGATTTCTTTCCTGCTCATGTATTTCAAAAGGCATAATATGACTTGGCCTCATGTTTGTGCTTGTGTATTTGTATGATTTATATTTGCTATACCTCATAGTAGTTCTTGAACTGATGATTTAATGCCTGTCATTAGTTTTGACATTTTCTTATCTCTTCAAACTACTTCTGCCTAAATTCCTTTTGTATTCTCCTTCACATATTCTAATACATGAATAATAAGCTTTGAAAACATTTTATATGGCTTAGCTATTCATCTAAAATTTGAGTTACAGTGGTACCTTGGTTCATGAACTAAATTTGTTCCATGATTTTGAGCAAGATGGCCATAGTCATGTTCATCACCCAGTGCAAGTTTGCAAATGGAAGCAAAATTTTATGAGATGTTTCTGTTCGTGAAACAAATTGTTCACAAAATAAGGGGTTCATGACCTGAGGCTTCATTGTACTTTTAATAAACTTACTTGTGGATACTTTCCTTTTTTATGTTACACAGTATACTTATTCTTTGTAGCTGGATTTAACATACCATTAAACCCATTTATTGTCTTTAACTTCAGATTATATTTTAAATTATGTGATTTATATTGAATTCATTCTAATAGTTCCTCATTTTCCATCTAGTCAATTTTAGTTGCTGAATTATTTTAATCATATTAAAAAGTGAAACTGAAAATTCTGTAATTTTAGGTTGCTTATTTTGTCCATTGCATTTGGGAAGCATATTATATTTCAAATGTCTTATAATTTCCAGATACTGTGTTTATGTGACAGTAGTTTTGTAAGTACATGAAAGGTATTGTATTTACATATTTATTGTGATCTTTTGGCTGTTGTCATCTGGATGTCCTCACAGAATCTCATGCTATCATAGGTGGGGCTTTTTAGAGGTAGGTGGATCTAGGGCATGTGATTTTGGGAGTAAGTGTGTGATGCTGGGATTAAGGATGTGTTATTACTAAATTAGTCCATTAATTGGTTTGGCATAGATCTGGGTGTGGATAATTGGAAGGCCTGCCCTGGTGTGGGTGGCATCACCCAAAAGGCAGGTAACCCAGAAGGGATAAAAGAGAGAGGCAGGCTGCTGTGGTTGCTTCTACACTACTTCACCGCTTTGCTGCCTTTCTGCCTTCTGGCCACCATGAACTGTTTCTCCTCTGTGATGCCCTTCTGACATTCCACCCTGCCTTGGAGCTAGCCAACTATGAACTGAAACCTCCACAAAATGTGAGCCAAAATAAACCTTTCTTCCTTTAACTTTTTGGGTGTTGGGTATTTTGTCTCAGCAACCACAAAAAAACTAAGCTAGCTGCTCATAACACTATGTTTGTATATATAAAAATCAGGGTATCTGTTAGATAAATATTTATAATGTTTAAATCTACATAATTAAGATTGTAATGTTTATATATTTACTTATTTATTTTTTGTGGGTACCGGGGGTCAACCTCAAGACCTTGCACACCAGCAGGCACCTATGCCACTGAGCGATATCACCGGCCCTTTTTTCGTATGTAGGTTCCAGGAGTTGAACTTGGGCCCTCACGCTTACCAGGCAGGCGCTTACACTGCTGAGCCATCTCACCAGCCCAAGCTTGTAATTTTTAAATCTAAGTAATTATATCACTCTTCTAGAGACTTTTTAAATCTTTGAAGCAGTATAATGATAAAAATTTAGAATCTTATTGTGTGCTTAATATTCTGTTAACATAAGGGACTATTAGTGAATTGCAGTAAAATGGAAGGTGACAGAAAAGTACATTTAAAAATACTGGACTAAGCAACTTTAAACAGATTTATATTGTTATTGAGTTTCTCAGAGATATTAGTATGGAAATTAGTTAATAAATCTCTGAGATATTCTTAAACTGTCTGATATTGTAAATGTATTTGCTCACATAAAAAATGTATGTTAATAGAACATCATCCAGAATAACATTTTATGCCCTACACATTTGGGTATTAGACCAGATGAACTTGAGATAACTTCTGCTTTTTCATGAAGTGAATTGAAATATTTGAATTTAAGATCAATAAAGGATCTTGTTAGCAACTGTCTTCTAGATGATGAATAATTTTTCCAAGAAATATACTAACCATCTGTTCATTGTTCCACTGAGAATAAAGCAAAAACATGTGAAACTTATGTTTGAGATAAGTAGAGTCAGGTTAGATATTGAAACAACTTACTGACTTTAAGGGTTGTTTACACACAAAAATTCACTACCAAGGGAATGTATATGATCTTTTTCTCTGAACATCAGTAAGAATAAGACAGACAACCATCTGTTTCAATGGTTCAGTTTGTAGCCCTACTTGAAAGCACAATTTTGGATTAAAAAGCACCTGGAGAAAATTTCCATCTTATAAAGATAAATATTCCTTGGAAATTGAAGAAATAAAAACTATAATATAAAGAAAGGATCCGGTTAAAGAATATACTCTAAACAGAACTCTCTCATGTAAATCAAATGTAAAAATAAAATTTTAATGAAGTTTTAGATAGATTCATGTCAGTAGTTTTAACATTAAATATTAAAATAGAATTTGGGAATGGTGGCACATGACTGTAGTTGCATCTACTAGGAAAGCTGAGAAGCTCAGGCATTCCAGCGCAGACCAGGAACATAGGGATATGCTTTCTCAAACAATATATAGAGATTAAATTTTCTTTTACTGTATAGAGTGTCAGCATTTTGAACTGTCTTTATTTAGATTATTTTACTTTAGACATTAATAATCTCCCATTTATTTTTATTCATTTTATTTAATTCTAAACAATCTTCATTAAATCACAATTCATATGTAAGGAAATCCCTGTGCTTTAAGAATATCAGTTAAAGATTTTGAAAATAATGCACATCCAAATAAAAGAGACAGACTTTTTATTTTTAGGTAATTGTGATTGAACCCAGATCTGTCACACTGAACTACATCTCCTGCCAATTGTTTTTCTTTTTTATTTTGAGACAAAATCTTACTAAGTTACCAAGACTGGACTTTAATTTCCAATCTTCCTGCTTCAGCCTCCAAAAGTGCCAGGATTATAGGAATCTGCCACCTCCCCAGCTAAAAGACTATATCAAGTGACACAATTTTTTCTTATGCAACCCTATCCTCATTTACTCTTTTTGTCCCTTTCTTCTCTCCCACAACCCTTGTTCCCCTTCCCATTTACAAAGAAGAACTGAAGGGAAATTTATGCAAATAGAGCTTTGTTTTTGCCTTTTAGTTTTGCTCCCTGTTTGATTCATGTATTCTGAAGTTCTCTTGTGGAGTGTATATATACTTGTTATGACTTCCTGATAAATTTATACTTTTACGTTATGAAATATTCTCCCATGTTTCTTTAATATTTTGTACTGGACACTATTTCATGTGGTATTAATATAGATCTATGTCTTTCTTGTTCTTACCAATGACAGATAAATTTTTCTCTCCACTTAATTTCAGGTGTAATTTCTTTATGCTGCATGGTGTTATATGCTGTATTTGCATATAGTCTGATAATATGTGCCTTTTTATTAATGTATGTAGTAACTTATGTGTAATATAATTTTTGAAATATTTAATTATGTCTATAGTTAGCCATTTTCCCCGAGTAATTTAGTGTCTTTTTAATTCATTTATTCTTCAAGTATTAACTGTATTTTATACTCCAAATTTTATTTTATATATATTTCACATGTATATAAAATTGACTTTATGAAAAATAAGTGTAAGCTGTCTTCTAAACAATCATTTTACTTCCATAGAACAAAGGGGAGAAAAATAAATTTTTATGTTACCTATACAAGCATAATTTCCAATGCTCCACACATTTTCAATAGTTTGTAAGTGTAGTTCCAGTTTTTCATCTGATATTATCTAGTTATTATGTAAACCTAAAATAAAACATGAAAAAATTTCTTTAGTATTTTTGCATTAAAGATATTCTGGTTAGAAACTATGTTTTGGTGACTTTTTGCAAGATGGTCCACAAAATGTTGATTAATAGCACCATGCCTTGCAATGTGGCAAGTTACATATTGCATGAATTTACCTTGTGTGGATATTGCTGATCACTCTAAGTTTCCACATTTGTAGTTTGGAATTTGGGACAAAGTTTGAAATTTTGTATTTTTTTTGTTGTTTTCTCAAATTAAAATTTAAGTTACCAGTATGCTAGACTACTTATTACTACCTCTCATATCACTGAGAATTTTTCAATTTATTTTCAGTGTTTTGTGTCTTATTATATAAATTTGGATAACTTTTAATCTTTTTTTACATTCACCCAAAAATGATGATCAGACTACGTGGAGGAACGAATGTGTTCAGGAGCTCATAACATTGTCAAACTAGGAAAAATAAAAAAAATTTCCATCATATTTACTTCTGAGAGCCAGGTGCTTTTCCCTGTGTCACAGATGCCTGTCTTTTTTTTGCCAATATGATTGATTCACATTCAATAGGGTTTTTGTCAATCACATAGAACCTCCCAGGGCTCTCCATCCGGAATTTGAAGGCTACATGG
Organism: Erethizon dorsatum; assembly: GCA_028451465.1. Taxonomy (NCBI): domain Eukaryota; kingdom Metazoa; phylum Chordata; class Mammalia; order Rodentia; family Erethizontidae; genus Erethizon; species Erethizon dorsatum. The sequence continues at coordinate 23,375,553 of CM051839.1, forward strand.
TTATCCAACATTACTAGCATCAAAAAATTGAGGTGATCTGTTCTGCCTTCAAAGCTAAGATAGCATGTACTTATGACCTGGGCAAGATTCAACCATACAGTATGCACATTTTTTAAATGAGATCACTTCAACAGGGGGAGTAGGTACTCAGTGTATACATAAATACAGAGATGGTAGCAACACTGAGAAATTCCTTCAAGTAATTGAGGTCAGCCTGATTTCGGATTCTCAGTTTACACTGTATTATGTAACATGTTCTATAGGAGGTACACTTTGGAGCATTTGGTTGTCACTTAATGCTTATATATGCATGCTCCATTCATAGGAAGAGAGTAAATTAAAAATTATTTTTAACAGGGACCTACATGAAGACTTATCTGTCTATATTTGTGTAATTGAAGGGAGAGGACAGATAGTCTGGTTAAATATATGGTATAAGCGAGAAGCACTCTTGTAGAACTGCTATATTGAAACTTCTGACGGTGTGAGATATATTGTCTGTGTTTAATTTTTCCACTTCTGCAGCTACTTGAGTAACAGTCTCTGAGTGTCTGTTAAAATATTTTAGCATTTCTATAGCTCAGGAATGATAAAAAGCATGGGGAGGTCATTATATGCCCAGACTGAACCCATTTGTGATTAACTGGGTCTGCCAATCCAGGACAATTAGCAGATGCAATATGTTCAAGGAGGTTAAACAGGAAAAATATAATGTGGTTATATAAGGTGTGGATATTCTGGCATGAGCCAGTGGAATGCACAGGAGTCACTAAGCCAAATCCATAGTGTCAGTTGTAGTCAAGATGCAGGGGATTCCACTGAATGGGCTGAGAAGATCGATTGAAGAGTTAAGTGCCAAGAAATTCCTGACTTAAGGGATCTGTCCAAGGGCAGTATTTTTAGCCTTCACCAGCACTTGACTAGTGGAATAGATTTTCCATACTTTTTCAGGATCTTCAGTGACAATGTGGTCCACACTTGTAGGCTGAGTTGGTTATTTTCTTATTAATATTTACATGCTTGGGTCGGTGAGATGGCTCAGCGGCGTAAGCGCCTGCCTTGAAAGCGCGAGGGCCCGAGTTCGACTCCCGGAACCCACATACGAAAAAGGGGCCGGTGATATCGCTCAGCGGCATGGGTGCCTGTTGGCGCGCGAGGTCCTGAGGTCGACCCCTGGTACCCACCAAAAAAAAAAAATTTACATGCTCACAATAAATTAGCATGCTCAAAGGTAAGGAGAAACTCATTGCAGAGCAGGACTTTTACCTAAATGTCTTACTTCCAAAGGGGGATGTGCTTTACATTCTCAGTATGAATCTGTCCGGTGGACAAAGTATCTAACCAGGATTTTATCCATAGCCAGTGTTAGTCGATCTAGGTGGGCAGAAGGTAGCTAAACAGCAAAGGAGCAAAGAAGCAGCAAGCAACCTTCTTTCTGTGTCTTAGATTCTATCCAGGCTACCTCCCCTTAGGGTGGGTAGCACTCACACCAAGGGTGCGGCAGCCTTAATGCTAGCATCACATCATGAACAAATGCCTGCATTATATACTTAATCCTAACATCACACACTCTATATAGGGCCACCTCTGAGAAGCTCCAGCTATGAATGTATGAGGCTTTAGGGGGTCATCAAGATGCAAGCCATAACAGACTCTATTTAGACACATAACATGACTGGATTTTCTTCCCATAAGACACACATGTCATGTTATACAACCACTACAGTGCAATCACGGGCCAGTATTTGCATCTGAAAATGTGTGTACATTTTATTCAACTGTTGGAGTTTATGTATGGTGCAAAACTCCTAATGAGTGCCACAGATATATGATGTATTTGCACTATATATTACAATCAGCCAATTGAGAGATTGCTGAGAACTATAATTCAAATACAACATGAATCTCACTGATATCCCAGGAAAAACATTCCTTGGATGACTAGTTAGTGGGCCTAAAGAACATCTCGTAGGTCAGGGTCTTATTCAAATGAAGCAGCCTTTCTGGTAACTTGATAGATATAATCTGTGTCTCTAAACAGGTAATACAAAAGCCCCAGTAGCTAAATAGCTCCACCAGTCACTGAACCCTTTTTAGTTGTTGGGACAGAAAGAGCAAAAAGATCATCTAAAGTGAAATATTAGCCACTTCCTAGATTGTTTCTAGTGTTTTCTCTTGAGTAACATGTCCTCATACTTTGTCTATACCAATGTCAGAACCATATTACCACTTGTGGTTTAACAGAGCATCCAGCCCTTCTTGGGCAGCATCTTAATCTAAGCTCAGCAGGAGAATGTCATCAATGCAGTGGAAGGCACATGGAGTGGGACTATTTTTTAGTCACAGCCTAATCATTAAAGACAGATAGGGAATTGAGGCAGACTTCTAATAAGACATTATCAGTGTATTGCAATATGCTTTGCATAATGTACAACCGATCCTTATCATCCACCTAGAGGAAGGTGGTGAAAGGATGTTTTCAAGGCCAATTTCTAGATTCTAGGTTCCTTCAATTTGGGCAATAGCTTCTATGATTAGCACTGCCAGAGCAAAGGGCAGGGTCATGGTGTTGATCTCCCAATGACCAGAGTCTCTAGGCACCTGAGGCCTAGTATAGGGGCCAGTTTAAAGTATTGGAGGGGCAAATAATCTCACAAAAAGCTTTGGCTTCCTAAAGATCAACAAGAAGAAGGGTCATTTCTTTTTCTTCTTCAGGCAGCTGATACTGTTTTTTGAGTGAAAACAGAGCTGTGTGCCAGCAGAGAGTTGGGTAGGTTCATAGTCTTACACATTGCTGCCCTAACTGCAGCAACTCCCATTAGGGATTGAAAGTGAAAAGTGAGTGGGGTTGAATGTAGATAAGGGAGGTATTTCAATCATACGTTTAGTAAAGGGGACCAGGACAAGGAAGATTTGTCAGATCTTGAAGGAACTCACTCATTGTCAGGCTTGGATAAGGATCTCAGGCTGGGGCTTGATCCTAATCAAGAACTACAGCATTTTCTGTTTTTTCTTCATCCTGACAACAGGAATTTTGGGGTTTCCTCATTATGGAGTTTAACTAACTACATCTCTAAAGTGTTTTCATCCTACTGGACAAAACATTCCTAAAGGGATTTTTTTTGTGTGTGGGTACCAGGAGTCGACCTCAGGACCTCACACTTGCCAGCAAGCGCTTGTGTCACTGAGTGATATCTCCGGCCCTTTTTTCCTTTATGTGGGTAGAAGGAGTCAAAGTCAGGACCTCACACTTGGCAGGCAGGCACTTATGCCGCTGAGTTATCTCACCGGCCCTCCTAAAGGGATTTATCTAATGTCTTTAAGGGCATGAGTCACAGTAACTTGCTGGGCCACTAGCTTCACCCTGGTGCCAGGGACTGTGTAAAACCAACAGGAATCACTGGGTGTAACTCAACTAAGGACTCTGATGGCATTTGTCCCCACTTCTAGAACTGTTAACAATAAACAGATAACTGTTTCTCCAACTTCCTACGGACCTACTTGTTCGATGTCTCCTTTGGCATAGCAGTGTGACATGTCTGGGCTGTCCAGGGCTAAACAGAAGGATGAATGGTCCAACTCAGAACTCAACAGTTTGTGTAATAAACTTATACAAATAATAAGTGCCCATGGTGTGCATTATGGGCAGCATTACTAACATGAACACTTCTCAAGACCCCAAAGCGTGGTTGTTGAAGAGCAGGGCAAAGCTCTCACTCTTGAGAATGATCCTCTAGCATTCCCCAGTGAATGGTCCTTGGATTTAAGTAGTATCCTGGGTCTCACTGTGTCTTGTGGAATCCTCAGGCTTTTTGCTTTTCCAGCAAGGCATGTGTTGAATCAAAGCATCCTGCTCACGGTGCTGAAGTTTTAGTGGTCTCCTAGTTGTAGACATGGTAAGGTAGGACAGATCAAACCGAAAGCAGCTGTAAGGACTTTGTCCATTCTCTGTAATAATGTTTGCGAGAGGCCAAAAGGAGGCACGTGGTGCCCACTCGTCCAATGTTCTCATTTTCCCCAAGAAAAGACACAAATCAAGAATAAGGAAGACTCACACAGATGGTGGTGGGAGTGGTGGACACTGTTGCCTCACTGCTGAAGAAAGCACAATAACTGGTTCCAGACATTTTATGGAGAGTAAAGAGAAAGACAGATAGGGAAATGAAAACAACCAAGTTTACATTTTAGGAGTGAGGATATATACTCTCCTCCTTCACAGTGACTAGTTACATAATTTATTTGGAATTATTCAACATAAAATTGTGTTTCTTATATCACATTTATTAATTTTTCCACTATTTCATTTATGTCAATATATATGTTTTGTACTGTGATTTTTATTATTTTTTTATGGCTCAAATCATTTCATTTTTGGCTATTGGGCACCATTTCACTTTGACCTATTCTTTTTATTCTGTTAATGTTTGTGTTTCCCATTTTTCTATCAGTAGAAGATGATCTGTGCACACATACTTTGTGCTTTCTGCCCCATCCTAGAGTTTGCCATTCCTTCTAAAACCTTAGCTTTATTGACATTAGAAACCAACATTTGAAACCAAATGTGTTATCACTGTTGGAGTATAATTAATTTTACGTACTCTTAGCTGAAAGAGCTTTCATATATATTTATATAGAGTAACTTGTATTTATGCAAACCCCATAAATGTTTCCATCTATGTCTCTATTAATTTAAATATCAAATATCACACATCTCTAATTCAATATCACATACATTGTTTTAGTCTTTTCCTTTGGTATGTTTGATTTCCCTCCCCAACCATAGGAAAAGTGGCTCTAACATCTGTCTTCTCTTTATGCAACTGTTCAGTTTCAGTAAACATGTATGACAATATTACAATTTTCTAGAGTCCCATTGTAGAAGGGTTTATCAACTAGAGTGTTTACATGCCATGTCTTTGATTTTACTCTGAGACTCCATTTCCAAAGGGGTGCGTCAATACCTTTCTGCTCCCATTTTCATTGATGTTATCATAGCCAAATAGTTTGAGTCTATTTTCACAAGTCTACATTCTTCCTTGGGATCCTTCAAACTCCTTAATTTTTTTAATTGGCATAAGTCAATAGTTATGCTTTGTGGTGTATAGTTCTATTGATTTTGACAAATACATAATGTCATTGTCCACTATTATAGGGTCATATATAGCAGTTTCTCACACATGCATACAAAATCTGTTTCATTTTTTAGCCCCTAGCCATCATCTTCAAGAATGGCTTGCAATATTTAATCTTTTTATTTCTATTATTTGGTTTCTCTGATTAATTCTAAAGTCAAATAACTAGAATTTTGCAGTATGTAGCATTTTAAGACTGCATTCTTTACATAATAATATGAATTTTATGTTACTCTATCTCTTTTGTAACTTGATAGCTCATCTATTTTATCACTAAATAATGTTTTAGTGTATCAGTATACATCACTTTATTCCTTAGTCTCTTGAATGACATTGGGTTGCTTCAGTCTTTTGTCAACTATGAAAAAAGTATATGATAAACATTAGTGTGCAAGATTTTGTATAAACAGACATTTTAAAAATTGTTGAGAAAATACTGAACAATACAATACCTAGATGATATTTTGCACTGAATCTTTTTTTCTTAAATGCTAAACTCTCTTCAAATTCTTATCTCATTCTGTTTTCATTTCAGAAATGTATGAAAGTTCTTGCTGTATATCCTTGCCAGTATTTAGTATTGTCAAGTTTGAATAATTTAGCCATTCCAGTAAGTATGTAGTGCTATCTCATTGTAATTTTAATTTGCAATTACTGAATGACAAATGATAATGAGTAGAGTAAATTTCCATATGATTATTTTTACCTTCTTTAATATCTACTCAGAACTTTTATCAATTATTGGCCTATTTGTATTCTTAACATTGAGCTTTAAGTATTTTTATTATTTTAAGTAATTTGGATAAAAGCCTTTACCACATATATATATTTAGTAGCTAAAATTTCAGAGTAGCTCACAGCAAAATGGAGTAAAATTACATCAAGTTCATGTATAAACCCTGATTCCACACATGCACACCCTTTCTTATTACCACATCATGCAGCACAGTCAAGCATTTGTTAAAATCTATGAACCTCCCTTGACCCACCATTATCAACAACAATCTGTAGTTAACATCAGGTGTGCACTCAGTGTACACATTTAATGTGCTATGACAAATGCAGGCTGATGTATGTGCTCTGTAATTACAGTGCCACACTAAATAATTTCAGTGCCCTAAGTGTTCTGTGCCTTGCCTTTCCCCACAATCTATGCATAGTTTTTCTGTATCATTGGAATCATATGATGCAGCCTTTGTGTGCTGGCATTTTGCCCCCTCAATAATATTCATTTAAATTACCTCTATATCTTTTCACGACTTAAAATTTCAGTTTTAGTTTTAGTTCTGAAAAATATTCATTATATGGATGTACAACTATTCCCATATTCACCTACTAGGGCATCTTGGTTCTTTCTATGATTTGGTAGTTGTGAATAAAGCTAATAAATTTATGTGTAGGTTTTATATTACCTTAAGTTTTTATCTCAGCCAAGTAGAGATCATGAACACAATTTGTATGCTTAGTTTTGCGAATTGGCTTTACCATTTTATATTCCCAATAGCGACCAAGAAGCACTGCCGTTACTTCACATTTTAGGATTTGGTAGTTTTTTTTCTGTTCTACTAGGTGTGTAGTCCAAATACATGTTTTACAGATCTATCTGCCAATCTATGGTTTATTGTCTTATTCTGTTAGCAAAATCTATCAAAAAGAAAAGTTTTATTTTTTTAAAATAAGTCCAATGCATTAATTTTTTCCCTTTATGCATTTTTAAAAATTATGTTCAAGAACTCATCATCAAACCCTGGCCTATTTAGATTTCTTATTAGTGTTACCTTTTAGAAGATTGATGAGTTTGAATTTTAAACTCAGGTCTATGATATAGTTTTCATTTCTGGAAAGTAAACATTTGAAAAGTGCAAGTTTTGCATATAGGATCCACCATCACACCTTTTCTTTCCTTTAGTTTTTATTCTCTGTATTTTTTTAATGTAGAAATTCAGTGAATCAACCAACATTGCTGAAAACATTATCATTCCTCCACTAAATTTCCTTTGGGTTTTTGTCATAGATTAGTTGACTCTATACACATGCATCTATTTCTGGACTGTACTTCTGTTTCACTGACACCATTTATTATTTCAAAAAGTACTGTTTTGATTAACACAGTTTTCCTGTTTTAATATTTCTTGTGGTGCTGGAGATTGAAAGTGGGGCCCCACCATTTTAGCCAAGCATTTTACCACTGTGCACCACCCCCAGCCCATATCACTGTTGTTTAAGTAAGTCATGGAGTGGGAGAGTTTCAGGTCTCTAGTTTTGCTCTTATTCTGCAGTCCTGTGTTAATCTTCTTGATTTTTCCTTGCTACGTGAATTTAAGATTTGCTTAGTCAATAATCACATACGGAAATGTTGACTCAGTGTTGAGCTTGTATTGATTCTGTAAATCAATTTGGGAATAATTGACATCTTGCTACATTCAATCTTTCTATCCATGAATATGGAATATATTTTGTTAAATTTTATTTTACCAGCGTTTTATTGTTTTCTGCATAAATTTCTCAACTCATCTAGATTTGCAAGTTTTGGAGTTATATATAATACTGTAATAATATTTCAATTTCCAATTTTATTTACTGGTATATAAAGTAACAATTGACTTTTATACTTTTTCTGTGTATCCTATAACATTATCATAGCTACTTAATAGCTATGAGTTTTGTTACTAATTTTTTTGGATTTCCTATCTAGATGACCATGTAATCTATGAATAAATGATAGTTTTATGTCTCCCTTTACAATCTGTTCACTTTTTATTTTATTCCTTCTCTTACAGCATTGGCTAAAACTTCTTGTATGATAGTGAATGGTAATGATGTGTGGGTGTATGATCTTATGAGGAAAACATCTTGTTTCTCACCACTATATATCATGTAATACTAACTGTAAGTTTTTGTAAGTGTTCTTTAACAAGTTGAGAAAGTCCCCCACTGTGCTAATTTAGGGGAGAGCTTTTGTCATGAATGGGTGATAGTAATTGCTGAATCAATTGATAGAATAATATTACTTTTTCTGGTTTCTCATGGATTACATTAATGGACATTTCAATGTTGTATTGGCTTGGCACATATGGAATAAGTCACACTTCAGGTATATATACATATATATGTATATTGTCATAAGAGATATTGCTTTATATTTTGTTTTATCTTGTTTTAGTATTAGAGTAATTTTGGCATCATAAAATGAGTTAGCATTCTTTTTCTCTGTTATATTTTCTGGAATAGATTATAGAGAACTGACATAATTTTTTTAACTTAAATGTTTGATAAAATTCACTGATAATACATACAGGCCTGGTGCTTTTTTATTGGAAGTTACTGTTTAATTCAACCTCTTTAGTAGATTGAGCCTATTGGGAATATTGACATATAATTGTGTAAGTTTTGGGAGTATCTAAAGAAATCGTCTAATCTAAATTATTAATACTTTTAAATGGTCTCTATATCTATTGGATTACAGTTGATTAAAACTGTTTCATTTTTAATATTAGTAATTTGTATCTTCTTTCTTAATTTTCCTTCATTAGGCTCACTGGAGACATCATTTTTATTGATATCTACAAAAAAATATTGGTTTGTTGTTGTCTTTCCCTGATTGAATTCATTTTTGGCACAGTTTTTGTTACTTCTCTTCTGTTTGATTTGGGCTTACATTGTTCTTTTTCACTACTTTCCTAAACTAGAAGGTTGGATTATTGATTTCAGATCTTTCTTCTTTACTAATGCATGTAGGCACACTACAATTTTTGCACTAAACACAGCTTTCAGATCATCCCAAAAATTTGGTAAATTGTAATTCTATTTTCATTTACTTCATATCTTTTCACTTTGAGGACTGTTTCTTTGACTCATGTCTTATTTAGAAATGTGTTATTTAATATCCCAGTATCTTATGATTTTCCAACTTTCTTTCTTCCATTGTTTACTAGTTTAGCTCTTTTGTCATCTGAGAACAATTCTTGTTGTGGAAATTTGTTTATTTGTGTATTATCACCCAAAATGTGCAATATTTTGATAAATATTGCAAGTTAGCTTGAGACGAGTGTATATCCTGCTGACCTAGGGCAAAATATTCTATAAATATAATTTAGATGAAACTGGTTGATTGTACAGTTTAGTTCAATTGTATCTTTATGGATTTTCTGCATGATGTATGTATCTGTTCCAACAGCAGTATTGAAATTTCCCCTATAATATTGATTTTTTTATTACTAATTGTACTTTTGTTAATATTTTGTCTCTGGTATTCCTACTTTCTGTTTTACATGTATGCTTACTACATCTTTTTGAGCAATCATCTTAGAAACCTCACGTCTTTATCATTTTCTCTCTTTATACTTCTAAATTTCCTTGTTCTGACAATTGCATTTGCTGAATATACCTACTCCAATTTCTTTGTTGATTACAGTTAGAACAGTACACTCTAATCCATATATTTACTTATTACCAGTTTGTGATTTAACATTTAAAATTTTTATAAGAAGCATGCAATTTGTTTTTTTATCACCTCTTACAGTGTCAATGTTTTTATTTGCATATTTAAACCATTCTTAAAATCATTATGGATATAGCTGGATTATGATTTGTCATTTTATTATTTTTTATTTCATTCCTTTGTTTTTTATTCTTTTTCTCATTTAAGTATTTTACATGACTCCATTTTCTCTTTACTATTATCCTATCATTTAAAACTCTTTTTAGAAGTTTAGAGTCATTGCTCTAGAATTTGTAGTATGCTTTTGCAACTAATTTAATCCTGCTTTCAAATAAAAATTTGTGATACATTAAAAGGTAGTGTGATACATTGAAACAGACCAGCTTAACTTCATTCTCCCAACTTCTAATACATTTCACCACCAATAAGTTGTAATCACTCAATATATAATTAGTTGTATTATGACTAATAAAAATATATCTGCTAGATAAATAATGAATAAGAAAATAAGTTTATTTTACTTTTACTTACTGCTTCTCTGAACACTTTCCTTTATTTATACAGATCTAACTTTCTGAATTAAATCTTTTTCTTCTTCCCTCCAGAGAATTTCTTCCACCATTTCTTTTGGTAGGACTACTGCAAGCAAATTGCTACATTTAATTTTCTGAGAAAATACCCCTACTTTATTTTTGAAAAAAATACTTTCTTGAATATTGAATTCCACATTCTTGGGGCTTTGACTTTCAAATCCTTAAGTATTTTTCTCCATCCTTGTATTGCTGGTTTAATTCCTAAGGGAAATTCAATGTTATTCATCAAACTGTTCCTCTACTGCTAAGACATTTGTGTAGCCCACCGCAGTCCCACCTTCTTTCAGGTTTTCACTTTATTGGTGGTCATTTTGAAATTTGACATTAAATGCTGAAATTCTGAAATACACATCAAAATGCTTTCATGTCTATTTTGGGAAGAATCTATCATTCTTTATGTTTTCTGAGATTCTTGACTATGAGGTTTTGTATCGACATTAGTTTTAGAAAATTCTCATCATTATTGCTTGAATTACTTTTTCTACTCCTTTTACTCTTTTATTTTCTAGCATTCACAGGAGAAGTATGTTATGGCTTTTTAAATTAGCCTGTATTGATTGGATATTCTATTCCTTTGCTTTCATGATTACTACTTTGCACTTCAGCTTGCATTATTTCCATTGTAATTTTTTAATTAGTATTACATGTTTGTGATAACTAGTGATTACATTCAGCTTGGGGGTTGGATATATATACACATCCATTTTGATCATTTTTTATTTCCCTTCCCATTTTTTAATTTCCCTTCTCCTCCTCTCCACCCTTCCACAGATCCTCTTCCTTTCTCTACTAAAACTACCTCCCTATTTGTTAACATGTTTCTTTATTTTGCTCTTTGAAATGATTATATTTGTGAGTCTCTAGTATTAGAGATACCATACTATATTTAACCTTAGCATTATGGTCTCAAGACCCATATTTTCTCATGAATGATTCAAAATTATCCTTTTTCATGGCTGAGTAATAGTACTGCCTTGTGTATATACACCACATGTTATTTATCCATTCATCTGTTGATTGGCATGTAAGCCCCTTCCATGACTTAGCAATTGTGACATTGTTATATTTTAATCTGATAGATTTTCTTCCTTTACTATGTCCAGTTTACTGACAAACTTATCAAAGATCTTCATCAACTGAGATGCAGGTTTTAAAAGTTTGCTTTTGATTCTTTCTTACAGTTCTCCATCTTTGGCTACATTATATAATTTTGCAAATGTTGTCTATTTGTCTCTATAGAGCTTTTAACATATTTATGGCTATTTTAATTTTTTTCTCATAATTTCAAAATCTATATCATATTTTGAGGGTGGTTTTGATTTTTTCTGTTGTAATGCTACCATCTTTCTTGCTTGTTAGCATGCTTTTAAATTTTGTGTTGAAATTTGGACAGGAGGATAAGATGACTGAATTTCAGTAAATAGACCTTCAATGTGAGCTTTGTTCAAGTGGCTAGAAACTAGGACATTGTTAATGTTTACTGTAGACACGCTTCTCAGAGGCTTTAGCTTCATCTAGGTGCTTGTTTGATTTCTCCTCTTTTTTCCCCCTCCCATTGTCTGTGGCTTACTTGAACACCGCCACTCTGTCCTCTTAATAGAGTACTTCTCAGCCTTTTCTGTTGTAAGTCCCTGTTGCTATAATACAGACATATTGGTGTGGTGCTATGAGGTGGAAAAGAGCAAATCTTACAACTATACTTCAGCTCTTTGTTGGAGTAAAGTCTCTAAACTGATAGCCAGATGCTATTCTTAGCATTCTTGTCTCTAACTGCAAGTGAGCCATGTTCCAAGAGGTGGGTAGAGTCTGCTCATTACCATTTCCTCAGGTAGATAATGTTGTGCAGAAGACCATAATGTTAAGCAAAATAAATGACACACATGCTTATATATCACATCGTTTCTCATATATGAAAACCACAAAATACATGAATAACAAAAGATATATAATAGGAAGTAGGGAAGTAGACTTCTCTTAAATTGGAAGGGGAGCAAGAGTTGGAGAGAGGGAGGATGGAGGCAAGGGGAAGGGGATGAAAATAAAGTGTTTAAGAAGTGTTATCTTCTTCTCCTGGCTTGATGAAAATCTTCAATGTTGCTTGGCTTATAGATTAATCTCTCCTTGTTCACGTAAGGTTAAGGCAAATTAATTAAAGTGATTAATATCAAAACATGTCCATATCACAAGCCCCTATGAATAAGACTTAGAATTGAGTTTGGTGTACCTGCATTTTTTTCTCCCTTCTGAATAGTAAAAAGGCAATAGAGTTAAAATATTCAAATATTTATTTTGTGTAAGAGTAAATTGAAAACTTCAAGACCAAGAAATGGGTATAATCACATATAGAATATATTTTAAAGTATCCAGACTAGGGAGAGTGTAATAATGAATAATGTTTGTCCCAGAATTATACTCTTGTAATATATAAAGTTTCTAATTGTTAAGAGAAGTCAAATGAGAGATAATATAACAGTTCTAAGTGTTTTTAAAATGTACACATATCAATTTTAAAAGTGAATCTTTTATGTGTGTCTTCTTTTCACTTTTACAATTAAATTTAGCTTTTGAAACTACTTGGAATTTAATTTACACCCACAGAGTACAGAATTATGCATTAACTTGAAGATAGAACCTTATTTAGCACAAACAAGGTCGAAGATCAACAGGATTTGAGACAAATGTTAATTTCAAATGTATAAACTCAACTTTATTGGTGCTTTTAAACCAACTAGCACATTTGTTTCTAATCAAAGGCTTTAATTTAATCATCAGAGACTGTAAGATGCTTTTCAATTCTGCCTCTCATATGGGTCAGACAAGCATTTCTTGTCACACAATTTGAGAAAAAAAAATCCACAGATGAATCTAAAATAGAAATCCAAGGCACCGAGGAGTTTTGATTTAAAATTTACTTCTTTGAAGTGAATGGCATTAGTATTTGAAAGAAAGAAGTGAGAACAAAAAGTCAAACCTGGTGTTTTTCTGCAGTAGGAGGGAGAAAATCTTTTACTATGAAAAGTCTTCTATGTGCACACAGTGGTATGTGGTGCTCTGGATACACATTCAATATGAGCAATACCTTGTACAGATTAAGATCAGAATGAGGCAACTCTAGGTCCCCTGTTCTTAGGAGGGACTCTTGCAGTGAGCTTTCCTGCTTCATTCTATCACAAACTCTCATAGGCTGTCAGACAGTGGTTAAGACATCTTTTCATTATCTTTCCATTCATCTAGCTTCATTTTGGAATTAGACTACTGTCACGCGCTTCTGCTCATCCAGCGAGAAGAATCACACAACACGGGTCAGTGAAAGCTTGCTTTAATCATTCACAGCTCCAGAGCCTCTACAAGCATCCGCCCTGTGGCGGCTCCGTCCGTGCTCTGCTCCTAAAGGGCAGCTTTGCATGTTTTTATAAGGATAGGGGCGCCAATAGCAATACAGCAGGAAATGAAAGCTCATAGGCTATACTCATCAGTCTCTAGGCAGACTCACACATTTACAGGGCGCGAGCAGCAATGACTGCAACCAGGAAGCAGGAACCAGGCGCCATCTTGCCCAGGTCGATGGGAGGGGTAATTTAGTGCAGGCTTTGAGTCAAAAATACAGGCCGCGCCCGAGGCCTAACTGTGATGTTGGCCCCCAACATTTCCCCCTTAAAAATCACATAATAAGGCAGATGTAGCCCGTCTCGAGTGAATGTATTGGCCTGCACCCCACTATTAGCCCAGTGGTCGTTTGCGCCGGCTGCAGTCCAGCATCGACCATCCTGGGCCTCATCCTTTTTTGTGGGGCTAGGAAGTAACTGGATGGAACCTAGATGCATGCAGGCATGCATTAGGTGTTCCGCCATGAACCCCCCTGCGGAGCACCTCGTGACTTTCCTAGTCACACACTCGACGGCGGTCGCCACGCAATGGGATGGGGCCTGTCTTAGGTTGAGTCAAGGCTGGGGATCCTTGCTCTTACCCGTCTTTGGCTCACCCACCCAGCTAAAAGCGATGTTCTGCGACCCTGAGCAGGTAGGCAGCCGCTGGCCTGGCTGTAGGGCCTCCATCCACCAACTGCATGGCAGCCATTGCTGTCAAGAGCACCTGTTGTTGAGTCTGCATTAATCTATCCAGCAGGCACTTGATAACAACCAAGACAACAAGAATACTGACTCCGATTGCAACCCAAGTTGCCAGACTGGGCCAGCTAAACCAGGAGGTGACCTTTTCCCACAATTTTGTGATGACAGTTCCCAAACTGGACAGGCCAAAAGTAACAGGCTGTAGTTGTATCTTTTTTACATTATCTAAGCCAATAGAGACCTGCTCTGAGAGATTTTTGAATGAGGGCAAGTATGTATTTTTGAGCCAGTCAGACATCTTGGACAAGGTCCGTGACCTATTATTCTTAAAGGGTCGGAGGTCTACACATCCTCCTAGGGGGTTGCAAGCTTGATATTGGCTGAAAACCTGGACCCCCCAATTAAGGTAATGGAACTGGATCTCTCTACATACCATAAAATGCCCCCATACGTCCCCCGATGAACTGCAGTTTTTTATCTTGGTGACATTGGGTGGCCTTACGGGCCCGGCTGTCCATACCCCCCACCCCGAAGGAGAGTTTATCCTAGCGGTGCCATAGCACGAGTGTCAGGTTTGATTAACAAATTCTAAGAAAGGCAGAGAAGAGTTGTTAGGCTGACACTGTGCAGTAACGTTAGCATAAGAAAACACTAAGGTATCTGGAGTAACTAGGAAGCTGGTATTAAAGGCAATGGAAAGGGGCTAAACTGGGTGGATGGTGCCACAAAGCCCACAGGTACTCATCTGTGCCCTCACTCCGACTCTGGAGGGTCAGAGATGACGAGGTGCCGAGCAGGAGCCAGACAATCACCATCGGCGGCGGTGGAATACCCATCTTCCTTGGTGGTCTGGTCTTGGTGGGTTTTTGGTATATTTGCGGTCCTCGTCAGTCTTTCGGGGACCCACACCAGCTCCCGCCCAGGATCCTGTGGGAAGACACAAACCGCACCTCGGACCCAGCTGACCACCGGGTCCGGGCCCATCCACTGCCCCGTGATGACATCCTTCCAAGTGACCATCCCCTTATTTTGGGGGGAAGGATTGCAATGTTCCATCGCAGGGGAGCGGTTGTCCGAATTTAAGCTCAAAAAATTGATGGTAAATAGAGCAAGGGAGAGCTTCCTTTTTGATGAGAGGCCACGGCCTATCCCCTCCTTTTGTTTATTTAGAGTATCTTTAAGCGTTCGGTGTGTTCTTTCAATAACAGCCTGGCCCATTGGGTTGTATGGAATGCCATGTTTAAGGACTATTTCCATGGTTGCACAGAAGCTTTTGAAGGCCGCACCTGTATACGCGGGCCCATTATCTGTTTTTAGTATTTTAGGCTTTCCCCATGCAGCCCAAGCTGCAAGGCAGTGATTGATAACATTAGATGTCTTTTCTCCCATTTCTGCCGTGGCAAAAACAACTTGAGAACAAGTATCTACTGAGACATGGACATATTTGACAGACCCAAATTCTGGGATGTGTGTTACATCCATTTGCCAGATATGACCCGGTCTGAGTCTTCGCGGGTTAATCCCATCGGACCGCTGGGGGCGCATCATGGCGCAGGTACCGCAATGCTGGACAATGTCTCGAGCCTGGGCCCTGGGGATCTTAAAGTGAGCTGCCAAGGTCTGAGCATTGACATGAAATTTTTTGTGAAACTGTTGGGCTCTCTCAGCCGGGGATGAGAGCGTACATATCCATATTGGGCGCGTGGCTGCATCTACCATTGCATTGCCCTCCGAGAGCGGGCCTGGGAGCTGGGTATGTGCTCTGATACGAGCCACATAAATTTTGTGGGTTCTATTTTGTAATTGTGTCTGGATAGTTTGGAGTATAGTGAACACCGAAGAGGTGGAATTTATCGGGCCCACGGTTTCCAGAATCTGTAAAGCATTGACTACATATTTGGAATCTGAGAGGATATTAATATCCGTGGGGAATCTTGTAAGCACCACTGATACAATTTGTAATTCCACTAGTTGGGGCTGGTCTGGTTGGAACTGCACCAACACAGGTTTAGAGCCTGATATCATATATGCTCCAATTCCTGTCTTTGACCCATCTGTAAAGACTGTGGGAGCCCCTATGATGGGCTCTTGAACAGTGGATTTTGGAAAAATGATTGGATGTGATGTGACAAATTGTAAAATAGGATCCTTGGGGTATTGATTGTCGATCGTGCCCTGGAAAACACACTTGAGAATGGCCCACACATCCAGGCAGGCTGCCAACACTAAAATTTGTTGGGCAGTATAGGGCACCTGCACAGCCCCGGGGTGTACCCCGAAGTGCTGTGTCGTTTTTAATATAGCCTCAGTGGCCAAGGTGGCCACCGAATCTGGGTCCTATTACCTTCCCTGTTGTTGCGATCAGCTCGGTCCATGCAAAGGTCGGTATTCCATGCTTTCCAATCAATAAACTGCCCAGGGGAAAGACACGCCCTTGCAAGCTGTGTCCAGTCCCCAGGGGTCATAGGAGCAGTCGCTATAGTCTCCAATACAGCGAGTGTGAAAGGGGCATTAGGGCCATAGGAAGAGACTGCTTCCTTTAGTTGCTTAATAAGCTTAAGGTCAAGGGGTTGATGGTATGGTTGCCCTCCCTGGCTGGCGAGGACCGGATAGATCCCGTACGGGCCCCAGTCAATGCCGGGGACATCTCTGGTCCCTGTTTTCTTTATGACCTCCCACGTGGGGCCGTGGAAGGTACGGCAAGCAGAGGGCAAAGGGCCATCTTGGAACAGGGGAGGCAGCTCCCAGGGCAGGGCACTGGGCATAGGTCCGCCCCCCCCGCCGCCCCCCCCTGACAGGGGCCGGCCTATATTTAGCTCTTTAAAGTCACCACACAAATCCTGGAAAGGATTGGAAGTCTGCCACGTAGCAGCTGTAGCGCCACGTCTCGGGGAGGGGAGGCTCTTCGTTGGCACCGAGTCTTTATTGACAGCAGCCTGAGGCCCCCGCTCTAACCCTTCTGTCCCTTCTGCCTCTGAATCTGAAGAGGAAGAATCCGACCCCACCCTAGAATTAGCCCTCGAGCTCTCCGAGTGAGCCCTCTCAAAAGCCTTGTGCACCTCTGAAAGCGGTACAGACCCACCTGGGCTGTCCTCTACCTTAAGGCAATATCTAACCATCTCCCAGAGGGGGCGCACGGAGGGGTCAATGACTCCCTCTTCCTCAGCAAAGCTGATATCATGTCCTAACTTTTCCCAGCAGGGTAAAGTAAGGTGCCCAGTGGGCCAAAACCACAGGGCGATCTCATGTATATTTTTAAAAAAATTTTGAACAGTTTTAGAACTCACCTTAATGCCTCGTGCTTTCAATAAGTCTCGCATCGGCTTGTACATCGGGGCACTGTCGGAGTTCCCCATTGTGAAAACGAAACTGCTCCAGCGACACCATCCCCGCCGTGAGCATGCCCAATATATGGGCTACCCCCACCTCAGCAATTGAGAGCGGAATTTCCCTGAAAGTGCGTCCACCCAGGGCCAGGTTAAGCCTCCCGCTTACCTGAAGGTACGTACCGTCCTGTGACTCAATGCAGCTCCACCAGACCTCGCATGAAGGGTGATCAGTTCCCCGTACGGGCCACCAAATGTCGCGCGCTTCTGCTTGTCCAGTGAGAAGAATCACACAACACGGGTCGGTGAAAGCTTGCTTTAATCTTTCACAGCTCCAGAGCCTCTACAAGTGTCCGCCCTGTGGCGGCTCCGTCCGTGCTCTGCTCCTAAAGGGCAGCTTTGCATGTTTTTATAAGGATAGGGGCGCCAATAGCAATACAGCAGGAAATGAAAGCTCATAGGCTATACTCATCAGTCTCTAGGCAGACTCACACATTTACAGGGCGTGAGCAGCAATGACTGCAACCAGGAAGCAGGAACCAGGCGCCATCTTGCCCAGGTTGATGGGAGGGGTAATTTAGCGCAGGCTTTGAGTCAGAAATACAGGCCGTGCCCGAGGCCTAACTGTGATGTTGGCCCCCAACAGACTACCATATCTTATACCCATTGAATTATCAGGCAATTAATTTTGTATGTGTAAACTCTGAAATTGATTTTATTCTCATTATATGGATTAGGCCAAATATCACAATATTGGAGGTTCAAATTCTAGTCAAAAACTATTTGACATATATTATCCAAATTGCTATCAAATCATCAGTATGAAATATGCATTAAGGCTCCTATCATAAGGATGAGCATTTCTTCAATGAGAGGCAGATACAAAGGGTAGCATTGGAAGTTCATGGTTTTCAATGCCCTAAATTTCTGCAAGTGCAATCATTAATGCTTCTATGAACTCTTACTGGTGTCTTTACTTTCTGGCTTTAACTAGCACCTCACTTGTCTTCTTACAAATTTTAGAATTGTTAATGATCCTTTCAGGAACACCTTGAATCAAGTAGTGTTCTCAAGTAGGCCAATGCTTTTATCATAAAAATCCCATTTTAGAATTCCCCTAAAAGAACAAAGATTATTACTCATGCAAAAATTAAAAAAAAAATGTTTTACATGAAGCATAATATCTAATGAGTTTCGACAGGGCTGGTGCCTTGATTGATACAGAGATTGTTCAGAATAGCATTACAAAAGAATCCTCCAGGAACATGCTTCACTTAGGAGCTATACTTCCAATTTCCTTTTCAAGTATTTACATTTATGATTCTTGTAGAAAACAATGACCCTGTGCACATTTGCAATGAGCTCTTTTATTAATTAGTTACATTTGGTGAACACTGTTTTACAGTTTTCATCTGCCACTGCATTCCCTGAATAAATGGAAAACAGTAGAAATGAGCGAACAGATAAAGAAAATGTAAATAGCATCAGAGAAAGTGATATATTAAAGAATAATCATGGATAAATAAAATGAAAAATGCTTAAAGCTTCCCAATATGTTTAGCAGAGCATGTTGTTAAATATTTAATACATAATCCCTTTCTGTACTTAGTAAGAGAAACATTAAGGAAAATAGAACTATGCTTTCATGTTTTCACTTCTAGTTTTCTTTAAGTCATGTTTTTGGAGAAATATATTGTTGTTGATACCAAAATGTATCATATTTTTAATCTTAAAAGTTTTTTGTTTCAGAATTTTGCTTACTTGACATTTATGAAATTTTTTCTTTTATCAATTAAAAATTGCTATTATCTAGGGTATGATTGTTTTCTTTATGAGACAATACATTTTTTTTTATTTTAAAGAGAAGAAAAAACAAAACAAATCAAAAGAAGAACAAATTTTCAAAACAACATAATAGGAGGGTAACAATGGTTAATACATTACGTATTACTATCTTTAAGTTAGTTATTCAGGACACCAGACATTAGCATTCAATTGTCCAAACATTATTGGCACAAACCTTACTCTTCAATGAACTAAGTAAAAATGGTAGTGTATCTATCTTAACCATCTTATATATATATATACAATTTTTTTCCCTTTCCCTTCTTTCTTTTCCCTATTCCAGTCTCTCTTTCCTTTTTACCAGTTTCTTTTTGATTCACCATATCTATTGTACATTTTGGATCTTATTTACTCTTTTAGTTTCTCATACTAGAGAGATAATACAATGCTTACACATGTGCTTCTGGTTTAATTCACTTATGAGTATTTTCTCGAGTTGCATCCATTTACCTATAAAAGTCTCCAGTTTATCCTTCTTTATGGCTGAATAGTACTCCATTGTATAAAAATACCACATCTTTCTTATCCATTCCTCAGTTGATGGGCATTTGGGTTGTTTCCAAGATCTGGCTATTACAAATTGTGCTGCTATAAACATGGGTGCACATATATCGCTGTGGTACCATGTTTTTAATTCTTCTGGGAAGATGCCCAGAAGGGGAATAGCTGGGTCAAATGGGACCTCCAACCCTAGTTTTCTGAGGAATCTCCACACTGACTTCCACAGTGGCTGTACCAGTCGACACTCCCACCAACAGTGAAGAAGGGTTCCTTTTTCCCCACAGCCCCTCCAGCATTTGTTATTAGTTGATTTCTTAATAGTAGCCATTCTTTCTGGGGTGAGATGGTATCTCAGTGTTGTTTTAATTTGCATCTCTCGAATGACTAGTGATGTTGCACATTTTTTTGTATATTTGTTTGCCATTAGTATTTCTTCATCTGAGAAATGTGTATTCATCTCAGATGCCCATTTTTGGAGTGGGTTTTTAAATTTGGGAGGTCTGATTTTTTTGAGTTCTTTATATGTTCTCGATAGTACTCCTTTGTCTGAGGAACAGCTGGCAAACATTTTTTCCCACATTGTGGGTTGTCTCTTCACTCTGTTGGTGGTTTCTCTTGCTGTGCAAAAGCTTTTTAATAAGATGAGATCCCAGTTATTGATTCTTTGGGATAGTTCCCGTGCGGTTGAGTTTTTATTCATAAAGTCTTTGCCTACACCAATGTCTCCAAGGGTTTTACCTATCCTACCTTCCAGCAGATTTAATGTTTCTGTTTTAATATTTAGATCTCTGATCCATTTTGAATTTAGTTTAGTGCATGGTGAAAGATATGGGTCTAGTTTTAATCTTCGGCATGTTGTAGAGCCAGTTTTTCCAGCACCATTTATTAAAGAGGCTATCTTTCTTCCAGCAAATGTGTTTGGTACCTTTGTCAAAGATAAGGTGGCTTAGTATGTCTGGGGTTGTTTCAGCATCTTCTAATCTGTTCCATTGATCTTCAGGTCTGTTTTTTTGCCAGTACCACACTGTTTTTATCACAGTAGCTTTATAGTATAATTTCAAGTCGGGGATAGTGATGCCCCCTGCCTTGCCTTTGTTGCCCAGAATTGCCTTTGCTATTCTAGGTCTCTTCTGATTCCAAATGAATTTTAGGATTGTTTTCTCTAATTCTGTGAGATATGCTGTTGGAATTTTGATTGGAATTGCATTAAATCTGTATAACAATTTTGGAAGTATGGCCATTTTCACTATATTGGTTCTTCCTATCCAGGAGCAAGGGATATCTTTCCATTTTCTGATATCCTCTTCAATCTCCTTTTTCAGAGTACTGTAGTTTTCAGTATAGAGGTCTTTTACATCCTTCGTGAGGTTGATTCCTAGGTATTTCATTTTTTTGGATATTATTGTGAAAGGTATTGTTTCCCTAATTTCTCTTTCAGTAAGTTTGTTATTTGTGTACAGGAAGGCTATTGACTTTTGAGTATTGACTTTGTATCCAGCTACACTACTGAATTTGCTTATTAAATCTAGCAGTTTTTTAGTGGAGTTTTTGGGGTCTTCTGCGTAGAGTATCATGTCATCTGCAAATAATGATAGTTTAACTTCTTCCTTTCCAATCATTATTCCTTTTATTTCTTTCTCTTGTCTAATCGCTCTGGCTAAGGTTTCCAGAACTATGTTGAATAAGAGTGGGGACAGTGGACATCCTTGTCTTGTTCCTGATTTTAGAGGGAAGGCTTTCAGTTTTTGGCCATTTAGTATAATATTGGCTGTTGGTTTGTCATAGATAGCTTTTACCAGATTGAGATAAAGACCCTCTATTCCAATTTTCTGTAGGGTTTTTATCATGAAAAGGTGCTGGACTTTGTCAAAAGCTTTTTCTGCATCTATTGAGATGATCATGTGATTTTTGTCTTTGGTTCTGTTAATATGCTGTATTACATTTATTGATTTACGTATGTTGAACCATCCCTGCATCCCTGGGATGAATCTAACTTGGTCATGGTGTATAATCTTCTTGATGATTTGTTGGATTCTGTTTGCCAGTATCTTATTAAGGATTTTTGCATCTATGTTCATTAGGGAGATTGGCCTGTAGTTCTCTTTCTTAGTTGGGTCCTTCTCTGGTTTTGGTATCAGAGTAATGCTTGCTTCCAGGAATGAATTTGGGAGTATTGCTTCCCTTTCAATTTCATTGAAAAGTTTGAGAAGTAGGGGCGTTAGGTCTTCTCTAAATTTCTTGTAGAATTCAGCAGTGAATCCATCAGGGCCTGGACTTTTCTTTGTTGGGAGGTTTTTAATTACATCTTCAATTTCATTGGTTGATATTGGTTTATTTAGGGTTTTTAAATCTTCTTGATTTAGCTTTGGTAATTCATACAAATCTAGGAATCTGTCCATTTCTTCTGCATTTTCCATCTTAGTAGAATATAAATTTTCAAAATAGGTATAGATGGTCTTCTGGATTTCTGCAGGGTCCGTCGTGATATCACCCTTTTCATTTTCAATTGCATGGATTTGAGTCTTTTCTTTTCTTTTTTTAATAAGGTTGGATAAGGGTTTGTCAATCTTATTTATTCTTTCAAAGAACCAACTTTTTGCTTCATTGATTCTTTGTATTGTTTTTTTATTCTCCAATACGTTAATTTCTGCTCTGATCTTTATAATTTCCTCCCTTGTACGGGCTTTTGGCTTAACCTGCTCTTCTTTTTCTAGAAGCTCGAGGTTCACCCTTAAGTTGTTTATTTGCGCTTGCTCTATTTTCCTGCTATAAGTGCTTAATGCTATAAATTTCCCTCTTAGGACTGCTTTCATTGTATCCCATAAGTTCCCGTATGTTGTACTGTCATTATCATTCAGTTGTAGAAAGTGACTAATTTCTTCTTTAATTTCATCTGTGACCCATTGGTTGTTCAGGAGGATGCTGTTTAATTTCCATGTGTTTAGGGAGTTTTTGTAATTTCTTTTGCCATTGATTTCCAGTTTCATTGCACTATGGTCTGATAATATGCATGGGATAATTTCAATTCCTTTGCATTTACTTAAGCAGGTTTTATGAGCTAGTATGTGGTCTATTTTGGAGAACGTCCCATGTGCAGCTGAGAAAAATGTGTATTCTGATGTTGTGGGATGGAACACTCTGTAGACATCTACTAAGTCTATTTGTTCAAAAGTTTGGTTCAGTTCTACTATTTCATTATTGATTTTCTGTCCAGTTGATCTATCTTTTTGTGACAGTGGAGTATTGAGATCTCCCAATATAATTGTATTAGTGCTTATTTGATTTTTCATGTCCTTTAGTACTTGTTTTATATAGCTGGGTGCATTGGTATTTGACGCATATATATTTATGATCGTTATCTCTTCCTCTTGGATTGTTCCCTTTACAAGGATGTAATGACCGTCTTTATCTCTCTGAATCCTTCTTGGCTTGAAGTTCACTTTGTCTGCAAAAAGAATAGCTACCCCTGCTTTTTTCTGGGTTCCTGTGGCATGGAGTATTATTTTCCATCCTTTGACTTTCAGTCTATGAATTTCTTTCTGAATTAAATGTGTTTCTTGTATACAGCATATTGTTGGATCTTGCTTCTTGATCCATTTCGCCAGTCTGTGCCTTTTGATTGGTGAATTGAGACCGTTAACATTGATGGTTAAAACTGATATGTATTGACTTGTCATGATATTTTCCTGTTGTTGGTTCCCACTCTTTGTTTTTCCGCTTTCCGGCTATTTAATTATTTGCCCTGCCTGGTGAATTCCTTCTGTTGGGGTTCCTATCTCTTTCTAGAATGTCCTTCAGAACGTTTTGGAGTGCTGGTTTGGTGGTCATAAATTTTCTCAGATGTTCTTTGTCATGAAAGTATTTTATTTCTCCATCAATTTTGAAAGATAGTTTTGCAGGGTACATCAATCTGGGCTGAAAATTATTTTCCTTTAGAGCTTGCAATACATCATTCCAAGCTCTTCTTGAATTGAGGGTTTGTGCTGAAAAGTCAGCTGTGATTCTGATGGGTTTTCCTTCATAGGTGATTTGTCTCTTCTCCCTAACAGCTTTTAAGATTCTGCCCTTCTGTTGAATTTCTGGGATCTTGACTATAATATGTCTGGCTGAAGTTTTTTTTGGATCATGTCTAGTTGGTGTTCTAAAAGCTTCACTTATAGGGGTGTCAAATTCCTTTTCTCTTCCAGGAAAGTTCTCCCTGATTATGTCTTTGAACAAGGTTTTAATGTCGTTGATGCTATCTCCTGCTTTTTCATTTATTCCAATTATTCTTAAGTTGTTTATCTTTGAGTCATCTAGCAGCTGCTGAATTGATTTTTCATGGTCCCTTGCTATTTTTAAGAATTTTTCCATTTCATGATCACTAATTGCAAGCCTGTCTTCTATATCTGAGATCCTGTCCTCGCATTGGCTTATTCTGCTACAAATACTTTCAATGGAATTTTTTATCTCTTGGATATCTGCTTGAATCTGCCTTATGGATTCCATTTCTTTCCTATGCTGAGCATTCATGGTTTCTATAGTTTTCTTAAGTTCATCTATTTTTTTGTCTGTATCAGCTATAGTGTCCTTAAGCATGGTCTTCATTGTAGACATTATCTCTGCAGTTATCTGTGAGATTATTTCTGTTTTAATTTTTTCCAGAACCTCATTCAGTTGCTTTGTTGTTACCACTTCAGATAGGCCAGGTGGGTGGCTTTCGGATTGTCCCACCTCGTTGCTCCCTAGGTTTGCCTTTGGTGAATTGGATGTGTGGGGTTGCATCTTGTTTAAGTGTCATCTCATTTTTTCTTTCTTTAATTCCTGGGGTGATGTTTGCAAATTACCTATAGTAGGTTACTTTATTGCTAGTGTTTAAGATCTTTAGAAGATGACTACTTCTCTGCAGTATCTTCCAAGTGGAGCTTGCTTTTAGGTTTTGAGCTTTCTGCCAGATCCTACCTCTTCAATTCGTTGGGTATGCAAAGTTGCTACCTGTTTGGCCCAGTCCTTGATTCTTTGGTACTGTGCCACTGTATTTTCTGTGTCCCTTAGTCAATCTTGTGGTGACAGAGTCCTGTTCTGTGCAGGTCCGTCCCAGTAAGCCAGGAGCGCCCTCTGGCAGGCGGTGAGCTGAGGCGCGTACTTTCAGGCAGAGACCAGTCTAGCTCGCCTCCGCTCTCAGCGCCCTTTCACGATCCCTGGGCCTGAGAGGCGCAGCGTGCTGTCCGGAGCGCGGGTTCCCTGCACTGGTTCCCGCCGCTCTGGTTTTTCACCACGCCCCCCACAATGGCACCGGGCCAGTCGCTCTCTGGCGTGGGACAGGTGTGGCTGAGAGTCCAGTCTCATTCGCCTGCTGACCTCAGCACACTTTCATGGGCTTGAGAGGCCCCGTGCTGCCCTGTCCGGAGCACAAGTTCCCAGAGCAGTTTTCGAGCCGCTCTGAGTTTCGCCACACCCCCCACAATGGCGCCCAGCCGGTCGCTCTCTGGCGTGGGGCAGCTGTGGCTGAGAGACACTCAGCGCCGGTCAGCGCCGTTCTCCGCTGCTCCCCTGCCCCGCCGCTGTCTCAGGATCCTCCGTGGGGGCTCCCTGGGCGCCAGCTGCCACCGTGTGTCCGTAGAATTGAGCCTCCGCGGCGCTGCAACTCGCGGGATAGTAGAAGGTGCGCGCGTGCGGTCTGCTCCTTCTTTCCTTCTTCTTTGTTGGAAGTCACCCGTCACTGGTGCCGGGGGTCCCAGATTGCGCTTCAGAACTTTTCTGGGTTTCGGGGAGGCATCTCCCCCCCTCCTGCGCTTTCCGGGTCGCTATATTCCCGTGTTCCAATGGTAACTTTTAGAGAGAGTTTCGCTGCCTGCTTCTTACTCATCCGCCATCTTGAGGTTCTCTCCTGAGACAATACTTTTTGAAGGAACAGGTAATTATTTTTAGATATATTTCAAAATATAAATGCTAGTATTTTTCACCTTCCAGGAAGTAAATATGCACCACATTAAACATACTGCACTGGAACTAATGTGCCCAGGTAAAATTATAATTTCTAGAATTCAATTTTTAAAACTAACAACATTAATTTAAGACATGCCTTTTCACTGAATTATGCAGTAAGGTCTAGAGTATGAATGACATGTATGAGAAATTCAATAGTAGTAATATTTAGGATGTATCAGTTAATCTACAAAAATGAGTTAAGAGGTAATCTACTACTGTCATTTTATGCATTATGTGAAAATATGTGTTCCTATGTATACAAAGAAATGCTGTATAGAATATTCTAATTTCTGTTTTTCTAAAAGTAAAATGTAACAGTAACCTTTTGTATTGGTTTCTGGTTATGGAACCCAGGAGCACTGCTATTTGGTGATCAGTAAACACACTTTTATGAAGGCCCTTTTAGAAAGAAGGATTCTGTAAAAACTGTTAGCAACATAATGCACTTCTTTTGAATTTCTGATTTCTGAGTTGTCTAGTTTAATTTGTCCAGCCATTTCCTTCCTCCTTTTCAACCACCTTCAACATTCTTTAAGTTATTAGAGAATGCTTCACTCTTTTTTCAAGCCACAGATTTCCTTTTATACATTCTGTAATAAAAAGTGACTAAAGAGCTCAAAAAATTAATGCTGTTTGGAAAATGTTCCCAAAGCTTTCTTGGTATATTTATGTCCTTTGAGAATTAACATAATATAGCCTCACTCTTGCAATATAAACTGCTAAAAATGAAAATGGAAAATATAAAATGTAATAATGTGTTCCAGAATGAATTCTTAGTTTGATTTACTATTAAAGCCCATCCTTTCCACTGTTACCAATATTGTGTATAATATCCAGTACATGCATTTGGTACAAGAAGAATATTTAAACTCATGAATTTCAAATTATGACTCATTTAAAACCCATCAAATTACAAAAGAAAGAGCTAGAAGCACAAGAATTTCTAACTGGTTCACAAATAGCACTATCTTCTTTATGGTCACTCCACATAAGGTATGGAAATTTAATTATCCTCCAGAGTTCTTTATAGTTCAGGCATCCAGATGATATGATACAAAATGGACCATGTTAGCTCTTTGCTGCATATCTTTCTTCAGCATGATAGAGTGGTCTCCAGTGGTGGCAGATGCTTTATATTTCAAATCCAGATACTGCATAGAAAGTTTGCATACAAAATGCATAATATATTCCAGTAGAATTTTGAAGTATTTAAACATCCAGCATACCTTCAAAAACTAAAATAGGTAAATTGCAAAAGGTGCTTTAAAAAGCAAATGATTTATTCTCTATTGATAATTAGACCCAAATTTGCATAGTATGCACAGAATATTTTGGAAATTAAATCAATTTTATAGGCCATATAATTATTAGCATGCTATTACAGAGAACACTTCAGTGTTTAGGTGATTCTACTCATGTCCCTTCCCACAGATACTGTAGTCAATTATGAAAGACCTAACTCCTTCACGAAGCTTGTGGTACTGTCACAGAAAATATTTCCTGACAAATGACATCGATTCACTGAAGAATGTTAAGAATTCAAAGGGAGGAAATTTTTTTCAGATGGTAGTTTGTGCATTTAGCGTTAAGTAGGTAAGTGTCTGACAGTGGATAGGTACCTTTGCTGGCAGTCTTCTAAGTACAGCACAGAGTAATATTACTGGACAGAAAAAGGCCAGATAACTGCTGTCACTACAAACGAACCCTTGAAAGACCAAATCCAACACTTGTCATGGAAATGTTCTTGTTCAGATATCAATAATACACAGTGAGCTTCCACTTGAATGCTTTAACTTAAAAATTTATATTTGAAGATGCATTAAATTGCATTGAAGAAAATATTAAATATGAAATAGCAAATTTTAAATATAAATTTGAAAACTGCCAATAATATTCACTGTAATTTTGATATTAATATCTGCATTTTCATCATCACAAACAGACAAAACTTTGCGAAGTGTAAGAACTACTTCATTTTTTCATTCTTTAGAATACTTCCTCTCTTCATTTTCTTGAATTTATAATATCCATTGGTTTTCCTTTATAAAAAATATTTTTAAAAAGAACAAGATCTACTAAACGAAAAGAAAAATACGTTTAAACAAGATAATTTATACTTAGTTCTGGAAAACTGGAAAATGGGTAAAAGCAAAAAAGTGAAAAAAAATAAAGTAAAACTATGTGAAATACAGACATATATATCTCTGGCTTTTAGTGCCAGATAAGTGACAAAGTTTAATTATTATTGAATGATACATACAAATCATATGGAAGGTAAGAATTACCATTAGGTTGTTAATATTTTATACATATATTTTAAACATCTCTTTATAATCTATCTTATAACCCTTCTTTGTGCACAAATTACATTCATTACATTTCCAGAAATGATTTTGTTTTCTGCATTTATCTAGTTCTAGCTGCTACTCTCTTAACTACATAATAAGCAAATCAAGTGCACCATAATAAAATGTCCCCTGTATTTGGTTTGGCCTCAATATTCTCAATCTTGTGTTAAATT
The DNA here is from genome assembly GCA_028451465.1 of Erethizon dorsatum. Lineage (NCBI taxonomy): Eukaryota > Metazoa > Chordata > Mammalia > Rodentia > Erethizontidae > Erethizon > Erethizon dorsatum. The sequence continues at coordinate 23,403,952 of CM051839.1, forward strand.
CTTTTTACTGGCTCCATTCTCTGTGCTGAAGTGGCACTATGTAATGATTTTATAGTCAACTTCATCTTTTGGCAAGACAAAATTTAATTGAAGCTGGGTTTAGCCTGAAAAAACCACCTAACAAGGGAGAAGTCATTGATTGGTATTACTTTGTACGTCACATTACACATTATCAAACATACCTGCTGGCTGCTGCAGTCGATGACTGTGCCATTCAACTAGTTCCCATCTATTCTGTAATAAAATAATGACCTCTTTGCAGTACTTTTGCCATATCTATGATTTTGCCATTGTTATCTCAGTAAGTATAATAATACACCAATAGAGAATACTGTCTGAAACCTATGTCTAGCTTGTCATTTCAGTCAGGAAAGGGGAGATCTTTCAGTAATATTCTACTGACTACATTGTGTATTGACAAAAGGCTATCCTATATCCGTGTTTTAGTTTTCATTTTTGCTGGCCCTGTGAGATGAGCACCATGGCACTCACCGAGGTTGTTCTCTGGAATATGTTCTGAATGTGACTTCTTGCCCTGAAGCTCTCTATTCCTTCCATCTCTAACCAAAAGCATCCAAGCCACACTTACTAAAAATATTCTTCTAATGCAAACTCTGACCTTATTCCCCAGTTCTGCATAGCCTCTAGTGCTTTGAAGAATTTGGATTCTGCATTATGATATGATAGCTCTTCATAATCTGTTTATTACCTATTTTCAAGCATAAACTCAACATTCCCTTTATCAGATGCTCCAGGCAGATTGGGATATGCATCTTTCCCGTGCACAACATACAGCTTTACAATAACGATGTGAAGCCCTGCTGCATTTCTTTTTTCTTGAATGTTTTCCCTTTATTCAGGTGCTCAATCCCAAATGTTCTATTCTTTGAACTACAATTTAGTTTCCTCTTTCGAAAATCTCTATTATCACTTTTCTTATAGCATCTTTATTAGGACAAATTTGAATCTGTTAGCTCAAAATTACTGGATTTGCATCAAAATTGCTGGATTTGTATTAAAGTGATTTGAAGGCAAATATCATGCACTTTCTCTGAAACTTCGGTGTCTAATGTGCCCTGACTTACTTGATTCTCTTAAAGTTTATTGAGTTGGACATGAAGACTTATTTTGCTATAAAAATTATTTAATTTGTTCTGAACATTTCCGAATATGAAGATAGGTTTTATTAGATAATATATTAAAAACTGATCTTTATGGTATTGCCATTTATGAGATGTAGGTCACTTGCAGGATAAAAATAGGAGTGAGTGTTTATTAATAAGAAAAAAATGGTTGAAAATTATGGTAATATAAATCATATGAAGTAACTTAAAACTTTAAATGTTTAAACCTTACAATTAATTGAGCATTATTATAGGAAATTATTTTTTTTGTGTGTGGGTACCGGTGGTTGACCTCAGGACCTCGTGCACCAGCAGGCACCCATGCCGCTGAGCAATATCACTGGCCCTTTTTTCATATGTGGTTTCTGGGAGTCGAACTGGGGCCCTCGCGCTTGCCAGGCAGGTGCTTACACCGCTAAGCCCTCTCACCGGCCCAGGAATTTATTTTAAATAATTCAAATAAAATAAATTTGATTATTTTCTATTTTTTTCATTGTTTCAAAATATAGGTGCCAAATATCAGTTAGGTCTTTAATTCTAAATCACTGTTTTGTTTTCTACTTTCTCTCGGTGTCAGGCTGACTCTCATTTTCTTGTTATAATTCACTACATGAATAAGTTGCCTTATCAAATACAGACTCTGGTTATGCTAATAATATTTATGGGAATTGTGCTGAAAGAAATTCTGCCTCACCTTCCCAATGTTATACTACAGAACTCTTCACATAACATGATAGCCAAACCTAAGGAAAAATACACCAGATGCTCACACTCAAAAACCCAGAAAAAGATTCTAAAATAATCCCAGTATTATAATTTTCATATCTCTACAAAGTAATCATTGTTCTAAGTAACAGTCCCATTACAGAAAAATGGTATCAGCAGACAAACAACAGACAATTTTGTTTTTAGGTGAGGAGTTATGTGTTGTGCGGCCACAAGATTCAAGTTCAATATGTAATAGTTGGCAAAGTAATATAAAGGCACCAACAGACAGAAAGCAAAGTCTATGAACTAGTGTTTGAAAGAGGGGGCTAAAAATGAATATGTATGTTGAATGAAAGGAGTAATGGAAATACCATGATCTAAAGCACACATTTTTAAGCATAAATAATGCTTAAATAAATGAGCTATTCAGGTTAAGCAATGTACACTGACACATCACTCTATTCAATCTGTCATTAGGTCATTCATGTGAAAAACCTTTACTGATTCTTATATTGTAAATACCATACCAGGTGGCAGCATAATTTATGCAAAATAGATGTTCTCCTGCCTATGTGAATTTCATAGTTATACGTAAAAGATGTGCAATTACAATTTAAGAAAATACAAGGAATTTTGATGCAAAAAAGAAATACTGCATATCATTGCCTCGAAATTAGGAAGACAGGACTCAGTGGAAGAATTAATGAATCTGAGGAAATCTACTTCTCTCCTAAATGATAAATATTAGCTTGCCAAATGGATCAAGGAAATCTAGACTTTTTGTACAAAATATATTTCCTATTCTTGAATTTATCACAGGTTGAATGTGAGATGAGTATATATGGAAAGTGTTCATATGTACCAAATGGACTATATTAACAAAACCATCTTATATGTGTCTAGTTGAAATGTTTGATTTCTCTTAATGAATTCATGTTTCTAGTTTCTCTCAGTTGCTTGCAACTGGTTTTTTTTTTTTTTTTTTTTGTGGGTACCGGGGGGTCGACCTCAGGACCTCGCGCGCCAACAGGCACCCGTGCCGCTGAGCGATATCACCGGCCCCTTTTTCGTATGTGGGATCCGGGAGTCGAACTCGGGCCCTCGCGCTTGCAAGGCAGGCGCTTATGCCGCTGAGCCATCTCACCGGCCCCCAACTGGTTTGTTTTACTGCCATATATATATGTATATATATATATATTTATATATATATATATACATATATATATGAGAGAGAGAGCCAAAAAATGTATACACTCTACATATTTCAGGAAAAGAAAAATAGTAAGATGTTTTTCCAGTGGATGTTAGTACCCTTATATGGAGGACCCTACAGAATATCTTATAACACAGAAAACCCACTACACTGCTTACCGCCTTACAGAAGAAATTGAAAATGCGTGTGCAGCAATCTCAATGGCCAAGGTGACCCAAGCAGCAGTTTGCAGAACTAATAAATATCTAGAAGCTAATGGCCACCACTTTGAGCACCTCTTGTAATTGCAGAGGTCAAAGATGACTTGTATTAATCTCATGATGTCTCAATAAATATAATATTAAAATTTTGTACAAGTTTTTCTTTTCCTGATGTATATACATTTTTGGTGATATATATTTGTATGTGTGCAGACAGACTAATTGGTGATAGATAGATGATAGATAGATAGATGATAGAGAGATTACCAGGGTTTAGGATTAAAGTACACTTAAAGTAAAAAGGAGAAAAACAGTAGAACTTTGTATGCAGGTAACTGTCCTCTAGGATGTGGTGTCGCTAACACTAAGCATTTTCAAAACTTACAAAATAAGTGTGACAAAATAAAATGTGAATTTTATTTTATGGAAATAAAGAAAATTTTAAAAATTTACTTTCAATGCATAGCCATTCATCATAAATTTTGTTCATTCAGCTATCTGTTTAAATTTACATAATAAAATGTTATTAATAGAATATAAACAAATGGAATTAACAGAAGAAAAAAAACAGAAGAAAAATAAGGAGGAAAAGGATGAGAAGGAGGAAGAGGAAGTGTAGTAAGAAGGTAGAACTTGAGAGGTGAGGACAGTGAAGGGAAGGACAGTAGAAGAGAAGAGAAAATAATTGAAATATTGTTCCAAAGGTGCCAAAAATGTATGATACATAGAACTCCAAATGATTGATGTTGTAGTTGTAGAAGAGTTTGTTTATTTTTTTTTTGAAATGTTCCATTTTTACAGCATTTTAGAAAGGCTTTCCATAGTCTATGAAGAGATTCTCCAATGCAGCACTCTACCAAACCTCTGTGAAATTGCAATGCCTCCCCAGTGCACTTCTCTCTATCATACCCAACTCTTCTAACACAGGTTTACGCAGAACAGATGTTAGTCTCCTCATTCCAGTGTGGGATCACTGACTGGCCAACCCCTGGGTTCTTCTTTGTGTCTGTAGTACAATTTAGCTCTTCCTCTGCTCATTGAGGATTCCCTCCGTTTCTAATACTTCTGAAAGTAATGAATACATGAACATTCCTAAATAAATTTCCTACACGTACTCTTCTAATCTCCATCTCAGACTCTCTTTTCCCACTAATCCAGTCCATGAGAAATTTCAATGTGGGAAAAATAAAACTACTTTCATTATAGTTCACTGAGTGAGTAAATACAGAGCTCCTCCAAACATAATGAAAAGCAGAAGTTTGAGAATATCTGAAAACCATAACTAAAAAGCCATCCTTGTTTAAGTAAATAACAACATAAAACCATTATTTCAGTTTGCTCCTTAAAAGTTTTCTTAGTTCTTGAAAGCTTAGTTCATTTATTAGAAGAAAATATTTAATTATCATCAATAGCATTTCTGACATTATCATAATTTTCTTTTTGCATTAGTCAGTTTCCTTTTGCTGTGATAAATGCTCTGTTTCTGCACCTTAAGTAGTGGTTTATTTCGGCTTTTAGTTTCAGAAGGTTCAATCCACAATCAGGTGGCTTCCAGGCAGAAACGGCATGGTTGACTGGTCTGCCTAAGGAATGATTTTCAACCCATGGTAGCCAAGAAGCAGATAGAGAGAATGGAAGAATCAGAAACAAGATACTCCATTTCGGTCACTGCTCCAGTGGCCCGCCCCTTTCAGCCCTAACAGTAACCTAACAGGACATTCAGCTATGAAGTCATAATGGATTAATCCACTGATGAGATAACATTTCAAAAGCACAACCTCCAAACACATGAGACTTTTGGGGAATATTTTAGATCTAAATGTTAACACTTTTGTAATTTTTTAAAGTAAAATACCAGAAAATATCTGTTGTTAGGTTGTAGCCTTAAATTATTTACCAAGTATAGTCATGAATCTCTGAAAAAAATTTCTGCTGTATTTACTATATGTTTACCGAAATCCTGTTTAATTGGCATTTTTAATTTTTATTATCAGTGCATAAAACTATTGAAGTTGAAAAAAGTATCTTAATGAATTATTCAATTTATCTTGGCAGAAATTCCAAGTGTTAATATTTTTGTTTTCAAAAGAAAAACATTATGCACAACGTTGGAAGATAGGTTTCTTGGACTTAACATTAGTATTTGTATGTGAAGATTTTTATGTCTTAATCTTTTATTTGAAGAGTTAAAATACAATGAATTATCTGATCTTTCTGAGTATTCATGATAAGGAATTGGAACGATGAAATAATGTTTATATAAAACTCAATATCCTGGGACATGAGCTGAGATGGGTCAGGGAAATAAGGAAGAAGACTGAAATAAATTAGTTGGGCAGAGAGGAAACAAATTCACACAGAGAGGTGGTAACACGTTGTCAGGAGATGGCTTGAGGCAAAATAGGTGAAAATCAGGAAGAAGACACCAAAGCACGGAAAGGGAAACAAAACTGCAGAGGAGTAGCAAAAGTAAAGGCTTAATGGTTATTCTGGATGGGACACCTTGATGACATACCAAAAGAATTAGGATCTCATCAGGCTAGAGTCCTGAAGACTATGAGGAGGAGACCTTCTCAGGTAAAGGGAGTCTATAAAGAACGGCAAGGGAACAAACTGCTTTTGCAGGGAATATTATGTTCCTGCTAAAATCCCTTGACTGAAAAAAGGAAACACAGATGATCCCTTTTAGTACATGACAGTTGGGTCATAATCTTGCTTTTATTCACAGATAAGATTGACACTAATTGTAGTCAACTTATTGAAGATCTAGGGCACCATCTATCCATCCAGGGAAAGTTTGACACTTTACTAAAGCAATCATCTTGAAACAGTAATTGTGTACTATTTCCCCTGAATTAAACAAAAGGAACAGTAAGATTTATTAAATAATCCTACATGTACATTATTTTAGTATATATGATTTAAGCAGTATGGCTAGCCATTTGAATTAATGACTTCTTAAATTTTCAAATACAACAAAAGCTGTCTTAATTGACTCCTATCCTGAATATTCAGTATATTCGGGAGACATAGCTCACCTGTTCTCAAATCGAGAAACATGTTTCTGCTTCCACCAATTGTTTTTATGCCCTCCAACAGTGATAGTTAACTGATGGTGTCAACTTGTGTAAGAAACACAGGACTAAATGGGATCAGCGTAGTTCTGGGTGTGGGCTCAAGGGATTAAGTGAAGACAGTAGACCCACCCTTGGTGTGAATGGCTCCAACTGATAGGATTGTAGCCTGAATGGAATAAAAAGGGGAATGCAAAAGCAAGGCTTGCTTCTGTTTCTTTGGGGCTGCCCCAGTCTTCACCTTCACCTTGGACATTGTCTCCTGGCTTCCACCACAGACTCTTCAGTCTTCCATCACAGACCCTTTGGTCTCCTGATATTGACTCACAGGAGACACTACAGAGAGCTCCAAGCCTTCAACCCTTGAGTGGACCCTTCAGATCTCCAGCATGCAGACAGCCCCTTTGCACTCTTCCACATGTGACTCTGTGGGCAGCCATTGTGAGCCTACCTTGTAAATCCTTATATATTTATGTAGCTTGCATTAAATCTGTTTCTTTAGTGAGCACTGACTGATACACTAACTTTAGTTGCTTTTGTTATCTGATTTCATTATGAGGACAATACCTGTAACTGAAATAATACAGTATTGTATAATTGTACTACTGTGTACATACCCCAAGCTGATGCGTGAAGCAGGAATACAGTTGTTTTATAACTAAATATGCCTGCCCAATAGAGCGGCACCCTGTTAGGAGAATTTTCAGGAGTCCATGAAAATGGTGTGAAACAGTACTATTTTTATTACTTTCAAAATTAATGGGAAAATAGAATAAACCTTTCAGCAAAGTCATCTGTAGCTAGTATAAAACGAGGTCTGCTACTTGCTAAATTTTGCGAGCTTGGGTAATTAACATCTAGCCTATGTTTTCACACTCTTTAATGGGAATTTAATATGAATACTACTTTTTTCTCCTTTCCTACATGTTCTTTTGACAATGTAATTTGTGTTCCTTTCCTGAAACAATGGATTCAGTGCCCTATCTCCTTGACCCTGAGTGAATCTTTGCTTTTGCAACAGTTATATAGAATGATGTATATGACTATGTGAGACTTCTAGGCAAATGAACGAAAATGCCCTCCTGGTTCTTTTCAGATTCTTGCTCTTGGAACCCAGAATAACACTGTAAGGAACCCCACATCATCCCTGGCAAGAAAACCACATATAGAAGCCACACAAAGTGAAAATGAATACCAGAACATAACCTACTCATAAATGTATTTACAGATATTTTATTTATAGTTAGTAATATTGTGAAAAAAAAAGCCATATCAAGAGCCAGCATTATTCTGATAATAAAATCTGATGAAGCCAATGACAAAATTCTCATAGTCTTGTCACATTGTAATGCTGGGTAATTTAGGACTGGAAAATTTCACCTATATATAGATTAAGAGTAATAATGACAGAAAAAGGAAAATAATTGATGTTCACTTAGTTATCACATTTGCTTGGAAATAACATAACATTTAATGTTTTATTAAAATAAAAAATACTCAAACAGGTAATATTTTATTATCTCAAAGAAATTTGTTAATCGTGTTATAAAAATCAAAAGAACATAATTATGTGAAAAATTATCATAACAATTCAATTATATATTTTGCACCTACTTGTCAACCCATGTTTGAGTGTATTTGAAGTTGGCCTTTGAGGTACAAAATCTTTGTCACTTTGTTTTGCTTTAAAATTCCTATCCAATTTACTGAAATAAACTTAAAAACTACATTTAAACGGTATGACCTTAGATAAATAGGTTTCCTTCAGAAATTTAGTTTTAATTAACTCAATTTTCTTCTTCAAATGATTCAATCTAGCAAAAATACTCAGTTATTTAGAACATGCAGTAAATGTAGTTAATTATCATACAAATATGGATAGTGATGGGTAATCCTAAATATTTTCTAAGGCTGGTTTCTGTCCTCTAGTCTTTACGGCAAGTATAAGGAGAGCACTTCTTTACATATACTTTAGATAGTAACTAATCTTTAATACAGATTATTCCTAAGACCCAGCATTGAATATTGATACTTTCCACTTGAATAACTTTATTCATCTTTATCCATACTTCTAAGGGCTCAGTTTTAAAGATCTCCACTAAGGAAAATGAGAACAATCCCAATGGATTTGCTAATCCTCACATCGCTTGTTTCATCACTTTCATAAGTTCAATATTCAGTTACCAGAGGAATATTTTAACGTATGTGATATACAGTATATGGACATTCTTTATTTCAGGTCAAAGTTTAATTTTCAAAATACACATAATTAAAGGATCTCTGAAATTTTCTTAACAAATTTCTTTCTTTTTTTTTTTTTGGTGGGTACTGGGGGTCGACCTCAGGACCTCATGCACCAGCAGGCGCTTGTGCTGCTGAGCAATATCACCAGCCCTTTATTCGTATGTGGGTTCCGGGAGTCGAACTCAGGCCCTCGCGCTTGCCAGGCAAGCGCTTATGCCACTGAGCCATCTCACCGGCCCTTAACAAATTTCTTAACAAATAATTCTAAAGAAACTCCACTCATAATACTTTTTCAAACAACCTCAAAGAATATGTAAAACAAATATTTCAACTTACTGGAAGAATTATCAAAAGGACTCAATGGCCCTGATAACTGTAAAAACCTTCAAAATCATATGCAAATAGATATAGAAGTATAAATCAATCAGAAATAAACTACTTCTTTGGCATTTTTGAAGCATTTATATTTGTGAAGTTGCTAAAACTAAAGCAATAAATGGACTAGATACAATTTTAAGTTGAATTACTCAATAATTGAGCAATAAGTCTAGGAAAAATCCCCAAATTTACAAATTTTCAAATTAAATAAAATTTACTTAACATGACACAGTGTTGCTTCATTAAATATAACCCTACTTATCCTCTGCTTCTCTGTGATGTCCTTGTGTTCTAATATTTTACTCAAATATGAAAAAATTCCTATCTGGCAAATGATTTCATCATTAAAAGGCCTATTAGATGAACTGCAAACTCATATTAACTGTGGTGTTAGGTTTCTCCAGAGGCAGCGCTTTCTCAGCAATTGAGTTGACAATACACTAAAAAGAAACACAGGGGATCCAATTTGCTGGGAATGAGGAGAGGCAAGATGGCCTCTAAAAAATTTCCTGTGGGTCATGCATGTTGAGACTTCAAGTTTACAATAGAATATGAGCATGTCAACTGGGGACATAGCTCACTGTTAGAATATTTGCCTAGTGTATGTGAGGTCCTGTGTTTGATCTCCAGCACTGCAAATAATCACAACAATAAACTAAAAATTAAAATGAATAAATAAGTATGAATCACTAGGGTGTGCTGCAATGACAGTGAAAGTATAAGAGTGTAAAGGGCTGGGCACAACTATCTGAAATGTTTCTAATGATACACTTACAAAAATGACTGAAAAATTCACACCAGACTAGCAAAACTGAAGTCATATTTGATTCCTGAAAATATTAATCTCTGTTATTAGAATTGGAGAACAAGTAAAAGGGGTAGCTTCACATGTATTTCACTGTCTTAGTACATTGAAATCAATTTCAATTGTGATTGTCTCAATTAATGAAGGAGAATATATGGTTTGACAATAAGTTGGCGTAGGTAGTTTTCTGTTGATTTAAAACGGTCTAGGAGACTCGTATAAAGATTTCATAATGCTCTATATATTTTTGGCTTATGCTTTATAGCATCTTATATGATTTCTAGGAATGTGCAGAATATTTTCTTTCCATTTCTCCATAACAGAGTTTTGAGCCAATTTTATCTTTTAAAAAGACCAATTTTCATAGGAGTTAAAAAGCATTAGATACACATTGAGAAAATGTATATGAATTTAAAACTGTGAAAATGATAGGGGCATAAAAATAGAGTCATAAATGAAAATAACTGAATATTTAAAACTAATATTTTTTTCATTTCCACCAATTACCTGCAAATATTTTCATTCTATTTGAAACCTCTCATGAGTTTATTATAAGAATGTCTAAAAGGATGCTTAATATGTCAAAGAAGAACAGCTGATTGGTGTGCAATAAACAAAAAGTTAAGATGAAATCTGAAAACTATGGTTAAACAGCAGTTTGTAAAACTGACAAAAAATAGGTGACACAGAGGTGAATAAAACTTCTTCTGCCTAAGCTGTCACTTGTAGCCCATTATATCAGGTTCATGTATTTAGACACTCTCAATGAGTTATCAAGGGATTGCATGCCAAAGTCATATGTTGTTTGGGAACTGGGAAGACTGACCTGATGCACTAAGTATTCTGGTTTGGCTAATGAGCAGAACCTTGGGAAGAAAATATGATCTGTCAGCTTCATGATTTTGAGACGATGCCCTAAACTCACATATGCCAATGTCCCTGCAATGCTGGGAGGCAGTTTGGGGGCATCTGATGACATAGATACAATGATAATTAATTTGACTTAGCCTAATTATACCTTTCAAGTGATCATTGCCACATTTACCTATGGTGGAATAAACTAGTTTAGGTATTTTGTCTCCATGTGAGTGAATGCTACACACATCCAGAAATATGTATCATTTTTTATTAAGTATTTTCAGATTTAACTTTTGTTAAATTATTTTGTTAAGTTATAAGCCTAAATGAAGCAGGATAATTTTACAGTAAGAAAAAGTAATATAGAGTTGTCCTGTATAATTTGGCTTGTTATTAAAATTTGATATTTGATATCCAGTTTTCCAGAAAAAGCCTTTTCTAAATTATAATTGATGCATATGTGACAACTTGGTCAATTCTACAGTATATATTTACTTTCAAAAATTATAAATTTTGTCCACACTTTATAGTATTAATAATGCTAACCCCTATTACTGCTTTTGGTTATGTTGTAACAAAACTATAATCAATTATATGCTTTCCATTTTATGGAAATTTCAAAAAACATTCTTTAGTTTAATACTATAAAGCTTAATTTTACCAAAGAAATTATGGAACATTCACCTATTTTAAACTTTTAATAATTGCAATTGATGTCATTCTATTTTTTTTTTCTGTTTACAAATATCTACATATGAAATCCATTTTTTATAAAATTGATGTTTGGAATAATTGTATTCATTCTACTATTCTTTTATTTTGCTTTTATTATAAAAATCCTTATCTTCTTATTCTGAATATTAGTTATGCACATGGCTTCCTAGCTACATTTCTTACTTCCCAGCTTTTCTTGCAACCATGTATGTATGGCTGCATGACTAAATTAAGAGTGAAATGTGAGTAGTATGATGAGCAACTTCTCCCAAGGCATTGGCCTTCAGCCCTCACGGAGTATTTGTTTTCTCAGGTTCTGAAACACATATATGATATGACACATGCAACATTATTACAGAAGGAGGTGTAACAAGATTCAAAGTTTTATGCCCTTACGGAGCTGATGAAGCTATGGTAGTTCATATTTTGTAAGTAGTTATGTGAGAAACAATAAATTTCAGTCCTATTTGAACAATGAGTATTTTGAGATTCTTTATGTGGACAATTTAATCTGTACTACAATAATATATTTGGTTTCAAGAGGAATATGGAAATAAGAGATTATTTGAAATAATTTCCAACTTTTCCAAGAAATTTGAACATAGAGACTATGCAAATTGTTGGGTGGTGTTGCGTTCATATCTTCAAAATTTTCTAAGGTACATTTCGTATCTGAAAAGATATCTATTAAAAATGAAATCATTGTATTGCTTTTGTTTGGATCATTTTCAAAATGATGAATCAGTATAAGCAAAGTTTATTTGTCTTTTTAGGTGAACAGAATTTGAGTCTTCATATAAACTTTGTATAACTTTAGCTTTTTCCAGTAAATTAAAAATATTTATTATAATATTAAAGTATTTGAAATACTGAGGAGCTACTTCTATTGAAAAAATTGTGTACATCTAATAAATCAATTGAGAGGGTAAAGTGAAATCAGAAAAAATCTTTAATTAAAAAAAGAGGGTAGAAAAACAGAAAAATGGATTCCTAAAGACCAAGTCATACTTACTGATAAGAACCTAGATTATTTCTCCCCAAAAATAAGGCAAAGATATTTCCTCTCACTGCCTCTACTTAACATAATATTGGAAATTCTATGTAGTAAAGTAGAATATGAAAAGGAATTAAAATGTATACAATTAGAAAGGAAATGAAACTCTCTTTGCTGATTGATGACGGATATTCTAGTGTTTGTTAATTTAAAAAACTGTATATTCACACACAAACTCACAAAAGAGGTTATAGCAAAGTTGTGGGCTTCAAGGATAAGATATTGGAAAATTAAAAACTTAGTGTCATTTATACTAACTTCAACCAAAAAGAAATACTCACCTATAAATCTGACAAAATATGTGCAAGGAAATCCACCAAATTTGGTGAAAGAAATCAACAATTGTATCAGTAAGGGGACATTTCATAGTCATGATTAAGAAAAGTTAATATTTTTAAATTATCAATTTTTCTCTACTCAGTTTATAGATGTAATGAAATTCCAATAACAATCTAATCAAATTGCTTCCTAAGTACCAATTATAAGTCAATAGAACAAAAACTATCAGTACAACATGGAAGAAGAAAAAGTTAGAAGACTGCTTTTCAAGTTTTAATGTGAGTTACTTAGTAGTAAATCAATTTTGTGTTAGTGAAAAAACAGACAAAATAGATAAACTGAACAGAATAGGGATGCCACACTAGATCTATTCATGTATTGTTTACTAATTTTGACAAAGTAACAAAATAAACTCAATGGAAAAATCATAGCTTTTCAATGAATCTTGATAGTATAATTGGACATCATCAAGCTACATAAATAAGTAAGAGATGCCGGGACAGACTTGATATCTTTTCTTTACATGGTAACAATATGATTCACAGATCCAATGTAAAATGCAAAACTATAACATTTCTAGAATATAATGTGGAATAAATGCAGGTGTCTTTAAAATTCTACTCAGTGTTTGACTTAAAATTAAAAGTACAGTCCATGAAAAAGAGGAAAAAAAGAAAGAGACTTCATTAAAATAAAAAAAAAAATTTACCTTCAAAGGTATTGTCAAGAGAATGAAGAAACAAGCAGTGGAAATCATTGCTAAATCTATATCTGGAAAGGGACTTGTATCTAAAATATACAAGGAACTCTGAAAACTCAACAATACAAAGAAACTCCAGTTAAGTAGTAAAACAACAATCTGAAAAGACACCTCAGCAAACAAATATACAGATGGCAAATAATCACATGAAGAAATAATATCCTTTGTCAATTGTGAATTGTTAGCTAAAACAAGCTACCAACACACTTTTATTAGATGTGTTCAAACCCAACAGACAGTACAGAATACTGGCAAAAGCAATGAGCAGTAGGAAATTTCATTCATTGCACGTGGAAAGGAAAAGTGGAACAACTACTTTGAAAGATGGTTGGATAATTTCTTAAAAAGCTAATCATAATCTTCTTATAAGATACAGCAACAGAAATCCTATGTATTATCCTAGTTAAGTTGTTTTTAAAAAGTATATGCCCACACCAAAACTTACACACAAATTTTTATAGCAACTTTATTCAGTGTTGCTAAAATTTGGAAACAATTAAGGTGCTCATTATTACATAAATGGAGAGACAGTGGTAACTCCATTCAAAGGAAAATTAATCACTAATGAAAAATGAGTTCAGAAGCCAGGAAAGACTTAGAAGTACTGTAAATTCATATTACTAAGTGAAGAAGTCAGTGTGAAAATGATACATACTATATTATTCCAAATATATGATATTGTGAGAAGGCAAAATTTTAGTGATTATAAAAATATTAGTGGTTTTCAGGACTTTGGGGAATGAGGAAAGGGCAGACTAGATGGAGCACAGGAAATGTTAGTGTGGTGAAATTACTCTTTGTGATATAACTATGATGCATGCATAATGATGCATTCGTAAATCTCATACAAGCACACATAATGGAATGACATCTCATGTAATCTACTTTGTGCAATAATAATATATCAGTATAGATTCATCATTTATCACAAATATTCTACATGAATGGAAAATGTTAATAATAGGGGATACTAGTTGGTGGTAGATGAGGCAGGTGAGAGTTCTTAGTACTACATGTGCAAATGTTTTGTACAACTAAAAATGCTTTAAAGAGCAAAGTCCAGGGCCAGTGAGATGGCTCAGCAGCGTACGTGCCTGCCTGACAAGCGTGAGGGCCCGTGTTTGACTCCCAGAACCCACATACGAAAAAGGGGCCGGTGATATCGCTCAGCAGCATGGGTGCCTGCTGGCGCGCGAGGTCCTGAGGTCGACCCCTGGTACCCACAAAAAAAAAAAAAAAAAAAAAGAGTAAAGTCCATAAAAAGATGGTACTTGATTTATGAAATACTAAAATATTGATATATTATAAAACTTATCCTTTCATATATTTGGCAATGTTAGTGCTTATATTCACTCATAAAATGCTTACTTTTGTTCTACTTGGAAAAGGTAATGACTTATTTCTCATTGAAATAATGTTGCTATAATATTTGCCTTCAATTATTTCTTCGTCTTCTCAATATTAATATGGAAAAAATCTTCGGAGAAAATGGCCATTTCTGCAAGGTATGGTGGTGCACGTCTGTAATTGCAGCACTGGGGAGGCTGAGGCAGGAGGATTGCTGCAGTTTCAAAGCCAGCCTGGGCTACATAGTGAGTTCAAGGCCAGTCTGCACTACATAGCAAGAGTTTGTTTCAAAAATAATAATAATAATAATAAAATAAAAATAAAATGGCCATTTCTAAGATGTTAAAATATATGGAGTCACACTTAAGGAAGCTAAAATAAGAGAATATTGAGTTTCTTTTTTTGTGTGTGTGGGTACCGGGGGTCGACCTCAGGACCTTGCGCACCAGCAGGCACCCGTGCCACTGAGCGATATCACCTGCCCTTTTTTTCGTATGTGGGTTCTGGGAGTAGAACTCAGGCCCTTGTGCTTGCCAGGCAGGCGCTTACGCCACTGAGCCATCTCACCGGCCCAAGAACATTGAGTTTCAAAATAGAAGTCCGGGTGAGAGTTTAAAGCAAAAGATTTAAATAAAATTAAAATTAAAATGCTAGATATAATACTGTGTTCTTGGTCTAAGAGAATCCCCAGAAAAGAGCATTTGATGAATTTTAAAGAGATTTTCTATTTTTAAAAGTGGCATGAAAATGTAAAAACCTCTCTCTCTGAAATGCTGTTATTCTCTTCCATTGGTAGTGCCTCTCTGCACACTTCTTCTAATCTGCCTTTGCTTTCCTTTGGACCATATTCTGCTGTGATCCTCTCTGTCTTTTCTACCTTCAGAGTCAAGCGCCCTACTGGCTTTATTGTTTTCTTGTTTAAAATATTCTCTTGGTGTATGTTGGAGAGAGCAGAACGATTTTTATTTTTGAGAAACATGAGACTCTATCTCCTACTTTTTGAATATTTTTTATGTGTGTGGGTTTGGGAAGTAGGACACAAGAGAATCTGTAAAAATTAGGTCGAATCACTTGTACAAAATTAATGCCAAGGACCTCTAGCTGAAAATATCTGCATAGGAGAAAGATGGAAAATCATGTCCCATGCGTGCAGACTTAAGGAATGAAAATGTAGGCCAGGTACGTTTGCCACTGTAAGGACTGTGTTTGGCAGCCATCTTTTTAATCATTCCTAACGCTGAATTTTAAACCTGGATGAAGATTTCTTTTGCCAACTTCTACTCAAACACATTTCTACGTAGAGAATGCTGATTGTGTCCCATTTTCTGTGAATACTCACATCCTCCTTTTCTTATCTCTCAATTTATAAAATAATTTATTGGTCAACTTTGTTAGAAAGTTAACCTTACTCATGATTTTGTTTCATTTTCCTGACTTTATGCTTAAATTATAGAGTAGATTAATAAATCTATCAGACTCTCTATTTGACATGTGCTTTTTAAAGTACTCGTAGGGGAACCAAGGAGCAGTGACTTTTTCTCATTAAATCCCATATTTTCTTTTGTTAATACTTGGTTGTAAGCTTGATTTGGGCAGAAGCCATATAATGTTTATATATTATTGAATTCTCAATACAATGCCTGTAATATAGTTAGTATATGAACATTTCTTTTTTTTTTTTTTTTTTTTTTTTTTGTGGGTACCAGGGGGACGACCTCAGGACCTCGTGCGCCAACAGGCACCCGTGCCACTGAGCGATATCACCGGCCCCTTTTTCGTATGTGGGTTCCGGGAGTCGAACTCGGGCCCTCGCGCTTGCAAGGCAGGCGCTTATGCCGCTGAACATTTCTTGAATGACTTATGAATTTAATTAAAGGCTCTTCAATAAAAGCAAATAACTTCCATGATTCTGGAGGCTGGACCACAGGAAGAAGTTAAAAAGGGAGAGAATGGAGACTATTTCCTTTGGAAGAAGGAGGGATGTCCTATTTAAAAGGTTGCATGATAAGTCATAAACAGTTGCAGGAACAAGGAATCTAATTTACATTGTTTATATTAATACTGTTATATTGACCAAAATTCTATTACACGTGTCAGTCTTGGATGAACTATAATTTTATTAAAGTTTAAATTAAAAATACACCTTTGAGTGATTTTAACACATTTATTTAAATTAGAAGAAAAATGTACCTGGGAAACAGAAATAATGTATTTATCAAATATAAATTTCTAAATTTTCAGGGAAACAAAAATAATTAATATTTGTTTAAAGTTTCTCTGTACTATTTGTCCATATTAAATGCAGTTAATTCTATACCAACTCATAGACTAAAACCAACCAACATTATCAAAATGTTTTTCAAAGGAATATTTGCTTATTATAATACAGGTGAAAGTACAACATTTTTCATTGTTAGTTTATTATGAATTCTGTTTGCTACTAAAATACTGTATATGTCATGTATATATTTATTGAGAATATAGGTGGTGCCATATTACTATCATAATTTCAAGGAGATCTCCCATGAAAGTTTTTTTTTATTTTAAATATAGCTTTTTAAATTAAAGCATTCTTTTTTGGAAACTATCACACACACAACCCTTAATAAATAAACACTGTAAATTTTTATATCAAAAAGACTTATTTTATTAACTAGATGAAATTGAATCTAGTTACTCCCAAAAGTGTTTTAAAATCAATTATGGCATTATTCATCTTCTCATTACTTATACATAATGAAAGGTACAAAAATATGTACTCCTAGAAACACAGAATAAATGGAAAGGGATATCAAGTAATATAATAGGAAAGAGAGAAAAAAATTGAGACACCCTAAACTGAACTAATTACAAGTTGTGCGAGAGAGAACAAAATGAACCTGAGAAAAAGAGAAGGCTATGTATAGCTTTACAATTGGCCACTTACCCGCCTCTGCACCATGTGTAATGATTAATTCTGATTGAAGAACAAAGACTACAGGCTTGATGTGCTTAACTTGCTGAATTCCTAAGAGGAAAATGAACTGACAACTAATAAGAGACTGAGATGTCAATTTTGAGTAATTTTAAATATGACTAACTTTTAATGGTAGCAAAACTACAAAAAAAGTGTATTTTCCTTTTTTGTTTTTATATTAAATTGGAAAAGCAAAGTATTTTTTTGCCAGTAGTAGTTTGTAAGCATGGAATTCACTAATTTATCAAATTAGTTTTATCTTAATTATATTAATTGGCCATTAGTCCAATAGGCATTCTTCCTGGTCCCTCTAAAATGCTAATATATATTCACAAGTCTAAACATATTTCTTTTTCTTTACAGCTTGAAGGTTCTGAAATCATGATGTGACTAGAAATTAATGTCAAAGGAATCTCTGGACTTTCTAGGCGGGAGAGTATATTTGATTTTAGATTCTTTCATTATGTGTACATGACTAAATTTAGCAGTTTTGAAGTGGTGCCGCTGACCTACTTGTCAAGTTTATTGAATTATATTATTGGAGGCTCAGAAACAGTTTGATTTAAGGTAAGATCCTTCCTTTAACTTAAATTATCTTCAAATGTTTTATATATCTTCCTAATTTGGTCTTGAAGTCTCTGACTGGAAAATGATTACAAAATCTAATTCCGCTCTAACGGGGCTCTCCGGGCTTTGTCATAATTATTGTCAGTAAGTCCTTTACGGAGTGCTTTTTTTTTTTTTTTTTTTTTTTTTTTTGTGGGTACCGGGGGGACGACCTCAGGACCTCGTGCGCCAACAGGCACCCGTGCCGCTGAGCGATATCACCGGCCCCTTTTTCGTATGTGGGATCCGGGAGTCGAACTCGGGCCCTCGCGCTTGCAAGGCAGGCGCTTATGCCGCTGAGCCATCTCACCGGCCCACGGAGTGCTTTTTAACCCTAGCGGTGACTAAAGGTGTGCCCCGTGCTTTGCTGTCTCTCTCACAGGGAGCTTGTTTATACAGGCTGAGGCACATTTGATGTGTGCCCAGTTTACTCTTGGCAAGAAAACCAGGAAGAAACTTAGTTCCTGGTGTGTCGAAGGGGTAAGGTACACAGGAAAGGTCACAACAAAAACATGTGAAATAAGATAAGCAGTTTATTACTCACAGATCCCCAAGACAAAAGGGGTGCAGACCAGGGTCAATATAGGGACAGTGTGCTCACTTAGTGGGTGCAGAGCCAGAGAGAGAGGGATCCAGGGGATGAGACCTTCATCGAGTCCCAGGACTTTACCCAAACAGTTTTCTGCAGCAAATTCTAATTGCTGAAATAGGGGTTCTTAGAGGTCATGCAGTGCCTGGGATCAGTCACTACAGAATCTCCGCCCAGATCCTATGGGGTTTGGAGCAAGTGGGCTAAGTTGGGTCATTTTTTATCTATATGTCCCAGAGGGAGGTGGTGACCAGGAGATGACTCTGTAAGGCAGGTATTTGGACTGGCCACATATAGGAATCAGAGGAGGCAGACAATGGGAAATTATGTTAAAGGTTATTAAACATGCTTCTCCCATGAGAAATATACTCCCATATTTAAAATGGATTTTGAAGCAAAATAGAATTATAAAACTTCACTAAAAAATGTAGTATAGCAAAATATCAATATTGGACAGAAAATTTCTCAGCACATGCTAGACAATATAAATGGGATGTTTATATATCTTCCTAATTGGGATGCAAAACACATGGATTATGCTACATTATTTTCAAGGTCAGAAGATATTCTTGTGACTGAACCATGTGTTGCATGAGGTCATCATCAGAGCTGAAGTTTATCCTGTGAAACTAATTTATAACAAACACAAGCAGGTTAAGAGAAGAAAATGAAACAGCATAGGCACGTAGGGTAAAATTGTAATTTAAAATAACTACTACAGACAATGATTATGAAATTATTTGGATTTATTTGTGTTTTAAGTGGTATAAATCAAGATTAAACTAGAATCATCAGCTAGCTTGCAAAATTGAGGTTAGGAACATCTAGTATATAGCTCAACCAGATACTTGAGCTCTTGAGAACTTGTTTTTGGTCTCATTTCTGCTTCTCTGTGCAACTGATTCTTTCCTCTCTTTTATATTGATTCTCTTCATCCTCAATATATATTTAGAAAAAATATAAATGTTAATATTTTCTCTTTTTTAACAGAGCAAGAGAGATAGAGAGAGGAAGAGAGAGAGAGAGAGAAGCGAGTGCTACAAAATTATTTGAAATTAGAAATTTGAAATCCTCATGAACCTATTTGGTTCATCCTAACACAAGCATCTATCCCTATCCCAAATTTGGTGAAAGGAAAATAAATGTAATTAGTTTGAATGGAGTCAAGTACTACCCTAAAACTAACCAACTGCTGTAGCAGTAGTTTAATTTATAAGTATGACTGATCTTAAATAAAGCTTAATGTTGGTGGGAACAGTCATGATATGAGCTAGTAGCCAGCCCAATAGGCTTAAATGTTCCCTATGTTTACCCTATATCTACAAGATATTTACCTGATGTCTGCAAGAAACAGGAACTGAGATCCCTGCAAGGAAGTAGCATGCAGTCAGAGAACCATGGTGGTCAATTGGTGGGTCACCATGCTCCTGTAAGCCCAGGAAAGCAGCACACTTTCAGAATGCTAGAGCAGAAGCAAACCCATTTAAAGGCAAGAACCAGTGCTGATGCATTTACTGTACGTATAAAAATTAATAATGAGAATGATCTAGGCCAGAAACGAACTGTAAATTATTTTTTGGGTTTTTTTTTTTTAAGTGCTTTGGGGTGTAGCTCAGGGGTATTATATTTGCTTAGCATACCTGAGGCACTGTTTGTCAGCACCAGAAAGAAAAAGTACAACAGAATGGAAGGAAGGAAGGAAGGAAGGAAAAGAGGAATGAAGGAAGGAAGGAAGGGGAAAGTTACATAATTAAAAGTGAAGTAAAAGTTGGTAATAAAATAAAAATTTAAAAACAAATTTGTAGGGCCAGTGAGATGGCTCAGCAGCTTAAGCACCTGCCTGGCAAGCGCAAGGGCCGGAGTTCGACTCCCGGAACCCACATACGAAAAACGGGCCGGTGATATCGCTCAGCGGCACGGGCGCCTGCTGGCGCGTGAGGTCCTGAGGTCGACCCCCGGTACCCACAAAAAAAAAAATTTTGTAAAGAATAAAAATCAATTATAGTTCATTATAGTACACCTTTTATTCAGAATAAAAACTTGCATAATTAGGTTTATAGCATAGATCCTTTTTTGCATAATTGATGAAGCTAAATAATTTTATAAAATAAAATTTAAAATATAAACAAAATAAATTCTCATAAGTTATAAATATAAGAAAATTATTCCAAGGCAAACTGAGAATTTCACTAGAGAAATTGTAAATAAATATGTGTCAAATAGTCAACATCTTATATGGCATTCGACCAGGACTTATTTGGGATAAATTGGTGCAAACCTTTCAGGAAAGTATTCTAGGAACAGCGAACAGAGAAGAATGAAACTCATAATCAGTTATATGACTATAAAACATGGCAAAAGTCCTAAATAATATAGCACAATCAGTAGGATGACAAAGAAAAATGTTTCTGTGATTGGTAAGTTACATCCCAGATAGCAAGTATGCCAGAATTATAACTAATACTAATGTAAGTTACTATTAAATTAATACATTAATAGACAAAAGGAGAAAACATATCTGATTAATTCTATAGGTGCAAAAATCAGGTGATTCTTTTCTGATTAATCATTTAAAATAATCACTGAGAATTGAAAATAAAAATGTACCTCCTTAAATTGAAAGAAGCATCACACACAAAGAATGACTATTTTGTCCCATTATTCTTCTGTAATTACAGCTAATGCATTGAATCACAAAAAAGAAATTAGAGCTATAAAGATATAAAAAGAAATTCAAGTTCATCAGACTCAATAATATAGAACAGTAGTTAAAGTTAATCACTTAAATCTGGATCCAAATTGTCTCGTTTCAAATCTTTACATGTCGCTTACTACCAGATAACCTTGAAAAATCTGCTTAACACTGTTATGCATTGCTTCTTCGTCTGTACAATATGGTTATTAATAATAATAATAGCATTAATAATAATAACTGCCTCATAACGTTGCTTTGATGATTGAATGAATTACTCTGTGGAAGTAGCCATTGGTAAGTGCCATGTAAGCAGTGGATTTTATTGTTAATATTTACACACAATATGAACAACAACCAAGGAAGAACCAAGATTCAACTGACAAGTTTAATCAGGTATTTTGAAACATAGCCAGATGTATTTTCAAATAGTAAACTTTAGCCATCAACTTTAATGAATTAGAAAGCAAAATGGAATAATCCCATTCCAGTATCTCTAAGGACATTCTTCACCAC
The DNA here is from genome assembly GCA_028451465.1 of Erethizon dorsatum. NCBI lineage: Eukaryota > Metazoa > Chordata > Mammalia > Rodentia > Erethizontidae > Erethizon > Erethizon dorsatum. Next base: position 23,426,069 of record CM051839.1, read on the forward strand.
TGAATCGTGCCCCCTGCAGTCTTCTGCAGCAGGGCCAGTAGAAACACCATGGTCCAGTTACTGAGACCAGTGAACTCGAAGCTGTCCTCAACCTCCTTCCTTGAGAACCTAAGGCAGTCTATTAATAAATTTAGAATAAAATCATTTCTCATCATTTTTGCTACCATTCTGATTCAGGGTAGCATATTTAATCAGTGGTATTACTTTTTTAGAGCTTTACTAGTTCTATTTCTTTTTTTTCTTATTTGATCTAATTGAGTTTGAGATGTGGTATCAACAAGTTGCCTAGGCTGGCTTTGCACTTGTGATCCTCCTGCCTTAGCTTTGCACATAGCTACAATTGCAGACAGTTCTATCTTTTAACTATTGTTCTCTGTTATTTCATTATTAGCAAAATAGCTAGTTATTCTTTAAAGAAAGTTTATTTCAAATAGCCTTTAACACCTCATTTGAAACAGAGCCCTAAGACCTTAAAATTTCCAGAAAAGTCTTACACAACTTGCACAGTAACTTCTGTTCTGATCTCATCTCCTATGTCTCTTCCCTTCTTGTGATCTATTTCGGTCTCACCAGAGTCTCAAAATTCTTTTAACAAGACAAGGATTTTCTACCCTCAGAGGCTTTACATCATTGCTCCTTATTTCTAGAAAAAATGTCCCTTCAATATGTACATAGTTTGCTTTCTTACTTTAGGTCTCTGCTAAAATATCATTAGATTTCCCTCACGACACTGTGTAAAACTGCAATCCTAATCCCCTCTTGTACATTCCCTATGTATCTTGCCCAGTTGTACTTTGCTCATAGCATTTAAAATAATGACATTTCGTGTAGTCACTTGATTGTTTTTGTTGTTGTTGTCAGTGTTTTCCCATCAGAGTAAACACTATGAATTGAGGAATATGTTTGTTTATGTGTTCATCGATTTTCTTTTTGTTTCGTTTCTTGGGGCTATACTTCTAATGATTAAAGAAGTAACTGGCATATATCAGAACAACAGGAGTTCCCTGATAAGACTTGAAAATGAGCTGAAATATTTAAGGAGCCAATCATATTTATTATATTATAAATATCTCACAGATGTTTAAATTAATATACAAATTCAGTGAAAGTCCCCCTCAATTTGAGTGAGTTTTCATGGAAGCCAACATACTAAATATAACATTCAAATAAAATTTTAATGCGCAATTCTAGAAAGGAAAAAAAAGAAACAAGGGTAAAAATTATCATACCAAATATCAAGACATATTGAAATATGCAGTAATTTAAACAGTGTGATTTGTCAGAGCAAAAGACAGATCAAAATCTAGAAAGAGGTTCATGGATTGTAGATATCTGGCTTTTTGCAGATGTGGTAATTTAAAAAGGGATAGCAAAGGAAAGACTAGTTCTAAAATAAGGCTGTGAAAATAAAATTCCAATGTCAAAACATGTATGCAAAAAATTTCCAGATGGTTTAAACTACATACTTAGAGTGAGTTTTAAAACTATAACAAAATATATGAAGGCATATTTAAAAAAAAAAACCTTCTGGTGGGAAAATCTGCTTAAGAAAAGAAAAATAATATTTCCAAAAAAGTATTGACAAATTTCATTTTATCAAAATTAAAAGTTTCTTCAAATGTCCTTTATATCAAAGTTTATTAAAAAAATTAAAAAGTAAATGACAGAAAGAAAATATTTGTCACATTTGAAAACTAAGTTGTCTTATATAAAATTATATTTAGCTACAAGTATCAACATATGTATAATGATGATTTTTACACTTAAAAATGGTCAAATGAAAGAGGCAATCTATGAAAAGAAAAAAATCCAGATGCTTGGAAACATATAGATACTTGTGTGACAAATTGATCAACTATGCTTGTACTTGGGAAATGGTTGTATTAACAAGAAGAAAAAAATGTCAGTTTATAGCAAGTGTTCACAAGGATTGTGGAGTGATTGCTTACAGTAGATCAATCTGTAAGTTGAAGCATTAACTTCAGTGGGCAATTTATCTCTCCATGAGCATGAAAACTACTGTTTATAACAGCAAAAAATCAGAAAACTACATAAATAATCATCAATGAGGAGTTAGGTCAATAAAATATAACACAACAAAATAATAGTTAAACAGAGAAAATTATATCTGCTTGCATTAAATTGGAGATATCAAAAAAATTAAAGCAAATATGTGAATCTATAGTTATGCTCTACTGTTACATAAGTATGATTTCAATTATTTTAAAAAAATAATTTTACTGTAATTGAAAGAGATTTGAAAAAACTTACGTGGCAAACATAATAATTACCTATAGAATGAGGAAGAGTAATATAGATTTGTGCAAATTTAGCCTACATTGTTATGATGTAAAATAAGAGCCATTAAATTCATGTGTGAAAAATTATATTTGTGTATTTAAAGTTAATATTCAAATCAATGATGTGGTAAGTTAAGAAAAAAGAGGTATCTTAATATTTAATGTAGGGTGCCTCATTTTCTCCAAAGTCTCATTAAATTAATGACATGCTTTACTTAGAGTCCATGGCATTATAAAAATAAATGAAATATGAAATTTTACCTTCAAAGTTGCTATATGGAAAATGGGAGGGATTACTATAGAGACCTCTGAAGAAAGATTGCAGTAATCATGTTTATGGATCGGTATGTATCAAAATCCTACCACAACTAAATATGCATAAAGCCAGATTGTAGGAGGTTTGACTAAAATCAGCATACAAATGTAACACATTATTTATATTTACCCTGAAAAAATCCTTCTAAAGGGCAATATATTGCAAATAAATATATTTTTTGCCATAAGCCCAGTGATACATTTTTTCTCAGTTATATAGTGTCTTTCTTTCCCTTTCTCTTCCGTCCTTCTCTTTCTTCCCTTCTTTCCTCCTTCCTTCCTTCCAAAGACTCTTTCCTTCTTTCCTGTCTTTCTGCCTTCCTCTCACCCTTCTTCTTCCTTGCTTTTGATTATGTCCAAGAATATATAATTATAATTTTATAAAGTTTTACCAAGAATTTTTAGAACCAGGCATGGTGGTGCACGCCTGTGATCCCAGCACTCAAGAGGCTGAGGCAGGAGGATCACTGTAAATTTGAGGCCAGTGTGGGGTACAAAGTGAGTTCAAGGCCAGCCTGAACTGCATAGTGAAACCCTGTCTCAAAAAGAAAAAAAATATATATTTTTTTGCAAACACTGTAAAATCTAATATATATTTCACAACTAATTTGAGTAGCTTCTTCTGAGCAAAGAAATAGTATTTCCTACCTGTTACACACGTTTTCCTTAATTCCATCTACAGTAAAGGGATATATATGTTTTCCTTAATTCCATCTACTGCTCACTTGGGCGGTTCCCCGTGTCTTCCACCATATCAGCAATATCGACAATAATAATTAGCAGTTATAAGAACATAGAGAAGCAGTTTTATTCAATTTTAATTGTGTTTTTCCTATGTTTTCACCACAATAACTTGGTATTGATGAATATTCTGATACATATTTTGCATAATTTTAATAAATTGCTATGCAGTGTTTCCTGCAAACAGTATTGGCAACACATACATTACTACAGTTATATCTGAGGGCATGTTTTGTTTCCTTGTTTTTTTAACTGGGTTACTTAGTCACATGTCACACATACCACTGGAATTCAGGGGTTACTAGTATCAGTGCCCACTTATTTCAATTTCAGCCAAGATGAGCATCCTGTGCTCCTAAGCAAGGCAGTTTTTTATATTCTACTTAAAGTCAGTGGTTCCAGACATTCTGTTTTCTTTTTCCAAATCACTATTTTTTATTCTTTACAGTATCTTTAACATCAGCATGCAAAAATTATCTCATGTGTTCTGCGTTAACTAACAACTTAACCCAGGTTTAAACTCTGCCTTAGCTTATGTTTTAGTGTTCCTGTATTTCCCTTCCTTTAAGTCAAAGATCTCTAAAATTGCATGTATTTTCTGACACCAATCTCTTCATTCTTCCTTGAACCCACGATTTTTGCCCTCTACCCCATGGAAGCACCCCATAGTGAGCTCCCCAGTGACCACACCCTTACCCACGCATCTTGGAGCACCATGACTTTACTGGTTTCAGGGAAACATAACAATCTGATGCTTATTTTCTCCTATATAGAGTTTACTGTTATAAAGTATTGTTTATACAATTATAATTAGTTGTAACATTAAATACGTTTACAGATAAAGTCTACCTGAAGTGAGTTTTGGTTTTGTTTTGCTGAATTCTATGTAAAATCTCAACATGACACACTGTCAGTATGCAGTCCGTGTGGTGTGAAATATGCATTGGCTGGAAAGTCATTATACAGCTGCGGGGGAAACCACCAGAATAAATGAGATTTCTGGGGAAGACAAACAGAACTCAGTGTGCTCATTCTCTGTTTGTAGTCTTGTTTATCTCATGCAATTTATCACTCTCTGAAATTACCCTGTTAGCTAATCTGTTTACATGTTTATTGTTTATTTTCCATCACAGTTAGAATGAATGATTATGAGAGCAAAGGTCTGTCTTGGTGCTGTTATGTTCCCTGTGCCTAAAGCTGTGACTGTCAATGAGGAGACACTAAATAAATATTGAGAATTTTTTCAGTTGATTGTCATTCCCTGAGGATAATTTGAGTTGATATTTAGTATCTATAATAATAGAGATCTGATATACAGTACCATGATTTATAAGAATTTAGTAACTTTGTTTCCTTTGTCTTTTGGGACCTGACAAATATTGGATAGCAAGTACAATGTATTCTTATTCTTTGCAGAATATTTACATTGAAACCTCTTTTAGAAACATGAGCCATCTATCCCTTCCTAGAACTGAACATGGGGAAGAACTAAACATGTGTTTTTTTCTTATTAATTGCATGAAATATGAAAGGAATTTCAAATTTTTAATGTTTTTCATGGAGCTTTGTGATTCTAAATGTGAATGATATAAAATGTAAAAATTAACCCTCAGGAATGACAAGACTGGGGACACCGGTCTCCAAAAACTAAAGGTTGTAGGAATACAAAATTTCATTCTCACAGTTCCATATTGAATGGAAGGGATACTAGTAATGATGTCCTGCTAAATGTTTACCAGCAATCTCATTATAGGAAAAACATAAAAAGGCAAGACTTTTAGCACTCATTTTCCATGGTGAAAATATCCCAACCAAAGTTGATTTCAACCTACTGATGTGTCTGTCAGTGATTCAAAACTTTGCTAAAATATTAAGTGTAACTTTTTGAATTATTAAGATCTGGTGCTACCAAAATACTGAATATGTTTGGCGGTAAGGAACAGAGGAAATGATGCCGATATTAACTTTGTTTTTTAATTTTAAAGAGAAAAAATAAATGTAACAATAAAACAGAGTTTCAAAACAGGTTAGTAGGAGAGTTACAATAATTAATACATTGATAAACTTCTTAAAATTTTGTGTTTAAATCATACTTAGCTTGACATTCACACTTACAAGCCTGGAAAGAGTGCTACATGTGAAAAAATTGTAAGATTTTTACCATCTTAATGAGCTTCGGAAACTATTTTTCTATTAAAGTTTTCTCTAGCACTTTAAGAGAATCATGACTATAAAGAAGATGGGTCTAATATTTTCAACCATGTAATGATTAAGGAAGTAAATTCTGTGTTGTCCCTTGTTGCTTGAAATTGGATGAAACATCATGAAATGAAAAGAGCTATGTAGGAGTTAGACTTAATTTGAATTCCAGTCTTGCTTGGTGAATATCTGATGGTTAAACTTTGTCCCAATCACTGAACAACTTACAGTATTCTTATAAATATTTGTTACCCAGCTGAAGGAGAGTACCGAACTATATCTTCTAATATACTCATTTGAATACAAAACTTTAATGACTGCCTGGCTACTTGTCTTAGTGAAAAAGAATTAAGAATCAGGGAGTATATAATCCAAAATATTTTCATAACAGAGATAAGACACCACATATTATTGTTAAAATTGTTAACTCATATGCAATATAGGTATTAGTATATATTTTAAAATTTTAAAAGAATAAAATCAAATTTTAATTTACAGATATGTTAATACATTTAAAAGACATGCTATATTCCTTTATTATAAAAATTAGGATAAAACTGTTCACAGGGAGATATTAGATATAGGTAGATAAATGCTTATATGATATAAAACAACTTTAACAGATTTTAATCACTCATTTGAAAAGATATTCTTTTTTTTTTTTTGTGGGTACCGGGGGTCAAACTCAGGACCTCGCACACCAGCAGGCACCCATGCTGCTGAGCGATATCACCGGCCCTTTTTTCCTTTACGTGGGTTTCAGGAGTTGAACTCAGGACCTCGCGCTTGCCAGGCAGGAGCTTATGCCACTGAGCTATCTCACCAGCCCCAGATATTCTAATTATTGCTAGCATTTCTCTTTTGATATTTTATTGGTTTACATAAAAGTTGTTTTTAAATAACTTATGCTTTGCTAACAGTACCTAAAAATATAAAATTATTTTTCCCATTCACCGAGACTTCATCAAGAAGTAATACATAGTTTTATAAGATTTAATTCTTCCCATTGTGCAGAATAGTATGAGCAAATCTCCTACAGAATAAAATAACAACTACAAGAAGAAGGTGTTGCACGAGAAATACTCAAAACAAACAAACAAACAAACAAACAGCCAGACAGCTAAGTAAATAAGTGAGGTGATAGAAAATAATTTTTAAAGGTTATATATTTTATCCATTTATCTACTGATGGGCTATTGGGAATAACGTGAATATGCTGTAATGAACATAGGTGTACAGATGAATGAAACAAAAATGTACAATGTACAGTGCAATACAATTAGGTCATAAAAAGGAAGAAATTCTGTTACTTATAAAAATATGTTTGATTCTAGAGGATATTATGCAAAGTATAATAAGCCAAACAAAGAGGAATAATTTTCTGATACATAGAATCTTTAAAAAGCTCAAAAGCACAAGAATAAATATTTTTAACAGATCTTATTGGGGGACAGGGTAGGAGAAGGGCAATACTAGTCAAAGGTCAGAGAGTTTCAGTTTCACGTCAGACGGGAATCACTGATAGTGGTCCAAGGAACAAGAGGTTGAATACTGTTAATAAGAATATAGAATATATTTCAAAATTGTTGTTGGAGTGGATTTTAATTGTTCTCATCACAAATAAATTCTTAGTATGTGTTATGAAGTCTTGATTTAATCACTCCGCAATCTATATACTTATAACTTCTAATGTATGCTGCGAATGTATAGAATTAATTTGTCAATCTATAAATTAAATAAGTAACTTTAAAAGCTAATTTTAGTGTACAATGAATCACAGCAAGGTGGGAAAGACAGCTTCATGGATTCTGCTGTCAAACAGCTGTTCTCTGAAACTCTTAGCAGAAACTTGACTTCATCTTGAAAGTAACCAGTATCTTTAAAATTTAACATTAGTTAAATTTGAAAGCATTTGAAAATGAAAAGGAAGAATGTTTTACATTTTCATTTATAGGTTTCAAAAATACATTTCAGATTTGGAAGCCACTGAATGTGCAAACTTTAAATTTTATTAATACAATATTATGTAAATTAAAAAATTATGTTAATAAAAAATTAAAGAATTCTTTTTATTAGAACTATAAATTTGAATTCACTAGAGGAACAGAAAACTTAGTCATTTATTTTGTCTTCTCAACACAGTGACATGAAAAACATGAGTACAATATTTTCTGACTTTACCTATTTAAAATAAAAATATCATTAATAGCTCAAAACATTGCTTTCTACTATAGTGACATTGTGTAATCTAGTATTATAATAAATGCTATGCAAATATTGAGTAATATCAGCAGTAATTTAAAAACCAAGATAACAGAAAAGAAAAATCAACACACTTTGAGAAAGTAATCACAAATTATTTTGTGTTAAAAACAATAATCTTCAAGGTGATTTCCATTAAAGCTAATATATTCAATGTATCATATTACTCTGAAGTATAAAGTGACCTATAGTGGTCATAGAAATCATCATAAATGGGTAAGAAGCAAGTATACTTGCATCAATCCTAAGAATTTAGTTTTCAATTAGATTATTAGAGATACATTTATCAGTGTGATAATATAGCAGGAAAAAGAAGATTAGCAGCAAGAACAATAAATTCCCCTTTTTAAAATAAGAAATTAAATTTTAGGATAAACATATAAGTGACAAATAGTAAAAACATACTGAAAACAGCATGCCTCTTTCTGCTGAAGTGTTAAGTGTAAATCTATTCTTAAGTCTAAAGCTAATTTGTGCTAGCAATGAATGTAACTAATGGCAGACATAGAAGGTAAAACTCTTTATCGAGATAAAAGAATTGAAGTTATTAACTTCTAATCTAAATAAAAACACACTTTAATAACACAAGTCAATGTTTTTCTTTAAATTCTTCTACAACTATTTGTAGACGATATTCTTTCTAGCATGCTCCTTGTCTTTCATTTACTTTTTTAATGCAACTGAACTACTTTCACTCAACACAGTGATGATCAGAAGCAGGAAGAAAGCCTTTGTGGAGATGGGAAGAGGATTAGGAGGAAAGGAAGGGAACGTAAAAGGGATCAAGATGGGGTATGTATATGTGCCAACTCCCCATGAGGAATGTATTCATTGTGAATTGCAACAATATGCTAAAAAATAGGGAAGAGGAAAAGAAAACATATTGCGATTATTACTCAAATGATTATTTCCACTTACTTTCCTCTAATCACCTTATTTCCTTTTATTATTTCCTCTAATACCTTTGTTTTTAATACCTTAGTTGAAGTGTCTTTGAATAAAAGTGTTGGCTATATTATGTAATTTCAAAATCTTAGATATATGAAATAAACACCAATATTTACCAGGAAAGTATTCAATGAGTCAATTATAGCATTTATTTAGCAATAATTTTCAGTTTTATAACAATAATAAAAACAGTACAAAGGACCCTGTAAATCAACATTAATACTATATTTGATTTAATTCAACATATCCAAACATTTTATTTCCACTTGTAAAAAATGTGAAAAGATAAGGAATTATCCTACATTCTTTAATCATGTCTTTAAAATCAGGTGTACATCTTTTTTTTTTTTTGTGGGTACCGGGGGTTGACCTCAGGACCTTGCGTGCCAGCAGGCAGCTGTGCCGCTGAGCGATATCACCGGCCCTTTTTTCATATGTGGGTTCCGGGAGTCGAACTCCGGCTCTCGTGCTTGCCAGGCAGGTGCTTATGCCGCTGAGCCATCTCACCGGCCCCTTAAAATACATCTTAAATAAGATGCAAAATTTCCAATGGTTGAAGCAAAATGCAATCCTGCATAAAAAAGTTATATATATATACATATACAATACAAAGTTTAAATTTAATGTGAGCAAAATATAAATTAATTCCCTCCATCACCCTTGTCGCATTTCAAGTAATTGTTAGGCACATGTGGCTAGTGGCCACTCTCCTGGGCACCTGTGCTCCATACAATAATGTGGGAGGACAATATGGAGGGGAGAAAAATCTTAGAAAGAAAATAAATAGATGTTTATGTTTATATTTTTACAGATATACATAAGTTAAATTTTATTCAGCTCCTTCATGAAAACTTAATGTACATTCTCAAGTGAGTCACGTAAAAATCTGGTTGTATTGATTACACTCATGTTCTTAAATAAATGCTTTTCTCTTGTATATTTAAGTTTGTGTCACAAAATTAACATTTTTTATGCAACTTTATTAAACAGAAGTTATATTCTAGTGTCATCACAGATTTGATATCAGATTATGGACAAGAAAGAATATACAAATAAAAACTCGGTTATAAATATTTTAAAGTAATTGTAAATTTTCATTGCATTTGATGAAAATGTGATCATAATTATCTAAACATTTGTCAGCTGCAAATAAATAACATACATTGTGCTGTACTTAATAAAAGAAAGTTTATAGGTATTCTATGGAAGGGATATTAGTGATACATATATACATAAGAAACACAATAGCAGTATTGAGTTATTGATTAGAATTTTTTTAGAGAGAGACAATAATGTTTCATTACTTGCAGATTTAACTGCTCTGAGTTGCTACTAATACTCCAGTGAAGTTCTACTGACTTATCTAGACCCAACTGCCACATGTTAAATCCACTATAAATAACATTCTCTTGGCCTCCTGAAACTGTTCCATTTTCTCTTAGAGCTATATTCTTTCTGAGAGTGTAGTTCAGATACTACATCTGGCTCCTCACCCTAGATGCTGACCAATTTGCCTCTGTGACATTAACCTGGTGCCAGAGAGTCTGAATGTCAAGAAAGTTGACTCATCTACAGTTTTCCATTATGTATCTCTAACATTTTATGTTGTTTCCTAAATAATAGACGGAGTGTAGCTGACTCAGCTATGGTTAAAATGCTGCTAGTGTCTCTTACTGGCTGGGTAGCAGTGTTTCTCCTGGGTACCAGGACCATTTCTTTCTTTCTTTTCTTATTTTTTGTTTAATGATATTCTTTATAAATATATTGGAATTTCTACAACAGAAGAGCTCCCTAAATTTTTTCAACATTTCCTAATTATTAGATCATGTGAGCCGGAATTTATTCTACTTTGATATATTTTCATATAGATATGAGTTAATTCTAGTAAAACTGATTATTGTTTTATTAAATAAAATGCTATAAAATATCAATTAGTTGAGGAAAATAACTGGTACTCTCTTCTTTCTTTAGTGCATTAGTAAAGAAATGGTTTTGGGCAGAAATTTTAAGTATTAACCCAGATTTTGATCCAAAATCAGGTGTGTGTACATGTGGTTATGTCTGTATCAAGGAATATTTAATTAGGCCAAAGCAAAATGGAAAACAACAAAATAACAATAAAACAAAACCGTTTGGAAATATATTTTGAATATTTTTTATTATTTTTAAATTTAACCATGAAAATAACTATATTAAGCTGAGCTAAAGATGCCTGTGTGTGTTCTTTAACTTAAACTTTGTTTTGCTGAATTAATCCAGAAAACAGGGTGCGAAAGTACAAAGAAAAACCTGATTTAACATCATAAAATATATAGTTTTCATTGGCATGGTAGCCAGAAGAAAATAATTATTCACACATTGAATACAGTTCCATCAGTATCCATGGAGATTTGTTCCAGGAACTGTTGAAGATGAAAAAATCGCAAGTCATCTAGATGAAAAGGGGTAGTGTTTATTTATTTTTATGGTTTGTGTCTAGATGTTCCCTCAAAGCCTCATGCAGTCATGGGGAGTGAGCTTTTCAGAGGTGACTGAATCTCAAGTTTATGACTGATTCATGGTCCAATGCTGGAATTAAGGGTGTGAGTGCTACACTCACCCTAGGGCTGGAGCCTGCATACAATATAAGGGATGAAAAGAGGCTTGTCCCTTCTCCTTCAGTTGCTGATTTTGCTGTTTTTTGCTGCCATGAACTGTTGCCCCTCTGCCATGTGCCACCCTGCCTTGGAGCCAGCCAATTATGGACTGAAACCTCTATAAACACTGAGCTAAATAAACCTTTCCTCCCTTTAACTTTGGTTGTTGGGTATTTTGGCTCAGCAATGAGAAAAAGTAACTAAGACACTTATGAAGTAGTTATATCCCTCTATATAGTTTAAATCATCTCTAGATTACTCATAATGCCCAATACAAGTTAAATTCTATAGAAACATTGCTATGTTGTGTTGTTTAGGGAATAATAACAAGAAAAATATCTGTAAGTATTCAATGTGTGCACTTTCTTTAAAAAACATACTTTTGACTCAAATTTGGCTGAATCCATAGATGTAAAATCAGCTGCATCTCATTTTAAAGCTGCCATTAAGTGTTTTTAATACATACTATATACTATATATGTATAAATATGTATATGTACGTGCATGTGTATACACATATGCATTTATACATTATACACACATATATACCTACATAGATATATATACACATACTCTTACGTATACCTAGGAGAGACATGAAACTAACTTTTTGTTTAGCAGAAATGAAATGGTTCTGTGTTGATTATGATCTTTAAATTTTTAAAATAATGTGACACAGGTAGACAGAATATTAAACTCTTCCTTCTTCAGTATTCAGCTAGGAGTTGACATATCTCTAATGCGCTCCCCTTTAGTCATTGCTTCTTGTCATCACTTGAAAATGTGCCTGAGTATAAAAAGCTATTTTTCAAGAAGACATTCCATTATCAACACTTATTCTATTGTAATTCAAGTTCCTTTGTCTTTTAAGAAAATTACTATTGAATTATAGTCCTAGACCATCTCTCTAATAGCACAGTTACTAAAACTGATTTTTCATCCATATTCATAACTAAAACCATAAAGACCATTGCAGATTTCAAAATGATACATCAATCAATGCCAAATTCCTGCTCAGCAACTCAAAAGAAAAGAAAGTATAGTCTAAAATTTTCTTTGTAAAATACTTGTTGGGCACTTTTATGAAAAACATTATCTAAGCAACAATTTGTCATGTACATACAAATATATCTTTACATACAGCAAAAGTACACAAGGTTGAGAAATAAGCAAACTTTTAAAATAAAGAACTGTTTATGCAGCTTTCTGCCCTTCAAAATCAATACACTGAGAGGCAAATAATAGAGTTCTGAAGCAAAAAAAAAAAAAGGTAATATAGCTATAAGTTAGGATACGTTGAACTTGATTTGGCCCAAAATAGTAGGAACCAATATAATTTTGAGGTGTTCCATATCTTCTCATGATCCTTAAATAACACATTTTTTCTTTCCCATCAACACTAAGACTTGAACCTAATGTAGAAAATTGTAGATTAAAATGTGTTGGGTTGAAATACCACAGAAGAAATTGCTTTATGTTTTCTTTTTTATTAGCAGAAAAAAAATTAACTGAAAATTCAACATAAGCACAACAATAAAGAGATATTTAGCACTATGGAAAAGAAAATATTACAGGTATTTAACAGTTAAATTGCAATATTATTAACAATGCTAATAAAATGTCTGTTGTTGTAACCTGATCATCTTATTAATGTTGAATTTGAACTAGGATTCATATTTCTGACAAGTGCACGGGTTTCTTTTATAACATCATTTTGCTTTCTTCTCTATGTTGAGTAACACATCTTAGATCATAGCATACTACAAAATTATACCATAACAAATATTTACCATAACATCTTATAGACTTGGTTGTTAGTAGATCATCATATACTGAAGGCCATTCTGGTGAGTCAGTCAGTCCTTCCAATACTAGTTATTTTAAATAATGAATCCATCCTTTGTTATATAAATACCTCTGAATTTGAAACATGAATAAAACTTCCCAGTATCAGATTTTATCAAAGCTGAGTATTAAATAACAAAAGAAATATAATCTGATAAGTACAGCTATCTTACTACTTTGTTTATAGTTAATCTCAATTGTTTATTCAAAATGGTTCTGAAATATTTTTCATATTAAAAATGTTATTGATTCACTGTTGAGAAATTTCCTATTGTATAACACTGATAAAATTGTTGTTTGCAACACTGAGATTCCATCTCACCTCAGAAAGCATGGCTATCATCAAGAAATCAACCAATAACAAATGTTGGATGGGCTGTGGGGAAAAAGAAACACTTCTCCACCGTTGCTGAAAGTGTAGACTGGTGCAACCACTGTGGAAATCAGTGTAGAGATTCCTCAAAAAACTAGGATTAGAGGTCCCATTTGCTCCAGCTATTCTCCTTCTGGGTATCTTCCCAGAAGAATTAAAAACATCATGCCACAGGGATATATGTGCACCCAAGTTTATAGCAGAACAATTTGTAATAGCTAAATCTTGGAAACAACCCAAATACCCATCAATCGAGGAATGGATAAAAAAGATGTTTGTTTTGTTTTGTTTTGTTTTCTTTTATATAGCAGAGTACTACTCAGCCATAAAGAAGGATAAACTGGAGACTTTTATAGGTAAATGGATGTAACTCAAGACCATACTCTTAAGTGATACAAATTAGACCCACACGTGTAAACATCACATTGTTTCACTAGTATGAGAAGCTAAATGAGTAAATAAAATCCAAAATGTACATTAGATACTGTGAATTGTAAAGAAACTGTTCAAAAGAAAGAGAAACTGCGATGGGGGAAAGGGGGAAGGAAGAAAAAGAAAAGGAAAAAACATACAGGAAAAACCTATAGATAGATAGGAAAAACACAAGATAGTTAAGATAGTTATGCAGCTCATTTCTGTTATTCATTGAAAAGAAAGGTTTGTGCTAATATTGTTTGGACAATATTTCATGCCTATATCTTGTACTCTGAGTAACTACTATAAAGATAACAACATGCAGTGTATTAATCATTGTTACTCTCCTATTAGCCTGTTTTGAAAGTCTTTTTATTTTTATTCTTTTCTCTTTAAAATAAAAAAAAAAATTATTGTTAGCAATATTATAGTTATTACTCTTCCAAACATATTTGGACAATTAAAATGAAGACACTAGAAAACAAAACATTTGTTAATAACATTAGGTAAAATTACATACTGATTAAAATTATAGTTGTTGAGGCTTCTCAAGATGGCGGATGAGTAAGAAGCAGGTAATGAAACTCTCTCTAAAAGTTACCATTGGAACACGAGAATATAGCGACCCGGAAAGCGCAGGGGGGGGGAGATGCCTCCCCGAAACCCAGAGAAGTTCTGAAGCGCAATATGGGACCCCCGGCACCAGTGACGGGTGACTTCCAACAAAGAAGAAGGAAAGAAGGAGCAGACCGCACTCGCGCACCTTCTAATATCCCGGGAGTTGGAGCGCCGGCGGAGGCTCAATTCTACGGACACACGGTGGCAGCGGGCGCCCAGGGAGCCCCCACGGAGTATCCTGAGACAGCGGCGGGGCAGGGGAGCGGCGGAGAACGGCGCTGACCGGCGGTGAGTGTCTCTCAGCCACAGCTGCCCCGCGCCAGAGAGCAACCGGCCGGGCGCCATTGTGGGGGGTGTGGCGAAACTCAGAGCGGCTCGGAAACGGCTCTGGGAACTTGTGCTCCGGACAGGACAGCACGGGGCCTCTCAGTTGAGCCCACGAAAGTGTGCTGAGGTCAACAGGCGAACGAGACTGGACTCACAGCCACACCTGTCCCGCGCCAGAGAGCGACTGGCCCGGCGCCATTGTGGGGGGTGTGGCGAAAAACCAGAGTGGCGGGAACCAGTGCAGGGAATCCGTGCTCAGACAGCGCGCTGAGTCTCTCAGGCCCAGGGATCGTGAAAGGGCGCTGAGAGCGGAGGCGAGCTAGACTGGTCTCTACCTGAAAGTACGTGCCTCTGCTCACTGCCCGCCAGAGGGCGCTCCTGGCTTACTGGGACTGACCTGCACAGAACAGGTACCTGCCTACAACAGAGTCAACACCTGGAACTGATTCTTTTTATTTTATTTTATTATTATTTTTTTTTCTTATTTTTATTTTTTTTATTTATTTATTTTTTCTTCTCACTGATTTGTTTTTTGTTCTGGCGAAGGGTTTTTTTTTGTTTTTGTTTTGTTTAGTTTTGTTTTTTGGTGGGGTTTTATTTTTGATCTGTCTGTTTTACTGCTTTTATCTTCGTTATTGTTTCTGTATGTGTATTTGCTTTTTCCTTCATTATTCTCTCTGGTTTTTTATATGAGTGTAAACAGCGCCTCTAACTTCTTTGTGATTGTGGTCGTGATCTGTTCTTCCTTTTATCCCTTCCTTCTCTTTTTACCACCTGTTCTCTGCACTAGTGTCCCAATTTTAGTGGGATCCCTCTTGGTCCTCTAACCTTACATCTAATTCCTTCCTCTTCTCCCAATACTCTATTTCCTCCTTAACTCATTTTAAATTTAAACTCCTCAGGGAAAAATTGACATACATAGGACTTGTATACTGCATATAATTTTTCTGGTGTGTTTTAGATTTTGTTATATAACTGCAACTCTATACAGCTAAAAGTGGTAAATAACTGGTTAGCTCAGTCTGTCATTTTCTAGGCTGTGTTTGATGCTTTAGTTAACATTATAGCCAAATGTGAAATAATTGTTCTAAACATCTTTCCTTCCTGATATTTCATGATTGAGATTGACTAAGGGACACAGAAAATACAGTGGCACAGTACCAAAGAATCAAGGACTGGGCCAAACAGGTAGCAATTTCGCATACCCAACGAATTGAAGAGGTAGGATCTGGCAGAAAGCTTAAAACATAAAAGCAAGCTCCACTTGGAAGATACTGCAGAGAAGTAGTCATCTTCTAAAGATCTTAAACACTAGCAATAAAGTAACCTACTATAGGTAATTTGCAAACATCACCCCAGGAATTAAAGAAAGAAAAAATGAGACGACAATTAAACAAGATGCAACCCCACACATCCAATTCACCAAAGGCAAACCTAGGGAGCAACGAGGTGGGACAATCCGAAAGCCACCCACCTGGCCTATCTGAAGTGGTAACAACAAAGCAACTGAATGAGGTTCTGGAAAAAATTAAAACAGAAATAATCTCACAGATAACTGCAGAGATAATGTCTACAACGAAGACCATGCTTAAGGACACTATAGCTGATACAGACAAAAAAATAGATGAACTTAAGAAAACTATAGAAACCATGAATGCTCAGCATAGGAAAGAAATGGAATCCTTAAGGCAGATTCAAGCAGATATCCAAGAGATAAAAAATTCCATTGAAAGTATTTGTAGCAGAATAAGCCAATGCGAGGACAGGATCTCAGATATAGAAGACAGGCTTGCAATTAGTGATCATGAAATAGAAAAATTCTTAAAAATAGCAAGGGACCATGAAAAATCAATTC
The DNA here is from genome assembly GCA_028451465.1 of Erethizon dorsatum. Taxonomy (NCBI): domain Eukaryota; kingdom Metazoa; phylum Chordata; class Mammalia; order Rodentia; family Erethizontidae; genus Erethizon; species Erethizon dorsatum. The sequence goes on from CM051839.1 coordinate 23,442,902, forward strand.
AGCAGCTGCTAGATGACTCAAAGATAAACAACTTAAGAATAATTGGAATAAATGAAAAAGCAGGAGATAGCATCAACGACATTAAAACCTTGTTCAAAGACATAATCAGGGAGAACTTTCCTGGAAGAGAAAAGGAATTTGACACCCCTATAAGTGAAGCTTTTAGAACACCAACTAGACATGATCCAAAAAAAACTTCAGCCAGACATATTATAGTCAAGATCCCAGAAATTCAACAGAAGGGCAGAATCTTAAAAGCTGTTAGGGAGAAGAGACAAATCACCTATGAAGGAAAACCCATCAGAATCACAGCTGACTTTTCAGCACAAACCCTCAATTCAAGAAGAGCTTGGAATGATGTATTGCAAGCTCTAAAGGAAAATAATTTTCAGCCCAGATTGATGTACCCTGCAAAACTATCTTTCAAAATTGATGGAGAAATAAAATACTTTCATGACAAAGAACATCTGAGAAAATTTATGACCACCAAACCAGCACTCCAAAACGTTCTGAAGGACATTCTAGAAAGAGATAGGAACCCCAACAGAAGGAATCCACCAGGCAGGGCAAATAATTAAATAGCCGGAAAGCGGAAAAACAAAGAGTGGGAACCAACAACAGGAAAATATCATGACAAGTCAATACATATCAGTTTTAACCATCAATGTTAACAGTCTCAATTCACCAATCAAAAGACACAGACTGGCGAAATGGATCAAGAAGCAAGATCCAACAATATGCTGTATACAAGAAACACATTTAATTCAGAAAGAAATTCATAGACTGAAAGTCAAAGGATGGAAAACAATACTCCATGCCACAGGAACCCAGAAAAAAGCAGGGGTAGCTATTCTTTTTGCAGACAAAGTGAACTTCAAGGCAAGAAGGATTCAGAGAGATAAAGACGGTCATTACATCCTTGTAAAGGGAACAATCCAAGAGGAAGAGATAACGATCATAAATATATATGCGTCAAATACCAATGCACCCAGCTATATAAAACAAGTACTAAAGGACATGAAAAATCAAATAAGCACTAATACAATTATATTGGGAGATCTCAATACTCCACTGTCACAAAAAGATAGATCAACTGGACAGAAAATCAATAATGAAATAGTAGAACTGAACCAAACTTTTGAACAAATGGACTTAGTAGATGTCTACAGAGTGTTCCACCCCACAACATCAGAATACACATTCTTCTCAGCTGCACATGGGACGTTCTCCAAAATAGACCACATACTAGCTCATAAAACCTGCTTAAATAAATGCAAAGGAATTGAAATTATCCCATGCATATTATCAGACCATAGTGCAATGAAATTGGAAATCAATGGCAAAAGATCCCACAAAAACTCCCTAAACACATGGAAATTATACAGCATCCTCCTGAACAAGCAATGGGTCACAGATGAAATTAAAGAAGAAATTAGTCACTTTCTACAACTGAATGATAATGACAGTACAACATACCGGAACTTATGGGATACAATGAAAGCAGTCCTAAGAGGGAAATTTATAGCATTAAATACTTATATCAGGAAAATAGAGCAAGCGCAAATAAACAACTTAAGGGTGAACCTCGAGCTTCTAGAAAAAGAAGAGCAGGTTAAGCCAAAAGCCCGTACAAGGGAGGAAATTATAAAGATCAGAGCAGAAATTAACGTATTGGAGAATAAAAAAACAATACAAAGAATCAATGAAGCAAAAAGTTGCTTCTTTGAAAGAATAAATAAGATTGACAAAACCTTATCCAACCTTATTAAAAAAAGAAAAGAAAAGACTCAAATCCATGCAATTGAAAATGAAAAGGGTGATATCACGACGGACCCTGCAGAAATCCAGAAGATCATCTATACCTATTTTGAAAATTTATATTCTACTAAGATGGAAAATGCAGAAGAAATGGACAGATTCCTAGATTCGTATGAATTACCAAAGCTAAATCAAGAAGATTTAAAAATCCTAAATAAACCAATATCAACCAATGAAATTGAAGATGTAATTAAAAACCTCCCAACAAAGAAAAGTCCAGGCCCTGATGGATTCACTGCCGAATTCTACAAGAAATTTAGAGAAGACCTAACGCCCCTACTTCTCAAACTTTTTAATGAAATTGAAAGGGAAGCAATACTCCCAAATTCATTCCTGGAAGCAAGCATTACCCTGATACCAAAACCAGAGAAGGACCCAACTAAGAAAGAGAACTACAGGCCAATCTCCCTAATGAACATAGATGCAAAAATCCTTAATAAGATACTGGCAAACAGAATCCAACAAATCATCAAGAAGATTATACACCATGACCAAGTTGGATTCATCCCAGGGATGCAGGGATGGTTCAACATACGTAAATCAATAAATGTAATAGAGCATATTAACAGAACCAAAGACAAAAATCACATGATCATCTCAATAGATGCAGAAAAAGCTTTTGACAAAGTCCAGCACCTTTTCATGATAAAAACCCTACAGAAAATTGGAATAGAGGGTCTTTATCTCAATCTGGTAAAAGCTATCTATGACAAACCAACAGCCAATATCATACTAAATGGCCAAAAACTGAAAGCCTTCCCTCTAAAATCAGGAACAAGACAAGGATGTCCACTGTCCCCACTCTTATTCAACATAGTTCTGGAAACTTTAGCCAGAGCGATTAGACAAGAGAAAGAAATAAAAGGAATAATGATTGGAAAGGAAGAAGTTAAATTATCATTATTTGCAGATGACATGATACTCTACACAGAAGACCCCAAAAACTCCACTAAAAAACTGCTAGATTTGATAAGCAAATTCAGTAGTGTAGCTGGATACAAAGTCAATACTCAAAAGTCAATAGCCTTCCTGTACACAAATAACAAACTTAATGAAAGAGAAATTAGGGAAACAATACCTTTCACAATAACATCCAAAAAAATGAAATACCTAGGAATCAACCTCACGAAGGATGTAAAAGACCTCTATACTGAAAACTACAGTACTCTGAAAAAGGAGATTGAAGAGGATATCAGAAAATGGAAAGATATCCCTTGCTCCTGGATAGGAAGAACCAATATAGTGAAAATGGCCATACTTCCAAAATTGTTATACAGATTTAATGCAATTCCAATCAAAATTCCAACAGCATATCTCACAGAATTAGAGAAAACAATCCTAAAATTCATTTGGAATCAGAAGAGACCTAGAATAGCAAAGGCAATTCTGGGCAACAAAGGCAAGGCAGGGGCATCACAATCCCCGACTTGAAATTATACTATAAAGCTACTGTGATAAAAACAGTGTGGTACTGGCAAAAAAACAGACCTGAAGATCAATGGAACAGATTAGAAGATGCTGAAACAACCCCAGACATACTAAGCCACCTTATCTTTGACAAAGGTGCCAAACACATTCGCTGGAAGAAAGATAGCCTCTTTAATAAATGGTGCTGGAAAAACTGGCTCTACAACATGCCGAAGATTAAAACTAGACCCATATCTTTCACCATGCACTAAACTAAATTCAAAATGGATCAGAGATCTAAATATTAAAACAGAAACATTAAATCTGCTGGAAGGTAGGATAGGTAAAACCCTTGGAGACATTGGTGTAGGCAAAGACTTTATGAATAAAAACTCAACTGCACGGGAACTATCCCAAAGAATCAATAACTGGGATCTCATCTTATTAAAAAGCTTTTGCACAGCAAGAGAAACCACCAACAGAGTGAAGAGACAACCCGCAATGTGGGAAAAAATGTTTGCCAGCTGTTCCTCAGACAAAGGATTACTATCGAGAACATATAAAGAACTCAAAAAAATCAGACCTCCCAAATTTAAAGACCCACTCCAAAAATGGGCATCTGAGATGAATACACATTTCTCAGATGAAGAAATACTAATGGCAAATAAATATACAAAAAAATGTGCAACATCACTAGTCATTCGAGAGATGCAAATTAAAACAACACTGAGATACCATCTCACCCCAGAAAGAATGGCTACTATAAAGAAATCAACTAATAACAAATGCTGGAGGGGCTGTGGGGAAAAAGGAACCCTTCTCCACTGTTGGTGGGAGTGTCGACTGGTACAGCCACTGTGGAAGTCAGTGTGGAGATTCCTCAAAAAGCTAGGGTTGGAGGTCCCATTTGACCCAGCTATTCCCCTTCTGGGCATCTTCCCGGAAGAATTAAAAACATCATACCACAGCGATATATGTGCACCCATGTTTATAGCAGCACAATTTGTAATAGCCAGATCTTGGAAACAACCCAAATGCCCATCAACTGAGGAATGGATAAGAAAGATGTGGTATTTTTATACAATGGAGTACTATTCAGCCATTAAGAAGGATAAACTGGAGACTTTTATAGGTAAATGGATGCAACTCGAGAAAATACTCATAAGTGAAATAAACCAGAAGCACATGTGTAAGCATCGTATTGTCTCTCTAGTATGAGAAACTGAAAGAGTAAATAAGATCCAAAATGTACAATAGACATGGTGAATCAAAAAGAAACTGGTCAAAAGGAAAGAGAGACTGGAATAGGGAAAAGAAAGAAGGGAAAGGGAAAAAAAATTGTATATATATATATAAGATGGTTAAGATAGATACACTACGATTTTTACTTAGTTCATTGAAGAGTAAGGTTTGTGCCAATAATGTTTGGATAATTAAATGCTAATGTCTGGTGTCCTGAATAACTAACTTAAAGATAGTAATACGCAATGTATTAACCATTGTTACCCTCCTATTATGTTGTTTTGAAAATTTGTTCTTCTTTTGATTTGTTTTGTTTTTTCTTCTCTTTAAAATAAAATTAAAAAAAATAATAAAAATAAAAATAAAATTATAGTTGTTATCCAGTTAACATTCTATGTAAGCAATAGTGCAAGTTCAGCATTCCTAATACGAAAATCTAAGGTCTGAAAGCGCTCCAGAATTTGGAACTTTTTGAATGGCATCATAACAGTACCAATTGCAAGTTTCACAACTGACCTCAATTAACAAATCACAGTCAAAATAAAAGTACACCAAAATTACTGTAAAAAATTACCTTTAGGCTATATGCATAAGGTTTTTAGAAATATAAATGAATTTAGTCCAGTATTTAGACTTAGCTCCCATTCTTGATATCTTATTATTTGTATAAAAGTATTCCAGAACCTGAAAAAATCTGAAATCTGTAATATTTCTGGATCCATGCATTTCAGATAGGATATATTAATTTGGATCAGTGATTACATATCAAATCCATTTAAAGCATAACTATCAAACTTCTGTGATATGTAAGTAATTTATGTATGCCTCCCAACAGAGTACATATACACAATTCACCTATAAATAAACACCAAGTGCTGAGAAATGCCTTTAGATGTTAGTTTTTCCCCTGGGAAATTTCAGCTCAACAGTCTCTGGGAAAAATATATTTCATACATCCTGCCCTTTCTTCACATACAACATGTAGTAGGTGAGGTGACATGACTTTTGGAAGTAAAAACATCCTAGAAGAATTAAACTTACAACTGAAGCATTTCCTGCAGAGTTGGGTAAAGGCCAAATTTTAAAAGCAGTGATGATAGTATCTAATGAAACTGATATTTACAATAGTTTTTGAATCAGTGCCAGGCCCCTTAATTGAATATCGGTATTCTAATGTGCAATGGCTAATCTTACGATTTAGATCTAGCATGTCCCCCCAAAGTCTCATGTGTTTAGAGGTGGGACTCTTGGAAAGTGATTTGGTTATGGGGGAGCTAAGTCACTACTGGATTAATCCACTTGTGAGTTTCTAGCTGAATGTGGCTGGAAGAAGTGGGTCACTGCGGCCATGCTCTGGAAGATTCGATCCTTGTCTCTGGCTCTTGCCCACTCTCTGTCTTTCCTGGGTGCCCTGAGGGAAGCAGCATCCCTCTGCCATGTGCTTGCTCCTCACTATTTCTGCCTTGGAGCCAGATGACCATGGGATGTGTTCCCTAAATCCGTGCACCAAATTACACCTCTCCTCCACTATGTTCTATCAGCTGTTTTGTCCCAGTGACTGGAAAGCTGACTTTTACTGTTAGCAACTGTGAGGATCTTTATAATAAATTACAATACACTAATATAATACTAACATTGCTAACAGTTTTGAGGAATTTCATATTAAATTTATAATAATTGCATAGAATCTCATTCTGTTCATTTAATTTATTTTATGAGCTATCATACCCTCAAGCCACTGTAATTTTATGTCTCATTTACTTATTTCCATGTTTGTAACTTGCCCAAACTGTTTATTATATTCAATATTTCCCATATAATGGTCATTCTGAACATTCAAGATTACTTTTTACTGAGGATTTAAGCTCATCTATATCCTCTCTCTCTCTCTTTCTCTCTTCCTCTCTCTCTTTTTCTCTCCTTCCTCACTTCATTACTCCTTCCCTCTCTGTAAAGACAAATAAGGCTATTTTTTCTCCATCAGTAAATAGTAAATATACATTAAATACTGTGAGTACTGAGGTTCTATTCTGTAGTATTTTCACGTATCGTTTCAACTCTCCACATGTCTTCAAAATAGTTGGGTGGAAGTGGGAAAAATGCTCTACAGGAATTACTTCAGTTCTTTATGTAATATTTATCTATTAGAAACTATAGAAACAAAATTAAAAGAATGTAACCTTACTTCTATCTGTCAAAATTTTTACAGGATGTGTGATTTTCTTCAACTTCTAAATTCTAAACTTCTAATAATTTGTTATGGTTTCATCAATATTCTGGGAAGATCCAAAATTTCTAGACAGAGATATAGGATTTTATCAGTCACAGAGAGACAGTTGCTGGAATTTCTCAGTGGTTTGTTCCAGTTCTGAACATCCCCAAAGGCCCACAGACGTGATGTGAAGGAATCATCAAGAGTTCTTCAGATACAGTAGAGTGGTGAATTGACAACTGCTGGTCAACTTGTAACACCAAGCTGAACTGACTCAGTGTGGTGCTGGGTGTGGAGGGCCCACCTGAGGACTGTTGCCAATAACATAAAAAGGAGAACTGGAGAGGAAGAGGTGGTGCTGTTGGTTCTCCTGGAGGAGCTTGTCATGCTGGCTTTCCCAATAGGAACTTGGCTGTTCTCATCATGGGAGGAGCTTGGGACCTCATTGTCACTGAGGATGGCTGTGATACTTATCGGGGGAGCACTGGTCCTTACTTTGAGCATTGCTTCCTGGCTCCAGTGCACATTCCTCAGCCTGCTGGCACAGATCCTTCATCCTTCTGGCCCAGACTTTCTAGCTTCCACCACTGACCTTTGGGCCTTCCCAGCGCAGATCCATGAAACACACTTGCATGAGACATTGTTGTGGGCTCTGGGTCTCCAGTTGGACTTGTGGAGGCATTGCCATGGGCTCTTGGTCTTCATCTGGACTCATGGAGGATATTGCTGTGGAAGCCAGGCCCTCAGCTGGATTCTTTGGGTCGATTTCCTGCACTCTTTTGTATATGACTCTGGGTGACTATTATAAAATAATCCTATAAATATTGTGTCCTTATTGTTTCCCTTGCAAATCCCGAAACTACAACAAATAAGCTGTATTTTCCTGGAGATATGAGCTTGTTTTACAGTAAGTTGAAACAAGTCTGCTCTTTGTCCAGGTTGGGGGTTATGGAAGAAGGCCTACATCACCTCTCAGCTCTACTTGTTGCAAAGGCAAACTCTTATCTTAGATAACATACGGTCAAAGTCTTGAATTTCTGGTAGAACAGCAAAAACATGAAAGGACTCTTCCTTACTATGTTGTATTAGATTTTAGATATTGTATTAGATAAAGTTTAAAATGCACAAAGGTTTATGTTTGATAACTCATGAAAGTCAACATAAATTTAGTTCTCTTAACCTTCATGAAATAGGCTTTAAAGTTTATAGAACCTCAACTATTCTAGAGATAAATTGCTATTATTATGGTCCCTAAAATTTAGGCACATTTTTTTAGCCTTTGTTAAAAGAAAGATACTAAAGAAAGCCTGAAAAGTCATCATAGGAAGGAAGAGCTTTGTTGGCACCATTCTTAACTGAAAAACAAAAAAGTTTTCTCAATATGTCTACATGTCCAATACCCAGTGCTATAGGCAGTAATGAGATGATTAAAGCTGAAGCTTCTTAAATAATTTTGTAGGTGCTTATAAAAGTTTGAGGTAAATTAAAGATTTGTGTACACTTTTCATTTAGAAAGTTGAATAATTAAAGATACTTATTTTGGCTTTTGATTTGTTTCTGTGTTTCAGGGGATAGAAGCTAAGGCCTCACACCTGGTAGGCAAGTATGGTACCATGGATCCACCATAAGCCATAAGATATGTCTTTTTATTTATCTATTAGTACAATCTAAGTCATTAAAACACAGACATGTGCATATGGGTATATATATATATATATATATATATATATATATATACTTTTTCCAAAATTGTACTATTTTTGTTTCCACATGGAAATATTTAAGCAATTTTACATTACCTTAAGGCAGCACTATTTTCTTATGGTATTTTCTACCAACACATTAAAACACAGTAAAATAACTTCATTCAACACTTGTATCTTTTAAAAGGATAATAATTTCATCTGTTTAAATCTGTCCTGGCCTACTTGGTTTATTTCAGAGAAAAAATTTCCTCCTCACACATGACAAGGTAATTTGTTGCCTTGGAAATTAAATTACCCATTCCTGTTTACCTTTACTGAGGAGTTGTACTATATAATACCTAATGCTCTGTTACTGTTATTATAACAAAATGTACTCAGTTCTATGAGAACATGTATTAAATAATCAAAGACTATTGAGAAACTTAAATAGCACACAAGGCCTTCAACCTAGTCTCAATTGAGCTTGATATACAGGGGTAGTTTAATAAATGTCAAAACAGGTACCCACTTAATAATGTAATCTCTTATGCATTGAATTACCACATGTGTATCTAAAAGAGAAAATAAACAGTTTATTCCACAACATATTGACTGAACTCAAGTTCAAAATAGATCACATTTTGTAAATATTTATTTGTTAGCTTTGTAATATTAAATAAAAATATGGTGATAGCTATTGCTTTGTTGAATGGAAATATTGGAGAACTATCTGTAACTACTTGCAATGAAAAATAATTCCTATTTTTCTTTCAAGTTTTATAAAATGTTGTAAACTTTAATTATTCTCCATTTCCATCCTATTTAGATATTTGACCCCATGTAATAGAATCTACTTCCTTAATTATTTTAGAAGGTGCTGTAAAAATATTTTATAGGTGGTACGACTTTCAAATTTTATTGCAGGTATACATTTAAAGGGAAACTTCAGCTAAATTACTTTTAATGGAAATAGTTGTAGGTGTTTAGTACCATAAGAAAGAAAAAATCTTTACCAAATAAGTAAAGTGAACAGTACTTTTATCCATTCTGTTGGTAGTAGTGTTTATGAAGTACAGACAGAACATCTATGTGATTTCCAGGCAATGAGGGTCAGAGAGTTTGTTACTCACTTAGGAATGAGGAATGATGCCAAACGATTTCTTAATAAAGTCATAATCAAGGCTGGTTTGTGCCATCCCCCAAATTTATATGTTGGAGTCTTAATTCCCAGTATCTCAGTATGACCTTATTTGGAAACAAGGTCCCTTTAGATATATTTATTTCATTAGATACATTACATGAGGCCATAGTCCAAATATGGCTGGTGTTCTAGAACATGTGTGCATGTGGGGGAGGCTTGTACACAAGCACACGGATGCTATGTGAGCATGACAGCCATTGAAGTGACGTACTAAATTAATCTAATAGCCCCATCTTCTTTCTGTTGTCGGTATCTCCTATCTTAGAAATTAATACAATTTGTTCAGAAATATCCCACCAGCATTCCCCCTCCAAAAAAATAAAAAGAAATGTTGTTTTTCTTGCTATGGTGCCCTTTAAAAAAATTTTTATAACAAAGTATTTCCCTTTGCATATAGAATTGAATTATAATTTTCTTTTTGCTTCGTTGGAATGGAAAAACTTATTATTTGGCTTGATTTTCTCTAATTTAATTAATTAATGAAAAGCTTACTTTTTGGATCTTTTTGGACAATACCAATATCTTAAAGTCTTGAAAGTAAACCCACTGTTATTAACTGAAATGAATGTATTTATTAGTTCACCAGTTAATAACTTTTTTCAAATATCTTGCAAATATCTTGCAAATAATGATGAAATGTTTTGTGTATTTTAAAAGACTTCATAATTCTTCTGAATTGCTTCAATTCATGAATACAAATATTATTGAAAATTACAGAAATTGTTACCTTTCTCTATGCCTCTGTGTCTGGTTATATCTATTATCACACTGGGATAAACTATGATAGGAATTTTTTACATTCAAATAATTCTGGTTGCTATTTATCTAAAAAATTAATCACTTCCAAAACTATCCTTAGTAAATATGAATATCCTCCTCTGGAGAACTTGCATTATCTCTTCAATATATTTTCTTCAGTTAAAAAAGAAACCTTCATTAAAGTGTTTCTAAAATACTGTAAACCGAATGCTACTTTTGAAAATAAAAATAAAAAAACATAAAGAAACCATTTTAGTTGGTTTCCTTAAACTATACTATAAAAATCACAATTTGAGATGTTTGAGTACAGAAATTCAGTATGTATAAAGCATGAAACTTAATATCATATTGCCTTTCATTTAAAAAAGTAACATGTTTTCATATTTTGATAAGAGTTAATGTTAAAACCAGCTGAGCTGTTCAGCTATGTGTGCTCAGTCTAAGATACTTTTCACTTATTTTGTTTTATGATATTCAGTTAAAGTTACATTTTCAATATTATTTCACAGGATAAAAAAGAAGTCCTATAAAATATCTCCATACAGGAACTTTGCTTAGCAAAACATAAAACACCGAAAAGTTACTGTTACTAAAGAAAAATGACATAAGTTTATAATCGCATTCAATTATTATGGGCTTTTTTATCTCTACAGGTTAAATGTAAGTGTTGAGCAATTTAAGAAAATATCTAGGCCAGGCAGGCATGGTGGCACATGTCTGTAATCCCAGCACTTAGGAGGCTGAAGCAGGAGCATCGCTGAGAGCTCGAGGCCAGCCTAAATTGCATTGTGAAAACTGCATTGTGAAACCCTGTCTCAAAAAGGCAAAAAGACAAAAAAATTTAAAAAAAATTAAAAAACAAACTATCTAGAGACAATTTAACTACTTCTTTTCTATACTTATAAAGACAAAAAACAAAGAAAAACACGCACTATATTACAGAATTTATAATAAAAAAACAAATGCTTGTTTTGCAGAAATTTTGTAAACCATTCTATAAGAGTTTTGTTCATTTTAATATCACATTCTTCTACAAAGTAGGAATCTTTTACAAAGACATTATATAGGTTCCATGTGGATTGTGGTTTTTACTTTTTTTCTCTTTTTTTTGTGGGTACAGGGAGTCGACCTCAGGACCTCATACGCCAGCAGGCGCCCCTGCCGCTGAGCGATATCACCAGCCCTTTTTTTGTGTGTGGGATCCGGGAGTCGAACTCATGACCTCGCTCTTGCCAGGCAGGCGCTTATGCCACTGCGCCATCTCACCGGCCCCTTTTTTACTTTTTTATCAACCACTAATTCTTAAAGAACTAACAGATAATTCTCTTCTATTTTGACAATTTTTAAACATTAGTATAAATTTTAAATCTCTGTATTAAAATATTTTAATGTTTTTAATAGGAGCAAAAATGTTTACAAACTCCAAACTTAATCCTCAGTGCCACTTTATTAGAAAGAAATTAATAAATGTAACTGTATCATGTTATTATTTTTGATAATTAGTTAGACATCTGTATGAAGTAATATATTTCTTGAATTAGTTTTGTGGTGATAAATTTTTATTCCTTTGCATAAATACCAGAGAGTACATTGTTGTCTAATATTATCAAAATATATTCAGTTAGTTTTGTAAGAAACTGTCATATTATCTTCATAAATGGCTTTGCCATTTGGCTTCCCCTTCAGCAATGGATGGGAGTTTCATTATTTCCACATATGTACCAGCATTTGATTTGTAAGTATTCTGAATTTTGGTCTTTTGAATATATGTGTAATCATTGATGTTCTAAATCACATCGTCCTGATATCAAATGATATGGAAGAATCTTTCCATGCTTACTTGGCAAGCATATCTTTAGTTAGGTTTCTCTTAAAGACTTTTCCCCTTTTTTCAATTATGTTTGTGTTCTGTTTAGTTTTAAGAGTTCTTGGGCTGGTGAGATGGCTCAGCGGCTTAAGCGCCTGCCTGGCAAGCGCAAGGGCCCGAGTTTGACTCCTGGAACCCACATACAAAAAAGGGGCCGGTGATATCGCTCAGCGGCACGGGCGCCTGCTGGCGCGTGAGGTCCTGAGGTCGACCCCCTGGTACCCACAAAAAAAAAAAAAAGAGTTCTTTTCTGTACTTTGTATGTAAATATATCTTTCTCAAATATTTTTTTCAAACTCTGGTTTGTCTTCTCATTCTCCTGACATTGTATTTCACAGAGCTAAAGTTTTCAATTTCAATAAAGGGTAGCTCGTCAATTTTTTATGTCATGGAACTTGATTTTGTTTTTTTATCTGAAAATCATTACTATATCTAAGGTCATTCACAACTTCTCCTATGTTGTCTTCTAGGAGTTTTACAGTTTTGTATTTTACATTTAGTTCTATGACCATTTTGAATTTTTGTGAAAGAGATCTATGTCTACATTTTTTTTTTGGCATTTGTTCATCCTGTAATTCTACCACAATTTGCGGTAAAAACAATATTTCTTTGGACTGCAAATGCACCATTTGCAAACACCACATACAATAATTATTGAGTTGAGAATATTTTTAAAGTATTAATTTGCTTTGAAAATCATCACTCTACTTGTAAAAAAAGCTACCCTTAAGTTTCTCTCTACCATTATTGAACATTTCTTATAGTAGTACTGTAAATAAGAAGGTTATGTAAATTAACAGAATCTAAATGTAATTTGCTTCTTAATTCTAAATTATTATCTCTAAAAGTACAGAAATTCAGACTTATACTTTTATACATTTTATTATGTTCAAAAAATTTTGCTAATTATCATAATATTTCAAAGCTAAGAATATGGCCTATATGTTAAATGAATAATCCCTTATTTAATTCCAGTTAAACTTATACAAATTTCTGATGACTGTTACCTTCTATTACTTATATAAATTGTCTTTTTTAATCATCATAATAGCTAAGGCATAGGTAACATTGCTATAATAATTTTATAGCTGAGCAAATTGAAGAAACGATTATTAATATCACTTCATAAAATTTGCACTATTAAATTGGAATAAGGATATGAACCCTCGCACAATGAAATTTCTTGACACTTTGTGTAATTTTTTTAAATTTAAAAATGATCATTGGGGGCCGGTGTGATGGCTCAGCGACCCATGTGCCTGCCTGGCAAGCGCGAGGGCCCAAGTTTGACTCCCAGAACCCACATACAAAAAAAAGGGCCAATGATATCGCTCAGTGGTACGGGTGCCTGCTGGTGTGTGAGGTCCTGAGGTTGACTCCCGGTAACCACAAAAATAAAAAATAAAAAAGATCAATGTATCCTCTAAGTGTTTTAGTACTGAAATATATACTTGGAACTATTCATGTCACTTCCCTTTCCATGTGTGTAGAACTATATGGAAATACTGAAAAAGACAAATGTAGCAATGTGTTGTGAATATTTTGCTGCTATTCATTTACATAACTGATGAAGGCTTTCACGTAATTTTTCTTGCAATATTCTTTTTTTTTTGTCTCTTTGAGACAGGGTTTCACTACACAGTTCAAGCTGGCCTTGAACTCACTTTGTAGCCCAGGCTGGCCTCATTTGCAGCGATCCTCCTGCCTCAGCCTCCTGAGTGCTGGGATTACAGGCATGTGCCACCTCGCCCAGCATCTTGCAATATTTTTGCACAACATAACCTGCATTTGTTCAGTTGTTTGCTTGATTGGCATACTTTCACCTCTGAGAAAGTACACTTTCCTCTTATCTTTTTTCCCAATGCTTCCCTTGCATTCTTTGTAATCAGTTGTTCTGACTATATTCCCTCTGTTCTTCTATTATATTTTATTTTGTTTTGTTCATTTCATTTCACTTGCCTCTTTTGAATGTTTAGCATTTGGTTAGGAATGCCTCTACCTATTTTGTACCTCTCCATAGACTAATTTCACGCAAGCTTATTTTCCTTCAGTGGTCAGTGTCAGCATATAGGCTGAGAGGTCATCACTCCTGCTCCTGTACCATCAGTGTATTACCTTCCTATTTCTTCAGCAGGTGTTTTTGCTTAGTGTGTAAAATGTGACAGGAAGTGGGATAAGAAATTAGAATATACAACCATTTATACTTGGGTCAGTTCCCAATGAATGTACAGTGTGAAGCAGAACAGAGAGGACATTTTAAAACATGTAATTACACAAAAGCTTATAATTACAAAAATCTTATTTAATTACAAATATGGCAAATTTATTAAAGACAAGTATACTGTTCAATCTGATCAGCTACAAGGGAGTGTGATCTGGGGATATATCTTTTAACCTGAGATATAAAGTATGGGAAACAGCTAGATAAGCAAGCTTTAAAGGACAGAAAACTTATAAAAAGGCAAGGCATTTATCTTTCCCCTCTGATCCTTGTGAAGTGAGGCCACAGTACAATGATTATCATTTGCAAGAAGAAGTCTAGTGAGACAGAGCACACATAAAACAAATTAGGTGAAGCAACCTTTTTATTCCATGATGGGCAGCAAGGAATCCTAATTTATAGGAACCAGCCTCCCAAAGTTCAGGAAAGTTGTCCAAGGAGGTTGGGTCTCATTACTCACTGTGTGTCCTTATGGCACCACACCTGAAAAACGCTGGAAGCATTTTGCCTGGGGTTTTTTACACCCTGGTGCCTGTGGAATCATAGGGCCAAAGTGTTGCTATGTGTCTTATTTTAGAAGGAACAGGAACAAAACTTGAACTGTTCCAAATATCCTCACCTTGTCTCAAGATTAAAATCTTGATACATTGTACAGTTGTCCCAAGCACTACAGGCATGGATGGGAAGGGAAAGTTGTGATTGACTGAAATCATCTGAGGACACATGCCTCTTTATTTTCCTTTTTATAATAAAAATGTTCTTATATAGTAGCAGGATAGGATTCTCTGTTGGTTTACATTCATATGTAGTAGCAGAATAAAATCCTTTGTTATACTTCATGTATCTTATCTCTTGTAGAGAAATGGTACACTAAGACTAATAAAATCCTCTGGAAAGCAACTAGTTTTTCCAGAAATTTAAAAAAAATGTACCTTGTAGACGCTGCACTCTGGAGAGTTCAAAAATTCGCACTATTACCTTTCTTGGAAAGAGCCAGATTAATTTTGGGTGTCTAGAATTGTAACCATGGTGTGGTTTTGATCTTAACTTTTGTCCCCCAAAGGCTGATAGGCTAAAGGCTTGGTCACCAGCCTGTGGTGACCAGAGAGGAGGTGAAACCTCAGGAGGTGGAGTGGAGTGGAGTGTAAAGCAATTAGGTTACTGGGGGCTTTCACCTGAAGGGGATATTAGGACCCTAATATCCTTCTGGCCCCTTCTCGTTGTGCTCTCTTTTGCTTCTGGCCCATGGAGTAAGCCCCTTCTTCTTACCTATCCTTCAGCCACGATGTGTTCTCTCACCATGTGCCTAAGGCAGCAGGGACAAGTAACCTCTCATCCAAGCCTCTGAACCCATGAGCCAAAATAAAACTGTCTTTGTTTATGTCTGGCATTTTGTTATGTCAATAAAGAGCTGCCTAGCACCAACAAATGATTCCACTATATCACTTAGTGGTCATTACAGTTCATAATTTAAACAGTAGAGATATTTAAGAGAGAGAAAGTATTTTGAATAAATTTTTTTGACTTTGCAGGTAATGCCAACCCCAGCAGCCACTGTAAGCCAGGAAATAAATGCTCCGGGAGCGGCCAACCTGCATGGATCCCTCAGAGCGGCCTTGTTGTCAGGGTTACATTGTGGGCCTGGCTTCAGTGAAATAACCACAGCGTGGAAGTGTAGAAGCTTTAGTAAGTAGAGACGGAGGGGGCGCTGCACACCTGAGTCACAACGTGGTCACTGGCACAAGAGCAGACATTCTAACCATTAGCCGCATATGTTGGGGGACAGGGTGTGGGTCATTAATTTATGGTCAAAGGGCTCAATGGTCTCTTCAAAGGAAAAGTCAGGGAAGCAGGAAGCCAGTCTACAAAGAGGAAAAGATGCTTCTCAGTTCTTATCGCTGGCCACTGGCTTGAGTCTTTTGAGGGTACTGTAGAATCAGAAACCCTGTCAAAGGGGACTGTGCCCTGCTTCTGGCATAAAAAAATTAAATTTCTATTCAAATATAGATCCCAGGCAACAAACATTATACACATTCGCTACAGATGCTGAAGGTGAGAAAGGAAAACATTGATGCAAAGCTATAAAAGTGAGTAAGCAGGTCTCATGAGTTGTAAGTCCAAGAGTTTATATAATATTGGACAAAATTAGAGAGTGAGGAAGATGAATGACAATGTTTACCTGTTCAAATCTTGCTTGGTTAGAAGTCTTACTAACAGCGGGATGCTATGTGCACTACCTTCAAACTTACTAGCATTTTTAAAATATTGGTTATTCAGGATTTACATGTCATTATAACTATTTTGAGATTGTTTTTAAAATGGAGGGGCCAGTGAGATGGCTCAGCGGTGTAAACGCCTGCCTGGCAAGCGTGAGGGCCTGAGTTCGACTCCTGGAACCCACATATGAAAAAAGGGCCGGTGATATCGCTCAGCGGCATGGGCGCCTGCTGGCACACGAGGTCCTGAGGTCGACCCCTGGTACCCACAAAAAAAATAAAAAA
The DNA here is from genome assembly GCA_028451465.1 of Erethizon dorsatum. NCBI lineage: Eukaryota > Metazoa > Chordata > Mammalia > Rodentia > Erethizontidae > Erethizon > Erethizon dorsatum. Next base: position 23,459,815 of record CM051839.1, read on the forward strand.
TAAATAAAATGGAATACCAATTTTTCATCCTAATAACAAAATCAAATTCTTACTTTTAGAACATGTGTATTATGTATCAAACAGACAAATCCCAGAACATCAGAATTATGAGTGATAATAAGCTGTAGGAAAATTCAAAAATATTTTATTACAATTGCATTTGAAATTGTTTTTCATTTTATCTTTTTGAGACAGGGTTTCACTATGCAGTTCTGGCTGGCCTTGAACTCACTTTGTAGCCTAGGCTGGCCTCAAATTCTCAATGATCCTCCTGCCTCAGCATCCCGAGCACTGAGATTACAGGCGTGTGCCACCACACTTTGCCGGAAAAATTATTTTAAAAACCACAGACCAAAAAAAAAAAAAAAAAAAGGAAGCAAATATCCAATGTTATTAATTATTAATTTACAACACGTTATAGTAAAATGCATATCTGTTTATGACAGTTTGTTATTTTTAATATGAACTACTCTATTGTTTTGAAGAAAGTATGTTTTCTTATAACTTTAAATGCTTGCTACTGATGTTTAAAATTCTTCTGTTACGTACATCTCCAGAGAGACCATCTATGATAGTATATTTGAAATGAAAATTTTCTTTCTAAGTACTTAATTTTCTATTCACACTCACTATAGCCAGTAGGTAGGCCCTTTGGTTTCATTGTAGTTCTATCTTCAATTCACTTAGATGCTACCTGTGTTCTCTGTCAGATCGGCTCAAGAATATTTTGATCAACACACACATTTAATTCTTAGTATTCAACAGGAATCCATAGGTCTTGTGAAACTTTGGTTAACTTATATAATGTCTACTTTAGCTTTCCATCTATAAACAGGTGATGGAAGTACCATCAAATTTACAAAATTCTTCTGAGGAGCGAGCATGTTAGTTTAATCAGAGTTGAGACTATCCAGCACCTGATAGACACTTCCCTGGTGACTGCAAACCATCAGTGTGTATTGACTTTTCACAGTGGATTTTCTCGTTCTCTGATTATATGGACTATTAATAAAATACCCCTAAACTTGTGCTGCTCACATCCCCTGTCATTTTACTTGTGGCATTGTATTTCCAAGACAGTAAGAACCTATAACGAGTCACCTCTTATTCCTCATCTTTACTTCTCAAGTTCTTAAAATGGTGTGCAAAATCATCACACATACCATTAATCTGTGTGACTTTTGCATTTTTATTTTTGTGTACTTACAGAAAAGTCAAAAATTACACTCATCACAGAAGTGGTTGCAAGCCAAATGCCATTTTAAACTGATATTTTCATATTATAAAATAATATTACTTATATTTTTAAGCTCCTGATTTTATAAAAAGTGGTAACAAAGTCAATTTGGTCACATGTTGCTTTTTACAGGATGTTTTATAAATTATTTCCAGCACAGTCAAATTGCATTTTGTTTTTCGTGTTTTTGTTTCATTAGAAATTAAGCATGTAGGGCCAGGAATATAGCTCAGTGGCAGAGCGCCTGCCTGGCAAGTTCAAGGTCCTGAGTTCAATTCCCAGCATACACACAAATAAAAGTAGAAATTAAGCATGTATAAAGAGCATCATCATGCTACAGCCTTTTATATCTGGAAAATAGGTTATTTCATTTCCTAAAGTCCCTGCAGAAGATTTCTCTCTCTCATGCCATCTGGAAAAATAATAAGATAACATCTAAAATCAATACTTTAATCTAATCCTGGCTAAAGTGTAGCTTCAATGAGAATTATGACATGTGACTGAATCTTAAGGGGGAAAAAAGAATTAATGTGACTTTACAAAATGCACATTCCAAAAAATAAGTTAAAATGTATTTTCAGAAGAAAGAAAATAAAATACAAAGACGTTATATTTTTCTACTCATAGAAAATGGCTGATTGTGTATCTTGAAAATATTAATAAAAACGTCTTATATAAAATTGTTTAGTTTGTAAAGTATGTGGCAAATGTTAGTAAAATTAATTTAAAGATGAAATGTGATAAATCTATTCAACAAACACAAATATGTTTTGAGTAAACAATACCTTAAACAGTGAAAATAAGAGTAAAGAACATGGTAATTAAAAGTAATATAAATCCTGTATTTGTATTTCTGTTCCATTTATGCATATATTTTAACATGAAATGAGAAAAGAAAGTGCTTAAATCAATTCCTTCAGATAAACCTTAATCTTCTGATATTGTACATGTTCCTTGGGAAAAGAACAATGATTGAGACTGATATTTTGCTTAATCACATTGTAGTTTGTGAATAAGATATCTATAATTTCAACTCATGTGTGATTGTTGATTTTTGCTTTATCTTATATGTTGCCGATATTCTAAAAGCTCCCTTTGTAAATGAAAAGATTGTCTTATGCAGCTCATTACTGTGTAATACAATTGTATAGTAGATAAAATTTCTCTTTTCTGTTATTCAAGTTGCTTCTATCCCTAGCGAATTTCTTTTATTTGATTAAACAATAATTTGAAGAGTATGTTAGAGGTTTTAATAAGAATTGTGGCTTTGTCTAAATCTCAATGTATTTCTGTTCATTTCTATTTTGTAGACTTTACTCTGTATTATCTATCCTCATAAGTTTAGAATTATCTTCTCCTTCTGTGTTTATTCTGTGTTGTTTTTGTATTTTTCCCATCTGGTAATATTTACCTACCAGAATGATGTTGTCTGAAAGTTTTTTTTTTTTTTTTTTCTTTTTGGTCTTATGTTAATGTCTCAACTTCCCATGGTTAATATTTGTTTGATATATTTTTGTGTAATTTTTCTTTTGCACTTTGAGTACTGTTTAGTTTTATATGTGTTTCTTAAAAGTATATGTCTCCTTTTGCTTGTTTTTATTTTATTAATTGTAAGCTTTTTATTTTTGAATAAACATCCCATTTATATTTATTGTTATGAAATAAATTTGAACTTAACATACAATGCTATCTTTTCTAGTTTCTCCATTTGTTATGTTTATGTTTATATACGTGTTTTTACTTTCTCTTTATTTACAAATTTGTGGTCCTGTAAATTTTAGCATGCATATTTATCAGTTAATTTATGTTTTACTTTGGAACACAAAGATCTCAAGTATTTTAATACAAACTAAATACTATAAAATATTTTAAAATGGCATGGTATCATTTTCAACACTTAAATTTGTTTTAGGTTTATTTATGTATAACTGACAAAACTAAGGTATGTACAGTGAAAAATGTGTTTTGATGTATGTGTTCATTGTGAAATGATTACTACAAACCAGACAGTTAATGTAGCCATCTGACTTCTTTTATTATATCCATGAAATATTATTTTTATTATTTTATAAAATCAGGATTTGAGCCAGACATGGTAGCTATATTCCTAGAATTTTGGGCAACTGAGGCAGAAATATCTCAAGTAAGAGTCTCGACTGGGAAATTCAGTGACTTAGACACCTGTCTGAAAATAAAAAAATTTAAACATGACATGGCTCAGTGTGAAGGCTCTGGGTTCAATTCCTAGTACTCAAAAAAATCAGAATTTGAGAGATTCAGTTATATATTAGTAATCTTCTTTGGTCTTCATTATTTTGCATTTCAGGTTTTTTAACCATTGTCATAATTCTTTTTTGAGACTCTTCCAGAAGCTAGTATTTCTTTTCTCAAATTGTTTTCCCCTTGTTGCAGATTTTTAGGCACACATCTTTATCTCAAGCCATGAAAGACATCACTCCGCTGTTTCCTGGATTCCGATATCTTCGAGACGTTTATTGGTCTAGTTGATGCTCCTTAAAAGGCCATTCACTTTCTTTAAAATTTTTCATTTACTGTTTTCTTGGATGATTTTGTTTTCCTTAGTGCTCTACCTTTTCATTATGTTGTCTTCACCTGGATTTCTTTACTTAGATCCTGCCTGGAATTTTACTGGAGTTCTTGACCATGTGGATTACAATTTTTATTTAACTTTGGCATTTGTTCTGTCAATATATCTAATACTTTTACTGTCACCTTCTCTTACTTCCCTCTGAGACTCCCATTGAATATATACTGTACCTTTTTGCCAATGCTTTCTGAGACTTTACGCCTTATGTTTTCCACTCATTTACTGCTACTACTTTGTAGTTTTTTTCTTTTAATTTTTATCATCTAATTCATACCTTTTCTTCTCAGTTATGTCTAATTTGTAATTCAATATTTTTAAATTTAAATTTTAATTTTAATTTAATTTAATTTTATTTTTTGTGGGTACTGGGGGTCGACCTCAGGACCTCGCGCACCAGCAGGTGCCCATGCCGCTGAGCGATATCACCGGCCCTTTTCTCATATGTGGGTTGCGGGAGTCAAACTCAGGGCCTCACGCTTGACAGGCAGGCACTTGCGCCACTGAGCCATCTCACCGGCCCTATATTTTAATTTTTAGAAATTCTACTTTTTTGTAATTTTATAACTTGTATATTAATGTATTCTCTGGTTTCTTGTTTTTGTTTTGTGTGTGTGTGTGTGTGTGTGTGTGGGTACCGGGGGTCGACCTCAGGACCTTGCATGCCAGCAGGTGCCTGTGCCACTGAGCGATATCACCAGCCCTTTTTTCGTATGTGGTTTCCAGGAGTCGAACCCGGGCCCTCATGCTTGCCAGGCAGGCACTTACACCGCTGAGCCATACCACTGGCCCTCTGGTTTCTTGAAGTATAATTGTACACTTGTTTTATTCTGTTTTGTCATTTAAATACTGACTATCTTTTTGGGTGTTTGTAAGTCTGTCTTCCATTGTTCATGTTGATCCTGCATCATTATGCTTTGTTATCTTATTTCGTGATTGAAAATATTTTCATGTTCATTTCCTCAGTAATTTATCTATTGGAATTATTAACAATCTGATATAAAAGTGTATATTATGAAATATGCCTGGAAGAACTGTTGTTTTGTAACCAGCAATACATTCACATAAATGATCGTGTAAATCAGGGCCACACAATCTTATGAGATATACAGCAATAGACCTCACGTTAAACATTTTCTTTTCACTTCCTAAAGGAATACCTATGTATTCTAGTTTCACGATTGAAGTCTTATTACATTTATGTATGCATTGTACTTCACCTTGTTGAACACTATGTTCATAATACCATACAACTTGATATTTTAGTCTATTTTGGGACCAAGAGCAGGGTACTTTTGCTTCAACCTATTTAAAAATATATGTATTTGCTATGATGAATATATATTTCTATCATAACATCATATTTAAATTGTTATAATACAGAAACTCTTTAATATAAATCTTTTAGAGTTGACTAAAAAATAATGATAATGGAGTACAACATGCTGCCATGATTATACTTTTAAGTTCGGTATCCTCAGGTTAGTCACATGATTAGATTAACATTTGGGAAAACTTGTATTTGCTTCAGTGTGACATTTATTGAAGGAATACAGTGTTGGAAATGGAGATCGAATACCTTGGGCTGAGCAATTATGGTAGCTCAAAAGTTCTCCAAGATGAGTGAGTCATTTGCAAACTTACTAAATCTCTGATTGCTGTACCCCACCTGCAGAATTATGACTCATTATAGCTAAAGTAGAATCTTCAAACTGGCATTTTTAATAAGTTTTCAAGTGTTACTGGTCAACATGGTAGAGTAGAGTAACTTGTGGGAGGCTGATCCTAACTTAACTTTACTAAGGAAAATTGAAGAATGAGACTGCATCTGCCATCAAACAGATGCACCATGAGAGCACCTGAAGAGAGTATAATAAGAATTATATAAAACAGGGCATCAGTGTAAGGCTGTTGAATCTGCTGGTGAAAACCGAATGACTGCTGTTGGCTAAAAGTGTAGCAACAATAGATTTATTTCCAGAAAACACCAAAGATCAACTAGAGCATTGTGGTCACATGTGGGCTGCCTACATGTATGCACTCTGCTTTCTTTTCTAATAATAATAAAAGTCATATAGATATGTATTAGCATATTCTCTTGGGTATTGTTCCTTCCCCACACACAAAAATTCTTGGAGTATTGCATTAAAAAAGAGATTATCTCAACTCACTTGCTCTGTCCTTCCCATTCTGTCTTTCTTGTTCTTTTCCATTTCTTTTCTGTCTCTTCTGTTGTTTTTGACAACACAGATCATTTCTTGCATTGGTTCATGGTGCATATTTCCCCAAAACATTACTCCAAATGTTTTGACTTCATAGAAGTGAAGCAAGAAAAACTACAGCACCTTTCTCTAACATGTTTGGAAAGAGGATACAAATCTATTCCTTCCTTCTCCAAAGCGTAGGTTAGTGTTACAATTGTCTTATGGAACACTTAGTGATAAAAGATAGCATGAGAGATTCAAAGAGAAAACTGAGAAGTTAAATGCACAAACCGTCAGAGCTCAGGAGAAAATCTTCTTCAAAAATCCCTTATTTCTAATTTTAAGTCTAATTCTAGTCTATCCCAATGTCTCACATTTTGTCTTCTCTAATCTTCCCAGTAGAATGACTCCAGTTTTTTTTTTTTCTCATAGGTAAATTATTCTATATTTTCCATTTTTTCCAGATAGATCTTGATGAGACTGGAAAAGATAAAGATAGAAATTAACGATAACCATACGTCAGATGTATATTTATCGTGAAAGTATTAAAATCTAAGCCGCTGGGCTGCTTTTTTCATAAGTGTACACCAAGGTATTGGAGGAATCCTAACAGTGAGTCCATAAGAAATTTGTACAAACTTCAGAAAAGAAGATATTTTAGCAGTAGTTGATTCAATTTAATTTGCTGTTACTTACAATACTATATTATTTTATTCTATTAGACTTCCACAATGTAAGATGAAGGATCTAACTTGGTAAATATAGAGTAAGTGATGTATTTAACTTGGGGAGAGTCTAATGCTACTTACATGTATATTGCATTCTTCATGAATATTAGACTTCTAAGAATATTTTTCTGCATATCAGTAGAAAATTCTTCCAATCATCAAAAATTGTGAAGGTTGGGCCGGTGAGATGGCTCAGCGGCATAAGCACCTGCCTGGCAAGTGCGAGGGCCCGAGTTCGACTCCCGGAACCCACATACGATAAAAGGGCCGGTGATATCGCTCAGCGGCACGGGCGCCTGCTGGCGCACAAGGTCCTGAGGTCGACTCCTGGTACCCACCAAAAAAAAAAAAAAAAAATTGTGAAGGTGGATAGTAAGAGGATATAGTTCTTACTAATGAATAACTAAAGCTGTGGTTTTTACACTTCATGAGTATACTTGGTATTGCAATTTAAAAAATTAAAATTCAGCATACATTTAGTTTTCTTTAATTAGAATCATATGTACATGTACCAACTATGCACATTGAATGTATTTGTGATGTATCTCAAATATGTACTGAAAAAAATATCACGTGAAATTGATTTTTTACAAGAATCTCTGTGTTCGGGGCCGGTGAGATGGCTCAGCGGCGTAAGTACCTGCCTGGCAAGCATGAGGGCCTGAGTTCGACTCCCGGAACCCACATACGAAAAAGGGGCCGGTGATATCGCTCAGCGGCACGGGCGCCTGCTGGTGCGCGAGGTCCTGAGGTCGATCCCCCGGTACCCAAAAAAAAAACAAAAAAAAACTCTGTGTTCCTAAGGAACATCATGTAGTTCCATAGAACATGTACTCTTAGCTTTCCCATGTCATCACCACCAATCAAGATGTAACTGAGGCCTTTTCCTTTTTTCACTCTCTTTTTGTATAAAGCTTCCCCATTACTCTGTTTTAGAATCTACCAGCCAGGTGTAATGATTGCTGTACCTTGCTGTCACTAGCTGTTAAACAGCCCGAGATTTTTCACTGTGGTGTGAAGGAGGTGTAATCTGGACCGGTTCCCAGCTTATGGGTCCTGAAGATTCTTTCCAGTATTTTGGTGTCCTGCCTGAACAAAGAATTGGACAAGACACATGGAAAAGGTAGTGAGGATTTACATTTATTGAAAGCAGAGAAGCAATATGATCTGTGAAGTGACAGAGTGACACTGGGCCCGTGTAAGGATCACAGCAGCCAGGAGGCTAATGACCTGGCTCATCAGTATTTCCAGTTCTTTGATTGCTTCTCCCTCATCAAGCAAGGGATTTGAGATGGCTGTCCTACCAAAAACTCACTGGCCTGACATCAGATTTAAGCTGCCCTGACAAAGACCTTCTTGGTTTTGTAGCAGAAGTAACTGAAAAATTGAAGGTAGCATTTTCTGACTGGTCCCTTGCCCAGGGTTTGGAACTACATAGTTATTTTCTCTTCTGTGTTCTGCCCTGTGTCCTGGGTCTCCATGATGGACAGGTCACACCCACTGACAGGTCACACCCACTGACAGGTCATGCCCACTCATCAGTTTTGCCCCACCTACTTCAGTACAATACCAAGGAAAGAAACACAGACCCTCTCCCACCCTAGAGAGAAGAATCCAGGACTGTTTATCAACAGATGGCCACAGCAAGGGTTACAACAATCACTACTCATGCTTGGTAGATTCAAAAACAGGCAGAGGAATGGGAAAGCTTTATACAAACAGTAGAGTGAGAAAAGAAAAAGATCTCAGTTATTATTTGATTGGTGGCTGTTGGCTTTGGGAAATGTAGGTATGTTAGTGGAAGCAGGATATGTAAGCCATAAGTGAAGGGTACATATTTGCATTTCTCTTATTAGTCCTAAACTGGAGAAGAAGGCAAAATATCAGGGCAAAGTCTTCCCCATCTCAGGCATTTGGGGATGACTGGTACTGGCATTATTGTTTTCCTTTTTTTCCTGGTACCAGGAACCGAACTCAGGACGTTGCGCTTGCCAGGCAGGTGCTGCACCACTGAGCTATATCCCCAGCCCCAGTTTTGCTTCTTGTATTGTTCATGAGATAGAAAACTGACTTCCTGGACTGGCTACTGTAGACAGCAGCCTGGCTCCCTGGGCTGGTTCCAGCAGGTAATGGGTCCTTATGGACAGCTAGCATTTTCTTAATGTTTGTGGTAGTCATGAGCCTTTTATACTTTTATAATTTTATTTTTATAGTTTTTATAACATTTCATAAGAATCTCAGCCCTCACATTTATAAGCTCTGGGCCCAAATTTTTATATCTACTGATACTCAAAGATTTTGGTTTGTATAACTGATTCATTGATGTCATTCATGCAAATGATAAGAGGAAAGAAGTTGGAGATCTGAATTTAGAGTGGTCATTTGCTTCCTTTCATATATAGGTTATTACTAAGCACTGAAAAGGACAAGCCAGATACTTTTCTGAACATTAAGTTGAGGCAATTATTAAGATATTGTGCTGGAACTGATCACATCTGTAAGTGCTACAGATAGAAGAAAGAAAAGAGCCTAAGGTCAAGATCTGAAGTCTGTCAACATATAGAAGTTTGATTGAGGGAAAAGATTCATTTAAAAGAGGGTTGGTTTGTGCAAAAGCAGTGACACCTCTCTCTATTGCTTAGTTTCACCTTTAGAGTAAAGGAATCTTTTGTTTGAATCAAACATTTCAATGGGTCTTCTCTGTTCAAAGTTAAAATCAAGATCTATTCAGGAATGTTCAATAGGATACTAACTGCTCTGCATAATAATATAAAAAGATTTCTTTATTGTGAACCCTGTAATAGGTAATATCTTTCAAATGTGATTGCCTTCAGGAGATTTTTACCCTTGATGTAGATTTGTACTTTGCTGCCTGTGTAAATCATTATTAGAAGCAATTGTATTCTCTCTAGGAGATTAGAAGCCGATTCATAGGAAATGGGGCTTATCTTGAACTCATATTATTTGAGCACAGCGGCATTGATGAGACTGGTAACGTCAAAGCATTCTGGACTTTTCTACTCTATTTCTCATGTGATAGCAATCCAGATTGAATAACTCAAGCTTTGCAAAATGCACTATTGTCAGGATTCTCTTTTACTACCCCCCCAATAAATGCTTTACCTGTCAAATAAAATTTCAAATTACAATTCAGGGTTATGCTGCCTGGATAGGAGAGGCATTTCTTAATGAAACAATATGTACCAGGCAGAAGCATTTGGGAAGCAGCACACAGGAGAAGGCTGCAAACAGATTTAGGGTCTTGAGGGAGGTTTCCCTAAGGCAATGACTTCCAAACTCTGTCGAACTGTGAAAATGTGTTGCACCAATAAGATTGTGGACCATTTTCCTGACAAGAAACAATGGTACACACAATTTATACAAGAAAGAAAGTATGATTATAATATATTGTCTAAGAATTGTCTGAAAATGAACATTGATTTGCATCATCCTTTTTCTTTTTTCTTTCTTTTATTTCTATATCTTTCTATTTCTAGCTCACTCATTCTCTCTCTGTCTCTCTCTTTCTATCTATATAACCTTTGCTGGTTGACTTTGGACAAAGAAGAAAAAAGAAAACAACTGAGAAAGAATAGACTTTTCTACAAACGATCCAGCAACTAATACATTTTCATATAAAACAATTAAATTGACTATGTACCTTAAATATTGTATAAAATTAATTCAAATAAGACTATACACTCAAATGTAGGACATAAAATTATAAAGCTTTTAGCAGAAAACCTAGCAGAAAAAACTGTGATTTGGGTTAGGCAACATCTAAGTTATGTTTTCCATAAATAAAAATCTAGAATTTAACATCATCAAAATTCGATCTCTGATGGACTGTGCTAAAACAATTAAAATTGTAAAGAAATAGACTGGTAGATTTATTTGCAAATCACATATCTGATAAACAGCTTGCATCTAGAATATATAAGGAACTCTAAAAGTCAACTATTATGAAACAAAATAATTAAAAAAATTGTCACAATATGTAACAAATACTTCACCAAAGCAAATAACAAATACATATATAAAGAGCAGCTCCATATCATTCATCACTAGAGAAATCAAATTACAGACAGCTACACTGAACTGTAACTATTTGTCAATTAAACAAGGCAGAAAACCTGACAGTATATATATTAAGTTTGGAAAAGGATTCTGAACAACTGAAACTCATGAGTTCAGGGATTTGGTTAGTTCTACTTAATCAGCTTTTCCAGGCATGACATCACATTTTTGGATTGATTTGCATCAGTGATGAATCTCTGACATTGTCTGATGTTCTAGGAGTTTATGTTGTCACTGCTGTTACAGGGTGGCTAGCAGGCAGCCAGTGGCTTTGGACAGATATAGTCAAGAGCTAGGTGACTGTCTAACCACGATGGTCTCCATCCGAAGACCATTCATATAATTTGAAAGATTCTTCCTTCATATCCTTTTCATATCCCTGTATTCAGTTCAAGTCAGTTAATACGTGCTTTTCTATTTGTTTTGTCTTGTTTTGTAAAGGAAGTTAAAGCTAGTCTAGTAAGAGTAACCCTTGCCATAAGGCTTGTAACAGTTACATCTGTACTGCGATGGCCTTGCCACTCAGACACATTTGGAAAAATCCAGGCCAGTTCATGTCATATTGTACAGTAATGACACACAGCCAAGGCCCTGTAAGATGTTTAATTTGGCTTTTGGGCTATCATTAGTCTTATAGCCGCAATATGTACCCTAGAGAATAGTGCAAAAACTCAAGTACCAACTGGTCAAAATGAGATAATCAGTATGGGCAAGACTCTGGCAGTTTCTTAAAAAGGTAAACTTGTACCATCTATAGCTTGTGGAAATCCACTTCTAGATGTTTTCCAAAGGAAGAGAAATCTAAGGTCCAACAACCATATATATAGATAGACACAGATAGATGTAGATAGATATAGATAGATATAGATGATATAGATGGTATAGATGTATATACTTTTCTTCAAAATAACCCACTGGAAACAATTGAAATATTTCTGGCCTGGAAAATGGATGAACAAAAGGTTGCATATCCATAATGAGAGTTACTAAGCCATAGGAAGAAAGAAACCATTCCTGCACAAAATAAATTGACCAGTTTCATGAATTGTAGAAACATCCCTGCAAAGACAAGAGTGTGTTTAAATCTCATTTTGGTAAGTGATAATTCTTTTAGTCTCTGATTTAAAAACAGAGTCTGAAGTTTTCAAAATTATTCAGAACAGAGAGTGCCATTTATTATAATAAACACCTTTCTTCAACGGTAAATGAACAGGAAACTGATGTACATTTGGGAGCTATGTGAATCTAAATTAGCAACATTTTTTCACTACTCCAGGATTAATTAACAGTCTGCTTTAAATTCACTTATAATGATTTGGGCACTATAATAGGTACCCAGAATGTAATCATGTCTGTAAAGTTAAATAATAGAATAGCTAAACATGAAAAGAGAGGACTTCACTCATGACACACATTACAAGTAGTTTTTTCTATTGCTATCTTCTCCACCACCCAAAGCATAATAAACAACCACAAGACTAATAATATCCACTTATAGGCACTCTTGCATCTCTTCCCTCTTGGACATAGAATTACTTATTTGTAAACTCAATTGATGAGGATAAGAAAACATCTAGTATCTGTCTCCATACACAGTTCAAAAGTCCTGGGAGGCCAGGCAGTGTGCCCTTAATAAGGCACTGCACGAAGCTCTGAGAATAAAGCCAGTGGTTCAGTGGAGACCTTGGAAAGTTGGAGAAAGCAGGAATGTGAAATGTCTGCTGAGTAAAGCCAGAAGTGGTGCGTGGAGCCACCCTGAGAGGTCAAGGATGCATGGAAGAGGGGCTGCCCTTCACCTCAGCACTCGCATCTCACCAAAACTTGTTCCAAGTGCTGGACATTAAGCAACAGGATTTAATGTTCGCTTTGCTGATTTTAAAATTTTCGTTGTTCTAGTTCATTTCTATCCCCTATTTAACCTGGGGCAAAATATGTTGAAAGTGCTTAGCTTTCCTTTCGACTTTTATAGGGTCTAACAGCCAAAAGTTTGTCTTGAGTCTCAGAGGAGACTTTGGAGTTGGACTTTCCAGCAATACTGGAACTATTACAACTTAGATGACTCTCACAGATGGACTACATGCATTTTGCATACAGAGAGAGATGTGAATTTTTTGGGAGCCAGGGCAGAATGCTATGGTTTAGTCCTGCAATATCCAAAAACCGTGTGTCCACAGTGTAGGCTCTTGAAAATTAATTGAATCATGCTACTGCTGTACTTATCAATGGAGTAATGTCATAGATTAAACTATTAATCTATAGTTGAATGTGCTGTTAAGAGGTAGTTGGGGCCTGGTTTGGTAGAGGTGGATCGCTGTGGGTATGATACAGAAGAGTATATCCCTCCCCATTTTTCCCTTTAGTCTGCTTGTTGACTGCCATCATAGCTTTCCACTGCTATGCCCCTCAGACATACCATTTTTGCCTTGAAACCAGACAACAGTATACTGAAACCTTTGCAACTTTGAGGAATAACAAGACTCTTCTCCTTTAACTTCCAGGCGTTGGATATTATGTTCCAGGGACAGGAAAATCACTAAGATATCTAAGTTCAAACAGCTAATATGTTTTGGAATGTAAACCCTACATTATATTTGCTAATATCTCAAAGACTCCTACTTTAATTTAAAGATTTTAAAGAGTAGCTGTGCCAAGTCAACTAAGTCAAATTTATGTAAATCTGTGAACAATGGTATCAGAGTGAAGTGGTTGGATCTTTGACAGCTTGAGTACTAATACTGAGAAAAGCTATTAGCACTATTTAGGCAAATTGTATTTCTAAATATTAGGCATAGCCTATCTAATCTATGGAAGATATATATATATATATTCTCTTATCTATGGATATGCATAAGGATATATATATAACGCAAACCATACATGCATTTATACAGATATACACAATTTTAAGATGGATCACTTTTAAACACTAATTTCAAGCCAATTATTCTATACATTGGATGAATTTCAACAAACGTTTGAGTAATTATGAGTAATTAACACCAAAGCTATCTTATTTAATTTTAGAGTACATTCTATTTTTTGTCTTGTTTTACCACATATTGCTGATATCTGCCTCTTTTTCATAGTGAGAGACTGAGCTGGCTGCCAATACAAAGAAGAAGAGAGATATAGAAATAGAATCTTTATAGTCTTATAAACAGCATTTATAAGCTGAGCTTAACATTTGAATGGAGTAATTACCTGCTGGGAATGGAAAGAAGTAATAAAATATGTCACTGATGACTTTAAACCACTACATCTCCCTTTAAAAAGTTTATATAGTCTGGTTTAACTAGTTTAAATTTTTATGTAACTATTCAAAATTGAAGGCTAAATCAGCCTTTACTTAAACAAAATGCCATTTGGGAAGATAGTCCAGAATTGAGGTATAAACATCAAATATTTCCAGGCCCACCACATAGCTGAGGTATTTTCTCTTACCCTTATAGGAAACATTTTTTTTTTTTGATTCACAAAAGCGACAGAGATTCCAGTGTAAACATGAATTACACTGTCTCTAGAAAAGTCACAGCTCTTATAATAATAAGACTTAGTAAAAACTATGTGTTGGGAACTGTATTGTGTGAAATACATTATCTCATATCTACATCATATTTCTGAATATGTTCCAGTTTAATGAAATGTATTTATTAGGAAATTGAAGATTGCATAGGTTAAATCACTTCCATGTTAGAAGTTCTAACTGAGATCTGCTTGTTTCTAACACCCAATTCCTTGACTCTTTATGTCCTCAAATCAGCCTGTCTCAACTACAGTCATTTTACCAAAAGGTTTTAGAAATTCTCCTCAGATATCTCTTGTCTATCTAGCCACACTTTCCAAATAAGTTGTTTCTCATTTCACAGATACAAGATATTTTAAAGATTAACAAAAACCTTACATGTGTTTGTTACTTCAATAAATTAATCTCTTCCTTGCTTATCATTTCTTCTGCATGCATCTGTGTGTTTGTGTGTCTGTGTGGTGTGTGTGTGTGTATGGTGTACTAAGTTTTAAGCCAATTTAAACAGGCAAGAAAAGTGCTTTAACACAGATTTACATCCATAGTCCTGTTAAAACTTTGAAACAGTCTTGCTAAATTACTCAGGCTGGCCTCAATGTTGCAATCATCCTGCTTCAGCTTCCTGAGTAGTTGGGATTACAGGTGTGCAACTCATTGCCCAGCTCTATCCTTTAATGAAAAGGTAGCTGGTGGCTACAAAGACATTAAAATTGTATTCCACATTCACACAGCAAATTTTGGAACCAAGTTTAGAATCTAAATTTCTCACAACAATTAACAATATTACAGTTAGTCTTATTAGTGAGGAAAAATGATGAATATACATAAGCATCATAAACAAAGTATATTAATTAATAGGAAAATGACCATACAAAGTCTGTATTGAGAAGTGGATGAATATGTCTTTACTTAATATTTAAAAATGTAGATTACTACATCAAGAGAGATAGATAAAATCACTTTTCTATGCTTGAGAGAAGAAATGGTGACCTATGCTGCTTATGGGTACAGGAAACTGTCCAAAGACATGCATCTAAGTGAGACAACTGAACACTGTGGTCCTAATTTACTCCAGCGTTCAGAGGTCAAAATCCCAGCATGCCTCAAACTAGGCTGATAAACGTTCAGCATACTTTATGTACAGGTTCACTTTTTAAAAATATCACAATATTTTTATTCCATTTGGAACTGGAAGAGCTAGTTTCCAAAATGACCCAAATTCCCCTCCTTCACTGGCTTGGATTATTACATCATAGGGCAACAAAAATGTAAGCATGGGACAACAGACGCCTATATTAATCCATTTCCTTGCAGAGCTTCTCTTTGTGTCCCAGTATGAGTTCTGGCACACAGGTTAGGAAGTGTAGTGTTAGGAGGCTTCTAAGATGGCAGGCAGTGTGATGTCCAGTGGCATTTCACAGGCTCTCCAGGACCTGGAATTGCAACATCTGGAAAATATCCACTTAGCAAAGAGAAAAGTAGGAAAAGCTCCAGGAATGAAGAGTGAGCCAGCAAGAAGACTAGAAATTGTAGAGAAACTGGCAAAACTGAAGACATCACAGTGAAAATAACAAAGCACACTGGAGTGCTAATCACAGCTCCTTGGGTGGAGAATCTGTCTTCACAAACACAAGAGGGGGTCAGCAGCAGCCCCTGGGGGAAACAACAGACTGACAGCATGAGCCCCATGGAAAGCTCATGGTTTTTGTAAACTGCAAATACACTGTAGAATTTTACTTTGAAAGTTTCTCCTTCTACCTGGCAGGCTAGAGTTGGAGAAGAAATCCAGTGCACCACCAACATATTTGGAAGTGATGAATTAGAAGCCAATTTGTGAAGGGGTTGTTTGAGACTGAGTTACTTTGGGAATCAGAAGTCACAAAACAACTACACTTCAGTGTTTCTAGGGTCACCTTACCACAGTGCCTGATTGAGAGATGGTCACAAGAGATAGAGGGGGTAGTCATAAATTTCTTGAGATGTTTAAGCAGTGAAGAGCTCCAGTGAGAAAAACATTGTGGTCCTGCCCTCTTTGATGAGAAGCCAGGCTGGTTGTATGTGCTTTTCTGAGGGGACTGAGTCTGAAATTTACCCCACTCCAACCCCTTCCCACCACTGCTGCTTATTTCCAGCAAGGAGCTTGGTGATCTGTTTACTTTCCACATCTGCCAATATGATCAGGGATATGACTCCGCTTGCATGGTTGCCTGGGGCTGTGGAGCAACAGGGACACTTCAGCAGCTTAAAAACATATCTTAGTTACTTTTCTGTCATTGCTGAGGCAAAACACCTGACATAACTTAAGGAAGGAAAGGTTTATTTAGCTCACAGTTTGTGGAGATTTTAGTTCATAATCAGCTGGCTCCAAGGCAGGGAGGCATGGTGAGGGGCAACAGTTTAAGGTGGCAGAAGACAGCAAAAACATCAAGAGCAAAAAGGGCAAAGAGGGAGGAGCAAGGCTCTTTTCCTCCCTTATACTGTGTGCAGGCTACCCGCCCTAGGACAAGTGTAGCACTCATACTGCCAATCCTAGCACCAGACAATGAACCAATCACAAAGTCTGAATTCCATTGCCTCCAAAAAGCCCACCCCCCATGACCACATGAGGCTTTGAGGGGACATCTAGACACAAGCCATAACAAGACCATAAAGCTAGGTAGGACAGCAGTGGCTCAGCACACACAAAAGTGCACCAACACAAACAGTTGATGGAGTGAATACAGTCCTAAGGCAGGCTCATCACTGATGGCCCAGCTGACAAGGAAAGGTGCAGCTGGACTTGGCACAAACACAAAAAAGTGGGCGTGGAAACAAAATAACACCTAGTGCTGACTCACTGTCCCTCCAGCATACCTGCTGGACCCCAATACTGCAGCTCTGGAAAGTAACCACTCACCTGAACAAAGGGAACTTTTAGGAGTCATTTCTCTCTTTGTTTGTTTAGTTTTGTTAATCCTTTTCTTTTTCTTTCTTTCACCTTTTGTGTAATTCTTTTTTCTTATTTTTCTTTTCTTAATCTTTTTTGTTCTTTTCTGTTACTTTTACCTAATTATATTAACTTTCTTTATATTTTAATTGGATTTCTTACCTCAATTGTCTTTTCTCCTCATCTACATTTTTTTTCTTTTTCAAATATTACTTCATATTTTCCTTTTCCCATTTCTCCATTTTTACATGCAGTTATTAAGCTGTGTTTCACATAAAGTCACTGCTATGCTATTATTGCTGAGATCTTTTCTATTATTAATGGGGAAATAGTTGTTATATTAAGCTGATATTTATGTCAATATGTGCTTTGTGTAAATATGTGTCTTTGTATTTGTATTATTATTACAAATCTCTTTTCTTTTGCTAAGTATCGTGTAGTATTAGCTTCTGTTGATTCTTATGATATGTCAATACCTGTTTGTTTTTGAATGTATATTATTGCTGATTTCTTTGCTATTGCCAGTGGTGGCATTTGTTGGTATTAATTGGTTTTTACTGTATGCCAATATCTGCTTTATCTTTGTGTCATCACCCATATTGTGGTTCTTTTTCTCCTCTCTGTGTGGTGCTGGGAACCAAGCTTCCAAGAGAAGACTGAACACTAAGAAGACTCTCATACATGCTGAGTATGCTGTAGAGGGATGCGAACATGAAAACAAAACACAAGAGCACATTACAGGGAGACAGATTCTAAATAGAGTTCTGCAGAGTAGAGACAGAGTTTATATCTGAGATGATATTCAACTGGTAGCATGAAAACAATAGATATATGAGAAAATGAATTAACAAGGTGCCTCTTAAAACACTTAACTCCCCAAAAGCTGATCTTATGAATACAGAAGTGGAGGAAAATATATACAAATAACTGAAAAAATGTTCAATGTGTTTGAAGATCTCAAAGAAGAAACATGTAAACAAATTCATAAGAGCTTAAGCAAGTTTAAAAAGGATTTTATTAAACAGATAAAGGAGTTTAGTAATAAAATATTCAACAAGCTTAAGGAAAAATTAAACATTAAACTAATTAAATTAAATAACACAAGGTATGAATGTTCATGTTAATAAAGAAATAGAATTTATGTAAAGAAAGCAACCAGAAACACAAAATATTAAAAATTCAGTAGAAAGTATGAGTTTCAGATTTGAATAATATGAGAATAGACTATCAGACATTGAAGTCAAGGTGGATGTGGCAGATCATAAACTCAATAATAAAAATGATGAGGAAACATGCCAGCTTGATCAAAGAGCTACTGGAGAACTTGAGAAAATAACATCAAAATTTTAGAAATAAAGGAAAAAATTGGAAAATGATTCAGAAGACACAAAAAATTTTATTCATTGAAATCACAGCAGAAAACTTTCCAGGGGCAAGTGAGATGGCTCAGCGGCATAAGCGCCTGCCTGGCAAGCATGAGGGCCTGAGTTCGACTCCCAGAACCCACATATGAAAAAGGGGCCGGTGATATCACTCAGGGGCAAGGGTGCCTGCTGGCATGAGAGGTCCTGAGGTCGACCCCCCAGTACCCACAGAAAAAAAAAAAAAGAAAGAAAACTTCCCAAATGCAGGAAAATATATAATATACAACATGAAGCACATGGAACTCCACATAGCCATGACCAGAAAAAAATTTCTCTATGACTCATAACCAATATTCCAGAAATTCAACAAAAGAAGAAAATATTAAAATCTGTTAAAGAACAACTACAAGATGTTTATAAAAGAAGGACTATCAAAATTACAGCAAACTTATCAATACAAACCTTAAAGGCCAGAGACTTTCCATGACAAAGAAATCTTCTTTTGTTGTTGTTTTTTTTTTTTTTGAGATGCAGTCTCACTATGTAGTTCAGGCTGACCCTGAACTCACTATGAAAACCATACTGGCCTGGAACTCATGGTAATCCTCCTGGGATTACAGGTGTTGATCACCACACCCGGCTGAGAAAGAAATTTTAAAGAAAATAATACTCAAGAGAATCCTAGATTGAGATAGTGAGGCCATAAGCACCAATGAGCTCAAAGAAGAGCGTACATTTGAGTGGTAGTGTAGTTAAACAAAGTAAAAAAAAAAAAAGAAAATTAAGAAAGAAAGAAACCAGGACTGGAAAAATAATGAAATGGCAGGATTCAATAAAAACCTTACAATAGTAACTGTCAACATCATCAATCCTAATTCCCCAACCAAAAGACACAGATTGACAGAGTGAATCAAAAAGCAAAGTGCAAACTTTATTGTCCATAAGAGACAAACCTAATCCAAAATGAATCTCAAAGACTGAAAGTAAAAGGATGTAAAATGGTACTCCATGCCAACAGAGTCTGAAAGCAAGCAGAAGTAGCTATCTTATTTTCAGACACAGCAGACTCTGAGCCAAAACTTAGCAGAAAAGAAAAAGATGGGCAGTAAATACTGGTAAGAGGAAAACTCCAACAGAAGAAATAACAATTGTAAATGTATATGCACCAAATTTTGGTGCTCCCAACTTCATAAAACAAAAACTACTGAACATAAAATGAGAAATAGACACCAATACAATCATAGCAATGAATCTCAACATCCCACTCACAAGTATGTCAAGTAGACAAAAAAAGAAAAAAATGTATATATAGTCAGAGATAAACCAAACTAACAAACAAATGGACTAAAACTTATCTAGAGAGTGTTTCATCTGGCAAGAGCAGAATATATATTTATTCATGCAGTGCATGAAACATTTTCCAAACAATCCATATCTTAAGCCATAATACATGCTTAATAAATAAAATAGAATTAAAATAATCCCCTGAATAATATTGGGCCACAGTGGAATGAGGATAGAAAAATCAAAATCAAAAGAAACCAGAGAAGATAAACAAACACATGAAGATTAAATTATACACTACTGAATAATTAAAAGATCACAGAAGAAATTAGGGAAGAAATAACAGAAGTTTCCAGAATAAAATGACAATGAAAGCAGAACATGTCAAAACTTATAGGACACAATGAAAACATTTCTAACAGGGAAGTTTATAGCTGTGAATACCCACGATAAAAGAATAAATAACCTAATGAAGCATCTCAAGTCCCTAAAAAAATCCAAATATAAAATTAATGGAAGAAAAGAAGTTATAATGATCAAAACAGAATTTATAAAGTTGAGACTGAAAAGATAATACAAATGATCAGTGAACCAGTTGTTTCTTTGAAAGAATAAGCAAGATTGAGAAAGATTTAGCCAAAATTCCAAGAGAAGTAAAGAAAAAAAAAAAAACCCATACCAATATAATTTGAAATGAGATAGATAAAATCACAACCAACACAGCCAAAATCCAAAGCATTACAAGAAAATATGTTAGAAACTCACATTCCAATAAATTGCAATAACTAGAAGAAATGGAGAAATTCCTAGACACACATGAATTACCAAAATTGAATCAAGAAGATATTAAATCCAAAGGTTGACCAATGGCAGAAAAAAAGTAGAAGCAACAATAGGAAATCTACAAACAAGAAAAATCCTAGGACTGGGTAGATTCAACACAGAATTAATTGAGAACTACAGGGATGAGCTACTGCCAATATTTGTCAAGCTTCTTAATGAAATTGAAAGGGAAAGAGTACTGCTAGATTCATTCCTGGAAGTTAGCAATGCCTTGATACCAAAAATGGACAAGGACCTAACAAAAAAGGAAAAAAAATACAGGCCAAACTTTTAAATGAATATAGGTGTTAAATCCTCAATACACTGGCAGAAAGAATGCAACAAGTCATTATAAAGAGTGTACATTATATGAAATTGGCTTCACTCCAATGATAAAACGGTATTTTAACATACATAAACCAATAAATGTGCACATTATATAAACAGAAGCTAGAAAACAATGACATGATCATGTCAATAGACACATAAAACGCCTTTGACAAACCAACATCCTCATGATTAAAGCCCTCAAGAAAATAGATACATAAGAACATTATTTAATTCTGATAATAGCCATTTATGACGAATCCAGTGTCGGCATCATAGTAAATGGAAGAAAACAGAAAACTGTTCTTCTAAAATCAGGAAGAGGATCAAAATTTCCACTCTCACCACTCCTCTACAGTACTCAAAATTTTAGCCAGAGTAATCAGGCAAGAGAAAGAAATAAAAAGGATACATATATGTAAGAAGTCAAAATACCCTTTTTCATAAAAGCTATGATCCTCTAAAAGAGGACCCAAAAAGAAGATCCAAAAACATTCCACCAAAAGAATTATAGAACTAATAAACTATGTGAACAAAGTAGCAGGACACAAAATCAACATGCAAAAATCACTAGCATTCTTGTGAACCAACAGTGAACCCACTGAGAAAGAAATTAGGAGAAAAAAAATTTCATTCCCAATAGCTTCAAAAAATACCAAATACTTAGGAATTAACCTAACCGAGGAAGTGAAAGACTTCTATAATGAAAACTATATTCTGAAAAAGGCAATTTAAGAGACCAACAGAAAATGAAAAAAATAGTCCCTGTTCCTGGATAGGCAGAAGCAATATTGCCAAAATGACGTATCATCAAAGCTGAAATACAGGTTTAATGTGATCCCAATCAAAATCCCAGCAGCATTCCTACAGAAGTAGAAAGGTAATCCTAGAATTTGTATAAGCTAAAAGAGACCCAGAATAACAAAAGTAATTCTAGACAACAAGTGCAAACCAGGAAGCATTGCCATAGTAGATTATAAGTTACACTGTTAAAACTTCGGTGAGAATAAACAACATGGTACCAGTTCAGAAAGATTTGCAGATAGATGGAACAAAATAGAAGGTGGAGAAATAACCCGGGGCATATTTAGCCATCTGATCTTTGACAAAGGGGTCAAAAACATGCTTTGAAAAAGATAGCCTCTTTAACAGATGGTGCTGGGAAAATTGATTATCCACATGCACAAGATTGAACCTAGACTCATAAATCTCAGCCTGAGCTAAAATAAAACTACAGGCTGTAGATCTTTAACTTTAATTGTTCCATGGAAGACGAGAGACCTTCACTGCACTCCTTTGCTACAACTCTGAAATGGGGATCATAATCATAATTGCCTCTTTCTTTACCCCCACACACATAGTACTAATTGATCGTGCTATATAATAAATAACAATCTGAATATAACTTTGCTCTACATTTTCCATTATTTTTGCTATTCAGAAAATCAGCAACAGTTCACAGTCCCAGTCAAAGAAAGTATATTATAAATATGTATTTCTCTAGAAAAAATACTGCTGCCAGTAGTCTTGGAGACTATTTTACAAGAAACTTCATTGTATTTAAAAGCTCAGATACCTCAGAATATCAGCTTAATATATTTATTAGATTTCATTCCCCTTTAAATAAAATATTTTGTGCTAAACAAAAGGGGAGGAAATTATGCATGTTAGTTTTGATGTAGCATTGTTAGCAATCATTTTTGTGAATTTTTGTCTTGGATGGCTATTTGGAATAATATGGGGATAAAACTATTGACATTACATCTACTGAAGAGATGGATAAAAGATCAAATTTTACATAGTTATGTTGCCTATATTTATGAATACCAATATTAAAATGTAATGCATTATATGCTGGATTTATTTTAGCATGAAATAAAAGAGAAAAGAGGCTGACATTAATAAAATGTCTCTTTATTTAAAATTATGTTAGGCTAACATATATTGTAGATAAGTGCAGGAAACTATTGTTACTAAGATGTTTTTGTTTTACATGTTATATGGTTAAAAATATTTTAGTCTTGCAATAAAGCATGATAAATGTTTAGCATTTTTAGTATGTGAGCTGATAAAATTGTTTACACACTAGAAATCAATACCTTCAATTAAAGAATTAAGAATAACAAGAGGATAATAAACAGAAAAACTTTGAATGGCAAAATGAAATTTACAGCTGAGAAAATATTAAATTTATAGATAAATTATTTAGGGAAAGTAAAATAATAAAAAACTGTGAGATATATGTTTAAAATTATCATTAAATGGACTTAATTTTAATGCATATTTAAAATCTACATTCAATTTTTTCTAAAGAAAGCTCTAATTGGATTTTTTTTAACTTTAAACATTCTGAAACTTAAGAAAAAATATCTACTGAAATATTTTAAAGCATATTTCTCAGAGAAAACCATGATTCTTGGTGAATTAACATTTATTAAAGATTATAATTATTACTTTGTAATAATTTATATCATTAAATGAAAAAAGTCTTCCTTTAATATTTCCTTCCCATTCTTAACTTATTTAATCCTTTTTCATATTAAATATTGTTCTTTTTCTGAAAGGAAATGTATGTAGTTTTATGTAGTTGAACATCACCTATGTTTTGCATGAACAATTAATAATGAAATATTTTATTTTGGTTTTTATGTAAAAATATATTTAGACAAACTTAACTATAAAATACAATTTAAATCTAGACTATAATATATCGTTTAATAAATAAACATACTTCAATATTTTAAAGAATTTGCGCTGCTAGAATAACAATTAGAAAATAGGTACATGAAAACCCAGAAGTAACAGAGCTGGGAATGTAATTCATGGATAATATGCTTTGCATGTGTACGATCTCCAGAACCAAAAGGAAAGAGAGAAAGAACCTAGAGGTATGTAGAGTTCTTAGACTTGACAACAAAAGCTTCATCCATCAGAAAGGAAACTTAATAAACTGTACCTTATCAAAATTAAAATATTTTGCTTTATAAAAGACTAGAAGTTAAAAAGAGAAGCTAAGTACTTTGAGGAAACATTTGCAAACCGTACAGTCAACAAGTTCTACTATGTAGAATATAATAGTCAAAAAGAAATGGGGGAGGGAGGGAAATTCAATAAGAAAATAGGAAAAAAGTCATGAGTAGACATTTCAATGAAGAGAAAACAGATGACAATCATATACAAAGATACGCTAACAAGAAAATACAGTTGGAGCTAATAAGAAAATTAAAATCAAATCCACAATGAGATACCACTGCATCTTTCAGAAAGGCTAAAATACAGTGGTAACACTAAATACTGGCAAAAATAAAGAGAAACTATTAATCACACCATACTGATGGAAATGTAATACTGTTCCAACCACTTTCAAAACCTTATTAAACTAAACATGTAAGGCAGAATTATTGGCATTATTGGCAGGCAATAGTAGAGAAATAAATATTTATGTTCACCTAAAACTGTATATAGATGGCCATAGAAGCTGCATTTTTAATAGTCAAAAGCTGAAACCAATCTTGAAGTTTTTCAATAAATACATGCTTTAAAAAGTGAAAACTGGTAAATCCAAACAACAGAATAATACAAGCAGTAAAAATTCACAGGCCGTTGATAAACTCAGCAACTTAGATGAATCCTCAGGTAATTTTAACAAATGACAATCCCAAAGGGAATCATTAACTTTATGTATCCATTTTCACAACTTCCTTAAAATGAAAGAAATTATAAAAATGGAGAAAAGAATATTGATTGCTAAGAGTCCAAGATGGAGGAAAGAACAAGGTAAGAAGAAGGTAAGGATGATCCCAGAAGGACAATGTCAAGGATTCCTCCAATGGAACTGATGAATATTTTGCCTAAATGTCTATTTCTTGGTTGATATTTCACTAAGGTAGAAACTAGGTAAAGGGCACATAGATCTCTTTATTAGCTCTTATGTATTAGCTGTAATTGCATATGAATCAATTATATTACAATATAAATTTCATTAAAAATTGATACCTCTCTACCAGACCACATATATTTAAACTACATTTACATTCCTCACTTTCAAGAGGGAAAGAAAAATGACTCTTTTCTCTTAAAGTCTCAGCAATTATTTTTCATAGTTACCGCAGCTCTACAAAGTTGGTCAATACATTACTCAGTTATGGACTCAATAAAATGAAATACGCTGACAGAATGTCCATTTGAAAGAAAATGACCCATTCTTATAAACCATAACAGTATGATGATTTGCAAGACAATGAATTTTCAAAGTAAGCAAAACAAACAGCCATGGCCTACTGCAGTCTAAAATTTATAACATATCTTATATTTAAACCTGTAGATGTCTTTCAATACTGGGATGTTATAAACACTGTCATTATTAAAACCTAATAATACTTAATATAAGTATTAAGTATTTTATTACCATATTAGATATTTTATTGTTTAAAACACTCTTATGAATAACAATACCCTGTTAAATGTTAAACTTTTAATGAGTTTTGGTTGATTGATTGATTAATTCATCAGTTAAATGTAATTTTACTGCAGATACCAAAGTGAGCAAACCTTCAAGGAGAAAAGAAATAGTAACCATTTACCCTCATGCGATGCAAGTTATTAAAGCCGGGTAATTACAGGTTTCTAAAGGGTAGACTGGAAGGGAAATGTAATGTTTTCAAAACCGGGTTCAATTTTAGGATGCTTAAAGCTCCGTCTTCCTGTAAATTCCTCAAAGAAAGCAGGGAGACCAAAGTAAAGAGTTGCCTGCAACTTGGATTTCAAGACTGTGGAATGAGAGACACAGAAATAAACAAACAAACAAAAATAAATAAATAAAGCTGAACATTTCATTGAACAGTAACTGAAAAGTAATGGGTCTTAAAACAAACTAAACTGTTTAAGTGTCACTGAAGGCAAAGGCTGGTATGACGGTGGTTTTAAGCAAACTGGTGACATGATGATTAAAATTACTCCTTTACTGAATGAAGAAAATGTATCCAGAGGAAAAATACTGGAGGTTCAAGGATGAAATAGAAGACAATTGTGGGAATCAGATAGCCGTAACCTCAAACTCAGCTGAAGAGGCGTTTGTGGGCGGTAGAGGACTGAAGACCTCTGAGAAGGCAAAAGGTAGAATGAACCACACCTAGCAACTGTTTTTTTTTTGTTTTGTTTTGTTTTTGTGGGTTCCGGGGGATCGACCTCAGGACCTCGCGTGCCAGCAGGTGCCCATGACGCTGAGCAATATCACCGGACCCTTTTTCGTATGTGGGTTCCGGGAGTCGAACTCGGGCCCTTGCGCTTGCTGGACAGGCGCTTAAGCCGCAGAGCCATCTCACCGGCCCCTAGCAACTGTTTGGAAGAGAAGGCTTGGACAGCAAGTAGAGCAGTATGGCTCTAAAAATTCTAAACTCATTTCCAGAAGAATGCCATCTTGTCACTTGGAATTTCTGTTTAAAAAAGCATTTAAAATGGCTTTTTCTTTTCACTTCCTTTGTCTGGCACTGAGAGTTTTCCAATACGCTTATCAGCTGTTTTTTACCCCATGAAATCAATGGCTTCTTCCTCTGTGCATGTCTGAGGGGAAACGGATGATATAGTCTTACATTTTGAAAGTTATCTATTTTCTGTTAAATTACCTGCGGCTACTTTCCTAATCCCTTTGTTTTCTAAATTTCTGTTTTGTTTTTTATCTGATTTCCTTTGGATAATCTAATTGATTTTTTCTTTCAGATTTTCTGTATTATAGCTAGCTGAGAAAAGTTGTTTAGGGTTCAACTTATCCATACATCCTTGCAGCAAATATTTATTGAGTGCCCATTGTATGCCTTAAACTGTGTTAGCCCTTTAAAAAGATTTTCTCCTGCTCAAGTAAGGGAACTAACATGCACCACTGAAGCATCTGTTATTGCATCATTATAGCAATTTTAACAATATCTTCACCAGGATATTTAGTGTATTTTGTTAAATAATCACTTTATTTTTCTAAATACTACTCCAGGTACATAGAAAGCTAGTAATAAAATAGCTTTTATTTGTGTAATAACTATAATCCTAACTTTGTGTGTTTATTTAAATATTTTATATTATTTTCAGTGCTCACTATCAAATATTTTCTAGCATAATGAATTCTGTCAATGCTATTAAACCTTGATTTATCTGTCAGTTACACAGAAATGAATCACTTTAAGTTTATGTTGTATATATGTAAATTCTTCTGAGTTCAGAGTGACTAAAAAATTGATAGTAAAATTCTTTTTTTCTTTTTTTTTTTTAAATGTGGGTACTGTGGGTCGAACTCAGGACCTCATGCTTGCCAGGCAGGCGCTTATGCTGCTGAGCTATCTCACCGGCCCCAAGGTAAAATTCTTGATTGAAAATGTCTTAACACATTGCTGTAGATGCTGCTCTAATTTGGTGAAAATTCAGCTTTTTTTTGGTTGCAAAATTACCAGCCAAAAGAACAAAAAATGAAAAAAAAAAAGAAGAAAAAGATGAAGAAAGAAAAATAAAGCCTCAGATTCAACTTGCTTAAAAATATAAAAGGAGATGATAGAGTACAGGGAAGTCACACTGGGTGTAACTTCAAAATACTATAACTTAATAAATTCTCAATGTCTATATTTAGCTTATTAATCACATGAAAGATCACCAGAATTTGAGGGGCTTGAGATACTTTGGTATAACCACTCTTTATCACACATAAACTCTACTGTTGCCAAAGAAGTTGAAAACTACTCCCAGAAGAAGCAAGGTTAAGAGGCAAGAGAAACAGTAGAAATAATTGCAAATATCCTACCTGCCCAAAGTCTTAGGAAAATACTATTTCATTTTATCTATCTATCTATCTATCTATCTATCTATCTATCTATCTATCTATCTATCTATCCATCCATCTATCTATGCATCCATCATGTATCTAGGCTTAAAATGTTCTTGCTTTGGTTGCTGTTACTGCAGAAAGTCCTACTTCACAAAGATAGGATGTTGGAAATGCACACAGGCTTTTCAGAGCTTTGGTAGAAATCTCAAGATATTCCTCCTTGACTTTAATCCAGAGCATATGGAGATTTGAAGTTGTCTCAAAAGTACTTTTTTATTTTGTTTATTTGTACATGTGTGTAGTAAAAAAATAAATACATAAGACACAAAAACTAAAATATAGCATGATTTCTCTTTATATGAGAAAACCAAAACATCAATAAAAAACAATATAAAAGATAGATAATAGGAAGTAGGGAGATCATTTTTCAAATGGGAAGGAGATCAAGAAATGGAGGGAGGGGGCCGGTGAGATGGCTCAGCGGCTTAAGCGCCTGCCCGGCAAGCGCGAGGGCCCGAGTTCGACTCCCGGAACACACATACGAAAAAGGGGCCGGTGATATTGCTCAGCGGCACGGGCGCCTGCTGGCGCGCGAGGTCCTAAGGTCGACCCCCCAGTACCCACAAAAAAAAAAAAAGCAATGGAGGGAGGCAAGGAGGGGAAGGAAGGGAAAGGAGATGAAGAATTAAGACCTGATGTGTACGTGTACCAACTCCACACAAGGAATGTAATAAATATGTACTGAAAACATGTACTAATAACAAAGGGAAAAAAGAAAAATATAATGTATCCTATGTTGTATAAAAGAGACTTTCGTTCACACACGTATAAATGTATGTATATGGAGTCATAATGATTGGAAAGATTCATAAAATGTTAATAGTCATTTCTGAGGAAGTACGATAACGATTGATAAAATAAGTGTTTCAAGATTTTCAGAATTTATTCATTAGTTTTTTTGATTTCTAGAAAGGTGTTGTCTCCGTAACTTTTCTCATTGCTAAGACAAAATAACCGACTCCCAAAGTTAAAAGAGGAAATGTTTATTTCACTCACACTTTGTAGAGGTTTCAGTCCATAATTCGCTGGCTCAAAGGCAGGGTGGCATCACAAAGAAGCAGTTCGTGGTGAACAGAAGCTAGCAAAGCCACAAGCGATGACCACAGCTCTGTCTACCCATTATATCTTTTCCAGATTACTTAGGGCAGGTAGTACTCACATCCTTAATCTTAGTACCCTTGATCCTAACATTGCACTGTGAATAAAATTCAGTGTCACACACACTAGATTCAGCCACCCCTGAAAAATCTCCATCTATGACTGAATGAGGCTTTGGGAGGATATCTAAACACAAGTCGTTAGACAGGCATTGGATTTTTTTTATGAATTTATTTAAATTTAGTACTTGTTGATGAAAGAGAAAGTAGGGAAATATTTAACAAAACCAAAGTTATCACTGTTATCACAGATTTTCCATTGTTTATGAATTAAAGTCCTGAGAGGCATGATACAGAAATGATCGCTACCTATTTTGATCTCTAAAAATAAAACTACTGTAAGTAAGATTTAATGTCCGATGTAATGTCTCAATTATGCTGAATACTCTTTTATTATAAAATTATTACTAACGTACCTTGGGCTTATTTTGATACTAGATAGCCAGATGTGGTGGCGGATGCCTGTAATCCCAGCACTTGGGAAGCTGAAACAGGAGGATCACTGTGAATTTGAGGCCAATCTGGGCTACATGAATGAGTTCAAAGCCATCCAGCCCTACATAGTGAGGCCCTGTCTCAAGAAAACCGAAACACACACAAAAAAATTATTGTTTAATATTGGAGTTCAGAGATTCCTGTTTCTCTACTTTCAAAGGCTATTCCATTTACTTTTATTCTTATAATCTGTAAAAGTCATATTAAGCTGATAAAAAGGGAAAATACAGAGTGTAAAAAATTTTATTTTTTTAAATTAACATTTCTCCAAGTATGAAAATTTAAATGGATAGAACAAGTATTGTGGACTTTTCTTTAAAAAAATACTCATTTGCATCATTTGCATCTAAAAATCTAACAAATATTTACACTTCATAAGAAAAATACAGCCTATACTTAAATTTTCTGGTTAAATCCTTTTGATTTTATTTCAAATTCATTAGTATTGTTCTGATATTATGGATTACACCTGAACTAAAATAATAAATGCGATAATCCATCAAATGTTTATTGCCTTACTTCCTCTAAATCAATTACTGCATACTGTTTCAAGATTTTCTGTTATTAGATGTCTATTGATAAAAATTCATAATTGGTCTAACTATTTTTAAACACTGTGGTTCATGTTAGAAAATGAAAACAATTAAATTCATTGATATTATAATTTTATTATTTTACTTGAAATTTCAATTTGATTAGCACTTTGTGGAAACATTTTCACTTTTATCAGCACATATTTTCCCCTTTGAATTAAAGTAATCCACAATAAGGAATATTATGAGTTACATTTGTAAAGCAGGTGTTTCTTATAGCAGCTGCTTTGCCTTTGTATTTGATTGGTTTATTTGGGATATAGCATGTAGCTGTGAATTACACAGAGTTACAATATAAATAACTATTTTTAAAATATTGGTAATAGTTCACATGACTAACTTCAGATTATTTATTTCATAAAAAATTTAAATCACTATGTTTATAGGCTATTTCTCTCATAAAAACATTGAATATAAAATATGTAGTGTGTTCATGAAGATTATTATTAGAAAACACAATAAAATATATCAATTAGGTTTAAGTGCAAATAGTAATAATACTCTCATATAGCATTACCGTAGTGGATTGAGCCCTATTTTTAACTATATATTACTGAGCTTTGCAAGATGATTTCAAAGCATTAGTTAAATGGTCAGAAATTAAGGGTCACTGTGTGAATTTTACTTCCTTGTAGAGTTTTAACATTCATTGTAAAATATGTCATTAACTAATATATTAAGAGGGACAAACTGAATCAATTATGGATGATTTTAAATAATTTTCTGAGCAAAATAGGACAATCTAATCTTCCATTAAATATGACTTTTTCTATTTTATTCAATTTTCTAGGCTAATAATGATTAAATAACATATTTTATTAAAACTTTAAAAATCCTACAAATTTTCAAATAGTATCCAATTATTTAATAGTTATTAAGTAACACAAACAAAATTTTGTATTTCCTTTAATGCAAGAATAAAATGGTAAATGCAAAATACAAATAATATGTTAATGAAAGTTTATGTAATACAAAATAGCAAACAATTTGAAAAGCTGAAGGCTTATAACTACTAAATGATGGCAGAATATCCCTCAATTTGTAATCTAAGTTAAAGCAGAACTATTATACAAAACTCAAATTATTGCTGAATTATTATTTTCAGACACATTTATCTGCTAGTCTTTTTTTCTTTTCTTTTCTTTTTCCCTGTGCCATACTGTTTTTATCACTGTAGTTTTGTAGTGCAATTTGAAATCTGGGATTGTGATGCCTCCTTCCTTGATTTTACAGCCCAGGACTTCTTTTGCTATTCTAGGTCTCTTCTAGTTCCATATAAACTTTAGAACTGTTTTCTCTATTTCTATAAGGAATTCTCTGGTGTTTTGATTGGGATTGTGTTAAATCATATATCACTTTTGGAAAAGTGTGGCCATTATAAAAATATTGGTTCTACCTATCCAGGAACAGGTATTATCTCTCCATTTTCTCACCTCACCTTGAATCTCCTTTTTCAGAGTATTTTAGTTTTCATGTTAGAGGTCTTTTGACTTGTCTGTTTGGTTAATTCCTAAGTATTTAATTTTATATTATTTATTTGAGCTCACTCTATTTTTCTGCTGTGGGCATTCACCATTATAAACTTTCCTCTTCAGACTGCTTTCATCATGTCCCATATGTTCTAGTGTGTTGTATCCTAATTATCATTTGACTCTAGGAACTGTCTAATATCTACATCACTTTTTTCTTTGATCACTTGATTGTTCAAGAGAGAATTTTTAATTTTTGTGTTTGCATAGTTTCTGTGGTTTCTTTTGCCATTGATTTCTAGTTTCATTGCACTATGATCCAATAATATGCTTTGTATAATTTCAGTTCTTTTGTCTTTACTTAAGCATGCTTTATGTGCTAACTCATGGACTAATTTAGAGAAAGTCCCATGTGTTGCTGAGAAGAATGTCCATTCTGTTGCTTTGAGGTGGAGCACTCCACTGATACCTATTAAGTCTTTTTGTTTGAAGGTTTGATTGAACTCCGATTCTTTTTTGTTGACTTTTTGCCCAGTTGATCTATTTGTGACAGTAATATATTGAGGTCCCCTATTATACGTGTATTGGTGTTTATCTGATTTTGTTGTGTGGTTAAATTTTGTTTAATGAATCTGGGCATGCCAGAATTTTGTGCCTATATGTTTATAATTGCTCTCTTTTTTGTTGAATTTTTCCATTAACCAAAAAGTAGTGACCTTCTTTGTTTCTTACAATCAGTTTTCACTTGAAGTCCACTTAGTCTGAAATTAGGTAGCTCTTTTTGCTTTTTTCAAATTTTCATTGCATGAAATATTGTTTTTCATACTTTGTTTTTTAATCTATGAAATTCATTTTGAATTAATTTGTTTCTTTTGTACTGCCTATGTTGGGATATTTCCATTCTTTCATTTTTAATCTGTAAATTTCTTTCTGAATTCAATGTATTTCTTGAATACTACATATCGTTGGATTTTGTTTCTTGATCCATTTTACCAAGCAGCTTCTTTCGATGTTGGAACTGAGACCATTCATATTGAGGGTTATTATTTATTCCAGACATTGCATTATTTTTTGTTACTGATCGCCTTTTTTTTTCCTTCTGCTTAGCTACTCATCCTGCCAGGTATATTAATTCTATTTGAATTATTGTTGCTGTTGGCTTCCTTGTCTCTTTATAGGATATCCTGAGAATTTTTAAATGCTGTTTTTATGGTCAAGAAATTTTTGAGGTGCTTCTCGCCATGGAAGTATCTTATTTCTCCATCAATTTTGAAGGAAAGTTTTGCATGATATAACATTTGGGATTGGAAGTTTTCATGTTTTAGTGCTTGAAACACTTCACTCCAAGCCTTTAAGTTTTTGTTCAGAAGACTGCATTAATCAATTGCTTACAATTGTAAGTGATTCTTTTTTTTTTTTTTTGTGGGTACCAGGGGTTGAACTCAGGACCTCGCATGCCAACAGGTGCCCGTGCCGCTGAGCAATATCACTGGCCCTTTTATTGTATGGGGGTACCAGGAGTCAAACTCAGGACCTCGTGCTTATCAGGCAGGTGCTTATAACACTGAGCTATCTCACTGGCCCTGTAAGTGATTCTTCAATCTTCTCTAACAGCTTTTAAGATTTTTGTTCCTATGTTGAACTACTGTGTATTTTGTAAGCGATGTTACATGGACAGGATTTCTCTCAGTCATAACTACTTGGGGTTCTACATGTCTCAATTTTCTCTGTTTATTTCTTTCCCTATGTATGGAAGTTTTCTACTAGTATTTCTGCCAGCAGGCTTTTTATGACATTTGTGCTACCTTCTAATTTTTCACTTATTCTAATTACTCTTAGAGTTGTATTCTTTGCATCATCTAGCAGATGTTGGAACAATTTTTCATGCTCCCTTGTTATTTTTAAGGTGTCTGTGTAGTTGATCTTTGAAAGTATCCCTCTCTTCTGATTCTGAAACTGTCCTCACATTGGGTGCTTCTGTTGCTCATACTTTCAATATATTTTTTAAATCTCCTGGATTTCTTTTTTTTTTTTTTTGGTACCTGAAATCAAACTCAGGACCTTCATGCTTGCCAGGCAGGCACTGTGCCACTGAGCTATATCCCCAGCCCAATCTTCTGGATTACTGACTGAACCCTTTTCATTGACTCTACTTCTTTCCTCAATTTATCATTCATGTTTTGTATTATATTGTTTAGCCCAGCTAGCTTTTTTTTAATGCCGTCTAAAAGTTCCTTGATCATTTTGGTGCTTTTTCCCATTATCTGTTTAAATATATAGTCTGTGATGGCATCAAGCACCTCTTTGATTTGTTTTCCAGCCTCCTCTGTTATAGTTTTAAGGAATGTGGGTGTGTGGTTTACACTATTTTTTCTGTTAATAACATTTGGATTGTCTTTAGGGGAGTGGGGAGTTTTGGTAGGCATTTTCTTGCTTTATCTTCTTATGTTTCTATTGCATTTTGTTTTGATTTGTGCTAATGTTTTTGGTTGCTTATAGTGGAAAGATTTTGTTGCTAGTACAGACATCTCTTTAGTCTGTTTTCTGTGACGTATCCATAGCCCTTTGTCTGTGCTCTAAGATTGAAACACCTATGTTAATTTGGAAGGGGAGGATGCAGTGTAAATGGCCCAACAGTGAGTTCTCTGGGAATGTGCCCCAGTATTGTTAATGTCACAAATGCAATCTGGGTATTGGCATACAGAGGAATCCATTAATGGCAACAATTATGCAACCCTGGCCATATCAATCAAATCAGCTACAGTTGTGTGTTCCAAAACAAATTGGATACTAACATAACATAAGAACCAATTATATACCACTTTTAACCACAAAGAAGAAATCCACAATTATAGTATAAACATTAAGACAACACAGATATTGACATAGTACTAATATGTTTTAATGTGACAGGTATAACTTCGCTAATGGTAAAAAAACAAGTCAACAGTAATTTTTCATAGTTAACTATCAAAAGTTATAGCTTAATAGTTATACTATTAAAGATATGGAGGGTTAGGAAAGGGAAATTCAAGATGAAAAATTTGAAACCTTAAAGAATAGGATATGAGAAGGAAGAGAAGGAAGTGAGGCAAAGAATATTATTAGTGACTAGAAGGGAGTGTATATAATTAGGTAAAGGTAACAATAAAAACACATGAGAAATAGAAGATAACAGTAAAAAAGAGAGGAATGTAAAAAAAAACATTTTTTTGTTGTTGTACCAGGAATCAAACTCATGACCTTCCGCTTGTCTGGCAGGCACTGTGCTGCTGAGCTGTATCCCCAGCCCCAAAAAATTATTACATGGGGAATAAAAATAAGAAAAAAATAAAAGGAAAAAGTTGTAAGTAAAAAAGAGGGTGGAAATAAAAGCAAAAAGGAAGGAAGATAAAAGAAGGAAGAAAAAATGAAAATTATCTGTAATTTTGAATGAATATTTTCCTTCTGGCATCTGCAATCTTGGAGTTAGTAATTCTTGACTTTCTCAGATGTCCCTCTGCTTTTTCTGGGCTGTGGCAGTGTCTAAGTCAAGATGTGTCCCTGTTCATGCAAATGCAAGAGGAAAGGACCCAGACCTCTCATCCATGCCTGATGCAGGCAGAAGCAAGCATGATCTAATAGCCAGTGCAGAGACTTTCAAATTCAGAACAACTCAGTTGGGTCTGGCTTCCAGCCATAGGGGGTGGGGCCAGTGTCCTTCCTGGCCAAGCCCAAGCTCCTCAGGATTTTTCTTTCCAGCCAGCTCCCTGTCTGTGGCTGCTTTCTGTGGCTGTCTCTTACACAGTCACTCTGGGAGGGTAACACTGGTAACCCTGAAGTGAAGACATCCTGTGATTGTTCTGAGTCCCAGGTTCAAACTCTCAACAATTTCCTGAAATAGTGCTCAAGCCCACAATCTCACCAGGGACATGGTGGATATTTGTGCTGGGGTCTCTCACCCACTGTTGCCTGTGGAAGAACTCTGTGCAGTA
Organism: Erethizon dorsatum; assembly: GCA_028451465.1. Lineage (NCBI taxonomy): Eukaryota > Metazoa > Chordata > Mammalia > Rodentia > Erethizontidae > Erethizon > Erethizon dorsatum. The sequence goes on from CM051839.1 coordinate 23,495,468, forward strand.
CTTTGGATATCAAGCAACTGCCAGTCTATTTCATCATTGTTATTCAGTCCTGGTACCTCCTGAATTCCCTTGCTTTTCTTTTGTTTCTGCAGATTCAGCCTCCATTTCCTGCAAGCCCTCAGCTGGGAGCTGAGGAGAAGTTCCAGACTGTCTTTTTCCCTTCTCTGCTTTGTGATCTTTCTCAACTACTCTGTAATTTTAAAATTTCCCATCAGTTCCTTCCTGAGTTTTGGAGATTTCTCTCTGTCTCTGTCTCCATCTCTGTCACTCTCTGTCTCTCTCTGCCTCTGCCCACCCACCCCCCCATTCTCTAAGTAGTTATTTTCCTGTCTGGATTCAGAATCTCAGAGAGGCTAGGTTGCTGCCACTCACCACTCCACCAATTTCTCTCTATCCCACAATTTTTAGAAGAACCACTTGAGTGGTTTAATTCTCTATGTCTAGATGCAATGCATAAGAATATGGTATTGGGCCGGTGAGATGGCTCAGCGGCGTAAGCGCCTGCCTTGCAAGCGCGAGGGCCCGAGTTCGACTCCCGGATCCCACATACGAAAAAGGGGCCGGTGATATCGCTCAGCGGCACGGGCGCCTGTTGGTGCACGAGGTCCTGAGGTCGACCCCCCGGTACCCACAAAAAAAAAAAAAAAAAAAAAAAGAATATGGTATAACAAAAGATGATTATGTGTGTAAAGAGAAGTATTTAGGTTTAATTCTTTAATTAGTATTGTAACTACAAACTAAATTTAGTATTATTTAACTATTTTCCATATTTGTTAGCAAATATTTTATTCCAGAACAATAGCAGTTTCATCCCATTGTGGGACCTTTAATTAGATACCTTGCTGGATAGCAAATTATTTTCATATTTAAATGCTTATCTATCAAGAATTAAATATTTCATTGTGTGTAGATTAGGGATCTTGTACAGCTTAGTTGTGTGCATGTCGCAAAAGAGCACTCTTTATGTTGCAGTTAGTTCATCAACAATGGCTGCAGCCTTCATAAAATTGACAAGACCTTTTAGGATCAGCTTCCAAAACCACTCTCTCCTCTCTTGCTGGTTTTTGGACCATAAACCTCAGCTCCTCACTATGAATTGGGCCTTTTTATACCCGAAGATCTATGCACAAAATGGTCTCTTGTTTCCACCAGATTGAAGAATCTGAGACTGTAGAGTCACTCTTTATTTATTCAGTCTTGGTAGTCACATCATATTGTGTCCTCTTGGTCATTTCATTCATGATATGGCAGGGAATCTCTACAGTGTTGGTGAAAGGAATTTATATGAGGGTATGAACACCAGGAGCCAAGGCTGTTGAGGACCTCCTTGAAAGACTGGTTAGTAGAGAACCTCATTTCTCCCTTAATCTCTAGGAATTGTGGAGGGGGGCAGTGAGGTGGGTGGAAGCTAACATTTTTTAATGTCAGGAAAAATTGCGTGTTCCCTTAGTCTTAAATATCTGAGAAATTTAGTGAACTTGAAATAAAATTTAGATAGGTATAAAATTTCTGAGAGACAACTTGCACAGAAAAATTTTAATAGTAGTTTGAATAATATTGCTCTGCCTTCTGAGAGAAATTCTAAAATGCACGTTTCCTCATTGTGTCAGTTCTAATTATCAGTGTCTCATTACAGATATGGTTTTGCCAATATATCAGTTTCTATTATCGTTCTTTCCATTTGGCCTACATTTCTGAATTTTGCGTTTGGACATGACACAACCTCTTCTAATTTTTTCTAGACTTACTTGTGTTCATGGGCTTTCATAGAACAAACAATGTATAATAAATTCTTTATTTAATGATCATTTCTGTTATGCCGGACTTATATGTTTTCCAGATTCTGAAGTCAAGCTTATGTCAGAATATTTGGTATTGCTATATTTGATGATAGTAAATAGTAAATATAGTAAATAGTAAACTAAATAGTAAATATTTAGTAAATAGTAAATATTTGATAACTGTAAATATCAAAAATATTTCATACCAATAAATATTTGATAAATAATAAATAATAGTAAATACTAAATAGTAAATATTTGATAATAGTAAAAGTAGTAAAATAGAATATTTAATTCTATTATTCTATTCTATTATCTTATTCTTTGTAAAAATATTCCCTTCATCATGAAAGGAAATAAGCATATTTTGTGTGTTTCAAAAAATCATGAAATTATGATTTGTCAGAATATAAATATTTTATTTTTCACCCTAAATGTGTTACTAGCTTTTTAATATTTTAATTAGCAGAAACATCAACTATAATTTAATAAACACACAAAGATTACTTCTTTTCACATAAAATGTGCACATTTTCTCACAAAAACCAGAGCATATTACTAACAGGACATTTGCATGTTTGTCTATACATTCATCTTAATTCACAGTACTAGTGTCCAACATCTTGATACCCATCGCCTCTGAGTGCACCTGTGCAAATGGCTATTTCTGCCTCAGTCATAGGAGATGCCACAGTAGAAAAGGTTTAAGGTGCATAGATGAGGGAAAAAAACATAATTTATGTTGCACTATGGAGCCTCTTGAAATGTGCATAAACATATGCATCTTAAGTGAATGTGAACATTATGTATCCTCATTACGTTGAGTTTGTTACATTAAACTGACTACTGAAGTATGCTAAAATGCTATGATGAGGTTCCAGGAAATAATTTCATTTGAATAAGAGTGAATTAGTGGCATTCTAGTATTTTTACTAGGCCACGGATGCATCAGATAGGAATATATTGTCACTAAAAAATAACTGATGATAGGAAAACACTGAGGTGCACAGATGGCCCCATTAACCTCCCAAAGGAGATAAAATCCTAACTCTAAAATAGTAATAGAATTGCAGAGATAATGCTAAGTCAGTTAAAAAGTATGAAATTTAATCACTGTTTTCTTTGTTGGGTAATGAATATGCACATAACATAGAGAAACCAAATGAGCCATATGAAAGTATTTTATGTCGCACCAAACATTTTTCTCATGCTGTGCTTTGATCTATAGATAAAAAATATAATCCAAATAATTTTATTATTTTAAATAAATAGCAAATATATTGAGAGCATTTTCCACAAAATGTGCCACACATGAAATTTCACTTTTAATAATACAATTTCCTACAGAATGTCTTTTACCAATTTGCATATTTAACTTACAACTTAATGATATTCATGAAGGCTACTTGGTGAATTATCTAATATGTGATTTTAGGACAAATGCTGCAAATCCATTTTCTGAAATCATTTTGATGAAAATTTTGTATCACCAGTTTCAATAAAGGAAGAAATTGAGAAAAAATGGAAACTAACAAAGATGAAATATGTAACAAATAACTGGGTTGATACTTACATCTCCATTACTTATATCTCCCATATATATTTTGTATAATGTGTAGGATACATTACATATAACATTGTATATCACATAATATTTATGTTCTCATATATGATAGGTATATATGCCTCTTCTCCACCAATGGCAAACATATAATATTCTTTCTCAAGATGAGATGACATGATACTACCTGGCTATTTTAATGGACTATTGTTATCAAGTGTTACATCCACACAAAACTTTTACTTTCCAATTTTTCCATCCCTTTCTTTCTGTCTTAATCTTTACCCCTCTCTTTTCTCTCTCTGTCAAAATATCTTATTGTACAATACTCACCCTTGTGATAATGCTAGGTAATACAATAACTATGTAATGAGGTGAAAAGTAGTTGATATGGGTGTTGTGACTTGGCCTTAGGCTGCTACATATGGATTACTTGTACACATGCACTGTTATCTCATGATAGTCTGAAATTGAGGTGGCTAATGAATAGTAGACAGGTAGCATATACAGTATACAGTATAGATATTAGTATACAGTATAGATATTAGTATACAGCATAGATATTTTGGACAAAATGATGATTCATGGAATCTGTCACATGCAGCAGAATAGTATTCAATTTAAAACTGACAAATAGTCAAATTCTTGAATTTCCAATTTTATATTTTTGGATTGCAGTTCACCATTAACTAAAACTACAAGAAGTGTGACAATGATTAAGAGAGGGCCATGGTACATGATGTTCTTATTTTCTATAATGCATCAGTTTAAATTCCATGTCATTATTTTATTTTGTTTATATTTGACCTCTGAGTTGATTCTGTAATATCTCTCTCTCTGAGTGGAATTTGCCTTGAATTTCCTTTTCCTTTATTGAGCAAAACTAATATATATATATATATATATATATAATCTTCCAGAGTGTGACATTATCCTATCTATCTAGTGAAATTTATTTTATTATACATTTTGGTTATTACAGAATTCTCAGTCCATCAAATTTCTCTTCTGAGACCTATCCAGGGATTACTTTCTGTTTTATTCCTTGAGAGGGTTCTCTTTGTAACTCGAATATTCTGCTTTCCAAATTTCTTCAACTTAGAATACTTTTAATATCTTGAGTTGTTACATCTCTGAAAATATCTTCTTTTGTTCCCAGGTATTTGATAGTTTGGCTGAGCATCAATTTTTTTTTTATTTGGGTACTGGGAGTCGACCTCAGGACCTCGTGCTTGCCAGCAAGCACTTGTGCCGCTGAGCGATATCACCAGCCCTTTTTGTCCTTTATGTGGGTTCCGGGAGTCGAACTCAGGACCTCGCGCTTGCCATGCAGGTGTTTATGCCGCTGAATCATCTCACTGGCCCTGGCATCAATTTTTAACTTCAAAGTATTACTTTAAACTTCACTTCATTATTAATATCTCATTTGTTTTATCTGATAACAGGTCTGATGTCACTCATATTCTTGAAATTTTATATGTATTTTCTAACCTTTGAAGGATAAATGTATATCCTTCATTGATATTTTAATCATGTATATTTTTCACATATTTGAAAAATGAAACAGTTGCCTTCATAATTGATATTCTGAAAAGTAATCGATACAGGAAAAATATCAATTTCTTCAAATTCATCCTTCATGATACAGCCTTTCTTTTATTCTAAAGATTGAAATTCTTCCCCAGCAACAGAAAAATGAATAAAAAATATGTGATACATATAGCCAATGGAAGATTACTCAGCCTTAAAGAATAAATTAAAATTATTTGTACCAAAATTGGTGCAATTTAAAAACATAATAATAAGTGAAATTAACCAGACACATGTTAATTATCAAGGGTTTTCTCTTATATGAGAAACACAATCTACAACTAAATTAAGGTGTTAAAAGAAAGATGGTAAAAAGCAGAAACATGAACTTGTTGGTAATGGTGAAGCGGAGCAGGGGAATGGGGGAAAATGAGAGGTGGTGAACAGGAAAAAGAAAAGGTGATAGAAATGCTATATATATATATATATATATATATATATATATATATATATATGTATTAATATATTCTTGAAAAAGAATGTAATCTTTATGCATCACAAATATATACCAATTAACTTTTTAAAATATTAATTTCTATAATTGCAAATGTCTTATCTTCTTTTTTTTTTTTTTTTTTTTTTTTTGTGGGTACCGGGGGGACGACCTCAGGACCTCGCGCACCAACAGGCACCCGTGCCGCTGAGCGATATCACCGGCCCCTTTTTCGTATGTGGGTTCCGGGAGTCGAACTCGGGCCTTCACGCTTGCAAGGCAGGCGCTTAAGCCGCTGAGCCGTCTCACCGGCCCTTATCTTCTTTTTTTAATTTTCACTTAACACTGCTCTTTGTGGAACTCCTTTTAACCATATGTTAATACCTTACTTTATTTATTTTGTTTTTTACATGTTTTCTGTTATGCCATTTATTTTTCTTTATGCTCAAAAGTCTGGGAGATTAAATTAATCTTTTTGAGTTTTTATTACTATGTAAATTTATGATTGCTAAATATTTATGAAACTTATTGTCACCTATTTAACTGATACGTGTAATTTAAAGTTTCTTCTTTTAATGTCCCTTTCAAAGGAATAATTTAAATAATATTCATCCTGTGTGTATCTATAATGATATATTCAATCTTTAGGTTGTATTTCACAAATGATTAAAAATAAAATATATTTTAAATATTAATTATTTGACATACAACTTATTAACATTTTCATATGACATTGCAAAAAATATCATATGTGAAATTTGAAAAGTTATTCCATGAAATGATGTCTCTTGGGAAATTTTTTAAAAATGTAATACATAATTACACTTTATATATTCATAATTCATATTATGAGATTACATACAAAAACTGTTTCAACAAAGAATCCATTTGTTGTGGTTAAAAAACTGTGAAAAATACTGTATAATGGATAATTTTTCACCTTTCTAAAATTTTCTAACCTTTTACACAGAACAGTTTGAATAATGTTCTTCCAAAATCATAATTATTGAAATGGTTATGCAGAAGTAGAAATGTGATGCTGTGAAAAAAATAGTGAAAAAGATATATTCTGGAATTAAAGGGTTTATTTTTCTGTTTCTTTGTTGTTGTTGTTTTGTTGTTTTGTTTTTTTAATCAATGCTCTGCTTGTTAGAAGCCCTTAGGAAAGTCCTTTCTTTCCATGTTGTAAGAACTACTACTTTATTTCTTGGTAATGGGGAATACTTAATATCTTTCAGAGTAAGCAATGAAATATGACCATATCTGATAAAGATGTTACTTTTTAAATTTCCGTCACTTGGAGTTACAGAATATTTAGTTAAGGAGGCAATTTATGCTATTACCTCTCAGAAAGACAATCATATACGTGACCTACGAGACAAGAGTTAAGGGTGAAAGAAAGTCATCTGTTTTGAAAGAATTGATTGTGTAACAATTTTTAGAAAATATGAATTTACTTAAGCAATCAGCACATAAAATGTGCTGCATTCATTTTTCATGAAATAGAGCTCTACAATCATTCACTATCAATAGGCAATAATCTGTTTAAAATCAAAGGTTTGATGAAATTCATTCATATGTGTGAGTTTTGAATAATGCAAGCAATTTATCCTACTTGCTTCATAAATGCTTTTTATGAACATGCAACAAAGTACTCAGAGCAATGTGCATTTGCATATTTGCAAACCACTTTTGTCCCTCAGAAAAAATGTATCGTACAACGTTAGATTGCATATTTTTATCTAATTTTTCTTTATAAGATTTTTATTTGTGTGCAAGTGTATGTACCTGTGTATTTTAATATAATGTAGACAGCTACTTTAGAAAGCGAAAGTTAATGTAGTTACCTATTATTATAATTATTATCATTCTTATATACTATCTTATAAATCTGTTATATATATTGTATTAGCTCAGTAATCTGGATATGTGACCTACAAGACAAGAGTAATTTTTATCCTTATAGCTTTTACATATACTGAAAAATGAAATATCTAATTTATTTTTATCATGTTACATTTCAATGTAAAACACTGGTGCTAAAAAATTGCATTCACTTCCCTATTATAATGTTTCATTTTTTTCAAGTGACTAGGGTTTCTTCCTTCTCTCTTTCTGCATTCCTCTGTTCCTTATTTCTTCTCTTTCTCTTTCTCTCTTAAAGCATTTTTACAGATTTGAATTTTCTGAATTTGGAACAAGTACAATTGGTGACATCTAACAATTCTTGCTTGTAGGAAGCCTTTGTGAAACAGTTGAAATTAAATATACATAAGAAATCAATCATAATATTTTATACTATTTTTAAGTTATGTACACTTTTATAATAAACTTGTATTTAATTACCATTCCATAGATTTATAGAAGATGACACTATGCCTGCACATCCAAACAAATGATTACTGAGTAAATGTGTGAGAACCATCAGCAAGTATGTAATTTGATGCATCAGTTAAGAAAATCAGATCAAGGAGAGTCATTATAATGTGATATTTTCTTGAAAAAAAAACAATATGATTTACAGAATCAGAGAAAGATGTTGAGTAACAGTGGAAACATTGGCATATTTTATTAGTAACATTCCTCTAAGGGATAGCTTACAATCTTCCTGGCAAAAATAAAACATAGAGTGAAAGATGGAAAATTTCCCTGGAAACTTTTGAAAGAAATTCCAAAGCAACAATGGGCTGATTGATAGAGTATTAGGCATTGTATCACAGCTTAGTCAGCAGAATGAATACTTACTTTCTATTGGTACATATTAAAGTGATTTATTTTTCAATTAAAGACATCTTAGATTTGTTAAAATATAGTGACTACTAAACATTGCATTTTGAAGTGTCTCAAATTTCTTTATTTCAATTATAACAAAAAATTATTGCAAATCTGTAAACTCAAGGTTGATTCAATATTTTTTCTTAAATTTGTATTTAACTGCCTTTCCCTGAAATTATGAATTAATTAATTTGAAATACTATGTCTAGTTCTACTTTGCAAAGAAAACAATTTTAACCATTGACATAGATTAGAAGAAATTATTATATATATATACACATATATATCACATTTAATTTAGTTAAGCTTCCATTTTACTTGGTTTGTGCAAAAATGTGAAATGAGAAATAGCTTTATGTTAAACTAATGTTATATTCCTCTATTTTAAGGCTACATGGTAACCATCGCCTCAAACAACCAATACACACATCCTTGTTTTTTAAGTGATATATTAAAGTGATCCTATCAGCTTTCTTTACCAATTCAAAATTACTTTTAAAAACATTACATTGAGCAAGGCATCAGTCACGCTTAGAGGAAAGGAGTAATGGTAAGACCTGAGGCAGAAGTACATGCAAGCTTTACAAAAGAAATATTTTATAAATTATTGGAAAAATGTGATTTTTTAGTTTAATATAACATTTCTTACATTTGACCTGAATTCTAAAATAAGTTTCCATCATGTATAGACTGCCACCTCAGATGTTTAACGAACATATAAAATGAACAGTGATTACTGTAATCCCAGCACTCTGGCAGGCTGAAACATGAGGACAACAAATCCAAACCCAACGGGGGCAAATTAGTGACTTAGTGCATCCCTGTCTCAAAATGAAAAGGGTTGGGGATGTAGCTCAGTCGGAAGGTCCTGGGTTTTATCCCCAGTATTGAAGGAAAAAAATAATGATGAACGAATGCGTTCTCTGTTGGTTAAATGTAGATGTTACTGGATTTAGACTCAGAACACAAGTTTTAATTTTCTGGACAGGTTTCATTTCTCTCCTACTATTCTGAAATTTCAATTCTAAGGTTGAAAAAAAAGGGAAATCACTGCTGACCTCATACACATTAAAATAAGCGTGTGCAAAAGGGACTGTGAACTTTACCAAATGATTACAAGGGAGAAGCTGTGTAGATAATGTAGGTGCTGAATGCAGTTGCTATGACTGCCACCTGAGAAAGGGTGTATTGCCAGCATCATCATTAGTACTTTCTCTCATTTATCCAATGTATGATGATCTGGTATTTTGTTAGGCACTGGCTGTGTAGTAAACAAAAAGATAAATCTTTGCTTTTGTGGTGTCTAACCTTTAAATGGTGACAATGGCCAAATGGGGATAGAAAGATGATATTTTAGACATCAGGACAGATTAATCTTAAACTCCAGGAGGAGTGTGGTGGAAGGGAGAATCATGCATATGGAATGCTCTGAAATGTGGAAGGGCTGTCTCATTCAAGGGCCAGTGAATGGCCAGTGAAGGCCAGTGTAGCTGAATGGCAATGAAAGAGACAAAAGAAAGAAGTCGGCAGTATTCAGTAACACTGGGCACTGTGACCATACTAAGTAATTTGGACTTTTAAAGACAGGAAATGAAAAGCCTCTGGAAGATTTTACATTGAGGATTAATATAATGTCACTTACTTTAAAAAAAAACTCACATGATTCACTGATATTAATAGGATCTTTATGACTACTAATCTGACCTAGATTTTCTTCAATGAAAAACAAAATGAGGAAAACGTTTAGGGTCAAGTACCATTGAGAAGAGTTGTACCAATGAAATAAAGATTAAAATGTATCAAAGAAAGGAAACCCACAGCTAATTGTTAAAATGTACCTTTTATAAAGGTAGACTATTAATAATCTATGTACATCATCCTAATTTTAAATGAAATAATCCACTGAACAGACCTCGAGAAAACAAGTAGAGCTCTTTTCCTCTCTTATATTCATAAGGGTACACTTACTTATTTTTATTTATTTATCACAGAAATATATTTAACATTTTTTAAATGACTGAGTTAAATGACCAGGTTATAATATCCTAAACTTGCTGCAGACCATGCTTTATCGGTTGGTTTATAAAAGGCCCAGGGCTATCTCAGTTGTTTGAAAGTGCCCTAAAATATTTATTAATGTCTAATAAACCATGCTCAACCTCTTTTGCTGCTGTCTTTGGCAGTTGGAAAAGAGACAGTCCATTGTTAGATGAGTCCATGTTATTTTCTGACATATATGAATGAACTATTAATTAGTAAACAATAAAACTCAATATCAAAATAATAGAGAATTACTTATGTGGGCACTAAGAAGCTATAATTTTCTTGTTGATGAGTTAATATAAATATTAAAGAAAATCAGTGAAAAATTTTAAATATCTGTAATATCTGTTCCTTCATAAATTAAAAATCAAATTTATACATTTTAATGTTTAAAAATTAATAATCGAGTGTTAATTGCACAAATTAAAGGATTTCATTAATATTAATATCTGCACATATGTATATATTGTGCATTGAGCATGTCTATGCTTCTTTTTATCCTCTCTTGCCCTCTGCTTTTTCCCTTCTCTTCCTGGTCGCTTTCCCCTTTACTGCACCCTAATAGTCTCAATATTAATTTCAGGTTTTCTTTCTTTCCTTTCTTTCTTTCTTTCTTGCTTGCTTGTTTGCTTTCTCTTTTTGTTTCAACATATGAGAGAAATCATGTGATACTTGTCTTTTATAACTGCTTTGTTTGTGTGTGATGTTCTTAGTGTGATGTTCTTTACTTCCATCCATATTCCTGAACATAAACGATTTCATTATTCTTTATGGCTGAGTAATACTTGTACATATAAGATGTACATACCATTTTTATTATCCATAGCATATTATCTTTATCTATTCATCTGTTGACAGCAATCTAGGCTGATTCTATATCTTGAATATTTTGAATTGTACCATAATAAACATGTGTATGTGGGTATCACTTTTGTAAGGTGAATTTACTTTATTAGGATATGGTATATAATCCTTATGTTTTAGTAATAAAGAGTAGTTATTTTGTATTTTTCTTAAAATAAAGCCATAGACTTGTAGAGACAAAAATAATGTTGAATTTTTTTACCTTATTGTTTCATGTATAGTTGCATTATAGCTACATAGACAATAAACTGCTTCACATTTTAACAACTATTTTTGGCTAGAAGGAAAGGCACTATGGATATAAGACGGAGCAAAAGTAGTGGAGGTTCGTGCCATGTCACTGAAAGGTCTGAACTTAAAGGTACAGCATTTGTCCAATCAATTATGAATATGGACTAAATGACATGTATATTTAGACTTTCAGAAGCCCAGAAACACCCTAAATATAATAATGTATTAACTAAATTTTTAGATGTGAATTTTACTTCCAATTACTAATTTCTACTTTCTAGATTTTGTCCACACACAGTAAAATGGGGTAAAGTGTAGGAGAAGCAGGTGAAAAAAAATCTGGCTTTTTCTTAGATAAATGCCATCTCATTATCATACACAATATGTATTCTAGATAAGTGCCATCTAATTATCATACTCCATATGTATTCTAAAGTATATTCTACAGTATAATTAATGTATATCCTACATCTTCTGAACAAATGCTTCAAATAATTATATCAATTATTTGCAAATTATCAATCTGTATAGTGGAATAATATTTCAGCCATTCAGCTTGAAATACTTAAAAGCATTAGCTTGAAATTAGATTTACTTGTAACACTGTTAAGCCCAGGCTTTCATCATTTATTAAAAACTTAAGAACATCGTAGAACTATAAAAGTGGAAAATACAAATGATTTAAGCGTGCTTTTGTTCATTTAGACAACTAGAGTTGATGAAGCATACACAACTAGCTCATATTTCTAAGAACAATCTAATCTCTTCAATTAGCAGTTTGGCATATTAAAATAATATAGAAATCATTTTACTTGTCTACCTGAAGACCAAAGGGCACAATTATAAAAGTAATATTCCTTGTGTTTCTCTTAGAAAAGGCTGTCTTAAATCAGAAGAAATAAGGACTATTTTCAAGGAAAACATAAAAAGAAAAATATTGTGTGATATATGACACACAGCCAAATATCAAAGATTAGTAAATGCAGATAATTAAACCAAAACAAAAAATTAAAAGTGTTTCTGGATCAATTCCCCAGTGGAAAAAATAAGGGTCTACAAAGTATTGTTGAGTACAGTTAGTTTTGGCAGACTATTGAAAATATTTTATTCTAAAATATTTACCTGATCTTTTTTCGACTATAGACTTCCATTGATATTTGAATGGTCATTTACATTTTCTGTGCTTTTCTTTTTTCTTGTCTTTGAGTGTAATGCATTTTAGAGAATGCAAGGAATAACTCAAAATTATCAATTTGATAAATCTGGAAAACAGATAAAGTTTGTGTCAGGGAGGCTCTAAGAGAATTCCCATTGACCCCCTAAATGCTAATGTCCCTTCCTATTTGTAATATTATTTTCTTCAATGTGAGCTGATCTACAAACATTATTTTAGCACAGAGAACATGAAAATAGAGATGGGGTTTCACTTTTGACATTAGGTTGTAAAGTGTGCGGTTTTTGTAATAAAGATGTAATAAAGGTAAAGACTTTGAAGGAATGCAACCTGATTGGGGTGACATTTATATTGGATGAGAAGTGTCCTTATAATAATAGGTGAAAACACAGAGATGTTATAAAAAGGTGGAAGACAGAGATTTGAGTGACATTGAAAAGGCAAGAAGCCACTGAAAGGCAAGAATTGTTCCTACTCACCAAAGGCTAGGAGAGAGGCTTAAATCCTACAGAGCCTGAAGAAACTCTAATTTTGCCTTCAAGAATTCAAGTCATCAGATTTGTGGCAATTTTGATAGTAGTGCTGGAAAGGTAATGCAACACTAAATTAATATTACATATGGTAAAAAAGAGATTACATCCTGTGATAAAATTATGAGATAATGGTACATGTGCTTGCCATAGTTTTTATTGAGGTATCATAAAAAATAAAGAAAATGAATAAGATTCAAAATAATTAAATATAATAATGAACTTAAAGTGATGAATTTATAATAATGGTAATATCTACTTGTTTTTGTTTGTCATTTATTACATTTATATTTTTATCATTAAAATAGTGTCTTACTGTCTATTCAGAGCCCAGTATTGATGTAATTTATAGTGTACTATAGTCAGTTGCTTTCTCTCTCTCTCCCTTTCTCTCTCTTTCTTTCATATATATTTATATACAGAGTCCACAAAAACATGTATACAAACTTCAGCAAAAGAAAAACTCATATAAGTATTTTAATACTAAATTTATGGAGACATCATGAGATTAATACAAGTTATCTTTGGTCTCTGTGTTTACAAGAAGTGCTCAAAATGCTGGCCATTATCTTCCAGATGTTTATTAGTTTGGCAAACTGCTGCTTGGGTAACTTTGATCATTGAGATTGCTGCCCATGCATTTTCAATTTCTTCTGTAAGGGCCAGCAGTGTAGTGGGTTTTCTGTGATATACAACATACTCTAGGGTCCCCCATATGAGGATAACACTATCTGTTGAAAAAGCATTATACAATTTTAATTTTCCTGAAGTGTGTACACTTATTTTGGTGGGAGAGAGTGAGAGAGAGAGAGAGAGATCCAGTTCATGGGTTATATGACTTATATATACTTATATGACTTATGTGCTCTGCAATATGTTGTTGTTATTTTTTTGCTGTCTAATCAGCATACCTTCTTTCTATGTTGTGCACTCAATTTCAGGTATGTGAAGTATGTGGGTTTTATCTAGCAGACTCTTTAAGAGTTCTGGAAATGATTACTTTCTATGAAATGCATCCACCTAGAATCTAGAAGGTAGAAAATTAGTCAGAAGCCAAATCTTCTGTGCTTAACAGCATCTGAATAAAACTTTCCACAAGAGAGCTTCAGGGAGTGTTCCATATTCCTCTACCATTATCCAAATTCTGTAGGGAAAGCGTGAGGCTGGCAATGATTTCCTACAGATTTATAAGTCTGGATATTAATAGCCAACATAACCACAAAAGTGACAGCAATCTAAAAGTACACCTGCTCTTAGCCAAAAGGCCAAGAAGTGATAGAAATCTAAAAGTAGTATCATTACTACTAATTTTTTTTGCGTTATTCCCCATGTGTATTAAATTCTCTTCATCTTGAAATACCTAGAATGTTTCTACTATCCCTAAAAAATCCTGTCCAGTAAAATAGTCAAATAGTTTGTGAATGCAGCTCAAATCTCAGTAAAGTTTTATAAATGTTATTATTGAAAATAATAAAAAATAAACTAAGAAAACTATTTAATGTTAAATAAAATATAATATATATATATATAAAATTACTTTATTGCAGGTCCAATGTACAATAATTCTTGCAAAATAACTATATGATTCTAGCTTCTACTATTTTAAGAATAATAATAATAATTAGATACTAGACAATTGGATTTTTTATATTATTTTTCACATTTTATCAAATTCTGTGTGGAGTTGTCTTAGCTTAGATTTGTCTTAGCTTAGCTTTCCCTAGACCAGACTTTGAAGTCATAACATGACTGCAAACCATTTTGAGAGTTAATTGCAGGAGGCACTGTCAGAGAGTGACAAAGTCTAAGAAGAAAGAAGAAACAAGAAAATGTGCATTAATCAATGGTTTTCAACAGTAGAAAACTAGGACTTCATCATTTTAGGGCTCCACTGAGAGACTAGCTAAAACTAAAATGGCACTCAGAGCTGTCACCTTGAGGACAACGGAAGTTACATTGTATATATCCCAATCCACATCCCAAACAGTTGAAGATCACTTTTGAAGTGTTAACTTTCTATCATCTCAGGGGTGGAGAATTTCCTCCAACAGAGGGTGCTACAATCAGTGTACACCTAAAAGGACCATCTACAAATGACCTACAAGGCAGTCTATGAGCACATATTATGTATGGCACTAACAGCTTTGATACAGTGACAGTGAACACGACAGATTCAGAACTTGCATTCTTGTTTTTCAAAAAATCATGAGAAGAAAAGTGACCTTTATTACGTAAAATAAATCTGCAAAATTGAAATAACTGGTATGACAAAGTAATATTGAAAGGAATAAGAATTTTTATCAGAAAATGTGATCCAGGCATTTCATTAGGGAAAACTTTATTCAGAATTCTATGTTTGGACCAAGATAAAAAAGAACAAGATGAGTAGGTCATATTTTGTGAGAAAATGATGAAATGTGTATTTTAAACAAGAAATAACAGAAATCTCCATGAGTCCAGAAAGCTGATTCGTGGACAGTACTAGAAGCAATAAATGGAGCACAGAACGAGTGTGAAACAAGATGAGATGGCAAAGTTAAGTTGAGGGGCAAACATACAATTCTTGAACACCCATCTATGCAAAGCAAGTTATGCATTTTAAGGTTAGTATTTTGGGGGGCTGGATCAAAATTAGGATTTGAAAGGGCTTATTTGTGGAAAAACATTTGTTTACTAGACTGTGAAGCCGTACTTCGAAAAGTAGTCAAAAGTGGAAAATTGGTAGCATAAGAGACAACTTTGGAGGCTGAAAGATATAACTTGAATAAGAGACAGAGAGAAGTTGGTGTTTTTGAAGTGTATTTGGGGTTGGTTATGAGATCAATATTTTTTAAAGTGATAGAGTCTGTTTTGAGGGAGAATATGTTTAGTTGATACTTAATTGGCTTTCTGTCTATGGTCTTCCCTGGATGGTAATATCCTTCATGAAAGAGAAGTACTGGACGAAGCACAATCATTCAATTATCAGAGCTGTAAAATATGTACTTACAGTTTACATCTCTGAAAGTCACTTACAACTCTTACATCTAACTGATTACCTAACATCTCATTTAGCTGTCTCTCAGCTATGCTGAATTCATTGAATGTGATACTGGGCTCATGTTCTTTAACACACTGCTACATATTCCCTTTCTAGAAGGTGTTCTCTGTTTTACCAGTGTATTTGGTTTTCAACTTGCAACCTGTCAATTGCCTTCAGTTCTTATAATATGAGAGAGAGAGAGAGAGAGAGAGAGAGAGAGGAAGAGAGAGAAGGGAGGGGAGAGGAACCCTTGTTTTTTGAGCCCTCAAGGACATTTAATATCAGTGCTTCTCTTACAGCAAAAAGTAGGTACTCTGAGCCATGAGGGAGTGAACAGGAAGTTCCTAAAAATTCCTTTCCTTTTATGAAGGCCATCAAATTTCAATTTTAATTTTTTTGCAGTAGTACTTAAGCAATAATTGCAAGGTGTTAAAAGTATGATATAACAAACACAATTATGTCAGGTCTTTTCAACTCTTTAATGGTTTGATCTTTCAATTAGTTAATAAAATTTACTAAACAAAAGAATTTCAAGTAGATCCTATTAAATACTACTAAAACAATGTATTACTCAGAGTTCAGACCTGACTTTAACTGATTCTATAATTGTAATAAAAATTGGTTTTTAATATTCAGACAGTGGGAGTATACAGAAAAAATTCACCAACTCAAATAAAGGTAGGTAAGTGCCATTAGCTATTTTCCACACTAATGACAGTTGTGTTCAAGAACTTTTGATAAAACAGATTTAGAACTGATTGAGGTTCAATATATAAAGATTATTATTAATGAAAATAAGAATAAGATTTTGGAAAACACTGAAGGTTTTGTCATTCAAAGTTGTTCTGTAGCACGCCATTTCCTTAATGGAGACATGCAAAGAACAAGAGAGTGACCTTTCAATGCTATGGCTGAACTGGTTGTCCATTATAAAATGGATATCTGATAAATATTTGGATAAAGAAAGGTATTTACTTTGAAAATCAATTGAAAATCCCTTTGTCTTTTTCATGTTTAAAAATTTTTTGGAGTTTGCCAAAACTTAAAAAGAGGTTATGAAACTGAGTATACTTTGAATAGGAACTCTGAAGTCTAAAATGTTGAGGAACAATAGTCTAGACAATGATTTTACAGAAAAGATAGATAGTCGGGGAGAGTTAGAATCAGAAGCAAGACAACTTTTGGGATTAAGTTTGGCATGAATGAGTTTAAGGTTGTTTTCATTAATCACTTCAGTCACATGATTGTCAGACAACCAGTACCAGTTTGACTGTTTTTTGGACAATACTAACATAATATGTGACCAAATTTATTCAATAACTCAAATGAAATGGCATAACAACAGACAATCTTAGGCTCTGCAAAAGCTACCTACAAGTTTAAGGCAGTGGATAGCATTCAGTGTGTGCATGGGGTGTGTGTAATGCAATAACTATTATAAACTTTCTCCTTTCCTAAACCTGCTAATGCTTCTCTGCCACTTTAACTCTCAAGAGATCACTTTGGTTCCTACCAAAGAAAGAAAATATACAAAAATAAAAGCCTCTATTAATACATGCCACTCACACAGATCTTAACTGTCACTGTGGCCTCTTTTGAGAAATATCCTTTACTTTCAAAGACCTCAACATGCTTATATCTTGTTAAGTGTATTTTAATGTTACTGTTGCAATTCCTTTTATTTGAAAGGTGGAATTTAAATATTAATCATCAGAACATTCTTTTGATGAAAAGTACTAAGGATTTTTAATGTTATCCCAGTAAAATACATTTTACTTTTCTGAATGTTATTGCCTAATGGACTATATTTCTTTTCATTAATTAGTTGTTTCTTCAGGACTTTAAAGACCTATGTAGTGACACTATGAGTATGAAATTGTGTAACAAATTCTGTTAAATGTCTTACGTGTTCTGTTTTTAAAACTAGAGAATAAAAAGACAAGAAAAATCGAAATTGAAAAAGAAAATCATTTGATAATTTCTTTATGGTAGATGTCTTAGCATCTACATTAATATTTATGTGAGGAACAAGGTTAAAAATTTAATAATCACCCCAATTGATAAACTTCTAAAGTGCCAGCCTTAAGATTTTTGTTTTAGTATGGAATTAAAGTAGGCTACAATTTGCAGTTGCTTTATATAAAAATGCTTGATAACTAATTCCACATTTGTTTGATTTGAACATAATTTAGATTCCTTCAGAAAAATACTTTTTTCTTATTCTTGGTAGAAAGTAATATACAAGAAAGACTATTTGAATATAATATGTTGGATGGTGTGATAGGATAGCTACAATCTGTACTCTTAAAAGTAAAATTGTAGCTGCAGTGCTAACTTCTTTTTTCTGAGGAATGTCAGCCAGTTCTTGAATAAGGGAACAATGGAGTTCATCAGAGATTCCCAAGAACACAAAATGGCATTGCCTGTTCTATTCTTTCTATAGAATTCACTTAGCCAATCAAAGATATATTTGTTTTGCGTTTGAAAATGATCATACTTTAAGAGGGATGGGTGATGAACGGCATAAAGAATAAATGGTCATAAAAATATTCACTGTGTATGTATTTGAATAAATCATACTATTCAATTAGGGTCAGGAAAAATGAGTCTGTCAATTTGGATTTAATCTTGACCCTGCATGATTAACAGAAGGAAAAGAAAAAGGTGAAACCAATTGAATTACTCCTAAATACCAAATAAAAAATATCTTTAACTGTCAACCAAACCAAAAAACATAAGCAAAAAAATGTAAAATTGTCTAAACAATACACCCACCTATAGTTGATGCTTCTCAATTTAAAATAACTTAGTTAGGTTTATTTTTGTAGGGGGAAGGGAGAAAAAGCCCTTTTGTGTCTGTTTCATTCAGTTTTCTTTACCCCTTACCACTGAACAAAGGCTGATGGGGTCATTAGTAGCCTTCTGACAGTTACATTAACAAACTCTTAAATGGGAAGTGGGCCAAAATTTACTCCTACATCTGCTCATTAATTTCAGGCAAATGAAGTTTTCTCTTGTATTTTCTCATTTATAAATAAATAAAGTGTTCAAATATCTGGTTTAGTGATACAATTAAACACACATGTAACTTTTTTCCCCCTATTAAATGAAAAGATTCAAAGTCATACAGGTTAATCTTAAGTATTTGATCTTTTAATTATTGCACAAAACTTTTATCTAGAAAAGTATCTTGGACTTAGTTTAAGCTGTCATTTCCACCTACCTTATTTTTATTGCTGTAAACTGTCTGAAAATCATCCGCACAGCAATGCAGCTGCAGCTTTTCCTCCCTGTGCAATAATCACTGTTTATGTCAAATATATACAGGACTACAAGTCAGTTTTTTCTAACATTTATTACGTATGGAACATACTTATTTTCTTTCACAAAATGTCCATCTTTTAGTATTAATAATAGGGAGTATAAAGACTTTTATCTAAGGAAGGAAAGCATTATTTCATAATTAGGTGGAAAGTTCCAGGGTTCGGAGACACCCATGTTAGGATAATGTCTCAGTCTCTTGCTAACTTTAAAACATGAGGAAATTTTTGATTCCAGCAACATCAGTCAATTAACCTATAAAATAATAATATGCCTACCTTGCAATGCTGTGAATTTTAAAAATATACATAAAAAATCAGCACAGAGCCAACACAAACAGAAAACACATAGATCTGGGAACTATTACTATTATAATATGTCTGGTTTCTACTGTTTCACAATTACTGTCAAGCTGGGAAAGCTCGCACAATTTATCTAATCATTCTAAATATCAATTCTCTCATATACAGTGAAATACTGAATTCAGGAAATGTGTGGTGACAATTCCAAGTTCATGAATTAAAAAATCCCACTGTAACCAGTTGATACCATTTCTCAGAGACCAGCTTCTCCACTTAAATAAGGGGTTTTGTTTCCATTTAATGTACAAAGAAAACTCCCTGGATGTGTCAGTCACTTTCCTTAGGTCATATGGAGCAGAGGTCAGAAAAATTTTTCTGTAGAAGTCCAGATAGTAAGTATTTCAGCAGACACCCAAGTCAGAGACACCCAAGGTCCAAAGATCTCTGAGACAACTATGTTTTTGTAGCACTAAAACAGCAATAGACAATAAATAAACCACTGCACACAGCCATGGTCTAATAAAATTTTATTCATGGATACTAATGTTGAAACTTCTATGATTTTAACACATTGTTAAATATCACTTTTAAAAATGACTCTTAGATCATTGAAAGTACAAAACAGTTGGCAGGCTGGACTTACCCTGTAGGCTGTAATTTACTGACCCCTGAATAAGAGCATTATGGTGAACCAAGGGAAGCTCTTTGTCTATTGAGACAATAACAAATTAACTGACCTCATTTCAAAATCAACTTTTCATATAATATACATACTACAGGTGTATATATTTTTAATTATATTTTTGTTTCTTATACCGATGAAAGACTAAAAGTAGTTGCAAAATTTGTATTAAAAAAATCAGTGATTCTTTCCCTTGAGGGTAGAGTTGTTTCCAGGAGACCAAAGTAAAAGGGAAGCAAAAACAATGTTCTAATGCCTCTGTATTTTCTAATGTTCTAATGTTCAAAGTTGTAATGCCTCTGAATTGTACATATATTTGCCTAAGTCTGATGATGAGTGCATCTGTATCAGTAAGCAGCCACACATCATTACACACTGAAACAATGTTAGTATATGGCAACACTTCAGTTGCCATAATACAGCAGTACCAAAATATTAGTAGACCTTAGGAAACCAGCACAAACTACAGTTTTTGCAAAATTCATGAGGAGAAAAACTATCATCCTGTTAACAGTGGTTAGCAAATTTGCATAAAGACAAAGAAGTAATGTAATTTTTCAAATAAAAGAAATTCAATGCCAATTGATGACTCAGGGTACGAAGACCCTTGATAGCATTACCTACTGGTGGCTTGCTTACTTGACACGTCTACTGTATTAAGACATAAAAGCTTTATAAGATATCTATAAATGGATGGAACATTTTCTCTTTTTTCCAGTATTCTCCAATTATACTCTATTTTTTCAATGTTTATAGGGAAACATTAAAATACCCACAAATGATGGAGCATTTTTATTCTACATCAAAAGAATATTAATATAATATACAAAGCAGATCAATGACCAGAGAGAATAGAATGTAGTCCTTTCTCTTGCATTCTTTCTTTCCACTTAGCCCAATTATATATTCTCACATTTGTAGTGGAAAATGAAATTAATTTCATGACTTTGCATGGCAATGTTAAAATTATCATCATGCAGGTATTGTCACACTGAAACGTATAGAATATTGTTATACTGATTCACATTTCAGCTTGATTGTGCTAGACAATGTGCTCTTTATAATTATTCCACAAGAAAAGATCCTGACTTTGACAGCTTTTATACCAAAACCCTTGTATACCTTTTAGACATGTCAATGGTGCTGGCTGCTTCTACCTGACACAAA
Organism: Erethizon dorsatum; assembly: GCA_028451465.1. Lineage (NCBI taxonomy): Eukaryota > Metazoa > Chordata > Mammalia > Rodentia > Erethizontidae > Erethizon > Erethizon dorsatum. Next base: position 23,516,944 of record CM051839.1, read on the forward strand.
AATTTGACATACACACACACACAGTCACACACAAAATCACACTCACAAAAAAACTCAATGAAAGCTTAAACAATGTTACAGCTTAAGGAATTATTTTACCTTAATTTGAGTGATTAGCACCTAATTTTTGTGCATGTTCTTCTCTTTTTCTCCTGTATATTTAGGACATTGCTATATTTTACATGATTCTTAAATGAACTATTGCAGGAAATTGGCCACTTTAGTATTGTGTGTGAAAATCTTGTAATATATACTCTGACTTTTACCTAATTCTTAGTCTTCAGAGTCAGTAAGAGAAGAAAAGGACACTATCATTAGTCCTTAAAGTCATCTACTTTTTTGTTTGATAAAATTCAGGCTCTACAGAAAGTGTAATGCTATAAAAGTAAGGCAATGGTAGCATGATACACACCTTGCAGAGAACCTACAGAATTTGTGAAGACCAATACACATCATCATTAAAATAGTGATTGAAAATGGCAGCCGGACTGGGGGTGTAGCTCTGTGGCAGACTGCTTGTCTAGCCTGTGCAAGGCCCTGGCCTTAATCTTACAGCACTTCCAAATAAGTAAATAAATGCATAAATAAAAATATTGGAAATTTACCCAGATGTACATTCTAATTTTATCAAGCCATTTAATTTTATATTATTTAATGTTTATAAACTCCTCATCATTTACTTAATGGGCAACTAATGATAACACCTAATCCATAGAGTTGTTATGATGATGATATATGTGATCATATGTAATACTGGTTTGAAAGTTATGAAACAAAACCCTCTTATTCTTGCTTCTTCTGAAGATATAATCAAGTGGTTTACTGTAAAAATAAATGATAAAATAAATGACAGTCAAAATACCAACTGTATTTATAGTCTACTTAATATCATAAAATCATAAATGCATCAACTGTGCCTTAGATTTGTAGCCTAAAAGAATGGCTGGTTCTCTCCCTAAGTTGGTTTCAATCCTTGCCACTGGTCTAAAAAATATGGTGGTGTGGATACAGGACTGAGGTCTTCCACAATCTAAGCAGGGAAAGACCAGCATAAGATGGAAGAATGAAGACAAGGCACACATGTGAAATATACAAAGCCTGATGAAGAGAAAGGAACAGTAGGGAGAGCCTACTGTGTCTGGAGAATGGTAGTACCATTGGCAACTGGCAGCTGAAAGCTGAGATGTATACATTGTTATTGCCTTCCTAGAGAAAATACGGCTCAGTACCAGGCTGTTAGTTCCACTGTTTTTCTATCAAGAAATAGAATCATCTCAGGAGAACAGAATTCGGGGTGTTTGCTTATCTAACAGGTTGGGCTGGGTAAACAGTGAAAGGATTTATGGCCAACTACAGGGAACAATTTTTTGACTCATTCTTTCCTTCCTTTGGAATAAGTTTGCTTTTTCAGTCCTGTAAATCTTAGTTGAAAAGCATTCTCTTATAGTTATCATTCCTTTATGTCTCTATAAAACTATATTGGTAAAATATAAGATATATTATCAGGGAGGAAGGAGATCCCATATACATAAGTATCTGAGAATCTTCCTGGTAGGAAAAATACAGTATTCTCTTCTTAATCATTAGGAGTCAAAGTATAGGTTGGTCAGTGGACAGGTTGGTTCCAACCATAAAAGTGGAACAAGAGTACTGATGTCAAATTACCTGAAGGCAATGGAATGTAGGCTGCTTAGCTGGTCTCAGGAGGACTACAGGTTTGGTGTAAGGTAACTGTTTTGTTTGAGTGTAGGCCAGGAGCTTTCCTAGGAGGCCCAATATAATATTTTAGTCCTAAGAATAAAAACTGCACATAGGTATACATGTCAGCCAGTTCAAGCTGCCATAACAAATTATCATAAACTGGGTGGCTAAAATCACAAAAAAACAATTACTTCATACAGTTCTGGAGCCTGGGATTATAAGATCAAAGTGACTGTGAGCCACTACTTCTTGATTATCAATGGGTGACATTGAATTCATGCATCATGGAGACCACAAAGATAACACTCACATGTGTCCCCTTGTAAAGCAGTGATGCTGTTCATTTTAATGACCTCAATACCTTCCACAGACCATGCCCCTGAATGCCATCATACTGAGGGTTAGCATTTAAACATCTAAACGTGGGAGTCATAAACAAGTAGTAAATACAATGTGTAAAATGATAACAGAGGCCAACTAAAGAAATCTAACTGTGCTTGGTCTAGGAGAAGAAGCCAAGACCTTGTGTAGTATTATGGCAGTTGCACTAAGTCCTAGACCAGGAAGATATTATTATAAAGGCTACTGTTCTGTGGAAAATTGGAGTAAAACAAAGCTGTTCTTTGAATTGAAGGAAAAAGGCAAGAGAGAAAATCTAGTGAATTCTATTTTTTGAAGTATTTTCAGTTTAATGGATGTTTTAGAATTATTTTCACCGTTATTGATTCCACAAGTTTTCGTGGTTTTAGCAAATAAGAGGAGCAAAACAAGAGTAGATATTGATATTCACTCCAATTTGATATGCGAACTATTTATTCTGTCTTGTTTTTTATAAAAAACAAGATTGTATTAGTCACTTTCTTGTTGCTGGGACTCAATTACAAAACCAACAAATTAAGGACGAGAGGTTGATTTTAGCTCATAGTTTTTAGAGGTTTCAGTCCAGTGTTGACTGGCTCTAGGGCAGAAGCTGTGTGGGAGAAGGGCTCACTTCAGAGAAAAGCTGCTCATTTCATAGAGGCCAGGAAGAAGATGGAGAAAGAAGAGTCATGGAGGGAAAGATAATCTATCAGTTCACCCTGAGTTACCCACATCTTCTGACCATGCCCCACCTCCAATAACTCATGAGTTCTAGCACCCTCATTATCAATTCACCTCCCACAAGCCCTAATTCTGATATAAGGCTTTGGGTGGGGACCTTCTAGACCAAACCCAAACATTGTACCCTTGCCCTCCACAAGGCTCATTCATGCATATCTCTTTATGCAAAATTCATTTAGTCTATCTCTAAGAGTTGCCAAAGTCAACAGTTTCTACATTCCTGGAAAACCCAAGTTCAAAGTAGCCTCTGAGACACAAAGCAAACTCATAGTTGTGAGTACCTATAAAAATCAAAAACAGAAAGTAAAGCTCTGCCAACATACAATGACACAGAGTAAACACCTCCATTCCAAGAGGGAGAAATGGGAAAAGAAGGAATAAGACAAAGGCACTACTGAAACACAAAAAACACAAGCACTACAGCCTGAAGATCCATTTCCAGCACCTAGGGCAAAGATTTGAGCTCTGCATGGCTTGGGTGGCCTGCCATTATGGCATTGCCAGTGATTATAGCCCTCATGACTTCTCTTTTGAGATGCCTTTGCTTACTGCCTTTATTTTCCTCAGATGGTCCACATTCCTGAATTCTCCAACTTTCTGGGGCTCCACTGCCCTTTTGGCTTCTGTCTCACAGCTTTTCCCAGTGCCCTCTCAGGAGCATGCTGCCTGGTCTCCCAGGCCTTCTGAAATCTGGGTGGAAGTCTTCATGACCCCACAACTCTTGTATCCTGTATGCCTATAAAGCCACTTTATCTCCAAGGTCTGCTGCCAGATCTAGCAGTAGATGGAAACTTTTGCATCATGGCAGCAGAGGCCTATATGTGCCTGCAGGGCTGACCACTATGAATGAAATTCCAGGAAACCAATTTCCTAGTCAGAGTGCCCTGCGGCAATTTTCTCAAAGCAGTCTTTCACTTTTGGCTCTTTGAACCTACCAAGGGTGAGATCCTGTTGATTCCTGGGATGTCTTAATGTTATCTCTCCTATTGTACTGACACAAAGTACTTAGCTTCTTTTTAATGATTTTTTTTCAGCAACAAACACTTTCTGCTAAGATACTATAGGAACTTCCTTTCTGGGCAAATTGAAAACTTTTAAAATCACTCGACTCTGTTCTTTGCTCTTGATTCTCAATGTAAAACTGCAACATTTTCCACAGCACACAGCCTGACCATTTGGTGACTTTGAAATTTCTTCCACCAGATTAATTCATCCATCACCCTTAATCTCTGTCTTCCACAAAGCCTTATGACATGAGCAAAATGTAGACAAATTTTCTGCCAGAGCATAACACACATAGCCTCTAACCCAATTGACATTGAAGTCCTCCTTCCCATCTTCAACCTCCTGAGCTTGGTCTTTACAGTCAGTCTTTTTTTTTTTTTTTCTGGTAATTAGCATGCTGTTCTTCTGAGCCAAAAAAATTTCCCATCAAGCTCAATCAAGCTCAGCTTACAGAATTCTGTGGCTATTTCTCCAGCCAGCAGCATGTCCAAAACTGTCCAAACTTCCCATGGACCAGTTCCAAAGGCTTCTAATCCACATGGTCAGGTAACAGTCATAGCAAAAATCCTAATTCTCTGGTACCAAAATATGTCTTGGTCACTTTATTATTACTGAGACTCAATATCCAACACTAACAAATTAAAGGAAGAGAAGTTTATATTAGCTCACATTTTTTAGAGGTTTTACCTCACAGTTGGCTGGCTTCAGGAGCAAAATAGCTTTGGGAAAGGCTGTACTACAGAAAAAAGCTGTTCACATCATAGTGGTCAGGAAGCAGAGGGAGAAGGGTAGATCAAGGTAGGAAGATTCACACAACCAGGACACATTTCTGAGGCCCTAGCTTTTCAGATCAAGCCCCATTTCCTAACAGCACATCAGCTATAGTACTTCCATAATGCAACATCCTTCCAAAGCCCCATCTCTGAACACATGAGGCTTTGGAGGGACATTCCAGATGCAAACCATGACAAAGACATATATAAACTTGTGCTCTAAATGTCTAAAAAAAGCCACACTTTGGATAGCCTGGCATATGTTGAGTACTTACTATGAATCCATTAATCTGTATGCAGTATCTATAAGAGGAGGATCATTCAATTTCAGGAAAGATTTTTATTTGCAGGTCTCATGAGGCAAACAATATTTATAACATGGACGTGGATTTCAGGGTTTTTTTTAGATCTCATGTAGCTCAACATTAAGACTGCAGTGAGGCAAATGAAATATCTGCCTTAAGGCCCAAAATTCAAGTGGTACAAAATAATATTTCAATGAATGATTTAGAAAAATTAAATAAAAAATCAATGCTGAAAATATAGCAATATTTTAAATACAGATTAAAACTTGATACCATCCTTTTAAGATTCTACCTCACTCACCTCTTAATAATGGTTCATTTTCCAATAGACCCTTATTTAGAAGAAGTGGTCAGATTATGGGCCATCATGTACTGTCATTTTGTTTTGAATATTACATGAAATAATATATATTGCAGTTACTGAATTTTAATCCTCTCTTTAATTTTGTATCTCAAGACAAATGCTTCAATGGCATTAAACTTGTCCCTGATCTTTGAATCAGGAAAATACAATTTAAAAAGAAGAATTAAAGGTACAGAAAAAGAAAATCAAATGAAAGAACAAAAAAATCAGAAAGTACAATGATGAAGAAGAAGTTAAGCTATGATCAGAATTCCAATAACTGTTTAAAAATAAGCTGATAGTATAACAGGAACTAAAGTATATGAATGTTTTGAAGTGAAAAGTGGGTCAAATATTACCTCAGTTAAAAAGAATATAATGGAGCATTCCCTTTTCATCCCTTGCTGCTTTCTGCTCAGTCAGACAGTGCTCCAAAGTGAGATCCTGAGCAGAGGAGGTTCTAGAATCCTGGAGGGAAGGCAAACCACCTTCTTCATCTTTTCCTTAGGCTTTATATTCAAAGCGAACATTTCTTTTTCCAAAATAATAACTTTGTTTTCAGCTGTCGTATGTCCTCAATTTTAGGAGAAATGGGAATTAAAACCAAAACATAAATGTATAGGGAAAAGCTTTAAATAAAAAGAAGAAAGATAGAAAAAGTTTCCAGCTTAGGTAGCTGAGGGGGGCACATTCTGATAGAGAGGGTCAGACAGGCTGGCCTACAAAGCAGGGTGACCACCTTTCACGAATTAGCTGGTAGGCCAGAGTCCAGTTGATTTTTAGCTCAGTTCTAGTGCCATAGCTCTGGAGTCCTTTTGGCTGAGGAGCGATCCTCTTTCCAAGAAAAGATTGTCTCTGTCTGTGGTGGTCTGAATAAGGTGGGGTTCCACATTTTCTCTGAATCCAGGTGACCAATGTTTCAGGAAAATGGCCATAGACTTCAGGGGAAAGTTGAATGTCCCAGAAATCCCCCATCATGGTGTTCCCAATCTTGAAGGCATTCACCACACAGTGGTATTGGAATGGTTGAACAGTTAAACATAAACTGTAGTTAGAGAATCTTGATAAAGATGTATTTCTTTGTGATGAAGAGTCCATTTTAGCATGTAAATAATTTGGATTTACTATTTTTGCCTAAAGAAATGTAGCATAAAACATAAAATCATTAAATCAGTGTTGGTAGAAGACAGAATGCAGAATTATAAGGGATGAGGTGGAGAGAAAGAGAGACAGAACTAAGGCAAGTAATATGCAAAGATGATATAAATTCAGGTCCAATCAACCTTGCTTTGCCAACTTTTAGATAGACACCCCTTAAATGATTAACATATGCAGAGCTGAGAAAAGTTTTGACACAAGATTTACAGCAACAGAGAATACAAAATCAAAGTAAAAATGTATACTTTTTATAGTTATCCATTGGACACCTGTTGGCCAAAGTGAAGAGTCATGATTCAAAGCAAAAATGACTTTTAATCCCCAACTGTCCCAGAAAAACACACACATGAATTATTCTGTTGATTACCAGCAGATCAGGGACAAGGATTCTGCTTATTTCCTTATCCTTATGGTGCTCCCTGGCTGTATGACTGCTTCAACTTGACAACAGATGCATCACTGTCATGCCCACCTCTCTTCAGTGTCAACAACTAGTTAAATTCCTAGATAAGGATAATGCCACTGTGTTCCCCTAGCTTTGCTAAAGAGACAATGAAAACAGAAACAGTTTGAAATAGAGAGTTGCGGACCATTGCTACTCTTAAGTCACATGTGCAGCATTGTCATGAATTAGTTAATGCCAAGTATTGTCTAATGTCATCACTGTTTTATTAGCCTTGCTTTTCCATTCATTATTAAATGATTTTTTTTAGTTTACTCTAGTAAAATTAGGATAATAGTAATTTTTACTTCAAAAGTTATAATTAATATTATTAGGTTAAATTATGTGGAAATTTTACATAGAATATGATAAGTAATGGTACTAATCACATTGAACATTCAATTTTGTTATAAAATACTATTACAATAAGATAAAAAATCAGAATTGCATGAAAATGCATATCATTTTACACTGTAAGAATATTTTTATAAATCACCACACAGTGGTATTGGAATGGTTGAACTGTTAAACATGAACTCTAGTTAAAGAATCTTAGTAAAGAGGTATTTCTTTGTGATAAAGAGTCCATTTTTTAGCATGTAAACAAATTGGATTTACTATTTTTGCCTAAAGGAATGTAGCATAAAACATAAAATCATTAAATCAGTGTTGGTAGAAGACAGAATGCAGAATTATAAGGGATGAGGTGGAGAGAGAGACAGAACTAAGGTAAGTAATATGCAAAGTAATTTATTTCTCTTGCTCTTGAGTAAGAAAGCATTTACATTTAACTAAACAAATTCATGCACAAAACCCAATAAGCTTTTATAAATTACCACCTTTATTAGTTGGTAGTTTCCTTTGTATTCCTTCTCTTCTCTTCTCTTTTTCTCCTTTTTCTTCTATCCTTTTTTAAACAGATGTTGTTTACCTAAAATTACTTCAAAATAAACGCATAAATTCAACACAGTGCTAATAGTCCCACCATTTAAAGATAGAAAAATGTGACATAATATATGACAAGCATGGTGATATAATACAATATGAAACAAGATTTATGGTTCATACCTGTAACCCCAAGTACTTGGGAGACTGAGGCAGGAAGATCACAATTTTAAAGCCAGATTAGGTTACTTAGCAAGAGCCAGTAGAAAAAAAGAAAGAAAGAGAGAAAGAAAGAAAGAAAGAAAGAGAAAGGAAGAGAAAAAGAAAGCAAGAGAGAGAGAGAGAGAGAGAGAGAAAGGAATAAAGGAAAGATTATGTGCAAAAAAATGGAAGAAAGAAAGATGAATAAAAGAAGAAAGCAACAAAGAAAGAATAAACAGTGCCAGAATTTGAGCAATTTAAGAAAAGAAATCTGAATTAACAAAAGCAACATACTTCCTAAATCTTAACATATTATGTCTTTAATAATTCTACAAATAGTTAAATTTAGAACTAGATGTTAACATGTATTACAGTATTAAATGAGATTATATTTAAAATAGTATCTGATGATTTTTACATTATACCAAACATTTAATAATTCATGTCAAAATGCTGGATCCATATATCAGTATTTTTATCAATGACCTCTTAAAAATCATTAAATATAAATTACATGGAGTTACCAACAAACTATAATGGGCAAAACTCTGGCGCCCTGAGTGGAAGATAAGCAATTAACATTCACTATGCCAGTTATTCTCACACTTTCCTAAGTACCCAAAGCACCTTCAGGATTTGATAAATAGGGAATTCAAGATGATTCAGAAGATCTGTGAGTCCAGAATTTCATTGCTTTGCCCTTGAAACCCATTCTCAGCCATTCTGGTTCTGCTCTTCCCATCACCACACTTTGGGAACTATTTCTCACAAGATAATGTATTTACAACTAGCCATATACAGCACTTCAACGTGTATCTTCACGTTTTCTTTTCACATTATTTCTGAGAGTTAGAGGCTATCTTTTTTTATTGGTGACAACAGAGAGACACAGTCCTGTGACTTAAAGAAAAGCACAACATAAAAAAATTAAAACCATTTTTCCTATCATTTTTCTTTATTTTTTCCTTTTGTTTTCTAGTGATGAAATCAAATTCTGTGTCTTACACATAATAGGAATGCATTTTTCTACTAAGCTATACCCCCAGTCCTAAAACCTTCACTTCCTCAGAGCATAAATTGCATAAAGTTACTAATTTAAATTGCATAGAAGGCAAAGAGACTATCAGCTTAGTGTATAGAAGAGTGAAGAGAACAAACTATGTAGTGAATTAACTACTGATTCACAACATTAATTATATCATTGATGAACATCAGGAAGAGCTCAACTGAAATTGAAACAGGGCAAATTTATAATGATCAGTTATGCATTATTTTCCAACCTATTTAAGCAATGAGTGAAATATCATAGGAGCTATTGTTATTTGCCACAAATCTATGACTTTCTTTTCAATCAGAATCAAAAACTCAAGTTACTGGCAGAGCCTTTCCACCCATCATAAATATCTATCTGCTTAGATCTTAAAATTTAGTATGTTGGGCCGGTGAGATGGCTCAGCCGCTTAAGCGCCTGACCGGCAAGCGTGAGGGCCCGAGTTCGACTCCCAGAACCCACATACGAAAAAGGGGCCGGTGATATCGCTCAGCGGCACGGGCGCCTGCTGGTGCACGAGGTCCTGAGGTCCACCCCCCGGTACCCACAAAAAAAAAAAAATTAGTATGTTTATCAATACATATCAAAATTTGTGAAAATTTGGTTGTTTTGGTGTGCATTTTTGCATAAGACAGAAAAACTCTGATTTTGACTTGTACTCAATTTATTTCAGGTTCTTCCTTCACAAGTTAATTTAGAAAGACTGTAATTATACCTAGTTCTGATGATCTTATCATGGAGGTTGTATTCTTAATTAATTTAAGTAAGAACTTATTGTGGATGTTTTCTAGCGTGCTCTGCCACTTAGTAAGTAGACATATCTAGCCTCCTGTAAAAACCAGGAAAACCAAAACAGTGGGTATCTGTTCTTCCAGAGTAGACTAAAATGCCACATAACAGTATCAGAGAGACACAATGCAGTACTAGGTGAATGGATTTAGAACTCTTTCCAAGGGGTTTTATTACTATAAACACCAGAGAGCCTCTTCATTCTACTGCTTCTCCAATCAGCCCTCAGAGAACAGCATTATACTAAAACTTTGTTCTTATTAGAGGTGCATGATTTTATCCCAGCTACAGAAAGATATTTTTAGCTTCTTTCTAATGGGTAAGGGAGGAGAACTGACTGTGCTAGTTACAGCTATAAATATCTATCAATAAGGAAAAATTGCCTCCACCTATTTAGCATTTCCTCTGACCAATGTTTTTTACTACATCTGAAAGGAGAAATGTGAGACCTAGGTTTTCAAAATTAACCGTTTGCCTTCCTCTGTCTGTTTTGGGGCTTGAGTTGGAAATCACATTTTTAAAAGCTATGGTTTTGCTTTTACAATACCACTTAATCAACTTGAAGTGATTACTTTATGAATTTTTCCTATTGCTTGTGTTTTACATAAATACAATAATTAAGTTTCACTGCTTATGTATAGAAATATAACCATCAATTATTGTATAAAACAGTAGTTTTTCTCCCTGACATTACAAGATAAGTTTTATAATTTTAAGAAAGATATTAAAATTATTAACGAAAGGAATTTTGTTTGTGAGCTTAGTTATTTTAAATTGATATGCCTTTGAACAATCACAATATTCATGTTCGGCTATGTTAAATTGTTCTTTTTTTCACATATGCGGTACTATCCAGTTCTATGTAACTTGCTAGATGTTTAGTCAAACATAAATCATTTACTTCCAAGTAAACAGATTTTAATAAAATGAGTATAAAACAATAAAGTGGTATCCATATCTGTAACTGAAAGCTAAGTCGATTTGGTTTTTCAAATATCACAATACCATTCCATCTTCCCCTGAGAAAGAAATTGTACATGGTATTAAAAAAAAAACTAAACTTTATTTGGGAATGCTACAGGAAATAATCAGAAGACATTTTACTCATCACACATACAACTTTAGATATTGAATAATTATATGAATTATCTTTTATTTTGCATATATATGCTCAGTTTGAAGGAAAAAAATGTGTGGACCCATCTTACAAATGTAAAATATCATTTTTGTTGTACAAATAAGAATTTTGTGTGCAAATTTATAAATAAAATATTCATTTTTTAAATTAAAAACTTGCCTAAATGTATTTATATATCTTTCCTGTGGCAGAAGATGAAAAGTGAACACAAAATTGGCCTCTCTTTTATCATCTTTGGAATGGTTCTTCTAAGTGTTGTGCTCATCAGAAGTTAGCAAGAAGAATAAGCTTGGTTCTTTGGCACTAGTCCTCTCAAAATACATTTACATTGAAATAGTCTGCATTGATTTATTTATGTAGCAATTCTACTGCATTCTATAATGAGATAATCACTGAAATATTTGCGTGTTTTTATCTTCTCATCTATAAAGCCTTCTGCTTTTATACTTCTATAATTCAATTTTAGTATGCCGTTGGGATAAAAATGGTTAATTCCAGTGCATAGTACTTCCATTTGTAAATCCATACTTCATTACTTTAAAGTATTTATATCTGTTTTTAAATCCCTACTGTGCTATTTTAAAATACATAACTCCCCACTTTTTAGATACGTACTAATTGCATAACTCTTTTGCTTTTTAGAAAATTATTTCAGCCACATTCATCCATTTTGTGGTGATTCAATCCCCTATTAATCCTTGCACTGAAATAATAATAATATGCAGAAATGAATGTTTCCCTAATCAGTGCTTATTACAAATCCTATAGAAGAGTAGCTGGTGTGCAGTGTGTTTCAAAATATAATCAACTACAAATCTGGACAAAATGTATGAAACAATGAACAACGAAGCAATGTTTTTACCCCCTGGAGTGACATGAGTTACAGGATTATGTTTCCTGAGAGACTGAGATGAACCCTGACTTGGTCTGCCTTTTGGTCTGGAGCTAAGTTCTGGGCTGCAGAGCAAAAAGAGACAAACGAAGAGGAGCATGACAGCTTTGCCCTGAAGCGACACAGACTGGAGGCTGGGGAGGCCAAGAATGCTAAAGTTTGAAAGCCAACATAAAGAAGGGAACTCAGAGAGAATCACAAATATTGCTCCCCCTTTTCTTAGCCCAGTCTTAGTCTGAATATACATAGTGTAAAAATTCTCCAAGCCAGGAAATACCACTTAGAAATAAGTTGTCAGAATACCAATTTCTATATCACAAGCAAGGATAGAAGCATTCAAATTCTTTCCAGAAAAAGCAACTTTTTGAATAGGGCATAATCAATAAAGACCTCAGAAAGGACAAATTATAGTTAGTGGGCACTAGGACAGAAACACATTAATAAAAAATAAATCAGAACTAACCTAAAAACAAAAAACCAAAATCACTTCATTAATGTAACTGTTTCTCAATTCAAACCATAATACTCTTTGGTGGAAATCAACACACTCAACATCAAAGCAATGTATGGGGCTTAATAAAACCACCAATAGCCAGGCACAGAAGGAGAACTGTGAACTACATGAAGAAAACAATTAAAGATGAAGTTAGCAAAGGACATTAAAGCAATGGATTTAGCACTATTTAAACTATTACAAATGTAGTACTAGTAGAACCTATAGGATGATTAGAAATGGAAGTATTTTTCTTATAAAAGAATAATTTTATGAATGCTATACAAATATATTTATTGGAAATTTAAAAAATACAGGCATGAAATAAATGTATGTTCACATAAACATATATAATTTTGTATGTATTTCTTTTTCACTGGGATATAATCTTAACTAATTATTGTGAAAGGGAAAGACTGTACAAGGGAAACTGTACTTCTTAAAACTTTTTTCCTTTGATACAGCCTAGATCTGTAACTGCTTCATGGCTTTGAAATCACTTTTTGACCCTGGTAACCATGACAGCATAACCGAACATACAGGATACCTGATTGTACCATTGTACCAAGATTCATAAACTGATGATCATTAATCTACCCTTTTAACCAATGATCTCACCCTGCTAGCTAATCAGAAGAACTGCCAGGCTGTTCTGTCTCACCTTTGTACCTCCTACTTGTGCATAATATAAAAGCCATAGACCACTAGAGATTGGGGCCTGATATTCTGGGAATGATACCAATCAGTGCCCATTGATGTAAATAAATCTGCCTCCAAATCCTGCGTGTTGTTTCAGTGTTTCTGCTTGTCATTGCATCTTGTGCATTGGCTGGGAAGACCAACCATGCTGACCTCTGGTCACCCATCATGGCCCTCACAGATGGAGCAAGGGCCTCTCCAGGTCCCGACTGAAGGCACACCCTAGAGATTTCTTGATTCCCCTCAGAGGTCTGAAGGATGATTCCTGGTTCCCCACTTCAGTGGCTCACTTTGGACCCCAAAGGCAGAAGGATGCAGTCTGTCTGTCTGTCTGCCTGCTTGCCTTCCTCATTCCAGTAAGACCCTCAGAGGCACCCCAGTCAGTCTGTCAGTCCTGTTCAATTCAACCAGAAGAGCTTGATCAACTCTTGTTAGTTAAGGCCACCCTCAAGGGAAGGGAGTTGGAATCTTTAACTTCTGAGTGCTTGCTGAATGATTGTGTGAGTGAATGGAATGGACAGCAATAGGCTGCTCTAACTGTGCACCAAGACTGGGAAGCACTGGTTGAGGTGGCTGATTGGGCCCTAACCTGTGGTTCCATAGTGTTTGACAAGTGGCATAAAGGAGGCCTCACAGCCTCCTTAGCTAATTTGTGCCTATGTCCCCACATGTAGGCCAGCATCTGAAAGTTCTCTCTCTGAGGGGCACCCACCCTTTGTTGCACTATCATTCAAGGGTACACAACTTACACTATAGGGAGATAGAATGGGAACTAATTAGTCAAAACCCACCATCACTGACTGCAGGAAAAAGGGCTTCTATAGAGTTAAAAATTAAACCAAACATCTCCATGAATCTCAAACAAAAATAAAAGGAAAAAGAGACCCATTCTTCCTGAGAATTCTGCCTTGGCATCCTCATCACCCAACTCCCCACTGCTGACTCGTCTACTCCCAGCCAATTGAACTCGCTCCAGCTAGCCATTGCCTACATTCAGACCCCTGAACCTTCTGCTTCATGGCTACTCCTATCCTGGTTAGATGGTGTCATCTAATGCCCACCTGAAATTACTGTCAGCAAATCCTTCTGAGTCCCTCATTTTGACTGAGGAAAAATGGACTGTCATCCCTGACAAATGAGTTGCACCCTGTCAGGCCTGAATAGATAGGACAGACCAAACTCGGTCAAATTGGGCCACTGAGAGCCCACAGTCATTGCAAGAGTCAGGGGCAAACATGTGACTTTCCTGATAGACAATGGAACAGAACTCTCTGCCTTCAAAATTTCCTCTGTGAAAAAGTTACCATCACTGGGGCAACTGGGTCTCTTGCCTCTTGCCCCTTCTGCTGGGCACAAACTTACAGCCTGGGAGGACATCTCCTTTGCACCAAGCCAGCCAGCCTTGCTCTCATTTAACCCTGCACATTCAATTTTGACTGTTCCCTGAGAGGAAAATGACTCCTGCATCAGCCTGAGACAGATAACTGCAATCCTAAAGTTCTGAAAACTCTCCTCTCAGAGGTATAAACTAAAGACTTGCCTCTGGGTCTGGACATCAACCACACCACCTCACCATGACCCCCATTGCTGTCAAATATCACAGAAAACACAGACATCCAGCCATACTTCAGCCTGATAGACTGTTAATCACCTTGGGCAAGATCTCCATGCTGTACAAAAGGCCAGCTCACTTGGACTCAATTGCCATAAGGAGTTAAAAACACTCCTACTATTTTGGGGAGGCTTTGTTGACAGATTTGGCTGTTATGGTCCCCTGAGCAAACACTATAGACGGTCAAACTGCTAAAATACACCTTTCCTGCCCATAAAGCCAGTTCAAGATCTCTGAGCTCCCAATGCCACTGCAATCACCCTCCGTGTACATTGCCTCAGTCTTCTGCCACCCACAGCCTGCTGGTACACCTTCCTGGACCTATGAATGTCCTCTTTTGTTTGTTTGGCTCCTATCAGCCAGCCCCACTTCACAACTGACCTGGACTCAACCTCTCAGAGGTTCAAAAACTTGTTTACCCTCTTTGTAAAAGCCCTCACAGCTGATCTCACTAGATTCCCAGAATGACACCCAGCTGCCTGCTGGAAAGATGCATAAGCTCTGCTACAATATCTGGCAGAAACTGCGTACAAAATAACTCCACAAGTTTCTTGGAGCGTCTGGCTTCTATAAAATCTGAGTCCTTGAGTTCACAAAAACAATGCAGACCCTGGGAGCACCCAGTGGCCTACATGTGCAAATACTTGGCTGCTGTCCTTCTGATCAAAAAAAGCTGACAAGCACATCCTAGGCCAAGACCTAACTGTCCAGGTGCCACTGCCTGTCACTGTCTGATAGACTGTTTTCAAGAAAACCCCTGACAGATGCTGAGTATGGAAGTAGTTCTCTTAGAAATGGAGTCTGACAGGCTAGATATGCTGTGGTCACCTTGCAAAAAGCTATTTTGGCCAAAGCTATCCTGCTACTGCTTCCTGCTGCTGTTTAAAAACCTGCTACCAATGCAAAATAATTTGATCCAGAGGCCTAAGCTCCCTCTAGGGATTCCATTGACTGAAACCTCAACCCCAGCCAGAAAATCTTTACCTGGTATTCCCAGAAGATCAGAGCCAGACCCGCCCCCACTGTTTGTTCTGCAAGCTCAAGCCACAGTGCTGGCACCCATACCCCTGCAGCCAGCTCAGGCTTCAGTGTCTATGTCACTGGCCCTGACCTCATACATTATAGTGGACTCTCCCCATTTAAAGATATATATATAGATAGCACAGCAATAAAACATAAAATTACATACAGCTTGTAAACATTCCTGCACATACTTACAACCCAGGTACATATTAACTACCTCTACAAGTTTCAGAAATCCAGCCTTAGATCCATGGGAAAATTTACTGAACAGCTCCTCCAGGGCTCACTCTAAAGGTACAACACACTCAAAGCCTTGCTTCTGTCACTTCAGACACCAACAGGTCAAAGCAGGTGAAGCTTGAGGACAGCATTCATGGGATTCCAAGTGTGATTGCTTGTCCCAGTTCTCTCCCATATGTACTTGATATTGTGTTATCCAGCTTAGTTTTTGCTCCCTATCCTCTTACTGACTGTAACCTTTGCCTTGGCCTTGTGGACAGTTGCCCCATAGGGATGAAAGACAACCAGTAAGGCTTTTTTTTCCCTTTCTCTTTAGCCACACTTCATTATTTTAAACTGTCTTCCTCATCTAAAAAGCCTGGGGCTATCACTTATAATTAGAAAATGTTTGTTGTTACTAATGTGTTGACATTTAATGTTGGGGTCTGCATTCTGGCTCTGTTTAATTTAACCATGGGAAATCAAATTGCCACCACCCAAGCTCCTGTTGAGTTTTGCCTGGTAAAAACTGACATCTGGGAGATAATGCAGTCCGAAGTCTGGAATGGACAAGGCCCAGTATTCTTGGATTTGATCTTTGCCAAATTATTTCCATTCCAGGCACATGGTTGTCCTCTTGTCAAAAAGAGCCCAAAGGACCCCCACAGGGAATCTGCTTTGGTGGCCTTTGATTTCTATCTGTGCCCTGGAGACAAATATGGAGCAAGGCTGCAGATCCAGAATGGAATATAACTGACCCTCCTGGGAATGTGTGTCCATAGCCTCCTATCAAGGGGGGGCTCAACAATGATAAAAACAGACCACCTTAAGGTCACCCCTCAATTAGCTGAACAAGAACAACAAAGAGGTGTTTGTAATGCCCTAGGAGAAGACTGTTGTTTCTATGCTACAAGAGAGTTTTATTATATAACCGGGCTCAAGAATGACACCAGAAACAGGAATGATTCCAAGGTTTATCTGACTTAGGATCATGTCTCAAACCCCTTTTGGGACTCCTCACAGCTCTTATATTAATTCTTCTGATAGGGCCCTGCCTGATTAATTGTATTACATAAGTTAAGAGCTGCCCCTTCTCATGCAGCTTTAGATAAAAAGAACAGCCCTGGCATTGAAAAAAGATTTTTCTGAATAATGACAACAGGGGAAAATGAAAGGGAAAAACTATAGAAGAGAGATTTTTTTTTTTAACTTTGTTCTTTTGAAACTAACTCTGTAACTGCTTCATGGCTTTGTAATTACTTTCTTGACCACTATAACCACAAGAGCAAAACTGAACATACAGGATGCCTGATTGTACCATTGTACCAAGCTTCATAAACTGATGATCATTAATCTACCCTTGAAACCAATGATCTCACCCTGCTAGTTAATCAGAAGAACTGCCAGGCTGTTTTGTCTTGCCTTTGTACCTCCTTTGTACTTCCTACTTGTACATCATGTAAAAGCCCTAGACCACCAGAGATCAGGGCCTGATATCCTGGGAATGATCTCATTCAGTGCCTGTTGACATAAAAATATCTGCTTCCAAATCCTGGGTGGCATTTCAGTGTTTCTGCTTGCCATTGCAATTCGAGCTAACAAAGCAGTCTCTATTAGACAGCTATCTTCATGTTTGGTGTCATAGTTCATGTTCCACAGAGCAGAAAGTCTAGAAGGAAAATAGGATCAACTAGTGCCTTTTATAATTCTTGGTGTCTCTGACCTTAAGTGGTAAATATCCTGAAAAAGCAGAGCCTTTCATTATAAAACTAAGGACACATAAATCTGGTCTAGGAGTCAGAGAAACTGAAGGAGGATCCCTGCTAAGGTAGTGTGATTGCATGTCTGACCACTCCCTGCATCAACAGCAGGAGACAGAAGACAAGTCGCAATGCACATGAGCTATAAAATGGATGCAATTCCCAGTTTCCCTCAAGAAAGATTTTGTTGCTAGTGTAGCCAGAAACACAGATCAGAAAATGTCAGGAAATATGGTAGATCTCAGCAAACCATGCATATCACTAAGCCACTGTCACACTAAAGTTTTAAAGAAAAAAATTAACAAATGAAGGTTTTATACACATATATATACATGTATGTGTGTGTGTGTGTCAAATAAAACAATCTGGGAATAAAAATATATAATATGTACATTAAATATTCACTGGGTGAAGTTAGCACCTGGTTAGACCCTAGTGTTAAATAATAATCAGCAAGAAAGAATATCTGTAGCAGCCAGCTTAGGCTGTATCTTAGTTATTTTCTTCCTCGCTGGTACAAAATACCCAACACCTGCAATTTAAGCAAGGAAGTTATTTCAGCTCACCTTTTAGAAGTTTTATCCCTTGCATGGTGGGTGGCATGCTGGGAGGCTCTGGCAGAAGAAAGCTGCTCATGTCTTGGTAACCAGGAAGCAGAGAGTGAGGAAAGAGCCACAGAGTGAGATAATTTCTTCTCGGTTCTATGCCCATTGACTTGTCTTTGACCAGTCCCCACCTGCTAACAGAAACTCAGCTATAGTGCCTAATGGTCCAATCCTCTTCCAAATGCCCTGCCTCTGAGAGAAGGAGGCTCCAAGGCAACATCTAGATATAAAACATGAGAGCCTGCCCTCATAAAATACTATGGCCTGAGCAACAGGAATTTAGTTTCTCACCATCCTGGAGACAAGAAGTTCAAGATTTGTGTGCCAGCATGGCTAGGTGCTGTTTCTGGCTTGCAGCAGCTAACTGGTTACTGGGTGCTGACACAGCCTTTGCACAAAATCTGCAGGTGGACAGACAGAGATGAAGATCTCTGATAGTTCATCCTAGTGAAAACTGAATATACATCAGGATCTGTGTACTTAGTTCCCAGTCTCTGGGATACTCTACCCCTACACCAGCAACTTAAAGGCGGAGATGCTTATTTGGCTCAATTTCCAAGGGGTTCATTCCCAAAGAGCTGATTAGAAGAAAGAATTGACATGGCAGAAAAGCCTGGCAGAGGAGAGCAGCTCATGCTCATCCAATTGGGAAGCAGAGAGAAAAGGGAGCAGCCTGAGACAAGAATACGCCCTTCCATGTTACACTTCCAGTGGTGCACTGTGAGCCAAGTCCCACGCTCTTAGAGCACGTTCAGCCACGGAATTCAATGGATGAATCCACGGAGGACTGTAACACTCTCATGACCCAATCAACTTCCAAACATTTAAGAATTTTGTAGACATTTCCGACGCAAGCTATGACAGGACTCTACTGTTATGAACTCTTTTTAGGTCCTATCTCCAAGCATAGTGACAATAGAAATAAAGATGTCAAAAAAATAAATTGAGGAAGGAGTACCAAAATTTTGCCTTTAGAAATACATAAAGAAGCACAAATGTTAAAATGAAAAAATAGATAAATATTATTAGGTATATATTTCAGTGGTAGAATGTTTGCTTAGCATGTGCGAGTCCCTGTGTTGGCACTGCAAAAACAAATAAAAGACAAATTAATTTAGCAAATCTCAGTGACCTATAACAAGCAGTCTAATTTTTATGCAACTGATATTCCAAAAGAGAAGAACTAATGGGAAAAATCACAAGACTTTGGAAAAGGATGACCAAATTACCTAATTTAGTGAACATATATCTTTTCCAAGAATCTCAGACTATCCTTACAAGAATAAACTTAGAGTGATACCCAGAAACACCAAAATCAAGTGGCTACTATACAATGCTAAAAAGAAAATTTTAAAAGCATTCACACTGAATATATGGGAGCAGAAATAAGAAAAGCCATAATAAATATTTTGTTAGAAGCACAGACACCAAGGACTGAAGAAAATTATTAAAGTACTGAAGGGAAAAAAAAAACACTAAGTTTGTACCCAAGAAAATATTTCTTAAAAATAAAGATGCCATATTTTCTCAAAAAAAAAGAACCAAAGGAAGTCACTCTCAGTAGACTTGCACTAGAATGAATATTTTGATAGTCTCAGACTGGAGGAAGAAAACTGATAACAGGTAGAACATAGATATATATCAATTATGAATAATGCTGCTTCTGAGTATGCAAATAAGCTCTAAGGAATTTTCCTTAATCCTAAAATGATTATTATTAATAACAATTTTAAAATGATTATTAAAAACAAAATGTATTAAACACCATGGTGTACTATGAGATTCTTAAATATGTGCCAATACAATGTACAATAAAAATGATACAAGGAATGAGAGCAGAAATGGAAGTCATAAGATTCAAATACTATGTATGTATTGATTTAATATATATCAAAAAGTGAAGGGGCCAGTGAGATGGCTCAGCGGCTTAAGCGCCTGCCTGGCAAGCGTGAGGGCCTGAGTTCGACTCCCGGAACCCACATACGAAAAAGGGGCCGGTGATATCGCTCAGCGGCACGGGCGCCTGCTGGCTCGCGAGGTCCTGAGGTCGACCCCCCTGTACCCACAAAAAAAAATAGTGAAGGAGCATTCAAAGGACAAATATGTTATGAAAAAGATATTTATTTTTCTACTCTTGAAAAAGTAAAGGAGTATGGCTAAGTCAATACTGGTGATAAAATTGGGTAAAGAATTAATTAACTTAGAAGAAAAGAAAAAGGAACAATGGAAAACTAAGGTATATAGAAAACAAACAACAAAACTGTGTACTTCAACACAAGCACTGATAATTATATTAAATATCAGTATACACTCCAACTGTCAGTCTAAGGAAGAAAGTAAGAACCAATTAATGTTCCTTATATGAACAGTATTTTAAATATTGAAAATTAGGTATATTAATTTGAAAGGTTGAGTGTCCAGTCAATATGACAATAAAGGCCCATTAATTATGAGTATAAGTGACAATACCAATATCAGTATAGAATGTAAGTATAATACCAGAGATAAAATGGACATACAATGATATAGAAGTGAGCATATCAATAATACAGAATGGAGTACTATTCTGTTGTAAAGAAGGATAAATTTGCATCATTTGTGAAAAAATGGATGCACCCTGAGACCATAATGTTAAGTCAAGTAAATCAGATATGCAAGCTTAAATATCATGATTTCTCCTTTTCTTTTCTTTTCCTTCTTTCTTTATTTTATTTTATTTTATTATTTTTTTGTGGTATTGGTGATTGAACTCAGGGCCTTGTGCATGCTGGGCAAGTGCTCTAACACTGAGCTACATCCCCAGCCCCATGATTTCTCTTATATGAAAAAGTTAATATATAAATAAAGTATGAAATAAAAGACAGATGATAGGAAAAAGAGAGAAAAACTTATTGTACTCCAGTGCAGACAATGTATCTAAATATGTATCTTTAGTCTGATTGTTTTATGTGTTTTATGTATTTTAGGCCTATTATTTTGATTTCTTTATATATATATATATATATATATATATATATATATATATATATATATAGAAACTTATATTAAACTTATAAGATCTTATCAGATAAATAAATTTATCTGATTCTGGCAAAACTAAAGGGGATGGAGGGAAGCATAAAAAATTGAAATGTGTTATGCACATGTACCAGTTCCTTGCAAAGGATGTAATCATCACACACTGCAAACATGTACAAATAAAAGTTAAAAAAGAGAGAGAAAAAATCCTGTATGAGTATGAACAAGTAATCAAATATTAACAAGTAAACATTGTTTGAATCAGAAATAAAAATAGACAAATTTTTAAGTAGTTGCAAATTTCAACTATCTCAAATTTTGAAAAAAATGTAGATCAAGGTAGATCAAATATCAACAAGTCAATAAAACTTTTCCATAACACCAAAAAATTTGTCCTATCCTTATAACATATTAAATGACCCATGCTATTACTAATAAACATTTTCTAACCATAATAGAATATGGACTTTTAAGCTCACATGAAATTTTAAAAATGATTTAAAATATGCTGTGCAACAGTAGCAAAAAATAACAATTATTGACTTCCATGAAACTAAATTAGTAATCAAAGCCAAAACAAAAATATTTCCCACTCTGTGGTTTTTCTTTTCACTCTGTTAGTGATTTCTTTCCCTGTGCCAAGCTTTCTAATAAGATCAAATCCCAGTTGTTGATTCTTTTTAGTATTTCCTGTGCACTCAGGGTTTTACTCATGAAGTCTTTATCTACACCTATGTCTTCAAGAGTTCTACCTACGCTCTCTTCCAGGAGATTTAGTGTTTCTGTTTTGATATTTAGACCTTTGATCTATTTCAATTTTAGTTTAGTGAATGGTGAAAGATATGGGTCTAGTTTTAATCTTTGGCATGTGGAAAGCCAGTTTTCCCAGCACCATTTATTAAAGAAGCTACCTTTCTTCCAGGGAACGTGTTTGGCCCTTTTGTCAAAGATAAGGTGGCTGAGCGTGTTTGGAGTTCTTTTTTCATCTTCTAATCTGTTCCATTGATCCTTGGATCTGTGTTTATCACAGTAGCTCTGTAGTGTGATTTCAAGTCAGGGATTGTGATGACCCCTGTCTTGCCTTTGTTGCTCAGAATTGCTTTTGCTATTCTAGGTCTCCTCTGCTTCCAAATGAATTTTAGGAATGTTTTCTCTAGTTCTTCATTTAGTACACTAATGGTATTTTGATTGAGATTGAATTAAAGCTGTACAACAGTTTTGGAGTATGACCTATTATGTTGCTGAACTTGAATATTAATTCTAGGAATCTTTTTGTGGAGGTTTTGGAGAGGATATCCTTGTTTTGTTTCTGATTTTAGAGGGAAAGCTTTCAGTTTCTCTTCATTTAGTATGATGTTGGCTTTTTGATTTGTCATAGATGGCTTTTATCAGGTTGAGATAAAGACCTTCTATTCCTATTTTCTTCAGTGTTTTTATCATGAATGGATGTTGGATTTTGTCAAATGTTCTTCCTTCATCTACTGAGATGATCATGTGATTTTTGTCTTTGCTTCTGTTTATGTGGTTTATTACACTTACTGACTTGTGTTTGTTGAATGATTATCATTTTTAATTTGTGTATATATAAACTTTCTTGTATTCCTGGGGTGAATTCCAGTTGATCATTGTCAATTACACTTCTAATATTCTATTGAATGCTGTTCGCTAGCATTTTGTTTTGAACTTTTGCTGTATGTTCATTATGGATAATAGTTTGTGATTTTTTTCTTGTAGTACCTGTATCTGGCTTTAATATCGGTTTAACACTGGCTTTGTAAAATGAAATTGTAACATTTCCTACCCTTTAACTTTGTGAAACTGTTTGATAAGGATTAATGATCATTCTTTAAATGTTTTATAGAATGCAGTTCTGAATCCATCTAATCCTGGACTTTCATTTAGTAGAAGACATGTATTACTGATCCAGTCTTTATATTAGTTATTGATCTGTTTAGATATTCCAGTTTTTCTCTCAGGCATAGTGCATTGTATGTTTCTAAAAATTTACCCATTTTCCCTTGGTTATCCAATTTATTGGCATATAAATTTTTGTAATAGGCTCTTTTATTTCTGTGTATCATTTGCAATATATTGATTACATTTATATGGTAATGTCATTTGCCCACAGTTTCATTTTAGTCTCAATTAATTTTAATCTTACTTCATTTATGAGATAGTGTCAAACATTCTAAAAATTATACTTATTTTTAAGATAAATAGAAGACTTTTTTTTTCTTATTTATTCTGTGATTTTTTTCAGGAACTAGAGTTTCAGGGTTATCTGAAGACAGATAATTTTGTTGATTGTATCTCACTACCTTTCATAGCAGATGGTCCTGTCCCCTCATATTGTAGGTTCTTGCCTTAATTTACTTTTATTTTGTCAAACATATTTGTTCATCATCCTACCATATTACTTAGACTACTGAATCACAAGACAGAACAATACTTGCATTGATTATATGTTGTTGTATAACAAAATACTTCAAAGCTTAAAACAACTGTGATTACAAGTCACATGTTGGAAGATCAGGGATTTAAATATACTTCAAAAAGTAATTCTTTTGCTCAATGTTGCAAGGACTAGTTACTTAGTAATACTCAGATGGTCTAAATTGGTCTGAAAGGTCCAAGAGACCTTCACCTACCTGGTGCCTTGGTGGGAACACTCCAAGCAGGGCTTAACAGGAGCTTACCTTCTCGTGTATTATTAGGGCCTCTCTCCATAGCCTCACTACCAGAATAGTTGACTATGTTATATAGTGATTCTTAAATACTAAATCTATAACTGCTGTAATGTTATTTCTGGCATTAAAAAAATCACAAAATATTCCAAAAGAGGGGACGTGAACCTTTTACTCCAAAAGAGGTGGGAGAATCAGTTCTCATAGTTTACCTCTACAGCACCATTGCAAGAAAAGGGTGATTGTTTATAATTTTCAGGTATATAAAGTTTTATTGCCATGTATGCAAGAGCAATTAATATTTATAATTTTGACATATTCCATTTACAAATAAAATTAGTGATTTGAAATCAAGCTCTAGATGCTAGAAAGTATATGAGAAAATTTAAAGGTAAATTGGTAATTATTTTATTAGGTGGTCTTTAATAACAATCAAATAACTTATTAATAAAGTATAGTAGAATAATAAAATGGTCTAAGAATTTTCTAAATTTTGTTTAATTATTCAATAATTCCTTTTGAAGTCTGTTAATATCAACCTCTGTATAAATGAAAAAAGTGAGACAAAAACATTGAGTGAAGTTTTCAAATTTGCAGAGCTAGTAAATTATGGAACTAGATTCAAATCTAGTTAGTATGGCCACAGACCTATGCTGCTTTTCCATTTATTCTTTTAAAACGCAATGATTTGAAAACATTTCCAAATAATAGCTTTAAGTTGCAAGGGTATTAATTTCTCCCAAATGCTTAGTATAATAAAATCATCAGCAATTCACTCTCAGAATCATTGTTATTGCTACCTATTTTATGTTGTTGTGCTTTTGCAAAACTCAGGCAGCAGGAGGCATTGGCCACTTTATGAACTAATCACTTGGATGGCTGCTTCAAATTTACATAATTTATATTAAAGTTAACAAATGTTTCACTATTTCTCTGAGCTCTATAAGTCATATTTTTATGGTGAAATATGTAACAATCTTACCTGAATTATTATACCTGCATAGTTCTAGTTACATATATATGGAGAGTGATTACTTGCAAGACATGCCATATTTGTGTTACTTACATTTCCACTTACATTTTTTGGTAAATAAAATTTTCCTAGTATTAGAATAAAAATTTTCAAGCTGTATTTTAAGAATATGCTTTCATAGTAAAGAAATTTAGAAATTAATTTCCCAATAAATTGTGGAAATATATGCTATAAATGCATACACCATATTTAAAGAATATTAATTTTCTTATTTTACAAATTTAGTAAACATAAAAATGATCTTCAATCTCTCCTTCAAAGATGTATATAATCTGTTTTAGAAATTTAAAAAAAATGTATCTGGCTCAAAATGAAAATCCAGGATCAGAAGGCACACAATAAACATGAAGTTGTTCTCTGATCTTCTTATTTCTTAAAATGCTGTTTAATGTTTGAAGAATAAGCAGAAAATTTAAGTACATGAATTTAATCAAATCTATGGTTAGTGTTTATTGAATCATTTAAAAATTAGTGCTGGAGCTTCTGCATTTGCATTTCAGTGTATTTGTATGTGATATTTATTCTCAAGTAACTGAAAGATACTCAGGTATCTGCTGATGAATCAAAACTTATGGCAGACCATCTTGAATAGGACTTTTAACTATGTCAAGGAAAACAAGAATATAGTATATTAAGGATGTTTATCTGAAGATTCACACATACATTAACTTGATAAAACTCTTAAAGGCCTTAAGGGTGTTTACAAAGTAATTAAATCATATTTACTCCAGATATTTTCATATATTACCATATTGTACATTTTAAAGCAAAATCTAAATGCTACCTTATAATATAACCTCAGCCTTAAAACATGGCTTCCACAAATATTTTAGGGCCTACAAAAAATAAAGGACAGAAATATTCTTAGAGGGATTACTTATCTTTTGTAAATGTGTAACTGCATCTTGGTTAAAAATGTAATCCCAAATGCAACCTGAAAGTGTAATCCAAAAGTCAAAAGATGGAAAAATACACTTAATATGCAGTATAAAACATTACATATGTTGAACTCATGTCATAATTCATATATGCATGTTAAATATATTGAATATATTACCTTAGATAATCATATTGCATTTCAACTAATATATCTAAAATATTATCATGTAAGTGTATAATAATTATAAATCATTATTAAGATATTTATAATATTTTTCACATTGAGTTTTATGAATCTAATGTTTATTTAAATGACATCTCATTCTGAGATAATCAAGTTTCAAGGACCCAGTAATCACTTGTAACCTGTGTCTTCCAAGTCAGACAGGGCAGCCAAGGTGTTTCACGCAGCAATCTCTTTTACTTAAAGTGTTTTATAATGTAATTTGATAATTTCCTCTGCAATTACCTAATTTTTCTAAGCTGAAAACAAGTGTTTTTTTAGAAATCTTTCTAGAAGTTGATACATTCCTTTTTAAATTAAAATAAGTAAATAGAGTAAATAGAATAATTTCTTCCTGACCTCTTTTTCTTAGTCTAAGACTTTCTCATTTTACTTCAAATGCCTTATTGCAATATAATTTCTATAAAATAAAATGCACCATGATGTTAACATAGTTCTATGAGAATTGAAAAATTTACAGTCATGAAACTATATTTTAGAGCAAATATAGAAAATTTCTGTCACCTCAAAAAGCATGGCCTGGCACCAGTGAAACGGCTCAGCAGCATACGCGCCTGTCTGGCAAGTGCAAGGGCCCGAGTTCGACTCCTGGATTCCACATATGAAAAACGGGCCAGTGACATCGCTCAGCGGCACGGGCTCCTGCTGGCGTGCGAGGTCCTGAGGTTGAGCCCCGGTACCCACAAAAAAAAAAAAGCATGGCCTTTGCAGTCATTCTGCCCCTCCCTAAGTCCCAGACAACTACTAATATGTGGTCTGTCACTTGATGTAGAAATAAATCTGTATATTATATATGTGGAATAAAGTATTGTAAACTTATTTCTCAATGACTTCTTATGTTCAGCCAAGTGCTTTGTAATATGCCTCTATGTTGGGATCTGTGACAATAGTTTGTTGCCTGAACATTTTTGGTAGTATTCCATTTCATAAATATATCACAATGTGTCTCACAGCTAGATTGTTGTTTTTTGTGCTGCAACCAGTTTTAGATTACTACAGTTTAAAAAATCTATGGATATTTTTGTGATGTACTTTGTGAACATATATATTAAATTCCCTCAAGAAATTTTAGGAGTCACATTACTGGGATATATTGTGAGTACATAGCTAGCACTATGAGAAACTATTACACTGTTTTCCAAAATGGTTGTAACATAAGGAAGTAAGAGTTGTATATATGACATACAGCTTCTCTATATACTTAGCATCACTTGGTATGGCCAACCTTTTAAATTTAGCCACTCTAGTGGATTTGTACTGGTAATTCATAGGGACTAAAAGTCGTGATCATGTCAGGATGTTTACTGATCATTTGTTATCTTGATTTTGTGAAGTATTTGTACAAATTATTTACCTATTTGCTTAATTGAGTTGTGATTGTGAGGGGTGTGGTCTCCCCAATTTCTCTCTCATTGAATTTATTGTTTGTGTTCAGTAATGCTGCTGATTTTTGAGCATTGACTTTGTATCCAGCTACACTACTGATTTTGGTTATTAAATCTAGAAGTCTTTTGTTTGAGTTTCTGGGGTCTTCTATGCAGAGTATCATGTTATCTGCAAATGATGATAATTTAACTTCCTCCTTTCCTATCCTTGTTCCTTTTATTTCTCTCTCTTGTCTAATTGCTCTGACTAATGTTTCCAGAACTATATTGAATAGGGGTAGTGATAGTGGATATCCCTGACTTGTACCTGATTTTAGAGTGAAAGTTTTCATTTTTTGTCCATTTAGAATTATATTGGCTGCTATGTTATTTTTGACAAAGAGACCAAATCACTTTACTGGAGAAAGAGAGCCTCTTTAATAAGTTGTGCTGGGAAAATTGGATGTCCACATACCAAGAATTGGACCTAGACCCTTATCTTTTGCCAAGAACTAAACAAAAATCAAATGAAACAAAATCTAAACATTAGTACAGAGACAATCTGCTGGAAGGCAAAATAAATACAATCCTTGAAGACATAGGGGTAGGCTAAGACTTTCTGAATAAAACCCCAATTACACAAGAAATAATACCAAGAATATGCAAATTGTATCATATTGAATTAAAAAAACTCCTGCACAGCAAAGAAACCACTAATAGAGTGAAGAGACAACCTACAGAATGTGAAAAAATTTTGTCACTTACTCCTCAAAAGACTAATATCTAGAATATATAAAGAACTCAAAAAATTAAACTCCTCAAACTTAAAACTCAGTCTAAAAATGGGTGTCTGAAATGAATAAACACTTTTTATATGAAGAAATACAAACAGCCAGTAAATACATAAAATAATGTTCAACATCTCTGGTCATTTGATAAATGCAACTTAGAACAACACTGAGATTCCACCTCATTACAGGGAAAAATGTCTATAATTAAGAAATCACCTAATAACAAGTGCTGGTGAAGCTCTGGGGAGAAAGAAATCCTTCTCCAACATTGGTGGGACTGTAAACTAATACAATCACTATGGAAATCTGTATGGAGATTCCTCAAAAACTAAAAGAAATTCCATTTGACCCAGTTATTCATCTTCTAGGTATCTTCTTAAAAGATTTAAATACATACCACAGTGATGTATACATACCCAAGTTTGTAGCGGTGTAATTAATAATAGGTAAACCTTGGAAACAGTCTCAATGTCCAAAAAGAGATGAATGGATTGAAAAAATGTATTTGTACACAAAGGAGTACTACTCTGCCATAAAAAGGATAAACTTGAGTCATTTGTAGAAAAATGGGGGCCGGTGAGAGGGCTCAGCGGCATAAGTGCCTGCCTGGCAAGCGTGAGGTCCTGAATTTGACTCTCAGAACCCACGTACAAAAAAAGAAAAGGGCCGGTGATATCGCTCAGCGGCACAGGCGCCTGCTGGCATGCAAGGTCCTGAGGTCGACCCCTGGTACCCACAAAAAAAAAAAAAAAAAAAAACAGGAAGAAAAATGGATGCACCTTGAGACCATAATGTTAAGTGAAGTAACTCAGACAGACATGCTTAAATATTGCATGATTGCTTTTACATGAAAAACTGGTACTGGAAAAATAAAAAGAAATGGGTGGAGGGAGAAAAAGAAGGGGAAATAAAATGTGTTATTTACATGTACAAATTCCCTGTACTGAAAAAAAAAAACTGTTGATCATTATTTTCACAGAATAAAAGGGAAAAATCATCAATAGATGTAGGAAAATCTCTTCACAAAATTTAACAACCTTCCATAATAATACCTCTCCAAAATTTAGGTATAGCATTATTTTCAGGATAACAAAGGCCATACATGACATACCCACAGAAAATGTTTTAGTCAATTATGAAAGGTAGACAGCTTTTCCTCTCTGATTAGGAATAGGACAAAATATCTACTCTCCCTACTTCTATTCAACACAGTACTGGATTCCCTAACTAGAGAAGTTAGCCAAGATAAAGAAATAAATGATCTTAAAACCAAAAAGCAAGATGTGATATTGTCTATTCTGTTAGCAACATCATTTTATATCTAGAAAACTCTAAAAATTCTGCCATAATACAATTAGAACTGATTAATTCAGTGAAATTGCAGGAAGCAAAATGCAACATGCCCAAATCAGTAGTTTCTATATACTAACAAAAATTTGCCATAAAGTCATTTTTAAAGAAAACAAACCAATGCACATAAGGCCAAGTACTTAGGTTTAGATTAAATTATAGATGTGAAAAACCTGTGTTCTAAAATTTTTAAAAATTAATGAAAAAATTGAAGCCCACATAAGTAAATGGAACAACAGCTTGTGCTCATGGACTGAAATTATTAATATTGCTAAATGCCCAACCTACCCAGAATGACCTAGAGATTCAATTCAATATCTTTCAAAAATACAAAATAACTTTGACAGTAATTTAAAAATTATAAAATTCATATAGAACCGATAAAACACCAAATAATTAAAGTAAACTTGAGCAAAAATAACACAAGAGATAACACAGTATGTGAATTCAAAATATATTATAAAATTATGTTAATCAAAACATCATAGTACTGGCATTAATATTAATATGTCAGACAATCAAACAGGATAGAAAGCCCAAAACAAACCCATGCATTTTTTTTGGTACTGGGACTCGAACTCAGGACCTTGTGCTTGCCAGGCAGGCACTTGTGCTGCTGAGCTATATCTGTGGCAAACTCATGCATTTTTTTAGCAATTTTTTTCTGACAATGGCATCAAGGTACAAAATAAGGAAGTAATCTTTGCAATGAATGATGTTGGGGAAAATTGGTTATCCATGTTTAGGATAATTGTATTGGATGGATAACTCACCCCTTACACAAATTTGATTCAAAATGAATTTAAAGCATAAGATATGAATTTCTAAATGTACTGGAAGAAAATATAGGTAATAGTATTATGTGGGGCAAAGTCCATGATTATCTCCTCAGTGTTGGCCTGGGTAATGATTTCTAGTATATGATCCCACAAATACAGATAATTCAATTAATAGACAAGTGGGATTAAATGAAAATGAAAAATTCCTGCACTGTGAAGGAAACAAAAAAATTAAAAAGCAACACATAGAATGGAGAGAAAATATTTACAAAGCATCCATTTAATGAGGGACTTAAATCCAAACTACATGAGAAATTAAACTCTGTAAGAAAAAACAATTCAATTAAAGAATCGGTAAAGGGCTTGCCTAGACATTCCTTACAATAAAAGTGACAAATGACCAAAAAATATACTGAAAAATCATCAACAAGTCTTATCTTTGTGGAAATGCAATTACTTTATATCTGTTAGAAGGCTTAATCACAAATGTAAAATGCAATATATACCGGTGAGGATCTGAATAAAAGACAAATTTTGTACTCTATTGAGAGAATATATACCAGAGAGAGTACAGCCATTTTGAAAACAAAAACTAAAAACAGAACTTCAATATGATTCTACAATCTCTTTTCTGGGTATAGATCACAAGGATTTGAAATGAGTATGCTGAAGAGGTAACAGCACTTCTATGTTCACTGCATCGTTATTCACAATGGTCAAGATACACAAACCACCTAAATGCTCAACAGTGGGCAGATGGGCAGATGTGTGTAGAACATGTAACACACACAAACATTCACAATGGATTAAAAATTATTCTTGACAATCTTGGAAACAAAGAAATATGTATTTTTAATATATCAAATATTCTGTTTGTCCTACTGTAAATTTTGAAGACTTCCTTTTAAAGTGTTGATGTTATGCAGAAGAAATGATCAACACATTGCTAAAGGTATGCAGATAATTCCATCGCTTTATATTTTGATGATCATTTGCATACATGCCCAGAGGATTAGAAATATTGAAAATATATTTCTTTTGATTTCAATATTAATTAATGAAATTTGTGTCCACTTCCTTATCTATACAATGAGCAGTAAATTAAAGGATATGTACAGAATTTGAAGTGTTAATTATTTTTACTCTTTCTTCCTTTATTTGAATCAAAAGGAAAAAAAAAAACTACTTGGTTCTTTTTTTCTAATTTATTCAACAATAATAGCATCTATTTTGGGGGAAATTTTGATGATAAACATCTAAACCTAAGTTTTCCTCTAATTCTTAAAACATAATTACTTAAGTATAGATCAAAGTCAGGTTAATAAATTGGACTTAAAATATCTTACTTGCCCTTAAATATCTTGACTCTGGCCTAAAATTGTATGAACAGGGCCAGGAAGACAGACTATCCACACCTATACATGCAGATACATACATCAAACTATATGTATATATATAGTATATATATATATATATATATATATATATATATATATATATATATATCAATGTGCATATGCCTGAAATAAAGCAATCAATGTTTATGGACAAGTTTGTCAGTGTATCAAATAGAGCAAAAGAAGTACAATTATAACTTCACCAGAAAAAAAATTGTTAAATTTTCAAATGTACTATATTCCTTTATGTGATGAATTACATAAAATTTTGATTTTAAACCACATTTGTACTTTGATATTCAAGTTGCTGGGTAAAAGAACATTGAACTTAGAAAAACAGTATTTCAGGAAAACATGAGCAAGAAATCTGTGAAGAATCTAGGCTCAGAAATTCTCAATTTTGTCTTTTTAGTAACAAGAATATCAATATTTGGGGTACAAACACCTATTTTGACTATGTCAGTGTATAGTTGGAAAGTTATGAACAATTTACAAGTCAGAAATAATTTTGTTTCAGTCTTTTCATCTTTATATGTAATACAGAAATTAATATATATGTTTGTGTTTTATTAAAGGAAAAATATATTTTACTTATACATATATTTAAGGGGAAGTTTAGCATGTTTAATATTTTACTTTCATTGATTGGATATTTGGCAACAACTTACAAATATCCTGGCTTTGAAGTCAAGACTCACTGAGTAAGTACGATGATTAACTTTGGTTGTCAATTTGACTGAATTGAGAAAGCACAACTCTGGGTATGATTATGAGGGTTCTCCCAGAAATGAGTGACATATGGGACAATGGACTGATTGAAAAACACCAGATCTGAATATGGGGAGCACTGACAAGTAGGCTGGGGGCCCAGATGAAATAAAAAGCAGAGATGAAAGCTGGTGCATGGCCATATCCCACTCCTCTGGAGAGGCAGCATGTTTTGCTGCTGCTGTTGCCCACTGCCGTTATACTCCAGATTTTCAGCCTCTGATTGCAGACTTCACCAGTGACTCTCCAGGGGGTTTCCATGTCTTGTGCCTCAGACTGATACTGCATTATGGCTTTCTCTTGTTCTGAGCCTTCCAGTTTCTTAGGCTGAAGAGCTACTGGTTTCCATAGCTATCGAATGTACAGATGACCACTGTGGGACTCTTGCTGTGATTGTCTAAGCCAATCTAATAAGTCCCCTTTCATAATTATATATTCATTCTTTTCATTCTGTTCCTTTAGGGAACCCAAGAGATGGGGCATATTTATTTAAAAAAAAAAACTTATACATTATTATGTCTCCAGTTTGTTTTGTGGCCTGATAGGTTTGGAAAATATTTTCTTAAACATGATTTTTTAAGTTTCCTCTGTTGCACGAATTTATGTTTTTAATAAATATGCTTTACAATTTGTCGAGACAGATATAATTAAATAATTTCCAAGATTAATTTGACCATACAACCCTTGTACTACTACTATCTTTATTGTTTTTCCTTACAATATTTTGTATAACAGATATTTGGGAGAGTACTTTGGAAAATGGTTCAAGGATTCCTAAGGACTCTTGTGATTCTAAAATATTCAGCACAGTTAATTGCTTCTGTAAAATATGATGAAGATTTTATAATTGATTTTTGATCAGAAAATAACTTGTACTAAAAATGCATCTGTTTTATTATTTACTTTTAGAATAGTTCTGTGTGATATAGTCATCTCATCATATAAAGTAGAAGTAATTTAGAAATTTTGAAAGCATTTGGTAAACAACAGGAAGTATTTAACTTAATATTCTAGGTTTCTAATCAAGTGGACCCTTTTAAACTAACATTTTATTCTTCTATTTCCTATATGCCCTACTTTCTTCTTGAAAATTTCCCCTCAATACTATAGTTGATAAATGACTAATTTTTTTAACACTTCAGTAACATCCAATAAACAAGGTTTTTGTTTTCTCTCTGAGAATTCTTTATTTACTAATTAAGTAATAATGCTTTTACATATTTTCTCTGTGTTACTAAAGTTTGAAAACCCTTCAATTTCTGTTTCTGATTATCTCACTTTAGAAGATGAGAAAAACAATGTAAGTAGCAATCTCAGCACAGGTAAATTCACACAGAATAATGCTTATTACTGCTTTGATTTGTAAATGAAGAATATAACAAATGTTAATTTTGGAATATCAACCTGTTTGGGTAATTAGGTATAAATGTAAAATTAATTTTATACTTGATAGAATTTCCTGATTATGAATAATTTTGATATTTAAGAATTATAAATTTAATTTTACAATTGAAAAGAAATTTAAATGGAACTATGCACTGGGCATGGTGGCACATGCCTGTAATCCCAGCGCTGGGTAGGCTGAGGCAGGAGAATCACTGTGAATTTGAGGCCAGCCTTGCAACATAGTGAACTCAAGGCCAGCCTGCACTACACAGAGAGTCCCTGTCTCAAAAAACAAAAACAACAAAAAATGAACAACAACAAACTTTGCACAGTTACCATCTGCTTTTTGAGTATTCTTTCAGAATAAGTAAGCCAGCCTCTCTCTGCTCCTGGTGAGGTAACGTTATTGAGAGATATGAATGGAGGGGGAGGGCACCACCATACTGTAAAAGGTAGGAGAAGGACAGTGCTCTAGGAAGGCTGAGCTTTGGCTTGAAGGATGGATCAGCTGTGGCATGCATGATGTGCATATATGTGGAGAAAATTAGCCCAACTCAATCACTGCAAAAACAGTTCCTGAAAATGAGAGTCCAGGCACAGAAAGGCACATTCCAGTATCTGCCAGTAACATGACATTGTTAACACGTTGTTCTTCAGAGTTCTCCATTCTGAGGAACATTATAATCAATACAAGTATCTCTATTCCTGGATCAAGTGAGCAAGGAGGAAAGTGGGAGGAATACGTTCAAACTTCTTTTTCTTTTATATTCATGTCCAGAACAAAGTTCATGCCCTATGTAGATAAGTGAAAGCAGATGGAAATAAATTGCTTCACCTATCCTTTACTGCTTTACCTAATGAATGAGCATTCTAGAATAATTTATTTATTCTGTTAAATAATCTGTCATGTCTTGCTGAATAAGTTCATATATTTGTTTACTGTCAGTATTGCATGAATGTTTGATTGTTTGCTTGATATTTATGTTCACGTGTGCCTTTGTTTGAACGACAAATTCCATAAAACTTTTCTAGTTAGCTCTCTGGGTCTGGTATTTCAATAGACTGTATTTTACTCCATGCTCCTGGGAGCTGATATTTACAAGGTCTATTGTGTAGATAGAATTTTTTTTTATTGTGGAAATACCCTGAAACAAGGGGTTCCCTTTAATAGCTATTAAAGGACTTACATATATAAATTCATTTGTTTCTTTTTAGGAAGTTAATTGCAACTATTTAACAAAGCAGTAAATTTTTAATGTATAATTTTAAATCTTTTTATGTTAAATTTAAATATGTGAAATGAAAGATAAGGAATAACATACATAAACATAGACACTTATGTTAACATTATTACAGCAAATTATTTATTCATAAAGTAGGATACTTTTTAAAGTGCTAAATTAATTTAAGTGTTATTTAATCAATTTTTATTGTTTAGCAAAGTAAATATATTTTCCTTTCTTGTTCCCTGTGCTATTTTGCTTTTCTTTCTTCCTGCAGAAGTCAATTCTTTAAACGTATATACAAATCTTTTTGAAACATAGATTCTTTGTTATAGCTTTTCCTCCAAAGATAAAAATAAGAAAATTAATTTCAGGCTTGACTTTCCACTATTATTGTTTCAATATTTCTCCTTGTTATTTAATATTGCTTAAAATAAAACATTACACTGAAAGCATTCTGAAACATCATCCTTATTGGGAGAAGAATTAGACAGATTTAAACATACAGGGAAAAATCTGTGGAAAGTCTATTGTACAGTAGTGGCCTGAGAATAATGTCCAAAGCTTTAGGCAAAGACATTTACCTCAGGGATTTTATGGTAACATAAAGCAATCTAGGGAAAATTTTTGCTGTTTTAAAATAAGAATTCACGTATGGAGAGATTCGATCTGGGTTAAAAGGAAAAAATATACATTAAATGAGAAAAATTGAGGGAGAGGATAATTATTGCATTCACAATTTGATTTAATCCTATGTTTAATTTCATATGTTCACTTGAAAGCATCACAGAGAGCAAAATATACAAAATATCTTTTTTTCACTAATTACTTAGACATGGTTTTCAAAGCAGAAGCTATTTTGACCAGTAATTTCAGTCAGAATACTGGCAACTAATTCTTTTGAAATTTTCATCATCCTCTAATAGCTGAATATTTATAAAATAACTTTGTTCCAATCAGATAAAGCCATTAAAAGCATTTTATGAAACACTTCAACCTCAAATTCACAATCTCAGTAAATAATTTAGATATATTAAATATTTAAATCAAGATGAGTATAGCTGTTCACTAGAAAAAAATATAAAGTGATTTAAATCAACCGTTTTTGTGTTCAATGGCTATACAGATTATATGGGTGGTAACACAGGTGAGTAGTCATGAACTTTTTCTTGGTAATATCAATTAAATATTTGTTATTATAAGAAGGACAACTGAAATTCAACAGGAAAATCCATATGTTAAGGGCTTCATATTAAGGTCTTAAAGAACAGGGGAAAATTATATACAAGAATAAAGAGGTGTAGAAGAATCTAATGAAAATTTAAATTTGCCTTTATGAAAAGGTAGCATGGGCGTATTTCTAGTTGTATTATTTACAGAGACATTTCTACTTACTGAAGAAACATTTAAAAAGAATATCAAAATTTCTCAATAATACGGGTAATATCACAATTTTAGGACAGAAATTCTATTTTCTTATCATCATGGAATAATGATGCACTCCTCTACCCACACCTCTATTGAGAATTGCCTAATTTTTCTACATTCTCAGTATTCCAGCCACCACAATCAACATTACATTTTACTCCACCACTCTGAAACTTAAATGGAAATATTAAGCTATGTTGGACACTAGTGAGATTCCAGAAACAGCAAACATCTTCCCTGTTGTTAACTAATTAAAAAAAGTTAAAAATATTTATTGAAAGAATACAAGCTCATGAGCAAAAGCTTTTTATAAGATGAGGTCCCAGTTGTTGATTCTTTGAAGTGTTTCCTGTGCAGTTTGGGTTTTGTTCATGAAGTCTCTGCCTACCCATATGTCTTCAACATTTCTACCTACTTTCTCTTCATGTAGATTGAGTGTTTCTGTTTTAATATTTAGATCTTTGATCCATTTTCACTTTAGTTTAGTGAATGGTGATGGACATGGGTCTAGTTCTAGTCTTTGGCATGTAGAGACCCAGTTTTTCCAGCACCACTTATTAAAGAGACTATCTTTCTTCCAGTGAACATTTGGCCCCTTTGTCAAAGACAAGTTCACTAAGTGTGTTTGGAGTTGTGTCTGCATCTTCTAATCTGTTCCACTGGTCCTCAGTTCTGTTTTTTGCCAGTACCATGCTGATTTTATCACAGTAGCTTTGTAGTATAATTTCAAGTCAGGGATTGTGATGCCTCTTGCCTTGCCTTTGTTGCCCAGGATTGCCTTTGTTATTCTAGGTCTCTACCTTTTCCAGATGAATTTTAGGTATGTTTTCTCCATTCTTTTGATCGGGAGTGAAAAGACAACACACAGATTGGGAAAACATTTTAGCTAAATTTCCCTCAGGCAAAGGACTTCTATCTAGAACATATATGGAATTGAAAAAATCAGAACCCCCAAATTCAAAGACCTAATCCAAAAATGAGCATCTGAGATGAATATACACTTCTTAGATGAAGAAATACAGACTGAAAAGAAATACATGAAACATGATCAACATCACTAGTCATTTGAGAGACACAAATTAAAACAACACTGAAATTCCATCTCACTCCAGAAAGCATGGCTATCATAAAGAAGTCAACCAATAACAAATACTGGCAGGGCTGTGGTGAAAAAGGAACAATTCTTCATTGTTGGTGGGAGTGTAGACTGGTGCAACCACTGTGGAAACCAGTGTGAAGATTACTCAAAAAGCTAGGATAAGAGGTCTCATTCAACCCAGCTATTCCCCTTCTGTGTATCTTCCCAGAAGAATTAAAACATCATACCACAGTGATATATGTGCACCCATATTTATAGCAGCACAATTTGTAATAGCTAAATCTTGGAAACAACCCAAATGCCCATCAAAACAAGGAATGGATAAAAAAGATGTGGTCTTTTTATACAATGGAGTATTACTCAGCTATAAAAAATGAGAACCTTGAAACATTTATAGGGAAATGGATGCAACTTGAGACCATACTCATAAGTGAAATAAATCAGACTCATATGTGTAAACATTGTATTGTCTCCCTAGTGTAAGAAGCTGAAAGAGTAAATAAGATCCAAAACGTACAATAGATACTGTGAAATGGGAAGAAACTGTTAAAAAGGAAAGAGAAACTGGGATGGGGAAGAGAAAAGAAGGAAGGGAATAGGAAAAATAAATGTATATATACAAGATAGTTAAGCTGGTTATACTAATTGCTACAAATTCATTGAAAAGAAAGGTTCGTGCCTATATTGTTTGATCAATTTTTCATGCCTATATCTTGTAATATTAGCAACTACTTTGAATTTAATAATATGCAATGTATTAACCATTGTTACTCTTCTACAATCTCATTTTGAAATTTTGTACCATTGTTTTTGTTGTTTTTTTTCTCTTTAAAAAAATATAAGTTGAAAGTTAGGGGGAAATAATAAGTTTTTCTAACTGAAGTTTCACTTTATCATTTATTTAAATTTAACTACATTATTTTATTAACAAATGAGTCAAGTCTTAAAGGTTAAATGTGTTTTTGACTCTAGCATACAGTGATGGCATGTATTAAATTTTTTAAAAAAATATAAAAATTAGTATTTCATGAATGTTCTTATGAAAAGTGGAAATTGTAGCTCATCACAAGATACGCAAGCTAATCGAGTGGTTTCTCTGTGTCAAGTGTCAGCTAACTGTTTTCACACTATATCATAATGTAGACACAGGAACCCTACCAAAAGACATGTTCACATCTTGTGAAAAATAACAAATGATGCTTTCCCGTGGGCTAAAGAAAGAGGTTTTTTTTTTGTTTTGTTTTGTTTTTTTGTGGGTACCGGAGGTCGACCTCAGGACCTCGCGCACCAGGAGGCGCCTGTGCCGCTGAGCGATATCACCGGCCCTTTTTTTCATATGTGGGATCCGGGAGTTGAACTTGGGTTCTCACGCTTGCTAGGCAGGCGCGTAGGCTGCTGAGTCATCTCACCGACCCAAAGAAAGAGGTTATTTTTTAAAGAAA
Source organism: Erethizon dorsatum (assembly GCA_028451465.1). Taxonomy (NCBI): domain Eukaryota; kingdom Metazoa; phylum Chordata; class Mammalia; order Rodentia; family Erethizontidae; genus Erethizon; species Erethizon dorsatum. The sequence goes on from CM051839.1 coordinate 23,556,024, forward strand.
TGAGATAAGTGTTTCTATTCATGAAGAGAAATTTCACATGACTATTTTGCTATTCCCCCTCTCTGTTTTCTTTTATTGTTTGTTTGTTTTAGCTTTTATTAGTAAACATTTGCAGTACCTAGTGATTGCATTCATCTTGTACATAACACATCCTAATTATTTTTTCATCCCCTCTTTCTTCCTCCTTTCCTTCATATCTAAGTTCCCTTACCATTTGTGAAATACACATCTCCCTATTTCCTATGCTCTTCTATTTTGCTCTTTAATTTCTTTATATTTTGTGTTTCTCACAGAAGGGAAATTATGCAATATTTAAACTTGGGTGTCTGATTTATTTCACTTAATATTATGATCTCAAGGTTCATTCATTTACCTACAAATGATATACTTATCCTTCTTTAGGGCAGATTATTACCCAAGATGATGTTAAATCATGTTCAATGTTACCACCAGCTTTCTATTGAAGATGGTTTTTTTTGAGATTTCAAATGTATGACAATTCAGGATGCATGGATGCTTTTTATAATCAAGTGAGGGTTTTCCTTAGTCCTCATAGTAGTCATGAGAACTCCTGGGGAATTGTTAAAAGTAGGGAGATGATCTTTTCTATTTCATTCTCTGTGGAGGAAAGGATGGGTGATAACATTAGATATTTCTCAATATCATTCAAGGCACTGAAGATTATTTTTCCTCATCACTGATTATTTAATGGCAAAAACACAATATTTGCACAAAATACATCATAACCTATTGGTAAGCCTTCAAGCACTTCTACAAATACTTGAGAAAATAAACTTAAAAACACAAATTTTATTTTGGCTCATGGTTTCAGAGGTTTCAATCCATGGTAAGCTGGTTCCATTACTTTGAGACCTGTGGAGAAAAGCAAATGTTATGGTAGAAGGGCGTGGCAAAGGAAAAACACTCAACTCCTGGCAGCCAAGAAGGACAGAGAGCAAATGAGCCTCAGAAGAAGGGACCGGGAGGAAGATATAGCCCCTATGGCAACTGTCTCCAACATTTTTGGCAGCAGGACTGATTTCATGGAAGACAGTTATTCTACGGACAGTGTGGGGTGGTTTTTCTCATAAAGATGCATTGCATGCACAGTTCACATTAGGATTGGTGCTTCTGCAGGGCTCTGGCAGTAATGTTAGCCATGGGGAGTGCATCTAAATACAGATGAAGCTTCTCTCGCTTCCTCTTCCTCTGTGCACCCAGTTCCTAACAGAGTTTGGGGACCCTGCTATTGGGTACACCCCCAACACTCACTCCTTTCAAATAAAGCCACCTCTGGTCAACCCATTCAGCACCCCCATGATGAAATCCATTTCCAAATGCCTCACCCTTGAACACACAAGCCTTTTGAGGGACATCTTAGATCCAAACCATGACATAGGGACTTGACAATGGTGGCAGGTAAGAATTTAATGAAAAATGTTCCACTGTACTTTGCTTGGGAAAAAATTATTAAAATGTAACACTTTCACTATCTTCAAGGAGAAAGACTGACTATGACATAATAAGTATTTTTACAAACTTATATGTTCAGTAATATTTTGCTTTTCACACAGATAGTTTTGAATATTCCCATGTGCTACCCAAGGAAAGTAAAGTTATATCAAGTGGTAAGTCTGAGGTGACAAATTAGAATAAAGTGGAGACATAGTAATGAATTTACTCTTTTACTACAAGAATGACAACAAGGTGTAACATTTTAAGAAATGAGGAAGAAATGAGAGGAGAAAAGAAAGAAAAAATATACATATTCCTTTTTTTTTTGTGGGTACCGGGGTCGATCTCAGGACCTCGCACGCCATCAGGCGCCCGTGCTGCTGAGCGATATCACTGGCCCTTTTTTCATGTGTGAGTTCCGGGAGTTGAATTCAGGACCTCACGTTTGCTAGGAAGGCACTTATGCCACTGAGCTATCTCACCGGCCCCTACATATTCTTTTATAAAGTTTGAAACAACTATAAAATATTTGCTGGTAGGAATCTGACTTAATCTACTTAAGAATATTTTTATTGTTTAAAAATAATACAAAAGAATAGGAAAGCAAGTTTCATTTAATTCTATAAATTGAAAAATTCTCTTTTTTATGTCATACCTGAAATAAGGGTTTAATGAATATCCAAAGTTCCAGGTGAGTGGAATACACGCTGCTTTTCTGCTTGCAGTGCTTATCTTGCCCAATTCTACAAGACCGGCATATGTCACAAGACAGAGCACATGTTTTCTTCTACAGCAGCTCCCTGTCTGCCTCATCTCCTCTTCAGTAGCATCATTCAAATAAGAAGAATTTGCCAATATTTGATGAAAATTTGAATGAATATTTCATATACTTATAATTGAACTTTCAAAGTCTAATTGCTACAAAGTATGTCTACTTAAATCTGATCATGTAATTAGATTGCTTTAGCTCCAATTATAGGCTGAAATGTGTGTAATTTTAATTATCAAAATGAAAGTTATATGTAATAGTAATATTTAAAATGAATAGAAGAGATTAAGTAGTATCTATTATATATGTATGTTTGTCATAAACTTAGAGTAAATATTGCTTATATTTATAAAAAACAAAATTTAGAATTAGCCAAGAAAACCTCTTAAAATTGTTTCCAATAAATTAAAATTTGAAGGCAGACTAATTTTTTAAATACATCACTTTTGGAGCTGTAACAAAAGGCAGCTCATAGTAAACTAGGGTATGGATGTTCTCTCTGATTTTTAAAAGTCTAACTCATTAATCTATATATATGAAGTATTATAACATCAACATAAGCATTGAATTAAAATTTTGACATGAAAAATAGTATTTCACTTAGCTATAAATTTTGAAAAGAAAATATTTTAGGTAAAGACATATAGTACTATAGAAGTAGGAGAGAAATTTATAAGAATTGTTCATCATAATAAAAAAATTTAGTAAAGGTAGAAACTCCTCAACTTGAACCTAACAACTTCAAGACCATATCTGTTTCAAAGCCGAGTCAGAAGTCTTTAAATTCTGATACTAATAAGAAGGGGTAATTTAAGAAATAAACATTGTACAAAAGATGAAAGCCGTTAAAAATGTCCCTTTATGTTTATTCTTTTTTCCCATGGACAGGCTCTTTGCTTACTTCAAAGGAAGACTTAGTGGTTACACAAACCCAGCTGGAAACAGGTTAATATTTTGTTCTGTCCCTTCATCCTTGAAATCTTTAATTTTTTAGTCTCCTTCTATTTATAACAACTGAAGAGGAAAAGGTACACATGGCTTTTTTGTAGAAAAACACTTTGATAAATATTGTTGTAATTACTACCTGTGGCACAGCATTATGGCCTGCACATTCCACAAACATATGGTCTCTATTTGAAAAGATGCCTGGACTTCATCAATTGAAAGACCATGCTATATTAAGGAATTAATGAATGATGAATAAAACCAGCTTTCATCTGAAGTAAATTAAAAGTTTCTTTTTCCCATATGGAGCCACCATTTTAACTCATTACTGAGTTAAATAAATGTTGGATGATTGCTACAATAAAACATATTGTTAAAACACATTGTAAAATATAATGAAAAAATTAACATTTCAGGTATTTTTATTTTTGTGATTTATGTACTCTTAAATACTACTCATATTTCTCCCAGTATAGACCTTTATGTCAGTGACAAACACTGTGGTTAGCCACACTGTAAACTGATGTTAACTGCATGTAATAAATTGGTAGCCATATACATTCTTTAATCATCAAGCTTGCTTATATTTTTAATTTTACATGAAGAATTTTTTTATGTTACTTGTATTTTCTGTGCAATTGTTCCATTGTGCCAGTTATTGAGTAGTCAAATCATATAGAAATACATTTTCTTTAAGTAGATAATTGTATGTGACTTTGATGAAATTTAATTAAAATTAATCATCACTAACACTGCTATTAAGCTGCTATATTATATGGTAATTTTTGAATCCCAGTAAAAGAAACTTTAGAAGCATTGCATAGTGGGCAAAAATTTACAAAATTACCTTTTGAGTATGTATACACACATGTATGTGCACATGTATTTATTCGTGACGCCTGTCCAAAGAAATAAACCATAAAACAAGCTAAAGTGACTAGAGACTACCTCAATACAATAGCAATTTTGAATATGTCATCCTTTATGCATTCTAAATAAAATACTAAAATAACAATAGAAATAATTAAAATAAATATTCTTAGCTGCAATCTTTCAAATTTGAGAATGCCTAAGAGAATTAATTGACTACTGTAAGAGAAACAATAAAGTAATCATAGTCTCAAAGGAAAATTCAGTTGCAGCAGAAAAAAAAATAGGTAAATAGGTTAACTTCAGTATGTGAAAATCCAGAAAGTAAGGAAAGGTTACAGAAGTAAATAATTATAGTCAGAAATGAGTATCAAGGGAAAAACTGTACTAGATAATAATAAAATAATTCAGATAGAATCAGAACTTATCAAAAGAGACTGAGAAAAGTATTTGGAAAAGAAGATCCCTCCCCCACTTTTTGGATTGCTGATACAATCAAAAGAACAGTAAAAGACAAGTAAAAAATTTTTTTTGAAAGAATATAATGTAAATCTATGCAAAGGACATAGGCTAGAAAACGTTAATGGAAGTAAGTGGACCATTCCCTAAGACTGATCCAGGATATTCTCATTCTCATATTTGGGATGAGTGCTGAAGAGAGTTCCCTTAATTATTTCTGGGGAAAGTTCTTGTCAATGGAAATTGCAACTGTAAAAGTGCTGAGGATAGTATATAACCAGTATTGCCAGTTACCAACCAGATCACAGAGGCTGGAATGAAAAATGAGGAAATAGTAAGAGATGAGGTCAGAAAATTAAGAGATAGGTGGTATTCTGACATGGAGAAAAAATCTTCTAGGAATGTCTCAAATTTGTCATTTTTTATAATTAAGTAGTATTCCATTACATATAGACCCCACATTTTCTTTGTCCAGTCATCTGTTGATGGGTATACAGGCTGTTTCTAGGATTTAGCTACTATGAATTGTGCAGTTATGTACATTGGTCTTCTTCTATCACTGTAGTATAATGTGTTAAGGTCTTTGGGGAAGATGCCTGTCAGGCAGATATCTGGGTCATATGGAATTTCTAATCTCAGTTCTTTGAAAAATCTCCATACTGATTTCTATAATGTCTGTGCTAGTTTACATTCCCACCAATGATGAAGGAGGGTTCCCTTTTCACTACAGCCATGCCAGCATTTGTTATTATTTGATTTCTTAATGATGCATCTGGAAAATATAATGTTCAGTGAAATAAACCAGTCTCACCAACTTAAATGCCATATGGTATCTCTCATTTGAGTGAGGCAAAGTACAAACAAAGAGAACAATGAAGGATGGATACAAGGGGACAAGGGGATGAATCTCTTGCAATAGGGAAGAGGAGCAAGGGAACAAGGGCGAGGGGTGAGGAGGAGGGAGAGGAGAAACAAGTTTAAAGATATGCCATGTACAGGAATCTAGTAACTCAATGCAAACATTATAGGCCATAACATGAGTTAAGGTTAATAATACCAGTGAGAATGAAAATCAGGATGGGGAACTGGAAGAGGAGGAAGGGAGACAGGAGGGAAAGAGAAGGTGATTATAAAAAAGCTCTGGTATGCACATTTACCCATTCACCAAGATGACTGGAAACTGCATGTACTGCAAACATGTACTAATAAAATAAGATTAAATAAAAATTTTAACAAATCCACAAAATAATCTTCTAGGACATTGTAGTGCAGCATACAAAAGAAGGATTGAACTCAAAAAGTTGCATGTGGGGGCCGGTGAGATGGCTCAGCGGCTTAAGCGCCTGCCCGGCAAGCGCGAGGGCCCGAGTTCGACTCCCGGAACCCACATATGAAAAAGGGGCCGGTGATACCGCTCAGCGGCACGGGCGCCTCCTGGCGCACGAGGTCCTGAGGTCGACCCCCCGGTACCCACAAAAAAAAAATAAATAAATAAGTTGCATGTGGTGGCATAAGTTTGTAATCTCAACACTGGAATGCTAAGACAGGATGATCTCAAGTTCAAACTCAGCCTGGAAAACTTAAAGACTTAGACTTTTTTTCAAATCAGTAAGTCAATCAGCCAGGCATGGTGGCACATGCATTTAATCCAAGCAACTCCAGAAGCTGAGGCAGGAGAATCACCTCAAGTTCAAGTCCAGCCAGGGCTACATACTGAAGCCCTGTTTCAAAAACAAAAATGGCTGAAGAAATAACTTCGGTTCAAGTGCAAAGGCTGTGTATTCAACACCCAGTATACCCCTCGCCCAAAGAAAGTTTGTAATTTGAATAAAAAGAGAAAGCCACCAGACAGTTCTTTCAGAAGATTCATCTGATTTGACTGAAGATTTAAAGGGTTATTTTAGCTGCTGTATCAAGATACACTGAACAAAGACAAAAGCAGAATGCAAGCAAGAAACAATGGCAATATGAAGCAGAACATTAGCAGTGAGGGTACTCAGAATGATTGCATACTGGGTATGTCTTGAAGGTAGATGTAACATTGTTGATAGTTACATACAGTCCTCAGAAGAAAGGCTGTAAGAAGAGCAAAGAGACCAAATGCATAGTATAACTTTAAGTTCGGTGTCTTGAGAATCTTGCAGATAGTATATTGTAACAAGCAGCAACTCTTTACAAATGAAGCACCCAAATAAGTAAATTACAGGTTGAATGTGTTAAGTGTGAAATATCTAAGGGGGAACATGTCACATTAACTTTTGTTTATATATATGGAATTCAAAGGTGAAGCCTAACCAAGATTTAAAATTATTCAAATTTTGCCGAATAGGGGATGTTTTGGTTTCGACCTAGAATGGCCCCAAAACCTTCATGTGTTCAGACGTGGTACTTTTGTAAAGCGATTGGATCATGGGGCACTATACTAGTTAGTGCAGAATGCATTCATAACTGATACTCCGTCAGAAGGCGGCGCCTTTTCAGAGGAGGTGGGTCACTGAGGGCACGACCTGGAAGTGTACATCTCCCTCTCTGACTCCTCTCTTCTCTGCTTACTTCCTGGCTGCCATGGCATGAGCAGTTTTCCTCTGCTAGACCTGTTCACCATGCCCTTTTCACATTGGACCCTGCCAACTATGGATTGAATTATCTAAAAATTGTAAGCCAAAATAAACCTCTCCTTCTTTAAACTGTGGGTTATTTTAACTTTAAACTGTTGGCTATTTTGTCCCAGTAGTTAGTAAGTAAAGAAGACAGATTCTGGTATTGAAAGTGGTATCATTATTGTGACTACACCTCATTTTGTGGCTCAGAAACCTTTCCGACTGGCTTGTGAGAGGTGTTTGGAAATACTTGGAAATGCCAGCTAGAGAAGCAGCAGAATGATATAAGCAGAGTAAGTAAAGATGTATGGGAGATTTTGGTCAGACCTTATAAAGTTGTGCATTGTAAAGACCAGGCTCAGGAGGTTTCTGATGGGAACAAGAATTCCACTGACATTTGGCACAGAGGACATGATCTAAGGGGTTCTGGCTACTGCTGGATATGGCAACAAAACTTGGCATCATCTGCACAGTGCTGATTTTATAGGCATGAAAATGCAAGAGTTGTGATGTCAGGGAAGCTTCCACCAACATTTCAGAAGGCCTGAAAGGTCAGTCAGAGTGCCTTTGATAGTGCAGTGCATAAAGCTGCTAGAGTGAATTCAAAAGTGCAACAGAAACCCCAGGAAACTGACAAAGGCAGGAACAGGGATCATCTGCTGAGAAAAGCCATAGGCAGTGAGCAGAGCCACTGTTAGAAAGAGGCCATGAGGACTGCATCCAACAATACCATAGGGGTAGGGGACTACCAAGTCCTTTGGACTTCACATCTCGCCACAACTTGCTTAGGTGCTGGATATGGAGCTACAGAATTTAATATTTGTCCTGATGAGTTTTGACCTTGCTTTGATTGCATTCATTTCTGTTTCCCTATTTTTCTCTTTTGTAATGGAAATGTTCATTTTGTGTCATTGTATGTTTGAAGCATTTAAATTTATTTTTGATTTTTACAGGAGCTCACATCTAATAGTTTGTCTTGATTCCCAAGTGAGACTTTGGACTTCAACTTTTCAGCCACGCTAGAACTGTAAAGACTGGCAACTCTTAGATATGGAGTAAATGTATTCTCTTTAAAGAGAGGCACATGAGCATTTGGGGGCTCACGTGTGGAATGTTTTGGTTTAGATCTAAACCAAGTTTTGATATGTTCACAGCTGACATGCTATCAGAAAGTGGGAGCTGGTCAGAGAAGGTGGGTCACGGGAGTGGGTCACTAGAGTTTGTTACCAGAGTGTGATCTGCAAGAGTATATCAACCCCCCCAGCTCCTCCTTCTTTGTCTACTTCCTGGCAACCATGACCTAAGTAGTTTTCTTCTGCCAAACCCGACCACCGTGACTTTCTTAAGTTGGCGGCATCCCACTACGCAGTAAATTCTCTAATGACCATAAGCCAAATAAATCTCTCCTCCTTCAAATTGTGGTTGTCAGGTATTTTGTCCCAACAATGAGAAATTAACTCAGGTAGGATATTTTAAAAGTAATGTTAATTGAGATGATATGCATAAATACCTCCAAGCAAAATTATAGAAACTTTTCAAATGGGCAGCTATGGATCAGTCTATATTAAAAAAGCAGAGAGTGAGTGGAAAAGAACTAAGAAGGAAGAATGAATGAGATGGGAATAGAAAGTAAAAGTGTTTACAGGAGGATGTCAACAAATGTGTGATACATACCTTTACTCAATACACTTATGGGTTATTATTATTTGGTTTGTTATAGAGCTAGATAATAAGGATGCAAAATATAAAATTAGGCTTACAGGAGGGGAAATAAAGTCTTCTTTTGTATATATAAATAAGAATATATTGATAATATTTTACTTTAAAAGATCTTTACTAGATGTTCAAAATGCAATCCTATGACAAAAAAGAGAACATATAAATTTCAAGGGCTGTATAAACTGCTGAAGGAAGTTTTTCAAAAATTTACAGAGAGCAATGATAAGCCTAAGTCCAGCTTTCAAAGATGACTAAATTAGAGTCAAAGACAGAGAAAGACTATTGTAAAGACAAAACATGGGAATTTCAAAGGTGGGAATGTGTAACAGGCATAATGGATATATAGATGAGATGAACGGCTCAGTGTGCATTTATGATTATTTAATAGGACAGAACAGTCGTGGTGACACTCGGAATTTTGTATTCCTTACTAAAAGTTAATTTTAGTTTGTGTTTTGGGAACAGAAATACAGGAAATATCAAGGAACCCTTTTACAATTTTTAGTTGGGTGCCTAGATAGCTGAAACTTAAATTACTAGGAGAAAAAATTATAACATAAATAAAAATTCAGATTGTATATACTGTTTGGTATATCTACGTGGATTCTCCCTGTTGGGAAGCAGGTATAGGTCAAAACATCTAAAGGCAACCACAAATGTACATGTGGGACTCAGATAACTCCAGGTATATAATACCAGCTAAAGCAGGGCTGGTGTAAATTTTGTAATACTGTACACATGCACAAATTTGGAATCCTTTGATTATATATGAATTTTAAAATACAATGATAAGAATAATGCTGGAAATAGCTACTTATTTTAATGTTAGCTTCCAAAACTTAAACTTTATTAGTACCCTAGTAAAACTATTTATGAGCAGGAGTTATTGTCCAGTAAAATAAAACTATGGACCTAGACAGGAATAATTAATTTAAAGAGAGGATGAAGAAGAAAAAGAAACACAAGCATCATAAGAATAAATTTTTAATTGTCTCTCCCACACATACAAATACACACATTAAAGCATACAAGTAATTGTGACAGTTGATTGGTTATTTAATCTGATGTTTATAATCATTTCACAAACTCTACGTATCAAATCTTCATAATGTACACCCTAAACATTAAAATTTCTACCCTTCATACCTAAGGGTAATTTAAATGAAAAAAAGAGAAACTAGATTAAAAAGAAGCTGAGGGAAAAGACTGGGAAAGTGTAATCAAAGTGAAAATGACACAAGTATTCCAGGTTGAAAAGACTTTCTAAAAGAATAAGCATTAATAATGTATTAAACATAACAGTCTTATTATTGCATAACTTATTATTACAAAAAATTACATAAATATGTTATAGCTGTATATAAGTAAGTTGTTGGAAGAAGATGGGCTTAAGGAAAATAGTTAGTGTTAAAAAACTAAGAAATATTTGAAAGATGATTTTTAATTTGGAGCAAGATATTTAAAGACTTTCTACATAATTAAAAAACCTAACATAATTAAAACACATTGTCACTGTACACTAAATTCATGTGTAATTGATGAGATGTACTATGGACTAGACACCAAAATATCAGCAATATTTTCTTTAATATTAGCCTTAATGTGGCTATCGATAAGCACACTTATAATAATTGATTGTTTTTACTTGAATGTAGTGCTCTCTACATGAGGCTTTTAAAACACAACATTCATAGCACCTCATTATACTTAAAATGATCTACTCTTTTGTAAATATTTTGAAAATGTTGTCAAATATTAAAATTATGTAATCATGATAAAACAACTTTTCTTTATTCAAAAATTATTTTTCCATTCTTACAATTTATCATCAGTTAATATACCACAGTGTTTTAGTGGAAGATAAAACGGAATAGAATTGTTCTGAACTTTGAAGTTGTATTTGTGTGTGCACACACATGAAAGTGACTGCATGTGATTATACAGAAGATAACTGGTTTTCTGGAAAGTACTGCGGCAGCTGCACTCTTTTCAGACTGCTTCCTTTTTCATGAATACAAAAGTAGCATTTAACTTATCATTGTACTCAAGGGCTTACTTTATAAGCAATATAAAAACAGCTGGTAAAATGATTTTGTTACTTTTTGCATGGTTAGGTAATTAAAATTTTCTGGATTAGAGATATTTGAGTATTTTTTATGTTGCTGATGATAGTTCTTACTAATGATATTAGTGCAGTGATTTTCCAATTTCAAATGTTAAGTATTTTTGTGTGGTTAAGTGGTTTTGTTGAGTGATATAGATAAATTTAGTATGAAATTGAAGCCATGAACAACTTCAGGGAATTTTGCTGTTGTAAATCAAGCTGTTTAGCACTTTGATACAATCCTCTACGTTTTTCTTTCTTTCTTTTCTCTTTTTTTTCTTTTTTTTTATTTTTCTTATTTTGTGAAAGTGGTACAAGAGTAACATAAAAGAGTACCAAGTCCTATCTTCAGCTACAGCCATAGTAACAGGAAATTATGCCAGAAAGAAAGACAGCACTGTAAAAGGTATGAAACATAGTTGCGTCAAGAAACTAATGTTAAGGCTGAAATACACACTGAGAGGTCAAATATCTCATTTCTCCAGGGTCAAGACATATTTCATTCAAGTTTTATAGAAATAATGCTCCATTAAAATCTTATATGAGAAAATAAAATAATTTTAAATACTGCATTCTAGTGATTTCCAGAAATAAACATTTAATGTTGTTCTCAAAATCATTATTGAAATGTACAATTTCTGTCTTGCAGATTACTATAATGTATTAGTAGTAAAAGTTAATTTGAATTCTTTGTAACATTCTTTACTTTTTCCTAGCATCTGAATAATCGTCTGAATAATCAACATTTTTCTAAACCAAATAAATAGCTGGGTTTTTTTGTATTCCTATATTAAGTTAAATTTATGTATACTGTAGTTTGAATGTACTCCAAAAACTTTATGTATTGGGAACTAGGTCTTCAAATTAGCACAGTTAAGAGATTGAACATTTGCAAGGTGGCTGGATTAATGAGAGTTATGCTGTGTTGAATGGATTAATCATTATAAATGTATTAATGGGTGTGACTTTTAATGAAAGGCTTTTCTCTTTCATTAAGCCCCGCCTCACTATGTGATGCCCTTTGCTATGTTCGTGCAGGAAGAAGACCCTTATCAGAGGCCGGGAGTATGCTCTTGAACTTCCTAGTCTCTAGAAATATGAGCTAAGTAAACTTCTCTTCTTTATAAATTCTCTCAACTCAGATATTCTCTTACACCAACAAAAAACTAAAACATTTTATTACATTTCTTTTGAATCCTTTAGATTCATAAGTTGTAATTGAGGTAGTGACTGCCCCAAAGGGTTTATTGTAATATAAATTGAATTATGGGTGCAGCTTGTCTTTATTCAACAAAGTGCGTGCCTAACTGACTCTGATGATAGAAGAAGAAATGATAGAACCATGTTAATAGGGAGTTCTGAGTAGTAGTTTCTGCCAGACCATGGAAGTTGACTATTAAATTTTTTTCACAAACAAGCCAAAATAACAACAAAAACACATAAAGATTAAAAGAGAAACCAAGTAAAATTAACCAGGTTAAACCCTGTGCACTATTACTTAAGTGAAGCAGGAAACACTTCACATTTTAATCTCCATATTTGTGGTGAAATACAAACTGCGACATTTTTATTTACCCACAGAGTTCAGACCAAATTGGAGAGTTAAGCAGGGACTGGGCTGAGGGTAAAAAACAGAAAGAATCCTGATGGTTGAAGAGAAAAAAACACAAAATGAACAAAAAATCCCACAAAAGAAAAGTGAATCAGGGTTATTTCAAGGAAAAGAAGTTTTTACAATGACTCTGAAAACATAAAGATCTGTTGGATCAAAAAATAGACTCCTAGCTTTTATCTGAGAAACAAAGAGGTAACCACAGGAGAAAGTGTTCCTTAACAAGCATGGTGAGAAAACAAGAGGGACACCAAACTGCTATTGTGATGTTAATCATCATATGAAAACATGAATGGATTAAGAAACACCTAGCAGACTAGTAAGGCACACTTCCGGTTATGCCTGTGGATGACAGTCCCGTAGCCCAGGAAACCGAGTCCAACAAACTGAAGCAAGAGGACCCACTCTGGCTGAGAGTGGCATCAACATGTAGAGTTACAGCCTGGATGAAATATAAAGGAAAATAAAAAGGAAGTGTGCTCACTTAGTAAGGCTCCAATCTTTCTGAGTGGTTGTGTCTTTTTGGGAATCACCTTTGACCATTGGTCTCCAGGTCTCCAGTTTCTTCAGTCATCGAAAGCTGACTTGCACTGGTGACTCTCCAGTGAACTTCTAAGCCTCTGACTTGGATTAGTGCTGTGTCCTTGTCCCTTCTTGTTCTGTGGTATGCATCTTTTCAACTGAGAAACTACTGGATCTTCCGCTTATCCAGCGTGCTGGTGGTCGTTGTCACTCCTACCTCTGTTCCGTGTGGATCCTGTCACCTCTGATCCTATAAGGCTGCCAAATAAATCCCTTGCATAATTAGACAGATACTTTCTGTTGATTCTGTTCCCCTAGCCAACCTTCACTAATGAAGATCTGGGTTCCAACAGTGCTTCTAAAGACAGAATGGTAGACATGAGTTTCTCTATTCAGTTTAGTGGTTTCTGGAGTTGGTTACTGTCTTAGTTACTTTCTCATTGTTGGTACACAATACACAACACCCACAATTTAAAGGGAACAGGTTTATTTTGGATGACAGTTTGTACAGGTTGCTGTCCATAGTCAGCTGACTCTAAGACAGGATCTGGGGTATGGCACAGGGACATGACAAAGCGGAGACAGACCATGGCACGACAGATCTAATGTTACCGTGGTGTCTCCTTCTGATAATGCAGAGATTACTGACAGTCCATGGTAAAAACTATTTAATGTAATATGCATCACAAACCCATTCAACTATTTTAATTTACCACATGTGAAATGGAAGAATTTTAGTGATTGTATACACGTTTGAATATTTTGGAAGAATAATAAAATGATGCCGTGTGGTTGCTCTTAACAAGTCTGAACAAAGTAGTAAAGAAAAATAATGAGCTCAAAGATTCACTCAAAATTCCCACCCCCAGACAGGCATAAATATTCTAAATGCTTCTAAATGTGTCCTGAAGGCAAATGTCTCCTTTAACTGTAGGGCTGAATTTGCCAGAAAATAAACACTAGCCCTCATAAAACAACTGGCTGAATTACAGCACAAGTTTGAGGCTCAGTCATGAAAGTTTTTTGCATTTAAAGTGAAGGCACTGATTAGAAAGTAATGGGATCCAATAAATTGGGATGGGTATGTTTGGGAGGATCCTGATGAGGCTGGGGACATTAAACTACATTTTGCTGAGATTGCTTAACCAGAAGAAGAAATTAACCCGCTGTCAGTGACAGAGGGACCCTGTGATGTTGGCTTATCTACCTATACCTGAGGAAACTAATGCTGTGTTGTCTATGGAAGCAGTAGTGACCTTCTCCACTGCCATGGCTAAACATGCTTATGATCCTTAGGACCCACTCATATTACTAACTTTTGCCTGTAACCAGGTTCAAATCTTATAAGGCTCCTAACAATGAAGTGCACAGCATAACCCATGAGTAGGTAAGCTACTCTTCCAAAGAACTTTGTGAGCTTTCTAATTTTTACAAGGAGGTGTCTGGGGTAATGGTATGGCAATGTTTCAAGGGTTTGAGATAATGATAGGTGAAATGTGAACTTGAGATCAGACTAAATGTCTTGATATAGCCCATTAAGTAAAGATTCTGGATTAAATGTCATAGCTAATGGAAAGAAAAGAAAGATGCCACCAGTTTATTTGATTTGTTGGCTGAAATATGGATTAAAGATGGCCTAGCACAAATGAACTGCAGATGCCTGGCTGTCCTTGGTTTACTGTTGATGACGGTATTCAAATGCCCAAGAAAACAAAAATGCTTGAGCAGGTTTGTCAAGTAAAATCCACTCATCCACAGTTGGAGGGTCTAGAGAAACTACCCTTCACACATAACTTAAAAATCACATTTGGAAGAGAACACCAGTGTCCTTGAGGAACTCTGTCATTGCTTTTCTCTGTACACCGGAAGTTAGGGTGGGAACCATAGTCTTTCAATTTGGAAATTTAAATGCAATGTGTGTAAATGGATCTTGGAGTGGCAGGTGCCAAAGTCTGTACTCAACCATCAAAGGCAAGGTGGGCATGCCTCTTGTAACAGACTGAAGAAGCAAAGCAATGATGGGATGGTATAACATTTGTAGACACACGGTGTTGAATACTTAATATTGGTGTTCTTGGAAGTGAAACCAACAGGATGCCTACTAAATTTTTACTGAATTTCTATAGAGAGAAAAATTTTAGGGTAAATGCACAAAAATGCACCTCAAATTATAGAACCACAGAATCATAGACCCTCAAACAATTCCCAAACTTGAGCAATTTTGCAGACCCAGTACACCTGAAATGAAAGAGAGGATATGTGCTCTTGAGGAAAAATGCTGATCCACTACCAAAAGCTTGTACTGTATTGTCAGTCTTTTCCCCATCCTCTTCCTAAGTTAATTACGGTCTTTTGCCAGAGTAACTAACTGTACATTGAGGAAAAGAAAATGATCGACATTCTGGAGACTACTAGCCATCAGTTCTTAACTAATGTTGAAACCAGGAGATCCAAAACATTATTGTGTCCCTAGAGTGGGATCCTATAGATAAAAGTTAACCCATCATGCTTTTAGCCAAAGTTCAAAACACAGGAGTCTAAGAAATCCCTGAATCTGTCCTGTGGTCATTCTCCCAGTTCCAGAATGCATAATTGGGATAGATACACTTAGTACTTAGCAGAAGCCACATGTTGGTAACCTAAACTGTGGTGTGAGGGCTATGATGGTGAAAAAGTCAGATGGAAGCCACTAGACATGCCTCTGCCTGGAAAAAGAGTAAATCAAAACATTATTGCATCATTGGAAGGATTACAGTGATTAGTGCTACCATCGGTGACTTGAGAGATGCAGGATAGTGGTTTTCACCACATCCCTACTTAGCTCTTTTTATTTGGTTGGTGCAGAAGACAGACGGATTTTGGAAAATGATGGATCTTGGAGAATGGCAGTAGATTATTGCATCCCTAGTCAAATGGTGATTCTAAATGTGATGGCTACACCAGATGTGGTTTCCTTGACTGAGCAGATTAACACATCTCCTGATACCTGGTGTATAGCTACTGAAATTTTTTTCCCATCCTTATCCATAAGAACCACCAAAAGCTTTTTGATTTTACCTGAAAAAGCCAGCAATATCTGTTTACTTTTCTACCTTGGGGCATATCAATTCTCAAGTCTTGTGTCATCATTAAGTTTGCAGGGATCATGATTGTTCTCTTCTACAAAACAGCATGCTGATCCATTACGTGGATGATATCATCCTGATTAAACCCCACAAACAAGAAATACCAACCACTCTGGACTTGCTGGTAAAGGATTTGTACATCAGAAGAGAGAAAATAAATGCAAGTAAAATTCAAGGACCTTTCTACTTTAGAAAAATTTCTAGAAGTTTCCTGCTATGGTGCACATGGTAATATCCCTTCTCAGGTGAAGAATAAGTTCTTGCACCTAGGCCTCCCACAACAATAACAACAACAACAACATATAAATTCTTACCAAACATGACCTCAGAAGAACAAGACTTTAATAATCAAGTGATAGGATGACCTATTTTGTGAATGGCATTGAACTTCTTTCCTCAGCCACCTCTTTCATTGCCCAATAGGCTTATAAACAAAGTGGCCATGGTGGCAGAAATGGATATTCTGCACAGGCTAAGCAAAATGGACCTCCACTCACCAAGGCTGACATGGCTACAGTCACTGCTGAATCTCCAATCTGCCAAACAGCAAAAACCAACACTGAGTCACTGATGTGGCACTGTGCAATAGTGCACTATACAGCCCGTGACCTGGAGGCTGGTTGATTATGTTGTATGACTCCCATTGTGAAAGAGCCAATGTTTTGTCCTTACTGGAATAGACATTTATTCCAGGTATGAATTTGCCTTTTCTACATGTAATACTTCTCCTAAATCTACCATCTTTGCACTTAGAGAAAACCTCTTACACTGCCATGGTTTTCCACATTGATTTTGGGCATGGAAGACACCTCATGGTCAAAGAAGTATGGCAATGGGTTCATATTCATGAAATGTTCTCCATATTCTCCACCATCCAGAAGGAGCTGGATTGATTGATGTAATGGCCTTTCGAAGATACAGTTACGGTGCCATCTAGGTGACAATACCTTGCTGGGATGGGGCAGAAATCGGTATATGCTCTGAATTATCATCTGATATATGGTACTGTTTCTCCCAAAGCCAGGATTCATAGGTTCAAGAATCAAAGGGTAGAAATGGGTATGGTACCATTCACCATTTCTCCTAGTGACCCACTAGTAAAACCTTATCTTCCTGTTTTCATAACCTTAATCCCTGCTAACTTAGAAGTCTTTTTTCCAGAAGGGAGAAAGCTTCTACTAGGAAGTATAATAATGATTCCATTGAACTAGAAGCTCAGACTTCCCCTTGGTCATTTTGGGTTTCTTAAGCTTCTGAGTCAGCAAGCTAATAAGGGGAGTTATGGTATTGGTGAGGTGACTGAACTTAACTACAAAGAGAAAATGGACTATTACTCCACAATAGAGGTAAAGAAAATACATTCAGAGTGCAGGAGGTCCCTTGCCATGTCTCCTGGTATTATCATGCTGTTTTTAAGGTCAATGAGAAATGACAACAACCCAGTCAGACAGAATGCCAATTGATCAGATGCTTCAGGAATGATAGTATGTGTCAGGCCACCAGATAAAGAACCAAGACACAGTGAGATTTTTGCTGAGGGTCAAGGGAATCCCAAACTGGTAGAAGAAAAAGTTACCAGCTATGACCACGTGAACAGTTAAAACAAATGTGGATTGTAACTCTCATGTTCCTGTTTCGTTAATATGCTTATGGATACATACACATATATTAAGCTGATATCTTTGTTTTCTTTCTTTATAACATGATGTTGATTGACTTAATATCAGAACTTAAGTGTTATTAAATCTACATTATTACATTTGAGTTGTGGAATGTCAGGAGAAAAGCATACATCATCCAAAGAAACACTTTGCCTTCTATTGTAAGGAAGTAATTTGTTTCTGTTTGTATGCAGGATTGTCATATCATGCTAGCTAAAATTATGAACTTGTGACTATATTTGGAAATTAAGTATGGTTTAAGTAGATGTTTCTAATTGTCAAGTTGACAAGTGGTGCATTGTGACATTAATCACATGTCAGCTTGGATGGATTAAGAATTACCTAGCAGATCAATAAAAGACAGTTCTGGGTATGTCTGTGAATGACTGTCATGTAGGCCAGCAAACTGAGAGCAGAAAAAGCACTCTGGTTGAGAAAACATCTGAATGACCCAGAGTAAGGAAGTGCAGATCCCCTTCGCTTGCTGCTTAATAATTCCCCAATAAGTCTTAGTCCCTATATTGTTCAAAAAACAGCTATTTTTAAGCATTGATAAATCTATTGTATAATCTTCATTCATTATAAGAAAGCAGCATTTCATGAGTGATCATGTTCTTCTCAGTGATGCTCTCTTTTTGTAATTTAGCTTGGAGGATGCTATACTACGTTGGTTTTCTTCCTACTTCTCTGAGTATTTCTCCTCAATATCATTGCTAGTTCCCACTCTTTCCCCTAATAAATAAACCAGGGATAACTCCAGAGCTCAGTCCTCGGGGGCCATTTTCTATTTGCACACAATTTATTTGTTGATCTCATAAAGTCTTATGACTTTCAGTAGAATTTACTTACTGACAGAAACCAAACATATATGTTCAATCTCAAATTCTCCCTGTAACTACTATCATTACAGGTTTCTCTGAACAACACATTAAATTTTATATTCTGTCCTGCCTCTGGAAGTTTATATCCACTATCACAGTTTTAGTTATCTCTATTAAACTCATCACCATTTTATATTTCATATATTTAATTATTTACTTCTTCACTATTTTCACTATAATGTAAGTTCTATCACCAATGCATAGTGTTTTCTTGTTTATGAGTTAAATTTTTTTGAATATTAAATGAATGAGTTATCAATAAATGATTCAACTGTGGGTCAAAAAACTATTTGCTAAATAAGTATATCATTAAAACACATAATTTAAGAACACATATTAATGTAATATGTAAATTTTTTTTTTTTTTGTGGGTACCGGGGGTCGACCTCAGGACCTCGTGCGCCAACAGGCACCCGTGCCGCTGAGCGATATCACCGGCCCCTTTTTCGTATGTGGGTTCCGGGAGTCAAACTTGGGCCTTCACACTTGCAAGGCAGGTGCTTACGCCGCTGAGCCATCTCACCGGCCCGTAAAATATTATTTTTAAGCTGGTAATTTAATTTCTTTGTGTGAGATTCTTTGAAAAAAAAAAGGTTAATAGTGTATTAACATATGCAGAGTTCAGGTTCACATTTCTAGTAAAGTACAAGGGATTATATGTTTGGCTAATCTCCCTTTACAGTTTTAATTTCAGATTGATTAGACTGTGTTCAGTATTATCAAAGGTAAATATTGAATTATTCCTTTTAGGTTTCTAGTTTTAAAAAGAATTATATGGTTTACTTGTAGTGTAACATATTAAGTTCATATGTTGCTCTTATGATTCGTTGATTTTTTAAAAGTTAGATGTCACATTATATTAATGATATATATATTCGTATAAATTTTTAAGCGACATTTAAAAAGATAATATTACCTCATAAGAAGCTTATAGACTTTTGTGAAAACACAGAAACGCATACCTGTTTCTTAAAATAATGCTATTATTTTATCATGAGGCTAAAAGAGACAGAGTTGGCTTATCTGATTAACTTTGTGTTTAATTTTGTCAATTAGAATTTTTAAAAATTATTTTAACTGCTATACAATAACAAAATTGTGCATATTACTGAGATACCATGTGAAGTTTTAATACATAGATAATGTGTAATGTTAAATTCACAGTAAGCACATCTATCTCCTCATTGATCAGTTCTTTACAACAAAAAGTTTAAAATCTTTTCTTCTAGGTCTCTGAAATAT
This sequence comes from Erethizon dorsatum, assembly GCA_028451465.1. Lineage (NCBI taxonomy): Eukaryota > Metazoa > Chordata > Mammalia > Rodentia > Erethizontidae > Erethizon > Erethizon dorsatum. Next base: position 23,575,988 of record CM051839.1, read on the forward strand.
ACAGCATATTGTTGTTATTTGTACTAAATCTACTCTACAAAATTTCACCAGAGCCTAGTAGTACCCATTAGTTCAACCTCTCTCCACCCCTTTCTCTACCCTGCTCTCTCCAGTTTCTGGTAACCACAATTCTTCTCTCAACTTCATGGGGTTAGTTTATTTATAGACTACATATAAATGTGATCATGCAACACTTGTTTTCTGTGACTGAATTTTTCACTTGAAATAATGATCTCCAGTTCCATCCATGTTGTCACAAAAGAAATGGTTTTTTAATGGCTGAAAAATATTCTTTATGTATATGTACCACATTTTCTTTATTCATTCATCAGTTGATGGACACATTTGTTGCTTCCATTTCTTTGTTATTGTGAATGGTGTAACAATAAACATGGGCGTATGAATGTCTATTTGATAGACTAATTTCCTTTTGATATACACCCAGTGTGAAATTGCCAGATCACACACTAATTTTATTTTTAATATTTTAGAAGCCTCTATACTGCTTTCCATAATAGTTGTACTGATTTACATTAGCAACAACAATGTTCAAGGGTTTCCGTTGCTGTCCATCTTTGCCAGTAATTGTTTTCTTTAATCTTTTTGAAAAGAGCTGTTCTTACTGGAGTTAAGAAATAGCTCATTATGACTTTGATTTGCATTTCCTTGATTATTAGTAATACAGAGCATTTTTTCATCATTTGTATGTCTTCTTGTAAGAATATTTATTTAGATCTACTGCCAATTTTTTTTTTCTTTTTTTTTTTTTTTTTGTGGGTACCGGGGGTCGACCTCAGGACCTCGCGCGCCAGCAGGCGCCCGTGCCGCTGAGCGATATCACCGGCCCCTTTTCCGTATGTGGGTTCCGGGAGTCGAACTCAGGACCTCGCGCTTGCCAGGCAGGCGCTTAGGGCACTGAGCCATCTCACCGGCCCTCTACTGCCAATTTTTAATTGGGTTAGTTTTGGGGAAAGATTTTTAATTTTTTGTTGTTGTCGTTATTGAAGTTTTGGAGTACTTTATATATTCTGGATGTCAAGCCCTTGCCAGCGGACATTTTGTAAATATTCCCTTCGTTTTGTAGATTGTGTTTTCACTTTGTTGATTGTTTTCTTTGCTATACAAAAGGTTTTTAGTTTGATGAAGTCCAATTTGTGTATGTTTACTTTTGTTTCCTCTGCTTTTGAGATTTCAGTAAAAATACTTACCCAGTGAAATGACTTGAAGAATTTCAACTGTTTTTTTTTTTTTTTTTTAATTTTCAGGGCCGGTGAGATGGCTCAGTGGCTTAAGCGCCTGCCCAGCAAGCGCGAGGGCCCGAGTTCGACTCCCGGATCCCACATACGAAAAAGGGGCCGGTGATATCGCTCAGCGGCACGGGCGCCTGCTGGCACGCGAGGTCCTGAGGTCGACCTTCCGGTACCCACAGAAAAAAAAAAAAAAAAAAAAAGATTTTTTATAGTTTCATGTCTTAAATTTGAGACATTTAACCCATTCTGAAATTAGATTTTGTCACTGGTAGGAGATAGGGAACTGGTTTCATTCTTCTGGATCAGAATACCCAATTTCCCCAACTACTTTTGTTGAAAATCAGTTGATTATAAATCCATGGGTTTACTTCAAATCTCTCTATTAGGTTCCATCAATCTATGTCTGTTTTGCTGTCAATATATGCTGTATTACCTACAACAGTTTTTATTGTCTTGTCTCTGATCATGAGGGATCCCCTCCACACATTTTGTGATAGTTTAAAGACCTTGTATATGAGTATGTGAGCAAAATATAACCAGTGATTCCTAAATTAATCAAATTTATTGCCTCACATATATAAACACAGATTAGGAATCCTTTCAGATGCAACCAGTTATCTGCCCGCATCCTCTTACTTATGCTTCAGTGAACAAGATCTAGACTTCCAGTTAGCAACAACTGTTGCTCCTTGCTCAGGACCTTCCCGCAGCCACTAGACCTGCTCGACCTTCTCACGTAACAGTCCAGAAATGTACCAGGAAACTAACAATTTCTGGATCATTCTTGAATAGATGACTGATATAGGACGTGATGCATAAAACCCCCAGTTTCTCACACCTTGTGGTACTTTAAGGTAGAAATTCAGAAGTATACATTTAAATTGCTTTCAGATTTATTTGACCAAATCAAGTTCCATATACATACAGTGGTGATGTGACTGGTAATAACATCAATTCTTTTTTCATTTTTCTATTCTTATTTCCCCACTTACATGCTGTTGGGTTTGCTTTTTTCATTAATCTCTCAGTATTTCTATAACAAATTACCAAAAAGTTAGTGGCTAAAAAAATGTAAATTTGTTATATTAGAGTTCAGGGGATCAGGAATTCAAAGTTGATTTCTGTAGGTCAAATTCAAGATCCAGGAAAAACTGGTTCATTCTGGAGATTCTAGGATAGAATTTATTTCCTTGGAATTGTCCTATGACTGATTCCGATGAGCATATGATTCCTATGAGTACATCTGACTCACTCAGATAAACCAAAGTAATCTCCTGATCCCATGTCCTGCATTTGATCAGAGCTGGGAGTCTTTTTTGCCACTAAGATGACATAACCAGAGCCTCCAGAACATTTTTGAGGAGTCATTATTCAGCCTACCACACACCCAAACCTATTAAATGCACTGGCGATCTTGCTTCAGCTTATTCTTGATATCTCCACTTCATCTACAATGTATTGTAACATTTCTTAGAAATTTTGCTAAGTTCCAAATTTAAGAACATAAATGGTCTAAATTCTCATTAGATTATGGTTAGAATCTTTGATTTTTGTGATAGTTTTCCAGAGACTCTGGTAATTTTAATAAGAGAGCAAAAATTAAAAAATCCATGGATTTCCTCTTGCAAAAATTGTCTTGTAGCATTTGCAGGATTGGGTTGGGGGAATTGATGTATTAACATTTATTCTGTTAAGGGTTCATAGCTTCTTTTTCTTCATTAAGCTTAAATGTTTTTCAGAGCCTAATGTTTAAATTTAAATTTTATAGAGCAATTTAAAAATACTAATATGTTAGAAGAAATAGCAACATTGAGTCACTATATATGGAAATGTTACTATATATAATACAGCATTAATGCTTTGTGAGTGTGATATCATTCAATATTCTTACCAATACTTTGAGGTAGAAATTATATTATCTCTATTTAATAAGAAAGAAAGTTGATGTTAAGGTACTTTCCGAAGTTCACCTGGGTTGGGAAAAGAAAATGTACTGTATCAATAAAAAATATGCAGGGCCGGTGATATGGCTCAGTGGCATAAGCACCTGCCTGGCAAGTGTGAGGTCCTGAGTTCGAATCCTGGTACCCACATTAAGAAAAATGCTTGGAGGATGTGAGCAGGTTTCACATATTAAAGTAAGTGTATCACATCAAAGGCATGCTGAATGTGCTAAGGACCAGAGCTGAGAACAAGAAAATATGCTATGTACAAGCAACTACAAGTAGATTAGCGTGGGGAGGAGTGTAGGAGATTAAGAATAATGAGGACAGAAATGCAAGCAGTCAAACAGAAAATAAATTCTAATCTAAATGGCCCTTTGTATTGTACCAAATGGGGAATAAAGAGTTATTCATATAATTTAATCAGAGCATGAAATAATAAGATTTACATGCATAAGGTAACACTTTTTTGCAGGATGGAAAATGACTTATAGTGAGGTACATTTAAAAATCATTTTAGTTAAGTACTGATAGTTACAGAGGAAGAAAATATTACTATAAAACGAAAGAAGAGTACTGTAGAGTCAAAATATATTACATTTACAAAATTTCCAGTTCACACTGGTTGGATGTTAGAGGAAATAAATCATGATGTTACATCATGAAACATGGAAAAAAAAGTGTATGAACTGTGAAAGAACTTGAAGTAGTGCAGTATCAGTGTAGTCTGTTTCTACACTAATATGTTTTCCTTGGTGAATTCACGTGGAATGTGTGGGCCTACACCTTAGGAGAGAGACTGAAGACATGAATTCAGAGGACTTATGCATCTGGTAACTATTGAAAATGCAGGAGTTGTGTATGAGAAATGACAGAGGTTTAAGGGCAAAGACAGTCACTGAAGGGCTTCAATAGTGCAGGAGACTTAGTTTGTGTTGTGAAGTAGGGAACCAGAAGGAAATTCATGGATATTATTTATTGCCAGTCAAGGGAATAAATGCTCTATGCAAGCATGATGAGGGTGAGCAGAATAGTGGGGGTAGAGGATTAAGTGGGATGAGGAAATGCAGTCAGCAATTATTGTCATTTCTTTAACTGGTTTAACGTCTAAATATAAGAGAGACCCAATGCTGAAGGTAAAGCTAGCTTCATGTTGAGGAAAGGTTTGTTTTTTTAATAAAAAGATGATAGATATTTGGGCTGTAAATGTTAATGAAGGTGACACGGAGACAGAAATGAATGATAGAATATGACACATGTAATGCTTAGTATAATGTTTAACACAGCCTCATGAAAGGTGATAGATGGACTTGGAAGAAAAGGCATAGAGGTTTCCATCATCACTTCAGTTATATCACCAAATGTTTGAGTGCTATTAAAGGTCAAGTTCAATTTTAAGCATTCTCATTATAAAAGTTTAAAAAAAAGGATTTTATTCTAGTGAAGGGAATGATAAATACACAGTAAAATCAGTAGTAAGACAATAAAGTAATAAAATGACAACATATTAATTAGTTACTTTTATGAGAAATAGAACATCTTAAGGGGATCAGGACAGCTTGAGATGAGTTTGCAATTTAAAATCAAGTAGTTGTATACTCTTCAATGAAAAGACATAAGGAAAGCAAAAGATTTAATCATTCAAATGTCCAAGGAAATAATATCTAGAGTACAGGGCATGATTATGGCAGAAGGCTGGAGCAGAAAGAACAAAGTGGAGAGTAAGATATGAAGTTGGAAAAATAAAGAAGGAACAATATAGGGTAGGGCCTTTTAAGCCACTGAAAGTTTTTGGCTTTTCCTCTGATTGATTATGAATATGAAATAAATGGTTTTAGAAGAACAACATTATCTGGGTTATATTTTAATGGAATCACACTGGTTGTTGTGTTGAGGATAAACATTTAGAAATAGGTTGGAAAGAGGAAGATCAGATGAGAGTTTACATAGGTAATTCACATGAGAGAAGAAGGGTAATAGAAGGGGCAGTGATAACAAGTGATTGTATTCTGGATATATTAGGAATGGAGTTTGTAGAATAGAGAAAAAGAGAATATTCATAGATAGGACCCAATAATTCTTAAATATGTATGAGGAACAAACTAAGTAAATTTAGTAAGGTTGAAATTTAGCAACAAAAGTTCATTTACAGTTTACAGGAAAAGTTTAAAAGGCAAGCAATTAGTTTGATTTTATATTTTTCATTATAATTCCACATTTACCTAAAGAAAGGAAGCTGCAAATAAATTTGAGAGCTGCATTTCACAAAGGTTGTTATTTTACCAGTTAGCACTTCATATAAAATAGGCAAAGGAGTTTATGTATATTTGAAGATGTCATTTTAGTGTTTGGTCATGAAATTAAGCTATGTAAGGAAGAAACTGTGTAAGCAAGACTTCCTAGACTAGAGCAAGGCATCTATAGGATTAATATATGCCAGTACCTGAGGTGGTGAAAAGGTGGCTCTTAGAGCTAGATAGAGAGAGCTGTGGAGATGCAGGATGTAATAGAGCCAAGTGTAGATAAATCATGGTGATGTGCTAAGTCAGGATTGCAGGCAGCAAACAGAGATAGAGGTACTGGGGAATGCCACTCACAAGTGTATGCAAAGGACAAAGAAAAATGGAACATGTTGGATATCTCAAGGATTAGTCATTAACAAGCTAAGAATGTAGTAATGGTTTTGGAGTAAAGATACCCATTTATGAAATATTTGTTGTCCCAGTAGAGAAACAACATAAGATGTTTGCTTGCCAACACCAGGTGTCTAAATGAACTCTGACTGTAATGGAGCCTCAATTTGCTTGAATGTAGAATTTTTTTTCTCCCTAGCGTTGTCTAAGCATCAATGTGGAGAAGGCAGATATTTAAATTTATGTCACTTCGGGCTTAGGACATTAAGAAATGAAATAAGAGCTGGCTCAGAGATATTGGATGCCCTGAGTGTCCAAGCAGCAAAGGATGTTTCCACATTGTGAAGACACATGGTCTAGATGTGAATCTAGGCAGAGCAAAGGGATACTGGTAAGAATCCTTCGCCATCTGTGGAGTTTGGAAAAATAAACTACCAGAAAGGGGTTGTTAAAATGGACTGCAATTTAGTTAAGACTAAAAAAAAATGTAGCTAGAAGAAAAGTTACCCTACGAAAGGAGCTGAGAATTTAATTCAGTACACTGATGGTAGGAGCAGGGTTGATGGGAACAAAATTCCAGAACAAAATCCCCTCAGAGTCCTTATGTTGAAATCCTTACATCACTGTTACGTGTTTAAAGGTGAGCCTTTTGGGAGGTACTTAGGTTATGAGGGTGCAGCTTTCACAAGGGAGATGAGTGCTCATAAAAGAGACCATGGGTCTAGCTCCAACTTTTCTGCCATATGATGATACAAAGAGAAGTTGGCAGTCTCCAACCGGGAAGAGAAGCCTAGCCAGGACTGAACCATGGTGATCTTACACTTCCAGGCTCCAAAACTGAAAGAAATAAATGCTACCTGCTTTCACCATCAAATCTATGGTGATTTGTTATAGCTGCCTGAACTAAGACAGTGGAGATTATAATGCAATGTTGAGTTAGAGAACATTTCACCCAGGAAGAAGAGCAAGGCACTTAAGTGGTGATGTGGGCGCATTCCTTTCTCTCCTGTTCACATGTATGGCTGAGCAAAATGAGAGCTTCGGGGTGCAGTGTGTAGGGGTGGAGCATATGTGGAAAATAATCCACACATAATGTGGGAAAGAGTGTGTGTGGTGTGTGGGGCGGGGGGAGAAGACCATTCTTTCCGAAGTTATTTGGCAAAAAAGCAAGAATATTTTTAGAAAATATATTATTTTGGTATACTAAACCCAGTAATTCTTCAATGAATAAGAACAGGGAAGCAAAAAGATAAATACACACATCAAAGTGTTTCAATGATTCTCACAGTATAAATTGCCATGTATGTTTTCATTCGCCTAACAGATATTTATGAAATACTATGTTCCTTAAGTAAAGCTAAGTATTGAGGAGATGGGTCTATTCAGTTAAAGCATGTGACACTGTCATTTTATTAAGTAAAAACTGTTTGAAAATTGGTGAAATCATAGGATTCATAATGATAAAAGCTATAATTTCCTGCACCAAGATCTCAGAATCTAGTATAAATTCTGAAAAAAGAAATATAAAATATAGTATATGGAATATTGTACTTATTAAAGTTTTTTAGGATGATTTCATCCTCATATAATTCATTGAAATTTATACAAAGTGGGAAGAAGGTCACGCTATAAATCATAGATACATTAAACAGACCTCAGAAAAAGTGCAGGATTTACATAATGATGTGCTAATAGAAAAAATTTTAAAAAATCTTGAGAATCTTTACAGGAACTGGAGTTAATGACTACTTAGTAAAAGTTTGATTTCACCACACAACTATCTTTTAATAGGAACAAAATTAAACAACACTCATAATTTATGGAATGTTGATTTAAAGAGATATTTAAGATAGTTTACCTTACAGACAAGTGCTCTTTACTTGGCCATTGGGCATTTAAGAGTCAAATACATATAACTATAAGAGCATTGTTTGCCAGTAACATGTGTTAAATCTGTATTTCTTTCTCTATTTTTCTTCTTCCCTCCGTCTCACTGTCTCCATGACTGTCTCTCTTTGTTTCTTTTCTTCTCCTCCATTAATGACACTATTTCTTTTAACAGATGAACTAATATGGACTTCTGTCTCCTCAAAAGAGGAATAGTGGGATTGATATCAACAGAACAAACATGATATTTCATAAGTAATACTTCTTATCCTTGAAATATAAAATAAAGTAAAAGAAAAACTTAGTAAATACTAGATGGAAGCTAAGGAGTAAAAACAGAAATAAATCAGAAAAATTATGCTCCTATTTGTCATTTGGTGTACTCCCATACATTTCTACTCGGCTTGTGATTATCATGGGTATAAAAATTACACCTTGATATTTTCTTAATATGTATTCTATATGCTTCTTTAGTCTCCTGGATTCTGTTAGTGCCTTTTTTTGATAGCAATTTTACAGATGAGTAAAGAAACTTTGCTTGTTATGAAATCCTGACTTTGACTGTGTTCGCTTTTCAAATTAATTACTCTACCAGAGGGAAAACTCCATAAACATAGAAAAAAGGGAGGAATAACTGATGTAGCAAAACTCAAAACAAAATTGTGTATTAATGACATGTTCATTTAAAGGAGCCCATTATTTTCTTGAAACAAGAATTTCCTGCTATTGGAAGGGAAATAATAAAGACAGATTTTTTTTTCTTTCAAAAATTTAGTCCAGCCAGAGATGTAGTTCAGTGGCACAGCACCTGCCTGGCAAGCTCGAGGTCCTGAGTTCTATTTCCGGTACCAAAAAAAAAAGTCCAAAATAGATTACCTGTTTTAAAAAGCCAATAATGGGGGCCGGTGAGATGGCTCAGCGGTGTACGCGCCTGCCTGGCAAGCGCGAGGGCCCGAGTTTGACTCCCGGAACCCACATACGAAAAAAGGGCTTTTGATATCGCTCAGCGGCACACACACACGCCTTCTGGCGTGCGAGGTCCTGAGGTCGACCCCTGGTACCCACAAAAAAAAAAAAAAAAGCCATTAATGGTATTTACAATAAAAAAACCGTTAAGGTTATAATTTATAAATAATGGTATCTAACATCCTCTTAATTATGCATATACTTAATTTCAATACAAATATTCATATTTTTCTATAGAATATAGTTAATATTTTGAGGAGGATAAATCATAATTGCATTAGTGAAATTTGAATACTGAGCATCTTGCTACAGTGTTCTTATCTTTTAGAACATCATAACACACAATTCATTTACATGCAGTGAAGTTCACCAGGTTCAAATTAACAAAATCAAGTCACAAGTTTTTCTTTTTTGCAAATTGTTTACTTGCAACATAATAAATTATGACAAGTAGGAAGTACTTTGAGATCAAACCCCCTGCAATTTTGTGTAGTACACACTTATAGTTACTCTATTTTTGCAACAAGTACTTGAGATTCTTTCACTCATAAGGAAATTATTCATTAATAATGCCACTATACTGCAGAAATTATAGCTTAGTAGCAAATAAAATTAATAGTCCCTGATAATTCAAAGACAGGGTAGAGTGGAAAGTATTACAGAAGTTATTCTGAGCAAAGAAAATCACAAAAAAAGTTATAGAGTTTTATTTTAATGTAGACTATGATGAAAAAGCATATAACATGTTATTCATAGGACAAAGGGAAGTTACCAAGAAGAAAATAATTGCTGAAGATATAGAAAAATGTTACAAATACATAGAAAATTGAAAGACTTAAATTTTGTTGGACATATGAGGGAGAAAATTATGGAAAAATATGGAAACTAAATTTTCAGGAGTGTTTAAATTAGGAAATATGTGTTGAAAATAAATATAGAGGAAAATTAGAATTTTAAAATGAGATGTTATTTTTTGCATTTTGGGCCCAAGAATTTTACTTCTACTATTTTAAATAATAAGAAATCTTCATAATGTTATTAAAATAAACACATTTCATCAAAATTATTTGTAATGGTAAAATTGAGGGCAATTTAACTATTTACAGCACATGAAAATCTAAAAGCCACTCACCCATAATGAATAGTGTATTCTTTCCAAAAATCACATTTTGAAGATTACTAATCAATAGAGAATATAGTCATTACAAAGAAAAATCAAACTGCAGCATATAGTTTTGCACAGGTATATTTTGATCACATTTATGTCCAAGTAATTTTCTATGTATTATTTCTTCATTTAGTAGCTACATATGGAAAAACTTAATGACGTAAGAGTAAGGTTTCTACACTTATTTTTTGAAAAGTTAATTTTTAATAACATTTTAAAAAATATTGTAATGAATATATTTTACTTTTGTAGTCAAAAAAGAATAATTGTTGGTCATCTTTTTAATTCAATTTTTTTTTTTGTGGGTACCGGGGGGTCGACCTCAGGACCTCGTGCGCCAGCAGGCGCCCGTGCCGCTGAGCGATATCACCGGCCCCTTTTTCGTATGTGGGTTCCGGGAGTTGAACTCGGGCCCTCGCACTTGCCGGGCAGGCGCTTAAGCTGCTGAGCCATCTCACTGGCCTTAATTCAATTTTTTTTAATAGTTCACTTCATAAAATTTAAGGTTTCATTCAGAAATAACTGAAAAATAGAATTTAATTAATGGATTTCATACTTACCCTTCACAGACGTGTAAAAAATAAATCCGTGAGCCGGGCGTGGAGGTGCACACTGGTAATCCCAGCATTCTGGGAGTCTGAGCCAGGGAGATTGCAAGTTCGAGTCCCACTTCAGCAATGTAACAACTTAATGAAACCCCGTCTTGAAATATGAATAAATAAATAAACAAACGTTGTCCTTCAGTCCTTGCTGCTGGACGCTGGGCACTGATGGGACGTCCTGCTGGGCAGAGCCTTGCTCTCTGCGACTGTGAACCTGGCTCCCAGCGGACCCTGTACGGACACATGAGGTCCTCAGGATAGGATCCTCAGCCATGCGGGGACAGACACAATCCCCGCTGCCCTGAGCCGGTCCGGAGCCTGGGCTCCCTTAAGAAGTACTACATCAAGACTGGAGGAGGAGGGGCTGGTGAGATGGCTCAGCCCGTAAGCGCCTGCCTGGCAAGCGCGAGGGCCCAAGTTGGACTCCCAGAACCCACATACGAAAAAAGGGCCAGTGATATCGCTCAGCGGCACGGGCGCCTGCTGGTGCACGAGGTCCTGTGGTCGACCCCCGGTACCCACAAAAAAAAAAAAAAAAAAAAAAAAAGACTGGAGGAGGAGCCTTGCCAGCCAGACTTTCCTGGCTGTTCATTAAATGTCTGCAGAATCCACCAGAGACTTCAGGCGGGTGGCTGAGACGATGATCCGGTGGACATATAAAGATCCACTGCTCCCCCTGAACCCCCAGGTCACCAAGCCGATCCTGAAGGGTCTTCGTGACAAGGCCAAGGATAAGAACACTGTTCTGAGGGCCTCCGGCACCAGCGATCATCTACCTGCTTAAGAAGAGGTGGGGAGGAGCTATTTCAGTTCCTGTCCAGACCCCAGCCTCAGCCTTTGGAGCCTTTGGAGGCCCCAGGGAGAGCAGCCCAGGTCCTTGAAGACGCTGCTGGGGCTGCGCCCTGTGGCTGGGTTCAGATCCAAATCTTTGTTCACTGTTTTGTTTTTGGAAACACACATATTCTGATCGGAAGCTGAGATGGTGTTCCTAGAAAGTACTGTATTTTACTACGTCAACCAAGCACAGCCAAATCCCTAAATCAAACCCACACACAACTGAAAATGGCCATGTCCATCTTTCACCCTTTGATGGGGAGAAGAGAATGGAAAGCACATTCACTAGCGTTGGAGAATGGCGACCCAGGCTCGGCCGTCCATCTCAGCACAGCCGGGCCAGGAACCAGGTCTTATTCCTCATCCTCAAGTTCCTCCTCTCCTGGGCTTGAGCTCTGGTGGAAGAGCTGGCGCAGCCAACCTTTGTCTAGATCCCGAGTAGGGCACGAAGTTCCAGGCGTGGCTTGGCTTTGCAATATCATGAGGCTTGATCGGATCTGATCCCTGTCCCCCGAAGGCGATTTCCACCCAGCTCTGGCCTTCCCAGGTCTGGGAGGGAATAGGTTCACGTGCAGATAGATCATTTGAAGAAGAAATGTTTAATAAAGGCTTTGATTTAAAGGGGGGTGCCTATGGATATAGTTCTCTCTAGAGGCCCTTGGTTCAATCCACAGTATTGTAAATTAATTAATTAACAAGTGAAATATATGAACAAAACTCATTATTCTGTATGACTAGTATAAACTACTAATAATGCAAAAATCATAAAATAAGATAAAATACATGAAGAGTACTTCGTCAGTTTTACTTTTACTCTTCTAACTTTTAAATGGAATATTCTAAAACTCCTACAAAAGTGTGTCTATTAAATTCTCCCTTTAGATAAATGCTGGCGAGGATGTGAAGAAAAGGGAAACCTTGCACACTGTCAGTGGGAATGTAAATTCTTACAGCCATAACAGAAAACAATGCAGAGTTTCCTCAAAAGATTAAAATACAACTACTGTTGGAGGCAGCAATCCCACTCTTGGGAATATATCCAAATGAAATGAAATCAGTCAGTGGAAGAGACAGCTGCGCTTCTAAGTTTATTGCAGCACCATTCACGAGAGTCAAGAAATAAGAACAACTTAAGTTTCCAACAACTGAGCAATAAAGAAAATGCGGTACCTTAACACTGTCCGATGCTATTTGACCATTAAAAATCCTGTCATTTGCAACAACATAGATTAAACTGGAGATCATTAAGTAAAATAACCCAGATGCAGATAGGCAAATGCTACATTATCTCTTCACTGTGGAATCTAAAGATTTCGGTCTCACAGAAGCTGAGGTAACAAAGGGAGTTTACCAGAGGTCAAAGATAAGACAGAGAGAGAAGTGGGGAAAGATAGAACATTAAGTATGAAGTTATAGTCAGACAGGAGTAGAAATTTTCAGTCCAACTAAAACATTACATAATGTGTACATGTATCTTAACATTACATGCTACCTCATTATTCTGCACAATTTTTATAAAATTATGCAACAGGTAAAAATGAGTTTAATTTAAAATTTTAAAAATTTGCATGTACAATGTAATTATCATTTTATCACATTATTTGGCTAAACGTATCTTATTCCTTAGTAGGTTACTTTAGTACCAACTTTTGTTGTTGAGGTTAGGAAGATAAGAAAGAATGAGAGGATGGACCGGTGAGATGGCTCAGTGGAGTAGGCGCCTGCCTGGCAAGCGCGAGGGCCCGAGTTAGACACCCAGAACCCACATACAAAAAAAGGGCCGGTGATATCGCTCAGGGGCACGGGCGCCTGCTGGCCTGCGAGGTCCTGAGGTCGACCCCCGGTACCCACAAAAGAAAAGAGAGAATGAGAGGAAGGGTTGAAAGTTCACTGAAATGATAACTTTTAAAATCCATATACATTGTAATCATGATGTGTAAGATATCACATCACTTAACGTATAGTGGTCTATAATCTTAAAAGAATATATGTATTGTCTAACATATATAATACCTTCCCCCAAAACACTTAATTTTGTAAAAAAGTAAATATTTCATGTACATTTTTTCCTTTGTGATTTGGCAAAATGGGCAGCTTTTGGTTGCCACAATTTGTCCTTGATTCACAATACCATGTTAAGTGAATCGTCCTCCTTATAAAATATTGATATTTTGTTGACTGCATGTGGTTTTAATCTATTTGGGAGACTGGCTTAGTCACTTTTGTTATGTTGTTTTGATCCTGCTTGATTGTTCCTCTGAACCTCTCAGACACTGTCTTCTCTCTCTTCTTCTGAATACACTTTAATGTGCACCATCATCTTCTCACTCTACATTTTCCCTTTATTTATTGCATTTATACATCCTAATGACTCCAAATTTCTATCTCTAGCTTATTCCAGCTATCAAAATTACAAATTTGCTGTCTTATACTGAGTTTAAACAATAAGAAATTACTGTTTTTTCTAGTACTGGAGATTGACTCCAGGTCCTTCCTACTAACTACATACCTAGGACATTTAATTTTTTTTTTTTTAATTTGAGACAGACTTGGTAAATCACTAGGTTACCTAGATTGTAATCAAACTTGTGATTCTTCTGCCTCAGCCTCCTAGAGTGCTGTGATTACAGGCATGCACAGAAATTGTTATTTCTCAAGGAAACATAGCAGTCTTATGATTCAACTTAAAATATATACAATATTCATTAAAGTTGTTTTAGTGATACCCTAGTACATACTGAAAAGTAGATTTCTCTCAAATCTTTTATTGTTAATTATTTATATCAATATTCTTTCTCTATTCCTGCAAATAAATGAAATATTACTTTTAGATAATTTTGGCAACTTATAATTGAATAAAAAAATTCAAATTACGAGAAATTTCTGAACACAATTTCTGTTTTATTTTGTCTTATTTATTCCTTATTTTGACTAGAGAGGTGGTCTTTGATCTCATTTCATTTTACGTAAAGTTGCCCATATTTATACAAACTGTAAGATGACAATGGTACAGCAATATTTCATCTAAACTGTTAATAATGGACACATAAAGAATAATGGTACTGATAATGAACTAAAAAGCAAATATGGTCCATTTAAAATTTTTTTCAACCTGTAAATTAAGCTCTCTATGTCTTATTTCCATGTCAGTCATTGTCCATGAATTTTGAACTCATTTAAAAATATCCTCAGGCCGGTGATATCACTCAGCGGCACAAAGCACCTGCTTGCAGGCGCGAGGTCCTGAGTTCGACCCCCGGTACCCACAAAATAAAAAAATAAAAATAAAAATAAATAAAAATGTTCTAAAATATTTTCAACAAAATAGCAAACACTTCCTTGTTATAAATTTGAGCTGTAGTTTTTCCTCTTCATCAGTTATTTCTATTGTCTGTATTTTCTAGCATTACTTCTATAAGTTTGTATGATATATTTTAACGTTGTATATAAGTAGCTGCTTTCCCTTGGCATTTGCAAATGGTATTAATTACTTCTGTTTACTGTTTGCCATGTCATGATTTTGCAAGTATTTTAATTGATTTTTGACATGAAATATTTTAAACTGTTTTAATTAGAGTATTCCCAGGCCTTCTAAGCAAAATAATTACTTAAAAATTAGTATTTATATGACACACCATCCACATAATTTTAGAGTCAATATTGTGCTATGAAAAAAATAGATTATGCTTGAAGTATTACATGCCACTAATACAGTGATACTTATACTTTTTTTTAACTTATTTATATATAGTTAATATTTTAAAACTTGCATGTATTTCAGGTGTACAGCTTGGTGATTTAATATATGTATATACTTTCATGTCTATGCCTAATTTATGTATCTATCAACTCATACAGATATCTTTTATTCTGTTTGTGTGCATTGAGAATAGTTAACATTTACTCAGAAAATTTCAAGTATTGTATATTAAATATTCGGAAATTACTTCTTGAAGCTTTTTACCTCTTGAGAAGTATCTCCTTTATCTTTCTTCTAGCAGCATCATTGTACCATTTATTTCTGTGAGTTTAACACCTTGAGATTAGATCCACAGTTATATACATTACATATATTATACATAAAACATATATTATAATTCTTTCGTTCATTCTCTCCTACATACTATATTTTATTCATTCATTTTTCAAGTATGTAGACTGTTTCCATATTGTGATTATTGTGACTAAAGTTTTAAAAACATTGGAGTAAAGAATTTTTTTTTGTTACTTGAATTAATTCATTTACTGTAAATATATACACAGAAATGGGTTTACCAGATCATGTTTATTTTATTTTTAAACTTTGAGCTTCTTTACAGTTTTCCATAATACCTTTACCAATTTACCCTGCCAGCAATAATGAACGAAGACTCCTTTTCTGTAACATCCTTACTGTTGTGGTTTGTGTCTGGATGTCCCCCCAAAGCCTCATGCAGTCATGGGGGGTGCTTTTCAGAGATGGCTGAATCTGGAGTTTGTGATTGATTCATTGTCTAGAGCTGGGATTATGTAAGTGCTGCATTTACCCTAGGGTGAGTAGCCTGCATACAATATAAGGGACAGAAAGAGTCTTCTCTTATGCTCCTCCCTTTTTGTTCTTGTTGCTTTTGCTGTCTTCCGCCACCATGAACTGTCGCCCCTCTTCTGTGTGCCACCCTGCCTTGAAGCCAGCTGATTATGGACTGAAAACCCCCCGAACTGTGAGCTAAATAATCCTTCCCTCCTTTAACTTTGGGTGGCAGGCATTTTGTCCCAGCAATGAAAGAAAAGTAACTAAGACACTTACCAACACTTATTATTTTTCTTCTTTCTTAAAAATAGCTATTTTGGGCCGGTGAGATGGCTCAGCAGCATAAGCACCTGCCTGGCAAGCGCGAGGTCCTGAGTTCGACTACTGAAACCCACATATAAAAAAAGGGCCGGTGATATCGCTCAGCGGCACAGGTGCCTGCTGGCACGCGAGGTCCTGAGGTCGACCTCCGGTACCCACAAAAAAAAAAAAAAAAAAAAAAAAAAAAATAGCTATTTTAAGAGGAGTGATACAGGGCCGGTGAGATGGCTCAGCGGCGTAAGCGCCTGCCTTGCAAGCGCGAGGGCCCGAGTTCGACTCCCAGATCCCACATACGGAAAAGGGGCCGGTGATATCACTCAGCGGCATGGGCGCCTGTTGGCGCGTGAGGTCCTGAGGTAGACCCCCCCAGTACCCACAAAAAAAAAAAAGAGGAGTGATACAATATTTTGTTGTGGTTTTGATTAATGTTTTTCTGAAAACTACTGAACTTAAGGACTTTTTCATATACCTTCTGGCTACACTTCTTTTAAGAAATAAGAATTGTATCCTATGACAATTTCCTAATTAAATAATTTATTATTTCCTATTTTGTTGCATGAGATTGCAATACACTTTGGATATTAACTCTATATCAGATGTATCCTTTGAAAATACTTCCTCCTTTGCTGAGAAATTGCATTTTCACTAAGTTGGTGTATTTTCCTTTTGTCATGCAAATTTTTGTTATGCAACCATATTTATTTTTTGCTTTTGTTGCCTGTAATTTTTTGTAATATCCAAAAAGTATCATCGCCTAGACCAGTGTGAAGAAATAGTCTCCTTATGTTTTCTTTTCATAGTTTTAAGGAGTGAAGTCTCGTGTATTATACTTGGATCCATTTTGAGTTGATTTTTATATATGAGATGAGATAAAGTTTCAATTTTATTATTCTGCACATGAATGTCAAACTACCCAAAGCCATGTTTTGAAAATATGATTCTCACTGACTGTGTTCCTGGCAACTTTAGTGAAGATCAGTTGAATATCAAATGTGTGCAGTACTTCTGGGCTTTTATTCCAACTCACATGTTTTTTTTTTATGTGGGAACCATATTTTTTATTGCTACAGTTTTGTAAAATAATTTGAAATCTGGAAATAGAGTGCCTCCAGCTCTTCCTCCTTTGCCAAGATGGCTTTGGCTATTCAGGATCTTTTATATTTCCAGAGAAATTTTACAGCTTTTTTTTTTTTTTTGTATTTCCTTGAAGAATGGAATTGGGAGCTGACAGGGATTGCATTAAATTTGTAGATCATTTTGCATAGATTGATTCTTTTCTTTACTTTCTATTTTATTTTTTTATCCTTTAATCTTTTATATTTTCTCACTTGTACTTTCAACTCTTTTTCAATTTCCTTGAGGTGTAAAGTTGTTCTTGATTTTTTTCTGCATTTTAAATGTAAATATTTCTCACTACTAAAGTTTTCTCTTTACTCAATTAGCATATAAGAATTATATATATTTTCCCTTATTATATTGTTATCTATTTGTCTCTTCAAATTTGTTAATATTTGCCCTATATATTTTGGTTATCTGATTTACTGTACATATACATAAATTTATAATTATATTTCCTTACTGACTTGATACTTTTATCTTTGCATTAATTTACTAAAATTGAATAATAAAGAATTAGGTAACGTGAATATACTAATACCAAATTAAAAAATTGCATCTGTATCAAAATATCCTCCCCTCAAAAAAAATCACAGAAAGAAAAAAGGTCAGGACCATGGCTTCATAGGTGAATTCTACTTTTCAGAGAATGAATACAAATCTTCTTAAATGCTTACCAGAAAATACAAGATAAACACTTCCCCACTCATTTATTTATTTATTTTGTGTGTGTGTGGGTACCGGGGGTCAACCTCAGGACCTCACGCGCCAGCAGGTGCCCGTGCCACTGAGTGATATCACCGGCCCTTTTCTCGTATGTGGGTTCTGGGAGTCGGACTCGGGCCCTCGCGCTTGCCAGGCAGGCGCTTACACCGCTGAGCCATCTCACCAGCCCCCCCACTCATTTTATAAAGTTAGAATCACCTTGATACCAAAACTAAAGACGCATAAGTATAGAAAACTACATACCAATATCTCTGATGAACAAAGATCCAAAATACTCAAAAAAAAAAAAAAAGTGCTAGCAACCATGATACAACAGGATATTGACAATGACTAAGTGGGATTTATACCTGGGATATAAAATGTTGATTATATGGCTATTAGGGTTTTCCAAGGGATAGAAACATCATTGTATAATGACCTTTTTTGTTGCTAGAGATACTTTTAGATACGCAACTTATTTTGGCTAATGTACCAATAGATATTCATGTATTCTTGTGGTTATTATTTGCATGATATATGTTTCTGTCCTCTCTTGTTCTGTCCTTTCACAGTAAGCCTACACATGCTTTTAAATTTAAAGTGATTTTTAGACAGCATATTGTTCTATTCTGTTTTCTCAGTTACTCTGTATTAGTCAGCTTTCATCTTGCTGGACATAAAAGTGAACACCCAGAACTTGAAAGAGTAAAGGTTTAATTTAACTCACATTTCAGTGCTTGCTTTAAGGCAGAAAGGTTAAAGTGCACAGTGAAACAAAGCTGCTTAGTTCAGGGAAGCACAGCAAGGGCAGAGTGTTAAAGGTGAAAAGGCAAGTAACCATATTTAGTACCCAAAGTTATGCCTCTATAACCCACCCAGACATCCTCAGGAGCAGGCTCTGCTCATCTACTGGGTCATTCTTACTCCAGTGAAGTTGACAAATCAGGATTAATGGTCACAATTCACCCTTGTAAAATTCACATCCAAACACTTCTCCTTAAACTGTACTCTACATTCAAACAAAGACAAAGAAAGTTCATAATTACCCTAAACATAATACAGTTGTCTCCCAAAGAACTGGAAATGCAGTGATACCTTCTGCTAAGTCTCAACATTTCCAGCATTTTTCAAAAATCCAAATTTCTACTGAGGCTGAAGGCAGCCTATTAGCAGTGAACTTAAGTAAATGCTTTTTTTTATTTTTTTAATAAACTGTATAATCCCAAGGTTCAATGGTAAATGACAAATATTCCCATCTCAAAAAAGGAAGAACAGGGGGATAGAAAAGAATTACACAAAAGCAGGGCTGAAATCCAGCAAGACAAACATTAAATCTTGTAGCTTCATATCTGCCATCCAGTGCACCAGTCCTATGGCCTTTCTGGGTTCAGCCCATGTAGTCTCTCTGTTGGGTCGACTCCACTTATGGTCTGCAGCTTTCCTTACCAAACACTCCACAATCTTGGCATCTTCATCTTCCTAGGGTCTCCACTGCACCTTTGGTTTCATTCCCACAGCAGCATACATACCTCCTCAGTGTTTATTTGCCTGACCTTCCAGGCCTTCCTTTGCAACCTGGGTAGAAGCCTTCTAGACCCCATGTTAATATTTGTGTCTAGATTTTTCCCCCAAAGTCTCATGCGGACATATGGCTTTTTCAGAGGTAGCTGAATCTAGAGTGTGTGATGCCAGGATTAAGGATGTATGATTAGTAAATCAGTCCACTGATGGGTTTGGCATAGTTCTGGGTAGGATTAATGATGTGAGTGGTACACTCACCCTAGGGTGGGAAGCCTGTGTACAACATAAGGGACAGAAAGAGTCTTATCTCTTTCTCCTGTTGGTTTTGCTATCTTGTGTGTGCCATGGACTGTTGTCCTCTGCCATGCCTCCCTGCCTTGGAGCCAGCCACTTATGGACTAAAGCCTCTACAAACTGTGAGCCAAATAAACCTTTCCTCCTTTAGCTTTTGGTGCTGGGTATTTTGTCTCAGCAATGAGAAAAGTAACTACGACATCCCCCAATTCTTGCATTCTGCACCCTGGCAAAATAGGCATCATGTTGATGACACTAAGGTCTGCTGTCAGGGGAAGCAGTAGCCAGGCACTCTTGAACCATGGTTGCAGCAGGCTCTGAAGTGTCTTCAAAACTGAACATAAATCTTGGGGAGTCACTTCTGTGGGAGGTCCTCCTTGAACAAATAATAACCCATCAGTGTCATATATATATACACATACATATATATCATATATATATACACATACATATATATCATATATATATATAAATATGCTCATATATATATATACATATATATATATACGACATTTCTTGATGTTTAACTCAAGGCTTGCATGAAAGTAACTTTTATTTGTACTTTTTCTATTTTCAAATTGGTGAAAACCCCACTTAAAGTTCATTAAAATTCACTTTTACTTCCCCTTCAAATACATACTTTGTCTCTCTGTAGTCAGAGTTTTATTTTTATATTAGATATTCATCAGTAAACTTTTTAAAGTTTTGCCTGTTTGTGGTCAAAGTAAATTATGCATCATATGTATTTTAGCCCATTTTGACTGCTATAACTACGTACAAAGAATTCTATATCTTACATATTATGGAAATTTACATCTCAATGTTTTGGAACCTGGTAAGTCCAAAATCAAAGCACTGATGAATTTGGCTTCTATTGATGGCCCATTTTCTGGCCCATTGATTGTATATCTTTGCTGTCCTGGTAGCTGCCTGGAAAGGCAACTCTCAGGGATACTTCTTCAATTGCCTCAACCCCATTCAGAGGGTTCTGCCATCAGGATCTCATCAAATTAAATAGTCCCCTAATTCACAAAATCTTCAATTGGCTCCCAGCTCCACCACCCAGCTACACTTGGGATTAGAAGCTCAAGACATAAAAGAAGTGCAATTATAGAAAATAGAGAAGTCAACTTCTATGAATTTGTAAATATCTTATGTACACTACAAATAAAAATATTTTTGTGCTATGAAACTCTATCTAAACCAAAATAATATTCCTTCTTATTAATATCATTTCAATTACCCAAAAATACTTTATCACCTTCTGATCTCTGTCACATGCCCATTACAACATTCACAGTTGATTTGGATACTGTTGTAGAAAGAATTGTGTCCACTCAAAAGATGTTGAAGTTCTAACCTTCCACATTTGTCTTTATGACTCTTTTGGAAATAAAGTCTTTGCAGAGTTGAGAAGTGGTCATTAGTATGAGATCAAATCTAATGTGATAGTGTCCTTTTAAAAAGACACTCTTTTGCTGCAGGGAATGTGCTATGTGAAAATAAGAGTAATGCTGCTGCAAAAGGAAAGAGCTAGCAGAAGCTGTATAAGGAGACTAGAAGTTTCTACGTAGCACCTTCGGTGGAAGGGTGGCCTTGGGATACCTTGAACAACTTCTACCCTTCAGAACCATGCAGCAGTAAATTTCTGTTTTTGAAGCTTTTCAGTTTGTATTACATGGTTAAGTCAGCCTCAGAACACTAATGCATGTGGTATACAAGGAAGTATTAGTTCCTTAGAGAACCTAGAGGTGTAAAATAGCTACATGAGTAAGATTTCACTCAATACTAACAATATCTAAGAATACTGTTAGTATTATATTATTTATTAATACTGTTGATAAGAATAGGCATGATTTTATTTTCATGAAAAATATTGTTGACAATATCAAGGCATGGAATTGACATAAAAAACTATAGTGATGAGTGTTAATGATATTCTATACTTTTCTTAGCAGTAGGTAAGTCATATTTTCTGATGTGTTTAATATCTACCTTCTCTTGTATACCACCAAGTTATTGCACATTGTTTCTATTAGTGCTATTAAAGTTATATTAATATTTTGTGGATGCCATAATAAATTACCACAATCTTTGTGATTAAAAAAAAAAAAGATTTTATTCTCTGAGATCTTTAAAGCAAAGGCTTAGAATCAAAGTGTTAATAGGGCTGTGTTTCTCCCTTAGTCCCTACTGGAGAGAATCCTTCCTCTCTTCTTTGGGATTGAGGTAGCTCTATTTTTGGCTAATATTAGCATAACTCTAATCATGGTCTCTTTCTTCATTTGGCTTCCTGTGAATTTTCCTATACTTTCTCCGTCTTCTTACAAAGACAGCTCCTATTTGATTTAGAGTTCACCTAAAATAAGCCCATGGGTGAAGATTTTAGGCCGTCTTACAATTTTGTTTCCTGAAATGAAGTAGTAACAATACAATTCTGTATGTGGAAGAAAAGATAAACTAAGATGCAATAGATGTATGCTAATTAGACTATGGCTCTGTAGAATTGAATATTTTAGATGTGTTGTTTGGATCTACGGCATGCTATATTCTATGCTATGAAAAATACTTTCAGGTTACTATTTGAACCTAACATTTCACACTGCCACACCTTGACTCCCATCTATCTATTGTCTTGCACCACTTGCTGTCAATGAAGAAAATCAGGTAGCAGTGTGAGTTGGTAAAAAGAGCATCAGAAACACTTTCTTTTTTATTTTAAAATAATGTGATTGAGGAATTTTTACCTAGAGCATAGATGTGCAATCTTGATGAACAAAACAGCATGGAATATTCTCAAAAATCTTACAGTAAAAAGTGATGTAGCAATACATTTCAGGGTTGTTAAAACATACCTTTTTCAAGGAAATGAAGATAAAGTTGGTAAGAAATGTTTTTGGAGAAAAACAATTCATGACTGTTGCCTTGACATTCCTTGTGAAGTGTACTAATGAAACCTAAATGTAGTTATTTTAGTATATGAGTAAATGTGTTACTTTTTTATATGTGTTACTTTTATATGTGTTTTTATATGTGTTATATGTGTTTTATATGTGTAAATGTGTTACTTTTTTAGTATATGAGTAAATGTGTTAATTTTTCTCTTTAGTCTTTCTACTGCTTTTGAAAACACATTTTTTGATATTGAAATGTATGCTGGTTTCTTCCATTACATAAGTTGACTTAAACTATAGTATAAAATGAAGATTTGAAAGTTTTCTTATGTGGTAGTTTTGCTGATCTTGAAAATGAAGACATTTATTACTTTACAGTTGAAAGTAAGGAACAAAAACATTCTGTCTCAGTTTTCAGTATAAATGCATAAGGTGACATTCTAAAAAATGAAGTAAAAAGACTGAATAGGTGGTGAATAATTAAATAAATAGAAAGAGTAACCAAATAAGTTATTGACTAATGCTATTTCCACAGGTTTGTCCTTTAGGTGATTATATGGAGTTGTCAGAGCTCCAATAAAAACATGCCCAAAGCATTCGTTTTCAGTAAGCGAGGTGTCAGTGTCAACTCGAGCTGCATGTCTGATGTTGTGACATCACTTCAGGCAATCTTTCATGAGGCACGATAATAACATAGCAGCTTTGTGCAGTCGTAAATCCCCTTAGGAAAATCAGGTGTCAGAGTGATATGCATACAACCAGGAAGTCGGATTATCCTCCTGTCCAAGTTTACCTCCACTAGAAAATGTTATGCTAAAAATTCAGGGCACAACTGTAAAATGAGTAAGGGGCACCTTAGAATAATGCAGTCTGATAGTCACTTTTTCTTAGATACTGATTCCATTTCATTCTATTTTTAAACTATATTACACTGTGAAAGCCCAGGAGTGTGGAGAGAACTATCTAATTCTACCAGGTGGCGATTAAGCAACCCAAAGGCAGAGGAAATTTTTGTCATCAACAAGCTCAAGGGGAAAAAGTCATGTCTACCCCACTGGGTAAAGAATGTATATTTCTGCCCAATATACCTAAAAAGATAAGCTCATTTAGATAAAAATATAAACAAATATAATAATAGAATATAAATAACAAGTACTGATCAAGATCCCAATGCAAGAAAACAAAAACAGAACAAACTTAAATCTTTTTTTTTTTTTTAAGAACACAGCGATGCATTTAAATGTGCTTAGCAAAGCCACTTGAAACTTAATTCTGTCTGTCATTTTCATTTTTCTGATTTATTCTGCCTGCCCTTGGGCTTCTTGCCTTTGTGCGTTCTACAAAAACTAAAAAGAAATATGACTCATTTTCCTTATACAAAGTAAAACCTGCATGTATAGGTTTATTCATTTCTATTACCTTCTAATCTGCTCTTCCAGGCTGGGGATATAGCTCAGTGGCACAGCGCCTGCCTGGCAAGCGCGAGGTCCTGAGTTTGAGTCCCGGTACAAAAGAAAAAAAAATCTGCTCTTCCCACAATTATGTACATGTTATTTGATTAGTTTACATTTTTAAATACTATTTTTCTTCCAGGGCTTCCATTCCAGCCTCTACAGATAGACAGGTTCAGCTCATTGTTCGTAGAAGCACAACAATATTCCCCCCTCACGCTGTAGCTAAATATCCCATCCCCAACCTTAACCACATTTGTCCAAAAAGAGCTACTGTTCCAGCTCTCAGGTTTGAGACCTGAAGACCTTCTGCATAACTGCCATTAAGGAAACTGCTCTGTAATACCATCACCAGTCTATAGGATGACCAACACTTCTCCAGTTATATTTGAAGATGTCAAACAGAAACACATATTCCTCTGCCCTGCTTTGTGTAACAGAAGTACTTATCTTAGAACCTGTTTCCTATTACAGATCTCCTTGATAACAGAGTGTATACCTTGCCATTGTTTTTAATTAAAGTTAGTTGCTTTCAAAAAATGGTCCAGCTGGGCATGGTGACGCAAGCCATTAATCCCAGTACTCATGCAAGCCATTAATCCCAGTACTCTGGAGGCTGAGGGAGGAGGATTGCTGCAAGTTCAAGTCCAGTCTGAACTGTATAGCAAGACCCTGTCTCAAAAATTAATTAATTAATTAATTAAATATAAAAGCTAATCTCAAAAAATAGCCCAGAACACCATTTTTTGTTTTTTAAATAATATGTCATTCTGATTAAAGTTACTTTAGAGCTCTGCTCTACTCAATGATGGGAGCTTCCTGAATACAGTGGTGAAAAGCTCAGACACATAACTGATATTTTTCCTCAGAATCTAGTGTTTTTAATACCTGCAGGCAAAAATCTCCCTAAACTTCCCATGGATAAAAGCCTAAAGAAGTTGAAATTGCTTAAGGAATATGTTGTGTGTTCTGGAAAGGGATTTGGAAATTTCTAAAAGCTAACAAAAGCATAAAATTGTTTCTGAAAATTTATATTGTCCTTTTCAGAGAAATTATTTTCTAAGCATAAAGAAGATTGTAAATGTAAAGGGAATTTCAAAACTTTTAAAACTTATGTCTGCCACTATATTCGAAGATGAGAAAAGTCAGGAGCAGCCCATTTCCTTAATTAGAGAGAGTGGCAAAACTCAGCTAGCCTTGGCATTCCAACGCCAGCTGCAGCATGTAAGTGAAGCTCAGACAAAGTGCATCTTTTTGTATTAACCCGTTCCAAGGTTTCAAGGAGTTATCACCCAGAGACAGCTCGACTCACTCTAAGACAGTGATTGATTCTTCCTGCTCACCCTAGCTTTGACCTCCCTGTTGATAAGATAGAAAGCCCCCAATTAACTTGCCTGAACCAAACCTGCCTAGCAACATATGACAAGACAATATGTGGCCAACTATAGAATATCCTGCTATCAGCCTTTTGTATTTACTGTTAACAACACATATAAGTGACTGTTTAACCTCAAGATGAGGCTGGTGATTCGGACCTCAGCATCCCCCAGCCTACCAGCATAAATAAAACTGTTTGCCTACCCAGTTTTTCCGTGCATAGTGTCTTCCATCTGGCTCAGTCCTGCTTTTCCACAACATAAGCTCTTGGTGATTTTTATTCAGTATTTCCTCTTTTACTTCCCTGAAAGATAAATGTGGATGTATTGTATGCATCTATATTAATTAACTCCAACAATAGAAATTTATAAATCTCTTGTATTATATACAGAATAGTTAATTGGGCATATGTATTTAGATAATTGTTAATATGCATTCTCTAGTGGTAGTTTTTCTCAAGATAAAAGGAATAATGCTTATTCAATTTTAAATGATAAAATAAAGGATGTTGCACATGAAACTAAGTTAAGGATCTTGATTACCCTGGATTATCATGGGGATTGTCTGGATGCTCCCATTGTAGACACAATGATCCTATGTAAGTGAGAAATGAGGTTCAATAAAAGAAGAGGATAATGATAATGAAAGTAGAGTCTGAGTGAGTTTTGAAGATGAATATGTTCTTGACTTCGAAGATGAAAGAGAATCCATATGTCAGAGAATACAGACAACCTGTGCAAGCTGAAAAAAAAACTACAGAAATTGTTGCTTTACAATAGCTTCCATGAATAATACACCCCTGAAGATTCATTTTTGAAGAAATGTAAGATAATAAATATGTGTTGTTTTAAGCTACTACATTTGTGGTAATTTTTAAAAAATTAAAGCAGGTGATTTATTTGAAGGTGAGGAAAAGGAGATGAGAGAGAGAGGGGGAGGGAGAGAGAAAGTTAGCTACTTTGGATGAATAGGTAGTATTTGAAAAGGAAATACTCCCATTTGTAGTAATTTTTGTGGTAACAAGAAGTTGCATAGTATATGTACATATATGTGTATTTACATATATATATATGTAAATATATATACTTACATATATATAAATATATATGTATATAAATACATATATATGTATATAAATACATATATATATATATACTTACATATATATATAAATATATATACTTACATATATACTTACATATATATGTACTTTGGTGACATCTTCAATAAGTATAGGTGCAAAGATGAAGAAAATTAAGAGTTTTCTCCAAGAATTTGCAATTTGCCATCTATTCTAAACATAGCTTTTACTCCAAAGGAAATAAGACATAATTTATTCTGAGCCAAGTATGGATGACCTATGCCAGGGAACACACACTTGGGTTACTCTGAATTACATGCTCCACCATGGGAGAGATTACATTAACTTTCACAACTGAAGAACAAAAGAACAATCCTTATAGCAAAGTAAAAAAAGGCTCTTCTGTAGATTTCCATTGTTATAACATTCTTAGCTTTAGGGTTTTAGAAGCTAGAAGTCTAACATGCTTAGGGATACATTCTAAGGGTTTTTCCTGGCAGTCATGAAGATGTTAGGTCAAACACGAGGTTGAAAATAAATAGCTATTAAAGAGACCTAGAAAAGCTGAAAATGATTTTGGCTCTCAAAGTAAAAATTTCCATCTGTTTACAATCATGATGCACCAGTCGAGCAATACCAAGCAGTCTGCAAAATCTTCAATGTAGATTGATTTCATCCGAGATCTTCAGTTCATATCATCTGTCATTTGTATTTTAACTTATCTGAATATTTTCCAAATATTCTTAAGCATTAAATTTGGTATGAGGGAGCAAAGACCAGAAACCACCTATCGCATTCAATAGAATTTAATAAAATTCCTGTCTGAAAAAGGATAACATTAAAGCTATCATTTAATTATTGCAAAAAAGTTTTTTTTTTTTTTTTTTTTTTTTTTTTGTGGGTGCCGGGGGGTCGACCTCAGGACCTCGCGCGCCAGCAGGCGCCCGTGCCGCTGAGCGATATCACCGGCCCCTTTTTCGTATGTGGGATCCGGGAGTCGAACTCGGGCCCTTGCGCTTGCCGGGCAAGCGCTTAAGCCACTGAGCCATCTCACCGGCCCTGCAAAAAAGTTTTTTTCAAATAAAAAGTCCAATAAAAATACTGACATTCACTACATGTGCTGCCAAAGTGAGCACAATAGTGACATTCAGAAACATAAAAATTCTTACATTTTAATAAGTCACAAAAGAGAAACAAGTGATAAGATAAAACTTTCTTGACTTTAAAAATTACTTTGAGGTCATTTATATAACTATATTCATAACAACTATTCAAAATGTAAAATATTTCAATGTTTTATTCCCCATAAATTGTTTCCCCTAAACTATAATCATATCTCTCATTAGTTTCGCCTTTCAATCTATTTTCTTCAACATATATTTGGGACATCCTAAAATATTTATAAAAGATAATTTCTGAACACAAGAACGAGTGAAAATGACTTTTGGTTATTAGCAAACGTGAATGACACTCTTAAATCAGTTAAAATTGTGTAAGTCATCTTTTTCTCTTCTAGACTTTTAAACTATTGTACTGTAGCACTCCGCTTTTTCAACTCAAAAAGGGAATGTTTGATATTTTCCATTAGACTTGTTACCTTTTAATATATAAATTATCAATCTATTGTGTTTACCTGCACTATAATTAAAGATCCATGAAATAAGCCAATTAATGTCAATTGTTTATTGTCCTATTTTCAGCATCTAAGATATTTGTTGAATGAATGAATGGATACATGAAAGGGTGATTTTATGAATTTCTTCATTGCACATTTCTTGTATGCATGAAAACTGTTGACCTGAATACTTAATTCTTTCTTTAGTTCAGAAAAACTCACTTCTATTATTTCACTCTTTTAATGTATATTCACACTTTCAAGCGGCCTTTTCATCTGAAATATTTTTGTTTTACATTTAGTAAACAGTATTGGTCCCTCTATAAAAGGTGAAGTATAAGAATTTGGAATACATACAGAGATTGATGACCCTACGTCCAGTACTTCATTTCAATCAAAAGAACAAAGTACATTCACTGGGTTACATCTTGTTAATTCACTTATTGATTAACCTTCAATGATCAGAGAATGAGTCAGAGCTGAAATCAGTCTATGCCTGATTTTTAACACCTTCATTGTTATGACATCTACCAATATATGACATCTACACACTGATAGTTATTTCCCTGTCTTAGTTGTCCTCTTGCAAAAATATGCTATAACAGAGCGCAGTTCGTTTTTGTGTAGTAGCTCAGATGAGCTATAAGCTTTGAACAAACAGGCCTTGGCTCCAGCATCCTTCGTATCTTTTGGGTTTTGTTAAAGTTCTTAAAACTCACACTTAAATCTGTGTATGAACAAAAACTACTGTCTGCCCTTCTTAATTGGCTCTCGAGAAGGCTTTTGTTCTTTTATTTTAGACTAATTTCTGTTTCAAACACTGCTGCTGTATTTAGCTTATAATAAGAAATTGTTTTAAATATGATAGATATCTCAAAGTTTGTGGCATGTGGTTTCTCAGTGATTTCTAGTTAGCATGGAAATTTTTCATGTTTGTTTTTTAAGCCCTAATTATAATTACAGTCGACATCCTGTGGCAGCATGTGCTCATGTCAGAAGTAATGAGAAGCAAATGGGAATTTCTCTTCATCTCATATGCAAGTGTATGAAATTGCCTAATTTTGTTTAAATGCTTTAAAGACACAATCCCAGCCTGGAAAACTATACAAAACCATTTCCTCATAGGATGATAGTCAGATTTTGTGAAATTAATTCTGTAATAGAATGTCTAAGTAGTTTTCATTGACTTTACAAACCACATTAGTTTTTCTCCTTTTTCTAGTCTGGTAATACTTGATCATTTTATAAAATATTTTTACTATTCTCCCCTAATTCTTAAGACTGGCAACCTGGTGGTAAAAACACATTTGCTCTTATCTTTTCTGCATGTAGATGGTCATTTATATATATTTACTACAGCTTGAAAAAATAATTTTATAAAGTTGACTACAGCTAATATTTCCTTCTAGGCACAGTAGAGATAAAATAATAATTTTTGGTCAGAAACAATACCACATGTTGAATCAAAATAGCTGAGCATAAGTTGACATGCTAATTATATAATTTTATATGAATCTCTTAAACTTACTGAACTTCAGTGTTACAAAAATCAATATATTTAACAAGATGATGACAAAGCTTCACAAAAAATCTAAAACTCTTAAGGTCTTCTCATTTATCAATTTTATTGTTGCTATTGGATGGAATTAAGCTAAAAATGAAAGTTCTTTTACTTTCTAACTAAAGAGGTATAGAATATCTTAAAATCGACCTTAAATTCAATGAAAATGAGAAATGAAAAAAACAGGAGATTTCAAAATAACATGAAATATGCTACTACACACATGCATGAGTCCCTACACACATCAATTTATATCCAAAGCTAAAACAATTGTAAGAACTATTGGGTACTTAATGATTTATATATTTCTATGCTCCAACAAGTTTCCAATCTTACAGCTGAGATAAAAACAAAACAAAACAAGATTAAACAAAAACTTCCACCTGCTAACTTGACTGTTAGGCCAAGCTCTGCAATCAATCCATTTTCAAGGATTTTATCTGGCAAAGTTAATAGTTTGGTGGTTCAACAGGAAGGTGGTCAAATGATTAGTTTCATTCTCATCTTTATTCACAAAATCATGTTTTACAAATAGGGTGCTATGCTAGAACCATCAAGTCAGCAAACACAAACACCATGTGAATAAAATCACAACATTAAAATGCATGTGTACTTGCCTTAAGAGGAAAGGTAAACAAAACTAATCGCATCATTCATAGAAACGTCTGCACTTACTCATTGTTAGATTATATGAAAGGGATAAATATTACTATGTTAGGTGAAATAAATCAGACCCACAATCTTAAATATAGCATGGTTTCTCTTATAAGAAAAACTTTATCTCCCTCTCTCTCTCTTTTTCTCTCTCTCTCTCTTTCTCTCATATATATATATATATATTCACACTACAACAGTAAGCAGAGTGTGCTACCCCCTACAGTAAAACTTGGATTCACAATAATAGTCACATATCCCATCTTTAGTATTTATTAGAGCCTGTTTTCAGTGACAAATATAAGCAAATCATAGAATTACCTGGTTATTTTTATTTGTATAAAATATTCTAAATCATTACTAGTAAAAGAATTCATTAGTTATATTAGCACTCATCCACCTGTGGAAATACAGAAAGATATACATCTTCTTTTTAGGGAGAAGAGGTTTTGGTTTCAGTTTTCTGTCTCTGTGACAAAATATCTATTATAGCAATTTATAGTAGGAAAGATGTGCTTTTGGCTCATGGTTTCGGAGGTTTCAGTAAATGATCAGTTGGCTCCATTGCTCTGGGCCTATGGTGAGGCAAAGTAAAGAAAAAATAAAGAGAAAAGAAGAAATAAGAGGAAAGGAAAGGAAAGGAAAGGAAAGGAAAGGAAAGGAAAGGAAAGGAGGAAAGGAAGAAAGAAAGAAAGAAAGAAAGAAAGAAAGAAAGAAAGAAAGAAAGAAAGAAAGATAAAGGAAAGAAAAGGAAAGGAAAAGAAAGGAAAGGAAAGGAAAGGAAAGGAAAGGAAAGGGAGAAAGGAAGAGAGAGGAAGACGCCCTGACTGCAGGATCCCCTTCAAGGAGGTATCCCAAATACCCAGGTTCCTTCCATTACACTCTGCCTCCTGAGAGCTCCATTACATCCCAATAATGCTACTGGCTGGCAACGAAGGCTTCAATATATGAACTTGAGGGAAATTTAAGATCCAAATCCTAACAGTGGAAAGATATTTGAAGGCAGTTTGTTGCTTTATTCTTGTCCATTTATTGGCGAGGCCCAGGGAAACAACAAACTCTACTCTTAAAATTGAGCCTAATTGTTGGCAGGATTCTCTGGGAGCTCCCCAGGGGGTTGGTGAAGCACATGTCCATGGGTGTCTTAGAGGCGTGTCTCTGAGTTTTGTATTCGTCACTTGCCTGTCACTAGTACAACACACCTGATACCTGCAGTTTAAAGGGGAGGGTTATTCATGGTCTCAGAGGTTCATTCCATGGTTGCCTGGGTCCAAGACAGAAAATCTTGAAAGGGAGGCCTAGCAGAAGAAAGCCACTCACCTCATGGCAAAGGAAGTTTGAGATTGGGGACAAGAATGCACTCTTCTAGGTCATGAGCCCAGTGATCAACTTCTAAGTCCTAACTCCTAAAGGCACACTCAGCTATGAAGTCATCAGGGATTAATCCACTGATAATGGGGGGATAGTCTCCTCGTGTTCCAATCACCTTCCAAAAGCCCCACATCTGAACACATGAAACTTCTGAGAGAGGTTTCACACGCAAACCATAACAGAATCTATAGTCCTGAGCCTCCTTCCTCCTTGGCACTCTTCCTCTGCTCTGCTTCTCAGTGGCCATGAATTAAGCAACTTTGTCCTTCCACACCCTTCTGGCATAATATTCCTGCCTTGAAGACAGCAGACTAAGGACTGAATCCTCTGAAATTATGAGCCTAATTAAACACCTCCCCCTTTAATTTGTGAGGGTCAGGTAGTATGTCTCAAATGAGAAAACTCCCTAATAAATCTACAAAATGTGCACAAAGTAATTTGTGAAGAACATTTTTCCAGTAGTCTCAATTTTCCAATTTCACTTAATTTTCTTAATTGAGATGGAAAACCCTTATAACCAAAATCAATCTAATACATACTAAGTCTGGTATTATGCACTGAATACTTAAAATTGTGGAATACAGAACTTTAACATTATCCAAAGGCTCTAGAAAAATTTTTGAATTCTAGAAACTTAATGAAAAATTAACAGAATGTAGAACATAGGTATGACTTATGTAGCATGAAATACAAATTGGAGAGTGCAATTATGTTCTTTTAAAATCCCATATTCAAAAATGTAATACTGTGTTTCACAGCTCCTGAACCTGATCATGTTGGGCAAATCTTTTGTTCTTAAGAATATATTCTTTAAAGAACTTCAGAGCGGGTAAAATTTCAGTTATTGCTTATAAATTGAAGGGGTTGAACCTGTCAGATCTAAAGATTCTGCCAATTCTAAGATCCTATGCTATTAATTTTACATAGCAGTGGCCAGCTATATAATTTAAAAGAAGAAAAATTGAAGAAAAAAAGATGAAAGAAATAATCAATGCCTTTTTAAAGAGAGAACAGGAAGGATTAAAGAAATTTTAAAAGGCATATAGTGAATATTTTATACTGTTTGGAATTAAGCCCTTACTGTTTTTCTTTGACTTCCTCTGTAACTACTTCTGTTACAGTTAAATTGTAAATTTATAGATAGCAATGTGTATATACGTTAATATATAATTTCCTCTGTGCAACATTATATTCAGTAAATACTTGTTAGAATAAGGAAATGCAGTAAAAGTTAATTTTTATTTTCAGAGAAAATTTCTTAAGTATTTCTACAACATTCTTAATCATATGACATTCTTCCTTACTGAAAGAATTTTTCTAGTTTTACTTAATAAGTATTTTTGTCCTATTGGAATAGCGTATCTTTTTGCTGATGGATGTTTTTTTTTTAAGGTGGAACCTGCAGCAGAGACATTATAGATATTCTTGACCAGTAGCTTTTTCATTCTCATGTCCTGAGCAGTATTATAGCTATTTTGGACATTACCTCCAGTGCTGGTTCAACATTTTTTTCTTTTATCATTGTATGAGATAAAGAAAACAAAAAGAGGTTACCTGGCATGATAGGCAGAATGGTCCCTCAAAAATGTCCGTGTTAGGCAGAATGGTCCCTCAAAAATGTCCGTGTCTTAATCCCTGAAACCTGTGAATATATTATGTTATATGACAAACGGGACTTTGCAGATGTAATTTTAGTTACAGACCTGAAAATAGGGAGATTATCCTGGATCATCTAGGTGATTCCAACCTAATCACATGAGCTTTTAATATCATAGAAAAACTTCCAGCTGGAGACAGTGGAAAAAGTCAGATTTTGAGGGTAAGAAAGTTTTAATCTGGCTTTGTTGGTTCTCAGAGGCAAGGTCATATTTTCATGGACTGGAGAGAGGCATGTAGTAGTTAAAATGGACCCCTTTTAACAGCCAACAAAGAAACAACCATAGCCTGTATCTTGCACTACTTAGGTAAGTCCAACATTCTGAATGAACAGGCAAGGGGCCATCCCCATGCCCACAGAAAGGAATACAGGTTTGTCGACAGCATTAGTTCAGTTTGGCAGAAGTCAAATCAGAGGACTCAATTGCGTCATGTTGTTCTTCGACATCTGACCTAAAGAAACACTAAGAAAATAAATACAAATATTTTAACTTGCTAAACTTGTGGTAGTTTGTTATGGCTGAATAGGAAACTCACACATCTGGTAAAGCAATATTCCAGATACTGTTTTTATTCTTCTTAGCTCAAAGTAAAATCTGCTGAATGTAGCCTAACATTATTTGTATACCCAATACTGTATTGCTTATATTAAAACTAATAACTATAGTTTAACTTCATTCTTAATTACCATATCTATAGAGAACATAAATGCTATAGTGAGTTCTTTTAGTTAAGATTTAAACATTGTAGTGTGGATTACAAAATTTTTTCCTTGTAAGACAGTTGTGAATTTTACATGAGTTAATAAATGTAAAATGCTTAACACACTATCTCATCTATGATAAGCACTATGGAAGTATTAGTTATCATTGTAATTATGAGGCAAATATTTGATGATAAAAGAATGATCACTGTAAACTCTTGTTTAGAATGAAGTTCAATTGAACTAGGGTTTAAAATGAACACAGGAAAAACAATGAAGGGTATGCTGAGCAAATAGGAGGGGAAATAAGTGTGTTTCAAGTTTTAAAAATGAATGAGGTAATGTGAAGGGTTATGAAAACCAGTTGATAAGCAGAGGAAAGCATAGAGGCCTAAGTAAGTTGACTCCCATTAGAGCTAGAAATTGGCAGTCTATTACATAATTCACATCATGATGAGCTTCACTTTAGGTTATGTTATATTTACTGTGCATATCTTGACAAAGGAAAAGCCTATATGCATCATTCTTACTCCATGTCTTTTGTAGTTTAAAATTCAGCTGTCCCAAGATGAAGGTACAGTTTGCCTTGTTCAATTATAGGACTTTGTCTCCTGCATGTTAACCATAAGCCATAATGTAAGTTCCAGATCTTTTTGTTGTTCTCAAAATAACTCCCTCCCTTACATCTGCCCCACTCCCATCCAATTCTTTTTGTCATCACGTTTTCCTTTGCAAAGGACAGAACCTAACGAAAAGAAAATAATGTGATAAAATATTATTGCCTAAAATCCATTGAAAAGTTCAGGGGTTAAAGCACAGCTGTGTCTAGGTTTTCAAACAATGAATTTATGAATATTTTTTGTTTCCTTTTTATCAATTAACTCTCTCTTCTGCATTGGAAGGATTCTATCAAGTTTCTATTTAAAGATACAGAAGATAGCTAACACCATCAGACAATTCCCATAAATTTCAAGCCTATGATCTCAGCAAGAAAAGGAAACTTTTGAAACAATTCCTATTAATCCATGTAAAACAATTTGGGTTGGTTCTTTTAGAGTCACATGTCTGGTATATTTCCTATTCCTACCCAATACCACCAAGATCCCATTGTGTCTCATGTCAGGTCCTCTTAAGATGCTTATTGAAGGGCCGGTGAGATGGCTCAGCGGCTTAAGTGCCTGCCCGGCAAGCGCGAGGGCCCGAGTTCGACTTCCGGAACCCACATACGAAAAAGGGGCCGGTGATATCGCTCAGTGGCACGGGCGCCTACTGGCGCGCGAGGTCCTGAGGTCGACCCCCCGGTACCCACAAAAAAAAAAAAAAAGATGCTTATTGAAGAAAAGCATGGACATTTTATCTATGGAATGATTTTCCCTTCATCCTTTCTCTATTAATAGTATTTTATGGTTTGCACAATTATAGGTCCTTAGCAGGGCCCTTATATTAAGAAAGCAGAATTATATAATATTCATGCAATAAAGTTTAAGAGGTAATTTCCACATGTAGGCATATGAGATAATGAAAGTGGAGAGAAAATATAAAATACCAAAATATTGCAAACAAATATACAAAGAGAAGTAATTTATCAAATAGATTCAAGTGCTTTCTAAGTGTTTTTGGTTTATGTGTTATATTTTGACTTCTGTTGCTTTATTTTTTTTTTTATTTTTTTTTGTGGGTACCGGGGGGTCGACCTCAGGACCTCGCGCGCCAACAGGCGCCCGTGCCGCTGAGCAATATCACTGGCCCCTTTTTCGTATGTGGGTTCCGGGAGTCAAACTCGGGCCCTCGCGCTTGCAAGGCAGGTGCTTACGCCGCTGAGCCATCTCACCGGCCTCGACTTCTGTTACTTTAGGTAGAGAAAAACTTTCTGCAAATAAGCCAATGAATACAAAAGAAAGACATGTAAACCGGGAAAGAAGGACAGTGAATGCTCTCAGTTACAAATGTATATTTGCATCAAAGTTTTCTTAATCATACAAGCATATAATTACAATTATATTTTCTACATCTGTTTATTTTGGCTGAAATTATGGTAGCAAATTTAATCATTTTAAATTTAGATTTTTTTCTTCATTGTTTTAGAATTTTGGCTTTCAGTTGAAAAGTTGAATATCAAAACCTTTCACTACAAAGAAAGTGGTAGGAGGGATATATTCTGAACTCAGATGGTATATACTTTCATCTTCTTCAATTATGCTTATAAGCTTCTTTCTGATGTCTTCAAAAAATGCCTGCATGTAGAAGATGTTAAACTACATCAGCTGAATAGGACCAAATGATAATATCTTCAATTGGTGTAAATCTACCAAAGATATCTGACATTTGGTATATCCTAAAAATGTGATGTTAGCATCCTACATCCACATAAATATCCCAAGTGCAATTACTGCCACTCATTGGTATCCTGGTGTGGTTTTATACGAGTGTAGTTCCAGAAGCACATTGCTCAGTTTGCCCTTTAATGTCAGGTAAATCACAGTATTACTGAGAAAATAGCTTAGATCAAAGAAAGCCAAAACATTCAAGTCAATTAATTCATGAACTTCAATAGCCAGTGGATGGTGAGTCTCTAATTTATTTTAAAATGTGACAGTTGAAGCAAAAGGATGCTGCTTTAGAAAGTTGTACGTGTGAAGCATTAGCTGAAAGAAGCACAGATTTTGATTGAAGCTGCAATTTTGGAAGACTTTTAAAAACTCTATTCAGTAGCATTAGGAAGATAAATGAAGAAAGAAATAAAAGTGAAGGGGAAATATAGATTAGGGAAAAAAATCTGATAAAGTAGAAGAATTAAACTTCATTGTTATATTTTTAGATTCTATTTTATGTGTATTAGAGTAGACAGGAAGTTATATTATTCATCAAAATTGAAAGGGATTGAATTAAAATTAATAAGCTATAATGTGCCTTATTGGGTTCATGCTTTAGAAGTTTAATTCAATAGCAATTGAATGGAAATTTTCTATAAATAAAAAGTGTTATTATTCCAACCCATATATTAAGGGCCACTGCAGTGCTATAAATTCTCTGCTCTGTGCTATATAAGGAAAATTTAAGACAAAGGCTGTAGTACCTTAATGATTTCTCATGTAATAATGATATCGACTATCCCACTTGAAATACAAATGTAAATATTGCATGCCTGGATTTTGAAACTGCATCTTTAAAATAAGGGTGAATATTATTATTAGAATTTTGAAATGTAAAAATAACAGTATGTGTGGTAGCTTACTTTCATTACAATAGATAGCTGAGGCAATTCAGCTTACAAAGAGAAAAGCTTTCACAGTTTTGGAGCTTTCAGTTCATCATTGATTGGCCCTACAGCTTTTGGGCCTGCGGTGAGGCAGTGCATTCTTCCAGAAGTGTATGCTGGAGCTCAGTTGCTTACCTCACAACTGGAATGTAAAAAAAGGAAGAGAAGTTTGGATCCCATATCCACTTCAAGAACACCCTCCCCATGACTGGAAGACCTTCGACTAGAGCCCACCTCTTAAAAATTCTACCACTTCTAAATAATGCCAAGTCTATACCACATGGATTTTGGGGGGACATTTAACTGCCAACCTATAACAGTGTGTACTACCAAAATATCTTTAGGTGTTATACGAGCAGTAACTACATCAAAAGTAGAATTATTGAACTCATGGCATGAGATGATATCAAAGGAGGGAAGCATTAGAGCAGTAGGGTCTCAGGATATGATGTATGCATATGACTCATGATGAGAGGGGAAAAAACCACATGAAGTGGTTAAAAGTTCCCAGAAAGTTAATGTAAATAATCTCTGCCAAACTCCAGATCGAAAATTTTGTACCAACTATTCAAATTTATTGGAAGGTGGGTTTAGAGCTTATTTATGTAAGAGTATATAATGGTTAAACTCATATGCTGTTCAATCAGACTACATCAGATTCATGGTTCACCACTTACTAGCACATGACTGTATACAAAGTTATCTACTTGCCTTATCCTTAGTTTCCTTTTCTAAGAAAATTATGTTCTGTGAATCTTCCAAAAAGGCAGAATAAAACTTTTATATATGTTATATAAATAATTGTTATATATATAACAGTTTTATATATATGATATAGGCTATACATATGATATCCTAGATCATAGTAAGCATACATTTATAATAAAATATCCTAGCTCGTTAGGCAAACATTTACATTAATATTAGCTCATATTAGACATTTAAATAGGAAACATTTGGGAAATTTTTTCACTCAAGTTATTTACTCTCATTCACTTCTGGGGTGTCTCAAGTTGTTACTATTCACAATAAGTTACTATACTATAAAATCGGTTACTGTATATTATTTTGCTCCATTTCCTTCTATTGATAGCTGTTAAACACAAGGTCACATGAGAGTAGAGCCTTTCATGCCCAGAGATTCCTACTGCCTCCTCCACATGAAGAGTGGACCTGGTCTCTGCATTTTAATGCAACAACTGGATATATAAAGACATCTTTTCTAAAAATGGGTACATGAAAAAAGATAATTAATCCTAAAAAACACACAGGATTAATCTCTTGTTTATTCTGTCAGGGAATTTTGAGTTAATTCTATTTCTGTGGTCTCGTTTTTTACACAGAGGACTTTATGACTTGGTCCTTGTTTTATACATAACCTTTAAAACAACAACAAAATCATGTTAATGACTCTGAGGGCCATCATTTTGAAAAGATGTTTAACACCTGTATTATGAACTTTGGTATTCTTCTATCTATGTGGTTGCTTAATGTGTGTTCAGGGGGTGAATTCTGACCAGTGAGCATCTAATGATTATTTTTGAGGTTTTGGTCTGTGTGTTTCTGTCTTAACTTTCACTGTGATTGCTTTTTGATAAACAGTACAGAACAAATGTTCAAGAAAAGTGGTTATATGTTCACTCCATACTAGACACTGCTAGACAGTGGAATGAAGGTTTGATAGTAAGTCAGTCTGATATTCATCCTTTCATTTACAGTTTAGTTGGGAAGAAAGACATGGAAGTACTTACCAAGTATGTGTGGGCACACACACACATATGCACACACACACACTTCCAGGTAATTTTCAAAGTTTTAGACACTCATTTGGAATAAATATTTAGTGGAATCTGAGGATCATCTTTTCTCTCCATCGCATTAAGAGCTGTGTTATTACTCACTTTGATGAGTGACCAGGAGGACAGGAGGAGTATGGCGACCTAGTTTCCTCCTTCGTCGCTTGTTCTTTAGTGGATACCCTGTCTAAGACAGATGCAGGAGAGAAAAGAATAAAGTAATGATGGCAAACGTTTTAGAGCTTTCAATGATAAAAATAGCCTCCTGCGGTAAGTGTGCCATAGGTTCACCCCCCCAGCATAGACAAAATCTGCTTAGGTGAGATAAACATGCAATAGTTGTCAGTTTTCAGGCCTCTCCCTTCTTGGTAACAGATTGTTTTTCCTTTTTTCTCCAATCTAAAAGTGGCCCCTTGCCACTTGGCTTCCAGAGAGCTGTTGGCATTCACATGCTGTCTCTCTCGTGGATGCGTTTGCTGGTTTCCAGGCTGTCCCACAGTGCCACTTCCTGTATTGTTCCCTGAGGAACTCTGTCAGAGTGGAAATGTTCTTGGCACTTTATTCTTATAACTTTTCTTCCATCTCACATCTCTTGCCATGGATGCTCTGTGCTGGCTTACCTCCTCTGCTTCTTTGACAAACACACATACCCTGGCTACCACAAGACCCATGAGTCAGTGTTGCACTACCAGTGGCCCTGTCTCTGCATTTTGCATGCCTCAGTCACAACAGATCTGTCAGTGGTGCAAAGGCTCATCAAAATTCAGTGGGAATTTTGAACTTAGGGGTAAAAAAAAGTGGAGCAGTAATGGGAACATTTGATGCGAGCCATCCATTACCAGAAGAATGCCTTAATGCCTTATGATAGTCTTGGAATGATAATTATCTCTTCTTCCTTCCTGAAAAAGCCAGCAAAAAAATATGTTTTAGTAGGAAAGTTGATGAGGATTATATGGGTCTGGCACTAGAAATAAGAGCATATGGAGTATGATGTCTTTCTTTGCAATTTTGAATTATTTTTACAATATAGTTATACATTCCGCATGTTCTTCTGACAGGAATGGTAGGAGGGATGTCTCACTCACAGTCCTACACATATCCCTCTGATTAGGGTGACAGTGGGTGAGAAGGTGGAGAGGAAAAAAAATGTAGTGAGACCCACAAGGAGGTTCTGGCAAAAATCCAGAGAAGAAAAAGAGTAACTTCCAATGCAGTCATCACATTAAAAATAAAGAGAAGAAGATCGATTCCTTAAAAGAGAGGAAAAGAGAATTGACAATGCTTGGTTATTTATTTACTATAAATAAGGAGGAGGAGGAAGAATTTGAACTCTCAAGAGTATTGTTTAACAAACTGAATGAAAGGGCAAATGCGAATTAGATTATAAAATATTTTAAAATGTGAAATCATCAAGACTTGGGTTTTGATTGGAAATTTAAATTAAGGGACAAAAATATATTAGGAAAATTGGGTAAAACTTTAATTAAATACAACAAACCTAGGATCTCAAGCAACTTATAGTCAACCACAGCATATGTAAAGATCTGCTTTACAAGTAGTTGAAGTCTAGAATTTAGGAGCACAAAGTTAGGAATAGAATACCTGGTGTCAAACTTTATCTCTAATGTTTATTCAATCTATGACCTTAGAAATTGACATACATCCTGTATTTCAGAGTATTTGACTTAATAATGTTATTTTTAAGTATATTAAAATATCCAGTGATTATAATTATAGTACACAACTCATGAGGGAAGGAACCTTATTTTTATAGACTTATATATTTCTCTTCCATGGAACACAGCGTGACACACAGTAATTGTTAAAAATGCTGGTTAGGGCCGGTGAGACGGCTCAGCGGCTTAAGCGCCTGCCTTGCAAGCGCGAAGGCCCGAGTTCGACTCCCGGAACCCACATACGAAAAAAGGGGCCGGTGATATCGCTCAGCGGCACGGGTGCCTGTTGGCGCGTGGGGTCCTGAGGTCGTCCCCCCGGTACCCACAAAAAAAAAAAAAAAAAAAAAAAAAAAAAAAAAAAAATGCTGGTTAAAGAGAAGAACATTAATTATAGACAAGTTAAGAATTATCAGGCCTGGGCCGGTGAGATGGCTCAGCGGCTTAAGCGCCTGCCTGGCAAGCGCAAGGGCCCGAGTTCGACTCCAGGAACCCACATACGAAAAAGGGGCCGGTGATATTGCTCAGCAGCACAGGCGCCTCCTGGCACGTGAGGTCCTGAGGTCGACCCCCCGGTACCCACAAAAAAAAAAAAAAAAAAAAAAAAAGAATTATCAGGCCAGTGAGATAGCTCAGTGGTGCAAGTGCCTGACTGTCAAGGACAAGGTCCTGAGTTCGACTCCCAGTACACAGATAAAGGAAAAAAAGGGCCGATGATATCACTCAGTGGCACAAGCGCCTGCTGGCAGGTGCAAGGTCCTGAGTTCGACTCCCGGTACCCACGTTAAAAAAAAAAAGGAATTATCTGTGTTCAAATATAATTATAAAACTTTGAACTAAAAATAAATATTATTATCAGGATAATGACAGTTATATTTTCCAAGGCCTGTACAATGCCCATATACAAAGTAATACTTACGTCTTATGGGGCATTCCTTTATACTATGTTGTAATAAATGATAACTTTGGAAATTTCTACTCAAATATGTGATGCACACAATATTTACTTAAAAAGTAAATTGGCATTTCTGCTTAGGAATAAAAAAGAAATACAGTAACTAAAGCATTGAAAATATATTTTTAAATAAACGTTATGCTTAAAATATGAGTATATTTACAGAACCTCTTCCTACAAATGTTAGTAAAGAATATGCTTGTGATTGTTTACATGTACTAATTAATTATAAGACATATAGTTTCATTAGGGACAACTGTTTAATAATGTAAAAATACTCGTCAAATGAAACATGCTTGGAAGTCAGAGTAAAAGTTCATATTAATATAATGAAAAGAAGTATCTCCAATATTCTACTTTAATCCAAAGAAATATAAGTATGTTATTCAGTGATTTGTTTAAAAATGCAAAGTAAATGCAAGTTAAATCAGTTTAGTATTTTGAAGAGCTAAATTCTTGGCTATGGGAACTAAAAAGAATAGAACTCTGAGAAATGTCCTTAGAGCTAAATACATTATAATCTAAGCATGGAGAGGGAGGTTAGGGTAGGGTAGGAGGCAGACAGAGAAAGAAAGAGATTTTTTAAATGTGGACAGGCTTTATATGCCGTGAATATAGGAACTATATTAGGCTCCCAGAGCTATTAGAAAATTTGGATGGGGCTCAGGCTTTGGAAAATTATATCTTAGCATGTGTAAGTGCAGCAGTTGTCCCCCTTACAATTCTAAAAAGAAGAGAAATGTTTGGGAGGTAGCAGGGATTATAGTTTAATTCAGAAAGCCTTTGTGGGAGGAAGCCAGTTATCTTATTTTCTAGACATTAAGTATTCTAGTTTGGTTAGGGAAAGCTTTAGAGATTTGGTAATTAGCTTTCTCTTCTAAAACAGAGTTGTATTCCATAACTTAGTAATTTCTTAATAATAAATGATTATTGAAGGTTGTCAAACTCATTCTTGTAAGAAGACAAATATTTTCCTACATACAAATACATAATTTTCTCACTTTGAAGCATTTCATGGATCACAGAATGGGATTTTTATCATACATTATGAGTACATGCAATAAGCACACTAAACCCAATTACTCAATAAAAATCCAGGAAAGGACTAAAGCAAAAAGAGATGCCAACTCTTCTGTTTCCCTATAATCATGGCATCTAACAGGTCCATTCTAGAACCACAGTGTCTCATCTGGCCAATTCTCTTTCTTTCCTTGCAGGAACAAACAAAACAAACAAAGGAAATATCTTTTTCCCTCATCTAGTTAAAAGAGGTGAGCAATAAAGTACTCTGAAAAAATCGGAAGTGGTTGAATTTTCTCAATTTTTATGAAATTTGAAACACAATTAATGGAGTATAGCTAGATATCATTGTGTTAATCATTTTTAAAATAAATTGATTACCCTGGTAACTGTGCAGATTACAAAACTACAACTTTAAATGATGATAACTGTGAAGTAATATTTAAGAATTTTGAAGGTACAAACTGGATTATCTACTTCTCTTAAAATATGTCAATAAATACTTGCAGAAATCATATGAGGAATGGTTTATCAATGCTCATTGTATAAATGAGAAAATTGACATTCAGAGAGAAGCAATGTATTCCAGGTTACACGTCAGGTAAGTGGCAGAGCTGTGACAAAGTAATACTGACTCTGAAGCTTGCGTTCTTAAACTTAATACTATAGAAAGTATTTATTTAAACTTTTCCAAAAATAAATGAATGCAATTTATATAGTTAAGTAGTCATTGTTTGGTTTTATTTTTGTTTTGTCATAGATACAGAAATTATCTAGCTAAATAAAAATACATATTTCTAAATAAAATGACCATTTTAATTCTAAATATCTTTATACACTCAAAACCTAGCATTTACTGCTGTTTTAAATCCTGAGGACAATCTTGGTCCTTGAATAAGATAACCTTTCCTAAATCCCATCCATGGCTCTTTGAAAAGGATTATAATTTACTTTTAAAAAGTGCTCACATGTAAGTAGACTTTTCTCAGTAGCATCCCACCCTTCCATAGGGCAATGATATCGTCTACAACTGTCTCATTTCATATGAGCAAAAATGTCTCCAACAGAATATTTCATAGAATAAGAAAAATAAGATTTCTTCAAATATAGTGGAGCTGGAATAGAAAGTTTTTAGTTTTAGAAAATTGTTTTGTGTCTGATTTTCTGCATACAGATTTCTTGAAATCAGAATGATTTTATTCTTTAAAAAAATATATTTTTAAGGATCATAAATGTATGTGTTTCATTATATTTTATTCGAAAATTTTAATTTTTTTATTAGATTGAGAGCTAAAGAAGTATTTAGTTCACCACTTTTCTTGGAAACCATAGGGAAACCCAGTTCCAAGTATATTTTTACCTATTCTTACAGGAAAAAGAAAAAGCTAACAGTCCAGGGAAAAACAAAACCAATCCCTTGTTTCTGAACCTGAAGGAGAAAATTTCCAATTCTCTAATCTTCTCCATGTAATGTCATGTGCTGGGTCCTACGAGAACAATGAAGAATGCTAGAGTTACCTCTTCAACATAGAGGATGGAGTGCTAATATTTACTGATCTAGTGATTTCTCTGATAGGAGCGATGTTAGCACTTTCAACTTCTGCTATTCTTCACATATGAAGAATCTGAGGCTGAGCAGGTTGTATATAATACTTTATATGATAGTAATAAAGAAATGATACAATATTAGTAGGATAGAAAGAACAGAAAAATGTATATTTTAGCTTCATAAAATTTTTATGTTAAGAATAATCAGTGTTTTACTTCTCATACCAATGA
This sequence comes from Erethizon dorsatum, assembly GCA_028451465.1. NCBI lineage: Eukaryota > Metazoa > Chordata > Mammalia > Rodentia > Erethizontidae > Erethizon > Erethizon dorsatum. The sequence continues at coordinate 23,620,583 of CM051839.1, forward strand.
CATTAGTAATAATAACACGTTTGCTTGTAATGCATATTCTGAGAAATAAATTGGCTGGAATAGGAGGTAAAAACTAATGATAATTTTACTCAGAATGTTACATCTGTCAGTTTGAATCCATGATCTGATTATTTTCACTCAGATTTATGAATCTCAAATTGAATGCTTAAGAGAGTTTAAACTTTCCACTTAACCAAAAAAAAAAAAAAAAAAAAAAAAAGGTTAAACCAGCTCAAATGAGGCATTGAACTACTCCAAAATCCAGATATTTTTCATCCTGTCTTCTTCCTTGGTGATTCCTTTTTTTTTTTTTTTTTTTTTTTTTTTTTTTTTGTGGGTACTGGGGGTCGACCTCAGGACCTCACCCACTGGCGGGCGCCTGAGCCGCTGAGTGACATCACCGGCCTTTTTTTCCTATGTGGGTTACGGGAGTAGAACTCGGGCCCCCACGCTTGCCGGGCAGGCGCTTATGCCGCTGAGCCATCTCACCAGCCCCTCCTTGGTGATTCTTATTGGTTTTTATTTTAGTCGCTTTCCTTTTCCCCTGGACAAAATAATCTGACACCCCAGTTTAAGGGAGGAGAGCCTTATTTTGGCTCTTGTTTCTATTGTTGCAGGGCTCAAACAAAGAAACAGCAAGTTTGAAATGCCTGGTGGGAGAAAATTGCTCATGTCTTGGAAGCCAGAAATCGGAGAGAGAATGGAGGAGCAAGAAATGGAGATGCGGCTTTCTAGGTTACGTCCTCATTGACTTGCCTTTGACCAGGCCCCGCCTACAGACAGGAAGTCAGCTATAGTGCTCCCCTGATCCAAGAGCACCCACCCATGAACATATGAAGCTTCGGGGAGCATTCCGTATCTAAACCATAACATTCTACCATTGTATCCCAAAAGATTCATGTCCATCTCTTTATGAAAAATGCATTTAGTGCATTTCTAAGAGTTGCCAAATTTTAACAGTTCCAGCATTGCTGAAAAATCCAAGTCCAGAGTCTCTGAGGCCCAAGAGAACCTCTTAGCTTTGAGCCCCTGTAAAAATCGGAAATGTATGTAAATACTTCCAACAAACAATGGCACAAGGTAAGCATTCCCATTCCAAAAGGGAAAAATAGGCAAACAGAAAGAAATAAGACCAAAGTAAGATTGAAATCCGGCAGAGCAAACATTGTATCCTGTAGTTCCATATCTAGAAACCAGGGAAACTTGTGGCAAGTTGTGCACCCCAAGGGGCTTGGACAGCCCCAAACCCATGGCATTACTTGGTGCAGCCTTCATGGCCTCTGCCTTGGACTAGCTTTGCTCACTGCCTGCAGCTTTTCTCAGACTTTATATCTTTCTGGCTCTGCCAACTTCCTGTGGTCTCCACTGCTCTTTCAGCTTCATTCTCATAGCTTCATGTACTGCCTTCTCATAGACACGCTGCCTGTCCTCCCAAACTTTTTTCTGAAATATTTATGGAACTCTAACTGAGCCCACGACTCTTTCCTCTGCATGGTTATAAACCAGCATCATATGGATGAAAATAATGTCTGCTGCCAGTGTGAGCCATAGCCTGGCCTCCTTGCATGATTGCTGAAAAAGGTTCTGAATGCTTGGATGGCTGAGCAGTATAACTGTCCTTTCTTGAGCAAGTTCCCCTGGGCTTTATTCTCAAAGCAAAGTATTTCACTTTTGCTCCCCTGAGCCTACAAAAGGCAGGGTCTTTCCAATTCCCAAGATGCCCTCAGGGAGTTTTTCCTATTGTCCCAATGTGAAGTATTTGGCTTCTTTTTAATATTAATCTTTTTTTAGAAACTATGTTCTCCAAGTCCTGATTTTAGAGGCCCTTCCTTACTAATGAAACTGAAAATTCTTTAAGGGGGCAGTTTGGTGCTGATTTTCTGCATAACACTCTAAAATCTGCTAGCACTACCCATACCACAACCTGAACTTCTATCTGCTTTGGAATTTCCTCCAGCAGTTAGTCTGTTGCCTTTAATGTCAGTTTCCCACAAAGTCTCAAGACATGAGCAAAATATAGACTAATTTTCTGCCAAACAATAACTAACACACGTGGCCTCTTGCCCAATTGCCAGTGCAGTTCTTCTTACCAACTGAAACCTGCTGAGCCTGGCTTTTACCATCTGAATTTCTATCAGCATTCTGATTTTCTGAGCTCTGGCCAGAATCTCCCATTAAGCTTGGCTTACAGCCTTCTACAGGTTCTTGAGCCATCATCTCTATAACTTTTCAAATTCTTCCCTTGAAACAGTTTCAAAGGCTTCTAAACCACATGGTCAGGTATCTTCTCAGCAATGATCGCACTCCTGGTACCAAAATCATAGTCACTTTCCTTGTTACTGGGACAAAATACCTGACATCTGCAAATGAATGAGTTGTTCATCTTACCTTGTGTTTCAGAAGCTTCCGTCAATGATTGCCAGGTTCACACATAGAAATGCCATGATGGAAGGGCTAGAAAAGGACACTTGGTCACATCATGGTGGCCAGAAAGCAGAGAGCCAGAAAGGGGGATGTGCTCTTCCAGTCTGTGTCCCTGGTAACTCAATTGCAAACAGGCCTCACTTCCAAACAGCAATTCAGCTGTAGATTCGTATGATACAATTTCCAAAAGCCCCAACTCTAAACTCAGGCTTTGAAAGGACATTCCAGGTCTAAACCATAACACTTTTTAATCACTTAGTGTTGACTAGGAAGAAAGATCAAGTACTTTGCATACAAACCCTTACATTACTGATAAGTAGTATACATTATTCTTTTTTATTGATGAGGAAATCAATAAATAATAGAAATCTTCCTAGAAATTATTCACCACAAGGAATTTGTCTAAATAGTTGTTCCATCAACATTGTATTTTATCTTCACAGTGCCTTGAACTGTGTGTCATACCTAACAGATGTTAAATAAATAATTCTAGAATGAATGAAATAGTAAACTGGCCTAGCCATTCAAAATTGTATCTTTGGCACTAAAACATTTGTTCTTATCATCTAAGGTAAAATAGTTTGTTGTTGTTTTTGTTGTTGTGTGCATTTATTATTTTTATTTTTTTATTTTTTTGTCTTTTTGAGATAGGGTTTCACTGTGCATTTAGGCTGGACTTGAACTCACTTTGTAGCACAGGCTGTCCTTGAACTCTCAGTAATCATCCTGCCTCAGCCTCCCAAGTACTGGGATTACAGGCATGTGCCACTACTCCTGGCTTGTGTGCATTTAAAAATTATGTTTATGTATATAAGATTGCTGAATATCTTAGAGAAAAGTTTATATTTTTCTGAATAATTCTGAAACCACTGTTCCAATTTGATGGAAATATCTGTAGCCTGTTAGTTCCTAAAGCCCATGGGTTCAGTGTATGTATTCTGTTGGCCCATTTCCCTGGCAAAACCTGAAGAGATCTGAAACAAAGACAATAATTTATAGCCTGGCCTGCAGTCATCAGCATTCGTGAGTATAACATTTTGTCCAATAGAGCACATTATTATGATTACTGGCCAAGAGACACCAGTAATGGAGAGGATCAGAAATTCTCACTAGGAATTGCTCTTAGAAGGAGATATTTTGCCTTGACTTCTGCCTATTGTGGGACAGCCAGCATCTCAGGGTATTACGGAAATGCAGAACCCAATGTCCTCTCCTCAGATTGCTAGAACTTTAAAGGGCCTTACAAACCACAGAGCACCTTTCCAGCTACTCCTCTGCCCACCCTGTTTCCCTCCCTTCCTCATAGTTGTGGTTTGCAAGAGCACACCCACTTACCTTTCTTCCATGCATTCTCGGTCTTAATCTTTATTTCCTATGGAATCCAACATACTAAGTCTGAGTCTTTTACAAAGAACTCAAAAATACGTATTTTCATAATTTGTAAGTATTGATCATAATGTAACCATTTTGAGATAGTCATTTTTCTAAGAAATATGGTGTCTGATATGAAAATGACAAGCTAGCAAAAGCAGGTAATGAATGAAGAGGTATCCAGTGGAGATATGTGGAAAGAGAAAGAGATAAGGTTTTAATATGAACTACACTAAACAACGAAGTTATGCTAAAAAGTGAAGGAAAAGATCTAAAATTGCTATACCCATTATTTTCCAGTTTTGCATAAGGTATCTTAAAAAAGAAGCTGTATTTTAATTGATTATGTCATCAAGTAAAAAAAGGCAGAAGTTGCTTTTCAATCATCTTCTAATTCTGATCAGTTGGTGGATGACAAGTTAGAAAGGATTCTGGGGATAATTCTGTGAATATTCACAAAATGTCAAGGATTATTAATGATTTTCTCATGGGTGGAAGAGTCAGGTATTGAAGAGAGGCAGAATTTCAGATCTAAAAACACTAATATAAATATTACTGAATCTCTATTATCTTATTTTCATTAATATATTTATATTTTATGACATCAGAAATATTTTACTCCAGCAAATTATATTATTTGTGTAGATTATTGGATATAAATCATTGCAGAGTGGAAAATTTTATTGAAATTGAAAATAATATCAATAACTCTACCATGTCTATATGTGCATGTTTAGATCAGTGTAATAGTAAGAATATCATCAAGGAGAACAGATGAGTTTCATACCATAATGCACTAAGATGAATTTAAAACAAATGCAGAAAATCTGCATTTATTAATATCACCAAAAAAGTGATGGTAGTATACAATCCTTCCCCATTTTTTACTGTTTTTCTCTACTAATTAAAACTACTAAAAGTGGTTTGTTAGGTGCAGAAGTTTTATATCAAAATGAGGTTGAATAAATCCAACTAGTATTACCAAATTACAATGCAAACTAAATAGAGATGAGTATCTTGTGTATTTTTCACCATTAAATTCAATGAGTATATATCTGAAACTTAGTATTAAATACAGAGATAAGGAGAGATTAAGTCACAAAGGAGAAAAAGGTGCTTCTTTACACTAGGGCTTTATTTTTGAATGTAAAATATGTAGGTACATCTGCAGGTGTTAGCTCTCTACTCCAGCATTCTGAATCCAGATTCATTAAAGAAAGTTCAAAAACTATAAATAGAAGATGACTGCTTTATCTGATAGTACTGTTAGGATTATGTACTTTTTTTAATCCTATTCTATGTGATTTAATAAATAAGATAGATTATAGCTGCAGTCTCTAGTAACCTTTGAAAAATGTTGAGCATATGTAGAATTAAGATCCACCATTATTTATTTATTTATTTATTTATTTATTTATTTATTTATTATTTTTCTTTTGGGTGGGTACCGGGGGTCGAACTCAGGACCTCGCACGCCAGCAGGCACCCATGTCATTGAGCAATGTCACTGGCCCTTTTTCCGTATGTGGGTTCCAGGAGTCGAACTCAGGACCTCGCGCTTGCCAGGCAGGTGCTTATGCCACTGAGCCATCTCACCAGCCCAGATTCACCAATTTAATGGATTAGAAATCTATATCACATGTTAAGTATCAGTAAAGTGTCATCGTGTTTGCAATGTTCTGCTAAGCAAAGAAAAATTGGTAGCAGAAATATTTTTAAAACGGAGATCAAAAGGTACCATTTCATAAATGTCCTCTCTTCTTTGCTTTGATGATGTTAAAGCCTTTCCAGAACTTTTATGTGACTGCCGAATGTCAGATGGCATGTTCTGCAGAAAGGCCAGTGGTGATATAAATACACCCCAACCACAGACACAAACCTACTTCAGTTTACATTTATTTTCTTCTGGAAAATTGCCCATAATCCATACTAACCAACACTTTCATTTTTAATCTCAGGGAACATATTCTTTAGATCAATGACATTTGTTCTCTAGTCGAGTTTAGTAATTTTGTGTACATATTTAAAATGACATAGCACCTAGGTTATTTAGTTTTACATCTCTATGTACTGATTATATGCTGAATAAGGATAAGGTTGCTAAAATAAAAGAATTCAAACTTTTCTGTCTATTTAACTCAAATATCTTTAATATACTACGATGAATGCAACAGTTTATTTCCCCGATTGTTATTTAGGAATATTTTCTGTGTATCTTTTTAAATTGTTTATTAATAGTGTTTATTTTGACCTTGGAGGACTTCCATATTAAGTTTTTTGGCCAGTTTTTCATTAGTTTATTTTGATCTTAGCTTGGGATTCTAAACAGCAGTAACAGGGAACATTTTCAAATAAAGAAAGTCCCTGATTTACAAACATCCAGTTGCAAACTTTCACAGGTGTACTGTATAATTTCTCATAGGTGTACTGTATAAGACTTGCTTTGTTGGATTGCGAATAAATCCTACTTTCGAGCATTCTCCTGGAATGGAACTCATTCATGAGTCAGGGACTTACTGTATATAACTCAGAATAATGTAAAATAAAAAAGGGGATGGAAAAATGTGGCTCTTGCTTTGGAAAATATATGACTGCTCGGTATCTTCAACTAATTGAAGAACAAAATTGTGGAGGATAGTGTGGTGGGCATGGTGTTCCAGTGCAATCTTCCCGCAAGGAAATGTCTTGGTTTTCCATCTTGCAGTAGTGCTGTCAGCAGAAAATTCTGAGGTGTGGGCCCATTCTTGGCATCACTTCAACTGCAAAAACTGCAGAGAATAGTTTCAGTGATGGTTACCCTCTCTCTGGGAGGGCTCGTGATCAACAATCACAAATGTAGAGGTATGATGCCCTGAAGTTTCCTGCCTAACATCACAAAATTATGGTTGACCATTTCAGACTCACAGCTTTCTGTGAGTATGAGGGTTGTGTTGTCTCCAAATTCTCCTACTTAATCTTCCATCCCAGTCCTCTCTCCAACTCCTTTCTGAAACCCCTCCCCACCTTCTCTAGAATGTACTTCCTGGAAAAGGGGCCCGCAATGGGAATTGTTCTCCCCACTCCTTCCAACATTACACTAGATTAAAAATAATCTAAAAGATATTTGTGTTGTAAACTGTTGCTATTTTTGTGATTGTAATTAAAAAGGAATCCTGTTCTTCATTTATATTTCCAAAATTTAAAATCACAGATATAGTAAGATTATTCTTTTTAAAGTGGTTCAGGAATTGATCCCTAACTTCATATAGCTATTTCATCCTACGCTTCTGTGTTCATTAGCACTATGAAAGTTGTCTCAAGAACACATAATCTATAGTAAAATGTCTTTTTAGAACCCTGTGTTTTTCTGTTGTGTTGTGGTGATTCTTCATTTTTATTTACCCCTCACCACTTAATTCTCTATTTTTCCATTATCTACCCCCAAATTGCAATAAGCTTCTTTGTCTATCAGGTTGTTTTTCTCCGTGCTTACTCTTGACACCCCACGCTACAGAACATCTCTAGTGTATGTGTAAAAATAACGCACTTAAGAGGTGTTTCCCATGTGCAAGTAATCAAATGACAAACGCAAAAAATTCCAAAGAGGTAGGAGTGTGGTACATGCATGCGTGTGTGTGTGTGTGTGTGTGTATGCTAAGGATACTGTTCTGTGGGTGGCTAAATACTGATATATTGTTCTACTCTATCATATGTATTCGATCTTCAAAACTCCTTTTTCCCGGTTTTATAATACTATAGAATTATTGTTTAGAAAACAACTTTTATGGAAGAGGAGGTCAGGAGAAATGCAAGAGCTAAACTCCAAACACCTAAACATGTCAGGCAAAGGCAAGTGTCTTCTGGTTCTTATTATTTAAGCCTGAGATAGTTTAAACTACATTTAAACTATGTATATTCTGCTTCACATTTCTGAGATTTCACACAAGTTGCTCCCCATTAGCACTATTTTGGTCCATTTGGTGGGTTCCTATTTATCCTTTGCCTCTCGGGATAAATATCATTTCCTTCGGTAGTTGTATCATGCAGGAAAACATACAGTTCTTCCTTTATTCTCTCTTATCATGTATTATAAGTGTTTTGTATGTTTGCCTTGACACTGATTATATTAGGTTTTATGTTTTTATTTTTTTCAAACTTCCTTTAATTCTAAATTTCCTCAGAGAAATACTTTTAGTTTTATCCATCTCTGCATCATTACAGCCTAGAGTGGCCCACATGCTGTTACTTAACCTCATTCACATAAGAATGTAATCCAGATCTTACTCATTTCTTCTCAAATACTATTTTTGTTTTCCTCTGTGATTTACTGGTTCATTTCAATTGCTTTTAAAGTTCCATAGAAAATTATTAGCACTTGTTTTTCTCTATTATTACTTGTATTTTAATTCAAGGGCATTTTTACATCAGTGGATGACATATTCTAATACTTCTGTAAAGGTCATAGATTAATCTTTGTGGGGTTTATCAAACTCAAGCCTTACTTTTCTTCTTATTAATTTTAATTTAAAAACAAGCTGCTTTGAAATGAGTCTGACTACAATTGCTGCAGCCATAAATGAGTATACACTGTAACAAAGAGGAAAGACACAAAAAGCCAGATGTACTAATTTTTATTTATTTTCTGAAGTTTTGAATGTTTGTTTAATAAAGTAGGCACAGAATATCATATTAACAGAATATTCTTTGTTGGTTTCAAGCTCAATTAAAAGTTCATTTATTGTGTCTGTCTGACATGGCATATATTATTCAGACATTTTTGAACACAAAAGATTTATATTCAGAATAATCCTGAAACTTGCATATTAAATTTCCTGAAAGAAAGGAGAAAATAATAAAGATGTCTGAAAGAAAAGGAAGCTGACATCATTATTATCATTGTATAGCACAAGGTGGACTTCTAAGTTATAGTATTACTTTGCCATTCCATCACTATGAAGTATCACAACACATTTTTGCACCTTTTAAACATAAGGTATTCAGTTTCATTTTAAAACATGTGTCTTCAATTTATGATGTCTTAGTTCACTGAAGTTTATCTTTTCATCAAGAGACAAGATCATAACTTGGATCTGTACAAAGGCAAAAGTGTCTAAGCTCGTGGTATTATTTGACCCAAGACATCTTTCCACCATTCATTTTGAGTAGCACACAGTTAAAAAAAAATGTAATAATCAAATGCTGATGCATTCAAGAATGTCCCAGCAGATGTCAGTGATAGATCAGTTAAGGAATTTCAAGATGAAAACACATTGAAGACATTGAAAAGATGGAAGAGAACAGTGGTACAGCAAACACATTCAGTTCAGCTGGAAATGGAATCTGAAAAGAGCTATGGAATCATGAGCCAACCTGATATCAATTTGGAGATGTTGCCCTCAGGGCCCTGTCTGCCTGCTTAAACTTCTCTCTGCTCTGATTCTTTTAGGATTCAGTCAATCTTATGAAATAATACCATCTTAGACTTTTATGTTTATTTCCTTTCTGAGCTCCTGCTATTAATCAGCCTTTAATTACCATTGAAAAACGTATGAGCAATGATGTGACATTTTTTAATTTTACTTTACTATGTAAAAATGTATTTGGGGCCACTATTATATTTATCTATCTCCTGCCTCAACTCAATAATATACTTTATTCTGTTGAAGACTTTTCCTTGTAACTTTTGTGTTGCCACTGAAAAATTTTTGCTTAATCGTTGTTCTTCTCTTTGACTTTTTTCTGTCCAGGTGTTCCTCCTTTTATTTATATAAACCTATCCATGATATCCTGTGACCTCTCATGGCTGTCTTATCTACTGTCTTCATTTCAAAGTTAAACTCTTTCGACAAGGACAATGCTGTCTTTTCTCCCTCATCATGTTAATGTGCTCTCGACATCCCAAGCATATACCACGCAACCTGGCTTCTGCCATTGTTGCTGTACTAAACCGTTCTTCCAGAGGTTGCCAATGACTTGGAAAGTTGCCCATCACTTGGCACTTTTTGTTTGTTTGTTTGTTTTATGTGGTACTGGGCCCTGAACCCAGGGCCTTCACACTGCAATGCAGCCCTAACTCTCTTTAGTAAGTTTTTCAGGCAAGGTTTTGCTAAGTTGCCCAAGTTGTGCTCAAACTTGTGATGCTTTTGCCTCAGCATCCCAGAGTGCTGGTATAACAGGCGTGCACTAACATGCACAGCTACAGATTCTAAAATTTTATTAGTTTGTCTTTGACACTTATCACTATTCAACATTTCATTCCTCTTAAATTTTCCATTCCCCTGGCATCCACATTATTGCAAAATTCTGGACGAATTCTTCAAACTGTGATTTTTTTTTTCCCTTCATAGTAGAGTCTTTCTCTTTCCATCATTTAAATAGGTTTCTGTGAATAGTCTTTTTTCATCTTTTTATTTTTACCCAACTGAAATCCCAAATTCATATGGATTCAAATATTTCCATTTTGATGATAAGATATATACATTTGGTCCAGATTTTCTTTTTATGACCAGATATAAATCTATAAATCTCCTTATTTTGTATATATACATATATATATATATATATATATATTTGTGTGTGTGTTCATCATCTTTCTCTCATACAAAAATCTACCATCATTTTCTATTCTGGCATCATCTCCTAAATTAGATGCATAGCAATCATCTTCATTTGCTGTATTTTCAGTTTTCCAAAGTTCAGTTGATTGCAGCCTCAGTATATTTCATCTTTTCTGTCTTTTCATAGATAGATAGATAGATGTTAGATAGATGATAGATAGATAGATAGATAGATAGATAGATAGATAGATAGAGATTCTATACCTATGTAGTCTCTGCCAATATTTTAAGCATGACATAGATTAAACAGGCAGGCAAACTTTCTCTTTTCCATGCATACTGTCTTATTTGAATTCAGGCCTTCATAATCTGCTACCCCAGGTTACAAAAATAGGCCACCAAATGGTCTCACACTCCTTAAATCTCATTTCCATTAGTTGCTCACTTCAAATTGATTATTTTCTTTGGTATCAAAGTCATAGGTCTGAAATAAAGTTTGAACTTGTTGCCTCTCTAGTAAATTTCTATCAACAAGCCAAATGATACCTTCCAAGTTTCTTGGCCAGGAAAGTATGAGTCTTCATCCTTGTACTCTTCCTTCTTTGGCCTCATTAAGTACAATTTGCTCACTGGTAAATTACACACACGCTAAGCTGATGTATCTGTCATTTGCCTGGTATTCAACATGATTTCTGCCTTGGAATTTTTACATGTTTTTTTCTTTGCCTGTCAGAGCTTTTCCCTTCTCCACCTACCAATATCAAGTCACGGTTATGTGTCTCTCACAAAGAACTCATAAGTCCTTTCATCCAGGAGAGATGATCTCATCTACATGAATATATATATTTCTCACTGTTTCTATGGACTTCACATTTTCTATAGTGATTTTATAATATATGCATATATATTCATATTATAATAAAAAGTTACATAAGACATTACAAAATTTATAAAATGTATATTTCAAATGAAAACACAAAAATATTTTTTCACTGGAGAATACAATTCTTGTAGGCAGACTGTCATTTTTGTGTAATCTCTGTCTAAAAATTCATCTACATTGCAAATGGGAAGATACTTATTTGAAAGGAATGGTTATAAATGGAGTAAATGTACCCCTGCAAGTGAGATTTTTAAAATCAGCTGAAAGCCAAAGTATGACTAAGCAAAAGGACGGATGAAATTTTTACATTTTTCTCTTTCTTTTTTAGAAATTCAGATACATCCGGATGTTTCTTATACTATAAATATTTTGTTGGTATTGAACGTTCTATACATTTAATTCAGTTTCTAAATTTGGGCTATACTCCATTATTTATTTATTCATTTATATTTTTTACTGTACAGAGGTTTGAATTCAGGTCTTCATACATACTAAGCAACAGTGAGGCACGTCAATGGAAATTTGGGCTTTATTTTAACAGAAAACTTCTTTACTGGTTTATTTATTCTAAAGTAAATCTTTTATAATGTTTTACAGTGCTATTTTCTGTTTATATGTCTTTCATAATATGACTTAGTCCTCTTTGTTAGAGTTTATTTATTGTTTGTTGCCCTTGTTTTTTATTTTTACAGTGCTGGGGATCTAATCCAGGGTTCCTGCGTGCAAGGCTCATGCCCCACCACTGAGCTACATGCCCACCCCGAAAGCTCACTTTTCTAAGTTCCCCTTCTAAGAGTTTCAGGTGTCTATGACATGGTCATGTTTCATATTGCCTCACACAAAGCATTTATTTAATTTGATCTTCTTCCTACATTTTCTGTGAACACACTGATTTTAAATTTGTCTTAAAATGTTTCCTTGCAGTATGCAAATGCTCATTGTTTCATCAGAAATTTATAATCTTCCATTATCTATTTTCATTGTTCAATTATAGCTGTTGGAAAATTATTTGTGGTTTTCTATATCATCTTGTGTATTTTATGAGTGGTTTTATGGACAATCTCAACATGTATTATGCTGTAATATTGCCTCATATAACAGAGAGAGTGCTGTTTCAAATTAGAACACGTTTTGTAGCTTCAATTAGTGGTGAGTATGTCACAAAACAATTATTTGATTGCCCTTCAAATTATATCCCATAAACATCAGGTCCTTCTACTGTATTATGCTAAGGCGAAGAAGAGGAGATTTACTTTAACAAAAGGACAAAGAAGAAGTACAGTCATGGTACACACTTTTGCCAAACAGTTACAGTTATTATTTGATTCAAAGAATGACCGAATTATCTGTCAACTGCAAAAAGAATTGTTAGTAACCAATGTATCAAAGAATAACAATAGATTCTAATAAAATAATCCAGAGTCTAATGGCTCATTGACAAGTGAAAAAGGACTTGACCTGCATGTAATACATTTAAATTTCAGCTGAGCTGTTATTTAGGGAGAAAAAAGAGAAGGAAAATAGAGCTGATGAGATAGCTCAATGGCAAAAGAGCCTGCCTGGCAAGTGTGAGGTCCTGAGGTTGACCCCCACTACTGACAAAAAAAAAGAGAAGGAAAATAAAATATTACGCATTTTATTACCCAAATATTACATGCATCATTTTAGCTTCTCTAAAAATAGTTCTTTCATTCTTATACGTTAAGAATAAGAGAAGCTAAGACAAATTAATATTTTCATGCATAGCATTTTTTCAAACAATGCATATATTTTCTATTATGAAATATTTGTCTTTTAAAATGTTTATTATGCATAGCTGAGAAATAAAAATACAATATATGATCCTTTACATCTATAAAGTATATATTTTTAAAATAGAGCTATTTAGTATTGATGGTTATTAAGAAAATATGCCTTTCTTTACAAAAAAGTCTTTGTAGAAAGAAATTAATTTGTTCTTCCTCAAATAAATAAATGAAATTTTAAAAATTGAGTGCTTTTTAAAAATTAATAATGGAAGTACAGAAATGCAGTAAAACTATGAAGAATAAATTGATATATCTATAGCAGGTAAGTTTGAAAAATTTTAAAAATTAATAACAAGAATATAAATTCATGAGAAAATTCTGAACTGAATGTATCTAGTAATTTTAGAAAGCAAATATAAATGATAAACATGCTTTTAAAACATCCTTAGCTATATCCATTTCATAATTTTCTTTCAACTTATCATAATTAAATAAATTAAACTTGAAATATTATTTTCTACCTCAAAATTAAACAGTATTAAAAATGAAGACTATGTTTCTTCATGTAAGGCAACACACGTTAGGAGCAGAATTTGCTGATAATCAAAGTTAGAAATGCTATATTCCTTGCTGAACTTGCATTATTTATAATATCAGCAACTTAGAGTTAAAAAAAAAACTCCTCAATATTTACTAGTCATCGTCATATAATATGTTAAGTACATAAAGCTCTATTCTATGTGCTTTTGAAATATAGATTAATTTAACTTGCATAATATCAGTAATTACCTATTGTTGATGTCACACTTTTATTCTTGAATATGTATGTATTATGATTACATTGTATAGAATTCTCAAAGTTTAAATATGTTATACACAGGATACGTGGCCTTCTCTTTCGAACTTTGAGGAATTGTTAGATTTACCCTAAATTGGAATTTTTTTAAGTGTAAACTTAGTCCTGTTATTGTATTTAAAAGTGTATTAACTCTAACACAGCATTCCACTAAAAGTAGAAGTATTGGTCATTTTATTCCACAGTGGGTATCCTAAACTACATTCTTCCTGTCCAAGCACTTGGTTTAACGACTCCTTGGATACTCAGGTGCTCTTGTTTTCCATGGTTCCCTGCAGTATTGCTGACATGGATTCTAACAGTGAGTTAGCATCTGTCCCTTTAAACCAGCCCCCTTTATCCAGTGACTAATATCAAATATGTTTTCAAACAAGGAGTTTGTGAAGTCTGAACACATGACTAATAATTAGATGATCTCTATAACAGTTTTTATTAGCTTTTGTAGTTCTGAACAATTAGAACAGGAGATGATATGCACTCTAAGAATACAGAAAGGAGTTTTCTTTGTAATTTAAGGAGAAAAAAATACTAAAAATAGCTAAGTGAATTTTCTGGAAGAATTGTTTAAAAGAATTCACATAAGGCTTTAGTTTAGTGAGATCAAGAAGTACGACACTACTTTGGATTTTAGAGAAGAAGCATTCTCAAGTTTCTGACTGCGCTTTGGTATACTGTTTTCTCTAAAGACAGACCTTTCATCGGCGAGAATCTGTGGCCTTTCACTTTCCATTTCTGAAATATGTCCAACTTGATTCTTGCTCTTCCTTTCAGGATAGACGTAAACACCATGTATAATTTTAAGTTTGGTAGAAGGCTCAAAAAATAGTTTCTGGGGGCCGGTGAGATGGCTCAGCGGCTTAAGCGCCTGCCTTGCAAGCGCGAGGACCCGAGTTCGACTCCTGGATCCCACATACGAAAAAGGGGCCGGTGATATCGCTCAGCGGCACGGGCGCCTGCGGGCGCACGAGGTCCTGAGGTCGACCCCCCGGTACCCACACACACACACAAAAAAAATAGTTTCTTAGTAGTGGAAATACTGTTTTGCGTTTAATCTTCTGTTAGATTATTGATAGCCAATCTGTAGTTTAGATCTACTGGAATTTACTCCCCTGTTTCTCCTAAGGATCAAAATATGCAAATATTTTGTTAACTATTTTGAGAAATCTGCTGTTATAAAATGACCATGAAAACAAAGAGTCATATGTCTGTGTTTCAGCAAGGTAATTTTATACATCAAGATGAAGTTTTCAGTAAACGTGCTTGAAAACATTCTCCAAAAGTTATCAGAGAATATATTCACAAACACAACTCTGAAAAACTGAGAAACTAATTCTGCTGATAAATTGGAATTTCTGAAATTAAGTCAAAGAATAGTTGTGGCATAAACCATTTGGCCTGAGACACAAAGCTCTGATAAATGTTGGTGGAAATGATGGTCCGCTTTATTTCAAGTTAATCAGAGAGCGACGCAATTCACTTAGTCAGCACTGAGGACTGACATGCCAGTGATGGAATATAGTGCTCTATGCAAATACTCATCTATTACTCAATCATAGTTTGTAGAAGGTGACAGTAAAGATCGATGTGCAACCAGCGTGCACCTTCTATGCTTAATAGCAGGCTTCACACTGAAGGACGGGTCCTCCTATTTATAAAAGTTCAGTTTGGAAATTCTCTCTCTCTCTCTGTCTCGTTCTCTCTCTCTCTCTCTCTCCCTCCCTCCCTCCCTCCCCCTCTCCTTCCTTCCTCTTTTAATTCTCTTTATTCCCCATGCCAATAAGGAATCTCATGAACAGAATAATAAAAAAAATTCACTGGGATATACATAATGATTATTTTGAATAAAAAGATATCTATTGTTTCAGTATAGACTCATTAGGAATGGAAGAAAGGGTCTATAAAAGCTGACCTAGTGCTGGGTACTAAGCACAGTGCTAACATTTCATATCCATTTAAATCATCAACAGGTATTACAAAGTAAATGAAGAAGCTGACAGCGTGAACACAGGAATCAGATCTCTGAATGTATTCTCTTCTCTGGTGCTGCATGCTCTGTGACTTTCAGTAAGGAATTTAGATGATCTCTGTCCCGGATATTTTAATCTGTTAAAAATAGGAATTTATAACACCCGAGTTTCTGTGATGTTTAAACATTTAATAAGAAAAGTTTCTAAAATCACTAGCGTAACGCAAGATCAGAAAGAAGGCACGACAGAGGCAGTGTTACTATTATTGTCCTCCTTCTACAGTTAAGGAAACTGAACTCTAGAGATATTAAGCATCCTGCAAAATTAACAAAGAAAATTCTCTAAACTAGAATACAAGTTACTGTGTTTATTCAGCATCCACAAATTTTCTCTCCTGTATATTTTTGATCATTTTATTGGAGAGTTTTAAAAAAAGAAAAACCACTGAATACTTAGGTAAAGGTAATAAATTATATTTAACTACAAGGACAAAACAACCTCCTGCTCACTTCTTGCTTCCTTCGCAAGAGTCCGAGCATTTTTGACACTATTTGTTATAAACAAAATACAATGAAATACAAGGACTAGTAAATTGCCATTGGTAGACTTTACCCTTAAGGGTTTTCATCATTAAACACCCTTTTGGAAAGATTTATATATCTGTATTACATACTTGCTCCCAGCTAAAAATTGGCCTACAACTTCTCAGCTCAATTATTATTTGATTTTTCTTTCTAACATCTTTCCTTGAATGAAAACATTTATTACAGAGAATATGTAGGAAAATCTATAGTGTAGTCTTTCCTGCACTTCTTAATTATTATCTCCTTCAGGCACTGCTGCTTTTGTAGATTATTTTTCTGGAATTTATTCCTTTTAGTGACACCTTCAAGGCTACATTATCATAAAATAACAATGTAAATATACAATAATTTCATTGGAGTCCAATCTTTCTAATAGTGAAATTTTATTTCTTCTTTTTATTACCTGTATTCTGCTTCCTTTTAATTTATCATTTGTTCTGAAGCATGAGGAGCAGAAATAAGTAATGTCTATGCAAAAATAGTCCAAAATTCAAATGAGCTGACTTGATGACTGTTAACAAAAAAGCAAAAATATAAAAAATAAAAGTGAGAATATTTTCACCATGGAAATTTGTGCTGTACAAATCAAGGAATTTTTTTTTTAGAGGGTCAAATGTTAAAACACAACAGCATTCAATATTTGTAAATAAAACTCTTGCTTAGCTAGAAGGACAAGGAAAAGGAGTGAGCATTTTCTTTAATGATTTTAGTAGTAATTGTGTCCATACAGTTCCCCATGAGTCTGAGTTCTAAACCCATCCTTCCTCTCGATGTTTCCTTTTTCTTTTTGGCCTGTCATGTGAGAATAAGTGACAAACAAATAAAGGAAACCAATACCTATTAATCCTTGAGAAAACCGTTTTAATTTAATGAGTAAAAATGCTCAGTATTTTTAAAAGAATGTAAGCAGCAACACCAAAAGAAGTAATTTAAGAATTCCTGTGGTCAAAAAAAAGAAATGAATTACTTGGGGAATGTGCAATTTTGGTGACCTTCATCAGTTTCTCCATTGGTTTATAAACTAAGTTAATTATTTCCATTTATCTAGATAATGTACAAATATGTACATAAAGATTTTTAGTAAATAAAACAATATTTGGAGTTTAAAAATAACATTTTATATTCAAATCACTATTTTGACTGTATTATGTAATCCATGATAACAGTCAAATTTGGTAGTAGCATAATAAATCTACAAAGTTGATATGTTAGTATACATAAAAATTAAACATAAGTAGACATTTATCTTTTAACTGTCACTAAACAATGACAAACTAATGCGAAGAAACAAACATAAAATATTAAATTTCTATGTAAATTTCATATATTGCCAATGCAATGATAATTTTGTCACAAACTCTTAAAAGAGCATAGATGTAAAAATTCCAGACTGTACGTTGAATATAGTTTTATCCTTAGCTTATCTGGGTAAAGACGCAACTATGTAATTCTCATACTTAGATAGCATATACTTTCATTCATTCGATAAATATTTATTTAACACATAGCATGAGTCACTGATTGTACTATTCTCTGGAATTATGGGAGTAAAAAACCCTACCTTCTCAGCAACAAGCATTTATATTCTACTGATTATGCATTCTAAGACTACCATTTCATAAATGAGGACTATTAAGACTCCGAGAGTAAAGGGTTACCCGTTATCTCTATCATATTTGACGACTGTAATTCTTCTTCAAATTTTTCTTTTAAAAATTGAATAATGAGTAATTTTCATCTTGCTTGATTGTCATATTTCAAAAACGTTAATCATCTTTGAGATTTCCATTTCATTTTTCTAAACTTTGTCAGAGTCGTAGGGTTGCTGATTATAGCCTAAAATCTGAGAATAATAATTATCCACGTTAACTTTTTATTTCTCTAGACTTTGTGATGACACAAATTTTGTATCTCTTCACAAGAACTTTTATTAGGGACAAAGTAGATCAAAAATTAAACAAACAAACAAAAATTTATTGCTTATTGATATTAAGGAAGGTTTCTTAGGATATCCAGAAAATATGAAATGTTTATGCTACCTGTACAGCTAGCTAATATAGTCTCAAGATATAAATTTGTCCAAGTTAGCTGACTGCAAAAATTCCCTGGGTCTCAAGAACCACCTAAAACCTAATGAATTAAATTCTCTGTTTAGAAAACCATACTAGTAAAATATCACACCATGAAGAAACCATTAATCTAGAACATAGCTCTTGAACTTCACATTCAGACATGTATCACCAAAAACCTTTCTGAACTCAAAATCAATTATTCCCATTTCCTTCCTTTCTTGAAGAGGTTATTAAAACCAAGAGCAGGTAGCTTGCCTTGGTAATCTCATTATCCATGCATTAATTCTGATTTTTACAATCCACTGTCTATAATTCCAAGTGTTTAAAACTCCTTTTATTTTTCCTTTGGTCTTTTTATTAAAGTTTCTCCTCCTTTAAAGTGTTTTTTTTTTTCCTAAGTGAGAAACAAGTTTATTTGAGGACTAAAAACAAAAGTAACAAACACAAATCAAACATACTAAAAAGTTACACTTGAAAGAAATTTTCAGGAAAAATATTTTGTTCATGTTTTGATCAATCCACCATAAGAATTGAAGAAAGAACTGACTTTGGAGCCAAATATAAATTTTAATTTTTATGTTTGCATTAAATTGCTTTTCCATACTATTTTTACGTGTCTGAATAGAGATACAGTGTAAGAATTTATCCTATCATTCCATTGTCCATGTACATGTTCTGTTGATGACCCAGACTGATGGGAATAGTTACAAATATTAGTAGTTATGCATGATTTGTTCTAATTTATTTGTAAGTGGTATTTACATATATCTTATTTCCTTGATTGCTATTGCTCACTACTTGCAGAAATCATAAATACTCAGTTGTCCATTAGCTCTCTGCTTATTTTTCACTCTAACCCATATTCTTTGTTTTTTTTTTCTCATCAAGTGTTTTTTTGTAATAAATTTCTGAATTATGTTATGGACTGTCACAAGCAAGTTTGATTATGTTCCTAATACATATTTTAATGATTTGTTATAGACAGGCTGCTTCTCGTAGTAAATGGACTGAATGATCATTATAATTTTGAAAATGTAATTATGTTAATAATTTACTTAGTATCAGGACCTGAAATGACTAGCTAAAACCCAACCAAAATAGTGTCACATTTAAATTTGAAGTATCCCCCAAAGGCTCATGTATTGAGGGTTTGAGTTCCAGTGTTCAGAGGTGGGGCCTAGAGAGGTGACTGGATCATGAGGCCACTGAGGTCATTAATGGACTAATCCATTGATAAGTGCATGGATAAATAGTCTAAGAGGGGATGTGGCCCAGTAGAGGGAGGAGGGCCACTGAGAGTGAGCCTTTGGTGAGTGTCTTATCCCCAGCTAGTTTCTCTCTCTTGGGCTTCTCCATTCTTTCCCTGCTTCTAGCCACCATGAAATGAAGGGATTTCCTCTGTCTTGCTGTTTGGTCATAAAGTTTCTACCTTGGACTCAGCCTATCATGGACTGAAGCCTTTGAAACTATGAAGCAAAATAAATCCTCCTTTAAACTGCGCATGCCAAATTTTTTATCTCGACAAGAGAAGGATGACTAGCATTGAAGCTTTCCCAAAGTTTTCATTTCTTATGCCTGATATATAAATTCTTATATAAGTTGCAGTTTATTGTATAACAAGCTAAAGGAGATACCATATTATTTTAGGATGCCCATTAAGGAAACCCAGAAGTTTCCTTTCAATCTTATATCTAAGTATTGCACATTCTCACCCATGTCCACCTTAGCAAGCATAGTTGGTTCTTAGTTATATTTCATGAGCAAAATTAGTTATGAAAATCCAAGAATTGATGGATCTTGCTTTTCCACTAATGACTCATTAGGATTTAGAATTGTTCTTAGCAGGAATTAATAAATGTTCATGAGTTATAAATCCTTTGTTTAATGAGTTCAATGGTAAAACAGCTAGAACTTATTGGATGGAAGTTCATACTTAGTTTAGATCTCTCTATGGGCGTATACTAACTTAAACATGATCAAAGAAATGGGGAATCACGGAGTAAGTACTTCAAGTTGTTATTTCCAGACTGCTTCCAGCATAAATGAACAGATGTCATAAACTTATTGCCTAGTGTTTTACATGTGTTAACTGCTTGAAAAGCTGCTGATGAGGAAGCTGAGTCATGGATTGTTTAAGTAATTTGCTCATAGTAATAAAGAGGTAAGAGGCAGATCCAAAGTTAAAAATCCAAATTATACTAATTCCTGTGATGTAATACTTTATATATAATAAATACTGAGTAATAACTCATATTTAATAAGCAGATAACAAATTAATACTTAATATCTTTCTATTCTTTACTTAAGGAAAATTTTATGTAGCTATAAGATAAGCAAAATAATATATAAAAGCATGTATTTTAAAATGTAAGCTGACAAGACGTATAATTTGCAAACTGAACAAATGTTCTGTTTGTATTTATATCTGATATGAGGATTTTGACTGCATTAAATTTTTTTTTAATTTAAAGTGCACTTGTTTTCTAACTTAGACCTTTAGTTCTAATTTTTAAAAAATTGATTTGTTAATATTCCATGAGCAGCACTGGGAAACATTAAGAAAAATAAAAGCTTTCAGGGTATTGTTAGAATAGTCGGTATGATGAGGGGTTCTTCTAAGTGAGCAATTATTCAGTTATAAAGATTTTAGTCTTATTTTTAAATGTGGGTATTATTCAATTTTTTAAGACGTACATGTAATTAAAACATAACTTTCTATATCAGATGTACTGAAAGTAAATTTAGTTGAAAATCATAATGAGAAGGATGACACATGTGATTAATGTATTTCTAATGCTCTTGTCCTTCCTATATTATAAATGAGAAAAACTGCTCACGTCGAATAAAAAAAGCAAAACTATTTTGTCATAACGATTGCCAAGCTAATGTGAAAACAGAAAAAGAAAACTTCCTGAAAGTAGAGATTTTTTTCTCAACGCTTTCAGCTGAACTGCACACACAAAAAAAGGTACACATTAAAGTGTCAGCAGGAGAGCCAGGAACAAAGTCTTCACTGGAATGTTGTCCTAAACACTCAGAGGAACCAAAGTTTAAAAGCTTCAAAGAGTTAGAGAACAGATGTAAAGCACTGTGAGTTTTTAGAAATCATGCGTGTGTTTGTGTGTGTGCAAACTGGCAAGTGTGTTTCTGATAAATATTTTGTGATTGGCAGAATCACTGAGTAAGTGCTTGACATGAAGATTTTCTTTGGCACTTGCCGTGTTGAGCTAAAGACAATAATGTACTTGAAACATTCTTTGAAAGGTTTTTCTGCAATTACTCATATTCTGTGTCTTCTTGAATTTGGGCAAGTTACCCAAGCATAGCGGAAACTGTTGCATGATTCAGTTTCCAACTTAAAGTGTTAACTAAAGTACTTCAAACTTTCTTTGGTAAGCCACCAAGAACTACTAATTCTAAAACAGCCGTACTCTCAATTCTGAATGAAAGCCAGAATTTAAAGGATATTTTAAAATATTTTGAGAAACTCTAGCATCAGTCTTCTTAGATAAAAATTTTCAATTTGTGTGATATATAGATTACACAGGATAGATAACTACAACCATTTAATTCATTATATTTCTGAAAGGATTAAATATTGCAATATACTATAAAAGTTTTTTTTTTATATATCACGCAAACCAAAATAACCTTACATGACCAGCTAAATCATCATCAAGTGTAATGGACATAATTTATATTGTATTAAATGAGCAAATATTATATGCATAAATGATGTGAGCAATTTTATGCAGATGTAAACACAAATTCAATTTAAAGTAACATAGTTGAAAGCAAACTTACAAGCTAGAAATGAAAAAACTTCAAATATTATCTACATTAATATTATGAACACAAATTTAGCTAAGAGAAAGTCAGGAAAAGATTAGCAAACACAAGTAAAAGAGTATTAACCACAGTGACTAACTCCATATTCTTTCTCTCAAAAACATTTTTTTTACATATGGCAACTACGAATTATTGCTGTTCATGGGTTAGGAAATAAAATGAGCTATTACAACAGATACTATCTGTCAAGACCTGAACTAAACTTCAGAAAGCTGAGCTGCCTTGTATCAGAGAAGCTGAATAAAGCATCAAACCCAAATGGAAGGAAGAGTCAAACATTTAATCACTGCCACACCATAGGGAAGAGACTAAAGGGAGAAAAGCTCCTCCCCTAACCATCATTCCATGTTCCTTCATAGAAGGAGGGAGAGGGTCAAAAGGATTTGTGCACTCCTGTTTCAGTAATGAAGGAGCTCACAAAACAGCCTCCTCCTATTTTAAGGACCTGAGGGAAAGCTAAGAGGAAAAAGTACTAAGATCCAAATTAGAGTGGAGAAGATATCTTTAGGGTGCCCCCCCCATTAAACCCACAGAAAGATTTGGAGAGGCACACAAGGAAGACCTTGTTAAAGCCTCCAATAAAGAGGCCCAGAATGGACTCAGTTTGGCTAGGAACACAGGTAACATATAAAAGCACAGGACATGAGGGCCTGAATCCTTGATTCCAACTTTTTCAGAGACTGCACTCCGGTTGCTGTGCCCCAATCTGATGAGGGAAGCAATCTGCCTGCCACCACGTGAACCTTTCCTGATACCTGTAGTGGGCCATGAAAAACCAAACCAAACCCAGCTGGGGATGTGGCCCAGTGGTGCAGCGCCTGCCTGGCAAGCAAAGGGGCCTGAGTTCAATTCCCAATACCACAAAACACACACACACAAAAAAAACAAAACATACACAGCTTTTTGACCTGCGTCCAAACTGCACACTGTCTATAATCATCTAAATAATAATTTTTGAAAGAAAACTATATTCATTTTCATTCCTTATATTTATTTCACTTGTTATAAATAATTTCTTCAAGATAAATTGACAAAGAAAATATATTCTTGCAGATAAAAATTAAGGTTAAAAATATAGATTGGTATATACCTAGTAATATTTTGTAAATATTTGTCACTTGAGGTTAATATGATAAAAGATATAAAATTACCCATAAATATCAATGTGGTGATTAAGTCAAAATAGTGTGCCTGCCTTTTTAGATTATTCGACCATAAATTTTCTCTGTGAATAAGATTTCAGAGATAACAATAAGTAGACAGTTAACATATACTAAGTTCTACTTAGTATTACATTTACATCATTGCCACTTGATTAATTTAATCAACAAAAATAAAAATAGAAGTGATTACCACTTTGACAACTAGGTAATGATTAAAAATAGTAGGGTTTGGTTAGAAAGCCAGAGATTAAGCTTTTAGAAAATAGCATTTAATGCTTATATAAAAATGAAAACACTGGGCAGCACAAAAATGCACACTTGGTGATTATGTTATTTATGGGAGGAGGATTATGAAATGACAGAAAGAAAAGTTTGAATAATTTCAGTTTTAGCTGGAAAACATACAGAAGTCCTGATAAATATTTTATTTAAGGAAGTGATATATATTTTTACTGAAATGTTTCACATACCATAAAATTATTCTTAAAAAGTAAAAATTAGTGATTTTTTAATATATTCATAGAATTGTGTAACCATCACCAGCTGCTACATTTTAGAAACTTGTCCTCCTTATGAAAGTCTTATTTTAAGAAAGTTAATCCTGTAGCAGAATATTTGGGAGAAAAAAAATTATAGCAGATGTCTCGAGAGTGATAGAAACTCAGTTGAATGAGACTTGACAGATTTGGCCATGAAATGCAAGGAAAGGTTGCAAAATCATGGAAGGAGCAGAAATACATTCGGGTTTTAGGATCAACTTCCTCTCCGGACTCACACTGCACTAGAAGTTGTGGGTCCTCGTTCCTGTTTGCTTAGTTGAATCCTTTTTATCTCATTGCTATGCTGTGGTTTCTTCCACTAGGCAAGAATAGCCTCACAACTAGGGCACACATTTTCTACTTTAAATTTCAGTAGAAAAGAGACTTATCATTGTCTTTGCTATGGTTAAAAAAAAAAGTCAGTGAGGAAATGTACTTTGAATAATGCACTAGAGATGACTGAACCATAGCTGCAGGTATAGGATGGGCAGGGAAGGACATCATGTAAGAAAATGGCAAAATTCACAGAACTTCTATGATTGAAATGAGGAAGGAGAGCGTTCTAAAAGTAGGATGTTACTAGTTGCACAGAGCTACATTTCTGGAGACAAGGATTTTGAGAAGCAACCCAGAGGAATAAAAACAAATAAGTAGTGAATAACTCAGATAAAATAATAAACCTGTCATGTAATGAAGTCCTAACTAACATTGTGAAATGTGCTCATAATCCACAAAATACCACAATTACTGTTACCTGTCTGAACCTTTTGTTTAATTGGGTCTCTCAGATTTTCTTGTGAAGAAAACTTGGTAACAATTAATTTCTACAGTAAAGAAAGTCCCCAACTTAATGAGTTCTATTCTGGGAGAACGGTTTTTAACTTGAATTCGTTACTAAGTCCAACAAAGTGAATCTTACAACTTTGACACAAATATACAACGTAAAGCATAAAAAAACCCAAACACACAAAAAAATACAGTAAGTCCCTGACTGTACTGTACTACTGTGCACTATCGCACTGTAACAGTAAGCACACAGCAACACCACTGAACAGAGTCCCGCAGACAAATGAGCTATCAGCAATTCATTTGCAACTGGAATGTTCATAAATTGGAGACTTAATATATTGAAAGAAGCTTTGGTCCCTGAATTTACTACTGTGATTAACTCCCAGGGCTTTTTTTTTTTTTTTTTGCAATTTTTCATGGGCAATTTTTGATGGCTACGTATCTGTGGAGTTGGTTTAAATCTAAAACGTCCTCACAAACTCTCGTGTGTTTGGAGGGCGATTGGATGCTGGGTGTACTATACTCATTAGTTGGTTCACATCGAGCTCAGCGGTTTGATGCGTGTTAGGAGGTGTGGAATGGTTAGAGGTAGAGCACTACAGGAGTGACCTTGATGGGTCTATTCCTGCCCTACTTGCTCCCTGTGTCTTTGCTTTCTGGCTGCTGTAGGGTGAGCTTGTTTTTCTTCCACAAGCCTCTTTGCCATCCTCTTCTTGCCTTGGAATAAGCCTACCATGAACTAAAATCATGAGCCAAATAAACCTCTCCCCATTTAAGTTTTGAGTGTTGGGTATTTTTTCCCAGAAACAAGAAAGTCACTAAGTCAAGTTCTACATTTGCATGTTGTGTAATATTTAAGTCAAGCAGAGCATATGTAACTCTTCACACATTTGTCATGTCTTTATGGTGAAAACTTAAGAACTTTTCTTCTAGATTTTTGAATCACAGTCCATTCTTACTATCCATGTCACACCACTGTACTTTGATACTTATGTAACTGTAACTGCTTCGTCATTGATACCCTTTTAGCCATCTCTTACATAACCCCGCCACAGTAATCTATTACTGTTCTACTCTCAAATTCTATGAGGTCAACGCTTTAGATTCCATGAATGAACATAGGACTGAAGTCGTGCATAGTGTTTGTATTTCTATGCCAAATTTATTTACCTAAAATAATGACTTTAGATTTTTTTTAAAATTTGATAATTTGGGCAGTACTAATCTGGAATTTCAGTTCAAAACAATTGAAACAGACATAGGATATACTTATGAATAAACACTAATTTCAATTATGGCACAGAAAACACAAAGTTAATGCCATAAAGTTGCATAATAATAAGATTCTGTTTGCTAAAATTAAATAATTGTACCAAATAAAGTCACAATGAGCAAGTTAAATACTTGCTACTGAATTAGGAAGAATTAGCTACAGATGTGGAGATACCCAAGTAATAATATGTATGTAGCAGTCAGAAAATTTATGCAACTGCATGAGATTTTTCCATAATCAATTCATAAAATAATATCCCATAAATTTAGATATAGTATTTTAATCATAACTTTACTTTTAATATGTAACATGTGGTCTTATAACATACCTTACATTTATTTTGAAAAATCTAGATAATTTTGTAATCTAAAAGACTGTAGGTAGAATGGGATACATTGCAATTTGTGCAAAGAATTGGACTTCCAAGTATATTTAACATTAATTACAGTTACTACCTAATTTTGTAACATAAAAAAAGAAAATAAGAAGATGTATTTCAGTAGTTAATTTTCTGGACATTATCTCTGGCACAAAGTAACAACTCAGTAAATATTTATAAATGGAACTTCATAGAATGAATTGATATGAACTACACATGAACGTCAGAGCTCTGATGGAGAAATGCGACCGCCTTTTTAGAATACACTACAAAAGCATATGGTTTCTGTGAATAAAATCTCAGAGACAAAAAAAAAAGAAAACCCAAAACATGTGCAATTTACAAATACTAAATCCCAGTTAGCGTTCAATAGTTTCATATCGTTGTTTGATTCATTTAATAAATACAAGTGAAAGCAGAAATGCTTCCCACTTTGATCATTTTCTGCAAAATATTTAGCTTATTTTCTCAAATCCTCAATTTACTTTGAGCATTTAAAAATAACAATTTATGCATTCTGTTGCTTGGGAAAATATGCTATTATAATTCAGTCTTGTTAAGTTTGTGTTCACAAGCATTGCTATTTATGTCAAATTTACTTGTTTCCTTAGCACTTCTACATTTAAATAAAAAACAAACAGCTCCTTTTATCTGCTTATTTAAATTTTTATCTATGTAATGCCAAAACATAAAAATTTAACACTTTTGAATTGATGCAGGCTGTTTCCAAGTGAACAATATGCACATAAGGGGCAATGCAATTTATTTTCAGTTTAGAGAGTTTAAGTGGAGGGTAGCTGGGATATACTACTATTCCTTTTAGATCCAAATAAGCAATCGGACCATATAAGAAAGAGCATCCATCACTGTTACACAGTGATCTGGGTGATCTCTTGCTTAGGATGCACACTCTGGTACTCTTTAAAACAAGGATATATTGGTGAAGAGGTATTTAAAAAAAAAGAGTGTTTCCATATATAAAAACTGTCCTTGCTTTAAGAACACATCAGTATCATGCAAATTTGACTTTTTCCTATTGCTGATTTCATTTCCAGCTGAAGCATTGCTACAGGGACTAAGACAGCTATGCCAGAATTCAAATTACATGCCCTGTAACATAAGGGTATTCTTTTTTAAAAGATAAACATCTTGACCTATAACTTTCTGTGAGCCGGATAATTTTGGATATGCCGTGAAAACATACTTTCCCAAAAGTTAAAATACAGAAAAATGAAACTTAAATAGTCTACATAAAATGGCACTATTTTCTCAAATGGACAATAAAATAATAATTAAGAGCTGTAAACTAGGAATGAGGAAGACAATCGTATTGGCTACAATTATGACAAATCATGTGTTTCAGTTCCAAATATTTATTTATTTATTATTTCTGAATGTTTTAACATTTTGATATTCTCAGTTTGAGCTACAGCTACAAAATCTCACAGTCAATTCAGGCTTATGCAATTATA
The DNA here is from genome assembly GCA_028451465.1 of Erethizon dorsatum. Classification (NCBI taxonomy): domain Eukaryota; kingdom Metazoa; phylum Chordata; class Mammalia; order Rodentia; family Erethizontidae; genus Erethizon; species Erethizon dorsatum. Next base: position 23,648,488 of record CM051839.1, read on the forward strand.
TATACTCCCAACATTATTTTAGAGTTAATAATAAACCAGAATTACATGCTGCCTGTGCACTAAAATCCCTTTAGAAGTCCCGACTGAAAAAAAAAAAAAAAGTCTTTAATCAGCTTAGTTGACTTACATATTTTTTAAAAAGGCAAAAGGCCAAGAGGGTTTTATGAAACTGTTATGTATCCATCTCAAAACGTTTCAGAAATGTTCTGCTGTTACATATAAAAAAAGTCACTTTGGTTGCACTTCGGAAGCAAGGCGTTAAAATGTACAACTTGTATGACTTTTGTTTAATGGGCTGTCAACAGTCCAGGGCGCAGCAGTACAAAGCTGGGGATGTCTTTAATCTTCAAAGAAAAAAAAAGTAAAGTGAATAAATCCAGCTATTAGCTTGAAGGCAAAAACAAATGAAAGGAGAAGGTGAAAGCAAACAGAATTAGTTACTTAGTTTTCTCTTTGGAAATGTGGAATTAAATTATCAATGTATGGTAAATTATCTATAACTACACCATTTTCTGAGAAAGAATCATGTACTAAAGTAAGTTACTATTAACATCGCAACTGCTTTTAAAATATAGAAAACGTAATAAAAATATTTATTTTGAGCACATATAGTCGAGATTTAAGAATTTGATTTGTATATGTGAAAATAATTTAACTTTGTAACTTATAGAATTCTTACATAGCTTTGATAAAGCCATAAAATGATTAATAATTTTATCAAAGACAACTTTGTACAGTTCTTTGTGATAGAAATTACTGGATTCTAGATTTTAGAGTCATTTTGGTCTGCATTCTTGATTTAATGATTATCCTAATTTTTAACAAAATATACCTTTGTCTAGTTAGTGGTTTCATTAGATTCTACATACATGCTTGAGATTACCTTAACTGTTCATGAATTTCAAAATCAAATTCACTTGTGGTAAGTGTGCTAACATGAGCTACTTTTCTAATCTTTTAAAAATTCTCCTCAAAAGTTAATATTTTTACCTTTCTGTCATTGTAAATGTGTGTGTATTGAAATTACTTTAATGTGCTTTTTAGATTTATTAAACAAACATGTGTGCCTAGATTTTAGTCCATCCCTTTCTTGTGGCAACTCCTTTCTCTGTGTAAGTTTATGCTGTTTGTCACAGTTTCGTCCAGCATATTTAATATCATGTTTAATAACTTCTTCCGCACTTCATTACACATTTTCAAACATAGGTAAGTAGACATTTTTTGGCCAAGCTAAAATTGCCTTCTACTCTTGCCCTCAAAAGACTCACCCCACACACACACACACAAAAGTCTGTGTGCATATACACGGACATTTTCCCCCTATGCATCTAATCCAGGTACACTGTAATGCTGCCTTTACCTTAATCTCCACAATGGCTACACACATGTTTACATTTTTATTCTTTAATTTTGCTGTATATGTAAGATATACGCAACATGTGTAATTTTATTATATTTAAATAAAACAGAAATACATTAGTTTTTTTTTTTTTTTTTTTGTGGGTACCGGGGGTCGAACTCAGGACCTCGCACACCAGCAGGAGCCCGTGCCACTGAGCGATATCACCTGTCGTTTTTTTCGTATGTGGGTACTGGGAGTCAAACTCAGGACCTCATGCTTGCCAGGCAGGCGCTTACACCACTGAACTATCTCAACTGGCCCTAGTTGGGTTTTTTGAATGAATATAATTAAAATTAATGTTCAGTTTTAAACATTAAGTTTTTCAATATCTGGATAAATATGTATTGAACGAAGAGTTAATATATGTTTTATGATCTATAAACTTTTATATTAATGTTCAGGTAAACGTTACTTCTCTCTTAAAAATACTTCTGTCTTAAAAATAACTTACCAAAGTATTCACTGTTATAGTTTTTCTGAAACTACAAGCAGTTCTTTTCATCGCCTATTCCACTTGACAAATAAAGTTATAACTAGACAGCCAGAGGACAGTAAAGATCAAATGTAGACACTGATCAAAAGTACAAATGCTTCCCCTTTTCCCTATATCCAGCCCAGAATGTGAGCATATTTTATTTATTTTTAAGGAATATATCAAAATTACAAAAGAAAAATACATATATTAAAATTTAAGCAATAAAATAATATATAACAACCAATCGTTTAAAGCTTAATTTTAGACTTTTCACTTACTACATAAATCTCTTCCCTAGAGTTAACAATTATTAGAACTTTAAAGTATGTGATTTTTAAGTTATAGACCAGTAGCTACATGTTTACAAGATTTATACACACATACATACTTATGTTTTATTTAGGAACTTTCTCTCTTTCACTTCAGCAAATATAATTTCTATACTTTTTTCTTTTTCTTTTTTTTTTCTCTTTATTTCTTTTTTTTTTTTTTTTTTTTTTTTTTGTCTTTTTGAGACAGAGTCTCACTATGCAGTTCAGGCTGGACTCGAACCCACTTTGTAGCCAGGCTGGTCTCAGATTCACAGTGATCCTCCTGCCTCAGCCTCCTAAGTGCTGGGATTACATGTGTACACCACCATGCCTGGCTTTATACTTTGTATTTCTATGTCACTACTGCCCATCTATCTTTTTCTAATTGCTCCAAAGTGTTTCTTACTATGTCCAGAGCATACTTTACTGATTAGTTTCTTTATTTATGAATATTTAATATTTTTATACCAAACACTCAGGAACTTTTTAATTCAATACTAACTTGAAAAACTTGAAACTATTCCATGTGATCAAATACTTAAATGTTTCTAAATAACTGTGCAATCTTCCCCAATTTTCATTGGTGCATCCTACATCTTACGAAGTAGTCAAAACACTTCTCTCTTACATTCTATTACACATTTATACATTTATATAGTACATCAGTGAGTAACTTCTTTGTTAGTCACTGAGTTTCAAAAGTAATATTGATTTTTAGGAAATGTATGCTTGGTTGAATGATAAATGAATAAATGAACTTTACATCATCAAATTGCCTTTGTATAACTATGAAATTATTTGATTCATTTTCTCCTACCTTCTGTAGTTAAGATTGTTAAAATTAATCATTCCTCTCACACTTTTTTTCTTTTACTTTTCCATTTATACATTCACTGGGAAATTTTCCTTTCGTATTCTTATACTTCATTTATGTCATTTATTTATTCAGAACCAACTGAGCTGATTGCTTTAGAAAGCAGGCTGGTTCAGACCTGTAAACCCTTTACCCTCATAATCTAAAATATGAGAGAACAAATGAAGAGTTGAGCAGGTATTTCTATATAAACTCTGAGGAAACCTATGACATTAGAGTAGCAATTTCATTTACCAATTTACTACATTATGCAGAAACTTGAATATTAAAATTTCTGCTTTGTATCCCTATCACATTGAGATTAACAATATTATTACACAGATGATGTGTTCAGGTTTTAATTTTTAAAAGATAACTTTGGCTTTAATATAGAAACCATTAAAACAAGTAAAAGGAAACAGGAGTGCACCAATACATGAAAAATGAGAATAGTGGTATCTTGGATAGAAGTAGGGAATGGAGTTGAGGAGTAGCATTTACATACAGGAGTGAAACTGGCAAGATTTTGTATGAGGATCATACAGGCTACAAAGGAAAGAGAATCAGCGAGGATAGGCTCTATCCTTTGGATTTCAGTTTCAATACCTGCACAAAGAAAACAGCAAATGTTTCTTTGAAAAAGACCACTAACCCACATTTGTAGATAAGTTTTGTATCTCTTTGAGCCATCCAAGTTTGTAGACTCTAAGTAAGGACTTAGATACTCTGGCCTGAAATTGTGTAAGTTCTCATATACTTAAGAGTAGTTGAGCGGGGCCGGTGAGATGGCTCAGCGGCATAAGCGCCTGCCTGGCAAGGAAGAGGTCCTGAGTTCGACTCCCAGTACCCATATAAAGGAAAAAAAGGGCCAGTGATATTGCTCAGCGGCACCCTGATGTCAACTCCCAGTACCCACGTTAAAAAAAAAAAAAAAAGTTGAAAGATGAAAATTCAAGAAGAAAAAACGGAGTAAAAAATAGTAATGAATGAAGAAATATTAACATTATGAGCAAAATTAGATATGTAATTTTATCTACAGTTCCTTCTATTTTACCCAGATGAGCAATTATGAATTCCATATAGAAGCATGTAAAGAAAGTTAAATACTAATGTAGCTGATCTAAATTCCTGACAATAGAAACTCTTTGGTGTTTATTTTTATTTCCCATGTTTTCAAAATTAGCTTTAGCCCAGTACACAATCTGTTCCCTATTATAGTGCATTACATAAATATGATAAGTTCAAGATAACAAAGAACACATTCCATGTATGGTACAATGGTGGAATGCAAGAGGCTTAGAGAATTACACAGTATGATTTGATTTAGAAACATGTGAATGATGCCATTTATGTGTTAACTTTTACTCAAGAAAGCAACAAAAATCAGGCCAATACTTATTTTTGCTCCTCCATATAGAGTAGTTCAAAGATAGGAGTATTTAAAGCAAAGCTTTTGTACTTACACTGAGTCAGCAGAAAGGCATTTCTTCAGGAATCCATATGCTTTCACTTGATGTTTATGACTCCTGTCCCACAGTACCATCACACTCTTGTATTAGGTAAGGATGCAAAAATATACGTGCTACAAACCCCCAAAGAGACTGACCAAAAGCTAGAAAATAGATATTAGTTTTTAGTGCCATGCAGTTTTCCACAAACATCATGCTCTCCAAATGTTGCCCAAGTTCCAATAATGTATTCAAATTTAAATCAATGCTTCATAGGATGTAGACCTAGTCTTTAAAACAGGAAAAAAAGAATTCATTCATTTACAATTTTATTCATTTTAATTTCTGTAAGTATTTTTTTATATTTCATTTGAAAGAAAAGCATTCCCCTTATTAATAGGTGATTTCATTTTAAATTTACATAGAAAATAATCCTATGAAGCCTTCTTCAAAGCAATGGGTTTGTAGGAAAAAAGTGAGTCTTGTTTTGAAAAAATACATATTTTCCTAAAGATGTTTTATACACATATGCACATATAGTGTATATAGTACCTATTATATATCTTACTTGGATATGTAATATATCTCTGAGAGAGAACATCTTGGTGGATGTCCTTAATGTTCTGATTACAGGTTGCAGCTTGGTTTAAGGCTTCACTGATTTGATTTTAAAAATACACATTTGAGAGCCATAAGTGAAATTTTAGAGCTAAATATGCTAAGAATAATAGGTCATAATAATTAAAGTAAGAATGCATTCTTTGAATAAAACAAAAAGGAAGAATCAATCAATTTTGTTTTAAGTCTCCCTGGCTGTCTAAATATGACATACAGAATTCACTCTCTTGAAGAGGAGTGTGAAATTGAAGAATTAGAATTTTAGGGGGAAAAAAGCAAGAAAAGCAAGAGCAAGAACTGAGCAAAGTGATTTGCATTTTGCTTAGAATTAAATCCTGTTATCTTTTTAATCTCCTTCCCTGCTTTACAAAACTCCTCCATATATCTGTATTTGTCTTTTTTTTAATGGTTACAAAATTCACCCTCAATAGATATTTAAGTTGATCTCTTATATTTACAACAGAAATTGCAGAATGCAAATAAATTGAAAAACACAAGAACAATATAATTTCTAACACTTGGAGTATTATTGAGTATAACCTGGATCTAGTTCGTAATGTACTCACTCGTTTTTTCATTCATTCATACACTTAGCACCCATTATCACACTCTATTGTAGATGCTTGAGCTACATCAGTGAGCTGAACAATTTGTGCACAAGTGGAACTTAAATTTTAGCATGATGTAGAAAAATGAAATGTGCTGATATTTCTTGGATATATTAAAAGGGGTATATACAGGCAGTGGTAAATTTAGTAATTGCTAGAATGGTTACAACATCGCCTTCAGTTGGCCACATCCAGCAGTGTCTTTCTGCATCCATTCAATGTTCAGAGTTCACCGGTGCAAATGACTGTCAGAAGCAAGTATAGTATACACATTATTCAACAAATATATAGTGGATATCATATATTGCCTCAAAAGCCATGTACCACTATACCATAATGCCCAATAACTGTCATTTGGAAAACTACAAACATTATCTAGGTTATTGCTTTTGATACATCTGGACTTTTTAAAAATTATCTTCCCAGCTGCCATCCACGTTCACAGTCTAACACTCAGTGTCTTGTGCTGCATATACAAGACAGATTGCATGATGCAGAGAAGGGGAGAAAAATATTTGGTTATATACACGCTTAGGTTCTTCCGAAAGTGTATGGAAAGCCACAGGAGAGAGGATATTTTATGGATAGAAATGTTAAAAAAAAAATCTCTATTTACAATGTCAATAAAATACAGCGTGACACCCTGTGGTTTTGTTATGTTACAGGGAAAGATGTTTAAGAAGACATAAATTTATGTGAACTGCTGAGTTTTTCCTGACAATTTTTATCTCTTTTACCTTGCAAGTGTAAACAAGATTTAAAAAATACTATATTTGAATTACTGTAGCACTGGCTGAGATAGATTTTAAGAAAATTATTGCAGCTGATTTCTTGGTATTGGTCATTGAAAAAAAATTGATCAGGTTTAACATTTCAGATTATGCAAACTGAACATGTAAAAGTGATTTCCCATTGCATTATCTTTCCTATTAAATGTAAGATATTAATATAACTTCATTTGCCAAGTGAATTTAAGCCAATTAGTGTATACAGTAAATACTCACTGAATTTCTCCTATGTAACAGTCATGCTGGTAACTTGGAAACTTTTCTCATAAAGAGTTTTATAGATTTTGTTGTAGGTGGGACGTGGTGCAAACCTATAACACTAGCACTCTGAGAGACTAAGACAGAAGCATTTCGAGTTCAAGTTCAGCTTGGGCAACTTAGTGAGACCTGCTTCAAAATAAAAGAAAAAAGAAAAAGGGCTGAGGATGTAGCTTGGTGCAGAGGTCCTGGGTGTTCAATCTAGTGACTCGCATGCCCACACACAGAGAGAGAATTTCAGGGATTTGAAAGAATCAATATATTCCTACATTATTAAATTCTTCTTAAATGAACCAGATTACATAGCAAAATACACCTTTAGAATTTAGAGATTTCTTTTAGAAAAATTCTGGCATTTGATTTTATTTTTTATCATTTTGTTTGTGAGAGGCAGGCTGGATTGCAGACATTGATGGAATTTGAGTTCTCAGGTTAAATTGATTGGAGAAAAATAGATTTGAAGAATATAAAACAATGGAACCATTGCTGAAATAGGTTCTAGCTTAAACTGTATGCTCACGTTATTGAGTCAAACCTTCTGTGTCATAATCCCAGCCCTTGCCTCTCTCTTCCCAGCTTCTTTTAACTTATCTAAAAACATGATGGGGCCGGTGAGATGGCTCAGTGGCGTAAGCGCCTGCCTTGCAAGCGTGAGGGCCTGAGTTCGACTCCCGTAACCCACATACGAAAAAGGGGCCGGTGATATCGCTCAGCGGCACGGGTGCCTGTTGGCGCATGAGGTCCTGAGGTCGACCCCCCCGGTACCCACAAAATAAATAAATAAATAAATAAATAAATAAATAAATAAATAAAAACATGATAGGGATTACATCTAATTCTAAGTGTTTTTGTTGTTGTTACTGTTGTACTATTTTCTGGTTTGATAGGTTATTTTGTTTGCTCTTTTGTGGAGGGATAGGGATAATACAGGTAAATGACTTATTACCACACTGCCAGTAAGCACCAATAAATTTTATAAGTCTTGTTTCCCTTCTTTTGTTTGGAATTCCTGGAAATTTCCCACAGTCATTTCTACTTTGAATTTCATTACCCTGGGTTTATTCACAGTACTATGGAAAGTTGGACTTAATCTTTAACTAAAATTTTCAAAACATTTCATTTTTATTTATATGGTTATCAATCAGTCAGAAAATATCTATTCAGTGCCCACTGAATCAAATGCCATAGTAGAAAATGAGAAAGAAAACATAAAAGTTTTTGCCCCTTGCTTTACTCACAGCTGAGTGCCAGAAGCAAATAGATTTACAAAACAATGTACTAAGTTTTATGAGTATCTTTTGTAAGGAGCATTAAGGAGCTATACTGGAAGAGAAGCAGGAAAGATTATCACCAGTGTAATCTAACAGTTATAAATTAGGTACGCATAGAAACAAATTAGGTATTGTGTATGTTTGTTTAGAAACTCTTCATATTCTCCACATAATGTTGCCTTCGGTTACTCTAGCAATGTCTCATTTTTCCCCCTCTTTGTTTTTAATTTTTTAAAATTAAAAATAATTTAAATAATCAAGTTCATTGGTGCATTTTTGATATACATAATAATGGCATTCATCATAGAGAATTTGTACCTGTACATGATTTATCTTAGTTCCTCTTTATTTTCCCATTCCCCTCTCCTCCCTTCCACTCCTCTTCTCTCTTCCTGATTTACAAAAGCTTCATTTCCATCTTTTGCTTCTTTTCTCATTCCCCCCCACCCCTTTCCCCTTCCCATTTGAACATGTTCTTTCTGTCTCATAAGCGTGAAGGCTTTGTGAATTTCATGTTTTATTACCTCAGTCTCCTTCCTTCCCACACTTCATCCCCTCTGCCTAAAGTGAAAGACTAAATATAAGCAGCCCTCTGGTGTCTCAGGAGGGAACAGGGAGGGAAAGCAAGCATCGCTGTAGCATCCTGCATTGTGGTTTTCTTGAGTAGTGAACAATTTGATTTGTGGCTCTGACAATGCTGCCTTCAGTCACACCAAGTACTGGTGACGATGAGATGGAAGGATTTCAGAATTCTGTGTGTACGTGGATCCAATACTCTACTCTGTTAGCAAGTGGATGTGATTTGGTTTTATCCTTGCACAGTCCTTTCTCACACTGTTGACATGATTTCTGCCTCAAGCTCTAATAGTAGAATTGTTTAGGCTCTTACCATTATGCAGCTGGAAGCACTGTACAGCTCCTTGGAATGAAAGGTTCTAAAATCGCAGTCTGTTTGCACATGAAATAATACTAAGAATCAACAAATGTTATCAAATCAAATTAAAAAAGCTTCCTCATAGCAAAGGAAACCACTAACAGTGAAGAAACAGCATAAAGAATGGGAAAAAAAATTGCCAGCTACTCCTCAGACAAAGGACTAATATGTAGAATATATAAAGAACTCAAAATATTAGACCCTCCCCAAAATTTAAAGACCCAGTTAAAATTGGGTATTTCATTCCAGAAAGAATAGCTATCACAAGAAATCAAAGAATAACAAATGTGGGCGAGGGTGTAGTGGAACAGGAATCTTTCTACATGGTTTATGGAACTGTAAATTGATATAACTACTGTGGAAATCAGTATGGAGACTCCTCAAAAAAACTAAAAATAGAAATTCCATTTGATTCAGCTATTTCCCTTCTAGGTATCTTCCCAAAAGAGTTAAAGACATGACACCAAGTGACATATGCATTCCCGTGTTTATGCACAATTCATAATAGCTAAATCTTGGAAGCAGCCTATATGTCCATCAACAGATGAATGAATTTTAAAAATGTGGTATTTGTACACAATGGAGTACTAATCTGCCCTAAAGGATAAATGAGTCATTTGTAGGGAAATGGATGCACCTTGAGGCCATACTATTAAGTGAAGTAACTCAGACATGCAGTTTAAATATTGCTTGGTTCTCTTACATGAAAAAATGTATAAATATTATATATTATAAAATAGAGAAAGACAGTAAGAAAAGACAAAGAACAAAAGGTATTGTAATCCAGCATGGAAAATCTAAACATTTATCTTGACAGTAAAATTGTCTTACATATTTTATATGTTTTTTGGCCTATTAGTCTGGTTTTCAATCCGTATATATGGTAATTAACTTTATAAAGTCTTATAAGATAACTTAATGAATCTGATGCTGGAAAATTAAAATGGGTTTTGAAGGTAGGGGGAGAAATAAGGCAACTGAATGTGTTATGTACATGTACCAATTCCCTACAGTTAATGTAACCATTATCTACTGAAAACATGTACTAATAAAACTTTTTTAAAAATTCTAAAATCTCATTTGATTCTGTCTTCCTTCCCTGGAGAATTGTTCACCTCACAGCCTTAGTTTTTAGAGTGCTTTCACTGGGTAACATTATTAGTGACTAGAATACCAACTCAAGCTCCCAACTAATGTTTCTGACTCTACTAGCCCTTGGGGAAACTTTTGACATGCATACTGAATGCTATTCTTGAACCATGCTTGCAAACTACTTGTGATTTCTCTTTCCTAAACAGAAGTGCCATTCAGGCATCTTTCAGACTACCTTCTTATGGGAATGTAAATCAAACCTCTTCACAGGAGACAATGCAACTCACTCCTGTCTCTAAGGACATCTCTTCCTGTTTACTATTTTAACTTCCTTTTCTCTCTAGCCAAAGGCCTTTTGAATCGTATTGTACTTGATAGAAGTCAACATCAGATCAGGGCATCCTCTATTAGAAAAATCTTGATATAAGACCTGCCAAAAAAATTAATGGCTAAAAAGTTTGCCTTGTGGTTGTGTAGGTCAGCAATTTCAGTTAGGTTCACTGACAGTTCTGGGACAGCCAGGTGCATCTGGTCTTAGCTGAGCTCATTCATGCATCTGCTGCTAAGTGTTGGGTTAGCCATGATTGGCTGTGTCATGATGGCTGGGCTCAACTGGATCCCCTCTCTATGTAATCTTTTATCATACAGTAGCCATGCCTGGACTTACTCACTTGACCATCCAGGAGTTCCAACAAAACAACAAGAGAAAGCCTCAATCCTCTAAGTCTCCACTTCCATCAAGTTTTCTACTACTCTAACCTGTGAGCAAGCCATAAACTAGCAGAGGTTCAAGTGGTTTTGAAATAAATAACAGGTCACATTGATAGGGGTGCAAAGCATTGTGGCTTTGTTGTTTTTGTTCTGTCACGCTCCCTTTTAATAAAGGTATTTGGAATTTAATATCTTCAGTTTCCATTCCCCCTGTATTAGAATAGCCATATAAAGGTAGAAAGGGAATTGAAACGTCTTGGTTCACGGATGCTTCTGTTCACAAACAATTTGTTCACAAACAAGCATTTGGTAAAATTTTGCTTCTGTTAGTAAACTTTACCTCAGGTGATGAACAGGAACACAGATATCTTCTCACAAGCACAAATGTGGGCATCTTCCCCGGAATCGTAGAACAAACTAAGTTCATGAACAGAGGCACCACTGCATATATCAATATAGTTCACACACTACAAGTTACAGCATGGGCAAAGATACAGAGAAACAATATAGTATTTTGGGAAGAATTTCAAATATTTTGACGCTCAGCTAGTAAAAGGAGCTATATTCAGGTCAGGGATAAAAGAGACTTTTGAACCCGAAATGAATAGTTAGGCTCAAGAGAGGATAAGTCATTGAGAACCTAACAGATCTTACTAAAAGAACTCTTCAAAAGTTCTTTTTGTATTTTGGAGAAATCATTTCAGCTGCATTTTTTGGTCTTGGAGACAGGGAATGTTCAATAAATAGCAAATATCTTAGGAATTTAATAATCGGAAGCAGTAAGGTAAATTTGATTTTCTCAAATCTAAAGTTATTTAGACTCAAAAAACTAAGTCAGTTCTTTTTTTATTTTAAAGAGAAAAAATAAAAAAAACAATAAAACAGTTTCAAAGCAGGTTAGTAGGAGAGTTACAATAATTAATACATTGTGTATTGTTGTCTTAATACTAATTATTCAGAGTACAAGATATCTTGTCCAAAAAATGTTAGTACAAACGTTCTTTTTAATGAACTAAGAGAAACTAGCTGTATAACTATCTTAACTATCTTGTGTACAAATATATTTTTTTCTTCCTTTCCCCCACCACAGTTTGTCTTTTCTTTTGAACAGTTTCTTCCCTATTCACAATATCTATTGTACATTTTGGGTCTTATTTACTTGTTCAGTTTCTCACACCAGTGAGAGAATATGCTGTTTACACATATGGGTCAGATTTATTTCACTTATGAATATGATCTTGAAATACATCCGTTTACCAATAAAAGTCTCCAGTTTATACTCTTTATGGCTGAGTAGTATTCAACTATATAAAAAAAATCTTTTTTATCCATTCCTCAGTTGATGGACATTTGCGTTATTTCCAAGATTTAGCTATTACAAACTGTACTGCTATAAACATGGGGCACATATATCGCTGTGGCATGATGATTTTAATTCTTCTGAGAAGACACCCAGAAGGGGAATAGATGGGTGGGATGGGACCTCTAATACAAGATTTTAAGGACTCTCCACACTGATTTCCACAGTGGTTGCACCAGTCTACACTCCCACCAACAATGGAGAAGGGTTCCTTTTATCCCATAGTCCTGTCAGCATTTGTTATTGGTTGATTTTTTGATGATAGCCATTCCTTCTGGGGTGAGATGGAATCTCAGTGTTCTTTTAATTTGCATCTCCAGCACTGTTTATTAAAAAGACTATCTATCTTCCAGTGAACATATTTAGCTCCTTTGCCAAGGATAAGGTGGCTGCGTATGTTTGGGGTTGCATCTACATTTTCTATTCTGTTCCACTGATCTTCAGGCCTGTTTTTCTGCCAATAACATGCTGTTTTTAATCACAGTAGCTTTGTAGTATAATTTCAGGTCTGGGATTGTGATGCCCCCTGACTTGTGTATGTTGCTCAGAATTGCTTTTGCTATTCTAGGTCTTTTCTGGTTTCAAATAAATTTCAGGAATGTTTTCTCTAGATCTCTGAGGTGTGCTAATGTTATTTTGATTGGGATTGCATTAAATCTGTATAGCAGTTTTGGGAGTATGGCTATTTTCACTACGTTGGTTCTTCCTATCCAAGAGCAAGAGATATCTTTCCATTTTCTGATATCCCTTTTGATCTCCTTTTTTAGGGTACTGTAGTTTTCACTGTACAGACCTTTTGCATCCTTTGTCAGATTGATTCCTAAGTATTTCACTTTTTTAGATGCTATTGTGAAGGGTGTGCTTTCCCTAATTTCTCTCTCTGTGAGTTTGTTGCTTGTGTACAGGAATACTACTGATATTTGAGTATTGACTTTGTATCCAGCTGCATTACTGAATTTGGATATTAAATCTACAAGTTTTTTGGTGGAGTTTTTGGGGTATTCTATGTAGAGCATCATGTCACCTTCAAATAATGATAATTTAACTTCTTCCTTTCCTATCCTTATTCCTTTTATTTCTTTATCTTTTCTAATTGCTCTGGCTAATATTTCCAGAACTATATTGAATAGGAGTGATGATAATGGATATCCTTATCTTGTTCCTGATTTTAGAGTGAAAGATTTCAGTTTTTCACCATTTAATATGGTGTTAGCTGTTGATTTGTCATAGTTGGCTTTATAAGATTGAGGTGCAGCTCATCTATTACAATTTTCTGTAGGGTTTTTGTTATGAATGGGTGTTGGACTTTGTCAAATGCTTTTTCTTCATCTACTGAGATGATCATGTGATTTTTGTCTTTGGTTCTGTTAATATGATGTACAACATTTATTAATTTGTATATGTTAAAACATCCCTGCAACCCTGGGATGAATCCTACTTGGTCAGGATGTACAATCTTCTTAATGATTTGCTGCATTCTGTTTGCCAGTATTTTATTAAGGATTTTTGCATTTATGTTCATTAGGGAGACTGGCCTGTAGTTTTCTTTTTCAGTTGGGTTCTTCTCTGGTTTTGGAATCAGGTTAATACTTGATTCCAGGAATGATTTTGGAAGTATTGCTTCCCTTTCAACTTCTTTAAAGAGTTTCAGCATTAGTGGCTTTAGTTCTTCTCTAAATTTCTTGTAGAATTCAACAGTGAATCCATCAGGACCTGTGCTTTTGTCAGTAAATTTTTAACTACATTTTCAATTTCTTTGGCTGATATCAGGTTATTTAGGATTTTTATATCTTCTTGATTTAGTTTTGGTAATTCAATTGTGTCTAGGAATCTGTCCATTTCTTCTGTGTTTTCTATCTTCTTAGAATATAATGTCTCACAGTAGGCATTGATGATCTCCTGGATTTATGTGGGATCCTTTGTGATTTGCCCCTTTTCCCCTAATTGCTTGAATTTAGGGTTTTTTCTTTCATCTTTATGATGAGGTTGGCTAATAGTTTATCAATTTTATTTATTCTTTCAAAGAACCAACGTTTTGATTCATTGATTCTTTGTATTGTTTTCTTAGTCACTATTGCATTAATTTCTGCTCTTATCTTTATAATTTCCTCCCTCATAGAAGCCTTGGGTTTGATTTGTTCTTCTTTTTCTAGAAGTTTGAGGTTCAACATAAGGTCATTTATTTGAACTCATTCTGTTTTCCTGATGTGTCAGTTCATCACTATACATTCCCCTCATAGGACTGCTTTAATCGTGTCTCATAAGTTTGGTATGTTGTATTGGCATTGTCATTTAATTGTGTATACTGTTTTATTTCATCTTTAATTTCCTCTGTGATGTATTGGTTGTTTAGCAGGGTGTTATTTAATTTACATGTGTTAACGTAGTTTTTGCAATTTCCTTTGTCATTCATTTCCAGTTTCATTGGGCTATGGTCAGATATTATGCCTGGCAAGATTTCAATTCCTCTACATTTACTTAAACACATATTGTCAGCTAATATACAGTCTATTTTGGAGAACGTCCCATGTGCTGCTAAGAAGAATGTGTATTGTGATGTTTTGGGGTAGAACACTCTGTAGATATCTACCAAGTCCATTCGTTCACAGGCTTAGTTTAATTCTAATATTTCTTTGTTGATTTTTTGATTAGTTGATCTATCTCTTTGTGAGAGTGGGGTATTAAGGTCCCCCACTACAATTGTGTTATTGTTTATTTGTTTTTTCATATCTGTTAATATTTGTTTTACATAGTTGTGTGAACCTGTGTTTGGTGCATAAATATTTATGATTGTTATATCTTCTTGGAGTTTTCCCTTAGCAAGTATGTGATGACCTTCTTTGTCTCTTTTAATCAGTTTTGGCTTAAAGTTTGCATTGTCTGCAAACAGAATAGCTACCCCTGCTTTTTTTCTGGGTTCCTGTGGCATGAACAATTATTATCGATCCTTTAACTTTTAGTCTATGAATTTCTTTTTGGGTTAAATGTTTTACTTGAATGCAGCATATTGTTGGACCTTGCTTCTTGATCCATTCTGCCAGTCCATTTCTTTTGATTGCTGAGAACATTTACATTGATGGTTATAACTGATATGTATCGGCTTTCTTTTTCATGTTGTTTTCCTGTTGTCAGTTCCCTGTCTTTCTCCTCTGCTTAATTGCTTGCCCTGTGTAGCACCTACTTCCTATCGGTGTTTCTGTGTTTGTGGTCTTTGTTATCTCTTTCTAATATGTTCTTTAGAGCACTCTGTAAAGCTCGTTTGGTGGTCATAAATTTCTTCACTTTTTCTTTGTCATTGAAGCATCTTATTTCTCCATCAATTCTGAAAGATAGTTTTGTGGGGTACATCAATCTGGGTTGAATACTGTTTTCCTTTAGAGCTCAAAATACCTCACTCCAAGCTCTCCTTTATTTGAGGGTTTATGTTGAGAAGTCTGCTGTGATTCTGATGGGCTTTCCTTTATAAGTGGTTTTTTTCTTTTCTCTAGCTGCTTTTAATATATTGTTCTTGTGTTGAATTCTGGAATCTTGATTATTATATGCCTTGGTGTAGATTTATTTTGTTCATGGCTATTTGGAGTTTTATATGCTTCATTTATTTGTATATCAAATTCTTTATCCATGTTTGGGAAGTTTTCTGCCATTATTTCTGTGAAGAGGTTTTAATGGCTTTTGTGCTGTCTCCAGCTTTCTCACTGATTCCAATCAATCTTATGTTGTTCTTCTTTGCTTCATCCTGTAGCTGTTAGATTGATTTTTCATGGTCTCTTGCAATTTTTAAGATATCTTTCTTTTCTTGGTTGCTAGTTGCATTCCTGTCTTCTAGGTCTGATATTCTGTCCTTGCCTTCATTCAATCTGCTGCTTATAGTCTCAGTGGAGTTTCTAATCTCCTGCATTTCTGTTTGGATCTGTTTCAGTGATTCCATTTCTTGTCTATGTTTGGCACTCATGGTTTCCATCATTTTCCTGAGCTCCTCTATTTCTTTATCTGTGTCTGCTTTATTATCTTTTATTTTGATTGTCATTTCTTTTTGCACCTTAGAGATTATTTTTTCTATGGCCTCTTCCATTTGTTTTTTCACTTCTGGTGCCATCATTTCAGTGAGTTCCATTTGTTGGCTTCTGATATCCTCTATCTCTTTGTGTTCTGGACTTTTCCTGGGTGGGCTGGGCATTTGGGATTGTATTTTGCTTCTTCATCTTGTCATTTTCTATTTTCTATTTTATTTTGTTTTCTGTGTTGATGCTTGTAGATTTCTTATGTTAGATAGCCTTATTACTGGTGTCAAGGTTTTCCTAGGAGATGTCTATTCCTCCTGATGTCTTCGAGATGTAGGTGGTTCTTCATCTTTATGTCTATCCCAAGAATCTACCTTCCCAATATATTAAGACTGAGGTATTGTTATTTGACTTAGGGCCCATTCCTTTGGTACTGGACTATGGTGATTGTCATGACCCCTTACAATTGCAGTGTTGTTATACATGGGGGAAAAACTGGTTATAGCATGTATGACATCCTGGTTGAAGTATTTCGGTTGGCACTAACAATAGACTCAAGTGCCGCCTGATTAGTGACAAACTGTGGTAACAATTAGCCTGATATCTATAACCATAGGAAGAAGGTCTACAGAAATATAATATAATCCAACTTATACCAGGAACTTGTATGCAATGATTTTTGACTTAGTAGAGTGACTTTACACTGTTGTGGGAGGGGGGTTAAGGAGAATAGGGGGTAGGATGGAGAGATGAATGAAGTTAAATATAGTAGGAACAAGGTTGGAGGGCACAGGTCGATCATCCAGTTTTTGGTTAATTGTAGGACACAGAGAGAAAGGATTGGAAGAGAAGGCCTAGGAGTTTTGAAGTGAACCAGAAAGAGAAGAGACAATGCTTACTCACATAAAAATATCATAAAGTCAAGCAAGATATTTGATGAAAGAGAAGAAGAGGATGAGTAGAATAAAACAAAAGGAAATGTGACAGATCACCTGTTGGCTCGTATTGCTAATGTTACATGGGTTATTGCCACACCTATAGTTCCATCTGTCCATTGTGTGCACCTTAGCCAATATCCTACTGGGTCACTGGCATTCCTGCAGGTCTCAGGGCCCTGAGTCCCACCAGTGGAAGGGGGGGGCATATCTCAGACTTCTGTCACCAGCCATCCCATCCCAGATCAATGGAGGGAGGAAGGAGAAGAACTCATACTCCTCTCAATGGCCATGCCATCCTGGGCAATCAAGTCATTTCTTAAACTAAAACAACTGAAAAAATTAACAATGTTTCCTAGCAAACTAGTTTTATTTTCCTTTTGGCTAGTTTCTATATTTTCTACAAGATCTAGCCTTGTCTCTGTCATAAAGGTTTCCAATTAGGTCACGTTATGTTCATGATACTGCTATGGCCAATAATGTTATACCAGATTGCATATATCAAATTCACATTGTAAAATGATAACAAAAATTAAAATGCATATATGTGTATTTATTTATATTTATATCTACACATACACAAATGTATATGTTAGTATGTGCATATATATATACACACATATATAAATTATATGTGTTCCAAATAGAATATCAACTGCAAGCATATGAACAACAATTCTTTGTTAAAAGGAATGAAGTACTGGTTTAATGTTATTTAGAGTCACATAAATAAAGACAGGCTATTTGCATTGATGAATATGAAATGTGCTAAGATGAACAAACACCAGACATGATTATTAAATGGGAGTGACAGGAAATAGATTAAAGAAAACCTCAGAATGTTCTTCAGATTCAAGTTTAAACAAAAACAGACATATGCAGCTAAACAAAATGCAGATGAATATCTGTTACATTTTTAATTTTAGTAAGCATGTGTCAACATATTTCAACACTAGATGTCAATATTTTAAAATCATAAACTAGTGTTTTCTAAAAGATATATTCAAGATATTTTATTAACACTCAAATCTACTGCTAGAACACATGAGATATATTGTTAATATAGTAGAGTTTTTTCTTTGTTTCCTGATAAGTAATTACACATTTAGAATGCTTCCAAAGCTGGGCACCTGAATACCGGAACTGTCTGAAAATGACCTGTGCCAAGGAAGTTGTGTTTGAGAGGGAGCAGATTACTCATATCATTGTCCACCATTATATATTTCTCCTGTATCAACCACATGGGAAACTGTGAGAATGGACTCCTGGCCACCATCTTCCTCTCATTCTCCACTTTCCTTTTAGTGACCAGTTTGGAGTTTAGCTCTTCTGTTCATCCAGACTGCTGCAAGATTGGGTGGGGATGCCCATCCTTCCTACACTGCATTATGTTTACCCCGCTTGGCAGTTCCTACCTTACTAAAAAAAAAAAAAAAAAAAAAAGCACCACTTTTCCTTCCTTTGCTTATTCTTCTACCTCTGATATAGAGTTTCTAACCATGTGGTTTATACATATGAATAATTGGAGAAAAATTATAAATTTATTTATTGAGCTCATGGTTCTTTGTCTAGCAAATAAATTACACATTAAAATGATTTTCTAGAAAAAAATGATTTCTGGGGCCAGTGAGATGGCTCAGCGGCATAAGCGCCTGCCTTGCAAGTGCGAGGGCCCCAGTTCAACTCCCAGATCTCACGTACGAAAAAGGGGCCGGTGATATCGCTCAGTGGCACGGGTGCCTGTTGGCGCACGAGGTCCTGAGGTCAACCCCCCGGTACCCACAAAAAAAAAAAAAAAAAAGATTTCTGGGGACACATTTCAAATAGACTTTTTCATAGCTTCAACATAATGAACAGAAATAGAAAGCTAATAAAGTTAACTGACAATCTAACAATTTAAATCCTGATCAGTATAAACAGAGCTGAAGCTAAAATGTAAAAGTAATCACTTATCTATTTTTCATTGAAATCCCTAGTTGAAAACAAATTTTCTATTATATCTAGACAATTTTAGACACATTAAAGAATGTTTAAGTATGATTACATAATATGTGATATTTATAATTATTATTCAATTTAAAAGTATGAGTTTCACATATAAGCTGTTCATTGACAACACTTTTATTCAGAATTGGAGACTGTTTTATATCCAGATCTCCATTTCTCTTCCTCACATGTTCTTAGAAGTCCTAAGAAAGCTATCCGTTGGTTCTGTAGAGTCCTCTGCTGCATTTAATAAAAAGAGAATTGGCATTAAATACCTTGTAAAATGATTTTTTTTGTGGGTACCGGGGGGTCAACCTCAGGACCTCGCGTGCCAACAGGCACCTGTGCCGCTGAAAGATATCACCAGCCCCTTTTTCGTATGTGGGATCCGGGAGTCGAACTCGGCCGTCGTGCTTGCAAGGCAGGCGCTTACGCCACTGAGCCATCTCACCGGCCCCTGTAAAATGATTTTTAAGAGCAAAATAAAAGATAATAGGAAACAGGGACATAGATAATTTTCAAAACAGGAACAAAGAGACAGACTAAATGGGAGGGAAGAGAAGGAAGATGATGAAGAAAGCATTGGGATGTGTATGGACCTTACCAACTCCACATGATGAGCCTAACCATTATGGACTGCAAACATGGACTAACAAAAATGATTACACAGCTTTTGACAAATATTTTGATAAGATGATTGTCAATTAATTTCTTTGTGCATGGGATTTTTCACATGTTAACATAGATAGCAGTACTTAACTCCAAAGTGTGCTTTGATGATGAACCATGGAAATGATGTAAAAGATCTAAAAAGGGTTTATCACAAAGAGGAGCTCAGAGAAGCTCCCCTCATCTTCCTTTTACATAAAAGCCATAACTAGTGTACTTTGCATTCACCAAGCTACTAATACAAATTTTCAACTATTAAAAAGAAATGGCTTTTAAAAAGTCAGCTTGCTGCTTGAAATAATTCATTTAAATTGTTTTACCAAGTTCACAACTCTCACAAGAAGTGCAGAAAAATGAGACAGATGGAAGTGCTAGATTGAGTTGAAGCCCCCACATCTTTCAAACGCACAGATTCGAGCTATGAATTCTGATAAATAATTTGCCTTCTTAAAGTTTCAATCTTGAAATTTTTCCCTAAAGAAAATTTTACTTCCTGCAATATTTGTCTTTCCTAGATTTCTCGAAGCATCTACATCTGTGGAAATGTATAATTGTGACAATAAATACAACACAATGCCAAATGCAGATACACATATTAAATGTACACAAAATGAATTATTCTAGTTAAAACAGAGTTACAAATAAAACAAATTGCATCAAATGTCCGAAGTAGTTCCACTTAGAGCAATAAACTCTTATAATACAAAATCTTTTGTCTCATTATTTCATGATACTGTGAATTTTAAAGGAAATATTCTGGTATAATGTTGCTGTATATATTTTTGGGTACCCCGGTTCCCAAATTCAACTTTCTTCAAAAGACTATATGATTAACTTGGAAATTCATGTTTCCTCCCCTTTTAAATTTTAAGTTATGTTTGGAAATCTGTTATTGAATACTTTGCCAAAAATGATCTATATGCCCATGACAGGTATGGTTACCAACTGATCATAGGTATGCTGGTGCATGCCTGTAATCCCAACACTCTGGGATGCTGAGGCACGAGTATTGCAAGTTCAAGTCCACCCAGGCAAGTTAGTAAGAAAATTTCTCAAAATAAAAAAGACAGAATGGACTGGAGATGTCACTCACTCAGAAATCCCTGGGTTCAATCTCTACTGCTGCAAAAAAAAAAAAAAAAAAGGAACTTATCATGTTCTTGTTTCCTATCATCTTGCAAGGAAGCAGTCACAAATTATTTCATACAGTGTCATATTATAATAATAAGGGCTAGAAAAGTAAGAAGGGGGATCCGTGGCCTTCAGCTGATTGTGAGAACAAAAGGGAGAGGAATGGTTTTAGAGAAGACTTGGCTTAGTCATAGATAATGTTCTCTTATTTCAAAGATAGCCACCAGTTCCTCCCCTCACTGCATTAATATGTCACTGATTCTATCAGTGACACAAGGTTTTGATTTCTCTCCCTCTTGAATGTGGACTGAGATCCTGAAGTTTGCTTTGATTAACAGCAAGTGGAAGAGGATATACTGTCTGATGTTTGGGCCTAGAACTTAAAATGCCTGTTAGTTTCTACTGTCTCCTCTTGAAACCAGCTATCATAAAGAAGTCTGAATATATTGGTGAAGCAGCAATCCTTGGAAACAGAGAATGGTTGGATGACAGGAGATTAAGAATCAAGAAAGATAAGCCCAGCCATCTCCCAACCCTTTCATTCATACAGGTGAGGCTGCAGACTAGTCAATGAAGCCGTGTCAAGGGTCCAGGAGCAGATGAGTTGTGCCAGACATTACACGAAGCAGAGATGCACAAGCTCAGCTCCTCTGCTCAAGTTGCAGAATCATGAACAAAGAAATTTTCTGTCACTGTAAAAAAACAATTGTGATGATTTGCTACATAGCTGTTTATTTACTTTTTTCACTGGTGGGGAGAAAATACTTGAATCCTCTACTTAACAGAGAGGTTTATTTTGGTTCTCATTTTTCAGTGAAGTGAGTCCATGGTTGCTTGGGTCCAATGCAGAATGTCATGGTGCAAGGGTACAACTGAGGGACACTATTTACCCTATGGTGGCCAGGAAGCAGAGAGAGAGAGCTGGAGCCTGGGATAAGAATACATCATTCCTGGTCATCCTCTTATTAACTTTCCTCCTCTGCTTGGGCTTCACCTCTCAACAGTAAACTCAACTATGAGGATAGTGGCCCTGTGATCCAATCACCTTTCAAACACACGAGACTTTGGGGAGACATTTTAAATCTAAACCCCAACATTAGCAATAGGCAAGTAAAAAAATGTATTAACATTTCACCTACATCTAATGACAAATAAAATTACAGACATTAGGGAAAGTGACGAGACACAAGATAGAAGGATATTCTAGAAGAAGAGCAAGAGAAAAGGGATAGAAGCATCAAAAATATTGTGTCCAAACATCTTTTGTGGGTGTATTAAGCAAAGTGGCTGGGGATGAAATGATCAAACTGAAAAGGCTATTTTTTTTAAAAAAAAGCATTTTCTAAGAATAAGAGATTACATATAATTGACAGAAATACAGTAATGTCTTTATAATAATGTATGTTTGCTTCTGTGTCCAAACAAGTTAAACCAACCAATTCAGCAGGAATTTTATGATATAAGAACCTGAATGCTCATTCAGTTGTGTTGCATAAGTAACTCTAAGCAAATTATTTCATTTTGATGGGTTTCAGCATGTATTAGTTCGTAAAATAAACAGATTAAATTATTCGTAGAATTTAAGGGATTTTTGAACTCTAAAATTTAAAATGTGACTACAACATGAGCAGTTATTTGTCTTGAAACATGGTTTTGACTTAACTAGGTCACTCAAACTTGGTTGTGCAGCATTTGCAGATAAGTAAATTATCTTTTAGCAAATCTGGCCCTGTTTCTCCCTGTATATTCTTTCTGCTGCATTTTGTAGACAATTCACCATAAAACACATCTATCCTGAAAATTTTCGGGTGCTCAGGTGAGGTGTGTTAGAGGCAATAAAGTAGCATGGATTTGCATTCTAAAATGTTGTCTTGATACCTAATAAATCTAACCTTTCTGAGCGGATGTATGGAGTTAAAAGTACTAATTGATCATGTTGGCAGTAAGGTGTTGTTCATTCTAGAAAGGCCACGTTAATTCAAATTGATGTGATTCAAATTAACCTTAATCAGCTCTACACAGTCTGTGATTCCATTACAGGATATATTGCAATTAGACTTCTCCTGTGTATATCTGCCCCTTGGCCTTATGAAAGGGTGTGCATTTTTTATTTTGGCTCTTTTGATGTAAAATTTTATAATAACCATGTATTTACTCATATACTGTTATCATTGCTGCCCCCAAAAATGACTTTTTGCATATTTATGCTTTAGTTCTGTTTGCTCTAAAAATATCAAAATACCTGGATTAGTGTGACCTGCATTAACTTTAGACATCATTTCTTTGTTTGAATGATAGTGTACTGTCAGAAAACAAGCAAGCAGTAATGTGTACCAGCTTTCATTTTATGTTAATAAACCAAATGCACTATATTTAGGGAGTCAGGTAATTAAGAAATGTATGCACTTGAAAATAAATAACACTATATGATAAATGCACATTTGCAAACATAATTGAGAGGATGTCAAGTGAAATATGGCCTTTGAGAAGCATATCCACTTCTATTTTAATTACATAAAGCAGGCAATTTTTTTTATTCTTTTTATTTCATTCTTACAGGAATGTTCTGTGAATAATTTTGTAAGTAATACTTTCCTTGCAGATAATCAATCTTCTTTCAGAAAACAGAAACACTAAATAACAGGAAGAGAAGCTACTTTATTATGTATTCCATGATCAGAGTATGAAGGTTAAACCACAGGTCTTCAGAGTGGGCTGGCTTCTTCTTTTTTTTTTTTTTTTTTTTTTTTTTTTAATATGGGTACCTGGAGTCGAACTCAGGACCTCGCGCTTGCCAGCAAGTGCTTGTGCCTCTGAGCGATATCACTGGCTGCCTTTTTTCCTTTATGTGGGTTCTGGGAGTCAAACTCAGGACCTCAAGCTTGCCAGGCAGGCACTTATGCTGCTGAGCTATCTCAACAGTGCAGGCTGGCTTCTTTTGGAAGTAATTTCACCTTAAGTAGTGTTGCTGAGCCTATCTGTGCCTGTCTGTAAATAAGTATAAAATATGATAAGCCCTTTTGGACCTTGTGGTCTGGAGGAATCCACATTTGTAATCCCAAGAAAAAGTTCTTGGAATTTCAATAAGTAATTCCAATCTACCACTTCCAGTGCAACCCACGGCGAGAATAAAGAGATAAACATGTATCTGTAGTAATAAAGAGCCAAGGGGGTCCTAAGTCCAGTTAGAAAAATGGCTAACTGGAACAAAGGCCTTAACCCAGGACCAAACCCTGGTTTTATTAATTTGTGAAGAGAGGAGAGGCTCGGGGATGAGTGACTGTGAAAATGGTGAGAATTATGTGACCGCTGTGAGCTGGGCTAGGGAGGAGGCACAATAGCACCTCTGCAGTATGCAGAGAGAGAGAGAGGTATGCAGAAAGAGTAATCGGCATAACACAGTTTGAGGAAGTATCTTGTGTTTTGAGTTCTGTGCTTTAGATTTGATGTGTAGTCTTTGTGCCCTGACACATCAAGGCCTCTTTCTTGAGGCTTAATCCCAGCTGACAGCGCAGCATCACTTGGCCTAGCTCACACATATTATTTGGGAGCTGAAGGTGGAGCAACACTGATCTGTCACATTGCCTTAAAGACTACACATCGGCACCTTGGCTAGACCCATTTGCATTGCTTAAAGACAATTGAGGAAATAAAGAAATATACTAGCCAGCTCTGTACATACCAATACACAGAGTCAGGGCCAGGTTTAATCAAAATGGAGACAAATGCTCTTCTTTCAAGAAGAGCCATCCTGGTGGTCCTCCAGATAAAAATACCTCCTTCATAAGACTGTTCTGACAATGAAGTAAGAATTTTGTTTATTCTTAATATACTTTTTGCACATGTTAAATATTTGAAAGATAAACTGTGAATTTTTAATGATTGTAAGTTAGCATTTTATATAAGTTAATTTTTGCTTTTTAGGTCCCTGAATTAATAGCCTGGACTTGATAGTTTTATTCTTAATTTTTTTCAATTAATACTGTTAAGAAACACAGAGGGATATAGGCAGAATTCATAATTTTAGGGATAAAGTAAATTTCTGTGGTGAAAATCTGTGGGATTCTGTAGAAGAAGCTGAGGTCTTTGGAGATGTGAATTTGAACTCCTGGCAAAGAATTCAAGGTGAATCTTGCCCACAATGACCAAGGATTTAGTGAAAAGCAGATGAGGATCTGCGGTGGGAGGGAAGGCTGCTGGTTATACACTCCTCACCAGCGAGGTGAGGAAGAGAGCCTCAGGGACTTTAGTCAGATGACCTGACCACCCCTATGCTTAAAGACACACTAAGCTCTAGGGTTACAGAATCAGATTGAAGTTAAAGTCTGAAAGCGAAAGAAACAAGACCTAGGACTGTGAGTTAATCATGAAACAGGAGCTTAATCATAAGCCTAGAACAGAATCGAGTGGCATTCTTCCCAGTTCTTATGTTGAAGACATAATTCTCAATACTTCAGAAAGAAACTGCCTTTGAAGAGACAAAGAGACAATTAAGATTAAATAAAATGGTGGAGGTTCCCTAATCCAGTATGACCAGTGTCCTCAGAAAGAGAGAAGATTACTACACAGTCACACAGAGGGTAACTATGTGAAGACACATGGAGAAGATGACCATCTACGTGGACAGAGGCCTTCAGAAAATAAAACAAAGCAAAACCCCATGCCAACACTCTGATCTTGGCCTCGCTCCTAAACACCTTATGCAGCATTACTGAGCTTTGGTCATGAACTCTTAGACAACAAATATGTTGTTTAAGCTGCTCCATTCCTAGTATTTTGTTATGACAGCCCTAGAAAATTAGTACACATGACAAATGCTTTCTGTAGTTTAGATGTTGATATACAAGTCATTTTATAACAACATTTTTTTTTAACACAATCAGTTACACCCAGTCCTGCAGATGTAGAGAAAGACTCATCATGGAGCAGGAATCAACAGTTGGAGAGCGGAGAACAGTCACTGACGATGGCTTCAAGAGTTTGCTTCTATTTAGTTCCATTTTAATTCAGCAATAATTAATCTACTTCGTGTTTTGTTTTTTGTTTTTTGAGCTAGGATCTCCTATGTAGTTCAGGCTGGCCTCAAACTCACTGCATTTCTCCTGCTGTAGCCACCCCAGGATTACAAGCATGATCTACCACATCTGGTTTAATATACTTTAAAATGCTTGGAAAAGGGTAGTCTTCTAAAAAATTTGTGCTGCTCTGAATTTCTCATTGTTTCATAAATTTTTCATGTTTTATATTCATGCAACATGGTACCCTATACCTCATAGTTGTTAGATAAACAAAGGATGAGTAGTACTTGAATGAAGGTATGACAAAGTGATTTTCCTATATAAAGGCACAGCATAAATATTGAAAGAGGATGTTTTCCCTATTTCTTTCCTCAGTGTATAACCTTTCTTCCTTTTAAAAGATTAATTTTATTGGTACAATTTTGACATACATAATGATCACATTCATCATAGGAAATTTGTACCTGTACAAATTGATTTGTTTTTCCCATTCTCCTCCCTTCCCTTTAATCCTTCTTCTACTCTCCATTTACAAAACTTTGTTTCTGTTTTTTTTTTTTTTTTTTTTTTTTTTTTTTTTTTTATGTGGGTACCAGGAGTTGACCTCAGGACCTTGTGCTTGTCAGGCAGGCACTTGTGCCCCTGAGCAATAGCACCGGCCCACTTTTTCCTTTGTGTGGGTTCCGGGAGTCGAACTCAGGAGCTTGCGCTTGCCGGGCAGGTACTTATGCCACTGAGCTATCTCACCGGCCCCCAAAACTTTGTTTCTAGTGTTTTCCTTCCATTCTTTTTTAGTTTTTTAATACATCTCCCTTTCCTTCCTTTCCTCTTCCCCCTCCCTTGTTTCTACTCCCATTTGAACATTTTCTTCCTAACTCCCAATATCTATCCTCCATTTGGGGCTGAGGCTAGTTAATTTTCACTTTTTTCTGGAATATTTGCCTTTTGCACTGTGCCAAACATAGCAACAAGAATTTTAACTAAAGGAAAATAGCATATCAGGTCAAATTTTCTACAATTAATTGCATCTGGCAACCTACTTAAAAGTATACATAATATATTCAACAAATAAACATGAAAATTAATTATAAAATAACTATACTCAAATCCAATTATATTAGTCTACCTAAATGATGGAATTAACACTACAAAATGTACTTAAAGATCCACAAAAACAACTACAAATAAATATTTTAGGTAACATTGAACCAAAGAAAAGTACTTGAAATAAAGGAGATATCATCTGCAAAATAATTTTTAATTCATATTTTTAAAGCAAATAATGTGCCCGTTGTAGCCAAAAAGTTTAATGGTGCTTTGGATTGAAATATTTAAACATAAACAAGCAAACAAAGGCAATATATTGACAATCATCATACATTTTTTAGCAAAATACTTCAAAACATGCCCTCAAGAAACATACCAGTCTTTATCAACAGCATCTAGTGATTTCTTTTGGTCAGTTTAATTTGATCAATAACTAAAGTAATCTGAATATATGTATATATATTCACATAGAAATGAATATATTTGAATTACATTGTAACATTAAAATTTAAACATTCTATGTGTCTATAGCAATGTATATGATGAATACCATTAAACACCTTACATGTGCCTTTTGGTAAAGAAATTAAAACTT
Organism: Erethizon dorsatum; assembly: GCA_028451465.1. Classification (NCBI taxonomy): domain Eukaryota; kingdom Metazoa; phylum Chordata; class Mammalia; order Rodentia; family Erethizontidae; genus Erethizon; species Erethizon dorsatum. The sequence goes on from CM051839.1 coordinate 23,675,999, forward strand.
TAATTTTACTTTTTATTTCATTATTATTTAGTATCTATTTTATTTTCTTTCCTTCAAAAATAAATATAGGGCCAGTGAGATAGCTCAGCGGCATAAGCACCTGCCTGGCAAGCACGAGGTCCTGAGTTCTACTCCCGGTACCCACATACATAAAAAGGGCTTGTGATATCACTCAGTGGCACTGGTGCCTGCTGGTGCATGAGGTCTTGAATTCAACCCCAGTACCCATAAATAAATAAATAAATAAATAAATAAATAAATAAATATGAATAATGAATTTATATAGTGAATACCATTTTGTCAATTAAAACTTTATATTTAATGTTGATATTACATACATAATTATATATAAATATATATACAATATAAAAATTTGCATTGTTATTTTATATGTAAAGAAAATATATATTTATATTATTTATATTTATATGAAGATTTATTGGTACTAAACATCATAATCACAGATTCATGTTGGGGCATATAGTTTAGTATACATTTTGAATTATTCAAATATAGACTAAGTATTGTATTTCTCAACATTAAATGTAGAATAGAGGGCAGATGGCTCAGTGGCATAAGCGCCTGCCTTGCAAGCGCGAGGGCCCGAGTTCGACTCCCGGAACCCACATACGAAAAAGGGGCCGATGATATCACTCAGCGGCACGGGTGCCTGTTGGCGCGCGAGGTCCTGAGGTCGACCCCCCGGTACCCACAAAAAAAAAAGAGTCATACAATGTACCTTACAAAACTTAAAATTGAGATATTTATGTATTTAAAATTTTATTGTCAAATATGCTAAATTTAATGTCTTGGAAATTATGTGACTGATAAAGGACCAAAGAAGCAAAACAAAACAAACAAACAAGGAATCAAAAAGTAGGTAAAGCCTAACAAATTCAAGGTGTGCTGCTCTCTGTAGAAGCTAATGAAAAGAAACACAGAGCAAGCTTTATCCTGAGGTTATATAAAGATATCCTTTGATTTACCCTGGGGTTATGCCCAGATAATCCCATTATAAATTAAACATACCATAAATTGAAAATTCATTTCATACACTTAACTGCCAAACATCATGATTTATCAAAAGATTACACTGTAGGGTTTCAGGGCATTATCTTTATGATTAAGTGATTGACTAGGGTCTGTGGTTCATCACTGTTGCCCAGCATTAACAGAGCCAATAATAACACAAATTAGTAGCACCGGAAAAGATCAAACACAAAGTTCGAAGCAGCATTTATACCAACAGCATATCACCTTCATATCACCAGACAGTGGAAAAGTTTGAACCATTCTAAGTCTAGGACCATCTGGGTTTCTGTCTGAGATAAGCATAGTCACATACAAATAATACTTTTCATACAAAAACTAATCTTCACTTTTTAATTTAAATTTTAATAATATTTACAGTAACAAAATTGTTAGAATTACCAAAACTTGTACCTCAGTCTGTTTTAAGTTGCTATAAGAAGACACTTGAGAGTGGGAAATTTGAAAAGCACAGAGATAAAGCTTTTATACTCTGAAGCCTGGAAAGTTCACGTTCTAGGAGCACCAGCTGATTGAGAGCCTTCTTGTTCTGTGCTTCCATGGAGGAAGAGCAAGACAGCCAGAACAGAGAAAGAAGAAGAAGCCAGAATTCATATTTCACCAAGGATCCACTTCTGAAATAATTAGCCCACTCTCATGATACTGGGATTGATCAGTTCCCGAAGGTAGAGGTCCCACGACTTTATCCTCTCCTTAAGTTCTCACCTCTCAATGCCACTGCATTGGGAATTAAGTTTGCCGTACATGTACTCTGGGGAATATACTCAAACCACAGCAACTTGGATATTTCTACTATTCGAAATTTTAAAAAAAGGACATTTTTTGAAGTCTTTTCCTAGATTAAGCCCTAACTTGCAAAAGAATATTACCATCTGGATAATATATAAATAATTTATTTACAACTCAAGCCTCTATTTACAAGTTAAATTATAAACAGACAATTCAACATTTAGGAAAATAATCAAGGCAATCTGACAGAGAAATAATTTTATGCTGTAAAACAAATATGTTATACCTATTCAACGCATCCATAAGTATGGTAATATATTTTGATTTAAATCATCCAATAGAAATATATCAAATATAAAACAAAACATGCATCTCATAATCTACATTAAATTATGATTTGTCTTACCTTTTTGTAGAGACCTCCAAAGTCATATATTCAATTCAAATGTAAGAATAAGATAAATGAATATAAAATGTTATTTTTTTTGCAAAGAGATGATATTTAAGAAGCATAACACACCAGGGCATGAGTTATGATGTAATAATTCACACCCTTTACATTGTTAGATGTATGACTGTATGGAGCTCTATTTAATGCACAAGGTGTAAATTATTACCCCATAGTTCACAACATGGAATGGTTTATTGTTCTTATAAACAATTCCCTATACAAATATTTTCTTATTAAAAAGGGGAAAATGTTTGAATGTAATATGTTTTTAAAAGGACATGTGAGAAAGCAATAAGAATGTGAATCAGAATAACATGAAACGTCTTGATTTTAAACACAGTACTTTTCTTTAACAAAAATCAAAATGCATTTTTTGCTTTCCTTGACTGATGTTCAGACCCAGCAGGCATTTTAGCAACCAAGTCAGTTTAAATACTCTGCAGTATACAGATATTCCCTTGGAATCATTTTTTTTTCCACAAGTCACCACCCCTGCTATGTCTTTTACCATTACTTCAGAGCCACATAATCCTGTGAAGTTTCACTTATACATTTTAAAGCCTGCCAGCATAGTTGAGGAGCACAGGAATATCAGGAAAGCCTCCCAGGTGCCTCTGTAGAGCTCTCGATGGCATGAAACTGAAGTGTCTATCAGGATTCCTGTAAATGCTCTCTATTGTGGACAGTTAACTACACTGGAAATCAGTTTTCTCACCACAAACTCACAGCTACCTTGCAAGACATTTGGTTTATACTGGAAACACACTGGTTTTTTTTTCAATTATGAATTTGCATTAAAAAAGGAAAAGAAAAATAAAAGAAATGGGTAAGTACTGATCTACTTATTAGCTCACAAGAACAGTAGGGCTGTTTTAGGATACCGAGCACAGGATAGCACTAATTTTATACAGCAAAGGCTTCAAGTAATTCTATAGGTAATTCTAGACGTCCTTCCCAAAATTTCCAACAGGGATAGATTTTCTAGAGTCACTTCTGTATATAAGGTATGTGGAAATATCAGTGTCAAGGAATCACAGTCTAAGTATCTCTACCTTTGGCCACTCCACTGTGACATAGATATTAAAGGAATAAAGAAGACAGAGAAAGATATAAACAATGAATGAACAGAGAATGGACAAATTCATCAAATGATATTCCAATACTTTTGAGTACCAAGATCAAAGAGTAGAATAAGAATTGAAGTTAATAAGAAAAGAAATGTAGGGCCAATGAGATAGCTCAGTGGCATAAGCGCCTGCCTGGCAAACACGAGGTCCCGAGTTCGACCCCCGAAACCCACATAAAGGAAAAAAAGGGCCGGTGATATTGCTCAGTGGCCGGTGATATTGCTGGCAAGCGTTAGGTCCTGAGGTCGACTCCCAGTACCCACACACACACACACACACACACACACACAAAAGAAATGTATAGCACTTACGTTTCATTAGCCTGTTCAACACTATGGAGACATTGACAATAATGCTTCTTTTGATTTGGTGGTTTTACTTATTGTTTTACATTTTTTATTGTGGAGATATTATAATATATATATCAGCATTGTCATCACCAGAAAATATATAATTTAATGTCATTAATGACATTCAAAAAGCTGTGGAACCATCATCCTTATCCATTACAGAACTTGTTCATTATTTTAAGCATATTGGCAATAACTGCCACTCTCTTTCCCTCAAGACTTTCTGTCTCTTTTAATCATTTTGATATTAAATGGATAGAGTGACTAGTTCTGTGTGGGCATTTCAGAAAATAATGCTCAATAAGTTTTTGTAATGACTAAGAACCAGATTTCTCTTTGAAGACTACTGACTTAAATACTTAAAAGTGATACACATTTGCAAAAGATAAAATTAATGAGGTATTAATACCTCCAGGTAATTTCTACTTTGGGTTTTTTAGGAGAAATAATTGGTATTCTACATGGGCCATGTCATAACAAAAATTGGATGAAAAATTCTTTATTGATTTTAATTATCTGAGGGTTTTTTTTTTTTTTTCAGATTTCTACTAACAGGGACACGGGCTGATACTGAGAGGAATACAATTCGTACATGGAATAATTAGTACAAAGGTTAACATTCCTTTCTTTACTGAAATCAATTTGACCCTTGTCAAGAGTCATTCTTCTCACATCTTCTAGATTTAGGGGGCCTTTTCAATTGGACATATATTCTAACAGACATATTAATTACATAATTTGATTTGCAAAATGTATCAGTTGGACTATTCTTTTATTATTGGAACTAGCTAACAAATACATTTTAAGATGAGGTATGCAGTCCCTGTTAACACCAAGAATTATCTCAAAACCTGGAAACATTTTCCTGTTTTTATCACATTTTCACATTCTTGTATTGTTTTAGTTGATTAAAACATACTGTATTTGTTTTGTTTAACTGTACAAATCTTACCTATCATTGTCATCATCATCAGCAGCAGCTATTGTAAATTGTTTGGCTATTAAATATTATTTCCAGGGCTGGTGAGATAGGTCAGAGGCATAAGCGCCTGCATGGCAAGTGCGAGATCCTGAGTTCGACTCCCAGTACCCACACACACACAAAAAATTTCTATTAATTGATCATTATTGATTTTTTCACTTTAGATTATTGTGCAGTTTAACATAAGCGTAAAACTAATATTATGTTTGAATATCTGCCTTTAGAAATTTGCGCTTAACTCTGATATTTTGCTGTTGATGAGTTTGGATGAAGGCAGGTATTAAATTACAAACAAGTTTAGTGCTGAAATATTCATATATATAGTGGTATTTATCAACACAGTATTATATCCCTAACTTCCTGATACCTTTTTAAATTGTGGCATCATTCTGTGTAGCACAATGTGGTTTTGTGTATCTAAATGTTTCTGAAGAATAACTCTGAGACGTTGAATAATCACTCTATATTCCACAAACTAACCTCAAATCTGCATAATTTCATATTGTACCATTCCTTCTCCTCTATCCCTCAAAGACTTGCCATTTATGTATTTCTCCCAGCTAGAAGTTTAGTAATGTGTTACTGACAGCAGTCTTTGGAATTCATCACTAATTCCTATCCACCTAATCATGATGTTTCTCTGAAATATTCCCAAAATCACTTTCTATCTTACCATTCTGAGTATGTTTATATCATACTCTCTATATTTCTTTGATAAGCCATTCTTTCTTAATTATTCAACAATTGCCTCACCCTGCCACATATAAACCACGTATATTAAGCCTTATTCATGTTTTACTCATAGGATGCAAGAAAATTCTGCTTGAAACTATGCTAAGTGCAAACTAAATGATTATTGACATTGAATTTGATATCTTCATATTTGTTCTCTAAAATAAGAATATGAATGTCATCCAGTGAGTATGTATTTTATTTTAAACAATACTCAAGTCTAGATTGCCAGACTTTTGTCACTAAAGTGAGTTCTAAGTAAATAGATTGTCTTCACAGTTTAATATGTAGTTTATCTGGTAAAGTTTTATATTATTTGGTGATGTGATATAGCACGCGTTTGTGTGTGAAAATTTCACTCAACAAATATCAGTGTCTTAGAAAGTAAGACAAAGTTTCTTAAAAGTCACATTAATTCTTTTTTTTTTTTTTTTTTTTTTTTTTGTGGGTACCGGGGGACGACCTCAGGACCTCGCGCGCCAACAGGCACCCGTGCCGCTGAGCGATATCACCGGCCCCTTTTTCGTATGTGGGTTCCGGGAGTCGAACTCGGGCCTTCGCGCTTGCAAGGCAGGTGCTTAAGCCGCTGAGCCGTCTCACCGGCCCAAAAGTCACATTAATTCTTAAGTAACTGTGCAAAAATAAACAATTCATAAAAATAAAAAACTTATTGAGTATAGTTATGTTAGGAATGTTTGCATACAATCAGTTACTTATATTCAAATGTTTCAGGAGAGGAAGTAATAATAATTTTTTTTCAATTATTTTAAAACTATAATCAAACCAAAATTTTTATAAGAACCTTTATATTAGACCAAGTTCAATCTGTTAGGAACAGGACCTACATGTCTGAAATCTTCCAGAGCACCTATCTTCTATAAAAAAAATTAAAAATAAATCAAAACATTATTATTCAGTATCAATATCATACTTCAGGCAGAAACATTGAAATGGATTGTAGTGAGTTCCAGCTTTAAATAAAATAGCAAAACAGATTAGATTTTAAGATCATCTAACAGGTCGTGTACTTCAATTATTTCCATTAACAATAAATACATGAGAAATTTATATCAAAAGTCTATTTAGCAAGAGAATACTTCCACCTCTCAAATTGTTTAATGTGCAAAGCACTGGAAGTTAGATCTTATATTTTTAAATATTAATTAAAATATAAGGGAATTAAGTAGAACATAGTTCCCTAATTAAAGCACATTATTTTGTAAGAGATTTTACTAGAAAATATGTTCTGGTTAAACAGAGATGTCTATTACTGCCTATAATGCATTAAAACCATTTTACAAACTATATTGCCAGACTTATTTATTCCTAATTATACATGGTAAAAGTGATAATTTGAATAATGCATGTAAGAGTTAACTAATATTTTGTTTTAAACAATTATGGTATGTTAGCATTTAATGCTAGTAATAATGATGTTTAAATTTTACTACTAACCGATTCTTTATTAACTATTGCATTTTTTCTTAAATCATTTGTTTTTTTATGCAGCTTGTCTTTTCCATAAGTGGTTTATATGAGCTGTTCAGATTGAAAAAAAAATCCATACTATAAAGTATTCACTGTGCTCCCTTCAGGGGCACATATACTAAAATGTATTCATTTATGGAGTCCTTTTCTTTATTTCTTTTTTAAAACAATGTAGCTCTCTCTTCTAATTTAGATATAAAATGTATTGAATTTTATTATTAGATATGTCTTTTTAAATACTTTCAAAATTGTCTGTCAGTGAGTTACTATAAAATAAATGTAAAGAAGAATAAACAAACCCTGGAAAAATACCTATTCGCTAATCTATTTCTCACTCACATTCACTTATTTTATATTTTAAAGTCAGAAATGACATATTTACCTCAGAGTCCACCATCTTGATTGATAGCAACAAAAATAATTGCTAATGAAGTTTTTTGAAGAATAAGAAATACTAAATGCTTATGTTTCCCTGGTTTTGTATTTTCATGAAAATGACTCAATAGAAAACTTATTTGGTTTTATAAAAAATTCTGCTTCTTAAATAAAATGTTATTTTCAATTGAAATTTTTTTTAATGTTGGAGATCTCGGGGTAATTTAGCTGCATAATGTTGTCCCATCTCCTTCTTTCAATGTAATAACTAGCTGTTCAACATAAGCTGTAGTCACCAACTATCTAAGGGTAAAAATAACATCCATATGCCATGATTTTAATTGTCTCCTGAACCACTAATTATTAAAAAAATTTCCATTTGCTGGATAGTTAATACTTTTTAAAATACAAAAAAAACTTTAGTTAAAAATTCAAAGCAAATAAAATGTCAAGGCTTATAGTTATATAATTATAAAACTAGAATCAGATAAGAAAAATAGTTTGCATTCACAGCATATATCTTCAACAGTAATTTTTTCTGGGAGTCCAATAAGGAATTCTTGATACATTTGTCACTAATTTGCTCTCAATTTTCTCCAGCTAGGCCATTTGTTTACTCATTATACCAAGTGCGCTAATTCCCATCTCCTTTTCTTTGCATGTGCAGTCACTCCAGAGCTGGAATACCTTCTGTTTACAGCCTAATAGATTCCTTTATGTTTTAGCTATGTTGCATCTTTTTGGATGAAGCCATTTTAATTACTTCAATTTCAGGTTGTTTCTATAATTACCCATTATACTCAAAATCTAGTGGCTGGAGATGAATAGCACACACTTCTAACTCACGTGGCCCTGAACATCTTAATGAGTTGTGAGGTACCTGGGCATGTCTCTTAAATTCTCCCAGCCTGTTTTCTTCCCCAGTTAGAGAAACATTATCTGTCTTAAGAGTTCTCACAAAAATAGAAATGGAAATATTAGTTTTAGAAAACTATCATAATATTTTACTCAGGAAGAAAAGGATGGTTTTATCAATGAAGTGGAGACAGAATTAAAAGAAGTTGATTTGCCAATGAATTGTGATGAGCAAGGGAGAGTGACTAATGATGACCCTCATGACTCTTGCTTAAGGAAGTTGGCATAAGGCATGATACTCATAGAGAGAGGAAAGGCTCAGAAGTTTACAAGCACGTGACGATGAGGTGAGTGACACCTAAAAGGGAATGAAGAAGAGTAAATTGTCTATAAGAGTTTTTAAAATCCAAGACACATCAGAGTTGGGGAAATAAATTTGAGATTCATTACTATATAGCTAAAGTTATATAAAATGGTAATATTATTTCCTCCATGTTAGAGATAAGGAAGATTGAGACACAAAGTTAAATCACATTGTAGTTGCAGAGGCAATTTTAAATTTCTTCACTACCACAGAGTTTGGGCTACTGCTATTGACTGCAAGAATGATACAGCAGATAAAATCTCTAGGACCTATAATGGATTCGGTTTGACTTATCATAAGTTATCTCAGCTAAGCCACTATTAAGTTTTTGCATTTAAATTTATTTTAAATGATACACAAGTGCTGGGGATATGGCTCAGTGGTACAGCACCTGCCTGGCAAATGCAAGATCATGAGCTCAATTCTGGTACCAAAAAAATAAAAAAATAAATAAATAATACACAAAACACAAAAAGTACATATTAATGGGATGTTTTCATACATGTGCATATTGTGTAATGCTTCAATCAGGTTAAACATTTCCATCTCCTCAAATGTTTGTCATTTCTTTATGGTAAAAACATCCAAAATCTTTCTTCTAGCTCTTCAAAATACACAGCATTTTATTATTTGCAGTCACTCAGCAGTGCAATAACACAATCCTTGCTACTTACTCCTACCTAACGGTAACTTAGTAACCATTGCTCAGCCTCTTCCCAGTCTCTGGTAACCATCCTCCATGTTCTTCCTGGTCTCTGGTAACCATCTACGTACTCATGCTTCCTGGAAAACAGGTGTTGCCGATTCCACGTATAAGTGGTGTCATGCAGTACTTATCTTTCTGTGCTTCGCATATTTCATTTATTCACAGAATAAATGTTGTGTTTTTGTTTAAAATTTTTTTATCACTTTGTGATAAGTAATTTTGATTTACATCACTTATTCCGGGATGAGTCTATACTCAGTAAAGCAAAGAAAAACTGAAAGAAAACAGTCTTCATCTCCATTTGTAAAATGACTTATGGTAGTATCAAAAAGATAGAGTAGCAGGGTAAATTAGAAATTCTTCACCTTGTTGTGGCTTAGAAACTCTAAAAACTCTTCTGGCCCTAAAATTAGGAAAATTACCTTATGTTTTTGACATTTCAAATCTAGAAAATCATTACATCACTATTTTTATATTGATTTATGTATTTCCCTTTTTGTATTTTTTCTCTTTATTATATGATCAGCCCACTAAGGAAATGCTCAGTTAAATATGTGTCCCCTCGATTTTTTCCTCTATAAGCCTTATCATTTATTTATGTTTGCATGTAATAACTATGGTTTTACACTTCTGAAACTTACAACTTTTAGGATTTTATCACTTACTTTAGATTCATCATGTGAAATTTTGCATATGTATAAAAATGTTGTGTAGTGTACAAATATAAAATTTCAAAGTCATACTGCTTAAGTGTAAACATTGACCCTACAATTTTCTAGACAATTTTCTTGCTTATTATAAAAGTAATTTAACCTTTATTTTCTCATCTATAAGACAGAAATAATGTATAATGCATAAGTTGTCTTGAGGATCCCATGAGATAATTTCTATAGAGCAATTAGCTGAATGTCTTGCACAAGGTAAGCATTCAATTCATCCCTCAATATTGTTGATATAATTATAATTATTATCATTTTGGTTATTGAACTATGTATTGCTTGTTGGTTAATAAATAAATTTAACTCATGATGACTGCTGGCTTCAGTTAAAATTGACAGATTTTCTTCTTCAGATGATTGTATACTTAGTCTATGATGTCAATTTTGTAGTTTTAATTACCATATTAAAAGTGGTATCCCTGCTTATTACCTGATTTTATTGATGTTTATGCTTCTAAAAATCTACTACTTTTCACTCTGATCGCTTACAAATAAAGTATACTACACACTTACTTTTCAGGAGAAATATTCATCAGTAGCTGGCATTGTTCTTGGTAATTTTTGACAACTATTAAAATGTTAATTCAATCCTTGAGAAAGACATGTGCACTGCTTTTTGCATGCCTACTGCCAATTCCTGCTTCTTTATTGAGCTCTTGAACACATTGTTTCTAAGGGACAATGAACAGCCATGGATAGTTTATATCAGCTTGCATTTATTCTTCTGTTTTGAATTATTTCTGTGAGGCATGAAACCTGTAAATTCTAGAATGCAATTGGAGCATATGACTAATAAATCTCCCATAACATTAAATTAATTCTGATTTGCCTAAGCATATTATTATAGCAGAATTTTCAAATGAGTCAAATTCTTTCTTGCATTCAAAGGATGTGAGACATTAAAATATGATGTTCTAAGAATTTGACTATTACCTAAATTTTAAAGAGAAATACTATGCTTACCATGCTTACTGTATTTATTATGTGCCTATTTCTGTGTAGACGCTTTCATTCATAATCCATTTAACCTTCACATATTACCAACTGCTAAAGTCCCAAATTTATAGAATAAACTTATGTAGACAGAAGTTAACTTATTTTGCCTCCTGTCAATCAGCTAAGAAACAATGTAATTTGAATTCAGATTCAGGTATGTTAGATACAAGTTTTATTTTTCCCATTGGTATGTACTGCTAATATTAAAATTATTATTAGAAAAAATATGCTCATTGAATATTTCATGTGTTATTGAAATGATTGTTCAAATCTACCTTCTAACATTTTTTGTTTGCTTTTGATCTGGAAGCTCTTCTGTATATCCTGCATCCCTTCAGACTTGCAAGGGGATTTGACCAATAGGAGTGATCAGGAAGACAGGAGAGAGGAGAACAGTGAGGTCAAGGTATTTATTTCTTCTGTTCCATTCCTGCCATGTAACTATTTGTGTCTTTAACCCAAGCCAAAGCCAGCATGTGTTTGTGTGTGTGTGTTTGTGTGTGTGTGTGTGTGTGTGTCTGTGTGTGGTATTGAGGATTGGGGATTGGAGCCAGGAGTGCACTACCATGGAACTACTGATCCATTTCTTGTTTTCATATTTTTTTCCTATTTTGAGAGATCTTATTGTGTTACCCAGGCTAACTTCCAGCTCACAATCCTTCAGCCTCCTGAGTAGCTGAGATTACAGTCCTCTGCCACCACACCTGGTTATAGTGTGAATCTTGCACATCCATCTGCACACAACTCTTCTGTTTTCTAGTAATGGCTTCCTTGTCTTGCCTCCTGACACTTAGGGTTAGTTGCAGACCTCCTCACACCCTTTACTAGCACTTGAATACTGTAACATCATATTGTTGATTTTCCTAAATGCTATTTCTATGCTGTATACATTATAGTATGAAAATACCCTCAATTCTGCAAATGTTTGTCCATTTATGTCCCTTTGCACTGTGTTCAATATTTTAAAGCTTGAAATGTATTATCATTGAGATCATTGCCATCATATGTCATCTGTACATATATATTATTGTATAAAAGAGGTATGAACTTCTTTGTAACCAAATGATATTAATATGATGCCTATAGTTCAAATCATCCTAGAATTCTGTGTAGGTAAACAAGCAGTATAGATTTAGAAAAACATACAACAAACAATATTTTTATTTGGCAAATAAGGCAACTGAAGCCCAAGAAGTTAGGCAACACAGTGATTGCAGAGATAAAATGGATATAAATTCACAAAACCATTTTTTTCTCATTTATGATTTTAAATATATTCTTTGAAATCTCCTAAATTATTAACAATCTTCCTAATTATTTAATTACTTTTTTAATAAATACACATTTGCGGTACATACTATTTACACTCTGTGTGGATTTGGTAACTATACATAACACATCTCCATTCCTTTCTTATCCCCTACCCTTCCACTCTTCCCTCCTTCCTCCATCTCTTGATCTCCTTCTCAATTAATTTTTAAAATAGTTTTGCCAGTTCATTTCTACAACTTCTGAAATCACCATCTATCTGTGATGTGAATAAATGTTTAATTTTGCATAACTGACTTGCCACAGTACATTGCTTCCCAATTACTTTTCCGCTTTTCTTACTGTGTTAAAAATGTAATTCAGAATTAATGTGATCAACTTTACCTATACAGATCTTCATTGAATGAATGACACTTCTATTTTCATGTACTAAAATGTCACTTAACTTTTACTTCTATATTCAGTGATCTAATTTCATAAAAATTATGCTTTCTGTTATTTCTGAGATAGCCCTAATATTGATTTTTTTTTTTTTTGTGGGTACCGGGGGTCGACCTCAGGACCTTGTGCACCAGCAGGCGCCCTTGCCTCTGAGCGATATCACTGGCCCTTTTTCTGTATGTGGGTTCCAGGAGTCAAACTTGGGCCCTCACACTTGCCAGGCAGGCACTTACGCTGCTGAGCCATCTCACCGGCCCCCTAATATTGATTTTTTAGTACAAAATTAATCAACTTAAGAAATTTTGCATGAGTTTAGAATTTTTTTAAATATTAGGAGTTTAAAGTGTGGGGAAAATTTCAAAAGTATAAATGTTCACTTATTTTAAATAAATAAAATTAATATGTCAATTATGATAATTATTCCATCTCAAATATCTAATTAATATACTTATAAAGCTTTCTTTCACAAAAATCTATACACTCATGTTTTGTTGTGAAATTAATATTTATTAAAAGATAAATTAATAAAATTTTTGCAATGGAAATTCCTTCTATAATAATTAGACACATGGCAAGATACTGATATTTGCTTTGATAGTAGTAGAGAAATTTCTAATTTGAAGGTTAAAGTTCACAATATTGACAGCAAAATACCACTCATTTATTTTGATTTTGAAATACTTTTTTCCCGCTGTCTGATTTGAATAAGTTTTTAAAAATTATTTTGATTTTCTTAGTACATGTTTGCAGTACATAATGTTTACATTCACTGTAGGGAATTGGTATGTGTACATGACACATTTCGATCTCCTTCTTTTCCCCCCTCTTGCCACCGCATTTTATTTTTCCAGCATCAGATTCATTTATTTATCTTTTAAGTCCTTACAAAGTTAATTATCATATATACAGATTGAAAACCAGACTAATAAGCAAAAGAACATATAAAACATGTAAGACCATTGCACTAAGTCAAGGTACACTTTTAGGTACATGGCCCATGCATGTTTTTTATTTTAAAGAAAAAAAAATAACAATAACAATAAAACAGAGTTTCAAAACAGGTTAGTGGGGCCAGTGAGATGGCTCAGCGGCGTAAGCGCCTGCCTTGCAAGCGCGAGGGCCCGAGTTCGACTCCCGGATCCCACATACGAAAAAGGGGCCGGTGATATCGCTCAGCGGCACGGGTGCCTGTTGGCGCGCGAGGTCCTGAGGTCGACCCCCCGGTACCCACACACACAAAAAAAAAACAGGTTAGTAGCAGAGTTGCAATAATTAATATTTTGTGTATTGTTGTTTTCATAGTAGTTATTCAGAGTACAATAGGTAGAAATCTCGAAGATATAGGGGTAGGCAGAGACTTCATGAAAAAAACCCAGACTGCAAGGGAAATATGACAAAGAATCAACAAATGAGATTGCACCTTATTAAAAAGAAATAAATTTCTTTTGCACAACAAAAGAAATCACCAACAGAGTGAAAAGACAACCCACAGAGTGGGAAAAAATTATAGCCAGTTGTCCCCCAGACAAAGGATTTCTACCTAGAACATATAAAGAATTGAAAAAAAAGACCCTCCAAATTCAAAGACCCAATCCAAAAATGGGCATCTGAGATGAATACACACTTCCCAGATGAAGAAATACAAATATATGAAAAAATGTTCAACATGGTTGGTCATTCGAGAGATGCAAATTAAAACAACACTATGCATCTTAATAAGTGTATGCTTCAAATAAAATATTCATACTAAGTAATAAACACTTTTGTCTCATCTTTAATTTGACTCTTTCATCTGCATTTAAACCTTACTCTGAAGTTTGAGGAAAACAAATATATGGTAACACTTAAATTCCCTTAAATTTTTTTATCAGTAAAGATCATTTTGCTAAATTTTTACACAGACTGATCTGCAGTGGAAACTACAGTGGAGACTGAAAATAAAATGCATTTAATATTCAAAATATAACTATAATTTCTTTCTATCAACCTTATTTTAGTTTTTATTTCTTTTGACTAAATTCTCTACCCACAATATTATTATGTTTTGTTGCTTACACAAGTGTTTATTGGACGATCATTTATATTCCATATGCTGTGCCAGATGCTACAGATATACAGAAAAAAAGATACTAATTATATTTAGGTTGCTTTGATGTAACAGGAGAATATATATATATTTTTTCAGATATAATACTTTCTGACACACAACTTTAATAACAGTTGTGTGTTTTGCAGAAATAGTATGAAGAGCACATCATTAATTATGATCAAGGTTATAGAGATAAAATCCAAAGATATAGGAGCCTGATTCATATTGGTGCAGTATTTTGAAGAAGATGGATTAAGAACAGGAACAGGCTTTATCAGGAATCATCATGCTGATGATAAGAAACTGGATGATCCTTATCAGGAAACTGAAAGTGGTTCATCACTGTTGGAGGGCAAAGTTCAAGAAGAAGAGGGGTAGGGAAGAAATATAAATGCCAGGAAATTCCATGAACTTTCATCCCAGTCTAAGGAGTGTTTTCTTGCCCTCCAGGAAATGAGAACTTTGAAAGATTTGGAACAAAGAAGTGACATCAGCAAATTGGTATTTCGAAAAAGTATTCAGATGACAGCCTAACGAGTAAAACTGATGAGAAGTCAAGCTAGATAAAGACTATTTACAAGGTATAATAAACACTGAGGTTCACTACAATAAGAGACAGGAAATGGGTTGGTAGAGGCCAGAAATATGTGTTGATTATATGGACTGAAATTTTAAAAATTAAATGAGTGAAAGTTCTGATGGTGCCTGATTTCATTTCTAGGAAACTGGATTAAAGAGAATGCAAAGAATCTTAGGAGACCCTGGAAAATGTATCCAGTTTTGTACAAACCGAGCAGACAGGAGGCAGCTGAATGCCACATGTGTATCATGAGCAAGCTTCCTCAAGCATAAACTACTTTTTCAGAGCAAAGAAAAATATTAGATCACTAAAACTCAAGTTTATAATTGTTGACATAGGGCATATTCAAATAGATAATAAAGTCTCTACAACTGTCTAGTATATTCCCAGGGACCACAGAGGAGAAGTTTGGTGGGAGGGTCTTCTTTACTTCACTTTACCTTCAACATTGCAACAACATAAATTTTTGTAATGGAAACTCCGATTATGTTGTACTTGACTATAAAATTCTTCTACTTTTTAATGCCAGATAAATTTTTAAAAAAATCTTTGGCACTCCAGGCTACATCATGGCTTTCAAACTTTATCTCTCTATATTTTTTCCACATACCATGTGCTACAGCACAAATGAAAAACAAGCTATTCCCTGAATGTCCACTTAATCTTTGCATCCTGATCCTTTGCCTTTGACTTAGAATGTAGACTCCATAAATTCACAAGTAAAATCTACCTCAAACATGATCTCTTTTCTTGGAACATCTTTAATTTTTCCCAGTTGTACTTGTTTGCTCTGTACTTTAACATCATGTGTATGCATTCCCTCCTCATTATTTATATGTAATAAGATACATTTTATGATTTTTTTCTGTATTTACTTAATGTTTTTATTAGCTGACTTAAGTATTTTTTTAGAAACATGTAGTTTTCCTCCTTTTGGCTTTGTCTTCAAAGGTTTGCTCATTGTATATCCTCAGTAAATATTCAAGAAAACACAAAATATATATAATATAGGTTACATGGATATTACACTTCAGTGTAAACACATGGCACTAATACGTAAGTTAAATAAACATCGTGATATCTTCAAATGGAAATATTTGTTTTATAAGAAAACATATGAAAACTAGCATTTCCTAAATTACTTTCCTAGTCACTAGATCATATCTCTTTAAATAACATTTTTGCTAGAAATTTTGTTAACATATAGAAATGTATAATGGAATTGCTTTCATGATGATAAATGACTATAACTATTCAGGTTGTCTTTATAAAATTTAAGTATTAAAAATACATTGGTTTAAAACTAAGGCACATGATGCATACCCAGAACATGTGTTTTAGAAAGTAATAAAGTTAAAGAAAAATGGAAATATTTATTATTGAGAATACACTAAAGGACTTGATGGAGGAGAAAAGATACAGATAATATAGTTAAACAGAATAGAGTTAAAGTTCTTGAGATATGGATAACTGCAAGCTATTCAACTTCTCTGAGCAAAAGCATCTTCACAAATAATTACGTATATCAGTTGTAAGGCTGCCATGAAAGAAAGACAAAGATGAGTGTAACTTGTACATAGTTGCCTACATAAAATACTGCTATTATTATTGTAGCAATAAGTTAGTTAGAAATATTATAGGCAGTCAGCCAGGGCTAGGCACTTGAGGGAGTCAGTGCAGAGGATAAGAACACACCACAACTATGGCCCAAGGCACATCTGTTGAAGGCGGGTCCTCAAGATAAAGATGGAATGACCAGGCCTGCATACCTCCCCAAGGGATCAGCAATAACTTGAGATTATACTATAATTGGTATTGGTTGAGTAAAGTCCAGATAGATGCCAGCCACCCAGGTTGGTGACCAGAGCATCTGGACCCATCTCTTCCTAAAAATGCTTTCGTTCCTTCCATGCACCCTGCTATGTACTCTGCTTCCCTATTGGATCAATATTAGCCAGGCAGCTATACTTGTAATTGTGTTGGTTGACTACAGCTTGATGTTGTACCCGCCTCTTGAGTTTGCTCTGCAAAACATTCTTACAGAAATGGTCTCTGTGGCAACCCACTTTTGGGTACCCTCCTGTCTCTCAGGAGCTATAACTGTATAAATATTTCCTACTCTTAAGCTCCGTTGTTCCTTAGAATTCATTCTTTGAATTAAGGTATACAAACTCAGCGTATCTGACATCTATCAGGCTGGGAGTTATATTTTTCCTACATCATTATTAATAGTATTTGCTATCATCTATATTAATAAATCCAGCACTACTATGTTAGTGATATGGAAGCATACATATCCAAGTGTAAAGAAATATGAAAAACATGTATCCCTGAAAATATCATGGATATATGCCATATATTTTATGGATATGGCATATGGATATGGCATATATTTTATATCAAATATTTATGTAGAATCTGATCTTCATCCTCATTTTAATATTTCAAGGGATTTTTCTACATTAATATCAGAGATTTGTAAAATAATTACATATATTCAGTTTGCTTTCTAAAATTATATATACAGTGTTTTAGGACAATGGGGAGTTGAAATAAAATTGTTTAATGCTATAGCATCACAAATGAAGAAATTACATAGGTGATTGATAACATGACTATACAATGAAATGGTCCTTATAAAATGTAAACATTATTAATTACATAACAGTTTTTATTAAATAGTCAGACTTTGGTATAGCATTTAAAAATAGATAGCCTATGGGCCGGTGAGATGGCTCAGCAGCTTAAGCGCCTGCCCAGCAAGCGTGAGGGCCCGAGTTCGACTCCTGGGACCCACATACGAAAAAGGGGCCAGTGATATCACTCAGTGGCACGGGCACCTGCTGGTGCGCGAGGTCCTGAGGTCGACCCCCCCGGTACCCACAAAAATAAAAAATAAAAAAATAAAATAAAAATAGATAGCCTAAGGAAGTTCAAAAGTGTCAGTATCTCTGTATATTATAAAATGTTCTTCTAACTCCACAGAACTGCTGTTGTACGTCAAAAGACTACCCTCACAAAGACCTCTACTTTGTGAAGCCCTAAACCAATTTATAGTAGTTTAGTAAAGACAAAACTGTTTTTACTTAAAACTTATTTCAGGGTTTTAATTTATCTTGCCTTTTTACTTTTTTTTTCTAACTGATGGGGCAAAATATGTTCATTGTCAAAAATTAGAGAATATAGAAAAGTGTACCCTCAAAAAACCCTTCTAAATTCACCATTAGTTATTTTATCTAAGTTTAACTATCCTTGAGAAACTCATGAATGTAGTCATTCTAATTGAAGAAAGGACACAAGTAAGCATTTTGGGATACTCCAATAGTATTGAAATATTAAACATAGACAAAAGTTTAGGTAGTTTTAAGGAATGAAACTTCTTAGAAAACTGTACATGAAGTATCAAATCCAGCCATATTCTTATTGCTCAGTTATTTTTCAAAATTAAGTTTAAATATATTTCATAGGCAATTATCGGCATATAACATTATTCATTTTCTAGAAGAAAATGAAAAATTTCAAGGAAAACTTACATTTTAGAGAAGTCAATATTGTCTTTATTTTATACAGTTTTGTCTGTATTTTCCTTCTGAATTTCTTTTAGTAAAATAAAGTGAAAATTTTGTTTTGTTTTTAAGAATCAAATTTTATGAAGGTTCAGATTTAGTATAATAAATGCTCTCAACTTTTTATTTGGTCACTACTATAATACTTAACAATTTGGAGCATTTAACTATACATATGAGTATATTTTATATGTGGTTACAGTTATTTTAAGATTTGCAACTTGTGTGAGCATCACAAAAATCGTGTCAGATAAGCACAGGAGATTTGCTACTATTTTTTAAACCAAGAAGCTAGATTGTATCAAGGTGAAATTTAAGACAGGATCTAACATAGATGGTGAAGCAAAAAAACAAAGAGAACGAATGTGGCAAATATTTTAGGCCACTCCAAATTTTCAAAACCAATTTACTCCGTGGATTCAAAGTACTACCTGGGTATTGTCTTTCCGAAATAATTTTTGTTATGTTATGTTATGCACAGTTTTAAAGACTGCCAGAAGAGAATTACAACATAGAATAAAAAACAGACATGTCAATGAATACTGACTGGGAATACATTACTGGATTTAAGAAAATAGTTTAGATTTAAATGCTTCCTTATGAGGATATTAAAATATTGAAAGTATGTGTCAGAAAACCCAGTTGTTCTTTGTATGCAAAATATTATTAAATATTAAATAAATACCTAACACTATTACGGCTGTGTTTATAAAATTTAAGTTAAAATCAAGTATCCCATTGATCTCATTTCACCATTCCATTGGAATTTCTGCAATAGCAGACACCCAGTTGCTACCTATATCTTATTAATTTGGTATATTTTAGAAGTGATGTAAAGTAAGGTTGTATAAATTCCTTCTTAGGGATCATTTTAATTTCTTACCCAGGCACATTGCTTAAGAGTGAAAAACATATAAATAAGTCTTTTAGCACATTTATGATTTTATTCCCTGTGTCTGTTCAAATGACATAGTGGAACAGGGTCTCTCTGGCATACATGGAAAATGATATCAGCTCCCCACATGGGGGAAATAGAGATTTTTTTTTGTAAGATGGAGAAAAATAAATTGGGGTGTACAGTGCTGTCCCAGAGCATTAGCATACTTCTGCCTAATCCTGGACACCAGTTCTAAACGTTATGCTTTACTTAAGGTTGTGATATTGCAAATTTTCCAAACATATGTTCACATCCAGACAAAGACACTGGGCAAGTAATTCATTTCTCTTACTCATATTTACATCTGTCAAATGGGAATGATAATGCTAACTATTTTAAGTTGTGGTTGTGATGACCAATTGAGAGTGTACATTCCTTAGAAAAATACTTGTCAAATACTGGGTCATCAGGAAATTTAGATCTTACCCCTTTTCCCAAGCCTCACCTATCAAATTTAGATCATACTGGAACAGGTTTGGAGATAACTGCCACAGGTGTGTAGAAGATTCTTAGAAGCAAATGAAGTCTTGGCACTAGACTGTAAAGCACAAGCAGGAAGCAAGTACGTTTTATGGAGATCCAAATGAAATCTGTTGGACAAGAGAAATAATTCATCTGCTTTTATTCAGGCTCGTTCCAATTTGCTATTCCTTCCTTTGGTCTAAAGATTCTGCTCTAGGCTTCTGCCAGCTCTCACAGCATTTTGGCAACTGGAAATCAAATCTCTTTCCTCTGGCAATAGAAATTCCCCATTGATCAATCTTTGATACTTTGATTATGTTTCTTTTGTGCTTCTCCCATATCTCAACACAGGAGAAAGCCATTGCCTACCATGTATTCAATTATCATCTCCATACTTGGTTTATAATCAGCTTTGGCCTTTCATGTTCAAGATTTGCTACGTGAGCCTTATGATATTTACAAAGAAAAAGGCAAATGGAGAGTGTCTATAAAAGAAGAGAGTACGCTAAAATATAGTGATCTACTTTAATCTATATTCACAAACAAGACACGTTGCCTAAATATGATACAGTACTTGGTCACAAACACATAAATTTTGAGTGGCAAAACAAGGTCTCCTATATGAGAAAAACAAAATAGAAATTAATTAATGAGTAAAATAAAGGGCAGATGGTAGGAAACAGGGATAAAAGGATGCAGATTTTTCGGAGTAGAATTGGGGAGGTAGAAAGAGAAGGCAAAGGAATAAAAAATGTTGAGGAAATTATATACATATATGTTTGTGGTATAAATTATTATATGTCACAAATATACACTAAAAAACAGATATTTATCCCTTTGGTCAGTGTTCTTTTCTCCTGTTGATATTTATTTTCCCAGTACATTTCCTTCCAAAGGCAATTGAGAAACTAACATTGCATTCCGAAATCTATTATCAGGAGGCTGCACTCTGGATTTAAAAACTGGTCACTGGGTTATAGTAACTTCTAATTGGTTATTTTCTAAAATTACAAAGGAGAGCCAAGGAAAAGGCACATTTTCCACTCATTTGTAATATCATATATTAATTCAATAATTCAGAAATTTTAAGCCCAGACATGGGCACACATCATTATTTCCACTGCTCTGGAAGCTGAGGCAAGAGGTTTGCAAGTTCAAGCCCAGCCTGGACAATTTAGCTACTTAGTCAAGACCTTATTTCAAAATTCAAAAATAAAGAATAAAAAGTGCTGGGGGTATAGTTCAGTGCAAAAGCCTGGGTTCAATCTTCAGTAATTCAAAAAATAAAAATTTTAAAAATAACATAACATTAGAAATATGAATACGATGCATAGTACTTACTTACAAGGCTAATATAGTAGTAGTTCTAGGGGGAAAAATAGGTGATGGTGCAAGACACAGTATACTAGGTTCTCTACAGGAACAGATTCAATATAAAATATACGCATGATTACAGGAGGGATTTATGAGATAGGCTCACAGATCAGAGTCAGAAGAGTACCAATGGTTGCGGCAAGCCAAAGAGTCTGAGATGGAAGGTTGAGCAGTCTTTGCTGGAAGCCTGGAAGAACTGGAGACCAAAATCCAAAGCCAAAGCTGAAGAGTTGAGCTCCTCTGAAGAAAAGGGGAGACTTGCTCCTTTCCCTTTTTATTCAATCCTGGCTGCAATCCTATTGGTTAGTGCCACCAATGTCTAGAGTAGTTCATTCCCCCTCAGTTTGTGGCCTGCATATGCTTCTTAAAGGCTCTGTGTTTATATGTTTTTTAATTTAACATATAGTTAGCACACCTTCTATATAATCAGTCATGCTTGAGGGCACATAGAAAGAGACTTACTCTCATTTTGCATAGAATTAACAAATTATTTCATGCCACATCCAGCAATCCAAAGTAGAGTAGAAAAAGATATGAAGTTATAATGTAAAGCTCAGAAGACAGAATCAGAAAATGTTAAGCGCAGGCTTCCTGAGCCTTACTATGTGGAACTGATAATTAAGCAAAATTAAACAGACAAAATGCATTCCAGGAATAAACCTCTAGATAGGGAAACTATTAATCAATTAATTAATGCTTAGCATAGCATTAATGCTAGGCTCCTAGGTGTCTAGATATTATTAACATTTTTTGAAAAATATTTTAATCTGTATAGAACCATGCATGTGTATCTCTAAGACATTTGTATCCTTTAAAAAGATTATTCAAGAAATTGTTTTGTCTTCTAAGAAACAGTGCAATCAATCATCTTCATACAAGAAAGTCTTCCCAGTGGATGTTCATACCTCTGATCTTGTGCGATCCTCAACCTAGGCTCATACAGGTGCCTTTGTAAAGCCCCAGGTGCCTTTGGAATAAAAGAAGGGAATCTCATTTTCGGACCACTCCATGGCAAGCGTTTACATTGAGCAAGTCATCATGTCCACCCGCACCAGGCTGCAGAACAAGGAACATGTGACTGATGCCCTACAAAGGGCTAAGTTCAAGTTCTCTTGCTTGTGGCCTACATCATCCACAGACACACCCAGAATTTACTAAGTGGCTAGGTTGATCTCACTCAAGTGGACATATCACAGTTAACGACCTCACATACGTGTGTAGCTACCGTTTATTCAAATCATTCATCACTATACATTTCTCCCATGTGAGCTGTTTACACCAACCTCATCCAATAATCATGTCAATAAAGAAGCATAATTATTAATTGTATTTTAATGATGAGTAAACTGGGCCAAGATAAACAAGTTAAATGACATGCTTCAATTGACAGAGGTATAAGAAGTCAAAATTAGGACATAAGCATGTTTGATCTCAAGTACAATGGTCCTGTCCCTGTGCTTATCATATTACAATTGTTAGAATAATTAAAGATGTCTCCAAGAAGTCCACTGTAGCATCAACTTTCATTCTTCTAAAAATTATATGTGTATTCTTAAAATCCTCTGTGTAAAATATTCTTCTTTAAAGTGGCCTCTAAAATTCTGAGTCCTCAAGAATAAATTTTCAGAGATTTATGGAAAAAAAAAAAAGAAATCTCATTTTCTGACCACTCCATGAGGACATGGAATCATCATGGCTCCTCTACTGCTGTCTCAAGTCAAGTTTTGCCCTCTCAGTGCCTAAAATACCTCTGTGAACCCAGGCCACCTTTGCATGCTTCACAAGTTCTGAGTCTATGGTCAAGACTGACAGGCTTTACCTTGCAAGTTTGTCAGGAATGCATAATCAATTACTATATTTTTCTACACGGAATGAGACTGTACCTGAAATACTTTAATATATTTTTTATTTTCTTTTGAAGTAATGATTTATACTCTACTGGGAAGAAAGGCCAAGATATCATTATCTCCTCATTGAATACAGAATAGTAGAGAATATACATAAATATGTAAATAACTTTAGTTTTTTTTAGAGGAATAATCAGTGGTATTCCTTTCTTCTGTTTGCTTTTTTGTATTTCATAATTTTCTAAAATAACAGTGTATTGTTATAAATCTTCTATTATTGTTTATAACCAGTAAAAATAGTTTAATATGATTAAATGTAAAATTCAACTGAAATTATTATTCTTTCTTTCCCTCTTTAGTTTTCTCTTTTTTTTCTTTCAAGTTTTCTTATTAAAACCTTTAATTTGCTCCTGTCTAATGGTAGTTGAGGAGAATCACAATAAAACATATGATAGACTCATGCAATTATAAAAATATGAAAAATTCTCAGTAAGGATAAAGTTATGATTTCTCTTTGGCACTATATTGATATTTAAAAAAATATTTCTAATTACAATAACAAAGCAGATAAATTTAAAAATAAAAACTTTTTTTCCTACAAGAATCCACCTCCCTTGAACTATGGCATGTTTTTTGCTGATTTCAAATTCTCAAGAAACACAGAAGTAGATATTTAATTTGAAAATATATCCTAAATGCATGAATTAGAGTCACCACGTTAAATAATTATATTGTAAAGTTTCAAAGAGAAGGAGCTGCTTGTGATCTGGCATAAAACCAATAAAATTTTCAGCATACTAAGATTCTAAGTGACCAAATGACATAGTTTTTTAATCTTAACAATGGATGACAAATAGATTTCCTTTGCTGGGCCATCTCTATTAAAGTGGCAAAGAGGAAAACAAAGGCCTTTACAGAATTTAACCAAACAATATAATAAAAATATAGCAGAAAGAGAAGACTCTACTAAGGCTGAAGACAATAAAATTGAGAATAAATCTGTAAAAGAAAGTGAATTGTGAGATTTTCGGATTCATACAGTAAATCAACATTGTATAGTCCCAGATTTTTGGACTATATTTTAATTGCACTACATATTTTGCTTGAGTGACCAGGTTTGACAAACTACGTAGGGTAACTTAAACAGATAATTGTGGGTAATAAATTTTAATACCTCTATTAAATAAAAAGATCACTGAAAGAAGCTTTCATGCACAGTCTCCTATCATCTTATTCTTTCATAAGTCCAGTTTTTAATGACTTCCAGAATAAAATGAAAAAAATTAATGATATTTATTCTATAATGTTACTATCTCTTTGATATCAGGAAAAATCTAGAAAAATGTAATTTCCAAAAATTTCTTTAACTTGTATTACAGACCTTTTGAATTAGTTTTCCTATTAGACAACTAAAATTTGGTGATTTTTGTCTAACATCTCCCCCTACCACCCACACTTTTACCTCCAAACCTAATAATTATCATTCTACTCTCTTCAAGTTTTACTTTTCTGATTCTAGATAGAAGTGGTATAATGTGATATTTGTCTTTCTTTGGATTATTTCACTTAGGAAATAATTTATTTAATAATATAATTTTGAGATCTAATAGGTACTTTCAGTTACAAATTTCCAAAATCAAGCATTTTTTGCACAATCCATTCCACATCTCTAAATGGTGTGACTGTCTATTTAGTTAGTACAAATAGAAACCTGGAAGTAGTTCCTGGCCCCTCCTGCACTGAATTAATCACCAACGTCCCACGTCTAACACCAGCTTTGCCTTCCTTTCATGAAGCCGTAATATGAAATGGTATCTAGAGGACGTTGTTAATGGACACTTAACGTGCCCCTTCTCATATACTCTTGGCTTACACCTATATATGTTTCATACGATAAATTTAAATCCTAAAATACTCATACTTAAAAAATCTTTTAATGTATTTTAAAATAAAGGGTTTTATTATAGTCTGTGTTTACAAGGCCTTATTTGATTAGGTCTCTCCCTGGTGCTGTGTCTCATGATGACCCCATCTCCTCTCCTCTCTCTGTAAATTACCAAGTTTGTCCTCCTTTTCAGCGTCAAGAACTGGCCAATCTTTTTCAGGCCTCAGAGCCTCTGTGCCACGATAGCCCTCTGTTTCACAATTTCTCTAGCAAACTGAATTCATTGTGTTGTTTGGTTTCAGTTCCCTGTTGATCATTTTAATCCAAATTCAGGGGGTAGCACCAGCAGCCTTTAAATCAATCGAGCTCCATCAGATAAAACCAACATCTCTGATGCAAGAAAATATGTTTTTAAGTACACATCTTATTTTGGCATACTTTTACATTCATAATGATTTCCATATATTCTTCACTCTACTCCTCCTGATTATTAACATTTTATACTACCTTGATACATTTCTCAAACAAAAGAAAATAATTTAGATATATGACTATTAAATAAGCTCTGGATTTCATTTGGATCTTACGTTTCCACTGATTTCTTTTTCTGTTCTTGGAACTAATCCAGAAAGATGACATTTTTTATAGTATTGATAGGGAGTGAGAGTTTTCTGAATTACCCTAATAATTTCTTGAATAAAGCTGTAATATGATAAAGGAAAAGGAATAATGATGTACCACATTTTTATAACATGAACATATTACTTCTCATTATTTTATTGTGACAGATTTTGTTATCATAGAGTATTTTATTTTTCTTTATTTCCTAACTCAGTGTGTATTCATTTTTACAGAAAGGAAAAAAATAAATCTCTTTCCTGTAGGCTATTTCCATAGAAAACATTCTTCATTCTTTTGGAAATATAATTTAGTATTCAATCCTTGCTTTTCTTTATTTTCTTTGCTATTTTAAAAAATACTATTTCTTTGTGCTCACACATTTTAAATACACCTTAAACTCCAAACACAATGTGTAAAGCAAGGATATACTTCATATCAAAGTGTTTATATTCTCTTTTTCAGTATTTACAATTTAAGAATTTGTATCTATATATCCACACACCACATGCACTGATTCTCTTAGATGGGCAAATCTTCAGCAGAGCAAACAGGTGTGTGCAGAATCAAGCAGCAGTGTCTGTGAGTGAATGTTACACCAAACAAAGAACATTTTCTAACAGCTGAATGTCCATTCAAAAACATCAGAGGGATCACAGGAACTTAGTATATTTTAGAGACAAATACAGTATCAGTTCTAAGTTTCTTCTTGTGAAAGGCACAACAAATCTCTTTACTGTTTTCTTCTCCCATAAAGAAAAAGGCCAAAACCAATGAGATATTTTACATTTATTTAGACGAATACTTTAACACCAAATTGCCTTACAAGGATTTTAGTGTTTTTGTCTAAGAATAAAAGTCAACAACTGTCTAAACCTTATATCAGACTTGATCTTTACTTGTGCATTTGTTGAAATACAAAGATGTTTAATAGTTTAGCTATATTTTCTAATATGACAAAAAGAAATTTTATCTATAAACTTAATAGGTACAACTTGCTCTTTTATTAAGTAATTTAAAGAAAAATAGCACTTCTGGATAAACATAAGCCTTGTTAAGATTTTAATTTTTGTCTTATTTTAATTCCAGACTATGAATTTATATATATAAATAGAAGTCATTTATTGTCGTTGTGGTTGTTTTTAAAGATTTAATAATTGTTATCATTGTATAGTATGGTATAAATAAAAATTTAAATGGTAATACAAATAGCACATTTTTATGCCCAAGTGTGTATTCTATATCACACAGAGCCCCAGTTATTTATTGTTAGGATATACATTTCAAGATACCCAGTGAGTACCCTAAACTACAGATAATATGGAACCCTATATATGGTTTTCCTGTATGTATATACCTATAATAAATACTAACTCATAAATTAGATGCAGACCTTAACCAAAATTAATAATAAAACATATAACCATGTACTCTCATGAAAACTATATGTATATTATATCTCTGTGTTGATTTTAGCAATCTCAGCCTATGAGTTTTGCTTTTAAAATGATAACTTTCATCCTCTCAGTTAAAGGAACCATTTTAGCTTCTCTATTGCAAATTTAAATTGCCAGCATAACTATCCTATGCTTTGGGACCATTTTAAAGTAAGACAAAAAGATCATTTGAATGCAAGGCCAGTTGTATTGTGACAGTTCTTCTAATAATTGAGATAACTATTTACCAATTTATACAGCATGGATACTGTGGATTAAGGGATGATTGAGGCATTGTGTGGGGTTGAGACATAGACCACATCATGATACTCAGAAGAGCACATAATTTCAAACTCATTCGTTGTGTTTCATAATTTCTATAATTTTCTGTTTAATATTTTAGATGATATTTAGGTGTGTGAAACAAAAACCTCAAACAGTCAAACAACAGCTAAGAGGGGATTATTGTGCTGCAGATATTATTTTCTTTTAATAATACTACAAAAATATAAAAAAATAAGATATTTAGAGCTCTAAAAAGTTTGCACAGGGAAAACAAATTAAGTGCATTTAATTAACCCAAGTCCACGTTTGACTTTTTATTAATTCTTGTAAAATACTAAAGAGAAGGGCTACTTCCAAACTCATCATATGAGGACAGCATTACCCTGGAAACAAGGACACAACAAGAAACCTGTAAGTCAATATCCTTGATGAATACAGACACAAAAATCCTCAATAAATTACCAGCAAATAAATCTAAAAACATATTGGGGCCGGTGAGATGGCTCAGCGGCTTAAGCGCCTGCCCGGCAAGTGCAAGGGCTCGAGTTCGACTCCCGGATCCCACATACGAAAAAGGGGCCGGTGATATCGCTCAGCGGCACGGGCGCCTGCTGGCGCGCGAGGTCCTGAGGTCGACCCCCCGGTACCCACAAAAAAAAAAAAAAAAAAAACATATTAAAGGATCTTATATAATACTACTAAGGGACATTTATTTCCGGGGGGCAACAATGGCCCAATATATTAAACACTATTAATGATATGCTTCATTAGCAGAAAATATTATAAAAAATTATATGATAACAGCTGTAAAAGCAAAACAAACAATTGACATAATTTAACAACTTTTCCTAACAAAAACTCTCAAAAATTATGAATTGAAGAAAATACATCATTATAATAAAGGCTATATATGAAAAGCCCACAGTTAACATCATATTCAGAGGGGTGAATGTGAATGTTTTCTCTGTAAAAATAGGAAATAAGTGTATACACTCTCACCATTTCTCTTTAATACAATACTGGAAATTCTAGATACAGCAATAGTACAAGAAAAAAATAAATAAAACCATCCAATTAGAAGGAAACAAGAAAAGTCATCCCTATTTTCATATGAGATCTTATATATCAAAAACCCCAAATATCCATTAAAAGTAAAATGTCAGAAGTGATTGACGAATTCATTAAATTTGAACTGTACAAAGATCACACATAAAAATCTGTTGCCTTTCTATACATTTACAACAAACTATCTGAAAAAAAAAATGAGAAAATAATACTGTTGATGACAAAACAGAAATGAACAAAATACTTAGAAATAAATTTAGGTATATGCCCTTATAATATAAAGGTTTAATATATTTAAAATATCCCTACTATTCAAAGCAAGTTGTAGACTCAATAATGCCTACCTTTACAATAAATACATTTTTATAGAAGAATAAAATTCACGTGAAAATACAAAAGACAATAAATAGCTAACCAATTCAGTCTCAACAAAGAAGAACCAAGTTGGAGGCATCAGATGTCCTGATTTCAAAAGACATTAGGACATTACAGTAATCAAGAATATTGGCCTATGAATCAATGGGATGGAAAAGCAGCCCTTAAATAAGTCCATGAGTGTAGCATCAAATGATCTTCAACAGGTGCTACAAATACACAATGCAGACAGAACAGTCTTTTAACAAACAGTGCTGAGAAAATCAAATACCCATATACAGCAAGTCCCCAACTTAGGAACATTCCAGTTGCAAACGGTCACAGACACAAACTTCCCTCGCATTACGAACATTCATAGATGTGAACAAATCCCGGAAGTAGCTCACGTGTCTGCTGGACATTGTCACAGTTGTGCTGCTGCGTGCTTACTGTACAGTGTGATAGTGTACAGTATTTGTGTGTGTGTGTGTGTTTTTTATGTTTTACATTGTGTATCTGTGTTGAAAGTATTTAAGACTCATTTTGTCGAACTAATGAAAGAATCCAACTTACAAATGTTCCCCTGGAATGGAACTTCTTCATGAGCCTGGGACTCACTGTATTTT
This sequence comes from Erethizon dorsatum, assembly GCA_028451465.1. Classification (NCBI taxonomy): domain Eukaryota; kingdom Metazoa; phylum Chordata; class Mammalia; order Rodentia; family Erethizontidae; genus Erethizon; species Erethizon dorsatum. The sequence goes on from CM051839.1 coordinate 23,705,757, forward strand.
AAAATATAACTCACATATATATGAGAAACATATATAGTAACTTATTTAAACCTATAGCAAATATCACAATAAAAGGAAAATATTCTGAAATAAACATTATTTAATATTAATACCAAATATATTCCAGTTTTCTCTGTTATTTGAAATTATAATATTGATTTTATTTTTATTTGTAAGAGTCCTGTGTTTAGAAACATGTGCTGTGGAGACAGATATTGATTCAAAATCTAATTCTGATACATACTACCTTTATGAATTTTGAAAAAATTTCCTAATTTTTCTGATCTTCTGTTTGGATTATGATATGCTAATGTTTTTCTCATATGTTAATATTATGTTAATAATTATATGGAGATTTGCAATTTGATTATTAATATAAGTGCTTTGCATGATATTTTAGCAATAATAAGTATTCCTAACCATTTCAGGTATTAGTAGTATTTTCCATATTTGATTTTTCACTGTAACAAAACAGTCAAAAAGTTGGTGTTTCTGAAATACGTGAGCAAAGTAAGCTTCTGCAGGAAATCCTAAAAGGAATAAATATACCATTAAGAATTTTTAGTAAATTTAATTTTAAATTTTATGTAAAAGCAAGATAATGTAGAAAACCTTGAAAATAACATGAAACTTTTATCTATGTCCTATGATCCAATCATCTATTGTCAGCAAAAATTTAATAGAAAAAGAGTCCAGTAAAACTTGTCCCAAAATGTCTTTAGTTAGATTTTCTAAATGCTAACATAACATTTCTTTTTTTAAGTTCATTATTGACATAGTTGGCCTCATTCAGCTCAGTTCTTCCTTTTCTAATAAGCTAAGAATATTAATTTACAGAAAGGAAGAAGCATTTATTCTCTACTCTTTTTATGACTAGTGTAAATTTTTCCAGCCCTCACAGGACAAATAATTCTGACTGCATCAATAAGCAGCAATTTTTCTGCTCTTGGTCTTTTTGTCTGACCTGAGAGAGTCTGGAGAATAACGTTCTGCTCTCTTTGTGAATTTTTCTTCTTCTGTTAAAAATGCCCTCATCGTATATTATTCTGTTAAGCCTAACACAGGTTTATATTGTGCATAGGTTGTACAATTCATGGTGAGGGCCCTGAGTTCAATTCTGTAGAGCAAAAAAAAATTACATATATATATATATATATATAGATAGATAGATAGATAGATATATAGATATATAGACATAACTAAGAGATGACAGTAAGAGAGCTCACTCATAGAGGGTCAGTGTAATTCTGTAATTCCACAAGATCACTTTTCAAATGTACCCTGTTGAATCAAAAAGAACTTCTTTCCTGTGTCATTAATCGAAAAAGATCACATAGTGTTCCTAATATAGGTCTGTTCACTTTTTAATGTTCCAGCAATCATGGTTTTATTTTTTAAAATAGTTTTCACTGTTAAACATAATGGCAAAAGGAAGTCGAATATCATCTTCTTTTCTTTAAGTTTGGGTCTCTAGACAATACTGTATACACAATGAACTTTCAATAGATACTTTGCAATTAATTGATTTGAGCAGACAAATCTTAGGCTGAATAAGATTCAGAAGCAATATGCGTGTTCATTAATTCCTCTAACATCCTTATTGTGAGCTTGGGCCAATCTTGATGTCTCTTGGGGTTTTTTGCTACCAGGAATCAAACTCAGGGCCTTGCACTTGCCAGGCAGGTGCTGTGCCAATGAGCTACATCCCCTGCCCTTCTGGATGTATTTTGGATTATTTATGATTCATGGTATTTATGACAGAGAAGACAAGGAGAACTACACACACACACACACACATTTCCTAGGAAACAATATTTTACTTTCTTAATTAGAAAACTTTAAATAAGTAACACCTACAATTAGAGATTAAGTGTATGCCATTGCACTTGTATTTTTCATTATATCTTTGTGACTCATAAAATAATGCAATATGTGTCAATACTCACATACAAGAGTGTCTCTAATAATATCTATGCCCAGTTTTTAAAGCAAAACAACAATTCTAAATATTTTTATTACATTAAAGTATAACAACCTATGTAAATAAATAGTTCTAAAATGTTATTCTACTTTAAAAAGTCAAATATCTTCATAACTGCAGGGAATGTCAACTTTAAAATATTTTTAGAAAAAATTGTTTCTTCTAAATGTGTCATTAGCATGCATTAGTATTGTGGATATGACGGTATTGATCATTTGGCATTCATTCCAAAAATTCAGTTTCATATCTCCTTGAAACAAAGAAAAAAACCCTATTACTACTAGTAAACTGATTTAGCATTGTAAATTTTATTTTTCATTAAGCAGAGCTCATGATATTCATTGAGATACTCAATGACAGATTTTATTTATGGTATAAGTGTAAGAATTAAATAAGCCAATATGAAAATATATTGAAAAGAGGAATGTGACTGCTTTATCCTGAAATGGATATAGATATAGATATAGATATAGTGCCAAATTTATGAATTAGTTTCTTTCTAGGAGAATGTTCATAATTTTGATATGTTCTTAAGTCCAACAAAGTAAGTCTTATATATCGTTGATACAAATACACAATATAAAGCATAAAAAACCAAACACACACACATGCAAATACAGTAAGTCCCTGACTGTACTGTACCACTACAGTGCACTATCACATTGTTCAGTAAACACACAGCAGCACAACTGTGATAATGTCCAGCAAGCATGAGCTACTTGCAGAGTCTGTTCAAATCTATGCATATTCATAACTCAAGGTCCATTCATATTTAAATATCTTTGTATATAGCATATTATTTGTCCTCAATACCTACCTTCTATTGTTTTTCTCTTGCAGGTGATGGATTATTTGATCATTTTTTTCTGTTGATGACATCTTTATATGTGAGTAATGCTAATGTGAGTTCACTACATGCCTTCAAAATTGCATCGTTATCAACAAAGTGTCATTTTAATGTGAGACAGAATAATAGCTGCAAGCTTCTCAATTTTTTAGCAGATGGTGTTATTCTGGATTAGAGACCATTATTTCAAGTAATTATTATATTATTTTCTATTTAAAGCAAGGGAGCAGAAAATGTACACTGCATGGTATAAGAAAATAAATGTTACAAGATGAAGACTTCTATTTAATTTTATATTTTAAATATTTTGTCAACCAGGTTGCTCTTTAATTCACCAGACATTTTGTAGATTTTTTTTAAGATTTCCATGTAGAGTAACTACATTAGAAAAGTAATCAGAGCCATTTTGATATATTTTTAAATTCTCTCTATAAAGTGAAGAATTATTGATCTTATTGCCCTTATTTTGCTTTTTTGCTTTAAAATGGTTAGTTATGGATTCACCTTTAAATTAGGGTACTAAGTCTTGAAGTTCTGGGTTGAGGCATTGCTCTACTTAACATTTTATTCCTGTCTAACTAAGCAAGGACAAGAGTCAGGTTACCTTCATAATGGCCAGGAGAAATGCCTCTAATCCAGTCAGTCACAGGCAGCTATCACCAAAACCAATTTCTGTATAATTAAAAGGTGCTCCCAGGCACTGTAAAAATTTGGAAGTTGCCCATGGATTTGGGGGAAGTAGGAGGATTTTTTTCACAGACAGCAACCACAATGAAACACACTGATAAGCTTTGCTTTTGAATTTACATTGAAGAGCTCAATAGTTGATACCTGTGAGAACAGCTCACACTTCTAAACAGACTCATGTCCTGCAGAGATTAAGGACGGAGGCCTCTAGAAGATTAGTACCTCACTTGGTTTAAGTGACACCCAATCCATTTTATTGACATTAGATTCCATCCTGCAAAACAAGCGCTTTTTGACTGAAACATAATGAAAATTTGCTGTGCTTTTATAGACCAGCTACAACCCATTTCTACACATTAGGGCTAGCTAATGTAGGCAGTGTCTGTAAATGAAACCAGCAGTCCTCATTATGAATGGCGTGTGGGCACATGTCTAAGAAAACGAATTCAGTGGGGCATATCTCGGTGCTTTACATTACCTTTTAATTTTACCCAAGTCCTGTCGTGGTCCCAAGTTATTAGGCCATATTCATTGAATTCGGCAGGCTATTACTTTGCATTGTTACGATTCCTGTTCCGTCTAGGCCTTCAGTTGTGAAACCAAACAGGCTTTGATGTGATTTCTAATTGTTTTCAACAACTTGAACCTGGATTTGTTACTCCGGTGTAAAGTAGAAAGAACATCAGTGAGTGGGTGAAGAGTTCCCTGGTTTTCTCTTAAAACCTTTCTAACACTGGTTTGGATTCTACCTCTGTTAGGATGAAGCTATATAACAGAGATGTGAAACATTACTGAATTGAAACTCTGCAGCTAGCTTGGAGAGCTGACATTTTATAGTGTCCCTGCCAGATACCTAGACACTATTTTTATGGGAAAATGAGCCTGTGCTAACGCCGTGGAAAATTATGCGACCATGGTCTCTCTTTTGTTTTTGATCTGTAACATAGAAATAAGACATATCCTGAGGTTGAAACAGATCATAAAGCTAGCCTACTTCGGCACTATGTGAAGATTTCAGCAGAGAAAACAATATACAGCATAAAAACTATCATTTCCACAGACTATATCCACAATTCAAAAATTTTATAAGTCATTTATACACAGGATAAGAAAAAAATAACGTGTCAGATTTTATATCACTTCAATTTAAAACTTAAATTGTGACAACTTACTGAAAATAGGTCAGAACAGTAGAATTTGATAGAAAAGAACTTTTTTTAAAGCATTCATTATTTTTGAAATGCAGTAATTATTTACTTTCATTATTTCCCACAATAGAAAATATGAGAAACTCGAAGTACAAATAAAGACCAAAATACAAGATAGATGACAAGAAGTAGGGAGGTAAATCTTTCTAAAAATGTAAAAGGATCAAGAGATGGAGGGAGGGGGAGGAGAAGAGGAAAAGAGGATGAAAAAGGAAGTCAGATGTGTCATGTGCACATATCAACGCCACACAAGGAATGTAAACATTACTTACTACAAACGTACAAAAAAGAAGAAAGGAATCAAGAATCAGATGGAGGGCATGCTGGGGAAGAGAAAATAAATTACACACACAAGCTTAAATATTATATTGTTTCTGTTATATGAGAAACCCAGAGTAAAAATAAAGAGCAAAATAAAAGATAGACAACAGGAAGTCGGGAAATAGATTTTTCTCAAAGGGAAAGGGGATAAAGAGAGGGAGAGATCAAAGAGGGAGGGAAGGGATAAAGAATGAAAAAAGAAATTATTATGTATTGTGTACATGTACCAACTTCCTACAAGAAATGTAAATGTTATATACTACACACATGGATTAATAAACTAAAAAAAACTCTGCTCCAAGACAAACCTTAATTCTACAAAAGAAAAGTACAATATGCTTTCATCCAAGATTTCATTGTCAGACAGTATTTGGGTTCTAAAAAGATGCCGTAAAACGTATGACATTTTATTTATAAATTAAAGCAGTGAAAAAAACTGAATGATACATTGCACAGTATCTACAGTATGCATGGCGAAAGTGGAAACCATGAGGTGTAGAGTTTGTACACCTTCTGTCCTGTAAGATCAAACCTAACCTTCCATTAGTACTCTGTAAGAATTTCTAGTGCTTAAAGTCTTTGTTAATCAGTGTGGTGAGTGTGCAATGCTATTTCTTGTTCTTAGCTTGCATTTATCTAACCTATAATACTGGTCCATTTTCCAGTCCTTTATGAATCACTTGAATTTATATTTTTGATGAAATGCTCTGCCAGGTCCTTTGCTGGATTATTTTATTGCAACTATGTTTTTCTTCCTTATTTTAGCTATTTTTCACATTTTTTAGATCTGATTGCATGACTACTACATATGTTTCAAATATATTTTCAGATTCAGGGAGTTTGATGTTCACTTCATTTTATGAGTTTTTGATGAAATAGAGCATTTACATTCAAAGTACTTGATTCATTAAGACAGGTGACATTAATTTTACTTAAAATGAGAATCTGATTTTAATTTTAAAGAATGTGTACAATCAATTTCTCTATCAATGTTTAGTGAATGGTCTATTTTCTAGTCCTACTGATTGACAGACCTCTCTCATATCCATGCGCCATAAATATATAATTCTGTTTCTTAGCTCTCTATTCTGTTACCCTTTTCTAATTGCATTTTATATCACTCCACACAGTTCTAAATATTTGGATCTTTATACTAAGTTGTTATATTTTAAATTTTAATACCTTCTCCTTATCTCTCTATCAGAAATTCCTTTGTCATTCCTGGTCCTTTGCTATACCAAATTGATTTGCAATAAAGTTATCAAGTTGAAAAAAGAATATTCTTGTGATTATGATTAGAATCAAAATAAATCCATACCTCAGTTGAAAAATAATTATCTTTTAATATTTTAACCATCAACTATGATACAATTATTTATAATATTTTTAGTGTCTTTCAATAAAATAATATGACTTCATTAAAAGTTCCTGTGGATGGGCCGGTGAGATGGCTCAGCAGCATAAGCGCCTGCCTGGCAAGCATGAGGTCCTGAGTTCGACTCTTGGTACCCACATAAAAAGGGAAAAAGGGCCGGTGATATCGCTCAGCGGCACAAGCACCTGCTGGCATGCGCGAGGTCCTGAATTTGACCCCTGGTACCCACATTAAAAAAAAAAAAGCTCCTGTAGAATTTTTCTTACATTTATTTGTAGTATATTTTGGTACTACTATTCGTGTTTTTAAATTATATATTCTAATTGTTTCTCACAGCTATATAAAACCCATTTGATTTTCATATTTTAACATTATGTGTGTCAAACTTGATTAACTATTAATTATAATGATTTGCCTCTGTAAATGGAGTTACATTTATGTCTACAAGAAAAACAGCTGGGAACACTGTTTTTTATTTTGCATTTCTAGTGACTTTTACTTCTTTTATTTTCTTCTGTTAGTGGTTAAAACAACCAAATGTAAATTAAACAAAAGAGTTGTAGAGACTTGTTTTTTATCATTCTGGAAATTAAGGAGCAGTATTTTTAAAATAGTACTATAATTTGAAAATATATTTTTAGTTCTTGGCTTTACTTTTTAAATTTTTTGTTGCAATATAATTATAGACTTGTGGTTTTTAAAAATTACACAGAAAATACATATATTCTTATGCACGTTTCAATGGTAATAATTTGTAAAACCATAACCGAGATATTGACATTGATTAAATTTACTGATTTCATTGAGCTTCCCACAATTTATGTGTGCTGAGTTATTTTTACATGCGTATGTTTGGCTTTATGTAATTTTAAAACGTATGCAGGTTTTGTTATCCATCACCACACTCAAGATGCACAACAGCTCCAGTACCAAAATTATCCCTTCCATTGCTTTCTCTGAATCACATTTATCTTCTTCTGTTCATTTTCCCCACTTCTAACCCCTGACAATAACAAATATGTTTTTTATTTCTATGATTTTCATTCTAAGAATGTTTCATAAATTAAATCTTCTTCTATGTGTCCTCTTGCTAGTGACATTTTTCACACAACGCAATTCCCTAGATATTCTTCCACATCCGTTGTATCATTTTTCAGTAATCTCCTCCTTATTAAAGAAGAGCAGCCTCTGGTAAAAACATACCAGTGCGTCTAGTTTACATCCAGGCTTTGACCATCATGGAGAAAGTTGCATTGAACATTTGTACATAGATGCTTTATGAACGTAAATTTTCTTTTCTCTAGGCTAAGTAATCAAGAGCAAATATTGACTTGCAATTTTGCATTTAATTTTATAAGAAACTGCCTAACTGCTTCAATGACAACAGAGTGGTTGTACCATTTTATCTTCCCACCAGCAATGTAGGAGTGATCACTTCCTGTCCAGGTAACTGCATTAGTTGCTCTTGCACTGTTAGATCTAGGGAAATTAAGCATGATAAATGACTACCCTGAAATTTTCATGTTATGAAAAGCACAAGCCCATGGAAGAGAAAGTCTTGAAAGATACACATCCTGTGGAGAAAGTTAGATGCTAAGGATCACGGAGGTACCAAGATGTGCATGAATGAGCCAGCATGGCTTCAGATGCCATGTCAGTTCTGGGGTCAGAGATGAGAATATGGCAGAGACCTTGTCAAACTCTTGACTCAGCAAATTTTGAACAAAAGAATATGAGAGCTTTAAACCACTAAGTTTTAGGTATATCTTGATAGAGAAGGTATGCAAACATTATAGAAAAACACATGTAAAAATTCAATATGTATTTGTTATTCTTATTTACCAGGGTTTATCTTTGATGTTAATACCTTTGCTATTACTAGGAAGCACCTATGAATATTTAAATACCAAATTTAAAAGTGGACAAATGACAGGAACATCATTTTACAAAATTAAAGTAAGATTGGATTAAGAAGCATGAATATGAGCAATTATATTGGAGGACTATTAGATATGCAGATTATCGCCACATACCCAATTACTAAAGGTAAAATTTAGTGTAATAGAATTGAAAATTAATAAACAATTAGGGAGCATTTGCTTATAATATTGACAGTTTTATTTGTGAAGGTAAGAAAATATATAACTACATATGTATGTATATGCATGCACATCCATACACATATACATATTGAAATCAATACGAAATATAACAACTTTTTATAGTTGAGTAAAAGATTATTTTCTTGTGATTTATGCTTTTAATTTGATGTTTATCTAAATATTTAAAAATAAGCAACATGTAATTCAGAAATTATATCACATTTCCCGTGTTCTATGTTCCATGCTTACATTTAAATTGTATTTTTTGAAATGAAGACTCACACTGACCATAGAGAATTGTATATATATTTATATATGTATTATTCTCCTTATGGTGTACTATTTCATACACACTTTTCTGTAAGTAATAACAAAAATGACATACTGAACATTTCCAAAGTATTATTGAAATTTCATATATTTTCCTACAAGTTCATGTATACTCGAATTTAACAAAAAGATTTTTTTGGATATATATTTAATATTTTCTCTACATTTGGTTTCTGTGGGCAATATAGCAATTTACAACTTAAAAGAACACATGTTAAAAAGAGAAAATACATCACTGTTCAATTTTAAACTTTTCTTCCACCATTAACATTTGCAACCAATTCTTTTCTTTTCCTCTCCCTCTTTCTGTTCTCCTGTGCTGTTCTGTGTATACTTTAATTACAATATACACAAAGTGTAAAATATTTCACTTCTCTCCACTTGCCATTTTATTTTTCTTTGACTATGGCACATTTTATTCCATTAAAAAAATCCTCCACCAGAAATAAATTTAGTTCCATTTGAAGCCATTGATAGCACAACACTGGTTTCCTCTTCACCCCAGTCATTTATTGGAAATACATGTAGAGTGCCCATTACAGAAATGGCAATGAGCACTGACTGAATGATGCTGAAGAACAGAAAAATATCTTCATGCTCCAGTAGGATCTTACAAGGGGACTGGCTTTAAACAAATGTTTTCTTCCTTAAATATGTTATTGCAATTGTGTTAACTGGCAAATGTGCTTGTTAAGTGTATTCTATTTTCATCATCTGTTGTATCGACATATATTTATTATTACTCTGTTCTCATATAACCACCTTAGAATGGAGTGGAATGGGTTACTAGAGAAATGATTTTGAATGGGAGCATCTTTTTTCCTCTTCCTATCACATGAGGTTGATTTGATAAATTTGAATTGCTGGAGCTGCCTATATGAAATTTTTTTTCTGATATTCAAGTTACGTGGTAACCAAAATGAGCTCCATGGCAAATGAAATTGTGAAATAACTATTAACTGAAAATACCCTAAATATTTCCTCCAGAACTTTTTTCATTATTCCCATGCTTACTACATTTTCCAACTATGACTGTCATTTTTCTTTCTACGTCAACATGATCACACAAATTGCACCATCTGGGGCTAGTGAGATAGCTCAGTGGCATAAGCACCTGCCTGGCAAATGCGAAGTCCTGAGTTCAATTCCCAGAACCCACAAAAAGGAAGAAAGGGCCAGTGATATCGCTCAGCAGCACAATCACTTGCTGGCAAGCGTGAGGTCCTGAGGTCCACTCCTGGTACCCACGTTAAAAAAAAAAAAAAATTGCACCATCCTTAATTTTCAAGACTACTATGTTTTCCAATAATTATTTTTTGGTTCACATTGGTCTATAATTAATTCATGTTTATTTGTAAACATGAGAAATAGAGAGCCTAAATAATGCAGCTATTTGTTTGTTACTTATTTCCTTCTTTATATTAGTAATTTTAATTTCGAGTGAATATGTCTTACCTACCTTAGACACTATATTAAGGCATATCAAGATGCATAATAAAACTAAATTCACATTGCTATTCATTTTCAAATTCAGATGAATCTCTAAAATGTAATGTGTTAGTATATGCTATGAGTATATTTTAAACTGAATATATCTTATTATGCTGTAATTTTGGTACTGATGGTTGGATTTAAGGCCTCACACATGCTAGGCAAGTTCTATAGGACTGATCTAAGTATTTAGTCATTTTTATTTATTTTTTAATCATTTTAAATGGGTCACTTTAAGTTGCCTAACCTGGACTTGAACTTGAGAACCTATTGCCCCATCCCACAGAGCAGTTGGAATTACAAGCATGCCCCTTCATGCCTGGATTACAGTAAAATATTTCTAAAGTAGATATTTAATTCAAAGAAAATGTACTATGCCTTTACTAAACAGGATGTCAAGAAATGAGGAGTGTGTCTCTATGTGCATAAGAGAGAGAGGAGAGAGGATTAAGTGTCTGGGATGAACCAATTTCCCCATAGATTGTCCAATCTGATGAATGTTAAAAAGGTACAAAAATCTACGTAATTTCATGCATTATGTTATAAGCAGCACCCCACAGGAATAGTTCAGTAGTGGAAGTGAGAAGATACCATGACAAATATTTGATTTTTTGCATATGTTAATTTCTCAAATGATGAAATATATCAAAAACATTCTCATGCCTGCTATGACTCTTAAAACACAAAGTCTACTTTAAGAAGAGTAAAATATGGTCTTTAAAGAAAATTTTCAAATCACAGTACCTTACTATCTAATCTCGAGCTTTTATGAATTAAACCTTCGTAATAGTTATATTGATTTTAGGGTCCCCTTAAATTTTACTAATTTACCTGTTTCATTAATTGCATACTCACACTGATTTTAAGTTGTAGTGGTGCATGCCTGTAATCTAAGCACTCTGGGAGGCTGAGGCAGGAGTATTGCAAATTGAAGCCAAACCTGGACAATATAGTGACTTGGCAATAGCACATTTAAAAGTAAAATAAAATAAAATAAATTTTTAAGAAGGGCAGGGAATGTAGCTCAGTTTGAAGAGACTGGGTTCAATCCCTGGTACTTGAGAAAACGGAAATAAAAATGAAAATATTGCTTTGTGTATTCACATCATTTATGGACAGCAGGTCTTAAATTAATAAAGGATACTACTACATACCTTCACTCTAATCCACAATTTAAACTATTTTATCACTAATAATATAACCTTGTAATGGCAATCTATATAGTTATGGTCCAAAATAATTCTATACATATTCTGTGTGTCTGTATGTGTATGTGTATGTGTATGTGCGCGTGCTTTCAACTCTCTTTTAGGAGAAATTAAAAATACCATGATGGTCCAGTTTCAAAAAAGTGATCACAACTATCGTTTCTCTTCATGTTTATTCCTACTTAGAATTACTCTTTAAAAATAAATAATCATTGAAACATAAGCACACAAATTTTTATACACAAGATTAAAACCCCTTAAGCATTAAAAATAATTCAAAGACAAAAAAAGACTCTGAAATTGCGCCCAGTGTCTTCCATCTACTGGTATTCATATTGTCATGTAATCTTTTCCTTTGAAGAATAGACGGCTTGGTTTTCGAAAATACTTTCAGAGTCTAGGCTGAAAAAAAATGGAATTATCCATCTGGCTTGCAGGTTTCCTCTCTTCCCTCTCACTTTGTCTGACGGATGCGGTCGCTGCGGCACAAGCTGCACCCTGGAGATGATTCTTCCCACACCAGAAAAAGCCAAGGAAGCAGCGAGGCCTCCCGCAAACAGCCAATGAGACGCCTTTGGTTCAAATGTGAGGAGCCAGAGCATGAAAACAAGCATGTTCACCAGATGGGAAGCAAATTCACCTCCAACTGAGAGGTAACCAGGCTGTGCGGTAGTCACATTCCACCTGCATCGCAGCCTCTTGAGTGAGCCAGACCAGTAATTCCGGTGTGGCGACTGTATGGTAATGTTTGTGACTGAAAGCCACTAAATTTCCTACACCTTGTTACACAGAAATAGAGTTAATGGAGTAGCGTAACATGCTTAGTAACACTAAAGAAAAGAAAAGTTAGAAAGTAATTCTAAGAATCTCAGTGGTAGTGAGGTCTCTACCGAATGTAGGATTCTTAGTATAGGAAGATAGAAACCAGATTAACAATTGCTCAAAGGGAATCTGTACAATGTTCCCAAATGTACCTAAAGTAAAATCACTTTTTATTAAGAGGTTAGGTTAATACCGAGACTTAGTATTTACTTATCAAAAGAAATATATAGGCTACTTAATAATCAGCAAATTTCTTATTTAAAAAAGCTTTTCAGCTAAGCAGGGGTCTCATTGCTTGTAATTCCAGATCTCTAGAAGGGTGAAGCAGGAAGATCTAAAGTTTGAGTCGAGACTGGGAAATTTAACGTCAAGCTGTCTCAAAATTTAAAGGAAAAAAAAAAAAAAAAAAAGCCTGGGGATGAAGCTCTGTGCTCAATCCTCTGTACTGGGGAAGGAAGAAAAACATGTTTCCATACTGAGTAGCAAAAAGCTTCAATTTTAGTCTTTGTTTAGCATGTATGCTATTAATATATTTTGCAACCAAATAAACTATGTGCATAAACAATCAGTAGTATATAAATAATATGTACATAAATAAAAACATCTCTGTGTTGTTTCTACAGCTGAAAGAACAGAATAAAATCATTTGACCAAAAAAACTCCCCGCTAGCATCTACCATACTGAAACCTCAGGCGATTGTCAATATTTGAGTTGTGAGTTTTTACTGAAGCCATAATGCAGTTTTATTTTTCTACTTAATTTTATCAGTACATTTTTGACATCCATAATGATCATATTAATCACACGGAATTTGTACCTGTACATTGTATATCTTCGTTCTTCTTTTTCCCCATTCCCCTCCCTTCCCTTCAACCCTTCTTCTCCTCTCCATTTACAAAACTTTTCCTTCCTTTCTTTTATTTTTTATCCCTATTTCCCCTTCCTCGTTCCTCTTCCAATTTGAACATTTTCTTCCTACAGAGTACACACATGCACACGCAGAATTGATCTTTCCAAATAGTTTTCTTCTGTTGTATGTGATTTTACTGCTGTTACCTTTTTTTAAAAAGCACCCACTTTTAAATCTCCTTTAAATAAAAATACCTTACATTATCTAGTATTTACAGTGTTTTAGGTGGTATCATAAATGCTGTACTAATGTAAATACATTCAATTATCTAACATTATTGCTAAGGTGCTACCATTATGTCTTCTATAGTGAAGAAATGACAGATACCTTAGTCAAGATTGTTCATCTGTTATGTGTCAGAGCTGGAATTTTTCTCATGATATCTAGTGCTATTCTATGAATATTGAATTGTGAAGATATTATGTGCTTTTAAACAATCCGAGGACAAAATTTAAATATATTATCATTAATAACAACTTTTTATTTTAGAAGTTGCTTTTGATTCTTGTGAAGAGCCAAACGTAATTTAAAAGTACATCTCATGAAATGCATTGAATATTCGTGCTTGCTAATATTGTAGCCAGAGAGTCAATTTTAGTAATGAAGATTGAGATGAATATTTATATAGCCTGTAAATGACTCTTACAAAAATTCTAAAGGAATCAAAATTAAAAATATATTAAGAATGGCCATTATAGATAAAATGATCTCATATTTTAACAAAGAAACTAATGCGTAAATTCACTCTCAATTAGACATATTTCTTAAGGTCTAGAATTTTTAAAAATTTTTGAATGCTTAATTGCTTAATTATTGGAATATACTGCACCCTGCTAAGAACATTTCCTTGACAAACTATATTGTAAGAAAAATACAACTCAAAATATGATTTTAGCACGCAAAAGTAATATGAATTACATGTATACATTTGATCAATAAAGCAATAAAAGCTTTTGAAGATACTCAACCAAGTCATTCGTTGTGCTAATAATCAGTGAATAATAAGAAGTAAGAAAGAATATTGCTTCTGTTAGAATTGATCTCACTGTAATAAAAAAGTGGCTGATATACTCAACATAATCATTTAGGAAATTTTCGTAAAGGAATTATTAAAGACTTAGGAATTCAGGAAAGTAGTAATGGTTGGGAAGTTGAAGTGGGAAGGTTTTATTATTCCTGTATCTCTGAGGGTGAGAGGATTTAAGAATCATCCCAACTTGTTAGGTACTCACTGAGAAGACTATGTAGCTGGAGCTGGGGCCTCAGTTAAGGAATGCAGAGTTAGGAAAATAAATAATTTAACACCTTCCCCATCACCCGCCTCCTAATGCTTGGTGGTTGTTTTCCCCTGGCTAAGGTCAATTTCAAGAAGTCAGCAATAAGGTGCTCTGCTCACAATGCACGAAGATTCAACACCAAGAAAAGACCAGGGTGGACATGAGTAGAAGCTCACACGGCATATCCTCAGTATTTTATTAAATTTAAATTTGTATATACTATTACGGTTGCCATAGAGTTACGTTTAATCCCTGTTTTGTCTTTGGAAATTATAAATATTGTTCCATATTCATATCATTGGTGTGATTTCTATGTTACTCTTTAGAATGACTTGCAAAAGTAGTCTCCATAATTTCCCTGTCATCTTTTTCCTTGTTTTTCTTCTAAACTAGAATCTAACAAAAAATTTCTTCTGTCATTTGAATTATGATCTGCTCCTGTTAACAATGTCCTGTGTATTTCTACTTCAAAGATAATTTCAGCACTGACCTAACTATACATTTATAAGACACTACTTGATACCACCCCCTTTCTAAGTTTAACTTTCATGATCACAAGGCTTTTCATTGTATTTGTTTTAATGTCTGTAGGATCTGTGATAATATAATCTCTTACATTCTTGACAGTGCTATTTTGTACATTATCTTTTTGTTTCATGTTTGTCTAGTACAATGTAATCTTATTTTAAAAAAGTTTTCATAAAAAACAACTTTGGTTCCACTTTCCATTCTAATCTTCATTTTGATTTCCATTCTAATTTCATTATGTCCTATCTTTTGCATGCTCTTGGTCCGACAGGGTCTTTAGGATGGAATCTTGGGCCAGCAGTCACCAAACCACACCCAAAACTCACCTGCTATTTGCTTTTTATTAAGTAAGTTTTATTGTACATTAATTAGGCATTTGTTTATGAATCCTCTATGTCTTCTTTTAAACTCTCATGACAGAGTTGAGAGGTTGGGACTGAAAACATATGACCCAACCAAAACTAAACATTTAATATTTAGTCATTTACTTAAATAATTACTAGTACTTGACTTTGGTTATTGCTTTGGGACATTTCTTCTTTTCACTGCTGATCTATACCCTATACATTTTTGTATGAGTATTTTCACATCTGTTAACTCAACGTTAGTTTTTACTTTCCACGAGACTTCCTTTTCAAACCCATATTTAACTTAGAAATAAGTTTGTTTAATTTCATATGTGTAGATTTTTCCAGAGATGTTACTAATTTTTAATTTAATTCTGTTATCAGAGAATATAGTTGGTAAGGTTTGAATCATTTTAAATTTACTGAGGCTTTTTTTACATTTCAAAGTGTTGTGTATACTTACAAATTTTCTTTCTGCACTTGAATTCCTATCTGGTTTTCCATGTAGAATGTTCAGTAAATGTCTGAAATACTCAGTAAGGTCCCTTTCATCTATAGTGTTATCCAAGTCTACTCTATATTTGTTAATTTTCTGACTGTCTTATCAATCATTAAGAAATGGGTATTTGTTAATTGTGCATTTGTGTGTTTCTTCTGTAGTTGAATCAAGTTGTTCGGTATACTTTTTTAAAAAGTCATGTTATTAGGGGCACAGATTTTTAGCACTGTTGTGACCTTTTGATTACCTAATGCTTTATCATAATAATGTAGCTGGGGAATATTCTTTTTACTTTGAAATTTTTTCACATTTAAATATAGGTTTTTTATATTACTACCTTTAGCACCATTTTTTATTGTATTTAAGGTACATGTCTTATTTTTATTTAAAGACACAGATCACTTATACTTAAGGAAATGGTGTGCTTTGCTCTCTAGTAGCATTTCCACTGTTTGCATTTTATTTAAACAAGTCTGTTAACACAAATTTAAAAGTTGTCCTTCCTTCATTAAAGAATATCTTTGTTCTCTTTTCCTAAACAAAGCGCCTTTTCTTTCCCCACAAAGTGTCTTTTCTTTCCCCTGGTATACGTACCTCTGGGTTTGCAGTCTTACATATCAGCAGCTTGAAGACATTATTCCACTCTCTTTTGGTCTCCATAGCTTCAGTTGAAAAATTGTGGAGTTTAAATCATTGATGCACTGTAGAGAATGCATTGGTTTGTGGGGGATATTTTCAAAGTTTCTTTGGTTTTCCAAGCATCTAATTGTGACTTGTGTGGACATGTTATTGTTTGCACAACCTTCTTTGGCATTCATCTAGCTTTAATCCATAAATTGTGACTTTAACCAAATTTAGGAAGGTCTAGCCAAATTTGGCTCAATATTTGTTTTGTTCTCTTTGTCTCAATCTCTTTCTCCTCTTTATATATGATTTCAAAGACACAAATACAATAGATTTTAAATTGTTTTGTTAGCCCACAGAAGCTTCAATTTACCATTTGTGGTTTTAGTTTCTATCTCTGTTGAAATGTCTCTCTTTCCATTCAAGAATGTCTACCTCAAGAAACACGGTTATTATAGATTTTTTTTTTTTTTTTTTTGTGGGTACCGGGGGGTCGACCTCAGGACCTCGCGCACCAGGAGGCACCCGTGCCACTGAACGATATCACCGGCCCCTTTTTCGTATGTGGGTTCCGGGAGTTGAACTCGGGCCCTCGCGCTTGCCGGGCAGGCGCTTAAGCCACTGAGCCATCTCACCGGCCCTTATTATAGATTTTTACATCTTCATTGATAACTAACATCTGAGGTTTGGGAGGGTGGGATTGGTACCAGTTACTTGTCTCACCTCTTACACATATATTTTTCAATCAGTATTTTCTTTTTTTTTTTTTTTTTTTTTTTTTTTTTTTGTGGGTACCGGGGGGACGACCTCAGGACCTCGCGCGCCAACAGGCACCCGTGCCGCTGAGCGATATCACCGGCCCCTTTTTCGTATGTGGGATCCGGGAGTCGAACTCGGGCCTTCGCGCTTGCAAGGCAGGCGCTTAAGCCGCTGAGCCGTCTCACCGGCCCCCAGTATTTTCTTTTTGTCTGACATATACTACTGCAGTTAAGTGATTATAATTAATATATCTGATATTGAAACAAGTTGTGCCCAAATCTGACATTATATGCTTCTTGAAATGAGGACATGACATTTCTGTTATATTTCTGCCAAGAATACAACTTAAATTTACATGTGAATAAATATCAATTGAACTGAAATTGACAGTCATTCTGCTTAATAACTTGCTATTTTTTCAAACACGTAAAGATCAATTTTCCAGATTAAACACTTTTTTTGCTTATTTAAGTGATAATTTTTATAAGCGCAAATATGACATTCAGTTTTTTTAATCTACTCCTGTTTTTAATGCCTTTAATACTCACTTTTTACTTTTTCACACTTCTTTTAATTGTAATCTTTAACAGTTCTATACAATTTCTTTTGCATTCGTGTTTTTTTAAATTAATTTTTTATTGCAAACAAACATCTAAATTAATTTTCTACCCACTTTCTTTAGAAAGAAAAAGAAAATCATCAGGCTCAGGGGATTCCCATTCAAGAAGTGACATGATTAAAAATGAAGATATAAATGGGTCACTTGGGCCGGTGAGATAGCTCAGCGGCATAAGTGCCTGCCTGGCAAGCGTGAGGTCCTGAGTTCGAGCCCTGGTACCCACAAAAAAAATAAAATAAAAAATAAATGGGTCACTCACAAATTTATTAGCTTATAAAGATGATGAAGTTAACAACTACAAGCACAGTAGTTACACCTTATTTTATGAGAGAAAGAGATACAGACATAGCTAAATTCATATAGATCCCATTAGACAACTGGATTTAGAACAAGTTTTTCCAATAAGCAATGGGAAAGCCAGCTTTCTTTTCAGAATCAAAATGCAAAACAAAAGGAAAAATTACTGTGATTTATATAGATTATAGATTTTTTTTTTTTGTGGGTACCGGGGGTCGACCTCAGGACCTCACGCGCCAGCAGGCGCCCATGCCGCTGAATGATATCACTGGCCCTTTTTTCGTATGTGGGTTCCGGGAGTTGAACTTGGGCCCTTGCGCTTGCCAGGCAGGCGCTTACGCCACTGAGCCATCTCACCGGCCCTAGATTATAGATGGTAAAGGTTATATTGATTCTGAAGTATAAAAGAGGAAGATATGAAAATTAATATTCTTTCTGAGAGCATTGTATTATTGTCTTTTTTTAACCTTTGCAATTTAGGATGCATCGTTTACATTTTGTTCTGCATTTATATTAACTTTATCAGAATTTTTTGTTAATTCTAAAAATGCAACTTAATATTTATAGTATTATGATTATAAATAGTATTTATTATCAAAGCTAATTAATTTAATTGGATTAGCTACCATCTGCTTTCTTCTTGGAATTTCTCCAAACATTTTTTATTTCATTTTTTTGATGCTTCCTAGTTTTTAAAATGTACTTATTTATTTCCTCTATATAATTTCAATAACTTCAATGTGATCTTTTACAAATGGAATAATTATATAAAACCAGTCTGCCAGTTTGAACCAGAACTTATTTATATGCATATTATCATTTTTCTTAAAGACTCAATAATTCTTTTGTAAAGAAGCAAAATTGTAGACAGTGATGCTATTTATGAAATATTTCCTGTTTTCTTTTATAAAGCCACTACTATCTTCAAATGTACCCTGCCTAATGATCAAAAATGAAAATGATAATTCAGTTAACGATGTATTCACTTAATGTATTATTTTACAAAAATAATGATAAATGGCAAATACAAGATACCTAAAATGCCACGTAATTTGTTGCTGAATTCCTGATGAGTCTAATATTCCTTACAAAATCTGTCAGTTTATTTATATAGTTAATTGATATAGACAGAAAATAATATACGTGTTTCTTTCATCAAATTGTTTTCATCAGTTTCTCAAGTACTTCAATTTTCCATTGGAAAGGTAGGCCAGAGTGTGAGAAAGTTAAAGGTAAAACAGCAACGGAGACATATGGTAAAGAAAGGCAAGCAAACAGAAAAAGATAGTTCGATGAACATTCTTCAAAAGTACCTAAGTGTCCAGTGGTTCCCAACAACTTTATTGATCTGTTACCCTTCAGTATGGGTTTAAGGTAAGAAATCATTTAAGGTCCTAACAGATGTAATAGTGTTTTAAAATAATTTATATACAATGCAGAATTTAAAAGAAAATCTTAATGACTTAATAAAACATTTTGGCAAATTTGTGTTTAATTATTTTATCTCTATTAGAGAACTACCGAGATAGTGATTGAAACAAAAATCTTAACGTCATAGTGGGACATAAACATTTATACTTTTTGAGGGTGACAAAGTCTTCATTTGTCAGAGGATCATCACTTCTTATGAGGTAGAAGCACGAGGTAACAATTAGACTGACGTTTAAATATGTTTGCCAGCCAGGTATCCTGGCACATGCCTACGATGCCACTTTGGGAGGTTGAAGTGGGAGGATCCAAAATTTGACTCTAACCTGGCCAATTTAGCAACATAGTGAAATCCTGCCTTGAAATTTAAAACAAATTACATAAAATATTAAAAGATCTCTGAATGTAGATCAATGTGAATGCCCTCCGTTTACTCCCCAATATAGCCCAAAACAAAAATATGCTTTGAGGTTGTGGATCAATAGGACATAGATGTATAGTTACGCAAGGGCTTTCATTAGGTAGGCTTATAGGATCAGAGGCAGGGGAGTACGCAATTAGAAGATGGAAGCCAAGGAAGAAGAGGGATTCAGAATATAGCACCATGGGCCGGTGAGATGGCTCAGCGGCACAAGCGCCTGCCTTGCAAGCGCGAGGGCCCGAGTTCGACTCCCGGAACCCACATACGAAAAAGGGGCCGGTGATATCACTCAGCGGCACGGGTGCCTGTTGGCGTGCGAGGTCCTGAGGTCGACCCCCCGGTACCCACAAAAAAAAAAAAAAAAAGAATATAGCACCAGTCTATGCTGAAAGGCCTGAAAACTGCCTGTAGAGACCCCAGCATAAGACTACATTGGAAGTCAAAAGAAACAGGGCACTGATATCCAAAGCCTATGGCAAATATGGGAACTCTCACAAAATGGAGATACTTCCTTCTTCTTTCCCTTTTTTATTCTGTCCAGGCTATAAGCCTATCTGGGATAGGTCTTCCCCCCTCAGTTTTCTAACCTACATGACAGTCATACACCGACATGCTCACAACTGTGCAAAAGTTGGGTCTGAACAGCAGACTCTTACCTGGATACCTGCATGGAGGATTGCAGCAGCTGATAAACCTAGCAGAACAGAAAGCAAGAGGGATGAAAAAGGAGACCTAGTTGGGCCTGATGAAATTAGGGTAGTAGGGCAGTTTGTCAATGCCTAAGAATTTCTGGGGGCCTGGAAGGCAAGCAACAGAGGCAGAGCTGTTCCTGTATTCCAACAAATTATACGTATCTCTCCTTGAAAACACACATCACTTGGGACATGGGTCAGTACTTCCAGTTTCTCACAATTCCAAAACCAGACAAAGAATTTCTCCTTTCATTTGAAATAATAAGGGACCATGGGAGGAAGAACAGAGATTATGTAGTCTGATATGCAGCCTCTGAGGCATGAAGTCTTAACCTCCTGCTATGAAATTCCATTTTACCCCAGAAAGAATGTCCACTGTCAAGAAATCAAATAATAATAATAAAAAAAGAAATCAAATAATAACAAATGCCAGCAAGACTATGGGAGAAAAGGAACCCTTCTACATTGCTGGTGGGAAGGTATACTAGTACAATTACTATGGAAATCAGTGTGGGAATTGTTCAAAACACTGAAAGAAGAAATTCACTTTGTCTCAGCTATTCCTGTTCTAGGTATCTTCCTCAAAGAACTGAAGACACCATATTACAGTGATGCATGCATACCTATGTTTATAGCAATGCAACCCATGATAATTACATCTTGGAAATGGCCTAAAAATGATATCCTTCAAGTATATGAAATTTCATGAAATCAGTAATATTTATAGTAAAGTTTTATAAGACCTATAAATAAGAACTATTCAGTGATGAAAGTATTTTTTCATGTCTTCTTAATTAATGAAGCCACACATAGTGTTGAATGCTTATAATCTCAGCACTTTAGGAGTCTAAAGCAGGAGAATCTCAAATTTGTCCTAACCCTGGGCAACTTAGCAAATAGTAGCCCATATGTCCACTAACAGATGAATAAAGAAAACATGGTGTTTATATACAACGGAGTACTACTCTGCCATAAAGAAAGATAAACTTGAGTCATTTGCAGGAAAATAGATATATTTGGAGACCATAATGTTAAGTGAAATCAATCAGACACACAAACATAAATATTGCATCATTTATCTTATATGAGAAACCCAGAGTAAAGATAAAGAGCAAAATAAGATATAGATGATAGGAAGTAGGGAGACAGATGTTCTCAAATGGGAAGGGGATCAAGAGATATAGAAAGTGGGTAAGGAGAGAATAGAAAGTGGATGAAACTTGGAATTAAGATGTGTTGTGTACATGGACCAACTCCACACAAGGAATATAAACATCATGTGCTGCAAATGTGCACTAATAAAAGAAGAAAGAAAGTAAAATAAGAAAAAATCAAAGTAATAATTATTCCCCACCCCTGCCCTGCACATTTACAGGATGATGTTCTAAGTATGCTTGCTTATTGATATGAAGAAAATACCTAAACATTTTTTAATGTCAATATGAACTCATGCATCCTTTTTATTTATGAATATCTTAGTTATTTTGAATTGTTTGATGTGATAGGCAGAAATCAATGTTCAGTCACTATACTTTTTGCAAGACTTGATAAATTGTAATCCACCCATTTATTCACAGAATTGTTTAGAAGCTATACTCTTACCAACACTGGAAACACCGATTTTCAAAGCTACAAATCTTATGAGTGAAATAAAATGTCACTGCAGTTTGTTCTCCATTTTTTATTGGGAAAAAGTTTAAACAAACATAAAGGTAATGAAAAAGTCCAGGGAAGATCTATACACCCAGCTCTACATTCAAAAGTTATTTTGCCATATCTTTTTCAAAAGTTCTGAACCATTTTAAAGTTAGTAGCTAGTGTTATAAATGTTCACAAATAAATATTTCTGTGTGCCTCTTTTAAAAACCAAAATATTTACCTGCCTAATCACGATATTATTATAAAAGAAAATGAACAAGATACCCATGACATTATCAATTTTAGCTCTATATTCAAAGAATCATTTGTCTCAAAAATGTCTTATAGTTGTTAATTCTAATTAAAATCCAAAGTCCTCATAATATAATCAGTTATGCCTTCCATCTCTTTTATGTAGACTAATTCCTTCATTAATTTTCAGTAGCATTAAATCTTTGAAAAATCTTTCGTTTTCCTACAAAATATCCTAAACTGTAGACTTACCTGGTACTATTCCTTGTTTCTTTAAACTACTATTCCTGTGAACTAAAAGTTAAATCTCAAAGTTTATTTAGATGCAAAACAAGTATTTTTTTTTGCATGGATATTTTATGGGTGATGATCTCTCTTCATTTTGCAATACATCAGAAATATATTACACGTTTACCATTATTAGTTCTGTTAGGATTAATCCCACTAACCTCCAAAACTTTTTTTAAAAATTGATGCATTGTTTCACTGTGATTTTATTGAGATGTGTGGGGTCTTACTTTGGCATTAAGCAAATATTTTTCCCAGAAATTTTTACCTTCTTTGTTTTAGTATTCATTTATAATCCTTCCCTGAATATTTTATTCAAACATGTAATTCCTTCTATACTTGTTAACAGGTATTTTCCCATTCTAGAGTTGTCTCTTAGAATTAAAGATAATTTAATTTGTCTTAAAAGGCAGGGAAATTCTTGATAAATGTCTTTAATTATTAAATTTTTGAGAAAAAGTAATAATTGTCTTCAGTAGACATTTGGGAATTTTGTGTGCTTTTTTATATATGTGGGAGATCATATTGCTGTTGAAGAATTTCTTCTGGAGAATTATAGATTCCTGCCATGTGGTATTCATCTGGAGCATCTTACTTTCTATGGTCAGTGAAGTATGAATTCCTTGCTCTGCTTTCCCTCTGTTAAAGTAATTAGCAAAGCTCTAGATCCAAACTATTCTGTCAGCATGGCTCAATAATAAATACGATGTAACACCTGTGATAGTAATGGATATTTTGGGTAATCTGGCCTACCATGAATGACTAATGTGGACTAATGCATGTTAATTTCTAAGTTTCATTTTAAATTTTATTTAGTGTGTGTATATTTATGTCTGATCCTATTTTATAAATTATGAACATGAGATAAACATATTTTTATTAGTGGTCAAACAGAAGAGCAAGAGACATTTAGACAGGAAGAATGGAACATATTAAAGAAAAGTAAAATTAAAAACTGACCACAGAATTTGTATACAAATGTATAAAATCTTTGAAAAGATGTTTGTTGCAATAAAGTGTTCTGAGCAGAAAATTGGGAGAAAGGAAGCAAAGGCTGTGGGTACAGAGCACAGTACTAAGCATTTTTCCATGAAGTTGAAAAGAGAAATTGTACCTAGGCAAAGTTCATACAAAGTGAGTTTTTGTTTGTGTTGTTGCTTGAAAATTAAAGCAATATTGTTCACTCTATCAGTATCAGGTATGCAAAATTTGTCTTCGGGTTTTGATTTGATTTTTCTTACCCTAATAAATGAAGAAAACAAAGTATGTTTAAAGTTTGTAAAGTATATTTGCTATGGTAGGAAAACAACAACAGAAAAATTATAGAAATGTCAAAAAGAACTAAGTGAAAGAAAATTGAAATTAAGCAACCTTTAACATCTTAGAACTCTAAATCTTATAAATCAATATTAATTAAAATCATTTTCTAAAGGAAAAACATGAAGGAAAGGGACTGATGAGAAGTAGACCCCACTCTCACAATGTATGCAGGGAGGGGCTATTCTGAGCACATGCGTCTGTGGCCAGATACTGTGGCCGCAGTAGTTGGTATAGTGCACTCTGCTTTCCAAAGATACTCAGATACTTAACTTCATTTTTTTTAATGTGATTTTAATTTTACCTAGCGTTGGAGATTACACAAGCATAGCCAAAATATACTGGTCAGAAATTTTGACATTAAAATGCTTCTCAGGCAAATCAACCTGAATGGAGAATGACACGACTCTGAGAGTATTCTTTTCCGGAAGCAGAAAAGAGAGAGGAGGGGACACTATGTTCCAATTTGACTTTTATTTTCCAAAGTCCCCAGTAGCAGTCTTTTTTTTATCCTAATATCCTGCTTCGAATAACAGACATACTAATGCAGTTGAGTTTTGGTGTGTTTTGTGTTAGGTGTGTTAACCCACAGTCTTAAATTCATTAAAGCAATGGCTCATAATATGACTCAAGATAGGGGTGGCTCTGTTTTGCAGTCTAAGATGAAGTATTATATTCTACAGTGTTATATCCTAAGAATCACTGAGCTACACAATAGCAGTTTCTAGAGGTTATTAGAATAATCAATGCTTGATGCACATAGACAAAATTCAAAGGCTAACTCTCCCTTACCTTTTTAATACAACATGGGGAAAGAAATGGTTTTGTGTATTCTTTGAGATAGGCACCTGGACTGAAAATCTTCTAGGATGAACAGGGTGACTAATGGTACTCTTTTCATTCTCAACCAACACACTCTTTTCCAAGCACTGAGTTATCTCAATTCTGTCTGTTCCCGTCATTGTAGCTTCTACGAACCCCCAGTAGAACCCCTGCTCCTTCAAGGTTTTTTTAACTTCACTCTACCATTGTTTTCCATCTTTCCGTCATACCCCACTTTCTACTCCTGCTTCTTCTTTGCTTCCTGTTTCTCATTCTCCACCTCCTCTTTCTTTCTAAATTTCCTTCTCATGATCTCTCATCCCTGAAAACTTAGACTTCCATCTTTCTTTTCAATTATTTCTATCAGAAGTAATGAAAGAATCTTGGATGAATTATCATTCTGTTTCCTCATGAAGTCCATCTCCTAACTCATTAGTTCAAAGTGTAATGGATAAACAGATTTAAACTGATAAAAGTGCTCTCTCTTTGCTCTCAACAAAGCTGCCAGTCCCTCTTCTCTGTTTACCAGGCATGTAGCAGATTGTTAGGCACTCAGGCATAAAATGGTTAGATTTTTCAATGAGATCATATAATGTTTTAAGGTAACATTCAAGTTAGAAAATTAAACGTTATATATAAATGTATGTGTATGTATATGACAACTGTGTCTAGCAAAATTTTTTCCAGAATTTAAAATAATTTTTTACTAATATCAAATAAATTTTTGTTAGAACCATGTCTGAGTTGATTACCACAATTTAACACATGCATTAAAAATCAGTAAAAATAGCACATTCTCATATAAGAGAAAACTTGACATTCAGAGACATTTGTATATTTTTTTCTCTCTTCAGTGTACAAATTATATACACAAACATATAGCTATATATAACACATAAACATTCATGCATGAAAATAGGTGCATACACATTTTTTGAAGTTTTACTCTTATAAACCCAGAGTCTATACTTGAGAGAATTACACCAATTGCCCTTGCAAAATTCAAGTAGAATATTTACTCAAGTACTTTGAATATATTTAATATATTTTCTGAGAATTATAGATATTGACATTCTTCCCTAGTGTGTATGAAAGTGAAGAAAAATGTACAAATAAGATTTTGCTGTTATACTTTACTTTTAATTATAGTTATTAATTTTCATTGCTTTTATCGATAAAGAATTCTATCAATATGCATCTATAGTTGATCTTTACTAAAAAGATAAACATACAAACATGTGAAATTAACAAAGAATAATGCATACTGATTACATGAATAACACTTTCTTTAAAAATATCTTTCTACTGTAATTATTCAAACTATCCAATAAAAATGAAACATCCCAGTATACAGCTTGATTATTAATCCTGATATATCAAATTTGTTGGATTAAGAGACACTTAGCAGATTAGTAAAGTTCATTCCTGGCTCTCTGCGTGTTGGGCATAGAGATGTGTGTGGACTCGGGTAAAATAAATGGTCTCTATCCACATCCTCTCTGGCATTATTCTCCTGCTGTACTCTCTCCTCCATCATGTAGTGAGCAGCTTTGCTTCACCATGCCCGTCTGTCATTACCTTCTTTCCTTGGGGCCCATCATGTAGTGAATATCCTAGAACATGATCTAAATTAAACCTTTCCTTCTTTCATTTGTGGGTGTTGGGTATTGTGCCCAGCAGTGGGAAAGCTAACACAGGTAGCTGAGAAGTGGGGTCATTACTGCTGCTGTACTTGATCATGTGCTTTACATATCTTTAGACCTAGTTTGCTGAAGGGATTTGGAACAGTTTGAAGATGCAGGCTAGAGAATGCTTAGAATGCAGTGAGTAGAGCCAGACTGCTGGTTCTAATCAGAGCTCAGAAGACCAGAATGGGGATAACAATATAAACAACAAAGCCCTGATTCAGGAGGTTTTATTTGGGAATATGGATTGCATCTGTCATTGGACTATAGGCCACGACTGTTACAGTTTTGAAATATTTGTCTACATTTTACCCATATTTTAAAACTGGAGGAGACTGATGGGCTACTTAATCTGGCAGATAAACTTTCAGACTTTAGAATGGGCATTGTGCTTATAATGAGAATCATGGACACAAGGCAAAACAAAAAAATTAGAAAAATATTTAAATTTCTATCCAGAAGGTACCATGTTTAAAGTTGGGCCAAAGAAGTTGTCATTGATGAAAAAATTAGGGTCACTAAAAAGAAACAAAGTGCTGTTTATAGGGGCAAAAAGAAATATGCCTTGAGGAGCTCTCAGAAATCAGGAAGACCTCACTCATCCCAGTGGCAAGGGTAAAAAAGTATAAATCTTCATTTGAGAAGAGAGTGCTTGATATACTTGATCCAGAAGAGGCCCCTTGGGAAATTGATTGCTCAAGTTTTATTTCACTCTGCTCTGCCACCTAAGCACTTAGAGGCTGCTGCAGCCATGATCCAAAGTGTCCTGTTTACTGCTCGAACTGGAAGCTAATCTTGACATTGTCCACACAATGCTAGTTTATTGTCATGCAGAAGGCAGGAGTTGTGGGACCACAAAGGCTTCTGTATAGATTTCTTTCAGTGCAAGGCCTGGGAAGCCAGACAACTGACAGGGTGATATATGAAGCTGTCAGAATGAAGTCAGAGGTGCAGTGGAGGACTCAGGAATTTAGGGATTCCAGGAACATGGAATCTCTGCCAAAGAGAGCTACAGCCAATCCAAAAGAGAGACTGTATAGGTTGCAACCAGCAAGTTCATAGAGGTGGAATTTTGCAAGCCATATGGAACTTACATCTCACTACCATGTGCCCCACATGTGAGACACAAAGCTGTAGGACTTGATGATTTCCTTGCTAGATTTTGATCTTGCTTTGGTCTGATTCTTTTCTATCCCCTATTCCTTCATTTTTGAAGGAAATGTTTACCCTATGTCATTCTTCCTTGGGATTTTCATAACATTTAAAAAAAATTTACAGAGGTCTACTGCTAAAAGTTTTTAGTACTTTTAGTTTTAGTTTAGTTTTTAGTACTCAGAAGAGTTTAGGTTTAGAGTTTAGAAAAATACTGGAACTATTGAGACTTTGGGGAAGGGATTATTGTGCCTCTCATTGTATATTGGGTAGTTGTATTATGTTAGGTGGAATTATGAATTTGTTATTATCTTTGAGATTAACTATGGTTTATGGAGATGTTTGTGTGTAAATTTGACAAGAGATAGATTGTGACTGTTAATCTTGATATGTCAAATATAATGGACTAGCAAATACCTAACAGATTAGTAAAGCACTGGGTTTGTCTTGGTGGGTCATGAAGGACTTTGGGTACTATATATTGTCCTTAGCCAGTTTGTCTCCAGCACTGTTCCTCTCCTCTAGTTTCTGGTATCCATGAGCTGAGAAGCTT
Organism: Erethizon dorsatum; assembly: GCA_028451465.1. Lineage (NCBI taxonomy): Eukaryota > Metazoa > Chordata > Mammalia > Rodentia > Erethizontidae > Erethizon > Erethizon dorsatum. The sequence goes on from CM051839.1 coordinate 23,734,238, forward strand.
TGTTGCACCACACCTTTCCAGCATGAATTTCCTTCCTTGGAGCCTGCTGATCATGTACTGAATCTCCTAAACCATGATCTAAATTAAACTTTTCCTCCTTTTAGTTGTGGGTGTTGAGTATTGTGTTCAGCAATGTGAAAATGAATACAATAGTTTAAACTTTTATAAGTTTTGATCATTGTTTCTAGTTGTTTATCAGATCTATATAAGATTATAAAATATGCTATTAATGATAAAATGATTGAATCTCAGAGATCATGCATTTCAACCTCCCACAAAAGAATTCCCTTTGTCCTTCTTTTGCTGTGTTTATATAGATTTTGCTCATTACCTAAACTTGTTACCATAAAAAACAACGAATTTTAATTTTTAAACTCCTCCATCTTTTAGTGATTTCTCAAACTACGGTAAATGTTCCTCATATAACTGTTATAAGTTCTACTCCTTAACACAAATATTAAGTTGAAACTCACTTTCGCAAGAATTATAGTATTTTCCATGAATCTCATGTTTTTCCATCTTTCAAGCTAAAATTTCTTGTTTTTCCAAATAGATGTCTTATGACGTGCCCTATTTTTATCTTGTTCTACTGTCTTTATAAGTCATAAAGATTAGTTAGTATTTCTAAGAAGAAAAAAAAAAAGCAAATTAAAGTGTAAATATCAACCAAAATAATTAGGTTGTAATTTCCATAATGGTGGTTTGGTTTGGTTTGGTTTGGTTTGCCTTGTTTTATTTTGGCTTTGTTTTGTTTTGTTCAGTTCTGTTTTGTTTTGTTTTTTGGTAGCACTTGTAGGTTTCCTGATGGCCACTTAACTATTGCATATATCAGTTACATAAGATAAACCATATTTTAGAGATAAATGAAGGAAAGGCAATGATAAGATTATAAGAAAGCAGAAGAAATGATAGAAACCCCTAGAGTACTTCTCATTGGAAGTTAAATTACTGACAATATTTTATCTCCACAACAAATGGACTGTAGCGTAGAACATAAGTTAAGTCAACAATGAAGTAATTCATCTTTTTTATGCTTTTTTTGTGATGTGAGTAAAAACAACAACCATTTAAAATGAATATTCTAATATCTATAAAAAGATTAAAGCATCAATAAAACAAAAGGTCCCAACTAATAATTGATAAAGGAAGATAAAATGAATTGTGGCTTAGTAGAAGAAAAGTAGGAAATGAAAAAAAATTAAAGAAAAAATGTCAGTGAAAGACTAGATGTAATACTGATGACATTTTAAAATGCATGAAATAAAGAAATCAATACAATAAGTTTAAAATAAAAAATGTTGTTACAGAATACAATGCCTGCCAACAGAAATTGTGTCTCTAAGATATCTAGCTATCCATTGCTCTTTGACTGTGAGAATACCAGAATGTTGGAACAGCTGAGCTACTTTGCATTTTATATGGGGGTGTGGTAGGGACAAGGATAGTGTTAATGAGACTGAAAATCTAGAGTTATGAGTAAATGATGTTGGGCTAGGAGAAAATGAGGTTGGCAAAGGTTGGGTGGGGAGAGGGCATTACTGGTATCTTTATGACCGAGGAATACATTCAATGGAACTTCAATGTAAGGAGAAAACAAGCATCTAGTTATGAAAGTTGACTAGAGAGCTACAGAGAGAGAAGTTGCCTCTTTATTGATGTGTAAATGAGGTAGGTGTTTGTATCAAAACCTGATAACTCATACTGGTTACAGTTTCAAAGAGAGCTTGGAGTGCAGTAAACACAATAGTGTTGCTTCTCCAGAAAATGCCTTCAAATATCTCTGATCAGTAGTGTTTGATGCAAGAAATTAACTTTTCTATTTCCCAGGAATGATGCCAAAAAATGAACTGGCCATGAAGTCAGTCTAACTTTGTATCCACATGACCTATGCAACTTATTTAAACTATGAGTCACTATCTTCAACCCTAGATTGAGGACAGTATCTACAACACATTGTTTTATAAAACTTAAGTGAGGTACTTCATAAACATGCATGTAATGGAATAAGGCTCGAAATAAGTGCTAGTTTTTGGCTTTATTATATCAGATAATTTTACATTCATACATATGTCACAATTTCGCTTTCATAAATGGAATAAAAACAATTACAGAATAGTTTATAAAATTGATTAGCCTATTACCATGGAAACAACTTTTTCTTCAGATTGCCTTACAATACAGCTCCATGTACATTTACTGTATTTCTGGATCATGATTAATTGTGCTACATTATCCTTCCCTCCCATTCTCTTACCTTGTTTGTCATCTCTTCTGAAATTTTTCTGAGTAGAGGGCTTTTGTGGGTCATTTAAAATTAGTCCAAATCTCTTCTGGGAGCAGAACAGCTGGAGAGGAATTCAGCTGTGTCTGTGTATAAATTCCAGAGGTCCAGGGAGATCCCTCAGGACTTTATTAGCTAAAAGTCCCTGTCCATCAAAATGCCATATCTTCCAGAATCCCAAGATGCCTTATTCATAACCTGTTGATGCATTTGTGTACAATGCCTTCTTGACACACTGTCTATTGGGAACCCACTCTGGATAGCCTTGTAAACTCTTTAATTAGCTAGCTGAAGGGAGGTACAGATCTGTTATCAAGATATAAGGGGAAGATAAGGAAACAGGAATAAAAGTACCAAAAATAAAGACATTGCAAGCAAGTACTAGATTGGGTTAAGTGGAAATACCAATAAAAGTGGAGGAAATTGAAATTTTTCTTGCATTTTTTTGAATGGGCTTTCGTTGTGAAAATACCTCCTCAAGTACTTAGGTAGCATTTTTGAAAAATAAAAAGACACCATCATGTTTGGTGAAATTTCATAAAGTATATTTAAAGTGAATCCAGTATAAAATAAATGAGCAGAGCATGAATTTGGAAACTAAATAAACAAATATTAAAATCTTCTTATTTTCTTTATGTTCAAATGATTTGGACAAACTAAGATTCCTCATAGTACAATAAATTCTGATAAGAAGTTCGTGTTATATGGGTTCTTAATTTTTGTTCAGAAGTTTTTTAACAGTTAAAACATGGATGATATTCATCAAGACATTTGTTTTTATAAATTAAATGCTAACATTTCAGTAGAGTAATTTTAAGACAAAATTTAACTTTTCATTATATTCCGGTTTCAACTCTTGCATAGGTAACAACTCTAGAGATTTTTTAATTTTTTTTTTTTGTGGGTACCGGGGGGTCGACCTCAGGACCTCGCGCACCAACAGGCACCCGTGCCACTGAGCGATATCACCGGCCCCTTTTTCGTATGTGGGATCCGGGAGTCGAACTCGGGCCCTCGCGCTTGCCGGGCAGGCGCTTAAGCCGCTGAGCCATCTCACCGGCCCCAACTCTAGAGATTTTAATCCCCAAGGTCACTGTCAGTTCAGGACCTTAATAATCATCCATATGACTGTGTCTGTGACCCAGGTTCTCTTTACACTTAGGTCTTGTTTTCTCATTCTCGCTTCTGATCAGGAATGATAGAAATGAAGGCACCTTATTACAAAATAATATTAATCATAAGTTTTAGTAAACTACTTTGACATGAAGAGGCAATCAACATCGGGTTGGAAAACATATTTTGTTTTATATGTGCTCTTCTTGGAGAAATATGAGGATCCATATCAACAGGTTTATCTGGTCTTGTCCACAAGCAATGATTTAGAATAAATCAGGAAACTTGAAGAAGTAGAGAGAGAGAGAGAGAGAGAGAGATGGTTGAAGAAAGTCATATCAATTAAAAAAAAAAGACTCCTAGTTTTCCATCTGAGGCTGACTCCATATGCCCTGAAAGGTGATTATAACTGGCTGTTAACAGAACTGAGTTCTTTTTGGTAATGCAAAGAACGTGCCTGTGGTTACAGCCATTGTAGGGCATGATTGCAGGATTGCATTTCTTTTCAACTGTTAAATTCTGAAGGAGTAACTGAATCTCCTGAATCATGTTACACTTGTTAGAAACTATTAGAAGAGTGGTGCATAAGATTAAATGTATGTGCCATCTAAGAAGTAATAATCCCTAGCTCTTTGGGAAAGAACATAAAGACACATATCTGAGCACAAAGACAGCTACAGAGGTGAAAGTTTTAAAAAGGGACTTTTTTTTTTTTAACAAGAAAGACATGCAAGCCTATGCCTTTTATAAAGTTCATTACAATGATTCATAGAGAAAGTTTTCTGTTGACATATCAGAAGAAATCCATGGTGAGTAAAGCTAAGATTCCAGACATTAAAGATATTGCAATATCTCATTCGTAAAGAAAGAAATGTCAGGACATGCTTTAGCTAATGGAAGGATCACAGTCTACCTGGAATGCTATGCTGTTCATGAAGGAACCAGGGTTTATAAATCTTAGGAAGGAAATAAGGTAAGCAATCAAGACTCTCTTCTCTGTTACCAGGTTATAAATTCCATGATTTTTTACAGGGCAATGTCCTAGGTGCTTGTCTTCAGAGACTGAAATGAAGCATTTCAGAAACTTAAAGACAACAACAACATCAAAAGAAAAGATTATAGAGAATTTAAAGACCCTGTTTTAGGTGTTTGTGGGCAGACTGAACATATTTGACTGCTCTAAAGTAAGTTTCCAATGGAATTTAAAAAAAGTCCTCTAAATTCAAGTTTTTCAATTTTGTTGTGAGGTTACAGATAATTTTATGAAAAGCAATAAGAAGAAAAGGTGTTAATGAAATCCATTGTGAATTCCAAAATTAATAAATTTTTTTTTGGAGGGTACTGGGAGTTGACCTCAGGACCTTGCACTTGCCAGGCAAGCACTTATGCCACTGAGCCATCTCGCCGACCCCAAAATTAATAACTTAAATGATAAAGAGGGGTTAAATTCTGTAAAAATGCATCTTCTGGTCTTATTGATAAAATTTTAAAGCCATTGTCATTTCAATAATTTGGGATAGACAAGTGGTGCCAGTGGTGTTGATGAGCATGTGAGGATAACTCATAATTAAGAGGACAGAAAACAAAAACAGAAGCCAGTAGGGAAGTTTTATCTTCCACAGTGATGGGAGTTCTGTTCAATGCATGCCAGAGATATCCATAATTAATTTGCTTATTTGTTCACTTTCAAAACCATGAATGCTTTGATTATTTATCTTCCTTACAATGTACAAGTTATCATTCTACAGTTTCATGGGTGCTTTTAGACTACATGAGACTTCTGAATCAGGTACTAAGAGCTCAAGCACTCATGGTGATAGCAGTAGCCTGTCGATAAGCATACTTTTATGTCAGTTCCTGTGGTAGATTGACAACTGGTGGTCAACTTGTAACACCCAGCTAAACTGAATCAGTGTGGTCCTGAGTGTGGAGGGCACCTGAGGATTGTTGCCAACAACATAAAAAGGAGAACTGGAGAGGAAGAGGTGGTGCTGTTGCTTCTCCTGGAGGAGATTGTTGTGCTGGCTTTCCTGATAGGAACTTGGCTGTTCTCATCATGGGAGGAGCTTGGGACCTTGTTGTTACTGAGGATGGCTGTGGTACTTTTGGGGGGAGCTCTGATCCTTAGTTTGAGTGTCACTCCCTGGCTCCAGTGCAGATCCCTCATCCTACAGGACCAGATCTGTCATCCCATTGGCACAGACTTTCTAGCTTCCATCTTTGGGCCTTCCCAGTGCAGATCCATGAAACAGGGCATTGCCATGGACTCTAGGTCTTCAGCTGGACTCCTGCAGGATGTTGCTGTGGAATCCAGGCCCTCAGGTGGGTTCTTTGGGTCTTTAGGGTGTAGACAGGTTTCCTGCACTCTTTTTGTATTTGACTCTTGGGTAGCTACTATAAAATAATCCTATAAATTATGTGTCCTGTATTAAATTGTTTCCCTTGCAAACCCTGACTGCAACAGTTCCCAAAGCACAATTCTCAAATGGCCATGTGAAGAGAGATGGATGCAATCTATGTACTATGTAGGTTACATTAAAGAAACAGAATGAGATAATGAGAGTGGGGATCTTTCATAACGGATAGTAAAAACACTTGCTCTTTGCTGTGTAGTTTCCAAGGCTTTTCACCATATAAACATCCTAGAAAGATAATGGGAAAAATGACAATTAGTGCGACTGCCTGCAAACAATGCAGAAACACAAAAAATCCCATGGAGAACTGTCCTCTGTCAATATCCACCTCTTATTTGTATACCATCTTCTTTTCTAACAAATTTTGAGTACATACTTCTTTAGGGGGTGCACATCTGCTTATTTTTTCATATTTATTGTTGATAAGTTTACCACTGAAGACTCCAAGCAAAAGAATGAGGCAGGTCTGTAGCACTGGCCATAGTCACGTTCAGTGGGATTCTAGAACTAACCAGATGAAGAGTTCCCATAGACCAGAGATGGCAAACCTTTTAGAGCCTTCAATGATACAAAGAGCCCACTGTTCACCACCACTGCCTCAGACTGTCAGGGACCACCAGGGATGGAGAAAATCTTTCTTCTTATTTTTGTACATTGATCTTTCCACCTGGCCTGAGGCACAAATACAAAGATAGGAGAATATATCTGTCATTGCACAGAATCTGCCCTGGGTTGCTTGGGCAAAGTCAAGGGTAATTCTATCATTTGTACTCACCTTGAATCTTATGGTAAAGTGTGGATGCTTTCCTGGGCCAAAATATTGTTCTTGATCACTTCAGGAAAGTTAGGATCAAGTTTGATATCACTGTTTGTAATTGAATGTCTCCCATTACATACAGACTGCACCTAAATTACAAATTAATTAGTTTTCTGGGAAGATTATCAAAGGGTTGCCTCATTTTAGAGAACTCTCCACAGTCATTTGAGAGGTACATGATAAATTATGTGTTCCTTAAAAACTTGAAAATCTCTTATCACCATACCCAAAGTGCAAGTTACTATGGTAACAGGGTGGAGACAAGTTAATGGTTGACTGCTAAGCAAAAGTACAATTCCACAGATCCACATACTACCCTTGGATACAGTTAGTAGTTGTATCCTTAGAATTTCTGTGGCTCATAGATCACCTACAACCTTAGAGTCACAAGCTGATAGTTTCTGTGATCTGCCCTCCCAGTTAATCAGCACATCTTAGCATTTCCAGTGCAGTTCAAACAGAATGGGATTTGAGGGATTGTCTGACACCAGTCAGGCCAACTCATGCTCTCTTGTCTGTGGTAACAGCTGGGCCACACTCATTTACTAAATAATAACTATGGAAAGGGTGGTGTGGAAAACATCTGAGGCTTTGACAGTTGTTTTGCATGGGGAATGCAGGAGCTGAGGCCATCCCTGCTGTTTCCAATAGACTCCACAGTTAGTTTTAGGAGAATGGCATTCACATCAGAGTAGAGGATGGTAGACTCACCACACAGTTATTTTGTAGTACTTCCACATTTAGGAGAGGAATTAATTGTGTTTTTTCTTCATGAGCAACTCTGAGGTGATTCTGAGAGACAAAGATCATTAACCATCCTGTCTTCACAGTTTTTATCTTTTGAAATCTAAGATATCCCCTAGATAATTTGGAGAATGCTCTGTCTTATTTACCACAGTATCACTGTGTCCCATTTCCAGAGCTATAAATTCATGTTTCTCCCAATCATCCCATACTTGTACCTGCACTTTTATTCATAAGGGACAGATCCATAAGATATTTTATGAAATTCACCACATCCTAATGTTCCGTATTTTAAACAGCATGAATCACAATCATGTGGCTTGGTGAGTAGTGCACTGAACAAAAAATGGTCATTAGGATGTAGGAATACATCCATGCAGGAAGAATATCCAGCTGGCCAAATTAGGATAGAGTGTGAATACATTTTTTCCTATTTAGCCAGGGTACTAATTGTAGAGCACACTGGCCAGTCCAGTGGGATGGTGACATTAAAAAAATAAAATGCATTAGCCTCAGAAACTAACAGGATAGAATGCTAGATATTATAGTGGGTTTATGTAAACTACCCTTTTGATCCAGAATATTACCCCAGTGGGAAAAAAAATGAAAGAGATAGTTACTTGCTGAGGAAAGCCACATTCAGTGACTAATGTCTTTTACTAAAAGTATGGACAAGCAAGAGTTGAGGAAGGTGGAGTCAGAATATCTTTGAGTTGGTTTTTAAAAAGGACTTTCCATTTGTCAATAATAGGGGAAGTCTGTGGGCAGTGTGGAATATGGAGAGTTTACTGAATATCTGTTATTGGGCCATTGATGAGTAGGTTTTCTGATAAAAGGTATTCCATTGTCAGATTGCAAATATCCCTGGTTCCAAAAGCCTAATATGTAACAGTTTGGCGCCAAAGACCACAACAATGTAGTCACAGTGAACTGGTTGAGCTTCAGCAGCTACACTGGAACCTGAAAGTGGGTCAATGGCAATGCAACAGTAGTGATGGTTCCAGGAGACACCCAGTAGAGGTTGCAAAGTGTGGGCAGAAATCAACGCAATGTGCCTTCTTTGTCTTAGAAACATAGACTCATGGGTGCTGGGAGTACTGATGGCAATGTGAGTAGTGAAATTTCAATCAGCTTGATTACTGTCTGACTCATGAGTGAATGATCCTTAACAATGGGCTCTGCAAGAGGAAAATAAATGTTTCTATGAGGAGCAGAGCTTATTACCACAGCTCAATGTACCTAAGAAGGTTGCCCATTTGTAGGTCTGCCAATCTGTAGGAATGGACCTTCAGCTCACACATAAATTCCTAACACAAATTTAGTTGTCAAATCTATTGCCAGTCAATTCAGTTTTAAAATCTACAAAATCAATTGATTGAATTGACCCAAATTACTCACTTGTAAAATCCACTTGCTTATTTCCTGTGAACTAGGTACTCCAGTCTAACAAGGAACCAGGCAGAACTGTAACTGGGGCATCAATAACAAACAAAGCCATAAACACCTGACTTTTTCCATGCCCTGAAATATCTCAGTGTGCTTGAATGGGTCGATAAAATCTGTTTTCCCTTTTGGAACAACAAACCCTTTCTTCCCCCAAATGGTGATACAATGTGGCCACTATTTTTCTATCAAATCCTATAATTTTTTCCTCAAATCCCATAAATCTCCTGGCATGACCCCTAATCTTCTCTTTCCCAAAAGCCACATCTATACCATGATCCCATCTTCATTACTAATATTATCGAGAACTATGAAGGTTCTGAGATTTTGTCCTACTTGTAAGCCAATAAATTACTGTCATAGTTTCCTGGATGCTATAAGGGAAAAAAAAAAAAAAAAAAAAAAAACTCCTGGATTAGAGACAAAAACTTTGCTAATTACAGCAATAGCAGCAGCCACCATTAATATTTTCTGTGACAATTTTTTAAGTGCACATTGTCTCAGAGTGATGGGCAGGGGCCCAGGAAACACCTCCACTCACAGTGGACTACATGATAGGGGAGTAGCCCAGAATTTAGAAAGTCTCACTGCTTTCAAGTGAGCAGGAAGCATGCCTGCTTAGTGTTCTAAAGAAAGACAATATCTCTAATTGGAATGTTATAAACAAACTTGCACTTTTGCCTTCAGGAAAAAAACTCTATCTTTATCTTCCAAAGCTGCTTGCTTTGGAACATTCTTTAAACAATAGGTCAGAACTAAAACAATGGGGCCTCTATTTATAAGATGAGAAGAAATGGGAGTGATTTATGAAGAATTGTCAGCCAACTCCTAAATCATAAGGTTTGAAAAGTTATTTCATGCAAGTTTTTGTTGTAAGCATTGAGAATGTAGTGGTGACTTAGTCAGAAACAATTCTTGTCTTGTCATGTTAGAGAGAGCATTGATGGTGTTAGCATGTTGGGGGTGGTGAGGTCCATTTAAAAATAAAAACTAATACAGTATATATACTATTAGTATAGATAGATAGATAGATAGATAGATAGATAGATAGATAGATAGACACACGATAATAGGATTGGAAGGGAGGAAATTAATAGCAAGAAGTTAATCATAAGAATAGCCCCAAGGCAACAATTGACTAGTAATTCTAGTGTAAGAGAAAATGCCCCCAGCCAGCATACTTCAGTTTCTTAGTTGCCCAAGTAATAGTTCCTGTTGCAGTTCCGGTTGTTTCCGTCTCTTAGAAATGGGTGGTCACTGTGATGCATAGCTGGTCACTATAATGCATATTGTATAAACCAATCCCCAATTAACAAGCCATTCTGCCTCTGTACTTCCTGCTTGCTTATCTCATATAAGCCCTAGACCACCAGAGATCAGGGCCTGATATTCTGGGAATGATTCCAATCAGTGCCTGTCAATGTAAATAAATTGCCTCCACATCCTGGGTGTCATTTCTGGTGCGGCGGCCAGAAAACTGACCGAGCTAACCTCTTTGGTCATTGGTTGGGGCCCTCACAGTCAGAGCAAGGACCTCTCCAGGTCCTGATGGGAAGGCACACCCTCAAGATTTTTCAAGTCCCTTCAGAGGCCTGGAGGAGGATTCCTAGCTCCCTGCTTGAGTGGCTCACATCAGACCCCAAAAGGAGAAGTACACAGTCTGCCAATCTATTTGTCTGCCTGCCTGATTCTGGTAAGACCCACAGGGGCACCGCAGGTAGTCAGTCAGTCCTGCTCAGTTCAAGCAGAAGAAGAGCCTGATCAACGCTTGTTAGTAAGGCCACCCTCAAGGGAAGGGGTTTGGAATGTTTAACCTCTGAGTGCTGTTGAATAAATGTGTAAATAAACGGAATGGACAGTGTAAGCCATAGGCTGCTCCATCTGTGCACCAAGACTGGAAAGCAGTGTCAGTGACTGATGGGGCCTCACCTGTGGTTCCATGGCAATCGACATATGGCATAATGGAGGCCTTGCAACCTCCTTAATAAAGTCACACCTAAGTCTCCGCGAGGGATGCAGCCATGCAGGCATCTGAATGTTCTCTCTGAGGGGCACCCATCCTTTCTGTCGTGCCATCATTCAAAGGTACAAAACACACACTAGGAAGTCACAGATGGAAAATAATTAGTCAAAACCCATAGTCCCTGACTGCAGGAAAAAGGGCTTTTACAGAGTTAAAAATGAAACCAAACTGCTCTCTGCATCTAAAAACAAACAAACAAAGAAAGACAAAAAAAAAAAAGGAGGCCCATTCTTGCTGAGAATTCTGCTTTGGCACCCTAGTCAGCTGCCGCAGTTGCTGACAGCACCTATAGCTTCACTCCCCACTCTCGACTTGTCTACTTCCACCCAGCTGAACTGTTTGCAGCTAGCCATTTCTTGCATTCGGTCACAAGGGCCCTCCCTCCAGAGCCTCCTGCTTACATGACTATCCTGGTCAGATGGCGTCATCCAACACACACTCAAAATGACTGTCAGCAATTCCTTCTGAGTTCCACATTTTGACTAAGGAAAATTGGACCATCAGCCCTGACAAATAAATTGCCATGGCCTTTTCAAAGATCATCTCACCTAGAAACAACTCAATCAAGTGCTTCTCAAAGACATCAAAAAGGGGGGCATAAAGCCCATTAACTACTGTTACCCAGAAACCTGATTAAGAAAAAAACAAAACACCTAATGTCTATAAGAAAATACAGTCTAATAGACGACCATACCCTCTGGTTATAAGGACTATAAATAATAAAAAAATTAAAAATTAATAAATAAATAAAATCTTTCAAACCTGGATCAGATGACAACTCTTTCATCGGTCTAATGGGCTCAGACTTGGCCACACTGGGCTCCTTTCTTCAGCTGGGCCACTGGAAACCCATAGTACCATCATCAGGGCAACTGCAACTCTTGCCTCCTGCCCCTTCTGCCAGGCACAAACTTGCAGCCTGAGAGGACATCTCACCAAGCATAAATTCCTGTATAAGCCAGTCCCCATATCACTTTTGGGAAAAGACCTGCTCTTCAAGTTAAAAGCAACCATCTCCTTTGCACCAAGTCAGTCAGCTTCCCTCTCCCTTTAGCCCTGCACTTTCAACTCTGACTGTTCCTCTAGAAGATGATGCCTGCATCAGCCTGAGACAGATGACTGCAATCCTGAAGTTCTGAAAACTCTCCTCCCTGAGGTATAAACTAAAAACTCACCTCCAGGCTTGGTCATCAACCATGCTGCCTCACTGTGACCCCCCTTGCTGTCAGATATCACAGGAAACGCAAAGAGGCATCCAGCCACACATCACCCGATAGACTGTTAACCACCTTGGGCAAGATCTCCATGCTGTTAACAATGCAGCTTCTGCCTGTAAAGCTAGTTCAAGCTCTCCGAGCTGCCAGTGCCGCCACGATTGCCCTCCATATACATTGCCTCAGTCTTCTGCCACCCCCAGCCTGCTGGTACATCTGCCTGGTCCTAAAGAATGCCTTCTTATGCCTTTGGTTGGCTCCTGTCAGCCAGCCCCTCCTCACAAAGACCCCAGTTCTACACTCAAAGGTTAACTGATCTGGACTCAACTTTCCACAGATTCAAAAACTTGTTTCCTCTTTAAAAAAGCACTTCTAATTAATGATATCCAAGCTGCCTGCTGAAAGATACAAAAGCTCTGCTGCAATATCTGGCAAAAACTGGTTACAAAAAAAATTTAAAAACTCCACAAATTTCTTAAAGCTGCTGGCTTCTATAAAATCTAAATCCTTAAATTCACAAAAACAATAATGCTTATTCAGACTATCAGGCCCTGGAAGCACCCAGTGGCCTACATATGCAAATAGTTGAATTCAGTCAGTAAGGTCTGCCTTCCCCTTTTGCCTCTGTGCTCTAACAGCTGTTGTCCTTCTGATCAAGAAAACTGACAAGCTCACCTTAGATCAAGACCTAACTGTCCAGGTGCCACATGCTATCCTGGGATAAACTGTTCCAAAAAATGGACACCCCGACAGAAGCTGAATACTCCCTGCTTATGAATGAAAATAGCTCTGTTAGAAATAAAGTCCGACAGGCTAAATATGCTATGGTCACCTCAAACAAAACTATTTTGGCCAAAACTCTCCTGCAGGTATAATCTACACAGCAAACTGCTTCCTGCTACTGTTTGAAAAACTGCCAGCAATGATGCAAAATAGTCCAGTCCAGAGGCCTTGGCCCCCTGCAGGGACTAAAACTTCAACCCCAGCCAGAAAAATTTTACCCAGTATTCCCAGAAAATCAGAGCCAGACCCGCCCCTACTGTTTGTTCTGCAAGCTCAAGCCACAGCACTGGCACCCATACCCCTGCGGCCAGCTCAGGCATCAGCATCTATGTCACTGGCCCAGACCTCATACATTGTAATGAATTCTCCTCATTTAAAAATACACAAATAGATTACACAAAAATAAAACATAACCCTACAGAAACAGCTTATAACTACTTAAAAAACCAGCTATATCTGTAGACATTCCTGCACACACATATAACCCAGGTACACATTAACTACCTCTACAAGTTTCAGAAATCCAGCCTTAGATCCACTGGAAAGTTTACCTGGACAACTCCTCCGAGGCTCACTTTACAAAGACACTGCACTCAAAGCCCTGCTTTGGTCACTCTGGATGCTAACTAGTCCCTGCGCACCTAAAGCCTGAGGACATCGTTCACAGGTTTGCTCCATACCTATTCCCCTTGATTTTTGTGTCTTTTCAGACTGTTTACCCCAGTCCTTGCTTCCCTGACCCCCTTCTAGCTGTGGTTTTTGTTAATTAACCTGGATTCTGCTTACCCCAGTCCTTGCTTCTCCACCCCTGCTAGCTGTGATTTTTTTGCCTTAAACTCTATGGATGGTTGCCCCAAGGAAAAAAACAAAACAGAACAAAAAAATCAATTAAACACCTAACCAAGACTTGCTCCTAGGTCAGATCAACTCCCTCACTATATTGCCAGAGCAATATTACAAAACAAATAGGCCTAAATTATGTCTCATTCTAAAAACAATTAAAAAAAAAAAAACTCTGTAATAAAACAATCTTGGGAAGCTTGTCTAGGTCCCATCCTAGGATCGCTGACAACCCTAATGTTACTGCCTCTAGTTGTGTCTTATCTCAAAAGATCACATGTAATATGCCCAATAAAGATTTGCTGGGGAAACTAAAAGAGGGGGAAAATGTAACAGAAAATGGCCCCTCCCAGCCTGTATACTTCAGTTTTTTAGTTGCCCAGGTAGTAGTTCCTGTTCCAGTTCTGGTTGCTTCTGTCTCTTGGAAATGGCTGGTCACTGTGATACGTAACTGGTCACTGCATTATATAAACCAATCCCCAATTGACAAGCCATTCTGCCTCTGTACTTCCTGATTGCTTATCTCATGTAAGCTCTAGACCACCAGAGATCAGAGTCTGATAGTCTGGGAATGATCTGGATCAGTGCCTGTGAACATAAATAAATCTGCCTCCAAATCCTGGGTGTTTTTTTGGTGTTTCTGCTTGCGGTTACACTAGTGGGTTAGCGTAACAACAAGCATTAGAAAATGCAACTACATAGCAAAGTAAGAGGGCAGGAATTGTTAGCTAAAGAAAGAGCTTGCCTTGAAAACTTGAAGTTAGAAATCTGCAGGAAAGGAATTTCACACCTGGCAGACTTTTTTGGCTATTTGGAGTTTCTTAGTGGCATCCAGGATCTATGACCTAGTAGCAAGTTGTTGCACCATAAAACCTGTTTGCCCATTATAGAAATTGATCTGGGGCAGGACAGGGAGGAAAGTTAAGCTGGTGAACAGCCTATTCAAATTGTCAAGTAAGGCCCTCCATGGGGAGATGCATGAAATTTGGAGGCGAATGAGAAGAAAAGATCAGTAATAAATAAGGGACCAGTGTCTACACCCCCTCCCAATTCGTGCCACTTTTGCTGCATTGACTTTCATAGACCTTAGTCTAGGAGATTTTGATTTTAAGTGTATGGAACCTGGAACTATGTTTTCTACTTAGAATTTGAGTGGCTAATGGTCACAGATTAATATAGATGCGTAGAGGTTAAAATGATGAACGGAATAATTCTCTGTCAAAAGCAAGGAAGAACTTCCCATGTACATGTCAATAAATAATACCTGTGGGAATAAGCAGTCTTGAGATGACGTATATGGGGTAATGCTAGACCTTTCCTGGTATGAAGAATAAGACGGTAGCCCTCAATTCTTCTCTCTGTCAATGCTAGAGCAACAGGACTCCTTTTTGAAGCGGACATGTGTTCCTTTAAGAAAAGAAATTTGAGCAAGAAGGGAATTTTCCGATTCCTTTTCTCCTGTCTGTACTTCCTCAGGCTTATCCCTAGTGAGGTTGATCTCTTTTGCTGTAATAAGAAAAATGGATGTGTGTTATGAGAGGTTTTCAGCATTGGTGATTGGGAAGTCTGATTGCTTCACAGAAACTGAAGAATATGAGGACACAGTGTGACTAGATTTCGTGGCTTTGGCAATATGTAACCAACAGTAAGATGAAGTCAGGGTCTGGAATAAGATACAGGGTACAAGAGGAAAGCTAATGCAAGAAAGGCCCCTTCCTGAGTACCTAGCTGAGGGTAATCAGAGTGGAACACTAAAAATTTCCCACTTTCAATTACATCTGACTTATTATCCACCATATTCATGGCTAGAACTATTTTATCAATAAGCTATTACATCAGACTACAGACTTGTGTATAGGAGTAATCAAAATATTTGGTCAATGTTTAAACTTTTAAAAACATGTACGACTATAATAGACACAATACCATTAAGCCTCTTTGAAATACCCCCTACACACAAACACTTTACACACATTTATTCTATTGTTCTTACCAATTTCTGAAGAAGTTCTGGAAGTACTGGCATGTGAGTATCTTCAAGAGGTATGATCAAATATACAGTGAGTACTCTTGTCATATGCCATCCAATGCAAAGGCCAGCTTGCAAAATACATGATAGCGTGTCCTTATCCATCTTACTCACTGGATCTGGCACAGAGGGGCTCTGCCTCTTCCCCAAAGTTAAAATAACCATGAAAAGTAAACATTTTCAATCAGTTCAGGACATTGAGGCAGCCATGAAAGCACAACTAAAGAGATTCTGATGGAAGACTTTCAAAACTGCTTCAGGAAGTGGAAAGATGGGCTGATGATATAGCTCAGCTGCATAAGCGCCTGCCTGGCAAGCGCGAGGCCTTGAGTTCGACTCCTGGTACCCGCATATTAAAAAAAAAAAAAAAAGAAAGTGGAAAGAACAATGTGATAAAAGTGTGTTGGATTTGAGAGTGTTTTGAGAGGCATTGATAGCAATATTTCTTTTACAGTAGTATTTTTTAAAAATTAAACATTGTCTGTACTTTTTGATCATACCTCATAGAATTTAGAAACCCCATTGCCATCAGCATCAGTGAATAGAAGTACTAACAATTTTTCTTCATTTAAGCAAAACAATTTCATTTCCATTTCATTTTGTGTTATCCATCTAAATTGTTCATTGAAGGAAAATGTACACTGAAGGAAACTTCAGCTAAATAATATGATTAGGCAAAATTACAACATTTTTCAAAATGAAACGAAATACTGGGTTTAAGTTAAATATTTTCAGAATATCTGAAAAAATTAAGACATGCAAGTCAACAATATAGCTGCAACAAGTGGCTAAGGAAAAAGACATCACAGACATCAAATCTAAAAACATCAAATTTAAGTCACGCTCTTTGAAACTAATGACCACATGCGTAAATGAAACACATGCGTGCAATTTATACATGGAAAGTAATCAGCGTCGCTGGACTGTTAAGACAAAATATGTAGCACACGAAACAAGGCTCAAAGAAAGCAGAATTTGATAATTACTGTGACAAGGAGATATTTTTAGAAGAATTAACTGCAGATCCATATAAAACAAATGAAACAGTAACTTGACAGAATGATACATCTAGTTAGGACAGGATTGATTTTGCAACGCTTTGGAAGTCATTTGTTATTCTTCCACTAAAATCTTCTGAAGGAGATGTTAGTAAAATTATTCTGGCAGCAAAGTACAAACAGACTGGCATAGAGACAGACTGAATAAAAGAAGATGAATGAAGGAGATTTCTGCAATAATACAAGAGGAAATGAAGCAAAGGCAGCAGCAATGGGAAAGGCAAGGAAGTGCCCTTGCAGCTCTCCCAAAGATGACACCATGGAATAAATACAACCGGCAGAAAGGTGAGTTGTAGACAAAGAGAAAGAATCACCGATGGTTAAAAAGGCTCCATTTGTTAAGCTGCAAAAATAAAAACGGTACTGTGAGGAGAATAAATAAGAAGGGGCATACATAGTATTGAGCCATTTAACAAATTAGGGTATTTGATTTATTCTGTAAACATCAAACATCTCATTTCTGCAAATTCCTGTAAGGGGACAATCTATTGTAATTAAAGAAATTCTAAGAAAGTGCAAGACAGTGTAAACGTTTTTAAAGAGAAACCTAAACTTGCAGCAGTGTAGAGATAACTTGTATTCGGAAAGCGCATTCAAGCTGATTTCTGAGGAACGCATTTAAAATTTTTCACGAAGCTGGCCCTGAAGGCAGGCGTGTGTGTGCTTGTGTGGGTGTGCGTGCGTGCCTGTGTGTACCGAAGGGGGCACTGAGCAGCAGCTGAGTTTGGAAGATACGGGGTCCTGCAGAGCTTAGCAGAAGGAGGGCGATGCTGGGCCTCACCCAGGAGTGCGAGGACGGCACCCCGGGGCCGCAGCGCGGAAGCAACAGGCCCTGAGCCACCGCGGGCCCCGTTCCTGCAGCCCGGGCTCCCGGCCGCTCCGCGGCTGCCCCTCCACCCCAGTCACCGCCTCCCGCCTCCGGGCTCAGCCTTCTGTGGGAGGTGGGCAACGGGTGAGGGGGCGGGGGAAAGAAAAACGGTCTAAAAAAATATGAAAAAGCAAACGTCGCACTTGGCAGCGGGCGCGCGGGAAGTTCCGCGCCGAGTTCCGGGTTTCGCGCGCCGCTCCCTCGTCTGTCCGTCTGTCCGTCCGCGTCGCGCCCGCACCGCTGCCCTCGGGCTGCTCCTGCAGAACCTGGTACCGGGGTTCGGGTCCGGCGGGCGGCGGCCGGGCCACTCTGCTCCCCACCCACGCGGGGCAGCTCGGCGGGCGCCGTAACTCTACACCGGCCGAGCGCGCCTGCCAGGCCTGTTTTTATGCAGAAACCAGCGCCCGGGGCGTCCGCCCCTAACGGTTGGGGAAGGAAGGGTTTGTTCTAAGGATCTTCGAGATTTCTAAGTTGCGTCGCCAACTTCCCCGGGAGGCCTCCGTGGCTCACTTTTGGTGAGGGTGTTGCATGCGCCGGGGGAGCTGAACCCGAGCCTTGGCCCCCGAGGGGGGACCCCGGGCCACCTCGCTGGAGCCCCGGAGCTGGGGCGCGGCCTGCGCTGGCGGGGACAGCCCGGCGGGTCCCGAGGTCCAGCTCGCGCGGGCCCGGAGGAGAGCGAGGAGATGAGCGTAGCAGCCAAGTACCGCCTGGCCTCCCTGTACGTGGGCGACCTGCACGCGGACGTCACCGAGGACCTGCTGTTCCACAAGTTCAGCGCCGCGGGGCCCGTGCTGTCCATCCGCGTCTGCAGGGACCTGGCCACCGGCCGCTCCCTGGGCTACGCCTACGTGAACTTCCTGCAGCTGGCCGACGCCCAGAAGGCGCTGGACACCATGAACTTCGACGAGATCAAAGGCAAACCCATCCGCCTCATGTGGTCTCAGCGGGACGCCTACTTGAGGAATTCGGGCATCGGGAACGTGTTCATCAAGAATCTGCACAGATCCGTAGACGACAAGACCCTTTACGAGCACTTCTCAGGCTTCGGCAGGATCCTGTCCTCCAAGGTGATGAGTGATGACCAGGGATCCAAGGGTTACGCTTTCGTGCACTTTCAGAACCAGAGCGCTGCGGACTGGGCCATCCAGGAGATGAATGGCAAAGTGATCAAAGACAGGCAGGTGTTTGTCGCCCCATTCAAAAGCCGCCAGGATCGGGAAGCTGAGCTCCGAACCAAAGCCAGTGAGTTCACCAATGTTTACATCAAGAACTTCGGCGATGACATGGATGATGAGAGACTGAAGGGTGTTTTCAGCAAATATGGCAAAACCCTGAGTGTTAAGGTGATGACGGATTCCAGTGGGAAATCCAAAGGCTTTGGCTTCGTGAGTTTTGATAGCCACGAGGCCGCCAAAAAGGCTGTTGAAGAAATGAATGGGAAGGACATCAATGGGCAGCTCGTGTTTGTAGGCAGGGCACAAAAGAAAGAAGAGAGACAGGCTGAGCTGAAGCAGATGTTTGAGCAGCTGAAGAAGGAAAGAATTCGTAGGTGCCAGGGAGTAAAACTCTATATCAAGAACCTGGATGACACCATTAATGATGAACAGCTACGAAAGGAATTTTCGTCATTTGGATCTATTAGCAGAGTGAAGGTCATGGAGGAAGAAGGGCAAAGCAAAGGGTTTGGCTTGGTATGTTTCTCCTCTCCAGAGGAAGCTGCTAAAGCCATGACTGAGATGAATGGCCGCGTCTTGGGTTCCAAACCCCTCAACATCGCCCTGGCCAAGCGTCAGTGAGACAGAGCGACTTTCTCACCAGCCGGTGTTCGGAGCAGGTGGGGAAATGTAGAGCTCTTCACCTGCATTGTCTTCAGTAAACCTCGAATCCCACGGATGGCTACTTTTTTTTTTTTTTTTTTTTTTTGTGGGTACCGGGGGGTCGACCTCAGGACCTCGCGCGCCAGCAGGCGCCCGTGCCGCTGAGCGATATCACCGGCCCCTTTTTCGTATGTGGGATCCGGGAGTCGAACTCGGGCCCTCGCGCTTGCCGGGCAGGCGCTTAAGCCGCTGAGCCATCTCACCGGCCCGACTTTTTTAAATTAAATTTTGTAATACACTTTGTTCTATCATGCAATTCCATTTTTTTTTTTCTTTTCGTAGGTCCGTTTTACAGGGGCACATCTGTTAAAACTGTATTTTTCTTAGTTTTGATGCAGTATTCACAGCAGTAAATGTAATTATATTTTGAAACAACTACAGTCAGATAATTATTTGAGTTTTTTTGAATATTTTTCTCTCTCATTAAGATGGCTTTAATTTCTTCTAGGAAAATATGCTCAAATAGATTCCAAAGTAATTTCTTTCAGCAATATTTTATAACTTTTCTTCAAAGTTTTTTGATAAATCAAAAGTTAAGTTACTAGTACAAGTTCAGTTGAATATCCAATCTCATTTTGGATTAATGTTTTTAACTATAAGGAAATACTCGGATTTCTTGTATATTTGTATCCTGACATCGTTATTTTTCTAATGATTCCAATTAAGATGGTGTAGATTTTTAATATCTCCTGCAAACTGACTTGAAGGGCTATTATGTTACTCTTTAAATTGTTTGACTGTAATTCTGCTACTTTCTAGTAATCTAAATTGTTTACTTGCATAGTGCAAACTTAACTTACACATTCCAGAAATTATAAACCTGTAGCAATTCAAGGGACCCAAAGTTGGTTTAAGTATCTTCATAGCTATGCAGCTTAATGTTATGCCTTAAAGTTCTGCCAGATACCAATATTATGAAAATAGGTATGTATGGAACATAGAAACCTATTTAAACTCTGTGTTTTTAAATCTGCTTTGTAGTCATCCATGTGCTGATATTCTCTCGGGTTTTAGAAAAGTTTATTTTTATAAATTTATACCTCTTGTTATTAGACTATGAGAACTATATAAGCCATAAAGATGCACTTTTAGCTTTAATTGATCAGAAACTCACTGGCTGTTTGTATGATAAATTGAAGTGGCATTGCTTGGACTGTTTCCTAGCACAGGTTTTATTCTAGTCCCATTTCTATATTTTTTCTCCTGCCTTTCATCCATCAATATTACTCTGTTCATTTTCTAGTACGTAAAATTACTTTATTATATTAGGTCTTATTGTGTGCTTCAAATCCATTTGGAAAATGAAACAAGAGTTATTTATTTATATTTAAATCATTATTGTATGAACCGTGATTCACTTATACCAAAGGTATCTAGAAAATTATTTTGTTATCACTTCATTCATTTTTAATTTCATAGGTATTTCTTATGATCGTATATCCAAATATTTTGTTTCATATACTACTATTGCAAAAGAAATATTAAAATATTTTCCTTGATAATACTTCATGAACAACAAGTCTTTTTCATTTTATGTTGTAGAAATTACATACATATATATCTATATATATATATCTATCTATATATATATAGATATGTATTCTTTGAACATTTTCTAAATTAAAATCACATTTAGTCAATGAAAAAATATGGACAATGAAAAAGATTAGAAGAGTAACATATAATCTTATTATGCAAACAAATCGTCTTTAACTGTGTTTCATATTCCACCATTTTTTTCTATATGTTAACATAGATAATATAAGAAAAATAGGAACATATAGATTTTGTTTACTTTTATGTTTTCTGTATTTAACAATATGCTATGGGCAACTACCATGTCCACAAATAATTATTTACATTATAACTTCAATGACTTTTATGTTTTGTTCATTGACTATTCTATAATATAACTAACTTCTTATTAATAAATACATATGTTGCTGGATTATTTCTTCTGTTTTTTTTTCCTCTATCATAAACAATTTGGATGTAATCATTCTGGCAAACTCATTCAGCACATACACTTAACTATTTTCTCAAGAAAATGAGTAAAAGTAGAATTAATTGTTAAAAGAGCAAGCAATTTAAAAATATAATTTTGATAAATAGGGCCTAAGTGAGGTCCAGAGAGACTGTGCCAATTATATTTACATTGTCAAATCAAGTGCCTATTTCCATGTACTCTAAGGAACAAATGATTTTAACTTTCTAGCTACTTCAATATGATATGTAAAACAAAATATTTTATCATAGCTTTATTTCATTCTTCTATTACTATTTTTTTATTATAAAAGTTAAATGACATTTTTCGTATTTATACACCATTTGTATTTTCATACTTTCAAGTTAATTTTCTGTGATCTTAGACTATTTGCCCATTTGAGCATTATTTGTTTACAAAGATTTGTTGGATATTTCTCCCCAGTATTCTGTTTTGAAGTTTGCCCCAAAATAAATTTTAAACTCAAACTTTTCAATGTTATTTACATGGCTTTGACATCATGTTTCAACACATCTGCACAACTCATCTACATTTTCTTCCACTATCTACTATCTTCCAGAATTTCAAATTCTGAATACTTTCTAACCAAAGCTCATTTACAAAGTATCTTGCATAAAAAGTATAGTAAATCTTTTAAATATGTCTTATTTTTCAATCTTTAATGACATATTTGTTGGTAAATACTGACTTACTATAAGAATGTAAGCAAAATTCCCATACCACCTATAATTCATTGGCTCTCAGAATTGCTGTGTTGGAAAAATGTTTTTACTTCAGAAGAATTGAATTGTTAAGGCAATAGTGTGTAGAATCCTGATATCCCTTTTTGGATAATTTGATCTGTAAAAAAGTTCAGATGTTTGAACAGCATTTGAAAATATTTGTATGTCCATTATTAACATAGTACCTGGAATTCCATTCTCTGTGTGCACAAGGAAATAATAAGTCATAATATGTCTAGATGAATTGCGATTATAGTTGAATGACACCATTGTCATAGTTCAATCTACCATTGTTGTAATGGATTATTTAAGAATTAATAGCTTACCAAGATATATTACTCAGTGGATTTCCTTGTTCATTTTATTTACTGTGATTTAGTGTGTATGATAGTTTCACTATCGTCATTTTTCAATAAAATTATTTTTTCTGTCCATGTGCCTTGATCAATAACTTTTCTGATAAGAATTCCAGAAAGAGCTAATTGACATAGAGATGCGTTGAACCGGTACTATCACTCTGGCCTCCTTCTTTCTGTACATATTGTCGAGTCTGTTAATGGCTACAAACTTGCATGTTATAGCTGATTTTATAGATATGTACCTTTTAAAATTTTTAGGGCCGGTGAGATGGCTCAGTGGCGTAAGCGCCTGCCTTGCAAGCGCGAGGGCCCGAGTTCGACTCCCAGATCACACATACGAAAAAGGGGCCGGTGATATCGCTCAGCGGCACAGGTGCCTGTTGGCGCGCGAGGTCCTGAGGTCGACCCCCAGTACCCACAAAAAAAAAAAAAAGATTTTTAAATGAACATTATTGATAAAAATGAAGTTTTTAAAGTAGTTTAGTATCAATATTTTAATGCTCTTGACATTTTTATACATTCATGGAGAAAATATTAAATAAAATCTAACATGTCTGAAAATAATTTTTATTTTATTTCAAAGTATTTTTACTTTCCTAAAGATCAGTTCCTCCTAAGAATAAACCAAAAACAGTATGTTTTTAAGTGAAGATACTAATATTTCATGCTTTCAAAGGCCAATTTCTATGTGAAGTAGCTTTTTTGCAGTTACTTATAATTATTGGATTAGATTAAAAACAAAACAGTAGTATAAAGTTTTCACAAAAAATAATTAATTGACTATTTTGAAGACACTTCTGAACTTAATGTTTGTATTAGTCCAGTTTTTGTTATTATATTGAAATACCTGCCAGGCTATTTTATAAAGAAATGTGGTTTATTTTGGCTTACGGACTGGTCTAAGGTGAAGGAGCCACACCTGGTGATGGCAGAGGCTGGATGTGGTAGGGTTCATAACGTGGTAGGAGACAGGAAGCAGGGGGTTGTCATTTCTTTGGCTTCTTTCCCTATAGTCACTAGTATTCAGTCAGGGGGAATCCAGTGTATCAGCTCCTGAAGGACCTACCTTTAAATACCATAATCAGATTAAATTACACTTCCTTAATACCTCACAATAGGGATTCACATATGAACATTGAGGAACATACACAAGCCATATCCAAATCATAGCAATTGTTAAAATAAAATTCCCCTAATATGTTGAGTATTTAGAAGGAGATTATTTGTATTATATTTAGAAATATGTTTTATAATATATTTAAAAGGAATAATAAGACATGTAAAATAATTTTTAAAATTATGTTTCGAAAAGTAAAACATACTAAATATCCTTCAGATAGTTTTGGATTCAAGTGCCAGAAAATACTAACACTAAAAGAAGTTTGACATAATGAAATGCTCGGAGGTAAGGTGTACTCAGGGATGGCTGAGTGGGATGTCAGGGTTCCCGGGTCACTTTTTGAGTCTCCTGGCTCTTTTTTTCCATATCTTGTCTCTATCGTCAGTGTAGAAAGATGGTTGGGAATCAAGAGATGGAGAGGGGGAGGGAAGTGTATGAAAAAGGAATGAAAATGTGTTATATACATATATCAACTCTACACAAGGAAAGTAAATGTTATGTACTGCAAACGTGTATTACTAAAAAAAGAAGGTTGCAGGAATTCCTGTTATCACACTCAGACAGCAATAGTTATCAGGTGATGCCTTCCCCATAAACTTCTCAAAAACTTCCCCTTCACTTGTGATTGTCCTATATTGGTAGGTAGATTCGACAAGATCTATCTCTAGATTTGGGGAAGGAATTAACTTTGCAAGTTCTGTGTACAGTGGGGTCATGCACAAAATAAACAAGGCTGAAGATGGATCCAGAGAAATGCATACTCTAAACCCTGCATATGATTCATTATTTATAACTAATTAGAAATTTTAGTATTTGATATTTTTTCTTTACTCTTTAAAATCTTGCTTATAATTAATTCTGCAAATCCCATTTTCTTTTTTCAAACAGCTTTCAACACTGAACCAAACTGGTGATTTTTTGTGTCATTTTGTGCATTCTTAACAAATAAATTATGCAAATGTATATAGCTTTAAAATTAAACTTGTTCTTGGTTGGTAATTAGTTTTGGTTTGTTACATGATATCATACTCTATTAGGCCTAAATTATGAACAAAATGAATACTGTAACAGAAAAGACCAAACTCATTTTGATCTTCTCTATGAATTTCCCCCCCAAAACAATTAACAGATACAAATAGTAAGGAATGTTTCAATATAAATATTTTTAATAAATAGTTTCTTGAGTTAATTCAGTGTTTCTAAGTCCAGCATGTTTTCATACATACTAATGCATAGAATTGTGCTACCAGAATGAAGGAAATCTTAATTTACTGTGTGCACTACCAACTATTATAATGTTATGTATAAAGAATTTAAAAAGAACACTTCCTTTAGGTAATGTAAAGGATACATCTTGAGGAAAATCTAAAAAGTTTCCCAACTACAAAATGTCTCTGACATATAAAACGCTATAAATAGCACTCCATTATATTCTAAGTTACAAATACACTTGGATTTGAGATTTTAAAGTCAAATTATCTGGCAAGTTTGCCAGAAGAAATATTATAGCCATCTGCTGATTTTGTTTCATGGTCACATCTTAGCGTTCAAAGAATGCTCTTAACCAAACCAAAATTCTCCTGAATGAACTAATTGTATCCATTTAGCAAGAGAAAAAATTATCCTCTTTGTGACATTCTTCACCATGCAACAGGAACACTTAAATTCTGAGATATATTGGCAGTTTGTACAATAATATTGCATGAGACTTTCTTAATTCATTTCTATCTACCTCATGTTAGATACTAAAAAAACAAATAAACAAACAAAAAAACTCCATTTTGAAGTTCTCCCATGTTCTAACAGCATATTTGAGTTCCAAGGGAAATGTCACCAAAATGATGGCTGTTATGTATTCTTTTTTTTTTTTTTTCTTTTACGTTCAGTGGATTTTGGTCATGATTCATGTTTTGTTTGTTTGTATTATTCTATCAGTTTTTCAAATGAGATTTTCTCACCTTGAGAAACCATATCTGAGAGTTTGTAGTGCATTTTAAATTTGATTTACATTCCATTTCTTCTTTGTACATGAGATGTGGTATACTGATATGCCATAAACTTTATTGCTAATCCTTGTTCCTCAAAGTTAAAGTAAGGATTTATAATAGTAATTCCTCAGTAATTTGTTAAAGAAATGCCTGAATTTGAATATAAGCCAAACCTTAGAATTATAATTAGACTGGTTTGTCACATCATTATTTTAGTGAATCACCAGGAGAGATGTAAAAATATTATAATCTAGGGTTAGTCACAAATTTTTCACTAATATTTCCTTTGTAGTATTTATATAAATGACACTTATAGGTTGCAAATGGCAAAAAGCCATCAGCACTGAGGTTATATGAATATATTATTTTAGTTTTACTATTTATTCTGATTTTAACCAAAATTATAGTATATTGGTAAATGAAAATTTGATCATGTCACACATCTTCTTAGAAATCATTCATTGGCTACCAATACTCTTAAAGTCATTTGCAAATTTTTACTATGACCCAGGGTACATTTCTTTTTTCTTCTTTTTTTTTTTTTTTTTTGTGGGTACCAGGGGTTGAGCTCAGGGCCTCGTGCACCAGCAGGCGCCCGTGCCGCTGAGCAATATCATAGGCCCTTCTTTCGTATGTGGGTACCAGGAGTTGAACTCAGGACCTCAGGCTTGCCAGGCAGGCGCTTATGCCACTGAGCTATCTCACAGGCCCTCCAGGCTACATTTCTGTCTCATCCTCTGGCTCTTACATACATTTAATTTTTTATTTTTATGCTACTCTTTCTCTTTGTCAACATTTAAAAAAAACTGATTTTGCTTTAGCTACTTTACAGTGTTAAAATAACCCTGCCTGACTTAAAGTTTTAATCTTGGTATTGTGTTCCACAAAGAAGAAACTGGCTTTTTACTTGTTTATGGACAAAACAAAAAATATTTCTTCTTAGAAAATAAATATTCTGGATATAAGTGGCCAGGAAAGAGATTTTATTCCATATTTCTTGGGGAAAGTTTCATCGTATCTTTTTGGGTGACTTTTTTTTTTTCCTTAGCAAGTCCCTAGCACCAAAGTAATGAATTTGATTCATTAGCTATGGTTGGGTAATATGTTCTTACTTTGATCAAAAATTGCCTTGCTTGTGAAGGGTAGAGGTTGTTTTTCAAGCTAAAGCTCATGATACAAGTGCCAGAAAAAGTATGAATTAGTATAGAGTAGCACGCCCCACCCACACACATACACACTCCGATCACACACCAACACAGTAAGTTGGTACTTACTGTACCAACTTGGTACAGTAAGTAAGCTGTTTATTCATTTCTAGTGCCTGGAATATTCTAAGCTTAATCTCACTGATCCTTCCTTATCTTTCCCTGCTCATCCTTTAGGTCCTAGCTTAAATAGTATATTCTTGCAGAATGTCTTTCTAATTCTCAGTACTATACTTCTGTTTCTCTCTCTTTTCTGCACAGCACTTATTAAAGGGGCAAAGGAAAACTTCAAGTCTTCGTGATCCACTGCCAAGAAATGCCACATTACAAATTTTTGTTCATTAGTACAGTATCCACCTCATTAATTAGTCCTCACGTGGGCTCAGTAACCTGATACATGAATTAAATTCAGGAAATGACCCAACATCATTCTTAGTTCTGAAGCCTTAAGTCAGAGTATACATTCTATCTTTATCAGAACTCTAAAATTTATGTTACTAAACACTTGCATAGATTTAAAAAAATGTACAGTCCTTCTTATCAGACTGTTTCTTACATTTCTCTCCCTTGTAGACAGGACAGGTGTTTTGGCCAGTTCTGTACATTATTATGTTTCTGGACCTGCCAACTTTAGAAGTCCTTCCAAGCCAGACTAGATTAAGTATTGATTCTCACCAATAACTTGAGCTCACAGAGGCAGTGTAGAATTTGGATGCTGGATCAAAAAATTAGGAGATTTACTTCTGAAAATGCCAATATTGTTATTTTTATTCTTATTTTTCCTTTTTTCTTCCCAAACGTCAAGGAAAGTTCTTTATAGTATATTAAAGTACAAAAGCAGTGGAATCTTCTTTTTTTGACATCCAGCAACATGGCATAGTCTTGTAAGGAGAAAAAACAAGTCTTTTGGAAAAGCTAGGGAGGCTCACATGCAAATAATTTATAATTTTTATATTTGAGATAAATGGTACATATATTTGTCTATTTTCTTTAACTTAGTCTAATATTTTAAAGTTTCATATCTGTGGAAGCATGCATCTGTATTTCATTCCTTTCTATGGCTGGATAGTATTCATGTTGTATGGATATGCCAGATTTTGTTTGTTGAATCATCATTTGATGGACATTTCATTTGTTTCTGCTGTCTATGATGAATATGACTGTGTCGAAGATTAATGAACATGCTTTTTATGTGACTATATATCTTCAGTTCTCTTTCATATAAAAAGTGCATATTCTCTTTTTGTCTATTTTATTTATCTTTTTAAAGAATCAATTTTTGGTTTTGTTAATTTTCCCTATGGCATTTCTATTCTCAATTTTGTTTATTTCTGATGTAACCTATTATTTATAAAGTTTAGAGTTTTCTATTTAGTTAATTATATCATATGAATAAACACAAGTTGATATATTTGTAGTTCAAAATGCACTATATTTGTAGTTTGGATTATTTAACATGTAACACAGAAACGTGTAAATTCTTACATTAATGTTAAAACACAGTTTATGTAAGTGTTTACTCTCTTTCTCATTTATGTCCTCAAGCTGTGGCCATGGGATTAGCTAGTTATCATTTTAGCCCACTCTTCATCTTATGCAGTTTCCTTCCAAAATATAGTAGTAGCAGAAATTTGAGATTAATTAATAGACCTTTGTAAAAATATTGATATTCTTCAGGAATCTGCATTTACTTGGAAAGAAATTGTAGTTGACTCTTTTAGTTTTGCAGTTTTCTATTTGATGCTTTTTCTTTTACTCTGTGTGTTCTTACAGGCCCTTTCATTGTGTCTCACTCTGCAGGCTACTGCTGCCATCATCTTTTCTCAAATTTCTCAAACAAGTTCCACTTTATTACTTCATCCAGAGAAAACAGGTCATATCAGTGGCATCATAACCAATCAAAGCAAAGCAAAAGCAGACTAACTATACAGAGGCTGGCATGGCAAATATTTAATTCACATTTTAATTATCAGTCTTTATTTCTGTAGGATTCCCACAGATTCTTAAACAAATTTGGCATTTATATTCCATGCTTACTTACACCTGTTATGTTACTCAAAGCCATGATTTCTAACTACTTATTTTTGTCCTTGTATTAGTTACTTTTTTATGGTTGCTGAGACAAAATACCCAACACCCAAAGTTAAAGGAGGAAAGGTTTATTTAGCTCATAGTTTATAGAGACTTCAGTCTATAATCAGCTGGCTCCAAAGCAGGGTGGCCTGGCAGAGAGGAAACAGTACACATTGGTGGAAGACAGCAAAAACAACAAAAGCAAAAAGGGTGAGAACAAGCCTCTTTTCTTCCCTCATATTGTAATCAGGCCACCCACCCTAGGGTAGGTGCAGCACCCACACCATCTCCATGCCCTCCTCTTGCACATGCTCAGGATGTTTACCAAGTGAGGACCCTGGGCCCCTGCTGAGTCATTTAGTTAAATTTCTAGTCTTCTCAGGTTGAAACAATGAATCAACCATTATAACATCCTAGAGCATAAGCAGCCACCCTAGGGCATGTACTCTACACCCTAGGATGTTACTTAGTTAATCTTCTAGACTTCTCAAGTTGACACAATGTATCAACCATTACAGTTCTCAAAAGACATATGGATGCAAGAAACTATATGCATTGTCATTAACAGTTTCATTGTGTCCTCAAGCTCAGAGAATCTTAACATTGTTCAAATAAATAACATTTTGCTCTCTCAACTCCTTTCTGAAGAAGGCTATGGGCAGATTCCTATAGATATGGCCAAGTATGAAACATGTGACCATAGTACCTTGAACACAGGAAAACACTAATGCCATGAACTCAAAGACAGTTATATATAAACTTGATGGAGGAAATCATTAAGAACCAAACTGGAAAGATCTACTTATATGTGTGTTTTCTTAGGCACTTTCCATGTCACTGGGACACAAGACTGAACACCCACACTTAAAGGAAAAGAAGCTGACATTTTAGAAGTTTCATTCCATGTTTGGCAAGCTCATAGAACCACATGGTAGATGGGCCTGTT
The DNA here is from genome assembly GCA_028451465.1 of Erethizon dorsatum. Lineage (NCBI taxonomy): Eukaryota > Metazoa > Chordata > Mammalia > Rodentia > Erethizontidae > Erethizon > Erethizon dorsatum. The sequence goes on from CM051839.1 coordinate 23,764,160, forward strand.
TGAAAGAAAGCTGCTAACTTCGTGGTAGCAAGGAGGCAGAAAGGGAAGAAGGGATGAACCTGGGAGTGAGAGATACCCTTGCAGGTCTTGCCTCTGGTGCCCTGAATCTCCTGACCAGGCCCACCTCCTATGGGCAAGTAGGACAGAACGCCCCATGATCCAATCCTCTTTCAAATCTCTGTCCATGAGTGCATCAGACTCTTGGGGGACATTTAGATGGAAACCTCAACATATATGCTTTGTTCTGGTGATGATAGGCTGAACCAATCATATGTTGATACATATAAATCTCATATGGAGGGTAAAAAGATAGAAATTTTGAGAATTACAAAGAAGAGAAACAATAGAGTTCAAGATACATAATTCAGGGCGGGTGAGATAGCTCAGCAGCATAAGTGCCTGCCCAGCAAGCACGAGGTCCTGGGTTCGACTCCCAGAAACCACATAAAGGTAAAAAATGGCCGGTGGTCTCCTGTAGCAGCACAAGAGCTTGCTGGCAAGTGCGAGGTCCTGAGGTCGATTCCTGGTACCCACATTAAAAAAAAAAATACATAACTCATCAAACTAAAACAAAAAGAAGCATAACAATGGACATTATATAAAGTGACTAAGGATTCACTGGTCCTAATATATACATTATAATAAGTTAGTACTTAATCTTACAGTATCTGCTATGGGTACTATGGATATATAATCCAAAAACATTTCATGAAAAGACCTGTCTTGTGTAGGTGATGCATGGTCTTATTGTAGGTGATGCAGTCTCAATGACACATTCCATACCATAAGTCAAATATGCAGGCAAAGAAATGTATATAATTTTTCTTTGTTGTCGTTTTTTAAACTTCAATTATTTTTGATGTTGCTATTACTAATCTGCTTTCCACTACAGAATTTAACTTAGTGTATGTTTTCGATGATGAATTCTACAACTCATTGGTTTGAATAGAATACTAAGTTAACAAAAAATGCAATACTAAATTTCCTAGAATATGAGGCCAGAATTTTTTCAAATCATTCTGAAACACTCTTAATTGACTTAATTCATGAGAGGAAAGAAGCTTAAGATGTTAGGCTCCACTAAGCACAGTAATTCACAGGGACTATTCCAAAATGTAGGAGTTAAAATTAAGTTGCTAGTATCCAAAACAAAAACAAAAAAACAAATAGAGAAGTCCATGGGAGCACTGTACCAGGAAGAACTGCTCAACTTATGAACATTGGAGCAGAGTAGACAACATGTTTGAACACAGAGCCATTATGTTGCTAATACAATGAGTTGAATGTGAATTATGTAAAAGGTAAAAATGCAGGAGGAAAACATATTATATATATATAATTTTTTTTTTTGTTAGTACTGGTGATCGAACTCAGGACCTCGCGCTTGCCAGGCAGGTGTTTATGCCGCTGAGCTAAGTCACTGGCCCCAAAAATATATTTTCAGAGTAAAAAAATTCTTAGTTATCTTACATAATCATTTTACAAATATGTGAGGGGAGTCTTCTAACATATTCTCACTTTTTGCCAAATTTGTGAATTTTAACTGAGATAGATAAAAAAGAGTGGTAAGAAAACAATGGCTGCAGAATAATTTTGCAATATTTTTAATATCAACAAAACAAAATCACACAGTAAGGAGAAACTCTTGTGTACAGTAGAATCTAAGTTGAGTGAGGCAGAGACACTATGGCAAAGGAATAATAACAACAGATGAAAAGAGGGAACAGTGAATGGAGGCTGATGTCAGAAATATGAGGATGTATTTAAATTTTTTCTGTAGCAATATAATAGGCAATCTTAAGTATTGAAAATGAGAAGCCTGTCTTATCTTATCTATGCCTTAAAATAGAATTGGAAAACTCATCTCTTATGAGGAATAAATAAGTGAACTTTAGTCACACATAATGTCATTCTAAGAGAAAATAATAGTACAGTAATACTAATGATGATATTAGTTTCCTAATGCTGCCATGATATACTACCTAAAGCATGGTTGGCTGACATACTTTAGGCTCTTTTTCTCATAGTTCTAGAGAATAGGATTCCACGATCAAGGTGTCAGTAAGTTCGCTTTCTTCTCAGGAGCCTCTGTGGCTTGTAGATGTCCACCTTCTACTTGCTTCTCACTCTTGGTCTTTCCCCATGCAGGCACCTCTCTAATGTCTGTGTATCTGTATTTCCATTCCGGATGAAGATGCTGTCAAATTGGAGAAAGCTCTGCTTAATGACATTATTTAACCTTACTTTCCTTCTGTTTAAATGGAGTAACTTTCTGATATACAGGGCTTAAGACTTGAACATGCGAATTTGAAAGAGGATACAATACAGACTGCAAAAATTAACAGGACAACATTCTTATGAGGTAAACATATGCAAAGCACAAGCACACACAACATGAAATTTTACCTCTTTTGTCAAATAAAGAAACAATGAAAACTGAAAAATATCATCAATCAACATTAGAAAAATAGAAATGAAACTATGTGATATTTACTATTAATCCATCTACTTTTATTTTACAAATGAGTGAATTTGAAAGGAAAAAATTTATAGAAGTAAAGTTTAAACAGGAAGGAAATTAATGAATAAGTATGTAGATAATGCCAAAAGGGAAATAAAAAGCCTATATATACGTGCGTACATATGCATGTACATATACATAGACATATTTTTTTCTTTTTTACTTTCTCGTGCCTGATACAATCAACACACAGTAGATAACACTTAGTGCTTGGATATATTCTAGCATATAGTGTACTTTAAAGTAAAATCAAAGGAAATATTTGAGGGTTCAGACAGTAAATATAAAATACTTATAAAGAAAACAACATGCCCTTGATATCAGCCTTCAAAACAGTAATGTTTTGTGGTAGAAAACCATGTAATAACAAATTTAAGATGCTGGGAAAAGAAAGGAAGACCAAAGGATGTCACATCCATCTAAATTAATCTTTAATAATGGAAAGGAAAACTTTTAGTATATGACAGAACTCAGAGAATGCTGCTTCCATAAGACCTCCTTAACGATTGCACTGCAAATTATCTTTAGAAAATGAAAGCAGTTGAGGATAACTACTTAAAATCTGGTGATACCATTGAAAACATTGTTATTGGTGAAGAAAGACTGAAAGGCAGACATAAAGAAGACTAAGTTTTTGTTGGCTAAACATTTACTTTTTTGGGTGAAGACACCCAGTCAAAAGTGGTTTAGAAAACCGAGAGAGCAAACAGAAAGTGGAATCAGTCCACTAATCACCTTATACTCATTAACTGGAAGTAAAAATTATTACTTCAAACTGAATTTGGAGGGAGAGGAAAAAAAAGGGGAAGAGAATGGAATGTTTGTGAGTTAAATTCAACAATGCTTATAGAGGGAAACAGTAGACAGAATCCAAAATAGTGAGAGGGCTATAGATAATCTAAAAATCATGAAGTTAAAGGTAGCCACTAATGGAAAATTGGGAACCTTTCTAAATGCCAACATACATGATAGAAAAGAAGAAATAAATGATCTCTCAATGATATATCTATATGTGAATAACATTAAAAATGTAAGAGAACTGAATAATATATATTTGTACATAACTACATGGGCTTAACTCACTGATAGTAAGAAAGTATTTTCTTTTTATCTAAAATGTGAAATAAAAAATCCTGCTATATTGAAGTAAAAGTCCAGAAAAACAACCATCCAAAGTAAATAAAAATAAAAGGATGAACCAATATGTACTAATCAAATTCATTTGAAAATAAAATAGGAGTTAATATGTATTATATTTATTATATCATTAGTAAATATTATTAATATTAATTATATTTACTGTAATTTAAAAGGTGAAATTTAAATGATGAACCTTTGTTAAAAAGTTAAAAACAATATTTTTTAGCAATACTGTAAGTCATTAATTTTATGCCCTTAACATAACAATGAATTTTGTTAAACAACAACAGCAGCTGCAACTGTGCAAAGAAATTAATAAAAATAGTTAACACATTTGTTGATCTAAGGTAGAACAAGTAGACAACAATTTTGTAAAGATCATGAACTACTAAATATTTCTCATTTATAATTTAACCATATATGTATAAAATATATATGAATATATATATATACATAACCCAAATGTGTATTAAAATTTCACTATTTTTATGACCCAAAGGAAACATTTAAGACTTTGCAATAAGTAAAACTAATACATAGAACATTTCTGAGCTCTTTTCAATAAAATAAGAAATTAATGACAAAATGTTCATCCACTTGGGAATTTAACATAGTGTAAACTCAAAATTGAAATATAAATAAAACTGCCACATTTCCCAAATTTAAAATAGGGCTTTATCAAAATCTATGAGATACAAATAAAATCCTTGAAAAATTTGATAGATTTACATTTAGCCATCAAAAAAATTAGAACAGTAATATCAAATGAGCACTAATTTTAAATAAATTATTTAAAACTAATAATGTATAAAAGATAAAAGGGAGACAAACTTGAGGGAAGTATCATTTTAATTAGGTGTCAGTGCTATTGCAGATTATTGGACTAAAGCTATTTGTGTAAATAAAATTCCTACCTTCATGTAGATTTCAGATGATTTATATTTTTAAGAAAGCATCAATTTGTGTTCAAACTATCAGGGTTAAGGTATCACTCTTTAGTTGGGCATGGTGGTGCACACCTGTAATCCCAGCACTCAGGAGGTTGAGGCTGGAGGATTGCTGAGAGTCTGAGGCCAGAATGGGCTACAAGGTGAGTTCAGAGCCAGCTTAAACTGCATAGAGAAACTCTATCTCAAAAAGAGCAAAAGACACACACACACACACACAAAAGGTATGATATTCATAAAATATGGCCACTATTGGACTATGAAAATATAAATTTTAATATTAAAATATTTTAGATTTATAGATGAAACGAGTACTTATAAATAGCCACATGGTATATATTCCATTTCAGCATGATTTTTTTATTATGATTTTTAAAGTTAATTTATAGAAATTTGCAGTAAATTTCAGGACCACAATTTTTCTCCTCAAAGAAATTAATGATTTTTTTTTTTCTGTGTATCCACATTGGTAAGAACACTTTGACGGATATGATGGTTTTGTTTGATCAATATTAATTTAAAGCTGATGAATATCCTTGGAGAGGTAATCAAGAAGGAAAATTTTCCACTTTAATGTTGTCAAGCGACAGTAGACTTAAGAGCTAATGAACATCTTTTACTTAATAAGAAAATGTTTTCTCATATACAATTACTGTTAGAGGAATCATTAGCCCTAACAAAAGCTCAATGAGTCAGCGGAACATACCTCTCATTCTATAATAATTTATACTTCTTTTTAACAGTCCCTGATCCCTTGGGTCAAGATTACTTTAGAAATACAAAGAGGACCCTAAAACTAAATACTTTCTATTATAAAATGAACATGTAAATTATCTACTAAATTACTTGTACTTATTTAGTAATTTTGCATAATGACATACATTCTCTTTGGGTCTCTTCAGTCTTTGACAGATAACACTACAAATGTTACTTAAGTTCCAATTACAGTACAAACCTTGTGGAAATGTGCAGTTAATCTAACTATTCAAAAGTGAGCAATTCTGGTATCCCTCAGGCAAAAGTGTAGTTCTACATTCTGCTAAAAGTTACACTGGCTCATAATGAATGCAGTGTTTCTTTGTTTTTTTCTTATAGGAGAGACTTTTAAATTTTTTTTTTTGTGGGTACCGGGGGTCGACCTCAGGACCTTGCACGCCAGTGGGCACCTATGCTGCTGAGCGATATCACTGGCCCTTTTTTTGTATGTGGGTTCCGGGAGTCGAACTCAGGCCCTCATGCTTGCCAGGCAGGCACTTACACCGCTGAGCCATCTCACTGGCCCCACTTTCACATTTTTAAAGGTTGTAGTTGGATACACATTGTATAATTTTTTTTTTGTGGGTACCAGGGGTCGACCTCAGGACCTCGCGCGCCATCAGGCGCCCATGCCACTGAGCGATATCACCGGCCCCTTTTTCGTATGTGGGTTCCGGGAGTCGAACTCGGGCCCTCGCGCTTGCCGGGCAGGTGCTTAAGCCGCTGAGCCATCTCACCGGCCCTGTATAATTATTACTCTGAATTCTTTTGGCTTTTGTTGAGAAATTCAAATTATGGAAATATATATCTGCTGACCTAAAAACGATGTATTTTGGATAGTTAAAATTAAATTAACCGTGTAAAACACAGCTACTGCTAATCATACAGTAGTGTTTTTGAGTTGCTGTAATCATGTCATAGGTAATTTGTGTTCTAAGCTATTACAAAGAATTCACTTAGGCAGCATTACATTCAGTTAATATAAAAGGGTGGAAATAAAAATTGATACATGTTTTACAAATACATATCAAGGGCTTACAATGGGCAGGCGGTAGAGCAATGAGGAAGGCTGCGATTTCTCCTCTCTCCAAGTTGATTTCAGATTATTTGTGTGTTCATAGGTGTGCATGTTATGTGTGAATATTTATGTATCTGTGTGGCAGGGGAAGAGAAATAAATAGTTGGTACAGTAACAATAAAAAACAATGTATTAACAGAACTCAGAAAAGAGATATACTGTTATATAATAGAGAGAGGCTGGGGTGATCTCTCACTTTAAGCAGAGTGTAGACATGTTTTCCATTTTACACATAAATACAAAAAATTTCCACAGCTTTCATTTTTACCTATGTTACCTACTAGGTAAATTGTGTGGACATTGCATTCTCCCTTTGTTTGGAACTTGACAAAGAGTGGTACAATGTTTTGAAAAGTCATGTCACCTCTGGAAATATCACTTCTCCTGTATGAATTCTCCATCCTCATAGTTTGATGTGAAATGATACACCCAGGTTGGAAAAATTAAACTAAGTATTACTGAAAAATTTTATTTTTCACATTTTTAAATAGGCCTTAAAACTCACCATGGTTTTACAAATGTAATCACAGCCTTATGAAGTGTATCAATATAGAGGTTGCACTGCCTTCAAGTTAATTCAGATTTAAGAAAGAAACACAGCAACCACATAATTATGAAATTTTAAAGACATCTTTAAAAGTATTGTACTGTCACTAGAATGTTTCAAGATTCTTAAATAGCAATCAACATTTTTTTCTTTCAAGATAAAGCGCAAATGATGGAAAATATTTTGAACCACTTTGATATTGGACAAAAATTTATCTTACCATATATAATGAAGTTACTTGTATTATGAAAAAGGCTATTCAGATAGAGTAATCATTCCTTTTATTGAGCAAAGATGCCATTTTTAGATTAATCAGTGAGAAAGCAAAAGAAAATTAGCTATATAATGAACTCTAGTTGCTGTATGTAAACAGAATGACAAAATATAGGGAAATGTCCTTTAGAAAACCAACTGCAGTACATAGAAGCTTGTCAATATTTTAAGCCTTTAAAATTAGTTCATGGAAAAAAAATTCCCTGTTCAACGACACTTGCTTGGAACACTAACACAGGTTAGTAGGTAACACAAGTTTATCGCCAACTTAAAAAGAAACACCAGGTGTTTTAGCAAATTATTGCTTTATTCATCAACGACCCTTAGTTGCCAAGAATCTGTGAAAAAAAGACTTCACAAACCAATGAAGTTATTTGACAGTTAATACATACAGTAATATTTAATGTAATATATAATTTCTGGAATGATAGATTATTTTGGCTATCTTTCATACACATTGACCTGAAGAGATTCTCCAATGTAATGTATTTATATTCCTTTTTATAATTTCATATTGCATACTTTATTTAGTGGAAAAACTGAAAATTGAATTTAAAGAATAGCAAATGTTATGATACATTTTTTCTGATGTATTTGCAAAATTTAAAAAGAACATTCTTAGACTATATGAAGATAAAGTACATCTCACTAAAATGTAGAGAATTTTAAAAATTTAAACATACATAAATACATAAAAGTACATATTAGTGTGATGTGTCTATACCTTCATGCCTTGAGTAATAGTAAGATCAAGTGTAAGGATTATTAAAAACTGGAAATGATGCAGAAATAAAGTTACACATAAGAATTTTTAGTTTTCAATATTGGTTGAAGTTTGAGGAGGCTGGATTTAAATATACTGATTTGGAAATACACTGCTTTTTATATTTTTGCTGTTAAAAATGATTATGATTCTGGAGCCGGTGAGATGGCTCAGTGGCGTAAGCGCCTGCCTTGCAAGCGCGAGGGCCCGAGTTCGACTCCCGGATCCCACATACAAAAAAGGGGCTGGTGATATCGCTCAGTGGCACGGGTGCCTGTTGGCGCGCGAAGTCCTGAGGTCGACCCCCCAGTACCCACACACACAAAAAAATGATTATGATTCCAAGAAAGCATGAACTTGCAATATCAAATTGAGTGACTAATTCATCAAAAATGAATGTAAAATATTTAATCAACAATTTGGAAGAAGAGTTCATTGATTTAGAAATGGATAGAGACGATGTTTTCTTTTTATACAATGGAATACTTCTCTGTCATAAAGACCATACTCTTAAGTGAAATAAATCTGAAGCATATGTTTAAATACTGCATTGCTTCTTTGGTGTGAGAAACCAAAAGTGTAATTAAGGACCAAAATGTATAAGATATTGGGAATAGGGAAGAAAATGTTTAAATGGGAAAGGGAACAAGGGAGGGGATGGGAAAAGGAAGGAAGGGACAAAAAAAAGAGATTAGAAGGGAAAAATGGAAAAAAATAACTTTTGTAAATAAGGAGGGAAAGAGGGGTTGAGGGAAGGGGAGGGGATTGGGGAAAAAAATCAACATATATTATGCACAGGTACAAATTCCCTATGATGAATGTGATCATTATGTATATTTAAAATGTCTCAATAAAATAAAAAAATAATTATATAATTAGTTGAGTCATAAATTATTTTATGACACCTAAGAGTGTCATGTCCTCAAAGAAAGTAAATTGTAGTAACATTTGCAGCTACAAATTCCGTTGAAAATAATTATATTCTGATAGCACAGTTACTGAGAGAAAATCAGCCTTAATGTCAGAAAAGAAAATTTCAGAAAAATTTTGCCACACAGTATAAGGAAATAGGAATATTATAAATATTATATCATTATAATATTATAAATATTTTCTTGAAATTTGTTAACATAATTTATTATAACATTTACCACTTTCTTCAGATATATGTTTGATGTTAGTCTGAAATGATAAATCTATTTTATGTAAATTACATATTGAATTATTCCAATTTTTCATTCTCTAAATATAAACCGATACCATCACAAGAATTATGTCTCTCAACAGTTTGCTTTACTATTTTTAGTTTTTAATTTTTTACACTTTCTCACATCTTAGTAATGCTATGACCTTCAGGGTTATTTTTCCCCAATAGTATTCTTTAAATGTTAGAGTAGTTTAGAGACATCATTCAATTTCATATCACACACTGAAATGGGGGCTAATTCATGTGCTGTAATATAGTACTTCCTCATGTGGTCCATTTTATATGTTTGTAATTTGTCTTGACATGTTATATTAGTTCTCTTAAGATTATTTGCTTCTTTTATTATATGAAAATGAGTCTGGTGTTCCATTGTGTATCTTAATACAGTTTTTATTAAGACTCATTTGCATTTCCTCCCTTCCTCTCTTCTTCCTCCCATCTTTCTTCATATGTTGTTTTGTACCACAATCTACACTATGTGTACATAAAGTGAAGGTGTTCGGAAAGAAACACAAACTGACCACACCACAGACAGCACTGAATGTTTGGAGGAATGTCCTTTCCAGAACCCAGTCCTGATCTCTTTAATTGTTGACTGTTGTCTTAGATATTTTGTAAGACCTTGTGGGGAAAAGTAGCTTACAACTCTCTGTAGGAGTTAACATTTTGTCTGTTCTGACTTATCATCCAACTTGGCCACATGCTCTGTAGTTTTGCAGAAGTTTGTCAAGTCAGCTTGTTCATATATTGCTTGAGTTCCATCCTGAGAGCTGTGTGGCGCTCTCATCTCAATAGTGTTTTCATCAATCCTTTTCCTTGGAAGAAAAAATGTCCAGTGAGGAAAATTTTAAACATGTGATATATGCATTCAGTATTTTTCAACTTTATGTAAATAAAACCATCTTCTTTCCATGGAAGAATGTTACAGCATTTGGGTAGACACCTACATAAAACACAAGAAGTTGTTCAGAGATGACACAGACATCGGAAAGCTTCAGTTTACATCAGAGATAATGAGTAGAACTATAAGAAGTAAACAATAAATGATATTAGATAGGTAGCAGGAACATACTTTCAAATTTCAAAAAATTTACTTCATTTCCCTTAATCGCTTAACTTCATGTGAGTAGCAGATTGTAATGTATAAAGTGAATATTGGTGGGGATTTAGATGGGCAGAGGTGAAAGGAGGCATTCTTCAAGGAAGGAACAACTCAGAGAGGCAAGTTGGGGACATTTAGCAGACAAAACTACCATTCATTATAGATTCTTCTAGCATTTCATTATTTATTTTCTGATTAAATTTTACAAACATTTAGAACCAGAGAAATTACTATTAAAAATATATCAAGATCAGAAAAAACAATAGGGCTGGTGAGATAGCTCAGCGGCATAAGCGCCTGCCTGGCAAGCGCAAGGTCCTGAGTTCAACTCCTGGTACCCACATACAAAAAAAGGGCTGGTGATGTCTCTCAGTGGCATGGGCACCTGCTGGCACAAGAGGTCCTGAGTTTGACCCTGGTACCCACACACACACACACACAAAAATAATAATAATATAAATATTTTCTATAATAACACATTAGTCATTGGATACAGTGAAAATTCTAATTTGTTTCTGAAGTCAGTGGTAGTCAAACCTGTGAAAATAACAATATGTCATATATCAACCATTGTTAATTTTCTATTACCTTGTTTTGAAATTCTGTATCATTGCTTTTATTTTTCTCTTTAAAATAAAAAATAAAACCTGGAAAGTATACCCTTTAGTTCTTTTTATGAAAAAGAAACAAAATTATGTAAATTTTATAAATTATATTAAAATATTCTGCATTCTTCTTGCTTACAAAAATCTGCCTTTCTTTGTATTAGTTCATGTAGCATTGGCTATTACAAATTATTATACAAATATTGAGAATGTTATAAAACAAAATTCAGGGGGAGGAATTCTGGGAAGAATGTAGAAAATATAGTCATCTGGCATCCCAGCTTAGCCCTAGTATTGGATTAAGATTTTAATATATATACAGTATGAGAGAGCATTCTTCAATAAAATTTCTCTTTCTCATCCTACAATAGGTATAAAGTATAATATAGTTCAAGAGGGTGAGAATATGACGTGTCATTTCCACAGCATCCTTCATCATAAACATGCATTGAAGATGCTTACCTCTCTTCACAGCATAATTACTTTTCATAGCCAACCTAATAAATCCCACAAGATCCGCATATTATATACAAAAATAAATGCACAACACACATAATTTTAACATACTAATATATATTTATATAATTTATATGAGAGCATATTTGTAGTATTTTCATGTGTGTGGTACCAGGGACTGAATCCAGAGCCTATGCACTGAGCTACATCCACTACCTTTTATTTTATTTTACTTTTATTTTGAGAAATGGTATCACTAAGTTGCTAAATTTCCCAGGCTGGGCTTGAACTTGTGATATTACTATCCCTAAGCATTCTGAGATTACAGGTGTGGGCCACAACCCCCTGCTCATTAACACTAACTTTTCATCTGTAACAATTCCTACAACATTAACTTGATACAGGACATGTTTTCCTAAAGATCTTCAATCTGCCAAAAGATGAGGACCAAAAAACGAGGCCATGGTGGCAGACACCTGAAATCTCAGCACTTGGAAGGATAAGACAGTAAAATTGCTGTAAGTTCAAGGCCAGCCTGAACTACACAGTGAGACCTTATTTCAAAAAAAGGGCCACTGGCTTTTAAATATCCTTTGTGTAGTTTGGTCTTATTAATCCCTAATCTATCTCAATCAATAATTGGTACTCTTGATCTCATACAAATTCAGGAAGGATTATATGAGAAACCTTTGTAAATTTTGTATGATTGGAAATATTCATTCTAAAGATACCAAAGATTCTAAAGATTGCCAAATGCAGCTAATTACATATATTATCTCTGTTGTTATGTGTTGACTTGAAGGCTTTAATTTTCATTTGTTTTATCCGGCAGGCTATATATCTATAGATATTTATAAAATGTAAATTTTTTCCATTAAACTAACATGTTGCAAGTAATCAAGAAAGAATCATTTTAGCTGAAAAAAATTAAGAACATGATAAAACATTTGATTATCTCTGTTTTTATGTCAACAGAAATAATTTTTCAGCTATTGAATGAGGGAATAAGAAGTTCTTAAATGATATTAAATTGATACCAAATATCTAAACAAGACCTTTCTTTTTCTTTCTTTCTTTCTTTCTTTCTTTCTTTCTTTCTTTCTTTCTTTCTTTCCTTTCTTTCTTTTTCTTTTCTTTCTTTTTCTTTCTTTCTTTCCTTCTTTCTTTCTTCCTTCTTTCCTTTCTCTCCAACAATAACATCAGAACTTTTAAGCCAAACTGAACTTCCTAGAAAGTTTGTGTGATAATATGTATGCCTTTTATAAATAAGAGCATGTTGTTCTGTTTGGTTTGTGTTAAAATTCATGTGAAAAAGTATGGTTGACCATGTATTTCAGTTTTGTGTATTGAGTGGAATTTCATGAATAGAGTAATGATCATGAGTTTAATCTATCTAAAATAAAATATTCTGCCTATGACTTTTTTATTTTGAAGTATAATGAAGTCAAATATGAACAATAGGAACCCTGTTCAATATAAATAAGGACAAAAATAATTGTGGTAAAGAATATAGATGTGTACAATTGAAAGTTCTCCATAAAACATATATCATAATGTTGTATTGAAACATATGTTTGCTATAAAATCTATATTATTTATACTGCAAAAATAATTTTAGTCTCTCACAAAGACAATAAAGATTTTCTTTATCATGTGATATTTCTGTATCTTTGATCCTATTTTAGCTCTCTCACAGACTGTTCATTTTTCAAAGTCAAAAGCATATTCACCACCTTCCTTTTCTTTCTTTCTAATTTTGTGAAATTTTAAAGTACACTATTAATTCATTTGTTATGTATTGTTCAGTTTTCCTGTCACTAAGACAAAATAGCTGGCACATGGAATTTAAAGTAAGAGTGGTTTAATCTGGCTCACTGTTTCACAGGCTTTGATCAATGACCAACTAGTTCCATGGCTGTGGGTTCAAAATGAGGCCAATTATGATGGAAGGGTGTGGTGGAGTAAAACTGCTTATTCATGGCAGCAGGGAAGCAAATACAAGGGAAGAGCACCTGGAATCATTGTATTCTGCAAAGATATGCGCCCAGCGGCCCACCTGTAACTGGGCCCTCCCTCCTCAAAGAACATTCACCCTTGAAGCTCAGTGGATTAATTCCCTGATGAGTACACTGCACCTATGATCCAATGCCCTCTTCAGGAGTCTCTTAATCCAACCAAGTTGACAATTACAATTGACACACAGACTTAAGGTCATCTACAGAGACTATCAAATATGCAGATAGCAGAAAGGGCCCCATAAAATAAAGAAATATGTATTTAAACAAGTTAGGGTACTGAATATGGCAGGTAGGGGAAAATATCTAAAATTATATGGCCTCTAGCTAAGGTGATTTGTATGCACGCTAAATAGATATTATCTCATAAGCAATTAAGTTAATTAAACATATACATAAAGTCTTTGAACATTTGTTAAGCTCAAAATTGTGATTTGTTTTTTACTCATTAAACTAATTAGCACATTTTTTTCTATAACCATTTAGAAAAGTTCCATGGATAATATTCTGGGTGTATCCTACTGAGGAAATTGTAGAATGTGTCTTAAAAAATGTAGTCTAAATAATAATATCTGAATATTAAAAATTAAAATTGATGATTCATCTTACTAAAAGAGAAACAAACAGGAAGATGAAAGATTCAGTAATTGTATAGTACAATAAAATGAAACTGAATCATGTTAGAATAAAAAAGTGTAGTTCATTCTTTTTATCAATTCATTGAATATGAAACAGGATTTATAACTTATTACAAGAATGTTTTCCCCCTATAAATTCAATTTTCCAGAAGATGGTGGAGTGGTGAGCAGCAGAGAAAGAGCCTTTCTGAGATTTGGTGTCCATATATGTGAGGAACAGAAAGAGGAAAGTGGGTCCTTTGGCCCCAGGAAGGATCTGAAATGAGAATTGAAGCCTACAGAGAAAATAAAAAGGGAAACTTCAGTGAAGAAGAAGGAGGTGGCAGGCAGTGCCTTCTCCCTAAGCCTGGATTCACTGCTTGGGAGGAGTGGTTCAAACCTGTAGACCTGTGGTAACTGCTGGCCACCCAGAGGCCTCCATGAAAAGCACACCAGTGGAAGGAAGCAATGGATGTGGAGGACTACAGTGGCTGATGAATGGTTTGGGGGTTCAGATGTCCCTCAAGAGAGGAAGATGGGCCAGGAGCCATCTTGGAGAGGGGACAACTGAGCTAGGAACTTAGAACAACTGCTGGCTCATCTAGTGGCCTCTGGCAAAGTTCAAGCCCAGAGAAGGAACACCGACTGCTGCAGGCTGAAAGGGTCTTGTTCCAGCCTGAACTTCAGGGAAAATAAATGTGCAGGCTTGCTGGGATTATCCAGTACCCTGCTGCAAAGCTACCGCTGGCTTGCTAGGATTAATCAACATGGATCTGGACACTGCCCACGTTGTCCACCAGTGACATCAGAGACACAGCTTCAAGTGGACCTTTTCTTTTCTCTTTTCTTTCTTTTTGTTGTTGTTGTTATTGTTTTCTTCATTGCTTGTTCTTATTTTTATGAGTGTGAACATGGTTTCTGTTTTTTTTGTGTGTGGTTGTTGCTCTGTTCTGTTCTTTTTACTTCTTCCTTCTCTCTTTCACTCCTGTCTTCTGCACCAGTTTCCCAAAGTTGCGTGATCTTTCTTTGTCCTCCAGCCTCACTTCTAATCTATTCCTCTTCTTCTATTTCTCTATTTTATCCCTGTAATCCCTTTTAAATTTTCTCCCCTGAAGGTAAAGTTGTCATACTGAGGGCTTATATACTGCATACAATTTTCTGGTTCATTTTAGATTTTGTTGTACAACCACAAATCTAGTTCATATGATTAAAGGTGGCAAATTAATAGTTACCTCAGTTTGTCATTTGCTAGCCTATTTGATGCTATTGTTATTGCTGATTGTACATTAGCCAAAACGACGTAATTGTTCTAAGCAGTTGTTCCTCCTGGTATACCAAAACTGAAATCCCTAATGGTCATAAAAAACACTACAGGCCAGTGCCAAAAACCATGGTCTGGGCCAAGTGGCAGTGACTTCTGATCTGTAATAAATTGAAGAGACAGGATCTTGCAACAGACTCAAAACCCAAAAGCCAGGTTCACCTGGAAGACACTTTAGAGAAGTAGTCATTTCCTAAGGGTTCTAAATACTAGCAATAAATCTACTCACATCATACACAATTTACAAGCATCAACATGGTAATTAAAGTAAAAAAAAGTGAGAAAACACTTAAACAAGATGCAACCCCTGATATCCAGCTCACAAAAGGCAAACCAAGGGGGCAATGAGGTAGGACATTCAAAAGCTACCCACCTGGCCTCTCTGAAGAGGTAGCATAGAACTAACAAGGCAAATGATCCAGGCTCCAGAAAAAATCAAATCAGAACTAATTTCTCAGATAACCACAGACATAGTGACCACAATGAAATATATGTTTAGAGAATCTAGAGCAGATACAGATAAAAATACAGGAGATTAAGAAAATGATGGAAACCATGAATGCCCAACATAGGAAAGTAACTGGAAGCCATAAAACATATTCAAGCAGATATCCAGGAAGTTAAAAATTTCATTGAAAGTATTCACAGTAGGATGAGCCAATGTGAGGACAGAATCTCAGATATACAAGACGGGATTGTGGTTAGTGACCGTGAAAAGAAAGATTTCTTAAAAACAGCAAGAGACCACAAGAAATCAATCCATCAGCTACTAGAAGATGCAAAGAAGAATAGCATAAGATAGATCAGAGTCAATGAAAAGGCAGGAGATAATGCAAATGACATAAAACACCTGTTCACAGACATCATGGCAGAAAACTTCCCTGACAAGGAAAAAGAAATTAACATACAGATAATTGAGACATATAGATATCCAATTGGCTACGATCAAAAAAAAAAAATCTACACCAAAGCATATAATAGTCAAGATTCCAGAAATTCAACACAAGAACAGAATATTAAAAGCAGTTAAAGAAGCAAATCAACTATAAAGGAAACCCCATCAGAATCACAGCTGACTTCTCAACACAAGCACTCAAGTCAAGGAAAGCTTGGAGTGAAGGATTTCAAGCCCTAAAGGAAAACAATCTCCAACCCAGATTGATGTTCCCTGCAAAACTATCTTTCAAAATTAATGGAGAAATAAGTTACTTTCATGACACAGAACACCTGAAGAAATTCATGACCACCAAACCAGCACTCCAAAGTGTTCTGAAGGACATTCTACAAAGAGATAATAAGGACTACAACTCCATGAAACCCAACAGAATTAATCCACCTGCCATGTCCAGCACAGCTCATGAAACTCTGGAGTGAGAATGGTGAGGGATGAAGAAGACAGGAGTCAGTGTACAAGAGCTAGGGTCAGGGGGAGCCCTCTCTCCTGATGGGAAGAAGCAAAATGGGCAGCACCTGCAGCACATTTATTTATACAATCAGCATATGAATAAGTTCATGGAGTGTTTAAGGGGAGGGTAGAATCTGAGACAGGAAGAATATCTAATCTATTAGCAGAACAGTCAGCATGTCTTGGTGGCTTCATGGGAAATAAGGGAGAAAATTGTCTTATCTCAAGTGAAGGTGAAGTCACTATGGCAATAGCTCCCTGAGCTGTGCACACTTCTCATGGGGCTCTGCCAAACCCATGAGAGGCAGTGGCCTTGTCCTAGATATCCACGGCACAGACAGCTTTGCTCCCAACATCTACTAGGCAAGGCAAACAAGTAAACAGAGTGAAAAACAAGGGAGCCAACAACAGGAAAATAAGATGACAAGGACAAGTCAATACATATCAGTTAAAAAAATGCATATCAGTTATAACCATCAATGTTAATGGCCTCAATTCACCAAGCAAAAGAAACAGACTGACAAAATGGATCAAGAAGCAAGATACAACAATATACTGCATACAAAAAACACATTTAATTGAAAAAGAAATTCATAGACTGAAAGTCAAAGGATTGAAAACAATTTTCCATGTGACAGGAACTGAGAAAAAAGCAGGGGTAGCTCTTCTACTTGCAGACAAAGTGGATTTCAAGCCAAGGCTGATTAAGAGAGATAAAGAAGGTCACTACATCCTTGTAAAGGGAACAATCCAAGAAAAAAAGATAACAATCATAAATATATATGCAACAAATACCAGTGCACCCAACTATATAAAACAAATATTAAGGGACATGAAAAATCAAATAAGCTGTAATACAATTATATTGGGGATCTCAATACCCCACAGTCACAAATAGACAGATCAAATAGACAAAATATCAGAAAGGAAATATTAAAACTGAATAAACTTTTGAATAAAAGGACTTAGTAGATGTCTACAGTGTGTGCCACGCCACAACATCAGAATACACATTCTTCTCAGCTGCACATGGGATGGTCTCCAGAATGGACCACATACTAGCTGATAGAACATGGTTAAGTAAATGCAAAGGAATTGAAATTATCCCATGCATATTATCAGTGCAATTAAATTGGAAATCAATAGCAAAGGAAATGACAAGAACTTCATAAACACGTAGAAACTAAATAACACCTTCCTGAACAACCAGTAGGTCACAGATAAAATTAAAGAAGAAATTAGACAGTTTCTACAATTAAACAATAATACCAATACAGCACACTGGAACTTATGGGACACAATGAAAGCAGTCATATGAGGGAAATTTATAGCTTTGAATATGCACATCAGTAAAACAGCAAACTCAAATGAGCAATTTAATGTTAAATATCAAGCTCCTGGAATAGGAAGAGCAAGTCAAGCCCAAAGCTCATAGGATAGAGGAGACTCTAAAAATCACAGCAGAAATTAATGCAATGCAGACTAAGGAAACAGTACAAAGAATCAGCGAATCAAAGAGTTCATTATTTTATTTTATTTTATTTTTTGGTACTGGGAATTGAACTCATGACCTTGTACTTGCCAGGCAGGCACTGTGCCACTGAGCTATATCCCCGGCGCGTTATTTGAAAGATTAAATAATATCAACAAACCCTTAGCCAACCTTATCAAAAAAAAGGAAAGAAATACACAAATCCATGTAATTCAGAATGAAAAGTGTGAAATCACAATGGATCCTGCAGAAATCCAGAAGATCATCCATACCTACTTTGAGAACTTATATTCTAATAAGATGGAAAATGCCGAAGAAATGGACAGATTCCTAGATACATAAGAACTACCAAACTGAAGAAAGATTAAAAAAAAAAACTAAATAAAACAGTAGGAGTCAATGAAATTGAAGATGTAATTAAAGACCTACCAACAAATAAAAGATCAGGCCCTGATGGATTCAATGCTGAATTTTACCAGAAATTTAGAGAAGACCTAATACCACTACCTCTGAAACTCTTTAATGAAATTGAAAGTGAAGCAATACTTCCAAATTCATTCCTGGAAGCAAAATTACCCTAAAACGAAAACCAGAGAAGGACCCAAACAAAAAAGAGAATTACAGGCCAATCTCTCTAATTAACATAGATGCAAAAATCCTCAATAACATTCTGACAAACAGAATGCATCAAGTCACCAAGAAGATTATACATCATGACCAAGGAAGATTCATACCAGGATGTAGGGATTGTTCAACACACACAAATCAATAAATATAATACACCATATCAACATAGCTGAAGACAAAAGTTATATGACTATCTGAATAGATGGAGAAAAAGCATTTGACACAATCCAACACCCCTCCATGATAAAAACTTGACAGAAGATTGGAATAGATGGTCTTTATATCAATCTGATAAAAGGCATCTAAAAAAAAACCAACAGCCAACATCGTACTAACTAGACAAAAAGTGAAAACTTTCGCTCTAAAATCAGGAATAAGACAAGGATTTCCAGTGTCAGCACTCTTATTGAATATAGCTCTGGAAGCATTAGCCACAAGCAGTTTGACAAGAGAAAGAAATAAAAGGAATAAAGTTTGGAAAGGAAGTTAAAATATCATTATTCACGATGACATGATACTCTACATAGAAGACACCAAAAACTTCACCAAAAGACTTCTAGATTTAATAACCAATTTCAGTAGTGTAGCTGTATACAAATTCAACATGTCAAAAACAATAGCTTTCCTGTACATAAATAACAAACTCACTGAGGAAAAAATTAGGGAAACAACACCTTTTAAAATTGCATTCAAAGAAATAAAATGCCTAGGAATCAATCGAATGAAGGAAGTGAAAGACCTCTACATTGAAAACTACAGAGATCTGGAAAAGGATATTGAAAAGCATATCAGAAAATGGAAAGCTATCCCTTGCTCTTGGGAAGGAAGAACCGATATAGTGAAAATGGCAATACTTCCAAAAGTGCTATACAGATTTAATGCAATCCTGATTAAAATTCCCACAGAATATCTCACAGAATTAGATAAAACAATCCCACAATTAATTTGGAAACAGAAGAGACCTAGAATGGCAAAGGCAATTCTGGGCAAACAAGGCAGGAGGCATCACAATCCCTGACTTAAAATTATACTACAAAGCTACTGTGATTAAAAACAGCATGGTACTGGGGGAAAAAAAAAAAGCAAAACAAAACCAGACCCGAGGATTAATGGAACATGTTAGAAGTTGTGGAAAGAACTCCAGAACTCCAGACATAGTTAGCCACCTTATCTTTGACAAAGTTGCCAAACACATTCACTGGAAGAAAGATAGCCTCCTCATTAATAGATGATTCTGGAAAAATGGGCTGTCCATATTTCTGAGCTGAGGAGAGGAGGGAATTGTGGTTTATGTTTTCATCATAAGGAAGTTGGAGAAGCAGCTTATTTCTCAAAAAAAAAAAAAAGCTATAGTTTTCAAAGATCATTTTATCCGTTTGGATGCAGTGCTATGTCTTATCCTTATTTGTAAATAATTTATGTATAGCATCATTTCTTTGAAAAAATAAATATTTTACTTTGGAATCTATTAATTTTATCATTAAGAGTAAGTCAATGAAATTTCAAGATGATTTAAATACACTTTATAAAATGTTGCTGAATTAGATTCCCATACCTGCTGTGAAAATGTTATACAGGTTTGCCTGCTTAGAACAATAGGAATGTGGGCTTGGGATGTAGCTCCATGGTAGAGCATATGCTCTGCATTTACAAGGCGCTGGGTTCAGAACCAAAACAATAGTAATTTATATTTTCACAGTTCTAGAAGGTAGCAATATGAAATCACCTTTTTAGTGGGACCATCCTTCTTCCAAATGCTGTGGGAAAAGGTCATATTTTTGCCTCTTCCTAGCTTCTGGCAGCTCAGTTATGCTTGCTATTTTTTGGCTTATGGTCAAGTCACTCAAGTGTCTACCTCTGCCCTCATGCAGGCTTTCCCCCTCTCTCTGTCTACATCTGTGTATCCTCTGTTATGTTTATAGAAATAACAGTCACTCAATTTAGGTGCCATTCTAATCCAATATAAATCTGTCTTAATTGTATCTCTCAATTCCAAATGAGGTTACCTTCTGAATTTTGAGAGGACACTACTCAATAGTAATATTAAGTGCACTCAGTATTTACTGTAGTTTCTTCAGGGACATAAAAAATGTAGTGTATAGAAACTCTATAGCAAAACACTGCTCAAATACTTCAAATAGTTGAGTATTGGCTAGCTACCATGGGCCCATTTCTGCATCTCTGTGCCTGAGAACTTCTCTGGAAACACAGGAGGTTGCTCTGTGTGTACTCTGAGCACTGAGAATGATTAAGGGATTCACATCCCTCTAGGAGCATCTCTCCTAGTTCCTATTAGATTAGATTTGTTTCCCTATCATAAATTACTATAATGCACACTTTATGATTATTTTTTATTTTCCACTTTTTCCCACCAGTGACATTTGAACTCCAAAACAATTATTTGCACTCAAATTGTTATCTTAATGTCCACCTCTAGAAAAAATAAGCAAGTGTATACATGCACATACACATATACACCTTATGAATTCTCACCATTGGATGCCAAAGGAAGAGGTAGTTTCTAAATTCCAATATTATGCACCATAATGGTCACTAACATAATTTCTTATTTTTAGGATCCCAGTAGAATGATATTTGTAAAGCAGATTGCATTTTCTCATCTTTATTTTATTTTATCACTGTAAGCCATGATGGAAATGTATGGTGAATGTTTAAATAAAATATTTTACAGTAAAAGAGAAATTGCCATTAATCCCCCTCAACAGATTCCTGCTTGCTTCGAACGCATTTATCTCATTGCTCTTGCCACTTTTTGAAGCAGTTATGGGAGTCCTCTTTTGTGAGTTTCTTTAGGAATTATGATAAAAAATATGATGAATGCTGCTACAGAGAGCCTTCCAACATATAAACAGGCTTGTACACAAACTGTACAGTTAGTTTCACTGGATCTGGCACCATGTGATTTCTGGCTCTTCCACAAAGTCAAAATGATCATAGAAAGTAAATGTTTTGAATTGATTCAGAACATTGAGGCAGCCATCACAGCACAACTAAAGATACTCCTGAGAAGAAAGGACTTCCAGAACTGCTACAGATTGTGGCAAGTATGATGAAAAGTTTCTCTTCAAAGTGACGTGGTGTAATTTGAGGAGAATTAATGGCCGTGTCTTTTACTGTAATACATTTTTATAATGTAAACATTCAATGTACTTTTGATCACACCTCAGATATACAATGAATGTTTTTTTAATATATCTATATAAAGATTATTTTAATAGAGTAAATGTTTGATTATTTTTGTGAAATCAGTTGCCCAGGTAAATTTCTAAATTTGTTTCACAAAAACAAAAATTAGCACAGTTGTCAACCCTTTGTTAAACTGTACAGTGAAAAGTATGATGTAAAGTAAAATTTTTAAAAGTTTAAACAAAGTGTAACATCTGTTGAGCAGTATTGCTTTTCCTTTAAATTCAAACAGAATAAAATTCATACAAGAATATTTGCTACATTTCCCCCCAAATTTTTAAATGAAATTGATGAACAATTGAGTTTCTATTTTTAGATTTGACCACTTTGTGATTAAAACTATAGAATTGTAACTTGTTGCTTTCTAATTGACATGAGTTGGAATCTGTAATTCAAATGTGAATGAAATAAATACACAGTTAACATGACAAACCCTGAGCTACAAAATGAAAGTACATTATTTTGTAATGAGTGTGCTTCTCTTATATTCATCAAAATGGAAATATGCAAACTTTACCGATTTGATTATGCTCCTGTCACTTATTTTCGTAAATGTTCTTATTTAGAAGAAAGATGTTCATATTTTAAATCATTGTATTAAATTTTTAATTAAAAATTAATTCTTTTTCATTCATTTTGTCGTATGTGGTATTATGAATATTAAATTTGAGAATATTTTAACTTGAATCACAAAATATAAACCCAAATTTTATTATATCTGCAACTGATCCATTTTGATGATTAAGTAAAAACAAATATTAGATGAGCTGCATTTTATTCAATAATTTACATTTTATTAATATAACCTTTGCAGTCATAGTTGCTAGGGCTGTGAAATGGTACACAGGTAGGATTAATCCAAAGTAAAAACTACTAGTTTTGACTCATGTGACCGACAAAATATGTATGTACATTTCACTAATTTTATTATCCCAATAAGAAAATATTTTGTTAGTACAGGATAAACTCACAACCACATTAGAATGACTTATAAAGTTTTTTATATTTACTAGACCTTGATTACATGTATAATATAATATGAACATTGTCATATTCTATACATAGTCAAGTGGGTGTTATTTTAGAATCATCTTTTAAATAACTCCTTTATCCTGCAGTTTAAATTTCCAACATTAGATGTTTTCGTACTGTCTAGTATTAAGGATATGCCCATTTGATATAATGAGCATAATGAATATTTATTATAGATACAAACAACTATGTTGCCTGCAAAATGCTATCGTAGAAAGCATTTTATGTGAACAGACATTTTAGAAAATACTCGAAATCTGTTTTCCTTAAATATTAGTATAATTTCTAGCCAATCTCAGAAACCAAAGGGAGGCTGCTATCTTTGTCCCAGGGTATTTTTTCCCATAACCCATGTGGTTATTTCCCACGACCTTCAGAGACCTCTCTGATTATTAGCATAAATTTTCCCGCCTCTTAGGTCTTCATTTATGCTTCGATGTCCTCTTTTGCATTTGGCTTGCTCACTCAGCGATACTGCAGAACTTCATAGACAAGAACAAGCTGTGTATGGACAGAAAATCTCAGCGAAAGCTCTACCTTTGCTTTTTTTTATTTCACTCCTATGCACATCCTTGGCTCTTAGCCTTTATTCACTGTTCATGTTAGTTTACTTTTCTCCTCATATTTTTATTTCTCTCACTATTTTTTCTCTTTTCCAAACAGGAGTAAAGTCTGTCATCATTTTCACGCAGCGTCCTTTCTTTTTAAAACCCTTTATTCCATTAAAAGATTTATCTATCAACAGACTAGCATTGGAATTCATTTTCAACATCTTCAAATGACTGTCAGATCTGTCAAGGACCCAGAGGATAGTATAACTGAATACTAATCGTGTATTCTGGAAAGACCAACCAATTTTTTTACTTGGGTCTGCAAACACTTGAGGCACTATGGAAAGTTAGAGCATTGATGTTAAAAGCATTTCAAGTAACTTCAGACTGCCTCCGATCAGGCATTTTATGTTTTGTTCTTCACAGAAGTTTTAATTAGGTGGATCAAAGTTGGTTCTCAAATTATAAATAAAAAAATGAAAAGAGTCAGCATGAATTT
Organism: Erethizon dorsatum; assembly: GCA_028451465.1. NCBI lineage: Eukaryota > Metazoa > Chordata > Mammalia > Rodentia > Erethizontidae > Erethizon > Erethizon dorsatum. The sequence goes on from CM051839.1 coordinate 23,788,321, forward strand.
TAATGCAAACAAGGGCAGAATGATTCAGATTAAAAGGGGAGGAAAAAAACCCAAAGATGCAATTTAGATTAAATAATTTTAATGTAATTGAATTCAGATATGCAAATATATTTTGAAGACTGTGTGATGAAAGTGAATCTAAAAGCTGGGCCTTGAATCACAGCAGAGCCCTTAGTAAAACACAGAAGTCAATGGAAAAGTAATTATATCTCCAAATCTATAGTTTATAGTGGGCTGAACAAATATTTCTTTCATGTAAACAAGGCTCAACTGTTTTTTAAAGCCAGTGGGTAATGGTTTAGAGCAAGCTCATTAGGATGTTTCATTTTTTCTGTGTCTCTGCCCCAGTTGGATGACAATTTAATTATGAATATGATAAATTGCAATATCAATAAATACATTTTAAAAATAAATTTGCATTTTTAAACTATAATTTGTATAATAGATTAGATTGAAAGTGTTGCATACACAGGTAAAATTGATTAGGTATATCTACCAAAGAAAAATTTAATTAAAAATTATATTTTATGTGCTAATAATAGGAAAATACAGAACTAAAGATGAGGATATTACTTTTGCCTACCACAATTACTCAGTTGAACTCAATTCTTTGTCTTTTGCAAAGTTGTTGCTTAACCATATGAACTGAATGCAATGATGAAACAATTTTAGAAACATTTTCATAGTAACCTTAAATACAGCAAAGGAAAAGGTAAACTAATGTGTTTTAAAAATGAGTATTGAATTGTTATGTAACATGACATTCAAATCTTGTACTATTTCAGGCTTTGACTGAGAGGTTACTTTAGGGATTATAGCACATGGTATTTTCAAATAAATTCAATTGTTTTTGGAAGATATATTTAGCATATTTCTTTTTGAACAATTCAGTTGTCAAGTGTAAAGTGTGTAGGTGAAATATGTAAATAATAAAACTGGATACATTCCTCATAGAAGCCAAGACCTATTTTTCTGGTGGTAAAAAAATAGGCCAGGCTTGGTGGCACATGCCTGTAATCCCAGCACTCAGTAGGCTGTGGCAGGAGGATCTCTATGAGTTTGAGGTCAGCTTGGGCTACACACTGAGTTCAAGGCTCCCTGCAACTACATAGCAAGAGCCTGTCTCAAAGCAAAAAATCAAAACAAAACACTAATCACTAATGAACAGAAATTTAACCATGTTGGTAACATTTTATAAGTACAAAAAGAATCATGGTGAAAACATTTTAATTACAATGATCTAATATTAAAAGCATTTGGCTTCTCTTTTAATTTAGCTGATTAATACATATATGTAATTTACTTATAAACTTTATTTGATTCAGAACTCAGTTACAATACTTACGTGTTTATTCCTAATTCATTTTATTTGATTAGTGCTACCCGACTTGGTAGAGGATGAAGACACAAAGAAACTAGGGGTGTAAATGTTTTATTTTAGAAACAATAATGGGTAAATGAGTTTAGCTATGATAATTTTAATACACTGTGATACAATCAGAAATATCTAGTTAGTTTCTACGTTTGGTTGCCGATTTAGAGTTCCTGTAGTCTTTGTAATAGAGATGTTAAGAGCATCTTATGTTCTAATAATTGGCGCTCGACACTGATTCCTATGACTGAGCTCCTAAAACCCTCGCAACTTTCTGTGTTACGGAGGTAACAGAGGCAGTTTACAGAGATATTTAATCCATTAGATTTCCGAGTGGTGGAAAGGATCCTTGTACTAATGAGGTAACTACTGGTTACAATAAGTATCTTTAGGATGGGGTCTAGATATCGGAAATAACAAGCCTTCTTAGAACCTTGAAATGTGCAACCACAAATAATTCTCTGGGGAGGAGTGAGAGGCTGCATGCAGGTTGAAAATGATGGAAAGGACACATTGATTATTCTCATAAATCATGTTAAATTATAAAATGTCTTAATAAATGTTAAAATATGAAAACATTTAAAGTATCATTTCTGCCAGGCATGGTGCCACATTCCTCTAACCCAAGCACTTGGGAGGCTGAGGCAGGAGGATCAGTGTGAGTTTGAGTTCAAGGCTACCACATATTGCAAGCAACAAGAACAAGAACCTGGAGAGGAAGGAAAGGACAATGAGCTTCACATATTATTTAGGAAATTTCTCAGAAGTGCCACACAACTTCAACTTACAATTTGTCCTTAAAGTAAACACATGACTAGATATTTTCTGAGTGGCTACAAAGACTGGACAGATATCTGGTTTAACAACTCAGGCCAAAGAGTTCATTTCTGAGTAGGAGTCTACACACTGCAAAGGATGCTGGGAAAAGTTTTTTTTTTTTTCATTTTATTTAGTCTTGTGGTTATCTGAAAATTTTTATTATAATGAAAATAATGAACAGATAATAATTTCTGCCAATTAGAAGTAACAGAGATGGAGTCAAATGGGAAATTAGACCTAAAGATGAATATACAGAAGTAACTTCAGAAAAAGTCTTATTCTTGCTGACCAAAGGCTCTGAATAACCTGGCTTCTGATTTTCTTTCTGATTTCTCCCTCTTTTTCATTTTAATTGATGTACAATAGCCTTCTTTCTGTTTCTTAAATGTTGTGACTCCTTTGATTCTGTGAGCTTGTCTACATATGTACAGCACCGAGATGGTCCTTCCTTATTCTCATACCCAAATTATTGACAACTCTATCTGGCAGTGGCAATTTTATGTTTTCTTTATTGTTTTAAGATGGGCTTGTCAAATTAATTAATTAATTAATTTTTTTGTGGGTACCGGGGGTTGAACTCAGGACTTCGCACGCCAGCAGGTGCCTGTGCTGCTGAGCCATCTCACGGGCCCATAAATATAGAAAATAAAAATATGGGACAACTTGTTAATCAAAATTTCTGTTAAACAGTGCAGTAAATGCCATGCAACATTAGGCTAGATATATATACAAATAATTTTGTAAGATTCACGTAAATTTTTAAATGAAAAACTTATTCATTGTTTACCTGAAATTCAAATTTTACTAGCCATATTTTTATGTATACGGCTGTACTATCTTTAGAGCATCTTAAATCCTCAATTGTATCATTTTTTATATCATTTTATATTACCTGTCTTTCTTACCAAAATGTAAATTTTTAATGGGGTAACAAATAAATGATCTTAGAGCCTGACTCAAGATAAATTTACCAAATATTTGTTGAATGAATAAAACAAGCCGCATTATTACCACTATTATTTCATTTAATTAATATAAAAGAAGAAAATTTAATAAAACATGGAAAAATGATATTTATATTCTTTAAGAAAAAATGTAACTGAAGATGACATGATTTATGAAGAAATCGGTGGTTGAAAATAATCAAAAATTAATGTATCACTTGCATTCTTTCCTGGAAAATAGTTAACATATCCTGGTATACAATCTTTGGTTTACTTCAGCTAAAGTCTTCTGTGAGACTATTTGAGCTTCAAATAAAATGTATTCAAATATCTCAATAGCAGATTTCATGTGTAAAATTATCTACATTTTTCCCCTCAATGTTTTCTTCAGTTTTTGTTATTTCCTCTTCTATCTGTTGTTTTTTGTAGTGCAATATCTTAACGTGGTTGTACAAAATTATGATGACGATCAAACTGGGAATTTTGTTTTATTTTATTGATCAAGTGTTACTTAAAAATGCTACTAGTAATGCAACATTCTAAATCGAATGATAGCAGCACACAGACTGAGTGGAAAAAATTATTTCACTTTGCAGACAATGAAAGAAATCCTTTCTCCAAATTGTACTCCACATTTTATTGTCAATAAAAATGTGCAGTGTTATCAACATTTTATCTTTGCTGAGTTTTATATGTTCTGTCAATTTTATTTCACTTCTATTTGTGGCCCTAAAAATAAATTCAACTGAAAATAAAGCTACATATTGTCATATATATTGAAAAAATTATATATATTATATATATATATATATATATATTTCAATGTTATATATTCAGGCACATAATTTCTCCAAAAAAAGTGTATTTATTAAATTCAAACAAATATTTTCAAGATCCATCTAAAACAATAAAAAATAACAATTATAAAACTAAGCAGGAGAAGAACAATAAATCGGCACAATAGATTTCCAAATCATGTTAATGTTCAGATAATTATAAATTCCACAAGAAGTGAGATCAATAGGATAGCTAGATTAGTAGAAACAATTAGAGATCTTAGAAAGAAAATGTTAGCAATAACATAAAGCAAGGAAAAGATGCTTATTATTTATCATATTTTAGAAGAATATTTATGAGAGCAAGTAATGATTTATATTTTCTTTTAGGTCCGCACACTTCCCTTGACAAATAGAGAAGGAAGATTGAATGTCCAGAAACTGTCATGAGTCAGATGAACGATGTTCTGGAAAGAATTATAAGGGTGTATGTTTGCGGTGAAGAGGAGGGAATGATGGGAAACTTAAGAGATATTTTAGCATCTGTCTCGATGAGACACATTTAGAAAATAAGAGACCTGAATAAATAGGATGTTCTATGAGACTCATGAGAAAAATCTTTTGAGGAGATTGAGAATAAAGCTCTACATTGTTGCGATTTCTGGTTTTGATTATGGTACCTTTCAAACAGAGATTGAATAACAAAAGGCCCAAGATTTATTATATATATTTAAAATATGATTATTAAAATTGTCAAGCAATTTCAAATGTTACAAATACCGTAAATATTTTAAGACATTGAGTAATTTTGAAGAAAACCTGAATTCAAATTTCTACCTTATTTCATCACTACAATTTCCAGGTTTACAGAGTTAAATATAAAGCAAAGATTTAATAAGTAAATATAAATGAATATTTAATAGTTCTAACATAACATATTTTTTTCTCTAAGCAACAAAAACAGAAAATAGGATGAAGTGATTGATAAACAGAAGATAGATAGGATAGAAGTGATTGATAAATTCAACTACCTAGAGTGAAAAGGGTGATATTTAAGGACACACATACACCAAAATTAAGGACAAATAAAACAACTGAGAAACATACATTACAGCATGCAGGACTTCCAGCAAGATGGCAGAGGGGTAAGCAGCAACAAATGAGCCTCTCCAGTATTCAGAATGCAGATACTGGAAAATAATAATGTGGGAAGAAAGAAGGAAGGAAGTGGAATCCTGGGACTCAGGAAAAAACTGATGGGAAAATTGTGACCTGCAGAAAAATTGAAGAGACAGAACTTCATGTGGAAAAAGAAAGGGGCAAACTGCCCTTTTCCCCTTGTTCCTGGTTTCTGGCTCTTGAGAAGGGAGGGCCTGTTCCCCAAGAGAGACAGTGAGAGCTGGGGTCCCCAGAAGCCTTCAGGGGGAATCACAGCAGTGGAGCAGACTGGCAGACGCTCTGAGCTGCAACAGTTTGTGAATGACTGCAGCCCCAGCACCTGGCATATCACAGGAAATGACTGCACAGATGCCATAGCAGGAAGGGGATCATGGCGTGTAAGTCTAGTATCATATAAGTTACTAATAACTTAAATGTAAAAAAAAAAGAGCAAAAAGAAACATTCCGATCTAAATGTGGCCAGAGGAAGAGTAAGAGAAAGAAGAAATACAGATAGCCACTACTGTAAAGAAAATGAACTTTTTGTAAACAATGACAAATGGGCTTTAAAAATGACATAGAAATGATCCAAAGATTAAAATTTGGCAAGAAGAAAAGTTGCCTGTACCTGAGTAATGTACATTAACATATATGTTGAAACACTTTTCCTAGTCTTCATGGTGAGATACTTTCATCATCAGATAAAAGGAATGTTATAGCTGATGAGAGAAAGTTAAACCATAACAGGGGATTTAAGGAGGATTCAGTCATTGTCCTGACTCGCTCCATTCTAATCTGTTCTATATTTTTAAGTTACATCTTCTTCACAACTAGCAATCATCTCATTCTAGGAGAGAAAACTGCCCCCCTCAACCCTGGTACCATCAGGACTCCAAAAAGCCAGACCTCCAAGCAGACCAATGCCTGACAAAGGTTACTGTACATATGTGTACCTCTTTTCCTTCTGCTTTGCCCTTCACCTATGTAATCCTGCAATTGAACTCACATGCCCCACAGGTTTTTCGCTAGACCAGCTGTCTTTCCAGGTTAGCCAAACCAGAATAAACTTTCGCAGTTTACTCATGTCTCGCCCTTTTTCTCCACTAATGGAATTCTAATTGAAGGGCAAGAGGTTAGACCTAGACTGTTAGGACAAGTAATAGTACTACGTTTGAGTACTGGAACACTCATTGCTAGATTACACTTAAAATGGTCAATTATATTCTATGCAGGACCACAAAAAAATTGTCCCAAGGAAATATGAATACAAATTTCTACATAGAGCATATTTTCCAGTTTGTTATTATAATGAAGTCTTAGTGACAATTTAAATAATATTCTGAATAATAAATTCAGAATAAATAAATTAATTCTGATTAATAAATCAATTGTAATATTAATAAATTATAAATAAATAATAAATTCAGAATAAATTATAATATTCTAAATAATTATTCTGAATAATAAATTTTAATTTGGTATATGGACTGGAGGATTCCATAGGTCTCACTGGCCTCTTTATCCCATTAACCAAAGAGGAAATTGATTTTAAAGAGTAACATTTGGATTACATTTAACATCATCTCTTCATACAGTGGCCATTATCTTTAATCATAACATGCATTATAATATTGTTTACTCACATCCCTCATTTTCCCTCAGATCAGCATTTCCCCAGCTTACTAATATTTTATTAAAGTTTCTGTATCTCTAAACCCTATAATCAGGTAAATGTTATATGTTGACATTTGTGTAACCGAAAGACCCATTATAGAGGAACATAAACATGTGATTACAAAGCATTCCCCACCACAAGCACACACTTAAGCACCATTTTGCCAGAGTTCCAATGGAATAAAAATGACTTACAGCTCAAAGATCTGTGAGGCTAGACTCAATTTTAGGAAGACTTCTCAAGGAAATTCAAAGGTATGGGGAGAAAAAAAAAAAAGATAAATTTATACCCCTGGCACCTATACCTACAAAAAGCATGAGACACAGCCCAACTCCTAGCCAGATTAGCATGCAACCTCACAATTGCAGTCCACGTTATTCAATTGTTATTTCCTGATAACAGCTTTAAAAATACAAGGCAACCTAACACAGCAAAAAAAAAAAAAAAAAAAAAAAAAAAGCCTGAAGAGGCAAAGCAAGCATCACAAAGGTTAATTTAAAGTGTCAAAAACATGTTGACTCTAGTGGAAAAAGTAGACAACATGAAAGAACAAAGGAACAATGTAAATAGAGAGATGAAAATTCTAATAGGAACCAACAGGAATCGCTACAAGTAAAAAAATCTGCAATACATTAACAATACCTTTGAAGGGCCTTCAGCGGACTAGATGTGTAGAAGCGAAGAATCGAGGAGCATAAAATTTTGTCTGTAGTAACTTCTCAAACTGAATTCAATGTAATAAGAAAAAAATTTGATAAAGCTAGAAAAGCACATTTAAAAACTGTGGATTAGTTTCAAAATGTGTAACATATGAGTAGTCAGATTTCTGGAAAGAGAAAAATAGAAGAAAGTAGAGAAATAATTAGTAATGGCCAAGAATTTTCAAAAATTAATAACAGATGCTGGATCAGAAATCCATTTAGCTCTGAGAATAAATAAAAGGATTAAAATCCCAATGTGTAGGGCTAAGCACATCATCTTCAAACTGAAGAAAACTGAAAACTAAAGAATAAAGTCTTTACAATTTTTAAAACTAGTCAGAAGAAAATACCTTATCTATAGAGGAGAAAGTTTAAGAGCTATCATACAATCAAGAAAAGCATAAAACGGAATATTTACAGTGAAGAAAGAAAAACATAATCCACCAATTTACAATTCTGTATTTTTCAAAATCATAATTCCAAAATCAAATACAAACATATAGATATAAATATGCTAGATATAGATACAATCAAATATTTAGATATATGTTAGATATAGATACAATCACATATAGATACAAATATGTTAGATATAGATACAATCAAAAATACAAACATATAGGGAAAAAAAAATCTCAAGGAATTTACCAATGCCACTAAAACAGGTTTGAGATGTAGAGACAAGCTTTATGTTCAGAAAAGAAACTACATTAAGTATTGTTGTAGTGACCCGATACAATTTCTGGAAAGTCTTTAATTGGCTTATAACATGAGTTTATTCATTCCTTCAATGGGATGGTCACTTTGTAGACTGAAAAAATTTAGCTGAAATAAAAAAGATTATTTTTCTTAGGAGATTAAAATCTAGATAGGATGACATGGGAGAGATATGGGTGAGAGAGAAGGGAGAAAGAAAAGAAAAAAGAAGATATTAGGGGAAATAGGTAGCATGCTCAATAGCAAACAGAAAAAGTAAAAACCATCAGATAGTGTTGGGATAAGGATGGATTTTTATACAGGGTAGGCCAGGATTGTCCTGTATTTTCACCCTAATTTGGCTCCCAGTCCCTTTAGCCATCCTAGAATAGATGCATTTTTGTCTATCTTCGATGGCATTCACTTCTATGATGTGATTTTGTTTTTACCTTCTAAGAGTAGAAATGAGAAAAGTTATCTTCCTGAGAAGACTCTTCTTAGGGGAGGAACATAAAATTGAATTAGTTAATATTTTTGAGTCTTGCTGAATAAATGATTAGTAACTGGAAGAGGAGAAAGTATTGAGATTTGTGGTTGTAAATTATTGCTCATATTATAAAATATGGAGCTACAATGTATAGAAAGCAAGCATAATGAGGAATTAGCCACACCTCTGAAAACATGAGAATACAAGAATATACGACTGACTTGTAATACTAATAGAACTGCAAATCTTTCTTCTTATATCTGCCTTTTAGTGCTAATTTTTACAGCTCAGTGTCCACAACTCCAGGGGAAGGAACACAGGGGAGGATTTTAGTAAATACCTCAGTTCCTACAAAGCCTGGGGCAGTTAGTCACAACACCCAGACTGCTTGGGGAGAATAGCAAAACACAGAGCATGCCAAAGCAGAGTCAAGTGAGGAGAACCAAAGAATTAGCTCAGAAAACCACCGTCCATTGTACACCAAAGAACAGAAACGAATTTAGACAATGCTCGATAATTCTTTAAGTGAGATTTCAGACTTGAGTTTTTGGGAAAAATACACTTCACACATTTCCTCCCGTTATGCGAGCAGTTTATTCAGAAATTTGTGGTCTTTTCTGGAAAAAGAGTCCCTGACTTTTGTCAATCTACAAAGCTCAGTAAACTGTGCCAAAAATGTGCTTTAAGGTGGTAAAAAGAAAGCCATTGACTAGTCCCACAAAAACTGAAAGTAAGTAGAAGCAGATAGGAAGTAATGAATTAAAAGCTACAGCCCTTAAGTAGTATTAAATACTATCTTGCAATTCCTTTTATCTTGCTCTCTTCATTTCTAAGTTTTCTGTGTCTGCACTAAAATTTCCAGCTGACAAAATTCTTCTTGATGCAGTAAGAGGTATGTCTGAGTGTCCATACTAAAGAGACTTTAAATCCCTTTCTCTCCTAATTACCAACAGTTTGCATATCTTTTAAATATACCAAAAATTACTTGGCATACAGTGTTGTCCATTTTTACATAACCTATACCTGCCATTAGATTGTAATTTCTTGACAATAAGGAATGTGCAGCATTATTATTTTCTTTTACTTTAAGCAGTGTGTAGAATAATACTTTACATAAAATGCTCAACCAAAAACGTTTCTTTCTTTGGGCTATTCTTATATACAAAATGACTAAAATCACCACGAAATTTTGATAATTGCCAAGTAATGTATGTTTTTATGAATATCCCTCAAAGAATTTACTTGGGTTACAAGGAGGTTAAAACATTTTTTTTTCAGCATAGAATATGCCCTTAACCCATTCGTTACCCTACTGTGGATGACAATCCTTATTTCATCTATATTCACTTGTACAAAGACTGGCCAAGTGCACCTTTTTGAAAGATCCAGAAAAGTAATTATTGTGGTTGTTGTTTTAAAAAATTTTTCTTAGTGTTTTCAAAACTATTGAATTTTTGTTTCTACTGGACAAGAACTACTAATCTTTAAAAAATTTGAGACTACTTAGGTCATTTGATATTTTGGAGAGCTTCATGTAGAATGTAAGTATTTTTATTCTTTGACATCATTATATCCATTTTTAAAATAAATTCGCTTTCTTCTTTTGCATAAACATGAAGTGTGCCTTTCTTTCCATATTGTGTGTCTGTTGCTTTTGTGAAGGCAATTGTCAATGTGAGGGAAGACAGATAAGCTAGACAGTTATTTTTCAAGGAAAGATGTGACAGTCTTTTGTTCTGGAATGCCATTTGCATGTATGAGACATTTTCTGATGTGTCTATCACAGCAGGCTAGCAGGAGAGTGCTCAGCATTTTAGAATGTGCCCACCTTTCCCATCTCTGATGACCTTTTGACATGGCCTTTATGTGACTTAAAGGAAGGGTTCTCCACCTCTTCATCACTGTAGTGGCTGCCATTTATAACTATATGGAAATGTAGGGAAAATAAAAGTAGAAATGGATCATTTTTTGTGGTGAACTTAAGAAAAAGAAAGATAACATGAATAAGAGTGAATTGCTTTCACTCAGGATCTAAGTATTAATTAAACAACTTTTAAAAACTTAACACCACAAAAGTATTGTGTGAAACCTGATGATTATCCAGATTCACTTCCAGATTCACCAGTTATTTACTTTCAACAGTATACAGATTAAGCAAGATTTTACACCACACTCCTTTACTCAATTAATAAAATGTTTATTTTTCTATTATTTACTCTTTCACATATATATTTTTTCTTTTTTTTTCATCTATTTTCTTTTTTTTTTTTTTTTTTAATGTTTTAAGACTATTGCCCTTTTAACTTATATGGAGAAAGCATAAGATACTTTTTGCCCGAGTTTGGGCTTTCAATTTTTGATAACTTTTTTTTTGGTGTTTACCAGGGGTCGAACTCAGGACCTTGCATGCCAGCAGGAGCCCATGCCACTGAGCGATATCACCGGCTCTTTTTTCATATGTGGGTACCAGGAGTCGAACTCAGGACCTCATGCTTGCCAGGCAAGCGCTTACACTGCTGAGCTATCTCACCGGCCCATTGATAACTTTATTACTGAGAATAAATTTTGCTTTCTATCTCTTTGCTTTTAACCATATATAATTCAAGGAAGCCACAGGCAGTAGTTTGGATCTGCCCACTTCCACCCGGTATAGAGGTATTGGATCTCTTGAGGCTGCACATCTCAAACTATCTCTGGTTTGACTGGTTTGATCTCTCCAATTTTTCAGAAAATCTTTATAGCTTTAAGGGTTACTTTGCACTGTTTGTGTAATATAGTTTCCCATTAGCTCATTTCCTGTTTCCATGAAGGATGAAGTTCATGACTTCACTCTAATTCTCTTTTTCAAGACTAAAATCCTTTATTCTAATTTAAAATACATGCATGTTTGTTTTGCTATATTAAAGTATTTCAAATACTAATTTGGTAACTATTATACTGTGAAGTATAATGAACTCTAGTAGGTTTAGAAAATTTGGGTCATTTTCTATCCTTTTTTTCCATCTTGTGTTACTAGAACAGAATATCGCAGACTGAATAATTTACTTTAAAAATTATTTCTCATTCTCCTGGAAGTTGGAAGGCTACTATTAAGATTCATCTATTTCTGAAGATCCTTCTTGCTTTGCCATTTCACACTGGAAGGCAAAAAGGAAAGAGGGAGAAAGGGAGGTAGAGAGTGAGAGAGAGAGATAAGGGGGCTGAACTCATTCTTTTACCAGACAACGGCTCCTACAGTAATGGCATTCATCCCTTCATGAGGGGAGACATCTCATGACCTAATCAACATTTTGATGACATCAAATCTCAACATTGTTGGGACAGTGAGATAGCTCAGCAGCATAAGCACCTACCTGGCAAGCGTGAGGTCCTGAGTTCGACTCCTGGTACCCACATTAAAAAAATATACATCTCAACATTGTTGAACGTGTATTAAATTATCAACAGTAGTTTTATGAGACACATATTTAAAGCATAGCACCTACCCTAATATACCCTTTCTTAAGGATATATTTTATTTCCAATGATCACCAACTAATACTATGCAGTCACCATGCAACTGCATTCCATTCTCTAAAACCATGTTCAACATTAAAATAACTGCTCAGAATATTTGCATATTGACTCTGCACGGTCATACATATAAATAAATGCATGAAAATATTGTATCTTTACTCTCTAAATTAGATATAAACAATATATTTCAGGATTAGAAAATATTTGGTTGAAATGTCTACGTTTTTGCTCTTTATGAAGTCACTTGTTAATGATATATGACTAGCTTTAACTCTAACTTTACTATTATACATGACAGCAATAAAAAGAATAAAACCAATGCCCCTGAAAGCCATCATAGTTTGCTTAATTCACATCATGCTGTTTTATTTTTATTTATTTATTTATTTATTTTTTTTTAATGGGTACCAGGGGGTCGACCTCAGGACCTCGTGCGCCAACAGGCACCCGTGCCTCTGAGCGATATCACCGGCCCCTTTTTCGTATGTGGGTTCCGGGAGTCGAACTCGGGCCCTCGCGCTTGCAAGGCAGGCGCTTACGCCGCTGAGCCATCTCACCGGCCCACATCGTGCTGTTTTAAATGCATGGATGTTTAATTAGAAATATTATGTAAAACTGATTATTTATGTTAATATGTTAAATTTCACCTTGTGCTTTAGTTTCAACAAATTTAAATCTATTTTTATTTTTTCCATTTAATGTATACTATATACACACACTTATGTATACATATATATATATATGACCATATTCATAATCTCATAAAGTTACCTTTTGGAGTGGTCAAAGTGCTTGTTATCTAGTCTCAGTAAATTTGTAGCATACAATACTATATTATAGTGTTTGTCCTGTACATTAGCTCTTTAGGCTTATTTATTGATTACCTTTGTAGGCTTATTTATCCTAGATAACTAAAACTTTCTCCCCTTGGATATCTGAAGTCAAAACACTTTAGAAAATGCACTAAAATAGCCCACAATTTCATTTGCTATTAAAATTATCCTCTCAAACTCTTTTACACTAAAAGATAGAATTAGCACAGTATCACATAATATGTGCTTCTTCTTTAACTGAATCATAATCATCAATTCATAATTTTTGTATTACCATAGTTAAAATGCATGGTCTTACAAAAAAATAGCATGGTCAAGTGACCGATTTAAATATGCAGGATAAAAGCTAAATAAATTTTTTGAAATTTTTCATACCTTAGCATCCTTCTTCTTAATGTTTTTAAAAATGTTGTCTTAAAATAACCAAAGTTAACCACATTTATTGATTGTAAATCACAGCCTTGCATTCTTATTATGTATTACTATGTATATTCAGAAATGTCTATGTAGAAAAATAAAAATATATTACTTAGAAGTCTTATTACAGAGAATAGTTATGAAATATGCACTTTGATAAATGAATACATCCAGTGCTTTAAGGACTTGTTGCTATTTGTGAATCTGCTTCTTCACTTACAAGCTTTCTTGACACATTTGCTCAATTATAACTGCCGTGTTCCCAGTTGTTTCATGTCACATTGATTGATTATCGTCAATTTCTAACATTCACCAGTAATGCTTTATTCCTTCATATCTTGAATCAGTATATGTTTATTTGATCTCTTCTACCCGCTATAAACTAACTGCTTGGAAATCCTGTTATTATCATGAGTCACCAGTTATCTAACTCAGTTCAGCTGAGATGAAATAAATATCTCTTCAAGGATAGAACTTAGCCCTAAAATAAGAAGCTATTGTTCATATTTTGAAACTGATATGACTTGGACAGTTAGCAAACTTTTGTACAATCAATAAAGTACGGTATATTTTGAAAACAGTAGATTTGTCTGTGTTGAATACCTTTCTCTGGTTGTGTTTTTTTGCTAAGATTAGAAATCAGCAGATTCTTTCCACACCTATGATTGATAACTGTCTAGGGCTGTGATCTCTCGTACTTGGGGCAATGAACTGGTAATGATCCTGCACCTGCTAGGAAAAGGGATGTATACTAGGCAAGTGGTAGGCAAGTGAGCAAAATTCCACCTGCATTTAGATCCATTCCTCATCACTGGCATTTCCATGAGTTTGTTCTTCTATCATATCAGGGATAGCATTAGATTCTCATAGGAACAGGGACTGTACTGTGATCTACATATGTGAAGGATCTTGGTTAAATACTCTTTATGATAATCTAATGCCTAATCATCAAAAGTGAAGCTGCAGCAGTGATGCTAGGGCTGGGGCTTGGCTACAAGTATAGATTAACATTAGCAGAGGGATTTGACTGTGCTGAGTACAGTAAATCAATTGCATGCACACACATATCAAAACACTCACAGTGAGTAGCAAGTGACAATTAGGCTGCATCTGATGGAAGATTTTAACTCAGGATCAGACACTTATTTTAGTCTGTACATGGCCCACCCATTATTATTATTATTATTATTATTATTATTATTTACCATTTCTTTCTGTGCCTCTTTTTCACATTGCGTACTTGTCTCAATCACCTTTGGGAAGCTCACAAGCTAACTCCAGCTAAAATGAGGCAAAACCAACATCACTAGAGAGCTTCTTTGGAAAGGGAGAAAGACCCAATGATGAGACACCAGAAAATGCTAAGACTGCCAACAAACAGAAAGCTGCATTTCAAAGAAAATATCAAGAATACTTCTTAAATTATAGCTCAATGTAACAGGTGATTCACATACTTCAAGCTCTCTTTGAATAATCTATGGGAACTAGCTATACCAAATTACCATGAAACCAGGAAGACTAAGTACCCCAGAACAAAAGACAAATCTTTGGAGGCTTTCAAAAGAAAACAAAATAAATATGGAGAACAGAATCAATTTTTGAAGGCCACCACTTCATCAAATGTGTCTACAATGAGAGCATCATTCTTTGAGAACTGCCTTCATTGCTACATCTAGAAGACTTTTGTTACTGGTGAAGAGTTGTCCCTAACTGCTGTTAAGAACATTCATCATAAACTTTTTAAGACAAGCTGCAGTTCATATGGTGACATGTGTGTCTAATTTGTACGTGTTTAAATATGACATTGTTTCTCTGATGTGAGAAGCTGAGTGGGTAAATAAAGACCAAAATATATAATAGATCCTGGGAAATAGGAGGAAAATATTCAAATGGGCAAGGGAATAAGGGATGAAGGAGGGGAAAAGGAAGGAAGAGAACAGCAAAAGAGAATAGAATGAAGGAAATGGAAACAAAGCTTTTGTAAATAATGAGGGGAAGAGGGGTTGAAGGGAGAAGAGGGGATTGGGGAAAAGAGAAGAATCAAGACATATCATGTACAGGTACAAACTCCCTCTGATGAATATGAGCACTATGTATATCTAAAATGTACCAATAAAATTAATTTAAAAAGTGACATGTATTCCTTCTTCAGGTAGCATCATACATGAAAGAACTAGTGAAATTGCAAAGGACACTGAGGCTCAATTTTCAGAGAAGATTTATGAGTCATGGGTTGACAAGTCTACTGAATATTGACAACAAGGCAACAATACTTGTTTTTACACAATATATTTTTCAAGAGGATGTGCATGAATTTATGTTATATGCACTTTTGTTGCCAACCAATACCATGGCTGCAGAATTATTCAAGTCTTTGAATCACACACAAGGAGAATTGAGTTGGTCATTTTTATGTTGGTATATTGAGTGGCTGAAATGACTGAATGGATTTCTTGTTTCACACTTTAAGCCAAAGAGGTCACTTCTGAATGTGAGTCTGTGTATTCCATCACCCATAGAGAAGTGCTGGCTAGCCACAAAGTGTCACCTAAACTTAAAATTGTCAACCAAATTAAAATACATGTCCTCAACTCATGTCTGGGCCTCAGTGTGAGGAGATCAATACTGAGCACACACATCTGTCATACACAGAAGCAAGGGGGCTCACTAAAGGTAGATTCCTGGCCACTTAGTTACGAGAGCCACTTCAGAGATCTCTTTCAGAAAAACAATCACCACTCATGGAATATTTCAGTGTCACCAAATTGGTCGCAAAACTTGCTTATTTTTGTGACATTTTCAAACTGTTCAACAAACTCCTGTCACTTCATGGGGCAACAAGGACTGTGTTCAAGTTACCAGGTAAAGTGGCTGCATTCAAAGCCAAACTCAAATTATGACAGTGATGAGTGAACTTTGGCATTTTGTCATGTTTGAAACATTAGCAGTGATTTTGAAGAAAGTTGAACCATAGCCTTCTTTCTCCCATCTGGGGCATGGTCACCTATCTCAGCTTTCAGAAGCCTTTGAGCATTACTTTCCAAATACAGAGCCCCCACTGATTCTGTATTATGGTAAGTTGCATAATTATCGCATTATATATTACCATATAATAATAATGGAAATAAAATATACAATAAATATAATGTACTTGAATCATTCCAACAATACCACCCATCCATGGAAAATTGTTTCTTCTAGGAATAGGTACTTTGTGGCCAAAAGCTTAGGGACCTCTGGTTTACACCTTGTAAACATGGTACCCAATCATGTGGACATATATTTTGGATTCCTTCAGATTTAAGTTGAAATTCTTTCTCCACCAATGAGTAGTTGTATTATTTTCTAATATTCATTGTGAGCTTCGGCAGCTTCATCTATGAAATATGGTGCTATACAATTGTTTTACTTTTATGTTTTAATAAGATTGTAGATGAATTAGGCTCAACATACTGTTGGTCGTACATCGGGTGCTAAGACTAATTTTCTGAGTTTTTGCCAGCATCTGGTAATGGTCAGTTTGAATATTTGGACAACAGAAGTTCAATTTTAAAAATTTCTATGACAGAGTTAGTTGTAGTATGATCACAAAGTTGGTTTGAAAGTTCACCATAATGTTTTCATTCAACGAAAACTGTAGCCCTTAATAGTCAAGAAACTGCTATTAGTCATTTTAAATTTAAAAAACTATTCAACATACTGTGTTAAAAGAAGAAAATTTAATATTAGAATGAATAATAAAATCTAAGGCTACTGGGACACAAGTAAACATGCTTCTAAAACAGGGATTTCTATAACTTCTATCAGTGAAAATATCATTTTTATTTTAAAAAATAGGAGAAAAAAAACAGAAATTTATCAACCTTTCTAAATTAAAAAAAAAAAAATCCTAAGGAACTACATTGTAAAATATCTCCAAATTTGGTCCATAATATTATTAGGTAATCACTGGATATACTGGATATAGAACCATAACAGGAGAAGTATTCCTTAGAATATGAAAATTAGACAGAATATTATTTTAATTTTTATTGGAACCCCTGAATTTTATAAACAACAAATTTTTAAATTTTATTTCCCTCACAACTGATTGTAACTTCTCAATATTAAAAAATTAAATTCATGTTATGATACAGAATATTGTCATTAGCTTGGTAATATTTAAAATCAGAATTTATGGCATAGTTATTATTATTTTTAATGAGGTATTATCTAATAAAAAAACTACTTTTAAAATTGCTCTTAAGTTTCTTTTAGATGTAAATTTTCATGTGTTTGGTGTCATATTACCTGATGAAAATGTAAAGCATCCACCACATAGATTGAGAGATAGATAATCTAGACATTAATTGAAGATATAGAAGAAAATGTTTAGACTAGCAGAATTGATACAGAACTGGAGTCCATCACATATGGACTCAAATTCTGGATCCATCCCTGATTAGCTCTGTGATTTGAGAAATGTTTGTAATAACATAAATGCCATAAAATGTTTGAGATTAGAGAAAAGAACAAAATGTATTTTGCACCATGGACATCAATAAGTTCACTTTTTCATTATTGTCAAAGGCAGGGATTTGTGGTTTCAATTCTGGTTAGGATATTTACCTCATAGTACATTACAGAGAAAATGCAGGGTCGAACAAGAACATCTAATTCAACGACAAAAGTAAATTCAAGGAGAAAAGTATGAAGAGTCATGATGAATATGGCTAAAATATATTATGAACATCGAATCCCTGTACCAACATGTATAACTACTGGGGAGGGAGGGGCAACGGGTTTCAAGGGAAAGAATAATTGATGTATGTTACAGGTGTATGCAAACTGGCAAAATGAAACCCATAATCTGTATAAACAATACACTCTAATGAAAATGTGAGAAAAAGTCATAAAACTGATGGTTTTTTGGTGTGGAATTCATGCGCTTTGATGGCTGGTTGAATGTGGTAGAGTAACCAGAACAAAGAACTAATTTAAAAAAAACTCTAGGGTTTTATGACTGGATAGACACTGGTATTTTTTAATTAGTACAAATTAAAACCAGCCTGGAATAATATTGAGAATTAATGTTTGGAAATTAAAGTTAAGAATGCTGTTTGAAACTATCTTAGAATTTGGCTTTCTTAAGACTCAGTGATAGGCAGTAAACATATCAAAATAGAACTCAAGGGGTACTCAAAGAAAGAAGACAGTGTACTCTATGTCTTGTAATTTTAAACACTGTATATCAAAATATTACATGTTTCTCAATAGAGGAGAAAATAATTGAAATCACATAAAAATTGTTCTCCCATCTCTGCCCTTGACAATTGTGGGAATGAATTTCTACACACATGAATTTCAAACTTTCAGAATGAAAGGCATAGCCTATTTATTCTTAAACAAACTGCAGCATTATCTACTCAGCTGAGATTTTCACCTCCTCTAACCATCCATTCTAGTCCTCAAATCACAGCTCCAAGGAGAAACCAAGCTAGCTTCAGATACAGTGGGAAGAATGACATAAATTCTCACAGTCATCACAGCCAATTTTATTGTCAGACAGAATTTAGACTTTGCAGTTAGAAAGAACAAAAAGGAGAAGAAAAAAAAAAGCACTTAACTCAAACCAGTTTTATTTTGGTAAAGTCTGATGTGATAATAGTTGTTGCAAATATACTTTAAAACATTTAAAGCAAACAAGGTATCATATTTCCATAATGCAGTGATCCAAAACAGAAAATAAAATATATTTTCTTTAAATGTATATGTACCTACATATTTATATTTCCTATAATTTAATAAATTTAACAAAACTGAGACATATTCCAAGAAAGCATTTGTTTTTTGGATGATGGAAGAAAGGAAGAAAAGAGAATTATTTCATAATCCAGGTGAAGAAAGTAAATTGATGCATAGGTGAAAATATTCAGGCTGATCTCAGAAGTCATATAAACAAAAGGAAGTCAAACAAACAAAAATATATCCACAGAATTTATGTCAGAAGACAATATAGCAATGATGACAAAGTCTGAGGCAGAAAATGCTTTGAAAAAATTGTAATGAGCATATAGGCCATTCAAAAATAGTGTTGACAGAAAAATTCACTTGAGGTTTTGGAAACATCTCATGCATTTAATTGAGATCTATAATAATATACATGAGCAAATTTTATAATTGTACCTAGATAGCATTAAAATTAGCTTTGAACCATTTCAGTCTCTATTTGGATCAATATGATCTGCCCCTACCCTGTAGACAAAATTTCTGTATTAAATCAAATCTTCTCTATAAAAAAGTAACAACATTTAAAATATCTACAATTTACCCTAAAATGTCCAGCACTAAAAAACATTATGAAACATGACAGAAGTGGTGAAACAAAAAAGGAACAGTAAAACCAGATAATATGTAAAGATCTAGACTTCCAAAATAGTTATAGTTAACATAGCTAAGAAAAATGATGACAAAATTGAGAATTTTATGAGTGAAATGAGACTAAAAGAATTTACAGAATCTGAAATTCTGAAATTTATTGGAATAAAAAGTTGAAATTAATACTTAATTATGGGTTTAACAGCATAAACTAGTGAAACATTTAATAAGTGGAAAGTAGAGCTTCAGAACATATGCAGAATAAAAACAAAGAGACACCAGGAAGGAAAGAAAACACACACACAAATAGAAGACTTTTGGAGATATGAATGACTTCAAAATAAATATAAATGGGATCTCAGGAGGAGAGAGGAAAAAAATTATTAAATTAGAAAAAAATTAAATGCAACAAGCCACAAATTAATGAAGGTTTTCAGGTGCCAAAAAGGGTCAATGAAAGAAATTACATTTAAAACAATAATAAAACAACTGAAAAGCAAAAATAAAGAGAAGTCTTTGCAAAGTGATCAAAAAGAACTAGAAAAGGACTCATGACTTTAAAAAAGTAAAAAGTGACAGCTAGCTTTACAGTACAAATGTCAAAAGAAAGAAGATAATGTGATGGTGTGGTTATAATCCCAAGAAACAATAACTGTAAATATACACTATTCCTGGTAAAAGCATTCTTCAAAAAAGTGGTCTTATAGGGCTTGAAATGTAGCTCAGCAGCAGAGCACTTGCCTAGCATGCATGGAGCCCTGGGTTCAATCCCAGGCCCTGAAAATACGAAAAAAAAAATCAGAATAAAGTTTTCTTTTTCAGGAATAATCAATAAGAAAAAATTTTCACCAGGAGTCCTGCATTAAAGAACTTCCCTTTCAGACATACATAAAGATGGATATCACACACAAAAATGAACACTGCAGTGTTTAAATAAGTGAATAGATATAAATGAGCATTAACTGTTTGTTAATATCAATGAAATTTTAAACATATATATTAAAATAATTACTAGTAGTAGCCCAATATATAGGATATAATTTCAAGTTAATACACTGAGAAACCACTATAATTTATTAGAAGTGCTAACATACAAAGAAAAAAAGAAAAAATCAGAAAAGCAAGAGAAAGAGTTGGAAAGAATTCCGAGCAAGCAGATCTCTCATATAAAGCTGAAGTTTCCACTTTAATACTAGTTTGTAAAAGTGTTTGTCATCACTGATTGCAACGAGCTTAGTTATAACCCGATACTCAGAAGTTCCATTCCAATACACAAAAGAATATCAAGAGCTCTATTTAGAAAGCACCCAATTCAAAGGAAACTAACAATATTAGAATGGATTGTATGTTGATCAAGTCAGAATGGAGTGAACGGTAATGTATTCTCCAGAGTATAGTAACAAAACTTCACAAATGTTGCCTGTGAAAAGAGGCAAATCATAAAAGAGTGTGTTTGGCATGACATCATTTAAATAATTTTTTTTTTACAAAACCATAAAAAGCAAACTAATGTTGGGGGACAGATCTCGGAGGAGTTACTATATCTGGACAAGCATAATGACAGAAAGGGGCACATGGGTGGTATCTGAACACGTGTACATGTTTGAAGTGGTCACTGGTTGTCTATGTAAAGTAAAATACATGTTGATCTGTAAATGTAGCATTTGCACACTTCTTTAAAATTTTTGATAAAATGGTCACACGACAAATAAACTGCTTGTGAGTAAATTGCTTATCCTGTATGCTTCAAGTAAATCTTTTATAAAAAACAAACTTTATCCTCTCTTCTTTCTTGTAATAGTCTTCCCCACATTCTAAAGTACACTGTCCTTTGCAGGGAGAGTGATGACGATGATGACGACGACAACGATGGTGATGATCATGATGATGATGATGATGATGATGCTATAAGGCCAATGCAAAAATATATGCAAAAGAAAAACATCCATTTCTGCTATTAAAATTACTCAAAATTATATTAGTTGGTATTCAGGACACTTATGTTTTATATATAGCTTTCCATTTAGCTTGTTTTTCATAATGAGAAACAATCATAGTTACTTATTTTTAATTTGTGAAATGCAAAATAGTACTATAAAATCATTCAGTTCTCATCTTGCTTTAAAACAATTTAATATCTTGCACGTGATTATGCGGCAATACTTGTTAAAGAAACATGATATGCCAAATTTTATTACCAGATACTTGCAGATTCAAGCATACATTCCAAACAAGAAAAAAAGTGTCAGTGCATAGTAATTGACATTGTTAAGATTCATCATTAATAGGGCCGGTGAGATGGCTCAGTGGCGTAAGCGCCTGCCTTGCAAGCGCGAGGGCCCGAGTTCGACTCCCGGATCCCACATACGAAAAAGGGGCCGGTGATATCGCTCAGCGGCACGGGTGCCTGTTGGCGCGCGAGGTCCTGAGGTCGACCCCCCGGTACCCACAAAAAAAAAAAAAAAAAAAAAAAGATTCATCATTAATAATGATGATTACATTTATGTACAGTAACTTAACTGTGAAGACTGTGAATCTTTAAAAAAAAAAAAAGAAACATGTTTTGAGACTCAGGTAATTCACTTGATAAAATCGTCTTTATCCATTTTGTCCCAGTCTACATTTAAGTTGATGAATCATATTATGACACACAAGAGACAACCACCATTTTTTAAAAGCAGATGTTAATTGTCAATCACTAATCGAGAACTTGCCAGTCCACTGAAGCAAGCTAATGAACACACTTTCCAAGATGCAAGTGGATGTTTAGAAAATAAAGAACAAAGAGAAGGCCTCGGTAAATTTCAACACCAACAGATGGAACCTGGCTGCACATAAACCAGGTCTGGAAACATCAGTATTATGGAAAAATTGTTTCTTTTGCCTATTTGTTTGAAACTCTTGATCAAAGAAGATGAAACTCATTTTGTCACAGACTCTTACTAATTCCAGTTATGATTTCCAGTCTCATAAAACTGCACTGTAAATCAGTTTCCAATTCTCCTTATTCAGTTAGATTGCCTACACAGCCACACAAAGAATAAGCTGTCCCATGTAGACCTGAAGACCTACAGAAAATTAGCTGCTATGAAATTGTTTTTGCTGCTGATCCTTGAACTCTTTGTTGTCTTTCCTGCTGAATTGTTCTTTGTCTTATTGTAGCACATAGAGGCATCATCCTTGATACTGTGTGAGGTGTGAAATTTTAGCCTATCTACAAAGTGACAGGCAAGCTTTCCCCATTACATGGGGTTTGTCAGAAGTCTTTGTCAGAAGACTTGCTCACAGAAAAGGCTTTATTAGTGATGGCAGAGAAATGGCATGAGCACAATGCCTGGCAACATCCCACTAGGTCCTCTTAGTCCCAGTGGACAGCACATGTTGGCTTCCTAGAGTGACCATGTAGGTGGTATCTGCATTCTGACAGGGGAATGATGAGCCTGATGACAATCAAAGACAAGCGTGCTTTCCACTTTAGAGGAGTTATTACTTTTCCCTGATTGTTGCTCAACATATCCACAACTGAGAAATTTCATATCTGGCATAGTCAGTGAGAATGCACAGGGATGCTCAAGGCCTATGGCTTCTCTCAGCAATTCTTTTATTTATTTATTTTTGTGTGTGTGTGTGGGTACCAGGGGTCGACCTCAGGACCTTGCACGCAAGCAGGCGCCTGTGCCGCTGAGCGATATCACCGGCCCCTTTTTCATATGTGGGTTCCAGGAGTCGAACTCGGGCCCTCGTGCTTGCCAGGCAGGCGATTATGCCGCTGAGCCATCTCACCGGCCCTCTCAGCAATTCTTTAGGGTTCCCAAAGCATAATTTGCTTATCTTTGTTGCTGTACAGTTTGCATTGCATTGCCAATGTGAAAGTTAACTCGCTGTGTCAGGTTGAGTAAGAAACACCCAACTACATTGGATCAGTATAGTTCTGGGTGTGGCTGAAGGGATTTACTGAAGACAGAAGACCCACCCTAGCTAGGCTTGCTACCTAAATGAAATAAAATGGAAACAAAGAAGGAAGGCTGCTTCAATTTCTTCAGAGCAACTCTGGTCTTCACCTTCACCTTGGATGTTGCCTCCTGGCTTCCAATGCAGACTCTGCCCTCTTCCATTTCATACCCTTTGGGCTCCACATACAGACTTGCATGGGCCATGACAGTGGGCTTCAAGCCTTCGATTGGATCCTTCAGATCTCCATTACGGAGACAGCACTTTTGCAATCTTTCACATGGGACTCTGCAGGCAGTCATTGTAAGCCAACCTTGTAAATCCTTGTATATTCATATATCTTGAATTAAATCTGTTTCTCTAGTGAGCACTGATATAGTCATATTTACTATACTAATATTTTTCTTCCAACTATATTTTGAAATGTTGAGAGAGAAGGCATTCATGTTTGCGACTTTAGCACTTAAGATCATTGACACTGGCACATCGTTTCCTCTCCTTCTCTATATCTGCATAATGAATCATCACAGGTTTAGTAGCTTAAAACAGCAATAATTGCATGAATACCTCTGATCTCTGCAGGAAATGAAAAAAGGCTTGTCTGAGCAGTTCTGGTTTAGGATCTCCGAAAAATCATATTGAAATGGCTGCTACAACTTCAATTTTGGGAGCATGGAGAAGATGAGGGCTCCTGAAGTATTTTTCTTATTTCGTGGTGGTAGCAGGGCTTTTCTGTGTGGTCTTTCCTCACACGAAAGTTTATGATTCGGCTGCCTTGGGTACATAAACACAGTGCTTCGAAGGTGAGTGTCCTAGAAAGTGAGACAGAGAAATCCTTTTTCTTTGTTAGCTAAGTTTAGAAATCACTTCCTACACAGCAGGCCACTCAGGCCCAAGAAAGAGAACATAGGACCCCTCATTAAGGCAGAGGTGTCAAGATTATATTGAAGGGTAACATATGGAATGAGACGTACTGTTACGGCTATGTTTTAAAAATACAAACTGTCACATTGTTTCATAAATTATTGTTAAATGAGAAGATGGAAGAACAGAAGCTGTCACATTGTTTCATAAATTATTGTTAAATGAGAAGATGGAAGAACAGAAGCAAAGAACAGGAAAGATAGAGGAAAGGAAGGGGAAAATGACCATAGTAACAACAGAAAATTGTAGAAATATTATAATAGTGACAAGGTAAAACTGAAGCATACAAATTTTACTGTAGGTGCATGCTTTGTTTTAATTATATGTGAAGATTATAATTGTCAGATAAGTCTATATCAAATCAAAGAAATTATATTATGTGTAGAAAATTAGAAAAATATTAAAATCAGATTAAATTACCGTATTGTTTCAGCAAAAGTACAAATCTCTTAATTCTAAAATAAATACACATATTTTACTCATGCCGTGTTTTCTTTCCATTGTTTTCAGTGTGGTATTATTTCATTCTCTTTAACACTGAATAACACCAAATAATAGTGTGAATAAAGTGAAAAAAAGCTGTCTTATTAAGAGAACAGAAATAAATAAATTAATAAATAGCTACATAATCATAAATTTCATGTGTTCTAGCCTTTTTCTACCAAACTAGAGAAGATTTTAGTGATTGGAATTGCATTTATTTCTGAACAACAGGTTTTGTAGACTTTGAAATAATTTTTGAGTACTTGAGAAACATCAGAGCTATAATTTAAAGTAGAAAATATGTTTGATAGCACTCCTGGCTAGTGGCCTTTTTATCATTTTTCTTTTGACCTTTGCATCATTTCTTCAAGAGTTTCTACCATTGTAGATTGATGGGCAATATACTTACATGTAATGTAACTCTTCTACTTGGCCCCGTAATTGTAAATTTCTTTGAATGCCACCAGTAAGTAGCTTCAAGAATGATTGTGAGTGACAGGTCTGCTGATAATGGAGCTCATGCCACTTGGAAAATGATGTGTTCCTCCTCTGTAGACCTTGACACGGCTTCTGCCTGTCAATTGTTCTTCCTGTCTTTATTTCTGAGTGTGCAACCTTCTGTACAGGAATGGATAATCAACATATGATACAAATTACACACTTACGTTGCAAGTATATTCCCTTTCTTATGCAAATATATTTAAGCCAGTTAATCAATTTCAAACTGGTAGATTATCTTTTTAAATATAATCAAAGGCCATTCCTCTTTTATAGAAATAGTATTTAATTCCATGCAAATATCATTTTTCTCCTTCACACCAGATTCATATTCCCAGTATTAGCAGATGCGATAATAATAACAGATTCCATTCTAAAGCAGTTGTTCTTTCTTAAGGTGGAGTTCTGCTTTAGAGTGTATCTTTGTGTCTCTGTGTGGCTCATAGGGCAGTATTCTCCATGTTGTACCACAGTGCTAATTTTCACATCCTGACAAGTGACTTCCTCACTATTTCTCTCTCTACCATCTGTTTTCTAGTCAAATTAAACTTTATTCTGGGAAGTTGTCATATTTTCTTCTGCATCAGGGTATTCAAGGAAGTCCTTTCTTTATCCTGAATATCTTTTCATCTTCCAAACCCAGTGGTGTCTGAATAAACTTTTTCTTTTTATATTCTAGACATCGCCCTAAACATCATATCCTTTATCCTTTATGAAGACCGGCATCCTGCTTTGTATATGATGTCCCCATTCTCTGACCCCATAAAAATTCAGTTAGCCCCCACCTCTTTCTGCTTACACACGCATGTACGCATACATACACACCACACTCACCTCAGTGCTTTATCTAAATATGACAGAGATCAAGATTGCCTTGTCACAATTTGATCACAGGGATCTTACATGGTGCCTCACTCACTTACATGCTCAATAAACTGAATGAATACATTCTGAACTCTTCGTTAACATGTAATTTTCTGTTCTCAGCCTGTATTAACCCTTTAAAAATATGCTCTTTTTTCAGGAAAGAATAGAAAGAGAGGACTTAGGTAAAAAGTGAAAAGAAACTGGTGTCAGTAATAGAGGGGACAGTAGGCACGGTACATTTTAAGGCTGAGTTAAATGAGTATGTAGTGTTGCTCCAAAACAGGGAAAATAGTCACAATTGGAGGGATCAAGAGGAGTGTTCAATTCTTAATATTTAGGCAACTCTCTCTTTTCTACAATTTTATAAAAAATACCATTACAATGTTTTGATAACAAAAGGATAGATATCATCTGCTCCAGAAAAGCCAAAGGGAATAATTCATGTTAATGGGAATAAGTTTAAGCTTAAAATGGTTAATATCAAAGATATTTATAGTTTTTAACAATGCAAGGTACTTTAACACATACAAGTCATTGTCATGAAAAAAGGTTTGAATGAGTCCCCCACTGTTACCTGTGTGGTCGCTGTGAGGAGTCTCTGACAGTGTCCCCAACCTGTGCTTCAGAAGGACCCTTCCTAATGGCGTCCAAAGTCCACCCTCCCTTTTCCGTGACCCATCCTAGCTCAGCTGAGTGATTTGTCTGATTTCAAACAGAAGTTTCAAATACTTCCACATATCTTCCCACTTGTTTCTTAACCCCACTCCTTATCCTCCAAAGTGCTTCCAGAAGATTCTTCTAAAATTTAAATTTTATTATCACTCCTAGCTTTAAATCTTTCTGTGACTTTCTATCACACTCAAGAAAAGGTTGAGTATAATTTGTTGCCTGCCTTATTTATATTCCTTTTTCCATTAGGCCTCCCTCTTCTCTCTACACTTTTGATTATTTATAGATGTTTGAAAATGACCTTCTCTCTCACTCCTCCGGGCCTTTATACAGGTTTTTGCTGCCTAGCATGACTTTCTCCCACATTTTACACTTGGTTAGACACCACTTATGTTCAAACATGCAGTTCAAGTGTCATCTCGGCCCCAGAGACTGTTGTAATCCCTTTAACGGAATGAATTTCCCTTTCTTTTTTTAATGCTCCAAAATAAGTAGCATACAGTAGTATTATAGTATTATAGTATTACATATTCTGCCTTATCCAACACGTATTTACCAAGGATACAGACATTTTTGTCATTGTTTACGTATTCTGAGTCCTTAAATCTGGTCCCTGCGTATCATATACATTACAGAAAATGATTAGGTGCCACAAATTTAACCCACTTCTATAGTTTGCAAATGATACATACTCATCTGATGTTTTTCCAGGAATGAATTAAAATATCCAATAAATTCCAAATATAAATTAAACAAATAGGATTTTAAAATGCTTTTCTTTAGTTTTCTTTGTCCCTTTCTTCTTTATGCCCTACTGTCTTCCATTTGCCTCTGAGTACACATTGGCTATGTCATCATTTTAAAGGAAACAACCATTTTTATTGTATTATATCATTTGATATTTCATATTTGATTTTACATTTGGTCCTCTTTCTCCCAGAATTTCCAAGGCATTAAGATTTTCTTGTTACCTTCATGTAATTATCTAAAATAGTATGGAGATTTTGACAATAAACTCTTTTCAAAATTAATATATTTTATATTTTATTGAGATAGTACACAAAAACAGAAAAGTTGCCATATCAATGGCATACACTGTAGTGACCTTACACAGATACACACACATTGCATAATGCTTTAAGCAGTTAAGATATTTATCTCCTCAAACATTTCTTTGTCGTAGAAATTTTCAGAAATTCTTTCTTCTGGTTTTTGAAGTGTGCAGTATATAATTCCTATCTACAATCACCCTACTTGTTAATAGTGCCTGAAATCCCTTTCCCAATCAAACTATAGCTTAGAACCTGTTGATCAACCATATACCTCCCATTAACGTACACAGCTTTTGGTTACCACCATTTAACTCTCAACTTGTTGAGATTATTTTTATTATTCCACTAACTTAAATGATTTTCAAGACTTTTTTTGTGACTAATATATTACTTGTGGTTCTCAAGGAAAACAAAACAAAGGATATGCATGTCCATGGGCGTGTGTGTGTGTGTGTGTGCATTTTTCTGGAGAATACTGATCAGTGTATCTTATATAATAATATAGAATGTTGCCATGAGTTTAAACATTTGTCCCTTCCAAAATCCATAGTGAAACTTAACCCCCTTGCAATAGCATTGAGAGTTAAGCCACTGAGATATGTTTGAGTCATGAGAGCTCTTCTTTGTGGATGGGAATAGATGCCCTTATAAAATGGTTTGATTTAGGGAGTTTGCCCCTTTTGCTTTTCCCTTTTCTGCCATATGAGAAGTATGAGAATAGAGCTTCCCCTCCTTCAGGAAGACAAAGCATTCAAAGAGTTATTTTTGAAGCACAGATGGGATGCTCACTAAACAACTGAAACTACTAGTACCTTGATCTTGGACTCCCAGCCTGCAGAACTGTGAGAAGTAAACTTCTGTTCTTTATAAATGACCTTGTCTCAGGGGTTTTGTTACAGAAGCACAAATGGACTAAGTTAGGTATGCATGGATAGACATACAAATAGATGGGTCCCAACTTAATGCATCAGTAAATGCTTACTAGAAAGATAGATTTAATGCAAGGTATACAAGTATATCAAAAAAATTTTGTAAGATTGGCTTACAATGACTGCCCACAGAATCAGGTGTGGAAGATTACAAAAGGTCCGAAGGATCCAGTTGAAGATCTGGAGCTCCACGTAGTGTCTGCTGCATGTCCATATCAGGAGGCTGAAGGATCTGTGCTGGAAGCCAGGAGATGACATCGAATGTGAAGGCAAAGACTGGAGCTCCTCCGAAGAGACAGAAGAGAGCCTTCCTTCTTAATTTCCTCTTACAGCATTTTGGCGACAATCCTCCATAGTCAGTCATCCACACCCAGAACTATCCTGAGCCACTTTACTTGGGCATTCTCATTCAACTTGACACAGTTAACGACAACGCTCACCATGCTTCAACTTACAATTTTTCTGCTTTACTGTGATGTGAAAGTGTACCCATACAATCACTGTAGTTTTCATTTTCAGTAGATTATTTAATAAATTACATCACTCATTCATTCTTTCAAATAAAATAGGCTTTGCATCAAAAGGCTTTGCTCAACAACAGGCAAAGTAAATGTTCTGAGCACATTTAAAGCAAGTGAGGCGAAGCCATGTGGTTCAGTAGATTAGGTGTATTAAGTGATGTTTGACTTATGATTTCTTTCAGTTTACAATGGGTTTATAAGTCCAGGAGTAAGGGCATGTGTGTGTGTGTGTGTGTAAAGAAAGACAGAGACATTTTGATTCACAGAACTGTTTTACGAAAGTGTGGAGCCCTGGGAAGAGATGATGCATCAGTCACAGTTGCAGAGGCAAAGATGCAAGAAGAAGAAACACTTCTTCCTTAGGGGACATCAGTCTTTTTTCAAGACATGGAACTGATTAGTTGAGGCTAAATCATGTTGTAAAAAGCTCTGCAATTTTTGATGATGTTACATCTTCATAACCTCACCATATATTGCATTGGAAGCATTGTGAGTCAAAAATGCATTTAACTGATCTAACCTACCAAATATCTTTGTTTAATGACTCAATAGTCCTCAGATAAGAGTATCAATCATTTCCTCCTTGGAACCATGTGGCTGAATGGCAGCTGTAGCTCACTGCTACTGCCCAGAATAACTAGAAAGGAAAAAAAAATCCCCAAAATTCAAAAGTCAAAATTCCAGTTTCAACTGAATATGTATCACCTTCACATCATTATGAAGTAAAAAACTGTGACTCAAACCATCATAAGTAGAGGATAATTTGCTTTCCTCAAAGTCTACAGACTTAACTATTAATCATATTGAACAATTACCTTCATAGCAACCTCAGAGTTGGTGTGTGATAAAATCAGGCTTTTATTGCTTAGACAAGTTTACATAAAACTAACCATCACAGTCAAACATTT
This sequence comes from Erethizon dorsatum, assembly GCA_028451465.1. Lineage (NCBI taxonomy): Eukaryota > Metazoa > Chordata > Mammalia > Rodentia > Erethizontidae > Erethizon > Erethizon dorsatum. The sequence goes on from CM051839.1 coordinate 23,818,874, forward strand.
GACTAATTTTGAAAAATGTATATATCAGAAAAATTCATGAGACAAAGATTCTCTTTATCTACACATAAAACCTGTAAGACCTTATTTAAACACATTTGTTCTTCTTTGGATTTATTAATTATTCATCTTCTACTTTGCTTTAAGTTTGAAATAATTAAGTAAAAATTTATGAATAATTTTAATGATTTTCATAATCTAAAATTTTTGAATTTGTATTTTGTTTGTATTCATACCGTTTATAACTTTTTATATTTCTGCATGATGTTATTTTGTTTAGTAGTTTTATTGTTAAACTTTACCTTATCTCATATTTATATTATGATGTATTTTATTCCTTGCTTTGTCTTTTTATCATTCTTTATCACTTGCTAGGTTTTATTTTTTATTCTAATTTGGAAATCAGGCTTTATGTAAGAGTTGAGTAATTTCACATTTAGCATGAAATTCAAATATACAATTTTTTATCTTTACTTATTTTTCCCTTTTAATTATCTGTATTTATATTTTTCCCAGCGTATATTTATCCTATTTGCTAAAAGAAAGCATAGATATATATTTTTCTTATATGCTTTTTATACAGCATTCCGTTGCATGTTGCTTTTCTACACTAAAATTATGAGGATAATTTAGATCAATTTCCCTTTTTTTTTTTGATGAACTCTATCAAATCAAACTGTCCTAAATTTATCTTAGATCTACTTATTACTATTTTCTGTACGGCAAACATTCCTTATCAAAAAATAATTATTCTGGGGGGCCGGTGAGATGGCTCAGCAGCTTAAGTGCCTGCCTGGCAAGCGCGAGGGCCCGAGTTCGACTCCCGGAACCCACATATGAAAAAAGGGCCAGTGATATCGTTCAGCGGCACGGGCGCCTACTGGCGTGCGAGGTCCTGAGGTTGACCCCCGGTACCCACACACAAAAACAATAATAATTATTATTATTATGAAATCACTGTATACACTCTCCTTATTAAACTGGAGTTAATTATGTGTGCACTGTAATCATGCATATGCTGAAGTTTATGGTCACCACTGATTTCTTTCCTCTGTGCTCACTTTCTTATGGTTGTCTTCTGGTTTTTTTTACTGCTTTTTCAAATATTTTCCGCAGATATAGAGCTATAAACTTCTTTTATTTCAGTAGCTATAAATATTATTTGTAGTTTCTGTGTTCTACTGTTAATGTAGTGTAACCTAATTTTCCTACTTTCTTACCTACATGAGAGTCTTTAGAACTGTCTTTAAATTTCAGAATTTTCAAAGTTTGTCTTATTCTTATAACTCTTACACAGAATAAATTCCAGAATTTCTTAAAGTTTGTTTTATTCTCATAACTCTAACCCGGAATAATAACTGTTATTTGCATATTCACTTCATTAGTTATCTCAATATTTTTCTCCTTTTTTGGATGGAGTATCTACTGGATTCATCTGTCATTTCTCTTCTTTTTTCCTCCATAGGCCTCATGTCTTTGAAATTTTTTCCTCCTCTTTGCTTCTAATTATTGCTTCTCCTTGCTACTGAATGACTACAATTTAGGGCTGAATTGTTATAATTCTCCACCAATCACCAAATTTTATAATGAGAAAAATCATAATTTTATATACACTTACATAAAGTTGCACATATTTAGTATTTATATAATATTTTTCTTTTTCATATTTCCATATGAGAAACATTATAGATTTTATGAGTCAATAGACACAGATATTTTTTAAAAATTTGGTGGAGAGTTGCATAAAATTCCCTAACTTATATATACACTGTACCTCAATATGCCAACATGTGTGTTTGGAATAGTAATTTTTTCTCAACTTTGATTCTTTTTTAAAATAGGAAAATGCCTGTGAGGTAAAGTCCAGGAAGGGATTGAAAATAGGTCAAAGTTTTTTGCTGTACACAGTATTAGGCAATTAAAACTGTACATTTAAGCAGCTATGAAAAATGTCCTCATTACCATTACACTGGTAAAAAACAGATCATGTCAAACTGATCAGTTTTCATGCATGGATGGAATGAGAACAGCCTCCTCTAGTCAGTGAAAAAATAAAGATCAGAATTATATGTTTTGCTCAAGATAATTGAGGAGGCCCAGAAAATTAACCTCAGAAATAAAACCAAGGATGTGTCAATGAAAATCAAAGTTCATACTTGGGAATCATGATTTAAATCCCAAGTTGTATAAAATCAAGATCTAGGGAGTCAAAGAGCAATTTTACCCAATGCCTTTGTTTATATGCTCTTGAAAGCAATTATTAAATATGTAGAAATTAATTGTGAATTCTGCTTTCTTTCACGTTCATAATGTGGTTAGGTGCAGCTATAATGCAAATTCATGCAAGTAGTGACAAACAGAAGGGTTCAATTTTTTGTTCAACTTTATTAAGTATAATTTTTATTAGATTTGACCATTGGTCTTTGCCAGCGTCAGAAAGAAAACAAGGTAGGCACTGTTAAGAGAATAGTCTACATTAAAATTTTCAGTTCCTCTGTGCATAACAGTGTAATTACTGTGATATTTTTCCTTTAATAGACTCAAATAATATCTTTGCAAAGAGAAAAATAGTACCAGTGCGTCTTTTTATAATATGAAACTAGTCCTTGCAGTTTTGTTTTTAAACTCATCCTCAATTGGGCTACAATAAACAGTCTTTTGTAAAGATTTCACGGTTTGAAGTATAAATCTACATTTTGGATTCAATTCAACTGAGAATAATTTGCATTTCAATTTTTGTCCAACATGACTGAATTTAAGTTATATACATATGTTTACAAGCTGATGTCAAACATCTATAATCCAATGTACTAAGTGTAATCCAGTTTTATTTAATTTGAGCATTCATGTAGTTGTAGAAATAAAATATATGTCATTCATACTTGAAAATGAGTCTAATGAGAATTATAATCATCTTTGGGTTTGAAAGTAAGTGTAACAAAAAAAAGAGTGAAATTCTCCGACACAACAGGGGTAGAGCTATACACTTCATACCTATGGCCACCAGTCAAATCTTGCCGGCTACCAATTTTCTCATGTCCTGCAAGCTTAGAATGTTTTCACATTTGTAAGTAGTTAAACAAACTGAAAATCACAATATTATTTCATTACGTGTGAAAATTAGAGAATATAAAATTTAGTGTCTACAAATAAAGACTTATGACAACGTAACTACACTTGTCTATATGGATATTGTCATACCATGAGCACATAGTTGCCTATTAAAACCAGAAATTGTATAACTTGCATGCCCCAAAGCATTTTTTCTCTATCCTATATAGAAAAAATTCGCTGACTTTTATGTTACAAGATACAAAACAAGTTTTTGTTTTTTTTAAAACTGGAATTATATTTAATGTACACTTTTCATTTCAATATCTACTGGTAACTATTAATCATGTTTTTAAATTTTCTCTTTCTCTGAAAGTGAATTTTGAAATGACTATAGGACAAAGTATATGTACAACAAATACAGATTTTCAAATTGAATTAAAAATCAAGCTGGGTGCTTTAGTGCACAGCTGTAATCCCAGTACTCTGTGAGTCTGAGATAGGAAGGTCAAAAATTTAAGCTCAGCCTGGGAAATATAGCAATTTAGCAAGCCTGTATGAAAAAATGAGAAAGAGGGCCAGTGAGATGGCTCAGCGGCATAAGCGCCTGCCTGGCAAGCGCGAGGGCCTGAGTTTGACTCCCGGAACCCACATACAAAAAAAAGGGCCGGTGATATTGTTCAGCGGCACAGGCACCTGCTGGTGCACGAGGTCCTGAGGTCAACCTCTGGTACTCACAAAAAAAAAAAGAGAAAGAAAGAAAGAAAGAAAGAAAGAAAGAAAGAAAGAAAGAAAGAAAGAAAGAAAGAAAATCCTTAGAGAGCAAGTGTCCTCCTCCTTTATATGGATGAAGAATCAAAGGTAAAATGACCTTTCCCAAATAATTTTCTTATATCTTTGTTATGTATTTATGGATTTTGCATTATATGAGTACATCTTTTAGTTTTGTGATATTTATAAGAAATTAAAAAATTAACTTAGATGACTACAATAAAGTTCAAAAAAGGTTATAGAATTTGTATGACTTTTAAACACACTTTAAGTAATGAAATGAAAATGTTATTAATAAAATGATAGTTTTCCCTATCACGTAAATTTTCCTCTTCGTCTAATAAACCAGGTTATTTACTTAGACTTGAAAGAAGCAGAATTAAATCTTTGGTAATATGTTATACTATGCTTGATGTATAAATGGTGTAAACACGGCTCCTATAAGCCCCATGTTCTCTAGGGCAGGCTGGGACACAGAGCTCAAAAGCCCATATTAAAATTTTAACATCTAATCCCTGAAATAAGTAGTTTTTAGCTCTCTTTTTTTCCATGCCCCAGAATGTGCATGAAACACATGCTAAAACAAAATCTGGAGCCATGGAAGACCCTGCCCAGTGCTGTACTTCAGCATTCTCTGACCCAGAATCTCTCCATCCTTCTGCTAAGACAACAGCACTGAGACACTTGTGCATCCCTCCCAGCATAAAACTCTTTTACATGTAAATGATACTGTATTTTATTTTTTAAATACTAACAACTAATTAAACCGAAATAGTGTCATAGTTCACATTATTATTTTCTTGCTCCTGTGAACAAAAATTTCTCATGAAAATCATTCAGGTTGATTCTAAGAAAAAGAAAAAATCTAATCTGATGCTACAGTTTAAGTAGGACCACTTAGATTATTTTGTTCTCAAGGTATTTGTTATGTGAAGAATATATAGACATGTATATCTTTGTTTTTTTTTTTTTTTTTTGTGGGTACTGGGGGGACGACCTCAGGACCTCACGCGCCAACAGGCACCCGTGCCGCTGAGCGATATCACCGGCCCCTTTTTTCGTATGTGGGTTCCGGGAGTCGAACTCGGGCCTTCACGCTTGCAAGGCAGGCGCTTAAGCCGCTGAGCCATCTCACCGGCCCTAGACATGTATATCTTTAAAAACATTAATTCAGTTTTCAATTATAAAAGCGAACATTTAGCAAACAGAAAACATGCATGGAAATAATAATATTTCAGTTTTGTTGACTTGTTGCAAATTAATCAACTACTTATATAGAAAATGCTTAACTGAAAATTTTAGCATTAACCTAATCATTTTAAAAATGCATTTTCAGATTTTTTTCACTTGTCTGTGTTATAGCCATGCATGTTTTAAATGCTGTTCTTAGGATTTCGAATCCCATACTGTTTTCATGAGAAAAGTTTACTTACCATAGAGATATGTTTTAAGATTGAAATATATACATCTTTGGAACTTCAAAATGTCCTTTTTCATATAAAGAGAGAAATACTCCAGGATCTGATATTTTCATTTGATTTCACTAACAACCTCATTTTTCACTCTGCAAGGAAAGTGCAGAATAGTCCCATCACTATGATTCATTGGTAGAGACCTACTTAATCACCTCATTGTACTAATAATTTTTGTTAAGCTTTATACCTTAGTGATTTAAAGAGGTCAACATTTATCATTCTGTATTTTTTGAGCAGCATTTCTCTGAGAAAAGCTAAAAGTGGAATTGATTTGTCAACTTTAAGACATGAGCACACTGGTGATGTGTAATTGGTAATGCCTTTCTCTCATTTGCATTTGCCTCTCAGTGTTTTCTTCTGTGCAGTAGATAGTTTTGCTGCAGATTTTTTTTTTTTTGTGCCTTATATATTTCTAGTTTACCATGGATGTTGATAAGTTAGATAGCAGGGACATGAAAATGGCTGAGGTTTGAAGATATTTGGAAATCCTTACACGAGGGAAATTGTTCAAGGAATTAAACAAGTTTGAACGGAGGAGAGAAAAATTAAATATAATATTGTCAAATACTTGAGAACTAAGAATTTGGAACAGGTGTGACACATTTGGTCTGTGGTTACAGGTGTATTGAAACCAGGTAGGGACCTAGGGGTAAACAGTAGAGGTAAGGAAGGTACCTCAAACAGGGGCAGAGTTGCAGAGAAGCATTCTGTTCCCTAGGGTTAGAGCTTCCCTACTGACCGTGCATGCAATTACCCAGGGTTGTTGCTTTAAAGTTCATTCTCATTTGGAGAGTTTTGCTTTGACTTAAGTTTCTGCATTTCTACCAAGCTCTTAGACCACACCAAGTTTGCTGCCCCAGAAAGAACCCTTACATGACTGCCAAAGAGTCGCTGCCTTTGTTCCACCCACAGTGGTCAGGGTCAGCAAAGGCAGAAGCAGAGACATTTGAGAATGATCCCTGTTCGCTTCTGATGGCTGCCCTGAAAGAAAGGACTCCGGAGGAGGGCAGCTGTAGAGTCTTAAGAGGAGTTCGAGGCTGTGTGCAGAGGTTCATATTCAGGCAAAACTGGTGCTTTGTTTGATTCTGAAAGGTGGAATTGAAACAGTAAGTAGAATCAGAATTCATGAAGGTTATTTTAGGAATTAGCAGAACCTTGCAGTTTGACTTTAAATGGTAGTGATTTAATGCAGCTGGATAGTGTGGGACAGGCAAATATGGAAAACAGCAGTGCCCAAAGTATTCCAATCGAACCAAATGAAACAAACAGGTTGTGATCCTAGAAAATAATCAGGAGGCACATCAGCATTGAGTGGAAAACCACACGATAAGAAAGCAACTCCCAGACAAATCGTGCCTGGTGATAAACAAATGCCAAGCTTAAACTTTGTAGCAACTAGTAAAGATAACTCTTTGCCCATACCACTTCTTAGTTATTAAATTAATTATTTAATTATTCATTTACTAGTGAAATTTATCTCTTACAGCTAGTCATAGAAATAGAATTTAGGACCAATAGAAAACAGGAGAAAGCAAAATTCAGCTCACTGTAATGAATTATTTCTTTAAATCTTACTAAATGTACCTAAAAAATCAATGTAAATCACATTAGATGGCCTTAAATATTGTACATATTATACATATAGTACATATTGTCACTTTTTAAGTTAGTGGAGCCACTCTAGCTTTCATATATGTTAGATGGGGGTTGCTTGCCTTATACAAAATTAATATCATTCAAAATTTTACCTAATTTATAATTCTATGAAGCAATGTTTTAAGTGAAACTTATGCACTATTTGGGTACTTCTCATCCTATTGCATTTAACTGATTTCCACCTAGTGCAGTACCAGTATAGGTTTATATAAAAAATTTCTGAATCAAACTTACTACCCTGTCATTCTGAAATGTACAAAAGTTGGCATGCTGACAAAATATATCATATGGTGTTAATTACTGATATACAGTAAAATCAACCATCCTGAAATTATCCCCAGGGGTCACTGCATTATCTACACATCTTTCAAGTGTGTCTCCTCATTTCTTCTCTTTCACTCTCCTGTACAGCTAACCTGTTCTTTTATTATTCTCCAAACTAATGCAGCTCTAATGAAGTTATAAGAAAAATGGAGCTATTGCTTTCCTTTAATTGTCTTTTCTTTTTTGTTACTGGGGATTGAACATAAGGCCTCACATAAGCTAGGCAAAGGCTGTCACTGAACTTCATCTGGGGATGAATCTATTTATCTGTTATGTAGACAGGGTCTCCCTGAGCTGCCCAGGAGGGGCTGTGAGCTGCAACGTTCCTGCTACTGTCTGCCAAGTAGCTGTGATTCCAGGCATGTGGCGCTGTGTCTGGATCATCTCTGGTCTTAAATCTAAGTATCTTGCTTTTTCTGAAAATATTTTGTTCCCCGATCTCATTATCTGTTCATTTATTTGATTCTCTATTTTTCTGTCTCCTGGAATGTACTTGTTATGTGCTTTGTCCCCCCAAAATGTATGTGTGTAATTCCTAACACCTAGTATGTGACTGTGTTCTACAAAGAAATAATTAATTTAAAATGAAGTCATACGAGGAGACCCTAATCTGATTACAGTGATGATCAAAAGAGGAAATTAAGACACAGATAACACAGACCCAGGGTCAAATGTATGACACACAGAGAAGATGACCATGAGGGGTTTCATAAGAAATCAAACCTAGAAACACCTTAATCTTAGATTTCTAGCCTCCAGAATTGGGAGGGCGGGGACTATGTTTTTCAAAGCCACTTAGCCTGATAATTCGGCAACCCTACCAAATTAATACACACCATTCATTAGTGCAAAATGTGTTTTGTAAAAATCCTAATTTTTAAGAATCTCTGCTGTTCTACATAGTGATCCTTTAGTTAATGAAGATGCCTAGAGATTCAGAGGGATAAAAATACAGTAAAGAACATATTCTATTGTACTCTAAATTATGACAATTTTTTCCAATCTTGCAATAGAAGTTAACAGGCCTAAATGTTAGCCCACATCTAGCTGAATGTTCCAGATAAGAAGAATGTCAAGTAAAAGATGAATTATCAAGCATTATTGTACCAAATAAAATTATAGAAATAAACAATGTAGCAATAAAACACAATGTTTTAGTACATTACAAGAAAAATAAAAATTTTAAGTGAAATTTTGTATACATGGGCTGAATCACACTTGAAACCAATTTAAGCGCAACTTTGGAGGAGTGAGATATTTTAATTCTATGAAGTGAAAAAAAAAGTCTAGGTGCTGAATGTTGACATATTCTAAGTTAAAGCATAGATTGACTGGAACATACATTTTTTTCTATAATTTAAAGTCAGATGTGATGATGGAATTTTTTATTTTTAGCTATAATAGAAGTCTTGCTGTATATTTATTTGGGACAAGGTTTATTGGCCTTGTTTCATAATTTATCCACACACATACTGAATATATGACACTATTATAATTCTACCAATAAATCTAAATATTCAAATGAATAATAGCTGTCACAATAACCTATTGCTGTTTTTCCTTTTCCTAATTTGGATGTTTGTTAATTCCCTGAGCTGTATCAAAAGGAAAATATTGCCTATAATCAAAAATTGACAGTTTGGAGCTTCATGGGAGTCTGTTTTTGGTTTTGTTGCTGTTTTGTTTATTTGTTTGTTTGTTTGTTTGTTTGTTTTTAATGTGGGTACCGGGAACTGAAGGCAGGCAGGCGCTTGTGCCACTGAACTATATCACCAGCCCTGTTTTGATTTGTTTTGTCTGTGTTTTTGCCTGAGGGTTGAGAAGATCCCTTTACACTGTGAATATTTTAACTTTTCCTATTCAAGTACAATGCCTGTGACAACTTCATACATATCCAAAGCAAGTGCTTGTAATAATAAGAATTTATGATGTTTGGAAGCAAAATTTTGGGCAAATTTATCACAGGGAAATGACAAAATTCTGGCCTGAATTATGTTAATTATTTAGAATTAAACATTTCAGTAGGATCAAATTTGAGTTGTCATTGATAGTAAAGATTATTTTGATGCAACACAACACAAATATTGGTAAAGACATATGCTCTGCCTCTATTAGTTTTTTTTCTTTTTTTTCTTCCTGAGGTTTCATCTCAAAGGCCTTGGGCATAGTAGGTAAACACCTCCAGACTTTTAATGATAATTAGTGAGAGGTTTGTCCATTTTTCTCTTTCATGTGGTGTACTGAGGCTTGAACTCAGAGCATCGTACATGCCAGGAAAATGCCTTACCACTGAGCTCCATCCCCAGCCCATGCTCCTCTACATCTATAGCCGAAGACCTCAAATTTTAAAATTCGCAAAAACTTGCCAAATAAATAGGAATATTGAACTATAATCCTTTCTATATTAGTCTTGATTTAAATTTATTACAAAATTATTTATGTTAGTTTTAAGATTTATAAAACATACAGATTTCTGAGGTAATCTAAAATGCTAGCTGGCATTAGTTTTCTAATCATGCTTTCTAAAAAATATATATATTTAAGAGAAAATACATATTTTCCTCAGAAAATAAACAGCTAATTTTAGGAAATATTTCATGAAAAGTCATATTTTGGCCCAAGAATTGCTCAGTGGTAGAATGCTCATCTAAAATGTGCCAGGGCTTGGTTCAATCTCCAGTACTGCCAAAAAAAAAAAGTTACATATAGTCTTCATATTGATTATAAATATGCTCCCAATTAAGACTTAACCATATGTTTATGCTTCTTTCAATGATTGCTCATTATAACTTATATATAATTCAGTTTGTCTTTTATTTTTGAATTGGCAAAAAATATCCTGCAGAGAACAATTTGAACTGCAATTTATTAATCTGACACTATAAGCAGGGTCACACTTGGGTTTGTTTCGTAGTAATAATTCACCTTTAATTGGTCAAATAAATGAGAGGAGATACTTCAGCAAAGTATCTAGTACTATTCAATGCAAAGTATAATTTGATGTATGCCTAGAGGTACATTTAGAAATATTGAAAAAAAATCAGCTTCCTGTTTCTTAGACTTTTTACAAAAACAGATTAAGTGCATATGCATCTGGGGTACATTATCATATTCATATATTCAGGCATACACATTGAATTGTCTTCCAAATGTGACACTTATAGATATGGCTACTAAATGACTGAAATAACTTATTTTTTTTATTTTGTACTGGTTCTGCTTAATCAAATCTCAAATTTATATAAAGCGAAAAATGTACTATTCATTTGCCAAATTTTACTGGGTGTGCACTAAACATTTTTAACATTTTTGTATTTATAAAAGCCTAATTTTAAGATAAGGTGCAGCTTCAGTCTTAATCCAATCAGAATGAATTAGTATTTAAAAGGAAGTGATGGACTGTAATTATAAAGTTGTTTGATGGTCTTAATTCACATGCTGATGATTGGAGTTCTAGCTGCATGATTAAAATGTAGTGTCTGGCTCTTGAATTTTCCAAAGCGGTAAGGAAAATCGCTGAAGGACAACAAAGGAATTGGAAAGTAGCAAGTTTGCCGCTGCTGAAATGAATGCAAATAGCCTCTCCGTGCATTTCATTCACAGCAATCTGTCACCTTTTAGTTTCTCTTTCCAGACAGAAATAGGGGATAATACTGGAAATAGTAATGCCTAAGTGGACGAGGCCTGACCATTAAAATGTTTACCATTTCCAAAGTGATGCCTGCAGATGTTACAAAATTGAAACTGGATAGGTGTTAGAATTGCTGCCAGTTTCTATTCATTTGAACTGCAGCAACTCAGAATCCTGCTTTATGCTTTCGCGTGGAGGGGCAATCCATTATCTTTTTTCCCCTCCCTGGGATCAAATAGTATTTTTGTGAGGATTACATCCCTGTGGTAAGCAGCAATGCAACCAATACTATGAGGGTTGAATGTCAAGCTTATTTCCAAATGAAACTCCTTTAAAATTGCAGAGTTGACTTAGAAATTGAAATCCCAGTTATGTAATTGATTTTTTAAAAGTTTTGAATAGGCAACTCTCTTTCAAAATAAGCATTGAAGAGACTCAGAGGAAATAAAAAGTAACAGGAGAAAAGAAAATCTGTGTTTTTGTGTTATTTGGAATTCTTGAAAGATTGTATGAATGCAAAATAATTGATATTTATATACTAGTTTTGTGCAAGCAATTTTGTCAGCAGTTTTTATGTAAATTGGGAAAATCAAGCATAGAAAGGTTAAGAATATTTTTTCTAAGGTACACACACTTAATTATCCTGTAGTGATAAAATTTAGTGCTTTTTGGAGACAAGAGTGTACTTCTTTTGAATGATGTACTTAATATAAAACCCATACAAAACAGTTATATTTGTTTTAGAAAGAAAACATTTTTTTCTGTAATGAAAGATGGAATGAATTCCATAGTTAAAAAATTGTGGAATATTATTCCCAGGTGTATTTTAAAATATTATAAAATATGATGCCCAGGAAAGAACTCATTAATTCCTATTTGTACAGATAAATTACATCATGTATCAATGGCGCTGGTCTCCTGAAACTCCCTTTAGTGCAACATTCTGGAAAGAGTTGTCTATTGAAGCTGGTTTCATATTTCCTTTTCTTCTTTTTAAAACCCACTTGAGTCAGGTTTTTATTTCTATGCATAGGTAAATATTCTCAGCAGGGTTATCTAAAGGTTCCACATCGTAAATGTAATAAATAGTCCTCGGTTCTCATCTCACTTGATTTAGCTGTATTTGATTCAGTAACTTACTTTTTCCATGACATAAACTTTTTACATGTTTTAAGAACGTCACAACCTCCTGATAAATGATACTCCCACCACAGTAGTATTTTGTTCTCGTCTTCTTTGATTTACTTTTCCGTATTTTTCCACTTTCTGAACAACTGAGTAGTCTGGTTGTCTAACCACCAACTTTGTCTACATTCTCTCCTTAATGATCGGCTTTCATTACTTTAAATGCCAGCCACATGTTCACAGGAATGAACTAACTTTAAATTACATAAACCCTGGGAACTTCCCATTCAATATGAATATATAACCAACAATTTGAATATACCATTTGTGTTTCTAAACAGGCAACTGAAACTTAACATGTTTAAAATTCAACCAAAATTTAATTTCTGCCTCATTCCCATTAATAATTTAGCTGCTTTGCTGTCATAGATCACAATTTTAAAAAGTACAGAATATTATTTCCAAGTGTATTTCAAAATTTAAAATATAAGATATTATGTCTATGAAACAATTTTTATTTTCATTTGCAGAAGAAAATCAGATTGTGTATAAGTTGGCAAATCGTAGCAGTTTTAGGCCTGCCAATAAAATTCTCTAGGAGCAATTATATTTATATAAAATAATGCTAGTGCCATACATCCACCTATATATGTATATATCTATCTATATATATATATAGATATAGATATATAGATATAGATATATATATATATTTTGTACTGGGAATTGAACCAAGAGTCTTGTGCTTGCCAGGCAGATACTGTCATCCACGGATATTGATTTCATAGTAGGCAAGTGTAGTTAAAAGCAAGACCCACTCCCATTCCAAACAGATTGATATTCTTCATAAGTATCACAAAGCACATAAGACTGCTATAGACATGAAGAGACTCAGAGTTAATGGACATGTGCATTTTTGAAAGCCTTAAAGAAGAATCAGAAATGAATGACATCATTTGAGACAATTAGATGCATTTCTGAACCTTGTCCTGTCGGGCAGAAGCTCATCCAGAAATAGGTCTAGCGGTCGTCATCAAGATTTCTGATGACAAAAGGATGATAGTAAGTCCAGTATTACTATCAGTTTCACAGGGAAAATGACACAAAATTTTAAAAAATGCATCAAATGGAAATAAGAGAATCATGAAGTTAGGAAAGCTAAGAAGAAAAATAAGAAATACTCAGTGAACTGTGGTTTGGACAAAATTCAGCACCAAAACCTTTTCGAAAATAAGCTTCTTTAGGACCCAGTCTTTGTGTGTTTTGCCCTCACTGTGTTTAGAGACCTACCAAGCATTCCAGACACTTAACAGGAATTCACGCATTTGCTGAATGAATGAAATGTTGCAATGTTGTATTTCAACCCCAGCCATACATTTGAATGGTCATTCTAGATTGATTTAGAGTAGGTGAAACAGACTCTGAAACCGAAAGCTGACTTATGAGCATTCTATCTAAAAGGAGGAAACATTTTTGGAAAGTTGGGTCGTTTTTACCCCTCTCCCTCCACCCCTCCCCCTTCTTCCCTTTCCTTCCTTCCTCCACTCTTTCCTTTCTCGGATATTCTTATGGATTTGATTGGTCTGCAAAGCATAAAATACGGCAAAACTGATCTGCATTTGTTGTTTGCAAGTTATTTCAAAGACAAAGCAGCTTGAGAATAAAAATTGTTTTTTCTTTCTCAAGTCTGATGTTAAGCCGTTTAGTGGATGCAACGTGAGTTTCTTTTGAGCTATCTTCTTTCATGTAATCTTTGAATCTTAGAAAGTATGTCAAGAATCTCCAAGATTCTAATTTTAAATTCTCCTCGAGCATCATACACAAATTGAATTTGAGCACTTCCTTGACTAATAGTCAACATTTACCATGGTGTATATGTGTATATATATATATATATATATATTTTATTTTTTCTATAACTGCTTGTATAGGCTTGGGTAGGTAATGAAATTATGACAAGTATTTTCCCCTCAACTAAAAATAATAAAACAATTACAACACACACTTGCTTCCAGATTGCTCCCATTGAACAGAATGAGGTGATTTTTTTTCACCATCTGATGTTTTAAACATCACGGATAATTGCTCCATAGTCTTATATTTAAATGATCTTTAGAAGATAACACATTCTAAATCTTCTTCCCAGAATGTTATGCAAGTAGCATTTTTACATAATCAGTTTAAGAATATAGAGCCTCACTAAAAGTTGCTGGATACCAAATGTGATTTAAAATGTGTTATTAAAAATGTAAGCTCAAATTGACAAAAATATATTTTATATCTTTTCTACTGACCTAGCATATATTTTACAGTTTTTAAAGACCAGTTTTCCTTGAGGCTAAGCAGAGTCCTTACTTAGGGATATAATGAAGTATATGAAATATTTACCAAAAGATATGATAATATCTCAAGAAAGTGTGGTAAATGATTTCCACAGTTGATTGCCATATTATTATGGAAAATGGTAGATCTATTATTTCCCCTTAATTCTTTGATATAATAGTGAAGCTCTAGTAATGTAAAATGTCTGAATGAGATTTGATATCTGAGAATGACATGAGGCATAAGAATGTTCAAGCTTCTAACGTTTTCATGAGTGGTTCAGCTGCTGCAGTTAGACTTACATTTGCTCATCCTCACTTAATTGAAAAATTAGAATTTAGGCCTGTGTTGATCTTATTGCATAAATATAATTCATCAAAACTAAAGTTTTACAGAGTAAAAATAATAATTTCATAATTCCATATCAAAAATTTTCATATAAAAGTTGCTGTCCCTTCATCATCATGGTGAGTTACCTTATACTTCCTACGTGTCACCATTAAACCAGTCACCATCATCTTCTAACTTACTCTAAAGTTATCCAACTTTCTTCAAATTATTTTATTGTATTGGCTGCTCAGGTGGCCAATAAAATGAATAAGTGATGAATAGCACATGTATTTGCTAAAACTTTTTGAACGCTTGTTTTTGTTAAGAAAATATTCAGGATGTAGGGATATGAAAATAAATAAAACCAACAAGTCCTCACAAAGCTTACATTCTCATGGGGCTGAATTAATAACAGACATTAAAAACATTAGTTGATGACCAATGACATTGTAAAACTAACTGCAGGAAATGTATAAGGAGTGACTAGGAGTGTTCTTTCAAACCAGTGGCCTCAAAGGAATTTTCTGTGAGGAGAAGGTGACTTTTGGAAAGATACAAGTAAAATTTGAGAGATGACAAAAGTATATATGTAGGAAGAAAATTTGTTCTGCACAGGAAACAGCAAATGGAAAAGATAATGGAATATGTGTGAATTTTGAAAGTCAGGGTAGGTAAAGAAGAAATAGTAATGGTGGTGGTAGACAATTAAATAACCATACAACACTGCGGCTCAGGGTTTGAGATGATTTTGAATGTTATGATTAGCTTTCAAGAGACTTTCAACACAGAAGAATCTGACCTCAACTTTTAAATTCATTGGTTTGTTGCTTGAAAAATGGATATGATTCATCATTTCTATAATCTTTTCCATCTCTACTATATCAAAAACATTCTTTTCCCACCTTGTATTCTCTGCATAACAGAGTGGCATGATGACAGTGATTATGGTTAAATGAAAATGTCATACAGCAGCATGAATAAACAGATAAAATTAATATCAAATAAGTAATTTATGAAAAGTGAATATCTTCCAAGATGATGAAAAAATGACAGGCATAGATGTTGGTAATGCGGGTATGAAAGGTATAGTAGGCCAAGGATGCAATATATGATCATAATCTGTAGAGTACCTGAATCAGAGCTTATTTATATAACATTTCATAAACTATCTGTATGTCATGATTTTAATTTGATGTCATTTTGCACATAGAAGTGTTTAGAATGATAACAGAAATAAGCATGTAAAAATTTGGATATACATTTGTTCACATGTAAATAAGATTTTATTTATGACCAGTTTTAAATTTCTTTCAACCTATAACTTCGTATGACACCAGAATGAACAGTTTGCTTTATGAAATTGCAGTATGGGAAATATTTTTGAGAGGTTACAGAGAACTGTTAAGTCTGTTATACATTCAGCTGAATATTGTCAGATGGAAGACATCTGGAATATATATTATCAAGCTTGAAACCAGAGATCTCTCTTAAAATCAGAAAGTAATTAGCCAAAAGAGATAAAGCATGTTCATTGAAATAAGTTTACCAAGAATATGGATTAAAAAATTATAAGAACAATCTATTCAGGGAAAAAAGTGTTACCTTGAAAAAAATCTCTAAAAGGTTATATATTTAATGGAATTTTCTTAAAGAATGTTATTGATTCTAATACAAAATGATCAAAAAAAAACAAAACAAAACAGAAAAACAGAAACAAAAGCAAAAACAAAACAAAACAAAACAAAAAAAGAGGGCTAGGGTCATAGCTCAGCAGTGCAGCACCTGCCTAGCAAATGCAAAGTCCTGAGTTAGATTCCCAGTACCCCGCCAAAAAAAACCAAAATGTCAATTTAATTTTTCACATATAATTCTATAGATTGTTTTACTTATCAGTTTTTTAAACAGGTTATCCAATTTTGTGTCCAGGAAGCAAAGAAATTTACAGAAGAAACATTATGGAGTTTTAGTTTCTCAGAAACAATTCATATTTCACATTTTCTTAATGTGATTAAAGGACCCATTTATCTTCTTGACTATTACTTCAGGACTAGACAGTGTAATTTACAGGAAACATTATTTCAAAAGAAAAATGCTAACTTTACTATCATTTGATTAATAGAAATTTGTTTGTTAAATGTCTGGTATATATTTTTCAGTGATCTGAACATTTTTAGTAACTTGACAAATGGTGGAAAAATCTGTTATTACAAACATAAATTACACTTATATGTCATGAGGCTAAAAAACTCTAATGATATACTTTTATAGTTGGAAAACACAATGTTTTAAAATTAATTTAAATCCTCACTTCAACTGAAATGCTATGAATGGTGATGCTGTATTGTATTACTTTGAATTATAAGGGAACTTATCATTCAAAAATTTATATTGAATGAGTAGTTACAGATGCAGTATCTTCATAGGCAAAGGTAAAACAAACAAGCAGAATAATTAAATAAAGTTTCTACATCAGAAGTTGTTTACACTAACATAATTTTTAGGTTATATATTTTATACTAAAAAGATGCCCTTTTCCTAAATAGAGTGGAGCACATTCAAGTGATAGAAAGGCTTAGGGACTGAGGAGACATTTGATAAAAATATTGAGAAATGAAATAGTGCATACAAAAAAGACTTAAGTCATTTATGTTATTACTTTAAGCTGGACAATACATTGGTTTTTGTTATTTTATAACTTTTGCTAGCCAAATTTGATTACAAGTGAAATTATTGAAGTTAAAATGACCTGCACATATCTCTCTTAAGTGAAAAAAGTTGTTCTTTAGGGTTGGATGTCCAAGACATAACATGTATGGTAGAATATTCAAAGAAAAGAGGACAGTAAATTGAATCATGGGTTATGCAGTAAGATGTTTTTTAAATGTAAATATCAATTATAGAAATATATATATATAATACTATAAAATAAATATATAAAATTTAAAATGTGTATAATTCTGAGAATTATTTTTAGTTTTCAAAGAATATCAGGGATTAATTATATAAGGAAAAGTGGAAACAGAAAAAGAAATTGGACCCAAATATTAGTTGATATGAAAGCCATTGTCTATGAAAAGAAAAATAACAAAACTTCCAAAACAAGAAAAACATATTACTATTCAAATCAATCAAAATTACCTCATGAGCAGAAGTTATTTGAATTTTCTAAGATTCTGATGGTGGTCTCAAAAATTATTAGAAGAGAAGGGTTCTACTGTGTAACAGCTTTAACATCTCATTGGGAAGACTATGAAATACAAATGAACCATGAAACAGTAATAATCTTAAAGAACAATATCAAAAACAGAAATGAGTTCTGAAACATAATTAAAGTTTCTATATCTTGACAACTCTTGAATAAAAGGGATATTACAAACTAATATGAAAACAATATAATTTATGAGATTTAAAACAGAGATCAGAGAATAACTTATAGCTCTAAATATATTTGTCACTGAAAATATAGAAATGAAAATGCATTAATTTGTAAGTTCTAAAAGAGAAATAAAACAACAAAGTACAATCAAAGATGATAGAAAGAGAAAATAATATAGATGAATAAGTTAACAAATGGAAAAAGAATAAACCAATATATTAAAATACTGTTTTTAAATAAAACCATATATTAAGCCCAGAAAAAAAGACATGAAATAGAGAAACAGAAGACATGGCAAAGGCAAATTGGCCACTGAAGAGAGAACATTGAAAAAAATTAAACTTTACAGGTCTACTTAGACAGTTTGTAATAAACTATTTTTTAGGCAAACATAGTTGATCACATTGAACCTCGTGCAAGTCTTATCCAAATTTCTAGATAAAAAACAGTTATAAAGAAATTACTTAATTTAAAAAGGACTAGACCAATATATTTACACAGGAAAAATTTTAAAAACTTCCAGTGGTCACAGTCCTAATTCTCTGTTGTCTTGAAAATATAAAAAGTATATTAAACCTCATAAAGATGATACAGATAAGGACAGATGAAAAATTTTGGTGTAAAAGTGTCACATAGGATATTGGCAACCAAGTTCAATGTTGCATTAACAAAGTAATATAACATAATTGACATCTATTTTATGAATTCAAGTCTGACTCAATATTAAGAGAAGCGTTAATATAATGTACCAGATTAATAAATATATTCATGTTACTATTTCTGTAGATACTGAGAAAGTCTTCAGCAAAAATTACCATCCAATTCTGATTTAAAAAAATAAAAACTCAAGAATGGGTGATTATTTTTTTTTCCTGGGCACACACACATACAAACTTAGTGTGTCTTAGTCACTTTCTGCATTGCTGGGACAAAGTACCCGACACTCAAAATTTAACAGAGAAGTTGACTGTGGCTCACATTTCATTCCATGGTTAGCTAGCCCCAAGGCAGGATGGCGTGGCAGAGGGATGTGGCAGAGGAAAGCTGCTCATGACATGTCAGACAGGAAGCAGAGAGTGAAGGGAGCAGGTGTGGAGGGAGATGATCCCTTTCAACCCATACCGCCAGGCGCCCAGCTCGTCTGACCAGAACCCACCTCCCAACCTCAAGTCAGCTATAACACCCCATCAACCAAGCACCTTCCCAAAGCCTTGCCTATGAATGAATGAGGCACTTAGGGAATACAGAGAAGTAAATCATAACATGCCCACATATGCATGTATAAGGCTACTGTCTGTCATCTACCTAAGTTATGCCTTTGAACATCATCTTATTTAATAGGGAAACACCAGAAGGATTTAAATTAAATTAAGGAACAAAGGAAGGATGTCCACTGTCTCCTCTGCTTTTTCACACTGTACTGTTACACTGGAAGTATCAAGTAAATGAAATAAGGAAAGAGAGACACAGTAATTGGGGAAGCAGAAAGGACCTATTTTTTACATGGATTATTTAGATTTAATCTCAATTTGCAGATAAGATGATAGTAGAAATGAAAAAATCTGAAGTAAACAGTAAAATTATTTCAAATAATGAACGAATTCAAAGGAGCCAAATACTTCTGAAAACTCAGTAAAAGAACTGCAAACTAATACCAGATTTTCATGCTTTGCTCCCCTGTCCCTATGACACTGGGAGCCGTTGTGGTGTGGGGACAGGCTAAGGGTTGGTCGACGATGTTCTAGGACTCTCCATTTCTCCATGAAATCTGCTCTACTTTTATCTTTTCATTTCATGTGAGATTTCCTTTGATGGAAATGTTCAATCTCCTTAAATACAAAAATTTGGAAATTGCTGAATACATTATTTTATTTAGGAAAGGGCAAGAGTTTGGAGAGAGTCTATCCAAGTAGTAAAAATTCCTAAAGAAAGCTTAAATCTAAGAGTAAAACCATGAATCTGATCAAGGTGCTGGCTTTAGGAGAGAGACAATGCGTCATTGAGTAGGGAAGCCTGAGTCTGGATGATATAGTGTATTTTTGCAAACAAGGAGCAGAAAAACATTTCAAATCAGAAAGGGAGCAAAAGTCTCCCCTCCAAAATTGCTAATAAGATAAAAATAAATGGAAAATTAAAGAAAAATTCTCAATTTCTTATTTTATTAGAAAACAATGAAAATCTCAATGAACTTCAACTATATACAAGGAAAAATAATTTTAAATCAACAATATTTTAACCAATTTGTGAACATACAGGGTATATCACTATTTGGGGGAATATAAATTGGGAGGATAGTTCCACAATAAATCTTAAAGGTGAACATATTCATATTCAGTTACACAGAAATTCCATATCTGGTTATGCTTTTAACAGAAAAAGATACATATCTACACCAAAAGAAGTGTATTTGAAAACTCACAGCACAGCTATTCACAGTAGTTCTTAAATGAAAACAACCCACGTAGGAATCATATGGAGAGTATAAATAGTTATCACATCTACCTACTACAGAATGGTGCAGCGCAATTAAAATGAATACATGAAAATACATTGTTGATTCTCACACACATAATGTTGACTGAAAGGACTCAAATTCAACATACAACATGCCACATGGTTGCATTTATAGAAAGTTAAACACAAAAGCAAAAACAACATATTGTGTTCACAGGAAGGATAGTTGTTATCCTCAGGAGAGAAGGATAGTGTTTATGACAAGACACAGAGCTACAGTATCTTGATATGGTGACTTTTTAAAGAGTATGTTTTCTTTGTGAGTATTAAGCATGGTACAATTTAATGTACTCAAGGTTTGTGCTTGTGTGTGTATATTATTTATGTAGAAATACATGTATACTTTATTACATATATGTACACACAGATTACATATACACACATGTGCGTATCTGCTTACATTGGGTCTGGCAGAGCTCAACACATTTATGTTCCAACACAACAGCTTAAAAATGTATCTGGGACAAATGTGAAAATCTATCCTTCTTAGCGATATTTTGCAAGATATTTTGGAAACAGTGACCAAGTATATTTAAATTATTTTGCAGTTCTCAATTAGTAAAATCAATAATCAAGAAATGCTATTCATAAGAAGTGTAGGTTAAAATTTTATTATTTAATTTCAAAGGAAGAGCAGAGGAAAAAAGGAAGATCCATCTCATCGTCCAATTTACAGTCAGTGTGAGTCATCCCGAATATCTGTTCCATGCAGGCAGGCAAGTGAGGTTTGGATACACTAGCCTTGGTCGCAGTCAGGCTCATCTTAAGTCTAGCTCTGTGACCTGTTATTTAGCTCCCAAACAAGGCAAACTTTGGCATAGATTATTTTACAATTTGAATGATAGGATTAGTTTCAGGAGGATATTATCAAATGATATGTGGTGCCTTTTTGAAATTTTGAGAGGAAAAAATATGTTTGCCATGTAATGTTGAAGAAAAAATGTACAACAGAACAGAGAGCCAAAAATAAACCAAAAGACCATGGGAAGAACAGGATATCTGTGCATGTGAAATCATGGATTATGCTTATTTGTTCTCTGCATTACATTTACACAATTGTGAATAATAAATATTTATCAATTATAAATATTTTAAGAACTTTAAAATTTAACTTATTAGTAGATCAGTAGAATGAAAATGTAACAGGTTTTTTTTAATCAAAGTAGTAGGGTCTGAAGGCAATTCTTCAACTGTTAGAACAAAAACCACACATATCCCAGCAGATTAGCTGACCTTTAGTAACCTTTTGATATTTCTGTGCCTGAGACTAATACTGGTGTACAGGTCTGAATCATGACTTCACAATGACGATGCTATAGACATTTTTGTTTTTCAGAAAAGAAAATCACCACACATACATACATCCCCAGGCACCAAACCAAACAGAACTGAAAAAACATCTGAAAGGAGTTAGAGGACACTGGAAAATTTAGCACTATTAAAACTTTATTCATAGAAACCTCCTTAAGATGAAAAACAATAAGAAATCCCTTTTATTGTTAAAAAATACTTTCTGAAATGATTTGTCTTTGCTTTATACTTATTTGCTAAAGGGATGATGCCTTTTTACCTTATTAGACCGCTTTGTCTTTAGTTCCTCTTTCAGAACATGTCATTTCATTTTTCTGGGCCTGAGGAACATCCATCATACATTTACTTTCAAGCTCGAAATATACACAGGGAGCTTTGAATTTGTGAATTCTTACTGTTATTAAGTTTTGTCAATTGTCAGTCTCCGTGTTTCATTCTGATGATGAATAAAGGCATTACATTTCAGCATTAAAAATGCAGTTAGAGTTGTAAAGAGCATCATTAAAGACTCTAATATGAATCAGAACTATATGTCATTTTATTCAGGATTTTTTTCAGTTTATTTGTGTTTTATAACAGGGAGTTTTTTTTATGTGGTTTTATCAAGAATAGCATTGAGGTCTTAAAAATATATGTACAGTACGTAAATATACACTGTTCTAAGACATTTATTTTAATATTTTCTATTTCTAATTCTGACTAGTTAATTCTTAACTTTAGTATCCTTTAGGTGTATAGCAACAGCCTTTTCTAATAATAATTTCTGCTCATGAGTTAGCCTAGGGTTTTGTGAATATCCATTTTTAAATAACATTGTATATCTACATGCTTAAATTTGGATCGATATACTTTTTAAAGTTTCAGTCATTGAAACAAATGGGCTTTCTTTGAAGTCTGACTCATAAAATAGGTGGTTTCTTGATTTTGCCTTAGAATTTAGAACATATGTCCATTTATAGACATTGTGGAAATACTGTAACATGTCTTAATAGGATAACCTGTGTATTTGTGACCACTGACATTTTTATTGTACTTTAGCAACCAAAGATTTAGATTTATATAGATTAAACATACTGACATTCATTATCTGTAATCCCTTTTGATATATTAAACTTTTTAAACCACTACAAGTTGAGAAAGTATATTTTAAAATGAAAAGTAACTTCTTAGAATTTAAGCTTTATGCCTTTACTGTGTAGCTTCCTACAATATCAGTTTGAAATGTTCTGCTTCAGAAATATAATAATGATGTGATGTTAACCAGGAAGACTGAGTGACTCTCTCCTCTTTCATAAGCTGAGGTAGCTACCACTGCACCTTTCACTCACAAAGGAAAGCATTAAAAACCTTAGACTTACTTTGAAAAATTAACTCCAGGAACCTAGCAAATAGATTTTTTGTGGCAATGAAAGAATATAAGAACTCCCAAGTGAAATATCAAAAACAGCTCAGACATTCCAAGTCTGACTGGTGTATTGGGAACAGAAGTGAAAATCAATGCCTGATAAAGTGCCACATGCAAATTACCATTGAGAGAGAATCATTTCTCTGGGTATGTTAGCAAAGCAGTATAAAGCGATGTTTGAGAGGTGACAAAATCATGAAGGACACTCTTACTCTCTTTTTTGAAGTATGAAATTGGAAAAGGTGGTTAAGGAACAAATAAGAGATCTAATTTTGATTGTAAACTCACTCATACTCCGTAATTCAAAATAAACACAAATTTATGAACAAAGAATATTTTCCCTAATATAAATTTTAATATTTGAAGCTTTAAAAATTTACTCCAATATTCAGTTGTAAATGATTGCATAATATTGGAATCATAACATGTCTGTAGGTTAAAAGCAACTTAAAATAAAAAATGTACAAATTTTTTTTAAACTCATACCTAGTTTTATATTCATATTGACTATATCTTTCTGTTAAATTCATTTTTTTCTATCTAGTTTAACTTTACTGTAAATCTGTTTCTGGTATAGCTGTCACAAATAAAAAACATTTTATAAAGACTGTATGATATTAATTTGAGAATTACTGTGATTTTCCTATGGACCTTAGTTTTATTTCATCCAAAAATTCAATACGTGGATAGTTTTTCTCTACTGATGAGTTAAGGTGAAATGCCATACACATATGTATACCCATGCATGCTTACCAATACTATTCAAAGATGAAAACACATAAAAATACGAATATCAATAAAAATGTTTCTATGTAGAAAATTCCACCTACTAAATTTAAGACTGCAATGAATATTTTCTTATATAGGAGTCCATTTATCAGAGAGCAATAACTATGAATAATTTTTTTTTCCAGGAGACTTGGCAGCATTAGTTCACTGTGCCACTCTTCTCATATTTTATTTCTTTCTTTTATTGGTACTGAGTAATATAGCAAGCTTGTGTTTTAGCAACAGTAGTTTCATTTCCTCTTTTAATAACCACTTTCTTTATAGATGTCATTGTATATTCAGTGTGTGACACATAACATAAGTGATG
Source organism: Erethizon dorsatum (assembly GCA_028451465.1). NCBI lineage: Eukaryota > Metazoa > Chordata > Mammalia > Rodentia > Erethizontidae > Erethizon > Erethizon dorsatum. The sequence goes on from CM051839.1 coordinate 23,843,258, forward strand.
TTAACCAGGAATGATAGCAGCCCACACCTGTCATTTTTATAGCTATGATTTTGGAGCTCATTATTCTATTTACAGAAAAGTTGGGGGACTATGTTATGCTGTGATTAGGAAAGTAGGATGCACCAACATGGCTGAACTAATTCAAAATAATCTTGAATTTGGCATGAGTATAGAGGTATTTATGTAAATTTGTGCTTTCATGTTAAGTATTGAAAGTAGGAGCGGTCATTTTAAAGTAGTTATCATCTACCAGAAATCATTGTATTTGTAATTGTTTTGGATAAGTAATTTCATGCTTATAGTTTGTTACGTATTTTTGAGAATAGCTAGTGGTTCCTTCTGTCAGAATGCTATTCTCAAGGCAGAATCTACATATCCTTGTCTCCATTTTCCTAACCTCCTTCAGTCAACAGAATACTGCTCTTCTATCCAGTAGAGATGTACATTCTCACCACAGTCAAAATGTGATTATGATAAAAATACAAAATTTTGCCTACCGTGATCACTATAATTGGGTATTTCTATTTTGGAATAGTAAAGGTAAATTTACAAGGATCACTGTTTGACCCCAGAGAAATAAGGTCACATGGGAGTGCACACTTTATATGCACATTTATAGAAGACTAGGAACATGGGTTCTAGAGTTGGAGGAGCAATATTGAAATTGTACTTTGCATAGTAGCTATGTGATATTGAATAAATTACCCGCATGTTCTAAGTTTCAGTGTTTGTAAAAGGAAACTGCAGCAACTGCCGGTACCCTATAGGTTTGTGAGGAAGATATTCTTAATTCGTGTGAAGTGATTTTACATGACAGAGGAGTAAGTCCTGACTATATCATAGAAATTATCTCATATATTATTATAACAGTCTTTCTCAGAAGGAGCAAGGTGGTGTGAGAAACACAAGGATCAATCATAGAAACCTAGTTAGATTGTAATATGAACTGGAACTCATTTTCATAATGACTGGCATGTGTAGGGGTGAGAGAAGATGGTTAGTGATCAAAGCTGCCAGAATACTACAAAATCAATTAGCATAACTTGTCAGAAACATGCATCTCCATGTAGTAATGAATGATATCCCATTCTGAGAGGTGTCAGAGAGTCAAGCTTTATTTTTATAAAGAGATCAAATTTAAACCATCTATACTATTTTCCCAAAAGTAACTCTAACCCATTATTCCAGTTACAATTTTATTTATCAATTAATATCAACCAAGTGGTCCTTATTTTAATTTACTACTTTCCCTTTTCAGGTAATACATGAATATGGTTAATTATTTTTAGTGATTAAGACTTTAATAATAAAGTATCTTGAGACTCTATGTAAACAGTAAGGTCCAATTTTATAAATCCAAATTTATGGAATTTGATTGACCTAATCACTTTTCGGCATTCCATTCATGGAATTTTACATCTTCTACTGGAAACAAGGGCAATTTGTAAGTTGGATAAGCCAGTTCTCATTAGATTTAGATATCCCTCCCAAAATGTGTATTATGTAATATATGTACTATATAACATATATACTGTCCGTCATAGAGAAATGTTTATTTTATTTGTTTATTTTATAAAGAAATGTTTTGTTCCTTCTATTTATTCATGTGTTTTTATTTTGGAATAAGTTAAAAAGCTGGAGAATTAATGCTTCCAAGTATATGGCTTGTGCTAGATGTTCCCCAAAGCCTTATGTGGTCATAGGTGGGGATTTTTCAGACATGGCTGAATCTAGAGTGTGTGATGCTGAGAATAAGGGTGTGTGATTATTAAACCAGTTTGCTGATTGGTATGGCACCACTCTAATCCAGGTAGCCTACTTAGAATATAAAGAAGCAGAAAGAAGCTACTAAGACTCCTTCCTTGCTTTGGTACCTTTTTCCCACCATGAACTGTTTCTGCTCTGTGATGCCCCTCTGCCATGCCACCCTGCCTTGGAGCCAGCTGATTGTGGACTGAAATGTCTACAAACTGTGAGCCAAATAAACCTTTCCTCCTTTAACTTTGGATGTTGGGTATATTGTCTCAGCAATGAGAAAAGTTACTAAGACACCATGCAATGATTGCCAATATGATAATTTGGGGGGATAGTTTTCAGGTTTGTTTTTAGCTATAGATTAATAATATCCTGATAAGTTATTGCAGTATTGTTAAAATATCACAACTGTTTATGAGAAGACTGAAGTAGAAGGAAAATAATGTCAAAAGAGTTTCTTATTTCATATCTAACAGAAAGAAAAATCAGAAATTTATTTATCAGGATTAGAGGTAAGAAGAATAAGAAATTTATTTACAGGGGTAAACATCAATCAATTTATTTTTGCACTTTTTCTCATACCAATAATATTTACTACTTAGAATGAATCAATTTTTATACATTTTATATTTGAAATCATATTAAGATGTGAAGTATTCAAAAATCAGTAATTTCCTTTCTAAAGAAATGCATGAAGTATATACTTTTGCTACAATATGTAGCCTTGACATTTTTTAGGTTCACTTTTGTGACACAGAATCCAGTCAATACTTGAAAGTGTTTGCAGTAGTGTTGGCACCAATATTATTCCTACTTTTGTTTTTAGTGATGTAAGTTTTTAGAACAGTTTCTATAAAGATACTACCTAATGGTCAGAATTCTATTGCACTGATGCCACTGAATTATTTTTATAATAGGGTTTTATAGTCAAATGTCATAGTAAAATATCATAAAAATAGATTTTATGATCTACCACCTGTCAATTTCAATAAAAACTTAATCAATTTGATTCCAATCTAAAAATTGGAATCATTTAGAATTGAAACAGGACTTGTTACCATGCCATTAGCTTTCACACTAAAAACATCAATGTTTCCAATTGCCTTTCTGTTTAGTGTCTTTACAGCTTTTACACCCTGGCACAGTGCTCCATGTTAATAGGCTGGAAAAAGTAAGAGCCCTGCCTTTCTTTTATAAATGGAGAAGGACTGTTGCAGGACAGATGGCAACATACAAATACTATCGCCAATTTTTAGGTAGGTCAAATTGAGAGAGTAAGTATAATTGAGACCTAGAACTAAATATCTGAAGAAGTATTTGTGCTTAAGTTTCTCTTGGAAAATTTGGAGAAATAATTACCTGAATTTGAAGCTGATATATCTTAAAACCTGGAAATTCTCAGTTACAATGCTTGTTGGGAGCCTTTTTCTTACTGCGCCACCAACATGGCACGGATAGCCTGCTTCCTATCAGCTGATCAGCCTATGTTCCGCATTTCTATGTTCCCTTATTAGGGAAGGTTTTGGGCAGCGGGCGGATCCCTGAGGCGGCGCCCAATGGGTGTGCTATTCGTGGCAGAGGGTGATTGGAGATGGATTCCTATATAGGAGAGTGCCCGGGGGAGAAGAAAAGAAGGAGAAGCTGGAAGAAGCTAGCTTAGCTTGAGAACCGGCTTGGGTGCGACTTCGGTCCCTGTACAGCGTTAATAAATTGTTAATAACAAGTTCCACTTTCGTGTGTTCCTTGCTGGCAAGGGCGTGCAACAAATGCTGTTTATTTTATCCTCAAGATATTAAAAAATAATGTTGGGTAGGCCTAAAATCCTTTGAATCAAAGAATTTCTACATCTTTTTCCACATAATTTTTTTATTTTAAAGATAAAAAATAGAACAAAATTTCAAAGCAAGATAATAGGAGGGTAACAATGGTCAATACATTGCATTTTTTTATCTTTGTAGTACTTACTCAGAGTACAAGATATTGACATTCCTTTGTCATATATATATATATATATATAATTTGCTTTTCCCCATTCCCCCATCCCAGTTTCTCTTTTTTCTTTTGAACAGTTTCTTCCCATTTTACAATATCTATTGTACATTTTGGTTCTTATTTACTCTTTCAGCTTCTCACACTAGGGAGACAATACAATATTTACACATGTGCATCTGGTTTATTTCACTTATGAGTATGGTCTCGAGTGGCATCCATTTACCTATAGAAGTGTCCAGTTTATCCTTCTTTATGACTGAGTAGTACTCTGTTGTATAAAAATACCACATCTTTTTTATCCATTACTCAGTCGATGGGCATTTAGGTTGTTTACAACGTCTAGCTATTACAAATTGTGCTTCTATAAACATGGGTGCACATATATCACTGTGGTACAATGTTTTTAATTCTTCTGGGAAGATACCCAGAAGGGAAATAGTTGGGTCAAATGGGACCTCTAATCCTAGTTTTTTTAGTAATATCCACACTGATTTCCACAGTGGTTGCACCAGTCTACACTCTCACCAACAGTGGAGAAATGTTCCTTCTTCCCCATTAACAAATGCCCCTCCAGCATTTGTTATTGGTTGATTTCTTGATAATAGCCATTCTTTCTGGAGTGAGATGGAATTTCAGTGTTGTTTTAATTAGCATCTCTCTAATGACCAGTGATGTTGAACATTTTTTCATATATTTATTTGCTGTTTGTATTTCTTCATCTGAGAAGTGTGTGTTCATCTCAGATGCCCATTTTTAGATTGGGTCTTTAAATTTGGGAGGTCTGATAGTTCTTTATGTGTTCTTGATAGTAATCCTTTGTCTGAGGAACAGTTGGCAAACACTTTTTCCCGCATGGTGGGTTGTCTCTTCACTCTGTTGGTGTTTTCTTTTGCTGTGCAAAAGCTTTTTAATGAAATGAGACCCCAGGTGTTGAATCTTTATGATAGCTCCTGTGCAATTGGGGTTTTATTCATAAAGTCTTTGCCTACACCAATGTCTTCAAGAGTTTTATCTATTCTATCTTCTAGCAGATTTAATGTTTCTGTTTTAATATTTAGATCTTTGATCCATTTTGAATTTAGTTTAGTGCATGGTGAAAGATATGGGTCCAATTTTAATCATCAGCAGGTGCTGAGCCAGTTTTTCCAGCATCATTTTTTGAAGAGGATATCTTCTAGTGAATGTGTTTGGCAGCTTTGTCAAATATAAGGTGGCTTAGTATGTCTGGAGTTCTTTCTGCACCTTCTCATCCATTCCATTGATCTTTAGGTCTTTTTTTTTTTTTTTGCTAGTATCATGCTGTTTTTATCACAGTAGCTTCATAGTATAATTTCAAGTCAGGGATTATGATGTCCCCTGCCTTGCCTTTGTTGCCCAGAATTGCCTTTGGTATTCTAGGTCTCTTCTGGTAGCAGATAAATTTTAGGAATGTTTTCTGTAGTTCTGTGAGATACGCTGTTGGAATTTTGATCAGAATTGCATTAAATCTGTATAACAATTTTGGAAGTATGGCCATTTTCACTATATAGGTTCTTCCTCCCCAAGAGCAAGGTATATCTTTCCATTTTCTGATATCCTCTTCAATCTCCCTATTACGAGTACTGTAGTTTTCAATGTAGAGGTATTTTACATCCTTCATTAGATTGAGTCCTAGGTATTTCATTTTTTTGGATGCTATTGTGAAAGATGTTGTTACCCAAATTTCTCTCTCAGCGACTTTGTTATTTGTGTACAGGAAGGCTATTGATTTTTGAGTGTTGACTTTCTATCCTTCTATGCTATAGAATTTGCTTATTAAATCAAGCAGTTTTTTAGCGGAGTTTTTGGAGTCTTCTGTGTAGAGTATCATGTCATCTGCTAATAATGGTAATTTAACTTCTTCCTTTCCTATTATTAGTTTTATTTCTTTCTCTTGTCTAATTACTCTGGCTAAAGTTTCCAGAACTATGTTGAATAAGAGTGGAGACAGTGGACCTCCTTGTCTTATTTCTGATTTTAGGTTGAAAGCTTTCCATTTTTGTCCATTTAAGATGATGTTGGCTGTTGGTTCGTCATAGATGGCTTTTATAATATTGAAATAAAGACCATCTATTCCAACTTTCTGTAGGGTTTTTATCATGAATGGGTGCTGGACATTGTCAAAAGCTTTTTCTGCATCTATTGAGATGATCATATGATATTTGTCCTTGGTTCTGTTAGTATGGTGTATTACATTTATTGATTTACATATGTCGAACCATCCCTGCATCCCTGGGATGAATCCCACTTGGTCACGGTGTATAACCTTCTTGATGATTTTCTGCATTCTGTTTGCCAGTATCTTATTGAGAATTTTTGTATCTATGTTCGTTACGAAGATTGGCCTGTAATTCTCTTTCTTAGTTGGGTTCTTCTCCGGTTTTGGTAACAGGGTACTGTTTGCTTCCAGGAATGAATGTGGGAGTATAGCTTCCTTTTTGATTTCATTGAAGAGTTTGAGCAGTAGGGGTGTTAGGTCTTCTCTAAATTTCTTGTAGTATTCAGCAGTGAATCCATCAGGGTCTGGGCTTTTCTTTGTTGATAGTTTTTTAATTATATATTCAATTTAATTGATTGATATTGGCTTATTTAGGATTTTTGTATCTTCTTGATTCAGCTTTGGTAATTCATATATATCTAGGAATCTGTCCATTTCTCCTGCACTTTCCATCTTATTAGAATACAAGTTTTCAAAGTAGGTACAGAAGATCTTCTGGATTTCTGCAGGGTCCATTGTGATTTCATCCTTTCATTCCTAATTGTGTGAATTTAGGTCTCCCTTTAAACCTTTTTTTGATAAGGTTGGATAAGGGTGTGTCAATTTTATTTAATCTTTCAAAGAACCAATTCTTTGATTCATTGATTCATTGTATTTTTTTTTTGTCTCTGATGCATTAATTTCTCCTCTGATCTTTATAATTTCCTCCCTTGTGTGAGCTTTTGCCTTAGCCTGCTCTTCTTTTTCTAGAAGTTTGAGGTTCACCTTTAAGTTGTTTATTTGCACTTGCTCTATTTTCCTGATATGGGTATTTACTGCTATAAATTTCCCTCATAGGACTGCTTTCATTGTGTCCCATAAGTTCCGGTATCTTGTATTGTCATTATTATTCAATTGTAAAAGCTGTCTAATTTCCTCTTTAATTTCATCTGTGACCAATTGGTTGTTCAGGAGGGTGGTACTTAATTTCCATGTGCTCAGGAAGTTCTTGTAGTTTCTTTAGCTATTGATTTCCAATGTCATTGCATTATATTCTGATAACATTCATAGGATAATTTCAATTCCTTTGCATTTACTTAAGCATGTTCTATGAGCCAGTATGTGGTCTATTTTGGAGAACGTCCCATGTGCAGCTGAGAAGAATGTGTATTCTGATGTTGTGGGGTGGAACACTCTGTAGACATCTACTAAGTCCATTTGTTCAAAGGTTTGGTTCAGTTCTAATATTTCATTGTTGATTTTTAGTCTAGTTGGTCTGTCTTTATGTGATATTGAGGTATTGAGATCCCCCAATACAATTGTATTAGTGCTTATTTGATTTTTCATGCCCAATAATATTTGTTTTATATAGTTGGGTGCATTGGTATTTGTTGAATATATATTTATACTTGTTATCTTCCTCTTGGATTGTTCCCTTTACAAGGATGTAGTGACCTTCTTTATCTCTCTTAATCAATCTTGGCTTGAAATTCACTTTGTCTGCAAATAGAGTAGCTACCCCTGCTTTATTCTGGGTTCCTGTTGCATGGAGTATTGTTTTCCATCCTTTGACTTTCAGTCTATGAATTTCTTTTTCAATTAAATGTGTTTCTTGTATACAGTATATTGTTGTATCTTGCTTCTTGATCCATTCTGTCAGTCTGTGTCTTTTGATTGGTGAATTGAGACCATTAACATTGATGGTTAAAACTGATATGTATTGGCTTATCCTTGTCATGTTATTTTCCTGTTGTTGTCTCTCTGTCCTTTTTTTTTTTTTTTCACTCCCTCTGTTTAATTGTTTGACTTGCCTGGTGCATTACTTCTGTTGGGGTTCCTGGAGTTGTAGTCCTTGCTATCTCTTTCTAGAATGTCCTTCAAACATTTTGGAGTGATGGTTTGGTGGTCATAAATTTCCCCAGGTGTTCTTTGTCATGGAATTATTTTACTCCTCCATCAGTTTTGAAAGATAGTTTTGTGGGATACGTCAATCTGGGTTGAAGGTTATTTTCCTTTAGAACTTGAAATACTTCACTCCAAGCTCTTCTTCATTTGGTTTGTGCTGAGAAGTCAGCTGTGATTCTGATGGGCTTTCCTTTTTAGGTGATTTATTTCTTTTCCCTAACAGCTTTTAAGATTCTATTCTTGTGTTGAATTTCTGTAATCTTGACTGTGATATGTCTGGCTGTAGATTATTTTGATCATGGCTAACTGAAGTTCCACATTCCTCACTTATCTGTATGTCAAATTCTTTTACACTACTAAGCAAGTTTTCTGCCATGTCATCTGCAAGCAGTATTTTTATATCATTTGTGCTATCTCCTGCCTTTTCATTGACTTCGATCAATCTTAAGTTATTCTTTGTCTCATCTAGCAGCTTCTGGATTGATTTTTCATTGTCTCTTGCTATTTTTAAAAAATCTTTCTTTTCATGATCGCTAACCACAAACCTATCTTCTATATCTGAGATCCTGTCCTCACAGTGGCTTAATCTTCTGTGAATGCTTTCAGTGGAATTTTTATTCTCCTGGATATCTGCTTGAATCTGCCTTATGGATTCCATTTCTTTCCTATGCTGAGCATTCATGGCTTCCATAATTTTCTTAAGTTCATCTAGTTTTTGCCTGTATCTGCTCTAGAATCACTAAGCATGGTCCTCATTGTGGACATCACCTCGGAAGTTATCTGAGAAATTATTTCTGATTTGATTTTTTCCAGAGCCTCATTCAGTTGCTTTGCTTTTACCACTTCAGAAAGGCTAGGTGGTTTGCTTTTGGATTGTCCCACCTCATTGCCCCCTGGGTTTGCCTTTGGTGAACTGGATGTCTGGGGCTGCATCTTGTTCAAGTTTCTTCTCATTTTCTTTTCTTTCTTTAGTTTAATTCTTGGGGTGATGCTTGTAAATTGCCTATGGTAGGTTGCTTTATTGCTAGTATTTAAAACCCTTAGGAGATGACTACTTGTCTGAGTTATCATCCAAGTGTAGCTTGCTTTTGGGTTTTGAGTCTGTTGCAAGATCCTACCTCTTCAATTTGTTGGAGATGAGAAGTTGCTGCCTGTTTGGCCCAGTCCTTGGTTCTTTGGCACTGTGCCACAGTATTATCTGTGACCATTAGTCAATCTCAGTCATGAAATACCAGAAAGAACCACTGTTTAGAACAATTATGTCACTTTTGCCTATAGTGGTACCAAAAGCATCAAACACAGCCTAGAAAATGACAGACTGAGCTAACCAGTAATTTGCCACTTTTAACCATACAAACTAGATTTGTGGTTATGTAACAAAATCTAAAACAAACCAGAAAGTTATATTCAGTATGCAAGTCCTTAATATGTCAAATTCTCCCTCAGGGGTTAAAATTTAAAATGGTTAAGGAGAAAATAGAGAAATGGAAGAAGAGGAAGAAATTAGAAGTAAGGCTGGAGGACAAAGAGGGATCCCACTAGCTTTGGGAAAATGACACAGAAGAATGGAGGGAAAGAGAGAATGCTGGGATAAAAAGAAGAACAGAACAGAACTACAACCACAGAGAGGCTAGAAACCCCATTTACACTCATATAAAGACAAGATCAAACAATGAGAGAAAAAAAACCACCACCACAACAGAAAAAAATCAAGAGAGAGAAAAAAAGAAAGGACACAAAAGTTCACCTCCAGGTTTGTCTCTGCTGTCACTGGTAGATAACATGTGGAGACAGAGTCCCAATCCCTGCCGATCTATCCCAGCAAGGCAGCAGTAGCTATTTGGTGAGGTAGTGGATAATCTCAGTGAGCCTGCACCTTCTGGCCTAGACCAGACTCATTTGGCCTGCAGCCATCAGTGCACTTTCCACGGGCCTGAGTGCAGCTGGGAGCCATAGATGGAGGGGCAGTCACTCTGAGTTCTGAGCTCAGCCACCCCTCTCCAAGATGGCACCCAGCCAATTGCTCTCTCACACAGGATGACTGAGCCCTCAGCACTCACCGCCAGCCAGTGTAGTCCTTCACATCTGCTGCTCCCCTTCACTGCTGTGTCTCTCCATGGAGACCCCTGGGGTTGCCAGCAGTCACAGTATGGCATCCTGTCAGAACTGATATTCAATATACTTAATTTTCCAAGATATTTCTGGTTTCACTCTCTGTTGGAATAATTTTTATTTAAGGTTCTTTGCATAGATATAATCAGTTAAAAATAAGAGTGAGGTAAAACATCAGGACCTCTTTAAATAGATGAAGAAACACACAATGACATTTTTTGTTAGAAAATAAAACAAGAATATACAGTCTGAAATTTGAATGCTTTATTCTAGTACTTAGTAGTGAATATCCTTTTAAAATTATCATTCTTTTTTACTTTCTACCCACTATTTTCACTAATGTATATATCTATATCTTCCTATAGTCAAAGCTGTAATATACATAAATATCGTAAGTTGAAACAGTGTTCTTATCCTAAGAAAAGGATGGTGGAATAAGGAAAAGATGTAATTAAATTATATTTAGTGACAAATGTTAAGAACTGGGTAAACTGATTTTTTTTAATCTTTTTATTTTCTGAAAAATTTTGTATATTGGACTGAATTTTTCAGATAATTATCTCTATTCTCTACAGGTGCTTACTATGGATTTGGCTCAGTATTTGTTGATTTTACCTTCCTTGTATTTATGTCTGTGAAGAAGTCATTGCATCCACTGAAGCATTCAGGGCCCATCGGTTACGTAGCCCAGTGAAAGACACTGCTCTACACCAGTAAAAGAGGGCTTGCATCCATGTTCAGCAGCACCCAGCTACTTGAGTAAACAAAGAAATAGCTTGCAGTTGTGCATATAAAACTGATTTAAAATTGTTCCAAGTTCATTTCTGAAAACTGTTCCAGATCAGTGCTGATTGAATTGTATTTTTTCCCCAGTGGCTTAAGGAAAGAAAAGTTTTGAAGTTGAACTAAGTGAAAAACAGGGCTGGTGAGATGGCTCAGCGGCGTAAGCACCTGCCTGGCAAGCGCGAGGGCTCGAGTTCAACTCCCAGAACCCACATACGAAAAAAGGGCTGGTGATATCACTCAGCGGCACGGGCGCCTGCTAGCACACGAGGTCCTGAGATCGACCCCTGGTACCCACCAAAAAACAAACCAAAAAACAAAACAAAATTGTTCTTATTTAGAGTGGTCAAGCTCTAACTTGCAGCTGGGATTTCAAGGAACCTAAGCCCCAGTTTGGGGTTCATAATATGTGTTGTTTAACAACTGCAAAGTATAGAGCTGTGAATGGTTGAGACAGAAGTATTTTTTTAAGAAAGAGCAATGATCACATCATGCTTCCAATGGAAATAAATTTTGAAAGTTAATTAATGTCTTTCAGCTTTTATTTTATACTACAGAACCAAAAATGAATTCTGTATAAAAATAGGTAAAACTGAAAGTAAACACGTATATGTATATATTTTTTTGTTTGAAATTCCAAACATCCTCACATCATGATTATATAATTCATATTTTATTAAGTTCATTCTTGTGATGACTATATTTTTCTCACTCAAGGTTATTAAATGTATGTTTTCTTTGTCAAAAATATTTTTCAAATTTGGAGATGATAATACATGGACTATTTATATAACTGATTTTGTGTAGGATACATAGTTATTGGTGATTATTTTACTGTATGTTAATCTTTGTTCCATTTCATGTAGTAGGAAACTGACCTCAGACTACTTGAATAACAAGTCAGGACATATATCATGGAACACATAATGACCTTGCCTTCTAGATGATAGTCCCATATTTATGCAAGGAAAAATTAATAAAGATTAATTTATTAAAATAGTTGAGAGCGATTGGTAGTACGTGATGAAATCATATTAATTGACACCATTAAGTTGTTAACTCCAGGGTGTAAAATATTAAAAATAAACTTCTCTGTGTGTACACTCAAACGTGAAAATGTGAGTGGACCTCGATGTTTAGGCATCTTGTGTATGGTCTGACAAAGGATAAAAATGACCGTATTTTTTCTCTTTTTTCTATAAAAAATTCAAATTTTTATGTTCAATAATTTATATATTAAAATGAAAGGGAAAGCTAATACCATTACATTCATATCTAATCTTACCACCTGTTTTTATTGGCTCAGTTTATAGACACATATAACAACTGAAGACAAATAAAAATTAAGAATTTTCTTGGGCTCATTAAAAGTCAGTAAAATAGTTTACATAAGCTAAGAAAATTAAATTATGACTTCACATTAAAAGGTGATATTTCCTTTGTTCCCGTGAGACCATAAAACTCTATAGTAAAGTGACAATCAGTCTAAATTTCCGACATGGAATTTTGCTGCTTCAGTTGTTTTTGTGCTGTATCATTAGTTGAAATAACTCCCCAAGACTTATTTACACTTTAAAGATTTTTCAACACTTAAAAAGGACATTTTCAAATAAAATTCTTTACCTCAAAACGTAATCAGAGTATCTGAATCTGTTTTGACTCCATCCATTATTTAAAGCACTATTACCCAGAATGTCCAACTGGCAGTGGAGCTCTCCACAGTGCAAGCTGACTCTCATGGATTTAAAGCTTGCTACAGCATCACTTATGCTGTTGTTGTAGTGTCTGCTGAGGGATTCTGAAAACTCATAAATGCCATTTTGCCAGAGTCTTTTCCTATACTGTGATCAGAACAATTGCAGCCTAAGTTTAAATGGAAAGGAGAAGTGTCAATTGGTAACAAAATATTATTTTATTTTTATTGAAATTTTGAAGAAATTTTTGCTCTACCTTTCATATTGTCACTACTCTTTTATTCCATGCATGTATTAGAGATAGCTCATCATAAAAACAGATGAGAAAATTTTCAAATTGGATTTTGATCATGTATTAATTAATGTGTAATTTACTACTAGTTCATGTACTTTGTTATAATTAAGAGTGGTTTCACAAAACTATGTGAGTATGGACTAGCTTTATTCATTAGATTTCATGGTAATACCTAATTGATGGCCTTTAAAAACTACAGGTTTTATCATGTTAATTGCAAGAGCACAAAAGATATAAATAAGCAATAGAACCATTTATTAAAATAAACCCCAAAACATAGCATCTAGCATTTGTTAAAGAACAGTTTTTACTTTCACAAAAACTCACTTAAAAAGATGAGCACAGGGAGCAAAAATATTGGCAAGTATTTCTGTTATGTGGGACTTGTCAGGCCACATATTTGATTTTTTTTTCTTTTCAGAGCTTATAATTCTATAAGACTCTGATCCTCAAACTTCTTACTATAGAGTTATGAAATTGTTTCACCTATGCAACTGTTTGTGTTATGTTCCACTACTTCTGTAAGTTATGCAGTATCTTTAGGTTTTAAAATGGCAGAGGTTAATTGACATGTCATGATATTCCATTGTCATTCATAAGAAACAGTAGGACATGATTTCAGATAGAGCTTAAAATTGTGTCAAGTTTTCAATACTTACATTAAGAAATATTTTAAGGTATTTCTGTAATGTCTTAAATAATTGATCTCCCAATCAACTATCCAAGTATCCCTAGTTTTCCCTATTTATAAAACAAAACTATGGTGCTGAAAAAAGAACTCATACAATGTTATAATTTCTACTCTTTTTCATACTCTTCTTCCCCACTTAATAATAACTTTAGCATTATATTTCATCTAGTCTTAAGGGTGCACATCAGTTAATCATAACATATCAAAATCTTTAATTAAATTTATCTACAAGACACATGAGTCTGATCCCACTGGTGAACAGAGATCAAAACACTGACATCTTATGACTGCACTAATTTTCAGAATACTAGGGTGCCTTCTTGGCATTTGTGAGATGAGGTATATTGTATTTTACAGTTTTGTTAAATTGTCATCGTCAAGAACTGAATTAAGCTCATTTACCATTTTTAGTTCAGATAGCTGATAGTGGTGTACCATGTTAAGTAATTTGCAACAACTTAATCCTATGTTTAAGAGAATGCCATATGATGTATCCTAATTCAAATACACTCTCTTGATCCCATGGTGGGGATAAAGTAGGATGTTGCTGTAAGTGGTAACAAACAGTGCTGCTGGAGAGTCAGCCCTTGAATAACTGTTTTCAAGTTACACATTAAAAAGCCTATTACTCTCGTGGCTGTTCTTTAAACTTAGAAATTCTCAAGGTTGGACATTTTATCTATTCTGTAATTCTTATTATATTAGCATGCTTTGTTACAGTAGGGAACAATTCACTAATAATAAAAGTAGAAAACACTATGTTGTTGGGCAGAACTTTGTCTCAAGTGTATGTTTTATATGGAAAAAAAATATTTGTTTTCTTGTTGACATGGTAATTTCTATGTAACTGGCCTAAAGAGGAAAGGCATTTCTTTTTCTAAAAATGTTGGTATTTGTTTTCATTAAGTTACTGTTATTGATGTCCTTAAAAGTATAATTTATACAGTCATTTCTTTCAAAATAACTTTGTTTTAGTTATTTATTTGATTTTGTGCCAATTTATTTGTCTTTATGCTTTCATTTGAAGGCATTAGTTATGCAACTCTTAAACACTGATTAATTCTTATCAAAATTGTTAACTACTAAGTCTGGCATCAGATAATAGGGGCTGCTTAGTTATTATCACTTCTTTCTGGAGACCTCCATTGTAACTTTGAAGTTTTCTGTTACAAGTGAAAAATAATTTGATGTTAGAGTTGTGACCCTAAAACTCTAACTCATGTGTCTTATACTCGATTCTACAATTTGTTTTTATTTTTACACAGTTGCTTACACAGACAAAAAAGAGAATAAAGAAGGACTTGAAAATTTACTTATTTGGAAATAACAAGTGTACCCACTTCCTAAAAGGACAGACTGTCTGGGCCTGTGTGATAACTCCTACTGCTATTACAGCATTAAATACTGCAAGTGGAACCTCATATAATTAAAGTGTTGATAGCATTGACACTTGGTTTTCATTTAATTATATTAAAATGATTTAATTTCAAAAGAAAATTAAACCAGGAAAATATGATTTGAAAGCTAGATCCAGCATTACTATTATATCAATTATCAAAAAAGAGGGGGAGAAAGCAAAAGTAAATAGATGAAGAGATAACCCTAAGAAGAATGATTGTATTTTCAGTAATGTTGTATAATTGACACACAAAGCAATTAGGTAAATTTAATACATTTCTGTAAATTTCCTTCTTTTGTCACCTGTGAAGAAGGTTTGCAAAGACATATGTTCAATAATTCCTTTAAATACAAAGATCCGGGTAACTTAAAATGAAATACATACATAAATTCATTCCTCATAATTCTGCATTTCACTGAAACACCTTCAAATACGTAAATTCATTCCTTGTAATACTGCATTTCACTTAAACACCTTCAAATAGTCTGGGTTTACTGCTGCATTACATGTAGAAAAATAATTTTTCAGTTGTTATATATTTATGCAATTATTATAATTCTACTGGGCCAAAGAAATGCCTATACTATTCTTAAACTTTAACCTCAGATTTCAGTGGTTATAAAGAAGTCACTTAAGTATATATATTTTAGTTTAATTTCCATAGACTACATATATATATTAAATTTACATTGAATACATAAATATTTAAAGATATATATTGTATATTTAACTTTGTAATATTTTCTAAAAGCTTTTAAATAAAATATTTTGAAAGGCAAAACTACTTTTCTGTATCCTCCATGAAGACCTCTAAATAAAATTGTAGTTTCAAATTTTTTAATGCAACGAAACTTCTACATCATGTTTTGTAGTGATTTGGAAAGCTGATTTCAATGTTCATCTATCTTTGCTGCCAGGAAATTTCAAAATTAATGTGGCAATTTGCAGTATGATAAAGATGCACTGTCCCTCCCCCATCCATTTTATGGAAAGACGTATTTTATTATGAACATGGCCCTAACAGGAATACCCCAGGAGAAACTTCTGGGAGAACTTCAGTGTTGCTGAGATTCCTTCCCTACCCACCTCAGGCACAAGGCTTCCTGTGCTGTCCTCACAGCCCTTGGGTCCAATGCCACTGTGGAGGCCTCTGCAGACCTGCACTGCTCTCCTTTGGCCAGGTTTGAGATAGGATCCATTTCCTGAAGCAAAACTCACACTTTATATATGCAGAGCCCTGACAGCACTCCTTAATTTGATAAAAACTGTGACAGTGTGTTAATGAGGGCTGAACCACTCATATCTTCTAATAGTAATTTTCTGAAGATAATTATTTCATCTCAATTCAAAGCATTGCCTTTAGCTATGGGAATTTAATTCAAGATATAAACAGATCAGGGCCCCAAGTTTGTATCTTCTTCCTTGTTGTTGTTGTTATTTGAACTCTGTGCTCTTTGTTCAGGCCTGGGGTTAGTAAACTTGGGGATTGGGGGGAATCTGATATATTCCAAAGCTCTCTCAACCCTCTGTGGAAGATATTGACATTGAAATATGGACTTTAATGATGACCAATTCTTTCTTTCCTAAATAGTCATTGCAGTGTGAAAGAAATTCAAATTTAAATCTTAATCCAACCTTTCAATCCCTTTCCAGTCCTTGTTGTCTATCTCCAGAGGGAGTGTGGCCATGCTTTCATCAAGCTTTAATTCTAAACAGAAAATGGTGGTGGAAGACAGACTTACACACATAGACTCTACTTTTATCGGACATATACTGTCATGTAATTATAATTGAAGGTGTGGTTTCATTATAGCTGAATAAAATGAATATTTATAAAATTTAGTGAAAATAGGTATTGGAGGTATTCGAATATCTCTGAATAGTTTTGAGAACATAGAAATTATATTCCAGTGTTTTCTCTCAGCAAAAATTATTAATTTTTTACATAATGTCTATGCCAGGTACACAACATGCTTGGTTTGGAGGAGAAAATTGTTAGTGGAGGGTGTTTAGTTAAGTTCAAGAAGAAAGAGTAACTAGGATAGCAGAAGAAAGATCATAGGCCTTACACAAAGGCATGATTTTTGGAAACCTACTTATGAGGAACAAGTGGGAAGTCAATCCTCTATTACTTGCTAGAAAGCAACTGAGCCCTATGTAACCCCTATCCAAGGAAAAAAGTACTCTGTTACATGATCTGTTTGCTCTGGGACTCTAGCTAACTCCTCTCTCCATGATTTTAAATACAGATACTATGTGGACATTTCAAATTTTCTCTCCATTTTTTTTTTGTCTTTTTGAGACAGGGTTTCACTATGTAGTTCAGGCTGGCCCTTTGTAGCCCAGGCTAACCTCAAACTTGAAGTGATCTTCCTGCCTCAGACTACCAAGTGCTGGGATTATAGGCATATGCCACCATGCCTGGCTCTCACATTGTTAAGACACTAAATTAAAAAGTAATGACAGCAGTGGTATTCTAGTTTCCCAGTGATATAGGTAAGGATCCTTGAATTGTCTCGTATTGACCATTACTTTTTCCAGGGCCAGAGGATACTGCTTTTTCAATTATAGAGATAAGAAAAATAAGAATGAATATGTATGCATGGTTTGTAAATAACTAAGAGAGATGTTTTGCATGAAGAATGCAAATTTTCCATTAGGACTTACATTAAAAAATATTTGACTAACAATTTAGAAATCATTCATTTTTGTGTAATTTATCAATTTTAGTGTTGATTTTCCAAAGGATGATTACCAGAAGAAATGTATGAGTTGATAACAGTATAAATTTCATATGTTATTTCTTTGTTCTATGTTTTTAATTTATTTTCCCCTGTGATCAAATAATAAAAGTAAAAATTAATAAATTCAACTACAGCATGTTTAGCAACTTTATATAGGGCATCATAAAGTGTAAAAAGATACGCCATGAGTTGTAAAAATCTTCAAATCATATATATCTATAAAAGCATTAGTAGATGATATGTTAAAAAATTTCTATGAGTCAATGAGAATGAAGTAACCCAACAGAAAAATAAAACAAATTTTCAGATCTGCTAATGAATATTCAAGCTCCAAACAATGCTATCCCTGTTTTAAAACCTAGAAGAAATTACAGAAATAAATTTCATCAGGAAATAAGGTCAAATTATATCTACTAGTAATATTTGTAAAAGAACAAAACAGGAAACAATAAAATATTCTTCAATAGTTGAAGGAATGAATAAATTCTTCTATATACTTTCTGTTGTATAATACACTCTAATACATATAAGAGTGAACTAGATATTCTACTTCAACATGAATAGATCTTTGAGAATAATATCAAACCAAATAAAGACTAAGATGATTAAGAGAGACAAAATGGTAGAGCAGTGAGTGCCAGCAACTCAGCTTCTTCAGGACATAGTTTCTAGATTCTGAAAACAATAGCTTGGAGATGAACGAAAGTGAGAGGAGGATACAGAGGAATCATGATGGAACTGACAGAAGAGAAGAAAATTGGATTAAGTGACACTGAACAGGTCGACACACAGCCTAGAGGAAATACAGTGGGCCCACCAACAGTGGCCGGCTGGCCACGAGCTGGGAGTCAAAGTGAAACTAATAACTTTTCCCCTCACAGAGAACTGGAGAGATACACTGGGAAGAGGAGAATGTTATGCAGATGGAGACAGCGGGAAGAATGTGAGACACTGCTTCTCAAGTCACTCTCCAGAGTGTTGGGGAGTGACTATTGTACAAGCACCGAAGACACAGTCACGTGGAGCAGGAGCTGGTGGGGATGCCATTGTAGAGAAGGGCTGGATGTTTGAACCGGGGTCCCAGAACTGCTCCTTGGCTCCTTCACACTGCCATGTTTCCAGAGAAGATGACGGAAGGATAGTCACAGGAGACTGCCAGCAGTTGGAGAGCTGACTGAGGGGAGTCCTCCTGACTGGCAGGGACTGGTGATCACTGATTTGGTTCCAGTGATCAGACACCAGTTTCTGCCTGAGTTAAACAGAATTGGAAGCTCACATTAGTGCTATGTTCCCACTGCTAAAGGGAGACCAAAAATAGGGTCTTCTGGTATGTTACTTCTCAATTTGCACTTATAGATAACTCTGCAACAGTTTAGCCTCTTACTGCTGCAGTTTAATTGATTCCAGAGGAGTAATCCTGACTCATTGGACAATTTAATGCTAGTGAACTTGTCTGTTAAATTCATCATCACACCCAGAGTGAGAGACAGCAAGAATTCCTAGTCCAAGAACTCAGACTGGATCAGACTCTGCAAGAATGCCTGGAACCTGGCAGAAAGCAGTTCTGCATCTGACTTAGCCTCAGGATCAGAGAAGTTATTGGGGTGTGAGCACTCAGGCTGTCTGGCAAAGAAGGCACTTGGAAATCACATGTGCAGTGTCTTATTGGAATATCTAGTCTATGTTCCCATTGGATATCTTGCTAGTTTAAATTTTTTTATGTTTCCTGATTTATTTAGAAATATGGGGTTATGTTTTTTTTATGATTTCATGTGTTTATTATGTTTTTACTCTTGTATATTTGTTTTTTCATTGGCCATGATTTAATAAGTGTCTAGGTTCTCTCCCCATCTCAGCTCTTTTTCTAGCTTCTTCACCTCAAATCCCCAACACAATATTATTAACATAATTCTTTATTTTTCTCCAAACACCAAAACTCCTTCTACTGAGTTTTTAAATTCCCCATACTTAGCCCCTCACAGTCACTACTACCTTCACTAATATAATTCCTCACCTGTAACCATCCTAAGCCTTTGCTTTTCCATATCTTACCTAGTGCATTGTCCTCCCTATAAGAAAGTTCTCATAACCACATAGCTTTCCTCAGTCATAAACTTAATCCACTCTTCCATATCTCACCCTTCCCCCAATGAAATATGCTCTGGAAACAATCAATACTAAACCTTGAACTCAACTGAAAGGACTTCAATAGAATCAGATGCCACAACAGTCCTTTCTTCTCATCAACTACTATTTCTCTTTTCAAACCTCTCCTTTAGTGTCTAATAATCCTCATCCAACTACCTTCCATTCTCTCCAAACTACCTCACCTACATCACTGCAGACCAACCAAAAATTATAAACTGTCATAGTGTGCAAAGAGAATAGACAAAGAGGGGAAGAGTAACTATCATAGAGAAATGTAACAGTGAGTTTGTGGGCACAGTTATAAATAGAAGCAGTTCTTTCAGCAAAACATAGGAACAGAGTTAAAATCACTTAAAGTAAATAACAGAGTAAATAATAGCACTGGACATACAATTCTGAAAATTATTCACAGGGAGGCGATATCATACTAAAAATTTCAATATAAGCTGCAAACTCTCATCTATTCTCTAGTCCCCAACCTGCAGTACCCCCCCAAAGGGAAGAGAAAAAGAGGGATAATATACATACATATGTATATATACATGCAAAAATAAACACAGATACAACTAGGAGAATGGGGAAACAAGAAAATAAAATATCTCTGAACCACCACCAACTCTTTTAAGGCAAAGAAAGTAAGGGGTCAAAAAGGGAGAAGAAAACAAATACCAGATAGCAGAAATCTATGAAAAATTCTTAGAAAGGATGAAGAAAATAGATGTATTCAAAAAGAAAATGACCAAAAAGTTCACGGCAATGACACCAAATATGCCCACAGTAAATTTCAGAGAAATAGGTAAAAAAGTGGATAAGCTAAACAAAACAGCTCAAAATTTGAACAATAGATTCAAAAAGGTCATAGAATCATTTAAAAGATGTTAGGCAGAAACGACTGAAATAAAAATTATATAGAATTCATACATTGAAATAATGACTAATGTCAGCAACCCATTTGGGACACTTCCAGTCTCTCAGGAGTTATTCCTATTCTCCAATAAATTTTCCTACACTTAACCTCAAAAAAATAAATGACCAATGTGAAGACAGAGTGTTTAATATTGATGATGAAATAGTGAATTACAAGAAAGAGCTCAAAAAAGCCAAAAGAAAAATAAGAGAACAAGAGAAGACTAACCAGACTACTAGAAGACAGAAAGAACACCAATCTAAGGCTAAATGGAGTTAGAGGAAAAACCGGAAGACAGAATACATAGATTCACTAAAATGTTTCCAGAAATTATGGAATAAAATTTCCCAAATATAAGAAAAGTGTTTAAAATACAAGTAGTGACACATATAAAACACCAATTATGATGAAAGGAGTTCACCAAGGCATATCCACATGAAATTAACAGATATTCAGCAAAAAATAATTAAGTAAAATAAAAAAGCATTTTAAAGATAGCCAGAGAAAAACAAAAAAATCACATATAAAGGTAAACCAATTAGAATCAGACATCTCAGCACAAATCCTGAAGGCCAGAAAAGCTTGGAATGAAATATTTCCAGCCCCAAGGGCAAATAACTTCCAATCCAGATTAATTTAGCCAGCAAGGTTATCCTTCAAATTAGATGAAAAATGATATTTCCATGAAAAAGATCAACTTAGAAGATATATGGATGCTAATCCACCTCTAGAGAAAATATTCAAGAAACTCTTGATAGAAATAAGGAATTAGACACAGCTAAAAACACAGAAGAAACTAGTGAGGTCAGTGGATAAATGACAACAAAAAAAATCACTAAAAGAAAAACAAATGGTACACCAACAGATAAAGAAAACAATGAAAATAAATAACAACACATCTCAGTAATATCTCTCAATGTTAATAGCATCAACTTTCTGATCAGAAGATACAGATCAAAAGATACAAAAAACAGAATCCAACAATCTGTTGCACACAACAATCTCATCTAATCAAAAAGTATTCATAGACTAAGAATTAAAGGACGGAAAACAACATTTCATGCTCCAGAACCTCAAAAAGAAGCAGGGGTAACAATTTTCATATCAGACATGATAAATTTAATGTAAAACTGATTAAAAGAGAGAAAGAAAGTCACCACATAGTAGTTAAGGGAAAAGTCTGATAAGAAGAGATAACATGGATAAATGTATATGCACTAAATATATGCACTGAATATTGGAGCACCTATCTTTATAAAACAAAAACTGCTGAAATTAATAGATCAAATAAACATTAACATAATCATACTAGAGGTTTTTAATGCACCAGTTTTGCAAAGAGACAGATCAACTAAACAAACAACCAATGAAGAAATTTCAGAGCTGAACCACACTCTAAATATATGGATTTATTGGATATATATATAAAGTGTTCCACCCCTCTACAAAATAGTATACGTTTTTTTAGTAGCTCATGGTACTTTTTCCAAATAGATCACAGGAAATTAGTATGGAGATTTCTTAAAGAACTGAAATTAGAAATTCCATATGACCCAGCTATCCCCCTGAAAGGTATCTTCCCCCAAAATCCTAAATAGTCATACTATAGTGATACAGGCATACCAATATTTATAGCAGCATAATTCATGATAGCTATATCCTGAAAATGTCCCACATGCCCATTAACAAACAACTGGATAAAGACAATGTGGTATCTATACATAATGGAATACTACTCAGCTATAAAGAGTGAAACTTTGAGACATTTGTAAGAAAATGGATGCACCTGGAAAATGTAATTTTCAGTGAAATAAACCAGACACACAATCTTAAATACTATATGGTATCTCTCATTTGAGTGAGAGAAAGTACAAATAAAGAGAATAATAAAAGATGGATGGAAGGAGACAATGATATGAATCTCTTATAATGGGGAAGTCATCCAAAGGAAAAAGCACAAGGGGTGAGGAGGAAGAGAAGGGGAAATGAGAGAAATAAAGATATGCCAGGTACAGGAACCTAATAAACTCAACTAATGTGAATAATATATGCTACTACATGGGCTAAGATTAATAATATCAAAAAGAATAAAAATGCAATAGAGGGACTGGAGGAAGAGGGAGGGAGGAGGAGAGAAGAGGAAGGGGAGTAAAAGAAAAAGAAACCAGCCATGGTATGTACAGATAACCACACTCCAAGATGATTATGAACTGCCTGAATTGCAGTGTACTAATAAAAATTTTAAAAAGAAAAGAAAAAGAACAGGAACTGTCCCAGAGAGCAATCAACTGGCAGACTTACCAGAGAAAAACTTTAAAACTGTCATTACTTAACAAGGGAGCTTCAATAAAATAATCAGTACATTCCTCATTGGAAATTTTGGAAACCAAAATGTGTTGGGCTGATATATTCAAAGTGAAAACAAAAAAAGTACATTAACCAAGCATAAAAGATAAACATAAACTGAATAAATACTTTGAACTAATCTTGTCCTGTAAGAAATTCCAATGCAGTTAGGAGTCCTGCATGGTGATTGAAAAACACTAGACAGTAAGTTAAAGCTCTATGATGAAACTAAAACCCCAGCAAATGTAAATAAACTGGCAATTATGAAAGTTACTATTATTGTAATAATGTTTTGTGAGACTACTTTCTGATTTCTATATTATTTATAGGGTTAAAACATCAAAAAAAATCTAAAAACTAGTATTTTTTGTAACTTTTGTTATTAACTTCATAATTCATTTTCTATGTAATTAAATATATTAATGCATTAAAACTATTATCGATTCATATTTTTGGTCACAAAATGTGTGAAAACTAAAATTAGGTGACATCCATAACTGAATGGGTTGGGAATGGACATCTAAATGAGCAAATTTTGTCCGTTATTGAAGTGAAGCTGATATAACTCAGAGTACTATAAATTTAGGAGGTTGAATGTAACCCCCTGGAAACAGAAAAGAAAATAATTTTATGATGTATGCATAAAGAAATGAGAAGGGAATTGAAATGCACAACAAAAAAATCAATAATATACAAAGAGAGTAATTCAGGATATGGGACAACAAAAGTGTTATAATGCCTATAGAAAATAAATAGTAAATTGACATAGGTAATTCTTCATTATCAATAAATGTAAATAAATTACAGTATATAATCAAAAGACAAAGATTGAATGGATTGAAAAACAGGAATGCAACTATATACTGTCCACAATAGAGCTTCTATAGATTCAAAACCAGATATAAGTTCAAAGTAAAATGTCTTAGTTACTTTTCTCATGTCACTGAGCCAAAATACTAGACACCCAAAGTTAGAGGGGGAAAGGTTTATTTAGCTCACAGTTTGTAGAAGTTTCAGTCCATAATAAGTTGGCTCCAAGGTGGGGTGGTATGTCAGATAGGGAGATCAGAGAAGAAATAGTTCATGGTGGGCAGAAGGTAGCAAAGCAAGCAAAAGATCAGACAGCTTCTTTCTTTCCCTTATATTTCATCCAGGCTACTGGGTTTAGGGTGTTGCACAACTGATCAGTGGACTGATTTATTAATCACCCACCCTAAATTCTAACACCCTATTCCTAGCATTGCACCATAAACTGATCACACACTATAGATTCAGCCACCTCTGAAAAAGCCCCACCTATGACCACATGAGGCATTGGGGAGCCATCTAGACACACGCCATAACATAAAAGATATCCCATGCAAAAAGAGAATAGAAGTTATGATACTAGAGTTAGAAAAAAATAGAATTTAATTTAAAAATATTACAATACAAAGAAGGACATTACAGTGTAGTAAATTTCCAATGCACCAGAAAGACATAGTCGGAAAAATATTTACACATCTTGTAGCATATCATTAAAATAACTGATGCAAATAGCGACAGAATTCAAGGAAGAAAGGGACATTTTTACAATAATAGTTGGAGACTTGAAAAGAGAAACAATAAAGAATATCAATACATGAAAAGTCAGTTCTTTGAAAGAAACCACAAAATCGACCAACATTTAAGTAGATTAATTAGAAAACATGGAGGATTCACATCTGATTTCAAAAGTTAATGACAAAGCTACAAAAATAAACAGGTAAAAGAAGCAGAGGCTCTGAGAGCACACAGTAATGGTGAGGTTTACTGGGTGTGAGATGTTAGTTAAATAATTTAATGAATTTGAATCTTATATTTATGTCTAAAAATTAAAAACTAATACTTTCTAATTTGATATTTTATAAGGTTGCTTAACAAACATTAGATTTTATTCAATTTTATTTAGATGATATATAATAGTTTGATCTCAATTTCTTTTATTTCCTTAGAATTTTGTCTCAATTTCTCTATATCAATTCCTTTATTTCATACTATTGTTCTGTCTTCTACTTTTTGAGCCTATACATAACAGAATTTATGACAGAATAACAGAATAATAAATTTATTATTAGTAAATTCTCTATAACACCCAGGAAAGCGACTTTAATTCCCTGGCTAATATTTTCTTCAAACTTGAATTCTTAATTTCTCTTTCAAATGCAATTTATACTCATTCAGTTGGTTTTCTTTAACTGTATTTCATAATTTATGAATCAGTTTTTCATTCTCATTTAGTTTAATATGACTAGCTCTGTGCAGGTATTTACTTTTGAATGATACAGAAGAATTTATTCTGATGCTTTTCCCACCTTGTCTAAAATCAGTTTACATTGGTGGAAGTAAGTTGAATAGGATTGGAAGAAATAAGATGTACTCTTTTGCATATATGGGAGCCTAGGCAGGAATGAGTAGATGAATGGGGAATACTTCAAACTCCTGGTATTAGGTCATTTTCCAGGTGCTTTCTGTATCCACTTAATTTCAGCCTCTGAGAGTTAGCTTTATTAACCACTTACCAGTCCAATTATTTAAATACAGGATGACCAAAAGTTGCATATTTTTATTAGTTTTATAAGATGATATAACAGGAGATATAAAAATGACAATTTCATCAAATTTATTCAATACAAGACTGTTTGAAATGACACCTACCTGACTGATCCTTGGGATAGTCAATACATAAACAAATGCAATTCCCAAGTGATGTTTGGGGTAACTGTTAAGTGGTTAAATGGTGGTTTGATTCCAAGAGCATAAAATCATAAACTACATCTACATGGAAACAGATAGTACAATTTGGATTTTATTTCATTGACCCAGCTAAGCACAATAACCACTCCTATGGTTATTGTATGTGTTAGACAAATTTTTCATCAGTCACTGAGAAACAGTATTTGACACACACAAATTGAAGGAAGAGAGGTTTAGCTTGGCTCACAATTTTAATCACCAAATAAAAACAGCATAGCATTTTCATAATTCTGCCTAACATAATGCAAATTTTCTGCATACAACAAGAAATGCAACAATTCTTTCTCCAAAGTTTCCTGATTTCTAGCATTTCTCAGATGTCCAAGATACACTATCTTCTGACACAAGGCGTACTTTTAGTAATGGACCTCTGTAAAAATAAAAATAAAGTAAAAATAAATCAGATTATGCAATTCCAAGGTACAATGGCCCAAAGTAGATATTCTCATTCCCAAGGGATGAATAGGGTATATAAAATAGTCAGGCCAACACAATAACAAAATCCAGCAAGGTGAATTTTATGCTCTGTAGTTCCATATTCAACATTCAGGACACAGGGTGGTAAGATGTGAGTTCCAGAGCATTTTGGGAGCTTACCTCTAAGGACTTTTTGGTTTTTTTGGTTGTAGCCTATATGACCTTTTACTTGGGCTTGTTCCAATTAGAGCCTGAACCTTTCCTCTGTAGATATTCCAAGTTTCTTGCATCTCCCACTTTTTCTGGTCTCTGCTATGCCTTCAACTTTATTTCTCTAGCTTTACACATTGCCTCACTTTGCCTTATCTCAGGTCTTTTTTAAACCTGGGTACAAACCTCCCTGTCACCACAACTTACATTCTTCATATTGGTAAAACCAGCATTATGTAGATAACACCAAAATTGGTTGCCAGCTCAAGAAGTAGCACATTTACAGAAAATTGTAGCTAGCACCTGTTTGTTGAATATATGAATGACAATCACCTTAATTATTTTACATAATTTAAGAATATATTATAGAAGACAAATAATCACTTCTTTGAATATATTACAATTTCTATTATTTTACCATAGATCATCTATTATTATGATAATCCAAATTTATTTTTTACAGGGCAAGAAAATCTGCTTTCTAATATTATTCTAAAACAATGTATTCAGCTTTAAGTAATGGTATGTAATTCAGCATTAAAACTAATGTTACTGGCAAGAGAGTAAGTAAATTTTCTCATTTTTGTGCTTGTATGTCCAAAAGGTGATGAATATTTTATAGATATGAGGTTGTGGATTAATATGGTAACTAATTAGAGAAATCAAGGGGTTTGATTTCTTTTTGAGAATTTATTTAAGCTCAAAGTTTTTTCTAATTTTTTTTATTCCTTTATTGTATACTTATTCATTATCATGGTTCTTTACTGTGTCATGGTTTTTACAATATGCTCTGTTTTGCTCTTCAGAATTTGTTTATTGGGATATGCCCTTTTCTAAAACAAGGCTGGGTATGTAAGTAAACTTCTTACTTTCTTTGAAAGATATTGACCCACTCATTCATTATTTGTTCTTAATTTCTTGTCTTTCTACTACAATGTAACCAGGTGATGGAAGTAAAAAGAAAAAGAACTTGGACATTTCTTTTCTCCTCTTAATATATTCTCCTACTCTTTCTTTTATTCTCTTCTTATTGATTGTCAAAATAGACTTATGATGCTATTTTATGGTTACCCCACTAAGTGAGTGGTGGCATCTCATTGTTTCTGTTCTGAATACTTTGTCCAGATTGTTTTTATCTCTTAGTTGGTGAAGCTACATACAGGTAAGCCTTAGATGTTGCCTTGGGTTAGTAGTTTTACTCTGAGAAAAATGTTTCTGGAATATTTTGCCTTGACATAATACAAGCACAGCTCATTCTTAATTGTTAACAAAGTAATAAATACAAATATTATTTAACTTCATGTGTTCCATTTAAGTTACTTAAAAAGATTTATGTTTCACAATAAAGCTGGGAAAATGTAGGAAGATTATGTATTTGTTCCCAAATTAATTGTGAAATATTATTAATTCAGAATTAAATATATGAAAAATGCTTTGTAAGAGATGTACATCCATGAAGTTTTGTTGTATGGATTTAACAAAATTTAAGTG
This sequence comes from Erethizon dorsatum, assembly GCA_028451465.1. Taxonomy (NCBI): domain Eukaryota; kingdom Metazoa; phylum Chordata; class Mammalia; order Rodentia; family Erethizontidae; genus Erethizon; species Erethizon dorsatum. Next base: position 23,871,137 of record CM051839.1, read on the forward strand.
ATGAAAATTTTCTTTTTTAAATTTCCTCTCAAAGTTCTCAAGAGAAACAAAATTAAAGGTATACACATATATGCTATTCCACATTATATATCTTACACATTTTATATTTATATTTTATAAAAAAATGTGAAAAATTGGGAGGTTACACAGACTTTTTTAAAGAATTGGCTTGTGCGCCTCAGGGTGGTGGAAAATCCTAAGTTTATAAGGCAAGCTGGCAAACTATAGCTTCAGGAAAGAGGTTCAATCTTGAATCTGAAGGCTGGAAGCTTAGGTAGAATATTCACATTGCAGTCTGGAGGCAAGGTTCCTTCTTTCGGAAACCTTGTTTTTTTTTTTTCTTTTAATATCTTTAATTAGTTGGATAAATCTAATATTTTGAAAGATAATCTGCTTTACTTAAGTTTAGTTGATAGTGAATTTAATCACATCTAAAAAAGAAATGTGCTCACAGGGATATATAGACTAGTATTTTGTTAAACAACTGGTCATCATAGTCTAGACCAGGTAACACATAAAATTAATCATCACATTTGATTGTTTGGAATAAATTCTCTCTTCACCAGTCACATACAGTTAATAATCAAGAGCTTTATGATGAAGAATGTTATCTAATAAGTGTATTTTTTTAGAAAGCACTCCATTTAAAATCAAGATATTAAACATATACAAGAAGTCCAATAAAAATATAGTAGTCACAGTAATGAGATTTGATAGAAACAAAAATAGCCATCAACAGAACAGATAGAATAATGTATTTTAAAGAGAACAAACAATAGAAACAATAATAAAATACAATATTTTAAAATAAGATCATAGGAGAGTAATAAAGGTTAATACATTGAATATTGTTATCTTCAAAGTGGTTGCTCAGATTACTAGATATAGGTATGGAAATCGATCAAACAATATCAGCGTAAACTCTTTTCAATGAATTAATAGAAATTAGTAGTTTAACTATATTAACCATTATTTGTTTATTTATTCATTTTTCCTTTTCTCTTCCTTCTTTTCTCCTTTCCCCCATCCCAGGTTCTCTCTCCTTTGGAACAGTTTCTTCCCATTTCCAAATACCTATTGTACATTTTGGATCTTATTTACTCTTTCATCTTCTTACACTAGGGAGACAATATGATGTTCACACATGAAAGTCTGATTTATTTCACTGGTGAATGTGGACTCAAGTTGAATCCATTTACATATCAAAGTCTCAAGTTTATCCTTTTTTATAGCTGAATAACACCCCATTGTATAAAACTACTACTTCTTTTTTATCCATTCCTTGGTTGATGGGCAGCTGAGTTGTTTCCAAGATTTAGCTACTAAAATTGTGCTGCTATAAACATGGGAATACATATATCACTGTGTTATGATGTTTTTAAATCTTCTAGGAAAATACCCAGAAGGGGAATAGCTGGGTCAAATGGGACTTCTAATCCTAGTTTTTTGAGTAATCTCCACACTGATTTCCACAGTGGTTGCACCAGTCTACACTCCCACTGACAGTGAAGGAGAGTTCCTTTTTCCCAACAGCCACACCAGCATTTATTATTGGTTGATTTTTCCTGATAGCCTTTCTTTCTGGGGTGAGAAATGATTCTCAGAGTTGTTTTAATTTGCATCTCTCGAATGACCAAAGATGCTGAATATCTTTTCATATATTTATTTGCCATTTGTATTTCTTCATCTGACAGGTGTGTATACATATTAGATGCCCATTTTTGGATTGGGTCTTTGAATTTGGGAGGTCTGCTTTTTTTCAATGCATTATATGTCCCAGATAGAAGTCCTTTGTCTGAGGGACAGTTTGCTAAAATTTTTTCACACTCTGTGGTTGTCTTTTCACTCTGCTGGTGATTTCTTTTGATGTGCAAAAATTTTTAATAAGATGAGATCCCTATTGTTGATTCTTGAAGTTTTTCCCATGCAGTTTGGGTTTTGTTCATGCAATCTCTGCCTACACTTTTGTTTCAACATTTCTACCTATTCTCTCTTTCAGCACATTTAGCATTTCTGTTTTAATATTTAGATCTCTGATCAATTTTGACTTTAGTTTAGTGCATGGTGATATACATGGGTCTAGTTTTAGTCTTTAGCATGTAGACAGACAGTTTTTCCAGTATTGTTTATTAAAGAGGTTATCTTTCTTCCAGTGAATATGTTTGGTCCCTTTGTCAAAGATAAGGTGGCTGAATGTGTTTATAGTTGTGTCTGAATCTTTTAATCTGTTCTACTTATCCTCAGATTTATTTTTTCTGCCAGTACCATGGTGATTTTATCAGAATAACTTTGTAGTATAATTTCAAGTAAGGGATTATGATGCCTCCTGTATTGCCTTTGTTGCCGAGAATTGCTTTTGCTATACTAGGTCCCTTTTGTTTCCAAATGAATTTTAGGAATGTTCTCTCTGGTTCTGTGAGATGTGTTAATGGTATTTTGATAAGGATTGAATTAAATCTGTATAACATTTTTGGGAGTATGGACATTTTCTCTATGTTGATTCTTCCTATTCATGAGCAAGGAATATCTTCCCATTTTCTGATATCCTCTTCAATCTCCTTTTTCAGAATACAGTAATTTCTAAATAATAGATCTTTCACTTTCTTTTTTAGATTGATACCTAAGTATTTAGTTTTTTTGGATGCTATTTTGATGGGTATGGTTTCCCTAGTTTCTCTCTCAGTGAGTTTGTTGTTTGTATACAGAAAGGCTATTGATTTTTGAGTGTTGCCTTTGTATCCTGCTATGCTACTGAATTTGCTTATTAAATCTAGAAGTCTTTTGGTGGAGTTTTTGGGGTCTTCTATTTAGATCATCATGTCATCTGTGAATAATGATAATTTATCTTCCTCCTTTATTACCCTTATTCCTTTTATGTATCTCTCTTGTCTAATTGCTCTGACTAGTGTTTTCAGAATTATATTGAAAAAAAGTGGTGATAGTGGACATCCTTGTTTTGTTCCCGATTTTAGTGTGAAAGCTTTCAGTTTTTGTCTATTTAGTATGTTGTTGGCTGCTGATTTGTCAATGGTGGATTTTATCAGATTGAGGTAAAGACCATTTATTCTGATTTTCTGTAGGCTTTTTTTAAGACATGAATAAGTTTTGGACTTTGTCATAAGTTTTTTAACATCTATAAATGATCATGTAAATTTTTACTTTGGCTCTGTGGATATGATGTATTACATTTACTGATTTGTCTATGTAGAACCATCCCTGCATTCCTGGGATAAATCCCACTGGGTCATGGTGTATAATCTTCTTGATGATTTGTTGCATTCTGTTTGCTAGTTTCTGAGGATTTTTGCATCTATGTTCATTAGGAAGATTGGCTGTAGTTTTTTCTTTTTTTTTTTTGTTTGAGTCTTTCTTTAATTTTGGTATCAGGATAATACTTGCCTCCAGGAGTGAGTTAGGAAGTATTGCTTCCCTTTCAAACTCACTAAAGAGTTTGAGGAGTGTTGGCATTAAATATTCTCTAAATTTCTTGTAGAATTCAGCAGTGAATCCACCAGGACCTGGGCTTTTCTTTGTTGGAGAGTTTTTAATTACATTTTCAATCTTATTAACTGATACTTGGTTATTCAGAATTTTTATATTTTTTGATTCTGCTTTGGTAATTCATATATTTCTAAGAATCTGTCCATTTATTCTGTGTTTTCCATCCTATGAGAGTAAAGATTTTTGAAGTAGGTATTGGTCATCTTCTGAATTTCCACACAATCTGTTGTGATTTCACTTTTCTTTCCTCGTTGCATGAATTTGAGTTATTTCTATCCTTTTTGATATGGTTTGCTAGGGGTTTATCAACTTTATTTATTCTTTCAAATGACCAACTCTCCAATTCATTAATTTTTTGTATTGTTTTCTTAGTCTCCATTGCATTAATTTCTGTTCTGAACCTTTATAAATCCCTCCCTTTTATGGGGTTTATGCTTCTCCTGCTCTTCTTTTTCTAGAAGTATGAGATGCAACATTAGATTGTTTATTTGTGCTCATTCGATTTTCCTGATGTGAGATTCACTGATATAAATTTCCCTCTTAGGACTGCTTTCACTGCATCCAGTAAGTTCCATTAAGCTGTATCTGCATTCTCATTTAGTTGTAGATATCATTTAATTTATTCTTTAATTTCATCTGTGACCCATTGTTTGTATAGGAGGGTGTTATTTAATTTCCATGTGTTTATGGAAATTTGCAGTTTGTTTTGCCATTAACTTCCAATTTCATTGCAATATGATCAGATAATATGCATGGTATAATTTCAATGCCTCTGCATTTACTTAAGCATTTTCTATGCACTAGTATATGGTCCATTTTTGAGAATGTCTCATGTGCAGCTGAGAAGAATGTGTATTTTGATGATGTTCAGTGGAACACTCTGGAAACATCTACTAAATCCATTTGTTCACAAGTTTGGTTCAGTTCTGATATTTCTTTGCTGATTTTTTGTCTGGTTGATCTATCTCTTTGTGACAATGGGGTATTAATGTCTTCTGCTATAATTTTGTCCTTGCTTATTTGATTTTTCATGTCTAGTAGTTATTTTCTTTTATAGTTGGGTGGTCCCTTATTTGGAGCATTCATATTTATGATTGTTATCTCTTTCTCGTGAAGTTTTCCCCTAACAAGTATGTCATGACCTTCTTTATCTCTGTTGATCATTCTTGGTTTGAAGGTCACATTGTCAAAAAAGGGAATAGCTACTCCTTCTTTTTTCTGATGTCCTGTTGCATGGAAGATTGTTTTCCATCCTTTGACTTTAATCTATGAATTTCTTTTTAAGTTAAATGTATTTCTTGTACACAGCATAATATTGGATATTGTTTTTTGATCCACGCTGCCAGGCTGTTTCTTTTAATTAGTGAGTTGAAGCCACTTGAATTGATGGTTATAACTGATATGTATTGGCTTATCTTTGTCATGATATTTTCCTATTACTGGTTCCCTGCTTTTCCCCTCCACTTAATTGCTTGCCCTGTCTAGTGGTTTGTTTCTGTTGTTGTTATCAGAATTGTGGTCATTTTTATCTCTGTCTACAATAACTTTCAGTACTCTTGGTAGGGTTTGTTTGATGGTCATGCATTTCTTCAGTTGTTCTTTGTCACGGAAGTATCTTATTTCTCCATTAATTTTGAAAGATAGTTTTGCAGTGTACATCAATCTAGGTTGTAAGCTGTTTTCTTTCAGGAGTTGAAATACATAACTACAAACTCTTCTTGTCTTGATGGTTTGTGTTGGGAAGTCTGCCATTATTCTGATGGGTTTTCCTTTTTAGGTGATCTGTTTCTTTTCTCTAACAGCTTTTAATATTCTGTTTTGTGCTGAATTTCTGGAATCTTTATTACTATATTTCTTGGTGTAGTTTTATTTTTGTCATGGCTCTTGGGAGTTCTATATGCTTCATTTACTTGTATGTCAAATTCTTTATCCACCTTTGGAAAATTTCTGCCATTATTTCTGTGAAGAGATTTTTATATGGCATTTGAGCTGTCTCCAGCTTTCTCACTGACCCCAATAATCTTATGTCATTCTTCTTTGCTTCATCTTGTACCTGTTGGATTGATTTGATTTTCCTGGTCCCTTGCTCTTTTTAAGATATCTTTCTTTTCATGATCACCAGCGGCAATTCTGTCATCAAGATCTGATATTCTATCCTCTCTTTCATTCAATCTGTTGCATATACTTTCAATGGAGGAGTTAATCTTTTTGATTTCTCTTTGGACGTGTTTCATGGATTCCATTTGTTTCCTATGTTGGGCATTTTTTTTCCATCCTTTTTCAGAGCTCATTTATGCTTTTATCTGTGTCTTCTCTAATATCTTTTGTTTTAAGCATTTCTTTTTGTACCTGAGAGGTTATTTTTTCTACAGCCTTTTCCACTTGCTTTTTCACTTTTGCTGCAATCATTTCAGATAGTTCTAATGTTTGACTTTCAATTTCATCTATCTCATTGTGTTCCAGGCTTGTCCTGTGTGGCCTGGGGATCTGGGTTGCATTTTGATTTGGTTTCTTGACATTTTCTATTTTCATTTTTTTTATTTTATGTTGTTTTCTATGTTGATACTTGCCAATTTCTCATGATAGATAACTTTATCACTAGTATTGAGGCTTCCGCAGGAGATGTCTGTTCCTCAGGGATGTCCTCTAGATGTAAGTGGTTCTTTATAGCTATTTCAAGAACCAACCTTCCCAATTTGTAAAGTATGCAAAGTTATTATTTGGCTCAACACCCAGCCCTTTGGTACTGGGCTGTGGTGATGATTATGACCCCATACTATCACAGAGTTATCATACAAGGGGAAAAACTGATTATAACATGTATGACATTCAGGCTAAAGCTGTATAGCTAGTAATAACAATAGTTTCAAATACAGTTTAACTACAGACAAACTATGTTAACCATTTACCTGCTACTTCTGAACACAAGAGCAAACTCTAAAGTTATATAACAAAATCAAACATATACCATGAACTTATATGCAGTGATTTTACCCTTCTGTGAGGGGTGGGGGGTTAAATGGTTAGGGGACAGGATAAAGTGATGCTAGGGGACCGTAGAGTCAAATATAGTAGCGTCAAGCCTGGAGGTCAAAAGATGATCATATGAGTTTTGGGAAGGTAGAGGACCAAGGAGGGAAAGAATGAAATAGAATGTGAAATTAGTAATCAGAAAGAGAAGAGACAATGTTTACTCACTTGAAAATTTAAATTCCAGAAGTAGCTGAGGAAAGAGAGAAAGAGGATCAGTAGAAGAAAATGAAAAGGAAATGTAACAAACCTAAACAGTGATAAGAAGGAAGAAAGAGAAGAATGAAAAAGAAAAATAGAAAAGAAAGAAAAAAAAAGAGTCCAGAGAAAGAGAGGAGAGAAAAACACCCACAAAACAAAAATAACCACAAAATACAAAACAAAACAAGATGACATCCCACCATCCCACTAGACAGGAAAGGGATAGCCAATCAGACAAACAAGGGAGAATAAAGTTATTAAAATTCCTCTGGTGTTTACAGTTCTGTGATAGTGTCCATGATAGATCCCAGAAATGTCCTGTGTCCTGCAGCCAAGGGTGCCATGGGAGTTGTGCTGGGTATGAAGCTGATCTTGGCCTCTGGATGTGGGGACTGGAACTGGTCTTCTGTTGGTGGAGTTCTCCAGAACCCAACTTCCTGCTCCTTTTTGCTGCTTCAGACACTTGCACATTGCTGGTCTCACTAATTACTCTGCACTCCAAAGGTATGTGTGCCCCACGCACCCAGGCCAGGTGTCCTGTGTCTTGGTGTTCCAGTTGCTCTGCCTGCCAAAGGCATGTGTCCAGATAGACTAATTATCTATTGTTTATTAATCAATTATGTAAGAAATATCTTATTTCTTAACTTTCACACGCTTTGTCATTATTTCAATTTGGTAGATTTATTTAGTTCAATTTAAAGAGTCATGTATGAATGCAGAATAGTGTATTGAAGATGGCATCTACATTCTTAATTTTTAAATACTTTATTCATGTTGTATAGTGGTAGTTGTTATATCAAATTCACCTGTTTATTTTTTCAAATATGTGCAATTATTTGGGCCTTCTGAAATGGAATATTAGAATAATCAGAAAATCATTTTTCTCTCATACCAAAAAAAGCTAAGACAATGTTGTAGGATGAATTGGTCCACAAATTTAAAATGAAACAGGACAACATTTTATAAACAACTCTAGTAGGATTCTGGTAGTTAACCAAAGGTGTGCAAATTCGACAAGTAATTATTAATAAAAAAACACTAAAATTCTGATAAGAACAGTGACAATCTGTGGTGCTTTATCCCAGGTGAATTTTCAGTATTGATATCAACATGGCAGTTTACCAAGACAGGAAAAACCATGAAAGTCAGATGATTTTCTTCTTAGAGTGACTTATTTTTGAACAGTGCACAAAAAATTTTTCATGTCCAAAGTTAATAATGAAAAGAACTATCAAATTAGTGACACAGATTTGGGAAGGCCAGTATCACAGTTAATCTGTTTTTGTGATACTTGTTAGACAGCAACAAACCATGAGAATTTCCAGATATTTAACAGAAAGATCTGAGGAAAGAGAAAGAGCTAAGGGGTCCTTGATAAGCTGCCACCTATGAGGAGGTTTGGAAGGTTGCATACTTGGCCCAGGGTGTGTTCCTGATATCAGAAACCAAACATGTCTCTGGCTACCAAAATTGTGTGTGCATAGATGTCTTAGTCCATTTAGACAGCTAAAACAAACTACTGTGCACCGGGGTATGTACAAATAACCAAAATCTATTTTTCATAGGTTAGGAGGCTAGAAAGTCCAGGATCAAATTGCCAGAAGATTCGATATCTGCCAGGGAATCACTTCTTGGTTCTTCAAAGACATCTTTCCACTTAATCATCACGTGGTAGAAGGAGCAAGTCAACTCCTTGGGGCATCTTTTCTGTGAGCATGAGTCTTATTCATAAGGAGTCTCCTCTTATATTCTAACAATCCAAACAGTCCAACCTAGTAATAACATACATTGTTGATTGAGCTTCCATATATGAATTTGGGTAACACAAGCGTTAAAGTCATAGAAGCAGAAAAGAAACAAAGAATGCCTGAGTAAGAAAAAAAAAGGGGAGGGCAAATTTAAAAGCGGCTTAAACCCTATGTGTACTGCCTGATCTTCTTTAGTAATAGGTGAAAGCCTTTTCTGGTTCACAGTGTCTAGGAAAAACCTCCTACCATCAAGGACTGACACTTTGTGCTGACATAGACATTGTAGCAGAAAGCCAGAATTAAAATGAAAGACAAGCATTCATGTAAAAATGCAATATGGTAGAGCCAGAATGCAAATTTGCCTGGGTCTGGCAATTGCGTGCAAAGATAAAAAACTGGCTTGTCATCTGGACAGCTAAGCTTTGTAAATTTACTAAACATCATTGAATTTTATACTTAATATGGGTAAACTTCATGATATGTAAATTATATATCAATATGCTTTCTTTGAAAATGTTATGGGTGGCCAAAATTCTTGATAAATATTTGAATCCCATTATCTCCTGCCTTTACCTCCCCAAATATAACACACAACTAAGAACTTTAACATGAATTATTGACTAAATGTAAGTACTTTTCTGTATTCAAAACACATTTTACTTTACTAATTAAAATAAATTAATGTCAACAGTAACATCAGCCTATGCTAGGTTACTTTAAAACTCACAGAAGAAAATTATTTCATGTCAGCAAATATGTCATTAATTGTATACCTTTAATGTCTACTAAATGATTTTATGATTTTACACAGACCTTTATACATAAGAGTTGTTGATCATCAAGTTATTACTGGAAAGAGAACATTTTGAAGCCATTTGTCATGAAAAATAGAAAAGACAAAAATAGGAAAAGCAAAATGTAGCAATGATTTTATAAAAATTTTGATTTTTTTTGGGGGGGTACCGGGGGTCGACCTCAGGACCTCGTGCACCAGCAGGTGCCCGTGCCCCTCTGAGTGATATCACCGGCCCTTTTTTTGTATGTGGGTTCCGGGAGTCAAACTCAGGCCCTCGCACTTGCCAGGCAAGCTCTTACGCCACTGAGCCATCTCACCAGCCCCCAAAATTTTGAGAACTACAAGTTATTTTACTATTTTTTTCTACTCAGTGATTCAAGAGTGCATCCCCTTAGAAGAGTGACACTTTTTATTTGGTAACATTACAGTTATTTATAGCATATGTTAGTGAATAGTAATAGATCCATATGCTTAAATAATTTGAAAAGAAAAATGAACCTGAACTTGTTTTTCTTCAAATCATTTAGTTCTTAAAATGTCCTTTACTAATTATAAGAGAGAGCTAATAAATTTCCTGATCTAGCACTTTTTCCCAAAGGTCAATAATGATGTTTATGATCTCTAAAATTCCACATTTAAAAAAGAATCACATGGTGTTACAAATAAGTCAGACTCTTCAAAAGACCTTCCTTGATCCCCAATCAGGACTAAAAATACTAATATCACTCCAATGAAAGATACAGTCAAAATAATTTAATCACTGAATTAGTTGTAAGAGAAAGATTTGGACTACAATTTCTATAAAATCCTATTCTACTAAATTTTATTTCTTTAAATATATTCTATGTTTACAGTCATTATGTGCCCAAGTTCATTTAAATAATGATATATAATTAAATAAAACTAGTATTTGAATGCTAAAATTCTGTGATTATTTTTATACATATCACCAATGTATGTGGCAATGATAATACTTATTGTTCCATGAATATTTGCTCAGTGCCTAGTTAAGTGCCACAGAAGGAAGAAGTAGATGGATATTGTGGTAATGGAACTTTTACTGTAGCAGCAAGAAAAAAATAGTACTCAAATTAACCCCTGAAAAATAATAATAATAATATATTATGTCTTAATGAGAAAAAGGAATGTTGTTTAGGAAGGTGGATCAGTACCTTAGGTAAAGTGCATAAGAAAGACTTCATTGAGAGAAAGCATTTAAACTAATGCTTCCCTGGTGAGAAAATTATGCAAAAGTCTGGTTCAAAAACTTTGAAAGCATGAGGGTAAGCCTTCTAAAACACCCAGAGGTGGATAAGCTAAAGTTTAAAATTCAGGGTCATTTGGGCTGGTTGAATGCTGAGGCCACGGAGCCAGGCCCAAGGTAGTATTGGAATATGAGCAAGATAAGTCATGTAGAACATTTATCTCACAAAGTGAAGCTTGTATGAATTCTGATGTAATAATATATAGAAAGCCTATTATAATATATAACAGGAAATTATGATGTAATAAGGAAAAAGCATAGTCCTTATATAAACAGGTCAGGAAGGGATCCTTAGCAAAAGGAATTGCTGAAATGGTTACAGAAAGTAATATTTAGTCTTGGGCCAGATCTATGTATAGATGAGTAGAGGTTATTTTTCACCCACAACGATAGAGAAGACCCATGGGAACATAATTTCAATACAGGGAACGAATGAGGGGAAAAACCTAAACTACCCAATAGTAAAAGGACTCAGTTGATGAAAAGAGAAGGCTGGTCAGTTTTAAAAGCCAGTTAAGAAAATATTATGTTTTATGAATTTAAATTATACAACCCTAAGAGCAGTTCAGTGTCTGTGTGTGTGTGTGTGTGTGTGTGTGCACGTGCAGACGTGTGCATTTACCTGGAGATTCTATGTCTCCTGAATATATCTGACATGTCAGTGTCTATCCCTAAAGGTTTTGGGATATAACTCAAAGCCTCATGTTTCAAATGTAGAAGGATATGTTAATTAAGTGTATATTTCTATTGAGTATAAAAAAGATTATATATATTATGAAGGAAATTAGATCCTGGGGCAATATTAGTATTAAAACTGGTGGGTAAAATGAAAAGCAGTAGAAAGGGCATTTGGAAAAGAGTAGAAAGCTAGGGCTAATCACTATCAGAAACCTAGCAATCATAACCTACCAAAAATATCCCAGTGGACTTTTTCCTAAAGTTCAAAAATACTGTAAAAAATTTATCTTTCAATTCTTTAAAATAGGTAAATGGATGCAACTCGAGAAAATACTCATAAGTGAAATAAACCAGAAGCACATGTGTAAGCATCGTATTATCTCTCTAGTATGAGAAACTGAAAGAGTAAATAAGATCCAAAATGTACAATAGACATGGTGAATCAAAAAGAAACTGGTCAAAAGGAAAGAGAGACTGGAATAGGGTAAAGAAAGAAGGGAAAGGGAAAAAAAAATTGTATATATATATATATATATATATATATATATATATATAAAAGATGGTTAAGATAGATACACTACCATTTTTACTTAGTTCATTGAAGAGTAAGGTTTGTGCTAATAATGTTTGGACAATTGAATGCTAATGTCTGGTGTCCTGAATAACTAACTTAAAGATAGTAATACGTAATGTATTAACCATTGTTACCCTCCTATTATGTTGGTTTGAAAATTTGTTCTTCTTTTGATTTGTTTTGTTTTTTCTTCTCTTTAAAATAAAAAAAAAATCTCAAACGCTTCTAATTTTGATATAAATTGCCCATTAGTACTGTGAAGAATAAGATCAGAAAAGGCAAGTAAAGTCCATTTTATTTTACATCAACTATTTACTCACACCAACGTAGCATCATTCAAAGGGGATACAGGTTTGTGGAATTCCAAGAACAGAATTACTGGGATGAAGGCAAAAAAACAAGTCTCAGACAGGAAGATAGAAAATGGAGAAACAATATCTAAATGAACTATTCAATATAAATGTGATATGGTGACTCATTTTAAAATATATACTGGAAGAAGCTCACATTACAAAAGCTGATGGAAAAGCAAAGAAGCTGATTACCTGGTTTACAATTTAACTGGGAATCTTAACTGCATGCCTCTGTTTCCTGCCTCAAATCCTCTCAAATCATTCTTTTTATTAAACATTATATATCTGTTTAGAACTGGTGTAATTTGGCTGAAGAGCCCTTGAAAATCACAACCAGCTTTCCTCCAGTATTTCTCGAGTGAATTATTGTCACAGTTGACAACTATGGCATGGTGCAAAGAGGGAGAGATTACTCAGACTCAATGTCCAATTCAAATTCCAAGAAGGCCCAGTGAAAATGCCCTTAACCAAGACCCCTCAGCAGGAGAGTCTCATAAAGATCACCCTGAACTGAAGCATTTGTGGCTTTTTATTGATGGAACCTGGAAGCAAGGAAAAAAGAATGACATTTGTGTAGGAATTCATGTAGGGGGCAGAGGAGGGACAGGGGAAGGTCGGGGTGGTTTGTTACATGACTAATCTTAGGGCAAATCTAAGTAATAAATTGGAGTATGGAGAGGATGTAGACCAGAGCATTCATTCCTTAAGGCAATGCGTTTTGATCCTATTTGGACTTGTGGCCTTGTAGGCTATATTTTAATATCTAACCATACATTTCAGCAGGTTTAGGTGTGTGGCTACAAAAGCCCCTTAACTGCATATCCGTCTCATACATACATCTGGCCAATGTTCCCACAGTCTATTTGACTAGATAGTTCCATGTCTAGTGACTAGATGGAATTGCATACCCATCTAGTTCTATTACCATAACATTGTAATATAGGAGATAGTTGGTGCTGTAGGCTATATAGTTTGGGCCATCTTGTGATCGCTAGTACTAATCCAAGGGATATTAAGTTCTTAAACTAAGAAAAAGCATTTACATTCTGGCTACTTATAGATAGTAGAGTGGGAAAAGGACATACAAGTATGATTGTCATATCTAAAAAAGCACTGTTTTACAAGTGTGAGAACTTCAAACTCTGATTTTCTGCCCACTATGGTGGCTTTTACATGAGCCCTGAGTCTTGAATGATTAGGAAGGACTGGAACTCTCTACAAAAATGAATATCTCTCAAAGACATTTAGAGTAACTGCAAGATTAATATTTATTATATCTAGGTAATAATTTGATACTAATTACTGCTAAGTAATAAATTTAAAACTGCTAACATTGGTGATTGATCTATTTGCATAGCATAAAGCAGTCTGATAATACCTGTACAATTATTCCTTAAAGATAAACTAATTGTATTTTCATGTTGTTTGAAATTACTAATAATCATATATCTATTTTTTCTTATATATTATACATATTAGTTGTGCTTTTAGTGATCTTTTGGTTTTTTTCTATACAATAAAATTATTGTTTTCTACAATATTTTCCTAATTCAGTTCTCCAAATTAAATATTTTGTTTCCACTTATTTGATAAAAATCAGTTAACTGCTTTGTTCAAAGAAACAAGGAGGAAGATATAGAAATTAATTTTTATATTTTCTATTATATGAACCCAGAAAGAAGAACCAAAATATTTTCTAGAATTCAGCTATTTAGCTATTCATGTGTTTATTTATATTATTACCTTATTGATATTAATTGCTAAAATATAAATGCTTTCAATTCATTTCTTGGTTATTTAGTAAGGTAAATAATAATGAATACTAATACAAAATATTGAAATTATCAATAAGGCTAAAAAACATATTCCTATTCTCATTCTTAATTTGATTTCATTCATGTGGCAATAATTATCCCTGAAATCATACTTCTGTAATTTTTATTTAAATCATGTTTCAAGAAAAGGATGCTTGCATTTAAATCATTTATGCATCCTTTTAAACTCCAATCATTTTCAACCCAAGTGACTGTATTTCTTTATAGCACTAGCTGAAAAAGTCACACATGGAAAAGAAATAACAAAAGAAATGTAAAGAGAGACTCAAACTTTATAAAATACTAGAAGAAGGAGAATAACACTGAGCTACTTATTTACTCAGACTTCCCTAAGAAATCAAACTAAAATCACCCTAAGGAGCAAATTCTAACCAATCCATAATCTCAAGAAAAGTTTCCCATTTTTCACTAAAGAAAATCAATTGTTAAGTAAATATGTTTTAACTTTATGGATGAAATGTTTTCTAAAGATTAACAATTTTTTGATTACCAATAAAAAAGCATTTTAAATGAAACTTCAGTATCAACAAATGATCCATTTTAAATTAATCAGTAGACTAACCTGGCAAAATGGAAAGAAAATCTTTAAGAGTGAATATGTGTATACATATTTTAATAAATTATATACCAAGTTTTAAGGAAAGTGTTAAACTGTAATATTGTGTTAATAATTATAGAATTATAAATCAATTAATATGTCTGTATTAAGCAACCATTGGTACTACATGATGATTAGTAGGTCCTTGCCCATTAAATAAACATGAAGCCTGAAAAAAAGAATATTAAGATGGTTTTTCTCTAGAAATAATTTGTAACTTTTCTCTATATCATTTAGAAACAATTGGTACTTACAGATTGTTTTGGTAATATATCCTTGGAATTCTTAACATAATAAAATGATACAACAGCAAAATGCTCATTAGTTTATTTTTATAATTTTCAAAATCAAACTTAGAATGTGCTGTTAGCTAATTTCCTGATTGTAGCCATCAATAATAATTCGCATTAGGTCTCTTGGAGTTGATGCTACTTATTTTGGGAATCAGCGTAAAGGGATTTAGGGACTTTCTAATATGAATTGATTGTGTCTTTTCTATGCATCTCATTAGAGTCATAAAGTGAGTTGAAATTTAAATCAAGGGTAAAAACACATTAGGTGAAAATATACACAGCTCATTAAAATGGAAATTTAAGAACTATTCAAAGGAATACATTATTTGGTATCTGAAAGAATAGCTTTTGTGACAATGTTAAGTGTCCCCAAAATAAAAATTGTGGAGTATATATTTTATTTGCTTATACACTGAGCACATACTACTGTTCAAGCTTGAATCATATGCCACAGATACCTTAAATGACTCATGTATGCTCTCAGAGGGCTGCCTAAATAGATAATCTATGTGGCAAACATTGAATGACTTTTA
This sequence comes from Erethizon dorsatum, assembly GCA_028451465.1. Taxonomy (NCBI): domain Eukaryota; kingdom Metazoa; phylum Chordata; class Mammalia; order Rodentia; family Erethizontidae; genus Erethizon; species Erethizon dorsatum. The sequence continues at coordinate 23,886,541 of CM051839.1, forward strand.
ATGAGTTCAATTTCCTCATCCTGAATATCTGAGAACAACATGCTTCAGATAACTGCCATTCCCTGTAGTTCCTCACCTTCTATGAAACATGTCAAAAATAATATAGATATAATGAATTTATTTTCTGTCATAGACTTGCCTGTAATATATTCTTAGCTCTCTTTCTGAAGTTATCATATTGATAGTATCGAGTGGAGAAGTCTGCATTAGCCCAAAGGGACATCAGAGCTCAAAGGGAATAGGTAGCTTGAATCCTTAGATTCCTCTTTTAGGAGAGTACTGCTCTTGGACTGTGATGTAAATAAAATGGGATTTTATTGTATTAATCCAGAAAACAATCCTAAAGCCCATATGGAAAGCAAAAGAGACCTAGAATAGCAGAAACAATTCTGGGCACAAAGCACAAGGCAGGGGACATCATAATCCCAGACTTCAAGTTGTACTACAAAGCTACAGTGATAAAACAGCATGATACTGAAAAAAAAAAAAAAAAAAAAAAAAAAAAAAAAAAAAACAGACTTGTGGATCAATGGGACAGAATAGAAGATGTGGAAACAACTCAGCTATGCTATCTTTGACAAAGGAGCCAAATCCCTTTGCTGGAGGAAAACTAGTCTACATAGGTGTAGCAAAAGACTTTTTGAACAAAACCCTGGTTCTGCAAGAAATAATACTTAGAATCAACAAATTGGATTATGTCAAGTTAAAAAGCTTCTGCACAGCAAAGGGAACCACCAACAGAGTGAAGAGACAATATACAGAATAGGAAAAATTTTTGTAATCTACTCCTCAGATAAAGGAGTAAGATCTAGAATATATAAATAATTCAAAATATTAGACTCCCCAAATTTAAATACCCAATCAAAAATGGGCATCTGACATGGACAGACACTTCTCAGATGAAGAAATACAAGTGGCCAATAAGTACATGAAGAAATATTCAACTTCGCTGGCCATTTGAGAAATGCAAATTAAAACAACATTAACATTCCATCTCACTGTAGAAAGAATGGCTACCATTAAGAAATACAACCAACAAAAAATGCAGGTGAGCCTCTTGAAAGAAAGGAACACTTTTTCATCATTGCTGGGAGTGTGAACTGATACAACCACTTCGGGAATTAGTATGGAAATTCCTCAAAACTAAAATTAGAAATTTCATTTGACCCAGCAATTCCTTTTCTAGATATCTTCCCAAAAGTGTTAAAGAGATCATACCATAATGGTGTATGCATACCCATGCTTATAGCAGCACAATTCATAATAGTTAAATCTTGGTAACAGCCTATATATCCATCAACACATGAATGGATAAAGAAGTGTGGTGTTTATACACAATGGAGTACTACTCTGTTGTAAAAAAAGATAAACTTGAGTCTTTTGTGGACAAAGGATGCACCTTGAGACCATAATGTTAAGTGAGGTAAATCAGACACACAAGCTTAAAAATAGCATAGTTTCTCCTCTATGAAAAACTTAATACATAAACAATGTATGAAAGAGATGACAGGTAATAGGAAAAAGAGAGAAAAAAGTTATTGCTATAATGTGTGAACAATACATCTAAAAGTTTACTTCGACAGTACAGTTGTCTTACGTGTTTTATGTTTTTTGTCCATTAGTTGGATTTTAATATGAATACATGTTAATTAACTTTAAGGTCTTCTAAGATAAATAAATCTGGCAAAATAAAAGAAGGCGGGGTAAAGTGAAAATTTCAAATGTATTATGTACATGTACCAATTTCCTACAATGAATGCAATCATTATGTACTGCAAGTATGTACTAACAAAAGGGAAAATTTTAAAAAAAAACTGATGGCTGTTCTTAACATCACCTAGATATCAGTTACCTTGACTAATAAAATATTCAAATATATAGAAACATTTTCTGGAGAAGAATGTTTAAAATAACAATGCCAGGGGCCAATGAGATAGCTCAGAGGCATAACCACCTGCTTGGCAAGCATGAGGTCCTGAGTTCAACTCCTGGTACCCATATAAAAAGTAAAAAATAAAAAATAATAATAACAATGCCAGACATTTAATAATGTTATTGAGTGTAATCTATTCAATTCCGAGTGATTAAGTGATAAGAAAAGCAAGATTATTTAATTGAATATTGTTTCATAGATTTCACATGCTTAAACAGTTCACAAAACCTTAAACATATAAATTAAATGCAAATTACAAATAACACAAAACAGAAACAGAAAATATGATCTCCACACTTTAGTACTTTCTCCTGTTATTATAGTCTCAGCATGTGCTTGCCTGTATGAATGAATCTTAATAACACATGAATGTGTTTAACATTAATACAACTCTGAAATCCATACAGGATGATGAAAGCACCCCAAATTGCCCTTGATCTGTTTCTGACCACTTAGAAGTGTCTTCATACTGTCATAAGCTGAACTTCTTCATGCTTTTCTATGTCCTAGTGAAGTAATTGCTTCAGAACCAGATCAATGAGGATCCATAAAAAGAATTAAGGTCAAACTCAGCTGAAACACCCTTTTCCATGTGGAAGTGTCCTCTTTGACATTAGTATATTAATATATATATTAATATGCATATACATATAACATGCCCCAAATTTCCTCTATTTGGCAAAAGAATCACAAAGATTCAAGATTCTTCACAGAGTTCCACCTATACTGAAAATAAGGAAACATGCTATTAGGGAATTCAAAATTTTATCAAAGCATTTCCTCAGAAAGATTAAAAGTGTTTTATGGCTGAAAAGCTACAGAAAATATTCTGCATGATAGTAAAAAATTAATTAAACCTACTAGCAGTTCGTTTTGCAAGCAGCCAAAGTGAAAGACTAGAACTCATCAAGCAGTGAGTGCTGATCAAATACTTGTTGAAATTATTCAAAGTAACAGTCAATATATTCAATTCTATTTTTAAAATATGATAATTACTGGTTGAGAACTTAATGTGAGCTGATACGATGTTTTGCTGGGGTTTGCTGAGTTTATAGTCCAATATATCTTTCCATAATAGTTCAAAAGTAAGTAAACTGTGTGTATGTGTAGAGTATTATTTTGTGGATTAGATGAAACAAATTATCACTTTTATACTTCATATTTAGTCCCATTTTACAATTGGTCATAGGCTCACTTTGAGATATATTGTCACACATCATGTAAGACTACTAAAAACCAATCAAATTACCAAACTGGAGTACAAAGTTATGGTAAAACAACAATCCTTCCACACTGACTCAGAGAATGGAGCATTTTGGGAAGCTGCCAAATATGTTGTACTTTGAAAAGTTCTAATAATTAATTGACCAACAAATTCTTACATTTTTTTAAAGTATGATGTTTGCCATTGTATGCATACAGTCTTAAAAGCATTCAGTTGATTTTTGTATTTGAGATAAGAGAAATGTCCATATTATTTCATCTACATGTGGGTATCCAGTTGAAAGTGTTTACTTTTTATCACACTTAAATAGAAGCTTAATCCTACTTCAAGACCTTCACACTTTTGTCTTATTTTTGAACCACTACTCTCTATTCTTCAACAATTTAATATTTTCAGAATAGTTTTATACACTCTTGAGGGCCCTGTGATACTGCCAGGTGAAACACCGGGTGTCACTCTGTTTTATGAAAAGCTGTATTTAAAAATATAGCAATTATTTCCACATAAAGATTATAAACTCCCTGAAGACACTCATGGTTCACTATATACAATACTTTTCCAGGCAAATAGTAGGGAATCAGTGCTATATTTTTAGATACATTAATAAATTACTAAATTAAAAACAGTATCTTTGTTACTCAAAGAGACTTTTTAAATTAACTAATTGAAATATTAGTTGAAATATTCATTCAACCAATTAATACATATTTATGAAATAACTACTATGTGAATGGGACTGTTTCCGAAAAAAAATGAAATAACGAAAAATGTGCAGACAAGAACTTTGACCAATAGAGAGCTTATATTCAGGTACCAATAATGTATCATAAGCAAAATAAATGATAAGATACACAGAATCCTGGAGGATGGTAAGTTCTAAGAGAGAAAAAAAACCATGAAAGGTGCTGAAGAGTGTCTCCAAGAATTGATATTTCTAATATAGACGTTTTGGTATTTCTAATATAGATAAGAACACATATAAATAGGAGCGATTATGAGGATACACTCTCCTCCCTGAAATAGATACATTTTATTAATCACTGAAAATACTGTGGGGCTTTTCAGAGTGTTATTTGAAACTACATGGGATCATCTTTTTTATAATGATGAGGTTTTATAATTTTGCTTTTTCCTCAAAGACTTTACAAAAGTAGTGTGAAACACCTGCAACGTGAGTTAGGATGAAACCCCTTCATATAACTCATATCTGAAGGAGAGGTCACAAGTATTCAGGATAACTTTACTACTTTGATAGTCTTCTTACCCCCAGTTGTACCCGGAAGAGGATCCAATATGTAGAGAAAAAAATATTATGAATGCACATTAAGGAGCAAAGGTAATCTTTAAAGATTTACTACAACACTAATATTTTATTATCTTGAATCTGAAATTTAGTTTCCAGGCAGATGCATATATTTAATCAATATCTAATTGCCATTGTATTTTTCAAGAATCTATGAAATGCCATACCTATTCACTTGATCCTAAAATCATTAACTTTACTCTGAAACTATTGAGCTCATATAATCTTGTCTTATGTATTTGTTTTCATAAAACTCTGTTAAGCACGAAAACATATTGATGTAGTTTATAATTTTTGGTATCCTTGTAATATGTAAGAATTAAGTGGCAGGATATTAGTTTAAAATAGAAGCATTGCATATAATATATGTGTATGTATATTTATTATAATATTCCCTCACATAGTGAAATTATGCTAAAATTTACATCTCCTATACTAATAACAGAAAATTTGCATGCATCATCTTGAACCTACCAGTGTAGTATCAATCTTAATGACTTTGATTTTCACAAGTGGGAAATACAAAAAGAATTGTTTTCCAGAGAGTGCTATTTCTATTTACATAGATAGTATGCATCTATTGACACTCTGGTGAAGAATCTTGTTAATAAAATACTTCTCAAGGTAGCTGACTAATGTTGAGATGAAAACTATCTGACAGTAACAAAATGAAGTGCTCATATTGATGAATTAGCTCTTTCTTTCTGTGAGCACTGTATGAGGCATGTTATGTAATCACCGTTCTACCCTGTGCTCTATTCACTACACTCACCAGAATGTTTTTCTCTGAGTTCAAAGGGGCAGGCACTTTTGCTTACACTATTTCTTCTGGGTAGGATATTTACTCCCATTTTTCAACTTGTAAAAATTGTTATGGTGCTTAAACTTTAAAAGATAGAAAGTTAAATTCTTAAATATTACACAGAATGTAAGAATTTGAATGCCTGTTCTTTTACTCATTTGGTGCATGTTGTTGAGAAAGTTACATAACTTCTGTGATGCATAGTTTTACTAGTCAGATATTTCAAGGTATTAGAATCAATAGAAGAATACATATGAGATATTTATTTATTTATTCTAAAGCATTGCCTTGAGATATCATGAATTCTGATTAGATCCATATTCTATTTACTCATTTAAAAAAGCAAATCAAGGAAAACCAATGGTTTAGTTCAAAATTATTGGTATTGGAAAGCTGATGTTGTATATTCAGTCCAAGTCTGAAGGCCTGAGTACCAAGAGCATTGAGGCACAGAGACAATGAGTGTCCCTATAATATTAAACAGAGTATTAAATCCTTACCATTTCTACATTTTTTCTATCCATGCCTTCAGTGAATTATATGATGCCCACTTACAATAAAGGAGGGCTAGTCACATTACAGATTCACATTCTTAACTCTTCATAGACACATAGGAAATAATGTAAAATTCTCATAGACACATAGGAAATAATGTTTAGACAAAGAATTGTCCATCCCATGATCCATTATATTGTCACACAAAGTTAACTATGACAATGTTAAAAGACTAAGGTTAAAATTCATTTTATAGGTAAGATTAAATCTGACTGCTTATGATGTCAAAATGAAGCCACTCAGCAAATACAAAGCACATAACATACAATCTCTTAAAGAATAAGTCCCATGCAACTGTGTGCTACTGTTAATAAATGTTGGCTATTATAGCCTTCTGTCCCCTTAACATATAATTTCAGGACAATTTCCAGTACTATGTTTACATTAGTAATTTTGCAATTTGCAATATTTCTTCACATTATTACTGGTCTCACCTACTTTTCAATAGCACTTATTTTTGCCCTTATAACATTTAATATAATAGGAGAAAGTAAACTGTATATGTATTTATATATGTATTTCTACTGACCTCTACATGCTCATTGAAGACATGAAGTTATCCATTTCCTTCAATAAACACCATTTCCTATGGTGTTTATTTTAGGAATTTTAGATTGCTTATAAATATTTCTGTGTAAAGACTGATTTATCTTCATGAGGATAAGTATTGCATCACTGATTTTTTTCTCTATACTAAAACTTCTGAGCCAGTTTAGAGAAAAGGATTTTTACAATGCACTCAAACATAAAAGTGCATGTATATTACTTTGTATAAAAAGGAATACAATATCCAATATTTTTTGAAATCTATCCAAACACTTTGGTTTTTTGTGGGTAGCGGCTGAAGCTGGAGATCGATCACACCTGTAGGGCTGGAGCAAGGCTGGTCCCTAGAACAAAGAGTGTCCAAGGTGAGCCACGTGAACAAGCTGCTCCAGCTCCAAGAACGTGAGGCACCCCAAGGCTACCATGTAGGCAGGTTGCTAGGCAGAGCAGTGTCACATGACATCAACCTGCTGAATGTATAAATAAATGCTCTGTGGTGGTTGAGCCCTTCCTTTCCTCCCATCTGGAGAGAGGGCTCCACCCGACCTCAGCTTTCAGTATTCTGACTCTTATCTTTATTTCTCCATCCTCCCACTGTCCTTCCACCCAGGCACTTCAAGAGCTATGCTGGACATAGCAGTTTTTTATGTATATATTTTCTTTCATCCCACAAAAGATTTGCAATTGGAAAAAGTAACTAATTTTCTTTAGCAAAGGAATTGAAAATTGAATTCTTTCTCTTCAAATGATCAAATATCCTTATAAGACTGTGAGAACTAACCCTTTATTTTCCCATGCTATTTTGGAATTTTTGTGCTTATTATCCTTGCACTAAAATAAGCTTAGAGAAAATATGAAATACAAATAGATTAGGTATATCTCACAAAAAAGTGCATGATAAATAAATAGACTTTTCTTACATAGCAAAACTTCAAGCACTTTTAAAATCTGTTGATGAAACTTACCTAGATACAGGGAATACTACCTACATAATTTTTCTTTTTAATATATTTGCAAAAATGAAATAATCACCAAAGCCGAAAGAGCAAACAACAAAAATTTTAAAAAGGAATAAAATAAACTGTAAAACCAAACCCAAGGCTATGTTAAAATTAAACACCAATGCTGGCATTACATTGGAGGCAGTAAAGTTTTACTTCTGTATTGGTTGAAAAGAAACATCTTTCCTATCATTAAGTAGCCTCATGATTGAGTTCTGCCACAAAAGATAAATTTACAAGAGAAAAGCTCACACATTTATTTGATATAAATGTTTACATGACATTAGAGCCTCAAATAAAGTTGCCAAGACATAGGAAAATTTGTGTATTTTTATTCTGTGTTTGTTGAAGAACTAGATACTTGGGAAGAATAGTGAATGGACAAAGGGTGTCTGATCTAATAGTAATAAATTGGAGAAGTCTTAGCAAACCCTGTTCATTGAGATTCTTCCATATACTCATTTCTGATTCCACTCAGATCCAGGGTAAGCATTTCACATGAAATATACTTCCATGGATATAATGATCTACTTCAGGGGATGATCAGAAAATTTTTCTTAGTTCTTACAGCCAGCTTTAGTAGAGAAGGGGATGAGAGAGTGAGAGAGTCCCTTCTATACATATTAGTGGTTTTCCCAAATAACAAGGAGCCATAATTTGGGGTAGTATGTCCTGAATGCCATTATTTCACATATGATTAAATAAGTTCTTACTGTATGACCTCTCCTGCAGATAACAACTTTAAATTTCAGATAAACAAAATCAGCAAAACACAAATATGAGAAAATATTGTAGAATAACCAAAAATGCAGGCACTCAGAGTAAGGAAATGGCTTCCAGTGAATTTTCATGCATGCTATCTTGTATGCAGTGTAGCATGGAGCAGATAACTGAAGAGATACCCACTGTCCTGAGGTAAAGAACCATATGCTAATTAGGGACAATGAGAGCCATTTTGTACAGTGGGAGATCTAACAGGGCAGAGTCAGAAACTCTATTCTGAGAATAACTACTGCATAAATTTCTAAGGAACAATTAAATTGTGTACACATGGGGCAGACTACAAGTAGCACAGATAAGAATTTAAAAACAATTGACATGACACAGTTGACCTGTCATTCAAAATACAAAGATTGTACTCTGAGTCAACCAAGTTAACTGTCTTATAAAACAAAAGTTAATAATAAAAAATATGCTTTCAAGGACTATAACAGTATCCAAATTTTCTATAGAGTATCCCAATATCCTGAAGCAAAATCATTAAATATATAAAGTAACAAGAATATATAAACAACTTTTAAGAGGAGAAAAGTTAGTAGATATCAATATTAAGATGAGGATAATGATTGGAATTAGCAGAAAAAAAGTATTAACCTATTAGAATTATACTCAATGATGAAAACAAAACTTACTTAAATGAGTATCTAAGGACCCTTAAGAGGGAAATAGATAATATAAAAATAAAGAATTGGTGATATCAGACTGTAATGCTTTTCTAAGCAACCATAAATAAAGCAGAATTTGAAGTAACTAAAATTTCAATGTTCACGTCAGTTTCATGCTCAGCTATGGAGTAATTTATGAAAAGAAAATCTTTGTGGAAACAATGAGCTAAAAGAAAAATGTCTGACTTTATTCTGATATTCAATAGGAAAAATTATAACTACAATTTTGTACACAGAATATTTGAATCATAGAAGTAAGAACATTTTGGTAGTGTATTCAATCTTACAGAGATTTTACAGTTTAAAAATTATGACAATTACAAAAAGGGGAAAGAGATAACATGGTAATAAAACACAAATTGTATTTGGAATAAAAAATGAATAGATTATATTTGTGTTACATATAAGCAACATAAAATGTATACTAAATATATATTAAAATTGAAAGATATTGTGAAAAAATATTTGCAGCTTAACAATGCACTGGATGAATAGGTACTATATTTCACAGAAGAGATAATTTGACAACAGACATATGGTATTAAATAGCATTATTATTAACTACATTTGGTTGAAATTTTTTTCCAAATTTTTCAGTGTTTGAAATTATTTCTAAAACATAACAGAGAAAAGGGAACTGCCTTTCTCTCTATAATAAATATTAAAATATTTTCATTATGAAAAGAAGTAAAATATGCTTCTAAATGAAGGAAAACAATGTTATAAAGATCTATAAAAACGATTTAATTGTGTTAGTGGTATTATTCAATGCTTTAAAATTTCAATTTCACTGTGATTATTTTGGTCATTGTTATGGAGTAAATATAAAATTTTTCTCAAAAGCTTTGTGTTCAGAGGTGGTTCCAGGTTGAGGAGGAAAGTCATTGGGGCAAGACCTGGAAGGGTATATTCTTGTCCATGGCTCCTCCTCTCTCTATTTCTGGCTGAAATGGATTGAGCAATCGATTCCTCCACCACGCCTTCCACCTTGCTGGTTCTGCCTTGGAACCAGTCTACTGTGGGCTAAACTCTGAGCCAAAATAAACCTCTCTTACTTTAAATTGGGGGTGTTGAACATTTTGTCTCAACGATGGAGAAGTAAATAATACAGAAAACTGTTACCAGAAAAGTTGGATTGTTCTTGTGTGTTGTGTTGTTGGATTGTTGTTGAACATTTTGTCTCAATGATGGGAAAGTGACCAATACAGAAACCTGGTACCAGAAAAGTTGGATTATCGTTGTGACTGTACATGACCACGAGATTTAGAAGCCTTTGAACCTATATTCAGAAAGAGTTTGGAAAAGTTCAGAGATAAGTGCTAGAGAAGCCCTTGAATGCTATAAACAGAGCTTGATGGGTGATTTTAGTTGCAGCTCAGAAGACCACAATACTGATAGAAATGCAAACAGTAAAGGCTGGGCTTTTGAGGTTTCAGATGGAAGAGAGGACTGTACTTTAAACTAGACTGGAGGTTATGTGCGGTGTATTCTGGCAAATAATTTGTTTATAATTTGTCCATATCCAAAGGCATCTGTGAAGCTGAATTTAAAGGCAGAGAATAAACTGATCTGGTAGAAGAAATTTCAAGGCAGCAAAAAGTTCAAGCTGTGACGTGGGTACTATTGTTAGCCAGAACTACAATGTTAAACAGGAAAAGAAAAAAAAAAAAAAAAGGGGAGTTGAATTATTTTAAAAACTTTCAGTTTGGCTGCAGTAAAAGCACTTTGTAATGTTGTGGCCAAGGAGAGCATTTTTTTTGCTGAAAAGATTAATATTAAGAAGAAGTCAACTACTTTACTTGAAGACAATAAAAAGGATGACTTGAGGTAATCTCAGGAAATACAGAAACTCAACCCATTGCAGGATCAAGGGTGTAAAGGGGTAAACTAGTCTGAATGACTTGCACTGCTTAGGGAACTATTTCCCTGAGTTCCGCCATTCAGAGGCCACTGCAGCCATGGTGCAAGGGGATCTGGCTACTGCTCAAGTGTGTAGCATACATTGGCCTCATTCAGATGGTACTGGTTTTTTAATCATGAGGAATACAAGACTTTTGGGATCACAGTGGCTTCCAACCTGATTTCAGGGGAAAGTCCATGAGGCCAGGAAGTGTGCCCCTGAGAAAGCAATGCTGCAATACATGAGTGAAGCCCAATGTGCCACGGATACCTCAGGCATTTGGAGATGCCAGGAACATAGAGTATCTGCTGAGGAGAAAAGGCACATGTAGCGAGGACAGCCAGCGCAAAAAGAGGTGATGGGCTGAAATCAGCAATGCTGTAGGGGCAGAGCAGCACAAGCCCTTGGGAGGTAACATCTCACCACATCTTTCCTCATGTGCTGGACATGGACCTTCTGGATTTAGTATTTGTACTGATGTCTTTCAACCTTTCCATTGTCTGATTCCTATCAGTCCCCAATTGTTTGTTTTTTGGAATGATAATGTTTACTCTGTGTCATTATATGTTTGACCTTTAACTTTTTTTTAATGTATAAAGAGAAGCTCACAAGTAAGAGTCTGCTTGAGTCTCAGAGAAGACTTTGGACTTGTACTTTTCAGCTCTTCTGAAACCACAAATAACTTGGTGAGTCTTGGACCAACCATGTTTTGATAATAAGATGGACATATCATTTGGGTGGTCAGTGGCAGAATATTATAGTTTAGAACTAAACTTTCTCCCAAAAGTCTTGTGTTCAAAGTTGTACCCTGGTTGATATAGGCAGGTTACTAGGGCATGACCTGAAAGAATATATTTTTGTCTCTGGCTCATCTCTTCTCTCTGCTTCCTGGCTGCCATAGGTTGAGCAGCTGACCTCTACTGTTATGGCTTGTGTCTAGATATTCCAAAAAGCCTCATGCAATCATAGGTGGAGGTTTTCAGAGGTGGCTGGGATTAAGGATGTGATGCTGGATTGATTCCTGATGTGATGTTAGGATTAAAACTGCCCCACCCTGGGTGTGAGTGTTACCTGCCCTAAGGATGTGTAGCCTGGATAAAATATAGGGGACAGAAAGAGGGCTGCTGTTGTTGCTGCTTGTTACTTGCTGCTTGCCACCTTCTGCTTTGCTGCCACCACAAACTGTTTCCCTTCTATAATGTCTTACTTCTGTGCCATGCTGCCTTGGGAGCCAGACAACTATGAACAAAAAACCTCTACAAGTGGTGAGCTACCATAAGCCTTTAACTTTTGGTGTCAGATATTTTGTCTCAGTAATGAGAAAAGTAACTAAAACACCCACCATGCCTTTCACCATATTATTTATCTCTAGGATCCAACTGACTGGGGACTTAAACTGTGAGCTAAGTATTTTATCCCAATGACAAGAAAGTGACTAATACTTTTACTATAAGGAAATATTCAGTTTGCACTTATTTTTTAATTAATGGGTTTGTATTTTTTTTAAGCAGATAGATCTCCCATATTGTTTAAGATTTAGGACCCACAAAATCACTATAGATCTCCACTGGTTGGTGATCTTGGGCAGTAGTACAATATAGTTTTTAGTTTTATTATTTTATATTTTATTTATATTTTATTCATTTTGGAAGACTAAAAACTTTGGTAATTCAAATTCATTTTCAAACTATATTTGTACTCTGGAGCTGCATTTATATTCATTTGCTACACTTTGGGGAATTTTACCTTTCCTGGTAGACCGTAACATTCCATCACCAGCTTTGGCATTTATATGACATGCTGTCTTATTGGTGTATTTGCTGTGATCCACCCATGATAGATAATAGACATCACAAGATGAGCTCCATTGGCATTTTTCTGTGTTAAAAGTTAAGCTTAGGGCCGGTGAGATGGCTCAGCGGCGTAAGCGCCTGCCTTGCAAGCGCGAGGGCCCGAGTTCGACTCCCGGAACCCACATACGAAAAAGGGGCCGGTGATATCGCTCAGTGGCACGGGTGCCTGTTGGCGCGCGAGGTCCTGAGGTCGTCCCCCTGGTACCCACAAAAAAAAAAAAAAAAAAAGTTAAGCTTAGCCTAAAACAAAACAGAAGAAAAAGAAACAAAAAATTATACTTAAAGTTGTTACAGTGAACTACATTTTGGAACATCACCATCAGGAGTTAAAAATTTTCTCACCAAAGTACTGCACTTTGACAATAAGAATTGTGAGAGTACATCTAATAAGTAGTCCTCTTTATGTTTTTCTTTTGTTCTCTCTTTTCCTGCTATATTTTCAAGTCAGTGAGCATTGATTATGAATAAGAAGGAAAAATATAAACAAACAGCTTAAGTATTCTAAATATCAAAATATTTCTTCATAGCATACAGCATAAATTCATCAGTGTATTTCATTTTATTTAATGCATTTATTTTGTGTTTTATTTTCTCAATTTTATGCTATCTCAGTGAGAAAATAACAGTTTAAAAGTATGTAGTTGGTTCATTTTGACAGAAAAGATATAAAAGAGTAAAATTTTAGTTACAAATATGAAAATACAATGGCTAGAAATGAGGTTTTTTTGTGGGTACCGGGAGTCGACCTCAAGACCTCATGCACCAGCAGGTGGCCGTGCCACTGAGTGATATCACCGGCCCCTTTTTTGAATGTGGGTTCCGGGAGTTGAACTCAGGCCCTCACACTTTCCAGGCAGGTGCTTACGCTGCTGAGCCATCTCACCGGCCCCAGAAGTGAGCTTTAATTACAAGAGAATCACCACAATGCTTGCTACCTTGAGATAGAGGAATATTGACATCCAAAATTTTAATTATCAAAATTTAAAAATGTTTATACTTGGGAAATTGGTATTTCTGTACAGAAGTACAATTAATGAGATTTTGAGCTGTGACTAGTAAACATTTAATAATGAGTATATTAAACTTTATTTTCCTTTGAGTGTTCTGTTGATGTGTACAATATAAAACAGGTGCCATATTATTCTACCGGTACCAGAGTTTAATAATTTTTACTGAGCTTGACATTATTCATCTAAAATCAAGTCACTTGCATTGCTATTGCTTTGGAAAACTTAATTAGGAGTTAGGGAATTTATAGCAAAAGTAATATCATTTAGTACACTCATGATGAGAAATTATTTAGATTCATTATATTGAAATATGAGAATTATACCTTTAGTGTTTTGTGATTTAAAAATAACATTAGAACAGGGAGAGGCAGATTTTATAAAAACAAATACAGAAACAAACTCTGGAGTTTTCTTCCTTCAATACATTTATTACTTAAACTGAATATCCCATCTATCTTAGTTACATTTCTCTTATTGTTGAGACAAAATACCTGATAGCTAAAGTTAAAGGGGAAAAGGGTTTTTAGCTCAAAGTTTGTAGAGATTTCAGTCCATAATTGGCTGGCTCCAAAGCAGGGTGGCATGACAGACAGGTGTTGCAGAGGAGAAACAGTTCAAGGAAGGGAGAAGGCAGCAGAGCAAGCAAGAGGTGAGACAAGACTCTTTCTGTCCCTTATATTGTATCCAGGCTACCTGGATTAGGGGTGGTGCCAAACCAATCAGTGGGCTGATTTAGTAATCACACACCCTTAATCCTAGCATTGCACCATGAATCAATCACACACTCTAGAACCAGCTACCTCTGAAAAAGCCCGATCTATGACTGCATGAGGCTATGGGGAGACATCTAGATACAAGCCATAGCACCATCTTTTAAGATCATTATAATAGCAGCTATAAGGTATAGTTAGGTTATCAATAAAACTCTAATACCAGAAAACCTTGAGTTTTTTAATGTTTTGTGTTTTCCTTCAGTCTTGTGTTTTCCTTTCTTTACACAAATTATTCTTTGTGTAAAAAATACGATCATGAAAAATATCTATACTATTCCAAATTTTTGTCTAATCACAGATATATTTGGAGTTATAACCAAATTAATTTCTTACACTGGAGGCATGATTTGCCTGATAATAGGGCAATCTCTATGTCATTGGCAAAGTATAGATTCAGTTGAATACGATAAAGGGATTTGTTTATTAATGAAATAAGCTCTTCTAAATGAAACTTTTTGTCCTATGATTCATCACCTTCCTGAGACCTGTCTCTGGGAAAATTATTAATGTTTTCTTAGAACATTTCTCTGAGTGCTTCCCAGGTTTGTCTTAGACGTACATGCAAAATGGAATCTTCTTGCATTCCATGTACATAGAAACATAGAGTTACCTTGCTTATGGTTTTGTTGATTTGTTTTTAAATCTCCAGTTTTAGCAATAAACATTCCATCCTGTGAAAGTAGTACTAGCTAAAAATCTATTTAGCTAGAGGCCATCATTCCATTTTCTTTTCTTATTCCTTGTTTATTTTATTAGTATGCATTAAGTATACATAATTAGGCTTATGTTGTGACATTTTCATAATGAATATAAAAGTTTAATCATAAGCATCCTCCAATACCTTCCACCGTCCAGCCCTCTTCCTCCTCCCTCTGGTATTTTTCTTCTTGTCCAAGATTCTCTCTTATGTTATATGTCATTGCTTTTCTGAGTCTGGCTTATTTCACTTGACACAATAATCTACAGTTTCATCTATTTTCATGCAAAAGACATGATTGCATTCTTCTTTATGGCTGCATAATACTCAACTCTGTATATAGAACAAATTTTCTATATCCATTCACTCATTGAGAGGAACTTAGATTGGTTCTTATACTAATCATAGAACAATTTTCTGTACCATTATATCCTCTATCCCTGGGTCATTTCTAAGAAATTTTAGTTATCATCAGATACCTTTAAATTTATTCTTCAAGAAAATAAAAATAAAACAAGGGCCGGTGCGATGGCTCAGTGGCGTAAGCACCTGCCCAGCAAGTGTGAGGTCCTGAGTTCAACTGCTAGTACCCACATAAAGGAAAAAAAGGCCAGTGATATCAGTTAGTGGCACAAGTGCCTGCTGGCAAGCACGAGGTCCTGAGTTCGACTCCTGGTAACACAAAAAAATAAATTAATTAAAAAAAATTTTTTCTGCAATGAATGTTTGCAACTCTGCCTGCAAGAAGGAGGAAATTAGAGTGTCTCAAATTCCTCTTTCCTTTTAAAACACCTTTTAGTATTCAAGGAGTCAGGCATGTCGAAAAGAAGATGTGTATTAGCATCTAAGATTCCACAGCCATATATAAAATAATGAGCCATTCACATGACATTAATATCCCCAAAGAAATGACAGGAAATCTCAAGGCCTAGGCCTCCTAGGGTGAAGTAATCAGAGAAGTAAACATTGAAAAATGTATTTCAATAAATTATTAATATCTAGATTTCTTGGCTTGCAGGGATATTATTTCTATACCTGCATTCTACATACAGTCTAGTCTACCAGTATTAGTAATGACATACAATTATATTTGATCTCAAATGGTACTTAACTAGTGATTAACATTCATTTGTACTTAGAATGAAAACTATCATTCTCTAATTCATAGTCACTAACACATTTGGTTTGTGAAGAGTAGACAGAAAAAGGAAAAAACAGAGAAAAAGGTTGGAAAATTTTAAGATTAGATTCTTAAGAAAAAGCATCTTAATTCCATTGTTGTCTTTTCCAATACTACAATTGTAATGCTTTCACCATCTCTTAACTCAACTGCCAAATTTTTAATAAATTTGCATAATTTTTATAGTCAGCAATTATCTTTCAGAGATTGCTTACAAATACAGTTATTCTTTTATATATCTAGAGAAATTGTAACTGATGATTTCAGTAATTGACAATAAGGAAATGTTTTACATATTTTTAAGGAAAAAAATGTGAATTTCTTGCCAAATATTTCAGTTTAAATAAGTCAGTTTCCAACATTAAAGTAAATATACAGCTCACCTATATCTATATCTTTGTATACAAGAATTATGCAGCATAGTATAGTATCATCAGCCATATCATAATGGCTGATAATAACTGGTTGAAATTTCAGGGATAAATGTATTTCAAAATTATCCTTATATCTTCCAAACAATTATAAATGTACTAGTTTATAGGAGAGTTCAAAATGCATTATTACTAATAAACTTTTAGTATTTTAGTAATTATATTAACTAGAGATTGTTTTCTAATAAATAAACCTACAAAATCCATTAGCACTAGAATTTTTATATCCTAAATTATACAACAATGTATTCCAAATTTTCAGTTTTTGTCCAATTAGCAATCTGAAAAATGAATAACGTTTTTAAAAAATCCAGTCCTAATTAATTTTAATAAACCAAATCTACTGAGCACTAACTAGGCTGAGAACTTTACATATTGCCTTGTAGATAGATGCTACCTTCATGTTGATGAAATTTTTTTTTTTTTTTTTTTTTGTGGGTACCGGGGGGACGACCTCAGGACCTCACGCGCCAACAGGCACCCGTGCCGCTGAGCGATATCACCGGCCCCTTTTTCGTATGTGGGTTCCGGGAGTCGAACTCGGGCCTTCGCGCTTGCAAGGCAGGCGCTTAAGCCGCTGAGCCGTCTCACCGGCCCCATGTTGATGAAATTTTTGAAGAAATTGAATCTTAAAGAGGCTAAATCACTTGCTCAAGATAAGTCAACCAAGCAATATAGCTAAGATTGAAATATATGTTTCTGTGATTCCAATTCATGGGATTTTTCCAATTTGCACACAATTATAATATTTTTAAACAATTAAATTCGAGATGACATGGTAAGAACAAAACTTTCTTATTTACTCAAGCAATATGGCTAATTTCTTTGTGAAGAGTGCTTCTTTTTCTGTGAAATACTTGGCAAATATATCTGTGATGATATAATAAAGTATTTCTGGAATATTTAAAACTTGAGACAAGCTGGTAAGTCTTGTGATCCATGAAATATCATGAAACTATTTAGAGATCAAGTCGAGTGGGTTGTATTTAAAAATATCTCCATCCATAATCCTAAGAACTAAACATTTACAAGTGTGAATGTTTATTTTGAATTACAAAAGTGTGAATTGTATGTGATTTAAATGTTTAATGAAAAAGGCACTCTTAGGCAGTTCTGACAACTGAAAATGACTTCAAAATGAGCGCTTTTAAACACATTACTGAAATGGGTAAAGAAGATATGAGTTTTTTTTTATACAGTGGAGTACTACTCAGCCATAAAGAAGGGTAAACTTCATGCTATTGAAAAAGGTGTGAAATAGGCTGTCTCTTCCCTTTTCCCATGACAGCCAGAAGGGGGTATGGTTCAATGGACATGTCATGTCCCTCCCTTTCTCTTTGCATAGTTCCTTGGTGTTCTAGGGCAACTTGCTTCAGTGTCCTGTGATTATTTCTGAGGTTACTTCTGAGACCCTTTTGGGCCACATTGTCAGGAGGACCCCAGGACTGATGGCTGGTGTAGCCCTCTCTTGCTGCTAAGCTGTAGGCACTGCTGCCACTTGTGAAGAAGTAGACTGTAAACCATCTCTAATGGAGCAGCAATCAAAGAAGGATTCAGGCCCATTGTTAATATCCTTGAACTCCCCAAGATCCAGTGAGTCATGATTAACTTGGCTGGCCATCATGGAAATTCCTAAGAGTGGCAGCAGTCCCAGTATTAGCACCCCCAAACCCAGTATTGCAAAGATGAGGTGGTAGCTATCACACAGCAGCTTCTCCCAAGTTTCACTGACAAAGTGTCCCCTTAACAGCTGTCCAAGCCACATGCACTCCAGGGATGTCTGCCCGTGTCCACAGGAGACCTGAATTTGAGCAAACCAGGAGAAATACATTTGGACTCTGATGTTAAAGATGGCATTAATCTATGTTCATGTAATTTTTCCCACTTATGTCTGAGTCATTGTATTACATATGTGTGTGTGTTCAACTAATAAAATGCACATTGATTTCTTATAATTTTAAGTTTAATAAGTCAGCTAAAGATAATTAAATGATAAAATACCATGATTCTTATTTACCTCTTTATATTCAAAGAGCTGATATGAATATTATCATAAAATCAAACTACATTAGCAGTACACTGATAAATCATTTGGAAAGGCACTTTCGAAATTCATCTTCTAAATGACATTGGTGTTCATTTTCTTAGTTTTAACATCAAGCAACACATTTTTTATCTTTGCCTGTATAATTATTTTTCAGCTTGAAATCATGCTAAAAGTAATTGATTGAGTGCCATTGTAATCTAAGAGAAACTATGAGTCAAATATTCAACAGACCAAGCTACCATAATTAAAAGACTATTTTTCTCCTTTAAGCTAAAGTGCTGATTCTGCTAAATAACTACTTTGAACACAAATATATTGTTGAATTACACTAGGAATGCATTTTATATGGAGTGTACTGTTTTTTTCATTAGAATTTTATGTTCAATTATTAGGTGGGCAAGAGAAAGTTGAAACTGATGCTTTACCAATCAATATCAGTTGAAATCTATAATTATCACATTTCAGTACATACCATATAGAGCATAGTTATGGATGTCTTAAAAGTATTTCACAGGAAGGTGATATGGCTCAGTGGCATAAGCACCTGCCTGGCAAGCACGAGGTATTGAGTTGGACTCCTGATACCCACATAAAAAAAAAGGGCCGGTGATATCACACAAGCACTTGCTGGCAAGCATGAGGTCCTGAGGTGGACTCCCGGTACTCACGTAAAAAAATAAAAAGTATTTCACTAATAAATATCCCAATGCATAAGTTACCTCAACAGCGCAATACGGTGGCTCTTGATAACATTTGTCACCATTTCTGATGGGTTTGAATGAGGTCAAAACATAGACGGGTCACTATACACAGATTAAAATAGTATGATGGGGTGATCAAAAATATGGTGAAAGGTAAATTCAAACATTCTTCATATTTTATGGTCACTCTGATCAACCATTTATTGCAATTTCTTCAAATAAAAATATTTTGGCATTTCATCATGAAAGGGAAATTCCAGAACAACTTCAGAGAAAGGCATGAATGTTAGGATAGTGTATTTGAAGTGAAGGAAGGATATTATGAGAGGGATTAATGGCAATGTGTCTTTTATTATGATATTTTAAAAATTTTTATATTTAAATTTAATTTAATTTTCTTTTATTGTATATTTAGATTGCACCTTTTATATTAACTATACTTGATTTAACTCTGTGTAAAATTACCCTATTGTGTCCTCTGGATTGAAGTAAATACCTAGTGCATATGTATTTTCATTTCCACTACAGGAAAAAAGACCTTGGTTAACAAACTCAAAAGTAGCACCCAAATCCAGTTTCTAAATGTCTGCTCTGCATAGGAATACTTGGAAATTTTGTTACACACTGTCATTTCAGGCCAAAGAAGACTATTTAAAGAACAATTATCTATGCTCAAACAAACAAAAGGAATAGAAACATGCCAATATTTCTCTTGTGACTCTTCATACATTTCAGCCAATAGTTTGGTTTAAAAACATCTTTGAAGGGATAGTTTTATTTTACATGTAAAGCAAATTAACCCCAGAGATAAAGACTACTTTAAAAGCAAATTATAAAAGGATACATGTCAAGTATCAAAAGAGTTGGGATCTAGGCTTGATGCTTAATAAGCCCTGATTCTAGCTGATAGCAGAGGTTTAGCTGATCAAGCTTTCCAGAAATCAAACTTGGAAAAATTTGTATTAGATTTACATTAGATTTATTAAATAACATGGGGAAAATTGGAATTTTTCTTCTGTTTTCCTCACTGAAATATCCTAATTCCTCAGAAAAGTACCTGGTGGATCTTTATGCTGCCAATCTTCCTCACTCATGAACAAGGCTAATCTTTTAATTTGCTTGGAGAAATTTTGTCTTTATTTAAAATTCTATAGAAAATATCATAAAACCATCAGTATCTAAGTAACATACAATGTTATTGCTACTATCATTTTATCTTTTCAAATTACCTTACATTAATGTTTACTGCTGGTTTACAGGGTCATCACTGATAAGCTCTCTTCTTAATTCTATTTACAGATGTTCAGTGATTTCATGTGGAGAAACTTCATTCTTTGGAAATAATGATAAACATGTTTCTTTCCTTACAACTATGACTCATTCTACTTATTTTACTACAACAAAAATGTCCCACCCTAGGTAATTAGGAAAGAACAGAAATTTATTTCTTACTGTTTTGAAGGTTGTAAATTCAGAGACCGATGTGCTGGAATGTTCAGTGTATGGTGTGGATGTGGGCTGATTTCAAGATTGTGCCTCCGCCTGCATCCTCCAGAAGGGAAGAACACTGTGTCTTCACCCTGGGAAAGCATAGAAACATGCAATAAGAATTTTCAGGGCCGGTGAGATGGTTCAGCAGCGTAAGCGCCTGCCTTGCAAGCACGAGGGCCCGAGTTCGACTCCCGGATCCCACATACGAAAAAGGGCCAGTGATATCGCTCAGCGGCATGGGCGCCTGTTGGCGCGCGAGGTCCTGAGGTCGACCCCCTGGTACCCACAAAAAAAAAAAAGAATTTTCAGTGCAGCACTGTGATATGTAGATCTGGAACTCAGAGAAAATGCTTCAGCTAACAAGCACAGATTTTGAGCCATCTCTGTATAATTTGAAACATAATTATAGATAAGATTGCTTGTGGAAGGAAAGCAAAGTGAGGAAGGAGGAAAAGAGGGCCAAGGAATGTTTCTGCTGTTCTAATACAAAATGGCAAAATAAGAAAATGAACCTCCAAAGAACTTTGAAGAACTTGGCAAAAGATGGTAGGAAATCAAAACTGTAAGGAGTCACATTAGACCAGGGGAAGAAACATCTAAAAGAAAAGAGAGAATGGTCTGTGAAATCAAGTTATAATAAGATGTCAATTTAGTTGAAATCTCAGGCATGTTTCTTTGATTTAGCAACAAGAAAATTGTGTTGGTCCTTATTAAGCACTGCTTTGGTAGAACAATTTGAGAAAGATTGGACTAAGCTGAACAAAAAGAAAAACAAAACGTTGGAGAAAGCAATTTTAGGAGATGTCTCCTCCCCAAAATCTGCATGTGTAGATGAGAGTAATAAGGTAGTGAGTAGATAGCTAGATGACGATATTCAGCCAAGACATGTGTGTGCACGTTTGCACATGTGTGCCTGCACATGCATGTGTGTGTGCCTGCATGTGTGTTCATGTGCAAGTGTGTGCACACGTGTGTGTATGAATGTGCATGTGTGTGACTTAGAGTAGATTTAGAAAGAGGGAACATCTGTTTCAATTTACTCAGCATCCCTTTCTGTCTCTTTTATGCAACAGCACTCTTCTGTTTTGGCAGAATCCCCAATCCTCTTGTCA
Source organism: Erethizon dorsatum (assembly GCA_028451465.1). Taxonomy (NCBI): domain Eukaryota; kingdom Metazoa; phylum Chordata; class Mammalia; order Rodentia; family Erethizontidae; genus Erethizon; species Erethizon dorsatum. Next base: position 23,908,546 of record CM051839.1, read on the forward strand.
TTATTTTTCCTTTTTTGTATTTTTTTTTTATTTTTGTTGTTGTTATTAGTACGTGTGTGTAGTACATAATGTTTACATTACTTCTGGGGAGCTGGTACATGTACATAACACATCTTGATTCCTTTCCTCATCCCTTTCCTTTTCCTCCCTCCCTCTTCTCTTGATTGCCTTGTCATTTGTTCTTGAGAGTGCCCAGGTAATCAAAAATCCTACCCCATGGCCACATTGATACAACCAGTTAGCATCTTCCTCACAGTCTTATATATGTGCAATTTGAGAGGGAGTTTTCTAATTGTATTGTTTTGATAAAAGAATATTAGCTACGCCTACAGGATTTTTACTGCTGCAAAAGTCCACAAACAAATAGAGGATTGGGAAAAAAATTCAGCTTCAATGTTGCTTGCCAAGCCCTATTCCCTGAAATAGGCCTGAGTCCACCAGAGGAAGAGCTGCTTTCTCTTTAATAGCTCAAGATCCAGCTTATAAAGCTGGTTCTATACTTTGGGAATTTGTTCAACGTCCCAGTTGCTCTTTCCTTTTGAGCAGTTTTGTTCTCTTTCACTTTCATGTATCTATTGTACATTTTTGGATCTTATTTATTCTTTCATTTTTTACACTTAGGGAGACAATACAATGTTTACATATGTGAGTTTGATTTATTTCACTTATGAGTATGGTCTCAGGTTGCATCCGTTTACCTATAAAAGCCTCAAGTTTATTCTTTTTTATAGCTCAGTGGTACTCCACTGTATAAAAATACCACATCTTTTTTATCCATTCCTCATTTGATGGGCATTTGGGTTGTTTCCAAGATCTGGCTATTACAAATTGTGCTGCTATAAACACGGGTGCACAAATATCCCTGTGGTATGATTGTTGCTGCCTAAGTGAAGAATGACCTTTGGAGGCTGAGAATAAGGCAAACAAGCTTTATTAGCCAGTGGATGACACCCCACATGGGGTCTGGAATGTCAATCCCTGGAATAGGATGATTAAAGATAATATAGGGGATGAGTTCTGGTTGGGGAAACAGTTCAACATCTCCTTATTTGGAGACTCAGCCACAGTTACATGCCATTCTTTTACTCGGTCTGGCCAAACTATGGTTTCACATCATTTCCTTATTTGATCTTGCCTAGCTACCCTAGAGACTTCCTCAGTAGCGGAAATGTGTGGTGAGGGGCAGCCAATCAGCCTTCTACAAGACATCTGGAGCTGCTCAGGGTCAAATGTTTACAGAGCTCAGGATTTTAAAATGGTGACCAAGAACACAATGGCGATACTTCAATTATCATGCAACATTCCATTTCATGATGTTTTTAATTCTTCTGGGAAAATATCCAGAATGGGAATAGCTGGGTCAAATGGGACCTCCAATCCTAGTTTTTTTGAGGAATCTCCACACTGATTACCACTGTGGTTGCACCAGTCTACACTCCCACTAACAGTGGAGAAGTGTTCCTTTTACCCCACAGCCCTGCCAGCATTTGTAATTGGTTGATTTCCTAATGATAGCAATTCTTTCTGGGGTATGATTGAATCTCAGTGTTGTTTTAATTTGCATCCATTGAATGATCAATGTTGTTGAACATTTTTCCATATATTTATTTGTCATTTGTATTTCTTCATCTGAGAAGTGTATATTCATCTCAGATCCCCATTTTTGGATTGGGTCCCTAAATTTGGGGGCCCTGATATTTTTCAATTCTTCTTATGTTCTAGATAGAAGTCCTTTGTCTGAGGGACTGTGGTTAAAATTTATTTTTTATTTAGTTTAACTTCTTCCTTTCCTATCCTTTTATGTATCTCTCTTGTCTAATTTCTCTGGCCAGTGTTTCCAGAACTATATTGAATAGGAGTGTTGATAGTGGTCATAGATGACTTTTACCAGATTGAAGTAGAGACCATCTATTCCAGTTTTCTGTAGGTTTTTTTTTTATCATGAATCAGTGTTGGGCTTTATCAAAAGCTTTTTCTGCATCTATTGAGATGATCATATGATTTTTGTCATTGGCTCTCGATATGGTGTATTACATTTTGATTTGCATATGTTGAAATATCCCTCCATTTCTGGGATGAATCACACTTGGTCACAGTGTATAATCTTCTTGATGTTTTGCTGCTTTCTGTTTGCTAGTATTTTGTTGAGTATTTTTGCATCTATGTTCATTAGGGAGATTGGCCTGTAGTTCCCTTTCTTTGTTGGGTCTTTCTCTGGTTTTGGCATCAGGATAATACTTGCCTCCAGGAATGAGTTAGGGAGTATTGCTTCCTTTTCAATTTCATTAAACAGTTTGAGGAGTATTGGCATTAAATCTTCTCTAAATTTCCTGAAGTATTCAGATGTGAAACCATCAGGACCTGGGCTTTTCTTTGTTGGTAAGTTTTTCATTACACTTTCAATTGCAATAACTGATATTATGTTATTCAGAATTTTTACATCTTCTTGATCCAGCTTTGGTAATTCATGCATTCCTAGAAATCTGTCCATTTCTCCTGTGTTTACCATACTGTGTGAGTAAAGATTTTCAAAGTAGGCATTGATGATCTTCTGAATTTGCACAAGATCTGTAGTGATTTCACCCTTTTCATTCCTCATTGCATGACTTTGAGTTTTTTCTTTCCTTTTTTTGATCAGGTTGTCTAAGGGTTTAGTAATTTTGTTTATTCTTTCAAAGAACCAACTCTTCGATTCATTAATTCTTTGTATTGTTTTCTTAGTCCTCATTGTGTTAATTTCTGCTCTGATCTTTATAATTTCCTCCTTTCTATGGGCTTTGGGCTTGAGTTGCTTTTTGTTTTCTGGAAGTTTGAGGTGCAGCGTTAGGTTGTTTGTTTGCATTCATTCCATTTTTCTGATGTGAGAATTTACTGCTACAAATTTCCCTCTTAAGACTGATTTCATTGCATCCCACAGGTTCTGTTATGTTATATTTGCCTTTTTGTTTGATTGTAGATATTGTTTAATTTCTTCTTTAATTTAATCTGTGATCCATTTGTTGTTTAGGAGGGTATTATTTAATTTCCATGTGTTTATGGATTTTTTACAGTTTCTTTTGAAATTAATTTTGAGTTTAATTGTAGTATGGTCAGATAATATGACCACTCCTAATTGATCATCTATTTATGGCAATTCATATCAAACAAAAATATTAAAATGTGTCCTCACACAATTGATTCACTCAATGGATCTGGCACTGTGTGACTTCTGCCTCTTACCCAAGGTAAAAATGACCAGGTGACAATTTAGTGTAAATAGTCCCCACAAAAAAGATTACAAAGAAATAATAAAGATCTGGCTAAAAAAAAGTCTAATTATTTTGGAAACTAAACAACCATGTGATCAGAGTATAGAATGGGATGTTATTGGTCCAAAATATAATAGAGAGTGAATGTGAAAGATAGATAATGCAGTATCTTGTAGGGCAAGTTTAAAAGTTTAGATAATACTATAAGTGCCATGAAAACTATTGATATTACTTCAAAAACATGCTAGCAATACAAACTAGTTTGAGGGTTATTTTAGTGTTCCAATCAGAGAATGCTACCTTCATCTCTAAAGAGTAGCAGTAACAATGGAAATAAGTAACTAAATGTGAAAATTTAGAGACAAATAATGAGGTTTAGAAATAGATGTAATTAAGCTATTAAGGAGAAGGAAATGCCTCCAAATAATAACCTTCAAACTTCCTTTTAAGATAAACAATGATAAAAGACTGGTAGAATTAATAACTGAATTCAGAAGTGCAGCTGGATGCAAAGTCAACAATCAAAAATCAATAGCATTTCTGTACACCAGCAAACACACTGAGAGAGAAATTAGGGAAACAACACCCTGCACAATAGCATCAAAAAAATGAAATACTTAGGAATCAATTTAACAAAGGATGTAAAAGTTCTATACAGTGAAAATTACAGTATTCTGTAAAAGGAGATCAAAAAGGATATCAGATAATGGAGAGATATCCCTTGATCATGGATAGGAAGAACAAATATACTGAAAATGGTCATACTCCCAAAATTTTTATGTAAATTTAAAATGCAATCCCAATCAAAATTTTATTAGCTTACCTCACAGAACTTAGAGAAAACATTCCTAAAATTCATTTGGAACCAGAAGAGACATCTATAATAACAAGAACAATTCTAGGCTACAAAGGCAAGACAGAGGGCAACACAATCCTTGACTTGAAGTTATACTACAAAGCTACTGTGATAAGAACAGCATGGTACTGACAAAAATCCAGACCTGAGGATCAATGGAACAGATTAGAAGATGCAGACACAAATCCAAACACCCTCAGACCCCTCATCTTTGACAAAGGAGGCCCAGCACATTCATTGGAAGAAAAATAGCCTCTTTAATAAATGGTCCTGGAAAAACTGGCTTTCTACATGACAAAGACTAAAACTAGACCCATGTCTATTACCATGCACTAAACTAAAGTCAAAATGGATCAAAGATTGACATATTAAAACAGAAACACTAAATCTGCTGGAAGAGAGAATAGTTAGAACTCTTGAAGACATAGGTGAAGGCAAAGATTTCATGAACAAAGCCCAGATTGCATGGGAAATAGTACAAAGAATCAATAACTGGAATCTCATCCTATTAAAAAGCTTTTGCACAGCAAATGAAATTACCAATAAAGGGAAAAGACAACCCGCCGAATGTGAATAAGTCTTAGCCAGTTGTCCCTCAAAGGACTAATATCTTGAACATACAAAGAATTGAAAAAAATTCAGAACCTCCCAAACTTAAAGAACCAATCCAAAAATGGGCATCTGAGATGAATATACACTTCTCAAATGAAGAAATACAAATGGCAAGTAAATATATGAAAAAATGTTCAACATCATTAGTCATTCAAGAGATGCAAATTAAGACAACTTTAGATTCCATATCATCCCAGAAAGAATGGCAATTATCAAATCAGCCAATAACAAATGCTTGAGAGGTTGTGGGGAGAAAGGAACACTTCTGCACTGTTGGTGGGAGTGTAGACTGGTGTATCCATTGTGGAAATCAGAGTGGAGATTCCCCAAAAAACTAGAATTAGAGGTCCCATTTGTTCCAGCCATTCCTCTTCTGGGTATCTTCCTGGAAGTATTAAACCATATTACCCCATCAATATACACACACCCATGTTTATAGCAGAACAGTTTGTAACAGCTAAATCTTGGTTAAAACCAAAATGCCCATCAGCCAAGGAATGGATAAAGAAGATGTGGTTTTTTTAAACAGTGGAGTACTACTCATCCATAAAGAAGGATAAACTTGGGACATTTCTAGGTAAATGGATGCAACTTGAGCATACTATTAAGTGAAATAAATCAGACTCACATGTAAATATTGCATCATTTCTCTGGTATGAAATACAGAATGTTTAAATAAGGAGCAGAGTGTATAAAATGTATTGTGAAATAGGAAGAAATTGTTCAAAAGAAAGGGGAACTGGGGGGAAGGAGAAGAGGAAGGAAAGGAAAAGCAAGTGTTCATATTCTTAAATGAAATAAATGGGACACACGTGTTTAAATATCATATTGTTTCTCTAGTGGGGGAAAATGAAAGGGTAAATATGGACCAAAATGTATAAGAGATAGTGGGAAATAGGAAGAAAATATTCAAGTGGGAAGGTGAACACAGGAGGGGGTAGGAAGGAAGGGAAAATAGATAAAAAGAATAGAAGGAAGAAAATGGAAACAAAGCTTTTGTAAACAAGGAGGGGAAAAATGTTGAAGGGAAGAGAGGGGTTTGGGGAAAAAAGAAGAATCAAGAAATATTATGTACAGGTACAAATTTCCTCTAATAAATGTGATCATTATGTATATCTAAAATGTGCCAATAAAATTAATAAAGATTAACAGTGCTAAGAATTTAGTAGATTTAAAAAATGAGAGGAGAAAAAACACTTGTATGAAAAAATCAAGTTTATTAAGGAATATAAATTGAAAATTATTGAAACACATTCCACCTTAGATGTAAATTAGAAAGACGGTCATGTGAGGAGGGAGCTCAAAGAAGTGGTCTGATTTCAAGAAACACATTTAGTGTTCATTATTTTAATGACATTTAAATAATCTGAGAGGAAAATGCAGACATGAGAAGAAATTTCAGAACAGAAGTTGAGCAACTCTGATATTTAGAGGCTGAAAGGTCCTAGACAAGGAAATTGAGCAAAATTTCCTTGACAACCAGGAAAAAGGTGAGTCAGTTATGTTGAAGAAAAAGAAGTCCAGAGACACAGCAGTATCCCAAAGAATGACAGTTTACAGTCAAATATCCTTACAATTGGACAAAAGACTAATATGAGCATGTGGGCAGATGTACGAGATAGCTCTGTAGAAGCAACAGGGACATTGGATATGGCACTAGACTGAAGCAAGGGCTAAGAACTTGATTCTAAACAACTTTATACACAAGGTAAGATTGTAAGCTCGAAAGTCAAGACATTAGACAGTTAGACGAGAAAGTACTCAAATTTTTGAGTTACACTATAACACTCCTTTCCTCTGGCAATATTTGGTTTTATCTCATCCTTAGGTTTTATCTAATTTGTCAGCTCCTCAGAGATATTTTTCTGTACCATTTATTGAAAAAAGACACTCCATGGTGTTTCGCCATTGAGGATTTTTCTTTCATTGTTAGTATTACAATTTTCAATGACTTTTTTCTATTTTACTGTTTTGTTTTATTTTATTTTCACCTGTCAGATTGCAAACTACCAAGTTAAGATTGTATTTGTTTTAGTGGTTACCATATGCTCAGGGACAGCACAGTGTCTGGCAGAAAATAGGTACTTAAGAAAAAATGCATTTAGTAATGAATTATTTTAATTATCAGAGTGTGCAAATTTATTTAATATAATCTGCATGTAATATAGTTTTCAAAATTTAATACTTAGGAAAACAGAGAAGCCTTATATTTTCATGCTGTTTGATGAATAAATGGATAGTTGTGAAGAGATATGATTGAAAAGAGAGTATAGGACCTAAATGTAATAAGGAGAAAATTAGCAAGTTCCATTTCATTGGTTGTTTTCCATTTTCTTGTCTTCAGAAATAAGTAGTGTGTTCCTTCAATCTAGGTATAGAAAAGGCTCTTCTCACCTGAGAGTCTTAGAGCTATTTTAAGGGGAAAGGATGAGAGATTAGAGTATTCCTCCTGTTTCTGTGGTTTTCTTAGATTCCAAGGTGCCATTCTTTAGGGAGCTTGTTGCTAAAGCTTTGGGGAAAATTAGATATGAGAAAGCAATATTAAAGAAAGAAGAGAAACAAGTGAGTTTGTCCCCCCCAGTGTGGCTCCCTCCTTTTGCTTTCTTTTCATGATGTTCATCCTTTCTCTTTTCCTATAATTACTTTAGTATTTTCCCCTCCAAAATATAACTCTTAAGAGAAAATCAATTAATTACAAAAAACTAAACTTATTCTGATTATATTCCTAATATACTATCCCACACTTCTATGAAAATTTGATTCTAAAAAGTATCCTTAAAAGTGATTTCTTTCTAATAATCGAATCAAAGAAAGAGTTTTCTGCAAAATTAATTTAAATTTGTTTTTCCAAGCTTCCTTTTAAATTAATGAAGGAAAAACCCATGTGATTTAAGCAGTGAAATCCCTTATGATTTTTTAAATAAGGTCATTTTATTCAATAGGACTTCAAAGATGAGTGAGTAAAGATGCAAATTAATTTAATAAATAAGCTACCAAAGGGCTGATTATGAACCATTTATTGACTCTTTAGCTGATTGCAAGATATATCCAATAACTAGGGGTTAACTGGAGGCATAGAGACAACCAGTTTATTTTGTAAGACTCTTGAGAATGAAGAGAGAGTGTAAACGGCGAAATTTATCTTAATAGTCACTCGGAAGAGTGCATTAATAATTAAATCTTTGTGTCCTAAATATACTGGCATAATACTAATGTTGAGACACAGTTAATAAAATATGTATCCTAGAAACTGGCAGCAATTCTTTTGATGAGCTATTGCTGGTGCTTTACAAGGCAAAAGGCATTCTCTTGATACTATTGAATCAATTGTCTTTTACAAAAGGTAATTGTTCTCTTTGTTTCACATGGAATTTGGACTTAATTGCATGATTTAACTGTATTAGGAATTATGGATTATATGTTTTTAAAGGAAATCTATGCATAATGTATGCATTAATTTAATCTATATTTAAAAATCTAAGAGATCTGTTAATAACTGGAGTAAATGTTTAAGCATTTAATCCAAATATCTATGATCCAAACCAATCAATTAATTATATGATTAATGTTAACTTTTGACAGCAAAATGTCTTTGTTACTTTCTTCATTGCTGGGAAAAAAATATCCAACACCTACAACTTCAGGAAGGTGAGTTTTATTTCGACCCACAGTTTGTGGAGGTTTCAGTCCATTGTTGGCCAGTTCCAAGACAAGATTGCAAGAAGCATACAGAGGGATCAAAAGAGGAAGGCAGAAGATAGACCCTTCCAGGCCACACCCCCAGTTATCCACCTCCTCCAAGCACTCTTAAATTCCCAAATCACATTTAGCTATAAAACATTAGTGGATGAATCCTCTAAGTATCATGCCCTTTTCATCAAATTACCACCCCAAAATCCCACCTATGAGTACATGAGGCTTTGGGGGGATATCCTGATGTGAACCATAATATTTTGCCCTTGGCCCTTAAAGTACTTATGCATATCCCTGTATCCAAGAGACATTTAAGTCCTAACATTTTCAGCATTGCTCAAAAGTACAAGTCCAGAGTCACCTATAAGATTTAAAGCAAGCTCATAAGTGCCAGCTACTGAAAAAATGGAAAGATAAACACTGTCAATATACAAAGGCACAGGATAAATATTCCCATTCCAAAAGGTAGGAATTGGTCTATAGAAAGGAAGGGACCAAAACAAGATCAAAATCCAATCTCATAGTCCAGCACCCAGGGCAATCTGTGGCAAGATATAAACTCCAAAGGAGTCATGTGGCCCAGCTTCCATGGCCGTGCCAGTGGCTGTAGCCCACATGGCCTCTCTCTTCGTCCAGCTTTGCTCACTCCTGGAAGCTTTCCTCAGATGATCCACATTCCTGGCTTCTCCAACTTTTGTTGGTCTCCACTGCACTTTCATTTTCATCTTCACAGCTTTACTCACTGCTTTCTCGGGAGCACACTTCCTGGCCTCCTACATCTTCTTCTGAAATCTGCGTGGAGGCCTCCCTGACTCCATAACTCTTGCATTCTACATGTACCTTAATCAAATACCATGTGGATGATATCAAGTTCTGATGCCAGTTGGAGCAACAGCTGAGCCCCTTTGCATTTTTCCAGTGGTTGCATGGGACTCTGAATGCCTGGATGTCTGAATATAGTGAACGGAATCCCAGAGAGTCAATTCCCACACTCTAGGCTGCTGCTGTTCTAGAAAACTGTGCCCTGGATCTCTTTTCTCAAAGTGAAGACTTTCATTTTTATAATTTTGAGCCTTTGCAGGGTGGTGTTATGTTGGTTCCTCTGATACCTTCAGGCCATCTATCCAGGCCCCAGCTTTACAGGAGCTTCCCTTCTGGTGAAATTCAAAACTTTTTAAATCATTCTTCTATGCCTTTTGCTCTTGAGTCTTAAGGTAGAAGTACCTGGCTAAAAGCCCCCAATAGTAGCAATGCCAATGCCTCAACAGTAGGCTTCCATGAAATTTCTTCCACTCGATCAAGGGTGGTTAGTCCACTACCCTTAATCAAAGCCTCCCCCAGTGTCTCAGAACAGGAGCAAAATCAAGACAAGTTTTCTGCCAGGGCATAACACACATGGCCTGAGGACCAATTTCCAATGCAGTTCTTGTTCCCAACTGAAAACTTTTGAGTCCAATCTTTACCAGTTGCATTTTTATCAGCATTCCAATCTTCTGAGTTCTAACCAGAATTTCCCATCAATCTTGGATTACAGAATTTTATGTCTGCTTTTCCGGAAGCTCCTCAAAACCTTTCCAAACTCCTCCTGTCACCAAGTTCCAAGGCCTGCTGAACCACATGGTCAGGTAGTCACATCAATGACCCCACTTCTCTGTTACCAAAATTTGTGTTAGTTACTTTCATCAGTGTTGGGAAAAATATCCAGAACACACACCTTACAGATGGAGAGGATTATTTTAGCCTAGTTTGTAGAGGTCTCACTGCATAGCTGGCCAGCTCCAAGGCAAGGCAGCATGACAGAGAGGCCTGGCAGAGGAAAAAAGAGCTCTTGGCATGTCAGTGGGAAGCAGAGATAGAGGAATCAAGAGAGGAAAAAAGGAGACAGATCTCCCAGGCCATGCCCCCACTGACACACATCCTCTAAGCAAGCATTGTCTCTCAAATCACATTTAGCTGTAAACTGATCAGTGGAATAATCCACTGATAGGTATCATGCCCCCATAATCCAATCCCTTCCCAAAAGCCCCACCTATCAGTGCATGAGGCTTTGGGGGATCACCCAGATACAATCTATAACACAAAGTATTTTTGAATATTACAAATTTGTATGAGAATCATGTTGACATATTAAGTTGAATATCTTGTCTTTCATCCTCTCCCTCTTTTCTTTTATTTTCCTATGTGTCAAAAAGGTGTGATCCCAGCTTGGGAGTATTGGGAGGTTGTGGAACCTTTAGGAGATGGAACCTAGTAAGAGATCATCAGGTCACTGAGGATATCTTGAAGGAGATGATGGGATCCCCAACTCATTCTTGTTTTTTACTTCCTGGTCACAAGGTGAGCAGTTTTGCTCTGGCAAATGCTCTTCATCATGATATACTTCCTTGCCACAAGACCAAGAGTGATGGGGCTAATCAGTCATACACTGAAATCTCCAAACTGTGAACCAAAATAAACCTTTTATTCTTCAAAGTGGGTAATCTTTGGTATCAGTTACAGTGACAGAATGCTGACTAACACTCTATCCAGTGCCTGAAAGTTACGTGAAGAGCAGATCACTATATAGGTCCCAGGTCTAAGAATCAAGAGTCACTGTACTCAGACCAAAGGGCCTAATCTAATAATGATAGATAATGAGATCTTGAAGTCAAAATTATGAGGCTTTCAAAGTCTTCAAATGAGGGTAAATGCGTTTGCATATGGGAGAGAGATGAACAATTATGGCCAAGAGAGAATACTCTGGTAGGTTAATTTATTAGCCACATTCTTCTCCCTTGTACCTATAGTTTTGACATTACCTCAAGTTGGTAGAATGGATTTCTTGGCACCTTAAATTTGGGCTTGGGGCCGGTGAGATAGCTCAGTGGCATAAGTGCCTACCTGGCAAGTGTGAGATCCTGAGTTCGACTCCCAGACCCCACATAAAGGAAAAAAAAAGGGCCGGTGACATCACTCAGTGGCACAAGTGTTTGCTGGCAAGCATGGGGTCCTGAGATCAACTCCCGGTACCCACATTAAAAAAAATTGGGGGCTTGGTTATATGATTTACTTAATCAAGTTACGTGAGGGCAGAAGTCTAATTTTAAGTCTAGGTCTTTTTTGTTTTTCTGTATTTTTGTGTAATACTGGAGATTGAGCTAAGGGCCTTCATACTGAGCCATGTACCCAACCATCTCTAGCCCTTTTTAAATTTTGAGACAGGGTGTCACTAGGTTATAATCTGCCCAGGCTGGCTCTGAAACCGGGATCCCAGAATGCTCGGATTATTGGCATGTACCACTCTGCCTGGCTTCAAACTTAGGTCTTAAAAGCACTTTTTTTTTTTTTTTTTTTGGCTTGTCTTCATGAACTTCTGGCCAGCATTAATACTGTTGCTGTTCCTGCAGTCTGATCTCCGAAAGGGAAAATGTGGGACGCACTGGAAGAGCTGGATTTCAACCTTGAAGGAGGCCCACCTAACACATGCGCAGCTTTGGCCAGCCTGCTCCTGGCCCAGCACTGAAAAAGAACCCTTGACCTGACCTGTGAATAATAAATGCTTTTTTTTGTATCCACTGAGAAAACTGTTTTGTAGAATAGATAATTACTTTAAAAGTATATTAATTTAACTAACATACTATAATTTTGTGACCTTTATGCAATTATCAGTTCCACACTTGTAAGTCTATTCTTTGCTTCATAATTCTATGCCTGGGACACTTAAAACCATGGTTTTATTTTACCAGCTGATTCTGGGCAGGTTCCACTGGTATTGGTTGTTAAAGGGAGTCTAAGGTGAGAGAAGGAATAAACTTGCATTTTCCTATTTGTTTCCTGTTGCACATGCCATCTTCTTTGAGAATTAATTTAACAAATGACTACATCTCAGCAATAGAAATCTGTTCACATATTAATAGTTGGGTCCACTTTGCAGTTTTATAAAGACTCAGAAAACCTGCCTTAGCGTGTCTCCTCAAAAATACCAAGAGTACACTGGTGCCTCTTACACATATCCAAGCTCACTGCTCCTTCACAGTTCAAGCTGTAAGTCAGGTGTGTGGGGCCTCCACAGGACGCTCTTGAATTTTAATATTTCCACCTCTTCCACACAGCCCCCTTAGTCTTAGAGGAGTTAACTGCTTCTTATGATTTTTATTTTTGTGAAAATTTTCTGTACTCATGCTGCTTTATCTGATAACCGATTAACAAAAGTATATCTGTTCAACAATCCTTTATATTTAATTATTTCTGTTAAAATAATAAGTGGAATCATTTTCTATCCTAATTGAATCCCTATTTTTTTTAAGGATTGCTACTGTGAAATAAAATCACAAGCCAGTTCAAAACTCCCTGAAATAAAATTGGGAAGCCATTGAAGAAACAGAGCCCATGCGTGTTGACCACTGAGTATTTTTTTTTTTTTTTTTTTTTTTTTTGTGGATACCAGGGGTTCGACCTCAGGACCTCGCACGCCAGCAGGCGCCCAGGCCGCTGAGCGATATCACCAGCCCCTTTTTCGTATGTGGGATCCGGGAGTCGAACTCGGGCCCTCGCGCTTGCAAGGCAGGCGCTTACGCCGCTGAGCCATCTCACCGGCCCAGACCACTGAGTATTTTTAACTGGGCCAAAAACTTTGGGACCTCAATCACGCTTGTTTCTGTAACTGTAAAAGAGCAACAACCAACAGAGTTTACACCGTAAACAAACTCTTTGTCTTTAACAATCATAACTGCAAAACAAGTTGTCCAGCGTCAGTATTCACATTTCTTTAAACTTTTAAAAATATTCTTTGTTTTTATTAATATATTTTTGCAGCACGTAATGATTACCTCCACTGTGGGGAATCTGTACATGTACATAAAATATCTTAATTCACTTTACTTCCCTTTCCCCTCCATCTCTAGTTCTCCTTCCCATTTCCAAAAGATCTATCTCCATATTTCCTATTACCATCCTTTATTCTGCTCTTCAAAATATTTATACTTTGGATTTCTCATATAAGAGAAACCATGCAATGTTTTCTTCTCTTAGAATGTAATCCAGGTGCCACTGGGCCCTGTGGCTCCTGGTATTGCTATTCTTCAAATGAACTTCCCCTGCGCCCACATCAATGCTTTTGCACAAGCCTGACTACTGATTTCATTTCTGATTTGTTGACACTATAAACATTTTTTTTTTTGTGGGTACCGGGGGGTCGACCTCAGGACTTCGCGCGCCAATAGGCACCCGTGCCGCTGAGCGATATCACCGGCCCCTTTTTCGTATGTGGGTTCCGGGAGTCGAACTCGGGCCCTCGCGCTTGCAAGGCAGGCGCTTACACCGCTGAGCCATCTCACCGGCCCCACTATAAACATTTTTGAGTGTTACTATCAATGCATGTATTTAAAAATTTATGTAGTTTTTTTCCCTAAGAGTGGAATCGGATCATAAACTACACACATGTTTAACTTCATGGTATTTCCCACTGCCTCTGCAATACAGCTATGCAAACTGATATTTCTACAATAGTAAATGAGAGTTATAATACTCAACATTCTGCTAAAATTAGTTTCTACTGTTTGTAAAATTATCTTTTCCTATAATGTACATTCTTTAGACTATTGAATTTGAATATACTTACATATGTGTTCAATTATTTTATGATTTAGTGGTACTTTTTGATATTAAGAAATGATACATTCACAAGAATCATATCTTTGTTCAAATAGTTCCAGCCTTGAGTTCAGCAATGTTATTGAAATATTCCTGTAGAAGTTCAGTGATTTTCTTAGACTTTCACATAGTGTAGCAAATACAGATTCAAAGTTATTGTAATAAGCATTGGTAGAATAAAAGAAAAACAATTCTTAAAAAGGAATCTCAGCCAGCTGTGGTGGCATATGTCTGTATTCCCAGAACTCAGGAGGCTGAGGCAGGAAGATCACCATGAGTCTAAGCCTGGTCTACACATTGAGTTCAAGGCCAGCCTGAAGTACACAGGGAAACCTTGTCTGCAAAAAAAATTTAAATAAATAAAAAATTAAAAAATAAAACCTTAATATGGATGAAGAATTAAAGAGAGAGAGAGAGATCTAATCAATTCTCTCAAAAGTAAGTTTAGAAGAGGATATTTGGAATGCAAGGAATAAACTAGGTTTGGTGGTACACACCTTTAATCCCAGCACTGTGGAGCCTGCAACAGGAGTGTTTTGAGTTGGAGGCTAGCCTGGGCTGCATAAAAAGACCCTTATAAAAAAAAGTTAAAAACAAGCAATAGCCCTGACAAATGGTAATTTTAGTATACTTACCACTTTAAACCTACAGACAATACCTCCCAAGCCAATGTTTTATGGAAATTGAGGCAAATAGATTTTGCCTGATTTAACTACTTCCTTTTTCAGAACATCTGTGCTTCCCATGTGCCTATGGCTACCATTAATAGAAATGCATAAATAAGTTGTAAATAAAATTGTGTTCTACATATGTGAGGGTAAAAAAGTCAAGATCACAGCATCCTTAACTTGTCACCTAGCATACATAATTAGATTTTGGCTTAATCCTAAAATTTTAAACTTTTTAACACTAAATTAGTGAAAGATCTACATTAATTACATGTAGATATCATCAACACTGCAGATGTAGACAAACTACAAATGAAATCTTCAAATATATGTCATTTATCAGTAGCATCCTCTCTGCAATCAAAATACAAAGGATGAGAAAATGATCCACCTATGCCTGAAACTAAGCTTTACTTGCGCAAAAATACCATTTATTACTTCATACATAATTCCCAAAAGTGTACAGGGAACAAGATGCATAGAGAATTTGGAGATTTACTACATGTTCAGATTCCAACATTTTGGTAAACTATTCTCAAATCTTTTCTAAGAGGAAAGTTATGGTTCAGGAATAAAAAAAAATTGTTTTTGAACAAGTCATTAATGTATTCTAGCAGAAATGTTGACTTTCTTCACAATGGCAAGAAATTTTCCAATGAAAAATAAAAGTATTTCTAGTTGTGGAGTTTGAATACTGAAAAACATAAAAATCAAATTGGGCACTTATTTTGATAATTAAGACACAGCTTCTCAGTTCTCCAGGTTTATATCTTGCAGATAATTCTGATGTTGAAGCAGTAAGCCGGATATCCGAAGCAATTTCATTTCCAGAGAACAGCAATATTCCTTTAATTATTTGGACTGGTTAGGTGTCCAGGTATTCTTCGAGTACTGCAGACTCTTATAACTTTCTCCACCTAACACCTCTGGGAAGTTCACTTTTTCAATTTTTAAAAATTTCACCTGTTCTCAAAATGTACAGAACTTTTCTCATTATAATTAACTAAGCAAAATAGTATAATAACTATAACCAGTGTTACATTTTGTTAGATATTATCAGGAACCTGGCCAAGATCCTCATCTGCCTGTATGAGGTGTACAGTGAAAAAGTGAAATAAGAGACAGAGACAAACTTAGTAATGCATGATTGGGGGCTGGGGGTTCAGTGCTTCAGATGGGCAAAGAAAGACAAAGAAACTCTGAGCCAACCACTATTCATTGGGCACATAGAATAATCAGAGGGAGTACAAGATGACTCAGAGGACAGCGATGATCTTATGCTGATGAGAAACTTACATTGATGAGGATTATTTCAGATGAGAATGGTGGGATGTGCAAATCACTCTTACAACAGCAGGTGGGAAGAAATAGCAGGTTAATGATGAGTTTGTCCTTTCTCCCAGGTGAAACCCTTTTTTTATTACTACTTGGTTCTGAAGAAACCAGGGTGTCCTCAGCTGATGTAATCTTGCCCTGGGGCATCACAGTATTGTGGGACCATTCAGGCACAACTGTCACTGTAAGCACGCGGAGTTATTTTTCTGCATACTGTAGCGAGCTCACATGGCAAGATACTAGGCCTTAGAGGGCCCTAACCACAATTTGATTATGAAATGATTTTTCTCCAAAAATTATATACAATAGCTCTCGACAAGACATTATTAGTAATCTAGATATAAGTTAAAGTAAAAAAAAGATATATAGGATGTGTATACATTTTGTATAAGTGTCATTTTATAAAATGGACATGAGCGCTCATAGATTTTGATATTGGGGGCTGGTGTTCCTGGAACCAATCCCCTGTACATACTGCAGTGTAACTGTTTTCTGCATATTTGAAGCCATTCTTGGGGTTGAGCTATGTTAATGCATAATACCATAAGTCATTTCTGAAATTTGGATATATCATTAAATTCATGTATAATTTACTTTCATTTAATTCTAGTTACAA
Organism: Erethizon dorsatum; assembly: GCA_028451465.1. Lineage (NCBI taxonomy): Eukaryota > Metazoa > Chordata > Mammalia > Rodentia > Erethizontidae > Erethizon > Erethizon dorsatum. The sequence goes on from CM051839.1 coordinate 23,925,205, forward strand.
TTATTTTATAATCAATGGTATACAAAGAATAATAAAATATATTCTAGAGCCATGGGGCATTAGGTATATACATCATCTATGAACTGAAAAGGAAGAGCTGGAGGGGATAATTCAAGATACTGTATGTTCTTAATGTGAAGGTTAGAAATCAGGCGCATTGGAAAAATCAAGGGAGCATAGGTCTCCTTTCTAATTTTGGTGAATGTCTAAGTACATATAATAATATGAATCAAAACTATCTGCACAAATAGTTGATGATTTAAAAATATGGTGACAAAATTTCTGCTTTTAAGATCACAGGTGAGCATGTTTTCTCATATTTCCCTCTAAATACAACTAAAAACTGTGGGAGTTATAAAGAAAACAAGCATAAGTTTCTGAATGCTGGAGAGAAGAAGGTACATCAGCCAGGAGCTTTAGTGCCCAGGAACAACACAGTGGTCAGGTCCTTGCTTTTCTTTATTCATTACATATTCCAGACATGGAATTGAAGAAGTTGTCAAAATCCAGTTTAGCAATACAAGAACAGACAAAAAAAAAAAAAAAAAAAAAAAGGAAAATAAGAAACATGGGACAAAGGATACAGTCACTGGAAAACCTGAACAAGAAGCCTAGCTTTCCATGCTTGCTAAGCTTTGGCAAAGAACCCCAACCTCTCTTTTGGGGTGTAGTCAGTGTGGACACTTTAGAAGGCCTGGGTTTTCATTATAACCATGCAGGAATATCTTATAGTGGTGGTGGAGAAAAGACAGTGGACTTGTAAATCCACCCTGCACTAGGGAGACACTTTGTCTCTTCTACCGGGTCCTAGTTTATTAATAAATACACCAACACTGAGCAATAAAGTGGTGACTGAACTGCTCTCCTGTCATTTCACTGGAAGCCACATCCAAGCAACAAGATATTTTTATACTTTCAGTCTAAGAGATATCATTGGAGGCCTTATGAGGAGCCAGAACCACCCTTCCCCAACAATAATGGGGGAGGGTCATGCACTGAATGTCAAAAGAGGTGAAAGCAGGAAATCAGATTTCTACATCAAGAAAAGCTCAGTGTAAGCTAGTTTAATGAGGTTTGAATAATACCCAAAGCCTTACGACATAATACCCACGTCTTATTGTCAACCAAAATCCCTTTTTTTAATATAAAAGAATCAAGAAAACCTAAAATAGAGTGAAAAGAGACAATCAAAAAATGCCAATGCTAAAAGGACAGGGATAGTAAAATTAACTTACAACGATTGTGTAGTAGCCATATATAAATGTTATAATTAGCAATCACAAATGTATTTGAAATAAGTTAACAGCAGAAATTCCCAGCCAAAGGAAAAAAAACTGTCAGTAATTACATAGGGAAAAAAAAATGAATGCAGATTTGAAAACTGAAAACTACAATGACCAAAGTTGTAAAAAGCTCAATCCATATGTTCAATAGCAGAATTGGAAAGCTAAGATGAAAGAATCAATGAACTGGTAGATAAAGCAATAAAGCAAATACTCAAACTGGACAACATAGAACAAATTAAAAGATAGCATAATAACAATGATCTATGGAACTAAATAAAAAATGATATTTGTTAGCACAGACCCAAAGACATAAGAAAATTAAAAAGAAAGGGCAGAAAAAAGTAAAAAAAATGATGAAAAAAATTTGATAAAAGATACCAGCTTAAAGATTAAATAAACTACAAGAAGCCCAAACAGGATAAATTTAAACAAATTCAATTCATGACAAGTCTCTTATCACTAAAGGCAAAAGTAAATCTTGAAAGTAGCAAGGGAGAAATAACACCATCTATTTAGGGTTTAAGACTTCTCATAAAAAAATCATAAAGACCAAGATGAATGACATAATTTTTTAAACAAAGGGATTGTGAACCTAGAAACCTATAGCCACTGAAAAATAACTCTCTGATTAATGGGAAATCAAGGCACTCTAAGATGAAAATAAATTAAAAGATTTCACTTGATGTAAATTAAAAGAATGGCTAAGTGAAGTTCTCTACATTAAGGAAAGCAATCTTGGACTACCAGGAAAGAAGATGATAAGGCAAAAAAGATGTATAAGTACAATATAGACTATAATCTTAAGTGTTCTAAATTTTGATTGTTGGCTTGAGCAAAAACTTTAATACAAATTTAGTCATAAATGCATGTGCAGAAGGTATTTAAGATAATTATAGGCAAGGGAGGAGAAAGATATCCAGTATGTAAGGCCACTATGTTTTCTATGAGAAGGCAGGGACTACACGGAGAAGCTGGGGACAGAGAAAACACACTGGACATCAAAATTAAAGTGGGTTACATGAAACTTCATGTATCCAAATTGTATTATTTGTAAAATAATAAATACATAAAGTAAAGACAGAGATTAAGACCAGATTAAAAAATCATGCCCCAAATTTTGGTATGTGCAAGAAACTAAAATTAACCTCAACCATAACAATATAGGCTGGTTGAAAATTAATAAATGAAGAGAGTTTATCTTGGAAACAATAATTAAATGAAACCAGGACTGGCTGGTTAGGTAGACTTATAATGAATAAATCCATAAATAAATCAAAACAAATAAATCAAACTAAAACAATAGATAAACCAAATAAAACAATAAATTAAATAAAAAATAAAAAATAAGCCCAACCAAAAAACTCCCTCCCATAAATATACAGAAGATTATGACGTTATGAAAAGATTACTCACACAGAGGACCTAGCAACTAGAAATGTATATATAATAACTTCAGACACGTGAAGCAAAAACTGGGAGAAAAATTGAAAAGAGCAATACAGAGAGTTATATTTAGAAGGTTTAAAAGCGCTATCGCTATAACATAAAAGAGAGGTAGACATCAAATTTGAAAGAATAGAGAATAAATTACCATCAACCTATAGGTTCTGGTTAATAGTCATAAAACATTCCACCCAACAACAGCATGATGATAATTCTCACTATGGTTTCTTGAATAAATACCAAAAGAGAGCACATTCTGGGTCATAAAAATAATTTTAACAAATTAAAATAGTTGCAATTATACATGGTGCATTTTTAAATCACAATGAAATCAATTACAGAATAATAAGAGGCCAATATCCAAATGTTTGAAAACTCAGTGACCATCTTCTAAATAATCCATAGGTCAAAAAGAAATCTTAAGGAAAAAGAAAAATACACCTAACTCCATAAAAGAAAAATACAATATATCGAAAGTTCGGAACACATGTAAAACTGCTACAGTGAAATTTATAGCTTGTATTAGAAAACAAAAAGAACCTGAGTACCCAAAACAGAAAAGTAAAATAAAGCTAAAGCAAGGAGAATAAAGAAACAACAAAATAAAAACAGCAAGTGAAATTAAAGAAAATATATCAGATAAAATAAATGAAAGATGAGTTGATTCTTTATAAGGACCAGTAAATTTGTCAAAGGAGAGAGAAGATGAATTATGAACATCAGAAATAAAATAAGGAATATTATCCAGATATGGGAGGTATTAAAAGGATAATACTGCGAACAACTCTATACACATAAATTGACTGATTAAATGAAATGGATTCCTAAACACAAACTACCATGTCTCATGCAATGTAAGTAACATAATGAGAGTCCTACAACTCTGCAACTATTAAAGAAACTGAGTTTTTAAAAAAACACACAACTACTCCCCCCCAAATAAACTATTATTCCCAATAAATCTATACATGTAGGTGGTTTTATTAGACAAACACTTGGAACTAGAACTAACCCTAAGACCCTATGATCTACTTCAGAAAACAGAAAAGGGAACATTTCTCTATTTTAAGAAGTTAGTATTATTCTGGTACCAAAAGAAAGACAGTGTAAAAATATTATAGACCAATATTTTTCATATGTAGAGAAACAAAAGTCTTTAGCAAAATATTAATAAGAATTTGAAAATATATGAAAAGAATACAGCGTGACCTTGTGAGTTTGTTCCAAATTTGAAAAACTTTTCCAACATTTAAAATCAAGATACTCCATCATATTTGTGGGATAAAAAGAAAAATCCTATAATTACATCAGCTTGTTTAGAAAATATTCAATTTCTTCTGTCACACATCTCTTAGAACATTAGGAAGAGAGGAAGGTTTTGTCAATTTGATGTGGGAATGCTGAAAGATCTGTAGGTAACATAAATGCAATGAAATATTAATTTAATGATGAAAAATTGAATATTTTGTCTTATAAGCTGAAATTAAGCAAGAAATGTCCCGTTCACAATTTTAGTCATTGTTGTAGTCCTATGCATTCTAGGAATACTACACCACCTATGAGAAGAAGACAGCCCAGCCCATGCAACCCATAGGTGATTATACTCAGAGCAGAGCAAACTCGGGGCTACAGGAGGAGATAAGCATTGTAGTAGTCTACTGTGGTGTGCCTTCATTTCTAGTGGAAGGCTATAAGTACCTTCTTGAAAAGCTCCACTGGCTGGGGGAGAATTGAAAGTCTTTTCCCAGAGAGTAGTAATTCTGTCTGGCCCTCTGGATGTGAATGGTGGATTCAAGTAGCTTTACCCACTGGAGTGGAGAAGGGAGGGTTATTAGGGGGCAATAGAGGAGAAGAGAGGGCTATAGGGAATTTATATAATTTTCATATGAATATTTTTGGGTTATGAAATGTATCATCTGGGTTTCCACTATTTCTTCATGTGAAGTCCTCCCACTTTTACCAGCTGTCAAAGCAGCATTAATATTGAGGTTTTATTTTAACTTTTAGGCCACATGTTATGGTTTGTGTCTAGATATCCCCCCAAAGCCTCATGTACCCATGGAGTTTTATTGGAAGTGGGTTAATATAGAGTGCGTGATTGTTTCATGGTTCAATGCTGGGATTAAGGGTGCTGGGATAAAGGGTGTGTGATTGCTGGATCAGTCCACTGATTGGATTTGCACTGCCCTAATCCCAGTAGACTGGATAAAATAAAAGAGACAGAAAGAGGCTTCTCTCTCTCTCTCTCTCTCTTCGTTGCTTTTGCTGTCTTCTGCCTGCCATGAACTGTTACCCTTCTGCCATGTGCCACCTTGCCTTGGAGCCAGCCGATGATCAACTAAATCTTCTATAAATTGTGAGCTAAATAAACATTTTCCCCTTTAACTTTGGGTGTCAGGTATTTTGTCTCAGCAATGAGAGAAAAGTAACTAAGGCACCACATAAATTCTGATATAAAAATGGAATTTAGTATGATTATCTTCCTGAAGAGACAAGAAGAATTTTGGGTATTTCTATTAGTGAGACTTTTAAGTCATTGCTATTTTGAAGTATTTTATAGACTTCCATAGAAATCTTGCTTCTATAAATTGATTTCATTCTCACATAGAGGTAATTCATAAATAGTGCCTTCATATTGTTTAATATTCACAAAAGTGAATAAATCATTCACCAGTGCACTGAAAATTGCTGTTTGACAGCTTCTGAAAGACTGCTGATCAAAGAGACTAACATATACAAGCCAAAAAAAGAAAACAAAACAAAAAAAATCTTCAGATGCCCCATGTACGTACTGAAGGAGAATTCCCAATATTCATGATTCTCTGAACATAATTCAATGAATACAAGAACAGTAAAATCTTGGATTGCAAGTAACTTGTTCTGTGAGTGCTCTGCAAACAAGCAAATAATTCTAATAAACTTTAAGTTGATAAGCAAGCTATGTCTTGCAATACAAGTAGTACATGATGCCCAACATCACATGATCACAACTGAGCTGATGGTTTTTCTCTCCCTCTCTCTTTCTCTCTCAGCCTGTAGGATTGTGGGTGATTCTTTCACAACAGCAAGAGGTTATACAAGAGATAACTGCAGAGGAGGAGGAGAAAAAGGTGGAGGAATTCCTCATTTCAAATGGGATTAAGGTGATGTTTAAATGTGGAAAACTGCAAAAATTTGTAGAAAAGTATCACCTGAATAAGGCTGCGGAAGTGTGAACCATGAATCTGTTTAATCACAATGCAATATCACATTTCCACAGAATCCTCAAAAGGAGGTAAAAGAAAGTGTCATTGGATGGATTCCTTGTTAAACTTTCATGAAAAGAGAAAGTTTCTATTTATCCAAAAGTGAGCAGTGATTCCATTAGTGACAGTTAAAGTTGTCCTACACAATAACTCTCCTTTATCTTGTCTTCTTCACAATGGCCACAAAGGTTCTTAAAGATATTTCCAGGTGAATATGCTTTTCTTAAATATTTTGTATTTTTTTACTAATTTTTATTGTTACCAATTATTATGTAGTATAGTAATTTTATTAGAATAGTTTGTGGTTGTGGAATGAATCATCTGAGTTTCCAATATTTTTTATGGGGAGATTCCCTTTGAAATAATTGCTTTGGATTATAAGCATGTTTCTGGAATGAAGTATGCTTGCAAACCAAGACTTTCCTGCACCTGTAAAACTGCTGCATCTCTAGAAACATTGAATAAATAAAAGAATTATGACATTTTCAGGGTACTACAGAAACACAGTAGAAAAATTTGAATAATTCAAATTTGGATGATACAATGAGGAGTTAGGGGAAATAGTAAGAAATCTATATCCTTAGAAATCAATAAAACAATGTCATAACAATAAAATGGGCATTGGAAATATGTTAGTGAAATCCAGGAGGAAGAGTAATGAAACATTTATTTCTTTTTTATTTTTGTCATATTCAAAAGGCAACTATTATTCATACTAAGTTGATTGCTATTTTGTTGCATTAAATTTTACTAAGTTAACCAGAATGCAAAATTAACACTTAAATATAGTATATTTATAGTACATATAGTGTAATTATATTATATATAATATGTAGTATATTTGATGGGAGAAATAAAAATTTGAGTAATGTAACAAACCTCAGGTTATGGCAGAAATACAAAATATATAAGAATATATTATCTCTATTAAAATGATACAGTTCATTAAAACATGATTATACACCCAGATATTGAATAATTATCCTCCATTAAAATGCTAGATATGCAATTAGATTTAAGTGATTTATTTTGATTTTTCATTCATTCAGTCATTTTTCCTACCACTAATTCATGAACGGTCTACTACAGATCATCATTTCCCTAAGGAAGGTGATTTGTAAACATAACAAAGACGGTTTCTATTGCCACGAAATATACAATATATGCAGATATACTGGCAGAAGGTCTAGAAACAGACATGCTTTGGTCAAAGGTTGAGATTGTATCCTATATCCATCTCATTAAAGAGTACAGCCTAACTGAATTTTCTGTCATTATGGGAATCTTTTATTTTGATTCAGTGCACTAGTATTCATAATTTGAAATGTGACTAGTGGGATAAAAACTTAAATATTTAATTTTCATTAATAATTTAAATTTAAACTGCCATACATTGTGGTGGCTACCACAATGAACAAATAAACGAGACAATGGTAAGGGTCAAATATGCAAAAGCAAACGATATAGTGCTGAGCACAGAGTAAGTGCACGATATCAAGGAGATATTAACATGATGAGAATGATGATACAGATTTCCTTGGCAAGATCAAGTCATTTGAAAAAATAGGAAAAACTGCTTACACAATTGTATTGAAATGAAAGTTTGGTAATGAATTGATTTTTGAATCAGCACAAGAAAAAAATTACTTTTGATGCTTATAGTCATGGTACTAAAATTTAATATACATATTGTGAATACTAAAAAGCCCACACAACTGAAACATAACAATCAACTAACCAGTTTCTCACATTCGAAACAGGGACAGTTACTGATTTCTACTGATGGGACATCTGAGGATTTTTTTTCACATTTAAAATCAAGAATATTTACAGAAACATCTAAACATCTCCCAGCATACCAAAAAGAGAATTAATTTTCTCAGGACTTAACACTATACACATTCACATGATATAGAAGGCAATATTTCATTTTCTAATGTAATGTTACAAATGTATTCAATAACTTTAAGAAATGACTCCCAGTGTGGCATAACTATGTATGCACTAGATTGATGTGTTTGCAATTCACACATAGTCTTAGTAATGATATTAATTCTTGAATTAGTGATATTCTAGAAGGTAAATATATATTTAAAACAAAATCTAGACTGGCTCATACTTCAATAGAAAACCTTCTTCACTGTAAGCCACACTCTGGAAAGGATTGCCATTCTGTATCCACTCATATCATTAACTCAGAAGTATGTGAAGGGAACTTTGTTGAAAAACTCCTGCAACCCCCTCCAGCTGTACTATTGAGTTATCTCCATCAAGCTCAGTAATCCAGAAAAATGTCCTTTTGAACTGCACTATGAAACCTCCTTAAACTCCGATTTATGTTTGAGTTTTGGAAAATGGGATGTACCAGAAAAATGGAATGGAAAGACTTAATCTTGTTCTCTATTTCCAGGGTTAAAGGAAGTAACATTCTTCATTTTTCTTAGTCTTGGCACAACTTGTTGGTAGCGATAGCCTTGTGTATAACATTTAAGAGTACCTTTTTCATTAAATTTGTGCCAACTAACTCCAAACAAATGCAATGTTTGAAGCCTGGGCATGGTGGCGCACACTGTAATCCCAGCGTTTGGGAGGATGATGCAAGAGCTTTGCCCCGAATTCAAGATGAGCCTGCGACACATAGTGAAGTCAAGCTCATCCTGAACTTGGATGCTTCCTACATAGAAAGAAGTTGTCTCACAAAACCAATGAATAGTGGAGAGGGCTCTCTGTGGGGAGCAGGTGGCAGCAGTGTGCAGGTCTTCCTGAAGAGAAAGCAGTGCAGCTACTAAAATTGTAAAAAAATATACATTATTCTAAAGCACGACTGTAGACCAAAACTCAGATTAGTCAGGTTTCCAGGGTGACACAGCTAAAATGAATCATGGTCAAGATTTCAACCAAATGGGATCCAGGTGAGCAGCACTATGGTAAGACACAGAGACTGGCCCCTCTCATTGAGGCTGCCAAGATCCAGGTGAACAGCTGGGGAAGGCCCAGATACTGGCCCCTACCTTCCCCACTGCTGTGATCCAGGTGAATTTTGTGAGAAGACACAGAGACCAGTGGGAACTTCAGCCAGGATGCACTGAATGGACAGGCAGGACTAGGCATGAAATTGTCAGAAGCAACACTAATGCCACAAGCCAACAGGTAGTAAATTAGGTGAGCTAGCATTGTGCTTGGGAACAAAAACACACAGAATAGAAGCAGGTAGGGGGGGCTTCCCATTTTGCTTTTTTTTTTTCTTTTTCTCCTTTCTTTTTCTATTTTCTAAACAGCTGGGGAGAAGTCCAGCCACAGAAAACTAATCCCATCCCCTAAACCCAGAGACCAAGTTCAGACAATCCCTTGCTTACTCCTTCATTATTTCTCTCTACCCTCTTCTCTAGTTTCCCAAATCTTGCAATGATCATCTTTTGTCCTCCAGCCTGGCTTCTACTTTCTTTTCAATTATCTTTGTTTTATCCACTATCTTTCTGAAATTTCCCCCACCACGAGCTAAAACCACTCTACTAAGGGGAAACACTTTGCATACAAGCTCCCAATTTATGATCAGTTCCGTAATATAATTGTAGATTTTGCTTCTATGGTTAAAGGTACAAAATTAATAGTTAACACAGTTTGTCAGTGTCTAAGCTGTGCTAGATGCTATTGTTATTGCTAATTATACTACTTTAACTAGGATGTCTTATCTGTTTTAATAAGTTGTTCTCATTTCTGTAACAATACTGGGAATTTCTGGGGTAAAAATCTCACCACACCCCAGCACCAAAGGACTGGGGACTGAGCCAAACACATAACAACATCTCACTCTTAATTAATTGGAAAGGTAAGATCTTGGGACAGACACAAACCAAGAACCTCCTACACACAGAAGATATCCCCAAAGAACAAACCTTACCTAGAGAGGACTTCATACTAGTGATATAGCTACCTAATACAAGGATCAACACAGAAAACAAAATAAAAACTTTAGCAACAGAAAATGACAAGACACAGAAGCAAAATTCAATCTCAGACCTCCAGCCCACCCAGAACAAGTCCAGGAGACAGTGAGATAGAGGGAAATGGAAGACACACACCTGACATTTCTGAAATGATATCAACTGAAGTAAAGAAACAAATCCATGAGGCTATAAAGGAATTCAGATCAGAAATAATCTCTCAGGTAAAAAAAGAAATGTCAACATTTATAAAGGAATTGCTCAGCAAATATAGAGTACAGATAGATAAAAAATAGACGATGATAGGAAGAGGACGGATACTGTGAATGATCAACATAAGAAAGAGAGAACGCATGAAACAGATTGATGCAGATATCCAGGAAATTAAAAATTCCATCGGAAGCTGGCAAATCTGCTTGAATGAAACTGAAGAAAGACTTTCAGACCTTGAAGACAGGATCTTCACTTGGAATCATGAAAAGAAAGATCTCTTGAAAATAACAAAAGATCAGGAAATAATAATTCAACAGCTGCAGGACAATGCAAAGAAAAATAATATAAGAATAGTTGGTGTCAATGAAAAAGGAGGAGTCAACACAACAGAAGCAACAACAAAAAAAAAATAGTTGCAGAAGTAATAGCAGAAAAATTTCCCACGCATGAGAAAAGAATCTGACATGGAAATAAGTGAGGCATATAGAACTCCAATTAGCTATAACAAAAATAAATCTATACCCAGACATGTAATAACTAAAATCCCACAAATTCAGCAGAAGTACAGAATATTAAAAGCTATTGGAGAAAAGAAACTGATCTCCTATAAAGGAAAGCCCATCAAAATCATGGCTGGAGTGAAGTATTTCAAGTCCTGAAAAAAAAACTTCCAACCCAGATTGATGTACCCTGCAAAACTATTTTTCAAAATTTATGGAGAAATAAGATACTTCCATGACAAATAACAACTGAAGAAATTCACCACCACCAAACCAAAACTAGAAAATGTTCTGAAAGATATTCTAGACAGAGATAAAAATGGCAACAATTCCATGAACAACAACAGAGAGAAACCACCAAGCAGGACAAGCAATTAAACATAGGTGAAAAGTAGGGAACCAACAGAAGTAAAATAACATGATGAAGATAAACCAAAACATATCAGTTATAATCATCAATGTAAATGACCTCAATTCACCAATCAAAAGAAACAGATTGCCAGAATAGATCAAGAAGCAAGATCCAACAATATACTGTATATAAGAAACACATTTAACTCAAAAAGAAATTCACAGATTAAAAGTCAAAGGATACAAAACAATCTCCCATGCAACAGGAACCCAGAAAAAAGCAGGGGTAGCTATTCTGTGTGCAGACAATGTGAACTTCAAATCAAGAATGACCAGAAGAGATAAAGAAGGTTGTTATATACTTATTAGGGGAAAAATTCAAGAGGAAGAGATACCAATCACAAATATATATGCATCAAATACAAGAGCACCCAACTGTATAAGACAAATATTAATAACATAAAAAATCACATAAGCAATAGCACAAATCATAATGGGAGACATTAATACACCATTGTCACAAAGAGATAGATCAACTAGACAGAAAATCAGCAAAGAAATAACAGTACTGATCCAAACTTGTGAACAAATGGACTTAGTAGATGTTTTCAGAGTGTTCCACCCAACATCATCAGAATACACATTCTTCTTAGCTGCACATGGGACATTCTCAAAAATGGACCATATACTAGCACACAGAACATGCTTAAGTAAATTCAAAGAAATTGAAATCATCCCATGCATATTATCTGACCATAGTGCAATGACATTCGAAATTAAAGACAACAGAAACTGCAAAAAATTCATAGACACATGGAAATTAAATAACACTCTCCTGATACCAATGCATTACAGATGAAATTAAAGAAGAAATTAAACAATACCTACAATTAAACAAAAATGGAAATACAATTTACTGGAACCTGTGGGACACAATTATGGAAATCCATAGAGTGGAATTTATAGCACTGAATTCTCACATCAGGAAAATAGAACAAGCACACGTTAAAAACCTAATACTGCCCCTCCAGATTCTAGAAGAAGCAAGTCAAGCCCAACACCCATACAAGGGAAGAAATTATAAATATCAGAGCAGAAATGAACACAATTGAGACTAAGATAACAATACAAAGAAGTAATGAATCTAAGACTTTGTTCTTTGAAAGAATAAATAAAATTGATAAACCCCTAGTGAAGCATATCAAAAGGAAAAACTCAAATTCATTCAATAAGGAATGAAAAAGGGGAAATCACTACAGATCTTGTGAAAATTCAGAAGATCATCAATACCTACTTTGAAAATCTTTACTTGAATAGAATGGAAAACACAGAAGAAATGGACAGATTCCTAGAAATGTGTGAATTACCAAAGCTGAATTAAGAAGATATAAAACTCTAAATAACCCAATATCACTTAATGAAATTGAAAAGGTAGTTAAAAACTCACCAAAAAAGAAGAGCCCAAGTCCTGATGGATTCATGGCTGAATTCTACAAGAAATTTAGAGAAGATTTAGCACCAATACTCCTCAAAATATTTAATGAAATTGAAAGGGAAACAATTCACCTTGAGCATTCTTGGAGGCAAGTGTTACCCTGATACCAAAACCAGAGAAAGTCCAAACCAAGAGAACTACAGGACAATCTCCCTAATGAACATAGATGCAAAAATCCTCAATAAGATACTAGCAAACAAAATGCAGCAAATCATCAAGAAGATTACACGAAAAGTGGGATTCATCCCAGGAATTCAGGGATGGTTCAACATATGCAAATTAATAAATGTAATACACTATATCAACAGAACCAAAGACAAAAAAATCACATGATCATCTTGATAGATGCGGAAAAACTTTTGATGAAGTCCAACACTCACTCATGATAAAAACCTTACAGAAAATCAGAATAGATGGTCTTTATTTCCAACTGATAAAAGCCATCTATGACAAACCAACAGCCAACAACATACTAAATGGACAAACACTGAAAGCTTTCACTCTAAAATCAGGAACAAGATAAGGATGTCCATTATCACCATTCCTATGTGGTATAGTTCTGGAAACATTAGCCGGAGCAATTAGACAAGAAAGAGAAATAAAGAATAGGGATAGGAAAGGAAGAAGTTAAATTATCATTATTCACAGATGACATCATACTCTACATAGGAGACCCCAGAAACTCCACCAGTAGACTTCTAGATTTAATAACCAACTTCAGTAACATAGCTTGATATAAGTCAACACTCAAAATTCAATAGCATTCCTGTACACAAACAACAAACTCACTGAGAGAGAAATTAGGGAAAACACACCCTTCAAAATAGCATCCAAAAAATGAAATACTAGGAATCAATCTAACAAAAGAAGTAAAAGGTCTATAAATTGAAAATTACAGGGGCTGGTGAGATGGCTCAGTGGCCTACGCACCTGCCTGGCAAGCATGAGGGCCTGAGTTCAACTCCCGGATCCCACATACGAAAAAAGGGGCCAGTGATATCGCTCAGTGGCACGGGAGCCTGCTGGTGCGCGAGGTCCTGAGGTCAACCCCTGGTACCCACAAAAAAAAATTACAGTACTCTGAAAAGGAGATTGAAGAGAATATCAGAAAATGGAAAGCTATCCCTTGCTCATGGATAGGAAGAACTAACATTGTGAAAATGGCCATACTCTCAAAATGGCTACACAAATTTAATGCAATCCCATTCAAAATAACATTACCATATCCCCCAAAACTAGAGAAAACATTCATAAAATTCATTTGGAAACAAAAGAGACCTAGAATAGCAAAGGAAATACTGGGCAACAAAGGCAAGGGGCATCACAATCCCTGACTTGAAATTATACTACAAAGATTCTGTGATAAAGTCAGCATGGCACAGGCAAAAAAAAGACCTGAGGACCAGTGGAACAGATTAGAAGATGCAGACATAACTCTAAACATACTCAGCCACTTTATTTTTGACAAAGGGTCCAAGGAAGCATGTTCACTGGAAGAAAGATAGCCTCTTTAATAAATAGTGCTGGAAAAATTGGCTTTCCACATGCCAAAGACTAAAATGAGACCTATGTCTGTGAACATGCACTAAAGTAAAGTCAAAATTGATCAAAGATCTAAATATTAAAATGGAAACTCTAAATCTACTGGAAGAGAAAATAGGCAGAAATCTTGAAGATATAGGTGTAGGCAGAGACTTCATGAACAAAATCCAGACTGCAAGGGAAATAGTAAAAAGAATCAACAAATGGGATCCCACCTTATTAAAAACCTTTTGCATATCAAAAGAAATCACAACAGTGAAAAGACAACCCACGTATTGGGAAGAAATATATAGACAGTTTTCCCACAGCCAAATGACTTCTATCTAGAACATATAAAGAATTGAAAAAATCAGGTCCACAAATTCAAAGTCCCAATTGAAAATTGGGCATCTGAGATGCATACACACTTCTCAGATGAAGAAATACAAATGGCAAATAAATATATGAAGAAATGTTCAACATCATTGGTAATTTGAGAGATGTAAATTAAAAGAATGCTGAGATTCCATCTCACCCCAGAAAGAATGACTATCATCAAGAAATCAACTGATAACAATTGCTGGCATTGCCGTGGGGAAAAAGGAATGCTTCTCTACTGTTGGTGGGAGTGAAAATTGGTGCAACCAGTGTGGAAATCAGTGAGGAGATTCCTCAGAAACCTAGGATTTCAGGTCCCATTCGACCCAGCTATTCCGCTTCTGGGTATCTACGCGGAAGAATTAAAAACATCAATGGCATTTTTATACAATGGAGTTCTACTCAGCTATAAAGAAGGATAAACTCGAGATTTTCATAGGTAAATGGATGCAACCAGAGACCATACTCATAAGTGAAATAAATCAGACTCACATGTGTAAACATTGTATTGTATCCCTAGTGTAAGAAACTGAAACAGTAAATAAGATCCTAAATTTACAATAGATATTGTGAAAGGGAAAGAAACTGCTCAAAAGGAAAGAACAACTGGGATGGGGAAAATGAGAAAAGAAGAAAAGGAAAAGAATATATATACACACACACACATATATATACACAAGCTAGCTAAGATCATTATAGTACTAACTTTTTTAGTTTATTGAAAAGAATGGTTTGTGCTTATATTGTTTGATCAATTTTGCATGCCTATATCTTGTAATCTGAGCAACCACTTTGAAGATAACAATACACAATATATTAACCATTCATAATTTCCTGTTATTTTGTTTTAAAATTGTATATCATTGTTTTTATTGTTTTTTCTCTCTAAAATAATAAAAAATGAATAAGTAAATAATGAATAAGTAAATGAATACATACATACATACATACAAATAAAATGGAAAATTTTGGCTGCCAAGTCCTTGATTGATACAAAATCCAATCTTGATAGGAAATTATGGTTCTAATCATTGAGAAACCTGAATAAAATATTAGATGTACTATTACACAGAAGAATCTTGAAAATCTCTTCCATGGCAGTATTTTTGTGATTATAAACCTTAACTGGAAAGTAACATTTTTTTAGATGAAATGATTTATAAGCTTAAGAATCAAAGAATAAAAATCTAGAAAAAGAATATAAGAAAGAGATTGGGTTGATCGGTTTTCCATTGCTATAATAAGTAATGAGTTTATAAAGAACAAAAGTTAATTTTGTTTCACAGTTTTGGAAATTTTATTTAATAGTTTTGTTTCACAGTCCCTGGAGATTTGTTCCCATTTCTTTCATGTGTGTGAAAAAGCAATACAACATGGCAAAGGGCATGAGGCAGAGCAAAGATCCTTACCTCATGGCCAGAAACTAAAAAAGAGTAAGAGGAAAGGGCTGGGGTCCCATTTCCCTTTGAAGGTCATGCCTGCAATGCCCTAGAGAACTCCCACCAGGCTCCCCTTCTTAAGTTCCCACCACTTCCTTGTAGTGGAGAATACTTCCTCTTTTTCACTCAAGGGCCTTTGGGGGATAGTTCAGATCCAAAGCATAGCAGAGACTGAATACATTACAATAGAGATAAATGTTGCAGCAAGACCCTCATCTAGATGGGCTAAACAGAAAAGACATTAAGGTACTGATAACAAGAGAAGTAGTGACGTATGTATAAAGGAACACAAGGAATTTTTATTATTTAAATTTATAATTACCAAGGTAAATATATAAGAGAAAGGTAGAAAAATAATAAAAACAATGCTTAGTTCTAGCTGGGCATCATAACACATGCATGTAATTCCTAACCATCTGGCAAGACTGAGGCAGCAAACTGAAAATTCGAGTCTTCCCTAGGCAACTTAGTGAGACCCTGTCTCAAAATAAAAAATAAAAGAGCTGGTGCTATAGTTCACCACAAAGACACTGTTTTCAATCCCCTGTACACCTGCAAACTACATCATGGATAATTACTCATTTTGTATATTATTTGTTCATATTTCAGGATCTGCCTTATACAGAAAGACAAGTTGTGCGTCATTAAACATTCTTTGAAAAATTCAAGTAGTAATAAAACAGATTTATTTGCATATTGGCCTATTTTATGAATCACTAAACTGCATAGAAATTAATTTCCAAATTTAGCATAAATAGAAATTATATGATGATATATTTATATCCAGTTTTTCCTAGGAACTAAAACAATGTCATAATTTTAATCCTGTCACCTCTTTCCACCCAAACATATCATACTCCTAACAGCTCATCCTGACTAAAAAGTTAAATCAGACAGAGGATCAGTGCTGCAGGTCTCTCTGTAAATTATGATCCCAAGGATGCTTCTTTCTTACCCTGCCCACAGTGGTAAGGCATTTTAATAGTAATAGACTACAATTCTATGCACACAGACTCTGGAGCTGATGGCTTGGTTTACATTCCAGCCCTGTAATTGCTTATGGCATTGATCAAGTTACCTAAACTCTTCATTTCCTGATTTATAGAAAAGGGATTATAGTGGTCCTAAAGTCTAGATTTATTGTGGAAACAAGAAATGTTATTTCATATGAAACCACTTTATCAGATGTTGGTATGTTCACACCATCAAAATGGGCTGAATTTCTGGAATAGCACTGTATACAAGCCTTACTCAGTTCTGAGCTTTGCTAATAATTAACAAAGTACATGAGAAGGGAGTCACAAGAATGCCATTGTGGAGTTCAGATTTTTATGGACAGCTTTCTAAAACCATTTTTCTCCAAAGGGTCTGCTTTTTGTTCAAAGTACTATATGTGCCAGGTACACAGTCCAACTGTGTGTAGTATAAGTTAGCAGGGGAGTCAGTCAGTCCAGAGCTTTTCATATATTGCTCAACAGAGTTCAACAAATTATATGATTACCTTTGATTCTATAGCACAGGGATGGATCATGAGGCCATAAACTACAGTTTTATTTGCAATAAAAAATTCTACAACCAAAGTATGCCCTGATAAAGATTTTTTGTATAGCAATTAGTTTACAGCAACACTTAGCTTTCTCTCTCATTTTATAACAAGAATATATATCAAAGAGAAATCTTTGCTAATTTTCACCAAGACATTGAAATACATAAAACCAATATCATTTATAATACATCCAAACTGATGATAATTCAAATGTGTACCAGTAATTGAATGGATAGATGAGATATGGTACCTTTTTTCAGTACGATGCTATGCACTGATGATAACTCAATGTGTACCAATAATTGAATGGATAAATGAGATATCGCACCTTCTTTCAGTAGAATGCTATGCTGAATGGAAGATGAATGAACTGTAGCAAAATATGTCGCCAGTGAATGATTGTCATAAATACATAAGTTCAGAGAGGAGGAATCAAAACCATACTTATTGTACGATTCCATTTATAAAAAATCTGGAAATAGCAACAATGAAACTAACAAATGGAAGTATACAGCTAAGTGTGAAATCTTTCAAAGAAAGTTGTGACTAATCCACAGTTTTCTTTAAGGACAATAATATATTTGGTGAGGGCCGGTGAGATGGCTCAGCGGCATAAGCGCCTGCCTTGCAAGCGCGAGGGCCCGAGTTCGACTCCCGGATCCCACATGCGAAAAAGGGGCCGGTGATATCGCTCAGCGGCACGGGCGCCTGCTGGTGTGCGAGGTCCTGAGGTCGAACCCCCGGTACCCACAAAAAAAAAAAATAATATATTTGGTGAGAGGAAGTGGAATGGCTCAGGAGCTATCAAAATATGTATTTTTTCTCTTAGATGTTGATGACTTTATCATCATCATCATGAGAATGTTTCTATTTTCTTTCAAGGGAGAAGGTATTTTTTTTAATAATTTGCTATACTGAATTGTTATTTGGCCAGAATTTCTTTATTTGGAATTTATTTCTCAATAAGAAGTCATAAAATTAGTAGACAAAGTTCTGTGTGTTTCTGACAAAAATATGTCACACATTCAGATGTAATTTTTAGTCGGGTATTTCTGGTATGGAGGTAGTTTTTTAACTTATATTTGACTAGCTATGATGAAGGTTTGTACTGAGGAGAATGTGCAGATTATTTGAGGTTTGTTTTGTTGCAATGGTTACTTGTTGTATATGTAATGAATTTTTGAAACTTTTTCAAAATAATCCACAATAAAATATGCTAGGGGTTTTGATTGGCCACCTCTCAGCCTTGTACAATTACTTATGTTTAAATAAATCTGTACCATAGAAAAGCAGTTGACATTGCCAAGTACCTCCTGGTCATGCATTCTTAGATTTTGTGTTGTACCCCTCTAGTATGAGGGTGTTAGATTCCAACTCCTATCTCCAACAATAGGTCAAGCTTGGCACTTCCTCTGGCAAAAGTTACTTCAAAATCAGAACCTAAATTGAGCTAAATGAAATCAACTCTAAAGGTGGAGTAATATTTAGAGGAAATGAGTTTTTAAGTCTGGAGAGCATAGGAAAGACAAGTGAATAATAAACTGCAGCATCAATTTTACTACTTTGAGAAAAATCAGGCTATATCTCATGTGTCACAGATGATTGCATTTCACTGATGCTGTGTGGTCCCCTAATCTAAACTAGCCCAAGCTGTTTCATCAATTATGAAACTGAAAATCCCATTTCTGTGGACCATGTTTTTGTGAAGGTGTGAAGCAAGTACCTAAATCATTTTTCTTTTTGTTATTTGCCGGTGTGAGCTCATTTTCTCTTGTTTACATTTGATCACATTTTATTGATCTTTAAATTGTTTTGAGGATAGCACAATTTTCAGTAAAAAGCATTAGCCATTATTTACATCTGAACACCACCAAAATAGTGTAGGATCAAGTATAAGTAAACAAACACTAATTTAAAAACTGCTGTAGAGCAAATTCAATTACAAAACCAGCAGGTTTTGGCTTATTTAGTTTTTAAGATGTATCATAATTTTGAAAAAAAGAAAATATAAAGGCAAATATAAAATCCCTGATATTCATGTGATTATAAATGTTTTTCTATGCAATTAAACAATTTCTGGCATGTATACAGTTGTATATCACAGTTTTATAAAGTGGCATTTGTGTTATGTGAAGCACAAGGACAGTTATTTATTTCTTCCAGCCCTGACATTTCAGGCACAACCATTTTGAAAAGATAATATTCTTGACCCCAAATTCCTTTCTCTTATTCCCTCATAACTCTATCACTACTCTCGACTCAAAGGCAGACTATCTCATTTGAGTGCAGAATGGTGTTCCCACAAAGAAACTGCCTCTTCAGCAAATATCAGAGATTGCTTTCAGTGACAGAGCTTAACAAGAATGGTTTGTAATTGTAGTCATTAAAGCCTTGTTCTTAGAATTTTACTTTGAAGGAAGCCAGAAAAAGTAAGCAATAAAGTACCTACAAGCATAACCTTGATGCAAAAGTGGGTAAACATAATAAAATAAACTACTAAAAATGGCTCTAATATATTTTGGCAGAAATATATGCCTCAATCTGAATTGAGAAATTAATTCTAGAATTTGTTAGGTGTATTAATTGATTCAAAGCAAAATTAACATACGAAAAGGAGAGGGAAAGACACTGAAAATAGATTGTGAATTAAAGCAGCAAAAGGAGTAATAAAAATAAAGCTTACATGTGACAGCCTGTCACCCCAATAAAATAGGGTTGTACAGAAAAAGGCAGCCACTGCAAGAACTGTGACACTGATATTCAGGAACAGCACCAATGTTGGTCACACAGACATTTTTTTTACAAATATTCATGTCCTTAGTCTTCTTTCAAAAATCACTGAAGAACAAACATGAACCAGGCTTGTATGTACAAAGAATGCTCTAAAACACAAGCGTGCTGTAAACTCTGTTGCTGTTTTTGTTTGTACATATAACAATATAGACCATGGGAGAGGGAAACTAGATGTTCTCATTGCTTGGTCTGCTTGCCATATATATATATATATATATATATATATATATATATATATATATATATGCATGTATAGATCTCACATTGTATCTTAAATTTAGATACCTCTTATATCTTTCATTTTGTAAAATCTTTACTAAAATTGGGACAAATTGAGATTTACATTATAATGATTCTGGTCAGCTCTATATTATTCTATAATAAATCATGTTACTTGCATTAACTCATAACATCTTTGGAAAGTGAAAAGAAAGAGAGAGACTATATACAATTTAAATGTCACCGCATGATAGATATAGTACATAACGATTAATGCAGTAACTCTAGCAAAAGGCTACATGTTTGAAACACTATTGAAACACTAAAGAAGAAAGATTCATTCTCACAAAGATGTGCATTATATAGGAGTCTGAACGAAAATTTGCAATAAAATGGAATCTTACAGTGTTGTTTTTGAGGTGTAAGCAAGGCATTATGGAGGGAAGTTTCCCTTTTAAGGAATGGCAAAATGCCTTGTAGGTATTTTAGGGAAGAAAAACTGAGTGCAATCCAGGTCGAAGGAATGCTGTACAGAATATATTATAATATGGGCAGGCCACTGCATGTAGTTTATTCAATGCATAGTTCAGTTTACTTAATACAGTAAGATGATTCTGCACAGGTTTGCTGAGATTTTTCACAGAGTTTTCATGCTTCCTGAAAAGTCTGAATGATCAAAGTAGGATAAGCAACACCAAAAGTACACATTAAATTCACATATTAATACCAAGGATAATGGACTGACAGAAGTGTTACAGGAAGGTGGCAAAGAACCCCTTAAACTAGCAATACTATTGTAAGCAAAATTTGGTGGGAGGTTTCAGTAAATGCGAGGTAATGGGAATGAATTATAATATAATATATTTTTATTTTATAAAATATTATAAAATAATATAAAAAGGTACATAGACATTATTGCTTACAATATTTCAGTAAATTGCATTTTGGCCTCAAGGGAGACAAAGTCCTTTTAAAATGATCAAGGTTGTTGCTTGGATACTGGAGGGCGAAAGTAAGGAATGCTGAATATGAAATAATTTGGGGCAATAATTCAAATGGTTTTAAGCTTAAATATCTTCATCTCGAATTGTTTTAGGACACGGATGTTTATATTTACCAAAACAGATTTGGTTATCATGTAAAGATGTTGAAGTTGTTACTATAAAAATAAAGAATGATTTTGTTAAATAAAGGTTTAGGACTAAAATTTATGAAAAGTTTTAGTGATTATGAAATTAAAGTCTATATAAAAGAATTTTATGAAATAATATAGGGATCATACATGGACAAACAACATTCAAGCAAAAAGGTAAAAAGAACAATATCTAAGCTCATGAGTTTAATAATTACTATAGATTTTGTCCAATAACATGACAAGCTAAATAAACATTATTTTATTTCCTTTTTTTTTACAAATATTAACATATTGTCTTAACATTTTAGTACCAGGCCTTTATTATTATTTGGTTTGGTTTGGTTTGATTTCTGTTTTAGTAACAACTTTCATAGGCTGGCAGACCATTTATCAACATGGGGAATACATTGCCCTAGAAATCATAAAGAACAGTGCTCAGTGGAATACGAACCCAAATTCTTCAAAAGTCTTCCTGTTTCCCCTTCAATTGACCAGACAGGGATGACAGAAAGGGAGCAGGGCATGAAGAGCCACTAGGTAGATGGTAGATGGTGGATGAAACCAAGTCTCTGATCTTGAGTAGATGCCTTCACATGTAAGGGAGGAATTAATTTATATTATTTTTGTCCATCCTACATTTTTATATTTTTCCAGAAAAATTTATCCTGCCTTGTTTAACATATAAAATTAATAAAAGAAAATGTAGAATATTTTGTTGACATTGAAATTAAAAAGAGATACTGAAAGCAGATTTATTTATTTTCTTGTGTGTGTGTGGGTGGGTACGGGGGGCTGACCTCAGGACCTCGCGCACCAGCAGGCGCCTGTGCTGCTGAGCGATATCACTGGACCTTTTTTCCTACGTGGGTTCTGGGAGTCGAACTCAGGACCTCATGCTTGCCAGGCAGGTGCTTATGCCGCTGAGCTATCTCATCAGCCCTGAAAGCAGATTCAAAATATAAACCATAATAAAAATTTTGGAGAATTTTCCAAGTTTATAGAAGAACTATACTGACAGTTCTATAAAAAAAAAAGGCCATTGAAAATCATTTAGAATACCTGGAAACTATGAATTATTTTAAGGCCTTTTCAAAGGCATTCTTAGTGTAAGGAATTGGATCTTTTCCCAAGTTTTCTTATTCACTCAATGCAATACCAATCAAAATTCAGTTTTGCTTTTTTGTGTCCACATGTATATTATATCACCAGGACCTACTGTCATTGAATTGAAGCCACAAGACTGGGCTTTCTGTAGATTGTGGTAATGTGATTTCAAGCTGATCCTTAATATGTCTTGCATAATCTCTTGCCCACATTTTTAGCTAGTAGTAACCAGGAAGTTATCTGTTCAGAGAGCTCTACCATGTAAATGGAAGCATTCTTGTCCCAGAGATTCTACATGAAACAGCCTATCTTGAATATCAACTCTGAGCTTCCTGAGATGGTACATTTTCTGAAAGGAATCAGTCACAGAGTTGGTGTAAGTTTTTTGTATTACACCACTTCTATCATGTAAGCAGAGGAGGATTTAGATCTTATGTAAATTGGCATTTATTTTATATATTAAATTTGCCTTCCTTTCCTGCAATGCTTTTACCTAAATACCAACCATGGTCCTAAAGAACATCTTTCAACTGTCATAATATTCCACACAGTATTCATCTGTCCAAAGTTGTCATTTCAGAAAAGGAAATAAGGCAATGAATAAATTCATGTCTATGAGATTCCCTAGTATTTTCATGTTTGCCTTTATCTTGAATTGGTGGTTTGAGCAGTAAAATAGCATTTTTTGTGTGTGTGTGGGTACCAGGGGGTCGACCTCAGGACCTCGTGCGCCAACAGGCACCCGTGCCACTGAGCGATATCACCAGCCCCTTTTTTGTATGTGGGATCCAGGAGTCGAACTTGGGCCCTCGCGCTTGCAAGGCAGGCACTTACGCCGCTGAGCCATCTCACCGGCCCCCATAAAATTGCATTTTTAAAATTGATTTACTATGATATCTGAGTGGCTCTCCAGGAAAAGAATGTGTTGTAAATCATTGATTAAATAGCACTATTTCTCCCATAACTAGAACTCATGGATGTATTGATCGAGGAATGAAAATGTAAGTAGTTAATTTTTCTATTAACCACAAGGGTAAGCTAGCAAATTTTCTGCTTTCTACTCCTAAATTTTGGGCTTTTCTGCTCTAGTATTCCCTGTTCCAAAGGGAAAAATGTTTCTGTAAGGTGTTAAAAAAATGATTCCATTGAGGTGGGACATGAAATTGTGAAATGATTTAGCTTTTCGTTACTACAATGAAATACTTGTGGTGATTAACTTATGATTAAAATATTATTTAGCACAAACTTCTGAAGGTTTGAGTCCAATATTGGACAGTTCCATCCTTTGAGTTTTGGTGAGGGTGTGAAATGGCATTGGTGGGGATGAATTGCCAATTAAACTGCTCACATAATAAGAAGATGGGTCAGGAATTCACAATCCCATAAGAGGATATTCCATCAGTGATGTAAGGTCCTCCTACTAGGCTTCATTTCCTGCAGGTCTGTAGCCCTTCCTGTTAGCCACTCCCTGGAGAACAAGCCTTTAATACATGGAGTTTGGAAGATATTATCCATATTTAAACCACAGTACCATCTGACACTCTATGTTCCCCATGTGAAAATTAATAAGCAAAGATGGAGGTCACTATACCACTGAGTGTATGATCCTAACTCTTTAGGAGAAATTGAATTTGACTTAATGATAGGTATAAAAAGGAGCATGTTTGAAATGTCAGATGTCCAGCAGAATGCTTCTACTTATTTCCTTGTTCTGAGCATGAAGATAATAGAAACTTATATATTATGCTTCAGATCTATAATATCTCTCAGAATTCTTATGTATGTGCAATGTGATTTGATCATGGGAGTGGTATAGATATCAGTGATTCATACATTGATAAGTTCATTACTTGAATGTGCTGTTAAGAGGTGATGCCTGTTTGCAGATGGGTCACTGAGAATGTGACCTGAAAAAAATGTATTCTTATCTCTGGGTCTTTTCACCTCTCTCTGCTTCCTGGGTACCATAATAAGAGCAGCTTTTCTTCACTATGCCATTATACCATGCTGATTCTGCCTTGAAGGCAGCTGACTATCAAGTGAATCCACTGAAACTGTGAGCCAAAATCAACTTCTCCTCATTTAAATCATGGATATTGGGTATTGTGTCTCAGTGATGGGAACTTAACCAAGGAAGATTTTGGTACCAGTGTTGTGACTGTACCTGCCATGTAGTTTACATGTCTTTGGAACTGATTTGTAGGAAGAGTTTGAAAAGGTTTGGAGATGCCAGCTAGAAAAGCCCAGAAGTTCTGTAAACCTACCTTGATGGAAGATTCTGGTTGGAGCTCAAAAGACAAGAGTCCTGGTGGAAATGCAGACAGTAAAGGCAAGGCTCAGGAAGTTTCAGTTGGGAATAAGAAACTCATTCGTAGTTGGCTTTAGTACAAAGTTGTCTACATTTTGCCAGTGTCCTGAGTCATTGAGGGAAACTGAAAATAAGATCAGGAACTAAATAATGTGGAAGAGAAATTTTCAAAGCAACCCAATAATCAGGGGAGCCATGGGCACTGATGGTTGCTTTTAGGAAGGAGCACAGTGAGAATCAGGAGCAAATGACAGAGTCAAAAGGTATAAAAAAGTTTTCAGTTTGGTCAGAAAGAAAGTACCTGCAAAGTTGGGGTCATGAAGAGCATGGCTCCCAGAAAGGTTAGTTCTAAAATGTAGTCAAGTATTTTGCATCAGTACAATAGCAAAGATGGCTTGAAGCCATTTTAGAAATAAGCAAGATTTCACCCATCACATGCTCAAAGATGCAAAAATAAAGTTTTCATTTGAAAAGATAGTCCCAAGGCACCCTACTTGCTTAGAGCTGTAGAGAGAAACATTTCTCTGAATTCAGCTATCCAGGTATTCATCGGTTGTGAGAGAAAAGATGAAAATGCAGTGGACATTCATGAAGATGAAGATACCAGAAACATGGAACATCTGCTGAGAAAAGGTGCAGGTAGTGAGCTATCCCAAGAGAAAGGCCATGAAAGTTGCAACTGGCAATGCCAGAAGGGCAGGGCAACCCAAAACTTTTGTAGCTCATATCTCACTATAATTTGTTCCAAGTCCTAGACATGGAATGGCAGAATTTAATGTTTGTCTTGCCATATTTCTATCTTACTTTGGTCACATTCTTTTCTGTTCCCCTCTTTCTACCTTTCAGAAGGGGAATCCTTACCCTGTGCCATTTTATTTTGGCAGTGTTTAAATTTATTTTTAATTTTTACATGATTTTCAGGGAAGAGTTTGCCTTGAGTCTCAGAGGAGACTTTGGATTTTGACTTTTCAGCACTGCTGAACTGTTAAGACTTTGGTGACTCTTAGAGATAGACTAAATTTATTTTGCATAGTGATATGGACATGAGTATTTTGGAGTCCAAGGATGAAATTTTGTGGTTGAGATCTAAAATGTCCCCAAAATTCTTGTGTATATGAAAGGTGATTGGATTGTGGGGGCACTCTACTCATCAATGTATTTATCCATTGATGAGTCCAGTGGTGAGTGTGTTGTTAGGAGGTGGAACTTGGCTGGAGGTGGGTCACTGGGAGTGTGATCTGGAAAAGTATATTCTTTTCTGGCTGCTCCCTTTTCCCTCTGCTTCCTCACTACCGTGACGTGAAAAGCATTCTTCTATCGCGTCTTTCCACCATGCTGTTTCTGCCTTGCATCTGACCAACTGTGAAATAGCTCACTGAAACTGATCCAAAATAAATTTCTCCCCTTTTAAATTGAGAGTATTGGGTATTTTGTCTCAGCAATGGTACAATAAATAAGACACTACATAAATATAGTAATGAGAATTGTTATCAGTGTAGATGATCCAGGAATATATCACCTCAGCAGATAAGCAACCACATACATCAGAGGTTTTTGCTAAGTGCAAAGGACCCACATTCTATCACTGGACAAAAACATAGCTTTGTGGAGACTATCCAATAAATTCTCATGACAACATCCTAATAAATCCCTTCATGTATTTCTCCTGGTTGTTCTGATTTTTTGTTTGAATTCTAGGTAATGAAGAAAAATTCACAATTGTCACTGAATGACACTGTAAAATGAATGACAAAGAATGTTCTATAGGAAAATAATTTCCAAATGGGAATTCCATACTTTATCTGTGTATTTAATGATCTTTAATGTATTTTCTCATATTCTTTCTAAGAAGATACTTGAGAAGATACTCCAGCTAGCCCTATCAAAAGAGAGAGACAGAGAGAGAGAGGAATCCAAACAAAAAGAATGTATAGGGGCCCAGTGAATTCAATGGCAAGGTGAATAGATGGCTGGAGGACAGTGAATGATAATCCCAGAAAGACTGCTGAGCTACAGACTTAAGCCACGTAGACTGGAGGAGGCACAAATATGGCCATCAGTAGTGTGGAGCTCATCATTGGTCTCATAAGTAGAAAGAAAAATCAATAAAAGCATCACTTGCTAAAGATTCTTCTCAGAGATGGTGTTTGGCTCAAGCTGAATGCTATGTTAATATATGTATATGTCTAATATTCAATTACATAAAAATCTGGTGGTTTATTTTTAAAAAAGTACCATATACCAACTCCCCACAATGAACATAATCATTAGATTAATATAAATATGCACTAATAATATATATTAATGTTTGAATATATATGTATACCTTGGCAAGTGTTTTCTCAATCAAGTTCTTAAGTGTAAAACAGGAGGTAAAAATCTGTCAAAATTAGAGGAATTCATTTATATTTCACTCATACACACACCAAAAACAAACGAGGAAGCTTGAGGTAACACTTTAGCAGAGGAAGATGATGAGGTGTTAGCAATCTCAAGGATCGATCTGAAAAAATTTGTTAATTGGTGCAATCTCTAAAAGTAATATTTATCAATATCAATAATTTAATTTATCAGTTTAAAGCATACATTTTCCTGATAAACTTGTACACATGTAAAATGATTTTTATCTGTATAAAATATTCTTTCCAAAACTATGTAAAATACTATATGTAATAATTAAACTAATTTCCCATGTACAGGTATATTATTAAATAATTAAAGTCAAAACATGATGAATTATGTATTTATATAGATGAAAAATATTTCTTTACATTTTCAACTGGAAATTTCTTCAAGATTAATTACAAAGTATAAAAAATACCTAAAAGTACAGTCTGAAACTCTACACTTCATATTCCACAATTTGGGTAAATATCTAACTAAACTATATTTGTTTTTATGTACTATCAGTCATTTTAATAGTATTCTTATAGAGTTCATTGTATCGTCTTCCTTCTGGGGAGACACAAGATGCTAAAAAAATAGCTATGACAGATACTTAATCTTTTAAAATGTTCTAATGCTGTTTTCTATCAACGTATTATGTAATAAAATATTAAGTTAAAAAATGGAGGTAGAGAAGACATGGAAGTCAATAATACCAGTGTTCAAAAAGAAAATTAGGGGGCCGGTGAGATGGCTCAGCGGCTTAAGCACCTGCCCGGCAAGCACGAGGGCCCGAGTTCGACTCCCGGAACCCACATACGAAAAAGGGGCCGGTGATATCGCTCAGTGGCACGGGCGCCTGCTGATGCGCGAGGTCCTGAGGTCGACCCCCCGGTACCCACAAAAAAAAAAAAGAAAGAAAAAAGAAAATTAAATATTTTATGGGGAGAATACCCCTTCTAGATGTTCAGTTTTGGGAAAACTAGTCACAGGTTTCTAATGCAAGAAGATGAGTTACAAAGAATACATATTATGGAACACTTCTGTATTTACAGAAAAATAGTACTAAATATACAGTCAGCAAAATTGGCAGTTCTTTAAAACAGGTCATAAATAAAGAGACAGACTGGCATCTACAGCTCAATAACATTTGTTAAATTAAAAACGTACATGCAAAAACAGTACATATCTTTCAAAGATGTTTACTTACCAAAGAATAAATAGCAGATGGTGTCTTATGTTCCTATAACAGAATATCTGAACTCAGATCTTCATGTGGAAATAGGTTTATTTAGCTCACAAAGTTTTAAAGGCTGAAAGTCCAAGATTGGGCAGCACATGTATTTGCCCTCCGGAGAGGGCTCCCTTGGTTACATTCACAGCGTGGTGGAAAAACAGAAAGGGGATTAGCCGCACACAAAAGTACAAGAGTGTGGGGGTCCTTTTGACTTATAATGATTTTGTATCATAAGGATTAATTCATTTATTGTCTTAATCCTTTCCAAACTCATAATACCTTCATACTACGTTCCCAGTACATAATACCTTCCACTAGACCCATCTCATAACTATTCCACCTTTTCATGATAGCTCCCAGCATGTGAACCTTTGGAGGACAAATCACTTCCAAACCATGCAGACATGTTAGCTTGGCTGCCTGAGATGAGAAGGAAAATATCAGTGAAGTAATGCTTCATAGAAAATTACTCCAACACTTTTCAATTTAAAACAATAAACATTTATTACTTTACACAGTTTCTGAAGGTTGGGAGCACAGAAATGGTTTAGCTGAGCAATTCTAGTTTTTCTCAAGATCACAAACAAAATAGAGACAGACTAGTGGTATAGGAACCCAAGTATTTAACTGGCATTAAATAACCAACTTTAAAGAACGGGTTGGATAATATATGACTACTGGCTGGTGAGCTCAATTCTAACCATGTGAGTCTCCCACCAGGCTGGTTATGTGTCCTCACAGTGTTTCATGTGGCTGCCCCAGTACAAGTGAAATTAGAGAGAAAGAGAGTGAACGTGCTACAAATACAATGTCTTTTGTAACATAATCTCAAAGGTAATATATAATAGTATTTCTGCAATATTCTACTGGTCACACACAACAGCCCTAGCACATGCAGCTACTCAAGAGTGTGACAAGTATTATGAGGAGTCATCTTCAAAACTTCCAACTATAGCGGGTAAAATGAGGCTCAGAAACAAAGGAAAATAATAATTATGTGTACACACATAATTATATATACATATATATATATATGATATCTTGTATATATTATAAAAGCAGTAACTTAACCTTATACAGTTTGGTGATAGTAGGATAAAATGATATGATTATGTCAATTATATATGCCTAGGAACAAAGGAAAACACAGCTATGCATGTTTTATTCATGAACATATGTGTAGCTACTTTTTCATACTCCTGTGAAACTTACTGCTGATGTTTCTGTATTACAAGTAATGATTCAGGACCAGTGAGATAGCTCAGCAGCGGAAGTGCCTCCCTGGCAAGCGCGAGGTCCTGAGTTCGACTCCAGGAACCCACATACGAAAAAAGGGCCAGTGATATCGCTCAGCAGCACAGGCGCCTGCTGGTGTGCGAGGTCCTGAGGTCGACCCCCGGTAGCCACGAAAAAAAAAAAAAAAAAGTAGTGATTCAGTGAAAACCTCTGCATAGATCACATTATGCACATGTGCAAGTGTTTGGTGAAATATACATACTGATAAGTGGAAATGTCAACTTTTGTGAGTGCGTCTCAAACTATTAGTTGTAATTTAGTTGGTGTTAAATTTCTGTCCAATGTGACCTTATTACACTCAGTTTACCAGCAGCAATATTCCCATGTTTATTATTTTTATTGAATTACGTTATATCCTAACTTAATCTACACAAATTTGATGGCTAGGAAACAAACCGTCATTGCCATTTAAAATTAGTTTATATTATATTTATTACATTATATTTGTATTTACTCTTCTGTCAATGGTCTTGTCAAGGCTTTCCCTATTGGTGTATTGGGGCTATATATTTGTTTGGGATTCTTTTCATAATATGATTATAGATATGATTCTGCATTGTTTACAAATGTTTCCAAGTCTATGGTGCAATTTTTGTTTTTGTTTGCTATTTAGGGTACATTTCAATAGACCAAAGGATTCATTGCATCATAACTTAATTTATCCTATTTTCACTTTACGGTTTGTATTTTTTGCATTTTTCTTAAGGAATCCTTCCTTAATTGAGATTATAAAAATTAGCCTCTAAATGTTTAATAAGAGTTTTCATGATTTATTTTCAAATCCGTTCTTTAATATGACTAAAACTTAAGTATGTTGTTATAATAGGTGCTAACATTTGGATTAAAATATTTCCCAAGGGATCATGCATTAAAGGTTTAGTTTAGTTTCCAAATTTGCATTACTGGAAGGTGGTGGAAACTAAGAGGTGAAGTCCAGTGGGAGGTCAGTGAAGATATGCCCTTGAAGGCATTATGGTTGCCTACCCTCTATACCCCTGAGGCTTAAAGCAATAGGTCTGCTACATCATGGACTAAGACCTTCAAAGCTATGATCCAAACTAAAATATTTTAAAGAGAAACAAACTCTTATAAAACCTAGATCCCAGCCGGTGAGACGGCTCAGCGGCTTAAGCGCCTGCCTTGCAAGCGCGAAGGCCCGAGTTCAACTCCCGGAACCCACATACGAAAAAGGGGCCGGTGATATCGCTCAGCGGCACGGGTGCCTGTTGGTGCGCGAGGTCCTGAGGTCGTCCCCCCGGTACCCACAAAAAAAAAAAAAAAAAAAAAAAACCTAGATCCCAGAAAGTGAGAGATGCCAGGAAAGAGAAATACCCAAAAGGGAAATATGTAGAACCTGCCTGAGAGACAGCCCATGTGCTCTGCGATCAGGAAAGTTAGGACAGGGCTGTACAAGTCGTTGGGTGCCCACGTCCTGCCACTCTGTGCTCCGCATCCTGGACAAAGAGCTGGAGGAATTCATGTCATTCCAGCTGGGATTTGGTTTTAGCTTTTGTCTGATTTCTATTCCTCTATTCCTTCCTCCCTTTTGGACTTTTGTAGGGTCTCAGCTGAGTTTACACTGAGTGTCAGAGGAGACTAGACTTTGAGCAGCGCTGTAAGAGTTAAGAACTTGGGGGCTTTTGGGAAGGTACTAAATATATTTTGTATTGTGAGATGAACATGAGCTTTGGTCTCTTTGTAAGCTGACTTATCTCAGGTGTTTTGTCACTGTAACAGAAAGCTGACTCACACAATAGGATAGAATTATATTTTACTTTCTATAGTGATAGGCAAATGGCCTACAATGATTTTATAAAGTACATAATTTCCCAAGTGTTTTTTTTTTTTTTTTCCTAATGTGTCCTCTTATGAATTAGGTTTCAATTCATGATCCATTCTGGGTTCTCCAAAATTTCTTTGACTTGTATTTCTATGAAATTATAAAGGTAATGAACTGTCTAAATCACTGACTATATTATTATTCTTTATAGAGTGCTTCACCTCCCATTTTAATATTTGTGATGACTGTAAAGTCCCTAGACAATAAAAATAAATACCACGAGAAAGTATAAATAGGTTACTTACCAAAACTGGGCAAAACTTGCTGTGTTGTTCCTTTGCAATTGCTATGTATCCTTGTTCTCTGGTCAACTTGCATGAAAATAAAACAGTGAAACTATGTAACCGTAGCTAAAGCAGTGAAACTATGTAACCATAGCCAAAATGGTTAACACTATGTGACCATAGCCAAAACAGGTGAAACCATGTAACAGTAGCCAAAACAGTTACTTTCTGTTCCAATCAGGATGTGATTTTTGTTTTAAATTCTGTGTGCTGTAGAGGCTCGGGGCTGATCTGGATTCTCCCTGCGTGGAGTGCATAGGTCAGTCAGCTGGCCAGCTAATAAAGGACCATCAAAATTCTAGATTGGCTGCCTGGCTTTTTATTATGAGTTTGAACCCATAACAATATTCTTTGTATTTTTCTGATACTTTAATAGACATTTTCTTTTAGATTAACATGTTAAGTTCCACTTAAAATTTTTGTTTTTAATTAAAAATTCTCTGAATTATCAACTATTGGAGGATGACATCCATAAAATATGGAGAATTTCCATCAACAGTAGAGGTATGTTTCTTGGTTTGTTTGGTCTTTTTATAGATTCAGTAGTTTTCTTCATAAATGTCTTAAAATATCTTTCATTGAATTCATTAGTAGGTAACTACTATTCTTGCTGTTATTGCAGAGTAGTGAAGTTTTATTATTAAATTTTAGAATTGGTTGCTGGTTGTGTAGAATGACATTGATTTCTGGATCTTGTTCTTATATTTGCCAACCTGGCTGAAATTTCAGATTAATACTTATTGCTTCCAGATTTCATTAGATTATATATGTTAGCAATCATGTCATCTTTCAATGAGTGACTTTACAATTGTTCTATTTCATTGTATTTTATTTACTTTTATTGGTTTCTTACAATGTGTAGTAGCAGTGGTGTTTTCAGTAGTGATGGTAATACTGGGCATCCTTTACTAGTTATTATCTTTACTGTTTCTAAAGTTATATTTTAGGAAGGATTGGTGCTCTATACTCCGTCAGGATAAAAGAAATCTTGTCTAGTTTACTAAGCTTTTCTTCTTAGTTCACAAAGGTTTTAACCCATGAATGGTGATACATAATTTTTTCCTGAATCCATTTAAATGATTATTTTTAATAATCTGCTGTATTTTGTTATAATCATATTCTGATGACAATCTTTAGAAAAGAAAAATTATATATTTTTAAATATAACTTGCTTAAGAAACATTTATGAGGGCCACTGAGAAAGATCAGCGGCATATGCGCCTGCCTGGCAAGCGTGAGGTCCTGAGTTCAACTCCCAGTACCCACATATGAAAAAAGGGCCGGTGATAGTGCTCAGTGGCACAGGTGCCTGCTAGCACGCGAGGTCCTGAGATCGATCTCCGGTACCCACAAAAAAAAAAAAAAAAAAGGAACATTTATGAACATATTTGCAAATAAGATTAACATGCTCATTTTCTTGTTTGTTGCAGCTTTATAAAATACATTATTTTGTAAAGACTTTAAGTGTCAGTTTCACAGAAATTAAGTAGGTCTCTATTCCCCTTCGTGTTTCTAAAAAACTAAAGTGAAACTGTAGCTTTCTGGTACTTTAAATTTTCTTTTCTTTTTTTCTTTCTAGTGACAGGGACTGAAACCACAAAGTGCTGTGCTACATCCCCAGGAATTTGAGATATATTTTTAGATTTTGAGACAAGGCTTCACTAAGTTGCCCAGGTTGGCTTCAAACTTGTGATCATCCTTCCTCAACCTTCCAAGTAGCCTGGGTCATAGGCACGTGCCAACATACCTGGCTTATGATAACTTTAGGTAAAATATACTTTTAATCCTACTTTCATCTGGTCTCCTTTGGTGGATTTTTTGTAACAATTTCATAAATTGGGTTTAGACAATTTTTAAATTTATGTTTAGCTGAATTTTTCACATAATTTTATTTGAAATTGTCATTTTATCTATATGTTGAAGTTTATTAGCATACAGTTTTATTTCACAAAATTCTTTCTTTTCTAGTGCTACAATTTTTTATTAAGTTTATTGGTGCTATTTAGATATACATAATGGTCACATTCATCGTAGGGTATTCATACCTGTGCATGATATATCTTGATTGCTCTTTCTTTACTATTCCTCACCCCTCCCTTCAAACCCTCAAATTTTTACAGCAACTATTCTTTTGTTTTCTTAATTTTTTTATTTTTTTGGTACCAGGATTGAACTCAGGACTTTGTGCTTGCCGGGCAGGCACTTCTGCCACTGAACTTTATCCCTGGCCCTATAGCAACTATTCTTAAAAATATATTTATTATTGATATTACAAATTTAATTTATAAATTTATTTATCTTAATTATTTTATTTATTCTGCTTTCCTTAAGTTTATTATTTTTTGTGTGGGATACTTATTTATTTTTTATTAATAACAGCTATAAAAGATTTTCAAGTACATAATAATCTGTAATTGCATATGCACACACAGAAAAATGAATCATTACTTACTCATTTCTCAGTTACTAAGTATGATACAGTTGAATCCTTAAGATATTAAATGAAATAAAAATATCCAGTAAGAGAGATTTCTAAGCAGAAGAAACAACATGAAATTTTTGTGCATGATTTTTGCATTTTAATGTCACAAATATCCACCGTTCCCACAATATAACTCTCTGGAAACAAAAAAAGAATCAAACTGATCATATCAAACAATTTCTTTTTTATTCAATAACACTTGTGTTTTCTTAACATTATCGCTGACTTGAAGAATGCAGGAGGAATAACTTATAAATGATACACAGGTTAAAGAAAGGAAAGAGTAATGAGATTACAGTTGAATTTAACCCAAGGCATTTTTTATTTATTTAGCTTTAACTCTCCTTCTAGTTTTGTGTGGTCAGTGTGCAGTACATCTGTATTGTAGTGGACCTAATTATTTCTTCTAGAGAATTCACAGATACACTGGAAACTCAAAAACTGTTCTTTCGTTTCCAGTTTAAAATGTCATCTGTGGAGCAGTCCTTGAAACAGTCTCCTCCACCTTTTTACTAAAGTAGTTAGGTCTTAAAAAGATGAAACTGCACAACACTGTGAACTGAGATCACTGTCAACTTATTGTCAGAATATGAGAGGAATTTCCATTACCTGCAAGGCCAAGGGGAATGGATTAAGTATACAATCAGCATGATGCTGCTGGTGTGTCTGCCTGCCTGCCAGAATGTAGATAGGAAGACCTTTATTTCTTCCCCCTTTCTTTAATCCCTGGATCTGAAACAAAATCTGAACCAAGCAGAAAATTGAATAGCCATCCTTCTACCATGGGCATACTATGTTTAAGACACTGTGACAACTTCCCAAGCCTCCCTCCAGCCTGACCTCCAATACTACTGCATTCTTTTTCCCTTCGGATTTAAGATTCTTTTAAAAATTGGACAAGAAGAGAGAAGGATTAGTGGAAATGACTTGAGAGCTGAGAATGTGATTTCTACAACTAAAGAAATGATTGAGAAAACAAAATAATAATTAATGGGGCTCTCTTCTGTATTAATTTTAATACATTCCATCTGTTAAGAGTAACAGACACATTTAATGTAAGTGGGAGATGAACAGTATAAACAAATGAAAACAGTCAATATATGGCTGATAAAATTTGGAAATTGGGTTAGGACATATGAATACAATGATTTGAAACTTTATATAATTACACATCCAAGTTGACTAGATTTGCATACTCTTTTCAATGATAAATAAACATAAGCAAAATATTAATGATAAGGCCTATCTAAAATGCTTTCCCCTGCAAACACATATGCATGCGGAGTCACTTGGTTTCCTATTATCCTGCATTGTTTACTTCCTACTCTCTGTGGACTATGTCCACTCAACTCTGATTTATTTCTCTCTGCTGGTATTGGTTTTACTGACTAGATTATATGTCAGTGAGTACTGGGTCTTCTGTGTTTGTTCTCTCTTTTATTCTCTATTTAGAAAATGCCTCATACATAAGGGCTTGGCAAATTTCTGACAGGCGAAATAGTGTAAAATGAATGAAAGAATTCTGAGATTTCAGAGGAAAGAATCTCACTGAAATTACCTATCAGTACAAGAAAACAATACTTCAGACAGTGCAGCATTCTTGTCAGTACACAATAATAAAATAATTTAGATACGTTGAAGAGGAACAGGAAGATACAAACATCTGGGTAAGAACCAAAAAGCCAGTTAAAGAGAAGTTGAGAGGAAACAGATAGAGAGACACTAAAATATGCAGATGTATATAGTTATTGCTTGCAAAGTATTACCTCATTGCCTTTGCTGGGCTTACCTTGTCTACCTATTGAACTGAGTTAAGGAGTAATACTACAGAAAATATAAATGGGAGGTTATTCATAAGGACTCTCAAGATACATAAAAATGGTATGAGGAACTTCTGCCCTAAACCTTATACTGACAGACCTCTTCATGCAGATACACATATAAAAACATATGATTGAATCTATTCTTCTAAGGCAGAGATGAAGCTTATGATGCTTCTGATGTGTCTCCAGAACTTCTTTTCTTTTCTTTTATGAAAAGAATGTAGATCTTCTAGATCTTCAAAGAACTCCTAGCAAAATAATTTAGTATATTTATCTTGTCTCTGAAACTTACATTCTGAATACTTTTCTCTTTATTGTATTCATTTCAAATAACATAAGGAATTGCTTTGACTCAGACATTCTGTAGCACCTGTATGCTATATTTATTAAAAAAACTTATTCTTGCAATTTTAATATCTTCTGCTGATTATGACACAATAAGAACTTATCTTTAGTGGTGTTTACTTGGAAATACAGCAATTACTAACATTATATATCCTGTAGCAAATATCAGCATAAAATTCACATTGATTATATGACTAAGATATTATGACATAAAAAGCATATAAATCTTACGATAAACTACTTGGGATTCTTCACTGAACAGAAAACATAGAAATGAAAAACAATGGGAAGATCTATATGAATTGAAGACAGAAACACAGATGCCATATAACAATTAAAAGTGTTTTTGACTGAGAAACCTGACTTTCCAAAGGAAAATTATTATAAAAATACAGCTGTGAATTTGCTAGATTGAAAATCATGTGTAAAGAGCTGAAAGTTGCACTGCATTCAGTAGCAAAACTAGTAAATTCCAAATGACAATGGTTGCTTTCTATTAAAATTGTTGTTAATTCATGTCTGTGCAAACCAGGGGCAATAAAATTGCCCTGAAGAATGAGTATTTTTAAATCTATATGTATATCAAGTCAAGTTGCATGCCCGAAATATATACTGATTTTAACTGTCAATTAGACCTCAGTAAAGCCTGGGTGGCAGTGGAAAATTGCTCAAGGGGAACAGAAATAGAAATGATCTTAAACTTACATGCAATGTATTATTTTAGTCTGCTATAGGTGCTCTAACAAATGTGTAGCTTATAAACAAAAAAAATATTTTTCAGAGTTTCAGAGATTGGAAAATCCAAGACCGAGGTGCTGGCGATGTGGGCTTCAGTATGCACTCATCCTCACAGTCTGATGTCTTTGTCCTGTAGCCTTACATGTTACATGGTTAGCAGGCAACAGATCTATCTGCAGCCTTTTTGATAAAAGAAGGAGTCCCATTCATAAAGGCTCTGCCCTCCACGACCTAATCACCTCAGTAAAACTCTATGTCCTATTACTGCTGGAATTTCATCATGAAGTGTGGGGAAACACAAACATTTAGACTATGTGACATGTAAATGTGACTTCAATCAGTTAAGTGATTTTTTAGGCAAGTTTCAGAACTGCTCAGAAGTTTCAGGAAAATGATGCACTATGGCACCCATGGTGCTGTGAACACTGGCATTGTCCCACCCACTAACCCAAGCAATGAACACCAGGGCCAGGTTCACTTCCACTGGGAATTTATAGCCACCAGAGCTGCCTGTAGCACCACTGAGAAGCAGTATTCTGCTCTTCATACTTCTTTATAGGGTATTGTATTTCCATGATTTCCAGGAAATTAGGACAAGTATGACTTACATCCTTTCTTTCAATCCATAATTTAGAGTGATTTTATTCTCATGATAAGTAACATCTGAAAACAATAATAAATCTTCCATATCTTGCTAAGGGTGATTGAATCATTGATCTGTTTGGGAAACAGTGCTATGAAAATTACTGAACAAGAGGTTCAGGTGCTAGAATTACTATAGAAGTATTTCTTCGTCTCCAGAAATGCAACAGTGCATAGAGCATTGTAATTGCCTTTTGCACTTCCAAAATCCTTTAGTAATCATTTTCCCACCTTTTAAGCTCTTATTGAGAATGTAATTATTGGATTAAAAATATGTGAAATGGCAGCAACCCATGGCAAGTATTTTTTTGTTACAGCAATTCCGGCCACTCATCTACTACTTAAAGGAACAATAACTACTTGCAGTAGTCATTTTGAAAATGAAAAGCATTAAAAGGAGTTCCTAAAATTTAATCTCATGATTCCCAAAAAGAAAATAAAGTAATTATGAAAATGATGTACAAATATTCAATTTCTCAATTTATAACATAAAAAATTCAAATACACCTGGTGGTTGGAAGTGGTCATTATGTTTCAGTTATTATTCAAAAGCATTAACTTAATGTAATTTAAACTGCATTTTAAAAGTGTATGGGGGCCGGTGAGATGGCTCAACGGCATAAGCGCCTGCCTGGCAAGCACAAGGTCCCGAGTTCGACTCCCGGGACCCACATACGAGAAAAGGCCCGGTGATATCGCTCAGCAGCACGGGCGCCTGGTGGTGCGTGAGGTCCTGAGGTCGACCCCTGGTACCCACAAAAAAAAAAAAAAGTGTATGGAAGAGGACAAGGTAAAATATAATGTTTGTAGTCATTATTGCATTGTGGAAGAATTGTTTCTTTTTTGTATGTATAGATATTTCACTATCATTAATCTCAACTTCTATATATTTATGTAATAATAAAAGTGAATATTCTATGGGCTATCTTGTCATCAATATTTAATAAATGCTTACTGAATAAACCAAATAAAACCTTCCTGACCTCTTGCACAGACATGTAGAATAATTGCAGTGACATGTATTTCTTTTTTAAACTCAAAATTTTATTTTTAAAACATGTGGCTCCTATTGATCACTAGAGTTTAAAACACACAGATTTCATAGCTAGAGTATGTAGGCATCATTTATGTGAGTTTATGAACCTCAGAAAATGTTTACCCTTAAAGAGGAACAGAATTCCATTAAGTGAAAAGTCTAACAATGCTGAGAAGTTGTATAGTAAAAGCAAATATGAATTTGGATGCTAAAATATTGAGATTTGCAGCCACATAAGTAGACTTTTAGGAAATACATAAATATATTTGTAATGAGGAATAATTATGACAATATTAAACTACAATGTTTAATATTAATATAGTAGTTACCATGTGAATAGAAAGACTAGTCACCAACACGCTGACAACAGCTCATGCTAGGAAGGAGTTTATGAGAAGATATTCACAGCCTTCTTGTGTAAAGAAATTAATGCTAACAGGAGCTGACCTAACCAATAAAATAAGTTGAGATTCACCAGAAATATTAAAATCTGTCTGGCTCCAAATGCTCTTTGTTTCCATGCTATTTTGTATACATTCATCAGTATCACCAACATTTTATTCATCTATCATTTTAAAATGCTAATTCTTCAACTAAAATGCCATGCTTTAATTGAAGAAGCAAATATCTAAAGTTTTTAAACTCCAAAATATTTCATCAATTCACATCTAAGCCCACGTATAATAGACTCCTACAAATCCTGGCCCTGTAGCTCCTATATCTGTAAATTTATCTGTGTGCCTTCAGGTCCTCATATTTAAAATGGAAATTAATTATCAACAGGAAATGAGAAAATTAAATCATTTAGTACACCTTGAGAGTTAAAAAAACTGTAAAGAGAGGTACTTCGTTCAGGTGTTTTAATCATTTATTATTATCATTATTATTATAAAACAAATTTTACTGTCATATATCTTCCTATATTTAGTGATCTTTTTGTGTGGAACCACAACATTACATCAAATCATGTAATAAATCAAACTACACCAGGGACCATAACCTATTATGTAGTTTTCAATAAGAAAGTTTTATATCATTGAAATCTATTTGCTTTGTGACATTAAGTATAATTATTAGTATAGTATTTTAAAATTTTCATTGTCATATTATACCTTTATAAGTAA
The DNA here is from genome assembly GCA_028451465.1 of Erethizon dorsatum. Taxonomy (NCBI): domain Eukaryota; kingdom Metazoa; phylum Chordata; class Mammalia; order Rodentia; family Erethizontidae; genus Erethizon; species Erethizon dorsatum. The sequence goes on from CM051839.1 coordinate 23,965,357, forward strand.
ATACAGTGAAATGCTTATATTCATAATATCTATAAAACTAAAAATTCTACACATGTAAATCTTTTGCTGTTATCACAGGTTTGTCCACATTTTCGATCACCCAGAGTAAATGGTACTGCCAAAAACCCTGTGGATGATTAGTATATATCTGTTCTATATCTGTTACATTACAGTGAGATATTAAAACTGTCCTCTGTCATAGTTTGAATCTTAATGCAATGGATTATTAAAGTGTACATTTTACACTCATGTGTTATATCACACTTTTAGTTTTAACACTAAGGATCTAACCTCTTAGAAAACATCACTGGGCTACTCTATACATCTGTAATTTACACAGTAAAGGTCTATTTTAATTTACTACTACTGCTACCATAGGACATGTCCAAAACTAGGATATTAATTAATCTCTGTCCCTTCTGGGAGTGGACCTCTTCATAGAAAATATTCCTTTATATACTTCAAAATGTGATTATGCTCAAGAAAATTATTCTCAAGAAATATAATATTAAAGAATGAGATGGCTGTGGCTACCAATTTCCTGGTCCTGAAACATAATTTTAATTTCCACAACTCAGATCATATAAATAAGTTTCAATATTTCTCAGAATTTGCCTGTGTGACTGTCAGTAAGTGTGTATGAGGGAAACAAATGTACACAGAAAAGCCCTGGACTGAAATAATTACATCCATTTTCAAATATAATTGCTGATATTGTTTAGCAGCACCTCATCTCTAAGTTTATGATTTCTATGATTTCTTCCATCACTCTTTATGTTGACTTAATTACACTATAAAAGCAGTGAAATCTGGGGTAGTGTATTTTATATTTAAATAAAATATTTTACCATTTTATATTCATAGATTACAAAATTGAAAATTTGGTTTATCCAAGATTTTCTTTCAAATAGGTAAATAAGTTTTATATCAAACTGATTTTTCTTACATGCCTATAAAATTAGAATATGTAGGGACCTTGAGAATAAAAATGTCTTTGTTATATTCCATGAAATGCAAGAGGCAAATCAAAAGAGGAAGAAATTTGCTATGTATAAAGTAAGTTTGGATTATTACTGACAGGCAAGAAGCAGTTAAAGTAAAGGTCATGCAGACTATTGACAATAATAAATTTTAAAATTTGGTATCTTTTTGCTGAGGCCTAAACTAAGCTATTTATCAGAAAAAAAAAAGAAAGAGAAAATAAAAAAAAAAGAAAGAGATAAAAAGAAAAAAATATGTTGCCAGGGTCCAGCTTTTTCCACATTAATTCTGAATGAATAACAAGAACTGTATTAAATAATTATTAAATAAAGTTTGTCATAAATTATAAATTTGAAAATAGATAATTTTATTGATCAGAATGTATTGATACATTAGGAAGACATATTTCACAAGGGGAAAGAAAATAAAGGATTTTCTGATTCTCCATGAAGTTTAGCTGTGAACACTTCAATAAATGTATAACAGTGAGGTTAAAATTTACAGTTATTATTTTTAGGCAAAATATTTTAAAAATATTTTAAAAGGTTAATTCATTAATTAAAATGTTGGAGGGCTGGTGAGATGGCTCAGCAACGTAAGTGCCTGCTTGGCAAGCGCGAGGTCTTGAGTTTGACTCCTGGTGCCCACATAAAGGAAAAAAAGGGGCCGGTGATATTGTTCAGTGGCACAAGCACCTGGCAAGTGCAAGGTCCTGAGTTCGACTTCCAGTACTCACATAAAAAGAAAAAAAATCGGAGAAACTCTAAGCTTATGTATAAATAATAAAAAATCTTTCCAACTATATATTGCTAGCTTTTATCAAGATACAGTCGTATTATTCAGTTATACTCATTCTATAATTATTAGATTTGATATTCTAAATTAGTTTAGAAAATAGTTTCATTAAAACAATATAAAACCTATACTTCTTGTTATTTATTCAGAATTAATCTGGAAAATGCTGGATCGTGGCAATATATTTTTTTCTTTTTCTCCCTTTCTTTGTTTTTTCTTTTTTGATAAATAGCTTAGTGTAGGCCTCCGCAAAAAGATACCAAATTTTAAAATTTATTATTGTCAATAGTCTGCATGACCTTTACTTTAACTGCATCTTCCCTGTCAGTAATAATCCAAGGCTGTACCTTCAATGATAAAATGAACGACTTTGCATATTGAATCTCTGGGTCTCCTTGAAAGTGTTCTGCTATCGCAGTCATTTATTCCCATTGTCAGAGCAAGGTCCATGATGAAAGCCCATTCGTCTTTACTTGAAGATGAAGAGTGGAGTAACTCCACTTCTGCCCTGAATCAAATGCTAAATACTCCAGCCCCTCAGCTACACTGAACTGCTGCAGTCTGGGTTTCTCCCCACCCCACTCCTGCCCTCCATCTTCTATTCTGGGCACTGGGTCTTTGAGAATTGGCTTCACCTTCCTAATACACAATTTCTGTGCCACGTAAAATAACACCTTATCTTACAACTGAGACTTTCGTTTGAACTGAGTTTTCGTCTTTTTTTTTTCTTTCTTTTTTTTCTTTTTCCAGCTTAAACTGACCAGCTAAACTACTAGAACAGTTTAGGGAAAAAAAAAAAAAAAAATGCCTGTTTTGTATATGTAAGGTACTAATAGAATCATGAAAATAATTCATTAAAAACATCTAATTAATCCCTTTCATTTTGAAATATGTACAACTTTCTTTTGTTTATGATTCTTCTATATACTTATGTGTACATATATAATAAAAACTTAGCATTCATATTTAGTAGTTAGTTAAAAGATAAAACTGTCTGAAAGCTGAATTGGACTAATCACCACAGCTTACAGATAGTATAGGATATATAAACAAAAAGAAGGTAGATAGTAAATACTGATATGCAAATATTATTAATTAGTGGTTGTGCTCTAAAGTCCAATTCTGATAAATATGATAATACTTTCAGTCTAAGAACCTAATTTTAACTACTTTACTCCCTCTTTGAAATAAATCTTCAAACTTAGATTTTAGTCTGAGGCTTTCTGTAGTGGTACAAGGGAGAAGACAATGAAAAAACTTTAGGTTGCCGACATACTTGAACCTTCCCAGTTTGGACTAGCAACACACAGGAGAGTGTGGAAGAGAAGAAAACAGATGCCCAGGCCTTAGGAAGAGGAAAGAGCCCTTGGGGGGTTTCCTATGGCTACTGTAACAAATTATCAAAAAGTGGCCCCTTGAAATAGCAGAATTTATTCTCTTAGAGCTCCAGAGCAGGGGTCTCCAACTCCTGGGTCATGGACAGGCCTCCTCTGTGGTCTGTGACCTGTGAAGAACCCAGCAGTGGGGGCCAGTGATATAGCTCAGTGGCATAAGCGCCTGCCTGGCAAGCGCAAGGTCCTGAGTTCGACTCCCGGTACCCACATTAAAAAAAAAAAAAAAAACAGCAGTGCAGCAGGAGGTGAGCGCTAGGCAAGCCAGTGAAGCTGCGTGTGCGTTTAGAGCTGCTCCCTATCTCATGTCCAGTGCCTGGCTCTGCCTCCTGTCAGGTCCAAAGCAGCGTTAGATTCTCATAGGATCTCTAACCCTACAGTAAATAGCGCACGCTAAGAAGCTAAGCTGCACTGCCCTTATGCAAATCTAATGTGACAGTAGTAGAAATAAAGTGCTCAATAAATGCAACACACATGAATCATCCAGAAACCATCTCCTACACCCCATACTCACCCCCAGTTCACAGCAAAACTGTCTTCCAAAAAAACTATCTGAGGTGTCAGAAAGGTGGAGGACCACAGTTCTAAAGGATAGAATTCCAAAATCAAAAGTGCCCTGCTCTTTCTGGAGGCTGTGGTGGGGAATTCACATCTTAAATAGCTCAGCTTTGGGGGCTACCAGCATTTCTTGTCACCCCTGGGCATGCTTTGTCCCTTGTCAGTCCCATCAGTGCCTTAGGCTTCACAGCCCTTTCTCCTCCATATGTGTCTCTCAGTCTGTCTCATAAAGACACATATGATAGCCTTTAGGGCCCATCCTAATATGTGCAATGATCTCAAGAACATTAATCACATTTGTGAAAACATTTTTTCCCAAATAAGGAGGGCATATTTACAGTTTTTCAATGTATTATAAGCTGTTTACAACTCTTGCCATAAAAGCTGAAAGTAAAAGTCAGCTCTAAACAGTCACCATTTTACATGGAAGCAATTATGATAAAAATAAATGTATTTTTTTTGTCAAATATATTCAATCCTTGAGAGAAAGAAAAAAGAATTTTTGAAAACCGCTGACAATTATCTTGATGTTACGATCAAATAATTATTGAGCTATATCCAAAGTACTAAATAACTCAGCAATACAGTTATTTTGGGGGACAATTTCCAAAAATCTCCTTAATAAATACAAGCATTTTGAGTTGTTTCTAATTGATACAAAATCAGAACTGAGAAAGCTATTTTTACTTCACTTAATATTTTATATAAAAACATTATAAAAACAAACAGAAGTTAAGTAGGGCATAATACTCCTAATACAACTGCTGGATTAGGGTAACAGTGTCAGGAGTGAATCCCAGGTAGATTTTTGAGTGACTTTAATGATGGTTGAATTGATTTTTGACAAAGAGAGCACTTGCATTCATTTTCCATATGTAATGACAAAACTCTTAAAATGCAGATTAATTTAATTAACTGGAAGTCCTTGGTTGTACCTTTGAAAAAGTGCTTTCTGTAATGCTTTTGTATTTCTGTAAAGAGCTGAACTAACATAGATGCAAAAATCGGTAAAGAGAGCTCATCTGCTAAAATGCAAACTAGGGAAGCTTTTCTATAGCTATTCTTGGACACATTCAAATCAAGCTTTTTAAGTCTTAGATTGGCTGCCTGGAACAACCCCTTATTTACATAAACTCTGGGCTTTTGCAGTCATCTCCATTGTGCTGTGGAGTTTTTCTGCATGCATTCTGATTAGGCTTGTGCAAAAATGCATAAATTTCTCATCCAATCAAAGGCTAACCTGAGGGAAACTGGCAGGGAGTGGGTAGAAGAGTAGGAGATTACTAAATTGCCAATTCCTTTTTAACTCCAATAGTCATTTGGACGAAATGAACCAGACCTTAAAGAGGGCAGCAGTATTGGTCTAAATAGAAATAGAAAAGACCGCCTTGGACTTGGGGAAAGATACTGCAACAAGAAACATGCAAAGAATCATTGCGAACAGAAGATAGAAAATGAATATGGGTGTTTTTCCAGAATAAAAAAATCAAAAAGACTCAAGAATATGTATTCTATCATATCAAAAATTCGTGATATTTATGTTTTCATTCATTATTGTCTTACCACTTTAAATAACAGATTTATTATAATGTATTTGTTTATGGACTTTCTATCAAATTTATATTGGAGAAGTTTGATAAAAAATGTAGGTATTGTAGATCACTTGTAATTTTAGTAATCATGGTGGATGTTTGGGTAGCACATGGTTATGAAGTATACTCTAGAGAAAGGTAAACACATCCATGTGTTACTTTGAAGTGTATTTGAAATAAATATGGACACTTAAGGCATTTCAAACTACATAATATAAAGAAGAGTGATTATAATATGTAAAATTTGGTGAGGAAAATAAGTCCACTATCATTAATGTAATAATTTAAGAAGTATTCCAAAACTACTCGATAGAACTTCCATTGTTAATGGAAAATACACACAATATAAAACAGTTGTCCTTCAATCTCATAATAAAGAATACCCCCAAGTGACAATAATTTTATCAAAATAAGAAAGAATACTTTAAAAAATTTCTAATCATATGAAATCTAAAGGCCAAATCTTAATGTCAAATTGATAACATATTCGCAAATGAAAGTGAAAGGTGTTGCACATAAAAAGTGCAAGGAATATATATTTCAATGTAAATGTATAATATGCTTCAATAAATAATTATAGAATAATACAATTATTAAATTAAAGCTGGAAATTTTTAAATTACACCAAAACTATGTTGTTGTCAATATAAGCAAAATGAAGATTTAAAAAATTTATAAATGAGCCTAAATTTCAGATGCCATTAGAAGTAAAAAAAGTGATAAAAGAACGGAGCAAGACAGGATTAAAAATGGTAAAAACAGATTTTATTCAGCAACTATGGTGCTCTGGTTACCAGTGCCACAGTAGGGCTCCAACTTCAGCTTCATGGAGAATAGCAAATATCATCATTACGCCTACCACAACAAATACAAGTCCAGATACATCTGTCCTTTGCACCTTGGTATCAGAGTCACCAAGGAAAAAACAAAGTAGTGAAGCACTGGTTGGAATAATGCTTTTTTCACAGACAAGAGACAAAGGCAGATCAGCTCCAACAGTGTGAGTTCATCCTCCAACACTGCTGGATCCCCATCCCCCCACCACATCTCCAGCCTACACAGGACCATCGGTCTATGAACAACCCTCTTGCGCTACAGTAGAAAGACCCAGCCCCTTCCCTGTTGCATGTGAAGTACTGAAAGCTGGGGCATGCCCGAGGTCACTGGTACACAAAACTAAGCAAAATAAAAACTTTGAGTCTGAAATAGGGAATGATATTTCCACATAAGGTGATAGGTTTGTTACAGGCTCTGTGAGTTGTCTCTTGGAAAAGCCCAAGCCCATTCTTACGTGCCTGAGACAGAGCACAAAGGTTATATCTAAGACTCCCTGCCTGAACATATTCCTAGAGGGGCAAAGAAACCTCATTCGAGAACTGGGTTCAGTTTCAAATACAACAAGACAAAGATCGAGGGGGCCAGAGATAGAAAGTTACTAAAAGGGAAATCAAGTGTAGAAGGGATTCTTGCTAACAGACATGAATTCTCACTGAAGGCAGGCCCATGCCATCAGTTATAACCTGGGTGGATGTGGAGGATAAGAAATTGAATTAGATATAGAGCGTGATCAGTTATCAAGTGTCAGGGATTCTTGCTAAACTGACAAGTCACAATTCTTGCTAAAACTGGACTGTAGGGGTGAAGCAAGGACGGTGACTCGTGAGGAAGAGGTCTTCAATGAGCCTGTCTAAAGTTTAGTCGGTGAGAGGGGCTTTGTCAGGAGTCTATATACTGGAGTCTTGTACCTTATGAAAATGTCTATACCCATGAACTAGATTAGAAAAATGCCTTAATTTTCAAGTGGGATCAAAGTACAAAGCAGCTTTTCTAAATAGGGAGACTACATTAAAATTGGAAACACTGCAAAGGAAACAATGGAACAATAAAACTAGCTTCCCTGAAGGACTAATTGGTCCATTAGATATTCTCATGTAACCCGAGACCCTAATTACCTATGCTTTATATAGAAAGTGCTGCCTGCAAAGCCATCAGTGGATTCTTTATTTAAAGGTATTATTACAAATATTTAGGTTGTGTGAAGAAAAGTACTTGACTTTTCCAGAAAAAAAAATGTTAGATAGCAGCACAGAATACATTATGCATTCTGTCTGGGCTCCTCTGATGTGATTAAGGTTTTTACACTTTTCTTCTTTTTTTCATATACTATTCTTCTCCCCCACCCCTAACCCTCTTCCTCCTCCTCTGTGGAAATAATTCAAGTTAAGAGAATAAACCTAAAACAGATAATAAGATAATCTGAAATTACAGTTTTTCATTAGAAAATGTTAATTTTAGATTTCTCCTTCCAAAAGTCCCCTGCTACATAGTACTTCAATCCCTTTCCTAGTAGTCCACCATCCTAGTAATATTACTCCCAAATAGTCCAAGAAGTAAAAACACAACAAATCACTCTTTTTATTCAGCATTCTTCTCTCCTTTTTTTCCTAGTAAAACAAAATCATTTTTATGTTTACTGTCCTAGTTTAATCATTTCCAATACCCTTTTAATCTAATAATTATCTCCTATTTCAACAGTGATCAAGGACTTCCTAACACTAATTTCCACTACTGATGGGTTTGTTACTCCTCTTTAGTAGCTTTAACCTTGTTGTCTCTCCGCTTGAAACTTAGTTTTGTATTTTGTCAAATTTTTTTTCTGCTTTTTTCACTGTTTCTTTTTATTCTGCATTGTGGAATACTACATTTGTCCTTAGTTTCAATAATCACTGATCTTAAAAGGTCTGGAATCTTTTCTTTTCCTAATCTAGATTTATTGCTTTGGTGATAGGAGCAATTAGAGCAGGTTAATCTTCCAGACATTAGAAGGCTTCAGAAAATTGGACTACAGATTTTCTTAGAATCCTCTCTTAGGACCCTGCTATCACTGTCCCAGATCCAGCTCATTTTTGACTAACTACTTATCTATCACATCCAGAAAAGTAGCAATAAGAGTTAGTTAATAACTGGGGCTGTTGTTTTTTATGTATCAGACATTAGAGATATGCTCTGGCTCTCTCAGCTGAAGCATAGTGTGTGTAACTTGTACCTTATCATAATCATGATCTTGTCTTCAACAAATTTTCCCAAGTATTCAAGAAAAGTTACTTTGTTGGAAATGATGTTGCTGGCTCTGATGAAGGTATGAATCTAGGAGAAAAAAATGACCCAGATTTTTTCAATGTAGCTGAATAATTCAAGGATGACTACTTTATCCACTCTAAGCCAACTTATTTTCTTTAAAGTTTGAATTATCACATGGTCAGATATATAGTGATAGCTGATGTAAAATCAAGTTGAGTCAAACCTAGAGATGGGCGAGTGATCCTGACAAAACTTCTTTCGTAAGAGAGTAAGAACTTGAATGACTAAAGAAACAGCAAAAAGAGGGAGAGAAAGGGACAGAAAAATAAAAAAAGAGAAGCTTAAACAGGAAAGAGACCCAGGGACACATAAACTTTAGGCATGTTCTTTCTCTTCTTTATCTTTTCAAAACACTTCAGACACATTTTATTTTGCCATTTACTGTGTTTATGACTATTCAAGGTTTATTTCAAAATAAACTTTGCCTTTAAATTTAAACAAATACATTTTATTCATACTGTTTCTATTCTTTAATCAATTTATCCAATGAATGTTTGTTCTGATTATTTTAACTTAAAAGAATTAGATTTTCTAATATTCCCTCAGCTTGCAGTTTTAGTAAGACTTTTCTCGACTTGCTGCTCTCATAATATTTTTTTTTTTTGCTTTTTTTTTTTAGCTTCTATCTTGACCCCTTTGAAATAACATAGTCATGTTTGCTGCTTTCAAATCCTCTAGAATCTCTCCCAAGTCTAGTGAACTTTTAAAAATGTCAGTTAAAGGTTCACTGGTTTTCTTGTTCACTTCCTTTAAAATTCATGGATAGGCGCCATTGAAATCATGGTTCTGTCTGCCTGAAGTACAGTGCCTTTAGCAATTTTGCTTTTTATGTGTATCTAACACTTTTTCTTAAAATCCTCTGAAATCTATTCGTGCTTGGAAAGTATCTTCTCATCTTATTTCTGAGTACCATTTAAATTAATATTTTAACATACTATAACTAAAATAATGCTATGATATTATTAGGATAAAAGAGTTTTGGTATAATGAAATTAGAGTGATAGTAAATGTAGTTAAAAACTAATGACTACAGGGCCGGTGAGATGGCTCAGCGGCTTAAGCGCCTGCCCGGCAAGCGCGAGGGCCCGAGTTCGACTCCCGGAACCCACATATGAAAAAGGGGCCGGTGATATCGCTCAGCGGCACGGGCGCCTGCTGGCGTGCGAGGTCCTGAGGTCGACCCCCCGGTACCCACAAAAAAAAAAACAAAAAAAAAAAAAAACTAATGACTACATAACTATTTCCTTGAAAGTGTTATAAGTACTTCATTAAAAGTTATGCTTGTAAGGAAAGATTCAGTGAAATTTTTTAAAACCTCCTCTTACCTCTTAGACATCATGTGGAAAACATGTCTTAAATACTAACCTATGGCTTTAATAAATAGTTTTATAGGTATATATTCAGGAAGTAACCATCTAGGTAAGTGAAATATTTGTTTAGAATTAATAAATACATGGTTTGTTTGGGATGTGGGAAATTGATTATTAGGAAGTCCGAACAAATTCATTATTTTTACAGGTCACTGGCCTGGTGTTTTATTATTAGCACATTTTTACAGCATATCCCTGAAGTGATGCAGTTATTGTATTATGAGACAACCCAAAACTCTTATAAATCTTTAATCAGCCAACACAGGCCACACAGACATAGCTGGGGTTCATTTGAATGCTCTTAGTAACTAATCAAATTACAGTTTGCTCTCTAGTTTTCTATAAAATCTCAGATTAAGAACTCCTCTATGTTCTGGAGATCTTTCTGTTCTCTGTGCTTATAGATTTTACACAATGATCTGAAAAGAGAGCTAAACATTGTACTGTGGATTCATTTCCGAAAATATATAGTTTGATAACTAATATCTTTGATCGAATGTCTTTTGCGTTAGAATCATATGTTTTACAAAACTTAATGTAATTCATGTTGTTAGGATAGTTTATTCAATTAGTAATAAACTGTTTCATAATATACACACAGCAAGAATTTAATATGTCATGTAATACGTTTACATGACAAACGAAGTTCAGACTGATTCTTTTTTAAGTATGTAAAGTTACCTGTATGAAAACCAAAAAAGGAGAAGGAACGGCTGACAGTTGAACCAAAGGAGGACTTAACTGCGGTTTTGTAACTCACACAAGTGGATACTGAGCCATTCGTACACTGTCCCATCCTGCCTCAAGGAGGCCACGCTTATGCCCGGGACCCGGGAACAACCTCCCCTCTTTGGTTCCTGGGCACCAGCTCTCAACAAGTGCGGATCCATCAGTAGCAGTAACGGCCTCTGTGACCCAAGACTCTTCCAGATGACGTCCTGTTCGGAAATCCTGCTTGCACTGCCTCAGGACACCCATTCTTGATAACGATGTGCTATTTTTTAATATATAACAGTAGATTCAGTTTTCTAATGATGTTCATCCATCTTTGTAAAAGAGAAGAGCTAACAATTTTTATTTTTCCCCCCTGACTTTAGAATTGGGTTCATGCTATCTTACAATTATTAAGGGAAATGTTCTTTGCATATGCATCACTTTGGAGAAATTTTGTGAAAATTAGTTTGTTCCTTAAGAAATTACAAAATCTTCCACAATTTTCTTTTAAATCTATGAAAATTTTATATTACTTATTAGTTGTTTTTAATGATTATGGGATACTGAAAATGTTATAATTTTTTCTTAAGTGTGTTTTCAAAAGTTGAGTGTTCTACAAACTTTCCTTTTCACAGCTGATATTTATTCATTCTTTTCTCAGTTTTGATTGATTTTTCTAAATATTTACCAATTTTAACTGTTTATTTCAAATAAAAGTTTTATCAGATTCTCTTTATATTTCTATATTTGAATTAATTTATCTTCCCATATTCTCATGCTGATCATTTCATTTATTCTCTTTGATTGCTGCTATTTTATACTGTGGGCTTTTTAATGAATTTTAAATGATAGATTTATGTAATTACTAGTTTTGTGTCTTTCAAATGCTAAAAATATTTCAGTTTCTTTCTTCCTAATTAAATATGTACTATTTTATGATTGCTCACCTATAAAAACTTTCAGGACTGGGGCAAAATTTAATGGTAGAATGCTTGCTCGCATGTGTGAGGCCCTGGCTTCAATCTTGTGAACAACGACAACAACAAAAATAAAAAGCAAAATACAGAAAAACCAACAAAAAAACAAACCCACAAAACAACAACAACAAAAGAAAAACTTTCATTTTTTTCTATTGGCTTTTTGATGCAAGATTTATTTAAAAGTATTTTTAATCTTCAAATGAATACCATGGCTTTAGTAATTTAACTCTTATATTAGTTTTTCTTTACTTTTGGTCTACCTTTAAGACCTTTTGATTTCATTTGGTATACAGATTTACTATTTTCTCAATTCATTTTTATTCTGTACTCATGAAATTATTTACTCTATTACTACTGTAAAATGAATAAAACAAAATTACTCTGATTACACCTCTGAAGAGATTTTCTGATACTTGTTTTCTATGTTGACTCAAGATTTGTAAATTATTATTGCTATTTCACATATTTAGTGCCTGTTTATATTTACCTATAAATTACTGTTATTTTTTGATTACTGCATTTCTTGCATCTCACGTTTTTTACCAGGATTGGTTTTCTTCTTCCTGGAATACATCCTTATGAGTATCTCTCTGAAAAACTCTATTAGTAAATTCTACCCAATAATATTTATCCAAACTATTTTAAATTTAATCTTGTTCTTTAAAATGAATTTCATTAGACCGTTCTACATCACAATCATTCCTAACTGTAGTATAGATTTCACATACAACATTTCATAATCACACTGTGGTCAATCATTGGAATGGCAGTGAGAAAGTTCTCAATATTTTAAAGAACATTTCAGTTGTTCGTGGGTTTTTATTTGTTGTTTTATGTTTGTTTGTTTTGCTTTATCTACTTTTCTTGAAAATCCACTGATTGTTAATGATTCTTATGTATTTTATTCTTCAAATTTATAAACTTTTCATTTTTAACCATTGGCTTTATTCATTTTAGCCTTTGTGTTTTGCTAATAATGTAAAAATAGATATATTTTACTGGTCACCTGGTAAATTATTTCACGATATTTTGGTTATTTTTTCAATTCATTTTAGAAAATGCCCACTTCTTTTATGAAACAAAATAGTTCTGACTCTACAGTTTAGTGTTTGTGTGCTTATACATGTTTGAGTTAGGAGAGACTTTTGTGCGCTTATTTTCCAATATGAAGTTTACAATTTCTCTTGGAACTTTTCCTTTATATACGGGTAGCTGATAATTCTTGAATAAATTCACTTAGGTTTTAAATGTATGACACAGCAGTGTGAAAAACTCTTGGTTGAATGTTGACATCTATTAGGTGTTTCTCTGAAGTGGTTCAGTTTTCTAGCCTGAAAACATACTTTACCACTGCCAAATTTCCTTAACTCTGAGGAAAAGACTTACTTTTGTTAATATCAAGCACCTTTTATTTTAAAGTTTACTAGAAGTAAAACATTGAAAATTATTCAAATGCTAAATCAGTCAATGTATTTTGGGGTTTTGTACTGTTTTCACTTTGCCCTACTGCCAACAGAGCCTACACAGAATTAGTGTGTGTGTGTGTGTGTGTGTGTGTTGGAGACTGAACCCAGAGCCTTTGTCCTGGGTTTCATCCCCATCCTTTTTTTATTTTTACTTTGAGACAGGGTCTCCCCAAATTGCTAAGTGGCTCAGGCTGGGCTCGAACTTGTGATCTTCTTGCTTTAGCTTCCCAGAGTGATAAGACTACAGACTTCAACAATAGTAATTTTTAAACCAGAGGTAGAATAGGAAATCTACCACACTGGAAGACTGGCTGGAAAAGACCTTTGTCTCATCACAAATCTTGGCTTCCTCACAGAGAAAGCGAATGTTAGCTCACACCTTAATGTTTACCTAAATAAAAACATTTAAAATCCTTGCATACAGTTTTGAAATAGTATATTGATAATGACTATGGGAGCAGAAAGAGCCTGATAATCTAGGAGTAATGAAGTAGATCCTAATGTAGGACATCATGTTGGCAGAGCTCCTTGCTTAAAAGTCAATGTCTCATCAGACAAAGTCACTGCCCTCCAGAGGACTGCAGCAGCAACACAGCCAGACAGCAGCATGCAGAGAGGTGAACAGGTAATTGTAGTCTAAAACCTAAGGTAAGTATGAGGGAGTCATGAAAGATGATGGCAGATGGAAAGGAAGGGCCTGGCACATTACGTAAAGAGGTATTGAAATGCCTAATTTATTTATACTACATTAATCAAAATATTATGTGTATAAAACATTTTATATTATTTTCATTATATACAATAGGATTATGTTTACATGAGTTCATTAACCAGAATGGCTAATGACTCAAACATTGGCTACAACCCTGAGTCACAGGGTGGATGCAAAACTGTGTGATATTGATAACTTGGGCTTATGAACAAATATTTCTATTCCTAGATATAGTTCTGTAGCTAAGTGGCTTTGTGCAAAACTTAATCTCTGAATCTTGTTTTCCATGTCTGTAAAAAGCAAATGATGAAAATTGCATCAACAGCAAAAATTTTAGAAATTAATGTATATGACAATAGACATTGAGTTTTCTGTACAACTGGAAACATAGTTGTGCCATAATTATATGTTAAGTCATTGAAGAATTAAGTCCTATGTGCATATATCATAGATAAGTATGTTGAAGCAATAGTATCCTAATGTCACCTGCCTGGAAATTTAGGATTTAATCAACAGTATTTATCTTTAAGGTTCATAGCATCGATGATCTTAAATATATGTTGTCCATTTTTATTTTACCAAGTAAAAAATGTGTGGTAGAGCCTAGCAGGGATACACGACAATGCATCAATACCAACCATACACTCAGCAAGGGTTCTATAGCAGTAGAGATTTGTAGGAACGAGAGAGAGAGAGAGACTCACCAACAGTCAGAGTTGGCCAAATGTCCAAAGGTGATACTTTCAGCCTTCAAAACAGTTATCATTAACTGGTTTTCCCTCATTTTGGCATGAAGAGTTTATAAGAATTACAATCATCTGGGGCTCATTACCAAAAAAGACCAAAAACTTCAATTTTTAACTTCCTATTGAATTCTAACCTTGTCATAAGCCCTCTGGTCCTTCCTAGGCACACAGGGACATGGGCTTAGCATCAGGTCTGATTCATTTCAGAAAGTTGAAAGGTCTTCTAGACAAAGGCTGGTAGAGCCCTCAGATCCACCTGCAGGCTCACAGGGAGAAGTGGAAAAATTTGGCTAATGTATTTGTCAGTAGTGGGGACAACATGAGAAGTAGGGTAAAGCAGTCCACCAGGATTGGGCAGCTCTTTCTCAGCAAGGATTTTTAGCCAACCTTTGCATTGTGCCTTTCACTGTACCTTTCTCCCATATTAGTCTTAGCAAGATTATCTTCAGAGATCAGCCTCGCTATGGTCTCTGCGGAGTCACTGAACTAAGCAATCCTTATATCTCAGTCACTATCATCATCCCATTTGTCACTGTCCTCGTCCTCCTTTTCCTCTTCATCTTCCTCCTCCCCATCCTCCTCCTTTTCCTCTCTTCTTCCACTGTCTTCCTCCTCTTCCTCTTATTCCTCTTCCTCTTCCTCCTCCACTTCCTCCTCTTCTTCTTCTTTTTCTTCTTCTTCCTCTTTCTCTTCCTTTTTTTCTTTTTTCTCTTTCCCTTCCCTTTCCCTTTTTCCTTCTCCTTTTCCTTCTTTTTCTTCTTCTTCTGATGTTTTCACAACTACTTATACCATAGTATTTTTACTAGTATCAAAGAGCTAGCACAGAGTTGCTCAGCCTTCAAGAGTCTCCCATGTTCTATAGCCTAACTGTTGGGAGGTTACAAGCAGTGGTTGTAGAGAGAGCACATTCATTTTATTTGTAATCTGGCCCACCAAGGCAGCTTAGCAGGTTGTAACAGACAAATAATAAGGTCCACAGATCTTACTTGGAACCATAAAGCTCATATGAACAATCTGGTAGCATCTTCCAAGAATGCTGCACTCCTTTTGTTATCCTTCCCCCAGACCAATCAATACGGGAAAAAAATTACCCCACTGGCTTTACCAGCACTTCCTAAGACTCATTTATTTTCCAGGTCCCACACAGTATTTGAACAGGCTGAACAATTTGACTTCAGGCTGAGAAACTTCAGCATTCTGTTACCCACTGTCTTAGTCACTTTCTCTTCACTGATACACGTTACCCAACATCCACAACTTAAAAGAGGAGTCGTTTGTCTTGGCTGTCCACTGGCTTCAAGGCAGAAAAGGCAGGGTTGAAGGAAAGCTGTGCACATCATGGCAGCCAGGAAGCAGAAAGAGAAGAGAGGAGATGAAGAAGGAGATAAACCCATTCCGGTCATGCCCTCAATGATCTCCTTCTCCCAGCCAGACCCCACCTCTTAACATCAAGTAAGTTATGAACTTGTCAGTGGCCTAATCCATGAATAAGTATAGTGTGCCCATGATCCAATAATCTTCCAAACACATAAGGCTTTACCTCAGCTCTAAACCATACCATCTATCATAATGGATGGACGTGACATGGAATAAAAAATACTCCCAAGATTTTTTTCTTGATCTTTCATTCTTAGTATTTTGATTTTTTGAACAGGAATTGTTTGCTTTACATTTATATAATATGATTTGTTTTCCTCAGATTCTTTGATTTATAAATGTATAGCTTTCAGCATTTGGAAATAACTTTTAATGATTTCTACCCAAATCATTTTCTCCATCATTTTCTTGTTTTTTTTCTTCTGGGATTTCATTTACTACCTGTTAGAGCTTCTATTTTGTTCTGCAGATGCATGGAACACAGTTTACCAATTGAATACATTTTTCTGTCTCATATTCAGATTGGATAATTTTCATTTATCTGTTTTTAGATTAACCGACTATCAAAACTTTTCTGCCACAGAATAATCCTAATTCAACCAATTGATATTAATTTTACAGTTCTAAAATTTCCACTTAGTTCTGTTCAACATTTTCTACTTCTCAAGGGCTTCCTTTTGTTTATTTTTTTAGTAAATTCTTTTACCTATGAATGATGTTTATGACAGGTAGTTTAATGTTCTCATTTTAAAATTTTTAAAATTTTAATATCCAGGTTATCAAAAAGTAAACTATACTAATTCTGTCTTCTTTTGAGGACATTTTAGGCTTCTTTATATATTGAATAACTGTGAAATATACCTGGAATATTGGACACGTACTTTCATGTAGATTTGTGATACTACTATATCCTTTTTAAAACCGAAGATGCATTTGTATTTCCAGGCACATCATTCTATTAGACTCAATTTGCAAAAATAAATCTTTCCCACCATAAGTGACAATTCATCCCTCGGTTAAGACTGATCTCAAAGTATCCCTCCTGAAATACATGGTTCACATGTAAATCCTGTATCTGTGTAAAGTTTATGCATAGATTTTTATGATTTTTCTTTTTTTTTGGTTCTCTATTTCAGAACCCCGCCTTCAACCTCATTAAGGAGAACTCATTGTCTCAACTCCTTCCCTTTATAATAATAAAAACCAGAATGCAAAAAGAGTCTGGTCTTGGTAGAGCCCCAGAAATCAGAAACTTCTTGCTTTCTTTCTGTTTCATCTCCCCTATAAAATTGGCCTGTGTTGCTCATTCCACAGAGCCCTCTGGTGGCTCCTTCCTGTTTGTTTTCTATTTTGTTTGTATTTACCCAGAAGTTACAGTTGATATTTATGGGAGGGCAAATCTACTAAGACCTTACTCCACCACAAAGGAAGTAGCACTCTATACTTCAATTGCAAAAACATTGCAAATGTTTCTACACAGAGAAGAAAATATAATACAATTATGGTGCTAGTCCAGGTAAAAGTACGTGGTACCTTGCAGTATGGCAGCAGTGTTAGAAAGGTTGAACTATGTGGGAATTGAGACATATTTCCAAGGTGGAGCTAAAATCATTTGCTAATGAATTCAATTCTTCATGTGAAAAAAATATGAGTTAAGAGTTACTTTGTTTTTTACTTTGAAGAAATGAATATTGATTTACTATTTAGTGCTACGGGAAAATCAGAAAGAATAAGGTAGTTAGAAGAATAGAATTCCACTTTGTATTTGGGCACATGAATTTTGGAAAGTGTACTTAGCTTTCAAAAGATTATTCAAGCATGTAACTTAGTCAATATGATGAAATTAGAGGTACCAGTATTGAAGTTATCAGTGTATAGATATTATTTAAAACTATGACATGAGATGATAACCTTAGCAAAGAGAATAAAAAAAGAGAAGTCCTTTGCATGAAGAGTAGGTTCTAGCTATATTTTAAAATGGCTAACAAGATTAATTCAACACCATGAGGTGGAAAGGAGTGGGGATTGTGCTACCACAAAAGCCCACAGAACATAGTACTTTAAGAAGAAAGTCAGTTAAGGCAAAATGTACTAATCATTGTCAAATACATGGAAGTTAATGACTGGATCATAAAGTAATAACCAATAGTTCTGACAGAGTAATATTTTAAAAATAAAATTGATGTGAGCCATTGAAGACATTTTTTTTCTCTGCATTTTCTATAATTGTACAATTTTACTTCTTTTATCATAGCAGTTTTTCTACTCTCATGTATCTGTAACTCTCCCTGGCCTACTATCTTGACCTGAAAGCCTCATTTTGCATTTCAAAGATTTTATGAAGTTTGAGTTGAAAAGAATGTTATATCCTCCATGCAACAATCTTTCCCATCCAGTGTACTTTCCCCCTTTAAAAAAAGTTAATGGCATATAAAAATCTCATCATGCAACTGTCCCTTGGTACTTTTTATTAACTGTCTCTGAAAATGGAAGATTATGGCTTTATCATTTTACTCAAAGTCCAGCCTCCACTGATGTCAAGCACACCAGCCTTTGTTAAATTGAATAAAAAATTATTCAATGAAAGTATAATCTACAGAGAACCTCAGCTGAGTCAGGATGTATGTTAATTCTAGAAAGTTTTGTTGACTCTAGGCTTTTTGCTTATGTTGAAATATTTTTGTCACCACAAAATTTCCTTAGAAATGCTAAAACTGAAGAAGAATTTCTGAAGATAACTTCAAGATATAGTCCCCAATTAACCATATTTCAGTAAAGAGAAGAAATAGTTAGATTTCTAAATTTTTACCTTGGTTTGTTTTTCTATTCATTTCTTCTTCACTTCTTGGGAAAATGCAAATTAAAATGATATGGAAATAGAGTCAAGAGTTTATAATTCCTTACTTTGTGGCATTGTAACATATGACTTCCATGCAATTTCTATGGATACAAAATCCAATACTGAACGCCTAAGCTCTGAGCCAGTGACACTTGGAAGCACCATCTAGCACATTTAACACTATGCACAGAGTAAGAAATGGATCACATTTGATCCATAGAACTCTCTGCAATTGCTGAGGAAGAAAAGGAAATAAATACATTGGGAAAACACTCTTATTTACAAGCAAATACACTATGCAAATAAACTACACATGTATTTGAAGTCAGTATCATTTAATTGCAAATTAATTTCAATTGGCTAAGTTGATCATGAATTAGAATAAATAAATATGGCATATGAATTCTTTTTTATTTCAAAATGTAATTTCCTCACAGTTTTTGACTGAATCGGATTGCAGAAATTTAAGATTTAACTTGCCACTCCATCATAATGATAGCCAGGGACAAAAATTGCTTTCACCCACATTATTTTTGAAGTCATATGGCCTGACCTTTACAAATATGTCTAATAAGCACTTTCAGTCACATCTAATAAAAATAGTCTGTTAGCTAATCATAGAAAAGTTAAACTCAATATGAAATAATTGATCAAGTTTTAAGATGGGTGACTTTTCTCCGTAATTCTGTTTTTTCTACAAACTCCTGGATTTTTGTTCCGCATTAGTAGAATTAGTTACTTAACAGGTGCATAACATACATTTATGTGTTTCTTGACAAGTAGAGTGAATCTGTTGAATATTTACACACATAAAGGACACATGAACTAGGTGCAAGTCCTAGCTCTGCCACATACTCACTGTATGACTTGGTGAAAATACATACTTTCCCTCATCATTAAAAGTGAAACCATGACACAACATAGAGTTTTAGTGAGGCTTAAAACATCTACTATTATTAAAGTGCTTAGAACACTGTTTCTTGGAAGCTAAAATGGCCTGCCCTGCTGACCAAATGTTTGCGAAAGGAAATAGAATGGAAAAGGAGACAAACAAGACTGGATTAGAAGCTTGTAGATACAGTGCACAGAGAGAGAGTGGAGATTTTTGTATTTTGTGTTCATGCCCATTAGAGAGCATCTACCAGGCAAAAAGAACAAAATATCACATAGACAAAATGACACAATTCATAAAGACAATCTTTGTCATCGGCCCGCCCATAACTGCCCAGACAGCACATGACTGGTGAAGCAACAGTGGCAGACAGAAGCTATCGGTTGGTACAAAAAGCAAGGTGTCCTGCTTAGTAAGTCTCTTTTATCTACTACTGTGTCAGATTGCCCAAACTGTAAGTGAAAGACCAGTGCTGACCATCTGGCAATGTACTATTTTATGAAGAGACAAAAAGCTACCTAGGAATGAGTTGATAATGTTCAGTTTCCTCCATATCAAATGACACTTTCTTGTTCCCATAGGAATGGACACATTCTGGGAGTAGGTTTGTCTCTCCTGCCTTAAGATCATCAAAGCAACCAGTATACAGGAAGTTTACAGACTGCCTGAATCACAAGCATGGCGTCCTACACATTTGAACAGAGGACGCATTTTGCAGCAACAGAGGTGTAGAAGTGATCACACGATTGTGAGATCTATTGACTGCATGACGTATGGAAGCATCTTAGAACTGCTGGCATGACATGGTACAGACAAGAAAAGCAGAAGACACACAACACTGCCATCTCAAGGGCAAAACTCAGTAAAGATGAAGTCATGTGTCTACTCTGTCTCATGTGTACAGAACCATAGACAAGTATCTTTGTGCTGTGTTTCCAGTAAGAATAATATATGGTCTTGAGAACAAAGAAGTGGCTCCACTCACCACGAACCCCAGCAACCATCAGAAGACTTTCTACTTCCCCTGACTGTAACTCTGATCCTGTGACAGTAACTCTGAGTTAGAAGTCTTGGTTGCTAAGGAATTTGTATTCTTGCCACAAGATTCGCCAAAATTTTCATTGACCTGCAGCTATCTTGGCACTTTAGACTCCATGCTTCAGAGGAGCAGCAGTCAACATGAGGAGTGACCATCTTGTTAGAGCATTGACTTTCATCAACAGGAGTATTGACTTTTATCAACTTTTATCAGGCTGCTATATCAGAGTGAGGAAAAGCAGTAGTGTGGGTAGAAAAGAACTGACCCATTTGGAAACCATGTTTTTCAACTGAAACTTTGATTCAATATTTTCTGTTGCTAGCGCAGAAAAGGTATCGTTATTATGGTCTCAGAATTCTCAAGAATAAAGATTCATGTCACTCCAACATAAAAGCCATGGAAGATCACCTAAGACCAGCAGAGATGATAGCTGAAAGTGAGGGCAATTTAGAAAAGATAATAAAGGAAATAATTTGTGAATACAAATTATGATGCCAGGGCCAAGTGCAATAATAGGACTCAAAGTAGATTTTTATCACTTCTTTTATATTTCTCTCCAGAAACAGTGGTCTCTGATCCTTGAAAAGGTTGTTCCCCCGATATTTATAGAGAAGTGGCCACCTGTGGTGCAAAATATAGAATAGCAACTACGGCAGTGAGTCACACAGATATCCCCTTGCCTCCAGCATCTTACAATACAGCAAAGGGATGTGAACAGATCAGATTACAGACAGATATTGTTTTTTGAATGAAAGATTTATTTACGCGCAAATTTACACAACATAACCTTATTCCATAAGGCACACACAACAAGCATAAGGTTCCAATCCTGATCACTCATGCAAATATGAGACCAAATTGAATCCAAGTCACTCACTGAAAAAAAGTTCAGGTATAATTTGAGGCAGGCCGATAGAGAGCACTATTCCAACAGAGGTCCAAAGAGTCCATGTCCCTTGAGGCTAGAGTATGTGGCTTGTGAGCAAAGCTTAACCATTTGTTAGGGATGATGGCATCTGATTAACGATTCTTTGATGTCTCTTTATTTGTGTGTTTGTGATATTTTCCACCTGTCTTATCTGCCCTCCAGCTATAGTGGTTGGCCCGTTTTTTTCTTGGGTTTCAACAATGAGTTTTTCTGGGTGCTGCTCTCTCAGAGTTCATAAAGAACTTCTTGCCTCGGCTTCCAATATATTGTGATGCCATTGCATAATTGACATGACTGACACCATGTTCCTTATACTCCTCAAGAGAGAATTTGCCATTCAGGTAGAAGGAGTGCAGTTGACAGCAATTAGCTCTTCATATCATTTAGGCTCTGACTCAAATTTTGAGCTGAGATCTCATGCTTTGCTGTGAGGCCACAGCCAATTACTAATTATAATAGATATTAGAATCTCTTCGTTTCTACCAAACCTAGGAAGTCTTCACAGGTATTTTTTTTATTCAAAATTCCCTGTTGAGATGGCTGAAAATTGCTCGAGCTACACAAATTTCATGGCCAGAGTTCCCTTATTTCCAATATTGTTCCTTCTGTCTTATTTTTCATAAGCATTATCATCACCAAACTGGCTTTTCTTAACTCTCTTTTACCTTCAAAAAAACTGTAAAACATACCATCTTATGGGGGAAAAAAAATCTTACTGTGCACCAGATACAAAATTTGACCATGTATTTATCTAGGCTCTCCATATTGTTCTAATAATGTTAATATTTTCTCTAGAAAAAATAAATTAAAACTTACATTGAACTTTGGATCCCAACCCTTCTTTCAGCCACGGAAAACTTTAAGCATTATTTCTACAAGTTTTATCCATTGAAACTGTGTATCTCATGTAATCTGCATCTAAACATTGACTCCAGTAATACACTCATAGAAATCCACCATGGTGCTGCGCTACTTCATGGTTTTGCTTATTTTCAGGCTCTATTTATCTCACCTGTCTTTCACTCCTTACAATAAAATAATACCAATTTGGTGCCAGCATTTCTTGGAAATAGTTTGTATTCATCTCACGCAGACCTTCATTATGCTAAAAATGATGAGCATATTTCAGTTACTATCTTACCCTCAGACTGAAGAATTCAACTTCCTGTATGAATTTGCCTGTTGAAGATTTCAAATTGCCTCAAATTCAATATATTCCAAGTTTAAACTCTTATGGCTTTCTTTTTCAAGCTCAGTTCTCCCACCCCGCCCTTTCCTCTTCTCTTGTAAACACCATTTTTTCCATTCCAAGAAGTATTAATGTATGTCTTTGATTTAATGCCTGCTACACCCATTTAAAATTCAGCACAAGCCCCTTTGATGTTAATTTCTCGTAATTTGCTCTCTACTCAGAATCCTCACTGCATTATTCTTTCAGAGTGACCTACAGCTTTTGAAACTGCAATTGCCCCTAAACTAATTTCTTGCATCTACTCTTCTTTCTAATCTTTAACCATATTGAAACAAATAAGATTTCAAGAAAATACAGTGTAATAATTGTCACAATATTTCTTCCTGATAAAAGTCACTTCAATACATCCTCATTTCTCTTTGAATTGAAGAACAATGACTTTAGAGTGGCTTGCTATGTCCTGGAATTTGTCCTTGACTCTCTGCTTCCGTGCAATTTTCATCCCTGCTATCAACAATTCACATCAATCTGACTTTTCCTTGGTTTTCCAGAAAACCATATATGGTTTATATATGGCTTTACATAGGAGGTTTTACTCATTATTCTAGCTCAGAAAGTTAGTATATTTTCTTTTTTCTTCAAAAATATCTGTGGGATAAATCAGTAGGATGAATGGTTTAAATATAGCTCACTGGGCAGTGTATTCAAGTGGACAAGTAAGACCAAAATTGTAAATCAAGCACCAAGGGACTGGGGATCATTGGGTATTAGGATTTACATTCAGTATTTAGGAACAGGAAGAGTTACAAGTTAATAAAACATGGGGATAAATTTAGAGAATATAGACATTTTCAGATATCATGAATGCTGGGTCACAACACTTTTTCTCTGTATTTGAAGCCAAGAACACCTTCAGAAATTCACTAAGAACATACTGCCTTACTTTTTTATTTGTTGAATTTACCTCCCCAGACAGAATTTTTATTATTTCAGTGCAATTGTTTGAATAGGTATTTATATTTATTTAACTGTTTCATAACCATTGATAACCACTAATCATTTGATAGGAACTGGGATGTGGTATCACCTCAACTTCCTTGGAATCAGTACATGATAAAATTTTCATTTTCTTATTGTAATGGTAGGGAGTTACTCTTTATAATCATTTATATTGGTAATTAATACCAACAACCGAGGTCCATATGCAGAATAACAATGTCTGTAGTGCTAGTATCATATATTTAGCAAAATTGTAGTCTATTTTAAAAAATATCCTGAGTTGCCAATATTTGTAGCATGTATGCTGGGAATGTTTTGGTTTGTGTTTTACTCTTGCATATTACTTACCAGGGAAATAATTTTTTCCATTCTACAGAAACATATCTGATAATATGATTATTACTAAGGAGACTACATATCTTCCAGTTTTTAAAATATTCTTACATGTTCATAGGAAGTTTCATTCTCAAGGTAAATAAGTATTTGCTTACTTATTATGATGCATATAAATATAGATACAGTTATTTTATATGACAAATTTTGGAAAAATGTTAGTCAAGCCATGCATGGTGGCACATACTTGTAATCCCAGCAGTTGGGAACCTGAGGCAGGAGGATCACTGAGTTTGAGGCCAGCCTGGACTACATAGTGAGAGTCTGTCTCAAAAAAAAAAAATTAAAATAAAAAGAAAAAAAGAAAAGAAAAATGTTATCCAATATTACAACTTCCAATACAAATAGGATCCAATTAAATGAAATTTACAAGTGTATTGCTCTGGTGGATACAATGGAAAAACAAGGATTACATACATTACCTTTATTAAGTAGGCAGCCTTTCAACCAACAACAGCCACCATTTGTACATGATTCATACAAGACTCACATTTTTCCATAAAAAGACATTTTTATTAATTTTAGATTTTTTTTTTTTTTTTTTTTTTTGTGGGTACCGGGGGTCGACCTCAGGACCTCACGCGCCAGCAGGTGCCCGTGCCACTGAGCGATATCACCGGCCCCTTTTTCGTATGTGGGTCCCGGGAGTCGAACTCGGGCCCTCGCGCTTGCCGGGCAGGCGCTTAAGCCGCTGAGCCATCTCACCGGCCCTAATTTTAGATTTTTAATCATCTTTGTGATTTTAAATCTTGGGGATAATTTCATTTAACAAGAAACAGAGATATACTAATGTATTTATCATGAGTGCAAATTAAATAAATATACATACAAATTCTATATAGGATGAATGTATATTTATAAATGCAATACAGATGATCATAATTTTAAATCACCACGCTATATTGAGTCAGTTAAGAACTAGAAAAGACCAAAACATTTGAAGGCTACTATGTACCCTTACCATCAATCCTTTCCTTCCACCAACCTTTCAAGAAAACATAATCACCAATAGAGACATTGTCATTCCTTTGATATTAATAAAATTTAAAATACATTTTAGTATGTATAAATTATTTATTTTTTATGGAATATTAGGTTATTTCCAGTTTTTTTATTATTAATATATTTAATATCAGATACAGATGAATTTGGGTCACAATACTTCAAATATCTTAAGATACCCTTCTAAATAGTTATAAATTTAGAACTATAAAACTGTTCATAGAATTAATTCCTCCAATGATGGAGGTTTTTCTAGGAAATTGCTATGATTTCTGTTCATACTTCTTGAGTTTCATGCAGTGTCTCTCTCATACATCTACTTGGAAAAGTATAACCTCTCCAGGTTAAAAAGAAATAATCCATGAAATTTTTTAAATGTAGTAATTGTATACTCACTGTTTATCACAAATTCTAAACAGTGAGAAAATATTTAGAAGATACGAACATTGGAGGTATTTTTCCTATTGCTTAGAGAATATTTTTACCTCTTAAGTTTAGAAATGCAAATGAGTTTCCAAGCTACGAAATACTACGTCAACAATACATTATCCACACATTTAACTAAATTTTTGCTCATATGTTGTGGCCAAAAATATTACTATTATTATATTAATAATTCTCATTACACTATTAATGTTTGTGGGGACTAAAACATGAAAGAATAAATCTATTAAAATATATATAAATATTTATTATTATGATTTCCTGTATTTTTAATTTATAAAGTATAAATCTTTAGAGCTTAATTAAATGAATTCAGACAAAATAGCTTCTCAATAGATTTTTTGTCATACGTTTCAGTGTGGGCAAGTATATGTCAAGCTACAAAGAAAGAGGATTTATAATACAGTAGTAAAATAAGAAAGCTATTTTTATTATAGGAAATATATATGATCCAAATAGGACATATATATTTCCACTAAAACATAGTTTACAAATTTGACTTCATTGGTTGCAATTTATTTCCCTTGTCTTCAAAAGCGCTATGCTATTCAGAAAGAATTTACAAGGTCAATAAGAAAAATTAAGTGGAAGAGCATATAAGCAATAACTTTTTAAAGAATTTTCGGATACTATGCCCATACTAGCTAGATAAAATGTTTAAAAATAGATAAAAATGGGAAAATTACCTTATTCATTGATTGAATTGCCATTCAATGATCTAATTCCACTGATTTTTTATTCTTCTGTATGGACTACCTATTGGGATTTCCTATTTGCTGTAGTCAAGAACTGATGAATGGAAGCTCTCAGAAAGATTACAGCTGACAAGACCTTGAAGAGGGACACTTCAGGGGTCCAGATTGAATTTATGTCACCCTTTTATACCTGGTATAATAGCCAGAAGAAGTTTTTTGATGCCATTGGAGCAACAATAGAAGCAACAGCATTAGGGACATTGCCCCAGTGGGTAGTCAGCATCGGCCTTCCATTAGGAGAGAAGCAATAAAGCAGCCTATTGATGCAAAGGCGAGGTAATTGTTATTCAGTTTAACTTTTGGGAGCAAAAGTCTCTAGTAACTTTTTGTTTTAGAACTTTTCATTTTCTTCAAGCATACCAATGCTTATTCATTGGGAATATTACCTGAAATCTTTTTTCTGAAAAGAAGACGTAAAATTTTATTTGTGTAGTATATTTAGTACATGCGTGCTTGCATGTATGTATACTTTCAGAAAATGATTATTGAATGGAATCAAAAAGCTCCACTACTTTTCCCAATGAAACATTATGCATTGTTTTCTTTTGCTTTTTGCCTTAATCAATGTTAAAAACAGTCATGTATCTGCTTTAATGTCTACTTGTGATAGATTATTTAGCTAAGGTTAATGTCCTAGAAAGATCCTTTGTTAGATATTATGCCCAGACAAAATTTTGCATACTATTAAAACTTTACTAATTTTTTATTCATATGACTCATCAACAATCCACAATCTGGGCCGGTGAGACGGCTCAGCGGCTTAAGCGCCTGCCTTGCAAGCGCGAAGGCCCGAGTTCGACTCCCGGAACCCACATACGAAAAAGGGGCCGGTGATATCGCTCAGCGGCACGGGTGCCTGTTGGCGCGTGAGGTCCTGAGGTCGTCCCGGTACCCACAAAAAAAAAAAAAAAAAAAAAAAAACAATCCACAATCTTTGTAAGTAAAGAGTTGTTCATTTTAGGCTTTATTTGTAAAACCTAACATAAAAAAATTAAGAAGTGAGACAGAGACAACATACAATATACAACTTAAGAAATGAGACAAAGAAAAATTTTTGAATAATATGCATTAAGGGTATTTATGGCATCAATAAAAGCTGTTTAGAGTCATTTGAATATTCTAATGATTCTAAACAGAGTTAGGAAATAGCTGCAAACCTTCATTGTTTTGTAATGTTTTATTACAAGGATATTCTATAAATATATAATATTTATATAAATATTTATATAATAAATCTGCATGTAAACAATTCATGAATTAGAACGTGTCACAAAATACTACCTATAAATTTCCTCTTATATCAGAAAGGTAAGTTCTCATTTTTTGTACATTTACAAGTGATATCAAAATCTATTACATAATTCATATTCTTAGCCCAATAATTTTTAAAATATCAATACATATATATATAATTTACCCATATATCGTACACTATTTATGAATATTTCCTGATTTTTTAGAAAAGGTACAATTATTGAGTAGAAACCCAGAAATATTTTTCTGTACACGTAACTGTATCAAATAATGTATATATTCTAGTAGACTCAAATATTTGTTTTGATATTAAATGAATTAAAGAATTAATCATGTTTTAAAATGGCACCTATATTATTCATTAAATGAAAGCAAAGTGAATGTGGTCACTAATATTTGTTATTCAAAAAACATACAAGTTTTTAACTGTAGTATAATTTTAATGGAAAGACCTATCAAACTGAATTATTTTGGCAATAGTATATAAAAAAATTTAAAACTGCAATAAGTCCTCAAATTATTTAATTAAGCATATGAAATATAGAGAAAACTGTGTAAGTAAATGTTTTGCATAATTTTAGACTTCACATATTATGTAAC
Source organism: Erethizon dorsatum (assembly GCA_028451465.1). Classification (NCBI taxonomy): domain Eukaryota; kingdom Metazoa; phylum Chordata; class Mammalia; order Rodentia; family Erethizontidae; genus Erethizon; species Erethizon dorsatum. The sequence continues at coordinate 23,993,517 of CM051839.1, forward strand.
AATCCCTATCCAAATTTGAGTTTGTCCATAGAATTCTCAGTAAAATATATGAATGTTCATTCCAATAGGAGTAATGTATCCTGTGCCAATGTAGGTCATATTTTGCTGCTAAGTAAGTTACAAATAAACTTCTTCACTTTTTATTTTTTTATTTATTTTTTAATTTTTGGTACCAGGAATCGAACTCAGGGCCTCGCACTTGCCAGGCAGGCACTGTTGCCACTAAGCTACATCTCCAGCAAACAAACTTCTTATTTAAACAGTTTTCCAGTTCAGATTTGCAAGTAATGCATTATAACACTAATAAATTGGACTGTAAAGAACAGAAAAGATATCAAAATATTAATAAAAGTATAATTCACTGTAAGAAATAGAGGATTATGAAATATTCTGCATTATCAATATCTCCTCATGCTAGGATATTAACTTAGCATAACACCAAGCTTTAATGGTCTAAAAATAATTACATTAAGAAGTTTAGATTCAGCCCTCCCCTTTAGAATTGTGGTTATTCCTTTTCTTAGTGCTTTTATGGAAACATTAATATATGAATGTGGACTGTGATATAATACACTGACAGAGGTTCAATAATGAAATCAGCAGGAAATGAGCATACATATGCCTCCACCCACTTTCAGATACAAATGAAAAAACAAAGTCTAATCTAATTTCTTTGGCTGTGTAACTTTCTCTACTCTGTATTCTGCACTTGACCGTGTTTTATTATCTCCGTCTCTTAAGTTCACAGGTAGGATTTGAAGTGTCTCTTAAAATGCTAAATGACTGTTCTGCTTTTCTTTTTCAAAACAACTATTTCTAAGTCACTTCTCTAGTATCTTTAAAAAAAAGTATTACATTGCACTGAGGTATTCAGTTTTGAGGACCTTTTCGTCAGTCAAGTGGCTATTCACTGAAGTTCAGCAAAGAGCTGTGTACCAAGAGTGAACTGCTACATTATGACGGGCACGTCATTGTTTCTCATAACATTTACTAGTTATCCCTGAGTTTTAACAATGTCAACAAACACGCAGATATAAATCACTTCCACTACAAAGTAGTGGAATTGCTTTCTGTAAATTGAACAACATATAATTTGACAAATAAATCTTTCTATTATTTTCTAAGTCAAGAGGTTCAACAACTACTTCAGTGGCTAGGTGTGTAGCAGTCCATTGTTCTTTAAGGACAGAATTATGCCTTTCATCTTTTCAAGTATGTGTTGTGCTGAAATCTGTTGTTGAATAAATATAAACATATCCATTCCTTAAATTCCATGTGAATTCATGTTTCAAATTAAGGTTGAGTAAATCCCATATTATGCTCTACCGGTTCTATTGAAATTGTACATGTTATAATATCTGTCTGATCTAGCTCACCTGACTATATTTTGTTAATACAAATTAAGCATCTCCAAATAATTGGTGTTTTGATATATCTATGGAAGTAGGTATGCTTAGAAAAGTATTTTTAATGAATTCTTATCATTAAGTTATCTGATCTTAATGTATATTTATTGCTAGTTTATGGAAGGAATGGGTGAATAAAAAAATTGATAAATGGTTTAATAAGTATAAACTATAGAAAAAAACTGATAGATATATATGTCAGACATTCTTCATGAAGCTTATTATTATACAGATTTCATTAATGTATTCCTATTAGTATTATGAATGGCAAGCTGAAATAATTCTTGCCTGAAAATAAATAAATAAAAATTGCATAATTCGTACATAGTAAGTTTACCACACTAAAAGAATTTGACCATTGTCCTATAATACTTGATAGTCAGGGACACTTCCTGGGACTATTTCAATATATATTTTCTTTTCCATTTCAAAATGGTTACAAGTATTCAGTTTTCAGTTATAGCACTCTCAGTTAACAATTTCAGTTTTATATCAAGTATTTTCAATACATATGTTGTCAAATTCATTTCTTTCCTCAGGAAACAGATTTACATTTAACTCAGATAAATTTAAGGAATAAATGGAAAGGAAAATGACCTGCCACCATAAGAATTCCACTATTTTCAAACAAATTATTGGATTATAATAATGCTACAATAAATAAAAAGAGTAAAATTGTGCTAAAGCTGATAGTTTAAGTGTAAAGTTTTTTGGATTGTCTATTGATAAGCATAATGAATTCAAATGATGTTTTTCACTCTTCACAGTTTCCAATTAGAAGGAAAAGAACTTCTGTTTATTCCAACTGCATAGTAACAGCCACTCCTAATTTTTACCAAATGCATGATCTTAGTTTACTTCCCTTTTTTAACCTCCCAATTCCTTTTTCATGCTTAATTGGACATAATACTTTAGAAAATAAAAATTAAATTTAATAATGTGGGTAAAGTACCTAGCATAAAGCCTGGGATATTGGAGGCTCTCATTAAGTGTTAATAACTATGAAAATAGACGAAAATGTTTTCTGGACTAATTGGGGTCATAGGCCCTTTATCATCAAAAATACATTTGAGCTGATTTTATACAGTATACCAACAGATTAATGTTAACCAATATAAATAAAATGTTCACAGAGTAATTCATCTACAAGTGAATCCTTAAAATTTTTTTTTCAAAACCACATTGTAGGACTGTAGGATGGCTCAGCAGCATAAGCACCTGCCTAGCAAGCACGAGGGCCCGAGTTCAACTCCCAGAACCCACATAGGAAAAAAGGGAGCATGAGGTCCTGAGGTCTACCCCCGGTACCCACAAAAAAAAAAAAAAAAAAAAACATTGTACTATTTTTTGTGGATAGGAGTTGCTGACAACTCATGAGAAATACAAAACAACAGAAATACCAATTTTAATTCAGCCACAAATGCTGAATAAAATCATCAAGTACCGCTAGTCCTATAATAGAATACCCTTTGTGAAATGTTCTGGTACTGTATAAGGTATGATTTCAGGTATGTCTAACTCTAGTTTAATAGGCTCTCATACTTAAGCCTGTCTCACAGGTGAGTGGGTGAGTTTTCTCTTAGAACTGGACATCTTCTAGATGCCTAAGAAAAAGTTTTACCCCTGCATTGGAAACTGGATCCAGAAAATCATGGCTTAGTCAGAAGTGTTAGATTCTTGGGCTAGTTATTTGACAAAAGTAATGGCTAGTTCAGCCATGCAATGACAGTAAAAGAGAAAAGTGTTTGTACTTTAGGAAACATGCCACTTTCTTTGTTTTAGACTTTGATATTCCTCTTTTATGCCATTGGAGTTCTGTTCACGGATGCAAAATTTCCATCAACTATGTTACAAGCAAGCAGGAAAAATACACCCAGATTTGTGGAAATATGTCATAAAAATGTTCTGATTTTAATAAAGAACAGATAAAAATAGAAAAAAAGATTGAGACCCAGATAAGAGTGACAACAATTACTCAAAAAACTGTACTTCAGGAAACAAGTTTAATTTCATTGATATATAATTAAGTCAAACAATATAGAACTCTTAATTAATTTATAAACTTTGAACTTGATTCTTATCATTATTGTTGGATTAACTATTTCTAGACAAATATGTTGAAAACCTTCTTGTTAATATGATTATATTGATTAAATTTTATACTCCCTATATATATATAAATAAAAATATAATTAACTTGTCAAAAATTCTGCTAAATATCCAAATCTCTCCTAGATAAAATGGAATTTTAAGTTATCACAGAGAAATTACAATTTCTTTCAACAGGACCAAAGAATGTTTTACAAAGCCAAGTAGTTCCTCGGTAGAACTGCAGGTCTCTTCAAGTTTCTGATTTTATGTTCAAAGTTAGCCATAAGAATAAATCCTCATTTCATCTAATGTAGTTGTACTTCTTTAAAAAATATTCATTGACATTTGTATCAGTGAGGGTTTATTAGAGAAACAGATATAATTCAAGATATACAAATATATAAGAAATTGCAAGCCACAGAGTTGGATGAGGAAGAGCACAGAGTTTGTCTGCATACTGGAGACCGAAGGGTTCAATCCGAGGTCTGGAGCTTACCGCAGTGTCCCGTGCAAATCCACATCAGGAGGCCCAGGGGTCTGCGAGGGAAGGCTGAAGAGTCCCAGGTGAAGGCTGAGCAGTCTGCGCTAGAAGCCAGGAGATGACTTCCAAGCTGAAGGTGAAGACTGGAGCTCCTCAAAAGAACCAGCAATCAGTCCTTCATCATTTCCCTGTTATTGTATGCAGGCACTTTAAAAAATATTCATTGCAATTATTTTCAAAATACATAAGTTTCTGGCAAGACTGTGATGTTTATTTTAAAGTGATTCTACTTTGAAAACAAATTATTAAAGTGTAAGTTTGAAAATTTAAAAATCTTGGACAACATCTTTCCCAAAATCAGGTCATAAATGTCCCCACTGCACCCTGGATACAGTGGGTTGGAGAGATTACTGATAACAAGACATTCCACACATGACCAACAAAATAATAAATAACAAGTTGTCTCAATAGTTAAAAATAGCCCAGTGGAAATTTTTTGTTTATTATGTAAGTAAATGCCTTGCTTCATGTCTGTAAATAATGCTTTGTCTGACTTTCAAACGGATAAGTCATTAAAAGACACATATATTTATGAATATCCTATTTTAAGTTCACTAGAAAATTCAGGAAATGCGTGAACTGTGGTCTCAGAGGTCTCAGGCATGACACATCTCGCATAGTACCCTGTGCTAAGGGCATAAAATGTGAACTTGAGGAAAATTGCCCAGAGTGCTCTTCCAGTTAAACAAAATGGGAATGCTACGAATGTAGGAAATGAGTGTCAGCATTTAGAAATAAGGAATCTGAGTCAAATTCAAAGCACTATGGAAACAGTTACATTTAGATCCCTAATATTTCTCATATCTTGTATTAATTGAGAGGAAATTTCCCCCAAGAAGTAAAGATACACAAATTACTCTAGCAAAAGAGTCTTTCTCTAAAACATAATATATGAAACATTAGATGATACTGGAACAATATAAAAATTTACAAAATGACCAAAAAGCAATAAAATTACAAAATTAGTTTAAAATCTCTGCAAGTTATTACAATAAAAATTAGAAATACCAAAACCAGAACTGTTGTGAGTAAATAATGGGAGGATATGAAGTGACAGAACTCAAGAAAACAATCAAAACAACTCAGAAATTAAGCCTAAGCTAGAAGGACTACTAGAATAAATCAATAGCACAGGAATTATGGTAAAGAAATTTAATGAAAAAAGGAAAAATATATTCGACTAAGCAGAAACAAAGATAGGAAATGGATTTGATGGGGAAAAAGTAAATACTGTAGAAATTAGATACAGAATATGTGCAACAACTGTCACTGGGGGCAGCAAAGAAGGAAACCAAAGCGATAAAGTAGATACATAGATGGCTAAATGGATAGATAGATGATATATTGACAGTTAGATAAACAAAACATTAAAATCTTCCTTCAATGAAAAAAGATTACAACCAAATAAAAATTTTAAACTAATACTATGTCAAGAAGATATAGTCTCTACCTCTAAGGATTCACTCAAAAATTAAAATAGAGGCAAATTTTAATAATTCATCATAGTAGTTAATAATACATTTTTGAAAAATTACCTGGGCATCAATGAAAGAAGAAGTCATTGGGACAAAAAAATAGATTTGGTACCAAATTTCAAAATAACAAAAGAGAAGACATGGGCCGGTGATATAGCTCAGCGGCATAAGCGCCTGCCTGGCAAGCACGAGGTCCTGAGTTCGACTCCCGGTACCCACATACGAGAAAAGGGCCAGTGATATTGCTCAGTGGCAAGGGCGCCTGCTGGCAAGCATGAGGTACCCACAAAAAAAAAAAAAAAAAAAAAAGAGAGAGAGAGAGAGAGAGAAGACAAAGTAGGGACATATTTAAGTTACACACAAAATGAAAAGTTGTGAACCATGATTTTATATCTAGCTCAGTTTATCTTCAAATAGAAAATATACATATTACAAATATCCAAACAAACAATAATGAATATTAACACAAAAATTAACAGATATGCCAAATATTTAAATATTTAAGATGTGTCATGTACTTGTAATAAATACACACACTGTAAACATTATATGTCACGAACATGAATTTAAAAAATAATGACAATAATAATGAAAATGAGGAAATGAGATCTAGTGATGGAGGGAGGTAGTTGAGTGGGGAAAGCAAGGGAATAAAAAAGAATCAAGATGTGTTGTGTACATGTATTTACTCCTGATGATAAATGTAAACTTCATGAATTACAAACGTGTACTAATAAAATAAAATTTAAAAGCTAATATAATTCTTTTGAATATTCTTTGATGGACCTACAACAGTTCAAGACTTATGTCATGAAGGAATCATTGAAGAAATTATGATGCAATTTGTGGTGATAAGCACTAATATATTTAATTGCATATGCTAAAACTCCTTATGACAATAAATACTAATTATGCTAATTAGAATGATGACTCCTTTCTTTACCTATTGGTCCATCAGCACCAGGAATCCAAAGTGACTACATAACAGTCAATGCCTCAGGCATAGTGGAGACAGTACATAGGGTGCACATTAATGGGAGGGCCCCTATCCCTGAAAACAGTGATCTCCAAACCATGCAGGACTTGAAATTGTAGGGACCACAAACACACATTTGGAAATGGATATGAGGAATGATGGTAAGAAAGGGTCACTCCTATCCCCACTCACTATTTCAGAAACTATTCTAGCCTTTGAGATCACAGCATCAACGCAAAAGTCCAAATTTACTGCTGGAATCTGTCCAGCAGGTGAAACTCCCTGAAGTTTATTGGCCTCCTCTAATTAGAATTACAGTGCAATGGCTTTTGATTTGAAGCTTTAAGAAGGTATCAAAAAAACCCAGAGGGGAATCTGGTTTGATTCATTTTTGTTTATTGGTATGTACTTGTGCATAATGATTTTATTCACCCTGGGGAGTTGATACACGTGCATGGCATTTCTTAATTCTTGTTTTACCCCCCTCCCTGCACCTCTTTGACTCCATCATGTACATGCACTGAGTCTCTACAAGGAATGGGACCGTCCTGTACTCTCCCTCTTTCTCTCAGCTTGAGTTTTATTTTGACTCTTTTACCTGCCATGTGGAATTACTCACGGAGTACTATATAGAAAGCAAAGTCTCGATACAACAGAGGTAGTAGCCTGAGTTACATATCATGCTTATATATTTTACTTACTTTTTCTCTTGGATCTGATCACCAACTTATCATTTTGTATAGCGGAGAAAAATTTTTCTTTCTTCCCTCAAGTTCTTTGACAAAAGACAGATTCACAAGAAAAGTACAGTTTAGTAATTTGTACAGCATAAATCATATCACACAGGAGGAACTTCGTTGATAACTAGATAACGTGAAACAGGTATTAATGCCAACATAAAAATATTAAAAAATTTGCAATGTCCATATATAATCTGTATGGAATATCTTAAAATTAAATTTTGCAATTTGCTTTTCAAATTTGTTTAATAAATGTTAATGATGTGACTCAATTTCCTTTTGCTTGATTAAACTTATTGTAGCTGTGATGCAAACTCCAGGATACCCACCCGCCCAAAGAGCCAAAAAATAGCTCTTATGAGATTCCACCTTTTCCTACTTAGTCCCTCATTGTAATCCACCACCAGGCTCAGGGACTTTGCCCCAACACAATTGTAAGCACTGTTGGATTTTGTGGAAGACTCTTCCTGTAGCATGGATAGCTGTGATTGGTGAGTCAACCATCTGTGGCTACAAGCTACACTGAGATTGTAACAACATTTTTACTTTCCGTACAACAAAAAAGCTTTGTAAATGAAATCTTAACATTTTGGGTCTATATTTTTCATGTTTTTCAGTTAATGAATTTTTTTAAACAATAGGACACTGTATGTGACAACTGTCAAAAACATATTTTTAAGACTAAGTGAAATAAACACTCACTCTTTGGTTAAATAAATAAATAAATAAAAATAAAAAATAGAAAATAAAAAAAATACATAATTTCAACAATTTTCTCCAATTCTTAATGTTAAAATTAATGTAAATTCTTCTAATTTTTTACTCAGACAAGTGGAAAAGAGAAATTATTGGAAAATTATGTTCTTACATGTCTCATGAAAATCTAATTCACACATTTGGTATAATTAATTTTTAGTTGGAACAATAATTTAAACCACTCAAAATTGGTGGAAGTTATTTAAAATATCCTTGTGAATTACATTTCTAAAATAACCATCTAGAGTTTATTTATCTATGAATAAATATTTTTAAAAATAATATTGGGGATTTAATACTCCCAGATAATATATTTTCCTAGTAATTGCAGACAATGAAATTGTATAATTGTGCTAATCCATTTTAATTTTATCTGGCTAATTAGACAGAAAAGAGTTAAATGTTGAACAAGCTTGGGGATACTGATTTTTCAGTGTCTTGTTGATTTATAAACAAAGAAGTTAGGTGTAGTTGCAAATTTATGTCTTTATTGCCAATCTCACTAATTAGAATTTTAGAGCTAGGACCTTAGATATCATTTAATCCAACTGTCTTCTTACAAAGGTTGAAACATGATATCCTCAGAGGTTAAATAAGTGCCAAGGGCCCTGCCTTATTAGGTGTAATACTTCCTTTCCATTAACTTTTTCTGCTATGTTATTTTCCATGATGCCATTTCCATATTTTAATCAACTAATTCAAAGTTATTTTTTAATCAAATACTTGAAGACAGCTGATATTTCTTTAGATTTATTTCAAAATACTCTGGGGTGACAAATCCACCTAATAGTAACATTGAGATCATAAGTGAAGATTGTCTTTTCAAACTTTCCTGTTATATAGTAAGTAGGGAAAATTAAATAAGTAATAGAAAATTAGTATTTCTAGTAAGCAATGTTTGCAAGTGTTTGTGAATTATGTTTTTCAATGTTCGCATAATGGCAAACCAGAGTCAAATTATCTTGCAGAGCCAATTTGAAAGATACACATGGTTAAGCTCGGAATGTTATACCCCCAAATAGGAGACTGTGGTATACTAAGTATTTTATACTGAAGGAAATTGAGAAAAACAAAGAAACAGAAATGTCATTCTCTAGCCTTTTCCCTGCCTGCTCCCATAAATATAAACATGTGATGATAAGTGTACTTCCGCATATCCCTGGGGAAAAATGCCACCACATATAAACTCCAAGAAGAATCTGAACAAACTTCACTAATTTTTCTTCCCTTTTTATTATCATTAGATCACACCCTTTTCTCATCCAATCACATGTTTACTCCCTTCCACTAATATAATAAATTATAAAAAATGTGTGTTTTTTCATCCAAGCATGTAGAAAGCTGTAATTTCCTCTTTACTTTAATATTTAAGTATGGTCATGTGAACTTCTGATTAAAAAAAAGAGGAATGACTGTCAAAAATATCAATTCTAAATGAAAGTTTCATATGCTGGGGTAAGAATAAGCAGTGATAACACAGATGCTTGTTTGGTCAGCGTCAAGTCCATGTAAAAACTAAATGCATAAGAAAACGCAGACAACCATCGTTGGAAGTGACGGTCAACTATTAGCTAGTTGACAATATTAAAATACTGGGATTGCTTGATTCTGTAAAGTAAATTCATCTATCATGACTAAATAATGATTGTGTATAATAAATGATGAGCTAAATGAAGCAACGTAAGTATCTGTAATCCTAGGAGGCTAACCTAGGAGGAATGGAAATTAAGCTCAACCTGGGAAATTTAGCCACTTAGTGAGACCATGTTTCAAAATTTTAAAAATGAAAAATGAAAAAGAGGCTGGGAATGTAGCTCAGTATGAAACCCCTGTGTAAAATGTCCACTACCAGAACAAACAAACCAACAAATATCTAAGCCTACTTAAATTTAGTAAACCTATACCAAAATAATTTTAATATATTTAGACTTGATTTTTAATTCAATTAAAAAAAATTCAACATTATGAAATGAATTAATTTCTAACATTGGAAAGAGGAATAAAGATGTAATAACCACTATCAGGAAAAAGAAATACAATTTTCTAAGGAATGAATATATATATTCATATATGCAAAAATGTATACATGCTTCAGGAGAAGAAAAATAGTATGATGTTTTTTCAACAGATGGTGTTACCCTCATATTGGAGGCCCTAAAGGATGTCATATATCACAGAAAACCCACTACACTGACAGCCCTTAGGGGAAAAAAATTGAAAATGCATGTGCAGTAATCTCAATAACCTACATTATCCAAGGAGTTAAAATGTGTGGAAGCTAACGGCCACCACTTTTAACTCCTCTTGTAATTGTAGAGGCCAAAGGTAACTTGTATTAATCTCATGATGTCTCAATAAATTTAGTTTTAAAATATTTATACAAGCTTTCCTTTTCCTGAAATAATGTGCATACAATTTTTTTGCATTATGTGTGTATGTGTTGAAATAAAAACATGCCCTAAAAAAGCTACTGCTTTTGGCTTCTTCTTCAGCATACAAGGAACTTTAAGTCATCACTCTATCCAAAAAAGAAAGAAAGAAAGAAAAGAAAAAAAAAAGAAAAGAAAAGAAAAAGAGGGCCGGTGAGATGGCTCAGTGGCTTAAGCGCCTGCCTGGCAAGCGCGAGGTCCTGAGTTCGACTCCCGGAACCCACATACGAAAAAAGGGCCAGTGATATTGCTCAGCGGCACGGGTGCCTGCTGGTGTGAGAGGTCCTGAGTTCAACGCCCAGTACTCACAAAAAGAAAAAAAAAAGGGAGAAAAGAAAAGAAAAAAAGAGAAAAGTAAAAAGCTAACAACTCTTCTAAGCTCTGTCAAAGAACTGTGGTGACAAGGTAAACTGTTGCCCTCAAAATTGAAGATAGAGTCAGATGCAGAGAGTTCTGCTTTACCAGAGGAGAGATCCATGAGCAGAAAGCTCTGCAAGAACCAATAATGTGTTCCTATTAACCCAGTACAGCATGATTTTCACAAAAATTCAAAAGTCATACTAAACAGTAAAAAAAAAGAAAGAAAGAAAGAAAAAGCAAACAGTGTCAAGAGACAGAAAAAATTAGAACCAAAGTCAAATGGTAGGAATGTTGGTACTATCAGACTAGTGATTTAAAATGACAATCAGTAATACACTAAGGAAAAACTTTAGTTGAAAACGTAGGCAACATGTAATGACAGAAAAGTAATTCAAATGAAGAAATTAAATTTGAAGAATAAAAACTGTAAGTAATAAAACTGTAACAAAGACTAACTTTGACAGCCTTGTTAATAACATGGACTCAGTTGCATAAAGAATGTATGAAGTTCAGGATATGACTAGAAAAATATTTTTAAAAAATGCAACTGTAAGGAGTGAGAAATATAGAACAGAATATCTAAGCATTTTTTTTTCTGGGTACCGGGGGTTGAACTCAGGACCTCGTGCGCCAGCAGGCACCCATGCCGCTGAGCGATATCACCGGCCCTTTTTTCGTACATGGGTACCGGGAATTGAACTCAGGACCTTGCGCTTGCCAGGCAGGCTCTTATGCCACTGAGCCATCTCACCGGCCCAAGTATTTTGGAACAATTACAAAAGTTGTAACATATGTATAATTAGAGTAGCAGAAGGAAAACAGAGAATAGAACAGAAGAAAAATCAGAAGCAAGAATAACTTAGGATATCACCAAGTTAATGTCAGAACCCAAACCATTAATCCAGGAAATTCAGAAAACAGCAACTGGATAAATACCCTCAAACAAACACATTTAGACATAACATAGACCACAGTAAATCAAAAATTAAGAAAAGATAGGAACGTAACCAGATTTAGGCATCAAGCAAGATGCCCTTGAAGAGACAGGCCTACCTAAATTTTAAAGGATAGCACAAACATTATACTTCATGAGGGAGATGAACCAGGCACATATGATCTTGCTTACATGTATACAAAACCTAAAATAATTGTTAACATTGAAGTTGAGATGGTGACCAGAGGCTGCAGGGAGGAGAAGAGAGAAAAGTTGATTAATGGGAACCATGTTACCTTTAGATAAGAATAAGAGGCTGTCATTTGCTCTTGTACAGTAGGATGACAATAGAAAACAAAAACACACTGCACGCATCAAGAAGCTGGAAGGAGGATTTTGAAAGCTTTACTCACACAGAAATTGTACATGAACTCTCTGCCTACTCCTGTATCTTCAAGATTTCTACCTACTTTCTCTTGCAGTAGATTTAGTGTTTCTGTTTTAGTATTTAGATCTTTGATACATTTTGACTTTAGTTTAGAGTATGGTAATAGACATAGGTCTAGTTTTAGTCTCCGGCATGTGGAAAGCTTTGTGCTTATATTGTTTGATCAATTCTGCATGCCTATATCTTGTAATCTGAGCAACTACTTTTAAGATAACAATATGCAATAGAGTATCCATTTTTAATTTCCTACTATCTTGTTTTGAAATTCTGCATCATTGTTTGTATTGTTGTTGTTTTCTCTTTAAAATAATTAAAAAAAGAAGAAAAGAAATTGTATATGTTTGGGAAGACAACTAATTAAACTGATTAAAACATTGCACAATGTATTTACATGAATTTAACACTTCGCAGCAAGGCATTAATACAATTTTTATGTTTTTATGAATCTGCCAAAAAAATTTCAAAAAATAGACTTAACAGGAAGACAAGGCAGACACTCAATGTTGTGAGAAGAGCACGGACCAATCCGTGTTGCTGGGGAGCACGGCGAGCATCAGGGCACATTTGTCTGAACGATGAGGGTGAGGGTAGAAGGAAGAAGAAAGAAACAATAACTGTTCTTTCAGACACTTTCCATTGTTACGGTAGAAAATAACATTTTGGGATAATAAAAACAAGGAAAGGATGTAGAGCCCCTTGGGAGGTCTTGAGAAAGTGGAAAACATTTTCAAATTTATATTTTGGAAAAAGCTTTGATGGTGTGAAAGACGATGTGATTGGGGTTGAGGTTGAAAGCAGGAGGTTCTTTTAAGAGAAAATCTCCTGTGGTTTTGTTTGTTTGTTCATTAAGTGGAGATGGGTGTGCAGATATAAGATGCAGAAAGCCACACAACAATTAGACTAACATGCAGTGTAGAGAAATGACATATCGTGCAGTAGTTTAAAACATGTTTTTTTTAAACAAACCGCTATTTAATAAAATTCTGCTGTATATCTCTTTATCTATAAATATGTGTTATTTTCACTTTAAATAAAATAGATGCTTACACATTTTAAATTTTGTATATATTACAAGCTTATTTTATTAGTTATTACTTTCACAGAAGTAGTTAGAATTTAAATTTCAGTTTTCTACACTTGTAGAAAACAATTGATATTGCCTTAATTTTTAAAATCCAAGAGAATACTTTTCATATGTATTGATTTTATGCTTTCAGGAGGTGTTGAACTTTTGACATTTGATAAAAGAATATAGCATAAAATATGGCTTCTTCATTAAGCAAAAGAATATATTTAGTCTGTTCTGAAAGTATTTTCATCACATATTTAAAAGAAGTTGATCTTTTCTTAATGGTCTAAGAGTAGTAGTAAATGCAATAACTTGGTTCCTAAGATGTTTGATCAAAGATAACAGAAGGATTACTTTAGATGTTAAAAGAAAAAATAGCATGAAAATATTTCTTTTTTTCTTTTATATGAAGGTAGCTCTATTCTTCATCGTTATATATTACACATCAGAGTAATACTTGAAAAAAGATTTATTATAATCTTTGTCAAAATGCTTTGTAGAGCACATTTGTAATGCAAAAATCTCTTCTAAAATTCACCACATTATTTCACGAAAGAGGTATATCATATCCATAAGTCAAACCATACTTTTATGGTGAGTTAGTATTTCAATACTGAAAAAATAAGCAAATGTGTCACTTCAATATGTAAGTCAACATTAGATACACTGCACATTCATATATTAATTATGGAATTGTTTCTTCTTTTTCTTTTCAAAAACACCATTAGTTTTTTAGGGTAGCTGTTACATCCTCTGTAAAAGTAAAGTTTTAAAAGAATCTTTGAAATATTTCAACCACATCCATATTTCACATAATAAGTTTCAGAATTTCTTGTCTTCTGTTATTTACGGTGCAGAGTACTTTTATTAAACTTGAAAGGGGAATAATGAAAGCATGTGTACTGACTTCAAAATGAAGATATTTATCCTTATAAATGTTGTTGCATTAGTTAACAGCATAATTTTTTTCTAAGATGATTTAAAGCCTTTTCTAAAAGAAAGAATGCAATAAAACAGAATCCTCAATATTAGGACACATATTAAGTGCTAGTAGTGTTTAGAAAAATACTAAGTGATCAGAGAATGTGGTGTCAGTTTAGGAGTTTCATTAAACTAATCTGCCTTACATGCCAAAACTTTGCTTTTCATTGAGATTTGGAATTTAAACAAAAAATTATGTAATATATGTGATACTATACTAAATTAGTTGCATAAATGTTCAAAACTTTCAATAATTCAGATACGCTTTACTTTGTTTTAAAATGTACATTTTAAAATGAGTAACACAATGTGAATAGAACATATACTAATAAAATAAATTTGGTTATATCTTTTGCTATATCTAAACAATTTAAGCAAGAAGTAAATCTGTCCAAATTTAGATTTCAGAATTCTTTTTACATTCTAAAATATATTCAGTATCTTTATATAATTGGCTCAAAATTAAAACTTAAAATGTTTAGCAGACCCTTGCATTTTTGACTGATTTTAGAATAATATGGTAAGGGAAAGAGGGATCTTTAAAAGCTATTTGATGTATTTTTCTCTTTTGCCCATGTTTTGAGTGAAAGTGTTGTAAATGAGAGGAGAGTGAGCTATGGGGTTGGCCAATAGGTGTTATGATATTAAAATTTAAAAGTAAGATTTCTTGTGTACAGCAGAATTATCTTTGGTCTCACAGAAAATCCTTAAACAACCCTGAAATTCAGCTCTATCCTGTCTCGGTTTTAGTTTAAAAGCAGTCGTGCTGTCACAGGGGCCCAGAGGGAACATCTGAGACCTAAGTCTCACTGCGGACCTTGAATTTGCAGTGTCATTTGGCACCAGCCTTTCTCAGCTGCCATCTGAGAGAAGTTATTCTTCCCCATCTGGGACATGTAAACATCTGACACATATGCTCATCTGTGACCACAGAGTTTGGCTTGAATGCCTATTATCAAATATAGACTTGGAAGCAAACCTGTTGTTTAGTTCCAGCCCCATCAGCCATGGTCCAAGGCTAGTGGTGTCTGCCAGTGATCCACTGAGAGCAGCCTAAGGGATCCAGATTAAGCAAATGGGAACGGGTTCACCAACTGTTTATCCTGAAGAGGACCCTTATCCTCTTGAAAACACTTCAGACCAAAATTCTAGAGGCAGTCATGTTTACCCATGGCCAGACAGGACACACATCTGCCAGGACCCCTAGCAACAGTCCCTTCAACCACAAATCCAATGGTAGGCCTAGCAGTAGCCGTGTGAGTTGGCTTCAAACCCTCTAACCCAGGACACTGGAGGTAATCCCATCCTCACAAGAGACTCATCAGGTAAAAACATTCCTTGTAAATGGTAAACAAAAGAATAAGAAAAGGTAAATATACATCAAAATATTATTTTAGCCAAAGTCTTTCATAAGGGATAAAAACATCATCATATGACAACAAACAGGTCAGTTCATTAAGAGGATATGCACACAACATTGGTGGATTTGAATGGAAACAAACAATCATAGAAAGACCAGCTAGACAAAAAAAAAAAAAAAAAAAAAAAAAGGAAATACAGGCCTTTTGTAAAACTATAGACTAAAAGAATCCATCAGAAAAATACACAAATCTCATCCAACATCAGTGGAAGATATTCTTCCAAGGCAAACGTGAAATACTCTCAAGGATAGAATATATGTAGGGCCACAAAACAAAGCCTAACAAACTTATGAAGAGTGAAACCATTTAAATTTTTTGACCAAAGTGAGAAAAGCGTGTGAAAAATAAAAATGATTAACATGCAAAATGGATATTTACCAATTCCTAATAATAAATGTAATTACTATGTATTGAAATATATACCACTTTAAAAAATAAACTAAAAATATCTTTCAACAGACTGGAGTGAGTGGAAAACTTTTTTATCTGATTATAAAAGGGCATTTAAAAAGGATTTTTGAAATACTCACCAGTTAGGTAATTAATAGATCCTAAACAACCAATAGCCTGAAGAATAAATAAAAAGGAAATTAAATAACTATTGAGACAAAAATGAAATCCCAACACATTGAAACTTACCGAATGCACAAAAACAGTGCTAACAGAGAAGATTGTAGCAATAAATATCTAAATTAAGAAACAAGATTTCAAAGAAATGACCTAATTTCACATTTCAAGGAACTAGAAAAAAAAAAGAATAAATTGAGATGAAAGTTAAAACAATGAAGGAAGTAATAAAAATCAGAGTAGAAATAAACAAATTAGCAAAAAGAATATATTCTTAAAAGTAAGATGTTTTTAAAAGATAAAACTGACTAAACTTTATCTAGACAATGTAAGAAAGAAAGAAAGAAAGAGATACTGAAATAAAATAATAAAATGTAAGAGGAGGGCTGGTGATATGGCTCAGCGGCATAAGCACCTGCTGGCAAGTGTGAGGTCCTGAGTTCGACTCCCGGTACCCACATAAAAAAAATGTAAGAGGACACGCTATAATCTATATATCAGTAGTACAAAAGATCATAAGAAACTAATATGAACAAAATACACCACAAAGTGTATACCTTAAAAGAAAAGGGTAATTCCTCGGAATGAAACTACCAAGACTAAATCATGAAAAAATAGAAAATATGAGCAAATCCATGACAAATAAAGAGATTAAATTATTAATCATAGACCTCTCACCATAAAAAGCCCTGGAATAAATGGCTTCATGATTGAATTCTAAAGAAGATTTGAAAACGAATTTACCTCAGTCCTTTTCAACTTTCTTCAAAAAATTGAAAAGACCACTTCCAAACCCCTTTCATAAGACCAGTGTACCCATCAGCTTTCAAGTTGCTGGACATAATACAAACAACCACAATTTAAAGGAGGAGAAGTCTAATTTGGTTCACAGTTTTCAGGGAATTCACACCATGCTTGGTTACCTCCAGGGCAGAAATGGCATGGGGGAGAGGCATGGTAGAGGAAAGGTGCCCAACCCATGGAAGCCAGGAACAAGAGAGAGAAGGGACAAGCCAGGGACAAGAATACATCCTTCCGGGTCACACTGCCAGTGATTCACCTGCAATCAGGCCCACCTCCAAATAGCATATTCACCTATGAATTTGTCAGTAGATTAATTCACTGATGAATATAGACAGTCATGACTCAATCACTTTCAAAAAGATCATATCTAAACACATGAAAATTTTGGGGGTAGGTATTTAAATCTAAAAGGTAACAGTCAGTGGTACCCTTACCTGAAAGTTAGATAAAGATACTACGGCAAGAATATCACAAACAAATGTCTATGACAAATATTGATTCTAACATCCTCAACAAAATATTGGCCAAATTCGATGGTACATTGAAGTACTCAAATTTTATAATCAAGTATAATTTATGCATGATATATAAGAAAGTTATGATATACATAAATCAATCAAAGTGATGTAATGCCTGAGCTGAATACAGTCATCTCAATAGATGCACAAAGACATTAAACAAACTTTAATTTAAGATGAGCCCTTAGCTAATTTCATGCTAGATGGTGAAAAGCTGAAAACTTTCCTTCTAAGATCAGAAATGAGGTAAGGGAGTTTACTCACACAATTTCTGTTGAACACAGTACTGGATATCCTACATGGAAAAAACAGGTAACAAAAGAAATAAAATCATCCACACACACAAAAAAAAGTTGAAATTGTCTGTTTTTTCCAGTGTCATGACCTGATACATAGAAATCCCAGACTCCACCACAAAACCTAGTAGAACTAATAAACTCAGAAAAATTGCAAGATACAGAATTAGCATACACAAAATGAGTTTTATTTCTACACGTTATGATGAACTATCAAAAAAGAAATTAAAAGGGCCGGTGAGATGGCTCAGTGGCGTAAGCGCCTGCCTTGCAAGCGCAAGGGCCTGAGTTCGACTCCCAGATCCCACATACGAAAAAGGGGCCGGTGATATCGCTCAGTGGCACGGGTGCCTGTTGGCGCGCGAGGTCCTGAGGTCGACCCCCCGGTACCCACAAAAAAAAAAAAAAAAAGAAATTAAAATAATTATCCTATTTACAATAGCATCAAAAAGAATAAAATACTTAGGAATAAATTTAATGAAGGAGTAAAGGATCTGTATAATTAAAACTGTTAAGACATTGATTGAGATAATTGACACAAATAAACGGAAGATATCATGTATTCATGGATTTAAAGGATTGATGCTATTAAAATTTCTATACTACCTGAAACAATCTACAGATTCAGTGCAATTCTGAAGAAAATACTAGTGTTATATTTTGCAAAAATTTTTGTAAAAATTCTTAAAATTAATGTTTTTTAAAAAAAGACCCAACATAGCCAAAATGATTTTGAGAAAGCAGAACAAAGTTGGAATTTGATTTCAAACTATATTATAATACTATACTAAGCACATAGTATGGTTGCTGTGGGGTTATAGCTTAGTGATAGATTATTTTTATGGCATTCATGAAGCCCTGGTTTCCTTCTCTAACACTAAAAAAAAAACAAAACAAAGCAAACAAACAAAAACCTAGTACTGTACTAAAATAAAAACAAATACATGGGTCAATGGAATAGAATTGATTGCTGAAAAATAACCTATGCATGTATAATTAACTAATCTTCAGCAATGTGGTAAGAATACATTTATTGAGGAAAGAATAGTATCCTCAATAAATGCTGTTTTGACAACTGAAAGTCAACATGCAAAAGAATGAAATTGTTATGTTATAGGATATTTAAAAATCAACTCGAAATAAACTAGACATAAACGTAAACTCTGAAACCCTAAAATTCCAGGAACATCAACCACAACAAAAAATAGAGGAATGAGCTACTGGATACTAGTCTTGCAGATGAGTTTCGATAAGACCCTGGGCAATGAATAAGTAGGACTACTTCAAATGTAAAGCTTGCACAACACAAAGGAAACAATAAAAATAATTCAAAAGACAACTTACATAATCAAAGAAACTATTTGCACTCTATATATCTGATAAGGGATTAATATTCAAAAAGACAAGGAATCCTATTCAACAGCAAACACATTTTTAAAACAAACAAACAAAAATACTAAATTAAGAATGGGATAGTATCTGAATAAACATTTATCCAAAGAAGATATTAAAATAAACAGAGATATAGACATGAAAATATGGTCAAACTCACTAATCATCAGGGAAATGTAAATCAAAGTCACAATGAAATATCCCAGTAAAGCTGTCTTCTGTAAAAAAAAAAAAAAATAGATAAAATGTATTGGCAAGCATGTAGAAGAAAGGGAATCTTTGCATAGTGTTGATGGGAATGTCAATTAGTACACACATTTTGGAAAACACCACAAGGTTTCATCAAAAATTTAAAAATAGAGCTAATATGTAGTCTTGCAGTCTCACTTCTGGGTATCTATCCAAAGGAAACGAAGTCAGGGTCCCAAGGAGATAACTGAATTTCTAAATATGTTCAACTGAATTTTATGAAAGTGCACAACCACTTCAATGGAGGGAACATAGTATTTTCAACAAATGTTACTGGGCCAATTAGACCACCACACTCAAAAAGTGGTCACCCCCCTATACCTTCTGCCTTACACAAAACTGAACTGAAACAGAATATGGTCTAAAAGATAAAATATTAAGGTACAAAACTTCAAGGAAAAAATACTGGAGAAAATATTGTGATTTAGGCTGTGTAAAAATTCTAAGTGACATGAAAAGCATAGTCCATGTAGGAAAAAGTGATAATTTATAACTAACTGAAGCTTTAAACAATCGTTATTTGAAAACCTATGTAAAGAAAATTAAAAGACAAGCCATAGACTGAATGAAAATATTTGCAAACTGCATATCCAGCAATTGACTAATATCTAGAATATAAAAAGAAATCTGAAAACTCAAGAGTGATAAAAGCAATCTCATCAGAAATTGGGCAAAAACTAAAAGTAAGAAAAAAAGACAGGGGCCTGTGAGATGGCTCAGTGGCATAGGCGCCTGCCCAGCAAGCGCCAGGTCCTGAGTTCAACTCCCGGAACCCACATAAAGGAAGAAAAGTGCCGGGGATATCGCTCAGCGACACAAACGCTTGGTCAACAAGTGCGAGGTCCTAAGGTCGACTCCCGGTACCCACATAAAAAAAAAAAAAAAAAGACAGTAGTGCAAATGTTACAGAGATAGTAAATCATAATGCATTGCAAGTGGGAATTTAAAACAGTACAACCACTTTGAGAAACAATTTGGCAGTTCTTGTGAAAATGACTATATAACTACCGATATAACCCAACAATTGTACTTTAGAAATTGATCAATAGATGAGTAAAAATGTATGTTTGTGCAAAACCCATACAAAATTGTTTATACTAATTTTTCTGATTGTTTGCTTTAGATCATTCCCAAACTGCAATCAAATCAGAAGTCCTACAAAAATCAAATGGTAAATCATACTTGGTTGTAACATACTATGGAATATTAATCAACACTAAATATCAACAAACAATTGATACATGTAGCAATTCAGACGAATCTCTGGGAGAGTGACGGTGAAACTTTTAGTGCTTTAAATGACAACAGACAGCAAACTGTGGCACGTATACCATAGGTTCGCCACCACTGTAGGACGTTGTGCCAAGCCTTATCCCTAGAAGAGTCAACTCCAATTCCAAAACGTTTTATTTCCTCTGCTACTGAGACACACCCAAACCAGATAATAGTAGTTTTTAAATAAGAAAAATCTGGAAATGGGGAACAGATTAGTGTTTAGCATGGCCTAGGAGCCAGGGAAAAGGTAGGTATGACTATAAGGGAAATACAAGTGATTCTTGTGGTATCAAAACTGCTCTATATGTTAACTGTGGTTGTGGATATAGGAAACGACACCAATGATACGATTTTATAAAACTGCAAACACACATAAAAACAAATAGAAATAAAACTTGGAAAATCTGTGCATGATTGGTGAATTATATCAAGTCAATATTTTGGTAATAATATTATGCTATAGTGTTGCAAAATTTTGCAGTTGGGAAAAAAATAGCAAAACATGCAAAGCAACTTTTGCGGCTATTTCTTACAACTGAAGCGGAATCTACAATCATCTAAGGTAAAAATTCAATGTGTCATTTTATCTAGAGTCATAGAAGAGACAGCATCTGCAAATGAATTCTTTTCTATGATTGCTAGAGGGTAACAACCACAGGAAAATGTGGAATTCACCTTGGTCTTCATAATCTTTCCTAAGCAAGAAAAGCTGAAGTAATAGAAATGGATTAAATCTTCCAACAGGAAAAGGCAAGTGTGCCTTTTTTTGAAGACTGACATTTGTGGGCACATTTCAACAAAATCTGAAGTGAATACCTGCCCCTGGGGTTTCTTCCTCAGGGAGGTCTGCCTTCAACCTCATACAATCCTTGGCTGCTGACATGTTTCACAGCCCACTGTGCTGACCTTCATGGCAGCTTCACTGATGCGGGGCTTCCCTTTATGTTTATCCTCACTGCAGTTGAGAAGCCTTAGCTCCAAGTAAACTACAGTAAAGACTTCTACAAATTTCCTATTTGATAACTCAGTGGTAGCGTCTAATCATGTTTAATTGCTTGAATGGTTCAGATCATCTCCCCCAAGGACGAGTGATTATTTAACTTAATTATTTGTTAGAAATTTGCATGTGTTCTGAGGAGTCTTTCCCTCAACTTATTTCCCATAAATAGGCTGATGCTAAGAACAACCTGGGTGGTGTATGTGTTAGTCAGCTTGCCATTCTTATAACAAAATACTTGACAAAAAC